>CM061137.1:5682188-15682188 GCA_030789695.1 Scilla litardierei | reverse complement strand
AAAGTTATAAGAACGGAAACAAAATAATATCCAGACTCGATTTTAAGGCTCAAATGGTACTTGCAATGATGATGACTGTCCAAGTTATTTCTTGAGACCTATGTATCTTTACTGGTGTCTCATTGTCCATGTATCACGAATGCATACACCCATTTATACTGGGTGTATGATGGATGCATGATGCAAAAGAGAGATTTACTTACAGAGCTAAACTGATTGCTGAATTGGATGTATGATCCATCCATTTTCTTGTTACCCATACACATTCGAACAATTGAGAGACATTTTGCATGCTTCTCATGTACACATCCTGTTGTCAGAAATGAATACACAAGCTATTTTTAAAATCCAGTCATTCTTTGTTCTGCTTGATTGTGTATTGTGTATGTTACATGCATTTCGAGGTGCCTAACAAAAGAAAATTCTTCAGACGACTGGTTGGAGATCCAGTCTCGCATCTGCGAACTTTCCCAACAGCTTGTGTCCTTTATAATCCCACAGATTCTAAAAGGAATAGGGAGTATGGTGACACGCTAACATTAATCTCAAGGCTATTTGACGGGAAAAGTTCTAATCCCCAATAAGCCACTGCCTTTCAGAATCACCCTTACGTTTCTCATCTCATGAATGCCTTTACCTTAACAACCTTGGATTATTGTAGTTAAACTCTGAGAAGTTACCTTTGACATACTTCATTGCCTTTTCTAATTACGTCCAACTCAGCAGTATTTATTAGTCGTATTGTTTCTGACTTGTCTTCACTGCTTTCAGCTACAAAGTTTTCCTAAACCCTAGCACCACAGATGTGCTTTGCACAACCACAGCAGAAGCGCTAGCAATGGGGAAGATTGTTATCTGTGCCAACCACCCTTCAAACGAATTCTTCAAACAGTTCCCCAACTGCCACATGTACAACAACGGCGAAGACTTTGTCAAGGTAACCCTTAAAGCCCTCGAAGACGAGCCCATTCCCCTATCGGATGAACTGAGACACATGCTTTCGTGGGAGGCAGCCACAGAGAGGTTTGTTAACGCTGCAGAGCTAAACCCGGTCAACACTGTGGCGGCTGCTCCAGCATATCCCAAGCCATCCTTGTCGACCTATTTGAAAACTGAAAAGTTGGCAAACAGCGTGGAGGAAGCCTCCGCAATTTTGCATCAGGCAGTATCGGGACTCGAAGTTGCACGTCGTGCGCTTGGTGCAATTCCGAAGAGTTTGAAGCCTGATGCACAACAGTGTCTGGAACTTGGATGGGATCCGGAGCAGCGCGAGCCCCTTCTTACTCATTGATCATACTGCAGTGCCATACTGCAGTGCCACTCGGTGTATGTTGTACATTGGATTGATCTTACCGATAATCTCACAATGTACATTAAAAGGTTTCATCTCAAAGATCCAAATTCTGTGTGTTTCTGTAACATCTATGCTGTAAAAGATTGCACCAACCCAATTCAAGCATCATTGTGATACTGATTTCAATCCATATGCTATGCTATAGTGTATGCTTGACAGTTGCTTTCTATGGTCGTCCAGGAGCTCTGAACTGATGTTATTGCCCTAGAAATCTTTTGGGTTTTGTCTTGTGCTTGTCTTGTTCTTTGTCTTGAGAGAGAGAGAGAGAGAGAGAGCCTCTTATTCCCTTTTGGCATTGTCTTGTGCTTTTTATTAAGAGACTCTGCCACTCTTTCTCGTACATCCGACAGAGAGACAATGTTCTCAGACAACAGCTTCTCCTTTTAAAGCCACTCTACATGCTCCTCTCTCACTCACTCGTGTCTGCAATGGAAATTCATCATAGATTTTATACTTCGTTTTTTTCTACGGTTACCATTGAATCCTCAAACAACCTTCCCAATTACTTACCTAGTGCCAAGGTCCATTTCTTGCCACAAAGCCTCCACATTTTTCAAAAGGAAAGAAAATTTTCTTTTCCGCTCTCCTGGCAGAACCTTGGTAAAATTTGCTTGTCCTAAGTTGTCGCACGGTAAAACTACAAAGAACAAAGCACATTTTACCAAAGTTCTTCTGGACGCACGAGCTACATAGAGATGGCAAGATCGACATCAGACAAGTGCAATCATGTGACAATTTGGCAGACTTATTCACTAAAGCCCTTCCTACAGCCACTTTTAGGAAGCTTGTACAGAAGATTGGAATGAGACGCCTAAAAGATCTGAAAGCTTGAGAGCTTATACAGATCAGGAGGAGTTAGAGAGAGTTTGTACTCTTTTCCCTTAACTATGGTTTTTCCTATAGGGTTTTCCATAGCTAAAGGTTTTAACGAGGCAAATCTCACCAACTCAGGATCCTGAAGTATCCACCCCATGTGAGACTCTTCTATGCTCAGAATCCTGAAGTATTCACGAGCAGAGTCCACTCCAATGGCTGGATAAGGGACCGTGTTGTGAACGGTTAAATAAAGGAGTTGGTTAAGATTCTGGGCTATCTTAGAGATAGGCCCATATCAATGTAGCCCATATTTGTATTCTCCACACTTGCCTATAAATAAAGAGCAAAATTGTTTTTTCTTTTACTACCACCACGTAAGAAGAAACTTCAATTGAACCACATGTTCCATAACAAGTTGTATGCCACAATAGAAATGTAAACAAATACGAAAAATCTGATTTGGATTCTTTATCTGTGTTTTTAGCTCATATGGATTTTGTATCCGCTCCGCTTAAAATATGGGTACAAACATGGATAGCGGTTAACTATTCAACATATCCACACACATACACATAAGGAAATTGGATATGTGTTGTTAGCGTAGGAAATTTATTGCGCTCATAGCACAAATTCACCCCTTCCAAAAAAAATTTCTAAGTTGTTCACGTTCTAAAATTTAAAAACCTCACTTGTGTGACCACTAGGAGGATTTGACACTATATCAACTCATAACAAAAATTGTTGAATTTAAACAAAGTGAATCGAGTGTCAAATAGTGTTGGATTTACTTGTTTTTTTGGTATGTTGATCACTATGACGTGTAAAACCCATCTGAAAAAAATTTGAAAAAATTTGAAAAAAATCCATAAAAATAAAAGGTGTATATGGCTGTCAACATGGGAAATTTCACACGTCGACAACATATATACATTATTCTAATAAGTACATACATGCGTGCGTGCGTGCGTGCGCGTGTCACACCCCGCTTTCCGGAATGCCAATGGAAACAGAATGTGACGTGCCCATGCATACTTAGGCCTACTAGAAATTCTCACCTTTCAACCTAATACGAACGTGTTTGTTATAGAACAATTGATTCATTTGCTTCTAACTAATAATGGCCAATAGTTAAGATAGCCTACATAGTCTAAAATTAATAAATTTATCAATAGACATGAATGAAAATAAGAAAAGAATCATCAAATATCTAACATGATGTGAAATATAATGAAACAATGAATATAGCTAGTGATATAAATAAAGTGGGTAAGCATGTGTGGTAACATAACTTTTTGTACCGGGTAGTAACATATAAGTAGGAAATATAATGAAACAAGGAATTCAACGATTTTGTAGTAGCAGAACTTTTGCAACATGTAGATGAACGATGGAAACCTCTTGCATTCACTTAAAAATTGAAGATTTGAGGTTTTCGAACATGACGAACATCAAAATAAACAAAATTTATTGTCGAAAAACATGGGGATATGGGGTTGCGTGTGCTAAGAGGAAATTCCCTCCAAGTTGACCTTAATATTACTTACACACACGTGTGTGTGTGTGTACTTTAATGGGTATCATATGACATATGAGAGATTTCTCTCATATATGTGTACATGGCACATTGCCCTCCACATAGTACATGTTGGACAAAAAGTACAACCACATGTGACACATTGTATTATGTGAATGATAATGTGTAATATGTGTGTATATGTGAGAGATCTCTCATATATCATATGATACCATTATTCTCATATATGGGCTAGGTCAGTGGGCCAAGGAGAAAATTCCTCTTTGGCACACTCACAGCCCACCATCAACTGTTTTTTGAATTTTTTTCAAGGTGTTGCAAACATTATAAAACCCATAACCCCCTAATTTGGCTGGACCCTATGGGCATTTGACATTGGATCCATCCGCTACAAAAACTTCTATGTTATGCAATTGTTAAATTTGTAACGGACAGATTGATGGTCAAATAGCGTTGGATTCAATTGATATTTGGTATGATGATCATCTATCATGTGTATATTTTGCTTAGGAACAAGGTGCGAAAATATTTTTAATTTAATAATGTTCAAAATTTTTTTCAAGGTTTAATCTATACATATATATACCCTAAGAAAAACAATGGGTGAACCCCAGGGGATTTGACTCTTGATCAAGCCGTTACAAATTTAACAGTTTTAGAACAATAGAACATCTTATGCAGATTTGATCGAAGGGTAAAATAGGATTGGATGATATTGCTTTTTGGTTTAGAATGGTATTAGGATGTGTAGATAACATTCAACGGTTTAGATCTATGAAAAAAATAACAAAAGAGATATTTTTCTCATAGTGTTTGCGTATGAAAGTTTTCTCAATGGATCATTTTAGTGTGTGTGCGCGCGTGTTCGTGTGTATAGGGCCAAAATTCTGTGTGAAAATTTCGTACATGATTTTGGTGCGAATTTTATTTTATTTTTATTTTTTGAAATTTTATTTTAAATTTTTTTCCTTTGTATAAAATCCATACACATAAAAATATCTCAGGAAAAATAATAGGTGAACCCTTGAGGGATTTAACCCTAAATCAAGCCTTTGCAAATTCAACGGTTTTAGAACAATAGAACATTTTGTACTGATCCGATCAAGGGGGAAATAGAGGAATTTTCTTGATTTTTGGTATATATGTGTATTAGCATGTGTAGAACACATTCAACGATTTGGATCATTGAGAAAACCCTACATGACGCTTTTCTCATTTTTTTTGCACCAAGAGTTTTTTGCACATGAAAATTTGCATACACACATGAGAATAATGTGTATCATAAGATATACGAGGTTAAATCTCATATGCAGCTTCCAAAACTCCAACTCATGTTATTTTTTTGATGATGGGAGTCGTTTATTTTGATCTTTATATTCTAAAACCACAAAATACCAAATATTGGATAAACCTAATATAAGTGGGTTTACCCATTCATCCGCCCGTTGTAAATTTAAAGGTTTTGCGTAGGGTGACCTAACGGATCAAATTTGTCATCGCTTTTGCAAAAAAATATTATTCATATACTTAAATTCATTCATAAATTCTTAAGTTGATGAGAACCATATATCTGTGGAGTATTACATATGCAAATGAATCAGAAACAAGATATCAGAATAAGTGAAACATCTAAATTATTACAAAAGTTTTAAAAAAGAATTCAAGACAAGATAATTAAACTTTAAATTGTATGAAGAAGCTTAGGAGGATTCCAGTGCTTAATTAAAACATGAGCTTAGATAGGACTGAAACATTCTTCTGCAATAGAAGTTAACCTTGAACAAAACCCGGAACTTGCAACATAAAACATGTAAACATGCACGTAGATATTTGATATTGTGATATTTTTAAAAATATGAAGATCAAAATGAATGGTTACCGCCGACAAAAAATATATTGAAGAGTGTGTTATTTGAATAAATTTGGATGCATTAACATTAATTGTAACAACCATTTTCACATTAAAAGTTTAATAATATCCCATTAGTGGTCCTACAACTCCCCATCAAGGCTACCACTTGTAGCAAGACATTCCCTAAGCCATAAGTAGTTTTTGTAGCTCCCATTTCTAGCCCTAGTCCCCACCCACAAATCACGTACTTCCTCCCCACTACCAATCACCATCCAGTGGCCCCCAAAAGTTGACATGTGTCCCTAACCAGGCTACATACGACACTTGTCAACTTTCCGTTTGTAGTTACATTCCTTTATTTTGATCGCCCGCCTTTGTTTCCATCTAATCTCAGCCTTGGAGCAGCACGCTTTATAATCTCATCAGCCCTGCGAGAAACACGGCAGTATGTGCTGAAGCACTATTTTAATCCTATTTCACTTTTTATTGCTTGTCTGTTGAGGAATTTGTTGGCAATATTATAATCATGTTTCGGAGCGGCGCCGACCCCGGGGAGTTGATCGGCGGCGGCGGCATGATGCCGAGCTACTTCATGGCATCGCTGTACGGCCCGGCCGAGACGGGAGGAGGAGGAGGAGGAGGAGGGAGCGTCGAGGCGGCGTCGTTGGACCGGGCCTCGTTGGCATCCAAGAACCACAGGGAGGCCGAGAAGCGGAGGAGGGAGCGGATCAAGTCCCATCTTGACCGCCTCCGGGCCATTCTTGCTTGCGACCCTAAGGTCGAGCTTACTACTTAGATGCTTTCAGCAGTTTTTCGCTCGTGTTCTTTCGATATTCCTACATATTTTGCTTGATTTCTTAAATTTTTTTTTGTCCATAGTTATTTCAAAATTTTTATTGATTTTCATGTTCTATACCCCCCCTTTTCAACTCTCAATAATTCAAATTTTATGCTTTTCTTAGATTTTTATAAGCTTTCTAAGCTAGAAAGTAAAAGTTTGGGTGTTGAATGATGTGGTAAGCCATTCAGCATGCAGCATGATTGCGATAGACACTTGGTTCTTTCTTTGTTTCTTTTTATTTTATTTTCTGAATTTTTTGTTGTTCTTTAAATTAATAGTAAAGTAATGCTTCATGAAATATAGATAATACTATTTTATTTATTTTTTCTACTTTTCTGAGTTTAAGAGGTAACTTAGATCATATCTTTTATAACTTCTGCTGGGATTTGTGATATAAATTAAGCTTATACAAGATTAGGGTTTTGGTAAAATGAAAGCTTTGGCTAGTTTAATCTGATCAAAGATCAATTTATGACTTTTATAATTGCAAGGATGAGTTTTGATGCTTGTGTTGAATTTTTTTTTTGTAAATTGAAGAAGCACTACAGTTTTTGGGAAAGTTGCCTGGCTTTCTCTGAGCTTTGAGTCAGCAGCAGTGCTGATTCTTACAGAGAGGAATATAGAGATCATCATCATTTTTTATTTTATTTTTATTTTGTTTTCAAGATTAGGGTTCTTGTGCTGCCAAGTTATGGCAAACCTAGTTTTTATGCACAGCATCCATCTCTAGGGTTAGGGTTTCTGCCGTGCGGTTCTCATGAGACCTTCCCCTACTTTTTACACTCACTGCAGACAGACAAAGCATCACTGCTGGCCAAGGCGGTAGAGCATGTGAGGGATCTAAAGCAACGGATGGCCGAGATCTCGGCCGCCGGCCTTTTCTTCCCAGCGGAAACGGACGAGATCGTAGTGCTCCCCAGATCGGACGGCCAGAGGCCGGTGCTCGAGGCCTCCGTGTGCTGCGATGACCGGTCGGATCTCCTCCCGGAGCTAATAGAGACCCTTCGATCGCTCCGCATGAAGGCTCTAAGGGCCGAGATCGCGACGCTTGGGGGTAGAGTGAGGAATGTCATGGTGCTTGCCAGAGAGAAGGGTCAGGGCACTGCTGATGAAGATGATGAGGATTGTAATGTTGGATTCTTGAAGGAGGCTCTTGTTGCTCTTGTTAATAACAGTAGGTCGAGCTCGCCGGACCGGACGAAGCGGCGGCGGGTTATGGATTTGGAGATGGCAACACTGGCATAGGTATGCAAGTAGGAGTGTGTGTGTGTATCTTTGTTTCTTGTTTTTGGTCAGAATTTGTGTGTATTGGTGTGTTTGTGAGCTTACTATTGTGTGTAATACTAGGATTAGGTTTTGAGAGTGCGATATATGATGTGCCCACATGAGATGATAATAAGTATTGCGAGATAAGTGTATGGCATTGTTCAGCATCATAATAGCAGGTGTGAGACTTCAGTTATGATTCTATATGGTTTTGTAAACAAATTGAATTATACTGACATCTGTCAATATTAAGATCATTAATATAGTTCTGTTTGCCATAATTTATATATATTGCTCAATATATGGCTATAATGTATATAGAAAAGACTTCTTATGATGTAGTCAAAATGGGCAAGAACAAGAAGTGACTTCTTTGTTGTTTTGTCAATCATGGAAACATAAAATGAGTTAAATTTAAGCAAGATTGTGAACTAGCTAGCTAGCTAATAGCTAGATGAGCAATTATAGTGCATGCAATCTTTGCATGCATTCAAGTAACATGCTTGTGGATATGCAGCTCTTGGATTGGAGACTCATGTGGGATGGTTTAATTCTTTGAAATATTGATGAATATCTGTTTTTATTGGTCTTCATTTCCTTCTTCTTCTTCTTCTTCTTTTGGATTATTAAATATTATTCTTCTACTTGGGTTTTTTTGGGTGGAAAGAATATTGGCAACTTCTTTTTTTATTGCTATTCGCCTAGGTATCTTTCAAGTTTTGCTCGTCTTAGATGACTTTTAGCTATTTTTATTTCATTATCATTTAATGTCTTTTCCTTCAAATAAGTGAAAAAATTGGAAGAAGCCCAGAAACTAAGGGCCTGTTCTTTTGCTGGAATAGGAAAAATGAAATATGGGAAAATTTGTATTCCAAGGAGAGAGAAAATGGAGTTTTGTGTTCTTTTGGGTGGAAAAGAGTATGGAAAGTGTGGTCCACATTCTATTCTTGTGTTCTTTTGGGATTGTAGAGTTGGAATGAAAAAGTGGAAAGAGAATGAGTTGGAGGGGAGATATAGAGAGAGATGAGAGAGTGAGGCCCACCATTCCAAGGATTCCATTATATTCCAAGCAAAAAGCTTGGAATACAAAAGTGCTCATCATTACCAAATTGGGATAGCCACGTAGGATTCTATTCCACGTTCAAAAGAACAACCGCTTGGAATACAAACTTGGAATAGGATGAATAGTGCATGAATAGTTTTTCTATTCCCATTCCCGCCCCTATTCTTGTCAAAAGAACAGGCCCTAAGTAGCTATAAAATTAGAATAGAGACCAGAAGGTACAGGATTAAATTTATTAAACATAACAGTATTCATAACCAAAGCAACATCGAACATCAATTAACAACTAAGTAGCTTCCAGTATTTATGGACATGTATGCTACATGTGAATGTTTGTGTCTTGCTCTTTTCAGTGACGATATGATAAGAAATATTTATGGACACACACACACACACACACACAGAGAGAGAGAGAGAGAGATTCAAAAAGGATCTGGCAATATATGTCTAGGGGACCAAGAGCATGATGAGCTTAGCGCATTGACATGGGGGGCACAAAAACTACAGAAAAAATATCTTGTTGCCCAGCAGCGGATCCGAGCAGCAGCGGCATCAGCATCAGCATCAGCATGCAGCAGCGGCCGTTGCTGAGCTTGCGCGCGTGACGGACCACTGACACAGCCCGCAATCATGTTCTCCAACTCCATTGCTTATCAAGTTAGTAAAAGTCATGGGCAGTCAGAAGAACAAGCCAGGCTTTAAGCAATCAGTTTGTTGGGGGTGACTGTTTCCCTGCATCCAATTCCACTACCATTGCTGCCCAGATCCTTGATTGAGGAACTGAACCCTAATTCTAAATAACGTAGGAAATTCAAACATCTTGGAGTTACAATAACTACAAATGTAGTTAAATAAGCTAAATATATTATTTTACCATTATCAATATTTTAATGTCACATTAATAAATAATTGAGTCACTCACTACATTCTTCCATTTGACTCAAATATCTTATTAATGTTTTAATGACATAATTATCGCAACTATACTTTATGGCCAATAAATTTGTTGCAATAGAATAAGCAACATAATTTATCTTTAAGAAGTTTCATTAAATACTTATATGTGTTTCAAATGACTTGATCATAATTTATACACTTTATTAGTCATGTTCAAAGTATGCTAACAACATCAAATTAAGTCTAGACATAAAACAAATATAGGTCTTACAATAAATTTGAACACTTAAATATTATAATGAGCCTCATGCTTCTTACATGACCCTTGAAGAATTACTGGTATAGCTTTAGTCAGTGGGTCAACTCTATGTTCAAACTCCACAATATGATCACGAATTCGACCTTTAGACTTAAGAAGCTTGATGTCAATATATTTTGATCGACTTTTGTTTTTATTATTGTTAGCAAATGCAGCCGCATGCAGAGGTATTATCACAATAAATAAGTAGTGGTTTTGAAATGAGATCAATCACTTTATGCTCTATAATAAAATCTCTTAACCATGATGCTTGTGATGATGCCTCGTAGCAACCAATAAATTCTGTTTCTATTGTTGATGAAGCAACTAAACTTTGTTTCATACTTCTCCAGGATATATACATCATCTCCAATAAGTAGAAAAATATATCCCAAAGTGGATTTTCTCCTGCAAGTAGAAAAATTTATTAGGATTTATTTCTCGCATCCTTTTCAGTAATAAGTAAACTAGTCATATGGCCTAAAGAGTGGGCTTAGCTCCATATTAGTTTAAACATGAGATTCAGTACGCAGTTAATAATCAAGAAAACCGAATGATTAAAAACAAGAACCAAGCACGACACACAAAACTTGGTAACACAGTTCGGTGCACACACCTACATCTGCAGGACCGCATCCAGAAAATCAGATTACTCCACTAAAATAAATAATGATTACAATCACTAATTTCAGATCTATACTAGGAGAAACATACTCCCCCTCAATACAAACCGCGAGGGGTGATCTCAATCAACCCCGTGGAGTAATCTATGCAAGCTCCCCTTGTATGCAAGATCCCCTTGCACAACCGACTAGTTCAACTCCTTTGAACCCTACGTGCGTAGCCGTCGGCCTCCCTCCAGGAGTTCTTGGTCGTCTTTCGCAAAAGCCGTACCCTAGTCGCAAAATCGCACAACCTCTATATCCTCCGCTCCCCCTTGATTGCGGAGTAGATATGTAAGGTAGCTTGAACAATCTGTGCAGATTCGGCAGCCCGCAAGAATCCGAACCAATTCGGACAATTGGTTCCGCAAAATCCTCTAGCATTAAACAACTGATTTGCGGGCGAGAATCTCTCCACCGATTATATAACAAATTCCGAGAGATAACAACTTCCAATTATATCTCCAACAGATCTTCAATTGCAGGAATATATACCAGAATACTTAGAAGAATCTGAAAGGAGATCTGAGGAATCCACCTTCAATAACCGCTGAAGACCGTCATTCGATTCCAGTCTTTTGACACATCATGTTGGACTTTATGTTGTATCATAAAGTTCAACATATCATCCAACATGGTCACCAGACGAGATCTCGCATACCATATTTGCAGATTAATACCTTCAATCACATCGTCAGCAAATCTTATGCGTACCAGCATCCAACAGAGTATCTGGAGAAGATCTAAACGATAATGCAAGATCTGAAACTATTCAGATAAAAAATCTTCAACCGCACATATCTTCAACCGCACATACCATACAGATATGAAACCAATCAGATTTTGTAACCACTATTTCCGGGTAAATAACTTCCTCTTTAATGCAGAATATTCGCCAAATTTCTAGGATCACTTCGGGTAAGAAATCCCATATTCAAGGAACCACCGAATCTATTTCGGGTAAAAGAATTAAAACAAATCTCATGCGGATATTTTGCCCATAGAATAAGGATCTATTTCTGGTAAATAGAACCAATAAATCTCAGCAAATATTTCCTCCCATCAATTAAGGAACTAACCAGATTCCCAAATATTCTCAGCAAACCTCCATCAATTAAGGAACTAATTCGGGTAAGAAGGAATATAAAAATCTCACCAAGATATTTCATCAATCAATTCAGGAACCTCCGAGATTATAGGCTACGTACAAATCAGGTCTGAATCAGTAAAACAGATCTGCAAATTAACACAACATATCTTCATACGAACCATACTCCTGATCCCGCATGTTGTACATAATGTTGTAATATGATGTACAACATTATCCTCAAACTGCTCAAAAACAATTCCGATTCCACAAACTGAGTTCTCCAGATTTAGTGCCACTAATGCCAACTTATATCAACAGATTTTGTACCTACATGCGCTCATGTTAAAAAGGGAAACAGACCGAGAACAAATAGGCAAAGTTTAGACCCAAATCGAAAAGAAAAGAAAAGAAAATTAAACCAATAGATATCTCCCTTCCCCCAAGAGCAAAACCCTTCATTGGGGGTGAGGGGGACAAGAGAAGGTGATGGATCAGAAATGGGATGCACGTGTGTTCCCCAAAATGCATGGGCAACCAGCCCCTTCTATTAATTCTTGCACTCCCCTTTTCTCTCCAATGACAAGAAAATACGGCAAAAATAAAGGGAGAGCTTGCTAGCATGGGAGGATAAAAAGTGCAGTGTCTTTTTGGACATGCGCGAGGGAAGAGCAATGATTTTTTGCTCTCTCTTTCTGTTGGACGGTGGGGGTTTATATATATATAAAAAATCACTTCTTCTTCACTGTGATTAAAGCTGCTCGCCCACCACTGGATTTCAGCCGTGTCTTGATCTAGCTTACATGATTCTTTGCTCTCTCCTTTTGTCTTGTTTCATTGAACCATCTAATCTCTCTTGCATTAGATTATACAGTATTAATATGGGGAGGTTTAGTAATTAGTTATTCATGGTCAAATAATGAATTTCATGTTAGGGATAGAGTATTATATAAGAATATTCTTAGTTGAGAATAATGGGCCACGATTTTTAATGAAAGGAAACAGAATTTGAAGCAGAAACAAAAGGCGAAAGAGACCGAAAACAACATAATTAAATGTTAGAGCCTTTAGAGGTAGCTGCAGGGTTGTATTTTACTTCTCACTCGTTTTAATTTTCCATAATTGGTTTACCGCTCCCATTGATTACTGTAACACTTAAACAACTGACGATTTTGGTTTTACAATATGAAGATCAAAATAAACGGTTCAGAACGTTAGTGTCTCCAGCATGCAAAAGGTCCCAAAAAAAAAGACACGGAATTTGCATGCATGGGCATTGGTACCAATGCCCATGCTTGCGAGAGCAACTTGATCATAATCTAACTTCAAAATAATAGAGCGCCATACAATGTCACCTTTCACGTACACGCTCATCACCTTTCACGTACACCCCCTTCTTCTAACTTGATCATAATCTTAAATGAATTACAAATGTTTTAAAAATTATTTTGAAACATTTTTACAAAGTTTTAGGGCCCAAATCCATGGATCAGACTATTAGCTGACTAATATTCCATTTTCGTCGACTAATATGAATGTGCTAGGAAGTGTTCTGCTATGGATATAAAAAGAGTCGGCCGCAGTTGTGAAAGTAGCCGACCGCAGTTATAAAAGGAGACGGCTACTTCCATAGTTGCAGTCGACTAATTTGAACTACCAGACGGACTTCCAGATTTTACGGAAATTTGTTTTTTAAACCGTTTTGTAGCCATTGCAAGGGTACAACAAGTACACGTCCGTGTGGGACTTGTAGTTTCCCACTTTTGTGTTTTGATGTTTACGCGTGTTTTCTCATCACAATTCGTTGACCGTCGGCTTGTGTGGTCAACGTGGTCAAGGGGCTGACTTGGGGGTCCCTTGGGGTCGCCGAGCCCGCTTGTTCTCGGCGTGGGAGAGCTGAGGGGAAGCCTCGGCTCGGTAGATCGCGCTCGGCCTCGGTCGGATCCGCGTCGAGGGGTAGCCTCGGCGCCTTGCAAGTAGGTTGGTGCTCGAGTAGCCGTCCACCTGACGACTGCGATGGGGGTGGCCGACCGACGCTGAGGGGTAGCCTCGGCGCCTCGGATATCTTCTTCCTGGACAGATGAAGAAACTCGTCAGGGAGGCCAGACCTAGGTTCCGGCCAAATCCCCTCCGATGCCTAAGTCAGATCAATGTCTGAAGGGATACTCGCGGGGGAGATCCGGCTTGTTAGGAAGCCGGAACGTCAACCCAGGCGGCGCGAGTTTGGGGGAGGGAGGAAATGGAGTGGCGAATGCCTAGGTCGTTGATGGAGTACCTCTCTGTTGATTACCTGAGTCTCGATCCTTCTCTCCGTTGTCCTGGCCTTCCCCTTATAGGGTCCCTCGTGATTGCCCCACGTCCCGCCTCCTCTCGCGTCCCCACGATCCGCCTCCGCCTCCTCCCACTCGTGCGTAGTGGAGGGGTGGCCCATAAACGGGTCCGTTAATGGCCATTATGGGATCGCGGATTCTGAGGGGCGGTTAATCTGGCTGAATGGGGGCTCGTCGGGCGCCCCCGAGGGCGAAGTGGCTGGGCCTTCAGCCCCGTCCGTGGGCCCTTCCGGGCGGGCCCGTTTTCTCTAGTGGGCGTCTCCTTTGAGGTTGGGCCGTGGGCCGTTGTAATTCGGACAGTATCCAGATTAGTCGTAACAATTGCCCCCATCACCGCCTGGGCCGTTCGGCTTCCGTCGGTTCAGCTCGGGTGATGTGACTCTTTCACGATCCGACGGGTGCGTCAGTCGAGGTTGAGCTATTAAATGAATGTCATTATTACCGCTCCGTTTGAACTTCCGTTGGCGCAGTTTTCGAAGCATCGCCGCCGTCTTGACGTCGCCATGTGCTCTCCCTTGACGGTTCAGATCCAACCATCGTCCTCTATTTATACGTTCCAATCCCTCGAGCTTCAACTCTTTCGCGCTCACTCCTTCTTGATCTCCGTTCTGCCAGCTTCTTCTTCCCGACATCTGCCTTCTTCCCAGCTCTTTATCAAGGTAATTCTTCCACTCTTTAACTCGGGCTATGGCCATGCTTAGAATAGGTGATACACGTCCTGGCGGACCGACGCCTGGTCCCGATCGTGCCCATCCCTCGAAGCTCAAAGCTCCTTTGCCGCCCCCGGGGGTCCCGGATAAAGGGAAAAGAAAACTTTTTTCGGATCCCGTTGGGGACGATGTGGCCTCGTCTTCCGAGCGATTAGGCATCCCTCCATCGATCCTCCGGTCGTCATCTATGGCCCCTTTCTTAGTCACTAGGGAAATACGAGAGAGGTACCTATGTCATCCCTATGACGTCCGGATTCCCTTTGGGGACGAGCAGATCTGCTTCCCGCGGAGTAACGAGGTCGGCGTCTACGTCGAGATGTTCCATCAGGGGCTCCGCTTCCCCCTCCACCCTTTTATCATTCAATTCACGGATTCCTTGAAAGTCGCCCTGTGCCAGCTAACGCCATTCTCTGTCGCGGTGCTGACCGGGTTCATTACGCTTTGTATCACTCACGGCCTGGAGCCGTCTCTCCCCCTCCTCTTTCACTTTTACCGAATCCAGACGGTCGTCCTCGGATCTTGGCTGCACCTCCGAGCCCGTGCGGGGCGGGTGTGTCTGCTCGGTCTGCCCCCTTGGTTGGGGAGCTGGGACTCTAGCTTTGTTTTCGTCGTCTTTCCCCGGGTCTCGGTGATTTTGACAGGATGGGGAAGTTCGCAACAAACCGACAGGGCGGTAACCCTATCCGAGGCCGAGCGGGCCGCGGTCCGCCTCCTGTCGTCACTTTCTCTTGAGGAGAGGTCGGTCTGGCATTTGCTGGACGACCTACTTCTTAAGTGTACTCTGTGGTCCCCCGGTATGTTGTCTCCCTTCCTTCCGTTTAACCTCTGGCTCACCCTGATTTCGCTTCCTCTCGCAGGGATGGCTGGCCGCGAATTCACCCACGATGTTGACGAGCCGTGGGAGCTCTTCCGGACGGGCGCCTCGCCGCTCTGTAGATGAAGAGTTGCGCTGGTCCGAGCCTCCTTCGGGGAGGATTGAGGCCAAGTCCCCCCTCGGGTCGCATCGGGTCTCCCCGGAGGAGAAGTCACTGGGGTCGACCCCCTCCTTGTTGAGAGTTCCGGATCGGCTCCTCGGCCGTCTGCGGGCGGTAGTCGCAAGCGCTCTCCCCCTGTTATCGCTGGCCCCAACGGGAAGAAGTCGCGGAAGAACGGCGGGCGCGCCGCTTCTCCGGCTCCCGCCGTCGCGCCGATGGATCCCGGCAAGGTAATCGTGCCGACTGTCGCGGCCGACCCTGCCGCCCATGCTGTCGTCACTCCCTCGGCCACCCCTTTGGTCTCGGGGGCTGTCTGCGTCCTGCCGAGCGCCTCAGCGGGCCTCGCTGATCCCCCAGGGGACTCGGTGCCCCTTGATATGGCCTTGGCGAGTCGGCCGGCTGCGGACTTCGTCCTTCCGGGGGACCGTTCCTTCTTGGAGTTGTCCCCCGTGGATATTTTGTCGGATTCTCTGGTCGGTCACCTCCGACAGGTTTGAATTCCTGTCATTTTCGGACAGTTGCCTTGCCCTTCGATCTTCCTTGGTATAATCCACCTCTCTTTCGTTTGCAGGCCACTGCGATGGCTGTCGAGGCGCAGCGCCGGGCGACTCAATTGAGAAGCCTCGAGGATTCCCTAAATCGGGAGCGCGCTTGGGCTGGAGAGGCTGACGTAGCCCTTCAAGGTGCCCGCATGGAAG
The DNA here is from genome assembly GCA_030789695.1 of Scilla litardierei. NCBI lineage: Eukaryota > Viridiplantae > Streptophyta > Magnoliopsida > Asparagales > Asparagaceae > Scilla > Scilla litardierei. The sequence continues at coordinate 15,665,806 of CM061137.1, read as the reverse complement.
CTCGGCAGCAACGCTGTCGCGCCGACGAACTCGAGTCTCAAGTACATGATCTCAAACGAAATCTTGTGGATGTCCATGACTTGAGCCGAGAAGCGGAAGAAAAGTTCCGGCGGGAGAGGGAGGATCTATGGGGCCAGCTCGCCGAGCTGCGTCGACGGCTCCGTTTCGCCGAGGAGGCTGAGAAGGGCGTCGACACGGCCATAAGGCCGAAGATTGCGTCGGTCCTGAGGGAGGTCTTCGGGACTTATGAGGACCTCCTCGCCCCTCGCATAGTGGAGGACGTCAGGGAGTCATTCCGGCAGTTCGCGGAGCTCGCTCGGGAGCCGATCCTCCCTCCACCGGGACACGCCGATCCCCACTTGTAACGACCCGCTCTCGGGGCCCGTTACTTATTTGGTTTATTCGCAGGTTCCGCAGTTTACCAGTGAAATCAGCATAGCCACAACTCAGAGATGTACCACAACACTCAAACCAGCGTACAAACGTTATTACAGTCCAAATTAAAGTACAACAACAACCAGCACACTCTCTCACGAATACATAAAGGAAGTACTGAAAAGAAGTGCGAAAAAGGAAATACACAGTACAACATGCACACCAACAGAATGGTAACTAAAACTCTGCAGTCTCTGGGTCAATGTAGGCTCCACGAACTCTGGGGCATTCTCCTCGATCAGGTCTTCGTCTGCCGGTGCCATAAATGGAACCGAAGGTAAGTCACAACAATTCTAGCGATAGAAAAAGAGGAGTGCACAAATATGGAGCAGTCTATAGTAAACAAGCGCGGTAAGTAAAGTAAGGACAGACAAGCATGCAAGTGCGATAAGTAAAGTACATCAAGTCAAGCATGCAAGGGTGACAAGTAAAGTAAAGGTGACCGAGCGAGTATGACTAGTGACGTACAAGAATAACTAAGACGATAGCAATGACAATAGCAATAGGGAGAGTAATTGTGCTTAGCCTAGTTCGTGACTTATAACGGGAAGTACATTGAGCAACCAAGAGGCCAACTCTTGCCGCGGGTGCTACCCGGGCGAACTATGCTATGAATACTGTGCAATAATCTCTGAGAACTGTGCAATAATCTGTGATCTGTGATGGTTGTCACCGGCACTGTTATGGGTTGCTAGAACCCGCACGGTGACAACAAAGTCTGGACTAGTCGCTCCCGCACTTCCGCAATTATAAGTTACCCCAAAAACCCAGTGTCTGTGCAATACCCTACTCTGCAATTTTACCAGCCATTAACCATTCTCACATTTCTAGTTACAATCTTTCTGTCAAGCAATGTCAATAATCTGTTCAGGTCAATAATTATTCCGAGACTAGGTGTCAAGTCCTATGTTCATACGAGTACACTATCTATATTTCTAAGGGTAGAATTTACTGTGACTTACGATCTTCGAGGGGGTGGTAGTGATCCAAGACTGGATCTAGTGTCGATGCACGAGATTTGCTACCTGTAAACACAAGAGATAAATAGTTAGAGAATACCATATTTTCTTATTTATTTAAGTTGAGTGTCTGATTTTAAAACTGGTTAAAACGGCGATGAAAAGGGTCCTAAATTTTTATATAGACTATATATATTAAAAATAGTTTTACTGCAAGAGGGAATATTTTTCTGAAGTCTATAATAATTTTTATAATTTTTAGAAACTCAAAACTAGTTTAAAACCCCAAATTATTTAAGTGACTCATATCTTCCGTAATTTCTTACGGGAGTAATACAAGTCGGAATTACTCGAGTGAACAGTCAAAATGACCGTCTCGAAGATTACTTTCACATATAATTTTATCACATATTATTGTGAGTGAAAACATCGAGTTATGATTTTTAGAAAGATTTATACGTATTTAATTTTTACGTTCAAAAAACGATTCTGGGAAAATTAGGCGTCTGATCGAGGTAAGACCAGCGCCATTGGGTCCGAAATAATGTTTCTGATTTTCTGGAGCTATCCCGACATTTTTCTGGGCCCGGTATATTTAGTTATGGATTTATAACCCTTAAACCCTATTATCAATTATTTTAAAATGAAAAACGAAATTAAATTCCGTAATTACGAAATTGCCCTCGAGGAGTTTTACCGCTGCTGCTCGTTTACGATCGCCGGATGGGGGGGGGTCTCCGGCACTCGGCGACGGCGGAGGGGGCCGTCGAGGTGGAGGGGCGACAGGGAGCGGCGGCGGTGTAGGCGGACGGCGGCGTCGGGGAGGGAGGCGGAGCGGGAGGCGGATCCACGGCGTGGGCGACGACGACGAGGAGGCGCTGACGGCGTGTCGGTGCAGCGGGAAGCGGCGGCGGAGTGACCTCCGGTGGCCTCGTTGGCGTCGGGGGTGAGCTGACGGGCGGAGCTCACGGCGAGGCGGGGCTCGGGGACGCAGGCGGGGGGCCGGAGGCTGGGCGAGCGGCGTCTTGAGCTTGGGCGAGAAGCCTCGTCGCTGTTCGGGGGAGCTCCGGGCACTGCGGCGTCAAGGAGGCGGGCTCTCGGAGGGCGGGCGGCGTGCGCCTCCGGGGAACGGCGAGAGAGGGCGGGAGAGATGAGATAGAGAGCGGGAGAGCGATTGAGAGAGAGAGAGCGAGAGAGTTGCCTGGCTTTCGAAATTAACAAGGGAGAGAGGGTGTGGGAGTGGGTTGGGTTATTTGAACGGGGAAGGAGAGATTACCACTGTGTGTTTGGGTTGAAAATGAAAGAGCAGGGTAGAGAGAAATATATAGAGTAGGGAATAGATATAATGTAACAAAAATAATATTAATAATAATAATGATAGCCATAACACCTACGGTTGGATCTACCAATATTTGGGAGGTGGGTTAATGGGGGGTGGGGATATGGAAATGATTAGGGGTAGATCTAGATTTATTAGGGGTAAAAGTCAATTAGTAAAAGTAATTAGTAAAGGTATAAGATCATTAGTGATGTAATTAGCAAAGCGGTGAAATACAGACACGTTTTCACAAACGACTCCGAAAAATTACGAAAACACACCCACGTGATCGTATCGTCGCGAGGATCACGAATACGAGATCCGTTTTGGGATTTGAATTACGGAAATACTAGTTTTAGGTCAAAACATTTAGAAAGCGGGTGTGCGGGTTCTAGGCTGAAATGATGTCGGAAAATTATGAAATTAATGTGGGGAGCCCTAAATGATAATAGGATGTTACTGTAGAAGTTTGAAAACGTTTTGAATACGTTTGAATAGAAAATAAATTCATCGAATCAAAACGGTAATTTTGGAAGATGAATTTTAACAGGAATGTTTTGGGCATTTGAGGAAATCTGAAATTGCTGAAACACAATATGATAAGTCTAGTACTCTAAAATATTTTTAAAAGAATTTTTTTGAAATCAGTTTTGATATACAACTCCTAACTAACCATTATAAAGAAAATTTACAATAAAAATACGTTAAGTACGTATTTGGAGTGTTTGAAAAATACAGGCCGTTACACCACTGCTCGGAGCAAGGCGAGGCCCCGGATGACGCTATCTCTCACGCTCCGGACCCCTGAAGAGCCCTTGTATCCTGTCCCCCTCTTTTTCTTTTCTTGGGTGACAAATTTTGTTGTCAACAACAGTGCTTGAGAGGACGTTGCTGAGTGATATGTAACCCATACCATTAATGAAAACGATTTCTTCTAGTCAGTTCTTCTTGCGCCACTGGTCTCTTATTCGGGGGTTCTCCCCTTTGGAATAGCCTTCAATGTTTCTAGACCGGATGGGTGTCGTCGCCCTCGTCTAGCGGTGTTGTCCCGGGATCGTCTGGCTTGGGATGTCGTTCTTTCCACCGATTCTGTCCGCCGGGGTGATTGTCCTTAGCCAGGCGAGCGGATGGGTCACTCGGTCTGCGAGGTCTTGTCTTGCAGCCGGCTGTCATGTTCGTCGGCTTGGGGGGAGTTTCCCCCAGCCTTATGAGCGGGCGCTTCGCTCGGTCCGCGGGGGTGAGTGCCCCTCGGCTTATGACTGGCCGTCGTGCTCGTCGGCTGGGGGAGTTGCCTCCAGCCTTACGAGCGGGCATTTTGCTCGGTCTGCGGGGGTGAGTACGCCTCGGCTTATGACCGGCCGTCGTGCTCGTCGGCTGGGGGAGTTGGCCCCAGCCTTAGGAGCGGGCGGTTTCGCTCGATCTACGGGGGAGAGTACCCCTCGGCTTATGACCGGTCGCCGTGCTCGTCGACTGGGGGAGTTGCCCCCAGCTTTAGGAGCGGGCGGTTTCGCTCGGTCTGCGGGGGAGAGCACCCATCGGATTATGACCGGCCGTCGTGCTCGTCGGCTGGGGGAGTTGCCCCCAGCCTTAGGAGCAGGCGGTTTCGCTCGGTCTGCGGGGGAGAGCACCCCTCGGCTTATGACCGGCCGTCGTGCCCGTCGGCTGGGGGAGTTGCCCCCTGTCTTAGGAATGGGCGGTTCGCTCGGTCTGTGGGGGAGAGCACCCCTCGGCTTATGACCGGTCGTTGTGCTCGTCGGCTGGGGGAGTTGCCCCCAGCTTTAGGAGCGGGCGGTTTCGCTCGGTCTGCGGGGGAGAGCATCCCTCGGCTTATGACCGGCCGTCGTGCCCGTCGACTGGGGGAGTTGCCCCAAGCCTTAGGAGCGGGCGGTTTCGCTCGGTCTGCGGGGAGAGCACCCCTCGGCTTATGACCGGCCGTCGTGTCCGTCGGCTGGGGGAGTTACCCCCTGCATTAGGAGCGGGCGGTTCGCTCGGTCTGCGGGGGAGAGCACCCCTCGGCTTATGACCGGCCGTTGTGCTCGTCGGCTGGGGGAGTTGCCCCCAGCTTTAGGAGCGGGTGGTTTCGATCGGTCTGCGGGGGAGAGCACCCCTCGGCTTATGACCGGCCGTCGTGTCCGTCGACTGGGGGAGTTGCCCCAGCCTTAGGAGCGGGCGGTTCGCTCGGTCTGCGGGGGAGAGCACCCCTCGGCTTATGACCGACCGTTGTACTTGCCGGCTGGGGGAGTTGCCCCCAGCCTTAGGAGCAGGCGGTTTCGCTCGGTCTGCGCGGGTAAGCACCCCTCGACATATGACCGGCCGTTGTGCCCGTCTGCTGGGAGAGTTGCCCCCAGCCTTACGAACGGGCGGTCCGCTTCGGTCCTCGGGCTCGACTGGAGAATTCTCTGGGGGGGCGACATTCCTCCCACTTGATGGCTAACCGTGGTTGCCTTGATTGAGTCATCATTTGTGTCCCGAATCGTCCGCTCAAAACAGGTGATCGAATTTGCACTGACAGTGTATGCCTTCATTTCCATGAGACAGTACATTTGAAGTAATGAAAAAAGTAAAGGCGACAAGAGACAGGGGAGGTTCTGGCAGGGTAGCCCTCCCCCGGTCGAAGCGACGGCTGGTTACTCTATCCCCTCACTCGATGATACGCGTAACCGTCTAGACCGTGTTCTCCCTTTTTCCCTTGTCATGCTGTTTGGACGTTCCTTCTCCTGAGGCGGGGTCGTTGGTGGAGTTCTTCAGGTGCCCACGGCTCACAAGCTTCTCGATGTCTTTCTTCAAGTGCCAACAGTCGTCGGTATCGTGGCCGTTGTCTTTGTGGTACTTGCAGTACTTCTCTTCATCCCTCCCGCCTTTCCTCATCCTTCGGGGAGGTCGGCTCACATGTCCCTCCTTCTGGGCTTGCGCTAGGATCACGTCCGGGGCGGTGGTCACCGAGGAGTGCCGGGGCTCTTCCCTCCGTGGTCTTCCTCTAGCCCTCTTCTCTTGTCGATGCTCCTCTGTGCCGCGATGCTCGTTCTCATCGCGCTTGGTCCCGCGTCTGGCCTTACCCTCATCGACGGCCAGGGCCTCCTCTGTCAGCATGAAACGTTCCGCTCGGGCCATAATTCCGACGAGGTCCTTCGGAGGGTCGCTGTGTAGTGATTTCTTCAAGCCCCTATGTCGTAGGCCCTTTTTCAGGGCCGCCTTCATAACCAGCTGGGGGACAGCTATCCACGCTCAATCGCTTCACGTTGAAGCGATGCATGAACTGCCTCAGAGATTCAGCCGGTCCCTGTACCACATTGAACAAGTGTTCCGAATCAGGTTTTACCTGCCACCCGGCCATAAATTGCTTGCAAAACAGCTGGGTGAGCTTCTCGAAGCTATCTATCGACCGACCGGGCAGACTGAGATACTAGGTCTGTGCGGCCCCCGTAGGGTGGAGTAGAAGCCACTGCAGAGCGGGGTGTCATCGGCCTCCTGGAACGCCATGACGCCCTCGTAGTCCATCATATGATCCGCGGGGTCGCTAACGCCGTTGTATTTCTCCAGTGTCGGTACTTTGAAGTTCGAGGGTATCTGCGCCTCGGTTATCCTCCGAGTCAGGGGCATCGTTCTCCGCTGATGCACCCGAGTCGCTCCCCTTCGCACGCCTCCTTGCCGTTCAGCCGTAACGAGGGGTCCGACAGGAGCTTGACCTCCTCTTGGGTCTTCGCCAGCTTGGGTGCCGGACTCGATCGGCGTGAACATTCTTTCCGGCCCTTCTGGTGGTGGGCCTTTGCTCGTCGGCTGCCTCCGCTCTGGGAAGACCGGACGCTCACCGATCGGCGATCTTCCCGCCTGCGTTTGTACGATCCCGGACGCGCGGACGAGGCAGTCCTTGAGACGTCGCCCGTACGCTCCGAGTCCCCCCATTTCCCTCTCTGAATGAGGTGGGAGTGGGAGACCGCGCAGGGGAAAAATCGGGCATGGTGAACGTCCTTTCCGTGTTCTGCACTCCTTTTCCGTGGTCGGCAACCACGGCGGAACGAAGAGGTCGGCGATCCTCTTCTTGGCGGTAGGCCCGTCCCTCCCCACCCGCAGGGGTGGGAGTGCTGCTAACGAGCTGTTGGATCGTCACGACTAAAGTTTGGATGTTGTTGTTGGTCTCCTGCGCGTAGGCTCGGAGTTGCCCCTGCGTGGCCAGCCGGGCGTTGTCGGTCTCTCCGGCAGCGCAGCCGTTCGGGTTCTCGGCGGGGGCATGGTACGTGCCCTCCTCCGGGATGGGTGGCATGTGCCCTAGGCCATTGCTGATGGGTTCCATCTTGGTGGTTTGATGTGGGTGTTAATTCGTTCCCACAGACGGTGCCAGATGTTTACGGGTGTTTTCTCACCACAATTCGTTGACCGTCGACTTGTGTGGTCACCGTGGTCAAGGGGCCGACTTGGGGGTCCCTTGGGGTCGCCGAGCCCGCTTGTTCTCGGCGTGGGAGAGCTGAGGGGAAGCCTCGGCTCGGTGGATCACGCTCGGCCTCGGCTAGGTCGCGCTCGGCCTCGGTCGGCTCCACGTCGAGGGGTAGCCTCGGTGCCTTGCAAGTAGGTTGGTGCTCGAGCAGCCGTCCACCTGACGACTGCGATGGGGGTGGCCGACCGACGCTGAGGAGTAGCCTCGGCGCCTCAGATATCTTCTTCCTGGACAGATGAAGAAACTCGTCAGGGAGGCCAGACCTAGGTTCCGGCCAAATCCCCTCCGATGCCTAAGTCAGATCAAGGTCTGAAGGGATACTCGGCGGGGGAGATCCGGCTTGTTAGGAAGCCGGAACGTCAACCCAGGCGGCGCGAGTTTGGGGGAGGGAGGAAATGGAGTGGCGAATGCCTAGGTCGTTGATGGAGTACCTCTCTGTTGATTACCTGAGTCTCGATCCTTCTCTCCGTTGTCCTGGCCTTCCCCTTATAGGGTCCCTCGTGATTGCCCCACGTCCCGCCTCCTCTCGCGTCCCCACGATCCGCCTCCGCCTCCTCCCACTCGTGCGTAGTGGAGGGGTGGCCCATAAACGGGTCCGTTAATGGCCATTATGGGATCGCAGATTTCGAGGGGCGGTTAATCTGGCCGAATGGGGGCTCGTCGGGCGCCCCCGAGGGCGAAGTGGCTGGGCCTTCAGCCCCGTCCGCGGGCCCTTCCGGGCGGGCCCGTCTTCTCTAGTGGGCGTCTCCTTTGAGGTTGGGCCGTGGGCCGTTGTAATTCGGGCAGTGTCCAGATTAGTCGTAACAATACAGGCTTCCGAATTTTATAATAATCTATTATATGTTTGTCCCACGTGGCATGTCACATCACCACATGGGCGCCACATGGGACATCCACCTCACTTATAACCCAAAAAATCATCCCCTAAGCTCACTTATTTGTGTGGTTGTCATTCCCTCCTCATCCCAAAAAATCACCCCACAATCTCCATTATTTACATGTTTGCCCTATGTGATTTTTCACATATAAACCTAAGGTTTTTGCATTTATCCTTTTACACCCGACAATACCAACACATGCACTCACACTTCTTATTCCTTTTCGTTTGCGCGCGTGCCCCAAATCCTGTTCGTGGATGGTTTTTTCTCTCTGTGCACTGTGTGCACGGGTTATTTTTAGTGCATAAATAATTAATAATTTTTTGATGAAGTAATCCCTTCAGTAATAGTTTGAAAATAATTTTAAGCCTTTTCTATTATACTTGACTTTAAAAATATTTTCTGATCAATTTATATGTAATTAATTATTTTCTAAACAGATTATTCATATTTATTAAGGAATCAATTCCTAATCAAAATTTTCATAATTAATTTATCATTCATAATGAAATTCTTCAATCAAAATAGTCATAATTAATCAACTAATCATTTCGCAATAAAATTTAGAAGTTTCTTTGTTAATTATTAAAAAAATTAAAAGAGAGAAAAAATGCCAAGCATTCCCAATCATCATAGAATTTGACCAAAATACATATAATAAATGAACAAAAAGAATATCATATAACATATTGGAGATATCTCCCATGTAAGTTGACGTGGAACATTCTCTTTTACTTGGGGGACAAAAACCCACCATGTTAGCGCATATGAGAATGTCTCTCATATGTCATTTGGTACACATTTTTCTCATGTTGATTGATGTCAGTTTGATATATGACTAAAATTTACCTCCAAGTTTGATGCAATCACAGATGCATCTATTTTCTGTGTTGTGAAGGAGAAACAGGTTTGGAGAAGGTTGAGATCTAGGAAGTCCCTAGCCTCCTTTATATAATAGGCATATTGGTTACTTGTGTGGGTGGATACCCAATAGGCCCAATAGGTCCTATTCATAACACTTCCCCTTATCCAACCAACGTGGTATACTCGACTTATGAATAATGAATGATTCATTAGTACTAATGAGTAACTTAAAGGGTGGATACTTCTAGATCCAAGTTAGGGATGACTGCCTCGTTAAAAACTTTTAGCTATGGAAAACCCTGAGGGAAAAAACCAATAGCGAAGGGAAAAGAGTACATCACTCCATAACTTCTCCTGATTTGGAGATGTGTCGAGGGGTGGATATGTCACGCCCCGCTTCCCATTACTTAGGAGCGAGGACTCGAATGGGCCCGATTGGGCTGGAGCGGTGAAGCCCCAACCCAATAAGTGTTAGTATATGACTACTTGGCAGGTTCTTGCTTGCGAACAATCGGAACAACCAAAGGATGCCATCATTAAAATTTAACCTTTCCAGATTACATGTACACAAGAATTAAGGCCTAGCATGGACATTACAACTGTAACGACTGGTTTTCATGTATCTGGATTATTTATATTATATATATGTTTTGGTGGATTTTCTCCTTATGCGTGGTTTTCGTCTCCGTAGTTTTCGTTTTCGTTCGTTTCGTCGTGTTTTCCTAGCTTCTTCCGTTGATCGTCGATCTTGGAGTAAGTCATTCGTGACGGGCTTCATATCGGTCATAACTTATTGTTAAATCAAGCCTAGGAGTCTTAGGAATCGATCCCGGAGCTTCGCGCTCCATTTCGGAACTTTTTGTGCACGTTAGCCGGTACAAGAAGGGGAATCGACCGACTAGATGACGATTTAGTCGGTCGGCAAACCTTCATGGACCGACTAGTTGGCTTTGTTAATTTCTCAGGAGTTACTGTTTACTTTTAGTCGGTCTAAGAACAACCACCAATCGACTAGATGCTCAACTAGTCGGTCAGAACTTGCTCTCAGACCGACTAGTTTCGTCAGTAGATTTCACCTAAGTTACTGTTTATCGTTAGTCGGTCCATGAACACTCACCGACCGACTAGGTTGCAAACTAGTCGGTCGACGGGCCTTCACAGACTGACTAATTCATTACCCAGATTTTTTCCTACTTTCGCTGTTTGGTGTTAGTCGGTCACAGTTAATCGACCGACCGACTAGTTGTTAAACTAGTCGTTCAGCCACTCTTCTTTGACCGACTAATGACCCCAGAAACCCTAATTTTTGGGCAGCCGTCGGCTGTGCCTATTTAAACCCCCCCCCAAACGTTTTCTTTCTTCATTCATTTCTCCTGAGCCTCCTTCTTCCCCAAATCATCCTCCATCTAACCCTAGCCCTCATCCTTCGTCAAGAGTCTCTCCCCCTCGCCATTTTGGCCGGCCACCACCTCTAGATCGCCGGAAAACCCCCAAAAACCCCCAAAACCCCATTTCTCCAGATTTTTCCCATCCATTCCAGATCTGAACCCTAGGTTTCCCGGATCATTTCTTCCGTTGCCATGCTTGCTCGGCATCATTCTTCCACTTCCGATACGGTAATAACTCGATCTCTTAATATCCTCATAAACCATTTGTGTTTTTGTGAAACCCTAATAAAACTAGGCTGGATGTTGTTCTAATGTTGTTTTGCCATGGCAGCGATCTCATCGCCGTAGTTAGCATTTGTGTGACGGCCTCGTTGATCGTCATCCTCGGTGCTAGGCAATTGAAACTTGCCACTTAGGGTTATGGGCCATGTCTTAGGCCATTTGCTTGTTGTAGGCGTAAAAGAGACTAGGCGACGAAATGATACTCGCCTAGGCGCAAATTTAGGAACTAGCTTGACAACGAAGCTAGATACGACATTTATCATGTTGCACAACTACCATGTCATGTTTAATTTCCATTAACGGTACGCAAATTAATTGTTATGTCATTGCATTCTTTAAGTGTTCCCGTGATTGCGTAGCTCCGCTACACCTTGTGAAATGATTGAGGCTAGGTGCACCCCTATGCCAAAAGAAATACGCTCCTGGTTTGTGATCCAGGAAACGAGCTCTTGTGCGGGGCAGCCCTGGCTCATTTACTGAGCTCGTGTGCAGGGACCCTGGCTCGTTTACATGTGGGATGGGGTAAGAGTTAAGCGGCCATTCAACTGGGAGTCTGCCCGATCAGCAACTTCAGTTGTAAGGCGTAAACTCTGGGTTCTGGGGTAGTGTTAAGCGGCCAATCAGTGTGAATGTCAAACCGTTCAGCTGTAAGGCGTAAACATCTACAAACAACGTGAAACGTGACTAGTGAAAAGATTGAGATTGTTAGTAGCTTGGCTACTCTTGACATGCCCTGATAGATTGTTCTCTTGTACTTATTGTTTCACCATGTCTTACTTGTGCACTTATACCATAACTGCCATGTCATGCATACTATAACTGCTAGGTTGTTAGTTTACCTTACTTTCAGTTTCCTTGCCCAAGTCTTTTAGACTTGCTGACATGTGCCCCTTTACTCTTTTGGGTGACACATGTTAGATCCTGAGCCTGAGTTCATTGTTGAGGACAAGGTGTTTGCTGACGCCTAGCCCGAGCTTGTGTTCGATGAGGAGTACGTGGACACTGGGGACCAGTCCTAGTGTCTTCGCTGAGCTTTCCCTTTTGTTTTAGACTGTTGTTTAGTTGTCGGTGCGTGGCACCTATACCTTGTTACGTTTGACCTTGTTGGCCTTGTTCTGGGCCTTTAGACTCTTTCTTTAGCCTGGTGGCTTTTCTGGATGTTGAAGTTAATTTTCATGTTGGACAATTTATGAGATTTGATATTTTATTTCTGTCTCTCCTTGTGTTATTATTGTTGTTCCGTTTGTGGTTACGGGGACCTGCTTATGTTTTATTGACGCTTATCGGGTTTGGGGCTTCACAGCTCCACTCTCGAGCGGACCTTTTCACGTCTTGCCTCCATTTTAGGGAAGCGGGGCGTGACAGGTTTTGTTGGTGGCCCATGCAGGTCCTTCTGTAACTGCGATTATCGGAATAACGATAATAATATTAGAATGTCCAATAAACTAAGTTCGACATCCGAGTCATAAGCTATGAGTCTAATCTGCTTCGTTTTCTGTGTCATTAGATGGCAGGAAGGCGATTCACCCGAGGTGGAGGTAGTGGGGCGCCCCCTCATGACGAGGAGCCTGAGCGGGAACCCACCAATGGAGAGATGATGCGGATGATGCTTCAGATGATGCAGGTGCAGCAGGGCGTGCTCCTGCAAGTCCAGAATGCTCCACTTGCTCGAGCTGGTCGGGCAATCCAGGATGCCCCTCGCTCCGAGCCGGGAGCGAAGCAATTTCAGGAGCTGGGTCCCGCATATTTTGATGGGTCTGAGGGTCCTCTGGCTGCCGATGAGTGGATTCGGAACATTGAGGATAACTTGAAGATGGCCAAGATCAACCCGGCTGGATGGGTTGATTTGGCGAAGAGGCAACTCAAGGATAATGCTCGGAACTGGTGGGATGCAGAAGAGAAGATGCTGGTGGAGCCGATAGTTTGGACTACCTTTAAGTCCAGGTTTGATGAGGAGTTCTTTTCGAAGGCTGCTAGGAAGGAGATGCTGCAGCGCTTTATTGATCTGAAGCAAGGGAGCTTGACGGTGGACCTGTACCACCAAGAGTTCACTAGGCTGAGTCGGTTCGCACCGAAGATGGTGCATGATGCTGATGAGAGGGCTCAGAGGTTCCTGCAGGGACTTGCTTTGGAGCTTCAGAGTTTTGTGTCTTCCTCTGATCTGGACTCCTATCAGAAGGTTCTGGTCGCTGCAAGGAGGCATGAGTTGAACCTGAGTCAGAGGAGAGGACATGTTTCTGGTGCTGGGAAGAGGCCTATGGAGCAGGCCAGGGCGGTGGTTAGGCCTGGTTTCAAGCCTAATCATCCGGTGCAGTTCAAGAGGCCAGGAGGGCCTAATCAGAAGACTTGCCATTTCTGAGGCAAGCCTGGCCACATCAAGGATCAGTGTAGGAAGTTTCTAGGCCAGTGTTTGGTTTGTGGTGATGCTTCTCATGTCGTGAAGGATTGCCGGCATGCGAATCAGCTGCTGAGGGCACCTGTTGCAGCACAGCCGTTGCAGCAGAGAGCGCCTGTTCCTGCTGGACGTGGAGCAGCTCTTGTTCCACATAGGCAGGCTTTTCAGCAGGCTTTTCCGCCGAGGAGGCAGGCTTTTCTGATGACCGCTGTGGAGAGCGAGGCTGTGGATGAGGTTATCGCAGGTAATCCTCGATCTAGCTGTACTTTCCTAGCTAGTTTTGATTGTTAGATTGTGTGGTTTGCTTGAACATGATTGTTTGCTAGACTAGGGCTTGATTGTTAGACTGTTTGTAGGTGTGATTTTGGTGTGCACATTTCCTGCACGAGTCCTCTTTGACTCAGGTGCATCGATGTGCATTATTTCTCGAAGCTTCGTGGAGAAGCATTCCTTGTCGACGTCCTCTCTTTCCAGGAGTTGGAATATCGTCACCGGGAATGGCGTGGTCTCGGTGCATCTTGGTTGCAATTCTTGCCCGTTGGTGGTTTGTGGACATGAGCATTACGCTGATTTCATTGTCCACGACATCATCAACTATGATGCGGCCCTTGGGATGGATTGGCTTGCGAGCTTCTATGCTACGATCGACTGTCGGAGGAAGAAGGTGGTGTTCGAGATTCCCGGACACCCAGTGTTTGAGTTCATCCGAGGTAGCAGCTCGCTTGGTCCTGTCAGGTTTCGGGCCAGGCCGGTGGAGATTGTGGCTATGCAGATGGAGCTGGAGAGGCCAGCTGTGGTGCATGATTTTGATGACGTCTTCCCCGAGGAGATGTCTGGTTTGCCACCTGATCGAGCTCTAGAATTTTCTATTGATCTTGTTCCAGAAGCGCAACCGATTTCGAAGGCGCCATATCGTATGGCACCCGCTGAGTTGGAGGAATTGCGGAAGCAGCTGGATGGGCTTTTGCAGAAGGGTTATATCAATCCTAGTGTGTCTCCGTGGGGAGCACCGGTCTTGCTGGTGAAGAAGAAGGATGGTTCGCGTCGTATGTGCGTGGACTATCGGGAGTTGAATGCGGTGACCATCAAGAATAAATACCCGTTGCCTCGCATCGATGATATTTTTGATCAGCTTGGAGGTTCGATGGTGTTTTCGAAGTTGGATCTGAGGAGTGGTTATCATCAGTTGAAGGTGAAGAAGGATGATGTTCCGAAGACAGCTTTCAGGACGAAGTATGGACACTACGAGTTTGTGGTTATGCCTTTCGGTGTAACCAATGCGCCCGCAGTTTTCATGAATCTGATGAACCTTATTTTCTACGACTTTTTAGATAAGTTTGTCGTTATCTTTATTGACGACATTCTGATCTATTCAAAGTCGGAGGAGGAGCATGCCTCGCACTTGAGGATGGTGTTGGAGATTTTGAGGAAGCATCGGTTGTATGCTAAGTTTTCGAAGTGTGAGTTTTGGCTGGACAGAGTTGCTTTTCTCGGGCATGTGGTGACTGGAGATGGTATTTCAGTGGATCCCGAGAAGATCAGGGCCATCAGAGAGTGGCCTGTTCCGTAGTCAGCGTCTGAGATCCGGAGTTTCCTTGGACTGGCTGGTTATTATCGGCGCTTCATTAAGGACTTTTCTCGTATTGCTGAGCCGATGACCAGATTGACGCGGAAGGATGTACCTTTTGTTTGGTCGGGTGATTGTGAGAATGCTTTTGGTGTTCTGAGGGAGAGATTGACGACTGCCCCTATTCTTGTTGTGCCTGATCGCAGCGGTGGATTTGAGATCTTTTGCGATACTTCTGGCAAGGGTCTCGGTTGTGTGTTGCATCAGCATGGACATGTAGTGGCGTATGCATCTCGTCAGCTCAAGGCTCATGAGAAGAATTACCCGACGCATGATTTGGAGTTGGCTGCTGTCGTATTTGCGTTCAAGATTTAGATGCACTTCCTGCTGAGTGAGAAAGTGAAGATTTTCACCGATCACAAAAGCTTGAAGTATATTTTTACTCAGAAGGAGCTCAACATGCGACAGCGTCGATGGTTGGAGCTCATGGCGGATTCTGAGATTGATTTGCAGTTTCACCCTGGCAAGGTGAATGTGGTTCCTGATGCGCTGAGTAGGCTTCCAGCGGTGATGATTTTGACTTTGCAGTGGAGTTTGCAGCAGGATTTTTGCGAGTCTGGTGTGGAGATTGTTCTTCCTGGAGAGGCTTCTTCGTTGATGTGTATGCAGATTCAGTTGACGATTGTGGATCGAATCAAGGCTGGCCAGGCTGAGGATCCGAAGCTGGTGAAGATTCGGGAGCTGGTGGAAGCCGGTCTGCGGACTGACTTTTTGATTCATGAGGATGGCTCGCTGAGGTTTGGATCCAGGTTGTGTGTGCCAGCTGGGGATATTAGAGAGGATTTGATGGTGGAGGCACACAGTTCGCCGTATTCTGTGCATCCTGGTGGGACCAAGATGTACAAGGATCTTCGTCTGATCTATTGGTGGCATGGCATGAAGAGGAGTGTGGCTCGGAGTGTAGCCAAGTGTTTGGTTTGCCAGCAAGTGAAGGCGGAGCATCAACGTACGGCAGGGTTGCTGCAACCGCTTCCGATTCCGGAGTGGAAATGGCAACACATCACTATGGATTTCGTGACTGGACTACCTCGGAGTCCGAAACAGAATGACGCGATTTGGGTGATCGTAGATCGGTTGACCAAATCCGCGCACTTTATTCCATTCCGAGTAGGACAGTCCACTGAGGTGCTAGCAAGGAGATTTATGGAGGTAAATTCTTTTACTCTCCGTTTTTATTTCCTTTTTCCTAGTTTGGATAGTGATGTAACGTGAATCATGCAGGAGGTTGTACGACTTCACGGAGTCCCCGTGAGTATCGTGTCGGACAGGGACACGCGGTTCACATCTCAGTTCTGGCAGAGTTTGCAGAAGAGTTTGGGTACGCGTCTGAGTTTCAGCACGGCGTACCATCCGCAGACGGATGGCCAGTCCGAGAGGACGATTTAGATCTTGGAAGACATGCTGAGGGCGTGCATGTTGGATTTCAAGGGTTCGTGGGAGGACCATCTACATCTGGTAGAGTTCTCTTACAACAACAGCTTCCAGGCGAGTATTGGCATGGCGCCTTTTACCGCGTTGTATGGGAGGAAATGTTGATCGTCATTGAGTTGGGATGACGTTGGTGATCGGGAGCTGTTGGGACCTGAGATGATCGTGGAGGCCGTGGATATTGTCAGGAATATTCGGGAGAGGTTGAGGATTGATCAGGACCGTTTTAAGCATTGGGCGGATGCTAAACGCCGTCCTTTGGAGTTTCAGTCGGGCGACCATGTGTTTCTGAGGATTTCCCCGAATAGTGGTGTGATTTGCTTTGGGAAGCGAGGGAAGTTGAGCCCGCGATACATTGGACCGTTTGACATTCTGGAGAGAGTTGGCGAGGTAGCCTACCGCTTAGCCTTGCCGCCATCTTTGGAATGAGTTCACAATGTTTTCCATGTGTCACAGCTTCGTCGATACATTAGCGATCCATCTCATGCTGTGGATTTCTCGGAGATTACCGTTCGCCCTGATATGACATATGGCCAGCAGCCAGTGCAGATTCTGGACAGGCGTCAGAAGTCACTTCGGAACAAGGTTGTCAATCTTGTGAGGGTGATGTGGCGACACGGCTCGCCTGGAGAGTCTACTTGGGAGAACGAGGATGAGATGCGAGAGCGTTTCCCACTTTTGTTCCCGGACACGTGAGTGTTGGGAAATTCCGAGGACGGAATTTTTCTTAAGTTGGGGAGGATGTAACAACTGGTTTTCATGTATCTGTATTATTTATATTATATATATGTTTTGGTGGATTTTCTCCTTATGTGTGGTTTTCGTCTCCGTAGTTTTCGTTTTCGTTCGTTTCGTCGTGTTTTCCTAGCTTCTTCCGTTGATCGTCGATCTTGGAGTAAGTCATTCATGACGGGCTTCATATCGGTCATAACTTATTGTTAGATCAAGCCTAGGAGTCTTAAGAATCGATCCCGGAGCTTCGCGCTCCATTTCGGAACTTTTTGTGCACGTTAGCCGGTACAAGAAGGGGAATCGACCGACTAGATGACGATTTAGTCGGTCGGCAAACCTTCATGGACCGACTAGTTGGCTTTGTTAATTTCTCAGGAGTTACTGTTTACTTTTACTCGGTCTAAGAACAACCACCGACCGACTAGATGCTCAACTAGTCGGTCAGAACTTGCTCTCAGACCGACTAGTTTCTGTCAGTAGATTTCACCTAAGTTACTGTTTATCGTTAGTCGGTCCATGAACACTCACCGACCGACTAGGTTGCAAACTAGTCGGTCGACGGGCCTTCACAGACCGACTAATTCATTACCCAGATTTTTCCCTACTTTCGCTGTTTGGTGTTAGTCGGTCACAGTTAATCGACCGACCGACTAGTTGTTAAACTAGTCGGTCAGCCACTCTTCTTTGACCGACTAATGACCCCAGAAACCCTAATTTTTGGGCAGCCGCCGGTTGTGCCAATTTAAACCCCCCCAAACGTTTTCTTTCTTCATTCATTTCTCCTGAGCCTCCTTCTTCCCCAAATCATCCTCCATCTAACCCTAGCCCTCCTCATTCGTCAAGAGCCTCCCCCCTCGCCATTTTGGCCGGCCACCACCTCTAGATCGCCGGAAAACCCCCAAAACCCCCCAAAACTCCATTTCTCCAGATTTTCCCCATCCATTCCAGATCTGAACCCTAGGTTCCCCGGATCGTTTCTTCCGTTGCCGTGCTTGCTCGGCATCATTCTTCCGCTTCCGATACGGTAATAACTCGATCTCTTAATATCCTCATAAACCATTTGTGTTTTTGTGAAACCCTAATAAAACTAGGCTGGATGTTGTTCTAATGTTGTTTTTCCATGGCAGCGATCTCATCGCCGTAGTTAGCATTTGTGTGACGGCCTCGTTGATCGTCATCCTCGGTGCTAGGCAAGTGAAACTTGTCACTTAGGGTTTTGGGCCATGTCTTAGGCCATTTGCTTGTTGTAGGCGTAAAAGAGACTAGGCGACGAAATGATACTCGCCTAGGCACAAATTTAGGAACTAGCTTGACAACGAAGCTAGATCCGACATTTATCATGTTGCACAACTACCATGTCATGTTTAATTTTCATTAACGGTACGTAAATTAATTGTCATGTCATTGCATTCTTTAAGTGTTCCCGTGATTGCGTAGCTCCGCTACACCTTGTGAAATGATTGAGGCTAGGTGCACCCCTATGCCAAAAGAAATACGCTCCTGGTTTGTGATCCAGGAAACGAGCTCTTGTGCGGGGCAACCCTGGCTCATTTACTGAGCTCGTGTGCAGGGACCCTGGCTCGTTTACATGTGGGATGGGGTAAGAGTTAAGCGGCCATTCAACTGGGAGTCTGCCCGATCAGCAACTTCAGTTGTAAGGCGTAAACTCTGGGTTTTGGGGTAGTGTTAAGTGGCCATTCAGTGTGAATGTCAAACCGTTCAGCTGTAAGGCGTAAACATCTACAAACAACGTGAAACGTGACTAGTGAAAAGATTGAGATTGTTAGTAGCTTGGCTACTCTTGACATGCCCTGATAGATTGTTCTCTTGTACTTATTGTTTCACCATGTCTTACTTGTGCACTTATACCATAACTGCCATGTCATGCATACTATAACTGCTAGGTTGTTAGTTTACCTTACTTTCAGTTTCCTTGCCTAAGTCTTTTAGACTTGCTGACATGTGCCCCTTTACTCTTTTGGGTGACACATGTTAGATCCTGAGCCTGAGTTCATTGTTGAGGACGAGGTGTTTGCTGACGCCTAGCCCGAGCTTGTGTTCGGTGAGGAGTACGTGGACACTGGGGACCAGTCCTAGTGTCTTCGCTGAGCTTTCCCTTTTGTTTTAGACTGCTGTTTAGTTGTCGGTGCGTGGCACCTATACCTTGTTATGTTTGACCTTGTTGGCCTTGTTCTGGGCCTTTAGACTCTTTCTTTAGCCTGGTGGCTTTTCTGGATGTTGAACTTAATTTTCATGTTGGACAATTTATGAGATTTGAGATTTTATTTCTGTCTCTCCTTGTGTTATTATTGTTGTTCCGTTTGTGGTTACGGGGACCTGCTTATGTTTTATTGACGCTTATCGGGTTTGGGGCTTCACAGCTCTGCTCTCGTGCGGACCTTTTCACGTCTCGCCTCCATTTTAGGGAAGCGGAGCGTGACAACAACAGTTACATAGAAAAAGAATACATCATTAATAGGGGAAATAATGAGTAAGAGGAAAAGGAAGGTTTGAAAATTAGAATTTAAAAGAGAGGGTTTAATGGGAGAATACTTCTAAATTAGCTACGATTTAATAAGAGGATAAAAAGAGAAACCATTTGAATTCGGATTTGAAAATATTTGAAATTCTTATAACATCAATATTACACTATTAATAAACTAACTATAAGTATAATAATGAAAGCTAGATAAGTATAATAATGAAGGCTAGCCATCAAGGGTTATTAACGGAAGGGATACATGAGTAGAACTTCACTCAATTGTACCCGAAAACACGGTCGTTACAATCTACCCACCTTATAAAAATTCCGTCCTCAGAATTTCTTAAGTTAGGTATGATCGAGAAAACCCTGATAGACGAATGGTCAGGGTAGCAAGGAAGGAAGGGACAAATAGGGGAAAGGAAACTTCTGAAATGAAACGGGTCTACGATCGAAACAATTTCAATCAAAACAACACCTAGAATATAACTAAGCAAAATAGGTGAAATAGTAATAGTAGAAAACATACAACTAAGAAGCGACAAACAAAGATAAGCACATGATATGAATCACTAAGTGCGATGATAGGTCATGGTTCAATCATCATTGTTCATTACTGGCTCGTCGTCCTTCCCGCTTCCTGCAGCTCCGGATCCTTGTCGAGTGTTACGTCTTCCTGCCATGCTGCAACAAATAAAGTAAACAATTGCGTACAAGGTTTATCTAGACAGTCTAGTTAATAATGACATATATATTGTTTCGAATATTTCACAGAAGCATGACCTGCATGGGCCACCACTAAAACCTGTCATGCCCCGCTTCCCATTACTTGGGAGCGAGGACGCGAACGGGCCCGCTTGGGCTGGAGCAGTGAAGCCCCAACCCAATAAGCGTCTGTATATGACTACTTGGCAGGTTCTTACTTGCGAACAATCGGAACAACCAAAGGATGCCATCATTAAACTTTAACCTTTCCAGATTACATGTACACAAGAATTAAGGCCTAGCATGGCCATTACAACAGTTACATAGAAAAAGAATACATCATTAATAGGGGAAATAATGAGTAAGAGGAAAAAGAAGGTTTGAAAATTAGAATTTAAAAGAGAGGGTTTAATGGGAGAATACTTCTAAATTAGCTATGATTTAATAAGAGGATAAAAAGAGAAACCATTTGAATTCGGATTTGAAAATATTTGAAATTCTTATAACATCAATATTACACTATTAATAAACTAACTATAAGTATAATAATGAAAGCTAGATAAGTATAATAATGAAGGCTAGCCTTCAAGGGTTATTAATGGAAGGGATACATGAGTAGAACTTCACTCAATTGTACCCGAAAACACGGTCGTTACAGGATACTTCTGGATCCAGAGTCAATGTAGTTGTCTCGTCAAAACCTTGACTATGAAAAACCATGTGGGAATAACCACTAACCAAGGAAAAGGAGTACAGCTCTACAGTTGACTCCCCCTTATCTGATCAAGCTTCAGGCTTGCAGATATCCTATATATTTATACATTAATCTCCTATGTGTCTATACATACATCTCATCTATAACATTTCGAAAGCAAATGTTAAGTACAAACATCACTCATATATACAAGTTTCACTCATATAAGGCAGTTAGCTGAAACTAAAGGAGCGCTGCGAACTTGGTAGACAGCTCCACGTCTCAATCGTCATTGTCTGCGAGATACTTCAGGACCTGGCTTTGTTTATTCTTGAACTGCTTCTTGGATGATGAGCTTCTCGGGATGGTAGGAGGATGTAGACTTGGGAGGATTCTGTGTAGATCTTCAGGAGGTGGACGTCCATTTTATGCTATTCATCGCGATGATCTGTAACCTGCATATGCAAAAACATTTAACATGGAGGATTTTTCCTCGACCCTTGGAGATAGCGCAGAAGCTACATATCTCTGGTCCAATGGTGTGCTGCAGGCGCTTCACTGTACCTGGCTAATAGCTATACTACTAACGCTCAAAAGAGACGCATGCAGTTGGCCAGGTAAAAGAGTGTTTCAAAGACACTTAAGGTACTTCTGGACCTTATATATTCTTCCCCTATTTCAGTTAGCGGAAAGGGGTCTTTTAATGTGTATCCATACAACCAAATATGTGTATTTAGTGGATAATGATTTTCATGTTTCTTCATCAATCGTCATTGTATGAAGTTTTCATCTTCGGGATGATTAATAATAGTTCATCTTCAGGATGATTAATGTCATCTTTAGGATGATAGTTCACCTCCAGGATGATAGTTCATCTTCAGGATGATTAATGTCATCTTCAGGATGATAGTTCATCTTTATGATGATAGTACATCTTCAAAATGTTGTATTCTGTAAGCTAAGAATTTATGCCTAGCTAGGGCTTTTATATCATATCATATTTGATAGATATGATTTAACAGATATTTCAGTATTTTCTCTTAAGGAGATCCGATAATATTTTGAGTTATTAAAATAATCTCAATTCTTTTAATTTGCTCTCTTAAAAATAATACTGTTTTTAAGAGGTGCAAACAACAACCTTTTAGTATGAGTCCTTTAAGGATCTCTGTCTAGGTTGTCTTTCCTTTAATCATTTTTTTAATATATGTCCCAGAATAAAAGGAAAGTAAAGAAAAATTATATACATGCAATTGAAAAAATTTTATATAGGTAATATTGTCACATCCAATAGCAACATCAACCAAAAATTCCCTCTTTTTGCCATTCGTTGGGTTACGCCTTTACATAAACCAGTTGATGCATCAAATTCATCTTGTAAGTGAGTTCAGCTCATCTTACTTGATTACTTTCTGGTTTAAGCGATTTATACCTCTAAAGCTATAACAAATTAAAATGCTTATAGCTAACGATTTTATTATAATTCTCCTACAATACTCAGTTATCCCACAGGATTTGATATCATTTTTGATATCAGAACTTCAGGTCCATACACCACATATTTCATAAGTGAGTCCAGCTCACTTTATTATTGCCTCATTCCACATTATTATAATTTGGCCAAATCTCTATTTTTGCTTCAGGCAAAGCAGCGTTGTGGAAACGATATTTTATATTTAACTGGCAAAATAAAATATGAGAGAATTTGTCGACAAAATGTGTTCTTTCTTGCCCAAAACTCACCCCGTACGTACTATAATCATTTGATTTCTCCCAGAAATGTCTCCTTCACGACGAGTTGAAGAAGTAAATGTTTTGGGACGGGTAAAGGATATGGACAGATCAAAATGGGTCCTTAGAAACCAAGTTGCAATAAGGTTTTGGATTTGAGCTCACTTTCCTGTGGTGGTATTGCTTTTTCGGTCACAAAGAGTAGATTTCTATCTTTGGAGCCTAGTGGTATGTCCTCTCATCTCCTAAGGACATCCACTTCTGCTGCTAGTGGATTGCATCTATGTCAATCCTAGCTGGAATATTTGCAGCATGGATGTGAAAGTTTGACAAAATTTAAATTGTCAGTCTGATTATAATTAGACTATATGTATTTACTTTTTAAATGGTCAATTTGAGCTTCAGGCTCATAGATGCTTTGAATAAAATAGTGAATTGAAGGATCTTCAAGATCCTCATTACCATCAACACACAATCTATAAGATGTGTACTAATGCCTTACTCATACGAGATATCAGAATCTATTCATCAAAGGTGGTTAGTCCTGATGAATGAGTTCACTTTATGGCATCATGATGGTTTATGTAGTGTTGCTTCAGGGACACGGACACAACATTGCGGACATACCATCTTTAAGATGTGCTCTAAACCCATTCTTAGAAAATGTTTATATGGAGTTGATCAGACTCATATAAAAAGGTTCTAATGGTGTGTTTAGCTGAGTGTACGCAACCGATGTTGCTAATTATTTATGATTTCCCATTTTTATCCAATGTTACCACCATTTTTTAAAAAATGTGGTTGGATAATAGCCATTTTTAGAGGATATATTAATGGGTACACTAAAGGTACATCATCAGTCCTATTAAGGGAGTGGACAAAACCTATTTATATCATTTACATACTCTCAAGAGAGCTAAAGGTCTTCATTATCTTTAATGATGATAGTAAATATATCATCTAATTTATTTTTGAGGATGTTATGAGGGTCAATGTCCACATGAAGTGGAAATGATTTCATAATCTTTTTGCCCATTTATATGGGATAAAGAAAATGCACCCATCTGAATAAACATTGTTTTCTTCAGATATATTGGATTTGTTTAAACAAACATTAATCCGGGGCAGCATGTTTATCGTTCCTAAGTTAAGACTTGGACGATTTTGGACACTTCATGTGTTCCAAATTTTTCCTCCTTTTGAATTTATTTTGGGACAAAGCTTCAAGCTTTATTTATTTGAGAGTAATAGACATCCTCTTATTAGATTATTCAGGCTTAACAAGTCCTGAATTTTAAAACGGAAGTCACATAAAAGATTTTCTAAATGACGTATACTGTAAAATACTTTTTAAAAGTATATATAAACACTTAAACTCACTAAGAAATATGTTATGGCAACAGATTAAAAAATGTGTTTATAAAATTTATTTGTCCTCTAGGAGTGGCTAATTATACAATAAGTAGGTCGACTTTCATCGGTTTAGACTAGCAATGTATATATATTTCAATGGCATAAACTAATTACTTTTCATATTGCAAAAGCATTATGAGTACTTATCAGAGCTTCTGGTTCTGATCTTAGTTTGCCATTTCCTACTCCATATCGAGGTATGTAATATTTTCCCTTATTTTTATTTCAGGTCATATTTGATCCTGAACTTCCCCTGATTTCAATTTTCCTTATTTATAAAGGACAATGAAAATTAGTCTTACTAAGAAGACATAAGCAGGGGTTTGACCAAATTATTTTATACTTCCACTTTTCTAATTAATTAGATACTTTTAAAAGTCTATTTGAATGCTCAAGTATGGCTTCAGGCCATTTTCTTGAGTCGTTCAAATTTTATGTGGATAGTTTATCATGCTCAAATGGAACAAATACGTGGGTGCGTAATATATTTCTCACTTATTTATTAAGCCACGACTTCAGGCATATGCTTATATTCAAGGCTAGATTAAAAAAATCTTTCCTTGTAAAAATAAAGGAGAGTAATCTTTTAAAGAGTTTAGCGTATTATGGAAAACTTCTGGTGTCCATATTGGGTTTATATAGACCATAGACCTTATAGATCTATTTACCGTGAAGTGTGCATCTTTTATAAAGATAGCAATGTTGGAAGCAATGATCTAGGCTCTTGGTTTGATGATGACAAACGTGTCGTTATATCTAACGTGTGTGCTTAGTGTGTTTCAGGATTGGCGAAACAATACATCCTTCACTATTTGGAGGAATTGCTATTCGTATAGCACATTGGGAGAGACGGAGTGTATGTGCACAAAGAAGTTGGACTTGGTCCAATGAGGGATGAGATGGAGCTATTTCAAATCTCATGGGGATTTAATCAAATCAATTAGAAGATCTCCTAATCCTTCAATCAAATCAATTAGAAGATTTCCTAATCCTTCCTTAATTCAAAATCCTAATCAAATTACAAGTCTCCTATATCTTAGGGATTCCTCACTATCCTAGCCACACTCCATGATGATAGCCATCGAAACCCTAGCTCTTTGAGTATAAAAACCCATCATGGCCTAAAGTTTCTTTTAGGGCGTGAAACAATTAGTTTACGGCAACAAATATTAATATTGAGAGGAGGCTATACAATTGTAAAAAGGGGCTTGCGGCTACAGCAACAAAGTGTGGCATAAACAATTAATTGAGAGGGGCTACAATTTTTTATCATACGAAAAATACACCCTGCCGCATCAAACATCAATGCCATCGAAGACGGCGCCACACTAAGAAGGAGAAGCTGCGAAGATCACCCACGGAGGAGCCTACTGCTCGTAGCTGTCTACGCCATCAAAGAGAACACGTCGAACCGCCGCCAAATTCGAGTCATCGCCAAAGAAGCTCGACGTTGTTGCAAGCCCACCGTCGCTGCTGACCAAAGAACTCCGCAGTATCCATTGTCGTCCTCAGAGCTTGGCACCACCTTGCTCCACACGCCATCAGATCGAGGAGAGAAGTCAAAGCTGAGCCGCTGTGACGAAGACGACGCTGTGTCGCTCTCATCTACGCCATCGGAGCTATCAAACGTCGACGAATCGCTTGACGTCGCTGTCAAAGTCTCGCCGTGCGGAGTCACCACCGTCGTCGCTCGGAGATCGTACTCGAAGACCTTGTCGCTGCAACAACCGGAGAGCGCCACCACCGTCAAAGTCGCCATCATCGTCGCTGTCGAAGCCCGCTGTCGTTTCTCAAAGCTGCAGTCGAAGCGACACCGTCGGAGCAGTCGAAGCACTCTGTAAAGCCATCGCCGCTGCCAAAACTTGTTGAACGGAGCACCACCGGAGATCGTCGCCTCGCCGCCTTGCCATCGCCATCGAAGGAGCTCGCCACTGGGAGTCGGAGAAGAAGCCATATCACCGGAGCTCGCCGTAATTACCGCTGCACGAAGTCGCCTGAGCTGATCACGCCGCCAACAAAGTCGAAGATCCGTTGCAAAGCGCTGCTGTCATCGCCCTTGGGGAAGCCGCCGTCGCCACGAAGTCGCCGCCGTCATCGGTGTGAGAAGCGCCGTGAAGAACTCGCCGTCGCAGTCGTTACGCCTGCATGCCCTAGACGAAACAAGAGCCGCTCGATCACGAAGTAACGGCAGAGATCGAAACGAATCAATTCGATTGCTGCTGACGTGGACTCAACCCCCGTGTGAAAGTGTGCGAATCAAAATGAAGCCGCAATCTTTTCGGTGCTGACGTGGCGCGGAATTAATTAAAGGGAATTGCTCTGCGCACAGGACGCTTATTATAAAAGTTGAACTGGGCTACCGTATTATTTAAGGGAGTTACTGAGCGCACAGACTGCTGAAGAATAAGCTTTGAACTGAAATTGCTTTGTGCACAGACCAGTGCATAACTTGACATCCAGGAGTCAGAT
Source organism: Scilla litardierei (assembly GCA_030789695.1). Taxonomy (NCBI): domain Eukaryota; kingdom Viridiplantae; phylum Streptophyta; class Magnoliopsida; order Asparagales; family Asparagaceae; genus Scilla; species Scilla litardierei. The sequence goes on along the minus strand of CM061137.1, from coordinate 15,639,574 downwards.
TGACACACCACTTGCGTCAGATTGGAGCTGACGATGTGCTGATTGACAGCGACGCCTACACAGACACAAACTGAGCATTTCTAAACTCTTAAACTCTTTTATTTGTGTCTTAGTGTAACGTTCTCTGTGGGGAAACTTTTACCTATTTTCTGTGACTATTTTGGGACTTGTCTAGTTGGGACTAGACAAGTGGGACACAGCTAGTTTGGGACTAGCTGGTAGAAAGCTTTACTAGGATTGATAGTGAGAGAAAACACTGTGTGTGGGGTACTGAGAGCCTGGCAAGTGTAGAGATGTAGAGGGTGCTCTGAGCGTGCTCTAACTTGTGGTTTTGTACCTATTGCGCTATTCAATACTAGTTCTGCTTTGGGGGCTGGAGTAGGTCGAAGGGTCGACCGAACCAGGGTAAATCTGTTGTGTACTCTGTGTCTGCTTTTATTTACCCTGCTGCTGCTATAACTGTGTGTGCTTATACGTGGGTTGCACGAATTATTTTTAAAAAGCCTATTCACCCCCCCCCCTCTAGGCTAGGATCCAGATCCAACAAGTGGTATCAAAGCCAGTTTAGTAGATCTAGCCTAGTTTGACCATGGACCACATTGATAGTGCTTTTGCTGAGGGTCAGTCTATTTTTCGACCACCTAGATTTAATGGAGTAGACTATGCTTATTGAAAAAATCGTATGAGAATCTACTTGATTTCTATTGATTATAAAGCTTGGCAAATTGTTGAAAAGGGCTATAAATCACCTGTTATTAAAATTGAAAACACTGAGATGCTTAAACCTGATGATAAATGGGATGATAATGATTGAAAGCTTTATTCTCTTAATGCTAAAGCTATGAATGCTCTCATTTGTGCATCAGATAAATCTGAATTCAATCGCATCTCACATTGTTTAACTGCGCAGGAAATATGGCATACTTTGGAGGTGACGCACGAGGGAACGTCATAGGTGAAGGAGTCTAGACATGCACTTCTGAGCACGGAATACGAGGGATTTCGCTTGCTATCATCAGAGACCATATCAGAAATGTTTGCGAGGTTCACCAACATTGTCTACAAGTCTAGTTCGCTCGGTAAGCCATATTCTAGCCTTGAGCAGGTAAGAAAGATATTAAGAGCACTGCCAAGCTCTTTCAGGCCTAAAGTCACTGCCATCCAAGAAGCGAAAGATCTGTCACAGATGAGGGTGGAGGACTTGATAGGTAATCTAATGTCCCACGAGCTTGAATTGCAAAATGTGGATAAAAGGGAGAAACCTGAGGAGAAGGAGAAAGCTACCAAGCCACTTGCTCTGAAAGCTGACGAAAGTGAAGATGATGATGACGACATAGCGCTAATGGTCAGAAACTTCAGAAAGTATGTCCAGACCAAGCAAGGAAGAACAGAAATGGCACCCAGGTTTAATCGCTCTAACTTTTTTCAGTCTTCTAAGCAAACTTATGATCAGAATGATACTAATAGAATGACTTGTTTTAAATACAAGAAAAGAGGACATCGAATGAGGGATTGCCCACTGCCTCGTCTCAAATGTTGTGAGAACTACTCCCAAGCGCAGGAGATCGTGCAAGTAATATCCTGGTGAGTCCAGGTATCGAATCCGCGGGACAACTGACCTGCAAAACTACGAACGTCAATCTGAAAAGAGTAATAATACGATGTTAACCAACCACCTATCGAACACAAAGATATAGGATCAAGAGTATGGAATAAGAAATGAAAATCCTACGATATTTACGGTGACTTTGGTAGGGGTACAAGTATGAGGAGTATGTGTTGGGTTTGATTTCGTTAGGGTGTGTGCAACCAATGATTATCAATACCTTTTCTATAACTCAACGTCTCGTCCGGTCAGGGCACGAGAACGTCGGAAAGTATGGTGATCAAGCGTATGAAAACGTGCCAAAGAATTATACAATTAAGATAGGGCGAAAAGATATAGAAACCAATAATTACGACACCCTAACTACGTCAACTCCAACACGTATGAAGTGAATGTGCTACGGTTGTGATTTCATTAGGAGATAATAATCGCTGAAATATCACGTCTTTTATATAGCTCAACGCTTCGTCCGGTCAGGGCACGAAGACGTCGGAAGATGACACGATGAAAACTAGTCAAAATAGCCGTATACGTATCACTAGCAACATTGATTTCATTAAATGATAAATGCAACAATAAGTTCAGATTAGTGAACATGAATTGGCTAGCCTTGTCAGGGCCTAGCCATACGGGATGTAAATAATAACGACAATCACCAAATACCCAACAAATACGTTGTAGAAATCAACATTACTAGCAATTTGGACGTGATAATAGGGCTAAAGACATGAAATTCATCAATTAAATACTCCTAATTACATCACAACCATAGCACAAGGAGATTAGCCACGCATGGTACAAAGAAAATCAGATTTCATAGCCAAATACATCGTTATAATAGCCAAAATACGATAAAATACACCAAATACGGGGTATAAGTTCAAGAATTTATCACCAAATCTCCACTTTAGAACCCAAAACTCCTTTAGAATAGGAAGAATAGCCTCTGGAATTTTTGATAATTTTTCCCTGGAGAAATACGCACAGTAGCCGCTCCAAAAGCCCCAAAATACGCCAGAATACCCCCAAAACCCTAGAAATACGCTTTTATATTAGCATTGCGGGTTTGGGGGCTTAACGGGTTCGAAACCCGCTATCCAATACGCCAAAACCCGATCCAATAGCCGCCTCAAATCTTATCCATCCGATCCAAAGCGGGATCACATGTGGGCGCGCCACGTGGACTTGGAAATTTGCGCGAGCCCGCTCCGCAGCTTCGATCCGAAATCGATTCGGAGTTAGTTGTGGCCGTTGGATTCTAGATCGGACGGACTATGCGTCGCCACGTCGCCTTAAATTCTCGCCCGCTCCGCAGCTTCAGCGGGATCTTCGTGCACCGTCCGATCAACATCGGACTGTCCGCGTGAAGCCACGTTGCTTCTTAATTTTCGCAGCGGCCAGCTGATCGTAGCCGTTCGATCGAAATCGAACGCTCTCTTTTTCTCCGCGTCGCCGCTTGATCGGACACGTTGGATTCGAGTGGGAAGCTATCGATTGACGGCACGTGGCCAAGCCATCTTCATCTGCGATTTCGAATTTGGGACGAAGCTGGGCCGTACGATCTTGATCGAACGGTCTCTAAGGCGCCGCGTCGCCTCTTGATCATGCGCCGCTCGATTGAGCGGGCGCCGTTGCGATTGCGCCACGTGGCGGATCGCTGGCGGAGATGCGTATACGGAAACGTATTCCACGCGTATTTGCGTATTTTCGTGCGTATTTCTCCATTTAAAGTGTATTCTGCATTCAAAAATTCATAGTAATTAGCACAAATCTCAGAAAAATACAAATAAATAGTCGTTGGAATCGTGAGATCGAGACGATGCTAGGAAAAATATAAAAAGTGCAGAAATACTCAGTTAATTTCTGTTTTATGCTCAAATAAGGTGTTTTCTCTAATAATTGATTATGTACTAAATACGAATGTATTAGAGAACATTTAAGCATTATATGGGCACAAAATAGGGCTAGTTAAGGGGTTAGATATGCAATATTCACCTCGAATCACACCCCCCAACTAGCGTTTTGCTAGTCCCTAGCAAAAAGAGTGATAAATACGGATGATCAATAAAAAATAATTCTATCAATCGTTTATGGCGTGGCTCAACAATACGCTTTCCAACATGATCTTCACCATCAATATACACATCCATGAACAAAATCAATCACATGATATTTTCTCTGATTTAGTATGAATAAATAACATACCAGCATCGTTTTGCGCAAGCGAAAGTATAACACGTCGTTTTTCTCTAGTTTTCTTGTTTCCAAGGAATTGGCCTATCAAAACAATCATTCAAGATATGGGTAATGAAGTTGCTTAATATATATTCACCATTTCTTTTCTTTTATTCGTTCCGCGTAACGCGCATCAAGCAACATTCGCAGAAAAATGTATAACTTGGATCGCTCCATCAAATGAGTGAGTTTCCTGTCAATGGCTCCCAAATCAGACGATAATAGGGCATTAGGCCAAAAGGGACCCCTCAGACTGTACTACTCGAGCCAACCAAGTTATTTATTAGTGACATACTTATTCATTCATTTTTCATCATTCTTTTGTCATTCAATTTTCTTTTCTTAAGCAACTCAATACCCATCATTTTTTTTAAACAAAGCATTAATAACCAAGGCCAAATTCCTCTTCAACTTGAAGACTTTTCAAAAAAAATCGTGTATACTCAAGCTTTTTCATCACATTAGCATGCATGAAATAAATTCAAACTATTTCGAGATATTAATCATGACAATCGAAAATTTTTCATGAATAACATATTAACGGTAATTCATGAAGAAAAAATTAATTCAAGCCATAAACAAGTAGCTAGAACTCAGTTAATGCATAATCATCCGCATTTGAGGTATACGAAGGAGTTTAAAATGGTGAGATTTGGTGGGTATTTCTTTCCTTATGCCATGCTTTTGAAAGAAAAAAAATCCTAAGGTCTCATACACACCCCCCAACTAAAGATGGACATTGTCCTCAATGTCGAAGAGGGTACGAGTTTATTCAAGCAAGCATCCTAGAAAGCATATAAAATCTACACTACTGGAAAGAACACACCGTGATCAAATGGCGGATCACGAATCTTTGATGGTGGAGGAAGTTGTTCAATTTGTTCCTTGCGCTCCTCGGCGATTATTCTTCCTCCTTTAGCTAAATTGGACCCCAGCAACGTAACTCCCAGCATCTCTATAATCTGGTCACCTGTATCCTGCAAGAGATGAGTCACGTCAATCCAATTTATTTTAAAATTCTTCGCCATAAACATATTCCAAATATAGTCATCAAAATAGGTGAAGTAAAATAGAGCATGGTGATGACAACTCCCTGAAAAATGTGCACTACGCTCGGTATGATGCTCAGTCAATGTGGAGAGGGGTAAATGATTTTGGGAAAAAACTGGGGAAGGGAGTGGTTCGGGCTCCATAGCGACATTCTTTAAACCAATGTCCCTAGTCGTCTCCTCCTCCTGTTCATCCAAAATTGCTCGCTCATCCTCTACTTTGCACACACTTCCTGCCATGTCAATGTTTTCATTCGTGACTTCATCGTGACATGGCTCGCTCGATATACCTGCAATAGAAGATGAAGTCAAATTAGATTTTGGAAATTGAATTTCAAACGAATTTTTTTCTTCTAAGCAAGTGGAAATCAGCGTAAGATTTTCAATAGATTGCTGAATTTGCCGACTCCGAGCAAGGAAGTTTTCTTGGAATTGATGGGATGTGGCCTCCTGTGTCTGAATGAGCAATTGAACTTCCTCTTTCAAGTGGTGCAAAGGTACGTCTACACTTTGCTCCTCTGGATCAAGGCTTGAAGGCTCCGTTGAATCGCACTCTGAAGTCTCTTTCATGATTTCTTCGTCCTCTTGCAAAGACTCCATATAATTCCATGCCTCTGTCGGCGTCATGAATCCCAAGAATTCCTGCAACTGAGGTCGTAGTCCACCTAGGAAGGACTCCATAAGTTCTTTCTTCGTAAACCCATGCTGCGGATAGCTCGATATTATGTCTGTGAACCTCCTCCAGGCCTGAAAGAAAGTTTCACAATCAGTCTGATTAAAGCCAACGATCTTGAGCTTCTCCATCCTATGTTTGTGTGCCTTATAATATTCTGCATCATACAAATTGTTCGTGCAATAGAATTTCATGTATTCCATATACTCCATTTTTAAAGAGAAAACAAAAAAAATAAAATAAAATAAAAAAAATCCTAGACTATAAGATGGAAGGATCTCACCGAATGTTCCTCCAAACAAACTGAAATCGTAGATTGCAAGTACTGTTATCCCCGGCAACGGCGCCAAAAACTTGCCTCGTCTCAAATGTTGTGAGAACTACTCCCAAGCGCAGGAGATCGTGCAAGTAATATCCTGGTGAGTCCAGGTATCGAATCCACGGGACAACTGACCTGCAAAACTACGAACGTCAATCTGAAAAGAGTAATAATACGATGTTAGCCAACCACCTATCAAACACGAAGATATAGGATCAAGAGTATCAAATAGCAAAAGAAAACGATATTTATGGTGACTTGGAGAGAGATACAAGTATGGGGCGTATGTGTTGGGTTTGATTTCGTTAGGGTGTGCACAATCAATGAATATCAATACCTTTTCTATAACTCAACGTTTCGTCCGGTCAGGGCACGAGAACGTCGGAAAGTATGGCGATCAAGCGTATGAAATCGTGCCAAAGAATTATACAATTAAGATAGGGCGAAAAGATATAGAAACCAATAATTACGACACCCTAACTACGTCAACTCCAACACGTATGAAGTGAATGTGCTACGGTTGTGATTTCATTAGGAGATAATAATCGCTGAAATATCACGTCTTTTATATAGCTCAACGCTTCGTCCGGTCAGGGCACGAAGACGTCGGAAGATGACACGATGAAAACTAGTCAAATTGGCCGTATACGCATCACTAGCAACATTGATTTCATTAAACGATGAACGCAATAATAAGTTCAGATTAGTGAACATAAATTGGCTAGCCTTGTCAGGGCCTAGCCATACGGGATGTAAATAATATCGACAATAAGCAAATACCCAACAAATACGTTGTAGAAATCAATGTTACGAGTGATTTTGACATGAAAATAGGGCTAAAGACATGAAATTCATCAACTAAATACTCCTAATTACATCACAACCATAGCACAAGGAGATTAGCCACGCATGGTGCAAAGAAAATCAGATTTCATAGCCAAATACATCGTTATAATAGCCAAAATACGATAAAATACACCAAATACGGGGTATAAGTTCAAGAATTTATCACCAAATCTCCTCTTTAGAACCCAAAAACTCCTTTAGAATAGGAAGAATAGCCTCTGGAATTTTTCAGAATTTTCCCCTGGAGAAATACGCACAGTAGCCGCTCCAAAAGTCCCAAAATACGCCAGAATACCCCCAAAAACCCAGAAATACGCTTTTATATTAGCATTGCGGGTTTGGGGGCTTAACGGGTTCGAAACCCGCTATCCAATACGCCAAAACCCGATCCAATAGCCGCCTCAAATCTTATCCGTCCGATCCAAAGCGGGATCACCTGTGGGCGCGCCACGTGGACTTGGAAATTTGCGCGAGCCCGCTCCGCAGCTTCGATCCGAAATCGATTCGGAGTTAGTTGTGGCCGTTGGATTCTAGATCGGACGGACTACGCGTCGCCACGTCGCCTTAAATTCTCGCCCGCTCCGCAGCTTCAGCGGGATCTTCGTGCACCGTCCGATCAACATCGGATTGTCCGCGTGAAGCCACGTTGCTTCTTAATTTTCGCAGCGGCCAGCTGATCGTAGCCGTTCGATCGAAATCGAACGCTCTCTTTTTCGCCGCGTCGCCGCTTGATCGGACACGTTGGATTCGAGTGGGAAGCTCTCGATTGACGGCACGTGGCCAAGCCATCTTCATCTGCGATTTCGAATTTGGGACGAAGCTGGGCCGTACGATCTTGATCGAACGGTCTCTAAGGCGCCGCGTCGCCTCTTGATCATGCGCCGCTCGATTGAGCGGGCGCCGTTGCGATTGCGCCACGTGGCGGATCGCTGGCGGAGATGCGTATACGGAAACGTATTCCACGCGTATTTGCGTATTTTCGTGCGTATTTCTCCATTTAAAGTGTATTCTGCATTCAAAAATTCATAGTAATTAGCACAAATCTCAGAAAAATACAAATAAATAGTCGTTGGAATCGTGAGATCGAGACGATGCTAGGAAAAATATAAAAAGTGCAGAAATACTCAGTTAATTGCTGTTTTGTGCTCAAATAAGGTGTTTTCTCTAATAATTGATTATGTACTAAATACAAATGTATTAGAGAACATTTAAGCATTATATGGGCACAAAATAGGGCTAGTTAAGGGGTTAGATATGCAATATTCACCTCGAATCACCCACATGAGACAGCTCAGGTAGCTAAGGAAAAGGGAAAATCCAAGGTGCTAACTTGGGATATGGACAGCGAAGCTGAGAGTGAGGAGGAAGAACACGAAGCCCACTCATGCATGGCATTGATGGGAATACAAGATGAGGTAATTTCTGGTAGTAAAACTGAACTCCTTACTCTTTGTAAAGAAATGCAAGATAAAATAGTAGAGCTTGAATCCACTATAGGTGATTATCAAAATGAGAACTTTGAAATGCAACAATCTGAATATGAAATGTCGAAAGAGATTGAAAAACTCAAAATTGATATTGTTGCTCGTGACTCTACTATTGACACTTTGAAAAAGGAAAAGTCCAGTTTTAATGATGAAGCACCTAGTCTCTCTTGCCCTTCCTTGATGAATAATATTAGCATTCTTAAACTTGATTTGATTAAGCTCGAAACTGAAAAAGACTATGTGATTAGAGAGCTTAACGATAAATTCTGCATGTTGGATAATGATTTTAAAAGGAAAATGATTGAATTTGAAAAGAAGGAAGAGGAAACCAAGAGAGCTTTTATAAGTAAATGCACATTGCTTGTGGAAGAAAATAAATTGTTGAAATCCAAAGTCTCTAATCTTGAATTGGCCATTAAGAAATTCTCTATGGGAAAACAATCGTTGGATACTATTTTAGAGAATCAATTATATGGCAATAATAGAAGAGGACTTGGATTCGGTTTGAAAAACGTTGAAAAGTCAAAATTCAAGAAATTCCACAATGCACCCTCTATTGCAAAGAACACATATGCAAAGTGCTTTACTTGTGATAGTGTAGGCCACACTTCATATTATTGTAAATTTAGGAATACAAACATCAAGTTTAAACAAGTGTGGGTTCCTAAAACAATATTGGCTAACACTAGTGGACCTTGTTGGATTCCAAGGTCATACTTAACACCTTTCATGTAGGTGTGATGGAGTTTTGGCGAGGAGCGATAAATTCAATGTCTCATTCTTTTAGCTCCTTCGTCAAAGAGCGACGAGAAGGTATATTTTCTATTCCCCTTTGCATTTCATTGCATACATTCATAGATTTGTTTGTGTGCTTGATTTATTTTGATTTGTGTGCTTGCATGCATGATTTTTTAAATGTTTTTATTTCTGAAAAAATATATATGAAAAACCAAAAATAAAAAAAATGTGCTTATTGATTATCCTCTTATGAATCTCTTAAGTGGTATTGTATGAATGATCAATCTATCCCTTATAGAAGTCAATTCATTATTGTTATAGCTACATGTACATGATGTTATTCTTTTTAGTAGCCATGACATGTCTCATAAGTTTTAAACTTGACTTCTACACCTACATTTGCACTTTCACGATATTGGACTTTTTAGTACTTTTGGAGATTCTTTTGAAGAATAATGGAAAGTGAATGTAGGAATGAGTAATTCTGAAATTTTTCTAAGGGATATGACGTGTTTAGCCATGAATAAAAATTGAGCACAAAAGAATTGCAAATGAATTTTTTTTTTGAAAAATGCTCCGTATGAAAAATGGATACACTTCATGGCTAATACACACCCCACGAGTATCCAACTTGTGCTAAATGGGTAATCATTAGCGTTGGTGTATATAACTCGTCAAGCAATGCCACCCCGCATTTAAAAGTCCTTTTAGGCCATGTTTCGGGGTTCGGTAACTTGAACTCATCTTTGATGAGGTGGGAAAAATCAATCCTAGTGATATTCATGAAAATTGGAAAATGTGGATTGATTTGGTTGATTTTCTGAAATTGAATCTCCCCTTGTACTTTATTGTCTATATCACTACACTTACACAAAGGAGGAGAAGTCGTGTTATGAAATTCTATGAGCTTGAATTGTCTATTTTTTGGAAAACTCATGCAAATTGCACGCTACATTTCATAATGGTTTATTTTCGCATGGAATATTGTTGTGACTTCATTCATCCACTTTTGGTTATTACAAAGGGGGAGAAAGAGAATGAAAGATTAAGATTTGTGTGTTGTAGGTATTATTTGTTGAGAAGGATACTTGAATAAATATTGAAGGGGGAGCTTGAGAGAAGGGGGAGCATGCTTTTATATTTCCTAATTGTTGTGCATACTTTGTAATGTTTGAATGACTCATCCATACATCATATATCATTACACCCTTCAACACACTTCACACACCCATACTTATTGCTCAAATCTTTTATGGGTTTGTCATCACCAAAAGGGGGAGATTGTTGGAAGCAACGATCTAGGCTCTTGGTTTGATGATGACAAACGTGTCGTTATATCTAACGTGTGTGCTTAGTGTGTTTCAGGATTGGCGAAACAATACATCCTTCACTATTTGGAGGAATTGCTATTCGTATAGCACATTGGGAGAGACGGAGTGTATGTGCACAAAGAAGTTGGACTTGGTCCAATGAGGGATGAGATGGAGCTATTTCAAATCTCATGGGGATTTAATCAAATCAATTAGAAGATCTCCTAATCCTTCAATCAAATCAATTAGAAGATTTCCTAATCCTTCCTTAATTCAAAATCCTAATCAAATTACAAGTCTCCTATATCTTAGGGATTCCTCACTATCCTAGCCGCACTCCATGATGATAGCCATTGAAACCCTAGCTCTTTGAGTATAAAAACCCATCATGGCCTAAAGTTTCTTTTAGGGCGTGAAACAATTAGTTTACGGCAACAAATATTAATATTGAGAGGAGGCTATACAATTTTAAAAAGGGGCTTGCGGCTACAGCAACAAAGTGTGGCATAAACAATTAATTGAGAGGGGCTACAATTTTTTATCATACGACAAATACACCCTGCCGCATCAAACATCAAATGCCATTGAAGACGGCGCCACACTAAGAAGGAGAAGCTGCGAAGATCACCCACGGAGGAGCCTACTGCTCGTAGCTGTCTACGCCATCAAAGAGAACACGTCGAACCGCCGCCAAATTCGAGTCATCGCCGAAGAAGCTCGACGATGTTGCAAGCCCAACGCCGCTGCTGACCAAAGAAATCCGCAGTAGCCGTCGTCGTCCTCAGAGCTTGGCACCACCTTGCTCCACACGCCATCAGATCGAGGAGAGAAGTCGAAGCTGAGCCGCTGTGACGAAGACGACGCCGTGTCGCTCTCATCTACGCCATCGGAGCTGTCAAACATCGACGAATCGCTTGACGTCGCTGTCAAAGTCTCGCCGTGCTGAGTCACCACCGTCGTCGCTCGGAGATTGCACTCGAAGACCTTGTCGCTGCAACAACCGGAGAGCGCCACCACCGTCAAAGTCGCCATCGCCGTCGCTGTCGAATCCCGCTGTCGTTTCTCAAAGCTGCAGTCGAAGCGACACCGTCGGAGCAGTCGAAGCACTCCGTAAAGCCATCGCCGCTGCCAAAACTTGTTGAACGGAGCACCGCCGGAGATCTTCGCCTCGCCGCCTTGCCATCGCCATCGAAGGATCTCGCCACTGGGAGTCGGAGAAGAAGCCATATCACCGGAGCTCGCCGTGATTACCGCTGCACGAAGTCGCTGAGCTGATCACGCCGCCAACAAAGTCGAAGATCCGCTGCAAAGCAATGCTGTCATCGCCCTTGGGGAAGCCACCGTCGCCACGAAGTCGCCGCCGTCATTGGTGTGAGAAGCGCCGTGAAGAACTCGTCGTCGCAGTCGTTACGCCTGCATGCCCTAGACGAAACAAGAGCCGCTCGATCACGAAGTAACGGCGGAGATCGAAACGAATCAATTCGATTGCTGCTGACGTGGACTCAACCCCCGTGCGAAAGTGTGCGAATCAAAACGAAGCCGCAATCTTTTCGGTGCTGACGTGGCGCGAAATTAATTAAAGGGAATTGCTCTGCGCACAGGCCGCTTATTATAAAAGTTGAACTGGGCTACTTTGCGCACCGACCGTATTATTTAAGGGAGTTGCTGAGTGCACAGACTGCTGAAGAATAAGCTTTGAACTGAAATTGCTTTGTGCACAGACCAGTGCATAACTTGACATCCAGGAGTCAGATTGACACACCACTTGCGTCAGATTGGAGCTGACGATGTGCTGATTGACAGAGACGCATACACGGACACAAACTGAGCATTTCTAAACTCTTAAACTCTTTTATTTGTGTCTTAGTGTAACGTTCTCTGTGGGGAAACTTTTACCTATTTTATGTGACTATTTTGGGACTTGTCTAGTTGGGACTAGACAAGTGGGACCCAGCTAGTTTGGGACTAGCTGGTAGAAAGTTTTACTAGGATTGATAGTGAGAGAAAACACTGTGTGTGGGGTACTAAGAGCCTGGCGAGTGTAGAGACGTAGAGGGTGCTCTGAGCGTGCTCTAACTTGTGGTTTTGTCCCTATTGCGCTATTCAATACTAGTTCTGCTTTGGGGGCTGGAGTAGGTCGAAGGGTCGACCGAACCAGGGTAAATCTGCTGTGTACTCTGTGTCTGCTTTTATTTACCCTGCTGCTGCTATAACTGCGTGTGCTTATTCGTGGGTTGCACGAAATATTTTTAAAAAGCCTATTCACCCCCCTCTAGGCTAGGATCCAGATCCAACAAGCAGTTATATTTCGCATAATCCATCATATTTGTTTTGTTTTGACATTTAATATGATTTGAACTTCAGGTTCAATTTTCAACAAAGGTATGATTTTAAACATGTTGAAATATTATTTAATCTGTTTGTACCATAATATTTAATTAGTATGAGTATTAACATAAAACAATTATCTAAAATTAGACTAAGTTTTAACATCTAAACAAAATATTAAATCAATTGTGCATTAATCTAGTTGTTCGTAAGATGTCTTGAATTGTTATGACGCATACCCAAAAATTTCATGGGAATTTAACTCCAAAAAAAGAAAATTTATGGGTATGTGGTGGCGGCGGAGGCTTCTGGCCATCCGCGGTATGCGCCGTGTCAATTCGATTATATTTAGAAAAAATTAAACTGAATAATATGTCATTCATCGTTAACGACAAATAACATTTTATCCTCCAAAATATTAATATTTATTGTAACCCCCTCCCAATTACTTTCCTGATGTTTCAGGAATTTTCCAAAAAAATTTCCAAATTTTTAGTATTTTTCTGGAATTTTCTGGGATTTATTTAGTAATTTCTGAATTTAATATATATTAAATATATATATATATATATTATAAAGATTTCAGAAATTAATTAAAATAATATAAGGCCAGCGGGCTTCGGGCCCGTTAAGCATGTTTCCTTTTATTTATGTATATTTTCACTTTTTGTGGGCTGCATGCCCAACAAAATAAGAGGAATACTAATATTATTTATTAAAAATAAATTAATTTATGTCTGCGGGCTTCAGGCCCTGTTAGGATACTTGTTTATTGATTTTCAAGAAAATCTATGCGCAAAGCCCACTCAACAAGTTAAAATTAATTTAAATTTTAATTATATTTTAGTGTGGGCTGCAGGCCCATCAAGAAAAAGGGGAAAACAATTTTAATATTAATACATTAGTATTTATTTGGTGGGCTTTAGGCCCATTAGGGGGTCCTAACATAATATTAATCAACTAATCTGGTTTTTTTTCTTATTAGGCTGCTGGCCCAAGAAAAGGCCATTGAGTGTAAAAATCTGAGAATTATTTTGTTTGGGCTTCTGGCCCAAAAAATTTAATTTCATATTTATTTTATTTTATTTTATTAGTTGGGCTTTTAGTCCAACAGCCCAAAATGGGCTTCACCTAACCCTAACCCTAATTTTGGGTTAGGGTTTAGGGAGGGGGGCCAGCTGCCACTGGCGGCTGGCCCTCCCCAGGCGTCGGCGAGGCGGCCTGGGCCGTCGGCCACGCTGGTAGGCGCGGCCTGCCGCCGTGCCTGCTGGGCGTGGCCTCCTGCCGCGCCTGGAGGCAGGCTAGGCATTTTTTGCCGGATTTGGTCTTTTTTGTCGGAATTTTGGCCGGATTTTACGTCGGATCTGTTGGATCTTTGGTGGGGAGGGGTTATCGGCTTCAGGCCGTTCATAGGTTTATCAGATTTTGATTTTTAAATTATGGGACATCATGAACAAGATTTTGCACAAAATGATCTAATAAAATCTACCAAATAACATATAGATTACATAAAAATTAAAATTTTAATTAGTTTTTGCATATAAACAATTAAGTTTTTGATCTAATAAGTTAGATCCATGCATAAACAATCATCTATTTTATTCTGGATCGCATAAAAAATTGAACTTTTAATATGTTATCAGATCTAGAAAAACGTTTAGGCTTACCCACTAAATCTGTCCACCAGATCTAGCGAAGTTTGACGAGGGATGCTCGAAAAGAAACTCTGCATCGTCTCGCGAAGCTTTGCGTCGCGAAAAAAAAATTGGCAGAGCTTTCGCCGTGCGCTTTCCTCTCACGAGCCTTCGCTTCTTCGATCGAGTGTAATCGTGCTCATAACGTGTTGTGAAGGTGAAACAAGTTTGGAGAAGGTTGAGATCTAGGAAGACCCTAGCCTCCTTTGTATAGTATTCATATTGGTTACTCATGTGGGTGGATAACCAATGGGCCCAATGGGTCCTATTCATAACAGTTCAGTAATAGTTTGAAAATAATTTTAAGCTTTTTCTATTATACTTGACTTTAAAAATATTTTCTGATCAATTTATATGTAATTAATCATTTTCTAATCAGATTATTCATATTTATTAAGGAATCAATTCCTAATCGAAATTTTCATAATTAATTTATCATTCATAATGAAATTCTTCAATCAAAATAGCCATAATTAATCAACTAATCATTTCGTAATAAAATTTAGAAGTTTCTTTGTTAATTATTAAAAAAAAATTAAAAAGAAAAAAATGCCAAGCATTCCCAATCATAATAGAATTTGACCAAAATACATATAATAAATGAACAAAAAGAATATCATGTAACATATGGGAGATATCTCACATGTAAGTTGACGTGGAACATTCTCTTTTACTTGGGGGGACAAAAACACACCATGTTAGCGCATATGAGAATGTCTCTCAGATGTCATTTGATACACACTTTTCTCACGATGAGTGATGTCAGTTTGATATATGACTAAAATGTACCTCCAAGATTGATGCAATCACAGATGCATCTATTTTCTGTGGCTATCAAAGCTGATCGATCATCAAAATGATATTTCAAACCCCAAGGCGAAGTAGGAAGAAGAATACAAACCCTACTTTTTAACAAACGAAGACGACGACAACAAAGATGATTCTTACTGTATTTGGCTATGCAATACAAATGACATCTGCAATGCAATACCATTGCTAATTTCCTTATTCAGTTTTCTAACGACTGGCTTGCTTATTCTTGGTGGCCGGCGAGATTCTTCGAGCATCACATGTACCGATTCAAGATGATGCATTGTTCCTCCTCCCAAAACCCTCTCAAATTTAAGCTCTTTAGGATGCAGCTACAATCCCCATGTTACAGCATTCCTGCACACACACATGTATATTTTAGCATACATATGATCTTTGGGAGTAATGTCAAAATAAAGCTAATTTGATCAAACATTCAAGTTGGCACACAATCAAGCTACCAATCGAAGGCTACCACCGAGTATTCTTTGTATGCAAATTGTAAGAACACGCCCCTGCATGAAATGCACACACTAAACAGATCTATAGTAACAACATCCTATTCGCAATATGAACAACTCCATAAGGATTCTCGCGAACCCATCTGCATCATCGATCCTTTTGATCTAGCCAACTCCACAGAAGAACATAAAATCCAATAATTCACACTCAACAACAGAAACCGAACATCGGTCCCAAGGCAGAAGAGCAGAAGCCCCAAAGCGATGTATCTATGAACATGATATTCCCTTCAACAGTGTTAAATAACAAAATGCACTCTTCTTTCCAGTGTCACTCTTATACTAGACCAATAATCAAAACAAGGTTCTAATTAGGTGGCAGAGCATGAAACTGCGATGAAAATTTCAATCAAAGCGCAGCAGCCTCCACACTTGCAGCTCTCTGTTGCCATACAATATATATTATACCATTAGTGATATCAGTCAATCTTGCAAAGCTTGTCAAAATTATATTTCTTGCAAAAACTTCAGATACGCTTACAAGCAGGAAATATGTCTCTCTATGCCATTGTTTTAAAGCTGAATCAATCATACAAATGTTCTTTCAAGAACTCGGTTAAAGGGGGTTCTATCATTTGCTTCTTTTGACAAATTTCTGGCTCCAGATAAAGAAAAATAAGTGGAAACAGAATAAAAAAATTTCACTTCCACTCATGGAATGCAATGGATGTGGAGTTGGAGCTGAATAAATTTCCTTAGCATGGTACGTGATACCCATCATCCAAGTCAAAGAATTTTTCAAAAAATAAACACTTCAAGAAATAGGTATTCATATCCCACTTCACTTCTTGCAAGAGGCAAACATATGAGTAAAAAAATGTAATTTTTATGCCTTTAACAACTAAGTGAAACCAATTAAGACCCCAAGTTTGTAGCTTGACCTAGACAGTAGAACTTTAGACTCATGTGACCAAAATTAGGCTATAAAGGGAGATTGAAATTCTCACAATTTACTATTCCAAACTCTTAAGAAGAAACTGAAAGAGGAAAAAATCAATAAACTTTGAAATTTATTTAGTTCATGGTTTGTATTATATTATCGATGTACTATGAAATTTGTTAGTAAGTGAAAAAATTATTTAGTTTATTGTTCCACATTTGGTATTGCTTTAAATGTACACATTAAGGCTCAACCAGTGTTAGCTAATTACCTACACCCCGACATATCCACGATCCGAATTGCATGACCCGATTCACAGGGCATTTCCAATCCGGATCGCAGAAAGCATCAACTGGAATGCACAAGAAAAGAAAATCAAAGATTTAGCACTCACATAATGATTGCCATAAAAATTGATGATTGATGACAGAAAAATGAAAGTGAATGATCGAGATTTTAGAAAAAACCCTAACCAAGAAATGGATCTATGTGCATATGCATGCATGTATGTATACATATACATACATGTACAGCATATATGTACACGCACACAAACTGGCCTAAGCGAACTACGATCCTAACTTAAGTGTACCGTGACCTGACATATAAAACTAATAGTTCGTATCAATTCGTACCGCGTACCACATACATGTACATGTACATGTATCGTGTATCGAAGCATACCACAAACTAGGTAACATTAGGCTTAACATGTTCCTGCTGTTTAACTCATGCTGATGTTGCCAATGGTATTCCTTCACAGGGACATCATGGGTAGAGATGTAGATGTTTTGGGGAATGGCCTTATCTTTTTGCAGCATTTCGCATCGAATCATATTATGCCTATGTATAGATTTGGTGTGTTTCTGTTTCATATTGGTGTTCATAAACTTACACTATATATTTGGTTATTTGTTTTGTTTTTGTATTCTTAGAATCTTAAGCAAGGTTTGAAATCTTTGCTATGGTCTTGTTAGAATATGATACTGAATAGGGAGTATTGTGTAAAACTGAATTGCGATGTCTATATAAATATTAACGCATCGGGTGGATAAAGTCAACATGTCACGCCCTACTTCCCATTTTACCAGGAGCGATGACGTAAGCGAGCCCGCGATGTGCTTAACGAGGAGTATTTTTAATTTTTGCTTCCTCCTTAGTTTAAACACATTAAGCGTCTCTAATTTAAAACTACAGGTTTTTGCATGCTTACTTTAGAAACAACATAGATAACATTATTACAAATCAAAGTGTCCAGAAATAAGATACAACCATAGGCCTAGCATGGTCAAAACAACACCACACACGAATTACAATAGTACAACTATATAGCATTGACATGAAAATAATAATCACCCTAGTCTTTAATAGGCTGAAACTCAACGTAGTCCTCGGACATTGGCTCGATCTTTGCAACATGGTCCTCAATAAACTCGCTCTCAAAATCTAACATGCATTCATAAGACAATACAAAATGAAACGCATGTCAGCGAGTGTCGCTCGGCAAGTATTTCCCCATAATAGAAAGGATACGCATATATAAAAAAGACATAAAGAAAGACATGATATGAGCATGATGTGAGCATGTTATAAGCATGGTATAAGTATGACAAGTATAATGTGTAAGAGCTGAAAATGTTACAAGCTAGCAGTTAAAACATTTAATAGTATTTGTAACATGCGATAAAAAGACTGCATAAGATATTGAAGGAAATACTTTAATAAATATTTGTTTTGGTGACAAGTCCATGTCCGAGTGCATAATATGTAACTAAAATGCACACTACCATCGGGAGCTCTTCATGATACTACTTACTGACCACTTTCCTTGGGCGACGGTCAAGTTGCTTTCTTCCACTTAGTGTGAGTAGGGGTAAAACCGTAATGTGGATCCAATCACTCACACGCCCTTTGTGACAATTGAACTACCCTAATCCCACATGTCAAGTGAAGTGCAAGATCAATAGTACAAGTTACATCGAATGATATTATGCATATCCATATGGTTCCATCAATCACGTGATCATTTCCGTACAGTTGTATCATAACATATGCATATTGTCTAGCCACATGATCTTATAAGCTCATGCAACAGTTCAATAAACTTTTATGGAGAATGACAAATTGCCAATTCATAATATAACCGTTTTACTATTTTTAAATAAGGCATTTACTATATGAAACGAATTTAAAAACGTTTACAGCTAAGCATATGAATACATCTAAGCAGGAAATAATTTTTTGAGGTTATCAGGTATTTTAAATAATTTTTAGCAATTAATAAACAATTTTCTGAATTTTAAATAACTAAAAATTAATTTTCGAATTTAAAAATGAATTACTAAAGATGTTCCATAATTTATATATGAAAAACTACATGTCAGAACTTTAAGCACAATGTATCAAAATATTTGTCGTAGATTCATAGATTATTTTTATGCATCTGAGTTTACGTGAAATTTGATGGCAATAATTTATCTAGCTAAATTAGCATAATGAGCAATAATATTTAAACATCTATTACAGAAGAAATACTTACATGAAAATTACGAGACATATGCCTATGCGCTCCAGGCGATGCATTGGATTTTTTGATAGTCTCTCTGTATTTTTCGTGTACATATATTATTTGTTATTAATTTAAACTAATATCTCTCTTATTTTAATATTTTATATTTCATTTAATATTTAATAATTAACTACTCTCCCCTACGTTCTCGGCAAGCGCTCGGGGTGGCTAGCGGAGCGACGTCGACTCGGCCACGGCGACGACAGTGGCAGCGTGTCGACAGAGCAGTCGGCGGGATGGCGGAGGGCGGCTGTGTGGCCCTCGGCAGGGAACACCGGCAGCATTTGTTCGAGCCGGAGGGGTGTCGGAGTGGAAGGCTATTAGGGGGCGACGCTCAAGCTGAGTGGGCCTGCCAGCAGCGGAGCAGAGAGGGAGGCAGGAGGGGTCGTCGATCGCTGCTGCATCTGTGCGGCGTCGACGATAGAGGCGGGTGCTTGGGGGGCTGTCTGACGTGGGTCTCGGTGGTGGTTCTTCGAGCTCGGGGGACCGTCGAGCTCCAGCGGAGGAGATGGAGATGTGGTTGTGTCGAGTGGAGGTCGTTCGTCGGTAGCTTGTGGCGAGCGGAGCTGTGGAGGTGAGCTTCGGGGTGTTACTGCGATGACGACAAGCGACGGGGTTCTTGCCGGCCGTGTAGGGCATCGGGATGTTGGGTGGAGCTCGGTGGTGGTGATGTAACTGTAAAGTGGCTAAGGGTGGTGGCGGTTGGTTATAGCCCACTAACGGAGAGAGAACGATGGTGAGGGAGAGAGTGAGGATGTGTGTTTTTGTAAACGAGGTGAGGGTGTGTTTAAATCAAGGTTTTAGGTCTCGGTTTCGGTCTCGGTATCGTTCTTTCCAAAATTTAGGTTTCGGTATCGGTATCGCCCGTTTCGACGGTTTCGGAAGCAAGTTTCGGTTTCGTCCGTATCGCCAGTTTCGGCAGTTTCGTTTCGGGTATCGGCTTCGGTTTCGTAGATAATTTAAATATGTATATAATATATATATAGTGATGGTTTTGGAGATTCTTAAATCTAAACCTATCAAATACTATTAAATACTTAACAAACTAAAATATTAATCATATACTATCAAATACTACATACTAAATAGATAAACCAAATTTGAGTACGTAATCATATCAAATACTAAATACCTAAAGTTTGGTACTTAAATACTAAATATTAAAAAATGAATATATCCTAAAGCTTGCCTTGCGCACCCACCGTTTTACCTTGTGCACAACCCACTTATTTACAAGTTTAACAAAAAAATCGATGGGCATTGCTTTGCGTACCCACCATTTTGCTTTGCGCACATACCACTTATTTACAGGGTTTTCATAAAAAATCCGCTTGCTATGTGCACCGACTGTTTTACTCTACGCACATACCACTTATTTACAAGTTTGCCTTTTAAAAACACAGCCTCTCCTGAAAGGCGACTCGGACCTCTCTTTCTTTCTCTTTGCTCTCTGTCTCTCTCACGCTAGATGGTCGAGGTGGGACGGCGAGGCAAGAGACGTGTTCGACGAGGCAGGAGGCGGGTTCGGCGAGACGACGACGCGATGCGGTAAGTTCAATTTTTTCATCTTCCTTTTTTCCTTTTTCTTCATTTTTCAGCAATTTGTTCTTGGTTTTGCCTCTTCTTCGTCTAACTCTTCATTATTTTCAAGTCAAAACCCTATGGTTTTCTCTTCTCTTTTAACCGAGCTTTCTTTGCAACCTCTGACCCACGAAATTTTTTGGGTTTTTTAGAGAATTTTTATTTAAGTACACATTCTTCTTCCTCCGTCTTCGTCCGATATTGAACGGTACCGGTCTGTTTCGGCCGAAACTGAACGGTATCGGTCAGTATCGGCCGGTATCGGCCGAAACTGAACGGTATCGGTCAATATCGGCCGATACCGAAACTAACCCCTAGTTTCGGTATCGTTACCCACCGATACCGATACGATACGAGCGATACGCATGGGTATCGGCCGAAACCTCAAACCTTGGTTTAAATAATATCGTTATATTATTATAAATTAAGCAAATAGTAATTGCGCTAATTATGGTATTAATGATTTGGTTGGCTATTGTTGACTAATAATGGAAAGTGTAAACCCATGGGTCACGATTTGGGGTTACTAATAAAGGTTAGGTTAAAGTTAATTAGGGTTAGTGACAAATGTATTTAGGTAAAGGCTTATTAGGTGTACAAAATTACGATTTTGTCCCTAAAACTAAACGTCTCCGAAAAATTGCAGAAAAATTATCATAGTTTCCTAAAGTCGTAAGGATCATGAAAATGTCTATTTAATTTTTGAGATATGACAATATGAGTTTTGTGGCAAAACATGTTTATCAATGGGTTGCGGGTTTGCAGGTTTTGTGTTATTTTGACATCAAAAAATACGAAAAAATATAGAAAAGTAATTAAAGATCGTATAAACATATTTAAAATCATTTAACATTATTTTAGTAGTATTTACACATCAATATACATAGTGATAGCTTTGAATCATCACACAGTTGACTCTCTCTAACCTTTCACCAAATACAATCTCTAATTTACATATAGTATTAAAGCCTCAACCCTAACCCTAATCATAATCCAAAATTAGCTTAGCCTAGCTTAAATTAGCATACCGTAACCCTAACCCTAATTCCAAATCATGTTCAAAATAATGTTGCCGTCCCTCCATCTCTAATCTCAGCATGAGATCGATTCCACACTTGTTCCTATCTAATCTGAGCATGTGAACAAATTGCCATCTCTTCCCCATCCATGATCTCGTCTCATAATGTTGCCCTCTCAACGTCAACACAGATTCGATGACGACGACATCATTTAACGCCACCATTGCTCTATTATTCCCGACTAGTAATGGCACAGACTTTCAGCCCTAATCCAATGCTAGCGATGTTATGAGCATTCGTAGGATTTTTAGTATTATTTTGCTAGGAATTTTTCATGTTTAGTTTTAATTCTTCATGCATTTTTAGTCGTTTTGTTGCATTTCACTCACAGAGTGTGTTTTGTGCATTTCAGGTTCAAATCAGGCTATTTGGAGCCAAGAAGCACTAAATAGAAGTGAGGCAAAGCAAGAAGAGCCAAGAGAAGTCAAAATGGAGCCATAGACGACTTGGCACGACCGTGCCAAGAAGAACCCCATAATATTTGGCCATGCGGTACCAGGAAGAGCCCCATAATTAGCACGACCGCGCCAACACTACATAATATTTGGCAGGGTCATGCTAAATTAACAAAGAGCGCTCCATGAAAATGGCACAATCGTGCCAAAACAATACAGAATTTGGCACGGTCATGCCAAATCGACAAGGGATTGCGTAGGAATCACGTACGACCGTGCCAATTTGTACTAGGAATAGGCACAACCGTGTCAACTCACAGATAGGGTTATGACTTGATTTTCTGAACCCCAATTGTTTGGGATTTGGGGGACCTATAAATACAAGTTTTAAAGGGGGGATTAGACAAGTTTTTCCTAGGCTATTTTTTGTAACATTGTCGGCTACTCTTCTTGTTTTTAGAGACTTTTGTTGAACTTTCTTGGTGATCAAGTGTTGAAGACTTGGAATTCTAGTGCTTTCATCAATGTGTAACTATTATTCTTCTATTTTGCTTTATTTTTATGATATCTAATATGAATTGCTTAGTTGTTTTCGCTAAGATTTGTGAGTAGTCTTCTTGTCTAGGATTCAGTCGAACCACATCATAGATGGTTATATGAATTAATCTCTTTCTTATCAAATTATTGAAGTAATTGATTAGGTTTTGTATTGGATGTTCTTATTATTAATTTTTGTCTTAATTTGCTTTCAATTCATAAATCACCAACGAGAGTTGGGGTTTCAATTTGATGCATGTCGAGGGTTAAATTAATTTCTACTCAATTAAGATTATAAACGAGAGTTGGATCTTAATTTAGGGATCCTTGACATTGATCTAAATTCTCTCACGAGAGTAGACGAGAACAAAGGTTGGGAATTATTTGTGGTTGATTATTAATGTATCTATCATGATTTGAGAACCACGAGAGTATGCGCCCTCTCATGATAGATAGACCTTTTATGCTTCAAGAAAATGTTCTAGGTAGCAATATAAGGAACAATAATCTCACCCAATGCATTTGTTCGTGTGGAAGGTTTAGATGTGTAACCGCAAGCGTACGGGTGTCGTAGGAAATGGATCGAACCTCAGAGAGGCAGTGGTTTAATCACTGATCAATCAAAGATTTTGGTTAGCTACACTTGATTGTCGAGGGTGTGAGTGTATAGGTAAAATGTCAATTGCGAGAAAGATTAGGGCTAGGTATCCCCACTAATTCAAGTTAGGCATAGGGTTGATCTAGCTTCTCAATCTATTAAAGTAAAGCTATGGGTGAGAATTGAATCCCAATCCTTGTCTCTCCATGTCTAACCATAGAGGAGAACTCAGATCTAAGTCTAGTCATCTAATTAGAACTTCGATGTCTCGTCAGTAGCCCTAATTAAGTAGCTTTAATTGATTGGATCCAATGTCTCGTTGGTGCCCTAATTAATAGAAAATTAATTCAGTATTAATATGAATCAAACCGGAACCCAGATTTCTCGTCGGTGGCTAAGGTTGTATAGCATGTTAATGACTAAATCATTATTAGGCACATTCATTTACTAAACTCTAGCAATAATCAATAAATTGATAATTGGGACGATTAACCCATACTAATAACCTATATTAGGATACAACTTTGCCCTAGACGAAAGAAAACTCGCTAAGCATGGTGATAGCAATCAAATTATTCATACAAAAATGTATCAGAAAATAATAAAGAGAGAATTAAATGAACGATACCAAATTAAAGAACAAAAGTTTCAACCTTGCATCCAAAGAAAAAACAATAATTAAACTTACAAGAAATCCCAGGATTAGCAGCCTAATACAAGAACAAAACCTAATTAAAAATCGTCCAAAAAGATTACATAAATTTTTTTTTATATCACTCAAAACCTAGTAGCAGAAACGGGTCTAAAACCCTCAAATTAACAGGCACATGGCCGTGTCGCTAAGTCGCACGGGCGTGCGCCGCTAAGCAACTTACGTCTTCAGTGTTTTCCAAATTGAGCACGGCCGTGCCATGTAGCTACACGGCCCTGTTAATTCTTCAGCAGCTCCAGCTTACACAATTGTTGCACAGCCGTGCAGATGGTTGCACGGCCGTGTCAACACCTTCAACTTCCGCAAATCTGGCACGGCCATGCAAATGACTGCACAGCCGTATAAGCTCCCTCACATCTTTCTTCTATCTTTCGCAAATGTAGCACGGCCGTGCAGATGGCTGCACGGCCGTTTCGCTGAAGCTCTCATATCTTCTTGAAGGAAGACACACTGGCACGATCATGCCTGTAAATGCAGGACCGTGTTGTCCTGTATTTGGCCCTTCTCTTCTTCTTTTCATCTCCAATGTTCGTCGTCTTTTCTCGATTGCTTCTCCCATTAGTCCTTTGCATCATTTTGAGCACTTTCATCCTTGAAATATACAAAATATCTCCAAAGAGTAAAACGAACAAAAACAAGTTGAATATGCATGGAAGATGCAAATAAAACATGAAAATTGCATCGATGAAGAGATGTAATAATATGCAAAATAACAGCATTAGTTCAATGATTTGACTCTTGAGATCAATCCTATAATTAATTCATGCTTGTGGGGATACTTAGTCCTAGCACTTTCTCTTATTGATATTTTCTTAATTATAATCACATCGCTCAATCAGAATTGTGTAGCTAACTTGTAGTTTGAAATTGGCTAGTGCTTAGTTCCTAACTTCCCTGAAATCGATCCGTTTGTGCTACGATAACATGTACGCTTGCGGTAAATATTTAACTCAACAAGTGATATTCTCCAATGATGATGAGACAAGCTCTACCTCATTTTGATGTCAATGATGCTACATAATGATGATGGTGACATGGTTATGGTCTTAAGTCGATAATGAGCCAACACCGATAATGATAACGACATTTTCCCTTTTATTTGGGTGAAAGAAGCACTAACTTATATCCTTTTTTCTTTTCAAAAAATAGTAATGTAACAATATATGACAACGTACTTTAAAAATTATAGCTTGCTAGGTTACACCATGCTTTCTATTATTTGATATATAGCTTGGATCTCAATGGAGGATGGGGTAGCATGGATGTGTTCATTAGATCCTAATGGAGAATATTATTTGTATGGTTGGGATCCCATGGGAGGATCGCAAGTTGGGGATTGTTTCTTTACCTTTATTGGGTTAAAATGGGGTTTGATTAGCTATGGCTAATGATTTGAAGTGAGAGATTAAACATGTGTTTAGGAGTTTGTGTCTAAAAAGATAACTGATCAGAAATTGATCGCAGATATCACCAACTTCCTACAATAGAGAAGGCTTACCGAGAATCATATTATCAATGGATTGAAGTGCACCTTGCTGACAACTTTCCAAACCTAAGGACTGCTGAGTGGAAGCAAAATGATGCTGGCCTTTTAACCAGATGATAAACATGAAGGTACGCATGCAGGATATGATGCTACACATGATGATGGTCAAGTAGCTATATGATTACTTGACCATTATTCATTCAAGGTCCAGCAATTTTAATAGATCATAAGAGGTGATACAATGACTATTCAATAACAACAAGAATAATATGTCTCTTTATAGTTTTATAAAGATTATAAGAGGTTGTATAAGGAATTGAAATCATTGTTTCTAGTAAGCATTAATGTGTAGAAAATGCATAAGAAGTGTGAACAAATCTTTGTATTAGGATTTCTTCGAGCTTTATGACCAACATAGGCATTTGCAAGATCCTATGTAATAGGAACTTCAACCGTCAACTCCATATCTGAGACATTTAGCCATTAAGTGTTAATGAGTGCTTGTTCCGCTAAATATCAGTGATGTTCAAATAAGACGGAACAGTACAACCATGTTTGCTAAATAATATGGGGGAGTTGTTATGCGCACAGACCTAATTGTTGAATACACATACCCTTTATTTTACAAGTTTTCCATTCAAAATTTACAAGTTTACCATTGAAAATATTTCCTCTTTTACATTCATCCTTTTTCCTCCTCCCTTCTCTTCCTCTTCTCCTTGTTGCCAGCCGTCGCAGCCCCGCAGTCCCCACCACTAAGGTGAGGGTGGTGGTGATGAAAAAGGAAAAGAGAGGAAGGAGAAAGAATGGGGAGGGGGAATATGGAGAGGGAAAGGGATGAGGAAAGGAGGGTTCGGTGGCGGCAAGGCGAGGGTGCGATGGCGGAAGCTATATGGATACGGTGATGGCCGGCGGCTGCAGCAGTTGAGGAAATGGAGGGAGGAACATTAGGTATAATGTGGGGGATATGTGGTTGTGTGTAAAGTAAAAAATAAATTTAAAAATATTTTTTAGGTGTGGAAAGTGGTCTGTGTGCACATCAATTAGGTCTGTGCAAATAGCAACTCCCGCAAGGTTGGAAGTCACATTTGTTTTAAAAGGACTTTTTAAGTATCAATTTTATCGTATTTATAAACAAGGCTTATTTTAGTATTTCCCAAAATTTTCGATATTGCCAATTGAGTCTCTAAATTTTATTTGTCCTAAAAAATATTCCTAAAGTTAATAGCTAGTAGATTTTGGACACAATAAAGAGAGAGAAAAGCATGCTGATCTTCGCCATCATTTTCATCTTTCTTCCTATTTAAAAACAAAAAAAACAAAAGCAAAAGCAAAATAAGAAAGAAAAGACCACCAACCTCTCACTACCATCAATAATGACATACCATGTTACTTTGGCTACACATACGCCCCACCTTTGCTTGATTTCTCCTTTTTTGATTCTTGTCCTTACTGCTTCCAAAGGCATGTTGACATTTAGAGGGTTGGTTCTATGAGGCTGTTTGCGAATTGACATAAGAACTGGTTTTCATTTAAAAAGGGGTGGTTGATTATAAGGTTTGAACTCAAACCTCGAGTTTGATTTTGGACTCTTTGTAGATTAAAGGTTTTGCCAAGATTTCATTAGTCAAGAAGATTTCTTTTAGGGTTTCAAATTTGATTTTGGTGTGTAAAAATATATAGTTTGAGTGTCTATAACCAATAGACATGTCGCCATCTCAAGTTGTTTGTGGTTGAAGGAATACATAATATAAACATGTATGTTAAGTTGAGGTTAATTAAGAGAAGGAAGCCTATAATAACATAAATATTAGTCTAAACTAATATGAAAATCATCGATTCAAATTTGATTTTGAGTAATCAAAGATATATTAAAAACATGTCAAATAATGATAGCTTAATATCTATAGATTTCTTATGCAAATACAAATTGGACGGAGATGATATTACTAATAACAATTGACATTGATTCTCTGCATATACAAAAACAGATTTACGAAAAATAAATTCATGATACGCTACGGGTACACATTACTTCAAAAATTAAATTTAGACGGTAAACTCCTCTAAATTTTTGATCTCTGCATTTGAGTTTACTTTTCCCTCTTCCAAAGTTTTCGATCTTTGCTTCTGAGTTTCGGTTTGCTTTTGGGGGCTTCGTTTCTTGCTCCTTGGTTTCGGATCTGCTCTTGGACTTTCGGTTTTGCTCTGTTGGCTTCGGATCTCTTATTTTACTTTAGCAATCTTCGGTGAAGGTAGATTCGATCCCTATTAAGTTTTTAATTATTTATTTAATTAATGGAAGTGACGACTCATACAAATTTAGCGAGGAGGATCCCTCTTAAGAATTTACTTTTGGCACCAACCCTAGTTTACACGGCGCCTTAGCCATTGTTCGCTATTTCCGTTTAGTCCAATGTCTTGGTAATTAGTGTTGTCGGCCACCGAGGGGAAGGCACGGTCGGGGATTGATTCTCTCTTTTTGATGTATGCCCTATTGTTTCAGTTTTAATTGATGAAACTATTTAGGCTACATGATCTATTGTTCAGTTTCTATTTGTGTATCCCTTATAGGTTTCAGTTCAGTTATTATATGTTCAGATCTGTTTTTCTCTCTCACATGATCAGTTCCCCTCTGTGTGTCTCCGTATGTTTGTTGTTTGAGGCTTGATTCGTTTGGTGTTCTGGACATGTGTTGGCTGATCTGTCTTGTATGCGATTCTAGACATGTGTTGGTTCATTTTGGGACTGGTTACATGCTGATTCTTCAGTCAGTTGCATCTCTGTTTTGGGCATGTTTGAGTGTAATTTTCACATTCCGTTTGCATGTTGAATTTGAGTCTGTCTGTGTGCTATCTATACAGTATGTTTTGGGCCGTTTTTGCTGTTGTTTCTTTTGGCATATAATTTCGGTTTTACTGAGAATTATATATGCCTCACTACAATGTTTTCGCCAAAAAAATTGTTATTTTTCTTTTATGCAGTCGTTGGTCCGAGCAACCCCTCTAGGCAGGTAGATCACAATCTCCTTAATGGTGGCAAAAACATGAACCTGATCCATTGAGACATCTTCCTTAAATTTTTCAATGTCTTCGTCGTTTACCTTATTTAACTTACAAATTGTGCTTTAATTATCTTCTTTCTGAAATTGTCAACTTTAATTGATAAACGTTATGATTTCTGAATATTGTGACTAGACATGATAAATCTGGAAATTTAAGTTGTTGAATATACTAAATTAGATGATTAAAAGTTATGCAATAAGATTATACAACGATATTGTACGCCTGCTTTATCTTGCACAAGACAAGACAATCCTGCACATAAATTTGCATAACTCTCTAATTATCTAATTTAAGGGACAATTACATGAATATGATACTTGACACCCTAGAACCAGAACAACTACACTTGATATCACGTGTATGGGGTAACTTATAATTGAGAGGGTGCGGGAGTGATTGAAGCCATGCTTATGATCCATATCTGTGAGGATTCCCTTTTATGGATCCTGAGTTCTTAGTACAGTTTGATCCTAATACTCGGCCCGAGGTAGCACCCGCGGTCTAAGGTGGACTTCATGTTGCACATCGTGCTCTCCTCTTATAAGTCACATCACAACAATAATTTTTTTGGTTAGTTGTTTGATCCTTACCGTTACTTAAAATCATGCCAGGTCAGTAGTTTCATTTACATTTCTTTTTGGGCCTTTTAAATTCCTACAAAATAAATTAATTAACGGTTTAATATGGATTCAATCTACTTTGTTAATGGTGGTTCAATTCCATCAGGTGATACCCAGCTCGAAGAGGATGTTCCACAGTATGAGGAGTCCGATTTTCCTGTTGAGGACGCGGATTTCTGAGTTTCTGCATTACCAGGAGAGTTTTATCTTTATTTGTCATTTTTTCGGTATTATTTTTAGTTGAGCGTTGTAGTTTTTCCTTTCTGGCTAGACATTGAATTTCCTTTCAAGGTTGGAGATAAAATGAGTATTTTTTATCTTTGTTTCAAATATTCCATGTTTAAACAATATTGACTTCACTGATATCTGCAAGACCTGCAAAACTATTGAGAATGTGACGGCACCCGTCCCTGGGGCGTTACAATTATTAATAACAATTGACATTGATTCTCTGCATATACAAAACAGATTTACGAAAAATAAATTCATGATACGCTGCATGTACACATTACTCCAAAAGTTAAAACGTAGACAGTAAACTCCTCTAAATTTTCTTTTTCAGAAAACGAAAATCATTTTATTCTGCTCAACCCTCATCGATCAATTTTCCTCCTAACCTTTCTCGGCCATAAAATCTATCGATTCTATAAACTGATTACTTGAAATGCATTTTTTTGTCCTCCATAACTCCCATTATTAGATATCTGAAAGGAAACTTTGTTGAAATAATGTAATACATAGGCGCGGGCTTTAGACATGTACCATGTCAAGGCTAAGAAGTTGATAATTACAGTGAAAGTAGGTCGGTTGCTCGTCAATGGTGACACTGGATCCAAAACTATATCATAAAAGTTTTATGTGACAATTTTTGGACATGGCAAATGCTAGGATTTCATAACATGTCAGGGCCATAGTCAAAAATATTCAGCATATGTCTAAAAAATAGGGACAACAGCGAGGATAAGTGTGATGCAAATAAAGGAAAACAGGAAAGATCAAAAACAGCAAGAAGTAAATCAGGTGTAATTCACAGAACTACAAATATTGAAGCTAGTGAACAAGGGTGTCCTTACCGCTGCAATTCTTGCTTATAATCGCAGTTTTCTAATCCCATTGCCGCAGACCTGAATCGTCGACATGAAAAATATGGCTTGCTGTCAGCCTGGGATGATTAGGATGTCCATTTGCCTGTGTGTATACTGCATCCAGATCTTCTCTATGCATTCCTCTGAAGGTGATTTCCTTGAGGCTAGGCAAGTTTTTAATGCCTAAGATGCTTCTCCTTGGTGCTTTTTTATCTCTATCATCTAGCAAGAAAAGCGATTCAAGATGACACATTGCTCCCCCAAAACTCAATACTGCAATATCTAAATTTTTAAGGTACAACAGCTTGAGCCTTGGGAATCCTTCAGAATCAAAACATAAAATTCCTTCCTTGCAGGCACTCAAGAGATGAAGTTGGTTCAAGTCGGGCAGAGTGCCGAGTGCTCTTATGCCCTCGTTATCTAGTCTGCTATCAGTAAGAACTATTTTCGCGACAGTACTGAGCGAACCAACCCACCTAGGCAGCATTCCAAGCATACCATGAAGCTTAAGGCTTATTATACGCGGAAGAATATTTGTCAAGTCATCCAGAAAATTTAGAGAATGAGAACGAACCGTGAGAGAACGAAGGGAGTGACCTATTGCCTTAACTGAGTTGCAGAATTCATCCTCACCTTTTTTGGGGATGTTTGACACTGCTAGTGATCTCAGTTGGGTCAACTTGCCCAGTTCCTTCACCACATCTTTGCTACTGGATGCTATGCTCACGTTTGCTAATTTCTGGAGGGCTCTCAAGTTTCCAAATCCTTTCGGGAATTTAATTTCCCGGAAGCAATCCCCACGAAGGAAACGCATACGCCGAAGGTTGACAATTGTAGATGGTATTTTTTCTATGGTAGTTCCTCTGACATCCAATGTCTCAAGATTTCGAAGGTTTCCCAAAAGTTTTGGAAGCTTGGACACTTTATGAATATTTCGCAGGCTTAAGTATCTCAAATGTAGAAATCTCACCACAATTTTCAGGTGATGATTGCACAAAGCATCACAACCATCCAAATCTAGCACCCGCAACAACCCTAGGGAAGGAGAAATAAGCGTCAAAGACCCATGTCGAAGCATGGAAAGGGACCGTACATGGGAAAGGCGGCTTATATTCTCTAGGTTGTGCTCTGAATGAACTGAAAGCCGCCGTATCACATCCTGTGGCATCCATGTACTGTTCTTCCCAAGAAGAGTCACAAAATTGTCTTCCATTGATTTTGACACAATCAATTCCAGCATAATATCATGTACCCTGAAACTCTTCACCTTACCGCTAGCACTGAACACTATGGGAATGACCATGAACCTATTCACGAGCTCATTGAAGTAGGATTCTGCCACCTCCTCCGGAGTCATGTCACGACGACCCGCAACAAACCCTTCAGCTATCCATAGCCTCTGGATGCGCTTGCGACTGATCAGATAATCCTCGGGGAATTTACATAAATACAAGAAGCAACGCTTAACATAGTAAGGTAGATCATTATAACTGAAATTGAGTATTTGCTTCATTTCCATGAGATTTGGATTGAATGCCAACTCCGATCCGAGGCGGTCAAGCATGTTCTCCCATTCCTGGATAGTCTTCATTGGCTTACTAGCCAAAATACCAGCAATGGATAAAATAGCTAGAGGCAGACCGCCACATTTCTCCAGGATATCTTGAGACAGTTTCCTGAGAGCATTTGGACAAGTATGCTCAAGGTTATTAAACACCCTTTTGCAGAACAAGTCCATGGCCTCTTCAATGGACAGTTTCTTATGCCGGTAGATGTAGCCAGGAAATTGGGAGCAGCAAGTTTCAGCTACTTCAACATTTCTCGTGGTCAACATGACTCTACTTCCTAGATCATTCTTTGGCAATGCAAGTGCTAAGCTATTCCAAGTATCTATTTTCCAGATATCATCGAAAACAATCATGTACCTCTTCTCCTTCAGATGCTCGCTGAGCTTGGCGATGAGTCCCGTCCTCCCCGTCATGTCAAGATCATTTGGGGGAGAAGAGGAGACCTGTCTGATCATGTCCCTGAGGAGCCCCTCAACATGGTACTCCTGCGAGACTGTGATCCATGCACGGCAGGTAAATCGCCCATCGATGACATTTGAGCTTTCATACGCTTTCTTGACTATGGTTGTCTTGCCTAATCCACCTTCGCCAACCACCGCAACCAGGCGGAGCTGGGGCTCATTTTCATCCAATAACCATCCGACAAGCTTCTTTCTGGGCCCGTCGATTCCCACCAGCAACGAATCCTCGACAAATAGTGCGGCCAGTCGAGGATCATATCTCACAATATTGTCCTCATCACCAGCTGATGTGTCGCCCACATTAGTGATTCCATATCGCAACCTTCTATTGCTCACCACTTCAACCCTTGACTTGATACTTCGTATTTGGGCCACGTTACGACGGCGAGCTCCTAAAGATGCAAGTAACCATGCTTGGTTCCATAAAGCACCGGCCATAGAATTTTGGCTAGAGCCTTGTTGCTCAAGGTAAAGTGAGAGCTCGTCAATGCAATCTTCGACGGCATATGCCACCTCTCTCACTTGTTTCACCCAAGCCCTTACCGCCTCGTTGCCTGCCTGCCTTTCCTCGGCTTCTCTAAGGAATGCGCTCATTATCTCCAGTTCATCTTTGATGAACCGAAACTCTTCCGACAACAGTGGAAACTCCCGCGATATTCTGGCATATAGCTTATTGGCAAGGTTGTCCACCAGCAACCCTGCCTTTGTTATGGCTAATCCCACAGCAATTTCTGCCATTTCTCTCCCTTGCAATCAGAATAAATTATGGTTTCTTTGATTTCATCAACCTGGAAAACTCCATGGATTTTTTACTCTCAATTTTTTTTGATGATCCCCAAATTTTTCTCCGTATTCGGATATGAACAAGCTAGCTGATACCTCCACCTGCATTTGTTTACTATCCCAAACAAAAGCTTGTACTTGTTTATGGATTAGAATAGTGGAATCAAGTAACATAGGTCCAGTGTGTACTAATCAAAGCGAGCCTCCCTCAAGAATGACTTTAATTAATGAGTAGTTTGTTTGTTTCATGTGAGAGAATTGACTTCATTGTTACACCCAACGACCTCCATTACACTGTTAGTACCAAAATAAAGACTAGAAAGATGCCATCATCAAACATAATATTACTTAACTACCATATGTAATGCTTACACTATGCTCTGATTACTTCAACTTGCATTTATGTATTGTGCTGATCTATGCTCTGTTTATTACGATTATGTATTTTAATGCTACACATAAGACAAAGATAAGAAGTACTCAGAGGAGTTTGTTCATTCAATTTCTGGATAGATTTCTTACAGCAACAACTCCTCTCGTTTATACAAATTCCCTAACCGAATTCAGTTATAATCTTCTCTCGATAGCCTGGCTTCTTACCGGTGGTTACAACATACTCTGGCCATTCGAAACAAGGGATCCAGCTGTTGAAACTTCTCCGCCTTCACTCGAATTCGATTGGCTCTCTCGGTTGGCAACAAGGAGAAATAAGAAGCTGTTGAAGCGGTGAGCTGAGCTGGACGGTGGATAAGGCGTCACTTAATTTGATCCTACAGCCACGACTTAATCGCCCACACGAACCGCTCGCTGATCCGACAGTCCTCTTTAAAATCCAATGGTTACTACGATATTCCCTCTGTTTGTCCTGGTAGAAGATGATGGCTGGAAAGCTCAAGAACTCGGCGACGGTTATGAAAGCTCGAGCCTTCAGCAAACCCTTCCTCTCAGATTCGACCTTGTCCTCAAGGTCGAGAGATACGTTCCCCTTCACTAGAATTCTCAGGCCGATCGATCGCCTTCTTTGTATAATGAAGTGGACGAATTGAATTGGGAAGAGTTGTGAGGAACTGAAGCTTAGTACCTTGTTTTGAATCAGTGAGACCCCACAATTAGCAAACAGTTCCATGTAAACAATTTTTGGGAGATTCCTGACAAGCTCTACAATTTGCAAAGACAGATGCTTGTTGTGGGAATCCACATCCTTTTCCGATTTGCCGATACGAGACTCCAATAATTGAGGATTGTTGATGCAGGGCATCTTGTAAAGCCCATATTCGATCACGTCATCGAGTTTTCGAGCAACATGTTGAGCCCAGATAGATTGGTTTCATCGGGCTGGATGTCGAGATCCTTCGTCGTTATATAAAATAGATAGAACACGCATCAAAGGAACCGGAGGGATGGTGGCCCTCCGATTCGCCTCTGATGCTTCAGTTAGGTTCAAGCGAGGGAAGGAGAGAGCGTGGCAAGAGGTAGCGGCCGCTAAAGTTTTGAAGGATGTGAAATGCTAGGGTTTTGTGATAGAAAATAATGTATCAAATTGGGCGTGGCTGATGGAGAGGGTTTTCTCCCTATTTGTAGGATCGAGAGGTGGCTTGTCCATGTCAGCAGACCCCCGACAAAGGTGGCAGACGTATGTCCCTTCTTAAAAAGCCGACCGCAGACCGCATACTGTTTGACGAGACATGTAGTGTGGCCCTCTGACAATACTGACCATTACGTACGTAGGGCAACCCCACTAGTAACGGCTTGGAGTGAAAAGGCGACTCACTCGCCTGAGATCGACCCTTGATTGAAGGGGTCGATCCTACCAAGTGGGTGAAAGCTTGGCTGTAAAGCTGAGCGAGCTGACTTCGGAGGGCCGCCCACAAAGGACCGTCAGATCTACCACGGGTGGGCTCAACTGTTGAGGAAGCTTGCTGATTGCCATCATGGACTGGTCAGGCTCAATATAGAAGATCGTGTGATTCTCGGAGGAGCACGTGTCTCCTTGCGGGTCCCTTCTACCCAGCTCAGCCAGGCCATGTCCCTTATGGGCCACTGGTAGTATCATCTACAACGGCCTCTCGTCTTCTGCCTTGACTGGCCCGACCTAATATTCCTCCAAAGGTCGTGTGTGGAGAGGCGATGAGATGAACCTAGAGAGTAGGCTAGTCAGGTGCGAGGCTTTGGCTAGCCTAGTTCTACTGGACCAATCAATCCTGAGGGCGTCTCATCCAATTCGAAGGGATGTTGCTTAGGGACACGATCGAAATCATTTCATGTTGACATGTTGCGTCCCCATTGGGTCTTGAAGTGACAGGATCGGAACGGATGTTCCTTTCCCAGGGACCTGTGGGGGCAAAACTACTTCCTCGGGGAAATGCCTTCGACACGCGTCGAAGTTCGACTTGCGAGTATCTATAGTGCGCATGTGTTGTCCCATCGTGTGATTTGAACGGCAATGATTGACCCCTGTCAAAAAAGATTGGACGGCTACGATCGAATCCCGTCCTTTCATTGCACGCTAGGATAGAAAAATGAAAGTGTGAAGAAAGGTCGTCTGTTGCACTTGCGTTTTTGAAAAACCATTGCCTTCATTTTTGTCGCAGTGCTCATGATCCTTCCAATTCCGTTCTTTTTGTCTTTGTTTCTCTGTGGGTTTGATGACAGGTATCATCGATACAAGTTAGGAGGACATCGACACCGTCCAAATAAGTAGCCTCCGAGCTTTATGAAGGAAAATATCCGGGGGTGAGCCGTCACATCTAGGGGAGGGAGAGTTCGTGCACAAACAGGCGTAGTAGATTTACCATAGATCTGGAAGAGATACTTGATTCCCTACTCGGTGGTTTTGAAGCTTCCCATCGAATTGAGCGAGATCCCTGATTGCCCTCTTCCTGGGATAGT
The DNA here is from genome assembly GCA_030789695.1 of Scilla litardierei. NCBI lineage: Eukaryota > Viridiplantae > Streptophyta > Magnoliopsida > Asparagales > Asparagaceae > Scilla > Scilla litardierei. The sequence continues at coordinate 15,603,650 of CM061137.1, read as the reverse complement.
TGTGCTAAGCGTTGTTCATTTGGAAGCGGGTCAATCTTCCTTCAATTGCCTATTGAGGATGTTCATGTATCTTTCGAATCTGGCACCGTGTCGACTGGAGCTGAACAGCTTCATGGCCCTGATTGCCTCGACCACCATGTTTGTCAACCGTGATAAAGGCTGGATGACCGTTAACGTTGTGGTGTTCGAGATAAAGAAGAGTTTACCCATCCAGTACGTACCTCAGCTACCAAACTGGGACTGCCAGGATTCTCGAGGATATACCCACGTCACACAAGGGCTAGAAAGAGAAGTGGTTCTAGGTCACCGGAGATTGGGAATGTGACGGGGACACCACTGATCTTGGAGAAATGGTCCTACGCCAATTCGGGTGGTCGTGCAAGTGGGAACCTGACGTCATTCAGGGAAATGGTAGAATGCAAGAGATGGAGTGTTGGTCGTGGTTGGCTGCCTGGCCCTTGCCCCTCCGGACACGCGATGTGCTCCCTTCCAAAAAAGTGATACGCAGCCTGGAAGACATGCCTACCGAGCGATGCAAATATCTTGGTGAATCTCCCTCAGCTATTGGTACGTGACATTCTAAGATTTGGCAGCCCGAAGTCTCGATTCCTTTGCTAATCTTTTTGTTTTTTATTGTGGAGGCGGGTAGTTCCGATACATATCCTCGCCGGAAAGAGAAGAGGAAAGTCTCGTCCACCAACCTTGGGGGAAAGGAAAAAGGTCAAGAATGCAATCCCCAGTGTAAAGACTGTGAGCAACCAGAAGTGGGTGGCCATGAGGGGAGCTCGAGGCCCTAGCCAAGGGAATTTCTACTGGCTTAGCATTTGCTCTCTATGGGAAGCCCCAATCCTGGGGGTGGAAGTAGCACCGAACCAAAGAGCGAGGATGAAACACCACCCTCGAGACTAAGAGGAAGAGGAAAGACATGGAAACATAGGTTTCCTGTCAGTGCGAGAGTAGTTCGTTCTCCTGGAAGTACCTGAGATCCCATCGTGCGAGGGGTCTGCCCCAAGGTTCCTACGCCACCTAGGTTGAAAGCTAGGGAGTATCCATCTGAGGAAGGGGCTAGTCAGGCCTCGATCTCCACCCAGGTTGAGGCAGAACTGCCAGCTAACCCTTGGGGCAATGAAGACTCAGAGACTCGGAGACTCGGAGGACGGGGGATGCCCTGTCTGGAAAAAAAATGCTCGATCTCGCGGTCCTAGAGACCGGGAGGAGAAAAGGGCTGGGGTTCCGTCCCAGGTGGAGTTTCTCTACGCTCTCCCATGGATGAGCAAGGCAAGTCCCTTCCTTTATGAAGCGCCATGAATCCTCGGGCCCTGACTTCGCTTTCTTCTTTTCTCTAGTAGGCACAAGAGGCGATGAGTCACTTCTACCATGGATACAATAGATGGAGTCGGCATACCTATGCTCTCGAGCAAGAGATCCAATCGCTACGGGAACGGACTGCAGTTAGTAAGGAGGCGGGATCCTCCGTAAGCAAGTTCGTTCCACCAAGGAAGCATTGAAGAGGCAAAAGGCGGAGGGCCAAGGTGCTCCACATAGAGGCACAGTCGGCTGAGGACGAGCTCGTAAGGCAATGGGCAGAGATTGAAACGCCCCGCGTACGAAATCGTTCTGATGAGGAGATTGATAAACAAGGAGAGGAGCTTCGGCGGCTGCGGTTGATGAAAGGCGATGTGATCAAGCTGGCTCAGCTGGCCAATTCCTCGGATTCAAAACTTCAAGAGGCAGAGGCTCAGTTACAGCAGAAATTTCCTCCAGAATAGCACAAGATTTCTCCAGATTGAGTTGAATGGACTCCATCAATACTTCAATTTCCTTCATTCTCTCAACCCCTTGATTCCTAGCACCTGCTGCTTCTTATTTTGGAAGAGTATAGCCCGGAATCAATTCATCGAACACCCGGTGAGCGTCCGCAAAACCGCCAAGCTTTGATATCAAGTGTTAAGGCTCATGCCCTTGCCTCCACACCTGGCGTGCCATCATGTGGCGGTTGGAGCTCGAAGCCTCAACCATGGCTGGTTGAATCATAAACAAATGAAAATAGAGGATAATAAGACGAAGAAATCACATAAGACAAAGTTAAGAAGAGCTCAGAGAATCTTATTCATTCAATTTTTGGATAGATTTCTTACCGTAACAACCCCTCTTTTATACAAATTCCCTAACCGAATTCAGTTATAATCTTCTCTCGATAGCTTGGCTTCTTACATGTGGTTACAACAAACGTTGGTCATTCGAAACAAGGGATCCAGCTATCGGAGATCTGCATTCGCTCGAAATTCAGTTGGCTCTGTAGGTTGGTAGTAAGGAGAAAGAAGATGTTGAAGCGGTAAGCTGGGCTGGACGATGGATAAGGTGTCACTTGATTTTTCCTTATAGCCACAACTTAATCGCCCACATGAACCGCTCGCTAATCTGATGGTCATCTTCAAAATCCAACTGATACTACAATATTCCCTCTGTTTGTTCTGAGAGAAGATGATGTTTGGAAAGCTCGAGAACTCGGCAACGGTGACAGAAGCTTGGCCTTCAACAATCGCCCACTTCTTTGCTACACATTGCCCATACATGGAGGAGGTGTAATGGTCCGGAATTTTTAGTAAGATTGATTTTCTAAATTTTCTAGGATTTTCTATTTATTTTCTGAATTTTCTAGGATTTTTCTATCTATTTTCTATCTATTTTCCTCCATATATTATTATTTTCCTTCCTAAATTATTATTTTCCTTCATTCATTTCTTTTCTCCTTTTCCATTTTCCTTCTTATCTTTTCCAAGCCCAAACCACACTTTCTGCTTCTCTTTCTTTTCTCTATTTCCTATTGAGCCCAACACCAAAACCCAATAGCTAAGCCATATCTCTTATCACTCTTCTAATTCTTTTTGACAAGGACATTCCTTTATTTCTTGTCCAACCCAAAAGCCCACGCAAGCCACAGCCCAACTGAGATCCCTTCTTATGTTCCCTTTTAAGTCCTCTTCTCCCCATTTCCTCAAACAAAGCCCACAGCCTAGCCCACATTAATTTTCCTCGCTTTTCTTTTATTCTTATTTTCTCCTTTCTCCTTTCATTTAGGCCAAAAAAACCCGCAACATGAAACCCGTCTCCTTTATTGCTAAAACCCCAAGCCCAAGGTTTACACAGTCGCCCAATCCTCTCCCTTTCTTTTGACAGAAACCCTAGGCTCTCTCCCCTTCGACGCAACCACAAGCCGCCATCTCTCTTCAAGTTGAAACCCTACATCGGCCATCGGCATAAATCCCGCTCAGAATAGAATTCCTACGTGATTACGAGACATGTGATTTCGTCTTTTGCACTTATACTTTTCTATATATATGATGTTATTTCCTAAGGTTTTATTCATACAAAATCTTCTTTCTTCTTCCTCAAAATTTCTGATTTCAAAAAGCTTGGAATTGCATTTTGATCTATCGTGGGAGCTTGGTTTCTTCACTTTACCTTGTCGATTAATTAATTTTCGTCATCAACTGTAGATTATTCTCTTCTCCAAGTTCTCAGTTTATTTTCCATGATTACTTTTTGAAATTTATTGAGTTGAATTGTTTGGAATTGTGGGGATTTCTTTGGTTGATTAGGAGAGATGTTGATTCATATAATTCGAAGAGATTTTTCCTTATGTGAATTGTTTTCGGCATATCATCGAGCATGGTGGTAACCCTTGACACCACTCAATGCCTCTAATTTTGGGATGTGTTGTTGTGAACATTGTGGGCCGACAGAGTTGTAGTGTTAGTCGTCATTGTTTCCTTTGCCATTGGGTTGGTTATCACCGTTACGTTGCTTCAATCCTGCGCCTCCGTTACTTTTCTGACGGGCTCTTGACCACCGAGAAAAACCTGCTGGGCTTTTGCACTGGCAATTGTAACAAGCCTTGGGCCCTGCTGCTCTTATCCGGTTGGTTTTGGTTTCTATGTTTTGTTTATTATGAGTACTTTGGGCTTGTACTGTTGACAGGCTTTTGGGCTTAAGGTCCATTACTTGAAAACTTCATAAACTTAGCATCATGGTTATGATTGGGTTGCTGGTTTGGAACTTATCTATTACGGTTGTTTATTGTTCCTAGAAATAACGGAGAGTATATGAACTTCTCTAGACAGGTAAACTTTACATTTTGTCAGGTATCGAAAGAAATATGAATATGATCACATGCCCTTCTCTTGAGATTATCTAAATTTTTAGTTTTAAAATATATTCAGGATTTGTTTCAATTGCTTAGTTTAATTCATAACTATAAATTACTTTGTTAAGAATTTATCTTTGATCATGAACTAGAATGCTTAACCTGCACGTAAATAATTGTAATTGATGAATTATGTTATTAAATTACGTAATTAAGGATTGTGCATATATAACAGATAGACTTGTAACTAGTGACTTGACCATAGTACTTGAACACAGAACACATATGCAATTATTGAGAACATGAACATGAACACAAAGACTTGATGCATAAAGCCCTAACTACGCAATTTAAGATAACATGAAACATAAACACCTTGACAACTACTAGACAATTAGAAAATAGTCACAGTACTATAATATGGCACTTGACACAGAAATAGAAATTTAACAACCATAAACTTAACCCTGCAACCGTATAGCAACATGTTAGTACTTTAATGTTTTCTTTACATAGTCCTTGTTACAAGATGACATCACATTGAAAAGCTCGTGCTACAGAGCTCACGTATAGTCTATTCATTACGTGATAACAGTTGACATGATCCAAATACCTGACATGATTACAATGAATAGTATACCATGAATCACTTATTTGAATATCGTATATTGTTGCATATTTCTGATGTTGTATCTGTTCATTGGTTATCACATACTGATCACAGACTCTGAAATATTGTACATGTTAATGAATAGGAGCTAAGTGTTACATGGATAAAGTGACACGATACATCAGGGGCCACCTCTAGAACCCATAGGAATCACCTCTAGAATCCTTTTCACAGTTTACATTGAAAACCATCACAATATCAGATGCAATATTGCTAGACATGACACTGAACTTGACATGTCTTACCTACATTGTACATAGTATATAGATTTGGATTTTGAGTAACTCATATTGGAGAGAGTGCATGAGCAACCGGAGCCATGTTTTATCAAAGATCACAGTTTTATGTTTAGATCCCATCACAGTTTCTTGATATCCGACCAGGTCCCTTCACAGTTTCCTGTTAGACTCATTACAGTTCCGTCGGATGGATCCAAAGGCCATTTCACAGTTTGACGTTTGGACTCAGGCCCATGGTAGCTCCCCGTGATACAAAGTTGTCTTCAGGTTGCATATCGAGCTCTCCAATATGAGTCACAGTACTAGTATAGGACATCGTAGTTTAGTGTACAAGATAGTATATGTAGGATATGCTACTCGTGCTTGGTCTATTGCTACAGTTTCTTGGTGTTCTGCTTGGATAATAATATTAAATGTTGAATGCTCTGGATGCTTGCTAGTGAGATACATATTTACATCTGGCCATGTATTATTTATCAATATGTCGTTGCCTTATTGTCTTATGTTAAGATATATATATCTTTTAAAATGCATGAATTGTTCATAGCCTAACACTTTCATAACATTGTTCAATAAAGGGTAAATTACATGAAAATACCCTAACGTTTGGGCTACTTTAATAAATATACCCTGAGCTTTGTTTTGTTTAAAATTTATACCCAAACGTTATGTTAAAGTTTAAACGTTATACCTAATTCAAGTAATCCGTCAAACTGGCAGCTCACGTGGCTGCACGTGATAATTTAAGACGAAAATAACCCTCTACTAACATTTCTCACCAACTACCTACATCTCCCGCCTTAAGTTCCCTCCATTTATGCAGGCCGTCATTATTGTGGGAAGAAGAAAAAGCAAGGAGAAGAAAGAAAACGCAAGGAGAAAAGGAAGAAGAAACAGACGAAGCCAAGGGGAACCAACACCACCGGAGAAGATGAAGTAGATAGGAAGAGGAAGAAGAAAGGGGGACCAGCAGTAGAAAAGTCACGACAAAGGTGAGAATGAATTTTTTTTGGATTATTCAGGTTTTTATGATCACAACAAGCAAAACAATAGACATAGTAATGTGGGAAGAAATTTTGCAATAATCAATTAATTGTGAGGAAATTTTAAACTAATCACATAATAATGGTGTTATTATTAATTGCAAGGTGAAATATGAGTTATGGGGACAGCAGCAGCAGCAGCACTGGTAGGTCTCGACAGAGAAATGAGGGGGGTTCTGAATTTGGAACTGATTATGAAGACGTGAAGATATGCAACTGCGGCCTGCGTACTCCTAGGATGACGTCATGGACAAGACTCAATCCAGGAAGGAGATTCTGGAGCTGTCCTCGTATGGATAAGGAGAAGAGATGCAAATTCTTTTTGTGGAAAGATCCACCACACTCAGATTGGTCGAGGAAGGTGATTCTGCATTTTATGGATAAAGATGAGAGGAGGTCAAGGATGGACAGTTCTTCACTTGCATTGACTGATAGGAGGGTGTTTGAGGATTACAGATCAATGGACAGTTCTTCACTTGCATTGACTGATAGGAGGGTGTTGGAGGATTACAGATCAATTAAAGTGAAGTTGTACTTTGTAATAGCTATGATGGTTGGTTTGTTAGCATTGATGTATCTCAAGGTAGCGTGACTCACCTTGAGTAGGATGTTATGTTTTGGGTAGGGTCAATGTGGTATTATTGTATGGATCAACATGCTTGCAGTGAATGATATATATGAGCTATTCAGCAACATGAATCAATGTGGTATATATAGAACTTTGATGCATGCTTATCAATGTATGGAGTGAATGATATATATGAATAAATGCAGTGAAAGATATAAATGAGCTATTCAGCAACACACAATAACACAAATACTTCCCAACAAATAACACACACAATAACACAAGATGAATATTGTAGACATCTGCAACACTCCAAACATTGCATAAAACAATCACATATAACATTCTTCAGATAAATGTCATGGTGTCAACTGCAGTACATGTTCTACCCAAAAAATAACAAACATGTCCAACACAAGATGCTAACAACTTCAAACATCCAACATGCATCAAACATCCAAAGTACATCCAACCTACAGCCAACATACATGTCACTTGCAAAATATTGTAATGGTGCCAACATACATACAAAATACATGCCAACATACATCCAAAATACATTATCCAACCCTATATGATATCATCAGTTTCAGATCATGGATGCTGAACTGGTTTCTCCACAGGCCCCAGTTAATCTTGTAGGGACTACTGATGTGCTCTTTCTGGGGGCTCTCTTGTATGTCTTCAACATGCTACCAGATACACCTTGCAGATACACCTTGCTGCCAACCCTCTCAGATACACCTTGCTGCTGTGTCACAATGCTGCCAACCCTCTCATCCCCACCTTGCTGCTGTAGCACCCTGCTGTCATCCCTCTCAGATCCAATTTGTTGTTGTGTCACACTGCTTCCAACCCTCTCATCCCCACCTTGCTGCTGTAGCACCCTGCTGCCAACCCTCTCAGATCCAATTTGCTGTTGTGTCACACTGCTTCCAACCCTCTCATCCCCACATTTCTGATGTATCCCTCTACTGCCAACCCTCTCAGATCCAATTTGCTCATGTCTCCCTCTTCTACCTGCCCTATCACCTCCTCCTTGAGGAGGATATTGTTGTTCCTTCATTAAACACATGATGTATCAGATGTAATATGCATGATGTATCAGACAAGCTGAAATAAAATAATCTATCAGACAAGGTGAGATGAATATCTTACCCCATGATGACCTTGATGCTGTTGCCCTTTGTTGCCAACACTCTCATGATGTACTTGCTGTGTACCCCTGCTGCCAACCCTCTCATCCCCACCTTGCTGCAGTCTCCCTCTTCTGCCTGCCTTATCACCCCCTCCTTGGGGAGGATCTTGTTGTGCCTTTATTAAACACATGATGTATCAGATGTAATATGCATGATGTATCAGACAAGCTGAAATAAAATAATCTATCAGACAAGGTGAGATGAATATATCTCATCCCCACCTTGCTTGTTGTGCCTTTATTAAACACATGATGTATCAGATGTAGCTGAAAAGAAATAATGTACATGTTGTATCAGACAAGCTGAACATGAGATCTTACCCCATGATGACCATGCTTTTGTGGCCCTCTTCCACCACCCCTCCCAGATTGTACTTGCTGATGTGTCCCTCTCCTACCACCTATAACAGCACCCCTAACAGCACCCCTAACAGAATCCCTAACAGCACCTCTGCCATGTTGGGAAGGATGTTGTGCCTACGTAAAAACAGTCCGTCTCCTTGGCACCTTTGACATTTTTGAATCTGAACCCTTCTTGCTCTTTGACTAGGTCCTGCCTCAAACTCTCCTCTCCTCCTCTTCTTAGGTGGTCTACCAGGAGGCTTCCTATATGGTGGGGGCACTAATTCTGAGTACTGAGTTAAAGGCCAAAACCTAGAATCAGGAATGGGATTAATCATTCCTGCATAAGCTTGCATATACATTGACCTTGTGTAATACCCATGCACGTAATCTTCTGGGTGCTTATTCTCACTCATCAAAGCTGCACAAGCATGCATGCATGGTATCCCTGTCATTTGCCAATACCGACAGTCACATCTCTTTGTTTCAACATTCAAGGTGTAGCATCCTTTTTGACCATCATTGACCTCATAGTGTCCCTCTCCAGCATAGACAACACGCATACTTGAGCTTTTTCTTTTCATCTTCATCAATTTCTCAATAATTCTTGGGCACGTGTCTGAAGTCCAAGTTGCAGCAATTGTCTTCTTCTTTTGAAACCTCGTCATTAGCTGCCTCCTTATCATCTCTAGGCAGGTAATGATTGGTTTATCCCTGGCTTCAAGGATGAACTTGTTGAAAGATTCTGAAATGTTATTCACCAACAGATCACAGAAACTGTTATCTGTGAAGTAGCTACGACACCATGAATCCAAGCTTATTGCACAAAGCCATTTCACTGCTTCAGGATTAGACTTGTAAAAAGCCTCAATTGCTAATATACATTCTTCCTCCACATATGTAGTACAAATGTCCCACATCAGCTTCCTATACAGCAGTGGCCTGAATGTCTTTCTAAAATTTTCATACATGTGTCTCAGACAAAACCTATGATGTGCTCCTGGAAGTATATCTTTGAATGTCTCCAACAGACCCTTTTGTCTATCTGAAATGAAAGTAAACTGTTGATTATGGTCCACCTCCAAGGCCTCCAGCAAACATTGTAAGAACCAAGTCCACGTATCTTTCGATTCATTTATCACAATAGCAATTGCAACAGGAAACATGTCATTGTTCCCATCTCTGCTTGTTGCACTTAGCAGTACCCCCCAATATCTGTCTTCAAGAATGTACCATCTAGGCCCATGAACGGCCTACATCCTTCTTTGAATCCCTTCACCTGACATTGATACGTGATAAATATGCCATCAAATATAGGCTCATCCTCAGATGCACTAGGTCGTGACCTTATCTTGACATATGTCCCTGGGTTTCTCTCCATAACAGCATGAGAATAATTCCAGAGCTGTTTAAACTGTTTCTTATACGAGCCTACGATATATTCATTAGCTATTCTCCTTGCCCTCCACAACTTAGAATCTTGTTTTACATCAATTCCAAAATCCCTACTCAAAAAATTCCTCAATGCTGGCAAGGGTAAGTTGGGTTGATCCCTGAAGTGCTCAACATATTTATTGGCTATCCAATGATCTGTCACTTGATTATTGGCTCTAACAAATTGACAGTCTATATGTGTAGTCAATTTCTTCAATATCCATTTATCTCTGTGCCTGTCCCATGACCCTGCACATACCCAACCACAATCATTACTGCAGTGCACCCGTATCCTACCACCCTCATTCTTCTTGAATTTTAAGTCATAGCCATTTCGTATGGCATGCTCTCTCAACATCAATCTGAATTCAGCTGGAGTTGCAAACTCCATGCCTACTTCCAAGTGTGGATTGTCCAAGTCCATTTTATGTGATGAATGTCCCCTTCGAGTGTGCAACTCATCATCACTATGTCTCACACTCCTAATGCCATCAGAATCCTCACTGTCTGTTGCCCATTCAGTCTGTGGGTCACATTCAGGACCCCCCAACACATGCATTCCATCAGTTCTTGTGAATCTTCTTGGTTCCATGGTGGTTGCATCACCTTCACCATCTTCAGACAAGCTGTCATCAACACTGCAACTTTCTTCATCATCTGATTCCCCTGAGGGATTATATAGAGGATCTGATTCTGCGCACCTATCACTTTGCTGGCTTGCATTGTCAGTTCTCTCAATTGGCTCATTGTATTCCCATTCTTCATCATCTTCACCTGAAGGATCATAATCATAATCTGACTCTGACTCTGACTCTGACTCTGACTCTGCCTCTGACATTATACCTTTAGTAAATGTCTGTTGCCTTGATGTTTCATGTGTTGGCTCTGTAAGTGCAGTATCAGTTCCATCCACTTGCACCTCAGTATGCTCCAGTGGTCCCTCCATTTGATCATGTCTCTGCTCTATCCAAGCCCCTTCAGTCTGCATCCCTGTTGGCTCTGTAAATGCAATATCATTTCCATCCACTTGCACCTCAGCATGCTCCAATGGTCCCTCCATTTGATCTTGTCTCTGCTCTATCCAATCCCCTTCATTATGAATTGTTGTTGGGTCAGTACAAGCCACCTCAAAATGCACCAATGATGCATCATACTGTGATTGTGTTGCATCAATACATACCCCTTCACTTTGCTCCTCTGCCTCCTCTTGTGTTGTATACTCATTTACCAATGATGCAGGGTAGCTTAGATTTACTTCTATTTCATCCTCTGTTTCATGGTCATTTACATCTTTAGTTTGCTCAGTCATATCCTCCTCATGTACTCCCTTACTTGGCACTGTACTTGGCACCTCATCTGTCTCATCACCTTCTTCTTCACACAAGTCTATAATTGGCCCAGCTGAAGCATTTTTGTCTTCTATTGCCAGCCCTTGAGATTCATGTGCAATGTACAAGTTTATAGTCCTACTCCCTTGAATGTTTAAAAAAGTTGATGCTTGCTCATCATCATCTATTCTACTGCACCAAGCAAAATTTTTCCTCCATGGCTTATAGTATATATAGAACCTGCCTGTATATCCCAACTCCTTTATCATCACCTTCAGATTTTCCACTGATAACAGCCCTGCAATGCAGTCAACAAATACAGCCTCCTCCCCCCCTCCATAATACCCTGCTGGCCCAATTTTCAGCATTCCCCCATGATGTATTTTCAATGTGACCTTGTGGCTCTGTAACAAAAAGTCATCACAATACCAAACAAACATTTTTACAAACTTTAAATTTCAGCAGTCAAAAAAGCAGTCATATATACTACTTGAGCTTGTTGCATGTTCACAGTCATGACCCCCCAACACTGCGTGTTGCATGTTCACATTCATGTCCCCCCCAACACTATGCATTTAATTCACTACAAACATCTGAGCATAAATCACACAATTAACCTTCGTAAGAGGAAATTTTCCCCATCCGAACTCCCAATTTAAAAAAATCCCCTTTTAACTTCACTAATTTACCTTCTTGATGCACATAAACAAAAAATTACTCTAATTAAAAAGAGAAAAATTAAAAAATAACTGAAAACTGGGTAAAAATTGTTTCTTTACTCACCATCTTTGCGATTCTCTGCAGCTAAGTCCTCTTCCTTCAAGAGCCTTCACGCCACTGTCGCTGCACGTCGTTCTTCTTCAGCTGTAAGCCCGATATCCTGCCTTCTTCCTCTGATCTCTCCTTTTCCCCTTCAATTCTTGCCCTAGTTTTTTACCGCTCTTCGTTTACTTTTCCCCGTCGTTTTTTACTCCCGGTAACTTAACTTTCACCCCCACAGCCCACCTAACGTTATAAGTGCTCAGGGGCATAACGGTCCATTCGCATCTTTTTTAACCCCCGTCAGCCTTTTTACCCTTGTGGGTATAAATTTTAAACAAAACAAAGCTCAGGGTATATTTATTAAAGTAGCCCAAACGTTAGGGTATTTTCATGTAATTTACCCTTCAATAAATTACTCTTCACATGCCTTAATTTATTATTATTCTATTTTGTTTTGTACATAAAGCATTTGCTTGGATTAGATATACTCTATGTCTAATCCGATAGTACATCTCTAAGGTGTTGAACAAGTTTTATAAGGTGTTCCAGAGTTCTAGGAGTAGCTTCCCTTCCTTTGAGCCCTTCCTTTGAGCCTTGTGCAGAACTTTTGAGAATATTCATTTAGGTAAGTCTTACGGTGCATTTCTATTTTGACTATATTGTTTTTACTGGTAAACAGTAGGACCTGCAGTAGGACCTGCAATACTTGTAAATTGTAATGGTCCTGAAAAGTAGGACGTTACAGGGGGAGTGATTTATTGTCCCATGAGGTCGGTTGGTAGACCACCCTTACTAGGCCAGTTAACTGTCAAGTTAATTAGGCCGGTTCTACACTGACCTTTTAAGGTCAATGCTGACCTTCACCACTCCTCATCAGCACCTATTCTTGTTTTCTTCTGCCCAACCGCCTTCTTAGTTCTGTGAATTTGAAGGCTTAAAATATCTGCCACTTGATATTTGGTCTTGATATGCTTCATAACTATTTCCTCTTGAAACATTTTCTCTTTCAAAGTGATGATACACTTCAATGTCTTTTGTTCTTGCATGAAAGACAGGATTCACTACCAACTGGATGGGATTCTCTGTCAATCAGGACGATGACCACTAGTTGTCACAATGTAATGGGATTGAATAGTCTATAAACTGGTATAAATCCTCCATCAATTGCTTGAACTGTCATTGCTATGGAACTGCATTCAAACTGTGTGGACTTTGGTAGATAATGATATTCCAGGTTGTCCTTACTGCACTATGAGATGGTCATTGAACCAAGACTAAAAATGTACTCATTCTTATCTTCGAGTATCACGATCTTCCGCATAGTCAGCATCATAATAATCAGGTATGCCTTTTGCATACATAAGAATCCTTCAAACTACTTCCAGATTCGGCTTCTTTTGGTTTTGTATATATCGGCTTACTCCAGTGTGAATGACATGTCCAGTCATGTCATGAGCAAATATTTTTTTTTGCTCCCGACCAGTTGATGATACATAGTTGGATCATCATGGTCCTTTCCTTCAAGTACATATAATTTAATTTTGGCCATCATAGGTGTTGAGATCAGCTTGCATTTGAACATTCCATGCTTGCTCAAAGATCCGCTGCGTACTTCTGTTGGCAGAGAAACAAACCTTCTTTTTGTTGATTGACCTCAAGACCAAGAAAATATTTGACTCTTCAAGTTCTTTCATCTAAAATCGGACTGAGATTCTATCTTGTCTTTTGTACCTCGGTTCATCATCTCCGATGATAATCAAGCCATCCATGTATACTAGCACAACAGATGTCTTACCTCTATGCTTGTTGGCAATTAGACTAAAATCAGGAGCAAGAGAATAGCCACTCTGAACTAGAAACTCACCAATCTTCTCATATCATGCTTCTCATATCATGATTCTATGGCATGCTTGAATCCATATGAATCGTTCCTTAATTTGGATGTGTACCATGGCTTTTTCTTGTTTTCAAACTCTTTGGATTGCTCCATATAGATATCTCGACCCACCTCGTTGTGTAAAAAAGCATTCTTTACATTTATTTGCCGTAATTTCCCAGACTTACTAGCCACTAGTGCTATCAAACTTACTAGCCACTAGTGGAATCTAAAAGCACTCTTGTGGGCCCACCATGACTGCTTCACCAAGCTCGACATTTCATGGTATAGCAACAGTCCAACGTTGGGGTCGCAACACCGTCATCCTTTTCTTTCGCTATCACACCCCTTAAAATGTGCCACAAACCGTCTTCTTTTCAAACTTGATGCAAAGGCGATCATGCACAAACATAAACATACACAACCAAAAATTTGAAAATTAACTTTGAATGGTGTCGTATTCCACAATTCTAGATGGGAGACATGAATCCCAATTTTGGGTATCGTGTCTTGTTTATAACTTGTTGTGGTTCTCATTCATTCTACTTAGAAGCGCATTGGATATTCTTAGTATGTATCATGCCCCAGCAAATCTCCACCAACTATCGAGTCTTCCTCTCCACAACTCTAATTTGTTATGAAGTGTTTGGACTCGAATCATGCATTGACGCAACTAGTCATAAGATTTATTAGAGGTATATTCTGCCCCATCATCCGCATGCAAGCCCAAAACCTTCTTGCCTACTTCTTCACCTATTTCTTGAAATTCTTTAAGCTTGGAAAGAACTTCAGACTTCTTTTTTGTGGAATTAACCTACGCATACCTTGAGAAGTCATCAATGATGGTGATCATGTATCGCATGCAACTAAATGAGTCTTGTTTTATTGGTCCGAAAACTCACGAGAGTATCAATTCCAAGGTTTCCTTAGCTTTGAATTTCAACTCCTAGTACAGTAGCTAGCTGATGTGTCTTTTCATATTGACATCTAGTGCAGACGTCCTCCTTGAATTTCCAGGAGAGGAAGACCCTTCAACATTAACTTCAGCATTATAATCTTGAGCTTGTGATATCTTACATGTCCGAGCCCAGTGTGACATAAGTTTGTTGTCTCATTCTTTTAGGCTTCACTTACGTACTTTGATTTCAAGATATTTACATTGATGGACTCCACCTTGTGCCCTGTCATGATTGGCTCTCAAGTTGGCCTCAAGCTGTGATATACCTTCAAATCTTTAGGGTCCAGGAACCACATACTTGCCAGTAGTTATAGCTGGGATCCTAACAAAAGTTTCTTTTTTATTCCTAAAACATAGTATACATCTTGCATGCGTATCTTGTGTGGACCGAACCATGGTATAATTACAATCTTTCATGTGTGTGAGTGTCTGCAATTTTAAAATGTCGGCAGCCATAACTTCCTGAGTACCTTTGTATCCAAACAATTTAAAAATCTTCTTCGTGTTACATGTCATGTAGTTAGAGCATGTGGAGTCTATAATTCAATCTTAAGTATAATTCACTCCTCGACCTAACGCCGCAAGAGCAAACTTTCTTTCCACTTCTATTAAGTTTAAGGCCACCGCATCTTCTCTGACTGTTACCTCGTCTATGATTACTATGAATACTTGGGCATTCCACTCTTCTTCAATGATCTCTTGACACATGCTCGAAGTTGCGGTATTGCCTTCGGTCGGTTTTTCTCTGATAGCAACATCCATCGCTAAGTTTGTTTTCTTTCGATGATTATAGCATTCTCCATTGCATCATCTTCTAGACAATTACTTTTCTATTCGAACGGTCATGGCTCAAGTTTACGTGCATTGTACGGTTTCTGACTGACAGCTTTTCCCTTTATTGTGGGAGAGAGTGTCATCTTACTTTTCAATAAAACTATAGCAATTTGCTTACCTAGTGGTTGCCTAGTCTGTTAACAACCTCTCCAACTCTAGAAGAGTTGGTTAAGTTTGCCCACCATCAATACCGAAAATATATGCACGATATATAGGGCTAAGGCCATGAATAATAATTTTATCAATCTAACTTCACTAACCTTTGATTAAAGACCTAGCTTGGCAATATCACAACAAAGCACCTCAGCCTTCTTAAAGTATACATCAATCATCATTTCTTCTTGTTTAATGTCCATCAATTGGCTTTCCAAGAGATGGAACCCCTACCATTTTTCCTTAAGAAGAGAGTCACTAGTGCATCGCAAGTTGCTTTAGGTGTCTCTGTATATCAAATATTTTCGAGAATATTTTTTCCATTGTTGTTTGAAGCACAAAAATTATATTGTTGGCTTTTATTTTCTATTTATGCAAGCTTCTACCTCGATAAGACCCGCAAAGGATTTGGAAATAAAAATAGAGAAAGATGGGATTTTTAGGACAAATGTGGGATTTTTATGTCTAAAGATGGGATTTTGAGGAAGAAATTTGGAAATACAAGATAGCTAGCATCTTTCGAGAAGAGGATCGCTCTTCTAGCCTTTAATTCGATAGGAATGATTAACTCTCCCACTAATATAGGGTTCTTACTCCTAATATCTTCTCAATTCTTTTCTCAAATTCAAAATGGATATAGTGGACTAACATATTGAATACCATCATAATGCGTATTGAATACCACTGTACCCACTACCCATCCCTCCGCCTAGTGTTGCTAGTCACATCACACATTTTGCTAAACATATTGCATTTATTTGCAAGCTTGCCATTAAAAATTGTAAGGGACGATGTCAAACTTGTAAATAAATGAACTATAGCAAAATATGTAATGTGAGTAGCAGCCCCTTCACGTGAATGCTCCCAGTCACACGTGAAAGTGACTTGAGACATACGGGTGGAGGCTCCTAGTCCCACGTGAACCCGCATGAAGGCTTCACCTTCTTCTTCCATCATCTATTCTTCTTCTTTTTCTTAATTACCGTAAAATAAAAAAAGTAGGGCGCAACGACATCAAAAGATGAGGTGGGAAGAGGAAGATGCAGCGGCATCAGAACAATGTAGGAGCGACTGAAAGGTCGGTCTATCAACATTTTTCATCCGAGTGCTTTTTTTCTTTTTCGTTAATTGCTAATCTTCTTCCTTTCATTAGTTTCGGACGAAACCGAATACCGAAACCTATCTAAACTCATCGAAACAATCCGAAACCACATGAACCTACTAGAAACCGAGAAACATGTGTTGTTTTGTACCATCCTCCACTGAAACAGAGACGAAACAGCCAAAACCAAATAACCAAATGGTTTCGGCCAAAACCTGAACCCTTAATAGCAAAAGTACCGACCAGCACTAATAGCATCAACAGCTACCAGGATCAATCAACAAGGACCATCTTTACTTACCCAGCATTGAGTCTTTTGGTAGGTCAAAAGCGATCTAAACAAATGTCAAATGTCAGGCTTTCATCATGATGATGTAGAAGTTAAGGTCGCCAATCAAGCCATCCATATTAACTTCTAATACTACTCTCTTGCTATTCGATGCAGTATTTATTGCTTGCTTTGTTTGAATATTCAGTTCCTCCGTAGTAGTAAGACAACTTTTATATTCTAGGCATAATTTTGGTTACATCGACAGAACTTTTGAAACTTGCTTTAACATTTGAATCAACATATCAATTCTAACATTTAAGATTCATTGCTTGTACCTTTGTGAACTACCCTCCATATTGTCTCCTTAGAAAATTCTCGGAACCCTTAAAATCATTCCTTGAGACTTCCCACATCATTTCTTTGACCCATTGGATACCTTTTCTTTTCTCTCTTCTTGCTAAATGGAGCATCAATGATGGCAAACATGAAAACGACGAGCCACATCAATATCCATATTCCTTTCCTTCCTACTTTTCCTCATAATTTCGAGAATGAAAATTTTTTAATATAGGTTGTAGTGGTCCTAATTTATTATTAGCTTTTTAATCAAATAATATGATTCCAAAATATCAACTGCCTCAAATAATTGTTTTAAATTTTTGGTAAATTTTTTTCATATTTTTCGGATTGTTTGGAGCTCGTTTTAGCCCTAAACCCGATAATCCATTAAACTCGATCTAACATGTATACATATACAAATCCAACCTGCTTACTGATCCATTATCTATTATACATTTGACAATGATTTTTGAATCCTAGGGCTGACTAGGACAAGCTGACTAGGACAAAGATGTTGATAGAAAGAGGGCCAGGATTAATTCTTGGGGAATGAATGGTTGAGATTAAACTTAGAGATGAATGATTTGTATTTTGAAATAAATCTGTGTTGGAAAACAGCCCATAATTAGATTATGGGTCCCATTTTAATTGTTGCGTGACCTTGGGGAGAGCAAGAGTCGGCCTCATGCGTTTGCAATCTGGGGAAGAGCAACAGATTGTTTGGGAAGAGCAAAATTGGCTCTTCCCCAAAACATGAAGAGAGCAGCAAGTTATCACTTCAACATCACTTCTCCCCCGCATTAGTCCTGCAAATGGCCTTATGAGCTCTTCTCCGATGAGAAGCTTGCATCTACGTGCCGATCTGCAAACTCGACCCAGTGGCATCTTCATCTCTCTCTATCTCTCTCGCTCCCCCAAATCTTCTTGCAGGAATTTAATAATCTTCTTGCAGCTGTAATGTGATGCTTCAGGTATGTTGGTTGCAGGATCTGTGAATTCCCATCTCCAGGTATGTGCCCTGAATTCGATGTCTTTCCTCTCACTGCAACAACACAATCAGCAGCAGCAGCACATGGCTGTCTACAACACAATCATCAGCAGCAACACATGGCCATCTCCATGTACATATTATTTTTGATGAAGTTTTGATCCAAATCATGTTTATCTTTGTCCATGGAATTCTGAGGTGGCTTATTTTCTTGGATTCATGTATGGATCATAGGCTTGAATGTGAAAAACATTATGATGAATAGAGTGCCCAGAAGGTGTTTGATTAAAATCCTGAGAAGAGAATTGGGACCTGGAATATGATGATCAATGGCTCATGGCTTTCCATTCAAAATATTGATAGGTTGCCACTCAAAATTCAACTTTTTGAGGTAAGCTCGCTGGTTTGCCATGAATGAAGCTCTCATCTAGCTATTTATAATGTCATAAATCTACACAAAGATCACATGATGGGTTATGGTTCTGTAATTGTCAGGTATTCATACTAGCCTTCCTGTGGTTTCCTTCGAACTTTTTCTAGACCCAACATCAACCGCAAAGTCCCAAGCTATGAAGCGATCAGGATTCAACTTCATGTCTGAAACCATATGTACAATCACTTTCTTACCATGTGGAGATAATACAATATCTTAAGTTTCATTAAGGTCAAGTGCATTATTTTTTCAACATTGCACCACAACAAACTGGATGTAACAGCTTCTAAAATAGACTAAGAAGTTTGCAATGGAATGTCAAATAAGGATAAGTATAAGACACATATTTATAAAGAGTATGAATTATGCATGAATGAATTGCTTTTCTATAAGTAATATGATAATTCAAGTAAGAAATCAACATCTCAACATGTCCTTAAGGTAAGGAGGTAGGAGCATTGGGAGCTAAGATGGGATCTGAATTCATTTTCTGTTGTTGATATTGCAGGTTAATCTTAGAGTTTCTTAGTAGTAACATGTACAGAAAATAATAATCACTACTGCCATTGATTAATGATTGGTTAGTATTATTTTGTTTGATGGAATAGTTTGGGACTATATAATTAATAGTTGCAGATACAACAGAATGTTTTGTTATCCGTTCACACATTGCCATTGCTTTGGCACAGTTGTGCATCATTAACAAGCACACTTTTTAATCAGATGGATCACAAATGTAGTTAGCATTACATTAACTATAGCAAAGTAGTAATTCCAATTATAATCTGTTTCATGGATCACAGATAGTTATGTTCTCTGAATGTGATGAGATAACCAGATAACAAAACGAT
Organism: Scilla litardierei; assembly: GCA_030789695.1. Taxonomy (NCBI): domain Eukaryota; kingdom Viridiplantae; phylum Streptophyta; class Magnoliopsida; order Asparagales; family Asparagaceae; genus Scilla; species Scilla litardierei. The sequence goes on along the minus strand of CM061137.1, from coordinate 15,584,114 downwards.
TTACTTTGTAGACTATAATTTTCATATCTAAACATTGGTTGGAAATGGCAATCTTATTTCATTGTAATTCTATTTTTACTCCAATTTCTGAGATAACATTAATTTAAGGTGTTTCTTTTCGCATTTTGAGGCAAAAGGTTAAAGTATGTTGAGCAAGAGATGGCAAAGAAAATAGGCAATAGTATTGAGTCCGGTGATAAATCGGAAAAAGATCTTATGGATAAATCGGAACTGTGAAGTTAAGAATCTCTTGCTGTCTGAAGTTCCGTATATTCTCTTGAAGGTAAGAATCTCTGCTTGCAGCAAGATCATTTGCTCTTCCGTCATTTCTCTGATTTCTCACAAAAAATTGTGAAGTTCCGCAGATCTGAAGTTCCGCAGATCGGAAGATCTGAAGGCCGCTTTTCTGAAGGTACAAAAAATTGAGAAAGTACTCAATTTCGTTCAGCTCTTTTGAAGGCCGCTTTGCTTTATGTTATTAAGTGCAATTTTTAGAACTGCTTACTAACCTGGTCATGTTCTAAGCTGGAATCAGAGGGTGAAAAATTGCTTAAAAACATAAAGCAGTTATGTTCAATGAAAGATGATGAGTAGTGGTATTTCTGAGATGATGCCACATTTGCTAAATAACCCGGACATAACTTAATAACTTAATAACGGGTCAATATCCTGGCGCAAGGCATTCTAAAAAATTTCTTGCAAACTAATTCCCCTAGCCTTGCAAACTATTTTCTCAATCCAAAGGTCCCAGGTTTGATTTCTCAATTTTTCTATTTTCCCAAATTTTTCTTGGCCTTGATTCACAGTTTTCTTTCTATTCTCCTTGGCTCACAGTTTTCATTAGTTTGTTTATGATTGAACTCAAAATCGCCTTGAGGGGGGGTTTTCGTTTGATTTTTTCCGTTCGATCTTAAAACTGTAGAGTGCCTTCGTTTGATTTTTTGCGTTTGATTCTTTCGTTTTTATGCACAGAAACTGTAGAAATGAGTTTCGTTTGATTCTTTCGTTTGATTTTTTTTGCGTTTGATTCTTTCGAGGGGCATGCGTTTCGGTCGTTTTCTTTCGTTCTTAAAACCTTGGGGGCCTTGAACTCGAGCTTCTGTCGTTTGATTTTTTTTCGCATCCACAACAGGCATTTTGTGGGCATTCGTTTGTTTTGTTTGGTTTTTTGTGGGCAATGTGGGGGCCTTGAACTCCTATATCAACAGTATTTGAAGTTGAATGCCAAGTATGGATCAGTGAAGAACTTGAAGAACTTGCTGAGCGAGCGAGCACGTGGACTGGGCAAGGACAATGCCCCGGGCCAAAGAGATCAAACTTCCACCTCTACTGAATTGGTTCTTTCTGGTACAATTTAAATATAATCAACTCGATAAATGTCATTTTCTATTCCTATTTGCGTCATATTACTTTTTGATGCTTAGGATATTTCCAGTATTCGGCATTCAACTGAATTGCCCTATTTTTGCAGTTTTGCCTTGAGGGGGATTAGCACGGTTCTCATCATCATCAGCCGAGTGCTGCGAGGATCTCGGACTCCCCTTGCTTCCCTCCGTACGCTGCATCTCTCAAATGTAAGACGACCCAATTTCTTATCTTTTATGTGATATTTCATTAGACACATATTTAGATTCTGGGTGTTATTATCTATGGACCTTGAAAATGCTGAAATCATTTTAGAAATTAAGGCCACTCTATGAAAGTCCTAATATGAAAGTCTTAATAATAACATGTCTTCTTTCTTAATGGTCATGTACATAAATTTTTCTATCAACAGCATGCGAGGAAATTTCCCGATCCAATTATGCAATTATGCATAATCCAATAATACACGCTTATGACGTTAGTTCCAAAGATCCATCATGTACGTCAGTAGTTTTGTCCCCCCTAACTGAAGTAGTGATTCTTAAAGGAGATGCGATGGATGAAGACGGTAAAAAGAATAATGGGGAGTAGGGTGAGAAAAAACAGAAGACGGTGCTAATGTGTGGGTAGTTACCGGTGGGTTCACCTCAAAAATGACCGATCCTCTTACCGTCGGCGTCGGCGTTGTCTATCCCGAAATCCACAACCGGAGATTCTTGGCGGGATGTTTGTCACAGCGGCTATGATACTCGATTTTCTTATGTATTTTTCTCCTTTCTGTTATGTTTATAGTTCTCATTATTTGTTTTTTTCTCCCATTGAAGATGTTACGGATTCAATCTGATAGTTTGTTTAAATTGTGATTTTGCTTTGCTATTAGCATGTCCAATCTGGATGAAGGAATTTCATTGTTTATTCCATTTTTGTTTAAGCTAGATGTCCCTTTTGCCATTTTTAGTTCTTAAATTGCATTTTTTATTTCTCCTTTGCTGTGATATGTTATCCAATCTGAATATCTGCTCCATTAAAGTTGGTCTCATCATTTGGAGTGAGCAATAACCCAATATTAAATTATATTGGTAAGTTTTAACAGCTTTTTAATGGCAAAGATTATACCGTAACAAATTTTTTTTCCTTTTAATGCGCTATTTAGCATATTCCATTAAAATAATGCATCCTTTCTAAAATGGGTGGGATGAGTTTGTGCATGGGTAGGCAGGTGGGTTTGGGGGGGTGCGTGTGTAATTTTCCAATAATTACCAATCATTAGAATGTAAAATCTCCATAAAACTCCTTTTAGTTCTTATCACCATATTACAATTTATTACTTCACACTTATTTATGAAATACTAGGAAAAAAATTATTACACTGGATACAGTTTGATGTACATCCTAATCTGTGCCACACCAACATGTTTGCCAAGTCAGTTTTGATTGGGTTTTTGAGTTGATTCATTTGGGGAGGGATTTTTTATCTGGTTGTATTTTGAATTGAAAGTTGAAATATTTATTTCATTTGCCATGATATTTGTGGTTAGTTCTTATCTGGTTTTTTAATTGTCAACTTTTTTGGGAGTGTTTGACTGGTTCTTCTCCAAAATTGTTCACTAAAAGTCTAAATTACTTCAGTGAAGCAACAGAAAATCAATACAACTTTTTTGGCAGTGTTCAACTGGTTCTTCTTCAAGTAGTCTTTTTAACAGTTTAGTAAATTGCATCATAATTAAATTACAACATAATTAAATTTCGTGTTCAAATTGCAGCCGTTGTTGTTATTAAATTTTTTTAATTTTTATAGGGCAGTCAATACAGACCTACAAAAATACCTTTGAAGATTGTGAGGCCTTTTGTGTATGCAGAGGTAAGTATTTTAAACATTTAGAACCCATTTTTGTCAATTGTTTTTTACATTTCTCTATGGCATACATGTTGTGTTAATGGATGAACCTGACACTGATTTTAATGAACATGCTTCTGTTCTTGAACACTTAGATAAAGTTGTAAGTTGAAAAGGTCCTCTTTCATTTGCAATACATGCTATTATGTTTTATTCTCATTGTCTTGATAAGCTTTATTGTTGCAGGTGAGAGCTCTGATTGAAAAAAAATCGGAAATTAGTTGTCAACAAATCAGAATTGAATCTTCCATTAATCCAAATAAAGGTCTGGGTTGTAGATAAGATTGTCGCATACATATTTACCTTTCTCCACCAATATTGTCACTGTGAACATGTCACGATAGAGTTAATAGAGATGAGGGTTTATTATGAAGTGTCTACATAATTATTTGTTCATTTAATTCTCCATTAAATTCTTTTAATATAATTTTTTAAATTTTGTTTTTTATTCTGAGCAATATGACCTTGCTGACCATAAATCTTTTTAATTATCTTGCAGGTTTACTACTCTGGATTCATGAATATAAACCCTCAAAGGTTTGGTCAGAAGTATGTTGGGAAGGTATCTCGAATGTAATTATAAAAAATAGTATGAATGTATTATAGCATAACAAAAGCAAATAAAGGTCCATGAGAAACCTACATGGGAAACATAGTCCATTCAAACTCAAAATGGGGATTTTTTTAGAAATTCTAATACAACTATTCACAGAAAATTGCTAAGATACATAGAATGACTGTTAACCCCTTGACTTCAGAACAAAATATCCAATGTCATGAAATTATTAATTATAGCAAGAAACTGGCAGTCAACTACCCCATGTCTACTATTAGATCCAATTTGCAATGTACATCCATCATGCAATTTTTATTAAGCTATCCCAATCATTACTGAGTTGGAGAAAGTATGACATGCAGTCTAAGTTTGATATGCAAAAAAGGTTGTGAAGAATTAAGCAGGTTTCTAAGTAAAATTATAGCATTTAGTATGTCATTCGGTTGATGAACCTGAGTGTTACCTGCTTGCATTCTATTGATTTTATTAGATCAGGAGAATCTCTATTATGCTTGAAGTTTGCTCAAACTCGGACAGCAGCAGTAGTTCTCATGACCGTAGCCCGGAGCTTGAGTTCTTTCAGCCAAGCTGGCTTCCTTCTCAACATGCAAGTATCATTCATGTCCTCATCCCACTTTCTATGTGTTCATTCATTTCTTGCATCTTACATATTAAGCATGGAATCATATTGCATAAAGAAATGCCTTGGACAGAGATAATTGATATCTCTATAGATTAAAATAGAGACTTCAATTATTTAACACTTGATTCCATCTGACAATATCTTTGACAATATCTTCTCTGTCGGTGGCCTTAGCAGGACATTGCTCCCAAATATGCAAGGATCTCTTCATAGTATGTTCATAAATCCTGCAGTATGTGTATTTCAAGGCCTAAACATCAGATTATTTGCATTCTATCTAATTTGCATGTACTTTCGCTAACCACGTACATGGATTCAAAATTCAATTGCTATGTTCATTGCTACAATCAGCACCATAGGTGCAGGTTATTTTATGCAAAGGTTAGGTTCTTTCTTGGCATTTCTCACTCTTACAGTGGCTCTATACTTCAGCGGTACTGTTTTCTAGAATCCCTACGTCATAGGGGAGCAAGTTTTCTCATGCATGCGTTATTTTCTTCTATTTATGGTTTTTAGTTTCTTACTTTCATGTCTACATAGATTGACCTCTTTTGTTTTATACAATACACTTGGAATCATTCAAACAAAAAGTGTAAATAAATTGTTCGACAGATTACAATTTTAGTCAATAAATCATTTGCATGTTTATGGATGAGTAGCAATCGAAGGAGCAAATGTGTGTAACTGTTGTTAGTTGACCTCTTTAAAATTTGATGATTTTTGAGTCTCATCGATACTCCCCATTGTTAAATTCTTAACTTTGTCAACTTTTTGTTATTTTTGAATAAATCATTTAACACTTTTTTGGATTCATGATTTGGGCGAGGGCTCTATTTGCTTATGGCCATTTGAAGAAGAATTGATGATGAGGAAGAAGCTTGATACTCGGTTTCCCACTTTAAATTCTTCTCTTTCGCTCTCTATGTTGTTGTGTTGCTATTTACTAGGTAATTGGATGTTTGGGAGTTGAATTTTTGATGATTTGTGAACTTATGGTCTCTTGCCGTATTTTGAATTAAATTTGAAATTTTTTTTATTTGCCATGAAATTCTTAGTTGTTGCTTATCTGGTTCTTTTAAATGCGATTTTTTGGAGGTTGCTTCTCCACAAACTCATTCATGATGCATTAACTTCAGCGAGGGAGATCTGGAGCAAACTTTTATATCTTGAAAGAGTATGATATGACTGTCATAGTGTCATGTGCTATCCTCAGTAGTATGAAGGTTGCCCTCTGCTTCAACTTGAAATGATCCACCATTTCTTGAACTCAAGCAAGAGTTAGTTGTCCCTTGAAGGACAACACAATGTGCTGCTAATGCATTGTGAGGAGGATGTCATATTCTTGCTTTCATGCTCGCGAGTCTTCTCTTTAGGCAGTAATACACTGGGGTGAAGAATACATTGTAGGTGGTATATGACCAAGTTTCGAAGGAGTTGCTCCATCTATTGTCTCCGTCAAATCTGCAACCTCTGCATATGAGATATCTTCAAATCGACAACCTCTGTCGTTCAAGTTGGAGTACTGGATTCTTAGAATCGTGCCCAATTTTGATGGCAAGGGGGATGCAAGCCAGCAGTTTTTATGTAGGTGATATCTGTTTTGGGCAACTATTGTTCAACAACACACACTTCTATTAAGAAAGATAAATGTTATGGTACTTGATGTATCAAAACAGGGTTGTCATTTTATGTTATGTAAACAATTCAAATTATGGCACACAACTTATTTTGTTATGAATTCAACTCTCAAAAGTATTTTCGAATTCTCTCCTTATTTCATGCAAGTTGTGTACAATGTCGTGGTATTGTTGATTTGCTTTTATATTGGCAATTGCTAGGAATGGTTAGCTTTGGAGTATATAACTAGATGCCATTTGGAATTATGAATTATGGATTTTGTTTATGTTTCTACTAATGTTCATGCTCTAGCCTTGACTATGATATGGATTTCTGATGCTTGAATTAAAAAACACAAGTACAATGATCCAAGATAAGGTGCATGATGAGTGCCTCATTTTTAGTTGCAAAGAGAACCAAACAAATCTCTACACGACAAGTTATTATATTAAAGCATTCCTTTAGCTTGCAGTTTATTCAATATCCATCTAAAGTAACAAAGCATTTGGCATTACAAAACTACTCTTAGGTAGAATAGTTCACACCACTTTGATTCTTCTGCCTTGCTTAGCATGATGGCAACATATGTTGATACAGAATAAGTTCAATAGAAACAGCGAGAGATCTTATGGAATATTGTTTGTTTTTACAGCAACATATGTATTTGTTACATTCATGCATCTTGCACTGCTCTTAACTCCTAGCTCGATGCTAGGAAATATCACAACATAATACATAGAAGATAACTTTATGATAACACACAAGTACGTGAAATTAGAGTTGAAGACTTTATTCAAAATCACGAATTTATGTGAGACTGCCTACACCTATTCCATAAGCTTGCCTTATGATATAAACGCATGCCACTTGCTCCAAACTTCTGTGATATAACAAAATCCGTTCATGGGTTCGTTCAAATTTTGGGAAAACTAAAATTTTTGAGGGAAATTAAGCAAACAATGAGGGAAACTATATTCTCTAGGGGACTAAACTAAATTAAGCAAATAATGGGGGAAACTATATTCTCTAGGGGACTAAACTAAATTAAGCAAACAATGGGGGGAAACTATATTCTCTAGGGGCTAAATTTTGGTGCTTTAATTATTGTTGTTGATTTAAAAATTAGGGGACCAAGCTTTTGAGTGGGAATATATTTTAAATGAATAGTGCCAGTTGGACATGGGTTAAACCTTGAGGGAACTAATTTTTTTGGAGAAACCAAAATTTTTGAGTTCTAAATTTTCTGTGAGAAACTAAATTTTGGTGAGAACAAATTTTTGGGGGAAATTATATAACACTTATTGTGGTTTTGTTAAGTTTTTTGTTTAAGATTAGGAGATCCAAGATTTAGAGGGGAGAATAATTTAAATGAATCGTGCCCTTAGGGCACGAACTAAATCTAAAGGGAACTCAATTTTGGAGGAAACTAAAATTTTTGGGTAATAAATTCTCTTTGGGACATAAATTTTCTGTGAAACTAAAATTCTTAGCAAAACTAAATAACAATTATTGTGCTTTAATTATTGTTGTTAGTTTAAAATTAGGGGATCCAAGATTTCAAGGGTTGAATAACTAAATTTGGAGGTACTAAATTTTGGGAGAAACTAAGTTATTTCGGAGGAACTAGATTTTCTGGGATGAGCAAAATTTACTGGGGAACTAAGCTTTTGAGGCGGAATATCTTAAGTGAACCGTGCCTTACGGGCACGGGTTATGACTAGTATATAACTAAAACCCTAACCTTAATCCATTAACTCTCTTTCTCCTCCAGCCCAATCACCCCCTTTCCACCTCTCTCTGCTCTCTGTCCTCTTCAACTAACCATTGCCACAACCCCCACTTCCTTACCACATGATCCCCTCTTCCCTGCATCTCTTCCCCACCCTCGTTCACTCTTCCACGCAATATCTCTCCTTCATCCACTCAAACTAATTTCTCTCTATGACAACCTTAACCCTCTTGATCATCATCTCTCCCTCTCGATCATCATCTCCATCAACTTTATCATGATCATCTCCATTATCATTTTCGGCATCATCTCCATCCTTCCTTTTCTCCTACCGTCTCCACGTAAAGACGCAGCAAGAGCGACGATAACAACGACAGCCATAGCTGAAGAATGGCAAGACGCGTCCGGCTATCCTTTCATTCGCCTCTTTCTCTGATCAAGAAGATTACCTTAACTATTTAATTTTTTTCTTGAATTTGAGTTGAAGTGATTGGTGATTTGGGGCTTTTTTATCCTTGTTAGGCGCAGTTGTGTTCCTTATGGTTGTATTGCTCATTGTATACATTGTTTGCCCACTGATGGGTTCGGATGTGATCTTTATTTGCCCACTGATGGGTTTGGTTATACATCGATGTGTTGTTTTGCTTCATGTTGCTCTTTGTTACATCTGGTTATGTTGTATGGAGCTATTAGATGGAGTTGTTTTGCTTCTAGTTACCCTTTCATTGGGTTCAGATGTACTCTGTCAGAAATGTTTTACTCCTTGATGATTTCTAAGCTTGTAAGGATCTCAGCCATGACGTTTCATGGAAATTTTTATGTAGGTGACTTAATTTCATAAGTGTCAATACTCAATTATGCCTCCATTTCAGTGTTAATACTCAATTATGCCTCCATTTCAGTGTTCATAACCACGTTCGCTATAAAACAACAGTATTATATCATATAGGCTTTACTGGGACATGTAGGCATACATGATCAGAATTAAACTCCAATAGTATTGACTTGGGCCATGCTATTGTTGAAAGCTCTGTTGATGCAATTGTTGATTTGACTATATTTCTGTTGATTAATCTTGTTTCTTTCCTAAAATAACTTTTACCCATGATCACTGTTTCTATAATTTAAACTTGCTTATCTGCTACACTTATTATTGCTGCTAAATATGTGTAATTAAAGTAAGATAGTTATGACATATATACAACATTTGATTTCCTGATCATGCTTAGTATCTCATGATATTGTAATTGCCACCATGCTTGATTCATAATCATTGCATTAGATGGTGTACCCATTCATAGGTCACGCCACAATAGTGGACGCTTGATCACCGATTCTGTTACCATATTCGTTATTACATAGTTTATGATATTGTATAGTTCTCTGAATCTCATCATGTATTACTATTTGGTACACATGATTGGGGAAACTCATTATTACTGAGGGTGCGGAGCGACTGGAGATCACTTATTCGTTACCATACTTAGAAGTACTTGATTATCATTATTGACCATACTTGACACGGATTAATGCCGCGAGACAAAGGTAATGCTCATATATAGCATATCGTATCCTGGAACATGAATACATCACTAGATTAGGAAACAACATGATATTGTAGATCATATCTAAATAGTGATTAGTTACTAAAAATTGAATTTACATATCTGTCTTATTTATTACCTTTGGACGTCTAACTTTATGATTTTCTCATTATGAGTTTATTATTAGAACTTATATTTTATATTGATATTATGGTCATTGTTATTATTATATCGTTCTCTTATGGTTTGGAATACTTACCAAGCGAAAGCTTGTTGATGGTACATTCATATGATATCCGTCAGCATCTGAGGATGATACAATTGATACAGAGTTCGTTGTAAAGGACATCGATGATCAGGACAAGTGAACAACGCAATGTGTTCCGGTTACTTTGCAAATCCATGCCAGCTCAGTTCCTATTTTTCAGCTTGTTTTAGTATGTTTTTAGTGCTTTTATTTTCCTTAATGTAATAAATAGTTGTAATAGCATACGTGCCTTATGAGTCATATACTTTCATATTCTAAGATTTTTGGATCTTAATGTAATAATGTTTTAAAATAATCTTTGTTGTTTGTTTGTTTGAGGAAATGTTGCAGGACCTGAGATTGCTTTCGTTCCTAACGATTACGCTTGATGTATCTAAATACATTACGGACCCATCTCACCTTGTGCCGAGACGTGACAGCCTTAGTTGCATTTTCTAAGATAGCAAACCCTAAAAGGTGCAATTTGGGCAATTGGAGCTGATTCACCAAATGCAACTTCTTTTTAAGTTAATATGCAACTGAGAATCTGCAGACCATAAGGAAGAAGGCAAATGCTATAATTAAACAGTGACATACACAGATTAAACACAAACTATGGGCAATTAATTTCGCCATTTTAGAATAAAAAAGGAAAAAGATGAAAAGGGGACAAAGGGCAGTGGAAAAAATAAAAAGAAACCCTAACAAAGTTCAAGATTATTAAGGAAACTAGATAAACCACAATTAATAAAGACACCCTGGACTAAACTTGGACAGCAACTAATAGCACACAACAATAATCTATAATAGACATCAGTAAGAAAATAAGACAGTTATGCATAAAAATTATAACGACAGACAAAGTAGAAAAACTTGAAAATACAGACACGATGACAACAAGGAGGAGCAACGAAACAAAATTGAATCGAATCAAGCAAACAAAATAAAAATTTAGTGACAAAGGCGCAAAAACGTCGAGCATATAAACATAATCTGACTGAAGTTCTTGCAAATATCAGTTGTGTAATTGTCTGGAATCATACCTTTCATCAACGTTAAGGGATTTTTACAAGCTTCAGTTTAAAAACAAAAGATGGGGAAGAGAATCCGTAACATTTTCAGACATCTTGAAAACTAACGTAGCTTGATCCCGTGAAGGGGTTACAATTTCCCTGAACGAGAAATAAAATTGCTCCCTTACTCTGCCATAATCTGATAACTGCCATAGCCAAAGATTCACACAAAATCAAGGATACAAGAACCATTAGCTCCATGTTACAACATCCCAGATCACTAAATTTGCAATTAATTGGGAAACAACATAATGAAACAACTTCAAACTTATCAACAGGGTCAATGACAATTTTGAATCAGACATTTGTATTTGGAACCTGAACGTTCGCAAGTATTTAATAAGTATGCAACTGATATCTTAGCCAAAGGATGTGTGAACAACATCTTAGTGTAATAATTCTCAATTTCTGAATTGATATTAACAATTTGATGAAATTGAAATTAAATAAATGGGATGGAACAATAATTATATGCTAAGTTGTTTCATTTCTATTCCACCAGTTTCCAACACCTATACCAAGATTGAAGAATACCTAAAAACCTCGTGGAACTTATATGGTATGGCATGCACATCTTATTGTGCCAAATCAATGAAACAATATGGGTACATTGCAAAAACTACACATGTACCATGGGTATAGTTGAACTAATACACATTTGTCTAAGAAAGTAGCAAAAAGTAACCTTATAAATTAGCAAAGACTGCCCTTATTCTTCCACACTAGGACTGGGGAGATTCGAACACATTGCCTGTCATGAGGAAAGGAAGTCCCATGTGATTTGAGCTAAGCTCAGTCACCTTCCTTCATGAACAATGAGCCCCCCTAATTACTTCCCTCTCATGAGGGAAGTCTTTTTGTTATTTAAAAGGGCCCTTTTCCATATCCAATTTCTACAAATGTGTGTCCTTTTTCGAAAATAATTGTCTATTTGCTAAAAATCCTATGATCTAACAAAGGACAAGTTTAAAAGATTGTTGCTTTCTCGAATTTCATCCATTTGTCATTGATCGTAATTATCTGACCTTCCTACTGTTTCTAAGAACACTAAAGAAAAATTGAAACTATATCACATATTAGACTTAAATAAATATTATTGCAAAACAAAAAAAAATCAGCTGATGCTTACATTTGAAGGCAGTGAGTAGGCTGCTTCTATCGACGGACATCTTCAACGTCAATTCAATCGACAGCGATCGCAAAGTTAATCGCAAGGATCGGAAATGTTGGGTTACTGCGGGAATTATTTGGTTGGGCTGTATTTTTTGAGCTCTGTGCTGTCAAATCCTTCCACGATTGACTCGTATTCATATTTAGGGTTTTGGGTTTTAGGATGTCTAAAACAATTGTAAAAATATGAAAAATGTGTTATTTTTTGTCAGCGTAAGGAATTTCAAGAACACTCTTCTTGTTTTAATGCTACGGCCGAACACTCTTCTTGTTTTTAAAAAAAGGAAAAGGAGTGAGAAGAGTAACTGTGGATCTCGTTATTGTCGGGTGTAAAAGGTGCAAAAGGCAAACACGTAAATAAGTGGCTTGAGGGTGTTTTTTTGGGTTATTTGCGTGGAAATGACAACAATGGGTTTGGGGGTTTTTAGGGGATGCTGATTGCGCTGGGTTTGTCTCAGTCAGCTTGTGACTGGGTTTGTGATCGAGACAAACCTAGTCAGCAGCCCTCTTTTGTATAATAGACTAGTCATAACTCGTTACCGTAGGCACGGTTCATTTAAGATCTTCTCCCGCGGAATCTTTGTTCCCCAAAAAATTATTAAAATTTAAAAGAACAACAAATTAGCGTAAAAATATTTGGTGGCACAGGCGCCGTCGGCGTGGGACAACAAATTCGGCGCATTCGCCTTCGACACGGAACAACAAATTCGGTGCGATCGCCATCGACGCGGAATAACAAATTAGCGTAAAAATATTTAGCGGCACGGGCTCCTTCAGCGAGGAACAACAAATTCGGCACATGTGCCTGCGACACGAAACAACAAATTCGGCGCGGAACAACAAAATCGGCACGGGCGCCTTCGGCGCGGAATGACAAATTAGCTTAAAACAATAAGTTCGGCGCGGAACAACAAATTAGCGTAAAAAACCTGTGCCCGCGGGCACGGTTCATATAAGATATTCCCCGGTGAAATTTTTATTCTCCAAAAAATTATTAAAATTTAAACGAACAACAAATTAGCGTAAAAATATTTAGCGGCACAGGTGCCTTTGACGCGGAACAACAAATTTGGCGCAGGCGCCTTCGACACTGAACAACAAATTCGGTGGGGGCGCATTCGGGGCAGAACAACAAATTAGCGTAAAACCCCCGTGCCCGCGAGCACGGTTCATTTTAGATTTTCCTCCGTGAAATCTTTGTTCTCCAAAAAATTATGAAAATTTAAAAGAATAACAACTTATTCGTAAAAATATTTAGCAGCACGGGCGCCTTCGACGCGGAACAACAAATTCGGGGCGGGCGCCTTCGGCATGGAACAACAAATTCGCATAAAACAACAAATTCGGGGCGGGCGCCTTCGACGTGGAACAACAAATTCGCATAAAACAACAAATTCGGCGCGGGCGCCTTCGATGTGGAACAGCAAAAAAAATTTAGCGCGCGCCTTCAGCGCAGAACAACAAATTAGCATAAAAAAATTTTGGCGCGGGCGCCTTTGGCACGAAACTGGTTCACTGGCTGCTTTTAACGTTGGACCAAATTTCAAAGCTCACATTCATGGTTTCAAAAGTCCATTCATTTCAAAGCTGGACCAAATTTCAAAGCTCGCATTCATGGTTTCAAAGCTTCATCTCAACCTTCCGTTTTTAAGGCCAAATCTCAGCCACTCTTTATCTTGTCCTAGTCAGCCCTAGAATTCAAAAAAGATTGTCAAATGTATAATAGAGTTCTCATTTTCCTTTTCTTTTTATGATAATTTTTTAAAATTATAAAGAAATGGTTGCCTTCAATTTATAATCAGGGTTTTCCTAATATTATTCTTTTAAACCTTTAACATCTTGATATTAGCCCACGTATCTTTGTATTTTAAAAATAATCCGGTAAATACATTAAGCTATACCAAATTAGTCCTTTTGATCAGCTTTTATAACATAAAATATTTTGAAAATAATCTCTCAAATACTTTCGGTCACACAAAATTAGTTTTTTAAGGACTAGTTATAAAATAGAAAGATTTAATGGACTAATATCAAAATATAAATGATCTAAGGGACGTTATTTAAAACCCCATTATATTTATCAAAGTCAACCTCCTTATCTTACCTCACATTATTGTATATCACTACTGCCACGTCTACATAACATTACCTTTTGTTTTTCAGTAGTGACCTAACTGCACGGATTGTGAAATGCCACACCCAAATTCTGTGTTAATTGACGATTAGGTTTGAAATCCATGAGAAGTTTAGTCTCAACCAAGGCTAGAGGTTGCCAATCTCAACTGTTGAGTATTGGATCCACCAATTTGGTTTTGCTGATAAGAAAACATAATTATTGTGATTAACTCCTCTAATTGCAGTCAATTAAAGCGTCACCAAAGTTAGATTAAAGAATATCAAAAGCTACGGCTGAATGAAGCAATGACTTTTAGGGATTTCAAGTAAAGTGATTCAAGAACTCGAGATGAAGTGAAGGGATTAAATGTAATTTTCTTTTATCTTTTACTCTTTTGAGTTCATTGGAATGTTAAGCCTTGAAATAATCTTCTTAGAGTCACTTACACTTCATGCTCATATAATTAGAAAATCCCCTAGTTGACTCCATAGGATTCCTTGCATTTAAATCTCAATTTTGATATTTTAGACCAAGATCAGCCGTCTGGTGTTAGTCTTCCAAACGTCTAATGTGCATGCTTTCTATAGCCTAGAAACCCCTGACTTGTTAGACGTCTAATGTGTTGTTTCCAACCATCTAACAAGGTTTCCAGCCACATGGGAGTTGTTCTCCAGATGACTAAAAAAAGGGCATATTTTTTCGAGGTTGTTCAAGATTTTTGGCTCCATCTGTCAGGCGTCTGATGCCTATCTATCATACGACTGAACAGTGACTCAGGCATCCGAGAACCCTTCTTCAAACGTCTGATATAGAGCTGTTACATTGCATTTAATGCAATTTTAAATTGTGACCCAGACGTCTGATTATTGGTCTTCAGTCGTCTGATTGCGTTAAATCTGCACGTTTATTTCCATTGTATCATTTATTGCGACATGTTTTTCCTTGGCTCTGGGCCGTTTATATGAGATGAGCGAGAACTTTTCAGAACTCTTGACTAACTCTAGAACTCATTGAATACACGTTCATTACTCATCTTCGTCTTCAAGTGCTCATTTCTTCCATTATCCAATGAAGTTCAAAAGCTCTCATCCAAGCATTGAATACTTTATTAATTGAACAATCTCATTTAGTGTTGCATCTCACATCTTAGATCACTTCACTTTGCCTATTCAAGTAAGTTTTCTTTCAAGGGAAAGTGTATTCTATTTCAAGTTTATTGTATTGCAATTTTCTTTCTTCTCACTTTAAGAACTCTCAGATTGTGAGAGTGCTTATTCCCAAGCTTTGGGAATACAGACATCGATTGTAGTTTGATTTACTCTTGTTGGGGTTTCCACAAGAGGGCTTAGTGGACTAGCTCAAGTGGGATTTGCTTGAGATACTGGAATATGATTCAGGTAGTCAGTGTTTGATTAAGGAATCCAAACCAGGGTAAGCATCTGTGTTTGCATTGCTCCAAATTCTGTGGTTATTTTATTATTCAGCATAGTTGATTGATAAGGGTTTTAATTGACGTAAATTCTAATTATTATTATAAAACACTATTCACCCATAGTGTTTTCCTCGTGTAGCTACATGTACTACAATTAGTATCAGAGCTAGAAAATAGCTATGGCAACCAACAACAACGACCGTGATAGTGTGTCTACCATATTCGAAGGACAATCTACCTTTCGACCACCACAATTCAACGGATTGAACTATGGGTATTGGAAGTGTCAGATTGTGATATTTTTCAAAAACATCTCAATTTGGATAACAATAGAAAAGGAGTATGTTGAGCCAATGGAAGAAGACTTTTCCAAATGGACTCAAGAGAAAGTGAATGCAGAGGTGAACAATGCAAAGGCGATGAACTCTTTATTCTGTGCATTAGAGGCGAGTGTGTTCAATAAAGTGTCAAATTGCAAATCCACCTACCAAATATGGAACCATCTCCTCGTCACCCATGAAGGAAAATCCAAGGTTAAAATGTCAAAGTTATTTGTTTTTGTACAAAAATTCAACGATCTCGAAGCTCTTGTGAAAGTGTACTCCCAACAAGAAAAGGTGAGGAAGCAGCTCAGCATGGTCGTGACTCTAAAATGGGAGAAGAAGACCATGGCCATTGAAGAGAGAAACGACACGACGAAGTACACCGTGGAGAACTTCGTATGAAACCTCATGGCCTGTGAAGTTGGGAAGGAAGACCGAGATCAAAGCGAAGCTCAAAGTGCACAAGCGGCTTCGGAGAAGAAAGTAATCACTTTCAAGGCTATTTCGGATAGCCAGGGATTCGACCAAGAAATGGATTTGGAATCCATGGCCTTAATGACAAAGAAATTCCAAAAGTTTTTCCGAATAGGTAAATTCCAATATAATTTAAACTTGATTTATCTAACAATTCTATGTTGTGTTATAAATGCAATAAGCCATGACACATAAAGAAGGATTGCATATTGCTAAAGAACAATGAGATATTGAAATCTCCCAAATATAACAAGGGAGACAAATACAAGGGCAAAAAAAGAAGGGACTCATCGGTACATGGGACGATTCCTCTAGCGATGACTCAAGTAGCAGGAGTTGGAAAACGATAATGGTGAAGTAGCGCACACGTGCATTTGGCACAAAAGGATGATACAAAGGAGGATTCAAGTGATAGTGAGAGCGAGGGCGATGTGATAACCATGGATGATCTTAGACTTGCTATTGAGCAATTATTTGATAAATATGGAAAATTATTCAATTCATATCTCCTCGTCACCCATGAAGGAAAATCCAAGGTTAAAATGTCAAAGTTATTTTTTTTGTACAAAAATTCGAGATGTTTCAAATTCAGGATAAGGAGAAGGTTACTAGCATGTATGCTCGATTCACCGACATCGTCAACGATCTCGAAGCTCTTGTGAAAGTGTACTCCCAACAAGAAAAGGTGAGGAAGCAGCTCAGCATGGTCGTGACTCTAAAATGGGAGAAGAAGACCATGGCCATTGAAGAGAGAAACGACACGACGAAGTACACCGTGGAGAACTTCATAGGAAACCTCATGGCCTGTGAAGTTGGGAAGGAAGACCGAAAGCAAAGCAAAGCTCAAAGTGCACAAGCGGCTTCGGAGAAGAAAGTAATCACTTTCAAGGCTATTTCGGATAGCCAGGGATTCGACCAAGAAATGGATTTGGAATCCATGGCCTTAATGACAAAGAAATTCCAAAAGTTTTTCCGAATAGGTAAATTCCAATATAATTTAAACTTGATTTATCTAACAATTCTATGTTGTGTTATAAATGCAATAAGCCATGACACATAAAGAAGGATTGCATATTGCTAAAGAACAATGAGATATTGAAATCTCCCAAATATAACAAGGGAGACAAATACAAGGGCAAAAAAAGAAAGGACTCATCGGTACATGGGACGATTCCTCTAGCGATGACTCAAGTAGCAGGAGTTGGAAAATGATAATGGTGAAGTAGCGCACACGTGCATTTGGCACAAGAGGACGATACAAAGGAGGATTCAAGTGATAGTGAGAGTGAGGGCGATGGGATAACCATGGATGATCTTAGACTTGCTATTGAGCAATTATTTGATAAATATGGAAAATTATTCAATTCATATATTGATCCCGAGGATAAGATTGTTAGTCTCACCAACACATATACACCTAACAAAACACATAATGGCACCATTATTGACACACTTGTCAATGAAAAAGCAACCTTGCTTACCCAAAATGGCATGTTGAGAAAAGAAATGGAAACCCTCAAATCTCAACTAGATTGTGTTACTATTGTAGATAGTGACGATATTAAGGTAGATGCTCTCCTATCTCAAAACACTCTCTTGGGGGTTGAGAACGTGGCTCTCAATCACGAGCTCACCACACGTATATCCACCTTAGATATCACTATTTCTTCACTTTTGAAGAAATACAAGCTCATGTCCACCAATGTTGAAGATTCAACAAATGAGAGGATAAATTGGATGTCTTGCTTAAGAATCAACTTTCGATAAACCATCGGGTTGGCCCAGGTTATTCCAATGTGAGTGCAACCAATGCACACACCACCTATAGTGGAGTAACAATAGATTTTGTGAGGCATCCTCTTGTGCATCCACGAGTGGTGTCCATAACAACTTGGTTAGTTCAACAACCAAGGAAACCACACTCCTACCATACCTTCCATTGGAAAGAAATCCATCCAGGGTATACCTCAAAGGAAAGATCATGCTTATATATACACGAACACTCACAAAAGTAGGAAGGCACCCACACCTCACATTCCTACGTATGATAGTTTCTATGCACCATACCCACGAGCACATGCTAGCACTCACATGAGACACCATCGTGCACGTACTCATGCTCATGCTTATGTTCACACACCACACACATATGTATGCACATCCTCAAGCTACTTATGTTCAACTATATGCATATGCATATCATGATCCACACACACATCTTGTTGGACAACATGCTTATTATTATCCACATGCTCATCATCATGGGCATGCACAAACCCATGCTCCACATACACATGCTTATGCTAGACCTTATGCATGTACTCCACATGCACCACATAGAACCCATCCTCTTGTGCATGCATCCAATAGGCGTAAGACACCCAAAAAAAATACATGGGGTCTGAAGAGCACAACCATGGATGCTAGGGGTTTGTACATGCAATGTAATTTTCGTGATGTAGTTAATAATGTAGATTATGTTGGGAAGCCAAAGTCCACTTGGACTTGGTTTCCAAAGGACTAATCCCCTTGGACCCAATGTGCTTGGGTACCATAAGCTTATTGTTCATTATCTAGGTATCCAAGAAGAGCAAAATGAGCAAGAAAGGCAATAAATGCTCTAATTGCAAGAGGAAAAGATATATACTCGATAGTGGATGCTCCAAGCATATGACGAGAGAGCCTAACTTGTTGTCCGACATCATCTGCATCAAAATGACAGAACGGTCACATTTGGGAGCAGTGACAAAGGACCCATCATATGCATTGGAAAAGTTGATAACTCATCTAAACCTCTAATTGATAATATATATTTTATTGATGGATTAAATTACAATCTCATTTCTATAAGTCAACTTTGTGACAAGGTTACAAAGTTAACTTTGGAGAGGATATATGTAGTATTTTTTATAGTAGTAATTCAAATATTTTGTTTTTTGGCACACGCCAAAAATATATTTATGTGTTGTCTATGCCACACCCATAAGGCCAATGCTTAGTTGCCCACACAAATAAACAACTTATATGACACTGACGCTTTGGTCATGTGCATTTTAAACACTTTATAAATTATCTAAGCATAATCTAGTGAGGGGTTTCCCTAAACTCTACTTCAATAAGAAGAGTTTTTGCGATTCATGCCTACGTGGAGAACTCCATAAGTCTTCATTTAAGCTTAAAGATGCATTATCTTCTACTAGGCACCTAAAGCTTTTACATCTAGATTTATTTGGGCCTACTAGAGTTGCATCTGTAGGTGATGCATATTATGGATTTGTTATTATGGATGACTTCTCTAGATTTACTTGGGTAATATATTTAAATAGTAAAAATGAGGCTTTTGAAAAATTTGTTGTATTTTCAAAGAAATTTCAAAATCTTCAAGGAACCACCATTGTCATTATTCATAGTGATCATGTAGGAGAATTTAATAATGAACTATTCTCTACGTTTTGTGATTAGAACGAGACCACTCACAATTTCTCTTTTTCTCGTGCCCCACCACAAATAGTGTTGTGGAAAGGAAGAATAGAATTCTTATTGAATGTGCATGCACTATGCTTAGCAATGGCCGTATTGGACATCAATTTTGGGCAGAAGCCTTCCATACCACATGATATGTGCTAAATAGGATTCTTGTAAGACCATGTACGAACAAAACATGTTTTGAACTATTTTATAATAAAATGCCTCAAGTTAAATATTTCCATGTTTTTGGTGTTAAATATTTTATCAAAAACACACACGATAATTTAGATAAATTTGATCAGAGATCCAAAGAAGGAATCTTGGTTGGGTTTTCCATATGTAGCAAAGCCTACAATATATATATAACAAGAGAACTTCAACAATTGAGGAATCACTACAGATTTTGTTTTATGAAAATTTTGATGTACATATTCCACATATTGATGATAGTGTATAAATTCTTGTTGATTCCATGCATAATGAAGTTAAGATTAATGATTCTAATGAGACTAACCATCCCAATGAGATTGTTAAACTTGTTCATAGTGATTCAGGTGTGCCTAAGTCTTTTGCTACAGTTCCACAACATCATCATGACCAATCAATTGGAAATATTGCAGATATTGTATAGACAAGGTCAAGGGTGGAACATTTCACACTTTGCACAATCGTGTCTACTTTGAGCCAAAGAACATCGAACATGCATGTGAATATAGCTCATGGATCATGGAGATGGAAGAGAAGCTCATATAACTTGAAAGGAAAGAAGTGTGGGAACTCGTTCCTCATCTGGAAGACCACCAAGTCATAGGAACGAAGTAGATCTTCAAGAACAAAACAGATGAGCACAAAGTTGTCACAAGGAATAAAGCGAGGTTAGTTGCTCAAGGTTAATGGTGAGAGTAAGGTATAGATTTCGAAGAATCTTTTGCTCCGGTAGCTAGATTAGAATCAATTAGAGTACTTTTATCATTTGCATCATATAATGACTTTAAATTGTATCAAATGGATGTTAAAAGTGTATTTTAAATGGTTATGTGAATAAAGAAGTTTATGCTTCATAACCATTTGGTTTTATACATGAAAATTTTCCAAATCACGTTTTAAACCTTTAAAAGGCACTTTATGGTTTAAGACAAGCTCCTAAAGGTTGGTATGATCGCCTTAAAACCTTTTTAATGGATTTGGGTTTTAAAATGAGAGAGGTTGATTCAATGTTAATCACAAAGTAGTCTGAAAATGACATCCTTATGACACAACTTTATGTGGATGACATCATTTTTTGTTCTATTAATGAACATCTTTGTCAAGAGTTTTGTAACGTTCCGCTTCCCAATATACGATGTAAACGAGAACGCTACGAAGGTCCGCATGAACTGGATCGATGAAGCTCGAGTTTACTAAGCGTCTGTGACAACAACATTTGCAGGATTCTTGCATGCATTCAGAACAACAGAACATTCATTAATTCAAAGTCACATCCAGAAGTTCGTACACGAAATGAAAGCAACACAGCCTCAATATGACCAAAGGAAACTACAACAAGGAAACATACTCCTACTACAGAGTGCTAAAGCAAATCTAAAACGGTAACAGAACAAGTCTCTAGTCCTCTGCAGTGAGCGACTCCGGGTCAGCAAACTCCTAGCTAACTGAGTCAGCTACCTCAAACAACTCTTCCTCATGGTACTTTGTCACGTGATCTGACATATATTCCAAAAACATGAATGTATGTCAGTGAGGGTCTGGCAAGTAAAAGGTAAGATGACCCAAGGCAAGGTGTACGAATTATTAAAATAGATTAAGAGGTGTTAACAGTTCTAATGTCACAGTTATACATTTAATTAGCAGTGCAATTATGAACATGTCAATTCTAAGAAATTTAAGCAAAACATTTATGAGCATGACAGTTCTAGGGATAGTACAACAAGGTAGTCATGACAATTCTAGTGTGAAGTAAGATAACAATAATTGGTGCAAGTTCCATGCATATGATTTCTATCATGCCTAGGGTTCACGCCTTTAAGACATGGTGATTGAATCGATCCTTCTCATGGGGGTATAATCGTAATTGACACCACCCACCGCCTAGGTGGTGCTCTTGAAGGGGACCCTTGCACACACACTTAGCGGCCGCTCAACCCTAACCCCACCCCATATGTTGTGCTGAAACATGAGTCAGCCTAATCAAGTTGCACGAGTTCACGAATTCAAGATTTTTGCCATCGAGCGCACGAGTTCACGAATTCAAGTTCTTTCAAACTATTCCATCAATGTCCATGATACTATGCAATTTTAATCTATCAAAAGATTAAATTCTAACAATGTGTACAAGCATGATGTGAAGCATGATATCATGTTAATTATCAGCATAATAATTTATGACATTTAACTCATTTTAGAACAGAGAAATTAATTAGTTAATTAATTAACATGCTGCATACACGTATTTTTCATGTTCAAGTCTCGAGTTCTAAACATGTGAATCTTTATATCTATGTGTCACAGGTTGTCATAGCAATGTTCGTGTATGTCATTTAATGGGTCAATTTTCCATATTTCAGCTTTACACGAAAATGTGATTAAAATATGTTAAACTATAGTAATTCGCACATTTATCTAATTTCGATGATTTCAGGTGTCCAGATGACCGGGGTGAGAAATTTGATTTATCTGCGTTATTAGATTAATGATATTAAGCTAAAGGCTATTAACCAATTACTAAATCTAACTTACTATATACAATGTTTATATATATTGTAATGTACTGTTCCTCAATATTTATATGTACTCAGATATTAGCAACATTTATTTATATTACTAACTAATTTTAACTAACAGTATAACTAATATTAACAAAACTACTTACCGGTTTTAACAAATGAGGCTAATATTGTTAACCCAATCATATACTAACAGATTATCTAATATTGACATGATGTGCATTAAAATGGCCAATAACTTACTGATATCACTAATACTAACATATTCATAGTACTAACATGATGGTCTTTTAATAACACTAATGATATTAAACTAATTACATTAACTAAACTAATAATATAATATTTTAACTCAAATGATAACTCACCCACTTACCTACTCCCTTCATCTTCTTCTTTCCTTTTTTTCTTTCTTTCGTTCTTTTGTTCTTCTGTCTTGCAGGGAGAAGAGAGGGTCCAAGGGTACGAAAGGGCGGCGCACGGCAGGGCGGCGCAGCCAGGGGCGACACAGGGCTCCGGCAGCGGGCAGCTAGGGGGCGGCGGTGTGAAGCTGTGCGACGGACTGCTGCAGGGAATAGCGGTAGGGCACAGTGGAGCGACGGCATGGAGGCGAGTGGCTGCTGCAGGGGGTGGCATCGGGGGTGATTGGGGAGGCAGCGGCGGCCGGCAGGTGGGGGGTTCGTCCATGGCAGCGGATGATAAGGGGAGGGCTTAGGGAGATGATGAAATTGGGTTGTATGGAGAGTGAATTTCTGATTTCAGCATCAAATTCTCCCTGTTTTCCTCTTCAATTTTAGATTTCTGAATTCAATTGACGATTTCAGTTTTGATTTGGTTGTTTGATTTTTGGGATGAAAGAATTTGGGTTTGATTCATTTTGGGTTGTGGTTTGTTTTCTGTTTGGTTGAAGGAGGGGGGAGATGATGACAGTGGTGGTGTATGAAATTGGTGTCGACGATGAGGAGGAGGGGGATTTGCTGATTGATGAAGGAGCTTGGGGATTTGCAGATGGATGTGCATCATGGGATTATAATGCAGGGAAACCAAGCATTTAGAGGGTGGGGTTTTGATTTAAAGATGATGTTGGATCTCATCTGCCAAAGGAGGTGATTAAAGGGAGTGGGGTTGATTAATTAAATGGGGATTAGGGTAATAAGTTTAATGGCAATAATTAGGGTTAATGATAATTATTTAAACTATGGTAAAAATTCTAAAAATAGATATGCGCTCGCGTCGACGTGTAGAAATAGAACTCCCGGACGAAAAACATCCGGACGATCGAAATAAAATACGGGTACACACCAATCAAACACGCCTAAAAATACCGGCCGTTACCCTCCTTAGAATAATTCCGTTCTCGGAATTCTCTACATGGCATGGAAAAGGTAGGGGTAACGTTCTCGCATCTCGTCCTCTCATTTCCAGGTAGATTCTCCTGGCGAGTCGCGACGTCACATCACCCTAACCAGATTGACGGAGCTGTTCATGCGTGTCTTCTGACGTCTGTCAAGGATCTGCACTGGCTGCTGCTCATACGTCAGATCCGACCTAACTGTAATATCTGAGTTGTCCACAGCGTGAGAAGGGTCGCTGATATAGCGACATAGCTGGGACACATGAAAGATGTCATGAACTCCCTCTATGGATGGTGGCAGTGCTAAGCGATAAGCTACCTCTCCAACTCGCTCTAGCACATCGAAGGATCCAATGAATCTTGGACTAAGCTTGCCTCGCTTCACAAAATGGATCACTCCTCAATTTGGGGAGATCTTCAGGAATACATGATCTCCGGGCTGAAACTCCAGATGTCGACGTTTAGCATCCGTCCAATACCTGTAATGGTCTTGGGCAATCTAAAGCTTGTCCCTGATATCCCGTCCAATGCTTGTACTGATCTTAGGTGGTTCGAGAGAGTAGGTCCAAGATGCCTGTTTTCGCCTAATGCCCTAAAATCTTCCGATTTGGGAGTCATGGCTGAAATCTTGCATATGGATCACCCTAAGTATTATGTATATACTAATAAATATTGAAAAGAAAAAAAAATTGTAATATCAAGCATACCTATCATCCACAATTTAGGGGAGACTCAGCATTGGCGTGGCCAAACCCTTGAGAATTGAGATACTACGATATGATATTGTGCTTTAATCTTGACCCGTGCAAAACATTCATTGTATCTTTATCGGTCTAAACCAAATAGAAGCACCTTTTTGTGGATTTGCTCTTTTTCATGGATAAGTACTTTGAATTCGAAATCATGATTAAAAAAGCATTTGATTTTTATGCCACGAAGATGTGTCCATAGTTCCAGTGCTAGGCTCAACTCGGTACATACTGGGGAGGTGTTGGACAAAAAGGACACAATTGTCGACAATGTATTCACTTATCATATTGTCACTTACATCACAAAAGCGATGATAATATATAATATCGTTCCACACTCTGTTGCTAAAATGCAAACGTAGAGGTTGGCCAAATGTGGAACGATGCAATAAAAATTGAGCTGGACTCGCTTAAGAAACGTGAAGTTTTTGGATCTGAAGTCCAGACACCAAAAGGTGTCAAACCTGGGGGCATAATAAGTATTGCATAAATAAACATATACGTACACAATCGTATGCTATAAGGTACAACCTATAGCTTAAGGATTTTTTACTGAAACTGGAGAATAAACAAATTAAGATGAGCTTAACTTACTTATAAAAGTGATGCATGAGCTTTTCTAGTTATAAATTGCGAATACCTCGATTTGGCAAAGGAAATCTTGGATATGCTACTATTGAATGTTGTAACAGCATACCTTTATGGATATCTTCATAAAGATACATTCCTCATTTCCTTAAATGCCTGAATAGACTTCAGGATGTCTATTCTATCAAAGAAATAATATTATACAACCAAGTGAATCCCTTGACAAATCAAGGATTCCTACTAAGGGTTGTTTTTACATCTTTATAAAGAGTAAAAGAATAGGATTTGAGATCATAGTTGTAAACAACTTAAATCTCAGTGGATCTCCTGAAGAGAAAACCAAAAATATCTGTTCTAGTCTAACTATCAATGACCTAGACAACATAAAAATATGTCATGGCTCACAGATTTATTATCTAAAATGATAAAATCATGTTACATTAAATTTCATACACACAGAGTGTGTTGAAGAAATTACAATAAGATCCATTGTCATCTAATAATTACACTTATGTTAGTATGTTTACTGGATGTACACAAAGACCCCCTTCCGTCATCTGGAAGAGAGAGAGAGAGAGAGAGAGAGAGAGAGAGAGAGAGAGAGAGAGAGAGAGAGAGAGAGAGAGAGAGAGAGAGGATATTCTATGTCCTAAAGTCCCTTATCTAAGTACAATCAGAACACTTTTGGTAGGACTGGAGAGGTTTTGTTCATGGTAAACAAACATTTACAGTTTGTGAATATGTTCATCCATGCCAAGTATAGTATTTTTGGTACATGTTCGTTCACGAACACTTAACGAGCTTGTTCATGAACATCACTTAACGAGCTTGTTCACGAACACTTAACGAGCTTGTTCACGAACATAAATGAACGAACACAGTTATGTTCAAGCTCTGTTCGTTTACTAACCGAGCTCTAAAAATCTGTTCAAGCTTGTTCATTAAGCTTCCTGAACAAACGTAAACGAACATGTACCGAGCTTGTTCACGAGTAGTTCATCGAACGTTCTGTTCATCAACAGCCCTAACTTTTGGCTAACTGCAAACGTCCTGATATAGCAGTTGTAGTAAATTCACTAGCCAGATATAGTGTTGCGCCTACAAAGCGCCACTGGACAGGAGTCATCTTTTGTACTACCTCCAAGGGTCGACGGATTTCTGCTTACATTATAAAAAATTATCCTCCACGTTATGCAGATGCAGGTTACATGTACTACCCCATAATGTGAAGTCACAAATTGATTGCCTATGGTGGGCCGGCCATCTACTGTAGATCTGCAAAGCAAACTATGAAGGCAACATCATCTTACCATTTCGCGACCATCACGATTCTAGAAACAAACCAAGGGTGTGTTTGGGTGCGCCTGGTGGTACATCACAGTCCCAGTGATGACTGGGACAAAGGTTGGTGGTTTGGAGCTGACCACATAGTCTGAAGACCATGCTACATGTTTACCCTAACTTTGAGAGACCACATCAGAAGCAACAAGACAAAGCACATCTTTCCAGAGCTGTTTTGGATCCAGCAGCTGTTCAATGATGGTCATATCTGTAATTTGTACATATTTTTCGGAATGATGTAAATAGGAAGGATGTAAAAATGCCTAAGAGATCTGAAAGCATAAGGGCTTGTACAGATCAATGGGAGTTAAAAGAGAATTGTACTCTTTTTCCTTAGCAATGGTTTTTCGCACATGGTTTTCCATATCCAAAGGTTTTAACGAGTCAAATCGCATTAACTCATGATCACGAAGTATCCACCCCTTGTGATACTCATATGACGCTCAGAATCCCGAAGTATTCATGAGCAGAGTTCATACTTATGATAGGATAATGCTCAAAATCCCGAAGTATTCATGAGCAGAGTTCACACTTATGCTAGTATAAGGGGGAGTGTTATGAGGACATTATCTTGTATAGGATTAGGAGTTTGTATCCTACTCAAACATTGTATCCTACCATTGTATAAACTCTTCCTATCCTCTCTAAATAAAGGCCCGAGATCTCTCCTAGGAAGCACTTCACAACAGTAATTAAATAATTAATAAATTACCTCATCTAATACTCTATTCTTATGCACATATAATCAAATAAGCATGTGGTTATACACATGTAAACATATCCATCACATAACCATCAATAAATCCCTGCAAGTAACAAAGAAATGAGTCAGAAATTGACGAAATAAATATATTATGGCACGTCTCTATCTTAAGCCTAGATTATATAAAAATACAATTGCCGTATTTTTCGTAGAAGTATGCCTGAAATTTCCGTCCATGTTTCAAACAAAGGGTCAATTTCTATGCCACACTTTCAGTTCCCCCAAACCAACAGAAATGACAAAAGACCAAGTCAATTATGGCAAGTTCTTCACAAATCAACAAGTTTCTAGACCCTCTCACAAGAGCAGTGACAAATCACTGGTCTCTGTGTGATCATAAAAAAGAAAAATTAAAGAGAATGCCGCAAACGTAAGCAT
Source organism: Scilla litardierei (assembly GCA_030789695.1). Taxonomy (NCBI): domain Eukaryota; kingdom Viridiplantae; phylum Streptophyta; class Magnoliopsida; order Asparagales; family Asparagaceae; genus Scilla; species Scilla litardierei. Next base: position 15,556,564 of record CM061137.1, on the reverse strand, counting down.
TCAGACATTTCTATGCCCAAACACACCACATACACACACCTACATATACCCTGCACACACCTTAAACCTATAGCATTAAACCTTGCACATTCAACAAATGGATGCCCTCCAACTTCCAATCTCTAGCCCTTCAAGGCCAACACAAAGGAGTGCACCTAACAGCCCAAGAAGACACATCCATAGCTCATTCCCTTACTACTTCTACATCACCCCATCCACCCCCAGCTCCGAAGGCCTATCGGCCTTCGTCGCATCTTGCGTGTCGAGGCTAAGCGAATTGGATGCAAGAACCACCGCAGAGGCCCTCTCGGGGGCGGAAGATCCTGCATCCAGGTTCCGTCGCCAATCCATAAGCTCTAACAGCCCGCCGGTCGCCCTGTCACCACTAAGGCTTCCTCCGCGACTTCAGTACATTAAGAACATTAGGAAGAGCCTTCGGAGCACGCAAAGTTTCAAGCACTGGAGACCACATGCAAAACTAGGCCAGGAGCCAGATCCTTTCACGACTGCCATGGAAAATGTCAGGAAGGAGGACGCGCCGTGGTGCCAGATATCGAAGAGGCGGCACCGGAAGGCAAAGTTCTTCGATCATGTGTGGAGTTTGGGCTACTTCAAGATTGCAAGTGCAAGTGCAAGTGCAAAAGAGACACTAAGGATGGACCCAATCTTTGAGGGTAGCAATAGTGGCAAGAGTCCATCATCACCATCATCAGCTCAGAGTGAAGGAAATGGATCAAGGGAGAATGGTAGCAGGAAAAGGGTTAGGATCGCTGAGTGCATCAAGAAGATGATAAATGGAAAAGAGAGTCGGAGAAGGGCGTGGAGGAAGGATGTTGATGGCGGGAGGAGACAGAGGAGTTGGTGCCGTGTGTTTAGTGTAATGACGAGAGAATAGGGTAGAATAGGTGTAGGCAATGTCAAACTTGTAAATGAAAGTGTAGTGTGCTTAGTGAAAAGCGTATCGTAAACTAACGGGAAAATCTCAAGGTATCCGTCATCTTCAGATTCAAAACTCATCGATGCAAACATCTCCCAATGGCGATCTACAGAAACCCCAACCCTAGATCCAAACAAAACCCTGGATCCCGATCCATACTCCTTTCCGCCTCCACCGTCTCCATCGTCCTCCTCCTAATAATCTATTCGTCGATTCCATCCTCCCGATTCTCCGCTCCAGATGAACCAACCAACTACGAGACGATCGAGAATTCGATCGCGACTAAGCAGAAGAAAGAGGAGATCTCGAAGTGGAAGGAGGAGAAGTACTTGTACTGGGGGAACCGGATCGATTGCCCTGGCAAGCACTGCGATTCTTGCGAGGGCTTGGGGCATCAAGAGTCGAGCTTGAGATGCGCTTTAGAAGAGGCATTGTTTCTCAAAAGGTAACACTGATATGTTCTCTAGTTGCAAAAGTAGGCCTCCATTGCTCTTGATTGGAACCTTGATCTTGAGGCAAAGTGTAAAGTTGCAACTTCGAAATTACACACACACACACACACACACACACACACACACACACACACACAAGGATGCGGTTTTAACTGTCTGTTAAAGTTGTTGCATTGAGAAATTTCCGTGAGTGTTCTTCTTGGATGTCCTTTGGTTCGAGTTGGTTGAAAGTTAGCTGGTTGAGTAGAAATTTTGTTGGATAAAGAGGAACTTGCTCCCTTTTCTAAACGAACATTTGCTTTGTGATTGAAATATCACTAAATAATCCATAATATAATTCAATTTGATTGATACTGACAAAGGTGTCAATATAGCTGTTTTGAATGTTGAACACTAATTTCTTGAACTAAAAATACTTCCATGTCATTTTACCTGATGAAGTTTCATGTAGTCAAATTTGGGGGAAAAATGCGGAAAGTGCAAACGATTGGCACTTCCAAACCGAGTCCAAACTTTGTCAAAGAACTTTAGGTGTAAAAAAGAAATTCCCTAAATCAAAGCTCTTTTGGAAAGATGTCAAATATTTGTATGCCTGCTTGTTTTGTTAGTTCAAGGTTCCAGCTGAAAGTACTAATAGTTTTTAATCCAAAGGTGGAATTTGCAAAAAAAAAATTCAATTTTTAGATTAAATGTTATTTTTCATATTTACGAGTTTTTACTCTCAAGTTGCAAATTCTGGACGAAAGCATAATTTGCTAAGATAGAAGTTATGATTATTAATGCTAGTCTCTCATTGTTATGTGATTTTAGTTTTGTCGTGTGCGAGGTTCTATTTTTCCTTCACTTATTATGGAAGATCTTTTTTCTTTCAAATGAAGTATAAAGAGCTGAGGGTACACATGTTATGATAGAAGCTATGATTTGTGATTTGAGGACATAGATAGCATCTCAACATAGACACGGAATGTCAAACGTGGCAACTATTCAAACTATATAAACATGAAAGCAATTAATTATTTTTTATACATATATTTTACGCATACAAATGTGTGTTGATGTTATTGATATAGTGAGGAACTTGATTTTGATAAAAAGATCTAGAAAATAATTTGCTTTTGTCAAAAAGGGCATAAACATTACTTCACCTTGTATGCATTGTTTTTCTAATAGACAATGTTCTACACGTTCTTAAGCACTAGACACGGATGGACACACATGTCGTATCTAGGTGTGTTAGACATGCTAATTTTCGTGAGGGAAAGTGTCTTGCGTAATATAGAATTGAAGTAGACAATTAATGTCTCTTCTTTTTACTGTCTTCAGATGTGACGTTATCTATGTGATTATTGTCTAGTAGTTTTTACTAAAATATTGAAGAGTTGAGGATATTTTCCAAAGGCATTGTAGTCCGAATTTTATATTTGAAAGTTTTTAATTCTGAAAAAGCACCATAAGTTTACTTTAAGAGATTAAAATAGAGTTTTAACTGCAAGCTTTTCTTGTTAATTTTCTTCATGTGTTTTTGATACGCTTATCACCTACGAGAGGCGGCGCAAGAAGACTAAGGAGTAATTGCTGGGCGTACCGAAGGTTTGGGGATAAAATTACTTTAGGCACCATTAGTGGGTCTTAATTGCTGTACGCACCACGCCTCATCATTATATAAGTGAGGGCGTGGGCTAGGGTTAGGGTATCGAATTTGTGAGCCGTCATTTGACATTGCCTAGAGTTCTCCGAGGAGATCTAGAAGAGAGTTTAGGCTTTTCCCTTAGCAAAAGCTAGGAGAGGGGCCAACTCTCCAAAAATTGGCTATTTATCTTGTAACCCTATTCCCCAAATATCAATAAAAATCCCCAAACCTCTTCTACAAACCTTAGTCCGCATCAATTTGGTATCAGAGCACTGATCCAATGGCAGCGACGAGATCATCCACGACAAAATCTATGGAGGAGCGGCTAGATGCGGAAATCGTCGAAAGGAAGAAAGACACGGCGGATCTCATCGAAAAGATCGACGCCGTCAAATCGGATCTCAAGGGAAGTATGGAGCAAATGAAGGAGATGCTCGTCAACTTCATGGCTCAAAACATCACCGCGCCACAGATCTCGCGCTCAAAGGAAGGAGGCACCTCAGATCTGAATCATCAATCAGATCTGAGGGCAAAAGGGAAGGCGTCGATGATTCCGAACCAGGAAGGCGTCATCGTAGAAGGAGTAGATCTAGATCTGGATCTCAACGACGACGACTGGCAAGAGGATCTCTCCGAAACCCTAGGAGAGAGCTCCGAAGAAGAACCAACGACTCGTCGGCAGCGACGGAGGCAGGCGGCGAACCCCCTGGGGGTTACCGACAGCCGGCGACCCCCCAGGGGCCTCGCCGGAGGCGGGCGAGCCCCCCACGGGGCCGCCGAGGAGCGGCGACCCCGCAGGGGGGTCGCGGGAGCAGGGCGACCCCGCCTGGGGGCCGCCGAGGGCAGGCGAGCCCCAGGCGGGGCCGCCGGAGGCGGGCGACCCCCCCAGGGGGCCGCAGAGGAGCTGCGACCCCCTGGAGGGGCCGCCGGAGGCAGGCGACCCCCCCAGGGGGCCGCAGGAGGCGGGCGACCCCCCAGGGGGTTCGCCGGAGGCGGGCGACCCCCCCAGGGGGGCGCCGAGGAGCGGCGGGCCCGCCAGGGCACGCGCGGGCTCCCGACGGGCCGCGCGGAGTACGAGGACCCCCAGGCAGCGTCGGGGGGACCACGGGACCCGTGAGAGGCGCGCGCGGGGTGCGCAAGATCCGGAGTACTTCGAGGACGATGACTGGGCTACGGAAGGAAGATGGGGGGCTGAAGATCAGGATCTGGAGTACGAGGATCCCATCCATCACTACGAGGAGGAGTATGAGGAGGAGGATGAACGGCACTGGAGGGAGGATAGTAGGTGGGAGCCGGAAGGGGACCGATTTGGGGACCACCGTCGCCTGCAGCGCGTGGATCGTGTCGACGGGAGAGATCCACGGGCGGATGATCGCATACGGAAGCTCCAGATGCCGGTGTTCGAGGGTAGTGACGCCATTGGGTGGATCTACAAGGCGGAGAGGTACTTTGAGCTGGCCAGGCTGACTGAGGAGGAGAGGTTGAGAGCGGTTGCCCTCTGTCTGGAGGGGGAGGCTCTAAATTGGTGGAGGTGGAAGGAGCAGCAGAGACCTCTGAGGACCTGGGACGGGTTCAAGGAGGCACTACTACACCGTTTCAGAGGCTCTCAGGCGGGGGGAGCTTATGAGCAGCTGCATGCCTTGAGGCAGATGGGGACCGTGCGTGACTACATCAAGCAGTACGAGGAGCTCACTAGCCGCGTGCGAGGGATGCCTGCAGAATCCCTGGAAGGATTCTTTATGGACGGTCTGAAGCCCACCATCAGGTCTGAGCTTCGTACTCTCAGACCACGTGGACTGGAGGAGCAGATGGAGCTGGCCCTGACGGTAGAGGACCGGTTGGCCGACGAACGCCGTGCTAGGGGGGCGTTTGGGGGGCAGTTTTCACGCCCACAGGCGGGCCCAGGAGGACAGACAGGCGCTGCAGGAGGGGCCCCAGCGGCCGGAGGGAGACCCGGGGATGTGAGGCCGGGCGGGCCTTACAAGAGGATGACGGACGCGGAGATGCGAGACCGGAGGGCAAAGGGGTTATGCTTCAAGTGCGACGAGAAGTTTACCCCTGGGCATCGGTGTCGCAACCAGGCCCTGCAGGTATACGAGTTATATGCGGAGGACTTGGAGGGGGAGCAGGCAGAGGAGGAGGCGGCAGGGGCCGATGAGGAGGGCACGCCTCTACTACTGGAGGCGGCCGAGGTCTCGCTTAGCTCCATCGCGGGGTTTACGCGGGTGCACACCATGAAGCTGGCTGGTAGAGTCCGAGACCTGGACGTGGTGATCTTGATAGATAGTGGGGCTACCCACAATTTCGTATCCCCCAGGGTGATTGAGAGTCAAGGGTTACCAGTCACGGAGACAGAGGGCTTTGGGGTCATGCTCGGGACCGGGGTGGTCGAGCAGAGTAGAGGTATCTGCTGGGACTTGATGGTGTCCATACAGGGGGTGGTGATCACGGGAGACTTCCTGCCCTTGACCTTGGGCAACGTCGACTTGATTTTGGGGATGCAATGGCTGCAGTCGCTGGGAGAGACGAAGTTCAATTGGAGGCTACTACGGATGGAGTTCCAGGTAGACGGCCGGAAGGTGGTGCTGTTGGGTGACCCGAGTTTGTGTTGTTCGTTGGTGTCCTACAAGACCATGGCGAAGACACTCCAGGCCGAGGGAGTGGGGTTCTTGATTGAGCTCCAGGGGTTGGCGTCGGACGAGGCCATCGGGGCGACAGTAGTACCGCCGGAGGTGGAGCAGCTACTGCAGGGGTTTGAGGGAGTGTTTCAGCCACCTAGCGGTCTTCCGCCGCCGAGAGACCATGAGCACGCGATTGTGCTAAATGAGGGGGTGTCACCTATCAGTGTGCGACCGTACCGATACCCCCAGGTACAGAAGGATGAAATTGAGAAGTTGGTGCAGGAGATGTTACAAGCAGGTGTCATCCGTCCTAGTGCTAGTCCTTTCTCTAGCCCAGTGCTTCTGGTTAAGAAAAAGGACGGCAGTTGGAGATTTTGTGTCGATTACCGGGCTCTCAACAAGGAGACTGTCCCCGACAAGTTTCCCATTCCGGTGATCGACGAACTATTGGACGAGCTGCACGGAGCGGTGGTGTTCTCGAAGATCGACCTGAAGTCGGGGTACCACCAGATTCGCATGAGGCAGGAAGATGTGCAGAAGACCGCCTTCAGAACTCACGAAGGCCACTACGAGTTCCTCGTCATGCCCTTTGGGCTGACGAACGCCCCCGCGACCTTCCAGTCCCTGATGAACAAGGTCTTCCGACCTTATTTGCGGAGGTTTGTTTTGGTCTTTTTTGATGATATCCTGGTCTACAGCGCATCACTACAGGATCATTTGGGCCATCTGGAGATAGTGATGCGGGAGTTGGAGGGCCATCAGCTGCAGGCCAACCGGAAGAAGTGTCTATTCGGACAGGCGCAGGTGGAGTACCTGGGGCACATTGTGTCGGCTGAGGGAGTGGCCGCCGATCGATCGAAGATTTCGGCCATGTTGGATTGGCCCCAGCCTAGGACACTACGGGCCTTGAGGGGGTTTCTGGGGCTTACAGGGTATTACAGGCGGTTCGTGAAGGGGTACGGCACATTGGCGTGGCCCCTAACGGAGCAGCTGAAGAAGGATAATTTTTGCTGGGGAGAGGAGGCGACGAGGGCGTTCCAGGCCCTCAAGGAGGCGATGACGACGGTGCCGGTGCTGGCGCTCCCAGATTTTGAGAAGAAATTCATCGTGGAGTCAGATGCTTCGGGGTTCGGTTTGGGGGCCGTACTGATGCAGGAGCAGAGGCCGGTCGCTTACTTCAGCCAGGTCTTGTCCACCAGAGCCCGGCTGAAGTCAGTCTACGAGCGAGAGTTGATGGCAATTGTGCTGTCAGTTCAGAAGTGGAGACCCTACTTACTGGGGAGGGAGTTTGTGGTACGGACAGACCAGCGGAGTCTAAAGTACCTCTTGGAGCAGCGCATGGTGGCAGAGGAGCACCAGAGATGGTTGTCCAAGTTGAGCGGGTACAAATTTGAGATCCATTACAAACCCGGCTCGGACAACAAGGCGGCAGATGCGCTCTCCCGACGAGATGAGGGGGTGCAGGTGGTGGCTTTGTCTATTCCGTTGATGTTGAGGAGCGACACCCTGCTAGCAGAGATTGAGGCAGATGAGGAGCTGCTGCGAATCCGGGAGGCGATTGTTGGGGGGTCTACAGACTTTCCGGGGTACACATTGGAGGGGGGACTGCTCCTGTACCGGAGGCGGCTAGTGATTCCTCGGACTTCGAGTCACATTCCGGCACTCTTCCATGAGTTCCACAGCAGCGCAGTAGGTGGACACTCGGGAGGTTACCAGACGTATCAGAGGATGGCCCGGGAGCTTTACTGGCCGGGCATGAGGAAGGACATTGCGAGGCTGGTCGCGGAGTGCGATATATGTCAGCGCCACAAGTATCAGGCGACATCTCCAGCCGGTCTTCTACAGCCCTTGGAGTTACCAGAGAGGATATGGGAGGACATCTCGATGGATTTCGTGGAGGGACTGCCACGATCCGAGGGCTATACTACTATATTTGTTGTGGTTGACCGCCTCAGCAAATACGGTCATTTCATTCCACTCCGCCACCCATTTACAGCAGCATCGGTAGCAGTAGCTTTTCTGAAGGAGGTGGTCAGGCTGCATGGGTACCCCCGCTCTATTGTGTCCGACAGAGATAAAGTCTTTCTGAGCACTTTTTGGAAGGAGATGTTCCGTCTGCAGGGTACAGCACTTCGACGGAGCACGGCATACCACCCCCAGACGGACGGCCAGACGGAGGTCCTCAACCGCAGTGTAGAGACGTACCTGCGGTGCTTTGCGTCAGAGACTCCTAGGAAGTGGGCCGGGTGGTTGATGTGGGCTGAGTATTGGTACAACACCTCGTACCACTCAGCGGCGAGGATGACACCGTTTCAGATCGTCTATGGCAGGGATCCGCCCCATTTAGTGCATTACAGTAGGGGATCCACCCCGGTGTCAGGATTGGAGCAGCAGCTAGAGGATCGAGATCGAGTCCTGGAAGAGTTGAAGCGCCACCTACTGCGCGCGCAGCAGATCATGAAGAAGAAGGCAGATGCACATCGCAGGGAGGTGGAGTTTGATGTAGGGGAACGCGTCTATCTGAAGCTTCGACCATACCGACAGCGTTCTATGGCTCACCGGCGCAACGAGAAGCTAGCGGCAAGGTACTATGGGCCGTATGAGATTGAGGCCAGGATCGGCAAGGTGGCGTATCGACTGAAGCTGCCTCCTACTACCCGCATTCACCCGGTTTTTCACGTCTCACAGTTGCGCCGCGCTATTGGAGATCATGAGGCAACGTCCACTTTACCCCCGACTCTCACGGTTGACATGGAGGTACTTCTTGCACCCGAGGAGGTCACAGGCATTCGTACGGGAGCATCGGGAGCACGGGAAGTCCTTATTCGTTGGTCGGGATTACCGGAGTTCGAGGCCACATGGGAGTTATATGATCACATCTTGGAGCAGTACCCAGATTTCCACCTTGAGGACAAGGTGAAACTCCTGGGGGGGAGTAGTGATACGCTTATCACCTACGAGAGGCGGCGCAAGAAGACTAAGGAGTAATTGCTGGGCGTACCGAAGGTTTGGGGATAAAATTACTTTAGGCACCATTAGTGGGTCTTAATTGCTGTACGCACCACGCCTCATCATTATATAAGTGAGGGCGTGGGCTAGGGTTAGGGTATCGAATTTGTGAGCCGTCATTTGACATTGCCTAGAGTTCTCCGAGGAGATCTAGAAGAGAGTTTAGGCTTTTCCCTTAGCAAAAGCTAGGAGAGGGGCCAACTCTCCAAAAATTGGCTATTTATCTTGTAACCCTATTCCCCAAATATCAATAAAAATCCCCAAACCTCTTCTACAAACCCTAGTCCGCATCAGTTTTATGCCCAGTCTGTTGTCGTATTGACTTTGCATTCTTGTGTTGTACTACTAGTAAATTCTGTTTTCAAGGAAGAAGATCTATATTTTTTTAATCTTAACTTTTAAAGGTAATAGCTTAGCTAAATTAGAATGCCAAGTAAACTTTTGATGAACCTTTCCTTTTTCGTATGTTTTTCTTGTTATCCTGTATGAAAAACACCAACCCCACAAAGACAAAAAGATAAGCATACAGTTGCAAGTAAGAAATTGGTATGCTGTAGTCAAAATGAGAAATTGAAATGGATGAGTGGCCATTCCAAGAGATAGCCCGATAAGGTAAGAATTGGCCACATCCACAACTAGTCTGGGCAGCTCAGTAGAACATATAGGGCTAGAAGCGGTTGCTACGGACCCGAGTAGACATAGATACATGCAATTAAAAAGGATTATGTGAAACCTCCTTAACGAATATCTCGAAGAGACCTTTACCCCCTCAACATTATTTTTTTGGAGCACGTAATCTCCCTCAAAGTAATAGGTTCCCCATTTCTAAATAGACCATCATTTTAAGGGGCGTTAAGTGCTCAAAAAATAACATTGAGGGGGTAAAGTGCTCTTTGGATCAAAAAGTGTATTTAGCATTTACCCCTTACATGTTTGGGCATGTGAAAAGCCGGCCAATAAGCAAGCTACTTGTAATGTTAGACTGAAGTCAATATAACAGATATGACTAACATCAGACATGAACAGACATGTATACATGCAATTACAAAGGTTGATATATTAGTTGTTAGTCTAACTGAGGGATATCCATTTACAATCCATATGGAAGAAAGCTATTTATTTAGTTGACCCCAAAACTTTGGAATAAAGGCTTTGTTGTCATCGTATAATGTATTTCCTCAGTTTATCGTGTACAAGATTTCACTGTAACATCTGATGAGTTAAGAACATTGTCAATGTTATACACATTTTGAAGCCTGTTTGTAATAACCTTTTCCCCTTCTTTATATGGAAGCTCTCTTCTTTGATGGCGTCTTAAGCCTTTCTTAGGGTAACCAAGCCTGTTTGTGATGGTATGAGGATCGAGATTCTGTTAAATTACAGTTTAGGTGCAATTTCATGTAATTTAATTAATTGGGCTGTCTCTGTTATCCATCTATATTTTGTTGGAATATTTGATAGATGAATTCGTATTTCCCATTTCATTTTTAAATCGTTGACGGAGTGACGGAGTCTGTTTCTTGCCACTACCAGAGTTTTTGTAATGCCATCAAGACTCTGCATCAACCCTATACACAATAAGAAGGGAATTCTCCATCAGCTGAGTAATGCAAGCTCAGAGGAAAGGTGCATTTTTCTCGTGCTTATTTTGTGAACAATAACTAACATTTCCATTTATACTACAAAAGATTGACAATAGTTCCATACTTGGTTGATCAAGTTGTTTTACATCAAAGAGATTTGTATCCCCTTCTGCATTGTGACTAGTTGATTTGAATCTTTGTAGGGGGGTAATTTTAGAAATTTTTTAAGTGATAGCAGGATCCGTTAATTGAATGTAATTTCACTTGGCCTATCACTTTCATGCTTATATTATACATTATAGATTAATGCTACCAATCTTACTAAAGGTGGTCCACCCTACATACTAGTTGTGTTTATAGGTTTGGTGGCTGTGTCTTTCTCTATATGTATTGGAGGAACTTGATTTTAACACATATGGGATTGTATTATTGTGCGGCGGAGCCTAGCTCTACCAACACAACACAGCGGAAAACACAGGATCATGAAGACGAGACCGAGGACGAAAGATCAGCAACACAACAGAGCACAGTTAAGATTGTTTTAGGCCGTGGACGGCCAAGGGGGAACACCGATGAGCTTTATTACGAAAAGAGAGAATAATACAAATCTGCTCTTCATCCAACGAAGAAGAAGCACACAAGATCTCTCCAAAAGCTCACAATACATTCTCTCAAAGTTGGCTCTCACAAAATGGCGGCTCTCTCAAAGGATACAATGGTGTTCCCCCGAAACCCTAACCTAAAACCCCCTATTTATAACCCTAGGTTACAATAGGTGTCATCATTGACTAAGGTCTCCTAACGGATACAGATCCCGACAATTACGATATCCAATCCAATCAACGCTCTACGCAATTAATGCCGCCGTGACCTAGTGGGCCAATCACCGCTTCCTAGTAGGCCGCATCCCGATGGGCTCCCTTCGACCGATCGACCTTCCTTCTGTGTCGAACGACCCAAGTGCCGAGCCTCGCGTACGAGCCTTCGTTCTTTGAGCCTTCATAGTCTGTCATCGATCGTCTCCCATCCAATTCGCGTGCATAGTCAGAATCGACATACCCAACAGTGTGCGGACCTTGAACACTTTGGTTGTATGTCAGTTCGACGTCGACTGTGCCATTGATGTAACACATGATTCACTGCACTACTCGCCAGTGCTCTCTTCCCGGGTTGTGCATGTATCTACTCACCATGCTGACTGCTTGTGATATATTTAGTCGAGTACATACCACTATTAAGGCCCCTACCGCATTGGCACACGGTACGCTTGTCATGAGCTTTTTCTCCTCTTCGTTCTTTAGACACTACTCGGCACCGTGCTTGAAGTGAGGTGCAAGCAGAGTAACTACGGTCTTCATCTTCTTACAGCCAAACTTCTGTATAACGGACTTTAAATAGTGACTCTGTGAAAGATGAACATTACATCCACTTTGATCTCTTGTGATCTCCATCCCAAGAATCCTCCGTGCCTCGTCCAGATCTTTCATCTCAAATGCAGAACTCAATTGAGACTTCAATCTCCGAATCTTCTTTTTATTCGATGAAGCTATGAGCATGTCATCGACATAAAGCAGAAGGTAGATGAAGGACCCGTCGACCAACTTCCGATAGAACACATAATGATCATAGGGACTGCGAACATACCCTTGATCATTCGTCATAAAGCATTCAAAACGCTTATACCACTGTCGCGGTGATTGCTTCAACCCGTAGAGTGACTTTTTCAATCGACATGTACGACCGTCATCACTCCCATAGCCATCGGGCTGAGCCATATAAATCTCTTCGAGCTCTCCGTGCAAGAATACCGTCTTGACATCCAGCTGCACCAGTTCAAGGTTGAACTGTGCAACCAATGCCAACATGATTCGAATCAAGCAGTGCTTCACCACAGGAGAGAAGACCTCATTGTAATCGATACTTTCTCTCTGTGCGAAGCCCTTCGCTACGAGGAGAGCTTTGTAGCGAACATCTCCTGATTCAACCCATTGCTTGGTGTAGAGCCATTTACACCTAATTGCCTTCTTGCCCTCCGAAAGATTCCCGAGATCCCATGTGTTGTTCTTCGCTAATGATTCCATCTCTTCGTCCATCACACTTCTCCATCGCTTCGGGTCTTCGGATTGCTCCACCTCACCGAATGAGTTGGGAACTTGGGAAAATCGATACATACTACGGAAAATGCAAATGAGACCAACTCCGAGCACCTTGCAGCTTTTCCTATCTCACGCCGATATTGCGATAGAATCCTTCGACTAAACGATCCTTGGAGACGAGCTATCTTTACCAACTTCACCATTGATGGCCTGGAGCCCGCCTTCTACTACATCTGGCGTGGGTCGATCTGAGTCGTCGATCAACTGTTGTGGAGTATCAGACACGTTGTGGAAAACTTGCTTCAATTGTGTCTGTTCGACCTCCACCTTTGGCTCATTCTCCTTCTTTAGTAAAGCTGACTCATCAAACGTTACGTCTCTGCTCAGGATCACCTTCCTCTGTGTCGGACACCATAGTCGGTATCCATTGACACCACTGCTGAAGCCCAAGAAAGTGGCTTTTTTGGCTCGAGCAACGAGTTTGTCTTTCTTTACGGCATAGTACATTGGATAGCCCTAAACTCGAAGTGATCCATATTCGGAAACTGGCTTTTCCGACCATACCTTCAAAGGAGGTCTTCCTTACAATGCAACAGATGGTAGCCGATTGATCAAATAGGTCGCATATGCCAGGGCCTCTGCCCAAAACTCATTCAATAGGTTAGCAGTTGATAGTATGCATCGAATTTTCTCCAGTAAAGTCTGATTCATCCTCTTTGCTACCCCGTTTTGCTGCGACGTACCAGCAACGGTGTAGTGTCTTTGTATCTCTTTCGATTTGCAGAACTTTTTGAAGAGATCTGACATATACTCACCACCGTTGTCACTTCGCAGACGCTTGACACGCCGACCAGTTTGAGTCTCGACCAGCTTCTTCCACTCGATGAAAGTGCTAAGAACTTGGTCATTCGACTTCAGCGGAAACACCCATACCATGCGCGAGAAATCGTCGATGAACGACACAAAGTAGTGTTTCCCTCCCCATGAGGCCGTCCTAGACGGACCTCATACGTCGGTGTGTACATAGTCGAGCGCTGCCTTCGTATTATGAATGGCCGTCCTAAATGAAGCACATGTCTGTTTTCCAAACACATAGTGCTCGCAGGATTCGATCTTCCCGGTCTTGGCCCCTTTTAGACGACTCGGACGATAAGCTTCTGCAATGCTTTCTCGCTCATATGACCTAGTCGCATGTGCCATAACATTGACTCCTCCTCCTCAGCCTCACGAGTCAGAGCCGCTATGCCAGCTACGATCGAGCCATCCAAATAATAGAGGTTGCCTTGACGCTTACTCTTCATCACGATCATTGCTCCTCGATTCACCCTCAGAGCTCCATTCTCCATGGTCACTCGACATCCCTTGGATTTGAGTGAGCCAAGCGATATGAGATTACGTCTTAGGTCGGGAACAAAGCGCACATCTTCGATATCTCGTGTAACACCGTCGGCCACCCTCATCCGCACTGTCCCGACGCCTGACGTGCTACAGGCTCGGTCATGGCCCAACAAGACCGTACATTTACCACCTTCCCTAAAGGTCGTAAAGTACTCTTAATGTGGCGTCATATGAAACGAGCACTCAGAGTCGAGCATCCAACCGTTTGTCGTCACGCCCTCCGAAGCACCGACCAATATATACTCCTTGACCTCAACACCCTTAACGACGTTGGCAGTTGAATCGTGCTTCTTCTTCGTCTTTGGGCAGTCTCTGATCCAATGTTCTCTTTCTTTACAGAAAGCACATTGGTCTTTTGCCACATTGCGCTGGGGGCCTCTCGTCTTGTCTCTGGATTTGGATCTGAAATACACCCTCCTATCTCCACCCTTCTCACCACTACGACCCCTTACAAATGTAAGCTTGTCGCTCGGAGCTCGGCTGCAGGTGTCCCCATCGTTCTTTCTGAACTCGTTGCTCGTCAGAGCGTTGGAAACCTCTTCGAATGTGATCGATTCCTTACCATAGGTAAGAACCGACACCAAGTACTCATACTCGATGTGTAGAGAGTTGAGGAGAATCGTCTTGTCTTCATCGTCGACCTTCACGCCGACGTTCCTCGGGTCGGTAAGAAGCTTGTAGTAGTAGTTGGGGTGTTTCTCTATAGAAACCCACTCGGCTAACTTCAACCCGACAAGGTTCTTCTTTAAGTGTTGTTGGTTCTGGATGTTCTTCTTCATGTACTTGTCGCCGAGCTTCTTCCAGAATTTACTTGCACTTGTCTCTTCTATATATGGGTATTTTTTCTCCTTTGACAAATACAGGCAGATGGTACCACATGCACTTCGATTCAGAGTTCTCCACTCCGGATCGGACATGTCCATCGGCTTCTCGTCCAATGCGATATCTTGATCAAGTTGGTTCAAGATATTCATGAATTCGCATTTCCACATACTGAAGTTGATCTTACCATCAAACTTTTCAAGTTCGAATTTTGTGTTAGACACAGTCTGAGAAGATGAAGAATACACAGAAGTTGACGCCTTTGGAGAACCGTCATCGCCACAGCTACTCATCTTCGCCTTAACTCCAACACCATACGGCTCTGATACTAATTTGTTGTGTGACGGAGCCTAGCTCTACCAACACATCACAACAAAAGACGCAGAATCGTGGAGACCGCGGACGAAAGATCAGCAACGCAACAGAGCACAGTTTAGATTGTTTTAGGCCGTGGATGGCCAAGGGGGAACACCGATGAGCTTTATTACAAAAGGAGAGAACAATAAAAATCTTATCTTCGTCCAATGAAGAAGAAGCACACAAGATCTCTCCAAAAGCTCACAATACAATCTCTCAAAGTTGGCTTTCACAAAATGACGGCTCTCTCAAAGGATACAATGGTGTCTCCCACGAAACCCTAACCGAAAACCCCAACCGAAAACCCCCTATTTATAACTCTAGGTTACAATATCTATCATCGTTGGCTAAGGTCTCCTAACGGATACGGATTCCGACAATTACGGCATCCAATCCAATCACCGCTCTACGCAATTAATGTCGCCACAACCTAATGTGCCAATCACTGCTTCCTAGTGGACCGCTTCTCGATGGGCTCCCTTCGATCGATCGACCTTCCTTCTGTGTCGAATGACCCAAGTGCCGAGCCTCGCGTATGAGCCTTCATCCTTCGAGCCTTCATACGACCGATCGACCGAACACGGACTTTAACTGCATTACGATCAAACGACCTAACTACCGAGCGTTCGATCCTCAGACTCGAACTGAAGACCGAACGATCAAATGCGCTGTAGAAGCCATATGCTCAGCATCCTCGTATCTGACTTGTGCAGAGTCAAATGGGTCGGATCCGAGCGTAGTCGAGTTACCTCTGCACAAGATAACTCGTCTGCACTACATCTGCTTTGCCTGCGCTGAATCAAGCCAACTTCTTCACATGTATCACATCAATGTCTGCTTAGAAAATCGTATAAATTTATGATTTCAGAACAGAATCATGCTATATAATGATCACAACAAATATCACATTGATTGTAAAAAATTTTAATGGTGATGATGGTGATCTTAGTGGACTATATGTTGGATGGACACCATGATTCAAATATTGGCATCTTCATTTACATGCTGGGAATATCTTGTCAGCTATTGATATACTGAGGATGATACTACTTATATGACGATATGACGTGAATATCACCTATAGTTTTAAGCATCAGCCAGTGCAGATTGATACTATTTGGTATCATTGTATAGACAGCATCCCAACCTAAGTAATGTTTCCATTCTTAGCGTTTTAAAGATAATTTTAGAAGAAAATGAAAATAGAACTACAGTGGGTTCCCTTTTTCTCATGTCTTGACAACCTTGATAAATTGTGAACATCAAATTATGCTTTTTGGTATCAAGTAACCTATTACTCTTTCACTCCCATTAATCATGAAATTAGAGTGGATTCCCCAGGGAATCCTAAGCTTCCTAGCTATTAATCAACCGAAAAACTAAAAAAAAAACCATATCCACATATAGATTACCATCACACCAATTACCGTGTTATACAATATTTTATCTAATATAAGCAAAACTTCCATCAATTATTCCCAAACAAGCATGTCAAAAGGTTCAAAATAGTTGGAGTTATTTCATTTCTAAGTATTGTTCAACGTGGCTGCTATTGCCAATATTGATGATACTAATACTATGGGACGTAGGCTGATACCAATACTGATACCTTGATTTCAAACCTTGAGCAATCAGAATATGGAAACACACTTCAATAACTAAATAAGCTCTTAGAATTTCTTCCCTTGGTGATTATAACATAAGGGATATCTTAGATGATTCTTTCTCTTGAGATAGATCATCAGCCCAATCTCTGCAAGATCCTCTCCCTGTTGTGCATAGAAATATGGCTGTACATAAGCTCAAGAAAACCGAGCATCGGCTTGAATCACTGAAGTAAAATGTATCTCAAACTAGTTTCATAACCTAAACCAGCAAGATTGAACAACATTTTAGGCTCAATTAAATAATTGAACAAACATGAGGATGACTGGGCTCAGCTAGGGTAAAGACTGAGCTTGATTAATTGGTTCAATAATAGCTCTACGAACATCGTGTTATTTTACATATATTAGCATATATGCTTATTATCATAATAAAAATAATAACAACCACAATTAAATAAAATAATAATATATTTTGGACATAGATCATATGTTATATATTTTTGGACCAATAATAAACCAGCTACAAGCTATACCACTGAGTTAATGAGACCTACTGACAACGATGATGTTAATTCAATTCTTATCAAAATATTCTTAATTAACCAATCCTAATTAGTAAGACGTTTTCAAACTAAACAGAGAAAATCCTAATGAAGTATGGGTTTTGTTGATATGGCTAATTTATAAAAAATCTTAATTAGTTTGGCTTCCTAATCATTAATAACTCTTAATTAATTATTTGATTCAGAGTCTTTTAAAGTAAAATGACTCAAAAGGATTATTGGTTATACTTAGCTTTTAATTTAATAAGTTTCATAATTAAATAATGATTCATAAATACTTCCTCATTTTTCTCAAAAATAAATTCTTAGTTATACTTAATTAGATTCTTCCTTGATGTATTTTCAGATAGCAATGAATTCATAATTAATCGCCTTATACTTATCAAATAAGGTTTGTCAATTCCAATTAAATTCTACTTTGAAACTTTTTTAGATGAAATACTTTAAAATTAGGTGATCAATCTTAATTAATAAAGTTTTAAAAAATAAATTCCAATTAATAAGCTTTTTCCTTTTTTGAAAAAATATAAGAAGAAAAAATAAGGCCTTTGTTGAAAAAGGAGAAAGAAACTTAGGGAGGTAAGAAAAAGGAAATTACTGTTGGATCTGGATTTAAGTGGAGGGTGAATAGGCTAATAAAAATTCTCATGCAACCCACGAGCAATCACAGGCAGAAATAGCAGAGCAGAGTAAATAATAAATAATCACAGAGTATGCATCAGATTTACCCTGATTCGGTCGTCCCACGACCTACTCCAGCCACCAAGCAGATACTAGCATTAATATGTTTCTTTGTACAACTACAATGAACTATAAGCCCCAACTCAACTCTTACCTAGTTCGTACCACACTCCCCGAGTGCAAAACACTATCAAACCAATAAATGCTTCGTCTTGACAAGTCCCAACTCGTCAAGACTCCCTTGTCTAGTCCCAGACAAAACAAGTCCCAAAACGTCACAAAGCGGTAAAGTTTCCCCTACAAAGATCGCTACTACTATACAAATATAATAATAAAGAGTTTAGAAAATCTCAGTTTGTGTAGCGGTAGTCGTCTCTGTCAATCAGCTCAGGTCAGATCGTATCTGACAGGATGTAGTCGCCAACGTCATGTCCTTCCTTGAAATTTGCGGCCTAGGTGTTCTTGGCTCCTTGATGAGTTGCGCAATAAAGGAATACCCCCTCTTGGATGTGTTGCGCAATGTAGAGAAGACCCCCTTTCACCTTGTGGCCTTGTATGGATGGAGAGCTCTTGGTGTGGCGGCCTTGATGAAGTTGCACCCTTTGATGTTGCGCAATGCCTTGAAGATGTGCAATGGAACTTGGAGCTTTGGCCTTGTAGATTGGAGGTTGCGCAGGGGAGCTTTGGCAATGGGATCTTGGAGAGACTTGCGCAAGGGAGTTGATGCAATGGATGTTCCTTTCAATGTTGCGCAAGATGGCTTTGGCAAGGGGATGTTGCGGCCTTGGCTAGGGTTAGGAGAATATGTTGCGGCCTTGGCTTGGAGGAGATGTAGCTTGCACAATATCGAATGGGCAATGGATGCTTTGGCCTTGGTTGCTTGGAAATTGCGCATGGAGGAGGAGGGCTTTACTATGTTGCGAAAGGGGATGAAGGCTTGGACTTGCAACTTGCGCAATAGGGCTAGGGATTTGATGATTTTGACCGGCCACCCCTCTTGGTTCTCTTGAGTTTTTGCCCTCTCAAATTTTCTCTTTGAAAGATGGGTCTATATACGAGAGGATGTGATATAATAGAATAAAATGGAATCCCATAATTGATGGAGATGGGAAGGAATCCCAACTTGATTAGGATTTGAATGAATCACCATGGATATGGAGTTTGAATATGGATGGCTATTGAATTTGAGAAGCAATAAGATTTCATATAAGATCTCATTTAATCTCTTATATTGATTTGCATGAGATTCTCCATATCTCTCCATTTTTGACCAAGTCTTCAATTTGCATGGCTTTAGGATTTGATTCATGCACCAATTGCTTTGAATCAATTCAAATATAGATTTGAATTGATTTCCTCCTTATCTTCCCATCTTCGACTTAGTCCAATATTTGTAGCCATTATCTCTATCTTTGACTTAATTCACTTGGCTAATGCATGACAAATTCTCCATCACTTTTACTTAGTCTTTCTTTGAGTATTTG
Source organism: Scilla litardierei (assembly GCA_030789695.1). NCBI lineage: Eukaryota > Viridiplantae > Streptophyta > Magnoliopsida > Asparagales > Asparagaceae > Scilla > Scilla litardierei. The sequence continues at coordinate 15,537,324 of CM061137.1, read as the reverse complement.
CGAGAGTGCCATTCCTGAAAATACTTAGCACACACATTAAATCGTTCACACACGTTTGTTATCATCAAACACGAAGTTATCATTAAATCGTTCCCCTCTTGGTTCTCTTGAGTTTTTGCCCTCTCAAATTTTCTCTCTTTGAAAGATGGGTCTATATACGAGAGGATGTGATATAATAGAATAAAATGGAATCCCATAATTGATGGAGATGGGAAGGAATCCCAACTTGATTAGGATTTGAATGAATCACCATGGATATGGAGTTTGAATATGGATGGCTATTGAATTTGAGAAGCAATAAGATTTCATATAAGATCTCATTTAATCTCTTATATTGATTTGCATGAGATTCTCCATATCTCTCCATCTTTGACCAAGTCTTCAATTTGCATGGCTTTAGGATTTGATTCATGCACCAATTGCTTTGAATCAATTCAAATATAGATTTGAATTGATTTCCTCCTTATCTTCCCATCTTCGACTTAGTCCAATATTTGTAGCCATTATCTCTATCTTTGACTTAATTCACTTGGCTAATGCATGACAAATTCTCCATCACTTTTACTTAGTCTCTCTTTGAGTATTTGCGAGAGTGCCATTCCTGAAAATACTTAGCACACACACATTAAATCGTTCACACACGTTTGTTATCATCAAACACGAAGTCATCGATCGTTGTATCTAACTTCACGTTGTATTCAACAATCTTTCCCTTCTGATGATAACAAACTAATATAAGATTTACAATAACGATTCAAATGATATTATCGTGACATGTGTGTGTAAAGTGTGATAATGGAGGACGTATGCAATATGCAACAAGTGCAACAATGATGTGTAACATACAAGCATGCAAACAATGATGTTCAAGCATTCAAATGCAACAATGATGTGCAACAGAGATGCATGCAACAATGATGTTTCAAATATATAAGCATGATCCCCATTTATTCATGCCCCACTTGAACAAATATTCACATATTCATTAAGCACATGCATTCATTCATGCTTGAACATCATTATTTGCACATATTCTCAAGACGAGGTTACATGTTTGAATGCTTGAACATTATTGTTTGCAATTTTCTTTGTGCAACATAACATGAAAAAAAAAGATTAAAAAAAGAGGCCGAGCTCGCGGCCCTCTTCCTAAGCGGGCCGCTGCAGTGTTTTTGAAAGGGAAAAAAAGGAAAATAAAAAAGGTTGACATCTGGCTGTGGGCCGGTCCACAGAAATCAAACGCAACAGAGTTTGGGGGCACACGCTGGACGCGTGCCCTACCCCCCACAATCTGGTGGGCTCTCTCCCGTTCAAATGACGGGTCGGGCGGCAAAAGCTACCCAACCCGAACCGATATGCGGCCCCATTCGCTCAACAGCAGGGCAAAAGCAACCCCCGTACCAAAGGAAGGAGAGTTTGCTGCTAGCACAAAATTGAAAAGAAGACACTCTCAGAGCTCATCAATGGCGTCCGTGGGTTCAAGCTCAAAATTCAAGTATGCACATATTCAAGCATGCACATATTCTCAAGACGAGGTTACATGTAAATCAATTTTCAGAGAATAAATTAAGCCTTTATGTGTTATATTAAAATGAGCTAGCAAACAAACATCAAATGTATCGTCGCAATATTGCAACGTGTGACCATCACATTATTAGCACGATACATTAAGTACTAGTGTTAATACAGCTCTGACACTTTGGACATGATCTTGATATCTACGTGAGGTCTAAGCTAGATAACTTTAGACAACATCAAGTGCATGCTTGAACATCAGTTTTGAGCTTGAACCCACTGACGCCAGTGATGAGCTCTGAGAGTGTCTTCTTTTCAATTTTGTGCTAGCAGCAAACTCTCATTCCTTTCGTACGGGGGTTGCTTTTGCACATATTCAAGCATGCACATATTCTCAAGACGAGGTTACATGTAAATCAATTTTCAGAGAATAAATTAAGCCTTTATGTGTTATATTAAAATGAGCTAGCAAACAAACATCAAATGTATCGTCGCAATATTGCAACGTGTGACCATCACATTATTAGCACGATACATTAAGTACTAGTGTTAATACAGCTCTGACACTTTGGACATGATCTTGATATCTACGTGAGGTCTAAGCTAGATAACTTTAGACAACATCAAGTGCATGCTTGAACATCAGTTTTGAGCTTGAACCCACGGACGCCAGTGATGAGCTCTGAGAGTGTCTTCTTTTTAATTTTGTGCTAGCAGCAAACTCTCCTTCCTTTCGTACGGGGGTTGCTTTTGCCCTGCTGCTGAGCGAATGGGGCTGCCTATCGGGTCGGGTCGGGTCAGCTTTTGCCGCCCGACCCGTCGTTTGAGCGGGAGGAGCCCCCCAGATTGTGGGAGGCGGGGCACGCGCCCAGCGCGTGCCCCCAACCTCTGTTGCGTATGATTTCTGTGGACCGTTCAACAACCAGATGTCATAACCATTTTATTTTCTTTTTTTCCCTTTCAAAAACACTGCAGCGGCCCGCTTAGGAAGCGGGACGCGAGCTCGGCCTCTTTTTTAATTTCTCTCTTTTTACGTTATGTTGCACAAAGAAAATTGCAAACAATGATGTTCAAGTATTCAAACATGTAACTTCGTCTTGAGAATATGTGCAAACAATGATGTTCAAGTATGAATGAATGCATGTGCTTAATGAATTTGTGAATATTTGTTCAAGGGGAGCATGAATAAAGGGGGAGCATGCTTGTATGTTTGAAACATCATTGTTGCATGCTTGTATGTTGCACATCATTGTTGCATTTGTTGCATGTTGCATACATCCTCCATACTTGTGACCATCACGTTGTGTTGCACAAAGAAAATTGCAAACAATGATGTTCAAGCATTCAAACATGTGGCCTCGTCTTGAGAATATGTGCAAACAATGATGTTCAAGCATGAATGAATGAATGTGCTTAATGAATATGTGAATATTTGTTAAAGGGGGAGCATGCATAAAGGGGGAGCATGCTTGTATGTTTGAAACATCATTGTTGCATGCTTGTATGTTGCACATCATTGTTGCACTTGTTGCATATTGCATACATTCTCCATTATCACACTTTACACACATGTCACGATAATATCATTTGAATCGTTATTGCAAATCTTATATTAGTTTGTCATCATCAGAAGGGGGAGATTGTTGGATACAACGTGTAGTTGGATACAACGATCGATGACTTCGTGTTTGATGATAACAAACGTGTGTGAACGATTTAATGTGTGTGCAAAGTGCTTTCAGGAATGTCACTCTCGCAAATGCTCAAAGAGAGACCAAGTAAAAGTGATGAAGAATTTGCCATGCATTAGCCAAGTGAACTAAGTCAAAGATGAAAATAATGGCTACAAATATTGGACTAAGTCGAAGATGGGAAGATAAGGAGGAAATCAATTCAAATCTATATTTGAATTGATTCAAAGCAATTGGTGCATGAATCAAATCCTAAAGCCATGCAAATTGAAGACTTGGTCAAAGATGGAGAGATATGGAGAATCTCATGCAAATCAATATAAGAGATTAAATGAGATCTTATATGAAATCTTATTGCTTCTCAAATTCAATAGCCATCCATATTCAAACTCCATATCCATGGTGATTCATTCAAATCCTAATCAAGTTGGGATTCCTTCCCATCTCCATCAATTATGGGATTCCATTTTATTCTATTATATCACATCCTCTCGTATATAGACCCATCTTTCAAAGAGAGAAAATTTGAGAGGGCAAAAACTCAAGAGAACCAAGAGGGGTGGCCGGCCAAAATCATCAAATCCATAGCCCTCTTGCGCAAGTTGCAAGTTTAAGCCTTCAGCCCCTTGCGCAACATTGTAAAGCCCTCCTCCTTGCGCAATCTCCAAGCAACCAAGGCCAAAGCATCCATTGCCCATCCTATATTGCGCAAGCTACATCTCCTCCAAGCCAAGGCCGCAACACATTCTCCTCACCCTAGCCAAGGCCGCAACATCCCTTTGCCAAAGCCATCTTGCGCAACATTGAAAGGAACATCCATTGCATTAACATCTCCCTTGCGCAAGTCTCTCTAAGATTGACACTGAAAACAAAGAGCTTACTGAAAAAATGTGCATGCTAAAAATGAGCTTAATGGAAAAATGATTGATTTTGAAAAGAAAGAAGAGGAAAACAAGAAAGCTTTCATTAATAAATGCACATTGTGAATATTTGTAAGGGAATGCAATATAAAATTTATGAGTTAGAATCTACCTTTGATAGCTATAGGAATGGTAACTTTGTATTGCAACAAGAAAACTGTGACATATCTGATAAAATTGTTGAGTTAGAATCTACTGTAGAATGCTATAGAAATTCTAGCTTTGAATTGCAAAAAGAAAATTGTGACATGTCTGAAGAAATTGATAATCTGAAAGAAAAACTTGTTGCATGTAATCTTACCATTGATTTGATGAAAAAGGAGAAATCTAACTTTCATGAAGAAATTGAATGCTTTTCTTGTCTAACTTTGTTAAAAGAAATTAGCATGCATAAAGAAAAATTGATTTAGATTGACCATGAATTCTATTGAGTCTGCTTTTGCTGAAGGTCAGTCCATATCACGACCCCCTAAATTTAATGGTGTAGATTATGCTTATTGGAAATCTAGAATGAAAATTTATTTAGTGTCTGTTGATTATAAAGTGTGGAAAATTGTTGAAAATGGTTATAAACCACTCATGATTAAAATTGAAGACACTGAAATATTTAAACCTGAAGAAAAATGGAATGATGCTGATTAGAGTCTTTATTCTCTTAATGGTAAAGCTATGAATGCGCTTATTTGCTATCTTGATAATTCTGAATTTAATCGTATTTCACGCTGTTAAACTGCGCAGGAAATATGGCATACGCTAGAGGTGACGCATGAGGGAACATCACAGGTGAAGGAGTCTAGACTTGCCTTGCTGAGCAGAGAGTACGAGAGCTTCCACATGCTTCCAACAGAATCCATCTCAGAGATGTTTGCGAGATTCACCAACATCGTTTACAAGTTTAGCTCCCTTGGTAATCTATATTCTAGTCTTGAGCAGATAAGGAAAATCTTAATGGCGCTGCCAAGCTCGTTTCGACCTAAAGTCACTGCCATTTAAGAAGCTAAAGATCTATCACAAATGAGAGTGGAGGACTTGATAGGTAACTTGATGTCACACGAGCTTGAGCTGCAGAACATTGAAGAAAGAGAGAAACCAAAGAAAAAGGTTCCAAAGCCACTAGCTTTTCAAGCTAGCGACGATGGCGAAGATGATCTTGATGAGGAGCAAGCGCTAATGGTGAGAGTGTTCAGTAGATACATCAAGACCAAGGAAGAGCTGAAATGGCGCAAAGGTTTAATCGCTCCAATAAATATAATCCTGCTAGAAATACTTCTGAACAGAATACTGCTGATAAAGTTGAATGTTTTAAATGTAGGAGGAATGGACACTAGAAAAAAATTGCCCACAAGAAAAGAATGATGTCGCTGAAAAGAAATGAAAATTGTTAGCGATAACATGAGACATGGATAGCGCAAATGAGGATGAAACTGCGCACACCTCCCTCTGCTTGATGGTAAAGCACAATGAGGTAATATCTTGCACTAAAGTTGAACTTGTGATTGCTTATTATTTACTCTGCTCTGCTATATCTGCCTGTGATTGCTCGTGGATTGCACGAGAATTTTTATTAGTATATTCACCCTCCTCTAGGCTTAGATCTAGATCCAACAAGTGGTATCAGAGCTCTATATGAAAAATGGATACAATCTTTGGCAACGATGATGTTCAAGCATTCAAACATGTATGCATGCTCCACCTTTATTCATGCTCCCCTTGAACCAATATTCATATATTCAATAAGCACATTTTCATTATTCATTAATGCTTCCCCTTAAATCAATATTCATGTATTCAACATAAGCACATTTTCATTATTCATTAATGCTCCCCTTAAATCAATATTTATGTATTCAACATTTAAGCATTAATGCATACACCAAATCTTCCCAATTCTTTCTCTCCCTTTGTTATCATCAAAAGTGTATACATGAAGTCAAATTCATACCACATGCAAACTAAAGAGTATTATAAATTACAACTAGTACTTGCATGTAGACATTCACAGAATAAGCACTTCAAATTCAATGAGAATTATAACATAGACTTGAACACCTTCGTATAAGTGTGATGATTAAACATTGAAGTACACGAGGAGAACTTTTTAAGAAATTCAGCCAAAACCAATCCACATTTTCCATTAAACATGAAATCATTTAGTATTGATTTTTTTTCCATCTCATTAAAAAATGAGTTCAAGATACCACACCCAAAACATAGCCTATAAGGACTCTTAGATGTGTGGGTGGCATTGCTTGACGAGTATAACACCAATGCTAAAGATTACCCGTAAAGCATATGTTGGATACTCGTAGGTAGTGTCGTTGCCAAGGATGGTATCCATTTTTCATACGGAGCTATTTTCATTCTTTTTCAATTTTTTCATATTCAATTCTTTTGTGCTCAATTTTTATCCTTTGCAAGACACATCATAACCCTTAGGGCCTGTTCGTTTGGGGTTAAGTGGCTGTGAAAGTTGGGCTTTTACACTGTTTGGGCAACTGTAGCCCACTTTCACCCTTACCTTTCCCAACTTCTGTTCGCCTACGCCCACTGCTTTCCTTGCTGATCTCGTCGCCGTGGCTTCAACAAGAAGCTCCGCGAAATCTCCGGTTTTTCCGGCGATTGCAGCTGTGAATCTCGTTTACGTGGGTCCCTCGTGCTTCCGATCACCCATCTCCACAGCCCCAGCAGCCTCTCCATCTCCCACGACCCCAACGGCTCCTTCAACGGTCGGAAATTTTTGAGGTTTGTCAACCCTAAACGGAGGAAAAGATGGGGTTTTTGGGGGTTTCTTGCTAGATCTGAAGCCATTGTTGCGAGATCTGCTTCTTTGCCTCTGTAAAGCTGAATCTAGGGGTTTGGGGTTGGGAGTTGGACGAAAGGCGAGGCTTTGGCTGTGCTGCAGGGTTGTTTGAGGGTTGATCAGCTACTGGATCTGAGGTATTTCTGGGACTGCGCTACATATTTTCTCCTCGTTCATCTCTGATCACTGAGGTATAACAGCTCTCTTCTCATTACAAGCACTATTTGATGATTTCTTCGCTTTATAACTGAAAATGCTTGGGTGAACGATTATAGACGGATTTGATGATTTCTTGCAACCTGTGGGTGGTGAATATAATTTGCCAGAACCCATACGGGAAGGCAAGAACGATGCCTTACAGTACACCAAGCAATTTCAATCCCAATGAATCCGTAATTATGTCGGTTATATTGCACTAGTTGCCCAATGATGATACACACAAAGTGGGGAAAAATTGATGGATTTATTTTGCACTACGGAGGGCTCGGGGGTAATGATTGAATCAGTGTTTGTTGATGATGTGAAAGATGTGACGGTATACGATTTTTATGTATGAAGCTTGAAATGCATTCAAAATATATTTTTGATCAAGTTTCATAGATGAGATGGAATAAATTATGTTGGCTTGACGGTAATCGATGCTGCATTTTGCTACAATACCAGAAATAGTATCTGGTGCCAAAGTACTATATGTTGTTAAAGTCGGGAGCTACTGTGGGAAATATTTTGTAAATATATGAACCCTACTTAAACGAGCCCAATGATGAGGCAAGTGCAGCGTAATTTGAGATGTTCGGGAGTTGGTAATTTGGTAGGGTATGCTTGACGTATGTCAAGAAACCACCAAAGGAAATTAATAGCTTAATCTGAGGGCAATTAATTACGGATTCATTCGGATTGGAAATGATTGGTGGAGGATGAATATGTTGGCGTTAAAATTATAAAGTCGATGTCTTATGTTTACATGTAGCTAGTATACAATTTTTGCTGTCACATGTACATTGGTTTTTCTATCTATGAAGCATTTATATGTAAATTGCACTATTATATTATAACTGTATATGCATTGTACAAAGTGTGATGGAAAATATGTCTGATTGAATTAAGGGGATGATGGAGGAAAGTGGTGAAAGTCCGGTTCTTTCATTGTGTGCATCGGCCGCAGCTACTGTCATGTTTACCATCGTATTCCAGGAGTTATACGATGACGATAGGGCTCCCCAGCTACCTAGGGAGCCTTCATCTATGCGTGATATACATAGAAAATCACACATGCGTCGAATTCTATATGGTTCTGAAAGTAGTTGTTTACACTACTTAAGAATGAGGAGAGGGGCTTTTCTGAATCTTGCTACTTTAATGCGAGAAGGCGGTAGTCTCAAAGACAGTAAACATGTGTCAATCGAGGAGCAGTTGGCAATGTTTCTGCACATCGTTGGGCACAAGTCAAAAAACAGAGTGATGCAAGTTGATTTTATAAGGGCCGGGGCGACGGTTAGCAATTACTTTAACAAAGTAATGTATGCAGTATGTACCATTCGTGATAGGTTCATGAAGCAAGCAGCTAATGAGACACCGGCAGAGATACTTAATAATCCTAATTGGTTCCCGTATTTCAAGGTCAGTTTTTAATGAATATCTGGCTTTGGCGTTAGATGATGTATGGTTATGGATAAAGTGACCTTTAATGTTTACGGTGTAGGATTGCATTGGTATGATCGATGGAACCCACATCGATGCCATGTTGCCTGCCAAACTCGTACCACGATTTAGAGGACGTAAAGGGGTTACACAAAATGTGCTTGCAGCTGTAACACCTAATAAAAGATTCACCTACGTAATGGCCGGGTGGGAATGATCTGCGAATGATTTCACGGTCCTTAAAGATGCGTTGTCATTACCCCCACCCCAAGGGCTGCGCGTGTACGAGGGTAATATGCAAAATCTACCTATGATATCTTTTTTACTTAAGTATGAAAACATGTGAAAATAAATAGGGTTTTATTTTTCGCTTGTAGGTAAATATTATTTATGCGATGCTGGATATACAACAATGCCTGGTTTCATATCTCCATACAGAGGCGTTAGATATCATCTGAAGGACCATACTGATAGAGTGCCTAGAAATCGCAAAGAGCTATTCAACCTAAGGCATTCTTCATTAAGAACAAAGATCGAGTCAACCTTTGGCATTCTAAAGAACAAGTTTAAAATTTTGACGGCAAAGCCTCATTATCCATTCAAATCTCAGGTCGAAACCGTCCTTGCTTGCACAGTGTTGCATAATTATATCCAGATTGCCGATCCTCATGACCCACATTTACTTGAGGATGTAGATGAGATTGATGAGGATGGGGATGTGATGGATGAGGCGGATGACTCGATTATGGATCTTTCCCAACAGCTGCCCGTACGTGAACAGACTTCCCAAAGGGATCAGTGGAAAAGTCGAAGGGAACAGATAGCGTGGGACATGTGGGTGGACTACTGTAACCTGCATAACAATGGAAACACTACCGAACGTGGGCTATGATGGAAGTGTGTACTGAATAATTTTAGGGAATTATGTTACTTTGAATGATTTGTATAACAGTAGGATTATGGATGTTTGATATGTTAGTGAATGCATGAGCTGTGGTGACACTATAATGTTTTTATCTGTTTAATTTATTTCTAATGAGGTGGAGTGTGATGATATGGGTGGGTGACAGTAGTATGTTAGATGATGTTTTTTTCAATAAATATTTGTGTGTACATGTCAATGTTTCAAATATTCTGTTATTGTGGAAATAATAATTTTGTAGGCATGGATGGGTCATCGCATGAAGGGCAGGGGAGTGATCCTATGCCTCCTACGCATCCATATTACGACCAGGCTTACTATACACAGTGGTCCGAGGAAGCAAGGCGGCATGATCCTTTACTTGGTAGGCCAATGCCGCGTCGGCCAAGTGAGTATCAAATGCCACCGGCTAGCTACCAAGGTGGTGGTTCTCCCCTTCCATTTCAACAGTACCCTGCGTATAGCTTGCCGTTGCCCATGCACATGCCACAACCACCGGGGTACATGCAAATGCTCCAAGGTGGGGGGCCTATACCCCCCTATGGAGGCCAAGCATCAAATACTCCGTTTGCCATGCCTTCACCACCAAGTGGGCATGCCACAACTGGTGGGAGTGACTCTTCGAGAAAGTCTGGAAGGAGGGATGAAGGCATAGATGATTCTGTGTCAAGTCCAAGGAAGAAAGGCAAGCAACCATCAAAGAAGGGGCTGGCAAATAAAGTGTGGATGCTTGAGCATGACATTGAACTAATTCCATTCCTTGCCTCCCAAGCTCGTCAAGGCCTACGAGCAGACAAGACCTTCAAGAATTCCGCCTTCACAGCTGCAGCCATCCATATAAACAAAAAGTTTGGCACTGATTACAGTTGGGTGAATGTAAAAAATCATATGAAAGGGCTTCAAGGGCGTCTGAAGGATGTGAATAAGTGCTTGGAGCTAAGTGGGGCCGGTTGGTCATCGCAGCTTCAGATGATTGTCCTCGACCCAGAGACATATGCCACATGGGCCGCGGTATTAACTTCTCCACTATCCATATATGAAATTAAAGTTGGCTGACGTAATTTTAGTATGATATGCAATGTTTGCTCTTTATTTATGAAGGCAAACCATAGATTGAAGGACTATGTGAACAAACCCATACCGTGGCTGGACGATCTGAAGCTGATTATAGGCGACGATGCGGCGAAGGGTGACCATCGCCAGCTTGTTTACAACGATTTTGGAGTCCCCGATAATGAGAGTCATGGTGAGCATGTTAGTCCCCCAAACTACTCACAAGCATCAACCGACTATGAGGCTTATGCGGACATCCCCACTCCGACGTCGACGGGGCCATCGCAGGCAGGGACAAGCCATGCAATCCCCCCCGTCGTTGGACAAAAGAAAATGCGTCGTCGGGCATTGAGGGACGAACCAAACCTCTTGAAGGAAATGGTTGACAATGTCAGACATGTCGCATTAGCCATAGAGCGTGCCTACCCGAACACTCTTGCTCTTCTATCGCAGCAGTTGTATGCAATGACTGAGTATCCACCAGAAATTTTGGATAAGTTGTATATGCAACTCAGCGACAATGAGAAAAACGGTCGTAGATTTGTAAATTGGACCGATGAGGCAAGGAAGCGCTACGTGCAATCTAAGGTTGTAGAGATGCAGCGGGCTAGGGATGCGGCCGGTGATGATGGGGACGAGGACAATGAGTGGAATATGTGATTTAATGGTTGGGGTGAAGAAGGGATTCAAAAGGTGTGGGGGTACCGGAGGTGACTGATGGGAATATGTAATTTTGGATAAGATGTATGTTTGTTGTGAGATCGGTAGGTTATTTGATGGATGTCTGTGATGTATATGTGGATGAAGATAGTGGGAACTTTGATATTAGTAGGGTATTAGTAGGCTATTAGGAGGTAATATTACGTAGTAGTAGGTGGATGAAGTGAGTATCAAACTTGAGCTGCAGAAATTAACACTCATTTTGTTGTTTGAGAGTGTCATTCCTGTATTTAATTTTTGTATCATGCTATCCTTTGGTATGCAATGTTTGAGGGTGACATTGTCCTGTTGTTGGCCTGCTATATGATATATGATCTGAGTGTGTCGTATATGATGGAATGATATATGATATGTAGTTGTTCATTTTTCCTGCCATCTCATTACATGTACAAGTTATAAGGTAAATTACAATGTTGTATCCTTTTGCATATCAGAATCATCAAGTACATACATATCCAACTTCAACATGCACGCTATCTGTTGTTGTCGTAGTGATTCTGGTTCTATTCCTGTTGTCATGTAATTTTCATCCCTTGATCAAGCCAAGGTTGGCATAAAATGTGAAGATATGGAATTAGTAAAAAATAAAAGGCGGTATGCTTCTATTGTGTCCATTTCTTTTAACCCAATTAAGCAACATGTCCCCAATTATGCTGATTGTCATTGTTATACATTGTCCACATTTCTGGAATGCTGGGATGTTATGTTGCCTCCCATATCTGGCTTGCTACTGATCTGTCCACATTTCTCCACATTGTTCTACATTGTTGAGGGCTGATATGCATTGTTTATCATTGGCCAAGCTGTGTGTTGAGAGTAATGATTTGTCCACATTGTTATACATTGTTGAGAGTTATGATTTGGTAGATACTGGAGGATTACCTGCTCTTGCTCCAGAAGTGGGTTTAATCAAATTTTTTTGGATTTGTTATGCAATGCTGGAATGCTGGAATTCTTGGGATGTTATGTTGACCATTTTTTGGTGTTTCTATGGGGTTTCTATGGTGAAGTGGATGTGCTGGCCTGCTGGCATTCTCATTTGCCTGAAATAATCTTTGTCTGGCAGCTTGGTCATGGCTCTTGCTGAAATTGGACTTATGTATCTGTAATTGGCCTGATGTTGCATGAAATATGAGGATGGGAATTTTTTTGGACTTTTTTTGGCCCAATGATGATACTGTGTACCCTTGAACTGATCTTCTTCTAGGAGGGCTTGCAAATAGTTTCCTAACTTCCCAATGCTGATAATCCTAACTTCTTCTTGGAGGGCTTTGCCCAATGATGACAATATTTAAGCATCCTCATATCTGAATAATGGCTTTTTTATAAAATGCATCACTCATATCTGTCCTCCTTGCCTGCTCATTTGCCTTCAATTCTCTGTGTGTCACATATATTTTCTCATTTGCCTGAAATTGGACTTGAACTTTCCTCCTTACCTGCTCATTTGCCTGCAATTCTCTGTGTGTCCTTGTTGTTTGATATTGCTGAGATTGGATATAGACTTTGTGATGCTGCCCAATGTTGATACTATGGACCCTTGAACTGAACATCTTCTAGGAGGGCTTGCAATGAGAATCCTTACTTCTTTTTGGAGGGCTTTGCCCAATGATGACAATTTGGTTTAAGCTTGGTCATATCTGAATTCTTGGTTGGGTTCCATTCTTGCATTGGGAAATAATTGATGGATTTTGCAAGCAACCAGAAGTGGATTTGATTGAATATATTATCTGAGGGCCAAATTTTACGTGCTGGATCTTTGCTATATGCTCTTTGCTCTTTGCTATATGCTATTTGCTGGAAATTGGAGTTTTGCTAGAAAGTGGAGTTTCTCTTGCTCTTTCTCCAGAAATGGGTTTTAACAACTGTTTCCTTGCTACTGATCTGTATGAATGAAAGACCTAATGCTGGCAGTCAGCTGTGGGCTCACATGGGTTTGTCATTGTTATACATTGTTATACATTGTTTACTATGTGAAGATCCTACTGTCCGCATTGTTTTATTTCGTTTACTATTGTTTACTATGTGAATAACCTGGGGAAGAACCTGGGGGATGATAATCCTAATGAAAATCCTAATTAAAATAGTGTCAAGTCCTAATGAAAATCCTAATGAAAATCCTAATGTCCACATTGTTATGTGTAGTTTACTATGTTAAGAACCTGGGGATTGATATCCCCAGTCAGCTGTAGGCTCACATGGGTACACAGAATTGCAATTGGTTTGAGTGTGTCATTGTCCTCTTGTGTGCCTTCTATATTCTATATGCTCTGATTTTGTCCTATATCTGGCATGCATTCAGTTTTTATCTGTCACTGTGTTTGTCATTGTGCTGAAGAATGCAAGCACATGGATCTATATGCTCTTCATTGCTGGAGCAAGGTGCTATTCCCTGCTGTTTCATTTGCTCTTCCCTGCTGTAGCTTTCCTGATGCTTTTATTTGTCATTGTGTTTTTCATTGTGCTGAGGCATACACGCACATGATATGCCTGATAATGGCTTTTTATAAAATGCATCACTGATATATAAATTTTTTGGCCTTTCTTTGGAGTAGCCCAATGATGATTATGTGTAAAAATGGGTATCCGTAAATATGGATGGCAGGCAATTAGGATCCTTCATTGCTACTGTGGATATGTTGGGGTTTCCTTGCTGTATTGGCTTTGCCCAATGATGATAATGTGGCTCCTTGAACTGAAATTCTTCTTTGAGGGCTTGCAATTAGGATCCTACATATACAAATAAATACTGGGGAGATAGTGTAGGAACCAGTTGCAAGCAACTAGAAGTTGACATGTACAAATAAATTATCTGAGGGCATCATATTGAAATCCAGGTGATGTGGCGAGGTAGCATCAAGCTGCAGTCCATCAGTATTGTGTAAGCAAGCCAATTTATCTTATGAGTTCTGAGTTCTGGGTAGAAAATGAAGGAGCCATTGCCATGCAACCTAATGGGGATATGGATAATTATAATCTGAGGGTACTGATTGGTAAAGTATATGAAAGTCCGCAATAAGCTTCCTGCATGTTTTTAATCCAAGTGTTTGGTTTCGTTGTATTTTTTGGGGGTTGAATTACTTTTACGGTTATCTTTAATATGCATTCTTCCATTGCCAATCCTCTTCTATTATTATATGATCTTTTTTCGGACTGTTCGTTCTGAGCTCTGAACGCTGCCCCCACCCTTCCATGCCAATGCTCAATATAAAATCGTAGGTACGCTTATTCGTCTTTCATTTAAATTTATCACTTTTTATATGTAAAATTTTATATGTTAATGGGGAATTTTTTTGCTTGCCAGGTACATATGAGTCAACAGTCAAGCTCCTCTTGTCGATCTCGACAGAGAGATGCGACCCATGGCGAATTTGATGCCGATTACGAGGACAGCAAGAAATGCTATTGTGGGAATCAGGTCCCGAGGAGGACGTCATGGACACGAGCAAACCCTGGGCGTAGATTTTGGAGTTGTACGTCTCGAGAGAATCGCTGCCCCTTCTTCTTATGGAAGGATCCCCCCACCCTGAGTTATCCAGACTGGTTATCATGCATTACATGGACGAGCTTGACCGACTGCCCACTACTGCAAGTTCGACGCCCGCTTTTACCGAGCGTAGGCTGTTAGAGATGGAGGGCCGGCTGGATACTGTTGTCGGACTACTTGAGAGGACCACTGGGCAGCTGGAGAGCATCGTATCCGATTATCGTTCCATTAAGGCCGGACTGCTATCTCTCTTAGTTGTACTAGGTTGTTATGTACTTTTGATGTATAACAATGGCCGTTGATGTAAACACTGTTATGGATTATTTGTTGTAACAGCTTGTGGATGATGGGGTTTTTAGGTATGTTTGTTTATCGTTGGGATCTAGTAATTGCTGTTTACCACTGTTTACCACTGTTTGTATAACAGTAGGCGTTGAGGTTAAACACTGTTATGGATAATTTGTGGGATCATGATGATGTTGTGGAGATGTACCTTTGTGTCTTTGATGTCGTGCTCGAGGGTTGTATTTTGAGTTGGTTTGTATTTGGACGACTTTTTGGTTCACTTTACGGTATATATATGTTGCTGATGTTTTTTGGGTTTACGCATCACAATATCATCATTTTATGTGATTTTTTCTTACTTATTTATTGATGGTGACATAGAAATTACGGCAATGTCAAAATTATGCAAAAACTATGAAGGTATGCATTATATGTTCAAAGAGGAAATATGGCTAAGGAACTAAATAATGAAACGTTCAATCCAAAGTTCCTCGCCATCTCAATCCTACCTACATGGTAGATGTTATGTGTGACCTTGTAATCCAACAAGGTCCACTTATGTTAGTCATCAAATTTTTAGGAATCCACACTTGCTTAAACTTTATGTATATGTTCCTAAATTTGCAATAATGAGAAGTATGACCAACACTTGCACAAGTAAAGCACTTTGCATAAACATTTTTCATTTTGGTTGGCACATTGAGAAATCTTTTATAATTAGTCTTTTCAGCATGTATCAAACCATATCCAAGTCCACGTCTATTATTGCCATATAGTTGATTTTTAAGAATAGTATCCAAAGATTGTTTTCCAATAGAAAATTTCTTAATGGACAATTCTATGTGCGTGACTTTGGATTTCAATAAAGCATTTTCATTCACAAGCAAGGTGTATTTATTAATGAAAGCTTTCTTGTTTTCCTCTTCTTTCTTTTCAAAATCAATCGTTTTTAAGCTTATTTTTAGCATGCACATTTTTTCAATAAGCTCTTTGTTTTCAGTTTCAATCTTAATCAATTTTTCTTTATGCATGCTAATTTCTTTTAACAAAGTTGGACAAGAAAGGCATTCAATTTCTTCATGAAAGTTAGATTTCTCCTTTTTATCAAGTCAATGGTAAGATTACATGCAACAAGTTTTTCTTTCAGATTATCAATTTCTTCAGACATAGCACAATTTTCTTTTTGCAATACAAAACTAGAATTTCTATAGCATTCTACAGTAGATTCTAGATCCACAATTTTATCAGACATGTCACAGTTTTCTTATTGCAATATAAAGCTACCATTCTTATCGTTATCTAAGGTAGATTCTAACTCATCAATTGTATCTTGCATTTCCTTACAAATATTCACAAGTTCAATTTTAGTGCAAGATTTTACCTCATCATGTTTTCCCATTAAGCAGAGGGAGGTGTGCGCAGTTTTCTCAATGTTATTTTCGTTATCGTCATCCCACGTTAACTTTAGAGCTTTTCCCATCTTTTCTGCTGAATTGTTATTCTCTTGTGAGCAATTTCTCGCGAAGTGTCCATTCCTCCTGCATTTAAAACATTCAACTTTATCAGCAGTATTCTGTTCAGAAGTATTTCTAGCAAGATTATATTTATTAGAGCGATTAAATCTTTGCGCCATTTCAGCTCTTCCTTGCTTTGTCTTGATGTATCTACTGAACCCTCTCACCATCAGTGCATAATCCTTATCAAGATCATCGTCGTTATCTTCGCTAGCTTGAAGAGCTAGTGGTTTTGGATCCTTTTCCTTTGGTTTCTCTCTTTCTTCAATGTTCTGCAGCTCAAGCTTGTGTGACATCAAGTTACCTATCAAGGCCTTCACTCTCATTTGTGATAGATCTTTAGCTTCTTGAATGGCAGTGACTTTAGGCTGGAACGAGCTTGTCAACGCCCTTAAGATTTTCCTTATCTGCTCAAGACTAGAGTATGGCGTACCAAGGGAGCTAGACTTGTAAACGATGTCGGTGAACCTCGCAAACATCTCTGAGATGGATTCTGATGGAAGCATGTGAAAGCTCTCGTACTCTGTGCTCAGCAAGGCAAGTCTAGACTCCTTCACATGTGACGTTCCCTCATGCATCACCTCCAGCGTATGCCATATTTCATGCGCAGTTTGACAATGTGAGATACGATTAAATTCAGATTTATCAAAAGAGCAAATAAGCGCATTTATAGCTTTACCATTAGGAGAATAGAGACTCCAATCAGCGTCATTCCATTTTTCTTCAGGTTTTAAATATTTCAGTGTCTTCAATTTTAATCATGGGTGGTTTATAGCCATTTTCAACAATTTTCCACACTTTATAATCAACAGACACTAAATACATTTTCACTCTAGATTTTCGATAAGTATAGTCAGCATCATTAAATTTAGGGGGTCGTGATATAGACCGACCTTCAGCAAAAGCACAATCAATAGAATTCATGGTCAATCTAGCCTAGATCCTCTAACATGATCTGATACTACTTGTTGGATCTGGATCTAAGCCGGAGGGGTGAATATGCTAATAAAAAGTCTTCAATTTGCACGGCTTTAGGATTTGATTTATACACCAATTGATTTGAATCAATTCAAATATGGATTTGAATTGATTTCCTCCTTATCTTCACATCTTTGACTTAGTCCAATATTTGTAGCCATTATCTCCATCTTTGACTTGGTCCACTGGCTAATGCATGAAAAATTTTCCATTACTTTTACTTAGTCTTTCTTTGAGTATTTGCAAGAGTGTCATTCCTGAAAACACTTAGCACACATATTAAATCGTTTACACACGTTTGTTATCATCAAACCCGAAATCATCGATCGTTTTATCCAACAATTACTAGTAGCGTTACCTGGCCTTGAACTGCAAGCTGTCTCACCACTATTGATAGACACAACCAGTAGGCCATTTGACATTTTATTGGTAATGGCGGTAGATAATTACTTCCATATGATAAGTTTAGTGGCTAGGAGTTATGGAGTAAAATCAACATCTTGAGATTTTTTTGAACATGAGATATTTTGGTAATTTGCTGACAAATAAAAATTAACAAATTCACTCCTTTTATAGTATTATAGATATTTTCCATGCATTTATCTTTAAGATCATATATTTTCAATTATTTGCCGTAGATGAAACTAATGGTCTTGCATTAGAATGATAGGGACAAGAACTTGGTGTATTTAAAAGTATTGTACCATCATACGAGGAGATATCTTGGTGGAATAAGGTGGTGAAGGTTGTTAGCAAAACATAACATTTATAGAAACATCAGAAGATGGGGAAGAAAATGTAGAAATGATGATGCCTTCAAGAGATAAATTAGCCAAGAAAGAAGCTAAAAAAGTTATCCAAGAGATTAGATCTAGAGTGTATACTGATTCTTATAATAACGTTGATACATTTATGAGAGAAGAACATCTATCGATTACTACAAATGAAGGAGAAAAAGCGACATGACTTGTGTGTAGATAAGTGCGTTAAAGATAAAAATCACAAAAATTATGATCAAAGATGGGGAGATCAGAGAGGTCGGTGGAGAGAGTATCTTGACAAAATTTATAATGGAAGTATACTTAGGATATAGGAGATAATGATGTTCATTTGGAAGAGCTAAATTATAATTTTATACGAAGAATTAGGGTAGAGGAGGTGCGAGAAGCTTTAAAGAGAATGAAACTAAGAAAAACATATAGACTTGATGATATTCCTATTGATGTGGCAATATACTGATAGGAATCAAGCAAAACTGAAAACTGAAATTATATTGATCAAAGCAGCGAATAAAAGATAGATTGGCTACAATTCTAGGGGCAACCACTCTCCCAAGACGCCGATAAGCGAGGACGTCCGCACTCTCCTAAGATCACTCGAAGAATTCTCGAAGAACTCTCACAAAATATCAATAATAAGCATAAAATAAAACGACAGCTAGCCGTCGTTTAAGAATAAAACCCTCTTAAATAATTACAAGTTTGCCACTTAATTATAATAAATCAAAGATGGGTAGAAAATGCCCCTAGGGTAATGCGGCCTCCCTTGCACGCGCACCGACTCGCAGGGCCACCTCCGGATCTAACATATACATAGGAGATGTAGCCGATATATGGCTTAATAAAGTTGTTGAATTAAATTTGGGAATCAAATAAAATACTAAAGAAGTGGAAAAATAGCACTTTGGTATCTTTATTAAAAAAATAAAGATTATATACAAAGTTGCTCTAAATATCATTGAAGCAAGTTAATGTGTCATACCATAAAGTTGTGGGATATGGTGATTGGGTCTAGGATGAGAAAGAATTTCAATATATCATAAAATTAATATGATTTTATGCTAGGACATTCGACAACATATGCAATCCATCTCATTAGGTAGCTTATAGAGCGATATTAAATAAAAGGAAGAGATTTGCATATGATTTTTATTGACATGAAGAAAGCATATGATAGAATCCCTAGAGAGGTTTTATGGTAGGCATTAATAAAGAAGCGTGTCCCTTTAAACTTTAAAGCATAGTTTTAGGTTTCGGCCGAAACCGACCGGTTTCGGCCGTTTCGGATCGGTTTCGGAGGGGACCGGTCCGAAACCACACGTTACTTCTCGGTTTCGGCCGTATCGGCCGGGGGTTCGGCCGTATCGGCATGGGTTTCGGTCGTATCGGCCGGGGTTTCGGCCGTATTGGTCGATACCGACCGAAACTTGTCCAATACCGACTGAAACTTAAAAAAATGAAAACAAGGAGGAGGAGGAGGATGAAACATCACCAAAATCCAGAAAAAGAAGAAGAAACGAAGAGATGGACGTACCTCATGGTCGCCCGCCTCCCGTCGCATCCCCGAAGAAGCCCGCCTCCTGCAATTTGAGGTCTTACATGGTAGCATATTCTAACATTTAATTTAAATTTTGTTTGCACGGTGCAAGTGCAATTGTCCAACACATGCTAGCATTTATTAAGAAGTTTGACCTTTTGAGTGAGCTGGCCACTAAAGGCTTTCCATTTAATTACAAGCTTGACATTCAGCCACTAAAGGTTTTCCATTTATTTACAAAGTTATCATTTTCAGCCACCAAACCCTTCCATTTATTCAAAAGCTTGCCATTCTCATTTATTTTCAATCCCGTTGATAAAAAAATGTAATATATTTAGCATAATACTTTTAACAAAATGTGTAACTAGTAAAAAGGTATTTGTGCTAATATTTGATAATATTTGATAGTATTTAATAGAGTTTTAAGTATCTGAAACTACCGATACCGATGAAACGAAACTACCGTCCGAAACCACCGAAACGGACGATACCGATACCGAAACCTAAATTTTGGAAAGAGCGATACTGAGACCGAAACCGAGACCTAAAACCTTGCTTTAAAGTATCTTATTCTAATTCAAGACATGTATCAAGGGGCAATTACTAATGTGAATCTTTATGGAGAAATAATAGATAATTTTTCGATCACCATTGGGTTATATCAGGCTTGACTCTGAGTCGCTTCTTTTTTGTTATAGTGATGGATCAGCTCAATAGGCATATTCGACATGAGATGCATTGATGTATGTTATTTATAGACGATATTGTTTTGATACATGAGATCAAAAGCGATGTAAATGTTAAGTTATAACTTTAAAGGCAGCCATTAGAAACTTGACGTTGTAGACTTTACATAAACACGACTGAATATATTGAATGCAAGTTTAGTAGAATGAGACATGAAGATCATAACATGATGAAGCTGTAGGGGAAAAATTATATCGGTAAGTAAGTATTTTAGGTATCTTGGGTTGGTTATCTAGAAAGATGCCATGATTAAGGAAGATATTAATCATAAAATTAAAGTAGGATAGTTGAAGTGGAGAGCCACAATCGGAATGTTGTGTGATTGAAAAATACCTTTACGGTAAAATGGTAAATTTTATATTACGACAATTTCACCAGCTTTGTTATATGGTACAAGGTATTATGCTATCACTAAGAAGTATGAACAAAATATGTGTCTGATACAGATGCGAATGTTGTGGTGGATGTGTAGAAACATTAAAACAGATAAAGTAAGCAATGAGAATATCCGAGCGAAGGTAGGCATGGTCCCTATAAAGGATAAATGAGGGAACATCGTTTGAGATGGTTTAGCCGTATACGTCGAAGATCTATTGATGTGCTTGTTAGAAAGACAAAACATACGAGTCTTAAGATTAAGAGAAAGAGAGGTACCCAAAAAAGACATGGATAGAAGTGATAAGAAGGGAAATGAAATATCTTGGTTTGACGAAAGAGAAAGCATGCGTGAAAAACAAGTAACTGACACTATAATTTGATGTGATCACGATCCCACATTCTTTCTATTAAGTCCATGAAGCCGATCCTAATTTTTTGGGATGAAGGATATGATGATGATGATGATGAGATGAAACCGATGGTCCCTATGCATGCTTTACACATACTTTTAGCTTAATGATTCTCTTTTTAATCTATAAGATGAGTACAATATTTCTTAAGTTGACGTCATTCTTGTTACTCCTAACTATAATGAGGCTCGCTAAAACTCAAGGTTCGGATCTTGCTCGCGCAAGCTTGTTCATTTATTGAAACGAAGCAAGTTTGAACAAAATATTTAAGCTCATTTAAATGAATGAACAAACATAAATAGCTTAATGCCACTGTTCGACTAAATTTACATTCCTAGTTATACTCCTACATGCTCCTTGATTGCACATTCATGGATGTGTGCACATTTTCCATTGTTATATGTTGGTTGTGAATATTTCTATCTTCTTGATATTGGTTGATAAATAAGTTATTGTGTGGTTTTTTTTTCAAGTAAGTTAATATGCATGAAAATTAGTTGGGTCATGTCATTCAATCTTTTGCAAGGAAGTTTTTGGTTAGTGCTAGACAATTTAAATATGGGTTGGATCCATCTAGTGCCCAATAACTGATGACGAGCCTTAGATTGAATTAATAATAGCTTTTATATCAATTCTAACCAAATGGTTATTACATGTACGCTTCTTATATATGTGATTAGTACGATCCTTGTCTCACAGAGTACTCTTCAAGTTCTTCTAAAATTATGCTCAATTTTTTGGTTCACTTCCTGTTTTAGTTAGTGACTTTAGCAATCAAACATCTTGTTCGACATTATCATGATGTATATTGGCAGATGGGCTGCAAGTTCTTGTTCGATGGATTCCTTGTATGATATGGATCTCATTTCTGAAACCATACCAGTAATTCTGGACAACTCTAAGACATGGTATCGAGTATTATCAACAAGCATGAAGCTAGGAAAGATGGGAATGACATATGTGGAGGGTATCAGCAGAGCTGACCTCAGAGACGATAGTCTCTACTCAAATGTTGTATTAATAAATCGCACTGCAAGTCCTCTTTCCTGGTAAAGTATAAATACTGTCAATTGCTTTCTGCTTGTTTTTATGTGAACAAGTTTTCTCGTTGTTTAAAATGCCTTCATGGAAAGTGAACAATTTTGCTAGGTAAGCGCTTGTCTTGATCATGATAACCGTCCAGGTTCATGGAGTGCAAGGATCGCAACAACCGCAGTTCCATAATGTTGCCATATTCATTCCTGCCCAAGATGGCTGCAAAAAAACTAAGGGATGCAGCAAACAAGGTATGGGCGGTCAACTTGTATTCCGGACAAAGGCACTGTGGCTTTTAGGCATTCCTTTTGTCAATTGAAAAGTTGCTCATTTTTGCATATCTTGACCACGAATTGTAACCACATATCTATATCATTGGGTACCTAAGTTTGTGTAAGTTTGAGGTCGTTGCTGGAGTTGAATATTGCAGCTTTTGCATACTTCGATCCTAGAAAACCGCTTTAACTCAATAATTTTCAAGAACTGTGGGTTTGTTCAAAATAACAAATATGGCTTAACTCATAGGTTCTTCAAAAATTTATTTAACTAAGCTAAAAATATAAGGCAGGCTAATAAAGATTTTTGCTATTAGTGTCGCGAGAGTTGAAATCCTTACCATCCCTCTCTTCCCCCCACATGCCAATGGAACTGAGAGCTCCTTCTCTTCCTGTTGGTCGGAAATACCAACTGCCACCTCTCGCTCTCACCCACATCCTTACTGGCTGCCTCTCTTGCCCCTAACGTCATTGCCTCTCTCCTGCACACATTTCCACCCACTCCACCCAAAAAAACCCAATCGCACAAACAAAGAGAAAGGAAGCCTAAATTTTCACACACAAAAATCTCGAAGTTATCTTAAATCCTAAAGCCAACCATTGTTGAAACATTTAGGGTTTAATTTATAATTATTTTACTGTTGGCTAGGGCATCCCATCACTTCTAGGCCTTGTTTGGCACTTGGTGTTAGAGTTGTTAGAGTTGGGATGTTGGAGTTTTTAGACGAGTTCGAGAGGGAGTTGGGCTTGAAGCTTATGAAATCAAGCATTGCTCCAAGCCCAGCTTTGAGTTGGAATTGGAGTAAAAACATTTTGCCTTAAAAGGCAAAGCATGAATCACATAAATATTTTTCAAAAATGCCTAGATTGCCTTCTCATCATTATCATATATTCCTATACCATTTCTTGGCTAGGGTAATGAGGGTTAGGGGCTAACCCACCCCAAACCCCAGCGCCAAATGCACCTTAGAGTTTCAGATGCAATCGAAGTTTAAAGGATATATTAGCCTATCATTCCTTATTTACCTTGAATTAAATGTGTCATGCTATTTAGATGATCTTGTTATTATATTTTCAGTATAGTCAAAACCATGGCTAGAGGTATGCCGTTTCGTTTCGATTTGGACCAGGGGTAATTCGAAATTGTGCATAGTTTTCGGTTTCGGTGAGTTTTGATCGAAACTGGACTTCAACCAGGAGCGATCAGAAACGTGCACGATTCTCAGTCTCGATCAGTTTCAGTCAACACAGAAGTTGCATGATAAAAAAAAGAACAAAGAAGAAGCAGATCAAGAGAAGAGATGAAGCAACAACATCAACAGAAAAAGGAAGAAGAAACAGCAACAAGAATAAAAAAGAAGATGCGGCGGTAGTAGAGAATGAAGAAAGGGAAAAGAAAAAAACAATTTTCAACCATGTTTTACACTTCAAAGTAAAAAAATCAAAACAAGATACTTACCTTGAAATGCTGCTGCTGATTCTTCTTCCTTTGCCTGTTTTTGGCTGAACTTATGAGGGTGTTTTTTTTTTTTTTGCGGGGGGGGGGGGGGGGGGGGGGGGGGGGGGGGGGGGGGGGGTTGTTGCTTCTACTGAATTGCTAAACTATTGCTTCTGTTGAACTGCTTCTATTTCACTATACTGTTGCTTCTTCTTCTTCCTCCTCCTCAGCTTTGCTTCTTCCTCAGCAATTGCTTGTTCCTTTTTTTTTTTGGCTGAAATGGATGAAGGGTACAGAAGGGGGAATTTAAGTGGGGAGTAAGTGAGGGTTGGGGGAGGCAAGGGTTTTTTGTGGGCTTGGATTGGTTTGGGTTTTGGGTATAAATTATGAGTTTGAGTTTGGTTTTCAAAAATTGCTCAACATGCATATGCCCGCGCGCACACACAAAAAGATAAATCTAATACCCAAACTTAAAATCGAAACCACCGAAACTTGGCAAAACCAAAATTGTTTGAAGAGACCAAAATCGAAATTGAGTTCTCTAACCTTGGTCAAAATAGCTTAAGTGCCCCATCAAACCAATTGTAATCATGAGCTAAAGCTAACATTAATAGGATATGTAGTTGTTCTGTACAATTAAGCATGAAAGCCACTATAATAGTGATTGTTAATTATTTGTAGCTCTGTATTTGGACATTTGCCATATATTTTGTTAACTCAATGTTAGGTTTTTTATTGTACATAATTTGATCCAAACAATCAGAGGTACCTAAGTCAGTTTTGTAGCAATTTGGATGATAAATCGTGTACTTAAAGATTTGTTACTTGAATTTCACTGTTTGAGTTTTTGTTTTAAAGGTTCACAATTTTTAAGTATTTCTGTATGCATGTGTACTTAGATTACTTGTGTGAGTTGTATAGTGTATTGATAAGGTTAATGGAGAATGTTTTGCATATCAGGCAGTTTCAAGTTAGATTTACATCGCCTTCAACTGATAGGGTTGTAGCCCTTACAAAGAAAATTTTAATAAATTATTATTCTACACTATGATAAGCTATCAGTTTTTCTAGTTTGATCCAAATACATTCGAAAGTGAAGTCTCCAAATTTGGGTATCTAATTATAACTATAACTGTAGAAAGGCTCCATGAATGCATATGATATGATAATTAATGACTTTATTATTTAATTGATACAAGAAATAGAGATTTTATTAGTCCATTCTGTTGGATCCTGTGGATGGCAAACAACACTAGAAGGGGGGTTGAATAGTGTTGTGCAATTAATAAACTTTTTCGATGTTGGTTATAACACAATTTTATCACTTACAATGTTGCCTAAGAAACCAGGTAGAGTGATCTACGCTTGGTTTTTAATCAACAAGTTAATATAAAAAGATAAGCAAATAAGATTACAAACAAAAAGATCTTTACAAACAAGTAGATCTTTACACAGCGGAATTTAAAAGGTGAGCTTTGCAATTATATAAATGAAGAATTACAAAGATAATAATATTAACAAATAAATAAAAGAATGCTTGTACAGATAATTTAAACAAACACAGAAAAGCAAACACAAAGACAAGCGATTTTTATCCTGGTACCCCGCAACCTGGGTACGTCCAGTCCCCGACCAATCTGGTACGAGATTTCAATTCACTATTGCCTTGACAATACAATTGCCTAACTCCACTCGTTAGGATTTTCAATGACCTAGACTTGACTAGGATTTTCCAAGCACATAGACTTGACTAGGATTTTCCAACGACCATTATCACAAAGGGAATCCAAAAAAGAATCAAACATCCAGTTCACCACAATATTGGTGGAGATTGGTTTACACCCAACAAAATTCTATAGCCAAGATAATAATGCAATTTCGTGCTTATGTGGCTAAAAGAATTTAAATGGATTTTTAGATCACACAAAGAATATAAAATGATTCGATGTGATCTAGATCTCTTGTTTTCAAAAATCCTTTCAAGAGTGAAAAATAAAGAATAATGGATTTTGAAAAACAATTTAAAATAGCCAAAATAAAAATGGATCTCAAAAAGAATTTCAGAATTAGAACTTGAGATCAGAAAATAAAAACAGAAATTGGCTATTAGCGTTGAGAGAAATGAGAGCGATGAGATCTTTAGAAGAGAATTTCAGCTCAAGAATAATAGAGAGATTAGGTGTATTAGAAATGATCTCAATGGCTCTATTTATAGAGTTTCAGAGGTGATTTCAAATTTCAAAAACGTTTGACTTTCAGTCCATCAAATGAGGAAGAAGAGTGAAATCAGAAAGTCAAAACGCAGAAGAAAAGACAGTTGGTAGTCGACTCCCTATAGAGATAGTCGACTCCCAGAGAATTTCATTGAAAAAATTATGCTCAGCTGGTAGTCGATTCCATCCTTTGGTAGTTGACTCCTAGAGTACTTTTCACTGAAACTCAGCTAGAGAAATGGTAATCAACTTCTGGGTGTTTGGAGGTTGACTACAGAGATTTAGATCAACTAGCAAATGCTCTCTAGAGTTTAAAAAGATTTAAAAACGTTTTTGTTTCGAAATCATTTGTGTGTGTGTGCAATATTACTTGGCTTTAATATAATCCTAAAGAGACCAACTCACACACTAGACTTAGACAAGACCTTCTTGAAGCCGATCAGATGTTGATGTAGATACGCGTTTCTCTTGAATTTGAGCTCCTCTTTCATTAAGCTTGAGCACCTGCATGAGCTTTATCATTTGAGCTACACTTGTGCTTGACATAGAGCTAGCAAATTCGTCTCCGTCTTCCGAGTGTGGTTGAGCTTCTTTAGAGTATGCATAAAGCTAGCGATCGCACAACCTGCACACTTTAGACAGAGTGTTATTAGTACACTAACATCATTTGGTGTGCTCATCAGCAAAACTACTTAGGGGTGGGATTCGATTTCCCATCACATTCAACAAGGGTCTTATTTAGGAATTTAGATAGAATGAAGAATGCTAATGAAATTCATGCCAAGAAACATTTCAAAAGTATTCTAGGTGATACTAATTAATTAAGACACATTTACCAAATCAATATTATGGTCATTAAAAATCACAAACTCTTTATTCAGGTACCTTTTGTTCTTAAGATGGCACAAGACTACTTGAAAGATTAGAGTTCGATGTATGAATTTGGCAGAAATTGAACTAGTCCTCCCTTCAAGGAGTTTACAACTTCACATCATTTGCACTCAAACATCAACCAGGAGGAGTCCATTTTTTATAATGTGCCATTGTAGTGTCTATTAGACCTAGATAATGACACGCAAAGGATGATGTTGAGATCCATACTATCTACAATGGTTCTGTTACTGATTATGCTATGTATACTATGAGGAAACTAGACTACAGCACATATGTCGTGCATATCCGTGTTATATACTGCCCGAAATATACATGGGGCCTCTAATGCATGTTGATGCAATGTAGGGCATGGAAATACTGTGAGTTAGAGGAGGAATAAATATGAGCTTGCTTACATCGAGTGCTCAAATCAGATGTGTTGTCCTGCTTGTTGTTGAAAGGCAAATTCTGCAGAAGCTGAAGATGTGGGTGAGTGGCAATGAATGGATCTAGGTATCGATATTAGTTGGTTAGGGATAACTTAGAACTAATTGATGAGATGGAAAATCTTGGAGTTTCAGGGTATACATTCGTTGCTAGAAGCAGCCATGGCTATTTTAGGTATCCTTTTTCTTTTTTCACTTAATTAGGCATTTGGACTAGGGTTTGTGCTACATTTTGTATCTGGAGTGCATTTAGGGGATATCTTATAGGAAACCTGAAATATGTTTACATCAGAGTTTCTGAGATGCCACAAGGACATGCTCGATCTTGATACAAGGAAGCAGTTCTGAGGCGATCTGATGAGGATTTGATGGAAACAAATGCTACATAGGAATATTGAAAAATGTCTGCCGGTATGCCATGGTTGTGCAAGGTTTGGGAGAAGGGGGTGGAGTTGCTGGCACTGAGAAAAAGGTTGATACAAAAGATGTAATGATGGTCTATCCAATGTCTAGAAGGGCCACCCTCAGACATATGCTTATTTGTAAGCATATTTATGTTTGACATGTAAATTAGTCTATGCCTGAGTGTGCACCTTTAGGGAAGAACATTGCGTCATGGCGATAAGAAATTAATTTGCTAAAAATTTATGATTAAAAATGCATAGAAGACACATTTATGCATGTCATTAAAGGCAATAAGGTACGCATTGGGCAAAGAAGTGTGTACATTTGTTGACGCAGGTCATGTCAGACAGGATGCTGGCTAAACTCTAGTTTTGACACGTGTCTACATGTTATAGTCTTCAACTATAAAGAAATCATAGTTTCTTCTTATCAAACTGCTTTGTTAGTTGACAACATTCCCAAGGCAAACTGCGAAAGATATGTACATGTTTAAATTTCTTATGCCTTCTTTTGACAAGAGCTAATTGTCTTGCAAATCATATTACTGAAAATAGATCCTTCAATGTACAAATAACAGCCCAATAGATACATAATCACAAGAGTGAGATGTATGCAATATCTAGCCTTCGCCATGTCCATGTCTTGACCATGGACAATTTCATGTTTGACACCCTGTATTCGTGGCGAAGTATGATACTCGTGTTTGTGTCTAGAAATCATAACAATTGCTTCACAGTTCCTACTATAACCACCAATGGCAATCTTCTATCTTGTTGTAAATAATTTGTACTTGTAATTAAGTCAAATATATTGACAGATTTTTCTCCTTTTTTTATATAAAATATCGAATGCTTTTTTGCATCTATTTTTTCAAGATGTAGTCTTGTATTACACTATTTTGATGTTACTCATTTAAATGCTTTAGCTCTGAGGGAAGTATTGGCCTTTTGAAATGTATAAATAGAAAAAATTTCTATTAGGCTTATGGGACGTTTCATGGAGTTTTGTAACTATCTGAACAGATTAAGGGGCATCTTGGTGATTATGATGCTATTCATGTGCGCCGTGGTGATAAGATAAAAATGAGGAAAGATAGACATGGTGTTGACAGGTCTCTTCATCCCCATCTGGACAGAGATACACGTCCTGAATTTATTCGACTGAGAATCGCAAAATGGATTCCATCAGGACGTACTTTGTTCATTGCTTCAAATGAGAGATTGCCTGGTTTCTTTTCACCACTCTCTGTCAGGTGTATCTTCTTGTGAAGTGACTATATTTGCTTATGATGCTCATTATTGATTACTTATGTCCTATGCTCATTTAAATTTGTTGCAATCTCTCTTTCTCAAATTCACAATGACAACTAGTTCTAGTTTACTTTCTGATGGGGAAAGAAATTCATCAGAAAAAAATTGCTTCATGTTTCTTTCACACCATCAATTATTACTGTCCAATTGACATAGAATCTACAAGAGTAACTGTACTAATGTTTATGTTATTTTGTTGCTATCTCTCTGCTTAAAATTCTTAATGATAATTCATGGTGGCATTCATTCTTTGAAATAAATAAATGAGTAGTAAACAGTTCAAAAATAGAAAAGCTCCTTGGATTTTAGTGTGTTTGACACTTTTATTCATCCTTGTTTTGCTTGGAGTAGTTTCCTATCTTGAACTCAAAAGGTGAAAACAAATTTTTTTGGGAATATTTAAAGTCTGTGAGAGTAAAATTTGAGTAAATAAATGGAAAATATAAATGGAATATTTAAAAGGCAAAGTCTGGTTGTTGGCTGCTCAACTTGTAACTTTTGAGCATATAAGTCCCTTTAGAGGAAACTATTTAGTTTAAATGTCTGTTCATTGATTTTTTTATTTAGTTCGTACGGGAAGGTCTTGGGGGAAAATGCAGTGTTACATATTTGTCCTAAATAAAAATTGTTGGAGACATTTAGGGGTACATGCTGATATTTCTGTCTAAAAGAATATAGCAATAATTTGTTAGGTAGTGAAAGATATTATATAGAGATCATGGAACACATGAGATAGAGTACCAAACTTTTGAGCACCCTTCCATATTGACGGGATAATATCAGCTGTTTTGTTTGTCCTTTCCCATCTCCTGGTTGCCAGATTCTCAATGAGATTGTTTCAGTTCTGTTTATTGATATGCTGGTTTTTTGAAACCTTCCCCCACCCACCCCAAAGCACACACATGCGCACACACAAATCCATTAAAAAGGCAAAACAAAAACAAAAAGCTACCAGAGAGAGAGAGAGAGAGAGAGAGAGAGAGAGAGAGAGAGAGATGATGCGGCTCGGCTAGAGGTGGGGGCGGCCCGCGCGGTCATGGAGGAGACTCCGGTTCGGGTCTATCAATGGAGGAGGCGACTTGGGTCCACCACGGACCCGGTCCCAAACTTGTAATTCCGTGAGAGAAGGGGAGGGTTAAAGGGTAATTAGACATTTGCTAATCCCTCCCCTAATAAGGGGCTGGCCGGCGCTAGCTACGGCTTGGATCGAAGAATTGATGAGGTATTTTATTTCCCTTAGAACCCTAGTTAATTCCTATTGCTAATTAGTTGTTCTTGCATTTAGATCTATTATTCTAGGAATTAATTAGTATCTTCAGATCAGTTCTTCCTCATTAAACCCTAGATTAGGAAGTCCAAAGCCATAAAAATCCCACCTTTGATCCCCGCAAAAGGCTCTAATCGTATCAAATTGGTATCAGAGCGGTCGATCTATGGCAAGCACACGATCCATGGAGCGGGTTGAAGTTTTGGAAGAGAAGGTTGAACGGATGGAAGCCCAAATCAGCAAGGGTTTCATCGACGTGAGAAGGGAAGACGCCGAGATAGCCGAAGAGATCCGAGGAGAGATGAAAGAGAACCAAGAGAAAACGGAGGCGAAATTGACGGAATTAACGTAGGCTATAACGGTGTTGACCGCACATCTCGTACCGAAGGGGGATCCAAGCAAAAAGGAGCCACCTTTGGCGAAGGACAAGGGCAAAAAGACGGGGCCGGAACGGGATGAAGACGGAGGCGTCGATCTAGGAGACAAGGAGTGGGGGACTCATCATGACCACGCGCCATCGCGCCAAGAAGAAAGGGGCACCGGAGGGGGATTTCCGGCCCTCCGGCAGCCCTCCGGGTGGCCGCCGCACCCTCAGGGAGCTTTGGGGGGCGGCAAACCCCCAGAGGGGCGGGGGAGGGCTGCTAGGCCACCAGGAGGGGCGGCCGCACCTGCAGCCCCTCCCTGCGCCTGCAGCGAACCCAGGCAGACCCGCCTAGGGGCCGCCGGCCCAAATTCAGGGCCGGCCACCCCCGGCGAAACCCTGGGGGGCTTCGGCCGACCCCAGGGGAGGCTTTCGAGGGCCGGCGGACCCCTGGGGGCCCCGTCGACCTTCCAGGACGTCCAACAGACTTTTCTGAGCACATCCGGGCCCCCGGGGGCCCCGCCCGAGGTCCGAGGAGCACAATTTCCAGGTTTTCAGCCTTTTGGGGATCCGGCGGAGGTTTTCAGCAGCCTGGAAGCCACCACCAGATCACGGGTGGTTCGTCGACTCAGCCCCCACCCTTCGGGGGAGTGAAAGGTGACTGGAGAGCATACCATGGCACACCGGGAGGTCACCAGACAGAGTACGGGCATCCACAGGGTGACTGGCACGGACATGGCGCTGAGGGAGGAGTCCGAGATCGAGCCGATGGATATTTTCCAGACGGACGACATGGGTACCAGCAGAGGGGAGGATTTCAGCACCAGGAGAGATGGATTCGCTGACGAGAGACGTCTAAGGAAGCTCGAGGTACCCATCTTTGAGGGAGGAGACCCAGATGACTGGCTGTACCGGGTGGAGAGGTACTTGGAGGTGTCAGCAGTCCCAGGAGAGGAGTGGCTTCGGGCGATAGGTGTCTGTTTGGAGGGGGAGGCCTTAGGCTGGTTTCGTTGGACTGACCAGCAGCAGCCATTTCAGACATGGGCGGAGTTTACGTCGCTCTTGATGGAGCGATTTGGTGCAGGGCAGACTGGTGGTGTGTTCGAGAGACTATATTTTCTGAAGCAGGAGGGGAGCGTAGGGGATTATATCAGGAAGTTTGAGTCGCTCTGCCACCGAGTTCGAGGAGTATCTGAGGAATTTTTGGAGGGCTGCTTTATGAAGGGGATGTAGCCTACGGTGAGGTCAGGATTAAGGCAGTTCGAGCCCTTTGGTCTGTGCGGGATGATGACGTTGGCGAGGAAGGTGGAGGACCATCAGGAGACAGAGCGGAGGGCCCGCGGGACGTGGGGAGGCGCCACGTTCAGGAGTCAGGCAGCTGCTAAGGGACAGAGGACTGCACCTTCTTAAGGGACCACGTCTGGTCAGGGAGCTACAGCCGTTGCTGGGGGCGGCAGAGACAGGAGGCAGGAGCCCCGAGCTGGGGGCAGGTGCGGAGGATGATAGATGCGGAGATACGGGAGAAGCGGGTGAAGGGTTTGTGCTTCCGATGTGATGAGAAGTTCACCCCAGGACACCGATGCGCTGATCGGACTCTCCAGATACTAATAGCTGGCGATGGGGAGGGAGAGGACTAGGTTGTCATCCTAGAGGCAGGAGAGGAGGAGGAGGAGGTAGAGCACCAGCACTTGGACTTTGCGGAGGTGTCCCTCAATTCCGTGGTAGGGTTCACACCGAATCATACCATGAAATTGGTGGGACAGGTGGGCAGTCAGGAGGTAATAGTGTTGGTCGACAGTGGGGCCACCCACAACTTCATTTCCAGCAGGTTGGTGGGGGTATAGGGACTGCAGATGAGTGGCACGGGGTGGTATGCAGTGATGCTGGGCACGAGACAGGTGACACACAGCACATGTGTCTGCCGCGGGGTGATTGTGACCATTCAGGGAGTGCAGATTGTCACAGACTTTCTTCCCTTGGAGTTAGGGAGTACCGATGTCATCCTGGGGATGAAGTGGCTGCAGACCCTCGGAGAAACCAGGACAAATTGGAAGATGCTGAGGATGGAGTACCAGGATGGGGGGAGGATAGTGGTATTGCAGGGGGACCCCAGCCTCTGCCGTTTTTTTGTGTCTTATAAGGCCATGTCCAGGGCGATCCACACGGCTGGAGGAGGTTTCTTGGTGGAGCTACAGGCTGTGACAGCATTTGTGTAGAGCGAGGACCAGATACATGTGGTGGTACCGGAGGTTGAGCAGCAGCTGGCTCAGTATGCGGAGGTTTTCCAGACACCACAGGGCCTGCCACCACACAAAGATCATGAGCACACCATCGTCTTGAGGGAGGGCGTGTCCCCCATCAGTGTGCGGCCCTACAGGTACCCACAGGTACAGAAGGATGAGATAGAGAGGCTGGTGGAGGACATGCTGCAGGCAGGAGTGATACAGCCGAGTACTATCCCCTTCTCTAGTCCAGTTTTATTAGTGAAAAAGAAGGATGGCAGTTGGAGATTCTGCTTGGATTACAGGGTCCTGAATAAGGAGACAGTTGCAGATAAATTCCCCATCCTTGTGATTGATGAGTTGCTGGATGAGCTCCACGGGGCAGCCTGCTTCTCCAAGATTGATCTGAAGTCAGGGTACCATCAGATACGGATGAGGGCGGCAGACGTGCCCAAGACTGCTTTCAGGACTCATGAGGGGCACTATGAGTTCCTGGTCATGCCCTTTGGCCTGACGAATGCCCATGCGACATTCCAGGCCCTGATGAACAAGGTATTCCGACCTTCCCTCCGGAGGTTTGTGCTGGTATTTTTTGACGACGTCCTGGTTTACAGTCGCAGCACGGAGGAGCATGTGGGGGCACCTGCGGGCAGTGCTGCATGAGTTGCAGGAGCAGCAGCTGTGTGCCAATAAGAAGAAGTGTTTGTTTGGGCAGCGGCAGGTGGAGTACTTGGGACACGTGTTGTCTGCAGAGGGGGTGGCGGCTGATAGGGCCAAGATTGCTGCCATGTTGGACTGGCCGATACCTACCACCTTACGGGGTTTGCAGGGCTTCTTGGGCCTGACAGGTTATTACAGGAAGTTTGTTCAGGGGTACATCGGGATTACTTGGCCACTGACCGAGCAACTCAAGGACAGCTTCCACTGGGGCGAGGAGGCGACCAAGGCGTTCGAGGCCTTGAAGCAGGCGATGACGACGGTGCCCGTTTTAGCACTTCCAGATTTCAGCAGACCATTTGTGATAGACACCGACGCGTCAGGATATGGGTTGGGCGCAGTGTTGATGCATGACCAGACGCTTTCTTTAGCCAGACTCTGTCAGTACGAGCGAGGCTGAAGTCAGTATATGAGCGGGAGCTGATGGCGATTGTCCTATCCATTCAGAAATAGCGGCCTTGTTAGGAAGGAAGTTCATAGTGAGGACCGACCAGCGGAGCTTGGAATATTTATTGTAGCAGCGCATGGTTACCGAGAAGCATCAGAAGTGGCTCTCCAAGTTGATCCATTTCACATTCGAGATACAGTACTGAGCAGGCCTGGAGAACAAGGCGGCAGACGCCTTGTCACGACGCGAGGAGCAGGCAGAGGTGGCGGCCATTTCAGCACCGGTCCTTCTGGACTGGGAGCCGTTGAGCAGGGAGATTGAGGCTGATGAGGACCTGGCGAGGATACGTGAGGCACCGCAGCAGGGCTCCGCTGACTTACAGGGATACAACATGGACGGACAGAGGCTTCTATACCACGGCAGACTGGTGATTCCCAGGTGCTCCGCCCATATTCCGATGATTTTCCAGGAGTTCCACGGCAGTGCCATCGGCGGACACTCCGGGATACAGCAGACTTACAGAAGGATGGCGAGAGAGCTATACTGGCCCGGGATGAAGAAAGACATTACCCAGCGGATAGCAAAGTGTGATGTATGCCAGCATCACAAGTATATGGCAATGGCCCCAGCAGGACTCTTACAGCCGTTGGCCTTACCAGAGAGAGTCTGGGAGGAGATCAGCATGGATTTTATCGAGGGGTTGCCGCGATCAGAGGGTTACAGTTCTATACTAGTGGTGGTCGATCGGCTCAGCAAATATACCCATTTCATACCCCTCAAGCACCCGTACACTGCAGTTACAGTGACCGCAGCTTTTATGAAGGAGGTGGTTCGCTTGCACGGTTTTCCCGCCTCCATAGTGTCAGACCGCGATAAGGTGTTCATTAGCAGTTTCTGACAGGAGTTGTTCAAGGTACAGGGGACCAAGCTGCGAAGGAGCACTACCTATCACCCACAGACGGATGGTCAGACAGAAGTGGTGAATAGGAGTGTGGAAACCTACCTGATGTGCTTTGCGTCAGATGCGCCGAAGCAGTGGGCCAGATGGTTGGCATGGGCAGAATATTGGTACAACACCTCGTACCACTCGGCAGCATAGAGTACTCCTTTTAGGATCCTATACGGTCGGAACCCGCCCCAGCTGATACACTACAGCCGAGGGGCCACACCGGTGTCACAGGTAGAGGAGCATTTGACTGAAAGGGACAAATATTTGGAGGAGTTGAAGAAACACCTGTTGAGAGCCCAGCAGATTATGAAGACCAAGGCTGATGCACACCGGAGAGATGAGCAGTTTGCGGTGGGAGACCGGGTTTACCTGAAGCTCCGATCTTACAGACAGAGGACCTTGGCCCGTCGGAGCAATGAGAAGCTAGCAGCCCACTACTATGGACCTTTCGAGGTGATAGCTCAGATCGGGAAGGTGGCCTATCGTCTGCAGTTGTCGGCCACTTCCACCATTCACCCAGTGTTTCACGTATCGCAGCTGAGGAGGGCCATTAGGAATCACACACTATCACCAACCCTGCCACCCACTTTGACAGATGACATTGAGGTGCTTCTGGAGCCTCAGGAGTTGACAGGGATCCGGCAGGCTACAGACGGGATACATGAGGTGCGTATTCGATGGCGGGGCCTACCAGACTACGATGCTACATGGGAGTCTGCCACAGTGATCCGCAACCAATTTCCTGAATTCCACCTTGAGGACAAGGTGGCACTTTGGGGGGGAGTAATGATGCGGCTCGTCTAGAGGAGGGGGCGGCCCGCGCGGTCATGGAGGAGACTCCGGTTCGGGTCTATCAACGAATGAGGCGACTTGGGTCCACCACGGACCCGGTCCCAAACTTGTAATTCCGCGAGAGAAGGGGAGGGTTAAAGGGTAATTAGACATGTGCTAATCCCTCCCCTAATAAGGGGCCGGCCAGCCCTAGTTACGGCTTGGATCGAAGAATTGATGAGGTATTTTATTTCCCTTAGAACCCTAGTTTAATTCCTATTGCTAATTAGTTGTTCTTGCATTTAGATCTATTATTCTAGGAATTAATTACTATTTTTAGATCAGTTCTTCCTCATTAAACCCTAGATTAGGAAATCCAAAGCCATAAAAATCCCACCTTTGATCCCCACAAAAAGCCCTAATCGTATCAAGAGACTACCCTAACCATTGGAGTAAGGGGTATAAATGGATCGGACTTGAGTTGGATTCATGTAAGATCCAAACCTGGGCCCGCTAAGAAATTCTGATCCAGACTCAGGATTGGTATGGAATCTCATCTCTCCTTTTGGGCTCAGCTTGGATTCGGCTTTGAACTAAAATTGTGCAAATACTGACATAAATTATTGTCAAGGTGATAGTTTTATTTTTTTTATACGAAAATTGATAAAATTTATACTTTTTATCTTTTCTTCACATCATAAAACTTTGTTTTCTATAACTTTAATGACCATATTAGGGTTAAACTTTCATGTGATAAACTTCATTTTCATAGTTTGTCCTTTTATTTTGGGCTAGTTATTGGAACTGTTATCGGGTTTTAGGGCTTGACAAGATCAGACCCGAACCCAACCTGATAAGGATTCGGGTATAAACCTCAAGTTCCAAACTCGAAAAAATGTCGAAACAGTTGGATCAGTTTTCTGGGTTCGTGGGTACCATGTACATTCCCAAGAAAATTGCAGAAGCTCGTTCATTTAAAGCTACTTTAGAAAATCTAAATCTGCGCCCAAGAATGCATCCAGGAGTTAGGTTTTGGTAGCAAAGTTGCCTATGATGTACAAATACTAAAGATAAAGATAATTGCTTCTCAGTTTTCGCTTGGGGAAAGTAACGGCTTCTTATTTCTTTACCGCAGTTATAAGCTGGCGTACTCGTCAAACTTCAGCAGCATTCTGGACCCTGTGATCGAGAACAATTACCAGCTGTTCATGGTAGAAAGGCTAATTTTGGCAGGTGCGACAACATTCGTGAAGACATTCAAGGAGGACGAGAGTGATCTCAGCCTCACTGATGACCCGAAGAAAAACACGAAGAAGTGGCAGATTCCCGTGTACACCCTCGAAGGAGCTGGAACCTAAGGGTGCCCTGCCACTTCGTTGTCATGTTTCAGTACAATTTTTGGAAAGGTTTGCGTGTGATTGCATGTCCGGCTCAAGGAAGAAAATGTTGAAGAGGCATGTGAGGTTTTGGCGAGAAATTCAGTTGCAAATAATATTGTATATTATCCCGTCCTTAAAGTTTAAGCTAGCTTCGCTAATTGCTATTCTTTGCCCCATGAAAACTTCAAACATGGATTCAATGTACCGACTGTGTTATCGGCACAATCTGATTATTTGGCATGAAATTTTTTTGCAGGTTTTTTCCAACAATCTGAAGACTCCTCACTTGGGGTTAATTGCTTAAGCAATCGACTGATTCTTTAACTGATAATGGAGGTATTTGGTGGCGTATTGGGCAGGCTTCAACATGGATTCAATGTGCCGACTGTGCAGATGTAGCTCCTGATCTATGGATAACAATGGATTCATATGTGATATCCACCAACATGAATTTTTAAGTGAATCTCGCATTAAGAGTCGCCTGCATGATGACACCATTCTCATTAGCACACAGAAAGTATGGCTATTTCATGCACAATACCAACACGGCCGTGCAACTTGTGCACGACCATGCCACATGCTGAAAGTCAGATTTGACTAGTTTGACCAGTCAAACTTTCAGATTTGACTTCCTATGATGGCTAGGAGTTCTTATTGATGTTGAAGACCAATTCCTTTTGGGTTTCTACTTAAAAGGAAGTCATCAAAATTCAAGAGCAATCAAAGGGGGGAAAATAGATCTAGTCAAATTAAAACTCAAGAGTTTGTGTAAGTCAAGAGTTCGTGTTCATGAAAAATTGATGTTGCATGAATCCTATAAAAAAGCACATAGAGACTGGCCATCCTTGATGCATCTATCCCAAGTCAGCCAAGCCAATTTGATCATCATCCCTAGCAAGCCCCAACTTCTCCTCCATCAAAGGGCTACAAAGAGGAGGAGTCGTCGAAAAGTGCATAACTTTCTCTGCAGAGCTCTGATTGATGAACCGTTTTCGCCAGAACGATCACAACTTCACGCGCTATGCTACGGTGATATTATTTTGATGTTAATCTCTATATTAAATCATTTTTCATTTTAGCGTGAGTTGTAATTTTGAATAGCTTCATTAAGAGGCTATCATTGGACCGCATACAATTCCTTGTGTAATTCTTGTATGGTTCGATCACCACCTGCACGGGTATCAATGTTTTTCTTTTTGGTTATAAAAGGGGTTTTAAATCTTCGGGAAGAGGTTGGAATAGAGGCGGGGAGTCACTCCGTTAAAAATCTGCGAATTGTGTGCATTCTGATTTACTCCGTTACAGTATATTTTTTATTGTGCCATACATCCTATTCAGCCCACCTCTAGGGTGCTTTTCTCTCTTCTCTTTAAGAAAAATCAGAAAAATAAAATTATTTGTATGATGGTGATGCCATTCCCATCACCATTTGTTTATGTAAAAAATCTTGGAAAGACTGGTGGTATACAATTGGTAACTTTAAGATTTTCCAGTGTATATAGTCTTACAAAAATTGGAGATTTGATTTTGTGGGTTTTGTAATTGTTTTGCTTAGAATAAAAATTATGGGAGATTTTTACATACAATGCTTATCAGTTGGAAATACTTTTTTCCGACAGAAACCGAAAACTTCTTGTTTGCACCTGCCACTTGACCTGTGTGTGTCCAAAAACATAAATATACCAAATATCCTGTGATTTAACTATGGTTCCATTACATCTTATGGTTGATTATTCTATGATTTTTTTTGAATGTACATGTACATTCATGAAAAGAAGGTAAACAAACTGATGGATTCATAGCAGATAAACTCATACCTTAGCCGCGGAATAGATTAGGATCTTGAGAGGAGGGAGTACTGTTTTAAGGATCGGGCTTGGAATCCCGTAGGGAAACCAAACACTTCTCACCACCAATATTACCAATACTACGTCATTCTTCTTTTCTTGGTGGTTTTGGGGGAAATTTTCATGGTGGCTCCATGGGTATATATAGGAGTAGAGAGGGAAGTTTTTTACGTTGGAATCTTTAACGTTGGAAAAACGACGTCTCTCCCAACGGTAGGGTAATTAGGATTACAAATTTGCATTATAATCCATTAACCTCTCTTAACTTTAATTATCCCACAAAGGTTAATTAAAATTACATTTAAGCCCCCCCATCCTTTAATTGTTGCAATTTAGCCCTATGGGTTAATCCTGTCATGTGCATACCTAATTCCAACATCTTTCATTTGCACATGATGGGATTGTTGTTACAGAAACAATATGAGAAGACTTTTTCTATACGTGGTAAATTCGTCGTGCGACCTATAAGCGAACATATGTAATTGTTGTGCACTGGTTAGAGATACACAACTGTCATCTATGTTATCCAATCCTCTAAAGTTCTAATGTCGCTTATAATATCACATGTCTAGTTTGTTGTATCGGTTTAAGTATTCACGATCCCCCTTTTATTTATTTACTCTTGAAAAATACTTAAACACATCCATATTGATGTCTATATATCATGAAGATTGATTAGTCTGTGAGATCATCAAACTTGATATCAGCAAAACTTAGTCTTTCGTTTGCACTCAAGACCATAAGTATCATCTTAACTGCTTTCCTAGACATATCCTTTTAGACCGAATCAATTATGGTCACAAGGAATATGCTAAAGTACCTATCACCAAGACCGAGGCTTCGAATACTAGTCAAAAATTCAAAGTGTATTATGAGGAAACCAATCCTCTAGGGACTCACATAGTGGATAAGCAGGATCTACATAGTGGACAAGATCTACTTTCTCACTTTTCATTTTGGTCGACTCTAGCACATGTGGTATGAATCACAAGCAACGATGCATTGTGTATGTCTTTGGCAGAATTCAATTCAACATAGTTAAAACTTCAGTTAAATATACC
The DNA here is from genome assembly GCA_030789695.1 of Scilla litardierei. Lineage (NCBI taxonomy): Eukaryota > Viridiplantae > Streptophyta > Magnoliopsida > Asparagales > Asparagaceae > Scilla > Scilla litardierei. The sequence goes on along the minus strand of CM061137.1, from coordinate 15,496,990 downwards.
CATAAATTTAACACTAAATTCTACAACAATTTACTGCTCTAAGAATTCGTGTCTGTCTTATGAATAAGCTCAGATGAACCTTGGGGAATCAGTTCATCTTGGTCACTATTTGTGCGCGCGCACGTGTGTGAGACCGCATCTTTAAACTTTCTTATTCAAAGGCAACTTTCATAAGAGGATTAAGTGTCACCCATATCTGTTCACCTAAGAACGTTAGAGGCGATTGCATGTGTGAGAAGGACAATCTCCTATACCTATTCGGCATATTGTTCTTATGTATTCATTACTTAAATGTGTGTGGGTTACTGAATAGGGCAAACATATATCATTTCAACACAATGAATGAATTAAACATTTCAATTGAACAACATCACTGTTTTACAGAGTACAATCACAACTATTTTTTAAAAATGTTATGCAATCCTAGACCTTTTACACGTTTCTTAAATGCATCTCTGGTGATGGGCTAGTAAGAGGATCAACAACCATATTGTGAGTATGTATATACTTGATTGAAACTATCTTCTTAGCCACACTGTCTCACAAAATGATATTGTATGTCAATATGCTTGGTACGACTATGATATTTAGGGTCCATAGTGTAAGATATCGCAGCTTGATTATCACAATATACAACCATTGATTCTTCCTTCATTGTGTATTTTTTTCATAAATTTTATTTATTTTGTTAAATTTATTTCGGTTATTTCCCATGTTCTCACTCTTCAGTCCTTCTACCCTTCAAAGTACTTCAAATACACAAGAAATGAAGGGGGTGAGCTTACCCTAAGTTTACCACATCCCACTCACAACTTTCTTCATCCAACTTTCCAAACAACTTTCCAAACAAAAGAAACACAAGAAAGTTGTGTGGGTCCCACATAACATTCTCAAACCAATTTTCCAACCGACTTTTCTACAAAAGAAATACAAAACCAAAGTTTCCTCACATCAAGATTCCTCAACCACCACTCCCAACAAAAGAAACATGCCCGGTGTCATCCTTCTTCCTTTGATTATTAGCTATTTCCTATTGAAGAATTTAGTCGCGTCATGACTTGTCCTTCTTTCGGGCATTTTTGATTGATACATTAAACATGTGATAAACATATTAGAGAGTATTTCTTGGCTTTAGATATATTGATTGATGTCTTTTGAATGTCAACCATGGGATGAACTAGATGGTGAGATTTTTTCCTGGCCTCTCCTCGATAATTTTTTCCTTTTCAAATTGTTATTATCTTCAATACAAACAACAAGGATTGAAATGATCAATATGACATCTAAAAACACAAAAAAAATTGATAATTTCACTTGATATGCTAGCAAAAGATAATATTAGACATAAATAGTAGGTCCAACGTGAAATGGTATTGAACTTTGGATCACTAGTAATTAATGTCTTCTCTGGGCACGAGATATTAAGGGTTTGATTATACATGGACGAGATATTACAGAATATATCTTATGATGAATGAAAAATCCTTTAGGAAGGACCTTTAAGGAATTTAATATGATATAAGAGCAACCCATCTTCAAATCACACTGAACGTGTAAAAAAGTGGATTAAAAAATATTCCATTGTCGAAAAGTTCAGCTTTCGACCAATAAAAGGACACTTAACCAGCGAGAGAATATGTCATGCCATCGTATGTGAGACAGATATCTCAGGTGTAACTAAACCCTTCTACGGTTTGATTCGTTTTATTAAGCCTCACAAAGTTTTTTAAATCATGAAGCGCTCCAAGCCGTTAAAAAAGCTTACTGGGTTCAGTTTATTACTGGGTGATGGATTGATTTTTGTTAGACAAAGAAAAGATGCGACATGATTTTGTCTGACCAAATCATGATAGGCTGGGTGTTGCCATTTAGGGCCTGTTTCTTTTGGTGAAAGTGGATTGGGATAGTAAATCCATGGTGGGTTCTTGAGGAGAGAGAAATAGAGTTTTGTGTTCTTTTGGAGGAAAGTGGGTTGGAAAGTTGGGTTGAGATTTGTTTGTGGGTCCCACACTAAAGTTTTGTGTTTCTTTGGGTTAAAGTGTGTTTGGGATTGTTGGACGAGGATTGTTGGGATTTGGTTATGGTGTTATGAGGTGAGAATAACCCCCTATGGACATATGAAGTAGAAAAATCATTTAATTATCTAAAGTAATAGCTATTAGTTAACTGTTATAAACGGGCTTTTGGAGGCCCAACCCGTTAGTGGGTATCCACCCATTATGTAACACTATTGCTATAAATACAGGGCTATGGATTTCATAGCCACCAAGTTTACAACACGTTATCAGCACGCTCGAGGCTGAGCCGAACCCCTGCCGACGGACGAACGCGACGCGAACGGGCTTCCTTCACCGAACGTCGCTAGATCCGGCGGGTAGGATCTAGATTTAACTCTTTTCCCAGTATCTAAATTCATGTGCGCATATGTTTAGATCCAATTACTCGGATCGATTGTTTAATGAAATATCATCGGTTTTATTGTTAAAAATCAACTTTTTACAATAAAAACGCTTTTTTGGAGAGCAAAACTAAATTTTTTTTCCAACAAAAATTGGTTTTTTTTATCATCTTCTTCCCCAAAATCATTAAACCCTAGGGGATCTTTTCGCCGTCAAGCGAAAACCCCCCCAAACCCGTGCAATTTCCGTCGTCGCTCGAAGCATGTTCAACTTCTTTGCCGGTTGCTTGGCAGTAGTCTATGAAGACTTGTGATGTGAATTTCCCAGCGTGTCCAGACGCAATTTCTTGATCTGGTTATCTGGGAAATGTGCCCGAAACTTTATGATTTGTGCCAGTAGCTTTGCAAAGGCTACGTTGCGGGTGGACAGGAGGCACACATACGACCATTTGGAAGGTGCGTCAATCAGTACCATGTAATACCGAAATGGTCCACTGCGGGGTGAATAGGCCCGCAAATGTCACCGTGTATTCTCTCTAGGAAGCTCGGAGACTCAGAATCCACCTTCAGGGGGATGGTCTCATAATCAATTTCCCTTTGTGACAAGGGAGACAGAGAGATGCACCCTTTCGAAGTAGCTTCAGGCTTTTCGAGTTAATTCCACGGGATTGGGATATGATGCGACGCATCATATTCCTTTTAGGGTGTCCTAGTCTACTGTGCCAGAGTTGGAATTCTGGTTGATTATTGCACTTCTGGTGCTCGAGTGTGTTTGCTTCCATTGCACTTATCCTTGTATGGTAGAGACCCGACGGGAGTCCCTCAAAACGCTCGACGGTGGTTTTAGCACCGTCTTTATGAGACGTTACATACAGGAATTCTCTGTTTTGTTTACTCACCGTCTCAAGGTGGTATCCGTTTAAACGGATATCTTTAAAGCTTAACAGATTTCTATGTGAGCTAGGGGGAGAAAAATGCATCTTTTATTAGTAGTTGTGTTTTGTTGGGGTGCATAAAATGTGCTTCCCCTGATCCTTCAATAATTCCTGATGGACCGGATATTGTATTCACGGTTCCATCGTATTTATTAATGCTTTGGAAAAAGCAGATGTCTTGGAGGATCGTGTGCGTAGAGGCACTGTCCACTAGGCATTTATAATCCATCTAGTTATAAGAGAAAAATATCGCAGTATAAGGCACGAGAAAAGATATACTACGAATAATTATTCAATGTCTGAAAAGTTCATGCAACATGCTAGAAATTAAAACAAGCAGATAGTAAATTGTTTTTCAAACAAAAATTACAATGCATGGAAAAAGTAGATAATGCCTCAGTCGAGCAGGTCATCGTTTAAGAAGCCCTCAACGATGAACCTGATTGGTGCCAGGTCTTCTTGTTCCACCAGGTTTGTCTCAGCTTGCTTCTGGCTCGCTTTGTGCAAGTCCTGTAGGTGGCATGGAGTCCGACAGTTCCTGGACCAGTGTCCAGTCATGCCACACCTGTGGCACTTATCTTCCCATTCCTTTCTGGGGGCAGAAGTCTGGCCGTCGTCCTTTCTCTTCCACACATTTTTCTTCTTTCCCTCATGGTTGGTTCTTGGAGGGGGTCCTCTAGCCTGCTTCTTCATTGCCTTACCCTTCTGGGGTTTGCCTTTGAAGTTGCTCCTCTTCTTCTGGGAGGAGCTGTGATGCGCTTCAAGCGCAGGAGCAGTGCCGGTAGGGCGTGAGTTATGGGTGGCCAGAAGGAGGTCTCTATTCTGCTCTGCCATCAGAAGGCATGAGAGAAGCTTTGAGTATTTCGTGAACTTTCATTCACGATACTGTTGCATTAGTATAACATCCTTCTCGTGGAAGGATGTATACGTCTTCTCTACCTTGCGCTCCTCCGTCACCTTTTCACCACACAACTTCAGGCGTGAGGTGATGCTAAAGAGTGCCGAGTTGTACTCGGCAATAGACTTAAAGTCTTGGAGACGGAGGTTCTCCTATTCATATCGCGCTCGGGGAAGTATAACATCTCTTTAATGTTTATACCTATCCTCGAGGGCGGTCCATAACTCATAAGAGTCTTCCACCGTGAGGTACTCGGCCTTCAGGGTCCGATCGATATGACGTCTGATATAGATAATTGCTTTCGCTTTATCTATATCAGAAACCTTATCGCCTACAGCGATGGCATGGCTCAGTCCATGTGCTCGCAGATGGAATTTTATGTCCAACTGCCAGCTTAAGTAGTTCTTGCCTGTAGCATCCAATACGTCGAAATCGACGCTCACAATTTTGGCCATTTATCTCTCTAGCATGTATAAAAATAGGCAATAATTAGATATTTTCACAGAAAAATAAATAATTAAGCATTTTAGAGTTACTGTTTGCTCTTAGTCGGTCTAAGAACATTCATCGACCGACTAGATGCTAAACTAGCTCGGTCAGCATTTGTTCATGGACCGACTAACTCTAAATCCTATTTTCGTTCAGGAGTTACTGTTTTCACTTAGTCGGTCTGCGTTGAGTCGACCGACCCGACTAGTTGCCAAACTAGTCGGTCAGTGGTTGTTCTTTGACCGACTAACTAGTGTTAAAACCCTAATTTTCTGGGCAGCCGCCAGCCCAACCTATTTATACCCCTCCCAAACGTTTCTTCTTCCTCCAACACGAACCAAAACCCTAAAATCTTCCCCCTTGAGCCCCCCCATCTTCCTCCAAGCTTCAATCCTTCATTCCAAGCCCTAAATCCATCATCCAATCCATCCATTCACTCTATCTACCTCTCACCTTCCCCAAAAATCCCATCAAAATCCATCAAATCCCCAAATCCTCCAAAACCCTAGTTTCTCCAACTCCCCCAATCTTTTCCAGATCTGATCCTAGGGTTCCCCGGAGTGTTTCTTCCGCCTCCTCTCGGTAATAAATCGATCTACCGTTGTTTTTATAACTTAGTTATATTTTTATGAAACCCTAATAATAATTCGTGTTGTTTGTTGATTGGTCCCCCCAAAACAGCGATTTCCCCGTAGATTGGCATCCGTCGTGACGAAGTGGTCGTCATCCCCGGTGCTAGGCAAGTGAAACTTGCCACTTAGGGTTTAGGCCATGTTTTAGGCCATTTGCATGTTGTAGGCGTAAAAGAGGCTAGGCGACGAAATGATACCCGCCTAGGCGCGAATTGGGAACTAGCTTGACAACGAAGCTAGTTCCGACACATATCATGTTGCACATTTACCATGTCACGTTTACTTTCCATTATCGGTACGCAAATTAATTGTCATGTCATTGCATCCTTCATGTTTTTCAGTGATTGCGTAGCTTTGCTACATTGCTTGTGTTCCTGGCTCGTGTTCCAGAAGCGAGCCCTGTAGTTGGAAACCCCAACGCTCGATATTGAATTGTGAAATAGGAAAACAAGCTCCCGTGCGGGGCAACCCTGGCTCACTTGCTGGGCTCATGTTCAGAGACCCTGGCTTGTTTAGTGCGGGATGGGGTGAGGGTTAAGCGTCCAATCAACTGGGGGTCTGTTTGATCAACAAACTGCAGTGTGTAAGGCGTAAACTCTTTGGGGTGGGGTAGTGTTTGGGGCCGATCGGACTGACATGCTAGCCATTCAGCGAAGGGCGCAAACATCTACAAAACAACCGTGAAATGTGATTGGTGTTTAGGGCCGATCGGTCTGACATGCTAGCCATTCAGCGAAGGGCATAAACACCTACTACAATGTGAACTGATTGAGATTGATAGTAGCTTGGCTACTCTTGTCTTGTCTTGTCCCGATGATTGCTCACATGTACAAATTGTCTTGCCATGTTTTAAATTGTGCACTCATGGTTATAACTGCCATGTCATGCATATTAAACTGCTAGGTTGCTAGTTGACTTACTTTCAGTTTCCTTGCTCAAGTCGTTCGACTTGCTGACATGTGCCCCTTTACTCTTTTGGGTGACACATGTTAGATCCTGAGCCTGAGTTGCTTGCCGAGGGTGAGGTGTTTGCGGACGCCGAGCTTGCGCCCAGCGTTTGGCGGAGTGTGCGTGGACACTGGGACCAGTCCTAGTGTCTCCGTTGTGTTTTACCTTTGTTAGTCAGTTGTTTTGTTATCGGTGCGTAGCACCCATACTTTGTTGTTGTTGTTGCTTTCGTTGGCCTTGTTCTGGGCCTTGGACTCTTTTCTTTTAGCCTGGTGGCTTTTCTTGATGTTGGACTTATTCTTGATGTTGGACAATTTGCGAGATGTTGAATTTTATTTCAGTCTCCTCCTTGTGTTATTATTGTTATTCTGTTGTGGTTACAGGGACCTGTTTATGTATTGTGGACGCTTATCGGGTTTGGGGCTTCGTAGCTCCACTCTCGTGCGGACCTTTTCACGTCTCGCCTCCATTTTAGGGAAGCGGGTCGTGACAGGGTTTTAGTGGTGGCCCATGTAGGTCCTTCTGTAACTGCGATCTTTGGAATAGCGATGATAATATTAGAATGTCCAATGAACTAAGTTCGACATCTGAGTCATTAAGCTGTGAGTCTAATTTTGGCCCGTTTCTCTGGCGCTAGATGACTAGAAGACGTCAGACCCGCGCTGGTGGTGGATCTGCTCTGAAGGCTTGCTATTTCTGCGGCAAGATCGGGCACCTCAAGGGGGCGTGCAGGAGCTTTCTAGGTCAGTGTTTGGTTTGTGGTGGTGCTTCTCATTCGGCGAAGGATTGTCGGCACGCAAATCGGCTGCGGAAGGCGTCGGATGGAGTTCCGCAGCAGCAAGCACCGGAAGCTGGGCCGAGTCGGAGGATGTGCCATCATTGTGGCAAGTTTGGTCATAAGAAGGAACAGTGTAGGAGGTTCTTGGGGCAATGTATTGCCTGTGGAGACCCCGCCCATGTTCTCAGAGAGTGCCCGAGGTTGAAGCAACCTTGGAAGGCACCTATTGCTACCTCGCCGTTGCAGCGGGGAGCCCCGGTGCCCGCTGGTCGTGGGGTACCCCTTGTCCCACAGAGGCAGGGCTTTTCGGCAGGCTTTTCTGCTGAGGAGGCAGGCTTCCCCAATGGCCGTAGTTGAGGCTGAGACTGTGGATGGGGTTATTGCAGGTAACCCTCAGTTTAGTTACCTTCTTCCTTTTTGACAGTCTTGTTTGTTTGAACATGTTTGGTTGCTTGAATGTGTTATGCTGCTAGAATGGAGTTTGATTGCTGGGTTGGTTGTTGAGTGTGATTTGGGTCTGCACGTTTCTGGCACGAGTCCTCTTGACTCTGGTGCATCAATGTGCATTGCATCCTGGTGCTTCGTGTGGAAGCAATTCTTGATGGCCCCCTTTTTCCTTAAATATTTAATTCCTTCATATTCGATCGAGTTAAAATTCTCTTCGTAGATTTTGAAGTCTATTGGTTGAAATTTTTAATCTCGTATCTTTTGCTAACCGATATTCCTCGTATTTTGGTTTTAAGAGCTTACCACTATTTTGATTACTTTAGAATATCTTCCAAGATAAGTAGGATTTCAATTATTTTCATATATCAGTTCTAGGTTCCATTGAGACTCGTACTTTAAGGTCTTGTATAAATCAGTTATCCTGGCAAATCCGGGTCCTTCTAAAAAAAAGTATTTTTTTTTTAAAAAAAGGATATTTATTTGAAATTTCTCTTCAGTTTTTAAAACTTGTAAGCATTTAGCATGAGACTTAAATTTTCACACTATAGTTGGTCGGATTTCATTCGTTGAATTTCAAAATTTTACCGAAATATTATATTAAGCTCTGCCGTAAAATATTTTCGGACCTCTCCGTTGTAAATCTTGACCTTTCTGAAGGTATCCCTTCGACTTCCTTTTCCTAAGTTTAAATTCGTTTGAAATTTTAATATTCATAAATTTATACTTCATGCTCCTTCGTTGACTTAAAGACCTCCAAAGCTTTTGTCGAAAATTTGGAATACTAAACCCCCTTTTGTGTTTTGCCAGTCTATACCTTCCGTACCCATGAAAATACCTTGTCCCCTCTTATATAAATTTTATTCCGAACTGTATCTTTATTTTTGCCCAATTCGATTTATAAATTTCCTTATCTTACGTATGCCACCACAATTGATTCATCGCGTTTCCTTTAATATACTTTTCAAGTTACACATGATTTCAGCTTTCAACCAACCAAGGATATGTTCAACATTTTTTTTCCCTATTACAATTTTTGGAAAAAGAATTACGTCTTCATAACTTTCTCACGATCTAGACCTTCCATAATTTGGTTTTAAAGCTTATTACAAATTTTGACAAACCTACTACTGAGTTTCCGTCCATCACACATGCTTTTAGAAAAATTTCTAAAACTAAGTTGAATTTCGAATGTTTTCATATATCCGTATTAGGCTCATTAGCCTGTATGTTAATAGCTTTGTGTAAAACGGTTTCTTTTGGCAAACCACCGGTTGCACTAAAAGGTGGTTTCAATATTGATTATTTGAATTTTTCCTGGCTTAAAGATTTTGAAAGTATTTGGCATGAATTTAGAATTCTTTCGTTAATTAAAATTTCGTTTCAAGACTTTTGCCAACATTGTTAAATCACTGCCCGTATGATACTTTCTAAAACTACGTCCTTAATGTGCATAAGAACGCTTTGCTTCCCTTCATGATGATTTCTGTTAAGCCAATAAATCATTTCCTCTTATTATGAGCATTCAACTCAAACTTATTTCTAACGACTGATTTTAATCGATCTTCAAATATCGTTTTCGGAAGGGAATTCCGACTTTTCAAAATATGACCGTTTTATACTTCTAGTGTTTCTGGTGATGTTGTCTATTGTGTGATATATACATACTCAGAGTTATTCGTGATATTATAAATTGTAAGTGTGTTAATATTTATGGATATGTGCGAGGATAGCTATTGCCACTCTAGGGGCGTCTGTGTATATAAGATTCTGTATTGGAATGTCTGAATAGGGTGTACATAGTTGGAGATACTTATGATGGTTGAAATAATATGATTGGTGAAACTATATGTATGCTGGGTGTGGTAATAATGGGTGTACGTTTAGTTAAAGTGGGTATGCCTATTATGTGACCTATGTGTTGTAAGTGTGAGTGTGTGCTCGTATGTAGTTACATATTGTGCGTAGGGCGTGAGTAGTTATGAAATTGCTGCGTGAGTATATGTATGGTAGAAGAAATATAATTTTGATTGGTATTTTGCTATTTGGATGTCGTATGCGTGTATACCATGAGGTATACACGGCTATTGCACATCTTGACTAATGGATGAAGTAAGTGTATTGGTGTGCCAAATATAAGTGGATGGATATGGTATGAATATATATACGATGCTTGGGTGTGACTATGGGTAAATACTTTTATTAGGGAGAGTATTGTAATTGTAGGTGTGCTGATGTTTGTAAGAATATCATGATATATGAATTGGCTGATATATGTGATATTACCTGGTTAGATATTAAGGGTGTTTAACATTTAAATATGTATGTGGTTATGTTGGTAGACGTGTATGCATTGGCTAGTATTGGCATATATATATATATATGGATGCTATGTTACGTATATGGAATTATTCCGCTATGATTTTGAGTCTTCACCCAAGCTGGGTGGGTACACTCTATGTACATTGATGTATTGTATGTGGTTAGTGTATAGTGATGAATGATGTATGTATAGTGTCAGGATTGTTTGTGCCGGTTGTGTTACGCACACGATTGTGTGTGGCTATACCAATATATAGTATGTGAGTTGGTCTTGTGGTATAGTTATTCACTAAGGACTTGGTTGCGGTGAATATATGTGTGCTAGCTAAACTAGGTGCGTGGATGTGCTAAGCATATAGCGGTGTGATTGGTGTATATATTATGAATGAATTGATGAATGATAGCGTGTGTGGGTGTGCACCATGCACGGGTAAGTATGTGATAGTTATAGGAATTGGTAAACTATGGTATGTATGGTGTGTCGTGATTATAGCTATAGGACTATATATGGAGTGATGATATGGTGAAATGTGTGCATACATTTGAATGGCTATAAATTGTGAAATTATAATGATGGTGAATGTAAATTAGATATGGTGAACTTGTTTTAACAATCGTATGGTGTGATTGCGCATGTTGATTGTTTGGCGCATACTAGGAGATATAGGGACTAGTGTATTCTCATGTCTTGTCCGTAGGTAGTTACTTATACGTGTAGGTTCCGATGGTATTTTCTAGTGTGAAATTATTTCCAAATAAGTAAGAGACTTGGTTATTTTCATATAGTGTGTAGTAAGTGTTTTATAGTTATATGGAATATGCTTGCCTATATGAATGATTTGAATACGTGAATGTAGTTGTTTGATTATAATAAGTATAAGTGTACTATGTGCGTGAATATATATTTACTTCCGTGGTGTTAATAATTGACAACCTAGAGTATATATATAAGCGCTTGAAATAAATGTACTTGGTTGAAATTGTGATGTGATATTGATTGAGGGTAATTACTAGGGTGACTAGATAAAGCTATAGTTAGAAAGTCCGAGGACGGGACTTTATTCTAAGGTGGGTAGGATGTAACGACTGCTTTTCATGTATCTGGATTTATTATAATATAATATATGTTTTGGTGAATTTTCTCCTCATGCGTGGTTTTCGTCTCCGTAGCTTTCATTTTCGATCGATTCGTCGTATTTTCTCGTTTCTTCCTTAGGATCGTCGATTTCGAAGTACGTCATTCGTGACGGGCTTCATAACGGTCATATCTAACTATTAGATCAAGCCTAGGAGTCTTAGGAATCGATCCCGGGGCCCCGCGCTCCATATCGGTACTTTTGGTGCTCATTAGCCGGTGTAAGAAGGGGCCACCGACCGACTAGATGACGATACAGTCGGTCGGGCCATCCTTCTTGGACCGACTAGTTTGCTTTCTAAATTTCTCAGGAAGTTACTGTTTGCTCTTAGTCGGTCTAAGAACATTCATCGACCGACTAGATGCTAAACTAGTCGGTTCAGCATTTGTTCATGGACCGACTAACTCTAAAATCCTATTTTCGTTCAGGAGTTACTGTTTTCACTTAGTCGGTCTGCGTTGGTCGACCGACCGACCGACTAGTTGCCAAACTAGTCGGGTCAGTGGTTGTTCTTTGACCGACTAACTAGTGTTAAAACCCTAATTTCTGGGCAGCCGCCAGCCCAACCTATTTATACCCCTCCCAAACGTTTCTTCTTCCTCCAACACGAACCAAAACCCTAAAATCTTCCCCCCTTGAGCCCCCCATCTTCCTCCAAGCTTCAATCCTTCATTCCAAGCCCTAAATCCATCATCCAATCCATCCATTCACTCTATCTACCTCTCACCTTCCCCAAAATCCCATCAAAATCCATCAAATCCCCAAATCCTCCAAAACCCTAGTTTCTCCAACTCCCCCAATCTTTTCCAGATCTGATCCTAGGGTTCCCCGGAGTGTTTCTTCTTCCGCCTCCTCTCGGTAATAAATCGATCTAACCCGTTGTTTTTATAACTTAGTTATATTTTTATGAAACCCTAATAATAATTCGTGTTGTTTGTTGATTGGTCCCCCAAACACCAGCGATTTCCCCGTAGATTGGCATCCGTGTGACGAAGTGGTCGTCATCCCCGGTGCTAGGCAAGTGAAACTTGCCACTTAGGGTTTAGGCCATGTTTTAGGCCATTTGCATGTTGTAGGCGTAAAAGAGGCTAGGCGACGAAATGATACCCGCCTAGGCGCGAATTGGGAACTAGCTTGACAACGAAGCTAGTTCCGACACATATCATGTTGCACATTTACCATGTCACGCTTACTTTCCATTATCGGTACGCAAATTAATTGTCATGTCATTGCATCCTTCATGTTTTTCAGTGATTGCGTAGCTTTGCTACATTGCTTGTGTTCCTGGCTCGTGTTCCAGAAAGCGAGCCCTGTAGTTGGAAACCCCAACGCTCGATATTGAATTGTGAAATAGGAAAACAAGCTCCCGTGCGGGGCAACCCTGGCTCACTTGCTGGGCTCATGTTCAGGGACCCTGGCTTGTTTAGTGCGGGATGGGGTGAGGGTTAAGCGTCCAATCAACTGGGGGTCTGTTTGATCAACAACTGCAGTGTGTAAGGTGTAAACTCTTTGGGGTGGGGTAGTGTTTGGGGCCGATCGGCACTGACATGCTAGCCATTCAGCGAAGGGCGCAAACATCTACAAAACAACCGTGAAATGTGATTGGTGTTTAGGGCCGATCGGTCTGACATGCTAGCCATTCAGCGAAGGGCATAAACACCTACTACAATGTGAACTGATTGAGATTGATAGTAGCTTGGCTACTCTTGTCTTGTCTTGTCCCGATGATTGCTCACATGTACAAATTGTCTTGCCATGTTTTAAATTGTGCACTCATGTTATAACTGTCCATGTCATGCGATATTAAACTGCTAGGTTGCTAGTTGCCTTACTTTCAGTTTCCTTGCTCAAGTCGTTCGACTTGCTGACATGTGCCCCTTTACTCTTTTGGGTGACACATGTTAGATCCTGAGCCTGAGTTGCTTGCCGAGGGTGAGGTGTTTGCGGACGCCGAGCTTGCGCCCCGCGTTTGGCGGAGTGTGCGTGGACACTGGGGACCAGTCCTAGTGTCTCCGTTGTGTTTTACCTTTGTTAGTCAGTTGTTTTGTTATCGGTGCGTAGCACCCATACTTTGTTGTTGTTGTTGCTTTCGTTGGCCTTGTTCCTGGGCCTTGGACTCTTTTTCTTTTAGCCTGGTTGGCTTTTCTTGATGTTGGACTTATTCTTGATGTTGGACAATTTGCGAGATGTTGAATTTTATTTCAGTCTCTCCTTGTGTTATTATTGTTATTCTGTTGTGGTTACAGGGGACCTGTTTATGTATTGTGGACGCTTATCGGGTTTGGGGGCTTCGTAGCTCCACTCTCGTGCGGACCTTTTCACGTCTCGCCTCCATTTTAGGGAAGCGGGTCGTGACAACAATTTTGGCCATTTATCTCTCTAGCATGTATAAAAATAGGCAATAATTAGATATTTTCATAGAAAAATAAATAATTAAGCATTTCAGACAAAGATATTTACTGCGTGGATCGGCTAATCACCATATTAATTACAGTCCATACAGTTCCAAAAAGAATGAAAGTACAACTCGGGAACCCCCGTGGGGCCCCTATTCTTCTGGAATGGTCCTTCATCTTCCTGAGGCTTACGTCGGTCTTGTAATTTTACAAAAATATCCTCATTACATTTTTCTCTCTTAAAAAAATAAATATCTATTACATACGCATAATTAAATCCCACTTAGCAAAAATAAATATTAAAATAATGAATTTGATAATAAAAAAGAATTAATTAATTTCATTATTGGGCTATTAAATATAAACGAAGGCAATCCCGACAAAGCAAGCACCCGAACAACTTAGTCCATTGCATTTCCAACATTCATAAATTATAAAAAGAACAAATGAAAGGCAGAGAACGCATGCAACCGAAATCACATTCCTATTTAACAAAACACGTTAATCCAGTATATACAAAATACTTATAGTATCCATAATACAATCTCATTATGCATAACAAACAACTAGTTGTAAAGTGTTACATTGTACCCAACCTAACATCAACCACTCTTGTGTATAATCAACAATAACAAAACTAACATCAAACCTAGGAGCGTAAACAAAACCAACTTCACGGTGTCCATTCTCACCATGGTCCGCTCAAATCGCCCCACGAGCGTGGCCAACCAACCCTCTATCTCTAAAAGCCATCGATCAGAGAACATAGTGGAAGATGCAGCATTGGTGGGGCCTTTTTCAATCTCATCCAGTAATTGCAGTATCACATAGGTGGACCAGTCCGAGTGTGGAGGATCCTTCCATTCGTAGAAGTTGCATCTATTCACGCGGGATGGACAGCTCCAAAAGCGCCTGCCGGGATTTTTTCGGGTCCATGATGTCCGCCTGGTAACCCTCAGCCCACAGTAGCAAAACTTGCAGTCATCATCATCAGAAGCCAACTCACCGCCTGCAGCAAATCTGGGTCTGGATTGAATAGAAGAGCTAAAACCGGTGCTCATTTGAACCTAGCATGAAATAAAAAATATTAGAATGAATAATGATTTAAAGAGATATAATAATGAGATAAAATGGGGGAAGCAGCGTACCTACGGACAATTACAACACCCCCGAAAGATGACATAAGCTGGCTTAATTGAGAAGTAAAAGATAAAAGGAAATACCGTAACATAGTCAACGCAAAAACCCAAACGAAACAAAGATAAAGCAAGAATAAAGAAGAGATAATTAAAATATTACTAAATTAAAGCCCTCAGGTAAACATGGTTTAGCCATAAGTAATGTATTAGGTGGTTCCTCATTATGAATGAACCTTCTCGTCAAATACCAATTTTTTCTTCATAACCGAGGGACAAATTGATCAATATATATATGTTCTTCATCATCGGGCTAAAACATATATGCATTGCTCATTGGTTCAGTTTTTGGGGCATGTCTCAATGTTGCTGCTGGGGTTTTTGTGATACATATACTCTCAGGAAGAAAGTTAATTTATCAATAAATCATGGTGGACATAAGCAGTTGCTCCATCACTTCTCTCCCCCTCATTGGTAAGAGAACCATCAAGCCTATAACCACCAATTTTTTCATAATCGAGGGACAAAGGGATCAACTAATTATCTTCATCATTGGGCTATAGGGAACCAGCCACAAGGAGCCATAAACAATGAGACATGCACATCTGTATCATAAAACCCCAGCAGCAACAAGGAGCAATGCCTCAAAAATACTGAAACAATGAGACATGCACATATGTATTAAAACACAACAGCAACAACATTGAGCAATGGCCCAAAAAACTGAAACAAGGTGACATGCACAGATGTTTCTTCAAACCCCAGCAGCAACATTGACCAAAGTCCCAAAAAATTGAATTTGAGTAGAAATGCACATCTGTATCAAATAACCCCAGCATCAACAATAAGCCAAGCCCCAAAAAAACTGAAACTAGGAGAAATGGACATATGTATCAGAAAACCACAGCAGCAACATTGAGCAATGCCCCAAAAAATACTGAAACAATGAGACAGGCACATATGTATCAAAACACCACAGCAGCAACATTGTTAAAATGGCCCAGAAACCTGAATCAAGGTGACATGCACATATGTTTCTTCAAACCCCAACAGCAACATTGACCAAAGTCCCAAAAAATTGAATTTGAGTAGAAATGCACATCTGTATCAAATAACCCCAGCATCAAAGTGAGCCAAGCCCCAAAAAAACTGAAACTAGGAGAAATGGACATATGTATCAGAAAAACACAGCAGCAACATTGAGCAATGCCCCAAAAAATACTGAAACAATGAGACAGGCACATATGTATCAAAACACCACATCAGCAACATTGAGCAATGACCCAAAAAACACTGAAACAATGAGAAATGCACATATGTATCAAAATACCACAGCAACAACATTGAGCAATGGCCCAAATAAATGAAATAAGTTGACTTGCACCTATTTTTCTTCAAACCCCAGCAGCAACAAAGAGCAATGCCCCAAAAAACTGAATCATTGAGACATGCACATATGTATCAAATCACCCCAGCAACAACAATGAGCAATGCTCAAAAAAACTGAATCAAGGAGATATCACATATGTATCAAAACACCCCAACAGCAACAATGAGAAATGGCCCAAAAAAACTGAAACGAGGAGAAATCCACATATGTAGCAAAACACCCAAGCAGCAACATTGAGAAATGACCCAATAAAAACTGAAACAATGAGAAATACACATATGTATCAAAATACCACAGCAGCAACATTGAGCAATGGCCCAAATAAATGAAATATGTGGACTTGCACCTATTTTTCTTCAAACCCCAGCAGCAACAAAGAGCAATGCCCCAAAAAAACTGAATCATTGAGACATGCACATATGTATCAAATCACCACATCAGCAACAATGAGCAATGCCTCAAAAAAAATGAATCATTGAGACATGCACATATGTATCAAATCACCCCAACAACAACAATGAGCAATGCCTCAAAAAAAATAAAACAAGGAGAAATCCACATATATAGCAAAACACCCCAGCAGCAACATTGAGCAATGACCCAAAAAACACTGAAACAATGAGAAATGCACATATGTATCAAAATACCACAGCAGCAACATTGAGCAATGACCCAAAAAGCTGAAACAAGGAGAAATCCACATATGTATCAAAACACCCCAGCAGCAACATTGAGAAATGACCCCAAAAAACACTGAAACAATGAGAAATGCACATATGTATCAAAATACCACAGCAACAACATTGAGCAATGACCCAAAAAAAACTGAAACAAGGAGAAATTCACATGTGTATCAAAACACCCCAGCGGCAACATTGAGCAATGACCCAAAAAACACCGAAACAATGAGAAATGCACATATGTATCAAAATACCACAGCAGCAACATTGAGCAATGACCCAAAAAAAACTGAAACAAGGTGAAATCCACATATGTATCAAAACACCCCAGCAGCAACATTGACCAATGACCCAAAAAACACCGAAACAATGAGAAATGCACATATGTATCAAAATACCACAGCAGCAACATTGAGCAATGACCCAAAAAACTGAAATTAGGAGAAATCCACATATGTATCAAAAACACCCCAGCAGCAACATTGACCAATGGCCCAAATAAATGAAACAAGGTGACATGCACATATATTTCTAAGCCCTCAGGTAAACATGTTTTTAAGCATTAAGTATGTATTAGGAGGTTGCTCATTATGAATGAACCTTCTCGCCTCATGCCACTTTTTCTTCATAACCGAGTGACAAATTGATCAATATATGTTCATCATCATAGGGCTGAAACATATGTGCATGGCTCCTTGTTTCAGTTTTTGGGGCATAGCTTATTGTTGTTGTATGTGTTTATGTGATACATAAGCCCTTAGGAAGAAAGTTAATTTATCAATAAATTATGGTGGATATAAGCAGTTGCTCCATCACATATCTTCCCCTCATTGGTGATGGAACCATCAAGCCTATAACCACCTATTTTTTCATAACCAAGGGACAAAGGAAGTCAAATCGATGAGACCATAAGCGAACATGACTTGCCCCGCCGCTGCACGCCGCCTCGAGCCCCTCTAGGTTTACCTACACTACGCCATTTTTCTTGTGATACTGCTGCATGGGTAACTCCAGAGTATGAGGAAGTGTTGGTTGTTGTACTTTGATTTGGACTGTAATAATGTCTGTAAGCTGGTTTGAGTGTTGTTGGTACATCTCTACGTTGTGGCTATGCTGAATTCACTGGTAAACTGCGGAACCTGCAAATAAACCGAATAAGTAACGGGCCCCCGAGAGCGGGTCGTTACAAGTTTGGTGGCCCACGCAGGTCCGTGCAAAATACCTCGTGAACAGTATAGTAAAACCAGGATGTATCGTGTACGATACTCGACTAAGCTGACATTTTTCTATGAATGCAGGTTTGACACTCGAAGGATGGATGGAGACCCTTCGGAGAACCTCAATGGGGTTGACCCATCTGGCCTTAATAAAAAGTCATTTTTGATAGGATTTGGATATACATGAAAGGAGTGAGTTAGAATAACTCTGGAAGCTGCGGTCGAACTCTGGCGCTATTAGCTCAGGAGCATCTATCTTCATCTGTACGTCGTCTGCGGTGCCACGGAGATGGAACCGTAGGTAAGTCACAACAATTCTAAATATAGAAAAGAAGCAGTGCACAAGTATGACTAAACCGAAAGGAGAGATGCCACTGCTGTAGCTAAAAGTACGACAAGTAAAGTACTGGTGACTGTACAAGTGTAGTAGGTGAAGTGCATCCAATACGTAGAGTAAAGGTGACTGTGATGCGTAAAGCAAAAGTGACTGTGCAAAGTAACTACACTACGTGACTCAAGTCGGAGAGTACAATATGTGACCATCAAGTCCATCTCTTGCCTGGGCGCGACCCAGACGAATGCCGAAACACAGGCAACAGGACATGTATTTTGCCGAAACACAGGCAGCGGGACGGTATGCCGAAACACAGGCAGCGGGACGGGAAGATTGAACTCCAGTCAGTTGCACAAGATGTTTCTGGTTGACTTTCTCATTGAAAACCAGAGGGTGGTAACTCATTCCAAAACAGACTGTGCCAAGGCGAACTGAGGATAAAGACAAGTCCAACAACAGTAATACCGATTCCATGCTTCGAGCATGTAGAAGTATTGTTTAGCACACAATTTACCCAAGTTGATGGTAGTGTTTAACAACCACCAAAGTTGAAAGTTGACAAAGTAATCTATAGTTGATTACTTTCCTATTAGATTAGGTTTCTAGTTCGGTTCAAGTCAAGTAGCAGTTCTGAGGTCGTCGTGGCAAGAAGGGGAGCTGGTGCAAGATAATAGCTTAAAACTAGTCAAAATACGTACAAAATATTTTTAGGTAAGCTAGATGGGAGTAAAATAATTTCATATAGGAAGAAAATATTTTTCTATGGCTCCTAGGTATTTTTCATAATTTTTAAAAGCTCAAAAATAATTTAAAACTATTTTTAATTAAGTAACGTATTTATTCAACAATTTATTCCGGATGCAATCGGTATCGGAAAGTTGCAAATGAACTGTCAAAATGGCCGTCTCGGAGAGTACTTTAACATATATTTTTATCGAGTATAGGTTGTACATGAAAATAATAAGTTACGGATTTTTGATTGAAAATAACGTATTTAACTTTTAGGGTTAAAAATTAATTTTGGAAAAACTAAGCATCGGATTGAGATGAAACTAGTGCCATTGGGTCCAGAATGTCATTTCTGATTTTCTGGAGCAAGTCTGGTAATTTTCTGAGGCCTATATGATTTACTATTAATTATTAACTATTAACCCATATTAGGTAATTATCAAAAATACGTTTATACACCTATAAATACGTATACACGTGTTTTAAAATTTACGTGTTTAACAATTATCTCACCTCCTCTCTTACGCATGCGTGGTGGGGGCATCACGTGTCGGAGGGACGGGGCGGTCAGGGCGGGTGGTCGGCCGTCTGCGGGCGGTGCTGCGGCGGAGCGACAGCGCTTCGGAGGCACTCGAGGAATGGAGCGGAGCTGTGATGGGATGGGGTGTTCTGGCGGCAGCGGCGTTGCTCGGTGGCGGAGCTGTTGGGTTTGTCGGAGGAGTCTCGGGGCGAAGCGGCCGGGGTAGGAGGAGGAGACGGCGGGCGGGAACGAGCCGGCGATGGGCTGCGAGCCTTGGAAGGCGACGATGGGGTAGCAGGGCGTCAGCGGATGAGATGAGGCGGGCTTCGTGGCAGTCAGAGGAGGGAAGCGAGGCGACGGCGACGGCGACTGTGGATCGTTGGGAGGGCTCCGCTGAGGCGGGTGAAGGGGAGGCGGCTAGATAGTGGAGGATGGGGGGTCTTAGGGTTGCACAGAGAAGATAGCCCGTTGTGCATTGGGGGGGAATTAAGTAAGTATTGACTAATCGTACTAACAGGGTAATTAGTTCCGAAAAATTACGAAAACATACCCACGGGTTCGCATCGTCGCGAGGATCGCGAATACGAGATCCGTTTCAGGGTTTGAGCTACGGGGATTCTACTGTCTCAAAATAGAATTTTTTTTTATCCGCAGGATTAATTAGTTATATTCTTAGAAACTTTCTACCCATGAATTTCGGCGATCGACGAATTTCGGTGGCTTAGACATCGCCCCTCTTCCCCAAGCACGCTCTCATCTCACCCGAAGATTCCAGTTTCTGCTCCACCATCGCCGAGAACCCGCATAAAGTCAATTATTTGCGCAACATCCGACCTCGATACTGCTGCATGGGTAACACAAAGAGATCAAATAATTATTTTTATCATTGGGCTATAGGGAACCAGCTACAAGGAGCCATGAGACGAAACTGAAAATAGGAGCCATTAAATTATTTTTCAGAAAATCACACACAGCAACAAGGAGCCAAGCCCCAAAACCTGCACCAATATGTCAAGCCCATCTGTATCACTTTAACAAAAAAACAACAAGGAGACTTGCACCAAAAAACTGAACAAAAGGCCATGCACATATGTTTCATAGTATCACACCCAGCAAAAAGGAGACATGCCTAAAAAACTGCACCAATGAGACATGCCAATATGTTTCACACTAACCCATACAACACATCCCAAACCCAACCACCACTCCTCCCCACTCAACCCAAATGCCATAGGGCCCACCCATCCTCATATCTTTCCGTAGCCATCTCCTTTTTCATAACCTGCATCTCGCAAGTCCCTTTCCATCTCAGCAACTAAATCCTCAAGGATAAGCTTCCGACCCGTTTGTGGCACGGCCAAAAATTGTCGCCCTGCCAGCTCATTCATGCTTAGGTCTTTAAACAACTTCAACAATAGGGGGAGGATACTCCGTAAACTCGTACACACGCAGTGCAAGAGTTTCAGTCCAGTGGGAGTGTGCACTCCGTATAGCATCCGCTACCTCTTTCACATTACTTGTTACATCCCGCATTACATCCGGATCTTCCCTCACGGTGCGTCGTCGCTGTTTCTTCTTCCCCATCGATGGTTGGGTAGCATTTCTTGTCCCCCTGTGGACACTATCTTGTCGACGCTTGTGTGGGTATGTCCTCAGGGACATTGTGGGGTGGAGTAGGAATATGTGTCGGATCAGGCGTTACGGGCTCACTTTCCCCTCCAGAAAATGGGCCTGCAAAGCTATCGTACAATGAACATGACATATCCCCCCATGCAGCATCATCCCCAATGATGACAACCAGATCCTCAAACCATGGTATTGGTTGGTTCACATAAGCGCGCTTCCGATGGTTTGCCTGAACGATTAGTAGAGCATATATGAACATATCATTCATATCTATATTTAATGTACTATCACCTATCCTATGTATAAGATAGAAGTAATTACCGCCGCCCACGTGTCATAAGTTTCCGGATCCAGCTCAATTACCTTCTTCTCCGCATCCCATCCTGCCCCGCTCATTTCCATGCACTTGTAAACATCCTTGAGACGTGTCTTCAATGCTTTCATGTGATTTTTCACGTGATCACTTGTGAACGACGTCCCATGAGTGTTATTGATTTCGGCTGCAGCAGCATTGAAGGCGGCCCCTTTAAATGTCTTATCGACCTTAAGGCCCTACCGAGCAAGTTCAGCTAGGAATGGAATAAGGGTGGCATCGTGCTTGGGCTTCCATAGTTTGTTGTGTTGTGAAGACGAGGAAGGTTGCTTCTGCTTTTTACTGGGACTTGATACAGACCCCTCGGCATCCTCGCTACGCCGGCTCGACTTCCATGAGGAGTCACTGCCGGGAGTTCTTTCATTGCCGCTTGGTGGCGTTGGCATAGCGAAGGCACCATGAGACGAGGGGCTTCTGAAAGTTTGGAGTTCTCCCCCTGGAGCATATGCATATACCCATGTCCACTATGCGATGGCATTGTCATTGGCATTTGCATTGGAGGAGACATGGGCATTTGAATTGGCAAGTTGAAATTGCCATATTGTTGATATGTCATTCCATGCCCACCAGCTTGGAATCCATGCATTTGGTAGGGGTTAGGAGGCATCCTCATGGGAATTGGACGGTTGAGAAGGGGATCCACCCTCTTTTCTGCGTCTCCACATTGTGTTCCATATACATTTTCATATAATTGATGCATTGGATCACTCCCATCCGGGAATGGATCGCCCCCATGCCCTGATTTTTTAGATCCTTCCATCCCTACAACATCAATATTATGATAATGAAAATGCATAATTTTACAGTAAACATCATTGAAATTATACTGAATGGTGTATAAAAATACAGAGTTGTAAATCATTGAAAGGATAAGCCAACGCATGAAAATATTGTCATACTGAACACACCAAACATAATGCAATAAGCAAGATACAATGGTAAATTGTTCAGACTTAGTAAGAAAATATTATGACCCCCTCATAGGCCATGCTCTACTGTGTTCCCGTTATTATTTATGTTACGTAGTCCACCCACATATCCCAAGCTATCTGCTCCCTGCGCATTTTCCATCGATCCCGTTGTTCGGTTTATTCACGAACGGTCACCTGTTGGGATAGATCAATAACATCATCATCCCTCTCATCGATACCCTCTACATCCTCCTCAAAGCCATCACCTTCTTCAGTTAGGTGGGGGTCATGAGGATCTGCAATTTGGATGTAATTATGCAAAATAGTGCACGATAGTACGGTAGCGACCTGGCTCTTGAATGAGTAGTGAGGTTTGGATGTCAATATTTTAAACTTGTTCTTTAGGATACCAAATGTGGACTCAATCTTTGATCTTAATGTAGAATGGCGTATGTTGAATAGCTCTCATCGATTTCGAGGAACCTGATCAGTGTGGTCCATCAAATGGTATCTAACTCCCCTGTAGGGAGATATGAACCCTGGCATTGTAGTATATGCAGCATCGCAAATGTAATATTTACCTACATTCAAACAAATAAACCAATTTTATGTTCAAACGCTTTCTGAGATACGTAATTATAATTTATATGTAAATTTTTGCATATTACCTTCATACACTCGAAGCCCCAGTGGGGGGTAAAGACAATGCATCTTTCAGGACCGTAAAATCATTTGCGGATTCTTCCCACCCGGCCAATACATATGTGAATCTTTTATTTGGGGTAAAAGCTGCAAGCACATTTTGCGTAACCCCCTTTCGCCCTCTAAAGCGGGGTACGAGCCTTGCTGGTAGCATGTCATCTATGTGCGTCCCATCAATGGGCCCGATGCAGTCCTACAACATATTAAATGAGACCGATGTGCAATCCCGAAAACGATCCTTATTATACTGACACATATACATATAATCACACATACCTTAAAATATGGGAACCAATTAGGATTATTGACTATCTCTGGTGGCGTCTTATTAGGAGCTTGCTTCACATACATATCCCGAAGTGCACACAGTCCCGTCATCACTTTGTTAAAATAACGGCTAACTGTCCCCCGCCCCTTATGAATCCACTTGCATGACTCTATTCTTTGACTTGTGCCCTACCATATGCAGGAACATGGCCACCTGCTCCTCGACAGATACATGAATAGTGTCCTTGAGAAGATCATGTTGGCGCATTAATGCTGCAAGATTCATGAAAGTATGTTTGCGCATTCGTAGGTAGTGCAAACAACTACTTTCAGACCCCCACAGAACTCTCCACATGTGGGATTTTCTATGCAGATCCTGCATTGCTGAGGGCTCTTTGGGTATAGGGTCGGGCCTAGCGGAATTGTGCATTTGTAAGGCTAGTACGACAAACGTTATTGCAGCTACGGCAGCGGTACATAACGCACAACCCGAATGGTCTCCTTGTGTATCCATGTCACCCTTAATTGAATAACACATATATTTAATGTTAATTAAATACATAACATACTACATATGAATAACACCTTTCAGATAAAATTGTGCAAATCCAAATCATTGGCCCTCAGATATAATGTGTAATCATAGTCACTCACGTGGTTGCGTTGTCGTTGCTCCTGCCTTTTAACCCCATAAGTGCAACAAGGAGACATGCCCAAAACAACCCAAAACAGCAACAAGGAGCTAGGTGCCATGCACCAAAAATCGATAACATGAGCCAAACAAAACAACAACAAAACCCCAAAATGACAAAAGGAGACATGCCAAAAAAATCTGATACAAAGCCCCAAAAAATACCACCAAAAAACACATAATTCAACAAGGAGCCATTCCGCAAAAATTCTGATACAAGTATCCATGAGCATCCCATTCCATAACAGCAACAAGTAGTTAGGAGCCATTTCCCAAATTTTTTTAAATAAACCAAACATAACAACAAGAAAAACCCAAACTGAAACAAGGAGACAAGCCCAAAAAATTTCACCTAAAATTTTGTTCATTTTTAATTAAATCGACTCATTGTTAAAATTTCAAAACTAATCCCTTTCAATTCAGAAAAATATCCAACCCTGTATTGCACAAATATGGTATTAAACGGAACCTTCAAGCACGCCATCCAGCATATATGACTTTATCCCATCATCTCATACCAAATTCATTTTTAATTTTTCATCATTGGGCTTTTTGGAATAATGCACACCTAAGGGCATGTGTCTTTGCGTGGATTATGAGCATTTAGGTAATGCACATATGTTGTAAGTGGGGATCAATCACTAGCATCATGCACATATTCCCAGCATCATAAACATCAGAAATTCATCGAAGCAAATGGGTGAGAAAGCCCAAAATTTTGAAACCCTTGCATCACCCACCAACTCACTACATCATAAAATCAAATAATCATTGAAGCAATTGGTTGCGATATCACAAAATTTCGAAACCCTAGCATCATTCACCCATTCCCAACATCAGAAATTCATATTTTCATCACGGCAGAGGGTTGCAAAACCTCAAATTTTCGAAACCCTATCAACATGGACCCATTAAGAACATGCGAGCATAGCAAAAACCCATTTCAGCAAGAGAAACCCCATGGCAGCAAGAGAAACCATCAAAGTTTAAATTAGGGCTTCAGAAATTATACCGTGGCGCAAGGAATCGTTCAAAAATCAGCTCGACTCTCACCGATCAGCTAGAGTTCTGCACAGAGCTTCGCCGGTGGTGAAATGCCTCAAGCTTGGCACACCCTTAGCAAATACAATCAATCCTAGGCACTGAGAAACCCTTTGAAAACCTAAGCAACCAAGATCAGCCGCATCGCCGCCGGATCTAGGGTTTTCAACAAGCGGTTGCCTCCCGCGCCATGGAAGAGGGGTGAGAGTAACGATGCGGGGCCCAAAGATAGGAATCCAACTTACAATCCCCACAAATTCCGGGGATTTCCAAAGCTGGAAAGTGCGGCGATACGTTGGAGAGAGAGGCGCGAGGAAGCGCTGCTCCTTTTCTCCGCAAAGGAACAGACAGGGAAACTTGCGAGCGAGAAAGCGATGAACAGGTAAAGAAGTGACGGCCCGCAGTCACAAAATAACACTTTCTCGGGCCCTTTCCGCGCAAAGAAACAGGACCTTATTATTGGGAGACTGCTTGATTTTTGCTCATTTATTGGGGGAGTTCCTGACAAAATCACACTACCCATTTATTATGGGAGTAATTGTTGATCATGGGCTAATCTTTTCTTTTAAATTATAAGGTGTTAGAAGGTAATAGAACTCAAGAGAGAGAGAGAGAGAGAGAGAGAATTTCATTGCAAAGAATAAGTCCCCATAGCTAAGAGCCATGGTGCTCTATTTATATATCTCATAGTGGGGAGGCCAAAAGCCTCTAGGAGACCAAGGGTCCCCATTACTCTAAGTAATGGGGGCCTAATGAATGGGTAATGAAGGAGGGGAGGCCAAAGGCCTCCCTCATTCATAACACTCCCCCTTACACATTCATCACTTCGGTATCAGCTACTGAGGCAAGGGGTGGATACTTCTGGATCCAGAGTAAGTGTGTTTGCCTCGTTAAAACCTTAGCTGTGGAAAACCCAGTGGGAAAACCCAACAGCTTAAGGAAAAAGAGTGCAACCCACATGTTACTCCCCCTGATCCGTACAAGCTTCAGGCTTGCAGGTCTTTCAACTGTCGCATACCAATGTTCTTTACAAGCTTTACAAAAGTACATTTAGGCAATGCCTTAGTAAAAAGATCAGCTAAGTTGTTGCATGACTGGATCTGTCGAACTTCAATCTGCTTGTCGTTCTTCTGCTCGTGCGTCCAGAAAAACTTGGGAGAAATGTGTTTTGTCCTGTCGCCTTTGATGTAGCCCTTCTGAAGCTGAGCAATGCATGCGGCGTTGTCTTCGAATAGGGCAGTAGGCTCCAGATCACTGGTCTTCAGGCCAGTGGATTGGAGGATGTGTTGGACGACGGAGCGTAGCCAAAAACATTCTCTGCTCGCCTCATGGATCGCGATGAGCTCTGCATGGTTGGAAGATGTAGCAGTAGTGGTTTGTTTTACCGATCTCCAAGAGATAGCAGTACCTCCGTAGGTAAATACAAAACCTGTTTGAGATTTTACCGTGTGCGGATCAGAGAGATAACCTGCATCAGCATAACCAAACAATTTGGGGGAGGCACCTCTCTGGTAGTAAAGTCCAAGATCAATGGAACCCTGAAGGTATCGCAGAAGATGCTTTACTCCGTTCCAGTGGCGCTTTGTGGGCGCAGCACTGTGTCTGGCTAGTAGATTAACTGTAAACGCTATATCGGGATGCGTACAGTTAGCCAGATATAGAAGTGCTCCAATGGCACTGAGGTAGGGTACTTCAGGACCCAGTATCTCCTCCCCCTCTTCCAGTGGCCGGAAGGGGTCCTTATGTACATCTAGTGATCTTACGACCATATGAGTACCTAAAGGATGACATTTATCCATATGAAACTTGCGTAGAGGTTTCTTTGTATAATTAGATTGGTGTAATAGGATTCCACCTCTTAGGTGTTCTATCTGTAAGCCAAGACAATACTTTGTTTTGCCTAGGTCTTTCATTTCAAAAGTATGTTTAAGGCTTTCAGATATCTCTTTGATCTCTGCAGGAGATCCTATGAGATTTAAGTCATCTACATATACAGCTATGATGACAAATCCTGTTCCCGTTCTTTTGATAAAGATACACGGGCAGACTTCGTTATTCGTGAATCCTTGCTGTGCAAGAAAATCACTTAGTCTGTTATACCACATCTTGCCCGATTGTTTTAGACCATATAATGATCTATGTAGACTTACAGAGAATACGTCCCGAGGTATCTCTTTCATCTCTGGGGGTAGATTAAACCCATCAGGAAGTCTCATATAGATATTTTTATCTATATCGCCATATATATATGCAGTCACAACGTCCATGAGCTGCATTTCTAGGCTTTCCAGAGAAGTTAGGCTGATTAAAAATCGGAAGGTGATCGAATCCATGACCGGGGAATACGTATCTTCGTAATCAATCCCCGGTCTTTGGGAAAATCCCTGGGCTACAAGGCGTGCCTTATAGCGAACGATCACATTATTTTCATCTCTTTTTCTTATAAAAACCCACTTATATCCCACAGGTTTTACACCTACTGGTGTTTGGACTACTGGTCCAAAGACTTTGCGTTTCAAGAGTGAGTCCAGCTCTACTCTTATTGCCTCGTCCCACTTTGGCCAATCATCTCTGCGTTTACATTCTGCTAGAGATCGTGGTTCGACGTCATCGTCATATTCAGTGACGTGAACGGCAATATCGAACGAAAAATCGTCGTCGACGACTATTCTATTTCTGTCCAGTACTTCTCCAGTACGTACAAAATTTAATGATGTTTCTCCTATTGTTTCCTCTGCTGGGGAAATCAGGAGGGGAGAAGTAGCTGGTCTGAGCTCAGCATCCTGTGGAGGGATAATCTTAGTATCGCCAGGAGTCTTCCTTTTTCGAGGAACTTTATCTTTTGAACCTGGTGGGCGTCCTCTTTTCATTTGAGGTACAACCAATTCTGCTGCCGGTGGGCTGCATCCATCTATGGGGATGTCAATCCTAGCTGGCGTATTGGCAGCAGGGACGTGTGAACGGACAATCTTCTGGTTATCCGTGAATTTATCCGGTAAAAGATGTACTGTATTCTGGATGTGAAGGATCTTCAGGATCTCATCTTCACACAGATTAGTACGCGGATCATATAGGGACAAAGACTTCTGGTCCCAACTAATGGTCTCAGAAGCTTCTGGCTTCTTAGACTGTGTGCCCAGTTTTGGAAAAAATTTCTCATTAAATTCATAGTCTGCAAAACGTGCCTTGAATGCGTCACCCGTCAGGGGTTCAAGGTATCTGATAATAGAGGGCGAATCAAACCCAATATATATACCTAGACGACGCTGAGGACCCATTTTGGTCCTCTGTGGTGGTGCTATTGGGACATATACCGCACTACCAAACACTCTCAAATGAGAGATATCCGGAGGTGCGCCGTATGCTAGTTGCATCGGGGATAAAGTGTGACCTCCAGAGGGTCTTATCCTAATAAGTGATGCGGCATGTAAAATAGCATGCCCCCAAGCATCCACATGCAACTGGGATTGCATAAGCAATGGACGTGCAATCCATTGGAGTCTCTTTATAAGAGCCTCAGCTAATCCGTTTTGGGTGTGAACATGTGCTACCGAATGTTCAACTTCAATACCCGTTGCCCGGCAATAGTCTTCGAAGACTTGTGAAGTAAATTCTCCCGCATTATCAAGACGTAGTTTCTTGATTTGGTTATCGGGGAAATGAGCACACAACCTTATTATTTGTGCCAATAGCTTTGGAAAAGCTAGGTTGCGGGTGGACAAGAGGCACACATAAGACCATTTGGTCGATGCATCAATCAGTATTATGAAGTACCGAAATGGACCACTTGCGGGGTGAATAGGCCCGCAAATATCACCATGAATTCTCTCAAGGAAGCCATGAGACTCTAATCCCACTTTCAGGAGGGATGGTCTCATTATAAGTTTTCCCTTGAAACAAGGGAGACATGGAAATTCACCCTTTTGAAGAATCTTCAGGTTCTTCAAGTTGTGTCCACGGGATTCAGAGATGATGCGTCGCATCATTGCTGTTCCAGGGTGACCAAGTCTATTGTGCCAGAGTTCGAACTCTGGCAATGATTGGCACGTCTGGTGCTCAGTCATATTGGCTTCTATTGGTTGAATGTATGTTTGGTAGAGACCCGACGGGAGTCCCTTGAATCGTTCGCAGATGATCTTCCGGTCATCTTTCTGACGAGTTACATACAGATATTCAACCGTATTTTCATCTCTGGTTTCTAAGTGGTATCCGTTTAAACGGAAATCCTTGAAACTTACGAGATTCCTATTTGATTTAGGAGAGAATAATGCATTTTTTATTTGAAGTCTTGTGTTATTTGGGAGCAATATAATTGCTTCACCAGATCCTTCGATTATTTTGGACAGTCCTGAAATTGTGATAACAGGACCGTCATATTTATTTACGCTATTAAAATAGCAATGATCGCGAAGGATTGTGTGCGTTGAGGCACTGTCCACTAGGCACTCAGACATCATCTATATAAGCAAAAACGAAATTTTATTTGATCGAAAATGTAAACATTCATTCGAAAATAAAAGTTCGTACTTAAGCAAATAAAGATGAAGATACATTTAATTCTAAAAAGTATAGATAAATGATGATGCTCAATCTAGCATATCGTCGTTCTCGAAGTCTTTAGCAGTAAAGACTGTTGGCGGCTGTACACCTGCCAAGTTTGTTTCAGGTCGAGACTTCTGGCTCGCCTGGTATAGATGCTGTAGGTGGCGAGGAGTGCGGCAGTTTCTGGACCAATGGCCAGTCATGCCGCATCTATGGCATTTGTCCTCCCATGTCTTCTTTGGAAGTGACACGTGCTTGGTGTCCTTTAGCTTCCAAGTGAAGTTTCTTTTCCCTTTATTGTTTTTGTTTGTCTGGGGAGCTGCACCTCTTGGTAGCTTCATTACCGCTTTCCCTTTAGTATTTTTAGTCTTCCTCTTGTTTTTCCACTTCTGGGGAGAAACGTGGTGGGCTTCAGGGATAGGGGCAGTGCCAGCTGGACGTAAGTTATGAGTTGCTAGCAGTAAATCTCGATTCTGCTCTGCTCTAAGTAGGCATGAGATCAGATCGGAGAATCTCGTGAAGTTGCGTTCACGATACTGCTGCATGAGGATTGCATCTTTCTCGTGAAACGAGGTAAATGTTTTTTCCAACATGCGTTGTTCTGTCACTTCTTCACCGCACAACTTCAGGCGTGAGGTGATGTTATGAAGTGCAGAATTATACTCAGCGACGGACTTATAGTCCTGAAGTCTGAGGTTTTCCCACTCATAACTGGCACGGGGTAATATAACATCAATTTGATGTTTATACCGTGCTTCCAGTGCTGTCCACAGGTCCTTCGGGTCCTCAACCGTTAAGTATTCGGCCTTTAAGGTCCGATCTATATGCTTCCTAATGTAGATTATGGCTTTCGCCTTATCTACATCGGATACAGTGGTTGTGGGGCTGCTGCTAGCTGTAGCAGAA
Organism: Scilla litardierei; assembly: GCA_030789695.1. Classification (NCBI taxonomy): domain Eukaryota; kingdom Viridiplantae; phylum Streptophyta; class Magnoliopsida; order Asparagales; family Asparagaceae; genus Scilla; species Scilla litardierei. The sequence goes on along the minus strand of CM061137.1, from coordinate 15,466,549 downwards.
GCTTCGGCCGCTGCTGGGGCCGAGGAAGGAGCCAAAATGGACCCAAGGAGGGCCATTGAACGCAAGTGGAACTTCAGGTCCACTCGCCAACTCAGGTAATTTGTCCCTGCAGAATCGAGGACCTCGAAATCGACGCTTGCCAATTTTGCCATTTATCTACGTATTTTAAAATGAGCATGAATTAATTAAAATTCAAAAATTCATGCATAAAGAAATAAACAAGTAAAAATGCGGGGATCGGCCAGATACCCAAAATAGTACACAGTCCAAAGTTCGTTTAAAGTCCATAATAGAAAAAAAAATACAACTTTGGAAACCCAAACTGAACTGGGTCCCTATATCTCCGTCTTCATATGCTGTTGCATCGAGCTTTGGCTTACACAGTCATGAATCGACTCCTTGCGGTCCAGCGGACGCGGCCAGGGAATTGACTAAGCCAGGACCACTTGTTACCCAGTCAAGCTAGGTTGGTCCAGCAAACTTAGCCAAGCACATTGACCGACATCATGATCCATTGAAGGAGTTTTCATCAATTCTATGTGCTGTTGCATCGAGCTATGGCTTTAAAATACAAATTTCCTCACTTACAAATTCTCTCAAAAGAAAATAAAAGTGCAAGGAAAGTAAATAGGTATACAATGGCCGATTCCGAAAAACACATTTTTACTGCTTTAAACATCCACGCAGTTCTAAATATGCTACGGGCATAAAAGTAAACAACCACGCATATATCTCAAGCAAAACATATGGTAAGGGAAACTAGAAAATATAAATATCTTGTAGACCACGTGGAAACGTCATACACCGTTAGGTTAGTTGACTAACGGCAGAGCGGTCTCAAGATCTTTAAGATAATTATATTTTGAAAAATAGAGTCCTAGTAAACCATAGATTATAATATGCAAGAGGGATGTTTAAAACAATTTGTCAACATGGAATATATCAATTAATTGAGATTTTACATAGAGGAGACTACCTTTAAGTAATTGTATTAACAAAACTTTTAGCCTAATAAGTCAATTCAATATGTGGACTTCAGGCACATTAGAAAAAATTTTAGTTTAATTTTTAAGTGTGCAATTGGATTTACTGGGCTTCTGGCCCAATTGGGAAAACCAAACTAATAATTAAGCTGAATGGTGCTACAGGCCCATAAAACTTATATTCATGTATAATCTGGGCTTCAGGCCCAATAAACAGCCCAACCACAATAATAATAAAAAATATAAGGAATATTAATCTTAAGCCCTAAATTAAATTTTTAATTTATTTGTTAGGGGATATGGAGAGTCCCCAATCAAAATCCAAAAATTTATGCATGTACATCGAAACTTCCGTTGTGTCATAGGTTTTACGGCCAGACTAGCTCACGGGTACAATGTGGTACTGCCCAAATGGTGCTGGTGGCAGAATTAGCACACAAGCAGGGACTATTGTCAAATGATCAAGCATCCTATTGGACCATTGTCAAATTATACAGTTATCATTTGTGCGCACACTTGTGCAATGATTCAAACATCAGTTGTGTGTGTGCATGCACATGGGCTCGTGCGAACCTTGCATACAGAAAGCATCTGACAGAAACTTTTTAGGTTGTATATGATTCATAAATGCCATATATGAATATATTCATTCTGTGGTTGTCAAGTTATTGCTATGCCGTATCAGGTTTTATTTATAATACTGTTTGTGCTTATGTCTATAGTAAACACTGTTAGTTAGGACAATGTTGAGAAAATATATACAGTGCTATGTTTCACTATATGCTTTATAGTATTGTTTAAAAAGCTTACATGAACCAAAGGATGCAAGCAACATGTACAAAAGCAAACAAAAGTGCAAGCTACCTGTAATGTTTGTTTTTGTTTTTTTTTTGGTTTTATATTGATTATCAAATTGCCATAGATTTATACATGCATATAGAATAAGCTTTGTACAATCATAGTTATCAATATATTGTAATTTTCTACGGTTCAAAAGAGATTACCTCTAGATCAGAGATCTAGGGACGATTGTAAAAAGCGAAGATCCGTAGAAAGAAAAATCCACGCTCCTAATACGCCAAAAAGGATCGCCGCAATGGTTCGCCGCAACAATAGATTCCTTCGCGCGTAGAGGTTTAATTTGGTGGTGATTTTAGGATTGGTTTCTTTCTCATGGAAGAACACGTGCTGATAACGTGTTAGAAGGTAATAGAACTCAAGAGAGAGAGAGAGAGAATTTCATTGCAAAGAATAAGTCCCCATAGCTAAGAGCCATGTTGCTCTATTTATATATCTCATAGTGGGGAGGCCAAAAGCCTCTAGGAGACCAAGGGTCCCCATTACTCTAAGTAATGGGGGCCTAATGAATGGGTAATGAAGGAGGGGAGGCCAAAGGCCTCCCTCATTCATAACATAAGGTCTTTTTTTTCCTCGTTTATTATGGAAGTGTTTGACAAAATCATGTGGGGGGGGGGGGGGGGGGGGGGGGGTCCGGGATTGACAACTCCCGCCCCTTTTGGCCGGGGTTCTCAACCCCAGTCAATTCGATCCCTAATCGTCACCTTGATTTGATTGGGACGAGCAATTCTGAGGAAATTAAAACTACGTCACTTATCACCACTAGCGTACGTATGTAGCAAACATCGGACGATTTTGATAAATATTTTTAAAGTTGATTGAATTTTTACAATTATTTTTAATTTTCAGCTTTTTTTAATAAAAAATTTGTCCTTCTGAAATTCAGCAAAAATACAGGGACAGTACAAGAAATTTTTTCCCCGAAAATTCAGAAAAAAGAATAGATTTTCCTTTTTTATAACCATATCTTCAATCAATTATTGTTGTTATTTCAACCAATTGCACTGCTCAAACGGCAGAGAAACAAACAATTCTTCTCTCATTCCACTTTCCCCAAAATCCTGGGTTAGGGTTTCCCAAAAAACGTCAACTTTTCCAGTCTATTATTAGGGTTTTCGACGATGCCGTACTTGGTCCGCGATCGCCTCTTCTTCGGCAACATCACCGACGCTGCCCAAACCCTAACATCGGGCGCCAACCCCGAGATCACACACATCCTCTCCCTCCTGAGCTCCGCCTCCATCTCATTTTTCTCCGATTGGAAGCCGGACCTCAATATCCCCGCGGAAGAGATCAAGAAGGTCTACGTCGGCGAGATCGACGGCGACGGGAAGCGGTCGCTGTCGCCGGACAAGCTGCTCTACTCTCTGCAACGAGCGGGGACCGATTTGAAGCTGAAGAGGATGGCGGTGCCGCTGAGGGATACTGAGGATGAGGATCTGTTGGATTATTTGGATGTATGTTTGGATTTCATAGATGGAGGGAGGAAGGAGGGGGCCGTTCTTGTGCATTGCTTCGCTGGGGTTTCGAGAAGGTACTGAGATTTCTGGTTCTTGATTCGATGAATGTTGCGTTCTTTAATGCTGGTCTCTAATTTTGGGGTATATTTGTTTCTTTATTGAGATATATGTTTAATATTCAGTTGATAGTGAAGATTTTCTAATTTTAGTTGAGATGGGAACTATTAGTCATTTAATTATGTGTAAAATATAATAGTATACATGGTTTTGTCTCATTTTATCATTTCAGAATTAAATAGGCAAATGAATGGGAGATATCCATTTTGTGCGGAATGGATTTGGTTTTGGATTTGCCCGAATTTTACTGAATGCGGCAAAGCTGGAGTTGTAGAGAGAAGTCGGTTCAAGTTTTAATTTTGGCCCCTCTCATGATTAAACTATGTAGAGAAATTATGGAAAACCTCGGTGCCATTGCTTCTTATAAATTTGGATGTTATGTAATGCAGTATTGCATGGATTTTCATCTGGGTACATTAGGAACGGTTGGATGTGAAGAATAAACGACTGTCAATAAAGCATGTGAGAATAAACGACTGTCAATAAAGCTGAATGGAGAAAAAGGATGCAAATATCAAACCCCATGCTACGTGACAAATGCTTCGTGTTATTGTATTTTAGGAAAATTTCTTGCTTATCTGGCTTTTTAATTAGATATATTCTTCTATAACATTTATTGTAGTATCCATAAGAGATGCTTTGAATGCCCATCACCTCCCATTTGAGTAACCAATCCGCATAGCCAATACTTTCTCCAACAACCATCCCGTGCATTCTTTTTCATATTCTAATCGGTTCCCCTAAGATATTTTTTCTGCTTGTCATGCGCCTGGTAGAATCTCTTGTATGGAACAGATCCATATTAGATATATTTATCCCAGTATTCCATCCATTTTCATGTTCATATTTAATTAATATATACTGGATAACCATACTCTTCAAAGAACAGATATGGAATCATACTCGTATTGAATTCTTTTATTTCTTTATATCCCTAGTAGAATATTTTCTATAAGAGTGTCGGAAGGGCGGATACAGGTATCTACTACACACACCACACATGAATATGGATGTTGTTTGAATATTGAACTACACGTGAAACATAAGTAAAAAAATGATGCAGGTTTGGGTTTAACCATGGATATTCTTCAGATCTCGTTACTTTGGACGTGAAATCAAAGAGTAGGGGTTCAACCTTTAATCGTAATAACTTACTGCAAAATATGTATACAGAAGCTAGGTTTTGAGATCCTGGCGTTTGAGCTTCTTGTTGTCTAGGTTTGTAAAAGATTTTTGTTTGCTAAGTATTCTATGTAATTTAATTTATCCTATGTCTGCATATGCATATGAGCCTCTCCTAATTCTAGTCAAGACGATCTACTTTATCATGACAGAACTCTTTTTTCTGGGTTATCTTAACTTAAAACAACATAGTGCCTACATTTCGTTTATGACTTTTTTGTTGGACAATTGAGTTTATTGCATTCATCAATTATTTGACAACCTATTTATGTGTTTATTCAATCATAGGAAAATATCTGTTTCTGTAGTAAGCGTTGGAAAGTGAGACTGAAGGCTGTCCAATGGAATTATACGGAAGTATGTACTTACCTTGAGAAATATAGGATCCTTTCGGTTATTTTGTCCTTTTGCAAGTTGTTACCCTTGCCATAATTATTTGTGATAAACATATTTGAAATCTTGTGTATATGATTATTTTGGTATGTGGAAGCAAGAACTTTCTGATGTTCATATTTGGATCATCATTTTTCAGATCTATTTCTGCTGAATTTTTAGTTTACATTATCTTGTTTTTGTTCTGCTGAATATCTAGTTGATGTTCATGAGATATAATTTTTTTTCCATTGTCCACGCATCTTTATACGGACTTTTTTGCATTTGTCTATTTGTTGCAGTGCTGCTATCATTACTGCTTATCTAATGAGAACAGAACAAAAGTCTCAAGAAGGTTCGAATTAATCCTTTTTGTTTGATTTCACTAACCATACAGATGTATAATGTTAGTTTTTTGACATGTTAGATATCTTATATTGTGATCTAATATATCCGTTGCCGGTAATGAAATTGTTTGGTAATGAACATACGAGTGCTTCTTTTCTTTAACTTCATTTCAAGTTAACATTTATCTGATTTTTTTTTGTTTCAGATGCTATTGAATCTCTGCGGGAAGTATGTGAATTTGTTTGTCCAAATGATGGTTTTCTTGAACAGGTGAGACATTTTACTTGGTGACCTGGTAACATGTTAAATCATGTTAAGAAGAAATCCTGTTTACATTCTCTTCTCCTAATGGCAGTTAAAATTGTTTGAAGATATGGGGTTCAAAGTAGATCTTTCCAGCCCATTGTACAAGCGGTTTCGTTTGAAAGTGTTAGGTGAGTTTTTGTTATGTACCCCATGGATATGGATGCAGGAAATATCTGACAGGTTCAAACAATGTTAAGCATGTCGATCCACCTTTCTTATCTATTATGTGCATCATTACTACTTTTATTTAGGTTATTTGTGAGTTTTGAGTTTAGTAGGATTGTTGGTCATTATTGAAGAATTAGGCATTATTAGACATGCACTGAGTGATATATTTATTACATTTGACTTATAAGGAACCTTAAAAGCCTTGAGCTTCAATATTTAGTTGTTGTAATTGTTCATTTCCCAAAATCAGGTTAGCATACAATATGGTCGATCATGATCAACTAAGTTCGAGACCATCACATCTTTGAAAAAATAATCACCTCTACTGGCGTTGGGATGCCATAGAACTTCTTCCACATTCTAATGATAATTTGGAAATGTTAAAAGTCCATGGTTCCATTAAGTGTGAATTTTCTTTGACATCACACCCATTACTACTTAATCATGTATGATTTCTTTCTGTAAGGTCCACATGCTTAAAAGATTAGTTGCTTATTGATGTGTTGTTACGTTTTTTTGTCGGGAAACAAACATTTTGTTTGCTATAAATAGCAAATTAGGGTTTCTCCAATCAATTTAATTTGTACGTACTTGAGTTATTATGATTGTTTGATTGTTCTTTTGTCTAACAATTTGCGTGATAAAGTTAATTTGGCCTTTCAATTTTATCATTTGAAGAAAAGTGCATGTTAAGTATGCATTCTTATCTTGTCGAGGTGAAGGCCTCAAATTGAGTTACCATGTTGTGGTCTGCCTTTGATTTTTGTACCATCAGTTGTAAAACACATGTTCAAAATGCAGAGACTAAATCTGATATAGAATTGTCTTGTAAATCTTATTTGCAGAAATAGTATTATGCATGTAATATGCATTTTATTCATTGATGGGATTTGTATGCATTCATGGACATGGTGACTTATGTTGTGGCCATGTTATGTAGATGCGGGTTTCTTTCCGTTCGGTTAATAAACAGTATATAATGTCTTAATTAATAGAAGCCATCATGCTAGCAAGAAATGGAGGCATGCCGTCAATTTGATTATTATAGAAGTCCAGTAATGAGATAGTATAAATTGGTAATTGAAGGTATATAATGAGTCCTTGACCTGGTCAATGACAGTGCATTAGGACCTCTAGATGATTAGAAAAACATGGTGGAAATAATTGCACTGTCCAGGCTATATACGATACAAGTCACAGCAAGCACAATGATAATCTTCATAAATCAGTGTGTTAGAAAGTGTTAGAAAATATCTCTGTGTGGGCACACACATTATATTTATATTTATCTATGATTTGAAGGCACAAGAACGAATGTTGCATTTAGATACGAACATGGGGTGTCAGTTACAACAACTATCCAAATTCCAAAGATGAGGACACGGTTATATTTGTGTGTGTGTGTGTGTGTGTGTGTGTGTGTGCATGTGCATGTTTGTGTATATTGAGTTATATCCATATAAGAAAGAACTTTGCTTGAGTAAATAATTTGTAAAATAATATTTTTTTTGTCAAAATAGGGTACACCATACTATACGTATATTCTCTAAGGTAACACTAGATTTGTGTCGGACATAGATGCACATGCATGTCATGTCCAGATGTGTTGGACATGGAAATTTTTATTAGAGACTAGATAAAGTGTCCTACATATCATAGATTTTTATGGCATATAGAATTTCAATTGTGTCGATAACATATATATGTACTTTGCCACAGGAGTTGGTATGTGCAAGTCACCTGCTTAAAGATTTATATTCTTCTGTATTATGTACTTATTTATTTGAACAAAGGTCATATCCCTTTTAAATAACCAGTCATTGGCTTAGTCAACGAGTGCATCGGGACCTCTCAATCACGAGAAAAACATGATGGGAATAAATGTGCTGTCTACGCTTCATATGTCACAACGAACACAATAGGAAATTTTCATAGATCATTGTGTTAGGGGTTATATATGTTATCATGTGCACATTATGCGGATTTTTGTGGCAATACGAGCATCTCAATTGTGAGGTGCATACATATATACTTTGCCACACCAGTTGTTAGGTGCAGGCCACCCAGTTAATGATCCACATACTTCTATTTCATACTATGTCCTTTTAATTTGACCCAATGCCAATATAGTCTTGAAACTAGAATCTTCCATAACCCAGTCCTACCCCTTAAAACTGAGCCAGGCCATGGTGCCACAAAAATGTTATATTGGTGCACTTTATTGAGCATGTATACTCCATAGCTTAGGTATCTACATGCAAAATTCAGTCCTGTCTAGTTGTAAGCCAGGGGAATATGTGCAGACTTTAGATCACAACCTCAGGATTTATATAGCACTGACTGCTAGCTTCTTTATTGCAAATTGTTGCTATGATTTTATCTCCAATGCATTATTATAAAAGCATCATCTTTACAAGGAATATAAGATAAACATAGACAACAGAGTGTGCCAAAGCAATATGTGAACCTTGGACTTAGAGACCCTAAAGAGACAAGGCAAAATGATAGGCATGCCCTCTACAGAGAGATTACCTGTTTTAAAAAAAAGTGGTCTTTATGTCTATTCAATGAACATATGTCAACTACCAGAGCTGATTGGAAGTCTGACAATGAGATGGCCTATGGTAGTCATCTTGGCCACGGGAGCAAAAATATCTTGTTATACCTTTCATCTCGTGTCCCCCCAAGAAAAAGATTACATGCAATTTTATTCAACAAAGTTATGAATTATATTGTGAGAATTGGAAACAACTTGTGATTCCCAAAAAGTTGCAATAAAGGTGAATGAGGTTGCAATATCCCATGAGTCCATGATCCATGTCCTATATAAACGTCGTGCAAAATATTTCCTTAATAAGACCATCGACGCTGATAATCAATATATGAATTTCACGGTGTTATGTTTCATTTCATCCTGTTGATTGGGAGTGCTGGAGTGTACATGGCTGATTATTTTTGTATCCCCAGGCCATTCTTATAAACAAGGGGAGAAGGTGGATAGTTCCATATTTGAGACGGATCCTGGTCTATCTCCAGAATCCAATCCTACCGAGGAGAAAGCCAAGGGGGAGAAGACAAAGATTGTTTACCGCTGCAAGAAATGCCGAAGAATTGTTGCCGTGCCAGCAAATGTCGTTAGCCACACACCAGGCGAGGGAGAATCATGTTTTGAATGGCAGAAGAGGAAGAGCGGCAACCCGTACAACAGATTTGGCGAGGTGGAGTGCACTTCAATGTTTGTTGAGCCTCTGAAGTGGATGACCAGCGGTAAATCCCTATTGTAGTCTTTCTTCAACTATATCCATGTACCTTGGAACTTGATTTCCGTTTGCATTTTAGTTCTTGGTAAACATCTTGATGTGCATGCTTACGACTTTCGTGTCATACATAACGCAGTTGAAGAGGGTGCATTGGAAGGAAAGCTTTCTTGTATCAAGTGCGATGCACGCTTGGGGTATTTCAACTGGGCCGGCATTCAGTGCAGCTGCGGCAGCTGGATCACCCCTGCCTTTCAGATCCACAAGAACAAGGTTGATGTTAGCAAAGAATTGCCATAGGATCGGATCACTCCACGAGAGCTGAATAATCCCCCCAAAAGCATATACTTCACAGAAGCTAAGCAGGGTTCATGTTCCGGGATGCATGATGCTGTTATGTTAAGCAGCAGCAGCAGCCTGGATCCTCATGAAGGTGCATAATTATAGTAATAATTATGTTTTGCAACCAAACTGCATTGCCTATTTTTTTTGGTCCCTCGCAGTTGGGTATTGATAGTAGATTGTTATATCTTGGGGGTGGGGTGCAACGCCTCTAGTTTGAAACTTCATCTGATAAGAACATGCTCTTGTATTTATTTTTACTGCCAAACCCTATGGTGGAGCTCCCTTGGCCATTGTGTTTGTGTATATATCTAAAGAGAGCCAGGTGCATTGTTTTCAAGACTCCTGAGTTTTTTCTTATATTTTCATTTTTTTTTCTGTCTGCAAGCATGATTTATTTTGCAAGACTGATTTGGGATGCATAATGTGCTATGGTTTAGTAATTTAGAGCATGAAGATCAAAATGATCTGATCGTCAAACAATTGTTGGATGGGGTTGATGGGCTAACCAAGGAAGAAATTTCCTACTTGATTAGCTGACCTCCATATTCCTCATGTGTTCGTGTGTGTGAAATGGACATTAACAGGCTAAGAAGGAAATGTCCTTGGCTAACATCAAAAACCAACCCTCTTATTTTTTTTCCTTCAATCTGATCCGTCAATTTTGATATTTCATGTTCTAAAATTCCAAACTATCAATTTTCAAGGGAATTCAAAAGGGTTTGCTCGTTCATACATGCATCGCAAGTTTAACAGTTTCAAGGTAACAAAAATTTTTACACTGGCTAGATGAATGATCAAAATCTATAGGGTTCATTACCAAAAAAAATTCTATAGGGTTCACTTAAAAATTAAAAGTTAATGGTTGAGGTTTTAGAACATGAAGATCAAAATAAAAGGATTCGATCGTCCAAAAAAAAGTAGAGAGTGGGGTTGCGTGAGCTAGCCAAGGAGTAAATTTCCACATTGGCTAGCTGACCTCCGTGTGTGTGTGTGTGTGTGTAAGAATATGTGTCTCAACTAGCTAATGGTGAAATTTGGGTATCAATGAGCTAATGGTGAAATTTCCTCTTAAGGCTAAATGCAAAAACCATATTCTTATATTTTGATGATGGGGTCCAATCAATTTGATCATCATTTCTAAAATTACAAACCATCACTTTTCAAGTGTATCCAAAAGATTTTATGTATTTTTTAAAAATATTTTCCCATGTGTTCTATACGTCATGGATGGTCGCACGGCAAAAGTCAAGCGAATCCATCACTTTTTGTTCCTAGTTCCCATTGTTGCAAAATCAACGGTTTCAGAAAATAGAACTTTTTATAACAAGCAGATCGATGGTCAAATCTGTTTAGGATTCACTTATATATGAGGTTTTGGATTTTAAAATATGTACATCAATCCTACAAAAAATTTAAAGATTATGAACATGAAGTTTTTATGATGTCAGTGTAAATAATTTCTTGTGCTAACAGCACATATACAGTAACATGCAATATGTATGTATGCATGTATGTATACATGCAGTATGTATGTATGTGGAAAACAAGTGGCACATTATTATTTTGATCAGGTGCAGCTGACGTGTCACGTTCCTTTGATGGAGGAAAAGAAAAGGTGAGAATGTGTTACATTAACGTAACTAATTATTTTTGATCATGTGCTATCAGTTTCTCATTAATGGCAAACTTTACATTATCATCATCCTCATCATGATTATTATTATTTTATTTTATTCCCTTGATGTAGGATGATTTAAAACATGAGGCCTTCTCGTACCCATCCATAATTAACCTCTGGGATAAAACTCATTGGCACTCCTCATTTCCTTATGGGTTAACTACTTATCCAGTGACATAAATTTTTTTTTGCATTGGGTAAAAATAAAGATGATGCAAAGAATAATTTTTCAAAATACCAAAGCAAATTTTTTTTGCCTTAAGCTTTCTCCTTCCCTTATCATTGTTGGTTCTTGAGTTCAAGACCAATGTTGTTTTGATGATGATCAACATTATGTTGTGTGCTAATCATTTTATATGTTTTAGTCTCAGATTAATTTCATGTTATACCTTCATGGAGACAAAGCATTGGATGATGGGATGATGGGATTATGGTTTCAATGTTTTGGAGAAAAAGCTTGGCATGAAGAGTATTGGACTTCAAATGTATTTATACATTCTTCATCTATTTTGCGCTTTTATAGAATATTTGTTAAGACTTGAATAGATGCGCACACACTCATATGCATCAATTCCATCTTAGAGTATCATAGATTTAGTCTAGATCCATCTCATTTGATTCATTGCCCAAAAAACTCTTTATAGTGCTTTTGGAGCAGGATCAGACATCGGGTATCCCTTCACCAGACGTCTAGCGTGTCAGCTTTTAACTTGCTAGACACAACCTTGGTTCAGTCGTCTGAAGCTCATTTGACAGACGTCTGAATAGTGGTTCAGACGTCTGCCTAGTGAACTCCAGACAATTGAACAATGTGTGTTAGTTTTCGTGAGCTTCTGTTTTCTTAACCACATTTTCTCAGCCGTCTGATGAAGGACGATCAGACGACTAAACAATTGATCTGTCGTCTGATAATCCTTCATCAGACGTCTGGTTGCTATGAGTTTGGTCAAGCGTTTTCTTTAGACCAACTCTTCTGTCGGCCGTCTGTTGTTGTGTTCTCAGACGCCTGAACAGTGTTACAGACGACTGAGTGATGAAATCCAGACGTTTGGTTGTCTTGTGTTGGATTTTCTGCATTATGTTTCTGTCTTCTGACCTCTACCAATTTTTTATGATTGAAATTTCTCATCCATTCCTGGCTCATTAGATTGCTTTCTTCAGTAGCTTTCCAACACATCTTGAATCACTTTAATTGGAGTTCATTTGTGTCTGTTATGATTGTTTTTGTGATCTGTTGGTTTTCTAGATGGAGTCTGTCAGACGCTGCATCAAACGTCTAATGTTTCTACATCAGATGTCTAATCGACTCCCAAAATTAGCCATTGGGATCTTAAGCTAGCCATTTCTAGTCGTTATTTTTGTCTTTTAGTGGGTTGTTTTAAGGGGGCTATTTAAGACAGCTTGAGATAGGGTTTTTTGGTTTTTCTCCACACTTAAAGAAATCATATTAGAGAGCTAAATTTCTTAGAGAAAGCATTCTCTTCTCCCTCTCTTCTCCAACACTAAATGAATTTATTTAGTGGTGTGAAACCCTAGCTTTAGGAGAAGCTTCCAAGTTCATTCAAGCTTATCATCAAGTACTTGGTTTCTAATCTTCCATGCCTTCACATACACATTGATAAGATCTATTCAAGGCATAGGTAAAATTGTATTCCGTTTTGTTTCGTTGCAAAACTTAGTACTTGGTTTGTGAGTACATTGTGGATGGTTTACTCCATTCTAGTAGGATTTACTCCTTTGAGTGGGTTTACTCCCTTCTAGGAGGGTTTACTCTCTTGTACTCATGTAGTGTGAGAATTGCAACCAAGCACCAATTGTGGTGTTGGTTAATTGTGACCATGAAGGGCTAGTGAAATCTACGGAGTGCGATTGCAACGTGGGACTGGAGTAGGATTACCGGCGCAGGGATTCGAACCAGGATACGCCTCGTTTGTTTGTATTTGCATTGGCGTATTCTTTGTGTGATTGTTGTTATTGAGCATATTATTTTTATTTCCTATGCATTATGCATTTAATTATTAGTAATTTTTTAATTACGCATATTTGCTTGCCTTTACACTATTTACACCCGGTTTAGTATATATTGTGTAGCCACGGGTTTCAACAACCATCCCCATTTTTCTGCACAAAAATTAGATTGGTCAAGAATCATGATCAAATCAATATTTAAAAAAAGGAAAATGTGAAAAAGACTAGGGACCTTGTTGTAAATATTGGCGGCAACTCATTCCTCTTCTCTGAAGACATTGACGTTGCCTTCGCTGAAGCAGTGAGATATTCTAATGATTGACAATCATTCGATTGCCACCGCTCGAGAAGTCGAGATAGAGTGGAGATTAGAGAATTCCACAAGCACAAGCAATAATATGCTCTCAATCAACCGAGAAGTGCAAAATTCATACATCAATAAAAATTTAAATGGTAAATCAGTAAAAATATTGAACATTCTAGTAGATCAAGAAGCTAATAAGAATAAAATCAATAAGAAGATAATAAAAATTTCTAACAGCAGCAACCCTTCGTGAGAACTCGTAACTGAAGATGGGGGTGCTATACAGACATACTTTTTTGTTTTCTCACACACACCACTAGTACAAATTTCGTGCTAACGATGTGTGTGAAGCAAAGAAAATGTTTGTATAGCATTTCCTTAAAGCTATAACATATTTTTTTTCTAAAATTTCTTTTTTGCCCCATATTTTTAAAATTTTTCTTTTTTCCCCATGGGCAGTTGCCCAGTGCATAGGGGCGGTAGTTCTGTCCTTAAATGCTAAGACAATTGGATGATCATCATCAAGCAAGCCAAAGTGTTAGGATAGAAAATATAAGATGAAAAATTTTATACACACATAATGGCTTGTAACGCTAAACAAGCAATAGAAAATGGGGTTTTTGTATATCTGTCCCTTAAATCTTACGTATTTTGATACATGTCCCTTAAAAATTTGTTTTTGCTCTTAAATCTCTCAAATATTAAACGTTAACCTTAATAGTCCATCCATCCTGTATTCTATTAAAAAGTTAACTAAAATTACATTAATTAACGATTAAATAATGATAACAATTAATTAATTAAGACATAAACTATAATTAACCCTTACCCCCCTAATTAACCCTTAACCCCGAAAGCTAGGGGGGAGGAGGAGCGCCCCCCCCCCCCCCCCCCCCCCCCCCCCCCCTCCAACCCGAATCCCAGGGGAGGAGGAGCCTCCTCTCCCTCCTCCTCAGACGAGGAGGATGCGACGGCGTGGAGGTGGAGGTGGCGGCCCCAGAAAACCCAGACCCCCCTTTCCACCCCAGAAAATCCACAACACGCACACACGCACACACACGCACACACGAAAAGCTCGTTAAGCCCTAACCCTAACCGAATATTCTCATTTCTGTTAGATTTTAACAGTAAGTTAGTGAGAGGGACTATTAATGTTAAGAGTTTAAGATTTGAGGAGAGAAAATATGAATTTTTAAGGGAAATCTATCAAAATATGCAAGGTTTAAGGGACCGATATGCAAAAAACCCTAGAAAAATTCTTTTCCCACAAGCTTGCAATTTTGACAAATCTCCACCCAAGAAACGTGCCTATGAACCCATGAATGATACTCGATTTTTTTCGCATGAAAAACCCCACATGTATTTCTCTGGTTGAGATGTTGGTGATGTGTTGAAAGAAAATTAGCATATACATTAGGGGAGAAATATCTATTATACAATTGACGAAGTTTTTTGAATTTTGTCCTACGTTGCAGTTTTGTTCTAGTCATATTTTGGGTTGCTGACTGGGACGCCAGTGGAGGTCCTGTAGGATTGGGTGGGGTTCTGCGCTTTTGTGGTGGGGTTTTAGAGTTTTTTTTTTGCGTTTTAGTCCCTGTTTTTCCTCCTTTCGGGGAGAAATATCTATTATACATTTGACAACGTTTTTTGAATTTTGCCCTATGTGGCAGTTTTATCCCAGTCATATTTTGGGTTGCTGACTGGGACACCGATGGAGTTCCTGTGTGGTTGGATGGGATTCTGCGCTTTTGTGGTGGGGTTTTGGTGTTTTTTTTCGTTTTAGTCCCTGTTTTTCCTCCTTTGCCGCCGTCCCAACGCTTTTTTCACTTTGGCGACCGCTTCTCTCCGTATTTGCGCCTGGGCAACAACTGCCTCCGTGCCCTCCAAACGCGGGCAATTTCTAGTAAATAAATAAATAAAAGGCAAGTACAAGGAAAGAGAGTTACTATTGTTAGACTCGGGATCCATCTAGTTGCATGAAGAAGAAGAAAGAGTAAACAGTCAAAACTTTTCGATCCACAATCCATCCTCGATGCAGATCATAACAATGGGGGTCCATTTCAATCCGTTGATCAATAGCAAAGATTAAGAAACATTGTACATGATCAATCCAGAAGGAAACAGCGGGCCATAACTCAGCGTGTTTTTATCAGAGTATAGAAGAAAACATGGGCAAACTTGGTGTTTACAAGACAAATGTTTGTCATGTGTCCTGCGGCCGAGAGAATGAAAAGAGGTTGTTATGATCGTTACATTTACAGGCCAAGGCCGACGGTGCGGCCATCTCTTCGCCGGAGACCGGCAGTGTACTGCTTCTCCAAGTCCATCTCGAGCTTCTGCTTCTTCTCGGCGTCCATCTCGAGTTTGCCCTCTGCCGCTGCAGTTGCATCCCCCTTCACACCCTACAATTGGCCATAGGTACCAAGGCAACCTCAGACTCTAAAAAACGTGTTAGTAAGGGGTTGAGGTATTGAGATCCTAATGACAAGTACGTATTTCATTACTTTCATTTGCTTTTCATCTCTTCTGTTCTTTCATCTCTTCTGTTCGATTCATTTGATGCAAAGAGTAAACAGGTGATTGAAATTTACCATGAGCTTGTTGAACTTCTCTTGACGCTCTCGGTCTGCAAATAGCTGTAAATCCCAGCGATTGCCTGACTGTTGCTATTGAAGAAACAATGAAACATGGGAAGATACTATGATCAGCATGATGTATCAGGCTAAACCTAATAGGGAACGTGCGAGCTTACCTCATCCGTAGTAGAAGCGTTCTTTTTGTTACCCCATAGCAGCTTCTTCTTCTGGTCCGTAGACAAGTAGCTAGTACCGCCTACAAGGTTCCTATTCACTGCCGCAACATTAACATGCTAATTAGTCTATCAAATAAAAACGTCTCGTGATCACAGATTGAACAAGATAAAATTAGAAACAATACGATGACTGCAGGGACATATGCAGCCCGACTTATAAACAGAATTTCCAGCTGCTGTTTCATTGTAAACTTGCATCTAAGGAAACAAATGGAGGGGATGCATGCCTATCTGATCATTTTAAAGGAGAACGAACGGGGGTATTTTCGTCTCTTTTTTAGTTGGGGTGTTATTCTAGCATAATTCCACGTACCATGCGGGGGTTCCTAAACCCAAGGATGCAAATATTCACAGACTCCAATACACTATCACCATGGATTTTTGAAGCATCCAGGGCAATACTGTCCGATACGATGTAATGACATGAATATTGCCATTCTTTGAAGTATCGGATCATAAGGTTCGTATGGGCAAAAATCTGGTACAATATGATATTGCTATATACAGAACATCCTAACATATATCGTGTTTTCTATTTCAGGTTTTACCCCAAATTTCTAAAATAAAAAAGGTCAAACTGCAACCAATGTGTCTCATCTCACACACCAACATGCCGACAACCACTGTATGTCAAGTCGTTCTTTTGTCAAATCATTTTCGGTGTTTAAGTAGTTAACCCATAAAATTTTCTCCTATCGAATGTTCCAGTACAATTGTATAGTGAATCCACAAGTCGAAAGATTTGATAGTCATAATTCAACCAAAAAAACCCCATCTTTAAGTTATGATTTCACTAACTACAATGCTATAAAACATTTCAGTCAAAAATGTCATCAATTATTTGAAAAGTACATATCAAAATGTGGCTGATTATTATAAGTTTATAATCCTTTTAATTAATTTTTAAAGCAGACACTATGGAATATCTGGAATGGCCAATATTGCGGATAGCTAAACCAATACCAAGATTTCAAACCTTGTAATCAAGTTTACAATATATTAATAAAGTAGAAATAATCTACAAAATGATTGCCCATACCACTGAGATAACCAAATGAAATACATAGAAACTGCTTTAAATGTGATGTATGTCACTAAACATTGTAAAGGAGAGGGAAAACCCACATTGTGTGCAGATTAAAACATGTAGCTTAAAATAGCAAAAATATCTATTTTATGTAATCACTGTTGAAACATGAAAAGTCGACGACTAAGATATCAATAACAATATTAACAGTAGAAAATTAAGGAAACAAAGGATTAGACATGCAATCAAAAGCTTATTTTACTATATGAATCAATGTGCACGGGCTTCTAAATAAACCTCAAAACTTTCTAAAACATAATGATGGGAAGAATTTACTCCTAGACAATTAGTTACAGAACCATAGAGATGATTGACAGACATCCACACGCAGCTTTAAATTTGACTGACATGTCATTGAAATGACAGCAGAAGGGACCATACTGTCTAGATAAAACAGTTGATCAGAAAGAGCAGAAGTACAAGCAAACGTGAACCAGCACTATGATTCTATCCAATTTTTAAACATGAAAAAAGTCATTATGTCAGATCTCACAGTTTGGCAGAATAAGGGTTTCATACCATCCTATAACCATCCTATAAGAAACTAACTAGAGAAATGTCACAAAACTCCTGTTCACAAATGATGAAAGAAATCCCAAATTTAATTAATTCAAATAGAACTGACAGTAAACTGGAGGCCCCAAAAGATTATGAACAAATTGCCATACAGATTTAGTTTTAAATTTTGGGAGTCAAAACTACAAGAGACGGATTGGCAGCAACGAAAGACAATTTAACAATGAAAGATTGTCTTAAACCCATATAATACCAGAAGTACAATCAAGTACCAACCTAATTCAGCAGCTTTCATTGCAGCAACTTTTGCTGCATTCAGGTCCTGAACAGTCTCAGGCTGATTGGCAGCAGAGCTAACAGGTCCAGAAGTTAATTTGTCAGCTGCTCCCTTAACCTGCTTTGAACTTGAGGATGGATTTTCATCTGCAGAATTTGTGCTAGATTTTAAAATTAACAATGATGAAGTCAGATCAAAAGAATTGTATGCACTACTGGACATTTAGGAAAACATGAATGAAAAGAAAGACGAAGAGCAGGTAACAGAAAGCAGAACTACAACTTCAATACCTTCAGAATCATAATGCTTGAGCTTCTTCAAAGAAGCATTTTGTTCATCAGATGCTGTACTTTTCCCTTCTGATTTTGCTTCTCTACTAGTTCTCTCTTTATGCTTGTCACTTTCATTGTCACCATATTTTCTCTTATCCTTCACCACATCAGTTTCTGTATTTCTGCTAATAAGAGTGTCTTTCAATCTTGTTGAACCACTCACTCTTCCTAAAGTTGTATCTTTACCATGTGCTCTTGCTTCCTCATGAGAAGATATGCGATCATTCTTGTAATCATCAGGACCCCGTCGACGATCTCTTCTTTCATCTCGAGCTTCCCTAGCTTTATCAGAATCTCTGTCATTGTACCTGTAATCCTTCTCTTTGCTTCTGTGGCATGAGCCCTCATATTTATCCCTAGAGTATTTATCTCCACCCCGCCAAATTTCCCTAGACCTATCAGAAGTGTAGTTAGGCCTTGTGTAGTCAGAATTAGGCCCACTTCTTGATTCTCGCCCACCACGAGATGACCTGTGATAACCCTTGTCATCCTCATCAGGAAGCCTGTGGTGCCTGCTATAATCACCATTCTTAGCATAATCATGAGAAGTTCCATGCAAATGCTTGTCAGAATGTCTGTGAGAGTCGGTGCCTCTGCTGGACTGGTTACGATTGAAGTCCCTTTCCAAGTCTCTATCTTTCTTCCTCCTTCGATCATCGAAATAAACTGGACTACGGCTTCGATGCTTAGGACTACCTGTAAGATAACCAGTGACTGCAAATTAACAGAAAATTAATATATAGAACTAACCATTACGAGAATCCAACATCAGTAACTACTCGAAGTGACAAGTATAACCAGAAGTTTAAAAGGGTTTGAATTTACAAGTAGTAAATGCTTGCCAACTTTCCAGGCATGGACATAAAGGATTGAACTTCTTCTAATGTTTTTCACAAGGTAAGGTGCTGCGATGATGAAAAGATTTTTCCGACTTCAAATCATTTTATACTGACAGGAAACCTAGATGGTATGGAAAAAAAATGCAAAACATAGTGGATCAACTTAACAGCGATATTTTGTGAAATTACTTTTTCAACCCAATACCTCAGGTCCATGCTCCAGTCCCATATGCATTCTTCCATGTTTCATTATGATATATTTTCATATTTCGTTACAGCTTCTTGGTTCTGTCCTCAGTCTTAGCCTTCCTCCTCCAATTTATCATAAATTAAGCATTGACTGCCATTGCAGTTATATCAATAACATCATGGTTTCAACTAATACAACTAGATATATCAAACAAACTTTATCCTCTTCATAAAAACTAATAGGATGGGCACAAAGTTTCTAATATAGTGTCAGTTTGGGTTCTGTTAAGAACAATAAGAATCTCACTCACTACCAACTAAAATCAACCTCCTTTGAATAGTTTCCAATTCATATTCAACCCAAATTTTGAATATGTGGTGGTCATTGTGGTTATTGTCATATCAACGATGATAGCCATAATTTGGTTAACTGGTTTCTAATTTTAAAATAACACACCGGGTACCCAATGTACCCTGGGTCATGGGGTAATTCTATACACAACCATTTTTGTGTTGCACACACACACACCAATGATTTTTTAAATTCATTTTTTTAACTTTACACACCCCCTAGCCCCAAACTACCTCTCTCTCTCTCTCTCTCTCTCTCTCTCTCTCTCTCTCTCTCTCTCTCTCTCTCACCCCCAATCCCCCCCCCCCTCATGCCGCCATCTCTCTCTCTGAAACCCAAGCCCCCCCTCCTCATGCCGCCTCCGGTCCCCTCTCGTCCCCATTTGGAGTATCTGCAGATGGTTAATTTTTTGTTGAAGAGGATAAAGATCATGAAGAAAAATGCAGAGGATGAAGATAAAGATAAAGATAAAGAAGATACGATAAAGATAAAGATAAAGAAGATATGGATGAAGAGGGTGAAGATGAATAGGATTCGACAGGACTTGCAGGCGTGGAATGAGAAAATTTGCGGGGGTTGTATAAAGGATAAAAAAGAATTTGTGGAATGAGAAAATTTGCGGGGGTTGTATAAAGGATAAAAAAGAATTTAAAAAACAATGAAACTTTGATTTGAATGGCAAACTTGTAAATAAATGGTACGTGTGAAGTGGAAATTGGTGTGCGTAAAGAATTTTCCTGGGTCCTAGTATCATGAAGGTTACACCACTTCTGGCCATGCCATCATTGTTTCAGATGTACTGTTTCGAATTTTTTTGCAGATGTTTGTTCATCTCTATGCTTCGTACACAGTACCAGGCCAGGTAGGTGATATGATTTTTGATCCAGCTATTTCCGGTTTCAGTAGATAAATCAAGTAATAATGTGCATGCATCAAAGCATATCGTATTCTGACTTCTAATTTTTAGGATCTAATTCAATATTTTTCGTAAGTTTGGATATTTGTGGACGAAACATAATAATAAATAGACCTTTATTTATCTTGCCGTTCTGTCCATTGATAGAACAAAAAATTGAAAACTGTTTCCGTTTTTCCGTTAAACCAAATAAGAATAAACAATTCTAATTCTATAAGGTTGAATAAAAAATCGATTAATCTTTTTTTATATAATTGCTATGCTTAGTGTGTGACTCGTTAGTTTTTTCTTTAGACTGACAAGAAACCTAGATGGTATGGAAAAAAAAATGCAAAACATAGTGGATCAACTTAACAGCGATATTTTGTGAAATTACTTTTTCAACCCAATACCTCAGGTCCATGCTCAAGTCCCATATGCATTCTTCCATGTTTCATTATGATATATTTTCATATTTCGTTACAGCTTCTTGGTTCTGTCCTCAGTCTTAGCCTTCCTCCTCCAATTTATCATAAATTAAGCATTGACTGCCATTGCAGTTATATCAATAACATCATGGTTTCAACTAATACAACTAGATATATCAAACAAACTTTATCCTCTTCATAAAAACTAATAGGATGGGCACAAAGTTTCTAATATAGTGTCAGTTTGGGTTCTGTTAAGAACAATAAGAATCTCACTCACTACCAACTAAAATCAACCTCCTTTGAATAGTTTCCAATTCATATTCAACCCAAATTTTGAATATGTGGTGGTCATTGTGGTTATTGTCATATCAACGATGATAGCCATAATTTGGTTAACTGGTTTCTAATTTTAAAATAACACACCGGGTACCCAATGTACCCTGGGTCATGGGGTAATTCTATACACAACCATTTTTGTGTTGCACACACACACACCAATGATTTTTTAAATTCATTTTTTTAACTTTACACACCCCCTAGCCCCAAACTACCTCTCTCTCTCTCTCTCTCTCTCTCTCTCTCTCTCTCTCTCTCTCTCCCCCCAATCCCCCCCCCCCCCTCATGCCGCCATCTCTCTCTCTGAAACCCAAGCCCCCCCTCCTCATGCCGCCTCCGGTCCCCTCTCGTCCCCATTTGGAGTATCTGCAGATGGTTAATTTTTTGTTGAAGAGGATAAAGATCATGAAGAAAAATGCAGAGGATGAAGATAAAGATAAAGATAAAGAAGATACGATAAAGATAAAGATAAAGAAGATACGGATGAAGAGGGTGAAGATGAATAGGATGCGACAGGACTTGCAGGCGTGGAATGAGAAAATTTGCGGGGGTTGTATAAAGGATAAAAAAGAATTTAAAAAACAATGAAACTTTGATTTGAATGGCAAACTTGTAAATAAATGGTACGCGTGAAGTGGAAATTGGTGTGCGTAAAGAATTTTCATGGGTCCTAGTATCATGAAGGTTACACCACTTCTGGCCATGCCATCATTGTTTCAGATGTACTGTTTCGAATTTTTTTGCAGATGTTTGTTCATCTCTATGCTTCGTACACAGTACCAGGCCAGGTAGGTGATATGATTTTTGATCCAGCTATTTCCGGTTTCAGTAGATAAATCAAGTAATAATGTGCATGCATCAAAGCATATCGTATTCTGACTTCTAATTTTTAGGATCTAATTCAATATTTTTCGTAAGTTTGGATATTTGTGGACGAAAAATAATAAATAGACCTTTATTTATCTTGCCGTTCTGTCCATTGATAGAACAAAAAATTGAAAACTGTTTCCATTTTTCCGTTAAACCAAATAAGAATAAACAATTCTAATTCTATAAGGTTGAATAAAAAATCGATTAATCTTTTTTTATATAATTGCTATGCTTAGTGTGTGACTCGTTAGTTTTTTCTTTAGACTGACAGGAAACCTAGATGGTATGGAAAAAAAATGCAAAACATAGTGGATCAACTTAACAGCGATATTTTGTGAAATTACTTTTTCAACCCAATACCTCAGGTCCATGCTCAAGTCCCATATGCATTCTTCCATGTTTCATTATGATATATTTTCATATTTCGTTACAGCTTCTTGGTTCTGTCCTCAGTCTTAGCCTTCCTCCTCCAATTTATCATAAATTAAGCATTGACTGCCATTGCAGTTATATCAATAACATCATGGTTTCAACTAATACAACTAGATATATCAAACAAACTTTATCCTCTTCATAAAAACTAATAGGATGGGCACAAAGTTTCTAATATAGTGTCAGTTTGGGTTCTGTTAAGAACAATAAGAATCTCACTCACTACCAACTAAAATCAACCTCCTTTGAATAGTTTCCAATTCATATTCAACCCAAATTTTGAATATGTGGTGGTCATTGTGGTTATTGTCATATCAACGATGATAGCCATAATTTGGTTAACTGGTTTCTAATTTTAAAATAACACACCGGGTACCCAATGTACCCTGGGTCATGGGGTAATTCTATACACAACCATTTTTGTGTTGCACACACACACACCAATGATTTTTTAAATTCATTTTTTTAACTTTACACACCCCCTAGCCCCAAACTACCTCTCTCTCTCTCTCTCTCTCTCTCTCTCTCTCTCTCTCTCTCTCTCACACCCCCAATCCCCCCCCCCTCATGCCGCCATCTCTCTCTCTGAAACCCAAGCCCCCCCTCCTCATGCCGCCTCCGGTCCCCTCTCGTCCCCATTTGGAGTATCTGCAGATGGTTAATTTTTTGTTGAAGAGGATAAAGATCATGAAGAAAAATGCAGAGGATGAAGATAAAGATAAAGATAAAGAAGATACGATAAAGATAAAGATAAAGAAGATATGGATGAAGAGGGTGAAGATGAATAGGATTCGACAGGACTTGCAGGCGTGGAATGAGAAAATTTGCGGGGGTTGTATAAAGGATAAAAAAGAATTTGTGGAATGAGAAAATTTGCGGGGGTTGTATAAAGGATAAAAAAGAATTTAAAAAACAATGAAACTTTGATTTGAATGGCAAACTTGTAAATAAATGGTACGTGTGAAGTGGAAATTGGTGTGCGTAAAGAATTTTCCTGGGTCCTAGTATCATGAAGGTTACACCACTTCTGGCCATGCCATCATTGTTTCAGATGTACTGTTTCGAATTTTTTTGCAGATGTTTGTTCATCTCTATGCTTCGTACACAGTACCAGGCCAGGTAGGTGATATGATTTTTGATCCAGCTATTTCCGGTTTCAGTAGATAAATCAAGTAATAATGTGCATGCATCAAAGCATATCGTATTCTGACTTCTAATTTTTAGGATCTAATTCAATATTTTTCGTAAGTTTGGATATTTGTGGACGAAACATAATAATAAATAGACCTTTATTTATCTTGCCGTTCTGTCCATTGATAGAACAAAAAATTGAAAACTGTTTCCGTTTTTCCGTTAAACCAAATAAGAATAAACAATTCTAATTCTATAAGGTTGAATAAAAAATCGATTAATCTTTTTTTATATAATTGCTATGCTTAGTGTGTGACTCGTTAGTTTTTTCTTTAGACTGACAAGAAACCTAGATGGTATGGAAAAAAAAATGCAAAACATAGTGGATCAACTTAACAGCGATATTTTGTGAAATTACTTTTTCAACCCAATACCTCAGGTCCATGCTCAAGTCCCATATGCATTCTTCCATGTTTCATTATGATATATTTTCATATTTCGTTACAGCTTCTTGGTTCTGTCCTCAGTCTTAGCCTTCCTCCTCCAATTTATCATAAATTAAGCATTGACTGCCATTGCAGTTATATCAATAACATCATGGTTTCAACTAATACAACTAGATATATCAAACAAACTTTATCCTCTTCATAAAAACTAATAGGATGGGCACAAAGTTTCTAATATAGTGTCAGTTTGGGTTCTGTTAAGAACAATAAGAATCTCACTCACTACCAACTAAAATCAACCTCCTTTGAATAGTTTCCAATTCATATTCAACCCAAATTTTGAATATGTGGTGGTCATTGTGGTTATTGTCATATCAACGATGATAGCCATAATTTGGTTAACTGGTTTCTAATTTTAAAATAACACACCGGGTACCCAATGTACCCTGGGTCATGGGGTAATTCTATACACAACCATTTTTGTGTTGCACACACACACACCAATGATTTTTTAAATTCATTTTTTTAACTTTACACACCCCCTAGCCCCAAACTACCTCTCTCTCTCTCTCTCTCTCTCTCTCTCTCTCTCTCTCTCTCTCTCTCCCCCAATCCCCCCCCCCCCCTCATGCCGCCATCTCTCTCTCTGAAACCCAAGCCCCCCCCTCCTCATGCCGCCTCCGGTCCCCTCTCGTCCCCATTTGGAGTATCTGCAGATGGTTAATTTTTTGTTGAAGAGGATAAAGATCATGAAGAAAAATGCAGAGGATGAAGATAAAGATAAAGATAAAGAAGATACGATAAAGATAAAGATAAAGAAGATACGGATGAAGAGGGTGAAGATGAATAGGATGCGACAGGACTTGCAGGCGTGGAATGAGAAAATTTGCGGGGGTTGTATAAAGGATAAAAAAGAATTTAAAAAACAATGAAACTTTGATTTGAATGGCAAACTTGTAAATAAATGGTACGCGTGAAGTGGAAATTGGTGTGCGTAAAGAATTTTCATGGGTCCTAGTATCATGAAGGTTACACCACTTCTGGCCATGCCATCATTGTTTCAGATGTACTGTTTCGAATTTTTTTGCAGATGTTTGTTCATCTCTATGCTTCGTACACAGTACCAGGCCAGGTAGGTGATATGATTTTTGATCCAGCTATTTCCGGTTTCAGTAGATAAATCAAGTAATAATGTGCATGCATCAAAGCATATCGTATTCTGACTTCTAATTTTTAGGATCTAATTCAATATTTTTCGTAAGTTTGGATATTTGTGGACGAAAAATAATAAATAGACCTTTATTTATCTTGCCGTTCTGTCCATTGATAGAACAAAAAATTGAAAACTGTTTCCATTTTTCCGTTAAACCAAATAAGAATAAACAATTCTAATTCTATAAGGTTGAATAAAAAATCGATTAATCTTTTTTTATATAATTGCTATGCTTAGTGTGTGACTCGTTAGTTTTTTCTTTAGACTGACAGGAAACCTAGATGGTATGGAAAAAAAATGCAAAACATAGTGGATCAACTTAACAGCGATATTTTGTGAAATTACTTTTTCAACCCAATACCTCAGGTCCATGCTCAAGTCCCATATGCATTCTTCCATGTTTCATTATGATATATTTTCATATTTCGTTACAGCTTCTTGGTTCTGTCCTCAGTCTTAGCCTTCCTCCTCCAATTTATCATAAATTAAGCATTGACTGCCATTGCAGTTATATCAATAACATCATGGTTTCAACTAATACAACTAGATATATCAAACAAACTTTATCCTCTTCATAAAAACTAATAGGATGGGCACAAAGTTTCTAATATAGTGTCAGTTTGGGTTCTGTTAAGAACAATAAGAATCTCACTCACTACCAACTAAAATCAACCTCCTTTGAATAGTTTCCAATTCATATTCAACCCAAATTTTGAATATGTGGTGGTCATTGTGGTTATTGTCATATCAACGATGATAGCCATAATTTGGTTAACTGGTTTCTAATTTTAAAATAACACACCGGGTACCCAATGTACCCTGGGTCATGGGGTAATTCTATACACAACCATTTTTGTGTTGCACACACACACACCAATGATTTTTTAAATTCATTTTTTTAACTTTACACACCCCCTAGCCCCAAACTACCTCTCTCTCTCTCTCTCTCTCTCTCTCTCTCTCTCTCTCTCTCTCCCCCAATCCCCCCCCCCCTCATGCCGCCATCTCTCTCTCTGAAACCCAAGCCCCCCCTCCTCATGCCGCCTCCGGTCCCCTCTCGTCCCCATTTGGAGTATCTGCAGATGGTTAATTTTTTGTTGAAGAGGATAAAGATCATGAAGAAAAATGCAGAGGATGAAGATAAAGATAAAGATAAAGAAGATACGATAAAGATAAAGATAAAGAAGATACGGATGAAGAGGGTGAAGATGAATAGGATGCGACAGGACTTGCAGGCGTGGAATGAGAAAATTTGCGGGGGTTGTATAAAGGATAAAAAAGAATTTAAAAAACAATGAAACTTTGATTTGAATGGCAAACTTGTAAATAAATGGTACGTGTGAAGTGGAAATTGGTGTGCGTAAAGAATTTTCCTGGGTCCTAGTATCATGAAGGTTACACCACTTCTGGCCATGCCATCATTGTTTCAGATGTACTGTTTCGAATTTTTTTGCAGATGTTTGTTCATCTCTATGCTTCGTACACAGTACTAGGCCAGGTAGGTGATATGATTTTTGATCCAGCTATTTCCGGTTTCAGTAGATAAATCAAGTAATAATGTGCATGCATCAAAGCATATCGTATTCTGACTTCTAATTTTTAGGATCTAATTCAATATTTTTCGTAAGATTGTCGTCGTCGTCGTCGCCGTCGCCTTCATCCCAAATATTTGAGATCGGCTTGATGGACTCAATCGTAATAGAGAAAATAATATTATAATACCAACAACAACAAATAACAGAAATAATAATACTAATAAAATAATAATAACAAATAAATAAAAATAAAGGAAATAATAATAATAATAAATGCAAACAACTTAAAGAATGAAAATTGCATCGGTTCGAGATCATGTTGGAGGGTGATGTCGAATTATCACTTTCCACATATTACGATCTAAAGCTTTCTCTTCCATCAAACCAACATCTTTTATATCCCCTTTTATCACTTCTTTATGTCTTCTTCAATCTACCTCTCTTTCTCTTGATCATAATATTCCAATGGTCTATCTTTCTAATGGACACATCAATAGGTCTTCGACATATATGACCAAACCATCTCAAACTCACATCTTATCCTTTATAAGGGTCACACCTACCTTCGCTTAGATATCATCATTTCTTACATTATCATTTCTAACTTTTTCACATCCATCATAATATTCACATCTTTGCCATACACATATTCTGTTGATATTTCTTGGTGATAGCACAGCACTCTGTACTGTATAACAAAGATGTTCTAATCAATGTCCTATAAAATTTACCCTTTAGCTGTAAATGCAATTTACCCTTTAGCTGTAAATGTACACTATGATCATAAACTCCTACTATGTTCATCCATTTCAATCAATCTGCATCGATTTCTATGATCAATATCTTCAATATCGTCAATAGTATTCACATCGAATTACCAAGTTGTTTATCAATATCTTTAGTAATACTCCTACTTGTTTATCGATGTACTTCATACAATTGTAATTTTACTAAAATTAATTTTTATAAAAGCTTACTACTTAATTTAATATGTTGCATAATTAGCAACAAAGGAATTCATTTTGGGCCACATCCAATGAAATATCCCAATCCATGTCATCTCCGAAAGTCCTCAACAAGCAATTTTCTTTACTTCTCTATTCTCAACTTCACAAAATTTATCATTCCAAAACAATCCCAATTGCATTAAGGATATGCTCTTGCAAACCAATCCCACCTAGAAGCTTTCCATTCATGCCAAGTGTATTACTAGCAAAAATTATTGTAAGTTAAAAATTATTGTAAGTTCCTCAAATGCATAATATATAAACAAAACCTCAAATGCATAATATGTAAACAAATCTGAGAGATTAAAGGTAGTGGCTCCTATTGCTTAGCATGCATGATCGACTTAATTTTGAAAAAAAACAATAGGTTCTATAAAATATGATTAGCCATCGCTAACAACGTATGAAAGAGTCAGCTAAGCGCAAGATGTCACAGTATACCATCCCTACTTTAATAATATTCAAGAATGAAATCAAAGAATTCCCCTGCACAGTATGAGTGAAAATGCACACAATAATGCAATAATGTCAATAATAATACTTGGAAGGCACAACAAGCAATGAAGTTGAGTTTAGCACACATACAAGTAAATATTACTGCATAAACAGGTGTTTCAACCAGTGTAATATCCATGAAATCGCAGCTTGTTTGTTAACATTTGAGACATCATTTTAATTACATACAACAGAATAAGGATCATGTACTCGCAAAACATGGAAATAGAACGTGTCAAGAGTTTACCATTATTGCTTGCACTGGCTGTAAAGCGAAGGTTTCCAAACAACATCAGAAATACAAGAGTAACGGTCATAATGCAAGTAATTAATTTCCTCCTCGATAAACTGATATGATCCACGTTCATCATGTCACAAGGTATTATAAACCATTTGCCTATTTGTGGGAGCATAACGACGACTTTACCTGAGGAGACCAACATGTCATGGAATACATGTTCAACCACAGTAATTCAATAGAACCAGATGTTTTCATACCAATACATTCAAATTGCCAGAAACTTGCCGCATATGAGTGCCATCTTTTCGCAACAAGCAAGCAGCAATGCACAAGTTATATAATAAATTTCCAGGCATATGTGCCCAACATGTCGAGGAAGCAAATGCAACTATCATGCTAACATCAACATCAACATTGGAATTCTATTTACTCTTCACAAGAACATGCACGCAAATGTGTACTGTGGACATGCACAGGCATCAGGTCAAAGGGAGATAACTAGTAGCATAAGAAAAAAAAACAAAACTACTAACCTCCAGATGAAGATGAATCTGATCCACCTATAGGTGAATGCCGACGGTACTTCCTCGAAGCTGCTTCCTGTGCAGGTTTACGAAATGACGTCTTCACATCAGAGTTATCAAGGGAATCTTCTGGTATAGCAGGATCCATAGCTTCAAAACCTAAAGGTCAAAAAATGATATACTGGTAAAACAGGCAATTGCAAAATACAACAGAGAACAAAGTTCATCAGATTATCAATATCCAGAAGCAAAAAAGGTTTTTTTTTAATGCAGTACATTGGAAACAGGAATAAATTACAAAAAATAATAGGTGTTTGTGCCGACTAACCATCATAAAAAGTTAATAACATGTGTCCCAAAATTGTTATAATACATAAATCTACTTTGACTAGTTGCAACCTGAAGCACGCGATGTTATGGAAACCCCTAGTACAGTAAGTTCATATAACTTGCTGCAAGTTCAGTTTTCCTCCAAGTTATAATACATACAGCAGTATAAGAGGCACACATAAGCATACAACAGTCAAGAAGAATACATCTTCAAAATTGGGTACATAAACATATACAAAGTATATACATATATAGTTGTTCTGACGACAAAGTATACAAATTTCGTAATTTTCCAAATAAATTGTGTAGTAAATGATTTATGTTATAAATTAACCTCCAATGTGATCCACAGCCCAAGGCATCCGATTTAACTTCTACAGCAACATGAAAAAGAATCTAAATATGGTTTTCATATGCATCAAATGACCACAAGGAAGCCAATTAATGTTTTACTTTAAAGTCTGTGATCATTCTATGCATAACTAAAACAAATGTAAATACGTTTCCCGTGTATACAGCAGTCAGACGGAACCAAGCAGCGTGAACTTCAACTTGCATGGTTCATCATGAATATTATTTGTGCACATAAAAATGCATCTCCACAAATATATGCACACCAGGGAAGTGGCGAGAAGGTGAGTGGGTTATGGTTTTGTGTGTGTGTGTGTGTGTTTTTTTTTTTTTTTTTTTTTTTCGGGGGGGGGGATGGGAGTGGGAGATTCAGGAACAATCTTTTCATGGAACCTGTAGAACACCACCAATCTGTCCCTCAAATGAACCATCCACGCTATTCATTTTGATCTTCCAATCCTACAATTTAACAAATGAAACTGATTTGACCAGGACCTTCTCTGCCCCATGCAAGTGGGTGAAAACAAATAATTTCTTCAGATACAACAAATAAATGAAACACCCACGTTTAAACTATCTACAAACAAAATTTTAAATTATTTCTATATGTTTTACCCATGCATAAAGCGGTGACAAACTGAACTACCAGAATTTTATCAAAAGTGACTAATTTTTCACCTTAACACATGGGTAAACCATATTGAAATAATTTGAAATTTTGTTTGTAGATAATTAAAAGGGGTTGGATCACATCAATGGTATAAATTTTTGAGTAGTGCTCATAGTTTTTTATTTGAGACGTTAAGTCTTTGTTCAAAAAATAAACATAAACTTTGTAATCCAATATATAGATAATAATAGATATGTGTTGACATTGCAGGAAATTACATAAATCCATAATATTCTTATTTTTTAATTTTTTTTAGTTAGAAGTGATCTATACATACTAAAACCTAATACACCAAGAATCAAATAACACGCCTATTTGAACCTGGATCGAACCATTACAAAAAGTTTAATAGTCGAAATATTGTTAAATTTGTAACCATCCGATCAAGGCTTTAACACACTTAGGATCACTTGAATTTTTGGCGTGTTGAGATTTTAGTATGGGTAGATTGCTTCTAAATAATCAAAAAATAAATAATCAAGACCCTATCGATTTGTGTTGTAGTGTAGAAAATTTCCTGCGCCAAAAACATGTATCCATTAATCTCTCAAATATACATATATATACATCATAAAATTATTACAATTTATCATAAACTTTTATGAGTTTGCACAAAATGTAGACCTTAGCAATTCAACATTTTATAAACGAGAAAAATAGGCATCGACTAGCCAAGTAGGAAATTTTCTTATTGACTAGTGTTAAAAATTTCCAATTTGGCCAGTGTCAACCTCACCCTCTACTTTTTTATAATCAGATCTGTTCATTTTGATCTTCTTGTTCTACAAACTCAAAATACCAATTTTTAAGTAAATCCAAAAAGTTTTGCTCGTCAAAAATTTTAGTAATAGAACTTTTTGAAACGGCTATATGAACAAGTAAAACCACTTGGATTCACTGCGGGTTTGGGGTTTTAAAACATGATGACCAAAATGAACAAATCCGGTGAGGCTTTTGACGCAGAAGAAAATTCCCCCTTGGCTTACTTACCTCATATTGCTCTTTATAAAATAGCACTATGCATCATCCTTCTTGTATTGAAACATATCTACACTTATCCTAGTTTATGCAAGTCAAATTATTGACACCTTTCCCACTAAAGTATTGTCACATTTAAGTACCAATTTTATACACAAGTGAAAGTAAATATGTAACATAAATAAGTAACACGAACAAAGAAATGTATAAGAAATATATGTAATGTGTAAACAAAGATTTGTTAGATAATGGTCACCCCAATATATGTTTTGATGATGATCAAACATTATACTTCCTTTAAAGTATTTTGTGCAACTATCCGGAGATGTGTATTCTAGGCCTTGACACATAAGCTCAAGAATGGATGACAAGACTTGGACGCTAGCAACATCAACAAGGCACCAAGAATGATGTATTTTTTTACTTGTAAACTATATTACTTGATGTAATTTTTGTTTCTTTCTTACCATAAATGTTAAAGCCTTGACGATACACACACATGAAAGCTTAGGGTAAAAGACTTAGAATTATCTTAGACTTAACCCCAATCAAAACCTTAGGTTTTTTACTTAAACTGTGTATTTAGCTGCTTTCTAGTCAACCAATATCACCCTTTAGTCGACCACTATATCAGAGTATTAGACCCCAGAATTCTCAACTATTAGTCGACTGACAACAATTATTAATCAATTAATTCAAGATGTAAACCAAAACTAGTTTTCCAATACTCAGTTAACAGAAGCTATTAGTTGACCGATAGTATTTATTAGTCAACTAATAGACTTCATTAGTCAATAATGTTAACCAACCCAGTTCATCTGTGAATCATTATTCGACTAATAGATTTGCTAGTCGACTAATCAAGTTAACGTTAGATGTATTGACATTCATAAACTAATCCTTAACCATTGGAAGAGATGCTTTGGAAATTCATTTTCATAGAATTTTCCCTCTATATATAGGGAATAATTCTCAGTTGTTTAATCAAGAAAAAGAAGAAAAAGTATTTGCTTGGTCAAAATATCATGTATTTCTTATATCCTCTTTGAGCCAAAAAGAACCATAATTTCTATTCTTCAAAGATAAAAACCTATAGAATAGAAATCCCTACTATCTAGCCACCATTGCATCCACAAGCACGTATCTTTAAAGGCAATAGGAGTTTGTACCTATTTTCTCCTCAAAGCTTTGCCTCGATTGTGAGGTGGTTGTTGCTTTCGGTTGGAGAGTGTTGTTTTTCAATCTCAAGGTGTTAAGATTGGGGTACGCAATTAGTAAGGATGTTTGCCAAGATACGTGGTTCTTTCCCTTGCAGTTTGCAAGAAGTGATAGTGAAAATCTAAAGCAATGAGCTTAGGAACTGGATTAGGTCAAGTAGACCGAACCATGATACATCTTGGTGTTTACGATTGGTACTTAATTGTTTATTGTGATTACTCATATTGTTATATTAATTAATTTCGCTAATCTCATCGTGCTTATTCGGTTGTTGAAAAGATTCTATTTGGTAACTCTATTCAAGATCTTTATCACTTTAATTTTAAAAAACAATATTCATCCCCTCTAGTGTTAACTTGACCTTCCACAAGATCCAACAAGATTCTAACAAATATCCTAGATTAGAAAAAATACAACATACTAAGACACGCTTGAGAAGTCTCCGACACATTGAGGATCCAAAAGACATGTTGGTGCACAATGAGTGTGCTAATCTAGTTGACACACGAACAATTTTCTTGACTAAAGACTACATGAAATATGGCATGGAACCCTCAAGAAAATTATGGCAGAGAGATTCCATAGCCATTTTGAAATTGGGAAAAATTAGTGTCCAATAAAAATTAGTTTAAAAGAGTAGAAGTTACCAAAAAGAGAATTTTTTTACCAAAATACAAAAAATGTTTAAATTAAATAGAAGGAACAAGAAAGTTGTTTCCTGGTGGGGCAGAAATAGATTTAGAAGGCACCCGATTCTTATTCCCACAAGCACATACAAAATCACCAATATTGAGCTAGTAAACCTTTAGTGTGATGTAGGATTCCCTTTCCACCAACCCATCACTTGAATTGCGACATTTCATGACTTCTTACACGCATCTCCCTTCATCTCTTTATTTCCATTCAGCAAGCGGTTTAAGTTAGCATACACAATACAGCATCATTTCCTGGTTTCATCCTCATTTTTTTGTTGTCTCCACCTTTTTCTTCTACATTAAAGTTTTAAATTTCTTAATAAATAGGTTGCTCAAGAGACTTAAGAAGATAGATTGAGTCCCAATGAGTCAAGGACTATTCTAACACAGTAATCAAAGAGGTCTTCAAATGACTATTCCAACACAACAACAAATGAGGTCTTCAAAGGTGCTTCATTTTCCCTCTCCTCTTCCTAGACTTGTATACATCATGTATCTTCCCTACTTTCTTCTCTTTAAGATTTTGTTCACTTCTCCACTCTATTTACAACATTCAGTTGCATACTGACACACAGTGAAATGATTGCCTAATTCAGCATTAGTCAATATGGTGTTTTATCAGACTATGATCTAAATGAAGAAAAGCTAAGTTTAGAGTAGGGGATGTAATTGGAATATGATTGTGATGACAAACCATACAATGGTGATTAATAAATTATAGTAATTCCTAGTCAAAAGGTTCCAACCTGGTTATAATGTTTAGTACTTTCAGAAATATAACTTTGGCGTTCGTTAAGCTTGTCAAGTCCTAGTTACATGATGTAACAGTGGATTGTATGCAAATTTTAAAATACCCAAATCCTACAATGCATTACTCCCGCATCCAGACAGGTTATTTACAAGCAAGTGTCCGGTCAAGGAAATCATAATTCAACTTCAATAATAACATCACTACAATGGTCACCATCAATTTTTCTTTCCCACCTCTTCAAATCACAGAGCACCAATATCAATTTCATCCACATTCCCTTCCACGTCCACTAGACAGCAAAACTGAGTTAGTTCGGCAGCTTGTCTACCCTACTTGCATTTAACTTATTTTAGTTTATAGCATATTCACAGGCCAATAAAGGATGCATTTCAAGGTGGCCATCAAATTAATCACCAATTCTAGATGGATCATGGATCGAAACAGCCTGAACAAATTTCCTTACCACAAAAGACCACTTCAAATCACCATTATCGTTAAAGAATCCCATAGGAAAAATATATATATATAAATTTAAAAAATTGTTAATGGTCCAACAATTTATATCCATGGAAGCTTCAATGTAACATGCACCAGAATCACTTAAGGTAAATCAACTTACAATCTCTCTCGTCATCATCAGAAGCACCAAAGGCATAAATTTTTATAAACATCTAAAATCAACCAGCTAAAATTTTCAGTTCGATGTAGGGTACACACCACACCGATCTACAGATCACAATAGTAACAAAATTCCCAAATGATCCCAAAAAAATTAGTAACAGAACGAAGATTTCCCCATTCCTGCACCATTCTCAAAAATTTAAGAAGGAGACGAGATGGATCGGCAGACTAACCGCTTTCTCGGCGGCAAAGGGGGAGAGTTTACCGTCAAATCCGCGACAACGGTCACTTCTCGTCGGCGACTATGCCCGAGCGGCGAAGTCGGCGCAACGGCAGACCAGATGATGATGGGTGGGAGGGAGGGATTAGGGAAGAAACCGGAGATTTTTAGGGTTAGGTTTGGGCTTTCAGCGCTGATAGGGCACAGAAACGGGATCGGCCCGACCCATTTACTAAAACGGGTCCAAATGGGACGTAAACACTACCCGTTCAGTTACCGCGTCAGAAAACAAAGAAATTGCTGGTCCGGTCACGGAACCCACATAGGGAGAATTTGGGTAAATGCCATCGGTCAACCATGGGTTTTAATTTCTACCACCAACTTTAAAAAGTTTGCTAGAATATCACTCCCCTTAAAAAAAGACTAAAATACCCACGTTCGTTCCCAAACATTAAAACCCAACAAAATTAAATCCCACTGCGAAAACAATTGCAGCGGACGACGTTCTCCCTACGGCGAGCGAAGCCCAGCACCTCACACCGCCTCGAACTCCCCTCGACAGCCTCGACACCGCTCATCACCGCCAACCCACAACCCAACACCGACAGCACCCCCCATCTACGTCGACGCTGGACTCCGACCACCCCGCTTCGCCGTACTCCGACCACCCCGCATCTACGGCAACGCCTCGCCGTACTCCGACAAAGCCCTATGAGCCAATATAACACAATTTGCGCCAATTTGCGCCAATATACGTTGTGGCGCATATTGGCGCAAATTGGCGCAAATTGTGTTATATTGGCTCATAGGGCTTTGTCGGAGTACGGCGAGGCGTTGCCGTAGATGCGGGATGGTCGGAGTACCGCGAAGCGGGGTGGTCGGAACCCAACGCCGACAGCACCCCGCATCTACGTCGACGCCGAACTCCGACCACCCCGCTTCGCCGTACTCCGACCACCACGCATCTACGGCAACGCCTCGCCGTACTCCCACAAAGCCCTATGAGCCAAGATAACACAATTTGCGCCAATTTGCGCCAATTTGCGCCAATATACGTGATGTATATTGGCGCAAATTGGCGCAAATTGTGTTATATTGGCTCATATGGCTTTGTCGGAGTACGGCGAGGCGTTGCCGTAGATGCGGGTGGTCGGAGTACGACGAAGCGGGGTGGTCGGAACCCAACGCCGACAGCACCCCGCATCTACATCGACGCCGAACTCCGACCACCCCGCTTCGCCGTACTCCGACCACCCCCGCATCTACGGCAACGCCTCGCCGTACTCCGACCACCCCGCATCTACGTGTAACGACTGCGTTTCATGTATCTGGATTTATTATAATATAATATGTGTTTTGAATGGTTTTTCTCCTCATGTGTGATTTTCGTCTCCGTAGCTTCATTTTCGATCGAAACGTCGTATTTTCTCGTTTCTTCCTTAGGATTGTCGATTTCGAAGTATGTCACTCGTGACGGACTTCATAACGGTCGTATCTTATTATTAGATCAAGCCTAGGAGTCTTAGGATTCGATCACGGGGCCTCGCGCTCCGTATCGGAACTTTTGGTGCTCATTAGCCGGTGTAAGAAGGGGCACCGACCGACTAGATGACGATCAATCGGTCGGCAATCCTTCTTGGACCGACTAGTGAGCTTTCTAAATTTTCTCAGGAGTTACTGTTTATCGTTAGTCGGTCTAAGAAGAGTTGTTGACCGACTAGGTTGCAAACTAGTCGGTCGGCAATGCTTCTTGAACCGACTAACACATCATCTAAATTTTAGTTGAGTTACTGTTTACTCTTAGTCGGTCTAAGAACGTTCATCAACCGACTAGTTGCTAAACTAGTCGGTCAGTACTTGTTCATGGACCGACTAACTCTAAATCCTATTTTCGTTCAGGAGTTACTGTTTACACTTAGTCGGTCTGCGTTGGTCGACCGACCGACTAGTTGTCAAACTAGTCGGTCAGTGGTTGTTCTTTGACCGACTAGTCTGTGTTGAAACCCTAATTTCTGGGCAGCCGCCAGCCCAACCTATTTATACCCAACCCAATCGTTTTCTTCTTCTCCAACACGACCCTAAGCCCTAGTTTCTTCCCCTCTAAGCCCCCATCTTCCTCCAAGCTTCAATCCTTCATTCCAAACCCTAAATCCATCATCCAATCCATCCATTCACTCTATCTACCACTCATCTTCCCCAAAATCTCACCAAGAATCTCATCAAACCCCAAAATCCCCCAAAACCCTAGTTTCCTCAAACTTCTCCATTAGCTTCCAGATCTGGTCCTAGGGTTCCCCGAAGTGTTTCTTCCGCCTCCTCTCGGTAAGAAATCGATCTACCGTTGTTTTCATATCCTATTGTAATTTTTATGAAACCCTAATAAAATACTTGTGTTTTGATGATTGTTCCCCATAACAGCGATTCCTCGTAGGCTAGCATCCGCGGAAACGAACTTTCGTAACCGTCATCCCCGGTGATAGGCAAGTGAAACTTGCACCTCTTGATTTGGGCCATGTCTTAGGCTATTTCTCTTGCTTTAGCGTAAAAGAGACTAAACGGTGAAAGGATAGCCGTTTAGACGCCATTGACCTAGCTTGACAACGAAGCTTGGTCCGTCACCCTCATCATGCTTGTATGTCACGTTTAATTTCAATTAACGGTATGCAAATATCTGTTCATGGCATTGCATATTGATTGTTCATCATGATTGCGTAGCACACGCTACAACATTATATTCCTGGCTCGTGTTCCAGAAGCGAGCCCTGTAGTTGGAAACCCCAACGCTCGGATACCGGCTAGGCACCTGCGTTGCGGGCACAACCCTATGCCAAATACACTTCCTGGCTCGTGATCCAGAAGCGAGCTCAGTGTGTTGGAAATCCCAACGCTCGACACATATGGGTGGGGTAAGAGATAAGCGGACTGAGCCCCGAGTTGGCCTGATCCGCCACTCCGGCCAGCAGGTGGACTCTCTAGTGCACAAGTGATTAATAGTGATAGAGATAAGCGGACTGAGCCACGAGTGGCCAGCAGGTGGACTCTCTATGCACTAAGTGTTAAGTGATAAGTGTTATTAATAGTGTTAGAGATAAGCGGCCTGAGCCACGAGCTGGCCAGCAGGTGGACTCTCTATGCACTAAGTGATTAACTGTGATAAGTGATTAGTGATTTGGTAGTTTTTGCTACATCGTGCGTGTTTGCCTCTCCTTTAAACTGTTGCATCATACTTAACTGCCATATCATTGCTTAATATTATAAGTGCTAGGTTGCTAGTTACTTTCAGTTTCCTTGCCCAAGTCTTTTTAGACTTGCTGACATGTGCCCCTTTCTCTTTTGGGTGACGCATGTTAGACCCTGAGCCTGAGTTGCTTGCTGAGGGTGAGGTGTTTGCGGACGCCGAGCTTGCACCCGTGTTGGACGGGGAGTACGCGGACACTGGGGACCAGTCCTAGTGTCTTCGTTGTGTTTACTTTTGTTAGACTGTTGTTTTGTTGTCGGTGTGTAGCACCTTTGCTTGTCATGTTGTTACTTTTGTTTGGCCTTGTTCTGGGCCCTTAGACTCTTTCTTTTAGCCTGGTGGCTTTTCTGTGATGTTGAATACTTTGTGGACAATTGTGGGATTGGTATTTTATATCTGTCTCATATTATTATTATTGTTGTTGTTTCGTTTGCAATTACAGGGACCTGCTTATACTAAATTGACGCTTATCGGGTTTGGGGCTTCACCGCTCCACTCCCGTGCGGACCTTTTCACGTCTCGCCTCCATTTTAGGGAAGCGGGTCGTGACAGGTTTTAGTGGTGGCCCATGCAGGTCCTTCTGTAGCTGCAATTGTCGGGATAACGATAATGATATAAGATTGTCCAACAGATAATTTCGACATCTGAGCCCTAAGCTATGAGTCTAATTGTTTCGTTTTCTGCGTCATTAGATGGCAGGAAGGCGAATCACCCGAGGTGGTGGTAGTGGTGCGCCCCCTCATGACGAGGAGCCCGAGCGGGAGCCCACTAATGGGGAGATGATGAGGATGATGTTACAGATGATGCAGGTTCAGCAGGGTGTGCTTCTGCAGGTGCAGAATGCTCCGGTGACTCGAGCGCTCGGGTGGTGGAAGCCCCTCGCCCTGAGCCCGGGGCGAAGCAGTTCAGAGAGCTGGGTCCCGCGTATTTTGATGGAACCGAAGGTCCCCTTGCTGCTGATGAATGGATGAGGAATATTGAGGACAATCTGAAGATGTCCAAGGTCAACGAAGTTAGTTGGGTTGACTTGGCGAAGCGCCAGCTGAAGGATAACGCCAGGAATTGGTGGGATGCTGAGGAAAAGATGTTGGTTGAGCCGATCGTCTGGGCTACCTTCAAGGCCAGATTTGATGGTGAGTTCTTCCCGAAGGCTGCCAGGGAAGAGATGCTGCAGCGTTTTATCGACCTGAAGCAGGGGAACTCGTCGGTGGACATGTACCACCAGGAGTTCATGAGGCTGAGTCGGTTTGCACCAAAGATGGTGCAGGACGCTGAGGAGCGGGCTCAGAGGTTTCTGCAGGGGCTTGCTTCAGAGCTCCAGAGCTTTGTGACCTCTTCTGACCGGGAATCTTATCAGAAGGTTTTGGTCGCTGCCAAGAGGCAGGAGCTGCTTGTGAACCAGAGGAAGGGGTCTGTTGTTGGTGCTGGGAAGAGGCCTGTGGAGCAGGCGAGAGCTGTGGTTCGACCTGGATTCAGGCCGAACCAGCCTGTTCAGTTCAAGAGGCCAGGAGGGCCTGTTCGGAAGGTTTGCCATTTCTGTGGCAAGGAGGGTCATATCAAGGAATCGTGTAGGAAGTTCTTGGGGCAATGTATTGCTTGTGGAGATCCCGCCCATGCTCTCAGGGAGTGCCCGAGGTTGAGGCAACCTTGGGGGACACCTATTGCTGCCCCGCCGTTGCAGCAGAGAGCCCCGGTGCCCGCTGGTCGTGGGGTGCCCCTCGTTCCGCAGAAGCAGGCTTTTCAGCGGGCTGCTCCGCCGAGGAGGCAGGCATTTCTGATGACCGAGGAGGAGGTTTTGGCCATGGATGAGGTCATTGCAGGTAACTATCGATCTAGATTGTTCCTTCCTTAATTAATTGATTGTTAAATTATGTGAATGCTTGTGTATGGTGTTGCTAGAATAAGATTTGATCGATTAGACTGTTTGTTAGGTGTGGTTTTGGTTTGCACGTTCCCTGCCCGAGTCCTCTTTGACTCAGGTGCGTCAATGTGCATTTTGGCCCAGAGCTTCGTGGAGAAGCATTCCTTGTCGACGTCCCCTCTCTCCAAGAGTTGAAATATCGTCACAGGGAATAGAGTAGTCACGGTGCATCGTGGGTGCAGTCCTTGCTCTGTGGTGGTTTGTGGACATGAGCTTTATGCTGATTTTATTGTCCACAACATCACCAACTACGATGCGGTCTTTGGGATGGATTGGCTTGCGAGCTTCTATGCTACGATCGACTGCAGGAGGAAGAAGGTGTTGTTCGAGATTCCCGGACATCCAGTATTTGAGTTCAGTCGTGGTAGCAGTTCGCTTGGCCCTGTCAGATTTCGGGCCAGGCCGGTGGAGGCTGTAGCTATGCAGATGGAGCTGGAATGGCCAGCTGTGGTGCGAGATTTTGGCGACGTCTTCCCCGAGGAGATGTCTGGTTTGCCGCCTGATCGAGCTCTGGAATTTTCTATTGATCTCGTTCCAGGTGCGCAGCCGATTTCGAAGGCGCCGTATCGTATGGCACCTGCAGAATTGGAAGAGTTGCGGAAGCAGTTGGATGAGCTGTTGCTGAAGGGTTATATTAATCCTAGTGTGTCTCCGTGGGGAGCACCGGTGTTGCTGGTTAAGAAGAAGGATGGTTCGCGTCGCATGTGCGTGGACTATCGGGGATTGAATGCGGTAACCATTAAGAATAAATACCCGTTGCCTCGCATCGATGATATTTTTGATCAGCTTGGAGGTTCGAGGGTGTTTTCTAAATTGGATTTGAGGAGTGGTTACCATCAGTTGAAGGTGAAGAGGGATGATGTTCCGAAGACAGCGTTCAGGACGAAGTATGGACACTATGAGTTTGTGGTTATGCCTTTCGGCGTAACTAACGCGCCCGCAGTTTTCATGAATCTGATGAACCTGATTTTCTACGACTTTTTGGATAAGTTTGTCGTTATCTTTATCGACGACATTCTGATCTATTCGAAGTCGGAGGAAGAGCATGCATCGCACTTGAGGACGGTATTGGAAATTTTGAGGAAGCATCGTTTGTATGCTAAGTTTTCGAAGTGCGAGTTTTGGCTGGATCGAGTTGCTTTTCTTGGGCATGTGGTGACTGGAGATGGTATTTCTGTGGATCCCGAGAAGATTAGGGCCATCAGGGAGTGGCCTGTTCCGTCGTCTGTGTCTGAGATTCGGAGTTTCCTTGGACTTGCTGGTTACTATCGGCGATTCATTAAGGACTTTTCCCGTATTGCTGAGCCGATGACCAGGTTGACGCGGAAGGATGTTGCTTATGTTTGGTCGGGTGATTGTGAGAGTGCTTTTGGTATTCTGAAGGAGAGGTTGACGAGTGCCCCTATTCTTGTTGTGCCTGATCGCAGCGGTGGATTTGAGATCTTTTGCGATGCTTCTGGCAAAGGTCTCGGTTGTGTGTTGCATCAGCACGGGCATGTTGTGGCGTATGCGTCTCGTCAGCTTAAGGTTCATGAGAAGAATTATCCGACGCATGATTTGGAGTTGGCTGCCGTTGTGTTTGCTCTTAAGATTTGGAGGCACTTCTTGCTGAGTGAGAAAGTGAAGATTTTCACCGATCACAAAAGCTTGAAGTATATTTTCACGCAGAAGGAGCTTAACATGCGACAGCGTCGATGGTTGGAGCTTATGGCGGATTATGAGATTGATTTGCAGTATCACCCTGGCAAGGTGAATGTGGTACCAGATGCTTTGAGTAGGCTTCCAGCGGTGATGATTTTGACCTCGCAGTGGAGATTGCAGCATGATTTTTGCGAGTCTGGCGTGGAGATTGTTCTTCCTGGGGAGGCTTCTTCGTTGATGTACATACAGGTACAGTCGACGATCGTGGATCGGATTAAGGCTGGCCAGGCTGAGGATCCGAAGTTGGTAAAGATTCGGGAGCAGGTGAAAGCCGGTCTGCGGACTGACTTTTTGATTCATGAGGATGGCTCGCTGAGGTTTTGAGCCAGGTTGTGTGTGCCAGCTGGGGATATCAGAGAGGAGTTGATGGTGGAGGCACACAGTTCGCCGTATTCTGTGCATCCTGGTGGCACCAAGATGTACCAGGATCTTCGTCTGAATTATTGGTGGCATGGTATGAAGAGGAGCGTGGCTCGGAGTGTAGCCAAGTGCTTGGTTTGCCAGCAAGTGAAGGCGGAGCATCAGCGTACGGCCGGGTTGCTACAACCGCTTCCGATTCCGGAGTGGAAGTGGCAGCACATCACTATGGATTTCGTGACTGGACTACCTCGGAGTCCGAAGCAGAGTGACGCGATTTGGGTGATCGTAGATCGATTGACCAAATCTGCGCACTTTATTCCATTTCGAGTGGGACAGTCCACGGAGGTGCTAGCGAGGAGATATATGGAGGAAGTCGTGCGACTTCATGGAGTCCCCGTGAGTATAGTATCGGACAGAGACACGAGGTTCACATCTCAGTTCTGGCAGAGTTTGCAGAAGAGTTTGGGTACGCGTCTGAGTTTCAGCACGGCGTACCATCCGCAGACGGATGGCCAGTCCGAGAGGACGATTCAGATTTTGGAAGACATGCTGAGGGCGTGCATGTTGGATTTCAAGGGTTCGTGGGAGGACCATCTACATCTGGTAGAGTTTTCCTACAACAACAGCTTCCAGGCGAGTATTGGCATGGCGCCTTTCGCCGCTCTTTATGGGAGGAAATGTCGATCGCCATTGAGTTGGGATGACGTGGGTGATCGGGAGTTGTTGGGGCCTGAGATGATCGTGGAGGCCGTGGATATTGTCAGGAATATTCGGGAGAGGTTGAGGATTGCTCAGGACCGTTTTAAGCATTGGGCGGATGCTAAACGTCGTCCTTTGGAATTTCAGCCGGGCGACCATGTGTTCTTGAAGATTTCCCCGAATCGTGGTGTGATTCGTTTCTTGAAGCATGGGAAGTTGAGCCCGCGATACATTGGACCATTTGATGTTTTGGAGAGGGTTGGCGAGGTAGCTTATCGCTTGGCCTTGCCGCCATCTTTGGAAGGAGTTCACAATGTTTTCCATGTGTCGCAGCTTCGTCGATACATTAGCGATCCATCTCATGCCGTGGATTTCTCGGAGATCGCCGTTCGCTCAGATTTGACGTATGACCAGCATCCAGTGCAGATTCTGGACAGACGTCAGAAGTCACTTCGAAACAAGGTCGTCGATCTTGTTAGAGTGATGTGGCGGCACGGTTCGCCGGGAGAGTCTACTTGGGAGAGAGAAGATGAGATGCGAGAGCGCTACCCACTTTTGTTTCCGGACTCGTGAGTATTCGGAAATTCCGAGGACGGAATTTTTCTTAAGTTGGGGAGGATGTAACGACTGCGTTTCATGTATCTGGATTTATTATAATATAATATGTGTTTTGAATGGTTTTTCTCCTCATGTGTGGTTTTCGTCTCCGTAGCTTCATTTTCGATCGAAACGTCGTATTTTCTTGTTTCTTCCTTAGGATTGTCGATTTCGAAGTATGTCACTCGTGACGGACTTCATAACGGTCGTATCTTATTATTAGATCAAGCCTAGGAGTCTTAGGATTCGATCACGGGGCCTCGCGCTTCGTATCGGAACTTTTGGTGCTCATTAGCCGGTGTAAGAAGGGGCACCGACCGACTAGATGACGATCCAGTCGGTCGGCAATCCTTCTTGGACCGACTAGTGAGCTTTCTAAATTTTCTCAGGAGTTACTGTTTATCGTTAGTCGGTCTAAGAAGAGTTGTTGACCGACTAGGTTGCAAACTAGTCGGTCGACAATGCTTCTTGAACCGACTAACACATCATCTAAATTTTAGTTGAGTTACTGTTTACTCTTAGTCGGTCTAAGAACGTTCATCGACCGACTAGTTGCTAAACTAGTCGGTCAGTACTTGTTCATGGACCGACTAACTCTAAATCCTATTTTCGTTCAGGAGTTACTGTTTACACTTAGTCGGTCTGCGTTGGTCGACCGACCGACTAGTTGCCAAACTAGTCGGTCAGTGGTTGTTCTTTGACCGACTAGTCTGTGTTGAAACCCTAATTTCTGGGCAGCCGCCAGCCCAACCTATTTATACCCAACCCAATCGTTTTCTTCTTCTCCAACACGACCCTAAGCCCTAGTTTCTTCCCCTCTAAGCCCCCATCTTCCTCCAAGCTTCAATCCTTCATTCCAAACCCTAAATCCATCATCCAATCCA
The DNA here is from genome assembly GCA_030789695.1 of Scilla litardierei. Taxonomy (NCBI): domain Eukaryota; kingdom Viridiplantae; phylum Streptophyta; class Magnoliopsida; order Asparagales; family Asparagaceae; genus Scilla; species Scilla litardierei. The sequence goes on along the minus strand of CM061137.1, from coordinate 15,422,009 downwards.
TCCATTCACTCTATCTACCACTCATCTTCCCCAAAATCTCACCAAGAATCTCATCAAACCCCAAAATCCCCCAAAACCCTAGTTTCCTCAAACTTCTCCATTAGCTTCCAGATCTGGTCCTAGGGTTCCCCGAAGTGTTTCTTCCGCCTCCTCTCGGTAAGAAATCGATCTACCGTTGTTTTCATATCCTATTGTAATTTTTATGAAACCCTAATAAAATACTTGTGTTTTGATGATTGTTCCCCATAACAGCGATTCCCCGTAGGCTAGCATCCGCGGAAACGAACTTTCGTAACCGTCATCCCCGGTGATAGGCAAGTGAAACTTGCACCTCTTGATTTGGGCCATGTCTTAGGCCATTTCTCTTGCTTTAGCGTAAAAGAGACTAAACGGTGAAAGGATAGCCGTTTAGACGCCATTGACCTAGCTTGACAACGAAGCTTGGTCCGTCACCCTCATCATGCTTGTATGTCACGTTTAATTTCAATTAACGGTATGCAAATATCTGTTCATGGCATTGCATATTGATTGTTCATCATGATTGCGTAGCACACGCTACAACATTATATTCCTGGCTCGTGTTCCAGAAGCGAGCCCTGTAGTTGGAAACCCCAACGCTCGGATACCGGCTAGGCACCTGCGTTGCGGGCACAACCCTATGCCAAATACACTTCCTGGCTCGTGATCCAGAAGCGAGCTCAGTGTGTTGGAAATCCCAACGCTCGACACATATGGGTGGGGTAAGAGATAAGCGGACTGAGCCCCGAGTTGGCCTGATCCGCCACTCCGGCCAGCAGGTGGACTCTCTAGTGCACAAGTGATTAATAGTGATAGAGATAAGCGGACTGAGCCACGAGTGGCCAGCAGGTGGACTCTCTATGCACTAAGTGTTAAGTGATAAGTGTTATTAATAGTGTTAGAGATAAGCGGCCTGAGCCACGAGCTGGCCAGCAGGTGGACTCTCTATGCACTAAGTGATTAACTGTGATAAGTGATAAGTGTTAAGTGATAAGTGATTAGTGATTTGGTAGTTTTTGCTACATCGTGCGTGTTTGCCTCTCCTTTAAACTGTTGCATCATACTTAACTGCCATATCATTGCTTAATATTATAAGTGCTAGGTTGCTAGTTACTTTCAGTTTCCTTGCCCAAGTCTTTTTAGACTTTCTGACATGTGCCCCTTTCTCTTTTGGGTGACGCATGTTAGACCCTGAGCCTGAGTTGCTTGCTGAGGGTGAGGTGTTTGCGGACGCCGAGCTTGCACCCGTGTTGGACGGGGAGTACGCGGACACTGGGGACCAGTCCTAGTGTCTTCGTTGTGTTTACTTTTGTTAGACAGTTGTTTTGTTGTCGGTGCGTAGCACCTTTGCTTGTCATGTTGTTACTTTTGTTTGGCCTTGTTCTGGGCCCTTAGACTCTTTCTTTTAGCCTGGTGGCTTTTCTGTGATGTTGAATACTTTGTGGACAATTGTGGGATTGGTATTTTATATCTGTCTCATATTATTATCATTGTTGTTGTTTCGTTTGCAATTACAGGGACCTGCTTATACTAAATTGACGCTTATCGGGTTTGGGGCTTCACCGCTCCACTCCCATGCGGACCTTTTCACGTCTCGCCTCCATTTTAGGGAAGCGGGTCGTGACACTACGGCAACGCCTCGCCGTACTCCGACAAAGCCATATGAGCCAATATAACACAATTTGTGCCAATTTGCGCCAATTTGCGCCAATATGCGTGACGTATATTGGCGCAAATTGGCGCAAATTGTGTTATATTGGCTCATATGGCTTTGTCGGAGTACGGCGAGGCGTTGCCGTAGATGCGGGGTGGTCGGAGTACGGCGAAGCGGGGTGGTCGGAACCCAACGCCGACAGCACCCCGCATCTACGTCGACGCCGAACTCCGACCACCCCGCTTCGCCATACTCCGACCACCCCGCATCTACGGCAACGCCTCGCCGTACTCCGACAAAGCCATATGAGCCAATATAACACAATTTGCGCCAATTTGCGCCAATTTGCGCCAATTTGCGTGACGTATATTGGCGCAAATTGTCGCAAATTGTGTTATATTGGCTCATAGGGCTTTGTCGGAGTACAGCAAGGCGTTGTCGTAGATGCGGGGTGGTCGGAGTACGACGAAGCGGGGTGGTCGGAGTTCGGCGTCGACGTAGATGCGGGGTGCTGTCGGCATTGGGTTGTGGGTTGGCGGTGATGAGCGGTGTCGAGGCTGTCGAGGGGAGTTCGAGGCGGTGCGAGGTGCTGGGCTTCGCTCGCCGGAGGGAAAACGTCGTCCACTGCAATTGTTTTCGCATGGGGATTTAATTTTGTTGGGTTTTAATGTTTGGGAACGAACGTGGGTATTTTAGTCTCTTTTTTAAGGGGGATGGTATTCTAGCAAACTTTTTAAAGTTGGTGGTTGAAATTAAAACCCATGTTTGACCGATCGCATTTACCCAATTTTCTCCCCACATAGGTAACACCGTAACAGGATGGGAAATGGTCTTTAAAAAATGCGTTTGATATGCATGAATTTAAAAAATGATGTCCGGTCACGGAATCCACATTCTCATGTTTGTTATGAATGAGACCTTTGGTATGAAAGGCGCTTTTATCCACCATTTTGTAACTCTTAAATCAATTTAATATAAGAGCTATGGCATCCACCATAGACTACGATTCTCTCAATTCTCAACGCGTTATCAGCAAGACGATGCTCTCAAGATTTTTTCCGCATCAGCTCAAGAGGGAGACAATGCGTGGAAGCGCGCGGAAGCTCTGTCGGATGGTGACAGAAAAGTATTCGTAAGACAACGATGCAAATGCTTCGTATGCACACGTATCTAGAGTTATTTCTAGATTTGATTAATTCTGAGGATCCTTCTGGTTAGGGCTATTGATGAACAGAACGTTCGATGAACTACTCGTGAACAAGCTCGGTACATGTTCGTTTACGTTCGTTTAGGAAGCTTAATGAACAAGCTTGAACAAATTTTTAGAGCTCGGTTAGTAAACGAACAGAGCTTGAACATAACCGTGTTCGTTCATTTATGTTCATGAACAAGCTCGTTAAGTGTTCGTGAACAAGCTCGTTAAGTGATGTTCATGAACAATCTCGTTAAGTGTTCGTAAACAAACATGTACCGAAAATAGTAAATTTAGATACATACTATATGTTTTATTATACTTGGAATGGATGCTTGTAATGGGACACATGGAGCTATTATGCTTGGTTTGTTTGTTTTTATCCTGCAAATATTTAATCCTTTTATTTAATTGATTTAGTCATTGACAATAATGTTTAAATATTATTATTCCTGATTAAAAAATTGACATTCGTTTGTTTGTTTGAAAATCTATTCATGAACAAGATTGATTTGTGTTCACGAACATGTTCCTGAACATGTTCACGAACAAGCTCGATAAGTCTTGTGAACGAACAGAACGTTCGATTAACTACCCGTGAACAAGCTCGGTAAATGTTCGTTTACGTTCGTTTACGTTCGTTCGGTAAGCTTAACGAACAAGCTTGAACAGGTTTTTAGAGCTCGGTTAGTAAACGAACAGAGCTTGAACATGGATTTTGTTCATGAACAAAACCACGCTCCCTGTTCAAGCTCGTTCAAGCTCGTTCGTCAACAGCCCTACTTCTGGTCTTGGGGACGGATGGCTTTCTGATCTTAGTCCAACATGCAAGGAAGTGATACCAGATGCATTTGCGGTACCATCACTTGGTAGTGTTGCACTTGGTGACAGATTCCAGTTAAATAGGTTGCCCATAGCCTTGGCCTTGTGAAGAAATGGATAGGGTTGGGACTAAAAGTTGGCTTGGCATGTTTAATTTTAGGGCTGAAGTGTAGCCTATGCCGAGCCCCAACTCGCTGGGTGCTTGCTTCAAATCCTACGATTTAAATCACAAATCCAGTATAAAGTATAGTTTATATATTTGAAATCGAAATATTCGCTTCAAGGCTTCTAGACGTGGGCAGTGTTCATTGGGCCGGTAGTTTTTTTTCTTTTGTTTCATTGGAAAGCAATAAACCGAACCCGAAGATCGGCAGCCCGGCGCAAGATCCCTGAGGAGCCGCTACACTACATACACTAGGGGGGAGGGGGATATTACATATCGGGGGATGGGGGATAAGGGTTTCGAACCCGGGACCTCACACTGAGGTCTCGGGTTCTCACCCGGGTGCCACTGCGCCAAAGACGCCCGGCTGGGCCGGTAGTTTTGAAGACTTGAAGTATGGTTTCTTCGGAACAAAACTGCATGCAGGTCTAGTTAGGGCAATAAGCCCAAAATGCAGTGTTGCCAAATGACAATTACGAAGCCCATTAGCCGAAAACTTCATCTCTCAAAATCCAGAAAACTCTGGAAAAATTCTGGAAAATTCCAGAAAAATCAGGGAATAAAATGGGGAGGGATTGACCTCATATAAATGTTTTTTTTGGGATAAACGTTGCTGGGGGGATATCGATAAAATATGTTTCGGACGCGTTCAGTGTTTAAATTTTCTTGAACATGACCTGATTGACCAGGTGCATATCGCGAGCGGCTCGAAGTCGTTGCTTCCACCACATACCCGACAAAAATTTCTTTTTGGGTTAAAGTCCCACAAAATTTTCTTGTGTGGGTCATATAATTGAAGGCATCTTTAATAACAAACGATTAACCGACAATTGATTTTAAATCTTATCTGCATACATCACTAAGGTTTTCCTCATGGATATACTTAATTCATATGTTTTCGCATGAATTACCTATGATGAATGCTCTATATATCTGCATGATATGTTAAACAATTCATGCATTTATACTATAAAATATGTATTATGGCACACAAATAAATAATTCTTCAAAAGTTTAAAAATCATATCTATTCTGACATTTGAACATGAAGTTCAAATTTATATGTCAACACCCTTTTGCTCAAATGAATTGAAAATAAAAATACGAGGGATTATGCGAAAACTATTTATGCGATCTTTTTAAAGATACACATTTTATGGTATATAGATCTCGCAGATCTATGGTCTATATAGACCAATATGGACACCAGAAGTTTTCCATAACACCGCAAACTCTTTTAGAGTAATCGCACTTTACAAGGAAAGATTCTTGAATCTATCCTTGCATATAAGTTCACTCCTGAAGTCGTGAATTAATATATACGTGAGAAATATATTCGTACCCACGTATTTATTCTCATTCTGCATGTTTCTCTATCCACATAAAAATTGAACGACTCAAGAAAATAATGACATGAAGACCATATATGAGCATTCAAATGGACTTTCAAAAGTCCCACATAAATTTAAAAATTGGAAGTATAGAAACAAGCTCATTTCCTTGAATATGTCTCCTTAGAGATACCAATATTCATTCGTCCTAATAAATAACAATATGGAAGATTGAAACATGGGAAGTCTAGGACCAACGACGTCCTTGTGTGTGTGTGTGTGTGTGTGTGTGTGTGTGTGTGTGTGTGTGTGTGGGGTGGGGGGAGGGGATCTAGTGTGCCTCCTTAGATTAAATCTAAGGAGGCGCCCACATTTCCCTCCATTTTCCACAATTATTTCTGAAAATTTTTTCATGGAATTGTTGTTCATATCATGGATGATCAACATACCAAATTTCAAGGTATTCCAATGTTTTTTTAGCCTCCATCTACCCCTTACAACTTCAACGGTCTGAAAACGTGCTGAAAACCCCATGAAGTTGCAAGGGATAGATGGTGGCTCAAAAAGTATTAGAATCTTTTGAAATTTGGTAAGTTGATCATCCATGAGGTGAACAACAAACCCATGTAAAAACATTTGAAAAAAATGTGGGAGATGGTGGGAAATGGGGGCGCCTACTTAGATTGAATCTAATGGGGCACCTTAGGATCCATTTACCGTGTGTGTGTGTGTGTGTGTGTGTGTGTGTGTGTGTGTGTGGCTCGCATATGGCGTGTGTATATATATATACACACGCCATATGCGAGCCTATCACACACACACACACAATATCTCCTCTCTTTTCTAAAGTTAAAACCGTCGGCCATAGGAGAGAGTATTTTGGGCGTTCTGGTCGTCGGAGATTCAGCCGTCTCCAGCCATCTCTGGCACAGCCATCACTCATGGGTGGTGCTCGGTGTCAGATTTGTTGGTGACCATTGATCGTGGGCGCTGGCTTTTTCGAGATCAGATCGATCGGATTTGATCGCGAGAACTCTGAGCACAAGAACTCTGCCATCTCGACGGCGGATCTGAGCGCGAGAACTCTGCCATCTCGCTGGCATCTCGCTGCCATCTGCGAGAACTCTGCCATCTCGCTGGCATCTCGCTGCCATCTGCGAGAACTCTGCCATCTCGATGGCAAAGGCGGCTGAGCGCGAGAACTCGACGGTGGATCTGATCGCGGATTGAGGGTCCCAGCGATCTCGCCACACCGACTTCCAGATCCGAGCCATCCCCGACCTCTGCCATCTCGTGCAACGAATTCCAGATCCGCGCTCCTGATTATGGAAGAGCCAGCAAAGATTCCACCCAAATCCGACCTAGTTTTAGATCAGGGCCATCTTTGTTCCAAGAGTAGATTATGGGCAGCAGAACCAATCTGGCTTGTATCAACGCGGGAAACCCTTACCACCGATGTTCTCCATACTGTCTTCAAAGGATGTCTACGTCTGCTGTAGCAAAGTCAACACCCAATTGCGCTGAACAATATCTTCCACTACAACGGAATTCTAATAACATTAGGAAGGAAAAAGCTGCCGGCCAACCACTTGCTCCTTTGAGAGTGGTGAAGACTAGTCGAGAAGCCTGGAGTTCGCTTTTTCTGTAGGGCGCGATGTTGAAGAGACCAGCAAATGCTCTTACTATCCTCTTCGGGAGGTTCCTTCAGGCAAGACTGTCCCTTGGATTCCGCAGGAAGTAATCTATACTAATGTTGCAAAATGGGGACGAACACTAGCTGGTTATGTGGTGGGTGACAAACCTTTTTATTCTCAAATTTGTGCATGTGTCCATCGCTTGTGACGGCCAAAGGGTACTTTACAGGTCCACTCTAGGGAAAATGATTTTTCTTCGTCGTGTTTGAGCTGGAGAAAGATTGCAGCAGGGTACTCCAAGGAGGGCCTTGGATGTTTGATAAAAGGGTGATAGTTGTAAGGGCCCTGGCTATGGGGAAATGGTTGACACGGGAGGACGCGCAAGTGCACGCCTTCCACTCCCAAGCGTAGGAGTGTCAATGCAATAAAAATAACCGGTGAGTACCGGGTTGGATCACAGGGACAAGTCATTATATATTCAAAAAATTGGTTGATAAAGAAAGGAAATAGCGTGAAACAACTACCTCGCTACGGTGGAAAAGTGTGGGAAAAGTGTGTGAAGAAATTACAATTCTATCCTAAGTACTAGGGGTGGAAAGCCGAATCGACAAGTAACGAGGAGAACTCATGTGGTGTGCATGTGAATGAGGACGTGTGCACAAGAAATCATCCCCAAATATAACTCAATTGATTATCTGGCTAAGGAAGCTCAATCGGAAAATACGTCATTTCATCGAACAAGTGTGGTGCAATAAGTAATGAATGAAACCCATACGAGTAATAGACAATGAGCGCATTAGAGAGGGTCCGCTAGGATAATCCTCTTCTTGGATTTCCCCTTAGGGTTTCAAAAAACAAACTAACTCAAGTTTCATCCACCAATTTAGAAGTTAAACACATGCTAGAGATGAATTTTTACAACCCAACAACAACAATCACACAACACAACCACACAAGCAAAATTTAGAGAATCATGGTGAAAAAGGAGTAATCTTTACTCAAAATTAACATCCAATTTACAACTCAAAACCCTAAATCAAATACACAAAAGGTTGGAGAAATTTCACCCAAGTATCACTCCAAAATGAAAATCTTCCTCTCCCAAATGCTCCTCCAAGCTCCAAGCTTCCTCAAGCTCCCATGGCCTCCCAAGCCCAAGCCCTAGCTTTGGGGAAGAAGAAACCCCCCTAAAAAGCTCAAACAGCCGAAGAGGAACTGATGCTAAAAAACCCAAGTTTTTTTTTCAATTTTTCGCACTACCCAGCGAATAACCCAATCAAAAGCGGGTTGCGGGTCCTGGGGGGCGGGCGCCCGTTGCCCGCCCCCAAAGAAATTTGCGCGCGCTTGCGCTTGGGCAGGCAGGCCGCTGGGCCGGCCAGCATTCTTTTTTCTTTTTTCTATATAAATGTAAAAGCGCGCGCTGGGAGCAATCGTGCGGAGCGGGCCGGCCTGCTGGCCGGCCCGCAAATTCTATATTTTTTAATAACTTTTTTTATTGAAAACTCACAGCGGCCCATGCGAAAAAATGGAAGCGGGCCGGCCAGCTGGCCGGCCCGCAAATAAGGCTTTTTATATTTTTTTAATTTCTTTTTTCTGAAATTCCAGAAACTCTCCTTTTGCTCCAATAATTCCCGAAAAATAGCTGGAAGCTCCCAAAAATTCTGGAAAAATTCCAGAAAATCCAGAAAAATTCCAGAAGTACCTGAAAAATACGGGGAGCAAAAATTAGTTCATGAAAACCACATTTTATGTATAAAATATGAATAATCTTCAGTATTACACAATATCACAAATACGCCCGTATCAAAGCCAAAATAACATGATATGCACATAAAATGCCCAGAAATGGGGGGAATATGCAATTTATATCCCGAATCACACCCCCCAACTAGCTTTTTGCTAGTCCCTAGAAAAATACGCGATAAATTCGGATTAAGTGGGAAAACATGCACCAACTTAAGATATCATCATGTCACACCCAAAATGATATTTTCAAATGATTTCAAAGCCAATATACCCAATGTATGAAAGTAAATAACAAATGACATTCTTTTCAATCCAATTCTAAGAAAAGTAAGAAGTAAGGAAATAAGCCCGTATCACATAGGTTGGAAAAAATCACAATGTCATGGTTTTCAATCTTCAAGGAAATGGCCAAGCAAAATAAATTTCCTCTAAGTTGTGGGAGATGAGATTGCATCACTCATGTTGCTTATTCATTCATTTATTTCTTTTTCTTTCCTTTTTCTTTTTCTTTTTTTATGTTTATGTTTTGCATTCACGCGATAAAGCTATGAAATGCAAACACGGCCACCATTTGCATACACGCGATGACGCTATATAGGCAAATGGATGGAATGATCCCCTAAATCTCATTTTTGGCTTCATCCCCAATGTTTCGTGGGGCACCGGCTACTCAATTTGATTAGGAAAAACATTCACTTATATTAACTCTCTTTTTTCATTCTCCAACATGAATTATCAACTCATCCACCTATTCCTTAAGAGGAAAACAAAACATAACCAAATGGCCACGTCCAATCCAATTAAAAAAAATACAACATTCATCCCAACATAAGATTACTTACACCAAACTTTTCCTAAATTGTTTCAAAGAGAGCATCACGACATATGAAATAGTTCCATACATGTCATATTAGCATTTGACTCCAAATTGGAAAAGAAATGAAAACGTGCCAATCAAACATCGAAGAAGTTGATACCAAAATGATAATCCGAAAAAATTGCATGGCATGAAGCATGTAGGGACTAAACAAAGCTAATGGCGTATGGATAAGGAGCCAAATATGATATGCAATGAAGTTCATTGGGTGAGAGCAAGATGGAGGTATCTCAAAAAAAAATTTAACACCAAAATCCTAACAATCCTAAAGATTCTAACACTCTCCCCCAACTTAAAATAAACATTGTCCGCAATGTTGGGAGAGTATTAGATATCACAAAAGATCTTAGCAAAGAAAGTAAAAACACACGAAAACACTAAAATAAAACATTTATTTATTTACACTATTGGAAAGAACACACCGTGGCAAAAGGCGGATCTCGGATGTATAATGGCGGTGGCAACTGCTTGATCATATCCTTCTGCTCCTCCGCCAGCTGCTTTGGAGCTAGGCCTCCACCGGCCTCCTTGGATTCCAGCAATGCAACTCCCAGCGTCACCTTTGGATAATGTGTCTCATGTGGGAGACGAGCTACATCAATCCAAGCCATGTCCTCATGCCCTGCAATAAAATCATTCCAAAATGGGTCGTCAGAAAAAGAATTTAAATATAAACGACGACAATCTGAATCAAAAATATGCGGAAGTGCAAATTGGGATTCTGAAATGCAAGGCATGATATGATGGAAACTTTCCCTGAAATGTGGTGCTAGGTGTGGCATGGTACGCTGCCTCAGGAGGAGGTGGAAGTGGCTGCAGAGAGAAAACTGGAGTAAGATGGAGCTCAAGCTCAATATATACCATGTCGCAATCCCCATCGCTATCCTCTTCCTCGACGTCACCATCAACAATCTCTGCAGCACTCCCCACAACTGGTAACTGCTCTTGACAAACCTCCTCGATGACTGGAAAGTGTGCATCCTGAGGCGAGGGAAGTGACATCTGTGACAAGACTGGAGGTAGACATGTCTCGGGCCAATCCAAGCATGCATCATCCTCGTCATCCCGGAAATAGTTCATCTCAGTCGTCCTCCCTAAGTACTCAACCGCCTCGACCTGTGAAGCTAACTCTGAAGTGGATTATGGCTCAAGCCCCATGGTGTCCTCGATCTGCTCTCGGCCATCATGCACATCCGCTTCATCCTCAACCTCAAAGTGAAAAAACATCGTGTCACTGTCGTGGTCGACACGCACTCCATCATCCATCTCCTCCGACTCCTCAAAATATAGACATTCAGCTTCCTCTACTTGGCTCCACTGTGCCCCATCATCATATCCTGCTTGTTCTTCCGTAGGGTCGTAATGGAATGAGCCCTCAGCTGGCTCCTCAGGCTGGTCCCGGACCTGCTGCTCTGCATCCTGAAGTGGAAACTAGGACTGACCATCATCCTCATATCCAAGTGACGGCTCTCCAGATGGCGCAGTCTGCTCCCACTCTGCAAGGTCCCTCAGGTAACACCATGAATCCTCGGTCGAATAATCAAAGAATTCTCCACCGCAGCTCATCTGCACAAAATCCCGCCCAGATGGTGATAATCCTGTGTAGAAGATCTGCAGAAGATGATCCTCGTGAAAGCTCTGGTGTGGGCACGCAAGCACCAAATCAGTGAACCTCTGCCAAGCCTGATGGTAGGCCTCCTACTCAGCTTAGGTAAAGCTCGCTATAAGCTGCTCCATGGCCTGCCGCCCCTGTACCTGCTCCAAAAAGATAGGCAAAAACACTCGGAGAAATTCAGCCTGAAATGACAACCAAGTAAAATGTGAGTCGAGAGACAATGAATCAAACCACAATCTAGCATCATCTTGTAAAGAAGAGGGAAAAAAATCTAAAATATATGCAATCATCATCAATATTCCCACCAAGACATGAAAACATCCACTCTTCAAATTTTTTATATGTAAATGAGAGTTCTCCCAATCCGAACCATGAAAGTATGGCAGAAGTGGGATATCCTCTAAATCAATGTTCGAAAAATCTGAAGATGATGCCATTTTGTTGTAAAAAAAATTTTCTCAAGAAAATGAGAATAGACAACCAAAAGACTCAATAAGAGGAAAATAAATAAAGTGAAAAGACACAACACTAAGAGATAGACGTATCACACTAAAACTTTCAAAATCAATCAAAAACTGCTACTAATAGAAACCGTTGTCCCCGGCAACGACGCCAATTGGTTGATACGGGAGGACGCGCAAGTGCATGCCTTCCACTCCCAAGCGTATGAGTGTCAATGCAATAAAAATAACTGGTGAGTACCGGGTCGGATCACAGGGACAAGTCGTTCTATATTCACAAAATTGATTGATAAAGAAAGGAAATATCGTGAAACAACTACCTCGCTACGGTGGAAAAGTGTGGGAAAAACGTGTGAAAAAATTGCAATTCTATCCTAAGTACTAGGGGTGGAAAGCCGAATCAGCAAGTAACGAGAAGAACTCATGTGGTGGGGATGTGAATGAGGCCGTGGGCGCAAGAAATCATCCCCAAATATAACTCAAGTGATTATCCGGCTAAGGAATCTCAATCAGAAAATACGGCATTTCATCGAATAAGTGGGGTGCAATAAGTAATGAATCAAACACATGCGAGTAATAGACAATGATCGCATTAGAGAGGGTCCGCTAGGATAATCCTCTTCTTGGATTTCCCCTTAGGGTTCCAACAAACAAACTAACTCAAGTTTCATCCACCAATTTTGTCACGCCCCGCTTCCCATAATACCCGGGAGCGAGGACGCGACGAAGGTCCGCATGTGCACAAAACAAGGAGGAATTTTTTTTCTTCTTCCTTGTTCGATGCACATTAAGCGTCTGTAATAATTCCATCGAAGGCAGATCCTTGTCATGCAAACTCAGAGAGACAACACACAACATCTTTATTATCCCAATAGATGATAAGTAGTACAGGACTGGGCCTTATAGTACGGCCTACATCGACTCGACAGAAAAGTGAAGTACATCACTCGACAGTAAATAGCACACTGGCGATAAGGAAAACACACTGACGGTAAAAAGCGGATGATGTGGTCGAATCAGAAACTCCTACTTCTCAGCAAGTGCAGGCTCAGTAACGTCCTTTGATCCCTAGTCCGCGGGATCGTCCTCAGTGTAGTACTCCACGTACTCCGTCGGCTCGTAGTCTGTAGTCGTGGCCGGTTGTAGTCCGGTTCCTTGGGCGGGTCTCGTACCGCGTCCGGGAGTCGGTGTCTTTCTGGGACGTCTACCTACAAACACCACACGCACGCACCCATATTTTATTCATTAATAACCAAGATTACAAAGTTCGTACTACGTGCATGTATGCACGTATACGTGTATACATGTATGAAAATAACAAAATAATTCCTAAATCAAAACCCTTAAAAATTTCCTTAAAAAACCTTTCTAAATCCCCTTCACAAATTCCTACTTAATCCCTTTACAAATTCCTACTTAATCCCTTTACAAATTTTCCATACACATCTCTCATTTCTAATTAAATCTAATCACATTCTACCCCCCCCCCCCCCCCCCCCCCCCCGAAAAAAAAGTGGCAGCACACACAAAAAAACTTTGAAATTTTTTTTTCAAAATTTTCATTTCATCTTTCTCCTTCCTCTTCTTTGTTCCTCTTGTAGATGATTCAATGGTGGAAGAGGGGAGACCCAAGCAAGGAGCCAAGGAGGGGAGGTTGGTGAGGGGTGACCGGCCACCCGACCGGGCGCCGGCCGCCGGCCGAAAAATGCCCAGATTTGTGTTTGTGTTTGTGTTTGTTTTGTTGTTTGATTGATTCTCGTGTAGAATCAATGGGGAATGGAGAGAGAGTTGTAGAGGGATGGAGAGGGGATCAAGGGGAGGTTGTCGTCGCTGCCGGTGGAGTCGCCGTCGCCGGAGTTGGCCATGGCCATGATGGGTTTCATGGGTTTTGTTTGAGTTTTTAGAGAGAGATAGAGAGAGATTGAGGGAGGTTGAGAGAGGTTGAAGATGTGGAGATGGAAGAGGGTAGTGGGGGCTCACCGGAGATGGGGGAGTTCGCCGGAAAGTTGGCCGGAGCTTCACCGGAGGGGAGGTTGAAGATGCATGAGATGAGGGATTAAGGGGGGTTTATATAGGTTTAACAAATTAATTTTAAATTAAAACGTTTAATGCTTAGTCAAAAAGCAAGATTAGGATTAGATTTGCTTTTTGACTAAATTAGGAAAAGTTAAACGTATCCCTCCACACATGTTAGTCAAGTTAGGGTAATTAGTAATTAGGTTAATGTAATTAGTAATTAGGCAAGGTAATTAGCGATGGTAAAATTTGTAACAAAATTACGATTTTGTCCATACTAGTAAACGTGTCCGAAAAATTACGAAAACATACCCACGGGTTCGTATCGTCACGAGTATTGTGAATACGAAGTCCGATTCACGATTTGAGCTACGAAAATTCGAGTCGTAGGCCAAAACGTTTAGGAAGCGGGTTTACGGGTTCTCTATTGATTTGACGTAGAAAATTACAAAATTAATGTGGGAAGCCCTAAATGATCATAGCATAATACCGTAGAATTTTGAAAATGTTTTGATGATGTTTGTATAGAAAATAAATTCATTAAGCCAAAACGTTAATAATTGAAAATGAATTTTTATCAGATTATTTAGAGGTATTTGTTGAAATCCGAATTTACTAAAATACTCCATAACTAGTTTGATACTTCAAAACATTTTTACAAGAAATTTTCGAAATCATAAAACTCCTGACGGAAAATAGTTTAATAGGTTAAACACGCAAATTGTAGTGTTGATGAAAACAGGCCGTTACATCCTACCCTCCTTATAAAAATTCCATCCTCGGAATTTAAGAAAATAGATGAGGATAACGCTTGCGCATCAGTCATGAAACTGTGGTCTAGAGGGTACCGGAGATCACTTGATCAGTGGTCTTTGCTTCAACAGCAGTCATAGTAAATGCCTGACGACTTAGTGGATTTGGCTTGGCATTCTGAAAAGCTTGCTGCTGAGGAGGCAGTGGTTGCTTTTGCTGGGTTGATCCTGAAGCCATCATAGGGTTGGCTGGGTTGATAGTGCGACGAGGGCAATACTTGGCAAGATGGTCAGATGCCCCATATACAAGGCACAGGTTCAATAACACACGACAGTCCCTCTTGACGTGCCCAACACGGTTGCAGTAGTTGCACACCATAGTGGACCTGGCATCGGCCGGAGCTGCTGGCCTTTTGAAATTGGTGGTCTGAGTCGGACCGAAGTTGTTCCTGATAGGTTCCATCGGGCGTTAGCCTGTATTAACTTGAATTCCCCTTTCAAGTCGTGCAACGGTTTCATGAGTTCGTGCAGCTTCCAGAACATCCTCAAGGGTAGTCAGCTTCACTGAACTCATCGAGGCTTGAACACGAGGGTTTATGCCTTGATGAAACTGATAGGCACAGTCTTCTGGATTTTCGACCATGTGTGGAGCGAAACGACTGAGCATTGAGAACTCTGCCTCATACTCATCCACAGTCCTATTGCCTTGTTTCAGATTAGTAAAACGACTTTGGAGTTCTCTCTTGGCCGAGGGAGGAAAATATTGGGCGGTGAACCTTTCCCGGAACATGCCCCAAGAGATAGGCTTAACCAGACGTCGTTCTTCACGGTCCCACCAGCTTCGAGCATTATCAGTCAGTTGTAGTTTTGCAACTTCCACACATCCTGCTTGAGAGATGCAAGCAGCACTCAACTTGTCTTCAGTGGCTAGGGCCCATTCTTCAGCTTCAAGTGGTCCTTCCTTTCCAGAGAAAGTCTTCGGACGAAGCTTCTGGAATTGCTTAACCCCAGGTTCAGCAGATGGTGGTGGTGCCCGTGGTTCCTGCTGAAGCATCCGGTGTTGTATTTCCAACATTTCTCTAATCACTCCCAGGACTGCAGATATCTCGGTGGCACCATTGGCACTGTTTCCATTGGTGCCATTTTCGTTGCGGGTGTTTGGTCGTCCTGCCATGCTGCAAAACAATAAACCTGAGTCAATATGTACTCAGTCAGCTTAGGATTGTAAAGATACGTATATTGCTTTGAGTATTTGCATGACCTGCATGGGCCACCATAGAAACCTGTCACGCTTCGCTTCCCATAATACCCGGGAGCGAGGACGCGACGAAGGTCCGCATGTGCACAAAACAAGGAGGAATTTTTTTTCTTCTTCCTTGTTCGATGCACATTAAGCGTCTGTAGTAATTCCATCGAAGGTAGATCCTTGTCATGCAAACTCAGAGAGACAACATACAACATCTTTATTATCCCAATAGATGATAAGTAGTACAGGACTGGGCCTTATAGCACGGCCTACATCGACTCGACAGAAAAGTGAAGTACATCACTCGACAGTAAATAGCACACTGGCGATAAGGAAAACACACTGACGGTGAAAAGCGGATGATGTGGTCGAATCAGAAACTCCTACTTCTCAGCAAGTGTGGGCTCAGTAACGTCCTTTGATCCCTAGTCCGCGGGATCGTCCTCAGTGTAGTACTCCACGTACTCCATCGGCTCGTAGTCTGTAGTCGTGACCGGTTGTAGTCCGGTTCCTTGGGCGGGTCTCGTAACACGTCCGGGAGTCGGTGTCTTTCCGGGACGTCTACCTACAAACACCACACGCACGCACCCATATTTTATTCATTAATAACCAAGATTACAAAGTTCGTACTATGTGCATGTATGCACGTATACGTATACATGTATGAAAATAACAAAATAATTCCTAAATCAAAACCCTTAAAAAATTTCCTTAAAACCCCTTTCTAAATCCCCTCCACAAATTCCTACTTAATCCCTTTACAAATTCCTACTTAATCCCTTTACAAATTTTCCATACACATCTCTCATTTCTAATTAAATCTATTCACATTCTTTTCCCCCTTCCACCTTCAAAAGTGGCAGCACACACAAAAAAAAACTGTGAAATTTTTTTTTCAAAATTTTCATTTCATCTTTCTCCTTCCTCTTCTTTGTTCCTCTTGTAGATGATTCAATGGTGGAAGAGGGGAGACCCAAGCAAGGAGCCAGGGAGGGGAGGTTGATGAGGGGTGACCGGCCACCTGACCGGCCGTCGTCGGCCGCCGGCCGAAAAATGCCCAGATTTGTGTTTGTTTTTGTTTTTGTTTTGTTGTTTGATTGATTCTTGTGTATAATCAATGGGGAATGGAGAGAGAGTTGTAGAGGGATGGAGAGGGGATCAAGGGGAGGTTGCCGTCGCTGCCGGTGGAGTCGCCGTCGTCGGAGTTGGCCGGAGTTGGCCGGAGTTGGCCATGGCCATGATGGGTTTCATGGGTTTTGTTTGAGTTTTTAGAGAGAGATAGAGAGAGATTGAGAGAGGTAGAGAGAGGTTGAAGATGTGGAGATGGAAGAGAGTAGTGGGGGCTCACCGGAGATGGGGGAGTTCGCCAGAAAGTTGGCCAGAGCTTCGCCGGAGGGGAGGTTGAAGATGCATGAGATGAGGGATTAAGGGGGGTTTATATAGGTTTAACAAATTAATTTTAAATTAAAACATTTAATACTTAGTCAAAAGCAAGATTAGGATTAGATTTGCTTTTTGACTAAATTAGGAAAAGTTAAACGTATCCCTCCACACATGTTAGTCAAGTTAGGGTAATTAGTAATTAGGTTAATGTAATTAGTAATTAGGCAAGGTAATTAGCGATGGTAAAATTTGTAAAAAAATTACGATTTTGTCCATACTAGTAAACATGTCCGAAAAATTACGAAAACATACCCACGGGTTCGTATCGTCACGAGTATCGTGAATACGAAGTCCGATTCATGATTTGAGCTACGAAAATACGAGTCGTGGGCCAAAATGTTTAGGAAGCGGGTTTACGGGTTCTCTATTGATTTGACGTCGAAAATTACGAAATTAATGTGGGAAGCCCTAAATGATCATAGAATAATACCGTAGAAGTTTGAAAACGTTTTGATGATGTTTGTATAGAAAATAAATTCATTAAGCCAAAACGGTAATAATTAAAAATGAATTTTTATCAGATTATTTAGAGGTATTTGTTGAAATCCGAATTTACTAAAATACTCTATAACTAGTTTGATACTTCAAAATATTTTTCCAAGAAATTTTCGAAATCATAAAACTCCTGACGAAAAATAGTTTAATAGGTTAAACACGCAAATTGTAGTGTTGATGAAAACAGGCCATTACAAATTTAGAAGTTAAACACATGCTAGAGATGAATTTTTACAACCCAACAACAACAATCACACAACACAACCACACAAGCAAAATTTAGAGAATCATGGTGAAAAAGGAGTAATCTTTACTCAAAATTAACATCCAATTTACAACTCAAAACCCTAAATCAAATACACAAGAGGTTGGAGAAATTTCACCCAAGTGTCACTCCAAGATGAAAATCCTCCTCTCCCAAATGCTCCTCCAAGCTCCAAGCTTCCTCAAGCTCCCATGGCCTCCCAAGCCCTAGCTTTGGGGAAGAAGAAACCCCCCTAGAAAGCTCAAATAGCCGAAGAGGAAATGCTGCAAAAAAACCAAGTTTTTTTTCAATTTTTCGCACTGCCCAACGAATAACCCAATCAAAAGCGGGTTGCGGGTCCGGGGGGCGGGCGCCCGCTGCCCGCCCCCAAAGAAATTTGCGTGCGCCTGCGCTTGGGTGGGCCGGCCCGCATTCTTTTTTTCTTTTGTCTTTTTTTATATAAATGTAAAAGCACGCGCGGGGAGCAATCATGCAGAGCGGGCCCGCCAGCAGGCCGGCCCGCAAATTCTATATTTTTAATAATTTTTTTATTGATAACTCGCAACGGCACATGCGGAAAAATGGAAGCGGGCCGGCCAGCAAATAAGGCTTTTTATATATTTTTTAATTTCTTTTTTCTGAAATTCCAGAAACTCTCCTTTTGCTCGAATAATTCCCGAAAAATAGCTGGAAGCTCCCAAAAATTCTGAAAAATTCGAGAAAATCTAGAAAAATCCCAGAAGTACCTGAAAAATACGGGGAGCAAAAATTAGTCCATGAAAACCACATTTTATGTATAAAATATGAATAAGCTTCAATATTACACAATATCACAAATACGCCCGTATCAAAGCCAACATAACATGATATACACATAAAATGCCTAGAAATGGGGGGAAAATATGCAATTTATTTCCCGAATCAGAAAAACACTAGAAGGGGGGTTGAATAGTGTTTATGCAATTTAAAACGATAGTTACACCAATTTAAATGCTAACCAACAATATAGTGCGGAATTAAAATTAAACCCAAATAGAAACAAATGCAAAAGCAAGGATGTTTCAAGGTTTCGGATTACCCAAGTCACTTCCCGACTTGTTTCCGGACCCGGTAATCCTACGTCCCGTCCACCCGGATACCTCCGGATACTCAAGTTAGAAACCTAACTTGAGGTTTCCTTAACACCCACTTGTAGCAACACGACAAGTAAAATCGAAATACAATCGATTGGCCTTGACTCCCATAATTTGGGAGCAAGCAAACCGCTCTTACAACCTGAGAGCAAATTCAAATAACGAAAGTTATGAAATATGAAAACAACACTTACAATCACCTATGCCTTGAAGTAGAACTTGAAGGAGAAGTGTGTTATGTGTTGAAGACTCTCTTGGAAGAGAGGAGAAAGCCCTTTCTCTTGACTGTACCAAATGCCTAGAAGATGATTCTTTGTTTCTAGGTTGGGGAGCAGGAGATCAAAGATTGGAATTCTTAGGGCTTTGGATTTGAGAGCTTTAAACTTGAGAATGAAAGCTTGAGATGAAAACTTGGAAGAATTGATAACCTCTCAATGTAACAGTAGAAGCCCCTTATATAGGTTTCTCAAATCCACAAAACAGATTAGGCAAAAACCCTTTAGGAATCCGTGAGAAAAATCTCAACGGGTAGAATCTGCGCTCGCGACAGTCGACTATTGAAGAAACCACAGTCGACTGTTGCACAGTCAGCAAGGGTAGGTGAGAATTCTAACGGTAACTTACCACGTGGACAGTCGACTGATGAAAGAGAGACAGTCCACTGTTAAACCAACAGGCGACTGGCCGTAAGTTGGGTAAGTTAAAGAATTCTGGAAATCTTCTGAGATAACAGGACAGACGACTGATGAGGATAAAACAGTCGACTGTTAATCAGAACAGGCGACTGTAAATCCTTATACAGACGACTGTCAAATGCCCTGAGAATTTTCAGAGAGCTGAGTCAATAAATTGGCTTACAAACAGACGATTGTTGCAGCACAGACAGTCGACTGATCCAATGGACAGACGACTGTATATTCAACATTAGTCGACTGGTCGTAAAAATACAGATCAACAGAGTTTGGGCAAAAGATAGACATGCAACTGATTTACAAAACACAGTCGACTGTCACTTAGACAGGCGACTGTAAATCGTTCATGAGTCGCCTGTGGGAAATAAGACGAGAAGCCCAAAACTAGATTGTAAAAGTTTGTGCATAAGAGGCGACAGTAAAACTAGATTGTAGATCAACACACAGTCGACTGTTTTTGAGACAGGCGACTGTAAAGTGTTCAGCAGTCGACCGTTATAAACAATACAGACACAATCAAAAGAGAAATGAATTGGAGTCTAAGGACGAATGATCTATTGATGTCCTAAGACTGAAAAGAGGATGTGTGTGTGCTTCATCAATGTTCTACTTCTAAGCTACATACTAAAAGAGATAAAAGAAAATTACATTGACGAATTCTCTCCTCTATCCAACGTATGATCTTGAAGTCTTCATGGAGCTTCAAGCACCATCCACGATCATCCAATCCATTTCATTTGCCTTCAATAAACTTTGAGTGTCATCCATTGCAAGTAGATCTTCATAATAAGCTTAGGCAATGGATTAACTGTAAAATAGGAGATTAGTCACAAGTATTTATGTTTGCTCATCATTAACACCAAGTAGGGAGAAGTCCAATACTCAACAATAGTGCTGCGACACTAGACACCAGACCTCACAATGGACAGAGATCTTCTGTCATCAATTCCAGTATGGGTAAGATTTCCTGATTTGCCACTGAAATTTTGTTTTGCAGAATGCATAAGTATAATTGCTAGCTCTACAAGGAAGCCTTTATTCCTTGATAAGGCTACAACTTTCGGAGAAAGATACTCCTATGCAAGATGCTTTATTGAAATTGATGCAAAGACCAAATTGCAAAAAACAATAGAGATTGCCGTGGAGGATGAGGAGAAAGTGATCATTAGAGTGGAATATGAAAAATTGTCTCCAAGCTGTCCAACGTATGAGTGCTTTGGGCATTCAACCTCCCAATGTTCGTTTAAGAAGGTTTGGGTGGAGAAAGGTAAGGCTACTTTGTCTGTGGCTGGAAGTGTGTTCATTAATGAAGGGAATGTTACGAGTAGAGGTTTCTCAGCTACTATAGAGTATGGAGGACCTTCTAATGGAAATGTAGAGGTTACTAATGGTAAGGCAGCGGATGTGTAGAGGAATATGCACTCGGATCATTTGTATTTGATGCAAATGAAAATTTAAGCCTAGATAGGGACTAATTTGCATATGATGCAAAAGAGATTAAATGTGTCTTAAATTGTTTAAGACTATATTTAATTAAATAAACGCGTTGAAAAGGTTACCTAGATGACAGGATCGTCCCGCTCTAAACGCAGGTTCAAACCGCGTCAAAAACGGAGTCCAAATGCACAAGTTATAGCCAAAACAAGTCAGCCCAAACTGTTGGGCTGAAACCAGCGAAAATGGAGGCCCACCAAGCCCGAATTTTCTGGTTAGGGTTTTTTGAAACCTGGGATTTTCTTGACAGCTACGTTTCTAAGAGAAGCATGACTTTTGGCTAACTTTGGACAATTGTTTGAAGGGTCAAACGGACTCGGATTGACGAGCCGTTTATTCCTACGCGTTCACCGTTGAACCCTCTTCAATTTGGTAGGTTCAACATTGAAGCTCAACGGTGAGGGAGTTAAAATTCGAGGAAGTTTGCCCTTTGTGAAAGGCAAACTAACTTGATTTAATTAATCCCAAATTAATAGTCCCACCTCGGTTGTGGAGAAAAGGGGAGAGTCAGCCGCCTCTATAAATAGAGGCCCTCCCCCTTCCTCATAACTCGTCCCAAGCTCTAGATCTGAGCGGCTTTCGTAAATGTTGGAGCACGCTCGGATCTAAGCTAAATTTAATATTTCTCCTCTCCCTATAAATTTCTGCCTTGCTCCTGAGGGCTCTAGCAAAGCCGCAAAGGAGTTCGGATTCAGATCCGAAATCTAGGCGGAGGTTTCACTCGCGTGAAATTTTCTTCAGCGCGTGGTTGGCTCGGCGACACGGGATTGATCGCCTCAGGATGCGGAGCGGTTCGATGAGCGGTTCAGGGAGCGGTTCGAGGAGCGGCTCGGCGTGGGACGGGAGCGGCTCGAAAGACGGTGCGGAACATCTCGCCTGCCCCAGGGTTGAGATTCCGGGTATGTGTTTATTAGCATTAGTTTAATTTAATCGCAGTAGGCTAGATCCTTCTTGGGATGGTCAGACCCATCCCAAGTCGGCATAGATCTTGGATTAGGGTCTTGGACCTTATGGTTAAATGTTAATTAGATTAACATGTTTGTTTTTCCGCTGCTTTTCTGTCTATGTTCCGTCCGACTTAGGACGTGCATAGAGTTTTTGTGCCCTAAGGGTCCCAGAAAACCCTTCAGTGGTATCAGAGCTTGTTGAGCTTGAGTACGGGTTCTCGGGTTATGAGCCGACCCGAAGTAATCGCTCTTACCGTACCAAGTCCCGATAAGATGGGGATCTTATAATGGGTTGGGCATTGTCGAGAGGCATGCCGTAAAACAAGTTTCTGAGGTATCTTGTGATGGGTCTAGGGTGTCATGGATGATGGGCGTTAACAGCGTCGCAATGATATCAGAGTGATACCCCTTCAGTGGTATCAGAGCGTAGGTCTGCGTAACGATCTAACCTGCGATTTCTTTAAACACATGAAATGCCTTTAAATACTTTTAAAAAATGTTTTTAAAGTTATGAGATAAATTTTAAAATTTTTTTTGATGTTTAAAAATCTATGTGATGTTGTGAACGGTTATTTAATCGTAGTTGTGTGAGATTCTGGGCTATCCTAGAGATAGGCCCATATCATTGTAAGCCCATATCTGTATTCCCCCAATTGCCTATAAATAAAGAGCTGGGGGCTCCTCCCCCAGTAGTTGATTCATAACACGTTATCAGCACGACTCTAAAAATTCCTTTTCCACAAAAATTTTCTCCGTTCGTTGCGAAGGCGAAGGCAAAGGCTAGACGGGAGATCCATGAGCGCGGTGCAAGGCTTCCTCCATCGAGCGTCGTCATCCGCGTAGGGCTTCGAGCAACCGTCGCTATATCCGGAGGACGGATATAGAGGTAAAAACACTAAAAACGATATTTTTTAATCATACGTATGATTACCCCTCCCCTAGATCTCGCAAGATCAATATGGGGATTATTCGTCGCCTTGAAAACGACGGACCGTTCATTCCAAAAACCCAATTTTTAGGGTCAAAACACTAATTTTTGAACCCTCCGGTGGCTAGCCGTCACCGGCAAAAAAAACCCCCCTCCCCAACCTCGACGGAACCCCCCCGGCCGCTCCCCCCGCAGGGGGGCGGCCCCCGCCGCTCCCCCCTGCGGGGGGGGGGGGGGGGGGGGGCGGCGGCCCGCCGCCGACCGCTCCCCCCTGCAGGGGGCGGCCCCCGCCACGCCCCCTGCAGGGGGGGGGGGATCGCCTCAGCGCCCCCCTGCGGGGGGCGACGGCCCCCGCCGCCAATCCCCCTTCAGGGAGGGCGGCGGCGGCGCCCTCCCCCCTGCAAACTAGGGTTTGGCAAAAAAAAGCCTGTGGGCCTGAAGCCCACAGACCGGCTGTGGGCTTCAGGCCCACAGGCCAATTCTTTCATTCAAAAAAAAGTCTATGGGCCTGAAGCCCATAGGCCGACTGCGGGCTTCAGGCCCGCAGGCTGTTCTATCTTAAAAAAAATAGGAGAGGCAAAGGCTATTAACAAGCCTCAAAAGGCTACTTGCTAGCCTAAAAAATAAATTAAAAAGGGGTTTTAAGGGCAAAATATTCGTGAAAAATCACGGTAAATTACAGGACAAATATCGGGCAGGCGATGACTTTTTGGGGATTTTTGGGGGGCCTTTTTTTGGGATGATGAGGGAATCTGCTTTCCTCATACAAAAGAAAATGTTAATTTTGGGCTCTTATTCAATTTTATTGATTAAACCCATTCATTTCAACCCTTGCATCGTAATGATTTTTCTGTAAAAATCATCTTTAGATGCTTTACATCACTAGGCTTATTCTGTGGATATTATATGCGTGGTTGTGCATTGTATTTAAAACTTAATAATTAGGAAGATCCTGCGACCGCTCTGCCATTAGTAACCTAACCTAACGGTGCATGACGTTGCCCAGTGGTCCAATAATTATTAAGTGATTAAATTATTTATCCATCTCTGCGAATATTAAATGCCTGTGATGAAAATGTCTGATGAAAATGTTGATGAGCACAATATTTCTGCATGAATTGCTAAATGTGGTTTTTGGATCGGCCGTTTAGTCCCACAGTTTATTTCCCGCTTTTTTCTTTTATTTTTGAGAGAAATTGTAGTGAGGAATCTATGTAAATGTCAAAGAAAGAAGACCAACTTCCATGAAGACGGAGGCCACGCTTGAAGATGGAGATATCATATGGGACCCACGGGGTTTCCAAAGTTGTATTTTCATTTTTAAAGCTGCAAATTTGTATAATTTGGACTGTGGACTTTTGGACTCTTTCTTGTGGGACTGACCGATCCACACATTTAGCTTTTCGTTAAATATTGTCTCCGCATGAAAATGTTTTCTCTGATTAATTATTAATTCATGCATGTTTGTGCTCTGCTAGATAAATGGCTAATATTGCAAGCATTGATTTTGAAGTACTGGAAGCATCAGGTAGAAACTATCCAAGCTGGCAGCTAGATGTAAAGTTTCACCTGCGGGCAAAGTCCCTCATCGCTGCTGTGACTGAAAAAGAAAATGTTAGCGATATAGAGAAGGCGCAAGCCATCCTCTATATTCATCGCCATGTGGACAAGACCTTAAAGGCTGAATACCTTACAGTCGAAGATCCACTTGAGCTATGGACTGCCCTTGAGGACAGGTATAAACATCAAAAAGATGTTATACTCCCAAGGGCACGATACGAGTGGGAGAACCTGAGACTGCAGGACTTAAAGTCCATTGCTGAGTACAACTCAGCACTTTTTAGCATCACCTCACGCCTGAAGTTGTGTGGTGAGAAAGTCTCAGAAAATCGCATGCTGGAAAAGACGTATACGTCCTCCCATGAAAAAGATGCGATACTCATGCAGCAATACCGTAAACGCAAGTTCACCAAGTATTCCGAGCTGCTGTCATGTTTACTCATGGCCGAGCAAAACAGAGAGCTTCTTCTCTCCACTCACAATATACGCTCCCCGGCACTGCCCCCACCAGAAGCTCACTATTTCTCTTCCTTCAAAAAGAAGAGAGATAATAAAAGAAAAGAAAGACCGCAGAAGGGGGGTTAACAGAAAAATGCCAAGGGCAATGTGCAGCAGTAGCGAAATAATGAAAGTAAGCGGAAGTTCAAGTGGCACAGAAATGACAAAAATTATGCACCCCCACCCGAGAGGGAATGGGAAGACCAGTGCCATAATTGTGGCATAAAAGGCCACTGGTCCAGAGTGTGCTGAACTCCGCAGCATCTCCAGGACTTGTATAAAGAGAACAAGAACAATAAAGCTGAAACAAACCTGATAACCCCTGATACTCCAGTCAAGTTTTCAGCTGCTAACTTCGAAAATGATGACATGCTTGATTAGTCTTTACTTTTATCCTAGCAAGTTGTTGTAAGAATAATTTATGAGAGCATTTGAATTATGTGATTTGTTTTAGAATGAAAATGTTTATCTGAATATGCATGTGCCTATACATTTCATCTTTTGAAACTGCACTCATAAATGATTGGTAGAAAATAAACACGTACGACTTTTTTCAATACAAAGCCCAATATCAGGGCTATATTGAAGATCCAGGGAATGCAACACTGTTGCTCCCAAACGACACAAAAAATAAGAAGATGCACTAATCCCTCTGAATTCCAAAAGAAACTTTCTAAGTTTCAAGGACATCCGTTTCAACGGATTCCATTCGGAAACAACAAATGTAAATGAAAAAACTACCGTATGCAACGTCTCAAGATAATGGAGTAAAATCCATACTTGAACGTTTTGAGAGCCTTAGAGGCCTCTACCATACGAAGATTCGGAGAAAGGAAGCGGAATTAGATGGAGCACCTGAAGTGCCCGACATCTGCCAAGTTTTACTCTGGCATGATGGACTTGGCCACCCCGGATTTGTGATGATGCACTTCATCTTATCCTATGGGTATGACTTGAAGAACCAGAAGATTCTTCAGAAGGGAGAATTCCCTCGCATCCCTTACTATACGGGAAAACTAATTGCAAGGCCATCTCCACGAAAAGTTGAAAAAGAATCTCCACGCTTCCTCAAAAAGGATACAAGGAGATCGATGTGGATAAAATTCACCACTCTTAGTGGGCTACGTCAGTAATTTACTGAACTGATAAATGCATCCTCAGAATATTCGTACGTGTGTCTACTACAGACCCGCAACTTAGCTTTTCCGAAGCTATTGGCACAAAAATAAAAATGTTGCGGGCACATTTCCCAGACAATAAAATAAAGAAAATAAGTCTGGTTAATGTTGGGAAATATACCTCCCAGTCATTTCAAGAGAACTGCCAAGCAACGGGAATAGAAAATGAACATACAAGTGCCACATGTTCATACCCAAAATGGGTCGGCAGAGTTACTGAAAAGTAGACTCCAATGAATTGAATGTCCATTAAATCCCGATTGCAAATGGATGCATGGGGACATGCAAATTCTGCATGCTGCATCGTAAATGAAAATAAGACCCTCTGGAGGTCAGAGTCTCCAATGCAACTTGCATATGGAATGCCACCGAATATTTCTCTTCGGAGAACCTTCGGTCCGCAGTTTAAATCCCCATCGCACCAACATAGAGGACAAAAATTGTTCCTCAACGTCACCTAGGTATCTATGAAGGGTTTGACTCACCCTCAATTATAAGACACCTAGAACCCCAAACGGGGGACGTAATTTAGGCACACCTTGAAGACTGTGATCTCGATGAGACGAGTCTCCCAAAGATAGGCCCAGATACTGGAAAATCTGGCACGAAGCAAATTATAACGTGGGACACAACAAGTTTGACCCACTATGATCCGGTAACAATACAATGTGTAGAAGAGATCCCGAAGATCCTCCACATACAGAACACTGTTCACCAATTACCGGAATCATTTATTGACAACCGAAAGATTGTCAGATCGCACATCACTGCTGCAAAAACTCCAGCTCGAATTGACATCCCCGAGAATGGATGCAACCCACCAGCAGCAGAAGTGGCTGATCCTTAACAGAAAAGAGGCAGACCACCAGGCTCCAAGGATAGAAACTCCTGGAGACCTTAAGACAATACTACCACAGGACAATGAGCTCCTGTCCACACCATCACCCTTCCTGGAATCCACTGCAGAGGAATTGCCGGGAAAAAGTGAAATTAAGTAAATGTTGTACGTACTGGGAGGTGTTGGACAGATAGAACATAAATTGTCGACAAATGTATTCACGTACCATATTGCCATATACATCGCAAAAGCGATGATGTTTGTAAATTATCGTTCCACACTCCGTTGCTAGAAGGCAAACGTAGAGATTGGCCAAAATGTGGAACGTGGCAATAGAAGATGAGCTGGACTCACTTATGAAACATGAAATGTTCAGACCTGAAGTCCTGACACCAAAAAGGTGTCAAACCTGTGGATAAAACAAAGTATTGCATACATAAGAAAAATACATACAAAATCATATGCTATAAGGTACAACCTATAGCCTGAGGACAATTTCGCTGAAACTAGGGATCGAACAAACTCATATGAGCATGTCTCATAAATGATGCATCAGTCTCCCTAAGTTATCAAAAACGAATACCTTACGATTTGGCGAAGGAAAATTATGGATATGCTATTATTGGATGTTGTGACAGCATACTTTCGTGGATATCTGGTAAAGATAATTTCCACATTTCCTTAAAATGCCTGAATATACTTTGGGACATCTATTCAAATGAAGAAAAACAATAAGTATAACAAATAAATGTACAACCAAGAGAATCATTTGACAAGTCAATAATTCCTACTGAAGGTTGTCTTTGCATCTGTGCAAAGAACAGGATTAGAGATCATAGTTGGAGACAACTAAAATCTCATCGGATCTCCTGAAGAGAAAACCGAACTACATGAACAAGCCTGACTTTTAAACATGAAATAAAAAGACCTAGGCAAATATAAAGTCATGGCTCATAGAATCCTGTTACAAATGCCCAGAAGTGCGTTGGAGAAATTAAAAGGACCATTGTCATCCAAAGTACACCTACGGTGGTACACTTACTGGATGTACAAAAAGAACCCTTCCGATCGCTGGAAGAGGGGGAGGATATAACTGGTCCTAAAGTCCCTTATCTAAGTGCAGTCATGCACTCCTGGCTAACTGCATGTGTCCCGGTATAGCAATTGCAGTAAACTCATTAGCCAGAGATAGTTGGCACCTAAAAAGGGCCATTAGACCTGAGTTAAGCCTTCTGCGCTTCCTCCAAGGGTCGAAATATTTGGACTTACAAAATGTAGTAGCATCCTCCAATGTTTATGCGAATGCAGGTTACAGGTCCGGTCCCTATACTGAGAAATCACAGAACAGGTACTAATAGTGGGATGACCATCTACTGCAAATATGCAAAGCAACTTATGAAGGCAACATCATCCTATCATTCCGAGATCCTCACCATTCCAGAATCACACCAATGGTGTATTTGAGGGCGCCTGGTGGTACATCACATCCCAGTGACGACTGGGATAGAGGCTGGTTCTGTGGAGCTGACCATATAGTCTGAAGACCACATCAGAGGCGACGAAACTTAGCACACCTCTCCAGAGTTTCTGGATTCAGCAGCTGCTTGATGGTGATAAAATTTGTAATCTGTGTGCATTTTCGGAATATTGTAAATAGGAGTGACGAGATAAGCCTAAGAGATCTGAAAGCATAAGAGCTTTTACAGATCAGGGGGAGTTGAGGGAATTTGTACTCTTTCCCTTAGCTATGGTTTTTCCCACTGGGATTTCCATAGCCAAAGGTTTTAATAGGCAAATCAAATCAACTCTGGATCCCGAAGTATCCACCCCTCTGTGACGCTCAGAATCCAGAAGTATTCATGAGCAGAGTCACTTGTACAAATCAGGGGGAGATAAAGAGCGTTTGCACTCTTTTTCCTTAACTATGGTTTTTCCCACTGGGTTTTCCATAGCTAAAGGTTTTAACGAGGCAAATCTCACCAACTCAGGATCCTGAAGTATCCACCCCATGTGAGACTCTTCTACGCTCAGAATCCTGAAGCATTCACGAGCAGAGTCCACACCTATGGCTGGTTAAGGGGGAGTGTTGTGAACGGTTATTTAACCGTAGTTGGGTGAGATTCTGGGCTATCCTATAGATAGGCCCATATCATTGTAAGCCTATATCTGTATTCCCTCAATTGCCTATAAATAAAGAGCTGGGGGCTCCTCCCCCAGTAGTTGATTCATAACATGTGATAAAATTTTGAATATGGAAATTTTTAAATGACGTTTTAAAAGTTAAGTGATAATTTTTAAAACTAATTTTAAATCTTTTAAAATTTATGCGATAAGTTTAAAGTGCCTAAAAATTTTATATGATAAAATTTTAAGCATGAAAGTTTTTTTTAAAATGATGTTTTAATTTTATGAGATATTTTAAAACTGATTTTAAAGGTTAAAATTTTTATGCGATAAATTTTTTAAAGTAGCATGCAAATTTGTGATTTTAAAAACAAGTTTTTATGAGATAAAAATAAAATAATTTTAAAATCATATTTTAAATTTAAATGTTAAATTTATGTATGCATGCTAAAATTGTTTATGTGATAAACTTAGTCTATTTAATTGTTAAATAGTTATGCACTATCTTTATGCGATAAATTAGTGTAGCTTTATTTTAATGGCTAGTTCATCTTGTCCCTTATTTGATAACACAAGACACCTCTTTAGGTTAGCCATTAAGAAATGATTAAAATTTATTACTTAAATTTTAATGACATGCTATGTTTTAATAAAATATTAACAACACTTCAAGACCTAATTCCTGATTAGGGTAGTCCCTTTAATGTTTCTTAATTCTAATTGTTATTATTAATTTTCATTAAAGGACTTCGCTTTTTTGCGTTGTTAATAAAATTTATTAAAATCCTAATAACGATTAGGATAGCACGTGAACCTTGTAGTTGATAAGGACTTAATAAAAGTTATTAAACAAATCCTAAAATTTTGAATTTAAGGATGCAACTAGTTGATAGGATTAATTAGTTGTTAATAAAAGCTGTTTAGTCAATGGCACACATATAAAAGTGACAAGCTTCATTCAATGGACCATGATCCAGTCAATGTGCTTGGTTAAGAGTTCTGGATCAACCCTTGCTAGTCCAAGGGACAGTGATCCTGGCTTACTCAATTCCCTGGCTGTGTTCCGCTGGACCGCAATGTCGCGAATCATGATTGTATGGCACCCTGGACTATATCTAGTTAATGCGTTATAAATCTTATTAAAGATTAATCCGTATCCCTCCTTGATTTTGGAGCTTGGTAACTCAAAGAAGACAATTATAGTTGTTGAGTCTCCTCAAGCTATGACATGTTTATCTTTAAGGAACAAACTCCAACATACATGTGATGTAGTCTAGACTTGACCCAAATCGATACGTCGGGTCTCCTCGAGCATCGATCTAAGTCAAATCTGGACACGGAATCAAGGGTCTGACTAGACCAGTTATTATGATTTGTTGAGTCTCCTCAAGATCATAAGTGACTGTGGTTAAAAAACGATAGGGAGTCACATGTGATGTGATTGACTAAGAGTTAGTTTACCAATCATGGTACCAATCAACTTGTTGAGTCTCCTCAAGGTTGTGAGGTTCAGGATGATTGGATCCCTCTTTCACTAAATTTTAAATATTTTAATTCGATTAAATCGTTCGTTATTAAGCTTTGAAACGATCGTAAAAATAGTGGGAGGATATAGATAGATGAAAGCTATTCTACCTATATTTAATTTTGAACATATGCCAAAACTAGGGCAAGACTATGTTTACCGAAGGAATCAAAATATAATTTTTAAAGGAATTAGTTAATTGGTCAAATAGGTTGATTAATTGAATATCAAGTTAAATTCTAATTGATAGGATTAAGTTATATCATCGTTGATATTAAAATGACCTTCTAAAGAACAGACTTAAGAAATATGATTTCATTAAGTTCTGGGTCCAACAAATAAATTCACGCTACATGTCACCCGTCTCTATATGAGCCAGCTTGAACATATATGATATTCGAAATATGTTTCTCCCTACAACTTGTCGAGCTACCCTCAAGGTTGTATGGACAAACAATTTTGATCCGCAAAAGTTCGAGAATTCTATCAAACTGTTTGAGTCGAATACGAGTGCATGAGCGATGCAAGACTATGTATCCCAACCGGATCTTGAGACAAGCAACTTCTTGAGCTACACTCAAGATTGCACCTCTCAAGCGTTTGGATACATAAGATGCTTGCATAGCTATTTATTTATGTTGGGCTATTTATATCTAAATGTGATTTATAAAAGGAAGAAGGCACTCCGGAAAGTCAATCGAGTTTAATAGTTTAATATATCATTAGTAAAGGCATAAGTAGGAGGAAATGAAAATGTGACATATTTTGATGTCACGATTTCAACATAATTGTTATACAAAAGACGTCTAACACATTTTGACGAATGTCGTCACCTTGCTTCTGAAGCAATATTTTGTGTTAAGTAATTTGTGATAACTATAATATATTAAAAGTTAATATATAAATATACAAGATAGTAGCAAACTTATATGGCAAAATGGACTAGGCCTTATCGAGAGACTAAGCTTCACAAGTCACATAAAGAGGGGTCTGACCTCTCGTATTATGAAGTCTACGGACAATTGTGTGAGTCTTATCCTCTTAGATAAAATTGGCCAAAACCCATCTGTAAGACAGTGGGAGAATGAGTTGTCGAACTCAGTCTGGTACATACTGATGTACCCAAGTCTAGATCAACCAAAATAAGTTATTCGTATATTTTATTAAGACACGTGTTCTTGATGAAACACAAGTCTGAAAAAATAAAGAACGAAAAGACAAAAGTATTTAAACTGATTCGATTAGATCGAATGGTTAAATACTTAGCTACATAAAATCTTGCGTAATTAAAAGAAAATGTGATTTTCTCTCAGGTCAAGTCTGTTAACACATCAGTGTGTTAAAAGGTATGAATCACACTTAGTTAGACTCGGTGCGATCCATAACAAGTGACTCTGAGTTAAGTCCTCCCTCTGGGTTAAGTCCCAGATAGTAATGCCTAGGTTTTGATAATGTTCTATGAGGACATTATCAATAAGATATTCATTAAATCAATCATTAGGAAGTTGTATAATTACTCGAATTTTGTGAGAGGAAGAGTCGAGTTAGACATCATAACTGATGATGACTTAGTCAACTTCCGGGATGATAATTCGGAGTAGTATCTCCGATTTATAACTTGATGCAATCAGAATTGGTCCGTGTGCGTAAATAAATTTTGGAATTTAGTTTACGTACCCAAGGAAAATGATTCCTTGCTTTCTGCAAGTAAAGCTTTAAGTTGAAAGATTAGATGCATAAAGAAAATAGTGAAGTACAATCATGTTGGTCGAGAACGGTTTTCATCCTAATTTCTTTAAAACGGATTAGTTAAAACCGTCTCGCCAGCAGATGTGTACAGATCTACTCGGACCAAACTCGATGTAAACGCTCAGTTTGACCATGAAAATAGGAGCATTCACTTATAAGTTCGTTTTTCTAAATATGATTTAGACGGACCAACTTATATGAATTAGCCAGAGAGTTTTCAAGGTCAGTGGGAGCGTGTAAATTACATGCAAGACATCAAAGAGATGGAACATATAGTTTGACAAAGTAATGAAAAGTTTGATACTTTATCAGAAATAGATATGAGCCATTTGAAATGGCCATTAACAAATTTAAATTATTATCGTAAGGTACGATGAACTGGATAAGATCCTAGTAAATAAAATATTATAGATTCCGTAAGACCAAGTGAATTATTTGAATGAGATTCAATTGGTTGGTCTAACATGAACATAGAAACCCCTTAAGTCTATAGTGTAGACAGTTTTAGCAGATCCACTCACGAAGGCTCTATCACATGAAGTCGTGAAAACTTATGTGTAAAAACGGTATAAGATACCGAGATAAATGGGCCTGAGTGCAAGTGGAAGATGTTGAGAGAAGATGCCTTCGAGGTAATCTATCTCTGTGTGTGAATAACACAAACATCTTGTTCAACATAACAGTAAGCTGTTTGGTAATAATTTATCTACGTTATGTTATAATGTAGTTAACATTAGATATTAACTTAGGTAAAGTCCTGAGACTTTATGCAAGGTCAAACAGGTATCGAGATGAGTATCTCGATCATGGAGAAATGTTTGACCGTCTGTAGCATAAGTCTAAAAGGGTTTGTGGTCGTAGATGTTTCGAGACAAGGATATCGAAACATCGGATAGACCATTGTGTCTTAGTCTTCACCGTTTAGCGGTGGCGATGATCTCATGATCGCTTGACTTGGCGAAGTCGTAGACGAGACACAGGTGCTCATTAGAGAATGAGTTCACTGAACGATCCACAAGAGTTATCATATGGTTATATTGACCAATCTGTCAATGATGACTCTGAGTGATGATAGGCTAGTTGGTCTTTTGACTTGAGGTCATTTTGACGAACCTGTGCGCGAATGGTGCCACTTAGATCAAATGACCTAGCTTCGAGGCAAGGCCTGTCGAAAGGTCTTTGATTGGGCGACACTTGAAGCGTATGAGGAGAGTAATGACCAAGAGAGCATTCGTCTCTTCCGGTCAATGGGAGTTAGTGTCGTAGGGTTAGTTCGGTCTTTAGTAAAAACTCTGTCCAGAGTATGTTGGAAGAAGTCCAACATTTTTGACTAAAAGATCGATAGAACCTAACCAGAGTCAAGTTATTGGGGTTAACAGTTTGACCGTACCCTAGACTTGATCTACACGACATAGTTAAGACGAAGAGACTATAACTGCGGAATTCATCACGGAAACAGTCAGGGTGGTCCCGACAATACTCATGTCAATGAGTCAACCACATAATGATGATTCCTGAAGCAGGGACGACAACCACTGCTCGTGGTCACTGCCGTATAGGGCTTCGAGCCCAACATGTTGTAAGGGTCAGGCTGTAGGGTCTCACACAGAGTGTAACCTTCGTCTAGTAATAGGTAGAAATTAGTTAGGGAGAATAATTTGCATTTGATGCAAGGGATAAAATATTGCAAAAGATGTTTGCAATCATCGACTGCATTCGGGATAAATGATCCTGAGTGCAAGTGGGAGATGTAGAGGAATATGCCCTCGGATCATTTGTATTTGATGCAAATGAAAATTTAAGCCTAGATAGGGACTAATTTGCATATGATGCAAAAGAGATTAAATGTGTCTTAAATTGTTTAAGACTATATTTAATTAAATAAACACGTTGAAAAGGTTACCTAGATGACGGGATCGTCCCGCTCTAAACGCAGGTTCAAACCGCGTCAAAAACGGAGTCCAAATGCACAAGTTATAGCCAAAACAAGTCAGCCTAAACTGTTGGGCTGAAACCAGCGAAAATGGAGGCCCACCAAGCCCGAATTTTCTGGTTAGGGTTTTTTGAAACATGGGATTTTCTTGACGGCTACGTTTCTAAGAGAAGCATGACTTTTGTCTAACTTTGGATAATTGTTTGAATGGTCAAATGGACTCGGATTGACGAGCCGTTTATTCCTACGTGTTCACCGTTGAACCCTCTTTGATTTGTAGGTTGTACCAACATTGAAGCTCAACGGTGAGGGAGTTAAAATTCGAGGAAGTTTGCCCTTTGTGAAAGGCAAACTAACTTGATTTAATTAATCCCAAATTAATAGTCCCACCTCGGTTATGGAGAAAAGGGGAGAGTCAGCCGCCTCTATAAATAGAGGCCATCCCACTTCCTCATAACTCGTCCCAAGCTCTAGATCTGAGCGGCTCTCGTAAATGTTGGAGCACACTCAGGTCTAAGCTAAATTTAATATTTCTCCTCTCCCTATAAATTTCTGCCTTGCTCCTGAGGGCTCTAGCAAAGCCGCAAAGGAGTTCGGATTCAGATCCGAAATCTAGGCGGAGGTTTCACTCGCGTGAAATTTTCTTCAGCACGTGGTTGGCTCGGCGACATGGGATTGATCGCCTCGGGATGCGGAGCGGTTCAAGGAGTGGTTCGGGGAGCGGTTCGAGGAGCGGCTTGGCGTGGGACGGGAGCGGCTCGGAAGACGGTGCGGAACATCTCGCCTGCCCCAGGGTTGAGATTCCGGGTATGTGTTTATTAGCATTAGTTTAATTTAATCGCAGTAGGCTAGATCCTTCTTGGGATGGTCAAACCCATCCCAAGTCGGCATAGATCTTGGATTAGGGTCTTGGACCTTAGGGTTAAATGTTAATTAGATTAACATGTTTATTTTTCCGCTGCTTTTCTGTCTATGTTCCGTCCGACTTAGGACGGGCATAGAGTTTTTGTGCCCTAAGGGTCCCAGAAAACCCTTCAGGATGTACATGTGATTCCAAATACTACGGAAACTATGGGCCCTTCTGGTAATGACCGTGTTGATGACTCTGACAATGGTGGTGATGAAAATGCTGATGAAGATGAATATGAGGAAGAATGGGTGGAAGAATTTGATGGAGAAGCTACAACGACAAACCAAGAGTGGGAGGATGAAATACGCCGCTTAGCCCCAAATTTAAAGACACTCAAAAAGACTTACTTGGATCCACCTCGACGGAAAAGCTCAAGGGACACTTGAAATCCTAAATATCGTAAGGATTCCTTGCTCTATTAGAGTTGTAGGATTATTTATGCCTTTGTTTCTCTTGCGTTTTATGTTTGGTTCTATTTTGTAGACCAATATTGTAACCGTTGAGTTATATGAATAAATTTGCTTACCCTTCACACACACACACACACACATAGGGAAGATATGATATACCTCAACATGAAATAAGCAATGGCAAACTTGACCAAACCCAGAAGTTTTGGTAAGACACATACTGCTATTTGCAATATGAAAGGTCATTAATTTATGCCATATATAATATATACAAAGTAAATCTAAGGGTGAAATTCGATGTAGTTATTGTATACTAAGCTATTCCCCGAGAACACTTAGACTTTGAAAAACTATAGTTAGTTGCCATAACAAAATTAATAGGAGTATGTTTCTAAAACTTATTAATATGTGTTTGCTTTTTATAAACTCTTTTTGTTTATAAGCATTTCATTCTACTGCAAAATTTTATGCGTTATTTTTAGCATATGTCAAACAATTATAGATTGACACCTCAAGACGTATGCTATTAATAGCATGTCACCCTAAGAATAGTCTAGTAGAAGACTATTTTGGGACGTTTGGCTTGAGATTCAAGCTTTGGTAGCCTGAATATTCTATATGAAGATGCCCAGTACTCTCTGAAAAAGAAACATGTAAAGTTTCGATGGATATTCGTCAAAACAAAATCCTTAATGAATGACTCAATAATATAATGGCCTAAAGACCATAAATGAGCATTCCAGTTGACTTTCAACAGTCCGACATAAATTCTAAAAGAGGAATTATTTGGAACACCTGAAGCGTCCAGAATCGTACAATTTTTAACTTTGGAACGATATAATTTATCACCATGGATTGATGATGCAAGACATCATTAACACATCCTATAAATCTGAAGAACACGAAGTTTCTTCAGATGGGTGCGTTTTCATTGTCCCATTTAATGGGAAAAATGATTACGAGATCATCTCCACTACGCGTGGACATTGACTCTCAAAACTTCCTCTAATAGAATTTAAGATGATATATTTATTATCATCATTAAATTAATAAGACCTCTGGGTCTCTTGAGAGTATTTGAGGGATTATGTCACGACCCCCATCCCGGGATACGCAGGGAGGCAGGGTACGCGACGAGAACTAAACGCATCTGCAGGTCCACTGCGCATTGCTGGGAATAGTACAAGTAGCGTTCAACAACCAACCAACCAACCAAAGAGCACAGAACGACACAAAGCCACAGAGAAATATTAAAAATAGAACTACCGCTGTACAATTTCACATACATCTCAGAGCATCATTGTGCATCAATTCATATAGTACAACACCTCTCAACCCAAAAGAAAACCCAAAATACACTTAGCTCTCTCACCACCCCTCACCACCCAACCTAAGCTCCAACTGCCAACAACAGAACTCCAACTCAACCTCCAACTTCATCTGCCATCTCCAAGACCTCACCTGAAAAGTCAACGGGGCACGTCAACGCGTGATCCAGTAGGAATGCCAACTACCTCTAGTATGCTATTATGAAAAAGCAAATATTTTACATGCATTCTTAGCAAGGTGCAAATTTGAAGCATGGAATGAGCCAAAGGAAACATGTGAATGACTTAAAGCATTGAATGCATACCATACGAAAGTACAACAACTAAAGAGTGCAACAACATAAGTAAAATAAACGCAATGGACATGAACTATAATAGGTGATGCATATAACAAGGGTATACAATATGGAAGCTACAAGTAAAGAATGTCAAGTAAGCAACATTTAATAATGCTACAAAGTTACGAAAGTTATTTATTAGTAATTTGGACCCTAAGTAGTGGGTAGACCTTCTTGGGACTGGACCTCACCCCCAGTTGGGGTGGAACAGGCAAACTCCCCGAGACATGCTCTTACTAAAGGAGCCCTGTTTTCCCCTTATTTCCCCTTCACGTTTCTCCAATTCTCCTCATTTCTGCCACTCCCCACCACTCGGGCAAGAACAGGAGGGCCACCAACCACCAGTCCAGCCCCTTATGTTTTTCCCACAACTTAGTGTCCCCCAATCCCCGTGTCATCCTCCTTTAAGAGGACTTAGCCATTTCTTAGCATTTCAATTAAAAGTATCATGTAACAAAAGGAATCACATATCAATCACCATTTTCACCTCCTCTCATTCCAACACATATATTCTTTTCAACCACAACATTCACCACATAGGTCTCATTTCCAACACATATGATCCCAACACATGTAATTATCCAACTTCACCATTGATTGCAATATGAAATTAATTAAGTATGAGCCAACATCACTTAATCCAACATGAAATTAGTAAAACAAAAAGCGAGATGACATCTTGACTTCATGTAGGCATTCCAACAACTCATGGTAGCATAATGACAACTTCATTAAACCAATTGGTACAACATGGAACTAATGGCAAATTTCATACTCAACTTCATTTAAACATTCCCACAAACACTTGGTAGGCATGAACTACAACACCTAGCAATTGAATCCAATTGAACAACAAGAGTCTATTAGCATGAAAGCAATAGCATGAAAGCAATAGCATGAAACTAATAACAACATGCGAGTTTCACCTCAACATTCCCACAAACACCTGAGGGGGTATTGTTAACATGGTTATTAACACAACATTCATTAATGATAGCAATAGAACTAACCATAACACATCGTTTGGAACACTAGAAAACACCTCAGCTTGCTGAAAATTGCACAACAGTCAGGTTGAATGACATTTTTCTCCATATTTTTGTATGGAACATAATACTAACATGTAAATGAAAGTTGTAGGTATGATAGTTTTTGATTCACAAATAAAATTTCAGGCAAAAATAGCAAGTGAGTGATTTATAGTGAATTATTTGGTGAAGTATGTCTAATCTGTTTTTCAGACAGATTCTTGGGTCTGAGTTCAAAGCCAAGTTTGGGCATGTTCTAGCCAGAATTTCGACATAAGAATCGAGATGGACTTTGAGAAAAACTTGTTAGCTTTCCAACAAGACCAAAATCAACAAAATCAAAGATGTGTGCAAGTAGTGGTGCTCGTTTTACTGAAATGTGTACAGCTTGACAGAATTCCTGGCATGTTGCACAATTCGAATTTTTATTCCAACTTTCAGTTCGAATTAGAAAAAGTGATGAACATGAAAGTTGCTCATAACTACGAGATAAATATCATCTAAAATTTTCAGAGCATTCCTAATAGCCAATTAATCCCAGCACTTAGTTAAAGTTTCAGATTTGCAGGATAAACTTTCAGCATCAAGAACAAAAGGGGTTTCATGAAATTAATGATGTATTTAGCTCAAGATTAAACATGAACCAATTCTAAAAATGACAACCAAATAACGCACTAGAGGAAATTGGATTCCTACCTCATCAAATTGGATGGCTCCTTCTTCCTTCTCCTTCCTCCTCTTCTTTTTCTTCTTCTTTCTTCTTCCTTCCTCTCTTCTTTGTTTTTTTCCTTTTCCTTTCTTCTTTCTTTCTTTTTCTCCTCTTTTTTTTTCCTCTAATAATTTCGGCCATGGGGAAAAATGAGAGGGAGAGAGAGGATAAGCTTCCAAATGAAAAGAAAAGAAGAGAGGAGAAATAAGTAGAAGAGTGTAGAAAAGTAGTGAAGAATGAAGAAGAATGGAGAATGAAGGGAATTAATTAAAGATAGATATTTTTATAGATGCCCACCTTTAATTACAAGTTTGCCATCCCATGTCATCCTATTACACACCCATATACTTAATTACAAATTTGCCCTTCTACTATGCACACACCTCACTAATTTACAAAAATACCCCTAAGCACAACCATCTTCACACTAGCCATTTCCTATTACACATAAGAGGTAATAATACTTAAGAAATAATAATGATCATAATACTAATAATACCATTACCACACTACATTACTATGTAACTAGGCACTACTATATCTACTACATTACTTTATACACTACACTTCAAAAGGGACCAGTATCACCAAATTCCTACACACATAATCACACCATACGAGATGCAACTATAGACATACCATAACACATCCATATAGCTAGACATACACCCTAATAGTCATCCATAGGCAACCAATGTAGTAGCTACTATACACACTACAAGACTTCTATACACACCACAAACATATCCAAGTATACATACACTATAGAGTAAACAAAAATACACTATGTATCATGCAAATATATAGGCTCTAGTGTATATGGCACTATATGTCATTACAGATTAAAGTGGACTTATCCACTTCCTACATAGGGCTGATGATGTATCTTAGTAAACTCATCCGTATATTCTCTAAAAATGGTCATAATCAAACCTATTATCCAACCGTAGTCCAGCTTTTACACAGCATATAGGACACATTACTAAATGGCAGGAACATTGGATAATACTGGAAAATCAACCATTATTTGCAACTGGAATAAAGTTGAACACCCTGGAGTTTGTGTTCACACCCAAAAATGGGTTTATGACTAAAACATTAAATTGATTTAAACGTATTACTCATCCGTTACAAGTCCAGTTGCTGCTGACTGCATGGAGACATGCACAAGACCATCAAAACGCTTCCTTAGACCCTATTTATAAGGGCATGATCACCCCATATAAACAGTTTCCGAGAACTCCTAACGGAGAAAGCGTTTAGAGCACATCTTATAGATTGTGACATGATGTGTCCACATCCTCATAGCACCAACTAAAACCATTAAATGCCGTCTTAGATCTATTTATCGGGCTTAATTACCTCAGATAAATTGTAACGACTGGTTTTCATGTATCTGGATTTAATATATTATAATATATGTTTTGGTGGATTTTCTCCTTTTGTGTGATTTCCGTCTCCGTAGCTTTCATTTCCGATCGATTCGTCGTGTTTTCTCGTTTCTTCCTTAGGATCGTCGATTTCAAAGCATGTCATTCGTGAGGGGCTTCATAACGGTCGTATCTTACTGTTAGATCAAGCCTAGGAGTCTTAGGAGTCGATCCCGGAGCTCCGCGCTCCGTATCGGAACTTTTGGTGCTTATTAGCCGGTGTAAGAAGGGGCACCGACCGACTAGATGACGATCCAGTCGGTCGGCAATCCTTCTTGGACCGACTAGTTGGCTTTCTAAATTATTCAGGAGTTACTGTTTATCGTTAGTCGGTCTAAGAGCGTTGGTTGACCGACTAGGTTGCAAACTAGTCGGTCAGCAATGCTTCTTTAACCGACTAACTCTTCAACTTATTTTTGGTATCAATACTGTTCACTCTTAGTCGGTCTAAGAACGTTCATCGACCGACTAGATGTTAAACTAGTCGGTCAGTAGTTGTTCATCGACCGACTAAATCTAAATCCTAATTTTGTTCAGAAGTTACTGTTTACACTTAGTCGGTCTGCGTTGGTCGACCAACCGACTAGTTGCCAAACTAGTCGGTCAGTGGTTGCTCTTTGACCGACTAATCTGTGTTAAAACCCTAATTTCTGGGCAGCCGCCAGCCCATCCTATTTAAACCCCTCCCAAACATTTTCTTCTTCCTCCACTCGACCCAAAACCCTAGTTTCTCCCCCATTGAGCCCCCATCTTCCCCAAACCCTTATTCCTTCATTCCAAGCCCAAGATCCATCATCTAAACCCTCCATCAACTCATTCTACCTCCCATCTTCCCCAAAATCTCACCAAAATCCCCAAAATCCCCCAAAATCCCTAATTCTCCAAACTTCTCCATTCGTTTCCAGATCTGGTCCCTAGGTTCTCCGGAGTGTTTCTTCCGCTTCCTCTCGGTAAGGAATCGATCTCTTGATGTTTTCATAACCTATTTGTATTTTTATGAAACCCTAATGAATGAATGTTGTTTTGATGATTGTTTTCCCCATAACAGCGATTTCCCCGTAGATTAGCATCCGCGAGACGAACCTTCGTGATCGTCATCCCCGATGCTAGGCAAGTGAAACTTGCCACTTAGGGTTTAGGCCATGTTTTAGGCCATTTGCTTGTTGTAGGCGTAAAAGAGGCTAGGCGACGAAATGATACTCGCCTAGGCGCACATTGGGGAACTAGCTTGACAACGAAGCTAGTTCCGACATATATCATGTTGCACAATTACCATGTCATGTTTACTTTCCATTAACGGTACGCAAATTAATTGTCATGTCATTGCATCCTTTAAGTGTTTCCGTGAATGCGTAGCTTCGCTATAATGCTTGTGTTCCTGGCTCGTGTTCCAGAAGCGGGCCATGTGTTGGTTGATAGCCAATGCCCGAATTGCTTGTTTCCGGCTAGGTGCACCCCTACGCCAATTGTTTATGAATCGTGATATAGAATACGAGCTCCTGTGCGGGGCAACCCCGGCTCATTTACTGAGCTCGTGTGCGGGGACCCTGGCTCGATTACTTGTGGGTATTGGGGGTAAGAGTTAAGCGGCCAATCAACTGGGAGTCTGCCCGATCAGCAACTGCAGTGGTAAGGCGTAAACTCTGGGTTTGGGGTAGTTGTTAAGCGGCCAATCAGCGTGAATGTGGAACCGTTCAGCTGTAAGGCGTAAACATCTACAAACAACGTGAAACATGAATAGTGAATTGATTGAGATTGTTAGTAGTTTGGCTACTCTTGTCTTGTCCCGATAATTGTTCTCTTGTACAAATTGTCTTGCCATGTCTTGTTTGTGCACTCATGTTATAACTGCCATGTCATGCATATTATAACTGCTAGGTTGCTAGTTGCCTTACTTTCAGTTTCCTTGCCCAAGTCTTTTAGACTTGCTGACATGTGCCCCTTTACTCTTTTGGGTGACACATGTTAGATCCTGAGCCTGAGTACCTTGTTGAGGACGAGGTGTTTGCTGACGCCGAGCCCGAGCTTGTGTTTGACGGGGAGTACGTGGACACTGGGGACCAGTCCTAGTGTCTTCGTTGTGTTTTCCTTTTGTTTAGACTGTTGTTTTGTTGTTGGTGCGTAGCACCCATACTTTGTTGCGATGTTGCTTTTGTTGGCCTTGTTCTGGGCCTTTAGACTCTTTCTTTTAGCCTGGTGGCTTTTCTGGATGTTGAACTTATTTTCATGTTGGACAATTTATGAGATATGAGAATTTTATTTCTGTCTCTCCTTTTATTATTATTGTTGCTCTGTTTGTGGTTACAGGGACCTGCTTATGTTTTATTGACGCTTATCGGGTTTGGGGCTTCACAGCTCCACTCTCGTGCGGACCTTTTCACGTCTCACCTCCATTTTAGGGAAGCGGGTCGTGACAGGTTTTGTTGGTGGCCCATGCAGGTCCTTCTGTAACTGCGATTATCGGAATAACGATAATAATATTAGAATGTCCAATAAACTAAGTTCGACGTCCGAGTCATAAGCTATGAGTCTAATCTGATTCGTTTTCTGTGTCATTAGATGGCAGGAAGGTGATTCACCCGTGGTGGGGGTAGTGGTGCCCTCCCTCATGATGAGGAGCCTGAGCGGGAACCCACCAACGGTGAGATGATGCGGATGATGCTCCAGATGATGCAAGTGCAGCAGGGCGTGCTCCTGCAAGTCCAGAATGCTCCACTTGCTCGAGCTGCCCGGGCTCTTCCGGATGCCCCTCGATCTGAGCCAGGAGCGAAGCAATTTCGGGAGCTGGGTCCCGCATATTTTGACGGGTCTGAGGGTCCTCTGGCTGCCGATGAGTGGATTCGGAACATCGAGGACAATCTGAAGATGGCCAAGATCACCCCGGCTGGATGGGTTGATTTGGCGAGGAGGCAACTCAAGGATAATGCTCGGAATTGGTGG
The DNA here is from genome assembly GCA_030789695.1 of Scilla litardierei. Classification (NCBI taxonomy): domain Eukaryota; kingdom Viridiplantae; phylum Streptophyta; class Magnoliopsida; order Asparagales; family Asparagaceae; genus Scilla; species Scilla litardierei. Next base: position 15,378,608 of record CM061137.1, on the reverse strand, counting down.
GATGCGGAAGAGAAGATGTTGGTGGAGCCGATAGCTTGGACTACCTTTAAGTCCAGGTTTGATGAGGAGTTCTTTTCGAAGGCTGCTAAGAAGGAGATGCTGCAGCGCTTCATTGATCTGAAGCAAGGGAGCCTGACGGTGGACCAGTACCACCAGGAGTTCACTAGGCTGAGTCGGTTCGCACCGAAGATGGTGCAGGATGCTGATGAGAGGGCTCAGAGGTTCCTGCAGGGACTTGCTTTGGAGCTCCAGAGTTTTGTGTCTTCCTCCGATCTGGACTCTTATCAGAAGGTTTTGGTCGCTGCCAGGAGGCAGGAGCTGAACCTGAGTCAGAGGAGGGGGTCTATTGTTGGTGCTGGGAAGAGGCCTATGGAGCAGGCCAGAGCGGTGGTTAGGCCTGGTTTCAAGCCTAATCAGCCAGCTCGGTTTAAGAGGCCAGGAGGGCCTATTCTGAAGACTTGCCATTTCTGCGGCAAGCCTGGCCACATCAAGGATCAGTGTCGGAAGTTTTTGGGCCAGTGTCTGGTTTGTTGTGATGCTTCCCATGTCGTGAAGGATTATCGGCATGCGAATCAGCTGCGGAGGGCACCTGTTGCAGCACAGCCGTTGCAGCAGCGAGCGTCTGTTTCTGCTGGACGTGGAGCGGCTCTTGTTTCACAGAGGCAGGCTTTTTAGCAGGCTGTTCCGCCGAGGAGGCATGCTTTTCTGATGACCGCTGTGGAGAGCGAGGCAGTGGATGTGGTTATCGCAGGTAATCCTCGATCTAGCTGTTACTTTCCTAGCTGGTTTTGATGTTAGATTGTGTTGTTTGCTTGAACATGGTTGTTTGCTAGACTAGGGTTTGATTGTTAATTGCTTGTTAGGTGTGGTTTTGGTGTGCACATTTCCTGCACGAGTCCTCTTTGACTCTGGTGCATCGATGTGCATTATTTCTCGGAGCTTCGTGGAGAGGCATTCCTTGTCGACGTCCCCTCTTCCCAAGAGTTGGGATATCGTTACAGGGAATGGCGTGGTCTCGGTGCATCGTGTTTGCAATTCTTGCTCGTTGGTGGTCTGTGGACATGAGCTTTTCGCTGATTTCATTGTCCACGACATCATCAACTATGATGCAGTTCTTGGGATGGACTGGCTTGCGAGCTTCTATGCTACGATTGACTGCAGGAGGGAGAAGGTGGTGTTCGAGATTCCAGGACACCCAGTATTTGAGTTCAGTCGTGGTAGCAGTTCGCTTGGTCCTGTCAGGTTTCAGGCCAGGCCGGTGGAGGTGGTGGCTATGCAGATGGAGTTGGAGTGGCCAGCTGTGGTGCGTGATTTTGGCGACGTCTTCCCCGAGGAGATGTCTGGTTTGCCACCTGATCGAGCTCTAGAATTTTCTATTGATCTGGTTCCAGGTGCGCAGCCGATTTCGAAGGCGCCGTATCGTATGGCACCTGCAGAATTGGAAGAATTGAGGAAGCAGCTGGATGAGCTTTTGCAGAAGGGTTATATCAATCCTAGTGTGTCTCCGTGGGGAGCACCGGTGCTGCTGGTGAAGAAGAAGGATGGTTCGCGTCACATGTGCGTGGACTATCGGGAGTTGAATGCGGTGACCATTAAGAATAAATACCCGTTGCCTCGCATCGATGATATTTTTGTTCAGCTTGGAGGTTCGAGGGTGTTTTCTAAATTGGATTTGAGGAGCGGTTACCATCAGTTGAAGGTGAAGAAGGGAGATGTTCCGAAGACAGCGTTCAGGACGAAGTATGGACACTACGAGTTTGTGGTTATGCCTTTCAGCGTAACTAACGCGCCCGCAGTTTTCATGAATCTGATGAACCTGATTTTCTACGAATTTTTGGATAAGTTTGTCGTTATCTTTATTGACGACATTCTGATCTATTCGAAGTCGGAGGAAGATCATGCCTCGCACTTAAGGACGGTATTGGAGATCTTGAGGAAGCATCGTTTGTATGCTAAGTTTTCGAAGTGCGAGTTTTGGCTGGATAGAGTTGCTTTTCTCGGGCATGTGGTGACTGGAGATGGTATTTCAGTGGATCCCGAGAAGATTAGGGCCATTAGAGAGTGGCCTGTTCCGTCGTCTGCATCTGAGATTCGGAGTTTCCTTGGACTTGCTGGTTACTATCGGGGATTCATTAAGGACTTTTCCCGTATTGCTGAGCCGATGACCAGGTTAACGCGGAAGGATGTTGCTTTTGTTTGGTCGGGTGATTGTGAGAGTGCTTTTGGTATTCTGAAGGAGAGGTTGACGACTGCCCCTATTCTTGTTGTGCCTGATCGCAGCGGTGGATTTAAGATCTTTTACGATGCTTCTGGCAAGGGTCTCGGTTGTGTGTTGCATCAACACGGACATGTTGTGGCGTATGCGTCTCGTCGGCTTAAGGTTCATGAGAAGAATTACCCGACGCATGATTTGGAGTTGGCTGCCGTTGTGTTTGCTCTTAAGATTTGGAGGCACTTCCTGCTGAGTGAGAAAGTGAAAATTTTCACCGATCACAAAAGCTTGAAGTATATTTTTACTCAGAAGGAGCTCAACATGCGACAGCGTCGATGGTTGGAGCTCATGGCGGATTATGAGATTGATTTGCAGTTTCACCCTGGCAAGGTGAATGTGGTCACTGATGCGCTGAGTAGGCTTCCAGCGGTGATGATTTTGACCTCGCAGTGGAGATTGCAGCAGTATTTTGCGAGTCTGGCGTGGAGATTATTCTTCCTGGGGAGGCTTCTTCGTTGATGTACATGCAGGTACAGTCGACGATCGTGGATCGGATTAAGGCTGGCCAGGCTGAGGATCCGAAGCTGGTGAGGATTCGGGAGCAGGTGGAAGCCGGTCTGCGGACTGACTTTTTGATTCATGAGGATGGCTCGCTGAGGTTTGGAGCCAGGTTGTGTGTGCCGGCTGGGGATATCAGAGAGGAGTTGATGGTGGAGGCACACAGTTCACCGTATTCTGTGCATCCTGGTGGCACCAAGATGTACCAGGAACTTCGTCTGAATTATTGGTGGCATGGTATGAAGAGGAGTGTGGCTCGGAGTGTAGCCAAGTGCTTGGTTTGCCAGCAAGTGAAGGCGGAGCATCAGCGTACGGCCGGGTTGCTACAACCGCTTCCGATTCCGGAGTGGAAATGGCAACACATCACTATGGATTTCGTGACTGGACTACCTCGGAGTCCGAAGCAGAATGACGTGATTTGGGTGATCGTAGATCGATTGACCAAATCTGCGCACTTTATTCCGTTCCGAGTGGGACAGTCCACTGAGGCGCTAGCGAGGAGATATATGGAGGTAAAAATTCTTTTACTCTCCGTTTTATTTCCTTTTCCTAGTTTGGATGGTGATGTAACGTGAATCGTGCAGGAGGTCGTGCGACTTCATGGAGTCCCCGTGAGTATCGTGTCGGACAGAGACACGAGGTTCACATCTCAGTTCTGGCAGAGTTTGCAGAAGAGCTTGGGTACGCGTCTGAGTTTCAGCACGGCGTACCTTCCGCAGACGGATGGCCAGTCCGAGAGGACGATTCAGATTTTGGAAGACATGCTGAGGGCGTGCATGTTGGATTTCAAGGGTTCGTGGGAGGACCATCTACATTTGGTGGAGTTTTCTTACAATAACAGCTTCCAGGCGAGTATTGGCATGGCGCCTTTCGCCGCTCTTTATGGGAGGAAATGTCGATCGCCATTGAGTTGGGATGACGTTGGTGATCGGGAGCTGTTGGGACCTGAGATGATCGTGGAGGCCGTGGATATCGTCAGGAATATTCGGGAGAGGTTGAGAATTGCTCAGGACCGTTTTAAGCATTGGGCGGATGCTAAACGTCGTCCTTTGGAATTTCAGCCGGTCGACCATGTGTTCTTGAAGATTTCCCCGAATCGAGGTGTGATTCGTTTCGGGAAGCGAGGGAAGTTGAGCCCGCGATACATTGGACCGTTTGACATTTTGGAGAGGGTTGGCGAGGTAGCTTATCGCTTGGCCTTGCCGCCATCTTTGGAAGGAGTTCACAATGTTTTCCATGTGTCGCAGCTTGGTCGATACATTAGCGATCCATCTCATGCGGTGGATTTTTCGGAGATTACCGTTCGCCCCGATATGACGTATGACCAGCATCCAGTGCAGATTCTGGACAGGCGTCAGAAATCGCTTCGGAACAAGATTGTCAATCTTGTGAGGGTGATGTGGCGACACGGCTCACCTGGAGAGTCTACTTGGGAGAATGAGGATGAGATGCGAGAGCATTTCCTACTTTTGTTTCCGGACACGTGAGTGTTTGGAAATTCCGAGGACGGAATTTTTCTTAAGTTGGGGAGGATGTAACGACTGGTTTTCATGTATCTGGATTTAATATATTATAATATATGTTTTGGTGGATTTTCTCCTTTTGTGTGATTTCTGTCTCCGTAGCTTTCATTTCCGATCGATTCGTCGTGTTTTCTCGTTTCTTCCTTAGGATCGTCGATTTCGAAGCATGTCATTCGTGACGGGCTTCATAACGGTCGTATCTTACTGTTAGATCAAGCCTAGGAGTTTTAGGAATCGATCCCGGAGCTCCGCGCTCCGTATCGGAACTTTTGGTGCTTATTAGCCGGTGTAAGAAGGGGCACCGACCGACTAGATGACGATCCAGTCGGTCGGCAATCCTTCTTGGACCGACTAGTTGGCTTTCTAAATTATTCAGGAGTTATTGTTTATCGTTAGTCGGTCTAAGAACGTTGGTTGACCGACTAGGTTGCAAACTAGTCGGTCAGCAATGCTTCTTTAACCGACTAACTCTTCAACTTATTTTTTGTATCAATACTGTTCACTCTTAGTCGGTCTAAGAACGTTCATTGACCGACTAGATGTTAAACTAGTCGGTCAGTAGTTGTTCATTGACCGACTAAATCTAAATCCTAATTTTGTTCAGAAGTTACTGTTTACACTTAGTTGGTCTGCGTTGGTCGACCGACCGACTAGTTGCCAAACTAGTCGGTCAGTGGTTGCTCTTTGACCGACTAATCTGTGTTAAAACCCTAATTTCTGGGCAGCCACCAGCCCATCCTATTTAAACCCCTCCCAAACGTTTTCTTCTTCCTCCACTCGACCCAAAACCCTAGTTTCTCCCCCATTGAGCCCCCATCTTCCCCAAACCCTTATTCCTTCATTCCAAGCCCAAGATCCATCATCTAAACCCTCCATCAACTCATTCTACCTCCCATCTTCCCCAAAATCTCACCAAATCCCCAAAATCCCCCAAAAACCCTAATTCTCCAAACTTCTCCATTCGTTTCCAGATCTGGTCCCTAGGTTCTCCGGAGTGTTTCTTCCGCTTCCTCTCGGTAAGGAATCGATCTCTTGATGTTTTCATAACCTATTTGTATTTTTATGAAACCCTAATGAATGAATGTTGTTTTGATGATTGTTTTCCCCATAACAGCGATTTCCCCGTAGATTAGCATCCGCGAGACGAACCTTCGTGATCGTCATCCCCGGTGCTAGGCAAGTGAAACTTGCCACTTAGGGTTTAGGCCATGTTTTAGGCCATTTGCTTGTTGTAGGCGTAAAAGAGGCTAGGCGACGAAATGATACTCGCCTAGGCGCACATTGGGGAACTAGCTTGACAACGAAGCTAGTTCCGACATATATCATGTTGCACAATTACCATGTCATGTTTACTTTCCATTAACGGTACTCAAATTAATTGTCATGTCATTGCATCCTTTAAGTGTTTCCGTGAATGTGTAGCTTCGCTACAATGCTTGTGTTCCTGGCTCGTGTTCCAGAAGCGGGCCATGTGTTGGTTGATAGCCAATGCCTGAATTGCTTGTTTCCGGCTAGGTGCACCCCCACGCCAATTGTTTATGAATCGTGATATAGAATACGAGCTCCTGTGCGGGGCAACCCCGGCTCATTTACTGAGCTCGTGTGCGGGGACCCTGGCTCGATTACTTGTGGGTATTGGGGGTAAGAGTTAAGCGGCCAATCAACTGGGAGTCTGCCCGATCAGCAACTGCAGTGGTAAGGCGTAAACTCTGGGTTTGGGGTAGTTGTTAAGCGGCCAATCAGCGTGAATGTGGAACCGTTCAGCTGTAAGGCGTAAACATCTACAAACAACGTGAAACGTGAATAATGAATTGATTGAGATTGTTAGTAGCTTGGCTACTCATGTCTTGTCCCGATAATTGTTCTCTTGTACAAATTGTCTTGCCATGTCTTGTTTGTGCACTCATGTTATAACTGCCATGTCATGCATATTATAACTGCTAGGTTGCTAGTTGCCTTACTTTCAGTTTCCTTACCCAAGTCTTTTAGACCTGCTGACATGTGCCCCTTTACTCTTTTGGGTGACACATGTTAGATCCTGAGCCTGAGTACCTTGTTGAGGACGAGGTGTTTGCTGACGCCGAGCCCGAGCTTATGTTTGACGGGGAGTACGTGGACACTAGGGACCAGTTCTAGTGTCTTCGTTGTGTTTTCCTTTTGTTTAGACTGTTGTTTTGTTGTTGATGCGTAGCACCCATACTTTGTTGCGATGTTGCTTTTGTTGGCCTTGTTCTGAGCCTTTAGACTCTTTCTTTTAGCCTGGTGGCTTTCTGGATGTTGAACTTATTTTCATGTTGGACAATTTATGAGATATGAGAATTTTATTTCTGTCTCTCCTTTTATTATTATTGTTGCTCCGTTTGTGGTTACAGGGACCTGCTTATGTTTTATTGACGCTTATCAGGTTTGGGGCTTCACAGCTCCACTCTCGTGCGGACCTTTTCACGTCTCGCCTCCATTTTAGGGAAGCGGGTCGTAACATAAATAGATTCCGAGCACTCCCGTCTTAGATCTATTTATCGGGCTTAATTACCCCAGATAAATAGATTTCGAGCACTGAAAACGGGGGAAGCATTTAGCGCACATCTCAAAGGTTGTGCCTTAATGGGTCTTATATAAAGAATCGATAGTGAAGATTAGATCATGAAGATCCTTCACATTCAGATCTCTTTAAATTCCCAGTATTAGGTTCAACATGGATATTACAATCATCCTTGAGCTTTAAGCTCAGTTGACCATTTCATTTCAAATATCATGAATAGTGATGCGATCCTGAAGATCCACACTAATGAAACTGTTAAACAGTTTTCAGATATATTTACTGACGATCCAAATATTATCAAAATCACACATCCCTGCTGCTAAAAATCCGGCTAGGATTGACATACCAAAAATAATGGATGCAATCCACCAGTAGCAGAAGTGGATGTCCTCAATGAATTAGAGGACATACTACGAGGCTCCAAAGAGAGGAAAACTCTTGGAGACTTTTAAACAATAGCACCAAAGAAAAGTGAGCTTATATCCCTATCCTCTCCCTTTCCAGAACCTCTAAAAGAGATGAATCTGGAAAAAATTGAAGTATTATTGTTTAATGTACATACATGGGGAGGTGTTTAGATAAAAAACACACTTGCCGACAACTTATTCACGTTTCATTTTGCCACTAAATGTGATATTATAAATATTGTTCCACACTCCATTGCTTGAAGCAAAAGTAGAGATTGGCCAAAATGTGGAACAAGACAATAATAAGCTTAGCTGGACTCGCTGGTGAAACGTGAAGTGGTTGGACCAGAAGTCCTGATCTCAAAAGATATCAAACATGTGGCATACTGAGTATTGAATAAACCAAATGTAAATAAATAAAATCGTATGCTATAAACAATATGATATAGCTTCGAGGTTCATTTCGCTGAGACCAGGAAGTAATCAAGTAAGATGAGCTTGACTTACTTACAAATAAAACTGATGCATCAAGTTCCCTGGTTATGTTTGCGAAAAATCCTGCGATTGGCAAAGGAAAATTTTGGGTTTTTGCTGCTATGGATGTTGTGACAGCATACCCTTATGGATTTATTCATAATTTCCTTACTTGCCTGAATAGACTCTGAGACGTCTATTCTATGAAAAATATAAAATACAACCAAGAAAATTCCTTATGAAAAGAAGGACTCTTTCTAAAGGTTGTCTTTGCATCTTTAAAAGAGCAAAGAAAATGATTTGAGATAATATTTGTAAATCACTCAAATCTCATCGGATCTTCAGAAGAAAAACGAAATATCTGTTTAAGCCTACCTATCAAATATGATATGAAAGACCTAGGCAAAAATTTTGGCTTACAAACTTCTCATCCAGAAGATGAAACTCTCATCTAGAAGATGAAAATATCATCCATCAGATTACAACATCATCCAGAAGATGATCATACAAAAGATGAAAATATCATCCAGCAGAAGAAAATAACATCTAGAAGATGAAAATCATTTGACATTTAACTTCATACACCCGAAGTTGATGAAGAAACATAAACAATTGTAATCCACTAAAAACAACTATTGGTTGTATGGATGTACATATAGACCACTTCTGTTCGCTGGAAGAGGGAAAGGATATCATAGGTCATGAAGTGCCTTACTTGAGTGTCTTTGATACACTTCTTTATCTGGCCAACTGCACGCTTCTCTATATAGTGTTGGCAGTAAATCTATTTAGCCAGATATGGTGCAGCGCCCGCAGCGTGCCATTAGACCAGAGCTATGCATCTTCTGCGCTACCTCCAAGGGTCAATACTGTAAGGATCATCCTCAATGTTAAATGTATTTGCATATGCAGGTAATAAATCATCGCGATAACCACCTCGAAGGACAAGCCACATCCTGCAAATCTGTAAAGCATGCGACTAAGGCAAACATCATCCAACCATTCTGAGAAGCTCATCCAAGAAGCAAATCAAGAGTATACATAGCTGCACCCTGAAGTATCTCGTAGACACAGTAACGACTGGGTCAGAGACTAGAGACGTGGAGCTATCTACCGAGTCTACAGACCATGCCACTTTCCTAGCTCATCTTTGAGAAGGCTACATCAAAGGCGATGAAACAGAGCACACCTCCTCAGAGGAGCTCACTTGGATTCAGTAGCTACCATATATGAGTGATATTTATATAGATGAGTGATGCTTGTATTTTGTGTTTATTCTTGGAATGTTATAGATGAGATTGATGTATAGATGCTTTGAAGATCTGCAAGCCTGAAGCTTGTACAGATCAGGGGGTTAATTGTAGAGTTGTACTATTTTCCCTTAGTTATGGTTTTTTCCACTGGGTTTTCCATAGCCAAAGGTTTTAATGAGGTAACCACATTAACTCAGGATCCAGAAGTATCCACCCCTTGTGATACTCATAAGCATTATGAATCCTGTAGTATTCATATGACGAGTTTACAAAGACGGATGTATACGGGGAAGTATTATGAATGAGACCTTTGGTATGAAAGGCTCTTGATATCTACCATCTTGTAACGTTTAAATCAATTTAATATAAGAACTATGGCCTCCACCATAGACTACGATTCTCTGAACTCTCAACAATGTTTGGTATTTCATATTTTCAAGAATAATAAATTTCTGTTGGAAAATAGTGATTTTGGATAGCTCTGATACCACTTTGTTAGATTTGATTGCTAATGTGATTTGGGTACTAGGAGATTTTGTAGATGGAAGAGGGAAATAGAGAGTATCTGGAGAACTATAGGAAAAGAGTGATTTCTTATTGAGATTTGCCTTTGGTTTTTTTGCCTGATATATAATGCCATGTGAGCTCCTCTATTTATAGAGCTAGAGGAGAGCTTCTACAACATTCTTCCATTCAATACAACTTCCACATAATTGTATTAGCCTCCAATTGACTCTTACTAGAATGACGTAGAATATGACTCGTTCTAGAATATTATTTAGACTATGACACTTGCTAGAAACTTCTAGTAATGGACTCTAATACAAGTAGGACTCTAGTAAATGGACTCTAATACAAGTAACCCAAGAAGCTTGTGCCTAAATCAAGTTTATTATCTAACACCAACTCGGTACCCATAACCCGATCCCGATCATCAACAGTACACATGCAATGCAAGTAGTGCCTCAGGTCACAAGATTTATATCACAATGGAAAGGGAATAGATGCTAACACTCCATCCTCTAGCTAATTGATTTAGCAGTATCTATGTAACATGATGGCCATAACAATCCAATGTGACTGAAACAAAGCAGACAGTGCCAGTGGAATCCACTAGCAATATCCCTAATCCCAAAGACCTTTGCTCATTTTCTCAGACCTTTTCCAAGCCTCTAACGGCTACTTGATCATTTTCCCCACTCCAGTTTACCTCCATCCAATGGCTCCAAAAGATAAAAAAGAAAGAAGCATTGCTTGCTGGGAATGATTGCACACAACACTTGCTACTAGAACCCAACACCCACATGGCATCATTGCTTTCTCTGCTCCTATCATGAATGGAATCTCAAAAATCTCATAGTCTATAGATTTGCATCCTCATCCCCTTTGGAGCTTCATGTGTAGGGGGGTGCATGTTCACATAATTGTTAGAAGAAGAGCAGGAAGAATCCAATGTTCTGAGAAGTGCAGTGTCTTCTTGTCTGAGATGGTTGTTTTGGATATTGCCTTGGCCTTGTTGGAGCCCTGCATAGCATCACATATTCTATTGCACAAGATTACTGAGAAGAAGCTTTTGGACCACAATATTAGTACTGTTGAACTGTTTGTGTGTGGCATTATTGCAGTAAATTTTTTTTTAACTTCCCCACTAGTACAATATATTTTACTTTTTCGTCGATATTTACTGTATTAATCATAACCGTTAATTTTAAATACGACGAAAACATAGGAGATGAAATTCTATTTATATTGCGAAGAACTTTAAGCACTCATTAATTTACGGATTATTCGACATGGTAGATTTCATTGCATAATTGTCTGTAATGTAGAAATTAGGGGTATAAAGTACTAGTACCAATCAAATTCACTCAAAAGAGAATAAAAGAAGAACAATGATCATTTTAAAGCAAGAAAAAAAAAACACTAGGAGCCTTTACTTTCTCTTTGACTAAAAGACCTTCTCCAAAGTCTCAACCAACACCAAAGAAGTCCATGCATTGACATTGAATCAAAGCATGTAGTTTTCCTACAAGATCCCAAGCACCCAAATCTCCTAGTACTTCTTCTATTTACACATCCTCATTCTATCATGACTAAACTAACTAAACTAAGCTAAAAAAACACCAACAATTAATTAATTAATTTCAGGGTGCAGCCTCTTCTTGCCATTCAGTGCAACCCCAAAGAGCCTGATGCTGCTGCTCCTCTGATCCTCGGCCGCCGGCTCCTCCGTGATCATGACCGTGCTCGGTCCGGCGGCCTTGTTATAGAGATGGTGAGGGGAGGATGGTGAGTTCACTGGGGTGACATGGTTCTGGATGAAGTAGATTATGTCATTGTAGAGCTTCTTCATGTGGGTGATCTCTGACATCAGCATTGAGTTCTTCCTCCTCAGCCTCTGGTTGTCGTCCGACAAGGCCGACAGATATCCGGCGTTGTCGTCGCCACCCGAAAGCAATGCAGGAGGGAGTGCTGCTTGCGGAGGCTCGCTGCTGATCCAAGCTCTGCTGTCAATGTGATGGTGATGATCATTTGGGCTTGCAGTGTGAAAATGGGGTGCAAAGCATTGGGGGGGTTGAGAGGTCTTCCTCCTGTGGATCTCAGACAGCAAGTGCTTGTGCCCCTTCCTGAAGAACTCATTGGCAAACTCCCACCTGTCTGCTACTATCTTTCTGAATCCCTGCAGTGAGAAACTAAGATGAAAACTTCACATTTAAGCTGAGCATTTGCAATATGCATGCTTACATAGGTGTTGAGCTGCCTGACAAAGCTAGAGAAGTTGTTGTGCTTGAAGTAGTTTGGCAAGAGATCCCTTGCAAACTCTGGGGCTCTCCACACAACAAAGGTAGTCTCATCCTCCCCCCATGACACAATGTGATCAGTGCAAGGATCATCCACAAGCTGATAAGTCTTGCTCAGAAATGGAGCTGGAACTGACTTGTGTGCATCCACAGAGGCCACCATCTCCCCACACCTCTCCCCTAAGAAAGCCATAGAGAGAAAAAAGCTATAAGCTCAAAGCTTTCGATCTCTTGCTCCCAATATATTGCCCCTTTCTCTCTCTCTCACATCAATATTTTATAGATAAACATATAGATATAAGGTATGCAAGTACATACATGTTTTGTCACCCATTTGTATTGTTATACACTGGGGGTTTAATACATGCATATACAGCCAAGCTGAGATTTATGGCTGCTTCCAGACATGAAAATTGATGAGTCCTTTCTGACTTTTATCTTCTCTTTTTTCTATCATTGAAAAATAACTCCTTACAATCATTTTTACTTGGGAACAGTGAGAGCATATGGGAAATTGTGACACCCAATCAGTACACATTTCTCCCCCCTGCTAGAAAATTTATGTCTTAAATTTTCTCATTATCATCTGGATTTGTTCATTTTTTGTTTCATGGTGGTGGACAGATAAAATGATCATTATTATTAACTTTAGGCCTTTGAGCAAGAAAGAAATACAGAGATTAATTACACCATAATAGAGAATAATGGGTAGCATACAACATGAGAGGCATCTCCTCATATACCAAGACACAAAAGGTGGGGTGGTATAACAAGTACAAGCCCACATGGGCTTGTACCATCCTACTTTTTGTGTACTGTATACGACGAGATGCCTCCCATTTCATATGATACACATTATTCTCATCATAATATTGGTAGTATGTTTTGTACTCTTAGTCTTCTTATCGCACTTCGCATGTCTTGCATGATTTTCTTGATATCTCTGAATTATATCCTACTTTATTGTTGACAATTTTCTGGTTTTCCCCCTTCAAAGGAAATATATGTTTATTAATCTTGTCTTATTGTTAGTAATTGGTGTGTTTGCTGAGACAATATATATATTTTGACTGTAGATGCATGTTTCATTGATAAACTATCTATGGTTGAATAAGGTGCAAATTTACTTTTCCTTAGATATTAAAAAAAGGAGAAAAACAAGGCAAAAAAGACACAAATGTTACAACTATTTGAGATGACAAACCAAGCATGCACTTTTATGTGAAAGATTGGCACATGGAAACTCTTAAGAAGCCCAAAATAGACAAAAACAAGAAACAAGAGCTTAAACTAAACTCATATGCTTCCATTTGATTAATTTTATGCTCATGTGTGTTTCTAGTTTCAAGACAAGCCCGTGACTTTAGATAGAACTGGGGAGATTTTGAGTGGGGGGAGGGGATATGATTGTTCATCTGAGCCCATGCTCTTTTGATGCAACATCTTTTTCTATTGCACATTTCTGTCATTGCTCATGGGTGGGTCTCAAAGCTGCTGATCCTTCCCTAAACAATGAAATTTCAAGGCACACAAACAAACATTCCTTGCTTTTTCTATTTCTCATGAGCAAAGAGAGAAAAATGAGAGGCACTTGGGATTTGTGAAAAGTTGAGAGAGAGGTGAGTAATAAAGTCATGTACAAAGGAACTTTTTTTGGTGTAAATTGCACTCATATCTCCTAAGAATAACCCCAAGATTCCCTGTATTGATAGACTAATAAAAAGCAAGTGGTACTTAGACCATCTGAAATTATAATTTTGAATGGGGATTTGCTATGCGCACCGGCCGTTTTACTCGAGCGCAAAACCACTACTTACAAGTTTGCCAGTTACTCCCGTGCACATACCACTTATTTATAAGTTTGACATTCAAATTTACTCACCGCGCACAACCATTCAAAAATTCCAAAACTGTCACTGGATGTGCACGTTGAGTAAAACGGCCGCGACCACCGGCGACGACGACGACGCCCCCTCTGCTAACCTCCCCAGCCCCATCTTTCTCTTTCTCAACCCCCTCCGCCTCCTCCTCTCCCTCCACCGACACATCCTCCGACCTCCCCAGCCCCTCCGTCACATCCTCCAACCTCCCCAGCCATGCCCCCTCCTCCGCTCACTCTCTACTTTTCCCACCGCCGATACCAAACACTAAAACCCATTTGGCGAGGGGCAAGGGTAGGCGGCAACGGCGACGACGGGGGGCGGGGGGAATACGAGGGTAAAAGAGGGTAAAATCTGAATAGCAAACTTGTAAATAGTGGTTATGCGTGCGAGTAAAACGGCCGGAGCGCGTAGCCATTCCCCTTTGAATGTGATTTAGGAGTGTCAGTGTTAGAATAGAGGTATTTAGTTATAAGTATCTCATTAAAGATCTCGGTGCAACTTATTATTTTTGCTTTCAGAGAGCGTGAGTCAGTCCTTTTCTGTCATTTTCCCTTTCCCTTCTTTACATTCCAAGTATCATTTATTTCAGTCAAAGTAGCCAACTGGGGTACATCTATATTAAGTCAGTGATGAGAGGGACATTAAGGTTCTGGCTCTCTCTCCTTGTACCAAAAGATGCAAAGGCCAAATATAAGCACTGTGCTGAAAAAAGAGACAAGACTTTGCAATGTGTTTGCATATAAATTTAATGCTAACATGGGAGTCTGATGGGGGATGAGGTTGAAGGGAGAGGAGAAGCATTAGAATATGCTTAAGTGTGACCATGTAGCTTGGATATCATGTGGAAGATTCTATTCCTCATATTGCAAACTTTGTTTTGGTGATGAGTATAATTTGATAATGGACATGTTATGCATAACATCACATGAGCTTTCTCCATCCCACATGTGACCCACTGTTGAGGAGGGTAGCCATGGATCTCCCTTTGACTGAAAAAAAGAAGATTATGTCTTGTATAGTTTTTTTTTTATTGTAGGCCCACACAGACTCTTGCTTCTTGCACAGCTCTAGACAGTGGCGTAACTAGGATTTTTCTTTACCCTGGGCGAAAATAACCATCAGAAAAGTTGCTAATCATAAAGTGATTGTAATCATCAATATTAGCAAGTTAATTAGTCTTTATTCAGCTAGCAAATGTCCAAACGAGCTACATATGATGGGTTTGGTTCCTCAAGATTATAGGGAAGAGAAATTGTGATGTGGTCCACAATGCGTGTGTTTTTTGTGGATTGTGGCTAGGATCCACTTTGGAGCGGGCGTTGCTACAAAACAAAAAGATAGTTATTTAAATTCCTTTTAAAAGTCCATTTTGTAAAAATCAACCCGAATTAAAAAAAACAAATCCTTTCTTCGCAAAAAAATTCAACATTTTGTCTTCTCAAGATTCCAAAAAACTCACTGTAGATGAACTGAACTAGTCGTAACATTCTTGACATAACTTTCTTGCCAAATCAATGGAATCTTTGGGTCTAGCACAAATCTGTCACCAATGTCAAAGTCATCTTCATTTAATCCCACGGCTTATCTTTTATTGATGTCTTAGCTTTTCAAAGGGAACTTGGGGCTGTTTTTATCTAGACATTCTTGCGATCAAAAAGTTAAAAAAATTCCAACCATTGTCCAGAAAAAGATTTCTTAATAGCACTTATAAAAAATAGGACTTAAAGCATTAGTATGTTTTTACTTAAAATAAACAAGTTTTAAATAGCTGTTTTAGCCTTTTGTAATGAGTACTTATGGGGATAATATGCTTCAGCACCCAATGAACATTCAAAATACCCCCAAAAAATTAAGGATTTAATTGAAGTTGTTGGGCTTTGATCGCGTAACCGCGGCAAGCTAAAGCGCGCGCTACCATCTGAGCAACTTTCCCATTTCGATCCTTAACTATATACTAGGTTTTTATAGATTTTCTTGCCCTGGGCAGCTGCCCAGGGCAAGCTACATATAGTTCCGCCCTTGGCTCTAGATGCACCCACGTGATCACAACAAGGGCAGAAGCATGTCTTTAAGGTTATGATTGTGAGGTGTTTAAGTAAGAGCAAGTGAGAGGATTTATCTTCCTTAATTATATATATCTTTTTTAACATGGTATTTTCTCATGAAGTTTTCGTATCATGACAACAACACACACCACAAGGATTTTAGATTTAGTTACTAATGGTAAGATGATAATTTTGCATGTTTTATCCCACATTCATGGGTTTTTTGCGTTTACTATTTGCTTAATTTGACTCTAATCCATGCATTTCTTCAATATCATTCAATATTAGAGCTTATCATCACTTTATGTGCAAAATATGATTTTTATGACCTAATTTTTGTCTTCTCTCTAAGTCGAAGATGGCGATATCCCGGTTCCAACTGATATTTTTACGGATTTTTCTGAGCTCGGACAATTTTCTACAATTTTTGGAAGATAGGGCAGCGGAGCTGGAAATTTGGTACGGACGTGCCACTCAGGCAGAGATATGCAGAGTACAATGTATGACCGTGCCAGAAACGGCACGACCGTGTTGATACGCAGATTTGACTTATATGATGTTTTTGTTTTTGAAGTCCAAACGACTTGGGACTCTTTCGGGAGTATAAATACACGTTTGTAAAGTTGAAAACACATGTTTTTTCTAGCTTTTTACAGGGTTATTCCTACAGCAACTATATTGTTTTTGGAAATACTTTGTGCAACTCTTTTGTGGATTGAATATTGAAGACTCTCAAGTTCTACCTCCTTTATCAATCAATAAGTTAGCTGTTCCTTTTTTCTTTATTTTGATGATGTCTCGTATTATGATTGTTCTTGATATGAATGTGAGTAGATCTCTCATCTAAGGTTGAGTTGAACCCTATCATGGATTGAATTATGAATTTATCTTTATTTCTCTCAAATTATTGAACTTTATGTTAGGGTTTTTGTCATATATGTGCTTATTATCAATTTTGCTCTTGATTTGCTTTTAAATCTAAACCACCAATGAAAGTTGGTGTCTTGATTTGATAAATATTGAGTGCTAAATTGATTTATACACATTTGATATTATCAACAAAAGTTGGTTCTTAAATTAGAGATCCTTGACAATGACTAAACACGAAAGTAGGCGAGAACAAATGTTGGGAATCTATTTATTTGGTGGTTCCTAATGCGTTTATTATGTTTTGATTGCCACGAAAGTATAGGTACCATCTCATGCTAGATATGTCTTTTATGCTTTGACAGAAGACAGAAGGTTCTAGGTATTGATTAAGGAACAATAATCTCGCATAAGCATTAGTTCAATGATTTGATTTTGGGATCATATTTATACCAAATTCATGATAGCGGAGATACTTAACTCTAGCATTTTCTTATATTGATATTCATCTTTATTACGATCTTGTCATCTTGAGACGAATTCGTGTAGCTAATTCATAATTTGAAATTGGCTTGTACTTAATCATTAACCTCCCTGAGATTGATCCACTTGTGCTACAATAACCCATACTCTAGTGGTAATTTTATAGACTCAATAAGTGTTTAATTAGCACCGTTTTCGAGAGGTTAATAGATTGATATTAGCAAAATTTTAGATCTCTTAGACTATGTTTTTTCTTTTATTCTTTCCTTTTGCTATTTCTCTTGTTTTGTTAACAATCCTCTCATAGTTCGTCTTTTCCTTATATGAGCAGGCGAACTCGGAATTCAGAAGAATTAATCCCCTGATGGCCTCCAATAACTACCATTAGAGCAGTGACATGACCGTGTCTAAGAAGGGATGTGAGCTAGGTATTGATGCTGTGGAACTGCTTGCCAGTAAAATGGATGGCTTGTCACATCAGATTGCATTGTACAATAACAACCATAGGCAGATACATAGGCGGCAAGCATTTGAGCAACATATGGTAAACTTTGCCTAGTTTGACGGGAAGGCCTACTGTCAAACCTCGGAGAGGTTCCACGACTTATTGTTTGGATGCCCATGCCATGGCTTCAACGAGAACCATCTGCTTCAGATCTTCTACATAGGGTTGCAGTCTCCTATGCGGGACTATATGCAGAAGATGAGCAACAGAGAGTTCTTTGCATATACGACCGATGATGCATGGTGATACTTGTAGGACCTGGCAAAGTATGAGCAGATTACACAATCCACGCCTCCTGATGATATCGATTGTTCACTTAGATCTGGAGAGGCAGTCCAGTAGTAGCTAGACACCACGACTCAGCTGCAGGAGATGCTCCAGCAGCTCATGATAACGACATGTCCATATTGTGATGAGTAGGATGAGATGGATGATGGAGTGCGTGTTAGCCATGTGGGAAACATGCACGATGCATTTTTATTTTGATGATGATGATGATATGGAGATGAGTGAAGGTAAATGTGAGATTGATGGTATTGAGGAGCCTGAGCCATATTTTCCTTCCGATTCATCTCCCCATCTTAAGGTGTATGAGAGCATTGGAGGGACTACTGAGAGTTTTTACTTCGATGACGATGATAAGTTTGTGTACGAGGGAGAGAGCATACTGACCATGATGGGGCCCGAGCCATGCCATCCCATTGATTTAGCTCAGCAGCTATCTTTTCTTGCACCTTAGGACGCACACCAGGCCATCGTTCATGAAGATTTTTAGGAAGAACTGTAGTGCATGGGGAGGATTGCAGAGCCTGCATACTCTGATGGTGAGGACGAGGCAAGTGAAGGCGATTGCGAGATGGTCTACATTGAGCCTAAGCTGCCTTCTCCTCCAGATTTGTATCTGCAGCCACACCCCGCTCTTCCAGAACCTAGCGATCTATTTTAGGGAAGTTTCCATCCAAACACTCCCGTCATTTTTGAATCTCAATCTTCAATTCCATATATTTTAGATTCAAATTAGCGTCACATATAGTTAAATTTTTTTGTTCAATATGATGACCCAATTTGGAATACTTTTATTGAGGGGCATTGTAACGATCTGCTCCCGGGGGTTCCTTACTTATTTGATTTATTCGCAGGTCTGTAGATCACCAGTGAAATCAATATAGCCACGATGCAGAGATATACAATAATACTGAAACCAGCATACATTATTACAGTCCAAATTTAAAATACAACACCAAAAGCACTCTCTCACCAAATACATGAAAGTAAAGTACAGAAAGGAAATACATCGAAGTACATCACACATACACTTCAAATATAAAATTCGGCAGTCTCAGGATCGAGCTATGGCTCTGTGAACTCAGTAGTGCCTAAGTCAACCTGTGCGGCGTCTGCGGTGCCACGAAGATGGAACCGTAGGTAAGTCACAACAATTCTAGCAATAGAAATAGAGTAGCGCAAAAGTATGAAACAGGCTATAGTAAACAAAAGATGGTCATGTAGGTGCAAAAAGTAAAGTAAGAACAGCCATGCATGTAAGAGCGATAAGTAAAGTACAGGTGGCTGCTCAGGTGTGATAAGTAAAGGCACGTAATGCATAAAGTAAAGGTGACTGTGCAAGTGCAAAATTGTGCAACAACTGTGGCATGGCATATGGTAACAACAACATTTCAACCAACAGGTAATGTGATGACAATAGTAAGACAACCAGGCAGATGTAGTAACAATAAAAAGGACAAGTAGACAATAGTAAGGCTAGAAACTACGTGACTTATATAGGAAAGTACAGTGTGTAACCATTGAGCCCATCTCCTACCACGGGAGCACTCACCCGAGTGGATCTCAAATCACTTTAGACGGTACATTTCATTTTAGACGGTCGGTACGGTACGGTGCACTGTGTAGATGGCTCGCGGTCGCTCCCATACTTTTTCTAATATAAGTTACCCCAAAAACCCAGTGCGGTGCCAAATACTTTCAAGCATTCCATTTCAATAAGATGTTACAGCAGTATGATGTCGACACGGTATGTCATTCAGTCATTATTTTGCAATACGGTATGCCAATTCGTTGTTCCAAAAGTAAAGATGCTAATGACGGTGGTGATAGACCTACTTACATACCAATAGAGTTATGCACAATGGTTTCACTGCAGAGATGTTCTAAGGCATTAACAAAACTCCAAATAGCTTGTTGAAAAGTCAAGGCAGAAGCCTCAACAAAGATTGTCAGTCCTGAGCAATGATTTGAAGTCCAACAACTATGACATCGGTCCATGCTTCGAGCATGCGGTAATTCCATTTAGTACACTATCTAAATTTCTAAAGTTAGAATTCATTGTGACTTACAATATCGAGATCGTCGTAGTAAGACGATGTTGGAGCTAGAGCTTCCAAGAGAGTTGGTGCACGATAATTGGTACCTGTAAACACAAGAAATAATTTTTTAGCGTACACACTATTTTCTATCTATTAAATTTGATTGTTTTGATTTTAGAATCAATTGAAACGGTGTCGAAAAGCGTTCCAAATTTTTATATAGGCTAGATATGAGAAAATTAATTTTACTCCAAGAGGAAATATTCTTCTGATGCTTCTGGTAATTTTTATAATTTTTAAAAGCTTAAAATAGGGTTTAAAACTAATTTTAAGTAGGTGACATGTTTATTTAACAATTTCTTCTTGGTGCAATACTAATCAGAAAGTTACAAGTGAGCTGTCAAAACGACCATCTTGAAGAGTACTACAACATATATTTTTCTTACATATCAGTTTATGTGAAAATAACAAGTTATGGATTTTTGAACGAAAACAACGTATTTAACTTTTAGGCTTAAAAATTTATTGTAGAAAAACTAAGCGTCTAATTGAGATGAAACTAGCGCCATTGGGTCCAGAACGTCATTTCTGATTTTCTGGACCTTGTATTGTAATTTTCTAAGGCCGGTAGGATTTAATATGAATTTATTACTATCTGAGTATATTATACGTATTTCTCTACGTATTCAAATACTTATTAAAAACGTATTTTCGTATAATTATATAAAACCCTTTGTTATCATCTTACCTTCGACGTCTGATGGGTGCTCGCCTGCTCGGGGGTGTGTCTGATGGCAGACGACGGTGGCGGGGGAGGAGTGGCAAGGGGGCGGCGGACGGCTCCGACGGCGGTGACAGTGTGGGGGAGTGACAGAGGGGAGGCGGAGCGACGAGCGGGCTATGGTCGGACGGCGGAGCCTCAGGGTCGAGGCGCTCGGAGGCGGAGCCCAGGGTCGTCGAAGCGGCATGGGAGCATGGGAGCAGAGCTCCGGCGCTCTGTCGTGAGGGTGGTGGCATTTGTGCGGGTTTCCGACGTCAGCAAGGCGGAGAGAGGATTCGGACAGGGATCGGGGCTCTCGCTGGAAGGTGGAGGAAGTGGGGAGGCACGTTGGAGGGAGAGAGGGTGGACGTGTGGTGGGTGTAATGCCCTACGTAGCTACTGCACAAGTACTAGAGGGGGGTGAATAGTACTTTAAAATAATTAAGAAGATAATTCCTAATTATCTTGCAAACTCAACCAACAATGCAAAAAGAGCGGGAGGAGAACAACGACAACAACAAGGGATAAAATAAAAGCACGAGAGTCGAAGAATACGACCACGGTCCAAATGACACCAATGGAAAATACGAATAAAATCAAAGCGTGTCAATGAGACCTTAGTCGAAAATCGATAAATAAAATCATCAAAACTCAAATCAATTAAACATATTGAGGTATAGAATATACTCTCCAATATCAACATTCTTGGTTAATTTAGTGCATGGAAAACAATTCTATGTTTTCATAAAAAGAATTCTATTTAACCAAGTTATTATCGTCGAGCGACGAAAGAAATATCAGAGACAGAAATATAGTGTGCACAAGAGAATGAAATGTCAACATCGATGTGTATATATATATATATATATATATATATATATATATATATATATATATATATATATATATATATATATATATGAAACAAGGATACATCAAAAATATACATCGCCAACATACATAAAAGCGATCGGCAAATCGAGTCACATCATACATCACTATATCACAGGAGATAACAGAGTATCACAAAACATACAAAAAATATCAAAACTCCATCCAAAATACATCAAAATACATCACAAAATCTAGAACCACTATCTATCCTACCCAACTCTCTCACACTACATAAATCATCCAAAGTGCATAGGAGAGTCCTCCAAGCAAGCTCAGGAGGCGGAGGGAGGATCTGCAGCAGCAGGCTCTGCAGAGGGAGTGGTGGTCACTGGGTTAGCAGGAGTGTCCACGGTCTCAACGGGAGTGGCCTCGGGAGCACCAGACGAAGTATCCATAGCAGGAACGACGGTAACAGGTGTGCTCTCGGGGTCACCGGTAGAAGTAGCAGCAGCACCAGAAGTACCCTCAGGGGCACGAGCAGCAACAGAACGAACAAGCTCCTGGAGCTCATCCTCATCCATCTCCTCCTCGTCAGAAACTGACGGAGGGATCTCAATGCCCAAGTGAGAGGCGATCTGAGCGAGAATCTCCTCAGATCGAGCACAGCGAGACTCCACACGTTTCAACGAACGTGCAAGCTCAGCAAGAGTAGGAGAGGGAGCAGCTGAAGCAGAGGCTGAAGCAGAAGGGGTCGTCCTCTGAACATGACGAAGCGTCGCAAGAGACTTCTTGACGGCCGTCGCATTCAGAGGGGGACCGAGGGGACGCTCATCATCTGGAGGGAGAGGGACCTAGAAGTGACGGAAGACGAGAGTCAATAGGCACGGGTACGGAATGTGGGCTGACTTTGTGGACTTTCGAATACATTCGAAGGAGTCCATCTCGTCAAGAATGATCCGTGCCCAATTGATCTCACTCCCCATGAATATGGGGTAAATGAGTTTGAGAAATGGTAGGGAAGGCAAGGAAGATGAGCCGTACTTCGGAAGGAGGCACGACTTCAAGATGAGATTTAGAACCCAGGCATTGGGCTTAAATGACTTGGATGGGACGCCAATCATGACGGGAGGGATGACATGGAAAATCTCAGAGAGCATGGCCTGGTCAAGGGAGGAAATGTCATCGATAGATATATCAGAAAGAAGAAGGCTAGACGAGGAGACACCAATCAAATCCCCTAAGGTTTCTGCCGTGAGGACTATCAGTGTCCCCAAGACAGTCGTCTCAATGGAATGGGTCTCATCGTACTGACCGCGAACACGGTTCGCATAAAATAGCTTGACAAGGCGAGGGTATGGATGTGGATTCGCCTTTGGGTCAAAGCGAAGATAATCGATAAGGCCGGAATGAGAGAGAAGATCAGAGAACTTAACGACGTGCTTCAATAACAGCAGACAGTGCTCGATACGGTTGTATGCCGTGAGACACAACGGGTCATCGCGATATAGCGAAATATCGACACCGCCAACTGGCATCGGAGCCTTCCCCTTAGGCTGACGGGTGCTAGATCGGGGTGGAGGAGTAGGATCCCTATGGCTAGGCTCGGTCTCAGGGATATATTCCGTGTCGGAATCATCGGGAGGAGTGGGTGCACGGAATGAAGCTGGAGACACAAGCTATTTCCTAGGCTGGGGCTGGGATCTAGGCTTGGCGATCGTCGTCCTCTTCTTCTTAAGAGGAGGCAAAGAAGACGAAGGATGGGTGGTCTTGGAACGGTGTTTGGGTTGCGGGGGGTCCGTAGGCGGAGACTCTACGGTCATAGGTGATGGACGCGAGGGGTCGATCGGAATGCGTGTCTTTGCCATAATCGAGACAAAAACACGCGTAAACAAACGAGATCGAAAACTTAAACCCTAGAATAACCCCAGACAAACCCTAAGCCGAATGAACTTGATTGACACCCTAACCCTAGACGCAGAAATCAAACCCTAGGAGCTGAGAGGAGGAAGGAGATTCACCTAGGGAGGAGATCGACGGCCGGAGTTGATCTGAGATGGCCGGAAAATGGTCAGAGGAGAGGAGGAATACGAAGGGTTTTGGGGGATTTTGGCTGGAGGAGAGATTTCGGATCGAATAGAAGGAGAATAAGTCGGTTAAATGAGTGTATAAATCGATTGGAAGTCGAAAAGACAAAACAGTCCCCGATGCATTTAGTCGGTCACAGTTCAAGCGCTGACCGACTAGATGACAATCTAGTCGGTCGGCCAATGAGCTTGAACCGACTAAATGCAAACAGTAACTGAAGCCAAATTTAGGGCTTGAGTTAGTCGGTCTGAGTTCATTCACTGACCGACTAGAACGCAATCTAGTCGGTCGGTCAATGAACATGAACCGACTAACAGAGTTCAAAAATTTTAGAATTTGAAATTTTGAGTTCTCTCCTAATCGCACTTGGACGAAACATCGAAATACTCTCACTAATCATTATACTACCCCATTAAACATCGAAAATCTTAAATTTGACGTTCATGAATATTTCGAGCATAAATTCCGAAAATTCAACCAAAAATCCAGAAAATTCCATTAAATCAAGCATGAGCAAATATAATGAAATTGTATAGCATGCAAGATTATTGAACAAAATATGAATCCTAAATCTCGGATTCACCCATAATCCCCAATTCTCGACGCAACCGCACAAAGGAGTCTTCCTTGAGTGGTTTCGTGAAAATATCGGCGATTTGCTTCTGGGTTTCAACGTACACTAAAATGATGTCCTTTTTAGCAACATGATCATCTAAGAAATGGTGACGGACATCTATGTGTTTCGAACGGGAATGGTGTACCGGATTCTTAGATAGACATATTGCACTTTGGTTGTCCACCATGATAGGGCAAGTATCACAGTTTATACCAAAGTCTTTAAGAGTGTGTCTCATCCAAAAAACCTGAGCACACGCGGCACCGGCGGCAATATATTCCGCCTCGGTGGTTGAAAGTGATACGGAATTCTGCTTCTTGGAAAACCAAGAGACAAGAGAATTTCCTATAAAATGGCAAGTGCCACTAGTACTTTTCCTGTCGGATTTGCATCCCGCATAATCTGCGTCACTATATGAGATTAACTCATATGTGCTAGATTTTGGATAAAGTAATCCAAAATCAAGTGTGTAACTTAGATAACGGAATATACGTTTTACCGCTACTAAGTGAGATTCCTTAGGTTGAGACTGATAACGAGCACATACACATACGGCAAACATAATATCGGGCCTACTTGCGGTAAGATATAGTAAACTACCTATCATACCTCGATATAGACGAATGTCTACATCTTTACCGCCCGTATCCTTATCAAGATGTGTAGTAGTGCTCATTGGAGTCTTCTTTCCGGAGGCATTCTCCATTCCAAATCGCTTTAGCAACTCCACCGTGTACTTGGTTTGGTGGATGAAGATTGCATCGTTCATTTGGTGAATTTGGAGACCTAAGAAATATTTGAGCTCACCCATGTGGCTCATCTCAAATTGATCCTTCATCACATTAGAAAACTCTTCGCAAAGAGTGAAGTTAGTAGCACCGGAAATGATATCATCAACATAAATTTGAACTAAAATTATATCATTATTCGAATACTTAACAAATAATGTAGAATCAACTTCTCCCATTTTAAAACCTAAATCCAAAAGAAAATTCTTTAGACGGTCATACCAAGCTCGAGGAGCTTGTCTCAAACCGTAAAGTGCTTTCTTAAGTTTGAAAACATGATTTGGAAATTTTTCATTTATAAAACCGGGAGGTTGAGAAACATAAACTTCCTCAACAACATCTCCGTTTAAAAACGCACTTTTAACATCCATTTGAAAGAGTTTAAAATCTTTATGCCATGTAAAAGATAACAATAATCTAATAGATTCTAATCTAGCTACCGGAGCAAAAGATTCTTCGAAATCAATACCTTCCTCTTGCCGATAGCCTTGAGCTACTAACCGAGCTTTGTTCCGGACGACGATTTGGTTCTCGTCGGTCTTGTTCTTGAAAATCCACTTCGTTCCTATAACGGTGTGGTTCTTCGATGGCAATGGAACAAGCTCCCAAACTTCATTCCTCTCGAATTGAATGAGTTCTTCCTCCATGGCTAAGATCCAAGTGATTCTGGAAGAATATTGCGTTTATTTGCCCCTCATTTGATCGTATTTTGCGTATATTTAATGTCTATTTGGTCTCTAATTCGTGTATTCTTGAAATATCATTTAATTTTAGTGCATATCGCTTGTTTATATGCAAAATACCATTTTTAGGCCTAATTTTGTCTCCATTTTATTTTTCAGGAGAAGCTTGCAATTTTCCGAATCCAACGGCTATTTTTCCATATTTTTCGGAGATCGGAGCAATTTTTGGAGAATAAAAAGGCCCAATAAAATTATTAGAAAAGAAAAAAAAAGAAAAAAAACAATAATAAAAAAAGAATTAAGAGGGGGGCCCCCGCCTGATCAAACAGGCGGGACCCGCCCGCCTGTACAGGCGGGCGCTGGCCCGCCTGTTTAACAGGCGGGTCAAGCCCGCCTGTTACAGGCAGGTTTGGGCCCGCCTGTTTAACAGGCGGGCTCTGGCCCGCCTATTTACAGGCGGGTCAAGCCCGCCTGTCTACTTAGGCGGGCGCCCGCCCGCGTTTACCATGCGGGCGGTGCCCGCCAAGCTGTTTTTGACCCGCCAAGTCTTTTTGACTTTTGACTGGGCTGTGGGGCTGCAGCCAGCAGACCCGCAAGCCCAATAAGCCCTAATTCCTATTAAAAGGGCTATTTTGTTCATATCTTTCTCATCCAACCTCTGATTTGAGTGAAACAAGTTTTGGGGGCTTCTCCTCCAAATTCCAGAGGTGTTGGAGCAGCTATAGGGAAAGTTTGAAGACGCTTTGGCATCGTTTTGGGTGATTTCCTTCCACTTTTCCTATGTTTTTATTGTATTTGTATTAAGATTTGTAAGCAAATGATGTTTGTATTAATAATATTTGCTGTTTTTATTATCATGGTTGGCTAAATATCATGTGGTGTGTTGTGTGGAAGTTAGTATTGATGGGTTTCATGTTTTCATTTCTTCATAGCACTCGTTTTAATCGAAAACGTTGAAAATGTCGTTTTTCACTTTCTTAATTAATTACGCATTATCCGTGAGGAATCCGCTTAGGATGACATGCCGCGAGGCATCATCTACGTGCACAAACCCGTAGAGGGGCCCAATGAGGGTGATGAACCGCAAGGTTCATCTATTTATACGCCATTGTCTTGAAAAACGACCGATTCAATGTTATTGTAATTTGCTAAAAATCACCGTTTTCAAAGTTAAATCATCCGATCCACATACCTTGGCATGGATGAGGGTTTGAGTTACCCTTGAAGAATGATTACCATGAGACCCTACAACACTAACTAAAACACAACACACTCACATTTTTACCGTATTATTTTTTACATTAGTTACTTTCGCAATTTTTCGTACCCGTTTAACCTTAAACAAAAACCCGACCAAAAATTCACCTTCAAAGGGTGGTTCATACTTCATTATCATTTCCAAGAAAGTTTTAGATTGTAAAATTTGTAGAATAGTTTGTCCATGTGGAATACGACCCTGGACTCACCAGGTTTACTACTTGACCGACTTCCTATACTTGGGAATTTAAACTGCAACATTTTAGTCCAGTCAAATTTTTGGTGCCGTTGCCGGGGACAACGGTCTATAATTTGTACAATTTCTAATTAGATTGGAATTTTTGGTGATATTTGTCCACTTTTTGTGTCTATATTCTGTGTATATCCGTATTTTCAATTTTTTTCTTTTTCTTTGGTTATTGATTTTTTTTGTTACGTTTTTTTAAAACAGTTTTCCTTTATTTTTCTGGTTAAAGTGTCTCATCTTCTAGTGTGTGATTTAAAATTTCTTTATTTTACACTTTGAAGTCATTTTTTCTTTATATTTTTACTTTTAACTTTTACTTTTTTTTACTTTTACTTTTCTTTAGTGTGTGATTTGAGACTTCTTTATTTTATACTTTTGAGTCATTTTATTTTCTTTATATCTTTATTTTATCATTTTTTTTACTTTTACTTTTTACTTAAAACTAAAAAAAATTTAATGGATAGTGATGCAATCATTTCAGACTTTCTTTCGGGGTTAATTCAAATCCTACCAGTTTTCCATGGTACGGAGGAGGAGAACCCACATTTACATTTACAAAAGTTTGAAACAATTTGCCACACTTTATTCGGTGGGAATGCTTGCATTGATAAATTATTTCTTAGATACTTCCCATATTCTTTGAGAGATATTGCTAAGCATTGGTTTGAAACATTGACTTTTGACTCGAATTCTACTTGGTTGTCTTTTCAGGCTGAATTTCTTCGAGTATTTTTTCCTCTATTCTTTGTGCAGGTACAGGAGTGGCAGGCCACGAAGCATCACATAGCGAGTTTCGCTCAAACTGACGAGGAGGCCTACTATCAAGCTCGGCAGAGGTTCAATGATTTGATGCTTGCATGTCCACACCACAGCTTCCACGATGATCATCTCCTACAGATCTTCTACACGGGATTACTGCCTTCTGTGCAAGATTTCGTGCAGACAAGCTGCAACGGAGAATTCTTTGCTTATTCGACCGAGGAAGCATGCTGGTACTTGAATGATCTTGCTGAGTATGAGTTTGCACTCCAACAGGTCGACAGTCAGCCCGACGTTCCGCCTGAGGGCTCCATCCATTGTGACCCTATGGAAGAACTTGACGATCATATTAATGGGGGACATTGGAGCCAAAAGAAAGAGGATGAACAACCACCACTTGAGGAGCAAGAGGAGATGGATGATGCGGTGCGTATTGACCATGAGTAAATCTACTTTGATGATGATGAGGAGGATATATGCGAGGGAGTGAGCTCACAGACCGAGGTGGAGCCCGAGCCATACAGTCTTCCTACTTCCATGCAGCAGTTTCCACTTCTTTCACCGCAGGACGAAATTGATGGCGATTACGAGATGATCTACATTGAGCCAGCGCTATCTTACCCTCCAGATCCACTTCCGCAGACACTTCATCCTGACGAGGCAGAGTATCAGATCGAGCTTAGCGACACACATCAGGGGAGTTCCCACAGTTACATGCCTTATATTATTGAATCACGAATTTCAGTTCCATATACTTTAGATTCAAAATGTCGTCAATTGAATTTAAATTCTTTAGTTAATTTTGCTGACCCATTTTTGAACACTTTTGTTACATGGCATGAGGACAACGCTTGGATTGATGCAGCTCGTCTGGGAGTTGCATTGCTGGAATCCAAGAAGGCCGGTGGAGGCCTAACTTCGCAGTAGCTGGCTGAGAAGCACACAGAGCTGATCGTGCAGATGCCACCTCTGCTAGATATTCTGGATCCTCCTTTTGTGATGGAGTCGGTACTTTCACCATATGCGACGCCTAGCACTTATTGGATGGCTACTTTTGCACAATTGCCTTTGGCGTCGCCCTCTCGAGCACTGACGGAGGATATACACACGGGAGCTTCTGGAACAAATTCCTCCACCGATGGATATCTGTGATCCTCCATTTGGGAGGGTGCGGTGATCTCTTCCCTTTTTACCCTTATACGTTGTTATATATTTGAAAGGGAAGCTTTTTGTTTATGCATTCATATATTCTGATCTCCAAATTGTAATCTACCACGCTTTAAACATTGAGGACAATGTTCATTTTAAGTTGGGGGGAGGAAGTAGTAAACAATAAAATATATATCTTCTGCATAAACAACCTATATAGTTTGCATAAAGAAATATTGTTTAAAAAAAATTTCATATGCTTGTATAATAAAAAAGAGTGTTGTGTTTTTACCCAAATCATCTTTATATGTCCCTTTGAAGTGAAAATTCCAACATGTCTAAATTGAACACCCTTATTCATTATTGTAAAATAGATTAAGAATGTTTTACCCCTGCGTAGAATTTTAAATTATCATGACTTTCATGTAAATTAGTGCATGTATCCGCAATTGTAATCTCATGAAACTATTGTTTGGTTTAGGCAATTTCATATCACGTATGCGTTTATGAATTGGTAATTATGTGAAGAAGGTTATAAATTCTCAGGATAAAGGCCAACCACATACACAAGCTTGCTGATTAATAGATGATGGAGAATTTTACTCAAACTTGTCTCATGTCAAAAAAAACAAAGAAAATCAAAAAAAATTGAATAAAATGCACCGTTCTTCCAGCTTCTTTTAGTAGCCGGGTCCTCGTGCCTCAGGAAGCATGGGTATTCGCGCCGAAAAGGGAAGTATGGGGGAGTGCATAATAATCTTTAGACATTCCGAGTTATTAAGCCTGAGGGGTTTCAAACCTAATGCCCTATGACCGTCTGGTTTGGGAGTCATTGACCTAACGCTCGTTACATGGATTGCTCTAAAAATTTTATTTTAAAAAAAGAAAAAAAGAGAAAAAAAATATATGAGATATGTTTGAGTAGATTCAAGATCATGATTTGGATGTTGTGATGGCCTAATCCTGGGAAATTTACATCCTAGGACACATGATTACCTTTTGATTAAACAAATGCAATTTGTGCGATACCGAATATCTGTGGATTGAGATAAAATTGAAGATTATTGCATTAGTCCATGAGAACCCATGATAGTTATTAAACTTTGTTGGGTAATAGTGTTCTTAATTCATTTTCTGGGTGTGTAACGTATTTTTGGAATATTCGCTTATTTTGCTAAGAGACTAGCAAAAAGCTAGTTGGGGGTGTGATTCTGGAAGAATATTACGTTTATTTGCCCCTCATTTGATCGTATTTTGCGTATATTTAATGTTTATTTGGTCTCTAATACGTGTATTCTTGAAATATCATTTAATTTTAGTGCATATCGCTTGTTTATATGCAAAATACCATTTTTAGGCCTAATTTTGTCTCCATTTTATTTTTCAGGAGAAGCTTGCAATTTTTCGAATCCAACGGCTATTTTTCCATATTTTTCGGAGATCGGAGCAATTTTTGGAGAATAAAAAGGCCCAATAAAATTATTGGAAAAGAAAAAAAAAGAAAAAAACAATAATAAAAAAAGAATTAAGAGGGGGGCCCCCGCCTGATCAACATGTTACAGGCGGGTTTTTCCATATGTTACAGGCGGGTTTGGGCCCGCCTGTTTAACAGGCGGGCTCTGGCCCGCCTGTTTACAGGCGGGTCAAGCCCGCCTGTTACAGGCGGGTCAAACCCGCCTGTTGAACAGGCGGGTCAAGCCCGCCTGTCTACTTAGGCGGGCGCCCGCCCGCGTTTACCATGCGGGCGGCGCCCGCCAAGCTGTTTTTGACCCGCCAAGTCTTTTTGACTTTTGACTGGGCTGTGGGTCTGCAGCCAGCAGACCCGCAAGCCCAATAAGCCCTAATTCCTATTAAAAGGGCTATTTTGTTCATATCTTTCTCATCCAACCTCCGATTTGAGTGAAACAAGTTTTGGGGGCTTCTCCCCCAAATTCCAGAGGTGTTGGATCAGCTATAGGGGAAGTTTGGAGACGTTTTGGCATCGTTTTGGGTGATTTCCTTCCACTTTTCCTATGTTTTTATTGTATTTGTATTAAGATTTGTAAGCAAATGATGTTTGTATTAATAATATTTGCTGTTTTTATTATCATGGTTGGCTAAATATCATGTGGTGTGTTGTGTGGAAGTTAGTATTGATGGGTTTCATGTTTTCATTTCTTCATAGCACTCGTTTTAATCGAAAACGTTGAAAATGTCGTTTTTCACTTTCTTAATTAATTACGCATTATCCGTGAGGAATCCGCTTAGGATGACATGCCGCGAGGCATCGTCTACGTGCACAAACCCGTAGAGGGGCCCAAGGAGGGTGATGAACCGCGAGGTTCATCTATTTATACGCCATTGTCTTGAAAAACGACCGATTCAATGTTATTGTAATTTGCTAAAAAATCACCGTTTTCAAAGTTAAATCATCCGATCCCCATACCTTGGCATGGATGAGGGATTGAGTTACCCATGAAGAATGATTACCATGAGAACCTACAACACTAACTAAAACACAACACACTCACATTTTTACCGTATTATTTTTTACATTAGTTACTTTCGTAATTTTTCGTACCCGTTTTACCTTAAACAAAAACCCAACCAAAAATTCACCTTCAAAGGGTGGTTCATACTTCATTATCATTTCCAAGCAAGTTTTAGATTGTAAAATTTGTAGAATAGTTTGTCCCTGTGGAATACAACCCTGGACTCACCAGGTTTACTACTTGACCGACTTCCTATACTTGGGAATTTAAACTGCAACATTTTAGTCCAGTCACCAAGCACTATCTTCGCACGCTTCGTTAATATTCTTTGGCTCAATCGAGGAGGCAAAGGCATAATGAGCGAAGTAGTTGACTTGAGATCTCATCTTGACACTATCAAGGATATTGCCAATGACTTGCTCATGAGGATGGTCACGAACGGTATGAAGCCGTTTGGGAATTCCCTGATCACTAGGAACATTCTCAAAAGATTCATTAGTAGGGTTAGTATCAATAGAATTAGAATTACCAATTGAATCACATAGGACATCCATGGAGTCATCATCATTAGTAATTCTAGTAGGGACAAAACCTTCATTAAATGAAACATGAAGTGATTCCTCGATCATTGAGGTTCGTTTGTTGTATATCCGGTAGGCTTTGCTACGGGAGGAATATCCAACAAATATCCCCTCATCGGATCTTGGATCAAATTTGTCCAAACTACCATACGTGTTTTTAATAAAACATTTTGCACCGAAAACTCGAAAATGTTTAACTTGAGGCAATCTACCAAACAACAATTCATAACAAGTTTGTTTAGTGCCGGGCCTCAACAGTATCCTATTAAACACATAGCAAGCGGTATGTACCGCTTCCGCCCAAAATTAATGGCCAAGTTGGCTATCATCAAGCATAGTGCAAGCACATTCCACTAGCGTCCTATTCTTTCTCTCAACAACACCATTTTGAGGAGGTGCGCGAGGGAATGAAAAGGTGTGAGTAATACCAACTTCATCACAAAAATTTGAGAAAGACTCATTCTCAAATTCCCCTCCATGATCACTACGAATAGTGACAATGGTGGTTCCAATGAGATTTTGTACTTTCTTAACAAATATTGTGAAGTTTTCAAAAGCATCATTTTTATTACTTAAGGAAAATACCCAAGTAAATCCAGAAAAGTCATCAACGATGACAAGTCCATAACGTGCATTTTCTAATGAAGCAACTCTAGTTGGCCCAAAAAGATCTAGATGTAAACGCTCTAGAGGCCGCTTAGATGAAATGCTTTTCTTAGGTTTAAATGAAGATTTTGGAAGCTTGCCTCGTTGACACAAGTCACAAAAGCTTTTCTTTTGAAAGACAAGCTTAGGGAAGCCTCTAATAGAATTTAACTTGGAAAGCTTAAAAAGTGTTCCAAAGTTCACATGACCAAAACGTCGATGTCATAAGTGTTGTTCACTTGTGTTGGCAATGAGACATTGTTCATGTGATCTTGGAAGATCTAGGATATATATCCTTATGGCGTGTGCCGAAAAAACAATAAATCATTATTATCTTTTCTTAAAATATGGCACATTCCTTTCGCAAAGCTAACTTTGTAACCTTTGTCACAAAGTTGGCTTATTGAAATAAGATTGTGGTTTAATCCTTTAACAAGGTAAACATCACTTATAAGTGGTTTAGAAGGATTACCCACTTTGCCAACACCTATGATGTTTCCGCTCTCGAGTATCCAATTATTCTTGGAGCTAAATTTTGATTTGTTGCTCCTTTTCTTTTTCTTGAGTACCTAAAGATAGAAAATATCGTATCATGGTACACAAGGTCATTGGGTCCAAAAAGATTAGACCTTTGGAAGCCAAGTCCAATTGGACTTAGACTTCCCCACATAATTATCACTATGCACGACATTCATAAAATAAGAATTCATATAAACTTGTTTTTCATTCATGCTTGTGTCCTTTGGGCTCCAAATAGTGAAAATTTTGGAAGCCCTAATCCTATTGGGAGCATGCATGCGTTGTTGCTTTCTACGTGATGCATGTCGTGGATAGGCATATGGCACATGATGAAATGGAGCATGATGATATTTATTCATATGATGATGTGTGTGAACATATGCATGTGGAGGAACACGTGCGTGAGGGTGTCTCACATGGTGTGCACGTGCCCGTGGATGTGATGCATAAAACTCATCATATGTGTGAACATGTGGAGTAGGACGTGTGTTCCTATGTGGCATGGTATTTGTGTACATGTAGGCATGACCCTTCTTTGGAGGTCCACCCAAAGTGGGTTTCTTTCCAAAAGAGGGTGTGTACGAGGTGGAAGCACCATTGGTAGATGAACTACCAATAGAGTGTTTGCTCCCACTCGTTGAGTCGCCGGAAGTTGGCCTAACAAAGGTAGTGGCCGATTTGGATGAACTTCCCATCTTATACACCAAGCCAATGTGGTGATTGGCCGGAAGTAAGTCATTTAGGATTTTATCCAAATGGTCCTTACCCTTATTGAATTTATTAATTCGGCCTAATGTGCACTCATATTTCTCGGTGAGAGAATGCATCGAAGCATCCAAAGTGGATACTTGTTATGTGAGTGCATAAACACGAGATTTGATATTCTCATTCTCGATACTCAAAGTTGAGTTCCGAGAAGTCAAATACGCTATCTCATGTTCATCCGATTCCTCAATATGAACATGTTCAAGTTGAGATTTGAGATTTACAATCTCATTTCTCAACTCTTCAACAACGGTGTCGTTGTTGGTGATGATAGGTTTAGGCGAGGTTTGGATGCTAGCTAAATCATCTTTTACCTTAGTATATCTATTTACTAATTTAGTGTATTTAGACCATATTTGCTCATTAGTATTTCTAAGGTCATCCATTGTTACCTCGTCGCCTTTATTGTCACTATCATCGGAGGAGGAATCTTGATCATGCTCCTCTCTAGCCATGAAGCACATGTGTGCTTGCTCCACTTGCTCATCGTCCGACTCACCACTAGAGGAATCCTCGGAGTCGGTGAATGTCCCGACAAGCCCTTTCTTGTACCCTTTCTTGTACTTCTTTGACTTGTCGAACTTGGGCGCCTTCCACTTCTCCTTGTGTTTGTTTTGAGGACAATCCGCTTTCATGTGTTCTGGCTTGTTGCATTTGAAACACAAAGGAGCGGAGGCGTTAGAAGAACTAAATTTAGATTTGTTCTTGAAATTACCTTTCCGGAAGAACCGATTGAACTTCTTTGCCATGAGGGCAATGGATTCCAAGTCCAACTCGTCTTCCGAGTCTTCATCATCGGTAGATGTGGAAGTAGATGGAGCGGCCTTGAACACAATCGCCTTTTTCTTTGGCTCGTCTTGCTTCAAGTAAGACTTCATCTTGTCTTGAATTTTCATCTTGCTATCCTTGCGTACCTCATAAGACATTAAGGTACCCATTAGTTGAACAACGGTATATTTTTTCATATCATTACCTTCCTCGATGGCGAATGTACGTTTCTCCCAACAAGAAGGAAATCCGTCAATGATCTTCATGACTTTCTCCTTTTGGGTGTAGGTTTTTCCAAGAGCCTCCAATTCATTGGTAATGTCGACGAAGCGAACATAGTACTCCTTCATCTTCTCACCCAGTTGCATATGAAATAACTCGTAATCTTTATTAACAACGGTGAGTTTGGAGTCTCTTACCCTACCCGTTCCTTCATGCAAGATGAGGAGAGAGTTCCATATTTGATATGCACTCTTACATGTGCATATCTTGTTGAAGTCCTCGGGATCCAAAGCACATTGCAAGGCGTTCATTGCATTGGCATTGCTTACCTCCGCGGCGACCTCCGCGGTAGTCCACTTCTCGAAATCTTCTTCAGCGGGCTCGACATACTCCTTCATCGTGGTTCTCCATAGTGAAGCACTCAGGAGGAAAGTTTCCATCTGGTATTTCCAGTACCCGTAATTGGTACCGTTGAAGAAGGGAGGCCTCGTTGAGGAGTGTCCTTCCATCACCGAAGAAGCTCCTTCACGGTTCCTGAAGGTGCTATAATCTGAAGGTGGACGAACGGTCTTGTTGTCGTTGGCAGACATAGCTAGGTACTTGGCTCTGATACGAATTGTAATGCCCTACGTAGCTACTGCACAAGTATTAAAGGGGGTGAATAGTACTTTAAAATAATTAAGAAGATAATTCCTAATTATCTTGCAAACTCAACCAACAATGCGGAAATGCGGAAATGTAAATAAAGACAACAAAGAAATTGCAATCGCAAACACACAATTTAACGGGTTCGGATCCACCCAAGTCTCCCCGACTTGTTCCCGGTGATCCTACGTCCCAAACACCCTGATCCCCTCCGGATACTTGAGTTAGAAACTTCTAACTCAAATTTGCACTATGAAATACTTGTAGAAACCTCTACAAGGTCAAATCATACACAAATCGAAATGTGACTCCCACAACCCGGAATCACAAACAAACTCTCACAACCGAGAGTAAAACACTTACAATAATGAAGTAAATGAAATACGAAATGCTTACCGACAAAATCCTATGCATTGAGTATACTTACGAATTAGGGCAAAACGGATTTTGGGGAAGATGAAGGCACCAAACCCTAGCTCCAAGATGTAGACCAGCGATGGAGAGCTAGGAGGATGTTGGTGACCTAGAATCAAGCTCTTGGCTTGAATGGCTCACAATCAATGTGAATCTCTCTTTTGAAGTAAGAGTGGAAGAGAGATTCTTTGGAAATGAATGAGCTTTGAATGAGGATTAAATGCTTCTCTTTGATTCTCTAAAGATCAATAATAATCAGCCTTGAATGCTATGAATGTAGCACTCGAAGTATATATAGGATAGAGGAAAGAGAGAGCAAAAATCGTGGCATTTAATGCTCCAACGGCTCTATTCTGAAGCAGACTAGTCGGTCAAAGAAGGATCACTGACCGACTAGTTCATCAACTAGTCGGTCGGTGAAACAACATGAACCGACTAAGAGGTGAACAGTCAAATAGAGAAGTTCAGACTTAAAGAACTAGTCGGTCCAAGGAGACTTGCCAACCGACTAGTTTCACAACTAGTCGGTCGGTGAGTGAACTTAGACCGACTAAGAGATAAAACAAATAGTCTGAGTACAAGTTGAATTAGTCGGTCTAAGAACAAAGTCTAATCGACTAGTTCAGCAACTAGTCGGTCGATAAATGTACATAGACCGACCAACGATAAACAGTAACTTAGGCTGTACAGTAGAAGCTCAACTAGTCGGTCCAAGAAGGATTCCTAACCGACTAGTTTCACAACTAGTCGTTCGGTGAACCTTCTTTGACCGACTAACTGTAAACAGTAAGTGAGCTAGAATTGAAGGAGGCAAACTAGTCAGTTCAAGAAGCTTTGCCGACCGACTAGATCACCATCTAGTCGGTTGGTTCTTCTTCTTGAACCAACTAACATGCACAAGAAGTCGCGAATCGAAGCGCGAAGCTTCGGGAAAGTTTGTATGGACTTCTACTAAGATCCTAGCTCTAAGATATGAGCGTTATGAAGATTAAAACGTAAGACCCACTCAAGGCTTAACATTCTACGAAAGAAGCTAGAAGATTATAAATAAAACTTGACGAACCGTCTTCAAAAGATTCAATCGAATCTTCATGACTTCAATAATGGTCCTTGAGCTTCAACGAAGCTTTAGGCACACGTTCACGTGCTTTGAGAAGTCTCGAGACGTCGCTTTGGATGTTCATATAAATTTGGCGACGATCTCCATAACTGCGCTCACAACGAGTTAGTTCACGATATTTATGTTTGTTCATCATCCAAAACCAAATCCGGGGAATCAATACTCAACAGTGGGAGGGCATGCGGGCGATGGCGCTCCGGGCTTCACGCGGCAACTTCGAGAGGGAGGATCGGGTGACAGGTTTGTGCAGGCTGTCGGGGTGCAGTGGAGGCGGAGGGTGGTTGTGACGCGGTGGAGGCGTCGTGAACGGTGGTGGTCGAGGGTGCTTCCACCGGAGAGATGGGAGAGAGGAGAGAGGGTCGGGGGTCCGAACGAGAAAACAAAAGAGAGGGAGATACTGTGACTGTGAGATGGGTTTGTGTGCTTGGGAAAATTTGAACGAGAGAGATAGTGTGTGTGTGCGCGCGCGGGTTATGGGGTGAACGAAAGAGAGAAGGGAGATGGGAGGTGTTGAGAGAGTGCGGGGCTTAGAGTTGGGGTGAGTGAGAGGCACATGTCGGGGCTGTGGAAAGACGAGGGAGAGGGAAGGGGGGTTAGGATTTATAAGGGTTAAACGTGTAATATGATATTATCTTATCATTAATTAAGGTTGGTATGGGAATGACAAAAGAGGGTTAGGGGAGATGTATCTGAACATGGGAATGGAAAACGTGAACACGTTTACCACAACTTAACAATGTTTAATATGATATTATAAGGGAGAGGGAAGGGGGGTTAGGATGTATAAGGGTTAAGCGTTTAATATGATATTATCTTATCATTAATTAAGGTTGGTATGGGTTTGACAAAAGAGGGTTAGGGGAGATGTATCTGAACATGGGAATGGAAAACGTGAACACGTTTACCACAACTTAACAATGTTTAGGGTAGATTAATTAGGGTAAAGTTAATAGGTAAAAGTAATTAACAATGTAATTAGTAAAAAAACGAAATTACGATTTTGCCCATGAAGTTCAACTTGTCCGAAAAATTACAAAAACATAGTTACATGTTCGTATCGTTGCGAGGATCGTGAATACGAGATCCATTTTGGGGTTTGAGCTACTGAAATACTAGTTTTAGGCCAAAACGTTTAGGAAGCGGGTTTGCGGGTTCTCTATTGATTTGACTTCAGAAAATTACGAAATTAATATGGGAAGCCCTACATGATCATAGAATGATATTATAGAAGTTTGAAAACGTTTTGATGATGTTTGTATAGAAAATTAATTCATTCAGCTAAAACGGTAACAATTGAAATACGAATTATTATAAGATTGTTTAGAGGTATTTGATGAAATCCAAACTTACTGAAATACACCATAACTAGATGCTTCAAAACATTTTCGTAAGAAATTTTGAAATCATTTTTGATATAAAACTCCTGATCAACCAGAATAAAATACTTTTTAAAAATGAAAATACATTAAAATACGTAATTAAATGTATTGGAAAAAAAGGGTCGTTACAGGCATGTACACTACTAGGATTGACACAGCTTATCTCCTGCCAGACACAGGAGAACATTCTAAGGAGATGCTGGGAGTTGTGTTGCTGGGATCCAAAACTGCACGTGGAGAAAAGACACTCAAGTAGTGTAGCTTTTTATTTAACGTATTTTTCTATGCTTTCTAGGTTAGTTACTTTTGAATAAATCTAATACTCTTTCAACATTGAGAACAATGTTTGTCTTTAAGTTGAGGGGAGAGTGTTAATTAAAATCTTTAGGACTTTTAGGATTTTAACAAAAAAAATTTGAGAAAGGAGACATACATACATTTTATCATTATCCAATCATATATATTCCTCCAACTAAACATTCTTGCTTAATTTCTTAGTTCCTTTGTGCATAGAGATATAGCCCTCTTTCGGATTAGTACTCTTTGTTCAAAGTCTTGAAATTGATGGTATGACTTGGAGTGTGTTTTCCACATGGAATGATAAGTTAATATGCCTTTTATGAAACATGTTCATAGTGTCCATGTTGTATGCTTTTGAAACACATTAAATTAGTTTTTTTTTAATAAATCCCCGTGATGCATGTATCACGATAGTCATAATTGAATAAGGTGGTTGGTAATCTAAAAGGAAATTGGATAACAACATATTCAATTTTGTACCGAGGAGTGGTTACTTGGCTTGCTAATTCATGTTTGAAAAAAAGGAAAAAAGGAGTGATAAGTGCATTTTCATTCTAACTCTTGTTGAGTAATCGGGTCCTTGTGACTCAAGAAGCATTGGGGATTCATGCCAAAAGATGGAGAATGGAGGAGTGCGCAAAAGAATAAATGTAACTTAGGCGGTTTGAGTTAGAAGGTTCGAGTGGTTTCTTTAAGTCTAATGCCCTAAAATCATCTGATTTGGGAGCCATTGACCAAACGCTCGGTACATGAACCATTGTAAGATTTCATTCAAAAAAAGAGTGTGAAAAAAAGAGAATAAAATAATATGAATGATACTAATCGATAACCACAAGTCAAGGAACGATGGACGTGTTGTGAGTGACATTTTCTTGAAAGATTCATATAACCAAGCCATGACATTATGATTTACTATTGATTCGTGCATATCATCGATTTAGAGTTTTCTAATTGAAAGCCAGATAAAGAAAATGTCTTAAGAACTTGTGCTTTTTCATAGTTGTGCATATTATTTGCTAGTCTATGTTGGAAAATGATGGTTTGAGTTGCGCCATGGTCCATGGAAAGAGTTTGATGTGCTTTATATAGATGATCCAAATTTATCGCTTGTTTTGATATGGACTAGAAACAAACTAGTTGGGGGGGATTAAATAAAAGGATAATTTTGCATGTTTTATCTCCCCATTTATGGGTAATTTGCGCATATGATTTGCTTAATTTGACTCTAATCCATGCATTTCTTCAATGTCATTCAATATTAGATCTTATCATCTATTTATATGCAAAATATTATTTTTATGACCTAAATTTTGCCTTCTCTCTTATATTTCAGTCGAAGATGGCAATCTCCCGGTTCCAACGGATATTTTTATGGATTTTTCTGAGCTCGGGGCTATTTTCTACAATTTTTGGAAGACAGTGTAGCAGAGCTAGAAATTTGGCACAGGTGTGCCATATTTGGCACGGATGTGCCACTCAGGCAGAGATATGCATAATACAGTGCACGACCATGCCGATACACAGATTTGACTTATATGCTGTTTTGAAGTCCAAACGACTTGGTACTCTTTGGTGGGTATAAATACACGTTTGTAAAGTAAACACATGTTTTTTCTTGGTTTTTGCAGGGTTATTTCTGCGGCAACTCTATTGTTTTTGGAGATACTTTGTGCAACTCTTTTGTGGATTGAAGATTTAGGACTCTCAAGTTCTACTTCCTTTATTAATCAATACGTAATCGCTTCCATTTCTCTGTATTTCCATGATATCTCATATTATTTGCTTGATTGTTATTGATATAAATTGTGTGTAGATCTCTTATGTAGGGTTAAGTTGAACCCTATTATGGATTGAATTATGAATTGAACTCTATTTCTCTCAAATTATTGAATTTTATGTTAGGGTTTTATCATAGATGTGCTTATTATCAATGTTGATCTTGATTTGCTTTTAAATCTAAACCACCAACGAAAGTTGGGTTTTGAGTTGATAAACATTAAGTACTAAATTAATGGTTTCTACTCATTTGAGATTATCAATGAAAGTTGGAACTTAAATTAGAGATTGTTGACAATGACTGAAGTTCGTCCACGTACGAAAATAGGCAAGAACGGATGTTGGGAATGTATTTATTGTTGGTTCCTAATGCATTTATTGTGTTTAGATTGTCACGAAAGTATGTATCATCTCATGATAGATAGGCTTTTTAGCCTTCAACAGAAGGTTATAGGTATTGATTAAGGAACACTAATGTCACTTAAGCATTAGTTCAATGGCTTGATGTCTGGATAATATTTATACACAATTCATGATAGCAGGGATACTTAACTCTAACATTTTCTTATATTCATATTCATCTTTATTACGATCTTGTCGCCTTGAGACGAATTCGCGTAGCTAACTCATAATTTAGAATTGGCTAGTACTTAAATCATTAACCTCCTTGAGATTGACCCGTTTCTATTTATTGGTGGTTCCTAATGTAGTTTGAGATCACCAAGACATTAAAATTTCAAATAAAAATTTTTTGTCTCTTGATGGTAAATAAATCTACAAATAAAAACACCAATATTTTTGAACCTTGTGCAAGGCAGAAGCAAAACAAATCTACAAAAAAATGATACCATGCACTTCCCATCATCAAGATTAGATAGGAAAGGACTTCAAGTTGGATTCTTGTATAATGGCATGGCCCTGCTCCTTAGCTAGCCTTGATCATAATGCATAGCTGCTAATTATTAGTATAGTTTCTATGGTCTACTGGTATATTCAACTTTGTTTTCAACCCTTCTCCATAAAGGGAGGTTTGAATTATATGTGAAGGGAGAAAAGTTGATGCATCATAGATCAAGGAAATGTTTGATTAACCTAGCAAGCAGAAAGGCCATTGCTCTCCTCTTTCACAAAAGCATTTTATATTGGGGAAGAAAAAAGGAGAAAGAGAGCTTGGTAGACAAAGGAAACTTTACAGAGAACATCCCCTTCTTTGGCTCATAGAAATATACAACATTTTGGGCAGTGGGCTCTGATTAAAGCATTGTGCTCATAAAGTGGGTGTAAAGAGGAATTCACATTGGCTCCCTGTCTTCATCACTTTGGACTTGAACGAGGAGGAGGCTCATGTGCATGAAAAAAAAAACAAATACCAAAAATTGTCACCTGATGCAGATCACTTGCTTGGTGCCCTGAGTCCTGACCATGCCTTGTCTTAACCTAGTTATCTCCACATGGAGTCACGTGAGGCAGCAGAGCTCCATGCTTCTCTCGTTATATCTTCTCGCATCTCGTGTTGATTTTCTATCTTCACAAGGGTTTGTTGCAGTGCATGCTGCATCTTGGGGTCCTAGGGCTCAAGAGATCGCAGCTTGTTGATGCATGCATACAAAGCATGCATTGGTTTTGGGACGCTCGTTTTGTCCAACTTTGATTTGAACTGGCGTTTGGATTTGTATGTGGGTTTTTGTAGTTGGATTTAGGAGGATTGTCGATGAACTTTGGCTAGGCCTTGGAGTTAGATGCGTTAAATTATACTCAAATCTCATGTTCTATGCTGTACTTTTAACTAAACGACCTAATTTCTGATACTAACATTGGGACTTTGGAAGAATAACAACGGAAACCTCTATCGACCTTGCCGAAACCTTGCGCGTCTCATCGGTTGTCATAGGGCCACCCAAGGTCTCCCCCATCCACCGCAAAGCCCGGAAGAAAATCACGGTATCGTCAATCTCTTCGGAAAGTCCTTCGTGCCCAAAATATGATCGCTGAAGCTCGGGAGGTCATCCGACTTAAAGCCATGGTTCATGAAGCCCTGGCCCCAGATGATTTCCTCTGACTCCTACCGTGACACTTTGCTCCATGTGTATAGTGACATCTGTGTCATAGTTTTCATATATCACATCTCATGTATCACATTTCACTTTCTGATTTTCTTTCATATGCCATAGCAAGTATCACTTGCGACTTTCATTTCCACATTTGCCTTTACATCATAACACTTTATCTCATGTATCACTAAGCACTTTAAAGGAAATTAACAAGGTTGTACAGTGACATGGCATAGTTAACATGAATAATTGCATAATGGCAAAATATGAGTATATTAAGATTTGCATAGAACTTAATGACATATCAATTTAATACCATGAGATTCTTTTCTATGCTTAGGGAAACATATATATAACATCGGGAGCATGGCATATGTAATTAACATGGGCTTTGAACAGCTTGTAACATAGTGAATGACACAAATATGAAGCACACAGAATAATGTACAACTTACAACATCAAAATAATCTGGGAATCTGAATTACATGCTAAATATCAATCCACACGGTCATTTGGACAAATCCACATGACCGTGTGGAACACAGCACTCGGAGTTCAGTGACACCTGTTGAATATTGGACTCCCCGGATTTGGTTTTGGAAGATGAGCAAACATAAATAATTCATGATCTAACAATTTGTGAGCGCAGTATTGGAGATTGTCGCCAATTTCACGTGAACATTCAAAGCGACATCTCAACACTTTCCAAAGCTCAGTTTCTGTCTAAAGCTTCGTTGAAGCTCTTGCGACGCTTTGGAAGTAATGAAGATTCTAT
This sequence comes from Scilla litardierei, assembly GCA_030789695.1. NCBI lineage: Eukaryota > Viridiplantae > Streptophyta > Magnoliopsida > Asparagales > Asparagaceae > Scilla > Scilla litardierei. The sequence goes on along the minus strand of CM061137.1, from coordinate 15,335,121 downwards.
CGAAGCTCTCAAAGACCGTTTATTAAGGTTTTATTTATAGTCTTTTAGTTTCGATTGATAGAATGTTAAGCCTTGAGTATATCTTACGTTTCTATCTTCATTACGCTCATTTCGTAGCTCTAGGATTCTTGCACAAGTTCACTCTAACTTCCTCGAAGCGTCGCGCTTCGATTCGGACTTTGTTGTGCATGTTAGTTGGTACAAGAACAAGTACTGACCGACTAGATGGTGATCTAGTCGGTCGGCCACTGTTCTTGGACCGACTAGTTTCTGTCAGTTAATTCTTAGCTCTTTACTGTTTACAGTTAGTCGGTCTATGTTGACTCACCGACCGACTAGTTTGTGAACTAGTCGGTCAGTGATGCTTCTTTGACCGACTAGTTGTGACTGTCTGTTCAATCTAAAATTCTCCTAAGGTACTGTTTACCGTTAGTCGGTCTAAGAACGTTTGATGACCGACTAGTTGACAATCTAGTCGGTCAACTTTTGTTCTTGGACCGACTAAGTCAACTTGCCTTCAGACTATGTTGTTTTGCCTCTTAGTCGGTCTACGTTCATTGGATGACCGACTAGTTGTGAAACTAGTCGGTCAGACAGTGTTCTTGGACCGACTAGATTTCTAGGTCTGAAATTCTATCTCTTCTCAGATCTGCTCTTAGTCGGTCCATGCTTTGTGACTGACCGACTAGTTGATGAACTAGTCGGTCAGTGAGTGTTCTTTGACCGACTAGATCTCACAGATTTCTTTCCGTTGGAGATTGACCTAACTTGTTTTTATGGGACCCTATAAATACGAACCTAGGTCATTTCTATCTTCAATAGAGCTGCCATTAAGAGATTCATTGAGTTCTAAAGAGATAGCTATTCTCCCTCAAATCTAAAGCTCTCTTCCTCACAAGAAACCCATTCTCTCTCATTTCTAGATCTAGAGAGAAGCTTGTTCTTGGTGAGCTCTTCAAGCTATTGCTTGATTCAAGTTTCCAAATCTTCCCTAGGCACCCATTGCTGCTCATTTCCTTGGTGCTAGGGTTTGGTAACTTCATCTTCCTCAAATCCTTCATTCCACCTTTTGGGTAAGAAAAAACTCAAGGTATAGGATTTTTTGGTAAGAGTATTTATTTCATATTAAACTCTTTTATATTGCTTATTGGCTCTCTCGGTTGTGAGAGAAGTTTGTGATCCCGGGTTGTGGGATTCACTTTGCCATTGCATGTATGATTTGATCTTGTGAAGGTTTTTCACAAGATATTCATAGTGGAAATCTTGAGTTAGGGTTTCTAACTCAAGTATCCGGAAGGGATCCGGGTGGTTGGGACGTAGGATCACCGGGAACAAGTCGGGGAGACTTGGGTGGATCCGAACCCATTAACATCGTTTTGTTTGCATTGTTAATTTCATTGTTGTCATTCAATTTAAGCTTCCGCAAATTGACTTGGTAGTTGTGTGCAATTTAATTTGGAATAATACGCCTTATTATTTTAAAGTACTATTCATCCCCCCCCCCTCTAGTACTTGTGCAGTAGCTGGTAGGGCATTACATTTGGTATCAGAGCCAGATACTCAGCTATGTCTGCCAACGACAACAAGACCGTGCCTCCACCTTCCAACTACGACACCTTCAGGAACCGTGAAGGAGCGTCATCGGTGATGGAAGGACATTCCTCTACAAGGCCTCCATTCTTCAACGGTACCAACTACGGGTACTGGAAATGTCGGATGGAAACCTTCCTCCGAAGTGCATCTTTATGGAGGACTACAATGAAGGAGTACAACGAGCCCGAAGAAGAAGATTGTGAGAAATGGACTACCGCGGAGGTCGCCGCGGAGGTAAGCAATGCCAAGGCAATGAACGCCTTGCAATGCGCATTGGAGCCCGGGGATTTTAATAAGATATGCACATGTAAGAGTGCATATCAAATTTGGAACTCTCTCCTCATACTACATGAAGGGACGAGTCGGGTAAGAGACTCTAAACTCGTTGTCGTAACCAAAGATTACGAAATGTTTCACATGCAACAGGGCGAGAAGATGAAAGAATATTACGCTCGCTTCGTTGACATAATAAACGAGTTAGAGGCCCTCGGCAAGATCTACACTCAAAAGGAGAAGTGCTTAAAGCTTATTGAAGGACTTCCCTCTTCTTGGGAAAAACGTACCTTCGCCATCGAGGAAGGTAATGACATGAACAAATATACCGTAGTTCAACTAATGGGTACTTTGATGTCATATGAGGTACGCAAAGATAGCAAGGTGAAGCTACAAGAAAAGATGAAGTCATATTTGAACCTAGATGCGCCTAAGAAAAAGGCGATTGCATTCAAGGCGGCTTCATCCACATCTTCCGATGATGAAGACTCGGAAAACGAGTTGGACTTGGAGTCCATGGCACTCATGGCCAAGAAGTTCAACCGTTTCTTCCGGAAAGGTAACTTCAAGACCAAAGGTAAATTTGGCTCTTCTAATGCTTCTTCCTCTCCTTTGTGTTTCAAGTGCAATAAGCCAGGACACATGAAAGCGGAGTGTCCTCTCAACAAACAAAAGGAGAAGTGGAAGGCGCCAAAATTCGATAAGTCCAAGAAATACAAGAAGGGGTACAAGAAAGGACTTGTCGGAGCAACATTCACCGACTCCGAGGATTCCTCAAGCGGAGAGTCGGATGATGAGAAAGTGGAGCAAGCACATATGTGCTTCATGGCAAGAGAGGAGAACGATCAAGGATCCTCCTCTTCCGATGATAGTAATGACGAAAGCGATGAGGTAACGATGGATGATCTTAGAAATGCTAACTCTCAACTTTGGTCAAAATACACTAAGTTAGTAAATAGATATACTAAGGTAAAAGATGACCTAGCTAGCATTCAAACATCGCCTAAGAATATCATCACCAACAACGACACCGTTGTTGAAGAGTTAAGAAATGAGATTGTGAATCTCAAATCTAAACTTGAACATGTTAGCATTGAGGATGCGGAAGAACATGAGATAGCGGATTTAACTTCTCAAAACTCGACTTTGAGTATTGAGAACGAGAATCTTAAATCTCGTGTTTATGTGCTCACATCGCAAATATCCGCTTTGGATACTTCTTTGCGTTCTCTCAAAGAGAAATATGAGGACACATTGGGGCGAATCAACAAATTCAACAAGGGTAAGGGCCATTTGGATAATATCCTAAAAGATTTACTTCCGGCCAAACACCACATTGGCTTGGGGTATATGATGGGAAATTCATCCAAGTCGGTCACTACTTTTGTTAGGCCAACTTCCGAAGCCTCAACGAGTGGGAGCAAACACTCTATTGGTAGTTTATCTACCAATGGTGCTTCCACCTCGTCCACACCCTCTTTCGGAAAGAAACCCACTTTGGGTGGACCTCCAAAGAAGGGGCATGCCTACATGTACACTAATAACATGCCACGTAGGAACACACGTCCTACTCCACGTCTCACACGTATGATGATTTTTATGCAACACATTCCCGGGCACGTGCACACCAAGTGAGACACCCTCACGCACGTGTTTCCACACATGCATATGTACACCCACCTCATCATATGAATAATTCTTTTCGTGCACCATTCCATCATGTCCCGTATGCCTATCCACAACATGCATCACGTAGAAATCAACGTAGCATGCATGCACCCAATAGGATGATGGCTCCCAAAATTTTCACTATTTGGAGCCCAAAGGACACAAGCATGGACGAAAAACAAATGTACATGAATGCTTATTTTTCAGATGTTGTGCATAGTAAGAATTATGTGGGGAAGTCTAAGTCCACTTGGACTTGGCTTCCAAAGGTCTAATCCCTTGGACCCAATGACCTTGGGTACCATGATATGAAAGTGTCTATCTTTAGGTACTCAAGGAAAAGAAAAAGAAAAGGAGCATCAAATTTAAATTTAGCTCCAAAGGGAATTGGATACTCGATAGCGGGTGCTCCAAACACATGACGGGTGACGCTCGTTTGCTCTCCGGAGTGGTTCCCATTGCGAATGGAAACCGCGTCGTATTTGGAGGCAACGAGAGCGGAACCATCATAGGTGTTGGTAAAGTCGGTAACCCTTCTAAACCATTAATTAGTGACGTTTATCTTGTTAGTGGTTTAAATCATAATCTTATTTCAATAAGTCAACTTTGTGACAAAGGTTACAAAGTTAGCTTTGCGAAAGGATTGTGTCACATTTTAAGAAAGGATAATGAAAAATTATTATTTTCCGGAACTCGTCGTAAAGACATCTATATTTTGGATCTTCCGAAGTCATATGAACAATGTCTCGTTGCCAACACAAGTGAACAACACTTATGGCATCGACGCTTTGGACATGTGAACTTTGGAACACTATATAAGCTTTCAAAATTGAATTCTATTAAAGGTTTTCCGAAGCTTGTTTTTGAAAAGAAAAGTTTTTGTGATTGTTGTCAACGCGGCAAGCTTCCTAAATCTTCATTTAAACCTAAGAAAAGCATCTCTACTAAACGGCCACTAGAGCTATTACATCTAGATTTATTTGGGCCAACTAGAGTAGCTTCCTTAGGAAATGCAAGGTACGGACTTGTCATCGTAGATGACTATTCAAGATTTACTTGGGTATTTTTATTGTGTAATAAAAATGAAGCTTTTGAAAACTTCACAATTTTTGTTAAGAAAGTACAAAATCTCTTAGGAACCACCATTGTCACTATTCGTAGTGATCATGGAGGTGAATTTGAGAATGAGTCTTTTGAGACATTTTGTGATGAAGTTGGTATTACTCACACCTTCTCTTTCCCTCGTGCACCTCCTCAAAATGGTGTAGTTGAGAGAAAGAATAGGACGCTAGTGGAGTGTGCTCGCACTATGCTTGATGATAGCCAACTTGGCCATCAATTTTGGGCGGAAGCGGTACACACCGCTTGCTATGTGTTTAATAGAATACTTTTGAGGCCCGGCACTAAACAAACTTGTTATGAATTGTTGTTTGGTAGGTTGCCTCAAGTTAAACATTTTCGTGTTTTTGGTTCGAAATGTTTTATTAAGAACACATATGGTAGTTTGGACAAATTCGATCCGAGATCCGATGAGGGGATTTTTGTTGGATATTCTACGCGTAGCAAAGCCTACCGGATATTCAACAAACGAACCTCAACGATCGAGGAATCGCTTCATGTCTCATTTAATGAAGGATTTGTTCCAACTAGAATTTCAAATGATAATGATTCTATGGATGTTTTATGTGATTCGTTTGAAAATTCTAAGTCTAATGATTCTATTGATTCTATTGAGACTAACCCAACTAATGAAGTTGTTGAGAATGTTCCAAGTGATCAAGGTATTCCCAAACGGCTTCATTCGGTTCGTGACCATCCCCATGAGCAAGTCATTAGCAATATCTATGATAGTGTCAAGACGAGATCCCAAGTTCACCGCTTCGCAAATTGTGCCTTTGCCTCATCGATAGAGCCAAAGAATATTAATGAAGCATGCGAAGATAGCGCTTGGATCTTAGCCATGGAGGAGGAGCTCATTCAATTCGAGAGGAATGAAGTTTGGGAGCTTGTTCCATTGCCATCGAAGAACCACACCGTCATAGGGACAAAGTGGATCTTCAAGAACAAAACCGACGAAAACCAAGTCGTCGTCCGGAACAAAGCTCGGTTAGTAGCTCAAGGCTATCGTCAAGAGGAAGGTATCGATTTCGACGAATCTTTCGCTCCGGTAGCTAGATTAGAATCAATTAGATTACTTTTGTCTTTTGCATGCCATAAGAATTTTAAATTATTTCAAATGGATGTTAAAAGTGCATTTTTAAACGGAGATGTCGTTGAGGAAGTTTACGTTTCTCAACCTCCGGGCTTCGTAAATGAAAAATTTCCAAATCACGTTTTTAAACTAAAGAAAGCTCTTTATGGTTTGAGACAAGCTCCTCGAGCTTGGTATGATCGCCTAAAGAATTTTCTTTTGGATTTGAATTTTAAAATGGGCGAAGCCGATTCAACACTTTTTATTAAGCATGCGAATAATGATATTTTATTAGTTCAAATTTATGTTGATGATATCATTTTCGGTGCTACTAACTTCGCTCTTTGCGAAGAGTTTTCTAATGTGATGAAGGAACAATTTGAGATGAGCCACATGGGCGAACTCAAATATTTCTTAGGTCTCCAAATTCGCCAAATGAACGATGCAATCTTCATCCACCAAACGAAGTACACGGTGGAGTTGCTAAAGCGATTTGGAATGGAGAATGCCTCTGGGAAAAAGACTCCAATGAGCACGACTACGCATCTTGACAAGGATACGGGCGGTAAGGATGTAGACATTCGTCTATATCGAGGTATGATAGGTAGTTTGCTTTATCTTACCGCAAGTAGGCCCGATATTATGTTTGCCGTATGTATATGTGCTCGTTATCAGTCTCAACCTAAGGAGTCTCTCTTCCTCCCTCTCCTATCTAGGGTTCGGTTTCAGCTCTATGGTTAGGTTTTCCAGTTGATTTCATCTCCTAGGGTTTCGATTAGGGTTTTCTAATTTCGGCTAGGATCTCTTCTTTCCAATCTCGTGTGTCGTGTTGTGCCGAGATTATGGCTCAAACACGTATCCCGATCACTCCCTCTAGCCCCTCTCCGATGACCGTTGATCCAATCTCTTCGGATCCCGAGCATCCAACCCTTCCGAAGCGTAGAGCCAAGACCACCCTTCCTTCGTCGTCTTCGCCTCCTCTCAAGAAGAAGAGGGCGACGACCGCTCAACCTAGAGGTCAACCGAAACCCAAACCCAAGCCTAAGCCCAAGGCCAAAATTCTTGCTTCTCAATCTTCGTTCCATACTCCTACCGATTCCGATACGGAGTATAACCCCGAGACCGAGACTCATAGGGAACCCACTCCTCCTATTCATCCCGAGTCTAGCACCCACCCTCGTACGTCTACCCGTAAGCCTAAGGGAAAGGGTCTGATGCCGGTGGGCGGTGTCGATATTTCCTTATGTCGCGATGACCCTTTGTGTCTCGCGGCATATAACCGTATCGAACATTGCCCGCTGCTTCTGGAGCATTTCGTCCAGTTTAGCGACTTCATAGGGCTAGCTGATCTTCTGTCGTCGTCGGGTCTTCTCGATTACCTTCGATATGACCCAAAGGCGAATCCTCACCCCTACCCTAGATTAGTGAAGCTTTTCTATGCTAATAGGATCCGGGGTCAGTACGATCAGACCCACTCTGTTGAGACGACCGTTTTGGGGACTCCTATAGTCCTCACTGCGGAAATCTTAGGAGAGATTTTGGGTATCTCTTCGTCTGGCCTTCTTCCTTCTGATATCTCGGTAGATGATATTTCTTCTCTTGATCAGACCATCCTTTCAGAGATTTTCCATCAGATTCCTTCTGCCATGATTGGCGTGCCTTCTAAATCTTTCAAGCCAAATGCATGGGTCCTAAATCTGATTCTGAAGTCGTGCTTGCTTCCCAAGTACGGCTCCTCTTCTTTACCATCCCAGACATTTTTGAAGCTTATCTATGCGATCTTCATGGGGAGCTCGATTAATTGGGCTCGAATTATACTCGATAAGATTGACTCTTTCGAGTGTATTCGAAAGTCCAATAAATCGGCTCATATCCCATTTCCTTGCATGTTGACCCTCGTGTTTCGTCATTTTCGTGTCACATTGCCTCGTGACGATGAGCGTCCCCTTGGTCCTCCCCTGAATGCGACGGCCGTCAAGAAATCTCTTGCGGCGCTTCGTCACGTTCAGAGGACGACACCTTCTGCGTCTGTCCCTGCCTCTGCCAGTGCCTCTGCTACTCCCGTTGCCACCCTTGATGATGTCCTACGGATACTTCGTCGTCACGAGTCCCGCTTGGCTCGTACCGAGGAGGTAGTCTGCCGTATGGCTCGTCAGATGGGTGTTGAGCTTCCTCCTTCCGTGTCTGAGGATGAGGAGTTTGATGAGATGGCTGAGGAGGACATTGAGGAGCTCTGTCGTGCTTCGACTCGTGCCCCCGAGGGCACTGCTGCTGGTACTTCCTCTTCTGCTCCTGGAGTTGCCACCTCTTCCGGTGTTCCAGAGCCATCTGCTGCAGCTCTTCAGCCTTCTGAGCCTGCTGCTGACCCAGTTTCCGAGCCTGCTCATGTATCTGCTGCTGCTGCTTCTGTCGAGACTCATGCTGCCGTTGAGCCTGTTGCTGAGATCTCGACTCCTGCCCCGACGATTCCATCTGTTGAGACGCCTCTACTCCCTGCAGATCCTGAGTCCACTCCGTCGACTGGACCCACGGACGCTGCAGATCCTGCCTCCTCCTCGTGATCGTTGTTCCGAGGACTCTCCATATACGCTTTGGATGATATATCTTAGCGAGAGTATTATGGGTTAGGATAGGGTATGAGGGTTATTATGTTTTGATGTATTTTGGATGACGTCGCTGCTGTTGTATTTATTTTGATGAGAATGATGATGATGATGATGTATTTCCTTTTGATGGGTATATTGTATCGATGATGTTGATGTATTTCTTTTTGATGATATGTAGCGCTTGATATGATGTATCTCATATATTCGATGTGATATCTTTTTGGATATACTCATGTTGTCTCTGCATATATATATGTTCATCGTCATTCACTTTATCTTTTATTCGTCGTGCAAGTTTTAATATTCGTTAAATATATTTGAAATGTGATATCGAATCGACGCATAAAAAGTTGGTTAAATGGATTTAAATTCTGTAATTTTATAGAATTGTTCTCCGTGCACAAAATTAACCAAGAATATTGAATATTGAAGAGTATGTTTCTTTATTCAAGAAATGAATAATGATTTGGTGTTTTTGATGATTTTGAATTTTTTTTTGATAATGGAAAATTTGGCACACCTTGTTTTGATTTCCACAATTTTTCCCTTGGTGTCAAGTTGGTCCATTGCCTTTGTCTACGACTCCCGATGTTGGATTTTTACATTTCCTAATTGTTGTCGTTGTATGCCCCCCATTTTTGGGATAATGCCAAAGGGGGAGAGATAATGATAATAAATAGCGCAAATGAAAATTTAACTCAATTTCCAAGAATCTAGTTTGATATGCTAGATTCAGGGGGAGTTAAGATACATATAAGGATTTTCAAAATCCGATATTTCAAAAATCAATTCACTTTATTTATCTTACTAGTCTGCTTGATGCAATTCATTTATATTCATTTTGGAATTGACGTGTCATCAATGCAGGGGGAGTAAGTATTTTACATTTGAATTATTATCTTTGATTATTATTTATGTTGGTTTGTCATCACCAAAAAGGGGGAGAATGTTGAATATTGGACTCCCCGGATTTGGTTTTGGATGATGAGCAAACATAAATAATTCATGATCTAACAATTTGTGAGCGCAGTATTGGAGATTGTCGCCAATTTCACGTGAACATTCAAAGCGACATCTCAACACTTTCCAAAGCTCAGTTTCTGTCTAAAGCTTCGTTGAAGCTCTTGCGACGCTTTGGAAGTAATGAAGATTCTATCGAAGCTCTCAAAGACCGTTTATTAAGGTTTTATTTATAGTCTTTTAGTTTCGATTGATAGAATGTTAAGCCTTGAATATATCTTACGTTTCTATCTTCATTACGCTCATTTCGTAGCTCTAGGATTCTTGAACAAGTTCACTCTAACTTCCTCGAAGCGTCGCGCTTCGATTCAGACTTTGTTGTGCATGTTAGTTGGTACAAGAACAAGTACTGACCGACTAGATGGTGATCTAGTCGGTCGGCCACTATTCTTGGACCGACTAGTTTCTGTCAGTTAATTCTTAGCTCTTTACTGTTTACAGTTAGTCGGTCTATGTTGACTCATCGACCGACTAGTTTGTGAACTAGTCGGTCAGTGATGCTTCTTTGACCGACTAGTTGTGACTGTCTGTTCACTCTAAAATTCTCCTAAGCTACTGTTTACCGTTAGTCGGTCTAAGAACGTTTGATGACCGACTAGTTGACAATCTAGTCGGTCAACTTTTGTTCTTGGACCGACTAAGTCAACTTGCCTTCAGACTATGTTGTTTTGCCTCTTAGTCGGTCTACGTTCATTGGATGACCGACTAGTTGTGAAACTAGTCGGTCAGACAGTGTTCTTGGACCGACTAGATTTCTAGGTCTGAAATTCTATCTCTTCTCAGATCTGCTCTTAGTCGGTCCATGCTTTGTGACTGACCGACTAGTTGATGAACTAGTCGGTCAGTGAGTGTTCTTTGACCGACTAGATCTCACAGATTTCTTTCCGTTGGAGATTGACCTAACTTGTTTTTATGGGACCCTATAAATACGAACCTAGGTCATTTCTATCTTCAATAGAGCTGCCATTAAGAGATTCATTGAGTTCTAAAGAGATAGCTATTCTCCCTCAAATCTAAAGCTCTCTTCCTCACAAGAAACCCATTCTCTCTCATTTCTAGATCTAGAGAGAAGCTTGTTCTTGGTGAGCTCTTCAAGCTATTGCTTGATTCAAGTTTCCAAATCTTCCCTAGGCACCCATTGCTGCTCATTTCCTTGGTGCTAGGGTTTGGTAACTTCATCTTCCTCAAATCCTTCATTCCACCTTTTGGGTAAGAAAAAACTCAAGGTATAGGATTTTGTGGTAAGAGTATTTATTTCATATTAAACTCTTTTATATTGCTTATTGGCTCTCTCGGTTGTGAGAGAAGTTTGTGATCCCGGGTTGTGGGATTCACTTTGCCATTGCATGTATGATTTGATCTTGTGAAGGTTTTTCACAAGATATTCATAGTGGAAATCTTGAGTTAGGGTTTCTAACTCAAGTATCCGGAAGGGATCCGGGTGGTTGGGACGTAGGATCACCGGGAACAAGTCGGGGAGACTTGGGTGGATCCGAACCCATTAACATCGTTTTGTTTGCATTGTTAATTTCATTGTTGTCATTCAATTTAAGCTTCCGCAAAATGACTTGGTAGTTGTGTGCAATTTAATTTGGAATAATACGCCTTATTATTTTAAAGTACTATTCACCCCCCCCCCCCTCTAGTACTTGTGCAGTAGCTGGTAGGGCATTACAACACCGACACACAAAACCAACTGACACTGTCGTTTGGACAAATCCGCATGACCGTGTGGAGCACAATATATACTTGGGTTCAGCTAAACATAACCACACGGTTGTTTGGAGCCCCCACACGACCGTGAATAATAATTAGCAATATAGAAAAGTACGACCACACAGTCATTTGGTCAAGCCGCACAACCGTGTGGAGTAACTTTCAGCATCATATAAAAGTAGTGTAGTCACACGGTCGTTTGGTCAATACACGACCGTGTGAAAGGAAATCACAGCCTAGAGTGACACTGTAGTTCTGAGTACGACATGACCGTGTCATCAAGCCTTGGGTTATTCTACAGCAATCGCATCAGAGTCTAAGTCGACATGATGCACTCCTACTCGATCAGCGACACGACCGTGTCTAAGTCAACGCAGTCGTATAGAAGTGCTGACGTTTGACTTGGGGACTACGGTCGATCAAGACGACCGTGTTGCGGTTGTGTCGATCGAACGCTGTCGAATTCCTACGATAATGAACATATATTTCTACGCAATCCTTGAGATTTAATTCTAATTAGGGTAGATAATCTTCCTACCTTATCAAGTCCTTCTCTTGGAGACTTTGGCCTTCTTCTCATTGAAGAACTTCAGCTAACTTTCCTTCTTCCCTCGAGCTCCAAAATGGTGGTTTGGAGAAGCTAGGGATGTGATGGGGCAAGGGAGCTCATGAGGGGGTGGTGGCCGTCCTGGAGGAGGAGATGTTGGTGCAAGGTGGTTCGCCCGGAGAGGAGAAGATGGTGGGTGAGGGGGCCTTGGGTGGTTGCATGAGTAGGGGAAAAGAGAAGAGCTGGGGTTCTCTATTTTGTGTTAGTTTTCATCTTCTTTTCTCTCTAAGTCAAATCCAAATCCTCATCATCACTACCCCTCTCTCTTAGCTTGCCATGTGTGGAGGATTTGGTGGGGATTAATGGGAGGATGACACATAATAGGGGTTAAGTGTCACCATAGGGATTTTTACAAAATTAATTTTATAGGAAATATGAATACTAAATTAATATCATATACCTTTTATATACGATGTATTTTCATCCATATACTTCATTCTATTATAATCAAATGATGTTTTTAAAAAATAATTTTATCATTTTAAAAATTAAAGAAAAGTCTTGAAACTACACTGCGATATCACTTGTAAAAATATGATTAAGAATACGTATATAATACTCGTACACGTGAATACATGGTATTACAAGACGTTGCCCTGGTTCGGTCAAAGATTTGACCTACTCCAGCATTCCGAGATGAGTATACTATCTGATCAAGCGTTACAAGCTTACACCACTTCTTCTCAACCCTCAAATGAGTAATAACTTGGATGAATACGCCAAGCATACACTATCAACCTTATAAAGAAAAGTGGAAGAGATAACAAAAGAAGACCCAAGAACCAAAGAAATCCCAAAAGTCCTAGCTTTCTCTTCTATGGTTCTTATCTCTTCTAATCTCTCTTCAAAGCCCTCTTGAATGATCAACAACTCTCTTGAATGAACAGTGCCCTAACATCCCTCGGTCAGCTCCTCTAATAGCCCCCAAGAGACGCAAGCAATCGTGGCCATTGGATTGAGAAAGAACTCAATCCAATGGTTACGAATCGAGACTAGAAAAACCAACTCAGACGATAGCCAGACGTCTGGAATATACATTCTAGACGTCTGAACCCAATCAGACGTCTGTGCGATGAGCACCAGGCGTCTGATCCCCAACCAGACCTCTGATGCAGTCTCCACCACAAAAATAGAGACTTCTAAGAAATTACCCTGAATGCCACTCAGGTGTCTAATGGTGTTCAGTCAATCACCTAACAGCTCAAGCTGTGAAGCATATGATACGTCAGACGTCTAGCTGGCTCGTCCAGACGTCTGGACCTTCTTCAGACATCTGACAAAAGCTCCAAGCTAATTAAAGTTCTGAAAAAATAACAATGGCTATCAGACGTCTGGTGCCCAAACACTAGACATTTGATCCTGGTTTCAGATTCTGTGGATTTTCCAACTCAAATAATAACAAAATTCTCAACCTCTTGATGAAAGGAAATATCATTTGAAAAGATTTATACCTTTTGATGTAATTATGTTTTATGACATAAAGATTATTAAGAATAATATTGTCAATTCGCCCCCAAAAAAATACGTAAATAGTGGAATTTTGACTTTGACTGCTCCCCAACAAAGTTTTATGCCATCGGACACCCACCCGTTGTTCCCTTCGTATATATACATCTCTCTCTCTCTGTGTGTGTGTGTGTCATCGTCATCTCATCCTTTATCCCAAAAAGTTAGGGTTGGCTTCATGAACTCAACAAGAAAGAGAAATTTCTATACAAATACATGATCATAAGAACATGACAAAGTATTGTACAGCATATGCCTAGCATGCCTACCACACGACCATCCTCCTTGCTTCAGGAATTAGGGCCGGCAGATCAACAAAAACGCAGTCGGAGTTTGCTCCCATTCATAAGTACTACACATGGACCAAAAATCAAATATAACATGGAAACTAGATGGGCATGGGTTGAGGCCGTGAATGAACAGTTGAGGGATGCATAATCGTTTGATAATGGGGCTCACGTGAGACGTCTGAAGATTCTACGGCGTGGGGGCCGGCGGTGGAGGGAATGACAGGGGGAGGTACTGAAAGATATGGTAGGGCAATCATTTGCTCACAATCCCATCTTGCTTTAACTGAACATTGCCCTGAGATTCCCATGCAAAAGAGATTGCATATTCATGGGAAAGTGGGAAAAAGAAACGAGGGGTATCATCACTAGTGGGGGTGACCCCCTCTCCTTTCAAGTCAAGTGTCCATCACCCCCCAAAGCAAAGCACACTGCAGGTGCCTAGAATCACTGCAGACGAGAAGCAAAATCTAGGGTTTTTGGTAACTCAGGCTTGATGCAGATGATCATACTTAATGCATGAAGCTACATAAGTTAAGTAATCACACAACACTATATATACATATAAGATATCATAAGTTGAGTAATCATCAAGGCCTTGTTCAAGTTGGATGATGTTTGGGTCTAGTTTGATTTAGTTTAAATCCAATGGTTAAATCATAAGTTGAACCAAATTAAAGTTTGACTCAAACTAGTCTTCCTCAAATATAAGTGAGTTTATTATGAATTCTTCTTTTAGTCACACATCTAATATTATTAAAAAAAACTACTGGTACTATATAAAGTCTACATCTTCTCCTCTCAAATAGCTATGGAAATCTAAAATTTGAATAACTTGAAAGCTTTGACTCAAAGTTATAATTCAACTATCAAAGAAAAAGTGTTTTCATCTTCGCTCTCTCTCAATCACTGGTAGCGCTTGAGACTGAGTTTGGGTTCCATTGGAGAAGCTCATGGATCAAGAATAATCTCATCATCAAAGTGAAACATCTACCAAAATGGTTGGTGAGGAAACCTGGGACTCTACCAAACTCTGGAAAGCAGACATCTCATAAGAATATCCGTGTAAAGGTGAGTTTTTTATTTCGGCATTAATTTATAAAATCTGCTGATCATGGGTAATTGTGCTGAGATTAATTTTTTAAAATTTATCGCTTCTGCTTTTTCTAATTGGAATAGAATTCTTAGCCATGTAGATTTACATTATAAACTTTTTGAAATGCGTTTAAGCAATTGATTATGCCTTATTATCATAATCTCCTTATGATCTTAATCGCTTACATCTATAATCAACACACACATGCATGCGTATAATAAGAGAACGCAATTATAAAGACTAAACCAAATGGCATAACATTATTTTAAACAAGATGTGTTACTTACTATTACTATCTTAATATCATACCACCACCAACTTTTACTCACGCCTACATCCAATTATTATAGTATTTTATACTAAGCTTATCTATTAGCCGACATTTCTAAATAATGTCAATGCCTGCTACAAGGAACCCCACACCTGTCGAAACCGCACTGGCATCTACTGATGCTTGCGTGTATGGATGAGAATGTGCATGTCCAAAGCTCGATTGGACACCCAATTGGGCATGCCCCATTCCCATTCCTTCATTATGGTCTAGGAAGATTAAGGCCAATCTTCCGAGACCATATGAAGGAATGGGAATGTGGCATGTCCAATTGGGAGCCCAATCGGGCTTTGGACATGACTTGCATGTGGGCACGTGCACCATACATGCTGTGTAGCTGCAGATGCACGAGCTTGCTCGTGTGCTGTGCATCTGTGGGCTGCCATGGGCCTTAAAATTTAATGCTAAAAATTGTTGAAAATAATTGGGCCGAACTAAAGAAATCCATGTTTGCTCTCCAAAAAAATATTGTAAAAATTCCTCGAAAATATTGCGCCAAGATCTTCGGGTTTAGGTGCAGTTATTTCAATAACTCGTGTCATTGCGGTCTAAATCTATTCATTTGCATCAGAACACTGTCTGCACCCCCAGTGTGATGCTTAAGCAATTTGATGAAAGAGGTGGAGAGAGAGAGAAGTTTGAATGATAGGTGTAGTTATTTCAACAACTCGTGTCATTGCTGTCTAAATCTATTCATTTGCATCAAAACATTGTCTGCACCCCCAGTGTGATGCTTAAGCAATTTGATGAAAGAGGTGGAGAGAGAGAAGTTTGAATGATAGTTGTTGAGTCACATGTGATGTGTTTATTTGTTATCATTAGTGGCACTTGCTCTTTATCTTATTTGCAGTGGAATCATGGTTAGTCATGTTGTATGTTATGTCGCAACACTGTCCACAACATGCAGATACAGGAGTTCCTGTTGTACGTCATGTTGTAACATTGTTCACAACATACTTAGTCGACTACATGTGCAGGATTTCTGGCTTCAGGTATTTAGATCTAATATTATTGTTTCATTCAGACCTATTTTTATTCTCTCAGAATCTCGCTGCAGTCCTGATGATTGTTATATTTTTTGAAGGAGTATCCGAACAAGATTTGGTTAAACTATTTAACCGAAATAGTTATATGGTTCCTTGATGTGTGGGATTACTTGCCCGAAATAGTTCCTAAATATATGTGTGGAAAATCTACGTGAGATCTTATTGAACTGTTTTCCAAAACAGTTCATAAATTGATGGAGGCCAGCTTATAAGGTGCTCATGCGGATTCAACTAGGGTATCTCTTTTGTGAAGATTGTTGATCTGCATCCGGGGACAGAGGCCGGCGGCTATAGAGGTAGGGATCGAAGGGAGTTTGATCTTGTCGGTTTATGCAAAGGGATCTTAAGAGCAAGTGGATCTTGCGTGATTAATCCATAGGATTGATTGGGATCACCCATTGCGGTTTGTATTGAGGGGAAGTGTGTTCCGCCTAATAGAAATGCAATATTAGTGATTGTAATCTTTATTTGATATAGTGGAGTAATCTGATTTTTTTGGTCGTGGCCCTGCAGATGTAGGTGTGCGCACCGAACTGCGTTACCAAGTTTTGTGTGTTATTGTGTTTTTAGTATAAGCATTCATATTTACATGATTGATGCCGAAGTACTGAAAAACAATAGGACATAAGGTTAGGGGGAGAGAGAGAGATGACGATGATGCTGATGCTGATGATGAACTGGTGATGCTATCCTATCACCATATATTTCTTGCACACGGTGATGACACCATGGGCTAGACCTGCCAACATGCAAGAAATTATGAACAATACATACATTACTTGTATTGCTCCATGGTAGACGTATTCGTGCCATATAGATATCAGTCTGCAGCAATTTCTCAGTGTAGGCTTGATAATGATCTATCTTAGCAGCCTACACTTTCCACAAGATCTCTAAGTCCTACACCTGATTAGTCGCCTACCATATTTTCCTAGTCAACTTCCTCTCTTATACAAAGTCACAATTTCTCAGTCCAAGACATTTTCCACCTGACTCGACCACTTGTGTGTAACTTTCATATTTTTGGTCTTAGTCGACTAATGGTCTATCCTAGTCGACCAATAATCGTTTTTTCCAACTGTTATTTTTTTATCCATTTTATAGTTACAATTCTAGTCAACCAATAGCCTTTTTTTAGTTGACCAGACTCAGTTACAACTATCTCAAACAGATCTAGTTTTGACCATTTTATAGTTGTAGTTAACTAATAGGATTCTTCTAGTCGACTAAAATCAGTTACAATTGCCAAATCATAGTGTATTGTATATGCCTAATCGACCAATAACTGTTCCTAGTCGACTAAGATCAGTAACAACTGCCAAATCATAGTGTATTGTTTATGCCTAGTCGACCAATAACTGTTCCTAGTCGACTAATGGCAGTTGAGGCAGTTTTTGACTAGTTTGTTTTTCTGACCGACGTGATCAGATTTTTATCAGTTGTTTGGGCATCCCTCATTCCTAAAATAGAGCCCGAACAATCTATCATTCTCACCAATTTTTCTTCGCACTCTCTCTAAAATTTTAGTTTTATCAATCTAAAAGAGAGGGTGATTTCAGATTTTCATTGGAGACAGAGTGCTGAAATTTTCATCCATTGAAAGTCAATATTCAAGAGTGTTTCTACCAATCTCCCAACCAAGAAACCTTGAAGATATTCTCACCTTCCTTATGACTCTTCACACATCATCAGGGCTGTACATGAAATTGTTTCTTACTTTACTTTTTGTTGACCGAATATCTTGTTGAAGCGATTATACAAGTTTGTAATACGGAGAGTGTTAGCATCTTTGTATATTGTTTGCTTGTGGGAAGCAAGTGGTTATAATGGATTGCAAATCTATATATGAAGTAGGAGACTGGACGTAGGATCAAGACGATACGAACCAGGATAAATCTCTGAGTTTGGGTTCGTCACTTTTCTGGATTGTGAGTTTTTTTTATTTCCCCATTTCTTATTGCAATTTTTAGTATATTTTAAATTTGCAATACTCGTCGTGTTATACACTATTCACCCCCTACTGTATTTGGTGTGCCAGGAGATCCAACATGTCTCTCATTGTCCGAGAGACAATTTATAGGTGATGGTCCTTCAAACGTCATTCCTGAATAACGTTCAAGCATTAAAGACCTTTTACTGCATTTGGCCTAAGCTGTCGCTCTTGATGGCGAGCCAAAACGCTAGTCATGACGGTCGGATCGACTGGTACTTCAGATGGAGTAAACATCAGCCTCACGTGAGGTCACGTGGCCGTTGGGCTGAAGCCGTCGGCTTTTCTGGGCTCTTGGGCTTTAGTCAACTCTGTAATGCCCTACGAAGCTACTGCACAAGTACTAGAGGGGGGGTGAATAGTACTTTAAAATAATTAAGAAGATAATTCCTAATTATCTTGCAAACTCAACCAACAATGCGGAAATGTAAATATAGACAATAAAGAAATGCAACTGCAAACAAACGAATTAACGGGTTCGGATCCACCCAAGTCTCCCCGACTTGTTCCCGGTGATCCTACGTCCCAAACACCCGGATCCCCTCCGGATACTTGAGTTAGAAACCTCTAACTCAAATTTGCACTATGAAATACTTGTAGAAAACCTCTACAAGATCAAATCATACACAAATGAAATTGTGACTCCCACAAACCGGGATCACAAACAAACTCTCACAACCGAGAGTAAAACACTTGTTATATCAATGTAAATGAAATACGAAATGCTTACCACAAAAACCTATGCCTTGAGTAAAACTTACGATTTAGGGCAAAGAGGATTTTGGGGAAAGATGAAGGCACCAAACCCTAGCTCCAAGATGTAGATCAGCTATGGAGGCCTAGGAAGATGTTGGTGACCTTGGATCAAGCTCTTGGCTTGGAAGGCTCACAACCAATGAATCTCTCTTTTGAAATAAGAGTGAGGGAGAGATTCTTGAATGAAATGAATGAGCTTTGAATGAGAATTAATTGCTTCTCTTTGATCTCTAAACTTCAATAAATATCAGCCTTGAATGCTATGAATGCAGCACTCCAAGTATATATAGGATAGAGGAAAGAGAGAGCAAAATTCGTGGCATTTAATGCTCCAACGGCTCTATTCTGAAGCAGACTAGTCGGTCAAAGAAGGACCACTGACCGACTAGTTCATCAACTAATCGGTCGGTGAAACAACATGAACCGACTAAGAGGTGAACAGCCAAGAGAAGAAGTTCAGGGAATGAATAACTAGTCGGTCTAAGAAGACTTGCCAACCGACTAGTTTCACAACTAGTCGGTCGGTAAGTGTTCTTTGACCGACTAACAGGTGAAAACAAAGAGGCTGAATTCAAATACAGCTAGTCGGTTTAAGAACAACTTCTAACCGACTAGTTTCTCAACTAGTCGGTCGGTCGTTGTGCTTTGACCGACTAACTGTAAACAGTAAGTTAGGCTGAACAGTGGAAGCTCAACTAGTCGGTCTAAGAAGGATTCCTAACCGACTAGTTTCACAACTAGTCGGTCGGTGAACCTTCTTGGACCGACTAACTGTAAACAGTAAGTGAGCTGAGAAATGAGAAGGCATTCTAGTCGGTTCAAGAAGCTTTGCCGACCGACTAGATTCACATCTAGTCGGTTGGTTCTTCTTCTTGAACCAACTAACATGCACAGGAAGCCGCGATAAGAAGCGTTAAGCTTCGGGAAAGATTGTATGGGCTTCTACTAAGATCCTAGCTCTAATGAAATGAGCGTAATGAAGATTAAAACGTAAGACCTACTCAAGGCTTAACAATCTACGAAATGAAGCTAGAAGACAATAAATTAAACTTGACGAACCGTCTTCAAAAGCTTCAATCGAATCTTCTTGACTTCAATAATGGTCATTGAGCTTCAACAAAGCTTTAGACACACGATCACGTGCTTTGAGAAGTCTTGAGACGTCGCTTTAGATGTTCATAGAGATTTGGCGACGATCTCCATAACTGCGCTCACAAAGAGTGAGTTCACGATATTTATGTTTGTTCATCATCAAAACCAAAACCGGGGAGTCAATACTCAACAAACTCAAATAGAGAATTAAGTATGGGCTAGCCCAATGTAGTAACAATTTTGACTTTCTCCGCACAAAAAAACCCATTGCATTCTCATTCAACTATTGTTTGTCTTCAAAAATTCCAAGTGCAAGATTATGTATAGACCTAAGGCATGTGGTCAACTTGTGCAACTAAAATAAAATAAATAACAATAAAATAGCTCCAAAAGCCTAATATCAATATGCCTACATGCATAACATGCCACTTATTAAATCACTAAAAATAAGCCTAAAAGACTCAAATGGTGTTCTTTTTTTGTGGATCTATAGACATGATCTCCTTCCGCTTTATATAGTAATTGTAGGTTTTGATGCATATTTGTAATACGTAAATCTTCTACTTGGGGAAAACTCGACCTTGATTTTTGAATGAGTGCTAAATCAAAAGACTCAAACATACACCTTTGGGAGAGTATTTCAAAGACTGTTTACATAGCTAAAAATAAACAAAATACTCAAAACTCAAATGGCTTATGCTAGCTCAATATGCACCAATAATAACCTTAGAATAGCATTAAACTGAATTAGCTCCATTATGGCTCGAAATGGCTTGAAAATTGGCACAGATCAGCCTATAAATTCAAAAAAAAAATTGGTTGGCTGCACAGTTAGCAAAAACTCAGTTTAGCAAAAATTCTGACAATGAAGATTATGCCTCATTATGTGCGTATGCATTTGACACCAGCATGAAGACTGCCCTAAGCGAAAAAAAAACAAAGAAAATAATAATTTTTCTCCATACAACTAAACAGAACCTATAATATTAGCCCTCTAAGCTTGCATAGGTGATAATTTAGCAAAAATTCTGATATGCGACTCGATATCAAGCAACTCTTCTTCAGTAACCTTCTTCCAAACGCCGCCTATCAACAGCCGGCCTTCGATGGGCGATGATGCCTCTGGAAAATCCAATTCTTGCTCCTCCCTCGTCGTCCTCAACCGCTTGCACATGGTTCCATTCTCATCGGTGTTGTGATCAGCTTCCCTCTTCTCAGTAGCTACAATATCATCGTTGTTGTTTGTTTCGAGTGTGTTCCTTCCTTCAGCATCATCATCAACATTGTCGAGAGCTGGAAGAACAGCAGTCGAACTGAACGAGCAAGGCAACATTCCAATCGGGCATGGCGTCCAGGATTTAGCAACACTCCATGTTCTATTGGTTGCTGCATCTGTCTGCCCATTTGACGCAATTCTGCTGCCTTGGTTCCTTAAACGCGACTTGATAAACTCCAGGCTCTCCGTTGCTTGCTCAAGCAAGGCCTCTTCTTTTAAAAGCATGCTTTCAGTATTGCGGAAGGCAATTTCCTCCACGAAATCCTGATCTTGCGACACTAGCAAAGGGAACTTTTTGAGTCTTGCAGATAAAGAAGTACTGCCAATCATCCGAGCAAGAAGAAATACCGAGCTTGAGAGATGCCTGTCACCGACAACTGACAACGAAAGAATTTTGCCAAGGAGTTTTTTCAGAGAAACGTGTGGAGACGCATTCCCGCCTGGTGAGAGTTCTGGGGATCCATCAATGACCTCTATTCGACCAGAATCCTTTAATGACTTCAGGCGCATGAGAAGCCAGTGAACAAGAGAACAGAGACGACTCGTATCATCCATCTCTCTCCGGTACTTCGATGAAAGAAAATCACATCCACCTGAAAACATGATGTATCAGCCGCTTGACTAGTTATAGCTTCGGATACAAACCAGAGACAAATTATGGATGTCTTCAGTTGCCTTGAAACTAAGTATACCGAAAGAAACCTGAGCTGGAAGTAATTTGTTTCTTGCTTTGCTTTCTTCTTCATATAGACGTAACAAAATAAAAAATAAAAAATTAAAAACATCCAATGCGAACTTTAGAACAGAGATCCTAGTGCATAATAAGATTTTGAAGAGAAAATGGCTAATTCGTTAAAAATGGATTCATTGGGAATGAATTTTCGAACTGGCATGATAAGTGGTATTTTTAATCATCATCTGGTTGCAACATTAAAGTATATAATAATACTACAATAGCCTTAAAATTCTAAAGAGACCAAATTAAATTTTAATTTAAAAAATCGCAAAGTACTAATAAAAATTTATCATGAGATATAAATGACTATGGAAACCCAAGAGACTTGTAAAATAAGTTCAACAGGGAGAGATTCATATAAATACCCTTTTCAGATTGAGCGGATTCCTTGACTTCAATCATTTCCAGGACAGTCTTCAAGATACCAAGGATCAACCCAGGTTTCTTACTTGATAATTTCGTAATGATGGTCTTTAGATCACACAATGCATCCGCATGAAGCCCTGGATCATCAACATTTGAGTCATCTGAACATTCCATGTCAGTGCCATCAGAGAAATCAGATGCTTGCAAATGAAAGAACTCCAAAAGAACTGCTACCACTTCTGAGGGATATGAGGAGTATAACCGAGCAATTATTCTTGTGATCTTAGTTATCCGTCTGTCAGAGACTGCAAATGCAAAAAAATTAACCCATTAGTATAGTTGCAACAGCCACTGTTTTTAACCTCTTTCAATTTAAATAATTACAGGGAGATGTGAATTTGATTTCGAATTGACCAAAATAAAGTCTCCTTATAACATGAACAACTGTATTAACCATTGTCTTACTACATGTAGAGAAGTCAACTTTTATACAAGTTAAGGATGTTGTTTGCAATGAAAATAAAGCTGTCACAATTTAACAACCGCGCGACCTAACAACCGCGCGACCGATAGTTTCTCAAGATCATGCCTGCAGAGTAACTAGCTATACAGGAAATCATTCGCTAAGCAAGTCATCATATTTATCAGATAAATATTGTCAAAGTTTTTGGTTTCGTATTTCTGGAAAAAAAAACAAGACGACTTTCTGCAATGGTTGACAAATTAAGCATCATCTCCCGTTTCCACATATATGCAGAGGCAACAAGAACTCCAGCATTTAATATACCAAAGCAAGAATTTTAGGCTGGCAACATATTTCTTTTCCTCCATTAGGCTCCAGCAAGAGCCATCTGTCTGCTACCTCACTAACTACCATAGCATTCTCTCACTTCATGGATCCATATTGGTATTGGATTACCCTAGTCCTGCCTAGTACTCCAACAACTATGATCCCACCACTTTGAGCATATTGGCACATTAATTGATCTCTGTTTCACAAACTCCCATCCCTAATTATATTTTCACTTAAATTTCCCTTAAACAAATGTACTAATTTATAATCCTATATTGTAGCTTATTGTCAGTCATCCGACTCAACATTCATAGTAAAGCTAATCATTTTGAGACATGGTCCGTATAATTGCCAACAATTTGGTCAGTAACACATGCCTATTCTAACAGTCTACAAATGTCTAAATAAAATGTTCCAACACCTTAACGAGTATCCTACATCTTCCAGTGCTCTGGCAGTGGCTCTTCGCTTTGATTATCATCAAATCTCCATTCATATCACACCATCATGGTGAACAAACGATCCATAGTACCAAACCGATTTTAGGATGTTCTTGACCATCAATGTCGCCCTCACTCTTCCCCTCATAGTGCTGCTGAAATTACACCCTCTTATATTCCATTTTGTCGTGTTAATACTGAATTTTTCACATTAAAGCTTCTTTCCGTTTTCCTATTGTAGATATGATTACTTGTCTAGTCCAATCAACAAATAAAATTATCACTTGGCAGTACATACACAACATGGAATCCTTCATTGTTTTTTTTTTTTTGAGTTTTACATAGGTGATATTTCCAACCAAAAGATTCATAACTATGAATGACTATTGAACCTTTTATTTCATTACGTGGCAACATCAGCCTGTTGACAAGCAGCCTTTAACCTAAAAGGGCTTTAGATTTATTATCTCATCTAATGGTCATAAGGAAACAGCCAAGGATAATGTTCACCGAAACATTTCATAGCGGTTTCAACTATGAAACTAGCCCCCAAAAAAGTCTCCGCTGATTAACCCTTAAAAGGCCAAAAAATCCAAAATTGTCTGTAAAATTTACAATGTTATAGTTATATAGGCAAACCCCATCAAGAAATTCGTTATGCAATCAGAAATCAATAAAACCTTTTTCATAAACTAGTAGCAAACCATTTTAAAGAGGAGGGGGGGAGAGAGAGAGAGAGAGAGAGAGAGAGAGAGAGAGAGAGAGAGAGAGAGACCTTAAGCTGTACCAAGGCTTCTAACAGCCACTGCTTGGTTCCAACTGTGTTTCAAATTTGATGGGGAGAATGAGAAATGGAAGGGTTACTATAGTATTTTTAGGTATTTAAAGCTAAACCCCATATCCTATTAACTAGACTGAGTAACAATTGCAGTTTAAGTTAGAAGTGTTTAAATATTAAAACCAGGGGGTTTTGGACTATATTCCTTCTCTATGGAACAAATTTAATTAGCATTTGGCTTTCTAACATATTATTTTTCAGTTTTTCTATTTATGAACCTGTTGAAATCATTGAAATTGTTTAGAATATGATTTTAAAAACATACTAAATAGATTGTATTGATATATATGTTCTACAAGAACTTGTTAAAGGTATTGACCTGGATTACAAATATGATGGCCAAAATTAGGGCAAAATTAGGGTTATCTTATTGATAATAGACCTGATCCATCAAATATATGGCCTTCAATTCGAGAGGTATGCCAATTTAACTCAACTAAGGAAACAATTAGGCTTCTATTCTCTCACAATAATCAACATAAAACCCTCATGATCTTCTCCCTCTTATTTAAACAATAACCATCACTAATTAGGCAATTAGTCGAAAGGACTAAACTGGAGCGCTGCCGTTCGCCCAGGGCCGCTCGCCCTCCGGAGCACCCGGTCGGCCTTGTTCGCCCTCGCTGTCGTTTGCCCAGAGCCGCCAGTCCTCCTGAGTGCCCCACCGGCCTTCCCCAGTCTCACGGCCGCATGCCTCGAGCCATCCGCCTTCTAGAGCACCCAGCCAGCCTCCCCGTCTCACACCCTAAGCCGTCCACCCTCTGGAGTGCCCAACCAGCCTCCCCGACTTTGTCGTCGTATCCCCCAAGTCATGGGTCCCACGACGCACCTGGCCAACATCTCCCGACCTCGCCATCACATGCCCAAGCCCCCCCTCTCCGTTGCAAACCCCCAATAGTTGGGTGGTCGCCCGCCACCCAACCACGAGCGAAGAGTGTGTGCCATCGCTCCTTCGACGGTGGATCCACCCACCCGTCGACGCCGTCGCACCACGCGTTGATTGGCCCAGATCTAGCCATCCCACGGCACGGAGGGTCCGTGCATATGCCAGCGGGTGTGTTTGCATGCGTCACCCCCCGTCGTCGCCAGATCCAGCCAGACCTGGCCAGATCCGACCGCCTCCTTGGCTGGGGTGGCCCACTGCCCTAAATGTGTCGTCGTTCTAAGATGATCCAGTGACGATCTCTCCTCTTGTCAATGCTCGGTTCCCTTCTCTGTCTCCTTAGAATTCTGTCTCGTTCACACTGGCTTTTCCTATGAAGGATGCACTTTCATGAGCTCCGGCGCCCTCTCTGACGTTACCCTCACTCAGATCCGTTCCTAATGAAATTACCACAGATGGTGGGTAACTATGTGTCATCATGACCTCCAGGGACTAAAACTGTTGTTGAACGGTTGTGAAGAGTTTTATGCCGAGTCTTTTTAGCTAATTACCTAATTGGTGATGGTTATTATTTAAATAGGAGGAAGGAGATCATGAGGTTTTATGTTGATTATTGTGAGAGAATAGTAGTCTAATAGTTTCCTTATATAGTTACGAGAGAATTGGCCTTCCTCTCGAATTGGAGGTCTATCTTTATTGGATCCAGTCTATTATCAATAAAATAACCCTAATTTTGTTCTAATTTTGCCTTAAATCCGATCATTTTCATATCACAGTCAATAGCTGTTCAACCAAATTGTAGTGTATATGCACATATACATGAATTTATGCACATATGATTGAAACCAAAACTAAGGAAAAACATAATGAACCCATCGAAACAATATGAAACCAGTAATTTTTTAAGGAAGCGGAACCAAAACGAGTTCTCAACACCTGGAAACATGTCCTTATGCCTACATACCAACACTAGTCGAAAATAAAGATCTATCAAGACCACAAAGATCAGTAACCAAGCTTCCCCTTGAATTCTTCTGAGGAAAAGGCCATACGAGGGGTGGCGGCTGCAGCGCCTACCACTGGTGGTGTGCACCCCCATGCACCTAGTTTGCAAGGGCTGTTTGTGGCTAGGGATTAGTGTATTGAGGGGAGACGACTCATAAATGATATCAGGTTTTGGATCTAAAAAATATAATCCACAACAAATCGAACCTGATAATAATTCGCTCCAATGAGCTTCCTAGTAAATCAAAAGTAGTTGTTAGGTCATGGAGACATGATTAAAAGTAGATCTGATCCAAGGGCTGGTTTATCCCTAAATAATTATCAATCAACTCTTTAAGCACTTTCTTCTCTTTGCTCTGCCCCCTCTCCATGTTGTAACGCCACCTTTTAACTTACCACAGAACTTAATAAAATGAATAACCATTGGGTTCTATCCGCTATGGATCAGATTTTGGTTAATACAAGAAATCCAAAACCAAAGGCAGATTTATTTTGCAAAATATTCACATGTCCTCAATTATTCAGCCTTTAAATTAGCTCTACCTGTGACTCCTTAGATAGCATAGAATGATGTCGGAGTTGGTAACTTATTTAGGTAAAATAAGCTCATAAGAAAGTAATGAATTGGCAGCTTATTAAGGCAAAAAAACTTGTAAGAAAGTAATGAGGCGTGCACTGCTTGACATATCGGATGGAAAAAGATAGCAAATCTCACTTCTCGTCTCTTAATCTTTCTTTGCTTAAATGAGACGTCACTTTGTACCCCCATGTGTGTGTGCGCACGCGCTGATAGCACATGATATTTTCATGTGTGTCAGCGTTTAGGGGGTCAAAAAGTATTTTTTTTTTAAATTACAATTTGTTCTACAACTTGTTGGCTACCTTTCCACCAAATTTCAAGTGAATCCAACGCTTTTTGAGCCTCCATCCACACATTTCAAAAGGACCGTTCAAGTTCTGAAACTATCGGTGCAATCTTTTTGAAATGCATGGATGGAAACTCAAAAAGTATTGGATTCACTTGAAAATTGGTGGGAATATAGCCAACAAGTTATAGAACACGTTGCAAAAAAATTAAAAAAATATGTTCTTGTCCCCCAAAACGCTGACTGCACAGGAAATCAGTTCATGTGTTGTCAGCACACCTCCATATTCCTCTATATATATAAAGGGATATGGAGGTGCGATGACTGCACATGAACGGATTTCATGTGCTGGAAGAATTTTGGGGGCCAAAAAAGTATTTTAATTTTTTAATTTTTATGCAATGTGTTTTATAACTTGTTGGCTACCTCCCCACCAATTTTGAAGTGAATCCAACACTTTTTGAGCCTCCATCCATGCATTTCAAAAAGACCACTCAAGTTCTAAAACTATCAGCGCAATCTTTTTAAAATGTATGGATGGAGACTCAAAAAGTGTTGAATTCACTTGAAAATTAATGGGGATGTAGCCAACAAGTTGTATAACGCATTGCAAAAAAATTTTAAAATATACTTTTTTGACCCCCAAAACGCTGACAACACAGGAAATCCGATCATGTACTGTCAGCACACCTCCATATTCCTATATATATACATATATAATGTATATATTATTAGCGCGGGAAATTAAATATGCTCCAGCACATAAACATGAATTTTTAAATATTTTTTTCAAGGTTTCGTGATTTTGGAAGTGATCTACACATTAAAACCCAACCACACTAAAAATCAAGTGAATCTAAGCCTATTTGATTCTCAATGGGATTGTTACACATTCAATAGTTTCAAAATAATATAACTTTTTGAAACGATTCGATCGAGGGTCGAATAGCCTTTGATTCAGTAGATTTTCACTACTAGGGTTTTAATGTGTAGGTCACTTTCGAATCGTCAAACCTTACAAATATCAAGAAATGCATGCATATATGTGATGTTAGCATAAGAAATTTCCTATGCTGACATTACATATACATTATTCTCGTGTATGTGTGTGTATCATTACATATACATTATTCTCGTGTGTGTGTGTGTGTATGAGGAGGGTCAAATAACCCCCAAGCATACCTCCTAGCAAAAAGTCTATGCCCCCCTATTTTTTTGGAAGATCCGAACCGTTCATCTTGATCTCCACCCTCTAAAACCCTGACCCACCAATTTTCAGCCCGATCACATGTGTTTTGCCTGTTCATCAACCATTCTCAAAAGTTCTATTCATGCGAAATCGTTAAATTTGGGATGGATGGATGAACGAGCAAAACACATGGGATCAGGCTGAAAATTGGTGGGTCAAAGTTTTAGAGGGTGGAGATCAAGATGAACGGTTCCGATCTTCCGTAAAAATAGGGGGCATAGACTTTTTGCTAGGGGGTTTCTTGGGGGTTATTTTGGGGGTTATTTGATCCCACCTATATATATATATATATATACATATATATATATATATCAATATAAGTATCAGCTAGTCAATGAGAAAATTTTCCTCGCCTAGCTAACGCAACTCCTCCTCTTCTACTTTTTCAACGACCGGTTCAGTTCATGTTGCTCTTCATGTTCTAAAAACTTAAACTATCAATTTTGGGATGACCCCTAAGGGTTTTGATTGTTCATCTAACTATTACAAAAAGTTACGTTGCGACAAAAACAATGACTTTGCGATGAGTAGATGAACGAGTAAAACCCATTACATTCACTTGAAAATTGGAGAAGATCAAAATGAACGTTGGTGGAGGTTTGACGCTAGCCAAGTAGGAAATTTCTTCCTTGACTAGCTGATGCCTATTTTTCTCATATAATAATATGCAGTCATATAACATATAAATGATATCTTTCGTGTAAGTGTGTGTGTATCAGAATAATATGCAGTCATATATCATATAAGTGATATCTTTCGTGTATGCTAACGTAGCATGTCCTTCTCCACATGAGAGAATACACCACATACAATCGCTTGTACTTTGAGAAGGAGAACGCATCATGTCAGTGTACATGAGAGGTATCTCTTATATATTATATGAGGTACATTACTATATATATAACGCATATCAAATGCCATCTGAGGAAAAAAATTTGAGATGACGGTCAAAGTTGACCCTGCACTCATCTTTTGAACGTTGAAATCAATTTTGATCTTTATGTCCTAAAATATAAGAATACCAAACTTTTTTATGTTCTGCATATTTTTTGTGCAGGTATGTATGGGTGACACTATTCTATTACTTGAAACTTTAAATTTTCAATCACCAGATGAAAGGCCAAATTATATGAAAGTCACTAGATTTTTTTGTGTTATCTATTAAATGGGGCCAGGAATCATTCCATAACTCCTTTTACTTCCCACTTCTCTCTTCATCTCTTCGATTGGACAACAGCAGGTAAAGTGTCGTCCATCGAAGGCGGTACAGAAGGGGACAAAATGGCTACATTAAGGATGATGAGAGGGGCACCGGGCATGGGCATTCCCATAGAGGAGAGGAAAATGTGCACCTCAGCCAAAGTGGATGCCCAAGCCGCTTTTTGGAACATTGGTAAAAGAAAAAAAATGTTTATGTGCATGCTTTCTGTCTTCTTTGAGAAACTGAGTTTATTTGTGAGTCCATGTTCCTGGGGATGCTCCAATTTCTTCAGTGGAGAACAGATGGGAGCATTATTGTAATGGTCTCCGTATCGCAGAGTGACACTCATTAAATAAGTTATATAATCAAGATAAAGATTCAATCTTCTAAAACATTATCAGGGGCAAAAAAATGAAGAAATCCAATCTCTAGCTGGAACTGAATCAAATGTCACAGTATTCCACCAAGATTCATGAAGATAATTCTGTCTAGTTGCGTTAAAGAGAATTATGTGATGATGCACAACAATCAAGATCTTTTTTCATCATATGTAGACATGCTCAAACTAGAAATCAGAGTACCATCAGATTTGGACGCCCGCAATTTCCCAGCCATCTGTGATGAGAGCTTGGTACATCTGAATAGCACCCCTGACTGCTTACAGCCTTCAACCATGCAAATTAATGTAAAAATAAGCAATTAAACATAATTTTAATGAAAAACAAGTACAAATGTAAGTAGAATTTTTGTTCTAATAATATTAATAAGAATATAACACATGTTCTTCCCAAGAAGGTTTAAAAGTAAAGTTGATCAATCTTCTGTAATTTGATATAATCATCAAATTCTAAAATCTTTTTTTATTGGTGTGTGTGTGTGTGTGTGTGTGTGTGTGTGTGTGTGTGTGTGTGTCAGCATATTACTTTGCACAGTTAATAAGAAGCTTCTGTAATTCCGTGTAACACTTATAGCTGGTTTCACATTGTAATATCTTCTATTACATTATCTGTCAACATGCAACTTAGGAAGAATCGGTTGGTTGAAGATTAAACAAACTTTAAACCCATTATAAAGTAAATGTACCAAATGCAATGGAGTGCAAATCTATATAAATCAGATTAACCACCTCAATCAGTAATTTGCAATGTGGACTTATGCCTTGTTCTGAACCAGAACCAATGAGTATAGACAAACTGCTGCTCATAGCCACTGCAAACTCGTGTTCAATTCACATTACTGGGTTTTGGTCCAAACCCTTTTGCATATGCCAGACTATGGAGAGAGGTAATCAATATAAAACAGTTAAAGGTGCAACCTTTCATGCAATCGATAAAAGACCATTTACAATGGAAATATCAAAAATCTCTTTGCAATGAGCCATTTCAAGAAGGGGAAAGAAGGGAGATGAGAATCATACTTTCCAAATGGAATGATTAATTAGTACGAACAAAAAATTGTAGCATACAGTAATACATATTTCCAGCAAGAAAAGAATAACATATATCAAAAGCTCGTAAAATTAGTCAATAATGAACATCAATGGTTAAATCACTTCCAAATGCCTAGAGATATTAAGCGACAATAAGCATGGAACTAATACTCACGCTTTCCTTTTCCTTGAGAAGAACTAGCATTTTGTTCATGCTTAATTTTCAGATAAATGATCATCTCGCGTAATCTTGACCTTACTTCCTTCCGAACATCAGGAATGGCGCTTCTTTGAGGCTCCCAATAATTGGATTTTAACCAATCTAAAGCCTAAAGGTAATGTATGGAGCTTAGAATACATTTCACAAAAAGGACAAGAAAAGAGAAATGAACTGTTGTCTAGAAATATAAAGAAAAATATGAATGGAAGGAAATGCCAATGAGATGGCATTGCATTCCACAAAAAGACAAGAAATTAACCGTCAACAACAATCTAGAACACAGCCAAATATGACATAAGACGTTACTGAAGCATTCGTCATGCAAGATAGTTAGCAAAAGAAAACTTCATTGAGCTGCACCAGCTATCATACAATGATGGGTCTGTTTTTTGTGATGAGTTAGATTAAACTTAATGACAAACATCCCAACATCTTTGAAGATCTCATGCCAACCACCCTTAGGAGAATCAAACAATTTATTTAAAAGCAATTCCAACTCTCATATCATCCACGGTTTAGTTAAAAATGGAAAACATAGATAGTATCATGACGACTTGATTTTTCCGATCCTAATGTCAAGAAACCATGACAAAAGCTTGGATACGACTCCTTGAAAACATCTCGGTAAATCAAGCTCGATTGACAAGATAAAAAAGACCATCAATCATATTAATTAAAGACATTATGAAAAATGAAATAAATCTAAATGCTCCTTTAGATTGTTGCAAGAAAAGGGTAATATAGCAATTAGTGGAGTAATGACTGACAAAATCATTTCAATTTGTGAAATAAGATTGAGGGATATAGAAAGCGGTATATTTATCTATGCCTACAGTTGTCTTACTTGACAAACACAATCATTAGCATAAAGAAGACATGCATTGTAGGAACATGAACATGGACACACCAACATTGACAAGTCTAGTCACAGTAAATTCTAGAAAAAGAGGGAGAAAACATGACGCATATGTCCGACACACGTCAAAATGTCCAATTGTGACTCGCAAAACAAGGCTTCCCGATGGGAATGCATATGATATATCAAAAAAGACAAAGCATCCCTAGACGTGTTTGACATGTGGGAAAAAAATTTATTTAAAGGATACCAAAGTAACTGAAACTGACTCTGTGAGTCTATCTCCAAGAGTGTGGAAACAGGAGTTACATCCAAGTTGGTGATTTGTGTTTCAACAAAATTAAAGCACTGTTCTACCACTCTCAGCTTTCATGTCATATGAGGCATAGACCTTATCCAACTATTCCTTTAATTCAAAAGGTTTCATATAATGTATCAAAAAATGGTTTCATATAACCATATAATGTGCTAGTCAATTTGATCGCCCACCTTTTCACACTATTTTAAAGCATCTATCTAGTTTCCTTAATAAAACAATGAATAGAGTTTTTTTCTTTTTAATAGTTACATCAACAGAAGAAACAATTCATGATTGACTCTATAAGCATTAACATATTAACACATAAAAATCCGATGTGATTTAAGGGTGCAGCGGAAATCAGTGGCAAACTTGTAATTTTGGGGATTAGGAGTATTTCTGTAATTTTGGACAAATTAGTCTATTATATATTTGTGGGGCTAGGGTTATTGTGGGGCATGTTGAAATTGAGTGAACCCCTAGAAGAAGATTAGAATCTTAATTTATTGGAGTGCGTCCATCCTCTCGAATTGGTAGCTAGGCACAACAGTCCTCCTCTCAAAAGAGGCCAACTATCCTTTAAATTCCCAAAATTATCAATAAAATATGGTTTTTATCCGTAAATTTCATCTGGATCGTATCAAATTGGTATCAGAGCGTAGATCATAATGACAGCGACGAAAAAGTTGAAGCTTTGGAGGAGAAACTCGATAACGAAATAGAGAAATTGAAGAAGTCATATCAGGAGAAAAATCATCATCCATCAAATCCATGGTGAAAGCATCGGAAGCATGGATGAAAGCGTCGATGGATAGCAGAAGGGGTCCCGAAGTAGATCGTCGACATCATCCTGGAGGCGACGGCCCCGCGTGGGGACTTGGCGATCACTGGGACACCTACCAGGGTTTCGATGAGGATGGCGGAGACCCCGATCGGCTTGCAAATGATCAAGGGGGCGATGATAGGACAGAAGGAACCCAACTTGGAGAATTTGGTGTGCAGATTTATTACGATTAGCCTAGATGGGGTGCAGGACATTAGGTTTTTGGCACTGAAAGAATGGTCTGAAAGTTGAAGATGCCAATTTTTAAGGGGGATCCTTTGCCCGGTTTTACCATGCGAGGAGATATTTCATGATGAACTGCTTGACGAAGGAAGAGAAATTGATGGCTATTGGAATATGTTAGGATGGGGAGGCAATGTCCTGATACCAATGGAGTAAACACAGGCAGCATGTATGCTCATGGAAGGAGTTCAGGACTGCCTACTCGACCATTTTCGTGACACTCAAGAGTCTACATAGACAGCTCTTTGCACTCAAACAAGAAGGCATTGTCATGAAATACAGGAAGAGATTCGAGATGCTCTCAGGTCGAGTGATGGGTGTATCTGAGGTGATGTTGGATGAGTTGATGTTAGAAGGAAATTTTATGAAGGAGCTTAAAACAAACATCAAACAAAGCTTCGTATATTGAGGCCGAGAGGGATTGGAGAAACGATGGAGCTGACACAAATGGTGGAAGATAGGATCACTGCAGAGCATGCTGCAAGGGAAGCATTAAGCGGGGTCATTGCCTGCACTGATGCCACGACAGCGTTGGGTCAAGCAAACCAGGAGAAGAACAACAAGCCTCGGCCCGATGACAGGTTCAAGAGATGCACGGAAATGGAGCTTTACAATAAGTGCATACAAGTACTTTGCTTTTGATGCGACCAAAAGTACACGCCAAGACATCGCTATCGTGATCGCGCTCTCCAGGTGTTGATGGTCGAAGAAGAAGAGGACGAGGGCATAGCAGCTATGGAGGAAGGGTCAGGACAGGACGAGCACCCTCATTTGTAGCATGGCATACGGACTTCATGACACCACCTTGAGAACAAGGTGGTTATTTGGATGCGGAGTAATGATGTGATTTGAGGGTGAGGCAAAAATCAGTGGCAAACTTGTAATTTTGGGGATTAGGAATATTTTTGTAATTTAGACAAATAAGTCCACTATATATATGTGGGACTATGGTTATTGTGGAGCATGTTTAAATTGAGTGAGAAACCCCTAGAAGTATATTAGAACCCTAGTTTATTGGAGTGTGTGGCCATCCGCTCGAATTGGTGGCTTAAGAGAGCGGTCCTCCTCTTGAAAGAGGCCAACTATCCTTTGTATTCCCAAAATTATCAATAAAATCTGATTTTATCCCTAAATTCCATCCAGATCATATCAAAATAGCCATAATTTTGAATCCAAAAAAATTGGAAAATAATATCTTTTTTTAATTAAGATTTAGGATAAGCATAACAACAATCTTTCAATGCAGTTTCTTATCTATGAAATGAGGGAACAATTTTGTTTCAAACCATCATGATAATAACTTCTACTTCCACGATATGTATCCAAACCATATAATGATCAAAGCTAGAGAAACTGCAACTTAAGATGAAGGGGGACAAGTGTCAAATAGTTGACAACTGTAGATGATACTTAAACTTAACTGACAAACAAATATATGTGAAATTTACTAAAGGGGGGAAAGAAGGAACAAATCACCAAACACGAGATTAAAATCAACAATAAGGTACGATGGAAGAAGGAACAATGATACTGGAGAAGATTGGAAGTGCTTAAACAACAAGTATTGGAGATGAAGTAGCATATATATCCCCAATTACCAGTAGTCCATCAGGTATCAAAAAAAGAACAAGACAATGTGGAAATATTTCAATTCTTATCGGGTTGTTGCTTATTTGGTTGGTACAGGATCTCTAGAGAATAAGTTGGTTATATGTAGTTTCTTGGTGTGATTGCAAGTTGTTGAAGAGGAGGGTGTAGCTAGTTAATTTGACAAGATAACGTTAGATTAGCTTTATTATGCAATTATCTCTTATTTGATTTGCTAAAATTATAGGTGATAATGTGCAGGTGTCTTGAATATCAATTGTCATGACTTCTCTTTTCCCCCAAAAAAAGGAATTTTGGTTTTTATCCGTAAAAAATTGAAATTCTTCCAAATTCCATATTCTAACATATGGCATCAAGCAAAAGGCTAATCTAAAGCAACATAGTTAGTGAAAACCTTTTGAGGTGGGTATGTGTGTGTTCATATTAGTTAGAGATGAAAAGCATGCCTAATGTTAAGCACTTCCATGGTCCAAAAATGCACCGCTCTTTGTCCCTTCCCCTTCCCTCCCTTTTATTTTCTCCAACATCTCTCCCCTAAATCTATCTTCTCCTTTGAAAAAGAAAAATAAAAGAAATAATCAAATATAGGCCAAAAAGTGATCAGAATTAGGAAGAAATAACAAAAGAGATAAAAAAGAATTAAAAAGAAAGTAGAGAAATTGATATTTATATGGTTTCATCTTCTACTTACACTTGCTCCAAACACTTCTTCAGCCACCTTCACCATCACTGTTAATGTAGTATCGACATCTGATGTTCGTCTTACTGACATCGCCATTTTCTAAAATATCAGAAATGTTGCATTGTCACTTTCCCTTGTGTCTTTTCACGCGGTATTAAGGGGCAAAGAAAACCATCTCTATTAACCTCATTTATGAAGATAATCAAAATGTTATTAACTTCATTTCGATAATGACATGCTCTATCCAAACTGTATGCTCAAGCTCTACTCCTCCAACTAATCTGCAACCAATTTTGCATCATATACAAACCATGTCAATCTTGTGCCTCCTAGTCAGCTTCCCTATCATCATATCTAATAACTTTTGTCCCTTACAATAATTCCCTTCCATCGTTCTATCCCACCCTTGACTTACCCTTCATATTATCTTGCATGTCTACTTCCTAACCTTTGATCTTGAATGTGGATCCTAACCACAAATATTGCTAATTGTCTCTCCGAAAGTCACTTAATCCCATCCTTTTTATCCAATGTCATCAGATGGATGTAAAGAAATGAATGTGCAAGGGCTTGCGTTCAAAATAAGGTGTGAAGCCAAAAGAGTATTAAGATTAGCTGACTTGCTTAGAGTCATTAATTGCATAGCATTAACTAGACAGTCAGAGACATTTTTTCTACACCAATGGGATCAGCCCCAGGCATAGTGGCAAGGGGAGCCTGAGCATACGACTTCAAGCTAGTCTCCACCGGTACAGCATGGCATGTATCTCATGCCATTTGCAACCTGGCTTCCTTCTACAAAGCTATGAGTGTTTTTTCTTGAATTATACCAATTGGAGTAGAAGCAAAAGAGAGTAGATAAATATACTAGCGCACTCAATAATTTAATGCATAGATTTGGAACTGGACTTAGATTGCTCTTAACACATCTTAAGCTAGTCTCACCAACCAGAAATCAAATACCAACTAGGCTGGGAAAAGTAGTTGATGCATCTTACATTGAATGCCAAGTTAAAAATATCCGGGATGGTAAACTTGCTTATCATCTTTTTTCTTGGACAATTATTCCAAAGCTAGTCTAAGATAATCAAATAGCACAAAATGGTTTAGATGTCATAAAAGAGAGCATATTTATCCCAAAAATGAAGCTAACCGCCGAAAAGAAGATTTAGACAAAGTAGAAATTATGGATGCTAAAGATCTTGGTAGCTTTGAAGAAGATTTGGCAATAAGATTATAGCATTCTTACACAATGAATTTTGTATTATCGCCTACATATTAATAAGGAAGAACTGCCTTGACTAATGCATGATACTAGATGTTGACTTTTCATCATGAAGTCAATCTTCAAAGAAAGAGAGAGCTAATCAAAAATGCACTGCCCCTCATTGCAGATAGGATCGGCAAAGTGGACCATCTGGCCCAATAATCCGTTAAAGGAAAACATCACGATAAGAAACTGTTAAGTTGTTAGCATGTTCTCTAAGTGTAGTTACCTGTGTGTAGAGTTTCAACAAATTAGGCAGTCTGATGGTTAGATTTATTAGTTTTGGTTTGGAGTTTTTAAGAGATATAGTATATAGCTTTATGATCTGGCAACTGGCAAGTTTAGTTATATTATGTAGTTATGGTTAATCAGGGTTGCTATTAAGTATAAATAGAAATGAGAAGGATGTCAGAGTTGTTTTTGACGATTGATATTTTTTTTGTTTCAGAAAAGCATTTAACTTTATCTTGTGTCCTCCATTTGAAATTTTTACAAATTCTGTACTCTAAAATAATGCAAGATTTTGACCTCTGGCGGCATGTTACTCAATGAAGGTTTTTAATATATAGTTACAAAATATTATTCATTTGACTTTAATATAATGTTGTTTCTCAAAGTGGGTCCATGATTACCACTATAACATGTCATTACAGACATATAGAAAGTTTGTGTAAAGTAGATCTGAAGCTATGTAATTTAAACAAATTAATAGTTTGGCATGAGAAAATTAAGGAAGAAACATGCAACCTCTATCAGGCAAATAATCAATATGTTCAATTCTACTATAATATATTAGACCATAGTTTCTAAGATGTACCACAAAGCTAAGGTAATAATATGAAATGGTAACAAATGTGAACTGAACAACTTGCAGCGTACCATGTTGCATAGACATAACCACCCTGATACGAACATGACAAACCAATACGCGGAAATACTAAAATGCGGAAAATATAGACACGTTTCCGATACGTCACGGCTTCACAATATGAGTGTCCATCACTCCATGTTATAGAGATAACATATAAAATGACAATAATTGGAGTAAGAAACCACAATATTTCCTAAATGCTGCCATCAAACTTTATATTGTCATTACATTTTGAGTCACAATAACAATAAAGGCGGTGTCTGAAATTGAGGTCAACTACATGAATCACGTGTCTACTCGGTTCCACTAAGGTCCCCTTCCTCTCCTAAACCGCAACTATCGTATCCTTTTCACCATCTCATTCAATGTCCATGCTGGTAATCTATTAGTCCTAGCCACTGCTAGGATCCCACTCTATCGCAAAGCAGAAAAAATAACACGTCCCCGTTACGTAATTTAAATTTTTTGAATAAATAGCATTTCATCTGTCAGAATTTGATGATGTTAACATTTGTCGGTTATGCATGCCTCTAAGACAAGTATGATATTATCTTCTTATCTCCTTGTACATAGTCTCCTCCTGGGCTCTTTTGACGCTAAGAACGTGGATTGTTGCAACTTGGTTGTGTCAACTTAAACTCCCCTAAAAGGGTGCAAATGAATTAGCAAGTTGATCCTAACGCAACATAATCCCCGCCAAGCAAATTGACATGATCCAGTTGAGGTCTTCAATCACGCAAGTCAAAAAAGGGTCTGACAAACCCAAGCTGATTTAAGTCAGGCCATGTTCTGGTCTATAGTTTGGACAACTCAGCAAATACGAACTTGTAGCAGAGTCTAGGGATGTTAAAAAGGTTTGCACTCTGCCACACCAATTCCCTCTCTCCTATCTCTTCTTTCTATCTCACTCAACTTCGTTCCCACTCATCAGCCCTCACATTCAGTTACTGACATCATCACAAACATCTCACTACCTCCCTCTTTATCACTCACACCCAATTGTTGTCAATCCCCACCACCAATCACACAATTCTCATTCATTCTCTATGTCCACCTTTTCTCTCACCATATGAACACCTTGTCACATTCTTGCACTACCAAGCCCACCCAAGGCTAAGCCTAACCTGACTTAATTAAGGTCAGATTAGAGCATAGATAAGTTAAAAACTTTGCATGTCAAAGCTATATGTTTTAAGTAAAGAATCAATGAGCCTTGGTGTTTTAAATGGGGTCAAAAGTGGATGGAAAACTAGAATTGCATTCCAAAGGTTGGCTCTATCTAACTCCTTATTGCGTTAAAAGAGATTTGGTACCAACACAAAAGGTAGATACTAGATATCAGCTAATCAATTCTTTTGTGACGTTTTTTAGGCATTGGATAAGACAGAAAAGGCTCAGATCGCCATAATAAGTTTTCCTTAGAAAATATAAGCAGCGATTTTAAATTATGTTTGCTTCCATTTGCCACAAACTCTAAGTTATTTGTTTTTTTTGTTTCAGTAATTTAAATATCGACCAATACGACTCGGTATTGAATCCTAACCAATTCGATACCGCAATAATTGACAAGGAAAAACACCGATATAAAAATTTTATCGGCCGATATGGGCAATATATCGGGGCGATATCAGACCGATACAGAATAGACCGATAAGTGTGTTTAATGTTTGAGGCCGGTTTCCAATTTTTTTAAACTTGGTTGGATCGATTCGATTCAAACCTGTTAACTTAAATCCCTAACTATCGGTCATTTGCAGCCCATCAAATGCGAATTGGGCTCTCTCTCTGCGCTCCATGAGAACATCCGTTGATCTAGGGTTTTTGATGTGGGTTTTTGTGTTTGATTCTTTGATCTTCATCGTCCTTGGAATTTTTAGGTAAATCAAAAAATCAATGTAAGTACAGCTTAATTCTATGGTTTTTATGAATTTATTTGGAAAAAAATTTCATTGATTATTTTCTTCTTTTTTGATTTTCTTCTTCTTCGCTCTCTTCTTCCTCCTCCACCTCCTCCTCCTCCTTCCTCTGCGACTGCAGTCGCTTCTTCTACTTCTTTGCATCTGGGCTGCAGCTAGGGGTGGCAAAATGAGCCCGACCCGACCCGACCCGACCCGAACCCGGCATCCTTAAGCGGGTATGGGTAGGGGCCAATCCGGGTCAAGTTGGAAACGGGTTGACCCGACCCGACCCGGATAAAATCCGGGTCGGGTATGGGTTTGGCATGTCAACCCGGTTGACCCGAATTCGACCCGGTTTACTTTCTCTATATATATAAAAATTTATATAATAACTTCAATACAAAGTTGCAAGTGGAGTTATGCTTATACGATTTGAATTGTTGTCCACTTCTTCAAGAGGTCTTAGATTCAATTCACCTTACATACAACTTTTTAGTTAATTTTATTACTTTTGTTAATAAAATGGTAACGTTAATTATACTTCTTTGTTGTCATCAGTGCGGTTTAAACGACGAGCTACTGGAAATTATGCAACACTTAATAAATTACCGGTGGCTCTTAATAAATAGCTGGATACCGAAAAAGGAGCAATAGTGTATTAGTCAAATCATAACCCGACTGGTTAACCCGAACCCGACCCGGAAATTTTCCGGGTCACCCGAACCCGACCCGGATTCAATCCGGGTCGGGTTAGGGTTTACCCCTATTCGGGTCCGGTCAAATCTGACCCGACCCGAACCCGAACCCACCCGACCTGTTTGCCACCCCTAGCTGCAGCCGCTTCTTATTCTTCTTCTTCTTCTCTATGGATGTTGTCGCTTCTTCTTATTAGTTGGATTTTTCGATGTTGAGTTAAGGCTTGAGGCTTGAGAAATAATTTTCAATAACGATATTAATCTGAGAAAAAGTTGTCGGTTTGAGAAATAAAATATTGTTTGGTTGAAAATTTTTATTTCGATGATGATATTGTTCTGAGAAAAGTGTGGGATGTAAATAGATGATTATAACATTAAATTGATTCTAATTAATCTTTGTAGTTAATTATTGGGCTATACTTGACAGCATATTGCCTTATTGAAGAATGGAGATACAATACTTGGATTGGTTGGTGGTTCATGCATTCACTTGTATACTTGGATAACTCGGCTTAAATCTAATAATGGACAATGGATATTGTCTCTTGCAAGCTATCGGCTAGTGGCTACCGCATAAGCCTGGTTCTTGACTATATTAATTGAAATGATGATACTGTCTTTGGGCTTCAAATAGAAACGGTGTCTATTCATGCAGTATTTTAATTTTTAATATTTTGTTAATTTGTAAACTTGTAATATTGGTGTAATACGTACTTGTATGTAAGTGTTAGCAGTTACTTAATGCATTTATCGTAACTTTATGTGATTCTATTGATGATATTTTGGTAATATGAATAATCATGGATACTTATGATATTATAATTGTATATGTATCCTTCCTGACATGACCAACCCAATATCTGCTCGTACCCCCAATTTATCCACTGATATCTGATATGGCCAATCCGATACGATACCAATATCTGATATTTAAAACCTTGGTCTGTTTTGATCATGACTACTTATGTTACCCTTGCATATATAATAATGATAAATCCAAAACCCTTGTAACATGTATTTCGACCAGTCCTGTAGTGAACCATTACACATATTGCAAAACATGCATGATGTTGTGTTGTCGGCCACTCTTTGAATATTATGAGCAATTGGTATTTGTTATGCCGCTTCTGCAAATATGAAATCAATTATAACAAGGGCAACCAAACAAAGTGCAACCAAGTAATAGATTGAAGTCCATAAAGAACAAACTCTGGGTTGTTTAGGCCTTGACACGAGTGGTAACACATGCACACAAAACATGTGCAGTCAGGATTTATTTTGTCCATGAAGTCTTTGAATAAAGACGTTCTTTTGTTGTTGCATTCTAACTATATCTATGCTGCAATTATACTTGCTGCAATCATAAACTGAACTCTATGTGTGTGTAGAAACTAGAAACAACAATAGACTTTAGAGCCACAAATGATAGGTGTAAGTTATAACAATGCCTTCACGAGGACTAATGACATTGTGCTCGTTAGTAATGTTTCACGGTATTGTGATGATTAGGTGATCAACCTAGCTCAATGTTTGACGAGGGTCACAGATGAGCAAGAAAGTCAAATAAGTGGGTCACGAATGAGTATTGCAACATATGCACCTACACTGGAAGTACCATGCAACATCATTGATGACTGAGAGTCAAAAGAGAGAGAATGAACCATGCAAGCTCATTGATATAGTTTGTAGAATTAACTGGATCAAATAAACATGTGAAAACAGTTAAATATGCTCAAACGAATTAATTCAAAATAGAGCAAAACACAAAGTACCTTCATACTTGCCGTGCGAACCAGCCGAATTGAAGGAAGGTTCCGGTGAGAACTCTCTTTTCATGGCAGGAAACAGACGAAGTATAAGGTCCACTTCTTACAAATAATACAAAGAAAATGGTCACATTGTAAATGCAATTCAGATGATAAAGCTAACCAACCATGACGAATATCCACCAACATCCGTGGGATACCAACTGCATCAGCCAACTCAGATATTGACCGCCCCGTTTTCTTGTGTGCCGGCTCAACAAAACAATTCACAAGCCTACAAAAGATAAACGCTCAAAATAATAAACCAACTGCAATTATATAAGATAAAAATTAAAGAAGAACAAATGTCTATTACATGGTAGTGCAGACAACTTGAACAGTTCAAAGTTAAGCGATTCTTTAGCATTTTATGAGGATAATAGGTCTCTTAAAAAGATCGGCTAACAGTAAACGTGAAGAATGAAGATACAGTCCAAGTTAGTTGTCTACATAATAAAAGAGCTGCTTCAAAAGTAAACTGAAAGACAAAGATTGATATGTTTAGGAGAGACCAAACTTGGACATCAGCACCATTTCAATATAATTTAAAAAATAGCATCTGACCTC
Source organism: Scilla litardierei (assembly GCA_030789695.1). NCBI lineage: Eukaryota > Viridiplantae > Streptophyta > Magnoliopsida > Asparagales > Asparagaceae > Scilla > Scilla litardierei. The sequence goes on along the minus strand of CM061137.1, from coordinate 15,292,428 downwards.
CTTCATGCCTAGCACTCTGTATGACACATATCCTTAAGAATAAATAAATGTAATAAAAATATAAGTAAAGCTGGCATAACAACTCATTCAGTGCTGCAATGATAAAATCACACTATATCAAAAATTGATATATGACTAAATTGACTAAGTCACCGTATATTGGTAATTATTTGAAGCTTCCTGGACTCAACAAGATCCATGAGAAACTGATGACAGACGAGCTAAACTTATATCAATTTCAATTGACATTCAAGCTACAAAAACATCTGCCATTCAGTGCTCGTTTTGCCACCCCTACTTGTTAGAAAGGAACTATGAATCAGAATTACATTCAAAGCATTAAATTGGACATTATGAATCAAAATTAGGGGTGGCAAAACGAGCCCGACCCGACCCGAACCGAACCCGGCATCCTTAACCGAGTATGAGTAGGGGCCAATTGGGTCAAGTAGGATCCGCGTTGACCCGACCCGATCCAGATAAAATCCGGTTCGGGTATGGGTTTGGCATGTCAACCCGGATGACCCGAATTCGACCCGGTTTACTTTCTTTATATATATAAAAATTTATATAATAACTTCAATAAACAGTTGCAAGGGGAGTTGTGCGTATACGATCTGAATTGTTGTCCTCTTCTTTAAGAGGTCTTGTATTCAATTCCAATTACTTACAACTTTTTAGTTAATTTTATTACTTTCGTTAATAAAATGGTAATGTTAATTATACTTCCTTGTTGTCATCAGTGTGGTTTAAGTGACGAGCTTAATAAATAATTAGATATCGAAAAAGGAACAGTTGTGTATAAGTCAAATCTTAACCCGACGGGTTAACCCGAACCCGACCCGGAAATTTTCCGGGTCATCCGAACCCGACCCAGATTCAATCCAGGTCGGGTTAGGGTTTACCCCTATTCGGGTCGAATCAAATCTGACCCGACCCGAACCCGAACCCACCCGACCCGTTTGCCACCCCTAATCAAAATCCTACTTTAAACAAAAATTAGAAATTAGATATGCCCGATTGTGAGACTGTCAAGATCACATGCAATATCTGAGCTTTATCATCGGCACCTTGTAACTTTCCATCTTCAAACAAAAGATGATTTCTTTTAAGTGGTGTATCCACATGAACATGAATACCCAGAAATGCTTGCAACCTGGATCTTCAACATTCTTTCTGATACATTATATCCTCGTGATCATTAATATCTTCAAATCTTAAAATCAGGGTTCTTGACATTCTGATACTCTGCAACTGTAGTTATTTTTCTTACAGTACCCTACTTCCATACTCAATCATTGGTAAACAAGCAGTTACTGACTTTAAAAGATGGTCAAAATTGAAGGTATAATGTTTCCTATGTGAAGATCTTTGATGAGTCTTGTCTAATTTTACACCAGAATTTGATCACAAGTACTTGGGTTTTGACAGAAGATGCTCCCTATTTTTAGTTCTTAACCTATATCTCAAAGATATAGAAGAATAAGAAGGTTTTTTATTTATTTATTACTATGACGCCAGATAGAACATTCATGAAAAGATGATTACAAGGACGATTTACATTTACATGGTGTTCTGCATCAACTTTACTGGCAAAAAATTCCTAGGGTTTTAACTACAAGTCTCCCCTCCCCCTCCATTTAAGATTAGAATATTATGGACTAATGTAACACTTCTTTTTTTTATTTTAAAAAAATGGTTTTAAGATTTGATTCAATGCAACATTAATGGCATTTTCTTTGGTAAATATGCACATGATAACACTCAATTTACAATGACATAAGCTTATTATGTAATTGATAGATAATAAACATTATACTTTTTTATACTACATCATGAATGAATCGAGATATTTATCTTCTCAAAAAATATCAAATGTTTAGCTAAAACTGTGTAAAATCGTGTTTTTACACGCACATTTGCACATGCCTATAAGTCCAGTAATGCTAAACTAGAAGAACAAAGCACTTAGAAAGATGCCACAACAAGTCCATTCAGCTCTCTTGACGGACATCTTACTAGTAATTAGAATCAGACTGTTCGTTTTAACTTTCAAGACAATTTCAATCCTAGTGATTCATGAAAGTTGGCAAGGAAGAATAATCAGGAAGTTGCTCTAAGTTTGATTTCAAAGACTAGTAGAAAAGAGAGGATAATCTTTTTAAGTGGAGAAGCCAGGAGCAATATACAGATTTCAACATTTTAACTCCGGATCAATATAACAGTACCAACTTACAAAGACATGAAACATGTTCTGCTGATATAATTTTAGTTCTACATCTACTTAATAATGTGTCCTCATAGGAGGCTCAGTTTTAAGTAAGCAACGTTTTAAATTTCAGATATCAGAACCGTCGTATCTGATAACTAGTTTTCCCTATCGGATAGCGGATATCGGGGAGGTATATTGGAGATTCGCTTCAATATCGGGTTGCTCCTATTGAACATTATAAATATACAAATATTAATAATTAAATAGTAGCTATAACGTCCTTATATGTCCCTATTTAATTATATCATGAAAATATCATCAATATGTAACATCATAATGATGTATTAAAATTAATCATTAACATATTATGTAAAATAGTAAAATTAAAAATATAGCATTACTTTAATAGAAAGAGTAACTAACCTCATAGTTGTATCTAATCAATTAATCTTTTACTTACGTGCTATTGGATGAATGCAAAAAAATTTAACATGACTTACTTATAAAAATCAATGGAAGATCAAGAACATGTCAATATAAAATAATAAGAAAATTTAAATTGTATTATTAACCATATGCATTCTACCGTGCTTAATAATGAAATTACTTATCAATTATTATTTCCTGAAGTGGAATTGTTTTCTTTATCAGCTAAGCTTTTTAGATGTGTTTGCTTCATACATGATTATATCCTTTGATAACTCTAAACTAGATCTGCATTTTTAAAGTGTGTTTTCTGAGTACCCTTGTACTTAGAAAGAGTTAAAGACTATAAATATTATTATCCATAACCAATTTTTTGTGTTTGCTGATGTTATATTTTTTGAGTCTCAACCAGATTTCATCATATAGAACGATATTAATCAATCATTGAGCCTGGACATTGGTGATGATTATTTACTTACATGTTACCACCAATAACCTCTAAGATTAACAAGTATATCATGATAGAAAATGATCTGAACTCATTGTCAGACCCTATCTTAGCTTCCAATGCTAATGCTTTTGCTTCCTTACTGCAAGACCATATGTCATCTTCCCCTTTGGGTCTTGCAAACCTACACAAGTGAAGAAGAGTTGGTTTGTCATTTAGATACTTACATTTCTCATAAAAGGCTATTTGTTCTTAGATAGCTCATCCTCTTTGTAAATATATATCGTATACCCATCTTTTCAAGCATTATAGCTTTTCTATCTTCCCTTAATTCTCACCAGACTTCCCAACTTATTTTAGAAGTTCTATCACATTCAGGTTGGCATGTCACAATGTTGAAAGAAATGAATGCACTAATGCTTAATAAAACTTGGGATCGTGTACAGGCTCTATATGGTAAGAAGATTATTGATTGTAAGTGTGTTTATACTATGATGGCTCTCTAGCTCAGTTGAAGGCCAGACTTATTGCTAAAGACTATTCATAGACATATATCATAGACTACCAAGAGATGTTTTCTCTCGTTGCGAATATGATTTTGGTGTGTCTATTTATCTCTTCGGATGCCACTCATCATTATACTTTATATCAGTTGGTTGAAAGAATATGTTCCGTAACAACTTTTTGAAAAAAAAAGTATGCATGAAGCAACACCAAGCTTTATTACTTAGGAAAAATCAGAAAAAATATGCAAGTTGAAGATGTCAATGTTCAGTATCAAGCAGTCACACTGACTTGGTTTAGGCACTTTGCAGATTAAATAAGGTAGTTTTGCCTTAAATAGCCAAAGTGATCCCTCTGTTTTCAGCATACACATTAGGAGAGAGAAATTCTCCTATAAGTATATGTTAATGATATTGTAATCAATAGGGATGATGCTTTTGGTATTCAAAAGTTGAAATGACTTATACTGAAGAAGTTTTAGATAAAGAATCTTGAGCCTCTCGGATATTTTCTCAGGACAAAGGCAACACATTCTCGAGAAAAGTCATCTATTTTTTCTTTAAAAAGTATGTATTGGATATGTTATCGACTTCACGGGTCAATGTATATGCTTATTACCTTGCCTATGGATTATAACTCGACTTATATCGAAGTAGAAGAAATCACCACATAATCCACGATGGCACAAGAGATTAATTGTTAAGGTGAACTACCTTATTATGATACATCTGAATATTACCTTTTCGTTTAGTGCGCAAGTCAATCCAAAGACTATATATGTTAGAATGCTACGATACGGATCTTGAGATACCTAAAGCATATACCATATAAAGATATTTTATATACTAATTGTGGTCAATATAAATTAATAGCCTTCTTCAATACGGATTAGACAAATTCACCCTTTGATCAGTGATTGAATGTTACTGTGTCTTTGTGGTAGATAATCTGATTTCTTAGAAAATCAAGAAATAACCCATAATTTTTCAATCCAATACAATCTGATTACAAAACCATAGCCAACATCATATGTGAGTTGATATGGATACAGCAGCCAATTTCTGAGTTAGGATTCGTGATGCCAACTTCTATAATGTTGTATATGCATTGCTAACAATCATGTCTTCCATAAGAGGATAAAACACATCAGTATCGATAGTCACATAGTGATGCATCAGTGTGACAAGAAGGAGATAGTGATAAAACATATATGTAGGTAAATCAACATATAGATACACTTACAAAGTCTCTGAAAAAGGAGATGGTGAAGTATTTTTGCGACAAACGGAGTATATGTGACATATATGCTCCTGCTTGATTGGAAGTGTAGAGATGCAATATATAATATGTTAAAGGAATTTATGTCAATGGAGTTTAAGTAAAAACATCGATAAATTGATATAAATAACAGATCCAAGGAAGAGGAGAGATGATCAAGGTTGATGGGAAGTATTGAGATGCAATATATAATATGTTAGAGGGAATTTATGCAAATGAATTTTATTTATAAACATTGATATATTGATATAAATAATGGATCCACGGAAGAGGAGAGATGATCTCTCCCTCTTTCCATACCAATCTCTGATGGTTACACCATAAAGGACTAAATACAGCACAAAATTTACAAGTAATTTTAAACTTGTTAGCATTTTAAGCTTTGAACCAATTTTGTAAAAATATAATTCTGATAAGAGCATACGATGCACAAATTATGAAATATAAATTGAAACACACCTCATTATCGCCATACAGTATAACATGCTTAGCAGCTCCTCTGAGTTCAGACCATTGCTGATACTTCCTTCTCTACACAACCAAATAGAACATAACTCAGAATTCGCAGCATTTTACTTAAATAACGAGATTTGATTTATAATACATAATGTTCAAAAATCTGTGAAGATTATCGATGCTTTTACCTAAAGAAGGGATCTTTCTGTTGAATTTCAACAATTGCAGCAGTGACATCTATGGGAACGGGGAGACAACCTCTGCTCCGCCAAGCAGAAATCTTAAACAAAAAAAAAGACAAGATTGTGAAAAATAGGGTTCATGGTTTAAGATTGCGGAAAAGAAATATAAAGATTCTTACTCTTTGGAGCGCTCTGGATACCAAATCGGGCGAAGTCGAGAAAAGCGATTCTCTGACGAAATCCCATTGGTCCCAGCTCGACCAAGGGACGAGCTTGAAGCCCGAGGAGAGCTCGCCTTCGGATCCCATTATCTCCATCGATGCAAACTGAACTAGAATCCTGAACTAAATCTTAGCAAACTCGCCCACCCAAGTCCGAGGGTCGCAGCTACGCGGCGGCAGATGTGGCGGCGGCGCTCCAATCGATACGAGGAGGGGCAGCAGAGAAAGATGAGAACAAACAGGAGACGGGGGAAAAAGTAAAACAAGGGAATTGCTACGCGCACCTATTGTTTATTGTTTTACTCTGCGCGCTTTAATTTTTACTTTCGATATATACCAATTAAATATTATTATTTGTTGTGAGTTGATGGATGCTTTTAGCCTCACACTCCTCTCATCATCTCACCGTTACTCCTCACTAAGTTAGTGGGGAGTCCCTTGGACTCCTAAAACCTATTCTCAATGAATACATTGAGAGTCATGGCTTGTGCCATGGCTACTCCTAATTGAGATAATTTTACTCTTCTCCAAAACTCCTTCAACACGTTATCAGCACGTAAAGCTCTTATTTTTTGAGCTTTTCCATCCCGTCTCCCCTCAAAAATCCATCCCATATGCGCGAAGGAATCTCTTGTTGCGGCGACGTTGCGGCGATACGTTGCGGCGTTCCTCTTGGGCGTATTCGGAGCGTGGAATTTTCTCTTTACGGATCTTCTATTTTTTCGATCTTCCCTATATTTTTAATCTAGAGGTAATATCCATCGATCCCGTAGATAGTTACCAACAAAATTGTTTTTAGCTATGATATTACATTCCTTAATCAAGAGGCATGTTTACATCGGTTACGGATTATATTAAAAAAATAAATAAATAAATAAAAAACGTCAAACCCCTCGACTCCCCAGCCCCACGACGGGCTTTTCGGGTAGCCTCCCCCCCCCCAGACGGGGGGGGCTCTTCACGGCTCCCCCCCCAGGCGGGGGGTGGGGGTGGGGGTTCTGTCCCCCCCCCCCACAGACGGGAGGGCCTTCCCGTCGCCCCCCCCCCCCCCCCCCCTCCAGGCGGCAGGGGGGGTTTCCGTCACCCCCCCCCCCCCCCCGACGGGGGGGGCCTTCCCGTCGCCGCCCCCCCCAGGCGGGGGGGTTCCGTCGCCGCCCCCCCCCCCCCCCCCACAGACGGGGGGCCTTCCCGTCGCCGACCCCCCAGGCTGGGGGGATTTCCGTCGCCGCCCCTCCCCCATCAGCGGGGGGCCTACCCGACGCCCCCCCCCCCCCCCCCCCCCAGGGCAGCGGGGGGGCCTGACTTAGGGTTGACCGACGGCGGGAGGGGAGGGGGATTCTTGCTAATATCTTTGTAAAAGGGATTTGAGGGGGACAGACTTAGGTTTGGGGGTTTTTGGCATTCCACGGCCCAAAAATGGGCTTAAGGGCTATATCTGTTTAATTTCAATAAATCAGATAGCCTGTTTGTTGGGCATGCAGCCCACTTATAACCATGATAATAGATTCTATGGTCCTGCAGCCCCATTTAGCTTAATCATTATTTTTGACTACCAGAATTGGGCCTGAAGCCCAGTAATTCCAATTGCAATCTTCAATGTGTTAATTAAAAATTTTGATTCTGGGCCTTAAGCCCAAATATTGATAACTTTTTAATTTGGCTTATTGGGCTAGAAGCAAGATAATTCAATTGCTATAATTAATTTGTTAATTTGTGGCAAATGGGCCTGCAGTCCAAATATAAATAATATATTAAAATGATTAATATTTATGGGCATGCAGCCCCATTTAAAATATTAATTTATTTTAATTCTTTGTTATGAGCCTGTCGTGTCATATTGCTAAAATTACAACACTCTTGCATTATTATTAATTTATGGAATATTAGGATTTTTTCAAAATATAATTATCTTAAGTATCATGCAACCGCTCTGCCGTTAGTCATCTAACCTAACGGTGTATGACGTCTCCACGTGGTCCGAGAGATTATTATATTTTATAGTCTCTTTTTCAATGTTATATATGCATGTGTTATATAAACTGCGCGGTTGCTTATTTTGTGCCTGTAGCATATTATAAACTATGTGGTTGTTTATATAAGCTAAAATGTGATTTTGGGGATCGGCCAGTTTGATACCTTTTAAATTCCTTGCAATTTTATTTTCTTTTTGAGAGAATTTGTAAGTGAGGATTAAATGTATTAATGCCAAAGACCGATGTACCGAGATATGAAGACGGAGTTTATATTTTCAATTGACAGGGACCACTTCTTGGTTTCCAAATTGTATTTTTCTTCTCTTTATGGATTGTATATTCGGACTTTGGACTTTGTATGTTTTTGGGTATCTGGCCGATCCCCACATTTTACTTATTTTATTTTTTATGCGTGAATTCAATTTTAATTAATCATGCTTGTTTTAAATTGCATAGATAAATGGCAAAATTGGCAAGCGTCGATTTCGAGGTCCTTGATGCTGCAGGGAAAAATTACCTGAGTTGGCGAGTGGACTTGAAGTTCCACTTACGTTCGATGGCCCTCCTTGGCTCAATTTTGGCTCCTTCATCGGCCCCAGCAACGGCCGATGCTTCTTCTAGTAAGGCCCCAGAAGCGGCCCAATCATCTAGCAGCACTCCTATCACTGTCTCCGATGTGGATAAGGCGAAAGCCATTATCTACATTAGGAAACATATAGATCGGACCTTAAAGGCCGAATACCTAACGGGAGGACCCAATGGTGCTGTGGACAGAACTGGAGGCACGGTATAAACATCAAATTGATGTAATATTACCGCGTGCCAGTTATGAGTGGGAAACCCTCAGACTTCAGGACTATAAGTCCGTCCCTGAGTATACCTCTGCACTTCATAATATCACCTCACGCCTGAAGTTGTGCGGTGAAGAAGTGACAGAGCAACGCATGTTGGAAAAGACATTTACCTCGTTTCACGAGAAAGATGCAATCCTCATGCAGCAGTATCGTGAATGCAACTTCACGAAATTCTCTGATTTGATCTCTTGCCTACTTAGGACAGAGCAAAATAGAGATTTACTGCTAGCTACTCATAATCTACGTCCAGCTGGTTCTGCCCCTATCCCTGAAGCCCACCACGTTTCTCCCCAGAAGTGGAAAAACAAGAAGAAGTCTAAATATAACAAAGGGAAATCTGTAATGAAGCAAGCACAAGGATCTTCACCCCAGACCAACACCAACAAATGAAAGAGAAACTTCACATGGAATCGTAAGAACACTGATCAAGTGTCAATTCCTAAGAAGAGCTGGGAGGATAAATGCCATAGATGTGGCATGACTGGACATTGGTCCAGAAACTGCCGCACTCCTCGCCACCTCCAGGAACTATATCAGGCGAGCCAGAAGTCTCTTCCTGAAACAAACTTGACGGCTTTCCAGCCGCCAACGATTTCCACTGCAAAAGACTTCGAGAATGACGACCTGCTCGATTGAGCCATATCTATATCTATGCATTTAAAATTACTTGTAGCTTCATCTTGCTTTTTGTACGAACTTTTATTTAAATGTCATTTTACATTTACTTAAATAAAATTTCGGTTTGCATATAGATGAAGTATGTAATATTGTGGACAGTGCCTCGTTGCACTGGTGTAGCATTAATATTGCTTCCACATACAACGAGACTATAAGATGCAAATTTCTCCTCTTAAACATATATGAATTTTTCACGTTTCAAGGATATTTCGTCTAAACGAACATAACTTGAAAACTGTGGATAATAAATGTTGAATATCAATATGTAACTCGTCAAGAGCATGGCCAGAAGACCATCTACCTACGATTTCATTGGACCCCCGTCGGGCCCCTATAATTACAGATATTCATCCTATAGAAAGCCAACTTGACTGAGCACCAGAAGTGTCTTTCATTGCCATAGTTTTTAACTTTGGCAAAATGGACTTGGGCATCCTGGATCAGCGATGATGGACGCATCATCAAATGAATCCATTGGAGAACCTGAAGATTCTTCAAAAGATTGAGTTTTCCTTTGTCGTAAGGGCTTACTTTTAGAGAGACCTTCCCTCCTGAAAGTGGGATGAGAGTCTCCTAGCTTCATTGAGAGAATACATGGTGACCTTTGCGGGCCTATTCACCCTGCAAGTGGCCCATTTTCGGTACTTCATTGTACTGACTGATGCATCTACTAGATGGTCTTATGTGCCTTTATATTCACTCGCAACATAGCTTTCTCAAAGCTTATAATGTGGGTGAATACACTACACATATCTTTGAAGACTTCTGCCAAGCAACTGACATTGAAATTGAACATCTTGTAGCATGTTCATACTCAGAATGGGTTATCAGAGTTTCTGGTAAAGAGACTCCAATGGACTTCACGTCCATTGTTAAATCTCAGTTGCCTGTTGATGTTTAGGGACCAACACACTGCATTCCGCATCGCTTATCACGATACGGCCCGCTTGTGGTCATATCTTATTGCTGATGACGCTTGCTTATGGTTTACCACCAAGTCTTGATAAATATGAATTTGATGAGCAAAGTCTCATTGAAATAGGCACGCAGTCTAAAGAAACCTGAAGCTTCTGAGACCATATAATGGGACACAAAAGTCCTCATCTCGTTATGATCCGCATACTTTTTCTGTGTGAAGATGAGATCCAGAAGATCCTTCACATTCAGACTAAAGTACATCAATTGCCGGATAAATTTACGGACAACCAGAAGATTGTTCGTTCACACGTCCATGCTGCCAACACGCCAGCTAGGATTGACATTCCAAAAGATGGATGCAATCCACCGGCAGCAGAATTGGCTGTACCTCAATTGAAAAGAGGACGCCCACCAGGTTAAAAATATAAAACTTTCCTCGAAAGAGGAAGATTCCTGGATATATTAAAATGATCCATCCACATGATGCCGAGCTCCGACCAATAACCTCTCCCCTCCTAATTTCTCCTGCAGAGGAAACAACAGGAGAAAAATCATTATATTACGTACGTACTGGATAGGTACTGGACAAAAATAGCACAGTCTCGACGACGGTTTTGTTTTCGCTATTGCCGTTCACGTCGCTGAATACGACGATGACGTCAACCCACTTTTCTATAGCATGAACGCATAGATTGGCCAAAGTGGGACGAGGCAATAAGAGTAGAGCTGGACTCACTCTTGAAAAGCAAAATCTTTGGACCAGTAGTCCATACACCTGAATGTGTAAAACCTGTGGAATATACGTTGGATTTCATAAGAAATTAAAATGAAGGAAATGTGATCATTTTCCTACTAAGCCTAAACTTCTCTGAAAAAGCCAATAAATGCAGCTCATGGACGTTGTGACTGCATACATATACAGTAATATAGATATAGAGATCTATATAAAACTTCCATAAGGGTATACTCTACCCCCAGAGATGAAAGAGAGACATAGAAACGTCTTCTCCATAAAGGCTACAAAGATCATTAGTTGATCTTAAGCAATATTCTGCCCGTGTATCTTTTTCGAAAGATCGTTGACAGAATTTGTGATATTCGCCGTACATATGGTCGACTTAAAGCTAGTAGGATCTTCTGCAGAGACCATTGAGATATCTGACAGCTTTAAGCATACCTTTGAAATGAAATGCCTAGGCATAATAAGGTATTGTCTCGGCTTACATATTAAACACCTTCGTGGTGGAACCCTTTAATATTCTTCATACACCGGGAGTTTATGAAGAATGATGTCCATTGGCAACCTATTAAAAATGGATGCTTATTTATGACACCTTCCAGTAGCTGGAAGAGGGGGGAGGACATACTAGGTCCTGAAGAGCCTAGCTCTAGTGTACTTGTTACACTTCTTTATCTGGCCAACTGCACGTGTCTTTGATAGAACGTCCGCAGTAAAGTTGTTAACCAGATACAGTGTTGTCCTGGAGAGCACCACTAGACCAAGGATAAGCTGCTTCTGCGTAACTTCCGAGGGTCAAGGAATATATATCGCATATGCAGGTTTAAAGATCATCGCGATGACTAAAACAAAAGGGCCGGCTACCTCCTAAATATCTACACATCATCCTCCAATGTCTACATCTTCTGAGAAGCTCATCATCTAAGAAGCAAGTATTGAAAACGCTCAGCCAGGTCCAGCAGTACCTTGCGGGCACACTGAAGACTGATTCAAAGAATACTTTAGTGGAGTCATCTACCAACTACGAAGAGCATTCCACTCCAGAGCGCCACTACTTTCCAATAGCCGCTAGATGAGTGAAACTTGTATAGATGAGTGATGACTGTATTTGCTTTCAGAACATGATGGATGTATAGATAAATAGGAGATGATTGTATAGATATATAGGAAATCTGCAAGCCTGAAGCTTGTACAGATCAGGGGGGTCCCTCGATAGTTGTACTCTTTTCCCTTAAGCTGCTGGTTTTTCCCACTGGGTTTTCTACAGCTAAGGTTTTAACGAGGCAACCATAGTGGCTCTGGATCCAAAAGTATCCACCCCATTTGCATAAGGAATCCTGAAGTATTCATATGCTTAACCCAAGGTAATGGAGAGATGAGAGGGAGTGTAGTGAGTTGAGGGAGGCTTTTAGCATCCCTCCCCTCACCATCTCACCATTACCCCCCACTAAGTTAGTGGGGAGTCCCTTGGACTCCTAAAACCTATCCTCAATGAATATATTGAGAGCCATGGCTTGTGCCATGGTTACTCCTAATTGAGATAATTTTACTCTTCTCCAAAACTCCTTCAACAGTATTTAAGTTTTTACTTAGATACAATCATAAATATTGAAAATGCATATAAGCCAAAACATCCTAAAATTGTTGTGAACGGTTATAAACCGGAGTTGGTTAAGATTCTGTGCTATCTTAGAGATAGGCCCATATCAATGTAGCCCATATTGTATTCTCCATACTTGCCTATAAATAAAGAGCTGGTGGCTCCTCTCCCAGTAGTTGATTCATAACACGTTATCAGCACGAGCCTCTAAAAATTTTCCACAAAAATTTCTCGATCGTTGCGAAGGTGAAGGGAGACAGTAGATCCACGTGCGCGATGCAAAGCTTCCTCTTCGAGTGTCGTCATCCGCGTATGGCTTTGTTCAACCATCGCTATATCTGGAGGACGGATATAGCGGTAAAAATCGCTAAAACGATGTTTTTATTACACGTATGATTATTCTACCCTTAAATCTCGCAAGATCGATACGGGGATTGCATATTGCCTAAAGATGACAAAATTGCTCGTCTAAAAATCAATTCCACCAACCCCATTGCGGCGTTCGGCATTGCCGCCGCCACGAAACGACCCCCCAAAGGGGGGGGCTGCGGCCTTTGCCGCCACCGCGAAACCCCCCTCGAAGGGGGGGCGCGGCTGCTGCCCCCCGAAAGGGGGGTGCGGCGGTTTTTTGTCGCCGCATCAGGCCCTCCCCTGAAGGGGGGCACGGCGCCCCGCTGCCCCCTCCCCCCCGACGGGGGGTGGCGAGTCGACGCCGCCGTTCCCCCCTACAGGGGGGCGGCGTTGGGTCGCCGCCGCGCCCCCCGCGGGGGGGGGGGGGGGGGGGGGCGCTACGACGCCGCTGCTCCCCCTGCAGGGGGGCGTTGCGACACCGCCGCCCCCCATGGGGGCGGCCCTGCCCCTCCCCCTCGTCGGCCGCCGCCCGGCGGCTAACCTAGGGGCAGATCGGCTAACTCTAGCCGCCGCCCTTACTCGGGCCTGAAGCGCAAAACACAAAAAAATGGAAAACAGCTTTTCGGGCCTGAAGCCCACAGGCTGACTGCGGGCCTCAGGCCTGCAGGCAAAACAAAAAAAAGATTTGGACTGTGGGCCTGAAGCCCGCAGCCACACTGCAGGCTTCAGACTCGCAGTTAACTTCCATTTTTCGGGAAAAAAATTTGGGGGAACAGAGATAAAAGCTACGAAAAAGGCTTTTTGGGCTAAAAATTTGAGTAAAATAGCGTTTTTGGCGACCTAAAAATTCATGTAAAAGTGGGATTTTAGGAATTTTTGGGACCCTTTTGGGGATAAATTGAAAAGGAAAACTATTTCCTTTTTCGAAGAACATGTTTAACCGTTGAGCTCTTTTCCAATTTTTTTTGGATAAACTCAATCTGCACAACCATTGCATTGAATGATTTCTTCTGTAAAATCATCTATACATGCTTTGCATCACTGGCTTATTCTGTGGATAATTTATGCGTGGTTGTGCATTATATTTAAGCTTAATAATTAGGAAGATCCTGTGACCGCTCTATCGTTAATTACCTAAGCTAACAGTGTATGACGTTGCCCAGTGGTCCAATAATTATTAAGTGATTAAATTTTTTTATCCTTATGCGAATATAACTGCATGTGATGTCTGTGAATGAAAATGTTGATGAGCATAATATTTCTGCATGAATGGCTAAATGCGGTTTTTGGATCGGCTGTTTAAGTCCCACATTTTATTTCCCGCACTTTTCTTTTATTTTTGAGAGAAATTGTAGTGAGGAACTTATGTAAATGTCAAAGACTGAAGACCACTTTCCATGGAGACGGAGGCCACAATTGAAGCTGGAGATATTATATGCGACCCACAGGGTTTCCAAAGTTGTATTTTCCTTTTAAGCTGCAAATTGTGTAATATGGACTGTATGGACTTTGGACTCTTTTTATGTGGGATTGGCCAATCCACGCATTTAGCTTCTCATTAAATATTGCCTCCGCATGAAAATGTTTCTTCGATTAAAATATTAATTTATGCATATTTGTGCTCTGTTAGATAAATGGCTAAAATTGCAAGCGTCGATTTCGAAGTGCTGGATGCATCAGGTAGAAACTATCTAAGTTGGCAGCTAGATGTGAAGTTTCACATGCGGGCAAAGTCCCTCATTGCTGCTGTAACAGAAAAAGAAAATGTTAGCGATATAGAAAAGGCGCAAGCCATTATCTATATTCGCCGCCATGTGGATAGGACCTTAAAGGCTGAGTACCTTACGGTCGAAGATCCACTTGAGCTATGGACCGCCTTTGAGAATATGTATAAACATCAGAGAGATGTTATACTCCCAAGGGCACGATATGAGTGGGAGAACCTGAGACTGCAAGATTTCAAGTCCATTGCTGAGTACAACTCAGCACTTTTTAGCATCACCTCACGCCTGAAGTTGTGTGGTGAGAAAATCTCAGAAGATCGCATGCTGGAAAAGACGTATACGTCTTTTAATGAAAAAGATGTGATACTTATGCAGCAATACCGTGAACGCAAGTTCACCAAGTATTCTGAGCTGCTGTCATGTTTACTCATGGCCGAACAAAACAGAGAGCTTCTTCTCGCCACTCACAATATGCGCCCTCTTGGCACTGCCCCTCTACCAGAAGCTCATCATACCTCTTCCTTCGAAAAGAATAGAGATAATAAAAGAAAAGAAAGATCATAGAAAGGAGACAACACAAAAGAGCCAAGGGCCAAGTACATCAGCGAAAGAATGAAGGGAAGCGCAAGTTCACCTGGCGGAGAAATGACAACAAGAAAAATGATGCACCCCCACCCAAGGGTGTTTGGGAAGACCAGTGTCACAGCTGTGGCATGAAAGGCCACTGGTCCAGAGTGTGCCGGACCCCACTGCATCTCCAGTAGCTGTATAAACACAGCAAGAAAAAGAATGCTGAAACAAACCTGGTGGCTATAAATAATGCAGTCAAGTTCACAGCAAAAGACTTCGAATCAGAGGACATGCTTGATTAGCCTACTACATTTATCTTAGCATTTTATTTTCAAGAACAATCTATCTTATGAGAGCTTTTTATGTAATTTGATTTCCTTTGAATAAAATTTAGTTTCTGAATGCAAATGTTTTACTCATCTTTTTAGATGGAATGCTCTCATGACTGCTTGGTAGACATTGCTTCGACACATACGATCCTTCAGCATAAATGCTACCTTCATAGCATTATACCGTATAAGAGCCCTGTAAATACAATTTCAGGGCCATAGGATATAATTGAAGGTTCTGGGAATGCAACCTTATTGCTCCCTAATGGAACAGAAATCAAAATTAATGATGCATTATACTCTCCGAATTCCAAGAGAAACTTGCTAAGTTTTAAAGATATCCGTCTGAACGGATTCCACTTGGAAACAGCAAATGTAAAAGAGAATGAATTACTGTATGTAACGTCTCAAGAAAATGGAGTAAAAACCATACTTGAACGTTTTGAGAGCCTCTCATCGGGCCTCTACCATACAAAGATTCGGAGAGAGGAAGCTAACTCAACGGGCACCTGAAGTGCCTGACATCAGCCAACTTTTTTACTTTGGCATGATAGACTTGGCCACCCTGGATCGGTGATGATGCACTGCATCTTATCTCAATCTCATGGGCATAACCTGAAGGACCAGAAGATTCTTCAGAAGGGAGAATTCTCGTGTGTACCCTGCTTCAAGGGTAAATTAATAACAAGGCCATCACCACTTAAAGTGGATATCGAGTCTCCAAGCTTCCTCGAAAGAATACACAGATACATATGTGGACCCATCCACCCCCTAGTGGGCCTTTTCGGTACTTCATGGTACTGATTTATGCATCTTTGAAATATTCGTTTGTGTGTCTACTATCGACCCGCAACTTAGCTTTTCCAAAGCTCCTGGCATAAATTATAAAGTTGCGGGCGCATTTTCCAGACAACCAAATAGAGAAAATACGTCTGGATAATGCGGGGAAATTCACCTTCCAGTCATTCAAGAATATTGCCAGGCAACAGGAATAGAAATTGAACATCCGATGCCGCATGTTCACACCCAGAACGGGTTAGCTGAGTCGCTAATTAAAAGACTCCAATGGATTGCACGTCCATTACTAATGAAATCCCAATTGCCGGTGGATGCATGGGGAGATGCAATTCTGCATGCTGCATCATTAATAAGAATAAGACCCTCAGGAGGTCAGAGTCTCTCTCCAATGCAACTTGCATATGGAACGCCGCCAAACATTTCTCACTTGAGAATCTTCGGTTGCACAGTTTATATTTGTAGGGGTTTTGGCGGACCCTCAGAGCTCGGATCTGTGTCCGTCCTAAGTCGGACGGACCACAGGGGCATAAAGCACAACAGAAAAACAAAACTAAGCTAGCTAAACAATTTAGCTAGGCTCTAAGGGAGACAAAACCTAGCCCGATCTATGCCAACTTGGGGTGGATCTGACCACCCCAAGAGGGATCTATTCTACAGCGACAGAATTAAATCTACACTAAAATTGCTTAACCACATACCCTTCTTGGCCCTGGAGCAGGCAAGATGTACCGCACCGTCTTCTGATGCTCCTTATAGCCGAGCCTCCTTGACTCGATCTGCCTGAGCCGCCTCGCACCCTCGAACCGATCCGCCCGAGCCGACTTTCGCCTCTAAGCCGATCACACGCAGTAGAAAGTTTCACTTGAGTAGACCCGCGTGTTGTGATATGATTCCCCGGATTTGGTTTTGGATGATGAGCAAACATAAATAATGTATACTAACTTATTTGTGAGCGCAGTATTGGAGATCGTCGCCAAATTCACGAGAACATTCAAAGCGACATCTCAACACTTCCCAAAGCTCATACTCATGCCTAAAGCTTCGTTGAAGCTCTTGCGCCGTTTTGGAAGTTATGAAGAATGAATCGAAGCTCTCGAAGACCGTTTAATAAGGTTTTATTTATAGTCTTTTAGCTTCGATATATAGAATGTTAAGCCTTGAGTATATCTTACCATTCTAACTTCATTACGCTCTTATCATAGCTCTAGGATCTTAGTACAAGTTCATTCTAACTTTCTCGAAGCGTCGCGCTTCGATTCGGACTTGTATGTGCATGTTAGTTGGTACAAGAAGAAGTACTGACCGACTAGATGGTGATCTAGTCGGTCAGCAACTCTTCTTGGACC
Organism: Scilla litardierei; assembly: GCA_030789695.1. Lineage (NCBI taxonomy): Eukaryota > Viridiplantae > Streptophyta > Magnoliopsida > Asparagales > Asparagaceae > Scilla > Scilla litardierei. Next base: position 15,274,821 of record CM061137.1, on the reverse strand, counting down.
GACTAGTTTATTTCCTTAATTTCTTGGACTTTACTGTTTACAGTTAGTTGGTCTACGTTGACTCACCGACCGACTAGTTTTTGAACTAGTCGGTTAGTGATGCTTCTTTGACCGACTAGTTGTGACTTACTGTTCATACTAAATTTCTCCTAAGCTACTGTTTATCGTTAGTCGGTCTAAGAACGTTTGGTGACCGACTAGTTGACAATCTAGTCGGTCAACTTTTGTTATTGGACCGACTAAGTCAAATTGTATTCAGACTATTTCATTTTGCCTCTTAGTCGGTCTACGTTCACTGACTGCCCGACTAGTTGTGAAACTAGTCGGTCAGAATGTCTTCTTGGACCGACTAGATTTCTAGGTCTGAAATTCTATCTCTTCTCAGTTCCTCACTTAGTCGGTCCATGTTGATTGACTGACCGACTAGTTGATGAACTAGTCGGTCAGTGGTTGTTCTTTGACCGACTAGTCTGCTTCAGATTTAGATCCGTTGGAGTTTTGAAAGCGACGTTTCTCTCTCTCTCTCTTCCCTTGATCCTTTAAATACCTGAAGGGGTTATTTCATAGGATTCAAGGCTGCTATTTCAGAGTTCTATTGATTCAAAGAGAGAAGCTTTCAACTCTCATCTTCAAGCTCTCCCATTCTCAAGAATCTCTCCCTCACTCTTATTCCTCAAGAGAGATTCATTGATTGTGAGCCTTCCAAGCCAAGGGCTTGATTCTAGGTCATCCATCTCATCCCTAGGCTTCCATTGCTGGTCATCTTCTTGAAGCTAGGGTTTGGTGACTCTTCCTCCATCAAAATCCTCTTTGCCCTAATTTGGTAAGAAATCTCAAGGCATAGGTATTTTGTTGGTAAGCATTTCATTTCAGTTATATTTGAATTGTATACTCTCGGTTGTGAGAGGTTTTGCGTGATCCCGGGTTGTGGGAGTCACGGTCATCGATTGTAGGTCGATTGCACTTGTGAGGTTTTCGCAAGTGTTCATATTGGAAATCTTGAGTTAGGGTTTCTAACTCAAGTATCCGGAAGGGATCCGGGTGGTTGGGACGTAGGATCACCGGGAACAAGTCGGGAAGACTTGGGTGGATCCGAACCCATTAAACCATTTGTTTGAGTTTGCATTATTTCTTGATTGTTGTATTATTCTGCATCGTTGTTTGTTAATTGCACGATAATTAGGAATAACACTCCTTATTATTTAAAAGTACTATTCACCCCCCATCTAGTACATGTGCAGTAGCTTCCCAGGGCACTACACCGCGTCTTAGACGTCTGTATCCGAATCCAAACCCCCTTCATAGTCTTGCTAGGACTACTCCGGAGAATAGGAAGAAGAGAGAGAGAGAGAGAATAGTTTAGTCGCCGATCAATCTTGCTTTAAAATTCTGGAGCTATTCGATCGAGGTCTTGGTGCATTTTTCAACGAATAGAGTGCACCCCTATTTACATAGGGAGTCGGCACTCCTACTTTCGTTGTGAGCAATGTGGAACTATTGCTAAATTGAAGAGAATTCAATTAAGCTAATTTAGCTTAATTTGAAGTTTAGAGAACTTTTCATAAAAGCAAACTTCAACGAATTAATTCTCTTCGCTCATTGAACTTTAGACACCAAACAAGCTATCAATACGAAGGGCTTCGAATGGTGAACGCGTAAGAACCAACGGCGACGAATTTCGACTTCGTTTGACCCCTCAAACAATTGCCCAAAATTGGGCAAAAATCAACTTTCGTAGCTGTCATTAGGGGTTTCAAAAAACCCTAAAAATCACTTAAGTTGCGGGCGCGCCCACCCGAGGCAAGAGAGGCGGGCCGCCCACCCGCTGCAGCCAGCGGGCCGCGCCCGTTTGCCTTTGCGGATGGGCTTGTTAGCCCAGTGGGTCTAACCCACTTTGCCTTGGACTGTTTTCGCGTTTCTGTGCTCGTTTGAGCTCCGATTTGGACACGGTTTGAACCTGTGTTTAAACAGGGACGATCCCGTCATCCAGGTAACCCTTTCCAATATATTTATTCCGACTAAATTTGTCGTAACCAATTTACGACACGTTTAATCTTTGTTTTGCATCAAATGCAACATTGTCCTTATTGCTTCTACGACTTATTTTCACAACTAGCTTTGTGAATATTAACTATTCAATATAATCAAATGAATCTCTCTCAATTAATCTTCCTATTACTAAGACACGAACTCTACTCGGTGTGAGACCCTACAGCCTGACCTTACTACAGGTTGGGGCTCGAAACCCCTAGATGACTGTCACCACGAGCAGTAGCTGTCGTCCCTGTTTTAGAATCATCATAACGTGATCGACCCATTGACAAAAGCATCGTTAGGTTTACATTGGTTGTGTCAGTGATGAATACCGTTAGCTATAGTCCATTCGTCAAGACTGTGTCCCTATTGGCCTAGGGTATGGTTTACTGTCAACCCTATTAGACAACATTGGTCAGTATATGGCGGTCTTTGTTGTATTCACGTTGTACTTCTTACAATGTACCCCGACCGAGGATTAACATAAAGACAGTACTGAGCCTGTGACACTAACTTCCCTTTAACAGAAGTGACGAATCTCATCTTAGTCATCTACTCGCCTCGAGAGCTTCTGGTGCAACCCAACCTAAGATCTTTCAGCAGGCCTAGCCTCGAAGCTAGATCATAGGTCTAAGCTACACGGTTCACTCACAGGTTCGTACAAATGACTTCAGGTCATAAGGACCAGCTTACCTATCATCACCCTAGAGTTATTATAGACAGTTTAGTTAAAGTTAACCATTTAATAACTCTAATTTGGTCGTGTAATGCCCTGATAGCTACTGCACAAGTACTAGAAGGGGGGTGAATAGTACTTTAAAATAATCAAGAGTATAATTCCTAATTATTGTGCAAACTCAACCAACAATGCGGAAATGAAAATAAGAAAACAATCAAAGACAAGCGCAAACAAGCGATGTAACGGGTTCGGATCCACCCAAGTCTCACCGACTTGTTCCCGGTGATCCTACGTCCCAAACACCCGGATCCCCTCCGGCTACTTGAGTTAGAATCCTCTAACCCAAGTTTGCACTATGAAATTCTTGTAGAAAACCTCTACAAGATCAAATCATACACAAGTTGAAATGTGACTCCCACAAACCGGGATCACAAACTTCTCTCACAACTGAGAGAAAAACTTGCAATATCAATGTAAATGAAACAATGAAATACTTACCAACAAAATCATATGCCTTGAGTAAACTTACAATTTTAGGGCAACGAAGATTTTAAGGAAGAAGAAGCCACCAAACCCTAGCTCCACCAAGATGAACAGTGATCGAAGGTTAGGATGGAGTTGGCGACTTTGAATTAAGCTCTTGGCTTGAGTGGCTCACAATGAAGAGAATCTCTCTTGAGGAAATTAGGGCTCAAGGAGTTTGGAGAGATTCTTGTGAGAATTGAGTGAGCTTGGAAATGAGAATTAAATGCTCTCTCTTTGATCTCTAAAACTCAACAATGGCAGCCTTGAATGTTATGAAGAAGCATCACAAGAGTATATAGGAGTTAGAGAAGACAGAGGAAAAATTCGTGCATTTAATGCTCCAACGGATCTATTTCTGAAGCAGTCTAATCGGTCTAAGAAGGATCACTGACCGATTAGTTTTGCAACTAGTCAGTCGGTGATTCTTCTTGGACCGACTAAGTGGTTGACAGCCAAGAAAGATAGTTCAGGAAACATAGAACTAGTCGGTCTAAGAAGACTTGCCAACCGACTAGTTTGACAACTAGTCGGTCGGTGAGTGTTCTTTGACCGACTAAGAGTTGAAACTCAATAGGCTGAATTCAAGGAGAACTAGTCGATCTAAGAACAAATTCCAACCGACTAGTTTCACAACTCCATTCCAAATCGCTTTAGCAACTCCACCGTGTACTTGGTTTGGTGGATGAAGATTCCGTCATGCATTTGGCGAATTTGGAGACCTAAGAAATATTTGAGCTCATCCATGTGGCTCATCTCAAATTGGTCCTTCATGACATTAGAAAACTCTTCGCAAAGAGTGAAGTTAATAGCACCGAAAATGATATCATCAATATAAATTTGAACTAAAATAATATCATGATTCGAATACTTAACAAATAGTGTAGAATCAACTTCACCCATTTTAAAACCCAAATTCAAAAGAAAGTTCTTTAGGCGGTCATACCAAGCTCTAGGAGCTTGTCTCAAACCATAAAGTGCTTTCTTAAGTTTGAAAACGTGATTTGGAAACTTTTCATTTATAAAACCCGGAGGTTGAGAAACATAAACTTCCTCAACGACATCTCCGTTTAAAAACGCACTTTTTACATCCATTTGAAAGAGTTTAAAATCTTTATGGCATGCAAAAGATAACAACAACCAAATAGATTTTAATCTAGCTACAGGAGCAAAGGATTCTTCAAAGTCTATACCTTCCTCTTGCCTGTAGCCTTGAGCTACTAACCGAGCTTTGTTTCGACGACGTTTTGGTTCTCGTCGGTCTTATTCTTGAAGATCCATTTCGTTCCTATAACGGTGTGGTTCTTCGAAGGCAATGGAACTAACTTCCAAATCTCATTCCTCTCAAACTGAATGAGTTCTTCCTCCATGGCTAGGATCCAAGAACTATCTTCGCACGCTTCGTTAATATTCTTTGGCTCTACTGCGGAGGCAAAGGCACAACGAGCGAAGTAGTTGACTTGAGATCTCGTCTTGACACTATCAAGTATGTTGCCAATGACTTGCTCATGGGGATGGTCACGAACTGTATGAAGCCGTTTGGGAACTCCCTGATCACTAGGAACATTCTCAAAAGAATCATCAGTAGGGTTAGTATCAATAAAATCAATAGAATTAGAATTACCAATCGAATCATATAAAACATCCATGGAGTCATCATCATTGATAATTCTAGAAGGGACAAAATTTTCATTAAATGAAACATGAAGTGATTTCTCGATCGTTGAGGTTCTTTTGTTGTATATCCGGTAGGCTTTGATACGTGAGGAATATCAAACAAATATCCCCTCATCGGATCTTGGATCAAATTTGTCCAAACTCCCATACGTGTTTTCAATAAAACATTTTGCACCGAAAACTCGAAAATGTTTAACTTGAGGCAATCTACCAAACAACAATTCATAACAAGTTTGTTTGGTGTCGGGCCTCAAGAGTATCCTATTAAACACATAGTAAGCGGTATGTACCGCTTCCGCCCAAAATTGATGGCCAAGTTGGCTATCATCAAGTATAGTGCGAGCACATTCCACTAGCGTCCTATTCTTTCTCTCAATAACACCATTTTGAGGAGGTGTGCGAGGGAAGGAAAAGGTGTGAGTAATACCAACTTCATCACAAAAATTTGAGAAAGACTCATTCTCAAATTCCCCTCCATGATCACTACGAATAGTGACAATGGTGGTTCCAATGAGATTTTGTACTTTCTTCACAAATATTGTGAAGTTTTCAAAAGCATCATTTTTATTACTTAAAGAAAATACCCAAGTAAATCTAGAAAAGTCATCAACGATGACAAGTCCATATCGAGCATTCCCTAAAGAAGCAAATCTAGTTGGCCCAAAAAGATCTAGATGTAAAAGCTCTAGAGGCCGTTTAGAGGATATGCTCTTCTTAGGTTTGAATGACGATTTTGGAAGTTTGCCTCGTTGACACGAGTCACAAAAGCTTTTCTTTTGAAAGGCAAGCTTAGTAAATCCTTTAATAGAATTTAACTTGGATAGCTTCAAAAGTGTTCCAAAGTTCACATGACCAAAACGTCGATGCCATAAGTGTTGTTCACTTGTGTTGGCAATGAGACATTGTTCATGTGACTTGGGGATATCTATGATATAAATATCCTTATGGCGTGTGCCAGAAAATAGCAAACTATTATTATCTTTACTAAAAATATGACACGTTCCTTTCGCAAAGCTAACTTTGTAACCCTTGTCACAAAGTTGGCTTATTGAAATAAGATTGTGATTTAATCCTTTAACAAGGTAAACATCACTTATTAGAGGTTTAGATGGGTTACCAACTTTACCAACACCAATGATTGTTCCGCTCTCGTTGCCTCCAAAGACTACACGGTTCCCATTTGCAATGGGCACCACTTCGGAGAGCAGTTGAGCTTCACCCGTCATGTGTTTTGAACACCCGCTATCGAGTATCCACCCATCCTTAGAGCTAAATTTGGATTTGTTGCTCCGTTTCTTTTTCTTGAGTACCTAAAGATAGAAATATCATTGCATGGTACCCAAGGTCATTGGGTCCTAAAAGATTAGACCTTTGGAAGCCAAGTCCAATTGGACTTTGACTTCCCAACATAATCATCATTGTGCACGACATTCATAAAATAGGAATTCATGTATGCTTGTTTTTCATGCATGCTAGTGTCCTTCGGGCCCCAAATAGTGAATGTCTTGGGAGCCCTATTCCTATTGGGAGCATGCATACGTTGTTGATGTCTACGTGATGCATGTGGCCTACGAGGAGGTGGCCTAGGAAACGCAGGTCATGGATAAGCATATGGCACATGATGAAATGGTGGCGGCGACATATGATATGGTGCATGATGGTAATTGTTCATATAATAATGTGGATGAACATATGCATGTGGAGGAACACGTGCGTGAGGGTGTCTCACTTGGTGTGCACGTGCTCGTGGACGTGGAGCATAAAAATCATCATAATTGTGAACCGGTGAAGTAGGATGTGTGTTCCTACGTGACATAGTATTGGTGTACATAAATGCATGACCCTTCTTTGGAGGTCCACCCAAAGTGGGTTTCTTTTCAAACGGGGGTGTGTACGAAGTGGAAGCACCATTGGTAGAAGAACTACCAATGGGGTGTTTGCTCCCACTCGTTGAGGCTTCGGAAGATGGCCTAACAAAGGTGGTGGACGATTTGGATGAATTTCCCATCTTATACCCCAAGCCAATGCGATGATTGGCCGGAAGTAAGTCATTTAGGATATTATCCAAATGGTCCTTACCTTTATTGAATTTATTAATTCGGCCTAATGTGGACTCATACTTCTCGGTGAGAGAAAGTATAGAAGCATCCAAAGTGGACACTTGAGTAGTGAGTTCACAAACCCGAGACGTGAGATTCTCATTCTCAATACTCAAAGTTGAGTTTCGAGAAATACAATCCGCTATCTCGTGTTCCTCCGAATCCTCAATATGAACATGCTCAAGTTGAGATTTGAGATTTACAATCTCATTACTCAAGCCTTCAATAACGGTGTCGTTGTTGATGATGATAGGCTTAGGTGAGGTTTGGAGACTAGTTAGCTCATCTTTAGTCTTAGTATATCTATTTACTAATTTAGAGTATTTAGACCAAATTTGCTCGTTAGCTAATCTAAGGTCATCCATTGTTACCTCATCGCATGCATCCTCGCTTTCATCGGAGGAGGTCTCTTGATCATGTTCCTCTCTAGCCATGAAGCACATGTGTGCTTGCTCCACTTGTTCATCATCCGACTCTCCACTTGAGGAGTCCTCGTCGGAGTCAGTGAACATGCCGACAAGTCCTTTCTTGTATCCTTTCTTGTACTTTCGAGACTTGTCGAACTTTGGCGCCTTCCATTTCTCCTTTTGTTTGTTTTGAGGACAATCCGCTTTGATGTGCCCTGGCTTGTTGCATTTAAAACACAAAGGAGTAGATGCGTTAGTAGAACTAAATTTAGATTTGTTCTTGAAGTTACCTTTACGGAAGAATCGGTTGAACTTATTTGCCATAAGGGCAATGGATTCCAAGTCCAACTCGTCTTCCGATTCTTCATCATCGGTAGAAGTAGATGGAGCGGCCTTGAACGCAATCGCCTTTTTCTTCGGCTCGTCTTGCTTTAAGTACGACTTCATCTTGTCCTGCATCTTAGTTTACTGTCCTTGTGTACCTCATAGGACATCAATGTACCCATTAGTTATATGGCAGTATACTTATTCATATCGTTACCTTCCTCGATGGCGAAGGTACGCTTTTCCCAACAAGAAGGAAGTCCATCGATAATCTTTGAGACTTTCTCCTTTTGGGTGTAAGTCTTTCCAAGAGCCTCCAACTCGTTGGTAATGTCAACGAAGCGAGCATATTACTCCTTCATCTTCTCACCCTGTTGCATGTGAAATAATTTGTAATCTTTATTTACAACAGTGAGTTTGGAGTCTCTTACCCTACTCGTTCCTTCATGCAAGATGAGGAGTGAGTTCCAGATTTGATATGCACTCTTACATGTGCATATCTTGTTGAAGTCTTCGGGCTCCAAAGCACATTACAATGCATTCATTGCCTTGGCATTGTTTACCTCCGCGGCGACCTCCGCCGTAGTCCACTTAGCGAAGTCTGGTTCGGTGGGCTCGACATACTCTGTCAACGTAGCTCTCCATAGTGAAGTGCTCCGGAGGAACGTTTCCATCCGACATTTCCAGTACCCATAATTGGCACCGTTGAAGTAGGGAGGCCTAGTTGAGGAGTGTCCTTCCATCACCGAAGAAGCTCCTTCACGGTTCCTGAAGGTGCTATAGTCTGAAGGTGTACGAACGGTCTTGTTGTCGTTGGTAGACATAGCCATTAACTTGGCTCTGATACCAAATGTAATGCCCTGATAGCTATTGCACAAGTACTAGAGGGGGGTGAATAGTACTTTAAAATAATCAAGAGTATAATTCCTAATTATTGTGCAAACTCAACCAACAATGCGGAAATGAAAATAAGAAAACAATCAAAGACAAGCGCAAACAAGCGATGTAACGAGTTCGGATCTACCCAAGTCTCCCCGACTTGTTCCCGGTGATCCTACGTCCCAAACACCCAGATCCCTTCCGGCTACTTGAGTTAGAATCCTCTAACCCAAGTTTGCACTATGAAATTCTTGTAGAAAACCTCTACAAGATCAAATCATACACAAATCGAAATGTGACTCCCACAAACCGGGATCACAAACTTCTCTCACAACCGAGAGAAAAACTTGCAATATCAATGTAAATGAAACAATGAAATACTTACCAACAAAGTCCTATGCCTTGAGTAAACTTACAATTTTAGGGCAAGGAAGATTTTGATGAAGAAAAAGTCACCAAACCCTAGCTCCACCAAGATGAACAGCGATCAAAGGCTAGGATGGAGTTGGTGACTTTGAATCAAGCTCTTGGCTTGAGTGGCTCACAATGAAGAGAATCTCTCTTGAGGAAATTAGGGCTCAAGGAGTTTGAAGAGATTCTTGTGAGAATTGAGTGAGCTTGGAAATGAGAATTAAATGCTCTCTCTTTGATATCTAAAACTCAATAATGGCAGCCTTGAATTCTATGAAGAAGCATCACAAGATTATATAGGAGTTAGAGAAGAGAGAGAGGGAAAATTCGTGCATTTAATGCTCTAACGGATCTATTTCTGAAGCAGTCTAATCGGTCTAAGAAGGATCACTGACCGATTAGTTTTGCAACTAGTCGGTCGGTGATTCTTCTTGGACCGACTAAGTGGTTGATAGCCAAGAAAGATAGTTTAGGAAATATAGAACTAGTCGGTCTAAGAAGACTTGCCAACCGACTAGTTTGACAACTAGTCGGTCGGTGAGTGTTCTTTGACTGACTAAGAGTTGAAACTCAATAGGCTGAATTCAAGGAGAACTAGTCGGTCTAAGAATAAATTCCAACCGACTAGTTTCACAACTAGTCGGTCGATGGTTGTTCTTGGACCGACTAACGAGTAAACAGTAGCTAGGCTGTGAAAATGAAGTTATAACTAGTCGGTCTAAGAAGGATTCCAAACCGACTAGTTTGACAACTAGTCGGTCGGTGAACCTTCTTGGACCGACTAATTGGTCAACAGTGAAGATGCTGAATTGAGCAAGGAGATCTATTCGATTCAAGAAGGATTCTTAACCGACTAGATGACAATCTAGTCGGTTGGTTCTTCTTCTTGAACCAACTAACATGCACTAGAAGCCGCGAAATGAAGCGTGAAGCTTCGGAAAAGTTTCTATGGGATTCTAAGATAATCCTAGCTCTAAGATATGAGCATTATGAAGGTTATAAAGTAAGCCTACTCAAGGCTTAACATTCTACGAAAAGAAGCTAGAAGACTATAAAATAAGCTAGACGAACCGTCTTCAAAGCTTCAATCCGAATCTCTTGACTTCGATAAAGCTCCTAGAGCTTCAACGAAGCTTCAGGCACACGATCACGCGCTTTGAGAAGTCTTGAGACGTCGCTTTTGATGTACATAGAATTTTGGCGACGATCTCCATAACTGCGCTCACAAAGAGTTAGTTCACGATATTTATGTTTGTTCATCATCAAAACCAAATCCAGGGAATCAATACTCAACAGGTCGTTCAGTGAAATCATTCTCCAATGAGCACATGTGTCTCGTCTCAGACTTCACCAAGTCGAATGACTATGAGATCATCATTACCCTAAGGTAAGACTAAGACACAGTGGTCTATCTGATGTGTCAATATCCAGTTCTCGACACATCTATGACCACGAACCGTTTAAGACTTACGTTTCTATTCGGTCGCTTACTACTCATAATCGAGATCTTATCTAGATACGTAAGGACCTAACTATAAGTCTATGGATATTATGTAAGTATATTAATTCAAACGATTTCATACTTAGGACAATGGATACCATATACAGTATGAACAAGACGTATACTTAGGATAAATCGCCTTATGTGCATATATCCTCCTACAATATCCACATCCCACCACCCCAGAGGACCAAGATGGGCCCTCAACGTCGCCTAGGTATTTATGTAGGGTTTGACTCACCCTCTATTATAAGATACTTAGAACCCTAAATGGAGGACGCTTTTAAGGCACGTCTTAAAGACTGCGACTTTGATGAGACATATTTCTCCAAAATGGGCCCAGACATGAAAAGTCTAGCGCGAAGCAAATGCTAACGTGGGATACAAAAAGCTTGACCCACTATGATCCGTTAACAAAATAATGTGATGATGAGATCCTGAAGATCTTACATATCCAGAACACCGTTCATAGATTACCGGACTCATTTACTGACAACCAGAAGATTGTCAAATCACACATCCCTGCTGCAAATACTCCAGCTAGGATTGACATCCCAAAGGTTGGATGCAATCCACCAGTAACAGAAGTGGTTGCACCTCAACAGAAAAGAGGCAGACCACCAGGCTCTAAGAATAAAAATCCAAGAAAAAGAAAAATATCCGGAGACATTGGGACGATACCCCCACAGAGAAACGAGCTCGTGTCCATACCCTCTCCCCTCCCGGAATCCATTGCAGAGGAACTGCCGGGAGAAACTAAAATATCATTAAATTATGTACGTAGAGGGAAGGTATTGGACAGAAAGAGTACAGTCGTCGATGATGACTTCGCTTTTCACATTTCTATTCACGTCGCCAGAAGCGACGATGATCATGATCCACATTCCGTTGCTGAATGCAAACGTAGAAATTGTTGGACGCAACAATCTAGGATCTTTGGTTTGATGATGACAAATGTGTGCGAACTATTTAACGTGTGTGTTAAGTGTGTTTCAGGAATGACAGCGCGGTAAATTCTCAAAGTGATGACTTAGTCAACCGATGGAGGAATTGCTATCCACACAGCTAATGGACTTGATCAAAGTGCTATACACAAAGCGATTTGACTTGGTCAATATGGAGGGAGATGGAATCTATTTGGGATTTGGTAAAATCAATTAGAGATTTATTCCAATTTCATATCCAATTTGAATTGCTATCAAATCCCGACTTGATCAAATCATATCTCCTATTTGTGGTGCAAAGTGATAGAACCAAATCTCTAACCCCTATTCAAAATAGGATTCCCCACAACCGCATCACTCTATAAAACTCATCATCTACAAGGGCAAACAAGTGCGTCAACTGGACTAGAAAGAAGAGCACCCGAAATATTGTGAGGTGACGGCCGAGAAAAATTTCAAAGGGGGCAATCGAATTTAGTGCGGCACAAAAAGTATTAGAGAGCTGCATTTTTTTTTCAATCAACAAGCAGGAGGCCGGCCTATTTGCAAATCAACGTGTTGGGGCTATCTGACGCATGAGCCGATTTCTTTGACTTCTCCATGTCAAAACGAAAGTGAAGAAATCAAGGCCTTGTATGAAAAAGCAAGAGATTAGAGAGATAATCAAAAGAAAGACAAAAGAGGTCAATCGTGGAAGTCACGAATAGCACTTGGCTGCATGTCTTTTGCGTTTTTGAAATCCCCAGCTGCTCTTTGAAATCCCAAGAGGCCGTGGGTTCAATTTTGTTTGGGGTTTATTTGTTTGCATGGAATCAAAGAAACAAGGTGCTCTACAAATTTATTAAAGAAAGAGAAGTTGAAATTTATTGAAGCAAAGGGAATCACGTTCATCTGACACAAAAATTTATCCCTTTGATCACCAAGTGAAATTCCATAGATCGGCCGAATTTTTGTGTCCCTGTTTTTTGTTTGAGAGCAGCATATACTTATTTGGGTTTTAAGATCTTTTGTTTGCAGATAATTTTTTTTGAGGGCGTCGGCACAGGAAATTAGAGAAGAGAAGCGCATGCAGTAAGGAATCATTGTTTACAAGGTGAGGAGTCGCAAGTTTCAATCTTTGGTGGAAGGCGCAAGTTTCATCGAGCGAGGAGCCGAACTATTAAGGAGACATCGAGAGACTACTACTACTTGCCAGAGACATCTGGCCCGTGCTGATTGACGAAGACATCGCCGCTACACGAACTGAGCCTCCTAAACTCTGTTCTTTATTATTTTGTGTAGTTGTTGTGTTAGATCTTCGTAGGGAAAAATTTACCTACATTTTTGGGGACTATTTTGGGACTTGTCTGGTTGGGGCTAGACAAGTGGGACCCAGCTAGTTTGGGACTAGCTGGTAGAAAGCGTTACTAGGATTGATAGTGAGAGAAAACACAGTGAGTGGGGTACTGAGAGCCTGGCGAGTATAGAGACGTAGAGGGTGCTCTGAGCATGCTCTAACTTGTGGTTTTGTACTTATTGCACTATTCAATACTAGTATCTGCTTTGGGGGCTAGAGTAGGTCGTTGGGACGACCGAACCAGTGTATATCTGTGCGTACTCTGTGATTGTCTCTGATTTACTCTGGTTGTGCTCGTTACTGCGTGTGATTTCTCATGGGTTGCGCGAGATTTTTTAATTACCCTATTCACCCCCCTCTAGGCTAGGATCCAGATCCAACAAGTGGTATCAGAGCAGGTTAGAGGATCTAGTCTAGTCTAGCTATCATGAAAACCCCAAAGTTAGTCTTTCCTTATGGCATGCATATTGATCGTCCTCATCTTTTTAGTGGCCATGATTATATATACTGGAAGGCTAGGATGAAAACTTTTTTACTATCCGTTGATGTTGATACCTGGTACATTATTGATAACAGATATTCTATGCCTGAAAGTAATCTGAATTTAAAAGATAAAAATGTGTGTGCTATAAATGCTAGAGCAATGAATATCTTATTGTGTGGGTTGAGTAGAATAATATTTGATCGTATCTCACATTGCTCTTCTGCGCAAGATATATGGAGGACCTTGTAAACTGCATATGGAAGTAAGAAATCCCTCAGCCGCAATGAAAAGAATCAAAAGGGAAGAAATGCTCCTTTAACTAACTTTGATGATGTATCTTGTGACAGTACTAAGCATAAAGTTATTTGTTTTAAATGCAGAAAGCAGGGACACTTCGCGAAACATTGCCCATAAGAAACAGATCGTGTCGTAGAAAAGAAAGGAAAAGATGCAGTGCGAACGTAGGACATGGATATTGGAGATGAGCTCGAAGAGAATGAAGCACACTCCTCCCTCTGCTTGATGGCAAAACATAACGAGGTAAAATCTGGTAGTAAAGCTGAACTCCTTATCCTTTGTAAAGAAATGCAAGATAAAATAGTATAGCTTGAGTCCACTATAGATGATTATCAAAATGAGAACTTTGAAATGCAACAATCTGAATATGATATGTCTAAGGAGATTGAAAAATTGAAAATTGAAATTGTTGCTCGTGACTCTACTATTGACATATTGAAAAAGGAAAAGTCCAGTTTTAATGATGAAGCACCTTGTCTCTCTTGCCATTCCTTGATGAATAATATTAGCATGCTTAAACTTGATTTGATTAAGCTCGAAACTGAAAACGACTATGTGATTAGAGAGCTTAATGATAAATTCTGCATGTTGGATAATGACTTTAAAAGAAAAATGATTGAATTTGAAAAGAAGGAAGAGGAAAACAAGAGAGCTTTTATAAGAAAATGCACATTGCTTGTGGAAGAAAATAAATTGTTAAAATCTAAAGTTTCTAATCTTGAATTGGCCATTAAGAAATTCTTTATGGGAAAACAATCGTTGGATACCATTTTAGAGAATCAATTATATGGCAATAATAGAAGAGGACTTGGATTTGGTTTGAAAAACGTTGAAAAGCCAAAATTCAAGAAATTTCACAATGTACACTCTATTACAAAGAACTTACATGCAAAGTGCTTTACTTGTGATAGTGTAGTCCACACATCATATTATTGTAAATTTAGGAACACAAATATCAAGTTTAAACAAGTGTGGGTTCCTAAAACATTATTGGCTAACACTAGTGGACCTTGTTGGATTCCAAGGTCACACTTAGCACCTTTCATATATGTGAGGTGCAGATTTGGCGAGGAGCAAATTTTTAAAGTCTCATTCTATTTCTAGATCCCTAGCCAAATAGCGACGAGAAGGTATAATTTTTATCCCTCTTTGCATTTCATTGCATACCTTCATAGATTGTTTTGTGTGCTTGATTTATTTTTGTTTGTGTGCTTGTTTTATTTTGTTTTGTGTGCTTGTTTGCATGATTTTTTAAATATGATTATTTCTAAAAAAACAAAAAAAACAAAAATTTCAAAACAAATGAGCTTAAAAGAATACCTTTTATGATTTATCTTAAGTGGTATTGTATGAATGTTCAAGTCTATCCCTTGTAGAAGTCAATTCATTATTGTTGTAGCTACATGAACATGTTGTTATCTTTTTAGTAGCCATGACATGTCTCATAAGTTTTAAACTTGACTTCTACACCTACATTTGCACTTTCACGATATTTGACTTCATAGTACTTTTGGAGACTCTTTTGAAAAATAATGGAAAGTGAACGTAGGAATGATTAAATTCTGAATTTTCTAAGGGATATGAATTGTTTAGCCATGAATTAAAATTGAGCACAAAAGAATTGCAAATGAAAAAATATATATTTGAAAATTGCTCCGTATGAAAAATGGATATACTTCATGGCTAATACTCAACCCACGAGTATCCAACTTGTCCTACATGGGTAATCATTAGCGTTGGTGTATATAACTCGTCAAGAAATGTCACCCCACATTTAAAAGTCCTTTTAGGCCATGTTTTGAGGTTTGGTAACTTGAACTCATCTTTGATGATGTGGGAAAAATCAATCCTCGCGATATTCATGAAAATTGGAAAATGCAGATTGATTTGGTTGATTTTCTGAAATTGAATCTCCTCTTGTACTTTATTGTCTATATCACTACACTTACACAAAGGTGGAGAAGTCTTGTTATGAAATTCTATGAGCTTGGATTGTCTATTCTTTGGAAAACTCATACAAATTGCATGCTACATTTAATAATGGTTTACTTTTGCATGGAATATTTTTGTGACTTCATTAATCCACTTTTGGTGATTACAAAGGGGGAGAAAGAAAAGAAAGATTTGACAGATTTGATGTCGGTATTATTTGTTGAAGGGGGAGCATGAAAAATACTTGAATAAATGTTGAAGGGGGAGCTTGAGAGAAGGGGGAGCATGCTTTTATATTTGATATAAGATTGTGCATGCTATGTTGTAATACTTGAATATCTCATTCCATGATTCATACCATTCAACACACTTCACACACCCATACTTATTGCTCAAATCTTTTATGGGTTTGTCATCACCAAAAGGGGGAGATTGTTGGACGCAACGATTTAGGATCTTTGGTTTGATGATGACAAACGTGTGCGAACTATTTAACGTGTGTGCTAAGTGTGTTTCAGGAATGGCAGCGCAGTAAATTCTCAAAGTGATGACTTAGTCAACCGATGGAGGAATTGCTATCCACACAGCTAATGGACTTGATCAAAGTGCTATACACAAAGCGATTTGACTTGGTCAATATGGAGGGAGATGGAATCTATTTGGGATTTGGTAAAATCAATTAGAGATTTATTCCAATTTCATATCCAATTTGAATTGCTATCAAATCCCGACTTGATCAAATCATATATCCTATTTGTGGTGCAAAGTGATAGAACCAAATCTCTAACCCCTATTCAAAATAGGATTCCCCACAACCGCATCACCCTAGCATCTCCATATAAAACCCATCATCTACAAGGGCAAACAAGTGCGGCAACTGGACTAGAAAGAAGAGCAGCCGAAATATTGTGAGGTGACGGTCGAGAAAAATTTCAAAGGGGGCAATCGAATTTAGTGCGGCACAAAAAGTATTAGAGAGCTGCATTTTTTTTCAATCAACAAGCAGGAGGCCGGCCTATTTGCAAATCAACGTGTTGGGGCTATCTGACGCATGCGCCGATTTCTTTGACTTCTCCATGTCAAAACGAAAGTGAAGAAATCAAGGCCTTGCATGAAAAAGCAAGAGATTAGAGAGATAATCAAAATAGAGACAAAAGAGGTCAATAGTGGAAGTCACGAATAGCACTTGGTCGCATGTCTTTTGCGTTTTTGAAATCCCCAGCTGCTCTTTGAAATCCCAAGAGGCCGTGGGTTCAATTTTGTTTGGGGTTTATTTGTTTGCATGGAATCAAAGAAACAAGGTGCTCTACAAATTTATTAAAGAAAGAGAAGTTGAAATTTATTGAAGCAAAGGGAATCACGTTCATCTGACACAAAAATTTATCCCTTTGATCACCAAGTGAAATTCCATAGATCGGCCGAATTTTTGTGTCCCTGTTTTTTGTTTGAGAGCAGCATATACTTATTTGGGTTTTAAGATCTCTTGCTTGCTGATAATTTTTTTTGAGGGCGTCGGCACAGGAAATTAGAGAAGAGAAGCGCATGCAGCAAGGAATCATTGTTTACAAGGTGACGAGTCGTAAGTTTCAATCTTTGGTGGAAGGCGCAAGTTTCGTCGAGCTGGGAGCCGAACTATTGAGGAGACATCGAGAGACTTAACTACTTGCCAGACGACATCTGGCCCGTGCTGGTTGACGAAGACATCGCCACTACACGAACTGATCCTCCTAAACTCTGTTCTTTATTATTTTGTGTAGTTGTTGTGTTAGATCTTCGTAGGGGGAACTTTACCTAAATTTTTGGGGACTATTTTGGGACCTGTCTGGTTGGGGCTAGACAAGTGGGACCCAGCTAGTTTGGGACTAGCTGGTAGAAAGCGTTACTAGGATTGATAGTGAGAGAAAACACAGTGAGTGGGGTACTAAGAGCCTGTCGAGTGTAGAGACGTAGAGGGTGCTCTGAGCATGCTCTAACTTGTGGTTTTGTATCTATTGCACTATTCAATACTAGTATCTGCTTTGGGGGGCTGGAGTAGGTCGTTGGGACGACCGAACCAGGGTATATCTGGCATACTATGTGATTGTCTCTGATTTACTCTGGTTGTGCTCATTACTGCGTGTGATTTCTCATGGGTTGCGCGAGATTTTATTTATTAGCCTATTCAACCCCCTCTAGGCTAGGATCCAGATCCAACAGAAATGACTGGCCAAAGTGGAATCAGGAAATAGAAGCCGAGCTGGACTCGCTTCAGAAACGCAAAGTCTTTGGGCAAATAGTCCAGACACCTACTGGTGTCAAATCTATGGGATACAAATGGGTATTCGTAAGAAAAAAGAAATGAAAATAATGAGATCGCACGCTACAAAGCTAGACTTGTAGCACAAGAATTTTTCCAAAGACCGGGTATTGACTATGATGAAACATACTCCCCGGTCATGGATGCGATCACCTTTAGATTCCCGATAAGCTTAACAGCAGAGGAAGGCCTAGATATGCAGCCAATGGATGTTGTGACTGCATATCTATATGGTAATCTCGACAGGGAGATATACATGAGACTTCCTGATGGCTTCTCAATGACTGCTGAAATAAAAGATAGACCTCGGGACGTCTACTATGTTAAGCTGCAAAGATCATTGTATGGTCTCAAACAACCAGGAAGGATGTGGTATAACAGACTCAGTGAATTCCTTGTTAAACAAGGATTCAATAACAATGAAGTCTGCCCTTGTATCTTCATAAGAACAAAGGAAAAAGGATTTGTAATAATCACTGTCTACGTAGACGATTTGAATCTCATTGGATCTCCTGAAGAGATCGCTGAGATATCTGTAAGCCTAACAAAAGAATTTGAAATGAAAGACATAGGCAAAATGAAATTCTGCCTTGGCTTACAGATTGAACATCTAAAAGATGGAATCCTATTACATCAAACCACACACACAAAGAAAATGTTGCTAAGATTCCATATGGACCAATGTCATCCACTTAGTACACCTATGGTGGTACGATCACTGGATGCACATAAAGACCCCTTTCGGCCGCTGGAAGAGGGAGAGGATATACTTGGTCCAGAAGTCCCTTATCTAAGTGCCATCGGAGCACCCTTATATCTGGCAAATTGCACGCGTCCCGACATAGCGTTCACAGTAAATTTGCTAGCCAGATACAGTGCAGCGCCCACACAACGCCACTGGACCGGGATTAAGCACCTTCTGCGCTACCTCCAAGGGTCTACAGATCTAAGACTCTTCTACAAAAATGGAATATCCTCTACATTTGCTGGATATGCTGATACATGTTATTTGTCTGATCCCCACAACGCGAAGTCACAGGCTGGGTATGTGTTTACCTATGGAGGGACAACCATTTCCTGGAGATCCATCAAGCAAACCTTGACGGCGACCTCATTCAATCACTCAGAGATCATTGCCATCCATGAAGCAAGTAGAGAATGCGTATAGTTACGCTCAGTTGTCCACCACATCCTGTCAACTACCGGACTGAAGGCTGGAGATCTCGAACCTACTACAATGTTCGAGGACAATGTTGCTTGCATAGCTCAGCTACGAGGTGGCTTCATCAAAGGCGACAGAACAAAGCACATTTCACCAAAGTTCTTCTGGACGCACGAGATACAGAGAGATGGCAAGATCGACATCAGACAAGTACAATCATGTGACAATTTGGCAGACTTGTTCACTAAAGCCCTTCCTACGACCACTTTTAGGAAGCTTGTACAGAAGATTGGAATGAGACGCCTAAGAGATCTAAAAGCTTAAGAGCTTGTACAGATCAGGGGGAGTTGGAGAGAGTTTGTACTCTTTTCCCTTAACTATGGTTTTTTCCCACAGGGTTTTCCATAGCTAAAGGTTTTAACGAGGCAAATCTCACCAACTCAGGATCCCGAAGTATCCACCCCATGTGAGATTCTTCTATGCTCAGAATCCCGAAGTATTCACGAGCGCAGTCCACACCTATGGCTGGATAAAGGGGAGTGTTGTGAACGGTTATAAATCGGAGTTGGTTAAGATTCTGGGCTATCTTAGAGATAGGCCCATATCAATGTAGCCCACATTGTATTCTCCCTACTTGCCTATAAATAAAGAGCTGGGGGCTCCTCCCCCAGTAGTTGATTCATAACAAAAATCAGTTAATAAAATCACAAATAAATATACGTATTGACTCAAAGATGATCCGAATAACATGAAAATTCTGGAAGAAGTCAGTTATCGGACCCACGTAATTTTGGCATGGAAATTTATCGTGCCCTAAAATAAAAATTTATCGGTGTAGAAATCTGTTGTGCCCTAAAATAAAAAAATTATTGAATTAGAAATCTGTCGTGCCGTCAGTGGCGAAGGTGAAGCCGAAATCTGATAACTTCTTTCCAAACCGAAATCTGTACACGAACGATTTTTGGGCATGAAAATCTGTTAATACGAATTCGGATCTTTGTTGAAGGTAAAGAAAAAGTTGAAAATATTAAGAAAAATGAAAATCTAATTTCTGTGCACAACGTGCAAAATTTTTGTCTATTGCAAGTTGTGTGCAGTGAGTAAAAGTTGATTCATTGGCAACTATTACTCATCGAGCACAAAATACAAAATTCAATTTGCATGTTGTGCGCGGTGAGTAATTTTCTCAGTGCTGTAAAAATTACTCACTGCTCATATCAGGCAAATTTTTTGCATATTGTGCCCGTTGAGTAATTTTTATCATTAGGTCAATTTTTGCTCATCTCACAGGCGGGCACTCCCCTGTTGATTCATGTGCGCCCTTGCATTCCAATAGGTTCATGTGCGCCCTTGCATTCTTTTAGGTTCACATGTGTCCTTCCAATTCCTCTATAAATTACTGCCCATGAGCCCTCCTCTACTCACTACTTATTCTCCTCATCTTCTCCTCTTCTCACACTAACACAAACTCCACAAGATCCTTCTTTTATAAAAATGTCACTTGAATTTTTTAGTCAGAATTTTGTAACAATACCAGCCGTTAGTGTCTAGATCTTCTCCAAGAGAACATCAGTATTAGAGTCCCAATTATCTACAATGTACCTCCAATAATGTAGCTACATGGGACTATAATACTGATGTGCTCATGGAAAAGTCCAGAACAGTAAGATATTGTGACAAAATTCTGAAGAACAAATAGATCATTAGCCATTTTTATATAGCTGCATATGCACTTAATATCCAAAAGGATTTGCAAAAAATTGTTGTTTTTTATGAATTTGGATGTAGTATGTATTGCTGTGCATGCTGTTTTAGAATTTTTTTAATTGATTAGTTCAGATTTTAAGGAAAATTATGTTAATGTGATGAAATTTGTAGTTGCAAGTCGTGACAGATGAAAATATTAATGACATGTGGAGGAAACATCATAGTTACTTCTGTGGACTAACAGCTCCGATGAAGACTCTGATGACAAGGGAAAATATTAGGAGAAGATTTTATGTGTATATCAATTACAACAAGAACAACTGATGTAATTTTTTGTTTGGGTTGATGAGAGGGATATGTGTCATCGCGGAAAAGAATTTACCAGATAATTGCTCCAGGAAATTTCAAAGTTAAAGATACGGATGCAAGAACGAGAAAGGAATTATAGAGATATTTAGGAGGAAACAAGTTTCTCTTTTTCCAGTCAATGACATTAACAGAAAAGAAGCTGCCAGTGGAAATTATATGATGAACAACATATCAACATTAGTTAGTCAGTCAAGTCATAGGATGGTGCTTGATATGTCCCCAATGCTGTGGCTTTGTTTAGGTTGTATATCCACTTTGTTGTTTATTGTACTTTTGTATGCATTAATGTTGCAGTGAAATGAACCACATTCTGATACATTAAAATATCTGAAACATTGACATAATGAAACATTGACATACTAATACGTTGACATATCTGATACATGACAAATCTGGCATATCTGATACATTGTCTTCTGACAGAGTGGCATATCTTGGTCTGGACAAATTTGGTGTTTCGTGCTTTTGTATGCATTGATGTTGTAGTAAAATGAACCCTATTCTGATACATCGAAATATACGAAACATTGACATATCTGATACATTTGTTAGGATCCATGTATGTAACGTTGACATATCTGATACATTTGTTAGGATCCAAGTATACTTAGCAACACACTAGGGGTGAATATTGTTGGTGTTTCAATTATTATTCCGCACAATATCTGATACATTTGTTAGGATCATGTATACTTAGCAACACACTAGGGGTGAATAGTGTAATGGCAATTAAAATGCTAATTAAAAATAATTTAGCAAATGCGTAATAATAATTGAAACACCAAGAATAAACACACAATGTCACATGCAAACACAAAGAAATATCCTAATTCGGCTATGCCTACTCCAGTCCAAACCTCGTAAACCCGAGTTGTGCATTTTCACTAAATGTACCCTAACCGGGGCACCAAGATTCAAACAAGAGCACAATCACTAACTTGGGATACAAAATAGTAAACCCTCCTAATGATGGAGTAGTAAACCCTCCAATTTCAAGTAACCCTCCAAAATGCTCTCACAACTTGAGAGCCAGGTCAAAATGAAATTAAACAAATTACACACTCTCACCTTAGCCTTGTAGATGATCTTAACACATAAAATTAAACTAGGATGAGTAAAAACCAAGTGCTTGAATGAGCTTGAGACTTGGTAGAACACTCTTTTTGAATGAAAACTCTTTTTGAGGAGAGAGAGAGAGAGAGAGAGAGAGAGAGAGAGAGAGAGAGAGAGAGATGGAAAACTTGGAAAATTTAGAAATATGCTTACTAATTGATACAAAAAATCTCAGCAAAACAAGCTTAAATAAAGTTTAGTTGAAAATCGCTCCCCAAAATGCCCTCCCAACGACTCTTTCTACAGCTCTCCGTAAAAAGGAGCTGTGTTTCTGGGTGTGCTAGAGCAAAGTAGTCGACTACAGTACAAGAAGTAGTTGGCTATTGCTAACACTGTAGTCGACTATTATTATAACTGCAATCGACTATTATGAGCAACAGTGAACAAAAAATTCATAACAAAACGAACTCCGATTGAGGTGATTCAAACTGCATGGGAAAGCTAGTGAAGTATGCAATCTAATGGGCCAGTAATGAATGAGAAATTCCGAACATAGAAAAACTGACAGAATGAAGAAAAAACAACACAAGACAACTTTCCTTTTCCAACTAGAATGTAGTTGACTAATATAGTGAAAGTAGTCTACTATTATGCTGATACATGAGAAAATAGCTTGAAATTATTTGGAAAATCAAGTTAAAACATTTCAAAAAATTCTAAAATATTTTTGTGAGTTTGAAAATTGATTTAAGGAAATAATGGATGCATCTACAAGGCATACAATGCGTCTAAAAATAAAGAAGAAAATTGCACAAAGAGGAGCATAAAAATTATATCTTCAAGCGTGTGCATGCTTTGCAATTGCCTTCAGCCAATATTCTCCCCTTTGATTCATGATGAGTGTTTGTTGTATATAGTTTTCTCCCTTTTCATACACATTTTTCTTTACTTATTTAGCTGTTTCCCACCATTTCCCCCATTTTGTTCCCTCTTTTGCTTTTATGGTCCCTTCTACGCTTTGCAAGAAATACATGCTGATTAGGGACCATATGGCATGAATATAGCGGGAAAGGGCAAACGAAACGGACACGGAAGATTAAACCATGCAAACGGGGGAGATTAGTGAAGAACTGTGATCCAAACGGCCACGTCAATTTGACACGGCCATGTATATCACAGGACCCAAGGAGCAAAGCACAACCCCACGCGGCCGCCTCAAGGTGCAACAAACGACCACGTCAAACGAGCACATAATCTGTATCCACGTGGCCGCATCATCGACATCTAAACGGTCGTGTCGCTGATGAGAAGAGTTGAAGAACTGTAAACAACACGGCCACGTGACGAAGTCGGCACTGCTGTGTAATCCCGAATAGCCAATGACCAAACGGCTGCTCCACGCGGCTGTTTTGAAGATGACGCAGGCGTCGAAGCCGAATTCGATGTGGCCGCTGTTTGTCACGCCCCGCTTCTCATTATACTTGGGAGCGAGGACGCGAGCGGGTCCGCATGTGCTTAAAGCAAGAAGGAGGTACTTTTTCTTTTCTTCCTCCTTGGTTTAAGCACATTACACGTCTGTGTGATAACATCCTTGCAGATTCTTGCATGCAACTCAAACAACACTGATAAGTTATTTATTTACAATCTCAAATCTCAAAAGATAGTTTACAACAATGAATGAAATGAAGGAGGGGGACGTGCAGCAATGTGTTCGCAAAACCAAAGAATGGAGACGTTGAGTTGTGCAAGCACTTGGGGTTATGGGTTGATGGGGAGGTATCCTTTAAGAGGTTGTAAAGGGAGAAATCGTGTGCGTGAATTTGGGGTGCGGAGGTACGGTGATGGGGAAGTAGGGGAGAGAGAAACAACTTGTTGGGTTGTTAAACCCCATACACAAAGGACGTGGGAGAGAGATACTGGGGTGATGGGTTGTTGGAGAAAATGATGGGAGGGTGGCCGCATGAATGGGGATGTGGTTCAGAGGAAAAAATGTGGGTGCATGGTCCTAGTTGTAGGGGCTATTACAACTAACACACACCTATTTCATTTATTATACAATGAATCAATTTATTAAACACATCTTTTGGAAAGTATTATCATCTAAGACGTATTAATATATGAAGGTATTATCATATAAAAATACCCGACAGTTAGAGTTTGCATTAAAATTTCAGTTTAAGAAATATTATTTAGGGTGAGATTTAATTAATTATGATTTTGGGAAATTTGGTTAATGTAAGATTTGATAGGATTAGTAAGAGAATTAAGTTGATGACAACGATTTGGATATAATTTGATTATTAAGATTTATCATGATTACTAGATTCAGATTTGATTTTGGAAAAACAGTATGGCTAAGGTATTCAAACGGTTTATTTAGCTTGGATTATTAAGATATGTTTTGGTTTATTCCTTTTAATAAAGGTATTTTGATAAGATTTGATTTAGGAAACACTTAAGATATTTAAGATTAAGATTTGGATATTGGATAGATTCAGTGATTAGGATTTAGATAATATATGATTAGAAATAGATGAATATTAAGATAACATAAGATTAGGATAATTCTTTTGGACTTATTGATTACGATAATAGATCTGATTACGGTTTGATTTAATGAATCGGTTGGACATTTTAGATCAGGATCAGTTTGGATTTACATCTTGGTCTAAGATTTGATTAGCGAAGATCGAAGATGTGATTCGATTAACACGATTTCGCCCCTGCAACCAACATCAATCACAAGTTAGAGAAGATATAACACGATCATTAAATCGCGTGCTCGAGCTACGGATAACAACAACAACAACAATAATAAAATCATTAATTACTCTATTAAATCACTATACTAATTAAATACATATGAAAGTACGTATATACAGAAACAGGCCGTTACATCCTACCCACCTTATAAAAATTCCGTCCTCGGAATTTAATAAAGCTAACGGGAGGTATAATGACCGCTAGAATCAAATGAGTTTCAGAAATGGCCGGGATGAATTTCAATGGCTAACGAGAAAGGGAAAAAAGGGAAAATATGTCGACGTA
This sequence comes from Scilla litardierei, assembly GCA_030789695.1. Classification (NCBI taxonomy): domain Eukaryota; kingdom Viridiplantae; phylum Streptophyta; class Magnoliopsida; order Asparagales; family Asparagaceae; genus Scilla; species Scilla litardierei. The sequence goes on along the minus strand of CM061137.1, from coordinate 15,249,660 downwards.
ATGTCACAGTGGGAAACAAGCGAATCAATAGTAAGGAAAATGATGATGTAGACATGACTAGGGAAAAATATTATGGGTCTACTACGAGGGTATCCTATAGCTGTCGGCATAAGAATATAATGTCGAAAACGGCTACAAAACCAAAGGTGGGCTTATTGGGTCAACTAATAATTTTGAAATCTAAGACGTACTAGGATTTTCTATTGAACAAGGCTAGGTTAGAGATTTCAAGGAAAGATGTTCTTGAGAATTAAGATTGTAATCTTATCTATGTTGTTTAGAGTGTTTTGCATATGCATGACCTGCATGGGCCACCACTAAAACCTGTCACGCCCCGCTTCCCATTTTACTTGGGAGCGAGGACGCAAGCGGGTCCGCATGTGCTTAAAGCAAGAAGGAGGTACTTTTTCTTTTCTTCCTCCTTGGTTTAAGCACATTACGCGTCTGGGTGATAACATCCTTGTAGATTCTTGCATGCAAACTCAACAACACAGATAAGTATTTTATTACAATCTCAAGTCTCAAAAATGAATACAACAATGAAAGAAATAAAAGAGGGAGGGTCATAAAGCCTATACAATCATTAAGAGAGTAATAGGTTCAAAGATGCTGCGAGGGTACAAAGCTTCTCAGTGGGGAAACTCAGCGGCAATGCACTCCTGATCAACCTGCTCAGTCACTAAGTAAACTCTTCTGCAAACCTGTTTAATACCTGACGTATATTTCACAAGACAAGGAAATATACGTCAGCGAGGGTCGCTCGGCAAGATTTAAAAAGATAAAAAGAACTTGACCCTCGGCAAGGTTTTCAAAAACAATTTCATGGCAATATGAGTCATAAAAGTAGAATTTATACTAATTAAAGCATGGCAGCGTAAGTAACGTTTGAGCACGTCAAGCGTAGTGCACAAGAAGGGCATAGCAAGTGTAGTGTGCAAAGCAGTGAGCAGGTGAAGTGTAGTGCGCAAAGTGGCGAACATGGCAAGGTGTAATGTGTACAGCAATAAGCATGGCAAGTGTGTGTGTACAGCAATAAACATGGCAAGCGTGGTGTGTACAGTAGTAAACATGGCAAGTGTAGTGTGTACAGCAGTAAACATGGCAAGTGCGGTGTACAGCAGTAAGCATGGCAAGTGTGGTGTGTATAGCAGTAAACATGGTATTAGTACACGAACAAGGTAGGAGTAACTAGCAAGAGTACAAAATTCTCAAATAGTAACAACCGGGATAAAGAGTGTGTCCATCGATCAAGTGTGCCTAGTGACAAGCCCAATGTCTGAGGGGGAAGTGACAAGCATTACACCCAGGCCAACGGGAGCTACCCGTGGCTCTATACTCACCGACCTGGCCAGGTGTCGGTCAAATTCACCACTAGAGTGCAATCTAGCATTCCAACATTTACTACATTGGACTACCCCACCCAAGTGTTCTGCTGGAACACGAGCCAACCTAATCCATATTATAAGCACGAGTTTGTCAACTCACATGACATCACGATATCACGATTTCGCCTCTTGGCGCACGAATTCATAATTTCACGATTTCAAGTATTCCATTCTGTCAATATATTCCGTCAATACGTATTCAATCACTAATCATTCAATCAGGAGTGTACAAGCATGATGTGTAACATAACTTAAGGCAAAACTAGCATTTCTTGATTTAGCATTTAAAAGTAACGATATTTAAAACAGAAAATGTACACTTGCCTGAAGCGACGCGATTTTGGGTGCCCAGATGATCGCGACGAGATGCGTGGTTCATCTGCGTCATTAAATTATGATATAAGCTAACCGTTCTTAACTAATAATCATTAAATTACCATAATACCCTGTTATAAAAACTAATTGTCTTACACCGTAACATTTATACTAACATTGTTCCAAAAAGATTTATAACTAGTATTGCACCCTATGATGTATTACACAGATTGATGCCATAAAGCTCAATATAAAAGGCCTACTGGTTATCTAGTACTTTGCCATCACTGAAGTCTATAGGTTTTAGTCAAACAAGATGGGTTACTGTTATAATATTTATCCTCACCCGCGATGTACGGACGAGTCACCGCACGTGTACGGTGCATTATAGTATTTATAGAATGTCGAACTCAAGGGAGGCGATCGTCTAACACTTAGCTTTTGTGGAAGGAGGAGAATGTGTGGTCGGGGTTGTCATGTTGGAATTGGTTGGTTGGTTGTGAGAAGTGAAATTAACTAAATATTAAACGTCTAAAGCGTTCGGGTTTCCCCACTAGGCCCTTCGGTAATAGATTTCAGGTCAATTGGTCCTTCGTTGGACGATGGATTTGGGTAGGAGTGTCACATCGGAAATGGAAGCGAGCGTTAAACTTCTGTTGTCACGCTCGTCTAATGCATCCATATACGGAGTCGTGCTTTCGCAACCGGCTTCATATGGGAATGCTTGCATTACACTCGACACTTGGTCCCACCTCGCAATCCGTAGGCACTCGCGTGCTCTATGGAATGCGGCACCATTCTACGGTTGGTTCTAGTGGTCAGGCTACTTTCGTAGTCATCAGCTAGCGGATTGGGGATTAGTGGTTGCCCCCGGCTCTCAGGTCACTCACGTGAGCGCGAGCCCGAGCCCGGGAAAATGGCCACTAAGCCCAAGTCAGATTCGTGGGGATTCTCCTTATGATATGGAGTTGCTTTTGCAGTCACCCAATCCTAAGGCTAATACCCCAAAACCATTGTTCAAACCACCATATGGAGACCCTAGATTCATCCAACGGAGGTCTAGCCTAACATCCAATCCCTAAGAACCTAGGGATCCTACCTAAGCCCTAGATACTCACTACTCTAGCATGTCTATGGCTACAAAAGTGGGAGCAATGGAGATTATCATAATTACTCGGGCAAACGTTATGAAACTAATATCAATGCGAAGAGAAGGCAATAGAGAACAACATATCAAAAAAATCAAAGAGAAATGAATAGATACCAGGATTTAGATTGCAAAATAAGATCCCAAGAAAAAGAGCCTCTCCAATAGCTCTTAAGTTTCCAGTAGTAAAATACAACTTAACCTAATCTAAAAACTGTTTGGTTTATATACAAAACCCATACGTTTCGGGGTTTACAGCAAAACCAACCCGAAACCTAATAAAAAGCTAAAAATGTAATCTTCAGCCTAGCGCTCGGTCGAGCGGGGTGCTCGCTCGACCGAGCGCTGCCATGTGGAGCTTCATCATGGGGATCTTGAGAGGGGGCCGCTTGGTCGAGCGGGGAAGCTGCTCGACTGAGCGCCATCTTCGAGAATTGATGTCGCTCGATGGAAGAAGAGGCCACTCGGTTGAGCATGGAAGCCGCTCGACAGAGCAAATTAAACACCATTTTAACAGAGAGTTGAAGGGCAAAAATTGGGATCTACTGACGACTGGCTTGGGCGATCGACTTGGTCACTCGGTCGAGCGACTCCTTTGCAACTTTGGCCTATTCATCTTGGTGCCATAGCTCGGTGGAGTGCATCATGCGCTCGATCGAGCGATCTGGAAAATCTCATCATCCTTCTTCACTTCTCCTTCTTCTACTCCTTCTCTTCATCTTCTTCTTCCCCTTCATCTTCTTCTACTCCTTCTTCTCTTTTCCTTCTGCTCAATTGATTCGTCGTGGCGAGGCGATGCGCGCTTGGCTTCGAAGTTGTGTCCAAATTCACGTATCGCTTCGAATCGTGTCGAATTACCTGAAAGTGTATAAGACATCGCAAGAATCACATATATCAAGAAAAGTGCGATATAATACGAAAATACGAATTCGGACGATCGAAACGATATGGAAATGCATGATAAAAACATGGAAAATATAGACACAACAAAATCCCCCAAGCTTACTTCTTACTCATCCTCGAGGAAGGCGAATAAGAAGTTCGCCGGAGGGAGAAAACAACGAAGTGCGAAAGAGATCAAAAATAAGAAAAGCGACTAACATCTCCTCATCTCATAAGCACGCAGCAACACTCCAACTTAATAAAAATGAATGCACATGACTCACGAGGATTTATCAAATCTAGCATAGATTATATAGAATGGATTTTTCGACAAATAAAGTGAACTCGAGTATATGATATGAAGTCAGAGTGAAATTCCTATTATATCATACTGTCAATATACAATATCCATGATTCGAATCCAAATCTCTACAACTCATTCTGAGCAGCGTATAGTGTCATGATCAATCATTTCAAGCATGCAAGATGATTTTAATTAACATTTAATAAATGGAGATGGTAAATTCAATGAAATCTAGAAATCACCTCACTAATCTCTTTCACGAATCCTAGAAATCATCGACCTTGCCATGTCCTTACTCTATATAGAAAGTGAGGTAAGGATGTGGGATTTTTCTTTTTATACTTGTTTTTGGCTATACAATTTTCTTTATATATACATACTTTTATTTCTTTATATACACGAGATAACTCAGTATATACAAGAGGCGGCATATGCATCACAGACCAGATGGTCCTAGGTGTAATGCCAGTATGTGTAAAATACTATTTGCGTGTGTGTATAGTAATTTTGTTGTGTGTATAGTAATTTCCTACATGTATGGCTATAAGGTGGCTATGATATGCTTTGGATATATACGTGAACGCGTGTGGTTGGATAGTAAATTGATATTATTGTTAGCATGCTATTAGTGTTTATTAGCGTGCTTAGCGATTTTAGTTGGTGAGTGTGTATAGTAAAACGGTATGTTCATGATAATTGGTGATGCTGAGATAGTTATTAATGAATGACATTATTATTATTGATGTTTGGTTGTTATTATTGGTGATGTTATTGTTGGTAATAGTATTTTTATTATTGGTGATGTTGATTAATATTATCATTACTATTGTTTGGGCCTTAGTTAATTTTAATATCTAAGAGTTGGGCTTCCTTACTAATTGTGTTGGGCTTGAATTGTGGGCTTAGATTATTACTAGAAGAGAGATGAAGGGATGAGGATTGGAATGGTAAACTTGTAATTACATGAGCCCCCTAGAAATATCTCCTATAATTAATCATCTCTTTTCTACACTCTTCTCTTTAATTCATTTCTTTTCTACACTCTTCTCTTTTCCACACTCTTCTTCAATTCATTCCTCATTTGTGTTGTCATTCACACACACTCTCTCCCTTACTCTCCCACCATGGCTGAAATTTTTAGAGGAAGAAAAAAATAGAGGAGGAAAGAAAGAAAGAAAAAGAAAAAGAAAGAAAGGAAGAAGGAAGAAGGAAGAAAAGAGAAGAAAGGGGGGAGAACTCAAGAGGAGGAAGGAGCAAGAGGAATTAAGGTTTGGAGCTTGGGATTCATTGTGGAGTTTCATGGATTTGGAAGATGGTTTTGATTTCTCAAGCAAGGTAGGAATCCTTCTCCCTATAGCTTGCTATTTGATTTCATGTTCATAGTTGTTGCTGGAAAATTTGTGCTGTTTAGATGCAACTTTAGTTATGAACTGCTCTTAATTGGCTACATGAAATTGCTTGATAAAAATATATGTTGTGTATATTGATGTCCTTAATAACTTTCATGTTCACAACTTTTTCCAGTTCAAACTGGAAGTTAGGTTAAAAATTCGATTTTTGCAACATGTCTGGAATTCTGTCACACTGGACACAGTTTAGAAAAATGGAGTTTATTACCTGCACACTCTATGAAATTTGCTGTTCTTGGTCTTGTTGTAAAGTTAACAGGTTTTTCTCCAATTTTATCTCAGTGCTTAATTTTCGAAATTCTGACTGCAATAGGCCCAAAATCAGCAACCAAGACAGACTCTGAAATCTGTCTGGAAAACAGATTTGGCAGATTTCACCAAATAATTCACCATAAATCACTTACTTAATATATTTGCCTGAAATTTATCTGTGAATCCAGAACTATCATACCTACAACTTTCATTTACATTTTATTGTTATGTTCTATACAAAAATATGGAGTAAAATGCCAATCAATCTGACTGTTGTGCAATTTTAAGCAAGCTGGACTGTTTTGGGTGAAATGTTGAAGTTGTAAACTCATATGTATTGAAAAAAGAACCATGGGTGAAATGCATTTAATTTCATGCTTTGAAATTAATCAACCACCTTTCAAGTTATATCATGCTATTAGTGGCTTTATGTTGTGTTGGTGGAATTACTTGTATGTAGTCAAGTGTGAAATTAATCATTTCACTAAAAAGTTGCTATCGTGCTATTGGTATTATGTTGGTTTCAATTGAACTATGGATTATGTTTATTATGCCCTCCAAGTATTTGGGAAGGGCTATTGCATATTTGGGCTATGTTGGAATGTTGTGTATGGAAGATTATATGTGTTGGAATCGTATGCGTTGGAAATGAGAACTATGTGGCAAATGTTGTGGTTGGAAAAGTTATATGTGTTGGAATGAGTGGAGGTGAAAATGGTGGTTGTCATGTGATTCCTTTTATTACACGTTAATTTGTAATTGAAACGCTGATAAATGATTAAGCCCTCTTAAATGAGGGTGACACGGGGATTGGGGGACACTAAGTTGTGGGGAAAACATGAGGGGCTGGACTGGTGGTTGGTGGCCCTCCTGTTCTTGCCCGAGTGACGGGGAGTGGCGGGAAATGAGGAGAATTGGAGAAATGTGAAGGGGAAATAAGGGGAAAACATGGCTCCTTTAGTAAGAGCTTGTCTCGGGGAGCTTGCCTGTTCCACCTCAAATGGGGGCGAGGTCCAGTCCCAAGAAGGTATACACACTACGTAGGGTCCAAAACACTTCAGATAACTTTCATTATGTTTGTAGCATTATCAATTGTTGCTTACTTGTACGTTCTTTACTTGTAGCCCTTCCATGTTGTATACCCTTGTTATAAACATTGCCTATTGTAGTTCTTGTCGCTTGCGTTTATTTTACTCATGTTGTTGCACTCTTTTGTTGTTGTACTTGCGTTTATGATATGCATTCAATGCTTTATGTCATACACATGTTCTTTTAGCTCGTTTCATACTTCATTTGCACCTTGCTATGAATGCATGTAAGATAGTTGCATTTTCATAATAGCATACTAGAGGGAGTTGGCATTCCTACTGGGTCACGCGTTGACGTGCCCCCGTTGACTTTTTCAGGTGTAGTTCCTTGGTATGGCAGGTGGATCTAGAGGTTGAGGTTGGAATTCTGTTGTTGGGAGTTGGAGCTTAGATTGGATGGTGAGGGGTGAGGAGAGAGCTAAGTGTACTTTGGGTTTTCTTTTGGGGTGAGAGATTCTTGTAGTAAATGAATTGATGCACAATGATGCTCTGAGGTGTATATGAAATTGTACAGTGTTTGTTTTATTTTAATGTTTCACTGTGGCTTTGTGTCGTTATGTGTTTGTTGGATGGTTGTTTGTTGAATACTACATGTACTATTCCCAGCAATGCGCAGTGGACCTGCAGATACGTTTTTAGTTCTCGTTATGTACCCTACCTCCCTGCGTATCCCAGGGATGTGGACGTGACACTAGGGCATCGGGTTACGAAGAACCCCTCGGACCTTTTATTTAGGTAATATTTTTTGGTTTTTTGATTTTTTTTTTCAATGTTTTTGGGATTTTTGCTAACTCACATAAACGCGATGGAATGCAAAGCACGATCAAAGATCGTAATTGGCTATATACAAAAATATAAAGAAAAAAGATAGAATTGGGACATGGCTCTGTGTCAGAATATCTAGTAAACTCTACTTAAGTGTCGTGGGTTATCCAAACTCCATTGAACTACCATTCATTATGAAAGTACACGTTTTCACACAATTATGCAATTTTTCATTCAATTATCAATTAATCAAGTAATTTTTAGCTTACCTGTTTCGAGAATACTTATCGTGGAGAAATGGATCTAAATCATGGAGAAGCATATTAATATACATCCTACTTAAGGAATATCTCTAACTCATGGAATCATAGAGTTCAAAATTGTAATCCATTCTATATATATGCAATGAAGCGCAAGTAGACTTTGATAAATCTACGCAAGTAAGTTGGGTGTGCCCAGGTTATAGTGCAATCATAGGAGAATCATCTTTAGTCTAATAAAAAGAAAAAAGGAAAAGAAAAAACAAGCATGCAAACAGACAAAAAGAGAAAGAAAGGAAATAATAATAATATGATGCTAAAAAGAAAAAATGGGGCGGAAATGGAACTAAAAAGTGAGAATAAGGAAAAGGGATAAGTATAAAGCGATAGCGCTCATCCCCAAACTAAACACAGCAGTGTCCTCACTGCTGAGAACATGCGCGTAGAGATGGAAAATGATGCTATAGGTGAGATGGGTGGGATGAGATGAGAAAATAAAAATCATGGGAAATAAACTGAAGGTGGAGATGCATATGTACAGTATGCATATATACAAGGAGTGAAGATGAGGATGATGAGGATGAACAAAATAGACGCCAAAATGTGACTCCCCCAAGCTGGACTAAGCCGGGCCCCGAAATGAAAGATGTGTACAATAATATGATGGGGAGACACTGGACATTGAGAAGCTATAAATCAGGTAGCACCACCACCCGGTGGTGGTGGTGGTGGTGGCTGAAGAAGCAGAAGGATGCGGTCTAGCTTCTCGTTGGTCCGCTGCTCAAGTTCAGTGAGTGCCCTAACGGCTCTGCGGAGCTCAAGTACAGCCTACTCCACCTCATATAATCGACCTAAAATGTCGGGAGGGCATGAGCTGCTGGATTCACCTCTCGAATGGGGTGCCTGTGTGGTGAAGGCGTGGTGTAGTGGGAGTGTAGGAAGTGCAGAGACTGGGGCAGTGGTGGTGGGAGCAGAGGATGAAGGAAAACTTGAGGTAGGGGCTGATGTGGCAGGTGCAGACATGGTGGAGGTGGTGGCAACAGCTGTGGAGACAGACACCGACACACTCCCTGTAAAAATAGCTGAGACGATGCTAGATATAGGTGAAGACAGGAATGCGTGCACTAGTGTGGTCTCGGGTGGTGGTGATGTATAGACAGAAGGACCGACGCTCAGATCAGAAGTGAGGGCCTCAGCTGATAATGCTGGGTCCTCATCAGAAGTGAGGACTGGAAGGTCGATGGTCGAATCAAAAACATGGGGCTCAGAGGAAATCGCAGGGCCCTCAACAGATGTGGGGACAGAAGGGGCCGCTGCTAGCTCGGCTAAGGACAAGATGGGGTGGGGCTCCTCAGCGTGTAGCGGGTCAGTGCCCAGCTGGTGAGCAGGCTGCTGCTGAGCAACCTGCACATCATCGGGCTCCAACTCGTAAGTGGGAGGGATGCGCTCTTGGATGTGGAGGATCTACTCTACCTGCTGAAGGGCCACTGCAGTCGCGGCAGGGCTTGGAAGGACCATAAATCGGCGTTAAAATGCCCGTGAAGGTATACCTAATGCCTCACCATGGACCCTAATAATATGCATGCGAAAAAGCACACGCAATGATAGGCCGATAGGGCCCGACGCCTCTAGAAGGTCCTCAGGGATGGGAAGCTTGGCTGGCTGGGCTATAATGGTGAAGAAGCCACCATAACAAATGGGGCCTCTCTGCAAGGTAGCAGCCCGGCATAGGCAGTCGTAGAAGACCTGGGCGTGATCTATATGGAAGAGGGCGAGAGGTGCCGTCGGGCTGCGCCTCAAGTGGGATGGTAAGGCCCTATAAGAGGATGAGCATGATAGAAGACATAGTTGTTGAGTATTGGTGTTTCATACCAATCTTATTTTGATGATGATCACAACATTATGTTGTTGCTAATGAATCTCATGTTTTAGTCTCACAGTTTATTTCCTAGAATATCTTTCTTGGAGACTAATCACTTGGTGTAAGGATGGACATCATGTGAAGAAGGGCCAAAGTTTGGACTCTAGGAGTGCCAAAGCTTGGAGATGGTGGAGAGCATTCAAGGCATCAAGATTGAAGACTTAGACTCTAAGGAAAGCATTGTAATCCATGTAATTTACTTTATTGCTTTCTCTCTCTTTTGAGTCTAGGTTATTGTAATGCCTTGTTAGATGGTTTACTTATCATGCATATGCATTTAACCATCTTAGTGAACCTTAGGATTATCATAGAATCCAACCCAATAGGTTCACTCTGTTCAAAGACCCATTTGGAGTCTCTGGCTTTCCATCAGTCGCCTGACGAGAGAAACACAGTCGACTGGGTGATTTCCAGTCGCCTGATTTGCACAGCTCAAGTCAACATTTCAATTGACTCAAACTTGAGCTTTACGCACAGTCGTCTGTCGATCAGTTTACAGTCACCTGTATACTTACAGTCGCCTGGAAATTGGCCAACAGTCGCCTGTCTAGCGTAAGTGCAATCTCTGCATCTCTATGTCTTCTCTCTATATTATACTGCAGACGACTGATGAAGAATGTACAGTCGCCTGACTATTTGACAGTCGATTGTAGTATTAACATCAGTCGCATGTGCGAATAATTGGAGAAAGAGTGCAGCTTTCTGTTTCGATCCATCCCCTGCAGCAGTCGTCTGTTGAAGGATTAACAGGCACCTGTCCTGTTTGTCAGTCGACTGTATTGTCTTCATCAGTCGACTGTCCTGGCTCAGATTATAGCCGTTGGATATTTTCTAGCCGTTGATCAGTCGACTGTCTTTTGATCATCAGTCGACTGTTCCTGTCGTTTTCACCCAGTTTCTAGCCGTTGCAGAATTCTTTCTTTGGCTGTTTCCTTGGGTTTTTGGGCTTGATATGGGGTTCCTATATATATGAGTGTGCTGCCATCTCTTGCTTATTCTTGATTCTTCTTGATACAATTGAAAATCTCAAGAGATCTATAAGCAACTCTCAAGCTCCCACATTTCCCTCTATTAAGCATTCATTCCTCTTCATGCATTGAAGTCCAGCTCAAGGAAAATCATCCAAGTGCTCTCAAGCATATTCCAACACTTGAAGATCCTCTTCCATGCCTTGCATTCATTCATGAGTAAGCATCTCAAGGCATAGGTAAGAGTATTTATTTTACTTGGTGTAATTGTATTTTTTCCTATTTCTCTTTGTGGGATTAGGATTCTCTCTTTGTGGGAGGTTGTCTCTTTGTGGGACTTAGGATACTCTCTTTGTGGGAGTAACTCTCTTTGTGGGAGTTTAGTGTCCTAGTGTAGGGCTAACCCTAATTCTCTGAGTGGGAGTTAGTGATTCTCTGTGTGCGAGTCTTGATCCTCGTGTAGGATTGGTTGGGTCCTTGTGTAGGGCATAAATCCTCTTTGTGGGGGTGTGAGATTTGTATTCACTTCTCTGTGTGGGAATATAGTGAATATTGATGTGGCTGGATGTAACGACTGGTTTTGATGTATCTGGATTAATTATATTATATATATATATATTGGTGGATTTTCTCCTTATGCGTGGTTTTCGTCTCCGTAGCTTTCACTTTTGATCGTTTCGTCGTGATTTTCTAGCTTCTTCCTTAGAATCGTTGGTCTTGGAGTAAGTCACTCGTGACAGGCTTCATAACGGTCATATCTTATTGTTAGGTCAAGCCTAGGAGTCTTAGGAATCGATCCCGGAGCTTCGCGCTCCATTTCGGAACTTTCTGTGCACGTTAGCCGGTACAAGAAGGGGAACCGACCGACTAGATGACGATTTAGTCGGTCGGCAAACCTTCATGGACGGACTAGTGGTCTTTGTTAATTACTCAGGAGTTACTGTTTATCGTTAGTCGGTCTAAGAACATTTGTCGACCGACTAGGTTGCAAACTAGTCGGTCAGCAATCGTTCTTTAACTGACTAGCTCTATGATCATTTTGATACCAAGTACTATTCATTCTTAGTCGGTCTAAGAACGTTCATCGACCGACTAGATGATAAACTAGTCGGTCAGTAGTTGTTCTTTGACCGACTAAATCTAAATCCTATTTTTGTACAGGAGTTACCGTTTACACTTAGTCGGTCTGCGTTGGTCAACCGACCGACTAGTTCCCGAACTAGTCGGTCAGAGGTTGCTCTTTGACCGACTAATCAGTGTCGAAACCCTAATTTCTGGGCAGCCGCCAGGTCGTTCTCTATTTAAACCCCACTTCGTTTCTTTTCTTTCTTTCTCTTCTCCTGGCCTCTTTCCTTCCCCCTTGACCTCTGATCTTCCCCTAGCCTCCCCCCTTCATCAAGAGCCTCTCCCCCTCTCCATTTAGGCCGGCCACCATGCCCTAGGCCATCTCCAACCCCCAAAAATCCCAAAAATCCCCAAAACCCCATTTCTCCAAATTTCTCCATCCATTTCCAGATCTGAACCCTAGGTTCCCCGGATCGTTTCTTCCGTTGCCGTGCTTGCTCGGCATCATTCTTCCGCTAACGATTCGGTAATAACTCGATTCTATAATATTCTCTTAACCCATTTGTGTTTTTGTGAAACCCTAATAAAACTAGGTTGGATGTTGTTCTAATATTGTTTTACCATGGCAGCGATCTCATCTCCGTAGTTAGCATTTGTGTGACGGCCTCGTTGATCGTCATCCTCGGTGCTAGGCAAGTGAAACTTGCCACTTAGGATTTTGGGCCATGTCTTAGGCCATTTGCTTGTTGTAGGCGTAAAAGAGACTAGGCGACGAAATGATACTCGCCTAGGCGCAATTTCAGGAACTAGCTTGACAACGAAGCTAGATCCGACATTTATCATGTTGCACAACTACCATGTCATGTTTAATTTCCATTAACGGTACGTGAATTAATTGTCATGTCATTGCATTCTTTAAGTGTTCCCGTGATTGCGTAGCTCCGCTACACCTTGTGAAATGATTGAGGCTAGGTGCACCCCTATGCCAAATGAAATACGCTTCTGGTTTGTGATCCAGGAAACAAGCTCTTGTGCGGGGCAACCCTGGCTCATTTACTGAGCATCGTGTACAGGGACCCTGGCTCATTTACACGTGGGTTTTGGGGTAAGAGTTAAGCGGCCATTCAACTGGGAGTCTGCCCGATCAGCAACTGCACTTGTAAGGCGTAAACTCTGGGATTGGGGTAGTGTTAAGTGGCCAATCAGTGTGAATGTCAACAGTTCAGCTGTAAGGCGTAAACATCTACAAACAACTTGAAACGTGACTAGTGAAAAGATTGAGATTGTTAGTAGTTTGGCTACTCTTGACATGCCCTGATAATGGTCCTCTTGTACTTGTGGTTTCACCATGTCTTACTTGTGCACTCATACCATAACTACCATGTCATGCATACTATAACTGCTAGGTTGTTAGTTTGCCTTCCTTTTCAGTTTCCTTGCCCAAGTCTTTTAGACTTGCTGACATGTGCCCCTTTACTCTTTTGGGTGACACATGTTAGATCCTGAGCCTGAGTTCGTTGTTGAGGACGAGGTATTTGCGGACGCCGAGCCCGAGCCTGTGTTTGACGAGGACTTCGTGGACACGGGCGATCAGTCGTAGAGACTGTTTGTGTTGTTGTTTAGACTGTTTTGTTGTCGGTGCGTGGCACCAATATACTTTGTTATGTTGTCCCTTTTGTTGGCCTTGTTCTGGGCCTTTAGACTCTTTCTTTTAGCCTGGTGGCTTTTCTGGATGTTGAACTTAATTTTAATGTTGGACAAATTCTGAGATTTGAGATTTTATTTCTGTCTCTCCTTGTGTTATTATTGTTGCTCCGTTTGTGGTTACAGGGACCTGCTTATGTTTTATTGACGCTTATCGGGTTTGGGGCTTCACAGGTCCACTCTCGTGCGGACCTTTTCACGTCTCGCCTCCATTTTAGGGAAGCGGGGCGTGACAGGTTTTGTTGGTGGCCCATGCAGGTCCATTTTGTAACTGTGATTATCGGAATAACGATAATAATATTAGAATATTCAATAAACTAAGTTCGACGTCCGAGTCATAAGCTATGAGTCTAATTATTTCGTTTTTTTGTGTCATTAGATGGTAGGAAGGCGATTCACCCGATGTGGAGGTAGTGGTGCGCCCCCTCATGACGAGGAGCCTGAGCGGGAACCCACCAATGGAGAGATGATGCGGATGATGCTTTAGATGATGCAGGTGCAGCAGGGCGTGCTCCTGCAAGTCCAGAATGCTCCAGTTGTTCGAGCTGGTCGGGTAATCCAGGATGCCCCTCGCTCCGAGCCGGGAGCGAAGCAATTTCGGGAGCTGGGTCCTGCTTATTTTGATGGGTCTGAGGGTCCTCTGGCTGCCAATGAGTGGATTCAGAACATTGAGGATAACTTGAAGATGGCCAAGATCAGCCCGGCTGGATGGGTTGATTTGGCGAAGAGGCAACTCAAGGATAATGCTCGGAACTGGTGGGATGCGGAAGAGAAGATGCTGGTGGAGCCGATAGCTTAGGCTACTTTTAAGTCCAGGTTTGATGAGGAGTTCTTTCCAAAGGCTGCTAGGAAGGAGATGCTGCAGCGCTTTATTGATCTGAAGCAAGGGAGCTTGACGGTGGACCTGTACCACCAAGAGTTCACTAGGCTAAGTCGGTTCGCACCGAAGATGGTGCAGGATGCTGATGAGAGGGCTCAGAGGTTCCTGTAGGGGCTTGCTTTGGAGCTTCAGAGTTTTGTGTCTTCCTCTGATCTGGACTCTTATCAGAAGGTTCTGGTCGCTACGAGGAGGCAGGAGCTGAACCTGAGTCAGAGGAGAGGACATGTTTCTGGTGCTGGGAAGAGGCCTGTGGAGCAGGCCAGGGCAGTGGTTAGGCCTGGTTTCAAGCCTAATCATCCGGTGCAGTTCAAGAGGCCAGGAGGGCCTAATCAGAAGACTTGCCATTTCCGCGGCAAGCCTGGCCACATCAAGGATCAATGTAGGAAGTTTCTGGGCCAGTGTTTGGTTTGTGGTGATGCTTATCATGTCGCGAAGGATTGTCGACATGCAAATTAGTTGCGAAGGGCACCTGTTACAGCACAGTCGTTGCAGCAGAGAGCGCCTGTTCCTGCTGGACGTGGAGCAGCTCTTGTTCCACAGAGGCATGCTTTTCAGCAGGCTTTTTCGCCGAGGAGGCAGGCTTTTCTGATGACCGCTGTGGAGAGCGAGGTCGTGGATGATGTTATCGCAGGTAATCCTCAATCTGGCTGTTCCTTTCTTAGTTGGTTTTGTTTGTTAGATTATGTTGTTTGCTTGCATATGATTGTTGCTAGACTAGGGCTTGATTGTTAGACTGTTTGTAGGTGTGATTTTGGTGTGCACATTTCCTGCACGAGTCCTCTTTGATTCCGGTGCATCGATGTGCATTATTTCTCGGAGCTTCGTGGAGAAGCATTCCTTGTCGACGTCCCCTCTTTCCAAGAGTTGGAATATCGTTACAGGGAATGGCGTGGTCTCGGTGCATCTTGGTTGCAATTCTTGCCCGTTGGTGGTCTGTGGACATGAGCTTTACGCTGATTTCATTGTCCACGACATCATCAACTATGATGCGGTCCTTGGGATGGATTGGCTTGCGAGCTTCTATGCTACGATCGACTGTCGGAGGAAGAAGGTGGTGTTCGAGATTCCCGGACATCCAGTATTTGAGTTCAGCCGAGGTAGCAGCTCGCTTGGTCCTGTCAGATTTCGGGCCAGGCCGGTGGAGTTTGTGGCTATGCTGATGGAGCTGGAGAGGCCAGCGGTTGTACGGGACTTTGATGACGTCTTCCCCGAGGAGATGTCTGGATTGCCACCTGATCGAGCTCTAAAATTTTCTATTGAACTTATTCCGGGAGCGCAACCGATTTCGAAGGCGCCATATCGTATGGCACCCGCTGAGTTGGAGGAATTGCGGAAGCAGCTAGATGAGCTTTTGCAGAAGGGTTATATCAACCCTAGTGTGTCTCCGTGGGGAGCACCGGTGCTGTTGGTGAGGAAGAAGGATGGTTCGCGTCGCATGTGCGTGGACTATCGGGAGCTGAATGCGGCGACCATCAAGAATAAATACCCGTTGCCTTGCATCGATGATATTTTTGATCAGCTTGGAGGTTCGAGGGTGTTTTCGAAGTTGGATATGAGGAGTGGTTATCATCAGTTGAAGGTGAAGAAGGAAGATGTTCCGAAGACAGCGTTCAGGACGAAGTATGGACACTACGAGTTTGTGGTTATGCCTTTCGGTGTAACCAATGCACCCGTAGTTTTCATGAATCTGATGAACCTGATTTTCTACGACTTTTTAGATAAGTTTGTCGTTATCTTTATTGACGATATTCTGATCTATTCAAAGTCGGAGGAGGAACATGCCTCGCACTTGAGGACGGTGTTGGAGGTTTTGAGGAAGCATCGGCTGTATGCTAAGTTTTCGAAGTGCGAGTTTTGGCTGGACAGAGTTGCTTTTCTCGGGCATGTGGTGACTGGAGATGGTGTTTTAGTGGATCCCGAGAAGATCAGGGCCATCAGAGAGTGGCCTGTTCCGCAGTCAGTGTCTGAGATCCGGAGTTTCCTTGGGCTTGCTGGTTACTATCGGCGCTTCATTAAGGACTTTTCCCGTATTGCCGAGCCGATGACCAGATTGACGCGGAAGGATGTACCTTTTGTTTGGTCGGGTGATTGTGAGAATGCCTTTGGTGTTCTGAGGGAGAGATTGACGACTGCCCCTATTCTTGTTGTGCCTGATCGTAGCGGTGGATTTGAGATCTTTTGCGATGCTTCTGGCAAGGGTCTCGGTTGTGTATTGCATCAGCACAGGCATGTTGTGGCGTATACTTCGCGTCAGCTCAAGACTCATGAGAAGAATTACCCGATGCACGATTTGGAGTTGGCTGCCGTCGTGTTTGCGCTCAAGATTTGGAGGCACTTCCTGCTGAGTGAGAAAGTGAAGATCTTCACCGATCACAAAAGCTTGAAGTATATTTTTACTCAGAAGGAGCTCAACATGCGACATCGTCGATGGTTGGAGCTCATGGCGGATTATGAGATTGATTTACAGTATCACCCTGGCAAGGTGAATGTGGTTCCTGATGCGCTGAGTATGCTTCCAGCGGTGATGATTTTGACCTCGCAGTGGAGATTGCAGCAGGATTTTTACGAGTCTGGTGTTGAGATTGTTCTTCCTGGGGAGTCTTCTTCGTTGATGTGTATGCAGATTCAGTCGACGATCGTGGATCGGGTCAAGGCTGGCCAGGCTAAGGATCCGAAGCTGGTGAAGATTCGGGAGTAGGTGGAAGCCGGTCTGCGGACTGACTTTTTGATTCATGAGGATGGCTCGCTGAGGTTTGGAGCCAGGTTGTGTGTGCCAGCTGGGGGTATTAGAGAGGAGTTGATGGTGGAGGCACACAGTTCGCCGTATTCCGTGCATCCTGGTGGGACCAAGATGTACCAGGATCTTCGTCTTAACTATTGGTGGCATGGTATGAAGAGGAGCGTGGCTCGGAGTGTAGCCAAGTGCTTGGTTTGCCAGCAAGTGAAGGCGGAGCATCAGCGTACGGCAGGGTTGCTACAACCGCTTCCGATTCCGGAGTGGAAATGGCAACACATCACTATGGATTTCGTGACTGGACTACCTCGGAGTCCGAAGCAAAATGACGCGATTTGGGTGATCGTAGATCGATTGACCAAATCCGCGCACTTTATTCCATTCCGAGTGGGACAGTCCACTGAGGCGCTAGCGAGGAGATATATGGAGGTAAATTCTTTTACTCTCCATTTTTGTTTCCTTTTCCTAGCTTAGATTGTGATGTAACGTGAATCGTGCAGGAGATCGTACGACTTCACGGAGTCCCCGTGAGCATCGTGTCGGACAGAGACACGAGGTTCACATCTCAGTTTTGGCAGAGTTTGCAGAAGAGTTTGGGTATGCGTCTGAGTTTCAGCACGGCGTACCATCCGCAGACGGATGGCCAGTCCGAGAGGACGATTCAGATCTTGGAGGACATGCTGAGGGCGTGCATGTTGGATTTCAAGGGTTCGTGGGAGGACCATCCACATCTGGTAGAGTTTTCCTACAACAACAGCTTCCAGGCGAGTATTGGCATGGTGCCTTTCGCCGCTCTTTATGGGAGGAAATGTCGATCACCATAGAGTTGGGATGACGTTGGTGATCGGGAGCTGTTGGGACCTGAGATGATTGTGGAGGCCGTGGATGTTGTCAGGAACATTCGGGAGAGGATGAGGATTGCTCAGGACCGTTTTAAGCATTGGGCGGATGCTAAACGTCGTCCTTTGGAGTTTCAGCCGGGCGACCATGTGTTCTTGAAGATTTTCACGAATCGTGGTGTGATTCGCTTTGGGAAGCGAGGGAAGTTGAGCCCGCGATACATTGGACCGTTTGACATTCTGGAGAGAGTTGGCGAGGTAGCCTACCGCTTAGCCTTGCCACCATCTTTGGAAGGAGTTCACAATGTTTTCCATGTGTCACAGCTTCGTCGATACATTAGCGATCCATCTCATGCTGTGGATTTCTCGGAGATTACCGTTCACCCTGATATGACGTATGACCAGCAGCCAGTACAGATTCTGGACAAGCGTCAGAAGTCACTTCGGAACAAGGTTGTCAATTTTGTGAGGGTAATGTGGCGACACGGCTCGCCAGGAGAGTCTACTTGGAAGAACGAGGATGAGATGCGAGAGCGTTTCCCACTTTTGTTTCCGGACACGTGAGTGTTGGGAAATTCCGAGGACGGAATTTTTCTTAATTTGGGGAGGATGTAACGACTGGTTTTGATGTATCTGGATTAATTATATTATATATATATATTTTGGTGGATTTTCTCCTTATGCGTGGTTTTCGTCTCCGTAGCTTTCACTTTTGATCGTTTCGTCGTGATTTTCTAGCTTCTTCCTTAGAATCGTTGGTCTTGGAGTAAGTCACTCGTGACAGGCTTCATAACGGTCATATCTTATTGTTAGGTCAAGCCTAGGAGTCTTAGGAATCGATCCCGGAGCTTCGCGCTCCATTTCGGAACTTTCTGTGCACGTTAGCCGGTACAAGAAGGGGAACCGACCGACTAGATGACGATTTAGTCGGTCGACAAACCTTCATGGACCGACTAGTGGTCTTTGTTAATTACTCAGGAGTTACTGTTTATCATTAGTCGGTCTAAGAACATTTGTCGACCGACTAGGTTGCAAACTAGTCGGTCAGCAATCGTTCTTTAACTGACTAGCTCTATGATCATTTTGATACCAAGTACTATTCATTCTTAGTCGGTCTAAGAACGTTCATCGACCGACTAGATGATAAACTAGTCGGTCAGTAGTTGTTCTTTGACCGACTAAATCTAAATCCTATTTTTGTACAGGAGTTACCGTTTACACTTAGTCGGTCTGCGTTGGTCAACCGACCGACTAGTTCCCGAACTAGTCGGTCAGAGGTTGCTCTTTGACCGACTAATCAGTGTCGAAACCCTAATTTCTGGGCAGCCGCCAGGTCGTTCTCTATTTAAACCCCACTTCGTTTCTTTTCTTTCTTTCTCTTCTCCTGGCCTCTTTCCTTCCCCCTTGACCTCTGATCTTCCCCTAGCCTCCCCCCTTCATCAAGAGCCTCTCCCCCTCTCCATTTAGGCCGGCCACCATGCCCTAGGCCATCTCCAACCCCCAAAAATCCCAAAAATCCCCAAAACCACATTTCTCCAAATTTCTCCATCCATTTCCAGATCTGAACCCTAGGTTCCCCGGATCGTTTCTTCCGTTGCCGTGCTTGCTCGGCATCATTCTTCCGCTAACGATTCGGTAATAACTCAATTCTATAATATTCTCTTAACCCATTTGTGTTTTTGTGAAACCCTAATAAAACTAGGTTGGATGTTGTTCTAATATTGTTTTGCCATGGCAGCGATCTCATCTCCGTAGTTAGCATTTGTGTGACGGCCTCGTTGATCGTCATCCTCGGTGCTAGGCAAGTGAAACTTGCCACTTAGGGTTTTGGGCCATGTCTTAGGCCATTTGCTTGTTGTAGGCGTAAAAGAGACTAGGCGACGAAATGATACTCGCCTAGGCGCAATTTCAGGAACTAGCTTGACAACGAAGCTAGATCCGACATTTATCATGTTGCACAACTACCATGTCATGTTTAATTTCCATTAACGGTACGTGAATTAATTGTCATGTCATTGCATTCTTTAAGTGTTCCCGTGATTGCGTAGCTCCGCTACACCTTGTGAAATGATTGAGGCTAGGTGCACCCCTATGCCAAATGAAATACGCTTCTGGTTTGTGATCCAGGAAACGAGCTCTTGTGCGGGGCAACCCTGGCTCATTTACTGAGCATCGTGTACAGGGACACTGGCTCGTTTACACGTGGGTTTTGGGATAAGAGTTAATCGGCCATTCGACTGGGAGTCTGCCCGATCAGCAACTGCACTTGTAAGGCGTAAACTCTGGGATTGGGGTAGTGTTAAGCGGCCAATCAGTGTGAATGTCAACAGTTCAGCTGTAAGGCGTAAACATCTACAAACAACTTGAAACGTGACTAGTGAAAAGATTGAGATTGTTAGTAGTTTGGCTACTCTTGACATGCCCTGATAATGGTCCTCTTGTACTTGTGGTTTCACCATGTCTTACTTGTGCACTCATACCATAACTAACATGTCATGCATACTATAACTGCTAGGTTGTTAGTTTGCCTTCCTTTTCAGTTTCCTTGCCCAAGTCTTTTAGAATTGCTGACATGTGCCCCTTTACTCTTTTGGGTGACACATGTTAGATCCTGAGCCTGAGTTCGTTGTTGAGGACGAGGTGTTTACGGACGCCGAGCCCGAGCCTGTGTTTGACGAGGACTTCGTGGACACGGGCGATCAGTCGTAGAGACTGTTTGTGTTGTTGTTTAGACTGTTTTGTTGTCTGTGCGTGGCACCAATACTTTGTTATGTTGTCCCTTTTGTTGGCCTTGTTCTGGGCCTTTAGACTCTTTCTTTTAGCCTGGTGGCTTTTCTGGATGTTGAACTTAATTTTAATGTTGGACAAATTCTGAGATTTGAGATTTTATTTCTGTCTCTCCTTGTGTTATTATTGTTGCTCCGTTTGTGGTTACAGGGACCTGCTTATGTTTTATTGACGCTTATCGGGTTTGGGGCTTCACAGGTCCACTCTCGTGCGGACCTTTTCACGTCTCGCCTCCATTTTAGGGAAGCGGGGCATGACACTGGATGTACCCAAGTTTGGGGAACCAGGGTAAAACTTTGTGTTTGCGTTTGGATTGATTGTGCCTTTTAATTTCTCTTGCATTTATAATTACGCATTTGCAAGTTAAATTTTAATTGGACAATTTTATTGCCATTACACTATTCACCCCCCTCTAGTGTGTGTTGTTAGTATTGCAAGGGTTAGACGATCCCTACAATAGTCCCGGGCTCATCCATGGAAAGCATAGTGGTGGCAATGTGGCGCTGGGCTAGTCTCAAGCAGGGGTGAATGATCGAGGATGACTTTGAGCGACTAGTGCTGAAGATGGGCAAGCTGGATATCCTCTCCGAAAATCATGTGGTGTAAATGGCAGGGGAGTATCCATGCCATGGCGATAGGTGGTCTCAACATCGAGGACTACGGGCCACTGGAACAGCTCACTGAGTCCACTATATGTGAACTCCATATTCACGCTCAGTAGGCTGAAGCGTATCCCCCTATTGGTACGACACAGTGAGCTGAGGGCCTCTAGGGTTAGTCGAGTGTAAGTCTTTGCATGCAACCCTAGGAACTGGTCCCAACTTATATTCCTATATAGCTGCCTAATCCCTGGCAATAGGCCTAGCAGCTCAAAGTCTCCTAAATCGGCAAATTTGGTCGATACGACGTGGCGCCTAGAGAGACTGGTAAATTGACGATGGTGTATGTCATCTATAAATGTGATGTCGTAGGTCTCTAGGGCATCGTCCTCAAGGTGTGTGGGCGGTGGGGGCTCACTCACGGGGACTCGTGTCTTGGATGAGGAGCAAGGAGCCGAGCGTTTCTTCTTGGCAGATGTGGGTGAAGGTGATGCTAGTGGGGATGGTGTGGGAGTGCGTCTGGCAGTGCGTGGCCTAGAATGAGAAGCCATGTGGGACTTCCTCTTCTTAGCGGCCGGTGGTGGAGGTGGTGGAGGTTGGGATGGTTGTGGTGTGGTGGCGGGGTGGAAATGCGTGGGGTATAGGAGGAGCGCTTGCGGGCCAACTCCTTTCTACATGCTGGCTGTGGCTGGGGTTGGGATGGGGGTGGTCCGGTGATGGTGGTTGATGTTCGTGTGGGTGCAGGATGTGTAGGGGGTGAGACGATGGTAGTGGATGTGCGCGGGGATGCTGTGGTAGTAGTGTGTGGAGGTGTTTGTGGTGCGTGGTGGAGGTGCAGCGGTGCGTGGTGGAGAGTCGAGTGAGTGTGATCCTATAATGGCCCTGCGGGGCATTGTATGCTCGTGTGCAGCCAACAAGAGAGAGAGAGAGAGAGAGAGAGAGAGAGAGAGAGAGAGAGAGAGAAAAGTAAGGGTAAATCTCTATTGATGGTAATATTTACAAGAGTGTAGTCTAAACTGGGAGTGCTAGGCCTTCTTAGAAAGAGGAGAGGGCACAAGCGCCGTCACAATTTACTAATAGATCTAACATCCCGAAGAACAGACTACCAGTTACAAGTTACAAGTTACCAAGATCCAGCCTCTAGCCATTATCTTGAAGTCCCCAATTCGACATTGCCTCTGCCGCATCTTCATCCCCCCCTTCCAAATCCTGCAGAGAAATCCTGAGATCCGCCTCAATTTCTTCGAACAATTTTGTCTTGCATCTTTTTGAGTTTTCAAAAATCCTTCTGTTCCTTTCCCTCCAAATATGCCATACCATTGCCGATAAGGCTGCTTTTGCTATTAAACTCAATTCCTTATTATTTCCGAATTTTTGTAGATAGAATTCTCCCACTGATGCTAAAGTGGGCGAAGGTGGTGATGAAACTCCCAGTTTGAGAAAGGCTCTGCAGAGAATGTACCTTGAGTAGCCGCACTCGAAAAATAGGTGGTTGATGTTTTCCTCATGTCCGCCCTCACACAGGACACAGGATGTCGACGTGTTCAATCCCAACCGTACAAGCTTGTCTCTGGTTAATAATTTGCCCCTAAACACGCGCAAGAGTGCAAGCGCCATCTTGGGCACATTGTGCCTTTGCCAAATCAATTTGAAGAAAGGGAATGAGGGATTTTGCTGCCGGCTACCTTCCCAGGCAGCCCGGAACTTGAAAGCCTCTCCATGCTTCCAGCGCCAGGCATCTGTTCCATCCGTGAGCCTCCAGTTCCGTAACAATGGCATGATCGGATTAATCTCCGGGATATCCGACCAGCTGGAGCCCATCCAATAATCTGCGACACATTTTAGAGATGAAGCAGGTGGCATTTCATAGAGATCTTTAAGAGGCCGGTCAGTAACCCAGGTATCATGCCAGAATAGCGTTGTACGCCCGTTTTTCACTTCTTTTTGGAAGAGATACTTGGAAATAGATCGGCAATGGAGGAGCCTTTTCCAGGTTCCGGAGTCTGTGGGTTTACCTGAGGCCGCAAAGAACAAATCTGGATGCTTGTACCTCCCTCTCATGTAGTTAGCCCATAGTCCCTTGCCAAAGAAGTAGCGCCATGTAAGTCTAACGCCCGAGGCGATGTTGAGATCTGGGAGATACCTAAGACCCACTCCACCTTCCGGTTTGGGTGTGCAAACCTCTTTCCAAGACCAGACCCGAGAAGATCCCCAGACGAACCTTCTACAAGCAGCAGAGATTTTCCGAACAACAGAAAGCGCATGGGTTGAATGGAGCCAGTAATAAACGATTTTTCAATCATAAGTGAGAAAGCCTCCATCACAGTGACGAAGAGGTAAGGGGAGAGGGGATCTCCTTGCCTTAGCCCGCGATTTCCCTTGAAATATCCAACTGGACTCCCATTTATCATAACGGAGAACATTGGTGTCGATATGCATTCCCTGATCCAGCTGATAAAATTGTGACCAAATCCCAACTGGTGCATAATGTAATAGACAAACTCCCTATTCACGCTGTCAAATGCCTTCCTGAGATCCAATTTGATGCAAGCTCTGGCTCCCATGGGGTTACTGAAATCTCTAATTTGCTCGTGGGCTAACAGCGCACAGTCTGATAATAACCTCCCTTTTAAAAATGCTGCCTGATTAGGGGAGATCAACTCATGGATAACTTCTTTGAAACGGTTGCATAAGATCTTGCTGATAATCTTATACAACACGTTGCAACAAGATATAGGTCTATAGTCCACCATCCCGGATGCATTAATATTTTTTGGAATTAGGGTTAAAAAAGTATGATTTACTTGCCTTACCATTTTCCCAGTTTTGAAGAAAGAGAGCACCGCTTTAGTAACATCCTCTCCAATTAAACTCCAATTATGATGATAAAAGTGTCCATTAAAGCCATCCGGCCCTGGAGATTTGTCCGCCCCGATTTGGTATACTGCAATCTTCACCTCTTCCGCTGATATTCTTCTATCAAGCCACACCTTCCCCTCTGGAGAAACTTTGCGTTTTGGAGTTAGCCTGTTGAAAACCTGTGTATAATGATTCTGAGTGTATAAATCCTGGTAGTACTTGACAGCCTCGGTCTTCAATTCGTCATAGGATTTGTTCTGCACCCCTCTCGCATCCACCAGGTGATAGAGATTATTATAAGCTTGCCTTGATTTCATGGTGGAATAGAAGAACTTAGTATTACGATCTCCCAAAAGCATCCAGTCCTGCCTGCTCTTCTGACGATACATTTCCTCCTCATTCCTGAGAAGGTTAGAAAGCTCTGTAGACAGCTTCTGCTCTGTCAATTGAATCTCCCTGGAGCTGTGAATGCCTGCCATTAGTCTAACTTCTTTGAGTCGTTTCCTGCAAGTAGGAATACACTCAGTCTCAGATTTTAGCTTCGCCCACGGTCGGAGATCTTTCTTTAGACGGCTCAACTTTTGGGTAATACAAAACATAGGAGAGCCGTGAATATATTGCTTCCAGCTAGATTCTAGCAATTCCCTGAAGCCTGCCCAACGCATCCAGTGGTTAAAAAATTTAAATGGTTTAGGGTCAGAAGGAACCTGAGGGTGCAAATTTATCATCATTGGCGCATGATCACTTGTGCTGGGATCTAAGTAATCAACATAAGCTTCAGTAAGAGTGGAGGACCACACATCATTGCACAAAACTCTGTCTAATTGAGCCACAATTCTTTCACATCCAATTCTTTTATTGCACCAACTGAAACGAGACCCCGTACTCTTGAGTTCATGGATAGAGCAATCAGAAACACAAGTGCTGAAATCTTCAATTTGCTTTGGTTCCAGCTTCCGACCACCAATCTTATCATTTGTGAAGAGAGTACAGTTAAAATCACCACCAACCAACCATGCTTCACCTTGAATCATTAACGATTCCTTTCTCAAAACATTCCATAGCGTTTTACGGTCTTTGATATTATTGAATGCGTAGACCGCTGTAAAAAGCATGGAGAATCCACCCGAATTAACGCAACGGCATGTGACATGTTGGGGAGAGGATGAAACAATCGTAGCTTGCCAGATATTAGGGTTAAATCCCAATAAGATCCTACCACATTTGTGAGTATCAAAGTTGTCCAAAATAGACCAGTCTTTCGGCACACATTTCACCCTCAAAACTGAGTTTATCTTTAATTTTGTTTCAAATAAAGCTACCACCGAAGGCTTCAGAAAACGGAGTCTATCCCGTAGATCTTTACGACGCACAGAGTTATTTAGACCCCGAGTGTTCCATAGGAATACTGACATTAAGATGATTTGTTTTGACGCGCTTGACTCCCGTCCTTTAGTCTTGCGCTTTTCCGAACATTTGCAATAGCTAAGTGTTGCTGACCGGTTGGCTTCCTTGTAACCTCAGCTGCTTCATCAATGAATTCTTCAAATCTCTCCTCCAACACCCACTCAGGGTTGGGTACTGTCATTTCAGATGGGATTCTATCCAACTCCGGATCTAACAGCTCCTCATTTAAATGTGAGAGTTTTTTTGTGCCAGCCACAGAGATGTAATCTGCTGGCCTTGCCAATTCTATTGTAGATTCAGGGACTGGAAATTCATGTGGTTCCATGTTCAGTAATCTTGAAAACTTCTCCGTAGGAATTACATCATTGGATGTGGAGCTTGTAAGCTTCAGACCTGTCTTCCTTCCTTCACCTTCCACAGTGTCAATTGGTGATCTAACACCCTTCTTCATACGAAGAGAATCATTGTCATCATCCCCTCCTTCCTTGAGTTGGACCTCTATAGAACCTCCTCTGGTAATAGAATGGTCACCTTCATTGAATTGGACTTCTTTAGAACCTCCTGTGTGAATTGGACTTTTCCCGCACCCGTCTTCACCTATGGCAATAGAAGGATCATCATCTTTAGAACCTCCTGAACTCGAACCCTTCTCTAGAGTTGGATTAGATGGCAACTCAAAACTGCCGGCCATGACTGGGGGATCAACACTCTTTCCTTTGGAATGAACAGCGTCTGTTTGGATTGAAGGCAGCTTGAGGGTATCTGGGCATTGTGAAATCGAATGTCCAAAACAGACACAGTTTGAACATTGTGGAGGTTTACCTTCAAATTTAACCCCTATACTCACCACTGAACCATCTTCCAACTCCAGCTCCACACGCTCTTTCAGCGGTTTTTTTGCATCCACCTCCACTAAACAACGAGCGTATGAAATCCTCTCTTTCTTTGCCGTTAGCTTGTCAAGGCACAAGGGGATACCAATCAGCGATGCAATAATATTCATAATGTCAAGAGTCCACATCCCCAATGGTACACCGTGAAGTTGAACCCACACCGGAACTGAAGATAGGATATCTCTTTCATGCTTGATTAGTGGGCTCCATCGCTGTAAAACAACTAACCTCCCGTCAAACATCCAGGGGCCCCCATGCAGAATTTTTTCACACTCTCCCCCGTCATCAAACTTGAAATAGAAAAAGCCATTTTCCCTGCTGTATATCTGGAATCCCTTCTTCAGATTCCATAACCTATCCACCCACGCCCGAATCTGTCCATAATAGGGAACGTCGCCCAAGACATAGCCAACCAAAGTATTTCTCCATTGATCTGCCCCCTGCGCCAGTTGAGCATTCGTCACACGCCCTACCGTAGTACCATCTTCTTTAACAAGAGGCTCCACAAATGTCATTCCCACTTCTGAATTATACTTACGCCTATTGGCACAAATATCAACCCAGGATTGCTTTGCAACATTCGTGTCAATTTTGATACTAACATTTGGTCTTACAGGCAATTTTTCAAGCACTTGGTGTTCAGCTCTTTTGGTAGTAATGTTACCTGATGCCGTATATTTCCCAGCAAACCCTCTTCGTTGTGGTCCTTTGAAGTCCCCTCTTGAATTCCCGATGCCACCCAGTCGAACATTGAAATCCCCTCTTCGCCGGGCTCCAGGGTTTCGATTCCTGTTAACTACCGTCCAACCCCCTCCCGAATGGGATTTGTTTGCATCAACTTCTGAGGGGCGAAGGCGATTTTCGTCCAAGGTCGTAGCCGTGCTCCTTAGGTTGCCGCTCTGCGATTTTGGGTCGCCTGTGTCGCCACCGCCCTCCATTTTATCAAAAATTTATATATAGAGAGAGAGATATATATATATATATATATATATATATATATATATATATAATAATAAAAAAGAAGAGAGCGAGTGTGCCCTTAGCAAGCAATGAGTAGAGCTACTAATATCCATGCTCCTCACCTCCAATGTGCGATGCCCAAGCGGCGATGAGTTCCCACCAAGCTTCCCGCTTGCCGAAAGATTCGAATTTTGGGTTCGATTTGTGGTAATTTGGGCGAAATTTGGGGGAGCTTAGGGTTGAGAATGGGGGGGGGGGGAAGGAGAAGGGGGTGTCGATGGGGGATGGGGGGTTATTGATGTGGAGGAGGGAGAGGCGACGCTCGGGGTCGGGGGGGGGGGGGGGGGGGGGCTGTGTTTGGTCGAGGGTGCGGCGGTACGGGGGTGAGGATTAGGGATCAGAGAGAGGGAGGTGGCGCTCGAGTGGGTTTGGGGAGGAAGAGGGGGGCTCAGGCGAAGGGAGGGAGGCGCTCGAGTGGGTTTGGGGAGAGGGGAGGATGGCGGTGGCACGGGGGAGAGGTTGGAGGAGGGGTTTGTCAGAGGAGCACAAGGATCGCTCGAGGGGGGGGGGGGGGGGGGGGTAGGGCTTCGCTCGCTTAAACTCTGGGAAAGAGTTCGAGCGAGCAGCTGAGTTATAAGTTAGGAGCGCCCGGGCGGTCGACCGCTCGGTCGAGCGCCCGACCGCTCGGTCGAGCTAGCTCGGCCCGATCCCCCTGTTGCGTTGGGTTGGTCGCTCGCACATCACTGCTACTAAAAATCCAGCTAGGATTGACATACCAAATATAATGGATGCAATCCACCAGTAGCAGAAGTGGATGTCCTCAATGGATAAGAGGACATACCACGAGGCTCCAAAGCAAGAAATAACTCCTGGAGACCCTAAAGCAATACCACCACAGGAAAGTGAGCTCATCTGCATATCCTCTCCCTTTCCAAAACCTCTAGAAGAGATGAATCTAAAATAAATTGAATAATGTACGTACATGGGGAGGTGTTTTGATAAAAATACACTTGTCGACAATTACTAACATTTTATTTTACCATTTAAATGATAAATATCGTTCCACACTCCGTTTCCTGAAGCAAACGTAAAGATTGGCCAATAATATGGAACGAGACAATAATAAGTTGAGCTGGACCCACTTAAGAAATGTGAAGTGTTTGGACCTGAAGTCCTGATATCAAAAGATATCAAACCTGTGGGCAAACCGAGTATTGTATAAATATAAATAAATAAAATCGTATGCTATAAGCAACACGATATAGCTTAGAGGTTTATTTCGCAGAAACGAGGACGTAATCAAGTAAGATAAGCTTAACTCACTTACAAAGTTATTTAAACTGATGCATCAGGCTCCCTAGTCATAGTTGCGAAAACCATGCGATTGGCAAAGGAAATTTTAGGCTATGTTGCTATGGATGATGTGACAACATACCCTTATAGATTTCCTCCTTATTTGCATGGATAGATTTTTGGGACATTTACCCTATGAAATTATCATCCTGAAGATGAATAATCATCCCAAAGATGAACTTATCATCCAGAAGATGAATTATCATCCTGTAGATGAAACCATCATCCTGAAGATGAAATTATTATCCAGAAGATGAATTATCATCCGGAAGATGAAATTATCATCCTGAAGATAAATAATCATCATGAAGATGACACCATCATCCAGAAGATGAATTATTTTCCAGAAGATGAAATTATCATCCCGAAGATAACATGTGACATTAAACTTCATACACCCGACGTTTATGAAGAAACATGGACAATTGCAATCTACTAATACACCTACTGGTGGTATGTATGCACATTTTGTCCCCTTCCGTTCGCTGGAAGAGGGGAAGGATATACTAGGTCCTGAAGTGCCTTACTTGAGTGTTTTTGGTACACTCCTTTATCTGGCCAACTACAAGTGACTATAAAGAGCATTGGCAGTAAATCTGTTAGCCAGATACAATGCAGCACCTGCAGCACACCACTGGATCAAAGATATGTATCTTCTGCCCTACCTCTAAGGGTCAAGGATCATCCTACATATTATATATATATGCAGATACATGTTACAGATCATCGTGATGACTACAACAAAGGAACGAACAACTCCTGGAGACCAGCAAGCATGCTTCCAAGGTAACATTAATCCCACCATCCCGAGAGGCTCATCATCCAAGAAGCAAATCATGAGTATGCACAGCCAGGTCCTGCAGTACCTACAGACATAGTGACGACTGGGTCAGAGACGTGGAGCTACCCACCGAGTCTGCAGACCACTCATCTTCAAAAGAGCTCACTCAGATTCAGTAGCTGCCATATATGAATGATACGTGTATAGATGAGCGATACTTGTATAGATGAGCGATATTGTGTACTTTGTACTTATTCTCGGAATATTGTAAGAGATTGATGTATAGTTGCCTAGGAGATCTGCAAGCCTGCAACTTGTACAGATCAGTGGGAGTCAAATGAGTGTTGTACTCTTTTTCCTTGGCTATTGGGTTTTCCCATTGGGTTTTCCATAGCCAAAGGTTTTAACGAGGCAACCTCATTGTCCCGGGATCTAGAAGTATCCACCCATAAATACTTCCACTAATCAGGGGAAGTTATGGAGAACTGTACTCTTTCCCCTTGGCTATTGGTTTTTTCCTATGGGTTTTTCATAGCTAAAGATTTTAACGAGACAGTTATCCCTAACTTAGGATCTGAAAGTATCCACCCCTTATGATACTCATAAGCATTATGGATCCTGCAGTATTCATATGTTGAGTATACAACGATGGTTGGATAAGGGGAAGTGTTATGAGTTGGGCCTAATGGGCCTATTAGGTATCCACACATTGAATACTATATATATGAGGCTAGTGGTTTCATAGCCCTCAACCCTTCTCACAACATCAATAATATTTTTGTGAGTTTGAAAAATGATTTAAGGAAATAATGGATGCATTATGATTTAAGGAAATAGTGGATGCATCTACAAGGCATACAAAGCATCTAAGAATAAAATGAAAATTACACAAAAAGAGCACAAAAATACTTCTTCAAGAGTGTGCATGTTATGCAATTGCCTTGAGCCAATATCCTTTCCTTTGATTCATCAACCCAAACATCACCTAATGCTTTGTCTCCATTAAGATAATCATTAATAAATCTAAGAGTAAAACATTTAGCGTGATAATGTTGTGATCATCATCAAAATTACATTAGGCTTAATGGCCAATATCCAACAAGAGCCTCCATATATTTCTTCTCACTCAAGCACTTTAGTACTTGCTGCATTTGAGTTCTCCCAGCCATTTTCGCACCTTTCATCCTCCGTCTTGTGACATATATTGTTTTTATTGTAGTAGAATTGTACAGATCCTTTTGCTTCAGATATTTCAAAATTTATCTTGGCCTCACCATGCCATTAGACAATTCTTTCGATATGTCCATCTCCACCCCTCTCAACCTCCCGACATAAGAATGTCCCTCGAGGTACGTCGCAGTTGGATGGTTATGCATGCCACAAATGACTGTCAACTTCCACTCAACTTTGCTGATCACCCTATTAGCCCTTAAGAAGAAGGGACATTGATACTTCTTACTTCCAGTTTCTTTTTTGGTCTTTTTCTCCATACCGTGTGCCCGATACTTCCCTCTTCTTTCACAACAAAAGTAAAGAGTTGGAATTCTACTGCCAACTGTACTCATATTCGATGACTTTGTAACAACCACAATCAGATTTGCACTCCCGACGGCCTTTATCCAATTAAGAAGCTCTTTACTTTTGAATGTTTTCATGGTTGTAAACTCACTTGTAAAATCTTTATGCACATCAGAGCTTGCTACATTATCATGATTTGTACAGTAAACAGACCACTATTTGAACATTATGAAAATTACGGTATTTTACAGTAAACATACAATAAACATATCACTATTCTAAATTTTTAAGTACAAATATAGCAAAAATTTCGTACCTTTAATTGTTGTTCCTCTTCTTCAACAATCCTCTCAATATTATATAAGTCTATCTCCATCTGATTAATTTATTTGCATTCATTTACTAACAATACATTTCAACAATCAAATTCTAGCAATAATAATAAATTCCTGTTAAAAGTGATAGGACTCAAGAGAAAGAGAGACAAACTTTCTTAGCAAAAGAATGAGTAACCATGGCACTAGGCCATGGTTCTCTATATATTCATGTAGAAAGGGGAGATGGAGGGCCTCAAGGAGACCAAAGGTCCCCATTACTCATAGTAATGGGGACCAATGAAGTGGGTAATGAAGGAGGGGAGGCCAAAGGCCTCCCTCATTCATAACACTCACCCTTACCCATTAATCACTTTGGTCTCATCATCTGAGGCAACGAGGGGTGGATAGTTCTGGATCCAGAGTAAGTGTGTTTGCCTCGTTAAAACCTTAGCTGTGAAAAACCCAGTGGGAAACCCCAACAGCTTAAGGAAAAAGAGTGCAACCCACAGGTTACTCCCCCTGATCCGTACAAGCTTCAGGCTTGCAGGTCTTTCAATTGTCGCATACCAATGTTCTTTACAAGCTTTACAAAAGTACATTTGGGCAAAGACTTAGTAAAAAGATCAACTAAGTTGTTGCAGGACTGGATCTGCTGAACTTCAATCTGCTTGTCCTCCTTTAGCTCATGTGTCCAAAAAAACTTGGGAGATATGTGCTTCGTCCTGTCGCCCTTGATGTAGCCCGTTTGAAGTTGAGCAATGCACGCAGCGTTGTCTTCAAACAGGACGGTAGGCTCCAAATCACCGGTCTTCAGGCCAGTAGATTGAAGAATGTGTTGGACGACGGATCGTAGCCAATAACACTCTCTGCTTTCTTCATGGATCGCAATGAGCTCCGAATGGTTGGATGATGTAGCTGTTGTGGTTTGCTTTACCGATCTCCAGGAGATAGTAGTACCTCCGTAGGTAAAAACAAAACCTGATTGGGATTTTGCCGTGTGCGGATCTGAGAGATAACCTGCATCAGCATAACCAAATAATTTGGGGGAGGCACCTCTCTGGTAGTAAAGTCCAAGATCAATGGAACCCTGGAGGTATCGCAGAAGATGCTTTACTCTGTTTCAGTGGCGCTTTGTGGGTGCTGCACTGTTCTAGCTAGAAGATTAATTGTAAACGCTATATCGGGACGCGTACAGTTAGCCAGATATAGAAGTGCTCCAATGGCACTGAGGTAGGGTACTTCAGGACCCATTATCTCCTCCCCCTCTTCCAGTGGCCGGAAGGGGTCCTTATGTACATCTAGTGATCTTACGACCATAGGAGTACCTAAAGGATGACATTTATCCATATGAAACTTGCGTAGAAGTTTCTTTGTATAATTAGATTGGTGTAATAGGATTCCACCTCTTGGGTGTTCTATCTGTAAGCCAAGACAATACTTTGTTTTGCCTAGATCTTTCATTTCAAAAGTATGTTTTAGGCTTTCAGATATCTCATTGATCTCTGTAGGAGATTCTATAAGATTTAAGTCATCTACATATACAGCTATGATGACGAATCCTGTTCTTGTTCTTTTGATAAAGATACACGGGCAGACTTCATTATTCGTGAATCCTTGCTGTGCAAGGAAATCACTAAGTCTGTTATACCACATCTTTCCCGATTGTTTTAGACCATATAATGATCTATGTAGCCTTACAGAGAATACATCCCGAGGTATCCCTTTCATCTCTGGGGGTAGATTAAACCCATCAGGAAGTCTCATATAGATATTTTTTATCTATATCGCCATATAGATATGCAGTCACAACGTTCATGAGCTGCATTTCTAGGCTTTCCAGAGAAGTTAGGCTTATTAAAAATCGGAATGTGATCGAATCCATGACCGGGGAATACGTATCTTCGTAATCAATCCCCAGTCTTTGGGAAAATCCCTGGGCTATAAGGCGTGCCTTATAGCGAACGATCACATTATTTTCATCTCTTTTTTTATGAAAACCCACTTATATCCCACAGGCTTTACACCTACTGGTGTTTGGACTACTGGTCCAAAGACTTTGCATTTCAAGAGTGAGTCCAGCTCTACTCTTATTGCCTCATCCCACTTTGGCCAACCATCTCTGCGTTTACATTCCTCTAGAGATCGTGGTTCGACGTCATCGTCATATTCAGTGACGTGAACGGCAATATCGAACGCAAAATCGTCGACGACGACTATGCTATTTCTGTCCAGTACTTCTCCAGTACGTACAAAATTTAATGATGTTTCTCCTATTGTTTCCTCTGCCGGGGAAATCAGGAGGGGAGAAGTAGCTGGTCTGAGCTCAGCATCCTATGGAGGGATAATCTTAGTATCTCCAGGAGTCTTCCTCTTTCGAGGAACTTTATCTTTTGAACCTGGTGGACGTCCTCTTTTCATTTGAGGTAAAGCCAATTCTGCTGCCGGTGGATTGCATCCATCTATGGGGATGTCAATCATAGCTGGCGTATTGGCAGCAGGGACGTGTGAACGGACAATCTTCTGGTTGTCCGTGAACTTATCCGGCAAAAGATGTACTGTATTCTAGATGTGAAGGATCTTCAGGATCTCATCTTCACACAGATTAGTACGCGGATCATATAGGGACAAAGACTTCTGGTTCTACCTAATGGTCTCAGTAGCTTCTGGCTTCTTAGACTGTGTGCCCAGTTTAGGAAAAATTTTCTCATCAAATTCACAGTCAACAATATGTGCCTTGAATGCGTCACCGGTCAGGGGTTCAAGGTATCTGATAATAGAGGGCGAATCAAACCCAATATATATACCTAGAAAGACGCTGAGGACCCATTTTGGTCCTCTCAGGTGGTGCTATTGGGACATATACCGCACAACCAAACACTCTCAAATGAGAGATATCCGGAGGTGCGCCATATGCTAGTTGCATCGAGGATAAAGTATGACCTCCGGAGGGTCTTATCCTAATAAGTGATGCGGCATGTAAAATAGCATGCCCCAAGCATCCACCGGCAACTGGAATTGCATAAGCAATGGACGTGCAATCCATTGGAGTCTCTTTATAAGGGACTCAGCTAATCCGTTCTGGGTGTGAACATGTGCTACAAGATGTTCAACTTCAATACCCGTTGCCCGGCAATAGTCTTCGAAGACTTGTGAAGTAAATTCTCCCGCATTATCAAGACGTAGTTTCTTGATATGGTTATCGGAGAAATGAGCACGCAATCTGATTATTTGTGCCAATAGCTTTGAAAAAGCTAGGTTGTGGGTGGACAAGAGGCACACATAAGACCATTTGGTTGATGCATCAATCAGTACCA
Source organism: Scilla litardierei (assembly GCA_030789695.1). Classification (NCBI taxonomy): domain Eukaryota; kingdom Viridiplantae; phylum Streptophyta; class Magnoliopsida; order Asparagales; family Asparagaceae; genus Scilla; species Scilla litardierei. Next base: position 15,214,954 of record CM061137.1, on the reverse strand, counting down.
TGAAGTGCCGAAATGGGCCACTTGCGGGGTGAATAGGCCCGCAAATGTCACCATGAATTCTCTCAAGGAAGCCAGGAGACTCTAATCCCACTTTCAGGAGGGATGGTCTCGTTATAAGTTTTCCCTTGAAACAAGGGAGACAAGGAAATTCACCCTTTTGAAGAATCTTCAGGTTCTTCAATTTGTGTCCACGGGATTCAGTGATGATGCGTCGCTTCATTGCTGTTCTAGGGTGACCAAGTCTATTGTGTCAGAGTTGGAACTCTGGCAGTAATTGGCATGTCTGGTGCTCAGTCATATTGGCTTCTATTGGTTTAATGTATGTTTGGTAGAGACCCAACGGGGGTCCCCTGAATCGCTCGCAGATGATCTTCTGGTCATCTTTATGACGAGTGACAATCAGATATTCAACCTTATTTTCATCTCTGGTCTCTAAGTGATATCCGTTTAAACGGAAATCCTTGAAACTTACGAGATTCCTATTTGATTTAGGAGAGAATAATGCATTATTTATTTGAAGTCTTGTGTTATTTGGGAGCAATATAATTGCTTCACCAGATCCTTCGATTATTTGGGACAGTCCTGAAATTGTTATAACAGGACCGTCATATTTGTTTACGCTATTAAAATAGCAATGATCGCGAAGGATTGTGTGCATTGAGGCACTGTCCACTAGGCACTCATACATCATCTATATAAGCAAAAACGAAATTTTATTTGAGCGAAATGTAGACAACATTCAAAAATAATAGTTCGTACTAAAGCAAATAAAAGATGAAGATACATCGAATTCTAAATGCATAGATAAAAGATGATGCTCAATCGAGCAGGTCGTCGTTCTCGAAGTCTTTTGCAGTAAACATTGTTGGCGGCTGAACAGCCGCCATGTTTGTTTCAGGTAGAGACTCTGGCTCGCCTGGTGTTGATCCTGTAGGTGACGAGGAGTGCGGCAGTTTCTGGACCAATGGCCAGTCATGCCGCATCTATGGCATTTATCCTCCCAGTTCTTCTTAGGAAGTGACACTTGCTCGGTGTTTTTTCGCTTCCAAGTGAAGTTTCACTTTCCCTTATTGTTTTTGTTTGTCTAGGGATCTGCACCTCTTGGTTGCTTCATTACAGCTTTCCCTTTGGTGTTTTTAGCCTTCCTCTTGTTTTTCCACTTCTGGGGAGAAACGTGGTGGGATTCAGGGATAGGGGCAGTGCCAGCCTGACGTAAGTTATGAGTTGCAAGCAGTAAGTCTCTATTCTGCTCTGCCCTAAGTAGGCATGAGATCAGATCGGAGAATATCGTGAAATTGCATTCACGATATTGCTGCATGAGGATTGCATCTTTCTCGTGAAATGAGGTAAATGTCTTTTCCAACATGCGCTGTTCTGTCACTTCTTCATCGCACAACTTCAGGCGTGAGGTGATGTTATGAAGTGCAGAATTATACTCAGCGACTGACTTATAGTCCTGAAGTCTGAGGTTTTCCCACTCATAACTGGCACGGGGTAATATAACATCAATTTGATGTTTATACCGTGCTTCCAGCGCTGTCCACAGGTCCTTTGGGTCCTCAACCGTTAAGTATTCGGCCTTTAAGGTTCGATCTATATGTTTCCTAATGTAGATTATGGCTTTCGCCTTATCTACATCGGATACAGTGGTTGGAGTGCCGCTGCTAGATGCAGCAGAAGCATCGGCCACTGCTGGGGCCGAGAAAGGAGCCAAAATGGACCCAAGGAGGGCCATCGAACGCAAGTGGAACTTCAGGTCCACTCGCCAACTCAGGTAATTCTTCCCTGCAGAGTCAAGGACTTCGAAATCGACGCTTGCCAATTTTGCCATTTATCTACGTAATTTAAAATAAGCATGAATTAATTAAAATTCAAAATTCATGCATAAAGAAATAAACAAGTAAAAATGCGGGGATCGGCCAGATACCCAAAAAAAATACACAGTCCAAAGTTCGTTTACAGTCCATAAAAGAAAAGAAAAATACAACTTCGGAAACCCAAGGTGGGTCCCTATATCTGCATTTTGAACCTTTGTCTTCATATGCTGTTGCATCGAGCTTTGGCTTTTTATACAAATTTCCTCACTTACAAATTCTCTCAAAAGAAAATAAAAGTGCAAAGAATGTAAATAGGTATACAATGGCCGATCCCGAAAAACACATTTTTACTTATTTAAACATCCACGCAGTTCTAAATATGCTACATGCATAAAAATAAACAACCACACATATATCTCAAGCATAACATATGGTAAAGGAAACTAGAAAATATAATTATCTCGTAGACCATGTGGAAACGTCATACACCGTTAGGTTAGATGACTAACGGCAGAGCGGTCTCAGGATCTTTAAGATAGTTATATTTTGAAAAATAGAATCCTAGTAAACCATAGATAATAATTTGCAAGCGCGATGTTTAAATAAATTTTTCAACATGGACTATATAAATTAATTGTGATTTTACAAAGTTTTCTCCGAGTTTAAATATGCCAATTTTATATCCCGTTAAAAAAATACAAATATTTCTCATATTTCAAATGCCAAATTTATAAATTATTTTGTGGCTTCGGGCCAAAAAATAGTTTTAATTATATGGGCTTGTGGCTCATTCCGCAGTTACGCATAATCATTTGCCTCTAAATTTTGGCTTCGGGCCAAATTAGAGTTTCAGCTTTCAAAAATAAATATGTAATTTTATGGGCTTGAAGCCCAACTCGCTGAAATTATAACCCAATGGCCCATAGGGTTTATTTTGTGAAAAACCCTAATCTCTAACCATCTGGTTAGAGATCAGCCGTCATGCCCCTTCACCTTCTCCTCAATGGTGGAGGGAGGGGGGGAGAGCATTGCTGGAGCAAGATGCCTTCCCCACCCCTAAAATTGAAGGGAAAAGAGCCCCCCTTCCTCATTGGGGGGGGGGGGGGTGATCGGCCGTGGAGGCGCCCCCCTGCAGGGGGGTTTGGCCGGGAGGCACCCCCCATGCAAGGGGGGTTCGGCCGGGAGCCGGGAGGCGCCCCCCTGCAGGGGGGTTCAGCCGGGAGGCGCCCCCCCTGCAGGGGGGTTCGGCCGGGAGCCGGGAGGCGCCCCCCTTGCAGGGGGGTTCGGCCGCAGGAGGCGCCCCCCTGCAGTGGGGGTTCAGCCGGGAGCCGGGAGGCGCCCCCCTGTAGGAGGGGGGGGGGTTGCGGCCGCGGGAGGTGCCCGTTAGACCCCATCCCGTGGGGGGGGGGGCGTCGTTCCGGTTCTTCTTCATGGCAATATGAAGAAATTACTTTGTAAAAACCAATTTTTATTTGTATTATTTTAATTTTTACTTGTATGCAAACATGGTAAAATTTTTTATGTATAGTCCGTTGTAATCTACGGGAATAAGAAGTATACCTCTAGATCGATGATCTAGGGACGACCGTAGAAAAGATCAGTAGAAATAAAGATCCGAGCTCCCGAACGCTTCGGGAATGCCGCAACGCTCTAACGAATCGCCGCAGCAACCAAAGATTCCTTGCGCGTAGGTGATCAATTTGGTGGGGATTTTAGGCTTGGATTCTTGCTCAATGAAGAACACATGCTGATAACGTGTTAAAAGTGATAGGACTCAAGAGAAAGAGAGGCAAACTTTCTTAGCAAAAGAATGAGTAACCATGGCTGTCACGCCCCGCTTCCCAAAAATGTGGAGGCGAGACGTGAGAAGGTCCGCACAAACTTGAAGCTGTGAAGCTCCAAGTCTGATAAGCGTATAAAAACACTTATTATGGCAAGTCCTTGCAAATGCGATACGAAACAAAGATAACAATAAGAAAATGAGACAATAAGCAATTTATTGAATCCCTGAATATCCATAAATAAATTACAATATCACAGAAAAGCCACCAGGCTCAAAAGGGAAAAGCTAAGGCCCAACATGGCCAACAGAGTATAACTTACATACAAAGGTGCCACGCACCAACGACTAACAGCAAACCTAAAAAGGAAACGAACACGAGCGGTCTTCAAGACAGGCCCCTGGTGTCCACTCACCACCACAGCAAACATCAACATCAGCAACACCATATCCCCTGCAACAAAGCTCTGGCTCTGGGTCTAACATGTGACACCCAAAAGAGAGATGGGCACATGTCAGCAAATCTGGAAAGACTTGTGCAAGGAAACTGAAAGTAACTAACAACCTAGCACTTATAATATTAAGCAATGACATGGCAGTTAAGTATGATGCAACAGTTTAAAAGAGAGGCAAGCACGCACTATGTAGCCAAAGCTACCAATTCACTAATCACGAATCACTTATCACGATTATCACTTATCACGATTATCACTTATCACGATTATCACTTAGTGCATAGAGAGTCCACCTGCTGGCCAGCTCGTGGCTCAGGCCGCTTATCTCGTATCACTATTTATCACTTAGTGCATAGAGAGTCCACCTGCTGGCCGGAGTGGCGGATCAGGCCAACTCGGGCTCAGTCCGCTTATCTCGTATCACTATTTATCACTTATCACTAGAGAGTCCACCTGCTGGCCGGAGTGGCGGATCAGGCCAACTCGGGCTCAGTCCGCTTATCTCTTACCCCACCCATGTGTGTCGAGCGTTGGGGTTAGCAACTCATTATGCTCGCTTCTGGTCACGAGCCAGGAAAATAAGTGTATTTGGCATAGGGGTGCACCTAGCCGGTATCCGAGCGTTGGGGTTTCCAACTACAGGGCTCGCTTCTGGAACACGAGCCATGAATATAATGTTGTAGCGTGTGCTACGCAATCACGATAAATAATCATTATGCAATGACATGAACAGATATTTGCGTGCCGTTAATTGAATTAAACATGACAGTTTAAAGATGCATGGATGACATGGCAGTTAGTAAGACGCACGAATAAGGAATTAAACATGGCAGTTTAATATGCAAGAACAACAAGTTAAAAGGGTTGGATTCTAGCTTCGTTGTCAAGCTAGATCAATTGAGGTGACGGATCTAGTTTCGTTGTCAAACTAGATCAAATAGGCGTCTAGGCGGCTATCATTTCACCGTCTAGTCTCTTTTACGCTAAAGCAAAGTAATGGCCTAAAACATGGCCTAAACCCCAAGTGGCAAGTTTCACTTGCCTAGCACCGAGGAAGACGATCAGGAAGGTTCGTCCCACAAGCGCTAATCTACGGGGAAGGGGATCGCTGTCATGTAAACAATCATCAAACAACATCCATTATTATTAGGGTTTCACAAATATCAAGTGTGGGTTATGAGACTATTAAAGGAAGAATACTACCTGTGAAGAAGCGGAGGAACGATGCCGAGCAACCACGGCAACGGAAGAACGATCCGGCTCAGATCTGGAAATGAGAGAAAACCTGGAGAAATGGGGTTGGATGAGGCTTTTGGGGATTTGATGGGGGTTTGAGGTTGAGGAGAGGTAGGATATGTGAAATGAGGGTTTGGACGATGATGGATGAGCTTGGGATGAAAGAGGAAGGGTTTGGGGATGAAGGGGGATGATTTGGGGAAGGAGGAGGTTCAGGAGAAGAGAGGGAAGAGAAGAAAACGATTGGGGGTTTATATAGAAAATCGTGTGGCGGCTAGGGCAAACTAGGGTTTCCTGGGCTGATTAGTCGGTCAAAGAAGGATTGGTGACCGACTAGTTTGGGAACTAGTCGGTCGGCCGAATAACTGTGACCGACTAAGAGCAAACAGTAACTCGGCTGGGAAGATGATCAATGAACTAGTCGGTTGAAGAACAATGGTTGACCGACTAGTTTGCAATCTAGTCGGTCGAAAGATGTTCTCAGACCGACTAAAGATAAACAGTAACTCCTGAATAATTGATTCAAAGAACTAGTCGGTTCCAGTTGATTTCCTGACCGACTAGATTGGAATCTAGTCGGTCGGTCGATCTTCTTGAACCAACTAACGTGCACGAAAAGTACCGATTCGAAGCGCGAAGCTTCGGGAAGATTTCTATGGCTTCTAGGATCGATTTATACTCTACGATATGATCGATATGAAGCTCGTCACGAGTGACTTACTCCGAATTTAATGATTCTAAGGAAGAACCTAGAAGATCACATCAAAAGGAAAGGAAACGAAAGATAGGAAATCTCAACGTGATGAATGAAAGCGAGAACTATGGAAATGGAAACCACACAAGGAGAGAACCCACCATCGCAAGCAAAACACACTGATAATCCAATCATACAAAAACCAGTCGTTACATCCTACACACCTTAGAATAAAGTCCGTCCTCGGACTTCCTAACATATATATAGTCGCTCTGATAACTACCACCAACCAATATCACATCATAAATCCAACCAAGTACTTTCATTTCGAGTGCTTATATATATGCACTAGAAATCAAATATTACTACCACTACACACATATTTTCACGCACATAGTACACTCATACTTATTATAGTCAATCAATTTCATACACGTATTTCAATCACATATATATAGTCAATATATTTATACAACAATAAACACTTATTACTTACTATAAGAAAATAACCAAGCCTCTCTTATTTGAAAATAATTTCACATTTATTTAGTCATTCAAATACATGCAAATATTTCACCATATTTCACCTCACATATAGTCCTTTAACTATATATTGGTATAGCCACCCACAATCGTGTGCGTAACACAACCAAGCACAAACAATTCAAACACTATACATACATCATCCATCACTATTCACCACCACATACAATTATACCAAAGTACATAGAGTATACCCACTCAAGCTTGAGTGAGACTCGAATCATAGCAGGACATTTATATGCGTATCATAGTATCCATACACATACCAATACCACTCCAAGGCATACACATCCACGTATCACATATTTTCACATCATATCCATCCATTTATAATTACCATAGAAACACATCAACTACATACAAGTTTAAGAGATGCAATAGTCGGGTATACCTCCTGATATACACGCATATGACATCTCATAAAACAAGTAGTACCAATCAAAATTATCATTCTGTTATCATACGTATATCACATCATACACAAGCAGAAAATTAGCTACACACAACATACAAATGCCAACACCCATACCACTATATACACACCACGAAATCAACACTACGACGACATAACCACTTAACTAATGGGCCCACCAAACCATAACAAGGTTGACACAGGCAACGACAAGCTCTATGGGCTAGACAATAGGAAGAAATTGAAATCAACAGCGTAACGAATAGAAGGATCGAAAGCATGAAAACGGTCGTGTAATGATGTAATGATGCTCCATTAGGACACATGGAAAATAGTGTAATTAACATATTCTAAAATACGAAAAAGTTTGAAAACCGTTATACTTCAAAAGTTGGAGTCCCGTTTCGTATAAAATTATTTAGAGGTCGATAAACAAGTTGTTTGAAAACGAGTTTGAGACAAATATACGTAATAAGAGGAAAAGTGGTTTATTGGCTTATATAAAATCATCATGAGGAAAAAGGAAATCATTTACTCGAACATTAAAACATAGGTCAGAAATGTTATGCGACAGCAACCTAAAAATTTTGGAAAAATTTTGAGATTCGAAGATTGAAATCAGATCAAGTATAGTGTGGAGAGTTTAAGCGCATGCTAAAGGTTTTCCGAATCTTAAAACTGAAGAGAAATCCCAAATAAACCATATCGAAAATACTTTTAGAGAAATCCGGATTTGCCAACAAAATTGATGTATACATCTTAATGTACGAGCAAACGAACGTGGTACCGATATATAAAAATAATTGAAGTCATGTCTCAGAAATTATCTTAAAAGTGTGGAAAGATAATATCTTAGTAGTATGGAAAGAGAAAAGGATATTTAAACTCATCAAGTTAGTGTTAAAACTTTTAAACCGTTTTATGAAGGGTCTAAGTCAGGAATGATTTCGAAATAGTAATAAAAATTATTATTATTATTATTTTTTAATACAAAAATCTGAAATATGGAAAATGTTGAGCCTAAAATCGACTTGCTAAAAGCCGAAGTCCAAAGGGGCTTGAAAAGTTTATTAAGAGTAAGCACGAAGTGTTTTCGAATAAAATTTTAATGGCACAAGTAAGAAAAGAAATTATGAATCGAGTTAGGAAAATAAAAATACGGGTCAGAATGAAATTTGTATATGAAAAGGGACAAGACATTTATATCGATACGAAGGTATATGCAGAAAATATTATAAACTTCTAATCTAAAAATCTCAACACAAGTTTCGATATTTTAAAACATAAATAATTTAAGTCGGCGAAGGAGCATGAAACCTTACATATATCAAAAGCGTTTCGAACAAATTTAAACTTAACGAGTACGACGAACCTATAATTGATATATACAAAAATTAGTTGAAGTCCATTCAGTTTGGAAAAATACCCCTAAAGGTATGTAAGATAAGTGGTTAAAATAGATTTTTGTAGTTAGGAAAAAGGACGGTATATCGAACCATCAGGATAGTAATAAAGTTTAAAAATCGAAATGCGAAAGGTACATCGTTAGAAGAACAGTACAAGATAGTAATTTTAAAATTACGACCAAAAGTCTTCAAAATTCAAGAACGACTTTTAACTCCATCGAAATTTAGGGAGACATAATTAAAGAAGTTTAGAACAAAATTTAAATTGAGTGAAACTTCAAATAAGGAAAGCATTCGAAAATAACTTTGGAAGAATCAAGATTTGCAACGGAAAACATTTGAAAGATCAAGGATAATTGTAATGAGGTGGTCATGTGAATTGAGGACAAGGGAAGTGGTTACGGAAACGTAATTTTCCAAAAATCTGTAGTCGAGAAAATGTTTGAACATACTTTGATATTTTGAAAGCTGAAATCATCTGTGACTTGAAAAGTATATTAAGGGAGCGCGACGAGTCATTTGAATGGCATAAATAAGAAAGGAAAATTCATAAATCGAATTTGGGATATATCGATTTATGAAAAGGGACAAGATATTCGAATAGGTATGAAAGGTATAGGCTGTAAAACATTATAAAACAGTAATCAAAATCTCGTCAAAACTTTCGAATTTCGAAAATTAATTTAAGTCAACGAAAGAGTACAAGATATAAGTATACATATAACAATTGAAATTCCATTTAGCTTGGAAAAGGTTTTAAAGTACGTATGCTATGCGATTAAAATGGATCTCATAGTTAGAAAATGGTATATCGAATTTTTCCAAAATAGTATTTGGGTCTTTAAACCGAAATGCGAAAATATAGACAAGAAAATGGTTACGAGATAGCAATTATAATTACAACCATTAGACTCCGAAATCTACAAGGAATTTTGACTCAATCGAAAAGTGAGAAATTCAAGTATATACGTAGCGGGTTTAAAACAAAATTTAAACTTAGCGAAAAACTTTTAATAAGGGGAAATCGAAATAATAACTTTGGAAAAATCAAGTTTTGCGAAAGAGGACATTTGAAAGTCAACGATTATCGAAATGTGGTGATCACGTGAATCGAGGCAAGGAATTGGTCGGATGATCAAAACATAAATACGCCTAGGTTTATGACTTAGGAAAATCCACGGAAATCTCCTACGGTTAACCAGTTAAAGATTATGGAACTAAGCGCTAAGACTCCCTAAGGGCTAGACAGCGATGAAATGAGTTCAGCTTGGACCGAAATCGATGAACCCAAGCGAGAGACCAAAGAATTCTAGGAGTCTATCACGGCCAGAGTTAGGTGGGAACCACTAAGGTAACTCTTAAGACAATCAAACAAATCACTAACATGGAGTCTAGCTAACAATCAAGGATTCCTAACTAGCAAGCATAGACGTCCATCTAAGTCTAGCTAGGGTCCTGATCTAATGGATTTCCTACCAAGCTGGGACAGATGCTCTAACACGCCTACCAGCCACCTAAGACGTAGGAACGCTAAAAACCTAGACTCCGGGCTTATAACTTGGATGTTCTAATTTATTTAATGGACATTCCTTAATTATTATCGTTGTTCCGATAGTTCGCATTTGCAAATGGACCTGCATGGGCCACCACTAAAACCTGTCACGCCCCGCTTCCTAAAAATGTGGAGGCGAGACGTGAGAAGGTCCGCACAAACTTGAAGCTGTGAAGCTCCAAGTCTGATAAGCGTATAAAAACACTTATTATGGCAAGTCCTTGCAAATGCGATACGAAACAAAGATAACAATAAGAAAATGAGACAATAAGCAATTTATTGAATCCCTGAATATCCATAAATAAATTACAATATCACAGAAAAGCCACCAGGCTCAAAAGGGAAAAGCTAAGGCCCAACATGGCCAACAGAGTATAACTTACATACAAAGGTGCCACGCACCAACGACTAACAGCAAACCTAAAAAGGAAACGAACACGAGCGGTCTTCAAGACAGGCCCCTGGTGTCCACTCACCACCACAGCAAACATCAACATCAGCAACACCATATCCCCTGCAACAAAGCTCTGGCTCTGGGTCTAACATGTGACACCCAAAAGAGAGAGGGGCACATGTCAGCAAATCTGGAAAGACTTGTGCAAGGAAACTGAAAGTAACTAACAACCTAGCACTTATAATATTAAGCAATGACATGGCAGTTAAGTATGATGCAACAGTTTAAAAGAGAGGCAAGCACGCACTATGTAGCCAAAGCTACCAATTCACTAATCACGAATCACTTATCACGATTATCACTTATCACGATTATCACTTAGTGCATAGAGAGTCCACCTGCTGGCCAGCTCGTGGCTCAGGCCGCTTATCTCGTATCACTATTTATCACTTAGTGCATAGAGAGTCCACCTGCTGGCCGGAGTGGCGGATCAGGCCAACTCGGGCTCAGTCCGCTTATCTCGTATCACTATTTATCACTTATCACTAGAGAGTCCACCTGCTGGCCGGAGTGGCGGATCAGGCCAACTCAGGCTCAGTCCGCTTATCTCTTACCCCACCCATGTGTGTCGAGCGTTGGGGTTAGCAACTCATTATGCTCGCTTCTGGTCACGAGCCAGGAAAATAAGTGTATTTGGCATAGGGGTGCACCTAGCCGGTATCCGAGCGTTGGGGTTTCCAACTACAGGGCTCTCTTCTGGAACACGAGCCATGAATATAATGTTGTAGCGTGTGCTACGCAATCACGATAAATAATCATTATGCAATGACATGAACAGATATTTGCGTGCCGTTAATTGAATTAAACATGACAGTTTAAAGATGCATGGATGACATGGCAGTTAGTAAGGCGCACGAATAAGGAATTAAACATGGCAGTTTAATATGCAAGAACAACAAGTTAAAAGGGTTGGATTCTAGCTTCGTTGTCAAGCTAGATCAATTGAGGTGACGGATCTAGTTTCGTTGTCAAACTAGATCAAATAGGCGTCTAGGCGGCTATCATTTCACCGTCTAGTCTCTTTTACGCTAAAGCAAAGTAATGGCCTAAAACATGGCCTAAACCCTAAGTGGCAAGTTTCACTTGCCTAGCACCGAGGAAGACAATCACGAAGGTTCGTCCCACAAGCGCTAATCTACGGGGAAGGGGATCGCTGTCATGGAAACAATCATCAAACAACATCCATTATTATTAGGGTTTCACAAATATCAAGTGTGGGTTATGAGACTATTAAAGGAAGAATACTACCCGTGAAGAAGCGGAGGAACGATGCCGAGCAACCACGACAACAGAAGAACGATCCGGCTCAGATCTGGAAATGAGGGAAAACATGGAGAAATGGGTTTGGATGAGGCTTTTGGGGATTTGATGGGGGTTTGAGGTTGAGGAGAGGTAGGATATGTGAAATGAGGGTTTGGACGATGATGGATGAGCTTGGGATGAAGGAGGAAGGGTTTGGGGATGAAGGGGGATGATTTGGGGAAGGAGGAGGTTCAGGAGAAGAGAGGGAAGAGAAGAAAACGATTGTGGGTTTATATAGAAAATCGTGTGGCGGCTAGGGCAAACTAGGGTTTCCTGGGCTGATTAGTCGGTCAAAGAAGGATTGGTGACCGACTAGTTTGGGAACTAGTCGGTCGGCCGAATAACTGTGACCGACTAAGAGCAAACAGTAACTCGGCTGGGAAGATGATCAATGAACTAGTCGGTTGAAGAACAATGGTTGACCGACTAGTTTGCAATCTAGTCGGTCGAAAGATGTTCTCAGACCGACTAAAGATAAACAGTAACTCCTGAATAATTGATTCAAAGAACTAGTCGGTTCCAGTTGATTTCCTGACCGACTAGATTGGAATCTAGTCGGTCGGTCGATCTTCTTGAACCAACTAACGTGCACGAAAAGTGCCGATTCGAAGCGCGAAGCTTCGGGAAGATTTCTATGGCTTCTAGGATCGATTTATACTCTAAGATATGATCGATATGAAGCTCGTCACGAGTGACTTACTCTGAATTTAATGATTCTAAGGAAGAACCTAGAAGATCACATCAAAAGGAAAGGAAACGAAAGATAGGAAATCTCAACGTGATGAATGAAAGCGAGAACTATGGAAATGGAAACCACACAAGGAGAGAACCCACCATCGCAAGCAAAACACACTGATAATCCAATCATACAAAAACCAGTCGTTACAATGGCACTAGGCTATGGTTCTCTATATATTCATGTAGAGAGGAGAGATGGAGGGCCTCAAGGAGACCAAGGGTCCCCATTACTCATAGTAATGGGGATCAATGAAGTGGGTAATGAAGGAGGGGAGGCCTAAGGCCTCCCTCATTCATAACAATTCCCAATTAATTTCTATCAATTAATTTTTTACCAACTGTAATATGAACTATATGATGAACCGACTCGGCTCTCGACTAATTTTAGGGGGTAAAAAATCCCTAAATCTTTTGCACTCGACGTACATATTCTTTTGATCTATGCAGAAATCTTCTGATGTCTCTTATGATCCACGAGATCTTTAAAATTCTTCAGACAAAATCAAACACTAGCTTTTTGCTTTTCGAGCCTTGCAACAATGTCTGTTCGCTGATCACGTCTGTGTTGGATATTGTCTATTAAGCCCAATATTGTTTTGATGGTAATCACCACATTATGTTATTATCAATGACTCTAAGTCAAAGTGTTTTTTGAAGATTCCAGCGTAAGAGGGAAATTTGGACGCAATTAGCAGTACGGTATTGATATCTTCATATGGTCAATGTGATGCTTGGAATGGTGAATCAAAGGGGAGAATATTGGCTCAAGGCAATTGCAAAGAATGCACAAGCTTGAAGTTATATTTTTATTCTTATCTTTGTGTAATTTTATACTTTGTTCTTAGATGCTTTGTATGCTTTATAGATGCATTCATTCTTACCTTAAAACATCTTTTAAACTCTCAAAAATATTTTTGAAATAATTTGAAATGATTTAAAATGAATTCCTGAACATTTTTGAGCCATTTCCCCATGTATTATATAAATAGCCGCATACTCTCTATAGTAGCCGACTATGTCATGTGGGAGAAAAGAGTGATTGCTTTGTTGCTCAAAACAGCCTACTACAACTCTATTGGTGTAGTCAACTATAGTCGTTTTGGGAGTCGACTACCAGTAGAACTACAATCAAATATTTTGCCCAAGTTGCAAAAAAAAAAACACAGGTCCACACTTCTCGCAAAGTTGTCGAATGAGTAGTTGGGAATGCATTTTATGGAGTGATTTTCAACTGTTTTTTGGAGTCTATTTCAGCTTGTTTTGCTAGGATATTTGGTATCTATTATTAAGCATATTTCTAAGAATTCCAAGCTCTTTAAACTTCTATCTTTCTCTTCGAAAGAGTTAAGCTTTGAGTTTTCTTCAAAGAGCGTTTTCTTCCAGGTCTCAAGCCCATTAATGAACATGGGGTTTCACTCATCCTATCTTTCATTGCATATGTTAAAATCATATAGAAGGCTTAGGTTTTATTGTAACTTAGCTCTCGGGTTGTGATAGTATATTGGAGGGTTTACTCCAATTGGAGGTGTTACGACCAGAAGGCGAGGTTGGGGTGTAGGACGCCCTTCCACTGGTCGAGGTGGACATCACAGAGTTGGGGCGAGCTTATTGTGCGCCTGGCGAGCTTGGATGGAAGGTCGGAGTATCACGATCTTTAGGTCGTAACAGGAGGATTTACTCCATCTTAGGAGGGTTTACTCTTTTGTATACCGGTTTATAGACTGTACTCGTATTTGAGTCTTGTTGCTCCAGTTAGGGTGCATTTAGTGGAAATCCACAACTTGGATTACAAGGATGTGACTGGAATAGGCATAGCCAAACCAATAAATATTTTGCGTTTGCGATTGCCATTGTGTGTTTATTGTTTGTGTTGCAATTATGTTTCCGTATTTGCTTAATTAATTTTAATTAGCATTTTTAATTGACACAACACTATTCAACCTCTCTAGTGTGTTGCTAATACATGGATCTTAACAGTCTGTTAGCATTCAAGGTCTGTTCGTGTTCAGAAAATGGTTTTATTTTGACCATTGTACGTGATGAGTAATTTTGGTCATTGAATCATTTTTTACTCAACGCTCACAATATGCAAATTTTTTGCCTGTTACAACAGTCAAAATTTTTGCCTACAAAGTACAAAATGCACAAATTTTGTCTGTTGTATGCCATGATTAATTCTGTTATATGCATCAATTTTTACTCACGGCATATGACATGTAATTTTTGACGCTGGTATTTCGGTGTTTTCGAAAATGACAGCTTCGTTATTTTCCGAAAAATTAAAACGGTAGTGCACAGAGTTAAACGGTAGGTGCGCGTAGCAATTCCCTAAAAAAAATTCCCAGAACCCTTTCATTCTCGATTACGCAGTCGGACAGCAGAAAGCAGAAAGGAGGGAGGGATCAATGGCGGCCGTCATTAGACCAGCGATCCTCAGCCGCGTCCGTATTCCAATCCAAAAAACCCAAACCCTAGCCCTAACCCTAAAACCGCGACTGATACCTTTCTTCTTCCGATCCTTCTCCTCTCACGACGACCACCTCACTAAGGAAGAAGTCGTCGACCGCGTCCTCGGCGTCGTCAAGAGCTTCCCCAAAGTCGATCCCTCCAAGGTTAGCTCACACCAAAAATCCCTAAACACCTAACCCTCATTTTACTCCCTAATTTTGCTCCCTAATTTTACTTGATTTGGTTTGTTTCAGGTGACGCCCGATGTTCACTTTCAGAAGGATCTGGGATTGGACAGCTTGGACAATGTGGAGCTCGTGATAGCGTTGGAGGAGGAATTCAAGCTCGAGATTCCGGATAAAGAGGCAGATAAGATTGATTCGACTGCGCTTGCCATCGAGTACATCGCGAATCACCCGATGGCTGGTTAATTTGGGGTAAAAATAAAAAAAAAGGTTGCCTTTTTTGTGTAGTTTAGTTGGGCATTTTTCTTTCAAGAGTTTGAACTTTGAACTGGATGGGAAATAATGTCGCTTTGTCTCGAACTGTCTGGGGCCTGCTAGAATTTCGGCTTGAAAAAGCTGATTATGATGTGCATTTGATCTCCTTATATGTTCTCAAACCATGTTTTTTGATTACTAGCTGTCTGAATTATTTTGCAGCTCACAAATGGGAATGCTTACCGTCTGCCTTTATATGCCTTTGATACCATGGAATGTTTACTTGATTGTATTTTAAATCATTGGCGGCAGATTCTCACTTTATTTCGAACAACTTTTGGTGCATATGCAAAAGTTCATGCTGTTTGATGTATTTAAGGCTTTGGAAATGAGCACCACTTAATTTAGTGTGGCTTGTTTGTGAATGTTATTAATTTGTGTATTTACTACCCACCTGATTTTTTTTATTCAGTAACACAAAGCTAGTAGTCTAGCCCGTGACTTACGCGATCTTATGTATTTGAGGATGTGTTCTAACCAATTTGTAGGAGAGTTCTAGGATCTAACTTACTTCATCGTCTCACTCTCTCACTCTCTCACTCTCTCACAAGCCTTTACTTTCCCTGTTATGTGGAGGATTCACATTGTCTTCAGTGATTTGTGCAGGCATGAAGCCATTATAGTGTCAAAACCAACACATTGTTTCTTTCAATGCAGAATCTGTTAATAATTTGACCAACTCATTCACTACCTTCATGCTCTTTGAACTTTCCTGTTTCTTTCCTGATTAGTTCAATAATGCCAAGAGAAGGAAGTCCGGTGACTTTTAGACAGGCTTTTGGTTCTTGTTAATCTCTACAAGCTTCATAACATCAATGGGACTGTTATTCTTTCTCTCTCCTTCTAGGTAACAGTGTTGTTTGCTTGACACCCATGGTTCACAATTTTTTTTGGACCAATCAGTGTGTCAGTAAAGTTCATCTTAGGTCTATCATTCCATATAAGTTGGCTTTTAATTTTATAATTTGTAACCACTGCTGGACCTTTCCTTGCTGTTGGCACTGAAATACTCTTTGATTTAGGCACTCCTCCCTAGTGTGAGCAGTGATACCTCTTGTTTATTATGTCCTAGACTCCCATCTTATAGAGTCTCCATCTATAAAAGTTTGATTTTACATCCCCAACGCTTTGTATTTCTTCATAAACTTATTACTTCTAAAATCCATTGGCTTTCGCATAGGCTTTTCTATTTGGCATAGCCTCATTATGGTACCGTGAAGTCTATTCACTTGTTGGCTCTCCTGACCTTTGCTATTTATTTGAATCAGCTTGACGGTTAATGCTCAATTTTATATTCGAATTCTTTAATCTTCCAGTATTCATTTGCACGTCTCCACATGATTTACATCTTCACCTGTCTTACTGGTTTAGTCGCATGATATTCACGTTATCATGCTAGACTTTTGAAAAAATTTCAATTGCTACCTTATTTTGCTTGTCATTTTTACCTTTTGGTGTGCTTAACGTTTCATTTTTTATTACTACATTTTTGCAATTGATACTGACATTCTGTTCTCTCATCACCCATTAAACTCCACATTTAACGCTGTGTTTGTAATTTGTTTTGTAATTTGTTTGATATTAACCATTGTTCCGTTATGCTCTAACGACATACACATGCATAATTTGATCATTTATATATTTTTAATTCACAATCAGCCTGCCTTGGAAATTTTGGTAACATCTATGCCTGCATAAACCAATCTTTTTCTTGTTAGGGTTTTGCACTTATCCATCACTTAATTGTTCCTTCTACTTCTACTTTAGTTTCATGCGACATGATGCTAGATACTTCATTTTTATTTTTTGGCTTCAGACACCAAACAAAACCTTGATCCACCCTTCTAACAGCAACGATCCTCCATTCTGCCATCTTGAAATACATGCATTGCTACCGTTGCTGCTGGAATTCCTTTTCATGCTACATCTTCTGTTAAAACTGTTCCGCACTATAGTTGCTTACCACTGTCATGCTATGCCATCATCGGTTACTGTATTCCATTTACAACATTTATTTCCAAATTATTGGCACATTATGTTTTTGTTTTAAGTTCGTTTCATCTCCTTGTTTAATTTCATTTGCTATGTTGTTGGCAGTCAATTAGATCAGACAACTAGCCTCAAACGTGCAAAATCTTGTAATGTAGAAGCATATGAGGAATTCATGACATGCGTCGAAATTTTTTCGACAAGTGTCCTAAGTTTAAAAAAATTACCATATAACCAAGGGCTTGTTTGAGAAGCTTCCTACAAATGTGTGGGGGTTATTCAAGTAGTGTAGGTGTTTGGGATGGGTTAGGCTCCTTAAAAGAAGTGTAGTATTGTTTTGGTTTAATATGAAGCAAATACATTGAACTCTATGATGACAGAAAACAGAATATACGCCGATTGATTTAGATGATAATCATGATATATTTAATAAAGATGGCCAATTGCTAGAGTGCATTAGATAAGGGGACACTATGTTGGAGGATAAACATAATGTATAGGTAGATGAATCTCTACCTCCAACCAACATCTAGGTAAAGATAAGGTAACCGATACCTAAAGCCCGGTACTCCCGACACACATTGCCTGATATTTTCAATGCCGATAATAGAAACAACAGTTGATACCGAGACTGCAATCGAGAATTCAAACCTTGGTTCACTTTTTGTTTAGATGTCTCCATTTCGTTGGCCCATGTACTATTAACAGCTTCTGTTAGGTAAATTTCGCACTGCCTCGTACTGCAGAGATTTATATATTGTGACTGCAGTGTATTCTTCCTGAAAATATACTGGAGTTTTCCTAGTCCAGCAAGCAGGTATTTGATGCTGAAAATTGGTCCATATATATATATATGCCTTTACGCTTATCTAGGTGATGAGTCAATTTCCTTGTCTGATATTCGTGATGAGTCGATTTCCTTATGATGCCGATTGTTTCCCGTCTGAAACATGGTCAACACCGAATGCTTTCTTGGTTCTATTTCCTTGCCAAATGCCAACTTGGAATTTATGATGGACATAGCTGCCAGTTAGTTATATAGTCTAGGAGTCTAACGCACAAATTTTAGATCATTTAAGGGACATGGGTTGTTTCTCATTTATCAAGAGAAGCATAAGAAAAAAAGTATTTTAGAGGATGTTATGAAGCGACACATCTGTTTAGTCTATTTCAATATGGCCTACTTAAGAGTGTGGAGCGTTTATTTGGAACATAGCAAAAGGAAGAAATTTGTAATGAGCTGTTTGCAGTGTTGCATGTACACTGTTTGTCATAAGGTTTATGGACAAGCGGCAAAAGGGATAATTTTGCTGTTTAGATAGTACCAAAAAGAATTAAAGGCTTTGCATTCACTTTCAGCATACCTTGTTGTTTTAAATGATCATAATAAGGAATAATATTTGGTCAGAAGTGGATTCTCTCAAATTGGGAAGATAACAAGGTCCCATCAATTTACTGTTCTAGGAAGGCTTTGGACCTTGGTGTCTGTCCAGTTAAATTATAATAAACTACGAAGATTATATGGAAAGACATAAAATTTATAATTTACACCAAAAAAGACAGCATACAACATTTTATCAAGGACAGAGTTTATGCTTATGCATGTTAAGCAGTAGGTTTCTTCTTCTGCCTCAACTATGTTAAACAGATGTTCTTTCATGGTTATCGTTTGCTATGTAACTTAAATTTATTTTATCTTGATTTTTTTCGGCGCTTCTTGAAAATATTTTACTGCAGACAACTATGCCTGGATAACGATGTTGTATGTTTCTATGGAAAGATTCATCATTGAAATCCCTTGAAATTAACCCCATTGAGATACTTTTTGGAGGGTGTGCCCGCTTTGGTGGGGTTTTAGAGCCTCCAAAGGCATTGTGAACACCAACATCATTAAAAATGTAAAATGCACTTCCGTGAATCTTTTTCTTAAAAATTCAATTGATATGATATTTGCTTTAGAATTTGATGGGTTGTTGATGTAATCCAGGAAAAAGGGGTTAATAATGGGCCCTTATTATGTTGATTCTGATTAAATATTTGGACTTCGTAAGAATGCCAGTTGTCTAATTGACTTATTATCATGAGTGTTCAAGCAAGTCAATAATTATAGGTTCAGTTATAGAATCTCAGGGTTTTTCTTTTTTGTCATAGATTAGCTAATATAAAGGCTTTGAGTTCAGTGAGCAATGGAACAAGTTAGAGAGTGAATGTGCTGTAAGCTATGTTGATTATGACTGAGGTCTTGCATATGCTTGATTTTCTTAGTCTGTTTTGTTGTCTTGTCATAGGCTAGCATATACAAAGGTTGGGTTCCGTCCCTTAAATCATTCATATTTTGATATTTGTCCCCCAAATCATTGTATTATGAAAATAGTCTCTCAAAAGGGCTAATTTGGTGAAACTTAAAGTATTCAAGGGAATATTTTCAAAATATTTCAACTCACAAAAGTTAATGAATAATTTGGTTTATAACCGAAAAGTATTTGAGTTAAATTATTGGAGTGACTATTTTCGAAGGTTCAAGGGACTAATATCAAAATACGAATGATGTGAGTGCAAATATGAGAATAACCCATAAAGGTTCAACTGTAGTGAAGAACAGAACAAATGAGACAGTAATGTGTTCCTCCATTTTTCTTCTGTATTTCTGCACTGTGATGAGCCTGGGCAAGCAGGCAACATGGAATTCTCTTTGAACCTGTTCATATGATCTCCAAATAGGCCACAACCCTATTTGGTAGGGGTGGCAAACGGGTCGGGTGGCTTCGGGTTCGGGTTCGGGTCGGGTCAGATTTGACCCGACCCGTTTAGGGGTAAACCCTAACCCGACCCGGATTGAATCCGGGTCGGGTTCGGGTGACCCGGAAAATTTTCGGGTCGGGTTCGGGTTAACCCGTCGGGTTATGATTTGACTTATACACAACTGCTCTTTTTTCGATATTCAGCTATTTATTAAGAGCCACCGACAATTTATTAAGTGTTGTAATTCCAGTAGCTCGTCGCTTAAACCACACCGATGACATTAATGAAGTATAATTAACGTTACCATTTTATTAACGGAAGTAATAAAATTAACTAAAAAGTTGCATGTAAATGGAATTGAATACAAGACATCTTAAAGAAGAGGACAAAAATTCAATCGTACAAGTACAACTCCCCATTGCAACTATGTATTGAAGTTATTATAATTTTTTTATATAAATAGAGTAAGTAAACCGGGTCGAATTCGGGTTGACATGCCAAACCCATACCCGACCCGGATTTTATCCGGGTCGGGTCGGGTCAACCCATATCCTACTTGACCCGTATTGGCCTCTACCCATACCCGGTTTAGGATGCCGGGTTCGGGTCGGGTCGGGTCGGGTCGGGCTCATTTTGCCACCCCTACTATTTGGTATCAGAATAGACTTGATCTTCAATTTCCTCATCTTTTCTCCCATTTTCTTCCTCAATGTGTCCTTTTGTTCCCTCTTTCTATTTTATTGCCGATAGAAATGCTGCATGTTGTCCTCAGTGGGCACATGTTCATTATCGGATTATCAACTAGTCGACTACATCTCAGTGGGCACATGTTCATTATCAGTTGTGTGATTTTAATTAAATTTCGCTGATATCTAGGGCAGTGGCAGCTAACATTGATCATGATATTTGATGGACACTGAATGTTGCAGTAGACAGCTGAGAGCTTGCTATGCTAGCCCAGGCAATTTTTTTTGTCTATGTAGTTCTTGAAGAATATCGTTGTGGGGCATGTGGAGCCAATGCTTGTGCAGATGCCAATTATATGAAATAGCCCTAGATTTGTTTTCTTAAAACAGTAAATTGATTCATCACTTTCGTGATTCACCTGTTATTCTTTTTTACATGCATAATTGAACTTCTAGGAACCACAAGAGCTCACTTGGTTATTGTTTTGCATTTCGGTTTGTATTAATTTTGAAGTAGCTTCTTAAATCAAGCAATCTTTTGCGAGAATTCATTGCATGATCATTCACAACAACAACAATTTTTCCGTCAGAGTGCTCATATGAGTAGCTTGAAGTTTTTAGAAGAAGAAAACAACGAATGAATCATGCAGAGTAAATTTTGAAGTGCCAAAGTTTTTGAGTAAGCGATCCAAAAGTGAGATCGGTTGCTTTGGGGATACTCTGCCATGCAAGCAAGGACGCAGCTTGGGGCTCAATTGAGGATAAGCATCAAGTTTTGTGATATCCGGAGTTTTCATACCTTTTGGGCATTACCGACGGGGTATTTCGTACAATTAAATTGATGAAGTTGTCCTGCTAGGACAAAAGGGTTGATATAGTAGTGGCCATGATTTGGCCACAGCATCAAGGTGTGGTCTACTTGGGGATGAGTGGGGGCTTGGGTGCGATTTGGGGTTTTTTTTGGAGTGTTGTTATTCGCATCACAGAGATTTATGAATACACCACACTACTTGATTCACCACACCTATATTTTTAACATCAGATGTTCGGATTTGGAGATCCGAACTGCTCTAGTACTTTTATTCTTCCGTTCGGATCTCCAAAGCCGAACAGTATAATAAAATATGTATTGTGTTTGGATTTACACATCTATTGTATTAGAGCCGTTCGGATCTTCAAATCCGAACGTCTGATGTTAAAAATATAGGTGTGGTGAATCAAGTAATGTGGTGTATTCATAACTTTCTGTGGTGCGAATAACAACACTCTAGTGTGGTGCTTCCAAATTTAAGCCCTCACTCTTTCCATGAATTACAAACTTGACATTGCTTTTTCATGCAACCAAAAATCCACCCTCTTCCATCTATTTACGGGTTTGCCATCGGTCCTTTTTCACTTTGCCCCCTACGTTTTTTTTTGCACTTAGGCCTCTCATTTCCCCCCTTTTACATACGACGATTTCCACACACAAACCCACACTTCCCTCCCATTTTCGGCGGCATGCAGTGTCCGCCTTTTGTGTGGGGGTTTTTATTTTGATCCTCGTGCACTATGTGCAAAGTGTGACTAGGACAAAGGTGGGCTCACCTCCCTCCATCTCACCCTCCACCTCACCCAAAAACTAACCCCCGAAGCCACTAATTTACATGTTTGCAATCCACCCAAAAAACCCATCCAAACTCACTTATTTACATCTTTACTACCCCAAGGTTTTTTGCATTCTAACACCCGGACTTTGCACTTTTTGTCCCCTGACGTTACCGGCATGCACACCCACATTTCTAACTCCTTTTCAGTTGTGTGCTTCTCTTTGTGGGAGTTTTTTTTCCGCTCCGTACACTGTGCATGGGTTATTTCTAATTTCATCATTATTTGTAAGGTTTTTAAGTTATAATGGTCAACGTGTCATTAGACAACATAAGGGACAGAGACTAATAAGAGGTAACCCAATGTATGAAGCATGAGATTTTTTTTTTTTGGGTAGAAAGGGAGAAGCGAATCTTTTTTTTAATACATCGAAAAGTAAGCAGGAATGGAACAATCAAACTCTCACAAAGGATAGTGGACGAATACCACTAGACCAATTGGTTCGGACGAACGTAGCTCCTTTACATTATTTATAGAAAATTAGTTGTGCGCTCCTCTTCGTGGGAGTTTTTTTTTCCGCTCCATACACTGTGCACGGGTTATTTCTAATTTCATCATTATTTGTAAGGTTTTTTAAGTTATAATGGTCAACATGTCATTAGACAACATAAGGGGACAGAGACTAATAAGAGGTAACCCAATGTATGATGCATGAGATTTTTTTTGGATAGAAAGGGAGAAGCGAATCTTTTTTTTAATACATCGAAAAGCAGGAATCGAATCCTCGAACTCTCACAAGTGATGGAGGACGAATACCACCAGGGCCGGTTCAAGCATAAATGAGGCCTAAAGCGAAACAAAATATGAGGCCTAAGTATTAAAGCAAAATTTTTAGGCGCCTTGATATAACTGCATTTAGAAGGACAAAATATGAGTCTGTGACGTCTGTCGTCTGAGAGAGGGAGAGAGATCACTCACTCAGATCGACTTCTTGTGAAGGGCCGGCCGGGTGCCGGTGCTGGAGGGAGACAAAAGAGTCACGAAGGCGCCGAATCAGTTGATGCGCAGTCGCAGACCGCCGATGATGTCGATCGGAGTCGGGCCCAGAGGGAGACTGGGTCTTGGAGGGAGGGAGGTCTGAGCGGAGGGCATCGGCGATTGGAGACTTGGATAGCAGAGAGAGAAGTCTGAGCGGAGGTCAGCGGCAATTGGAGACTCAGAGGGCTAGGCAGCGGCGATTGGAGACTTGGAGGGCTAGGGTTGGAGTCGTTTGACGTTTGAGATCCTTTTTTCTAATTCACAGACTCTTTTAATCCATTGGAGTTGAGACAATTTCAATTCATTGGAGTTGAGGCAATGACCAATGAGGCGCCCCTCAGCACAACAAGGCTGGAAAATTTAGTGTGGTGCATCCAAATTTAAGCCCACACACTTTCCATGAATTACAAGCTTGACATTGCTTTTTCATGCAACCAAAAATCCACCCTCTTCCACCTATTTACGGGTTTGCCATCGGTCCTTTTCCACTTTGCCCCCTACGTTTTTTTTTGCACTTAGGCCTCTCATTTCCCCCCTTTTACATACGACGATTTCCACACACACACACCCACACTTCCCTCTCATTTTCGGCGGCGTGCAGTGTCCGCCTTTTGGGTGTGGGTTTTTATTTTGATCCTCGTGCACTATGTGCAAAGTGTGACTAGGACAAATGTGGGCTCACCCCGCTTCACCTTACCCTCCACCTCACCCAAAAACTAACCCCCGAAGCCACTAATTTACCTGTTTGCCATCCACCCAAAAAAACCCACCCAAACTCACTTATTTACATTTTTGCTACCCCAAGGTTTTTTGCATTCTAACACCCGGACTTTGCACTTTTTGTCCCATGACGTTACCGGCATGCACACCCATATTTCTAACTCCTTTTCAGTTGTGTGCTCCTCTTTGTGGGAGTTTTTTTCGGCTCCGTACACTGTGCATGGGTTATTTCTAATTTCATCATTATTTGTAAGGTTTTTAAGTTATAATGGTCAACGTGTCATTAGACAACATAAGGGACAGAGACTAATAAGAGGTAACCC
Source organism: Scilla litardierei (assembly GCA_030789695.1). Lineage (NCBI taxonomy): Eukaryota > Viridiplantae > Streptophyta > Magnoliopsida > Asparagales > Asparagaceae > Scilla > Scilla litardierei. Next base: position 15,190,532 of record CM061137.1, on the reverse strand, counting down.
AATGTATGATGCATGAGATTTTTTTTTGGGTAGAAAGGGAGAAGCGAATCTTTTTGTAATACATCGAAAAGCAGGATCGAATCTTCGAGCTCTCACAAGCGATGAAGGACGAATACCAGTATACCACTTCGGGATGAGCGTAGCTCCTTTGCATTATTTATAGAAAATTAGGTGCATGCATAACGTTCAAATCCAACCCCTTTACATCAGCAAGCACAAGAAGATTCAACTCCGGGGGGGTTTCATCATAGACATGTAAATTGATAGTCAATTCCATCCCATATTTCGCCTGCCACTCGGTGCACATATTTGTTTCGTCGTACGCATGCGATATTTTGACGGTTCACGGTCTTTCTAGCAGTCTCTGAATTCGTTTAAACATCGGATGCTCGCTAATGGAGAGTAGTAATCACATCTCTAATATAGCAAAAATGAAAAGAAAAACCTTCAATGATAAAGCAAGATTAGTGCTGAACCAAACCAGAGGCTTGCTGCTGTACATATATACCGAAAGTTCAAATCATGGTACTCATGTTTCCCCAGTCCAAGCAAGCTCATAATTCCGTAAAAAGAAGATTCAACTGGGGAAGACTGCAGAGAATAAAAAACAACAAGGTTCCCATAATCCCACATCGGATTATTTTAGATAATGAAGCATGTCCTTTTTCTTTCAATCATGCAAATCGCCCTCCTCTCTTCTGTCAATACGAAGTCGATCTCAAAGGTTAGATAGAGCTACCTACAAGACCTCCCATTGGCATAACACTATGTATGTATAAAGGAAGCAAACGCCGCAGCGTTGTCTGCTTCTCAAAGGTTCAACTCATCCCTTGCTTCTCATGTACAGAGACTGGATCCGAGTTCTGTTTCAAGAAGCCCAAGCAAAGTAGTTACAGGCAGCACGCCTCGAAGCTGTCCAATTCCCACACCCGTAGAAGCCCCTGCCTTGCGTCTGCCCGGGCCTGCGGACCATCCCCCGGTTGCTCCTCACCCCGCAGTAACAATACGGGCACCGCTCCCTCCCCATGGGATCCATAACTGGGCGTAGCTGGGCAGGAGCTGCCATCATCGGCTCCTTGGATGGCCTCTGTGGCGGCGATGATGGAGCTCCCAGATCCATTTGACGACTGTCAAACAATGGCTGCCGCATCATCAGTGAATTTGTGATGGCAAAACGGAATCCACGGCGCATGAGGCAAGCAAGGAGGCGGGCCGTATTACGGGCATCATCGAGGCCACAGTGTGGACGGCCCTCCCATGCAAGCCCAGCAAGCTGAACAGCATCCTTCAGATTGCAACGGGCACCCCCAAACATCTCTTGGAATGGAACCTTTAGGTTAATCCAACTGGCATAAACAAAAAAAAATACGATCAGAACTCCCATCATTTAACGGTAAAAGTGGGAAAAGAAAACACAGATTGCCACAATCATGATATGTTTTAATTCACACCACTTCTCATACACCACTGATATCTTTGATTGGGTTTCTAATGCAGCCTCTGATCCCCAATTTGAGTGAGAATTTTCTGTTGATAAAACGACAATCAGGTCTCAAACAAAGTCCTGAATAATCCAGTTACTTTAACCTTCTTTCAAGGGGTGGAAGTTGAACAAATAATTATCAAATGAATTGATAATAGCTCTGTTCAAATTCTTCTGGATGATCGTTCAAGCATAAACCTGTACTTTTTCAGTACTCGTACTAGTTTTTTGATCGAGCCAAAATCGGGCTAGCTACCGAGCCAAACTCAAACAGTTCGGGAACAATTTGTTTGCTATTAATCACCAGATTGACCTTTTCCTCTCTATTCATTTTTCCTTTTGTTTTTAGATAATTTATTCCTCTATCTTGTCCATCCCTTAAAATGCAATCTGAATCACATTCACAGTCAAAAGCGACTCTTTTTGGGACCATATCACCTCCGCCCAACTCCCCCCATAACCTCCTCATTCCCTAAATAAATAGGATTTATGCTTTCAAAGGGTTAAAGCAATAGTTCTGCAAGTGTATGAATTTGCATCTTATTTAAAATAATTAACAGATCTTTTCGGACAAACAAACTTGAGGGTAATATTGGGGGAAAACACCCAAAAGCAGAAGTTAAGCAGTCACGGCCCAAGGCCACTTCACTCAAGACCAGTGGTTGCCAAAAGCCGTGGCCCTCTTTTAACTTGCTAAGATGCGTGAAGCAAGCACAAAACATCCTACTTTGCTTGAGCCTACTATTATATGGCCCATTTTATGTGTGGGTTCAAAACAAAACCCAATCAATCTTAATTTCACTAAACCACATGTGATTTAGACTTTTTTTTAACAAAACCACATGGATTTTTCTCTTCACAAATCCCCACAAGTGGCGTTTTATGCAAAAAGGACTGTTTGCCCCCATTCATTGTAGCAAAATCTTCACTAAAAACTCGTAGATGAACCTAAAAACAGAATAAAAATGTTCTAAATTGCTAAAATTTTATCCACCAAATTTTTTGAGTTCATCCCCAATATTTCGAAAAGATACCGCTGTAGGGAATGGGAAAAACAGCTATTTTGGGGGATTGTGACAAACTAAAAAAGAATAGGCCGGTTTAGTGAAGGGAAAAACACTTCAGACGGTTTACTAAAAAGGGCTACAACTCGGTTTGGTTTGTGGGGGGGGGGGGGGGGGGGGGGGGGGGGGGGGGGGGGGATTTAGTGAAATTAACCCAATAAACATGGCTTTCTCCCAAAAGTGCCAACTTCTCCCCTCAAGCAGCTGACAACAACAGATGCTTCAGCAATGTCAATCTTCATGTATATTTCAATTTTAATTTGTTGTGATGAATTACTCAAGTTCTTTTTCTAATTTTCTAATCTTCTTTCAGTACTTTTTCTCTTGATGCTGAAGTTGTGGCCTCCTTTTCTTTTGGCAGGCTGCTGTTGTTTCTACTTCAGATGAAACAATGACGAGCTTCAGATACAATTTAATTTTAATTTGTTGTTTATGAATTCATCATGTTCTTTTTTAGTCTTCTTAGTTCTTCTCTTTTAAAGTTGATGTTGCAACTTGTTTTTCTTTTTGACTGGCCGCCACCGTCGTTTTTGCTTCTCCCATTTCCCGCTAATGCTGTGGTTGCAACTTCATCTCTTCTTCTTCTGGCAAATGCGGCAAATGCTCCGTACGTTGTTTGTTGCTATGGGCTGCTGCAGCTTCTTTGGTCACTGCTGCAGTCACTTGCTGCTAAAGCATCTGCTGGGTTCTTTTTCTTTGGCCGGTTGTTGATGTTAGCTACATATTATGAACTGAACTTTTGACCAAAATTTGAGTAGATTTAATAATTTATTAACTAAATTTTCAACGCCTACTCTCAATTAGATTGATGACTGACTGTTTTAGTAATGATCTATTAACTTGATTTTCCATATTTCTTATTATTTTCTCACAATTTTCTTTTTCCTATTTTTTATTTTTAGAATATCTTGGTGTTTTCCCGCTTAATTCACACTTCATCGCCAAAAAAGCGAAGTGGCGTCTCGCTGATTTGCTTCCCTTTCTGCTTTCAACAAAACTGCATGGGGATTTATGTTTTGTTAAAATGTAATCAATGGGTTAGCAGGAAAAGTGTTTGTGACGCGAGTTACGTGGCCGAACTGAAATTTTGGTTGGAAGAATGACAATTTGGTTTGATTTTCATTAAGAAGAACAAAGCAATGGTTGTTGAAAACGGATTCAATAAAAAAGGGTGAATATGACTTTTCAAATAAACAATTAATCTAACTTTCTATCAAGATATTATATATCATGCTTTGTGGTTAAGTGTAGTGCACTACATGGCATATCGCTTGGCTTTTGCTTCGGACACACGACATAAGAAGGAAAAAATATGTGATAGGATCAGAAGGAAAGATCTGACTTTTATAGAAAATAATAGCAAAATGAAGATAATTTGATACAAAAGTAGATGTACCCTCCTCCCAAGACGCCGTTATGAGGACGTCCGCACTCGTCTAATCTAAGATCTACCAAGAACTCTCAATAACAATTCGATAATCAAGCATGCCACTCAATGACGGCTAGACCTAGTTTAAATAATAAACTCCTATCACACCTAATTACTAATTTGCCCTCCCAATATAATTAAAGCTAGGTGTGCCCTCCCCCTTGCGCGCGGTTCTTCATGGGTCCCCCCTCTGTGTGCGCGGATCTATCATTACTCCGCCCCTGAAAATCCACCTTGTACTCAAGGTAGTGCATGAAGCTTATGGCGGTATTACTCCCCGTGGGAGTCTTCTTCCCCTCCGATCCCCTCATTCTCTATGTCATCATCATCGCCATCTGCCTCTGCTATCAACACTCGCAGCTTGCGACCCTACAGTGATCTCTGGGGGTGAAACGCTCGTCGCATCTGAAACAGAGCCCTTTCTGCCTCCTCTCTCTCATCTCGACGTCGGTTATCCTCCGTAATTGGCCCCCAGTTGGTGGTGTGCCGCTCTGCTCTGCAATCTTCTCAGTACTCGCCTGATTGGTCCCAGTAATGGCCTTCACCACTCCGGCTCCAGACGAGGTGCCCCGCTGTACCTAACCACTGTACCCGCTCTCGGCTCTCCTTTCCTCTGTCTGAGCATCCTCTACCATCTGCGCCATCTCTATGACCTCGGACAGCCCCCTGGGCTTGTATAGTCGCACTGCGGATCGAAGACTGGGCTTCAAGCCCTTCATGAAGTTGCCCTCTAGTGACTCATCTGTGACGCCGTGTACTCTCTCCGACAAGGTTTCAAACCTCTTAATGTACTCTCATACCGGTCCGTCATGCCTTAGGGCATAAAGCTGCTTGTGTAGGTTTCCCAGGCGGGGATCCCTGAACTTCTCCAGAATGAGGTCCTTCAACTCCTCCCAGCACCGAATCTGTTGCCGCCTCTCCTTCCACTGGTACCCAGAGCTCTCCCCTCCATACAGATGGCCGCCACCTCCAGCTTTTGAGCATCTATCATGTGATGTGCTGCAAAGTATTTCTCTGTCGTGAATAACCAGTCGTGCGAATCCTCCCCTCTGAATAGTGGCATCTCCAGCTTTCGTACCCTGCAGTCCCCTCCAAAGTGTCCCTGATCGGGTCTCCCCTCGGTACGGCGAGGCTGGCGATATTGCTGCCATCTTTCGTCTTGGGTCTCGTACTGTCTAGGTGGTACTTCTCCACGGCCACCATAGTCCCCTCAGGGGCCTCCCCACTTGCCCTCGAAATCATCCTATCCGGCATCATCGCCAAACTCAGCCTCATAGCCTCCCCCGCCGTCGTCATAATGGTCTTTACCCCTTCCTCCGCCTCCGTAATGCTGCCCCCATTCCCTGCCTGGGCCCACTCCCCCTCAATCCTGCCCTGAAAGTGCTCCTCTGGGCCCTGTCGCTCTCCGGGGAAGCCCAAGGGGTCAGATCTGCTCTGAAAATGCTCCGTTCTGCCCTGAAAATGTGCCTCAGCCCCTCGCCGCTGCCCCGAAAAGTCGGAAGATTCCCCGGGCCCACCGTCGTGCACGCCTCCTCCCCCTGGCGGCTGCCCGGGGGTGGCCCGACCCCGCTGCGCCTCCGGCAACCCTCGTCGGGGCTGCCGGAGGGGCGGCGGGAGGGCAGGGGCGGCGGGCCCTGCCGAAAGTCGGCAGGGTCCCGCCGGCCCTGTTGGCTGTCGCCGAGGGCGGGGGAAGGTCCCCCGCCCATTTCCGGCGGCAACCGAGCCCCCCGCTGGAACTGGGGGTTCGGCCGCCCCCCTCTTGTGTTCGGTGGCCTTCCCCAAGCTTCTCGCGTCCCCATGGTCATTCCATCTCTTCCTCCACGTCGTTCGTGACGTACCCCGTCTTGTAGAAGACTCCATCCCTTCCATCCTCGAAAGCTTCCACCTTTTTCTTCCCTTTCACCAAAGGTGTGACCTTTTTGGAAGAACTAGGGTTTGCGTCACCCGATCCCATCTTCTCGTTCAAAACCGCGAATTGGAAAACCATATGAGTCACGGCTTCCTCCGTTTTGCCTTGCCTCGCCGCGATTTCTCCCATGATCTTCGTTAAATTAGCGATATCCTCGCTATTTGCCGCCACCGACTTCTTAATCTCCTCGATCTCCGCATAATTTTTCTCCTCCGCCTCACTTCGATGCTTGCTCCTTGTTGACGCCGCCATGGATCGTAGTCGCTCTGATACCAAAATGATAGGATCCGAAGAAAAGATCTGATTTTTATAGAAAATAATGGCAAAATGAAGATAATTGGATACAAAAGTAGGTGTACACTCCTCCCAAGACGCCGTTATGAGGACGTCCGCACTCATCTAATCTAAGATCTAGCAAGAACTCTCAATAATAATTAGATAATTAAGCATGCCCCTCAATGACGGCTAGACCTAGTTTAAATAATAAACTCCTATCCCACCTAATTACTAATTTGCCCTCCCAATATAATTAAAGCTAGGTGCGGCCTCCCCCCCTTGCGCGCGGCTCTTCATGGGTCCCCCCCCCTCCGTGTGCGCGGATCTATCAATATGATAGGGCATTTGGGGAAGAACAAAATTTAAGGATTGATAAATTTTTCAGGCTTCACATACTTGAAATCTGACAATCGCTGACTCATACACCTAGCACATGTAGACTTTTCGAACCTCACGTACAGACACCAAGCACACTTCCATGTTCTAATGCAACAGATTTAAATGGCAAACAAAGTTTACACTGGACTTTTCATTTAAAATCTAATTGAAAATAAAACAAGACTTGATGCCTTACATAGCCTTACAACTTAGACAACCTACTACCACAATCGATGCGGGACTAAAAATAAGAAAACGACTGAAATAAAATAAGATCTAAACTCTTACTAAAGGAAATTAAAGACTCAAATGAAAAGTAAAAAACCTAAAATAAAATTAAAATAAAATTATAAAAAATCATATTAATTTGAATCTAAATTAGATCCTCATCATTTTTCCGGTTTTGAGAACTTCACAAGCTGGTAAATGCTAATAGAAAAATATAATCAAGCAGAAATCAAGTCTCTTGTAGTTGGAGAAGATACGTCGTCGGACTTTAAAATGAGAAACATGTCAGTTTGCTAACTCATATATTCTGAATGTGAGTTTGCTAATACACATCTTCTGAAAAATGCTTTCAAGCTATGAAAACTAGATAAGTGTAATAATTTACTGGTTGGCTGGCTGAGGAGGATAAGGATGAAATCGATGTGCTCAACGGGCTCAGTCGGGACCTCCAAGCAAAGTCCTAAAGTAGAATCATCGTGTAGCACATGCATTAGCTCAGGCTTAGCCAGATGCTTAATCTCGATCACATGTACATACATAGACTCAAGCTCTATTTCAAATTCTAGTTCAAACTTTGACCGATGCTCAACTTGGGAATTGGGTAGGAACTCCTTAGGCTCTTCTTGAAGGCATTGATCTTATGCTTTTATAAACAACCCAAGCACATTTTTGAAAAATTATCAAATACTTGATTCATTTCAGCTCTTGAAGTTGATAGCGGTGGAGGTGATTGATACTATTATCGAAACTATATCTTTAATCAAAACTAACTATACCAAAGCTTTCAGCTCCACCAAAAGAAAGCTTCTCACCCAAGACATGTAGTGGCTCGAACTGGCTTGAAACCAGCTTAAATCGATAAGAAAGCAGGCTTGAAGCAGCTTCAGAATCACCAAAATTGTAAACTAGCACTAAATTAAGTTCAAAAAGCCTAAAGATCCTTAAATAGTGGTAAGCCATACTGTAGCACAACTTAAGCGGCTCGATCAGAGCTGTTGACTGATCAACGGTCTCTTGCATTGTAATGGCATGAAAATTCTAATAAATTTTGGAAATTTTCTAGAGATTTTTCCAACTTATTTTCTTTTCATTTATTTATTTATTTTCTTTCTTTTTTCTTCATCACTTGGCAAAGCCCACTGCCCCTTTGCTTCTTTTCATTTCTTTTCTCTCTTCCCTCAACTAAAAGCAAGACCGAAGGCCCAAGCCCAGACGTGTAACGCCCCTCGGTTTCTGGGAGTCTGTTACTTTTTCAAGAGATATGCAAGTCTGCTGGTTACCAGTGAAAACAGAATATGCAAAATAGAAACACCTCAGGATTTCTGTGCATGACTCAAAAGAAGAAAATCAAAATCCTAGGACTCTAACCCTATCCAGGAAACCTGTTCGACTTGAGAGATGTAGAATTGGATTAGATGATAGATTATATCAAAATCCAAGCTTTCAGTTTATGTACGAAACAAATCAGTAATAAGTGTGCAAGGCAGAAATAATAATTACTAAATAGAAGCAACACTCATGATCAAAGTATTAAACCATTGAACAAGTGCACCACGCCAAGAACAATTAAAAGACAAGAAAAGTAAAGAAAAGTAACTGGATAACAATATTAGAGGACAAGCATACATGACAGGAATATTATTCAATAAGCAGAAAGACAACATTGACGATAGATAACATTGCATAACCATAAATAAGAGATACTTCACTAACAAGCAAGCAAAACATTTTAACATTAGCATGATCATCTAAGCAAGACAACACGAAACTATAATAGTAGACCAACAAGAGAGTCTATTCTTCAAGTACTATCTGTACACTAGACTTTGTTGTCATATACTAGTGATGTGAATCATATTTGAGAGTAAAATATGAAACTTGAAGACACCTTGTACCGCAAGGAGCTACCCCGAGTGAGTCCAAAACAAGAAAGCAGGAAAGGACTCGGGAACCATTGAATAAGAAACATGAAATGGAAATCCTCCCAAATACGGACTGAAAGCATGACTCCAATTGCTTCCGCACTCTCTAATGTGAGTTACCTCAAAACCCCTGAGTTAAGTGTGGTGTCAAGATACTGTGTCCGTTGTATAGTTTTCATATCATGTGTTTGTGTTATGGCTACTATTATGTCTGCTATTGTAATAATTTTAGTTATTGCCACGAGAAAATTCTAATGTGGCTCCCATGTGATTAAAAGGTGACCCCCCGGTGTGTTAGGTATTGTTGTTTTAGACCAATATTGTTTTGATGATAATCACAACATTATGTTGTTGCTAATGACTCATGTTTTATTCTCAAGTTTAATCAAATGTAGAATACCTTGTTGGAGACTAAATAGCTTGGTGTACGGATGGACATCAAGAGGAGCATTGCCAAAACTTGGAACTTGACGAAGGGAAGCACATCAAGAGGTGCCAAAGCTTGGAAGATGATGGGGAGCATCAATGCATCAAGATCTTGAAGCCTTAGACTCTAGGAGATGCAAAATGTAATCCATGTAAATTCTATTACTTGCATTTCTCTTTTTGAGTCTAGGATTTTGTAATGCCATGATAGATGGTTATACTCTTATGCATATGCATTAACCATCTTAGTGAGTCTTAAGATTATCATAAAAACCAATCCTATAGGTTCCCCTTGCCAAGAACTCTCATTGGAGTTTCTGACTTTCCAACATGCAACTGTTAAAGGAAGGGCATGCGACTGGTGATCTCCAGGCGCCTGGCCAGCTATCTACAGGCGACTGTTGTGCACAGCTCAAGTCAATATTTCTTGACACTTTTTTGAGCTTTTGGTGCAGGCAAATGAAGTCTATTTTACAGGCGCCTGGACATTGTTCTACAGTCATCTGTGTGCCAAAGTGCGTAACCTGTCTTTTTTAGGCATCACTCCATCTTTTGGGTCAGTCGACTGATGTAGAGTTTACAGTCGCCTGTCATTCTTCAGGCGCCTGTACTTTGCTAGTCAGTCGTCAGAACGCACAAGTGCGAATATTGTGTTTTTTCTGCTCTATTCCATTCCATCCCATGTGACAGTCGCCTGATGAAGTCTTTATAGGCACCTGCACATAGTACAGTCGCCTATGTAGTCTTCTACAGTCGCCTGTTCTTACTCAGATTATAGCCGTTGGGAATAAATCTAGCCGTTCATCAGTCGACTTTCCACTCTTCAACAGTCGCATGTCTATGCCGTAAAATCTCAGAATAGAGCCATTGCAGATTTGTTCATTTGGCTACTAGCTTGGGTTTTATGGGGTTTTAGTGGCTTCATATATATATATATATATATATATATATATATATATATATATATATATATATATATATATATATGAGATGTGTTAGTTCTTTTAGAACTCTTGGTTAACATTGAATATCTTAGAGATTCATTAAGCCACTCCTAATCTCTCATTTCCAGCTTTAGAGCTCTAATCCTCTTCATGCTTTGAAGTAAGCTCAAAGGAAATCATCTAAGTGCAATCAAGCTCATCTCAACACCCGGAGATCCTCTTCCATGTCTTCTTCATATTGAGTAAGTTCATCGCAAGGCATATGTAAGCGTATGTATTTCATCTTTGTGAAGTGAAACCCTAACTTTCTTTGTGAAATTTAGTCTCTCTTTGTGAGAGTTTACCCATAACTTTTTTGTGAGAGTTAGTTGCTTTCTTTGTGAGAGCTAGATACTCTCGTTGTGAGAGTGAAATTCTCTTTGTGAGAATTCAAATCATCTGTGTGAGGTATCTCTTTGCGAGATTTTATTTACTACCATGTGTAGGATCATAGTGAATATTGATCTGGCTAGATGTACCTACGTTGGGAAACCAGTGTAAAATCCGTGTGTTAGCGTTTGCTTGATTGTGTTGTTTAAATTCCTTTTGTACTTATAATTCCGCAATTGCAAGTTTAATTTTTAATTACACGATTATTGCCATTACTCTATTCACCCCATAGAGTGTTTGTTATTAGTATTGCAAGGTATAGACGGTCCTAACAATTGGTATCAGAGCGAGGTTGAAACATACAACGATGGCATTCAACGCTTCATCCATGTCTCATGAAGGTCTATTAACCGTTCGACCCCCGCTCTTCAACGGAACCAACCACCCAAGTTGGAAGATCAAGATGATGATATACTTGGAGGGTCAAGACCTTTGGGATATCACATAGTCGCCTTTTGTGAAGCCTACTACATCCGCGACTACAAGGACAAAGGCGGAGAAGAATTTGATCAAATCCAATGCAAGGACAATGAATGCAGTCCATTGCGCCCTCACTCCAAATGAATTCAATCGCATCTCCATATGCAAAACAGCCAACGAAATTTGGCATACATTGGAGATTACTTATGAAGGGACGTCCAAGGTAAAGAAATCTAAACAAAGTGTGTTTAGATCTACATATGAAATGTTTAAGATGCAGGAAGGAGAAAGCATCTCGGAAATGTTCACAAGGTTCACAGACATCGTGAACGCTTTGGAAGGACTTGAGAAGGTGATTTTCCAATAGAATCGAGTGGAGAAGATCCTTGACTCTCTTACACCCAAATAGGAGTCAAAGGCCAACAATATTTTGGAGTTTAACGACATGTCCGAATACACTGTTGAGGAGTGCATTGGGAATCTCATGGCGTATGAAGTAAAGCTTCAACACAAGGAGATTCAACCATCCAAGCCTGATAAGCCGGACAAGCAAAAGGGATTGCATTCCATGCCGAAAAGGAGCCAATAAATTGGAGGAAGAAATTTCATCAAAAAGCTTCAAGTGAAGATGGAGAGGATGAGGCTAGTGACGATGATTTCATGGAGCTTGCCAAGCAATTCAAAGAATTCCTCAAGGGAGAGGATGAGGCTAGTGACGATGATTTCATGGAGATTGCCAAGCAATTCAAAGAATTCCTCAAGGGCAAGCAATGTAAATCTTTGTCAAAGTTTACCTCTAAATCTAACATGATTTGTTACAAGTGCAGTGGCACATGTCATCTCTCTATCGAATGCCCTTCCAAACCCTCCAAAGATACTTACAAAGGGAAAGAGAAGAAACATTGAAAAGGAAAGTCCAAATACAAGAACCAAAAGAAGGATCTTGTCGGGACATTTGATGACTCGGATGAGGACTCATCAAGTGACGAATAAGAAAATGACAAGGAGCAAGCCCACATATGCTTCACGGCATTGGAAGATCTCTCTTCAAGATCAAGTAATGAAGAGGTGGAGGCTTGGTCAACACCAATGAAGAAGTTTGCTTCATGACAAAAGGAGAGAAGTCTTCATCAAGCTCTAGCGAGGATGAATCCGATGATGAAGGTGAGGAGGAGACAACACTATCCTATGAGAAGCTTGAATATCGCTACAATGTGGTCTCCAACGGGGAACGTAAGTGCATCAACTCATACACTAAATTAGAAGCAAAATTTAAAGATGCGATAAGTAAGGTGCATGAATTAGAATCTACTAGTGTAAATATGAATGATGTGCATACTTGTGACACTAGAGAGAGAGAGACACTCCTATCTCGAGTTAAGGAATTGGGCACTTCTAATGAGTAATTGCTAACCTCAAAACCTTAGCTTAGAGTCTCGCATTCAACAACTTGCGTTGAAATTCGAAGAGGAATCCCAAAAGCTCAAAAGTTTTGTTGTTTCTAGGGATTCACTCCACGATTTGTTGGAAAAATAACATCCGACAAATCATAGAGGTTTGTGGTATATTCAAAATGTGGAAACCAAACCCACCCCTAATTCTTCTTTTGGTGCAAATTCAAGAAATATTGCTAAAATACCTAAGAAAAATCACCATGCTTTCTTGTATAACAATATCACCAACAAGAAGCATGTAAATCACAAGGTGATAAGGGAGAATGAAAATTCTTCATTTTTTGCTAAGAAGCAAAATCCTTATTCTATGCATGCCAAGAAATTTATTTCTACACATAAGCATGCACATCCACCCCTCTTGCAAAGGCAAAACCATTGCCTAGGAAATCCTTAAGTCTTTGGATTCCCACTAGGTGTAGTGTGCAATAGAGTGGTATCTATATCAACTAGTTAGGGATGTGATCACCTCATGTGATTACATTAGGAAATCAAACTCATCTTAGATTTGGTTACCTAATGTTTAAGTCACACACATGTGCATATTGCATGCGTATTTTGCTTTAATGATTATTCTTAAGCATACACATTGATTGTGTGTGATGTTGCATGATTTTGAAATTATTTTGAAATTATTTTTCATGAAAATGAGACCTTGCGGATTACATTGTTATACATGTATTTATTGATCTATATGTATAACAATGGGGGAGTTAGTATGTTATGCATGTTTAAAATTATAGTAAAACATATTTTAACTCTCATTTTGGGTTATGCATGAGATCATTATTTACAATTGGTTATTATGGTCTCGAACTTAACCCATTGATGTTGCCAACATGTTTCATGTTATATTTTCTCTTGACAATGTCATTTTGTATCAATATTGCTTGATGTATCTATATCAATGCATTGATACAATGTAGGCACATGGCTCCAAGTATTATTATTTTCAATTGGTAAAGATTTACTTTCTTTTACAATTGGCATTGATATTAAAAGTCAACAATTTGACCTTTTCTATGATTTTGGGGAAGAAAGTGATAATGATTGATACCCACTTTAAATTTACAATTAGGTGTCATACATCTTTTAATCTCTTGGTTATTTGTCACATTTTTAAAAGAGAGTCATTGACAAGAGTTCATTCTTGTATGTTTGATGTCCACATTTTTAACAATGACAAGGGGATAGTGATAAGGATTATGTAAATCATACGTATGCATTTATGGGGAGAGGGATACTCATACATGTGAAGAGTGTTATTTATTTATTATAATTGGTTTATGTAATCCATGCCTATTATATGTCACTTTGATCATACTTAGATTATTTACAATTGGTTATCTAAGTTCAATTGGTGCATATAACTAGGGGGAGCTCATTAGCATTGTGCTTTAATTGTTTATGTTTTACATAATGTGTCATTATTAAAAGGGGGGAGATTGTTAGGTATTGGTGTTTTAGCCCAATATTGTTTTGATGATGATCATAATATTATGTTGTTGCTAATGACTCATGTTTTAGTCTCATGTTTAATCAAATGGAGAATACTTTTTTGGAGACTAAATAGCTTGGTGCAAGGATGGACATCAAGAGGAGCATTGACAAAACTTGAAACTTGATGAAGGGAAGCTTATCAAGAGGTGCCAAAGCTTGGAAGATGATGGGGAGCATCAAGGCATCAAGAACTTGAAGCCTTAGACTCTAGGAGATGCAAAATATAATCCATGTAAATTCTATTACTTGCATTTCTATTTTTGAGTCTAGAATTTTGTAATGGCATGATAGATGATCATACTCTCATGCATATGCATTAACCATCTTAGTGAGCCTTAGGAAGGATTATCATAGAAACCAATCCTATAGTTCCCCTTGCCAAGAACCTCATTGGAGTTTCTGGCTCTCCAACATGAGACTGTTAAAGGAAGGACATGCGACTGGTGATCTACAGGCGCCTGGCCAGCCTTCTACGGGCGCCTGTTGTGCACAGCTCAATTTAATATTTCTTGACTCTTTTCTTGAGCTTTTGGTGCAGGTGACTGAAGTCCATTTTACAGGCGCATGTCTTCCTTCAGGCGCCTGTACATTGTTCTACAGTCGTCTGTATACCAAAGTGCATAACCTGTCTTTTCTAGGCATCACTCCATTTTATGGGCCAGTCGACTGCTGTAGAGTTTACAGTCGCCTGTCATTCTCCAGGTGCCTGGACTTTGCTCGTCAATCGTCTGAATGCACACGTGCGAATGTTGTGTTTTTCCTACTCCATTCCATCCCATGTGACAGTCGCCTAACGAAGTCTTTACATGCGCCTGCACATAGTACATGCGCCTCTGTAGTCTTCTACAGATGCTTGTCCTGGCTTAGATTATAATTATTGGAAATAAATCTAGCCGTTGATCAGTCGACTGTCTACTCTTCAATAGCCACATGTCTTTGCCGTAAAATCTCAGAATAGAGCCGTTGCAGATTTGTTCATTCGCTTCTAGCTTGGGTTTTATGGGGTTTTAGTGGCTTCCTATTTATAAGAGATGTGTTAGTTCTTTTAGAACTCTTGGTTAACATTGAATATCTTAGAGATTCATTAAGCCACTCCTAATCTCTCATTTCCCTCTTTAGAGCTCTAATCATATTCTTGCTTTGAAGCAAGCTCAAGGGAAATCATCCAAATACAATCAAGCTCATCTCAACACTTGGAGATCCTCTCCCATGTCTTCTTCATATTGAGTAAGTTCATCTCAAGGCATATGTAAGAGTATTTATTTCATCTTTGTAAAATGAAACCCTAACTACTTTGTGAAAGTAGTTTCTCTCTTTGTAAGAGTTTACCCCTAATTTTCTCTGTGAGAGCTAGTTGCTTTCTTTGTGAGAGCTAGGTACTCTCTTTATGAGAGCTAGATAATCTCTTTGTGAGAGTTAGATTCTCTTTGTGAGAATTCAAATTCTCTGTGTGAGATATCTCTTTGCAAGATTGTATTCACTGTCTTGTGTAGGATCATAGTGAATATTGGTGTGGCTGAATGTTTCCAAGTTGGAGAACCCGTGTAAAATCTGCGTGTTAGCGTTTGCTTAATTGTGTTGTTTAAATTCCTCTTACACTTATAATTCGCATTTGTAAGTTTAATTTTTAATTAGACGATTATTGTCATTACTCTATTTACCTACTAGAGTGTTTGTTGTTAGTATTGCAAGACATAGACGGTCTTTACACTGTGTACCGTGTCACTTTGTCCCATACAGCACTCAGTTCCTAACATGGTCCTTCACAACATCAAGAGCTTGCAATTAATATATAATATTCAATGATCAGACACAATGTCTAGGCTTGTATACTATTCAATTAGCAATGTCAATGGCATTTAAAACATTAATAGCATGTATTTTAGTGTACAATATTCCATACTTATTGACATGCAACGATTATGTAATATTTTATGTTTATTGTCAAACTCAGTTATTATGTGATATGTGATTTATGTAGCAAGAGCTATATCCAGTAACAAGAATTATGTAAAAGAAACATTAAAATACTAACATGTGGCTATACAGTTACAATGTTAAACATATGGTTGTTCAGATCTTATTTCTGTATCAAGTGTCATATCAGGTATCATCTAGATTATCAGTAAATATCCATGTTCTAAATTTCTAATCATCCTAAATTAAGTAGCAAATGCAAAAGTTATGGTTAACAGTAGCAGCATGGCATATGGCAAAGTTTCAGTGTCAAGTCATAAAACACCTATATCGATATTATGTTGTATAACATTTAAATCTGAAAATTAATTTAAAATTGATATTTAAATATTCAAAAAAAAGAAAAGATATAAAGGCTATGGGATTAGATTAACAATTCTCGGTGCCCGTAAATAACCTACAGGCTGACAGCACGGAGGAGGGCACATGTCGGCTATTAATATATGCACAATAACTAGCCCATAGACCCAACAAGCAGTCAAGATATAATTATTGCCACAACCCATGATTAAATCAGAAGGCCACGACCCTTGAAGGAGATAGCAAGGGTGCAAGTCTGTAATGCCCGTATGTGTAAAATCCTGCCTGTGTGTGTGCATATGGTAAATTTTGTTGTGGGTATAGTGAAACGGTTTGTTTATGATAAATGGTGATGCTGAAATAATTATCAAAGAATGAAAATATTATTATTGATGTTTGGTTGTTATTTTTGGGAGATGTTGGTATTTTATTTGGTGTCGGTATTTTTATTATTGGTGGGGTTGATTGATATCGTCATTACTAATGTGAAGGCTCTAGTTAATTTTGGTAGCTAGAGATGGGCTTGGATTATTGTTAGTTGCTGTCGTCTGGGCTTTAATTACGGGCTTGGAGTATTAGGAAGAGAGGAGAAGTGATCATTAGAATGGCAAACTTGTAAATCCCATATATTCTACAATCCATTCTCTCTTTCCCCAATTCCCCTCCGCCTTCCCAAATTTTGGCTGACCCTCTCCCCCAAGCGTGCGTTGCCAGCAAATTCCCCTCATGGCCGAAAATTCCAGAGCTAGGCCGAAATTTCCCAAGCAAAGGAGAAGAAGAAAGGAAGAGGAAGGGAGGCAAGAAAGAAGAAGGAAGGAGAGGAGGAGTAACCCTAACCATCCTCTCCTTTCCCCCTTTCATCTTCTCCAAGTCCTCTCCTCCCCCATGGCCGAACTTTTCCTTCACCCCTATCCTACTTGCTGGCCGAAATGTTCCAGGCAAAACAAAGAAGAAGAAGTAGAGAAAGGAGGAAGAGAAGAAGAGGAAGTTAGTGTTGGGATTCTTGGGAGCTTGGAGATGGATTCATGGGAGAATTCCAAATTTAGGGCTTGAGCTTGGAATTGGCTGAGGATTAGGGCTTGAAGCTTGAAGACGGTGGGCTCTCTCCAATTGATAGGGGGTTTAGCCTCCCTAATGAGGTAGGAGTCCAAGCCCTCTCTCAAGTTTCACTTTCATTGCATTTGGATGTTGAAAATTTGCATTTTAGGGTTGTGTGCATTCAAAGTAGAATTTATACAATGAAATGAATTATATGAAGCTATGTTGATAATTAGTATTGCTCTTGATTGTTTTGATTCACTAATTTTGTGAAATAGCCTTCATTTGGAACTGTTGGAAGCTTGAATAGCCAATATTCATGTAGTGTTGAAGTTAAATGAGATGTTGAGTTAAATTGATGCTATGATAATAAGTCCATGATGTAATTGAAAGCTTTGTTCATTTGCACTTGTGTTTCAAGAGAAATTGCTATCATTACGTAAAATTGCTTTCACCTGAAATGTTGGAAGTTATGTTAGTTTGAATGTTGAACCACATTAGTAAATTTTAACTCTCAAGTAGTTGGAAGCTCTCATTTGAAATGTTGGCAGCTTCATTAATTAATTCTCTTTGAGTAGAAAGCATGAATTTGTGGCATTAAATTGAGAGGTGCAATCGGATATGATTTTATATGTTGTGTGGAGTGATATCTTGCCATGACATTGATTCATGTTGTCTGATGGCCTTATTTTATTAAATATGTTGATTTGTTCTCTTCAGGCATGTTGAAAGCCTAGTTATTCAAATTCATTGTTTACGAAAGAAATGTGAATTAAGTTACAATGAATTGAATTGCGCAATGTAATGCCATGAATTAGATACATGATGCAATTGGAAGCTTGTAGCATTAATTAGATGAAATTGCTCTCTTTTGGTTATAGTGACTAAATGAAATTGTTCCCATCTTGGATGAGTATTTGTGAGTTAATTATTCACTGTAACTTGCATAAAAAGTGAAACATGTGCACGATGAATGTGATGGGAAAAATTGGCTGTGTGGTGTTGGATACACGTGGAATATGGAATGTGTGACATGGTCACGTTAGGACACGAGGTGGAGTGCATGGGCATGGACAAATTTGCCACGGTAGGAGGCGGGTGAAGTCACCGTGGGCAACCTCTTGATACCATTAGGTGGCTCCACGTGATAACGGAGTAGAATCATTTGCACGTGCACGCCGGCTCATTCATGGGATCCCCTTGCATTGCATCGCATCGCATTACTTGTGCATCATATGCATCATATGCATCATATGCATCATGGCGTCAGTTAGCATTTTTGGGTGATTTGTGGTTGTGTGTATGTGATGGTCAACTTTTAAGAATGGATGTTGCAATGGATGTGTTTGGTGCTTGAATGATGGTGTGTTGGAAAGTGTGGATTGTTAGTTAGACAATATTGTTATTTTATTGTTATTGCTAATAGTGATATTCATGATATTGGCGTTAGTATTGGTGATATCATTAATGTATTATGTAATGTTGGGTTGTTGGAAGTATTATGGAATGTTGGAATTTTTAACATCCAAGTTACCATGGTGCATTCGTGGTTGAATTGGTATGCTAATTTGAATTATTTGATGCAATAGTTATGTTTCATGTTGCTTGAGCGATTTGTTCCAATATTCGTGCCAATTGGGATGCTAAGTTGAAATTGCCCTCTTTTATGAAATTACTCACACTTTGGTTTCTTAGGTAAATGGAATAGATTTCATTTGTTTACATGAATATCATGTTGTTAGAAGGGGAGGTTGGTGGTGTTGGTGGTGATGTGGGGATGTTATGCTTATACCATTCTCTTGAAATACTACTTATGTTTTCATTTAGGAATATTACTTATGTTGTATTTGCAAAACTTTGAGAAATACAAGAGAAACTCTACCGAAATTTTGTAAGTAAACATTTCCGTAACATCCTAAGCCTTAGGAACTGAAGTTCGGATCACTACACGGGATGCCTCTCGTTAACCCCATTAAATTGCTATGCAATATTGGTTTAGTGGCCATACCTTCATGGTTGCTAACTTTAGTGTTAGCAACTTAATTCAAGTTCATGTGCAACATAAGTGTAGTATTAGTTGATAGGAGTCACTCAAGGTAAGCGTTGTGCCTTCGGGTAAACTTCACTTTTAGCTTTCTAAGTCACTAAGTTACATGTTAATTTTTACAATTTGCCCAAATTTGCTAGCAAACGCTTTAGGGTTGTTAGAAAGGACTAAAAGCTTAAGGATCGCAAGTTGAATAACGAATTGCCATTGTTCCATCTTGGTAATGAACCATGATGCATGTTAATATCTAACTCCTTAGTCTTCCCTTAAATTCATACTAAAGGCTACTAGTATTTGAGCCCATAATGACTCATGTTGTAGGTGAGACTTTCACCCACTTGCATGCTCACCTCTTAAGGTTCATGTTGCATAGTGACTGGTCCATTTTGCATCAAGAATGGGTTATGCTTCTACTCTTTGTGGTACTCACATTGTTTTGCAGGTTCTCCCTCACGGCAGGTATGTGTTCAGTTAGTTGATATCATTTCCTTGCATTGTCCCTATTATGTTATGCTTGGGTTAGTTACGAATTATTGCATAGAGCATGTCTTTCCTTGCACATGTGAGTTGGGTTTGGACATCCTCCTGGGTCACACTGTGATGTGTCCCGTTGTTATTTTTCAGGTACTGGATCCTGGTGTCAGAGGCCCACGAGCCAGTTGATTGGATTTGAGTGTGGGGGTGAGTGTGAGAGAGTTTTGGGTGTGATAATGTACTTGGGTGAGTTGGGTTATATGTTGTGTATGTAATTGATGTTGTAATTGAACAGTTTAAATATATGTTATACTGATGTGTGAGTTGGTGGCTCCTTATGTATTTCTGTGATGTCTGGAATGCTACAGGTACTCTCCCAGCAGTGCGCAGTGGGCCTGTCTGTGTTTTGAAATTTTGCATTTCCTTCGTAACACCCAGCTCTTCGGGAATACCGGATACGGATTCGTACTTATCGGGTGTCCCGGGGAGCGGGGCGTTACATTTGGTGGCCCATGCAGGTCACCACAATGCGACTGTGTAGGGTGGTGCGTGTAGTGTTCTGAGAGTAGTTGCGTCTTAAGGTGGGTAGAGTCCAGCCTTGGGATAGGACCTGAATATCAGAAGCTTAAGGTGTAGAACCCCTGAGAGTGGCCATGAGAGTGTTGGATGAGTAAAATGTTCCCAACCAGTCCATCCCGAAGACAGCCTCGAAACTCGACAGCTCAATGATTAGGAAATCCACATAAAGCTCTCGCCCGTATATCACTACAGGGCAAAGAAACTCCCACTAGTGTCCTCAACACTCCACCGCCCGTGTTAACATCCCAACAGGAGGTAAGGGGTGACTCAGGAACTTTATGCTGATCGACGAATCGTCTCAACATGAAACAGTGAGAAGCTCCCGAGTCGAATAATACAAGGATAGTTTTGCTAGCTACTAGTATAGTACCTAGGTAATAGATACTATGTATAAGCATACAGTGACTAGTGTGCGGAATAAAATTAAATACTGAAAATAATAAAGTCGTATCTGTGATAACCTGTCAAGTAGCATCGGCCTCCGCAACGGTCATAGTGAATGTCTGGCGTGTAGGAGGTGGGGCATGTGATCTTGTCTGCTGAAAGACCTTCTGTTGAGGTGGAAGTGAGGGTCCACACAGAGTGCCCACAGCTGAAGCAATAGCTGGTGCAGTCATCGAAGCTAGAGCAGTGGGCTTTTGTCCCCTCTGTAGACAGTCTCAGGCAACATGGTCCTTAGCTCCCACATATGAGACACAAGTTCAGAAACAGTCTGCATTTTGGCTTGATGTGTCCGAGCTTATTGCAGCAGTGGCAGATGGGGGTAATGCGACGTTGATGCTGTTGCGACGCCGGCCTCTTGAACCGAGTCTATTGGATGTGTCGATGTAACTGCCTGGCGGAAGCGGGTGGCTGTCGACTGGACTCCATGGAAGCTGCTGTAGAAGGTGGTGGTTGTCTCGGAGGGGCCGTCGCCTGTCGCTCTCGTTCCCGCTCCCATTGTACATATTCGTACTCTCGAGCTGTGGAGAGTACGTCAGCATGGGTCTTCAATTTGAACCCAAGCCAGAGCTGTGGAGAGTACCTGCTGAAATATCTTGGCCCGAGCCAGAGGGGTGGACAACATGTCCTTGGCAAACCCGGAATACCAATTTGTTAGCAAATACACATGTACGGTATAGTTAACTATCACACGTTAAAGTACGCTCCTGTTGAGCTTAGAAAGCTCCGCGTCGTATTCCTCTACAGTCATAAAGCCTTATTTCAGACACATGAACTGCACCTCCAACTCCATTTGTGCCTCTGGTGAGAAGATTGGGCATTGAATGTCTACTTAAAGGTATCACAGGAGATCGACTGCGTCAATCGGCCCTCTTCGGAATCCCACAATATCAAGGCCTCCCTGGTCAGTTGCAGCTTTGCCATGTCAACCCATAAATCTGCATGTGCTCGTGCTGCTTTCAGCATATCGGTAGTAGAACGTAGCCATTCCTCCGCGGCCAGAGGGTCTTCTTGTCTAGTAAAAGTCGGCAGGCGTAGTGCCTGGAATTGCTGCACTCAATCCTGTCTGGGTTCCTTCTGTATTGCATGGACCACTTCTCGTAAATATTGGTCCGAGATCTGATGCACCGTGTTTGGCCCGGATTTGTTGCCCGTCCCAGATCTGTTGCATGGCCCAAATCCTGATCCTGATCCCAAAGCGTTTCCGTCCATAGTCGATTTCTTAGATGCTCTGTCTTTTGCGTACGTAAACTTTCACACATATTCAAAAGGTAAGATTAAGTAAACGGAGTATCTTAAATACATAATTTCTACCTGCTCTACATTGTTCACAAGGTGGTTGCGTGGACCTGCATGAGCCACCACTTGTAACGTCAAGTGTTCGGGTGCCGTCACTTTTGTATAATTTTATGTAGGTCTTGCAGATACCAATGAAAACAATATGGAGCAGAGCAAAAATTAACAGAATTAAAATACTCTTTTCATTTCAATACCTTCATATCAGGTTTACAAAGTTCCAGTACAAGGAATAGAAGTACAATCTCACACTACAACTGAAACATAAATACATGGAAATAAAACTACCAAAGGCACTCACACTTAACTGGTCCTTAAAGCTTAGCGTCCGGGACTGTACACTCAGACTCCTCGTACAGAGATGCCTACGCGTAGTTATGTTCGTTACCCAGTGGTAACAATAAGAGTGGTACCACTGCTCAATAGAGTAGATGATATCCAACCAAGCAATAGTAATAATAACGGTGCATAAACAAAGAGATATAATGGTGAACAGATATAAAAGGTAGGTGCAAAGATGTAACATGTTATAATTACTTCAATATCATCAAATAATCTCTACTACAACTGATACAATTTGAGTACATTCCTGGCACACAAACTTATGACATGAAACCCACGAGAACAATATGACATCAGTTACATGTCTTGAATACCACACTTGACACAGAATTAAATATTTAAAATGACATTGCACTTGACTTACATAGTTTTGGTGTAATTCATATTTAAAAAGTGCAGGAGAGATTGGAGCCATGCTTTCCGCATGTATACAGGGGACCCTCTCATGAATCTGTGTACCAGACGAGTCCCATTTCATGTATCTGCTGGGACCGTCTAAGGGATCCAGAGTCCCTTCATATTTCTTTTATGGACCCGGCCCGTGGTAAGTCCCCATGGTACAAGGTGGCCTTTGGATTACATATCGTACTCTCTAGTATGAGTCACAGACTAGTGTTGGTACAACTATTCATTCACACGACATAAAGATAATTACAACATAGTAATAAATTAGTATAATTCATATACATGTCTTGTCTTTTGTCTTTTCTGTAGTTGGTTACATTATAACTTTCAAATAAATTTTGAATCACATGTTCATCAGATTTCTTTCTTGTCGCTTAGTAGTTCACATGCTTTACTTTGTTGATATATATATATATATATATATATATGTTTGCATTTACTGTGTGCTTGGATTAGATATAATCTACTACTAAGCTAGCGGTACAGTTCTTATTGTCTTTGTTAGGTGCTGAATAGGTACACGAGGAGACTTTAGTGTTCATGGTTTAGTTTCAGATTTCACTGTATAGTATGTAGAGTTTGAGACCATTCATATATGTATGTTTTAAATTTGGAATATTTCTGCTGTTCTTATTCTGTTTTAAATTTGGTATATTTCTTGTTCTGTTTTCACTGGTAAATAATAGGATCTGCAATAATATGAAAAATAGTCATGACACTTGAAAGTTAGGTGTGACAAAATGGTGACCCATGCAGGTCTGCGCTAACTACCACATGAACAGTATATATTAACTAAGATGTACCGTAAATTATGCACGTATTTACACGGTATTCTGGAATACAAGATGGCACACAAATGTAATCGTCATGGATGGTGATCGTTTAGGTGTTACACGTGCATTGCCAACACCACAAACTAAAGAGACAGACATGCTAATGTCAGGTAACGAAAAAACAGATTCTAAATGAAAAACGATACTAGGATTACCAAACGTATGACATAAGGCACTTGAATCTATCACCCAGAGGCTTTTAAATATATCAAATAGTTTCATGGCGCTGAGGAAATAAAAGCAGTGAAGTCACTACTTTTGGCAAGTGTGATATTTATCACTCTTCTCTCGATAAATATATACATGTATCAGATCTGACTTTGGCTGATGCAATATGCACTAAATGATAACATTTTAACTTCTTCAGTAGCTCCTAACATGTTTGCTTCTAATGTCACATCTTCCAACAATAGTAGCATGGTTTATTGTCACCACCAACAGGGCACCCATGACCCACTCCAACAGGGCACCCACGACCCACTCCAACAAGACCTTCACACCTCATTAATCCAGTAGTGGCACATCTTTCACGACCCCTGCCACGAGCAGCTCATTAGGAATACCACGATCTTTCCCTAATCATATAAAACAATTCTGTTGAATAGCTAATGTAATAAGTTTCTGTTATTCCTTCACACATGTAAAAGGGTCATCAAGAAATATCCTTCGAAGCAAGCTAAAAATCTCAAACATGGAGTTAATAGCTGAACTCCCTATCACCTAAGGCCATACAAATGTAATAAGTTTCTGTTATTCACGACCCCTGTCACGAGCAGCTCGTTAGGAGTATCCCGATCTTTCCCTCATCATATAAAAAAATTCTGTTGAATAGCTAATGTAACAAGTTTCTTTGCACTTGTAAAAGGGTCATCAAGAAATATCATTCGAAGCAAGCTAAAAATCTCAAACATGGATTTAATAGATGAACTCCCTATCACCTAAGGCCGTACAAATCCATAAGCTAGTAGTAAAGCTTCAAGTCACTACTTTTGGCCAGTGTGATAGTTGATGCTAAAGATGTAGAGGAATTTATCGAATCATGAAGCCATTTATCGCTATTCTTTCTATAAATATATACGTGTATCAGAACCCGACTTTGGCAGATGCAATATGCACTAAATGAGAACATGTTAACTTCTTCAGTAGCTCCTAACATGGTTGCTTCTAATGTCACATCTTCCAACAATAGTGGCATAGTTTATTGTCACCGCCAATTGGGCTCATACGACCCCTCCAACAAGACCTTCACAACTCATTAATCTAGTAGTGGCACATCTTTCACGACCCTTGCCATAAGCAGCTCATTAGGAGTACCACGATCTTTCCCTAATCATATAAAACAATTCTGTTGAATCGCTAATGTAATAAGTTTCTGTTATTCCTTTGCACTTGTAAAAGGGTCATCAAGAAATATCCTTCGAAGCAAGCTAAAAATCTCAAACATGGAGTTAATAGCTAAACTCCCTATCACGTAAGGCCGTACAAATGCATAAGCTAGTAGTAAAGCTTCAGCTCAATATAAATATCTATTCATATTGCTTGTATATCTTCTACACATCCTCTCTCCTTACAAATAATGACATCAATTCTGCACATAGCCTCTTGTAGTCACGGTAAAACTATGCAAGAGTCTGAGTATCTTTTCAGCTATTCAGGAATAGCTTCTTAGCACCTCGTATGCTCTATTAAGGCTATTGGTTCTCAAATAGAGCTTTATCAAACAATTACATAGCTACTTGAATGTAATCGTACACGTCATCATATCATGCACCTACAACTCCATGCTGTTCATCTTCTAAGTTGTTCATCATCTGATTATAGAGGCCAGCATCATCACATTTTCATAAAGTAATCTTTGAATTTGAAGGGTAATAACCTTCCCTCTACTGATAATGGGGTTCTCAAAAAGTTCTCTATTGAAGAAAATTGGTGACAATCATCTGCTTTTGATCAATTATATTCCCAGATACATATTGTTCAACTACATATCCAACTTACAGACTCCGTTCCATCAGCCATAGCAAATCAAACAACTCTCTAACCAAACAAGCACAATTCCCAACCTACAATCATACGTTAAAGTCACTCCCTTACAACTCCAAAAGAATATCCTTAGGATCTAATAAACACATCTAAGCAACTTGATTGTCCCTTGGGATCTATAATACATATAAAAAAAGAATATAGTTTTTTTTGAAAGTTAACTATAAACTCAAGTTACTGTTAAGAATGGTAGCTAAGAGACTAAAAAAGAAAACAACGAGGGAATGTGTGGGAGGCAGACTGAGAATAAAAAGACGAAGAGGAAGACTGGATGCAGTAGAAGCAGCAGTAGTAGGCGATGAAGTAGCAGCAGAAGATGAAGAGGTAGTAGATGTGGTTGTCTTTAACAAGGATCGTCGGAGCGTCTTCCTCAGAGATGGAACAGTGCCAAATCTAACCGCAACTAGTCGGAGGTGGAACATTACAGGATTTAGTCAAAACAGCTCGTTGTCGACCAAAAACAACTCAATGTTATGGGAGCAGTATCGAAAACTTCGTCGTAGAGGTAAAATGTCTGTCGGATTTGGACTGAAAAGCATCCTTGATGTCAGAATGAAACTACAGTAGCCTTATCGTCGTTGAATGGGGCTTGTTCTCAGCGAACAAGGCTGCAGTAACCTTGTAACTGTGAAATTGGAGGTTTACCTGTGTTGTTTTAGTGGGTGATGGTGTGATGGTAAAATGTATCGGTTATGTAGTAGCGATGAAGTTCGGTTGCTGATTTTATGAGTATGGCCATGAATGTTGATGGTGGCATGAGATGTAGCGACAAAGTAAGATTGGGAATTTTATGGGCAAAGGTGACAACAAATTTTGGCGGCGGCGTGAGAGTGGTTATATGATTAGGATTAGGATTAGGATTAGTCTAATTTAGAGCTAATATAGAGTTAGGACTCTAATACCACGTAAATATCAGAGATTGGTATTTTGATGGAAGAGTTAAGATAGTAAATCTCTCTCAACCCAAATATTTTTATTATTTATAGAAATCATATATCATAGTTTTACACAAAGCACCATACATAATTATAGTCTAACACGTGCGTGCTAGCCACTATCTGCATGACACAAATAGTTCTATCAGTATCAACCAATTATGTAACTACAGTAATCCCCCATCAGGAAATTTGTGATGATTTGCAAGGTAGATTGTCCTGAACAAGGGCAGCAGTATATGCATTACGGTATACCTGTCCAGAGGCAGGAATTTATTCCAATGGTTTTAGATTCTTGTACCAATCCCAAACTAGACTAATATATACATTCTTACTTCCTCTATACATTTGTCCACTCATATACACTTTTCTTCCATGTTAATATGTTTTTTTGACTTAACTCTAAAATGTTTAAGCCACCAACCAATCTATCTATAAGCGAAGCCTAATAAGGATAAATTTTAATATTCAAATGACCTAGTCTTGCCAATAAATCAATGAAAAATTGCATTAAGCTGATAGAGGGATATAAAAATAGTGCAACTTAGCGCACCTCAAGTTTCATCAAAACCATGAAACATTATGGCTCATGTCTGTCACACTGTGTGAGGAATCATGATCCACCGTTCCAATAAGCAAAGAAATTCAATATTTTAAGTCTATGAATGCAAAACCATTGAAGAGTGTCGGGAAAAGTACATTTCATTCCAGGAACAGAAAGCATAATTTATATGAAACCCATATATTGAAACAAGATAATTTCGACCGTTGAGAACCATTACCTATTAAAGTATGGAGGCTTCCTGATCCTTTTAAATCTGCACTCCGATTCTAACATCACACGGCAGTCCCAATTAGACCATGTCACTACGGCAAATTTTGTATGCTTGATCCCTTTGTGTTCCAACCATTTATCATGCATGAGTAGAGCTTCACTAAGAGATACACCTCTGTCCACCTGAAACTCCATTTACCAGGAATAGGAAAAGCAAGCTTCAGAAATAAGCAAAACTACTGCAGCATGACACCCTATATTCAGAGCAGCATTACCATTTCAACAAGGTTGAGAAAGCAGAAAAACATTGGTACAGAATAATAGTACACAACCTTTCACATCATGAAAAACAAATTATGACGATAAGCATAGTGCATAACTTTTCATAACAGTAGAAACTATCATCGTCATCTAAGTTTTTTCCCATGGAAATGCCACTAACTATGGATTGCAAGTCGAGGAAGCTCGACAAAACATTTAAGCTTGTAAGCGTGCGGTCTACCTAAAATTAACCATCTAGACTAGTGTCCTGAAATCAATTCATGGTCACAGCAACTACAAATTACACAACCACAACGTGAGTAGCCAATTGCCAAGTACAACCACCTCTCTTGGTCATGCAAGTTAACTTTGTGCAACCAAGGAGCAAGTCCCCAAATTCCCCACAACCAAGAATGAGCCTTAATGAAAAGGTCTTGTGCTATGATTTCGTACATAGAATGGATTCGCCTCTAATTGACCAGAAAGAAAGCCAAAGGGAAATGGACTCACAATCCCAAACAGAACACTCCAAACAAATGTATCATCATCATCTTATCCTTCTGCCGTCAAAATGGATCATCAATGGAGAACAAGATTCCACAGAAGGTTTGACTAGTAACATTCAATAGCAGGTTGCCATCCTGAAGTTGCCCATCCAGAATGGAGCAAAATATAGCCGGCCTAGAATGGGATGGCATCAACATTAATCCTCAGATGCTAGTTAGCAAACAGGGAAGACTACATTATTAGTCATGCCATCTAAGCGCATCTTACGAAGGGGAACCAACCAAAATACTTCTAGTCAAGAGAAGAAGATAATATGAAGTGAAAAATGATACATTATATATCAAGTAACCATCAGAGAAGCATGAAACTGGACAGCCACATGACAATGACCATGGGGATGAAAAAAAAAATTTGATAGAAGAAATCTCATGACAATACATGACACTGACCATGGAGATAGCAAAAAAAAATTGATAGAAGAAATCTCATGACAAAAGGACCGCAAATACTATACTTCAGCACGTCTTAGTGCCTTTTGATACGATTCGCTAGGGTTTGAAAGATTAAAAAAATTGATTTTTATTGGAAATAAGAAGAAAATAAGGATAGTTCGCCACGTTCGAGAGGTGGACCACTCTTCCAAGCCACCAATTCATTAGGATGGTTGCACTCTCCACAAAAGAGGGAATCTATCAACCGTTCACAAGTTTCTCTAAAGATTCAACATAAAAATCAATAATCTCCCTAACCTCATATTAATACTAATCAACATTCAGCAAAATTAGAAATACCCCTAGTCATTAAAAAATTATGAAAATGTTTTTGATGTCCCAAAATTACAAAACACAACATTACTCCATCTCCGAAGAACCACCTTGTCCTCAAGGTGATGTCATGAACTCCATAGTTTGGTCACTCCAAGTGGAGATGCTCGCCTCCGCCGGGCTCATCTCCATCCACCTCATCATCATCACATGTTATCAACAGTTGGAGAGTGCGATCACAACAACGATGTCACGGGGTAAACTTATCTCAGCATCTGTCATGCTCTTGAACAGTCCTTCTGGCTGCGGCTCGCTGTTCTTTTCTTTCCTGGGCTGATCTCCCGTGTCTGTGCCTTTTGTCTCCCTCCCGGTTTCTGGTTGCGGAGATGGGATCCACTCTAGGCCTCCCTGGATATCCCCTCCTCTGTGAGTTGATCCTCTACAATCTGGGTCAAGTCAATCGTCTCCATCAGTCTCATAGGCCTATGTATGCAGAGCTTTGCACGAATGTTTGCTTTGGACCTCTTTATGAAGCTTCCCTCCAAAGCCTCCTCCGATATTCCCCCCTGTCAGAAGAGCACCTCGAACTTTTCCATGTACTCTATAATAGTCTCATTCTGTCTGAATGCTAGCAACTACTCCTATAAGTTTTCTCCATGGGTATCCCTAAACATGTCCACCAAGAAATCCTTGAGCTCATCCCATGAATGGAAACATCGTCGATGTTCTCTATTGGAACCAAGAGAGCGCCTCGCTCCCGAAGCAGATGCCATCCGCCTCAAACTTCTCTCTCTCTCCATCAGGCGAGCCACTGCAAAGAATCATTCGACATGGTAGAACGTCATCTTCAACGTATGCATCGAAACCTCCCGCCGACCTGTCCATGGTGGTGTGGATGATAATTGTCACGTCATATCATCCTGGGTCGCTCATAACCTCTTAACGGGGTGCCACCTCCATCACCATCTACACCCCAGTCATCATAGCCCCAAACTAAGCCATCACCTTACTTCCCATAGCCATGGTCCTCGTCATATTCCTCCCGAAGCTTCTCAAAGGCCAGAAGTGGTTGTCGCCGTCTCTGTAGCAAACCAGTGGCTCTTTTACGTCTGCCTCATGCCATGGGGGTTCACTCTGATAGTCGTCGGGATCTCGACGGGTCCCCCGAAGGCCGCGGGCCCCGGACGATCCAACCTTGGCTCGACGAACCTCTGCATGCCGCCAGGATGTCGCAAGATCCCTAGCAACCATGCAGGGGACCTAGCGAGCCGGAAGGCCCCTGGTGGCCTCGCCAGGGCTCGCCAGCCCTGGCCGGGGCCTCCTACAAAGCGCAAGGCCCTCGGTGAGGGTGGCTGGAGTCTCTGCCCCTCGTCGGGTCGTATTCTGCTTCTTCAAAATCCACCGAAGCACTTCCCTAAATTCTTAATCCATCCTTCACCAAAGATTTTGCATTTAGCCCTAAATCTGGATCGTTGTCCAAATCTGAATTCTATGCCACCTTTGGATCCGGAGGTCGTTGATAGACTTGTTGCTTAGGGTTTGCATGAAAACCATCATCTTCGCATTCATCATTGCCTCCGACGCCATCAACCCTTCCTCGATCGATGCCCTAACCTTAGATCTGAATATCATAAAGCTTTCTTCCACAGATTTCTTTAGATCCAACACTACACTATCGAGTTTCTCCTCCAAAAGTTTCACCTTTTTCGTTGACGCCGCCATATATCGTAGTGTTCTGATACCAAATTAATACGATCCACTTGGGGTTGAAAGATTAAAATCAGATTTTTATTGGAATAAGAAGAAAATAAGAATAGTTGGTCATGTTCGAGAGGTGGTGTAACACCCCGCTCTCCAGGATATCCGGAAAGTACGAATCCGTCACAGGTTCTTCCAGAGTAACGAGTGTTACGAAGGAAAAAGGGAAGAGAGAAACAATTAAATTAGCACGCCACTGCGCACTGTTGGGGTAGTACCTGTAATGTTCCCAAAACAGCAACCAACAAAAGGCCAATACAAAACCACAACACAGACAACCAGAGAGAAAACACTGAAACAACAAGAACTATATATATATATATATCCTCATCATTATACAACATCATATCCATCGTTATACATCAGTAACTCACCCCAGAAAGAGACCCAAAAGTACAAGAGTCACACGCACTCATCTCACACCACAAACCCCCACTCAACTCAAACTCAACTCCACATATCTCCAGCCACCAGCTACCAAGCACATGAAACCCACAAGATGGAGCACGTCAACATGTGCCCTACTAGGATATCCATACTCCCACTAGTATGTCACTCCTAAATGCTACTACTGAGTGAACAAGTACTACAAGTGAAAGTACTACAAGAACAAGGCATGTCAATACATCAATGTATAAAAGGAGCAAAAGAAATAATGCAATTAAACATACATTACTACACTACAAAGGTAAGTAAACTGCAATGCAAAAACTATAAAGAAATACAACAGTTATTAATTGAACAACCGCAACTCCGAGGCAAAGTTACAAAGAATTTAATTAAATTTTGTTTGTAAACCTCGGTAATCATTGAATATGAGGAACTAGGCTCCACCCCACGGTGTGGCGGTAAGGAGCACCCGCCAGTGGTACACGAGCAATGTTTTCTTAACAAGGCCTCTCACTCCACCCACCCTCACGCATCGGAGTGCGAGTGCGGAAACTCCACAACCTCACAACACATCGTACCCGAAACTGAGCAAAGTACAATAATCACCACAAGTATCCGAAACTGAGCAAGTTACATAACATCACCACAACGTAGTCCAGTCCTCATACCATACTAGTACTCAGTGTTTCCCCCAACTCCAGTGAAGCTCACCCCCTTGAGAGGGGACTGAGACATTCCAAGTTCTTATTATCATTCAAGAAACACAAAGGAAACTACTAATAATCAACAAGAGCTACAAGAGGAAAAACATACTACAACAATTAAACATAAAGTGTCAAGCAACTAACTACTTCTACAACAATAAATATAAGATGCAAAAGAGAGTTAAATTGGTACAATAGAGGTTAGTTATGCTATGTGACCATAGAGTTATGCATGCAAGTCAAGGTGTCTTCATGGTGTGGTTTTACATAAACAATATTTCCAAATCATTAATGGTCATGCACATAGTACCATGCCCACCATAGCCACATCCATATCTCAATACATCACATGAAACCATGCCTCACATGCCCCCCAACCTCACCACATCATCTTATTACTCATGGCATAATGGACGAAAGGCCATAACATATTTGCAAAGTGCAAGAAAATGCAAGAAGTCATCAAACAAAGCTGAAATCATGCAATTCTAGTTAGAATTTCAGAACGATTACAACTGAAAAGTTGTAGATACATAACTTTTATATTCACATGCAAATTTTCAGAAAATCTATATGAGTGTGCTATTTATAGTGACCAAAATTGTAAGAGATAAAAAAACTGTGAAAACCCTGAAAACTGCTACAACTAAAACAATGATTTACTAACATTCTAAACATATTTTAATTAAAGTCAAAACATCAAAGTTGTAGATTAGGAAGTGTAGATATCAAAAATATCCAAGAACTCATGATTTGCATGTCTACATTAGGAGATAAGGCTAAAACAGTAAAGGTGTGTAAATCTGGCAGAATCTGATACCCTAGAAATAACTCCAGTTTGGGCCTAATTGCAGTACAAATTTAGGAAAACCTCCAACATGAAAGTTGGAGATAACTATCTAATCCTTCCAGCATAATTTTTTCAGAATTTCTTTAAAACTTTAGAATGAAGTATACACATGCACAAAGTTTCAGCTAAAACAGGATTAAATTTCAGCCAACGCACATGCAAGCAATTAGTAGAACTTAAACATGAAAGCTTATTAATGAAAAAGGTCATGCAAATATACTAAAGGGAATTTGAACTCCTACCTCTTAGATGCTTCATTTCATCCTCTAAAGACTCCAACTTGATCCCTCCAAACTTCCCTCAAAGCTCCTCCACAAAAGGTCCCAACTTTGCATAAGAACTTCTCTTTTCAAAGCTCCAAAGGACCCACTAGTGACTAGCTTGCATAGGGAACTAAAGGGAGTAGAAACCTTGGATTTCCCTTGAAAAATTTGGGCAAAAGGTAAGGGGAGAGGGGGGAGAACGAAAATGAGAGAGGGAGAAGAGAAGAAATTGGGTTTTTAATGTTAAGGGTTTTTAACGAGGGGAGAATCGACACTCTTCTCATTTTCTCTCTTCTCTTCCATCTCGTCTTTTCTTCTCTTTTTCTTTTCTTTTCTTCTTTAAATTCATTCTCTTTTCCATTAAGCAACCATGTTGGTAAAGTCCAACTTCCTTACACACACCCCATCTCCTTATACACACACCCTCTCTAATTACAAAAAGATCATACTCTACACACCCCTTCCTTTCCACACTCCCTCCTCTAATTACTAAAGACCCACTTCGATACACACATCCCCCTCTTACTACTACACTAATAACTAACCACTATGCACGCACACACACCCACATATCACAACAATGCCATTCACTAACAACAACAATAACTCTAATACCAATGCTAGCACTAATACTCACAACAATACTAATAATAATCATAATAATAATAGCACACTATTCCTATCATTAATAACATATCACCACTAATACACAAGGCCATTAAACATAATCAACCAAATAATAATAATAAGCATACTAATAATAATAAGGAATACTAACACTACTAGCATATTAGTACTAATACACCATGCACTACCATATAAACCAATATTCATACATTAACAATACAATATTAATAATGATACACAAATAATAACACGACACACACTACAATTTAATATACACCACATTACTAGATACACTACAAACACATAATCAACCACATAGGCACCCACCACATAGGCACCCAAGACAATCTCATCCATGCTACCATATGCATCCATATAAGACATGCATATAGACATACACTCACCCATAGTCATACAAATAGGCATATATTAGACTATTTACTATACACACTACATAATTGCTATATACGCTACACAAGTATACATGCATATACACACTGCAATAATATTATACACTACACACACCATATAAATGCACACAAGTATGCAAGGGCATACACACTATGTAGCACATAAATACATATACTTATCATCTATATAGGTACACACAGCCAACCAAATAGGTACTTACTATGCACACTACGTATCTACTATATGTTGAGTATTGATTCCCCTAATTTGGTTTTGATGATGAACAAACATAAATATCGGGTACTAATTCTTTTTGAGTGCAATTATGAAGATCGTCGCCAAATTACTTTGTAGATCTCAAACGACGTCCCAAGACTTGCCTGAAGCTTTGTTGAAGCTCAAGGAGTTATTTATGAAGTCAAGGGATTCAGACTCTTCATGATTGAAGCTTTGAAGACGGTTTGTCATGTTATTTATATTGTCTTCTAGCTTCATCTCTTAGAATGTTAAGCCTTGAGTAGTACTTGCCTAGTAATCCTCATGTCTATCATATCTTATCTCTAGGATTGCCTTAGAAGCCATTAGGATGTGTTAGCTTATCGCTTCGATTCATGGTTTTCTATGCATCTTAGTTGGTTCAAGTAGAAGAACCAACCGAATAGATGACAATCTAATCGGTTGGAAATTCTTCTTGAACCGACTAGTCATCCTTGTGAATTTTGGCATACTTACTGTTGACCAATTAATCGGTCCAAGAAGGTTCACCGACCGACTAGTATGACAACTAGTCGGTTAGTGTTTCTTCTTAGACCGACTAGTTTACCCTCCTTATTTCACTAAATTCTCTGTCGACCTTCTAGTCGGTCCAAGAAGGTTCACCGACCGACTAGTTCTCAAACTAATCGGTCAGTGATCCTTCTTAGACCGATTAAGCTGCTTTAATTTTCCAGCCGTTGGAGATTTTATTTCCACGATTTCTCTTGATCTGTTTTGATTCTTTCCATATCTGTTTGACTCGTTTCAAACATTGAAATTTCTCTAATATGAGAATGGATTCAGATCTAATTTTCATTTATTCGATTATCATTTTGAAAAGGCTCTCTCTCACGAAAATCTCTCTCTCTCTCTCTCTCCTTTGTAACCTAATTTCTCAAGGAGACTTTCGGATCTTGAGCGATCATACGATTGAATCACGATCAAGATCTTCAACCTAGCCATCTCCACCTGCTCATCGTGTTCTTGCTAGGGTTTTCGAGATCAACCTTTCTCACAATCTTTTCTTGCCCTAAATCCGTAAGTATTTCTCAAGGCATAGGATTTTGTGGTAAGCGTTTTCTATTTCATTAAATTTATTAATTGAGTTTATCTCTCGGTTTGTGAGAGAAACTCGTGATCCCGGTTTGTGGAAGTCACGATACGAATTGTTGTATTGTTTGATCTTGTAGTAGTTTCTACAAGAAGTTGTTTAGTGGAACCTTGAGTTGGTGGATTCTAACTCGAGTAACCGGAAGGGATCCGGGTGTCTGGGACGTAGGATCACCGGGAACAAGTCGGGGAGACTTGGGTGGATCCGAACCCATTACATCGTTTGTTTGCGTTGAAATTCTCTTGTTGTACTTATTAATTCCGCATAGTTGTTTGTGATTGCACAATAATTAGGAATTATACTCTTGATTACTTTAAAGTACTATTCACCCCCCTCTAGTACTTGTGCAGTAGCTTTCAGGGCATTACATTTGGTATCAGAGCCAAATTCATAGTTATGACAAACAACGACAACAAGGCCGTTCGACCACCACCCGACTACAGCTCCTACAAGAATCGTGAAGGAGCATCTTCCGTGGTCAAAGGATACTCCTCAACTAGGCCTCGTCATTTTAACGGTACCAACTATGGGTACTGGAAATGCCGGATGGAGACCCTCTTCCGGAGCGCGTCACTTTGGAAAGCCACGTTAACGGAGTAAGTTGAGCCTACTAAAGAAGACTTCACACAGTGGACTGCCGCGGAGGTCGCTGCGGAGGTGAGCAATGCCAAGGCAATGAATGCCTTACAATGTGCAATGGAGCCTGATGACTTCAACAAGATATGCACATGTAAGAATGCATATCAGATTTGGAACCAACTCCTAATCTTACACTAAGGAACGAGCATGGTAAAACACTCTAAACTTACGGTTGCTAACAAGGAATTCGAGTTATTTCACATGGAACAGGGTGAAAGAATCAAGGAGTACTATGCTCGCTTCGTGGACCTAACCAACGAATTGGAAGCTCTTGGGCAGACTTATACCCAAGAAGAGAAAGTCGCAAAGATCATTGATGGACTTCCTTCGAGTTGGGAAAAACGAACTTACGCTATCGAGGAAGGTAATGATATGTCCAAATATACTGTTGTTCAACTAATGGGTACCTTAATGTCTTATGAGGTATAAAAGGATAACAAGATCAAGATGTAGGACAAGATGAAGGCGTTCTTGAAGCAAGAAAAGCCGAAGAAAAAGGCGATTGCTTTAAAGGCCGCCCCTACCACACCTACCGATAGTGAAGAATCGGACTCTGAGTTGGACATGAATCTTTGGCCCTCATGGCAAAGAAGTTCAACCGGTTTTTCCGGAAAGGTAATTTCAAGAACAAATCTAAAGTTGGTTCTACTAATGCCTCTGCTCCTTTGTGTTTCAAATGCAATAAGCCAGGACACATCAAGGTCGATTGTCCTCTCAACAAACAAAAGGGGAAGTGGAAGGCACCCAAATTCGACAAGTCAAGAAAGTACAAGGAGTACAAGAAAGGGCTTGTCGGCACATTCACCGACTCGGAAGAGGATTCTTCAAGTGGTGAGTCAGATGAAGAACAAGTGCAGCAAGCACACATGTGCTGCATGGCAAGAGAGCAACATGATCAAGAGACCGCTTCAGATGAAAGCGAGGATGAAGGTGAAGAGGTAAATATGTATGACCTAAGATTAGCTAATGAACAAATTTGGTCTAAGTATTCTAAGTTGGTAAATAGATATAATAAAATCAAATATGAGCTTACTAGTCTTCAAACCACACCTAAACCTGTCATCACCAACAACGACACCGTTGTTGAAGCCTTGAGAACTGAGATTGTAAATCTCAAATCTCAACTTGAACATGTTAACATTGAGGATTCGGATGAACATGTGATAGCGGATTTGAATTCTCGAAACTCAACTTTGAGTATTGAGAATGAGAATCTTAAGTCACGTGTTTGTGTACTCACAACGCAAGTGTCCACTTTGGATACTAAAATACTTTCTCTCACTGAGAAATATAAGTCCACATTAGGCCGAATTGGAAAATTCAACAAAGTCAAGGATCATTTGGATAATATTCTGAATGATTTACTTCCGGCCAATCATCGCACTGGTTTGGGGTATGAGAAGGAAAATTCATCCAAATCTTCCACCACCTTTGTAAGGCCATCCTCCGATGCCTCAACTAGTGGGAGTAAACACCCCATGGGTAGTTCATATACCAATGGTACTTCCACTAAGTACACATCCGCTTTGGAAAGAAACCCAATTTGGGTGGACCTCCAAAGAAGGATCATGCTTTTATGTACACAAATACTATGCCACGTAAGAACGCACCTCCTACTCCACAAGTTCACACTCATGATGATTTTTATGCTCCACGTCCACGAGCACGTGCACACCAAGTGAGACACTCACGCACGTGTTTCCCCACATGCATATGTTCACCCACATCATTACTACATGAATAGTTACCATCATGCACCGTATCATATGTTGCCACCACCATTTCATCATGTGCCGCATGTTTATCCAAGTCATGCATACACTAGGCCACTTCCTCGTATAACACATGCACCACGTAGAAATCAACAAAATGTGCATGTTCCCAATAGGAATAGGGCTCCCAAGACATTCACTATTTGGGGCCCGAAGGACACTAGCATGCATAAGAAACAAGCCAACATAAACTCATATTTTATGGATGTTGTGCACAATGATGATTATATTGGGAAGTCTAAGTCCAATTGGACTTGGCTTCCAAAGGTCTAATCCTTAGGACCCAATGACCTTGGCTACCATGATAGAATGTTTTTATCTTCAGGTACTCAAGAAAAAGAAAAGGAGCAACAAATCTAAGTTTAGCTCCAAGAACGGGTGGATACTTGATAGCGGGTGCTCAAAACACATGACTGGTAAGCTCAGTTGCTATTCGAAGTGGTACCCATCGAGAATGGAAACCGAGTGGTCTTTGGAGGCAACGAGAGCGGAACCATCATCAGTATTGGTAAAGTTGGTAACCCTTCTAAACCCTTTATAAATGATGTTTACCTTGTTAAAGGTTTAAATCGCAATCTAATCTCTATAAGTCAACTTTGTGACGAGGGTTACAAAGTTAGCTTTGAGAAAGGAATGTGACATATTTTAAGAAATGATAATAATGATGTGTTGTTCTCTGGCACACGCCATAATGACCTATATATCTTATAGATATTCCAAATTCCCATGAATAATGTCTTATTACCAACACAAGTGAGCAACACTTATGGCATCGACGTTTTGGTCATGCGAATTTCGGAACACTTTTCAAACTATCCAAGCTAAATTCTATAAAAGGATTGCCTAAGCTTTTCTTTCAAAAGAAAAGCTTTTGCGACTCGTGTCAACGAGGCAAACTTCCAAAATCGTCATTCAAACCTAAGAAAAGCATATCCTCTAAACGGCCTCTAGAGCTTGTACATCTAGATCTTTTTGGGCCAACTAGAGTTGCTTCATTAGGGAATGCTCGATATGGACTTGTCATCGTTGATGACTTTTCTTGATTTACTTCGGTATTTACTTTAATTAATAAAAATGATGCTTTTGAAAACTTCATAGTATTTGTTAAGAAAGTACAAAATCTCATTGGAACCACCATCGTCACTATTCGTAGTGATCATGGAGGGGAATTTGAGAACGAGTCTTTCTCAAACTTCTGTGATGAGGTTGGTATTACTCACACCTTTTCTCTCTCTCGCACCCACTCAAAATGGTGTTGAGAGAAAGAATAGGACGTTAGTGGAATGTGCTCGCACTATGCTTGATGATAGCCACCTTGGCCATCAATTTTGGACAGAAGCGGTACACACCGCTTGCTATGTGTTTAATATGATACTCTTGAGGCCCAGCACTAAACAAACTTGCTATGAATTGTTGCTTGGTAGGTTACCTCAAGTTAAATATTTTAAAGTTTTTGGTGCAAAATGTTTTATCAAGAACACGTATGGTAGTTTGGACAAATTTGATCCAAGATCTGACGAGTGGATATTTGTTGGATATTCCTCCCGTAGCAAACCCTATCGGATATACAACAAAAGAACCTCAACTATCAAGGAATCTCTTCATGTTTCATTTAATGAAGATTTTGTCCCTCCTAGAATTATCGATGACGATGATTCTATGCATGTTAGTGATTCTGTTGATAATTCTAATGTTATTGATTCTGTTGAAACTAACCCTACTAATGAATCTCTTGAGAATGTTCCGAGTGACCAGGGTGTTCCCAGAAAGCTTCCAACAGTTCGTGACCATCCCCATGAGCAAATTATTGGCAACATGGAAGATGGTGTCAGAACAAGATCTCAAGTTAACTTCTTCGCTCAGTGTGCTTTTGTCTCTTTCATGGAGCCAAAGAATATCAATGAGGCGTGCGAAGATAGTTCTTGGATCCTAGCCATGGAAGATGAGCTTATTCAGTTTGAGAGGAATGAGGTCTGGGAGCTAGTTCCGTTGCCTTCGAAGAACCACAATGTTATAGGAACGAAGTGGATTTTCAAGAATAAGACAGACGAGAACCAAAATATCATCCGGAACAAAGCTCGGTTAGTTGCTCAAGGCTACAGGCAAGAGGAAGGTATTGATTTCGAGTAATCTTTTGCACCTGTAGCTAGATTAGAATCTATTAGGCTATTATTGTCATTTGCATGCCATAAAGATTTCAAACCTTTTCAAATGGACGTAAAGAGGGCGTTTTTAACGGAGATGTCGTTGAGGAAGTATATGTTTCTCAACCTCCGGGGTTTATAAATGAAAAATTTCCGAATCACGTTTTCAAACTTAAGAAAGCACTTTATGGGTTGAGACATGCTTCTAGAGCTTGGTATGACCCATAAAGAACTTTCTTTTGGATTTGGGTTTCAAAATGGGTGAGGTTGATTCAACGCTTTTTGTTAAGTATGCTAATCATGATATTATTTTAGTTCAAATTTACGTAGATATCATTTTCGGTGTTACTAACTTCACTCTTTGCAAAGAGTTTTCTAATGTCATGAAGGATCAGTTCGAGATGAGCCACATGTGTGAGCTCAAATATTTCTTAGGACTCCAAATTCGCCAAATGAACGATGGAATCTTCATCCACCAAACCAAGTACACGGTGGAGCTGCTAAAGCGATTTGGAATGGAGAATGCTTCTAGCAAGAAGACTCTGATGAGCACCACAACACACCTTGATAAAGATACGGGCGACAAAGATGTAGACATTCGTCTATATCGAGGTATGATAGGTAGTTTATTATATCTTACTGCTAGTAGGCCAGATATAATGTTTGCCGTATGTGTCTATGCTAGGTATCAGTCATAACCTAAGGGATCACACTTAATAGCGGTTAAACGTATTTTCCGTTATTTAAGTCATACACTCGACTACAGATTATTCTATCCAAAGTCAAGCACATATGAGTTAATCTCATATAGTGATGCAGATTATGCTGTATGCAAATCCGACAGGAAAGGTACTAGTGGCACTTGCCATTTTATAGGAAATTCCCTTGTCTCTTGGTTTTCCAAGAAGCAGAATTCCGTATCACTTTCAACCACTGAGGCGGAATATATCGCCGCCGGTGCTGCATGTGCACAGGTTCTTTGGATGAGACACACACTTAAAAGACTTCGGTATGAACTGTGATACTTGCCCTATCATGGTGGACAACCTAAGTGCAATATGTCTCTCGAAGAATCCGGTACACCACTCCCGTACCAAACACATAGATGTCCGTCACCATTTCCTAGATGACCATGTAGCTAAAAAGGACATCATTTGTACGTTGAAACCCAGAAGCAAATTGTCACGGCCACTTTCTGACCGTACGTATTTTAGCGCGTAGCCGTGTTTCGTGTGCGTTTTGTGTATTTGATTTTTGTTACTGCTATCCGTAGTTTAAACACGTGACCGAACCCTGTTTTCACGACCCTCTCGGAGGCGCGATCGACCCGGTATCTTCTTTTTGATTTTTGGACGTCGGGGCACAAATTTATAATAATCCTAATAATATATACTGAATTCAACTCAGTTTGGACTGAACAAATGTTTATAGATGGGGAAAGAAACTGCTTTACTTAATTAATATTAAATCCTGTAACCCTAATCCTATTTTTCCCCTCCATTCTCAAATCACATGAGGAAGAAACCCTTTCTAGGCCCACGTTCTTTTCAAAACATTTTTCCATGTGCCCACTTTCCACGCACCCCTCTCCCCACGTCAGATATCTCTCTCTCTCTCCTCTAACTTTTCCTTCAAATAGGAGACATAAACCTAGGGCTACACGAAAGCACCGCCGCACCAAAATGAATAAAACCCTACTCCTTTCTTCTCCCCTCAGCCAGCAAGCGCCACCTCTGAGTGCCTATGACGTTCCCTCTTTCCCTACAGCCGCCTCTTGCGATTGCCTCATCACCCATTGCTCCGGCTCCGGCCAACATAACTCACGGCAATGCCCCGACTTCGGCCCCTCTCCCCTCCTCCACGGCGTTCCCATCATTCCACAGATCCGGCCTCCTTGCCGACGGCCAATACCCAGGCCACTACTCCGGCCATCCCCTAGAATGCCGGCTACCAACCTTGTACTACCGGCCTCCTTCCAAGACCTCCGGCCAAGCCCCCTTCACCTCCCGCGGCCTCCCCTTACCGGCGCGAAATCCGGCCATCTGCACAGATCTGGCAAACTCCCCTCCACAACTGAACCGGCCACCCTACATTACCCGAGCCACAGCCCCCAGGCTGAACTGCTCCCCTTTCCTTTGCAACAACCCAACACCCTGCAGCACTTCCCCGTCCTCACCGCCTCAGCCGTTCGCAGGAGTGCCTCCGTCCGCCAAGCCTCAGGCGTCACCCCGCTTTCCACCCGCACAACGCAGTCGTCTGCACCGTTCGCCTGCGCCCCTCCACCGTACCGTGGCCCCACCTGCACCGGTACCATAGTCTTTATAAGTTAATTATCTCAGTGGTAGCTATGTAGTGCATACTCAGTATCATAATATAGGTTAGGGTATCAGTAAGACTTAATATAAATTGCTACATAGTTAATACATGTGCAATGTCACCTTAACATTACACTAACGGTAAAGACATTGACATGGAGTTGTAAGTGGTCTGCATGTTTTTTTATGACCAGTGTACGAATTAGATGTGTAGGCTTCTTATTAAATAATCTGTAGTTTATAAATACATTATATGATCAGTTGCCTCTAGTGAACAGTGCTTTATATTATTGTGTTAGGTTGTACTGTGTACATGCTTGGTTTAAATATAGTAGTTTATAGGTATAGTTGTAAAGTATGTAACATTTATAAAGTTTATAAGGTAATATAATTTGGATTGATTTAAGACTCGCAACTTAATATCACACCTCCGATGTCGCAGATATAATACGTTTTTCTTCGCGACCTGTTACCTTTCCGAGCCGACGTCGTTACCTTACACGCTACCAAAATCCAACCCCTGACGTCGCTACCCGACGTCAGAGTAGCTCTCGCGTCGTGTTGAGGTAAGATCTGCCCCGTAGGAATCACCACTTGCCTGTTAATCAACTAAAATGGGTAATTTCTGACGGTTGTAACTCACTAATCAAGACTAATAAATTGGAATGTAGGCTGGACTGCGATTTGAACACGTAGGTAGTTTGGACTCTGGTTGATCGTGACTTCGGCTTGGTTGTGCAGGCAAGTGATACTTGCCAGGTTTCTGTTTAGGCCACGTCTTCGGCCATTTTGTACAGTAGCGTAAAAGAGACTAGGCAGTGAAATGATAGCTGCCTAGACGACACTTTTAGATCTAGCTTGACAACGAAGCTATATCTGACACCCTTATCATGCTTGAATTCATGCTACTATGTCATGTTTAATTTCAATTAACGGTACGCAAATTATTTATTCATTGCCATGTCATTGCATGCATCCAATGTTCATCGTGATTGAGTAGCACACGCTACGCTTATTGAAATGATTGAGGCTAGGCACCTGCTTTGCGGGCACAACCCTATGCCAAAAACACTTCCTGGCTCGTGATCCAGAAGGTGGACGTCAGTCCATAATGAAAAACACTTCCTGGACTCGTGATCCAGAAGCGAGCTCACGTACTTGGGAAACCAAGGCTCGACACGCTGGGGAGGGGTAGGGTTAAGCTATCACGCAGCGTAGAAGGATGCCTGATCCGCTCCTTCAGCTGTAAGGAGTAAACCCTGTGCACATCGTGAAATGATAATGTTCGTGTCTCGTGAAAACAGTGTTTTTCGTAGCTTCTGCTACGACGTGCATGCATGTCACCATGTCATCTTAAATTCTTGCATTCTTTAAATGTCATGTCAATTCATTATTAGAACTGCTAGTCGCTCTTTTATTATTTGTATCCTTGCACAAAAGTCATCCGCTTTCTTTGGGAGACCTTTGCTGACATGTGCCCTTTTCTCTTTGGGTGTCACATGTCAGGTTTTGAGCCTGATTTAGTTACAGAGGACGACAAGTTGCTGCCGTTCAGTTCGATCCTACCTGTAGTCTCACTCTTTACTTTTGGTTCGGCCATGTTTTAGGCCTTTTGTTCAGACTAGTACTTTTGTGACTTTCTGTGATGTTGGAATAATTTGCTGGATGTTATGTTGGTGGATGTTTACTTTTATATCTGCCTTACTATCATTATTGTTGTTTCGTCGTAATGCAAGGACCTGCTATTATTTGTAATTTTTACAGACGCTTATCAGACTGCAGCTTCACAGCTCCACGTCTGAGCGGACCTCATCACGTCTCGCCTTCCATTTTAGGGAAGCGGGGCGTGACACAAATCGCCGA
Source organism: Scilla litardierei (assembly GCA_030789695.1). Lineage (NCBI taxonomy): Eukaryota > Viridiplantae > Streptophyta > Magnoliopsida > Asparagales > Asparagaceae > Scilla > Scilla litardierei. The sequence goes on along the minus strand of CM061137.1, from coordinate 15,146,554 downwards.
TATTTTCACGAAACCACTCAAGGAAGATACCTTTGTGCGGTTACGTCAAGAATTGGGGATTATGGGTGAATCCGAGATTTAGGAGTCATATTTTTTGTATAATCTTGCGTGATAAGGATTTTCATAAGCTCTTATTGGATTTTGCTGTGATATTCTCAATTTATGCTGAAGTTATGATTGGTTTTTCGAATTGCGCGTCGTATTTGTGGTTTTCTGGATTTATGGGGTAAAATAAGTGCGTATGAGAGTGTTTAAATGGATTGTCCAAGTGTTCTTTGGAGAGAGCTCAAAATTTCGAATTCTCAAATTTTTGGACTCACTTAGTCGGTCACAGTTCATCTCCAGACCGACTAGTTTTACTTCTAGTCGGTTAGACATTGAACTCAGACCGACTAGTTCGTGCCCTATTTTTGAACTCTCTTGTTGTCTACCATTTAGTCGGTCCAAGTTCATTTGCCGACCGATTAGAATGTGTTTTAGTCGGCCAGCTCTTGAACTCAGACCGACTAGATGTGCGAGGGAAAATCCGTCTTTGGCCCCACTTAAATCAACTAAACCCTCTCCGCACCGATTAGAATCCATTCTAATCGGTGCGCCCCCTCTTCCTAAAACCCTAAACCGACGCATCCCTCCTTGTCTCCGCCATCATCCGCCTTCTCCAGACACTTCCAGTCGCCGCCGTTCATCCTCCTTCCTCCAGAGCCGGTCTCCTCCCTCATTGGTATCTCCTTCCTCTTCTCATCAATAAGGGTTCGTTTTTCGTTCGATTTCGTTGTTTTTGCCAATTTCTCGTCTTGACTTCATGGCAAGAACTAGGATCCCTATCCGACCTTCCGCTCCATCTCATATGACCGTCGATCCTCCATCCAACCCTAATCCATCCAAACGCCGCTCCAAAACCGCTCGTCCGTCCCATTCGTCGCCTACTTCTCCATCATCTTCATCGCCTCCACTCAAAAAGAAGAGGGCTGCCGTTTCCAAGCCCAAACCATCCTCTAAACCCAAGCCCCAACCTAAGTTCAAGAAAATCTTGACCCCTGGACCCTACCGTGCTCTCTCGCCACCCTCTGACTCCGACAATGACTATATCCCAGAGACTCAAGGGGAAGGATCCCATGTCGTGCTCCCTACCCCTCCTCCTCGCACTACCTCACGTCAGTCAAAGGGGAAGGATCACATGCCTTCTGGTGGGGTGGACCCGTGTTCTAAAACAAGTTATATGCGGCCGCATATGCGGCCGCATATAAGGATGTGGCCTTTGACCGCATGAAAATTAAGATATGCGGTCGAATTATGCAGTCGGTCGCATAATCGACCGCATAAATGTTATGCGACCGCATATGCGAATATGCGGGCGCATAATCGGCAACTAAAAAATCCAAACCCATTAAGAAACACGACCTGTTAAACATAAAAATCAGTTTTTTAATTTTAAAATACTTATGTTTGACATGCTTTTGATTTGGACGTAAAACTAAATAGTTATGTTGTGTGTAGATTACTTTAGACGTTAGATTTTAGTTATTTTATGTACTGATCGTCATAATGGCGCTGATGTTTAGTATGAATTAATCCATATTTTTAAAAGCTAATATGATTTTTTCCTAATTCCTATAATTCTTATCTTTTTTAATTTAATATACACAAAAACATAAATTTATTGCTTATTTATATACTAAATTATTCATTTTCGCGTAAACCGCGTAAACCGCATAATCCGCTTATGCGCTCATAGACCGCACGCATAATGAAACCGCCTTTTATAACATTGGGGTGGACATCTCTCTATGTCGCAATGACCCGTTGTATCTAGCCGCCTACAACCGTATCGAGCATTGCCCATTGATCCTCGAGCACTATGTCCAGTTCTCTAATTTTCCTAAGCTCGCCGATCTCTTATCCTATAACGGGCTCCTTGATTATCTTCGCCACGACCCCAATGCGAATCCTCATCCTTACCCGCGGCTCGTCAAACTTTTCTATGCCAATCGAGTTCGGGGTGGGTATAATGACAAGCACTGTATTGCGACCACTGTTTTGGGGACGCCCATTGTCCTCACTGCAGAGATCTTAGGACAGATACTTGGGGTCTCCTCGTCTGGTATGCTTCCGTCTGATATTTCTGTGGAGAATATCCATGATCTCGATCAATCCCTCCTCGCTGAGATGTTTCACGTCGTTCCTCCCGCCATGATTGGCGTCCTCTCCAAGTCTTTCAAACTGAATGCGTGGGTCCTGAATTTGATTCTGAAGTCGTGTCTTCTCACGAAGTACGGCTCTTCCAGCTTGCTATCCCAGCCCTTCCTGAAACTCATCTATGCCCTTTTTGATGGGAGCGAGATAAATTGGGCTCACATCATTCTGGACAAGATGGACTCATTTGAGTGCATCAAGAAGTCGTCCAAGGCCGCACATATTCCCTATCCGTGCCTCTTGACATTGGTCTTTCGTCACTTTAGAGTTCCCCTTCCTCCTGACGATCAGCGTCCCTTGGGTCCTCCATTGAACGAACGCGACCGCTGTCAAGAAGTCTCTTGCGGCCTTGCGTCGTGTTCAGCGGACCACCCCTTCAGTTCCTCCTCCGTCGTCTCACGCTGCCTCTTCAGCTTCCTTGAGCCGTCAGGAAGCTCGTATCGCGCGATGTGAGGAGATGCTAGCTCGCATCTGTGATCATTTGGGTGTTGAGGTTCCTCCGACAATCTCTGATGAGGAGGCCATGGATGCTGCTGAGGATGAGGAGCGTGCTGCTGCTTCTCTGGTTCGTGCCCCCGAGGGTACTTCTGCTGATGCTTCTCATGTTCGTGCTCCCGAGAGCACTCCTGCTGCCACCATTCCTTCGGTGGATACTTCTGTTGCTCCCGAGTCTGCCACTTCGTCTGCACAGCCTGCCGCTGGTGCAGATTCTGCCCCTGCCTCCTGAGCCTACCTTGGAGGACTCTCTTTTTGAGCACTTTGGATGATTCATCTAGTTGTGAGAGAGTGGGGTTATGATAGATGGGTGGTTGTTTTGTGTTTTGTGATACATTTTGATGTATGTTGGATTGTTGTATGTTGTGCATCGTATACTGCTATCTGCTGATGTTTGATATTTTTTGTTGACTGGACGTATCATTTTTGCTGTATCTATATATGTATATACATCCTGTTGCAGTTCGTATTTTTGTGCACATTGTACTTTGTCTCTGTCATTTCCTTCGTCGCTCATCGACTATGTTGGTTATATAGCTCTGTTTGTATGAAAACATGAATTGTTTTCCATGCACTCAATTCGCTAAATTTTTTGATATTGGAGAGTATGTTCCTTTAATCAACCATATGTTTTGATGGTGTTTTGATGATTTCTCTTTTCGCTTTTCGACTATGGTCTAGTTGACACACCTTGTTTTCTTCGATATTTTCCTTGGTGTCATTTGGACCGTTATCATAGTCTTCGCCTCTCTTGTTTATGTTTTCTTTTAGCCTTAGTTGTTGCCGTTGTTTCCTCCCGCTCTTTTTGGATAATGCCAAAGGGGGGGAGAATTAATAATGACTAATAATGATGACTTGGTGCTAAATGATAATTTAAACAATTACCGTGAATCTAATTTCATATGTTAGATTCAGGGGGAGTGAAGATACAAAAATGTATGGATTCCGATCCTATATTTCAACAGTTGGATCTTGTTTTATACTTTTCTCTTCTGCTTGATGCTTATGTTTATTATTCAATATGGAACTAACGAGTCATCAATGCATGTGGAGTAAGTAAATTTCATTTATCTCATTATTATTGATTTATATTTATGGTGGTTTGTCATCACCAGAAAGGGGGAAAATGTTGAGTATTGATTTTCCTGATTTGGTTTTGATGATGAACAAACATAAATATCGGGTACTAATTCTCTTTGAGTGCAGTTATGAAGATCGTCGCGAAATTACTTTGTAGATCTCAAGCGACGTCCCAAGACTTCTTTATAGCGCGTGACCGTTGTGCCTGAAGTTTCGTTGAAACTCAAGGAGTTATTTATGAAGTCAAGGGATTCAGACTCTTCATGATTGAAGCTTTGAAGACGGCTTGTCATGTTATTTATATTGTCTTCTAGCTTCATCTCATAGAATGTTAAGCCTTGAGTAGTACTTGCCTAGTAATCCTCGTGTCTGTCATATCTTATCTCTAGGATTGCCTTATAAGCCATTAGGATGTGTTCCTTAGCTTATCGCTTCGATTCATGGTTTTCTATGCATCTTAGTTGGTTCAAGTAGAAGAACCAACCGACTAGATGACAATCTAATCGGTTGGAAATTCTTCTTGAACCGACTAGTCATCCTTGTGAATGTTGGCATATTTACTGTTGACCAATTAGTCGGTCCAAGAAGGTTCACCAACCGACTAGTTATCAAACTAGTCGGTTAGTATTTCTTCTTAGACCGACTAGTTTACCCTCCTTATTTCACTAAATTTTCTGTCGACCTTCTAGTCGGTCCAAGAAGGTTCACCGACCGACTGGTTCTCAAACTAATCGGTCAGTGATCCTTCTTAGACCGATTAAGCTGCTTTAATTTTCCAGCCGTTTGAGATTTTATTTCCACGATTTCTCTTGATCTGTTTTGATTCTTTTCATATCTGTTTGACTCGTTTCAAACATGGAAATTTCTCTAATATGAGAATGGATTCAGATCTAATTTTCATTCATTCGATTATCATTTTGAAAAGGCTCTCTCTCACAAAAATCTCTCTCTCCTTTGTAACCTAATTTCTCAAGGAGACTTTCGGATATTGAGCGATCATACGATTGAATCACGATCAAGATCTTCAACCTAGCCATCTCCACCTGCTCATCGTGTTCTTGCTAGGGTTTTCGAGATCACCCTTTCTCACAATCTTTTCTTGTCCTAAATCCGTAAGTATTTCTCAAGGCATATGATTTTGTGGTATGCGTTTTCTATTTCATTAAATTTATCAATTGAGTTATCTCTCGGTTTGTGAGAGAAACTCGTGATCCCGGTTTGTGTGAATCACGATACGAATTGTTGTATTGTTTGATCTTGTAGTAGTTTCTACAAGAAGTTTAGTGGAACCTTTAGTTAGTGGATTCTAACTCAAGTAGCCGGAAGAGATCCGGGTGTCTGGGACGTAGGATCACCGGGAACAAGTCGGGGAGACTTGGGTGGATCCGAACCCATTACATCGTTTGTTTGCGTTGAAATTCTCTTGTTGTACTTATTAATTCCGCATAGTTGTTTGTGATTGCACAATAATTAGGAATTATACTCTTGATTATTTTAAAGTACTATTCACCACCCCTCTAGTACTTGTGCAGTAGTTTTCAGGGCATTACACTATACACACTACATGCTACATAGCATACTATATTATATATCACACAAAAATATCAGCCCTCGCGTATATGGTACTTGGGGCCATTACAGGTGGACCGTTCTCCAATGCCACCAATTCGAGAGAATGGACGCATTCTCCACAAAAGAGGGAATCTATCAACCTCTCACAAGTTCTCTCAAGATTCAACATGAAAATCCCTAATCTTCCTAGCCACCTATAAATACTAATCAGAATTCAGCAAAATTACAGAAATACCACTAGACCCTAAAAAAATAAGAAATAACACTAGACCCTAAAAATTACAAAAACGACATTGATGCCCCAAAATTGTAGAACACATCAGTCTTACCAAACATAGGCTTGAATTGTTGAACATGGAGTTTCATGATCAACTTCCATCTGCCAATTATAGTTTTGGAAGTCACATAAAACATGGTGGACTTCAATAGCGCAAATGCATGAATATGATCGTAGTACATTTAATCCCAAAGACATTTGCAATCAATTAACAGCATGATTATATAATAGATCCAATATCCATGAGAATAGATCAGAAAAAGTTCATAACTAAGAACAGACAGTATAACACCGTTTTAATTTACTTCTAAGCTTCTATATGGTTAAAAATTCCACAACACTCCGAAAAATAGGAAAAGCACACAACAGCAGCAAAGCTATTGCCACAGTCCTGGGCATTGAATACGTGAATTCGTTTACACGATCCACCTCACTCAAGGACCATATTCTTGGTTATGTCAGTGATCAGAATATACTTTCAAATGGCCAGACAGGTTTGTTTTCGTCTATCACAAGTAGTAGAACCTTTGATTATAATACTTTCGCTTCTCTAAGATGTTGCACCACTCGTATTTCTTTTGCACGTCCAGACTCCAAACTATTGGAACCATTTTCTTATCTCTTGACGTGGAGTAAAGGCTTAAAGCTACCAATAAGTTGCCAAAATGATAATTTCCATAGAACACCAAAATATAACATAGAGACTGATAGATCCGGCCCATTTGGGGCCTAGTTTATTGGGTTTTGTATTATTTTATTATAGTAGATGTATTTGGGTAATTAGACATTTAATTAGAAGATTATAAATAGGGGAGAGCCGGCCGGCCGTAGTTATGATACTTTTGCTGATTTTGTGATAGAAGAGATAATTCTTCGAGATCTTTGGGAAGGTGCGAATGTCCCTTATCAATTGGTATCTTGGAAGGGTGATTACCCCTACAAGTGTAATCAATTATCTTATTTTATTTCGGTTTTTTGCTAATAAATTTCAGATTTGGTTTGGATCCTATCATTTTGGTATCAGAACGCGTAACGATCCATGGCGGCGTCAACTGGATCGAAGGAGAAGTTCGAGTTGTTGGAGGATAAGTTCAATGGTGAGATCTAAGGGATAAAAAATCGTTGGCGGGGCACGATGAATCTATGGCAAAATTGACGGCTTCCGTGGAAAGGTTGACGGTGAAGCAAGAGAAACAAGATGAAGCGCTCGCGCAATTGATTTTTCAGTTGACAATCATCACGGGAAAGGATGGGAAAGGTGATGGAAACCCTAAATCGACGGCAAAGGTGTATCCTTTGGACAAGGGGAAGCATGTAGTACGAGATCTGGAGGGCGGAAGGATCACAGACCTCGATAGCAGCGATCCAGAGGTGGAGGATGTTGATCGGGAGGCCGACGACCCCGGCCGTGGCGTCCACAAGCATCAGCGACATCGACGGGACCCCGACATGGGGCGCGCCCTTTTCCCGGGGTTGGCGCCCTGAGCGAAGTGGCGGGGCTTCGCCGGGGCCTACCGACCCCAGGCAGTGCCACAGGGCCCTCTCCGATCTCCGGCAGGGCCCGGTGGGCCCTCCACAGGGCCGCCTAGTCCCCGCAGATGGCCAGCGACCCCTGTGGGGGGGGGTTCCGACTTCTGGTGGGGCCCGGCGGCCCCTCCACAGGGCCGCCCGAGCCCCACAGATGACCAGCGACCCCAATGGGGGGTTTCTGACTTCTGGCGAGGCTCGACAGCCCCTCCCTAGGGCCACCAGGGCCCCACAGATGTCCAGCGAGCCCCATGGGGGTTTCCGACTAGCAGCGAGATGGTGGTGAGCAATTCAGTGGTTATCTGCCCTATTCAGAAAACATGGCGCATGGCTACGATGATGGATTTGACCCAGGAGTCTTTTAGAAGTACGTGGATGATGGAGGAGGGTACCGGGACCGTCCCGACCCTCAGTACGACGATGATAGATGGCGACGCCCCCCTTTCTCTAAGAGGGGCGTCCTGGAGACTTTGGAGGATGGTACAGAGACTACCAGGAGGGGCATGATGGCCGGTTTGGAGGCGACGACAGAGGAGGCTACGAGGGACGAGGAGAGGGACCCGGAGGTGGTTATGGAGGTCGCGGAAAGGGACCACCAGGAGGACATGAGACTCACTAGGAGAGGTGGCAGCACTACCACCAGCCCAGATATGGCGGAGGACGAGGAGACCAGTGGATGTTCAATATGGACATGCTGCGTAAGCTGAAGATGCATGTATTCGACGACGTGGATCTAGTGTCGGGGATCAACCGGACAGAGAGATTCTTTAGAGTCTCTCGAATGACTGAGGAGCAGAAGCTGGAGGCGGCAAGTATTTGTCTGAATGGGAAGTCCCTCGCTTGCTTTCAGTGGAAGGACGCGAGGCGTCCTTTCCGCTAATGGAAGATCAGGGACCAGATGGTGAAGAGATTCAGAAATCCACATCTGGGGAATAAGAGGGAGTAGCTGCTTTCACTTAGGCAGGAGGTCACCGTGCGAGATTACCTTGAGAGGTTCGAGACCCTATCAGGACAGGTGCACGGGGTGACTGACGAGACGATGGAGAGCACCTTTATGAAGGGGCTGAAGACCACTATTCGAGAAGCGGTTCGCATGCAAAAGCCTCAAAGCCTGATGGAGGTCATGGAGTATGCTCAGATGGTGGAAAACTGTCAATTGGAGGAGAGAAAGGCGAGAAGTGGTTGGAGTGGACCAGTTTTTCGCAGTGTTCCGACCGCGACAGGAGAACAGAAGGCAGCTACAGGGGCGGATCGGGCGAGTATTGAGAAGACTGGGGATCAAGCAGCACACCGCCAACAGGGAGTCAATCCAAAAGGATGACTAAAGCCGAGATGAGGGAGAAGAGGCAGAAAGTGATGTGCTTCAGATGCGATGAGCGGTTCACTCCAGAGCATCACTGTGGGGTGCACAAGCTGCAAGCGCTGATAGCTGGGGAAGACGAGGACAATAATGTGAATGATGAAGAGGTCGGAAGGGAAGACAACTCCCACTAGAAGTAGGACCGCCAGAAACTTCATGCACCACGTTGAGAATAAGGTGGATTTTCGAGGGCGGAGTAATGATAGATCCGGCCCACTTGGGGCCTAGTTTATTGGGTTTTGTATTATTTTATTATAGTAGGGGTATTTGGGTAATTAGACATTTAATTAGAAGATTATAAATAAGGGAGAGCCGGCCGGCCATAATTATGCTAATTTTGATGATTTTGTGAGCGAAGTGATAGTTCTGCGAAATCTTCGGGATGGTGCGGACGTACATTATTAATCGGCATCTTGGGAGGGCGATTACCCCTACAAGTGTAATCAATTATCTTATTTTATTTCAGTTTTTTGCTAATAAATTTCAGATTTGGTTTGGATCCTATCAAAGTTATAGATGGAAACCTAAATCGAGAGAGAGTATAAACATCCGGTCAGCATACACTCACAAGAATGCAACTGAACATAGACATTTCTATTTAATAGTAAAACATATTGATTACTCTAATTTAGGACAATATCAATGAACAATCACTAATGTGAAAACTTATGGAGGAATGACAGAAAACTTTCCGATCATCATTGGGTTACATCAAGACTCAGCTCCAAGTCCATTCCTCGTTGCTATAGTGATTGATTAGCTCCATAGGCATATTTAAGATGCTTGATTTTTGTTATATGATAAATGTAAAGTTAAACTTCTGAAGGCAGATATTAATACCTTGATATTTTAGACTTAGTAAAAAACAAGATTGAATATGTTAAATGTAAGTTTAGTACATTGACGTATAAAGATTATAGTGTGATGAAGCCAAATAGGAAAATCATATCAATATTTATGTACTTTAGGTATCTTGTATCTTGGATCAGATACGAGGAGAATGCACAGATTAAGATATGGATTATAGAATCAAAACATGTTTGGTTGAAGTGAAGAGCCGCAACATAAGCATTATGTGACCAGAATGTACCGTTGTGGCTAAAAGGTAAACTTTATAGGACGGTGATTAAAATAGCTTTTGTTATATGAATCAGAATGTTGAGCAATCATTAAAGCGCATAAATAAAGTATGGGGTGACAGAATTGCAAATATAACGATTAATATATGAAAACACTAGAAAAGATAAGATGAAAACCGAGTATATCGGAGTGAATATAGACGTGGTCCATATAAAAGGTAAGAGAACATCGATTGAAATGGTTCGACCATATATGTTAAAAACGTATTGATGCGACTATTAGAAAGATTGAATACATGAATGTTGAGATTAGGAGCAAGAAAGGTAGACCAAAAAGTCTTTAAAATGAAGTAATAAGAGTGGATACGAAAAATCTTTGTTTAATGGTAAAGAGCTTTAGATTTTAATATGTAGAAAACAAATATCTGACGTTACGATCCAACTTACTCACAATCTAACATGATTTTTAAAAATTGCATGTTCGTTTATTTGATTATTTATTAAATATTTCCTTTTATTATATATTATTGTTTCTTTCTATTTCTATTTCTATTTCTATTTCTTATTATTATTGCTATTATTGCTATTATTATTATTTTATTATTTTCTCTCTTTCTATTAAGTCAATGAAGCCAACCCAAAATTTTTTGGGATGAATGCTAAGATGATAATAATGATGATGAGAAACATATGGTTCTCGCAAATGCTAAAGAATAGTTTATCATACAGTTTCATAACTTCATATTGAAAATAGGCCGTGGCATTTCGACTTCATCTCCCCCAAAAACATAAGATTTTAATACATAAATGGATGAAAATACATATTTGAATTGTGTGATGAGCATGAATGAAGAAAATTCCTTAAAATGTGTATTAATAAAGCCAAATGGGGTTCTTAAATGTTAGATAATGAATCAAATAAAGCCAATTTTGGTTCACATGTGAAGATTTGGGGTCATTCCTTGCAAAGCGCTCAGCACTGCACGTGTCCATACTTTACGGTTTTGACAAAGTAAGAACAGTAGGTACCTGAGTGTGTGTACCAAGTTGTGCCAAAGTATATATGCAGTATTTTTGCGAAAGTGTGGGGTGAAACTATGAGGTACTTTTGTGATATACCTTAAACATATATTATTTTGCATGCATGTGTATATGTATTTATGCATATGTCTGCACATGTATATTCTTAAGTATCTACATATGTGCATGTTGAGAGAGATAGAAGGCTCATTCGGTAGGACTTAGAATAAAACAATATATATCTCAGAATTAAATAATATGAGATCCACTAGAACATCCAGTCCATTGAAGTTCAACGACATTACTGTGTGTCCCTAAAAATTGATCTGCTTACAAGTTTTCTTGCACCAGCATTAAGGAGGCACAAAATAAAAGCAGTGAGTGGTATGATATTTAGTTTCAGGTCTTCAAATGTTTCAAACCTAACAAAAACTGGTGTCAATGGTTTTTAAGTGTTTAAATCATGATTTATATGTTGAATTTTCGATCTGTATTCACCAAGCTACAGATCAACAAAGCTCTCCCATTTGAATTTTATAAGGCAAAATGTACATATAAAATATCGCAAAAACAGTTGAAAGATTTTTTACATACATAACACTTCATTTCTGATTTGGGTTACCAATTTGTAAATTTGGAATGATAGAATCACATCTAAGATACTAACAGCAGCCTTGTGAGTGTATTGGCTAGAATCCTATCGATATGACCAAACATGCAAATCCTACACCCAAAATTTAAAAATTGACAACCCTAAATGGGATTCATTTCGTTGAATGTGACCTAACACATTGAAACTACCTACAAATGAATATTCAAATAATTTTGATATAGTTTACACATGCATCAAGTGGCAACAAACTAGCCAATTTTATGCCAAACCAGAAACATTGATTTGGTCGCCACTTTTTGCATGGGTAAAACACAGTGAAACTATTTGCATTTTTATTATCAGTAATTTTTATGAATAAGATCACAGCCAATAGAAGGGATTTCCATTTTGAGTTGCCAATTTTAAATTTGGAGTGATAGAATCTGCATGTTTGACAATATTTTAAATACCGGATATCATAATCGTATCGGATGGGGGTTATAATCATATAGACTTCATGTGTGTGTGTGTGTGTGTTGACTAGGACTCATTCGGATGGATCAAACATGCGGTTCCATCCAAGTGAAATTTAAAATTGGACAACCTAAATGGATAATCCGCTCCGTTGGATGTGATCTAACATGTCTAAACTACCTACAAACAAAATTTCAAGTGATTTGGATGTGTTTTACCTATCCATCAAGTGGTTGCAAAATAAATGTTTTTGAATAGTCATAAAATCAACGAATTTTCCAACCATTTGATGGATGGGCAATACATGGCCAAATCACTTGAAATTATGTTTGTAGCTAGTTCAGACATTTAGATCACATCTGTACGCATTAATCATCAATTGCATTACATGGATGGTCTTGGGGTCCCCACGCATGCGTACAGAGCGTTCGTGAAGTCCATAGATAGCCCACGCATATGCACCCTCTGCTGCATTTTGGTCACACGTACGCACTCTCCCATTTTGTGGGCCCCCAGTCTAGAGAGCAGACTTGAGGGTGAGGCTTTGATATAATTAAATGAAGATTTAATTAATGAATGGATATTTTTTAGCCAAAAAGCCCCCCCAAGACAAGTTTTCCCTCCCAAAATTTTCACACTCTCATCTCAACCGTTGATTTTCCAAGATTAAATCTCAAACATCCTTCTATCAACAGTCAGCTTGTCCTAGTCAGCAATGCAATTCAAAAAAGTCCTCAAAAGTAATATATATATATATATATATATATATATATATATATATAACTTGAGAATAATGGGTATCATACGACGTATGAGAGAGTGCCTCATATGTTGCTTTATGTAAGAGGACATATGAGGCCCTCTCTCATATGGCGTATGATACCCATTATTCTCATATAACTTAGTGATACTTATAATATCATATATGCCTTCTATCTAATAAAAATGTCATTACCTGCATACAAAAGTACATACGAGAGAATAAGTTGGCATGATACAATAAAACAACTTATAATTATGGCCCATTTTAGCCAAAAAAACGCTTAAAATTGATGAACATTCATGTTTTTCTTAATCTAAATTAGGCTTTCGAACCTCTTTAAATACATCTGAGTCTTAATTGTCAGGTTTTGTTGATCATAGTTGTACTTGTCAGTTTTTGTTCGTCAGTTCACATCTTCATTTGTAATTGGTAAAGACACAAAAGAGGGAAAAAAACAAAAGCAAAGAATTTGGGAAGAGAATTAGGAGCTTCAAGTGAAAATGAGATAAATAGGTTTAAAACAATGAGTAATAGGTTTAGCTTTTAGTGCTTGAAATCCATGCCAATTTTACATGCAAACCAAGTACGATCCGCATATCGACCAATATTTGACAAATATAAATCTGTTTCATATATGTGAATCATGTAGATCAGGTGCCACCTGATCTAAAATAGATCAGGTGCAAGACACAAAAAGGATGGCCTCATTAAAAGTACAAGCCCATGTGAGACATACTTTCCAACTTTATGTGTCTTGACACCTGATCTATTAGATCAGGTGCCACATTTTCTACATTATTCTATTGATATATTGTAGCTATCCAAAATATTTGCAAATTTGGAATCATAACAGTGCAACCGTTATTTTTCGACATCTTGTAGTGGAAGACCTAAAACATGATACACTAGCCGATACATCTTTCATATGGCTGATATTTGTTAAAATGATAGTCAACCATGTCAATAGGATCCTAGCCAATTTCTCTTGGGAGGCATACATGCATGCATACGTGTATGCTTGAGCGTGTTAGCCCAATGCACTGACATGATTGTTTTCACAGAAAGACGAATTTTGGAAAATGGGTTGCCACTTAATAATCTTTCTCTAGCAATATGTTATCACATATAGTATTAGGTCTATTACAAAAACAAGCACATACATATACATATTCTCACTCTCTCCATCCAACTAGAGCATATAAATCTACATGCCCAGCTTGCAACAAATGAACTCAGCTAGAGACTTTACAAGGTGTTTTCTAAACATATCGGCTATATGATTAAGCATACTGACGTGTCGTTTCTTAATCACCTCAATCTTTAGTTGAATATTGTGACAATCAACCTTAATATGTACTGTACTCTCATGTAACACCACATTGTCTACAACATGGACAGCTGCTTAATTATCATAATAAAACCTTATGGAAGTAGATGACACAACCCAAGTTTATCAAGTAGCAGACTAATCTATCATCACACGTGTTCATCATAGCTTACTACTCAAGACAAGATACTTGACCTAAAGACAACCGGCAGCTTCTCACTCTTCCATGCCACAATGTTTCCACCTACAAACACATAGTACCATGTCGTAAACCCGCAATCAACTGTCAATTTTCTCTAATCTGCGCAAGAGAACCTGGCAATCGACATGTCTACAGTCTAAATAACGAAGCCCTTTACCATAACTTTTGAAATATCGATTCGCATGATTGCATCATAATGTTAAATACGAGGATCAAACATGTACCAACTACACTAACTGCACAATCCCAATGTCATGTCTGGTCTAGTCACAGTAAGATAGTTCAGCTTGCCATTTATTTCTGTACCTCTCAGAATCATATAACAGCTCTTTTTGGTCTGACATAAGCTTCTGATCAGATCCATATGCGTAGCAACTAGTTTACATCCCAACATCGCAATCTGACATAGTAACAGGTTTCGTGAATTTTTCAAAAATTTGGCAAATTATTTGCAAATCAAGATACAACCTAATCAATTTGCTTTCAATTCAGCCGTTCATGAATCAAAGGTTCAAGAATATTTATTAAAGTTTGTGAATTATTTACAAAATTCATGGATAATGCAGACCACTCAATAGGCAATTCACTAAAAATGTAAATTTTTATTTGAAGGCAGTGGGAAGAAGGATTTGAACATTTACCAACTCTGAAAAAATTAAGCTTACAACAATGCCACAACTTTGCCGTGGTTCAAAGATAAAAGTTATTTTATATAACTAAATCATAGCAATCTTTTCATAAAATGTAAATCTGGATTATTATCAAGTACTTGCCAAATTTTCTAGGCATTTTCAGAATTCCAAACTTTTGAACCTCACTGAATTATTCTCGAACGCCAAACTTGTGACTGTGGTGATCCCCAACAACATATCAAGTTACATAATTCTGTTGTGACAAGTATAAAACCTTCCATCATCTAGCCACATTAACACCCGAAAAGCGTCAAAGCGGTTCAAGGTCATTTGTCGGGAACTTGCCCTTAAGAATCTCCTTTTTGATGTCTTCACCATCATCCCCAATAATTATATCCACATAGATCACCAAGATCATACCCTTGCAATGTCGTAAAAAATAATGATTGTGACATTGTTATAGGCCAATGTCCTTCACAGCATCTGTAAACTTGAAAAATCACACTCTGTGAGACACTTCAGGCCATATAATAGCGTTGGCAATCTGCAAATCTTCCCAGACTCTTCCAGAGCACAACAAAGACAGGCGGTTTATATATATATATATATATATATATATATATATATATATATATATATATATATAGGAAAATTTTCAAATGAGAACATTTCGCACCGTGCGAAAATGTTTTTAGTTTTTTTTTGAAATTTTTTTTTTCAAAAATTCTTTTTTCCACCCTCATTATATGTTGTTATACCCCCCTCAAAAAATAATCATTGAGAAATAATGTCATTTGGCCTTCGATCAAGGCATTTCATCAAATTCGCACGTTTTGAGACCGTTAAATTTGTAACGGGTGGATGGGTGCTCTAATGCCCAACGGGTTCACCCATTATTTTCCCTGGGGTATATATTTGTATGGATTAAACATCAAAAAAAGAATTTTTGAAAAAAAAAATTTCAAAAAAAAAAAAAAATGTTTTCGCACCGTGCGAAAACCCCTTTTTTCGCAACCGAAGATCACTCTATATATATATATATATATATATATCCATCACCGTTGAAGCCCACTCGCTAAGGCGGCGATTTGGAATCAGGGGGAAATCCACCCCCAGGGGCAAGCTCTCCTTGTTGGTTTCCTCTGCGACGGTTTGGCATATTTGGAGAGAGCGGAACTTCCGCATTTTCAGTTCCCTCAGATCGCCGGCGACTTCCGTTCTGGCAAGGATCTCGTTGGACATCTCGGACGCCTTGGCTGGTTCAATCCCAGATAACTTAAACCCTGTTGATGTCATCCTTTTTGAGAGCTGGGGGTTTGTGGGCCGTCTTTTGTGCGCCCCTCCCCAGCATAGGTTCTCCTTTCTTTTTTTCTCTTGGCTTCGCCTGGTGGGGGTTGTTCGGGGTGACTGCTTCCCAGCCTCTCCCTCGTCTGCCCTGCTTGTTGGCATCGCCCTGATGTTGGCCCTGTTCATATATATACATACACACTTACTTTTCAATATATATATATATATATATATATATATATATGAGAATAATGGGTATCATACGCCATATGAGAGGGTGTCTCATATCCCTCCTCACATTAAAGGGGCAAGGACAAGCCCACATGGGCTTGTACTTGTTGTACTTGACCCCGTTTATGTGAGAGGACATATGAGACACCCTCTCATATGGCGTATGATACCCATTAATACCTCTATATATATGTGTGTAAATCTTCAAATGAGAACATTTCGCACGGTGCGAAAATGTTTTTATCTTTTTTTGAAATTTTTTTTCAAACGTTCTTTTTTCCACCCTCATTATATGTTGTTATACCCCCCCTCAAAAAATAATGGTTGAGAAATAATGTCATTTGGCCTTCGATCAATGCATTTCATCAAATTCGCACGTTTTGAGACCGTTAAATTTGTAACGGGTGGATGGGGGCTCTAATCCCCAACGGGTTCACCCATTATTTTCCCTGGGGTATATAATTGTATGGACTAAACATCAAAAAAAATTTGAAATTTTTTTAAAAAAAATAGAAAAAAAAAGTTTTCGCACGGGCTTTCGCACCGTTTTTTCGCAACGGAAGATCGCCATATATATATATATAAAGAGAGAATAATGTGTATCATACGTCATATGAGAGTGTGTCTCATATGCCCCCTCACTTAAAAGGGGCAAGTACAAGCCCACATGACCTCCTTTATGTGAGAGAGTATATGAGACACCCTCTCATATGGCGTATGATACCCATTAATCCCATATATAAGTACTTGACCTACTTTATGTGAGAGGGCATATGAGACACCCTCTCATATGGCGTATGATACCCATTAATCCCATATATATATATATATATATATATATATATATATCTATTATACATTTGACAGCGATTTTTGAATCCTAGGGCTGACTAGGACAAGCTGACTAGGACAAAGGGGTTGATAGAAAAAGGGTCAGGATTAATTCTTGGTGAATGAACGGTTTAGATGAAGCTTTGAGATGAAGAGTTTGTTTTTTAACACATACTTTTGATATTTGTGGGTCCCTGTATTTTTTTGGGGAGAGCTTCCCAAAACGGCTCTTTCTCTTCCCCAAAACCATTTCCCCACAATAGAGCAGCAGAACCCATAAATTACGGCCCCGTGCTCCACCTCTCTCTCTCTCTCTTCATTTGGTAAGCTCTTCGTCAGATTGAAGTTCCAGGGTTTTGATTTTTGATTTTCCCCCATTTACTCATCTGATTTTATTTATTCATTTATTTTGTAGTTTTTAGATCTGGAAATCTATCCAAAAGCGGAAGTAATCCCCATTTCGAATCCAGTCATACGTTCTATTGATCCGATCACGTTCTCAATTTCCCCTCAAAAGGGAAATCTGTTTCCGAGAATATCATCTTCGAATGCAAAGAGTCATCTCCCTTCTCGCATCATCATCATCATCGGAGAAGACGCCAGCGGAGAAGCCGGATATTCTCCACGGGTCCCCGGCGAGGACTTTACCTTTCTCAAGACCGAGTGCCAGCGGGTCCCCGGCGATGGGTCCCCTACATTCGTCGTTTTTGCCGTAAGATTTTATCGCTTTTTCGTATTCTCGATGAGTATGCTTTTATTTGATGAACTTTCGATTTTTATTGGGTTCCATGCTGCACATCTTTACTGTTTTTTGAAAACCCTTTTTGGGATTTTTAAAGTCATGCTGTTCCGTAGGGTTGACGACATACCTTGGAATACTTTTGTTTTCAATGAATGCAGTTCCCAGTGACAATTTTGTTCTTTTCTAACATCAAATCGCATGGATTCAGTGATTCAGAAGTATCTGCGCCGCCTCCATCTTCCTATAGTCGTTAGGGTTTTCCCACAAATATCAAGGTAAGATCCGCTCTGATCATGTTGTTCGATCTGTTTGATGATTTTTTTCCCGCTGTATTCATTTATTTTAAATTCTGTTTTCAAAATTGTAGCACTTAAAAGACTAAAATTTCAATGTTCTATAATTAGATGAATTTTTTACTGCTTAATTTTATCAACATTGTTTTTCTGATCCCTTGTTTCAAAACTGATCCCATTAAAAATGTTACCTTTTCACAAATGTTACTATGTTACATGGTATCATTTTTATTCCTGCAGAGTTTATCGGTTCCCGCACAAGATCTTGAAGTACCTTGAAGCTTGCTGGCATCACTCCCTCTCCAAGCTTGAAGCAGTCTACCTTTTTTTCCCATCCTTGAAGGTGTACAGTTTTTGACAGAAAGTTTCTAACTATATCATTTTCACCTTTCATCAGAAAAGCCAGTGCACTTGGTACAAAATCGCGAACAAATACTTGCCAAAGAGAGAACACAATGAAAATTGATTTTTCAGTATCCATGTTACTTATGGTACGATGTAAATTTATGAGCCATATCATTTTATCTCTATTTGTCAAAGGCTATCAAGAAATCAAACATTGATCCAATAAACCCATAAACCAAACAAAGCAAATCCAACTTTATCCTTTGTTTTTAGCATAAGCAATTAGTCATAAGACAGATTAAGCATGCTACTTGATGTTTCCTTCAAGTTTGTGTTACTATATTACAACAGTTCTTATACTGCAAATAAAAAGTAGTAGTTTAAGCAGAATTACAAGATGCTGATGATGCGAGTAGTTCTCTAGAACAAATCAAAAGGTAGACGAATCTGGAAGTTTTGAGGGAATCAAAAAATTCTGTGGTAGATTTAGCCAAATGGATGTGTTCTCAATGTTATGCTAAAATATAAAAGTAACAAGCATAGAGTACCAATGTTAGTCAAGAATAAACCAAAATTAGGGCCGGACGGGGGAATAAAGCACTTAAGACAAGATTTAGCCTATTCTTTTTTTCCATTTAGCCGATTCTTTTTTCCCTTTTCCCCGTGCAATATGTCTACGAATAGGAATTACAAATTTCAATGTCCTTTCAAAACTTATCCCATTAAAAATGTTACCTTTTCACAAATGTTACTATGTTACAGGGTATCATTTTTATTCATGCGATTCAGGTATTTGAGGAGCGTTGCCGGCATTTGGTTTGTGAATCCCATTTACAGGGTATCATTTTTATGCCATGTTTGTTATTGGAATGGTGTATGCAGTCATTGCTCCATTACTGCTCCCTTTGCTTATTGTTTATTTCACAGTGGGATATGTGGTATACTTCAACCAGGTCAGGTTCTCTTATATACTTCCATATATCTATATAATTATTTTTATGTACAATATATTTTCTGTCATACATTTACTGTATTCATCTTCTAAAATAGCTATGGTGTTTCAATTTTCTGTTGGAAGTTGCTTATTTCTATTTTCAGTTTGGCCTAGCTAGAATGAATCTGCAATTCCTCGAATAGTATGGAAAGTTACGCAAGTAACTCTACCCCTCGAATTGTGACCCACTGCCAATTTTTGGTGCATTTTTCTATCATGATCACCAGGACAGGTGACCCAAGCAAGAAAAGGAAAGCATTGATGACTGGATGGTTCAATGAGCTCTTTTTATATATTTAATGCTAGAATTTAGCATTGCCTTAATATTTGTATTTGTGGATTTTGGAACTTGCACTATGGTTTTAACTTTTAAGGTTTGGAGTTCGGACATGATTATTTAGTATGGTTAGACATATGGTTTTAACTTTTAAGGTGATATGCCTAATGCTCTCCCCTTCTGCTCTTCCGTCTTTTTTCATGAAATGATGAGAATTTTTTTATCATATCCTGATTCTGTTCTCTAAATTTGCTTTTTGCTCTTCGAAGATATGGGATGTTGCATCTGGGAAATTAAAGCTCACATTAACTGGACATATTGAACAAATGAGAGGTTAGCTTCTTATACTGTAAATGACAACTTAATTCTAATGCATATTGGAATTTCTGAGTGGATTATTTTGGAGCATTTTTCTATAGAAACAGACAATGAAATTAACAAAAGATGGAGTTGTTTACTGGCAATGAGTGGATTTTGGCATGCATTTTGGAGTTATTTTAAAAAAAATGCACCCTAATATTTTTCTGTATTATGGCATGCGTTTTGTTGTTGATTGTTCATGGTTTGCATATGATATGTTTCAGGTAGAAAATAAAACTGCGGCAAAGAGAAATTCTGGCAGCGCTCACCTGATAACATTGCTTTACAAAAAGCTGACGAAGAAGAAAGATCGGAAGTTGAAGAATTCATCTTCATCAGTGCGGCTGCTTTGTACAATTCAGCCAGGCATTGTTTGATATCTCTATATGAGTTCGGATTGCGCCTGCCCCCGAAGGCGCCCAAGGTCATCCAGCTTGCAAGGATGATCAGATGCGAGAGGGCTTAGAATCTCAGTGGTCTGAGTGGTTTTAGTTAGTGTAGGGTGTTTGTTCGTGTTAGGTTAGTGAAATTCTCACGTTTAATGTTTTCAGGTTTTGGTCTGTGTTTTCAGGTTTAGATGTTGTCGATAGTTGTTATATATTTTGGAATATTTTGGAATGAAATCTACTTTTTTGTTTAAGTCGATTTATATTTGTGTTGACTAATTTGGGCTTGATGATTATTCTTCTCAATTTGATCTATACATTACGCGAAAATATTAGGAAATGTGGCAGAGCGTTATGGGATTTTTTTTCCATTTTTAAATTTTGTATAATATATTGCAAATAATACAAATTGACGAGGCATGATTTCCAAAAAATAAATTATTAATTTATTGGGAAATTATCAAAATGCGTCAATTCCTCTCTTTCTCCCATTTGTGCGTTCTGCTTATTTCCATTGATGAGAAGGGATGCAACAGCTGTAAGAACGAACATAATCAAACATTTTATTCATTCATCACGAAGGCTCAGCTTTGGCGCCCGCGCCGACCCCGGTTCGGCGTCCGCCCCCGCTAATTTTTTTACGCTAATTTGTTATTCCGCGTCGAACACGTCCGCTAAATTTATTTACGCTAATTTGTTATTCCGCGCCAAAGACGCCGAATTTGTTGTTCTACGTTAATATCTCGAATTTGTTGTTCCACGTCGAAGGCGCTTGCTAAATTTTTCCGCTAATTTGTTATTCCGAGCCGAAGGCACCCACGTCGAGTTTGTTGTTCTACGCTAATGCACTTTTGTTAGCAAAATGTGTGCGGTGACTAGCGGCACTACCTGGCACGACGACGAGTTTGTTGTTATACGCTAATGCACTTTGGTTAGCAAAATGTGTGCAGTGTCGCTTGGCGCGACGCTGATTTTGTTGTTCTACGCTAATGCACTTTGGTTTGCAAAATGTGTGCAGTGACTAGCGGCCCTGCCCGCGCCGGAGGTGCCCGCTAAATTTTTTTTCGATTAAATTTTGGAGGGTGAAATAATTTTTGGGGAGAACAAAGATTTTTAGAGGATATCTTAAATGAACCGTGCCCTAGGACACCCGCGTCGAAGGTACATTTTTATTCGTTTAAATTTTGGAGGGGGTTGTTCGATTAAATTTTGGCGGGGGATTGTTCGATTAAATTTTGGCGGGGGAAATAATTCTTGGGGAGAACAAAGATTTTGAGAGGATATCTTAAATGAACTGTGCCAAAGGGCGCCCCCGCGCCGAAGGCGCTCGCTAAATTTTTGTTCGATTAAATTTTGGAGGGGAAAATAATTCTAGGAGAGAACAGATATTTTGAGATGATATCTTAAATGAACCGTGCCCTAAGGCGCCCACGTCGAAGCTACATTTTTGTTAGTTTAAATTTTGGAGGGAGAAATAATTCTTGGGAAGAACAAAGATTTTGAGGGAAAATCTTAAATGAACCGTGCCCGCGGGCACGGGATATGACTAGTGTATATATATATATATATATATATATATATATATATATATATATATATATAGGAATAATGGGTATCATACGCCATATGAGAGGGTATATCATATTCCCTCTCACATAAAGGGGCAAGTACAACAAGTACAAGCCCACATGGGCTTGTACTTGCCCCCTTTATGTGAGAGGGAATATGAGAGACCCTCTCATATGGCGTATGATACCCATTATATATATATATATATATATATATAAATATATATATATATATATATATATATATATATATATATATATATATATATATATATATAACAATATCTAGAATGCTATATAGGAAAGTATTCTTCATGTCCAGCTGATGTAGTGGTCAATAATGTGTAGGCATGAGAGATAGAAGCAGACACACTAACATGATCTTGGCAACCGTTGAGAATGTCATCTGATAGTCAATTCCATTTGCTACAAGATGAGCCTTCAAGCAAGCCAATAGACCATCTGGGTTCAACTTAATAGTGTATAACCACTTCCAACCAACAATCTTCTGATTAAGATGAGCATCAACTACATCACAAGCATCCTTCTGCTCTAATGTTACACTCTCTTCAGACATAGCATGGTGCCTACTTAGATGGGATATGGCATTTGAAACAGATTTAGGAAGAGTATGAGAATGAACAAAAGACATAAAGGCATTGTACAAAGGTGAAAGATCGGTATGTGATACAACCAAAAATAGGACGGGTAGTCCATTTCCTGGTACCTTTATGTAAAGGAATGAGAAGATCAAGATCATACCCTCACTTGTAGTCATTTTAACAAAAGAAACAGTTGAAGCAGAGGACACGTGGTAAATATGTAAGGTGATCCTTTGGATGTCTGGTGTAAACTGTGGTAATTTCTGATCACTTTGGTGGTAAAGAATATGTTTCTACCAAGGTTTGATAACTCATTTTCAGTTCATTCATTTTGTTATCGGTTCTGTTAGCTTCCGATTTTCCTATTACACACACAAACGTACACACACATGCATGCATATAATAATTAAATATAGAATATATGTAACTGAGAATATATATGTAAAAGATTATAATAACAAGGGATCAAGTGTAAAAGGTAAACTAAGTTAATGATCGGGTCAGGGTATAGTTTAACCTTGAACCCCACTCATTAAGTCATCTGTGTGTAGGATTTAATTATAAAATGCAAATCTGACTGAGAACCCGCTCGGTACGTCATTCGTATGGGGTTTAACCTTGAACCCCACTCATTAAGTCATCTTTGTGTAGGATTTAATTATAAAATGCAAACCTGACTGAGAACCCGCTCGTTATGTCAATCGTATGGGGTTCAATTATAAAATGAAAAGCCAACATGAACCCCACTCCTTATGTCATTCATATGTTTGGTTCAATTATAAAATGCAAACCTGACACATATCAAACCCATATTATAAATTTATTTTGCAATTTCCACTACTTTTTCACCCATCAAACCATATCCGTCATTAGCCCGTTTATGCCTTCAAACCCCAGTCGCATGAGATAAGAGGCAAGAGGCAGTAAGATCAAAGGCAGGAGGCAACAGTATCTGAATCGAATGAAATCAGGCTTGTGTTTCCTTTATTTTTTTTATCCTTTGTTTTCCCTTTTCTTTAAGTTTTTTTCTCTTTTGCTTTTGTTTTCTTGTTTCAAATTAGGTTTTGATATAGAATTGAGTTCATTTTCGTTTACTTTTTGTTGGATGTCATGCTTTTTCCGCTGTATCTAATGATCTTTGCAAAAAATTTCAAAAATTTATACTATATTTATCCAAAACCAAGTTTCGGGCATTGTTTTGGATCGGTTCATGAGGGAATTGATCCAAAACAGCCAAGATTGAAATGTTTTGGCTGAACCCTCAAACTTGGATTCTATAGAAGACGCAAGATGAAAATAAACTCATCAAATGAGTCAGATGGTGGTCCTAAGCGAGATTTTCCTTCATTGGGAAGTACATGATTTTCCTTCATAAGAAAGTACAACTAAGTCAAAAAAGGTGACATTTACAAAGACAAATGATTGATTTGTTTGTAAGACAAAAGAATTAATAACCATTTCCGCTCCAAGAATATCTAAGATTTTAGGGCACCCCAGAATCGAGTTTGGTATTGTTTGGATAATAATTATTAACAAACCAGAAATATAAAAATCCGAGGTGAAAATTACTACGATAAAAGTGCGTTACAAGAAATTCAAACAAGAATATTGAAGGTTTTAAATATCAGATATCGGTATCGTATCAGATTGGCCATATCTGATATCAGATATCGGGAGATAAATCAGATATACGAGCAAATATCGGGTTGGTCATATCGAGTAGATAAATATATAATTATAATATCATAAATATCCAAGATTTTTCATATTACCAAAATATCATCAATAGGATCACATAAAGTTACGATGAATGCATTAAATAACCGCGAACACTAATATACGAGCACGAATACTACAAGTCTACAAATTAACAAAACATTGTAACTTAAATTACTGCATGAGTAGAAAATGCATTTAAAGATTTCCAGATAAAGTGACTTACCTCCACAGTATGTAACAAAATTATTCTGCACACGCTTCTCGCATGAATTTTTTAGCATATGTAGCTGTTTCTACGTCAAAATCAGAACTATCTAAAGGAGATGAATCTAAGGAGCACGATGAATCAAAACCTACAGCTTCCTTCTACTCAAGCATTTGATTCTTTCTCTTCCCCTTTCCTAATGATGATGATGCAATGGCTTTTACTTTCTTTATAGTCTTTAATCTTTTATTAGCCCTTGAAGTTGGATCAACCCACATCGCTTCTTCAACTTGCCTCCATATCAGCCTTTCTTCCAGGAAGACTTCATCCTCCTCATCTAAAGCAATAGAAGCACCTGCTGATTTTTGAGATATCCATTCGGTCACCTTGCCCTCGATAATAGAACGTGCAGATAAGATATCGTTGTTTCTACTCTCAAATCTTTCTTTCAGCTGGACATTAAATTTGAGATGGACTAAGTCTTTCAATTTATCGATACTTAGTCTATTCCTTCTCTTCGTGTGCATCTGTTAACAAAAATACAATAACAAATTAGCCATCAAGAGAAATATGTATATGATTAATGGATGATATAAAGAAAATTTATTTAAAGTTTTACCATCTCAAAAACACTCCAATTTCTTTCACAACTACTTGAGCATGTGGTCAATCACAAGATTCACATGATCTTCTTCAAATCAGGCACCGTGCCATCATGCAAAGCCACCAATTAACTACAAATAAAAAACCAAATTCAAATTCCTTTTAGTTTAAACTTAAAATATCAAAAACTGATATAATAGGACTATGAAATTGATATTAGTTTCTTAGCTACACCTGGATCAAGTGCAGGATTTTTTGCTTGCCTTTGCGCTACTTCTCTCCTAAAAGATTAGCTTTGATTTTGATACAGCGGCAGCTGGAAACTAATTTTGTCTTGCATGTCATTATCATGGTCATACATCCTAAATATGCACTCTGTGAAACCACCTGCAAAAAGTATGTCATGCCCCGCTCCCCGGGGCGTGCCTGTTTTCACATGTGATGCATGTGCTGCTAGTTACCAATGAAAACAACATAGGCTACCAGTAGAGATATACCAACATACTCATATTGCATTTCTCATGAAAATAAACAGGAAATTGTAAATACTTACAATTTAAGGTCAGGATTCTGCAGCTACTATGAAATCTGTGTCCTCGTAAACTGGGTCCTCATCTAATTCTGAATCAACACCTGGTGGTACAATAACAATGAAGACCCACTAGGTAAATCACAATGATTCTAAAATTTTGAAATTTAAAATATGTGAACATGGAAAAAAACACTAACTATGAAACGGTAACTGAGAACAGATAACGGACTAATCAATATTTCATAATTGCATTGGCATTTAAAACAAATATGTAACTCAGTTAGCAATTAAAAATGATACTAACATAGTTTTATCATTTTATGCCAAACTTAGGTCGTGAATCATATTGAAGAGTACAGTAAGCAACCAAGGAGTCCACCTCAGAAACCGGGGCGCTCACCCGGGCCTGGCCCAAAATAGAAACGGTAGGAACCATGAATCAACGGTCTGGAACTCAGTAATTAAGTCCGGCGGTACACTAGGGGTCAGATCCTGATTTAATGATGTGACCCTGGCCGAAACAACCTGATGCGGTCAAGTCAATAGGAGCGTGTCTCCAGTCACTCCCGTACTCTTTCTAATTTGATTTACCCCAAAACCCAGTAAGTCTGTATTGCCAAGTGCAAGTCAAATGTACAGCTCTCCATGCATCAGTGCAACAGTACATGTGTTAATCTATATTGATGTCATTTTAAAACATGATTTCTAAAATCAAGCTTGAATTAAATTGAAGGCCACATTGAATTAACACATGATTATGTGCTATGTCATTCCAGTCTCAATCATACTTTCACGTTCAATTCTACCAAGTGTATTTCAAAGGTACAGTAACAATACATAAGTTCCAATGACTTTTCATTTCATTTTGGTTCCATAGCACACTCCATATATTAATTATTCCTAATGTCAGGGGCCACTGTGCCTGATTATACTATCCAGAAACATGTAACATTTAACATACAATAGATGTGTAATAACTTTAACATCTAATCAATGGGGCATTTCTACATGGCTGTCAATAAACAAAATATTGTAACATGCCAGATGGACTAAGCTGGAGAATAAAAACTAACATGCTAAACAGATTAACGCTCAAAGATATATAATTTTAACATGTTAAACAACCAGAGCTAACCTGCATGTCGAGGTAACGATCTGTGTCGCACCTTTAGAAATATGAGGGGATGGACAAAGGAGGAGGAGCAATCTAGTGATCTCAGATAAAATTTCATCATCCACCATTTCGGGACTTAACCATGAGTTCATGGTTTTATATGATCCTTCAGGCAGCGTTTTATGATCCCACGGACAGAAACCTTACATCCTTCAGGTACATGCCTGGTATATGATCCAACAGGCAGAAATTTCTATACTTTCCAATGGCCTTTGAGGACAAACCCTCATATCCAATCATCAGGTAATTTTCTAAACCAACTCCGAAATTTGGGGAAACCCCCATGGTCCTCATACTAACCCATGGTCACCACCAAGCCTCGACAATAGCCAAATCATCGCCAAATAACCATTTACAGCCAACACCCAAGAAAACCAACACCAAAGTGCTCAAATAAGGCCACATTGGGGAATATACCCCATAATCAGTCACAGACTAGGGCACGGAACCCAGTTTCGGTCATGGTCAGTCAAGGAAAAGACATTGCAAAGCCTAAGAAAGGGTCACATGTTACGACATGTGAGAGGGGTAGCCAAACAGTCCCAGTAGAGGGAGAAAACACCATAACAGCCCGCATGCAAGGGGAAAGGGTCCTACGGGTCTCGGCCAGGAGGGAAAGTCCCTCGGATAATCATTTCGAAGGCTAATGGGCTGCAGCGAGGATCGCCGCCATGCCCGATGCTCAGAAACATCATTGCAAAAACAAAGGAAACAAAATCCCCAAATTTAAAAATCCAAAAATTAGAAAATCAGAGTGATTTTACCTGAACTTGTGGACTAACGAAGAAATCAGAAAGAATCCAACTCCAGAGCTCAAACCGAAACCAAATACAGAAGAAACCTAGACTTTTATTTGAAAAATATCATTTTTACACAAAACCGAACACGCTAGGGGCTCAATCACGCTTAAATAGAGGGTAAAGAAGACCTGAAAAGCTCAGAGGAAAGCTAGGATTTTGCCACGAATCATTCGGCCTCGAACCGAGGCGTTAATGTGTCAACCCCTAGGAAAATTAGGACGCGAAAGAGAAGAGGAGAAAGCCACGCGTGTCTCGTGACGTGGAGAGAAGAGAGGGGGGCCGATAGCGGTGGCGTATCCTTCGGGTTGAAGGAACGAAGCAAGAGAAGAGTCGGCGTCTGGATTTTTCTGCCGACTGTCATCGCTTCAAAGCGATCGCGAGACAGAATGAGACGGAGAGAAAGAAGGGGGACGTGCGCACGTGGGGTGGAAAGTGAGGGAATGGGTTGTGGGGAATTTTTGGGCCGGGTTTTCTCTCTATGTGTTTTTAAGTGGGCTTGGGCCTCTTAAAAGAAAATGGGTCTTTACAAGTACAATCTCCATCAATAGCTTCCCATCCTTGATAATAAAAATACAGGTTCAACAAATAACATGTCATGTGCAAATAAGTCTTCAGCTTGTCATTCCATCTCTTTTCAATTGAATGGAGATCGACCTGACTTTTTTCTCATCATACTTCAAATTAATCGCGATCCTCTGCTTGCACGTGTCTATGTCTCCATACACCCCATTAATGGAGTGTCGCTATCTGTCCTTCGAAGAACGTTGACGATAAGATCAAAAAATTTCAAAGCCAGTGTCACATTCTTCCAAAATGAATGACTATTGATGATGGTGTATACCTATAAAGGACAAATTTAATCAAAAACAACAATGAGTTATTTAACTCTTAATTGCAATAAATATGCGAACCAAGTAACAAAATGAAATTAAATATTAGGTATTAAATTTATATTCTTCTTGCTTAAGCTGGCCTGGAGAACTTTAACTCATCTCATTCAATGGAGTTGACAAAAGCCTTCAAACTAGACTTCTTCTCCTGCAAACTTTACAATGACAAAAAAGCGATAACAACGCGGGTAACACCGGACCTAACAAGATCACAAAAAATCTTCTCCATCATCATATCAAGCACGATAGTATGGGCATACATGAAGACTGTGATAACCCTTGCATCTAAAATGACATTGCGGATAAGCTTCACCTTTCCAATATCCAGAAAAGGTTCAGTGTGTATGCAACACAGGAAATCTAGAAAATAAAGGGACACCTCACAGCTAAAAACTTCATGCAGCCATATTGTTCAATGTGTTGTCGGTCACAATTTAAACAACAGATTGATCTCCCAACTTCTCAACTGTTACATTCACCATATCTTAAATATATTTACCATCATGCACATCATTAAACGTGTTCTCAAAATCATAGAACGTGCCAGCATAAACATGAATGACAATGTTCATTATGCTCATATCCCTTGTGTCAGTCCAATAATCTATCAGAAGACTACAGTCATTCAGTCTACATGTCTCTAGAAAAGCTTCCAACTTCGCATTAGAATCAAATTTCTGAGTAAGATACTTTGCAGACATCTCGTATGAAGTACAACATTTCAAATTAGGTTCATATTTGCACACAACCTACACCATCTACCCAAAAGATGGGTGATCCACAAAAGGGAATGGTAATCATGCCTCAAAAATACATCGTGTGATCTAATCGCACATTTCTTCTCTTTTCTTCTTCTTCCAACGCTCATTAAGGGTGGATTGCACCCCTTTTCCTTTCTCCTTCCACAGCCGCTCCATCTTCCCATTTCTTGAACCTACGATTGCACATGCATGTCCATCGATCCTCTGAACCTTATAAGACTTCGACTGGCTTCATGGAGGGGCTCCACTTCAACATCCTCATCTCCAATAACCACATCATCTCTAAGAGCTTAGTTTGTTGGAAAAGGGAATGATAGCTACTTTTTTTATCAGTATTATTTTCAATCACCTCTTTAGATGTCTGCATGTCTTGTAATACAGTAATGGCCTTCAACCTAACCTCATGAATTTTTGTGCAAGGAGTTACACTTCCTCTATCATGCAAGATGGGTCCTAAAATGGCTAATACAGCCACTCATGAAATGATTACAGAACTTGCACTTCACTTTATTAGATGGGAGCTTCTCTCCATAATTCCAAAATTTTGTTCTCGCAGCAGATGATGCCTTGTTGATGCTCTAAAAGACATTTTCAAAATCTATTATCCAATATTACAAACATTGTAAAAATATTAAACTAAAATTTAGGGTACAAGAACTTTAAAAAATTAAAACATATCATAAAAAATTAAAACATATCATGAATCATGATTTATAAATATTTATGGGATTTGCATATACATATCATAGGTTCAAGAATCAGGAGTCAATTTCTCTATTTGTAGCCCAAAGGCAATCTCGTCGCGGCAATCTCTATATTCAAGAATCGGGCATATGTGATAGCCGATTTCCTGTAAATGACAGTATTCATTATCCATTATCCAATAAGCCAATAAGCCAACTATCCAAGTTATCAAAGTAGTATACAAGCGAATACGTGAACCCCCAACCAATTATATCTCCAATAAGGAAATAGGTTGTCAAGAATGGCCCAATACTTGACTACAGATATTAATTAGAATCAATTTCATTTTCTGATCATCTAGGTACATCCCACAGTTTTTTTCAAAACAATGTCTTCATCGAAATAATTTTTTTCAACCCAACAATAACATCGAAATAAATATTCTCAGAGTTTCAGACTAATCCAAGAATTACAAACCCGTTTACTGTGCTCTTGGGCTCTCTATGCTCTGTGAAATCACGGAATTGCACATTAGTTATATAGCGACAAAGCACAGGATTGCAGACAGAGTGTTAAAGCACAGGACCGGCAGAAATAATGAGTCAGCAACAGAGCATAGGACCGACAGACAGAGTTGTAGAGCACATGAGCCAGCCCAGAGCACATGAGCCGACAATGACAGTGACAGAGCACATGAGCATATAGCACAGAAACGGAGAAGAAGAAGAATCAGCCGAGTAAAAAGAAATAAAAAGAAATAAAAAGAAGAAGAAGAAGAAGAAGAAGAATATGCAAGAAGAAGAAGAAATAAGATCGATGAAAAAAATCGAAAAAAAACGTAAAATCATAAAATGGAAGAAAAAACTGATCGAAACACAAAATCCCTACATTTTCCTTAGATTTTACCTCAAAACTAGGTCGGACAGCGAAGAATCAACAGATCGAAACTCAAAAACCCTAGCTTTAGGTCAGACAAACTCAGCCAACAAAGAGAGAGATGAGAGCTTTCTACGACGAGCGTAGAGAAAAGAAGAGGCTTCTCGTCGATTACTTATTAAACAAGTTTGAATGAATCGATTGATCCCCGCTTAAGAAAATTTGCGAACCCAACTTGCACGGTAACCTTTAGGCCTATATATCGGGATTATCGGCCGATAATTAGACTATCAAGTATTTTCCGCAAAAACCCAATGTATCGTATCAGCTGGGCGCCAATACCGATTTATCACCCGATTTAATAAATCGAGCTGTATTAGCCGATATTTAAATCATTGACAATTGATTAAGTAACATGCAGTAAGATCTGCATCTTTATAAAGTTTAAAAAACACAAATGAATTAGTATACTATCAACCTCTAGTGTGTGTCTATTTCAATATAACTTGGTTCGTGATACGCTTTGGTATGTGATATGCAATACGTTACTTTAACAAGTATGCAGGATGATGGGGTAGGAATATCACGATATGATTGGGTCAAGGGGTCATGATTCCTTAAGGATAGAATGCGTGTGTATGCATATATAATATACATGTACATATGCATACATACATACCTGCAAATATATGCATATAGATTCATTTCTTCGTTAGGGTTATTAAAATCCCGATCATTTCTTTCTACATTTCTTCAACAAATGATCAATTTCTATGATAAATATTTTGTTAATAATATATCTTCAACTTTCTTCTCTTATACATTCAAGTCAGTACTAGTTGCAATTCGGATCGTGGATCCATGAGGGTTGTAGGAAAATGGGAAATGCTAGTCTATTGTTTGCAATTTTATTTTGCGGAGTATAGAAATATAAAAACTGATGAACAATATCAGACTGTGATATATGAATTCAACAAAAGGTGCCCTGAAGTATTCTTCACTTTGCACAATATTTTTCATCTGCACAAAAATATCTTTAAATTAGAAAACACATCTTAAAAGGAAAAACTAAGTCAAACGGGAATAATTATGCATAAAAATACTAACATAATGAAAACTCAGTTTAGACTCGATAAGAGTATCAAATGCATCTGCATGAACTATATCAAATGGTCCAATAGACCGATTATTGACAAGTGGAGATAAGATGCATAATGGTCCACCCCCAACTAAAATATCTCACTCTAGGTCGGTGCTTTTTGCAATTCAAATCGTGGATCAATAAGGGGTGTAGGAAAATGGGTAGTGCTGGTCTATTCTTACGTTCTGTAACTTTATTTTATTGCAGAGTAAAGAAATATGGAAATTGATGAACAATACCACACTGCGATATGAATACAACAAAACGGGCATTGAAGTATTCTTTTGTATTATCACTTTGAAAGATGCACAGACATACCAAACTGATTTTTCACCAGCACAAAAATATTGTTAAAATACAAAACACTTCAGATCGATTTTTAAAGAAAAAACAAGTCAAATAGGAATAATTATCTATAAAAGTACTAACATAATGAAAACTCGGTTTGGACTCGACAAGAGGACAAAATGCATCTGAAGGAACTATATCCAATGGTCCACTTGATCGATTATTGACAAGTGGGGATAAGATGCATGATGATCCATCCCCAGCTAAAATAACTCACTCCAAAAATGACAATTTATTAATTTTAGATGTTAGAGTTTCAAATGCAGCAATGAGTGAGTCCTAGCCTAGAATGGTGGTAAGCAAAGCAGCCAGGCTTAAACATGATATAAGGGTTATCTTAGAGTCCACATGTACTCCTTTCAATTCACACTATGTGCTAGTCTTCTTCTTGGTTTTAATCTCCTGAAATACAATAATCAAGGTAAAAACGTACCAATCAATTCAAGGAACAAATCAATTTATTAACACAAAAGCAAATCTAGTGAAAATTTAGAAAGATATAAGACACAAAACGGATGGAGTACCATTAACTGCACCTACACCCTCAACAGATGATATAAAGCCATTAGCAAATGTCATTGTATAAACATTAGATACGTATTTGAAAGAGGTCAGAGTACCCAATCAAATGATCAAATGCACATGAATCCATAATCCAAGTCCTCGTGAAGATGAAGACATCCAAACAATATCTTTACATGTCTCCCCTAGCATAATTGTAAAAGAAAATGGGTATCATCTGAGCATCCTGCAATGTTTGAAATAATTGCTACTCGCTCCATGCGACATTTGTTATCTTAAAACTCTTCAACGTAGATGCAATATCCTGGCATATATGGTGCCACCTGCTATGCCTCTATTCTTCTTCCAGCAACACGAGTGTGCCCATCTTGGTCGCAGATGTAACATCGTTTGAATAGGGCATGACTCCTCGCACCTATACCTCAAAATCGGCCACTTGGTCCTGACCAGCCTGCATGTCCACCACTACCTGCATCATGACCTCCTACGTGTCTACCAAGTCCACATGTAGCACTGCAATAAAACGTTACGTAGCTAAAACTGATTGATCGCACATACCAATAGATACATGCAACCTCTCTGAAAAACATATGGTACAAATTATGAAAAGTTTTTTGGCGAGAGACTTCACAGACCAAGTGCCAACAATCTATGGACATGTCTTACACTCAGGTCGCAAATAACTTAAAGAATGTTAAAACAACCACTCTTTCTACATCATCTTTTCAACGTCAGCGGAAGTTGGAAACCTGGCATTCAATTCCTCAAAGGACTAATAAAAGTCTGCTTAGTGTTATGAAAGTTGCTTGACTTCCTGCTTACTCATCCAGAAAGATAGAGATCATAAGCCATGAAAGATTATGCTTTCCAGAAAATTTCACCCCATAGTGAGCCTATAACTCCTTTCCGGTCACACAATGCATCAAAGAATCATGTATGACATACTCCAACATCTAACTATAGATCTAACTATCATCGTAAACACACTACTCATGCTTCGAAGAATCTTAGAAACATCATTTGTCATGTGTTCCTTCGTACCCCTTCTTCGAAGATTGAGCTCAAAAATCCTCATCTACTGCAAAATAGTTTAATTATGGGATAGTTGGCTCGGTATCCTATCTCATACATGACTGCCACTAGACAAATGTAATGCCAAAAACTAACATGATCATCTTTGATTCTCCCTTGGAATGACTAATTCAACTGTCCCAACATGTGATCCTCCCTTGGGGTCCCACCCTCCACGTAATATCAAACACAACTCACAATCCTCTTTAGGGATCCAATATCTATCAAACGCCAACGATCATCCATCAGGGTTTAACAAATACAAACATACCAAACATAAAACAAACAACACCTATCAAACTATTTTTTGGCTACAAAATTTGTTTACTGAATTTTTTGCTTTTTAAGAAGTTTTACTATTTCAATTCTATAAATAGTATAAGCAATCGAAGAGGAAGAAGAGGGTGACATAGTCGAAGCTTGGTCAGAGATGGTCCGAGTGGCATGCATCATGTCAGGGATTGTCAATGATGCTTCAACATGGTTGTAGATGGTTCGGATGGCAATGGATCGCAACAAGGCCCCTGAATTTGGTCGGGCCAGCATCTAACATGGTAGATGAAAGTTGGACATCGTTGTATTTTGATTGCAAGGCTCTTGGTGTGGTCAAAAAAGCTTTAGATCTAACTGGTTCAGCCATACAATGGTTGCTGGAGGTGGTGTCAAGAACGTCAGGGGTTGCCAAATGTGATGATAAATGTGTCGGGGCTTGCTGAGTTAGTGACAAGATCATGTGTTATCGGAATCTTGCATGATAATGAGTTTGAGGTTGATCAGGAGTTGTAGGTGGTGAAATGACATCGAAGGAAACTATTGAATTAGGAATACAAAGTGATTAGGGCTATGGCTGAAATAATTGGGATTAGGGGTTATGAAATTGGCTCTGATACCATGTTCTCAAGAAAGCCGGCTTTGGAAGAAAGGTCAGAAGGCAAGTTAACCTCTCTACCTATATGTTATTAAACATAGAATTAGCTTTTCAACAAATACACCGATTATACATATACATATTCTCACGCCTTCTTTAATGGAAAGTCATGGGTCCTAGGCTCCCCCTCAGTAGTTATGCCAAACAGTTGAGAAGCTTACCTCCCAAAAAAATGTATGTGCATATAAATTATATCCATCTTATAAAACATGGCCCACAAAAAGGTCTCACAATTTGCATGCCTTTGGTCCATGGATTTAGGGATGAAAAAGTTCTATTTACCACCAAACCATTATAAACTTCCAACAATCCAATGCAAGGGTGAAAAAAGTTCTATTGATGTAATTATATCTTAACAAGTTGAAGAGTAAGCTACATGCTTTGTTAAAAAAGATATGACCAATTTGATGCATGGAAATTATGATAATCACAGTATCTTTGATGCATCTATCTTTTACAACATGGACATCAACATGAAGTGCAATCCTCCAAAAGAGGCGACTGGACTTTGGCTGCCATGGGAGGAAAATTTCCTCATATAGAAGCTGACCCCCCCCCCCCCCCCCCCCCCCCCTCCTCTCCCTCTCCCTCTTTGTACATGAAGACGTGTATGAAAATGGGCATCATAAGAAAATTTCCTTACATGGGGGTTAAGATGACTTTTAACTTCTCAATAAGCAGAACTGCATCTAAACTTTACGGTAATTAGTAAGGAAATTCATGTGACACGACGTGTCCATCTTTGAGAACCGGGAGATCAAGGTAGATGATGTTGATTATCCCATCAAGTAGTGAAAGACAGACATCTAATGACAAGGAAACTTCCTCATACAACTTATGACACCCATTATTATGTGCACACATACATTCGTATATGTAGGTACTACCCAAAGGTCCACATTGTTCATCCTAATCAACATGCCCTATAATAGTTGTATATAAGAAATCCTGCTCTTTTGATGCTTTTTAACTATTTGTCAAGTGAAAATTGAATCAGCAAAATGACAGATCATATGTTCGTGACACAAACTGTCATGACATGTACCCAAATGCAATTGTCAGATAACTCCCAAATAATGTGTTCATTCACCATTCTTTACTCATCCAACTCCATTTGTGGATCAGAAATTACCACATGAATGGTTTTCATTACAACATTACCATTCTGATTACCATAGTCTATTGAAACAACATGAACAAATGAAGGCCCAAAGTTTTCATATCAAATGGAGGGCATTAGCAAATCACAATAGCACATTTATCCGCCATTTTATTCACACGCAATGGTTGAGGACAAAAATTATGATCATATCTCCGCCTTCAGGAAAATGAATTTCTGAGCCTTCACAAATTCTCAAGCTAGCAATGCAGAGCTCATGGTCGATATGTCCCATCATAGATAGCCACCTTGATTCAGAGCTCAATCAGCATTAACCAGAATAATGCATTGAATCCCAAACCAACGCCAGAAGAAACAAAGGTCATGGCTTTCACCCTTGCAACATCAAAGGCAGCGGGAAAGAATGGCATCACAACCAAATTCCTTAAAGCTCATTCGCTTGTTATTGATACAAATATTTCCAAAGCAATCATTTATTTCTTTGAGAAAGCAATACTTCGGGTAGAAAGTAATACTTCGGGTAGATAGGTTATGCATGGAGGCCACATTGATCCAAAAACAAAGGCACAATTAACCGTTTCTAGCATATTCACATGTGCATGATATGCTACAAACTCATAGCAACCATCTTTGTCAGAGAATGGCATATCATTCTACCACAAATTAGTAGGGAGGAACAATCAGTATATATGGACATTGCAGAGGCATTTCTTCTTATCTAGGAAATTTGGAACTACATCAAAGCTAGAGTGTTTAATAAGAATCAATATTTCATAGCAAAGTTGGATATGCAAAAGGCATATGACCGCAAATGTGCTAGGATTTCTTAGAGTTAATCCACCATTGTTTGGGATTTGATCTGCACTGATTGAGATGAATTTGGCATGTGTGACAAGATCTAAGTTATACATTAAATGGCACAGCCATTACTCTCAGGAGGTTATACCAACAAATGATCTTTGATATGATGATGCGGCTCTCTCCAATTCTGTTCATCATGATCATGCGGGTCTTGTCTTCAGCTATTAATCATGCAGCCACACAGGGAAAAAGCTCAGGATTCTGACCATCAAGATTACCGCAAGCAAACACCAAAACCCTCTTTGATGATAACATGATAATCTTTGGCCAATGTTCCCGGGGTGAAGCAATATAGCTGAATTTTCCAATTTACCAACTTGCTTCTGGTCAGAAAGTTAACGAAGGAAAATCATTAATTCACTGCAACAATGAGGAGCGTCCATTGCTTTTTTTCAACCATTAGATAAATCATTAAAGCAGTGCCATCCGATGATGCTTTCAAATATGTCACCAACCACTATTAAGCAACCTGTGAAGGACATGCACCAGCATGCTACACAAAATGAAATATAGAATTAGCCCATGGTAGACCCTAACAGACTGGCAAACGGATTATGATCTCAGCCATATTATCCACTATTCCAACACATGGTATGCAGGCAACCCCTATACTGAATGGCATACTGACTCAGATGGAAAAAGTGTTTCCGGCAATTCTAATGAGACAAGCCTGCTGGACTGATTCTGATATCATGGCATAAAGTCACCCAGCAAACTTCATTCGGAAGGCCTAGGCATTCACCGTCACTCTTCGCAAAAGCTTTATCTGGGAAGCATATCACAAGTCCCTTATGAAGCCTCACAAAACCATGGGTTAACCTACTGCGCATGCTGCATCCCGACCCTCGGAAAGCCCAAAAAAATATTTCATGGGCATGGAAAGTAATTCAAAAAATGATCCCACGGATTAAAAGGCATATTGACCACCAAATGGCAGCGGGACTTCCACTCTGATATTGTATGATGTATTGCTGAAAACCAGCACTTACTGACTATTCAAAGTCATATGATATATCAAAGGTGAATGATGATAACGTGAATACACTGATTGATCATACTACGAACCCACCACTTAGGAATTTGATACCAATCCAGTGCAAACTACCACAAAATGTGTTCCTCTAATTCGGCACTTACAGCCCACCTAACACTACGATGTCAGATCATATAATTTGGGCCACCTATAATAATGGAAGTTACATGTCACCACAGCATAGAATTTGGCTCTGATTGGAATGCCAACTGACATGAATATGCAAAAACGTTATTGGCATAAATGGCGTTCATGGCCATGCTACACCAATCATTGCCAACTACCAATTTCTGGCACGTCAAGGGATTGATATCGATACCCGATATATAAGTGGAAAGGACCCTGAAATGCCAGCACATGCGCTCTGGATATGCCAAAGAGCAGCTAGCAACGACTAGCAACGATTCTTCTGCATAGACTGCTTTGGACATCCCTACATGCAGGGGTGTGTTTGTTATCGAAACTTGGGAGGAAATTAAGTTTCAACAACATATCTTATTATCGATCTCCATGCATGTTATTTGGTCAATTTAGCACCGGAGAAATCAACTAAATATGGCTCAAAAGGATATCCCACTACACACGGTTGATTATGGAACAAATCACGCAACACGCACCAAATATTAGGTTTCATGACAAGATGGGAGATT
Organism: Scilla litardierei; assembly: GCA_030789695.1. Lineage (NCBI taxonomy): Eukaryota > Viridiplantae > Streptophyta > Magnoliopsida > Asparagales > Asparagaceae > Scilla > Scilla litardierei. Next base: position 15,108,127 of record CM061137.1, on the reverse strand, counting down.
TTGTACCAGAGAATGTGTAATGTCACCACCAACAGGTAACCATCACCTTGGGTGTATAAACATCCTTGTTTTCGTTGGAAATTTTGCCATGTATAAAAATTTCAGTAATTGTATAAATTATGCAATGTACTCAAACAACAAAATTTTAGAACACAGACTGCAATGAAAGGTGCGATTATCCATAGGGATGGTCCAAGGAGAGATTTTAGGCTAAATCTTTAGGTACCCAAATACTCATCTCAAGAACACCATGTTAATTTACAGATATAAAATAGGATGCAATAAGCATCTGAAGGCATTTCCTTAGAAAACGATATGGCAAAAAATCAAGCCAAGTCAGGTCAAGTGCGACCCAACCCAAATATGGACATCACCCGAACCACACCCAATAAGCATTTGACTAAGGGACCACTCACCCTACCCTAACCATCAGAAAAACTAGAATACTAGTAACTCAAACGCGTCCTACTTGACCCCAATGTTAAATCGGGATGGGTTATTGCCGAATTCGGATAACGTTGCATGAACAAAATCATTCCTAACATTGACCAATAACGATGGTCCATAATCAAATTCATCTGCCAACAATATCAGATATTGTTCTATAATACAAAGGGAAACTGGGCTTAATATATGTAATGGTCACAACCTATTACCGTTCTTTTAGTAAAATAAAAATATTTTTAATATATCAAATGTCTTAGCTAAGTATTTTGAATTTTTAGGGATTTTTTTCACATTTTTTGAATTTTTCTGTGCATGTTTTAGCCCGAACCTGACATCCATTAACTCGACCAGCTTCTTAATACCCAAACCGAACCCAATATTACCCTACGATAAAACCGAATCTAACCAAACCTTAAACCATACATCTCTATCTCTCTTTTTTAGCCCGAGCGATAGCCGCCGTCATCTCATCTCCCTACAATTCTCTGACAATAATCAACATTACTCTCTCTCTCTCTCTCTCTCTCTCTCTCTCTCTCTCTCTCTCTCTCTCCCTCCTCTTACCTCTGTAATGGACTATATTTTTGGGTATAGTATTCTCCTTCTCTATTGGGTTATTATTATTGTAACATCCAGTATTTTCATTATCAGCTATATAAATTTTCTAAAATTTTCTTTGAAATTTTTCATCAGAGTTTCGAAAATTAACTTTAAAAATTCCTTCTTTTTTCTTTTCTTTTCTTTTTTCTTTTCGTTAGCCGGAAGCCCAACCCACTCAAATTTCCCCATCATCTTTTTCTTCCCTTTCCTTTTTCTTTTTCTTACTTTCCATGGCATAGCCCTCTCCTTATTTCATTCTTCTTTTCTTTTTCTTACTCCTTTCTTTCTTTCTTTTTCTTTAAAGCCCACAAGCCTACTTCCCATTTTCCCAACTCATTTACTCCGAGCCCCTTACCCACACCGCTTCAACCGTCTCTTGAGAGGTAGATAGAAAACCCTAACCCCCTTCAGCAAAACGCGGCCGTCGCCTCCTGGTTGGTAAGGAATTCGTTTCAAAATCAACCCTTGCGCGATATTTTCTCATGCATTCTCTTCGCTCGTCTATTTAAACACAACAGCTTCTAGGGTTTATTATTATGCAAAAAATAATTTCTTCGTCTTGAATATTTTCCAATTCAACTTTATTCGGATTTGATTTTTCGATCACTTTCACTTCATCCTCAAGCAACCATCGCTGGTTGAGGGCTTGCGCGGAAAATTCTTGGATTCTGGCAATCGTTGATGAATTGTAGATTATTTCCACTCCAAGATTTATTCGGTTTATTTTAATTATTCATGTTAATTTTAGACTATTAATTGAGTTTGAAATCGTTGTAAATTCATTGGATTTTGGCTTATTGGGACGTGATGATTCGTGATTATTTGATAGATTTTCTTCCCTGTGATGTTTCAATTTTTCGGCAACCCATGTGGATTTTACTGCGACCCTCGCCGTTGCCTCCTTTGCCCTTATTTTCGGTTTTTGGATTTGATTACAGTTGTCCGCTGATTATTTCGCTAGTTGTGTTGTTCCAGGCATTACCTACAGTGGTGCTTGGAGTAGTCATGCTATTAGGTGTCGTGTGGTTTTGGGCTCCTGCTGAATTCTTTTTGGGTTGCTAGCCTTGCGGTTGTTCACCGTGTTGGCTCCCTTACTGTTATATGTTGGGCTTTTGCCCTCCGTGACTCCATATGCCTTGGGCCCTTGCAGCAATTTGAAAGTGCTCTACCGTGTCGTGGTTTCCACTGGCTTTTGCCCTGCTGACTTTGTATATGGGGGCAGTATGCCCTGTTCTGTTGTGATTCTAGCTTTGGGTTTTTGTTTTAGACTTGGGATTTGCAATTGTTGATAATTAGATTACGGCAAACCCCTTTTGTGCTGGTAGACTATTTTTAGTTGCCAAAACTAAGAATCTGAGCCCATATGATTTTACAATTTATCTGCAAATATTTAATATTTAGTTTTAAAAATAATTTGAGTTTATGTTAATGTGTTATGCATTGGAAGTTTAATTTACTTTACATTGGAACAACGATTGGAAATTCATGATAAAATTATTTAGAAGTTATTTTTTAACAAGAAAATGTTGAAACCGGTATGTGGATCAATTGTGGAATTACTTAACATGCATGTAATGACTAGAACCGTAAATAGTACCACTAAATTGCGTAGTTAGGTTAAGGACTGTGTATATGTTGATATTGGATGACTTGTGATTTGACACTAAAAAGTGACGCATGACTAATGTAACTGTTAGAAAATTAAACTGAATACTAAATGGATACCTAAGACCCCTAACTATGTACTTTAAGATGACACGAACTTGAACATTCTAAGAATTATATTACAACCTGATAATTCTGATACATGTTGAGTAATCTCCACCACAATTGATACAATTTTGAGTACATTCCTGACACACCAACTTATGACATCAACTTATGACATGAAAACAATATACCAATAGTTAGTCCCTGAACTACTATATTTAATACTGAAATAAATATGTAAATGATATTACACTTGACTCATGGGGGTTTGGGTTGACTTATATTAGAGAGTGTGCGGGAACGACTCGAACCATGCGTTCGGCCCATATCTGGGGGATAATATCATGAATCTGTTTACCTGACTAGTCCCCTTTCATTTATCTGTTTGGACTGCCGAAGAGATCTAAAGTCCCTTCTTGTTTTTTCGTTTTTGGACCCAACCCAGGATAGCTCCATGTGGTACAAGATGGTCTTCGGATTGCATATCGTACTCTTCAATATGAAGCACAGCCTAGAATTGCTACAACTATACTTTCACATGACATATATTTACAACACAATAATAAATTGCAAACTCTTATACATGTATTTTCCGTAGTTGTTACACTATAACTCTTAAATAAACTTGAATTACATGTTCATCAGATATCTTTCTTGTCACTTGGTAGTTCATATGCCTTACCTTCCTAATTCTAAATATATGCTTGACATTACTATATGCTTAAATTAGATGTAATCTACTCTAAGTTAGCGCTGCATATTTTTGTTTCCAATTGGTGCTAAACAGGTATAAGAGGAGATTTTAGTGTTCATGGTTTAGTTTCAGCATCACTATGTAGCACAGAATTTTGAGACCATTTTTATGGGTATGTTATAAATTTGGTATATTTCTGATTTATCGAATTCTATTTTCACTGGTAAACAGCAAGCCATGCAATAGTATGAAACTATGCTATCGAGGCGTCGACTAGTCGCCGACTAGTCACCGACTAGTCGAGAGTCGGTGGATGACCGACTTGAAATTTTTCAAAAGTCGGGAGGTGAGTCGGACACCGACTAGGCGTCGACTTGGTCCGACTTTTTGACCGATTTGGTCCGACTTTTGGTCCGACTTGGTCAGACTTAGGCCGACTTTTTCAGCATACTTCTACAATCAAAATACAAGAGGGAAAATTGTTTGTCTCCCGTTCTAACTTCGTGGTAATCAAAACATTCACAGTGGATCGAGTTGAATTCCAAGAGGAAGCCAAGAAGGCCTTGAAACTCTCCCCACCAAGAGATTTTCAGCAGATGACCATCAGTAATGAACTCTAGAAATGTTCACTCTAAAACTACGATTGGCCACATCCGTTTCCATGTAGAGATCTCATTCTTGGAATATAGTTTCCTGATTCTGCCATGAATTCAACTGTCTCATTGCCTGCTTCCCTATGATCCTATCGACTTTCGCCTCCATCGCGAACCAGGTGTATACCAATTGAACTCTAATATGACAGTATCTGCAATAATATGCAGAAAAAAGATTAAAAAAATTGTGCATTTTCAAAGAATTTATCTAAGCTGGAAAATTATATGCCCAATACAAACCTAAAAAAGAAGCAACATCGGTTACATGAAATAAAATATGTTAACATTTGGATGCGACTAGTCGTCGACTAGTCGCCGACTCGTTCGACTAGTCATGAGTCGGTACTTGGCCGACTCGTTGCCGACTCACCGACTTAACTGCATAGGTATGAAAAACTGTCATGGTAGCAGGGCGCGACAATTATCCTATTATATATATATTTATGTTATCAATCAACTACTGGGGGCGGAACCCCCCAGCCCTTTATTTATAGGCAGGTTAGGAGAGTTATAAGATAAGATACATAGATATGTGCATATCTCTAAGATACCTACAATCCTAACCGACTCTGGTTCATATCCATTCACAACACTCCCCCTTATCCAGCCATAGGTGTGGACTCTGCTCATGAATGCTTCAGGATTCTGAGCGTAATAGGAGTCTCACATGTGGTGGATACTTCAGGATCCTGAGTTGGTGAGGTTTGCCTCGTTAAAACCTTTAGCTATGGAAAACCCTTTGGGAGAAACCATAATTAAGGAAAAAGAGTACAAACACTCTTTAACTCCTCCTGATTTGTACAAGTGACTCTGCTCATGAATACTTCTGGATTCTGAGCGTCACAGAGGGGTGGATACTTTAGGATCCAGAGTTGCTGTGATTTGCCTCGTTAAAACCTTTGGCTATGAAAACCCCAGTGGGAAAAATCATAACTAAGGGAAAAGAGTACAAATTCCCTCGACTCCCCCTGATTTGTAAAAGCTCTTAGGCTTTCAGATCTCTTAGGCTTATCTCATCACTCATATTTACAACATTCCGAAAATATACCAGATTACAAAGTTATCACAATTAAGCAGCTGCTGAATCCAGAAACTCTAGATAGGTGTGCTAAGTATCGTCGCCTCTGATGTGGTCTTCAGACTATGTGGTCAGCTCCACAATACCAGCCTCTATCCCAATCGTCACTGTGATGTGATGTACCAACAGGCACCCTCAAATACACCATTGTTGTGGTGAGGATCTCGGAATGATAGGATGATGTTGCCTTCATAAGTTGTTTTGCAGATCTGCAGTAGATGGCCATCCCACTGTGGGTACTCGTTCTGTGATTTCTCAGTATAAGGACCGGACCTATAACCTGCATTTGCATAAACATTGGAGGAAGATACTCCATACTGTAAGTCCAAATCTTTCAACCCTGGGAGGAAGTGCAGAAGGCTTAACTCCGGTCAAATGGCCCTTTTAGGTGCCAACTATCTCTGGCTAATGAGTTTACTGCAACTGCTATATCGGGACGCATGCAGTTAGCCAGGAGTGCCAGATTGCACTTAGATAAGGGACTTTAGGACCAGTTATATCATCCCCCTCCTCCAGCGATCGGAAGGGTTCTTTTTGTACATCCATTAAGTATACTACCATAGGTGTACTTTGGATGACAATAGTCCTTTTAATTTCTCCAACGCACTTCTGGGCGTATGTACCAGGATTCTATGAGCCATGACTTTATATTTGCCTAGGTCTTTCGTTTCATGTTTAATAGTCAGGCTTGAACAGATGTTTTGGTTTTCTCTTCAGGAGATCCGATGAGATTTTAGTTGTTTACAACTATGATCTCAAATCATGTTTTTTGCTTAGATGCAAAGACAACCCTCAGTAGGAATCATTGATTTGTCAAGTGATTCTCTTGGTTGTATATTATTTATTATTCTTATTGTTTTTCTTCAATAGAATAGACGTCCCGAAGTCTATTCGGGCATTTAAGGAAATGTGGAATTTATCTTTACCAAGATATCTACAAAGGTATGCTATCACAACATCCAATAACAGCATATCCAAAATTTCCTTTGCCAAATCGTAAGGTATTCGCTTTTGATAACTTAGAGAGACTGATGCATCATTTATGAGTCACGCTCATTTTAATTTGTACGATCCATAATTTCAGCGAAATTTTCCCTTGGGCTATAGGTTGTACCTTATAACATACGATTTTATATTTATTTTTCTTATTTGTGCAATACTTATTTTACCCACATGTTTGACACCTTTTGGTGCTGGACTTCAAGTCCGAACATTTCACGTTTCATAAGTGAGTCCAGCTCAACTTTTATTGACTCGTTCTACATTTGGCCAATCTCTACGTTTACATTCTAGCAACGGAGTATGGAACGATAATTTATAAACATCATCAGTTTTGCGATTTATATGGCAATATGATACGTGAATACATTGTCGACAATTTATGTTTTACCTGACCAACACCTCCCAATACGTACAACATTTACTTTCAATTTCAGTTTTTTCCGGCAGTTCCTCTACAGTGGATTCCAGGAAGGGCGAGGGTTTGGACATGAGCTCATTGTCCTGTGGTGGTATTGTCTTAAGGTCTCCAGGAGTTTTTGTCCTTGGAGCCTGGTGGTCTGCCGCTTTTCTGTTGAGGATCAGTTACTTCTGCTGCTGGTGGATTGCATCCATTCTCGGGGATGTCAATCCTAGCTGGAGTTTTTGCAGTAGGGATAAGTGATCTGACAATCTTCTGGTTTTCAGTAAATGAGTTCGATAAGTGGTGAACATTGTTCTGTAGAGGATCTTCAGGATCGCATCTTCACATTTGTTTTGTTACCGAATCATAGTGGGTCAAGCTTTTTGTATCCCGCGTTATAATTTGCTTCGCGCCAGATTTTCCAGTATCTGGGCCTATTTTGGGGGAACTCGTCTAATCGAAATCATTCTTCAAGATGTGCCTTAAATGTGTCCCCCGTTTGGGGTTCTAGGTATCTTATAAGTGAGGGTGAGTCAAACCCTAAATGGATACCTAGGCGACGTTGAGGATCGTTTTGGCCCTCTGTCGTGGTGCAATGGGGATTTAAACTGCACGACCGAAAATTCTCAAATGAGAAATGTTCGGTGGCATTCCATATGCAAGTTGCTTTGGAGACACTGACCTCCAAAGGGTCTTTTATTTATGATGCAGCATGCAGAATTTGCATGTCCCCATGCATCCATCGGCAATCGGGATTTAATGGACGTTCAATCCAGTGGATTCTACTTATCAGTGACTCTGCCGACCCATTTGGGTATGAACATGCGGTACTTGTATGTTCATTTTCTATTCAAGTTGCTTGGCAGTACTCTTGAAATGGCCAGGAGGTATATTTCCCAACATTAACCAGACTTATTTTATATATTTGATTGTCTGAAAAATGTTCCCGCAACATTTTTATTTTTATGCCAATAGCTTTGGAAAAGCTAAGTTGCGGGTCTGTAGTAGACACACATACGAACATTCTGAGGATGCATTTATTGGTACAATGAAGTACCGAAATAGCCCACTAGGGAAAATTTGTCCACATCTATCTCCTTATATTATTTTTGAGGAAGCGTGGAGATTCTTTTTCAACTTTTCGTAGAGATGGCCTTGTAATTAGTTTTTCCTTATAGCAAAGGATGCGAGAGAATTCTTCCTTCTGAAAAATCTTCTGGCTCTTCGAGTCATACACATAGGATAAAATGTGGTGCATCATCACTGATCCAAGGTGGCCAAGTCTATAATGCCAGAGTAAAAACTTGGCTAATGTCGGGCACTTCAGGTGCTCCGTTTAATTCCACTTCCTTTCGCCAAATCATTGTATGGTATAGGCCTGTAAGGCTCTCAAAACGTTCAAGTATGGATTTTACTCCTTTTTCTTGAGATGTTACATACAGTAATTTGTTTTTCTTTTACATTTACTGTTTCCAAATGGAATCCGTCGAAACAGATGTCCTTGAAACTTAGAAAGTTTCTTTTGGAATTCGGAGAGATAGTGCATCCTTTATTTTTATTTTTGTGTCATTTGGGGTAACAGTGTTGCGTTCCCAGAACCTTCAATATGGCCCTGATTTTGGGCTTTGTATTGGAGGATCATATGTGTTTATTGTCCACTAATCAGTCATGAGAGCAGTTCATCTATTAAAAGATGAATTATATATGCACATTTTCAGAGAAACATTTTCATTCAAGATCAAATTTCATAATATAAAAGCTCTCATAACATGAAATGTTCTAAACAATTTGCTAAGATAAAAATAGAAGGCTAATCAAGCTGGTCATCATGTTCGAAGTCATCAGCTGTAAACTTGACTAGAGCATCAGAGGTCATCAGGTTTGTTTTAGCTTTATATTTCTTGTTTTCTTTATACAAATCCTGGAGATGCTGCGGAGTTCGGCACACTCTGGACCAGTAGCCTTTCATGCCACAGCTATGACACTGGTCTTCCCCTTCCCTCTTGGATGGGTGTGCATCATTTCTATTGTTGTCATTTCTACGCCAGGTGAACTTCCGCTTACTTTCATTTCTTTGCTGATGGACTTGGCCCCTAACCCGTTTGTTCTGTCCCCCTTTCTGTGGTCTTTCTTTTCTTTTGTTGTCCCTCATCTTTCGAGAAGAAGAGGCATTATGAGCTTCTAAGAGGGGGGCAGTGCCAGGGGGGCGCATATTGTGAGTGGCGAGGAGAAGCTCGCTGTTTTATTCAGCAATGAGTAAACATGACAGCAGCTCAGAATACTTGGTGAACTTTCGTTCACGATATTGTTGCATAAGCATCACATCTTTCTCACGGAAATACGTGTACGTCTTTTCCAACATGCGATCTTCTGAGACTTTTTCACCACACAACTTCAGGCGTGAGGTGATGCTAAAAAGAGCTGAGTTGTACTCAGCTATGGACTTAAAGTCCTGCAGTCTCAGGTTCTCCCACTCGTATCGTGCCCTTGGTAGTATAACATCTTTCTGATGTTTATACTTGTCCTCAAGGGCAGTCCACAGCTCAAGTGGATCTTCGACCATAAGGTATTCAGCCTTTAGGGTCTTGTCCACATGGCGGCGAATATAGATAATGGCTTGCGCCTTTTCTATATCGCTTACTTTTTCATTCTTGGTTACAGCAGAAATAAGAGACTTAGCCCGCAGATGGAATTTCACATCGAGCTGCCAGCTCAGATAGTTTCTCCATGATGCATCCAGCACTTCGAAATCAACACTTGCAATTTTAGCCATTTTATCTAGCAGAGCACAAATATGCATGAATTAATAATTTAAACATAAACATTTTCATGCGGAGGCAATTTTAATATGAATGGCAAATTACGTGGATCGGCCAGTCCCACATAAATAAAAGTCCAAAGTCCCATTACAGTCCATATTACACAAATGAAAGCTTTAAAAAGAAATTACAACTGTGGAAACCCCGTGGGTCCCGTATAAGATCTTCAGCTTCAATTGTGGCCTCCGTATCCATGGAAAGTGGTCTTCGGTCTTGAACATTTACATAATTTTCTCACTACAATTTCTCTCAAAAGTAAAAGAAAAATGCAGGAAAATAAAATGTGGGTCTTAAACAGCCGATCCAAAAACCGCAATTAGCCATCCATGCGGAAAATTTGTGCTCATCAAACATTTCCATCAGACATTTTCATCACAGGCATCGCATGCAGTAATATTCGCAGAGATGGATAAACAATTTAATTACTTAATAATTATTGGACCACTAGGCAACGTCATACACCGTTAGGTTAGCTGACTAACGGCAGAGCGGTCGCATGATCTTCCTAATTATTAAGTTTTTAAAAAATATGCACAACTATACACAGTTTATCCGCAGAATAGGCCAAAATGATGCAAAGCATATTTTAATGATTTTACAGAGGAAATCATTTAATGCAAGGGTTGTGCTAGTTGGGTTTATCCAAAGAGATTGGAAAAGAGCCCAATAATTAGACATGTTCTTCGTAAAAGGAAGAAGTTTTCCTTTTCAAATCATCCCCAATATATCTCCAAATGTCCCCAAAAGTCCCTTTTATGGTCCCTTATTGCCCTGTAATTTATCATGATTTTCATGAATTTTTAGGCCCACAAACGTCCTTTTTAATCAATTTTTAGCCGCAAAAAGCCTTTTTAAAGCTTATATTTTAGCCCTCCGTTTTTAAGACCTGCGGGCCTGAGGCCGCCAGTTTGCCTACGGGCTTCAGGCCCGCAAGGCTGTAATACATTTTTTGTCTGTCTGTATGGGCTTCAGGCCCAAATCGAAATCAAAACTGGGCGGGGGGAACTGGCGGTGGCCAGAGCGCCGCCCCCCTCCAGCGGCGAAGCAAGGGGGCCAGTCCGCCGCGCCCCTTGGGGGGTCGTTTTCGGTGGGCGCCGCCCCCCTTCGGGGGGGTTTCGGTTACGATGAGGCCACCGGCCCCCTTCGGGGGAGCTTCAAAATAGGGCGGAGCGCCGGCCCCCTTCGAGGGGCTTCGATATACGGCGGAGCGCCGGCCCCCTTCGGGGGGCTTCGATATAGGGCGTCGCCCCCCCTTGGGGGGTTCAACAGCGGCGAGGGGCTGCCCCCTCTTCGGGAGGGGTTCGACAGCGGCGAGGCGCCGCCCCCTGCTCGGGGGGTTCGACAACGGCGAGGGGCCGCCCCCTCTTCGGGAGGGGTTCAACAGCGGCAAAAGCGCCGCCCCTTCGGGGGGTTCGACAGCGGCGAGGGGCCGCCCCCTCTTCGGGAGGGGTTCGACAGCGGCGAAATCGCCGCCCCCTTCGCGGGGGGATTCGCGTGCTGGGGGACAGACGGGGGAGCGGCCGGCGGCAAGGCCACCGACAGGGGTATGATAGGGGTGAAACCCTAATTTTAATTATTTTCAGAATTTTAGCATGTTAAAAACATGATTTTGGACGATAAAAATCGTCGATTTAGGCGATTAGTAGTTCCCATATCGATCTTGCGAGATATATGGGTAGATCAATCATATGTATGATAAAACAGCGTTTTTAACGGGTTTTACCTCTATATCCGTCCTCCGGATATAGCGACGGTTAAACGAAGCCTACGCGGATGACGACGCTCGTTTTGAGGAAGTCTTGCACCGCGCGCGTGGATCTCCCATCTCCCTTCACCTTCGCAACGATCGATATTTGTGTAATTTTTAGAGGCTCGTGCTGATAACGTGTTATGAATCAACTACTGGGGGATGAACCCCACAGCCCTTTATTTATAGGCAGGATAGGAGAGTTATAAGATAAGATACATAGATATGGGCGTATCTCTAAGATACCCACAATCCCAACCGACTCTGGTTCATATGCATGCACAACAATTTATAGTTTTTCCATACCTTTTTATTATCTTTTCTTTCCTGGTCCAATTAATTGAGCCCGTTTTTCCCCTTACATTATTCTTCACGTTTCTCTTTTTCTTTTTCTCTCGCGGCTCACCAGCCCTATTCCTTTTCTCTCTTTTCTTTCCTTTTCTCTCTTTTCTTTCGTATTTCTTTCTTCTTTCTTTTCTTTCCTCTCACCCAGGACACTTTCCTTTATTATACCCCTCATCATGTTCCCTCATTCCCCTCAAACCCTAAAACGAAGTTCTCTCTTTTCCACTATAGTTGAAACAACCGCCCCCTCTCCCTGTGAGTTTTCCACCTGATGAATCACGCACGAGCATTGTTTCGCCCCCACTCTGCGTGTAACAGTTTCCAACAACTCTCTCCTTTCATCTCTGTAACTATTCTCCAATTGTTTCTATGGGTTTTTACCTTGTATAAAAAATCCTTAAAACTTCAGATTTTCGGTTTCATCGGATTTGGGTGCTGCGATCTCTTTTTCGAGATCGATTCTTCTCAAAGATTTCGTTTTTTCCCGTAAATCAAGCAACCGCAATCGTAAATCGATAAGAAGATATGGTTTGATCGGAATTCTCGGGGGTTTCGGCCTTCTATCTTCGGTGCATGGAAGATCTACTCTATTCGAGACTATTGTTGATTAATTTCAAAATTTTGAGGAATGAAATCTTTAGTGCTTTAAGTGAGCATGAAATTCCTTTTGATATGGTATTAAATTTGAGTATGGGAGATGATGATTATGGGTTTTGTTTGATGGGATTATGATGGGATCATCACGTATCGTCGACGACACGCAAGAGGGTCGGACCCAACCGCATGACTCAGGGGCGTATTTGTAACTTTTGGGCCTTTTTTATTATTTTATTATTATAGGGGGTTATGCGTAAATTGTAGAAAATTACAATATTATATAAGAGGAGAGGTGCGGTCAGCCCTAACGCATGCATATATTGCGATTTTGTCAAAAGAGAGTTGAGATTATTCACTCGTCTACAGAAGAGTGCGGACGTCCTCTTTAATTGGCGTCTTGGTAAGGTGATCGTCCCTATATTGTGATCAAGGTATCTTAATTTCAGTTTTTATTCAATAAAAATCAGATTTTTGTCTTCGTTCCTATCAGATTATCCCCTACGAATTTAAGGCATTACGACCAAATTGTTGGGCTCTAAAACGACCTTCGTCGCTGCACTTTACTGCTCCTTTGTTGGGTTGTTTGGACTAAAGCCTCGGCCTCTTGTGTTGGCTCAGATGTGGGGTTTTGCTTTGTGTTTCATGGCTCTGTTGAGGCCTTCTGCTACCCTGTTATTGCTATTAGGGGCCATTGACACACATGTTTACCCCATGCTGGCCTTCGTATTCCCTGTTCTTGTTGTTGGGGCCTTTGGCTCCTCTGTTGTTGGTTGTTAGGGCCTTCGGTTTCCTCTGTTCCTCGTTGTTAGGCTCCAACTGCCCCTGTTTAACCCTGCAATGGGCCCGCCCTCTGTTTTTCATGTTACAATGGGATCGGTCCCATGTTTTTCCTGCTACAATGGCCTCGGCTCTCTCCCTTTGGCCTGCAATGGAATCCGCTCCTTTGTGGGCTTTCAGTTTGCTCTTCTCCTTGCGGCCTGTAACGCCCCAGACTCAGGTGCCGTCACACTCATTACTTTTTACAGGTCTTGCAGTTACCAGTGAAATCAATACAAAGCCAAACGAGAAATATTTATTAAAAAATGGAAGCACTCATTTTATTTCCTTCTTCAAAGAAGTACATTGTCTAAAGTAGAAAAGAAATTACATCTCCCAACTATAAAGTATTGAAAGGAACTAAATAAAAGGAAATGATAAATACTCTCCTTCTAGAATCAAACTCTTAGAAATATGTGTTTTCTACGGGAAACTCTGACTCCTCTTACTGTGGAGCCTCCTCGTGAAACTGCTCATCACCTAACGGAAACAACAATTATTGAACCATTATTAATAAAGTAGATTAAATATATACTAAACACTTAATTATTTATCATGCATGAATTAATAGGCATGCAGTGGAAAAGTTATAACAAAGAGTACTAACTTGGCATGGTCTAACAATGGTACAGGTCCTAGCAAAAATGAAATAATAAAGGTTACGATGTGACTTATAATGAAGAGTACGATGTGCAACGTAAAGTCCACCTTGAACGAAGGGTGTGACCACAGGCCGGGTCCAAAACGATAGTAATATGTAGAGAACTCAGGATCTTAGAACATGGGAGACAGAAATAAAAAAGATCCTCTAGATATTGGTCGTAAGCATGGCTCCAATCACTCCCGCACTCTCTCAATTATAAGTTTTTCCAAACCCGTGATATTAAGTATTGTTGTTATATTTCTAGTGGTGTCGGGTATCATCTTCATGTCATTAATTCCTACGAGTGCCGCAAAACTATGTTCAGGATGTCATGTCTTATGCAAGAAACAGGTACACCAATATTATTTTATAATCACAATGCATAACCCTTAATCATATAATTTAATGGGATCAAAATTAAAGTTTACTAATCATGCACATGTCCAATCTCACATTCATGAATAATTATTTATTTAACAACTAATGCCAACAATTTCCAGAAAACACTTTAAACCCCATGATTTTATAATGGCAAAGAAATAATGAAAAGTTATGGAAAAGTCTATGAATGGATCAGACTTATGGTGGGTACCAGTATGAGTTGTGATCTACCTGCCTAGAGTGGCTGCTCAGACCAACGATCGCATCCACGAAATAACCAATTTAGGACGATGTAATTTAATCATTACTGTAATAAGAAGTATACAGAACTTCAGCATGCAACTGAGCAATCAAGCAAACTGAACCACTAACAAGCATGCATCATGTAAACTGAAACACCAACGAGCAAGCAACAAGCAGACTGAACACCTGGGCAAGCAAGCAGAACAATCATGCATGCAGGCAAACAAAAAACAGCAAGCAAACAGATTGGACCAAACCAGGCAATTAAAGCAGCAAGCAACTAAACATCATACATGAAGGCAAATGAAAAACGGCAAGCAACAGATCCTGAAACAGCATGCTAACAGGCAAACCGAACAATAAACGAGCAAGAAATTGAACTGCACATGCAAACAGAACGATATCAAGCAATAAACTGAACTATTTATGCAAACAAGACACTATCAGCAAGACAACAACAAAAGTAACCCAAGAGCAGGTCGGCCTAAACCTAGGAGAACGTATGCAAACCTCTTAGGCCCATATAAACCAACAGCAAGGCAGCAAGTCCCGCTGGTGTAAACCCATCACCGAAAGCAACCCCGACTGTGCCTTCCCCCCAGCCGTTAAGCACAACCCCGAAAATCAAACTCAGCAAATTAAAACGAAAACAGCGAACAATGGATAAGAACGCCGTAACCCTAGAGTTGGGCCAAATTAATCACATGGAATAATCCCCTGCTAGACTACCCATGAATCATCACTTCCGTCTCTACCAAAACCCGCAAAAACAATTAAAAATTTGTAAAGATCAAATCTACCGTGCACCGAATGCGTGCAAAACGCAAGGAAGCTCAGAAAACAACCGGAAAATCCTCAGAAGCCAATCGATTGCATTCAAAATTTAAAGGGGAGAAAAATTAATTATCGCACAATAAAACCCTAGAACTTAAAACGTATAAATAGAAAAAGAGCACGCGGAGAGGATATCAAAATCGGATGAGAGTTTGAGCCGAAAATCAAGGAAGAGCGTGGGATGATAAGGTTTATGGCTAGGGTTTTCGTTTTGCTGAAGATTGGAGGGGAGCGGCTCGCTTCGTTTGCGAGGGGTAGATTAGGGGTCGGTCGAGAGCTCGGCTCTGTTAAAGAATCGAGGGGGCAGTCGCCTCAATTGTCGGTGGATTTGGGTAGAGAAAAGGGATGAGCTAGGGTGAAAAAGAAGTGAGTTGGGCCTCAGGAAGTGTGATGGGTTTGGTTTAAGTGAGAATAAAGATTCTAAAGGGAAAAGGAAATGGTCTGGGACCGTGGGCTTGTGGGTTTGGTTTGAAAAAAGAAAAGAGAAAAAAAGAAAGAGAAGAAAACAACAATAATAATAATATTTATTATTATTATTAGAGAGAAAACATAGTAAAAATCCCAAAATTTCAAACAAATTTACTTGGGAAAAATGCGGGCCATTACAGCGCGATGAGACTTTTCAAATCGGATCCCAAATGGTTTATTACTGTTGTTGTGTAAATAATTTCAGTTTTAAATAAATTTTCAGTTTTAATTTCAAATTACATAATTTCAATTACCTTATAAAATCTGAAACTGTCTTCTTGATGGATTGAGATCAATACTTAACATTGTCCCTTAATTGACTGTGAAATTACTTGTTATAGAATGCGATGACTAGAAATTTATTTGCCATCAGTAATCGTAATTAGGTTGGGGCTATGCTTGAACCGTGATATTGGATTACACCGATAATTGCTCTCATATGTGACATAGTGTTAGATTTGTTTAAAATTGATACTTGAAGCTGGAAATGTTGGGAACATGGATTTGGCATGAGTAATGATGCATACAACCTCTAACTACATATATTAAAAAATACGACAACTTGACAGCAGTTCCAGTCACAATGCACTTTGACACTAAACTGAATATATTAAACAATTTTACACTTGACATTCAGACTCATTGGGGATTTGTGATAACTTATATTAGAATAAGTGTGGGAGTGACTGCAGCCATGCGTGTGATCATATTAGTTGGATCTTGTTATGAATCTGTTACCCAACCAGGTCCCACTCGCTATATCGGTTTCGACCCATCGAAGGGATCCAGAGTATCGTGCATGTATCTGTTTGGACTCAGCCCAGGTGAGCATCTCGTGTACATGGTGGACTTCTTGGTTGCATATCGTATTCTACAGTATGAGTCACAACCTAGAATTTGGTATAAATGTTACATTCGCATGAACTAGAAACATTTACAACACATAACCATATATAAATCTAATATATTCTTGTCACACAATAGCTTTATATATCATTATACTGTTTATCATAGTCTTACTTTTACTTTCTGTTCTTATACCGAATACTTAGATTAGATGTTATATACTCTAAGCTAGCGATGTTTCTGTTAAGTGCTGACCAGAAATACGACGAGGCTTCGGTTTACGAGGACTAGCTTTAGTCTTTGCTGTTCATGACGCAAAGTTCTGAGACAATTTATACGAGTATGTAAGTTGATACATTTCACTTTAGCCTATATTGTTATCATTTGTAACTTACAGGACCTGCTTGCATGTAAAACTGTCGCATTGTCAGGAAACGGTGCATGACAACTTCATACCACTTTCTCCCTCTCTTTAAAAACCATAAAATATATCTCTTTCACCATCTCCAATCTCTCTTCACTTAGATCTCTCCCTTTCTTTCAGATCTCGCTCTCGCTCTGCTCTTTTCGATCAAAAGGTGACGTCACCTACATCTAATTCACCTTCTTCTCACCCTCTCCGATCCACAAATAGGTTCCTTATTATTCTTTAAGGCTTGATAAATTAGGGCACACATTTTGTTTTCATTAATTTGGGGCATGGTATGTTCACATTGTGATTGATGCTACGGAATGGGTTAATTTTTAAGCTTGGAAAATGTTTTAAACCTTTATGAAATATGTGATGATAAATTGTCTGATTTTGATCCATTTAGGATTTTGAATTCTTTCTTTAAGACTGCAATACCACTCTGAGGCTCAGAGCATTTGTTTTGGGACTTTTTAAGGTTTGGTTTAGCCTTTCGCTAGACGCCTGCATATTCATTCATGGTTGCTTCTCTGTTGAATCGGTTAGTTTTCTATGGGAGTTCATACCCCATGTCATGCCATATGTTGCTCATGTTTGATTGATTAACCCCTTTTGCAAGGATTGTTGCATGTTTAGCTTCCTGTCAGCAGTGTTGGTTTGGTTTTATCCTTTTAAGGTTGTTTACGTCATGTTAATATTATTCACTTGAGGCTATGGTGGTTTATGATGAGTTTGACACTTCCATATCTTCAACTTTTCACCGTCTCTTGGTGTATCATATCATATAGGTTATTGTAGGATATGTAGTTAATCCATATATCATTAGTCCTATTACTTGACTTGGGAGGCGATGCCTCAAACACAACTTGGGCCATACTTATATTGGTTTCTATGTTATATTGGATTATTTGATTTGATTTGATTATGAAAATGATTATGCCCATGTTTCTTATTATTTTTGCATGCCTTTGATTTACAGAATAGACTAATATTACGAGTATTATTATTGAGTGACCCTTCATGTAGAGGCCTAGTCACACCCATGTGAACTAGTACACATTATTTCCCTCCTTTGGTGTGATATTGAGACTATGTCTCATCCTTCTATGATATGCTACGCATGTCCCATACTTGATGTACCTATCTTGTTGCAAGGTTCGGTCCTTTCATTATTATGAATTAATATATTTGTGCTTGCAAGGCAAAATATGATAAAAGGTAATGATATGATAGTAAGTTTACTTAATCCTTAAACAACGTTTACCCATGATTATTGCTTCCATAATTTATACGGGTTTATCATGTTTATCTCTATTGCTAAATATTTGTAATTAAAGTAGGACACCTATGACATGTCTACTACACTTGATTCATAATCATACTTGGTTTCTCATGACACTACAATTGCCACTATGCTAGCTTCATAATCACGACACTAGATATTTGTACCTATTGCCAGTTTATGCGACATTACGTAATACTAGTTTACTAACTCTATTATTGTACTTGTTATTACATTGATTATGACACTATCTAGTTCACCGTACATGATGTTGCACTCTTGCATGATAAACAAGGATGTGCAACCTCATGATCACAGAGCGATTGAAGATCGCTCATCCGTTACTCCGTTACTGTACTTGACCATATTTAACAATAGTTGATTGCTATTATTGATCATCCTTGGTTCGGATTAATTCCCCACGACTGGGATAATACTTGTTTGTTGCATATCTTCTCAGACATGAGTCTGGCATAAAATTAGAAGTTATCATGATGTGACATCTTGACAATAATTAGTTATTAGACATCGATTTACCATGCCTACCTTGTTTATTGCTTTTGGATGTGTATTTTTATGATTCTATCTTGATGACATTATAGTTGTTACTTATATTTCATGTTGATGTTACTATCATTGTTATTATTATGTTTTTATGGTTTGGAAAACCTGCCTAACAAAAATTTGCTGACAGTATATTCTTCTAATGTCCATCAACTTCTGTGGACAAGATCGTGGATACAGAGTTAGTTGCTGACTATATTGGAAATTAGTATCGGTGGATAATGCATTCTCGTTTCAGTTACTCGGTGTTTCCATTCCAGTTCAGTCCCTAATTTTCATTCCGTTTCAATATGTTTTAGTACTTTTATTTTTTTAATGTAGCAGCCTTAGTGCTTTGTAAGTCAGATAACTTTATGTTTTGAAATATCAGGATTCTAATGTAATAAAGTTTTAAATCGTCTGTATTGTTTGTTTGAGGAAATATTGTTTGTTTGAGGAAATACCGCAGGATATGCCATAGGACCTAAGATTGTGTTTGTTTCCAATACTTTACAATATTTTACACTTGATACATCACGGATCATGTACCAGTCTCGCCTCACCCCATACTGGGAAGAGACACGTGACAATATGTGAATATATGATAGAATTGAAAGAGCCAAGTCTGAGAGAGAGAGAGTGAGTGAGTGTGTGTGTGTGTGTGTTATGTTGTGGACCAAGTTCAACTTGGGTAAACCTGACTAACCCAAATATATACAAGTTCATTCAGGTGGACTCAGCTCACTGTCTGATCTCAAGCCCAGCCTGATTATTACTTGGGTTACAAGGTTCGACCAAAATGTTAACCGAACCTGATTAGATACTACCCATGCCTGAATAA
Organism: Scilla litardierei; assembly: GCA_030789695.1. NCBI lineage: Eukaryota > Viridiplantae > Streptophyta > Magnoliopsida > Asparagales > Asparagaceae > Scilla > Scilla litardierei. Next base: position 15,088,729 of record CM061137.1, on the reverse strand, counting down.
CGGGGAGGGTTTGTGTTCAGGTTTGCGTTTGCCAGTTAATTTGAAATTACCACCCCTAAAATCATGAACAAGAAGTCCACTCTGTACTTTTCGGACGATCATCACTATGCCCGGTAGCAAAAGGACAGTATAATTCCTTTGCTTTCCATATTATTTGCCGACACATCAAGCGGTCAAAATTTCTGAGAACAGACCATTACACACCCCTAAATCCATAATAAGAGCATGCAACCCACAAGGAGTCTGGTGTACATATACTCTAGGATACTATCTATGAATGCAATGCTTGTTGTATATAAGCCTCACGTTTAAAATTCTCAAAACAAATATTTGCTACTTACTATTAAAAATTACTGAAGATGTCTTGTCATGGAATTTGTCAGTGCTATACAGCCATGTCATCCTCTGAAATTTTAACATTTGCCATGGTAGTATAGTCATATCATGTCCAGCAGAGCATTCATGCATATAAATGTTCTACAATTGTATGCTTTGTATCTATCTATGCATCCAAGGTTTTTAAAACCTACTGAATATACGTAATTGTGTCATGTCATGGACTTGAACATCTGTCCGTTTTAAAATTACATGGTTGAGCAGTTTTTACTGCCACTTGATTGCATATGAAGATGTCGAAGACATGTAAATGGCAAAAAGCATGTACAAGAGAACAGAAAACATCCTTTCAATTTTAGAGTTTCTAAGGCTCCAATATCAGCTACTGTTAGATAAAGTGTTCATTGAAAAGGTGCTGTAGCATGAAATATCATTTCATAGAAAGTCAGCTGCATCTTTACTAAACTATATGGTGAAAACTAGAAATTGGATATTTTAGAATTTGTGGGGGATGCATGCTGAAGAATAAATCACTTATATTAGAAACAACCCCCCCCCCCCCCCCCCAAAAAAAAAAAGCCGGGCCAAAAATAATAATAATACTGTTTAAATTGATGAGATAAAGATCGGATAAAACTAGATACCAAACTGAATTTGTATGTATATATTACTGCAATCCAAAACTTTTCTGCCATCTCTAACAGAATAATAATGGATACGAAAGTGCAGTCGTAATCATGTAGCAATTTATGATCCACACAGTTAAACAGAAAACAGTAAGAAGGTTATTAACTTGTCATAACCTGAAATTGCTGGATGCCAGTGAGCTCCTTGCAGAAATCACTCAGGTGTTGATGATATGAAGGACGGACATATGTCTGAAAGCAAGCCTCCAAATCCCCAGTCGCACTATTAACTACAACAGATGGGAATTCAATGATCTCTTGCGGATGTGGATTCCTCTCCTTGTCACAAGTTGCTTCAAAATCAATAACCACGAAGTAGTGGAAATCTTGAAATTGAAATTCATGAGGGTAACCATGATAAAGCATCTTGAAAGGCATATATGGAATTCTATTTTCAACAGGATAAGGGTATTCTCTGTTCATTGGATAGAAATGGGGTCCAAAGTTAGTCCACTGGCCTTGCTGAGGTGCTTGACCATCAGGATAAAAGTTATGCCACATGCAAAATTCTTGTTGGTAAAATGGTCTGCTGTAGCCTTGACTTAAAGGTTCAGAAGCCTCCCTATTTGATGAGTTTTCTGATTCCATGACATTTATTGAATTAGCATGTGTTTCATCTCCGTTCTCAGAAAACCCTTCCTTGGAATTTTCTTGAAAGTTATAATGAAATGCCTCAGTCCTGAGGCATCCTGAGGAAGCCTCAAGGCTTCTTTGCATTGTTTCTGCATTCACATGGAAAATCAAACAAAAATCAACTCTCTGTGACAGAATTTTAAACATTCGTGAGTCAATTCCAACAAAATATCTTACTGCAAAAAACATAAACATAAGTGGGAAGTAAAAGAAACATTTGCATTGAATTTCTGAAATAAAAATGATCTAAAAACAGATATGGTAAATCATGATGTTGATTTCACGAACAATACTGTTAAAAGAAAGTAAAAACAATTGAATTCAGTTATAGTATTACAAGAAAAAAAATTATTCAGAAATCAAGGATAGGATGTTTCAGTCCTCAGACAAACATGTACCATCATGTATTTTTCCCAGTACAATGTCTAATATGGAACCGCAAGTTTGTAACTTGCTCCAAAATTACCTCATTATCTTATAACAATAATTCATACGCCCCAAGGTTTTACATACCAGATATCATTCATTCATAATGGGGTATTCTATATTGGGTAGCAGATATAGGATGATATGTCGGGGATATGTGTTCAATAGCAGGTGTTCATATCAAGCCCTCCAATATTTCATACATAGAAAAGTTGAAAATTTAAGGCGTTATGGAAATGTCCTAGTTGTCATCTAGTCATCTAACCAACAACACAAATTGCACTTGAAACTAAAACCACACTATAGTTATCCAATCCATTACAACTAACACTCCGACTAGATTTACAGTTAGCCAAGAAGCCTCAGATTAAGAGTCATGGAAACAATAAGAAAACCCTAGAGACAGAAAGTAAATGAAAATCGGAGGAAAAAGGGGAAATACTGTAAAGGGAAGTGAGAGGACCTTCTTTGCAATACAAAGTTCCTGATTTTTTGTTGTTTCAATCAGGTTGTTTCCTTCTCATCTTTCATTCGGGTAACTTTATCTCAATTGGGCCTTCCTTGTCTTCCTCATTTTCTTCTCATCTGTCCACTTTGTCATCGGCTTCACTTTTTTCCATCGATTATGGCATTGTTTGGGGCAGAAGAGAACAGAAAGAATAAACAATGAAATTTGGGGATTATAGCTATTGTGTATTGTTTAGTTTGGTTAACATTATGATCGGTAATGACTTTTAGGCTTTAATGATTTTAGTATTTGAGTTAAAAGCAAAGCAAGGACTATAAATTTAACCCAATAAACTAGTGGAATCCATATATGCTGATACTTAGCAAGGGTATATCAGCCAGGTATTCAAAGTATCAGTCGATATGCAGACAAAATGGTGTAACAGTTTATCTTTCTTGGTCGTATCAAAGCTAAAACTCTAACATCATAATATTGGCCAATGAATCATTCCTAACTGCAGATATCAGAAACAAGGTAAAGCACATGTTCTTTGAAATGCTTAACCAGACAAACTGTAGCTTAAAGTAAAGTGAGATAAATGCAATGAGTAATAAAAGTGTATAAAATCATATGATCATTGCTTTATAAGAACGCAAAAAAGATGTAAAGCATGAAACTTAACAAAACTATATGTCTTGAATATTCTTGAACAAACATCTATAATCAAGCACAATCAAAAAATTAGTTAAAGTTTTGCTTGAATCTCTAGGGAACACATCTTATAAAAACCATACAATCGCATATACAAAGTTTACATGCCATAGTTTGACAAGTTGGATGATACCAAGACATATCACTCGTGGCTTATCGGAATTAAACCAACCTATCCATCATAAACCGGTCAATACCAGCCATAAAATCCATTAAAAGTTAGAAATACTAAAAGGATAAAATATGGCTTATTCCATAAATGGTAGAAAGAATCTCATTCAAAATCAAAATTCAGGATTTAAGAATCAGCCGATACCATACCCTCTCTCATCTAATTTACATGGGTGATAAAAAGTCAGACCCTTCTTTATCGGGACCTGACAAAACTCTCAAGCACCACCGTGTTACATATAGTATCGAACCATTTCACCGTGTTACGTATAGTATCGAACCATTTCAGTTTGTCTAAAATATCAAACTCTGAAATTAAAGTAACCTAAAGATGAACTGATTGGTTCAAATAATATCGTTCATGATGATACACTGTTGATAAACTTAATTAAAGAGAGCATGTGAAGATAATATCGTGTATGATATAGATAAACCATGGATAGATGAAGCAGTTGCCGAAGATGAAATAATATTTAACACGGGCTAGTACAAGACAATACCGAATGTCCAATACTTTCACTGTGTATTGCTTGATATTTGCATAAAGTTGAGACCAATATTACAAACTACTAGCTTATACGGATACCTTAACTGAGATTTCAAGCCTTGTTTTGGATCGTCTCTATTCATAAAATTGCTTAAGCCTCAGAGAGATTGGTTACACTTATGGTCCGGACATATATGCATAATTATATGCAAGGAGTCGGATATTTCTCCTCTTACTCAAAAGTAATCATGGAGAAATGCTAACAAAGAACAAATTTGATAAAGAAGAAATTTAAAGAAGGCAGAAATTTTAGAATAGAGATGAGAAAAAGAGGAAGCTCATTGAGCAAGGAAACTCACAATTTCAATCACAATTGAACTCTTAATTTAATAAATTTATTTCAATTAAGGGAACAAATTTTCATATTCTACCACCTTGTATATGTAGCTCCAACTAAAATATAAAAATAAACCTCATCTAGAGGTGGAAATTTTAGGGTAGAAATGAGAAAAAATGAAGCTCATGGAGCCAGGAATCTCAAAATTTTAATCACAGTCAAACTCTTAAGTCAATAAACTTATTTCAATTTATGGAACAATTTTTCATATTACACCATGTTGTTTGTGAGTAGACAACATGTTGTTTGTGAGTAGTTTCAACTAAAATATAAAACTAAACATCATAAACTCATACAATTCAAACTCTAATTAACAAAAGATAAGATAAACACCAAGTTAAAGGAATAATTGAATGAAAAACCTAAGCTCTAAGTTGGTCTTTGGGGATAGGCAACCTCAATCAGATAACACCATTCAAATTTAGATTCGCCAACGCATTATGAGCCAAGTGTGTTTTAAAAAGACAATTGTTGCATTAACTCACTGGCAAGGAACTTTATATTTTTCACATGGACAAATGTACGAATTAAACCAAAAAATTAAAAAATAACAAATATCAACCAAGTTTAAAAATATTTACCAAAATCGACCAAATTTTATCGCGTCAGCGCCAGAGAATCGATTCCTGCTAAGTTGGCAGACAGACGATTCAGTCAGAAGTGACAATCCTGGCCAAATCAATAGGGTTTCAATTGGTCGAGGACCGATTCTTCCTCATTCCTTCTATATTATAAAATCACACACATTGTCAACGCTCATCTCTTATGTTGACCATGCTTCTCTCTCTGCTTCCACATGCAGCTTCCTTTATTACACATGCCTCATCAAAACACATGCCTTGTATAGATACAAGAACAATGCTTTTCTCAATCATATCTACAGTTTTCAAGCCACCTCCAAAACACGAAATAATTTTATTTTTTTCTTTTACTTCTCGCAATTAAAAAAATTGGGCTACCAATAGAATATTGGAGCAAGGGCCGGATCCTTGGCCGTGGCTCCACCGCCACCATCTTCCTAGCCTCGTCTTCCCTATCTCCCAATGCCGAATCGTTCGCCATTAAGTCGGCGCACATCGCCAAATTGAAATTCTTGCCACGCAAGCAGAGGATTCATTCGTCCCTTGCCAATTCCCAGTACATAATCTCTTTATATTGGATTCGATGTGACACCGAGCCTTCCAAAACTTACTTCAATCTTTTTCTCAAGTATGCCCCGATGGATCACTAATCGATGAGATCAAGAAGCACGACGACCAGCTTGATGCGACCGGTATTAGAGCCCGGACCAATGATATAATGTTGGGCGGGTTCACCTCCACTGCAAGATCGCTCATTGCAATGTTAATGGACGGGATGTTCTCATCAGATGTGATGGCAGGGCAAATATCATCAATTCTTGCGCTTCTTCTGATCTTGTAACTGAAGCGATGGATTCAAGTAGAATCGACTGGGTTTGGGAACCCCAGATAGTTTCTCCAGCCTTTGATTTGGCTGGGGCTTTCGAGGTTTCTCCCGTCTTTGTTTTGGTCGAGGTTCAAATCAACCTTCTATCAACCTTCCGCCAGCCCAGCGTGGAATCAACTTACTGACGCTTACGTAGCAAAAGCTAATCGATTTTAGTAAATGTTTTTAAACTTGGTCGTTTTTTTTACTTTTAATTTATACTTGTCACATTCAATAAATTCCATCTTGGTTGCAAAGCTAAAAATATTCATTTAAAATCAGGTGTTTTACCATTAAAAATGAGTGACATTGTTAGAGGTGTAAAGTTTTCTGTAAAGAGAGGGTAAACTGCATAACTTTTTATTAAAATTTTCTGACCCACCTGATGTTCTCTTTCGATCCTTTAACTCCCCTTCTCTATTAGAAGACATCTTCCGAACCTTAAAGCTCTGCGATTAATTTTTTTTATCATCGCGTCATGAAAAGTAAGTGGGGGCATATTCATTTTCAGAGAAAGGGTTATGATCAAAATTGAGAGAGATTGATGGGAAATGGGAGCAACCATAGGGCAAGCAGACAGCCTTGATCTTCCACCCATCACATCTTATCATTAGCCTTCATTAGTGTGGCCTATCCTAGATTGGCATAAGTCAGTGACAAATGCGGGGTTGTTCTTCACTTTGGCAATAAGTTGCTTTTACCAAATCGAGTATTAGCAACACTTCGTGAAATTGGGGACAAAACAGTAAATAATGAATAGAGCATGGTTGTGAATCTCAAAGGTCTGGTAGAAAAGAAATGATGAACAAGTAGCCACCATGATGCTTATCAATTTTCGAAACTTAGACAGATTTCTTTGATAAAAGCTCTTCATTTGCATGCACGCATGCAGGTTAGATGATATGGATGGCATTTAGTGGGAGCTTGAAATTGTGTTTCCCATTTGCATGTAATGAGACAACCAATGACATGACATGAAACAGAAATCATATTTGTCATCCCTAAGTATTTCCTATATTGTAACTAGGGTTGGCAATCGCATCCGGTTGGGTTCAGGTCGAGTCAAGGTAGATTTGATACGGATAAGGCCATATCCAAACCCACCCAAATCTTATCAGGGCGGGTATCCTGACACTCCTACCCAAGCCGCTTGACCTGGTTACAACAGCCGAGTCAGGTCGAGTAGGGTACAATTTATGTCAAGTTCAATTATGCAAAAGCAAGGGTTTTACAAATTTCTTTTTAAAAAATTATATTTGATCCCTTGACCTCTTACAAAGGATTTTTAACAGTGTTGGTCAATTCATCTACGAAATTTCAGTGTTTGCAATTTAACATTAAACATATTTAATATTTAATATTTTCTAAAAATAAAAGGCTACAAAATAAATAAGTTCAACACAAAACATAAGAATTGAACCATTACCACTTAGTGACAAAGAGGTTACACCAAAGTTTGAGGTCGCGGCAGTCTCGGTTTCGTTCTTTCGAAAATTTAGATTTCTGTTTCGGTTTCGTCCGTTTCGGTGATTTCGGTGGTTTCGGAGTCCCATTTCGTTTCGTCTGTATCGGCATTTTCGGTATTTTTTTAAATATCGCTTGTATAATTAATCTTTAATACTAAGTAAAATATTAATGTATAATACTAACAAAAGTAAAAATACATATATATCATAATGTATACGAGTTTCGCTATTCACATTGCACATTTTGCTAAACATATTACATTTTTACAAGCTTGCCATTCCCTACTAAACGATAATGGCAAACTTGTAAATAAATGCAACGCGTTTAGCAAAATGTTTAAGGTGATTGCAAAGTAGTGCTTCGATCAAATTACAAATTTTGGTAACCCATTCACATTAATTAACAAGTTTGTCATTCTCTTTAATTAAAGATCTAAAAGAGAATGGCAAACTTGTAAATAAATGTAACATAACAGCATGAGTGTACATTACTAGCAGCACTCACATTCTCATCAGTCTTCTTTATTCTCCCTTCGTCGAAATTTCGAGAGAGGGGTGTGAGAGGGACGCGAGAACAATGCGACGGGAGGTGAAATTGACTTTTCAAGATAGCGAGGCGGTGGTAGACCGAAATCAACGAAGACTTCGTGATTTTTCAGGACGGCGAGGAGGCGGGAGGGCGAGGTAGGTAAGCTCAATTCTTCTTCATTCTTCTTATTTTTCTTTTTTTCTGCATTTTTTCTTGTGTATGCTTCTTTTCTTCTTCGATTTTTCCCGGCATGCTTCTTCCTTGATTTTTTAGCTTCTCCTCCGAAACCGAGTTCAAAGCGCCATTTCGTCCCCCCCCCCCCCCCCCCCCCCCGAAACTGGAACGGTACTGCTGAAACCTAAATCTATGGGTTACAACAACCATTAAACCATTTTGGTCATGTTCTAATACAAAATAAATGTTTTGTGTCTAATCAACGGTCAATCCAAGATGACCAATCTGAATCCGACCCCATTAAGTACCAAGTCAACCAGGTTGACCCTTATGCAACCCACCCCCATTTCTGCCTGCCCATACTCAGAAATTGGGAGTTCTGGTTTAACATATCAGGTTGGGTCCAGTTCGCTAGCCATGATTGTAATAAGTAACATAATAACATAGGAATCAGAAATTTGGAAAGCAAATGGATATCAAATTACAAAGAATAGCAAAAGCAATACTCTATGTAAATTAAAATAAAATTGTTGCCAATAGAATAGATTGGTTTTATCATTAGAATGAAACAAGAAATATCATTTTAATGCATTTTGCCCAACGTTAACACTACCAAAATTAATGATGCAACTTACAAAGGTTGCTCCGAATCACAACAAATATCCATATCAGACAAAAGCCAAAATAAGTGTCAAGATTGCTACATTGTGTAAGACAATCCAACACCTTAGCACCATCTATAAGTGCTTGTACAAGAAACGATGATGTAATAGGTAGGTAGGCACGCATTCACCCAACATTTAAAAAGCTCTCTATAGCAAAAAGTAATGTTCTTCATAGCATTCGGGCAAATGACGCTATGCATAATGTTTGAAGATGGTGAACTCTGAAGCATGCATTGCTACATCCTACAATGGGTTTTTAGATAAAATAAAACATAAAATCATGGGTTTCAAAATCTAGTAGTGACTTCAAAATACATTTCCCATTTTCTCTTATGCAGATCTTACGGCATTGGCGACCGTGACTCCAAACTCAGATAGAAGCTAGGACAAAGACCAATTATCAGTCATGATTCAACACTAGAGACATCGTTTCAAGCCTTAGTCAACTACCTCTCAACAACATCTCAGGCAAGTATCATCCTTGATTTCTAAATTTCTCTCAATCATTTTCTTCTCTCTCTCTCTCTCTCTCTCTCTCTCTCTCTCTCTCTCAAAGACCCATAAGACTAAGTGGCTAAGGAAAGGTAAGACAGTAGTAAGAAGAGAGGTATTGAGAGAGAATGAGTAGATTCTGAGACTAAGAGAGACGTAGAGGAGCCCTTTAAGATGCGATATTCTAGAGACTTTGCAAGTTTAATGTGGATTAATTTTTGAGATTCTAGACAATAATGTGCATTGATATTGCATGCATGTTGTAATAGTTGCCTATCACTTGTTAATTTTTACTAGATTTTATTTCATTTTTCTAAAAAAATTATAATATTTATCTTATTAATAAAATAATATTATGATGTGTTCTTCGTAATTTTTAGGTTTTAGGTGGGTTTTTTGGTAATTTTCAGTTTTAGAGGTTTTTCTGTAATTTTGGTTATTTTCATATTAGTATTTGTAGGCGACGGTTGGGGTTAGAGAGGGAGGTCAAACATATTGTGGAAGAAACCCTAGATCTATGAAGTTTAAGCTTTTCCTTCATTGAAAAATTTAGATCGTGGAGATTTAAGCTTTGATCTCTAATTAAAAGCTAAGAGAACGGCCTTCTCTTCAATTGTATTTCAGTTATTCGTCAATAAAAATCCAACCTTTTTCCTCCAAATCTCCTCTTTTCACCATAAAAATCCTACCTTCCTTATTAAAACCCATCTTTTTCCATAAAAATCCTCTTTTATATCATCAAAATCCTAGCGTATCGCATCAAATTGGTATCAGAGCCATATGATCATCATGACAACCACAAGATCACAGGAGAAGTACGACGCTTTGGAGGAGATGCTTGAAGTTCAGATGGCGGATCAAAGGAAATGTATGGAGGAATTCAGATCTGAGGTCAGATTTGAGATTATGGCAGCGATCGAAGAAGCATCCAATGCGTAGGAGGCGAGGATGATGTAGTTTATCACGCAAGTATGCACTAGCCCAACACAACTCGTAGCGAATCCCAGATCCAAAGACGACCAAGATTTCAGATCTGAAGGAGAATCCAGATCTTGGGCAAAATGTGAAGCGTTCTGCGAAGGGGAAGTAAAAGATCGAATATTTCCGCGAAGGGCTTCTGTCCGATGCCGATCAGGTGTCTAAGGAAGAAGACATCATGGAGGACGGGACCTCATCCACCCTCAACGGAGCCTCGCGGTACCTTGCAAAACCCTACATCACACCTACAGGGCCAGACAGCCCCTGCAGTGTAACTACAGGACCCTGGACCCGCATGGCCGCCAGGACCTTGCATGGGCCCCGCATGGCCGCCAATCCTTGCAGGTTCCCTGCAGACCCATTGGGGCCCTACAGGGCCCTACAGAGCTGTCAGGCCCATCGCAAGCCCTCGGCGGCCTACCAGAGGACTGTCGAGCTACGAACGGTTCGTACGAGGCCCCACAACTTCCAGGGGGCCCGCAAAGACTTCGACGGTGAATTTGGGTAGCTTCAGGAATCTGAGGATGACGTGGAAGCGCGCTAGTGGCTTCGTGGGCCCTGGTTTACGGCGGAGAGGCAAAGACACATGTACTACCGGCCTACGAGGAGGTTCAGGAGAATTATGACAAGGACCCAAGCTTTGAGGAGAGGTGAACGACTACGCTTGGTATGAGGATGACCGGTGCGGCAATGAAGATAGGTGACGACCCGTGGAGGGGTTATAAGAAACATAGGAAGGTACGCCCCAACACTTATCATTCCCCTTACTATGGACATGCAGGAGATTTCAACACCGATAGCAGGATTGGGAAGCTAAGGATGCCCATATTTTAGGAAGAAGACCTGGATGAATGGATATATAAAACAAAGAGAGATTTTGGGGTGACGTGTCTCACTGAGGAAGAGAGATTGAAGGTGATGGGAGTATGATAAGAGGAAAAGACTTTATCATGGTACCAATGGAGACCACAGCAGACCTGTTCTCTCGTGAGAAAAATTCAAAGATTGTCTATTAGACCGGTTTCGTGAGACTCAGGGGGCGACCTATATGAGTAGCTCTACGCACTGTGGCAGGAAGATACGGTCAAGGAGTATATCAGAAAATTCGAGATGCTGGCAGGATGTGTTCATGGAATGTCGGTCGAGTCCTTATAGAGATGTTTCATGAAGGGACTCAAACCAAGCACGTGGACAGAGCTACGCATACAGAGATCTAGAGGACTGCTAGACAAGATGTGTTTGGCTCGGATAGTGGAGGACAGACTTGCAGGAGAGCGGCGCGCCAGGGAAGCATGGAGCGGATCCACTTCTAGTAGCCAGGTAGCGACAGGAAAGGAGAAGGCTCCATCAGTAGGGCTCCAGTCCATCCAAGAGAACGACAAGCATCAATCGAACAATATGCTTAAACTGCTCACAGAGGCGGAGATTTCGGATAGGCAAACCAAGGGGCTCTGCTTTCGTTATAACAAGAGGTACGTGTACCAGGACATCGTTGCAAGGATTATGCTCCCCAGTTATTGATCGTTGAAGATGAAGAAGACCAGGCAGTGGAGCCAAAAGGAGACGAGCACCTCCATTTGGATTAGTGAGACCATAGTTTTTACAAGACCACCTTGAGAACAAGGTGGTTACTTGGGGAAGTAATGATGTGTTTTGCATTTTGGCCCATCAGGGATGTTTTCGTAATTTTCAGATTTTATGAGATATTTTTGTAATTTTCAGTTTTAGGGACTAGTTTTAGGAATTTTTCTATTATTTTAATTATTTTCATATTAGTATTTGTACGCGACGGATGTGGTTAGAGATGGAGGTCGAATATATGGTGGAAGAAACCCTATATCTATGAAGTTTAGACTTTTCCTTTATTAAAAAAGTCAGACCTTGGAGATTTAACCTTTATCTCTAATTCAAAGCTAGGAGAGCGGCCTCCTCTTCAATTGTGGCGAACTTTATCATATATTTCAGTTATTTTTCTATAAAAATCCAACCTTTCCCCCAAATCCCCTCTTTTAACTATAAAAATCCCACATTTCTTATAAAATTCCATCTTTTCCGATAAAAATCCTCTTTCTTATCATCAAAACCCGAGTGTATCGCGTCATATCAGACATAATTTTATTTTAAAAAAATTTAAAAAAAATACAAAAATCATGTAGCTTATGTTTTGCACTATTGATAAGTCTAGCGATACATTATTTATGTCTCTTCTATTTTCAATCTAATTCCATCCTTTTAGGTAAAGCAGTCCCCAAGAACCAAACCTATCACGATCCATATTGTTTGTTTTCCATTACATTACATACTCAGCTTAAACAAAAAATTCATTGGTTTTAGCCTTGCTCGTTACCGTTACCGTTACCATTATATGGCCACCTCTCCTTCCAACTGAACTACATAACCAATCTGCATTCCTTAAGTATCAATTAAATGGCCTTTCTGTATCATCTCACTTGATATAAATTCGTTCAATGTCCTAACCCCTTGCCATCATATACACATTTAATGTTACACGGCTATCATTGCTTTTTTTACTATTGTTGACAGGTTATTTGGTGTCATTTTTGGGCAATGAGTAATCATATTGATGCATTGGCATAGTCATACAAGTGTCGCAAATAAAATCCCTTAAGTTGCTATAGTTAATGAACTAGCGGGCATGGTGCGCACATTGAAATTATTACCAAGCTCTAAACTAAGCCACTGATCTTTAACACATGAATGCTTCAACCAAAAGAGAAGTCAATAATATGATTATGGATAATATGATAAAAAAAACAAATGAAAATGAGATAATTGGAAAAAAGGAAATTTTGTGAAAATTCAATGGGTAGCAAACAGGTCAGATCTGGCCAGGAACGAGTCGGGTTGGATCTAACCCAACCCGTTTAGGGGTATACTCGAACCCGACCCGATTCTCTGGGTCATGAAATTAAAACATGCACCCGACCTGACGGGCTGTCAGGTAACCCAAACCCGACCCGCATGATATTTTTCTCTTTAAAAATAAATGCCACCCGCAAGAATCGCTCAGGCAAACTCCTTGAGGAATGAACAACTGTGCACCAGCTACGCTAAAAAGGTTGGTGTTACTTAATGTCACGCCCCGCAACACGGGACGCATCATGTTTCGCAAAGGATAGCAAGTCCTGCAGTTAACCAGTAAAAACAATCTACACACAAGCAGAGATGCATCAAAATGCTTACAAAAATTTTCATTTATATATATGTAGACGAGTTTACAAAATGCTATATATCATGTTATACGCATGTATAACAAAAGTACATCTGCCACTATCATATAATTACATACATTACCCCGAATCAAAAGTCAGCGGTCTCAACCGCAAAGTCTGGTTCCTCAAATTCTGGCGCCTCCTCTGTCTCTGGATCAACACCTGGTGGAACAACAACAATGAGACCCACCAGGTAAATCACAATGATTCTAAAAATTTGGAATTTAAAATATGTGAATCATGAGAAAACATTGGCTAGGGGACAGGAACTAGGAACAGGTAATAGACTATACATTTTATTAGAATGTAAGACAAACATGTGAGATGGTGTTATCACGATCCTATCAATCTATACCAAACCTAGACTGTGAATCATATTGGAGAGTACAGTAAGGAACCAAGGAGTCTACCTTAGTACCCAGGGGCGCTCACTTGGGCCAGGCCCAAAGTAGGAACAATAGGGGCCATGAGTCCAGAAGTAACAACGTGAAACTCATTAATTAAGTCTGGCGGTACACTAGGGGTCAAATCCTGATTCAATGATGTGACCCTATCAGGAACAACCTGATGCGGTCAAGTCATTAGGAGCGTGGCTCCAGTCGCTCCCGCACTCTCACTAATATGATTTACCCCAAAACCCTAGTCTGAAGTGCCAAGTGTATATTAGTGTACATCTCTCAGTGCCTCAGTGATATAGTCCAGGTGTTGTTCTATACAAATGTTTTTAAGCAAGGTTTCCCAGGCGAATTGAATTTTAAAGCCACATTGAACTCAATTCGTATATTGGTGTGCTACAACATTCTGGTTCCAATCATATTTTCAATCATTCTAATTTATCAAATCTAAACATATATAATCAAAGTTTCAAATCCTGGTTTCTATAGCACACCTAATATACCAATTAGTCCAATATCATGGGGCCACTGAACAACATTATAGCAAATAATGAGACTATCCTGCTTATTAATTGTCATGTAGATGCCCATGCTAAGATATTCAATTTTTTGCATTTTTAGAGCATGTTACATGTTATGATGCTTCCTTAGAGCATGTTAAATGTTATGATGCTTCCTTCTCATTATTTGCTATAACGTTGTTCAGTGGCCCCATGACATTGGACTAATTGGTATATTAGGTGTGCTATAGGAAATAATGAGAAGTAAGCATCATAACATTTAACATGCTCTAAAAATGCAAAAATTGAATATCTAAGCATGGGCATCTACATGACAATTAATAAGCAGGTTATTCTAGTATAATATATAGACTAAAACTGGAATATAAATAGGAATACGAGCGAACCTGCAAGTAGAGGTAATGATCATGTCGCACTTTTGGAATTATTGGGGGATGGACAATGGTGGGAGGGACAATATAGTGATCTCAGATAAATTTCATCATCGATCATTTCGGGACTTAACCATGTGTACATGGTTTTTTTATGATCCTTCAGGCAGCGTTTTATGATCCTACGGGCAGAAAACTTAGATCCTTCAGGCAGTGGCATGGATCATGATCCAACAGGCAGAAAATTCACATATTTTCCAGCGGCCTTTGAGGCCAAACCCTCATCTTCAATCATCATGTAATTTCTAAGCCAATCTACGGCATTTACCAAGCCTCAAGTGCCATAAAAATTATTATCCGAATATGGGCAACTATGAAAAATCCCAACAGATGTGACAAGAGAATAATCCCTTAGATTAGTCACAAATATTTGGCCAAGGTGACCAATTTCAACCACGGTTCGGTCATGGGGAGGTAATGCGTACTGCAGAGGAAGAGGGAAAAGCCGGACGGTCCCGACAAGAGAGAAAAATACTAAAACAGCCCGCATGCAGCCGCACGCAAGGGGAAATGGGCCATACGGGTCATGGTTAAGAGGAAAGTCTCTCGGATAGTCATTTCGAAGGCCAATATGGCTGCAGCGAGAATCGTCGCCTTGCCCGATGCTCAGAAACATCATTGCATAAAGGAAAAATACATTTCACAATTTTTAAAAATCCAAAATTAGAGAATCAAGGTGATTTTACCCGAAATTGTGGACTGTGGGAAGAAATCGTATGAAAATCCCAATTCCAAGGCTCTAACCGAACACAAATCCAGAAGAAAAAACAAACTTTGCTTCTGAAAATATTTTTGCGTGAAAAATCCAAAACCGTAGCCCCATTCGAGCTTAAATAAGGGAAGAGAAGACCTGAGAAGCTCATGGGGGAGCTGTGGCTTCGCCACGAGGCGTTCGGTCTTGATGACGTGTCGAAACCCTCCAAAATTTAGTGCATGAGGAAAACGCGAAGCCACGACACGTTCCCCGTGAGGTGGAGCAAGGAAAGAGAGCCCCGTGGCTTGGGCGTTTCCTTCGTGTCGAAGAATCGACGAGAGAGAGAAGGGGCGGTGAAATTTTTGTCACCGCCGTGCTTTCGAGTGAATCGCGAAAGAGAACGGGATAGAAGAGAGAGGGGGGGAGAGAGTAAGAGGGGGAAATAAAAGGGGAGTGGGCCACTGGGCTGGGCCGATTAAAAAGAAAGGAGAAAACGAAGAAAAAAGAAAAGGGAAAAAGAAAGGCCTATGGGACTTTACATTCTACCCTCCTTACAAAAAATTCCGTCCTCGAAATTAAAAAACAAAACTAAGATACAACAAACAAATAAGGAAAACGCTCTCACATCTCGTCCTCTCTTTCCCATTGGACTCCCGGACTAGTCTCGATGCCACATCATCTTCACCAGGCTAACAACTCTGTTTCGAAGAGCCTTCTGCTGACGATCAATGATCCGCACTGGTTGTTGCTCATATGTCAGATTAGGCCGCACAGTGATCTCAGAATGATCAACATGTGTCAGGTACCCTACATACTTACGCAACTGGGATATGTGAAACACATCATGCACTCCTAAAAATGGAGGTAATGCAAGCATATATGCCACTTCACCCACGCGCTCCAAGATATCAAAAGGTCCAATATAGCATGGACCGAGCTTCCCTCTCCAACCAAATCGGATCATGCCTCTAGTAGAAGAAATCTTCAAGAAAACATGATCACTAGGTTGGAATTCTAAGTGTCTTTGCTTCGCATCTGCCCAATGCTTATACCAATCCTGCGCCACTTGAAGCTTCTCCCTGATAGTGCGCACAACATCCACGGCCTCTGTAATCATCTCTGGTCCCATCAACTCCCTATCACCCACATCATCCCAACTCAACGGTGAACAGCACTTTCTTTCATATAAGGCTGTAAAAGGAGCCATGCCGATGTTAGCTTGATAGCTGTTGTTATATGCAAACTCCACGAGATGAAGGTGATCTTCACATGATCCCTTGAAGTCTAGCATACATGCACGCAGCATATCCTCTGCGATCTGAATAGTGCGTTCAGACTGGCCATCTGTTTGTAGGTGATAGGCCGAACTAAAACTCATGTGTGCCCCTAGATGATCCTGTAAGCTCTTCCAAAAATGTGATGTGAAACGAGTGTCTCTATCTAAAACGATGCTCACAGGAACTCCATGAAGCCTAACAATCCCCTCCATGTACTTCTTGGCAAACACTTCTGTAGACTGGCCAACCCTGAAAAGAATGAAATGTGCCAACTTAGTCAACCAATCTACAATCACCCAGACAGCATCATTATGCTTCGTACTTCTAGGTAGTTCAGTCACAAAATTCATCGTAATGTGCTGTCACTTCCATTCTGGTATAGGTAAAGGCTGTAATAAACCAGCAACTCGATGATGTTCGGCCTTCACCTGTTGGCACACCACGCACTTCGCCACACTCCTGGCAACACTTCTCTTCTTACCATGCCACCAATAATGTTGCCTCAGGTCCTTATATATTTTGGTCCCGCCTGGATGAATGGAATATGGGAAACTATGTGCATTCAACAATTCGTCTCGAATATCTCCAGCCGGCATACAAATCCTACTGCCATTCCGCAAGGACCATCTTCATGAATTCGGAACTCCGGTCTCTGTTATGCCAACACCAGATTCCTAATCTTCTGCAACTTCCCATCACTTGCCTGAGCCGTCTTGATCATATCTACCAGAGTGGACTGAATCTGCATATTCTTCAACGAGGCAGTCAGCCCAGGCAAAACCACATCTATCTCCATCTCTCTAATCTCTTGTTGCAGCCTCCACTGAGTTGTAAGTGTCATTACACCTGAAGACGACTCAGCGCATCAGGTACGACATTGACATTTCCATGTTGATATTGAAGGTCAATATCATAATCCGCCATCAACTCTATCCATCGACGTTGTCTCGTGTTAAGCTCCTTCTGTGTGAAGATATACTTCAAACTCTTATGATCTGTAAATATCTTCGCATGCTCTCCCAATAAGAAATGTCTCCACATCTTCAATGCAAAAATAACCGCTGCCAACTCCAAGTCATAGATAGGATAATTCTTCTCATGATTCTTCAGCTGTTTGGATGCATAAGCTCAACCCAGGCATGTTGATGTAATACACATCCAAGTCCTTTACCCGATGCATCACAGAATACTTCAAATCCTCCCGTCCGATCAGAAATAACCAAAATTAGGGCGGATGTTAATCTCTTATTTAGCTCCTAGAAAGCATCATTACATGCCTTGGACCAGACGAACACCACATCATTTCTCGTTAATCGTGTCATAGGCTCCGCGATCTTCGAGAAATCCTTAATAAACCTCCGATAATAACCAACCATCCCCAAGAAGCTACGAATCTCTGTCACGGTCCGTGGAATAGGCCAGGTCTGAACCGCTACTACTTTTCCAGGATTGACAGAGATTCCTTCTCCAGACATCACGTGACCTAAATATGCCACCTTGTTCAGATAGAATTGACATTTGCTGAGTTTGACGAATAGTTTGTGTTGTCTCGGAGTTTCCAGGACCTTCCTCAAATGTTCAGTACGCTCTTGGGTGTCCTTCGAATATATCAGGATATCATCAAGATAGACAACTACAAACGTATCCAAATACTCATATAGTACTAGGTTCATAAGGCTCATGAATACTGTCGGAGCGTTGGTCACGCCAAATGGCATTATCAAGAACTCATAGTGCCCATACTTGGTCATGAATGCGGTCTTATGAATGTCATCCTTCACTATCAACTGATGAAATCCCGTCCACATATCCAATTTCGAACAATTGCTCGATCCTCCAGGTTGGTCAAAGATTCATCGATACGGGGAAGAGGATATTTATTCTTCACTGTCACCTTGTTCAATTCCCTGTAATCAACACACATGCGTCAAGTTCCATCATTCTTTGATACCAATATAGAAGCACCCCAAGGAGATACGTTAGGTTAGGTCGTATCTATCCCTTCTTCAGTAATTCATTCAACTGGGTACGAACTTCTTCTAGCTCGGGTGGCGCCATATGATATGGTTTCTTGGATATCGGCTGGGCGCCTGGTACCAAGTCAATGGAAAATTCAACGGCACGTTCCGGAGGTAATTCTATAATATCGTCCGGAAACACGTCCATGAATTCCCGTACTATCTCTGGAATCTCTGGTTCATCAACCTCCATGGCACTCACCACAGCTTCTGTTGATCGGTCTCTAAATCGTATTGGTCCCTCAGATCTACCTCCAATGATGAACTCAAATTTTGGATGAGCAGTCATCTCGAACACTACCCTCATTTGACGACAGTTAATGGTAGCATGAAATATCGCCAACCAATCTATTCCAAAGACAACATCAAAACTTGTCATTTCGATTACCAGAAAATCTGTAAATAGCTCTCGTCCACAAATAACTACAGGACATTGAGGGTATTCTGATATGGTCATAATCTATCATAGGCGGAGGTGACGCACAAATGGATGCACAAATCAAGGCGCACAAATCAAGGCAAAAATTAAGGCGACAAATAAGGCGCATAAATGGAGGCGCGATATCAGCGGAGCAAAATTAGTCATCGGACAATTTTGGAAGGTTTTGGACAGATTTAGTAATTTTCATTTTTGGAAAGATTTGGGCTGATTTAGTAATTTTTCTTTTATGGCCAGATCTGCTCCTACAAATGTTTAGAGCAGCTGTCCATTGTTTTCATGCAATTGGAGAGTTATAAACCCTATTTCTTAGAGTGATAGTTATAGATCTAGTGAGAGAGTAAGTTGTAGTCGTAGATCTAGATTGAAGAGCCGGCTCCCTCTCGAAAGGGGTCGATTATCTGTCCCACTTTATTTCAATAAAAAGCCCAAATTTCAGCCCCAAATCTATCAAAAACCTATCAAATTTGTATCAGAGCATCTATGATCCATGGATGATTTGCTACAACAAGCTCGGATGCGGTGACAGGAAGGGAACAACCTATACCGAAAGGACCGATTCTTCGAGGCGGCTTTCGAATATATTTCTGCAAAAGCTCACTTTGATTGCAATCCCACGGTTAAAGGGAGAGCTCAACACTTGCATTGCCTAAAACATTTGATGGGTTGTTATCGGGTGCTTAGACACTATCAAAGTTGCATTGAACTGGGTTCGGAGATCTTGGGTTACGACTCAAAGAATGTGACGGCTTTTTTTACATAGAGCAAGCTTACAGAGCAGTTGGTCTTCATGATGCTGCGGACGCCGATATGATGCAATCCCAGGGAATTTTCGAAGAGGATGAAGTAAGACGAAATCGGTGATATAGAAAAAGGGGTAGAGGAGGCTAGAAAAGCTATAGAACTTTCAGATCTGAAAGAGACGGAGGAAAATGTCGTAGATCTGAAGCCTGCGGCTATCAGCGACCCAGATCCGACGCTGACGGAGAATGACGAACCAGATCTGGCCTAGACGAGCCCCCAGATTGTCGCCGCAACCACGGTGAGTCCCCAGAAGACCACGACGACCCCTTAGAGGGCTTCGCTGGCCTCGACGAGGCCGTTGGGGCCTTGTGCGTTGCGGAAGAAACCCCGACGGTCCATAGCGCCGCCTTTCGAGCGATGCCGACAGCAACTCCGGCAAGATCGCGCCCAACTGCTACCATCGGCTGCGCCATGCACCGATAAGGAAGATGAAGCTCGTAGGTGGCCCTTTGATCCCGAGGGGAGATGGACATCTCCACGTGGAGCAGTTACCATCGCAGACTTCATACCCCACCTTGAGGACAAGGTGGTTTTAGGAGGCGGAGTAATGATATGGTCATAATCTATCATAGGCAAAGTGACGCACAAATAGAGGCACAAATCAAGGCGCACAAATTAAGGCAAAAATTAAGGCGACAAATAAAGTAAGGTGACAAATGATGCGCATAAATGGAGGCGTGATATCAGCGGAGCAAAATTAGTCATCGGACAATTTTGGAAGGTTTTGGGCAGATTTAGTAATTTCCATTTTTGGAAAGATTTGGTCTGATTTAGTAGTTTTCCTTTTATGGCCAGATCTGCTCCTACAAATGTTTTGGGCAGTCGTCCATTGTTTTCATGCAATTGGAGAGTTATAAACCCTAGTTCTTAGAGTGATAGTTATAGATCTAGTGAGAGAGTAAGTTGTAGTCATAGATCTAGATTAAAGAGTCGGCTCCCTCTCGAAAGGGGTCGATTATCTTTGTATCCCACTTTATTTCAATAAAAAGCCCAAATTTCAGCCCCAAATCTTTCAAAAACCTATCATATTCACAGGTCGTCTTCAACATGCCATCACCAGTATTAACATTCCAATGGATAGTCAAGGGTTCAACATGAATGTTGTGTGTGCTAACAAATCGAGTGGCTAGGAAACAGTGAGAGGCTCCTGAATCGAATAATGAAAGGGCAGGTCTACCAGCGACTAGTATAATACCTAGTGTCAAGGATACTATGTCTAAGTAAAGATGTAACTAAATATGAAAGTAATCACTGAAAGCATTAAATTCTTACCAGTAATCACTTCACCAGTAGCCTCGGTCTCCACTGCCGTCATAGTGAATGCATGGCGCTTCGGAGGTGGTGCATGTGCTCTGGCCTGCTGAAAACACTTCTTCTGGGGAGGAAGCAATGGTCTACGTGGTGTATTTCCTGCTGGGGTAGAAGCAGGAGCAGGAGCACGAACAGGAGCTGGAGCTGGAGCAGGTGCTGCTGATACTTTCTGCAGACAATCTCGGGCAATGTGCTCCTTGGATCCACAAACCAGGCAAAGACCTAAACGCCATCGACACTCCTCCTTACAATGACCACTCTTACCACAATAATGACATACTGGACGTGGCTGCTTGCTGTGGAGCCGGCCTCTTGAACTAAACCAGCTGCACTGGCCGGTGTACATGTCTAGCTGGAGGCGAAGGTCGACTCGTCCCTTCGACGGCAGCTGTAGGTGGTCGCCTCGAAGGGACAGACACGAGACGCTCCCGATCAGCTTCCCTCTATATTTACTTGTACTCACGAGCTATCGCAAGTACCTCTGCATGGGTCTTCGGACCCAGCCCAACCATCTTCTACCGGAGCTTTATATTCAAACCCTGCTGGAACCATAGAGCTCGAGCTGCGGGAGTGGATGCCATCTCTTTCGTGAATCTGCTGAAGGATAGAGAACTCAGCATCATACTCCTCAACAGTTATGGTGCTCTGCTTCAGATTGGTGAATCTCGCCTTCAACTCCATCTGAGCCTCATGAGAAAAGAACTGTGCATTGAATTGCTCCTTGAATGTATTCCACGTGATAGGCTTTGGCAATCGATCTTCTACGGCGTCCCACCAGATCCTGGCTCCCTCCTTCAGCTATAACTTTGCAATCTTTACCCAGGATTTTGTGGGAATCTCTACTGCAGTCAGGTTGTCTACTATGCTACGCAACCACTCCTCTACCTGTAAAGGATCCTCTCGACCAGTAAATGGAACCGGGCGTAACGCTCGAAACTGGTGTACCCCTCCAGAAGTCTTAGGCTCCTCACGAATAACCTGAACAAGCTCTCGTAGGGCATGATCCGAGATCTAATGGACTGTAGGGTTACTCGAACTAGAGCCAGAAGAGTTCTGAGCCATCTTCACGGTGCGCTTTCGATGATTGAAAACTCGCAAGCGCCTGCATTCACAGGGACAATGTCAATTTCAATTAAGCATCTTTATCATGATGTATCCTACTCTTTCTAAACGGTTCACGATGTTGGTTGCGAGGACCTATATGGGCCACTAAGAAAAACATGGCACGCCCCGTAACCCGGGGAGCATCATGTTTCGCAAAAGATAGCAAGTCATGCAATTAACCAGTGAAAACAATCTACACACAAGCGGAGATGCATCAAAATGCTTAACAAAAATTTTCATTTATATATATATATATGGACGAGTTTACAAAATGCTATATATCTTGTTATACGCATGTATAACAAAAGTATATCTGCCACTATCATATAATTACATACATTACCCCTAATCAAAAGTCAACGGTCTCAACCGTGAAGTCTGGGTCCTCAAACTCTGGTGCCTCCTCTGTCTCTGGATCAACACATAGTGGAACAACAACAAGACCCACCAGGTAAATCACAATGATTCTAAAAATTTGGAATTTAAAATATGTGAATCATAAGAAAACACTGGCTAGGGGACAGGAACTAGGAACAGGTAACAAACTTTACATTTTATTAGAATGTAAGACAAACATGTAACATGGTGTTATCACGATCCTATCAATCTATACCAAACCTACGCTGTGAATCATATTGGAGAGTACAGTAAGGAACCAAGGAGTCCACCTCGGTACCCAGGGGCGCTCACCTGGGCCAGGCCCAAAGTAAGAACAATAGGGGCCATGAGTCCAGAAGTAACAACGTGGAACTCATTAATTAAGTCCAGCAGTACATTAGGGGTCAGATCCTGATTCAATGATGTCACCATGGTCGGAACAACCTGATGTGGTCAAGTGATTAGGAGCGTGGCCCCAGTCGCTCCCACACTCTCACTAATATGATTTACCCCAAAACCCGTGAGTCTGAAGTGCCAATTGTATATTAGTGTACATCTCGCAGTGCTTCAGTGATATAGTACAGGTGTTGTTCTACACAAATGTTTTTAAGCATGGTTTTCTAAGGCGAATTAAATTTTAAAGCCACATTGAACTCAATTCGTATATTAGTGTGCTACAACATTCTGGTTCCAATCATATTTTCAATCATTCTAATTTATCAAATCTAAACATATATAATCAGAGTTTCAAATCCTGATTTCTATAGCACATCTAATATACCAATTAGTCCAATGACATGGGCCACTGAACAACATTATAGCAAATAATAAGAAGGAAGCATCATAACATTTAACATGCTCTAAAATGCAAAAATTGAATATCTAAGCACGGGCATCTACATGACAATTAATAAGCAGGATATTCTAGTATGCTACATAGTGTAAAACTGGAATATAAATACGAATACAAGCAAACCTGGAAATAGAGGTAATGATAATGTCGCACTTTTGGAATTATGGGGATGTACAATGGGGGAGGGACAATCTAGTGTATGATCCTACGGGCAGAAAACTTAGATCCTTCAAGCAGTGGCCTGGTTCATAATCCAACAGGCAGAAAATTCCCATACTTTCCAATGGCATTTGAGGCCAACCCCTCATCTTCAATCATCGGGTAACTTCTAAGCCAATCTATGGCCTTTACCAAGCCTTAAGTGCCATAAAAATTATTATCCGAATATGGGCAACTATGAAAATTTCCAACAGATGTGATAAAGGAATAATCCCTTAGATCAGTCACAAATATTTGGCCAAGGTGACCATTTCCAGCCACGTTTCAGTCACGGGGAGGCACTGCGTACTGCAGAGGAAGAGGAAAAAGCCGGACGGTCCCGACAAGGGAGAAAAATACTAAAACAGCCCGCATGCAAGGGAATGGGCCATACGGGTCATGGTCAAGAGGAAAGTCTCTCAGATAGTCATTTCGAAGTCCAATAGGGCTGCAGCGAGAATCGCCGCCTTACTCGGTGCTCAGAAACATCATCGCATAAAGGAAAAACACATTTCACAATTTTTAAAATCCAAAATTAGAGAATCAAGGTGATTTAACCCGAAACTGTGGACTGTGGGAAGAAATCGGATGAAAATCCCAATTCCAAATCTCTAACCGAACACAAATCCAGAAAAAACAAACTTTGCTTCTAAAAATATTTTTGCGTGAAAATCCAAAACCCTAGCCCCATCTGAGCTTAAATAGGGGAAGAGAAGACCTGAGAAGCTGATAGGGGAGATGTGGCTTCGCCACGAGGCGTTCGGCCTTGATGACGTATTAAAACCCTAAAAAAATAGGGCATGAGGAAAATGCAAAGCCACGCCATGTTCCCCGTGAGGTGGAGCAATGAGAGAGAGCCTCGTGGCTTGGGCTTTTCCTTCGGGTCGAAGGATCAACGAAAGAGAGAAGGGGCAGCGAAATTTTTGTCGCCGTCGTGCTTTCGAGTGAATCGCGAGAGAGAACGGGAGAGAAGAGAGAAAGGGGGAAAATAAATGGACTGGGCCGATTTAAAAAGAAATGAGAAAAAGAAGAAAAAAGAAGGGAAAAAGAAAGGCACATGGACTTTTACACTCAAGAACAATTTATTTATTTAAGCAAACTAAAAGTTAAGATTTAAAATTAAGAAAAAGAATTCAAATCACCAGAA
This sequence comes from Scilla litardierei, assembly GCA_030789695.1. NCBI lineage: Eukaryota > Viridiplantae > Streptophyta > Magnoliopsida > Asparagales > Asparagaceae > Scilla > Scilla litardierei. The sequence continues at coordinate 15,063,881 of CM061137.1, read as the reverse complement.
TCGAACCCACGATCAATCTAGAAACATCACCAAACGAAATCCCTCACCGAAACTCCAATTGCAACATGTATTCTCATGTTTCCATGTAAATATAAATATATTTATAAATTGAAACAGTTTGGATCCAGGTCAATTCAGGTTGACGGGTCAAACCCACCCGACCCGGATGTTTATCCTGGTCAGCCAGGTCAACCCGGATTCGACCCGACCATTTGTCTATACCCACTAGGTTAATGAGGCCGAATTCGAGTAGGATCGGGTTCATTTTACCACCCCTATAAAAATCCATTCTAAGTATTTTTCATGGATCTTAGATTAGTTGGAGATTATGAAGAAGGAAGTTACATATGGCAAGAATATTTGATTGGGTTTTGGACAATATGAAGATGGAAATTTGCAACATGTGAAAAGAACCTGGATCTCAGGACTTGTCCATGTATAATGTGTGGCGGCTAGCCTTATTCCTTACAAGCATTCAATCGGTGCTATCAAACTTGGCAAAAATTGTTATAAGCACACTTACTACACTAAAGGAATGAACATGAAATTATACTAGGCTATGCTAGGATATGCTACCTGTATTTACGGACATGATTTTGAGATCAAACTCCTTACAACATAATCTAACTGCCTATATGAAGGGAAAAAGGGCAGGACCCTTAAAACTATAAATAAATAAATAAGGAGAGAAACATTAGACGCGGTCAGAGACAAAAAGAAAGCCTTAATGGCTTATCAAATGCAAGAAAACAAAAGAAAGCGTGACAATGAGTCATTTGATCTAGGACTAAATAAAGGTGGACTACCTAAAAAGGGTAGTATGCCTCATTAAAAGAGAAATGATAAGATCATAAGAGACATGCTCCAAGTCAACTAATGTCATTTACCAACCCTAATCCTAGAGGCAAGGAAAGAGTTATGGCAAACAAAGAAAGAGTCAAATCTATGCGGGTACATCATGACCCCAACAGAATCACAAATTGATGTTAGTCAATCATCCCAACTCCAAGAAGAAGTAAGCACATGTAGACTATCTTTTCTATTACTCAATTCATTCACGGTAAGTCTGATAGAGCTAAGTATGTTTGTGTTGGGGTTGGACGCAGAAGAATAATATACAAACAAAGTAGGATTGTAAAGAAATTATAGAAAGCACAAAGACAACCCACCACACACAAAATCTAGCAATCACACAGAGAGACAAGATTTATATTGGTTCGGCCCAATGTGGGGCCTACGTCCAATCTTTCGTTATCACGATTTTCACTAGATCAGAGATGTAGAACAAAAGAGAATACACCAACTACCAAGATCTCCAACAACGAGCAAACCCTCTGGACAATGTAAATCTAGCCCTCTAGCAAATACAATATCTCTTGCAGCTCAATAGTGGAAAGATCTTAGCAGAAAATCCTAGAACAAGAAATATCCCCTCTCCCAAAGCTCGTAGCCGTCTCCAAAACACTTGCTGCGCAAACGTCGTATTCTCCAATTGTCTTTAGCACATTGTTTGCACCATGCATCATCAACCCAATAAGTTCTCTTGTTTTTATATCAAAGGAATCCGTCCTAAGGTAGAAAAGGACGGTTTAAGTCGTGGTCGTTTGATTTGATCAAGTATCAAATCAACGGACCAAACTAAAATCCGCACAGGCCAAAATTAACCCAACTGGGTATCGGCGTGTCACTGCCTAATTCAGAAAAGCTGGACGTTCTGCTGCTTCTGCACAAGCATGCCAACTCAGTACAAATTATGGTACAATCGTGTCACTGTTGTGAGAACATAGTGCCAGCCTTGCACGACCATCCCAATTGAACTGAAACTTTGGCACGGCCGTGCCACTGGCCCAAAACCATTTGCCATAATTGCACGACCATGCTCATGCATGGCACGGGGCCATGCCCAGATTGATAATTTGAAGCATAATTTTAACGCTCTACCCTGCTTCAAACTTCCTCCATCACACAAGCATTATTTCATCTATCACTATGACATCGCAAGCTCTCCATAACGGTTCTACCCAAATTCCGAACATCTCTACACATATCTAGAATTTATGAAACACCAATGACAACGGGAATCAGTCAAACCACTCACCAAGTGTATATCAAGCTTGAGTTTGACTGCAGCAACCGTCTTCGTAAGCATATATGTTAGTGGTTATGCCATAGGCCAAATATTTGGACCTTTGTGTTCTGTCATTTTTTATTTATAAAATATTTCTCTTAATGTTATAATTATATTGCTTGCATGTTTCATTATAATAATGTTTGAATAGTTGTTTTATGTTATTTTAAGCATCCATAGTCATTCAGCGTTAAAGATATAATGATGAATTAAGACTAGTATGAGTTTGGTTGATAATTATGAGGTAATTATATGTAAAGTGATACAAATCAAACTTATATGTACTTGTTAGAGAACAAGGTACTGAAAAGATTCGCTATGAGATCATTACATGGATCGATAGCATAAATGATCTCATAATAGTTATGTCATAGAATTCTTAGACCTAATATCATCACAGTTTTATACATGAGGAACATCATGCTTTGATATAACCAAACGTTATCTTTAATCAGATAATCATAAAGGTTATGATTGAACATGATGTAAATTATGCAGAGGAAAGTGAATGAACAAGATGGAATTTGTCCCTCTTATGAAAGAAATATCTAATGGGCCCCTCGATAAGTAGGACTAAGAAATGCATGGTCGTACTCAAATGAGTGTCATTTGATATTATCAGTCTACTTCGTAATCGAGAAATTAAATATTTGAACAATATAAGTATGACACTGTCCATACTAATATTCAAATCAAATATCATGTGACAAAAGGATTATGGTATGTTCTATTAGTTAGGTTAATATCGGACTAACAATATTCATATTAATTGGGTGATCATAATGTCTTGCTATAGACCAATTGTGACTCGTGGGCTTTTAATGGGGTTAGGCCCACTATCAATTTGATATGAGCCTATTGGGTCGCACACAAAGAACGTAATGGATGGGATAGGGTTTTATACGAGATTTCGAATCTGATTTGAAATTCGAAATAAGAATATATCTTAACCATCAGATATTGTATCTTGATAAGATATTATCCCTACGATATCGCTGTGTAACTAAAACGCGTTAAAGAGTTAACGGATAATTTATCTTGTTAAGATATTATCCCTGAAGATATTTGTGTAACTGAAACGCGTTAAAGGGTTAACGTGGGACTCTACATATGATATAGAGAGGAATTTTCAGATGGTTACGCATTCAATCTATCTCTCCCGTTTTTGAGAAAAACGAAGAACGAGAGAGAAACCCTAGTTGCGTAGAAGGAGCTAGCACCATCGCAATTCATGTTCGTGACGTTCGCATGTGGATACTGATAGAAGGTGGTCGTTCATAGAACAGCACCTGCAGTCTGATGTGTATGAGATGCCATGTATGGAATGATGCATAATATATAAATATAAATAGACATATTAACTTAATGTTAAAATTCCCTCACCATAATTTTAAGTCTTATGCCACCAATGATTTGAATGCATGTCAATACTATGATAACTAAAATGTGGGTTCTGCGAAAGCGAAGTGCTTAGGTTATCATAGTAAGGCAGGATGGGTAATCGTGCTACCCATATAGTTAAAATGGTTAGACTTAATTAGGCTATCAAAATGGTTTTGGGCCTAAGGGCATTAGATGGGATTTTAACATGCTGAGACATGATGTCAAAAATCTAAGAGTTATATGAGATGTAACTGGTAAAGTGTTACCTACCTAAATAACTTGATTTTAAGCGTCATGCCAAAGCTGACTTAAAGTTAGGTGAAATATGTATCTTAACCCACTAAAGAGTTACAATTGTTGTAATTAAGATTAAGAGTTATTAATTTTGTGGGAATTTTATGAAACATTTTAAAATAAAATTGGTACTAATATTTATTTTGCATATTTGTATATCAATGGCATCACACAACACTTCTGCACTATCACTGTGATCTGTCCTTGGGAAGGACAAGCTGAAAGAAAATGGCACCAACTTCCTTGACTGGTTCAGAAACTTGAGAATTGTTTTCAAACATGAAAGGAAGCTATATGTCCTGGATGATCCTCTCCCTGAAGACCCACCTGCCGACGCTTCAAGGGTTGTGAATGATAAGTATAAGAAACATCTTGATGATTCTATTGATGTTGGCTGTCTTATGTTAGCCACTATATGCCCAGAACTTCAGAAGGATCTGGAACACATGAAGGCTTATGAGCTGAGTGTTCATCTCAAGGAGACTTTCCAACATGCAAGGTAGGAAAGGTACGAGACTACCAAAGCTCTGCATGCTTGCAAAATGGCTGAAGGTGCATCAGTGAGCGCTCATATTTTAAAGATGAAAGGCTACATTGATTATCTTGACAGGCTTGGATTTCCCCTCAATTTAGAACTGGCTACGGATTTGATCCTCGATTCATTGTCTAATGGTTTTGACCAGTTTGTCATGCAATACAATATGAATGACATGGAAATCCATTGCTGAGCTACATTCGATGCTTAAAACTGCTAAGCGAAGTATTAAGAAAAAGCCTAGTCATGTACTTATGGTTAACAAAGGGAAAGGAATGAAACATAAGGGAAATGCTAAAGTAAAAGTTGCAAGTAAGCCTAAGAGAAAGGCTAAAGCAAAAGTTGCAAGTAAGCCTGCAAAAGTTCCAAAGGAGTGAGTTTGTTTCCATTGCAATGAACCTGGTCATTGGAAGAGGAATTGCAAGCCCCATTTGGAAGATCTAAAGAAGAAGAAGAGTAGTGAGACTACATCTTCGGGTATTTATGTGGAAATTAATTTATCTACTTCTACTTTCTGGGTATTAAATACTGGATGTGGATCTCACATTTGTACAAATATGCAGGGGATGAAAAGGAGTAGACAACTGAAAAGGGTGAAGTGGACATACGAGTAGGAAATGGAGCAAGAGTTGCTGCTTTAGCTGTAGGATCCTATGAATTATCTTTGCCAAATGAGTTTTATTAGTTTTGAATAATTGCTATTATGTTCTTACTTTGAGTAGGAATATCATTTCAGTTTCTTGTCTGAAAGATGAACAATTTTATTTTCTTGTTAAGAATAAGAGATGCTCCATTTATTATGATGATGTGCTTTATTGTATTGATGATTCATATGATAGCCTTTACATCATAAATCTAGACAAGTCCAACAATAGGGATATCTATAACATAACTGCTACGAAATACAAACCCAATAATATGAATCACACATATTTATGGCATTGTCGTCTTGGCCATATAAATGAAAAATGCATATCTAAGCTCCATCAAGATGGACTTTTGTATTCATTTGAAAATTGTGAATCTTGTTTATTATGCAAAATGACGAAAAAATCCCTTTACTGGATATAGTGAAAGGGCCAATGACTTATTAGGCATAATGCATACTGATGTATGTGGTCCATTAAGCATCCATGCTAGAGAAGGATTTCAGTACTTCGTTACATTCACTAATGATTTCAGTAGATATAGATATTGTTGGATATTGGACTCCCCGGATTTGGTTTTGGATGATGAACAAACATAAATATAATATGAACTAACACTTTGTGAGCGCAGTTATGGAGATCGTCGCCAAATTCACATGAATATCAATTACGACGTCTCAAGACTTCTCAAAGCACGTGATCGTATGCCTAAAGCTTCGTTGAAGCTTATAGACCTATTTAGAAGTCATGAAGATTCGATTGAAGCTATTGAAGACGGTATCGTCAAGTTTAATTTATAGTCTTTAAGCTTCTTTCGTAGAATGTTAAGCCTTGAGTAGGTCTTACGTTTTAAATCTTCATAACGCTCATATCTTAGCTCTAGGATCTTAATAGAAGTCCATACAATCCTTCCCGAAGCATCGCGCTTCAATTCGGGACTTCTTGTGCATGTTAGTTGGTTCAAGAAGAAGAACTGACCGACTATATGGTGATCTAGTCGGTCAGCAAAGCTTCTTGGACCGACTAGTTCTTCTCAGTTAATTCATTGCTCTTTACTGTTTACAGTTAGTCGGTCTAAGTTGACTCACCGACCGACTAGTTTGTGAACTAGTCGGTCAGTGATGCTTCTGTGACCGACTAGTTGAGCTTTCCCTGAACATGCACATTTGAGCTTGAGCTACTGTTTATCTTTAGTCGGTCTGTGCTCATTGATCGACCGACTAGTTGATGAACTAGTCGGTCAACTTTTCTTCTTAGACCGACTAGTTTAGTTTACTGTACATGCCAAATTTTTCACCATACTTACTGTTTATTGTTAGTCGGTCTATGTTCATTTGGTGACCGACTAGTTGGTGAATTAGTCGGTCAACATTTGTTCTTGGACCGACTAAGTCTAATTCTTCTCAGACTTCAGTTTTATCTGTTAGTCGGTCCACGTTGAGTAACCGACCGACTAGTTGTGAAACTAGTCGGTCAGCGACTCTTCTTAGACCGACTAGTTCCTTAGTCTGTACTTTGATCTTTTCTCAGTTTACTCATTAGTCGGTTTACGTTAATTGACCGACCGACTAGTTGATGAACTAGTCGGTCGGTGGTTGTTCTTTGACCGACTAGTTGGGTTCAGAAAAGAGCCGTTGGAGCTTTAATTGAAACGTTTTTCTCTCTCTCTCTTCTCTATCCTATATATACTTGATGGGCTGCATTCATTGCTGCCAAGGCTGATATTATTGCAAGTTTAGAGATCAAGAGAAATCATTCCAAGTGCATTCAAAGCTCATTCATTCCATTCAATAATCTCTCCTCACTCTTACTTCCAAAGAGAGATTCATTGAGTGTGAAGCCTTCCAAGCCAAGTGCTTGATTCTAGGTCACCAACATCCCCAAAGCTCTCCATCGCTGATCTACATCTTGGAGCTAGGGTTTGGTGCCACTTCTTCCCCAAAATCATCCTTGCCCTAATTCGTACGCAATACTCAAGGCATAGGTATTTTGTTCGGTAAGAAGTTTTCTTATTTCATTTCATATTTGATTTGTAAGATTCACTCTCGGTTGTGAGAGTGTGGTTGTGATCCCGGGTTGTGGGAGTCACAAATTACATTTTGTATGATTTGACTTGTGGAGGATTTTCACAAGTATTTCATAGTGGAAATCTTGAGTTAGGGTTTCTAACTCAAGTATCCGGAGGGGATCCGGGTGGTTGGGACGTAGGATCACCGGGAACAAGTCGGGGAGACTTGGGTGGATCCGAACCCAGTAACATATCTTGTTAGCATTGTTATTATTGTTGTTGTCATTCAATTTAAGCTTCCGCAAATTGATTTGGTAGTTGTTTGCATTATAATTAGGAATTATACTCCTTGTTATTTTTAAAGTACTATTCACCCCCCCCCCCCTCTAGTACTTGTGCAGTAGCTTGTAGGGCATTACATTTGGTATCAGAGCCAGATACTTAGCTATGTCTGCCAACGACAACAAGACCGTGCGTCCACCTTCCAACTATGACACCTTCAGGAACCGTGAAGGAGCCTCTTCGGTGATGGAAGGACATTCCTCTACAAGGCCTCCATTCTTCAACGGTACCAACTACGGGTACTGGAAATGCCGGATGGAAACCTTCCTCCGGAGTACATCTCTATGGAGGACCACAATGAAGGAATACATCGAGCCCAAAGAAGAAGACTTTGAGAAATGGACAACCGCGGAGGTCGCCGCGGAGGTAAGCAATGCCAAGGCAATGAACGCCTTGCAATGCGCGTTGGAGCCCGAGGACTTCAATAAGATATGCACATGTAAGAGTGCATATCAAATTTGGAATTCCCTCCTCATTCTTCATGAAGGGACGAGTAGGGTAAGAGACTCTAAACTCGTAGTTGTAAACAAAGATTACGAAATGTTTCATATGCAACAGGGCGAGAAGATGAAGGAATATTACGCTCGCTTTGTCGACATCATAAACGAGTTAGAGGCTCTCGGCAAATCCTACACCCAAAAGGAGAAGTGCTCGAAGCTTATCGAAGGACTTCCCTCTTCTTGGGAAAAGCGTACCTTCGCCATCGAGGAAGGTAATGACATGAATAAGTACACCGTAGTTCAACTAATGGGTACTTTAATGTCATACGAGGTACGCAAGGATAGCAAGCTCAAATTGCAGGAAAAGATGAAGTCCTACCTAAAGCAAGACGAGCCAAAGAAGAAGGTCATCGCTTTCAAGGCCGCTCCATCCACATCCACATCAACCGATGATGAAGACTCGGAAAACGAGTTGGACTTGGAGTCCATGGCACTCATGGCCAAGAAGTTCAACCGTTTCTTCCGAAAAGGTAACTATAAGAACAAAGCTAAATTTGGTTCTTCTAACGCCTCTTCCTCTCCTTTGTGTTTCAAGTGTAATAAGCCAGGACACATGAAAGCGGAGTGTCCTCTTAATAAGCAAAAGGAGAAGTGGAAGGCGCCAAAATTCGATAAGTCCAAGAAGTACAAAAAGGGGTACAAGAAGGGACTTGTCGGAGCAACATTCACCGACTCCGAGGATTCTTCAAGCGGAGAGTCGGACGATGAGCAAGTGGAGCAAGCGCACATGTGCTTCATGACAAGAGAGGAGCGTGATCAAGGATCCTCCTCTTCCGATGATAGTGATGACGAAGGCAACGATGAGGTAACTATGGATGATCTTAGGAATGCTAACTCTCAATTATGGTCAAAATACACTAAATTAGTAAATAGATATACTAAGGTAAAAGATGACCTAGCTAGCATTCAAACCTCGCCTAAGACTATCATCACCAACAACGACACCGTTGTTGAAGAGTTGAGAAATGAGATTATTAATCTCAAATCTAAACTTGAACATGTTAGCATAGATGATCCGGAAGAACATAGGATAGCGGATTTAACTTCTCAAAACTCGACTTTGAGTATTGAGAACGAGAATCTTAAATCCCGTGTTTATGTGCTCACATCGCAAGTATCTACTCTAGATACTTCTATGCGTTCTCTCAAAGAGAAATATGAGAACACATTAGGCCGAATCAATAGATTCAATAAGGGTAAGGACCATTTGGATAAAATCCTAAGTGACTTACTCCCGGCCAATCACCACATTGGTTTGGGGTATACGATGGGATGTCCATCCAAATCGGCCACTACTTTTGTTAGGCAACTTCCGGTGACTCTACGAGTGGTAGCAAACACTCTATTGGTAGTTCATCTACCAATGGTGCTTCCACCTCGTCCACGCCTTCTTTTGGAAAGAAACCCACTTTGGGTGGACCTCCAAAGAAGGGGCATGCTTATATGTACACCAATACCATGCCACGTAGGAACACACGTCCTACTCCACCATCTCACACATATGATGATTTTTATGCAACACATTCTCGAGCACGTGCACACCATGTGAGACACCCTCACGCACGTGTTCCCACACATGCATATGTTCACCCACAACATCATATGAATAATTCTCGTCGTGCACCATTCCATCATGTTCCTTATGCCTATCCACAACATGCATCACGTAGAAATCAACGTCGAATGCATGCACCCAATAGAATGAGGGCTCCCAAGATTTTCACAATTTGGAGCCCAAAGGACACAAGCAGGGACGAAAAACAAATGTATATGAATGCTTATTTTTCGGATGTTGTGCATAGTAGAAATTATGTGGGAAAGTCTAAGTCCAATTGGACTTGGCTTCCAAAGGTCTAATCTTTTGGACACAATGACCTTGGGTACCATGATATGAAATTCTCTATCTTTAGCTACTCAAGGAAAAGAAAAAGAAAAGGAGCAACAAATTTAAATTTAGCTCCAAGGGAAATTGGATACTCGATAGCGGGTGTTCAAAACACATGACGGGTGACGCTAGTTTGCTCTCCGGAGTGGTTCCCATAGCAAATGGAAACCGCGTCGTATTTGGAGGCAACGAGAGCGGAACCATCATTGGTGTCGGTAAAGTGGGTAACCCATCTAAACCCTTAATTAGTGATGTTTATCTTGTTAATGGTTTAAATCATAATCTTATTTCAATAAGCCAACTTTGTGACAAAGGTTACAAAGTTAGCTTTGCGAAAGGATTGTGTCATATTTTAAGAAAAGATAATGATAAATTATTATTTTCCGGCACTCGTCATAAAGATATTTATATTTTGGATCTTCCTAAGTATTATGAACAATGTCTCGTTGCCAACACAAGTGAACAACACTTATGGCATCGACGCTTTGGACATGTGAACTTTGGAACACTTTATAAGCTTTCAAAATTAAATTCAATTAAAGGTTTTCCGAAGCTTGTTTTTGAAAAGAAAAGTTTTTGTGATTGTTGTCAACGTGGCAAGCTTCCTAAATCTTCATTTAAACCTAAGAAAAGCATTTCTACGAAACGGCCACTAGAGCTATTACATCTAGATTTATTTGGGCCAACTAGAGTTGCTTCATTAGGAAATGCTAGATATGGACTTGTCATCGTAGATGACTATTCGAGATTTACATGGGTATTTTCATTGTGTAATAAAAATGAAGCTTTTGAAAACTTCACAATTTTTGTCAAGAAAGTACAAAATCTCTTAGAAACCACCATTGTCACTATTCGTAGTGATCATGGAGGTGAATTTGAGAATGAGTCTTTTGAGACATTTTGTGATGAAGTTGGTATTACTCACACCTTCTCTTTCCCTCGTGCACCTCCTCAAAATGGTGTAGTTGAGAGAAAGAATAGGACGCTAGTGGAGTGTGCTCGCACTATGCTTGATGATAACCAACTTGGCCATCAATTTTGGGCGGAAGCGGTACACACCGCTTGCTATGTGTTTAATAGAATACTTTTGAGGCCCGGCACTAAACAAACTTGTTATGAATTGTTGTTTGGTAGGTTGCCTCAAGTTAAACATTTTCGTGTTTTTGGTTCGAAATGTTTTATTAAGAACACGTATGGTAGTTTGGACAAATTCGATCCAAGATCCGATGAGGGGATTTTTGTTGGATATTCTTCGCGTAGCAAAGCCTACCGGATATTCAACAAACGAACCTCAACGATCGAGGAGTCGCTTCATGTCTCGTTTAATGAAGGATTTGTTCCAACTAGAATTTCAAATGATAATGACTCTATGGATGTTTTATGTGATTCATTTGATAATTCTAAGTCTAATGATTCTATTGATTCTATTGAGACTAACCCAACTAATGAAGTTGTTGAGAATGTTCCTAGTGATCAAGGTATTCCCAAACGGCTTCATACCATTCGTGACCATCCTCATGAGCAAGTCATTGGCAATATCTATGATAGTGTCAAGACGAGATCTCAAGTGAACTACTTCGCTCATTGTGCCTTTGCCTCCTCGATAGAGCCAAAGAATATTAATGAAGCATGCGAAGATAGCGCTTGGATCTTAGCCATGGAGGAAGAGCTCATTCAATTCGAGAGAAATGAAGTTTGGGAGCTTGTTCCATTGCCATCGAAGAATCACACCGTCATAGGGACAAAGTGGATCTTCAAGAACAAAACCGACGAAAACCAAGTCGTCGTCCGGAATAAAGCTCGGTTAGTTGCTCAAGGCTACCGTCAAGAGGAAGGTATCGATTTCGAAGAATCCTTCGCTCCGGTAGCTAGATTAGAATCAATTAGATTATTATTGTCTTTTGCATGCCATAAGGATTTTAAATTATTTCAAATGGATGTTAAAAGTGCATTTTTAAACGGAGATGCCGTTGAGGAAGTTTACGTTTCTCAACCTCCGGGATTCATAAATGAAAAATTTCCAAATCATGTTTTTAAACTAAAGAAAGCACTTTACGGTTTGAGACAAGCTCCTCGAGCTTGGTATGATCGATTAAAGAATTTTCTTTTGGATTTGAATTTTAAAATGGGAGAAGCCGATTCTACACTTTTTGTTAAGCATGCGAATAATGATATAATTTTAGTTCAAATATATGTTGATGATATCATTTTCGGTGCTACTAACTTTGCTCTTTGCGAAGAGTTTTCTAATGTTATGAAGGAACAATTTGAGATGAGCCACATGGGTGAGCTCAAGTATTTCTTAGGTCTCCAAATTCGCCAAATGGACGATGACATCTTCATCCACCAAACGAAGTATACGGTGGAGTTGCTTAAGCGATTTGGAATGGAAAGTGCTTCCGGGAAAAAGACTCCAATGAGCACAACTACGCATCTTGACAAGGATACGGGCGGTAAGGATGTAGACATTCGTCTATATCGAGGTATGATAGGTAGTTTACTTTATCTTACCGCAAGTAGGCCCGATATTATGTTTGCCGTATGCGTATGTGCTCGTTATCAGTCTCAACCTAAGGAGTCTCACTTAGTAGCGGTAAAACGTATTTTCCGTTATCTAAGTTATACACTTGATTTTGGATAACTTTATCCAAAATCTAGCACGTATGAGTTAATCTCATATAGTGATGCCGATTATGCAGGATGCAAATCCGACAGGAAAAGTACTAGTGGCACTTGCCATTTTATAGGAAATTCCCTTATCTCTTGGTTTTCCAAGAAGCAAAATTCCGTATCACTTTCAACCACCGAGGCGGAATATATTGCCGCCGGTGCCGCGTGTGCTCAAGTTCTTTGGATGAGACACACACTTAAAGACTTTGGTATTAATTGTGATACTTGCTCTATCATGGTTGACAACCAAAGTGCAATATGTCTTTCCAAGAACCCGGTACACCATTCCCGATCAAAACACATAGATGTCCGACACCATTTCTTAGATGATCATGTTGCTAAAAAAGACATCATTTTAGTGTACGTTGAAACCCAAAAGCAAATCGCCGATATTTTCACGAAACCCCTAAAGAAAGACTCCTTTGTGCGGTTGCGTCGAGAATTGGGGATTATGGGTGAATCCGAGATATAGGATTCATATTTCATTCAATTATCTTGCATGCTTTTATATTTCGGGATATTTCAATCATGCTAGATTTATTGAATTTTTGGGAATTTTATGTGATTTGTTTGAATTTATGATCGAAATCGTATTTCAATGTCGTATTTAAGATTTCGACGTTTAATGGGGTAGTTTAGATGAGTATTGAGAGTTTTGCGATATATCGTCCAAGTGAATTGAGGAGAGAACTTGATTATCACTTTTTGGATTCTGTTAGTCGGTATCAGTTCAACCACCAACCGACTAGATGTTCATCTAGTCGGTTAGTAGAAGAACTTAGACCGACTAACTCAAGCTTATTGAGTTTCATTTCCATCTTAAACTCTTTAGTCGGTTCATGTTCAGTGACCGACCGACTAGATTGAGATCTAGTCGGTCAGTAAATGAACGCAGACCGACTAAATCTTGTCAGTAAATCTTGGATTCAGCCACTGTTTGCAACTAGTCGGTTCAAGCACATTGACCGACCGACTAGATCGTGATCTAGTCGGTCAGTGCTTGAACTGTGACCGACTAGTTGTGCCAGGGGCTGTTTGGTCATTTGCGAAATCGACCGACTTAAACTCAGTTTAGTCGATCGATTTTCATTCTAATCGATCGAAATCTCTTCTCTCTCCGCTCAAACCCCCGACCTCCCTCGAGACCCTTCGTCTTCCGGCCACTTTCCGACCATTCCCACCGTCGCCGTCCGCCGATCTTCGACCTAGGGTATCTCCTCTTCCTCCCTCTCCTATCTAGGGTTCGGTTTCAGCTCTAGGGTTAGGTTGTTCAGTTGATTTCATCTCCTAGGGTTTCGTTTAGGGTTTTTCTAATTCCGATTTAGGGTTTCTTCATTTCCGTTTGATTGTGTCGTGTTGTGCCGAGATTATGGCCCGAACACGTATCCCGATCACTCCGTCTAGCCCCTCGCCGATGACCGTAGAACAAAACCCTTCGGATCCCGAGCATCCAACCCCTCCGAAACGCCGTGCCAAGACCACCCAACCTTCGTCGTCTTCGCCTCCTCTCAAGAAGAAGAGGACGACGACCGCCAAGCCTAGAGGTCAACCAAAGCCCAAACCTAAGCCCAAGGCCAAAGTTCTTGCCTCTCAATCTTCGTTCCATACTCCTACCGATTCCGATACGGAGTATATCCCCGAGACAGAGACTCATAGGGAACCCACTCCTCCGATCCATCCCGAGTCTAGCACACACCCTCGTACGTCTACCCGTAAGCCTAAGGGAAAGGGTCCGATGCCGGTGGGCGGTGTCGATATTTCGTTATGTCGCGATGACCCTTTGTGTCTCGCGGCGTACAACCGTATCGAACATTGCCCTCTGCTTCTGGAGCATTTCGTCCAGTTTAGCGACTTCATAGGGTTAGCTGATCTTCTCTCGTCGTCGGGTCTCCTCGATTATCTTCGATATGACTCGAAGGCGAATCCTCACCCCTATCCTAGATTAGTAAAGCTTTTCTATGCGAATAGGATCCGGGGTCAGTACGATCAGACCCACTCTGTTGAGACGACCGTTTTGGGGACCCCTATAGTCCTCACAGCGGAAATCTTAGGAGAGATTTTGGGTATCTCTTCGTCTGGCCTCCTTCCTTCTGATATCTCGGTTGACGATATTTCTTCTCTTGATCAGACCATCCTTTCAGAGATTTTCCATCAGATCCCTCCTGCCATGATTGGCGTGCCATCTAAATCTTTCAAGCCGAATGCTTGGGTCCTAAATCTGATTCTGAAGTCGTGCTTGCTTCCCAAGTACGGCTCCTCATCTCTCCCGTCCCAGCCATTTTTGAAGCTTATCTATGCGATCTTCATGTGGAGCTCGATTAATTGGGCTCGAATTATACTCGATAAGATTGACTCTTTCGAGTGTATTCGAAAGTCCAATAAATCGGCTCATATCCCATTTCCTTGCATGTTGACCCTCGTATTTCGTCATTTTCGTGTCACGTTGCCTCGTGACGATGAGCGTCCCCTTGGTCCTCCCCTGAACGCGACGACCGTCAAGAAATCTCTTGCGGCTCTTCGTCACGTTCAGAGGACGACACCTTCAGCGTCTGCCCCTGCCTCTGCCAGTGCCTCTGCTGCTCCCTCTGCCACCCTGGATGAGGTCGTACGGTTACTTCGTCGTCACGAGTCTCGCTTGGCTCGTACCGAGGAGGTAGTCTGCCGTATAGCTCGTCTGCTGGGTGTTGATGTTCCTCCTTCCGTTTCTGAGGATGAGGAGTTAGATGACATGGCTGAGGAGGACGTTGAGGAGCTTTGTCGTGCTTCGACTCGTGCCCCCGAGGGCACTGCTACTGGTGCTTCCACTTCCGGTGATGCTGTTGCTGCTTCATCTGCTGGTGCCCCCGAGAGCACACCTGTTGCCGCCACTCCTGTGGTGGATACTCCGACTGGTGCTCCCGAGGCCACTACGGTTGCTGCTTCAGAGGTTGCCACTTCAGCCGTTCCTCCTGCAGATCTTCCGGACGTCTCTGCTGATCCAGTCACCTCTTCTGCTCCTGCTGAGCCTGCAGTTGCTTCTGGTCCTCCCGCTGCCTCTTGAGTTTCTCCGAGGCCTCTCCTGATACTCATTGGATGATATATCTAGTTGTGAGAGATGTTGGGTAGGATAGTGTGGGTGGCTGTGTCTTTTGGATCATTTTGATGTTCTTCTTGATATCTGTGATGATGTATTTTGATATGTTTGATGATGATGTATTTTTGTTGACACTCCGATATTTTGTCATATGATGATGTATTTTTGTTGTATGTCGGTGATGTACTCTACTTCATATTATATATATATATATATGCATCGCAGTTGACATTTCATTATATTGTGCAATTTATAATTTTTTTATGTCTCTGATGTTTGATTTCGTCGCTCGACGATATTCACTTGGTTTAATAGAAATTTCTTCTATTGAAACATAGAATTGTTTTCCATGCTCTAAATTAACCAAGAAATGTTGATATTGGAGAGTATATTCCATAACTCAATCCGTTAAATTGATTTGAGTTTTGATGATTTCGTTTTACGATTTTTCGACTTTGGTATCATTGACACGCCTTGATTCTACTCGTATTTCTCTATTTGGTGTCACTTGAACCGTCGTCGTATTCTACGACTCCCGTGCTTTTAATTTGAGGCCATTGTTGTTGTCGTTGTTATCCTCCCGCTCTTTTTGCGTATGCCAAAGGGGGAGAGATATAATAATAACGATGTGCCAAATGAAAATTTAAAGCATTTTTCCAAGAATCTAAATTGTTGTGTTAGATTCAGGGGGAGTTAAGATATATAAATGGATTTTCAAATCCGATATTTCAATAACCTACTTTTGGTATTTCAATAATTCAATAATCGATTCTCATTTAATATACTTCACTCGTCTGCTTGATGCGTATTATTTTTGTTTAAATTGGAATTAACGTGTCATCAATGCAGGGGGAGTAAGTAAATTTCATTTGAATTATTACTTTTGATTATTATTTATGTTGGTTTGTCATCACCAAAAAGGGGGAGAATGTTGGATATTGGACTCCCCGGATTTGGTTTTGGATGATGAACAAACATAAATATAATATGAACTAACACTTTGTGAGCGCAGTTATGGAGATCGTCGCCAAATTCACATGAATATCAATTACGACGTCTCAAGACTTCTCAAAGCACGTGATCGTATGCATAAATCTTCGTTGAAGCTTATGGACCTATTTAGAAGTCATGAAGATTCGATTGAAGCTATTGAAGACGGTATCGTCAAGTTTAATTTATAGTCTTTAAGCTTCTTTCGTAGAATGTTAAGCCTTGAGTAGGTCTTACGTTTTAAATCTTCATAACGCTCATATCTTAGCTCTAGGATCTTAGTAGAAGTCCATACAATCCTTCCTAAAGCATCGCGCTTCAATTCGAGACTTCTTGTGCATGTTAGTTGGTTCAAGAAGAAGAACTGACCGACTAGATGGTGATTTAGTCGGTCAGCCAAGCTTCTTGGACCGACTAGTTCTTCTCAGTTAATTCATTGCTCTTTACTGTTTACAGTTAGTCGGTCTAAGTTGACTCACCGACCGACTAGTTTGTGAACTAGTCGGTCAGTGATGCTTCTGTGACCGACTAGTTGAGCTTTCCCTGAACATGCACATTTGAGCTTGAGTTACTGTTTATCTTTAGTCGGTCTGTGCTCATTGATCGACCGACTAGTTGATGAACTAGTCGATCAACTTTTCTTCTTAGACCGACTAGTTTAGTTTACTGTACATGCCAAATTTTTCACCATACTTACTGTTTATTGTTAGTCGGTCTATGTTCATTTGGTGACCGACTAGTTGGTGAATTAGTCGGTCAACATTTGTTCTTGGACCGACTAAGTCTAATTCTTCTCAGACTTCAGTTTTATCTGTTAGTCGGTCCACGTTGAGTAACCGACCGACTAGTTGTGAAACTAGTCGGTCAGCGACTCTTCTTAGACCGACTAGTTCCTTAGTCTGTACTTTGATCTTTTCTCAGTTTACTCATTAGTCGGTTTACGTTAATTGACCGACCGACTAGTTGATGAACTAGTCGGTCGGTGGTTGTTCTTTGACCGACTAGTTGGGTTCAGAAAAGAGCCGTTGGAGCTTTAATTGAAACGTTTTTCTCTCTCTCTCTTCTCTATCCTATATATACTTGATGGGCTGCATTCATTGCTGCCAAGGCTGATATTATTGCAAGTTTAGAGATCAAGAGAAATCATTCCAAGTGCATTCAAAGCTCATTCATTCCATTCAATAATCTCTCCTCACTCTTACTTCCAAAGAGAGATTCATTGAGTGTGAAGCCTTCCAAGCCAAGTGCTTGATTCTAGGTCACCAACATCCCCAAAGCTCTCCATCGTTGATCTACATCTTGGAGCTAGGGTTTGGTGCCACTTCTTCCCCAAAATCATCCTTGCCCTAATTCATAAGCAATACTCAAGGCATATGTATTTTGTTCGGTAAGAAGTTTTCTTATTTCATTTCATATTTGATTTGTAAGATTCACTCTCGGTTGTGAGAGTGTGGTTGTGATCCCGGGTTGTGGGAGTCACAAATTACATTTTGTATGATTTGACTTGTGGAGGATTTTCACAAGTATTTCATAGTGGAAATCTTGAGTTAGGGTTTCTAACTCAAGTATCCGGAGGGGATCCGGGTGGTTGGGACGTAGGATCACCGGGAACAAGTCGGGGAGACTTGGGTGGATCCGAACCCAGTAACATATCTTGTTAGCATTGTTATTATTGTTGTTGTCATTCAATTTAAGCTTCCGCAAATTGATTTGGTAGTTGTTTGCATTATAATTAGGAATTATACTCCTTGTTATTTTTAAAGTACTATTCACCCCCCCCCCCCCTCTAGTACTTGTGCAGTAGCTTGTAGGGCATTACAGATATGTCTATCTAATGAAACATAAACATGAATCATTTGAAATGTTAAAAACTTTAAAAATGAAGCACAAAATCAACTTGGGAAAACTATTAATGCACTTCAATCTGATCGGTGTGGTGAATACTTGAGCCAAGAATTTGATGATCTCAAGGGTTGTGGAATTGTTTAACAATTAACTCCACCAGGAACACCACAGTGGAATGGTGTATTTGAAAGGAGAAATTGAACCTTATTAGATATGATTCGATCCATGATGAATCAAACAGATCTTCCATTATCCTTCTGGGGTCATGCCTTAGAAACAGATGTGTTCACTTTGAACCGAGTTCCATCTAAAGCGGTATGGACTGGGGAACACCTAGTTTCTTTCATAAAAATTTGGGGCTATGAGGCTTATGTGAAAAGACAAGTTTCAGATAAATTAGCCCCAAAATCTGATAAATACCTTTTTGTGGGATATTCTAAAGAAGCTAAAGGATATTACTTTTATAATCCATCAGAGAACAAAGTGTTTGTTGCTCGAAATGTTGTCTTTGTAGAAATGGAATTTATTTCTAAAAGAACCAGTGGGAGCAAAGTACACATTGAAGAGTTTTGAGAACCACAAGATAGCATAAAACCAACGATGGAAGCTCAACAAGTTCCACAAACAATTGTAGAAACCGATACGAGCTACACAAGAACAACGCAGATCTGATAGGCCACGACACGAGCCCGAGAGATATGGATTTCTTATAACGAATACTCGTGAAGTAATGATCAAAGGTCAAGATGAGCCTACTACCTATCAAGAAGATGTGTCAAGTCCAGAATTTGAGAAATGGCTAGGAGCCATGAAATCCGAAATGCAATCTATGTATGATAATCAAGTTTGGACCTTGATTGATCCACTTGAAGAAGTTAAAACCATTAGGTGCAAGTGGGTTTTCAAGAAGAAAACTGACAATGATGGCAAAGTGCATACATTTAAAGAAAGACTTGTTGCAAAAGGCTTCAAGCAAACTCATAGTATAGACTATGATGAAACCTTGTCGCCAATCGCAATGCTTAAACCAATAAGGATTCTAATTGATATTATTGCGTACTATGATTACGAGATATGGCAAATGGATGTCAAAACATCATTTCTTAACGAAAACTTACTCGACGATGTGTACATGTTACAACCTGAGGGTTTTGTTCATTCAAAGAATTTTACAAAGGTTTGCAATCAAAGATCCATTTATGGATTAATGCAAGCTTCTCGAAGCTGGAATCTTCATTTTGATGAAACAGTCAAAGAGTTTGGATTCTGTTAGACCTGCGGCCTGAGAGGGGGTCCCAAGCCGGTGCCCAAGCCACGCGCGCAAGGGGGGAGGCCGACTTAATGGCTTTTTGGTCTTTTTCTTATTTTTAGTGTTAGGAGAGGATTTTTCTTATTTAAACTAGGGCTAGCCGTCATTTGTAGGCATGCTTTGATTATTGATATTTGTGTGATTCTATAGGTAGACGAGTGCGGACGTCCTCTTCGGTGTCTTGGGAGGAGAATACACCTCTTTCGTATTTAAATATCTAGTTCTTTTTGCTATTAGTTCTCTATAAAAATTGCATCTTTGTTAGTTCCTAACAATTTGGTATCGGAGCACGTGATGATCGATGGTGGCTACGACGAGATCGCAAGACAAAATTGAGGCTTTGGATGCAAAATTTACAAGCGAGATCGACGGGATCAAGAAAGCGTTGGCGGCAATCGATGAATCCATGGCAAGGTTGACGGCTTCCATTAACCAATTAACGGCAAATCAAGCAAAGCACGACGAACAATTCACGCAATTGATGAAAACCCTAAATCAATTGGCGCCGAACAAAAAATGAGAGGGGAACTCTAAATCAGCGGGAAAGGGGCCACCTTTAGGCAAGGGGAATGAGAAAGTTGAGATTTTTGACCCGGAAAACAACTTTTTAGTGGAGGAATTTGTCGAAGATGAGGAAGAGGAGCCATGGAAGGTCGACTATCGAAGTGAGGCGAAAGGCGGTGGAAGTGCAAGGAGGGGCCGGCGGCTTCACCCAAGCCCATTTGAAGGCGCTCGAAGACGAGGGAGGGCCGCGGTAGCCGCCCAGGGCCCCGCCGCCCTCCAGGAGAGCCGTAGAGGAGGCGGCGGCCTCCCCTGGGTTTGCCCAGGGCCGGCGAAGCCCCCAAGGGGCCGGCGACCCCCCTCGACCCACGGGGGGGGCCGTTGGGGCCCCCAGGGCCCTCAGGCGAGGCCGGTGACCCTGCCCCAGGTAGGCCGCGG
The DNA here is from genome assembly GCA_030789695.1 of Scilla litardierei. Taxonomy (NCBI): domain Eukaryota; kingdom Viridiplantae; phylum Streptophyta; class Magnoliopsida; order Asparagales; family Asparagaceae; genus Scilla; species Scilla litardierei. The sequence continues at coordinate 15,043,333 of CM061137.1, read as the reverse complement.
CCCCGCTGACCTGAGCAGACATGCGCGCGCAGATTTCGAGGGCACGGGCGGCGGTTTTCAGCCTTTTTGCGACGGACAACCGCATCGGGAGACGAGACTTCGAGGAGGAATTGGGGCCCGTGGGATTTCAGGAGCACAGAGGCTACGGCGAAGGTACCCTCCCGACCCTAGATTTGACGACGGAAGGTGACAGCCACCGCCCCACCACCCGGAGGGACGCACAGTAGGCGCAAGTGGGGGATACAGAGACTTCCAGGAGAGGCCAGAGGGCAGGTTTGGCGGCGACGAGGGGTACAAAGACCGATGAGGAGGTCCCCATAGGGGTTATGAGCGGCGCCAGGAGAGGTATCAGCACTACCACCAGCCTAGACAGGGAGGAGGTCGCGGGGACCAGGGGGCTTCAATATGGACCGACTAAGAAAGCTGAAGAGGCCGATATTCGATGGGGTGGATCCGGTCTCGTGGGTCTGCAGGTCGGAGAGATTTTTTAGAGTCTCCCAGATGACTGAGGAGCATAAGTTGGAGGCTGCATATGCTTGGATGGGAAGGCCCTGGCGTGGTTCCAGTGGAAGGACGCGAGCCGCCCTTTTCGCTCATGGGAGGAGATCAAGGACCAGATGGTATAGAGGTTCAGAGACCCACATCTGGGGAACGTACGGGAGCAGCTGCTATCACTCAGGCAGGAGGGCACCGTGAGGGATTATCTAGAGAGGTTTGAGGCACTCTTAGGACAGGTGCACGGGGTATCAGACGAGACGATGTAGAGCACCTTCATGAAGGGGCTGAAGGCTACGGTTCGAGCAGCGGTTCGCATGCAGAAGCCTCGGAGCCTGATGGAGGCAATGGAGTACGCTCAGATGGCGGAGAACTGGCAGATGGAGGAGAGAAAGGCCAGAGGTGGTTGGAGTGGACCGGCATTCTATGTCCAATAGAATATAATATCCCGATCTAAGCTATGAAGGTAAGAATAAATACAATAATGATGAATGGAAAAAAGAGAGAATTCTTTAGCTAGATAAGGGGCGGATGTAGCCAAGTGGATCAAGGCAGTGGATTGTGAATCCACCATGCGCGGGTTCAATTACCGTCGTTCGCCCATCACATTATGTGATATTCTGAATCCTCATTTCTAATGGAATCGAAAGGATCTCTGGATTGATCAGAAGATCCTTTCGGTTGGCTAGAATCCGTTACTTGAACGAAAATAGATCTTGTGGAATCATATTGAATATTTGACAATACATTCCGTACCCTGCTAAAAAACCGATCCTTGTTTACCAACCACACATTGTCTAACCAAATCCAGTTCTCTCTCGATACGTTCCTCAAAAAATCCGATTCGTGCTGATTCTTCCCCCAAACTAACGAAGAGATCTTGGCTCTTTATGCCCAAAACAAATAGGAAGTTAGAGATAAAATTAGGATACTGTAGGAGAATCACCATATATAACACAAAATTTCTCCTCCAATTTTTTCTAGTCTAGCTTCTCGATCTGTCATTATGCCTCGAGAAGTAGAAAGAATTACAATTCACATTCCGCCCAAAATCTTAGGAATTTTTTGATAGTTGGAATAGATCCGTAGACCAGGTCGACTGATACGTTTTAAAATAGTTCTATATATTCCTTTCTTAGTCCTTCTATGGCGCAAAGTTGAAACCAAGAAATATTTGTTATTTTCATCTCTGGAGTTGAATACCTCATTCAAGAATTTTTTTTTGATCCAACCCGTAGGAATCAATAGAAAAGGCAAATCCCCTATGATACACCAGATCCGGCTCGGTTATTGATAGAGTGAATAGATCTGCCATTTCTTGAAATTTCTCTTCTGATTCAAAATCGTGGTGTAACGTGTATCCCTTTTGTTCCAGTCATGGAATAGATGAAATAAATCCAAAAATGGATTAGTCAAACCGACTCTCATACGAGCTCCCGGCGGTTCATTCATTTGACCATAGACTAGAGCTACTTTTGATTCTGCAATATTTTTTTCATTAATAACCCCGGATTCCTTCATTTCCATGTAGAGATCATTTCCTTCAAGAGTACGTTCGCCTACTCCGCCAAATACGGATACGCCTCCGTGAGCTTTGGCAATGTTGTTGATCAATTCCATGATAAGTACTGTTTTACCCACGCCAGCTCCCCCAAATAGTCCGATTTTTCCTCCACGGCGATACGGAGCTAAAAGATCCACCACTTTAATCACTGTTTCAAAGATTGATAATTTCGTATCTAACTGTATAAAGGCAGGCGCAGATAGAGCACCTTCATGAAGGGGCTGAAGGCTACAGTTCGAGCAGCGGTTCGCATGCAGAAGCCTCAGAGCCTGATGGAGGCCATGGAGTACGCTCAGATGGCGGAGAACTGGCAGCTGGAGGAGAGAAAGGCCAGAGGTGGTTGGAGTGGACCGGTTTCATGGAGTGTCCCGACCGCGACAGGAGAACAGAAAGCAGCTACGGGGGCAGATCAAGCAAGTATTGAGAAGACTGGAGAGCAGAGCAGCGCACCGCCAGCGGGTGATCAGTTTAGGAGGATGACTGACGCCGAGATGAGGGAGAAGAGGCAGAAGGGGCTCTGTTTCAGATGCGATGAGAGGTTCACTCCAGGACACCACTGTGGGGGTCGTAAGCTGCAAGTGTTGATCGCCGAGGCAGACGATGATGATGATGTGGAGGACAAAGGGATCGGAGGTTATGACGACTCCCCCTCGGAGTAGCACCGCCAGTGATGTTAAGCACCACCTTGAGGACAAGGTGGATTTTCAGAGGCGAAGTAGTGTTAGACCTGTGGCCTTAGAGGGGGTCCCAAGCCGGCGCCCAAGCCACGCGCGCAAGGGGGAGGCCGACTTAATGGCTTTTTGGTCTTTTTCTTGTTTTTAGTGTTAGGAGAGGATTTTTCTTATTTAAACTAGGGCTAGCCGTCATTTGTCGGCATGCTTTGATTATTGATATTTGTGTGATTCTATAGGTAGACGAGTGCGAACGTCCTCTTCGGCGTCTTAAGGAGAATACACCTCTTTTGTATTCAAATATCTAGTTCTTTTTTCTATTAGTTCTCTATAAGAATTACATCTTTGTTAGTTCCTAACAGATTCATACAAAATGAAGATGAACCTTGTGTATACAAGAAGGTTGATGGGAGCGCAGTAGTATTTCTTGTGCTATATGTTGATGACATATTACTCATTGGAAAATAACATCCCTATGTTGCAAACAACCAAGACTTGGTTAGAGAGTTCTTTCTCAATGAAAGATTTAGGCGGGGCTGCTTATATCCTTGGGATTAAGATCTATAGGAATAGATCTAAAAGGATAACTAGTCTGAGTCAAAATACATACATAGACAAAGTGTTGAATAGGTTCAGCATACAAGAATCTAAAAGAGGTTCTTGCCAATATCTCATGGCATTTCTCTTAGCAAGACTCAATGTCCCGTGACATCTGATGAGCAAGATCGCATGAGTAAGATTCCTTATGCTTCAGCTATATGATCTATCATGTATACCATGATATGTACTTGACCAGACGTATTGTATGCTTTGAGCATGACGAGCAGATACCAGTCAGATCCCGGTGAAAGTCACTGGACAGCAGTCAAGAATATCCTTTAAGTATTTGAGAAGAACTAAGGATGCATTCGTGGTGTATGGAGGATTGGAAGATGAGCTAGTAGTAAATGGTTACACCGGTGCAAGCTTCCAATCTGATAAAGATGACTTTAAATCGCAGTCTGGATATGTGTTTATGTTAAATGGAGATGATGTAAGCTGGAAAAGTTCCAAGCAAAGCACTATTGCAGATTTTACAACAGAAGTTGAGTATATTGCAGTATCAGATGCAACTAAGGAAGCAGTATGGATCAGGAAGTTCATTACTGAACTAAGAGTAGTTCCTAGTATCGCAAATCATGTGGTTCTTTATTGTGACAATAATGGTGCTATTGAACAGGCGAAAGAGCCCAAATCCCATCAGAGATCCAAACATATACTCAGGGGTTACCATCTCATTCGATAAATTATTAAGAATAAAGACGTCGAGATATGCAGAGTACCAACAAATGACAACATTGCAGATCCACTTACCAAAGCTCTCTCACAAGCCAAACATGAGAAACATATGAAGTCTATGTGTATTAGATACTTGTATGATTAGGCCTAGTGCTAGTGGGAGATTGTTAGTGGTTATGCCATATGCCAAATATTTGGACCTTTGTGTTATATCATTTTTTTCATTTATAAAATATTTCTCTTAATGTTATTGTTATATTGCTTGCATGTTTCATTATAATAATATTTGAATAGTTGTTTTATGTTATTATAAGCATCCCTAGTCATTCATCGTTAAATGTATAATGATAAATTAAGACTAGTATGAGTTTGGTTGATAACTATGAGATAATTATATGTATGGTGATACAAATCAAACGTATAGATACTTGTTGGAGAACAAAGTACTGGATAGACTCGCTATGAGATCATTACATGGATCAATTCATAAATGATCTCATAATAGTTAGGTCGTAGAATCCTTAGACCTGAGATCATCACAAGTTCACATAAGGAACATCATGTTTTGACATAACCAAACGTTATCTTTAATCAGATAATCATAAAGGTTATGATTGAACATGATGTGAATTATGCGGAGAAAAGTGAATGAACAAAATGGAATTTGTCCTCTTATGATAGAGATATCTAATGGGCCTCTCGACAAGTAGGACTGACAAAATGCATGGTCGTGCTCAAATGAATGCATTTGATATTATCAGTCTACTTCGTAATCGCAAAATTAAATGTTTGAACAATATAAGTATGACACTATCCATGACTTATGTTCAAATCAGATAACATGTGACAAAAGGATTATAATATGTTCTATTAGTTAGGTTAATATCGGATAAACGATATTCATATTAATTGGGTAGTCATAATGTCTTGTTAAAGACCAATTGTGACTCGTGGGCTTTTAATGGGATTAGGCCCGCTGCCAATTTGATATGAGCCTATTGAGTCCCACACAAAGAGCGTAATGGATGGGATAGGGTTTTAAACAAGATTTCGAATCTGATTTGAAATTTGAAATAAGGATATATCTTAATTGTCAGATATTGTATCGTGATAAGATATTATCCATACGATATCGCTGCGTAACTAAAATGCGTTAAAGAGTTAACGGATAATATATTTTGTTAAGATATTATCCCTGAAGATATCTGTGTAACTAAAACACGTTAAAGAGTTAACGTGGAACTCTATATATGATATAGAGGAATTTTCAGATGGTTACGCATTCAATCTATCTCTCATGTTTTCAGATGGTAACTGAAAAACGAACTAGAGAGAAACCATAGTTGCGTAGAAGGAGCTAGCACACTCGCAATTCATGTTCGTGACGTTCGCGTATGGATACTAATAGAGGGTGGTCGTTCGTAGAGCAACACCTGTAATTCGATGCATTCGAATCGGCAACAAAAGTTAGTAATCCGATCAAATCAATTTGAAACGCATGGATCTTGCTAGGTTTCTATTTTTTTCGCTGCATATAAACTTGTTATGTATGATAGAAACACTAACAATATCTGTAGGACTGCAATCCGTCAAAACCTTCTCCAGAGCTATAATCTTCTCTTCCTGTAGAAAGAAGTCTCTCCCCGCAATGTGCTTGGTCCTCGAACTATATGCATGATACTCTACCAGGTGGATGGCGCTCTGACTATCACAGTAGACCTTCACCACCTCATGCGGAATACCCAAGTCTCTCAGTAGACTTCGTAGGTATTTGCCTTCCTTCACCGCCTCAACTGCAGGTATCGGTTTTGCCTCCATGGTTAACAACACAACAGACTGAAGGACTGATCTTCAGGACACTATCGCAGTGCCCAACATAAACATGTATCCAGTCGTCGATCTCCTCCTGTCTCTGTCACCTCCATAATCCGAATCATAGAATCCGGATATTACCAACCCGTCACCCATGCCATAACACAATCTAACACCTGATGTTCCTTTTAGGTACCTCAGTATCCACTTCACAGCTTACCAGTGTTCCTTAACAAGATTTGTCATATACCTACTGACGACTCCAATTGTCTGGGCCAAATCTGGACGTGTAAACAATCACGTACATTAGACTTCTCACGGCACTCGCATAGAGAACTTTAGACATATAGCTTATCTCCTTGTTGGTGCTCGGTGACTGTTTCGCAGAAAGTATGAAATGTGTCCCTAGTGATGTGGTGACAAGCTTCGCCTTCTCCATTCTGTATCATACTAGGACCTTCTTAATGTAACCCTCCTGGCTCAATCTCACCTCCCTTCTCTTTCTGTTTCTGTTGATCTCCATTCCAATGATCTTTTTCGCAAGTCTCAAATCCTTCATGTCAAACTCCAATGCAAGTCTCCTCTTCGACCTATTGATTTCCACCATATTACGTGATGCAATGAGCATATTAGCCACATACAGGAGCAAGTAGATCCTCGATCCATCAAGTATGTGAACATAAACATATTGATCCTTAGTACTTCTCTTGAAACCAATACTCGGCATGAAGGAATCAAATCTCTTATACCATTACCGTGTACTCTGTTTCAACCCGTATAGTGATTTCTTTAGCTTGCATATCATCTGCTCTTTGCCCTCCATCACAAATCCTTCAGGCTGGTGCATGTAGATTTCTTCCTCGAGTTCTCAATGTAGAAAGGTTGTCTTCATATTCAGCTACTCTAGCTAAGCTCTGAGTTGCCACCATAGCCAACAATACACGTATCGATGTGTCTCACTACATGTGAGAAGATCTCATTATAGTCTATCTATTTCCTCTGTGCAAATCCTTTGTCCACCAGTTGGGCTTTGTATCTCGCATCGTCTTCCTTGACTTTGTACATACACTTGCATCCAATGGCCTTCCGATCCTTAGGCAACTCTACCAGTTCACAAGTGGCATTCTTGTAAAGAGACTGCATCTCTTATTTCATCGCAAGCCACCACTCTACAACTGCGCTCGATGTCTGGGCTTCATCAAAAGTCAACGGCTCTTCGTGTTTAATGTTCAAGGCATACGATTGCACATCTTCAAGTGTAAACTTCGAAGCAGAGTAGTTCCACTCTCCAAGTCTCTTTGGTGCTCTCCTAGTCCTCGTTGACCTTCGCATCTCCACATGTCCTTGGGTAGGAACCTCACTATGAGTCTGAACCTGGTCTATCGGAATAATCTGATTGTCTGTAGCAATCGGATTCTGACCTGTCTCAGCATCTTGCTTCTCATCATCACAAGAAAATAGCTCGACCTCAGTGTCGTGTTCCTCAAACCTATGTTCAACATTTGACTGAGTCATCTCCGACCTGATCATCGACAACTAATTAAATGTGACAAGTCTGCTGGTGAATGTATTATTGGTCTTAGGCTCTAGCCACCCGTAACTTTTCACTCATTCACAGTATCCCATCAATATGGCCTTCCTGGCCCTTGAGTCTAGCTTGTCCTTTCTTTGTAGAGCATAGGCAGGACATCCAAATACCTGCAAGTAGAAGTAATCACCCGTATTTTCCTTCCACTCCTCTGAAATCTTGAAGCTAATCGTCGAAGATGGTGGTTAATTCACAAAATGCATGGTGATAGTCACAGCTTCACCCCAATATTCCTTCGAAAGTCCAGCAGCCTCAAACAACGGCACTTCTCCATCAGCGACCAGAATATCCTTTCTGCAACACTATTCGATTGTGGATCACCAGGCGTAGTGTAGTGCCTCAAAATACCATGTAATCTGCAGAAATATTTGAATACTCTTGACGTGTACTCTCCACTGTTATCTGATCTCAACACCTTAATGGCTCTTCCAGACTGCTTCTCAACAATGTTATTCTCAACAACATGTCACTGCCTGATTCAGAAAATCTAGACGTATTGTTGCTTCTAGCACGACCGTGTTAACTCAGTAAAAATTATGACACAATCTTGCCACTGTTTCCAGGACCTACTGCCAGCCTTGCACGACCGTACCAATTGAACTGAAACTTTGGCGCGGTCGTGCCACTAGCCCAGAACTCTCTGCCATAGTTGCATGACCGTGCTCCTGTATGGCACGGCCGTGACATGCCCAGATTGAGGATTTGAAGCATAATTTCACAGTTTGGATGTCCATGTATGCAAATCAAAATGAGAAGATCTACAAAGGCCAATTATGAGCATCTCAAGAAGTTTTTGTGCGGATGGAAGTCTGGGTACTCATTTTGATGGCACACTTGTAGTGTGTGCCATGTTCTGTGTATTTTGAAAGTAGAAATCTCATGTGAACTATTTTTTCATTGTACATAAGAATGCTCATTTGATGTAAACTACGGTCGGTGTTCATTGCTTGGGGTTTGTCTAGTACTTTAGTATGATAAACGCTATTGGGCAGTAACGAGATACAAAAATTGTCTGAAACCTAGAAAAAATTCTTTGCACCATTATCATATTCTGGGTTCTTCATTAAGTATGTACAGTGAATTAGTGCATTTTTGTCATATTGTCTGTTTTATATCTAACTGTAGCTGTATCTCTTGACAATTAAGTATCACCATGAACGCACGTCAGTCCATCAAGAATTGCATTATCATGATCTTATCACTTGCAACCAACAACGAGATCAGCATTCAAATGCCCTCAAAGCAAATCAAAATCCAACTTTTTTGAAAGCACAGTGTCTCGTCATGTACAATCCTCGGGAAAATTAACTTGCAGGTTACAAGCAAAAGAATACAAGAGATCTAACCAAACCAAACAGATTGGGGCAAAATCAAGAAGAAATGAGAAACCCTAACCTCTGTGCCCTTTGTCGATCATCATCTGGGAGGGAGCAATGTTTGTAATTCATGTAGATCCGATCCCATTCCCTGGTCCTCTACAACCTGAGAGCCCCTCGGCGATCCGAGAGAAGAGAAATGAAATCGATCAGAAATGGAAACAACGGCGAATTTAAAAAGCACCATAAAATGGAGAGAAAATTATTAAAAATCTTTTCTTTTTTTCGACGATGACGATTCTCTGATATATGATCGTAGCTACCTTACACGTGATTCGAGCCCTTCGAGAGCGTGAATGAGGCTGGCAACTTCCCTCGCTCTCTATTCTTCTCTTGTCCTGACCGCAGCCCCGTCCCCGACCGGTGGGTCCCACTTACTCTTGGAGTACGTGGAGAATATGTGTCAGGATGCTTCGGTGTTTGGTGTTCGAGGCTTCCAGTGAAGTGGTCTAACGCTTTTTGGAAGATATTATAGATAATCGCAGGGCGGTGATCTCCGCCGTTCAAATGATAATGGACAGTTGCGATAAGAGCGATCGAACTGGGGAGATCTGTTTGGGTTATTTATGTTGTTGGGCCCGGTGTTTGCAGTTTGGGCCATACATGCGTGAATATGAAGAGGCACCAATCATATGAGAACAAAAGACGGTGGATATTTTGAATTTGGCAAGAGCTTCCTAATTCCCTTTTTTTTTAACATGTGTTACTCCGGCTCGAGATAGGCACGCCATAATGAAGTGGCAACTAGAGGCCCAACAAGAAATTAATAAGTGTTGTGCTAAAATGGAAAAAAATTAGAATTGAACGAGCGAGGATACAAGTAATGTCACAGATTTTTTATTTTTGGCAAAAAAAAAAACAGTGCATGCATCCATTTTTTGTGGATGTATGTAGTACTACACATTAATAAGAGGTTCGATATTTATGCCCGTTTTAATTTGTTACAATCAATCACGGCTTGATGCCTACGTACTAGAGTCTTAAAGGTATTATTTCTTTTTCTAAATTTTGCAATGACCACTGTATGTAGTTATAGTAACCACCCAGTAACTACTTTATGCATATATTTGTCACATATCATACATCCAACCTTGCGTTTACCATTAATGTGTATATTTGCTAAGTTATCACTCGTTTACGAGTGATGTATGTTGGATCGTTAATCCAACGTTGGGCTTAAATGTAAGATAATTATGTACTACTGTCTGTCAAATTAAGTTAAGCCTAATAAAGTTATCTAATAAATTTATTCGATTAAATGGGTTTTAATGTATCTGCTAGGGTGTGAGTCTTTAATGTGTAGAGACAGTGATCTTTCTATCTTAATGATGGGCAAATTCAGAAACACAATAGGCATTAGGACTTTTGCCCATATATAGCTGGTTATGGTCACCAGATCGCACAAACGAAGAGCCGTCTTTTTTGCATCCCATCGACAAATTAGAGCCGGAGAAAAGCTAAAGGATTTCACTCGAGGATTCGTGTAGATCTGAAAGAGCAACCACACAGATCTAAAGTTTTGAGCGTTATGGATTCAGGTACCCTTCCGCATTAAGCTTTAGTTTATTTCTCGCAGACCTCACATGATATATCTAAATTGTTTAGCATGGGTTTTGCAAAGAATAATCTAGATCTAGACCCCCAACACGTGGTATCATAGCCTCATCATGTTAAATCCATGAGATCGTTAACTTTCAAAAAATTTGAGATAAAATCGATTTTTTTGTTTTTTGGTTACTTTTTCCAACAAAAAATAGTTTTTTAGCATAGAGGGCCAGTGGCCCATAGCACGACTGTAATGACCCCAAAATTTATATAGTGTATTAATATGTATTCTTGGGCGTATATGTGTGCGTATAAATTTTTGGGAGTCTTTGTGTATTTTTCTTTAATTTTGGCAAGATAGAAATTATTTTTATAATTTCTTTCAGGCAAGGGGATAAGTAAATGGATGTATATAAGAGAAATACGTGTATTAATGGAGGTATTTGGTATATGAAATAGTATATTTATTTTCCTAAAAATCTTAAATCCCAAATTTACCCCATTAAACCACCTCCACCTAATGAGGTGTCTTAGCCCCCATTAATCTCCACCTACTCCTTGCTAGTTGGCAAGCTAATGGTGATTTCGAGAGGGTGATGTGGCTTAGTGAGAGATTAAAAGGGGGGAAATTGAAGAGAAATTCAGAAAAAACAGAGAAAACTAGCAAGAAGCCTCATCCACATTCCCCCTCAGCTCACACAACCCATCCAAGCCACTTACTGCTTTAATTTTTCCTTCACCAAGCCAAACCCTAGCTCTTTGAACTTTTGGAGAAGAAGAAGGAGAGCAATCAAAGGGTCTGCAAGAAGAAGAAGGACCCCAGCACGATTGAAGGACTAACTGAGGTAGGATCTTAACTTAACTAGCTAGGTTCAGCTTAGATTCATGAAGTCTTAGTTTTCATCTATGTCGAAATTGAAAGCAAATGAAACGTGGTTGTGTGCAGGTCGTGTCGTCACCACACGGCTGAGTCATGGTCGTGTGGTGGTCGTTTAACTCTCAGAAGAACCACACTGTCGCAAAACGATCGGGTCTTGGATTTTTTGCCCACGCGGCCGTGTCGAGTCATGACATGGTCATGTCATCTCGTGCGACTCCAACCGCATCGACTTAGATGCTCCAAACGCATCGACTTAGATGCTGGACTCGTTTCTCATACACGACAAGGTCTTGTCGCCATGGGAAACGGTTGTGTCGACCCTCTGGCTGTTGAACTGCGTCGACTTAGACGAAATCGAGCTCATTAGTTATCAAAGAACAACACAGTCGTTTTAAGGCACCACACGACCGTGTGGATTTATATTCACATGACCGTGTGAATTAGTCAAATGGTCGTGTGACCGCTATGTGAATTCTGAGTCCCTAGAGCCACTCGACCGTGTGGTTAAGGCACACAGCCGTGTGCCCTCCTTGTCAACTCATGAGCCATTCCACACCACACAGTCGTGTGGTCGATACCACACGACCGTGTGGGTCGTTCTTCTTGTGCCTTCCAGAGTCGCTCCACACGATTGTGTGGAGAGACCACACAGCCGTGTGGCCCTATTTTTCCTAGTTATGTCGGATCTTGAATTTATTTGTTTTGCTACTAAACTTCTTATCTAATTGCCACATTGTGGATGCTAAACATATAATAAACCATGATTTAGTTCACTCGCTTAATCAGCCATGTTGAATTATTGAATTCCATGATGTAGTAGTTATGATCACCATGTTATGAATGTTAGTTTATATACCAACTGTTAAGGCCAAAATTGACCAAGACAGTTGTCAAGCTGACGTAAACTCTTGATGCCGAGTCAAAGCCTCGTCAGCAGATGAAGTGGGACCCTGGTTGGAAGAACCTGGGTCGAGTGATGGTAGTTGATAATGATGTGGTGCTCGATCGGCCTTCGAGCAGTAGATGTGTCGATCGTTCGAGGTTAGAAAGCTCGATGAAGACACTCGACGCTGGATGATGACCGTCGATCTGCACCACAGGGAGACGTTAGGGTGCTCGGATCTGGGTTCCGAACCAATTCCCCTCTGATGCTTAAGTTAGTATAGGAACTTAAGGAAGAGATGGAGCTTGGTGCAGCTGAGATCGACCCACGGAGGTTCGTCTCAGGACTGGCGACGCAACCTCTATAATGTAAGGAATATAAGATGAGAAAGTAGAGTTCTATGTCTTAGACCTCGTACCTTGGAGATGAGACCCTTTCTTGTATTTATAGGCATTCAGTGTCCCTTTGGAGATGTTGGGGAGATAACGGCCACCCATAAATGGGCCACGATCTTTCCCCTTTAATAGGAGTAAATGTGGTACACATTCCTGCGAATTACGAGCCCGTCTTTAATCCCACATTCGAGTGATGTGGACTCAACGATCGACTGGCCAATGAGCTTTGGCTGAGTCGATGTCGGGCTTCTCTTATGGGCCCCGTGGGCCTTAGTCAGCTGGCGGTCGAGTTATCTTGAATGCCGGTCAAATGACTCAACAATGGCCCCCGTTGCACGACCTCAAAGGGTCTGCACGTTGAAGTCAAGCGACGTTACATCGCATTAATGGGGGCACTGTAGTCGAGAAAATAACACTCAAGTTCCAGGTGCCAAAACGCCGCCTCGTCGATTTGGATGACTTGTCGGTTCGAAATCCAAGGTACTTAGAGCCTTGGGATCTTCGACGCGTGTTTCATCGTGCGGTTGTCGTAATACCTATATAGGATGGCTCCAGTTGTAGAATGTGAAGATACCATCTTCATTCTCCTGATTTAGATTTTCCTTCTTTCGAAAGTAATGGATTCGTCCTCTATCACTGCCTCTGGAAGGAGCTTGGTCATGGCCATGCAAAAGAATCAAGAAGGGGTCTTGGAGCCGGGTTTGCTTGCGAATCTGAGGTCCAACGTCAAGGGAGGCCAGATCGTCGAGCTTCAGAGGAGTTACGTTCATCTCGATTACCAAATCCGGATGCCTGGAAAGGACGAGATGGCTCATCGTCCCGACGATCGGAAAGCTGGGGTTTATGTCAGAACCTTCGAACAAGGCATTCGATTCCCCATGCACCCCTTCATGCGGTACTTTCTGTGTACCCTGAACAATTTGCTCTGTCAGTTGATGCCGAACGCCATGGGCATGCTGATGGACTTCATAGCTCTGTACGTGATGAAGGGTATTGAACCATCTCTGAGTCTATTCAATCATTTTTTCTTGATCCCTCCCCTCAAGACCCATGTCTGGTATACGATAATGGCTTGTCGAGGCATGAAGCTGCTGGAAGATCTTCCACCTCCAATCCCAAATGTAAGGACGAGTTTGTGTTTGTGGTTTTCCAAGGGGAGGCAAGCTTTTGCACCGGTTGGGGTGCCCCTGACTTGAGCCCTGCAGAGAATAAGCCGCTGACTAGTGAGGAGAAGAAAGCCACCTACACTCTGACGAGCCTACCAGAGGATATGAGGGCGGCCAAGTGGCTGTGGTCTGACGACGTGCTGCGTCGGACCGTGTGGACGAAAGGTTGGTTCGATCGTGCCCGCCAACTGTTCAACCTTCGTTCTTCGACCTAACTCGCTTGTTGCTTTCGCAGGCATGGCTGGTGTGGATTATCAGGTGGATCCCGCATTGATGAAAGCAATCGAGGATTCCATCGAGAGGCAGAGATAAGCATGTTGTCTCCTGATTCGGAATAAAAAGTGTATATTTATACCCCCTAACTATCCTCATTTTGTGCTAAAGATTACACTTAATCGTGCTCTTTTGGGTATATTTTCATTTCATATCAATTTTAGGGCTTACTCTCATTCTTGGCACAAAATACGGTTTTTATCGTACTTATTGGCTTCCTACTATTTTTCACATGCTCCTGGTATTATTTTGATCATATTGACAAATTTTGAGAATTATTTGAGCAATAGGTTATTTTATATGATTTTTGGAAGTCAATATTTGGTTATATAAGTCATTATATTTATTTTCACATCATATGGACTAATTTCCACTTCTCCTATTTTTCAAGTACTCCTGGGATTTTTTTGGATTTTCCGGAATTTTTCCAGAATTTTTAGGATTTTCTAGCTATTTTTTGGAGATTTTTGGAGCTAGAATGGCATTTCTGTAAATTCTGGAAAGAAGAAAAAATATACAGCGGAAAATTTAATCCCGCCCCCCGGTTTGCAAAGATATTATTTTTGGACCCGTATTTCGGGTTTGATTGAAAAAGAAGAAGAAACATAGAGCAGTGGCCTGAAATGAATTGTGTTCTGTTATTTCCTGGGCTGAAGACGTTTTTGGGTGGGAGAGCTTCGTTTTTTTTGTTTTTCTTGCTGTTTTTCTTGGGGGTTCTTCTTCCCCAAAGGGCTTGGCTAGGGGAGGAGGCCATGGATGAAGCTTGGAGCTTGGAGGAGCATTTGGGAGAGGAGGATTTCCATCTTGGAGTGACACTTGGGTGAAATTTCTCCAACTTCTTGTGTTTTGATTTAGGGTTTTACATTGTAATTGGATGATTGATTTTGAGTAAAAACGTCTCTTTTTTCATTATGAATGTCTAGATCTCTCTTGTGTAATTGTGTTTGGTGATTGTTGGTTGCTTGGGTTGTAAAATTCATCTCTAGCACATTTTATTTTCTAAATTAGTGTATGAAACTTGAGTTAGCGTTGTTTATTGGAACCCTAAGGAGAAATCCAAGAAGAGGATTATCCTAGCGGACCCTCTCTAATGCGCTTATTGTCTATTACTCACATGGGTTTCATTCACTACTTATTGCACCCTACTTGTTCGATGAAATGCCGTATTTTTCGATTGAGCTCCCTTAGCCGGGAGATCAATTGAATTATATTTGGGATGAATTCCCACGCCCACGGCCTCATTCACATGCACACCACATGAGTCCTCCTCGTTGCTTGTCGATTCGGCTCTCCACCCCTAGTGCTTAGGTTAGGATTTTAGATTTCACCACACTGTTTTCCCACTCATCCACCGTTAGTTGAGGTGGTTGTTTCACGCTCTATTTTTCTTTATCGATCAAACTTGTGAATATAGAACGACTTGTCCCTGTGATCCGACCCGGTACTCACCGGTAATTTTTATATTGCATTGACGCTCCTACGCTTGGGAGTGGAAGGCGTGCCCAGTGCGCGTTTTCCGAGTCAACCAATTGGCGCCGTTGCCGGGGACAACGGTTTCTATTATTAGCATTTTTTGATCGATGTTGAAAGTTTTAGTGTGATACTACTATCTTTTAGTGTGAGTCTTTTTCGATTCTTCATCTTTCACTTATTGTTCATCCATATTTATTTTACGCTTTTTTTGAGTCTTTTTGATTGTTTGTTTTTGTTTTTTTTTTCAAAAATGGCAAGTACTACAAACTCTCTTGGGTTTGACATGCGGGTGACCAAATCCCTACCGAGATTCCTCGGTAAGGATGCGGAGAGCCCTTACCTACATATTAAGAAGTTTGAGAGTGCTTGCAAGCTTCATTTTGATGGGCACACATGTGCAGAAAAGTTTTATCTTAAATTCTTTCCCTATTCTTTGGATGGTAGTGCATTAAATTGGTTTAAAGTTTATATCTCTCATATTATTCCATCTTGGCCTGGACTAAAGCAAAAATTTTGTATGAAGTTTTTTCCATCTTACATGACCAAAACATGGCAAGGAAGAATTGTGAACTTTGGTCAGCGCATCGGTGAGACATTTTTTCAGGCTTGGACGCGATTTTCAGAGTTGGTGTACGGTTGTCCACATCATGGATTTGACAGGGTGCGTCTTCTTGGGTTCTTCTTGGAGGGTCTGTTTCCGGAGACGCATGATTTTGTGGATTTGTTGGACAACAGTCACTTTTTGGACATGGATGAGAATGCGGCTTGGCGTTATTTGGAGTCCTATAAGGAGGAAGATCACATATTGGTTGCGACTCCAAATGAGCCAAGACATGAAGTTTTGGTCCACCAAGCCCCGAATGAAGAAGATCTTTTGGATCTCACCCCACCGGTAATTGAAGAATTGAGTGTCCCATGCCAAGTAGTAGTTGAGCAACCAAGTGTTGGCATGGAGGAGTTGGTTGAGCGGGTGGAGGAAATTGTCTTGTTGGCACCTACTATTTCTGATGGGCCGTGTCAACTAGTTGTTGAAGAATTGGTTGTTGACATGATGGAGATAGAGGAGCCGATCGCGCGCACACTTGGGAGTGAAGTGGGCGAGGATGATTGTTCTTGTATTGAAGAGGCCGAAGAAAAGGTAAGCGAGGATGAGTTTATACCACATGCTATTATGGATCCCAAGCTTCCTTCTCCTTCAGTAGTTTCTATGGAGATAGCACTTCCTCCCCCGATTGATATTGAATGCTGCGAGGATGAGCTTCAAACCACATCATATTCAACCATCCAGGGAGTTTTCTCACACATTCATCATACTTTTCATTCCGTTATCTATATTGATGATTATGTGTGGATGTCTTTTTTTGGGAATGTGTCCCCATCTCTTTCTTACACAACTCGTCTCCTTTCTTATATAGGTATGCACTTTGAGGAGATGCTTAGGGTTGTGTACGTGGCCGCCATTGCCACGTTTGGCCAAGGCGCATTGGCGGAGGAAATGAAAGGAGCGTTAGAACAATTGCCACCGCCGATGGAAATTTTGGATCCGCCATTTGCTAAGGTGTATTCTTTCCTTTAAGTAGTGTAAATAAATAAAAAATTAGTTAGTTTGCTTTTGCATGTTTGCTTTCGTATTTTTTTCTCTTTTCTAGGATCTTTTGCTAAGATCTAGTACTCTCCCAACATTGCGGACAATGTTTATTTTAAGTTGGGGGGAGAGCGTTAGATTCTTTAGATTTGTTAGGATTTTGGTGTTAAATTTTTTTTTTGTGAGATTCCTCCATGTTTCGCCTCATTCCATGAATTTCATTGCATATCATATTTTGGCCACCTTGCCCATACGCCATTTGCTTTGTGCTTAGTCCCTACATGCTTTCATGTCATGCAATTTTTTCGGATTATCATTTTGGTATCAACTTTTTGATGTTGGATTGGCATGTGTTAATTTCTTTTCCATTTTGGAGTCGAATGCTAATATGACATGTATGAAACTATTTCATATGTTGTGATACTCTCTTTGAGATAATTTGAGAAAAGTTTGGTGTAAGTGATTGCATGTGTTGGGATGAATGGTGTAGTTTTTAATTGGATTGGATTTGGCCAATTGTGCATGCTTTGTTTTCCTCTTAGGAGTGGATGGATGAGTTGCTACTTCATGTTGGAATGAAAAAAAAAGTTAGTATAAGTGAATGTTTTTTCTAATCGAATTGAGTAGCCGGTGCCCCACGAAACATTGGGGAGGACGCCAAAAATGAGATTTAGGAGATCACTCCATCCATTTGCATATATAGCGTCATCGCGTGTATGCAAATGTGCCGGTGTTTGCATTTATGGCGTTATCGCGTGAATGCAAAACATAAATATCAAAAACAAAAAAAGGAAAATAAAAGAAAAATGAATGAAAAAAATGAAAGAATAAGCCACATGAGTGATGCAATCTCATCTCCCACAACTTAGAGGAATTTTTTTTGTTTTGGCCATTTTCCTGAAAATTGGAAATTTTAACATCGTGATATTTCCCGATACGTGTGATATGGTGCTTATTACTTCACTTTTCGTTGAATTGGATCGAGGGGAGTATCATTTGTTGTTTATTTTCATACATTGGGTATATTGGCTTTGGAATCATTTGGAAATCCCATTTTGGAGTATGCAATGATGACATCGTGAAGTTGGTGCATGTTTTTCAATTTAATCCGAATTTATCACATATTTTGCTAGGGACTAGTAAAAAGCTAGTTGGGGGGTGTGATTCGGAGTAAAAAGTGTATATTTATACCCCCTAACTATCCTCATTTTGTGCTAAAGATTACACTTAATCGTGCTCTTTTGGGTATATTTTCATTTCATATCAATTTTAGGGCTTACTCTCATTCTTGACACAAAATACGGTTTTTATCGTACTTATTGGCTTCCTACTATTTTTCACATGCTCCTGGTATTATTTTGATCATATTGACAAATTTTGAGAATTATTTGAGCAATAGGTTATTTTATATGATTTTTGGAAGTCAATATTTGGTTATATAAGTCATTATATTTATTTTCACATCATATGGACTAATTTCCACTTCTCCTATTTTTCAGGTACTCCTGTGAATTTTTTGGATTTTCTGGAATTTTTCCAGAATTTTTAGGATTTTCTAGCTATTTTTTGGAGATTTTTGGAGCTAGAATGGCATTTCTGTAAATTCTGGAAAGAAGAAAAAATATACAGCGGAAAATTTAATCCCGCCCCCCGGTTTGCAAAGATATTATTTTTGGGCCCGGATTTCGGGTTTGATTGAAAAAGAAGAAGAAACATAGAGCAGGGGCCTGAAACGAATTGTGTTCTGTTATTTCCTGGGCTGAAGACGTTTTTGGGTGGGAGAGCTTCGTTTTTTTTGTTTTTCTTGCTGTTTTTCTTGGGGGTTCTTCTTCCCCAAAGGGATTGGCTAGGGGAGGAGGCCATGGATGAAGCTTGGAGCTTGGAGGAGCATTTGGGAGAGGAGGATTTCCATCTTGGAGTGACACTTGGGTGAAATTTCTCCAACTTCTTGTGTTTTGATTTAGGGTTTTACATTGTAATTGGATGATTGATTTTGAGTAAAAACGTCTCCTTTTTCATTATGAATGTCTAGATCTCTCTTGTGTAATTGTGTTTGGTGATTGTTGGTTGCTTGGGTTGTCAAATTCATCTCTAGCACATTTTATTTTCTAAATTAGTGTATGAAACTTGAGTTAGCTTTGTTTATTGGAACCCTAAGGAGAAACCCAAGAAGAGGATTATCCTAGCGGACCCTCTCTAATGCGCTTATTGTCTATTACTCACATGGGTTTCATTCACTACGTATTGCACCCCACTTGTTCGATGAAATGCCGTATTTTCCGATTGAGCTCCCTTAGCCGGGAGATCAATTGAGTTATATTTGGGATGAATTCCCACGCCCACGGCCTCATTCACATGCACACCACATGAGTCCTCCTCGTTTCTTGTCGATTCGGCTCTCCATCCCTAGTGCTTAGGTTAGGATTTTAGATTTCACCACACTGTTTTCCCACTCATCCACCGTTAGTTGAGGTGGTTGTTTCACGCTCTATTTTTCTTTATCGATCAAACTTGTGAATATAAAACGACTTGTCCCTGTGATCCGACCCGGTACTCACTGGTAATTTTTATATTGCATTGACGCTCCTACGCTTGGGAGTGGAAGGCGTGCCCAGTGCGCGTTTTCCGAGTCAACCATCTCCCCAGGTGCCGACTGTAGGAGAATTGACAGCTCAATCGTCTGGGGATAGACCCATAGTCGTTGAGAGGGTTGCTCAGGTGGCCCGCCCTCAAAAGAAGAAGAAGGAAAAGCCCACCTCCAAATTTGAAGTAGTCACGATTAAGGGGGCCAAGAAGAGGCAGCGACACGTTCTCATCGACTCGGAGCCGTCTGGGTCAAATGTAGTCGTGGAGCAGGTCTCCCGGCCAGGGAGAGACACTCTTCATGAGGAAGATTCGGAGAGGACTCGGGTTCCACCGGAACTTCTCGTGCACACGGACTCCTGGCCTTGGGGGGGTCTGTTCCCTCCTGTAGGGTTGTCTGAAGACATCCCCGATGAATATAGGCCGATTTTATTGGAGAGCCGATCTCCTCAGGACCCATTCGAATGATCCGATAAGGAGCTCCTCCGGGTGGAATTTCCATTGAGGCATGGAGATTCCGCTCTTCTTGAATGCGGGAATGTCTCCTGCATCGCTGAGAATGCGACCCTTCCACGGGATAGGGCTATCGTGGAGAGGGTCGATTATGCGCAGCTTGCGTCGATAGCCGTCCATGCCAGCCCCCAGGTAACTATTGCTCCAGCCTCCCTCGACGCTGAGATCAACACGTATGTTGACCATCGAGTGTTATGTGCAGACTCTTGTGGCCACCGCGGTGTTGCGTCGACGTACTTCGGAAGTGGCCAATCATGGGGTCACCCTGGAGGCCGTTAGGTCGAGCGTGGAGAGATCTTAAGTCGATCTGACTAGACTCAGCCTTCTGTCCGAGACAAGATTGAATCGCCTTCGGAAGCTCGAGCATGAGCTAAGCGAGTCTCGTAGGAGAGAGGCTGAACAAACCACCTTGAAGGAGCAAGCGGAGGACGCTCTGTTGAAGGAGAGAGTCGAAGCCGAGGTCATAGCGGAGAGGGCGGTTCAAGAGTTTAAGGACACGTTCTCCGACTTCGACGAGCTATACAAGGAAGGCTACGAGCGATGTCGATTGGAACTGAAGAACTGATTCCATGACCTCTCCGTTGAGATCGACAAGATCCCGATGATATTCTGGACCTTGGCAAAGATGAATCGAGCCAAGGCGATGACGAGTCGAGCAGAGGCACGGAGGAGACCAAGGGCCTAGCCAGCTGCTATAGGATCTCGGCGATGCTGTTTACACATGCTTTTAGAAATTTTTAAACATATTGGGGGGTGATGTAGATGTGAACGAACACAATTTTTTGTAATGTGAGTGCCCAGCGAGTTTGCCTACATATCCATATTTGTCTTTGCATATCTTTGTTTGCTGTCATACATGTTGTGTGGTGGTCGTAATGCCTGATGGCCCCCTCGATGGGTTAGGTGCTCCTTCAGGATGATTGAGGATAAACCATCGAACTATGTTTAGAAGTTGATCACCATGTTCCCTGGTGAGGGAGCAATTTCCTCGACTCATGACCGATGGCACGAGAGTCGTTCAGTAACGAATGGGTGGCTTTTCGACTTACGGCGGACGATATTTTAGAAGAGTGGGTCAGTAGTGAAGGGGTGGCCCTTCGACTTACGGCCGACGATATTTTAGAAGAGTGGGTCAATGGCGAAGGGGTGGCCCTTTGTCTTACGGCCGACGATATTTTAGAAGAGTCTATCAGTGGCGAAGGGTTGGCCCTTCGACGTACGGCTGACGATATTTTAAAAGAGTCGGTCAGTGGCGGAGTGGTGGCCCTTCGACTTACGGTTGACGACCTTTTCAGATAAGTGAGTCGTTCAGCAGTGAAGGGGTGGCCCTTCGTCTTACAACTGACGACGTTTAGGTGGGTCATTTAGTAGTGAATGGGTAGACCCTCGTCTTACGGCTGACGATGTTTAGGAGGGTCGTTCAGTAGTGAAGGGGTAGACCCTCGTCTTATGGCTGACGACGTTTAGGAGAGTCGTTCAGTAGTGAAAGGGTGGCCCCTTCAACTTACGGCTGATGATGTTTAGGAGAGTCGTTCAGTAACGAAAGGATGGCCCTTCGTCTCACGGCTGACGCTCGCTTAGGAGAGTCGTTCAGTAGCGAGGGGGTGGACCTTTCGACTTACGGCTGACGCTCGTTTAGGAGAGTCGTTCAGCAGCGAAGGGGTGGCCCTTCGACTTATAGCTGTCGCTCATTTAGGAGGGTCGTTAAGTGGAGAAAGGGTGTCACCTTCGACTTACGGTTGACGATGTTTAGGAGAGTCGTTCAGTAACGAAGGGGTGGCCCTTCGTCTCACTGTTGATGCTCACTTAGGAGATTTGTTCAGTAACGACGAGTTGGCCCCTTCGACTTACCGCTGACGCTCGTTTGGGTGAGTCATTCGGTAGCGAAGGGGTGGCCCCTTCGACTTGCGGCTGGCGCTCGTTCAGGAGAGTCATTCAGTAGCGAAGGGGTGGCCCCTTAGATTTACGGCTGACGCTCGTTCAGGAGAGTCGTGCCGCACCCGAAACCTACACCTAGATTCTACCCGGCGGTGTCATAATCGCCAGGCGTGGTATGGCCCCTAGGTGTCAATTTCGGGCTCTATCTGCAAGCGTACGGTGTCAAGTTGTAGTATAAAAGATATCGAATCCCACATGGACGGTGACAGTGTATTTGGATTCTCAACTTACTTCTATATCTCGAAGTAAGATAGCTATCGGGTAGAGGAAATTGTTTGGGGTGTTGTTGTTGTTTTAACAATAAAAAGGGACTAGGGCGTTAGGGATCACCACTAAGACCGTCGGGGATCAACGTTGGAATAGAATCCTTACGTTGCATTAGGGTTAGAGGATTAATCTCCTAATTCGTACCACTCGCGTGGGTTAGAATTGCGAGGTATTTCGGTGGCTCTCGTTGACGCAATGGCGGTAGCCGTCAACGTAGCGATATAGTTCGTCGATGGATCCCCTCAAGGCACGAGCCGGGCATGGTCACGAGCCTTGGTTGGATCCACCGAGTTTCCTATTCGAATCCTAAGGATACCCCATAAGCACATCAATTCCACAGACCGTGGGCATGATCTCAGTACGGGTTATCATAGGGATTCGGTAGGATTGACCGAAATACTCCCCTAAATCCCTAATTCAACATAGGGATCCAGATCTACGTCTTCCCCCTATGATCTTAGGGCTAACCCATCAACCCTAGAAAAGACTACTCACTCATAGCAATATTAACAAATAAAAACACAATTTTTAGAGGTGAAAACATCATAACAAATTGGTAAATGGAGATTGAGAACTTACAGCGAGAGATAAAGAGAAATGGCGATTAATAGATCCAAAGAGAAAATCGAGATTCCAAGAACGCGAGAAGAACGAATAAACTTCCAATCAATCTCGATCCAACAATATTCAAAACTTTTTAATCTAGCTCTAACAAAAATTATCCTCTAATCTCCGCTCCCAAAAAACTAATTCAAAAACTCAAAATGAAGTCGCTCCTAGACGCCGTCGCAGTTCCCAGACTTCACTCCCCAAAATCGTGCAACAGCCGCTCCAAAAATATTTCCAAAAATGGCCTTCAGTATCGTCGACCGAGTGGGTGACTCGGTCGAGCAGTGTGTTGCTCGGTCGTCCGCTCGGTCCCAGCAGATGTACTGCTCGACCGAGCACGACAGGAAATCGAGTTTCTTCTAAATCTTCACTATGTCTGCTCGGGCCGAGTAAGCTCTGCTCGGTCGAGCAGAGAGCTGACTCGGGTGCTGAAGAAATTGCTCGGGCCGTGCAAGAGGCTGCTTCAGCTTTGAAAGTTGGCATTGCTCGCCCGAGCACCACGAGTGCTCGGTCCGAGCAGCTGCGTAGCTGCTGCTTGTTCTTCATTTGCATCTGCTCGACCGAGCAGCTGCTTTGCTCGGTCGAGTCGCCTGGGAATTTATTTCCTGAAGCTGCTGAAGCTTCCCTCTCCCCTTGCTCTCTCTCCTCCACTACTCACATGGCTTCCAAAACACGGCGAACTCCTGTAGAGCTTCGCCAACGAGCTCACGGGCGTGTCAGATGTGTCCATACCTAGATCGGGTCCCAAATCACCCCAAAATCCCTGAAAACTCATAAAATACTACGAAACTCGGATATAACGTCAGAAATGCGATATCGTAGGAAAATAGGTGATTTGGATTCAAAAAAGGCATGAAATGTGATGTCATGATGCTATGAAAAAGGTGTAAAATATGGACACATCAAAATCCCGCAAGATTACCTCTTACTCGTCCTCGAGGAAGACGAATACTAGATATGCCGGGAGGAAAACAAAAGGAAATAAGAAATAAAAATAAGAAGAGAAGAGAGTGGAAGTGGATGGAGGGTGCTAAGGATGTTCGGTTAGATCTCAGACCTAAGTAGTATATCACGATGCTCTGAATAGTAAAAGTACATGCTAATGGTATTTTCACGTTTTACAAATCATATGTCTAGCATGCAATACAGACAAAAGACAAAGATCTACTGAAGTAATGCTATCAATTCATATCAATCTCAAGCAGTCTATAGAGTCTAGTATAAAAGGAGTTGGCAATGCACTTTTCAATCACAGATACACATGCAGCATATAGAAATCACACAGCATGCAGTAGAGAATAGAAAGGATCATGCTATTCAATTATTCAGTTTGATTCATGAAAAATATCCAAAAATTAAAGCGTTTTGTAAAGTTTAAGTATTATCAAATCTCCCCGTTATGCACCGTCTCCACTCTAATGCCACACTCACTCATGTGATCAGTTGGTTCACCCCCCAAGCTTAGCTTGAGGCATCACATCTAGGAATATGATATGGAATATTTTCTTCTTCTTCCCAGTATATGTGATAGCTTCTTATGAAAGGATACAAAATAATTTTTATTCCTTCATTTTCTTTTCCTTTTTTTCTTTTCTTTTCTTTTCACATATATATATACACATTTTTTTCTTTTCTTTTCTTTTTTTACATTTAGAAGCTATACTTTTTCTTTTTGTGGTTGGGAAGTGAGATGCGGTAAGGATAGCTGTGGGGGTGTAACCAACTGATATGTAGAGAACTATATAGATCTGTGGAGAAGGAAAATAATGGATCTCTCGGTTCACTCATAAGAGGTGCGCAACGGTTTAATAAGATAATATTCTAACTAAACACATAACTAGCATGGATATTTTCATTTATCTAGATGACACTGAAGAAGCATGCAGTAATAGGCACAATGATATCAAGCATGCAACTAGAAGTGAATAAGATATAAAGCAGATGCTCCAAGTGTTCTAGTGATGTGTGAACCTAGGTGCATTACCCAACATAGCGCATACTAGATACTATTTCATGCATTTGATTTTCAATTCATTTCAAGCATTAAATCAGATAGATCGGCAAAAGAATATGCACTCAAATAGATAGTAAAATTGAAACAACCCTAATTGCATGTCAACAAATAGTAAGCAGCGTGATAAATACTATGGCAACGGGAGGTATCATCATGCGGCTCATCCTTAGCATAAAAAGAGAAAAAGGCGGAGAAAATAGGAAAATGAAGACCGGAAAAGTGGTGAAAAAGTAAAATAAAAACTGAAATATGGAAGAAAATGTAAAAGAAAAAAATGAAAAATAAAGCGGTAGCCCTCATCCCCCAAGCTAAATCCAGCAGTGTCCTCACTGCTGAGAAAACGCTGGTAGGTGGGAGATGATGCTAAGTAGGGTGGGGTAGGTGGGGGAGTAAAAAATAAAAACTGTGCAAAAAGGAATAAAAACATGACATGATGCATGATGATGAAAAATGATGCATGTGTGGGTCCACCCCCAAGCTATTTACGTGCAGGGCCCCGAATAGACAGATGGACACAAAAAAATATGAGGGAGGCATAGCTGGGTAAGGATAACATCAAGCAGAGGCACCACCATCTGGGGTTGGTGATGGTTCCCTCTGATGTGGACCAGGTAATGTGGGTGGAACAGGGTGGGGCTCAACAGGCGGGTCAATGGGGGGATCAGTGCTGGTGGTGTAAGGCGCATAGATCTTGGTCTTCTCAATGGAGAGCGTAAAGGGCATCCTTCATCGACCATCGTCGAGATTCTATAGCCGAATCTAGAAGGTAAAAATCAATTTTTTAGATCTAGACGTGCCTCTCCTGTAGATCTGCATGTTGTAGATCATGTAGTTCATGAACACGGTAAAAATCAAATTTTTTGATCCGCATGTCTAAAAACTTTTTTTAAAATTGGTTTTTTTATCCATGGCTGCGCCCTGAATGCGCGGCGGCCGTGCCTCCGTGCACGGCCAGGCCATGCCCAACAGGGAATGGCCGGCCGTGTAGGGATCGTCTAACCCTTGCAATACTAACAACACACACTAGAGGGGGGGGGGGGGGGTGAATAGTGTAATGGCAATAAAATTGTCCAATTAAAATTAACTTGCAAATACGGAATTATAAATGCAAGAGGAATTAAAAGGCACAATCAATCCAAACGCAAACACAAAGATTTACCCTCGTTCCCTAAACTTGGGTACATCCAGCCACACCAATATCCACTATAATCCCATACAGAGAAGTGAATACAAATCTCACAAGGAGATACCCCACAAAGAGGATTTATGCCCTACACAAGGACCCAACCAATCCTACACGAGGATCAAGACTCCTACACAGAGAATCACTAACTCCCACTCAGAGAATTAGGGTTAGCCCTACACTAGGACACTAAACTCCGACAAAGAGAGTTACTCCCACAAAGAGAGTTATTCCCACAAAGAGAATACCCTAAGTCCCACAAAGAGACAACCTCCCACAAAGAGAGAAAGACTAATTCCCACAAAGCGAATTAGAGACAACAAATTCACCAAGTAAAATAAATACTCTTACATATGCCTTGAGATGCTAACTCATGAATGGATGCAAGGCATGGAAGAGGATCTCCAAGTGTTGAGATATGCTTGAGAGCACTTGGATGGATTCCCTTGAGCTGGACTTCAATGCATGAAGAAGAATGAGAGCTCTTGAGAGGGAATTGAGGGAGTTTGAGAGTGGCTTATAGATCTCTTGAGATATTCAATAGCATCAAGAAGAATCAAGAAGAATAAGAGATGGCATCCCACTCATATATATAGGAACCATATATCAAACACCAAAAACCCAAGAAAACAGCCAAAGAATCAATTCTGCAACGGCTAGAAACTGGGCGAAAACGACAGGAACAGTCGACTGATGATCAAAAGACAGTCGACTGATCAACGGCTAGAAGATATCCAACGGCTATAATTTGAGCCAGGACAGTCGACTGACGAAGACATTACAGTCGACTGAGAACAGGACAGGCGCCTGTAATTCCTTCAGTAGGCGACTACTGTAGGGGATGGAATAAAACAGAGAGCTGCACTCTTTCTCCAGCTAACGTACAGACAACTGATGTCAATAATACAGTCGAATGTTTATTAGTCAGGCGACTGTAAAACCTTAATCAGTTGTCTGCAGAATAAGATGGAGAAAAGACAGAGAGATGCAGAGATTGCACATACGCTACTCAGGCGACTGTAACTATATAGGCGACTGTGAGGCTATAATAATCCGGGTTGGATTCTATGATAATCCTAAGGCTCACTAAGATGGTTAAATGCATATGCATGAAAGAGTAAACCATCTAACAAGGCATTACATTAATCCTAGAATCAAAAGAGAGATAAAGCAATAAACTAAATTACATGGATTACAATGCTTTCCATAGAGTCTAAGTCTTCAATCTTGATGCCTTGATTGCTCTACATCATCTCCAAGCTTCGGCACTCCTTGAGTCCGAGCTTTGGTCCTTCTTCACATGATGTCCATCCTTACACCAAGTGATTAGTCTCCAAGAAGGATATTCTTGAAATAAACTGAGAGACTAAAACATGAGAGTCATTAGCAACAACATAATGTTGTGATCATCATCAAAATAAGATTGGTATAAAACACCAATACTCAACATTCTCACCCCTTTTGATGATGACACACATTATGTAAATTACAAAGAATTAAAACACAATGCTAATGAGCTCCCCCTACTTATATGCACCAATTAAACAATGAGCTACACAATAGTAAAAACTCATTCTACCACATAACATCATGGTGACATTTAATAGGTAAGGATTACATAAACCACTTGTAATAGACAAAATCATGCAAACATGAATGGTTTATCTAATCCCATAAATCTCTCCCCATATGCATATGAATATATCTCCCCATATATAATTACATAATGCATATATCTCTCCCCCTTGACATCGTCAACAAGGTGGACATCAAATATATCCCCCTTTGTCATCTTTACTAAGATGTGACAATATGCAAGAAAAGAAAGAGATGTATGATACCAAATTGAAAAAATTTAGTGGGTATCAATTCACTAAGATTTTCATTTGAAAGGCTCAATTCCTTAACTTGAGAGAGAAGTGTGTCTCTCTCACTAGTGTCGTACACATGCATTTCATCATGAATATTTACCCTAGACGATTCTAAATCATGCATCCTACTCATAGCATTATCAAGTTTAGCTTTCATTTTTTCATATGAATCGATGCACTTACTTGCCAAATTGGAGGACACACGTAGGCGGTATTCGAGTTCCTCATAGGATGTCTTTTCTTCCTCAGCTTCCTCATCACTTTCCTCCTCGCTTGAGCTAGACGAAGACTCTTCCCTATTAGCCATGAAGCAACTTTCTTCTTTGGAGTCGAGCCATGCCTATATCTCATCATCACTTGAGTTAGATGAAGTTGATGAAGAAACATCAAAAGCAACGAAACAACTGTGATCGTGCTCCTTGTCATCCTCTTCTTCATCATTTGATGTGTCTACATCGGAATCATCAAACATGCCAATAAGTCCATTCTTATGATTCTTGATCTCGGACTTGGCTTTACAAAGTTGCTTCCCTTTACCCTTATAGGTATCTTTGGTGGGTTTGGAAGGACATTCAGTAGCAAGATGACCTTTTCCTCCACAATTGAAACAAATAAGCTTGTTAGACTGGGAGGCAAACTTTGACGAAGATATACCTTGTTTGTCCTTAAGGAATGCCTCGAAATTCTTGAATTGCTTGGCAAGCTCAATGTAGTCATCGTCACTAACATCATCTTCATCACCATCTTCACTCGAAGCTTCCCGTTGGGAGTTCTTTCTCCACTTGAATGACTCCTTCTCAACATGTAGTGCAACCCCCTTTTTCTTCTCGGTCTTAAGTGGTTGAACCTCTTCCTTATGTTGAAGTAGCACTTCATGAGAGATCTCCAATGTATGCCAAATTCCGTTGGCCGATTTGCACATGGAGATACGGTCGAACTCATCCGGAGTGAGGGCGCAATGGTGAACGCACATAGCCCTAACATTGACTCTGATCAAGTCCTTCTCCGTTTTAGTTCTCAAGGCCGCGGGTGAAGTAGGATCCTCGAAAGGCGACTCAGTGATGTCCCAAAGGTCGTGACCCTTCATGTAGACCATCATCCTGATCTTCCAACTCGGGTAGTTGGATCCGTTGAAGAGCGGGGGTCGAACGGTTGAGTGACCTTCTTCATGAGGCGCGGATGTTGCGTTGAATGCCATCGTTGCAGTATGATATAACCTCGCTCTGATACCAATTGTAGGGATCGTCTAACCCTTGCAATACTAACAACACACACTAGCGGTGGGGTGAATAGTGTAATGGCAATAAAATTGTCCAATTAAAATTTAACTTGCAAATACGGAATTATAAATGCAAGAGGAATTAAAAGGCACAATCAATCCAAACGCAAACACAAAGATTTACCCTCGTTCCCCAAACTTGGGTACATCCAGCCACACCAATATCCACTATAATCCCACACAGAGAAGTGAATATAAATCTCACAAGGAGATACCGCACAAAGAGGATTTATGCCCTACACAAGGACCCAACCAATCCTACACGAGGATCAAGACTCCTACACAGAGAATCACTAACTCCCACTCAAAGAATTAGGGTTAGCCCTACACTATGACACTAAACTCCCACAAAGAGAGTTACTCCCATAAAAAGAGTTATTCCCACAAAGAGAATATCCTAAGTCCCACAAAAAGACAACCTCCCACAAAGAGAGAAAGACTAATTCCCACAAAGAGAATTAGAGACAACAAATTCACCAAGTAAAATAAATACTCTTACCTATGACTTGAGATGCTTACTCATGAATGGATGCAAGGCATGGAAGAGGATCTCCAAGTGTTGAGATATGCTTGAGAGCACTTGGATGAATTCCCTTGAGCTGGACTTCAATGCATGAAGAAGAATGAGAGCTCTTGAGAGGGAATTGAGGGAGTTTGAGAGTGGCTTATAGATCTCTTGAGATATTCAATAGCATCAAGAAGAATCAAGAAGAATAAGAGATGACATCCCACTCATATATATAGGAACCCTATATCAAACACCAAAACCCAAGAAAACAGCCAAAGAATCAATTCTGCAACGGCTAGAAACTGGGCGAAAACGACATGACCAGTCGACTGATGATCAAAAGACAGTCGACTGATCAACGGCTAGAAGATATCCAACGGCTATAATCTGAGCCAGGACAATCGACTGACTAAGACATTACAGTCGACTGAGAACAGGACAGGCGCCTGTAATTCCTTCAGCAGGCGACTGCTGCAGGAGATGGAATAAAACAGAGAGCTGCACTCTTTCTCCAGCTAACGCATAGACGACTGATGTCAATAATACAGTCGACTGTTTATTAGTCAGGCGACTGTAAAACCTTAATCAGTCGTCTGCAGGATAAGATGGAGAAAAGACAGAGAGATGCAGAGATTGCACATACGCTACTCAGGCGACTGTAACTATACAGGCGACTGTAAACTGACCAGTAGTCGACTGTGTGTAAAGCTCAAGTTTGAGTCAATTGAAATGTTGACTTGAGCTGTGCATATCAGGCGACTGTAGAAGGATCTACAGACGACTGGAAATCACCCAGTCGATTGTGTTTCCTTCAACAGGCGACTGATGGAAAGCCAGAGACTCCAAATGAGTCTTTGGACAGAGTGAACCTATTGGGTTGGATTCTATAATAATCCGAAGGCTCACTAAGATGGTTAAATGCATATGCATGAAAGAGTAAACCATCTAATAAGGCATTACATTAATACTAGAATCAAGAGAGAGATAGAAAGCAATAAAGTAAATTACATGGATTACAATGCTTTCCGTAGAGTCTAAGTCTTCAATCTTGATGCCTTGATTGCTCTCCATCATCTGCAAGCTTTGGCACTCGTTGAGTCCAAGCTTTGGTCCTTCTTCACATGATGTCCATCCTTACACCAAGTAATTAGTCTCCAATAAGGATATTCTTGAAATAAACTGAGAAACTAAAACATGAGAGTCATTAGCAACAATATAATGTTGTGATCATATTCAAAATAAGATTGGTATAAAACACCAATACTCAACATGCCGCGCTCTGCAGGCACGGCCCGCCGCCACGGCAGCCGTGCCTATGGGTGCGGCTGGCCGTCGCCGCGGCCACTGCGGGCCCCCTAGGGTTTTTCGAAACCCTAACCCTAAACAGGATTTTTTCTTTTGGGGATGCCCATTAACCCTATTTTGGTTGTTTTCATGGCCCAAAAGCATGGAAATTAGCGATTTTTTCACATAATTTTTCTTTTTTTATTTGGGCCTTCAAAAGTCCAATAATTAAAGAAATATTAAATTGTGATAGGGTTGGATGGAAAAATAAATAAAAATAAAAAATGGATCATGATTAAAAACTATTTTCTTTAGTACGCACTTCATTTTTAGATTATTTCTTAATCTATGCATGTGATGTCATATATCTGCGTGGTTGTATTTGTATATAATATCTGCGTGGATGTGCTATTAGAACTATGTTTTTAGGGATCAGCTGGGTTTCCGACACTTTTACCGTTTTCTGCAAATTTTTTTTTCATTTTGAGAGAACGTGTATGTGAAGTTAAATGTAAAAGTCAAAGCTAAAGGACACCCCATGGAGATGAAGGCGCTTGCATACAGAGAAAGTTGCATTTCTTAAAGTACCCAAGTTGTCTTTATTTTATGCACTTTTTTTATTTATGGAATGTATCTTCGGACTTTTTCTTTTTTTAGTGCTCGGCTGGCTGATCCCCATAGTTCTAAATTAATTTTTTGCTCATATTAAATGTGTGGATGTTTTACTTTAATAGTCGAATAATTCACGTTATTTTTATATTGCTAGATTGCACAGATGGCCAGACTTGCTAATGTTGATTTCTCGGTCCTGAAGGCCGATGAGTTGAACTACTTGAGTTGGCAGTTAGACCTGAAGTTCCATCTGCTTTCTCATGGGTTCAATCTAACACCCACAGCAAAGGTAACATCAGGTACTGCCACAGTTGAAAAGGACGCTTCTATAGAAGCCCCTAATGTAGAAGAAGTTTCCAATATACTTAAGGCGAAAGCCATTATTTATATCAGGAAACACCTAGACTCGACACTGAAAGACGAGTATCTTACTGTAGAGGATCCCTATGAGCTGTGGAACACACTTGAGGAGAGGTACAGACATCAAAGGGATGTCATACTCCCTCTTGTGCAGTACGAATGGACTCACCTCCGCATACATGATTACAAATCCGTAGCGGAGTATAACTCAGTATTATTCCGAATCACCTCACGCCTGAAGTTGTGTGGTGAGAATGTGACTGAGAGGATGTTGCTAGAGAAGACGTTTATGTATTTTCAAGAGAAGGACATGATCCTCATGCAACAGTACCGTGAACGAAAGTTCACAAAGTACTCCGACATACTCTCATGCCTACGAATGGCCTAACAGAACAGAGAGTTGTTGATTGCCACTCACAATCTACGCCCCTGGCTCCGATCCATTCCCACCTCCTGCAGAGGCACATTTCCAGTCTTCCCGAAGAAGAAGACGGATAAGAAGGCAAAGTTCCAGAAATGGAAAGAACTGAAGCATCGGAAAAAGGCTACTCCTAAGGCTCCTCCCCAGAACCAGAAGTACGTGGCAAAGAAGTAACAGTATACGCCTAATAAAGGTGGTCCTCCTAAGAAAAAATGGGAGGATACAGGCTCTAGATGCAGAATGACTGGCCATTGGTCCAGAAACTGCCGCACAACCAGACACCTACAAGATCTCTACCAAGCAAGTCTCAAGCCTCATGCTGAGACAAACTCGATAGATGTGGCAGTGTTACCAGCTACTACATGGAATCCAGAAGATTTCATGAATGACGATACTATGTGTAATGACCATGTCTATGGGGAAAACACTAGAAGGGGTGTTGAATAGTGTTTATGAAAATTTAAAAGGAATTTACGCCAAATAAAATGCAAGCCAACAATATAATGCGGAATTAGAAATGAACTCAAATAAGAAACAATTGCAAACACAATTATGTTTCTAGGGTTCGGATTACCTAAGTCAACTCCCGACTTATTCCCGGTAATCATACGTCCCTTCCACCCGGAATCCTCCGGATACTCAAGTTAGAACCCTAACTTGAGGTTTCCTTAAAACCCCACTTGTAGCAACCCTGCAAGTGCAATCGATTACAATCGATGTCCTTGACTCCCACAACTTGGGAGCAAGCAAAACCACTCTCACAAACGAGAGCAAATCTCAAATAACGAAAGTTATGAAATAATGAAAACAACACTTATAATCACATATGCCTTGAAGTAGAACTTGAAGGAGGAGTGTGATGTGTGTTGAGGAACTCTCTTGGAAGAGAGGAGAAGCCATTTCTCTTGACTGCACCAATTGCCTAGATGATAACTCTTTGTTCTAGGTTTGTAACGCTTGATGTTTTCATAACCTATTTGTATTTTTATGAAACCCTAATGAATGAATGTTGTTTTGATGATTGTTTTCCCCATAACAGCGATTTCCCCGTAGATTAGCATCCGCGAGACGAACCTTCGTGATCGTCATCCCCGGTGCTAGGCAAGTGAAACTTGCCACTTAGGGTTTGGGCCATGTTTTAGGCCATTTTGCTTGTTGTAGGCGTAAAAGATGCTAGGCGACGAAATGATACTCGCCTAGGCGCAAATTGGGGGAACTAGTTTGACAACGAAGCTAGTTCCGACATATATCATGTTGCACAATTACCATGTCATGTTTACTTTCCATTAACGGTACGCAAATTAATTGTCATGTCATTGCATTCTTTAAGTGTTTCTGTGATTGCGTAGCTTCGCTACAATGTTTGTGTTCCTGGCTCGTGTTCCAGAAGCGGGCCATGTGTTGGTTGTTAGCCAATGCCCGAATTGCTTGTTTCCGGCTAGGTGCACCCCTACGCCAATTGTTTATGAACTGTGATATAGAATACGAGCTCCTGTGCGGGGCAACCCCGGCTCATTTACTGAGCTCGTGTGCGGGGACCCTGGCTCGATTACTTGTGGGTATTGGGGGTAAGAGTTAAGCGGCCAATCAACTAGGAGTCTGCCCGATCAGCAACTGCAGTGGTAAGGCGTAAACTCTGGGTTTGGGGTAGTTGTTAAGCGGCCAATCAGCGTGAATGTTTTACCATTCAGCTGTAAGGCGTAAACATCTACAAACAACAGTGAAACGTGAATAGTGAATTGATTGAGATTGTTAGTAGCTTGGCTACTCTTGTCTTGTCCCGTTAATTGTTCTCTTGTACTTATTGTTCATCATGTCTTGCTTTGTGCTCTCATGTTATAACTGCCATGTCATGCATACTAAAACTGCTAGGTTGCTAGTTGCCTTACTTTCAGTTTCCTTGCCCAAGTCTTTTAGACTTGCTGACATGTGCCCCTTTACTCTTTTGGGTGACACATGTTAGATCCTGAGCCTGAGTACCTTGTTGAGGACGAGGTGTTTGCTGACGCCGAGCCCGAGCATGTGTTTGACGGGGAGTACGTGGACACTGGGGACCAGTCCTAGTGTCTTCGTCGTGTTTTCCTTTTGTTTAGACTGCTGTTTTGTTGTCGGTGCGTAGCACCTATACTTTGTTGTGTTGTTGCTTTTGTTGGCCTTGTTCTGGGCCTTAGACTCTTTCTTTTAGCCTGGTGGCTTTTCTGGATGTTGGACTTACTTTCATGTTGGACAATTTATGAGATATGAGAATTTTATTTCTGTCTCTCCTTTTATTATTATTGTTGCTCCGTTTGTGGTTACAGGGACCTGCTTATGTTTTATTGACGCTTATCGGGTTTGGGGCTTCACAGCTCCACTCTCGTGCGGACCTTTTCACGTCTCGCCTCCATTTGAGGGAAGCGGGTCGTGACAAGGTTGGAGAGCAAGAGATCAAGGATTTGGAAATCTTAGGGCTTTGGATTTGAGAGCTTTAAAGTTAGAAAATGAAAGCTTAAGATCAATGAGTAACCTTTCAATGGAACATTAGAAGCCCTATTTATAGGTTTCTCAAATCCACAAAACAGTTTGGGCAAAAACTCTTTTTGAATCCGTGAGAAAAATCTCAACGGATAGAAACTGAACCCGCAACAGTCGACTGATGAAGAAACCTCAGTCGACTGATGCACAGTCAGTAAGAGTAGGTAAGAATTCTTAACGGTAACTTACCACGTGGACAGTCGACTGATGAAGCAAAGACAGTCGACTGTTAAACCAACAGGCGACTGTAATTACTTCTACAGGCGACTGGCCGAGAGATGGTAAGTTGAGTGAAATCTGGAAATCCTATAAGATAACAGGACAAACGACTGATAAGGATAATACAGTCGACTGTTAATCAGAACAGGCAACTGTAAATCCTTATACAAACGATTGTCAAATACCCTGAGAATTTCCAAAGAGCCGAGTCAATAAATTGGCTCACAGACAGACGACTGTTGCAGTATACACAGTCGACTGGTCCAAGAGACAGTCGACAATATATTCAACATTAGTCGACTGGCCGTAAGAGGCAGATCAAAATAGTTTGGGCAGAAGGATAGACATGCGACTGATTTACAAAACACAATCGACTGTCACCAGGACATGCGCCTGTGAATCGTTCATCAATGGCCTGTGCGAAATAAATAGAAATGCCCAAAACTTGGCTGCAAAAGCTTGTGCATAACAGGCGACTGTAGAACAAAACACAGTCGACTATTTTTGAGACAGGTGACTGTAAACAGTTAAGCAGTCGACTGTTATAAACAATCCTTGCACAATCAACAACCAAATGAATTGGGTTCATAAGACAAATGATCTAATGGTGTCCTATGGCCAAATGTAGATGTGTGTGAGTGTTCCATTAAGGTTCTACTTCTAAGCTACATACTAGAAGAGATAAAAGAAAATTACATTTAACGAATAATCTCGTCTTTCCATCGTATGAGCTTGAAGTCTTCACGGAGCTTCAATCATCATCTACGATCATCCAATCCATGTGATTTTCCTTCAATGAACTTTGTGAGTCATCCATTGCTAGTAGATCTTCATAAATAGCTTTGGCAATGGATTAACTGCAAAATAGGGGATTAGACACAAGTATTTATGTTTGCTCATCATTAACACCAAGTAGGGACAAGTCCAATACTCAACACTATGTAGTCATGGACCATCTGTATTTTATTTTCTAGCAGTTACTTTATGTCTTTCTATTCCATGTTAGCTACTTTGTTGGTAAGCTTTTAAAACATTAATGAAAGTATTCTCTTTTTCGTAGTATTTATTGAATGCTTGTCATTTTTTAGATATGGAATCAATATGCCTAGTGGAGAGTGCGTCAACGCACTCTATTCTTCAATGTATAGACTACTTTACGAGCATCGGTAGTTACTCTGGTCCATTGAGAACAATCTCAGGACCAGCCGACATAATTGAAGGATCAGGGGAAGCAATCATTTTTCTCACCAATCATCTTAGCTACATGATCATTTATGAAATGGTGTCTCACGTCTATGTGTTCTGTACGGGAGTGGTGTACCGGATTCTTGGACAGACATATGGCACTTTGGTTATCAACTATGATCGGGCAAGTATCACAGTTGAAGCCATAGTCCATAAGAGTGTATCTCATCCAAAGAACTTGTGCACATGCAAGAACCGCGACAATATATTCTGCTTCAGTCGTGGACAATGACACCGAATTCTGTTTCTTAGAAAACCAAGACACACGGGAATTTCCTAGAAAATGGTAAGTGCCACTAGTACTTTTCCTGTCGGACTTGCATCCGGCAAAGTCAGCATCACTATATGAGATTAACTCATATGTGCTAGATTTAGGGTAAAGTAACCCATAATCTAGGGATTGATTGAGGTAATGAAATATTCGTTTAACCGCAATCAAGTGTGACTCCTTAGGTCTAGCTTGATATCTAGCACAAAGGCATACGGAAAACATGATATCGGGCCTACTAGCGGTTAAGTAAAGTAAGCTACCGATCATACCTCGATATAGACGAATGTCTACATCTTTTCCACTTTCATCCTTGTGTAGATCGGTAGTAGTACTCATGGGAGTCCGTTTGCTTGAAGACGATTCCATCCTGAATCGCTTGATAAGCTCCAATGTGTACTTTGTCTGATGTATGAATGTGTCATTCTCCATTTGTCGAATTTGCAATCCAAGGAAGTATGTGAGCTCTCCCATGTGGCTCATCTCAAACTCATCCTTCATTGACTTAGAAAATTCTTGACAAAGATTGAAGTTAGTAGAATCGAAAATAATATCGTCTACATACACTTGAATCAAGAGAATGTCATTTTCATAATCTTTAATGAAGAGTGTAGAATCAACTTCTCCCATTTTAAAACCTAAATTCAAAAGAAATGTCTTAAGTCGATCATACCAAGCTCTAGGAGCTCGTCTCAAACCATACAACGCTTTATTAAGTTTGAAAACATGGTTTGGAAATTTTTCATGAATAAAACCGGGAGGTTGAAAAACATAAACATCTTCATTAACAAACCCATTTAAAAATGCAATTTTAACATCGATTTGAAATAGTTTAAAATTCTTATTGGATGCAAAAGATAAAAGTAATCTAATAGCTTCTAATCTAGCTACGGGGATAAAAGATTCTTCGAAATCAATACCTTTTTCTTGCCGGTAGCCTTGAGCTACTAACCTTGCTTTGTTCCTTGTGATCACCTCGTTCTCATCCGTCTTGTTCTTGAAGACCCATTTGGTCCCAATGACTTCGTGACCACTCGGTAGAGGAACGAGTTCTCAAACTTCGTTTCTCTCAAATTGCATTAGTTCTTCTTCCATTTCCACTATCCAAGAGCTATCCTCACAAGCTTCTTGGATGTTCTTTGGCTCAATGGTAGAGACAAATGCGCAATGAGAGAATTCTTCAATTCTCGACCTCGTTCGAATACCCACACCAATATCTCCAATGATTTGGTTATGGGGATGGTTGCGAACGGTCGGATAAGCTTTGGGTATTCCTGCATCACTAGGAACATCTTCAACAATTTCGTTAGTAGGGTTAGTATCAATAATTGAATCATTAATCTTAACACTAATAAGAGGATCACACAAAACATCTACACTATCATCATCATCATGAGGAAAATCAAAATCTTCATTAAATGATACGTGAAGTGATTCCTCAATCGTTGAAGAAGTTTTGTTGTATATCCGGTAGGCTTTGCTATGTGTGGAATATCCAACAAAAATTCCTTCATCGGATCTTGGCTCAAATTTATCTAGATTACCGAAAGTGTTCTTTATAAAACATTTTGAACCAAAAACACGAAAATATTTTACTTGAGGCCTTTTGTCATAAAACAATTCAAAACAAGTTTTGTTCGTTCGGGGTCTCACTAGGATCCTATTGAGCACATAACATGCCGTGTGCACCGCCTCTGCCCAAAATTGTAGTCCTAAATGACTATCATGGAGCACAGTGCGTGCACACTCAATAAGAGTCCTATTCTTTCTCTCTACAACACCATTTTGAGGTGGTGCCCGAGGGAAGGAAAAATTATGAGTTATCCCGGTGTCATCACAAAACTTAGAAAAAGATTCATTCTCAGATTCTCCTCCATGATCACTACTGATAGTGATAATGGTGGATCCTAAAAAATTTTGAATCTTCTTTGCAAATTTGGTAAACTCTTCATAAGCTTCATTCTTATTAGTTAAGACTGAAACCCAAGTAAATCTAGAAAAGTCGTCTACAACAACTAATCCGTAATGAGCATTACCTAAAGAAGCGGTTCTAGTTAGCCCAAACAAATCTAAATGAAGAAGTTCTAGGGGCCTCTTAGAAGTAATCCTTTCTTTAAGCTTAAATGAAGATTTACTAAGTTTACCGCGTTGACATGAATCACAAAAGTTTTTCTTATTAAAAGCAATCTTAGGAAAACCTTTAATTAGATCATGCTTAGCTAACTTATATAAGTGCTTGAAGTGAACATGACCAAAACGGCGATGCCATAATAGTTGTTCACGTGTGTTAGCAACTAAGTAATGTTCTACGGTTTTAGGCAAGCTCAAATAATAAATATTTTTGCGCCCAATACCAGAAAATAAAACCCTTGAATCACAATCAACAATTGTACACAATCCTTCTCCAAAGTTAACCGTGTAACCTTTGTCACAAAGTTGACTAATGGAAATGAGATTGTGACACAAACCACTAACTAGAAAAACATTAGTCATTAAGGGTTTTGAAGGATTACCAACGATACCTACTCCAATGATGGTTCCCTTTTGATTACCTCCAAAAGTGACCGTTGCACCATCCTTGATGCTAATCACTTCGGAGAGCAAAGAGGGATCTCCCGTCATGTGCTTGGAGCAACCACTATCGAGAAACCATCATATCCCTTTAGAGCTAATAAGACATTTATTACTCTTCTTCTTTCTCTTGGATACCTATATAATATACCATAAGCTCATGGTACCCAATATGTGTTGGGTCCAAGGGAATTAGCCCTTTGGAAGCCAAGTCCAAGTGGACTTCCGCTTTCCAACATAATTATTATTCCTAATGACATCATGAAAATAGGAATCTACATAAGCATTCCTAACATTTAGGCTAGTGTTCTTAGGACACCAAATAGTGTAAATCTTGGGAGTCCTATTCCTAGTTGCATGCATACTTGTTGAGTTTCTATGTGGTGCATGCTTCCTAGGAACATTGTTTCTAGCATAAACATGAGGAGGTGGATATGCATAAGAAATATGAGTATTATAAGTATGCTTAGGAACATGCATATTGTATGGAACATATTGATTATGCATGGCATGAGGAGGATGTGAATACATGTAGGAATGATGCGTATGAGCATACGGGTGTACAGGAGCACGTACATGAGAATTTCTCATGTGTGGATTTGTACGTGTCCGTGGGCGTGGACCATAAAAAGTGTCATAATTATCCACTTGTGAAGTAGGAGGTTTCCTACGTGGATGAGTGTTAGTGTATATATAAGCATGGCCTTGCTTTTGGTTTCCACCCTTAGTGGGTTTCTTGCCAAAAGGAAGAGAAGGTGAAGTGGTGACTTTCTTGGTAAGTTTGCTACCTATAGTGTCTTTGACACCACTTGTGGATGCACCGGTGGAAGGCCTCACAAAATCTATAGTGACACCACTATAGGAGGTGCGATCATTTGATGCATTTGCTTTTACAAATCCAAGACCAACACGATGTGTGGCCGAAA
Source organism: Scilla litardierei (assembly GCA_030789695.1). Taxonomy (NCBI): domain Eukaryota; kingdom Viridiplantae; phylum Streptophyta; class Magnoliopsida; order Asparagales; family Asparagaceae; genus Scilla; species Scilla litardierei. Next base: position 15,003,164 of record CM061137.1, on the reverse strand, counting down.
ATTGGTTTGCAAGCAAATCATCCAATTGTCCTTTTCCCTTATTGAATCTCACAATACGGGATGACATGAGCTCATATTTCTCCTTTAAAGAAGAAATGTTGATATCCAATGTGGACACACATGCTTTGAGCTCGTGCACTTGGGTTTTAAGAGAATCATTCTCTAAACCCAATTGTGTGTGTCGTGTAACTAGATCACTATTATCCTTGGGATGTGTTTGATCTAGTTGAGATTTGAGGTTATTCACATCATCTCTCAAAGTGACATTTTGAGAAACTAAATTTGCTTTCTCAAGGGTTAAAGTATCAACAATGGTGTCATTGTTGATAATGCATGGAATGGATGACTTGCTAACATTTGATTTCTTTAAGCTAGTATATCTAAGCATTAAAGATTCATATTTAGCAAATAGTTCTTCATTAGCTATACGAAGTTCATCCATTGTTACCTCTTCATCCGAGTCGGAGTCACTCTTATCGGAGAGTGGGTCTTCTCGTGCCATGAAACACATGTGGGCGCTCTCACCCTTTTCATCATCGAAATCACTCGATGATTCTTCACTTGAGTCATCGAATGTACCTACGAGTCCTTTCTTCTTGTCTCTCTTGTTCTTGTCGGACTTGTGGTACTTCGGTGCCTTCCACTTCTCTTTGTTCTTTAGCATTGGGCAATCCCTCTTGATGTGCTCTGGCTTCTTACACTTAAAGCAAATAGAGGAAGTAGCATTAGTAGACTCAAAATGTTTATTAGATGAAAATTTACCTTTGCGAAAGAAGCATTGGAACTTCTTCGCCATTTGGGCCATTTCACCCAAATCCATTTCATCTTCCGAATCTTCGCTATCGGAGGATGATGAATTGGCGTTGAAAGCTAAAGCTTTCTTCTTGGCCTCCAAAGGATTTATCATGGCTCAAATCTTTAATCGGTTCTCTCTTCTTACCTCATAAGACATGAGAGTCCCGATAAGATTCACAACCGTGTAATTCTTCAAGTCATTGACCTCCTCGATGGCGATCGCTCTCCTTTCTCATTTGGAGGTCATTCCCATGATGATCTTCCTTACCTTGTCAGGTTCGGAATATTTTTGGCCAAGAGCTTCCAATTCATTTGTGATGTCGGTAAAGCGACAATACATCGATGCAATGCTCTCATTCTCCTGTATATGAAACAAATCGAAGTTTTGCACGACAACATATAACTTCGAAAGTTTTACCTTATTCATTCCCTCATGGGTAACGATGAGATGGTTCCAAATTTGATATGCACTCTTACTTGTGCATATCTTGTTGAACTCGTTCGGGTCCAACGCACAATGAAGAGTGTTCAATGCTTTAACGTTGTTGACTTCAGCAGACTTCTCGGAAGTCGTCCATTTGTCGACATCCTCTTCGGAGGGCTCGACGTATTACGTGCGGAGTGTTCTCCAAAGTGAAGCACTCCTAAGGAACGTCTTCATCCTACACTTCCAATAACCAAAGTTAGTACTATTGAAACGTGGAGGATGTACCGTAGATTGACCTTCGAAAAGTGTGGACGCTCCATCACGGTCGTGATTGTTGTACGTAGACGGTGGAGGAACGTTGTTGTTGTTGGATGCCATAGATATAACCTTGCGCTCTGATACCAATTGTAAGGACCCTGTCTATGGGAAAAACACTAGAAGGGGGGTTGAATAGTGTTTATGCAAATTTAAAAGGAATTTACGCTAAATACAATGCAAACCAACAATATAATGCAGAATTAGAAATGAACTCAAATAAGAAACAATTGCAAACATAATTATGTTTCTAGGGTTCTGATTACCCAAGTTAACTCCCGACTTGTTCCCGGTAATCCTACGTCCCTTCCACCCGGAATCCTCTGGATGCTCAAGTTAAAACCCTAACTTGAGGTTTCCTTGAAAACCCACTTGTAGCAACCCTACAAGTGCAATCGATTACAATCGATGTCCTTGACTCCCACAACTTGGGAGCAAGCAAAACCACTCTCACAACCGAGAGCAAATCTCAAATAACGAAAGTTATGAAATAATGAAAACAACACTTACAATCACATATGCCTTAAAGTAAAACTTGAAGGAGGAGTGTGATGTGTGTTGAGGAACTCTCTTGGAAGAGAGGAGAAGCCCTTTCTCTTGACTGCACCAATTGCCTAGATGATAACTCTTTGGTTCTAGGTTGGAGAGCAAGAGATCAAGGATTTGGAAATCTTAGGGCTTTGGATTTGAGAGCTTTAGACTTTAAAAAATGAAAGCTTAAGATCAATGAGTAACCTTTCAATGGAGCAGTAGAAGCCCTATTTATAGGTTTCTCAAATCCACAAAACAGTTTGGGCAAAAACACTTTTGGAATCCGTGAGAAAAATCTCAACGGACAGAAACTGAACCCGCAACAGTCGCCTGATGAAGAAACCTCAGTCAATTGATGCACAGTCAGCAAGAGTAGGTAAGAATTCTTAACGGTAACTTACCACGTGGACAGTCGACTGATGAAGCAAAGACAGTCGACTGTTAAACCAACAGGCGACTGTAATTACTTCTACAGGCGACTGGCCGAGAGATGGTAAGTTGAGTGAAATCTGGAAATCCTGTAAGATAACAGGACAGACGACTGATGAGGATAATACAGTCGACTGTTAATCAGAACAGGCGACTGTAAATCCTTATATAGACGACTGTCAAATACACTGAGAATTTCCAGAGAGCTGAGTCAATAAATTGACTCACAGACAGACGACTGTTGCAGTATACACAGTCGACTGGTCCAAGAGACAGTCGGCTGTATATTCAACATTAGTCGACTGGCCGTAAAAGGCAGATCAAAATAGTTTGGTCAGAAGGATAGACAGGCGACTGATTTACAAAACACAGTCGACTTTCACCAGGACAGGCGCCTGTGAATCGTTCATCAGTGGCCTGTGCGAAATAAACAGAAATGCCTAAAACTTAATTGCAAAAGCTTGTGCATAACAGGCGATTGTAGAACAAAACACAGTCGACTGTTTTTGAGACATGCGACTGTAAACTGTTAAACAGTCGACTGTTATAAACAATACTTGCACAATCAACAACCAAATGAATTGGGGTCATAAGACAAATGATCTAATGGTGTCCTATGGCCAAATGTAGATGTGTGTGAGTGTTCCATCAAGGTTTTACTTCTAAGCTACATACTAGAAGAGATAAAAGAAAATTACATTTGATGAATAATCTCTTCTTTCCATCGTATGAGCTTGAAGTCTTCACGGAGCTTCAATCATCATCTACGATCATCCAATCCATGCGATTTGCCTTCAATGAACTTTGTGAGTCATCCATTGCTAGTAGATCTTCATAAATAGCTTTGGCAATGGATTAACTGCAAAATAGGGGATTAGACACAAGTATTTATGTTTGCTCATCATTAACACCAAGTAGGGACAAGTCCAATACTCAACACTATGTAGTCATGGACCATCTGTATTTTATTTTCTAGCAGTTACTTTATGTCTTTCTATTCCATGTTAGCTACTTTGTTGGTAAACTTTTAAAACATTACTGAAAATATTCTCTTTTTCGTAGTATTTATTGAATGCTTTTCATTTTTAAGATATGGAATCAATATGCCGAGTGGATAGTGCGTCAAAGCACTCTATTCTTTAATGTATAGACTACTTTACGAGCATCGGTAGTTACTCTGGTCCATTGAGAACAATCTCAGGACCAGCCGACATAATTGAAGGAACAGGGGAAGTAATCATTTTGCTCACCAATAACACACACATTAAACTTAGAGATGTGCTATACTCACCTAAATAAATCCGAAACCTTCTAAGTTTTAAAGATATCCGTTTAAAAGATCACTTAGAGACGGTCGAGGATAATAAAAAAGAATACTTGCACGTAACGTCTTTTACAAATGGTATAAAAACCATTGTAGAACGTATCGAGGGACTCCCCGCGGGTCTCTACCAGACAAGTATTCACTCTCCAGAAGTATACGTGATGGAGCACCTGCAGTGCCCTCAAATACTAGAATTCCAACTCTGACATAGTAGACTGGGACACCCTGGATCTGTTATGATGCGCCGCATCATAATTAGCTCAAGGGGTATAAATTTGAAGAACATGAAGATTCTTCAAAAAGGTAATTTTCTATGACCACCCTGTTACAAGGGTAAACTAATCACGAGACCCTCTCCACTTAAAGTGGATTTGGAGTTTCCTAGTGTTCTGGAGAGAATCCATGGGGACATTTGTGGGCCTATACACCCATTAAGTGGTCCTTTCAGGTACTTTATGGTCCTGATAGACGCATCTACTAAGTGGTCACATGTGTGTCTACTGTCCACCCGTAACTTGGCATTTTCTAAGTTTTTAGCTCAGATAATCAAGTTACGGGCCCACTTACCCGATCACCAGATAAAGAAACTTCGTCTGGATAATGCGGGAGAGTTTATATCACAAGTTTTTCTAGACTATTGCCAAGCATCGGGCATTGAAGTCGAACATCCTATAGCACATGTTCACACCCAAAATGGATTAGCAGAATCTCTGATAAAGAGACTGCAATGGATTGGTCGTCCATTACTACTTCAATCCCAGTTGTCAGTGAATGCATGAGATCATGCAATATTGCATGCTACATCTTTAATAAAACATAGACCTTCTGGAGGTCAGCCATCTTCTCCTATGCAATTAGCACTTGGAGTACCACCAATTGTCTCACATTTGAGAATATTTTGTTGTGCAGTATACGTCCCTATAGCACCACCACAAAGGACAAAGATGGGTCCACAACGTCGCCTAGGCATTTATGTTGGGTTTGACACACCATCCATAATAAGATTCCTAGAACCCCTTACGGGAGATGTTTTCAAGGCACGTATAGAAGACTGTGAATTTGATGAAACATCATTTCCAAGAATAGGCTTACAAATCGAGAAGCCTGAAGCTTCAGAGAGTATCTCTTGGGATACACAGAAATTAAGTCACTTTGATCCGCCCACAAGCCAGTGTGAGGAGGAGGTCCTGAGTATTCTCCATATTCCAAACATTGTCCATCTCTTGTCGGACAAATTTACTGACAACCAGAAGATTATCAGATCACACGTCCCTGCTGTTAACACTCCAGCTAGGATTGACATATCGCAAAATGGATGCAATCCGCCTACAGCAAAGATGGTTGGACCTCTTAAAAAGAGAGGACGACTACTGGGATCCATGGATCAAGTCCCTCGAAAGAGCAGGACCCTTGGCAATGGTCAAACAATACCACCACAGGATACTACTATAAGCCCTGCTCCACCATCTCTTCCAAACTCTCAAAGAGAGGAAAAACCGGGAGAAAATGAAGTCTCGATACACTAGGTACGAACTGGGGAGCATTGGGACAGAAAGAACACCATTATAGATGACACTTTTGCGTGCAATATTGCCATCAACATCGCGGACTGCGACGATGATATTGAACCACACTCTCTGACCGAATGTCAAAGCAGAGATGATTGGCCAAAGTGAAAAGCGACAATAGGAGTGGAGTTGGACTCACTCACAAAACGCAAGGTCTTCGGACCAATTGGCTAGACACCAAAAGGTGTAAAACCTGTGGGTTATAAATGGGTATTTGTTAGAAAAAGAAATGAACAGAATGAGATCGTTTCTTACAAAGCAAGGCTTGTAGCGCAGGGTTTTACCCAACATCTAGGGGTGAATTTTGACGACACATACTCCTCGGTCATGGACGCGATCACCTTCCGATTCCTTATTGGCTTACAACTCAAAAAGGTTTGGATATGCAGTTTATGGACGTCATGACCGCATACCTATATGGCAATTTAGACCGGGACATCTTTATGAGAGTACCAGACGGTTTTTCTTTGCCTGCAATACTAAAAGAGAGACAACGTGACATCTACTCAGTGAAACTGCTTGGTCTCGATCTCACGATTCCAACGACTATTTATTTGTATTTTTCTGAGATCTGTGCTAATTACTATGAATTTTTGAATGCAGAATACTATTTAAAAGGAGAAATACGCACCAAAATACGGAAATACGAGGAATTACGTGCCACGTGGCGTGATCCAACCCGCCCCCTCTCAATCCGACGGTCCGATCTTCGAGGGCGATGCGATATTATCCGGACCGTTGGATCGTCATCCAACGGTGCACATTATTTCGAATCGAATACGAACGGGGCGACGTGGCATCAAACTGTCCCGCTCGATTTTCATCCAACGGACAAAACCAACCCAAGCGTAATAAACGCAGAGCGCAGATCTGGAGGACATGCGGCACGATATCTGCAAATCCCGTCTCTAATCCAACGGTTGTGAACAAAGCGGAGCGTCGATATGCCTGGGAGACGTGGCTGCATCTTACCCATCCATCCGAAATCCTACGGCCCTCGTTAGCCCGAAGCTGATAAAAAGCAGGCGAAATAAAGCGGTGACGTGGCGCGATGAAGGCCATGCGATCGGAATCCAACGGTAACGAAATAAGGTTGAGTTCGATTTGAACTCGATTTCGAACGCGGGCGAGATCCGATAAGGAGGCCACGTGGCAGCCCTATGTTTAATCCCGCACGCATCGTGCGGCCCAGATTTGATGCGGCTAGCGGGTTTGGTTTTAAAGTGATTTTGGGAGCGGGTTTCAACCCGTTAAGCAATTTAAACCCGCAATCTTATTATATAAGGTATTCCTAGGGTTTTTGTGCGTATTCAAGCAGATTGGGGCGTATTTTGAGCGTATTGGAGGCTCTAGAAGCCGTATTCTCCCCTGAAAAATTCTGTAAATTCCAGAGGCTATTTTCTTATTTCCAGAGAGTTTTGATGTCTTTTCAAGGATATTTGGTGATGAATTCTTAACTTAAACTCCTTAATTAGTGCTTTTTCTACCGTATTTTGCTATACTCTTGATGTATTTGTCTATGGAACTTGTTTATTCTGATATTATGAGTAGCTAAAACTTAATTGTGCATGGTATGGAGTAGTTAGGAGATGTAATTTGTGTTAGTTTGGTTGAAATTCCTTGTGCTAAATCGTTTAACGTCGCTAAAATTGTAATCGTTGTTCGTAAATCGACTTTTTTAGATTCCAAAAGAATTAATTAAGTTGATGATCGCCCCAAAAGGATGAGTTTTAATCTCCCCAAAAGGGAGTTTCATACCGTAGTTTTGATCTCTCCAAAAGAGAGTTTCATATCGTATTATAGCTTTAGCGACGATCTTTTTGAATATTGTGTTTGAACCCCCAAAAGGGCATCTTCCGATGAGTTGCTCCCAAAAGGAGAATTCATTGAGTTATATTGGATATTTTCCCGGTGAATTGCTCTCAAAAAGAGAATTCGTTGTGATTTATTCATCAACCAAATTAATACGAATCATCGATCCTAACAAACCCATACCATGTGCATACTCTTTATAGATATTTTCGTACACGAATTTCTTTGTTCGCATTTTTTCAACGCGTTCACATCACCATCACCGTCACCATTGTTGGAGTGGTTAGTTTATTTTCGTAGGATTTCTATTTGATTTGAATTGTGGTTGCAACAGATTTCTTCCCGTGGATTCGACATCTGGACTCCCAAATTTTACTACTTGTACGGACTCTTGCACTTGAGAGAGAGCACCTTTTCGGTCCCACCAAGTTTTTGGCGCCGTTGCCGGGGAGGAATGGTTTGTGACTACGGTTTATTTCATTCAGAGGACCTTCGGTGAGATCTTTCCACTTTACTGTACATAAATTTTTTTTATTATTTTATTTTAATTTTTAAAAATGGAATATATGAATTTCTATTGCACAAACAATCTGTATGATGCAAGGTATGCTAATGCACACAAACATAGAATGGAGAAGCTCAAAATTGTTAATTTTAATGAAACTGACTGTGAAACTTCTTTCAGGCCTGGAGGAGGTTCACAGACCTAATATCGAGCTATCCGTAGCATGGGTACACAAATGAAGAGCTTATGGCGTCCTTTCTAGATGGACTACGACCACAGCTGCAGGAATTATTGGGTGCATGACGCCGACAAAGGCGTGGGAATACATGGAGTCTCTGCAAGAAAATGAAGAAACCGGGAAAGAGACTTCAGAGAGCGATGGCAACGGAGCCGTCGTGCCTCAGTCAAGAAGAGCAAAGCGTAGACGTACCTTTGCAATCCTTGAAAGATGAAGCTTACCAGACTATTTAGACACAGGAGGCCACATCCCATCAATTCCAGGAGAATTTCCTTACTCGGAGTCGGCAGATTCAAAATTCCATTGAAAATCTTAATTTAATTGCCGCTTGCTTAGAAGAAAATAATTATTTTTAAATTCAACTTCAAGAATCTAATACGAATTTATCTTCTATTGCAGGTATATCGAGCGAGCCATGTCACGTTGAGGGACACGAATAAAAATATCCACATGGCAGAAAGTGTGTGCAAAAGAGAGGACGAGCTAGCAATTTTGGATGAACAAGAGGAGGAGACAGCTAGGGACAAGGGTTTTGAGATTATCGACATGGAGTCAGAACCATGCCCTCCTCCAGTTTTGTCCCAAAATCATTTATTCCTCTCCCCAACGATCGAGCATCGTACAGAGAGTAGTGCAAATCTTTCAGGGAGTAGTCGTCAACTTGCTTTAATTTCTTTCACTTATTTTGATGACTACATTTAGAACATTTTCGTTGAAAGGAACTTTAAAATAATTTGGACTGACATAACTCATCTCTCGCAGGACATTGGCAAACAGCTTATAGAGATGCTTGGAGTGGTGTTGCTGGGGTCCAAATTAGTTTTTGGAGGAAGAACAATCGCCGAGGAGCGCAAGGAGAAAATTGGACAACTTCATCCACAATTAAAGATTCGGGATCCACCATTTGATCACGGTGTGTTCTTTCCAGTAGTGTAGCTTTTAAAATGCTTTCTAGGTTGCTTGATTGAATAAACTCGTACCCCTTTCGACATTGAGGACAATGTCCATCTTTAGTTGGGGGTGTGTATGAGACCTTAGGATTTTTTCTTTGAGAAGAATAAATCACCAAATCTCATCATTTTAAAACTCATCATATGCCTCAAATGCAGATGATTATACATTAATTGTGTTCTAAAAATTGTTTATGGCTTGATTAATTATTTTTCCTTCATGGAATTACCGTTAATATGCTATTCATGAAAATTTTCAGTTTCCATGATTAATATCTCGAAATAGTTTGAATTGATTTCATGCATGCTAATGTGATGAAAAAGCTTAAGTATACACGATTTTTAAGAATAGTCTTCAAGTTGAAGAGGAATTTGGCCTTTGTTATTCATTTTTATATTCAAAAAAATGGGTGTTGAGTTGCTTACAAAAGAACAAAGAAAGAAATGAAAAGAAAAATGATGAAAAATGAATGAATATGTATGTCACTAATAAATAACTTGGTTGGCTCGAGTAGTGCAGTCCGAGGGGTCCTTTTTGGCCTAATGCCCTATTATCATCTGATTTGGGAGCCATTGACCGGAACCTCACTCATTTGATGGAGCGATCCAAGTTATACATTTTTCTGCGAATGTTGCTTGATGCGCGTTACGCGGAACGAATAAAAGAAAAGAAATGGTGAATATACTAAGCAACTTCAATACCCATGTCTTGAATGATTATTTTGATAGGCCAATTCCTTGGAAACACGAATACTAGTTTATAACGACGTGTTATACTTTCGCTTGCGCAAAACGATGCTTGTATGTTATTTATTCATACTAAATTAGAGAAAATATCATGTGATTGATTTTGTTCATGAATGTGTATATTGATGGTCAAGATCATGTTGGAATGCGAATTATTGTAGCCATGCCATGAGCAATTTGAAAGAACTTATTGTTTTATTAACCATCCGTATTTATCGCTCTTTTTGCTAGAGACTAGCAAATCGCTAGTTGGGGGGTGTGATTCGGGTTCAATATTACATATTTAACCCCCCATTTAGCCCTATTTTGTGCTCATGTGATGCTACATTGGTCTCTAGTACATACGTATTTTCTACACATTTATTTATTAGAGAAAACACACTATTTGAGCACAAACAGCATTTAACGAAGTATTTCTGCACTTTTTATATTTTTCCTAGCTTGGTCTCGATCTCACGATTCCAACGACTATTTATTTGTATTTTTCTGAGATCTGTGCTAATTACTATGAATTTTTGAATGCAGAATACTATTTAAAAGGAGAAATACGCACCAAAATACGGAAATACGAGGAAATACGTGCCACGTGGCGTAATCCAACCCGCCCCCTCTCAATCCGACGGTCTGATCTTCGAGGGCGAGGCGATATTATCCGGACCGTTGGATCGTCATCCAACGGTGCACATTATTTCGGATCGAATACGAACGGGGCGACGTGGCATCAAACTGTCCGCTCGATTTTCATCCAACGGACGAAACCAACCCAAGCGTAATAACGCAGAGCGCAGATCTGGAGGACACGCGGCACGATATCTGCAAATCCCGTCTCTAATCCAACGGTTGTGAACAAAGCGGAGCGTCGATATGCCTGGGAGACGTGGCTGCATCTTACCCATCCATCCGAAATCCTACGGCCCTCGTTAGCCCGAAGTTGATAAAAAGCAGGCGAAATAAAGCGGTGACGTGGCGCGATGAAGGCCATGCGATCGGAATCCAACGGTAACGAAATAAGGTTGAGTTCGATTCGAACTCGATTTCGAACGCGGGCGAGATCCGATAAGGAGGCCACGTGGCAGCCCTATGTTTAATCCCGCACGCATCGTGCGGCCCAGATTTGATGCGGCTAGCGGGTTTGGTTTTAAAGTGATTTTGGGAGCGGGTTTCAACCCGTTAAGCAATTTAAACCCGCAATCTTATTATATAAGGTATTCCTAGGGTTTTTGTGCGTATTCAAGCAGATTGAGGCGTATTTTGAGCGTATTGGAGGCTCTAGAAGCCGTATTCTCCCCCTGAAAAATTCTGTAAAATTCCAGAGGCTATTTTCTTATTTCCAGAGAGTTTTGATGTCTTTTCAAGGATATTTGGTGATGAATTCTTAACTTAAACTCCTTAATTAGTGCTTTTTCTACCGTATTTTGCTATAATCTTGATGTATTTGTCTATGGAACTTGTTTATTCTGATATTATGTGTCACGCCCCGCTTCCCAAAAATATGGAGGCGAAGCGTGAGAAGGTCCGCTCAGACTTGAAGCTACAAAGCTGCAAGTCCGATAAGCGTCAATCAAATTTAAAACTGCAGGTCCTTGCAACGCGAGCGAAACAAGATAATAATAATGAAATGAGACAAAAGAATAATCTCAGGATATCCATAAATATAAATTCCAACATCGCAGAAAAGCCACCAGGCTAAAAGAAAAAGAGAATAAAGGCCAAACATGGCCAACAAAGGTACAAGGTACAAACGACGGTGCTACGCACCAATAACTAACAAAAGGCCTAAAACAAAATAAAGCTCAACAAAGACTCAAAGAATGGTCACCGGTGTCCACCAAAATCCTCCTGGGCAATCATGGACTCAGACTCAGCGTCAGCAAAACATCACGTACTCAGCAACGGTCTCTGGCTCAGGTCTAACATGTGACACCCAAAAGAGCAAGGGGCACATGTCAGCAAGTCTACAAGAGACTTGTGCAAGGAAACTGAAAGTAGGAAAAGTAAAGCAACCTAGCAGTTCTAGCATGATGCAATGACATGTCAGTTAAAGTAATGAGTGCAACAGGTAAGGTAAAGTAAAGTGAAATACGAGCATGTCATTTAAACATGGCATGGATGACAAGTATTGCATGAATCATTCACAAGACAAGTACAAGACAAGAAAGTAAGCACCTCGTGCACAGAGATTCCGTCTTTTGGCTAGAGGCTGATCAGGCCACTCCTAAGCTCAAGTAACCGTTTATTCCCTACCCCTCCACGTGTGTCGAGCTAGGGCCTTACCCCCGAACGTGAATGCTCGCTTCTGGATCACGAGCCAGGAAGTGTTTTTAACAATTATGGCATAGGGGTGCACCTAGCCGGTCCAGGGAACCCGGGCATTGGCTTTTGACCAACACATGAGGCCCGTTTCCCCCGGAAGTAGCATTCAAGGAGTACAAGTATTGTAGCGTGTGCTACGAATGCAACAATCAACTGGGATGACATGTAAGATGCAATGCATGACAGTTAAAAGTGCGTACAGATAAGGAAAGTAAACGTGACAGTTTAGTATGCATGAACAACAAGTTTAAAGGGTTGGATCTAGCTTCGTTGTCAAGCTAGATCAATTAGGTGACGGATCTAGTTTCGTTGTCAAACTAGATCAAGTAGGCGTCTAGCCAGCTATCATTTCACTGACTAGTCTCTTTTACGCTGAAAACAAGGAAGTGGCCTAAAAACATGGCCCTACACAAGAGTTGGCAAGTTTCACTTGCCTGCAAGTACGACGTCTGAGCCCACCGTCCAATGAGTCCAAAGATCACAATTATCCTACGTGCACAAGTCCACCGGCCTAAAGTCCATATTATTAATCTTGATTAGTGAATTTAAAACATTTAAAATACTTTAAAAATACTGATTTTAGTCTTGATTAGCATGCAATTGGGTTGGGGGTCCTAGGGGTGCAAAGCGTTACCTCAACACGACGCGAAAGCTACACCGGCGTCGGGTAGCGACGCCAGGGGTTGGAATAAAAGATCGTGCTCCAAGTCCAGATTCCAATTAGATTCCTCGCTGGAAATTTCAGAGCAATCAACCCGGCGACGATTCCAGATTCCAAAGCTAGCACGTGCGACGACGGGCTACGACATGCGACGACGTCGTACGCGGCAAGTCGTCAAAGAGAACGCACCTAGGTGGGGCCCACAGTAGTCCTAGGGACCTTTGGGGGACCCACAATACCTCTGGAGAAACTTGGGGGGCCCACGGTGGCAAGTGGTACGACGGGTGCGGGGTTGCGACGTTTGCTCTCGGTCGTACTCAGCCAAATGCGGGGGAACGTCTCGGTCGGTGCGGGGGAGCGGGCTTGTGCAGCGCAGCGGGTCGGTGCGGGGTCGGGGCTCTCGGTCGGTGCGGGGCAATGTCCCTGTCGGGGCGCTTGGATGCGGGGAGCGGGGCGCTGCAACGTTGCAACCGTTGCAACGTTGCGGAGCTCCGGTCGGTGCGGAGATGCGCCTCGGTCAGACACGAGCGGAGGCGGGCGACAGAAGCGGGTCGGTGCGGAGGGTTGGTGCGGAGCGGGGATGCGGCGACAGCGGGGCGGCCATCGGTCTGACCGAGAGAATCTCTCGGTCAGGCACGGAGAAGCGGGGCGATGGCTGTGCGGAGCGGGCGGGGCTTGGTGCGGGGACGGCAGCGGTCGGAGCGGGGGAAAATGGCCTTGTTCTTCGGTCGTGCGGCAGCTGCTTGTCGCAACGTTGCGACGATTCGTCGCAACGTCAAATTTGGGTTTTGGAAGAGGCTAGGGTTATTTTCTTGCGAAAATAGGTCTTCCTAGAGTTTGTTTATATAGTGTAGATGGGTTGACTAGGTCTAGGGCTAATCCTAATGAGATTATGAGTTTAAAATAATTTAAAATTTAAATCTCAACTTCTCCAACTCACCCAAGGATTTGACTTGGTCCAAATGAGCTGGAAATTGGCTCAAAAATTCTTTAAAACGTTTAAAACTCTAATAAATTTTCTTTGGCCGAATTTAATATAAAAATTAATTATTAAAAATATTATAAAACTTGTTAAAAATATAAAAGTGGTCAAATAAACTCCAAAAATTATAAAATAAATATCGGGGTGATCGTGATGACGAAAGTGAGCTAACTAAGTAGACGGATCTCAATTTCGACGTCGGACGACGAAACCAAAAATAGAAACGTCTCCCGTCAAAAGTGAGAATCGCCACGTCTCATCGAGTAAGATTAAATTGTGGGAAAACGACTCGAGAAACGTCGTTCCAAATTAGTGCCACTATTTAATACTCTCAGAGACGTTCACAACGGCATATCACACGAAAGTGTTCACAAACAAACAAGGTCTAAAACAAACACGTGCACGGCCAAAAGCACGTGCACGAACAACGTACGACGAAAAGTGGTCGTTACATTATGAGTAGCTAAAACTTAATTGTGCATGGTATGGAGTAGTTAGGAGATGTAATTTGTGTTAGTTTGGTTGAAATTCCTTGTGCTAAATCGTTTAACGTCACTAAAATTGTAATCGTTGTTCGTAAATCGACTTTTTTAGATTCCAAAAGAATTAATTAAGTTGATGATCGCCCCAAAAGGGTGAGTTTTGATCTCCCCAAAAGGGAGTTTCATACCGTAGTTTTGATCTCTCCAAAAGAGAGTTTCATATTGTATTATAGCTTTAGCGACGATCTTTTTGAATATTGTGTTTGAACCCCCAAAAGGGCATCTTCCGATGAGTTGCTCCCAAAAGGAGAATTCATTGAGTTATATTGGATATTTTCCCGGTGAATTGCTCTCAAAAAGAGAATTCGTTGTGATTTATTCATCAACCAAATTAATACGAATCATCGATCCTAACGAACCCATACCATGTGCATACTCTTTATAGATATTTTCGTACACGAATTTCTTTGTTCGCATTTTTTCACGCGTTCACATCACCATCACCGTCACCATTGTTGGAGTGGTTAGTTTCTTTTCGTAGGATTTCTATTTGATTTGAATTGTGTTTGCAACAGATTTCTTCCCGTGGATTCGACATCTGGACTCCCAGATTTTACTACTTGTACGGACTCTTGCACTTGAGAGAGAGCACCTTTTCGGTCCCACCAGCAATACTAAAAGAGAGACAACGTGACATCTACTCAGTGAAACTGCTAAGATCATTATATGGTCTGAAACAATCTGGAAGGATGTGGTATAACAGACTGAGCGAATTCCTTGCAAAGCAAGGATTTGCAAATGACCCAGTCTGTCCTTGCATCTTTATTAGAGCCAAGGCAACATGATTTGTCATTATAGCCGTCTATGTGGACGACCTGAACCTCATCGGATCTCCTGGAGAGTTTACTGAGATTTCTAGAAGCTTGAAAGAAACTTTCGAGATGAAAGACCTCGGAAAGACAAAGTGTTGTTTAGGTCTTCAAATAAAGCATCTAAACGATGGGATCCTGTTACATCAGTCGACTTATACATCGAACTTACTGAAAAAGTTCCAAATGGATAAGTGCCACCCCCTCAGTACCCCTATGGTCGTGAGATCATTAGATATACTTAAAGACCCCTTCCGGCAGCTCGAAGAGGGGGAGGAAGTACTAGGCCCTGAAATGCCTTATTTAAGTGCTATTGGTGCACTACTTTACCTGGCAAACTGTACTCGCCCTGACATAGTATTTGCAGTCAACTTACTAGCCATGTATAGTGCTGCACCTACACAGCGGCACTGTGCCAGAGTTAAGCATCTTCTGCGCTACCTCTAAGGGTCCATAGCCTTAGGTCTATTCTACAGGAAAGGGGCAACAACATGTTTAGTTTATTACGCTGATGCAGGTTACAGATCCGACCCTCATACAGAGAAGTCTCAGACCGGATATATGTTCACTTATAGCGGCACTGCCATATCTTGTAGATCTGTGAAGTAGACCATGACGACCATCTCATCCACACATTCAGAACTTCTAGCAATCCATGAAGCAAGCAAATAGAGCTTCTGGTTACGTTCTATGATCCAGCACATTCTCACCTCTACCGGCCTGGAGCCCGGCGTTCTTGAGCATACTACTATCTATGAAGACAATGCAGCATGTATTGCCCAGCTACAGAATGGCTACATCAAAGGCGACAAGACGAAGCATATCTGTCCCAAGTTCTTCTGGACGCACGACCTTCAGAAGTAAAAGCAGATTGAGGTACAGAAGATCCAATCTTGTAATAACTTGGCAGTTTTGTTTACCAAATCCCTGCCTACTAGTATCTTTTAGAAACTTGCAAGTGGGATTGAGATGAGAAGAGTGAGAAAATGTAAACTGGTTCAAGATGAGAGAACTATGAATGCATAGATACATATGAGACTGATGTATAGATTCATAGGAAATCTGCAAGCCTGAAGCTTGGTCAGATAAGGGGGAGTCAACAGTAGTGTTGTACTCTTTTCCCTTGGCTATTGGTTTTTTTCCCACAGGATTTTCCATAGCCAAGGTTTTGACGAGGCAACCTCGTTGACTCAGGATCTTGAAGTATCCACCCCTAGACACATCCATAGAACATGAGAAGTTATGGAGAAACTGTTCTTTATTTAACAAGGCAGTTATCCTAACTTGGATCTTGAAGAATTCACCTTTTATTCCATGATTGGTTGGATAATGAGAAGTGTTGTGAATAGGCCCATTGGGTATCTATCCATCATTGAAAAGCTCTATATATGACGACTGGGGGCTCCTCAGCCCTTACACCTTCTAACTTACGATTCTCTCTTCGTAACAGAAATAATTTTATAGACGGAACACTAGTAAATTTAATTTCAAAACTTGTCCCATTTTGAAAATTTGTCCTCAAGAACCTGCAACAGACACAAGGGACCCGACGGTAATGGATACACGCTATTCTTAAAGGTCCCAAAATAGCGAAATTGCTCATCAACGCTATTTTAACAAGGGGTATTCACAAAAAAATACCCTAACGTTTGGGCTATCTTTCAAGTTAATACCCTGAACTTTTAAGTTGTACATATTTAAACCCTAACGTTATATGTCGGGTTTAACTTGATACCTTTTTTCTATTTTCCGTCAAAAAGACTGAAATCTGGACGATTTTGCCCCTCACCTCATTCCTCATATGGGAAATTACAAAAAATAACCTAACGTTTACATTATATTTCAATTTAATACCGAAAACGGTAGAAAAATTTCCTCTTATGACCATCAACATAGCGGTTAATCCTACTCTTCTTTGCTTTATGGAAAAGAATTCCGATGAATCCTGATGAAAACAAGAGGATTTGTATGCCATTGAAACAAAATTAATACACCGACATCCACATATCCCTCGGAGAAAGGCTATTCAAAATCGATAGCACCCACCAGATGTCACCATGACGTGAACATCTTACTGGATGAGGTCCTCAAGCGAAAGGCTGTCTAATTCTATCTCCAGGATCGGGTCAAATGACCAATCTTGATCCAAATCTGGCCACTGTTAGACATGATCAGCTTCAGTCATTAAAGGAACCGACTAAGATGGCCACGCCTCGACATCTGATGGTGGTGGTAGTACTAGCGGTAGCAAGCTAGGCAAGTCATCAATGCTGGGTAGTAGTTCTTCTAGAGCAAATACATCATCGGATGAAGACGACAATGGATTGCTACTGTCGCCGCTCCCTGACTAATCCGTGGCATTATCAAACACCACACCACAGCTCCAAGTTACATAACCATCAGCCACAATCACACTGGAGCCATGTTGTTGTTGTTGCTGCTGCTGCTGCTGTGCTGTGGTTGCTCGACTCGCCTTCTCTTTCTCCTTTCCCAGAGATGATGATGCTCATGGTGATCGGCTCACTGTTAAAGCTCTAGCCAAGGGTCACGAAATCAATGCCAGCCTGGACATGCCCATGAAGACTAGTGACGCAGAGCTCCATACGATAGGAGAATTGCAGTTGATGTGGATCCCGGGGATGAACGGTGGGGGATAGTCGAGGGCATCGTCTCTCTCAAATGAAGAAGTTCTGCTCCCCCAACAAAGGGGCCAAGAGGGTCCACCCCTCTTCCCACCCCTCCCCCACCTCCCACATCCCATCTCTCGACCCACCTGACCACTCTCATGGCCTCGGCCTCGGCCATCTTCGCCAAGTAGCAGGAAGTGCTTGCATATCTCGTAGGCTGCTGCTGCTTCGACAGGAAAGACATGGAAAAACAGAAGAACAAGAAGAACAAGAACAACCACCCCCCTAAATTGGGCTGCTCCTACTTCGGCTGATATAAGAGCTTCTGTGTTTGCTGGGATTCTTTCCCTAACCGACATGTCATTCACGCCATCAAAGATGCGTTTAAGGAGACCTCGGCAGTGCCTGCCAAGATGACGAAGACCAAGAACATCAGACTGTTCAAGTGCAACTGCCACTTTTTTGTAGCAAACAACCTAAATAGAATGGGATATGGTGGGCATGCTAGATGGAATGTGGTGAATTTAGTAGTCTTCATGTTCTTCAAAGGTACTTGTGTGAGCAATACTGCAGCGGCGAGGTCTTTGTTGTCTTTTGGGGTCGTCTGTTCCATAGGGCTTCTTTTTGGCGGTTCAAACTTCTTGATCTTTATGGTTGCCTTCGTGTCCATTTTCATTGGTTAGTTTATCGTCGGTACTTATTGCCTCAAGAATCTCATCCAGTTGTAGCGTTCATGTTTTGACATATATTTTACCCTTGTAATGTAATTCATGATATCTCTGATTCTCAAATTGAAATAGCTTAATGTTTTTCTAGATGGTGTGGTCTGTGATGCTATTTGGCATCTGATGCTAATGAAACATTCATGTAGTTGATATATGCAGTAAGTTGTTATTTGTTTTCCATTTCAATCTTCATTTCTGCTTGCTTTCATTGTCTTGCTGGCTTAATTTTGTGTGTTCCTTTATTGTTTCTTGTATGCAGCGAAAATGTTTTGCTTGCTATTATTCTTTTTTCTTTTTCTGTGTGAGAGCAGAAATGAATATTGAACTAGTTACACAAGCCAAAGCCAACCCTAATGGATCATCATGGTAATCAAACTGTAATGCAGAGAAGCCCTCTTGATGCACAAATGTTCGTTGTAGAACAGAATGGTCGACGGTGGCAGTGTTGGAGGAAGAGGATGAAACGGCAGAAGAGAAGAAGGCATGAAATAGCGATCGCTAGGGTCACAAACGAATTAGTTATTTGATTGAAATTAAGGAGAAAGAATTGGTCATGCAAGAATTGGTGATAGGGATGATCTTCTATTTCTTGGTGGAAGCCTTGGAACGAGAAGCTGAAGCCAGTGAACAAGCTTACGAAGGCAGCAATACAGCATCGGTGTCGTGAGCAAATGACGCGCTGCTTGCCGGCGGAGGTCATAATATATAGCATCCTCCTTTGGATTTCCTTAAAATCATTATGCCGTCTCAAGTCAAGAATTGGAGTCGAGCCATCTACGATGATCATCTATTCAAGATGCTGCAACATGGGCTCACAGCTAAACATGGGCCCGAGCAGGTATTAACTTGAAAGATACCCCAAACGTTAGGGTATTAATCTGAAAGATACCCCAAACGTTAGGGTATTTTTTTGTGAGCTTCGATTATGGGCAAAACGGGTATAATTTAACGACGTTGTTGTCCGTTAGCTAAAACACGCAAAAAGGTATTGTTGTGTACGACTTAAAAGTTCAGGGTATTAATTTGAAAGATAACCCAAACGTTAGGGTATTTTTTTTGAATATCCCTTTTAACAATGCGAATCAAATCGAAGTTTGCACCCCATCATTTGCTCAATCTCGAAGCCGATGATCCATCATCCAAAGACCCTAGCTTGGTCATCAGATGCCAAGGGTATTTCTATTTCAATCCCAATTTCCAATTTACGTACTTTTTTAGGGGATGAAATTCCTATATACGGTGCATAATGTTGTGATATTTTCATCTTTTCGAGATCATGTCATGTACTTTTTTTATCTTTTATTTTGGAGAACTACGAATGTTTGGTTGTTTTCGCAATTAATTGCAATATACCTAGATTTCTTATATGAAATGCCATCAATTTGTTGGGTTCTGTCAGCACAATTCTCAGCGCAGGTCAGATTCTTTTTTATAGGGCCATTTGAATTTCGCCGATGAAGTACCAATATAAATTTGTTTGATTAGAGATTTTGTTTGGGGATTTTTTAGGTAGGCAAGAATTAATTTGTAGGGTTCTTCTTTTATTTTGTATTTTTTGGAGTATGTTATGAGCAGCTGAAAGGCCAGTGTACATTATATTGTTTATAAGAATAGATGTATTAGTATGCTTTCTTCTCCAATAATCAATGTGTCCCTTACAACGCACTCCAATGGAGTTGATAGGCTGCCATTGGCCTTAAAACTGATGTGTGTTAAGCCTAGGTGCTCGACAACAACTATTACCATCTAGTCCCGATCTTTAAGAGCTCATTAATGCACTGATCGCGTTCTTGGGTTGAACCATGGAGCTTCAAGTTAAAGAGGCAGGCTGATATCTCAACTTGAATTGTAGTTTGAGTGGATCACTTCATGTGTGGAGTCGCAATACCTCAAGGGATAGGAAGTGAGTGCTCTCATGTGTTGCATTGTTGGAAATTCAAGGTTGGCGAGCAATTTCATTTGATGGGATTGGCCACATGACAAAGCCGGGTCTCCGAGTTCAACAAGGATACGAATCTGCACCGCGAGTGGTGTTGATGTACCCCTAAAGACCCTTGCCCGACCTTTTTTTTGGGGGGGGGGGGGGGGGGGGGGGGGGGGGGGGGGGGGGGGGGGGGGGGGTGTGTGTGTGTGTGTGTGTGTGCGTGCGTGCGCGGGGGGGGGGGGGGGGGGGGGGGGGGGGGGGGGGGGGGTGTGTGTGTGTGTGTGGGGGGGGTGTGGGTGTGGTTTTGAAGTTGCACATAAGGACTAAAGCCGGTAATAGGTTATCATTTATCAGGTTCATTATTCTGCATTGAGAATGTAGAGCAGAATGCTGATAATGCAGTGTTAGTGAATACAACAATAGAACTAGGGGGCAACATCCTGCCACCAACATGAATGCGACTTGAGAGGGGATCACGATGTCTTGTGAACTGTAGCCTCATAGTTCCAAAAGCGGACGGATACAGGGATGTATCATTTGTATTGTATTGGATTTCAAGTACACAAATTCGATCCATCACTAATAACAACTATTACTGTGAGATATCAGGATTTGAAGCACACAAAAAGTTGAAATTCTGTTTTTTCCCCCATATAATGGTCATCATGGCACATGTTACCAATCTGATAGTGAAAGGTTTAATAGGATTCATTGCTCTTTTGACGCATATCGCTCTTATGGTGATGATGCATAGGCAAACCCTAATCATTCCATGGTTTACGTGTGCTATGAATTTTCTATTTGTAAAACCCTCATCATCCAAGCAATGTGGATGTGTAATAAATGTTTGTTTATATGCTGAACATTAAACATTTAATTTGCAATAATGAGTATGCAATATGAGTGCTATTAAAATTCAATGAATATTATAAAAGAAGCATTTAGCTGATCCGTCGATCCATGAAATTTGGATTGTTAATCTTAATTACCGTCTTTACGTATAATCATTGTACCACGACCGTATTCTGAACTATAAATATTTATGCAAACGTAATAAAACTACATCAATTAGCCCAACAAATTTGTGAAAATATTTCTAATTAATACACTTATTAATGATTAGCTATTTTAAGGAATTTTTAGGCACCCATAGTCTGATACATAGACTAAAATCGAGAACTCAAATCTTGTATAGTTTGTTCATTAACTAAAATGCCAAAACGAAGGGGATGTAGTAGCAAGGGGTAAATCATCCATATCAAGTGGTATCCTCTTCTCTACATTCAGCCTGGATGCAACTCCCGGCTGAGCTTGGTGAATGATTCTTCTCCCAAAAGGGGAATAGGACAGCAGTTGTATGTGAGAAGGCTTATCCAATGCTTGTCATAATAGGAGGTTCACTTCTTCCAATGATGCTCAAGGAGAATACTATTGAAAAGTCTCAATTCTTTACTCGTTTAACGCAAAGGAAATCCCTAGATTTAGGTTGACACTTGACACACACACCCAATTAAGCAAATGCTTCTATTGACGAATTGTTGACCTTTTCAACAAACTACATGGTGGATGTGGTCAATGTTTACAGTCACACATACAAATATGGAGGATGAATTTATAATATAGGAGCACAATAAATAATTGAGGTTAATGAGGTTTCCAGCTCAAGAAAGATGTGAACATTCAAACCATAGTTTTAGGTTTCGGCCGAAACCGACCGGTATCGGCCGTTTCGGATCGGTTTCGGAGGGGACCGGTTCGAAACCACACGTTACTTCTCGGTTTCGGCCGTATCGGTCGGGTTTCGGCCGTATCGGCCGATACCGGTCAAAACTTGTCCGAAACTGACTGAAACTAAAAAAAATGAAAACAAGAAGGAGGAGGAGGAGGAAACATCACCAAAATCCAGAAAAAGAAGAAGAAACGAAGAGATGGACGTACTTCACGGTCGCCCGCCTCCCGCCGCATCCCCGAAGAAGCCCGCCACCTACAATTTGAGGTCTTACATAGTAGCATATCCTAGCATTTAATTTAAATTTTGTTTGCACGGTGCAAGTGCAGTTGTCCAACACATCCTAGCATTTATTAATAAGTTTGACCTTTTGAGTGAGCTGTCCACTAAAGGCTTTCCATTTAATTACAAGCTTGACATTCAGTCACTAAAGGTTTTCCATTTATTTACAAACTTATCATTTTCAGCCACCAAACCCTTCCATTTATTCAAACGCTTGCCATTCTCATTTATTTTCAATCCTGTTGATCAAAAAAATGTAATATATCTAGCATAATACTTTTAACAAAATGTGTAACTAGTAAAAAAGTATTTGTGCTAATATTTGATAATATTTGATAGTATTTAATAGAGTTTTAAGTATCTGAAACTACCGATACCAACGAAACGAAACCACCGTCCGAAACCACCGAAACGGACGATACCGATACCGAAACCTAAATTTTGGGAAGAGCGATACCGAGACCGAAACCGAGACCTAAATCCTTGCTTCAAACAAGCTAGTCTTCGATCAATCTTGTCCAGAAGTAGTTGCCAATCAACTTGAGCCTTGAGAGAGCTTCGGGCTTCGCATCCAAACTGAGATAGTATAATAGAAATGTTCATTGAAAATCAACTTTGTTGTTTGATTTGTTTGAGTCTCTTCAAATCAAATAAATACTTTCTTTGATTTGTGGAGGCTTGATTTGATCCTTATGGAATTATGGCATACCAAGACAATCAAGCAAAATTTCTTAATAAACAAATTTACCCTATATGGTGTTGGCCCACTTCCCCCCATCCATCCATCCAAAAAACGAGGCAGGTAAGTTGCCGGGGGGGGGGGGGGGGGGGGGGGGGGGGGGGGGGGTTGCGGTGGGGGGCTTCCTGGCCTTTTAACCATCACCATGGCAAATTGTAACTCCTGCAATCCTACCACAAATGACTTAATTATAGTGCTAAACTCAAAAAACTAGAATGGTCCTTGATTCTGTATGTACCAAGGGCTTAAACAAACAGTATGCTAGACAGACAACAATGGTGGTAGCATGTATGACAAGGAAGAAATACATCATCTGGGAAGCTGTTTGTTAATATGTATGTATCTACTAGTACTTGTAGAATGTAAGTTGTATGCTGAATATTCAGACTGATGGGTGTAATCTTAGGGCTTTCTGAATTCTCATGGTGTAAATGGCAAGGAATAGCTGGATCTGCTGGAAGTAGTTTTTGGTTTACCTATTATTCATAAGAACGGTTTTTACCTACTAAAGACGGTGTTTGATAATCATGTTTTCCTCTGGAAGGGACAAAAGCTGTGGTCGGACACTATATTGGGGTTCTTAATGGACGATACAGTTGACTATCTTACTTACAAGAAGAAATTTGTTCACATGGAAGCTTTTCTACTAATGACACTCTGTGAATGGGCTTCTGTACATTGCTGGAACGTGTGACTTTTGAAGATTGAAGGGAATATTCTTTGAAGCCTTTTTTTCACAAGAAAATGGCAAGTAAATGTCGCTTCAAAGAATGATGTTAGCTGGCTTGCTGGAAGGCTAGATTGAAAGGGACAAAGTTGATCCAGGCTATTATGGTCCGAGAGGTACATGGGATGCCAGGATCTTGCATCTGATTAGTTTCTGATCTGATGCACATATTTTCTAAATCATAACGCACAAACACATTGGGAAATCAGTTGTATATGAATCTCGCCATTAGGGATAGAAACTTTCTTGTTTGACAAAGTCATGAGAATAAATAAACTTCTCCCCTGTGAAAACTTTGTCAATTTCTATTTCAGCATCATTTGAACATTCATGATCACTGTTGTATTCGTTGGCAGTGCTGTGAGAACTCATGAGTCTGAGGATGATCAGCTAACTTTCATTGGAGGTGAGGAATGAACAATCCTTCAGTTTGAAAAATCCCAGATGATAGCATATTTGGAAATAGTGCACGGCTGTCCTATTTCTAGCACTTCGGATCGCTCGATTCCTTCGCTGCATCATAGCTCGATCGCGACCTTCTCTCTTGCCCATTCCTTGCTCCAGTATTCTTCTTTGGCACCTCGAGCAAATTGACTTGATCCCAGAACCCAGCAAAGGCCTCCATCTCACTCTTCAGGCTTTCAATACACTGTTTGCACATAAACTTCATGTTATTGCATTTAAGCCCAGAGTAAAGAAAACGCGCAGGATAATACAGTCTAGTCATGTAGGGCTTGTTGTGGAAGTCTGCTTTCCATGCCATAATGACCAGAAGATAGCAAATGAAAGTAAATGAAATTATATGATGTAATTTTATTTTTTCATTCTTTCAGTCTTTCATTCTCTTGGGGTATTAGCAGAAAGTGTAAAATGTGGAAGCAATAGATTGTGCACCGATAGGGTTAGGAGAGACATTATTAGCTTCATAGGGAATCAGCTTTGTATACTGCACTGCTAAGGTAATGCACATTAGGTGTTTTTGTAAAGTAGGATTGTTCCATGGAAGGAACATGCATGCTTCAATAAATAAGGAACAATTAGGAGATTTGTATGCAGGTTCTGTTCCTGGATGGTAATATTTTTTAAAATAAAATTATACAAGTCTAGCTTCTAAAATTTATTGTCTTGTTGAATGAACCGAATTACTGAATATATGCAAAGAATGGAGCTTTCTATTGGGTTCATACTTATCAGTTATCACCTTTGGAGAAAAGGTTGCTACTGACCGTCTTGGCTAGGTGGAGTCAGTTTTTGGAGATTCTCACTTTCTAAGCCGTACTCTCAAGCATAATGCCAAGGTATCAAATGAAACGGAGAGCAAACTCAAAGTTTACACCAAAGTTTTAATTAATATTCTCTTCAATGAAACATAAATATGCTGTGATATTTATATATGCTTACCGTTTGACTTTTAAAAATCACATCCAATATGGGACTAAAACCCTAAAATGATTAAATGATCCAAAATAGATAAAAGACTTAAAAAGGCTCAAATTCTATTCCAAATAAAATAATCAAAAGATCCAAAATAACTGGAAGACTCCAAAGACTCAAACTCTATCTCAAATATAAATTCTAAAAAACTTTATCTCAAATTCAAATTGGATGACTTCTCATCATTCTCCCGACTTGAGAACTTCATCGTCTAGTGAATGGCAACAAGAATAATACAACCGGGTAAAAATCACGATCAGCTCCATGTAAAGGGCGAATAATGAAGTCTGATGATGACAGTCTATCTTCAAGCTCCTTTGTAATACTTGACCCAACCCATCACCCCCCAAACCGTCGGGTGGGCTTGCAGGAAACGTCGGAACTCTGCACCTTGGTGGGCGCACGGCATCACTAAGCCTCGGCGGGCTGTCTGTCGTGGAAGCATCCGTGTCGACAGACTGCTTTAACGTCTAGTTGTAGGGTACCTGTCCGAAGGTAAAAAAAGATCCATCATGAGGTAGAAATCTGCATAATAATATCAGTGCAAGAGTTGTGGAAAAGCATATTATTGTCGAAGAGTTTTGATGTTGGCATAGTTTCTGGTAGTCAACGCTGAATCTTTTTACAGGGCACAAAAGCGCCCTGCTTACCAAAACCATGTTTCTACTGTTTACTTCCTGAATGTCAAAAGCTTGCATGGTACTTTATTTGTTTGTTGTTAGCTGTTAGAAGCCATATCATATTGTTTTTCCTTTCTAATCTGGTGGCAGAAGAGGCTTTCTCACATTCAGGATCAAGTGAATGCTCATGCTTTAGTGCTAACACTATCTGTAATAAGGTTTATCTATCCACATATAAATTACCGTTAAGCTCAAATGAACATTTTAGTTAAGAGAACACAAGGCACTGGTTTTCTGAAGTTCTTTTTAATTTTCAGGAATTCAATCAACTCTCACGGAAATCCTAAATAATTAAAAAAAAAACCAGCCGGGCTGCTCAGAAGTTACCTGCACCTTTCCCCGTCTACTTCCACAAGAGGGATGTGAGCAATCTTGTTCCACAAACTCCATTCTTGACTGGCATTTAACAATGGGCATTCTTTTATGTATAATTCCCGAAGCATAATGGGCAGGCCATTTTCTGGAAACCTTGCGATCAGTGGGCAGTTACTGATGATCAATGTTTCAAGGGAGGAAACTTCTTGCAGCTTTTCAGGCAAAGCCTGAAGATCAGCGCAGCCTATGATACCAATGGACTTGAGGGAAGAAGGCAGCACCTGATCTGGAAAACAGTTGAACCCTGAGCAGTTGCTTATCTTGATATTTGTAAGGCTGGTGAGTCTCCAGAGATCAGCAAGCAAGGGCTCAATCAGACTGGAGCATGATTTAACTTTGAGGTCCTTTAGTGAGGTTGGCAACAGCCCACGGCCAGAATCCTCCACGTAGAGTTTAGGGCAGTTGTAAATGCGAAGGCTTCTTAGGTTGACAAGGAGCATGAAGCATTCCACTGGCAGTGTTGCCAGTTCCTCACAGTTGGAGATTGTCAGCTCCTCAACAGCCGATAGTTGCTGTGCTAGTAGCCCTTGCTGCAGGGATCTAAGTTTTGGACATTCCTGAATTTGCAGTGACAAGAGCGATGATTGAGTTATGTGATCGGGATGCCAAATTATTGGGAGAGCAGTGAGCCCGACTTCGGATAATCTGAGTCTTGTCAGCGTTGAAGGCAGTCCGGGTAGCTCTGCCAGCTTTGGGCATTCTGCGATCTCAAGTTCCACCAAGCAAGGGAATAAAAGGTCATCTTCTGTCCACAACCAATGCTCGAGATCAGGCATGTCTTCAAGCACCAGTTCTTTCAACGATGGGAACCCCTTGATCTCACCCTCGCCAGAAAACTCTCGGCCAATCTGTGTTGCCCCAAACCCTGCTACATCAAGATACCTGAGGAAGGGGAGCTGCCCCAAAGATGGAAGGAGTTGGCATCTTCTGCAACTGGATAGGTGGATGGTTTCCAAATAGCGGAGAGACGGACTCCACAACCAACTTGGAAATCTCATACCACCGTAGCCCTTAATTGTCACCTCTTTCAGATTGCTGTATGGTTCAAGGGCCTTGAGAACCTCTTCATGTTGGACATTGGCTTGCAAGCTCCTGCATTCCTGATCATCTGTCCAGATAAGTTGCAGTACAGAAAGGTACTCCTTGTTGCTCAAGTTAGCTTCGCTTGCATCTTCTACTCTACGCACATTCTCAAGATTTCGGATGCAGAGTTGCCGACGGAGCTCCACCATTTCCTTCAGCTCTCTAATACTGAATCTTCTATCATCACGAATGATAAACTCATCTAGTTCTTGAAGGTGTGTTAATCTCCCAATATTGGCTATATTGGAGACCAATCTGGTGCTAGTTTCAAGATGCCGAAGGTTGACCAAGTTAGTAACTCCTTTTGGTATCTCATCTAGCAGATCACAATGTTTTAGCTTCAGTGTCTGCAAATTGTACAGTTTACTTATTGATGAAGGTAGGGACTTGATTCCAGTACCAGACAGGCTTAGGTACCGGAGCTGAATCAGAGTTCCGATGGAGTGTGGCAACTCCGTGACATCTCTGCGATCGAGGTCAAGTATCCGAAGACATTTCAGTTCTAGGAACAGACTTCCAGGAATTTTAGGAGTCTGTGATTTGTATCCGCGCAATAGTAGCAGCGTTCTTAGTTTTTTAAGCCCAAAAAATTCCCCAAATGTAGTGAACCCTGTATTCTTGCAGGAATATGACAGGTGACGGGTGTTAGGATTACATTGGTTATCTCCCAAACTGTCTTCTAATCTCATGCATTCACCAATGGAGATGGATTGCGCCAGATCATGCATAGCGTCATGCATCACAAATGTGCTTCCTTTGTAATGCTGAAAGAATGATCTGCTCAGCAAATCGTCGAAGTAGTTGTTCCCTATGTCTTCCAGCCTCCTCCTTCCTTGTGGCTGAATATAGCCCAACGCCATCCAAAATTGAACCAGCTTATCTCTCCGAAAGATGTAGTCTTTATGAAACACCGAGCAGAATGCAAAGCACTGCTTCAATTGCGGTGGGAGATGTTTGTAACTCAATCTTAGAGCTGGAAGGAGGATGTTTTTCTCTGATGGAAGCTCCCAGACCTCACTTCTCAGAATGTTCCTCCACTCTTCTTCGTCGAGTTTGGAATACAGGATGCCACCCAGTGCCTTCGCTGCAAGCGGTAATCCTTTCAACTTCTTCACAATTTCCATCCCAATATCCTCAAGGTTTGGGTGCCCATCAGACTTGCCATCCACAAATGCAAATTTCCTGAACAAATTCCAGCAGTCACTGTCTGACAATCTCTTCAAACGGTAGGGAGGCAATGCGCCCATCACCTTGCCAACATTTGCATTCTGCGTCGTGACTATAATTTTGCTTCCCTGTCCTGCACCGCGCAATGAAAGGCAGAACCTCTCCCACTTGTTGGGGTTTTCATTCCACACATCATCTAGAACAAGCAAGAACCTCTTCCCCTTCAAACTATCACAGAGCTCTTGCTGAAGCAGGTTCATGTTCGTGGCGGCGGAGAGGGGTCCACTGATGGCAGAGAGGGGTCCACTGATGGCACCTGAAAGGTTTCCACTGTTGGCAGCCGAAAGGTTTCCACTGAGAGCAGACTGAAGTGTTTCTTTCGTCAGCTTCGTCTCATCAAATTTCTCAGAAACGCATATCCACATTCGAATCTCAAAGTGCTCTTTTATTCTGCTGTCGTTGTACACTATCTGGGTAAGAGTCGTCTTTCCAAGCCCTCCCATGCCCACTATTGGGAGAACCGAAAATGTTTGAAGGCCGTAATTGCTACCGGTTGTCATCAATATCCTGATGATATTTTCCCTGTCCTTCTCTCTGCCGAACACATTCAGATCATCAACCAAGGAGCTAGTCTGAGGTCTCTCTGCAAACTCAAGACGGCTTGTGCTTCCCAATATCTGTAGGCCGAGGATATCTCTCTCCCTGGCAATCTTATCCAGCTTCTCTCGTATTGCAGTGATCCTGTGTGCCGTTTTGTATTGAAATGAACATTTGTACAAGTAGGATGGAGGAAAGCAGCCCCTTACCTTGACCAGCTTCTTGCGTCTTTGCGCCCGGCCCTCGAGCTCCAATCTGAGGCGCCGTGCCTCGTACTCGTCCAGCAGTTCATCCATTTCGTAAGCCACGTCTTTGAGCTTCAACAGCCAAAGTCTCACCGGCTTATCCTTCAGTTGCTTCTCCTCTGCATCTTCTAGCAAGGCTTGGATCATGGAGAGTGTGGTAGAGAGGCCTTCCAGCTGCTTACTGACCCCCCAAATCGATCTCAGCTCAGCTGCGGCCACAGTGATCAGTTTATCAAAAAGGACCTGCATGAAGGCAGACAGAACGGCTTCTCCGGCCATCGGTCTAGATCTCCCTCACGTTGTAGAAGGAAGGGGGAAAGCAAAGGGAAAGAATTTGGGGGAGATGGAGAAGTCTGCTCTCTGAAAGGGCTTGGTATGAAAAGGTAAGTCACTGGTTGGATGTCTTTTTTCTTTATGTTCAATATTGGCTGCTGCCAATCTGTTAATAATGTCATTCCAGCTTTCGTTTTCATGCACAATATATTCTACTTGTTTTGCAATTTTGGGCATTTTCTTTGACATGTATCACCTCCAATTATACCTTTTTTTGCAGGCTTGTGCTCTATTATTATAATAGAAGCTTTCTATATTCTGTACATCTCCGTTCATTTCAATCACCACATCTAGCAGTATGCTTCACGTTTGGTGATGGAAGAGCTAATACCATGAAACTATAAACGCAAAGTGTTGAAGGTTTTCTTTGCAGGGCACATAGAAAATCGTAGTTCTAAAGTGATGAAGATGAAAATATACTGATGGGTTTTCAGAAAATAACAATATGCTGAATGGTAGGGGGGGCATATGCATAAGGTTAAAAAATAAGCAGAAAGATCGCACGACTTCATTGTTGATCACATGCTTTGGTCTCCTTGATAGGCGTCTGATGTATGTCATTGACTTGATAACTTGATCACATGCCCGTGTGGGGTCTTCCAATTAAAATATTGTTAGGTAATCAGCATACCCTGTGAGGCCTTCAAATTGGATGTTTTTCTGGCCACAATTTTTTCTCTTGCCCACTTTTTCTGACAGGAACTTCTCTGTCCAAATCCATCCATGAAGAATAACACCGTTCAGAATGGCAATTTTATACCCTTCAAAGTCTATATCACCTCTTGTGTAAATGTGCGCAGCTTGAGATTAATTTCTCGAGAATTACCATTTGACTGTTGAAGCTCATTTTGCAGGAGATGAAAATTGCTTCCATACGATGCAAAGCGATGTGCAGATTGTCATGTAGCATCAGCTTAAAGGTGTTTGTGAACTCCTAGTCCTGTAACAAGCTCTTCTTAAGATCAGTTTTCGAATTTTGAAGAATAAATCCATAATAGTTCACTATTTCGTTGCAGCCGATTGTTCGCAGACTACCCAGATGCTCCCGATTTGCCTGTATTTTTTAGCTGGGGATGTGGCTACAGAGCTGCCAGGTGACTCAAATTCTTATGCGCACAGACAAAGGAACTCTTTTCATCCCTCTTGACAAAATAGATAATAAAAATAGTGACTAATATTTACATGAGTATTTTGGAGTAGAGACCTCTGATTATATCAGAGAGATGAGCTGGTTCTTTTAGATGTGAATTTTAAACAAATAAAATTGTTCTTCTAATGAAGAAATTCTTTTTCTTTTTCTGGTATATGCACCTCAAATCTTGCACTAATTTACACCCCAAGTTGGTTTAACATGAAAAAAAAAACATGACGTCATCAGCTGTTTATCTTTGTAGTGTTTAAGGGAAAAGTTCTCATATTGCCCTTGGCCCTCACCTCTCTTTCTTGCGGCAATAGAAAAAAAACCCAATTCTCCTCTCAACCCTAAATCCGTTCGGTTATAATCAATGGAGATTGCATTTCGTCTTTGTTATTCGTTGTCAGAAATATTTATCACAAGATTTTATGCATGCTGTTAATTTTTTTTAGGGATTGTGGGTGTCACTGAAACTCATGCTTTCAATGTGTTTGATACGTCTGTGAAGATTAGATTGTAGTTTTTTTACAGCCTTCATTGCGTGTGTGATCATCCATTAGAGAAAATTCGAACCTTTTCCAATTATTGCCTAAGATCGTTTGGAGTGCGCAAAACAAGTCAGAACAAAAAATTAACTCATAGATTGCACTATATTAATGAAAATTACAAAGAGGATGACACTTCTCTCCACTCTCACCACCCAATTCTCACAATGCAATAGCAATCCCTTAAAACTTAAGGGTAACTGTGTGCTTAATCACTACACTAAGAACACCATTCGGCTCTTTGAAGGACTCTCTTTTTCATTGCCACCTTTTCTCTTTGCAACAATCGGTATTCTCTTTATAAAGCTTTAGATTCCTTGATTTCTTAGTCTTAAGCATCCTAATTCTATTTGAATTTCATCTTCTCTCAAGTATTTAATTATAAATCTTATTCTCATTAGAAGTTCTAACTCAATTCTAACTTATAGTTTTGCTGGAAGTGGAATCATGTTTAGGTTATGATTAAATTTGGACAGCCTGATACACTTGACTTGTTTGGCTTGCAACCTTCTGATCCGACATCTGATTCCCGCAATCTAGACTCATCCGGCCAAGGACTTTGTGATGTTTACCTTAACCACTTTGGAACCTAATTGAAGGTGATACACTTACAATCTCCCCTTTAGCTCAAATTTCCTTCATTTTTAGATTTGATGAATTGCACACATCGTGACATTGGTTCCTCGCCGTTGCTGCTGGATGATTCGCCTTCTTTAACATGCTTCTCCACCTTCATGGAGTCTCACATCAATTGACAAAGATTTGTTATGGTCCTTTCCCCCCTCATCAGAATTAATTTCCCTCTACAAACCCTCATCTCTTCTCCAGCTCTAAAATTCTTGATCACACTTCCCAAGGGAGTTGAAATTCCTCTTTGGTACCGGTACATACCTTATATCTCCGAACACCTTCTTTCTCATTTCCATCAGACATTCTTAATGTCACCAAGCCAATTCCACCTACGTTAAGGGTACTACCATCGGCTAGAATCATCATTGTCCTATTCAGTTTATACCCCTTGATCCACTTCTTCCTCGAGCACATATTGTATGGACATCCTGAAATAAGCAACCAATCATATATACGAGTCCTTTCTCTTTTTTCTTAAACCATACGAAACAAGAACCCTTTCATTGGGATCTCTTTCCATCGCTATCAGGTTGCGTTCACTGGCTCTCTATATATCCTCAGATTGTAAGTCCTTTTGTGCCTTTTGCGCCTTACATAATTGAACTGTAGTTAACCTTTTCTTTGCAATACTAGCACTCTTCATTATGATCTTTTTGCAACCTTAATTTTCCTTTAAACTTGTCATGATACTTGAAACGCATTCAGATGATTCTTATTCTCTTGCTACGAATGCTTTACCATTTTCCTCAACCATTTTTCACTATTCAAGATCATATCTCATCCATTCTTCTTACCTGCCAACAACATAATCTTCAAACAAATGAACTCATCATGTCTTCTTTCATGGTATCAGGTATCGGTCAAAACCCATCAGTTTCGGCCATTTCGTATCTGTTTTGAAAGGGAATGATATGAAACAGGTAGAGTAATCTCAGTATCGGTCCAAACTGTCAAGTTTCGACCGGTCTCGGCCAGTTTCGGTCAAAACCGGCTGAAACTTGACAATTTTGGCCCGAAAAAAGAAGCACCAAGAGAAGCAAAGAAGACGAACACAAAAAATTAAAACCCTAAAAAATCTGTGAGCAAACATTAGCGTGAATGAGCAGGGAAAAATTTTCCCGTGAACAAACAACGGAAATCATGTCAATACATAGTTAGAAACCACTGATTATAAATACAACGACATATAAAGGAACAGAATCACAGCTTAAATAAAAAAACATAAATTTTTCAAAAATTTTCTTGGAGATCCGGTGATCGTCGCCTTCTGTGTACTTGAAGGGTGAATGTCATTAGAGGCGTCATCCTCGCACACAAGGGAAATCAACACAGAGGTTAGATCAATTTTTTTGCAACAATTTTATAAATATGATTGAAAATCATAAACTAAAGCAAAACCAAAATCGGAAGTAAAACTCACCTCTGATCATCGTCATCGTCGCAGGCTAGAGGCCGTTGTCGAGGACTTGCACAGCTCAAGCTCTGGTGAGGAGATGGTGAAAAACTGAATTTTCGCGACACGACTTATCGGTGAGGCACTATTGCCCTAACCACGATTCCATTTAACCTCGGGCGCTCACAAAAAAATAGGTCGACTTTGTCACGTATAAAAAATGTTAGAAATTAAATGTTTAGAAATTAATGTTAAAAATTAAAAGACTAGAAATTAAAAAATTGTTAGAAACATACATAAAAAGTTTAGAGATTAATACATCATTACAAATAATATAATTAATTACTAGTATAAATTTAGAGTAAAAATTATATATTATGTTAAGTATGAACTTATTTATCTAAAAGAGGTTAGAAATACTCAAAAATTATAAATACCTAGAAAAACTAGAGAAATACTGAAAATAGTAAAAATAGTAAAAATACGTTAAAATACTAAAAAATACTGAAAATAGTAAAAAATACTAAAAATACTTAACGATACCAAAGAAATTAATGTTAAAAATTATAAAATTAGGTTAGAAATTATAACATGTAATTTTTTACACATTATGCACATGGATACTTAAATACAGTTACATGAAACTTTGGTTCATGGTAATCACCGACTTAAATACAAGTACACCCCTCCAATAGATCAAAAGACAGTTTTTCGTAAATCACGGAACTATTTCTTTTCTGTCTGTTGGTCTGATGGTAGTCGACTATTGCTATTGGAGTAGTCGACTATCACAGATAAAGTCGACTACTCCAACAACTGTAGTCGACTATCACAAAGATAGTCGACTACTCCAACAATTGTAGTCGACCACTTTCTATAATCAGCGACTGTCTTATTCTCTGTATCGATGGTAGTCAACTCCTATTCAAAGAGTAGTCGACTACCGACACTGATACATATGATACGATGTGAAAAACATTTTTTAAACATTTTTGAATTTTTTAAAATCATTTTAAAGGTGTTCCTGTGTGTGAGCTTCTAGCAATGGTTTTAACAAGCTAAGATAACAGAAAGAAAAAAATATCAATTACATTTTTACAATGAAATCTGTTTGATGCATTCTTGCTTCACAAAACTTTTGTCTTGCTCCAATTGATCCATGGCCTTTTTAGCTCACCACTAATACATTGAGTGTTTTATTTGATTTGCCTTAACCTCCTGCACACAAAGATATTAGATTCAATAATTGTTCATCATCAAAAGCACACGAGGTGAGACTCGGTATCTCAACATCTACAGCTAGGATAAAACACATGTGATTGAAAAACTCATTGTCTCAGAGGATACGAGAGTGATGATGGATTATCATTGTATCCGTGTTTTTCACATCCAATGATAAAAGTAGGGGTTGCCAATGTATCCATGTTTTTAGTTCCAACTGTAAAAGTTGGGTTTACTACCGTATCCATGTTTTTCGCTTCCCATATCGGAAGAGGGGTGATACTACATGACCTGTGTTTCTTGCGTGAGTTGTATATCGTACTCACGGACATAAGTCACTGGACTAGTATATATTATCGATTCACATGTATAGTCATGTGGATGGTGTTAGTACATCACATATATCATCATGGCATATATCATCATGCTACTTGTCATTGATTGTTCTTCTATACCTTGACATTGCTATTCTATTGTGCTTTATTCATCTTGTTTTATATGTAGATCAAACATGTCTTATTTTGTAATTTTAAGATTTACGACTAACATGGCGGTTACTGCTGTGCTCACTTTAGATATTAGATGTAGTTACGGAGATAGACCAGATCTCGATCTCGATGATCTAGCACCTGTGGAGAAGGACAGAGTATCAATATCCAAGTAACAAGTTAAATTTTTTTATTATCTGTCTTATTAGCAGTTCAATCATTCGCTGTATCAGTTGATCATAGAATTGTATTTGCCATTTCTTTTTGGTGCTCGTCATCAGTTAGAAGTAGAGGAGTTAGAAGTAGAGGAAGAAACTTAAATTATAACAGACGCATTCACATTCATGCTGAAAAGAGTAAATTCTTAGTAGGCCTAAATGTGCGCGGGCTTGTCACCTCTGTGTTTCCTTGGCTTTTTGGGAAGCCGGGTGTGACAGGCACAATGTGGATAAGAAGCCTTCAATTACATTGTGACAGGCATGAATGTAGCTGGAAATGCATCTCCTGCAATTATTTTTGTGCTCTAGCTAGTGAGAAGGAATAGAAGGCACGGTAGAAAGAATCTGAAGATGCCAGTTGCGATGGAACAATCAAGGGAAGAATTAAAATTAGCCATGATGTCCTTTTCTTAATGTTCAGCATTGGCTGGCAACGACCCGCGACAAAGCCATGCCACTAGTTTGTGGAAGATATTTCTTGCAAGGGTTTGTGTGCAGAATTATGTCACTATAGAATAAATTGCAAGAATTGCATATATTAAAAAATCATAAACTAAAAAAAAGTTCATTGACCTGGAAGAGCTAACTATATGTTAAAGATGCTATCATAGCTGTTGAGGCTAGATGATTGTTGAATCTTATACGTGTGGGAGCTTAGAAATTTATTAATCACCGTTTCGCGCGAGTCTAAGAAGTGGAGGTGTTAAAACTCTAGTTTTTTTCCCCGCTTTTCATGACAGGCATGGACACCATGAAGGTTGCAGGAAATTACATTTTCATTCGAAGTCTAAATCAGCCGAGGTTTATCTCCCTTGTCTTCTCTCAATAGTTTAGCAATCGAATAGAAGTTATTAATTAACAGTGGATTGATATGTGCAGAATATTATTTCTTTAGATTGTTCATTAATCATATGCAGAAGCTTTCAGCTGCATTTTTTTACTGACTGTTATTATTTTCGGTTTTCTGTAACAAGCATTGCAATCTGATGCTGGACGGGAAGCTACAGAACCATTCAAATGATCACTAATAAGTCTTCTCTGGCTATGAGATTTGTGAATATAGAATCGCGATGGAAGTCCATGCACCCTTTTTTCAAACATGGAGAAAGGTTTAGAATCAAGAATCACTGCAGTAGCATCTTCAGACTTCAGGGATCAGCTGGGGTGTAGAACACAATTTAAGAAGCAAGACATGGACACATCAATACATGACTCACCTACATTCAACACGCTCTAATTAGGTACATAAAGAAGCACAATTGCACGCAAAAACTGACATGTCTAATACTTCTGGCCAAGACTATACGGCTTCATACTCTGATGCTGTATTATATTATTATCAGGGTTAAAGGATTGCACTTGCATTCTTTTTCTCTCATATTTTTGCATTGCAATGCTTCTTATGATTTATTTCTGGTTTGTGACAATGTCTGGTTTTGGAGGTGTTTCGGTAGGTAAATGTGTGATATTTGATTTTATAAAAGAGGTCGGAATCTTGTTTATAGTCATTTTCATGTCTTTTAGGCAAAGAAAATCTTGTTTCTTTTTATTTTTTCCTTTTTTGAAAGCATGTTTCTTGTTATTATATTTATTGACATTGATGAAGAGTTATACCAAAATGTTTCTTGTGATCTTTAGGTTAATTATTATGATATTTCTAGTGTAGAATCAACTAGGGGGCATGGGTCTAAGAGTTCAGTTTCTATCCATTTGCTCAATTGCACCATAAGCCAAATCGTTTATATCGGACATGAACTACTAATCTAGTGGTTAGGGTTATGCGTACAAAGAAGCTCGTACAATGTTGTATGCATGCTATACTTTAGGTTTTGATGAATAGAAAATAAAAATAATAACATAAAAACGACTTTTAGGGGCCCCGTGGGGGTGGGGGGTGGGGGGTGGTTTATGATCAAGTATCCAATAAATTTCTTTCGACCTACCATGTGTTGTAACAGCACGATTAAACATAAGGTCACATTAGCCAAAGAATGATACGTGATTTCCTTTCACTCAGGTGCCCAGAAAACTTCTAGTTCATTAAGAATTGCGTGTTCATGCTGACGCGCTGAAAGTATTTGACAGTATAGTTGATACATCAACATGCTTTACCCTGTCACACCCCAATTATCAGAAAATGAACTATTTATTTCTGATGCTCTTTTAAGTTATTATGGCATCCAGGAATTTGCTGGAAATATTTAATACAGGTTGAGGAGCTGCTGCTCAAAACTTAACTGAGATTATCCTTTCCCCATCAAGTGTGACCGTAGAAATATGAGCGATCTTGTCGTATAAATTTCCTGCTTGCCAGCATTCTTTTAACAATGGACATTCTTGGATGTGCAGTTCGTGAAGCATGGGCAGACCCTTATCAGGCAAGCTTGCGATCCGTTGACAGTTGCTGATGACCAAAGTCGCAAGGGAGGAGAGCTCTTGTAGCTCACCAGGCAAAGCCTGAAGATCAGGACAGCCTATGATGCTGAGGGATTTGAGTGAATGAGGCAGCTCGTGGTCTGGAAAATGGTTGAACCCGGAGCAAGTGCTGATCTTTATATTTGTAAGGCAGACGAGTGTATGGAGCTCCGTTAGCAGTGGACCAACCAGATTGGGGCATGAGCTAATCTGGAGGTCTTCGAGTGAGCTTGGCAACACTGCGACCCCTGGTTCCTCCACTGTGAGCTTAGGGCAGTTGTAGATGTGAAGGCTGCTGAGGCTGACAAGGGTCTGGAAGCATCCAACCGGCAGGGGCATGAGTTTTTCACAGTTTGTGATTACCAGTTTCTCGAGAACCCTTAGGCGCTGTCCTAACAGCCCACGCCGCAATGATTGTAGGTCTGGACACTCGTGAATTTGCAATGATGAGAGAGACGCCATTGCTGCAGAATCCGGAAGCCATATTGATGGAAGTGCGTAAAGTCCAGCTTCAGATATTCTGAGTTGTGTGAGTGTAGGGGGCAGTTGAGGCAGTCTTCTCAGCTTTGGGCATTCAGTGATCTCGAGGTCAACCAAGCGAGTGAACAGGCGATCCCTTCTTGTTGATAACCACAGTCTGAGATCCGGCATGTCTTGGACCACCAGTTCCTTCAGTGATGGGAACCCCTTGATTTCGCCCTCGCCAGAGAACTCTTGGCCGATCTGTATTGCCCCAAAACCTCCTATGTCGAGGGATTCGAGGAATGGCAGCTGCCCCAACGGCGGGAGAATTTGGCATCTTCTACAGTTGGATAGGTGGATGGTTTGTAGACTGCAGAGGGACGGACTCCACAGCCAACTTGGGAACTTGAAGCCGCCGTAGCCCTTAATTGTGAGCTCTTTCAGTTGGCTATGTGGTTTCATGCCTTCAAGAGCCTTCTCATGTTGGCCTTGGGATTGTGGGCTCACATGTTGCTCATCATCCGTCCATACAAGCTGTAGTGCAGAAAGGTGCTCCTTGTCATGCAAGCTGGCCTCTTTTGCCTCTTCCTTGCTTCTCACATTCTCTAGGTTTCGGATGCAGAGTTGCCCACGGAGCTCCAGCAAGTTCTTCAGCTCGCTGACGCTGAATCCGCTGTCTTTGCAGACAACGAACTCCTCCAATTCCTGGAGGTGGGTTAATCTCCCGATGCCTGCTATCTTGGAGATCAATCTGGTACTGGACTCCAGATGCCGGAGGTTGATCAGGTTAGTAACTCCTTTCGGTATCTCATCCAGCAGATTGCAATGATTTAGCATCAAAGTTTGCAAGCTGTACAATTTACTGACCGATGAGGGCATGGTCACAATTCCGGTACCAGAAAGGCTTAGGAAACGAAGCTGGATTAGATCTCCGATTGAATGTGGCAGTTCAGTGATGTCTCTCCGGTACAGGTCCAGCACCCGAATGCATTTCAGCTGTAGGAACATGCCATCGGGAATCTTTGGAGTTTGCGACTTGTATCCGCGCAACAATAACAGCGTTCGCAATTTTTTGAATCCAGAAAACGCCTCAAAAGAGGTGGATCCTGAATTGTGGCAAGAGTATGACAAATGCCGGGTGTTAGGATGACTGCATTCCGTATCGCTTGGGCCCTGCCCTTCATTGTATTCTAATCTTCTGCACTCACTGGCGGAGATGGATTGAGCCAAATCATGGAGCGCGTCGTGCATCACATAATTTCCTTTGTAGGGCTGAAAGAAAGATCTGCTCAAAAAATCCATGAAGTAACTGTTCCCTATATCTTCCAACCTCCTCCTAGCCTGTGGCTGAATGTAACCTAGAGCCATCCAGATCTGGACCAACTTGTCTTTCTGAAAGACATAGTCTTTATGGAACACTGAACAAAATGCGAAGCACTGCTTCAAATGTGGTGGAAGGTGGTTGTAACTTATTCTTAGAGCTGGAAGGATATTGTTTCGATGCGATGGTAGCTCCCACATCTCACTTGTCAGAATATTCCTCCAGTCATCTTCTTCGAGTTTCGAGTAGAGGAGGCTCCCCAGTGTCTTGGCTGCAAGCGGCAGCCCTTTCAGCTTCTTCGCGATCTCCTTCCCAATCAGCTCCAGATTCGGATGCCCCGTGGAATCTCCATCCGCAAATGCACAGTTTCTGAACACGCTCCAGCAGTCCTCGTCGGACAATCGCCCCAGGTGGTAGGGATTCCGTGCACCCATCATCGTACCAACATTTGCATTCTGAGCTGTTACTATAATTTTGCTTCCCTCTCCTGCAGCACGCAAGGAAATGCAGAACCTCTCCCATTTTTGAGGGTCCTCATTCCACACGTCGTCAAGAACAAGCAAGAACCTTTTCCCTTTCAAACTATCGCAGAGTTCTTCCTGAAGGAGATTCATGTTTGTGGCTGCAGAAAGGCACCCACTGGCGGCAGAAGGGCACCCACTGTAGGCGGCGGAAAGGCACCCACCGATGGCATACTGAATGGTTTCTTTGGTTAGCTTCACCACATCAAAATTCTCCGAGACACACATCCACATTCTTAGCTGAAAATGCGCTTTTATCCTACCATCATTGTACACTATTTGGGCAAGGGTGGTTTTTCCTATTCCTCCCATGCCGACTATGGGCAGGACCAAGAAGTTCTTGCTTCTGGTGGCTGTGCCAAGGAGCAGCAGCTTTATGATATTCTCTCTATGCCTCTCTCTGCCAACCACATTCAGATCATCAACCAAGGAGCTAGTCTGAGGTCTCTCTGCAAACTCAAGACGGCTTGCGCTTCCCAATATCTGTAGGCCGAGGATATCTCTCTCCCTGGCAATCTTGTCCAGCTTCTTTCGTATTGCAGTGATCCTATGTGCCGTTTTGTATTGAAATGAACATTTGTACAAGCAGGATGGAGGAAAGCAGCCCCTTACCTTGACCAGCTTCCTGCGTTTTTGCGCCCGGCCCGCGAGCTCCAATCTGAGGCGCCGTGCCTCGTACTCGTCTAGCAGCTCATCCATTTCGTAAGCCACGTCTTTGAGCTTCAACAGCCAAAGTCTCACCGGCTTATCCTTCAGTTGCTTCTCCTCTGCATCTTCTAGCAAGGCTTGGATCATAGAGAGTGTGGTAGAGAGGCCTTCCAGCTGTTTACTGACCCCCCAAATCGATCTCAGGTCAGCTGCGGCCGCAGTGATCAGTTTATCAAAAAGGACCTGCATGAAGGCAGACAGAACGGCTTCTCCGGCCATCGGTCTTGCTCTCCCTTGTGTTGTAGAAGGAAGGGGGAAAGCACAGTGGAATAATTTGGGGGAGATGGAGAAGTCTGCTCTCTCTGAAAGGGCTTGGTATGAAAAGGTAAGGCACTGGTTGGATGTCTTTTTTCTTTATGTTCAATATTGGCTGCTGCCAATCTGTTAATAATGTCATTCCAGCTTTCGTTTTCATGCACAATATATTCTACTAGTTTTGCAATTTTGGGCATTTTCGTTGACATGTATCACCTCCAATTATACCTTTTTTTGCAGGCTTGTGCTCTATTATTATAATAGAAGCTTTCTATATTCTGTACATCTCCGTTCATTTCAATCACCACATCTAGCAGTATGCTTCACGTTTGGTGATGGAAGAGCTAATACCATGAAACTATAAACGCAAAGTGTTGAAGGTTTTCTTTGCAGGGCACATAGAAAATCGTAGTTCTAAAGTGATGAAGATGAAAATATACTGATGGGTTTTCAGAAAATAACAATATGCTGAATGGTAGGGGGGGCATATGCATAAGGTTAAAAAATAAGCAGAAAGATCGCACGACTTCATTGTTGATCACATGCTTTGGTCTCCTTGATAGGCGTCTGATGTATGTCATTGACTTGATAACTTGATCACATGCCCGTGTGGGGTCTTCCAATTAAAATATTGTTAGGTAATCAGCATACCCTGTGAGGCCTTCAAATTGGATGTTTTTCTGGCCACAATTTTTTTTCTCTTGCCCACTTTTTCTGACAGGAACTTCTCTGTGCAAATCCATCCATGAAGAATAACACCATTCAGAATGGCAATTTTATACCCTTCAAAGTCTATATCACCTCTTGTGTAAATGTGCGCAGCTTGAGATTAATTTCTCGAGAATTACCATTTGACTGTTGAAGCTCATTTTGCAGGAGATGAAAATTGCTTCCATACGATGCAAAGCGATGTGCAGATTGTCATGTAGCATCAGCTTAAAGGTGTTTGTGAACTCCTAGTCCTGTAACAAGCTCTTCTTAAGATCAGTTTTCGAATTTTGAAGAATAAATCCATAATAGTTCACTATTTCGTTGCAGCCGATTGTTCGCAGACTACCCAGGTGCTCCCGATTTGCCTGTATTTTTTAGCTGGGGATGTGGCTACAGAGCTGCCAGGTGACTCAAATTCTTATGCGCACAGACAAAGGAACTCTTTTCATCCCTCTTGACAAAATAGATAATAAAAATAGTGACTAATATTTACATGCGTATTTTGGAGTAGAGACCTCTGATTATATCAGAGAGATGAGCTGGTTCTTTTAGATGTGAATTTTAAACAAATAAAATTGTTCTTCTAATGAAGAAATTCTTTTTCTTTTTCTGGTATATGCACCTCAAATCTTGCACTAATTTACACCCCAAGTTGGTTTAACATGAAAAAAAAAACATGACGTCATCAGCTGTTTATCTTTGTAGTGTTTAAGGGAAAAGTTCTCATATTGCCCTTGGCCCTCACCTCTCTTTCTTGCGGCAATAGAAAAAAAACCCAATTCTCCTCTCAACCCTAAATCCGTTCGGTTATAATCAATGGAGATTGCATTTCGTCTTTGTTATTCGTTGTCAGAAATATTTATCACAAGATTTTATGCATGCTGTTAATTTTTTTTAGGGATTGTGGGTGTCACTGAAACTCATGCTTTCAATGTGTTTGATACGTCTGTGAAGATTAGATTGTAGTTTTTTTACAGCCTTCATTGCGTGTGTGATCATCCATTAGAGAAAATTCGAACCTTTTCCAATTATTGCCTAAGATCGTTTGGAGTGCGCAAAACAAGTCAGAACAAAAAATTAACTCATAGATTGCACTATATTAATGAAAATTACAAAGAGGATGACACTTCTCTCCACTCTCACCACCCAATTCTCACAATGCAATAGCAATCCCTTAAAACTTAAGGGTAACTGTGTGCTTAATCACTACACTAAGAACACCATTCGGCTCTTTGAAGGACTCTCTTTTTCATTGCCACCTTTTCTCTTTGCAACAATCGGTATTCTCTTTATAAAGCTTTAGATTCCTTGATTTCTTAGTCTTAAGCATCCTAATTCTATTTGAATTTCATCTTCTCTCAAGTATTTAATTATAAATCTTATTCTCATTAGAAGTTCTAACTCAATTCTAACTTATAGTTTTGCTGGAAGTGGAATCATGTTTAGGTTATGATTAAATTTGGACAGCCTGATACACTTGACTTGTTTGGCTTGCAACCTTCTGATCCGACATCTGATTCCCGCAATCTAGACTCATCCGGCCAAGGACTTTGTGATGTTTACCTTAACCACTTTGGAACCTAATTGAAGGTGATACACTTACAATCTCCCCTTTAGCTCAAATTTCCTTCATTTTTAGATTTGATGAATTGCACACATCGTGACATTGGTTCCTCGCCGTTGCTGCTGGATGATTCGCCTTCTTTAACATGCTTCTCCACCTTCATGGAGTCTCACATCAATTGACAAAGATTTGTTATGGTCCTTTCCCCCCTCATCAGAATTAATTTCCCTCTACAAACCCTCATCTCTTCTCCAGCTCTAAAATTCTTGATCACACTTCCCAAGGGAGTTGAAATTCCTCTTTGGTACCGGTACATACC
This sequence comes from Scilla litardierei, assembly GCA_030789695.1. NCBI lineage: Eukaryota > Viridiplantae > Streptophyta > Magnoliopsida > Asparagales > Asparagaceae > Scilla > Scilla litardierei. The sequence goes on along the minus strand of CM061137.1, from coordinate 14,959,643 downwards.
TTATATCTCCGAACACCTTCTTTCTCATTTCCATCAATGTCACCAAGCCAATTCCACCTACGTTAAGGGTACTACCATCGGCTAGAATCATCATTGTCCTATTCAGTTTATACCCCTTGATCCACTTCTTCCTCGAGCACATATTGTATGGACATCCTGAAATAAGCAACCAATCATATATACGAGTCCTTTCTCTTTTTTCTTAAACCATACGAAACAAGAACCCTTTCATTGGGATCTCTTTCCATCGCTATCAGGTTGCGTTCACTGGCTCTCTATATATCCTCAGATTGTAAGTCCTTTTGTGCCTTTTGCTCCTTACATAATTGAACTGTAGTTAACCTTTTCTTTGCAATACTAGCACTCTTCATTATGATCTTTTTGCAACCTTAATTTTCCTTTAAACTTGTCATGATACTTGAAACGCATTCAGATGATTCTTATTCTCTTGCTACGAATGCTTTACCATTTTCCTCAACCATTTTTCACTATTCAAGATCATATCTCATCCATTCTTCTTACCTGCCAACAACATAATCTTCAAACAAATGAACTCATCATGTCTTCTTTCATGGTATCAGGTATCGGTCAAAACCCATCAGTTTCGGCCATTTCGTATCTGTTTTGAAAGGGAATGATATGAAACAGGTAGAGTAATCTCAGTATCGGTCCAAACTGTCAAGTTTCGACCGGTCTCGGCCAGTTTCGGTCAAAACCGGCTGAAACTTGACAATTTTGGCCCGAAAAAAGAAGCACCAAGAGAAGCAAAGAAGACGAACACAAAAAATTAAAACCCTAAAAAATCTGTGAGCAAACATTAGCGTGAATGAGCAGGGAAAAATTTTCCCGTGAACAAACAACGGAAATCATGTCAATACATAGTTAGAAACCACTGATTATAAATACAACGACATATAAAGGAACAGAATCACAGCTTAAATAAAAAAACATAAATTTTTCAAAAATTTTCTTGGAGATCCGGTGATCGTCGCCTTCTGTGTACTTGAAGGGTGAATGTCATTAGAGGCGTCATCCTCGCACACAAGGGAAATCAACACAGAGGTTAGATCAATTTTTTTGCAACAATTTTATAAATATGATTGAAAATCATAAACTAAAGCAAAACCAAAATCGGAAGTAAAACTCACCTCTGATCATCGTCATCGTCGCAGGCTAGAGGCCGTTGTCGAGGACTTGCACAGCTCAAGCTCTGGTGAGGAGATGGTGAAAAACTGAATTTTCGCGACACGACTTATCGGTGAGGCACTATTGCCCTAACCACGATTCCATTTAACCTCGGGCGCTCACAAAAAAATAGGTCGACTTTGTCACGTATAAAAAATGTTAGAAATTAAATGTTTAGAAATTAATGTTAAAAATTAAAAGACTAGAAATTAAAAAATTGTTAGAAACATACATAAAAAGTTTAGAGATTAATACATCATTACAAATAATATAATTAATTACTAGTATAAATTTAGAGTAAAAATTATATATTATGTTAAGTATGAACTTATTTATCTAAAAGAGGTTAGAAATACTCAAAAATTATAAATACCTAGAAAAACTAGAGAAATACTGAAAATAGTAAAAATAGTAAAAATACGTTAAAATACTAAAAAATACTGAAAATAGTAAAAAATACTAAAAATACTTAACGATACCAAAGAAATTAATGTTAAAAATTATAAAATTAGGTTAGAAATTATAACATGTAATTTTTTACACATTATGCACATGGATACTTAAATACAGTTACATGAAACTTTGGTTCATGGTAATCACCGACTTAAATACAAGTACACCCCTCCAATAGATCAAAAGACAGTTTTTCGTAAATCACGGAACTATTTCTTTTCTGTCTGTTGGTCTGATGGTAGTCGACTATTGCTATTGGAGTAGTCGACTATCACAGATAAAGTCGACTACTCCAACAACTGTAGTCGACTATCACAAAGATAGTCGACTACTCCAACAATTGTAGTCGACCACTTTCTATAATCAGCGACTGTCTTATTCTCTGTATCGATGGTAGTCAACTCCTATTCAAAGAGTAGTCGACTACCGACACTGATACATATGATACGATGTGAAAAACATTTTTTAAACATTTTTGAATTTTTTAAAATCATTTTAAAGGTGTTCCTGTGTGTGAGCTTCTAGCAATGGTTTTAACAAGCTAAGATAACAGAAAGAAAAAAATATCAATTACATTTTTACAATGAAATCTGTTTGATGCATTCTTGCTTCACAAAACTTTTGTCTTGCTCCAATTGATCCATGGCCTTTTTAGCTCACCACTAATACATTGAGTGTTTTATTTGATTTGCCTTAACCTCCTGCACACAAAGATATTAGATTCAATAATTGTTCATCATCAAAAGCACACGAGGTGAGACTCGGTATCTCAACATCTACAGCTAGGATAAAACACATGTGATTGAAAAACTCATTGTCTCAGAGGATACGAGAGTGATGATGGATTATCATTGTATCCGTGTTTTTCACATCCAATGATAAAAGTAGGGGTTGCCAATGTATCCATGTTTTTAGTTCCAACTGTAAAAGTTGGGTTTACTACCGTATCCATGTTTTTCGCTTCCCATATCGGAAGAGGGGTGATACTACATGACCTGTGTTTCTTGCGTGAGTTGTATATCGTACTCACGGACATAAGTCACTGGACTAGTATATATTATCGATTCACATGTATAGTCATGTGGATGGTGTTAGTACATCACATATATCATCATGGCATATATCATCATGCTACTTGTCATTGATTGTTCTTCTATACCTTGACATTGCTATTCTATTGTGCTTTATTCATCTTGTTTTATATGTAGATCAAACATGTCTTATTTTGTAATTTTAAGATTTACGACTAACATGGCGGTTACTGCTGTGCTCACTTTAGATATTAGATGTAGTTACGGAGATAGACCAGATCTCGATCTCGATGATCTAGCACCTGTGGAGAAGGACAGAGTATCAATATCCAAGTAACAAGTTAAATTTTTTTATTATCTGTCTTATTAGCAGTTCAATCATTCGCTGTATCAGTTGATCATAGAATTGTATTTGCCATTTCTTTTTGGTGCTCGTCATCAGTTAGAAGTAGAGGAGTTAGAAGTAGAGGAAGAAACTTAAATTATAACAGACGCATTCACATTCATGCTGAAAAGAGTAAATTCTTAGTAGGCCTAAATGTGCGCGGGCTTGTCACCTCTGTGTTTCCTTGGCTTTTTGGGAAGCCGGGTGTGACAGGCACAATGTGGATAAGAAGCCTTCAATTACATTGTGACAGGCATGAATGTAGCTGGAAATGCATCTCCTGCAATTATTTTTGTGCTCTAGCTAGTGAGAAGGAATAGAAGGCACGGTAGAAAGAATCTGAAGATGCCAGTTGCGATGGAACAATCAAGGGAAGAATTAAAATTAGCCATGATGTCCTTTTCTTAATGTTCAGCATTGGCTGGCAACGACCCGCGACAAAGCCATGCCACTAGTTTGTGGAAGATATTTCTTGCAAGGGTTTGTGTGCAGAATTATGTCACTATAGAATAAATTGCAAGAATTGCATATATTAAAAAATCATAAACTAAAAAAAAGTTCATTGACCTGGAAGAGCTAACTATATGTTAAAGATGCTATCATAGCTGTTGAGGCTAGATGATTGTTGAATCTTATACGTGTGGGAGCTTAGAAATTTATTAATCACCGTTTCGCGCGAGTCTAAGAAGTGGAGGTGTTAAAACTCTAGTTTTTTTCCCCGCTTTTCATGACAGGCATGGACACCATGAAGGTTGCAGGAAATTACATTTTCATTCGAAGTCTAAATCAGCCGAGGTTGATCTCCCTTGTCTTCTCTCAATAGTTTAGCAATCGAATAGAAGTTATTAATTAACAGTGGATTGATATGTGCAGAATATTATTTCTTTAGATTGTTCATTAATCATATGCAGAAGCTTTCAGCTGCATTTTTTTACTGACTGTTATTATTTTCGGTTTTCTGTAACAAGCATTGCAATCTGATGCTGGACGGGAAGCTACAGAACCATTCAAATGATCACTAATAAGTCTTCTCTGGCTATGAGATTTGTGAATATAGAATCGCGATGGAAGTCCATGCACCCTTTTTTCAAACATGGAGAAAGGTTTAGAATCAAGAATCACTGCAGTAGCATCTTCAGACTTCAGGGATCAGCTGGGGTGTAGAACACAATTTAAGAAGCAAGACATGGACACATCAATACATGACTCACCTACATTCAACACGCTCTAATTAGGTACATAAAGAAGCACAATTGCACGCAAAAACTGACATGTCTAATACTTCTGGCCAAGACTATACGGCTTCATACTCTGATGCTGTATTATATTATTATCAGGGTTAAAGGATTGCACTTGCATTCTTTTTCTCTCATATTTTTGCATTGCAATGCTTCTTATGATTTATTTCTGGTTTGTGACAATGTCTGGTTTTGGAGGTGTTTCGGTAGGTAAATGTGTGATATTTGATTTTATAAAAGAGGTCGGAATCTTGTTTATAGTCATTTTCATGTCTTTTAGGCAAAGAAAATCTTGTTTCTTTTTATTTTTTCCTTTTTTGAAAGCATGTTTCTTGTTATTATATTTATTGACATTGATGAAGAGTTATACCAAAATGTTTCTTGTGATCTTTAGGTTAATTATTATGATATTTCTAGTGTAGAATCAACTAGGGGGCATGGGTCTAAGAGTTCAGTTTCTATCCATTTGCTCAATTGCACCATAAGCCAAATCGTTTATATCGGACATGAACTACTAATCTAGTGGTTAGGGTTATGCGTACAAAGAAGCTCGTACAATGTTGTATGCATGCTATACTTTAGGTTTTGATGAATAGAAAATAAAAATAATAACATAAAAACGACTTTTAGGGGCCCCGTGGGGGTGGGGGGTGGGGGGTGGTTTATGATCAAGTATCCAATAAATTTCTTTCGACCTACCATGTGTTGTAACAGCACGATTAAACATAAGGTCACATTAGCCAAAGAATGATACGTGATTTCCTTTCACTCAGGTGCCCAGAAAACTTCTAGTTCATTAAGAATTGCGTGTTCATGCTGACGCGCTGAAAGTATTTGACAGTATAGTTGATACATCAACATGCTTTACCCTGTCACACCCCAATTATCAGAAAATGAACTATTTATTTCTGATGCTCTTTTAAGTTATTATGGCATCCAGGAATTTGCTGGAAATATTTAATACAGGTTGAGGAGCTGCTGCTCAAAACTTAACTGAGATTATCCTTTCCCCATCAAGTGTGACCGTAGAAATATGAGCGATCTTGTCGTATAAATTTCCTGCTTGCCAGCATTCTTTTAACAATGGACATTCTTGGATGTGCAGTTCGTGAAGCATGGGCAGACCCTTATCAGGCAAGCTTGCGATCCGTTGACAGTTGCTGATGACCAAAGTCGCAAGGGAGGAGAGCTCTTGTAGCTCACCAGGCAAAGCCTGAAGATCAGGACAGCCTATGATGCTGAGGGATTTGAGTGAATGAGGCAGCTCGTGGTCTGGAAAATGGTTGAACCCGGAGCAAGTGCTGATCTTTATATTTGTAAGGCAGACGAGTGTATGGAGCTCCGTTAGCAGTGGACCAACCAGATTGGGGCATGAGCTAATCTGGAGGTCTTCGAGTGAGCTTGGCAACACTGCAACCCCTGGTTCCTCCACTGTGAGCTTAGGGCAGTTGTAGATGTGAAGGCTGCTGAGGCTGACAAGGGTCTGGAAGCATCCAACCGGCAGGGGCATGAGTTTTTCACAGTTTGTGATTACCAGTTTCTCGAGAACCCTTAGGCGCTGTCCTAACAGCCCACGCCGCAATGATTGTAGGTCTGGACACTCGTGAATTTGCAATGATGAGAGAGACGACATTGCTGCAGAATCCGGAAGCCATATTGACGGAAGTGCGTAAAGTCCAGCTTCAGATATTCTGAGTTGTGTGAGTGTAGGGGGCAGTTGAGGCAGTCTTCTCAGCTTTGGGCATTCAGTGATCTCGAGGTCAACCAAGCGAGTGAACAGGCGATCCATTCTTGTTGATAACCACAGTCTGAGATCCGGCATGTCTTGGACCACCAGTTCCTTCAGTGATGGGAACCCCTTGATTTCGCCCTCGCCAGAGAACTCTTGGCCGATCTGTATTGCCCCAAAACCTCCTATGTCGAGGGATTCGAGGAATGGCAGCTGCCCCAACGGCGGGAGAATTTGGCATCTTCTACAGTTGGATAGGTGGATGGTTTGTAGACTGCAGAGGGACGGACTCCACAGCCAACTTGGGAACTTGAAGCCGCCGTAGCCCTTAATCGTGAGCTCTTTCAGTTGGCTATGTGGTTTCATGCCTTCAAGAGCCTTTTCATGTTGGCCTTGGGATTGTGGGCTCACATGTTGCTCATCATCCGTCCATACAAGCTGTAGTGCAGAAAGGTGCTCCTTGTCATGCAAGCTGGCCTCTTTTGCCTCTTCCTTGCTTCTCACATTCTCTAGGTTTCGGATGCAGAGTTGCCCACGGAGCTCCAGCAAGTTCTTCAGCTCGCTGACGCTGAATCCGCTGTCTTTGCAGACAACGAACTCCTCCAATTCCTGGAGGTGGGTTAATCTCCCGATGCCTGCTATCTTGGAGATCAATCTGGTACTGGACTCCAGATGCCGGAGGTTGATCAGGTTAGTAACTCCTTTCGGTATCTCATCCAGCAGATTGCAATGATTTAGCATCAAAGTTTGCAAGCTGTACAATTTACTGACCGATGAGGGCATGGTCACAATTCCGGTACCAGAAAGGCTTAGGAAACGAAGCTGGATTAGATCTCCGATGGAATGTGGCAGTTCAGTGATGTCTCTCCGGTACAGGTCCAGCACCCGAATGCTTTTCAGCTGTAGGAACATGCCATCGGGAATCTTTGGAGTTTGCGACTTGTATCCGCGCAACAATAACAGCGTTCGCAATTTTCTGAATCCAGAAAACGCCTCGAAAGAAGTGGATCCTGAATTGTGGCAAGAATATGACAAATGCCGGGTGTTAGGATAACTGCATTCCGTATCGCTTGGGCCCTGCCCTTCATTGTACTCTAATCTTCTGCACTCGCCGGAGGAGATGGATTGAGCCAAATCATGGAGCGCGTCGTGCATCACATAATTTCCTTTGTAGGGCTGAAAGAACGATCTGCTCATAAAATCCATGAAGTAACTGTTCCCTATATCTTCCAACCTCCTCCTACCTTGTGGCTGTATGTAACCCAGAGCCATCCAGATCTGGACGAGCTTGTCTTTCTGAAAGACATAGTCTTTATGGAACACTGAACAAAACGCGAAGCACTGCTTCAAATGCGGTGGAAGGTGCCTGTAACTTATTCTTAGAGCTGGAAGGATATTGTTTAGATGCGATGGTAGCTCCCACATCTCACTTGTCAGAATATTCCTCCAGTCCTCTTCATCGAGTTTCATATATCCACTTGCTCGTGTTGGATATTTCTTTCGAGGGTTTGTATGCAGAATTATGTCACTAGAGAATAAATTGCAATGGTTGCATATATTGAAAACCTTAAATGTAAAAAAAAAAGTTCGTTGGCATGGAAGAGCTAACTACATGTAACAGATGCTGTCATAGCTGTTGAGGCCAGATGAATGTTGAATCTTATACGTGTGGGTGCTTAGAAATTTTCCCAATTGGCGTAAAGAAAGCTGCAATTTGTAGCAAACAGGTTCTTTATTGCTGAGTGGACATCTGTTTGGTATTGAGAATCTAATTAGGCGTTCCGTTAAATTTGTATTAATGGTGATACTAAACTCAGTAAGCTATGTATCTGTCAGCATAGAACATTGGCTGATTGTAACATCTGTGGGCCTATTACAGATATAAATCATAGGAATCACCTCATTTTTTGCACACCCAAAGTTACTTGCAGTGTATATTCCAGGAGATGGCAGATGATATGCTGAAGTTATGTTTCTCCTGCCGACAAGGTTAACGTTGGCGAAGAAAAATGCTGCATTGACCTTCAAGAGTATGGATCTAAAATCACTCTTGATTTAGAGATAAAAGCATTCCAGCGCGGAACAAGAGGGATTTCAATTACCAAAGGAGGGGGGAAGAAAAAATGGCTGATGTTTATAGATTACAAAAACTTTATCACTGCAATATACAGTTTGCTATGAAGATGCATGCACACCAAAGTTGGAGCAAATGCAAGCAAATTAGAACCCCAAAGAGATTTCTTTTATACATCACAATTCAAACTGCTGTCGTTCTTAGAACTCGCATATTGATTGCCCATCAAGGCCATGGTAATTGATTCTAGTACTTCCACATCAAATGTCATCAGCTTTCACTAGCAGTTCTACAATATGATTGCTCAAGTCATATGGAAAGACTAAACAAGTGCATCAGCGAACCTGCACATTTGGCCTGCATTTTGAGTTGGTTGCAAAGAGCATGCCATTGATGAAGAAAGTTCAGGACCTCAAAGACGATAAAACGGTAATCACACCTTTCACGTAGCCTATACGACCTTCAGACGGATGGGGAACCTTTTGCCAGAAGAGCTTCACGCTCCTGCCGAAGTCGCTCCCTCTGAAAAAGATGAAATTCAAGTAACTATCAGAACTGCTCTGTATAATCCAATTAGCATAGAACTAGCTTTTCTACAACTGTGTAATAGTTTAAGGCGTCACAAACAGGCAAGGAAACTCAAGCTTAAGTACAGACCCATTAACTTAATCAAGTCAGTAAATATGACCTAACTCGATTTGAAGGTGATACAGGCAAAATGCTCATTCAGAAATATTTTTATGTATGCTGCTACTGTTGCCAAAAATATGTCGGGCATAACGATGATTTGATACACCGCCGTCTGTTGGATTTTTATGTAAACTAAAGAAAAACAAAAGAGTTTCATTAATAAAATGGAACACGGTCATTTTTTTGAGACCTCCTGGGGTTTGATCAATAATACGAGTCCACCTTCTGGATTTATAAGAAATTAAATTTCTTTTTGTACCTTAGTCCTTTTCTATTTCATTTACATAACTTTTGTTTTGGTTGGTTCAAATTGAAAATTATTATAACTTTTGTCTCCGGTTTCTTCTCTTGGGAAAGCAATGTTGAAGTCGTTTTAATCATTACACAATGAAGTGAGTGAAAATTTAAAATCGAAACTAATAGTTTTAAAATTAGGTTAAATTTTATGGCATTAATTTCATTGATTTACCCATAAATAACATTGGGTTGTATATACCAGCTATAAATTGATAGGCGTGGAGGTACATAATCCTCCCAATCAACTCTTCTCTCTCAATCAAGAATTCTGTGATCCATCAATCTCTCTCTTCCTCTAAATCCCGTCAAATCAAGTTCATGTTCTTTTTTTGGGGGGCAAATCTACAGTCTTCATCAGAGCAAGAGGTTCGGCTGATTGTGCATCACCTGGTACCTGTTCTTATGCGGGTTCCTCTCACCGCTAGAAGAGGGATTACATCGGTTGTCTGCTGAATGGAAGTGTCTATTCTTCTAGGGCTATGTCCCACGCACTTGGACCCGTAGGCCAGAATTCCTAAAATTCCTTACATTTTATCAAAATATTATATGAAATTACTTTGAGCTTATTTGAATTAAAAAAATCATCTTCACTAAATTTTTATCAACATACAAGAGTGCACAATTTCATCTAATATTTTTTGCATCTTGCCAATAAACTTGCATTTACACCTTATTTCATAACCTGTCATATTTTTGGATGGTTTATTAATTCCATTCAGATCACCTATAAATTAAACCTGTATTTGATATCAGCATTTGCTCTCAAAATCTAATTGTTTCATTTATATTCAAGTAATCATGTTACACAAATATATATTTGGATTATAAGCTTTATTTCACAGTTGTCGGGGACATAACCCTGTTTCATACTTAGCTATTGCTGCTACTGTTCCATAGAAATTTGATTAACTGTGGCATACCTAATTTTGTGGAAAATTTCCATATTAGGTACTATGTTCATATTCAGCACAATTGATTGTTAACATCAGCATTTATATTTACGACTTTCTACCATAAGATTTCCTAATTCTCTAATGAACTTCAATGGGAATTTTCCATGTTGAGGTATCTAAACCAATACAGTTAGTCGCCAGTAAAACTAATCTAGATTTAAAACCTACGTGATTGTTTTATCACACTATTTCTCCAAGTAGGAATTTTAGACCCTAAGCCTGTCGAAATGTAAGTAATTATTTGACTTTATTCACAACACCACGATGTAAAGAAAATAGCTTATCCCTATGTTGGTGATTATTCGAATTTGGTACCCAAATTAAACTAAACTAATTTTTTGAATGATAAAGATAATAAAAGAAGTTTCAGGCCTTGGGATAGGAGTGTTGTCACCGTGGTTTGAGATTTTGGCAGAAACCAAATGGTTTCGGCCATTTTGACTTGATATACATATATTATTTTTATTTTATTTTTTGTTTTTGTTTTTGTTTTATGGGGGGGGGGAATGAAACCGATGATCTTTCTTGGTTTCCTTAGGTTTCAGCCGACAAACCCATAAAATAACAGGAAAAAAATCAAAATTGGTCACAAAAATAACTAATTGACAATGCTCCTAGCAACATCCCTCAATAGAACAATTGAAATTCATCAAGAAATCCCCCAAGAAATTCGTCAAAAAGATCAATATAATAATTGAAATTAATCAATCACGTCTAATTCTCAATAAACTTTAAAAAAGAAAACAATAAAGAGTGATTGGCTCTTCTTCTTCTTTATCATCATAGTTATCATTGTCGAATGACGACATGACCCATTGCTGCTAGCGTTGAGCAATGAGTTGAGTTAGGTTAGGGTAAGTTCAACCACATCTTATATAAAAGGCGGGTCACGTGCGGACCGCTTCTTATAACTCTAATCCATCCATCACCCTCTCTTCAACAGCAACGGCAATGGCATAATTATGTACTATTTATGTACAATTTATAGGGAAAATTGTAAAATAATAAAACTATCACAAATATTTGTACATATAAAATATTTTCTATTATAAATATAAACATTTTACAAATATGTATACAATAATTAAACTATTACAAATATGTATATATATAAATATATACAAAAATAATAGATAAGCCAAAACTAAAACCTTCACAGAACCCAACAAAATGAACAAAACTTGTCGAAAGCTAGAACCTTTTCAAATGGACAGAAACCGATACCAAAACCGAGTTTTCAAATCTTGGTATTAACAACTGTTTCTATTAATAAAATTAGCTTGGGAGTCGTGAATTTGCGACCTCATCTTCTCTCTTAAAAAACTTGATTTCATCACATTATTCCCACATTATTCCAATAATTTCAAAAAAAAAGAGCTTAGCTTAGGTTAAGTGGCATGTCATGTCCTTTGCATATGTGAGACTATGGCTTCAAACCATCACATCATTAATCTGTGAGGACATTTTGAATTAAAATTTCAAATGCCCAAATTCACCCAGCAACGACTAGAGTTCTCAGCTCATAGAGGCTGAACTATTACCGAATGTTCGTAGTAATTCAGACATACAATATGGAATTCATTTTTTCTTTATAGGAGTTGTTTTCCTTCATTGGGAATATGATGCAAGCATACGGTCCTTTATTGGAAAAAAAATAAAGATAAAAAATAAAATAAAATATTTTAAAAATCACATCATGATTTAAGGTTAAAAATAATTGACCATTTAGTAACAATTATACTATATAATGAAGAATGTTGGTAACAAGTGGCTCTATCCTAACCAAGTCCGAATTTTCTTTTGAGAACCTAACCTTGCTCCACCTCCATTTATTCCATCTCCCGTTCAGTTTATTATCCAATTAAGACTATGATATCTTGAATTTCCATATATACTTTCCTAGCATTGTGCATAACGATAGACAAGATCAAATTAATGATTTAATATTAGTTTTATAAAATTTTGCCTGTTCATATGAGCCTATATTACTAAGTACCAAACAATATAGCTTCATATATTTAAATATATTGGATTAGGTACTGATTCTAAATGGGATCATCCCTTTGCGTTGTGAAAGATATGAATTCACCACATGAAAATTTCTATTTATCACAAATAAAATAGGAAAAGAAAGAATTTAGCTTTAGCGACATCAAGTGTTGGATTTTGGGTCAACCTAATATGAGTTTTGATTATGAACAAACATATTGCTTGTACTAACATGACTTGTGCAAGTATTATGAAATACATGATGGGGCGATAAGTCTAAACGAATTGAAGATACACCTACGACAAGAACATAAACAAAGAACATCAAGCAAATTGTTTTATATTATGTTAATTGATGTAATTTTTTTTCTTGTCATAGATCATCGTAATGCCTTTAAGATACACACACATGAAACCATACGATAAAGTTATAAAAAAATTATGAACTCATACCAAATCAAAACCTTGATTTCCAACTCAAAACTGAGGTTTAGAAGACCATCAACATAGTAGACTAGTCAACTAGAGTATCAAAGTATCACAACCCAGATTTCTCAGCACATTAGTCAGCCAACAAAATCCATTAGTCGACTAATATAGTTTAGAAACTCAAACTTGTTTTTCAGAGCTCAGTTTAGTTGACTACAGAGACTATTAGTCGACCAACAATTTTCATTAGTCGACTAATAGACTTCACTAGTCGACTAACAATGTTAACCGGCCTAGCTTTTCTGAAAACCATTAGTCAACCAATAGGGCTTACTAGTCGACAAATCAAGTTACCATTAGTTGTCTTAACCTTCAAAAACTAGTCGTTAGCTAACCGTTTGAAGGGGTTATTATATAATTTCTTTTGATAGATTTTCCCTCCATAAATAAGGATTTATTCTCAGTTGTTGAGATCAAAAACAAGTGAATAAAAATTACATTCGTAAAAATCCATTAGCCAAGTAATATATTTTAGAAACTCAAACTAGTTTTTCAGAGCTTAGATTAGTCGACTACATAGGCTATTAGTCGAACCAACAATTTTCATTAGTCGACATAAACTTCACTAGTCGACTAACAATGTTAACCGGCCTAGCTTTTCTGAGAACCTAATCAAGTTACCATTGGATGTGTTAACCTTCGAAAACTAGCCGTTAACTAACCGTTTGAAGCGGTTATTATATAATTTCTTTTGATAGATTTTTCCCTCTATAAATAAGGATTTATTCTCAGTTGTTAAGATAAAAAACAAGTGAAGAAAAATTACATCTTGGGCCAAAAATACCCTAAAGTTTCATATACTCTCTTTGAGCCCAAAAAAGAAAAAAGCTCTAATTTCTATTCTCTAATTCTCTATCTTATAGAATATAAATCCTCCCCTTAGCCACTTCATATTCACAAACACATCTTCAAAGGCTATAGGAGATTGTACTTCAATTTCTTTGTAAAGATGTTCTCTTAAGGTGTTGAGAGAGGTGTAAGTTCTTGACATCGGCTTGGTGTTCAAGGGTGTAAATTCTTGTGGTTGGTAAGGTGATAGTAGAACATCTCAAGCAGATAGCTTGGGGATTGGAATATGTTAGGGAGACCGAACCAGAAAAAATACTCCGTATTTGTGATTAATTCTCTATTTGCATTATCTTTCTTGTATTTTATTTCTGCTGCAAAGACTATCATATTTGGTTGTTGTAAAGATTCAATTTGGTAACTCTCTTTGATATCTTTGTTGTTTATTTTTAAAGACACTATTCTCCCCCTTTCTAGTGTCCATTTGTTCATCCACAGAATGCAACACCAAGCAATAAAAGTGGCACAACATCATTGATTTAATGATATAACTTCAGCAAATACATGAAACCAAGTAAAGATAAAGATATCAATTTAATTAGTGTTGTTTATTTTTAAAGTTATTTTTAAAGACACTATTCTCCCCCTTTCTAGTGTCCATTTGTCCATCCACAAAATGCAACACCAAGCAATAAAAGTCGCACATCATCATTGATTTAATGATATAACTTCAGCAAATATACAGGAAACCAAGTAAAGCAAAAGATATCAATTTAATTAGCAACTGACACCATAGCATGGTGGTAAGCCTCTTTCAATGGGCAAGAGGTCTGCAATTTAAACCCCATTTGCACCATGCTTCGACCAATTTTCAAACAAAAAGTGAGAGAGAGAAAAGGTTTATCGCTTTTAGTTAGGTCATAGAAGCATCCACTCTCAGGGCAGCCACAGATCTCTTGCCCTCACAGCTACGATCTTAGGCGTTTAATTTGTAATAGAGATGCATAAACGTAGAGCTTGGAAAGTTGTCAACATTAACTTTTATTTTTATTTAATCTTTTGAGTATTAAAAATACAACCTGCATATGTGTTAACTTGTGGAAATTCATTTTATAAGACATAACAATTAGAAAATGATGCAAATAAATTGAATCTGCCGTTACTATCAAAGGCTCTATGAGGTGTGAGTTTTGCTGCTAGATGTCTGGAGTTTGAATCCAACTCATGCAAATGTTATAGGATTTTTCCCCGAAAGGAAAGGAGAAGATCTGAAGCTGGATTGTGTTATACATCAAAACAAAGTAAGAGTTAACACATGTTTCATAACGCATTTTTATAACATGCTAATCGACTATAAGTGCAGTACTAATAAATTGTTAATAGAAAGGGAGGCACTGAGAAAGCTGTTCAGCAGAATTCCGATGAAAGACCATTAGCAGCAAGTCGAGACGTTTCTGTCCCATGTAACATAGGTGCCTTTATGATGAATCCATATCCATATCTGCAACATCCTCAATATAGCCCTCCGCCAATACTCCTCAGATGTGCACCCATGACTTTTTGAACATGTGATGTAGAATATTGTTTAGCATCATGCATCGGGATTGGTTAATAACTAGGTCTGCTTTCCACGTAAGTTCTTCTGTTTTGTATTTTTTTTGATGTAGTTGAAATCTCTATGGGAATTATTAGATAACTTTAGTTGTAGAATTCAGTAGAGTCAAACTAAGGATAAAATACATGGTTTCGACTTAGCAATTACTGATCACATTGTTACGCTTTACTTGTATGTCCAAAATTTGATTAGATCGGGTTGGTTGTCTTAACTTCATATTGTAAAGCATTGAATACAAAAACTGAAGTTAATGAACAAAGGAGAAAGATTTGGGCAGAGTATATGTTTGATGCTGAGTTTAAACTATCATTTTCCTCTTCTTTCCAGTATCTCCTACCATGTTGTTTCCGAAATCTTGGCAAAAAATAATAAGTCTATTGAAACCATGGTTTCCTTTTAGTCTAGCTCTGGAATTGCATCAGTACAGCAAGCTGGTACAGTCCAAATTTGGAACAAGTATGATACTAATACATCTTCCTCTCATCAATTCTGGAAGAAATATGGAAAGCTGAATAACCAAGGTTGATCTCTTCAAGAAGGCTTAGCCAATATATTCACCATGCCCTTCTTAATCCTCAACCGACAATGCATTGATTACTATTAATTCCTCAATTAAACTCGTTTGAGTTAGCGCTCCGGTATTCATTAAGGATGTTCACTGACAAATGGCTCAATTCCATCAAATAAAAACATAGGTTAATACACTAAATCATCTACCGCGGCAGATACAGTCACCACCCACCACTGCTGCGTTCTCCAAAACAACAACAAAATAAATAACTAAAACTAAAAAAGTCCTAAACATCCTTAATGAATAAAGGGTCATGTCATTCATGTTTCAAAATTTATTAGAGACATTAAGAACTGCAAGATGATACTTTCCACTCCACAGTTACGTACAACCATGAACCATTTCCCATCGACCGAGCCATCAACCATAGGCATTTAAATTCAGTCCTTTTCCAAGTGCATTAAAATAAACAGTTTCTTCAGAACTGCAAAACTGGAATTTCATGTGAAAATAAACTATTCCGTTACAAGAAACCAAGCAACGTGACTTGGACCCCTAGTCCAGGATTTGAAATTGCATTAGTTCCGATTCAATGCAAACAAAACAATCTAAATATAAATTTGGATTGGATAAAATAAAAATGCTTGCTCCTGGACTTATTTATGTGCATTAAAATCGGTAATAAAGTCAGGAACTGGATTGCTCTTATTTGCAGTTAAGGAGGTTCTCAATAGTCAAAATATTCATATTTCAGTTTATGATTAATGAAATTAAGTAAGATGAAACTTCAACCAATGAAGAAATGCATTTCCTTGTATTTTCATTCCAAACCTCAATTTGAACACAAAAACCAGCCAAAGGGAAAATGATCAGTAAATATTTTAAAAGTTGTCAACATAACTGGCAAGATATAAAATTGAAGGACATGAAATAAATGCAGCTTTTTCATTAGACCAAAAATAGTACAGATCTGAGCTTGACAAGGTCACAGATAAAAGAAAATTCAGAAAAACTTGTTATCCCTCTGTTAAGAATGCTAGGTTGACAGCTGAACAAGTGAGCAATGAACCACAACTGAAAACAATTTTCCAGAATGTTGGTCAGTCCCCAACCATCAAGCAATGAACCAGAACTGAAAACCTGACATTATGTTGGTCATGTCCCCGACCATCCAGCATATCAAAAATTGCATGCTCCACATACACATTAGGGTGAGGTTTATTCATCCATGGAAAGCAAGCGAACAGTAGCAACTTTCTCCATACTCGCCAATAAAAACAAGCGAACAGTAGCACCCCGAAAGAAGAATTTACAAGAGAATCAATTGATTTTAGTTAATGTATTCATAGATAAGTTCTTAAATATCTTTAACCGTTCCAAAATAACAAGATCAACGATGAAGTGCAACATTGACTACTATTCTTGAAGACTACTATTCTTGTATCTTCAAGAAACAGTGAAAAGCTTTTGTTCTTTCTGTTATTTCTTCTTTTGTTCATATATAATAAAAATGGAAACGAGAATACAATTCAATATATTGATTTCATCATAAAAGGCATGTAAGAATGGTCAATAAAATGAACTTACCAACAAAGAGCAATTTGTCTTATAATGACCAAGCTGGTGGCAACTTACTGTCTTCTTCTCTTGTGATATTTCAATCCCAAATTTCCTTCGGCTATCAGTTTTTGGACGTCCCTTTGTTTTTATAGGGGCAATCGGGAGCACGGGAATCAGGAGCACGAACTGTGAATCTGTGATCACTTCACCATCTATTAACACTACATGTGCATGAACATTACATGTGCATGAACATTAGAATAAATATTGCTTTCAATTTGAGCAATTTAAACATGCATCTCTTTAGGCATTATTTCTTTCTCAGCTTCAAGTATAAAATTTTCTAGCTTATTTACCATCTTGCAAAGATAGGTATCCGAACTCGATACCATGCCTGGTGCCCTATTGAATTTAGCATGAAGCGCCAGAACCAATAATAAAACCTTGCTCTTTATTAGCTTGATTAGCTATCATATTCATATCATTAACAAAACAAATATTTCTATGTCTCGCCTTAATTTTCCACATGTGCAAGAGATAAGTATCTGACATTGTTTTTAATTGATTATGATGTATGATATCAATACATGCCTGCAAAGAACTCATGTTTCAAAAATGCACGAGTGCATGTAAGTTTTGTATCTTCAAGCCGATAAAATACCACTTCTTCACACTTCTACTTTACATCTTTCTCATCACTAACAAGATAAATATTCTTTATCCATCTATTTTCAATTCTTCGTGATAAAGAGACAACCCTGCTAAAGAATTCCTGCAGAAATACCTTCAAGATCACCATTGTATATGTTTTCCAGCTTCATTTTCAATTCAATGTCCAAAACACATTTGAGGGATAGTGTTCAAAGTCATGAAATCTTCATAGGATTCGGATGCATGACAATCGACAGTTGCTTTATCATATTGTGAAATAAAGTACACGAGCTTTGTTTTTCAATTGACATAACCATAAAAAGGCATTGATACTCTTACTTCTTTGATCAGTTGTCATGTCTGTCCAAAAAGTGTCTTTCAAATATGCATTAACCCAATATGACCGCAATCTCCACATCTTAGGAAGCCAATCATCGGCTTTCTCGTCTATACTAAACTTTTCTTTCAAATCTTCTCAACGTTCATCACAATTCTCTGTAGTGCTTACTTGATGCCCCATTGAAATGTGTAATAATCTCTTCTCCGTATTGAGGTCATTGGAATTTGTTGTTCTGCAATATGCTTGGTAATATACCATGAACAGAAGCAATAACGGGTGCTAGAGAAAATTTCCTTGATATCCTCTCTCTTTTGGGCATCTTGATCCATAATAAAAGCTTTTGACATAATGTCATGCATGCACTTTAGCCAATAGATGAACAACCAAATGAAAGTATCATTCCGCTAATATGCAAGTAATGCACAACCAACTAGAGTAAATTGTTTATGATAGTTCACTCCAGTGAATGGAGCAAATGGTAAGGTTAAATGATTGGTTTTGTACGTATTAAATCATCTATAAAATTCAAATAAGCTTGCCTTCCTCTTCCATCTACTCAAAACACGCACCTCGATAAACCCAAATGATCAATTTCCATAGCAAAGTAGAAATCCGGACTGTATCTTACTTTAAAATTTTCTAATGATCTATATACGTTCATTACAAATATTATTCTTTCTCATTTTTTCGATGTGATCATTGCATTGTTATGGCGTAATCCGTTTTTCATCTTGACTACGACATCCAACATTTAGTACTCGTGTAATCATTGAAGGGGATATCCCTTTTTTGCTCAAATTCTCTATCAAATTCTTACAATTCTTTGATCGATGTGTCTACCTGTGAGAATAATGATTCAACACCTTATCGAGGTTTGATAGTTGATGGTATATATGTTTTTTCAATAAGCCTAAAGTGCAAGCATGACATTATACCAAAAGCTATTATTACGAATCAAGATGCCCAAATGAGAGAATATATTTAGAAAATTTTCTCTAGCATCTGTCATCGCTTCTGTTCATGGTATATTAGCAGGCATATAACAGAACAATAACTTCCAATGACTACTTAATACAGAGAAGAGATTATTACACATTCCAATATGTGGCATCGAGTAAGCACTATAGAGAAATGTGATGGACATTGAGAAGATTTGAAAGAAAAGTTCAGCATAGACGAGAAAGTATAGACGAGAAAGACGACGATTGGCTTCCTAAGATGTGAAGATTGTGGTCATATTGGGTTAATACAAATTTGAAAGACACATTTTGGGCAGAAATGACAACTGGTCAACGAAGTAAGAGTATCGATGCCTATTATGGTTATGTCAATTGAAAAACAAAGCTCGTGGATTTTATTTCACAATATGATAAAGCAATTGCCGATTGGCATGCATCCGAATCCTATGAAGATTTCACGACTTTCAACGCCATCCCTCAAATGTGTTTTGGATATTGGATTGAAAATGAAGCTGAAAAACATACACAAGGACGATCTTGAATGTATTTCTGTGGGAACTTTCGGCCTGTTTGTCTCTTTATCATGAAAATTGAAAATAGATAGATGAAAAATATTTATATTGTTAGTGATGAAGAAGATGAAAAGTAGAAGTGGGAAGAAGTGATACTTTATCGGCTTGAAGATATAAAACTTAAATGTACTTGTGCATGTTTTTGGAAACAGAAGGAGTTCTTTGCAGGCATATATTGAATATCATACATCATAATCAATTAAAAACACTTCCAAAAACGTATCTATTGCCTAGGTGGAAAATTGAGGCGAGACAGAAATATTTGTTTTGTTAATGCTATGAATTTAACAGCTAATCAAGCTAATAAAGAGCAATGTATTATTATAAAGTTCTCGGCACTCCGTGCTAAATTCAAAGGACATTGGGCATGGTATCGAATTTGGATACATATCTGTGTGAGATGAAAATATGCTAGAAAATTTTATACTTAAAACTGAAAAATAATAAGGCCCAAAGAGATGCATAGTCAAAGTGCTCAAACTGAAAGCCATATTTGTTCTAATGTGCTTGCATATGTAGCGTTAACAAATGGTGAAGTGATCACAGTTCGTGCTCTTGATTGCCATATAAAAACAAAGGAATGTCCAAAAACTGCAAGCCGAATGAAACCTCAGCTTGAAATATCACAAGAGAAGAAGATAGTAAAGCAACGAAAATGTGAAAATTGCCAACAGCTTGGTTATTATAAGACAAATTGTCCTTTATTGGTAAATTCATTTTATTGACTATTCTTACATGCCTTCTATGATGAAATCATTATATTGAAGTGTTTTCCGATTTCCATTCTTATGATTTATAGACAGAAGAAGCAATAACAGAAAGAACAGAAGCTTGTCAAGGTTTCTTGAAGATACAAGAATAGTAGTCAGTGTTGCACTTTATTGTTGATCTCGTTATTTTGGAATGGTTAAAGATATTTAATCACTTATCTATGAATACACTGACTAAATCAATTGATTCCCCCATCAATTCTTCTTTAAGGGTGCCACTATTCGCTTGCTTTTTATTGGTGAGTACGGAGAATGTTGCTACTGTTCGCTTGCTTTTCATGGTTGAATAAACCTCACCCTTGTAATGTGTTTGTGGATCATGCAATTTTTGATAAGCTGAAAGCAGAGACCATAGCTTGATGGTTTGGGACATAACCAACATACTGCCATGTTTCTGTTCTGGTTCATTGCTTAATGGCTGTGGACATGGCCAACATTCTAGAAAATAGGTGTGGGTTCTGGTTCATTGCTCACTTGTTCGGCTATCAACCTATTGTTCTTAACAGATGGATGACAAGTTTTTATATATATTCTTTTCTTTGAGACATTGCCAAGCTCCGTTTTGTACTATTTTTGTTCTAATGAAAACGCTGCATTTGTTTCATGCCCTTCAATTTGTAAATCTTGCCAGCTATGCTGACCATTTTCAGAATATTTCCTTATAATTTTAAAGCCCATTTGGCTGTTTTTTGTGTTAAATTAAGTTCTGGAATGAAAATCCAGCGAAATAAAAGGAAATGCATTTCTTCATTGGTTGTAGTTTCATTACTTAATTTCATTAATCATAAACTGAAATATGAATATTTTGACCATTAAGAACCTCAATTGCCGCTCTGCCTATTCCCATCCTCCCCCTCTATGTGGCTGCTACCCATCCCTAGAGACACCACGAACCCAACCCTTCACATGTACCCACCAACATGATTTCCATCGACCTACACCGCTCCCCCATCTTCCGCTGACAACACAGCCACTGTTGCCTCAACAGCATTCTTCCACGGCTCCATTGAGAGAAGATGATATAGACGAATGATGAGTTGACAACTCAACAGCACCAAATACAATAGATCGGATGGCACCTTTCCTCCATTAATCTCTTTAATTTATTACTTATAATCATAAATGGGTTAAAATTATGATGGTTTTGTGGTGCTCTTTGTTTTCTTCTTACATTTGTAAGTAACTAATTTCAATATGGATCTGTTCACCCGACAAAAAATTAAAAGCAAAAAAAATAAAGAGTTGGCATTTCGATATTGCAACGCAATGTGGGTTAAAATTGAAAAATGATATACAACATGTGATATGGTAATGGCACAATTTTTTTTGATATTTTGACCGATATTACAAATATCAAACCGATATTTGAAATACTCAATAATTGGAGCAACAGCTCCTCGTTACTGCAACGGCTATCAATGGTGGAGAGTAGTAACAATAACAAGTTGAAGCTGATGTGGAGGCAAGCATGTAGAATACGAAAAAGGAGAATAGATGTAAGGTAGAAAAGGGAGGGTTAAAATTAAGCCTATATATTTTATCGGGAATGAGTAGGCAATCCATTGAAGAGAAATTCATGCTTACAGTGCATGCCTACAAGGTTGAAGCATGGCAATCTCCAACTTAGCCATACTGCCAACAATGCAATCAAGATCATACATTGAAACTCATGACATGAGCCTTGGTGTTATCACCCAGGTTGAGATTGAGACCATCTCCCATTGTAATTCATGACCAAATGTATGCATGGCCATTAGTGGTTTCGTTTTGGACCATATTAACTCATTGTTCAATTGGGGAATCAACAGTATCGAATCGTTGGTATGAAAAACAATAAATTACATATAGGGTGCAACAAAATGGATAAAGATGACATACTCTTCTCTCCCAGTAGGGATGAAAGCAGACAAAATCGTAGACAGGAGTGATGGTAGAAAATAAGACCAGGTTCACTCCCATGAACACGAGGAGGCCCGTCATCGGCCGCGTTCTGTGAGGCATCTCTCTCGTCCCTCTTTCTAACTGTGATTCATTTTGAAATAAGCTGGCACATATATTAAAAAATAGATAATGTAAAAGCAGAATTCTGAACCATATTGATCCCTTTATTTCACATTATATGCAGAATCTAGTGGACGCCCGTTGTAGCTCTCTAACCTCAAATTCAAACGGTAGAAAAATTCCCAAAATCAGAAACGTCTAAGAAAATAGGAGATTTTTTTCCTTACATTGCACAAAAAATATGATTTATGTTGAGCGCGTTTGTAATGGAAAATAAAAACACCTGAAATTTTCGAAAAAAATGTATACTTAAAAAGCATGAGACCTGAAAATTTGTTTGTTTGTTTGTTTGTTTGTTTTGTTTTGGGCACTGACCTTTGGACGTGTAGATTCTAATGACCGACCGAAGAGATTCTCGTCACTGACGATGATTCGGCTACGGATCAAGCAGTGAGAACAAACAAGAACGAAAGTAAAGTATCAGCAGTTTGGGATGCAAACATTAGAAGCAACATTTAATACACACACACACACACACACACACACACAGCACTCGATCTCAGAATGATGAGCATACCTGCCAATTTCTATAAAATTTCCTCGCTCTAAGACCTGCGCTTGTCTCTATCCGCATCTAAATCTAACCCTTAGAGAAAGTAAACCCCTGAGGAGAAGCAGGTATCACCGAGACAGGAACCGTGTCGGCGTCGTCGTTTATTCGTCTTCGTCTCGCGGTCTCGCCGACGTCGGCGTTTCGCTGAGCGGTTGAGGGCTAGGGCTGGGGGAAGGATTAGGGTTGAGGGCGTTTCGCTGAGAAATCATTTGGACATTGGGCATATACCCAATGGTCAATCGGGCCAGGTTTACTGTTGGGGTTTTGGGCCAGCCCGACTGGGCATCCATCTGTCCCGAGCCCAATCTCATAACTAGTGACAATTAGGGCTGTTCTTTTGTAGGAAAGTATAATTGGGAAAGTTGAGAAAGGGTGGAATCTGATGAGAGAGAAATTAGTGTGTAGTGTGTTCTTTTGTTGGAAAGTGGAGTTGGATTGTAGAGTTGGAAAGTTGAGGTGGGTCCCACTCCGTATAGTGTGTTCTTTTGGTTGAAGAAAGTTGGATTAAGAAAGTGGCGCGGGGTCCACTCAATGTTAATTTGTGCTATTCATACCTAAACTAAATACTAAAAATTAATTAATTAATATAATATAATATCTAATTGATATTTAATTTAATTAATCGAGTGTAAATAGTGAAATAATGAGTGCCTTTAGCGGGGGGCCCATGCGGATTCACGCGCTGCAGCGAAAAAAAAGAAGCAAAAAAAAATTAATTAAGGGAAAATTGGCTGATTGGTGGAGGAGAGAGAGGGGCCCACATGAATTGCGAGATTTCGGCGTAATCCGAGCAATTCGTTGCGATTTCAAAAGCCCATTGGGATTCTTTGTTTTCTCTGCCACGTAAGACTTTCTTTCGCACGGGTCAAGAGGCCAAAAGAACAAACCAAAAAACCCTCCCGAAGGAATCCAGTAAAATTCCAGAAAACAGTGGATGAACAGTGTTTTTTAAGCTTTCTCTCCCTCGCTTTCTCAGAAAAGAACAGGCCCTTAGTTCAACCACTTGAAGGTGGGATGCTCATGTGATATATCTAGGTATTTGTGTGGAAAGTACTGAAATGAATGAAATTATACGATATATAGAATGCCCAGTTCCGTAATGGTTCTCATAGAAACCCATGATTGCATATAAACAAACTTTTCTCCTTTTATGAATGCAATCACTGTAGATGCTTAATTAACTTGGTAGTTAGTTAATAATGGATGTGGTCACTGCATATTTCTATGGATCAGTGAATCATGATATATATGAAAACCCTAAATGACATAAAATGCTTGAAGCAAGTAAAATACCTGAAACATCTAATTCAAGTGTATCCCAGATATGCACTATATTAACCTTCAAATATCTTTAGTGAGGAAGAGAAGGAGCAGATGGTGCTGCTATGTTCCTTTAAAAAATAACCAAAAAATTACCAAGAAAACCTAGAAAAAATCACAACCGTTTTTGTTAGCAGACAATGCTGCGAATTGGCTGGTTTTGCCAACCAATCCATCGCGAGACTCAGCATTTTGAATGGATTGGCAACCGTGGTTGTAACCATGGTCGTTTTCACTGTCGATATCCGACATGACGAAAAATTGGTTGGTTTTTGAGAATAAATTTAACTTCGATCAGTTTTAAGAATTATTTATAATTTTTATCTCATCTTTTCTCTTAAAATAAGAAAAATACATTAAAATTAAAAACGTTGTTGTCAAGTCTAATTAGTCAAATGGAATCAATCCAAAGATTCACCTGCTCCTGAGTGCTGCTGGTCACATTTCTCTAGTCACCCTCCAAGCTCATCTATCACTCATAGTTCTACCCTTGACCTTTAAGGTAATTACATCTATACCTTCCCACACAACCAAGCACTGAACCCACTACAAATACTTACCCAAATCCAAGGGCATTTCCGCCACCAACTTCCCCCAAATTTTAAAACACCCCCGCTTAAATTCGCAAACAAGAATCGAGCAAGCATAAGCATTTTTTTTTCTCTCAATCCATTTCGCTTCATTTTAATGGCGTCAAAGCTCATCTTTCTTCTCCTCCTCGCAATCTCCCTATCGCTCTCAGCATCGATCCATGAACAAGGGGTAATAATCAATTTCATCATATCTGCTCATTTCTGTCAAATTCTTTCCCTGTAGGGGTTTTAATTTGAATTTTGATGTTTTTCCCTTTTTATTGAACTTAGTTTTGTGGTATTGTATGCGGTTCGGAGTTCGGCGAGGGATCAGGAAAGATTCTGATAAAGGGGGGGACGGTGGTGAATGCTCATCACAAAGAGGTTGCTGATGTTTATATCGAGGATGGGATTGTTGTTGCAGTGAGGCCTAATATTATGGTAATATTTTTGGAAATTAATTTAAAGCAAAAATTTATGATTTGCAAATTCTTATTAATGTTTGTTTGCTTTTCTTTAATAGTTTCGAATTTACCTGTATTTGATCAGTATGCTTTTGCTACTACTAAATTCATATGTGCAAAAACAAAGGCGAATTTATGCATTAATGAATTAGTTACATTCTTGCAAGTCAACTGTCCGATTCCTTTCCTCTTAGAGTTTTGGTCTTGGCGATTTTGCTCCATGAATATACACTTCTAAATTAATAAGTCCTAGACTTGGACTATATTATCATATTTTCGCTGGGATGACCGCCTGAAACATTTCTGGTTGTTCACCGGATGATGGAGCTCATCCAAACTGTCTCATTTTAAAGCATGGATGGTACTTTTGTGCATATGTTTTCCCCATTTTTGGTTGATTGCTATACCATGTAGAGTTGAAGACAGAAAACTTTGCAGGTGGGCCAAACCATATATTTTTTGTTATTAAAAAAGAAGCATACGAGTGTAAAAATAATATTTTGTTATTATAAAGAACACAAAGTTAACAAACATATCGATGCAATTTCATATTATGAAATTGTTTGATGATTACATCATTATTAAGAAAAATATAGAAAAGATGAGAAAAAATTAGCAATAATATAATGTAAAGCAAATCTTGAAAATAAAATAAGGGAAGGAGATAGAGAAATATGAACAAACGTCTTCTGTAGAAATAAATACAGATTAGATTTAGGATATTATTTGAGCTTTAATTTGATCCATTGTATTACAAGACCTCAACTAGACCCAAATATAAATATGGGTTTGCCAAGTGATTGTTATTAAGAGTTTTACGACTATTGATATTCTTTTTATTCTGTTAAGTGTTATACTTTGTATGGAACTTTTGCCTCTTAGAGACTACTAAGGCAGATGGGAAATGTTAATTGGACAATCATATCCATACATAAGGTAAATTTCCAAGTTGGAGGAGACAATTATGCCCAATTGCTGCCAATAGCACCATGTAGCTCTGCCCACAATGCCATGACTTGTTTCGTTGCCACACCTAAACCAATCTGCATCCCACCATAAAATTGAACTGGCATGCAACATCGCCAATTGTGTTGTTTGGATCCTCCATTGGTTAGATTGGAGATGCCCGATGGAACTTCCTGGTGGGTTAGGATCATGTTGGGGGTTCACTCGTTTTTGCCCTACTAATAACTTGACATATACTCGGCAAATCTATTACACACGTGTACTTCGATTGCAGAAGAGCTACAGTTTTGTAAAACCCCAAAGTATAGGTAATAGAATGTAAACATTCTTTTAAGAAGAGAAATAGTAGGTACAAGTAAATAAAAGAGATTTGTTTTCCCCTTTCTTTTATGTTTTATAAATGTAATCTCATATTAAAACTTAATTGTAGCTAATATACTAATAAAAGAAGTTGATCGAGTGCCCACTTGTTCATTTTATTTAATACATATGGCTATAAAAATATAATAATATACATAGATTAATGAAAAGAGGTGGCACTTGAGTAAAAAGTAGCAGGTGCGGTGGCATGACACATTCTCATTAGCATAGAAAAAGTAGAAACCAATATGCTTATTTTTTTCTCGATCAATATGAACCACCACTTCAGCGAACTTGATCATTTGATTAGGTGCCACATGTTTTTCATTTATCTCCAATAGATAACATGCAGCTGAAAATGTACTTGGAAAAAACGTGAGCGTTAACATATTTTTTTGGTAAAAAGGCAAATAGTTAGAAAAAACTAGCACACAAATAGAAAGAAATTGAGAAAATCTTGAGTACGAATATCCTTCCTTGCAAGGATTAAGGTTTTCGCCGAAATCATTAGTAATAGATTCGACCGTTTGGTTTCGAAACGAACCGATATGAAAAAGAGATATTTTCTTGGTATTGGACAATATCAAGCAAAACTGTCGTCAGAGTAGAAAAAAGAAAAAGCAAAAAAGCAAAGAAAAAATGCAAGATAAAAAAAGCATAGTATAATTTCTGTGATGAAAAAACAAAGTACACGTGGATATATAGTGATCATGCGAGATAATAGAGATCATATTTTTTATAAATATATTGCAAACATTCCGGGCAAAGCATAATTCAACTGAAAATTTAAAAGTAAGAAACTCATCTTGACCGCAACCGAGAAGTCATGGTCTGTTCTTGGGCGAAGTCACTGCTGATCTTATGATGATCTCCTTCGATTTTGACATTTGAGGGCGAGGGCGAGGGCGAGGACGGAATTGAGGGGCGATCATTGGCAAAATGGTGGCTTGAAACCATAGTGAAACTTTTGCCATGAAATAAAGAAGAATAGAGAACACTCTCTTTTTATGAGGGTTTCCATTCATAATACACATTTTGTTCAAAATAGTACATCAATTTACAAATTTCCCATTACCATTAAACCTTATTAATAAGCTGAATGGCAAACTTGTAAATATTTGTAATAAGTTGAGCAAAGTGTGTACTATGAACGACAGCTGTACTCAATTTGAGGGGAGTGTTCCTATTCACATTCTACATTTTGCTAAACGTATTGCATTTTATTTACAATTTTGCCATTATCTTTCGATGAGTTAACATAATTTGCAAAATTTGCAATCTGAATAGCATAACTCTTGAGTAGTTGAGTGTCCCCATTTGTAATTTACATTTTAGCACGATAATTTTTTATATTTACACACCAATTTTTGTTGCAATTTTTTCCTATATATTTTAAATATTTTGCACTATAATTTTTTGTATTTTGCACTATAATTTTTTATATTTACCCAAAAAATTGTTCTTAACTAATTTTGCTATTATAATTTTAACTAAAAGTATTCTTAACTAAAAATTATTTTTAACTAATATTGATATTCTTAAAATTTATTGTTATTGATTAGATTTAAATTTATTTTTATCGGTCAATATTTATTTTAATGTTCATTTGGTAGACTTTACAAATAATGTATATTTCATTGTTAAAATTTAGAGATAATGCTAAATGTTTACAAATACTGGTATATTTAAATGATTTTTTAAGTTGTAAGTTGTATCTACTGATAAATGTGTAGAAATAATATTAGATATCTAAAATTTTAAAATTTCAAAATTATGTTGTAGCATGTTTTGTAGTGTGTTAATTTCTTATACAATTAGCATTAAGATAGTTTACTAAGAGAGTTGGTATCATGCTTAGTTATTTTTAATAGTTAAATGGTTCTGAACAATTAACCCATTATATGTTGTTTTAAGTTATAAATGGTAATTAAGATATGTATCAGAGAACTTCTAAAGAGAATGATATGATTTTTCTAGGGTTTTGATGAAAGAAATTAGGGTTTTGGAAGAAAGGCGTGTTTTTAGGGTTTTGATGAGAAGAATTGGAAGAGGGATTTTATTGATGATAATCTGAAAATAAAGGGCTACAAGGATAAAGTTGAGATCTTTCGAGAAGGTCTCACTCTCCCAAGTCGCCAATTATAGAGGACAGACACACTCTCCAATAATCGAGGGCACCCTCAAACTCACAAGTTTCTTCTCTCTACAATGCATCATGAGAATCTCTAATCCCCTAGCCCATTATAAATAATAAACTGAAAACAACAAATTACAAAAAGACCCCAAAAACTACTGAAAATTACTAAAAAGCCACTAGAAATTTGAAAATTATTAAAACACCCTTGATGTGTCAAAACTACAAATCTGCCCCTTTGTGCGATCTCATCATTATGCCGCCTCCCGAAAAGCCACTTTGTTCTCAAGGTTGTGCATGAAAACCATGGGTGTGCTACTCATGATAATGCTCGTCCTGTTTCAGCTCTTCTATTTCTTCTCTGGTAAACGTTTCACCTTCGCCTGCTATCAACAACTGGAGTGTGGAGTTGTGACAACGATGCTCAGGGGTGAACTTTTCATTGTAGCTGAAGCACAACCTCTTCGCCTGCAATTCTCTCATTTGAGCATCTGTCATGAGCATGCACTGTCTCCTTTACCCTGGCTTCCCGTTCTTCTTGTTACCAGACCGATCTTCTCCTGTCGGTGCCTTTTGCGTCCCTACTAGCTCCTAACTACGAAGATTGGGTTCTTTCCAAGACCCTCTCGACATCCTCTCATCAGAAAGGCGATCCTCCACCAGTTGTGCCATGTCCATTGTCTTCACCAGTCCCTTAGGCCGATGAATGTCGAGTTCTGTGCGGATGTTAGGCTTGAGCCCCTTCATGAAGATCTGTCATGCCCCAGTCACCCAAATACTCAAGGGAAGAGAAGGTGTTCTCGATTTCCCGAGTCAGAGGGGATGGGTTGCTCGACAGGCCGTGGTAATGTACCAAGCGTAATAGAATAATGAAAGTACAGCAAGCCACTGCTCACAATGGAACAACACAAAGAAGATCAGAATATAAGTACAATGCATCATTCACAAGTGGTACTACAAAGCTCTTGCAGAAAAACAACACAAAGAAGCATCATCAACAGCAAGTGCATCACAGAGAGTCACAGTCCAAGAGTACAAGATCAAAACACTACTACTGTACATCTGCCAACAGTACATCATAACGGATACAACTACTACTACACGCTCACAAAGCCCACTGAGTACAACTGCAACTGCCCGGTAGTGCAACAAAACAAGATTACAACACTAGCCACATGAGTGGCAACAACAACAACATCGTCTCCCACTAAGCCCGCGTACACCCACATCATCTCGACAAGTGGCACTCTCAACTGGCTAGAAGACTACAGACGTCTGATAGTGTCCGGTTCCAGGCGCTGCTCCTGGGTACATGCTCCCAAAACCACGGGGAGGGGACACGTCAAATCGTGTCTAGTAGAGAACTCAACACACACAGGGTACTAAACACATCAACAATCATCACACAGTTCAATTACATAGTTAAACGTTCATGATTCGAAGTTCATTATATTTGAATGTTGTTGAATTTGGAGACTCCGTGACCGAGACTAGAGTACGAGGACTAAACATCATCCCTAAAGTAGGGATGGAAAACGGCACTCGCCAGTTGGTCGGGGCTCCCTACTCCCGACAGATCTCAGCAAGTGGGGTCACACTCCACGGCAAACCTCGTGCGAGTGGAAGTCTACTGAAGCTTAGTGCACGGTCAACAGCCGCCACTCAGTGCACGGTCAACGACTGTCACTCATAACACAATTCTGGTCCTCAAACACTAACCCGACACAGTATCTTCCCCCAACCCCAACCTAGAGGGCCAACCCGCTTTGAGCGGTACGGACACCTCTGGTTTTTAACCCTACTCTAGTTTAGTTGCTCATTCATCAACATATTTAGCTTCACTTGTTCCGCATTTCTCTTTCTACACATAACCAATTTCCACAACATAAGCACAATCCTTACACATGCATCATAACAAACCATGAGCAACTAGGCTAGAGTAGTAATTAACCATCTTAACACGTATTAGAGGCCTCATAACATCATTTCAGAGCTTAACAACAAATTAACATAACATACATGAGCCAAACATAACCACTTAATCAATTTCAGAATCTGTTTCTTAACTGCAGCAGCCACTTTAACAGCAGAATGCTCTAAAATTTTGCATAGCACATGAAAAACTATACTGGAGGAAGTTATAGCATCATGAATCTAGTTTCCAAAATTTCAAGTTTCAGGTCTAAATTCATCCGGGTTGATGTTATATGATCTAAACACTAAACAAGGTTTTGGCTGTTTTAAAACTACAGATTTGGAGTTGAAAGATTGAAACTTTAAAAATAATTAGAGGCAGAATTAAAATAGGCTTAAGAAGGCAAAATTGTAGATCTGGGGCTTAGCTTTAAAATGAGCTAAAGAACACAAAAATCCAATAAGTGGTTAAACAGATATGACTTTTTTCTAGAAGGTGTCTGGGCTGATGAAAACAGGACATGTTTCAGGAATTGATTTTTAAAAAATAGCTAGAGTGGGAATTGGACTTCGGCCAAGTTGAAGAATTTGTAGAGGACTTATCAAAGAACAACATATTAAAAATTCAGAAGAAAACATTTTGATTTAAAGGGTGAATTGTTCGAAACAAAATCGGACAGAGTCTCTCCTGAAAAGGGCAGATCTAACCTGTTTTTATAATTACTGAAAATAATGCAATTAATAACCGAAAATTTTGAAATTTTTTACAGAGCTTCAAAATAACATAAGGAAGCCATAGAAGCACGAAATTTTGATTAAAACATAAGCTTGTAACTTTTAAGAACATGTACCATAAATTAGCATGAACTTCACCATAAACTTCACCAACATGCAAAATTTATCAAAAAGCATGGGAAATTCTTAACATGCAACGCAAGCCCTAGTCCTAAGGGTGTAGAGATCCTCTACCTTGGTGTTTCAATTGAAGTTGAAGGCCTTGGATGGAACCCTAGCCTCCTTTCTCCAAAATCCAAGCTCTAGCTTGATCTAGGGTGAAATCTTCAAACATGCATGGCCATCTCCTAGCTCAAACCCTCCCCCTTCTTCCTCAAGCTCCCTCTAGCTCTCTCTTAGGTTTCTCTCACGAAATTAGGCATAAATTCAGAGAAAAAGATGGATAATTACAAGTGGAGGGCTTATATAAGAGCTTTAAGAGTGTAGAAGCCTCTTGGGGGTAATATGGACATTTCATTTTTCTTAATCACTAAGCCAACCAACCAAAGTTTGCCAAGCTCAATTCTTATCTCCAACAACCAAGTGAAATGACCCTAATATCATCACCTGGCATTTTTGCATAAACCCCCCTCCTTTTTGCCTTATTGCGTTTTTACCCAAAATTGAACCAATTTGCAAAAGTGAGGGGTTTTAATGCAAAACTCTCCAATCCCCAATGGCCACCTTGCATATTTGTCACTAAGGTCCCATTTACGTCTCAAGATGGTCATGATAGCCACGGGACACCTTTGCACGCACACATCCCAATACGCGGGGGTCATTCTCGATATCCGCGTGCACGATTTGAAAGACGAGTGTGCCCAAGGCTAAACTCTTTAGTCTAAATACCCATGGTGAGTCCACTTATCATACTCGTGATGGTGATGTATGCACGTGTCCATGCATGAAGTGTGCACGTGACTGAGCACAAATGTGCATGAAAATGACTAGTCGGTCGATCAACATACTCGGCCCGACTAGTTTACACCATTTTCTCATAAACACACCACAACATTTCGACATGCTTCCCAATACATGCGAGCCTTATTTGTCAGAAGGATCCTCCAAATGGGTCCTACTCTCTAATGATCCTACTCCACTACCTTCAATACGTCGTACATGGCCACAACGCGTAACCTTGTCCCGTAGACTGGACTACGGAGGGTTACAACATCCCCCTTAAAGTCTCCTCCGATATGTCTCTGGTTCGTCTTGAAAGCGCCTCAAACTTCTTTTTATATTCTCCGACTGATCCATCCTGCTTGAGGGCCATCAACTGCTCCAGTCGGGTTTTCCACGGATATCTCGAAACCTGTCGACCAAACAGTCCTTGAGCTCCTCTCATGAGCGTAAATGCTCTCTCTGCTCTCTTTACAGATACCATGAAAGCGCATCCCCTTCGAAACATACACCGGCTGCCTCCAATTTCTACCTCTCTGTCCGGCGTGTCACTGAAAAATATCTTTTTGCTCTGTAAATCTAACTATAGGGATCATTCCTTTCGAATATGTGCATATTTAGCTTCCTTACCTTACTGTCCACCCTAAAATTTCCCCGATTTGCTCGCCCCAATCTGCTTGCGACGATGAGGTTGGTATGTATATTGCCATTTGTCCATGTGTCGCGCAAAACCTCTCCATTGTCCTTCATCTCTGTCACCATAGTCACCCCAATCATCGTCACCCCAAACAGAGCCGCGGTCATCATCCTCCGGGTCCAAGTCATTGTCGTGTTCCACTGGATACTTCTTGTAGGCTGGAAGTGTGCGTCGTCGTCTCTCTGCAGCGTATCGGGGGACTTGGGGCTCCTGCTAGTCGTTGTCACGCTCTGGGAGGGGATCCTGGGGCCTGTCGGGGTCTCGTTCTATCACTGGGGCCTCGGGGCCCTCGCCGATTAAGTTGGACCTCAGCAGTGTCACGGTCATGTAGTGTGACTGAAGGGCCATGGCGGCTCTGCATGGACACTGCAGGGGCCGGGTGCCCCTCCCAATGCCCTGCAGAGGTCTGGCGCCCCTGTAGGGGGTCTGCAAGGGCCGGACGCCCCTGCCATTGACATGCAGGGGTCGTCCGCCCCTGTTGATGTTCTGCTGGGGCCGCATGGCACTGTCGGCAGACTGTAGGTGCAGTGCGACACTGTTAGTGGCGTTGGTTAGGGTTTCCCCCCTCGGGGTGTCCTCGGCTTACTTAAAGTAGTCGTTGGAGTCAGAGAGTAAACCCTCAACATATTTATTTTCTTTTCCCTTCACTTTCTCCAAAGACATCGCTTTTTGCCCTAGATTTGGGTTTTCGCCCAAATCTGAATTTTTCGACGCCTTTAGATCTGAAATTTGTTGCGTTAGCGCCAACGTTGTTGCCTTTGATTTGAAAGTTGTTGCGTTATGGTTTGCAAGATAGCCACCAACATTGTTTCCATCGCCTCCGACGCCTTCCGTCTCTCCACGATCTGTACTAACATCAAATTTGATGTTCTCCATGGATTTCTTCAAATCTTTAAACTAGCCGTCATTTTTTTCATCCAAAGATTCGTACTTTTCCTTTGATCTTGCCGTCGCCATGAATCGTAGATGCATTGGTACCACTTGAGAGGATTTTTATAGGTTCTTGAAGAAAGAAATTAGGGGTTTGGAAGAGAGGTGGGATTTTTAGGGGGTTGATGAGAAGAAATGTGAAAAAAGAGGGATTTTTATTGAAGATAATATGAAAATAAAGGAGGATAAAGTTGAGATCTTTCTAGAGGATCTCACTCTCCTAAGTCGCCAATTATAGAGGATGATCACACACCAATAAACGAGGGAATTCTCAACCTCACAAGTTTTTTCTCTTCACAATCAAGCATGATAATTCCTAATCCCTAGCCTCTTTAAATAATAAACTGAAAATAACAAAGTACTTAAAAGCCACTAGAAATTCAAAAATTATGAAAATGCCCTAGATGGGCCAAAATTATAGATCTGCCCTCTTTGCGCGATCTCATTAGAGAAACGGTTAGATATTGGGTGGGCTTATGGTAAAATGGTTGGAAATGACCATAGACATGTAAGGTGCAATTATCGTCGAAAAGAAATGCATGGAGGCGTGACTCGTTTTAAGAAACATTTGGCGTGAATTACTGGGATATTATAACATGCATCGAAGCACCGAAAGAAGTTCAAGAAGAGATGAATGCACTTATATTTGCCCAGAAGAAAGAAATAAAAATTTTAAAATTTGAGAAGATTGATCAAGAGTTAATGCCTGGGCCTAGAGGTGCAAACTCGGATGAGGTTGATGAGGATGAGACTGAGGAGGAGAGAGAGCTTAGAAGAGTACTGAGAGCAAGTAGGCGGGAATTTGTTGAAAGAAAAATAAGAATTGTTAGTATAAGAATGTGAGTCGGAGCATTTGTTTTAGACAAATCTGGTACGATTCGTGCTAAACCTATCGGTAGATCGTTTGGTCTTCTAAAATGTGGTTTTGTTCGTATTAAACCTACCGACAGACCGTCTGATATTTTCAAATATGGTGTAGGTAGTGCCGACCCTTTTACTTTAACGAAACAAGACAAAACACAAACAACTATAAAGACTACAATAAAGGGTGGTTTGAAAAATGCCAAAAGCTTTTCTTGATAGACGTGTAGCCAAATTTATGTATTACAGCCACATTCCACACAATGTGACCAATAGTCCATACTACCAGACCATGACAGATGCTTTTGTGAAAGTAGGTTGTGGCGTTCTTTCACACATTGCTTGGGAGCTTTTCAACACATATTTAGATATGGAGTTTAAGGAAACCAAAGTATATATTGAAACTGTTTATAGCCATTGGGATGCGTATGGTTGCATACTAATGTGATAGTTGGATAATACAGAATAGAAGAAAAATTATTAATTTTCTTGTATATTTGACCTACATGGCAACATTCTTTGACTCGATGGAAGCAATTGATAGCTTCCAGAATGGTCCATACATATTTGATCGGATAGATTGATATGTAGATATAATTGGAGAGCATAGAGTCGTCTAAGTAATTACCGATAATGGAGCAAAATACAAATTAACTGGACAATTGTTAATGCAAAAAGGACAATATCTGTGTTGGTCTCCATGTCTGGAGTTTTGTATTGATTTGATAATTTCTGATTTGTTTGAACCTTTTGGTCAGATGATTTTTTACTCACTCTTGCACATCTCATATAAAAGATTTTGTAGTTGCAAATAATGATTACAATACTCAATTTTTATCCAATCACTTATTATAATCTAAAAGTTTTGATTACACTTATATTTATAGAAGAGCAAACTCTTATTTAGTCTCATACTCAGACTTCTAATAGGAATCAAACAACTAAATAAAATAAATAAAAAAAATCTTTCTTAAAACAGAAAATACTAAAACATTCTAATAACAAGAAACTCAAAAGGACTTAAATAACAAAATATAAAAAGACTCAAAGATCACAAAGATTAAATCGACTTGAACTCAAAATACTAGCATAATCCTGTAACGCCCCAACTCCCGGGGGTTACTAGTGTTAGAGATGCATGTGCAGGTCCCGCATGTGTCAGTGAAACAAAGAGAGCAGATAAGAAAGTAAAAGGGATACTCACATAGATGCATGTAAAGCAGGAAAGGAACGGAAAACAACAGTACAACTCTCAGGCCCGCTCCAACCTACAACCAAAAGTACAAAAGGTGAGCCTCCGAGGTACTCACAAGCAGACCGCGCTCAACGCCTAATGTACTGGGTCGGAAACTGCTGGCCTGACGTCTCCGGATAGCCCTGTGTATCACCTAAGTGGACAACAAAAGTTGTACCACACTCAGAGGAGTAGACGACATCTAAAGCGTGCAGATAGTTCTACGAAAGGTAAAAACAACAGCATGCTGATAGTACTACGAAAAGTAAAGACCACAGCAATTGAAATAAGATTGTACTGAAAGAAAGCATGTGATGAGCATTTTAATGACTCGACTACTGTGAGACGGTGTCAGCTATAGTAAACCAATCCTAGGTCGTGACTTATGAGGGGGAGTACAGTAAGCATCTGGGAGCTACCTTGACCGCGAGGGTGCGACCCCGGGCAGAGTCCAAAAGTATAAAGTACTGTACTGTAAGCTGCAAAACCTGTAGGAACTGTGGCGCTGTGGCCTGTGGTGGGGCTCCAAGACCCATCAAGATGGTCGTCCCTGTCTGCCCCCAGGACTCAGGACCCATCGGAAGGATAGACGTCCCCCCTTAACTAGGGGCTATAGATCAGGTCCCAGTCGCTCCCGTACTCGCCTATCATGAGTTTCCCAAACCCGGTGAGTCAAGCACAAAGTAACCATGTTATTAGTTTTATTAGTGTCGTGAGGTGCTATAAGGTGCAATATGGGACGACTGTGTCGTCCAGTCATGAGACAACCTGTTCTGTCAAGAATCCTGCTCAAGATATTCCGCAATGTCGGGTACAACCCAGAGAACAACATAAATGAATCGCAATAACGAACCTCAGAGTACTAGTAGCTCAAGAGACAACACAATAAGGATACTGACAAGTAATAAATAGCATGGATGTTTCTCATGGCATGACATGTCAAAACTGAATTGTAAATAAATCAGCAATTATTTATGAGCCAACCCAACCAAACAAAGAAAGCAACGTCTGAAATAACAATAAAAGCCCGAAAGTCTAACTCATCATGGCCTTAGAGGTTCTAGGCCATTTGGGATCAGAACGGGGGTTTCTCATCAGATAGCGGGGGCACCCATGTCCGCGGCAAAGTCCACGGGACTCCTAACCAGGGGCTGGGGCTATGGGTCAAAACATCGGGGCTGCTATTCAAGCGAAACTCCGCAATAATCCTGAATCAGCGAGGAAACTCTCAGTCGGGTCTAATGGCAGCAGGAAAACAGTAACCCGCAGGTTCAGTCAACACAGGTCGCAAGGGAAAAGAAGCAGAAGAAGAAATCAGCGAGCAAGGTGAACAATAGCAACCAAAGAGCCACCGATGCTAAGGTCAGCAAGTAAAAGGGGCAGACCACAAACCAACGCAACCCTTAGGGCACCCCGGGACTCCACAACGAGCGGGCGAGGGAACCTACCCACTAAAACTATCGTAGGGACTCGAACCATACGTCACTCCTCCCTGAATCATCCTTTCACGTATCAAAAGTCCAACTTTATCCCGGAAAAATCCCAAAACATCACCACAGAGCAACCTGCAAACCGACTGAAGGAAGCGAAAACGGAGAAAAGAGTTGAAGTCTACCGTAACCAAGAAGAATCAGCGTGGGGGTGGAAGAAGGAAGCCACAGAAAATCAGCCACAGTTCTTAGTGCAAAAATCCCCAAATCAGCGGCGATTTTGAAGGAAAAATCAGAGCGTACTTACCAGCAAGCAACCGAGAGGAGGAGGGGGAATAGGGGGGGTTAAGTAGGGAGCCAAACCGCCTCAGTCGAGCTCAGTGCGAGGTGACAAGGGCGGCGAGATCCAATCGGGGGCCCCACGGCGACGTGCGGGAGAGCGAGAGATGACGTCGAAGCCCCTAGGGCCCATGCTGCAGTGCGATGACGAAGGAGAGAGGGCAAGAAGACAAAGAAGCCCCACTGGAGGCATCGCTGCAGTGAGAGGAGGGGGAGGGACCCCCTTATCGAAGCCTTCGAGGCTTCTCCGTTGCCGCGAGAGGTGATGACTAAAAAGCCCTAAGGGCTCCTCGCGAGAGAGAGAGAGAGAGCGCGCGCCTGCGAACGGGAGAGGAAAAATAATAAAAAAGGGGGGGGCTGGGGTTTATTTAAAGGCCCAATGGACCGGGCCTTCACATTCTACCCACCTTACAAAAATTCCGTCCTCGGAATTACAATTAGGATACAACAAAAAGGTAAGGATAACGCTCTCTCATCTCATCCTCCCTCTCCCAGGTGGACTCCCCAGGAGAATCTCTGTGCCACATCACCTTCACCAGGTGGACAGTCTTGTTCCGGAGAGCCTTCTGCTGCCAATCGATGATTCTCTCAGGCTGCTGCTCATAAGACAAGTCTGGTCGCACTGTTATCTCCGAGTGATCTATCACGTGCATAGGGTCGCCCACGTACCTCCGCAGCTGGGATATATGGAATACATTATGCACCCCTTCTAAGGATGGAGGCAATGCAAGTCGGTAAGCCACTTCGCCAATTCGTTCCAGCACATCAAAAGGCCCGATGTACCGTGGGCTAAGCTTCCCTCTACGACCAAATCGAATCATGCCTCGGTTGGGCGAGATCTTTAGGAAGACGTGGTCGCCTGGCTGAAACTCCAGATGACGTCGCTTCGAATCAGCCCAATGCTTGTATCGGTCTTGTGCCAGTTGTAGCTTCTCTCTGATAATCCGCACTACGCCAATCGCCTCCACAACTAACTCTGGCCCAACCAGCTCTCTATCACCCACATCATCCCAGCTCAGTGGTGATCGACACTTCCTTCCGTATAGTGCTGCAAAAGGGGCCATTCCAATGCTGGCCTGATAACTGTTGTTGTATGCAAACTCAACGAGGTGTAGGTGATCTTCCCACGACCCCTTGAAGTCTAACATACAAGCACGCAGCATGTCTTCCAAGATCTGGATTGTGCGCTCTGACTGCCCGTCCGTCTGAGGATGGTATGCCGTACTGAAACTCAACTGTGTGTCCAGACGTCCTTGCAAGCTCTTCCAGAAGTGTGATGTAAACCGGGTGTCCCTGTCTGAAACAATGCTGACAGGAACCCCATGCAGTCTCACAATCTCCTCCATGTACTTCCTGGCAAGTGTTTCCGTAGACTGGCCCACCCGGAATGGTATGAAATGAGCCGACTTGGTCAATCTGTCAACGACTACCCAGACGGCATCATTGTGCTTCGCACTCCGTGGCAACCCGGTCACAAAATCCATCGTGATGTGCTGCCATTTCCACTCTGGAATAGGCAGAGGCTGCAATAACCCAGCAGTACGATGATGCTCAGCCTTCACCTGCTGGCATATAATACACTTAGCGACACTCTGAGCAACGCCCCTCTTCATCCCATGCCACCAATAGTGCTGCCTCAAGTCCTTGTACATTTTCGTCCCACCCGGATGAATGGAATATGGAGAACCGTGAGCCTCTCTCAACAGTTCCTCCCTGATATCTCCAGACGGCACGCATATCCGGCTACCGTACCTCAAGGACTTGTCTTCATGGATGCGAAATTCCGGCCGTTGCCCTGCTAGAACTGACCCTCTGATCCTCTGCAACCTGGCATCCCCATCCTGGGCGGCCTTGATCCGATCCACCAAGGTCGACTGAATCTGAAGGTTCATCAAGACAGCAGTCGCCCCAGACGGCACCACTTCTATCCCCATCGCTCTGACCTCTTGCTGAAGCTTCCACTTAGTCGTAAGGGTCATTACTACAGGAAGACGACTCAGTGCATCAGGTACAACATTGACCTTTTCAGGATGGTACTGAAGGTCAATGTGGTAATCTGTCATGAGCTCAACCCACCGACGCTGCCGCATGTTCAGCTCCTTCTGAGTAAACAGGTACTTCAGGCTCTTGTGGTCGGTGAATACCTTCACTTGCTCTCCCAACAGGAAATGCCTCCAGATCTTCAGAGCAAAAATAACTGCCGCTAACTCAAGATCATGAGTGGGGTAGTTTCTCTCGTGGACCTTCAATTGTCTGGATGCGTATGCCACAACTCGACCATGTTGATGTAGTACACAGCCGAGGCCCTTGCCAGATGCATCGCAGAACACTTCAAATCCCCCCATCTGATCAGGGATGATCAAAATGGGTGCAGAAGTCAATCTCCTCTTCAGCTCTTCAAAAACATCATGGCACGCCTTGGTCCATACAAACATCACGTCCTTCCTCGTCAATCGCGTCATCGGCTCTGCGATCTTCGAAAAATCCTGAATGAATCTCCGATAATATCCAGCAAGTCCCAAGAAGCTCCGAATCTCTGTCACTGACGTAGGGACTGGCCACTTCTGAACCGCTGACACTTTCTCTGGATCCACTGAAATTCCTTCTACGTGGCCCAGGAAGGTCACCCTGCTCAACCAAAACTCACACTTGCTGAGCTTGGCATACAACCGGTGGCGCCTCAAGGTCCCAAGCACCTTCCTCAAGTGCTCTGCGTGCTCCTGCCGGTTCCTCGAATATACCAGGATGTCATCGATGTACACAACCACAAACTTGTCCAGATACTCGTACAATACCAGGTTCATCAAACTCATGAACACTGCCGGTGCATTCGTAACGCCGAACGGCATTACCAAGAACTCGTAGTGCCCATACCTGGTCCGAAATGCGGTCTTGGGTACATCCTCCCTCTTAACCCTCACTTGGTGGTAACCAGTTCTGAGATCCAACTTGGAATAAATACTCGACCCACCAAGCTGGTCAAACAAATCATCGATGCGGGGAAGAGGGTACTTGTTCTTCAACGTAACCTTATTGAGTTCCTTGTAATCGATGCACATGCGTCTGGTCCCGTCCTTCTTCTTCACCAACAATACTGGCGCGCCCCAAGATGATACACTAGCTTGTATCCATCCCTTCTGCAAAAGGTCTTCCAGCTGGGCTCGCACTTCCTCTAACTCTGACGGCGCCATGCGATACGGTTTCTTAGATATGGGCTGAACACCTGGCAACAATTCAATCGGAAACTCAATACCACGGTCTGGGGCAAACCTGCAAGTTCCTCTGGAAATACGTCTAAAAACTCCCGCACAACTTCCGGTTTCTCTGGTTCAGCATCCATGTCAGCAGCTACTGCCTCCGCTGGTCTGGCCCTGAATTTGATCGGTCCGGTAGACCTGGTGCCTCTGACAAACTCAAACTTCGGATGATTAGTCATCTCGAACATCACTACACCACGGCGGCAGTCGATGGTGGCGTAGAATGATCCCAGCCAGTCCATCCCAAAGACAGCTTCAAAGCTCGGCATCTCGATAATTAAGAAATCTGCATACAGCTCTCGTCCGCATATTACTACGGGACAAGAGGAGCATCCACTGGACGTGTTCAGCACTCCTCCTCCGGTGTTGACATCCCAACCAGAAGCGAGTGGCGACTCAAGAACTCCATGCTGGTCGACAAAACGTCTTGATATGAAGCAATGGGAAGCTCCTGAGTCGAACAATGCCAGGGCGGGCTTGTAAGCCACCAACACTACACCTTAGGGGACAGACACTAAGTCTAATTATGTTGCAACTAGTGCAAGAAATAAACGACTGCGTAAAATGAAGAAATGTACCTGTAATGACCTGACCGGTAGTGTCGGCCTCTGCCGCAGTCATGGTAAACGTCTGACGTCGGTAGGGCGGAGCTCGCGGCCTGCCATGCTGAAACGCCCCCTGCTGAGGTGAAAGTGGAGGCCTCCGCTGCGCATCTCCAGTCGGAGCGTGTGCTGAAGTCGAAGCTGGAGCCAAAGGTCTCCACTCTCTCCGTGGACAATCCCTGGTCTCCACTCTCTTCGTGGACAATCCCTGGCGGTGTGCTCTCGGGCCCTGCAGACAAGGCATAGGTTGAGGAACATCCTGCAATCTGCCTTAACGTGCCCGGGCTTGCCACAGTGGTGTCAACTCGGTGGAGGGCGACGTGTCTGGTGTTGCTGGTACTGCTGCTGCTGCGCCGGCCTCTTGAACTGAGGCTGCTGGATAGGCCGATGCAGCTGTCTAACAGGGGCAGGTGGCTGGGACGATCGATGTCCAGGTCCCGTATAAGTAGTGGAAGAAGGTGGCGGCTGACTCTGATGGACCCCTGCCTGCTGTAGACGTGCCCGCTCCCGCTGCACATGCTCGTACTCCCGAGCGGTAGAGAGCATCTCTGCGTAGGTCGTCAGTCTCAGTCCCACCAGCTTGTCCTGAATGTTAATGTCCAGCCCTTGCCGAAACCTCTTCGCACGAGCCGCGGGGGTAGACACCGCATCCTTGGCAAACCTAAATGCCAATAGTTAGGATCATACACCAGGTATGGTCAACTACTATGCATTGACGTACGTACCTGTTGAGTTTGGAAAACTCGGCGTCATACTCTACTACTGACATGGAGCTCTGCTGGAGGTTCCTAAACTGGGCCTCTAGCTCCGACTGTGCCTCTGGCGAGAAATACTGGTCATCAAACTCCTTGAAAGTAGCCCATGAGATAGGCTTCACCGACCGATCCTCTACAGCATCCCACCAGTTCCTGGCCTCTCCTGATAGCTGGAGCGTCGCCATGTCGACCCACAAGGCGGGGAAAGCCTCCGAAGCCTTTAGCATGTTGGTGATCGAGCGTATCCATCCTTCTGCAGCAAGAGCATCTCTCAGTCCTGCAAACACCGGCGGTCGCAACGATCGGAACTGCTGGACCCCGACTGCTCTAGACGCCCCCTGAATCGCCTCGACCATCTCCCGCAAGGCAGCGTCTGAGATCTGGTGCACCGTGTTCGACCCCGATCCTGAAGCCATCAGCGCTCTCCTAGATGGTCTACGTCTCGTGCGCACGAAAACTTTCATGCACCTCTATCATACATCAAGATCGAGTCAGTGAGTATTTCAGGTATGCACTCTCCGTCTGTCCAGCATTGTTCACGAGGCGATTGCATGGACGTGCATGGGCCACCACTTTGTAACGCCCCAACTCCCGGAGGTTACTAGTGTTAGAGATGCATGTGCAGGTCCCGCATGTGTCAGTGAAACAAAGAGAGCAGATAAGAAAGTAAAAGGGATACTCACATAGATGCATGTAAAGCAGGAAAGGAACGAGAAACAAAAGTACAACTCTCGGGCCCGCTCCAACCTACAACCAAAAGTACAAAAGGTGAGCCTCCGAGGTACTCACGAGCAGACTGCGCTCAACGCCTAATGTACTGGGTCGGAAACTACTGGCCGGACGTCTCCGGATAGCCCTGTGTATCACTTAAGTGGACAACAAAAGTTGTACCACACTCAGAGGAGTAGACGACATCTAAAGCGTGCAGATAGTTCTACGAAAGGTAAAAACAACAGCATGCTGATAGTACTACGAAAAGTAAAGACCACAGCAATTGAAATAAGATTGTACTGAAAGAAAGCATGTGATGAGCATTTTAATGACTCGACTACTGTGAGACGGTGTCAGCTATAGTAAACCAATCCTAGGTCGTGACTTATTAGGGGGAGTACAGTAAGCATCTGGGAGCTACCTTGACCGCGAGGGTGCGACCCCGGGCAGAGTCCAAAAGTGTAAAGTACTGTACTGTAAGCTGCAAAACCTGTAGGAACTGTGGCGCTGTGGCCTGTGGTGGGGCTCCAGGACCCATCAAGATGGTCGTCCATGTCTGCCCCCAGGACTCAGGACCCATCGGAAGGATAGACGTCCCCCCTTAACTAGGGGCTATAGATCAGGTCCCAGTCGCTTCCGTACTCCCCTATCATGAGTTTCCCAAACCCGGTGAGTCAAGCAGAAAGTAACCATGTTATTAGTTTTATTAGTGTCGTGAGGTGCAATAAGGTGCAATATGGGACGACTGCGTCGTCCAGTCATGAGACAACCTGTTCTGTCAAGAATCCTGCTCAAGATATTCCACAATGTCGGTTACAACCCAGAGAACAACATAAATGAATCGTAATAACGAACCCCAGAGTACTAGTAGCTCAAGAGACAACACAATAAGGATACTGACAAGTAATAAATAGCATGGATGTTTCTCATGGCATGACATGTCAAAACTGAATTGTAAATAAATCAGCAAGTATTTATGAGCCAACCCAACCAAACAAAGAAAGCAACGTCTGAAATAACAATAAAAGCCCGAAAGTCTAACTCATCATGGCCTTAGAGGTTCTAGGCCATTTGGGATCAGAACGGGGGTTTCTCATCAGATAGCGGGGGCACCCATGTCCGCGGCAAAGTCCACGGGACTCCTAACCAGGGG
The DNA here is from genome assembly GCA_030789695.1 of Scilla litardierei. Classification (NCBI taxonomy): domain Eukaryota; kingdom Viridiplantae; phylum Streptophyta; class Magnoliopsida; order Asparagales; family Asparagaceae; genus Scilla; species Scilla litardierei. Next base: position 14,915,379 of record CM061137.1, on the reverse strand, counting down.
CTGGGGCTATGGGTCAAAACATTGGGGCTCCTATTCAAGCGAAACTCAGCAATAATCCAGAATCAACGAGGAAACTCTCAGTCGGGTCTAATGGCAGCAGGAAAACAGTAACCCGCAGGTTCAGTCAACACAGGTCGCAAGGGAAAAGAAGCAGCAGAAGAAATCAGCGAGCAAGGTGAACAATAGCAACCAAAGAGCCACCGATGCTAGGGTCAGCAAGTAAAAGGGGCAGACCACAAACCAACGCAACCCCTAGGGCACCCCGGGACTCCACAACGAGCGGGCGAGGGAACCTACCCACTAAAACTATCGTAGGGACTCGAATCCTACGTCACTCCCCCCTGAATCATCCTTTCCCGTATCAAAAGTCCAACTTTATCCCGGAAAAACCCCAAAACATCACCACAGAGCAACCTGCAAACCGACTGAAGGAAGCGAAAACGGAGAAAAGAGTTGAAGTCTACCGTAACCAAGAAGAATCAGCGTGGGGGTGGAAGAAGGAAGCCACAGAAAATCCGCCACAGTTCTTAGTGCGAAAATCCCCAAATCAGCAGCGATTTTGAAGGAAAAATCAGAGCGTACTTACCAGCAAGCAACCGAGAGGAGGAGGGGGAAGAGGGGGGTTAAGTAGGGAGCCAAACCGTCTCAGTCGAGCTCAGTGCGAGGTGACAAGGGCGGCGAGATCCAATCGGGGGCCCCACGGCGACGTGCGGGAGAGCGAGAGATGACGTCGAAGCCCCTAGGGCCCACGCTGCAGTGCGATGACGAAGGAGAGAGGGCAAGAAGACGAAGAAGCCCCCCTGGAGGCCTCGCTGCAGTGAGAGGAGGGGGAGGGACCCCCTTATCGAAGCCTTCGAGGCTTCTCCGTTGCCGCGATAGGTGATGACCAAAAAGCCCTAAGGGCTCCGAGAGAGAGAGAGAGAGAGAGAGAGAGAGAGAGAGAGAGAGAGAGCCCCTGCGAACGGGAGAGGAAAAATAATAAAAAAGGGGGGGCTGGGGTTTATTTAAAGGCCCAATGGGCCGGGCCTTCACAAATCCAAGTTGGGTTTCCATCTGTACTCATTGAATTTGAACAATTCACTATATGATGAATGGCGATAATGGTGCGTAGTTCGATAGAAGTTAGCACCCTTATATTTAGAAAATACTCATCTTCAAACTTTTAAATGAAGCTAACTGTAGAGTTGCATATGTGTACTTTCGAAAGAATGTATCGAAGTCATGAAAGATATTAAGGCTTGTAAAACATGTTAACTGGTAGGTTGAGGATTGGACATTATAAAATTGATGTGCTCAACTAACTCAGCGGTGCCTCGAAACTCAGTTCTAATGTAGGATCAACATGTGGCTTGGGTTGCAGCTTGAGCTCGGTCACATGATCAAAATCGAGCCCATGCTCGGATTTAGGTTCAAGATTGAACTTGATCACATGTTCAGCCTTGAACACAGGCACAGATGCAGGCTCGGACTCAAAATCAGACTTGGTCTTAGGTCCTTGCACTAGTTTGGTATCTATCTGCGACTTCATGTAAGGAATATCATCCGTCTTTCGCTTTGCTTGTTGTCTCATATATAAATTGAATGCAGCCTGATATCTTAGAACTGTTTCGTACGCTCTCTACAACTGTTTGCTAGTGACTTTACCTCTGATATAAAACAAAATAAATTTTAAAGATCCTACATTATAACTTAAAGATCATAATTTAAAAGTTTTGATTACAAACTCATATCTGGAGGAGAAGAAGCAAACTTCTATGTAAAATCATACTCCAATTTCTAATATGACTCAAACACCTAAATAAATAAAATAAAATTTTCTTCATTAGAACATGAAATTCTATGACCTTAAAGAAGAAACTCAAAGAAACTCAAATAATAAAATATAATTTGACTCAAGCACCACAAATACTTAATCGATTTAAACTCTAAATAATATCATGAATCCAAGTTGAATTCACATCAGGTTCATAACAAGATTTTCAAATAGGTCCACCGCAACAATCTACGTATCAAATCCTAATTCATTACCTATATCCTCTTTACTGTCAATTTTTCGCATGTATGTTTGAACACCCTAGAATTGATATTATGCACATAGCAGAACCTGCTCTCAAGGTTCCGTTTGCTATTCCTTTACTAATTAGTCATCTGGTGCATGATTCTTTCAATAGATCAGCGATGATGTCACGGTAATTGACGCCACGGGGAAGTTTGTAATGCCAGGTGACATGATAATGATTTTCTACTTATGATCATGGTCAGTTTCGGTATGTAATAAAGAATATCATAGAAGTATGTCCAGCAACTGAGATCATCCAACTGCAACAGGTGGTATTGATCCTCATACGCACCTAGCGATGGACTTTATGGGGACTCAGACAATTGATGATTTTTTCTCTGGCCAAGCTGCTGCTTTAGCTGGTGGAACCACAATGCACATTGATTTTGTAATCCCGGTTAATGGTAGTTTAGCTGCAGGATTTGATCAGTATGTTGATAAAGCTAAAAAGTCAGTGATGGATTATGGCTTTCATATGGCCGTCACAAAATGGGATGAAGCAGTTTCAAAAGACATGGAGATTATGGTTAAGGAAAAAGGTTAGTATGTCCTTTTACTTGTGTGTGTTTTAAGAATGATTTACTTCTTTGACTATATGACATATTCCAAGGTTAGAGAACTCCGTTTCGGTCTTATTAAATTTTTTGATTTCGATAAGTTTCACTAGTTTCGCTAGATTTATTTTAAATTATGGTTTCAGATTTAGCTGGATTTTGATGAATATATTTGTATGAATATGAATTTGTAGCAATTTTTTAAAACCTAAACCCATTCCTAATTAAAATTTAAAACCAAACTCATATACCAAACCCCAGCCCAAACCCAAACCCAAGCCCATTTTATTCTCTCGCCCCCTCTCCCCGCATGACCACACGTGACCCGCGTGAACGAACCCATTTTTAATCTCTCTCCATGCCAGTAGTTCATCTCTCTCTTAATTGATACACCCTCTCTTGATCCTTCCGTTGCCAGCAAATGCGAGTAAAAAAATTGTAGCAAAAAAGATTTCTCTCGATGTCTATATTCGATCTCTTCATCTTACAGCTATCATGATCTCCTATAGATGACAAGTGAAACATTAAAGGTGGGTGAATAGTGTTATTCAATAAAATTTGCAATAAAATAATTCCATCTAAATTTCACCGAAGATTTCAATTAGAGTTACTTAACTTGGAACTTAATCAACAATCTCAAATATTTGCAAGTAAGAGATAAACATCGAAAATATAAATCAATATACAAATATAGAGATAGAACACAAGGTACAAGTAAAGCAATGCATGGACACAAGAATTATCCTAGTTCACCCAAAACACTGGTCTACATCCAGACCTAAGCCAACCTTGGAGTTTCATTAATCAAACTCCCAAGAGGTAGATTACACTTGCATCGCAACCCGAGAACTTTGTGTTACCCCCATACAAGAGGTCTTTTACAACCACCTTGTCAACACAAGGATTTTCCCAATCACCACACCAAGTGTGGATTTTATAACACATCCTCACCAAGTGAGGATTTCCAAATCACCAAGCAATATAACCACTATGCTTATCACTGCTCAATAGAGGATTTTACAAACATTGCTTTGGTGGAGTTCACAACATTGCCTATGGCCTCGACAATTGAAGCCTAATGTGTGAGGAGTGGCTAATGCTAGAAACTCTTTGATATCAAGAAGTAAGGATGAAAGCCTTTAGGAGATCAAGAGTGGATTTGGCCAAGATGATGCTTAAAAGCTTTTGAGAAACTTTAAAAAACAAGAGGCCAAAAAATCAAGGATTACCCTTAAAGGAATTTTAGAGCATAAGAGCATGAAAATCTTTATGAGAGCTTGTTTAAAATGAAAATCTTTCTTTCCAAATATCCCAAGCCAAGTTTCTATCAAACAAAATACCAATACCCTCAACAACGGCTATAAACGGTTAGTTGCAAATTTCCATTATTGGCCTAACGACTAGGCGACTATTGTACACTTACTACTCGGTTAGTTGGCAGCAAGTCAACTAGTTGATGTACATTGGTCGACTAGTCAAGCATGTCTTCAGGAGCTGATTTCTCTCTGTATAAACTAGTTAACTACGGTTTGACTAGTCGATCAGTGTTCAACAACTAGTCAACTAGGTTCTATACTGTGGTTGACTAGTCTGACATGCTTTCTAGCCTATTGATAGCCAGGTCTAGCTAGTCGTATAGGTATCTGTTCTATAGACTATTTAGCCTATGAAACTTAAAATCTGGCCCACTAAACTTAGAAAAACTATTTTAAATCATTTTTAAAATATTTTAAGCTTTTGAAAAGTTATCATAGGAGTGTGAAAGCTTCAACACAAGGCTTTATACAAAAATCTAAGACAAGACTAACACTTACATCAAAATACATGATATCGCGAATTGAAGGCTCTTTGATGTAGTCTTCTTGGAGTTCCATGGTCTTGCGTTTGATTCTTGATTTCTTTAAACCTGGTGCCTTGCTTGAGCTCCACGACTGCTCTTTATTGACTCCATGTGTCATAAATGATTTCTTTGTTTTGCTTTCATCAACAATTTGGTTCCATGAGTCTTGTGATCATCTTTTGACCAAGTACTCATTGTAATCCCCTTACATACATTCACAACTTATTAGTATACAAAATAGTTTGTTCATCATCAAAACATACCTAGGGGTGACTCGATATCCGAACATTCTCTCATTTTTTGATGATGACAAACCATGATACATAAAAATCGATTGAAATAAAATTCAATACGTACTCCTGAGAGATGCATAATGTTACAAATAAACTGTACAAAGGCATCCTTGCATCTGTGCTTGTAAGAAATAAGCATACATAATTATTTATGTATCATGTGTGTATCGTAATAATGCTAAAATGTATGGATATCACGTGTTAACATTACCACAATAGCATATTTTATGTTTCCTTCCCCCTTTGTTATTATCAAAAAAGGTAATACAAGCTATTTGTTTCTCCCTATTTGACAATCTCAAAAAGAGTAAGAAAAACACGAAGTTTCCCATCCAACATGTTATCAAGTGGCAACAAAATCATATTGCAGGGCAATATATGTATATCATTATCTTGTCCATATAAAGTATGTGCATGAGCAAGAATAATAGAATAATAGATATGGTGACTCAATATACATAGAATATGGTGACTCAATATAATAATAGAATCATAATATTTAAGCAAGAATAGTAGAATCATAATGAAACATTTAAGCATACAATGTACAAATGGATATGGTGACTCAATATCTAAATAGATATTGTAAGCACCAGAGAGTCATATCTATAAAAGTTCTATATTTGCAATCATATCATAACTAGTTTTATATCATGAAATATGTATATCGCGTGCTTAGACAAAGTCATGATGCTAATCATAATTTCATATTCAATCAATATCCAAATGAAGCATCATGTAACAAATTATATAAATCATGTGCACATCAACAATTTATCTCAAGACATAAAATATCTTCTCAAGAGAATGTGATATAATGAAATATCTTCTCAAGCGAATGTCATATAATGATTAAGCACATATTTCTTATATCATTTTCATCACAAAGTACAAACATATGATGGGATGAAACATTTGTGTCACACTATGCAATATTCATGCAATATGCCAAAATAGTGATACAAATGTGACACCGAGTGACATATGTCAAACATATTTCATGAATATTATGACATATGTCATAGATGGTCAAACTTCAATAAATATATGTTTGCATATGTCATAGATGGTCAAACTTCAATAAATATAAGCAAGCGTATAATCAAGGTGAAGTATGAACCATTATTGATATGACATTCAACATAAATATCTTATGACACAATCACATGTTATAAGCATGGATGGCACAACTATGTTACAAGAAACGATCTCATGGCTCAAAAAGTGTTAATATCCAAAATAGAGAGTCATGATACGTTATGTGTTACTCAATTAGATACCATGTATATGTATTAAGCAAGAATACCAACAAAAGTGTCATGAGTTTCTGATGAGAACTCTAGGGGTTGAAGAACAAAAGATGAGATTTTTATAAATATTGAGAAGAGGAAATACAAGATACAGGTCATTCGAGAGGAAATCAACTCTCCAAGCTTGAATCTAAGAGAGAAATCTTACTCACTTGATCTATGGGTTATACTATCTAATCTAGGGTTTTACTCTTAAAATAAGCATACGACCCAAATGAAAACACTCCCCAACATATAAGGGCAGATTTAGCCCAAATTACATTAAGCCCCCCCTCAAAAACCCAAATATTGCAAAAATGCCCAAAAAGTTCACAAAAATGCACTTTGCCTAATTGTTCGCCCCACGAACTATCTTGCATCGCCGTCTTTAGTACATGATGATCTCATCATTACTCCTCCCAAAAGAACCACCTTGTACTCAAGGTGGAAGTCCGGGAACCTCCGTGCAAATTGTAATAACATCGTAAGGTTCTCATGATGTCTCATGATCTGGAAGGCTGGTCCACCTAATCAACACTTCCCGCCCCCGGAGCTTCCCTGGTGAACCCATCTCAGCTCGACCGGCTCTAAAAGCACCTCCATATCATCCGTGAGTGTCTGGTGTATTGAAGAGGAAGAAGCTGGGTCTCCAATGGTCCGGCGGAATTGAGACACATGAAAGACGGGGTGGATGGCTGAATCTGGAGGAAACCTCAGTTTATACGCCACCTTGCCAATTCTGGCCTTCACCTCATATGGCCCGAAGTATCGGGACGACGACTTCTCGTTTTGTCTACGTGCCAAAGAGCGTTGTCGGTATAGTCGCAGTTTCAAATACACCATGTTGTCCACTGCGAACTGCACATACTGCCTATGCTCATCCGATCGGCTCTTCATAAGTTGATGTGCTCTCGTCAAATGTCGCTGCAACTCCTCCAATGTCTTGTCGCTCTTCTCATGATACTGGTGCACCTGGAAAACTGGCGTAGAGCGGTGACCGTAGTGAAGCAAGTACGAGGATTCCGTCCATACAAGATTCTGGAGCGGGTGATCTGGACAGAAGTGTGGAAAGATGTGTTGTACCAATACTCTGCCCAAGCTAGCTACTTCACCTACTGCTTTGGGGACTCACCAGCAGCGCATGTATGTCTCAAGAGTCCTATTGACGACCTCTGTCTGGCCGTCTGTCCGGGGATGGTAAGCGGTGATCCTCTTCAATACTGCCCCTTGCGTCCTGAACAACTCCTTCCACAAGGTGCTAAGAAAGACCTTATCCCAATCCTCGTAATAGAGTCCGGAGTCCCATGAAGCCTCACGATCCCCCTGATAAATGTCGTCGCCACAGTCACTGCGGTATATGGATGTCGTAGCGCCACAAAATGTGCGTACTTGCTGAGTCATCCACCACCACCATGTTGACAGAATACCCATCTGACTTTGGCCGGCCGTCGATGAAATCCATGGTCACCTCAAATCCAGCCGGGCAAAGATTGAGGCTGTAGCAATCCCCCAAGAGATGTCGACAAGTACTTGTGGCGTTGGCATATGTCACACTTCTCCACCATGTCTGCTACGTCCTTCCACATCCCCTCGCAGAAAAGCTCACTAGTCAGGCGTCGATAGGTCTTCAGGACCCCAGAGTGGCCACCCACTGCGCCCCCATGGAACTCTTGTAGTACACTCAGAATATGAGGCGTACCCCTCGGTAACACCAGACGTCCCTTGTACAAGAGACATTGTCCCTCCAACGAATACCCTGGATGTGCGACTGGGTCCTGTAGTAGTGCTTTTCGAATCTTTGCTAGACCCTCATCCTCATCGATCTCTCACAGGAAGGGCTCCCAATCGAGCAAAACAGGCACCAACAAGGCCGACAAGTGTGAATCCACTTCTCTACGTGATAATGCATGTCACCTTGTTCTCGATCCCCGGTCGGTACTGGATCTCAATATTGTATCATATCAATTAGGTTAACCACTTCTGATGCTCTTTAGTGACCATCCTTTGCTCCAGGAGGTATTTGAGGCTCCTCTGATCTGTCCTCACTATGAAGCATCTGCCAAGTAGATAGTGTCGCCACTTCTGCATAACAAAAATGATCGCCATCAACTCGCGCTCATAAACTGACCTGAGCCGGGCCCTTGCTGACAACACCATGCTGAAATAGTCTACCGGTCTGTTCTCCTGCATCAATACTACCCCCAAGCCATACCCGGACACATTCGTCTCCACCACAAAAGGTCGGCTAAAGTCTGGAAGTTCTAGCACTGGGACACTCGTCATGGCCCTTTTTAGGGCCTCAAAAGCTCGGGTGGCCTCTTCGTTCGAATGGAAATTGTCATTCTTCAGCTACTCAGTCAATGGTCATGCAATGGTACTGTACCTCTTGACGAACTTTCTGTAGTAGTCCGTCTGCCCCAAGAATCTCTATAACGCCCGCAGTATGGTAGGGAGTGGCCAATCCACCATGGCTGCTATCTTCGAACCGTCGGCCGACACTCCCTCTGCCGAAACAATGACTCAAATACTCTACACTCCGCAGGACGAACATGCACTTCTTCCTATTGGCATACAACCGAGTTCCTACAGCTACCGCAGCATGGTCATCAAATGTTCTGCATGTGCCTATATAGACCGGCTGTAGACCAAAATGTCGTCAAAGAACACCAACACGAACCTCCTCTAATATAGGCGAAACACCCTGTTCATCAATGCTTGTAAGGTGGCGTAGGCATTTGTCAAGCCGAATGCATGACTAGGAACTCATAGTTGCCCTCGTGTGTCCTGAAAGCGATTTTTGCCACATCCTCATCTCTCATTCGGATTTGGTGATACCTGGATTTCAAGTCAATCATGGAGAAAACCATCACCTCATGTAACTCATGTTGCAACTCGTCGATCACAAAGATGGAAAATTTGTCTGGCACCGTCTTCTTGTTCAATGCCCTGTAATCAACATAATATCTCCAGCTCCTATGCTTCTTCTTCACTAATAGCAATGACTAGAGAAAGGGCCCACATTCGGCTGTATCACCCATACCTGAATCATCTCTGCTACCATCCTCTCAATCTCCCCCATCTGTTTCTGTAGATAGTGGTATGGCTGTGCACTGATCGGAGAGACACCATCTCGAAGCACAATAGCATGCTCGTGGTCCCGTAGGGGTGGAAGCCCGCGGGGAGTCTGAAACACTCCCTAAACTGAAGTAAAACCTGTCGCAACTCCGATGGAATGTCCCGCTCTAGCTCATCCTGAACCTCCAACCACTGTAACTGCACTAAGAAGCCTCTTATTCGGACTGGAATGCCCTCGCCACGGTCTTCAAGGAAAACTTGGATCGGCACAAACTGGGGTCCCCCTGAAGTGTCACCAATCTCCATATATGCTGAAACTTTAGTTGGTATTCGTCTCTCCCAAAGACTGCAACATCTCATGCTCAAAATCACATCCGTGCTGCCCAGGTCAAGCGGCATAAAATCTTCCATGATCTGTATCTCTTGTAAGGTCAAAATCACGCCTTGGCATACTTCCCTGCTCCACTCTACCTGCCTGGTTCCCATCATCGCCCCAAAGCTCCCGATGTCAACTAACTGCAACTCCTGTTGCTCCACCACGCGGTTGGATATGAAGTTATGGGTGGCCCTACTATCAATCAATAGTATAAGCTCCTGCTCCGAGATCCTCCCGATCAACTTTATAGTGTGGTTCTGAGTGAACCACACTACGGAGTTGAGTGACACCTCCGCTACGTCCAAATGGGAGTGCTCCTGCTTCACCTCTTCCTCACTCGGCTCCACCACCATCAACACCTCATCATCCTCTACCAGTAGCAAAGTTTTTAAAGGCTATAAAGGCGTACGCCTCAAGGCGCCCCTCAGGGCGAAGCGCACCTACAGCGCCCTGAGGTGCAAAGGAGGAGGCGGTCACCCGTCGAAGGCGCGAAAATGCGTACGCCTCAGGTCGGAGGCGTACGCCTCAGGTCGGAGGCGTACGCCTCAGGTCGGAGGCGCGCCTTGAGGCGTTGGGGTTTCACGCCTTGAAACTGGTTAGTTTTTGCAATTTGTTTAAAATTCCCAGGGTATAAAAGCTAAGAGAGAGAGAGAGAGAGAAGAAAGAGGAGCTGGACTCGCCGCCACCTTTAGTCGTTGCCCCAGGTTAGTCTTCTTCCTTCTTCGTTCTCTTTTTTTCTTCCTTCTTCATTCTTTTTTTCGTTCTTCCTTCTTCATTCCTTCTTCTTCGTTCCCCCTGCCCCTCACCTGTGTTCGTTGGGTTTTTTCGTCGCTTTTTTCTTTTCTTCTGCGTTTTTTGGTCGCTTTTTTGCGTTCCTTCTTCTTCAATTTTTATCGTTTCTTCTGCCTTTTTTCATTTCTATTGTGAGAATGAGAGAGATTGAGAAAGTGAACACGAGAGAGATAGAGAGGTGCATTGTTTTTTGTGATGTTGGAAAGGGTGAATAGAGAGAGTGTATGAGAGAGAGATGCTAATAATGTTTAATTACAGAAAGAATGAATAAATTTAATTATGTGGTTATAAAGTGTTACGCCTCACAACATGCTGAAGGCTTACGCCTTACACATTGAGGCTTACGCCTCGCGTCACGGTTCGAAAAAACGCCTCACGTCACACCTTCGCGTTTTAAAACTTTGACCAGTAGCACCTGGAGTGTACGGTCTCGACAGCGATGACATGTGGTATACTTCTCATTACACCTGAAACACAACTCCTTCGTCTTCTTGTTCTGTATCTCTGCCTCGGTCATGCGTTGGAACGGTCTTGTGGGCTGTGCACCGCTGCTCCTCTCCTTGCTCACCTGAGCTCTCCATGTCTGGCCCCCTCCTGCTAGGGCCCGCTATGCTCCTGGAGGTGCCTGGCCACGAAAAGTGGACTCGTCCCAAGCTCTCCTGGCTCGTCGATCCACTGCGAGTTTGTTGTCCACCACCTGGGCTAAGTCCATCGTCTCCAACATCCCACTCGGCCTTTGCACTTGAAGTTCCCCCGAATTTCGGGTTTGAGCCCCTTCATGAAACTTCCCACTAATGTCTCCTCTGTCATCCCTCTCACACAGCCAGAAAGTGCTTTGAAATTCTCCCGATAATCCCTGACAGTGCCAACCTGCTGTAGGGCCAAGAGCTGCTCGTGCAAATCCCCCTCCTGGGTGTCTCTAAAGCGGTTTAGCATGCAATACTTGAACTCCTCACATGACTGTACCTGCCGCCACTGTTGTCTCCATTGATACCAAGCACACGCCTTCCCCTCCAAGCACACGCTCACCGCCTGGACCTTCTCCCACCCGTCATCTGATATGCCTCAAAGTACCGCTCCGCACGACAGACCCACCAGTCGGGTCCTCACCATCAAAGACCAGCATTTTAAGCTTCCACACCTTGTTTTCGGTACCAGTCAACCCTTGCCCTGCTCTTCCTCCCGGTTGCCTTAAGTGGAACTGCTGATATGCATTCTGTGGGGTTCCTCCTTCCAACGACCCCCTTCCAGCTTCGCCTTGGTGTCCATAGCCACCGGTCGCCCCAAATGGCTCCCCACCGCCTCTCGTCCAGCCATAAGGGCATCCTTCCCAAACACCGTGCTGTTGGAATTGGTCATCATTCTCCTTGGTTGGCCGTCGGGCTCCAAAAATCCATCTGTGTGCATCATCAAACCGTGGAGCCCCAAACCTTGGTCCATCGCTCCCCTGGAAAGCTGTCGGAGGCCGACGGCTTGAGAAATCTCCGAAAACCCCGCCGAAATATTGTACCGGTGGGTCCTGCGGATGCAGAAGAGGGCCGTTGCCTCCCTGCGGCAGTGCATGGGGCCAGCGAGGCCTCTGCAGCTGCGCAGGAGCCAGCTCCCTCCTGTGGCCCAGCTGGGCGCTGGCGAGGCTCCCAGGAATTCGTCGGGGCCTCGTGAGGCCCCCAGGGTTTGCTGGGGGCTCATGAGGCCCCCAGTGGTTCGTCGGACACTCGTTGGGGTTCGACGGGTTTGCCTGGCCCAGGCGAAGCCAGGCGGGGGCTGGGGAGGGTCTGTCGCCCCCCAGTGAGGGTTTTTGGGGGCGGTCAGCCTCCCAGCAGCTGCTGATTCCCCATCCCATGCCGGTGGCGGGGGAAATACTACCACGTGCTCCAATCTTCATCGGATTCCAGCGGATCTTCTTCCATAATCACCATTTGCCCTTTTCCATTGTTCAAAGGTGGTTTCTTTAGGCTCAGATCTGAATGATTTCCCCGGATCTCGTTTTTGGGTCTTTCTTTCTCGTGGCGCTGATTGCTTTGATTCTCCAGGAAAGCTTTGAACATGGTCTCCAAGGATGTCATCTTACCATTAATGGATTCCATCCTCCCATTCTTTGTTGTTGCTCCTTTAAGGTTTCAATTTCTCACTCTTTCTCCTCTAGGGCATCTATCTTTTTCTTGGATCTTGTTGTCATGGTGGATCTTCGCTCTGATACCAATTTGATGAGCACTCTAGGGTTTGAAGAACAAAAGATGAGATTTTTATAAATGTTGAGAAGATGAAATACAAGATGAAGGCTTCATTCGAGAGGAAATCAACTCTCCAAGATTGAATCTAAGAGAGGAAGCTTACTCTCACTTGATCTATGGATTCTACTATCTAATCTAGGGTTTTACTCTTAAAATAAATATAAGACCCAAATGAAAACCCCTCCCCAGCATATAAGGGAAGATTTAGCCCAAATTACATTAAGCTCCCTCAAAATCCCAAACATTGCAAAAATGCCCAAAAAGTTCGCAAAAAAGCCCTTGGCCTAATTGTTCGCCCCACGAACCATCTTGCACCGCCGTCTTTGGTACATGCTGATCTCATCAGTTTCATTACTAAGTATGCAAGCAAACATGTGTCAAACTAACCAAATGTCGTCATGTGCTAGTGAGATCATAATATTCATCATGTGTGTGAATCATCAAATCTAGTTTGATTTTTAGCACATATCACACATATGATACCAAATGTTAAATCAAGCTAGTCATCCTAAAAGAGCAAACCAATATATGATTCTAATAATTATACCACAAAGTTAAATGTCTATGTTACAAAATAGGGACATTGCCCATGGGTTTGTCCCATGTGGCAATGGCCCATCACCGTCTACCAAAAAATGACCCCAAGCCATTTATTTACATGGTTGCCATTTCCCCCAAAAACCCAAAAACCACCCCCATACTCACTTGTTTACATGTTTGCCATTTTCACAAAATTACATGGTTGCCATTCCCCCCAAAACTCCAAAAAATCCCCCAAACTCACTTATTTGCATATTTGCCATTTTCACAAAACACCCATTTATTTACATGTTTGCTCATTTTATCCCCTCGATGATACCGTCACACACATCCACACTTCTCGCTCCTTTTCGGTTGCGCGCGTGCACCACATCCCATTCGTGGGGGGGGGGGGGTTTTGCTTCGTGCATTGTGTGCATGGGTTATTTCTAGTCTATAATACAAATGCGAAATTATCCTAGGTGGCATGTTTGTCCCATGTGGCTGTGTTACATCGCCACATGGGCTGCCACTAGGACAAAATCTCCATCTCCTCACTTATTTACATGGTTTCCATTCCCTCATCCAAAAAAACACCCCCAATCTCACTTATTTACATTTTTGCCCTAGGAGATTTTCCCTCTAACCCTAAGGTTTTTGCAGGTATCCTTTTACCCCGACGATACCGACACATACCACCACACTTCTCACTTTTTTCGTTTGCGCGCTTGCACCACATCTTGTTCGTGAGGGTTTTAGCTCTGTGCACTGTGTGCACATGTTATTTCTAGTATACTTATAAACTTCAACTCCCCCAATTAAGATGCATATACCGGATTTCAATTCACTCCTTAATTCAAGTCATTTTCTCTGTGAATCAAGGAGTTGTATGTGGGTTAATCTCAAATTGTAATGAGTAGCTTAAAATAAGAAACTTTGGTTACATCAATGAATTATATTAATTCTAAACTTATTCAAGATTGTCAAATTATACTCAATTAAAATTAATCATATTTAACTTGAGCACGAATATCGACAAGATCAAACAATTAGGCATGTATATTGGAACATAATGGATGCATTAACAAATATGGAATTAATCAGAAACAAAAATTTATTGAATATCAAAATCCGTCAGAGAAAACAGGTTACTAGTCGACTATAGGCTTGCCATTGGTCGATTAGTCAGGAGATAGTTGACTAATGTGGCTACTATTAGACTAGTTCTTGACAATATAGAATTGACAGAGAAGTCACCAGTTGACTGCTAAATATGAATTGGTTGACTACAAAATGTAAGATATAATAATTAATACACATTCTAATCTTATTAAAAGCTATCAAATTAAATTTAAATAAGTTCTATTTATACCAGGGTATCGACAAGATAAGCATTGATTCCTGTCTTAATGAGTTCAAGAATAATCATCCATTAGGAACCCGATTCCGAAGCCCGCTTCGGATTTGTTTTCCTAGCATGTATATATAAACAGTGACAGGATTCATGCATATTTTTACCACATTATTTATATACGCATTTCTATCAAATTTATCCAATTTTTTTGGAACCCAAATCTTATCATTATGCAATTTAAATCTAACATGATTTCTAGTATGATGCACAATATGTGGGTTCTCCAAATGCTTAGGATGACATTATATGTATAGGATCTACCACTCTTATTACATGCAAATTATTATACATGAAGGACTAATTATTTTTAGCAAAATTAGCATACAAACACACACTTAACATGGTTCTTTTCCTTTTCTTTCTAACATCAATTTTATATTTAGAATCATGCATACATAAAAGATTTGTTCTTAAGCTAAAATTGCTCTTAATAAGACTATCATCCCTAAAAACAAGCTCTTTATGCTTCAATTTACTTAAGATATATCATTGATAAGCACACCAATTCTAGCATTAAAATCACCACATTCATTTAATTTAAAAAGAGAGGTAGCATGCTCATTCTTTAAACATTCATGATCACGCAATAGAACATCATGCTCAATTTTTGACTTATCATGATCATGAATCAATGTATTATGATTATCTTGTAAATTTTATGATCCCTTTTAATCTAGAATGCGTACATAACAGTTTTTCATGCTTCTTATATAATAATTGAAAACTTCAAGTTTATCATCATTATCACTAACGGAGGAGTCAAAATCTGAGTCTGAGTTAGAAAATACCTAACGAGCAATGAAGGATGCTTCATGGTTTTCTCCTTGATTGTCCTTGGTGTTATTGGCTCCACTAGATCCAACGGGTCCTCCTTTGGGTTATCTAGGTCCTTTTCGTTGAACGTGGAGCTTCTTAGGTGGACATAATCATTTTCCTTCTTTCCGTACACACGCTCCAAAGGACCTCTCATTAGCGGAGCTAGCATAAAAACCAAGACCAAAGACTTCTTTAGTAAAATAAGAATATAAAATATACATTAACATGCAGTTGAGACAATCTTCCTCTTTTTGTTCTACAGTCCATGTCTCCTTTGGTGCAAAGAGCGGTGTGTATGGTTGGAGCAAGAATTCTCCATATCCGTAGTGCATACTCGAATGTACATCATAATTCTTCTCTTCCATATCCAGTAGTCTGTTCCATCAAACATTGAAGGAATACTCGGGTCTCCACCAAGTCCCGTTACGGGTTTCTTTGTTGATACCATCTAGAAACCTTTCTATGATACCATACGTCGGGATCTCTTATAGATGGCAAGTGAAACACTAGAGGATGGGTAAAAAGTGTTATTCAATAAAATTTGCACTTAAAATAATTCCATCTAAATTTCATCTAAGTTTTCAATTAGAGTTACATAACTTGGATCTTAATCAACAATCTCAAATATTTGCAAGTAAAAGATAAACATCGGAAATATAAACTAATATGTAAATATACAGATAGAGCACAAGAGACCAGTAAAGCAACGCAAAGACACACGAATTATCCCGGTTCACCCAAAATCCTGGGCCACATTTGGACCCTAACCGTGTTTTGGGTTCCACTAATCGAACTCCCAAGGAGTAGATTACACTTGCCTTCCAACTCGAGGACTTTGCCTTGTCTCCCTTCAAGAGGACTTTATAACCACCTTATCAACACAAGAATTTTTGCAATAATCACACCAAGTGTGAATTTTACAACACAACCTCATCAAGTGAGGATTTCTAAATCACCAAGCAATACAACTAGTATGTTTATCACTTCTCAATAAAGGATTTTACAAACTTTGATTTGGTGGAGTTTACAATCTTGCACATAGCTTTGACAATTGAAGCTTAATGTGTGGGGTGTGGCTAAGGCTAGAAACTCTTTGATATCAAGAAGTAATGATGAAAGCCTTTAAGAGATTAAGAGTGGATTTAGCCAAGAGGATACTTAAACGCGTTTGAGAAACTTTGAAAAACAAGAGGCCAAAACACCAAATATTTTGCTTAAGGAATTTTAGAGCACAATAGCATGAAAATATTTACGAAAGCTTGTTTAAAATAAAAATCATTTTTACCAAAAATACCAGCACCACCACCTGTTTATAAGCCAAGTTTCGGGTCAGGCAGAATACCAAAAATATCCTTAACAACTGCTATAAACGGTTAGTTGCTGATTTCCAATGCTGGTCTAACGACTAGTTGTAGTCGAGGCCAACACATCAAGGATTTTGCTTAAGAAATTTTAGAGTACAAGAGCATGAAAATCTTTACGAAAGCTTGTTTAAAATGAAAATCATTCTTACCAAAAATCCTAGCAACATCCCCCGTTTATAAGCCAAGTTTCGGGTCAGGCAGAATACCAAAAATACCCTTAACAACGGATATAAACGATTAGTTGCGGATTTTCAATGTTGGCCTAACAACTAGTTGTAGTCGCCTACTATACACTTACTAGTTGACTAGTTGGTAGCTAGTTGACTAGTTGATGTACATTGGTCAACTAGTCAAGCATGTCTTCAGGAGCTGATTTCTCTCTGTATAAACAAGTCGACCACAGTTCATTGACTAGTCGACCAGTGTTCAACAACTAGTCAACTAGCTTATGTATCGTGATTGACTAGTCTGACATGCTTTCTAGCCTATTGATAGCCATGTCTAGCTGGCTGACTAAGTATCTGTTCTAGTCGACTATTTAGCATATGAAACTTAAAATCTGGCCCACTAAACTTTGAAAAACTATTTTAAATTATTTTCAAAATATTTTAAGCTTTTGAAAAGTTATTCCTAAGTGCGTATGCTTCAACACAAGGCCTTATACTAAAATCTAAGACAAGACTAACACTTACATCAAAATACATGATATCTTCTGATACGAACTAGGGTTTCGTATCAATTAATTTCAGAATTTAAAGGTGGAAAAATATAAAAAGAGGATTTTTGGATCTTTTAGATTGCGAAGAACTAAGAAAAAAGATTGATAAATGAGTCTCTTTCGAGAGGAGACTCGCTCTCCTAGCTTTGTTGCACGGAACAAAGCCTAAAACCTTCACAAGAGATGCCTACAATTGTTCTTCACAAAATAAGCATAAAGAAATAAAAGACGGCTAGCCCTAATAAATAGAAAATAGGGGATTTACTAATCTAGTCTGAAAAGACTAGAATACCCCTACATAACTAAATCACCAAAGCCTAATCATCAAGTGGGACCCGGGTGCGGCGAATCGGCAAAGCGGGCGGCGGCTAGGGGCGTCCGCATCAATACCTCCCCCTAAAAGAGCCACCTTGTCCTCAAGGTGGAGATCTGGCTTTGATGCCCCCCCCGAGGGAAAACAGAGGCTAGGGTCACCTGTCAGAACCACCGTGCGACCCCCCTCCTGGAATTCCATCCTAAGCTGCTTCCAGTTCATCTTCACACCGCCCAACCCCCTCAGCCACTGTACGCCCAGAATCACATCGATATTGTCTAACTCTAGGGGCAAGAAGTCCTCCACGATCTGCACCCCTTGTAAGGTCAGACTCAGCCCCTTGCACATCCCACTGCTCTCCTCCCTCCTCCCTGTCCCTGAGAGGACCGTAAACGTCTCCAAGGTGCTCACCTGCAACCTATAACGATTCACCAAATGTCGAGAGATGAAGTTGTGGGTAGCCCCACTGTCTATGAGTACCATCACCGGCGCGTCGTCCAATCGCCCTGACAACTTCATGGTATGGTTCGTGGTTACCCCTACCAAGGAGTTCAGGGACACCTCCGCTACATCCAGATGTGCGTGCTCAACTTCTCTCTCTTCCGTCATCACTGGCCCCACATCATCTGCATACTCCCCCTCGTCCGGTACTAGCACAATCTGCATCAGCCTGCACGCAC
This sequence comes from Scilla litardierei, assembly GCA_030789695.1. NCBI lineage: Eukaryota > Viridiplantae > Streptophyta > Magnoliopsida > Asparagales > Asparagaceae > Scilla > Scilla litardierei. The sequence continues at coordinate 14,897,043 of CM061137.1, read as the reverse complement.
ATCGATGACCGGGACTGAACTTCTCATCGCATCTGAAGCAGAGGCCTGCAGCACGCCTCGCTCTCATATCAGCCTCAGTCATCCGTTTACCAGGGATCACTGGTCGGGTTTCCTCTCTCTTCATTTCCGTGTCCACTGGTGCTACTGTAACCCCCGGAAGTGGGGCCGGTGCTGTCTGACTACGCTGGCCCTGTGCTCCCCAAGTCCCCCGAATGTGTCTCTCCTCGGCATGCTTCTCCTCCGCCTTGTGGGCCAGACGAAGGACATCCTCCAATGTCACCGGACTCTGCATCCTCAGTTCCGCTCGTATAGAGGGCTTCAGCCCCCTCATGAAATTCCCAATCATCACCTCGTCGGTCACCCCCTTCACCCTACTATTCAGCATCTCGAACTTCTCCACATAATCCCTGACCGTCCCCTCCTGCCTCAGAGCAGATAACTGCTCGTAGAAATCTCCCCCTGGGGTCTCCTGGAACCGGTCTAGTATCAGTGCGGACAGCTCCTCCCAAGTGTAAAAGGGGGTCCGCGCCACCTTCCATCTGTACCAGGCCAACGCCTTGCCCTCGAAGTAGATTCCGATGGCCCTCAGAACCTCCTCCTCCGTCAACCGCATCACCTGGAAGTAACGCTCCGCCCGGTAAATCCACCCATCCGGATCCGTGCGGTCAAAAATCGGCATCTTCAGTTTCATAAGGCGGCGATCTGCATTGATGTCCCCCTGAGGTCCCCCATCTCTACCGCGGTCACCCCATGGCCGAATCCTCCGCCGACGGTCTCTGCTGGTCCTCCCCCGTCCACCCCGTACAACTCCTCGGGCCAAACGGGTCTCTCCCACGCCTCCGGCTGGTAATGGTACCCCGGAAACTCCTGCTGTCGTGCCCACACGGGCCCTCCTGCCCCTTTGTGTGGCTGTACTGGTGTTGTCCGTCCCCCAAAATAGCCTCCCGGGCCTTGTCCCCGCCCCGGAAAGCCATCAAAAGCCTGCCTGGGATCAACCTGCGGTCTCGGTACCTGTGGATGAGCCTCTGGTCCCCAAAATTGGGCTACTGGAGCCCCAATAGTCGTGTCTCGGGCCCATCCGCCTCCGTCTTGCCCCCACGGGGCTGTCTGTGCTGCTGTGGGCCCCCGGAAGGTCGTTGGCGTCGACGCGGGCCCCCAGGGGGCTGCCTGCACCTCGGCAGGCCCCCAGAAGTGAACTGCAGGCCTGTTTGGGCCTGCTGGGACAGCGGCAGGCCTGAACGGGCCTGCCGAAGTCGCAGCAGGCCCTTCCGGGCCTGCAGCAGCTGCGGCAGGCCCACTGGGCCCTGCCGCAGGCTGCGCAGGCCCGACAGGGCCTGCCAATATTTCCGCAGGCCCTGAAGGGCCTGCTGTGCAAGCCGCAGGCCCAGATGGGCCTGCCGAGCTTGCTGCAGGCCCAGGAGGGCCTGTTCCAGGGGCTGCCGGCCCCTCCATGCCCTTGTCTGGCCCCTCTAGGGTTTGCGGCGGCTGCGTTTTGCTCCAGATTTGTAGCCGTCGCCCCCTCCGGTTGCTCCCAACTTGCCGATTCAAGCGTCGATCCTCCTTGGTTTTCTCCCCCTTGAATCCTCTTGCCCCGATCCCTCCTCTCTCCATTGTTAGGGCTTGAAGCATAGCTTTTATCTCCAGAATTGACGATGTGGCCTCCCTCAAAAATTTCAGATCTGAAGTTGCCTCATTTAACCCTTGGATGTCCCATGCCGTTTGCGCGGCTTCCCTTCGCATGCCCCGAAGCTCGGTTTGGATGTCCTCTTGCGAATGGGCGTGATCCTTGATGGATTCACCTAGGGGTTTCTTCAATCACTCGATCTCCCGGTTGAACTCTTCCCGAAGCCCTTGTACCTTCTCATCCACGCCATCCGCCTTTGACCTCGTGCTCGTCGCCATTGGATCTCAATGCTCTGATACCAATTTGATACGAACTAGGGTTTCGTATCAATTAATTTCAGAATTTAAAGGTGGAAAAATATAAAAAGAGGATTTTTGGATCTTTTAGATTGCGAAGAACTAAGAAAAAAGATTGATAAATGAGTCTTTCGAGAGGAGACTCGCTCTCCTAGCTTTGTTGCACGGAACAAAGCCTAAAACCTTCACAAGAGATGCCTACAATTGTTCTTCACAAAATAAGCATAAAGAAATAAAAGACGGCTAGCCCTAATAAATAGAAAATAGGGGATTTACTAATCTAGTCTGAAAAGACTAGAATACCCCTAGATAACTAAATCACCAAAGCCTAATCATCAAGTGGGACCCGGGTGCGGCGAATCGGCAAAGCGGGCGGCGGCTAGGGGCGTCTGCATCATCTTCACTTGATGGTCTTTGATGTAGTCTTCTTGGAGTTCCATGGTCTTGCGGCTCTTGCCTTTGATTCTTGATTTCTTTAAACCTGGTGCCTTGCTTGAGCTCCACGACTGCTCTTTATTGACTCTATGTGTCATAAATGATTTCTTTGTTTTACATTCATCAATAATTTGGTTTCATGCGTCTTGTAATCATGTTTTTGACTACGTGCTCCTTACATATATCCACAACGTATTAGTACACAATAGATTGTTCATCATCAATCATTAAAACATACCCTTAAACATATCTAAGGGTGACTCAATATCCTAACAACAACCTCATCCTCTATGGTCCTCCTCAGACACAAAAATCATAAAAGGGAAATGCTTTAATCGGAAGAAAATCTACGCAAATCAAAGCAAATCTGAAGCAAATCGATGCAATCGAAGCAAATCTAACGCAAATCGAAGCAATCAAAGCAAATCGGATGCACTTCAAAGTAAATCTGAAGCAAATCGATGACAAGTTTGATTTTTTCATTGCAAGTTCTTTTTCAGTCTCTCTTTTAAATTGATTTTTTTGATTTTTTTTCCACTGCAAGTTCGTTTTTTATTTTTCACCACAGGTTGTTTTTTCCTTCATCAACATTGTCCACCTTCTCCACTCTAGGATTTGGTCGAAAACTGGTCAGTTCTGGCCAGTTTTAACCGAAACAGTTCGAAAGTGGATAGTTTTGGATGAAACCGACTGATATCGAGAACCCATTACTGTTTTGTATCGTCCCCTGTCGAAACCGAAACGAAACGACCAAAACCAAATAGTTTCCGGCAAAACATCATTCATTGCTATAATAACCTTTCAACTAGATTTCTAATCCATGTCATTCATGTGTTAATGAAATAAAATTGCATTGAGCTTCCTGGTGCAAACCATATGTTGGATATTGAGTCACTCCATGTTTATTTTGATGATGAGCAACATATTAGGTACTAATATCTTCTTGAGTATATACGTGTAGATAATGTGCTTTCATGATCTAACAATGCAAATCAAGAAGGAATAGATCTAACTAAGACCATGGAGATCCAAGGTAACCAAGATAATGTACGAAGAACTTGCAAATTGCATCAAGTGCTTATTGTAATTTTTTCATTTTGTTGTAAATTTTATCTTTTGTCTTGGTTGCACGTTAAAGTCGTTGTTGAAGCGCTCACACATTTCGGAAAAATGATTTAAAATATTAAAAAAACCATTTTCTAGGTTTTAGAGCCCATTTCCTTTGTTCCAGCCAGGAGTCGACTTCATTAGTATAGACGACTACCTCTTTTGCCTGGACTCTGTAGTGTTTTGGGAGTCAACTTATATACACTGCTTAGTCGACTACTCAGTGTATAGTAGTCGACTTCCAGTGCCCAGTCAGCACCCCAACGATAGGATTTCTGCCTTGTTTTTTGGCCCGTTGGAGGGGCATTTTGGTCGAATTTTTTTGACCTGAATGTACCTCTATACATTGGGGGTTGTTGATGTAGTTATAGTCAATTAATGATCAATATTCTCAAGAGAAAAAGAGTTTTCAAGTTCAAAAGTTTTTAAGCAAAATCCTAATTCATTGGCCTAAGTTTTGAAGAGATTTCAAAAACCATTCATGGCCAAATTCTAAATCTCTAAGAGCTTCATTTTCTCATCATTTGGAGATCCATTATAGCCACACTACAGCACATAAGAGCTTCAACATTTGGCTATACATAAAACGAGTTGTAATTATTTTTCCTTCTTACATTTGGTGAGATGTTCTCTCTCTTGAGAAGAGTTGTCTCATTGAGACGTGTTGTTCCATTTGGAACGTGTTGTAAATCCAATTAATTAGTGGATTTATTTCCTAGAAAGGATGTGTTGCTGGATGTACGGGAAGTGCCTCGAACCAGGATAAATTTGGGCATTTGTGATTGTGACTCACCTTGTGTCTATTGTGTACTTGCAATTGTTTTAGCTTCCGCATTACTCTTTATTATTGTAAGTTATTATTGTTGATTAAGTTACAATTAGTTAACTCTAATTGATAACTTAGGTAGAATTACTAGATATTTTTATAATTTTCAACAGCACCATTCACCCCATACTAGTGTTCTATTTGTCATCCACAGGGTCCAAACACGTGGTATCAGAACTTGGTTAAAGGTGTCATCAACTAACAATACCTACCCTAAAGGCCAATCCATCAATCGTATACCTTTGCTTACCGGGTCAAACTATTGGACGTGGAAGAATCGGATCAAGATCTATTACAAGCCCATTTTCTATAACTTGTAGACCATGGTGGAGCACCAATATGTTGAACCAACAAAGTCGGAAAATGAATGGACAAAAGCCGAGAAGGAGAAGGATACATTGAACTCCAAAGCAATGAACACACTCTATTGTGCAATTGATAATGCGGAGAGCAGCTTGGGTGTCTCGTGCAACCACCGTTCACGAAATGTGGAAAATTCTTGAGGTAACCCACGAAGGTATCACACAAGTTAAAACTTCTCTCTATGTTCATAGCTATGAATCTTTTGAGATGGAACCTGGAGAATCAATTTCGGATATATACATTCGCTTCACGGAGATCATGAAACACTCTTGCGGGGCTTGGTAAGAGCTATTCACAAAGCGACCATGTGACCTAGCTTCTTCAATCTCTCACACCTGAATGGGAGAGGAAGATCATGGCCATTGAGGAAGGGAACAATCTTTCCAAACTCACTTTGGAGGATCTAATTGGCAACCTCACAGCATAGGAGCTCCAATTGCAGCAAATGAAGGATAAGGAGCAAACAAAGAAGAAGACACTTGCTCTCAAAGCCGTCAAGGAAAATGATAGCTTGGAAGAGAAGGATGATGATCAAATTTCTATCATGACAAGAGAATTCAAGAACTTCTTCCGACGTAAGTCTAAATTTAATAAGTATAGATTAACTAACAAAATTATTATTTGCTTTGGATCTAATAAGCCACTACATGGCATAAAGGAGTGTTCTCTATAAAAGAACAAGGGTAAAGAAAAAGCAAAATAAACTTCAAAATGGAAGAAACCTAAGAGGAAAGTATTTGCGGCATGTGACTAAGAATCAAGTGTTTCATCCGATGAGTCCTCAAGTGAAGAAGAAGAGGAAAAGAATGAAAAGACATACATGTGCTTCATGGGGATTACAAATGATGAAGATGTAAATTCTGAATCTGAAGTCTCTGATAATGATAATGATGATGATGTTATGTTTGCTAGATTACTTGAGAAGTATGAATCATTGCTTAAAGATCATATGGTAAGTTTAAAAAGATTCATACAGATTGCATGCCTTACGTAGAAATTAAAAAGATAAAAGAAGAGAACCTTATTATGATGACCTATATAGGAACGTTGATATGTTCAATAAAGGTAAGGAGAAACTAGATGATTTGATTACAGAGACCCTCTAGTAGTATATTCGGCTTAGGTTATGATAAGCACATGTTAGGCCTAAATAGGACCATACTAGGGTGCATCGCTCTAGAAATGGTTTCATCAAAGTTTGGATACCCAAGCGTGTGATCGTTCAAATGAAAGATGAGTACGTTTCTAGATTCATGCATAATGTGCATTTTTGTAGAGATTATAGATATATTTGTGATGGGAAATCTATACCCAAATGAGTTTGGTTTCCCGTTGAGTGGTATTTCTACCTTTTGTGACTAATCCCATGGACCCAAAAGAAAGGATACCCAAAAAATTATTTCATTTTCAGGCACTCAATTATGATGAGATTAGAAGCTAGCTCCCAATGGATTTCAAAGTATATGCATGTTTTAAGGGACATGCCCAATTGTTGTGATGTATATTTTAAAGGGAGCTTAATGCAACGGATTGTAAGTAAATTTTATGCATAATTTTTCATCACGTGATACAATTTTTACATATGGTATCATTTTAGACACTTGGCATCTTACGTACACTCACCTTTGGGAGAGAATTTATATGCCAATGGGATCACCTATCTAGAGGGAGTAAACTTTCATTGAATATTGAGTCACTATATTTTATGTCGGAGAGAGTATTCATGGAGAGAGAATATTATCCCCTTTTGATTATTCCAAAGGGGGAGATATAAATATACACATACACTCATGCATTGCATAATTTCATATGTTATATGCAATATGTTGTCATCATCGAAAAAGGAAAGAATGTTGGATATTGAGTCACCCCTTGTTTGTTTTGATGATGAGTAACATATTGGGTACTACTATCTTCTTGAGTATATGTGTGTTGATAATATGCTTTCATGATCTAACAATGCAAATCAATGAAAATAAAGCTAACATAGACCATGAATAGCTAATGCAACCAAGACAATGGACGAAGAGCTTGCAAATTGCATTAAGTGTTTATTGTAATATTTTTATTTTGATGTAAATTTCATTTTATATCTTGGTAGCATGTTAAAGTCTTCATTGAAGCTCACACACAGAAACACATGAAATGCTTTCAGAATATTTTAAAACCCATTTTCTAGGGTTTTAGAGCCCATTATCTTTGTTCCTGCCAGGAGTTGACCATCAGTAGTATAGTAGTCAACTACCTCTTTTGCCTGGATTTTGGAGCATATTGGGAGTCGACTACTATACACCGAGTAGTCGACTACCACTTTTTTGCCTGGACTCTGGATTGTTTTGGGAGCTGACTCCTATACATTAAGTAGTCGACTACCACTTCCAGTAGTCGACTACCACCTCAATTAGTCGACTACTCAGTGTATAGTAGTCGAATACCAGTGCCCAGTCAGCACGCCAATGATGGGATTTTTGTCCCTTTTTTCTGCATGTTGAGGGGCATTTAGTCAAGATTTTTGACCCGAATGTACATATATATATTGGGGGTTGTTGCTGTAGTTATAGTCAATTAATGATCAATATTCTTAAGAGAAAAAGAGTTTTCAAGTTCAAAAGCTTTTAAGCAAAATCCTCATTCATTGGACCATGTTTTAAAGAGATTTCAAAAACCATTCTTAGCCAAATTCTAAATCTCTAATAGCTTCATTTTCTCATCATTTGGAGATCCACTATAGCCACACTACAACACAACAACTTCAATATTTGGTTATAGGTGAAAAGAGTTGTAAGTATTTTTCCTTCTTATATTTGGTGAGGTGTTTTCTCTCTTGAGAAGAGTTGTTGTCTCATTGAGACGTGTTGTTCCATTTTGGACATGTTGTAAATCTAAGTTATTAGTGGATTCATTGTGATGTCACCGTTTGCAGCACTGTACGTGAGGAAGTGTCGATCACCATTGAGTTGGGACGATGTGTGTGCTCGATAGCTGATTGGACCTGGGTTGACTGTGGAAGCAGTTGATTTGGTATAGACTATCAGGAAGAAGCTACAGTTGGTGCATGATAGATACATGCATTAGGCAGATTCGAAGCGGCGACATTTGGAGTTTCAGCCGAGCGATCATGTCTTCTTGAAGATCTCATCCAATAGAGGGTTGATTCGGTTTGGTCAGAGAGAGAAACTCAGCCCACAGTATATCGGGCCTTTCGATGTGCTGGAGTGAGTGGGAGAAGTGGCGTACAGACTTGTACTGCCTTCATCTCTTGAAGGGGTGCATAATGTGTTCCATATATCCCAGCTGCGGAAGTACGTGGGAGACCCGACACACGTGTTCGACCATTCAGAGATTACTGTGCGGTCAGACTTGACATATAAGCAGCAGCCGGTGAGGATCGTTGATTGGCAATAGAGGGTCCTCAGGAACAAGACAGTCAACTTGGTGAAGGAGATGTGACACCAAGACTCTCGCCTGGATAGACTAACTGGGAGAGAGAGAGGATGAGATGAGAGAGCGATATCATACATATTTGATGTATCCTAGTTCTTTAAATTTCGAGAACGGAATTTTCTGTAAGGTGTGTAGAATGTAATGGGCCCGTTCTATTTAAACAAAAAAACGTTTTTTTCCTCTTAATTCGTTTTGGGCGGCCCATCAACCCAGGCCCACTCGGGCTCTTTTATTCATTCACTTCTCTATCTCTCTCATTTTTCTCAACCGAGCCCACTCGGGCTTTCGACCGAAGGCGACGAGCGATCACCCCTCTCTTTGTTTCCCGTTCAAACTGTTTGAAACCCTAACCGCTACCCTCTCGCTTTGATCGCGCGAATCGCGTGCCACGGTCGCTCTACGATCGTCCTCCAATGACTTGTCCGACGTCTATATCGTCTATTCCCTTTCTTCTTCAAGTTTTACGCGAAAACTGTAAGTTTTATTCAGTTTTTCTGGAGCTTTCGATTGGATTTTCCTTCGGCTGGAGTTATTTTTCTTGCGTGTATTTTCGGATCTATGTTGAGGCCTTCGGTTTTCTTTGATTTCTTGGGCATCGACAAAGATCGGTAGACCTTATCTTCCTCATGCTTCAGTTTAATTTCAGTTTCATTATACGTAAATCTTGAGATGAATTGTCGGTTAATTTGTGCAAAAAAATTGATTTTTCGCAATAATTTCTCGGGAGATGATGATTTTGGAAAATAGTTTAGGGCTTGATCCCCCTAGTTTATTTTTGTGGGGTTGGCTCCCTTTCTTGCTGGGCTTGGGGTCCCGGGTTTCTGTGCGTTGGCTGTTTTGGGGTTTCGTCTCCTTATCTTGTCTGGTCGTGGGGTTTCGACTTGTGGATGTGCACTGTCTTGGGGTTTCGTTTGTCTCCCTTTTTTGAGGGCTTCGGCTTACTGTCTGGACTTCTTTGGGTGATTCGACTTTCTGGTTGGGTTGTTATGCAATTTTGGCTTGCTGATCTGGGTTGTGTGGTGTTTCAGTTATGCCCTTAGGTGGCCATTGGGTTTCAGTTTGTTGCTGGTGTTGTTTGGGGTTTCGGGTGCTTGCTGTTTTTGGGTTCCTGTTTCCTGTGCCGTCTGTCTGGGCTTTGGGACTCATTTACCCCGCTGTCTTTGGTCCTCGGACCTAGTTCCTTGCAGATCGGATCGTAGTCCATGTGGATCTTGCCTAGGTTCGGGTCCACCACAACGTGATGAAAAACCCAAATCTGATCCCTCTAACTGAAATTTTCAGAAATGCAAAAGATTACAGCCTTCAGCTTCTTTTTAAAAATAACTGTTATTATATCTCTTGTCCAATTTGTGCTTTCGTAAGAGTAACTTTCAGTTCACGAATGTTTAGCTTAAAATTGAAATGTTAAAAGAAAATATTCCTTTTTGGGAAATTGTTCTATGCATGAGGAATTAGAAAGTTTAATAGTATATTTAAATTGCGTAGTCCAGGGGATGTTACTCTTGATGACACTGATAATGAATAGCTTGTGGATGGAAATTAAGAATTGGCTCATGACATATTTTGTTGCTACTACATGTGTGTAAATCTGATTTATTGCACGTGAATCCCTCTTAACTACGTTTTTAAATAAATTAAACTTAGATAACTTCTGATAGTCATCACTATACCTGACATGATGTTGTTAGCATGCAAACTAGTGACAATTGAAAATCTAGACAACATCTTCTGACATGAATATAGCACATGACTACGAACTAAACAATTTCACATGACTCGCTAGGGTTTTGTGAAAACTTATAATTGAGAGAGTATGTGAGCGATTGGAGCCCTGCTTTCGGCCCGTATCTGGGAGGATTTCCGTCTATAGATCTTGAGTCCCTGTCACAGTTGACTTCTAGATTTGATCCGGTGTAGCGTCCCGCGGTCTAAGATGGTCTCCGGGTTGCACATCGTGCTCTCTGTTATACGTTTACGATTTAGAATTGGACAACATTAATAGTACACCCTCATAGTAGTTTGGTGATATTGAAATATTCGTAACATGTTACATTTTTAAATCATACCATTTATATCTGTTCGTCATTATCTTTTTGTTTATGCACCGTTATTATTACTGTTGCTTGGTTAGATATCATCTGCTCTATTGAGCAGTGGTACAATTTCTGTTCCACTAGGTGACGAACATGAATATACGTATGCATCGGTGTACGAGGAGTCGGAGGTTACAATCCAGGACGATGAGCTTTGAGGACTGGCTAAGTATGAGTGTCCTTGGTAGTTCATTCCTATGTATTTACTTTTCTGCTTTAGAGGGAGATGTGTACAGAACTTTGTATGAAGGTAATTAAATGAAAAGAGTATTTTAATTCTGTTAACTTCTGCTTTCCACATTGTTTTTATTGGTATCTGTAGGACCTGCATAAAATTGTACAAAAATGACGACACCCAGACTCGGGGCGTTACAACGTGCTACTGGATGTATGGGAAGTGCCCCGAACCAGGATAATTTTGGTGTTTGTGATTGTGACTTTCCTTGTGCCTATTGTGTACTTGCAATTGTTTTAGCTTTGCATTACTCTTTATTATTGCAAGTTATTATTGTTGATTAAGTTATAATTATGTAACTCTAATTGATAAATTAGGTAAAATTACTAGTGATTTTTATAATTTTCAAGAACACCATTCACACCCTCTCTAGTGTTCTACTTGCCATCCACAGGATCCCAACAACGTATTCATTACAAAAGTACTAAACATAACAACAAAACCTAGCCACTGAATCTGAATACGGTTGAACAGTTGTTGGAGCTGTTGCCTCTCCATTGTCCTTTTTAAACTAAAATTTCCAGAAGAGAGGATGTGTGCTTGTTTGTGATTATGATGGTCTGAATTTTGATTATGTTAATAAGACTTTAACCACGTGCTATGCATGCAAAATAATATTTGGATTAGTTAATTCAAAACGTCCAGGATTAAATACATATTTTTCAGACATACTTATGAAAAGGCTACTTTTAAAATTATATGATGCACACGGCAGATTCACAATACATTCGAATTTCTAAATTGGCAAAATTATTATGTGTTTGTACTTTGACTCTGAATTTTCATTTAATCATTAATTTTCTTTCCTAGCTCTCATATAGTTTAGAAGGAGTTTTCTAAACCTCATTAGCAGGGTGGTGGTGGTCGCACCCACAAAATTTATCTTTTTTAAATATACATTGTGCATGTACAATATATAGTTTTTAATTGAGTGTAATAGGATTTTGCACCTTCACTGTAGCACGGTGATAGAGCTGTTCGCAGGGGGCAGGACATTTGGGGCTCAAATTCCAAATTATTTAGAGTTTGTATGCAAAGTATATTTTTGTGTGAAATTATTTATCAAAACTGTTATACATTCTCTTTATGCGTTTTCGGAGGGATGTAGCCCATGCAATATAGGAGCTAAGCTTTCGATTGCGATTATTTATTTATTTATTATTATTATTTTTTTTTTGGGGGGACACATATAACCATTGGTATTTCTGTAGTTTTTGGTTCATATTTCATGAGACACGTCCAAAGCATCTGGTGCTGCTGTATCCTCTTGCTTGTGTTAGCTGATGTGGTGTTTGTGTCTCTCTGTTTTTTTGCTTTATTTTGCTTGGCACTACATGTCAATTCTATCGTTCCCATCCTTGAACTCTTCTCAGCAGCTGGTTGTTAAATGTGAGATAAATCTCAAGTGCAAATTTACTACCCTATGGAGGTAGCATTAAATGTAGCTGAGGTATTGTGGGGTAGGTTTTAATCGGAGAGTGTTTAGAAATTTCTAGAATCAAATGATGTGTTGGTACTATGTCTTTTAATATAACAGTAATAAAATAAATGGTATTTCAGGTGGTAACATGCATTACTCCAGCCACCAGTCCATCCTCATCCAAACATAATCTCATTAACTGAGGGGTTTGCATTATATATTGTGGAGATATCAATTCAACAAAAAGCCTGATTTGATTACTTTGTCTGACATCAGATGCATTAATGTAAATGCCATCAGGGATAAACTCTTTCAAGTTCTTCATGGCATACAAAGGATCATTAATGATCAACGACGACCTTTTATTGCAAGCCTTTGAGAAGTGCAAATCACTTGGTGCGCTGGCTATGGTTCACGCAGAAAATGGTGATGGTGTTGCCGAAGGACAAAAGAGAATGATAGACCTTGGTATAACTGGTCCAGAAGGTCATGCTCTTTCCAGGCCTCCAGTGGTAATGCTTGAAAGAATATTTTTTCCTGCAAAGCTTTTACAATAGCACCTTAGCACTTTATAATCATTTTCTCCCGTAAGCTTATATTCTATTACTCCGTCTGACTGCACCTTTTATTGCAAAAACACTCTTATTCCGTTGTACTTTGATTGATGTTTCTGGCTGTTCATATAGAGATTAATAGCTGCAGAGTTCATCCTTCCATTCTCTTGATTTTCTTATGGCATCTTTTACGAATTTTAGGAATCTATGCTGTTGAGATATACTATTTAGGGCATTTGACAGGTTGTGTAAATTTGACATATACATCTGTATTAATAATAAACAAGTGGGGAGGAGGAGAATTACTCTATCTAAACATTACTGTTTATTGTTTTCCCACACATAAATCACCATCTTCCTCCGTTTGACCTCAAAATCATCATCCAAACCTGACCCAACCTCAACTCTGCTGCCTGCATCCTGATCCGACACTGACTCCCTCGCCATAAGTGCATTCACCTTTTGATTGATAATTGACGACGTGGTATTATGTTCATGTGGGATGAAATTTAGTTTCTTAGAAAAACAAGAAGCAACTAGTTATATCTTGATCTAGTTTGGAGCCTGAGCACAGAACCGTGGCAAACACAACATGTGAGCTGGTGTGGATTCAACGCTACTCCTTGAGTTAAGTTTTGCTACACTGATTCCTACAAGATTGTATTGCAATAACAGAACAGCTATATATATCGCCAACAATTCTATCTTTCACGATAGGGCAAAACACATCCAGATTTAACGTCATTCAGTGAGGTAATATGACAATAAGGTGATAGAGGTGAAATATTAGTTCTATGAATAAGCTGACAGATATATTTACCAGATTTTTGGAAAAAGAAAGTGGATTACATATGTGACAAGCGGTGCATGTATAACATATATGCTTTAGCTTGAGGAGAAGTGTTGAGATATAATATTTTTTGCATTGGAGGGGTTTTGTACCACTCTATAAATAATAAACGGGTAAGAAGGAGAAGAAGTACTCTCTCTAAACAGTTTCCCTAAATAACTCTGATTTTGGAATATTACTCATTATCATCAGACTCCCATTGTGTACCCCTTTTTGGGTATAACTTCCAATACTTGTGTTTTCATGGCATCATCTACCTGTTTGTTGATATGGTAGCATGAAATTTACTGGCAATAAAATAGTATATCAGCTCACAAATTTCTAAAAAATTGTTTAGTCTTCTAAAATCATTAGCATGATGTAATTGGATTCTAGTTGATCACAATCTGAATGACTAATTATTCAGCTCTCAATATCATCAAGATTTCTAGCAAATCCACTGATCAAATTATGATTATTTTCTTTTCGGATGCACTCTATTTGATGTTTGTGCAGTTGGAAGGAGAAGCTACTGCTAGAGCTATCCGCTTAGCTAGTTTTGTCAATACACCCTTGTATGTGGTTCATGTGATGAGTATCGATGCTATGGAGGAAATAGCGAAAGCCAAAAAATCAGGTTCCTTGTTTTATTTTATTTTATTTGTTTCATGCCTACCTCTCAAGTACTATGTGTTCTTCATATAATATATATCTTTTAACGAGTTCTACGCAAGAACCCAATGTTAAGTTGTTTAAAACCAATTTCTGAAGTAGCTGAATATTCCTTTCCTTCAATATTTATGTGCATCCACTTGTGTGTTTATCCCACAGAATTCATATGTTTAATTCCAGATTATTTGCGATTTTGTTTTAGCCTAGAATTTTAATTATTGATTTAAAATATTTTATTGGTGATAATTGAAAATTGCAATCCGTAAATCCGTTATTTAGATTACAAACCCCTAACTCAAGATAAATTGAACCCATTCAAATTCTCCATCTCCATATAAGAATTTTATTATTCACCCTTTTCCCATTCTCATCCCCCTCTAATCCTTTCATTGTCCCCTGAATGTTACATACGCTCCCAAATGTGATAGCACTTCTATGCCATCCCTTCAACGCTATTTACCCTCTTGTGGCTGTACCTCCTTCGCAATTGCTTAAGCCACCTTTACTGTTGCACGTCCACTGGTGTTGCTGCTGCCCCTCTACCTGGAGTGCCCCAACATCACTCCAGCTACACTCTCCTATCTTTTATGAATAAGTAAAGCTGGAAGAGAACACACTATATTTGGTCCGAGAAATGAGAAATAGATATTTGAGCCCCACATCCCGCATGTATCTGCACATCTAGTGACTTCATTTAATCTGATATCAGTCTATTACTTAAATATGATATTTTCCCATTTTGTTAATTACCTTTTGTATTCTTTCATGAGTGTATAGTTATCTATTAAAGATTTCTAGTAAATTTCCTTGCATTGTCCTCAAAACCATCTTTTTGTGGATATCATTGTAAATATGTACCCAAAAAAATGCGTACAGTTTGCCGTTTTGAGATGTTTAAAAGACCGTCTGTATAAATTTCCTTCCAGATATCTTGTAGATAACCGTATTTATATGTATTTTTAACTTGTTTATTTTAAACAATTAAGTTTTGGACTGTATATATGCTTATCTTTATTTGACATTAGGCGCTTCATTCAATTTATAACTGCAGGTCAAAAAGTTGTTGGGGAACCCGTTGTTTCTGGGTTAATCCTGGATGATTCCTGGCTTTGGAACCCTGATTTTGATATTGCAGCACGGCAAGATCCTGATATCCTTATCTTCTATATTCTCAATTTTTTATGTTATTTCTTTTATGCCTGATAGGCATTCTTTTTTCGACTTGCAGATATGTAATGAGTCCTCCAATAAGAAAAGCAGGCCATGGTAAAGCCCTTCAAGCTGCACTTTCAACGGGAGTTTTACAGGTATCCCACACTTGGTTATTAAACCATTACCTTCAGCACTGGAGACCTTATAGAAACTTTTTTTTGATCAAGTATTGGATACATGTTATTGACTTATCGTTTAACTGCAATTATCTTATTAACTTGGCACACTAACAACATATATCATGTATTTTTGAACCAACTTAATCTTGTGAAGTTTCACTGGTTTCTGAACTATCTGCCCCATGCAGTTGTGCATGATAAAGAACTGTTTGGTCTGTAATATGATAGGACCGCAGATTTGGAATTTTCAGCTTCATGGACATTTTCGTAATTTTTAGTTTTAAGGGTTATTTTTGTAATTTTTTTAGGGTTAATTCTGCAATTTTATTATTTTCTGATAAGTATTTATAGGGTGTATGGATATTAGAGAGGGGTGTAGAATCTTGAGAAGTAACTTGTGAGAGGTTGAGATCTCACTCTTTGTTGGAGAGCGCGGCCCGCCCTATCGAATATGCGGCTTGGGAGAGGGAGTTCCTCCCGAAAGAACTCACCTCTATCTAGTATCTCTTTTTTATTTTATTTTACTATCAATAAAAATATCATCTTTCCCCCAAATCCCTTTTTCTAAGCCTAAAAATCCATCATTTACCCTAAAAATCTCATTTTCCTCTTAAAATCCGCTTTTATCTATCAAAACCATAGAAAAATTCTATTAAGTGGTATCAGAGCATTACAATCTATGGCAACGGCGGCGACAATGAAAAAGATCAAAGATTTGAAGGAGAAACTCGACACTGAGGTGCGTGAGTTGAAGAAATCGCTAACTTCCCTCGAGTCCGAGCTCGAGTAGAGGTTTAGGGCATCAGAGGCACGAACTGATGCCAAGTTGGGTGATATCCTGCAAACCCTAATGCAACAAGGTGCTCTCATGCAAATCCTAACACAACAAATTTCCGATCAAAAGGTGTCGAACAACGCAGATTTGGACGAACATATAGATCTAGGGTAAAAGGCGACAACTATGACGAAAGAGGAGGAAGAAGAATTTAGAGAAGTGATTTTAACTGACGTAGAGGAGGATTCCGAAGAAACGAAAGATGACCTGTCACCTTCACTGGGGTCCTACGGCTACCCGCAAGGCCATCAGGGCTCTGTAGTCTGCCTGCATGGCCAGCCAGGGTCTGCCTGCTGACTTGTGGGGCCCGCAGGGTCTGCCTGCAGGCCTGCAGGGCCTTAATGCCTGTACAAAGCAGTCACAGGCCCGCCATGCCCTGTCTGTTGTCTTGTTGGTCTCGTTATGGCCCGACGACATTCTTCAGAGCACATCATGTCTCGTCGACCCTTTTACGGGGCCTTATGGCCCATGGTTTGCAGATGAACGACCTCTCGAGCATGGGTGTTTATGTTTTGGGCGTGGAGGACCTTCAGTCAGACTGTGTGAAGATATCTATCCTTGCAGCGTTGTGGGCGGTGGTAACCCTTGGGTGGTCATTTGATCCAAGAGGGGATGAGCACCATCAGTCGAAGTGGAGTGGCCCACGCACTTCATGCACCACCTTGAGGATAATGTGGTTCTTCGGAAGACGGAGTAAGGATAGGACTGTAGATCTGGAATTTTCAGCTTCAAGGGTGTTTTTGTAATTTTCAGTTTTAGGGTTATTTTTGTAATTTTTAGTTTTAGTTTATTTCTACAATTTTGTTATTTTCTGATTAGTATTTCTGGGGGATATGTGGATTAGAGAGGGGTGTCGAATCTTGAGAAGAAACTTATGTGAGGTTGAGATTTTCTTCTTTGTTGGAGAGCGCGGCCACCCTTTCACATAGGCAGATTGGAAGACCGAGATCCTCTCGAAGGAACTCACCTTTATCTAGTATCCCTTTCTATTTCAGTTTATTATCAATAAAAATATTTTCTTTCCCCTCAAATCCCTCTTTCTAACCCTAATTATCCTTTCTTTACACTAAAAATCTCATCTTTCCCTTAAAAATCCCCTTTTTATATATCAACACCCTAGAAAAATCGTATCAGAATAACATCATCATTCATATCTTCTTTCTGTTTTCTCATCTGTGTGAAACATTTAGTTAACTTTTATGTTAAAGTTCTAACTGAAGAACAGCTGAAGGATTACTTTATTGTCAATTTGGTGTCATGCAGCTTGTTGGAACTGATCATTGTACATTCAACTCCACACAAAAAGCTCTTGGTTTTGATGACTTCAGGAAAATTCCAAATGGCGTAAATGGTACGTTTTCTATGTGGGATGGTGCCAGTATTCATCTACACTCATCTTGAGTTAAAATAAACTTAATTATCTGGCCTATCTGCCTACCTAAACTGCAGGTATAGAGGAAAGGATGCACTTAATTTGGGATGCTATGGTGGTAAGTTGAATGGAGACAGCTGCTTTTGTTCTAGTCTATCTATACATGGAATGCGATAAGCTCGAGTGACCTTTCTAATTATTTATATGCATTCAGGAATCTGGCCAAATGTCCGTTACTGATTATGTGCGTGTTACGAGCACTGAGTGGTATGCTTATATTTCCCTTGATATTGTTTTATTTTTCTCTGTGATATTGTTGAGAAACCCATTAACTTCATACCATAGGATATTATAAACACATCTTAAATTGCATTTATAATCCACCCTAAATTTATTTACCTTGATATTTGCACTTGGTAGTATCCATAAATCATGTTTACTTACAGTGCCAGAATATTCAACATATACCCAAGAAAAGGAGCAATCATGCAAGGATCTGATGCTGATATAATTATCTTCAATCCAAATGCAAGCTTCAGAATAACCACTAGTTCTCACCATTCAAGATCCAACACGAATGTTTATGAGGGGAGGATGGGAAAGGTAAGCATTTTTTAACAGAATATTTATTGACAACCGGTTAAAACCTCATTTAAGGTTAATTGTTAATCACAAGTTGGCTCTATAATTGTACATGGTTTAAGCCTCAGGTTGATCTATATGATATAATGTAATCTCTACTACTAAATGAGTGAGTTCTAAATTTTGGGTCTATCAAAATTTGTATCCGTCAATGATTTCCAAAATACATATGATTTCTACAAAATCGACATGTTTTTATAAAAAAGAGTGTAGTGGGGAATTTCTGCACAACTTGTGGTATGTTACTAAAAATATTTTGAATTTTGAAAATTCCTACCTCATTATGAAGATTTCCATTGTTTGGTTGGAAAGAAAAAACAAAGTAAAATGAAAATGAAAGAAAATAAAGGAAAATTTTTATTAAAACTTTTCTGTGAGATTTTTCTCTTTTTGACCCAAGGAAAATGAGGGAAAAGAGATGTAAACTAATTTCTCACACTTTCATGTATTTATATTTTTTTAGCAAACATAATTAGTAGTTATTTTTAATGAATCCACGAATTATTCTTAAGTTTGTATCAAAAAATCATGAATAATTCGTGCATTTTTCAAAAAAAAATTCGACTTTCTTCCCAATTTTTATATTTTCCATTCAACTTTCTTCCCAATTTTCCTTGGTAACCAAACATGAGAAAAAATCTCATATCATTTTCCTTTTCTTTCTTTTTCTTTTTCCTTTTCATTTCATTTTTCTTTCTTTCCTTTTCCCACTAACCAAACACACCCGTTCAAGGTAAGATTACTGTCTTACTTGATTGGAAAATTGTTAACTGTAAGTCAAGAATAATTTTTTTAAAATTAGTTTACTAAAGAGTTAATTAATTAATTAACTAAGAATTATTGACCAATCTGACAATCGAATTTAAAATCGTTACAAATTACTTTTACTAATAAAATCCTAATTCGACTATGATTTATTAGCTTTATAATGTAATTTCCTTATTTGACTAGATTAATTGATTACTTAATAACCATTTGATTAATCTTTTGAATTGCATTTAGTTTTTTGTTATCATCGTCATGCCGCTGCCTCAATGGTAAAGTGAGTAGTTGGATTACATAGACCCATCTTTAAAATTGGGTATAAAATATATGGGCAACAACATATGTCCGAAATATTATCATTATTGGTTACAACAAAATTGTAGGTGTCTGTAGTTTTGTTTGTTTCGCAAGTATCAGTTACCGATTGCATGGTTCATCATATTGCCAGAAGTCATTAGTTCCTCTGAGACATCAGCAGATTACTGATGATAAATTTCTTCTGGTTGCCGCAACATCTTTTACTGTAGATTCATTCCTACCCACTGTTATCGTACACGACTATTTTCGAATACCAGCTAGTTTTCTGACCTGCAACTGGATTGCTTGGTGTTAGGGTAAGGTGGAAGTGACAATATCAAGGGGAAGAATCGTATGGAGGGATGGCCGCCTGAATGTTGTTCCTGGCTCTGGGAGGTACATAGCAAGGCCCCCTTTTGGTTTTCTATTTGATGGGATAGACAAGGCAGATGCCGAATATTTGGCTTCCCTCCGCGCTCCGGTTCAGCGCATTACGACTACATCTTAAGGTTGCGGACGCCTCCGAATGTATTTTCAAAACGGAGATGCAGCCGCTGTTCCAAGGAAAAAAAAATAAGAAATTAAGTTGATAAAACAATCATTTGTCTATTGTAAATAAATTGGAATTGGTCCAAATGTTAGGTGCTTGTATGTGTACAGGACCATCAAGGCATCAAGAGTTGTGCCCATAGCAGTGTATATCTACCTACATGCACCATTCAATTTAGTGTCAAAAAATACAAACAGATGCTATACTGTAACCGAGCATTCCTTTGTACGCATGGTTCGAAATTAAGCTCGAGGAAGAAGGCATCACATGGATGTAGGTGGATGTGGGATATGATATCATGTGCGGTTGCCACACAGTCAACGATGAATCCATCTTTCGCAAAGGCAGTCTGTCCTCCATCCACAAGATGATGGATGATCTTGAGCGGGTTGGCATAAACATTGGAGATGATTTTAAAGGATACATTTAGGGGGATTGATGGGCCGAAAATCATCGTCTATATGATGTGCAACCTGCTTTCTGGCGACTAGAGCAATGGATGCATTATCGATTTTGGAGGGTTCAACACGCCCATCATATAAGCACGAGGACAAACTAAGCAAATATTCTTTGGTAGTGTCCCGAAAGGTTTGATAGAAAATTAAGGAGTCACCATTGTTTATGCATGGAATCTCGCCGGGTTTGGACCAGGTTGCGGATACGTGTATTCTCGCAACATTTTGAGCCTGGACAGGTAGGTTTCGCCGGGTCGAGGTTGAAGATCCTTAGCGTGCTGTTTGAAACAGATAAAAAGCTTGTTAGCCTCACCGGAGGGGGGATGGCTCTCTGATCAGACTCCGATGCTTAAGTTTGATTTAAGAGGAGGAAGGAGTGATGTCGGCTAGAGGTGGCCGCTGCTAAGGATTTGTTGGTGATGAAGATGCAAGGATTTTCTGTGAGAGCAATTCGCGTACCTGATGGAGGGAAATTCCCTTCTATTTATAGGGTGGTTTTTGGTTTTTTTTTGGGGGGGGTCTATAACATTAGGTGGTCCGCCGTTTTCTCTTTCATTAGCAGGGTTTTTAGATGAAATTACAAAACCGTGGGACATTCCCATCGTAACTGCCCCTCGATAAAGTCGGCCCCGTGTCCCCCTTCCAAAAGGTAGCGCGCACATCTCCTGGTGGCACTGCTAGTTCCGTATGCTTTGGACGGGTCTGATGACAGCGACTCACAGAAGGTGCTGACTGGTCACGTGAGGCTACTAGGTGGCGTGGCCTAGATCAACCTAGCAGGCTGGCACTTGAGCATTGAGACCGAAGGGGCTGACCCTGGGGAGGTCTCAACAGGGGTGTGCTGAGGTCAGGTCGGGCCGACCTCCTGAGCTAGGTCAGGAGATTTTATGACGAGTCTTTACCCGGGAGGCTGGACCGGGCCCGTTGCCGGTGGGCCTACGCAAAACTCAGCACTTACAATGGCCTCTCTGTTGGGTATTGAGTCACCAAATATAGTTTTGATGGTGAGCAAATTCAACACATGAGTGTAGGAATTCAAAGCAAATCAAAGAAGCACTCAAAGGATTGGTGAGCTAAACAAGGCCAAGAAGTTTTGGAAGTAAGGCACAGAGCTTGAAGCATGAAAAATATTTCAAGGGACTTCTATGTAATATTTTATAATTGATGTAATTTTCGTTTCCTTGTCTTAGAATGTTAATGCATTTCTAGAAGCTCAAACACATTTAGGAACACACACAAAGTGATCTAAAAATATTTGAAAATGTTTTGAAAATGTTTTGCTAAGTTTTTAAAGCAAATACACATGTTTCTGTAAAGGAGTTGATCACTCTTTGAATATGAGTCGATCACTTTCTATTGAGAACACACTGTGACACTGTCCCTAAAAGTAATCGGCTGCAGTTGTTTGGGAAGTCGACTACAGGTGTTTGGGGAGTCGACTAACATTTGTATTGTCGTCGACTACTCCGCTATTCACAGCCCATAACATTTGAATTTCTGTCGTATTTTTTGCCCGTTGGAGGGGCATTTCGATTAATTTTTAGACCCAAATGTTCCTCTATATTTGGGGGTTTGTTGCTGGAGTTATTTAACATATTAATGGTCAAATCTTTAAGAGAAAAGGAGTTTCTAAAGTCCAAAGCTTTTAAGCAACAAAACCCTCTCCCCTTGGCCAAATCATTCTGAAGTTTCCATCTTTACTTGGCCATTCATCTTGAGCATCCTAGAGCTTCACTTATATCTATTGGAGATCAGTATTGTTCATGTAGCAACACTTCTACACTAAGCTTCAAGCAAGTCTATAGGTATTTGTTACAATTTCAAAGGCATTGTAAGTATTCTCACCTAGGATAGTGAGTGGAAATCCTTGTTGGATGCAAGGTGTTTATAAACGTCTACTTGTAGAGAGGCAATGAAAAATTTCTCATTATAGGTGAGATGTTCTAACCATTGGTTTAAATAGTGGATTTAAGCCCAACGAATATTTGGGGATTTAAGCCCAACCGACATGTTCTTATGTGGATGTTTGACATTTGTGCCCCCACAACTCACATATAAGCTAGCGAAAAGCGGTCATCGGATGCCTAGGGCATGACTACTGTGTCTTCGTCGATCTGCAAACTTATAGATTATAGGGTTGGAGTGTTTTTAGGTACTAGACCATAATAATGGATTTAGATTGGCATGCCCAATTGGGTACCCAACTGGGCTTTGGGCATGCCAATTCTCATCCCTATTTTAGGTCAAAATTTTCTAATTTCATTCCTTAATCCCGTTCATTCTCTTCCATGTCATACTGCCTAATGGACGATGGACATAAAGATCTTGAGAATTACTATATACACCGGGTTGACCGGTGTATTTAGGTTATTTTTGGCCCAAAAAATGATTACCATATCACATCAACTCTCAATTCTTATCCTCTTGCCTCTGTTTGTAGCTATTTTTAGCAAAAAATTATTGCATACACCCCGTAGGGGGTGTATTTAGTCCTGGCCAAGATCTTTATATATGAAAATAGATGGAGGACAAAGTCCAAAAAGAAAGGAGAAACGAATCATATGAGAATAATTAAAACCCAAGTCAAGAAAAAAAAATTCGAAAATTCAACCCAAATTAAGATCTAATCATCAAATAAAAATTGTCCTATCATCTTAAACATGAGTTGATTAACAATAAAAATAAGATCTACACTAAAAGACAAGATGCATGATAAAAATTGTGTAAACCTAGCAAGGATTCAATTTTATCATGTAAGAGTATTACATAAACTTGACGTTTCTTGGGATTCTTAACATGAAGATATGATTTTTTATTCTATTCAGAGCATATAAATATGATTTTTCATGTGTTGACAATATTAAAATAATATAATTTTTATACC
The DNA here is from genome assembly GCA_030789695.1 of Scilla litardierei. Classification (NCBI taxonomy): domain Eukaryota; kingdom Viridiplantae; phylum Streptophyta; class Magnoliopsida; order Asparagales; family Asparagaceae; genus Scilla; species Scilla litardierei. The sequence goes on along the minus strand of CM061137.1, from coordinate 14,874,014 downwards.
ATGTCTAGTAAAAACTGTTATGCAACATGCCATAAGTTGGTGTTAACATATATCATGTCATGGTAAACAATAACAGAATCATCGGTATCATATGTCATATGAGACAATGCCTCAAATACAAGACACATAAACGTGACAAGTACATGTCATACATTGGCTTGTACTTGTTGTACTTCCTAACTTTATGTGTCTTGATATACAAGGCATAGCCTCGTATTTTATATGATACCCACTATTCTCAATAAGACAATAGTGTGTATCATATGACATACGAGGCTATGCATCATATACAAGACACATAAAGGTGGGAAGTGCGTGCCTTACATGAGTTTGTACTTGTTATACTCCCTATCTTTATGTGTCTTGGTATATGAGGCATAGCCGCATATGCCATATGATACACATAATTCTCATACAATATACAATACACATAAAGGTGGGAAGTACAAGTCCTACATGAATAATACATGCATCTATCGAACCATGTCAAACCTATGATATATCTATAATTAATTAAAAAAATTAAACATGCACCTTAAAAGTTTGAGAACTTCAAATAAATCCAGATTGCCAGATCCGACTCGGAATCCATTAGCCAATGAGTCTTTGTTAGGTTAGCATCCTCTTTCACATCCATCTTGGAAGTCGAGGATTGGGTCCTCAACATGCGCTTTAAGGATGCTTTCTGATAAAAAAAATCCGGATCCATTTTTTAATCTATTGGAAAGCAGAAAACATGGGTCGTGGAACACGGTGATCCCGCCATGATCGTTTAACCCCGAAAACGAAGAAGTCATATTTCCATCGGAGACCTAAAGCTGAAAAAAAAAGAAAAACATCAAATCAGCCGAATAATTTAACCGGAACTTAAATCCGGATCCTTCCAGAAACCCCAATAATTAACCGCCTTTTAGTTTCCATTAAAAAAAGAAAGTCCAAATATTTTTCATTCTCTTTTTTCCCCAAAATCAAATCCCAAAACCCTAGCCCTAGCAATGGCGACGATCAGCCTCAGGAAGGCGAACACGCGGCTCCCGCCGGAGGTGAACCGCGTGCTTTACGTCCGCAACCTCCCCTTCAACATCTCGAGCGAGGAGATGTACGACATATTCGGCAAGTACGGCGCCATCCGGCAGATCCGCATCGGGACCAACAAGGATACGAGGGGCACCGCCTTCGTCGTCTACGAGGACATCTACGACGCCAAGACCGCCGTCGACCACCTCAGCGGCTTCAACGTTGCCAACAGGTACCTTATCGTCCTCTACTATCAGCAGGCCAAGATGAGCAAGAAGTTCGATCAGAAGAAGAAGGAGGACGAGATCCAGAGGATGCAGGAGAAGTACGGCATCTCCGCCAAAGATAAGTGATTCGATCAAAACTTTGATTTTGATGGTTCTACGGGTGAAAAGCTGGGATTTTTAGATGTGGGTAAAGCTTTTGACTGTGCGAATTGTTTCTGGTTGTATTGTATGATAGTTTTATGGCTTGTTATGATAACGGTCTCTAATTAAAAAATGGAATTGCAAACTGAATTACTTTTTAAATGTTTTGGTCTCGTTTGATATTTGGGGATATAATTGTTATCTATTGGCTTGCATATTGAATGGTTTTCTTTTTCTTGATAAATTCGATAACTAATCAAGTTGTGTGATCCATTCATGACTCACTGGCTTAATGATGGAATTTGATGGTTGGTATCATTTGGTGCCTGCATTGTGTAAGATGTTACAGTTGCAAGAATATGTGCATGGTTTATGCTTGTATGAACTGTATTTGGGACATGTGCATGCCTCTCCCTTCATCCAGCAGTTCCATCTTGTTCATGTGTGTGCACGGGGAATCAAAATTGAATAGGGTCTGGCTATTGGATATTGCGTATCATGTTAGTTGATTACATATCTGTTCTTTGTACCTCTTTACACGGCGTCTCAAGGATTTTATATGTTGAACCATTTTGGGGAGTGATTGTGCAGTCGCCTCTTTTCCAGTATATTTGCTATCGTCGGGAGTTTGAAACCTTTTCCTTGAGAAAAGAGAGATGAACTTGGAAGAAGATTGGAAAAGAAAAGAAAGGTGAGAGGCAATTACATGAGAAATGAGAGGGGTTGATAGATTTTAAAATCAAGGATCACATTTACACATGCATAGATTTCTCTCCATTTTATGCTTTTGGCTCTATGTTAGGGCTATCTCAATGTGTAGCATTCCGATAGCTCTGATGATTATTTAGGAATCCAATAGGCACCATATTACAGCATCTTTTGTTAGTGTGTTGTCTAGAAACTCAACAAATATCGTCGACTTATCATATTTTAGCGATTTATGGAGACTGAACAAATATTATCATATTTTATTTTCATATATGATTCTATTGTAGTAATCTTGAAGTGTTCGTGTAGGAAAGCCTGAGATTGCATCGTTAATTAGAACCTTTGATTATTGATCTCTTTATCCAAAATACATTATCATCATTATCATCCTTTTTATATCATATATCTTAACAAAACCAGATAAAAATCCTTGCATTTTCCATGTTTATGGGCATATGCATGCTAATGAGAAGAATCATTAATGACAAATTCATGAGAGTTTACTTTGATTTGATCATCACTACACTTTTTATTTGACGTGAAAATTTACACTGGGTATATTTTGTTGGGCGATTCTTTATCACCACAATACATTAAAAAATAAAACAGTTCATGACATTTTTATTTCGTCATGGCATGATCAAATTTTTTATAAAAAGACGCCAAAAAAAAACCTTTGAAGAAATTGTTGCCAACATTACCACAAGAAACTGTCAAATTGATATCATTTATTTATACTAGTATCTTATTGCATCTTGTGATTGAATAAATACTAAACATTAGATGAGATTGGGCTTCTGATCAACTTAAAGAGTGATACAAAAAAATTGTTAAAACATGAAAACCATCAAAGGCTGCCTTGTGCCATTTCATTGCCCTCAAAGGCTCTGTTTGGGTTGAGAGAAAGGGGAGATTTTTTTTTTTTTATTTCTTTATTTCTCTATCCTGCGATTGACATCACAACCATCATCAGGGTAAGTGATCCTTGTTTCGTAGTTACTGTTGGATCATGAGATTGCAATGAGATACACTAAATAGGGTGAATAGTGTATATGATAATAAAATATTTCTCTAGAATTTTCTTCCTAAGATTGCAATTAGAGTTACCTAGAAGAATATTAATCAACAAACTCACTTACAATAATAAAAATAAGCATAGTGAAAGATGAAGCTTGCAAATAAGAAACAAGTAAGAATGAGCACAAATGCAAATACAAGAAGTTTATCTCGGTTCATCTCTCCAGGGCTAGTCCAGTCTTCAAAACTTTGAGTCTTAATCCACTATTTAACCAAATAATTACAACCACCTCACTTCCAATGAGGAGTTACAAACCCACCTTGCATATAACAAGAACTTTTATAACCCACCTCTGCACAAGAGGATTTTCTCTCACAACACCAAGTGAGAATACTTAAAATTCTTTTGTAGATACAATTTACATATTGTCTTGCTTGAAGCTCTTGTGTAGATGTGCAGCTATAGGTGAAGGCTTGATATCAAAATATAGGAATGTTGGCTTATGCAGATCAAGAGTTTGGCCAATGAGAAGGATTGAAAACTTTGGCCAAGAAAAAGAGAGATTTTCTTAAAAAATTTGGAACTTAAAAATAATCTCTCTTCAAAAATTAAACATTAAAAGCATACATTAAAATCTGAACAGTCATTTATATATATTGAATTTTAGGTCAAGACAGATTGCCCAAAATATCCTTATAATGACTAAATAACGGCTAGTTAAAGGATTAGTTAAATAGAGCAGTTGGAGACTGGGAGTTGACTCATGTATGTTAGATATTGAGTCTCCACCCCGTGGTTATTTTGATGATAAGCAACATATTATGGTACTAATGCTTTCATTGAGTTTGTGTGTAGGAAGTGTATCTTGAATATATGTGACGAAGCATATGATGGAGAAGCTTATATGACGGTGCAACCATATCCAAAAGAGACAAGAATGAAGCATGGATCCAGGAGATAAAAGCTTAGAGCAAGTGTGGTAAAGTATTCTCAAAGGCGTTAGAGAATAAAAGCTCAAGGAAACCTAGACAAAAGACCAAGACATCGAAGAATTGCATCTCAAGGTTCAAATGTCAAGAATTAAAATTTTGGCTTGGTGGAAGTTTTTAAAATGTCAAAGTTCTTGATAAAGCACACACATACACACTTAGGATATCCCAAAAATGATTTAAAAATATTTTTAAAATGTGTTAAAATGTTTTATATTAATCTATAATTTTTACCAAATTTTTTCAAGATATTTTATGTAGAAAACTCAAATATTAGGAAATAGCCAACTATCTGAAACAGATAGTCGACTACTGTACCCAGATTTTAACTCAACTCTCGGGATTCTGAAATAGTCGACTATCAAAATGGATAGCCGACTATGAACAGTAAAACAGCCGACTATCCAAATGGATAGCCTATTATCTGGGTCGAAAACAGCTCTTTAAGGAAAACACAATTTTGGTTTCCAGCCATTGGAGGGGAGATTTTTAGCACGATTTGAACTGTTTTTCTCCTCTATAAATGCTAGAGACCTCAAATCTTTTTCCTATTAATTATTAAGCATTTTCTATTATTTTTCAAGTAAAATTCTCAAAGCTCTCCTTTTCAAAATCTCTCAATTTTTTGCAATAGTTTCTAAAATTCTTGTGCTTATTTTCTCAAATATTCTGAGCAATTTTATTGGCCATAATACTTATTTTAATCTCTGTTTTGAAGGTATATCTTTAAGATATTTAAATCAAGTTTGATTTTTGATCTCTCAAGCTTTTAAAGTTCTACATTTTTGAGATCAATCCAATCCTATAGCAATCACATATATAGGGGATTCATCAAGTGGCTATAGGTTTTTGTAAAAGCTTCAAAGGTTGTAAGTATCTCTTACTTGGGTTTTAGTAACATGGATTTTCTCATTGTAGGTGAGTGTTTGTAAATCGTAGTTGGAGGCTAGGTGGTGAGTGAACTCTTGTTGTACGTAATAAGGTGTTTGGAAAAGACCTTGGTTTGTGAGGCAAAGGGAAATCCTCATTGGAGGTGAGGTGGTTTGTACTATTTAATGTAAATAGTAGATTAAAGCTCGAGGGAGTTCGGGGACTGGACGTAGCCCTGGAGGGGTGAACCAAGATAAAAGTTGTGTGTTTGCGAATTGTTCTATATTTCTCTTACTTGCATTTGTTTCCTCTATGCATCTTTATCATTGCAAGTGTTGTTGGTTGATTAAAATAAAATTAGGTAACACTAATTTTGATCTTAGGGAGAAAATTTCTAAAGGAGTTTTAATTTTTTATATAAACACTATTCACCCCCCCTTTAGTGCTCTCTTTGCCGTCACAGTTCCCAACACTTGGTATCAGAGAAATGTTACAAGATGGCGTCAAGTGATCGTTTCCCCAAAGGTCAATCAAGCACCCGACCACCACTTCTTAACGAATCAAATTATGGAGTTTGGAAGAATCGGATGTGAATGTACCTACTTTCTATCTCTTATGAGCTATGGAAAATGGTGGAGAATCCTTATGAAGCACACACACTTGAAGAAGAAAAGTGGACCAAGAAGGAGACGGGCGTAGTGTCACTTAATGCCAAGGCGATGTCCATTTTATATTGTAGCCTAGACACAATGGAGTACAACCGCATCTCCATGGCTACCTCCGCACACCAAATATGGAAGATCCTTGAGGTAACACTTGAAGGTAACCAAAAAGTTAAATCATCAAAACCTTATCTTTATGTTCGTAGGTACAAACAATTTATGATGGAGAAGAGCGAGAACATAACAGAGATGTACACGCGGTTTACGGAGATCGTCAACACATTTATGGGATTGAAAAAGAAGTATACACAAGAGGATCACATATGTAAGATCCTTAGATCCTTCACTCCCGAATGGCAATCCAAAGCTTCGGCCATTGAAGAGGGCAATGCCACTTCAAAGCTAACCTTGGGGGAGCTCGGCAATCTAATGGCTCATGAACTCCAATTGCAAGAGAGAAATACCAAGGAGCACGGTGAAATGAAGAACATCGCATTCAAAGCCACATCGGATATGGAGGAGTCCGATGATGAAGTCAAAGATGAAATGGAGAAACAAATGGCACTCATCTCAAAAGGATTCAAGAAAATCCTCAAAGCATGTAAGTCTCAAAACTGGAAGTTTAATTCTAATAACGAACATATTTGATTTGAATGTAATAGGCCAGGTCACATAAAAAAGGAGTGTCCACTAAAGAAAAACAGAGACAAGTGAATGAAGTCTTACAAGGGCAAAAGGCCAAACAGAAAAGCTTTTGTAACTTGGGATAGAAGCGATGAAGAAGAAGATTCCGATAGATCATCATCATCCGAAAGAGAATGAGAAGCAAGTAAAAGGAATGAGAAGTTATATATGTGCTTCATGGCACGAGGAGATTCCAAGGTAAAATTCTAACCTTAACTCTAGTAATAGCGATGGTAGCGATGATGAGGACCTTGATTATGAGGACAAGTTTCATAGACTTTATGCTAAATATGAGGAAATACTTAGAGAGCTTTTAACTCTAAAAAATAAGCATAAATTTTGTGGAACTAATTCTCCTAATCTTGAGCTAGAAAAGATTAGGGAAGAAAACCTAAAATTGACTACTAAGAATAAAGAGCTAGAAGAAAAGAATAGATTGCTTAGCCTAGAATATAAAGACCTAGGAAATAGGTTTAGAGACTTAGAAAAGAACATGACCGACATAAAGGCAAAGCACGAGCACTTGGTTAATAATGTAGCTAAATACATTAAGGGATTTTTGTTCTCGTGTAGAAGCTTTGAGTGCTGAGATCGCAGAGCTGAAGGTAGGTGCACTTGCCATGCCAAAATCCATCTGGCACTGGTTGAGTTTAGTGGCAACATCTTCTGTTCTATGCTTCTATTCACTTTATTTATTTGATTTTACCTCCTTTGGCTCCTTGACGGTAGAAAAAACGAAAAACTGGAGAAGTTGGTAGCGAGAGCTAGAGCTGATGATTCAAAGCATGTGTAAAGAGAGCATTGATTTGGAACAGGAACTAGACCAGGGTGATCTCATTAGATGCAGTCTCTCCTTTTCTTCGTTTGTTACTATTTTTTAAAATAGACGAGAGAAAAATGCGCCAAAGAAACTACTAGTAGGATTTCAGAGATGAGTGGAACTTTACTTTAATGTACTTACAGTTTCTGTTTCCTTTATTTTTTTCCTTTGATTTTGTAGCATGGATTTACCCTGAAGTGATGATACTTGTAGTAGTAGTAGTACTTGGATGTTGAACTGGATTGGGGTACAGTGAATGTATGGCAGTTTGGAAGATGTTTCTGGACTTGTAAACTTGTATCGTGTTGGAAGATGTTATTATTATGTAAGAAGAAAGATTTGTATCAGCATTAACAAACTGATCTGTTTTTTCATTGTTGGCTTTTCTTTTGTATTTGTCAATTTATAAAAAAATTATTTTTTATACCATCAGGGATAAAAGACTATCGCCGACGAGTCCGTCAGCGATAAGGCGGATTTCGCAGACGGCTACCGTCAGCGATAACAGACTATCTCTGACGGCTACAGTCAAAGATACAAAGACTATCGCTGACGGACCCGTCAGCGATAGGGCAGATATATCTGACGTTATCCATCAGCGATTTGGCAGCTATGCCTGACAGATCCGTTAAAGATATAATAACATACGCTGACGATTACGGTCAGCGATAAGCAACTAACCCTTATGGCATCTTTTTACCCTCAAGGTTTTTGTCTGAGGGCTGCGTCAGTAATTGTATTACTTAGCATTGCCCGCTGACATAAGTGTTGACGGAAAGACGCCGTCAGCGATAATTTTCATTGACGGCAATTTGACATTTACCGATGTCTTTTGCCATCGGTAATAATCGTTTATCCTATAGTGAAAAATGACAACTTTTAAGAAAGATCGCGACGAATCCACGTCCTAACCCTAATATTACATGTTCCTGGAAAGCGTGGTCAAGGGCGAGATCGGCATCAACCTGGCCGAGGCTCATGAATGGCATTCTTGATCACAGATTCACGGTCAAAGTTTTTGGTCTGAGGTATTTGGGGAAGAGAGATATATAAAGAAAGACTTGGTTCGATTTTGAGAGAGAGCTACGTGGCAGTAAACAGTGGGACTTGCGGCAAGATTGTAATGTGAGCCGTGTGATCTCCATGAACTTGCGGTGGGATTGCGTCACGCCAGTGATCAATGTGAACGCCGCCACGTCAACGATCCATGTGTCATTTGAGAGAAGTGGATAAAGCTGGGGTTAGGGGTTTTCATCCCAAGATTTAAGATTTTTACACCAACATTTTCACAAACCTTCTTCCTAACCGTTGATTCCTCAAGATCATATCTCAGCTGTCTTTTTATCATCCATTTTGAACATTTTCACAAACCTTCATCCTAACTGTTGATTCTTCAAGATCATATCTCAGCTGTCTTTCTATCATCCATTTTGTCTTACTCAGCAACCTCATTCAAAAACATCCATCATTTGTATAATAAATAAGGAACATGAGTCCATACTGTAGTTATCACTTCTAGATATCACTCCAAATGCCGAGTTACTCTATAAAGAAGTTGGTTTTTAGCTAGACTCAATTGATCCAATGTCGTATGGCTTCTATGTATGCTTTAGTTTCTCAATAAGAGAAGCCTGGTTCAAGGTATACGATTCACTACAGTTCCCTCAAGATGTGATTAATGTCATTAAGTACATGTTTAAGCCCAGAAGTTACCTATACCTATTGCAGTGAAGAACATATCCAAATTATATTTGTTTAAGGTTGTTTTCTCACTGCTGAATCGTTGACCGCTGGGTGATGGGTCAACGTGGTCAAGGGGGCTGGTGGGACCCCATGGTTCCGTCGGTGTATGATTCACCCGACGGAGGTAGCTCGGATCCTTACGTCGGTCCTCCAAAGGGTAGCCTTGGCGGGTCGCGGGCGAGCGAGCTCGTTGATGGGAGCGCTTGACCTCGGTTGATGAGGTGCTAAGGGGTAGCCTCGGCACCGCGGGGTCTGTTTAACATGGACGGACGAAGAAGCTCGTCAGAGGGGCCGGACCTTGGTTCCGGCCAAGTCCCCTCCGATGCCTAAGTCAGAACGGATCTGAGGAATACTCGGTGGGATCGGTACGGCTCACGGGGAGGCCAATACGCAAGTCCTCGGACCGAGCTGCAGGAGGGAATTTAGAATGGAAAACAGGGTCTTTGAATAAAATACATCTGCCTCTCGGTATCCAGGGTCAGATCCCCTTTCTCGGTTGCCTCCCGAGTCCTTTTATAGGGGTCGTCCCACGATCGCTCCCCTTCCACGTCCCCCACTCTCCACCCCCATGATCCGCCTCCTTCAAGGCGCCAGCAAGCGCCGTGGAGGTGGGTTAATGGGGCCCCTTAATGGTCAATAAGCGGGCGTGCTTTGGGGAGCGGTTAGCTTCCGCTGATGTGGGCCGATGGGGCACACGTTCAGGTCGCGGTTGACCAGATTCTGAGTCCTTGTGTGGGCTTCGCCGGTCGGACCGAACTCCTTCTGTGGGCCTCCAGCTTCAAGCCTGGGCCTGGGCCGTTCGTTCTTATGCCGTCTCCAAATGGTCGTATCAATTGCCCCCATCACTCGTGCCGTTCGAATTCTGCCGATTCGGTTCGAGCGATGTGACCTGTGTGGGTCTTGACAGGCTCGTCAGTCGAGAAAATGCCATTGAATGGGAGCCATCATGACGCTGCCCCCGGTTGAACTTCTCCTGCCATTGGGTGCGGAATTCGAAGCGCCACCGGTCGTTAGATGATGCCACACGCTCTCTTTTGGACGGCCCCGATTCTGGGATTGCTCCTTGTATAAAGATGCCGCCCTTCCAAGTTTGATCTTTCGCGCTTTTCGATCACACCCTGTTCTTACGAGTACCTGCGAATTCCCCTTCGTCTTCCTCCCTTCGGATTCCTTTTAAGGTAACCTCCTTCTCCTTTGCCCCATTCGATCAGTCCTATGGCCGCGCTTAGAATAGGTGGTTCCGCGCCGGGGTCCGGGCCCCTCCAGTTCCCGAGTCTGGCAACCCTCCGTCTTCCAGGCCCGACGACCCTCCGGCAACACGTCCAGTCCCGGACAAAGGGAAAGGCTTGCTCTTTGAGGATCCAGCCCGTAGGGATGAGGTTCAGGCGGCGGAGCGGTTCGACGTTCCCCCGGTGATCCTCAGGTCATCGTCTACCGTCCCCTTCTCAACAGCCACTGAGATCTGGGAGAGGTAATTGTGTCACCCGTATTGCGTCCGGATCCCCTTTAGCGATGAAATGGTCTGTTTCCTGAGGAGTTGTGAGGTCGGTGTTTACGTCGAGATGTTCCGCATGGGGCTCCGCTTCCCCCTCCATCCCTTCATCATCCGGGTCATGGATTTCTTGATGGTGGCCCTGTGCCAGCTGACCCCGTATTCAATGGCGGCGCTAGTCGGGTTTGTCATGATCTGCCGTTTACACCGCTTGGAGCCGACCCTGCCCCTCTTCTTCTACTATTTCCGGGTTCAGACGGTCGGTCGAGGATCGTGGCAGCACATCCGTGCCCGAGCGGGGAGAGAATGCTTGCTTGGCCTGTTCCGTTGGGTGGGAGATTGGAGTTCGAACTATGTCTTTGTCGTTTTCCCTGGGGATGCTGTGATCTTGACAGGTTGGGGGGCCTATGTCAATATGACTTGACGTTGACCCTCTCCGTGGCCGATCAGGCTGCAGTCCAGTTGTTGTCGTCCCTGCCTTTAGAGGAGAGGTCGGTTTGGCCCCTGCTGGACGACCTACTCCTTAAGACCGTCATGTGGTCATATGGTAGGTGTTTTATTTTCTTTTTTGCTTTGCGTTTTGCTTACCCTGATCTTCTTTCTTCCTGTAGAAATGACGGGCCAGGAATTCAGCCGCGATGTCGGTGAACTCATTCGTCGGGGCGCCATCATCGGGCGAGGAAATCCTTCGGGCCATGCGCCTCGCCGTACGGTGGAGGATGAGATCCGTTGGGCCGAGCCTGCGATTGGGAGGCTAGAGCCTACAGTCGCTGCGGTGCCGTCGTCCCACGTTGTGGATGAGTCCCCTGCGGGGGAGACCATGGCCGTTGGTTCCCCTAGCTCTGCCTGTGCTGAGGGGGGCAACGGGGGCGCCGGCCAGAGGCCTTGATCGCCCGCGGGCGACCGTGGCGGGGAGCGGAAGCACCCCCTTCTGGGGTCCGGGGGGCCCGAGGAGAGGAAGAAGAAGAAGAAGACCGTGGAGGTCCGCCCTCTTGCGGTCCCCGAGATGTCGATCGTCTCGGGCGTGACCCTCCCACTGGTGGAAGTGGTCGCCCCTGTCGATCCGGCCGAGCCCTTTCTGGCTGTCGCGGGTGGCGCCCTGCTAGTGCTCGAGGCTGGTCCCAAGGTCGTGCCTGGGGAACCGGTCTTCGTCGAACGGGGCGTGGCCACTCAGTTGGCGCGGAGCTCCGTCCTCCCGAGGGACCGTTCTCTCCTAGAGAGGACTCGCTCTGATCGACTGGTGGACTCTCTGGTCGCTCTGATAGATTGGTGGACTCTCTGGTCTGGCAACTCCAGCAGGTAGGTCTTTCTTCCGCGTCTGACCCCGTCTCGTGGTATCCCTGACTTACTTCTGCTTTGTAGGCCACCGTGATGGCCGTGGAGGTACAGTGTCGTGCGTCACACGCGACCAGTCTCGGGGAATCCTTGGCACGGGAGCGCCTGAGGGTTGGGGCATCCGAGGTGGCAGTCGAAGAGTCCCGCATGGAGGCCCGCCAGTTGCGATGATGGGTTGACGAGCTCATCTCTGAGGTGATGGACCTGAAGGGCGCCCTGGCCGACGCTCAGAGGTCTGCCCATGAGGCGGAGGAGGCGTCCCACGGGGAGAGGGATGAGCTCTGGGCCGAGCTAGGGGCCATGCGACAAGCGCACCCCACCCGGCTCGTCGAGGAGGTGGAGAGGGGCTATGAGGGGGTCCTGACGCCGAGGATCGCTGATGCCCTCAAGGAGGCCTTCGATTCCTATGAGGACCTCTTGGCCACCTAGATCATGAGAGCCTTCTGGGACTCTTTCAAGAGGTTCGAGTAACGGGTCCGACAGGCGCTTCCCCGTACCCCACTAGGTCCCGAGGAGCCTCCTCGATCTGGAAAGGGCGAGGCTCCAGATGACGCGTCCTCCCGGGCCCCGGTTCCATAGGTGACATCTCGTCATACTTGTGCAGCTCCCCCCTTGCCCTGTAACAACGAACCATTTTTGAAGGCAGTATATGATTTGTTTTGCGGGCTTTTGTACCCTTCCTCTTGTTGTTGCGTTTTTTTGTCGAGCTCTTTTTCTGTTTCTGTTAACCGTTTTTTGGGTTGTCTCCCTTCGTTGCTCTCTTCCCCCTCTATTATCCGGGGTTGGATGCCGATTAGGTCGGCTGTGGGCTTTCCACTGATTGAGCTGTTTCGCGGCGGAGGGAAGGCCCTTGGTGCTATGGTCGTCAGTAGTGTTCGGGCTGACTAGGAGGCTGGTCCTTTATGGCCCGCGCCCCCCAGCCTACTCCTTTAACTAAGGCGATCCATTGCTGACCCCTTACCACCCGCTGGATGGGGCAGGTGGTCCCGGGGACGCCACGTCGATTAGTCTGGAGAGCATGTACTTGGGAAGTGTTCCCGGCCGTCCAGTCGTTAAGTCCGCCGAGGGCCTGCCACCGTCCTCGATCCTCAGGTCGAGTGGGCGATCACCTCGCAGGAGGACGCGTCTTCGGTCTTAAGGGCGGTCAGGTGATCGGCCCACTGGGGTAGCTGCCCCCAGCCTTATGGCCGATTGGTTCTGTTGGTCCGCTGGGGGGGCAGCCCCAGGCTTGTGGCCAACCGATGTTTCGACCTGCTGGGGGAGTTGCCCTAGCCTTACGGACGGTCAGCTCGGTCTACTTGCTGGGGGAGCTACCTCCAGGCTTATGGTAGATTGAGGGTTCGGCCTGCTGGGGTAGTTGCCCCAAGCCTTACGTTCGATAGGGTGATCGGCCTGCTGGAGGAGTTGCCCCCACCCTTACGGTCGATCGGGTCGGTTGGCCAGCTGGGGGAGCTACCCTCAGGCTTACGGCGAACCGATGGACCAGCCCGCTGGGGGAGTTGCCCCCAGCCCTACGGATGGTCGGGTCGATCTACATGCTGGGGGAGCTACCTCCAGGCTTACGGTAGATCGATGGTTCGGCCTACTGGGGGAGTTGCCCCCAGCCTTACGACCGAGCCGTGGGATCGGCCTGCTGGGGGAGTTGCCCCAGCCTTACGGTCGACCCGTGGGATTGGCCCGCTGGGAGAGTTGCCCCCAGCCTTACGGTCGATCCGCACGATCGACCCGCTGGGGGAGTTGCGCCCAGCCTTACGGACGGTCGACGCGATCGGCCTGCTGGGGGAGTTGCCCACAGCCTTATGGCCGACCCGTGCGATCGGCCCGCTGGGGAGTTGCCCCCAGCCTTACGGACGACCACCATGATAGGTCCACCGGGGGAATTCTCTCCCCGCTTTGCGGCCGAGCCAGATACGGCGAGAAGGAGTAGAATTGTACTAACGCGGATTAACATTTCATTTTTCGAATCCGGGAGTACATTTGGAGGAAAATAAAATGGGGAAGATAAAGGCAAGCTAGTCTCGCCTGGGGGTGAGGCTACGGCTGATTGTCCCGTCCCCTCACTCGATCACGCGCATAGCAGTCTGGACGACATTCACCTTATTTCCTTTGTCCATCTGTCTGGACGTCCCTTCTCCGGGGGTTGTTGTCGGATCGTCGACGAAATTCTTCAGGTGACCGCGGCTGACCAATTTCTCTATATCCTTCTTCAAGTGCCAGCAATCGTCGGTGTCATGGCCGCTGTCCTTGTGGTACTTGTAGTATTTCTCCTCGTCCCTTCCGCCTCTCTTCATTTTCGGGGGTGGCCTACCAAAGCGTCCCTCTTTCTGAGCCTGCGTGAGAACGACGTCTGGAGTTACGTTCAGCCTAAGGGGCCGTGCCTCCTCCTTGCTGATTGAACCGGAGGACGTGCAAAGGCACGCCTTCCACTCCCAAGCGTAGGAGCGTCAATGCAAAAAAAAAATAACCGGTGAGTACCGGGTCGGATCACAGGGACAAGTCGTTCTATATTCACAAAATTTGATCGATAAAGAAAAATAAAGCGTGATTCAACAACCTCAACTAACGGTGGATGAGTGGGAAAACGTATGGTGAATCTATAATCTTAACCTAAATTGGTAGGGTTAGAGAGCCAAATGGGAAGTCAGGATAGCTAGGAGAGAAAGCATGGGTTGTGGGTTCACTAAGATTGGTGTTAATCAAGCTCTAATTACCGCATATAACTTAATTGATCATCCGGCTAAGGAAACTCAATCGGAAAATTTAGCATTCGAGAACACAATAATTAGCAATAGGGATGGATGTATCATCATAGCACTAATCAAATTTGAACATGGTCTCTTCTCAAAGAGTGCCCACTTGGGTCTTAGCCAATTAAATTGTGCCCTAATAAATATCCAACATTAACATGAATGTAAGCAAGAGGAAATTAGAACTAAATTGACAACCAACCACAATGAGTCACAACCCACACCAATCACACTACTCAATCATACTAAACAAGATGAAATTCATAGACAAATTTATCTCAAGTTCATTACAACAGAGAGATATCAAAATACAAAGAGGAAGAGGAAAGATTTCACCAAGATCTCCCCCAAATGAGCCCTAGCCTCCTCCAATTTGCTCATCCACCAAGCTTTCTAGCCTCCTATGGCCTCCAAGCCCTAGCCCTAGCCTCTTGGAGAAGAAGAGGGGGGCAAAACCCCCAAAAAACAGTGAATAAAAACGCAAGGAACCGAACTGCCCAAAAAATCGCAACAGGCCACCCTTTAAAACGTTGCGGGTCGGATCTGAGTCGGATCCGACCCGTAAATCTCACCCACACCCGTTCGCATCAGCGGGCGGGCCGCTGCCCCCGTTCGAAATAACCAGCGGGCAGGCCCGCAACGCGTCTCTTTTTTTAATTTTTTTTAAAATATGAACGGCGGCGGCCCGCTCAGGAGAGCGGGCCGCAGGATTGGGTCGGCCAGTGGGCCGGCCCAAAGGCTCTGTCTTTTTATTTTTTTAATTTTCTTTTAAAAATTCCAGAATCTCCTTTCTTGCTTCCAAAATGCTCGAAAAATAGCTCGAAGCTCCCAAAAATTCTGGAAAAATTCCAGAAAATCCAGAAAAATCCCAGAAGTGCCTGAAAAATAAGAGGAGTAAAAATTAGTTCATATGATGAGAAAATTAATATAATGACTATTATAAATTAATATTGATCTCCCAAAATTCATATAAAATAATTCATTGCTCAAATAATTCTCAAAAATTGACAATATGATCACAATAATACCAGAAGCATATCAAAAATATCAGGAAGCCAATAAAGACGATAAAATCCATATTTTTTTGCCAAGAATGAGAATAAGCCCTAAAAGTGACATGAAGTGATTATATACCCAAAAGAGCAAGATTAAGCCAAATCTTTAGCACAAAATGGGGGTAGTTAGGGGGTATAAATATACACTTTTCACTTCGAATCACACCCACAACTAGCTTTTTGCTAGTCCCTAGCAAAATATGCGATAAATTCGGATTGAAATGAAAACATGCACCAAACTCACAATATCCTCATGGCATACCCCAAATGATATTTCTAAATGATTTCAAAGCCAATATACCCAATGTATGCAAGTAAACAACAAATGACATTCTCCTAATTCCAATTCAAAGAAAAGTGAAGTAATAAGCACCGTATCGCATTCTTTGGGATATATCACAAATGACAAAGTTTTTAACTTTCATGGAAATGGCCAAAACAAAAGAAATTCCTCTAAGTTGTGGGAGATGAGATTGCATCACTCATGTTGCTTATTCTTTCATTTATTCATTCATTTTTTCTTTTTCTTTTCTTTTTCTCTTTTTTGTATGTTTTATGTTTACGTTTTGCATTCATGCGATAACGCTATGAAATACAAACACCGCCACCTTTGCATACACGCGATAACGCTATATATGCAAAGGGAGGGAATGATCCCCTAAATCTCATTTTTGGCGTCCTCCCCAATGTTTCGTGGGGCACCGGCTACTCAATTTGATTAGAAAGAAACATTCACTTATATTAACTCTCTTTCTCATTCCAAACATGAATTATCAACTCATCCACCCACTCCTTAAGAGGAAAACAAAACATGCACCATATGGCCACACCCAATCCAATTAAAAACTAAACCATTCATCCCAAATCATGCAATCACTTACACCAAACTATTCCCAAATTATTTCAAAGAGATATCACGACGTATAAAATAGCTTCATACATGGCATATTAGCATTTGACTCCAAATTGGAAAAGAAATTAAAACATGCCAATCAAACATCGAAGAAGATGATACCAAAATAATAATCTGAAAAAAATTGCATGGCATTAAGCATGTAGGGACTACGCATAAAGCTAACGGCGTAGGGACGAGGAGGAAAAATATGATATGCAATAAAGAGCAATGGGTGATGACAAAATGGATGTATCTCAAAAAAAAATTTAAGCTAAAATCAAAATCCTAACAATCCTAAAGATTCAAACACTCTCCTCCCAACTTAAAATAAACATTGTCCTCAATATTGGGAGAGTATTAGATCTCGGCAAAAGATCCTAGAAAAGAAAAGAAAAGCATACGAAAGCACTAAAATAAAATATTTATTTATTTACACTATTGGAAAGAACACACCGTGGCAAAAGGCGGATCCAAAATGTGTAATGGTGGGGGCAACTGCTCTATCAGCTCCTTTTGCTCCTCCGCCAGCTGCTTCGGAGCAAGGCCTCCACCGGCCCCATTGGATTCTAGCAATGCAACTCCAAGCATCTCCTTTGGATAATATGTGTCATGTGGGAGACGAGCTGCATCAATCCAAGTCATGTCCTCATGCCCTGCAAAAGCATTCCAAAACGGGTCGTTAAAACAAATAAAAGAATGTAAAAGCAATGGACGACAATCTGAAGCAAATGTATATGGAAGTGAAAATTTGGGTTCAGAAATGTAAGGCATGAGATGGTGGGAACTTCCCTGAATACTGGCGATAGGTATGGCATGATGCTCTGCCTCAGGAGGAGGTGGAAGTGGCTGCAGAGAGAAAACTGGAGCAAGAGGGAGCTCGGGCTCAATATATACCATGTCGCAATCCCCGTCACTATCCTCTTCCTCGACATCAATATCAACATCAACGATCTCTGCGGCACTCCCCACAATTGGTAACTGCTCCTGACAAATCTCCTCGATGACTGGCAAGTGCGCATCCTGAGGCGAGGGAAGTGACATCTGTGACAGGACTTGTCACGCACCGGAGCCCAAAATGAGGCAGGGGTGACGGCCGCGGTACGGGATTACCAAGCGTAATGGCGTTACGAAGAAATTTTTTAGCAGGCCACTGCAACTGCTAGAACAACACAGGCAAGTAAAACCGGTGCAAGTAAGCACAAACTGTAAAGCTCCAGCACAACACAAAAACATACAACGAGGCGGCGGCAGGCAACAAGCGGGAGCATACGAGTGTACATTACAGCCCATCTACTATCAACATACTACAACATTATACACTGTACAAATACTATCATCAGGGGCTCGAGCACAAAAGCTGTGGGAAAACAAAAGTAACTGCTCTCAAAAGAAACTACCCCGACCCACTACACCCGGGCCCTATCTAACTGTTCTGGGCTCCTGGCCTGGGAGAGTCGCCCTCAGGGCGTCGGTAGTCCGGCAGGGTGCTGTCGTCCCGGAACCTGTACCTGGAGAGTGGGGAAAGGGGCACGTCACAACGTGTCAAGTAGGGGACTCAACCATACAAACCATAATCACAACACAGCACATGGTCACTAGTACTAAGTTTGTTAGATTAATGCTCGTTGTTTGGAACCTAAACATCAGGTGGGACACAAGGGGGCTGGACCTCACCCATAAGGCGGGTGGAAGGAAATCTCTGACTCTCTGTCGTGCTAGCTCGTCAGGAGCCTTCGTCACTCAATCACTCTCCACGACCCAAAAGGGCCACGACCTCGAAGGCCAAAGAAACCACACACCCCAAAGGGGCACGACCACTCCACGCAATAGGATGGCCAAGAAAATAACCTCGAAAGTCCAGTCCACACTATGTCCACCTAATGCTTGGGTTCCCCCACCCAATTCCCTGAGATGCTCACCCACCTTAAAGTGGAAGGAGACATCTCGGGCTTTCATTCTAATTATTTAATAGTTAGCTTTGCATCCAGATTATCTGCAACATTATGGTGTAAAATAACAAATCAAACCACGTTCTCATATGTGAGGGAACATCGCCATAACGCTGTCAAAGCATGAGTAAAAATTCACCATGCATCAAGTTAAAACATAAGGGTATGAAATATAACTACAGCGACTTCCAAGGAAAACTTGGACTCAACCATCCAAGTACTACTAAAGAAAACATGCCATAGAAGACAACTTCAAGTGTGTTTATTAATCTCATTTGGAAAGGAATAAAAGAGCAAATAGGGTAGGAGGAAAGCGATGCATTAGTTTAGTTAAACTTGCAAAATTTGGACCATGTTTAATTTAAGTTTCAAAAAGAATAAATAGAATGTCTTACGCATAATTTGAAGAGTTTCCTTAGGGGTTATTTAATGTTATAGGTAAGTGCCTAACCCTAAATTTTTGCTTAGTGCTAAGGTTGACACAAGCCTCTTACCAAACTCATGGTTTGTCGTGAAAGCAAGTTTTTTTTCCAAGAGGGTTTTGACCTCTTCCATGTAATAATTTCTCAATAGGCCTAACTTATTAATAGATAAAAGGAAACTAAATTTTTATTGGAAATGGAACCAACTTATGATAGAAATCAAAGTAACTTGTAGGACCTTGTAACTAATGGTAGTTAGGGTTCCTACCCTCTCTAAAGAGCTT
Source organism: Scilla litardierei (assembly GCA_030789695.1). Taxonomy (NCBI): domain Eukaryota; kingdom Viridiplantae; phylum Streptophyta; class Magnoliopsida; order Asparagales; family Asparagaceae; genus Scilla; species Scilla litardierei. The sequence continues at coordinate 14,854,956 of CM061137.1, read as the reverse complement.
CTAGCTTGAAGGTTAGCCAAAGCCCTCTTACCAATCCTTTTCTTAAGCTACTTTATCAAATGAGGTTTCTTTTAAACATGGAACTCTCAGGGGGGTTAGCAAGTAACATTGTGTAGCATTCCTAGCTTATGTATCTAATGCTTAGGATGTTAGGTAAATACTTAAGAATTGCTCATAAAAATTTCGACAGAGTCTCCTTTGCAATTATCACAAATTTCCAAGTACAACATCAATAATATTAAGGGGGGAACATGCTTTAACCCCCCCAAAAATGGTCATACTCAAGAATCATGGTAAAAATAATAACCACCATCAACCATGGAATCACAAAAATTAAACCTAGCCAATGCTTCCCTTTGGTCCAAAAAACAACTTTTACAAAAGAGAAAGAGATGAAATAAAACTAAATTTCAACAAGTAACCACACCTTGGTAGAGTGGTGAGAACACTACCTAGTTCTTGCTTGTAGAAGATTGTAGGAGAGCTAAGGAATTCCCTAATATTGTAATAGCAAGCCTCTTCTTCCAATTCCCTACTTCTTCTCTCTATTTCCTTCTTTTCTTGTTGTTTTTCTTGTTGTATTTTTTTTCCTTGCTCCTCCAGGTTTCGGCCTGTGCTCCTCTTCTTTTTTTTCCTTTGCAGGTTGCGGCTTCAACCTACAGTGCGTGGGTTTTTGAATAAAAAAATGAAATTAAATAAAATGAAATGAAAATGGGAAGAAAGGAGAAACTTGTAGAAAGAGGGGAGAAAAGAAGTTTCATTTATTAACGAATGTGCCATTGCATTCAATCCCTAATCAAACAACCTCAAACTTTGTTCTTATATACATATATTTATTTTGGGCAAGTTCCTACAACATCCTCTGTAATAAATTGGGCATAATTGCAAACTAATTGGCCATGTAAGTAACTTGGTCCCAATTGGTGGTCAACGTATGAATTTTCCACATACTTGAAGGGAAAATACATGTATTTTCACTTAGGAGCATTACAGGACTGGAGGTAGACATGTCTCGGGCAAATCCAAGCACGCATCATCCTTGTCATCCCAGAAATAGTTCATCTCAGTCGTCCTCCCTAAGTACTCAACCGCCTCGACCTGCGAAGCTAACTCTGAAGTTGATTGTGGCTCAGGCTCCATGGTGTCCTCAATCTACTCTTGGCCATCATGCACATCCGCTTCATCCTCAACCTCAAAGTGAAAAAGCATCGTGTCACCGTCATGGTCGACACACACTCAATCATCCATCTCCTCCAGCTCATCCAAATGTATATGCTCAAATTCCTCTACTTGGCCCCAATGCACCCTCTTCACAGGTTTCTCTTGGTATTCCATAGGTTCGCATTGAAATGAGCCCTCAGCTGGCTCCTCAGGCTGGTCCTGGACCTGCTGGACTGTCTCCTCATACTCTGTAAGGTCCCTCAGGTAACACCATGAATCCTCGGTCGAATAATCAAAGTATTCTCCACCGCAGCTCATCTGCACGAAATCTTGCCCAGATGGCGATAATCCTGTGTAGAAGATCTGTAGGAGATGAACCTCGTAAAAGCTCTGGTGTGGGCATGCAAGCACCAAATCAATGAACCTCCGCCAAGCCTGATGGTAGGCCTCCCATTCAGCTTGGGTAAATCTCCCTATATGCTGCTCCATGGCTTGCCGTCCCTATACCTGCTCCAAAAAAGTAGGCAAAGACACTCGGAGAAATTCAGCCTGAAATGACAACCAAGTAAAATGTGAGTCGAGAGACAATGAATCAAACCACAATCTAGCATCATCTTGTAAAGAAGAGGGAAAAAATCTAAAATATATGCAATCATCACCGATATTCCACCAAGACATGAATACATCCATTCTTCAAATTTTTTAATATGTAAATGAGGGTTCTCCCACTCCGAGCCATGAAAGTACGGCGGAAGTGGGATATCCTCCAAATCAACGTCGGAAAAATCTGAAGATGATGCCATGTTTTTAAAATTTTTTTCCAAGAAAGTGAAAATAAACAACCAAAAGACTCAATAGGTGAAAAATAAATAAAATGTAAAGACACAACACTAAGAGATAGAAGTATCACACTAAAAATTTCAAAATCAATCAAAAAATGCTAATAGTAGAAACCGTTGTCCCCGGCAACGGCGCCAATTGATTGAACCGGAGGACGCGTAAAGGCACGCCTTCCACTTCCAAGCGTAGGAGCGTCAATGCAATAAAAAAATAACCGGTGAGTATCGGGTCGGATCACAGGGACAAGTCGTTCTATATTCACAAAATTTGATCGATAAAGAAAAATAAAGCGTGATTCAACAACCTCAACTAACGGTGGATGAGTGGGAAAACGTATGGTGAATCTACAATCTTAACCTAAATTGGTAGGGTTAGAGAGCCAAATGGGAAGTGATTCGGGAAATAAATTTCATATTTCCCCCCCTTTTTCTGGACATTTTATGTGTATATCATGTTAATATTGGCTTTGATAAGTGCGTATTCGAGATATTGTGTAATATTAAAGCTTACTCTCTTTTTACACATAAAATACGATTTTTATGGACTAATTTTAGCTTCTATTATTTTTTAGGTACTCCTGGGAATTTTCTGGATTTTCTGGAATTTTTCTAGAATTTTCTGGAGCTTTGAGCTAATTTTCGGGATTTTTTGAAGGCTTGGAAGCATTTCTATAATTCTGAAGAGAGAAAAACCAAAAAATATAAAAACCCAAATTTTTGGGCTGGCCCGCTGGCCGGCCCATGCCCGCTGCCCGCTCTCAGCAGCGGGCCGCCGCTTTTAAAATTTAAAAAATATAAAATATAAAAAAACGCAAATGTTTTTTTGCGGGCCGGCCCGCTGATCGCTCCCGCCCAACGGGCGGGCACGCGCTCGGCGCGTGCCCGTGCCCAGGCGGGCGCAACAGGCGCCCGCGGTTCGGGCGCAAGCACGCCCGACCCGCAACCTATTTTATGAGGCTATATGTCGGATTATTGCGAGTTTGGGTGCAAAATTTTGACCCGATTGCTCCTTGCTGCAGACCCGTTTGGCTGTAACTCGTTTTTATGGGTTTAGGGGCTGTTTTTCAGCCCTAGTTTTTGTTTTTGCTAAATTTGGAGGGGGAGGAGGCCATGTGAGATTGGAAAAGCATGGAGGAGGAGCAAATAGGGAGAGGAGAGCTTCATCTTAGTGAGATCCTTGGTGATATCTCTCTTTCCCCTTTTGTAGTTTAGCATCTCTCTTTTGAAATGAATTTGGGTTAATGTTGAATGAAAATTCAATCTTTTGTTTCATGATGATTGAGTAGTGTTGAATAGCTTGGATTGTGGTTCATGGATGTTGGTTGTTAATTATAGCTTTAATTTCCTCTTGCTCATTTTATATGTTGATGTTGGATGTATTATTAGGGCACATTTTAATTGGCTAATACCCAAGTGGGCACTCTTAGATAAGAGACCATGATCTTAATTTGATTAGTGCTACGATGATACGTCCATCCCTATAGCTAATTAGCGTGTTCATGAAAGCTAAACTTTCCGATTAAGCTTGCCATAGCTGGAGGCCTAATTGAGTTATATGTGGGTAATTTGAGCCTGATTAACACCAACATTAGTGAACATACAACCCATTCTCCTCGCCTAGCCATCTTAACTTCCCATTTGGCTCTCTAACCCTACCCACTTAGGATAGGATTTTAGTTTCACCACACTTTTTTTCATACTCATCCACCGTTATGCGAGGTAGTTGTAACACGTTATTTCCTTTCTTTATCGATCAATTTTCTGAATATAGAACGACTTGTCCCTGTGATCCGACCCGGGTACTCATCGGTTATTTTTATTGTATTGACATTCCTACGCTTGGGAGTGGAAGGCATGCTCCTTGCGCCTCCTCCCGTTCAAACCAATTGGCGCCGTTGCCGGGGACAACGATTTTTATTATTAGCAATTTTTGATTGATTTTGAAAGTTTTAGTGTGATACTACTATCTCTTAGTGTGAGTCTTTTCGATTCTTCATCTTTCACTTATTGTTCATCCTTATTTATTTTACGCTTTTTGAGTCTTTTTGATTGTTTGTTTTTGTTTTTTTTCAAACAAGGTAAGTACTTCAAACTCTCTTGGGTTTGACATGCGGGTGACCAAATCCCGACCGAGATTCCTTGGTAAGGATGCGGAGAGCCCCTACCTACATATTAAGAAGTTTGAGAGTGCTTGCAAGCTTCATTTTGATGGGAACACGTGTGCAGAAAAGTTTTATCTTAAATTCTTTCCCTATTCTTTGGATGGTAGTGCATTAAAATGGTTTAAAGTTTATCTCCCACATCTTATTCCATCTTGGCCTTTACTAAAGCAAAAATTTTATATGAAGTTTTTTCCATCTTACAGGACCAAAACATGGCAAGGAACAATGGTGAACTTTGCTCAGCGCATCGGTGAGACATTTTTTCAGGCTTGGACGCGTTTTTCCGAGTTAGTGTATGGTTGTCCACATTATGGATTCGACAGGGTGCGTCTTCTTGGATTTTTCTTGGAGGGTCTGTTTCCGGAAATGCAGGATTTTGTGGATTTGTTGGACAACGGCCACTTTTTGGACATGGATGAGAATGCGGCTTGGCGTTATTTGGAGTCCAATAAGGAAGAAGATCACACATTGGTTGCGACTCCAAATGAGCCAAGCCATGAAGTTTTGGTCCACCAAGCCCCGAATGCAGAAGTTCTTATTGATCTCACCCCACCGGTAGTTGAAGAATTGAGTGCTCCATGCCAAGTAGTAGTTGAGGAACCAAGTGTTGGCATGGAGGAGTTGGTTGAGCCGGTGGAGGAAATTATCTTGACTGCTTCTCCTATTTCTACTGGGCCGTGTCAATTAGTTGTTGAAGAATTGGTTGTTGACATGGTGGAGATAGAGGAGCCGATCGCGCGCGCACTTGGGAGCGAAGTGGGCAAGGGGGAGTGTTCTTTTGTTGATGAGCCCGAAGAAGAGACAAGCGAGGGTGAGTCTATACTACATGCTATCATGGATCCTGAGCTTCCCTCTCCTTTAGTAGTTTCTATGGAGATGTCACTTCCTCCAGCGATTGATATTGAATGCCGCGGGGATGAGCTTCAAACCACCTCATATTCAACCATCCAAGGAGTTTTCTAACACATTCATCATACTTTTCATTCCGTATTTTATATTGATGATTATGTGTGGATGTCATTTTTTGGGAACGTGTCCCCATCTCTCTCTTACACAACCCGTCTCCTTCCCTATATAGGTACACACTTTGAGGAGATGCTTGGGGTTGTGTACGTGGCCGCCATTGCCACGTTTGGCTGAGGAGCATTGGCGGAGAAAATAAAAGGAGCGGTGGAACAATTGCCACCGCCGATGGAAATTTTGGATCCGCCATTTGCCACGGTGTGTTCTTTCCAATAGTGTAAATAAATAAATATTTTATTTTAGTACTTTTGTATGCTTTTCTTTTCTTTTCTAGGATCTTTTGTGAGATCTAATACTCTCCCAACATTGAGGACAATGCTTATTTTAAGTTGGGGGGAGAGTGTTAGAATCTTTAGGATTGTTAGGATTTTGGTGTTAAATTTTTTTTTTGAGTTCCCTCCATTTTGCACTCATCCAATGAACTTCATTGCATATCATTTTTAGCCTCCTTGTCCATATGCCGCTTGCTTTGTGCTTAGTCCCTACATGCTTAATGACATGCAATTTTTCGGATTATCATTTTGGTATCAAATTCATAAATGTTTGATTGGCATGGTTTAATTCTTTTCCAATTTGGATTCATATGCGAATATGCCATGTATGGAACTACATTATATGTCGTGATACTCTCTTTGAGATAATTTTGGGAAAGTTTGGTGTAAGTGATTGCATGATTTGGGATGAATGGCTTAGTTTTTGGTTGGATTGGGTTTGGCCAATTGTGTATGCTTTGTTTTCTTCTTAGGAGTGGGTGGATGAATTGCTTACTTGTGTTGAGAATGAAAAAGAGAGTTAATATAAGTGAATGTTTCTTTCTAATTAAATTGAGTAGCGGTGCCCCACGAAACATTGGGGAGGATGCCAAAAATGAGATTTAAGGGATCATTCCATCCATTTGCCTATATAGCGTTATCGCGTGTATGCAAAAGAGGGCGGTGTTTGCATTTCATAGCGTTATCGCGTGAATGCAAAACATAAACATCCAAAAAAAGAAGGAAAAAGAAAAGGAAAGAAAAATGAATGAATAAATGAAAGAATAAGAAATATGAGTGATGCAATTTCATCTCCCACCACTTAGAGGAATTTCCTTTGTTTTGGCCATTTTCATGAAAGTTAGAAACTTTGCCATTTGCGATATATCCCAAAGAATGTGATACGGTGCTTATTACCTTACTTTTCTTTGAATTGGATTGAGGGGAGTATCATTTGTTATTTACTTTCATACATTGTGTATATTGGCTTTGAAATCATTTGAAAACATCATTTGGGGTATGCCAAGAGGATATTGTGAGTTGGTGCATGTTGTTTTCGATTTTATCCGAATTTATCGCATATTTTGCTAGGGACTAGCAAAAAGCTAATTGGGTGGTGTGATTCGGGATATAAATTGCATATTTTCCCCCCTTTTTCTGGGCATTTTATGTGTATATCATGTTAATATTGGCTTTGATAAGTGCGTATTCGAGATATCGTGTAATATTAAAGCTTACTCTCTTTTTACACATAAAATACGATTTTTATGGACTAATTTTAGCTTCATTATTTTTCAGGTACTCCTGGGAATTTTCTGGATTTTCTGGAATTTTTCTAGAATTTTCTGGAGCTTTGAGCTAATTTTGGGGATTTTTTGAAGGCTTGGAAGCATTTCTGTAATTCTGAAAAGAGAAAAACAAAAAAAATATATAAACCCAAATTTTTGGGCCGGCCCGCTGGCCGGCCCATGCCCGCGGCCCGCTCTCAGCAGCGGGCCGCCGCTTTTAAAATTTAAAAAATATATAAAAAAACGCAAATGTTTTTTTTGCGGGCCGGCCGCTGGCTAGGATAGAAAGCATGGGTTGTGGGTTCACTAAGATTGGTGTTAATCAAGCTCTAATTACTGCATATAACCCAATTGATCATCCGGCTAAGAAAACTCAATCGGAAAATTTAGCATTCAAGAACTCAATAATTAGCAATAGGGATGGATGTATCATCATAGCACTAATCAAATTTGAACAAGGTCTCTTCTCAAAGAGTGCCCACTTGGGTCTTAGCCAATTAAATTGTGCCCTAATAAATATCCAACATTAACATGAATGTAAGCAAGAGGAAATTAGAACTAAATTGACAACCAACCACAATGAGTCACAACCCATACCAATCACACTACTTAATCATACTAAATAAGATGAAATTCATAGACAAATTTATCTCAAGTTCATTACAACAGAGAGATATCAAAATACAAAGAGGAAGAGGAAAGATTTCACCAAGATCTCCCCTAAATGAGCCCTAGCCTCCTCCAATTTGCTCCTCCACCAAGCTTTCTAACCTCCCATGGCCTCCAAGCCCTAGCCCTAGCCTCTTGGGGAAGAAGAAGGGCAAAACACCCAAAAAAACAGTGAAAAAAACGCAAGAAACCGAACTGCCCAAAAAAATCGCAACAGGCCACCCTTTAAAATGTTGCGGGTCGGATCTGGATCGGATCCGACCCGCAAAGCTTGCCCACACCCGCCCGCATCAGCGGGCGGGCCGCTGCCCCGTTCGAAATAACCAGCGGGCCGGCCCGCAACGCGCCTCTTTTTTTAAATTTTTTTTAAAATATGAATGGCGGCGGCCCGCTCAGGAGAGCGGGCCGCGGGATTGGGCCGGCCAGTGGGCCGGCCCAAAGGCTCTGTCTTTTTTTTTAATTTTCTTTTAAAAATTCCAGAATATCCTTTCTTGCTTCCAAAATGCACGAAAAATAGCTCGAAGCTCCCAAAAATTCTGGAAAAATTTCAGAAAATCCAGAAAAATCCTAGAAGTACATGAAAAATAAGGGGAGCAAAAATTAGTCCATATGATGAGAAAATTAATATAATGACTTTTATAAATTAATATTGATCTCCCAAAATTCATATAAAATAATCCATTGCTCAAATTTGTCAATATGATCACAATAATATCAGGAGCATATGAATAATATCAGGAAGCCAATAAAGACGATAAAATTCATATTTTGTGCCAAGAGTGAGAATAAGCCCTAAAAGTGACATGAAGTGATTATATACCCAAAAGAGCAAGATTAAGCCAAATCTTTAGCACAAAATGGGGGTAGTTAGGGGGTATAAATATACACTTTTCACTCTGAATCACTTACGCGGCTTTCCCTTGGTCCTCTTCTCCTACCGGGATTCGTCAGGCTCACGACGTTCGCTTTCGTCTCGCTTGGAGCCCCGTCTGACCCCCGTCGGGTGACTCCCATCCTCTGCGGCCAACTCTTCCTCCGTCAGCATGTAGCGCTCTGCCCGGGATATCACCTCGGCGAGGTCCTTCAACGGATCGTTGTGTAGTGACTTCTTCAGACCCCTGTGACGGAGCCCTTTCTTCAGGTCCATTTTCATAACAAGCTCAGGGCAGCTTTCCACATTCAGTCTCTCGCATTAAAGCGATGCATGTAGTTTCTTAGGGATTTCCCGGGGCCCTGCACCACATTTAACAGAAGTTCTGAGTCCGGTTTTACCTGACGTCCGGCCATAAACTGCTTGCAGAATTTTTGGGAGAGGTCCTCGAAGTTGTTGATGGAACGGTTGGAGAGGCCATGGTACCAACTCCGGGCGGATTTTCGGAGGGTGGAGTAGAAACCACGGCAGAGCAGGACGTCGTCGGCTCCTTGGAATGCCATGACTCCCTCATAATCCATCACGTGATCCTCCGGGTCCCCCGTGCCGTCGTACTTTTCTAAAGTCGGCACCTTGAATCTGGAGGGCACCCGTGCTTCGGTAATACTCCTAGATAGCGAGCAACGGTTGTCCCTGGAGCCCCCTGAACGTCCCCCCGTGTCAACATGAAGGTCGAGCTGCTGAGGCGAGTTGACGGGACCACGTGGGGAGTTTGCTCGGGGCCTATCCGAGCCGGTGATGGGCGTTGGTTGGTGGGCGTTTATCCTCTCCTGACGGTAGTCCCTGTTCCTTTGCCTCCAGTGACGGGGACTCTTACTCAAATTGGGTCGATCCTCAGCAGTTCAACGATCGGGTGACTGCCGGTAAGTTGAACGTGGTCACCGAGATGAGGCGGTAGCCGACTCGTCTCCAGCCTGTCCGGGCCCTCCCTCAGCCTCGTCCTAGAGTGAGGTTGGTGTGAGAGATCGCACCGGGACAAAGTTTGGCAGGGTGAACCGCCGTTCGGGATTGGCACCCTCGCCACCATGGTCGGTGACCACGGCTGAGTGTAAAGGTCGGCGGACCCATCCCTGGCCGGGGCAGCCGCTGATGCCTATTTCGGGAGGATCGGGCTGCTCACGTGTTGTTGAATCGTCGCGGCCGGCGTGTCATGCCCTATTTTGCACTATACGTGTATTCTACTGAACACATGTGGTATTTCTACCTACGATGCATACATGGGCATGAAATAAGCATAGATAACGATGTATGTGACGTAGCGCAAGGGGGATTGGGCCGTAATACGTGGCTAAGAGAAGAGAATACGAATGTGAATGCTGGAGAAGTGCAAATGACGTCGTGGGTGTAAAACGATAGGAGTGTGTTAGACGTGTGTGTGTGAAGCATGTATGCTCGCATGGATGTGCATGGATGTGTGTAGGAAGAGCTATGCAAGTGTGAAAGGGGTTAGGGGTCAATGGCAACCCCCGTAAACTTTTAGAAAGGCGAGGGGCAAAACAGTCATTTGGACTAAAATTGCTGTGTGTACATACTAAAGAGGTGTGTGTGTAAAGTAATGGCAAGCTTGTAAATACCCATAAGTTGGGGGGTATCTTGGTCATTTTCTTCATGGAATATTCCCTTGGAATATTCCTTTCTTGGAAGAGAAGAAAAGAATAAGAAAAGAGAAGAAAAGGAGAAGAAAAGGGAAGAAAAGGATGAGACTAGAAACCTCTCTCTCTTTCTCTCATTTTTCTCCCCACCTTCTCTCTCCCCTCTCCCCTCTCCCCTCCATGTTTCCATGGCCGAATTCTCCAAAAAAGAAGAAGAAGAAGAAGCAGAAGAAGAGGAAGAGGAAGAGAAAGAGAAGAGGAGAAGAAAGAACTCTTGAGGTAGGAATAATTCTTGGATTTGGAAATTTAATTAGGGTTTTATTTTATCATGTTTTTACATCATGTTTTATCAATATGAAGTGGTGGTAATCAAATTAATATGCTATGATTCAATTTTCATGAATCTCCCTTGAAAATTCTTAGCAAAATTACTCTCTTTGAAATTCTGAAATCTGGATGTTTGTTTTTGCCTTGATTATGGTTACAGTAACTTGAATTAGGGTTCGAAAAAAATATGAGCTTGTAGATCTTGAAGTTCTACCCCAAAATCATATAAATTACGATATATGTTCAATTCAGAAATTAGGAGTAAAAATTCCACTTTTACAACATGTCTGTTTGATTTTCAGTGTTGACACAGTTTAGCAAAATTGGCCTAAACACCTGCACACATCATGGAATTTTATGATCTTGGTCTTGTTGGAAAGTTAACAAGTTTTTCTAAAAATTCATCACAATACTTATATGTCTAATTTCTGGCTGCAACATGCCCAAAATTGGCTTACAATACAGACCCAGAAATCTGTCTGAAAAACAGATTTGACACACTTCACCAAATAATTCACTATAAATCACCTACTTAATATTTTTGCATGAAATATTATCTGTGAATCCAGGACTAGTATATATATAACTTTCATTTGGGAAAATTTATCAAATTTTCAATGGAAACTGATGTTATATGGCCATGTATTGTCACTTCCTGCAATTTCAGCAAGCTGAATTCATTAAGTGTTGCTCTTATTCATTAATTGTGGTTAATTGGCCATCATTATTCTTGCTTATTATGGTTGTGTGGTGGAATGAATGTTCATACCCTTCGCACATGTAAATTATATTGTATTTCCTTGATATGAATTACGCCCATCATGTGTTCGTTGAAATGCCTCAATGAAACAAAAGTTGAGAAACATGCTGAATGGGCATGTATATATTTGTAATATGAGAGATGATGTGAATGTGCAATGTTTTAGGACACGGATGGCACTACATGGAGCGAGAGCCACAGTAGGAGGCGGGGGAATTCGCTGTGGGCCGTGACCGTGTATGCACCTCTTGACTCCATCGGTAGTTGCCACAGATTGAGAACGGAGCAGATCTGATACACTTGCACGCCGGCACATTCATGGGATCCCATTGCATTGCATTGCATTGCATCTCATGTTACATCATGTGCATCATTATGTATCATAATATCCATTGTGTGTGATGTGTTGCATATATGCAATGTATGCGTGTTAAGTGTTGTGCATTGTATGTATATTTATATGTTTATGCCATGTATGTGTATTTGTGGATGTGGTTTGTGTATTGTTGTGACAAGCCTTGTATGTATAATTTATTTTTCTTGATGCAAGAGATGTGTATGGACATTATGATAAGTATGGGATATCACATTGAGATAAGACCATTGATCGAAAGACATATAAATATTCGATAAGTTGATATACGGCCATGTGCCAAATGAGGCAAGATAATGACATAACGGGGCTATGAGCCAAAATGAGGCATGACATGAGAATCATTAGTAGTTAATTATTTCGGTTGATGTTTTCTTTTAATTAATTCATTTATTTAGATGTTGCACTAGTTGTTCTTATCCTCCCTTACTTAGTTGTGCACTTATCTTGTTAGATAATGATTGCTTAAACACTTGCGTTATTATTATTATTATTCGTGCTAACCCTTTTCTTGCAGTAAATCGACATTGGACCGCAGGTATGATTCTCTTTCTTGGCTATTCACTTTTCGCTAAATATTTAGTTTACATGTCTTTTCCTTTGCCTTGCCTTGTGGATTGATAACCCTAAAGCGATGCCCAAATCCAAGTTGGTTCCTATTAGGGCACGCATTGACGTGCTCCTCCTTATTTTTCAGGTAGCAGGGGCAGCAAGCTTGTTAGTGACTTGGAATTGGGTTCTCAGGGTAGCCGTTGGTAAGAGTTGTAGTTGTATTGTGACTGGGTTGTTTTGGGAGATGGAGAGTGGTGGTGTTGTGTAGTGTCGCACCTGGACTATGTACATAAATGGAAGTTGTTATATATATGATTGTTGTTGTTGTTCTATGTACTATGAGGTTGTTTTTGGGTATGTTTATGGAGCTTCACTTGTACTATCCCAGCATGTGCGCAGTGGCCTGCCTTTGCTTTCTCTCTCTCACATCTTTCTTCCTACCTCTCTGCCTCATCAAGATTCCTGGAAAAAAATGTGGACAAAAAAAAGAAAAGAGAAATTCCAGGTATTTTGGGGAGCAGGGCGTGACAGTTTGGTGGTGGCCCATGCAGGTCACCGCACTGCGATGTGCGTAAGGATGGTACATGTAATGCTTCAGTAGGTGAGTGGGATACATTGGCCCTAAGGTTGGTAGTGACCTAAGAGTCTTAAGTGATCCACCCTTAAACCCCTAACTTTGGAAGTCAGAGGATGAACTTCCTATAGTGTAGTATACTATAGACATATATTAGTTGGTATCAGTGTATACAGATATAATAGTGAGAATACGTGTATATAAATGCAGTTGTTGTACTTGGATATTTGAATTATCTGCGTCGCATGTATACTTGTATTCAGTATATATTCATATTTGTATTTGAATAGCATGAAAGTTGCATGTATGGATAGATGTGGGAGTATATACTAGGTGGGTGAATACTTGAGTGTATGTATACTACGTCTCTATAAAAGTACATGATACGGATATGTGAGGCTGGTATGTGGTATGCTTGAGTGACTCCGAGACATAGGTGATATATACATGTTTGATCGTGGATGTATATTGGTGGGTACCTATAAGCTAGTGGGGACATATGCCTTATAGGCGTGTGAGTGAGGATATGCACGTATGTGATATGAGTGCATATATGCGGTTTACAGTTGAGTTTCATGTGGGGAATACACCAATGTGCGCACACCTACCCTTGTATGGATAAAGTAGTGGGATGTCCACATTGTCTTTGGACATATGGGGAAAAGTGCATGTGTGTGAATATTTGTGTGCTTGTGTGCTTGTATGGGTAGGTGGTGTAGATATGGGTTGGGATGTTGGTGTATATATATCGCTAGTGTTGCATTGCTAGTGTATGAATTCCTAATGTGTTAAAATTTAGATAACTGTGAGCATGTGTATGCGCTGTCTATGTGTTTATATGAACCTGTATATTGTCTTAATTTGGTTTATGGTTGTGGGTTGTATTGTTGCGTGAAGATAGGTGTTGTGCTAAGGCCATATATATTGTGCATGTAGCGATATAGATAAGTAAGGAACATATGGATAGTATGCGTAATGCTCCAGGGTGTTTGGAGTAGATGTATATCCTAAGGAGGGTATGGATGCTTTAGACCTGTCCACCCTAAGTTTATGCACTTAGCCCTATACCATGCCTACTATGGGATATGGATATATGTATGACGTGTAACACATGTAGGATGTGATGGTTATACGGATTTGCGATTATAGAGTGCATGTATAAGTGGGGTGGCTATAGGTTTGCACGGTTAAGTGGAGTTATGGTATGTATATATATGTGTGTGTATACGCTTACCCGTAGAATAGTTCCTATAGGACCATTTGGATGTATATATAATGCATGTACCCTTCCGTATATAGTGGCATGAGGGGAATTGTGTATTGGTATATGAGATACTCGTATATATATGTAGGTGTGTTGTAACAAGTGTGGTGTGATTGTGTGCATGTGTTGTTATTATTGAATGTGTATTGGTGTATGTCTTATGAGTGATTATATGTACATGTATGTGAATGATCCCTATTCTGATATACATGTATCAGAATCTGGATGTGTACTTATAGTGGATGCGGCTATCTATCAAATGTGTATGAATATTGAAATACACTTATTTGTGTATGTGCTAGTATGCTAGTAAAAGTGTGGATATATTGGATGTTATGTATATAGTGGCATGGGTAGCTACCGACTACCTGCTAGTATAGTTGAGTAGCTTTACTGTATAGGTGTGTAACAGCAGGATATGTATAGTATGTGTGTATGTGTGTGTGTGCCCATATATGGGAATGTATGTGCATGATTGCATGGACCCTAATAGATATATATGCATGTCGGTGTGCATACTTACTATTAGGATAATAATTTGGTGTGTATGAGCAAACGTGTATTTGGCTGTGTGTAAGCTTAGATATCTATATGTGAAATTGATATGTATACCCCTGCATGTACATAATGAGTATGTGCATTTAATTGGGTTATATAGAGTATCCGTGTGGTGTATTGGTTGATGTGCATGTGTGAATACATATTATGGTTGTATGGATTTCTATTATAGGTGTCACAATGAAGTGTGGAGATGTGTTCATGCATGTGTAGTGTGTATTAGAGGCATATATGGTTGTGTGTATATTGGTTGAATAAATATATACTTATATATATATATATCCTTGTTTGATTATCTGTGAATCTTCCCGACATGGTTACCTATCTAGGTGTATCTTGGAGAAGTGTATTCCTGTTTGTATGCATGTATTTATAGGACTGTACCAAAGCATGTGTGTATCTATATACATATGCAATATGGATGTAAATGTGACAGATATGGGATATAGGTGTGTGTATATATATATATATGTTTAATGAATGCAAGTGAATGAAACTGTTTGATATATAGGTATTGGAATGTGTGTATTTGCTTGCATATTTGTGTGTATACGCGTGTGTGGAGTGTAGATGGATGTTTATAATTATTTGACTATTACGGCAGTATATGCGTAGGATGTGCAAGGGTAGTTATATATATAGCATATGGCGGGGAACGTATTATGTTTGTATGCTCTTGTGTGTATTGTGTGTGGTATATGTGCCTATCTGTGTGGCAGTGGATGCATCACTATGAAGATGAAATAATATGTATATTTATCTATAATTATGATTGCTGACCTAAGTAACTTGATCATGCATGTGTAGTACGCACACGTGAATATATGTATGAATGTAACTAAATATTGTGTGTATATAGATATTTACGTGCCTATAAGTGTGAGTGAACTCATATGACTAAGTGTTGGGTGTATAAGGGTCCGGTGTACATACAGTGTGACACCGTGATAGTGACCCTGTCCATCAAGTAATGGTGTGTAGATTAATGTGTATTGCTGTGTATTTGTACATGCATATAGACGTATATGTAAATATATATAAATACGTAAAATATAAGTCGTTATACTTGAATGTATAATGGTGTATATGAGGGCATGACATGTATGAATGCCTCATGAATCGTGATATGGATATGATGTGATGTCATACCATATAGACATGAGTAGTGATCTAAATACATGTAATAATACGTATAGAGACTTATTTGTGGTGTGTGATGTATATGTTAATGTGTGAATATGTGTGCCTAGATTTTTATGTGAAAAACATATATGTATGTGTATGTAATGATGCATATAGTGATATGGATGTGCTACTAGATGAGTAATAGGATGTATCTGTGACATATGGGCGATGCGGATGTGTATGAATGATAGTGAAGCATATAGTGTATATAAGTGTGGTGTAGATACGTGTTCTTGTTTGTACTTCATGGATAGTAAGGCCTTCATATCCAGCTGACCTTCGGCGGAGCTCGCATCCTAGAAAGTCCGAGGACGGACTTTATTTTAAGGTGGGTAGGATGTCATGCCCTATTTTGCACTATACGTGTATTCTACCGAACACACGTGGTATTTATACCTACGATGCATACGTGGGCATGAAATAAGCGTAGATATCGATGTATGTGACGTAGTGCAAGGGGGATTGGGTCGTAATACGTGGCTAAGGGAAGAGAATGCGAATGTGAATGCGAGAGAAGTGCAAATGACGTCGTGGGTGTAAAACGACAGAAGTGTGTTAGACGTGTGTGTGTGAAGCTTGTATGCTCGCATGGATGTGCATGAATGTGTGTAGGAAGGGCCATGCAAGTGTGAAAGGGGTTAGGGGTCAATGGCAACCCCCGTAAATTTTTAGAAAGGCGAGGGGCAAAACGGTCATTTGGACTAAAATTATTGTGTGTACATACTAAAGAGGTGTGTGTGTAAAGTAATGGCAAGCTTGTAAATACCCATAAGTTGGGGGGTATCTTGGTCATTTTCTTCATGGAATATTCCCTTGGAATATTCCTTTCTTGGAAGAGAAGAAAAGAATAAGAAAAGAGAAGAAAAGGAGAAGAAAAGAGAAGAAAAGAAGGAGGAGACTAGAAACCTCTCTCTCTTTCTCTCATTTTTCTCCCCACCTTCTCTCTCCTCTCTCCCCTCTCCCATCCATGTTGCCATGGACGAAATTCTCCAAAAAAGAAGAAGAAGAAGAAGAAGAAGAAGAAGAGGAAGAGGAAGAGAAAGAGAAGAGGAGAAGAAAGAACTCTTGAGGTAGGAATCAATCTTGGATTTGGAAATTTAATTAGGGTTTTATTTTATCATATTTTTACATCATGTTTTATCAATATGAAGTGGTGGTAATCAAATTAATATGCTATGATTCAATTTTCATGAATCTCCCTTGAAAATTCTTGGCAAAATTACTCTCTTTGAAATTCTGAAATCTGGATGTTTGTTTTTGCCTTGATTCTGGTAACTGTAGCTTGAATTAGGGTTCGAAAAAATATGAGCTTGTAGATCTTGAAGTTCTACCCCAAAATCATATAAATTTTGATATATGTTCAATTCAGAAATTAGGAGTAAAAATTCCACTTTTACAACATGTCTGTTTGATTTTCAGTGTTGACACAGTTTAGCAAAATTGGCCTAAACACCTACACACATCATGGAATTTTATGATCTTGGTCTTGTTGGAAGTTAACAAGTTTTTCTAAAAATTCATCACAATACTTATATGTCGAATTTCTGGCTGTAACATGCCCAAAATTGGCTTACAATACAGACCCAGAAATCTGTCTGAAAAACAGATTTGACACACTTCACCAAATAATTCACTATAAATCACCTACTTAATATTTTTGCATGAAAATTTATCTGTGAATCCAGGACTAGTATATATATAACTTTCATTTGGGACAATTTATCAAATTTTCAATGGAAACTGATGGTATATGGCCATGTATTGTCACTGCCTGCAATTTCAGCAAGCTGAATTCATTAAGTGTTGCTCTTATTCATTAATTGTGGTTAATTGGCCATCATTATTCTTGCTTATTATGGTTGTGTGGTGGAATGAATGTTCATGCTCTTCGCACATGTAAATTATATTGTATTTCCTTGATATGAATTACGCCCATCATGTGTTCGTTGAAATGCCTCAATGAAACAAAAGTTGAGAAACATGCTGAATGGGCATGTATATATTTGTAATATGAGAGATGATGTGAATGTGCAATGTTTTAGGACACGGATGGCACTACATGGAGCGAGAGCCATAGTAGGAGGTGGGGGAATTCGCTGTGGTTCGTGACCGTGTAGGCACCTCTTGACTCCATCGGTAGTTGCCATAGATTGAGAACGGAGTAGATCTGATACACTTGCATACCGGCACATTCATGGGATCCCATTGCATTGCATTGCATTGCATTGCATTGCATCTCATGTTGCATCATGTGCATCATTATGTATCATAATATCCATTGTGTGTGATGTGTTGCATATATACAATGTATGCGTGTTATGTGTTGTGTATTGTATGTATATTTATATGTTTTGTGCCTTGTATGTGTATTTGTGGATGTGGTTTGTGTATTGTTGTGACAAGCCTTGTATGTATAATTTATTGTTCTTGATACAAGAGATGTGTATGGACATTATAACAAGTATGGGATATCACATTGAGATAAGACCATTGATTGAAAGACATATAAATATTCGATAAGTTGATATGCGGCCATGTGCCAAATGAGGCAAGATAATGACATAACGGGGCTATGAGCCAAAATGAGGCATGACATAAGAATCATTAGTAGTTAATTATTTCGGTTGATGTTTTCTTTTAATTAATTCATTTATTTAGATGTTGCACTAGTTGTTCTTATCCTCCCTTACTTAGTTGTGCACGTATCTTGTTAGATAATGATTGCTTAAACACTTGCGTTATTATTATTATTATTATTCGTGCTAACCCTTTTCTTGCAGTAAATCGACATTGGACCGCATGCATGATTCTCTTACCTGGCTATTCACTTTTCGCTAAATATTTAGTTTACATGTCTTTTCCTTTGCCTTGCCTTGTGGATTGATAACCCTAAAGCGATGCCCAAATTCAAGTTGGTTCCTACTAGGGCACGCATTGACGTGCTCCTCCTTATTTTTCAGGTAGCAGGGGCAGCAAGGTTGTTGGTGACTTGGAATTGGGTTCTCTGGGTAGCCGTTGGTGAGAGTTGTAGTTGTATTGTGACTGGGTTGTTTTGGGAGATGGAGAGTGGTGGTGTTGTGTAGTGTCGCACCTGGACTATGTACATAAATGAAAGTTGTTATATATATGATTGTTGTTGTTGTTCTATGTGCTATGAGGTTGTTTTTGGGTATGTTTATGGAGCTTCACTTGTACTATCCCAGCATGTGCGCAATGACCTGCCTTTGCTTTCTCTCTCTCGCATCTTTCTTCCTACCTCTCTGCCTCTTCAAGATTCCTGGAAAAAAATGTGGACAAAAAAAAGAAAAGAGAAATTCCAGGTATTTTGGGGAGCATGGCGTGACACAGCGTCCAGAGGTGGTCGTTGGTCTCCTGAGCGAAGAGGCGGAGCTGTTCTTGGGTCACCAACCGCAAGTCACTAGTCCCTCCAGTGGTGTGGCTGTGCTGGTTCTCGGGCGGGATGTAGTCGCCTTCCTCGTGGATGGGGGGCATGTGCCCCTGCCGTTGTAACCTGGTTCCATTTCATTTAAGTGGTGGTTTGACGTGGGTTTTGGTTTGGTTTCCACAGACGGCGCCAGATGTTTACGGGTGTTTTCTCACCGCTGAATCGTTGACCATTGGGTGATGTGTCAACGTGATCAAGGGGGCTGGTGGGACCCCTTGGTTCTGTCATGTGTATGATTCGCCCGACGGAGGTAGCTCGGATCCTTACGTCGGCCCTCCAAAGGGTAGCCTTGACGGATCGCGGGCGAGCGAGCTCGTTGATGGGAGCGCTCGACCTCGGTTGATGAGGTGCTGAGGGGTAGCCTCGGCACCGCGGGGTCTATTTAACCTGGACGGACGAAGAAGCTCGTCAGGGGGGCCGGACCTTGGTTCCGGCCAAGTCCCCTCCGATGCCTAAGTCAGAACAGACCTTGGGGCCGGACCTTGTATACATATATGATTATATTCATATACATGCATACACCATTACCTAATCCCACTAGATACTGTAAGCTCGTTGGTGCCCTTATTTACCTATCAGCTATTAGACCTGATATTGCTCATGCAGTTCACACTCTCAGTCGGTTTATGGCTAATCCGACGATAGTTCACTATGCAGCTCCACTCAGAGTCCTTCGATATCTGCAAAGCACCATCACTTGCTCTATATTATTCCCCTTGGATTCATCCTTGACTCTTCAAGCATACTTCGTTGCTGGTTGGGCTTATGATCCAGACACTCGCCGCTCTACTGCTGGCTATTGTATTTTTCTTGGTTCATCTCTCATCTATTGGCAAAGCAAACGTCAGGCCATCGTCTCTCGTTCAAGCACTGATGATGAGTATCGCACCATGGCTGATACTACCCTTGAGATCCGTTGGCTATATCACCCTCTGGAGACATGGGAGTTCGTATTCCTACGCCTTTTCCTATGCACTGTGATAATTGAAGTGCTATTCACATTGCTCTTAATCCTGTATTTCATGAACGTACAAAACATATCGAGGCTGACTGCCACATTGTGCGCTAGGAATACCAGGCTCGGCGTATTTCACTTCCATATCCTGCCTCCAAAGATCAGATTGCCGATCTCTTCACCAAAGCCCAGACTTCTTCTCCAAACTCTCGGTAGTTGACTCACCGCAAGTTTTTTTTATGGGGGGGGGGGTTTGTGGGTGGGTGTGTTAAAATGTCCGTGTAGGTTCCCAAGCCTGCTGCTTCGTCTACCGGGTTACTGCTTCCTCTCCCGAGCTCTTCCTCAAAACTTGGGACAAAACGTGTACAAATATGTGATATATCTTGTAGAAAGTGATCATCCGATAATTCAAATCATTTTTCCATTTCATCTGATTTAATGCATGCTATATGAACACGGTTGAAGATACATGGGAGTAGATCGGATCGGATGCATATTAGAAGTCGAGAATGTTATGAATGAGGGAGGCCTTTGGCCTCCCCTCCTTCATTACCCATTCATTAGGTCCCCCATTACTTAGAGTAATGGGGACCCTTGGTCTACTAGAGGCTATTGGCCTCCCCACTATGAGATAAATAAATAGAGTACCATGGCTCTTAGCTATGGTTACTCATTCCTAGCAATGAAATTGTATATATCTCTCTCTTGAGTTCATTATCATCCAACACGTTATCAGCACGTGTTCCCCATTCTTGAGCAAAAATATTCATCTAAATTCATCCCTACGCGCAAGGAATCTAACGTTGCTGCGGCGGTTCGTTGGAGCGTTGCGGCATCCTCAAAGCGTTCGGGAGCTTGGATTTTTATTTCTATGGATTATCGTCGCGTTCTTCCCTAGATCATTGATCTAAAGGTAAAACCCTATAATCCTGTAGATAAAATTAGACTAAATAATTTTTACATTGTTTTAATATACAAGTAAAAAAAAATTTAGTCTAATAAAAGAAAAAAAATTTCCAAATTACAAAGTTTTTTCTATGAAAATTTTTTCCTTTTGCCATTAAAATTCTTCGGTGGGAAGAAGAACCGGAATGAAATCCTCCCCTCCCCCCTGACGGAGGAGGGGGCCTTCCCACAACGCCGACCATGCACCCCCCCCCCCCCGACAGTGGCGGGGGGGGGGCCTTCCGCGCCGCCGCCCCCTGCTGCAGGGGGGCGGCCTAAGGCCGATCCCCCCCAGCAACGGGGGGGGCCTTCCGCGCCGCCGCCCCCCGCTGCAGGGGGGCGGCCTGAGGCCGATCCCCCCTGCAGTGGGGGTTCTTCCGCGACGCCGCCCCCCGAGGCCGAGGTCCGAGGTCCGAGGCCCGCTGCAAGGAAATTCCCACTGCAAGAGGGCGGCCCGTGGTCCGAGGCCGAGCCCGAGACCCGAGTCCGAGGCCGAGCCCGAGACCCGAGTCCGAGGCCGAGCCCGAGACCCGAGGCCGAGACCGAGACCTGAGTCCGAGGCCGAGCCCGAGACCCGAGGCTGAGGCCGAGACCGAGACCCGAAGCCGAGGCTAATAGCTTATTTTTGGCCCGAAGCCATAATAATTGCGGTAAACAACTTTGCAGACCTGCGGAACGGGCCACAAGTGCTTATACTAAAAATAATTTTTGGCCCGAAGCCACAAAATTCTACACAAATTCGGCTTCTTCATAATTTTAAAGAAGAATTATATTTGCAAATTGAAATTTATGAGAAATACTTTGTAAAATCAATAATTACATTTATATGTTCCTCTATTTATTTAAACATCTCTCTTGCAAATTATTATGTATGGTTTACTAGAATTTTAAAAAAATAAAAAATAATATATAATCATTTCAGAGATCCTGAGACCGCTCTGCCGTTAGTTAACTAAACTAACGGTGTATGACGTTTCCACGTGGTCTACGAGATAATTATATTTTCTAGTTTACTTTTTCCATATTTTTTGTGTTTGAGATATATGCGTGGTTGTTTAATTTATGCCTGTAGCATATAAACTGCGTGGATGTTTAAAATAAGTAAAAATGTGTCTTTCGGGATCGGCCATTGCATACCTATTTACATTTTCAGCACTTTTTCTTTTTTTGAGAGAATTTGTAAGTGAGGAAATTGTATATATAGCCAAGGCTCGGTGCAACAGCATAAGAAGACGGATGCAGAAATAGGGACCCATCCGGGGTTTCCAAAGTTGTATTTTTCATTCTCTTTTCTTTGGACTGTAATCGGACTTTGGACTGTTTATTATTTTGGGTATCTGGCCGATCCCCGCATTTTTACTTATTAATTTCTTTATGCATGGATTGTTGAATTTATTTTAATTCATGCTTATCTTTAAATTGCATAGATAAAATGGCTAAATTGGCAAGCGTCGATTTCGAGGTGCTCAATGCAGCTGACAAGAATTACTTGAGCTGGCGAGTGGACCTGAAGTTCCACTTGCGCTCCATGGCGCTCCTGCACTCCATCCTGGCCCCCGCAGTGGCCCAATCATCGGCTCCCGCAGCATCCGATGCATCTGCTAGCAAAGCCCCAGAAGCGGCCCCTTCAGCTGGCAGTACCTCTACCACTGTCTCTGACATGGATAAGGCGAAAGCCATTATCTATATCAGACGACACATAGATCGGACCCTGAAGGCTGAATACTTGACGGTAGAGGACCCTCTGGAGTTATGGACAGCGTTAGAGGCACGCTACAGACATCAAATTGATGTCATACTCCCGCGTGCCAGCTATGAGTGGGAGAACCTCCGACTTCAGGACTACAAGTCCGTTGCTGAGTACAACTCAGCACTTCACAATATCACCTCACGCCTGAAGTTGTGTGGTGAAGAAGTCTCGGAGCACCGCATGTTGGAAAAGACATTTACCTCGTTTCACGAGAAAGATGCTATCCTCATGCAGCAGTATCGTGAACGCAATTTCACGAAGTTCTCTGACCTGCTCTCTTGCCTCCTGAGGGCAGAGCAGAATAGAGACCTTTTACTGGCCACTCATAACCAGCGCCCGGCAGGCTCAGCTCCTATTCCCGAAGCCCACAGTGTTCACCCCCCGAAGTGGAAGAACAAGAAGAGGTGCAGAAAGAACAAAGGAAATGCCCCTATGAAACCAGCCAATGCTCCTCCCCAAAGCAAGAATAACAAAGGGAAGAAAAACTTCACTTGGATGCGTAAGAACACTGATACAGTGTCAAATCCAAAGAAGACATGGGAGGACAAATGTCATTGTTGTGGCATGACTGGACATTGGTCCAGAAATTGTCGCACACCTCGCCACTTCCAGGAACTGTATCAGGCGAGCCAGAAGCCTCCGCCTGAAACAAACATGGCAAATGTGGAAAATCCGATGAAGTTCACTTCCAAGGATTTCGAAAATGACGACCTGCTCGATTGAGCCTCATCTTTATCTATGCTTTTCAAATAATAAATTGTAGCTTCATCTCTAGTATGCTTAATAAAGACGATCTTTTATTTTGAATGTATGCATTTTACATTTCCATCAATAAATTATCGTTTTTGCTTATATAGATGATGTATGAGTGCCTAGTGGACAGTGCCTCGACGCACACTATCCTTCGCGATGAATGCTATTTCAATAGCATAAGTAAATATGACGGTCCTGTCATTACAATTTCAGGACTGTCCAAAATAATCGAAGGATCTGGTGATGCAATATTATTGCTCCCAAATAACACAAGACTAAAAATCAATAATGCACTATTTTCTCCAAGATCAAATAGAAATCTCATAAGTTTCAAGGACATCCGTTTAAACGGATATCACTTAGAAACTAGAGATGAAAATAAGGTTGAATACATGTATGTCACTCTTCGTAAAGATGGCCAGAAGACCATCTGCGAAATATTTAAGGGACTCCCGTCGGGTCTCTACCAAACATACATTCAACCAGTTGAAGCCAATATGACTGAGCACCAGACGTGTCAGCCAATGCCACCATTTCAACTATGGCATAACAGACTTGGTCACCCTGGATCCATTCTGATGCGACGCATCTTATCTGAATCCCGCGGACATGATTTGAAGAACCAGAAGATTCTTCAGAAAGGTGAATTTCCTTGTCCCCCCTTGTTTCAAGGGGAAACTAATAACGAGACCATCGCCCCTAAAAGTGGGTTTAGAGTCTCCTGGCTTCCTTGAGAGGATACATGGTGACATTTGCGGGCCTATTCACCCCGCAAGTGGCCCATTTCGGTACTTCATGGTACTAATAGATGCATCCACAAAATGGTCTTATGTGTGCCTCTTGTCCACCCGTAACCTAGCTTTTCCAAAGCTGTTGGCACAGATAATTAGGTTACGTGCTCATTTCCCCGATAACCATATCAAGAAACTACGTCTTGATAATGCGGGCGAATTCACATCTCAAGTCTTCGAAGACTATTGCCAGGCAACGGGTATAGAAGTTGAACATCCAGTAGCTCATGTTCACACCCAGAATGGATTAGCAGAGTCTCTTATAAAGAGACTCCAATGGATTGCACGTCCATTGCTTATGCAATCCCAATTGCCGGTGGATGCTTGGGGCATGCTATTCTGCATGCCGCATCTCTTATCAGGATACGCCCCTCTGGAGGCAATACATTATCCCCGATACAACTAGCATACGGCTCAACTCCAGATATATCTCATTTGAGAATATTTGGTTGTGCGGTCTATGTTCCAATAGCACCACCTCAGAGGACCAAAATGGGTCCTCAACGTCGTCTAGGAATCTATATTGGATTTGATTCACCCTCGATTATTAGATACCTAGAACCCCTAACGGGGGACGCATTTAAGACACGTCTTGCTGATTGTGAATTCGATGAGAAAACTTTTCCAAAGTTGGGCAAACATTCCAAGAAGCCTGAAGCTTCGGAGACCATTAATTGGGAAAATAAGTATTTGTCCTTTTATGATCCGCGTACAAATCTGTGTGAAGATGAGATCCTGAAGATCCTTCACATCCAGAATACAGCACACCAATTGCCGGATAAATTCACGGACAGCCAGAAGATTGTCCGTTCACACGTCCCTGCTGCTAACACTCCAGCTGGGATTGACATCCCTATAAATGGATGCAATCCACCCACAGCAGAAATGGCTGTACCTCAATTGAAAAGAGGACGGCCACCAGGTTCAAAAGATAAAGTTCCTCGAAAGAGGAAGATTCCTGGTGAAAATAAGATTATCCCTCCACAGGATACTGAGCTCAGGACAGCTACCTATCCCCTCCTAATTTCCCCCGCAGAGGAAACATTAGGAGAAACATCATTAAACTTTGTACGTACTGGGGAGGTACTGGACCGACATAGCACAGTCGTCGACGACGATTTTGCGTTCACTATTGCCGTTCACGTCGCTGAATACGACGATGACGTCGAACCACTTTCTCTAGCGGATTGTAAACGCAGAGATGATTGGCCAAAGTGGGACGAGGCGATAAGAGTAGAGCTGGACTCACTCTCGAAACGCAAAGTCTTTGGACCTGTAGTCCAAACACCAGTAGGTGTTAGACCTGTGGGATATAAGTGGGTTTTTATTAGAAAAAGAAATGAAGAAAATCTGATCGTCCGCTACAAGGCGCGTCTTGTAGCAAAGGGTTTTTCCCAGAGACCGGGTATCGATTATGAAGATACATACTCCCCGGTAATGGACGCTAATACATTCAGATTCTTAATAAGCCTATCATCTCTGGCAAGCCTAGAAATGCAGCTCATGGACGTTGTGACTGCATATCTTTATGGCGATTTAGATAAAAAGATCTATATGAAACTACCAGATGGGTTTAACTTACCCACAGAGATGAAAGAGATACCTCGGGACGTATTCTCTGTTAGACTACATAGATCCTTGTATGGACTAAAACAGTCGGGCAAAATGTGGTATAACAGACTAAGTGATTTCCTTGCACAGCAAGGATTCACTAATAACGAAGTCTGCCCGTGCATCTTTATCAAAAGAACGGGAAAAGGATTCGTCATCATAGCAGTTTACGTTGATGAATTAAATCTCATAGGCTCTCCAGTAGAGATTAATGAGATATCTGCAAGGCTAAAGCACACTTTTGAAATGAAAGACCTAGGCAGAACGAAGTATTGCCTTAGCTTGCAGATTGAACACCTACAAGGTGGAATCCTTCTACATCAATCCAATTATACCAGGAAGCTTTTAAATAAGTTCCAAATGGATAAATGTCATCCTTTATGTACCCCTATGGTCGTGAGATCATTAGACGTACAAAAGGACCCCTTCCGGCCTCTGGAAGAGGGGGAGGAGATACTGGGTCCAGAAGTACCCTACCTAAGTGCCATTGGTGCACTTCTCTATCTGGCTAACTGCACGCGTCCCGATATAGCGTTTGCAGTCAATCTCCTAGTCAGACACAGTGCAGCGCC
Source organism: Scilla litardierei (assembly GCA_030789695.1). NCBI lineage: Eukaryota > Viridiplantae > Streptophyta > Magnoliopsida > Asparagales > Asparagaceae > Scilla > Scilla litardierei. The sequence goes on along the minus strand of CM061137.1, from coordinate 14,828,624 downwards.
TACAAAGCGCCACTGGAATGGAGTAAAGCATCTTCTGCGATACCTCCAGGGTTCCGTAGACCTTGGACTTTACTACCAGAGAGGTGCCTCCTCCCAGTTACTTGGTTATGCCGATGCAGGCTATCTTTCAGATCCGCATACGGCAAAATCACAGACTGGTTTTGTTTTTACCTACGGAGGAACTGCTATCTCCTGGAGATCGGTAAAACAAACCACTACTGCTACATCTTCCAACCATGCAGAGCTCATCGCGATCCATGAAGCGAGCAGAGAATGTTTTTGGCTACGCTCCGTCGTCCAACACATCCTCCAATCCACTGGCCTGAAGACCGGTGATCTGGAGCCTACTGCCCTATTCGAAGACAACGCCGCGTGCATTGCTCAGCTTCAGAAGGGCTACATCAAAGGCGACAAGACAAATCACATTTCTCCCAAGTTTTTCTGGACGCACGAGCAGAAGAACGACAAGCAGATTGAAGTTCGACAGATCCAGTCATGCAACAACTTAGCTGATCTTTTTACTAAGGCATTGCCTAAATGTACTTTTGTAAAGCTTGTAAAGAACATTGGTATGCAACAGTTGAAAGACCTGCAAGCCTGAAGCTTGTACGGATCAGGGGGAGTAACCTGTGGGTTGCACTCTTTTTCCTTAAGCTGTTGGGTTTTCCCACTGGGTTTTCCACAGCTAAGGTTTTAACGAGGCAAACACACTTACTCTAGATCCAGAAGTATCCACCCCTTGCCTCAGAGACCGAAGTGATGAATGCGTAAGGGGGAGTGTTATGAATGAGGGAGGCCTTTGGCCTCCCCTCCTTCATTACACATTCATTAGGTCCCACATTACTTAGAGTAATGTGGACCCTTGGTCTACTAGAGGCTATTGGCCTCCCCACTATGAGATAAATAAATAGAGTACCATGGCTCTTAGCTATGGTTACTCATTCCTAGCAATGAAATTGTATATCTCTCTCTCTTGAGTTCATTATCATCCAACAGAGAACAAATTCTTCCTTTATTCTTATTAATATCAGCGTCCATGTTGATCATAATAAGAAAAGAAATGCGTTGGAGAATAAGAAAATTACGAGGGAAACTTCATCTGTACGTGCAATAAAGAAACTCTTCAGATGAAAACCTTATTACCAAACTCGAAACAGAAATTGCCATCGCAGTCATATTTTTCAACAAAAGATAAAAAGAGAAGTCCTGATATGCATCATGGGGAGAAGTCTACTTGATGTTTGATAAAAATTTCGCATCTCACAGGCAGCTAAGTAATGCGTCGATCGAAATACCCTCTGTACCAAAATCCCAAAAGTCCATGGGAATGGGGTCATCATCTAGAAGGGAAGCCATAAAATCTTCCTCATCAAACTGGAAGTGCTCTCCAACAAGCGAGTCCGTACCACGATTCTCAGCCTGCTCGGCTTGCTGTGAATTGGCCAGAAACGATTTCTTTTTTCGTTCGCTGGAGCTAGAAGGTGCGCTGGCTTTACAACTGCCTGAATCCACGACAACGGGGAAGCCCGTCTCTGCAATCCTGCAGGTGTGCTGGTTGCAGAAACTTACGGTGTATTCAGCGGGATCCTGGTCGCCATCATCCCGCTGGACAGTTTTGGCAGCAATGCAGCCCTGTTCTTTACGGTACACACATCTGTAGTAGCACCTTCATGCCAATGGTCAAAGCCAGTTTCCTGGTTAGTCGATCGATCCTCGAACTGCCTCATTTATTTTCCATGTTTATTTTCATCTCAAAACAGTTTGGGAAGGGGTTCGGTCAAACCTTTTTTTCTTTGTGTGCTTCCCTCTAGCTCTAGCTGGGAGGTGGGGCCCACAAAGAACCAAAAAAAAAAAGATTTGATCGAACAGTCCACATCGCATGCTACGACAACATGGTCATAAGGCGTTTGAGATGTATGTATGTACCTGGGGAATCTTGAATTGCAGATGTGCTTTTGTCCGTACTTCCTCCATTGATGGCCGTCGTGATGGGGAACGGTTGTCGTGATGGTCCATGCATTGGCCGGCTTCCTTTTCCTCCTGCAGTGAACAAAACGAAAAAGACAGAGGGAAGTGAGCCCAGCTTGTGGGGGGGGCAGAGAGCTTATAACTGAACATGGTGATCAATGCAAAACCTTTTGATGCAGCCCTTGCGTTCGTCTCCCTCGTCCGACCCCACAGCTTGATCAGGCAGCGACCGCGGCTGAAGCTGCTCGAGAATGAGATTGAGGGAAAGGAAAACATCGCGGAAGAGGTCAGTGCAGGTCGAGCGTGACGCCGGGTCGTTGGCGGGCGAGGAGAGCACGACTGCCCGGAGCTGCGCCGTGAGCTCGTGTGCCCGGCTCGCCTCTTGGATGATCGTGGAGTGATCGCACGGAGAGCTTCCGGGGGCTGAGGAGGAGGTTGAGGCCGACATTCTCTATAGCAATATCGCTACTATCTTTTTCTACCAGTCTTTATATAGTGGAAGCCTCAGCCGCCTTCATGTCGGCAACGAAACGGGCGTAACGGGCGTTGGGCGGAGGATAAGAAGAGGAGGATGTGTCCCACCGGGTTGGAATGTTGAATAATGACTTACTTAAAAAACTTTGTGTATTGTCGGTGGCAGATTATGTTTAAATATTGAGTAGACATTCCATATTAAGTTTGTGGATCTTTTTAAGATTATATAATGCTACTAGCGCTTCACTCAGTCCAGTTTCTTGCTTGCACGCACAAAATTGGATTAACATTTTGTCCTTTTTGTTTACGGGTGTTTTCTCACCACTGACTCGTTGACCGATATCTAGACGGTCAACGTGGTCAAGGGATCTGTTGGGATCCCTTGGTTACGCCGAGCGCACGTGCTCTCAGCTTGGATAGGCGATGGATCCGCGGTTTAGCAGACGCTTCGGGAGAGCGTCGGTCTTCGGTTGGCGTGGAGACGAGGGGAAGCCTCGGTTCCAGGTTGAGTGCTCGGCCTCGGTTGGACGAGCGTCGAGGGGAAGCCTCGGCGCCTTGAATGCTCCTCGGTCTTGATTGGCGACGGCAATGCTAGCGGCGAATGGGTTCGTTCCTTGCCGAAGTCGTAGCCTCGGCGCCTCGGTTCAGCTCCTTCCTGGACAGACAAGAAAACTCGTCAGGGGGGCCAGACCTTGGTTCCGGCCAAGTCTCCTCCGATGCCTAAGTCAGAACGGATCTGTGTAGTGCGCGGTGGGATCGGTACGGCTCAAGAGGGGGCCAGCACACGTATCCTCGGACCGAGCTATGGCAGGGGAGATAATGGGGAAAAGCAAGGTCTAGTTAATGGAATACCTCTGTTGTAAGTGCCCAGGATTCGATCCTCTTCCCGGTTGCCCCTCATATCCCTTTATAGGGTTTGGCCCACGATTGCCCCCAATCCACGTCCTCTGACCGCCTCCCCTCACGTCCCCGCGATCCGCCTCCATCAAGGCACCTGCGTGCGTCGTGGGGAGGGTCGATTAATGGGCTCCTTAATGGTCATTAAGGTGCCGCGCTTTTAGGGGGACGGTTATCTCCGGAGAGCGCGAGCTAATCGTGCGTCTTCCGGGCCGGGGCCGGTCTGACTTCGAGTCCATCAGTGGGCCTCGTCAGGCGGGCCTAAACCCATTCGTGGGCTTCCCGTTCTAGCTTGGGCTTGGGTCTCTAGTTCTCGGGCTTCTCCAAAATAGTCGTATCAATTGCCCCCATCGTCCGAGCCGTTCGGATTCTGCCGATTCGGTTCGGGCGATGTGACTCTTTAGGATTTTGACAGGCGCGTCAGTCGAGGCCAATCCATTAAATGGAGGTCATTATGACGCGGCCCTTTTGAACTTCTCTTGGTGCGGGATTCGAAACGCCGTCGATCTTCAGATGCTGCCACGTGCTCCCCTTCGGACGGTCTTGATTCTGTGATTGCCTTCCATATAAGGGACTCGGCCTCCCAAGTTTCGATTCTTTCGCGCCTTTCTTCCTGATTCTGGTCTTGCAAGCTCCTTCTCTCCGTCGTTTATCTTCCTTCGGATTCTTTTCAAGGTAATCTTCTTCCTCCTTCATTTGCCTCATGGCTACGCTTAGGATAGGTGATTCCGCGCCGGGGTTCAGGGGACCACCCGGCGCTCGAGTCTGGCGACCTCCTGCCTTCGAGGCCCGGCGTCCCCTCGGGGACACGTCCCGTACAGGACAAGGGGAAGGGTTTGCTTTTTGTGGACCCTGTCGGCGATGACGTGGCTCGGGCTGCTGAGAGGTTCGACGTTCCCCCAGTGGTCCTTGGGTCGCCGTCTATGGTCCCCTTCTCGAAGGTTACAGAGATCCGAGAGAAGTATTTGTACCATCCATACGACGTCAGGATCCCTTTTAGCGACGAGCGGATTTGCTTTCCGCGGAGCAGGGAGGTCGGCGTCTATGTCGAGATGTTCCGCCTGGGACTCCGCTTCCACCTTCATCCCTTCATCATCCAAGTCATGGAGTTCTTGATGGTGGCCTTGTGCCAGTTGACCCCGTACTCCATCACGGTGCTGACCGGGTTCGTCATGATCTGCTGCGTCCACGGCTTGGAGCCGTCTCTTCCTCTTCTCTTTCACTACTACCGGGTCCAGACGGTCGGCCAAGGGTCGTGGCAGCATCTCCGGGCCCGCGCGGGGAGGGAGTGTTTGCTCGATCTACCCCGCTGGGTGGGGGACTGGAGCTCGAGCTATGTTTTCATTGTTTTCCCTGGGGACGCCGAGATCTTGACAGGTTGGGGAGGGTTATGTCAATATGACTTGACGTTGACCCTCTCCGAGGCTGACCAGGCCGCTGTCCAGCTTCTGTCGTCTCTTCCCCTAGAGGAGAGGTTGGTCTGGCCTCTGCTGGACGACCTGCTTCTTAAGACCGTCCTGTGGTCCCCCGGTAGGCGCTCCTTTTTCTTTCCGCTTTCCCTCTCGCTTACCCTGATCTTCTTTCCTTCTGCAGAGATGGCTGGTCACGAATTTACCCGCAATGTCGACGAGCTCATCCGTCGGGGATCCGGCCGAAGCCGAGGGAACCCTTCGGGCCAGGCACCTCGTCGCACGGTTGAGGAAGAGGTACGTCAGGCCGAGCCTGCGGTAGGAAGGGTGGAGCCCATGGTTGCGGCTGCGTCGCTCCCCCTGGCCGCGACAGATCTCCTCGTATCGGAGGCTACGAGGGCCAAACCCCCCCTCCCCCTCCCGCTCCGTCCAAGCAGAGGGAGGCAACGTGGGCACCGGGTCGGCCCCTCGCGTGCCCGTGGGTGGTCGCGGCGTGGGGCGTAAGCGCTCCCCCCGACGTCCGCTGGGCCCAGCGAGAGGAAGAGGAGGAAGGATAGTGGGGAGGTCCGTTCTTCGGTGGCTCCCGGGGCACCGGTTGCCTCGGGCGAGACCCTCCTGTTGGCCCTGGTGGCCACCCATGTTGTCTCGGCCGAGCCGTCCTTGGTGGGAGCTGGTGGCGCACTGGCGAACCTCCTGGCGGGCCCCGAGGTTATGCCTGGGGACTCGGTATTTGTCGACCGAGCCGTGGCCACCCATCTGGCACAGAGCACCGTCCTCCTGAGGGACCGCTCTCTCCTGGAGAGAGCCCCCTCCGACCGACTGTCGGACTCCTTAGTCTGGCAGCTTCAACAGGTTTGGTCGCTTTGCTGCTTTCAAACCTGCCTCTTGATTCCTCTTAGCGTAACTTTTTCTTCCTTACAGGTCACTATGATGGCCATCGAGCCGCAGCGCTGGGCGGCCCAGGTGAAAGACCTCGAGGAGTCCTAGGCTCGGGAACGTTTGAGGGCCGGGGCGGCCGAGGTGGCCGCCGAAGAGGCACGTATGGAGGCCCGACAGCTTCGACGCCGGGTGGACGAGTTTGTCTCTGAGCTGCTGGACCTCCATGGGGCACTGGCCGACGCTCAAAGGTCGGCCCGAGAGGCGGAAGAGGCGTTCCATCGGGAGAGGGGCGATCTCTGGAACGAGCTGGGAGCCCTGCGTCAGATGACCCGGTTCGTCGAGGAGGTGGAGAGGGGCGTTGACAGGATCCTGAGGCCGTGGATCGCAGAGGTCCTCAGGGAAGCCTTCGGCTCCTACGAGGACCTCCTGCCCCCCCGGATTGTTGAGGTCTTCTGAGACTCCTTCCAGTGGTTCACGGAGTGCGCCCAGTAATCGCTCCCACACTCGGCAGGTCCCGCATATCCCCCATGCTCCGAGCAAGGCGAGGTTCCGGAGGACGCTTCCTCCTGTGCCCCGGGGCCTTAGGCAGCCCTTCTCTATTTTGTCCCCCCCTTTTGGCCTGTAATACAGAACAATTTGTGTACAAAGCTTTTTCCTCGGTACATGTACTTTTCGCCAATTTTCTTTTTGTCTGGGTACTCTTTTGGCAGAGTTGCCTCCCAGAGGAAGGGGGCCCTTGGTCTCTTTGATCTTCTGTTGCGTTTGTCCTGGTCAGGAAAACGATCCGCTGGTATCCCTTTATCATTCGTGGTGAGTGTGATGGGTCTTCGGGACTTTGTGTCCATCGGCCCAATAGACTGGGGCCTTGGAGGTGCACTCAGCCGACCTGCTGTGGCTTTTTCCTCGTTCACGATCCTCGGGCCAGTCGGGTGACCGCCTCGCAAACTGCGGGCTTGTCCTCAGTCTTACGGCCAGTCGAGGGCTCAGCCTGCGGGGGGGAAATCTCCCCCGGTCCCTCGGCTAACGGGACCGTCCAGGCTGCAGGGGGTGTTGTCCCCGGGCATATACACATCTGATATTCAGACCTGCTGGGGGAGTTATCCCTATCCTTACGGTTGATCAAGTCAGCTGGTTTGCGGGAGAGCTATCCCTCGGCTTATGACCAACCGATGGTCCCACCTGCTGGAGAAGTTGCCCCCAACCTTACAGACGGACTCGATGATCAACTGATCGTCCTGCTGGGGGAGTTGCCCCAGCTTTACGGTCGGTCAGGTCGATTTGTCAGTGGGGGGAGCTACCCCTCGGCTTATGACCAATCGACGTTCCCGCCTGCTGGGGAGTTGCCCCCGGCCTTACGGACAGGCTTGGTGATCGGCCTGCTGGGGGAGTAGCCCCAGCCTTATGGTCGGTCGGGTCGACTAGTCTGCAGGGGAGCTACCCCTCAGCTTATGACCAATCGACGTTCCCGCCTGCTGGGGGAGTTTCCCCCGGCCTTACGGACGGGCTTGGTGATCGGCATGCTGGGGGAGTTGCCCCCAGTCTTACGGCCGGTCGGGTCGACTGGTCTGCGGGGGAGCTACCCCTCGGCTTATGACCAATCGACGTTCCTGCCTGCTGGGGGAGTTGCCCCCAGTCTTATGGACAGGCTCGGCGATCGGCCTGCTGGGGGAGTTGTCCCCAGCCTTACGGTTGGTCGGGTCGAATGGTCTGCGGAGGAGCTACCTCTCGACTTATGACCAATCGACGTTCCCGCCTGCTGGGGGAGTTGCCCCCAGCCTTACGGACGGGCTCGACGATCGGCCTGCTAGGGGAGTTGCCCCAACCTTACAGTCGATCGTTTCGTTGCTCTCCCCCGTAAGGTGACTTCCTGCCTGTCCTGCAATCGATCTCCCAGCCAACTAAAGAGAGAGATAAAGATCTGTACTAACACGGTTCTTTCCATTCCTCGAACCCGGGTGTACATTTGGAGGAAAACAAAATACGAAGATGGCGAGGGCAAGCTAGTCTTGCCCAGGCGAGGTGGCTGTTGGTCGTCTCGCCAGCTCACTCGATGATGCGCATGGCCGTCTGGACCACATTCACCTTCTTTCCCTTGTCCGATTGCTTGGATGTCCCTTCCCTGGGGGCGGGGGCTGAGTCATCGGCAAAGTTCTTCAAGTGCCCCCGGCTGACCAGCTTCTATATATCCTTCTTTAGGTGCCAACAGTCGTCGGTGTGATGGCCGTTGTCCTTGTGATACTTGCAATACTTTGCCTCGTCCTTTCCGCCCCTCTTCATCCTCGAAGGCGGCCTGCTAAAGTGTCCCTCCTTTTGGATGTACACGAGGACGACGTCCGGGGCGGCGTTCGGCCTGGAGGGTCGCGGCTCCTCCTTGCGCTGCTTTCCCTTGGCCCTCTTCTCCTGCCGATGTTCGTCAGGGCCGCGACGCTCGCTCTCGTCGCGCTTGGTTCCCCGCCTCGTTCCCAGTGGGTGGCCTCCATCGTCTGTTGAGTATTGATTCCCTGGATTTGGTTTTGATGATGAACAAACATAAATATCATGCACTAATTCTCTTTGAGCGCAGTTATGGAGATCATCGCCAAATTACTTCGTACATCTCAAGCGACGCCCCAAGACTTCTTAAAGCGCATGATCGTGTGCCTGAAGCTTCGTTGAAGCTCAAGGAGTTATTAATGAAGTCAATGGATTTGGATTGAATCTTTGAAGACGGTAAGTCATGTTTATTTTATTGTCTTCTAGCTTCATCGTATAGAATGCTAAGCCTTGAGTAGGACTTACTTAACAATCTTCATAACGCTCATATCTTAGATCTAGATTGCATTAGAAGCCATTAGAAACTTTCCCAAAGCTTAGCGCTTCAATTCACGGCTTCTTATGCATCTTAGTTGGTTCAAGAAGAAGAACCAACCGACTAGATGTCAATCTAGTCGGTTGGAAATCCTTCTTGAACTGACTAGTTCTCCTAGTTAAACTCAGCCTATTCACTATTGTTCAATTAGTCGGTCCAAGAAGGTTCACCGACCGACTAGTTATCAAATTAGTCGGTTGGAAATCCTTCTCAGACCGACTAGTTATCCTAATGAATTCAAGACTATTTGTTGACCAATTAGTCGGTCCAAGAAGGTTCACCGACCGACTAGTTGTCCAACTAGTCGGTTGGGAATCATTCTCAGACCGACTAGTTTTCCTTGTGAAATTCAACTTATCTTACTGTTGATCACTTAGTCGGTCCAAGAAGGTTCACCGACCGACTAGTTGTCAAACTAGTCGGTTGGTGTTTGTTCTTAGACCGACTAGTTCTATCTCCTGATTTCACTATCTTTGCTGTCAACCATCTAGTCGGTCCAAGAAGGTTCACCGACCGACTAGTTGCAAAACTAATCGGTCAGTGATCCTTATTAGACCGATTAAGCAGCTTCAGAAATAGATCCGTTGGGTATTTAATGCTACGAATTTTGCTCCTCTCTTCTCTCTCTCCTATATATATTTGATGAGCTTAATGCTTGTATTCAAGGCTGCCATTATTGAGTTTTAGAGAATCAAAGAGAAAGCATTCAATTCTCATTTCTAAGCTCTCTCTCTTCTCACACGAATCTCTCCCTCACTCTTTGAGCCCTAGTTTCCTCAAGAGAGATTCTCCTTCATTGTGAGCTACTCAAGCTAAGAGCTTGAATCCAAGTCACCAACTTCTCCCTAGCCATCTATTGCTGCTCATCTTGGTGGCGCTAGGGTTTGGTGCTTGCTTCTTCCTCAAAATCCTTCTTGCCCTAAAATCAGTAAGTTTTACTCAAGGCATAGGGTTTTGTGGTAAGTATTTCATTGTTTCATTTACATTGATATTTCAGTTTTTCTCTCGGTTGTGAGAGAAGTTCGTGATCCCGGTTTGTGGGAATCACGTTTCGTTTTGTGTATGATTTGATCTTGTAGTAGTTTTCTACAAGAATTTCATAGTGCAAAACTTGGGTTAGAGGATTCTAACTCAAGTAGCCAGAGGGGATCCGGGTGTCTGGGATGTAGGATCACCGGTAACAAGTCGGGGAGACTTGGGTGGATCCGAACCTGTTACATCGCTTGTTTGCGTTGGTCGTTTTATTGTTGTCATACTTTCATTCCGCATTGTTGGTTGTGTTTACACAATAATCAGGAATTATACTCTTGATTATTTTAAAGTACTATTCACCCCCCCCTCTAGTACTTGTGCAGTAGCTATCAGGGCATTACATTTGGTATCAGAGCCAATTTCATAGCTATGTCTTCCAATGACAACAAGACCGTTCGTCCACCTTCCGACTACAGCACCTTCAAGAATCGTGAAGGAGCTTCTTCAGTGATGGAAGGACACTCCTCAACTAGGCCTCCTCACTTCAACGGTGCCAACTATGGGCACTGGAAATGCCGGATGGAAACCTTCCTCCGGAGCACTTCACTTTGGAGAGCCACGCTAACGGAGTATATCGAGTCCGCTAAAGAAGACTTCACGAAGTTGACTACCGCGGAGGTCGCCGCGGAGGTGAATAATGCCAAGGCAATGAATGCCTTATAATGTGCATTGGAGCCCGAAGACTTCAACAAGATATGCACCTGTAAGAGTGCATATCAAATCTGGAACCAACTCCTCATCTTGCACGAAGGAACAAGTAGGGTAAAAGACTCTAAACTCGGTGTTGCTAACAAAGAATTCGAGTTATTTCACATGGAACCGGGTGAAAGTATGAATGAGTACTATGCTCGCTTCGTGGATATATCCAACGAGTTAGAAGCTCTTGGGAAGATCTATACCCAAAAGGAAAAAGTCGAGAAGATTATTGACGGACTTCCTTCGAGTTGGGAAAAGCGTACCTACGCTATCGAAGAAGGTAATGATATGAATAAATATACTGTCATTCAACTAATGAGTACCTTAATGTCTCATGAGGTACGGAAGGATTGCAAGATCAAGATGCAGGACAAGATGAAGGCGTAATTGAAGCAAGAAGAGCCAAAGAAAAAGGCAATTGCTTTCAAGGCCGCTCCTTCTACATCTACAGATGGTGAAGAATCGAAGACGAGATGGACATAGAATCCATTGCCCTTATGACAAAGAAGCTCAACCGATTCTTCCGAAAAGGTAACTTCAAGAATAAATCAAAATTTAGATCGACTAATGCCTCCGCTCCTTTGTGTTTTAAATGCAACAAGCCAGGACACATCAAGGCGGATTGTCCTCTCAACAAACAAAAGGAGAAGTGGAAGGCACCAAAGTTCGACAAGTCACGAAAGTACAAGAAAGGGTACAAGAAAGGGCTTGTCGGCACATTCACCGACTCCGAAGAGGACTCCTCAAGTGGAGAGTCGGATGATGAACAAGTGGAGCAAGCACACATGTGCTTCATGGCAAGAGAGGAACATGATCAAGAGACCTCTTCCGATGAAAGCGAGGATGAAGGCGAAGAAGTAACTATGGATGAACTTAGATTAGCTAACGAACAAATTTGGTCTAAGTATACTAAATTGGTAAATAAATATACTAAGATTAAAGATGAGCTAACTAGTCTCCAAACCTCACCTAAGCCTATCATCATCAACGACGACACCGTTGTTGAAGGCTTGAGAAATGAGATTGTAAATCTCAAATCTCAACTTGAGCATGTTCACATTGAGGATTCGGAGGAACACGAGATAGCGGATTGGATTTCTCGAAACTCAACTTTGAGTATTGAGAATGAGAATCTCAAGTCTCGTGTTTGTGAACTCACTGCACAAGTGTCCACTTTGGATGCTACAATACTTTCTCTCACCGAGAAGTATGAGTCCATATTAGGCCGAATTAATAAATTCAACAAAGACAAGGACTAGTTGGATAATATTCTGAATGACTTACTTCCGGCCAATCATCGTATTGGCTTGGGGTATAAAAAGGAAAATTCATCCTAATCTTCCACCACCTTTGTAAGGCCAACTTCCGATGCCTCAACTAGTGGGAGTAAACATCTCATGGGTAGTTCATCTACCAATGGTGCTTCCACTAGGTACACACCCCCGTTTGAAAAGAAACCCATTTTGGGTGGACCTCCAAAGAAGGGTCCTGCATTTATGTACACCAATACTATGCCACGTGGGAACATACCTCCTACTCCATATGTTCACACGTATAATGATTTTTATGCTCCACGTCCACGAGCACGTGTACACCAAGTGAGACACACTCACGCACGAGTTCCTACACATGCATATGTACAACCACATCATTACTATATGAATGATTAACATCATGCACCATATCATTTGTCGCCACCATCATTTCATCATGTGCCATATGCTCATCCACGTTATGCATACCCTAGGCCACTTCCTCGTAGGCCACATGCATCACGTAGAAATCAACCACATGTGCATGCTCCCAATAGGAATAAGGCTCCCAAGACATTCACTATTTGGGACCCGAAGGACACAAGCATGCATGAAAAACATGCATACATTAATTCTTATTTCATGAATGTAGTGCACAATGATGATTATATTGGGAAGTCTAAGTCCAATTGGACTTGGCTTCCAAAGGTCTAATCTTTTAGGACCCAATGACCTTGGATACCATGGAATGATATGTTTATCTTCAGGTACTCAAGAAAAAGAAAAGGAGCAACAAATCAAAATTTAGCTCCAAGAATAATTGGATACTTGATAGCGGGTGTTCAAAACACATGACGGGTGAAGCTCAGTTGTTATCCGGAGTGGTGCCCATTGAAAATGGAAACCGAGTGGTCTTTGGAGGCAACGAGAGCGGAACCATCATTGGTGTTAGAAAAGTTGGTAACTCCTCTAAACCCCTTATAAGTGATGTTTACCTTGTTAAAGGCTTAAATCACAATCTTATTTTTTGTGACAATGGTTACAAAGTTAGCTTTGCGAAAGGAATGTGCCATATTTTGAGTAAAGATAATAATAATGTGTTATTCTCTGGCACATGTCATAAGGATATATATATATATATTAGATATTCCAAAATCACATGAACAATGTCTCATTGCCAACACAAGTGAACACTTATGGCACCGACGTTTTGGTCATGTGAACTTTGGAACACTTTTCAAACTATCCAAGTTAAACTCTATAAAAGGATTTCCTAAGCTTGCCTTTCAAAAGAAAAGCTTTTGTGACTCGTGTCAACGAGGCAAACTTTCAAAATCGTCATTCAAACCTAAGAAGAGCATATCCTCTAAATGGCCTCTAGAGCTTTTACATCTAGATCTTTTTGGGCCAACTAGAGTTGCTTCATTAGGGAATGCTCGATATGGACTTGTCATCGTTGATGACTTTTCTAGATTTACTTGGGTATTTTCTTTAAGTAATAAAAATGATGCTTTTGAAAACTTCACAATATTTGTTAAGAAAGTACAAAATCTCATTGGAACCACCATTGTCACTATTCGTAGTGATCATGGAGGGGAATTTGAGAACGAGTCTTTCTCAAATTTCTGTGATGAAGTTGGTATTACTCACACCTTTTCTTTCCCTCGCGCACCCCCTCAAAATGGTGTTGTTGAGAGAACGAATAGGACGCTAGTGGAACGTACTCGCACGATGCTTGATGATAGCCAACTTGGCCATCAATTTTGGGCAGCAGCGGTACATACCGCTTGCTATGTGTTTAATAGGATACTCTTGAGGCCCGGCACCAAACAAACTTGTTATGAATTGTTGTTTGGTAGGTTGTCTCAAGTTAAACATTTTAGAGTTTTTGGTGCAAAATGTTTTATCAAAAACACGTATGGTAGTTTGGACAAATTTTATCCAAGATCTGATGAGGGGATATTTGTTGGATATTCCTCCCGTAGTAAAGCCTACCGGATATACAACAAAAGAACCTCAACGATCGAGGAATCTCTTCATGTTTCATTCAATGAAAATTTTGTCCCTCCTAGAATTATCAATGATGATGATTCTATGGAAGTAGTTTGTGACTCTTTTGGTAAATCTAATTCTATTGATTCTGTTGATACTAACCCAACTGATGATTCTTTTGAGAATGTTCCTAGTGATCAGGGAGTTCCCAAATGGCTTCATACAATTCGTGACCATCCCCATGAGCAAGTCATTGGCAACATACAAGATAGTGTCAAGACAAGATCTCAAGTCAACTTCTTCGCTCATTGTGCTTTTGCCTCTTCGGTAGAGCCAAAGAATATCAACGAAGCATACGAAGATAGTTTTTGGATCCTAGCCATGGAAGAGGAACTCATTCAGTTTGAGAGGAATGAGGTCTGGGAGCTAGTTCCATTGCCTTCGAAGAACCACACCGTTATAGGAACGAAGTGGATTTTCAAGAATAAGACCGACGAGAACCAAAACGTCATCCGGAACAAAGCTCGGTTAGTTGCTCAAGGCTACAGGCAAGAGGAAGGTATAGATTTCGAGGAATCTTTTGCACCTGTAGCTAGATTAGAATCTATTAGGTTGTTATTATCGTTTGCATGCCATAAAGATTTCAAACTCTGTCAAATGGATGTAAAAAGTGTGTTTTTAAACGGAGATGTCGTTGAGGAAGTTTATGTTTCTCAACCTCCGGGTTTTATAAATGAAAAATTTCCAAATCACGTTTTCAAACTTAAGAAAGCACTTTATGGTTTGAGACAAGCTCTTAGAGCTTGGTATGACCGCCTAAAGAACTTTCTTTTGGATTTGGGTTTCAAAATGGGTGAGGTTGATTCAACACTTTTTGTTAAGTATGCGAATCATGATATTATTTTAGTTCAAATTTATGTTGATGATATCATTTTCGGTGCTACTAACTTCACTCTTTGCGAAGAGTTTTCTAATGTTATGAAGGACCAATTTGAGATGAGCCACATGGGTGAGCTCAAATATTTCTTAGGACTCCAAATTCGCCAAATGAACGATGGAATCTTCATCCACCAAACCAAGTACACGGTGGAGTTGCTAAAGCGATTTGGAATGGAGAATGCTTCTAGCAAGAAGACTCCAATGAGCACTACTACACATCTTGATAAAGATACGGGCGGCAAAGATGTAGACATTCGTCTATATCGAGGTATGATAGGTAGTTTATTATATCTTACTGCCAGTAGGCCTGATATAATGTTCGACGTATGTGTTTGTGCTCGGTATCAGTCACAACCTAAGGAATCACACTTAGTAGCGGTTAAACGTATTTTCCGTTATTTAAGTTACACACTCGACTACGGATTATTCTATCTAAAGTCTAGCACATATGAGTTAATCTCATATAGTGACGCAGATTATGCTGGATGCAAATCTGACAGGAAGAGTACTAGTGGCACTTGTCATTTTATAGGAAATTCTCTTGTCTCTTGGTTTTCCAAGAAGCAGAATTCCGTATCACTTTCAACCACCGAGGCGGAATATATTGCCGCCGGTGCTGTATGTGCACAGGTTCTTTGGATGAGACACACACTTAAAGACTTCGGTATAAACTGTGATACTTGCCCTATCATGGTGGACAACCTAAGTGCAATATGTCTCTTTAAGAATCCGGTACACCACTCACGTACCAAACACATAGATGTCCGTCACCATTTCCTAGATGACCATGTAGCTAAAAAGGACATCATTTTAGTGTACGTTGAAACCCAGAAGCAAATCGCCGATATTTTCATGAAACCACTCAAGGAAGATTCCTTTGTGCGGTTACGTCAAGAATTGGGGATTATGGGTGAATCCGAGATTTAGGATTCATATTTTTCGATAATCCTTTATGATAATGATATCTATATGTTCATGCTAGATTTGTTGTGATATTCTGGATTTATGATTGGATTTTCGATTTGCGCGTCGGATTTAAGATTTTCTGGTATTTATGGGGTAAAATAAGTGTGTATGAGAGTATTTACATGTTTCGTCCAAGTGTTCTTTGGAGAGAACTCAAAATTTCATACTTTCAAATTTTTGGACTCTCTAGTCGGTCCAAGTTCAGTTGCCGACCGACTAGTTTCAGTTCTAGTCGGTTAGTGATTGAACTCAGACCGACTAGTTCATGCCCTAACTTTGGCCTCACTTGCTGTTTGCATTTAGTCGGTCCAAGCTCATCGGCCGGCCGACTAGATTGCATTCTAGTCGGTCAGCACTTGAACTCAGACCGACTAGTTGTGCGGGGGCATTTGTGTCTTTGTCTCGCTGAATCGATATTAAAGCTCTCTGCACTGATTAGAATTCATTAAATCGATTAAAACCCCCTCGCACCGATTAGAACTCATTCTAATCGGTGTGATAACTTTCCCAAACCCTCTTCCTCCCACGTCTCCTCAACTCCCTCCGCCGTGCACCGCCGTTTCCGGCCGCCGTCAACCATCATCGATCACCTCTCCTCCTTCCTAGGGCCTCCCTTGGTATATCTCCTCTCACTCTCTCAGTTTTTAGAGCTAGATTCCATTCGATTAGGGCTCGATTTCGTTCTATTTCGTTCGATTTCGCTTCGATCTCGTGCGGTATTGTGTTGTCTCGTCTCTATATCATGGTGAAAACACGCATCCCTATCCGTCCCTACCGCTCCATCCCCCATGACCGTCGAGCCATCAACCGACCCTAATCCTCAACCCAAACGTCGTGCCAAAACCACTCGTACGCCTACCTCTCCATCCTCTTCTTCGCCACCTCTCAAGAAGAAGAGGACTGCTGCCTCCGTATCTCAACCCCCATCTCAACCCAAGTCCAAGCCCCAGACCAAGGTCAAAAAGAAGATTTTGACTCCTGGACCCTTCCGTGCTCCCACACCACCCTCTGACTCAGACGATGACTATATCCCGGAGTCTGGGCCTATCGAGAAGGCTCCTACTCCTCCTCCTCGTACTTCCTCTCGTCCGTCTAAGGGGAAGGCTCCCATGCCTTCGGGTGGGGTCGATATTTCGTTATGTCGCGATGACCCGTTGTGTCTTGCGGCATACAACCGTATCGAGCACTGCCCGTTGATCCTCGAGCACTTCGTCCAGTTTTCTGACTTTCCTCAGCTCGCAGATCTCCTCTCCTATAGCGGCCTTCTAGATTATCTTCGCCATGATCTCAAGGCGAATCCTCATCCATATCCTCGACTCGTCAAACTCTTTTATGCCAATCGAGTTCGGGGTGAGTATGATGACACCCATTGCATTGAGACCACTGTCTTGGGGACACCCATTGTCCTCACGGCAGAGATCTTAGGGCAGTTGCTTGGTGTCTCCTCCTTTGGCCTGCTCCCCTCTGATATCTCCGTGGATAATATCCACGATCTTGACCAGTCCATTCTTACTGAGATGTTCCATGTCATTCCTCCCGCCATGATTGGTGTTCCATCGAAATCATTCAAGCCTAATGCATGGGTCTTAAATCTGATTCTAAAGTCGTGTCTTCTCCCGAAGTATGGCTCTTCTAGCTTGCCCTCCCAGCCTTTCCTTAAGCTTATCTACGCTCTGTTTGCTGGGAGCGATATAAATTGGGCCCGCATTATCTTAGACAAGATGAATTCCTTTAAGTGTATCAGGAATTCCACCAAGCTGCTCACATTTCTTATCCCTGCCTGCTGACCCTTGTCTTCCGCCACTTTGGTGTTCCTCTCCCTCCTGATGATCAGCGTCTGTTGGGTCCTCCCCTGAATGCGACTGCCGTCAAGAAGTCTCTTGCGGCCTTGCGTCACGTTCAGAGGACTACCCCTTCTTCTCCTCCTCTACCTTCACGTCCTGACTCTTCTGTTTCTCTGAGCCGTCAGGAGGCTCGTATTGCTCGATGTGAGGAGATGCTTGCACGCATCTGCAAACATCTGGACATTGAGGTTCCTCCTACGCTTTCTGATGAGGAGGCCATGGATGCTGCTGAGGATAAGGAGCTTGCTGCTTCTCCAGTTCGTGCCCCCGAGAGTACTTCTGTTGGCACTTCTTCTGCTCGTGCTCCCGAGAGCACTCCTACTGCCACCATCCCTTCGGTGGACACTCCAGTCGTTCCAGAGACCACCACTTCATCTGCACAGCATGCTGCTGGTGCTGATCCTGCCTCCGCCTCCTGAGCTTTCGTTGGAGGACTCTCCCATGAGCATTTGGACAATATATCTGTTGTGAGAGAGTGGGGTTAGGATAGATGGGTGGATGTGTATTTTTGTGATACATTTTGTTGTATGTATATTTTGTGTTACACTTCGATGCATGTTGTGACGTGTGTTGTATGATGTGCCCCGACCTGCTGATGGTTGTTATTTTTGTTGGCTAGATGTATACTTTTTGTTGTATTCATATATATATATACACCTTGATGCCATTCATTTCTGTGTGCACATTGTATTTTTGTCTCTGATGTTGACTTCGTCGCTCGACGATTATATTGATTAAATAGCTTTGTTTGTATGAAAACATAGAATTGTTTCCCATGCACTTAATTAGCTAAAAATGTTGATATTGGAGAGTATGTTCCTTTACTCAATACGTGAATTTGATTTTGCGTTTTGATGATTTCACTTTTTGCTTTTCGACTTTGGTCTCGTTGGCACGCTTTGATATTCTTCAATATATTTTCCTTGGTGTCATTTGGATCGTTGTCGTATTCTTCAACTCCCATGTTTAGATTTTTTGTTTAGCCATGGTTGTTGTCATTGATCTCCTCCCGCTCTTTTTGCTAATGCCAAAGGGGGAGAGAATTAATAATGACTTTGTGCTAAATGATAATTTAAAGCAATTTACCGTGAATCTAATTTGATATGTTAGATTCAGGGGGGAGTGAAGATATAAAAATGGATTCCGATCCTATATTTCAATAATTGGATCATGTTTTAAACTTTCCTCGTCTGCTTGATGCTTATGTTTATTATTTAATACGGATCTAACGAGTCATCATTGCAGGGGGAGTAAGTAAATTTCATTTGTATCATTATTATTGATTAATATTTATGTTGGTTTGTCATCACCAAAAAGGGGGAGAATGTTGAGTATTGATTCCCCTGATTTGGTTTTGATGATGAACAAACATAAATATCGTGCATTAATTCTCTTTGAGTGCAGTTATGGAGATCGTCGCCAAGTTACTTCGTACATCTCAATCGACGCCCCAAGACTTCTTAAAGCGTGTGATCGTGTGCCTGAAGCTTCGTTGAAGCTCAAGGAGTTATTAATGAAGTCAAGGGATTCAGATTGAAGCTTTGAAGACGGTTCGTCATGTTTATTTTATTGTCTTCTAGCTTCATCGTATAGAATGTTAAGCCTTGAGTAGGACTTACTTAACAATCTTCATAATGCTCATATCTTAGATCTAGGATTGCCTTAGAAGCCATTAGAAACTTTTTCGAAGCTTAGCACTTCAATTCACGGCTTCTTATGCATCTTAGTTGGTTCAAGAAGAAGAACCAACCGACTTGATGACAATCTAGTCGGTTGAAAATCCTTCTTGAACCGACTAGTTCTCCTAGTTAAACTCAGCATATTCACTGTTGTTCAATTAGTCGGTCCAAGAAGGTTCACCGACCGATAGTTGTCAAACTAGTCGGTTGGAAATCCTTCTCAGACCGACTAGTTATCTTAATGTATTCAAGACTATTTGTTGACCAATTAGTCGGTCCAAGAAGGTTCACCGACCAACTAGTTGTCCAACTAGTCGGTTGGGAATCCTTCTCAGACCGACTAGTTTTCCTTATGAAATTCAGCTAATCTTACTGTTGATCACTTAGTCGGTCCAAGAAGGTTCACCGACCGACTAGTTGTCAAACTAGTCGGTTGTTGTTTGTTCTTAGACCAACTAGTTCTAACTCATGAATTAACTATCTTTGCTGTCAACCATCTAGTCGGTCCAAGAAGGTTCACCGACCGACTAGTTGCAAAACTAATTGGTCAGTGATCCTTCTTAGACAGATTAAGCAGCTTCAGAAATAGATCCGTTGGGCATTTAATGCTACGAATTTTGCTTCTCTTTTCTCTCACTCCTATATATACTTGATGAGCTTAATGCTTGCAATCAAGGCTGCCATTATTGAGATTTAGAGAATCAAAGAGAAAGCATTTAATTCTCATTTCCAAGCTCTCTCTTCTCACAAGAATCTCTCCCTACTCTTTGAGTCCTAATTACTCAAGAGAGATTCTCCTTCATTGTGAGCTACTCAAGCTAATAGCTTGAATCCAAGTCACCAACTCCTCCCTAGCCATCTATTGCTGCTCATCTTGGTGGAGCTAGGGTTTGGTGCTTTCTTCGTCCTCAAAATCCTTCTTGCCCTAAAATCAGTAAGTTTTACTCAAGGCATAGGGTTTTGTGGTAAGTATTTCATTGTTTCATTTACATTGATATTTCAGTTTTTCTCTCGGTTGTGAGAGAAGTTTGTGATCCCGGTTTGTGGGAGTCACGTTTCGTTTTGTGTATGATTTGATCTTGTAGTAGTTTTCTACAAGAATTTCATAGTGCAAAACTTGGGTTAGATTATTCTAACTCAAGTAGCTGGAGGGGATCCGGGTGTCTGGGACGTAGGATCGCCGGTAACAAGTCGGGGAGACTTGGGTGGATCCGAACCCGTTACATCGCTTGTTTGCGTTGGTCTTTTATTGTTGTCTATCTTTCATTCCGCATTGTTGGTTGTGTTTGCACAATAATTAGGAATTATACTCTTGATTATTTTAAATTACTATTCACCCCCCTCTAGTACTTGTGCAGTAGCTATCAGGGCATTACATCATCCACAGCCAACGCCTCTTCTGTCAGCATGTAGTGCTCCGCCCTGGCTATGACACCGGCGAGGTCTTTCGGAGGATCATTGTGCAGCGATTTTCTCAGGCCCCTATGTCGGAGCCCTTTCTTCAGGGCCGTCTTGACGACCAGCTTGGGACAGCTCTCTACATTCAGTCGCTCTGCATTGAAGCGGTGCATGTAGTGCCTCAGGGTTTCGTCGGGACCATGCACCACATTGAACTGGAGTTCCGAATCCGGCTTTACCTGATGCCCAGCCATGAATTGTTTACAGAATTGATGGGAGAGGTCTTCGAAGCTATCAATGGAACGGTTAGGAAGACCATGGTACCAACTCCGGGCCACTCTCCGGAGGATGGAATAAAAGCCTTTACAAAGCAAGGTGTCATCGGCCCCTTGGAACACCATGATCCCTTCGTAGTCCATCACGTGGTCCTCTGGATCGCCCGTGCCGTCATACTTCTACAGTGCCGGCACCTTGAACCTGGAGGGTACCCGTGCCTCGGTTATCCTCCGGGACAGCGGACAGCGGTCGCGACTGGCGCTCCTCTTCTCCCTCCGATGTTCTCGCTTTTCTAGCCTTGCTCGACGGGGACTTCCGCTCCGTCGGGGTCGGTCCCCCAAGGCTCGGTGGCAGGCCAGTTGCCAATTTGTCGAGCCAGGTCGCCGAGACGAGGCTGTAACCGATTCACCTCTAGTTTGCTCGAGTCCCACCCCGTCTCCCTCGCGGAGCGAGGTGGGAGTGAGTAATTTCTCTGGGATGAAGCCTGGCATGGTAAATCGTCGTTCCAAATTAGTTGCTCCGTCCCCGTGGTCAGTGACCACGGCGGACAACACAAGCGGGTGGTCCGCTCCCCATTGGTGGGCCCCTGCCGTCCCCTCTCACCGGATGGATGGGTTGCCTACGAGCTGCTGAATCGTGGCGACTAATGTCTAGAGGTTGGCGTTGTTTTCCTGGGTAAAGAGACGAAGCTGCTCTTGGGTTACCGATTGGGAGTCGCCTGTCCCCTCGGTAGTGCGGCTGTGCTGGTTCTCGGGAGGTATGTAATCACCCTCTTCCTGGATGGGGGGCATGCGCCTCGAGCCGTTGCAGACTGGTTCCATTTCGGTGGTTTGACGTGGGCTTGTTTTCGTTTCCACAGACGGCGTCAGATATTTACGGGTGTTTTCTCACCGTTGACTCGTTGACCGACAACTAGACGGTCAACGTGGTCAAAGGATCGGTTGGGATCACCGGGTTACGTCAAGCGCATGTGCTCTCAGCGTGGTTAGGCGATGGATCCGTGGTTGAGCAGACGCTTCGGGAGAGCGTCGGTCTTCGGTTGGCGTGGAGACGAGGGGAAGCCTCGGTTCCAGGTTGAGTGATCGGCCTCGGCTGGACGAGCATCGAGGGGAAGCCTCGGCGCCTTGAATGCTCCTCGGTCTTGATTGGCGACGGCGCCTGCTAGCAGCGAACGGGTTCGTTCCTTGCCGAGTCATAGCCTCGGCGCCTCGGTTCAGCTCCTTCCTGGACAGACGAGGAAACTCATCAGGGGGGCCGGACCTGGGTTCCGGCCAAGTCCCCTCTGATGCCTAAGTCAGAACGGATCTGTGTAGTGCATGGCGGGATCGGTACGGCTCAAGAGGAGGCCAATACACGTATCCTCGCACCGAGCTATGACAGTGGAGACAATGGGGAAAAGCAAGGTCTAGTTAATGGAATAGCTCCGTTGTAGGTGCCCAGGATTCGATCCTCTTCCCGGTTGCTCCTCCTATCCCTTTATAGGGGTTTGCCCACGATTTCCCCCAATCCACGTCCTCTGACCGCCTCCCCTCACGTCCCCGCGATCCGCCTCCATCATGGCACCTGTGTGCGTCGTGGGGAGGGTCGATTAATGGGCTCCTTAATGGTCATTAAGGTACCGTTATTTTAGGGGGACGGTTATCTCCGGAGAGCGCGACCTAATCGTGCGTCTTACAGGCCGGAGCCGGTCTGACTTCGAGTCCATCCGTGGGCCTCGTCAGGCCGGCCTAAACCCGTTCGTGGGCTTCCCGTTCTAGGCTTGGGCTTGGGTCTCTAGTTCTCGGGCTTCTCCAAAATAGTCGTATCACTTCTCACAGACATGAGTTCACAAAAAAATGTGATTATCCTATGGTGACATGGTGTTCGATGTTGGAACGTATCAACTAAGTTGGATCTTAATCCAACATTGGGCTTATATGCGATAAATAATTATATGGTGCCACACTGTCATATTAAAGCCCAATGTATAAGTGATCTCATTTATTAAGTTGAGTGGGCTTAAATGAGTCATATAGGTTGTGGGCCTTTATGTGTGGTGACTATTGGGCTTCAATTCGTTGATGGGCCGAATTAGAAACCCTAGGGCTAAGGAGGCTAGCCCCTATATATATGCTGTCATGATCCCCGGAGCACACGAACAAGTTAGCCGTCTTTTCTACGCCCCGTCGCTAGGAGAGAAACCGGGAGAAAGCCAAAGGATTTCTCCAACGGTGGATTCGTGCTGTTCTGGAAGATCATCAGCCATGTTATCGTCAGGATCTCTTTCAGAATATTAGAGATGGATTCAGGTACGCTTCCGCTAATCAGAGAAGGTAATGTTTTAAGATTCAGCATGCGTAATCTAGATATGTGTTATTTGGTTTGTACACGCATCTAGATCTTTAGTTTCTACAAGTGGTATCAGAGCCACCATGCTTGGATCTTAAGATTTTGCTTGCTCGTGAATTTGAATCTGTTAAAAATTTGATTTTTATCAGTTTTAAGTTTCGGATCTGTTAAAAATTCGTTTTTTATCAGTTTTAAGTTTCAGATCTATGGAAATTAGGGTTTTTATTGTATTTTTTCCTGTTAAAAAAAATTTGGATCGGGGACGACCCACCGGCCGCCGCCCGGCGTAGACAAAGGGGGTGTTTGCCGCCCCAGTCATGTGAACAGGTGCCGGCACCCGTCGGCGCCTGCCGCGAATCAGAGGGGGCAGCGGACGCCGCCCCCAGTCGGAAACAAGGGGGCGACCGGCACCGCCCCCCGTTCAAAAACAGGGGGCGGCACCTACCGCCCCCCTGCGGAATAAAGGGGGGCGGCTGGCGCCGCCCCCGTTCAGAAACAGGGGGCGGCGCCGGTCGCCCCCGTCGGTGTAAATGGGGCGGCCTCCGGGTACACGAGGGGGCAGCGCCCAGCCCCCTCCCCGCCGGAGACACGGGCGTCGGCCCCCAGCCGGCACCCGACGGCAGTAAAGGGGGCGGCGACGGCGGCGGCCGCCCCACCTAGCTAACCCTAACCCTAAGCCCCCCCCCCCCCCCCCCCCCCCCCCCCCCCCGCGCCCGTTTGCTGCTCAGGTGTGTGGGTCGGTCCTCCCATGGGCAATTTTCTGTGTTTTAAAAAATGTATTTTTTAAAGGGGGGCTGGGCTATTAACATTGGGCCTGTTTTGGGCCCTTTGGGTTATTTGGCTTGACTATGGGCTTAGTCTATTTTGGACACAAATTTGGACCTGTTTCGGGATATTTTAACACAAGTTAGGGAGGAAATAAAAAGGTCATTTATATATATTTCCATTAAGTATAAAATTGTGTTAAAATTCAGTTTTAATTTTAAATTTACTTTTAGGCATGCTACATTATATATATTTCGAAATGATTGTAGTTAAATCAAAACCGCACCAAAGTGGGCTTTATCGTGGCGATTACTCTTATTTCGATATATAAAAAGCTACAGACATACTTTGTATGTAAATTTAGTGCCTAAAATATTAAAATTAAATTCGTGAAAGGAAGAATAAATGGTTATGTGTATATATATTTCCTTTAAGCCCAAATTTTGTGTGTTAAATTATATTCGTTCCATTTTAATTATTTTAGGCATTTTTTTATTTTATTTATACGTTTCAAAATAATTTTAATTATTACGTGATCCCACCAAAGTGGGCTCTACTGTTAAATTATTATTATTTCGGAATGTAAACGGTTAAAGACATACGTTGTATGATCAGTTGCCTGGATGAATTTTTAAATGGATCGAAGGAGTAAACAAAATGCTTTCATATATATTTACATTTAAGTTCAGTTTCATTTGAATTCAATTTTTGGGCACATTAGATTATATGTTTCAAAATAATTTTAATTATTACGGGATCCCACCAAAGTGGGCTCTACTGTTAAATTATTATTATTTCGAAACATAAACGGTTAAATACATACTTTTGTATGATTGGTTGTCCAATATTGAATTTAATTTGGATTGAAGGATGAAATAAGAAGCTTTAATGTATATTTCTCCTCAAAGATAAATTTTGTGTTGATTGTGCAAAATAAATTTAAATTCTAAGTTTAAGGCTTAAAACCATACATATATATATATTTCGGTATATAACAAGTTGACTTCATACCTTGGTATGAAAATTCAGTTCGCCGAAATTTAGATTTAAATTGAAACACAAAATTCAAGTTTTTTCTTCGGGAGCAAATAAAAGGGTTTAATATATATTTCTCCTCAAGGATAAGTTTAAAAGGCCTTAAGGAATTTTGTGCACTAACCATCAAGTAAATGGTCTTAAGGAATTTTGACACATTTTAAAGTTATATATAAAATGGGATAGAGTATATATATATATATATATATATATATATATATATATATATCTCTCTCTCTCTCTCTCTCTCTCTCTCTCTCTCTCTCTCTCTCTCTCTCTCTCTCTCTCTCTCTCTCTCTCTCTCTCTCTCTCTCTCTCTCTATGTATGTTCATATACACATTAGTACACCTATATACCCCATTTTAAGAAGAAAATTTGTTGAATCTATGGATTTTATTTAACTCAAAATAATGGTTAGAAAGGTTGAATAAAAGGTTCTTATATATATTTCCACTTAGTGTAATCATTTTGTGTTAAATTCAGTTTAGTTTCAATTTTCAATTTTTAATTTTTTTGGCACAATTAATTTTATGTTTCGAATATAGATTGATTGGATCATCAACTCACCAAAATGGGTTTTCTTGTGAAGATCAGTTCTAATCTCGAAATATAACAAGGTGAATGCATACTTTTGTATGAAAATTTTGGTTGCCTTAAATTTGATTTTGCATAAAAGTGGACTTGAATATCTCCACTTAAAGTATAAATTCATGTATTAAATTATGACATAAATTCAAATTTTGCAAAGGTATATATTTTTTGAAATGACTTCGTGCAATCATCGTCTCGCCAAAGTGGGCTCTGTTGTTTTGCATCATTTCATTTCATAAATATAAAAAGGAATTTTAATGTGCCAATGATTTTCGTAAGAATGCTTAATCGGCCCAAAGGAAGATTATCGTTCTATACCATTTCATGCGCATCTGTGGTAATAGACAAGGTGATGATTAGTGAGATCAATGCATTCAAATTTAATTCGGCTTAAATGAAGTTTTATTGTTGGCATGTTATTATTGTCATTATCTGATTGCTACAACAATATGTCAATGACTAGTCAATAGATTATCCAAAGATAAACATTGGGCTAGTGGGGGATGTCTTGAGATGGGAAAATAACATTAATTTGAATTTGGTGTTGTTTTGTTTAATACTCATATGAACATGTTGCATTGTTTTCTTGTTCTCTTTTTTAGTTATTATTCCTGAAAATTTTTCTGCCCACATCAAGTCTATTCCAGTACTTAATGGTTCTAACTTCAAGGCATGGAAGGAGAATCTTTTGATAATCCTCGGAGTCATAGATCTTGATCTGGCATTAAGGACTCAAAGTCCTCCACCACTCACTAAAGAGAGTACCTCTATTTCACAGAGGGAGATGGAAGAGTGGAAGAGATCAAATCGCATGTGCCTAATGCTTAAGAAGAATGTCATTCCAAAAAATCTCAGTGGTGTTGTAAAACCATGGCGGCTACGGAACCACATAGCCCTGTATTTATAGTAATAGGGTTACATAATGGGTGGATACCCACTAACGGGTTGGGCCTCCAAAGCCCGTTTATAACACTTCCCCTTATCCATCCATTGTTGTAAGCCGTGATGAACGCTTCAGGGTTCATGGAGCTTATCTGATCATGGGTATATGGATACTTCTGGATCCCAAGTTTAAGAGTACTTGCCTCGTTAAAACCTTTGCCAAGGAAAACCCAGTGGGAAAAACCAATGGCTAAGGGAAAAAAGTACAAGTCTCTGTAACTTCCCCTGATCGATGGATATCACTAGAGGTGGATATTTCTGGATCCTAAGTTAGGGATAACTGCCTCGTTAAAACCTTTAGCAATGGAAAACCCAGTGGGAAAAACCAATAGCCAAGGAAAAAGAGTACAGTTTCCGTAACTTCCCCTGATTAGTGGAAGTATTTAGGGGGTGGATACTTCTGGATCCAGAGTCAATGAGGTTGCCTCGTTAAAACCTTTAGCTATGGAAAACCCAATGGGAAAAACCAATAGCCAAGGGAAAAGAGTACAACACTACATTTGACTCCCCCTGATCTGTACAAGCTGCAGGCTTGCAGATCTCCTAGGCAACTATACATCAATCTCTTACAGTGTTCCGATACAAGGTACAAGGCATCGCTCACCTATACAAGACATCGCTCATCTATACAAGTATCGCTCATCTATAGCAGTTACTGGATCTGAGGGATCTCTTCTGAGGAGGAGTGGTCTGCAGACTCGGTAGGTAGCATCACGTCTCTGACCAGTCTTCACTGTGTCTGCGAGGTACTGCAGGACCTGGCTGTGCGTACTTATGATTTGCTTCTTGGATTGATGAGCCTCTCGGGATGGTGGGATTGATGTTGCCTTGGAAGTATGCTTTGCTGGTCTCCAGGAGTTGGTCGCTTCTTGGTTGCAGTCATCGCGATGATCTGTGACCTGTATCTGCAAATACATTTAACATGTTGTATGATCCTTGACCCTTGGAGGTAGCGCAGAAGCTACATATCTCTGGTCCAGTGGTGCGCTGCAGGCGCTGCACTGTATCTGGTTAAAGTGTTTACTGCCAGATAAAGGAGTGTACAAAAGACATTTGAGTAAGGCACTTCAGGACCTAGGATATCCTTCCCCTCTTCCAGCGAACGGAAGGGGTCTTAATGTGCATCCATACAACCAGTAGGTGTATTGGTGGATTGCAATTTTCCATGTTTCTTCATCGACTGGATGATAATTTCATCTTCTGGATGGTAATTCATCTGCTGGATGATTATTCATCTTCGGGATGATTATTCATCTTCGGGATGATGGTTTCATCTTCGGGATGATGGTTTCATCTTCGGGATGATTATTCATCTTCAGGATGAAGGTGTCATCTTCAGGATGATAATTCATCTTCAGGATGGTGGTTTCATCTTCAGGGTGATAGTTCATCTTCAGGATGAAGGTGTCATCTTCAGGATGATAATTCATCTTCAGGATGAAGGTTTCATCTTCAGGATGAAGGTTTCATCTTCAGGATGAAGGTTTCATCTTCAGGATGAAGGTTTCATCTTCAGGATGAAGGTTTCATCTTCAGGATGATAATTCATCTTCAGGATGATTATTCATAAGGGTATGTTGTCACATCATCCATAGCAACATAGCCTAAAATTATCTTTCCTAATCGCATGGGTTTCGCAATCATGACCAGGGAGCCTGATGCATCAGTTTGATTAATTTTGTAAGTGAGTTAAGCTCATCTTACATGGTTACTTCCTGGTTTCTGCGAAATAAACCTCTAAGGCTATAGCGTTTTGCTTATAGCATACGATTTTATTTATTTATACAATACTCGGTAGCCCACAGGTTTGATATCTTTTGATATCAGGACTTCAGGTCCAAACACTTCACATTTCATAAGTGAGTCCAGCTCAACTTATTATTGCCTTGTTTCACATAATTTGGCCAAATTTCTGCGTTTGCTTCAGGAAACGGAGATTGTGAACGATATTAATGGCAAAATGAAATGTGAGTAATTGTCGACAAGTGTGTTTTATCCAAATACCTCTCCGTGTACGTACATTATTCAATTTATTCCAGATTTATCTCTTCTGGAGGTTCTGGAAAGGGAGAGGATATGGAGATGAGCTCACTTTCCTGTGGTGGTATTGTTTTAGAGTCTCGTGGTATGTCCTCTCATCCATTGAGGATATCCACTTCTGCTACTGGTAGATTGCATCCATTATAGTTGGTATGTCAATCCTAGCTGGATTTTTAGTAGCAGGGATGTGTGAATTTGACAATATTTATATTGTCAATAGCTATGTCTGATAACTGTTTAACAGTTTCATAAGTGTGGATCGTCAGGATCTCATCACTATTCATGATAATCAGATCATAGGTATTAATGTTCTAAATGGTCCATAGTGGTGATATGGGAATGTAAACTCATCAGAATGTAAACTCATCATGACTCCATCGATAAGATGTGTACTAAACGCTTCCCCCGTTAGGGGTTCTCGGAAACTGTTTATATGAGGTGATCAGGCTCATATAAATAGTTTCTAAGGAGGCGTTCTGATGGTTTGCATGCTCCCACGTGGTCACCTTACAACTGGATTTCTAGTGGATAAGTAATCCGTTTAAATCATTTTAATGATTTACATATAACCCATTTCTGGGTGTGAACACAAAGCTTCAGGGTGTTCAATTTTCTTCCAGTTGTTAAATTGATTTCCCAGTGTTATCACAAAAATCCGCAAATAGCTCGACTTCAATGAAGTTGAGCATAAGACTAGGGATATGAACCCGTCAAGGCTCCATCTATAAGATGTGCTCTAATGCCTCCCCCGTTTGGGGATCTCGGAACATATTCATCTAGGAGGGTTAGTCCCGATGAATAAGTTCCACTGCGGCATTTTTGAGGGTGGTATGAGGGTAAGTAAAAGCCCAACCAATATCCTAGTAATGTAATATGTCCGTTGTGATTAATAATAATCTAGACTGCGGTTGGATAACAAGGTTTTGATTATGACCATTTTAAGAGGATATATAGATGAGTACTCTAAGGTACATCATCAGCCATATATATGGAGTGTAGGGAGTCAATGGCATCCTCTATTTAGGAGTATTCAGGATGACAAGTCATTTACAGTAAAATAAAAGGCGTAAAAAGCACATATATACTGCAAGAGAATACTACTAATAATTTATGTTAGAGCAACAAGTTTCATAGTATGATGTGGGTTGTATAAAACATACGTCCACAATTGTGCTCATTTTAGACTCATATTATGACAACAGATCAAATTTATTTGTCCTCGGGGAGTAGCGAAATATACATACAGTCAATTTGACTTTCGTCGTTTAGACTAGATATGTATATATTTTTATATGGCATACTTTAATGCCCATTAATTTTGCAAAAAGCATTATGGGTCTTTTCAGAACTTCTGGTCTGATATTGGGTTGCCATTGCATACTCCATATCGAGATACATCATATCTTCCCTTTCTTATTTTTATTCAAGACTTCCCCTGTTTTCAGTCTTCCTTATTGTCGTTTATAAGGAAGAATGATTATTGGTCTTATAAAGTAGACTTATTCAAGGGAAATGAGTTAGTTTCTATATTTCCACTTTCTAATTTATGAGAGACTTTTAAAAGTCTATTTGAAAACTTAAGTATGGTCTACGGGCCATTTTTATTGAGTTATTCAAGTATTGTGTAGATATAGAATCATACTCTAGGGGAAACAATTACGTGGGTACGAATTTTATAATTTCTCACTTATCAATTAAGCCACGACTTCGGGCGTACGCTTAAAACATAAGGTTGGATTCAAGAATCATGCCTTGTAAAGTGAGATTACTCAAAAGAGTTCGGTGGTGTTATGACAACTGCTGGTGTCCATATTGGTTTATACAAACCATAGATCTGAGAGATCTATTTACCGCGAAATGCGTATTTCTAAAAGAGAACGCATAAATGTTTTTCGTATAATCCCTCGTACTTGTTAATTTTTATTAGTGTGAAAGGGTGTTGACTTTTGATTTGATTTTGAACTTCAGGTTCATTTTGGTTTTGAACTCCAGGTTCATTTTGTCAACTAGGATATGATGGTAAAATTTATTGAAATCATTATTGGTATGTTGTCATAAAAAGTTGTCGTATCATGAGCACATCATACATATAATATAAATCCATTAAACTAAAAAGTTGTGCTTAATTAACCTTAATGGAAACAATTATGATGTATACACATGCTATTTATATTCTGCAGGTATATAAATAATTTTATCTCAAACATATATTTATGCTACAGGCATTAAAAATACATCAAAAAGATTTTAGCATGCTAAATAAAATGTTTATTACAGAACATTAAATATGCGACGGGCATATAATTTTCTACGCATGCATTTATAGTGTTTAAGTGGAAATTCATGCTAGAGGCAACAAAAATATACATCACATCGTAGAAAAATGCGGCAGGCATTTAATATCATAGCAGACGATCAACACAGACAATTAATCATCACAGGCATTTTATAATGGAAATGAAAATTTTTCGTTTAATAATTATTGGACCACTAGGCAACGTCATACACCGTTAGGTTAGTTAACTAACGGCAGAGCGGTCGCAGGATCTTCCTAATTATTAAACATAAATAATCAGATAATCCGGATAAAATGCGATGAATAAAAATTGTGTAATTTAACAGATTTTGACGAAAACGAAATCGTAATTAAATCTGAAAAAGATTTGAAAATCGAAAAAAAAAAATTTCGGGGTCAAACCCTAGTTAGGGTTTTTGGTCGCGCGGATTGCCGCTTCAGGCGGCTAGGGTTTCCGGGCATGAGCGCGCACCGGGGGGCCCAATACGAGCGGCTGCCGGGGGGTGGGGCCCGCCGCGGCCGGCGGCGGGGCCCGCCGCTGCCGGCGGCGGGGTTGGGGGCCCGCCGCTGCCTGCGGCGTGGGGGGGC
The DNA here is from genome assembly GCA_030789695.1 of Scilla litardierei. Lineage (NCBI taxonomy): Eukaryota > Viridiplantae > Streptophyta > Magnoliopsida > Asparagales > Asparagaceae > Scilla > Scilla litardierei. The sequence goes on along the minus strand of CM061137.1, from coordinate 14,797,488 downwards.
CCGCCGCTGCCGGCGGCGGGGCCGCCCGCCATCGCAGCGGGCCGCCCGCCGCTGCTGGCGGCGGGGCCGCCCTCCGCTCCTGGCGGCGGGGCCTCCCGCCGCTGGCAGCGGCGGGTTGGCCCGCCGCTGCTGGCGGCGGGGCCGCCCGCCGTCGCAGCGGCGGGTTGGCCCGCCGCTCCTGGCGGCGGGGCCGCCCGCCGCTGGCAGCGGCGGGTTGGCCCGCCGCTCCTGGCGGCGGGGCCGCCCGCCGTCGCAGCGGCGGGTTGGCCCGCCGCTGCTGGCGGCGGGGCCGCCCGCCGTCGCAGCGGCGGGTTGGCCCGCCGCTGCTGGCGGCGGGGCCGCCCGCCGCTGGCAGCGGCGGGTTGGCCAGCCGCTCCTGGCGGCGGGGCCGCCCGCCGCAGGGAGCGGCGGGGCCGCCCGCCGTTCAGCGGCGGGGGTGGTTTTGCCGCCGCTTCGGGCGGCGGGCGAGGGTTTTTCCGCGAGATCTAGGGGGATTCGCGTTCCGGCGAGAAAATCCCCTAGGGTTTCATGGGTTTTGGGGATAAAAATCTAATTTTTAGTGGAAAAAATCTATTTTTAATCTCCAACAAAACGTTTTTATTGTAAAAATTTGATTTTTCATCAATAAAAACCTTGATTTTTATTAAACAATCGATCCAAGAATTTTGGATCTAGACATATGCGCATATGAAATTTTAGATCTAGGGTTTTAGGGTTACCTCTAGATCCTACCCGCCGGATCTAGCGACGTTCGGTGAAGGAAGCCCGTTCGCGTCGCGTCCGTCCGTCGGCAGGGGTTCGGCTTAGCTTTGAGCGTGATGATAACGTGTTGTAAAACCATGGCAGCTACGGAACCACGCAGCCCTGTATTTATAGTAATAGGGTTACATAATGGGTGGATACCCACTAACGGGTTGGGCCTCCAAAGCCCGTTTATAACAAGTGGCACTATTTCAGATAAAATTACTACAGCTACAGGATTCCTTTCTGATATTGAAAATAGATTTGTCAAGAATGAAAGGGGTGAAATTGGTTCACTCTTGACAATTCTAAATTCAATAAGGTATAAGGGTACAGGAAACATTAGGGAGCACATATTGAAGATGTCTAATATTGCTTCAAGTTTGAAAGCATTTGAGATAGACCTCTCTAAGACTCTGCTAGTGCATTTTGTTTTGATATCTCTTCCATCACAGTTCAACCAGTTTAAGATGAGCTACAATCTGAAGGATGAGACTTGGTCTCTGGATGGGCTCATCTCGCACCGTGTCCAGGAAGAGAACAGGCTTGAGCAAGGAAGACAGAAAGTGCTCATATGATCTCTACCACTAAAGATAAGAAAGGTATGCTGTGAAATTTAGTTTAATTCTAAGTTAATTTCTTTTCCTGCAAACTTTGGTACTTATAGACACGCGATGGAAAGATCCTGGTATAACCATTCACATCATTGTGTCTATGCAGGAGTGCCAAAGATGTCAAGAGCCAAATGATGTTGAAAGATACATCGATATGGGCAATGGCAAGATGGTTCAAGTAGAAGAAAATTAAATCTAGATTATTTATTTTAAAGGCTAGATTGTATTTGAATTTTATGAGACCATTATGTATCGTTTTCAACGGAATTTGGATTTCTATTTCTATTTTGAACAAATTCGGTTATCATTGTTCAATTATGAATGGAAAATTTGGTTGTCTCATGATTCAAAATTAGTTTATTTTGGTTCTTTAAAAGATCATTATAATCTTCATTTATTTGGAAATGTTGCTCCATTTCTAGGATTCCTGCAGTTTAAGTACTTGTGATTATAAAGAAAAAATCATTTCTAGGATTCCTGCAGTTTAAGTACTTGTGATTATAAAGAAAGAATTAACAATTTAGAATTTCAGTTATTTTTGACTGCAGCATATGTCCTTAATAATGTTTCAACAAATGAATCACTTGCATGTTTGGAGATGTCCAACTAAGGTAAGGCTTTATAAGTCTAACAAAGAAATAGGACATAATGCTAATGATTTTCTAGTTTTTGTTGAATAGTTTAAAAGTTGATATTATTTCGTATGATTTTACATAATCCCACTGTTAAGTTAGTTTACGAATTAGGAAATGCACACCTATTTGAGGATGCTGAGTTTGAAGGGGGAGATTTAGTTAGTGACATTATTCTTGAAGAGGATTGTATCCCCACAGGTGTTGACATTGTTCAGGATGGTATTTCTAACATTGTTCAAGACACAATAAATTCAAGATAATGTTGCAATTCCTCCCATTCGGAAAATTGTTCATAAGGACAAACTCTAGCACCTCAAAGCACTAATTGCCATTCAGGAAATCCATTAAAGAGATGACAAGTTCACTGTTGACATTAGGATGATGGAAGTTTGACTTACATCAAGTCATAAAAGTTCTACATCTCTAAAATGGATTAATGCATTAATCAAGAAAGTTTCTTTGAATGATACTTAAAATCTTTTCGCATTGCCATAAGGTTTGAAGCCTATTGATTGTTAATAGTTTTTTTTACAATCAAAAGGAATTCAAAAGGGTATTAAGAAAAGATTTAAAGCGTATCACTCAAAGACTTTATACGGAAAGGAATGCATTAATTGTAAATAGACTTTCTATTCAGTTTTCATGAAAGACTCTGTAAGGTTTATAATGGCATTAGTAGAGCATTTCAATATCGTTAATGATATATTAAATTTCGTTAATTGATCACCTCGTTCGGTTTTGATATGATGTTTAATGATATTATATATATCTTAAGTTCTGTGGGAGCATGTAATTTCTATAATATCTATGTGGTAATGAATCTTAAGTTCTGTGGGAGACAAGTTTAGTCTCATTGATTGCCTCGAGAATGTACTTCAGAAGATTCCCTATATCTTACCAATAGGGAGTCTAAAGTATGCTCAGTTTTATATGCATTTGGTTATTGCATATATTACAGGTGTGTTAGGCAGATTGTTAAGTTCAGGAGTTGACATTTGACAGCAGCCAAATGTGTCTTACGGTATTTATGGAGAACAAAAGGGTTACATGTTCAAGGATCAGTAGTCAAAAAGGTTTGAGATCATTTTGGTATACTGACTCTGATCATTTATTGGATGCAAAGAATGTATGAAAATCTATGTTAGGCGTCATCTACTAGAATAGACTTAAATGGTCCCCTTTATATAGTCTCTTCTGACATGGCTTTAGATTTCATATCATATTATGTGACATCCAAATCATTAAATATATATGCATATTTTGTCACTATGCTGCAAATTAGGGATGGTGTTGAAACACCACACAATTTATTTAGTGACAATGAAGTCTGCAGTTTTATATTCCAGCAACAACAAGAACTCGAAAATTTTTAGATATTCAGAGATCAAGTTCCTAGATTGTTGATTAATAACAGGAGTGTATAATTCTCTAATGAGCACATCGGAACAAAACATGTAATTACGGATCCGTTATAGTAAGAAAATGTCATCCAAAAGGTTTTATGAGCTAGCTACTCATATGGATGTCATTTCATTAAGAACATTCAGTTTTGTGGGAGTTTGTTCTTTTGGGTGCTCATATGATAGACAAAATTAAGTCTCCAGCTTAAGCTTGAGGTTATTTTCTGATCAGAAATAAAGTTTTTCGGTTCAGTTCGGCTTCACTCCGATTTTGGTTTGTTTATGATCTCACTAAGGTTAAGGAGGATCAGTTGGAAATAGACATGTTAGATCACATTACATGTAATTTCCATGCTACACATCTACTTCATAATCCATGTCATTCTTTGGTATTAGCACGGTGACCACTGATGGGTCGAGCTGCAATTGCTGCAGCGAAGATCTCTATGATCCCTTGCTAATATAATTGATGGACTGGATTGTTTTTGACTCATTAAAGAGATGACAGTAAGTTAAGATCTTATTCGGTTGTATGCACAACGAAATATAATTATAAAGTTTAGCATATAGCCCAAGTGGGAGATTGTTGGAACTTATCCAACTAAGTTAGATCTTAATCCAATATTGGGCTTATATGCGATAAATAATTATATGGTGCTACACTGTCATATTAAAGCCCAATGTATAAGTGATCTCATTTATTAAGTTGAGTGGGCTTAAATGAGTCATATAGGTTGTGGGCCTTTATGTGTGGTGACTATTGGGCTTCAATTCGTTGATGAGCCGAATTAGAACCCTAGGGCTAAGGAGGCTAGCCCCTATATATATGCGGTCATGATCCCCGGAGCACACGAACAAGTTAGCCTCTACGCCCCGTCGCTAGAAGAGAAACCGGGCGAAAGCCAAAGGATTTCTCCAACGGTGGATTCGTGCTGTTCTGGAAGATCATCCGCCATGTTATCGTCAGGATCTCTTTCTGACTATTAGAAATGGATTCAGGTACGCTTCCGCTAATCAGAGAAGTTAATGTTTTAAGATTCAGCATGCGTAATCTAGATATGTGTTATTTGGTTTGTACACGCATCTAGATCTTTAGTTTCTACAATCGATCTAACTTTATAACTTTAGCATACTAGTTTGTATGGTGATTCAGTATAGAATTTTGTATTAACACTTTGTCATAACTGCACCGCGTCCCGAGGCGAGCAACACCCTTGTCATCGAGCCAACCATGCGTTGAAGAAGGTTTCACCTTTAGTGGATCCTCCGTCAAGCCTTCGGATCCGATCCGAACTCATTCGTAGCCTTGCTAGAGCCCGATCAGGAGTAAGGAAGAATTAGGGAGAAGATGGAATATTTAATTTAAGCCTAGATCCGAGCTTGCTCACGTTTAATGGAGTTACTCAAATCTGAAACTTGGTGCAAGTTTCAAGGAAGGGGGTTGGCCCATATTTATATAGACGGCTGACCCCTCCCCTTCTCATCATATCTGATCTGGGACTAAATGTTTTGGAGGAAAAAATTAATTAAAGTTTGTTTTTCACAAAGGCCAATCTTTAGCGAATTTTTCCTCCCTCACCGTTGAGCTTCACAAGTGATACAACCTATCAAATCGAAGAGCACTGAACGATGAACTCATAGAAACAAACATGGCTCAATTCCGACTTCGTTTGATCCCTCAAATGTCGTCTCAAAAATGACCAAAAACACTTTAGGCTGGGAAAAATGCAGCCGTCACAAGGGTTTCAATAAACCATATCTGTGGGCCCCACATTGGGGCCCACCCACGTCAAACCATAGCTGGCACCCGTTGGCCCCAGCCTCTCCGTTGGGCGGTGCCCCGCCTGGGCGTACGGGTGCACATGCGCCCGCTTTGGGCCCAGGCGGACCAAGGGCCTGGGGCCCAAGCCCGATGGGCAATTAGCCCAGATCGCTAGGCATTTAGCACAGATCGCAGCTGGGCAAAATTGCCCACGTTTATTATTTTTAATTTCTTTCTCAAAGAAATAAAAAACACCTTTGGGCCGTTTAGTTCCATTTAAAAACCCCATTTTAAATAGACTATCTAGGCCTGTTTGGACTCCGATTAGAGCGCGGTTTTTGTAGGAGGATATATGCCCATAAGGCAATTTATACTTAGTATACGTCTTGTTAAGATATTATATGGTGTCAATTATCCTAAGTATGAATTCGTTGAATCATATACTTAGATAATTTCCTTAGACTTATAGTCAGGTCATTATGTATCAAGATGTACATCTCGATTATGAGAAGTTAGTGACTGATTAGAAACTTAAGTCTTAAACGGTTCATGGTCATAGATGTGTCGAGAATAGGATATCGACACATCGGTTAGACCATTGTGTCTTTGTCTTACCATACGGTAATGATGATCTCATAGTCACAGGTGCTCATTGGAGAATGAGTTCACTGAACGACCAACTTAGAGTTATTAAATGGTTAAGCTTCAACCCAACTGTCAATAATAACTCTAGGATGATGATAGGCTAGTTGCTCCTTAAGACCTGAAGTCATCAGTACGAACCTGTGAATGGATAATGTCACTTAGATCTATGATCTAGCTTCAAGGCTCAGCCTGCTGAAAGATCTTAGGTTGGGTGACACCTGAAGCTTATGAGGGAAGTAGATGACTAAGAAGCCCTTCGAAATGATAATTTGTATCATCTCTAAAGCTCAATGGTGAAGGAGAATTAATTGGTTGAAGTTGGCCTTTTGTGAAAGGCTTACTAACTTCAATTAACTAAATTAATTCTCTTTTTTTTAATTTTGTTTTGTCCCACATTGCTCGTAACGAAAAGAGAGGTGCCGACTCCCTATATAAATAGGGGTGTACTCTCTTCGTGGAAAAATACACCAAGTCTTCGATCGAGTAGCTCCGAATTTTGAGCAAGCTCGATCTACGACTTAAACCATTCTTCCACTCATCTTCTTATTCTCCCGTCGGGTCCTAGCAAGACTACGAGGGGGGTTTGGATTCGGATCCAAACGTCTAAGACGCGGGTCTGCTCAAGTGAAACTTTCTTCGGCAAGTGATCGGCTCGGAGGCGGCTCAGGTTGATCGGTTCGAAGGCGCAAGGCAACTCGGCTACAAGGAGCGCAAGAAGTTGGTGCGGTACATCTTGCCTGCCCCAGGGCCATGATTCCGGATATGTTCTTTAAGTTTTTTAGTGTAATTTAATTTCGTCGCAATAGCATAGATCTCTCTTTGGGGTGGGCTGGACCAACCCAAGTTGGCATAGATCGGGCTAGGTTTTGGCTCTCTCAGTGCCTAGCTAAAATGTTTAGCTAGCATGTTTTTTCGCTGCATTTTATGCCTCTGTGGTCCGTCCGACTTAGGACGGACCACAGATGTGAGACCCTGAGGGTCCGCCAAAACCCTTCCGTGGTATCAGAGCCAGGTTATACTTGTAGATCTTTATTTGCGGTGATTTTAAATTATTAAATTGCTTGTTTTCGAACATACGTATATTTTAACTTTATGTTAAAATTGGTTAAACAAACTTTTTTTGTGTTTTAGAAATTGTTTTTATAACATGAAAATTTTTTTGGGGACGTTTTAAATTTTATGTGATAAAGTTTAATAAGTCTACTATGTTTAGATGCTTTAAAAAAAATTCATGAGCTAAAATAATTTTAGTAAGCATTTAAATTTTTTTTTAATGTTATGTAACATTAAGAGAAATTTTTTACTTTCATAAGATGATATTAAAAATTAATTTCTTTTAGTTACATAAAGGTTGAAAGATTTTAACTTTATCTGAAAGCTTTAAAATTTATTTCAACAATTTTTAAATTGTTTTAAAATTATTTTAAGAATATATAACATTGAGGAAAAGATTTTTATTTCATGAGATGGGATTAAAAAATTATTTTTTTAGTTACTTAAAATATTTTATGATTATTTTATGAGATAATATTATCTTAAATGTTTGATTGAATTTTAAAGCTTAGGTTTGGATTTAAAATTATTCAATAATTTTATGAAACCTAATTTTATGAGATAAAATGTTTCTAGTTTTAAAATTCTAGATCTTTAAATTTAAATGTTAAATTTTAGATTAGCAAGTTAATTATTTATGTTGTACATAAAATTTTAAACTTGCATGTGCTGTCATATGTCACATTATTGAACCCTAATTCATGTGATAATTAGTTGGTTGACATTATTGGCAATGATGCATGATGTGATCATTCATGAACCCTTTAGGTTAGCCATTAAATTTAAAATCTTATGAGATAAAATTTTAAATTGTGACATGCTACGTTTTAATGAACAATTACGACATCAAAACCTAATTCCTGATTAGGGTAGTCCCTTTAATTGACTATCATTATTTTAAATTGTTTTCGATAATAATTATCATTAAATGACTAATTTTGTAAAATGTTGTAATCGATTTATTAAAATTCTAATTAAGATTAGGGTAGCACGATGAACGAACAAACCTTATAGTTGATAAGGATCTAATAAAAACTATTGAACAAATCCATAAAATTTCGAATTTAAGGATCCACTAGTTGATAAGGATTAATTAGTATTAATTAAAGCTTTTAGTTGATAGACGAACATAAGATTGATAAGTCTCCTTCAATGGATCATGATGTCGGTCAATGTGCTTGGCTAATTGTAATGGCCTCTAGTGCCCGATACAATAGGGTGTATCTTTTTGTGTGATATATAGTGTATATGTGCTTGAATATATGTGTTATTGTGTGAAGTATATACGTAGTGTGTATAGTATTCTACTATTTGGTGGTATAATTGGATTTAGATAGTGTTAATGTGATATGTAGTGCTATTGGTTGATTATAGTTCATATTGATTGGTGAGTTGCATATGGTAGTGCCTATGGTATTGATTGTAGTGCATGTAGTATATAGTAGTAATAGTATGTTTGTGTAGTAGTGTGTATAGTACGTACTTTATATTGTTGTATTGGTTGAATTGATTATAATATGGGTATTTGTAAGTAAGGATGTCCGCTTAATTATGTGTGGATGACATGTATGTAATATTTATTAGAGAGGGATGTATGTAGTGAAAGAGAGAGTGTGCATAGTAATGGCTCCTTAGTAATTAGAGGGTGGTGTGTGTAAGGAAGGAGGATGAGTGCAAGGAGATTCTTTCCTTAAATAAGAAGAAAAGAGGATTACAGGAAAAAGAAAAAGAAAAGAAATGGAAGAAAAAGACAAGTAGAAGAAGGATGTAGAAGAGTGGAGAAGAGTCTTGCATTTAAATCCCAAACCCCTTCTTTTCTTTCTCATTTTCCTCTTCCCTCTCTCTCTCTCTCATCTTCCCAATTTCGTTCTACCCTCTCTCTCCTTCCTTTTACTTCATTTTTTCAAGAAAAGTCCTCTTTTTCTCTTCCTTTTACTTCCATATACAAGTGTTAGCAATTTGGGTCTCTTAGAGCTAAAGAAGGAGAAGGAGAAGGGCTTGAATAAGGAGGAGCCATAGGGGTTAGGGATAAACCATTTTCCCTCATCATCCAAGTGGTAAGATTCCCCTCTCCAACCTTTATTTCATTTGCATGCATGCATCCTTGTGAAATAACTTAGCTTTTGTGTTCATGGAGCTATTCTAGAAATTTCCAGCAGTTGAAGCCTCTGTTAAAACATGCATATCTCCTAACCTCGATCAAAATAGAATCTAAAAAAAAATATTCATGTAGTTCACGAAATCCTACCCCAAAATCATATAAAATTTGACATATGGTCAATTCAATAAGTAGAAGTAAAAATTTAATCTTTACAACATGTCTGAAATTCTGTCAAACTGGACACAGTTTAGTAAAACGAAGCTCAGTACCTGCACACACAATGGAATTTCATATTCTTGGTCTCGTTACAAAGCTAACAAGTTTTTCTACAATTTCATCTTAGTGCATGTTTTTCAAAATTTTGACTGTAACATGCCCAAAATCAGCAATCAAGACAGACCCTGGAATCTGTCTGAAAAACAGATCTGACAGGTTTCACAAAATAATTCACCATAATTCATATAATTCATATTTTTACATGAAATTTTATCTGTGAATCCAAAATTACTATACCTACAACTTTTATTTAGGAAGTTTTGTTAAATTCTTCTTATAAATTGGTAATATCAGCCACTGTTGTATGACTTTCTGTAATTTCCTGCAAGCTGGATTTATTTGTAGCCATGTAGTCCACATTGCTGTGTGCCCATATGGATTTTGTGATACACGTGCATGTGCCTATGATGCATTGTATGGGTGCCTTGTGCATTACTCTTATGTCAAAAATGCATCTTGCTTATGTGAAATGATATGAACATGCAAGTGTTGGAGGCAGAAGATGTGCACGTTGATGTTGGTGTTAATGTCGTTCTATTGAACATGTGTTGAGAATGTGATGGAGGTGGGAGAACATAGGCATGACATTTGTGATGTGTGATATGTGAAATGGATGATGAAAATGGCCATAAGAGGCATGACCCTTGTTGTGGAAAAGAAAAGATGTTGCGTGGAAAGGAGACTGTGAAATAGGAATGATTGAACCATACATGTCTCTCCCCCAACTTGTGCATGTGTGGACAATATTATTGGTATTCTACCATGTCTTGTAGATGCTCCATTATACCCTTTATATTGCATGCTCTTATGTGCACCAGATATCCATTATGCTTTTTAAGTTTACATCCTTTTACACCACTTGTACACACTTGCACCCTTTATGTTGTATGCTTTATGTTCCCGGTGTTCTTCCTTACATTTTGTAAATCATGAAAATGACTAAGTTCTCGTAAAGGAGGGTGACACGAGATTGGGAGGCACTAAATAGTGGGAAAACATGAGGGGCTGGACAGTTATGGTGGTTGGTGACCCTCCTTTCATGTCCGAGTGGCGAGGAGTGACGGAAATGAGGTGAATTGAAGAAAATGGAAGGGGAAATAAGGAGGAAACATGGCTCCTTTGTTAAAAGCATTACACACTGGGCTGAGTGCCACAGCTAGCTGGGGGAGTTTGACTGTGTCACCCCAACTGGGGGTGAGGTCCAGTCCCAAGATGGTCTACTCGCTACTTAGGGTCCAAATCACTACCTGATAACTCTTATTACTTTTTTTGTATTGGTGGATGTTGTATACTTGTTGTTCCTTCCTTAGCTTGCCCATGTTTTCAGGCCTATACCTTGGTGTCGTTCACCTTAGTTCTCTTTACTTTACTCGTTGTTCGTAGTGCTAACTATCTTTTACATGAGCTTGTCACCATGCGGCAGGTACGTTCCCTCCCTTGCCTTTACTGTACCTAGCCATATCAATCTTGTATGTAGTCCATGCCTGTAGATGTACTACTACGTGGGAGTTGGGATATCCTACCGGGACACGCGTTGACATGCCCCCGTTGATTTTTCAGGTGTTGGCTCTTGGAGTTGGTAGCAGGTGGAGCAGTGGAGTCCAGTGGCAGAGTTGAGAGTGTGGGGGTAGGGAGAAGAGACGAGGTAGAGAGTTGTTGTACTTGGGGTTTACTTGTGGGGTAGAACTGAGATGGTGTATCAATTATTGCAATATGTCTATGTGGATGATGTACGTTTAGTGTTGTGCTCTGGTTGGTGTAGTTGTTATTCTGTGTTGTTCATTAGTTGTTGTTCTCTGTGTTTGGTTGTTGGAATACTACAGGTACTATTCCAGCATTGCGCAGTGGACCTGCAGAATCAATGGTATTATTTTTCTTTCATTCCTTCGTAACACTCGCTGCCTTGGGGTTACCTGGGACGGATTCGTACTCTCCAGGTATCCTGGGGAGCGGGGCGTTACACTAAGTATGCTGGACCACCCTAGCTAGACTAGGGGTTAAGTGGTCCTGGCTTCGTCAATTCCCTGGCCGCGTCCGCTGGACCACAAGGAGTCGAATCATGACTGTGTAAGTCCATTGACTATATCTAAGTCAAATACGATAATAATCTTGTTCTAGATAAATCGTAACCCTCCTTGTTTTAGGAGTTGGTAACCGTAAGACACATGATCCATTTGTTGAGCTACACTCAAGCTCCGACATGGCAACCTTATAGAAACCGACTTCTTAAATACATATGACGAGATCTTGACTTGACCCAAACCGTCGTGTTGTGAATACACTGAGCACCGGCGTAAGTTGAGCCAATGATGTAGTCAAGACTTAAACCCAAACCGTCGTGTCATGGATACACCAAGCGTCGGCGTAAGTTGAGTCATTAATGTAAGTTTAGTCCTGAACCAAACCGACGTGTCGTGCATGAAGGGTTTTGGCGTACCCTCAGAGCTCAGATCCGTGCCCGTCCTAAGTCAGACAGACCACAGAGGCATAAAGCACAACGGAAAATAAAAACATACTAGCTAAACATTTTAGCTAGGCCCTGAGAGAGTCAGAACCTAGCCCGATCTATGCCAACTTGGGGTGGATCTGACCACCCCAAGAGGGATCGATCCTACTGCAACGAAATTAAATTACACTAAAATGCTTTAAAGAACTTACCCGGAATCTCAACCCTGGGGCGGGCAAGATGTACCGCACCAGCTTCTTACGCTCCTCGTAGCCGAACTGCCTTGACTCGATCCACCGGAACCGCCTCGCACCTTCGAACTGATCCATCCAAGCCGACACCCGCCTCCGAGCCGATCACTTGCGGTAGAAGGTTTCACTTGAGCAGACCCGCGTCTTAGACGTCTGGATCCGAATCCAAACCCCCTTTCGAAGTCTTGCTAGGACTCGTCGGGAGAATAGGAAGACGAGAGAAAGAATAGTTTAAGTCGTAGATCGAGCTTGCTCAAAATTCAGAGCTACTCGATCGAAGACTTGGTGTGTTTTTCAACGAAGAGAGTGCACCCATATTTATATAGAGAGTCGGCACCTCTCTTTTAGTTGCGAGCAATGTGGGACAAAGATTAAAGAAGAGGGATTTAATTTGCCTAATTGAAGTTTAGTAAGCCTTTCACAAAGGCTAACTTCACCGAATTAAATCTCTTCATCCATTAAAATTTAGACACCAAATAAGCTATCATTTCGAAGGGCTTCGAATGGTAAACGCGTAGGAACAAACAGCGACAAATTCCGACTTCGTTTGACCCCTCAAACAATTGCCCAAAGATGGGCAAAAAGTCAATTTTCGTAGCAATCAAAAGTTTCAAAAAACCTTAAAGTGGGCGCGCCCGCTAAGCTTAGCGGGTGGACCCGCTTGCCCAAGTGGGTCTAACCCACTCTTGCCTTTGACTGTTTTTACGTTTCCGGGCTCGTTTGAGCTCCGTTTTGGACGCGGTTTGAACCTGTGTTTAGACCAGGACGATCCCGTCAACCAGGTAACCCTTTCCAATGCTTTTGTTCCTACAAATATTGTCGTAACCAATTTACGACACATTTAATCTCGTTTGCATCGAATGCAACATTGTCCACATCTACGACTTAGTCTCACAACTAGCTTGTGAACTTAACTATTCCATTTCATCGAATGAATTCCTCTTATATATCTTCATATTACTAAGACACGAATACTACTCGGTGTGAGACCCTACAGCCTGACCTTATTACAGTTTGGGGCTCAAAACCCGTAGACGACGGTCACTACGAGCAGCAGTTGTCGTCCATGTCTCAGAATCATCATAACGTGATCGACCCATTGACAAAAGTATCGTTGGGTTCACTTTGCCTGTGTCAGTAATGAATACCGTTAGCTATAGTCCCTTCGTCAAGACTGTGTCTCTGTTGGCCTAGGGTACGGTTTACTGTCAACCCCATTAGACAACATTGGTCAGTATATGGCGGTCTTTGTTGTATTCACGTTGTACATTTTACAACGTACCCCGGCCGAGGATTAACACAAAGACCATACTGTGCCTGTGACACTAACTTCCCTTTAACGGAAGAGACGAATCCCATCTTAGTCATCTACTCGTCTCGAGAGCTTCAGGTGTAACCCAACCTAAGATCTTTCAGCAGGCCTAGCCTCGAAGCTAAATCATAGGTCTAAGCGACACTGTTCACTCACAGGTTCGTACAAATGACTTCAGGTCTTAATGACCAACTTACCTATCATCACCCTAGAGTTATTATAGACAGTTTAGTTAAAGTTAACCATATAATAACTCTAAGTTGGTCATTCAGTGAACTCATTCTCCAATGATCACCTGTGTCTCGTCTTCGACTTCACCAAGTCGAATGACTATGAGATCATCATTACCCTAAGGTAAGACAAAGACACATTGGTCTGTCCGATGTGTCGATATCCAGTTCTCGACACATCTATGACCACAAACCGTTTAAGACTTAAGTTTCTATTCGGTCACTTACTACTCATAATCGAGATCTTAGCTGTATACGTAAGGACCTAACTATAAGTCTAAGGAAATTATCTAAGTATATGATTCAACAAATTCATACTTAGGATAATTGATACCATATAATATCTTAACAAGACGTATTCTAAGGATAAATAGCCTTATGGGCATATATCCTCCTACATCTCCTACTTGCGCTTAGGCTATTTAACTCGATATCTCTTACCGTTATAGCATATCAGTCACATCGGACCATCATATGTTAAACCTAAGAGTGGATTTACTAACGAGTATCTATAATGCATTTTAATGAATTTTTATTTGTACATCTTTTGATCTCACAAGGTTGATCCTCGAAAACTGATTTGGATCCATTTTCTTTTCTTTGTATAGCTAACAATTAGCTCATACAATCTTGATGTAGGGTCTAACATTTCTATAAGTCAGTCTTAGCTCATTCCAATTATTTTGTGTCAATATGTCAAGTACATAAGTGACACCTTAAGTCTCTATATATTCGATTAAATCAAAACTATTGTGATTCAATGTCTTATATAGATGATTCAAATAAGTTGGAAACTTTTTTACTTAGTCCGAAAAACCGAAACTAATTATATGAGCTAGCTCCCACTGACTTTAAGAATTATCTGGTTAAGTACTTCTATTATATATCTAAATCATATTTAGAATATATATTATAAGCATAATCAATTGAGAAGTGCTTAGATGGAACGTACCAGTGTCAGGTTGGGTTTAACGAATGAGTCATATCAAGATCGGTTTAAGAAATCTTGATATTGACTTACTCAGTCAAACGTCCTACTTAGTACTTTTCCCTTAACTACATTTAATAATAACTCTTAAGACTCAAATGTAGTTCGAATTAAGAATAAATCTTAATATGCGTATAATTTTGATCATTTACAATTATACACTCCTGGAACTTATATTTAACTATTGACTGGCTATAAAATTAAGTCAGCTCCAAACAATCAAATTATTCAGATGCTCTGCTTGTCAGCTCGAGAATTAATGCAACTAGCTCAGACAGCCACATTCACAGAAATTTAAGCCATTCGCAACAAATTACAATTTCAAAAGGAAGCACATTCCTCGAGACATTTATTAAAGCAATGGATTCATAAAAATGAATCATAATATGTTTATCATAATAAACCTTGAGAGTTAAATACTCAATCATTGGTTTAACTTAAGGAACGATACATTTTATTCATAAAAGGAAATAAGTATCAGTTCCTTCTTCTTCACGTCTATTGAAGTCCTCGCACGACCCCAGCAGCAACGATTGCTCAGATGCCGACCGTCCTCGGAACTTCTTCCATCCTCTGCCTTATATCAGCCACCTGTATACATTACACAGATGTCTTAGTATCTCATACTATGTGATAAAGCATTTATGGAAATAATTATGCTTTATTAAATTGAATTTGTTGTACCTCAGGTAGAAGCATCAGTATGCCCCTTCTTCTTTTTTGCAAGGTAAACCTTGCCGTTCCTCTTCCAATGGCCTATCTTATGGCAATGAAAGCACTCGGATTTCGACGGGGCCCCTTTCTTCTTCTTCCCCGTCTTCACCTTGGCTGGTTGTGGGACCTGCCTCTTCTTACCCTTGCCTTTCGGCTGGTCTGAAGAAGCAGAGCCAACAACCAACACAGTCGTTTTCTTCTCGATTTCCTCAAACTATCTAAGCATGTTGAGGAGACCAAGAAGATCCGTTTCAATACAGTTCATAATGAAACCAGTAATGAATTGCTTGAAGGCTGGGGTTAAAGACTTAAGGATGATGTCCACGGACATCTCCTTGTTCAGGACAAAACCCAACTGGGCGGCATCTTCTACATACCCAATCATCTTAATCACGTGATCTTGTACGGGCCCTGTCTCCATCTTAGTGCCCCAGAGGTTGCTCGTGGCTTTAAACTTGGCAGCTCTATACCGCTTGCCGTATAACTCCTATGCATTCAGAAGCATGATTTGAACATCCAAATGTTCGTGCTTCCTCTGCAGGTCGTTATTCATTGAAGCCAGAGTAAGGCACCTGGCCTTCTCGGCATCCCTCGGGTACTCCTTGTAGGCTTTCTTCTCCTCAGGCATTGCATCTTCGTTCGGATTTTCCATAGGGTCCTCCAACAGCACGTATCCAATCCTGGCTAGAGAAAGGACTAACTTAATGTTTCTAAGCCAATCCTTATAGTTGGTCCCGTCAAGCGCATTCTGCTCTACCACATACTTTAGACCCGAATCCAATCTGCAATTTAGTATATACTTAGTCAGTATATGTTTGTTGTATAGTTTCAATGGTTTTTAACAAAACTATATTCTCCCACTAAATTTATTAAAGCCATAATAATAAACAGTTTATTATACAATAACATTTGTGGGAGAGGGATCCTACTACCCTGAGTCTGACAACCTTGAGTGTGTCTCAACAAGTTGTCCGACTCTGCAGTCGGTAGACGAACTCATCGTCAATCATATTAAATATGATTCCCTTTCGTTTTTTTACCCCTAGTCATTTGTGATCATGAGTGTGCTCATCCAAATCACAATGGCTAGCCTAGTCGGACCCTTGTTTTCGCGTCTAGCCTGACTTGCCCCGGCGCTCGGTGTATGCACGACACGTCGGTTTGGGTCAAGTCTTAGACTACATCTTTGGTTAGACTTACGCTAGCGCTCGGTGTATGCACGACACGACGGTTTGGGTCAAGTCAAGATGTTATCAAGAAATCGGTTTTCATAAGATTGCCATGTCACAGCTTGAGTGTAGCTCCACAACCGTAACACTGGTCTTACAGTTGCCAACTCCTAAAACAAGGAGGGCTACGATTTATCTTGAAAAAGATTATTATCGTATTTGACTTAGGTATAATCGATGGACTTACACAGTCATGATTCGACTTCTTGCGGTCTAGCGGACGCGGCCAGGGAATTGACTAAGCCAGGACCACTTAGCCCCTAGTCTAGCTAAGGTGGTCCAGCAAACTTAGCCAAGCACATTGACCGACATCATGATCCATTGAAGGATGTTCATCAATTCTATGTTCGTCCATCAACTAAATAGTTTTTACTTAATACTAGTTAATCCTTATCAACTAGTTGATCCTTAAAATTTGAAATTTTTATGAATTAGTTTGATGACTTTTATTAGATCCTTATCAACTATAAGGTTCGTTTTGTTCATCGTGTTACCTCAATTTTTATTAGGATTTTAATAAAACAATTACAACATTTTACAAAATTAGTCATTTAATGATAATCATTATTAAACAATTTATGATAATGATTGTCAATAAAAGGGACTACCCTAATCGGGAATTAGGTTTTGATGTTGTATTTTTTCATTTAAAACGTAGCATGTCACTTGTCATTAAAAATTTATCTTATAAACTTTTAATCAATTAATGGCTAACCTAAAGGGTTCATGAATAATTTATTCATCATGTCCATTAAACATTAACCAACTAATTTAATCACATTAGAATTATGGTTCAATCATGTGACATATTATGAGAACATGCAAGTTAAAATAAGCTACAACATAAATGAATAACTTGCATACCAAAAATTTAACGCATAAATTTAAAGATCCACAATTTTAAAACTTCAACCATTTTATCACATAAAATTTGGTTTATAAAAATTATCAAATAATTTTAAATACAACCCTAAGCTTTAAAATTAATGAAAAAATTTAAGATTAAATTATCTCATAAAATAATCTTTAAAACTTTATGTAACTAAAAGAAATGAATTTTTTAATTTCATCTCATGAACAAAATTTCCTATATGTTACATATACTACACAATAATTTTAAAAACATTTTTAAAATCTTTGAAATTAATTTTAAAACTTTCAGATAAAGTTAAAAAATCTTTCAAACTTTATGTCACTAAAAGAAATTAATTTTTTTAATATCATCTCATGAAATAATTTTTTTTAAATTTTTTTTAAATGTTACATATACTTTAAAACATTTTTAAATGCTTACTAAAAGTATTTCATCTTATAAAATAAATTTTTTAAAGCATTTTTAATCATAAGAGGCTCATTAAACTTTATCATATAAAATTTAAAGGTCTCCAAAAATTCTTTCATGTCATAAAAACAATTTTTTAAAACATTTAAAAGAAATGTACAAACTAATTTTAACATTATCAAATAACGTTAAAATCTATATGTTCAAAACAAGCAATTTTAATAATGTAAAATCGTCGCACATCAAGATCTAAAAGCATAATCATGGCTCTGATACCACTGAAGGGTTTTGGCGTACACTCAGAGCTCAGAGTTGTGCCCGTCCTAAGTCGGACAGACCACAGAGGCATAAAGCGTAGCGGAAAATAAAAACATACTAGCTAAACATTTTAGCTAGGCCCTGAGAGAGTCAGAACCTAGCCCGATCTATGCCAACTTGGGGTGGATCTGACCACCCCAAGAGGGATCTATCCTACTGCGACGAAATTAAATTACACTAAAAAGCTTTAAACAACATACCCGGAATCTCAACCCTGGGGCGGGCAAGATGTATCGCACCAGCTTCTTACGTACCTCGTAGCCGAACCGCCTTGACTCGATCCACCCGAGCCGCCTCGCACCTTCGAACTGATCCACCCGAGCCGACACCCGCCTCCGAGCCGATCACTTGCGGTAGAAGGTTTCACTTGAGCAGACCCGCATCTTAGACGTCTGGATCCGATTCTAAACCCCCTTTTGAAGTCTTGCTAGGACTCGTCGAAAGAATAGGAAGACGAGAGAAAGAATAGTTTAAGTCGTAGATCAAGCTTGCTGAAAATTCGGAGCTACTCGATCGAAGACTTGGTGTGTTTTCAACAAAGAGAGTGCACCCATATTTATATAGGGAGTCGGCACCTCTCTTTTCGTTGCGAGCAATGTGGGACAAAGATTAAAGAAGAGTGATTTAATTTGGCTAATTGAAGTTTAGTAAGCCTTTCACAAAGGCTAACTTCAACTAATTAAATCTCTTCATCCATTAAACTTTAGACACCAAACAAGCTATCATTTCGAAGGGCTTCGAATGGTGGACGCGTAGGAACAAACGGCGACAACTTCTGACTTCGTTTGACCCCTCAAACAATTGCCCAAAGATGGACAAAAAGTCAATTTTCGTAGCCGTCAAAAGGGTTTCAAAAAACCCTAATTAACTTAAGTTGCGGGCGCGCCCGCTAAGCTTAGTGGGTGGACCCGCTTGCCCAAGTGGGTCTAACCCACTCTTGACTTTGACTGTTTTTGGGTTTTCGGGCTCGTTTGAGCTCCGTTTTGGACGCGGTTTGAACCTGTGTTTAGATCAGGACGATCCCGTCAACCAGGTAACCCTTTTCAATGCTTTTGTTTCTACAAATATTGTCGTAACCAATTTACGACATGTTTAATCTTGTTTGCATCGAATGCAACATTGCCCCATCTACGACTTAGTCTCACAACTAGCTTGTGAACTTAACTATTCCATTTCATCGAATGAATTCCTCTTATATATCTTCCTATTACTAAGACACGAATACTACTCGGTGTGAGACCCTACAGCCTGACCTTACTATAGGTTGGGGCTCGAAACCCCTAGACGACGGTCACCACGAGTAGCAGTTGTCGTCCCTGTTTCAGAATCATCATAACGTGATCTACCCATTGACAAAAGTATCGTTGGGTTCACTTTGGCTATGTCAGTGTAACGGTCCGTATTTTTCAACTATTCACGTATTTTCAAATTTTAAACTATTTTATAATGGTTTGTCAGTAGTTTCACTGATTTCAAAAAAAATTTCTTATAAAAATATTTTGAAGTACCAGACTAATTATGGAGTATTTTAGTAAGATCGGATTTCAACAAAATACTCAAAACATTTCTGATAAAATTCATTTTCAGTTATTATCGTTTTGACTTATTGAATTTATTTTCTATACAAACATCATCAAAACGATTTCAAACTTTTACAGTAACATTCAATGACCATTTAAGGCTTCCCACATTAATTTCGTAATTTTCTGAAGTCAAACCAATAGAGAACCCGCAAACCCGCTTCTTAAACGTTTTGGCCAAAAACCCGTATCTCCGTAGCTCAAACCCTGAAACGGACTTCGTATTCGTGATCCTTGTGACGATACGATCTCGTGGGTACGTTTTCGTAAATTTTCGGACATGTTTACTGGTAGGGGCAAAATCGTAATTTGGTTGCAAGGTTTTACAATGACCTTCACTAATTACTTTTTACTTAGCTACGTTACCTAGTTTAATTTCCTAATGTCGGCAACCTCACACGTTTTGATTTAGAGTTTTGGTCTTAGCTTCCTATCGTTAGTCCTAAAGCTAACTTTTTATTTAATAGCCTTGACTAAGCATTAAATACCCTATTATTAAACAAATTATCCTTAGCTTATTTAAACCTCGGCTTATTCTCTTCTCCTTCACAATTATCCCCCAGGCAAACCAACAGCCCCAGGCCTGAATCCCCCTCCTTCATCACAAACATATTCATCATCTTCTTAATATCGAATTATTATTTTCGTTTACAACCCAACAAACCCAATACCCCAAGGCTCTTCTCTCTCACGAAGCAACCCAAGTCGAAACCATCAGCTCAACCTTTGCAAAGGAAACTGTTGAAAGTTGGGGAAATGGTGATTAGCTTCCAAATGAGCTAACCCCTCATATATATAATATCCCTTGATTTGCTTTACACACACACCCTAATACAATAACACTCAATACTC
This sequence comes from Scilla litardierei, assembly GCA_030789695.1. NCBI lineage: Eukaryota > Viridiplantae > Streptophyta > Magnoliopsida > Asparagales > Asparagaceae > Scilla > Scilla litardierei. The sequence goes on along the minus strand of CM061137.1, from coordinate 14,777,059 downwards.
CCCCTCAAGATGAGCAAAAGATATTTATCATGCCCATCTTGTTACAAGCATCCTCTACTCCTTTAGAGTTTAACCCCTTCGTAAGGCAATCTGCTAATTGCTGTCCAGACACTACAAGGAAGTAGAACAGTTTTAGCGGTTTAAAAATTTGCTTGTGGCGGGTCGGAACCGCCATAAACGAAGGTGCAAGCGGTTCTTTCAACCGCCACAAAATAGGGGGTGAGAAACAAATTTTGTAGCGGTTAAAACCCGCTTTAAAGTAACCGCATGCAACCACTATTTATAGCGGTTCCGAACCGCTAAAACAGCATATCTAGCGGACACGGGTGAACTCGGATTACACCGATTATGGCGGTTCTTAACCGCCGAAAACATTACGATTAGTGGCGGTGCGAAACCGACACAACATTAATAAATTATTCTTAAAACATTAACCGCAAAAGACATTTGTGGCGGTTCTAAACCGATAGAGATGCTTTTGGTTTTGGCGGTTCGAAACCGTCACAACAAAATAAATTATATTTAAAAAAATTAATATCGAAAACCATTTGTGACAGTTTCAAACCGTCACTAACCAATATAATTTATAAAAAAAATAAAAACATCAAAACGTGAATTTAATAATTTAAAAAATGAAACATAACATGGATTTACAATAATAATTCATACCAAAACGAAAGTCTTTACAACACAATAAACCACATGATAGTTTTTAATGCAAAAAATCTTTCCAACATCATCAAAATAAACTAAGGACTGGATGGCGAAGGGAAGAGGTTCCGATACTGCGGATCTTCATGTAACTTCTGCAGCTGTTCTTGAGTATAGTTTTGGGTCAAGAAGAAGCTCAAAAGAGACGTACACTGAGCAAGCTGAGATGTACATTGATCAAGCCGAGACCTACATTGCTCAAGCTCCTGTTTCTGACTATCGAACTCCTCCCGTGTCACTAGATTCGAATGGCTTGATGAAGCGTCAGACGCGAAGGAAGGAGATGGGACAAATCTTCTATGTATCCCGAAGATCCGGGATTGAGACCCATTAGATCCAAATCCAAACACCCGTCCTGGGTGATCTTCACCTAGAACACGAGCGACAGCATCATTTCTTCCTTGCCTCTCCACACCCTCCTGTTGTGACTCTACTCGAATGCTCTCCTGTAAAATAAAATAAAAAATGAGACATGAGATTATATAACTGAGAATGTTATGACTAAACAAACCATACAAACCATACAACAAAAAACTGACTTCAAAGGAACCAAAAAAGTTTCAGAATTTTTTTTCCAGACCTTCATTTTTGGCACCCCCCGGGCTTTACCATACAAATTCGCAACCCTACAATCGGGGGTTCTGAGCCGATCATATTATCGGTTAAAGATATCTTAGTAAGTTGCCCAAGATATATAGGAAACATTTCATAACATTAGAGTTCTAAATGAACTTATTTTCTCTACTTTGTTGCATGGACAAGTCAACACAGAGGCGATATGACATACAGCGTCGCTTAAGCAACTTCTAAGCAATATATGGAAAAGTATAAGTATCACACCCGATACACATGTCTGGCACAACATGGCTCTACTGTGAAGTGTCTGTCCTACCTAGTTTTGCAGACAAATAAAAAATAAAAAATTGCATGCATGTTCAAGTATTAATGCAGTAATGAGGAATAATCTTCTAACAATTGGTCAAAGTTTAAAATCATTTCCAATGTACTGGTAAGTGGCATATTTTTTGTTCAAGAAAAAGGAAAATTGAACTTCTTAGGCATTGGGGGTATGGGGCCTTAAGAGGATCTGATTATGGACATAGACAGGTAAAGCATAAGGTAGGCCCACACCCAAAATTTAGGATTTTCCTCCCACAATTTTAACTCCCCCACAAGTTTAGTATTTTCCCACTAAAATTAAATTAAGGACTACTTATCAAAATTAGAAAAGAAGACTTAACAATGCCAGAAAATGAGGAAATGGAAATATATTGTAGCAATTTGATGTGAACTAAAATTCTATAATTGTATTTCTGGAAATATCAGGAGACTGCGATCTACCAGACTTAGAAGCCAAGTAGGAAATTTCACTGCATGTATATTTCTATCTAAGTCTAAATTGGCAAAATGAAGAAATAATAACAAAGATATCAATATTCCAATAGTATCATGTGATAATATGGTACTGCATGTATTATTTACCAAGCAATGCAAATCTCTAACCACTTGCCATCACACGGTGGGTCTACACATATGATCTGTCATACTTGATTTACACTCGTTTGATAATATGGGTTATCTTTTGGCATAGTGCCCTCGCCAAAATTTCACTTGTCATAGTTCACACATCTTGTTTCACCCAGCAGTTGATAGAATGGGCTAGGTCATGCCATTTGGATGCCCGCGTTATGCACTTATTGACAACTAATGAGCTCCTGAAAACAAAAGTTGGTCGTTGGGCAATTTTGTATGTCACCTTTATTCGAATGACGAGTGCTTGCTGTTCTTTTTATCACCAAAACATTTGTTACAGTAATCCATGTTATTATCAATAAGTTGGCTATTAATGTGATCTATTGGCTGTGGATTCTTAGTGGGGCTAGGACAATTTTTAGGATCTTACTTTCTTGGGTTATTGGTGTGGGATTGGGAATTGAATTCTAAAAATTGTGCTTTTAGTTGCTAGAATTAGAATCATGGTAAGAGATTTTGGTTGAAATTGTAACGTTTTGGTCGTTATGTTCTGGTCTCACAAAGAAACTATACTGTCACACACCACTTCCTGGATTGTCAATGAAATCGGAAGGTGACAAGCCCACATATACTTAGGTCTACTTGGGATTTTTCCTTCCATTCTAAATATGAACAAGTTTGTGATAAAATTATGGGTTTGTCTGCTTCTAACAAATAATGAGCAAATAGTTTAAGATCAATAAATATATCAATAGACGGGAATGATAATAAGAAAAGAATCATCAAGTATCTAGTATGATAGAAAATGTAATGAAATAAGGAATATAAAGATTAGTGAAGGAGACTTGCGTACATGCAAGGTAAAGTAGTCAAAGAAATGAGTTCAGGCCTATGGAAAGAACTTAGGGGGATATCCTGATGGATATTCTTGAAATGTCAAAATAAAACAAAGAGAACATTCATCATAAGACATGCTTATGTATGTTTTTTATTAAAATAAATGGTAATAAATAAAACATGATAAAATGCATCATGGGTAAAATGAGCATGTATAATGTAACATGTTAGTAATACTAATAAAACAGATATGAATAATGTTACGTAATAATCATCATGTAATCAATGCTTAATCAGTGAATTGATTTTTGCAGGGTGATTTTTGGCATTCTGGTTTCTCTTCCGGTGCTCGTTGCATATTATGTGCTTCTAGGATTCATGAATTGATTGAGTAAACTATGACCAACAGGGCAAATGCCTTTAATCCCTCTTTCTTAGACTTTTTTTTTTCACACCTTTTAAATTTGCCAGGGAGTTTGTTGGCTGTCTTCCAAGATACGAGTGTAGTGCAACAAATTTTGGCTATATGTAAAATTTGGATGAAATACACAGATGTTCCTAACTTTATAATCATACTGTTCTTTTGATCAATGCAATCTACTGTTCAAAATGTTCAAAATCTGAAATACTTCATGACAGCTAAAAGAAATATTAGCTCGTCACAGCAACAAACTAGATACTTACAATGATATCTCTCGCGGCATCGTTTGGATAAGACCCGTCATCTCTGGAACGTGTCAACAACACTATCTCTGTCCGGGTGGGGTCCGCTCCATTTTGCTCAGCCTAATGAATCCACTTCACTAATTAGGGAAATATCTAAACTACATGGAATCGAAAACAAAATATCTTAATTTTATGTAGTTCAATATATGTTGTGAAAAGTTTTTGTTACCATTAAACCATAAAGTTGAGCCACTGGACGTGACCCAGTAGTTGGATGACAATCTTGCTTGAGAGCATTCTCCCTATTCTTCTCACGGTTATACTTCAATACAGATAAAGAATTGACACAATGTTATAATCTTCGAAAATATATAATTACTAAAATGTATTACTTAAAGTATAACAATTTATAAACTTACCAGCCACTTTGCTGAAAATCTTAGAGCAATGAAACATGCCCAATCATCTTTAGTAACACAATCAGGGGGTGTTTCCTCATTATCTTTCTGACTTTTTGCGTAATCATAATGCCGGTTCCATAACTTGATCCTCCTATTTTTCCATTGAAGGCCCATTGATATCTTCATTTCATGGCAAGCAACTGCTTTGTGCTCAGGAGGTTCAATGTAAAACTTAGTCTGTAAATAAATGAAAAATAAGTTAGATTGATATTAAGATTGAAAATGGTAAAAAAAACCAATTGTCTCACGAAATCATACCAGAACATGATTTTGGATCGCATTATCTTTGATCTCCTGGGGTATTACCGTCCAATCATTTACGCCCACAGGATAATGTTCACTATTTGATATCACCTCCCTCAAAATAGAGTGGAGTGGCTTAACACCCTCTCCTACAATACCAGGGCCACTTGGTTTAAAAGTGAGCACTACCCTCTTATGGAAGGAGACCTTATCATGAACGTCCCTCGCATTTCTCAAAATGATTGAGCCACACTTTTGTGGATTTTCAGGATTAGAAATATCTGCATAATTAAACTCATTAATTATATTCAAGATGCAAACTTTTATAATTATGAAATGAATTTAAACCAGACCTATTAGCTCACAAATCCCCGTAGACTTATACACAGATGAAGCTCCTCTCTTGCGCTTGCATACTGAAGTGCTACCTTCTGATGCCATATGTATCTGCGTTAAATTCACAAATTAAACAAGTTACAAGTGATAACAAATGTTGTTAAAAGTAACGGACAGAAAGATTTGGCTGAAAACTAATGTTGCTGAAAATAAATGCTTGATTTCTGTACTCACTTCGTTATCTCCGACCCTAATTTTGCTGAAAACAAATGTTGCCAGTCGGAAAACAATTTGATCTGCGTTAAACAATTTCTGATCATGTAGTATCACACCATATTACCACCTACCATACATGTTTATAACTTCAGGAAAAAAAATCATTTCAGGTTATGAATATGAGTCATTTGATATTACATTGTTAAAAATACTGTAAGAAGAGTCATTTTATTGGTGTAAATAAACATACCATATTACAACCTACCATACATGTTTACAACTTCAGGAAAAAAATCATTTCAGGTTTTGAATATGAGTCATTTGATATTGCATTGTTAAAAATCTGTAAGAAGAGTCTAGTTGCCCAGGTTTTGTATGCATTTTTCAGTAAGAACACAAATATGATTTGAAACTCAAGCATATTTCATCCACTTTCAAACATGCAAATAAACAAACTTTTAAATGAATGTAAATAAAAGATTCTACTATCGAAAATTAATTGATCATGAATAAAATGCTCCTCATGATGCAATCAAAAGAGCACACACATAGAAGTCACCAAAAATGAGGACAGAATAATTACAGACCAAGGAAGAATTTGGTCTCACATGTGATTGGATGAAGAAAAAATTAGGGGACAAGATTGCCAGTGTTCAGATATCCCGTCGCCTTAGTAGTTCACCATGCGTCCTTGTTGCTGGGAAGTTTGGATGGTCTGCCAATATGGAGAGGTGAGCTTTTCATTTTCCAAGCCAATTTATGTCTTTCATAACATAGATTGCTTGTTGATACTCATATAGTTGGTCCTTTGCAGATTGATGAAAAACCAAGAATTTGGTGAACCATCTAGCTTGGAATTCATGCGTTCCAGGAGAGTCCTTGAGATTAACCCAGAGCATCCAATTATTAGAGACTTGAATGTAAGCTTATGTGATTCTGTGTTGGAACTTTGGAATTTTCAACTAGTTTTTTGTTCTCGTGATTATGCAAGTAAACAAATATGGGAGACTGTAAAAGTTGCATTTTATTCTTTAATATAAGAAGGCTGACTAAAATCTACAAAGCTTCTAGGAATGCCATAAGGACATTGTTTATGATATGAGAGATCAGTTGTCCTACTCTGATTATACAACATGCAGCTATAAGAATACTACAAGGAGACTTCCATGTGTTAAATGTTTCTATTTGGGCTATTACATGATGCTGTTCCATTAACTAATAGCTGCCTAAATAATAAGGTCTTTTACTGTTCTTGAAACATTGCTTACCCTGAGCTGGCATTTTTCAAAGATAGTTCCTGATTGTAAATTAAATTTAAATTCTAATTTAACATCTCAGTTCATGTTTTGGGTCTTATCTTTCTGGATACTAGGTATGGAAATAGTTGTTGATATTTTTGGTTCTATTGTGCGATAGGCTACATGTGGGGTGGATCCCGACAATCCTGAGGCTTTGAGGACTATTGAGCTTCTTTACGACACAGCTCTGATTTCTGGATAATTACAGACCAAAACCCAAAATATTTAAGATAATGCTGAGGAAAAAGAGATGACAAATTATAAGATAATGCTTGAGCAATTGAAGAGTCCCAATTTGGACTTCTTTGATTTGACAATATGTGTTCGTACGTCAACTGGAATGAGTTTCTCTCATAGTGTTTTCTGGCAATATTCTATCCTACTAGAGAACTTACAATATTATGCAAATCCTTGGGGTTGTCTTCTATGAACTTTCTATGGCCTTTTTATAATCTATTCATTGGCTTTGGCACTGTCTATTTGCTTAAAACAAACACTGAATAGAGAAGTTCAAATTTACAATGAATTTAACATAGAATTTTGTCGGATTAGACTCGAATCATGTCTCAAATTATAGCTGGATTAATCAAATACAGTAATTACGTGACACTGGTCATAGTAGGTAGCCTGCTAAGAAACTTTAATAATTATGACATGAATTCCAAACAATTATAATATAACTGAGTTCATACATATATAAACACACCAGTCCCATGTACCAGAATTACATAGTGGAACTTAAAAAGATGAATTTAGTATAACTCCATATCCCAACATTAATTATACAACAGCCACCTATCTGCCGATTACAAATGCCCCTCAACTTATAATGACTTAGAGATTATGTGTCTTAATGAGACGAGGTTTTCCCTACCATGTAAAGGTTAATAAACTATTTTTTCACGGCGTAGGATGTTTGTATTTTAGCTGCCATATAAGATTAGGAAACTCATGATAATTATACAACAGCCACCTACCAACAATTTAAGAGAAGCAAATACACTCATGATAATATACACGGCATGCCTACTAGCATGCTTTTGCTGCATGCATCATTTTAGATACCAAAGGATTCTTTGAGGAGATGCACATGATTGCATGAAATTAGATTTGTTACTCAATAATTAAGCATACCTCTTTGACCAGATCGCTAAAGGACGACACACCAAGACAACCTATAGCATTTCAAACTAAGTATGACTTCTTCTCATTTGAACCCATGCATGTATCTATAACAAATTTGCAGTATATAAGGAACTGCATGCATGGCACTATTACCATGAATCGAAAATTAAGCGAGCAACTATTACCCTGAAGGTATAAATTACAATCATGGCACTTCATATTGTTAGAGTCTTCACAGCATGATCATCATAATTTAAGACTTGTACACATGCTAATTAAAAGATAGAAGAAATTAGGATCATATATTATGAGGTAGAATCGATTAGAAACATACCTTCTTCCATTGCATGTAAAGTATAAGATCATTACAATTATCATGACAAAAATTAATGCAAAGGCATACAAATATCATTGGCCCTACTCAAACTCTGCAGTAACATCCGCCCTCGCAACAAACAGTGAATCATCATCTGGAAATACCACATCTGAAATTTGAGCTTGATTAATCGTGTTATCATAAGGCGAGCTAGCATCCTCTTCACCCATATCGTATAAGTCTCTTGGTTTTACATGAATAGGAATACTCCACCCTTTATCAGCTTTGTCCTCTACATAAAATACTAATTGAGCCTCGGCAGCTTGAATGAATGGTTCATCATCCTCGTGATCACCAGAGTGAATCAAGTGAGAGAAGTTTACTGATGTGAACCCAAAATCATCTACTCTAATAAACCTTTGGTTCATAGTATTGGCCCATGCACACTTAAATACAGTTACATGAAAAATATCATGGTAATTAAGCTCAATAATATCAACCAGTTTGCCGTAATATGGTACTGTGCCCTCTCTTAGCCTATTGTCACGTGTGCTTGCATAGCTCTTAGTTCCAAAGTTACAAAACACACCACTATTTTGAGTTTTCAAGTTCTTCTCTCGCTCAATCGTTCGAAACTTGAACCCATTCACATTATAAGCAGTAAATTTTCTTATAATGTAGGTAATATAGGAGATCTCCAATTGTTTCTTGTCCAGTCTCTCTTTAATGAAGAACCTGTCAATCTCTATGTGCTTCGTTCTATCATGTTGCACTGGGTTGTTGGCAATATTAATTGCTGACTTGTTATCACACAACAACCGCAATGGTCCTTCTCTCAGCAGGTGTAGCTCATGTAAGAGTGATCTCAACCAGATCATCTCACAGGTACTAAGCACCATAGCACGATACTCTGCCTCTGCAGTGGAACGAGCCACCAAATCCTGCTTCTTGCTGCGCCAAGAGACCAAGTTGCCCCCAACAAACACACAGTAGCCCGAGGTCGATCTCCTATCATCTAGGCAACTGGCCCAATCTGCATCACAGTAGCCTGTCACATTCATGTGACCATGACTACCAAATAATATGCCTTTTCCTGGACTATTCTTCAGATACATCAGTATCCTGAAGACTGCCTCCATATGTCCAGTCCTAGGATCATGCATGTATCTACTTACCACACTGATAGTATAGGCAATGTCAGGTCTGGTATGGCATAAGTAGATAAGGCGTCCAACAAGTCTCTGGTACTTTTCTTTGTCTACTGGCTCCCCTGATTGTGAATGCAACCTATGATTCTGATCAATAGGAGTGACTGCTGGACGACATCCTAACATACCTGTCTCAGCCAGTAAATCCAGGGCATACTTCCTCTGTGAGAGAACTATACCCTTCCTGGACATGGCAATCTCCAGTCCAATAAAATACCCCAACTGTCCAAGGTCCTTGACCTCAAACTCTCTCGCCAGCCTCACCTTCAAGTGAGAGATTCCCTCCTCATCATCTCCAGTGATAATAATATCATCAACATACACAGCCAAAAGAGTAATCCGCTGTCCTGAATGTCTATAGAATACAGTATGATCACCATTACTCTGCTTGTAGCCCATAGTGATGACTGCACGCCTGAACCTGTCAAACCATGCCCTTGGAGATTGCTTCAGCCCATACAAGGACTTGTCCAGTCTACACACCTTTCCCACCGTCTGTTGTGTGCCAAAGCCAGGTGGGACCTCCATGTATACCTCCTCCTGTAAGTCTCCATGCAAGAAGGCATTTTTTACATCCAACTGATGCAATTTCCATCCAAAATTCGCTGCACAGGATATCAGTACTCTCACAGTACTCATCTTTGCCACTGGGGCAAATGTCTCATCATAATTAATCTCATAAGTCTGACTGTAGCCCTTGGCAACCAGCCTTGCCTTGTACCTGTCCACCTTCCCTTCTGAAGTTTGCTTTATTGTGAATACCCACTTGCAGCCCACAGCTTTCTTCCCTGCTGGAAGTGAGACAAGTCTCCATGTCTTGTTTTTCTCCAGTGCCTCAAGTTCTTCGAGCATTGCTTTCTTCCACTGGGGATGTTGCTTTGCCACTCGCCAATCACTTGGTATAGGGATAGACTGTAAGGATGCAATGATAGCCCTATATGCAGGTGTAAGAGAGGCATAGGAGACATGATTAGCAATATCAGTCTCATATCCATACCGTACAGGAGGCCTGCCGGCATTGATACGAGGCTCCCTACAAGATGCAAGTGGAAGATCTAAACTAGAGGAAGGTAAAGAAAGGTTACCATCCGTGATAGGAGAGGAAGGCAGTAAGGAAGTCGGGACTCGAGCAGGCGTGATAGACTGATCAATCTCGACATGTGGCAGTGGAGCTAGTGGTTCTTCAGTGGGGAAGATGACTTCTTGTTGTTCTCCATCGCCATGACTATCCTTCTGTCTCCTGCTATATTTCTTGCCGTACAACCTGTCTTCCTCCTCCTCCACCAATGTCCTTTCTTCCTCCCTGTTATCAGGACCAGTACCTGTAGGCCTGACAGGACACGGTATAAGTCCAACCACTACCCTCCTGTCATCAGTCTCCCCCTCTCGACCAGCTCCTCCTGTGCTTGGAGAGGCCCCAGTATCAAATACTGATGTAGAATCTGTCAGTCCTCCATAAAAGGGTTCAGTCTCCCTGAACGTCACATCCATGCTCACAAACAGCCTTCTTTCTGAGGGACTCCAACACCTATAGCCTTTCTGATTTGAAGGATACCCAACAAATATGTATTTAATTGCCTGAGCATCCAGCTTCCCCACAGAAGGTCTATGATCCCTCACAAAGCATGTGCATCCGAACACTTTTGGTGGAACTACAAAAGTGTTCCTTCCCATAAGAATCTCACATGGAGACTTCATACCAAGGATTCGTGAAGGCATCCTGTTGATAAGATATGTGGCTGCCATCACTGCTTCACTCCACAATATCTTAGGTACATTCATGGTGAGCATGAGTGACCTAGTTACCTCCAACAAGTGCCTATTTTTCCTTTCAGCAACTCCGTTCTGTTGGGGGGTGTTGGGACAAGTGGTTTGATGAGTTATCCCACTCTCAGTTAGGTAAGATGCAAACTCCCTGTTTACATACTCTGTCCCATTATCCGTTCTCAAGACACGGATCTTGGCCTCATACACATTTCTGACACTTCTATGGAAGTCCTGAAAACACTTCAACGCTTCACCTTTGTTTTTCATCATATAAAGCCATGTCATCCGAGAATGACAATCTATGAAGGTGATAAACCACCTGAACCCACTTACTGAAGTCACTGGGCAGGGCCCCCAAACATCTGAGTGAATAAGATGAAATTTCTCTACACTCCTCATCCCTACACTAGGATATGACGTCCTAGTGTGTTTCCCAAATTCACATGCATCACATTTCAAATTCATTTCATTCACTCTATTCAAAACATCGGGATACATTTTACTCAAAATATCAAAAGGCAAGTGTCCCAACTGACAATGTAACAAAAGTACATCCCTTTCCTTCTCTCCACCAACGACAGCCAGTGCAGCATCCCCACTAGCTCTGTCAAGGTACCACAGTCCATCACGCCTGACGCCAGTCCCAAGCCTCCTCCCAGTCTTCCTTTCCTGCAACACACAATGAGTGGAGTCAAAAGTAATGCTACAGTCGAGATCATCAACAATAGAACCAACAGATAAGAGGTTGACTGGAAATGATGGGACGTGAAGGACTGAAGAGAGGCGTATGGAGGGAGTGCACTGAATAGTACCAATCCCTCTAATGGGTTGGGATGTACCATCAGCTGTCTGAACGGTTTCATGAATGGTATGTGGTTTATATGTGGAAAATTGTCTATATGCTCCTGACACATGACTAGATGCACCTGAGTCAATGATCCACTCTATATGATCTCTACATGAAAGGGCTAATCGGTTACCTGAGCCTGTGTGAGCGAAGTGGGCAAAGTTACCGAATGGCGAGGCAATATCCCCAGTCTGGTCTGCATGACTCTCTGAGCTCTCAGTACATGGACTGTCTCCGCTGCTCTAGATCTGACGCCTCAGCTGGCGTGGCCTCGATCATCACTGTCTCCTGTCGTCCGTCAGCGGTAGCAAAGTTGGCCCGTGGGCCCCCGCGACCTCGTCCACGGCCTCCACGGCCCCAACGACCTCCTCCTCTGCCTCCTGTGCCACGTCCTCATCCACTGCCCTTCTGTGGGCAGTTAAAGCTCAGGTGCCCCTTCACCCCACATGTGTAGCACTCTCGATCCTCGCTCACTGCTGCCACTGCCGGTACAGCCAGTGCAGCCCGAGTGACCTGAATACCCTTATCCTTCATAACCCTCAATCTGGTCTCCTCCTGTGCCATTGCAGCTATGGCCTCCTCCAGAGATGGGATGGAGGATAAGTGGCACATACTCGCTCTCCTGGCCTCAAAATCTCCACTCAGGTTCCTCAGAAAATGGGTGACACGCCTACGCTCCACCCACTTCCTGTGTATCGCAGCGCTCCTAGGATCAGGCAGATCAATAGGGTCATAGTGGTCCAACTCTGACCACAGCCTTTTCAACTCCGCAGAGTAGGCTAGAATAGACATCTCCCCCTGCTTCAAGGTGTCGACCTTGCCCTGAACCTCCATCATAAGCATCACATTCCCTGCTCCAGAATACATTTTCTCCACCATACTCCATATCCCTGCAGCACTCTCTATGGCCTCCACCATCCCAGCAATGGGTGGAACCATCGATGTCATCAACCAAGCAGCCACCAGTGAGTTGGTGGTGCTCCAGACGCTCCAATCATCCCCCTCCTTATCCACCGGTTCCTTACATGAACCCAGAATGACACCTTCTAACCCCTTCGACTTCAGGATGAGAAGTACCCTCCTGGACCAACTGAGGTAATTCTTGGTCCCTTCCAATTTCACATCATTGAGCATCAATTCCAGCTTCTGCACGGGCCGTGAAGGTGTCGATCCACTCGAGGATCCCAACTCCTTCGAAGCAAGCAGCTTCGTTATCTCTCCAATGAAGGCCTTCATGTCGGCGGAGGTGAGATTGTCCCCCATCTCTCCTCAGATCCGCAGATCTCTCCTCTCTTCCTCCTCAGATCCGCAGATCTACTTCTCTTCTTCTTCTTCTAGGGCATACCCTAACCGTAAATCTATGGAGTCCTTTTCATGACTCTACCATAGATCTAGGGTTAGGGTTTTGTGGGTTTTCTTTGTAGCTAGTTAGGGTTTTGTGGGGCTAGAAGAGGACTTGGAAGAGAGGGGATCACAAGGCGTGGAGAGGCAACAGCAGGAGCAGGCGGCGGCGCAGCAGCAGGCGGCGGCGCAGCAGCAGGCGTCGACGCAGGAGCAGCCGGTGGCGCGCGGCGGCGCAGCAGCAGCCGGCGACGCGTGCAAGCGGCGGCGCGCGTAGGCGAGGCTAGCGCAGGCGGCGGCGGTGGATGCGGGTGATGCGGGTGGAGGCGGGGAGGCTGGCGAAGGTGGAGGGGTGGAGTCGGTGGAGGCGCAGGTGGAGGCGGGTGGGTTTAGGGTTTAGGGTTTGTTTTTTTTTGTTTTCTATGGCTCTGATACCATGTTGAAAGTTGGGGAAATGGTGATTAGCTTTCAAATGAGCTAAACCCTCATATATATAATATCTCTTGATTTGCTTTACACACACACCCTAATACAATAACACTCAATAGAAACCCATACCCACGTCTCCGACCACCGCACGCCACCAGCACCCTCGCCGTCGACGAAAGCTCCGCCGTTCAACCCCTCCTCCGCGGCGCCTTCCTCCGACGTCGAACGGATCCCGTCGACGAGAACGTCGCCCTAGCTCGTCGTTCCGGTGACCCACGCTCTCACCGCCGTTCACCGGAGCACCCCGCACCCCGCGCATCCTCGAAGCGACCACCGCCCTCCGACGAGCTGCTCCGACCAAGCCCGCCTGCTCCCCGTCGTCCGCCGTAAACCCCGAGCAGCCTCCCTTGTTCACGAGCTCCCTCCGACGTCTCCCGAAAGCCCGCACCACCGCCGCCCCTAGCCGCTGCTCCGCCGCCACAAACGAGCATGCCGCCAGCCTCCGCCTCCGAGCCCTTCGCCACGCTTCCCTGCAGCAGCGCCGCCGTGAGCTTCCCCGCCTCCCTCCAGCGCCCCGCACGCCGTCACCGAGCCAGCGCCCCGAGCCCGATCCCCAAGCGCACCGCCCCGGAGCCCACAGTCCGTCGCCACTGCCGCTCCGCACGCTCTTCCGTTCCGCAACAGCAAGGCGTTTGCGTGAAACGCAAAAAAAGCATAGGCACATGTTGACAACCTTTGACAACGAATCACAGGGCACAAGTTAACCAATAAGCTGGCAACGAAGCACCGAAGCACAGGTTAAAAGTTTGAAATTTTGATTAAATAATAATTTTATTATGGGATTAATGGGTATCATACGCCATATGAGAGCTTCTCTCATACGCCCTCTCACATAAAGCACCCAAGTACAAGCCCACATGGGCTTGTACTTGGTTGTACTTGGGTGCTTTATGTGAGAGGGCGTATGAGAGAAGCTCTCATATGGCGTATGATAGCCATTATTCTCTTTTATTATATAAGTTATGAATAGTGATTTTGGTACAAGTATCGAAATATTGAACGGATACCACCAGAAGATCCGCGTCTTCGTCACGAACGTGTAGGCGCCAGTTTCGTCTCAATCCGATACTTAGTTTTCAAGTTATGATTTTTTAAAGTTTATTGAAATATTTTTAATACGTATTTACGTTTTTTTAAATAATTATAATAGGGTTTAATGGTTTAAAATTCATAACTTGAAATACAGGGCTTAGAAAAATACAAGACTAGTCTCAGAAAATCAGAAACGTCGAAACGAATCCATTGACGCTAGTTTCATCTCAATCTGACGCTTAGTTTGTCCAGAATTAATTTTTAAGCCTAAAAGTTAAATTGGTTATTTTCATTCAAAAATCAGTAACTCGCTATTTTCACGTAAACCAATATATGATAAAAATATATGTTAAAATACTCTTTGAGACGGTCATTTTGACAGTTCACTCGAACCATTCCGATGCAGATTGCATCCAGAATAAATTGTTGAATAAATACGTTACTTAATTAAAAATATTTTTAAATTATTTTTGAGCTTTTAAAAATTATAAAAATTACTATAAGCTTTAGAAAATTATTTTCTCCTACGATAAAATTATTTTCATCATATCTAGCCTATACAAAAATTTAGAATGATTTTCGACGACGTTTCAATCAGTTTAGAAAATCAACACGATCAGGTTAAATAGGTAGAAAATAGTATGCTCTTTAACCGGCTGTTTCTTGTGTTTGCAGGTACCAATCCTCGTGCACCAGCTTCCTTGGAAGCTCTGCTCTAACCTCATCTTGCTACGACAAGCTCGATTAAGTAAGTCACGTTAATTCTAACTTTAGAAATTCAGATAGTGCCCTCGTATGAACATAGGACTTGACATCTAGTCTCGGAACATTTATTGACTTAAACAGATGCCTAGAGACATAACTAAATAGGAAACAGATCAATTGTAAGAACGACTTTGGTTACTTTTATTGCTCATTGCTCACATTTAAATAGTCATATCAATTGATGCATGACATGAATATGACTCATGAATTGTCAAATGGAATATCTTGTATGGAATATCTTGTGGTACATATTGTGAAATTGTGGAACATCTTGTAATGAACATGTATTTGACACACACACACTGGGTTTTTGGGGGTAACTTATAATAGTGGAAGTGCGGGAGCGACCAGTCCGATCTGCAGTGAATAGTACCGTTTTGATTGAACAGTATTGTTTTGTTGAAAAGTACCGTTATGATTGTACCATTTTGATTGTACAGTATCGTACCGTATCGTATTATTGTAACCTAGGATATCAGGTGGACTCTTGGTTGCATATCGTACTTCCCGTTATAAGTCACGAACTAGGCTAGGCACAATTACTCTCATTATTGCTATTGACATTGCCATCGTCATGGTTATTCTTGTACGGTACCAGTTGTACTTGCTAAGTCACCTTTACTTTACTTGTCGCACTTGCATGCTTGCCTGTCTTTACTTTACTTTACGCCTTTACTTGCATGTCTGCTCTTATCTCACTTATTGCATTAGCATGATAGTCCTTAAAATGCTTAATATAGACTGCTTCGTACTTTTGCACTACTTTATGTCTATTGGTAGAATTATGTGACTTACCTACGGTTCCATGTTTCGTGGCACCGCAGACGATGCACAGCTTGACATAGAGGCTCCTGAGTGCCAGAGTTCGTCCCTGAGGCTGCAGTAGTAGAGTTCTTTTAGTGGCACCTTTTCGGTTGTACATCTTCCCTTTTAATCTCGTTGTAATAATATGTGGATTGTAATAATTGGACAGTATTTGGGTATTTTTGTACATCTCTGTATCAGAAGCTATTTTGTTTTCACTAGTTAACTGCAGGACCTGCACAAATATCAAATAAGTAACGGGCCCCCGAGGGCGGGTCGTTATAGTCAGTGATGAATACCGTTAGCTATAGTCCCTTCGTCAAGACTGTGTCTCTGTTGTCCTAGGGTACGGCTTACTGTCAACCCCATTAGACAACATTGGTCAGTATACGGCGGTCTTTATTATATTCACGTTGTACATTTTACAACGTACCCCGGCCGAGGATTAACACAAAGACCGTACTGAGCCTGTGACACTAACTTCCCTTTAACGGAAGAGACGAATCCCATCTTAGTCATCTACTCGCCTCGAGAGCTTCAGGTGTAACCCAACCTAAGATCTTTCAGCAGGCCTAGCCTCGAATCTAGATCATAGGTCTAAGCAACACTGTTCACTCACAGGTTCGTACAAATGACTTCAGGTCTTAAGGACCAGCTTACCTATCATCACCCTAGAGTTATTATAGACAGTTTAGTTAAAGTTAACCATATAATAACTCTAAATTGTTCATTCAGTGAACTCATTCTCCAATGACCACCTGTGTCTCGTCTCTGACTTCACCCAGTCGAATGACTATGAGATCATCATTACCCTAAGGTAAGACAAAGACACAGTGGTCTGTCCGATGTGCCGATATCCAGTTCTCGACACATCTATGACCACGAACCATTTAAGACTTAAGTTTCTATTTTGTCACTTACTACTCATAATCGAGATCTTATCTGGATACGTAAGGACCTAACTATAAGTCTAAAGAAATTATCTAAGTATATGATTCAACGAATTCATACTTAGGATAATTGATACCATATAATATCTTAAGTCTTAACAAGACGTATACTAAGGATAAATAGCCTTATGGGCATATATCCTCCTACAGTGCATACACCGAGCGGCGGCATAAGTCAGGCTGGACGCGAAAACAATGGTCTGACTAGGCTAGTCATTGCGATTTGTTGAGCACACACATGATCACAAATGGCTAGGGGTAAAACTTATATGGAATCATATTTAATATGATTGATGAAGAGTTCGTCTACCGACTGCAGAGTCGGACAACTTGTTAAGCTACACTCAAGGTTGTCTGACTCGGGGTAGTCGAATCCCTCTCCCACAAATGTTTTAAAATAATAAATTGTTTATTATTGTGGCTTTATTTCTTAAAATTAGTGGGAGAATATAGTTTAATAAAAACCATTCAAACTATACAACGAACATATGCTAACTAGATATCTTCTTAATTGCAGAATGGATTCGGGTCTAAAGTATATGATAGAGAAGAATGTGCTCGATGGGACCAACTATAAGGATTGGCTTAGAAATATTAAGTTAGTCCTTTCTCTAGCTGGGGTAGGATACGTGCTGTTCGAGGACGCTCCAGAGAAGCCTGATGACGATGCAACCCACGAAGAAAAGGAAGCCTATAAGCTGTACCAGAGGGATGCCGAGAAGGCCAGGTGCCTTACTTTGGCTTCAATGAATAACGACCTACAAAGAAAGCACGAACATTTGGATGTTTAAAGCATGCTTCTGAATGCAGAGGAGTTCTACGAAAAGCGGTCAAGATCTGCCAAGTTTGAAGCCACAAGCAACCTCTGGGGCACTAAAATGGAGACGGGCCCCGTACAAGATCATGTCATTAAGATGATCGGGTACGTGGAAGATGTTGCCCAGTTGGGTTTTGTCCTCGACAATAAGATGGCCATGGACATCATCCTGAAATCCTTAACCCCGGCCTTCAATCAATTCATTACTGGTTTCATTATGAACAGTATTGAAATGGATCTTCCTGGTCTCCTTAACATGCTTAGGCAGTTTGAGGAAATCGAGAAGAAACCAGATGTATTGGTTGTTGGCTCTGCTTCTTCAGACCAGCCGAAAGGCAAAGGTAAGAAGAGGCAGATCCCACAACCAGCTAAAGTGAAGAAGGGAAAGAAGACGAAGGGGGGCCCGTCGAAATCCGAGTACTTTCACTACCACAAGATAGGCCACTGAAAGATGAACTGCAAGGTTTACCTTGCAGAAAAAAAGAAAGGGCATACTGATGCCTCTACCTCAGGTAAAATGAATTCCTTTTAATAAAGCATAATAATTTCCATAAATGTTGTGTCATATAGTATGAGATACTAAGACATCTGTGTAATGTATACATGTGGCTAATACGAAGCAGAGGATGGAAGAAGTTCCGAGGACGGTCGGCATCTGAGCAATCGTTGCTGCTGGGGCCGTACGAGGACTTCAGGAGATGTGAAGAAGAAGCAATCGATACTTATTTTTTATGAATAAAATGTATCGTTTGCTTTAGTTAAAACAATGATTGAGTGTTAAGCACTCAAAGTTTATTTTGATAAACAAATTATGATTCATTTTAATGAATCCATTGTTTGAATAAATATCTCGGGAAATATGCTTTATTTTAAATTGTGATTTGTTGTAAATAACTCATTTCTATGATTGTGGCTGTCGGAGTTGGTTGCATAAATTCTCGAGCTGTCATGCAGAGCTTCTGAATAATTTGATTGTTTAGAGCTGACTTAATATTATAGCCAGTCGATAGTTAAATATAAGTTCCAGAAGCATATAAATTGTGTATGATCACAATTAAACACTTGTTAAGATTAATTCTTAATTAAACTGCATTTGATTCTTAAAGAGTTATTATTAAATGTAGTTAAAGGTAAAGTACATTGTAGGACGTTTGAATAAGTAAGTCAACATCAAGATTCCTATTAACGGGTCTTGATATGAATCATTCATCAAACCCAACCTGACACTGGTATATTCCATAAGCACTTCTAAATTGGTTATACTTAAAGTATATTCTAAATACGATTTAGATATATAGTAGAAGTTTTTAACCAGATAGTTCTTAAAGTCAGTGGAAGCTAGCTCATATACTTAGCTCCGGTTTCTCGGACTAAGTAAAAAGGTTTCCAACTTATTTGAATCATCTATGTAAGACATTGAATCAAAATAGTTTTGATCTAATCGAAGAGACTTAAGGTGTCACTTATGTACTTGACATATTGATACAAAATAATTGGAATGAGCTAAGACTGACTTATAGAAATGTTAGACCATACATCAAGATTGTAAGAGCTAATTGTTAGCTATACAAAGAAAAGAAAATTGATCCAAATCATTTTTCAAGGATCAACCTTGTGTGATCAAGAGATGTATAAATAAAAATCCATTAAATTGCATTACAGATGCACGTTAGGAAATCCACTCTTAGTTTTGACATATGTTGGTCCAATGTGACTGATATGCTATAACGGTAAGAGATGCCGAGATAAATAGCCTACGTGCAAGTGGGAGATGTAGGAGGCTATATACCCATAAGGCAATTTATCCTTAGTATACGTCTTGTTAAGATATTATATAGTGTCAATTATCCTAAGTATGAATTCTTGAATCATATACTTCGATAATTTCCTTAGACTTATAGTCAGGTCACTACGTATCAAGATGTAGATCTCGATTATGAGAAGTTAGTGACCGATTAGAAACTTAAGTCTTAAACGGTTCATGGTCATAGATGTGTCGAGAATAGGATATCGACACATCGGTTAGACCATTGTGTCTTTGTCTTACCTTAGGGTAATGATGATCTTATAGTCATTCGACTTGGCGAAGTCGGAGACGAGACACATGTGCTCATTGAAGAATGAGTTCACTGAACGACTAACTTAGAGTTATTAAATGGTTAAGCTTTAACCCAACTGTCAATAATAACTCTAGGGTGATGATAGGCTAGTTGGTCCTGAAGACATGAAGTCATCAATACGAACCTGTGAATGGATAATGTCACTTAGATCTATGATCTAGATTCGAGGCTCGGCCTGCTGAAAGATCTTAGGTTGGGTGACACCTGAAGCTCACGAGGGAAGTAGATGACTAAGATGGGATTCGTCTCTTCCGTTAAAGGAAAGTTAGTGTCATTGGATCAGTACGGACTTTGTGTTAATCCTCGACCTGGGTACGTTGTAAGACGTACAACGTGAATACAACAAAGACCGATGTATACTGATCATTGCTGGCTATTGCGGTTGACGGTAAACCATACCCTAGGCCATGCAGAGACACAGTCTTGACGAAGGGACTAAAACGGCAGAATTCATCACTGACACAGTCAAAGTGATCCCAACGAAGTTCATCATTGGGTCGATCACGTAAGTATGATTCTGAAACAGGGACGACACCTGCTGCTCGTGGTTACCGTCGTCTAGGGGTTTCGAGCCCCAACCTGTAGTAAGGTCAGGCTGTATGGTCTCACACCGAGTAGTATTCGTGTCTTAGTAATAGGAAGATAAATAAGAGGAATTCATTCAATGAAATGGAATAGTTAAGTTCACAAGCTAGTTATGAGACTAAGTCGTAGATGTGGACAATGTTGCATTTGATGCAAACAAGATTAAACGTGTCGTAAATTGGTTAGGAACAAAAGCATTGGAAAGGGTTACCTGGTTGACAGGATCGTCTCGGTCTAAACACAGGTTCAAACCGCATCCAAATCGGAGCTCAAACGAGCCCAGGAACGCAAAAAGAGTCAAAGGCAAGAGTGGGTTAGACCCACTTGGGCAAGCGGGTCCAGCCGCAAGGAGAAAGGGCGCGGGCACGCTGAACCAACGGGCGTCGCCTGCTGAGTCCAACAGGCGCGACCCGCTAAACCAGCGGGCACGACCCGCTAAACCAGCGGACACGACCCGCTGTGTTCAGCGGGCGCAGTCGCTGTTCAGTGGGCCGTCCGCCCGCTCCGGGCGCGCCCATATGCCTTGGCGGGCGCGCCTGCTAAGCTTGGCGAGCGCACCCGTAACTTAAGTTAATTAGGGTTTTTGGAAACCCTTTTGACGGCTACGAAAATTGACTTTTTGCCCATCTTTGGGCAATTGTTTGAGGGGTCAAACAAAATCAGAATTCGTCGTCGGTTGTTCCTACGTGTTCGCCATTCGAAGCCCTTCGAAATGATAATTTGTATCATCTCTAAAGCTCAATGGTGAAGGAGAATTAATTGGTTGAAGTTGGCCTTTTGTGAAAGGCTTACTAACTTTAATTAACTAAATTAATTCTCTTTTTTTAATTTTGTTTTGTCCCACATTGCTCGTGACGAAAAGAGAGGTGTCGACTCCCTATATAAATAGGGGTGCACTCTCTTCGTTGAAAAATGCACCAAGTCTTCGATCGAGTAGCTCCGAATTTTGAGCAAGCTCGATCTACGACTTAAACTATTCTTCCTCTCATCTTCCTATTCTCCCGTCGGGTCCTAGCAAGACTATGATGGGGGTTTGGATTCGGATCCAGACATCTAAGATGCGAGTTTGCTCAAGGAAACTTTCTTCGGCAAGTGATAGGCTCGGAGGCGGCTCGGGTAGATTGGCTCGAAGGCGCGAGGCGGCTCGGCTACAAGGAGCACAAGAAGTTGGTGCGGTACATCTTGCCTGCTCCAGGGCCAAGATTCCAGGTATGTTCTTTAAATTTTTTTAGTGTAATTTAATTTCGTCGCAGTAGGATAGATCTCTCTTGGGGTGGGCTGGACCCACCCAAGTGGGCATAGATCGGACTAGGTTTTGGCTCTTTCAGGGCCTAGCTAAAATGTTTAGCTAGCATGTTTTTTTCGCTGCATTTTATGCCTCTGTGGTCCGTCCGACTTAGGACGGACACAGATGTGAGCCCTGAGGGTCCGCCAAAACCCTTCAGTTTTCTCCCCGATGTTCATGGAAATATCCTCTTCATTCTATGCATTTTTTGTAAAATATATTTGAAAATATTTTACAATATATATATTAGTTTTCATTTATTATTAAAATCCATTTGCTTCAAATACAAATGAACTGAGGGCATACATCCCTCAACAGCTTGGTTATATGGAAACACATGCATGTCTCTTGGGTGGAGCTTTTGGTGTGAAAGAATTATCATGATAGGTTTGCAGTTACGTCCCTTCACAGAGTTGACATTGCTCTCGTTAGGGGCTCAATGGGTGGGGGTAAAGGGTCAGCGAGTGGCTTCCGCCTTGCAGGGGTTTAGGGCTAAGCCCGTGAAAGCTAAACGATATAAACTCATAAAGTTAGCGATCTTGCATGTTAAAGAGTATGTGATAGACTTATGTGTGAAAGCGAAAGGCTCACAAGTTGAACCAATCCACGTATAACTCTAGCAGTTAATCATGTAATGAGTGTGCATGATAACATGCATTGTTAAATAATATTACGCTCATCACTAATTATGGCCTTTTAACAAACACATGGTGGGCAAGTCATCTACATGCATGGAGGCTCTTCCAAGGCAAATGAAGGGAAGCACAACTAATGTCAAGATTCTCCAGAATATGGGGTATATCACAAGCTCAAAGATTCGAAACTATTTTACAATCTTTTTCCACTCACATTAACAACTCATTACGACACGCTCCTCGCTTTCAAACATATTGATCATAACTCCTTACGATCAATCACATATATCTCATATATATCAAGTTACTTTTCTTTGATTTTCTTGTTAAGCCATCATCGTTGTGA
The DNA here is from genome assembly GCA_030789695.1 of Scilla litardierei. Lineage (NCBI taxonomy): Eukaryota > Viridiplantae > Streptophyta > Magnoliopsida > Asparagales > Asparagaceae > Scilla > Scilla litardierei. The sequence goes on along the minus strand of CM061137.1, from coordinate 14,754,386 downwards.
GACTATAAATGCTTGATTCTTAATTCTAAAGTGACTCGATCGTACTCTACGATCGTGTCACGTGTACGATAGCGACACTAGCTAGCTGCATCTAAATACCACCCATTTCAAAATCATTATTATCCGATTGGTGTGAGACTTGATTCTCATTAAAACCAAATGTGGGCCTGTCAGTGACATCTACAGTGTAGTCGCGTCTCTTTATCATAACTATGTCGCTAATGTGTTTAGGGCAAGGAGATCTGTCAAACCCCATTAATACCTTAATGTCGGGAGTCATGTTTGTGATACCATAGTTTAAATATGGATCAAGCTTATGAATCTCATAAGTTTTAACATTTTGCTCGTCGAGATCTTACTATGATTCTATTCTAACTCCTTACAACACTAACTTCTCAAGCCGGAAGAAATGAATCCTTTCTTAACTACCATTTCCCTTCACATGCTTTGGACTATACCCAGCAAAGTACCTAGCAAAGATTACTGTTGTCATTTGTCAGTAAAAGCCAAAGCATAGCTCTCCTACGTGCAAGGTTCTTTAGCACGTCTCAGGTCAAGGGACTAAGCTGCACGAACTACCACCTAAAATCTTCTATTAATAGTTAGAGTATGTAAATCATATAGAAGCTTTGATGAGTCATTATGTGAACGTGTACTTTGACAAACATATGCACACTATCTCAGAATTTCTCCACATTAAATGGCTACGAGACTAGCCACAACCATTGCTACGGTAAGGATCAGTGCGATTTGTTTATCTGGAATATCAATTCTTGTCTTTGTACTCTTATGACCTGGAATATTTTAGATTTATGCTTGAGCAGAACGATTACGTCGCATTACTATGATATTATCATGATCCTACCGTCCTCGCAATCCTAGGCTTTATCAATGCAATCACATAATAATATATACATATACTCATTCATACCAAGAAATCATGCAAATAAAGTTGTACCACATAGCTTACTGTTATTTTAAACGAGAAGTATCAATTACAATAATTGTCTTAAGAGCATACACATCCAAACATAAATAATACCTTCTAAAAAGCTAAAGCTAACCCAACCACCACCACCAAAGATAGCCTATATGGTCGTAGGTGAACCAGAGATGCATGGGGAATCCACCATCTTAAGGAAGAAGCATATATAAGCTCGGAACACGATAGCTCACTTGCCTAAGCGAACAAGGCTGGTAAAATATAGATTAGGTTCCCTGACGAAGACCTTAGAAGGGTCAATTCCCCCATACGATGTCACCATACTCATCTCTATCAATCTAGGCAGAGTGAATATTAAAATGATGATATCGGCATATGTAGCTTATACGATATTTTTTAATGATTTTGATAAAATGCAGGAAGATGGATATACTAAGATGGATTGACATGTGAAGTAAGCTATAGCAACCGTTGCATCCTAGTTTTATAGATGCCTTTTTTTCTTATAATAAAATATTGACACATCCACCTAATAAAGAGAAAATGTCTTGCATAACAGATGAATGTATTTTTGCTACAAAGTCATGCTTTTGTATCTTATCTCAATCCTAGATTATGAATCTTCACCACAAATGTATGATCTTTTTTTTTCGTAAATCAAAATTGTTTGTATCACTTTCAGTTACAAAACTCTATATTTTTGGAAAAGATTTCCTTCCTTATTTTTTATGACATGCCCATATTTTTTGCGATCAGTCTAAGCATCAGTTGAAAAAAGAAATGTACAAAAAAAAATATTTCTTTCAAGTTTAATATGCCAACTTTATTATTGGGTATGAGTCGGATTTGGATCTTTTTTGCTTATTGCATTCGGATTTGGGTAGAGTAAGCTACAATCGGGTCTGCATTCGGGTTACACTTGGGTCCAATCCAAATCCGATAAGAAGAGTTTTGTTGTAATTGGCATTCAGACCAGAGGCAACATTAATAATTTAAGTTTGGCCACATTGTTATAAGATAATTGGATTCAAGAGATAGAGAGAGAAGCTTTCATAGCCAAAGGAATGAGTAACCATGGCCATAGGCCATGGTTCTCTATATATTGATATAGGGGAGGAGATGAAAGGCCTCAAGGAGACCAATAGTCCACATTACTCATAGTAATGGGGACTAATGATAGTGGGTAATGAAGGAGGCGAGGCCAAAGGCCTCCCTCATTCATAACACTCCCCCCTTACCCATTCATCACTTTGGTCTCAGCATTTGAGGTAAAGAGGGGTGGATACTTCTGGATCCAGAGTAAGAGTGTTTGCCTCGTTAAAACCTTAGCTGTGGAAAACCCAGTGGGAAAAACCCAACAGCTTAAGGGAAAAGAGTGCAACCCACAGGTTACTCCCCCTAATCCGTACAAGCTTCTGGCTTCTTAGACTGTGTGCCCAGTTTTGGAAAAATTTTCTCATTAAATTCACAGTCTGCAAAACGTGCCTTGAATGCGTCACCCGTCAGGGGTTCAAGGTATCTGATAATAGAGGGTGAATCAAACCCAATATATATACCTAGACGACGCTGAGGACCCATTTTGGTCCTTTGAGGTGGTGCTATTGGGACATATACCGCACAACCAAACACTCTCAAATGAGATATATCCGGAGGTGCGCCGTATGCTAGTTGCATCGGGGATAAAGTGTGACCTCCAGAGGGTCTTATCCTAATAAGTGATGCGGCATGTAAAATAGCATGTCCCCAAGCATCCACAGGCAACTGGGATTGCATAAGCAATGGACGTGCAATCCATTGGAGTCTCTTTATAAGAGACTCAGCTAATCCGTTTTGGGTGTGAACATGTGCTACCGGATGTTCAACTTCAATACCCGTTGCCCGGCAATAGTCTTCGAAGACTTGTGAAGTAAATTCTCCCGCATTATCAAGACGTAGTTTCTTGATATGGTTATCGGGGAAATGAGCACGCAACCTTATTATTTGTGCCAATAGCTTTGGAAAAGCTAGGTTGCGGGTGGACAAGAGGCACACATAAGACCATTTGGTTGATGCATCAATCAGTACCATGAAGTACCGAAATGGGCCACTTGTGGGGTGAATAGGCCCGCAAATGTCGCCATGTATTCTCTCAAGGAAACCAGGAGACTCTAATCCCACTTTCACGAGGGATGGTCTCGTTATTAGTTTTCCCTTGAAACAAGGGAGACATGGAAAGTCACCCCTTTGAAGAATCTTCATGTTCTTCAATTTGTGTCCACGGGATTCAGTGATGATGCGGCGCATCATTGTTGTTCCAGGGTGACCAAGTCTATTGTGCCAGAGTTGGAACTCTGGCAGTGATTGGCACATCTGGTGCTCAATCATATTGGCTTCTACTGGTTGAATGTATGTTTGGTAGAGACCCGACGGGAGTCCCTTGAATCGCTCGCAGATGATCTTCTGGTCATCTTTTTGGCGAGTTACAATTAGATATTCAACCTTATGTTCATCTCTGGTCTCTAAGTGATATCCGTTTAAACGGAAATCCTTGAAACTTACGAGATTCCTATTTGATTTAGGAGAGAATAATGCATTATTTATTTGAAGTCTTGTGTTATTTGGGAGCAATATAATAGCTTCACCAGTTCCTTCGATTATTTGGTACAGTCCTGAAATTGTGATAACAGGACCGTCATATTTGTTTACGCTATTAAAATAGCAATGATCACGAAGGATTGTGTGCGTCGAGGCACTGTCCACTAGGCACTCAAACATCATCTATAGAAGCAAAAACGAAATTTTATTTGAGCGAAAATGTAGATAACATTCGAAAATAAAAGATCGTACTAAAGCAAAATAAAGATGAAGATACATCGAATTCTAAATGCATAGATAAAAGATAGTGCTCAATCGAGCAGGTCGTCGTTCTCGAAGTCTTTAGCAGTAAAGACAGTTGGCGGCAGTACACCAGCCAAGTTTGTCTCAGGTCGAGACTTCTGGCTCGCCTGGTATAAATCCTGTAGGTGGCAAGGAGTGCGGCAGTTTCTGGACCAATGGCCAGTCATGCCACATCTATGGCATTTGTCCTCCCAGGTCTTCTTTGGAAGTGAAACGTGCTCGGTGTTCTTTCGCTTCCAAGTGAAGTTTCGTTTCCCTTTATTGTTTTTGTTTGTCTGGGGAGCTGCACCTCTTGGTTGCTTCATTACCGCTTTCCCTTTAGTGTTTTTAGGCTTCCTCTTGTTTTTCCACTTCTGTGAGAAACATGGTGGGCTTCAGGGATTGGGGCAGTGCCAGCTGGACGCAAGTTATGAGTTGCAAGCAGTAAATCTCGATTTTGCTCTGCCCTAAGTAGGCATGAGATCAGATCAGAGAATTTCGTGAAGTTGCGTTCACGATACTGCTACATGAGGATTGCATCTTTCTCGTGAAACGAGGTAAATGTTTTTTCCAACATGCGTTGTTCTGTCACTTCTTCACCGCACAACTTCAGGCGTGAGGTGATGTTATGAAGTGCAGAATTATACTCAGCAACGGACTTATAGTCCTGAAGTCTGAGGTTTTCCCACTCATAACTGGCACGGGGTAATATAACATCAATTTGATGTTTATACCGTGCTTCCAGCGCTGTCCATAGGTTCTTTGGGTCCTCAACCGTTAAGTATTCGGCCTTCAAGATCCGATCTATATGTTTCCTAATGTAGATTATGGCTTTCGCCTTATCTACATCGGATACAGTGGTTGTAGGGCTGCTGCTAGATGTAGCAGAAGCTTCGGCCGCTGCTGGGGCCGAGGAAGGAGCCAAAATGGTCCCAAGGAGGGCCATCGAACGCAAGTGGAACTTCAGGTCCACTCGCCAACTCAGGTAATTTTTCCCTGCAGAGTCAAGGACTTCGAAATCGACGCTTGCCAATTTTGCCATTTTATCTACGCAATTTAAAATGAGAATGAATTAATTAAAATTCAAATATTCATGCACAAAGAAATTAACAAGTAAAAATGCGGGGATCGGCCAGATACCCAAAATAGTACACAGGCCAAAGTTCGTTTACAGTCCATACGAGAAAAAGAAAAATACAACTTTGGAAACCCAAACTGGGTCCCTATATCTCCGTCTTCATATGCTGTTGCACCGAGCTTTGGCTTTTAATACAAATTTCCTCACTTACAAATTCTCTCAAAAGAAAAATAAAAGTGCAGGAATTTAAATAGGTATACAATGGCCGATCCCGAAAAACACATTTTTACTTATTTAAACATCCACGTAGTTATAAATATGCTACTGGCATAAAAATGAACAACCACGCATATATCTCAAGCAAAACATATTTGTAAAGGAAACTAGAAAATATAATTATCTCGTAGACCACGTGGAAACGTCATACACCGTTAGGTTAGTTGACTAACGGCAGAGCGGTCTCAGGATCTTTGAGATAGTTATATTTTGAAAAATAGAGTCCTAGTAAAACATAGATTATAATATGCAAGAGGGATGTATAAAATAATTGGTCAACAAGGAATATAGAGATTATTTTTGATTTTACTCAGGGGAGAGTCCCGTTAAAGAATTGGCTTCAGGCAATTATTTAGTAGGCTAAATATAATTTTTACCGTTAAAATATTTGTGTAATAGGGGCTAAATATAATGTAATAGGGGCTGCAGGCCCAATTAAAATATTTGTGTTATTGATACTCACTAATGGGCTTCTGGCCCAAATATCATTTTTAATTAAATTTAGCCTACTTTAGGTTGGGGAAAAACCAATAATCCCCAAAAACCGTAAGTCTGTCCCCACAATCTCCACCCCGTTAGTTACTGATTTGGGTCTGGCGGTGGCCAGAAAACCCCCTCACGCAGCAGCCAGAGTAAAATACCCTCCCCTGCTGCCCCCGCAAGGGTGGAAGGCAACAGAGAAGAGCCCCCCCCCCCCCCCCCCCCCCCCCCGTCGGGGGGGAGGCGAGGCCCGATCGCCGACCCCCCCCCCCCCCCCCCCCCCCCCCCCCCCCGTCAGGGGGGGCGCTGCCGGAGGAACCCCCCCCCCCCCCCCCCCCCCCCCCCCCCCCCCCCGCTGGGGGGGTGGGCGCTGCAGATCGGCCCCCCGTCAGGGGGGGGCGCTGCCGGAGGACCCCCCCCCCCCCCCCCCCCCCCCCCCGCTGGGGGGGTGGGTGCCGATCCCCCCCCCCCCCCCCCGTCAGGGGGGGGGGCGGCGTGGCGACAGAGGGGCCCCCCGACCGGGGGGGGCTTAATCGGACGGCACCCCCCGTCAGGGGGGCGGCGCGGCGACAGAGGGCCCCCCCCCCCCCCCCCCCCCGACCGGGGGGGCTTGATCGGACGCCCCCCCCCCCCCCCCCCCCCCCCCCCCCGTCAGGGGGGCGGCTTGGCAACAGAGGGGCCCCCCCGACCGGGGGGGCTTAATCGGACGGCCCCCCCCCCCCCCCCCCGTCAGGGGGGGCGGCGCGGCGACAGAGGGGCCCCCCCGACCGGGGGGGGGCTTGATCGGACACCCAGAGGGCCCCCCCGACCGGGGGGGGCTCGATCGGACGGCCCCCCCAGAGGTCCCCCGACGGGGGGTGTCGGCGGCGAGAGAGATTAGAGTAGGGTTTTTTTTTTCATTTTAATTTTTACTTGTACTTTAACAATGTAAAAATTATCATGTATTGTAATCTATGGGAAATAAAATTTTACCTCTAGATCGATGATCTAGGGACAACCGTAGATTAGAACCGTAGATAAAAATCCGAGCTCCCGAACGCCTTGAGGATGCCGCAACGCTGCAACCAATAGATTCCTCGCCGCAGCAACTATAGATTCCTTGCGCATAGGGGATGAAAATTTTGTTGAAAAATTTGTGCTCAAGAGGAGAACACGTGCTGATAACGTGTTATAAGATAATTGGATTCAAGAGATAGAGAGAGAAGCTTTCATAGCCAAAGGAATGAGTAACCATGGCCATAGGCCATGGTTCTTTATATATTGATATAGGGGAGGAGATGAAAGGCCTCAAGGAGACCAAGAGTCCCCATTACTCATAGTAATGGGGACTAATGATAGTGGGTAATGAAGGAGGGGAGGCCAAAGGCCTCCCTCATTCATAACACACATCATCTTTTTTATCTCTACAAAAAATTAGAGCAGCATCGTAATTGAGTTTTTCTTAAAGGTCGAAGATCGACAAAAATGAAGGCAATCGATTGTTAAAAAACATTAGCAAAAAAGATTTAAAAACATATGAGATAGAGATGAGAGTTTTGTACTAGACCAAATTTGCAATTAATAATATTTGAATTAACTCCTTTAGTTAAATGAAGATTTGTAAGACTTTAGAAACTAAGATATTCCATGACACCATTTAAGTTCAATGCCTCTAACAATTCTTAAATTAAGAAGACAATCACATCCCATGAACAAACGTCCTTTGTACAAACGGTCTTAAGACCAGTGCCACTCCATCAACATGTATCGTCATGATGTGAATCAAATGTCCTTCGTACAACGGTCGTAAGACTAGTGCCACTCCATCAACCTGTATCATCATTGCCACTCCATCAACCTGTAGAAAGATGTTGTTCTATTAACCTGTATCATCATCATGGTGTTCTCTCTCCATCAACCTGTAGCGTAATCTGGTGGTGGTGGTGATTTGCTTCAATTTCCTCCCCCATCTCATTCTCCAATGCAATGCCTAGAAATACCCGGGGAAATTAGAATCATAGACTAACATCCATTTTCTAAATAACTTATCATCACCTTGTGCCTTTTATTTCTTTGCAAATTCATCATTTCAATTTTAATTACAATTTATCGTTGAAATCATTTGTCATTATAAATCAGGCAACAACCAGAGATGCAACATAAAGATTTAAAATTTAAAAAATCAAAATCAAAATCCGGGTTTTTTTATCATAATGCTGGATGATGGTTAGATATCAACAAAAGGCAGAAACATGCAAGGGTTCCCAAATACTGAAATATTTGTTACCGATGCTGTGATAAGCTGAGATCTTTGAATGATTGCACACAAAAATTGAACTCAGAATCCTCACCAATCTAATTATGGCTATTAACATAACTTGAATCAAAAGAGATAAACTCTTAGCATAGGACTCTCTGCTAAAGAGATCAACAAGACGTGATCAAACCCTAAAGCATAGTATATGTAAAAATATTATGAACAATCACAAGAAGATGATGAGCCTGCAAGAACTTGGTGTCCCTTCATGCACAAATCATTTCCCCAATTCGACTAAATGCGAAAAAGTGTTGAACTACGATTCTAATCACTGCACCACACGAAGATATTGCCTTCAATACAGATGCACAAGTTTTCGAATATTTGGAAATTTAGCTCAGATATACGATCCGCTGCATCAACCCTCCGATAATCAAGGAACTGTATAAATACATCTACAAGACAAATAATCATACCTTTGTTATAGATATGTAACCTAGCAACCAAATGCCTGAGAATATTATTGCCAACTATATTACCCAACCATTATTGTACAACAGCAGCATGCACAAGTACCTACTACGCCACACGATGTTACAATGTTGTTATAATGTTCGATTCGGTCTGCCCATGGGAAACTGAATGAGCCATGTCATCTAAGAAGAACCAATGGAAGATTTCTCACAAATGAATAATGCAGTATCGTCACACTGGCGGCTCATTCATCCCCTCACTCCTTTGGTCGAGCAAGCCAGAGGGAGCTCAAAGCACGAAGCCGGGAGAAGTAGTCGTGGATGGCAAGCAACGCACGTGCAGCTTGACGGGTCGTCAGTATCCGGTGCATCTGCTGCAGTGTCTGCTGTCTCAAGTTGTCAGCCTGGAAGTTGAACAAAATGGTTAGCTTTGATCGCTTCAGATGAAAGGAAACTACTATTATATAATGAACAGCTCTCCCAACATAAAGACTCGCTGAAAAGAACATAAACACAGAAAAAGATAACCAAGTAGAGTAGAAAAAGAAAAGAAAACTACTATTATATTCAATTATGGGATGAATAAGGAGTGCAGTTTAGGCTGATGCTAAGGAAAGGCATGTAACAAACACAAACATGTTTGTTTAATAATAGTCCCATAGCTAGGATTAAAAATGGTGCTTTCTCTTTTACCTGGCAAAGAAAATTTTCAAGCGTTCCCAGCTTCCCCATGGCCATGGCCATCTGACCCATATAATTTGCAACATTCCCAGTAGAACCTGATGTACCAGCGGACCCAGAAGCCAGCGTTTCAGCTAGAGATTGCTGTAATGCTTCCATTCCTTGTGAGAGAGCATCTTCAGCTTGTTGGGATGATTGCTGGAGATTGCATATTCCCACCAACTGCTGTTCAGTCAGCGGTTCCAGCTGATTTGCTAGAAGCTGCAACGCACCACATAAGTCACATAAATGAGTAAACTTTAAAAAAGAATGTTTCGCCGCAGTCCATCTTACGAGCAGCATAGCAAACCAAGATACTGGAATTGCTGGTTGAAATAATTTTACAGCTATTTAAGATATTTCTGGTATGAATAAATTATACAACGGGTCAGCGAAAATATGGGCTCCTAAAACATCCTAAACTATTGCTGGAGATACTAATATCATATTTAAGCCCCAAGAATCCCTAAGCTTAGCCAATGCGGGACTATTTGTTCGCAACTCAACACCTCTGGTGTACAACCTTTCTCTGTTCTGGTGATACTGAACCTTTTGGAACTGAATTACTAAAGTTACTGCTAGATCACTCACTATTCAGCGTACTTGCATGTTAGGAAAAGAAAACGTTTCACCTCAACTTTAACAAGGACAGAACTAAGAGTCAAATATAAGTGAGTATTGTTGGGTCACATGTGATGTGTTTTATTGTTGTCATTAGTGACACTTGTTATCTACAGTGGCATCTTGGTTAGTTGGTTCATGTCATGAGTCGTATTGCATGACATGTCACAACACTGTCACAACATGCAGCATCTGGAGTCCATGTTGTAAGTCATGTTGCAACATTGTTCACAACATGCTTTTTCGACTTACACATGCAGGAGTCCTGCCGTCAGGTATTTAGAGATGATATTATTGTTTCATTCAGTTCTTTGGTTAATTCTCTAGAATCTCGGTATTATCTTGTTATTGGAGAAATATCCGCCAAAGATTTGTACAAACTATTTAACCTGAAAATTAGTTATATGTTCCGTGATATGTAGGATTACTTGCCCGAAGTAATTCTCAACTTTGTGAGCGGAAAAATCTGCATGAGATCTTGTTTGAACTATTTTCCCAAAACAGTTCCTAAATTGATGGAGGCCAGCGTATAAAGGGCCGACGCGGATTATGCTAGGGTTTTGTCTCTTTCGGAAGATTGGTGATCTACATCCGGAGACGGAGGACAACGGCTACTGAGGTAGGGATCGAGGAGAGCTTGATCTAGTCGATTTATGTAAGGGGATCTTGCGCGCAAGGGGATCTTGCGCGCAAGGGGATATTGCGATAATTACTCCATGGGTTTGATTGGAATCATCCATTGCGGTTTGTATTGAGGGGGAGTGTGTTCCTTCTGGTCGAAATGCAATATTAGTGATTGTAATCGTTATTTGATATAGTAAAGTAATCTGAATTTTCTGGGCGTGGCCCCGCAGATGTATGTGCACATCAAACTGCGTTATCAAGTTTTATGTCGTTCGAGTTTTCCGCATTTGCATTCTTATTTACATAATTAATGTCTAAGTACTGAATTACAATTGGTATCAGAGCAGATCATCAGTGTTGCTTTGTTGTCAAAGTGGTCGTGAACTTGGGTTATCGGTACTTCAATCATGAATACTCGAGAAGGTGCTTCTGTTACTCGTCCTTCACTACTTGTCAGCACAAACTACGCATACTGTAAGTCTAGGATGCGAGCTTTCATCAAATCACTAGATGAAAAAGCTTGAATTACTGTTGTTGAAGGATGGTCTCCGCCGGTTGAAGTTGACAAAGACGGAAAAGGAACATCACAAGCCAGCAAAAGAATGGAGTCAAGATGAAGATCGTGCAGCCCGTGGAAATTCTAAAGCCGTTAATACTATTTTCACGGTTGTAGATGAAGAGCAGTTCAAACTTATTTCTATGTGCGAGTATGCTAAAGAAGCTTGGGACATTCTTCAGAATGCTCATTACTGTTGTTGAAGGATGGTCTCCGCCGGTTGAAGTTGACAAAGACGGAAAAGGAACATCTCAAGCCAGCAAAAGAATGGAGTCAAGATGAAGATCGTGCAGCCCTTGGAAATTCTAAAGCCGTTAATACTATTTTCACGGCTGTAGATGAAAAGCAGTTCAAACTTATTTCTATGTGCGAGTATGCTAAAGAAGCTTGGGACATTCTTCAGAATGCTCATGAATGAACTAATGCAGTAAGAGTCTCAAAACTCTAAATGATTGCATCACAATTTGAAGAATTAAGAATGGATGATGATGAGACCATAGCTGAATTTAATGGGAAATTAAGAGATATAGCTAATCAACCCTATCAACTTGGTAAAAAATACTCAGAAGTGAAGTTGGTTCGTAAAGCTCTAAGATCTCTCCCTAAACAATTCTCTGCTAAGGTTGCAGCTATTGAGTAAGCTAGGGATATCTCACTCACGAGACTTGATGAACTAATGTGATCTCTCCCGACATACGAGATGAATCTGAAACAGAATAAAAGAGAAAAAGGAGTGGCCTTAAAAGTAGAGTCTGGGGATGCCTCTAAGATAAGGAACAAGTTTAGATGCGGAAATTGTTTTGTTGACTAAAAATTTCAGTAGAATGATTAAAATGATTAGTAGTGGGCAGAATTTCAGAACAGCAAACAGTGTGCCTCGACCAAGTGATATGACTGCTGGAAATATTTTATCCGAAGTCAAATGTATGATCAGAAGAAGAAAAGAAAAGGGATACAGTGTAGATTGTGTGAGGGATATTGGCATATACAGGCTGAATGTGCTAACACTCTGAAGAAGTAAAAAGGTAAAGTCTTTAACTAGTACCTGGAGTGAAGATGAGTTTGAAGAGTGCTGAAGATGAGGAAATCACCAGTAATTATGTTGCTTTTGCAGCTTCTATGAAGAAGGAATCAGACTGCAACACTGGGAGTCATGTTAGATCTGATGTTGTAACATCAGTCGTGACATCAACCAACAAACTAAATAATGTCAGATCCAGTGTTGCAACATCATCCACATCTACCATTGAATCAGACTCCGAGACTCCGAGGCTGATAGTGATGAGGAAGTTAGTGAAGAGGATATCCGAACAGCAAACCAGACGATATACGGTAAGTGGATGAAAATCTGTAATATCAACAAACTGATGAGAGAGGAAAATGTTAGACTGAAGGAAGAGAAGGAAGAAGTCAAAGTCAAATGTCTGAAAGTGGAGCAAAACTTTAGAGAGTTAGACCCTCTAAACAGCTCTTCTCAGGGCAGAGAAAGCTGAGTGCACATTGAATAAGTGGAACTCTAGGAAATCTAAACTGGATGATATATTGAACAAGGGTAAAGTTTCATGAGATCGTACGGGAGTGGGATATAATAGAGGAGCTTACTATGATGTGTCTACTGCAAAAGGAAAACAAGTGACTAAAGAACTTGAGAAAATGGGTCTTCACAACGATCATAATGGTATAAAGAAGTTGACTAAAGCTGTTAAAGATGGAAGTCCTGTGTGTGGATACTGCAAATTTGTTGGCTATTTTGAGAGAAATTGCTTTAGTCGCATGTGTCATTCCTGGGAAGGCAGAACTGTCAGTCATCTTGGCAGGAAAGTTAAGAAGCAATGGGTCAGAAAAGCAGAGCTGTACAGCATGGTGGCTTATGCGTCTTTGATAGCATCTTCAGATAATATGTGGTACTTTGACAGTGGCTGCTCACGTCGCATGACAAGCAACAAGGAATTTCTTGATGATTACAGAATCGGTACTGTTGGTCGTGTGACGTTTGGTAATGGTTGAAGGAGTAAGGTTGTCGGAAAAGAAAATTTGAATGTGGTCGGACTTCCTAAACTCAAGAATGTAATGCATGTCGAAGACATTAAAGCTAACCTCCTTAGTATCAGCCAGTTATGTGATCAAGGGTTGCTAGTAAGGTTTACTACGAAAAAATGCTTGGTCTTTAATGCTAGTGAAGAATGTATCCTGATGGGGAAAAGGTCTGCAGACAATTGCTATTTTCTTCAAGAAACCAACACTTGTTTGTGAACTGTTGTTGATGAATCTGAACAGTGGCATAGGAAACTGGGACATCTAAATTTCAAAACCCTCATGAAAATTTCTAAGCTTGGGATTGTCAGAGGAATGCCTGTCTTGAGCAGAAAGAAGGATGGGGTATGTGGCCCGTGTCAATTCGACAAGCAGCAGAAAACAAGTCACAAGCAACTGCAGAATATTACATCATCCCATGTTTTGGAATTGCTCCATATGGTTCTCATTGGTCCCACATCTGAAACCAGCATTGGAGGTAAGAGATATAGATTCGTATGTGTTGATTTTTCTAAGTCTACGTTAGTATATTTCCTTAAAGAAAAATCAGACACTTTTGAAGCTTTTAAAAAACTGTGTATTCATCTTCAAAATGAGAGTATCATCATTAGCAAGATAATAAGAATTAGAAGTGACCATGGAAAGGAGTTTGGGAACCGGTTGTTTGCTAACTTCTGTGAATCACGAGGAATTGCCCATAAATTTTCGGCTCTTAAGACTCATCAACAAAATGGAGTGGTTGAAAGGAAGAATCGTACACTTCAAGAGATGGCTCGAGTCATGCTAAATGCCAAAGAAGTCAATGTGAGATGGTGGGCTGAAGCTATAAGTACAGCATGCTATAATATCAATAGAGTTTACCTTCGTCCAAGAACTGAGAAAATACCTTACGAGATCTGGAAAGGAAGAAAGCCGAATGTATCTTATTTTCATATTTTTGGAAGCAAGTGTTATATACTGAATAATCATCTGCAAAGAGGAAAGTTTGATGCAAAAAGTGATGAAGGGATTTTTCTGGGATATTCTACATCAAGTCGTGCATAACGGGTTTATAACAAGCGCACTAAAACTATGATGGAATCTATAAATATTGTTGTTGATGACTTTGAACAGCAAAAAGAGACCGTCACGAGTGAAGGAAGCTCCAAACAAGAAAGTACGGAGGAAGAAGAGCATGTTGTGACTGATGTTGCAACACCAGACATGACACACGACAATGTTGTAACTGATGTTGCAACACAAGAGAAAACATCGCATACTGCTATTCAAGGTGAGCAACCAGCTACTCATTCTCATGAAGGCACCACCAGAGCTATCAAGAACCATCCACCTGAGATGGTCATAGGTGATATCTTTGAAGAAGGACGAACAAGAGGCACGAGTCATGTCAACTATCATGATCTTGCAGGGTATGTATGCTTTACCTCCTTAGTTGAACCAAAGAATATGAAGGAAGCTTTTGTAGATGAATACTTGGTGTCAGCTATGCAAGAACTTAATCAGTTTCAAAGAAATGATGTGTGGACTCTTGTTGAAAGACCAAACGAGGTGAAAGTAAGTGGCACCAAATGGATCTTTAAAAACAAGACCGATGAGAAGGGAAACATCACACGCAACAAAGCAAGACTTGTTGCTCAAGGATACGCTCAGGTGGAAGGTGTAGATTTTGATGAGACCTTTGCTCATGTAGCTCGATTCGAATCCATCAAACTCATACTTGCGGTTGCGTGCAGTTTTAACTTCAAGCTTCACCAAATGGATGTGAAAAGTGCCTTCCTTAATGGCATTCTTAATGAAGAAGTATATGTAGAGCAGCCCAAAGGATTTGAGGATCCATTTTTTCCTGATCATGTATATCAGTTGAAGAAGGCCCTCTATGGATTGAAGCAAGCACCAAGGGCTTGTATGAGAGGTTGACCAAGTATTTGCTTCAAAAAGGCTATGAAAGAGGGGGAGCTGATAAGACCTTGTTTCTCTAGAGAACCAAGTCAGCAGTGATAGTTGCACAAATCTATGTTGATGACATTGTGTTTGGATCCACTTCTCAGAAAGTAGTTCATGAATTCATTAATTTAATGCAGAAGGAATTTGAAATGAGCATGGTTGGTGAGCTCGATGTGTTCCTTGGATTACAGGTGAAACAAACCAAGGTCTGTTTATTTCTCTAAGCAAGTATGGTAGGAACCTTGTTAAGATGTTTGGATTAGAAAATTCAAGATATGTTCGTACTCCTATGTCTGTAAGTGAAAAGCTAACCAGAGATAGTGGAAAGTCAGTTGATGTCACCTTGTACAGGAGTATGGTTGGAAGTCGCTTGTATCTCATTGCCAACAGACCTGACATATGCTTTAGTGTGAGAGTTTGTGCTCGCTATCAAGCATCTTTTAAAGAGTCTCATATTACTGCAGTCAAGAGAATTATCAGATACATTAATGGTACAACCGACTATGGTATTTGGTACACCAAGGATACTAACACTCTTCTCTCAGGATACAGTGATGCCGATTGGGCAAAAATGCATCTTGTACATGAGTATGATTGAAATTCTCTTGTATCTCATTGCTAGCAGACCTGACATATTGCTTTAGTGTGGGAGTTTGTGCTCGCTATCAAGCATCTCCTAAAAAAGTCTCATATTACTGCAGTCAAAAGAATTATCAGATACATTAATGGTATAGGCGACTATGGTATTTGGTACCCAAGGATACTAACACTCTTCTCTCAGGATACAGTGATGCTGATTGGGCAAAAATGCAGATGACAGAAAGAAGAGTACTATTGGTGGGTGTTTTTATGTTGGAAATAATCTTGTTTCATGATATAGAAAATAGCAGAATTCAATTTCATTGTCAACTGCAGAAGCTGAGTACATTGCTGCTGGAAGTTGTACACAACTCTTGTGGATGAAGCAGATGCTGATGGACTATGAAGTGGAACAAGCAGCTCTAACAGTACTATGTGACAATCAAAGTGCAATCAATATTTCGAAGAATCATGTACAACATTCAAGAACAAAACATATTGATATTCGCCACCATTTTATCATAGAGTTGGTTGAACAGAAAGTCATTGTCATGAACTATGTTGCAACATCAAGTCAGTTGGGAGATATCTTTACTAAGCCACATGACTCAGGTAGATTTGAGGAGTTACGGCAAGCTCTTGGGCTTTGCCGCATTTAATTTTTTGACATGCATGTCACACAACATTGGGGGGAATGATAAAAAGTGGTTGCTAAAAAGTTTTTGGGCTTTGCACTCTCATTTCGTTTGTTCTAACTCTCGGAAAAGTGACTCTTTTTCTAGAGCTTCTTTGTTCTTCTCAACGAATGGATCAATCTCCACCATCTCAATGGCTCGCAATCAAGATGATCGCTCTTCTCAGCCGCCTTGTTGCTATTCTCGTCGTTCTACTGCAGCAAAAGCGACAGCGTCCTCATCCTCTCCTCCTCTAATGAAAAGAAAAGGCGTGGTGCCTCGATCTGCCCAAGCGTCTTCTCAAAATTTCCCCTCATCCTCTCCTGTTTTAATGTCTTCTGTGGACATGCAAGCCGCTGCCATTTCGAATTTGGAAATTGTTCCATTTGTTCCAATTTCAATTAAGCATAAGGTACCCTCCCCTTCTTCGAAGCACTCGGTTCTTGAAGACCTTTATGGATAATTGTGCCATTTGAGAGAGATGGGAGAAAAGTTTGATGTGTCCCATTTGGATTTTCTGGGGTGCGTATTGGTGCATTCGTCTTGACCAGCTTGGTGGGTCTCTGAAAAGTGTTGGCATTGTAGATGGGGATACACTGTTTTGGTCACATCTAAGTCTCGTCGCCGCTCATCTGTTGTATTGACCGAAATTGTTGTGTTGGAAGACTCTGATTCTTCAATGTCAATCTCTGCTGAGACTGCGGGATGTAAAGCGAGGAATCATCTGTTCCACAAAATTCATTTGATCAAGATTGTGGGCATGTGTTAGAGATTCCAAAGGATATAGTGTCTGATTATCGTATTGACGACCAAGATGCCCCAAATGTCTGCAATATTGCCTCTGATGTTGCACCTGAAGTTGGATTTGATGTTGCCTCTGGTGTTGCACCTGAAGTTGCAACACATGCTCATGTTGTATCTGATGTTGCACACGATGTTGCAACATCGGCTCATGATGAACCTGATACCACGGATCATATTGTGAAACATGACACAACACGCACTTCCTCTGCACCTGGTAACTCTACATTTTCACCTGCTCATGTTCCGACTATGCCAGATCTGGGGGGTTCCTAAATCATGTCGACAACATCGTAGTTCTGTAAAGCGGCGAGAAGCACCCACAAGCTCTATTACTCCATCTCCATCTCCATCACCGTCTTCATCTAAAAGGGCTCGGGTTACTTCAGATACATCCACACCCTCTTCATCTCCATTTAGAGTGTCAGATGCCTTGAATAAAAAATTCTTTGATCAGGCTTGCAAGAAACAATGGGTACTCTACTCTGATAAGAATATTATTGCAGAGTAGCACTTGGTTGTAAATGCTTTCTCCCAGACCAAGTTCATATCAGTGTTGAAGGATATCAGACTATTCCATTCTGCTACTTGCTTCAGATCTTACAATCATATGCTTGTTAGGGAATTCTATTGCAACATCTCCAAATCAGCTGGTGATTCCAATTCAAGATGGTCTTTTTAGTCCTATATCAGAGGAAAAATTGTAGCATTTTCCCCCATCATTGATCAACAAGCTTCTGAAATGATCTTGTCCAGCCTCCCTCTCCTCCTATGTTGATACTGAAGGTGATAACTATGACAATTTCATCAGAGTTGTCACAGCTGAGAAGTTGCAGCATTGGCCGAGAGCACATCATTTCATTCATCCTCCTCGTCAACTAAGTATTTTTTGGTATACCGTATTGCCACTAGGAATTGACTTCCTACTTCAAGTGTCTTTGTGGTCACAAAGGACATGAGCAAGTTGTTGCTCTGTGCTGGCACCAAGCAATCCTTCAATCTGGGGAGAATCATATTTGACTCTATTATTGCCCAAGCTGAATCCTCTGTTGCCTCTACCTCATTGTCACATCCTTACCTGATCTGACTACTGCTGCAGTCCCAGAAGGTCTTACCAACAGCCCATGATTTGACCATCTCATCAGAGAGTATTGGGTTCACTGCGAGACCAATTGCGAGACCAATTGCTGGAAAAACTAATGATATCTCCTCTGTGTCTGCCTCACCAATTGCTGAAGGATCTGCTCCCCCTAAACCAATTTCTCCTACTACTAGAGGCTCTACTCTACCCAAATCTGAAGTATCATCTCCTGCCCCTCCCACTACTGAACCATTATCAGATTCTATATCAGCTTCTCACATTCTTGAAGACAGCTATATATGAGGATGTTGTGAAGAATATTGATAGTCAAATTGGCATTCTACAGTCTCAGAGGGCCAAGTTTAAAGGCAGAATCCTGTTTCTGAAGAGCAAGTTGTCATCTACTGACATGTCTTCATGAGGTATTCTATGCTTTGGATTTTATGGCCCAAAGAGGGGAGTAGTTATGCTTGTTATGATGTGGTTATGCTGAGTGGTGTTTTGGTAGTCATGTTTGACTGTGTTGTGACAAGTTCTACCTGTTGTCTATGTGGGTGATAATTGATGTGGAACATCATTTGCCATATGTTGGAGACTGTGTATGGTATGTTGGAGACTGGTTATCTGGTTTTATCTGGTGTCTGAATACATGCTATTGTCTTCTAGTATCTGTTGATGTATTGCTGTTGTGCTAATGGTATATTTCTACTTGTGCTGATTGTGCCACTAAATGCCAAAGAGGAAGTTTGTTGGGTCACACGTGATGTGTTTTATTGTTGTCAGTAGTGGCACTTGTTATCTACAGTGGGATCTTAGTTAGTTGGTTCATGTCATGAGTCATGTTGTATGACATGTCGGAACACTGTCACAACATGCAGCATCTGGAGTCCATGTTGTAAGTCATGTTGCAACATTGTTCACAACATGCTTTTTCGACTTACACGTGCAGAAGCTCTGCCGTCAAGTATTTAGAGATGATATTATTGTTTCATTCAGTTCTTCGGTTAACTGTCCAGAATCTCGGTATTATCTTGTTATTGGAGAAATATCCGCCAAAGATTTGTACAAACTAGTTATATGTTGTGTGATATGTGGGATTACTTGCCCGAAGTAATTCCTAACTTTGTGGGCGGAAAAATCTGCATAAGATCTTGTTGGAACTGTTTTCCCAAACCAGTTCCTAAATTGATGAAGGCCAGCTTATAAAGGGCTGATGCTGAGTATGCTAGGGTTTTATCTCTTTCGTAAGATTGGTGATCTACATTCGGGGACGGAGGCCGACGGCTACTAAGGTATGGATCGAGGGGAGCTGGATCTAATCGGTTTATGCAATGGGATCTTGCGCACAGGGGGATCTTGCGGTGATTACTACATGGGTTTAATTGGAATCACTCATTACGGTTTGTATTGATGGGGAGTGTGTTCCTTCTAGTAGAAATGCAATATTAGTAATTGTAATCGTTATTTGATATAATGGAGTAATCTGAATTTTCTGGACGTGGCCCCGCAGATGTAGGTGTGCGCACCGAACTGCGTTACCAAGTTTTGTGTGTCGTTCGAGTTTTCTGCATTTGCATTCTTATTTACATGATTAATGTCTAAGTACTGAATTACAAGAATAAACAATAAAAAATTATATGTTAGATAATTTACCTTTAAAAGTTCGGATGACCGAAAGCCTCCCAACCACAAGAAACACCTTTCTGCAGGTGTCTTCCACATTCCGGACAACATATGAAAAACATCAGCTTTGGCAGCAGTGCTCTTGAGCTTAAATATTTCATTATAGTGTGCCATGATGCCATCCACAATAACACGAAGATCATTATCACTTGCATGAGCATTCACTGCAGCCCTCAACTCATTGATCTGCCTGTTCTGATCTTCCAGCCACCTTGCATATTCCATGTCAAATGCCAAGGCTCCTGCAAATATAAATGTAAGTCAAGCTTTCTTCCATATCAAATAAACATGATATTTCTTCAAAGGGAATGCAGTTTGTTATGATGATTGATTAATTTCACAAGCAACATCCATCATCCAACACCAACTCAATCGATGTTTAACTAACCATGGAAGGGTTTTGAGATGCACTCCAGCATTAGAACTTCTCACTCAGTATCATTTCAACTAATTTTAGTATCAATACAAAACAGGTAGAATGCTTTTGGCAGTAATCCGGGTAGCCTTTGCAGGAAAAACAAATGGTCACATGTAAGATCCATAGCAAGTGATTAATTAATATACATTTCAAATTGCTGCAGCTTCATGAATTAGCAGCAATCTTCTTTATTTTTCTTTTTTCTTTTTTTCTTTTTTTCTTTTTTTTCTTTTTTTCTTTTTTTCTTTTTTTCTTTTTTTTATTTTTCGGGAACAAATGCAGTATGCCTGTCTAGAACCTTTGGACCTCCCATTTCCCAACCCAACCTCTTTACCAATGAGTCTGTGTGGCAACTAGTGTTAGTCTTATGTCGTAAGATCAAGTGAGCATGTGCAGATACATTATTAGGAAAGACCTCTAGGTTTGGACCGGTAAAACCAGAAACAGAGACTCTCCCGAACATGTTTAACATTTCTGCTTATAAATGCTAATCAAGGAAATAACTTTTTTAAAGGATGCGGTTTGGAATATACCATTTCCACTCATGGAATGGGACTGATCTCCAGAGCTTGAGATAAAAATGCCCTAGAAAAAGAAGGTCATATATGAAGATACAATATACAAACACCGTAAAATGTGAGAAAGTAATAAGTATACCAGGACTCTACCTGCTGACGAGCTCGTTGAAGTTCCTGCTCGAGTTGAGCAAGCTTTACCCTGCTACTTTCAAGTTGTTGAACATATGCCTAGTAAAGGAAAATAGCACAGTTGGATCGAAAAACCAAACCAATGAAGTCAAATTGCACGGGTACAAGCTAATCATAAAATAAATATATTTGACGAAAAAAGGTGATCCTCAATGATAAATATTGACCATTCACAGAGACCCATATCAGCTCAGGAACTAGAAATAGTCTATTCCAGATAAGTTGTTCAGTAAAGAACTGAGAATGATGGTATAAAATTTAATATTGTAGAAGATCTAGGAAAACAAGAAAACTAGATCACAAGTTACATGAGCACCTTGAACCAGGATATATTAGAACTAGAAGTATGTCAAATTAGCTCATTAACACTTATATTTTTGATGAAAAAAAGTGCTCCTCAATGATAAATATTGACCATTCACAGAGACCCAGATCAGCTCAGGAACTAGAAATAGTCTATTCCAGGTAAGTTGTTCAGTAAAGAACTGAGAATGATGGTATAAAATTTAACATTGTAAAAGATCTAGGAAAACAAGAAAACTAGATCACAAGTTACATGAGCACCTTGAACCAGGATATATTAGAACTAGAAGTATGTCAAATTAGCTCATTAACACTTCATTTGAAAGCGTGCCTCCATTTACAATTAATGGTAAATGCTGCATAAAGTAATTTACCATGTATCATGACCTGATCTGAAATCAAAATTAATGAGGCAAGAAGATGCGAGGCGTGGGTTACTGGTAAAACAGTTGGGTTGGGAATTGGAAGGTCCCAGGTTCAACAACCATACTACAGCCTTTGTTTATCATTAAAAAGTGAAAAAATATATTAAAAAAAGGTCAAGGGGGTACCATTGAAAATCCTAAACTTCCACCTACAAAAGGCATCTGCCCAGACATTATTTTGGTCTCCCCTTGGAAGGAATAACAACAGTCAAACAATATTCAGATTCCTAACACCCCCAATTCAGAGGTATTACTTTTGTGCATCCAATCCCACCATCATGCATTTTCAAACTGAGAAGTGAGACGGTCACCATCGTCCCTCAAGCATGACCATTATCTAAACCATCTGATAATCAGCCAACGAAAAATGCTCATGTATCAATAATCAACTAGCTGCACCTAGAGCCAGAGTTATTGAAAACAAAAGTACAACTTTGGAAAAACCTCACGTCTAAACGTGGCGTGACTCATTTGAAGAACATTATGCCAAAAATACCACATAGTAGGACCAATAGATAACAAAAACTACGGTACAAAACAAAAAATAATGGTCTTACATTAAGCATATACTTCAAGGCCAAACTGATTTATCAGTTATCATTGAGGGTCAAAGAACCCTCTTTTAACACAATTTTTCCAAATCAATCAAGGCGTACTCCTTATATTGACTAAACAAACATAAATTTATTATGGTAATGTTCTTGCTATGTCAAATCATTCTCTACAGATTTGTCCGCCAGAGCTGCATGTAAACCGGTACAGGATACATTTGTGCAACATCCAGACATAAAATTTGAACAATGATAAGAAACTGAATATGTGTATGCAATATAAATGTTGACGTGTTGACATTTTAATTCCCATAACTGATTATAAGAAATTGAGCACTTAGTGACACATTACTCTAATGCATAACTAAAAAAGCGATGATAGAGTAATTCTAAAAATAAAATAAATAAATAAAAATTGCTCACTTTTTTTCTCAATCGACTTTTTCTTGCAGCTTCACGATTTTGAGCAAGCCGACGTAGAGACTGCAAATGCATCAAACATTTTGAGTCTTCTGATATTCAGCATGTGAAAGATCATATCTGTTGATGGCTAAATTTAGATACAACTACCTACCTTTTGATCACTAGTCTTCTCCTTCGATTTATCGCTTGAATCAGAAGCTGCAACTGTTGCAAGTTGCCCTTGTTCAAACTAAGCAAAAGAAGGAGATGCATGAGTGACCTTGTTTGATACAGATCAAGATGATGGGAGCAGCAAATTTTTTGTACAGAAAACCACAAGACAATAATTTTCACCAACTATAGGTAAAGATAAGAATGGCATTTGCAAAGCAATAATCTGTATCTGTAACATAACAAAACTGACAAGTCTCATCGTGCTAGATCACTTGACACTCCACTGCAAAGAAGATTTGCGCCAAAAATGAAAAATGAAATGCAAAACACTAATTGGGTCTATAAACTAAAATGGATGGCCATGTACAGAAAATTACAAAGTTCACTATACAACTTTCACAATCCCACACTTCATCTTACAATGTCAAAAAAGTAGATTTCTTGAAAAGGCAGTCTGCGATCTGATGAATTTGCACAAAATTGCTTGCTAATTCCCATAAAAAATTAAAAGACCAAAGAAATATTAGTTCGGCTACAATTGATAATAATGGTTTATCAATAGACTGAATGCAAAATTTGGATAGCAAATACCACATTTGTTTTACTGGTTTTTTTACCTCCGCATTCGGGTATCCAGATGACCTCGCAGATTAGATATTATCCAATTTGAAACAGTATTCATCCAATTGGGATACAGATTATGCTTTCATTATACAAAGCTATCTCAGCTCAGAGCTGATGGAGTTCTCATTTTAGAATCAGTTACAGATGTCACAGTCACAGTATGATGATCCCTCCGCTTGGTACTTGTAATCACCATTGAACTCTGATGCAGTTGTAAATCAATTTGAATGCCTAAATGTGATCTTCATTCTTAGTAAACTAATTAAACAACAGAAGTAGAAATGACATGTATTGGTCAGTAGCTTAACAACAACCAAGGTGATAAAATGAAGTGCAAAGCCCCAATTCCCATGGAAATGAATATATCCACGAACAATGAAAAATTGGAAGCATAAAATAAAATGGTAACATATATAGAAAATTACCTGTTGATTCTTTTCATCGGTGTCTACATCTGTTGAAGTATCAGTCCGAGGACTGCCATCGGCCATTGTAGATTCTCCCCAGTTCTCAAAATGACCACTGGGCAATGAAACAAGATTAGATTGTTGTCCCTTCTGCTGAGATAAAGCCACAGAACCAACTCTTGCTACTGTTGGAGTTATGTCCGTTGACGCAAGTTGCTGTTATGTAGAAAAGAATTAATACATAATGATATTCGCATCACAACAAAGTACTATGTATGGATGTTTGGATAGGGTATGCCATATCAGAAAGATGTACTTACTTTAGTAAATGAAGCAACCTGTAGACTATCAGAACCAAGGGCTTGGCCTCCTGATTTTGGATCAAACAATGGATCTACATAAAACATAAATCAAGTGTTTGCATTAGGCATATGGTAACAATCAGAAAGTCAAAAAAAAAGTGCAGTATTTACGTGGATATGGGACAATGACCTCATTCACCATAAATCACTCAAAAGAAGGTAGGCATAGAAGAGAAATGTCAGTTAACAGTTAACATGAGACTAATATGGAATTAGTAGACTGCACCTACCAAGGAGACCCAAGATGACGACTATGTTATCTTTACTGCTCAGGCTCTCCAAAACAAGTTGTCCCTAATCCTATATATGAATAAATACAAAGAAATGGTGCTCGCATATGCTGCAACATGGCTATATTACAACAAATAAGATACTTATGGGCTATAATGGCATAAACACATGTACGAAAGTAGAAACAAAATCAACAAGCACATACTTCTACTTATACCAGCGGAGTCCTCTATGCGGAATCCCATAGACTGTTCAAGTGCCCCAAAGTCAGAAATACGAGTATTGTTCATGTTGTATCCAGCTGTGCAACTAATAAAAAGAAAAGGAAGTAAGATAAGAAGCTTACAATTTGAGAATGTATAAAGTAGAGAAGATGATGTCCAGATATCGAGATCCTTAAATTCAAGAAGGAAAAGAAGGAGAACACAGCATGTAAAATTGTTGAAAATATACACACGACTCAAATTAAAGATTTAACATCAAGTATATTACAATATATTCAAAATTGTTTCTAGTGATTTCATGTTCTTTTATATCCAGTCATACACAATCTTAGGCATAATAAAAAACAAGTTTAATAAGGTCCAAGTCATGCAGTAAGTAAATAAGATCATTCAAGAAGACTTGTTTCTAAGCCTTCGGCAATCAAAGGAATAGTTGATAGGAAAATCCCTTCCCGTCAAATTGAGAAGCATCAAATGATATTGAATTAGAAAACAACTGAGTGCATGCTCTAAGGTTTGAGAACTTGGTATCAGTTTCGGTTTGTCTTTGGAAAATTTCTATGTTTCGCACAATTTCATCTGTTCCATAGATTTAGTTTTTCGGTTTCGGATTTATAAAAAATTTTATGTATATATTTTTATAGCAGTATATTTGCAATAAACTTTTATAGAATTTTAATGAATTTTATAATATAATTTTTAAAATTTCAATAAAATTTTATATAGTTTTTTAGAATTTTCATAAATATTTTCATGTATATAGTTTAAATGGGTTTATGTATTTATAAACTCATATTTTATTATAAGAAGTGATGTTTTGGTCAAAACCACTTGGTTTCGGTCGAAACTTGCCGAAACCGAGTGAAACCGAGTGAAACAAAAACTCCTTGATTTTGACAGAAACTGGCCTAAATGAGTGAAACCGACCGAAACAGAGTTTCGGCAATGGTTTCATATCGTCCCTCTTCTAAACCGAAACAAAACGGCCGAAACCTCATTCCTTGACATGTTCTTCACCCATCTTGTCACGATAAAGATATTGAAACCATTCTTAACAATTCTGACTAACTAGAATTAGAGGCGTCAAGAACTATTGACGTATCATGAGAATTATTAGTTATGTATGTCATCATGCAACTATGCAATATGAGTGAGAACCATAGTGCAGATTCTTACCCATTCTCTTAGGGGAAAACCTAATAATTCCCTATATGTAACCTTATTCCATGGTTCAACAATTTTATAGTGTTTTTCGTGTATAATAGTAATATTCTAACAAAGAATTAATCATTGCTCCATAATTTGTAGGCCAAAATAATTAAGTGAATTGTATCCAAGAATATTATGTAAAATTTAAGTTCAACGTTCAAATAGCATTGTAATTACTTCCTTGATATATTTTAGATCCCACTCTTTCTCTCATAGCTTTTATCACCTTTTAAATGTAAGGCGGTGCAGCTGTTCTCTATTCAACAAAAGTTTATGCTTGCTTTCAGTCAAAAACGATCAAAAGTGCTACCACCAAATAATATTAAGTATGTACTTGAAGCCGTCTATTAAGCATCGCTGTCCTATCTTAATAACATATATAACCTGTAATTTTTTTTAAATTTACATATCCTTTATATCATTCCAAGTACTTCGGTAAATTATCATATAACTCATTAAAATGACATTATCGATTGAGTGCCTGTCTATATGAGAAGGCTCCATAAAATTAGAACTAAATCCTCTGATCCGGGAACAGATTCCTCGCCAGAAAAACATGATCAAATAGAAGTATATCACCATACAGGTTGGTTGGCACATGCATGCATGCACGTGTGTAAGTGCACATTCATTCATTCATTATGAGCCACAAATTCTTAGCTTATTTAACCGTAAAGAGAACCCATATTGAGAATACAGTTACAACAGTGGAAATGAAAACCAATCATATACAAAGAACCCCCATAATTTTCGTTTGTAAGTTTCATTGCCACGACAGTGTTAAAGTGTGACATGATGTCTCTTCCGCCTCGTTCAAGCAGAAGATGATCCATAAAAGGCCACTCCACCATTCCAGTTTATGCCTTTCTCCCATTCATATGCTTAAAGTTTTCCAACTTTTTTTGTTGGCATAAACTGGTACATCAGGAGCAGCCTCCAAAAAACGCTGAATTAAGCCGCGGTTAATGAAAAAAGAATTTAAATCTGTCAAATTTTACAGTAAATTCTACAGAAATCCATATCTTTTGTCGGTTTTTTTTGTTGAATTTGCTTCTCCAATCCAGTAAACTAGATGAACCAGAAAGGCGTCCTGACGGATTACATTGCAACAGACAGTACAAGTGACATCTACCATATTCTCATTATAAGTTTCACCATGGTTTGGGTAATTATCATTCAGATAACAAGTTTGAGCTTGAGGAATTGAAAAGAGACATTCAGTAGTAGAATCAAAACCGAATTGTATATATCTTGTGTATGTTCACAGAAGGTCTTTTTAGCACTCAAGCCTTACCAACAGAGATTCAAGAATCAAGAGCACCTAAAACTACAACCACACTAAATCAGTCATTTACAACAGCTAAATATGCAAGTTGAGTCATTAGTAGAACAGAATGAACCGTTAATATGAATCATGACAGCTAAATATGCAAGTTGAGTCATTAGTAGAACAGAATTAACCGTTAATATGAACCATGACAACAGTTAATACTCGATGGGTAGCGAGTTGAGGAGAATCATCACCTTGTCTTCATCATCGACCTTCACGTCGACGTTCATTAGGTCGGTAAGAAGCTTATTGTAGTAGTCGAGGTGTTTCTCCATAAAATCCCCTCAGCTAACTTCAACCCAAACAGCTTCTTCTTCCAAGTGTAGCCGGTTCTGGATGCTCTTCTTCATGTACTTGTCGCCGAGTTTCTTCCAGAACTTGCTAGCACTTGTCTCCTCCATATATGGGTATTTCTTCTCCTTCGACAAATACAAGCGGATGGTACCACATGCACTCCGATTCAAAGTTCTCCACTCCTGATCGGACATGCCCGTCGGCTTCTCGTCCGATGCGATATCTTGACCAAGTTGGTTCAAGATATCCATGACTTCGCATCTCCACATACTGAAGTTGATCTTTCCATCAAACTTCACAATCTCAAACTTTATGTTAGACACAATAGTTCGGAAAGATAAAGAATACCCAAAAGTCGACGCCTTTGAAGAACCGGCATCACCACCGCTACTCATCTTCGTCTTCTATGTTGATCTCCAACATCGTACGGCTCTGATACCAATTTGTTGTGCGGCGAAGGACCAACATTCGCTACACAGCACAGCGGAATAACACAAGATCGTGGGGATCGAAGACGAAGGATAAGCAGCGAACAAATAAAGCACAAACAAGATTGCTTTTAGGCCATGGACGGCCAAGGGAGAACACCGGTGAACTTTATTATGGAAGGGGAGATCAATACAAATCTTCTCTCTTCGTCCATCGAAGAAGAAGCACACAAGATCTCTCCAAAAGCTCACGCTACAATCTCTCACAAAGTTGGCTCTAACAATAGCGGCTCTCTCCAAAGATACAAATGTGTTCCACACGAAACCCTAACCTAAACCCCATATTTATAACCCTAGGTTATAATAGATGTCATAATTGGCTAAGATCTCCTATCGGATACGGATCCCGACCTTTCAGAGATACGATCCAATCGCTGCTCTACACAATTAATGATGCCGCTGTTAGATGTATATGTCCCTTTGTACAGGGTCTTTTGTGCTTATTTACCATTCCCTGTACTCTATATATATCGGGCTATTGCCCTTGGAATAATACAAGAAAGTTTATTCCTAACATGGTATCGGAGCCGGGTTTAACCTAAACCCTAGCCGTCTTTTTTCTCTCTCCCGCAAAATCCAAAAGCTTAAACCCTAGCAGCGCCGATCCGGCTGCCTGCGCGCCGCCGCAGCCGCGTCCCCACCTCCGATCGCGCCACCCCGCATCATCAGATCGCCGCCGCCGCCCGTCTTCGAGGAGTCGCCGCCGCTGCCAGATCCCGCCGCGCCGCCATCGATCGCCGCGTCCCGGAGCCCCGATCGCAGCCGCCCTCTTCTCCTTCCGAAGCAGATCCGCAGCCGCCCTCTTATCGATCCGCCGTCCCGGAGCCCCGATCGCAGCCGCCAGCTTCTCCTTCCGAAGCAGATCCGCAGCCGCCCTCTTCTCCTTCCGAAGCAGATCCGCAGCCTGCGCGCGCACGGATCGCAGTGCGCCGTCCTCAGCCGCCCTCTTCTCCTTCCGAAGCAGACCCGCAGCCGCCCTCTTCTCCTTCCGAAGCAGATCCGCAGCCTGCGCGCGCACGGATCGCAGCGAGCCGTCCGAAGCAGATCTCGGAGGTATTCGCCCCCCCTGCCTGCCTGCGCGCGCACGGATCTTCGTCTGCAGCAGCAATCGCCCGCGCCCGCGCCCGCGCCCGCGCCTTCTGGCTGCGCCTTCGCCTGCGCCCAGTGCCGTTGCCGGTGCCCCCTGTGCCTCTGCCGTCGGCCGTCTGCCGCAATCTAGCCTCCGTCTCCTACGGATCTGATCTCTTCATATGGTGTCTCCTACGGATCTACCTCTTCTTCATCATGTTGCTATCCCTCGGTGTTCGTTGATTTTTTATGGCCTTAATTATAAGGAGTGGATACCGCACATTCGTCTCCATATGCGCGGTCAACGCCTTTGGGACCTTCTCACCGGCGATCGTCCTTGCCCACCACGACCGGTGTTTCCCAGCGAGACACCACTCCCCCACACTGCTGATGACACCGCCAAGAAGGCGGCAACCGATGCCTATGCGACTGCTGTTGCTGCTTATTCCTCTCAGGATGTTCTCTATCGGCAGTGGTGTGATGACGATGCTCGTGCCACAACATCCTCATCGCTAGCATTGATGTGTCCCTGACTGGTGACATTGTGAGTTTGGCGACGTCTCAACTGATGTGGGATCATCTTCGCTCTCACTATGAGCCTACCGGTGACTCCCTCTACCTTACTGTCGTCAGACAGGAGCAGGCTCTTCAACAGGGTGATGCCACGGTCGATGAGTTCTATACACAGATATCTTCTATCTGGCGTCAGCTCGACTCTTTGGGACCAGCAATCTGTCGTATCTGCCAGTGTTGCCAGCATCAGCACTCCCACCTACAGCTTCGTCGGGTCTATGACTTTTTGACCCGACTTCGGCCTGAGTTCGAGCAGATACGTGCCCAGCTGCTTGCCCGTCACCCACGTGTGACGTTCTTGGATGTTCTTGCTGCTATTCGTACTGAGGAGACTCGTCTTCGTACTGCTGGTCTTTTGGCACCTTCTGCTTCTGTTTTGGCGACCCGTGCTCCTGCCTCTTCTGCTCCTATCACACCAGATCTGCCTTCTGCTACAGCACCCGTGCGAGGTGACACCAGACGCTGCACCTACTACCACCGAGACAGACATGTGGAGGCGCATTGTAACAAGAAGCGGAGGGATCAGGCTGCTGCCAAGAAGAAGGAGACTCACACTGGGGGTTTCACATCTCAGAGGAGAACTGCCCCATCTGATACTGAGCAGGAGCTTCTCACGTTATTTCGTCGGATGTCTGCTTCCTGGGTGGCTCTCTCATCACTTGGAAGACCAAGAAGCAGCAGGCGGTTTCTCGATCGAGTGCAGAGGCTGAGTTGCGTGCTATGGCCTTGTTGACAGCAGAGATTATCTGGCTACGTTGTTTACTTGAGGATTTTGGCGTGTCTATTTCCACACCTACTCCTTTGTTGTCTGACAGTACAGGTGCCATCAGTATTGCTCGTGACCCGGTGAAGCATGAGCTCACCAAGCACATTGGTGTGGACGCCTCTTTTACGCGTTCACAGGTACGGGATGAGGTTATTGCTCTACAGTATGTGCCTTCTGAGTATCAGCTCGCGGATTTCTTCACAAAGGCCCAGACCAGAGCACAGCACAGTTTTTATCTTTCCAAACTCAGTGTTGTTGATCCACCATGAGTTTGAGGGGGGTGTTAGATGTATATGTCCCTTTGTATATGGTCTTTTGTGCTTATTTACCATTCCATGTACTCTATATATATCGGGCTATTGCCCTTGGAATAATACAAGAGAGTTTATTCCTAACAGCCGCAACCTAATGGGCCAGACGTCGCTTCTTAGTTGGCCGCATCCCAATGGGCTCTCTTCGACCGATCGACCTTCTTTCTGTGTCGAGCGACCTTTATGCCGAGACTTGCATACGAGCCTTCTTCCTTCGAGCCTCCATACGACCGATCAACCGAACACGGACTCTAATCGCGATACGACTGAACGACCCAATACCGAGTGATCGACCTTCAGACTCGAACTGACGACCGATCGACTCAACTGTGCTGATGAAGCCACATGCCCGGCATGCTTGTATCTGACTTGTGCAGAGTCAGATAGGTCGAATACAGGCGCAATCGAGTTACCCATGCACAAGATAACTCGTCTGCCAATCAACTGCTTCTTCTGCGTCGAATCGAGCCAACTTCTCCACAATTGTATCCAAGAATATTATGTAAAATTTAAGTTCAACGTTCAAATAGCATTTTAATTACTTCCTTGATCTATTTTAGATCCCGCTCTTTCTCTCATTGCTTTTATCACCTTTTAAATGTAAAGCGGTGCAGCTGTTCTCTATTCAACAAAAGTTTATGCTTGCATTTCAGTCAAAAACAGTCAAAAACAATCAAAAGTGCTACCACCAAATAATATTAAGTATGTACTTGAAGCCGTCTATTAAGCATCGATGTCCTATCTAATAACATATATAACCTGTATTTTTTTTTAAATTTACATATCCTTTATATCATTCCAAGTACTTCAGTAAATTATCATATAGCTCATTAAAATGACATTATCGATTGAGTGCATGTCTATATGAGAAGGCTCCATAAAATTAGAACTAAATCCTCTGATTCGGGAACAGATTCCTCGCCAGAAAAACATGATCAAATAGAAGTATATCACCATACAGGTTGGTTGGCACATGCATGCATGCACGTGTGTACGCATTCATTCATTCATTATGAGCCACAGCTTCTTAGCTCATTTAACCGTATAGAGAACCCATATTGAGAATACAGTTACAACAGTGGAAATGAAAACCAATCATATACAAAGAACCCCCATAATTTACGTTTGATAAGTTTCATTGCCACGACAGTGTTAAAGTGTGACATGATATCTCTTCCGCCTAGTTCAAGCAGAAGATGATCCACAAAAGGCCACTCTACCATTCCAGTTTATGCCTTTCTCCCATTCATATGCTTAAAGTTTTCCAACTTCTTTTGTTGGCATAAACTGGTACATCAGGAGATGCCTCCGAAAAAATGCTGAATTAAGCCGTGGTTAATGAAAAAAGAATATAAATCTGTCAATTTTTACAGTGAATTCTACAGAAATCCATATCTTTTGTCGGTTCTTTTTTGTTGAATTTGCTTCTCCAATCCAGTAAACTAGATGAACCAGAAAGGCGTCCTGACTGATTACATTGCAACAGACATATGACTACAAATAGCAGTACAAGTGACATCTACAGATATTCTCATTATGAGTTCGTTTGGGTATTATCATTCAGATAACAAGTTTGAGCTTGAGGAATTAAAAAGAGACATTCAGTAGTAGAATCAAAACCGAATTGTATATTTCCTGTGTATGTTCAAAGTCCATAAAGTCTTTCAGAGATTCAAGAATCAAGAACACCTAAAACTACAACCACACTAAATCAGTCATTTACAACAGCTAAATATGCAAGTTGAGTCATTAGTAGAACAGAATGAACCGTTACTATGAACCAAGACAACAGTAATATACAGATAAATAGCAGGAATAGCGTTTCGTTAGCACATTCTAATTCACTGATGGATCACTTAATGGAGACGGCTTCACACATAAAAATTAAATTAATTAAAGCAATCCTCAGCTTCCCTGCAGAAAAACAAAATCCCATCAAGAAACGACGCTAATATCCAGGTTCTATAAAAAAAATTTAAAAACAACAGTATTCAATAAGATAAATAAACCTAATAAAAGTTCAAATTCCCATAAGAAATGATCGGAATTTTTTTCAATTAACATATTAAAACATGCAGAACATCACAAATCACAACCACTTTCAACTAATTCACCGAATCCAATTAAACCCAAAAAAAAAGCAACCATCTTTACACCAAAAGAGTATACAGAAATAACACCAAAATGAACCAAAATTGCTCAAAAATAAAAAAAAATAAAACTCAAACGTACATCGAAGGAGCGAAGCTCGGCATGTCGATAGCTGCCTCCTTAACATTTTCCACAGTAACCCCCCTTACTCCTCCTCCTCTACTCCCCATCCAAATCCATCAAAACAAACTAAAACACTAGAAAATTTCCGGTAAAGGAAAAAAGAAAGCGATCGCTCGCCAACTATAGCTACTTCCTTGCTCCTCAAGCGAAAACAGCCAACCAAATAGATTGATTCGGAGCTCAAAAGATGAGATTTTTAGGGTTTTTAGTAAAATCTGTAAGATTGAAGAATGAATTGGGGGTGAGGGCGACGGAAGAGAACCGCCACTCTGTTCTTCTTCTCCTCCTCCTCTCTCCCTTTCTCAATCCAATCTCCTCTCTCCCTTCCTTTTGACCTCTGCTTGCCCTCTCTCTCTCCCCCTCTCTTTCTCTCTCTAGATTTGTCTATTTTGATTTTTCTATTTTGAAGTTGGATTGATTTTATTTATTTATTTATTTATTTTGGGAAGCGGGTGACGTTTGCTGGCAGCATTCCAATCTCAAGATGTCGTTTTCTTCCCTCCAATTATTATTTTTTACTTTCGTTTTAAAAACTTTTACACGAATCTTATTTATAATTAGCCCCTGGTACAAACTGTTATTACATACTGCTTCCTTTCCAATTTCCGACCCTACCAACCCTGACTTTTCCAAGTTTCCGTTTTGCATGCATTTGCTATTAATGATGCAAACTTCCTTTCCTTGATGTAGGGCGGCATAATGCACCCGATCCGACCCGATCCGAACCCGGTCTCTTTAACCGGGTATGGATAGAGCTCTATCCGAGTCGGATCGAATTCGGGTCGACCCGGCCTACTCGAATAAAATCCGGGTCGGGTACGGGGCTGGCCCTTCTACCCGATTGACCCGAATTCCACCCGGATACAAAGAATTACCCTATAATAATTAAATTAAATATCAATATTTACCAGCAAACATTGTAGCCTTGTGGTAGTCAATTGGGAGCGCACGTACCTGCTCGCGGAGCCTTCCATCTGCAATTGTCATTGCAATTAAATTATTGTTTTTACTCTCACTTTCGACCTGTACCCGACCCGCAAAATGAATCGGGTCGGGTACGGGTCAACCCGGGTTACACCGGGTCGGATACGGGTTTTCGAACCCTGATCCGGATTTAATCCGGGTCGGATTCGGTTTTACCCCTATCCGAGCCGGACCCGATCCGGACCCGACCCGACCCGACCCGTTTGCCACCAGTAGTAGTTGATGGTAGAGTAACAAATTTCTTTTTATATCACTTCTAAAAAAATAAAATATGAAAATGATAATCTCTATTTTGTTATTTCAAAACATATCAACCAAAATAGTTTTAGATTCAAAAAATTATTGTCTCAAATCATATGGCACTTACATATGAGATACATATGGTTGAAAAAGGTCTAGAAATAGGCTCCGTGTGATTTTCCGACTTCTTCCGGTTTCATGGGAACTCCGAAGTTAATTGTTCGCAGGCGAGAGTAGTACCAAGATGGATGACCTCCTGGAAAGTCCCTATGTTTCCACGAGTCATGTGCCCTCCCTCTTGAGAGTATGAGGTCGAGAGCACTTTATAGCTGTCTGATAAATCAAAAAAGGACTCGAAATAACCCATGCAGCGTCAAAAAAACCCCACGGAAAGGATGCGGTGCACTCTCGAAACCAAGAAGGAGCGAGAAGTGTGTGTGTGCGCGCGCGCGTATCTTCGAGAGTAAAAGGGGGAAATCGGTGGCTAAATTGCAAAAAACATTGGCGGCAAAATGCAACGACACCAATTGAAAGCTTACTAATAAGGTGAATTGATGGGGCATCAACATCATCAATTATCATTACTTGTATGTTAGTTTCGTCAAGGACTGGCATTGTCCAATGTTGGATATTGAGACACCCTATTAAAGGTTTGATGATTAAGCAAATGATGTGTACTAATGATAATTACCAAGTGTGTATGACATAATGACATATCAAAAATGGAGTTCAAACCAATTGAATAGGGGAAAAGTCAACAAGACATGAATGGAGAAAAATATATTGGATCACACAAGCCACTCAAGCCAAAACAACCAAGGATGATCAAGATGGAGTGTGAGAGCTCAACCAAGGCAAGAGAAGCTAAAGAAGATAAGGCATGGAGATGAAGATTCAAGTGCATTAAGAAGCCTATTTGGTAATTTTGATGTAATTTTTTCCAAGTACTTGGACTTTATGAATTGCCAGAGGATTGGAGCTACACATACTTAGTTATGTTTAAATCAATATTTTTAAACTCCCAAAAATGTTTTGAAAAAGATTTGAAAAGATTTGAAATATTTTTGAACTCTTTTATGATATTTTTCCATGTATCAGAAAAAGAGTCAACTACTTTTAGTATATAAGTTGACTACTTTGTATGGGGGAAACGAGGACATTTCTTTGTTTATGAAAGGAGTCGACTGTAGTTATGTTGATAGTCAACTACCATTGTTCTGGCAGCCAACTACTAGCAGTACTGTAGTCAACTAATTTGGCCCAACAGACTGAAAAAACATCTTTCTGTATTTAATGGAAGGTTGTCGTTAGGGGATATTTTTGTGGAAGTTGGCTTGATTCGGCGTTGAAGGAGCATTGGTTGTACAGACGAGTTATCTTGTGCAGAGATAACTCGACTGTCCTTGGGTTTGACCTATCTGACTATGCACAAGTCCGGTACGAGGATGATGCGCATTTGGTCTTCTACAGCGCAATTGGGTCGAATCGGTCGCCAGCTTGGGTCTGATGGTCAATCGTTCGGTATTGGGTCGTTTGGTCGTAAATCGGTTGAAGTCTGTATTCGGTCGATTAGTCATTCGTTGGCTCGTTGGCTAGTTGGTCGATAGCTCGTACACTTGGCTCGGCACTTCGTTCGTTCGATACAAAAAGAAGATCGCTCGGTCGAAGGGAGCCCATTGGGATGCGACCCACTAGGATGCGTCAGATGCCTACTAGGGTGCGGCATAGTAATTGCGTAG
Source organism: Scilla litardierei (assembly GCA_030789695.1). Lineage (NCBI taxonomy): Eukaryota > Viridiplantae > Streptophyta > Magnoliopsida > Asparagales > Asparagaceae > Scilla > Scilla litardierei. The sequence goes on along the minus strand of CM061137.1, from coordinate 14,718,623 downwards.
ATGTGATTGGATAGGATGTCGTTAAATGTGAGATCTGTATCTTCTGGAATTCCTAGCCAATGATGACACCTATTGTAACCTAGGGTTATAAATAGGGGGGTTTAAGGTTAAGGTTTCGTGTGGAACATTGTGGAACACATTGAGAGGATTTGAGCCGCCATTGTTAGAGCCAACTTTGAGAGATTGTATTGTGAGCTTTTGGAGAGATCTTGTGTGCTTCTTCTTCGCCTGTGAAGAGAATATTTGCTTGTTCTCTCCTTCCATAATAAAGCGTATCGGTGTTCCCCCTTGGCCAGTCCACGGCCTAAAAGCAATTCTCATAGTGCTCTATTGGTTGTTGTTTGTTTGCTCATCTTTGTTTTGTGGTTCTTCGGCAATCCGAGTTTCTGCGACGTAGTGCACAACAAATTGGTATCAGAGCTTTACGGTTCCGGAGATCAACGGAGGAGACGAAGATGAGCAGTGGTGGTGATGACAATTCCTCAAAGGCGTCGACTTCTTGGTCACATGCTCCAATTGCTCAGATTATCATGTCCAACATGGAGTTCGAAATTGAGAAGTTTGATGGAAGGATCAACTTCAATGTGAAGTCATGGATGTCTTGAACCAACTTGGTCAAGACATCGCATTAGAAGAGAAGCCGGTGGGCATGTCTGATCAAGAGTGGAGAACTCTGAATCCGAATGCATGTGGTACCATCCGACTGTATTTGTCGAATGAGAAGAAATGCACATGCATGGAGGAGACAAGGGCAAGCAAGTTCTGGAAGGATCTCGGCAAGTACATGAAGAAGGACATCCAGAACCAGCTAAACTTGAAGAAGAGGCTTTTCGGTTTGAAGTTAGCCGAGGGGGTTTCTATAGAGGAACAACTCGACTACTACAACAAGCTTCTTACCGACTTGAGGAACATCGACGTGAAGGTTGACGTTGAAGACAAGGTGATGATTCTCCTCAACTCTATACCCATTGAGTATGTGTACTTGGTATCGGTTCTTACCCATGGTAAGGAATCGAACACATTTGAAGAGGTGTCCAACGCTCTGACGAGCAACGAGTTCAGGAAGAACGATGGGGACACCAGCAACTGAGCTTTGAGCGATGCTCTTACGGTCATAAGGGGTTGTATTGGAGAGAAGGGTGGAGATCGAAGGGGGTATTTCAGATCCAAGTCAAGAGACAAGACAAGGGGCCCTCAACGCAAGGTGCTGGTGAAGGACCAATGTGCTTTCTGTGAAGAAAGAGGACATTGAATCAGAGACTGCCAGAAGGCGAAGAAGAAGCACGTCGTAACTGACAACATCGCGAAGGGCATTGAGGTCGAAGAGTATGTATTTATTGGTGTTTCGGAGGACTTGACGTCAGATGGTTGGGTATTCGACTCAGGGTGCTCATTCCATATGACGCCACATCGAGAGTACTTTACGACCTTCAAGGAAGATGGTAAGAATACAGCCTTACTGGGTGATGACCGAGCTTGCAGCACGATAGGCATCGGGACAGTGCAGATAAGGATGAGCGACGGTGTTACATAAGACATCGATGAGGTATGCTTTGTTTTCGACCTAAGGCGTAATCTTATATCTCTTGGCTCGCTAGAATCCAAGGGCTGTCGAGTGACCATGGAGAATGGAGCTCAGCGGGTAACCAGAGGAGCAACGATCTTAATGAAGGGGAAGCAGAAAGGCAACCTTTATTATTTGGATGGTTCGGTCGTAACTAGCACGACATCTCTGACTCGTGAGGCTGAGAAGGACAACTCATGGTTATGGCAAGTGCACCTCGGGCATGTGGGCAAGAAAGCTTTGCAGAAGCTTATTGTTGGAAATCGTCTGAAGGGAGCTAAGATCGGGAAGATTGAGTTTTGCGAGCACTATGTGTTTGGGAAACAGACCGTGCTTTATTTGATGTGGACATCCATAGTACGAAGGGAGTGCTTGACTATGTACACACCGAAGTATGGGGGCCGAGTCGAACGGCCTCATTGGGAGGAAAACACTACTTTATGTCATTCATCGATGATTTCTCACGCATGATGCGGGTGTTTCTGCTGAATTCAAAGTATCAAGTTCTTAGAACTTTCATCGAGTGAAATAAGCTGGTCAAGCAAACTAGTCAGCAAGCCATGCATCTCCGAAGTGACAACGGTGGGGAGTATAGGTCAGATCTCTTCGAGAAGTTTTGCAGATCGGTAGGTATTCAGAGACACTACACTGTTTGTGGTATGCTGCAGCGAAATGGGATAGCTGAAAGTTGAATCGAACTTTGCTGGAGAAAGTTCGATGCATGATGTCAACAGCTGACATATCGAAGGAGTTTTGGACAGAGGCCCAGGCGTACGTAACCTACTTGGTCAATCGGCTACCATCTGCAGCATTGGAGGGTCGATCTCCATTGGAGGTCTGATCGGAAAAGCCAGTTTCTGACAATGAATCCTTCGAGTTTGGGGCTGTCCGAGCTACTATGCCATGAAGGAAGACAAACTCGATACTTGAGCTAAGAAAGCCATCTTCTTAGGCTTCAACAATGGTGTCAAGGGATACCAACTATAGTGTTCGACACAGAGGATGGTGATCTTGAGCAGAGATGCAACGTTTGATGAGTCGACGTTGCCGAAGAAGGAGCATGAACCAGTGGTGGAGATCGAACAGACACAACTGCAGCATGTCTACGACAACGTGTCTGAGGTTCCACAACGGTCGATCAACGATTTAGATCGACCCACACCAGAGGCTGCAGAAGACGGACTCCATACGGATGTTGGTGAAGTTGGTGGTTCAAAAAAATTGGTGGAGATAGCTCGTCTCCAAGGATCGTTCAGTTGAAAGATTCCATGGCAGTGTCGAGGCCGAAGCATGAAATAAGAAGACCTGCAATGTACTCGGAGATGGTCTCATTCTCATTTCCGGCAGTATGTATAGATGTTCCCAATTCGTTCAGTGGGGTGGAGCAATCCGAAGACCCAGAGCGGTGGTAAAGTGCAATGGACGATGAGATGGCATTGCTGGCGAAGGATGACACGTGGGATCTCGTGAAGCTTCTGAAGGGCAAGAAAGCAATTGTGTGCAAGTGGGTATACACCAAGAAGGAATGGGTCGAATCAGAAGTTGTTTGCTACAAAGCTCGCCTCGTAGCGAAGGGTTTCGCACAAAGAGAATACATTGATTACAATGAAGTCTTCTCTCATGTGGTGAAGCATTGCTCGATTCAGATCATGCTGGCATTGGTTGCTTAGTTCAACCTTGAACTGGTGCAGCTAGATGTCAAGATGGTGTTCTTGCACGTAGAGCTTGAAGAGGAGATCTATGTGGCTTAGCCCGATGGCTGTGGGAGTGGTAATGGTCTTGCATGTAGGCTGAAGAAGTTACTCTATGGGGTTGAAGCAATCACCAAGTCAATAGTATAAGCATTTCGAACGCTTTATGACCGATGATCAAGGGTATGTTCGTAGCTCCTATGATCATTGCGTGTTCTATCGGATGTTGGTTGACAGGTCCTTCATCTATCTTCTGCTTTATGTTGATGACATGCTCATAGCTTCATTGAATAAAGAGAAGATTCAGAGATTGAAGTCTCAATTCACTTATGCGTTTGAGATGAAGGACCTGGGCGAATCACAAAGGATTCTTGGGATAGAGATCACAAGAGATCGAAGTGGATGTACTGTTTATCTTTCACAGAGTCGCTATTTGAAGTCTGTTATACAAAGATTTGGCTATGAGAAGAGGAAGTCTGTAGCTACTCCGCGTGCACCTCACTTTAAGCTCAGTGTCAAGCAGTGTCCGAAGAACGAAGAAGAGATGAAGCTCATAGAGAGCGTACCGTATGCCAATGCGGTAGGGGCCTTGATGTATGCAATGGTATGTACCAAAACCGATCTATCACATGCGATCAGCATGGTGAGCAGATACATGCACAATCTAGGGAAGGAGCACTGGCGAACAGTGTAATGGATCTTATGGTACATCAATGGCACAGTCGACGTCGGATTGGCCTATATCCGAGGTGTTCATGGTCTGCACACTGTCGGTTATGTCGATTCTGACTATGCATGCAACTTGGATGGGAGGCGATCGATGACAAGATACGTCTTCACCCTGTCTTGTGCTCTAATTTGTTGGTGGAGTATCCTTCAGTCTACGGTGGCCATGTCTACTATGGAGGCAATGTATATGGCATTGACTGAAGCGATGAAAGAGGCAATATGGCTAATGGGCTTGATGGATGATCTAGGAGCCTACCTGTCACGATCGCTTTTCGATCGTACGTTTTTCGTACGCGTACTTTTGTTCGTACGCCTATTTATTTTAATCTCTTCTTGTATCCGAACCGTATGATGTGATATGTTGTTGTGACCCTCTGGAAGAGTGCTTATTTTTGGAATTATTTTTGAACATCATTTCACGAGTCGTTCTCCCACAAAATAACTATGTTTGAAGAGGTGTCGTAGCTTTCACCTTCGTCGTTAGACCTTTTTATTTTTAGTTCTGATTTCTGTTACCCAAGCCCATGACTGATCTCCTTAGTCTCGACCCTCTCGTCGACACGGTTGTCCCGGTATTTTTCTTATAATTATCGGACACCGCTAGACCCACTTTTTCCACTAATCCCCTTCTAATACACTTAGCTTAATTAACTTGATAATTTAACTAACCTAATTAAAACTATAGGGTTAATATGTTTCATGAAAATAATTCCTAGCTATTCGTCATCCCATATTAACCTAAGTCTACCCCCTCCCTCTCACACCTTCTCTCTCCAATCACCAATGCATCCCACTTTCAAAACCGTTTATCAAAACAACTTTCTTATGTTCACCACTTTAGGCTATTCAACCCACTACATTAACTCAATCTATACCCCCTCTATCTCTCCCTCTCTCCTCCTATAACCCTTAAAATCACTAAACCCTAGACCCAAATAGCAATATTTCATCTTCTTATACAAACGCATCCTAGGGTTAATATAATTCACACAACTTTCGCCCAGCCACCATATAACCCACGCACGACCTCTCCCACTCACGGCCTGGCTTCCTCCCCACGTCCTCCACCTCCGGCAACATTTCCCTCGACAATCACCATCTCCTCCTCCCTTTAAACCCCGTGCAAAACAAGAAAACCCCCCCCACAAAAAATATCAGTCTCCACCCCTCAAACTCACGGCCGGAGAGCCGCTGCCACCGTCGACAACCACCACTCACGGCCCAACCTCCCATCGACGTCCCCCATCCACGGCCAGCCTTCCCACGCGTCAGCCCTACCTCCTCCTCCCGTAAACAGCATGCAAACACCGCAAAACCCCAAAACTGTCCTCCTCTTTCATCAAACTCACGGCCAGGAGCTTCTGGGCCGCCGCCGACCGTCCCCATGCTGTCGGCCGCCCCCTCAGGTCCCCCTGGCTGCGCTGAAGCTTCCCTAGCCACTGCACCCCTGGAGCTCTCCCGTTGTGCGTGTAAACTTCAGATCCGTGCACTCCAGGCCGTAGATCCCGCTGTCTGCCGCCTCTCGTGCCTCCCTGTGCCGCAGTCCATGCCTTCCCGACGCCGTAGGATGCTGTGCCACTAGCCATCCCCTTCGCGTCGCTGTTCGGTGATCGTACCGCTACCCGGTTGATCGTCGTTCATTGCCACTGTCTGCCGTACTGTTCGCGCTATCAGAGTCCAACCCCTGACGTCACTACCCGACGTTAAAGTAGCTCTCGCGTCGTGTTAAGGTATACCTGAACCGTAGGAACCCACACCTGCATGTTAACAAGATAAAAACTGTGATTTCATTGCTTTGGTAACCCATTAATTGAAGATTAATAATATGGGACTGTAGGCTGGGCGTTGATTGAACACATAGGAAATATCTGGACTCTTTGATCGTGTGACTTGCAGCACGTCTCTTTCAGGCAAGTGAAACTTGCACAGTAATTTGTTAGGCCATATTTTAGGCCATTTTGTAAAATTGTGTAAAAGAGACTAGGCGGTGAAATGATAGTCACCCTAGACGACCATATTTGATCTAGTTTGACAACGAAACTAGATCCAACGTCCTACTAGATCTAGCTTGACAACGAAGCTAGATCCGACACCTTTACTATGCTATCATTTCATGCCTCATGTCATGTTTACTTTCAAATTAACTGTACGCACTTTAAACTGCTTATTGACATATTCATGCATCTTTCCATGTCAGTTCATGCATCAACTTGCTCTATCATGATTGTGTAGCACATGCTACTATAAATTGCAAGCTGCGGCGAGTAGGATTTTGACTCCTACATACTGATTGAGGCTAGGCACTTGCTTTACGGGCACAACCCTACGCCAAACCAAAAACACTTCCTGGCTCGTGATCCAGAAGCGAGCTCAGTGTTGTTGGTGAAAAAAAACCAATGCTCGATACACGTGGAGGGGTAGGGTTAAACGGTCGCTTGAGCGTAGAAGTGAGCCCGTACAGCCACTTCAGCCAAAAGACGGAAACCCTGTGCACAATGTGATAAGTTAGTGATTCGTGAATTTGTGAAATAGTGATTCGTAGTTTCTGCTAAGATGTGCATGCTTTGTTACCATCATGTCATTTTAATTGTTGCATTCTTTAAATGCCATGTCATCTCATTTTAACTTGAATTAATATGCCATGTCATCTCTTTTAAAACTGCTAAGTTGTATTCTTTATACTTTACGTTTCCTTGCACAAAAGTCTCCTTTTTCCTCTTTGGAGATTTTTGCTGATATGTGTCCTTTTCTCTTAGGGTGTCACATGTCAGGTTTTGAGCCTGAGTTAGTTGCTGAGTATGACTAGCTGTTGACGTCCAGTTCGAGGTCACCGGAGTTCTACCCTTAGTTTCAGCAGGAGGTTTCCTCTTAGTCGTTGCTTACTTTTAGTAGATGCTGTTAGATTGTTCGGTGCGTAGCACCATATCTTGTTGTAGTTTCGGCCATGCTTAGGCCTTTTTTGCTTTCAGACTCTATACTCTTTTTATGACTATATCTATGTAATGATTGGAATAAAATCTGTGGATGTTGAATGTTGGATAATTTTATTTGTCTTCCCTCATTATTATTATTGTTGTTTCGTCGTAATGTAAAGAACCTGATAATGGATTGAATTACCAGACGCTTATCAGACTGTAGCTTCACAGCTCCAAGTCTGAGTGGACCTCTTCACATCTCGCCTTCCATACTTGGGAAGTGGAGCGTGATAGTTTTTAGTGGTGGCCCATGCAGGTCCTCTTTGCATCTGTGAAATATCGGAACAATAATAATGATAACAACATCCATTTAAATATTCGGAACATTCAAGTCATGAATTGAGTCTAATCTGAACGTTTCCTTGTCTTAGATGGCTGGAAGACGTATAATAGGGGTAATCTATTAGACCTGGACTATAGGAAGATTTAGTTAGACGCACGTGCTTGCTAGTTAGGCATCCATGATTGTTAGTTAGACATTTTACTAAGGATTGATATAATCATCTTAGGAACTTCCTTAGTGGTTTCTTACCTAGCTCAGACCATATTAGATTTTTAAAGTTTCTTTAGTCGTTTGCTTGGATTCATCAAATTTCGAGCCCAGCAGAACGTAATCATGATCCCCTAAGGACCTTTCCCTGAGATCTCTAGTACAGTATAGTTCATTAGAAAGTCTTAATGATAAGTTCCACTAATCTTTAATCGGCCCGGTAATTAGAACCCCCGATTTTTAGCTTCTTCCTAATCATTACACTTCTGTATTATCGACCAAAGATTTCCATCATAGCTTTTCATGAATCATATCCTAGGTGTATCGATCATGCGATCATATTGTTTCCCCTCGAATCACGTGATCGCCTCATGACGATTATCATTAATTTTTTCGAATCTTCTCCATCGCAAATCCCGATTCTTCTAAAAATATTTTCGATATCCCTTATTAAATTCTTCGCTTAGTTTAACTTCTTTGAAAACCCCTTATTATATATTTAGATTTCTTGCTTTTCGGTTGAGTTAAAATTCTTTCTTGGATTTTGAAACATTCTTGGTCGTAATTTTTTTAGTTACTATCTCGTAACCATTTTCTAACCGGTATCTTTCGTATTTCAGTTTTAAAACCCTGTTACCATTTTGATAATTCAATATATCATTCTTTTTCTAAACTACGAAATTTATTTTTAATGTAGTAATCTTGTGCAGAGATAACTCGACAGTGCTTGGGTTCGACTTATCTGACTCTGCACAAGTCAGGTACTAGGATACTGAGCATTTGGTCTTCTACAACGCAGTTGGTCGATCGATCGTCAGCTTGGGTCTGATGGTCGATCGTTCGGCATTGGGTAGTTTGGTCATAACTCGGTTGAAGTTCGTATTCGGTATATCGGTCATTCGATGGCTCGTTGGTCAATAGTGTTGGATTATGATCTCAGCCTACAGGGGATGAATAGGCTTATAAAATATTTTCACGAATATAAAAATCTTTTGCCTAAACAATCAAATAGTCACAGAGCAAATATGGTGCAGAGAAAATAAAGTAGAAGCAAACAAAGAGTGCCACGATATTTACCCGGGTTCGGTCGCCCCCGACCTACTCCAGCCCCAAAGTAATCACTAGAATAATAATGTCAATATACAAACCATACAGAACTTCGTGCCCTAACACTTAGCTCACCAAGTTTATATCTCACTCCCCAAATTGTCGAACACCACTATCCTAGCGAAAATTTTACTCTTGACTAGCCCCAACCAATCAAGAGTCCCCAAAGAACCCCAAAGAATGAAACTAAAACCTAATACAAAGATCTGCCAATGCTATCATAAATATAAATAAGATAAGGAGTTTAGAGTGCTCAGTTTTTTTATGTTTGAGTACTCCTTGTCGATCAACATGTCGTCAGCTTCGTGATGGCATAAACGGTATTTCAATCTGAGCTCTGGATCAAAAGATACAGCCTTCCAAAGTTCGGTTCGCAAATATGCCTGAATCTGGCTTGTATGTAATCAATTCTCTGTTCTGCAGAATCGGCAGCGGTCTGTGCGTAAAATAATAGATACACTGTCTTACAAAAAATGCAATAAATCACCCCGAGCTCAGAGAAATCCAAATAAATACTCGTTGGGATCGTGAGCTTGTTCTCTTCGACTGAAAAATAAGAAAGGGCAGATTTGTTTGCTCTTCTGAAGAGAAATTTTCAGATCTTTGAAGCACGTCGCTTGGAGAGTTTGAAGAAGGCTTGACTTGATATCTTTGTAGGAGATGACTTGGGATTCAACCTCTTTCTCCTTCAATTAATTATAACACTTACTCTTAATACTTGAGTATTACTCCTGCACATACAAAAACAAATTTCTATCAAGTGCATGCAAGCAAAAACCAAATGAATGGGGAATTAAAAATCAAAACCAGTGGTTATAAAAATTCCCTGCAAAATGTGAGTGCCTAGTTGCTCTCTAAAAGATGGTACTGATCTTTCTCCTTGGTTCGCTTTCCAATTTCCAATGGCTCCTTGAATAATTTCTCCAAACAACAAAGACCAAGATTTGTTAGCCTGCCCACTATTTTTTCCCTCTCTCTAATTAATTGCATGCCCAACGTTTTGCTTTTGGCTCAATTACTTTTGGTTCACCTGCACACACAAAGATGGGAGAGTAATGTTAATTCTTGAATTTTAAAAACAAACTCACCTCCTTCAATTAATTTTGTCAATGCACAAGCTTTAGATACAGCCGAATGAAATTGTTGTGGAGCACCAATCTCTCTCTTTTTCTTGTTGCTGGTATATGTAAGGGTGACTTCAATTATCTTGGTGCATGAAGAGATGATGGCTTGCGGCAATGCAGAGGTTTGCTTGAGGAAAAACTTGTGGCAAGAAATATTTTTTTTGCTTGGATTTTTTTCGGCAATGGGAGATGAGGTTAGGTTTTTTGGTATTAATTTTTCGCCGGCTCTCTCTCTTCTTTTGCTTCTCCCTTGGAGGGTTTTTATATAGCTTTTGGCCAAGGTGTTGTAGTCTCACAAAAACTCTCTTAGAGATAGGTTCAAATTGATTTTGATTTGATTTGATTCTCTATTTAAATTTAGCTTTTGTCCAAGAATTTCAATCCAATCAAAACTCCTTTAAATTGATTTGATATGATTTTGTTCTCATCCTCTCTCCTTGGTGTAATGAACTTGATCATTCTCCTTCAATAAATAGAACTGTTTCAGAGTGTTTTCTCACTACAAAGCGTTGACCGTGGAGAACCCGGTCAACGTGGTCAAGGGGCCCGCTTGGGGTCCCTTGGGGAGCTTCGAATCGGTGCAGAAGGGTCGAGGGGAAGCCTCGGCCCTGGTTGAGTCGCTCGGCCTCGGACTGACGTGCTCGGCCTCGGCTGAAAGGGGGACGAGGGGTAGCCTCAGTCACCCGGGTAGATGCACGGCCGGCGGGTGGCGAGGAAGAGTCTCGGACCCGACTAAGACGCTCGGCCTCGGTAGGGCGTGCTCGGCCTCGGCAGGCTGACGGTGAGGGGAAGCCTCACTATCCAGTCGATCGAGTGGTCGGAGAGGGGCGAGGGGTAGCCTCGGCCCGTTGATCAGCTGTCCACCTGCGTAGACGAGAACGCTCGTCAGGGGGCCGGACCTTGGTTCCGGCCAAATCCCCTCCGATGCCTAAGTCAGATAGAGATCTGAGAAAGGAGGCCCGGCGGAGACGGTTCGACTCGTGAGGAGATCGTAACGGCGTCTCTCGGCGCGAGCAGGGGAGGAAGGAGATGAATTGGGGGAACGAGGTCGTTGATGGAGTACCTTAGGTTTTGTTACCTGAGATGCGATCCCTTTCTTCTTCGTCTTCCTGACCCTTTTGTAGAGCTCCCAGCGTGATTGGCTCTGGCCCACGTCCCACGCCCGCCGTCGATCGTGCCCCATCAGTCCTCTCAAGCCGCCGCCCTCTCCGCCCTGCCAGCACCTCCCCATTATCGCCCTTTAGTGGTCGCGTGTCCGGGGGAGCGGTTTTCGCAGGAGTGGGCGAGCGACCAACGGGTTATTGGGGCCGGGTCGGATCGACGTTTCGAGAAGATCCCTTGTAGGGCCTTTGTCGAATGGGCTTTGAGAATGCAAATGGGCTCTTGGGCTCGTGCTTTATGGGTCTCGGTCAAATAGGCGTAACAATTGCCCCCATCGGTCGGGTTGATCGGCCTCGGCCGGTTCGGCTCGGCCGATGTGACCTCTGCCGATTTGACAGGCTCTCCAGTCGATGCCGACTCATTTATTAGTCGTCATCATGAGTTAGCCCGTTCGATGTTTTTAAGGCGCGGGTTCCGAAGCGCCGTCGGCCTCCAGATGTTGCCACGTGTAGCAGCAAGCTTATCCCTGCCGCTCGCGGAGTCGCTTTAAGTGGAGAAGCCGAGGGATTCGTGAGCCGCCATCCCATCGTCTCTCTTCTTTGCGCTGATCCCCCTTTTGTCTGAGCTCTGCCCCATGTCGTCTTCCTCTGACACGGGTTCGGTTCGGTCGGAGCGCGATGCGGCTCCAGATCTGGCGGGTGGTACTCCTTCGGCGATTAGTCAGCACGGGGATGATCTTTCAGGGGTTCCTTCTGAGGTCTTGGCGTGGCCTTCGTCGATCTGTGCCACCGCCATCGGGAGCATGCGCTCCTCCTATCTGCTTCCGCCCTACTCGGCTCGTGCCCCTGGGGCTGACGAGCGGATCTGCTCTCCAGGTCCTAACGAGGTCGGAATATATGAGAAGTGCTTCCACTTCGGGCTCCGTTTCCCGCTTCATCCTTTTATCGTTGAGTTCCTTCAGGCCCACAATGTGTGCTTGTGTCAATTCTGTCCCAACGCCGTCGGGATCCTCGTCGGGTTCGTTGTCGTCTGCATGCTGAAGGGTGTGGTGCCCTCTCTCCGCCTCTTTGCCCAGTTCTACCGCCTGAGCCTCCACCAATCGGGGGCGTGGATTTACATCAGTGCCCGCCCGAAGATGTCCCTGGTGCTGGGGTTGCCGAGCTCTCTGAAACGCTGGAAGGGGGAATACGTGTTCGCCACATTCCCCTCGAGCGTACACTTCCCGGCACGGTGGGTGGCGGCCGGTGCCGTTGTTCTTAATCTGGGTGAGCCGACGGTCGCTGAGCAGCAGACGGCGAGGGACATGTTGGCAATTCCTCCGAGGGAGCGCTCGATCGACTTCCTCTTTAATGATCTCAATTTGCGTAAGACGGTGTGGCCCCTAGGTAAGCTGCTCCGAGCGTTCGCCCCTCGAGGTCGCCCAGGTTCTGCTCTGTCTCTCATTTATTCTTTGAGTGCAGGTGGGTTCCCTCCCGGTCCTTCTCCAGCTAGCGCTCCCGTGCAGGCCCCAAACCCGGATCCGCGCAGAAGGGACCATGTGTTGGCGGTCCGGAAGAAGCAGCGGGTTGTGACCGCATCCGGAGGCTCGAAGCGAAAGAAGATGTCGTCTCCTTCCCTCCCCTTGCAGGGATCTCCCAAGAGGCTCCGTGAGGGGGTCGAGGAGGTCGACGTCCAGCCGGCCGCTGACCGACCTCATCCTGCTCCCGTTGAGGTTGCTTGGCCGTGGGCCGGCCCTTCACCTCTTCTGGACGGCTCTCTACCTGATGCTTACAGTCGGTATCTTGGGGCATTCCGCTCCGCTCCTGGCGAGTTCCCTTCGTCAGGGGAGGGTCTTCTTTGTCCACGCTTTCCAGTGGGTGAGAAGGAGTCGGTGTTCTCGAGCCGTGGAGCCGCCGCTCGAGTGGCCGAGAACTGTTGTCTCCCTCCCGACCAGACGGTGTTGGACGGAGTCAGAGGTGATTGCTTGGCTACCTTCGTGATCCAGGCTGGTCAACAGGTAGTGTGTCTCTGCTTGTCCCCCCGTTCTCCAGCTGCTTTTGCCATCTTACCTTCGTTGCTTTGGCACAGTTGTCCTCGGTGGGCCTCTCGATGAGGCGCCAATTCGCGGCTCTTCCCAAAGCCAAATCCGTGGCTGGGCTAGGCCCTGAGGTCCCTGGCGAGGAGGAGGAGGAAGCTGGTCAGTTGGAGGAAGCGCGGGTCCAATCCCTGAACTCCCGCATAACTGAGCTGTCCTCTGCCCTGGAGGCGGCGGATCGTGAGAGAGCCGTGGCTCTGGCCGCGAAGTCCGAGGCCGAGACGCGGCTCGCCTCCCTTTTAAAAGACGTCGACGCGTCTGGAGGAGTCAAGCAGATCCCCGACCCGGCTGTGGCCTCCGAAGCCTCGGAGCTCTCCGATCGTCTAGATGCGGCGGAGGAGCAGGCGAGGGCCCTTGCAGCCCAACTCGTGGAGAAATCCCGGGAGATCGAGAAGGAGAGGGCGGAGCACCAACGCCAGGTCGAGACCTTAGAGGCCCGGCTGCGTGGGCTCAAGGAGGTAGATCCGGCCCGGATCGCTCAGGATGCCGTGGCGGAGTATGCCACCTCCTTTGTGGAGACCGCCTTATCGAAGGCGTACGAAAAGGGCTTCGCCCGGTGCCAGTCCGAGATCCAAGAGAAGTTCCCGCTCTCGGGGATTAACTTCGAGAAACTTCGGATGTACTCTGACGCCGGACGGAGTGAGGGGGGAGACCCTAGTGAGCTGCCAGCCTGTGGCTCCCCCGGTGCCCCCGGAGTAAAATGAGGGAGGGGAATGCCCCTCGACCTCTTCGTGTATCCCTCTGTATACCTTTTTGCTTTATCTGGAAAGGAATGAATTTAAAACAAATTTATTTCATAGGAAGTGATACATCTATTGAAAGTATTTGCGTAAATGTTCCGTATTCCAAGTGTGAGTGAGAACTCTCCCTTCCATGTCGGCTAGTCGGTAGGCTGCGGGTCCGAGGACCTCGACGACTTTGTAGGGTCCCTCCCATCTAGCCGCGAGCTTCCCTTTGCGAGCGGTATCAGTGGTGAAGCCTGCTTTCCGGAGGACCAGGTCCCCGAGGTGGAAGCTTCTCCCCCGCACCCGAGCGTTGTAGTATCGGGCCACCTTCTGCTTTTGGCGGACGATGGTGGCTAGTGACTGCTCTCGTCGCTCGTCGAGGAGCTCCAGGCTGAGCCCTAGGCCCTGCGAGTTCCGGTCTTCGTCAAAGTATTTGAGGCGAAGAGATTCTTCACCCAATTCGACCGGCACCACCGCCTCGGCCCCGTAGGTGAGCATGAAGGGGGTCTCACCAGTAGCCTCCTTGTGGGTCGTCCGGTATGACCAGAGTATCCCGGGGAGCTCTTCCAGCCAGTTCCCTTCGGCGTCTTTCACTTTCTTCCGGAGGGGCTCTATGATACACTTGTTGGCCGCTTCTGCCATCCCGTTGGTCTGGGGGTGTGCCACCGAGGCAAAGAGGAGCTTGATTCCCCATTCCTCGCAAAAATCTTTAAACCCTGCAGAATCGAACTGCTTCCCGTTGTCTGTGACGATGGCCCGTGGTATTCCGAATCGGGAAATGATGGAATTCCACACGAAGCTTTTCGCTTTCTTCCACGTGATGGTTGCCAACGGCTCGGCCTCGATCCATTTGGTGAAGTAGTCCACTGCCACGATCAGGTGCTTCCGCTGCCCTCGTCCTGGTTTGAACGGTCCGAGGATGTCGAGCCCCCATTTCGCAAAGGGGAGGGGGCTCACGATAGGGATGAGCTCTGACGGAGGAGTCGAAATGTGGTGGGCGTACCTCTGGCATTCTTGGCATTTCTGGACGTAGCTTGTAGCATCTTTGGCCAAGGTCGGCCAGTAGTACCCCTGCCTTAAGATCTTCTGCGCGACTATCTTGCCCCCGTGGTGATTCCCGCAGATCCTGTCATGAACCTCCCGTAGGACGTAGTCAGCTTCTTGCGGTCCGATGCACTTCAGGTATGGGAGGATGTCCGTCTTGGTCCAGCGTCTCCGGTAGAGCGTCCCCTCATGGATCAGGTATCGGAGTGCTTTTCTCTCCAGGGTTCGGCGTTCGTCCCTATCGGCCGGCACCTCTCCGTGGGTGAGGTATCGGATGATCGGGTCCATCCAGGTGGGCTCTTGGTCGATCGCCATCACCTCGTGCTCCATCGTGCTGGGGGACGGCAGGGTCTCTACGTAGATGGTGCGGCCCAGTTCCTTTGGCGAGGACGAGGCCAGCTTTGACAACGCATCGGCCCGCGCATTCTCTGACCGTGGGAGGTGTAAGACCTCCACGTCTTTGAATTTGGACATCGCCGCTCTGGCGACTGGGAGATATCTCTGCATCGCCTCCTCCCGTGCCTCGTAGCTCCCTAAGAGTTGGTTGACAATGAGCTTCGAGTCGCTTAGGAGGCGGACGGTCTCGGCCCCGAGCTCCAGGGCCAGTCTCAGGCCGTTGATCACAGCTTCGTACTCCGCCACGTTGTTCGTGGCCGGGAACTCGAACCGCAACGCGTATTCCACAATGTTCCCCTCCGGAGATCGGATCGCAATCCCGGCCCCGCCTCCTGACTGTGTAGCCGACCCGTCCACATGAACTATCCACGCTCCTGGATCCTCCAGCTGGAAGTGGTCAGCCGAAAGGAAGGACAGGGGTGGAGCAGTTACCATCCCTGGGTCTTCTCCCTCTGGGGGGCCGTTTCCTTCTGCCGTGCATTCGGCGATGAAGTCGGCTAGGGCCTGTCCTTTGATGGCCATGCACGGTTTGAATCGGAGGTCGAACTCGTTCAGTTCCACTCCCCAGTTTAGCATCCTTCCCATTCGGTCGAATCTCTTGAGGTTCTGCTCTAGCTGCGAGTCGGTCAGGATCAGTATGGTGTGGGCCTGGAAATAGGGTCGGAGCCTTCGTGCTAAGAGGACGAGGGCGTACACCAGTTTCTCCATGGGCGAGTATCGCACCTCCGCCCCCTTCAAGATCCGGCTCGTGTAATATACCGGCCATTGCACCCCGCCGTCTTCCCGGATCAGCACCGAACTTACAGCTTCCTCCGCGCACGCCAGGTAAAGGCTCAGCGACTCCCCTTCCCGGGGTTTGGACAGGAGAGGGGGGCTGCGGAGATACTCTTTGAGGTCCCCGAACGCCCGGGAGCAGTCTTCGTCCCAGAGTATCGTCTTCCTATTGCTCGGAGGTTCCGCGATTGCTTTCCTCAGGACCTTGAAGAAGGGAAGCGATCTTTCCGCCGACTTGGAAAGGAACCGCCCCAGGGCTGCGATGCGCCCGTTCAGCCTCTGTAGCTCCTTGATCGTCGTCGGCTCGCGCATGTTGACTAGCGCCTCGATCTTGTCGGGATTAGCTTCAATACCACGGTTAGTTATCATAAATCCCAGGAATTTGCCAGATCTTACCCCGAACGTGCACTTCGCGGGGTTGAGCCGAATGTGGTGTCGCCGCAACCGCTCGAAGGTCTCCCGCAAGTCAGCGATGTGGTCTTCCGGTCGCCTTGACTTGACAAGCATGTCGTCGACGTAGACTTCTAGGTTCCTCCCGATCTGGGAGCTGAACACCTTGTTGACCATTCTCTGGTAGGTGGCCCCCGCGTTCTTCAAGCCAAAGGGCATCTTCTTGTAGCAGTAGGTTCCCCGGTCCGTCGTGAAGGCTGTCATCTCTTCGTCCCGGGGGTCCATCTGGACTTGATTGTACCCGGAGTAAGCGTCCATGAAGCTTAGCATCTCATACCCCGAGGCGTTGTCCACCAGGTGGTCGATGCGCGGCAGGGGGTAGCTATCCTTGGGGCAGGCCTTGTTGAGGTCACTGAAGTCCACGCACATTCGCCACTTCCCGTTGGGTTTTTTGACCATCACCACGTTCGACAGCCACTCCGGGTACCAGACTTCTCGTATGAAGCCGGCATCGAGGAGACGCTCCACTTCCTCGGAGGCTGCCTTCATCTTCTCGCCGCCCAGGTTACGCTTCTTCTGCCTAACCGGTTTGAAGTTGGGGTCGGCGTTGATCTGGTGGACGATCACCTGGGGGTCCACGCCGGGCATGTCTTCAGGCGACCAGGCGAAGATGTCCAGGTTCGCCTCCAGGCATTCGATCAGCTGATCCCTTAGGTCCGGGCTCAGCCCTCTCCCGATCGAGACGAACCGGCCCTCGATGTCCGTGACCGGGATTTGCTCCTGCTCCTCCGCAGGGGTGGGCCTAGGCCCACTCCTTAAGTCGAGCGCGGCCATCCGGCCAGCTAGACGATCCTCGGGACCTTCCTCCACCAGTTGATAGCAGGTATTCGGTCTCCCCGCGTCGCCTTCGACTTGCCCCATCCCCCCGGCGTTCGGAACTTAATGGTCCGATGGAGGGTCGAGACCACCGCGCCGACGGCGTTGAGTAGGGGTCGGCCGATGATCCCATTGTATTCCGACCCGACCCCCAATACGATGAATTCCACCGCTAGGGTCACAGAGTCTGGTGTGTTTCCGAGCGTTACCGGGAGATGGATAGTGCCGATGATGGGGGTGGAGTGACCCGTGAATCCGACCACGGGACCCGAACGAGGTCGCAAGTCTTCTTTCTGCCGGCCCATCTTCTCCAGGGTTGACATGAATAGGACGTCACAGGAGCTGCCGGTGTCGACGAGCAGCCGTCGCACTAAGGTAGTGTCTATGACCACTGATACCACCAAAGCCATGTCCGAGCTGCGTGCCGTTACGGGCGCACTCGGTCTCCCGACCGGTGGGGAAGGGGAGGGCATCCCGGCCCTTTCCTCACGACTCTCCTCGCGTCGGTCCCGTGCCCATTCTTGGCAACGATGGCGGGCCCTGTCGCCCCGCGTCGGGGCCTCGCCCTTCTTTCGCCGAGAGGAGGGAGGCCGCGTCATCGCAGATGTGGTTTGTTTCTTCGTGGGACAGTTTTCGGTTCCCACAGACGGCGCCAGATGTTTCAGAGTGTTTTCTCACTACAAAGCGTTGACCGTGGAGAACCCGGTCAACGTGGTCAAGGGGCCCGCTTGGGGTCCCTTGGGGAGCTTCGAATCGGTGCAGAAGGGTCGAGGGGAAGCCTTGGCCCTGGTTGAGTCGCTCGGCCTCGGACTGACGTGCTCGGCCTCGGCTGAAAGGGGGACGAGGGGTAGCCTCAGTCGCCCGGGTAGATGCACGGTCGGCGGGTGGCGAGGAAGAGTCTCGGACCCGACTAAGACGCTCGGCCTCGGTAGGGCGTGCTCGGCCTCGGCAGGCTGACGGTGAGGGGAAGCCTCACTATCCAGTCGATCGAGTGGTCGGAGAGGGGCGAGGGGTAGCCTCGGCCCGTTGATCAGCTGTCCACCTGCGTAGACGAGAACACTCGTCAGGGGGCCGGACCTTGGTTCCGGCCAAATCCCCTCCGATGCCTAAGTCAGATAGAGATCTGAGAAAGGAGGCCCGGCGGAGACGGTTCGACTCGTGAGGAGATCGTAACGGCGTCTCTCGGCGCGAGCGGGGGAGGAAGGAGATGAATTGGGGGAACGAGGTCGTTGATGGAGTACCTTAGGTTTTGTTACCTGAGATGCGGTCCCTTTCTTCGTCGTCTTCCTGACCCTTTTGTAGAGCTCCCATCGTGATTGGCTCTGGCCCACGTCCCACGCCCGCCGTCGATCGTGCCCCATCAGTCCTCTCAAGCCGCCGCCCTCTCCGCCCTGCCAGCACCTCCCCATTATCGCCCTTTAGTGGTCGCGTGTTCGGGGGAGCGATTTTCCCAGGAGTGGGCGAGCGACCAACGGGTTATTGGGGCCGGGTCGGATCGACGTTTCGAGAAGATCCCTTGTAGGGCCTTTGTCGAATGGGCTTTGAGAATGCAAATGGGCTCTTGGGCTCGTGCTTTATGGGTCTCGGTCAAATAGGCGTAACAAGAACTTTTTTGTATCCAAATCAAATCCAATTTGAATCCAAATTAAATCTTCAAATTTTCCCACCATGTCTTCTTATCTCTCCATCCCATGTTGACCAAGTGAAATTCTCTTTGACCAAGTCAAGTTCTCTTAATCACAAGATTGCCATCTCACCATCTCTTGCACATAATTTCAACATTGCCATTGTGCACAATTTGCAAATTTGCCATTGATCAATATTCACAAGTTTGTCAATATGTGCTCCATGTATATTTGCACCTAAAAACACTTAACAAACACATCAAAAATATTCATGAATGTTGTTATCATCAAACAAGAAATCAAAGATCGTTGTATCCAACTACGTTGTATCCAACAGATAGCTCATACGCTTGGCTTGGTACTTCGGTAGTTCGATACAGAAAGAAGATCGCTCGGTCGAAGGGAGCCCATTGGGATGCGGCCCACTAGGATACGGTAGAGGCCCACTAAAGTGCAGCGTATTAATTGCATAGAGCTGTGATTGGATAAGATGTCGTTAAAGGCGGGATCCGTACTTCTGGAATTCCTAGCCAATGATGACACCTATTGTAACCTATGGTTATAAATAGGGGTTTTTAGGTTAAGATTTCGTGTGGAACATTGTGGAACACATTGAGAGAATTTGAGCCATCATTGTGAGAGCCAACTTTGAGAGATTGTATTGTGAGCTTTTGGAGAGATCTTGTGTGCTTCTTCTTCACATGTGAAAAGAAGATTTGTTTGTTCTCCTTTCGTAATAAAGATTATCGACCTTCCCCTTGGTCGATCCACGGCCTAAAAGCAATTCTCATAGTGCTTTATTGGTTGTTGTTTGTTTGCTCATCTTTGTTTCGGGGTTCTTTGGCAATCTGAGTTTCTGTGACGTAGAACACAACAATTTTGGTCAACAGTTTTCAACGGATTTAACCCCTATTTAATGGTGGTGTTTTGGGGTGTTTTATCACCATAGGTTGATAGGGTGGAGGTCCGGAAGATGTCGCTGTCACGTGAGACAGGGAGAGTCGGTCGGCCGCGCGTTTAGTTGAGCAGGAAGACACGGATCCGTGCGTCGGTGCATCGAAGGGTAGCTTCGGCAGGGTGATGGCCTCCTGGATTGGTCAGCCGAACGGACTCGAGCTCGAGGGCATTCGGATCCTAATGGCGGGATGCCGAAGGGAAGTTTCGGCGGGTTGACGTCTCCTTTGATCTGCATAGACTAGGGAGCTCGTCAGGGGGGTCAGACCTTTGTTCCGACCAAGTCCCCTCCGATGCTAAAGTCAGATGGTGACTAAGAGGTACTCGGTGGAATCAAGTTTGGTTCACGGAGAGACCAATCACGAGTTCTCAGGCCGAGCTGTGGAGGAGAAATGTGTAAGGTGGAAGAAGGTGTTAGGAAATGGTCGTGGCATACCTCCATCGTAGATCCCCCTTTGAGATAATGCATCCTCGCTTTCGGATATGCGAGTCATCTCCCCTCTCATCTCCAAGGCCATGAAGAGGCCTTAATGTCGCCCTTGATGACGGTGCCCAAATTAGGAAGTATTGACCCCATAATTGTGTCATTTGATGTGGAGATAAATGCCATGAAGGCAGGTCATGATTGCTGGAATGGCGGCTTTGAGTGTCTGCCATAATTGGTGAGTGCTCCCTCGGTTTGGGGAGCGATTTCCTCTACCACGGAAAGTGGGCAGTCTATCGGGCCTTCGTCTCAGGTAGAGAGGCGCGACCTACCAGTGTGGTCCTTGGTCTAGAGCCCAAGGCTGTAGTGGGTTGGTTGACTAGTCGTGGTTGACTTGGTTCCTCTGGGCCCAGTCAAAAGGGTTGTATCAGGTGGAGATGGCTGAATTTAAGAGAATAATTAATGATCATATTTCTTGAGTTTTAAGAGCATTCAAAGTCATTTCTCCAAGCTTTCTTTGGCCAATTTAATTATCTCTTTCAAAAGCGTTTAAGCAATCTCCTGGCCCTCACTTGCAATCATCTCTTTCAAGGTTTAATCTTAATTTTCTTACAGAGTGATTCAAGTTGCTTATTTGATCTCTTTGTGTTTTAACTTCATTTTTCTTGAGATCAAAGAAAGGATTTTTCTTATAGTTAGATCACGCTTAAGCTTCAATCCTCTTGGCTATAGAAAGGTTGTAAATTCAACACCATCAACAAAGGTTTGTAAATCCACACAAGGGTGTGTTGGTAAGAGTTTTTACTTTGATTGTATTGTAAAAAATCCTCAAGGGATGTCCACTTAGAGAAGAGATGATATTTGTATTGGAAACCCTTATTCGAGGCAAGGTGTATGGAAATTCCTAGCAAGTGAAGCTAGGTGTTTGTATAAGCACTCAAGTTTGAGGCAAAGTTGCTCTCTTATTTGAGAGTTGGTTAGTGGAAAATCCCAACGAGGTTGTGGACTGGACATAGCACATGGGATGGTGAAGCAGGATAATTCGTTGTGCTTCATTGTGATATTTTGTCTCTCATTTCTCTATTTACATTACTTGCCTTTTTTGATTTGAATTCCGCTATGCACATCTCTATTTGCAAGTAGCCAAGTAATTATTAATTAAGAACCTAGAGGAGAAACTTCCTTAGGAATCTTAAACATAACTATAGGGTTTAGATTTTTACTTAAGCAGTAATTTAAAGAAACATTAATCACCACACTCTAGTGTTTGTTTGCCATTTACAGGGTTCCAACATATGGTATCAGATCTACGGTTGCATAGATGGCGTCAACATCGAACCATGCCGAAGGATTTTTCACCACTAGACCTGCACTTTTTGATGGGACCAACTATCCAAGTAGGAAGATCTGGATGATGATACACCTCAAATCTTTGGATTTGGAAATTTGGACAATCACAAAGAACGACTACGTGAGGCCAAACACCCCAATGGAGACGTGGGAAAGAGGTGTAAATTAAAGAGGTAATTTAAAAGCTAAAGCTATGAATGTATTGTTTTGTGCTTTTGTAAGTAACAAGTTCAACCATGCATCCCAATGTGAGACGGTACACCAAATATGGCATACTCTTGAGGTAACCCATGAAGGGACGAACAAGGTAAAATAGTCATGTATCAACATGCTATATGCTAAGATTGAATCATTTAAAATGATAGAAAATCGTTGTGAATGGATATGAACCAGAGTTGGTTAGGATTGTGGGTATCTTAGAGATACCCGTATCTATGTATCTTATCTTGTTACTCTCCTATCCTGCCTATAAATAAAGGGCTGGGGGTTCCTTCCCCAGTAGTTGATTCATAACACGTTATCAGGACGAGCCTCTAAAAATTCCACAAATATCGATCGTTGCGAAGGCAAAGGGAGACAGGAGATACACGTGCACAGTGCAAGGCTTAATAAAACAAGCGTCGTCATCCGCGTAGGCTTCGTTCAACTGTCTCTATATCCGGAGGATGGATATAGAGGTAAATCCCGCTAAAAATGTTGCTTTTATCATACAGATGATAAATCTATCCATAGATCTCGCAAGATCGATATGGGAATTGGTAATCGCCTAAAACGACGAACTTTATCGTCCAAAAATCATATTTTTAATATGATTTTATATGTGCTAATAAATAAAATAGGGTTCCTATCCCCGCCGGCGGCCTTGCTGCCGGCTGCTCCCCCACCCCTTTCCCTTGTTTGTCCCCGGCGACCCCAACGGATCCCCCTGCCTGTAGCGAGGGGGGACGTCGACTCTATCGGATCCCCTCCCGCCTGGAGCAAGGGGGGACATCGACCGCAATCGAACCCCCCCGAAGGGGGGCGACGGCCTTGCCGCAATCGAACCCCCCCAAGGGGGGCGGCGGCCTCGCCGCAATCGAACCCCCCGAAGGGGGATGTCACCACCCTCGTCAAAATCGAACCCCCCTGTAGGGGGCGTTGGCCTCGCCGCAATCAAACCCCCCCGAAGGGGGGCGGCTGCCTAGCCGTAATCGAACCCCCCCCGAAGGGGGACGGCACCGGCCTCGCCGAAATCGAACCCCCCGAAGTGGGACAGCATCGGCCTCGCCACAGTCGAACCCCCCGAAGGGGGGACGGTGCCGGCCTCGCCGCAGTCGAAACCCCCCAAGGGGGACGGTGCCGGCCTCGCCGCAGTCGGACCCCCCGCAGGGAGGCCGCCATCTATGTCCCCCTCGAGAGAGGGGGCGCCGGAGTCCTCCCCACCGGAGGGGGCCGCCGCCGTTCGTTCCCCCCAAACCCTAATCCCCACCCTCTGGGCCTGAAGCCCACTTAGGGAAAAAAATTTCAGCCTTGCGGGCCTGAAGCACGCAGACAAACTACGGGCTTCAGGCCCACATGCCATATTTTCCTTGAAAAAAAAGAGAATGTTAATGTACGGGATTTGGGGGCTAAAAATTGATTAAAATGGCGTTTTGGGACGTAAAAATTCATGAAAAATCACGATAAATTATGGGGCAATAAGAGGACTCATAGGGACATTTGGGAATTGATTGGGGATGAATTAAAAAGGAAAACTTCTTCCTTTTACGAAGAACATGTCCAATTATTGGGCTCTTTTCCAATCTCTTTGGATAAACCCAACTAGCACAACCCTTGCATTAAATGATTTCCTTTGTAAAATCATTAATATATGCTTTGCATCATTTTGGCTTATTCTGCAGATAAATTGTGTATGGTTGTCCATATTTTTAAAACTTAATAATTAGGAAGATCCTGTGACCGCTTTGCCGTTAGTCAACTAACCTAACGGTGTATGATGTTGCACAGTGGTCCAATAATTATTAAGTAATTAAATGGTTTATCCATCTCTGCGAATATAAATGCATGTGATGACTATGATGAAAATGTCTGCTGGAAATGTTTGATGAGCACAAATTTTTGCATGGATGGCTAATTGCGGTTTTTGGATCGGCTGTTTAAGTCCCACATTTTACTTTCCTGCACTTTTCTTTTATTTTTGAGAGAAATTGTAGTGAGAAATTTATGTAAATGTCCAAGACCGAATACCACTTTCCATGGAGACGGAGGCCACAATTGAAGCTCAAGATCTTATATGGGACCCACGGGGTTTCCAAAGTTGTAATTTCTTTTTAAAAGCTTTCATTTGTGTAATATGGACTGTAATGGACTTTGGACTTCTTATTTATGTGGGACTGACCGATCCACGCAATTAGCTCTTCATATAAAAATTGCATCCACATGAAAATGTTTATTGTTTAAATTATTAATTCATGCAAATTTGTGCTCTGCTAGATAAAATGGCTAAAATTACAAGTGTCGATTTCGAAGTGCTGGATGCATCAGGGAGAAACTATCTGAGCTGGCAGCTCGATGTGGAGTTCCATCTGCAGGCTAAGTCCCTATTTATGCTGTGACCAAGAATGAAAAAGTAAGCGATATAGAAAAGGCGCAAGCGATTATCTATATTCGCCGCCATGTGGACACGACCCTAAAGGCTGAATACCTTACGGTCGAAGATCCACTTGAGCTGTGGACTGCCCTTGAAGACATGTATAAACATCAGAAAGATGTTATACTACCAAGGACACGATACGAGTGGGAGAACCTGAGACTGCAGGACTTTAAGTCCATAGCTGAGTACAACTCAGCTCTTTTTAGCATCACCTCATGCCTGAAGTTGTGTGGTGAAAAAGTCTCAGAAGATCGCATGCTGGAAAAGACTTACACGTATTTCCATGAGAAAGATGCGATACTTATGCAGCAATACCATGAACGAAAGTTCACCAAATATTCCGAGCTGCTGTCATGTTTACTCATGGCTGAACAAAACAGAGAGCTTCTCCTCGCCACTCACAATATGCGCCCCTGGCACTGCCCCCTCCCAGAAGCTCATAACGCCTCTTCTTCTCGAAAGAAGAGAGACAACAAAAGAAAAGAAAGACCACAGAAAGGGGGACAGTCTAGGGGCCCAGTCCAGCAACGAAGAAATGAAGGAAAGCGCAGGTTCACCTGGCGCAGAAATGACAATAGAAAGAATGATGCACCCCCACCCAAAAGGGATTGGGAAGACCAGTGACATAGATGTGGCATGAAAGGCCACTGGTCCAGAGTGTGCCGAACTCCGCAGCATCTCCAGGAATTGTACAAAGAGAACAAGAAAAAGAAAGCTGAAACAAACCTGGTGACATCTGAGGCTCCAGTCAAGTTCTCAGCTAACAACTTCGAAACTGATGGCCTACTAGATTAGCTTTTCTACTTTTATCTTAACATGTTGTTTAGAACATGTTTATGTTATGAGAGCTTTTATATTATGTAATTTGGAATTCGAATAAATAAAGTTTTATGTTCCTGAAATGCAAATGTTTTATTTATGTTTTTTTAGATGGATCCCCTCATGACTGCTTGGTAGACGATGCTTCGACACATACGATCCTTCAGCATAAGTGCTATTTTCAAGCATTATACCATACAAAAGCCCTGTAAATACAATTTCAGGGCCATCGAATATAATTGAAGGTTCTGGGAATGCAACTTTGTTGCCCCCAATGGAACAGAAATTAAAATAAAATATGCACTATTCTCTCCGAACTCCAAACGAAACTTACTAAGTTTCAAGGATATCCGCTTGAACGGATTCCATTTGGTGTCACGCCCCGGTCTCAAAAATACCATGGCAAGGAATTCGGCCCAGGGGCGCGACAAGCCGCGGTATTGCACCAAGCGTAGGTAAGACTACTTAGTAGCGCAGGTTGCTGCGAATGCTGGATTATACAGTCAACACAGAAGTAAGAGTAAACAATTTTAATATGTCATCACAGAGAGTACTCAACAGAAAACCATTGCACGTGGTTATACAGCCAAAAGTACTACTACTGAACATCAAGTACATGGCACAAATAGTACACGGTACAAAAAACACTATAATTAGAGTGGTCCACTTAATTATACAACAACTCAACACACACTACAAGGAAGTTACACTATATCATTTCCCCAAAAGTAAGGGGCGCCTCAAAGTCAATATTGCGAACTCTCCTGAGGGAGATCCGCGTCTAGTGTCACCTGCTTAGAACCTGAAAGTAAAGATGGACACGTCAAAGTGTGCCCAGCAGGAACCAACTTGGCAGAAGAATAATATTCTATGATTTTGAATACAGCCAGCAGAAGGGTAACAATCCACAAGGACAGGTAAGCAAATACTAAGGAATACACATCACAAATTATTTTGGAAGTGTGTAAACCACGTGGCTATAAGGGACTGGACCTCACCCGCGGTGGGTGGAAACAAGCACACGACGCAGTGGACACGGGCACTGCACGCCGGGCCTCTCAACTCCCCCGTCCCAGGCAGGAGTGAGGAACTCCTCAGTATCGCAACTACTAAACCACCACTCTCAGCAAGGTGAGTGGGCCACACAGTATCCACACAATCCCCCTTATATCCCATCACCACCTTCATAGTCCAGTCCCACCATAACCCTATGGTTCGCACACATCCAACATTCCAGTCTAGGATGCCTACCCGTCGTAGGACAGAAGCGGCTATCCTAGCCAAACATTAAAGAACACTTCAAAGAGACAAGCATTACCATCTTAGGTATGCACACATCATGTCCTAGCAATCCAACATAAAAGAGGCATAATGTAGCACAACATTTCATAATATGAGGCATGAAAACATAGTTCTTGCACTTTGATTTCTGAAACATGCTGATAAAGACAGACATTATGACAGATTCTATAGGGAATTTCAATCTACAATCTAAAAGACACTTGTAGGGCCAAATGTTGTGAATCTACCATAAAAATTTCAGAGCAAACTTGAATCAGATTGATTTATGGTGAAATTTTCACTATCAGCTACAAATTCAGCATCCTGGAAACAATTTCTGTACCATGTTCAACTCAGGTTTCCTACCAATTGCAGGCTGAACTAGAATTTGGGAAAAACAGAAAAGTTGTAGCCCTCGAAGCTAGCTTTCCAACGGCATCAGAATTGCAACATTTCGTTAAGTGTGCAACGACTGAGAACTGAAACAGTGACATGGGGTCTGTGCAGGCTGCAACCTGTGCAGTCCTCAAAAATGAATTTTTTTCACCCATTTCCCATTCGAATTAGCAAAAATTTAAAACACGAAAGTTGTTCCTAGCTACAAGATACATAACATATAAATTTTTGTGAACGTTTCATGTAGCCATATAGTGTCAGCAAGCAGATCAATTTCAGCCAAATCTGGACTGTTTTCAGCACATGACTCAAGCATGCATAACATGAAATTTCTATCACCAAAGCTTTTGAGATTGTGTAGGAAACATATACCCATGAAGACATGACATCCCATCATACTAATTGTAATCAAAATCATAGAATGAAAATTTTTCCAAGCAAGTTAGATTCCTACCTCAAAATTGTTCTTCTATTCTCTTAATCTTGCTCTTCTCTTTCTCTACTTGTTTCTCCTTGAAGCCAACTAGGTTTCTTCTTCTTTTTACTCTAGATTTTAGGGTTTGTAGGTAGGAGAAGATGAGAGGGAAGCATGGTGAATTTCAGCCCAAGCTTAGGGAGAAAGAGTGGAGAGAAAAGTGTAGAATGATGAAGGAAAAGGGGAGGGGCTCCTCTAGAATCCTCCTCCTCTAGAATCCTCCTTGAGATAAAACATGACATACTATAAAAGACCAAAATACCCTTGCTAGATTGCCCCTCTATTCTCATGTACGTGCGTTACTCACGTGCTATGCAGATACGCTCTCCCTTCAGGCCAAATGACCGAAACGCGCTTGTATCTTCTGAAAAATTACGAAACTGCCACTACCTACGCCTACGCTTCTACCATCCAATATTGACTTCGTATCCCTTCCTCCCACGTGTTTCAAGGGATTTACACGTGTGTAGAGGCCATATACGTGTATCTCAAGGTATAGGTCGAATCGGGGCATGACATTTGGAAACATCAAATATAAATGAAAAAGAATTATTGTATGTAACGTCTCAAGAAAATGGAGTAAAATCCATACTTGAACTCTTTGAGAGCCTTTCATCAGGCCTTTACCATACAAAGATTCGGAGAGAGGAAGCTAACTTGACAGAGCACCTGAAGTGCCCGACATCAGCCAAGTTTTTACTTTGGCATGACAGACTTGGCCACCCTGGATCTGTGATGATGCACCACATCTTAACACAATCCAATGGGCACAACCTAAAGAACCAAAAGACTCTTCAGAAGGGAGAATTCCACTGCATCCCATGCTTCAAGGGGAAATTAATAACAAGGCCATCACCACTAAAAGTTGATGTCGAATCTCCAAGCTTCCTCGAAAGAATACATGGAGACATATGTGGACCTATCCACCCCTAATGGGCCTTTTCTGTACTTTATGGTACTGATCGATGCATCTTCAAAATATTCGTATGTGTGTCTACTATCAACCCGCAACTTAGCTTTTCCAAAGCTACTGGCATAAATTATAAAGTTGCAGGCGCATTTTCCAGACAACCATATAAAGAAAATACGTCTGGATAATGCTGGGAAATTTACCTCCTGCTCATTTCAAGAGTACTGCCAGGCAACGAGATTAGAAATTGAACATCCAGTGCCGCATGTTCATACCCAAAATGGGTTGGCAGAGTCACATATAAAAAGACTCCAATGGATTGCACGTCCATTGCTAATGAAATCCCAGTTGACAATGGATGCATGGGGACATGCAATTCTGCATGCTGCATCGTTAATAAAAATTAGACCCTCTAGAGGTCAGAGTCTCTCTCCAATGCAACTTGCATATATGGAAGGCCATCGAACATTTCTCATCTGAGAATCTTCGGTTGTGCAGTCTACATCCCCATTGCACCACCACAGAGGACAAAGATGGGTCCTTAACATCACCTAGGTATCTATATAGGGTTTGACTCTCCCTCAATTATAAGATGCCTAGAACCCCAAACGGGGGACGCTTTTAAGGCACGTCTTGAAGACTGTGAATTTGATAAGACCGTTTTCCCCAAAATAGGCCCAGAAACTGAGAAATCTGGTGCGAAGCACATCATTACGTGGGATACAAAAAGCTTGACCCACTATGATCCGGTAACGAAACAATGTGATGATGAGATCCTAAAGATCCTCCACATTCAAGACACTGTCCACCGATTACCAGACTCATTTACTTACAACCAAAAGATTGTCAAATCACACATCCCTGCTGCAAATACTCCAGCTAGGATTAACATCCCTGAGAATGGATGCAATCCACCAGCAGCAGAAGTGGCTGCACCTCAACAGAAAAGAGGCAGACCACCAGGCTCCAATGATAAAAATCCAAGAAAAAGAAAAATATCCGGAGACCTTGGGACGATAGCCCCACAGAGAAATGAGCTCATGTCCATACCCTCACACCCCCTGGAATCCACTGCAGAGGAACTTCCATGAGAAACTGAAATATCATTAAATTATGTACATACAGGGGAGGTGTTAGACAGAAAGAGTACAGTCGTCAAAGATGACTTCACATTTCACATTGCTATTCACGTCGCCAGAAGCGACGATGATCATGATCCACATTCTGTTACTGAATGCAAACGTAGAAATGATTGGCCAAAGTGAAATCAGTCAATAGAAGCCGAGCTGGACTCGCTTCAGAAACACAAAGTCTTTGGGCAAATAGTCCAGACACATACCGGTGTCAAACCTATGGGATACAAATGGGTATTCGTGAGAAAACGAAATAAAAATAATGAGATCGCACGCTACAAAGTAAGGCTTGTAGCGCAAGGATTTTCCCAAAGACCGGGTATTGACTATGAGGAAACATACTTCCCGGTCATGGATGCGATCACTTTCTGATTCCTGATAAGCTTAATGGCAAAGGAAGGTTTAGATATGCAGCTAATGGATGTTGTGACTACATATCTTTACGGTAATCTTGACAAGGAGACATACATAAAACTTCCTGATGGATTTTCTATGCCTGCTGAATTAAAAGATAGACTTTAAGACGTCTACTCTGTTAACTTCCAAAGATCATTTATGGTCTTAAACAATCATGACGGATGTGGTATAATAAACTAAGTGAATTCCTTGTACAACAAGGATTCAACAATAATGAAGTCTGCCCTTGCATCTTCATAAGAGCAAAAGGGAAAGGATCATCATTATAGCAGTCTACGTGGACGATCTGAATCTCATTGGATCTCTTGAAGAGATCGCTGAGATATCTGTAAGCCTGACAAAAGAATTCGAAATGAAAGACCTAGGCAAAACAAAATTCTTTCTTGGCTTACAGATTGAACATCTAAAAGACGGAATCCTATTACACCAGACCACATATACGAAGAAAATGTAACAAAGATTTCACATGGACCAATGTCATTCACTTAGTACACCTATGGTGGTACGATCCCTGGATGAGCATAAAGACCCCTTCCGGCTGCTGGAAGAATGGGAGGATATACTTGGTCCAGAAGTCCATTATCTGAGTGCTATTGGAGCACTTCTATATCTGGCCAACTGCACGCGTCCCGATATAGCGTTTGCAGTAAATTTGCTAGCCAGATATAGTGCATCGCCTACGCAGCGCCACTGGACCGGGGTAAAGCACCTTATGTGATACCTCCAAGGGTCTACAGACTTGGGACTCTTTTACAAAAATGGATTATCCTCCGAACTTGTTGGTTATGCTGATGCAGGTTACAAGTCTGACCCCCACAATGCAAAGTCATAGACTGGGTACGTGTTTACCCATGGTAGGACAACCATTTCCTGGAGATCCATTAAGCAAACCATGATGGCTACTTCATCCAATCACTCAGAGATCATCGCCATCCATGAAGCAAGCTGAGTGTGTGTCTGGCTACGGCCAGTTGTAAATCACATCCTGATGACGATCAGATTGAAGTCTGGGGATCTTGAACTTACTACCATATTCGAGGACAACGCTGCTTGCATAGCTCAGCTACAAGGTGGCTACATCAAAGGCGACAGAACGAAGCACATTTTCCCCAAATTCTTCTGGACGCACGAGCTACAAAGAGATGGAGTGATTGATGTCCGACAATACAATCATGTGACAACCTGGCAGACTTATTCACTGAAGCTCTTCCTACTGCTACCTTTAGGAAGTTTGTACAGAAAATTGGGATGATGCGCCTAAGAGATCTGAAAGCCTGAGTGCTTTTATAGATCGGGGGGAATTGGTAGTGTCTGCACTCTTTTTCCTCAACTATGGTTTTTCCCACATGGTTTTCCATAGCCAAAGGTTTTAACGAGGCAAATCACACCAACTCTGGATCTTGAAGTATCCACCCCATGTGTGACTCTTACTATGCTCAGAATCCTGAAGTATTCATGAGTAGAGTCCACACCTATGGCTGGATAAGGGGGAGTGTTGTGAGTGGATATGAACCAGAGTTGGTTAGGATTGTGGGTATCATAGAGATACGCCCATATTTATGTATCTTATCTTGTAACTCTCCTATCCTGCCTATAAATAAAGGACTGGGGGTTCCTTCCCCAGTAGTTGATTCATAACAAAAATGAGTTATTTATCAAGTAAACACTCGATTTTCAGAAATAATCAATGATCTTGCAGGGCTTCGAAAGAAAATTTCTATGTATAATTGACGCGCCCAGAACTTACACCTAAAATCCGCTTGGCGGTGTCACGGTCGCCAGGCGCGGTATGGTCCCTAGGTGCCGACTCTGGTTTCTATCCGCAAGCAGACAGTGTCAAATTATAGTATAAAATATTGTCGAATCCCACAGGGACAGTGACAGTGTATCGAGGTCTCAGATTATTTCTAGATCTCAGAATGAGATAGCAGTCAGTTGGAGGATTGTTTGATTGGTGTTGTTGTTTGTTCAATATAAAGAAGCTAGGGCGTTAGGGATCATCGCTAGGACCGTCGGAGGTCGATGTTAGACTAGGATTCTTACATTGCATTGGGTTAATGGGAATGGTCTCTCAGCTTGTACCACTCTCGTGGGTTAGAGTTTCGAGGTACTTCGGTGGCTCTCATTGACGCAATGGCGGTAGCCGTCAATGTAGTGATATAGTTCATCGGTGGATCCCCTCAAGGCACAAGCCGGACATTGTCACGAGCCTTGGGTGGATCCAATAACTCCCTAATTAAATCCTAAGGATACTCCTTAAGCTAATCAATTCTACCGACCGTTGGCATGATCTCAGTACGAGTTCTCCTCGAGACTTGGCTGGATCAACCAAATTACTCCCCCTTTATCCCCAACACAACCCAAAAATCCAGATCTACATCTTTTTCCTAGGGTCTTAAGGCTAACCCATCATCCCTAGAGAAGATTACTCACACATGGCAACTAAATCAAATACCATAGAAAACATCGTAGAAATTGAAACAAGCAAGAAATGAGAATTTTACATACCAAAACCAGAAAAGAACAATATCCCATGGACAATAAATGAGCTTCAGTAGATTACAAGACGCAAAAAGACGATCAAAATCCAATCTTTTACAAAGACGGCTCAAAAATGAAAACCTAGATCTAAAAATCACTCACCTCAATCTCTCCACTCTCCCAAAAAAATAAAAGCTGCCTAAAACGTCAGGAAAAAACTCTTAAATACGTAGAGGGTGGACCCCACAAGAAAATCTGAAAATCTAGAAATTTGTAGCCCACACGTCACCGATCGAGTCGGCTGCTTGGTCGAGTAGGTGACTGCTCGGTCGAGCAGGCACCTTAGCTGCTACTTGCTAGAAAAGGGATCCGGGCTACTCGGTCGAGTAACCCGCCTACTCGGTCGAGTTGTCAGTGGGTCGAAACTCCTCCTCCAAAATGTCGCTCTACCTGCTCGGGTCGAGTGAGTCCTGCTCGGTCAAGTAGGATGCTGGTGGAAGGGAGCTCGAAGACTAGATCGACTCGGTCGAGTCATCACTCTGCTCGGTCGAGTAGGGTGTGCATGTCCTTCCTGCTGGACTCGGGTGTCAGCTCGACCGAGTAGCTAGTAATACTCGGGTCGAGTCGCCTGGGAAAACTGCAGGGGCTTGGGTTTTTACTCCTTTCTCTCGCTCGCTTCTCCTTCTCTCCTCCCATATGCTTCCAAACCTCGGCGAACTCTTGTAGAACCTCACCAATGGCATCACGGGCGTGCTGGATGTGTCCATGTCTCACAATGGCTCCAAATCGCTCCAAAATCCCTGAAAATCCACAAAGCTCTACGAAACTTGAATATAGCGTTAGAAGTGCAGTATCGTATGAAAATGCGGGATTTGGATGCGGATATAACATGAAATGCAATGAAATGATGCTATGAAAAGATGGAAAATGTGGACACATCAAAATCTCCCAAGCTTACCTCTTACTCGTCCTCGAGGAAGACGAATACTAGGCTCACCAGGCGATAATAAAAGAAAATAGAGGAGATATGAGATGGAGAGGGGGGCTAAAATGTTCAGTCAGATCTCAAGCCCAAGCAACATATCACAATGCTTCGAGTAATAAAACACATGCTTAATAGTATTTTCAAGCTTACTAATCATATGGCTTGCATGCAATAAAGACAAAGGCAGTGATCCTCTAAAATCATGCCATCAACTCATATCAACATCATGCAATCTATAGAGTCTAGTATAAAAAGAGTTGGCAACGCACTTTTCAATCAATAGATATAAGTGGAGCATAAAGAGATCACACCAATATGCAGTAGAGAATGGAAAGAGGTCACGACATTCAAATATTCACTTCAAATCATGAAAAATCTCCAAAGCTAAAATATTTCAAAAAGTTTAAGCATTATCGAATTTCCCCATTGTGCACCATCTCCACTCTAGTGTCACACTCACTCATATAATCAAATGGTTCACCCCCAAGCTTATCTTGAGGTGTTGCATCTAGGAATAGGATGTGGAATTTTTTTCTTTTCCCAAGTAATTGCAGTAGATTCTAAAGAGATAGGAAATATTTTTCTTTTCTTTTTCTATTTTTTTTCTTTTTATCTTTTTTTATTTTCGATATTTTTGGGTCTTTGGAAGCTATCTTTTTATTTTGGGATTTTTGGGAGGTAGGTGCGGTAAAAGTAGCTGAAGGGGGTGAAACCAAATGATATGTAGAGAATCATAAGATATGTGGAGAAGGAAGATAATATATCACTCAGTTCACTCATCAGATGTGCACAATGGTTCAATGAGATAATACTCTAACTAAACTCATAGCTAGCATGGATATTTTCATTCATCTCAACGAATAATGAAAGCATGCTGTATAAAGCACAGTAGTATCATGCATGCAAACAGAAGTAGATAAGATAACAAACAGGTGCTCCAAATATTCTAATGATGCTTGAATCTAGGTGCATTACCCAACAAAGAACGTACTAGGTACTACTTCATGCATTCAGTTTCAATTCATATCAGGCATTAAATTAGAAAGATCAGCAAGAGAATATGCAAGCATATAAATAGTAAGACTGAGGTTACTCTAAATAGCATGTCTACAGATATAAGCATCGTGAGTAGCTACTGAGGGCTATAAGAGATATCATCATGTAGGACAATTCTAGCAAAAGGAAAAAAGGCGGAGAAAGTAAAAATGAAAACAAGCATGCAAGCATGGCAAAAAGTGGAAAACGTGATGCTGAATGAGAAAAAAATGGAAAGGCGGTGATGCTGAATGATAAAAAAGATGGAAAGGTGGAAAATAGGTGGAAAAGTAAAGTTAAAAAAGTGCAAAATGAAAAATAAAGCGATAGTGCTCATCCCCCAAGCTGAACACAACAGTGTCATCATTGCTGAGAACACGATGACAAGTGGGAAATGAGGGGAGGGAGGGAGAGTGGGGAGATAGATAGTGAATGGAAAATAAAAATGTGCAAACGAAAGACAAAGTGATATGATCCAAGGATAAAGTGATGATGCAGATGCATGGAATGAGGCAAAGTGATGGGGAAGTGAAAAATGCAAAATGAGTCCTCCCCCAGCTGTGTAAGACTAGGGCCCCGAAAAGACAGATGGGCACAACAAAGGATGAGGGGGACATGAACAAAAAGTGGTGGAGGGACGGCATCAAGCAGGGGCACCACCCTCTGGAGGTGGTGATGGGTCTCCCAGCTGTGGACCAGAGACTGTGGCAGCGGGCTGTTGCACGACAAGTGTGTCGGCTGGAAGATCAGCATAAGTGGTGTCATGCTCAGGCACGACAACTGGGTTGGCCTGTGGGTAAGAAACTCCAGGTGACGATGGCATGTCCGTGGGGTTAGACTGCCAGTGCCTAACCAGGTTGCGAAAGCCAGGGAGGTCCTGCTCAACGGACTGTTGAGTAGTGCCAACTCCTTGACCTATGAGTAGGAGCATAGCGACAAACTGGTCGCCCTGATCAGTGTCCCGGAAGGTAACGTCATATGCTGCGTCGTTAAGATATAGATGGTCGGGAGGGGTGGAGTGTTGGTTGTCAGGGGTGCAGGGGTGGATGATTCGCCAACATTATGCCCGTGTGTGGGTGAGCGTGTACGATGGGGGCGTCGAGTCGGCCTAGAGGAGGGTGAGCCGGTGTCGGCGTTTCTGTGTCGGCGTGGGGGCATCGTGCAAGCAATCAAACAAAGTAAATCGGTAGGTGAAGTATACTATGGACAGAGTGTACCGAAACGAGTGACGGGATGAGTATAGAATGATCGTGTGCGAGTGGAGCCGTGAAGAGAATGTGATCCCCCAAGCGACCCCAATTCAAATTATCCTCGGTAAGCACGGTACACCTGAAATAGAAAGATAGAATAAAATCAATGGGTATTGGGATGGATGTTGCCCGAGCAGGGCCCGTACTCGGTCGAGTAGGTCGGGCGGTTTTACGCTGCGTTGATGGGGTACTCGACCGAGCACTGATTGTGCTCAACCGAGTTGGTAGCGATGCCCTAGGGCTGCTGGGAAGGCGGAGGGGTGGTGGTGCTTGAAGTGGAGGGAGGGATAGGGGGGTATTGAGGGTATATGTGGTGGGAGGGATGAGGAGAAAGAGAGATAGGAAGAGAGAGAGAGAGAGAGAGAGAGAGAGAGAGAGAGAGAGAGAGAGAGAGAGAGAGAGAGAGAGAGAGAGAGAGAGAGAGAGAGAGAGAGAGAGAGAGAGAGAGAGAGAGAAGAGGCGGACCGGCCGGATTGCGGCGAGAGTCGATCGGCGCAGACGGCGGAGGTGGTGGGCGTTGGTGTCGATCGAGCAGGGGAGGGGGTGGGTAGTCGAGGTGATTTTTGGGAGATTAAGACAATTAGGGTAAGTGTTAAGATCGGGTTGGGATTTATATAGCTCGACCTGGGCTTAATATGGGCCCCGCATGAATTGAGTCACCCTTAACTCGGGCCGATCAGAATGTTTGCTCGGTCGAGTCAAGTAAATACAAAAGGATA
Source organism: Scilla litardierei (assembly GCA_030789695.1). NCBI lineage: Eukaryota > Viridiplantae > Streptophyta > Magnoliopsida > Asparagales > Asparagaceae > Scilla > Scilla litardierei. The sequence continues at coordinate 14,682,677 of CM061137.1, read as the reverse complement.
GGGAAATTTAAGATAGAATACTCCCTCAGCTGCTCGACCGAGTAGGGGCTACTTAGGCCGTGTAGGCAGAATGCCAATTTTTCACCAATTCTCTGTGCTTCTCTTAGCTCGCTCGAGCAGATAGTCATAGGACTGTTGACGAACGAGCTTGAACGAGCTTGAACAGTGTGCTTGGTTTTGTTCATGAACAAAATCCATGTTCAAGCTCTGTTCGTTTACAAACCGAGCTTTAAAAACTTGTTCAAGCTTGTTTGTTAAGCTTACCGAACGAACATAAACGAACATAAACGAACATAAACCGAGCTTACCGAACGAACATTCTGTTCGTTAACAAGACATATCGAGCTTGTTCGTGAACATGTTCGAGAACGTGTTCACGAACATACAATCAATCTTGTTCATGAACAGATTTTCAAACAAACGAATGAACAATGGCAATGGACCAAAAGAGAGCTGGGAGCCTGGGAGTCTAGGAGTGGGAAGCTGGGAAGTTGAAGAGGTGGAGGTGTTTAATTCAACTTGAGGAGGTGAGTGTTTAATTTTAATTTTAATTCACTCAAGCCCTTGTTCACGAACATCACTTAACGAGCTTGTTCACGAACATCACTTAACGAGCTTGTTCACGAACACTTAACGAGCTTGTTCACGAACACTTAACGAGCTTGTTCATGAACATAAATGAACAAACATAGTTATTTTCAAGCTCTGTTCGTTTATTAACTGAGCTCAAAAAATCCGTTCAAGCTTGTTTATTAAGCTTCCCGAACGAACGTAAACGAACATGTACCGAGCTTGTTCACGAGTAGTTCGTCGAACATTCTGTTCGTCAACAGCCCTAGATAGATACTCGGTCGAGTAAAAGACTACTCGACTGAGTAGGCGCTACTCAGGCTTCGTAGGCAGAATGCCATTTTTCTCTACTTTTCATGTACTCTCTTCTAATCAATCGAGTATTTGCCTACTTGGTCGAGTCACCTGTAACTCTTTTCCCTGAAGCTTGTTCTTCTATTGGCTGCTCTTCTCCTGGCTCCCTTCCATTCAATACATCGTTTGGGTGCTCCCCTCAACATTCGACCTGTAAGAAGGAAGAATTTGTCAGATTTTTTACAATCTTGTATTTTTATTGAATAGAAAGCTTTTTTACTTGGCCTTTGGGATATGTAAAGCAAAACAAAAATTGAAAAAGGAAATCAAAGATGTAGAAAGTCGGGTTGCCTCCCGATAAACGCTTGTGTTGAGTCATGAGCTCGACTCTCCCCAAATCTTCAACGAATAGTAGGGTATTCCTCGAGGAATTATGTCTTCTTTCGCCAAATTGGCTCTTCTGCTATGTATGGCTTTATCCTCTGGCCGTTCACCTTGAACCTGCCGTTCTTCCCTTCAAGTTCTACGGCACCCCCTGGGGGTAAACTCACTATCTCGTAGGGGCCGGACCACCTCGATTTTAATTTTCCAGGGAAGAGGCGTAATCTTGAATTGTAGAGGAGTACCTGGTCGCCGACATCACGGCGAACCACCGTAATGTTCTTGTCATGATAAACTTTGGTTCTCTCCTTATATATCTTTGCATTCTCATAAGCGTGTCGCCGAATTTCGTCAAGCTCGTTGCTGTGCAAGGCTCGTCTCATGGCGACATTCTTGTAGGCGAAGTTCATCTTCTTTATTGCCCAATATGCTTTGTGTTCCAATTCTACCGGGAGGTGGCAAGCTTTTCCATACACAAGCCTGTAAGGGGTTGTTCTGATGGGGGTTTTGAACGCGGTGTGGTATGCCCAAAGAGCGTCACTCAACTTGTGGGACCGATCTTTCCTTGAGGCGCTCACTGTCTTCTTTAGGATGGTCTTGATTTTCCTGTTGGATACTTCCACTTGGCCACTTGTTTGAGGGTGATAAGCAAGGCCAACCTTGTGATGAACTCCATATTTCTTGAGCATCGTCTCGAACTTCTTCTCGATAAAATGGCTCCCTCCATCACTTATGATTGTCCTCATGACTCCAAAACGATGAAAGATCGTATTCTTGAAGAATTTGGCTACTACCCTTGCGTCGTTTGTCGGAGTGGCTATGGCATCCACCCACTTCGAGACGTAATCAATGGCAACCAAGATGTACTTGTTGCCGTTACTCGACGGAAAGGGTCCCATAAAGTCAACGCCCCAACAGTCAAATAGCTCTATCTCCAAGATGCCTTGAAGGGTGTTTCATTCTTTTTGTGATGTTTCCCGTCCTTTGGCATCTGTCGCATTTTCTGATGTACTCATTCGCATCGCTAAAGATGGTGGGCTAATAGAAACCACTTTGGAGGATTTTTGTTGTGGTTTTGGTGACCGCTGCGTGTCCCCTGCATGGTTGATCATGGCAATACGATATGATGGAGGTCGCCTCTTCTTTTGGGATGCATTGTCTGATGATCCCGTCGGCGCATGTTCTAAACAGGTATGGGTCATCCCAAAAATAGCTCTGGGAGTCATGTAAGAATTTCCTCCTCGAGTAGGTCGCCAACCCTTGCAGAATTATGCCGCTTACCAAGTAGTTGACTATATCCGTGTACCAAGGGGCTTCAGAGGTGGGTGTTGCAAATAGCTGCTTGCTAGTGAAGGAGTCATTGATCGGCAGACTGTCATCCCCATGCTTTTGAATCAACCGCAAAAGGTGGTCCGCCACTACATTCTTAGCTCCTTTCTTGTCCTTGATCTCTATATCAAATTCTTGAAGGAGGAGGATCCATCGAATTAAGCATGGCTTTGCATCCTTCTTGCTCAATAGGTATTTCAGTGTCATGTGGTCCGTGTGAATAATTACCTTGGACACCAAGAGATACGATTTGAACTTCTCGATAGAGTATACCACGGCCAGTAGCTCCTTCTCCATAGTGGTGTAGTTCTTTTTAGCATTATCTAGAGTCTTGCTAGCGTAGTATATTGTATGAAGCTTTCCTCCTTTTCTTTGACCAATGACGACTCCCACTGCTCGATCACTAGCATCACACATCAGCTCAAACGGTAAATTCCAATCCGACGGTTGTACGATTGGTGCTAAGATGAGAGCTTCCTTTAACCTGTTAAAGCTAACAAGCAGGCGTCAAAAAACACAAAAGGAGCGTCCTTAGCAAGGAGCTCTGTGAGAGTGCGAGCAATGTTAGAGAAATCCTTTATGAAGCGACGGCAAAAACCAGCATGCCATAGAAAACCACGGATACCCTTAAGGTTAGTGGGAGGAGGTAGATCCTTGATAACTTCGACTTTGGCTTTATTAATCTCAATTCCCTTAGAGGTGATGACATCAAGCACAACTCCTTCCGTCACCATGAAATGGCACTTTTCCCAATTTAAGGTCTGGTTATATCATGACATCGTTCTAGGATCTTAGACTAATTGGCTAGACAATCATGTAATTCGGTGCAATAAACAGAAAAATCGTTCATGAATACTTCCATTATGTTTTTGATGAAGTCCGAGAAAATAGACGTCATGCACGTTTGAAATGTTGACGGTTCATTACATAGCCCAAAAGGCATTCTTCGATAAGCGAACGTGCCATATGGACATGTAAACGCTGTCTTTTCTTGGTCCTCACGATGTAATGGGATTTGGAAGAATCCAGAGTACCCATCGAGGTAACAAAAGTATTTGTGCTTGGCTAGTCGCTCAAGCATTTGATCAATAAAGGGTAGTGGGTAATGGTTCTTTCTGGTGGCTTTATGTAGTTTCCTATAGTCGATGCACATTCGCCAACCAGTGACAATTCTAGTGGATATTAATTCATCCCTGTCGTTTCTAACAACGGTCATGCCCCCTTTCTTGGGGACGACTTAAACATGGCTAACACATTTACTGTCAGAAATGGGATAGATAATGTCGGCCTCTAATAGTCTCAATACCTCCTTTTTCACTACCTCCTTCATGTTGGGATTTAATCGCCTTTGAGACTCAATAGAGGTGGCTTCTTTATCCTTAAGGTGGATTCTATGGGTGCATATGGTTTCGCTAATGCCTTTTAGGTCGACAATGCTATATCATATCACCTTCCTATGGGATCTAAAGATTTTGAGGAGGCTTTCTAGTTGTGATTCGGTGAGGGCTGCGTTAACGATGACGGTGTAGGTGGAATTCTCCCCCAAGAATGCATATTTTAAATTGGCGGGGAGAGGTTTTAGTTCTACCTGAGGAGGCGATGTACCCACATCATCGCTTGCTTGTGAGAAGGATGCGTCCTCAACTGCCAGCTCAGAAGCTGGAAATTCCTCGTTGGTAGATTTGTAGGATGAACATGGAGACGATAGTGTGTCGTGGTAGACGTCTGTGGAATCTGTTTCCATAGCGATTTGTTCCGTAGTGTACCTGTCAACGAAAGTGAAGTATTCAGGTATGCATTCACTATCAAGTATATAGTTAAGAGAACTCCCCTGATCAATGTCGCTCTGGAGAGGTCCGGAATCTGTGTGTCCCTCGCAGACGTGGTCTTCAAATGTCGCATTCTCTAGGATATTATCATTGTATAAGTGTAGAGCATCTCCCTTGTACTGCACATAGACTCTGTCAGTGATGGGGACACCATCCAAGGAATCTGCATTGTGGAAGGCGTTCGCGATAAAGACTGAAAGTTCTTGTACAACCGGGTCATCTGCATGAAATTCCATCGAACCATTGGTCCATACATCAGTCACCATACTTTCCATTATACTTAATAGCTGGGAATCGTCCAATTGCTCAAATCGATGAGTCTCTCTCCAACATGAGTCAACTGGTAGGGCTTCGATAGTCCGGAGAAACATCACGTCCCCTTCGAAGCTTATGTGGATGTCGTCCTCGATGATAACTACATCAGAAACCTTGTTCGTGATGTGATCCATGACCATTTGTTGATTTACATTACCGGCCACGTAGGTTCCTGCTCCGATAAATCGAACCGCATCAATCAATTCTCTAGCTGCACATTCAACCATGGATTCATCCATGCGCGAGTCCTGGAGGCTATGTAAATGATACAGAGAAAAGATAATCTCATCCGAGTCACTGTCAGATTCACTTATCCATTGCACTTGCATCACCATCTCCATCAAGTCTTATTTCTTAAGTATGATTACTGACTGGAGAGAGGTGTTAGTAACGAGGTAATCAATAAAAGAGAATAAAAAGGGTGGAAAGATAGGAAACGAGTAGAGTTGCTAGCAAATTTTCGAAATAAAAATAAGCTGAGTAACACCGTAACTGTCTCCGGCAACGGTGCCAAAAACTTGACGTGCCCAGAACTTACACCTAAAATCCACCTGGCGGTGTCACGATCGCCAGTCACGGTATGGTCCCTAGGTGTCGACTCTAGGTTCTATCCACAAGCAGACGGTGTCAAATTATAGTATAAAAGATTGTCGAATCCCACAGGGACAGTGACAGTGTATCGATGTCTCAGATTATTTCTAGATCTCAGAATGAGATAGCAGTCGGTTGGAGGATTGTTTGATTGGTGTTGTTGTTTGTTCAATATAAAGAAGCTAGGGCATTAGGGATCACCGCTAGGACCTTTGGAGGTCGATGTTAGACTAGGATTCTTATGTTGCATTGGGTTAATGGGAATGGTCTCTCACCTTGTACCACTCTCGTGGGTTAGAGCTTTGAGGTACTTCGGTGGCTCTCATTGACGCAATGGTGGCGGCCGTCAATGTAGTGATATAGTTCATTGGTGGATCCCCTCAAGGCACGACCGGACATGGTCACGAGCCTTGGTTGGATCCACTAACTCCCTACTTAAATCCTAAGGATACTCCTTAAGCTAATCAATTCCACCGACCGTGGGCATGATCTCAGTACGAGTTCTCCTAGGGACTTGGCTGGATCAACCAAAGTACTCCCCCTTTATCCCCAACACAACCCAAAAGTCCAGATCTACATCTTTTTCCTAGGGTCTTAGGGCCAACCCATCAGCCCTAGAGAAGATTACTCACACATGGCAACTAGAACAAATAAAAATGCAATTTTTACCGTAGAAAACATCGTAGCAATTGAAACAAGCAAGAAATGAGAATATCACGTACCAAAACCAGAAGAGAACATTACTCAGCGGACAATAAACGAGCTTCATTAGATTCCAAGATGCAAAAAGGACGATCAAAATCCAATCTTTTACAACGACGGCTCAAAAAATGAAAACCTATATCTAAAAATCACTCACCTCAATCTCTCCACTCTCCAAAAAAATAAAAGCTGCCTAAAACGTCAGGAAAAATCTCTTAAATACGTAGAGGGTGGACCCTACAAGAAAATCTGGAAATTTGGTGCCCACACGTCACCGACCGAGTCGGTTGCTCGGTCGAGCGGGCGCCTTAGCTGCTGCTTGCTAGAAAAGGGAGCCGGGCTACTCGGTCGAGTAACCCGCCTACTCGGTCGAGTTGTCAGTGGGTCGGAACTCCTCCTCCAAAATGTCGCTCTGCCTGCTCGGGTCGAGTGAGTCCTGCTCGGTCGAGTAGGATGCTGGTGGAAGGGAGCTCGAAGACTGGATCGACTCGGTCGAGTCATCACTCTGCTTGGTCGAGTAGGGCGGGCATGTCCTTCCTGCTGGACTCGGTGTCAGCTCGATCGAGTAACCGGTGCTACTCGGGTCGAGTTGCCTGGGAAAACTGCAGGGGCTTGGGTTTTTACTCCTTTCTCTCGCTCGCTTCTCCTCCTCACCTCCTATATGCTTCTAAACCTCGGTAAACTCCTGTAGAACCTCGCCAACGGTGTCACAGACGTGCTAGATGTGTCCATGTCTCAAAATGGCTCCAAATCACTCCAAAATCCCTGAAAATCCACAAAGCTCTACGAAACTCGAATATAGCGTTAGAAGTGTAGTATCGTATGAAAATGCGGGATTTGGATGCAGATATGACATGAAATGCAATGAAATGATGCTATGAAAGGATGGAAAATATGGACACATCAATAATTAGGTTATGAAGATGATATGTTCTCTAAGGCTGGAGTGGAAGTCGAAGACCACAATAATTCGTGATGCCAATGACATGCAAAAGATCACGTTGGAAGATCTCATGGAAAATCTCAAGGCATATGAGATTGAGCTAGAAGAAGATAAGAAGGAAGAGGCTCAACCAAAGAAGAAGAGCTTAGGTTTTAAAGCTAAAGCAAGTGAATTTGAATCCGAGTATTCCGTACGTGATGAAAAGGAGATCACTCTCCTATCAAGGAACTTCAAGAGATTCCTTCGAGATACTCCAAACAACAATCTCATATTCCTAATGAAATCATTTGCATTTGATGTAACAAGCCAGTGCATGTGAGGAGAGATTGCACATTGGAAAAGAACAAAGACAAGGGCAAAGGAATGGACAAGGACGAGGAGACGAGAAAAAGAAGGAGGCATACAGATGAGAAGATAAGGAAGCCCAAGAAGAAAGCTTTTGCTGCTTGGGATCGTAGCAATGTGGATGATAGCTTGCACGATTCATCATCATACTCCTCCTCCTCCTCATTGAATGCATAATAATGGGAAGAGGGAGCCTATATGTGTTTTATGGCCTTTACTTCCAAGGTTAGTACTTCTAGCCAACATAGTGATTATAATAGTTGTAGTTGTCACGCCCCATTCCCAAGAGTACCCGGTTTTTTAAATTTTTTTTCCAAGTATCCTGAAGAGTGAGGGTGATGAAAAAGGAAAAGGGAGAGAAAGAAGAAGCTGAATATGCAGGCCACTGTGCACATGCTGGGATAGTACAAGTGAAGCTCCACTATAATATCAACAGTTTTACAAAACAACAACAAAATTTTATATATATACATGTTTCATTTATATACATAGTCCAGGTGTAACAATACATATACACCACTCTCAATTTGTCAAGACAGCCCAATCACAATACAAACTACAGCTCACACCAAGACTACCCCTGAAACCCAACTCCAAGCCGCCACCAACCATGATGTCCCTGCTTCCTGAAAAATAGGGAGGAGCACGTCAATGCGTGCCCCAGTAGGAACCAACTTGGATTTGGAACACTATTCTAAGGTTATCAATCCACAAGGTAAGGCAAGAGAAATAAGACATGTAAACTAAGTTTACATAACGAAAAGTAAATAGCCAAGTAAGAGTGTCATACCTGCTGTCCAATGTCGAGCTACTGCAAGAAAAGAGTTATCACAAATAATAAAGCAAGTGTTCACACCAACATGATCTAAAAGGAAGGTATTAGTACCAAAAGTGTAACACAATATACGATCTCATCAGTATAGCAGATAAGGACAAAGGAAGTGCTGCAAGCAGAAGAAGTAACATGCAAAATTCTTATTTTATTATTGAATTAATTGGAACTTGGGTAAACTGTGTGATAATAGGATCTGGACCTCACCCCAAATTTGGAGTGAATATAGCACACATCGCAGTGGACACGGGCACTGTACGCCGGGCCTCTCAGCTCCCCCGTCCCTGGCAGGAGTAAGGCCTCCTATAATAACACAACCTCCGCATGTCCCCTCCACTCCCGGTAAAGGCGAATGGGTATAAATATCCACTGCACTCCCGGTAAAGGCGAGCGGGTATAAATATCACATAACACATAATCATCTCACCCAACTTCTCAGTCCAGGCCTCATATCCACAATTTACTCAAATTCCCCTCTAAAACCCGGGTTTTGTTAACTCACCCTCATTAGAGAGAATTGAGACTTATTCAATTTTGTAAGTTAACATCATAAGTGACATGTTAGGGGTCATGATGGCATGGGTATGCACATATCACCTCAGCTGTCCATCTTTAGACATAAGGTCATGCACACACGTGACATGCCCTCTATCACAACACATCATCCACTCACAAATACGGTGTTTCCATGCCATTCAAGCCTCCAACTTCACCAATCATCACTGTGGCTTCAGGCCAACACTAACATATGAACATTCCTCAAATTACCGGATATTGCCTTCATTGAGACATTTCATCGAACATATGACGGACGACATTCCTATCAAAGCAACACAATATTATTTACATGTACCAAGGGCATGAACATTCATGTCACCACATAACCATATTAAGTAAGAATAATGATGGCAAATTAACCATAATTAATGAGTAAGAACAGCACTTAATGAATTCAGCTTGCTGAAATTGCAGGAAGTGACAATACATGGCCATATAACATCAGTTTTCATTGAGAATTTGGCAAATTGTCCTAAATGAAAGTTATAGATAAATTAGTCCTGGATTCACAGATAAAATTTCATGCAAAAATATTAAGTAAGTGATATATGGTGAATTATTTGGTGAAGTCTGTCAAATCTGTTTTCCAGACAGATTTCAGGGTCTGTAAAGATTGCTGTTTTGAGCATATTTTAGCTAGAAATTCGAAAAATATACACTGTGATGAAATTTTAGAAAAACTTGTTAAATTTCCAATGAGACCAAGAACATCAAATTCCACTATGTGTGCAGGTACTAAGGTCAATTTTACTAAATTGTATTCAGATTGAAGATCAAACAGACATGTTGTAAAGATGGAATTTTTGCTCCTAATTTCTGAATTGAATATATATCAAAATTTATTTGATTTTGGGGTAGAACTTCACGATCAACAAGGATATATATTTTTCGAAACCTAATTCGAGCTACAGTAACCGTAATTTCAGCAACAACATACAACAGAATTGCAGGATTTCAAAGAGATAGTTTTGCTTGGAATTTTCAAGGGGTTATGCATGGAATTTAATCATGGTACATTGATTTGATTACCCCTATTACATATTAAGTAAACATGATATAAAAACATGCTAGAATGAAACCCTAAACATATTTCCAATTCCAAGTTGAATCCCTACCTCGAAGCTTGATATCCTCCTCTCCTTCTCTTTCTCTTCATTCCAGCTTCTTTCTCCTTGAAGCAACCTAAGCCTTCTTGACTTTTGGGGGAGAGAATTAGGGTTTTCATTTGATGAAGAAGGGGGAAAAGAGGAAGGGGTGGCCGGCCTAGGGTAGGGGGTAAGGGAGAAATGAAATTGGAAAGGAAAAGGGAAAGAAGAATTAAGAAGAAAGGAGAAGGATCCTTTAAAAAAATCCATCTCAAGAATCTCCCATAAGATAAGCATGCACTTGTGAAATGACCAAAATACCCTCCCAAAAATACCCCTCGACTTCCATGTATTTACAAGTTTGCCATTAATTTATGCACACACCACTTTAGTATGTACACTCGGCACTTTTGGTCCAAATGACCATTTTGCCCCTCACCTTTCTAAAAATTTACGGGGATTGCCATTGACCCCTAACCCCTTTTACACTGGCATGACTTCCCTATACACACCCATGTATGCCCACACATGCATACATGCACCACGCTCACCCGTCCAATATATTTCTGTTGTTTTACACCCACGATGTCATTCGCACTTCTCCCGCATTCACATTTCGCATTCTCTACCCTTAGCCACGTATTACGGCCTAATCCCCCTTGCGCTACATCACATACATCGATATCTACGCTTATTTCATGCCTACCCATGTATCGTAAGTAGAAATACCATATGTGTTCAGTAGAATACACGTATAGTTCAAAATAGAGCATGACAGATTAATAATAATCATAGTGATAATGATAGTGATGATAGTGATATTTTTGATTTTGACGTTAGTAGTACATTTGATGATTTAAGTGTGGCACATGATATAAATTGATTAGGGAGTACCATAAACTAGAAAAACTTCCTAAAATTGTTTTAATGTAAAAGATGTAGAAGAGGAAAATACTAGGTTAAAATCGAAACTTATGAAATTAAAGGAGACACCCGAACAGCTAACTCTTTTTAATCAAAAGCTAGAAAATGAAAACAAATTACTTAGGGTTGAAAACCAACAATTAAAAATTGATAATAAAAATCTTCTTGATGATTCTAAAATTCTAAATGATGGGATAGACACGTTAGGTGAAGAGATAGAAGCATCATTGACTAAGTATAATGAATTACACTTAAATGTTCAAAAGTTTAATAAAGGAAAAGAGCAATTAAATGATTTAATAGGATCACAAATAGTTAAAAACAATAAAAATGAACTAGGTTATATTTCAAATCATAACTCTATTAATTCTAGGACTCCTAAAAATCACTTCAAACATTTATTAGAACGACAACACCTTCAACATATAACAATAATAACGGAAAATTGCTTAAAATTTGGGTTCCAATTAAAAATCATTTCATTGTTAGAAGGTAATTGGACTCAAGAGAAAATAGAGATAGAGTTTCTTAGAAATGGAATGAGTAACCATGGCCATAGGCCATGGTTCTCTATATATTAAGAGTAGAGAAGGGAGATGAAGGGCCTCAAGGAGACCAAGTGTCCCCATCACTCATAATAATGGGGACTAATGAGAGTGGGTAATGAAGGAGGGGAGGCCAAAGGCCTCCCTCATTCATAACACTCCCCCTTACCCATTCATCACTTTGGTCTCAGTATTTGAGGCAAAGAGGGGTGGATACTTCTGGATCCAGAGTAAGTGTGTTTGCCTCGTTAAAACCTTAGCTGTGGAAAACCCAGTGGGAAAAAACCCAACAGCTTAAGGGAAAAGAGTGCAACCCACAGGTTACTCCCCCTGATCCGTACAAGCTTCAGGATTGCAGGTCTTTCAATTGTCGCATACCAATGTTCTTTACAAGTTTTACAAAAGTACATTTGGGCAAAGACTTAGTGAAAAGATCAGCTAAGTTGTTGCAGGACTGTATCTGCTGAACTTCGATCTGCTTGTCCTCCTTTAGCTCATGTGTCCAGAAAAACTTGGGAGATATGTGCTTCGTCCTGTCGCCCTTGATGTAGCCTTTTTGAAGTTGAGCAATGCATGCAGCGTTATCTTCAAACAGAACGGTAGGCTCCAAATCACCGGTCTTCAGGCCAGTAGATTGAAGAATGTGTTGGACGACGGATCGTAGCCAATAACACTCTCTGCTTGCTTCGTGGATCGCAATGAGCTCTGAATGGTTGGATGATGTAGCTGTTGTGGTTTGCTTCACCGATCTCCAGGAGATAGCAGTACCTCCGTAGGTAAAAACAAAACCTGTTTGGGATTTTGCCGTGTGCGGATCAGAGAGATAACCTGCATCAGCATAACCAAACAATTTGGGGGAGGCACCTCTCTGGTAGTAAAGTCCAAGATCAATGGAACCCTGAAGGTATCGCAGAAGATGCTTTACTCCGTTCCAGTGGCGCTTTGTGGGCGCTGCACTGTGTCTGGCTAGAAGATTAACTGTAAACGCTATATCGGGACGCGTACAGTTAGCCAGATATAGAAGTGCTCCAATGGCACTGAGGTAGGGTACTTCAGGACCCAGTATCTCCTCCCCCTCTTCCAGTGGCCGGAAGGGGTCCTTATGTACATCTAGTGATCTTACGACCATAGGAGTACCTAAAGGATGACATTTATCCATATGAAACTTGTGTAGAAGTTTCTTTGTATAATTAGAATGGTGTAATAGGATTCCACCTCTTAGGTGTTCTATCTGTAAGCCAAGACAATACTTTGTTTTGCCTAGGTCTTTCATTTCAAAAGTATGTTTAAGGCTTTCAGATATCTCTTTGATCTCTGCAGGAGATCCTATGAGATTTAAGTCATCTACATAAACAGCTATGATGACGAATCCTGTTCCCGTTCTTTTGATAAAGATACACGGGCAGACTTCGTTATTCGTGAATCCTTGCTGTGCAAGGAAATCACTAAGTCTGTTATACCACATCTTTCCCGATTGTTTTAGACCATATAATGATCTATGTAGCCTTACATAGAATACGTCCCGAGGTATCTCTTTCATCTCTGGGGGTAGATTAAACCCATCAGGAAGTCTCATGTAGATATTTTTATCTATATCGCCATATAGATATGCAGTCACAACGTCCATGAGCTGCATTTCTAGGCTTTCCAGAGAAGTTAGGCTTATTAAAAATCGGAATGTGATCGAATCCATGACCGGATAATACGTATCTTCGTAATCAATCCCCGGTCTTTGGGAAAAGCCCTGGGCTACAAGGCGTGCCTTATAGCGAACGATCACATTATTTTCATATCTTTTTCTTATGAAAACCCACTTATATCCCACAGGCTTTACACCTACTGGTGTTTGGACTACTGGTCCAAAGACTTTGCGTTTCAAGAGTGAGTCCAGCTCTACTCTTATTGCCTCGTCCCACTTTGGCCAATCATCTCGGCGTTTACATTCCGCCAGAGATCGTGGTTCGACGTCATCGTCATATTCAGTGACGTGAACGGCAATATCGAACGCAAAATCGTCGTCGACGACTATGCTATTTCTGTCCAGTACTTCTCCAGTACGTACAAAATTTAATGATGTTTCTCCTATTGTTTCCTCTGCTGGGGAAATCAGGAGGGGAGAAGTAGCTGGTCTGAGCTCAGCATACTGTGGATGGATAATCTTAGTATCACCAGGAGTCTTCCTCTTTCGAGGAACTTTATCTTTTGAACCTGGTGGGCGTCCTCTTTTCATTTGAGGTACAGCCAAATCTGCTGCCGGTGGGTTGCATCCATCTATGGGGATGTCAATCCTAGCTGGCGTATTGGCAGCAGGGACGTGTGATCGGACAATCTTCTGGTTGTCCGTGAATTTATTCGGCAAAAGATGTACTGTATTCTAGATGTGAAGGATCTTCAGGATCTCATCTTTACACAGATTAGTACGCGGATCATATAGGGACAAAGACTTCTGGTCCCAACTAATGGTCTCAGAAGCTTCTGGCTTCTTAGACTGTGTGCCCAGTTTAGGAAAAATTTTCTCATTAAATTCACAGTCAGCAAAACATGCCTTGAATGCGTCACCCGTCAGGGGTTCAAGGTATCTTATAATAGAGGGTGAATCAAACCCAATATATATACCTAGACGACGCTGAGGACCCATTTTGGTCCTCTGAGGTGGTGCTATTGGGACATATACCGCACAACCAAACACTCTCAAATGAGAGATATCCGGAGGTGCGCCATATGCTAGTTGCATCGGGGATAAAGTATGACCTCCAGAGGGTCTTATCCTAATAAGTGATGCAGCATGTAAAATAGCATGCCCCCAAGCATCCACAAGCAACTGGGATTGCATAAGCAATGGACGTGCAATCCATTGGAGTCTCTTTATAAGGGACTCAGCTAATCCGTTTTGGGTGTGAACATGTGCTACAGGATGTTCAACTTCAATACCCGTTGCCCGGCAATAGTCTTCGAAGACTTGTGAAGTAAATTCTCCCGCATTATCAAGACGTAGTTTCTTGATTTGGTTATCGGGGAAATGAGCACGCAACCTTATTATTTGTGCCAATAGCTTTGGAAAAGCTAGGTTGCGGGTGGACAAGAGGCACACATAAGACCATTTGGTCGATGCATCAATCAGTACCATGAAGTACCGAAATGGGCCACTTGCGGGGTGAATAGGCCCGCAAATATCACCATGAATTCTATCAAGGAAGCCAGGAGACTCTAATCTCACTTTCAGGAGGGATGATCTCGTTATAAGTTTTCCCTTGAAACAAGGGAGACATGGAAATTCACCCTTTTGAAGAATCTTCAGGTTCTTCAATTTGTGTCCACTGGATTCAGAGATGATGCGTCGCATCATTGCTGTTCCAGGGTGACCAAGTCTATTATGCCAGAGTTCGAACTCTGGCAGTGATTGGCACGTCTGGTGCTCAGTCATATTGGCTTCTATTGGTTGAATGTATGTTTGGTAGAGACCCGACGGGAGTCCCTTGAATCGTTCGCAGATGATCTTCCGGTCATCTTTCTGACGAGTTACATACAGATATTCAACCGTATTATCATCTCTGGTTTCTAAGTGATATCCGTTTAAACGGAAATCCTTGAAACTTACGAGATTCCTATTTGATTTAGGAGAGAATAATGCATTTTTTATTTGAAGTCTTGTGTTATTTGGGAGCAATATAATTGCTTCACCAGATCCTTTGATTATTTGGGACAGTCCTGAAATTGTGATAACAGGACCGTCATATTTATTTACGCTATTAAAATAGCAATGATCGCGAAGGATTGTGTGCGTTGAGGCACTGTCCACTAGGCACTCAGACATCATCTATATAAGCAAAAACGAAATTTTATTTGAGCGAAAATGTAAACATTCATTCGAAAATAAAAGTTCGTACTTAAACAAATAAAGATGAAGATACATTGAATTTCTAAAAAGCATAGATAAATGATGGTGCTCAATCGAGAAGGTCGTCGTTCTCGAAGTCTTTTGCAGTAAACATTGTTGGTGGCTGAACAGCCGCCAAGTTTGTTTCAGGTAAAGACTTCTGGCTCGCCTGGTATAGATCCTGGAGGTGGCGAGGAGTGCGGCAGTTTCTGGACCAATGGCCAGTCATGCCGCATCTATGGCATTTATCCTCACAGTTCTTCTTTGGAAGTGACACTTGCTCGGTGTTCTGTCGCTTCCAAGTGAAGTTTCTTTTTCCCTTGTTGTTTTTGTTTGTCTGTGGAGCTGCACCTCTTGGTTGCTTCATTATAGCTTTCCCTTTAGTGTTTTTAGCCTTCCTCTTGTTTTTCCACTTCTGGGGAGAAACGTGGTGGGCTTCAGGGATAGGGGCAGTGCCAGCTGGACGCAAGTTATGAGTTGCAAGCAGTAAGTCTCGATTCTGCTCTGCCCTAAGTAGGCATGAGATCAGATCAGAGAATTTCGTGAAATTGCGTTCACGATACTGCTGCATGAGGATTGCATCTTTCTCGTGAAACGAGGTAAATGTCTTTTCCAACATGCGCTGTTCTGTCACTTCTTCACCACACAACTTCAGGCGTGAGGTGATGTTATGAAGTGCAGAATTGTACTCAGCGACGGACTTATAGTCCTGAAGTCTGAGGTTTTCCCACTCATAACTGGCACGGGGTAATATAACATCAATTTGATGTTTATACCGTGCTTCCAGCGCTGTCCATAGGTCCTTTGGGTCCTCAACCGTTAAGTATTCGGCCTTCAAGGTCCGATCTATATGTTTCCTAATGTAGATTATGGCTTTTGCCTTATCTACATCGGATACAGTGGTTGTAGGGCTGCTGCTAGGTGTAGCAGAAGCTTCGGCCGCTGCTGTGGCCGAGGAAGGAGCCAAAATGGACCCAAGGAGGGCCATCGAACGCAAGTGAAACTTCAGGTCCACTCGCCAACTCAGGTAATTTGTCCCTGCAGAATCAAGGACTTCGAAATCGACGCTTGCCAATTTTGCCATTTATCTACGCAATTTAAAATGAGCATGAATTAATTAAAATTTAAAATTCATGCATAAAGAAATAAACAAGTAAAAATGCGGGGATCGGCCAGATACCCAAAATAGTACACAGTCCAAAGTTCGTTTACAGTCCATAAGAGAAAAAAAAATACAACTTTGGAAACCCAAAGTAGGTCCCTATATCTTCGTCTTCATATGCTGTTGCACCGAGCTTGGGCTTTTAATACAAATTTCCTCACTTACAAATTCTCTCAAAAGAAAATAAAAGTGCAAGGAAAGTAAATAGGTATACAATGGCCGATCCCGAAAAACACATTTTTACTTATTAAACATCCACGCAGTTCTAAATATGCATCAGGCAAATAATTATAGCGCAATATTACAGACATTGCAAAAAATCATTAATCCCAACTATTGGATAAAATAGTTTAATTAAAATAAATGGGTTAGTTGGACCACGGGGAAACGTCATTCATCTTTAGGTAACTAAAGACAGAGCGGTCTCAGGATCCGTTTAACCAATTTAACTTAAATAAATGTTTTTATCCAATACTTAGGATATTTATTTAAAAGTAGCAGATAAAATATCATAATCCGCAATTCTAGTGGGCTAGAAGCGGGCAGCAGGCCCGATAGTAATAATAATCATATGAATTTGCAATTTGATTAACTGGGCTTCTGGCCCAAATAAGAAGGCAAAATAAATTATTATTCTGATTGGGGCTGTGGGTCCATAAGCAAAATAAAACTCATTTCAATTTTCATTGTTATGAATTGGGCTTCAGGCCCAATAAACAGCCCAATTAATTTATTATTAAGATTTGGACTACAGGCCCATGAGATGTAATATTCAAAATTTAATATAACATAACGGCTTAAATTTAATAACATAACCTGTCACGAAACAAAGCCAACAGCCTACAGCTCACGGGTACCTTGCAAAGCCCCACACACCAAAGTTTAAAGTTTATAATGAACTGCGCGAAGGACAGAACTCTTTTATACTCACAATTGTGAACATACTTTATTAGAATTGAAATGAAGTATATATCTACAGTTCACAATATAATGAAATGAAGTATGTTCACACGGGTACCTTTCACAGTTTTGAAATGCATTGTGTTATAATAAAACTCTTTTAGATATATGCTTTATCCAATTGTGAACATACTTTATTAGAATTGAATAATCTAACAGAGCACACGTCAGAACTGTGAAGCACCCGACACCTTCCCCCGTTCTCAGATCGTGGCCTGGCCGGGGGGCGCCGGAGCAGCGGCCCCCTTCACCCGTTCTCAGATCACAGACGGGCTGGGATATTATGTGATCATTTGTAAATCCATGATCATTTTGTAAAATAATAATCATTATAATCTGTATAAACCCCTGATTTTATCAATATAATATGTATACAGATTATATTGTGTTTGTTTGATTATTAGTATTACATGCAATCTGAAGCAGACGTAATTAAAACTATTTGCTCCATTTAATTGATCTACGGGATCAAAAAATTGTACCTCTAGATCGAAGATCTAGGGAAGATCGATAAAAATAAAGATCCGTAGAATGCCGCAAAGCTTCGACAAATCGCCGCAGCAACCAAAGATTCCTTACGCGTAGGGGATCAATTTGGTGGGGAGTTTAGGATTGGTTTCTTGCTCAAGGAAGAACATGTGCTGATAACGTGTTAGAAGGTAATTGGACTCAAGAGAAAATAGAGATAGAGTTTCTTAGAAATGGAATGAGTAACCATGGCCATAGGCCATGGTTCTCTATATATTAAGAGTAGAGAAGGGAGATGAAGGGCCTCAAGAAGACCAAGTGTCCCCATCACTCATAATAATGGGGACTAATGAGAGTGGGTAATGAAGGAGGGGAGGCCAAAGGCCTCCCTCATTCATAACATTCATGAATATGTAACTAAGTTTATACAAGATATATAACATTCACCTAACTACAAGTATATAAAAGATGGGGATACCAAACCCAAATGGATTTTGCTCCTAATGTGATTTGATTATGTTTTGAACCTAAGTGTGATACCCATAAATAACCTTTGGTATCTCACATGATTAGGGTACATTAATTGCATGCATGTACTTGATTTGTTTGTGTACTTGTAGGTTTAGAACCCCCTAGGATTTAGTTGATAAAGATGATACATGCTTTGAGCTTGAACTGTAATTTTTCTGTTGATAGCCGACTACATTTTATACTGCAGTCGACTATTATTAATACTGAAGATGACTACTTTTTGGATCAGGTCTCTGTCCTCTGTACTAGTCGACTGCCGTATTATAGATAGTCAACTACTGTAGTAAAAGTAGCCAACTACTTCTCTCGATCAACCCTCGAATTGTTTTGATTTTTCATGGGTTTGTAGGTTTGATTTGTACTTTTTGAGTCCATACCCATTTCTTATGGGTTCTTATAACTCAAACCCGTATGAAGGAGAATATCTCAGGCCTCCATTGCTTATCTACAACTAAGATTAATTCTCTTTCACTCAAAACCCTAAAACAACCACATTATTCTCATTCTTCTCTGAAGAACTCTAGCACCCGAATTTCCTCAAAGATATTAGTTTCCCTACATCTCTACTTTAGTTTT
Organism: Scilla litardierei; assembly: GCA_030789695.1. Taxonomy (NCBI): domain Eukaryota; kingdom Viridiplantae; phylum Streptophyta; class Magnoliopsida; order Asparagales; family Asparagaceae; genus Scilla; species Scilla litardierei. The sequence continues at coordinate 14,663,860 of CM061137.1, read as the reverse complement.
CAGAGGGATTTCGAAGGGATTGGTGAAAGTTTCTCTCTTGGTTTGGTGTTGCACTAATCTCACCTCATTTTTCATAAGCATTTGCATCATGTCTCAGTTGCATTCTCACACTCACTAGCAAACATGAGTAGGAGACCAATTCCCAGGAAGAGAAGGTCACAAGCTTCATCTTCTCAACCCACAATTTCATATCCACCAACCGATAAGGAGCTCATTCTTCCATATTTGAATGGACCTCACTTGCTTCCTAATTTTGAGCACATATCTAGTAGAGCGGTCCTCGCTGAGAGATCTGTAAAAATCGATGATCTTGGAGGATATGGGATTAGGGATATTCTAGCTTATCAAGGGCTTGAGGGGTTATTCTCCACAGAGAGCTCTTGTAGATACTACCCTAGACTTGTGCATATATTTTATACTAATATGATAGTCAATCCCTCTGCTCCTAGATTCACCACCAATGTCTTAAACATTCTCATTAGATTTTCTGCATCCACTATAGGAGAGATTCTAGGCGTTCCAAGCAAGGGTGCTACACTTAGAGAAATTTTCATGAACGACACTTCGATCATTGAAAAGATATTCTCTAAGTGCAAGCATTTTGTCCCACGTATAGAAACTAGTGCTTTATTTCCAAGGGCAAGACTTCTAGCATTAATTCTGTCCTACAACATATTTCAAAGAGCTGGAAGTCATTCCTTGCTATCTGATAGCCATGCAAAATGTGTCTAAAACCTCGAAGCCGGAATTAAATTAAATTAGACATGAATGATATATGATAACCTCACCCATAGTACTACATCATCTCTGCATCATGGTCATTATCTAACAATCATTTTAAACACTTTATGATCAATGTAGCCTCTGAGATCCTTACCATACCACATATAGTTCAATTTGATAAGAGTGCATTGAAAAAGAATGAGACTTCACCAAGATCCTTCTCTTAATCCTAACATTGACTAGCCTATGGAAGAAGGTGACGAAGAAGGTGGTAGTGATGATGATGAAGAGCAAAACCCTTCCTCACATCCTGTTCCATCTACTGCACCTCCTCCATATTTTGTTGAATCCAAATCACCATTGCTTTCCAAATTTGAGGAATTAAAGCAAGTGCTCAAGGATGCGATGCAACGTGAATTCTCTGGTATCCATGAGAGGTTGGACATCTCGGATTGGTGGATTGTCGAGATTCAAGAGGAAATTGCTCAAGTGAAGAACTTGATTCGAGGACAAGCTCCACCTAGCTAGATGTTACTATTTTATTTTGTGAGCTTGAGTGTGGTTGCTCTTATTATGTTTGTCTCAAACAATTTGGCTATGTAATGTTTCGTGCTTGCTACTCATGTGTCTCTTTTAATACATTTGGATTATATAATGTTTTGGATCTTTCAATGTCACGAACTATGTTTCTTCTTGAACATATGTTGATCAAGTGTCACATTTTGGATATATCATGGTTTATGTTATGTTTTTGAGCAATGATTATATCTTGGATATATTTTCACAATTGTGATGAGATATTTGGTTCTTTGCAAATTGCGTTGAGTATTGAGCTTGCATGTCTTTTGATGATATTATACTCTCATAGTCTTTTAGATTATCATATTGATATCAATATAATGCTCATTACTCATGCTATATTGTGATGCCCATGTATGTGAAATATGATGATTGTGTGTATTCATATACTTGTTTATATGTATCCTATGTGTAAATATGTTTATACCTAGATGTGTATACTATTGGGATTTCTATTAGTGTGTACATATATTTTGTATAGGTGTTAAGTGTGTGTATGTGTTAGTAATGTGCTTGTATTGATATGTTATGCATATAGCTATCTTGGTGTATTGAGTAGTATGTGGTATTTCTATGTGTATGTGTATGCCTAGTATGTGTGCATACTTGAATGGATATGTGGTATAATTGTATATATTGGATGTCTTGAGTATATAATTATAGGTATTACTATATATCTTGAATATATGTATATGTGGATATATATATATATACTAGTCACGTACCCGTGCCCGTAGGGCACGGTTCAATTTAGATATTTCCCCCTCAAAATCTTAGTTCCCCCGAAAATGTGGGCACGATTCATTTTAGATATTCCCCCCCTCAAAATCTTAGTTCCCCTGAAAATGTGGACATAATTCATTTTAGAAATTCCCCCCTCAAAATCTCCGAAAATTTAGCTCAGCTCAAGGAATTTTGTTCCCCAAAAAATCTTAGTTTCTCCCAAAATTTAGTGCACTCCAAATTTAGTTCCGCTCCAAAATTTTAGAGTTTTTCCAGCTAAATTTTCACTTTTCAAAAATATTAGTTTCTTCCAAAATTTAGTTTCCAAAGAGAATTTAGTGCACTCCAAAGAGAATTTAGTTTCCAAAATTTAGTTTCCTTAAAAGTTCCATCCAAAAATTTGATTACCTCCAGATTTAGTTCCCCTTAAAATTTTAGATTTTAGTTTCCCCAAAAATTTATTTCCACCCATATTTTATGTTTTAATTACCCCGAAAAGTTTAGCTCCTCCCCAAAATGTAATTCCCCATAATTTAATTCCCACAAAATGTAAAATTTCAGTTCACTGAATTTTTTTAGTTCTATGTATTCTGTCTTCGCATTTCCTGGCATCGAGCAAGGAGTTAAGAGCAGTGCATGATGCATGAATGCAACAGATATACATGTTGTTGGCAAAGCAAAAATATTACATAAGATCTCCCGCTGCTTATATTGAGCTTATTATGTGTTAACACATGTTGCTAGCATGTTAGTCAAGGCAGGAAAAGCAAAGTGGTGTAAATTATTTTACCTAAGAGCAGTTTTTATGCCCAATGCTTTGTTACGTAATTTTAATATGAATATCAATAGATAGATAAATTGAACCTAGAAATAATAGATTCAATCTGAGTTAAATTCAACCTGCATATATTTGAATCTTGTTATATGTGTGAAAAATGAATTTAGAAATACATATAGGGAAATTATGTGTGAAATACATATAGGGAAATTAGAAATCTGATGATACATCAGGGAAATTGAACAATTCCCTCCAACATCATGGAAATTTAACATCAGGATTCAAAATGATGATGATGATGGATGTTTCTTTACGTGGAGGGCCCTCATAACACCCCTCGACTATTCAAAATGATGATACATAAGGATCAGGATTCAAAATGAGAAATGGTTTTGTGTATCCTGAGTTTTCCCTATATCTAATTTCCCTATATGTAGTTCACACATACATCAGGGAAATTGAACATATAATCACATATCCTGAGTTTTCCCTATATGTATTTCACAAAAACATCACATATTCATATTTCACACAAAAACATGCAGGTTCAATTTAACATCAGGATATAACAATCACATCATGATTCAAATTTGAAATCAATTTGGAACCCAATGAGTTCAAGATCATATCCTGTTATTTGATATTCATATTCATATTCATATTTCACACAAAAGCATTCAGGTTCAATTTAACATCATGATATACCAATTACATAGGATTCAAATTTAAACTCAATTTGGAACCCAATGAGTTCAGGATCATATCATGTTATTTGATATTCATTTTCATATTCAAATAACAACAATGAGTTATTCATCCACATGGTGCAGCTACAATTCAAATATGAAGAGTAGTGAACAATCCTAAAGTAGTGAACAATAGGCACATCTTGCAACCCCCTCCAACTTTAAAATTCACAAATAAACACATCAGTTTGTATTTTTGTACAGCTAGAATCTCATTATTCATCCACATGGTGCAGCTACAATTCAAATATGAAGAGTCCTAAGAAAACTGAACGCTATCATAGTGGCACCATGGTATGTCATGTTCTTCATTTCACTAACATACATGTGATAAAACGATAAAAACAACTTGTCTTCTAGTAAAATTGCTCTTAAAATGTTGTGATTGGGGAATATTCAAAAGAACTGCCATTGCCATGATATGTTGAAGAAATTTTCTAATAAGACAGCAAGTACAACAATCTGCCAAATTACGTTCTCGGCTATTCTCACAATTAAAGCATCCACATTCAAATCTATATAATTTCATCAAAAAAATAAAATTAGATGAGAATCACTGAAAAAAGCAGACTTTTTGCAGGATCACAAATATAATTTTAAAAATCCGTTTTCCCACACAATCAAGACTAATCTACCAAGTTAGCTTTTTATGCAATAAACTTCATAAGAATAGACACAACATGGGCATGTTATAACCTCCTGGGACCGTATTACATTATATAGGAATCTCAAAAAAGAATTTTTCTGCGTAAATGATGCAGCCAAGCTCTCTCTTTAAACTGCAGACTGCTCCAATTCTTCACTCATGATGTAACATTCTAGTATTATAAAATTGCATTTTTGGTTTCCAGGTAACATTTGATGATCTACATCCACTGTGCAACCAAAGTCATGCAATTCTTCGCTTTCACCATGTTCTTAGATCACAACACCCCAAACTCCAACAAACTATCAGAATTTTCAAAAAAATAAAAATAGTATAAGACAAAAACACATTATGACTTTATAAGTTGTGCATGATTCTGTTTTCTAAAGACCATTTCTTAACCTTCTCAACTGTTGTCCCCCATATCCTAAAAATAACTACAATCAAATCCTGAGAAAAAGATTACCAAAAAGGAGTGCTAGGGGCCGCAGGTAAACTATTTTGAAGACTTGACAGTGTATAGAAACAAAGACAAATGCATCATAAACATATTTTATTTCTGCAGCCGAAAAATTATTTCCACGCTGAGAATTTGAAAACTGAAAACTAAGATGGTAGACATCAGGTTGCCTACCCATCTAAAAGTTCACCAAATATGTCATCAAGCTTTTAACACGAACAGTCAGCATCAGTTTGATGGCAAAGGATTTTTAAATAATGATGATGAGATATAAGAAAATCAAATTGCAGACGAAATTACCCACAAAAAAATTGCAGACGAATGCAGTGACTCAGTTACATGCTGGTCAAGTCCAGATAATGCAAATATATAATCTCCAGATATTAAGAGGTAATAGGATCATACTTGTTGTAAAAAATAGACCATCTTTAGCATAATGCACGATACCTGCATATGTTGTTTGTATACCCATCTCACTGCAGTCATAAACTGGAACAGCAGTGAATCTGTACTAATGGTATGTAGATGGAGGATTACATGCTACAGTTTTCCCAAGCTTTGAGTTTAACCAAAAGAATTTGAAATCTGCACTGCAATCATACAATGAGTACCTGCGCCAACAAACCATGTCAATAACATAGTATGTTTGATCAGGCTGCAAGTCACCACCTAAAAAGTAAATATTAGCAGAAAATTGATTAAATTGATTGGTGCAAATGCTCAACCTCAAGTACATAATGGCAAATTGTCATCAAGATTAAATATTACCTCATGAAATATACAGCCCAAAATACAGTATGCATGTACTGGACATGAGACGTCCTTCGTTCTGGCACCATAAGGCAAGGAAGATGGAAAGCGATACAAAATAGATCCATTCCGAAGTCTACTAACTGGTGCGCCATTAGAAGAAACGACAAAGCACCTTTTCCCAGCAGGTCTTGGAGATACATACCTATAGAATTTCCAGATTTAATAAACAGTTATTCCCGGTACCTACAAAATACTTTCTGGGAAAATTTTAGTAGGTTGCAAAAAACAGATTTGCATATTTCATGAGGTATGCAATATGTTTCCAAACACAAAAAAATATCCATACCTCCAGAATGTGAATAACCACAGCCATATTAGGGTATTTTTTTGCAATGGCTCAGACTCCCTTGCTTCAGGCTCATATACATGTACCAATATGGCTGCAACGGTTGCCATCAAACATTAGCTTACCCCTAGCTACCTTGCCATAATGTAGGACATGTTATGAAGGGAAATCATCATATCCATCCATGTCTGTATGGAGCAATGGTTCATCAGCATCAGCCAACAGTAGAAATAATAAATTAGACATGGAAATAATAATTATATACGTGCACAAATTTAAATTATTATCCAATTTTTATTTACTCTATCTTTAAATTATTATTTCCATGTCAAATTACTCAGACATTAGACATTAGCATTAGACAGTTTATTATAATTATGTTGGATGTTCAATAGAATTTACATAATTCTGGAAGTAGACATGGCTAATATTCTGGAAGTAAATTTCTATGGATACTACTTTCAGACATCCCAGCAAATTCTATTGATACTACTTTCAGACAAATTCTAGAATTCTGGAAGTAAATTATCTCAAGATAAAGTAAATTCTGAAAGTATCCATAGACAAATTTTAGACATCTCAGCATTCCAGAATTCATAGTATCCATTGTATCCATACTGAAATTTCAAAATTTGTCTATGGAAGTAAAATTTCAGAATTTGGATATGGATATGGATACTTTCAGAATTTGTCTATGGAAATTCATAGTATCCATAGTATCCATACTGAAATTCTGAAACTATCCATATCCATAGTATCCAACATCTATTTCTTTACTTTGCATCTTCATGTGCGCTCTTCTTTCAAAGCAATAAGGAAGTTAAACGCAAAAATCTGTGAACAAAAAAAAGTTAACATATTTCGTTAGCAATATGGAACTTAAAAGCAAAAATCTGTAAACAAATCTGGAAGTGCATACATAATTTAACATTTTTTGGTAATGTATTGTTAATAAAATATGTCAACATTTTTTTGCTACAACCCAGTTTAAAAATCTAACACTAACTTATAACAAGGATCAACAGACAACATAACCTTGTCAATATTCAAGGAATGGCACAGAAATTGAACAGAATCCCTAGTTGATTCCTTTTGTCCCATATATAGATTGTTAGTCTATGATTGGAAAGGGTCGCAAAATCTGAGCAAACATCCCTTATGTCCCATATATAGATTTCTAAGAAGAATAGGATAACATACCTAATTCAGCGGTGAGGTGGAAGGATAGATAATCACCCACTATACACATAGCTCCCAATGCTAAACTGTGATTGGATCAGCGATTGCAACTGATAGAACTGTCATGATCCTTCCCCCAGAATGGCACATACAAAGTTGAAGCCGAAATCTAAACCATATTTTGCCACCAACTGCACATGATAAAAGTATGTACTGCATAAGTAACCGGGGGGATTAGCATTGATAATCTAGAATATTACAATTCAATCAAGTATAGATCAGAAACGCAGAAGCCAAAATTAAACATGAATTACGGCGTCAACTATGCACCACTTAATCTCAGTATGAGAACAATATATTAGGCGCAAATCTAAAGCCGAAATGCAAAGTATAGGCTTTCACTTTGATGCCAAGACAGAATCAGATAATTTAATACTATAATAAAGCATGTGACTATGGAAGTTGCACTTGTACTGGAGTTTTTCACTCAGTCGGAGGGATAACAAAGAAATTAGTGCAAGACCCCATTATATATAACCGTAAGTAAAGCAGTTTGAAAAAGTTGGACTAAAAAGAAAATGTCATATAAACAAACAAACAAAAGAGTAGAAATATAATTATGGAAATTTTAGAAAAGAATAGGCATCAAATATGAAGGTAGAATAGCCCAGAACACCGACACATCTTCATCTTCATCTTCATTTTTACTTTTTCCTTTTCTGAATGCAAATTTTCTTTTGAATCATTCTTTTTCACTGCACCAGCATAAATAATCGTTTTCCCCTTCTACTCTCCTTTATTATTATTACTACTATTATTTTTCAACACCGTGATATTTCATATCCTCATCTTTTGCTATAATTCCCGTACAACTTCGCATATTTGTTTATCTTTCATCTTACCTTCCTAGGAAACATGATAGAATGGCAGGGTGGGAAGCTGCGACCACAGTCGGATCTTCATGTTCTGTACCTCCAAGATACACAATGTGCACCTGCTTGTGGGAAAAAAAATCCTGGTAAGAAACAATCAGGCAGATGATAGAAAGGACAAATGCCGAGGGGACGACTCACGTTACTGGCTTGTATAATAAGTTTGGAGCTGCAAATCAAAAGGCAGGCATAAAGAATAAGAGATATAACATGCATTCTCTTCAATTCACCCATAATGAAGGAACTAAGCAGTGGGACAGAGGAAATGATTCTTTGAAGATATGTAAAATGCCAGTGAAAATATAGCTTCTTCTTTCTAATCCCTGAAATTTTTTCAGTGACACAGAAATAAATAAATTGTGTCCTCTTTAATTATGTTGCTTTATTGGTGAATGGATGGAAATAAAGTCTTGAAGCTCCATACTGCTAAAAACTTCTGTTATTGCAACACATTTAATTTCATTCTTTTTCTTCCCCCTCTTCATTCATTTAATTTCATTCAGTTTAAAAATTAACCTAGAGCTGCAAACTCAAAGCAACAAATGCTAAACGTGAATAAGATTCAGCTTCACAACATGTTCAATAAGTAGTTAAACATATCCAAAGTTCAATACACATATTAACAAATACCAAAAGTTCAATCAAATCCTAATTCAATTCATGTGTAAGTTTCAATCAAATTCTCTCTACAGTTAATGCATCCAATTTTCATTGCTACCTTTCCATCATGTATAAATATGGATGGCATTTTGTGATTAATAAGAATATATGAAAATGGATGTGTAACATAAATTAGAATGTTTGATGTGAAAAAGAAACATAAGAGTTAAGCAAGGTTGCTTGCATTATTACCCAAGATGCCGATAGTTTATACTTTAAATTGGAAGAGCCAAAGTCCAAATTGAAGATGCACACCAATTGATGTGATCTACTGTCCAAAATTTCCAAGGGTTTCACGGTGTATTATCCATGAATCAAGTGGCCACCAATGGAATGCTTCAAAAGAATGTAAATTTGTTTAATTTGTGAGTGTCGGTGCATGATTAGAACACCAGAAAACCTTTGAAATTTTGTTCCTAATAGTTTATTGGTAGTGGATCAGTACAAACAGTTTGAGTCTCCAAATTGAACAATGATGTTCCAATTCAAAGTAGAAAAATGCACATCATGGATACATCCAAATGTAGCCTACCTTAACGTTGAACATGTATGTTTCATAAATAGACATTTAAAATACCTGAACGACAAAGTTCCGCCTTTCTCAATCCATAAACATGTCGGGTGCCCAGTTTGTCTTATCGCTTATTTTGTCCCTCACAGTGTTGTAACTCAGTTGATCCCTGGAAGTAAAGCGATCAACTTCATTGAACCAGATACATGTGAAAAGGTTGGTAAGGGGAGTGAGCTCTTTGATGATCACAAAGCCTTCAGGCACATCTACAGAACAACAGAAAGAAGATGAATTAATTTAGGACATGAAATGCATGTAAAATCCAATATTAATTTAAATATTTTCAGACAGAAAAAATGAGGAAACTGAGAATTCCCTTTAAAAAGAAAGAAAAAAGTTGAGCAAAAAGACACCTGTGTTTGAATTAGATTGAAGCAAGAAAACCAAAATAAAGGTTTTTGAAAACCTCAATATGAGTTCTAACTTCCGCTTCTTGTTTTCATTTTCAATTCTTCTTTTCTGTTCACCCAAAGAAGGATCGATTCCAATTCAAGAAAATCGGCATGACAAATATAAAAGTGCAAATTTTAACATATGCCCGGCTATTCTAGCTGACATGAGTGGGATCCCCTGATGAAAAATCCAATGATATGTTATTAGGCATGCATTTCTATTATCAAAGCAAAAAAAATTCTCTAAGAAGAAGTCAGTTGTTTCAATCATATGCGAACTCTCAAGAGTTAGGAATTCAGTTTTGAATCGGCTGTTGCTTCATCAATGACAAATATTCTGCTCATCATCAAGAATGCTCTTCCCAGGCAAAAAAGCTCTCTACCCAACACTCCAGTTTAATTCCTCCATTTTCAACGACTGTAAGAAATTCCACATCAATAAATGGACTAAATCCTTCTTCTAGTTCAAAGCCTTTATCAAGGTGAATACATGTAGTGCTCTGACAAAGGGTGGTCAGCATGTCTTACCCATCGAATCTAGCTTATTATCACTTATGCGGCTCATTTCACCAAGTTGACATTTATCTAGAACCTGGATATTGTAAAATGTTTGTAAATCTTGTTATAATGAGAATCCTAAAAATAAATTTGGTATAATGAGATAGTTGCCTAAAGTTGGATGTTAATGCATTTGCTAAGATAGAACTGATAAATATTTAAATACTGTCCAAATCGTTACTCTGAATATAGGTCTTAACTGTTTTGCAATTCAAGTGAACCTGTTATGCCTTTGATTTTTCCTTATAGGGCTTAACCAAAACCCGAGCTCCACAGTAAATTGGATTCCTATTCGACAGAATCATATTAACAGTCTCCGCATACACAAAGCTCACAAACCCAAACATCCTCTTCTCCTTCAAAGGGATCCTCTCATTGCGAACATGCCCATAAAAAGTAAGCTCAAGATGTGGGGGAAATGAGGGTACTCACTCTATGTGTTTGTTATTCCAGAGGATTGAGTAAGAGTGGAAATCTGCAGAGTGATAAAACCAAAACTGCAGAAAGTTGCTAGAATTGTATCCAAAAATTGTTGAGGAACTGCTCCTCTTTGTTCTGCGCGCTGAGCAGTAGACCCCATAGCTCCTTCATGAACTTCCCAGTGTTCTTCTCCATGAATCCAGTAAGCTGGATCTGAAGTTGTTTCACATCCAATTAAGACATGAATTTGATGAAATCAAGTATGCCAATATTTAAAAAATAGTACCTTTCCATCCAAAAGACCATAAACATCGGTCGCCCTAGTCGCGATCCACGGCCTGATCACGTCCATCTTCACCTTCTGCGACTTGAGGAGATGATCGAGCTCCGATGCGAACTTCTGCGACATGAGGAGCTTCGCTTGCTTGATCCGCGACCAAAAACCCCGCGCATCTGCGAGAGGAGGACGTTGGCCAAAGGGGGTGGGGTTGCCAGCGTGCCAGGAGGAGAGTGTCGAGGTTGGGCCTGTTCTTTTTTATTTCCCCAAAATGAGGGTTTCCCCCTTAAATTTCGAAACATTTCGGTTTCTCTCATTGGGTTTCACACTAAAATTCAAATTTTTCCCCCCAAATTTCAAAATTACAACTTAAACTCTTATCCAATTTCTCCTATCCAATATCTCTTATCCAATAACTCATATAACATCCCTCATTTTTATACCCTAAATACAACTCAACCCTTTATCCAATTTCTCTTATCCAATTTCTCTTATCCATATCTCATTATAACATCCCTCATTTATATACCCCCAAATACAATTCAAACCCTTATCCAATTTCTCTTATCAAAAACTCTTATCCAAAAACCCATGATAACATCCCTATTTTATAGAATATATATATATATATATATATATATATATATATATATATCTGTGTGTGTGTGTGTGCGTGTGTGTGCGCGCGCTTGCGCGCGCTTGCGCTTATATATGAGTATTGGGTGTATCTAGAGTTGACACACACACGCACGCACGCACATAAGTCATAACACGTGCCCGCGGGCAGTGACGGAACCAGGCCTTTGATTTGGTGGGGTCACCATACATATATATATATATATATTTTGTTGGGGGTGTAATACATATCCACCCACATACATTATATATACATATGAATATTTTTTGTTTTCAAATTTTGGCAGGACCCATGCCCTCACTCCTCTCAACGTAGGTCTGTCGAATATAGATATTTGGGTTATCTTGAAATGGTTTTATATTATGAACATAAAAATTAATGGAGAGATTCTCAACAAAAGATAGTTGAGAATAGACTTTTCCAACGACTTATGACATGTCTGCTAATATGGTATAGATACCCATTATTCTCTGTATAATTTCCACAATAATACTTTGGGGAAAGTTGCCATAAAAGAAAGGCCAGAGAACTCCAATAATAAAAGATGCAACATAAAATATGTGCCTACCTGAAGAAATATTATCACATAATTGTTAGAAAAATGAGATTGCTTATGTAAATTCAATAACAATACTTGAAACAAATTTGGTGGGGAGACATGCGAAAAAAATTGCAAGTAAATCTCAAAAAATATGCAATGAATGAATTCCTTTGAAAAAAATAAGGACATTATATGATAATGAGTATAGAGCAAAGTGTAAAAACAATCCCAAAGGAGACTTGATGTGCAAATTGTAAATCGAAAGCAGGTAGGCGGCAGAACTTAAACAGGAGTGTTGTGGTGGTTGTATGTGCAAAATGTCAAAATAGAATGCTAAAGTGATTAAAAACAGGGATTAAAAACAGAGATGCAAATAACAAATACACGCCAAAAGAGTGAAAAATTAAAAACATGGTTGCAAAACATTATTTGGCATCGCCCGGACTTGAACACTTGACCTTTGTTATGTTGAGCTGTCATGATAACCAACAAACCACAATACCTTGAATGGATATTTTGTGTGGGTCTAATACATATAGATATATATATGTATATAAATGCATATTTTCAAAATTTAGTTGGGGCTTGTGCCCCCACTCCTCTCAGGGTAGGTCCGCCCCTGCCCGCAGACAATGTTCATTTAAAATTTTCTCTCGTGGAATCTTTGTTTCCCAAAAAATTATTATCTAGGTAAAATAATTGCAATTTCATTTACGGTAGCTGGTTGTGAGGTCAAAAACAGCTAATACAGTCAAGTGTGAAGTTATTGATGGTGGAGAACTTAAATCAAGGCGTCACTTCCGTCCATAACAGGTTATTTTCATGTTATCCAACAAACATTCAAAACAAAAATTTGCATCCACATTGAAAGAGACTTGGACAAATGCTTTTTTACCAATACTGCTTATGTGTTACCTCAGAGAAAGATTGGGAAGAAGGCCCAGATGATGCGATAGGGGAAGCCCTCGGCAATGACTGTTGCTCTCCCCCAAAAAAGCCTCTTGATGCGATAAAGGAAATGCTGCTCTATTGGGTAAGCTCTCGGCAATGACTGTTGCTCTCCCCCAAAAACGCCTCTTACTCTCCCCCAAAAGCATCTAGCAATCAAAAGACTATTGTTCTCCCCATGTCACGCAAACAAACATGCTGAGTTAATATTAAATTGTCTTGCAATCAAGTGGGACCCACAAATCTCCAAGCAAAGCTAACCTTCATCCCAACCGTTCATTCCCCAAGCTTTAATCCTGGCCCTCTTTCTATCAACCCCTTTGTCCTAGTCAGCCCTAGAATTCAAAAAAAATTCCTCAAATGTATTACATATAACATATATATCTATTATACATTTGACAGCGATTTTTGAATCCTAGGGCTGACTAGGACAAGCTGACTAGGACAAACTGGTTGATAAAAGACGGTCTGGATTTAATCTTGTTGAATCGATGGTTGAGATTAAACTTTGGGATGAATGATTTGTATTTTGAAATAAATCTTTGCTTTGGAAACAGCCCATAATTTAATTGTGGGTCCCATTTTACCAGTTGCGTGACCTGGGGAAGAGCAAGGGGCGGCCTCATGCGTTTACAACCTGGGGAAGAGCAACAGGTTGTTGGAGAGAGTAAAATTGGCTCTTCCCCAAAACATGAATAGAGCAGCAAGTTCTCCCCCGCATCAGTCCTGCAAATGGCTTATGAGTTCTTCTCCGAATCAGGGCGTGGTGTAACGCTGGAGGGTGAGGTGGCCGGAGGGTGACCTGCGCATGGAGAGGGGATGGCCGGAGGGTGTGGGCTTCGGCAGCGGGGAGGTTGGCCGGACTGCTGCAGGTCGTCACGCAAGGGCTAAGGTTTGCAGGCGGCTGAGAGAGGAGGGAGAGATGGAGAAATCCGCACCTGGGGTTTTCTTTGTTGCAGGTTGAAGGGGATGGGGGTGTGCGGCCTGGGGATGAAGGGAGGTTGGGTTTCGATGGTGATTGGGAGAGGAGAGAAATGGTTGCGGCCTCCCTTTCGAGTTTGCACTCTGGGAAAAAGAAAAAAGCCTGGGTTGCTCTTGGTTGCGTGAAAGCCAGGGGGCTGGTTTGGTTTTTAGAAGCCCTGGGGTTGTAGAGTAGGTTAGAAATGTTTTGGTTTTCGCCCTTCACTCCTTGCTTTGGTTTTCAGTGAATGTTGTTTGCTTTGCAATTTGGATTCATTCTGGGATTTGAAATTGTTCTGGTTTGGTACTATACCATGGCTCAGTTAAGATTTAATCTGGAATTTGATCTTCTGAGATTTGAAATTGTTCTGGTTTTTTGATCCAGCTAATGTTTCAATGGATCTAGCCTTCTTTTCATCCTAATGGGCAGGCTTTTAAGTAAAGTATTATCTACAAACAACATTTACATATGTGCACTGTCTTTGTTCTCCAAGCAATGTAGTGTTATCTGATGTAACTAATGTTTTGCCCCGTAAGAAATGTTTTGGTTTTCTCCCTTCACTCCTAGCTTTAGTTTTCAGTGAATGTTGTTTGTTTCGCAATTTGGATTCATTCTAGGATTTGAAGTTGTTCTGGTTTGGTACTTTACAATGGCTTAGTTAGGATTTAATCTAGAATTTGATCTTCTGAGATTTGAAATTGTTCTGATTTTTTTGTTCCAGCTAATGTGTCAAGGGATCTAGCTTTCTTTTCATCCTAAGGGGTAGGCTTTTATGTAAAGTATTATCTTCAAACAACATTTACATATTATCCAAGCAATGTAGTTTATCTGATGCAACTAACAATTACAGTTTAAGCAAATTTCAGTTAACAATTTTTAGCAAGAATAAACACCAAGCAGTGTTGTAAGGTTATGATATCAACAAAAAAATAGACATGATAGCTAGAACAAAAAAATGACAAAAATAATGGGGAAGTTTGTTAAGAGAGTTGTTGGGTTAGAAATTTGAATATGTTATAATATTAACAGTTTAAGATTTCTAGCAAGATATGATTTGATAATAAAAAAATAAACTAACAGCATGGTGGCACATTCAGTTAGGAAAATCTTAATTGAACCATGCCCGCGCCGAATTTGTTGTTTCATGCCCAGTGCGTCCATGTCGCTAAATATTTTTACGCAAATTTGTTCCGCGCAATTTTGACTGTGGAAATAATTTTTTGGGGAACAAAGATTTTGCGGGGGAAAATCTTAATTGAACCGTGCCCGCGCCGTTTTTAAACTAATTTGTTGTTCCGCGCCAAAGGCGCCCGCTAAATGTTTTTACACTAATTTGTTGTTCCGCACCGAATTTGTTTTTGAATGCGGAATGCGTCCATGTCGCTAAATATTTTTACGCAAATTTGTTGTTCCACGCAATTTTGACCGTGGAAATAATTTTTTGGGGAACAAAGATTTTGCGGGGGAAAATCTTAATTGAACCGTGCCCGCGGGCACGGGTTATGACTAGTATATATATATATATATATATATATATATATATATATATAAAATCATGTAGGTCAGGTGGCACCTGATCTAATAGATCATGTGCAAGACATAAAAAGGCGGGCCCCACAAAAAGTACAAGCCCATGTGGGGCTTGTACTTTTCACTTTTTTGTGTATTGACACCTGATCTATTAGATCAGGTGCCACCTTTTCTACATTATTCACACACACACACACACACACACACACACACACACACACACACACACACACACACACACACACACCATTCGCACAAATACCTTATAAGACTTCCCATACCATGGAAAAAGGAGGATGGAGCTTGACAAGCCGCGACATTACACCAAGCGTGAAAAGAAAACACACAATAAACAGGCCACTGCGAATGCTGGGATCATACATCACATATATTCATATAAAAAGAAAACAACACAATCAGCCATCACAGAAAGTACACCAACCACAGAGATACATAACCAAGGCGAGAACTACACACCAATATCAAGTACAAAGTGAAACAGACTTAAGTACATATGTGAAGTACTGCAAGCCACCAACACATTCCACAGCTACAAATGACAATTCTCTCACTACTTGACCCAACTCACACTACAAGACAAGCCCAAAAAGAGTGGTGTCCCCAAATCAAAAACTCACGTCTGAGAAATCTCCTGAGGGAGATTCTGCTCTGGTGTCACCTGCTCAAGATCTGAAAAGTAAAATGAGCACGTCAAAACGTGCCCAGTAGGAAACTGACTAGGGTAGGAAAAAATCATTTTAGGGGTTATGAGTGTAAAGGCAATAGGAGTACAACAACTAAGGTGAAAAGTACAATACACAAACGTCCGACAACAACACATATAAAGTTTATTAGTTAGCAGATGTTAGTGACTCTTTGGAAGTCGGGGAATCACCTAAAGATAACACAACCTCCGTATGTCCCCTCCACTCCCGGTAAAGGCGAGTGGGAATAGATAACACATATCACATATCTCTTTTCCCCAACTTCTCAGTCTAGCCCCTTATAGTTAAGTTATACCCAAACTTCCCCCATCCCAATACTAGGATGTTCACCCGTCTTAGAGCAGATCGAGACATCCCAGTTAACATGTCATATATCATAATATTCAATGGCCATACACCAGTTCACAAATGTAATACATGGCACAACATTTTAATGGACATTTTCATAGTTCTTCAATTTCACATTCATTTGGGCATTTTAACAAACATATAGTGGTCACCATGTAAATGAAAAGTGCCACACCATCAATTCTAGTAACAAATCACATAATTAAACTTTCTTAAAGATATCAACATTCATTGCATATTAAAATGGAAAATTTAACAACAATCACAATTTAACTTCACCCCAAACAGTTCAATTTGCTGAAATTTTCAGGAACAACTACAAAGTCATCACATTTAATCAATTTCTCTTATGAATTTGACAAAACTCACTGAATGAAAGTTGGAGATATACTAGTCCTGGGTTCATCCATAAAGTTTCATGCAGAAATGTGGAATAGGAAATTTATGGGGATTTATTTGGTGCAACATGTGCAGACTGTTTTTCAGACAGAAATCTGGGTTTGTATTAAACTCCAATTTTAGGGATGTTGCATCAAGAATTTCGATATGTAAGCACTCTGTGGAAATTTTAGATAAACTTGTTAAATTTCCAATGAGACCAAGATCAGCCAAATCCATAGAGTGTGCAGGTAATAATCCTCATTTTGCTAAACTATGTACAGCTTGACACAATTTCAGACATGTTGCAAACATTGAATTATTACTCCTACTTATTGAACTCAACATATGACAAATTTTATATGAATTTGGGGTAGGACTTCAATATCTACACATAAATAATTTTTTCAGAAAGTAAATCAAACCACAGAGATCATAACTGAAGAAGAAACACACAACAGAAAATCTGGATTTCAGGGGAGGGTGATTAGCTAAGAAAAATCAAGAAAAATGTAATCTTTTTAATCTCTTGCACATATAATCCATGAATTCAAGGTCATGAGCAACCAAAATAACTTAATAGCATTCTCATAATCCTAAATAAAAATTTCCAAACCAAAGTTAGAATCCTGCCTCGAAGAAGTCTCTTTCTTTCTCTATTCTCTTTCTCTTCCTTCCACCCTTCTTTCTCTTGAAAAGCTAGGGGTTTTCTTGAATTTTTTGGAAGAAAAAATTAGGTTTTGGAGCTTGGATGAAGGGGGAAAGAGAGGATGAGGATTTCGGCCAGGTTCTAGGAGGGGGAGAGGGAGATAAGTATGAAAAAGAAAAAGAAAGGGAAGATTAAAGAAGAGTTTAGAAAGTCCCTAAAAATATCTATCTCTAGAACCTACTCTAGGATAAGCATGAAAATTCTAAAATGACCCTAATACCCTTCCAAGTTACCCCCTCAAGTTCCAAGTATTTACAAGTTTGCCATTACTCTATGCACACACAACTTTAGTGTGTACGCACAACAGTTTTAGTCCAAATGACCGTTTTGCCCCTAGCCTTTCTAGAAATTTATGGGTGTGCCATTAAACCCATCCCTTTTCACACTGGCTCCTCACACTCTAACCCACTCTTTCAAAATTTACAAGTATGGCATCACTTTAGACACCCACCTTCACTCTACACACACTTCCACACATATTGCCAAATGACCAAAATGCCCCTACACTTTTCACGGAATTCCACGACTGCCACTAGCCATATACACGCCATATCACCTCTTACCGGCTCCTCACACTCCCTCTACTCGTGTATAGGGAACTATCGTATCAGTCGCCGTATAGGGGTAAAAAGGCCATGACATCCTACACTCCTTAAACTAAAGTTCGTCCTCGAACTTTCGAAGGCCAAGGGTACTAGTCTAAGAAGAAAATACATCTAATTCCCAGGGCCTCTCTACATTTTACCCTACACCACTGTCTCCACAAAATTTTGCACTCAAGATTAACAAAAGAGACATCGATACAGGGATAAGATACTTACATAAACAGGTGAGGGTATCTGTCTCTCATCTCGTCCTCACGCTCCCAGGTGGACTCACCAGGGGACTCTTGTTGCCACATAACCCTTACTAGATTAATGACCTTCTTCAGTATCTTCTTTCTTCGATCCAGGATGGCCACTGGTTGCTGTTCGTAAGTCAGGTCAGGGCGCACTTCAATCTCTGAAAAGTCCACGAGGTGACTAGGGTCTCCCACACATTTTGGCATTAAGGTTGAAACCATAGACTCTAAGGGAAGCAATGTAATCCATGTATTATTTCATTTATTGCTTTTCTCTTTTTGAGTCTTGGTTTAATGTAATGCCTTGATAGATGGTCTACTCATTCATGCATATGCATATAACCATCTTAGTGAGCTTAGGATTATCATGGTATCCAACCCAATAGGTTCATCATGCCAAGAGACTCAATTGAAGTCTCTAGCTCTCCAACAGGCGACTGATGAAGGCCTTACAGGCGACTGGGTGATTCCAGACGCTTGTCGAGCCTTCTACAGTCGACTGTTGTGCCCCAGCTCAAGTCAACCATACCTTGATTCTTACTTGAGTTTTTGGAACATTCGACTGAAGTGCAATTTACAGGCGCCTGTCTTCCTACAGGCGCCTGTTAATTGTTCTGCAGTCGACTGTGTGCAACTTGCATTTTCTGGGCTTCATCCCAATTTACAAGTCAGTCGACCGTTACAGTATTTATAGTCGCATGTCTATTTTACAGTCGCATGTACTGTGGCCATCAGTTGTCTGTATACATACAGTGCGTAAGTTGCATCTCTCTGTTTTATTTCCATTCATTGTGACAGTCGCCTGGTGAAGGATATACAAGCGCCTGTGTAGTCTTCTATAGTCGCCTGTCCTGGCTCGGATTATAGCCGTTGGGATTTATTTAGCCGTTGGTCAGTCGACTGTCAGATGTTCATCAGTCGACTGTCGCTGACGTTTCGGCCCAGATTCTAGCCGTTTTATCTTTTTGTTTTTGGCTTTATCCTTGAGTTTTGAGAGTTCATATAGGGTTCCTATATATATGAGAGGGCTGAGTTTATTAGAACTTCTTTGAACATTGCAAATGTTTAGAGATAGATTAAGCCACTCTCAAACTCTCTGATTTCCCTCTTAGAGCCATTATTCCTCTTCATGCATTGAAGTCAAGCTCAAGGAAAATCATCCAAGTGCATTTCAAGGTAACTCATCACTTGGAGATCCTCTTCTATGCCTTGCATTCATTAATGAGTAAGTTCATCTCAAGGCATAGGTAAGAGTAATTATTTTACTTTGTTATTTCATTATAACTCTGGCTTTCTGTGTGAGAGCTAGCAACTCTCTGTGTGAGAGTATAACCTTCAGTGAGAGGGTTGGTTGTGATCTCTCTGTGTGAGAGTTTGAGTCTCTCTGTGTGAGAGCCAGGATTTCTCTGTGTGAGAATCCAAACCCTCTACGAGAGGTATCTCTGAGTGAGATTGTATTCACTTCTCTGTATGAGAATTATAAAGGATATTGGTATGGCTAGACGTACCCAAGTTTTGGGAACCAGGGTAACATCTCGTGTTTGCGTTTGGATTTTTGTGGTGTTTAAATTTCTATTGCATTTATAATTCTGTATTTGCAAGTTTAATTTTTAAATATGCAATTTGTACCATTACACTATTTACCCCCCTCTAGTGTGTTGTTGTTAGTATTACAAGGGTAAGACGATCCTTACATAAGGTTCCTTACCAGAGTTGTGTTTTTCTACTGGGACACACTGTGACATGCTCCTCCCGTGGTTTTTCAGGTGATAGACAGATTGCATGTGCAGCTAGGTGTTTGGAGCTTGTAGTTGGCTTGTGGGAGTAGCCATGTAGATTGGTGCTTAGAGTTGGATGCTTGAGTAGTCTTAGAGTGTTGGTTGTACTCTTGGGCATGTGGTTGTATTTGAGTGAGCTGAGGTGTGTAGTGTTGTACATGGGTTGTAGTAATGTAATTTTGGGTTAGAGTTGTACTTTGTATATGACTGTTGTACTTGAATTTATGTAATAATAGGGGTGATTTGTACCTTTTGTCTATCGTGCTCTTTGTGTTGTGATGATATGTTGTTCTCTTCTGTGATGTAGTTTCTGGGTTGGAGTATTGTATGTACTTTCCAACACTGCATGTTCTTCTTTTGTACTCTCTCTTCCTTTCTTTTCTCATCACCCTCGCCTATTTGGGAATACATGGGATGGAATCGTACTTCTCGGTTATCCTGGAGGGCAGGTCGTGACACTATATGACACTTACATTATTACTCATCATATATGACACAAGATTGCTCATTTGAAAATTATTTCATAGCATGGATTTTGGTTGACACTGAGACACCTCACTTGATTTCTCCACTCACTTTTTGATATGACAAAGGGGGAGAAATTGGGTGAAATGCATATAAACTGTTCATGGCTTACAATTATGATATATGCTTCATGTTATATACTTTATGGTTTGGACTTAAGGCTTGGAACTTTATGGCTCGTGGTAATGACTTGAACTCATATGATACACACTTGTGAAATAATATGAAAATTATGTATTATAGTTGCTTATCTCTAATGAGCATTAATGCATGGGGCATAACTTCTCCATAGCAATCTTGCCTTGATGTAGGGGGAGTAAGTAACATTTATGAATTTCATATTATTTGTGCATATTATATCATTTGTTTATCATCATATGATACACACTTGTGATATAATATGAAAATCGTGCTTTACATGTGCTTATCTCTGACGAGCATTAATGCAGGGAGAGTAACTTCTCCATAGCAATCTTGCATTGGTGTAGGAGGAGTAAGTAAAATTTATGAATTTCATACTATTTGTGTATTTTATATCATTTGTTTGTCATAATTAAAAAGGGGGAGAATGTTGGATATTGCGACACACTCAATATGGTTTTGATGATGATTAAGCAAATGATAAGTACTAATGATAATTAGCAAGTGTGTAGAACTTAATGATATATCAAAAATGGAGTTCAAACCAATTGAAAATGAGAAAAGTCAACAAGCCATAAAGGGAGGAAAACATCTTGGATTACACAAGCAACTCGAGCGAAAACAACCAATGATGATCAAGATGGAGCGTGTGAGCTCAACCAAGGCAAGCGAAGCTAAAGGAGCTAAGACATGGAGATGAAGATTCAAGTGCATCAAGAAGCCTATCGGGTAATTTTGTCCATGTACTTAGACTTTATGTATTGCCTTAGGATTGGAGCTACACACACTTAGTTATGTTTAAAACAATATTGTAAACTCTCAAAAATGTTTTGAAAAAGTTTTGAAATGATTTGAAATAATTGTTTAACTCTTTTATGATATTTTCCCATGTATCAAAAAAAGAGTCGACTACTTTTAGTATAGTAGTCGACTACTTTCTATGAGGAAAACGAGGGCATTTCTCTGTTCCTTAAAGGAGTCGACTACGGTTGTGTTGGTAGTCGACTACCGTTGTTCTAGAAGTCGACTTTCAGCAGTACTGTAGTCGACTATTTTAGCTTAACGGACTGAAAAAACACAGTTCTGTGTTTTACGGAAGGCTATCAATTTTTCCGTTGGGTGTATTTTGTGGCCAAGGTTTTAACTAATTTAACCCATATTTAAGGCTTGGGATGACTGAATTTATGCGAACAATTAATGATCATATTTCTTGCGTTTTAAGAGCATTCAAATCCATTTATCCAAGCTTTCTTTGGCCAATTTAATTCTATCTTTCAAAAAGCTTTTAAGCATCTCTTGGCCCTCACTTATAATCATCTCTTTAAAGGTTTAGTCTTGATTTTTTATAAAGTTATTCAAGTTGCTTCTTTGATCTCTGTGTTTTAACTTCATTTTTCTTGAGATCAAAGAAAGGATTTTTCTTATATCCACATCACACTTAAGCCTCAATCCTCTTGGCTATAGGAAGGTTGTAAATTCAACACCATCAACAAATGTTTGTAGGTAAGAGTTTTTACTTTGATTGTATTGCAAAAAAGCTTCAAGTGAGGTCCTCTTAGAGAAGATGTGATATTTGTATTGGAAACCATTGCGAGAGGCAAGGTGTATGGAAATTCCTAGAAAGTGAAGCTAGGTGTTTGTATAAGCCCTCATGTTTTAGGTAACGTTGCTCTCTTGTTGGAGAGTTGGTTAGGAAAAATCCCAGCGAGGTTGTGGACTGGACGTAGCCCATGAGAGGGTGAACCAGGATAATTCTTCGTGTTTACATTGTGATATTTTGTCTCTCATTTCTCTAGTTACATTGCTTGCATTTGTGATTTGAATTCCGCTGTGCATATCTCTATTTGCAAGTAGCTTAGTAACTGTTGATTAAGAACATAGAGGAGTAACTTCCTTAGGAGTCTTAACCATAACTAGAGGATTTATATTTATACTTAAGCATTAATTTTAAGAAACACTAAGCACACACACCCCCTTCTAGTGTTTGTTTGCCATCTACAAGATCCCAACTGATATGCATTCATATGTTAGGAAGATGGTGGGAGTACAACTGAGTTTGAATCAAGGGACATCACATTCTTAGTGGAGGATTTTCTTAAGCAGGGAGAGATAGGACATGACCAATCCCTATTTGAGATTATGGATCAAATAGGATCACATCATTCGAGTGGGAGGAATTTGGATGCGGAATTAGTTCTCCGTCCCAATGATCATCATATTCCACCACCTCATCTGAATGAAAGTGCAAATGAAAGTGATCCTGGTCCAAGTGGGAGTCAATTGAGATTTGACCCAAGTGGGAGTCAAACGAGTTAATTAGAACTTGATCCAAGTGAGAGTCAAGAAAGTCTTGATCCAAGTTGGATTCAAGTAAGGACTGACCCAAGTCAGTTAAGGACTAACCCCAATGAGAGTCAAATAAGACTCGATGAATCTCAAAGTAGATGTAGTAGTCGTGTAAGCATTCCACACCGACGATTTGAGATCGAAGGTGGAGAAGCTTTCATGACTAGTTTACTAAAAGAGGATGAGCCAAGAAATTTGGAAGAGACGATGTCTTGTCCTGCTAAGGGAGAATGTGTTAAGCAATGGAAGAGGAGCTCGAGTTTATGAGATGCAACAAAGTTTAGAAAATGGTTGATCTTCCAAAAGGACACAAAGCCATTAGAAACAAATGTGTTCTCAAGATAAAGTATAAGAATAACGGCTCAATTGAAAGATATACGGTTCGCCTATTTGCGAAGGGGTACACACAACTGGAAGGGATTGAGTACGAAAAGACTTTCTCACATGTTGTCTACTTTACCTTGATTTGCCTAATTCTAGCTATAGT
Source organism: Scilla litardierei (assembly GCA_030789695.1). NCBI lineage: Eukaryota > Viridiplantae > Streptophyta > Magnoliopsida > Asparagales > Asparagaceae > Scilla > Scilla litardierei. Next base: position 14,640,222 of record CM061137.1, on the reverse strand, counting down.
TGCAAGCTTAGACCTAGAATTACATCAAATGAATGTATAAAATGCATTTCTCAATGGAAAATTAGATAATGAGATCTATATGGTTTGACCTATAAGTTTTGTTAAAGAAGGTCATGAACATACGGTTTGTAGACTTTTGAAATCTATCTATAGTCTTAAACAATCCTCAAGGCAGTGGTATATTCGCTTTATGACGTAATCATGTCAAATGATTTCATTATGATTGATGAAAATCATTGCGTTTATACCAAGCAGTTTAATGATTAGTTTGTAATTATGTCACTATAGGTAGATGACATACTTATAACTAGAAATGATAAGGAGTATTTATTTGAAGTCAAAGCATGGTTTTCATACAACTTTGAGATGAAAGATATGGGTGAAGCTGCATTTATCCTCGGATAAAGATCTCAATACATCGTTCAAAGAAACTCTTATCTCTTTAACAAGAGACTTACACAAGAAAAGCACTTAAACGATTCAATATGCAAAATAGCAAGCCTTTTGACACTCTCATCAGTAAAGGTAATGCCTTAAGTCAAAGTTTATATCCTAAGCCTAAGGAAGAGAAGAACTTAATGAGCACGGTATATACGCTATGATGTGTACAAGACCAGATATCTGCTTTGCAGTTGGAATGGTTAGTAGATACCAATCCAACCCTGGTTAAGCACATTGGAAGGCGGTCAAGAAAATTTTGAGATATCTGAAGAACATTGTTGATTATGCACTCTGTTATCAAGGAAGTGATATGCAGCTGAAGGGTTACAATGATGCTGATTGGGGAGGAGATCTTGATGAGAGGAAGTTGACCTCTAGATATATCCTCTTACTTAACCATGGTGCTATACCATGTAGTAGTAAGAAACAATCATGCATATCCCTATCCACGATGGAAGCAGGGTTTGTGGCATTCTCTATGGCAGCCCAAGAAGCTATTTGGTTGAAGAGGTTCTTGGATCATTAAATTACCGCAAGTGATTCTGATCCAGTTTTAGTTAACTGTGATAGTCAGGTAGCAATTGCATATACAAAGGATCCAAAGTACCATTGCAAAACCAAACACATAGATATCAAGTACAAATTTGCTAAGAAGATGGTTGAATGCAAGGAGATAAATATGAAGTACATACCTACGTGGGATATGATGGTAGATCCACTTACTATTGGGAGATGGGTATGCCCTCGAGGCAATTTATCTCCGTGTATGTGTACAAACGTCTTGTTCAAAATAATAGTAAGCTGTTTGGTAAGCATTTACCTAAGTTAATAATAATGTAGTCGACATTAGAACTTAGGTAGACTTAATGCGAGGTTAAACAAGTATCGAAATGAGGATCTCGATCATAAAGAATTGTTTGACCGTTTGTAGCATAAGTCTAAAATCATTCGTGGTCGTAGATGTTTCGAGAAAAGGATATCAAAACATCGGATAGCTCATTGTGTCTTTGTCTTCACCATTGAGTGGTGACAATGATTTCATGGTCGTTCGACTTGGTGAAGTCAGAGACGAGACACATGTGCTCATTGGAGAATGATGTCACTGAACGACCCAATGAGAGTTATCACATGGTTAACATAACTAACTGTCAGTGATAACTCTCTATGATGATAGGCAAGTTGGTCCTTAGACTTGAGGTCATGGTACAAACATATACGTGAACGGTGTCACTTAGATCTCTGACCTAGCTTCGAGGCAAGGCCTATCGAAAGGACTTTGGTTGGGCGACACTTGAAGCGTGCGAGGAAAGTAATGACCGAGAAAGGATTCGTCTCTTCTGTTTATGGGGAGTTAGTGTCGAATGTGTTGGTTTGGTCTTTAGTGAAAAACTTTGGCCAAAGTATGTTGGAAGAAGTCCAATATTATTTGACTAAAGACCGATGGAGACTAACCAAGTTCAAGCTATTAGGGTTGACAGTTTGACCGCACCCTAGGCTTGACTAGTCGACATAGTTTTGACGAGGGGACTAAAACTGTGGCATTCATCACGGACACAGTCAGGGTGGTCCCGATAATACTCATGTTAATGAGTTAACCACATAATTATGATACCAAAACATGGACGTCACCTGCTGCTCGTGGTCACTGCCGTTTGGGGTTTTGAGCCACAACTGTAGTAGGGTCAGGCTGTAGGGTCTCACACAGAGTGATACCTTCATCAAGTAATATGTAGGATTATGAATATTATACATCGGATGTATGAAAATTTATTGTTTCGCAAATAATTTGCGATGTAAGCTTTAGAATATTTAAGAGTGGGATTAATTGCATGAGATGCAAAAGTTTTAAAATATGTCGTAAAGGGTTTGCAAGCATATTTATATTGAAGGCATAGAACAAACTCAATAAGATGTTTAGGAATGTCCTAGACAAATTTTTTTGTTGGTCATAGCCGAATAGGGCTAAAGAATGACATAATACAAAGAAAACAAAAAAGGGGAGTCACATAGCCCAGCCAAGGAGCATGGGCAAAAGCACAGGCGTAGCCCAGGCACGAGCACTGGGCTTTGGCCCAATGCCCATACTTCTGGGCGCTGGGCGGGCAGGCGCGGACAGCAGGTGTGCAGACGAGTGGGGCCTGCAAGTAGGGTTTTGAACCCAAATTGCTGCTGCAGCTGTCTTTTGGAGAAAATCTGATTTTTGGCCAACTTTCGACACACATTTGAGGGGTCAAATAAAGTTGGAATTGAGCCTCGTTTGTTTCTTTGCGTTCACCGTTCACTGCTCTTCGATTTGATATATTACATCACTTGTGAAGCTCAAAGGTGAGGGAGGAAAAATACACGAAAGATGGGCATTTGTGAAAGGAAAACTTTAATTGATTTTTTCACTCCAATCTTTAGTCCCACATCGGTAAATGGGAACGAGGAGGGGTCAGCCACCTATATAAATAAGGGCCAACCCCCCTCCTTGAAACTCGCACCAAGTACCTGATCTGAGAAGCTCCATTAAACGTGAGCAAGCTCGAATCTAAGCTTAAATTTATATTCCATCTTCTCCCTAATTCTTTCTTGCTCCTGAGGCTCTAACAAAGCTACGAAGGAGTTCGGATCGGATCCGAATTCTTGACGGAGGATCCACTCAAGGTAAACTTTTTGGTTGGCTGGCTCGGCAACATGGGTATTGCTCGCTGATTCCGAATGAAAAGTGTCATTTTCACCCCATATTTCCTTAGGGTTTAGCGTATATATTTCACTTATAGGCTCTATTTAGCTCGTAATTATGCAAAGTCTGTATTTAGATCTTATCACTTTTTTATACTTGAAACCCACTTCTTGTCACTAAATATTACATTTCCTATTTTTCAGGATTTTTCTGGAATTTATGGAGATTTATCGGAAGAAAGAAGACGAGAAGAAGAATTCTTCACTGCCTTCTCTTGTGCAGAATTCAACTGTCATTGCAGTGCATATTCCGACCTCGTGATATTTTTTATTCGTAGTACACTTTTTGACGGTTCCATCGCTGCTTGGAACATGTCATTTTGAGGTCAAATGATTTTTCTAGGATTTTCGCACCACAGGATGACGGTGCTGAAAATTTCTGCAGATTTGGGCTTTAGTTGCGGGTTTTGGGCGCGGCTGCGGGTCGGATCCGACCCGATCCGACCTGCAATGCATTGTAAGTGATTGGGGCTTGGTTTTTGTGGATTTTGGGGCACGACCTGCAATGCATGGTAAGTGATTGGGGCTTGGTTTTTGTGGGTTTTGGGGCACAGTTTCGACCCGCAATGCCTAATTCCAGACCCGTTAAGTTGTGAATGGGTTTTTATTCGAATTTGGGGCTGTTTTCAGCCCCAATATTTTTCCTCTCTGAAATTATTAGGGCTTGGAGGCGATGGGGATGTTAGAAGCTTGGAGGATGAGCAAGTAGGTGGAAGAAAGGCTTCATCTTAAGAAAATCGTGGGTGATATCTTTCTTTTCCCTTTTGTATTTTGAGATCTCTCTTTTGTATTGAACTTGGGATGAAGCTTTTGTATAAAAATTTCATCTTGTTTCTTATGATTGAGTATTGTTAAATGCTTGGGTTGTGATTCATGATGGTTGGTTGTAAATCTCAGTTCTACATGCCTCTTGCCTATTTCAATGTATATGTTGGATGAATCATCAGGGCACACTTTCATTGGTTAAGTCCCAAGAGGGCACACTTTGAGAAAAGCCCATGTTCCTATTTTGATTGGTGCTATGATGATGCATCCATACTTATTGCAAATTATTGTGTTCATGAATGCTAAATTTACCGATTGAGCATGTCTTAGCCGGAGGCTCAATTGAGGTATATGTGGGTCATTTGAGCTTGATTAACACCAATCTTAGTGAACCTACAACACATGCTCTCCTCTTAGCTATTCTAACCCCCCATTTGGTTCTCTAACCCTACCTACTTAGGTTAGGACTATATATTCACCACATATTTTCCCACTACCATTCACTTAGTGTGGTGGTTGTATCATGCTATCACCTTTCTTTATCGAGTGATCTTGCGAGTGTAGAGCGACTTGTCCCTGTAATGGTCCTAGTGCCATATACAGTAGGGAGTATATGTTGTAATGCCCTGCTAAGCTACTGCACAAGTACTAGAGGGGGGGGGGGGTGAATAGTACTTTAAAATAATTAAGAAGATAATTCCTAACTATCTTGCAAACTCTACCAAATAATGCGGAAATGCGGAAATGTAAATATGACAACAAAGAAAGACAATCGCAAACAAGCAATTTAACGGGTTCGGATCCACCCAAGTCTCCCCGACTTGTTCCCGGTGATCCTACGTCCCAAACACCCGGATCCCTTCCGGATACTTGAGTTAGAAACCATAACTCAAGATTTTCACTATAAAATACTTGTGAAAAACCTTCACAAGTCAAATCATACACAAATGAAATTGTGACTCCCACAACCCGGGATCACAAACAAACTCTCACAACCGAGAGTAAAACACTTACAATATGAAAGTAAATGAAATACGAAATTCTTACCGACAAAACCCTATGCCTTGAGTAAACTTACGATTTAGGGCAAAACGGATTTTGGGGAAGATGAAGAGGCACCAAACCCTAGCTCCAAGATGTAGATCAGCGATGGAGAGCTATGAGGTTGTAGGTGACCTAGAATCAAGCACTTGGCTTGGAAGGCTCACAATCAATGAATCTCTCTTTTGAAATAAGAGTGAGAAGAGATTCAAGATTGGAAATGAATGAGCTTTGAATGAGATTGAATGCTTTCTCTTTGATCTCTAAACTTCTCTTAATATCAGCCTTGAGTGCAATGAATGCAGCACTCCAAGTATATATAGGATAGAGGAAAGAGAGAGTGAAAATCGTGGCATTAAATGCTCCAACGGCTCTATTCTGAACCAAACTAGTCGGTCAAAGAAGGTTGACTGACCGACTAGTTCATCAACTAGTCGGTCGGTCAAACAGCATGAACCGACTAAAGGTAGAACAACCAAAAGAATAAGTTCAAACTGAAGGGAACTAGTCGGTCCAAGAAGAGTTGCTGACCGACTAGTTTCACAACTAGTCGGTCGGTGACTCAACTCAGACCGACTAAGAGATAAAACTAAAAGTCTGAGCACAAATTAATTTAGTCGGTCCAAGAACAAATGTTGACCGACTAGTTCATCAACTAGTCGGTCGACAAACGTTCTTTGACCGACTAACGATAAACAGTAAGTAGGCATGTACAGTAGAAGCTCAACTAGTCGGTCCAAGAAGAAACACTGACCGACTAGTTCACAAACTAGTCGGTCGGTGAACCTTCTTTGACCGACTAACTGTAAACAGTAAGTGAGCTAGAATTGAAGGAGGCAAACTAGTCGGTCCAAGAAGCTTTGCCGACCGACTAGATCACCATCTAGTCGGTTGGTTCTTCTTCTTGAACCAACTAACATGCACAAGAAGTCGCGAATAGAAGCGCGAAGCTTCGAAAAAGTTCGTATGGACTTCTACTAAGATCCTAGCTCTAAGATATGAGCGTTATGAAGATTTAAAACGTAAGACCTACTCAAGGCTTAACATTCTACGAAAGAAGCTAAAAGACTATAAATAAAACTTGACGAATCGTCTTTAAAAGCTTCAATCGAATCTTCATGACTTCAATAATGGTCCATAAGCTTCAACGAAGCTTTAGGCATACGATCACGCGTATTGAGAAGTCTCGAGACGTCGCTTTAGATGTTCATATGAATTTGGCGACGATCTCCATAACTGCGCTCACAAAGAGTTAGTTCACGATATATTTATGTTTGTTCATCATCCAAAACCAAATCTGGGGAGTCCAATACTCAACATTCTCCCCCTTTTTGGTGATGACAAACCAACATAAATAATAATAAAAAATAATGATTCAAATGTAATTTACTTACTCCCCCTGCATTGATGACACATTAGTTCCAAAATGAATAATAATAATACGCATCAAGGAGACGAGTAAAGTAAAGAATGAGATTTCATTTATTGAAATTTAGGATTTGAAATCCATTTCTATATCTTAACTCCCCCTGAATCTAACATATCAAATTAGATTCTTGGAAAAGTGCTTTAAATTATCATTTAGCTCATCGTCATTATTATATCTCTCCCCCTTTGGCATTAGCAAAAAGAGCGGGATGAGATCAACGACAACAACAATGGCTTCAAATATAAGCACGGGAGTCGTAGAATACGACAACGGTCCAAATGACACCAAAGGAAAATACGAATGAAATCAAAGCGTGTCAATGAGACCAAAGTCGAAAATCGATAAATAAAATCATCAAAACCCAAATCAATTTTACGAATTGAGTTATGGAATATACTCTCCAATATCAACATTCTTGGTTAATTTAGTGTATGGAAAACAATTCTATGTTTCCATAGAAATAATGTCTATTTAACCAAGTTATTATCGTCGAGCGACGATATCAAACATCAGAGACATAAAAAGAATATAATGTGCACAAGAGAGTAAATGTCAACATCGATGTATATATATATAAAGCATGAGTACATCAAAATGATACATCGACAACATACATAAGCGATCCAACGATCGAAGCACAAAATACATCATATCACACAGCTGATATCAGAGTATCACAAAACAAAAAAAAATCTCAAAACATCATATGAGATACATCAAAAAATACATCAAAATGATCCAAAAATCACAACCACCCACACTATCCTAACCCATACTCTCACTATAAGATCTATCATCCAAAGTGCACTAGGAGAGTCCTCAGAGAAGCTCAGGAGGCAGCGGAAGGATCTGCAGCAGCAGCAGGCTCTGCAGCAGGAGTGGTGGTCATCGGATCAGCTGAAGTGTCCACGGGAGCGACGGGAGTGGTCTCGGGAGCACCAGTCGAAGTATCCACCGCAGGAACGGTGGCAAAATGTGTGCTCTCGGGATCACCGGCAGACGAAGCAGCAGCACCAGAAGTGCCCTCAGCGGCACGAGCAGCAACACGAACAAGCTCCTGGATATCCTCCTCATCCAACTCCTCCTCGTCAGAAACTGACGGAGGGATCTCAATACCCAAACAAGAGGCGATACGAGCAAGTATCTCCTCAGTACGAGCATAGAGAGACTCCATACATTTCACCGAACGTACGAGCTCCTCAAGAGTGGTAGAGGGAGCAGGAGCAGCCAAGGCAGAGGCTGAAGCAGACTTCTTGACGGTCGTCGCATTCAGAGGGGGACCGAGGGGACGCTCATCATCACGGGGCAGAGGGACACGAAAGTGGCGAAAGACAAGTGTCAGAAGGCCGGGATATGGGAGGTGAGCATATTTCGTGGACTTTCGGACACACTCGAAAGAATCCATCTTATTGAGTATGATCCGAGCCCAGTTAATCTCGCTCCCCATGAAGATGGCATAAATGAGCTTTAGAAATGGCTGGGAAGGCAAAGAAGAGGAGCCGTACTTCGGGAGGAGGCACGACTTCAGAATCAAGTTTAGGACCCAGCCATTAGGCTTAAAAGACTTAGATGGCACGCCAATCATGGCAGGAGGAATCTCATGAAAGATATCAGAAAGTATGACCTGGTCAAGCTCAGAGATGTCGTCGACGGAGATATCGGAAGGGAGGAGGCCAGACGAGGAGCAACCAATCAACTCCCCTAAGATTTCTGCCGTGAGGACAATCGGTGTCCCCAGGACAGTCGTCTCAATGGAGTGGGTCTCGTCGTACTGACCCCGGACGTGGTTTGCATAAAACAGCTTGACAAGGCGAGGATATGGGTGTGGATTCGCCTTAGGATCATATCTAAGATAATCGATAAGACCGGAAGACGACAGAAGATCAGCAAGGCCTGGGAAGTCTGAAAACTATACGAAATGCTCCAACAGCAGCGGACAGTGTTCGATACGGTTATATGCCGCAAGACACATCGGGTCATCGCGACATAAAGAGATATCGACACCGCCAACTGGCATCGGACCCTTTCCCTTAGGCTGACGTGTGGAAGTACGGGGTGGAGGAGTAGGATCCCTATGGGTAGCCTCGGTCTCAGGGATGTATTCGGTGTCGGAATCCGAAGCACCGGGAGTGGGTGTATGGAAAGAGAAGGGAGACACAGTCTGCTTCGTAGGCTTGGGTTGAGACTGAGATTAGGCTCTAGGCTTGGCGGTCGTCGTCCTCTTCTTCTTGAGAGGAGGCGAAGATGGCGAAGGGTGGGTTGATTTAGATCGGCGTTTGGGTTGCGAGGGTTCCCTAGGAGGTGAATCAATGGTCATAGGGGACGGGCTCGAGGGTCGGATCAGAATACGTGTTCTCGCCATAAGCGCGACGAGACACGTGCAATCAACCGAGAAATCTAAGCTCAAACCCTATAACAAACCCTAGCCGAAAACCTAAAAGAGAAATCGATAGGGAATCGATAGAAACCCTAACCCTAGGAGTTGAAAAGATGGTATACCTAGGTCGAAAGGAGGAGAGGGTTGATTGGCGGCCGGAATTGGTCGGAGAGATGGCCGGAAAAGTGATCGGAATCGACGGAGGGAGAGGGGGAAGTCGAACGGGCTCGGGGGGTTTTGAGCTGGGAGAGAGAAAAGAACCGACTAGAATAGGATTTAGTCGGATCATAATGAGTTTAAGTCGATCGGAATGCGAAAAGACCAAGCAGTCCCCGATGCAATTAGTCGGTCACAGTTCAAGCACTGACCGACTAGATGCTGATCTATTCGGTCGGTCAATGAGCTTGAACCGACTAATTGCAAACAGTAACTGAAGTCAAAATTTGGGGCTTGAGTTAGTCGGTCTGAGTTCATTCACTGACCGACTAGATGCTGATCTAGTCGGTCGGTCAATGAACATGAACCGACTAACAGAGTTCAAAAATTTAGAATTAGAAATTTTGAGTTCTCTCCTAATCGCACTTGGACGAAACATCGTAAAACTCTCATTAATCATTATACTACCCCATTAAACATCGAAAATCTTAAATTTGACGTTTATGAACGAATCGAGCAAAAATTCTGAAAATTCAACGAAAAATCCAGAAAATTCCAATAAATCTAGCATGTGCAAATATAATGAAATTGAATAGCATGCAAGATTATTGAACATATGAATCCTAAATCTCGGATTCACCCATAATCCCCAATTCTCGACGTAACCGCACAAAGGAGTCTTCCTTTAGGGGTTTCGTGAAAATATCGGCGATTTGCTTCTGGGTTTCAACATACACTAATATGATGTCCTTTTTAGCAACATGATCATCTAAGAAATGGTGTCGGACATCTATGTGTTTAGAACGGGAATGGTGTACTGGGTTCTTAGAGAGACATATTGCACTTTGGTTGTCCACCATGATAGGGCAAGTATCACAGTTTATACCAAAGTCTTTAAGTGTGTGTCTCATCCAAAGAACTTGAGCACACGCGGCACCGGCGGCAATATATTCCGCCTCGGTGGTTGAAAGTGATACGGAATTCTGCTTCTTGGAAAACCAGGAGATGAGAATTTCCTATAAAATGGCAAGTGCCACTAGTACTTTTCCTGTCGGATTTGCATCCCGCATAATATGCGTCACTATATGAGATTAACTCATACGTGCTAGATTTTGGATAAAGTAATCCAAAATCAAGTGTGTAACTTAGATAACGGAAAATACATTTTATCGCTACTAAGTGAGATTCCTTAGGTTGAGACTGATAACGAGCACATACACATACGGCAAACATAATATCGGGCCTACTTGCGATAAGATATAGTAAACTACCTATCATACCTCGATATAGACGAATGTCTACATCTTTTCCGCCCGCATCTTTATCAAGATGTGTAGTCGTGCTCATTGGAGTCTTCTTCCCGGAAGCATTCTCCATTCCAAATCGCTTTAGCAACTCCACCGTGTACTTCGTTTGGCGGATGAAGATTGCATCGTTCATTTGGCGAATTTGGAGACCTAAGAAATATTTGAGCTCACCCATGTGGCTCAACTCAAATTGATCCTTCATCACATTAGAAAACTCTTCGCAAAGAGCAAAGTTAGTAGCACCGAAAATGATATCATCAACATAAATTTGAACTAAAATTATATCATTATTCGAATACTTAACAAATAAGGTTGAATCAACTTCTCCCATTTTAAAACCTAAATCCAAAAGAAAATTCTTTAAACGGTCATACCAAGATCGAGGAGCTTGTCTCAAACCGTAAAGTGCTTTCTTAAGTTTGAAAACATGATTTGGAATTTTTTCATTTATAAAACCCGGAGGTTGAGAAATATAGACTTCCTCAACAACATCTCCGTTTAAAAACGCACTTTTAACATCCATTTGAAATAATTTAAAATCTTTATGGCATGCAAACGATAACAATAATCTAATAGATTCTAATCTAGCTACCGGAGCAAAGGATTCTTCGAAATCGATACCTTCCTCTTGCCGATAGCCTTGAGCTACTAACCGAGCTTTGTTCCAGACGACGATTTGGTTTTCGTCGGTCTTTTTCTTGAAGATCCACTTTGTCCCTATGACGGTGTGGTTCTTCGAAGGCAATGGAACTAGCTCCCAAACCTCATTCCTCTCGAATTGAATGAGTTCCTCTTCCATGGCAAGGATCCAAGCGCTATCTTCGCACGCTTCATTAACATTCTTTGGCTCTATCGAGGAGGCAAAGGCACAATGAGCGAAGTAGTTGACTTGAGATCTCGTCTTGACACTATCAAGGATATTGCCAATGACTTGCTCATAAGGATGGTCACGAACGGTATGAAGCCGTTTGGGAATTCCCTGATAACTAGGAACATTCTCAAAAACTTCATTAGTCGGGTTAGTATCAATAGAATCAATAGAATTAGAATTACCAATTGAATCACATAAGACATCCATGGAGTCATCATCATTAGTAATTCTAGTAGGGACAAAACCTTCATTAAATGAAACATGAAGCGATTCCTCGATCGTTGAGGTTCGTTTGTTGTATATCCGGTAGGCTTTGCTACGTGAGAAATATCCAACAAATATCCCCTCATCGGATCTGGGATAAAATTTGTCCAAACTACCATACGTGTTTTTAATAAAACATTTTGAACCGAAAACACGAAAATGTTTAACTTGAGGCAACCTACCAAACAACAATTCATAACAAGTTTGTTTAGTGCCAGGCCTCAAAAGTATTCTATTAAACACACAGCAATCGGTATGTACCTCTTCCACCCAAAATTGATGGCCAAGTTGGCTATCATCAAGCATAGTGCGAGCACATTCCACTAGCGTCCTATTCTTTCTCTCAACTACACCATTTTGAGGAGGTGCACGAGGGAATGAAAAGGTGTGTGTAATAACAACTTCATCACAAAAGTTCTCAAAAGACTCATTCTCAAATTCCCCTCCATGATCACTACGAATAGTGACAATGGTGGTTCCAATGAGATTTTGTACTTTCTTGACAAAAATTGTGAAGTTTTCGAAAGCATCATTTTTATTACTTAATGAAAATACCCAAGTAAACCTAGAAAAGTCATCAACGATGACAAGTCCATATCGTGCATTTTCTAATGAAGCAACTCTAGTCGGCCCAAATAAATCTAGATGTAATAGCTCTAGTGGCCGCTTAGAAGAAATGCTTTTCTTAGGTTTAAAAGACGATTTTGGAAGCTTACCTCGTTGATACGAGTCACAAAAGCTTTTCTTTTGAAAGACAAGCTTAGGGAAGCCTCTAATAGAATTTAACTTGGAAAGCTTAAATAGTGTTCCAAAGTTCACATGACCAAAACGTCGATGCCATAAGTGTTGTTCACTTGTGTTGGCAAGGAGACATTGTTCATGTGATCTTGGAAGATCTAGGATATATATATCCTTATGGCGTGTGCCGGAAAACAATAATTCATTATTATCTTTTCTTAAAATATGGTACATTCTTTTCGCAAAGCTAACTTTGAAACCTTTGTCACAAAGTTGGCTTATTGAAATGAGATTGTGGTTTAATCCTTTAACAAGGTAAACATCACTTATAAGAGGTTTAAAAGGATTACCCACTTTTCCAACACATATGATGGTTCCACTCTCGTTGCCTCCAAAGACTACCCGGTTTCCATTTGCAATGGGCACCACTCCGGAGAGCAATTGAGCGTCACCCGTCATGTGTTTTGAACACCCGCTATCGAGTATCCAATTCCTCTTGGAGCTAAATTTAAATTTGTTGCTCCGTTTCTTTTTCTTTTCCTTGAGTACCTAAAGATAGAAAATATCGTATCATGGTACCCAAGGTCATTGGGTCCAAAAGATTAGACCTTTGGAAGCCAAGTCCAATTGGACTTAGACTTCCCCATATAATTATCATTATCCACTACATTCATTAAATAATCATTCATGTAAACTTGTTTTTCATCCATGCTTGTGTCCTTTGGGCTCCAAATAGTGAAGATTTTGGGAGCCCTCATCCTATTGGGTGCATGCATGCGTTGTTGATTTCTACGTGATGCATGTCGTGGATAGGCATAAGGAACATGATGAAATGGTGCATGTGGATAATTATTCATACGATGATGTGGGTGAACATATGAATGTGGGGGAACACGTGCGTGAGGGTGTCTCACATGGTGTGCACGTGCCCGTGGATGTGGTGCATAAAAATCATCATATGTGTGAGCCGGTGGAGTAGGACGTGTGTTCCTACGTGGCATGGTATTTGTGTACATGTAAGCATGGCCCTTCTTTGAAGGTCCACCCAAAGTGGGTTTCTTTCCAAATGAAGGTGTGTACGAGGTGGAAGCACCATTGGTAGATGAACTACCAATAGAGTGTTTGCTCCCACTCGTTGAGTCACCGGAAGTTGGCCTAACAAAGGTAGTGGCCGATTTGGATGAACTTCCCATCGTATACCCCAAGCCAATGTGGTGATTGGCCGGAAGTAAGTCACTTAGGATTTTGTCCAAATGGTCCTTACCCTTATTGAAATTGTTAATTCGGCCTAATGTGCATTCATATTTCTCGGTGAGAGGACGCATAGAAGCATCCAAAGTGGATACTTACGATGTGAGCACATAAACACGAGATTTGAGATTTTCATTCTCAATACTCAAAGTCGAGTTTTGAGAAGTCAAATCCGCTATCTTGTGTTCCTCCGGATCCTCAATGCTAACATGTTCAAGTTGAGACTTGAGATTTACAATCTCATTTTTCAACTCTTCAACAACGGTGTCGTTGTTGGTGATGATAGTTTTAGGCGAGGTTTGGATGCTAGCTAAATCATCTTTTACTTTAGTATACCTATTTACTAATTTAGTGTATTTAGACCATAATTGCTCATTAGCATTTCTAAGGTCATCCATGGTTACCTCATCACCTTCGTTGTCGCTATCATCGGAGGAGGAATCTTTATCTTGCTCCTATCTAGCCATGAAGCACATGTGTGCTTGCTCCACTTGCTCGTCATCCGACTCTCCGCTTGAGGAATCCTCGGAGTCGGTGAATGTCCCGATAAGCCCCCTTTTGTACCCTTTCTTGTATTTCTTGGACTTGTCGAACTTCGGCGCCTTCCACTTCTCCTTGTGTTTGTTTTGAGGACACTCCGCTTTCATGTGTCCTAGCTTGTTGCATTTAAAGCACAAAGGAGAGGGGGCGTTAGAAGAACTAAACTTGGATTTGTTTTTGAAGTTACCTTTCCGGAAGAACCGGTTGAACTTCTTTGCCATGAGGGCCATGGACTCCAAGTCCAACTCGTCTTCCGAGTTTTCATCATCGGTCGATGTGGAAGTTGATGGAGCGGCCTTGAAAGCAATAGCCTTCTTCTTTGGCTCGTCTTGCTTTAGGTAGGACTTCATCTTGTCCTGCAACTTCAACTTGCGATCCTTGCGTACCTCATATGACATTAAGGTACCCATTAGTTGAACAACGGTATAAGTTTTCATGTCATTACCTTCCTCGATGGCGAAGGTACGTTTCTCCCAACAAGAAGGAAGTCCATCGATGATTTTCGAGACTTTCTCCTTTTGGGTGTAGGTCTTACCGAGAGCCTCCAACTCGTTTGTGATGTCGACGAAGCGAGCATAATACTCCTTCATCTTCTCACCCTGTAGCATATGAAATAACTCGTAATCTTTATTAACTACAACGAGTTTAGAGTCTCTTACCCTACTTGTTCCTTCATGCAATATGAGGAGGGAGTTCCATATTTGATATGCACTCTTACATGTGCATATCTTGTTGAAATCCTCGGGCTCCAAAGCGCATTGCAAGGCGTTCATTGCCTTGGCATTGCTTACCTCCGCGGCGACCTCCGCGGTGGTCCACTTCTCGAAATCTTCTTCGGCGGGCTCGACATACTCCTTCATCGTGACCCTCCATAGTGAAGCACTCCAGAGGAAAGTTTCCATCCGGCATTTCTAGTATATGTAGTTGGTACCGTTGAAGAAGGGAGGCCTCGTTGAGGAGTGTCCTTCCATCACCGAAGAAGCTCCTTCACGATTCTTGAAGGTGCTATAGTCGGAAGGTGGACGAACGGTCTTGTTGTCGTTGGCAGACATAGCTATAGACTTGGCTCTGATACCAAATGTAATGCCCTGCTAAGCTACTGCACAAGTACTAGAGGGGGGGTGAATAGTACTTTAAAATAATTAAGAAGATAATTCCTTACTATCTTGCAAACTCTACCAAATAATGCGGAAATGCGGAAATGTAAATATGACAACAAAGAAAGACAATCGCAAACAAGCAATTTAACGGGTTCGGATCCACCCAAGTCTCCCCGACTTGTTCCCGGTGATCCTACGTCCCAAACATCCGGATCCCCTCCGGATACTTGAGTTAGAAACCCTAACTCAAGATTTTCACTATGAAATACTTGTGAAAAACCTTCACAAGTCAAATCATACACAAATGAAATTGTGACTCCCACAACCCGGGATCACAAACAAACTCTCACAACCGAGAGTAAAACACTTACAATATGAAAGTAAATAAAATACGAAATTCTTACCGACAAAACCCTATGCCTTGAGTAAACTTACGATTTAGGGCAAAACTGATTTTGGGGAAGATGAAGAGGCACCAAACCCTAGCTCCAAGATGTAGATAAGCGATGGAGAGCTATGAGGTTGTAGGTGACCTAGAATCAAGCACTTGGCTTGGAAGGCTCACAATCAATGAATCTCTCTTTTGAAATAAGAGTGAGAAGAGATTCAAAATTGGAAATGGATGAGCTTTGAATGAGATTGAATGCTTTCTCTTTGATCTCTAAACTTCTCTTAATATCAGCCTTGAGTGCAATGAATGCAGCACTCCAAGTATATATAGGATAGAGGAAAGAGAGAGTGAAAATCGTGGCATTAAATGCTCCAACGGCTCTATTCTGAACCAAACTAGTCGGTCAAAGAAGGTTGACTGACCGACTAGTTCATCAACTAGTCGGTCGGTCAAACAGCATGAACCGACTAAAGGTAGAACAGCCAAAAGAATAAGTTCAGACTGAAGGGAACTAGTCGGTCCAAGAAGAGTTGCTGACCGACTAGTTTCACAACTAGTCGGTCGGTGACTCAACTCAGACCGACTAAGAGATAAAACTAAAAGTCTGAGCACAAATTGATTTAGTCGGTCCAAGAACAAATGTTGACCGACTAGTTCATCAACTAGTCGGTCGACAAACGTTCTTTGACCGACTAACGATAAACAGTAAGTAGGCATGTACAGTAGAAGCTCAACTAGTCGGTCCAAGAAGAAACACTGACCGACTAGTTCACAAACTAGTCGGTCGGTGAACCTTCTTTGACCGACTAACTGTAAACAGTAAGTGAGCTAGAATTGAAGGAGGCAAACTAGTCGGTCCAAGAAGCTTTGCCGACCGACTAGATCACCATCTAGTCGGTTGGTTCTTCTTCTTGAACCAACTAACATGCACAAGAAGTCGCGAATTGAAGCGCGAAGCTTCGGGAAAGTTCGTATGGACTTCTACTATGATCCTAGCTCTAAGATATGAGCATTATGAAGATTTAAAACGTAAGACCTACTCAAGGCTTAACATTCTATGAAAGAAGCTAAAAGACTATAAATAAAATTTGACGAACCGTCTTTAAAAGCTTCAATCGAATCTTCATGACTTCAATAATGGTCCATAAGCTTCAACGAAGCTTTAGGCATACGATCACGCGTATTGAGAAGTCTCGAGACGTCGCTTTAGATGTTCATATGAATTTGGCGACGATCTCCATAACTGCGCTCACAAAGAGTTAGTTCACGATATATTTATGTTTGTTCATCATCCAAAACCAAATCCGGGGAGTCCAATACTCAACATATGTTTGTGCTCTAGGATGTGTGTATGCATATATACATGTGTGTATATATGTAGTGTAAATAGTAAATATGTAGTGTGTATATTAATTATCTATCGGTTGCTTGCATGTAAGCCTATATGGATGGATGCATGCCTATATGAATGTGTTATCAAGATATAGATGGTTGCTTGAATGAGGATGTCTTGAGTGTCTATGTGGTTGATAATTTGTGTAGTGATGAGTATAATAAATTAGTGCTATGGTTGTATGTCTTGTAGTGAATGTTGTTGGTATGTAATCTATGTGTATACTAGTACTCTTTGAATATTATTATCAGTAGGATAGTATTATTGATGATGGGTGACCCTCTTGTATGAATGGCATGTTTGTTAATAGTTATAAGACGGTGGTGTGTGTAGTAAGTTTGATTAATGTGTTAATTATAATTGTAATGAAATTAATTGTAGTAGATGCCACATAATGTGATATAGTGATATGTGTTGTATATTTGTATTGGCTTTATATGGAAGGCATAGGGTGTAATTTTATATCTAAGTTGGAGGGTGTTTTTATTGAAGGGCATTTTGGTCTTTTAGGCTAGCATGGCATCTTCTAGCCCTTTTGACCTTTGACCCTTAAGAGTTAAGTAATAATTAGTGTGTGTGTGTGTGTGTGTGTGTAGTAATTGGTTCATTCGTAAATTAGTTGAGGTGTGTGCATAAGGAAAAGATGTGTGTAGAAGAGAGAGGATGTGTAGATTTTTCTAGATTCTCTTTAATGGCCATTACCTCTCTCTCTCTCTCTTTATTTTTTTCTCATCTCATTCTCTCTCTCTCTCTCAATATTGTCGAAATCTCCGCCCTCCCATTTCTCTTTTGTTCTTTCCAAATTTGCATGCTAATTATGGTAATTAAAATGAAGGAAGGAAGAATTAAGGAAAGAAGGCTTCTAAGGGAGAATTCAGGATTTAATGGGAGGATTTAAAGACAATGAACGCGGCCTCTTTATTTGGTAGGAATCACTCTCTATTTAGTTTATTATTCAATTTCATTTAAGCATGCTAAAAAGACTATCTTTGATTTGGACCATGCATTTCTTTTTAATTGAATTATGAAGGCATGTTATGAAATTAATTATGAAAAGCAATTCTTTTCATGCCATGAAATTAATCATCCCACTAAAAAGTTGTCATCTTGACACTAGTCTCATGTTGTTCTCATGTTGGTTTCAATTGCTAAAGAGATTAACTTTAATGATGATTATGCATTCCTCTTCATGTTATGAAAGTATTCAATATACTACAAGTTGTTATCTTGCTACTAAATTCATGTTGTTTCAATTGAATAAATGCCTTGTCATTTTGCCTACCATGTGTTTGTAGTAATGCTTATTTGAAGTCAAGTATGGAAAAGAGCATTGCTTTGCCTATTTTGACTATGGGTGAAAGGTTATGGTTGGAAAATATTATGTGTTGAAATGAGAACTATAAGACTAATGTTGTGGTTGTAAAGTTTTATGTGTAAAAATGAGAAAAGATGGTAATGGAAAATGTTGCAAGAATGTAAAAGTATGGACTTGGGCTCTTGAATTATGTAACATGGAAGGGGGATTCTATTGCCATGCATACTTGGAGAGTGATGGAACCTATGGCATGTATTTATGGGGAGGTGTTGTTATGTTGGTATGATGCGGTTATGGTGATGGCATGGCACAAGGTGCATGACCCTTGTTTGATAATTATGTAATGAAAGAAAGACCCAAAATGAAGCCATGCCATGATGACCACATGCTCCATTTATGTATGACATTAAAGTCCCCTACCCATGCCTTGATGTTGGTTGTAATCATCTAAAGCAATGCATGAAATGTTGAATGGTTGTAGTTCCTTCCATTTTGTTAACTTGTATGTCCATATGTTTTAATGAAATATGCCATGCCATGCCTTATGTTTAAAGCAAAATGCCATTCTTGTAGTTGCTATTACATTTTGTTTATGGCTACCTTTATGTCACTTTGCAAAATGCCATGTCATGCTACCTATGGAAGCTTTATGTTCACTTTTATGTTTCATTTTACGATATCATGACATACCACTTGTTTTTCTTGCATCACATTATTGAACAATATGACCTATGGTGGTTGCATTCATGCATTGGATAATATGCTATATGGAGATGGGATATTCCTACTGGGTCACGCGTTGATGTGTCCCCGTTGAATTTTCAGGTTGATTCTTGGAGTTAGAGGCACATTGGTTTAGTTGGTTGGAGTTACGGATTTTGTGAGAGTGTGTGAGTGACTTGGGTGAGATGTGTGTTCTTGTACTTGATGAGTTGAGTGTCCTTGTTGTATATGAGATTTGTATGAGATTTTTATATAAACAGTTTGTATTCATATATGTATGTAATTGACTTGTTGGTTCTCTTTTATTATTTTGTGTTGTCTGGAATGCTACAGGTGCTATCCCAGCAGTGCACAGTAGACCTGTCGATTTCTTTTGTACTTTTCTTTCCTTCTCCCTTCGTAACACTCACTGCTTTGGAAAAACCTGGGACGAATTCGTACTTCCAGGGTATTCTGGAGAGCGGGGCGTTACAGTCCCCGTGATCCGACCCGGTCTCACCGGTTATAAATTTTATATTGCATTGACGCTCCTACACTTGGGAGTGGAAGGCACGCTTCCTTTGCACGTTTTTCGGTTCAATCTATTGGCGCCATTGCCGGGACAACAGTTTCTATTATTTGCATTCTTCGATTGATTTCGAAAGTTTTAGTGTGATACTTCTATCTCTTAGTGGTGAGTCTTTACATTTTTTTATTTTTCTCTTATTGAGTCTTTTGCTTGTTTATTTTCATTTTCTTCAACAAAAAAAATTAAAAAAATGGCATCACCTTTAAACATTTCATGCATTGGCTTGGAGGATATCCCGCCTCCACCTCTCTTTCATGGTTCGGAGTGGGAGAACCCTCATTACATATGAAAAAGTTTGAAGAGTGGATGTATTCTTGTCTTGGTGGGAACATTTGCGATGATTGCATATATTTTTGATTCTTCCCCTATTCTTTGCAAGATAATGCTAGACTGTGGTTTGATTCATTGTCTCTCGACTCACATTTTACTTGGTTGTCATTTCAGACTGAATTTCTCGGGGTGATTTTGCCTATTTTCTTGGAGCAGGTACATGGGCGACAGGCCATGGAGCAGCATATAGCGAGCTTTACCCAAGCTGATGGAGAGGCCTACCATTAGGCTTGGTAGAGGTTCAGTGATTTGATGTTTGCATGCCCACATCATTGTTTTCACGAGGATCATCTCCTGCAGATATTTTATACATGGTTACTACCATCTGGGCGAGATTTCGTGTAGATGAGCTGCGGTGGATAATTCTTTGATTATTCGACAGAGGATTCATGGTGTTATCCAAGGGACCTTGCAGAGTATGAGGACACAGTCCAACAGGTTCAGGACCAGCCTAAGGAGCTAGCTGTGGGCTCATTCCAATATGACCTTATTGAAGAAAAAGAAGAACAGGATGACGGGGTGCATTAGAGCCAAGTAGAGGAAACTGAATGTCCACATCTTAAGGAGCCAGAGGCGATGGATGATGGGGTGCGTGTCGACCATGTTGATGACACGATGCATTTCTTTGTTGGTGGTGATGTGAGGTGGAGGCAAGTGAAGGCACGAGCGAGGTTGATGATTTTGGAGAGCCAGATTCTTGTTTTCCATCTACGTCATATTCCTATTTTGAGGTGTACAAACGGACTGCTGAGAGAGCTTTCTTTGATGAGGATGAGGATGATATGTGCGAGGGAGCAAGCTTATAGACTATGATGGAGCCCGAGCTATACCTTCCTCTTACTTCAGTGCAGCAGGTCATATACCCTTCACCTTAGGATGCGCACCAGGCCATCATCCACAATAATTTTAAGAAGAGCATGGGGATGACTGCAGAGACTATACTTCTTGATAGCGATGATGATGAGAGTAAAGGAGAATGTGAAATGATTTATATCGAGCCTGAGTTTTCTTTTCTCCAGATTCGTCTCTGCAGCTAGTTCCCTCTCCTCCTGAGATCGTGCATCAACCACATCCTAGCACCATTATTCAGGGAAGTTTCTACAATATCATGCCTTGCATTTTTGAATCCCAATTTGCACTTCTGCATATTTTTGATTCAGATTGTCGTCGTTCACATTTAAATTCTTTTTCTGACGACCCATTTTGGAATGCTTTTGTTACAGGGCATGATGAGGCTTGGATTGATGCAGCTCGTCTCCCACATGACACATGTTATCCAAAAGTGACGCTGGGAGTTGCATTGCTGGAATCCAAGGAGGCCGGTGGATCCCTAACTCCAAAGCAGCTGGCGGAGGAGCGAAAGGAGCTGATGGATCAGCTACCTCCACTGTTATACATCCGAGATCCGTCCTTCGGTCATGGTGCTTTATATCCATTAGTATAGATAAATAAAATAAGTGTTTTAGTTTTATTTGCATTAGTAGCTAGGTTTTCTTGTTTTTCTTGTTTTATTTGCTTTTGTTCTAGGATCTTTTGTGAGATCTAATACTCTCCCAACATTGAGGACAATTTTTAAGTTGGTGGGAGAGTGTTATAATATTTAGGTTTGCTAAGATTTTTGCTTAGATTTTTTTGAGATACCTCTGAAGGAAATTGAATTCACCCTAAGTAATTTTGATGATGAGCACACCAAATGAAACTTAGTGTACAACTCCACTACTATTAAGTGTGCAGATTACGCGACAAATGGAAAGCGCTATACATACTCTGAAGAAGCACAATCTACACTCACTTAGCAAAGACAAGGACGAACGTTGTTAGATCGATGATGAAGCTCAAAGCTGAAATGGAACAGAAGCTCAAGAGAAGCTCACATCTATATCATCTTCAGTTGATCAAGCTTTCGAAGACGTGTCCTAGTCTACAGTATGTGAGTCGTGTCCTTCTTAGGGTTATGTTAAAGCCAAAAGTATAGATAACACATACACAAATGATTTCAAAGTTAAATATTTCGAATACTTTTAAAATCATTTTCAAAGTTATTGAGAGCTTTTGCTAGTCAGTTTGCATTTTTGTAGTGATACTCCATTACACCCTGGAGCTAACTACATGTCTCACTAGCCGTGTCTCAGAAGAAACTCCACTGGGAGTCGACTACCAAGGACTGGGAGTCGACTACCAAGGACTGGGAGTCGACTACCAGCTGAGAATTATTTTATCCTGAAACACACTGGGAGTCAACTACCAATCCTAGGGAGTCGACTACCAGCTGTCAAAATCGAACGGTTGACCTGACTTTTGACATCTATCTCACTTATTGCTCCCATGATTCTCGGGGCAAAAGTCAAACGATTTTGAATTTTGAATTCTCCATTCTTACCTATAAATAGAGGGCTATTTCTTTGAGAGAAAATATAATACTTGAAATCAAAATTCTCTCTTGTGCAAAAGCTCTAAACGTTCTCAAATTCTCAGCTCTCATTTTTAGCCAAATCTGTTTTTACATTCTTGATCTCATTTTTTAAGATATTATTTTTCTGAAGATCAACTTTTTATTTGGCTATTTGTTTTCAAAATCCATATTCTTTATTCTCTGAACTTATTTGAAAGGATTTTGAAAAACATTGATTTAGATCACAAAGACTATATTCGTATCTTTGTGTGATCTAAAATCTTATTTTATCAAGCCACGAGTACACATAATTGTCTATTACTATTGGCTATAGAATTTGGGTGTAAAACCAAACTCCACCAAATATTGTGGTGAGTTGGATATCAATTTTTTCACTTTGAGTTTGCCCTTTGTTGTGAAGGTGTCGGAAACCCTAAACAAGTCTAGGTGTTGAGATATTGCAGTGTTGCAATCGGAAATCCTGGTTAAGGCTAGGTGTGTGGGAAAATCCTAACAAGTGAAGTTAGGTGCTTGTATTTGCCAAGGCAGATAGTGAAAATCTCGTACTGGAGTGGTCGGGGACTGGACGTACCCAAGGTTGTGGGGAACCAGGATAAAAATCCTTGTGTTTGCGTTTGCACTCTCTGTGATTGTTTATCTCTATTTGCTTTTCTTGATTCATTGAATATTACTCTTGTAACTCATTTATAATATATTGCAAAGATCAATTTCTATATCTGCTTTTCTCTTATACTTCTGTGCAATCTGATATATCTTCATTAAGTATTTCATTAACTGAGCCGTACTTAATTTCCCTCTAGGAGTCGACGACTATTCATAGGGAGTCGACTACCAGAAGAGTTTTATCTCTGATTTGATTTTGCAGTTTAATTAAGTTGATTAAGAACCAAGTGTAGATGACTCTACTTGGTTTCTTAGGCAACATTAGAAGGCTTTGAATTGTGCTAATCCATTAAGAAAGAAAAATTTTATTTTATACAACACTATTCAACCCCTCCTTCTAGTGTTGTTTGCCATCCACAGGATCCAACACTTGGTATCAGAGCAAGGTCAAAGCGATGGTATCAACAAACGTCTGCAACACTCATACTCCTCCGATCTTTAACGTCAACTTTTATTCCCAATGGAAAAGGAGAATGGAGATCTTCTTGGAGGCACAAGATCTGAAATACATAAGATTTCTTAGAGAACCATACGAGATCCTAACCATACCGCAAACTCAATGGAATCCTGATCAAGAGGAAGCCTACTTTAAAAACATAAAGATAATGCATTTACTTTACACTGAATTAACTGATCAAATTCTAGATCTTGTAGAAAAGGCGGAAACCGCACACCAAATCTTAAACTTGTTAGACAAAAGTTTCGGATCAAGATCAAATGAGATCCAAACACTCACGAGGACACCTCAAGCCAATGATAAAGAATTTTCAGAAGAAGTATGCATGATGGCTCGTCAGAACAACAAGAATGAGATAAGTGACTCTAGTTCCGATGAAGAAAATGAATTTGATATTGCAAGTGCGTATGAAAATCTTTATAGAGAATATGTGTAATGCCCTGCGTAGCTATTGCACAAGTAATAAGGGGGGTGAATAATACTTTAAAATAATCGAGAGTATAATTCCTAATTATTGTGCAAAACACAAACAACAATGCGGAATAACTACAAACAACAAGAATAAAAGACAATGCAAACAATCGATATAACGGGTTTGGATCCAACCAAGTCTCCCCGACTTGCTCCCGGTGATCCTACGTCCCAACCACCCGGATCCCCTCCGGATACTTGAGTTAGAAACCACTAACCCAAGCTTTGCACTATGAAATTCTTGTAGACAACCTCTATAAGATCAGATCATACACAAAGGAACATGTGACTCCCACAACCCGGGATCACACACTTCTCTCACAAACCGAGAGAACAACTTGCAAAAGCAAAGTAAATGAAACAATGAAATACTTATCAACAAAATCCTATGCCTTGAGTAAACTTACCAATATTAGGGCAAGGAGGATTTTGAGGAAGAAGAAGGCATCAAACCCTAGCTCCAAGAAGTTGACCAGCAATAGAAGCCTAGGGAGAGATTGGTGACCTTGGATCAAGCTCTTAGCTTGAGAGGCTCACAAAGGAGAGAATCTCTCTTGAGGAATTAGGGCTCAAGAAGTTGAGGGAGAGATTCTTGTGAGAAGAGGGAGCTTTGAAATAGAGTTGAATGGCTCCTCTTTGATTTCTCTAAACCTCTAGAATATCAGCCTTGAATACTAGGAAAGAACCTCTCCAAGTATATATAGGTTAGAGGAAAGAGAGAGCAAAATTCGTAGCAATTAATGCTCCAACGACTCTATTCTGAAGCAGATTAATCGGTCTAAGAAGGATCACTGACCGATTAGTTTCTCAACTAGTCGGTCGGTGATTCTTCTTGGACCGACTAAGAGGATGACAGCCAAGAATATAAAGTTCAGGTCAATAGAACTAGTCGGTCTAAGAGGACTTGCCAACCGACTAGTTTGGCAACTAGTCGGTCGGTGAGTGTTCTTTGACCGACTAAGAGTTGAAATACGATAGGCTGTCTATTAGGAGAACTAGTCGATCTAAGAACAAATTCCAACCGATTAGTTTCTCAACTAGTCGGTCGATGATTGTTCTTTGACCGACTAACGATAAACAGTAGCTCAGGCTATGAAAATGAAGATATAACTAGTCGGTCTAAGAAGGATTCCAAACCGACTAGTTTGACAACTAGTCGGTCGGTGAACCTTCTTAGACCGACTAATTGGTCAACAGTGAATGAGCTGAGTTGAGCAAGGAGATCTAGATGGTTCAAGAAGGATTGCCGACCTACTAGATTTCCATCTAGTCGGTTGGTTCTTCTTCTTGAACCAACTAAGATGCACTAGAAGCCGTGAAGTGAAGCGTAAGGCTTCTATGATAATCCTAGCTCTACTAATGTAAGACCTACTCAAGGCTTAACATTATATATGATGAAGCTAGAAGGCAATAAATAAACTTGACGAACCGTCTTCAAAAGCTTCATTCCGAATCTCTTGACTTTAATAATGCTCTTAGAGCTTCAACGAAGCTTCAGGCACATGATCACACGCTTTGAGAAGTCTTGAGACGTCGCTTTTGATATACGTAGACTTTTGGCGACGATCTCCATAACTGCGCTCACAAATAGTTAGTTCACGATATTTATGTTTGCTCATCATCAAAACCAAATCCGGGGAATCAATACTCAACATTCTCCCCCTTTTTGGTGATGAAAAACCAACATAAATAATAATCAATAATAATGATTCAAATGAAATTTACTTACTCCCCCTACATTGATGACACGTTAGTTCCATATTCAATAATAGTCATACGCATCAAGCAGACGCGGAAAGTATAAAATGTGAACTCAAGTATTGCAATTTAGGATCTAAATCCATTTTTATATCTTAACTCCCCCTGAATCTAACATATGAAATTAGAGTCATGGTAAAATGCTTTAAATTATCATTTAGCATATTGTCATTATTAATTCTCTCCCCCTTGGCATTAGCAAAAAGAGCGGGATGAGATCAACGACAACACCAATGGCCAAAATAAAAGCACGAGAGTCTAAGAATACGACCATGGTCCAAATGACCCCAAAGTAAAATCACGAAGGAAATCAAGGCGTGCCAACGAGACCATAGTCGAAAACTAAAAAACGAAATCATCAAAACTCAAATCAATTTCACTTATTGAGTTATAGAACATACTCTCCAATATCAATATTCTTGGTTAATTTAGTGCATGGAAAACAATTCTATGTTTTCATAAAAGTAAATTTATTTAACCAATATAGTTGACGAGCGACGAAGTCAATATCAGAGACATAAATACAATGTGCACACGAAACAAATGGCAACATGATGTACACATCCTTCAAAATTGTTATGCCAAGATAGAGATAGAAACTTCATACAACTTATGGCATACACAATTCTAGTACACTAGCATGCATTCCAAAAGAGATACTCACTAAATGAGTCAATAAAAAAACATGGAATGCCATGAGCATACGAAAGATAAGAATTATAACATAAGCTCAAAACTAGCATCAAGATATGCATGAGATAGTCTAAAATACAAAGTGACATCTACATGCATTCAACACACATGGATACCAAAAGTAAGACTATACTTACAACTTTAAGCTCCCCCTACTTTGGTGCACCACTTAAGCACCATCAACTCCATTTGAATGAAAAATCTTTGCAAATCACGGAGTTGGTAGGGTTAGTATCCCATGGTGGATTGAACCTAAAAAACATAATATGGAGCTAAATTTTGATTTGTTGCTCCTTCTCTTATTCTTGAGTACCTGAAGATAAAAATATCCTTCCATGGTACCCAAGGACATTGGGTCCTAAGAGATTAGACCTTTGGAAGCCAAGTCCAATTGGACTTAGACTTCCCAATGTAATCATCATTATGCACGACATCCATAAAATAAGAATTCATGTATGCTTGTTTTTCATGCATGTTAGTGTTCTTCGGGCCCCAAATAGTGAATGTCTTGGGAGCCCTAGTCCTATTGGGAGCATGCACATGTTGTTGATTTCTACGTGATGCATGTCGTGGATAGGCATATGCATGACGTGGATAAGCATATGGCACATGATGAAATGGTGCATGATGAAAATGGTGCATGATGAAAGTGTGGATGGACATATGCATGTGGAGGAACACGTGCATGAGGGTGTCTCACTTGGTGTGCACGTGCTCGTGGACGTGGAGCATAAAAATCATCATACGTGCGAACATGTGGAGTAGGATGCGTGTTCTTATGTGGCATGGTATTGGTGTACATAAAGGCATAACCCTTCTTTGGAGGTCCACCCAAAGTAGATTTCTTTCCAAACGAGGGTGTGTACCTAGTGGAAGCACCATTGGTAGAAGAACTACCCATGGGGTGTTTACTCCCACTAGTTGAGGCTTCGGAAGATGGCCTAACAAAGGTCGTGACCGATTTGGATGAGTCTCCCATCTTACACCCCAAGCCAATGTGATGATTGGCCGGAAGTAAGTCATTCAGGATATTATCCAAATGGCCCTTACCTTTATTGAATTTATTAATTCGGCCTAATGTGTACTCATACTTCTCGGTGAGAGAATGCATAGAAGCATCCAAGGTGGACACTTGCGATGTGAGTACATACACACGTGACTTGAGATTCTCATTCTCAATACTCAAAGTTGAGTTTCGAGAAATCCAATCCGCTATCTCGTGTTCTTCCGAATCCTCAATATGAACATGATCAAGTTGAGATTTGAGATTTACGATCTCATTTCTCAACCCTTCAACAACGGTGTCGTTGTTGATGATGATAGGCTTAGGTGAGGTTTGGAGACTAGTTATCTCATTTTTAGTCTTAACATATCTACTAGCCAATTTAGAAAACTTAGACCAAAATTGTTCGTTAGCTAATCTAAGTTCATCCATAGTTACCTCATCGCCTTCATCCTCGCTTTCATCCTCGCTTTCATCGGAGGAGGTCTCTTGATCATGTTCCTCTTTTCCCATGAAGCACATGTGTGCTTTCTCCACTTGCTTATCATCTGACTCTCCACTTGAGGAGTCATCTTCCGAGTCGGTGAATGAGCCGACAAGCCCTTTCTTGTACCCTTTCTTGTACTTTCTCGACTTGTCGTACTTGGGTGCCTTCCACTTCTCCTTGTGTTTGTTGAGAGGACAATCCGGCTTGATGTGTCCTGGATTGTTGCATTTATAACACACAGGAGCGGAGGCATTAGTCGAACTAAATTTAGCTTTGTTCTTGAATTTACCTTTTCAGAAGAATCGGTCGAACTTCTTTGCCAAATCGGCCAAAGCTTCTATGTCCAACTCGTCTTCCGATTCTTCATCATCGGTAGATGTAGATGGAGCGGCCTTGAATGCAATCGTCTTTTTCTTTGGCATGTCTTGCTCCAAGTAAGACTTCATCTTTTCCTGCATCTTGATCTTACTGTCCTTGCGTACCTCATAAGACAACAAGGTACCCATTAGTTGTACAACAATATATTTATTCATATCATTACCTTCCTCGATGGTGAAGGTACGCTTTTCCCAACAAGAAGGAATTCCGTCAATTATCTTCGCGACTTTCTCCTTTTGGGTATAGTTCTTCCCAAGATCTTCCAATTCGTTGGATATGTCCACGAAGCGAGCATAGTACTCCTTCATACTTTCACCATGTTCCATGTGAAATAATTCGAACTCTTTGTTAGCAACAACGAGTTTAAAGTCTTTTACCGTACTCGTTCCTTCGTGCAAGATGAGGAGTTGGTTCCAAATTTGATATGCACTCTTACATGTGCATATCTTGTTGAAGTCTTCGGGCTCCAAAGCACATTGCAAGGCATTCATTGCCTTGGCATTGTTTACCTCCACGGTGACCTCCACGGTAGTCCACTTCGCGAAATCTTGTTCGGTGGGCTCGACATATTCCGTCAACGTGGCTCTCCATAGTGAAGTGCTCCGGAGGAACATTTCCATCCGGCATTTCCAGTACCCATAATTGGTACCGTTGAAGAAGGGAGGCCTAGTTGAGGAATGTCCTTCCATCACCAAAGAAGCTCCTTCACGATTCTTGAAGACGTTGTAGTCGTTGTTTGTCATAGCGATGAACTCGGCTCTGATACCAAATGTAATGCCCTGTGTAGCTACTGCACAAGTACTAGAGGGGGGGTGAATGGTACTTTAAAATAATCGAGAGTATAATTCCTAATTATTGTGCAAAACACAAACAACAATGCGGAATAACTACAAACAACAAGAATAAAAGACAATGCAAACAATCGATATAACGGGTTCAGATCCACCCAAGTCTCCCCGACTTGTTCCCGGTGATCCTACGTCCCAACCACCCGGATCCCCTCCGGATACTTGAGTTAGAAACCACTAACCCAAGATTTGCACTATGAAATTCTTGTAGACAACCTCTACAAGATCAGATCATACACAAAGGAACATGTGACTCCCACAACCTGGGATCACACACTTCTCTCACAAACCGAGAGAACAACTTGCAAAAGCAAAGTAAATGAAACAATGAAATACTTACCAACAAAATCCTATGCCTTGAGTAAACTTACCAATATTAGGGCAAGGAGGATTTTGAGGAAGAAGAAGGCACCAAACCATAGCTCCAAGAAGTTGACCAGCAATAGAAGCCTAGGGAGAGATTGGTGACCTTGGATCAAGCTCTTAGCTTGAGAGGCTCACAAAGGAGAGAATCTCTCTTGAGGAATTAGGGCTCAAGAAGTTGAGGGAGAGATTCTTGTGAGAAGAGGGAGCTTTGAAATAGAGTTGAATGGCTCCTCTTTGATTTCTCTAAACCTCTAGAATATCAGCCTTGAATACTAGGAAAGAACCTCTCCAAGTATATATAGGTTAGAGGAAAGAGAGAGCAAAATTTGTAGCAATTAATGCTCCAACGGCTCTATTCTGAAGCAGCTTAATCGGTCTAAGAAGGATCACTGACCGATTAGTTTCTCAACTAGTCGGTCGGTGATTCTTCTTGGACCGACTAAGAGGATGACAGCCAAGAATATAAAGTTCAGGTCGATAGAACTAGTCGGTCTAAGAGGACTTGCCAACCGACTAGTTTGGCAACTAGTCAGTCGGTGAGTGTTCTTTGACCGACTAAGAGTTGAAATACGATAGGCTGTCTATTAGGAGAACTAGTCGGTCTAAGAACAAATTCCAACCGATTAGTTTCTCAACTAGTCGGTCGATGATTGTTCTTTGACCGACTAACGATAAACAGTAGCTCAGGCTGTGAAAATGAAGATATAACTAGTCGGTCTAAGAAGGATTCCAAACCGACTAGTTTGACAACTAGTCGGTCGGTGAACCTTCTTGGACCGACTAATTGGTCAACAGTGAATGAGCTGAGTTGAGCAAGGAGATCTAGTCGGTTCAAGAAGGATTGCCGACCGACTAGATTGACATCTAGTCGGTTGGTTCTTCTTCTTGAACCAACTAAGATGCACTAGAAGCTGTGAAGTGAAGCGTAAGGCTTCAGGAAAGATTCTATGGGCTTCTATGATAATCCTAGCTCTAATAATGTAAGACCTACTCAAGGCTTAATATTCTATATGATGAAGCTAGAAGACAATAAATAAACTTGACGAACCGTCTTCAAAAGCTTCATTCCGAATCTCTTGACTTCAATAATACTCCTAGAGCTTCAACGAAGCTTCACGCACACGATCACGTGCTTTGAGAAGTCTTGAGACGTCGCTTTTGATATACGTAGACTTTTGGCGACGATCTCCATAACTGCGCTCACAAAGAGTTAGTTCACGATATTTATGTTTGCTCATCATCAAAACCAAATCCGGGGAATCAATACTCAACAATATGAACGTTTGTCAAAGAAACACAAAACTCTAGACAAAAAGCACAAGACTCTGCATGATGAACATGATAAACTCAAGAATGAATTTGACTTTCTTGCTAATAAACATGAGTCTCTAAAACTCTCTTGTAATGATAAAAAAGAATTGATCAACAAGTATGCTAAATTAGTAAGTGATCACGATGCTCTGAAATCTGAATATGCTATGTATGTTTATACCTTGAATGATAAATTCAACCTTCTCGCAAGTGATTTATCTTCAAGTAAGCTTAAACATGAGGAACTTGTTCTACGACTTGAAAAGGTTAAGAACAAACCAAATGTAAAAGCTATCATATCCTGTATGTGTG
This sequence comes from Scilla litardierei, assembly GCA_030789695.1. Lineage (NCBI taxonomy): Eukaryota > Viridiplantae > Streptophyta > Magnoliopsida > Asparagales > Asparagaceae > Scilla > Scilla litardierei. The sequence continues at coordinate 14,609,338 of CM061137.1, read as the reverse complement.
CATCCACCTCTAATGATAAGATAGTTCAAAATATTGTTCATAAAAATGTGAGACAAAATACTCTTGTTTATAGCAAAAAGGCCAAGCATAATTACTATGATAAATCTTATCGTCATAATTATATTACACACAATGCACATCATATACATGGTTATAATAGTTTTGCTAATAATACAATTTGGGTACCAAAACACTTAAACAAACATGAAAAGAATATTTATGTTTCCACCATGTTAAAAATTGTACATAGGAAATCAAATTCAAATCGAATTTGGGTTCCTAATAAATGACTCTCCCATATGTGCATATATTAGGGTATCCGCATGCTTCATGTATATTCCTTCGATACCCAGCATTTAAGACTGTACATAGTGATAGAATTTTTTTCCCTAACAAAACGTATCCAATCATAAGTGGGTACCAAACGTGTCAAAATTACTTTCTTTCAGGACATATGGATAATGGATAGCGGATGCTCCGCACACATGACATAGAACGCAAAACTACTCAGCGCTCTAAAAATGTATGACGGCGGAACCGTAACGTTTGGCGACAACAAGAAAGATAAAATCATCGGAATAGGCAACGTCGGCAGTCCATCAAAGTTACTCATCAAAGATGTAAGCTTGGTAAATGGGCTAAAACATAATTTATTGAGCATAAGCCAATTATGCGACAAAGGTATGAAGGTTCTCCTTACACTTGAGTCTTGTTTAATATACGACAAGGATATGAAAAACATTCTTGTTAAAGGTAAGCAAGTAGAAAATATCTATGTACTTAGATTAAATGAATATGAATTAAATGTATGTTTGATTGTTTCAATAAATGACCCGTTGCTCTGGCATAGACGCTTTGGTCATGTGAACATCAAAACATGGATAAGATTTCTAGGAAAGAGTTGGTGCAAGGACTTCCCAAAATAAATTTTAAATTGGATAAAATATGTGATTCATGTCAATTTGGCAAAATGCATAAGAGTTCATTTAAGAATATTGGAGCCCTCAGTTCGAACAAGCCACTTGAAATACTTCATATGGACTTGTTTTGACCAACTAGAACTCCATCTTTTTGTAACTCTAAATACGTATTTGTCATAGTTGATGATTATACTCGATATACATGGGTATTATTCTTAACTCATAAGAATGATGCCTTCCGTGAATTTGAAATATTTTTCAAAAGAATTGAACGTTTATACTCTTTGAAAATTATTTCTTTAAGAAGTGATCACAGTGGTGAATTTGAAAATGAACATTTTAAACAATTCTGTGAAGATCGAGGTATTTCGCATACTTTTGCTTTTCCTAGAGCTGCTCCTCAAAATGGGATAGTTGAAAAGAAAAATAGAACACTCCAAGAGTGTGCACGAACAATGTTGTGTGAAAGCAACCTTCCAAAAAGTTTTTGAACGGAAGCTGTAGCAACCGCGTGCTATATTCAAAACAAAGTTTTAATAAGAAAACCTTTTGAAAAGACTCCATACGAATTATTGCTCCAACGAATTCCGAAAGTATCTTACTTCAGAGTTTTTGGTTGTAAATGCTATATTCTGAATACTAAAGCTAACTTAGATAAATTTGACTCCAAAGCGGATGAAGGCGTTATTCTTTACGTAGTAAAGCTTATAGAATCTACAATAAAAGTTCCGAAACTATTGTTGAGACTTTACATGTAACATTTGATGAATCTCTTTCTCATAATACTCATAATGATGATGATAACACATTTACTGCACCTACCTTTGATAATGAACCTATCACCGTTAATAACACTTCTAGTTCATTGCCAAAATCCTTTCCTGAAGTCACACATCACACACACAAGTTATAGGTGATATTGATGCAGGGATTAGAACTAGATCTCAAATAGAACAGTTGACACATGTTGCATTTGTTTCTAACATTGAGCCGAAAAAGGTAGAAGAAGCTTTTGCAGATGAAGCATGGATTGAAGCCATGCAAGAAGAACTTCTACAATTTGAGCGAAATCAAGTATGGGAGCTAGTATCTAGACCGGAAGATCGTCCAGTTATCGGCACTAAATGGGTGTATCGAAACAAACTAGACGAAGATGGAAATGTGTAAGAAATAAAGCAAGGTTAGTAGCACAGGGATACTCACAAGAAGAAGGTATAGATTTCGACGAAACTTTCGCTCCTGTTGCTATATTAGAATCTATTAGGATGCTACTTGCATTCACATAATTTAAATAACTTTAAATTATACCTGATGGATGTGAAAAGCGCATTCATAAATGGATTCATAAAGGAGGAAGTCTACGTTGAACAACCTCCTGGATTTGAACATGATAAGAAAGTAGGATATGCGTACAAGTTAAACAAAGCCTTGTATGGCCTAAAACAAGCTCCAAGAGCTTGGTATGAAAGATGAAGAAAATTCTTAATTGACTCAGGTTATATTGTTGGAAAAATAGATACCACTTTATTTGTTAAGAAAATTTATGATGATATTATTCTCATCCAAATTTACGTAGATGACATCATTTTCGGATCTACTAATGAAGATCTTTGTCAAGAGTTTGCTAAGTTAATGCAGGAAGAATTTGAAATGAGCCACATGGGGAACTCACATACTTTCTCGGATTGCAAATAAAACAAGGAAAAGAAGGAACCTTTATTCATCAAACAAAGTATGCCAAAGACTTGATGAAAAGGTTCGGGATGGAAAACGCATCAGGAAAGAACATACCGATGTCAACATCCACTTCTTTAGACAAAGACGAAGCAGATAAAAAGGTCGATTAGAAAACATATCGAGGTATGGTCGGTTCTCTGCTCTATTTAACCGCTAACCGACCTGATATTATGTTCAGTGTTTGTGCATGTGCTATATTTCAATGTGATCCTAGAGAATCACATCTTAAAACGGTCAAATACATATTTAGATATCTTAAAACCACTTCTGACTTTGGACTATTTTATCCCAAAGGTAGCACATTTAATTTAACTTCGTTTAGTGACACAGACTATGCTGGTTGTAAAGCCACAAGAAAAAGTACAAGTGGAACATGTCACTTTCTTGGACATTCCCTTATTTCGTGGTTTATCAAAAAGCAAAGTTCAGTTTCACTATCAACCACTAAGGCAGAGTATATAGCTGCCGGACTTGCTTGTGCTCAAATACTTTGGATGAAACAAGTCCTCGTAGATTATGGTGTTAATACATCTACATGTGTAATTTATTGTGATAATAAAAGCACTATTAATCTCACTAAAAATTCTGTTCTTCATCGTAGAACAAAGCATATTGACATTAAACACAGATTTATAGACGATTACTGTGTCAAAAAGGATGTTGAACTTAAATTTGTCTCCTCTGAATATCAAGTTGCAGATATTCTGACAAAACCTCTACAAAAGATATATTCTCTAAACTTCTTAGAGAATTGGGTATTGTTGGAGAAAAAGAATTAAGTAAGGATTAATTGTTTTATGCCGTTTTTTTGTTGATGACAAAGGGAGAAAGTTTTGAAATGCAAAAATGAATATATTGTATGAATGTATTGTTTTGCTAACGGCTTCGATGCAGTGGGAGAACCGCATCAAAGCAGGGGGAGTAAGTGTATTTTCATGTCATATTATTTATGTCAACTTAATTCATTTTCATTTGGGTGACATCATCAAAAAGGGGGAGAGTGATGGAAATTGAATTCCACCCTAAGTAATTTTGATAATGAGCACACCAAATAAAGCTTAGTATACTAACTACACTACTATTAAGTGTGCAGATTATGCGACAAATAGAAAGCGCTATACATACTCTGAAGAAGCACAATCTACACTCACTTAGCAAAGACAAGGATGAACGTTGCTAGATCGATGAAGAAGCTCAAAGCTCAAATGGAATAGAAGCTAAAGAGAAGCTCACATCTACATCATCATCAGTTGATCAAGCTTCCGACGACGTGTCCTAGTCCACAGAATGTGAGTCGTGTCCTTCTTAGGGTTATGTTAAAGCCAAAAGTATAGATTACACACACACAAATGATTTCAAAGTTAAATATTTTGAATACTTTTAAAATCATTTTCAAAGTTATTGAGAGCTTTTGCTAGTCACTTTGCATTTTAGTAGTGAAACTCCATTACACCATGGAGCTAACTACATGTCTCACTAGCCGTGTCTCAGAAGAAACTCCACTGGGAGTCAACTACAAAGGACTGGGAGTCGACTACCAGGTGAGAATTATTTTCTCCTGAAACACACTGGGAGTCGACTACTAATCTTAGGGAGTCGACTACCAGCTGTCAAAATTCGACGTTTGACCTGACTTTTGACATCTATCTCACTTATTGCTCCCATGATTCTCGGGGCAAAAGTCAAACGATTTTGAATTTTGAATTCTCCATTCTTACCTATGAATAGAGTACTATTTCTCTGAGAGAAAATACAATACTTGAAATCAAAATTCTCTCTTGCGCAAAAGTTCTAAACGTTCTCAAATTCTCAGCTCACATTTTTAGCCAAATCTGTTTTTACATTCTTGATCTCATTTTTCTTTAAGATATTATTTTTCTGAAGATCAACTTTTTATTTGGCTATTTGTGTTCAAAATCCATATTCTTTATTCTCTGAACTTATTTGAAAGGATTTTAAAAAACATTGATTTAGATCACAAAGACTATATTCGTATCTTTGTGTGATCTAAAATCTTATTCTATCAAGCCACGAATACACATAATTGTCTATTACTATTGGCTATAGAATTTGGGTGTAAATCCAAACTCCACCAAATATTGTGGTGAGTTGGATATCAATTTTTTCACTTTGTGTTTGCCCTTTGTTGTGAGGGTGTCGGAAACCCAAGACAAGTCTAGGTGTTGAGATATTGCAGTGTTGCAATCGAAAATCCTGGTTAAGGCTAGGTGTGTGAGAAATCCTAACAAGTGAAGTTAGGTGCTTGTATTTGCCAAGGCAGATAGTGGAAATTTCGTACCGGATTGGTCGGGGACTGGACGTACCCAAGGTTGTAGGGAACCATGATAAAAATCCTTGTGTTTGTGTTTGCACTCTATGTGATTGTTTATCTCTATTTGCTTTTCTTGATTCATTGAATATTACTCTTGTAACTCATTTATAATATATTGCAAAAATCAATTTCTGTAGCTGCTTTTCTCTTATACTTCTGTGCAATCTGATATACTTCATTAAGTATTTCATTAACTGAACTGTGCTTAATTTCCCTCTGGGAGTCGACTACTGTTCATAGGGAGTCGACTACCAGAAAAGTTTTATCTCTGATTTGATTTTGTAGTTTAATTAAGTTGATTAAGAACCAAGTGTAGATGACTCTACTTGGTTTCTTAGGCAACATTAGAAGACTTTGAATTGTGCTAATCCATTAAGAAATAAAAAGTTTATTTTATACAACAATTCAACCCCCTTCTAGTGTTATTTGCCATCCACAGGATCCAACAACCTCCATTTTGCCATCACCCATTGCTCTTTATTGCATATCATATTTATCCTTCTCGTCCATACGATGCTAGCTTTATGCTTAATCCCTTACATGCTTCATATTCATGCATACATTTGGATTCAAATCTTATGTTCAAACTCCAAAATTGTGATTGTCATGCATTTTACTGTTTTTTCTTCATGGGATTAATTTTAATAGGCTATTCATAAAACTAGTGCATAATTCGATGAATTTTGTCTTCGATGTGGTTTGGAATGGTTTTGTGCAAACTTTGTGATGCACGAGTTGGATTAAGTCATTAGTGTAGATTGGTTTTCAATTTGATGGGATTGGGCATTGGACATATGCTTAGTTTATGCTTGATAAGTGGTTGATTGGTGTGTTGGATCAAAAAAAGAAAAAAAGAAAAAAAGAAGAAAAAGAAGAAAAAGAAAAAGAAAAAAGAATAAGTGCATCTTTCTTCTAGTTTTGTCAAGTAGCCAGGTCCTCATGAAACATTGGGGATTCACGTCGAAAGATAGGATTTAGGGGAGTGCACGAGAGAAAAATAAGCGAACATTAGGTGATTCAAGTTATTAGGTCTGTGTGGTCTTTTTTGGCACAATGCCTCAAAATCTTCTGATTTGGGAGTCATTGACCCAACCCTCGTTACATGGGTCATCCTACGTTTCATAATAAAAACATGAATAAACATGATCCACATATCAAACTTCCATGAATTAGGAAAGCTAAGTGTTATTTTTGGCCAAGTTCTTGAAGATTGTGATACTATGATACGCTTGTGCTTTAATATCAATGAATGCAAACTTTGCTTGTGCTTGGTTGGTTTGAACCAAATTGAAGTATTATTCATGGATTTGCTCTCTTTTATGAGTTGGCATATTAAATTTGATATTATGTTGATAATTTTCTATATGCCATGAATATTATGGAATTTGATGTGTGATATGTTGTGAATCCGAATATATCACTTGTTTTTGCTAGGGACTAGCAAAAAGCTAGTTCGGGGGTGTGATTCCGAATGAAAAGTGTATTTTTCACCCCCTATTTCCTTGGGTTTTAGCGTATATATTTCACATATAGGCTCTATCTAGCTCGTAATTGTGCAAAGTTTGTATTTTAGATCTTATCACTTTTTTAGCTTGAAACACACTTCTTGTCACTAATTATTGCATTTCCTATTTTTTTAGGATTTTTCTGGAATTTATGGAGATTTATCGGAAGCAAGAAGAAGAGAAGAAGAATTCTTCACTGCCTTCTCTTGTGCAGAATTCTGCTGTCATTGCAGTGCATATTCTGACCTCGTGATATTTTTTAGTCGTAGTATACTTTGTGACGGTTCCATCGCTTCCTGGAACATGTCATTCCAAGGTTGGATGATTTTTCTATAATTTTCGCAAGACAGGGTAACGGTGCTGAAAATTTCTGCAGATTTGGGCTTTAGTTGCGGGTTTTGGTCGCGGCTGCAGGTCGGATCCGACCCGATCCGACCCACAATGCATGATAGGTGATTGGGGCTTGGTTTTTGGGGGTTTTGGGGCACAGTTTCGGTCTGCAATGCCTAATTTTAGACCCGTTAAGTTGTGAATGGGTTTTATGCGAATTTGGGGCTGTTTTCTGCCCCAATCTTTTTCCTCTCTGAAATTATTAGGGCTGGGAGGCCATGGGGATGTTAGAAGCTTGGAGGATGAGCAAGTAGGTGGAAGAAAGGCTTCATCTTAGTGAAATCTTGGGTGATATCTTTCTTTTCCCTTTTGTATTTTGAGATCTCTCTTTTGTTGAACTTGGGATGAAGCTGTATGCCTCTTGCCTATTTCAATGTATATGTTGGATGAATCATCAGGGCACACTTTCATTGGTTAAGTACCAAGAGGGTACACTTTCAGAAAAGCCCATGTTTTGATTGGTGCTATGATGATGCATCCATACTTATTGCAAATTATTGTGTTCATGAATGCTAAATTTATCGATTAAGCATGCCTTAGCCAGAGGCCCAATTGGGTTATATGTGGGTCATTTGAGCTGGATTAACACCAATCTTTGTGAACCTACAACCCATGCTCTCCTCCTAGCTATTCTAACCCCCCATTTGGTTCTCTAACACTACCTACTTAGGTTAGGACTATAGATTCACCACACATTTTTCCACTACCATTCACTTAGTGCGGTGGTTGTATCACGCTATCACATTTCTTTATCCATGGATCTTGTGAGTGTAGAGCAACTTGTCCCCCTGATCCAACCCGGTCTCACCGGTTATAAATTTTATATTGCATTGACGCTCCTGCACTTGGGAGTGGAAGGCGCGCTTCCTTTGCACGTTTTTCGGTTCAATCACTCGCCTCGGGATGCGGTTCGTTTCGGGACGTGGTTCTGCTCGGGATGCGGTTCTGCTCGGTAGAAGCGGCTCAGCCCCAAGCATGGCATTTCTTCGGAGGTCAAAGAAATGTTGCTAGAAACGACACTTCGTTTTCTGTGGAAACGAAGTGAAAGGTATGTAGTTTAATTAACATGCATTTATAATTGCTATTAGATAGATCTATCTTTAGGGGTTAGTCGGACCCAACCCCGGAATAATAGAGATTCTGGCTAGGGTTATTCCTCTAAGGCTTTCTTGAAAATGTTTTAAGATGTTTTCTGCTGCATATTTGATTTCTTCGTCCGACCGACTTAGGCCGGATGTCGATTTTATAGCTCTACGGACCTAGAAAACCCTACAGTGGTATCAAAGCTTATTGATGCTTGAGTACATGTTCTTTGGTTATGAGCTGATCCGAAGTAATCGATCTTACTGTTGGATCCTGTGGATGGCAAACAACACTAGAAGGGGGGGTTGAATAGTGTTGTATAAAGATAAAACTTTTTCGTTCTTTAATAAATCAACACAAAACAAAACCTTCTAATGTTGCCTAAGAAACCAAGTAGAGCGATCTACGCTTGGTTCTTAATCAACAATATAATTTAAAGTGCACAGCGAAAAATTCACAGCAGGTAGTCGACTCCTTATGAGCAATAGTCGACTCCCAGAGTATATGTTAGAGCAAATAAAATTACAGATGTAAATCTCAGCATATAGAAATAGGATTGATATTTGCTGAAGATAGAATAAATGCAAGGATAATCAAACACAGAAAATGCAAGCGCAAAGACAAGGATTTTTATCCTGGTTCCCCGCAACCCGGGTACGTCCAGTCCCTGACCAAACCGGTACGAGATTTCCACTATTTGCCTTGGCAAATACAATCACCTAACTTCACTCGTTAGGATTTCCAACGACCTAGCCTTGACCAGGATTTCCGAACACAACGCCTAGACTTGTCTAGGGTTATACCCTTGCCTCACAAACCGAGGACTTTCCAATTGGCAACAACTAGACTTGTCTAGTGTTCCAGCAATCAACACAATAAGAAATTTGTCCAATACTCTACAACGAGTGATAGAGATTGGAAATACACCCGATTCTATAGCCAATCAAAAGATAGACAATTGTGCAGTGGCTTAATAGAATGATAGTCTAGATCACACAAAGATACGAGATAAGTTCTTTGTGATCTAGAGCTTTTTCAAAAATCCTTCAAATAGAATTAAAGAGAAATAATAGAGAGGATTTTGAAAAACAACTTAGCCAACAAAATAATAATATGATCTTCAAAAGAATTGGAAAAATATTGCAAGATTAAAAAAACTGAAATTAAAATTGGCTAGAGAAGAAATGAGAGAGCTTTGATTCACGAGAGCTTTTGCAAATTTTGATTTTCAATAATCTTGTGTTTTTCACAAAAGAATTAAGCTCTATTTATAGGGAAAAAACTGGGATTTGAAATTTGAATTTCGTTTGACTTTTGTCCCAAAAATTTCGGAGTAAATCACTCAAAAGAATTTAAAATTCAAATTCAAAACGTTTGAAAATTTCCAGCAGGTAGTCGACTCCCTCTATAGGTAGTCGACTCCCAGAGGAGTCTAGGAAATTTTCATCCCTGACTGGTAGTCGACTCCCTACTTTTGGTAGTCGACTCCAAGAGGAGTTTTTCCTGTTGTTCTAGTCAAAAGGGTAGTTAACTCCAGGGTGCGTGGAGTTTCACTACGAGATTTATGAATTAACTAGAAAAGCTCTTGAAAATTATTTTTGTAGTAAAAAATATTTCGAAATCTTTTGTGTGTGTGTGTGTGTTGTCTATTTGATATGGCTTTGACAAATATCCTAAAAGACACGACACACTCACACTAGACTCAGAACATGTCTTCGGCAGTTTAGTCAACTTGATGAAGTGAAGATGAGCTTCTTCTTTGAGCTTTTTGCTTTGTTTGAGCTTGAGCTTCATCACTTGAGTTTAGCCATGTTCTTCTTTGTCGTGGAGCGTAGATACGTGCTTCTTGGAGTATTAGTAGAGCTTCACGAAATCTGTATACTTAAAGTGTAGTGTTGTTAGTATACTAAGTATTCATTTGGTGTGCTCATCATCAAAATTACTTAGGGGTGGAATTCAATTTCCATCACTCTCCCCCTTTTTGATGATGACACCCAAATGCAAAATTGGAAGCAAGACATATATGAATGATATTTCAAGTATACTTACTCCCCCTGCTTTGATGCGGTACTCCCCCTGCATCGAAGCTATTAGAAATACAATACACATTTTTGCATTATACATTTTTCTCCCCCTTGTCATCAACAAAAAAATATAACCTTAATTTCTATGGATCATTAAAGATAAGAATTCAATTCAATATGCCTGCAATGGAGATGTTAGTTCATAGAACAACTAAGTTTAGCATAGCATATAGCTTCATAGAAGCTAGCATCACACAATAAGAGTTATTACAAACCATAGTTTAAGAGAACATTGTTTTTGAAAAGAGAACCATTGTTTTGAAATAGAAGTGCATGAAACTAAGGGTGACCGCTGTTCTTTTTCGTTTCCTTGATCTCTTCAAGGATCATAACAAGCGTTTCCTCAGTCATCTTCTTGCTTTGCACTATGATTTCCTTGAGGTCATCCACCTTTTGGTTGAGATCTTCAAATCCTTTCTCCTGTGAGATCTTCAATTTTCCAATCTTTTTCAGGAGCATCTCCTGAAGTTCAAGAATGTAAGCAGGAACTTCTTCTTCTTCCTCGTCGCTTCCTTTTTCTTCTTCACTTTCTTCATCAGAATCTGCAATTACAACCTTCTTACCTCGCCTTGAGGATGATGATCCTCCTTCGGTAGCGAATTGCTCTTCAGGGACGTTCTCATCAAGGTCATGATGGAGATTCATTCTCCCAAGAGCATGAACATCAAAAACACGAGCAGGTTCTAGAATGGTTGTTTCATGATCCAAAGGCACATTAAAGCTAATGAATAGAATGGTCAGATAGTGCCCATGAGAAAGAGTGGAGGAAGGTCTGTCAGATGAAGCTGAAAGTAGGATGGAATCCATGATGACTTTAGCCCAATTCACACGAATGTTACCAAGAATGGCATAGATGCATTTAGCTTGTTTTTCAGAAAGGATAGCATGACTTCCAGATTTTTGAGTAATGTTATACGACAGAATATTAGCTAAGATTCTCGCCGGATAGCGAAGATGGCTACAAGGAAGTTTGGTCTGAAAGTGTTTACCAGGCAGATACATTCTCTCTAGGATATTCTCGTCAGTCATCTTAATTTTCTCAAGGATCATACCGGAGTATGGGATTCCTAGGGCTTCACCTAGGGATTTTATAGTTATTGCAAGTTTGGTATCGAGAACTTTAGTAATGAAAAGACTTTTTACGAGATCATAATCCATGTTTGCATAAAAGAGATGAATAAGCCTAGGATAACACATATACACATTTTCTGAGGAGAACAAATTTGCTAAGTTCTGGAAATCTAGCAGACTGTCAATACCGTAATTGATAACATCATTGAGTTTGACAAATCTTTCATGCAAGATAGGTTTCTTAGACACTTTAACAAAATGTTCATAGGTAGTTGATTTGAAGAGATATGGTAGAATGATTTCTTTTTCAGAATCAACATTAGCAGTAGCAATCTTTCTTTTCTTAGGAAAAGCTCCTTTGAAAGGCATCTAGATAGAGTAAAACAACAAAAAATATTTTACACTACTAGATAACCAAGAGAAATGAAGTAACAAAGTTCATGAAAGTAAAAATTTTTACCTTGGGTAAATTTGAAGGAAGGTGAAAAAAATATGCTCCAAAAGTCCAAGCCTCAAGATGAAAACCCAAGAGAGGAGAGGGGAAAAGAAGTTAGTCGGCTACCTCTAGGGTTTTCTTGGGGTTTTGATTGAAGAGATGAAGAGATGAGGAGAAATATGAGCCTTTAGATCTAGATTTGGGTGGCTAGGATGGGTTTTAGACTTTAGTGGGTAAGTTGTCTTAACGGATCTTGACCCAACCACTCAAATAGAACCCAATAGGAGTTAGTCAAAAAAAAGCAACCCAGAATTTTACGCGCTGGTAGTCGACTCCCTCTTGTGGGTAGTCGACTCCCTCCTGGGTAGAGTCGTTTTCTCAACCCGGAAAAAGTTTGGTCCAGGTTGAACGAGCTCTTTTAACAAAAAAAAATATTTTAAGCAATAAAACACAATCATGCATACAAATTTTAACTTATTTCAACTCATTTAAATAATTATATAAATATATAAAAATTTGTTCCGATTCAGCCGTTTGACTTCCTGAATTTTCTTCATTGTCTTCCTCCCTTTTAGAGCACCTGAAAGATAAGCGTTTTATGGTACTCTTTTGATTTTGAGTCCGAGGAGTTAGTCTTTAGGAAACCAAACCCAATACGGTTTAGTTCCTTCATGAACAATATACTTATAATTTTTGTTAAAATGAATCTGTTGAACAAAGTTAGTGGCGTACCTTTCTTTTTGCTGATCAGATAATTTCTTTGGTACCCAGCTGCTTAAAACATTATCGTTAGCATGATGCATCCTAGTGTGCTTAACCCGTTTCTTGGTATGATATGAATCATAGCCAAGTCCGGTTTTGCTAGATGAAGCTTTTTGATTATCTATTATATTATCTAGCTTCCCTTTTCCTTTATTGAAATTCTCAATAATTTTCATCGTAGCGTCGTATTTATCTTTGACGGATACGAGAAGATTATTCAGACTTTCAACTTTTTCATTTACTAGCAAAATATCCTTTTGTAAAAGATCATTTTTCTCTTTAAGAAGACTATTTTCTTTAACAACTTCTTCCTTTTCTTTAGTCTCTCTTTTAGCAATTCTAAGTGTTTTTCTATGTTCTTTAATGAGCTTTTCATGCATTTTGCATAGCTCTTTATATGCTCCCCTATAGTCCAAGTCTTCATCATCGCTTGACGATGACTCATTGTCGCTAGATGAATCATGATGCGAGCTTACCTTGGAGGATGTAGATGCCATGAAACACATGTGTGCTGTCTCTCTTCTTTCATCATTATCTTCGTCTGAGGATTCGTCGGATGAAGAATCGTCGCTCTGATCGAAAGCTGCATAGGCTTCTTTCTTTGGTCGTCGAAACTTGTTTCTTGTATTGGTTCGTCTTTCATTATTCTCTTTGTTCTTCCCACGATCTCTGGAATCACGGTTGTTTCTTTCCAATGGACAATCTCTCTTGACATGTCCTGGTTTATTACAACCAAAACAGATAATACCGTTAGTGGGTCTAAAAGATCGTTTTCCATACTTACTTGTGATGAACTCTTTAAAGTTCTTTGAGATGAACGCGATGTGATCTTCTTTGTCCGTGTAATCGGAATCTTCTTCTTGAGCTTTGAATGCAAGATTTTTCTTTTTTGGTTTTTCTTCGATCTTCTTGTCTTCTTCAAGCTCGATCTCATATGCCATGAGATTTCCCATCAGTTCTTCGATGGTGAGATCCTTCACATTGTGAGCTTCTCGAATGGCCGTGGTCTTTCCCTTCCATTCGGGTCGGAGTGATCTTAGTATCTTCATTACCTGTTCATACTCGGAAAGTTTCTTTCCTAGTCCTGCAAGCTCATTTGTAATGTTAGTAAAGCGAGTATTCACATCGGTGATACTCTCTCCTTCTTCCATTTTAAAAGTTTCGAATTTTGAATGTAATACATTTATACGAGATTCTTTTACCTTTTCTGTACCTTCGTGACTTACCTGAAGAGTGTGCCAAATTTGATGTGCTGTCTCACATTGGGAGACTCGATTGAACTCATTTCCTGTAACAGCGCAAAACAAGGCATTCATTGCTTTTGCATTGAGATTAGCTTTCTTCTTATCATCGATGGACCATTTTCCAAACTCGACGTCGGTGGGTGCGATGTACGGGACTTTGGTGATAGTCCATGCTTCTATGTCCAATGACTCTAGGTGAGTCTTCATTCGGATCTTCCAGCTGGCGTAGTTGGTTCCGTTGAATAGAGGTGGTCGCATAGTGTTCAGTCCTTCGGAGTGAAAAGAGGTTGACGCCATCACTATTTGTAGCCTCGCTCTGATACCAAGTGTTGGATCCTGTGGATGGCAAACAACACTAGAAGGGGGGTTGAATAGTGTTGTATAAAGATAAAACTTTTTCGTTCTTTAATAAATCAACACAAAACAAAACCTTCTAATGTTGCCTAAGAAACCAAGTAGAGCGATCTACGCTTGGTTCTTAATCAACAATATAATTTAAAGTGCACAGCGAAAAATTCACAGCAGGTAGTCGACTCCTTATGAGCAGTAGTCGACTCCCAGAGTATATGTTAGAGCAAATAAAATTACAGATGTAAATCTCAGCGTATAGAAATAGGATTGATATTTGCTGAAGATAGAATAAATGCAAGGATAATCAAACACAGAAAATGCAAGCGCAAAGACAAGGATTTTTATCCTGGTTCCCCGCAACCCGGGTACGTCCAGTCCCCGACCAAACCGGTACGAGATTTCCACTATCTGCCTTGGCAAATACAATCACCTAACTTCACTCGTTAGGATTTCCAACGACCTAGCCTTGACCAGGATTTCCGAACACAACGCCTAGACTTGTCTAGGGTTATACCCTTGCCTCACAAACCGAGGACTTTCCAATTGGCAACAACTAGACTTGTCTAGTGTTCCAGCAATCAACACAATAAGAAATTTGTCCAATACTCTACAACGAGTGATAGAGATTGGAAATACATCCGATTCTATAGCCAATCAAAAGATAGACAATTGTGCAGTGGCTTAATAGAATGATAGTCTAGATCACACAAAGATACGAGATAAGTTCTTTGTGATCTAGAGCTTTTTCAAAAATCCTTCAAATAGAATTAAAGAGAAATAATAGAGAGGATTTTGAAAAACAACTTAGCCAATAAAATAATAATATGATCTTCAAAAGAATTGGAAAAATATTGCAAGATTAAAAAAACTGAAATTAAAATTGGCTAGAGAAGAAATGAGAGAGCTTTGATTCACGAGAGCTTTTGCAAATTTTGATTTTCAATAATCTTGTGTTTTTCACAAAAGAATTAAGCTCTATTTATAGGGAAAAAACTGGGATTTGAAATTTGAATTTCGTTTGACTTTTGTCCCAAAAATTTCGGAGTAAATCACTCAAAAGAATTTAAAATTCAAATTCAAAACGTTTGAAAATTTCCAGCAGGTAGTCGACTCCCTCTATAGGTAGTCGACTCCCATAGGAGTCTAGGAAATTTTCATCCCTGACTGGTAGTCGACTCCCTACTTTTGGTAGTCGACTCCCAGAGGAGTTTTTCCTGTTGTTCTAGTCAAAAGGGTAGTTAACTCCAGGGTGCGTGGAGTTTCACTACGAGATTTATGAATTAACTAGAAAAGCTCTTGAAAATTATTTTTGTAGTAAAAAATATTTCGAAATCTTTTGTGTGTGTGTGTGTTGTCTATTTGATATGGCTTTGACAAATATCCTAAAAGACACGACACACTCACACTAGACTCAGAACATGTCTTCGGCAGTTTAGTCAACTTGATGAAGTGAAGATGAGTTTCTTCTTTGAGCTTCTTGCTTTGTTTGAGCTTGAGCTTCATCACTTGAGTTTAGCCATGTTCTTCTTTGTCGTGGAGCGTAGATACGTGCTTCTTGGAGTATTAGTAGAGCTTCACGAAATCTGTATACTTAAAGTGTAGTGTTGTTAGTATACTAAGCATTCATTTGGTGTGCTCATCATCAAAATTACTTAGGGGTGGAATTCAATTTCCATCACTTACCGTACTAAGTTCCGATAAGATTGGGATCTTATGATGGATTGGGCATTGTCGAGAGGCATGCCGTAAAACAATTTCGTGAGGGATCATGTGACGGGTCTAGGGCGCCATGGATGACGGGCCTTAACTGCGTTACAATGATATCAGAGCGACACCTACAATGGTATCAGAGCCATGTTACATTGATCTATGGTTTTGCAATTATAAAGTGTATATGATGCAGCATGTTTCTCCATCAGATGTAGGTTTTTAATTAAGCTATTAAATTGTCATTCCATGTGATGGTTTTATCTTCGAAAATTGTTTTTTTGAAAATTAGATCTAATTTTAAAATCATGTTATAATTTTATTAATTAGATCTTTAAAAGTATATGAAATTTTTTAATGTAACTTAAATTTATGAGATATTTTTTAAGTTGCATATCTAGCTAAATTTTATGAGATAATTTTAGTTGATTTGTTATCATGCTAAAATGTTTAGTTAATATTTTTAATGGTTATATTATTTCATGTTAATTATGTGATAATACAAGAAAAACTATTAGGATAGCCATTAAAAGCTTTTAGAAAATTATAAGATAATTTTGATGGACATGTTATGATTTCAAGAACTGTTGCAACAAATTAAACTCCTAATTCTTGATTAAGGTAGCCCTCTCCAATAATTATTAATTTAATTGTTCTAATAATAATTATAAAAAGGCTACGATTTAAATTATTGGAACTTGAATTTTAAGTCCCTAATACGTGATTAGGCTAGCACCCTAAAATTCCTTATAGTTGATAATGACATTAATAAAAGTTATTAACCAATCCTAATAATTTCAAATTTTAGGATTCAACTAGTTTATAGGATTAACTAGTTTTAATGAAGCCATTTCAAGTTGATGTCACACATATGAATAATTAGTATCATTCATGGATCATGATCCAGTCTAGCGTTTTTTGATTAGTGTTGTGGATCACCCTAGTTTGACTGGGGATATTGATCCTGGCCTAGTCAAATCTCTGGCCGTGTTCTGCTGGACCGCAAGAATGCGAATTGTTATTATGTGAAACCATCGATCACATCTAGTCAATTACGTTTAAAATCTTCTTCAAGATTAGCCATAGCCCTCCTTGTTTTAAAGGTTGGCAATTATAGGTTCTATGTTGTAGTTGTTGAGCACACTCAAGCTATGGCATATCTACCTTATGGAAACCAACTTCTTATTACATGAGATGTAGTCTAGATTTAACCCAAACCATGGCGTCGTGCCCATACACCAAGCGCCGGCATAAGTTAGGCTGGACACGAAAATAAGGGTTCGACTAGACTAGTCATTATGATTTGGATGAGCACACTCATGATCATAAGTGGCTAGGGGTAAAAACCAATAAGGGAATCATGTATGATATGATTGATGAAGAGTCATCAACCAATAGCAGAGTCAAGCAATTTATTGAACACACTCAAGGTTGTGAGGCTCATGGTGGTTGGATCCCTTTCCCACTAAATTTAATTAACTTAAATCGTTCAATATTATGGACAAAAATGATCGCCAAAATAGTGGGAGGATATAGTTAGATAAAAGCCATTCTATCTATATTTAAAATTGAACATATGCTAAACTAGGGTAGTTCCATGTTTACCGATGGAATCCAAAACATAATATCCTAACAGAATATGCTAAATGGTCAAGAACATTGATTAAAGGAATATTAACTCAAATTTTATTTGATAGACTAAATTATGTTCTCACTGACATTAAAGTGTCCTTCTTAACACTAGCTCAAGGACAATGACTTCCTTAAAGCCATGGACCCAACATAATTCAATCCGCAAGGTGTGGAACTTCGTGCAAACTGTTTGGCTCGAATATGAATGCATGAGCGGTGCAAGACTATGTATCCCAATTGGATCTTGAGACGAGCAACTTGTTGAGCACACTCAAGATTGTAAAGCTCAAGCGTTTGGATACACGAGATGCTTGCACAGCTATTATTTGTGTTGGAACGTATAATGTCTAAATGTGATTTAGAAAAGAGAAAGCACTAATGAAAATTCAATGAGAAAGAAAGTTTTATCTATTATAAGAAAAGGCAAAAATAGGAGGAACTGAACATGCGACATATTTGATGTCACAGTTTCAGGATAATTATTATACAAAAGGAATACATTGTCCTATATGTTGGAAAAAGGAGCAAGTGTTGTTTCTTGGACCATAGAGGACATCTAACACATTTTTGGCACCGAATGTTGTCACATTGATTCTGAAGCAATGAGTAATTTGTATAACAATATTGTATTAGGTGGTAATACATGAATGCACAGGTTATAGAAAACTTATCTATGGCAAAATAGACTAGGCCGTACCGAAGAAAACAGACTAGACAAGTCTCATAAAGAGAGGGCTTTTGACCTCTCGTATTATGAGTTGAAAGACACTTGTGAGTCTTATCTCCAAGGTATGACGGCCATAACTTCTTCTTTAAGACGGTGGGATAACAATTTGGAGAACTCGTGGTCTCGTACATACGGGTGTATCCGGACCCAAGTCTAAATTAGCCTAGATGTGACATTCTTATTTTATTACGAGACGTGTTCTTGATGAAACACAAGTCTGATAAAATAAAGAACACAGTAGCCAAAGTATTTAAACTGCTTCGATCAGATTGAAAGGTCGAATACCTAGCTATATAATTCTTACCTAATTAAAAGAAAATGTGATTTCTCTCAGGTCAAGTCTCTTAACACATCGGTGTATTGGAGAGCATGAATCGCACTCTGTTAGACATGGTGTTGATACATGGCAATTGACTTTGAGTTACAATCCTCCTTCTGGGTTAAGCCCCAGATGACAATGCCTAGGTTCTTGATGAGGTTCTGTGGGGACCTTATCAATATAATATTTCTCAAATTAACCGTTAGGAAGTCACATGATTACTCGAGCCTCCTGAGACGAAAAAGTGGAGTAAGACATCATAGTTGATGATGGCCTAGACAACTTTCAAGATACCATTTGGTGTAGTAACTCTAAGAAATGGCTTGATGTAATCTGAAAATGGTCATTGCACGTAAATAAAGTATGGACCTTAGTTGACGTGCCTAAGGGAAGTGTTCCGTTTGACTGCAAGTGAATCTTCAAGACATGATATTAATGCAGATGGAAATTAGTGAAGTACAAGTTATGCTGATTGAGAATAGTTATCATTAGAACTCCTATAAACAGATTGTGATGAAACTTTCTCGCCAACAGCTGTGTACAGATCTATTCGGATTAGTATCGATGTTAATGCTCATGATGACCGTGAAAACTAGAGTATACCTATATAGTCTATTTTCTAAATACGATTTAGAAGAACGAACTTATATGAATCAGCCAGAGAGTTTTCAAGGTCAGTGGAAGCGAATAAAAGCATGTGAGGAATCAAGGAGCCGGAACATATGTTTTGACAAAGTGATCAAAGAGTTTGACACTTTATCAGAAATGATTATGAACCATGCAGATGACCAGTGATTATTCTCGTAAGGTACGTAAGGGATATTGTTTTAAGTCTCAAGTCAGGACGATGAGTTGGATGAGATCCAGGCAAGTCAACGATTATGGATTCCAAAAGACCAAGGTAATAATTTGGATGCGATTAAAATAATTGGTCTAGCTTGAACATAGAAACTCCTTAAGTCTATAATATAAACGGTTTAGCAGATTCACTCACAAAGGGTCTACCACATGAAGTCTAGAGAAACTTATGTGTAAATGCGGTATGAGATACCGGGATAAATGTGCATGAGTGCAAGTGGGAGATGGTATCAGAGCTTGTTGATGCTTGAATACGGGTTCTCGGGTTATGAGTTGATCCGAAGTAATCGCTCTTACCGTACCAAGTCCCGATAAGATGAGGATCTTATGATGGGTTGGGCGTTGTCGAGAGCCATGCTGTAAAACAAGTTCGTTAGGGATCATGTGACGGGACTAGGGCACCATGGATGATGGGCCTTAACGGCGTTACAATGATATCAGAGCGATACCTACACTTACTAAGCCTATTCCTAGAAACGTGTTCTTGGAACACACAAGATCTCAAGGGTTGCGTAGAATATGATATACTTCTCTCTTGTATTTTCCAAATGTTTATATATTAATGTCCATGTGTTTGACAACATACAAAGTTGTGAATGTTTTATGGAGCATTCTTGATTAAAAAGTATGTTGGACAGATGCAAGGTTAGCCTTCTCACACTGGTAACTGCATCCATCATTTAAGAAATGAGTGGAGATGCGACATGATTTTAAGTTAATTATCAGATGGATAATTATGAGTTTGGTATTAAAATTACAAGTCGCATAATGACTAAGGAGTCATTATGGTTATCAAAATGATTTTAAGAATTCACCTCATCTGTTTTAGATGCCAGATGAGAGTCCTAATGGTTTGATATGAGTAGATGGGAGGGCTCAAAGTGAGACATAGTGATGTCTAATTATCGTCTGTACAACACTATGTGTTGAGACATACACTCCGTGGAAAATGAGGAAGTGGTGTAACACATGTTTCTTACCGTGTGTGTATAAATGACCAAAGTGTTTAAACGTAAGTTTGACCTCAACTTACTATTGTGTAAGACCCTTAGGCCTTGAAAGCCTTAATCTAGTACCCTCAAACTTTGATCGGGTTCTTGAGGACTGGTTTAATGTTCGCTATCTTGAGCCGTTGCCAAGAGATCACAATGGATTCGGTTTGGCGAGGCATACTTGGAAGTTAAGCCGGGTTCAAGAGAACCACGAGAAGAGAGAGATCATTTCGAGTATCACATTGATTTGTGTTCACTGGTCGACCAGTTGAACTTATATGAATTTCAATTGTGAATGCAAAGTACATGAGATCAAGGGATAATACTTAATGTGATTAAGTGATATAGGGTGCTGCATACTTCTGCTATATTTATATGGTTACTATATACTCCTAACCATTATATAGCACCAAATTCATTCAGCACGCTGGTTGCACGACCTATTTCTCTTGTACGAACTGGCACAGAATTAAGGAAACATGTTTCCTTGTGTATCCCATTATGTGTGACTGGTAGATGTTGGTATATGATGACATTTAATGGCTAATAACCAAGTTATTTAACTCATTAGTGAGTAATAACTTAGCAAATATACACATTAATGGAATAACTAAGTTTGAGACCTAGGAAATGACACAAAGTGTGTATATTAGTTTTGGGTGGTTGCTATAACTACACAAGTAGTTATGATCTGAAATTGAATTCCCAACAAGTGGAAAGCCTATAAATAGCCCATCCTCCTGGGAGAATCGTGGATGGTTATTGTAGAAAATAACTACTACCAAGAGGCCTTCAACTTACACAAGAGAATGCATCTACGAGAGAGAATCTAACACTAAATTCCGCACTAAAAGAGAGATTTAGGCTGTGAGAACCATCATATTTTCCCTCGTGTGATCAGCTACAACGACCGGTATAGAGAAGCTTCGACGATTAACTCTTCCGCTGCGTATCCAAGGAGTCTGGTAACTCTTCTTTCAGGGATGCCAAATCACTTCATTTCACATCATTCAAAGACACATCGGCGGCTTCCTCCAGCCACCCTCCATCCTTCCATCACTTGATCCTGATTTAAGCATCGAAGGCGAATCAGTGGGCCACCCATCAGCCAGTCACCACACTGGACTTCCAATAGCTTTATTAGATCGGGTGACCTGGCAATGGGCCACGTTGTCACCGCCGGCCAGAGCGGCGGCTGGCCTTTGCTCCATATTCAAGCATCATATTCAACGAGTCCCTTTGAACCGACACTCGGCTGGGCCCATTGGGCCCATATCCTTTTATGGCCATCCAACACTGACTGTACTAGAACTCCTTTGACTTGCTATCATTCCCTTAATCTTGCAAATTATGTCGTAGCGTTTGCTGTAAGAACATAAATTGCAAATTAATCCGTTCTCTCTCTTTCCGTTTGTGATTATATATTTGATGACATCTAAAGACCTAACTATGATACAAACATCAAATAAGTTCTTTTTAGACACGTGTCCATGAAACATTATAGGTGAAGCCGCAAGGAAGCATCATCTTTCAAATTAAAATAGCGATTATTAACACTGATCACATAATAATTAATACTCTATCATCTTTGCTTTTTATGAGATCAGGGGCCTTGATTAAATTAATCACACCGATTACCTACCCCACTCAAGGCCCCGAAATGGTATTCTTGTAATTATAACAAACTTTTGGGTATAAGTAAAGCGGGTATTTTATGTAATTATGATAATATATGAGGTCTAATTTTCAGGTGATGCCAAGCGTGCCGATAGCACGTGAGGAGGATTCTTTCAGGGATTTTTTTATCAGGATCCGTCGCCCGTTCCTTTTTGGGGCGGCGGCTTTTCCAATAATTGTGGAATTTTTTATTTCTCATAATGTTAACAAAAATTAAATATTTATTTATTTTATTTTGTTGTTTTTATTTAATTCATCTTCCTTTTTATCAGAGCCGCCGGAGAGAAGATACCGGTACACATTTTGCTAAACGTACTACATTTTATTTACATGCATACCATTCTCTTAAGGGCATGTTTCCTTTGTTGAAAATGAGCCAGAATCCGCAAATTATACACTGTTCGGGGCACTATTCATTCACTATATACCCCATACTGAAGGAGATTCTAGATGCTGTTGTTTCTTTTCTTGGAAATTTTCCGAGGAATTTCATCCCATTGGCTCCGGCGTGGAGCCGAGTTGGCTTAAAATTTCTCACAATCGAAATCCCCGGAAATTCCGGGGATTACATCGTGGAAAGCTGAACGTGGGGCCCATTCTTTCTCTCTCCTTCCTCCCCGCCAATCGCAGCGCGCGGTATGATTCTTTTTAATTTTTTGTTGTTGCCACCGAGAAATGACAGTAATCGCGAAAAAACTTTGTCCTATTAGAGAGAAATGAATAGTAACTCCGAAAATTACACTGTTCACTCTTAAGCGCGCAGGTTAATTAAAAAGATTAGTCTAGTTTTTTAAATAGTTTAGTTAGTTTAATTATTAATTAGGTTAGTTTAAATAAATAGTTTAATTATTTTTACTAATATTTATAAGTTCTATTAAATAAAATTATAATTATAATTTTTATTTATTTATTACTTAAAAATAATTTAAAGTAATTAAATTAGGATAATTATAAATAATTTATTATTTCAATCCCGTGTACCCCACATATAACTTTCCCATGAAACTTTCAAACCCAAAGAAACACAAGAAAGATGTGTATGCCCCATATAAAATTCCCAAACCAATTTCCAACCAACTTTCGAACTAAGAGAAACACAAAACCAATCTCTCCTCTCATCAAGATTCCATCACCCCTCAACTTTTCACAATCTCATTCTCAACAAAAGAAACAGGGCCTAAGAGATTAATGGAGGAAAGGTGTCATCTGATAGATCAAGTTTGGTTGGGTTGTCAACCCTTCATTCGTCCATGCCACCCACTATCGCATTGTTTCTATTAGCAAAAAGTTGGGTTATTTTCAAAAAAAATCCTCCGTTTTGAGTTCTCTTGTGACCCCCCATAATCTTCTCTCTCAATCTCGATCAGAATCCCCGCCCCCTCTATTAAACGCTGAACCCCTTGCCTCCTCTCAAACGCTGAACCCCCAGTCGCCCCTCATCTCAAACGCTGAACCCCCAACCACTGACGCAAAACAGAAGTTGGAAGTGATGTGGTAGGTGTAGAATCATGTGGATGGCAGACAACACTAGAAGGGGGTTGAATAGTGTTGTGAGTAAAGTAATAAAATTCTTCGCGTAAATTAAACCCTTTTATTCTTTGCCTAAGCCTTAAATGAGAGTTACCTCGATTTGTATTTAATCAACACAAATAATAATAAGCTTGTAATGAAATAAAAGTTTTGAGCACATTTGAATTTAAATATTACAAGTAATAATAAAAAAGAGAAAATCAGGCACAACACAAACACAACAGTTTTTACCATGGTTCAGCCCAACCTTGGCCTACGTCCAATAACCAATCCACTAGCCCTCAATGAGAGTAACCTTACCTCAACTCAACGAGGAGGACTTCGTACAACCACCTATCTCCACATGCTAGGAAATTCCAACACCTAGTTACAACCCAACTAGGAATTTCAACTTACAACACAACACCTTCCCTTCACACAGGAATTCTAAGTCTTCTTCAAAGACTTTACAAAATATATGAAAATGAGAGTACAAGATTCATATAGCCAATAAATATATAAGAGAATATTATGGCTAAAAGAAATCAAATTCCTTTGATCAAATTAAAAGATACAAGTAAGCACAAAATTGTTCAAAAGAAATAACTTGAAAATGATTCTCTAAAATAAGTGCACTTGGGGTTTAGAGATCAATAAGCAAGTTTTGATCTTTGAGAAAATATGAGTGAAGAACACAAAGATCAAAAAATGAAAATTGAATCTAAAAAATAAAAGCTTTGGAAATCAAATCAAGTTTGAGTAAGGCCACAAATAGTAGAGAAAAAATATCTGAAAATTAAGCACAAAAGAAATTAAAACAATGGCCAAAATAAACTTTCAAAAATTAGAGAGCTTTGAGAACTTTTGAGCAATAGAATGAATAATATTGATGTGTAAAAAGCTCTGAAGTTATGGCTATTTATAGAGTAGAGAATAACACAAAATCAGCTCAAAAAGTCTCCACAAGCGGCTGGTTAACGATTAGCAAAATTCAAAATCGAGTTTCCAAAAATGCTGAAAGTTGACCAAGATAGTCGGCTATTTTGGTTGATAGTCGCCCATCTACCCTGATAGTCGGCTATCCACCCAGATAGTCTGCTATCCAAAAATAATAGTCGGCTATTTAAAAACCCGAGAGTTCTGAGTAAAATTCTCCTGACAGTTGTTGGCTATATGTTTCAGATAGTCGGCTATTTCTTGATACAAGAGTTTTACTACTTGAAAATACTTGAAAAATATTTTATAAAAATTATATTAAAATATTATATGATAAGATATATTTTACAACTATTTTTCAAGAATTTGTGTGTGTGTAGAGATTATATATTGGCTTTGACATTCTAAGCTCATAATTTACACATACACACATCTCTAGCTCTAGATCTTCGTTCGTTGACTTGAGTTATCTAGCCTTGAGCTTAAGTCCTTGGTTGAGCCATTATTTGCTCCATTTCTTGGCTCTAAGATAGACTTCCCGAACTTGGCTTCTAAGTCCTTCATTTTAGATTTTCAATGCACTCGATCTTCATAGCTATAAAATAATTCATCAATTCTTATACACACTTGAAATAAAATGTTAGTACGCATATCACTTATGTACATCATCAAGATCCACTGGAGTAGGTCTCAATATCCCAATAGTATGGAGTTTGTGAAAGGAGTAGATTAGGAATTTGATAACTTTTCGGATCTCGCATTTCGGAAATCTTATCATCACCGATTCGCACGCCTCGCACATGGAGAATCTTTGTACCTCTCGTCTAGCCAATCAAGCCCACTCGCGCATCAAAGCAAAAGATGAAGAAACTAAAAGTATACAACAGAAGCTATCTTCATTGATTTCTTTATGAAAAAAATCATAAGTTTGTGGTCTTTATAGAAGCTTTCAACTTGACCCTCTAAAACCAATAGGACTAGAACTTCTAGAATAACTAAAACACTCAAATAAAAAAGACTCAAATAACAAAAACTCTTAAAATAAGAAAAAGACTCAAACAAATATGAATTCTCTAAGGGTTCAAACTCTATCAAATAAATAAAAGACTTCTTCTCAAATTGAACTCTTTCTCGAATTCGATATCTATCATTCTCTCCGGCTTAAGTGTTGGGACCTGCAGCTACACAATACACTAGAAGGGGGATGAATAGTGTAAAGATAAGCAAAAGTGCGTAATTAAAAGGTACTAAAATTAAGCACATAACATAGCAGAAATTAAAACGAGTAACTCAACAATAACACACACAAATATAAATATACCAAAGCTAATCGCAAACACACGAGGTGTGCCCTGGTTCAGATCCTATTTCAAGGCGATCATACTCTAGTCTTACGTTGCAATCGCACTCCGTGGATTCTACTAACAAGCCTTTTCTAAGGCACAAACAACCAACACCACAACCGAGTGATTGGTTGACAATTCTTCCACTACATGAGCACAACTACAAAATCTCTTCCAGGATACCAACATGCACTATTCCAAGTGACACACTCTTTTCCAAGAGCACACCCAATTCCAAGGGCCAACCACTCTTTCCGGAGAGATACTCCCACAACCCGGGAGCAAGATTACAATGAAACAAATGTAACACAAATGACACACTTACATATGCCTTGAATATATATTACCTATGTGAAGATGAAGGCATGTAAGTGTGAAAATCAAGTGCTTGAGATGATGAACTTGATGCACTTGGGAGCTTCTCCTTAGGCTAGGGTTTTAACCACTTGATCATGTAATAAGAGTATGCAAAGAGAGAGTGAAGATGATGATGAGCTTTATCCTCAAGCTTTTGGCTTTATAAAATGCTTTCTATAAGTGTGGAGAGATGGCCAAAAATTCCCCTCAATTGGGTTTAAATAGCACTCACAAACTCCGCTCAAAACCTAAGAAATCAACCCAGGAAAAGACAGCACAACAGCTATAAACGGGCAGATTTCAGATCGATCAGACATCTGGTGTAACGCCCTGCTCCTCAGAATACCTGTGAAGTACGAATCGATCCCAAGTTCTCCCAGAGTAGCGAGTGTTACGAAGATAGAAAAGAAAAAAAATACAAAAGCTAGCAGGCCACTGCGTACTACTGAGGTAGCACCTATAATGTTCCCAACCACAGATAACAAATAACAAAGCTAAACAATAGCAACATAGAATAACAACAAGTCCAGCCAGAGAACAACACAGAACCAAAGGGCACTGGTACATCATCAACGCCTGACTTATACAACACATGATACACTATCTCAACTCTGCCCCCAAAAGCCAACCCAAGATACACATATCTCTCTGACTCCTCTCCTCTCTCCACCCCACACTCTCCACTCTACCACTGGACTCCTCTGCTCCACCTGCTACCAACTCCAAGAGCTAACACCTGAAACGTCAACGGGGGTACGTCAACGCGTGTCCCAATATGATATCCCAACGCCATGTAGTATACCATCTACAGGCATGAGCTACTATGTATGGAATATGAAGTGCAGTACCATAGCATGCAAGGGGAGACATATGTATATAATGTTAACGTAAAGTAGGGAAACGTACATGCCGTACTGGTGTGTTGCTGCAAAAGAGACTTAGTACTACGAATCATATATAAAGTAAAGGAATCAAAAGTGAACAACGACAAGGCATAGGCCAAGAAGGAAATACACAAGGTGCCAAGAATCAAGTCACACGTATCACAACCAACTATAACTGTCAAAGGACTATAAGAGTCTCAAGACAGGCTAGTGCCACAAGCTTATTGGTAAGCTCATTCAATAAGTTAGGAAGCTCATTTATCCACTTTATTATTGGAAAACCTGGGTAAACTATGAATATAAGGATCTGGACTTCACCCCAACCAAGAGTTGGGGTGAAAATGCACACGGCGTAGTGGACACGGGCACTGTACGACACCGGGCCTCTCAGCTCCCCCGTCCCTGGTAGGAGTGCGGATCTCCACATATCCATCTCTACAACCAAACCACATCATCACACCTCCAAGTAACCACCACTCCCGGTAAGGGCGAGTGGGAATAATCACATATCACATCCACAGTCTCCAGGGTCCAGACCTCATATCCATCATTTACTCAGCCTTTCCACCTAAACCCGGATTTTACTAACTCACCCTCATTAGAGAGGATTGAGACATATTCAAAATTATAGGTTAACATCATAAGTGACACGTTAGGGGTCATGATGGCATGGGTGCACATATTACCTTAGCTATCCATCACTAGACATAGGGTCATGCACTCACGTGACATGTCCTCTATCACAACACATCAT
Organism: Scilla litardierei; assembly: GCA_030789695.1. Classification (NCBI taxonomy): domain Eukaryota; kingdom Viridiplantae; phylum Streptophyta; class Magnoliopsida; order Asparagales; family Asparagaceae; genus Scilla; species Scilla litardierei. The sequence goes on along the minus strand of CM061137.1, from coordinate 14,581,728 downwards.
CCATTCACAAATACAGTGTATCCATACCATTCATGCCTCTAACTTCACCAATTATCAATGTGGCTCAAAGCCAACACTAACACATGCACATTTCTCAAATTACAGGATATTGCCTTCATTGAGGCATTTCATCGAACACATGACGGCGTCATTAACATGGCCATTATAACATGAGAAAATCCAAGAGCAAATATCACAATGAACTCCTACTTCAAGTAACAACAATGCACATGCATAATAGAGGAAAGTTTAACATCATCTCATAGTTATAGCATCCCGTAAACATTTCAGTTTGCTGAAATTACATAACCAGTCAAATTAAAGGCCAGATATCAGGCATTTCTACTTGGAATTTAACAAAAATTAAAACTACAAAGTTTTAAATACACTAGTTAATGTTTCAGATATCAAATATCAAAAATTTAGGTTAAGCATGCTAATTATAGAGGCATGTTTACTAAGTTATAACAAATCTGTTTAGATTCAGAAAACATGACTCAACTTCATCAGTAGATTTCGCCCTATTGCAGTCGGAATTTGAGTTTTTCATACAAGGCAAAAATTATAGCCCTTGAAATCTAGATATCCAAAATGTATAAGTTTGCATAAAACGAACAAGTGCAATTCACGTTACAGTCGATATCGTGCAGGGCATCAAAACTGTCAGAAATTTGATATGTTGCAGAACAAGCTCTTTTCCTCCTAAGTTTTGAATTGAACATATATCATATTTTATATGATTTTGGGGTAGGATTTCGAGATCTACATGACTATAATTATTTCAAATTTTTATTTAATCTAGTTTGGATAGAAATCATAGCTAAACAGGAAGACAGATTTGCTGGAATTTCAAGAACAGATCCAACAACACAAAGGCAAGTTCTCTATAAATAATATACATGTAAAGATATACTAGATGGAGATGGGTATCCTACCTCTTGAGAAGCTCCTTTTATAAGCCCTCAACTCTTCTCAAAGCCCTCCATCATTCATGTTAGAATCCTCCTTCAAAAACCCTTAACTTCATTCCTCCTCCTTTCCTCTTCTTTTCTCTTCTTCCTCCTTGAAGTGAACTAAGATCTCATGCAAAAATTAATGGAGAATTGGGGGTTTTAGGTGTTAAAGGAAGGGGAGAGGGGGGGGGGAGAACGTGGCTAGCCTTGGTAGGGGAGAGAGGGATGGAGAGGAAATGAAGAAATGAAATGAAATGAAAAGAGAACGAGAGAAAGAAAGAGAGGGCTCTAGAAATCCCTTAAGAAAATATCTCATACCCTTATCCTAACTCATCATGACACAAGGTCAAAGACTAAAATACCCTTGCCCAAATGCTCCTCAAGTTCCAGGTAATTACAAGTTTGCCACTACTTTACACACACCCCTTTTTACAATACACACATCTCTCTCTAATATTACGAAAATGCAACTACCCTAACCCTTTTCACACTAATCCCTCTACACCAATCCTACACACCCATTCACACACATACATACACCATCATACAAGCACATCCAAGCATCACACATCCATGCATCACCTCACCATTCATGCATGTACACTACACTCATCACATATTACCAAATGACCAAAATGCCCTTACTCAACCTAGAAAATTACATGATTGCCACTAGCTACCCTTACGCTCATAGCGTATCATATCAACACCTGACATCCTTCTACACGTATATGGAGACGATATATGTGTAGTTCATCGTATATGGCAAATCAGGCTGTGACATCTAGAGTTATGTTCCCAGACGGCTGATCCATTACACAGATGTCTGGGAACAAATCATTAGACGCCTATCAGAATGAGATGGACACAAGGAAAACAATGTTGTCCAATCTCTAAGCGACATACTTCTGAAGAACACTTACCAGATGACTGATCGATTGTGCAGTCGTTTAGTAAGCCTTCTATAGACGGCTGCCAAATATGGGTTCAAAAAAAAACAGAGAGATCATGAAAGTTGGCACACACTGTAAGTTAACTGGAGTACATGTCCCTTAGGTCTGGACTACTGTGCAGACGTCTGGTCATTGAACTTCAGGTGACTGACTCAAGGCTATGTCAAGCTGATCGAAAGCTAACATGCCAAGTGTCTAGTGCCCCTACACCAGGCATCTGTCCTATACCAAAATACATTATAAAGAGTGTTTTGAGCAATGGACCAAATGGGATGGGTTCAAGATGATTTCTAATGAACCCTATGATGGAATTAATGCATAATGAAAGTGTGTTTGTGCATCTATTCAAGGCTACAAAAAATCTATGAAATAAAAGCAAAATTACATGAAGAATATAATAAAAATACTCTTGAAAACTTCAAGCTTCATGCAACTCTTTGCTCCATAGCCTTGAACCATCATCCATCATCATTCCATCACCACTTGTTTTGTCTCCTCATCAAGATAACCAATTGTTAATCTGAGACTAAAACAAATGAGATGATTAACACATAACATAATGTTGATCATCATCAAAATAACATTGGTCTTAAACTCAAGAACCAACATTATGAACTTCACTACCTATATAACAATGATAGGAATAGCTTAGCCAGGTGGAAATTAGTAGTCCCTTATAGCTGATGAAGATGCATATATGAACTTTGAAGTACAATAGGATGTGAATCTGCCGACGAATATCTTCTGTAAAACTCTCCCAAATAGCAAAAGAGGCAAAATTATATAGAACCTTCTTATTAGGACGATGTGAAAAATCAGGTATGAAAAATTCAAAATGCTCAATCTTCTCAAACTTCTGTGAAAGCCTCGACTCATTCTCAGTAGTATTATCACACAGTGAAGCTCGTCAAGAACCTGTATGATACATGCAAAGCTTCTTCACTGGTTCTAGAACGAACCTCTGTAGGCAAACTCGAATCCTCTCATCATCCATAACGGCAAATACTTGAAAATTTATCTTTGATTCTGCAGATCATTGTTAATTACAAAAATTTCATAAGTTTCGATATACATGGCACTCAAATCATATGCAAGATTCCCATGAAATGCAGTTGGAATAAGGTCAATACTAGACTCTAAGGGAATGCGACTCTTATGAGGAGATATCTAAGTTAGTGGCTTTCTAAAATTAACCCATTCTTTTGATTTTCAATTATGTTCTTAGGTTTACAAGGAGTCATTTTCTTTCCTTTAAATGTAAATGAGTATGTGTTGGATCTCTCAGAACGTGTAACATCTATGTCATACAACCAAGGCCTACTTAGTAAATATGTGAAGCATTCATAGGTATGACATCACACCAAATACCATCATGGTAGTTCAAAAACTAGATATGCACTAAACAATATTGGGTAATAAAGTGTGACTGATCATCAAACCATGTAATTTTATAAGGATGTGGATGATGTTTAGCTTTTAATCCGATCTTTTCAATAGCTAAGTTGGTAACTAAATTGGTAAAAATATCCCCGTCAATCCTCACTTTGAAAAATTTATCCCCAATTTTAACATAGGTAAAGAAAACATTAGTCCTTTGCCAATCAACCTCACTCTTATGTGAAGTAACTAGACACTTAATGACTTGTAATCTTGCACTAAAATCATCTTCATCATTGTCTGTAATATCGGTAACATCAGGAGTATATTCTTCTTTAATTTCATTATCATTATTAATCTCACCTACAAGTAAATTTTTATTGGGACACTGACTAGCAAAATGACCAAAGCCATGACATTGAAAACATTGCATCCCTTTAGATTTTTTTTTGTGATAATTCTCCAAGCTTAGCCTTTCCAGTCATCTCTTTAGCGGCATTTGTTTCTGATTTAGGCATGTTTTCACTAGGCCGATTAAATTGCTTCCCAGCTTTAAAAGTAGGCTTCTTATCTATGGAGACTCTCATGGATTTCAAATATAAAGCTAGATTAAATGCTTGTTACACATTATCTATGTTGTGGAGAAGCATCTCACGCCTAATATCTGCTCTCAATTCAGAACGAAACCTGGCAAGGATATATCGTGGGTCTTCTTATAGTTCACTCCTAACAAATAGGTCATTGAACCTAGATGTGTATTCCTCAACCGTCATGTTCACTTGACGTAGGTCATTCAGTTTCTCTAGTAGGTGATCTCTATAGGTATGAGGCAAATATTTTCCTTTGAGCTTGGTTTTTTATCTCATTTTAATTCTGTATAGGTCTTAGATGCTCTCTTACTCATTGTCTTTCTATGGATGTCTAGGAAACTTTAACAGACCCTACTGGTTTTATCTTAGCAAATTGGACCTTTCGTTCATTTGATAAGTGGTACCATCAAACAAATGCTACATCTCTACTAACCAATCCAAAAAGGTTTAAGGATTATAAGTTCCATCAAAATTAGGAGCATCTACCTTAATCCTTCGTGTAATATTATCTCGTCCAAAGTTATCCTCAATATTCTCATCGTGTCTCCAATTATCTGATTGTTTTCATTTCTTATCCTCATAGGTTCCTCGTCAAATGTACTATGTGCATCATCCTCAAAATTTGGTTCTTTGCTCAGTTTATTTTCTAGGGCTTCTAGGTGATCTCTTATTCAATTTATGTCGGGTTTATGTTCTAGATATATCTTTTGAAGTTGGGTTTCTAGCCTCTGAATTGCATTATCATCCATGTCTGATCCTAGGGTTTTGCCATTATGCAATTATATGCAACTCCAACTAATCACATAGAAGCTAATGCAAGACCCTAAACACCAAATAAATGCATGCGCTAATTATGTAAATAAAATAAAATCCTAAAGTCCAAACCTATATGTCAAGATGCAATCCTAAATATGCCAATGCGACAGACAAATCGACGCTAGAAAATATACAAGACCAATAATATCGAATAATCTGAATAAAATCAAATAAAAGAATGTGTTTGGAATTTAACAGTAATGATTTGATCAGATTAGAGGGTACATGGAGTGTAAATCAGTTTGTTGTATCATATAAGGCCTCTAGACTTGTAGTGTTTTAATCCAGACAATCAGGGCCGAAAATTTCTAGCGAAAAACTCGAGAAATCACCAAAATATGCTGAAAGTATGGTTGAAATACGCTAAAATTCCTCAGAAAATAGTCAAATAGCACTGTGTAGACGTGGCTCAGTCAGCGGGTCAACGACGAGGGTCGGCTTGGCTTAGTCGGCTCTAGCCAGCTTTGACGGCTTGGCATCGGCTGGGTCGGATCTACTCGGCTGAGACATGAACAGTGTCGACCTAGCTGTATCGAGGAACAGTGGTGGTACGGTTCGACCACAGAACGGATCTCCAGAGCTGGTATTGTAGCAGTTTGGTGCCAACGGTGATTCCAGCCGATTCCGACAGTTTTCGATGGTGCTCCTCCATACAGTGTGTTCGCCTGAGGCTGGGGAAGATTCTGATGGGGTGGATAACCCCTGCTGTCATCGTCAGTGTTGCTGGCGAGCTTCGATAACTCACATATCGGGTGATCTATGGATTTATATAAACAATGATAGAGCTGTAGGATGCAGGAGAGGCTGCTGATGTCATGGAGATGAAGGCATTGATGACGATGTTCGTGGAGGGTTGCAGCAATGGTGTCGTTCCGCCTGTGGAAGCAGTGTGACGTGATGGTCGTCGATTGAGATCTGGGACAATGACGTGATGCAGACAAAGTGGAAAGGAGGTAGAGGAGGAGCTTTGGGGGGAGGGTGAAGGCCGTGTGGTGGTGATTGTGAAGACTGTACGACGGTGGCTAGGGTTTGAGGGGGCGACGCTAGCAGCAGTGGTATAATCAGGTTAGGGTTTTGATGATTTTTTCCTTTTTGATTTGTTCTTTCTCTCACACTCTCTATTTTATGACAAAAAATATTTCTCTATTTTTTCTTTTGTTTTTTGTTTTTTTTGAAAATTCTTCTTTTTCTCTCTCTGTTTTCCTCTATTTTTTGCTGCAAAATCTATCTGTTTTTTTTTGTTTTTTCTCAAAATTTGTTTTTTTTTTTGATTTTTTGGAACTTTGTCCTTTTTCTTTGAATCTAACTAAAAGAAAAAAATTGATGAAGAAGAAAAGAACATTAACCAGATTTAGCTCTGATACAAATTTGACACTGAATGAAAGCGGGAAGGGATGTGGTGGGGGATTCAGGGAAGGAGTATATTAATAATTTGATAACTATTCGGATCTCGCACTGTAACGGCCGCTTTCCGACCGTTCGTATTTTTTTTCCTGCGTGCACGTGCTTTATCGTGCACGTATTTTATTTGGTTGTTTCTGAGCTCCGGCATATGCGATGTGATATGCCATTGCGATCGTTTCGGGGTGTTGTATTTTATTGTAATTTTTGGGAACGTCTTTCACGGATCGTTTTCTCGCAAAAAGACTTTGAATGATAGGGGCGTTTTAGTCATTTGACTCAAAACGCCGTTTCCAATTTTACGTAAATTCTTGGTAGGCGTTATGCACGATCAGGCTCTGTAGATCTGTGTGTCTCGTCTCCACGATCGCCCCGGTATTTTCGGATTATTTTTCCGACGCCCGGTTTGAGAGATATCGCTCGGAGAAATCTGGACCGTTGATTTGCCCTGATCAATTTCGAAATTCAAATTTGTTAGCCTAGATCTGGCTAAATCGTTTTTTAAATCATTTTAAAACTTTCCTAATCTGTTTCTCTAACCTCCACTAGACTTACCCTAAAATTTCACCCACTATCTCTTTTGAGCTCTACACTTTTTGGCTAAACCCTAGATGTTATATAGCAATCTTTATTACTATTTATAATAACCTAAATCCCTAACCCTAAACCCTCAGCCGCCACCAAATTCTCCCCTATTCCGATCTCTCCCTCACCTCTTCTCCCCTCCTCCCTCGCGCTCACGGCGAGGCGCCGCCGACACCACACGTCACCGGCCCTCTCCGCCCTCGATCTCCGCCTTCGCAGCCTCCGGCAACCCGCCGCCGCGATGCCCTCCGTTCCGATCCTCCACCGTCGGCCGCCCTCCGAGTGCTCCGCCACCGTTCGAGCCCGCGCCGCCGCCGCTGTGCTGCGCCTCTCGCAGATCCGCCACCCGCGATCCGACCCCGACATCCCACAACCCCGATCTCTCTCCGACGCCGCCGCTCAGCGCCGCACGGCCCATGGCCGCCATCTCCGCGGCCCCCTCGCCGATCCGTCGCCTCCACGGCCTCAGAGCGCGCCCCGCTGCCTGCGCCTCCTTTCCCCTCAATCGCGATCCCCGACGCCGCGCCATCACCCCCGATCCCCACTCTCCAGCGCCCCCTCGTGATCCACGGTGCCTCGACCCCCGAGCGCCGTCTCCCCTCAGCCGCGACAACCTCTCAGCGCCGCCGCCCGCGCTGCCGTGACCGCCTGCTGCGCTGCCTGAGCCGCTTGCTCCGCTCCCCTCTTCCACGGCCTCCCGCCGCCTCGCCTGCGCTGATTTCCCTACTGCGCCGCCGCTGCACTGTTCCAAGCCGCTGTGATCGCGATTTCCCCAACGGCCGCCGCCCCGGTTTTCGTGCAGCGCGCAGCCCGAGCGCCGCTCTCGTGGTTCCCCGTCGCCGTGACCCCGCAGATCACGTAGCGCCCTTCCAGCGCTCCCCGCCGCCACTGTGCCGCTTGTGGCCATCGCACTGAGCCCCGACCGTCGGTGGCTGCTTCGCGTGGAAAGCAGCGGGAGCAACAGCCAGAGGACTGATGTTGTTTCTTCGAGCCGCCTTCCCAAGGCACGGTTGTTCTGTTGACCCCGGCCCTTGCCGACAGACTGACCGTATCCGCTGCCGCACTTCGCCCGCTGCCTGGACGAGTCTCACTACGCTACCCGTAGTCGAGACAACGTAGACGCCGCAGGACTCACGAACTTTCGGCATCGTGATCCGTCACCGTTACCGTTGCCTGAGACGTTTCGTTGCGCTACCCGCAACCGAAACGATCTCAATACCGTACCCGCAGCCGTTATGACCCTGAGGCAATCCTGAGATGACCTCCACTGCGCTACCCGCAGTCGGGGACACGAGCACCGCCACTGTTTTCAGACCTGACGCCAGATTTACGCGTGGACATCATTCAGGTTGGTACCCCTAACTCGTAGCACAACCCACACCGTAGCGAAACTGGAAACCTAACTAAAATCGGACAACTGTAACTAAATTTATTTTCTGCGCTCTTAAAACGTTGCGAAACAGTAGATTCGACGACTGGACTTTTGAACTGTGCACATAGGATAGAATCGTCGAATAGGACTGAACATCAAAATGTGATGATTGACAAATAGGATAGCCCCGATAACTTAGAAACAAAACCTAAATAGGTTTATTGAAAATCACGACCTGACACCGTCGTCGTGACCTGTTTCAGACGGACTACCGCGGACGCGACGACTGGACGAGACGCTCCGGACGGACGACGCACTCGCCATTCCAGGCAAGTGTACCCACTTGCGTTTTTGACCGTGCTTTGGTCTTAGATTGCTAGAACTGTTAGACTGTGAATGTATAGAACCGGACGTGAAATGATAGCGTCCGGGACGCCCCTGACGACTTAGACTTGACGACGAAGTCTAAGCTCGACAAACAACAACTTTTGACACCGTAGGGCTATCTTGTGTGTGCGTGCGTGTGGACACCCTAGAATAACAATTCCTTACACTTGTCGTGTCTTATCCCTGTTACACAAAAAGCCTTCGGGCGTTTCGGATGCTTTCCTTACGGAAGTGATCCCTGTTATACAAAAAGCCTTCGGGCGTTTTGGATGCTTTCCTTGCGGAAGTGATCCCTGTTATACAAAAAGCCTTCGGGCGTTTCGGATGCTTTCCTTGCGGAAGTGATCCCTGTTACCAAAAAGCCTACGGGCGTTTCGGATGCTTCCCTCCGCGGAAGTGATCCCTGTTACCAAAAAGCCTACGGGCGTTTCGGATGCTTCCCTCCGCGGAAGTGATCCCTGTTATACAAAAAGCCTTCGGGCGTTTCGGATGCTTTCCTTGAGGAAGTGATCCCTGTTATACAAAAAGCCTTCGGGCGTTTCGGATGCTTTCCTTGCGGAAGTGATCCCTGTTACACAAAAAGCCTACGGGCGTTTCGGATGTTTCCCTAGCGGAAATGATCCCTGTAATTCTTGTCCTGAGTTCCTGGGTTGGGGTAGGGTTGAGCGTGCGAACGGCAAGAGGGTCTGATCCCCCTCAAACCGTAAGGCGTGAACCCTTCGAGTCACACTTGTCTTGTCTTGTCCCGTCCTGTTTGTCCTGTCTCGTCCCGTCCCGTCCCGTCTTGTCTTGACACCTGTAGGTTAGTCCCGTAATTGGTAGCAGACGCTACGACTACTACCTGTCCCGTTTTACTTTCCTGCTGCGTTACTTCCTGTCGTGTTACCCTGTTATAACCACAGCATGCTAATCAACCAGTAAACTGTTGTGTAAAAGAACCTCAGCATGTTAATCAACCAGTAAACCGTTGTTTAAAGTTCGGTGCACTTGCAGTAAAGTCTAACCCTTCTTGTAGACTTTACCTGACGTACAGTTCCTTTTTCTTGGGTTCTGTACGTCAGGTGTTCAGCCAGAGTTCGTGGACGAGACAGACTCACTGGAGTACGAGGAGCCGAGGACGCCGACCCAGAGCACGTGCCTGACAAGGACCAGACCTTGAGGTCTTTTCAGTCGTCATTTTCAGAGGTTACTACCTTTAGTTTGCTTTTAGATAGTTGTTGCCACGCTTAGGCTCCTTTTTAGACTTTGTACTTGTTGGATATTATATCTCAATTTAATGAATGCAACTTCTTTTCTGTACTGTCTGTTGTCCGAACTTTATAAATGCAAGAACCTGAAAATCTTTTAAATGGTACCCCTACAGACGCTTATTGGGTCCGAGCTTCTCAGCTCCGGCCCGAGCGGGCCTTAGTCACGCTTCGCCTCCGTCCATTTTGGGAAGCGGGGCGTGACACGCACCATCAGAATCCTTACGATCACTGACTCTCATGCCTCGCACATGGAGATTCTTCAGACCTCTCTCCAGGCAATCAAGCCCACTCTTGGGCACCAATGTAAAAGATTTAATTTTATGAAGAAACTAAAAGTTTACACTAGAAACTATTCTTCATTGATTTCTTCATGAAAAATAATAAGTCTGTGGCCTTTCAGAGTAACAGTGAACTCAACGTAGTTAATGGTGATGTCCTCATCATCAGCACTTCCTTTAGAATCTTCATCACTCCAGGTACTGGCTAGAGATTTCCCTTTCTGCATCTTGAGAGTGTTAGCACACTCAGCTTGTATGTGACCAAAGCCTTCACACTTCCTGTATTGTATTCCTTTGCCCTTGGTTTTTGACTCATACCTCTGAGTGGGACGACTAGTGGTTTTTTCAGCCGTGGGAGGATTTGAGCGTGCCATCCTGTTGACAGGTATGAGATTCTGACCCCTGTTGCTGATCTTCCTCATCATCCTACTGAAGTTCTTGGTTAGCAAAGCAATGTCTTCATCTAGCTCCAACTCATTCTCAGATTTAGGAGTTTCACTGACCTCCGCCTTTAATGCCACCCCCTTTTTCCTTCTGTTCTGTTTGAGATTCATCTCATAGGTTTGAAGAGAACCCATGAGTTCATCCAATCTCATAGTGGAGGTGTTTCTCACTTCTTCAATAGCTGCTATTTTACAGAAAATTTATCAGGGAGAGATCTTAACGTCTTCTCTACTAGCTTCTTTTGAGAATATTTCTTGCCTAGTTGAAAAGCCTGGTTGGCTACGTCCCTCAGCCTACTGTTAAATTCAGCAACAGTCTCATCATCATTCATTCTAAGATTTTCGAACTGGGAAGCAAGCATTTGAAGTTTGGAAGCCTTAAATGTACTCGTTCCTTCATGAACATTCTGAATAATGTCCCAAGATTCTTTGGCATGCTCACATGTGGATATCAGCTTGAACTGATCTTCGTCAACTGCAGTGAAAATAGCATTCAAGGCCTTAGAGTTTCCTAATGCCGCTCGATCTTCTTCTGGATCCCAATCTTTTGCCGGTTTCAGATATTCTTTGCCTTCTTTGTCTACTTCGATCGGTGGACTCCATCCTTCAACAGTGATGACACATGCCTTCTCACCCAATGACTTGAAAAAGGCACGCATCCGGGACTTCCAGTATGTGTAGTTTGTTCCGGTAAGTAGCGGAGGACGTGTAACGAAAGCGCCTTCTTTCGTATTCATGACTTGCGTACTGCAAACACAGGATCACACCTACTTTGACAACACAAAGTAACACGGATGACCTGCTCTGATACCAATTGAAATTTAGTATGCAATAATAAACAGTAAATCCAAAGGATTAACACAAACCAATCAGAGACACACAAGACTTGATAATGCAGTTCGGTACACACACCTACATCTCCGGGGCCATGCCCAGAAAATCAGAATACTCCACTAAAATAATCAATAAGTACAATCACTAATGTCGTGATTCTATTAGGAGTAACAACCTCCCCCTTAATACAAACCGTGATGGTTGGTCACTACTAACCCATGGAGTATTCTTGGCAAGCTCCCCTTGCACGCAATCTCCCCTTGCACAACCGACAAGCTCAACTCCCTTGATCCTACATCCATAGCCGTCGGCCTCCCTCCCGGAGTTCACACAAACTTTTTACCAAAAGTCGTAAACCTAACCGTCACGCTGCAACCCTAATAAACCCCGCTCCCCCTCAATCCGCAGGTCAATAGGGAAGATCTTCAATCATCGTAGCAGCAGAACGACAACCCACAATTTCCGGAACTACATTAGGCAGGTGGTTCCGCATATCTTCAAGGATCCGATGAAAAATGAATTGTGTGCAAGAATCTCTCTAACCGTCTCAATAATAAAACCGAGAGATATTAGCTTCCAAATATATCTTCAACAATATTCAACCATCAGAAAAACCAAATAATGTTAAAGATACGAAGTAGGGATCACGAGCTTCCATCGACACAGATCCCGTTCTCTGCTATCCGACACAGCGTGTTGAACATTTTGTTATAACATAATGTTCAACATCTCTTTCAACATGACCAAGATATGACGTCTCTCTTCTTCAAGATAATTAAGAACAGACAAAACAATTGGTGCCACTATTGACAACACAGTCACGAACGAGACCTAACATAAACTATTTAATTTTATGAAGAAACTAAAAGTTTACACTAGAAACTATTCTTCATTGATTTCTTCATGGAAAAATAATAAGTTTGTGGCCTTTATATAGGCTTACAACTTGACCGTTTAAACCCCATTAGGACTAGCACTTCGAGAATAACTAAAACACTTAAAAAACATAAACTCTTAAAATAACAAAAAGAATCAAACGAATAGGAATTCTCCAATGTCTCAAACTCTATCAAATAAATAAAAGGCTTCTTATCGAATTGAACTCCTTCTCGAATTCAATCTCTATCACCCACCCGCCCCTCTCTCAAATGATGAACCCCCCACCCCTCTCACAAACTAGGGTCCGCACCGGCATGCCCACTGGCCGCCAGTTGGGCCAAATCCATGGGCCTTTGCACTGTGCTTTAACTGTGTAGAAAATTTAGAGTATTTAAATAATGGGCTAGGTCGAGAATAAACTTGTTTTGGGTTCCAAAAATTCTCCACAAATCCTCTTAAATACTAGATTCATCCTGAGATATTTCTGGTATTTTGTATCATATTTTTAACCGTCCCCGTTGATATAATTTTGTGAAAGTTTAAACTAAGAGTAAATCACTAATAACTAGACTTCTAATTATGAACACAAACATCCTGCCAACCCAGGAGACACTATTTGTCCCTGATGAGAGAATAATGAGACAACTCCCTCATCCTCATGCCTCACAAATTGATTACTTGATTTTTACCAACTAAACTCAATATACATTCAGGCTCACCATTGAATTACATGCCAGGGAACATATGTTCACTTAAGCCTCAACAAACACATCATCTCTCCTCTTCTTTGGATTCTGCTGTTCTGGATTCCCTTGCCTCATCATCTGGACAAACTCATCGTAGTCGATCCTTCCATCCTGTGAAACAGCAAGGAACGGCATCAAATTTGTTATTTCATCAGCATGATCAAAATATTGGAAGCACCACAAATTTCAGGAAAAAAAATATGTTCAAGTTGTGCATATGCACACATTGTCAGAATCCGCGTCTGCGATGAGATCCTTAATGTTCCCTCCATCGTACAACCCCTTCTCCTTAAGCGCCTGCTCGAGCTCTTCAATTGTAATGAATCTGCAAGAGAGGATGGCCAATTGGCAATGTGATCATTTATAGATATATTGAACAAAATTCTTTTCCTGAAAATTTTCAGTCACATACCCACTGTTGTCCTTGTCGAAGTACTGAAAAGCAGTGTATAGATGGTCTTCTTTGTCGATCCTGTTCATATGCATAGTTGCGGTAATGAACTCATCGTAGTCTATCATCCCATTTCCATCTGCATCTGCCTATTATTATGTCCACACATGCACATGGAGAGATTTAGTTTAAGCTTGTATCTGCTTAAAGGCAAATATGCAAAATTTAGTGTGTGACTCACTGCTTCCATTAGTTGTTTAACTTCATACTCGGAGAGCTTGGTCCCTTGCGTGCAGAGCCCTTGTTTCAGTTCTTCGAGGGTTATGGTTCCGCTATTGTCAGTGTCCATGGCCTTGAACATCTGTTTTAGCCCCTGTATCTCTTCCTCCGACAAACATCCCGCTATTACCTGCACGATAGAAAACCCGAAGCACAATATCATATCAGAAAGTTTATGGCACCATAGATGTCAAGTTAGACGCATACTCTTAATGCGGCTTTCTTGAATTTGTTCATCGCTCTAAACTGTTTCAATCTGCCAAGAACGGCGTTGTCAAGAGGTGTATCGGGTGCTTCTCCATCTTCCTTGATCCATGGATGATCTGCCAGATTCAAAAAAAAATACCGAAATATATGTGTTTTAGTCAAGATGTGGCTCAAGTGAAATGTTGAGTTCTTGGAAGATTATGCCATATCCTCATGGCCTATTTTAGTGTTCATCCATTCAACATGCAACCTTAGTCCCATAATATAGAACCATCAACATCATTTTAGTGTTCATCCATTCAATTAGATAGGAAATTGACATACTCACTTAGGACTTGGAACGCAGTTAATCTTTGCTTAGGGTCTGAATTTAGCATCTTTTTGATAAGATCCTTCGCTCCATTCGAAATATTCGGCCATGGGTCAGCGCTAAAATCGACATGTCCTCGCAGGATCGCATTGAAGATTCCATGCTCCGACTCTGTTAAGGCCAGAAACATATGCTACGATTAGCTAGCTTCGATGCATGAAGAACTATGTTTCATGCACAAAGATGAACAAATGAAGATGAGAAGAAAGCTCACCGGCCCAAAAGGGAGGAACTCCTGATAAGAGAATATACAACATCACCCCGATGCTCCATATATCGACTTGGGGGCCATATTTTCGCTTTAGGACTTCGGGTGCAATGTAGTATGCACTTCCCACAATATCCCTGAAAATTTCGCCTGTTTAATGGCATTGAAGAATATAAGGAGCATAGCCAAATCTCCAATCCATCATACTATGCATATGGGGAAAAAAAGGAAATTGTATGGTGTTCTAGTTCTTAGTTCTCTCTTCAAAGTTTGACATGCCATTTTGAAGGACAAACACAAGGATATGTTGCCTATTGTGAGGGTGGCATAACATGCATATGTTGCCATAAGGATCAAGAAATCAAATGCATATTTCAATTATAATAATAATAACAATTTTTTTTTAATGCAGCTGACAAAGAATTTGTATGCAAGTTTTCTATTCAAATTGGAAATTTGACATGTCTTTCTGAGAGAGAATATATTCTTAAGGTTGAAGGTAGAAATATAAGAGCATGTGTTGCCATAAGGGCCATATATGTGTGCACTAAAATACCATGCACATAGTGCACGGGCTCAAGCAAACCCTCCTCCTCGTCACATGATGTGGGCCCCACTTGGATGTGGGTATTTATGTGGGTGCGGAGACATGTGCATGTGAGTATGTGTGGATGTGGCCTTGCGTGCAGTTGAATTTAGGAGCAGGGTGGTGGTGGGACCCACATGATGATGTGATCAGTTTCTAGCCACCACTCTATCAAACCATTTGTCCTGGCCATTAGGGCCATAAGGACGCAATATCCCACCTTCTTTGAAGAACACCGACAACCCGAAATCCGTGGCCTTCAACGGGGAGGCCTCGTCCTTGTTGAGAAGAAGGAAGTTCTCCGGCTTGAGGTCGCGGTGGACGACCCCCATCGAGTGGCACGTGTGCACGATCTGCACGATGGTCCGCATCAGCGACGCGGCGGCCCGCTCGGTGTAGTGGCCCTTGGCGATGATGCGGTCGAACAGCTCCCCGCCGGCGCAGAGCTCCATGACGAGGTGGACGGAGTGCTTGTCCTCGTAGGCGCCCTTGAGCTCGACGATGTTGGGCTGGCCGGTCAGGTGGTACATGATCTGGACCTCCCGCCGGACGTCCTCGATGTCCTCCTTGTTGACGAGCTTCCGCTTGGCGATGGTCTTGCAGGCGTACTGCTCTCCGGTGGCCTTGCTGGTGCAGAGGTGGGTCACCCCGAACTGGCCCCGGCCCAGCTCTTTGCCGATGGAGTAGAGGGATTTCACGTCTTCCATGGGCCGGCCTAGGACCGGGCCGACTGGGGTTAGAGCTTTGGTCCCCGGGGTTGGGCTGGCGGTGTCCGCATTGGCGGTGGAGGGGTTGGGCGGGGGCGTTGGCGGGTCGGTCTCGGTCGCGCCGGCTGCGGCCGCGGCTGCGGCGGGGTCCGGGTTGTCTTCGGGCTCGGCGGGCTGGGCTCCTTGGGAGCAACAGCTGCCCATGAGGGAGGATGGGATCAACAGAACAAAACGAAAACAAACAAGTTTTTTTCTTTCTTCTGTTGTGAATTGTTAGAGGGGACTGCTATTGTTTTGGTGTTTTTGAAGGGCGGGGAGTGAATGGAGGGAAGCAACGGCTATTTGTATTGGTACCGTCTACGTGTAGGTTTGCACAGATACTGATGTATCGAATACGGTACAAATACGCAAGTATGCAAAATATGAACGATCTATCAAAACTCGCCCACCAATTAAAAATACCACAATTTCAAATAACACCACAAACCCCATCTTTATCCCATTTTACCCCCCGACGATACCGACACACCCACCCACAGTTCTAACTCTTTTTCGGTTGCGCGTGTGCACCGCATCCTGTTCGTAGAGATTAGTGATGGCATTGGAAGTAGGGGATACATATAAACTCCCAACCCAACTGAACATCTCATCGTGCATAATAAAATATGACACAATGCCATGCTTAAGGCTTTAGTCTGTTAGTTATTCTGTTCTTTTAAATTTGAATAATATGCACATAGAATATGATATATTGATATCTTCTTTCAAAAAGTATTTGACACATCTCTAAATTTTGGTCATTTTACACATCTAAGAAAATGCAGCAGTAAACACACTTTATCCTTAAAAGGTATATTTAATATTTTCCAAAAATTTTGGAAGATTCACAGAAGGCATATTACATGCATATGCACATCTCTTCATTGTACTAAAAATGCTGGCATATTGCAGTTCATGCTGTTGGGAATTGTGTGAACCGCGGAATCACGCTTTTGGAATCCAAGCGGAATACAACCCTAATAAACTGATCAGAAATCTAGGGCTAGCAAAAGAACCCCAATTCACCCAACAATAAACCCTACGACCTTGCAATTGAAAGTAGCAAACGAATAATAGCAACAACCAAATCAAACGCAGACACAAGAGAATTACACTGGTTCAGTTGTAAACAACCTACATCCAGCAATCCGAGACGATTCCACTATCAGAGAGATCCAATCTTAGGGTTACAGTCTTGCTTCCACTCACGTGAGTAATAACTTGGCCAATAGCACAAGGCCTCACAATCTCACGTACTCAAGGACGAAGAAATCAAAGGAGTAAAGAAGAAATCGATCACCTTCTCTATCAAACTCCAAAACCCTAATCTCTCACAGGAAATCTCCAAAGGGATGGCTCAAGGCTCTCCAAGAACTCCAGATATCAAATAGAGGCTTAACCTAATCTAAAACAACAATTAGGTTTAAGTATGAACCCCAAAAACGGAGAAAACAGATCTTGGCTGTCGGCCGCGTCATTCGACCCTGCGCAGACTCGGCCCGGGTCGGTCCCCAGCTCGGGCTGCTCGACTGAGCCAATCGGTGCTGCTACTACCACTGGGTGGGGTCGAGTCGACTCGGTCAAGTAGCATAGCTACTCGGCCCGAGTATGTATTCCCTACAGAGCTCTCTCAAACAGCGAGCTCTCGGATTTCTGAGACCATCGGAATCCTACTGTAGCTCGACCGAGTAGCAAGCTACTCGACCGAGTAGCCCCCTGCTCGACCGAGTAGGAGGTCGCTCGAGTCGGCGAAAAAACTCCCCACTACTTACTGTTTCTTACTGCTCCTGTAGCTCGGTCGAGTAGCATACTACTTGACCGAGTCGCTTGGGAAACCCTCACACATGAGACTTGAATCACAAAAAATAACACTCTACCTTGATTCAAATTTCATCACCAATACTCATGTACCTCCACACTGTACGTCATGATCCTCTCTCTAATTATCACCATCGTCTCGGAACATGCGCCCTCCGGCGCCACGTAAGCCAACAAGGAAATCAGCTCCAGGCATACCTGGAGCTTGACGATGGGAACTGGCTTGGTAAACATGTCTATGGGGTTCTTCTCAGTCGGGATCTTCTGAAGATCTATTTCCTTCTTTTCCAACTCAAGGAAAAAATCACGCACCTCAATATGCTTCGTTCTCGAATTGTATGCCTGGTGCTTTCCCAGATGAATAGAACTCTAGCTATCACAATGCACATGTGATGAATCCTGCGGCACCCCAAATCTCTCAGCAGACTCCTCAAATACTTGGCCTCCTTCACAGCTTCTACCGCTGCAATCAACTCGGCCTTTGTGGCCGATAGTACAATCACAGACTGTAAGACCAACCTCCACGATACTGCGGCAGTGCCCAAAGTGAACACGTACCCCGTGGTAGATTACCGCCAGTCTATATCACTTGCATAATCGCTATCGTAATATCCTGTCAGCACCTTTCCGTCTCCTCTCCCATAAAGGATATCGACACTCGACGTACCTCACAGATATCTCAAAATCCACTTGACGGCCTGCCAATGCTCCTTGCCTGGATTAGCCATATACCTACTAACCACTCCCACGGCCTGTGCAATATCTGGACATGTGCAAACCATTGCATATATCAAGCTTCCCACTGCACTCGCATATGGCACCTGAGACATGTATGTCTTCTCCTCATCAATGTTCGGCGACTGATTAGTCGACAGCTGAAAATGAGCTCCCAAAGGTGTTGTCACTGGCTTCGTGCTCTCCATCCCAAAACGGACTAGCACCTTCTGAATATACCCTTTCTGTGACAATCTAAGCTCATGCTTCTTCCTATCTCGGAAAATCTCCATTCCAAGCATCTTTTTTGCGGGCCCCAAGTCCTTCATGTCGAACTTTTGCCCAAGCTTCGCCTTCAGTTTATTCACCTCAGACATGCTATTAGAAGCAATAAGCATGTCATCCACGTAGAGCAACAAATAGATCTTCAAGCCATTCTCAAGTGTGCGCACATACACACATTGATCCTTGATGCTCCTCTCAAAGTTTATTCTCATCATGAAGCTATCAAATCGTTGTACCACTGCCTAGATGATTGCTTCAACCCATACAACGATTTCTTCAACCTGCACACCAAGGTCTGTTTCCCCTCAACTCTGAACCCCTCAGGCTGTTGCATATAGATTTCATCATCAAGATCTCCATGCAGAAAGGCATCTTCACATCGAGTTGTTCCAACTCCATGTCCATGCTAGCAAATAGTGCCAACAATACCCAAATGGATGTATGTCGCACAACGGGCGAGAATTTTTCATTGTAGTCTTCTCCCTTCTGTTGTGCAAACCCCTTAGCTACCAACCTTGCCTTATACCTGACTTCATTTTCATCTTGAGTTGAGCTTTCATTTACCTTGTATATCCAACGACAACCAATGGCACGCTTCTCGTTGGGTAACAGCAGCAACTCTCATGTGTCATTCTGGTGAAGGGACACCATCTTCTCCTCCATAGCTCCTTACAACTAAGCGGCATCACCTGATACCATGGCTCTACCATATGTCGCTGGCTCCTCGTGCTCTAGGTTGAGTGCATAGGACACCATATCATCGAAAGAATATCCCGCATAATCCCATGCTCCAAATCTTTCCGGTGCCTTCTTCACCATCTTCGATCTCCACGTTCCATCATCACCTGCATAGGTGTCAACACGTACCTGAGACCTGGGTGTCTGCACTTGGTCCTCAACTTGTACCTCATCATCTCCCTCAGCTGGGACATCGACTATCAACTCTTTGCCTGATCGCTGTGTGGGCTAGACAGGAAGATTGACTATATCCATCAAAATCTTCTCTACGGACATATCCTCTTTTGAATGCGAATGCTCTGGCCTGAGCATTACATCTTCATCAAAAGTGATATGTCGGCTCACAATTGCTTTCTGACCCTCTGGATCCCACAAACGATAGCCCTTGACGTTGTGGCCATATCCAAGAAAGATACACTTCTTTGCTCTTGGTTCAATTTGTCGCCCTCTCGTGCATATACACCGGGCAACCCATAATGCGCAAGTAAGAATAATCTCTAGCTTCACCACTCCACAGTTCCTCAGGAATCTTGTAACCTATAGCCACTGATGGAACTCTATTCACTATGTGCACATCAGTGGTAAGGATCTCTCCCCAAAATTCCTTCCCCAAATCGGATGAGTGCCTCAAGCATCGCACTCACTCCAACAATGTCTGATTCATCCGTTCCACCACACCATTAGACTACGGATCTCCCGGTGTGCTAAAATGATGGCGGATTCCATGAAATTTGCAGAAATTTCTAAACTCCCTTGAGGTATACTCACCTCCATTGTCAGATCTCAGCACCTTCACATGCTTTCTGGTTTGTTTCTCTGCCATGGTCTTGCACTCCCTGAACATGTCAAATGTCTGGTCCTTTGACTTCATTAAGTACATCCAGACTTTGCGAGAGTAATCATCAATGAATAAGACAAAATACCTAGCTCCTCTTCTTGACGGCTCTGGGCACAGACCCCACACATCTATGTGTACATAGTCAAGTGGTCCATTGCTAGTATGCTTCCCCGTGTTGAACTGCACCTTTGTCTTCTTTCCGAACACACAGGATTCGCAGAATTCTACACTCTCATTCGAGGCTTCAATCAGTTTTCTTCTTTGGAGTACATCGAGAGTTTTGTCACATGGATGCCCCAAACGATAATGCCATAACTTGGCTGAATCTCCGAAAACTGAGCTCGTAGTGCTTACGTCTGCTTTACCTTTAACTTGTTGAGTATTGATTCCCCTGATTTGGTTTTGATGATGAACAAACATAAATATCGTGTACTAATTCTCTTTGAGCGTAGTTATGGAGATCGTCGCCAATTTACTTTGTAGATCTCAATCGATGTCTCAAGACTTCTTTAGAGTGCATGATCATTATGCCTGAAGCTTCGTTGAAGCTCAAGGATTTGTCGATGAAGTCAAGAGCATCTGAACTCTTCATGTTGGAGATTTGAAGACGGTTTGTCTTGTATATTTCTATGTCTTCTAGTTTCGTTTTATAGAATGTTAAGCCTTGAGTATTACTTTCTTAATAACCATCATATCTATCTTATCTTATCCCTAAGAATGCCTTAGAAGCCATTAGATAGGGTTCTTTAGCTTATCATCTTTATCTTGGCTTTCTGTGCATCTTAGTTGGCTCAAGTAGAAGAACCAATCGATTAAATGACAATCTAATCGGTTGGAAATTCTTCTTGAACCGACTAGTCATCTTTGAGATTCTTAGCCTAATCTCTGTTGACCAACTAGTCGGTCGAAGAAGGTTCACCGACCGACTAGTTTCCAAACTAGTCGGTTAATATTTCTTCTTAGACCGACTAGATTCTCCTTCTTAATTTCACTCTATTCTCTGTTTGAAACTTGTCGGTCCAAGAAGGTTCACCGACTGACTAGTTCTCCAACTAATCAGTCAGTGATCCTTCTTAGACCGATTAAGCTGCTTTAATTTTCCAGCCGTTGGAGATTTTATTTCCACGATTTTGTGTGATCTGTTTTGATTCTTTCCATATCCGTTTAGTACGTTTCAAACATGGAATTTCCTCTATTATGAGAGAGTTTTCAGATCTACTTTTTATCATATCTATTATCAATTTGAAAGGCTCTCTCTCTCTCTCTCTCAAAAGAATCTCTCTCTCTCTTTTAGACCTAATCCTTCCAAGAGATCTTAAGCTTTGGTGCGTTTATTCTCCTGAAGGATTCAAAGATCATCATCTTCATCATCCTAGCCGTCTCCATCTGTTCATCTCAGTGGTGCTAGGGTTTCGTGATCTTTTCTCTCCATCATCCTTCCTTGCCCTAATACCGTAAGTATCTCTCAAGGCATAGGAATTTGTGGTGAGTTCTTTATATTTCATTAAACTCTTTATTATAGTTTTCTCTCGGTTTGTGAGAGGTTCGTGATCCCGGTTTGTGGGAGTCACGGTTCAATCTTTGTATTGATTTGTCTTGTAGTATTTTCTACAAGAAGTTTTTAGTGAAAGCTTTAGTTAGTGGACTCTGACTCAAGTAGCCGGAAGGGTCCGGGTGTCTAGGACGTAGGATCACCAGGAACAAGTCGGGGAGACTTGGGTGGATCCGAACCCATTATATATATTGTTTGCATTGTGTTTTTCTTGTTGTTCATCTTTATTCCGCATTGTTGTTTGTGTTTGCACGATAATTAGGAATTATCCTCTTGATTATTTTAAAGTACTATTCACCCCCCCCCCCCCCCCCCCCTCTAGTACTTGTACAGTAGCTTCCAGAGTATTACAGTTGGTATTAGAGCCTAGTTCATAGCTATGACAAACAACGACAACAAGGCCGTTCGACCACCTCCCGACTACAGCTCTTACAAGAATCGTGAAGGAGCCTCTTCAGTGATCGAAGGATACTCCTTAATCAGGCCTCCTCACTTCAACGGTACCAACTATGGGTACTGGAAATGCCAGATGGAAACTTTCCTCCGGAGCGCATCACTTTAGAGAGCCACGTTAACTGAGTATGTTGAGCCCACTGAAGAAGACTTCACAAAGTGGACTGCCGCGGAGGTCGCTGCGGTGGTAAGCAATGCCAAGACAATGAATGCCTTACAATGTGCACTGGAGCCTGAAGACTTCAACAAGATATGCACTTGTAAGAGTGCATATCAGATTTGGAATCAACTCCGCATCTTACACAAGGGAACAAGCAAGGTAAAACACTCTAAACTCACTGTTGCTAACAAAGAATTCGAGTTATTTCACATGGAACAGGGTGAAAGAATTAAGGAGTACTATGCTCGCTTCGTGGATCTAACCAACGAATTGGGAGCTCTTGGGAAGACCTATACCCAAGAAGAGAAAGTCGCAAAGATCATTGATGGACTTCCTTCGAGCTGGGAAAAGCGAACCTACGCTATCGAGGAAGGTAATGATATGTCTAAGTATACTGTTGTTCAACTAATGGGTACCTTAATGTCTTATGAGGTACGAAAGGACAACAAGATCAAGTGCAGGACAAGATGAAGGCGTTCTTGAAGCAATAAGAGCCGAAGAAAAAGGCGATTGCTTTCAAGGCCGCCCCTACCACACCTACCGATAGTGAAGAATCGGAAGCTAAGTTGGACATGGAATCTTTGGCCCTCATGGCAAAGAAGTTCAACCGGTTTTTTTGAAAAGGTAATTTCAAGAGCAAATCCAAAGTTGGTTCTACTAATGCTTCTTCTCCTTTTTGTTTCAAATGCAATAAGCCAGGACACATCAAGGTCGATTGTCCCCTCAACAAACAAAAGGAGAAATGGAAGGAACCTAAGTTTGACAAGTCAAGAAAGTACAAGGAGGAGTACAAGAAAGGGCTTGTTGGTACATTCACCGACTCTGAAGAGGACTCTTCAAGTGGTGAGTCAGATGAAGAACAAGTGGAGAAAGCACACATGTGCTTCATGGCAAGAGAACAACCTGATCAAGAGACCACTTCAGATGAAAGCGAGGATGAAGGTGAAGAGGTAACTATGGATGACCTTAGATTAGCTAATGAACAAATTTCGTCTAAATATTCTAAATTAGTAATAGATATACTAAAATCAAATATGAGCTAACTAGTCTCCTAACCATACCTAAACCTATCATCACCAACAAAGACACCGTTGTTGAAGCCTTGAGAATTGAGATTGTAAATCTCAAATCTCAACTTGAGCATGTTAACACTGAGGATCTGGATGAACATGAGATAACGGATTTGATTTCTCGAAACTCAACTTTGAGTATTGAGAATGAGAATCTCAAGTCACGTGTTTGTGAACTCACCACGCAAGTGTCTACTATGGATGCTAAAATACTTTCTCTCACTGAGAAATATGAGTTCACATTAGGACATGTTGAGAAATTCAACAAAGACAAAGATCGTTTGGATGATATTCTGAAGACTTACTTCCGGCCAATCATCGCATTATGTTGGGATATAATAAGGAAAATCCATCCAAATCTTCCACCACCTTTGTACGGCCATCCTCCGATGCCTTAACTAGTGGAAGTAAACACCACATAGGTAGTTCATCTTCCAATGGTACTTCCACTAAGTTCACATCCCCTTTTGGAAAGAAACCCACTTTGGGTGGACCTTCAAAGAAGGGTCATGCATTTATGTACACAAATAGTATGCCACGTAGGAACACACCTCCTACTCCACATGTTCACACTTATGATGATTTTTATGCTCCACGTCCACGGGCACGTGCACACCAAGTGAGACACACTCACGCACGTGTTCCCCACATGCATATGTTCACCCTCATCATTATTACATGAATGATTACCATCATGCACCGTATCATATGTTGCCACCACCATTTCATCATGTGCCGCATGCTTATCCACGTCATGCATACACTAGGCCACTTCCTCGTAGAACACATGCACCACGTAGAAATCAACAAAATGTGCATGTTCCCAATAGGAATATGGCTCCCAAGACATTCTCTATTTGGGGCCCGAAGGACACTAGTATGCATGAGAAACAAGCATACATAAACTCGTATTTTATGAATGTTGTGCACAATGATGACTATATTTGGAAGTCTGAGTCCAATTGGACTTGGCTTCCAAAGGTCTAATCTCTTAGGACCCAATGACCTTGGGTACTGATTCGGAGTGAAAAGTGTATATTTATACCCCCTAACTATCCCCACTTGGTGCTAAAGATTTTACTTAATTATGCTCTTTTGGGTATATTTTCGCTTTATGTCATTTTCGGGTCTTATTCTCATTCTTGGCACAAAATACGGTTTTTATCGTCCTTATTGGCTTCCTACTATTTTTCATATGCTCCTGCTATTATTGTGATCATATCACCATTTTTTGGAAATTATTTGAACATTGGAATATTTTATATAGCTTATTGGAGGTCAATATTGTGTTTATAATAGCCATTATATTTATTTTCACATCAAATGGACTAATTTCTTCTTCTTATATTTTTCAGATACCCCTAGGAGTCTTGGGGATTTTCCAGAATTTTCTGGGATTTTTCTGGGGCCTCTAGGTATTTTTCGTGGATTAATTGGAGAAGAAATGGAGTTAAAACCCCAGGAAAAGGAATTTTCTGATGGGGCGCCACGTGGCCCAACCAGATGGCGCCACGTGGCACCTTGGCCGCTCATTTCCGCACAGGCCGTCGCTGGAATGTATTTTAAAAAAATAAAAAAAAGGGTTTTGTTTACGAGCGGGCCGGCCCGCTTCATTTTCTTTGGCTGCCAGGCGCGCGCAAACATTTAAAAAAAAATTTCTTTCGCGGGCCGGCCCAGTGGCCGGCCCGCTCCGCCGCTGAGCGGTAATTAAAAAATAATAATAATTGAAAAACAAAGCGCGCACGCACATGCAGTCTTTTCTCTTGCGGGCGCCCGGTTGGGCGCGGGTCGGGCGGCTATTGCCCGACCCGCTAGCCCCTTGTGGCTTATTTTTTTGGCCTGGGTGCGAAATTTGGCCGTAATTTTCATTTGGGGATTTTTGCTGCTGTTTTTTTGGCGATTTTTAGGGCTTGGAAGGGAGGAGGCCATGGGAGAAGGTTAGAAGCTTGGTGGAGGAGCAAATTGGAAGAGGCTAGGGCTCATTTGGTGAAAGCTTGGGTGAAATTTTTCTTCTTCCTCTTTGTATTTTGATATCTCCCTGTTGTAATGAATTTAGGTTAATTTGTGAATGAGAATTCCATCTCTTGTTTCATGATGATAGAGTAATATTGAAGTGTTTGGGTTGTGATTCATTGGGTTGGATGTTAATTTTTGCCCTAATTACCTCTTGCCTATTTTCATGCTAATGTTGGGTTATTATTAGGGCACAACTTTAATTGGTTAAATCCCGAGAGGGCACAATTCGAGATGAATCCATGCTCCCTATTTGATTAGTGTCATGATAATATATCAATCCCTATTGCTAATTGTGATGTACGTTAATGTTAAATTTTCTGATTGGGCTTCCTTAACCGGATGACCAATTGAGTTATATGCGGTAATTAGAGCTTAATTAACGCCAATCTTAATGAACCCGCAACCCATTCTCCTCGCCTAGCTATCCTAAATCCCCTTTGGCTCTCCGACCCTACCCGCTTAGGTTAGATTTTAGTTTTCACCACTTTTTCTTCCACACTTCCACCCACCGTTAATTGAGGTTGTTGTTTCACACTTTATTTTTCTTTGTCCATCAAACTTGTGAACGTAGAACGAATTGTCCCTATGATCCGGCCCGGTACTCACCGGTTATTTTTATTGCATTGACATTCCTACGCTTGGGAGTGGAAGGCGTGCACTTGCGCATTTTTCGAGTCAACCAGGTACCATGATACAACGTTTTTATCTTCAGGTACTCAAGAAAAAGAAAAGGAGCAACAAATCTAAATCTGGCTCCAAGAACGTTTGGATACTTGATAGCAGGTGCTCAAAATACATGACTGGTAAAGCTCTATTGCTATCCAAAGTGGTACCCATTGAAAATGGAAGCCGAGTGGTCTTTGGAGGCAACGAGAGTGGAACCATCATAGGAGTTGGGAAAGTTGGTAACCCCTCTAAACCTCTTATAAATGATGTTTACCTTGTTAAAGGTTTAAATCACAATCTAATCTCTATAAGTCAACTTTGTGACAAGGGTTACAAAGTTAGCTTTGAGAAAGGAATGTGCCATATTTTAAGAACTGAAAATAATAATGTGTTCTTCTCTGGCACGCGCCATAAGAACATCATTTTAGTGTACGTTGAAACCCATAAGCAAATCGCCGATATTTTCACGAAACTACTTAAGGAACATACCTTTGTGCGGTTACGTCGAGAATTGGGGATTATGGGTGAATCCGAGATTTAGGATTCATATTTTTTTGTTGTTTGCATGTATACATTTGTTATGATATTCTCTATTCATGCTGGATTTATGACTTGCTTTTTGATTTGCGCGTCGTATTTATGGTTTTATGGCTTTATGGGGTAGCGTAAGTGCGTACAAGAGTGTTTAGATGCCTAGTCCAAGTGCTCTTGGGAAAGAACTCAAATTTCTCACTTTCAAATTTATTGAACTCAGTTAGTCGGTTCACGTACATTAACTGACCGACTAGTTTGACTTCTAGTCGGTTAGACATTGAACTTAGACCGACTAATTTGGGTCCTATTTCTTGACTCACTTGTTGTTTGCCATTTAGTCGGTCCAAGTTTATTTACCGACCGACTAGAATACATTTTAGTCGGCCAGCTATTGAACTCAGACCGACTAGATAGGCAAGGGCAAACTCGTCCTTGGCCCTATTTCAATCGATTAAGTCAAACATCTCGGTATCTCTACCTTCATCACGGACCTGCTCATCATCAATCCCCAAAGATGCCGAACCGGACCCTTTCTTGGCCTCCTTGCCTTTCTTCCTAACCTTGTTAGGACACCGGTTCGAAAAATGACCCTTCTTCTGGCAATTGAAACATGTGATATTCTCGTACCTGTCCTGCGAATGTTTCGACTTGGAGCGGTCATTGTTCTTCTTGTAACCTCCTCTCCTTTCCTGTCGACCCATCATATTTAATGCCTCCTCACGGTTACTCACATGTTCTCTACCTTGAACCTTACCACATAGTTGCTTTGTGTGAAGCGATGCCTTCACCTCTTCCACGGTGAGAGTTGTTCGATTGTAAATCATCGACCGCTTGTTGTTCATCCTCAATCTTCACATCCATACCCCGCAACTCCAGCGCTATCCGGTTCAACTCATCCATGTGATCCTTCACCGTTGATCCAGATTTCATCTTGAGATTATACAGCTGCTGAAGCAAATATAGGCGACTCGTGTATGATTTCTTCATATATATTCCCTCAAGCTTCTTCCACATGTCCGATGTCATAGCCTCATCTAGGACTTCGCTCAGAATATTATCTGATAACGACAACTGAATTACGTTGTATGTCTTCCTCTCCATCTCCGCCTTAGCAGATTCTTTCACCTTTTTATCAATATTTGACACATTGAATACGATCTGGTAACATCTCGTTTGCATCAAAACATTAAAAAATCACCTTCGTCTGCCAGATTCGTAAATCATTCCGGCCGATGAACTTCTCAATGTTCAATGTTGCTAAAGACACCATCTTTTCGCCATTAACTTCTTTTGCAAACGAACCACAAGCTCTGATACCACTTGTTGGGAATTGTGTCAACGGCGGAATCACGCCTTTGGGATCCAAGCGGAATACCAACCCTGATAAACTGATCAGGAATCTAGGGCTAGCAAAAGAACCCCAATTCACCCAACAATAAACCCTACGACCTTGCAACTGAAAGTAGCAAACGAATAATAGCAACAACCAAATCAAACGCAGACACAAGAGAATTACCATGGTTCGGTTGTAAACAACCTACATCCAGCAATCCGAGACGATCTCACTATCAGAGAGATCCAATCTTAGGGTTACAATCTTGCTTCCACTCACGTGAGTAATAGCTTGGCCAATAGCACAAGCCCTCACAATTTCACTTAAGGAAGAAGAAATCAAAGGAGTAAAGAATAAATCACTCACCTTCTCTATCAAACTCCAAAACCCTAATCTCTCACAAGAAATCTCCAAAGGGGTGGCTCAAGGCTCTCCAAGAACTTCAGATATCAAATAGATGCTTAACCTAATTTAAAACAACAATTAGCTTTAAGTAGGAACCCCCAAAAACGGAGAAAACAGATCCTGGCCGTCGGCCGCGTCGTTTGGACCCGCACAGACTCGGCCCGAGTCGGTCCCCAGCTCGGGCTGCTCGACCGAGCTGATCCGTGCTGCTGCTGTCGCTGGGTGGGGTCGAGTCGACTCGGTCGAGTAGCATAGCTACTCGGCCCGAGTAGGTATTCCCTGCAGAGCTCTCTCAAACAGTGAGCTCTCGGATTTCTGAGACTATCAGAATCCTACTGTAGCTCGACCAAGTAGCAGGCTGCTCGACCGAGTAGCCCCCTGCTCGACCGAGTAGGAGGTCGCCCCAGTAGGCGAAAAAACTCCCCACTACTTACTGTTTCTTACTGCTCCTGTAGCTCGGTCGAGTAGCATACTACTCGACCGAGTCGCCTAAAAAACCCCCACACATGACATGAGACTTGAATCACAAAAAACAACACTTGCAACCCAATTCTGCAAATTTGGATCTCACACAGTCTTCTAGGCTCCGAGATATTCCTACTCATATATTGATAATAACAGCTCGGAAAAAAATGGATGAACTCAACCTACATCATGAAGTCTCTCAGGATACATCTATTCTATATTTCATGAAGATTTCAAATGTTGTCCTACTAGGACAAAAGGTTTGTCCTACATGGCAATTTTGATGATTAGGACAAACAAGTTTGGGGGGAAACTTGGGGGGAAGATTTGAAAATTGAAATTTGGTTTGTAAACTTAAAATTTTAAAATTTGGAGGGCTATGTATAGGTGCGTTCCCCCCTCACACTTCGCAGTGCGCTGGTATAGACGTGGGCCTCCTCTCAAATCGCAGTGCCCTTTGGGCACGGGAAATTTCTAGTTCATCAACAAACCTGTAAACTCTTCAGGGTTATTTCGGTAGGAACATTGCAGCTCTATGCTGCATTTAGCTTTTTTGCACATGCCTGTTCCAATGAAGGTCCATTTCCAAAATAAGAATGGAGAGAGAGAGAGAGGCTGCAAAAAAACCAAACAAAAATGCCAAATTAAGGAAAAAAAAGTAAAATGGAGGTGCGGGGAATCGAACCCCGTGCCTCTCGCATGCGAAGCGAGCGCTCTACCATATGAGCTACACCCCCTTGTGATGTTTGTCGATGGTTATTTCTATATTTGTAGTAATCTGTTTTGAATATCTTTCAACAAAAACTCAAATTAGAGTTTCAAGTTCATGAACTAGTTTGCGTTGGAGAGGAATACGATTAAAATATAGGTGATGCTAAATGGAGCAAGGGTGACTCCAAAGTATTTTATATCAGCTGGGGAAATATGATGGCATTAAAGTTCAATAACAAGTGAGTATTGAAGTATTTCACTATCCTCGAGCAGGCCGTATGTTTACATGTTGGAAAAAAAATGAACAAATAATAGGATGAAGCTACAGTTTAACAAAAGAAGAAGAAGATACTTATTAGTCGAGGTGTCCTAGGCATTGTCCTTGAAGGTGGATTTCCGCCCATCGGAGTCTAAACTCGGTGCAGTGAAGGACCGGGACGCAACGATATTTTGTGCTAAACAAAAATAGGATTCTGTCAATGTCAAAGACACAGACTGACACAAATCTTTGCAAAGTGTCGGGAATCAAATATATTGGTTGCAACCACAAAGTAATGACAGTATAGAGATGCAAAACGAGGGCAAACCCGTGCGCGCACAGGTTAACCCCCATGCACAGGTGCGACGCCAGCGCGCGCACACTAAGGGTTTCCGGATCTGCCATCTGGATTTTGCGTTTGGCCCAATCTGATTTGGCCAAAGACACGGAGATGCACATCAAGACTACATCAAGACTATAAGAGATTGGTACTTTTTGATGTATTTTTATTCATGTCTTTAGATTCAATTTAAAGTCTTAAATTGAAGCTTCACACGCTTAGGACACATAAAAAATATTTTGAAAGTCATTTCCTAAGTTTTTAGTGTCGTATCAGTGTATTAGGATAGGAATCGACTAGTTTTGGCTCTATAATCAACTCTGCTCTCGGAAATGATATTTCCTTGTAGGGGAGTTGTCCTAGGAGTTGACTCACGAGCTGGGAGCCGACTCCCAAGTGTATATGAGTCGACTTTCAAGCCCCAACGGCTCAATTTAGCCCGTCTTTTGGCTAGCCATTGGAGAGATATAAATGGGGATTTGGGGAAGTCTGTTTTGACTAGTTTTCTTCCCTATTCAAAGAGAGTTGACTAAGGTATTTACCACCATTCATTACACATTTTAAAGATTTCTAAAATACTTGTAAGCTCTCCTAGTTTTCAAGGAAAATTGTTTTTCATGTTGTGAGTTGAGGGAGGCCTTTGCCCCCCCCCCCCCCCCCCCCCCCCCCCCCCCCCCCCCCCCCCCCAACATCTCACCATTACTCCCCACTAAGTTAGTGGGGAGTCCCTTGGACTCCTATTTTCTCTAAATTGAATATATAGAGAGCCATGGCTTGTGCCATGGCTACTCCTTATGAGAGATTGTTTACTCTCTTCCCTAAAATTCTCTAACACGTTATCAGCATGAATTCGCTTTAAAAAAAAATTTGAGCCAACAAAATTTCCCCACAAAATTTCCCTCTTGCGAAGGAATCTTGTAGTTGCGGCAAAGCTTTTGCAACAACGATCGACCGATTTCTTTCACGGATTAAGAGAGCGGGGATTTTTATATACGGATTTGTTCTTACCTAGATGTTTGATCTAGAGGTAAAATTCTATTTCCCGTAGAAATATAGTATGGACCACCTTCTATTACATGTGTATGTTGATAGTTTTACTCAAATCAACATATCAAAAAAATAGAATTAAAAACAGCAACTTCCCCTTAATTTTTGGGGCAAAGCTACTTTACAAGTTTCATCAATTCTCATTTTGAACTGTGGTGTACATCATACATGAAAATAACAAGAAACAGATGTAAACTTTTGGAAGATGTTGACTATGGAAATAGCGCAACCAAGGCATGCTTCTACGGTAATCTCGGTGCAGTGAAGGACGGGTCGCAACAATATTTTGTGCTAAACAAAAATAGGATTCTGTCAATGTCAGAGACAGACTGACATAAATCTTTGCAAAGTGTCGTGAATCAAATATATTGGTTGCAACCACAAAGTAATAACAGTATAGAGATGCAAAACGAGAGCAAACCCGTACGCGTACAGGTTAACCCCCCTGCACAGGTACGACGCCAGCGCGCACACACTAAGGGTTTCCGGATCTGCCATCTGGATTTTGCGTTTGGCCCAATCTGATTTGGCCAAAGACACATCAAGACTATAAGAGATTGGTACTTTTTGATGTATTTTTATTCATGTCTTTAGATTCAATTTAAAGTCTTAAATTGAAGCTTCACACGCTTAGGACACATAAAAAATATTTTGAAAGTCATTTCCTAAGTTTTTAGTGTCGTATCAGTGTATTAGGATAGGAATCGACTAGTTTCGGCTCTATAATCAACTCTGCTCTCGGAAATGATATTTCCTTGTAGGGGAGTTGTCCTAGGAGTTGACTCACGAGCTGGGAGCCGACTCCCAAGTGTATATGAGTCGACTTTCAAGCCCCAACGGCTCAATTTAGCCCGTCTTTTGGCTAGCCATTGGAGAGATATAAATGGGGATTTGGGGAAGTCTGTTTTGACTAGTTTTCTTCCCTATTCAAAGAGAGTTGACTAAGGTATTTACCACCATTCATTACACATTTTAAAGATTTCTAAAATACTTGTAAGCTCTCCTAGTTTTCAAGGAAAATTGTTTTTCATGTTGTGAGTTGAGGGAGGCCTTTGCCCCCCCCCCCCCCCCCCCCCCCCCCCCCCCCCCAAACATCTCACCATTACTCCCCACTAAGTTAGTGGGGAGTCCCTTGGACTCCTATTTTCTCTAAATTGAATATATAGAGAGCCATGGCTTGTGCCATGGCTACTCCTTATGAGAGATTGTTTACTCTCTTCCCTAAAATTCTCTAACACGTTATCAGCATGAATTCGCTTTAAAAAAAATTTGAGCCAACAAAATTTCCCCACAAAATTTCCCTCTTGCGAAGGAATCTTGTAGTTGCGGCAAAGCTTTTGCAACAACGATCGACCGATTTCTTTCACGGATTAAGAGAGCGGGGATTTTTATATACGGATTTGTTCTTACCTAGATGTTTGATCTAGAGGTAAAATTCTATTTCCCGTAGAAATATAGTATGGACCACCTTCTATTACATGTGTATGTTGATAGTTTTACTCAAATCAACATATCAAAAAAAATAGAATTAAAAACAGCAACTTCCCCTTAATTTTTGGGGCAAAGCTACTTTACAAGTTTCATCAATTCTCATTTTGAACTGTGTTGTACATCATACATGAAAATAACAAGAAACAGATGTAAACTTTTGGAAGATGTTGACTATGGAAATAGCGCAACCAAGGCATGCTTCTACGGTAATCTCGGTGCAGTGAAGGACGGGTCGCAACAATATTTTGTGCTAAACAAAAATAGGATTCTGTCAATGTCAGAGACAGACTGACATAAATCTTTGCAAAGTGTCGTGAATCAAATATATTGGTTGCAACCACAAAGTAATAACAGTATAGAGATGCAAAACGAGAGCAAACCCGTGCGCGTACAGGTTAACCCCCCTGCACAGGTACGACGCCAGCGCGCACACACTAAGGGTTTCCGGATCTGCCATCTGGATTTTGCGTTTGGCCCAATCTGATTTGGCCAAAGACACATCAAGACTATAAGAGATTGGTACTTTTTGATGTATTTTTATTCATGTCTTTAGATTCAATTTAAAGTCTTAAATTGAAGCTTCACACGCTTAGGTCACATAAAAAATATTTTGAAAGTCATTTCCTAAGTTTTTAGTGTCGTATCAGTGTATTAGGATAGGAATCGACTAGTTTCGGCTCTATAATCAACTCTGCTCTCGGAAATGATATTTCCTTGTAGGGGAGTTGTCCTAGGAGTTGACTCACGAGCTGGGAGCCGACTCCCAAGTGTATATGAGTCGACTTTCAAGCCCCAACGGCTCAATTTAGCCCGTCTTTTGGCTAGCCATTGGAGAGATATAAATGGGGATTTTGGGAAGTCTGTTTTGACTAGTTTTCTTCCCTATTCAAAGAGAGTTGACTAAGGTATTTACCACCATTCATTACACATTTTAAAGATTTCTAAAATACTTGTAAGCTCTCCTAGTTTTCAAGGAAAATTGTTTTTCATAGTTACTTCAAAGCTTTTAAGCCTTTTGTTGCCTTGATTCATAATGATTTAAATCTCCCAAGAGCTTCGTCTCTTCTAAACATTAGATCGCGTTTTCTTTTCATCTCATTTTTTCAATATTCATTATTTTGATATCAAAAAGAGTTTCCATGGCCACTTAAATACACACAGCAAGCTTCAATCAAATTGGCTAGCTATAGGAAGGTTGTATACTTCATCAAAGGAGAAAAGATTTGTAAAACCCACACAAGGGTGTAATGGTAATTTTTGTACTATTATTGCAATTGTTGGAAAAGCCTCAAATGTGTGAGGTCCTCTTTGTGAGGTCCTCAATCGAACTCTAATGAGTTCAAGAGAAATTCACACATTAGAAAGTAAGTTGTTACCTCACTTCACTACGTATCAATTCAATCGAAAGACATTGATACTTAAGTATTCATCCCTCTTTACCCAGGATCTTTCTCTTCTCTTTTTTGAGCCATTAAGTGGGGGATTGTTGGAATTAATGGCTCTTTTGGCCATTTGTTCACTCCCACTCTCTCTCTC
Organism: Scilla litardierei; assembly: GCA_030789695.1. Classification (NCBI taxonomy): domain Eukaryota; kingdom Viridiplantae; phylum Streptophyta; class Magnoliopsida; order Asparagales; family Asparagaceae; genus Scilla; species Scilla litardierei. The sequence goes on along the minus strand of CM061137.1, from coordinate 14,547,646 downwards.
TCTTTTAGTCCCACATTGGATAGGCAATCACCCTTGAGTGGGTATATAATAGGATTCTCTCTTATGGGCTATTGGACTTGTTAATGGGCTAGGACTTGGGGGTAGCTCGCGTGCGCATGAGCCCAAGTGAGGGGCCGAGCCCAAACCGGGGTGAGCCGAATGGAAAATCTGGGCGACGGATCCGAAAACCCTTAGCGTGTGTGCGCTGGCGTCGTGCCTGCGCAGGGGGGGTTCACGGGGGTGCGCGCGCGGAGTGCCCGAGTTTTGACTCGTGTTTTTGGCCCATTTTATTTTTTCAGAATTCAAAAAGCCCAGTACGTTTTAATTTTCCCAACAGCCATTTTTTATTTAATTGCAACAGCTATTTTTCTTTTAATGGCTGTTTATGGCTGCGTTGTTAATGGCATTCATGGCGGAATTCCAACAGCCATATATACATTGCGAAAAATCATCTCCACAAAAAAACCTCTTCTCCTCCATTCCTCATCCTGGGTATCAATCTCTGTGCAAGCTCCACGCTTTTGGCCGCGAGTGGACGCGTTCAGACGCGACTGCGTTAACCTTGGGGAGCAGCCGGCATCATCCGATTACCACCACGGTCGGGCCGTAGTTGTTTTCAAGGCAGTGGCTCATCCACGGCGCAGTTCATCTTCTCTGTCTCGAATTTCCTCTTTCCTTCTTATTCGTATTTTGTTTTCACTCGTATTTTAACTCTCTGTTTTTCTTCTGCAGTCATAGATCTTATCTTTCAGGTCTAACAGTTTGAAAACAACTACTCACTTTGCTATGGCTGTCACTCCTTCCAAGTCGTTCCTCGATCTGTCCAAGTTGGCACCCCTCGATGGTACCAACTACAAACGTTGGTCGCAAAAACTCTTGATGTTTTTTGCACAGCTTGAAATTGACTACGTCCTTTTCAAAGATTGTCCCCCTCTTCCTCCTCCTTCTGGCACTCCACCAACTTCTGTTGATGGTGCTGCTATTGCTGTCCTTCCTCCTGCCAACTCTTCTGCTTCTGCAGAAATTATTAAATATGATAAAGACAACAAGACTGTTCGTTGTCACATCCTTCATCATATGAAGGATTCTTTATTTGATTTATACATGATTCATAAATCTGCTAAACTAATCTGGGATTCCCTAGAAAAGAAGTATGGATCTGATGATGCAGGAAAGAAGAAGTATGTTGTTGGCATGTGGCTCCACTGCCAAATGCTCGACGACAAGCCCATCATGGAACAAGTACACATCTACGAGAACCTTTGTGCAGATGTTCTCAACGAAGGCATGAAGATGTGCGAGATCTTTCAAGCGAACGTGCTGTTGGAGCGGTTCCCACCTTCCTGGGCTGAGTACAGGAACCATCTCAAACACAAGAAGAAAGATCTGTCCCTGCAGGAGCTCAGCAGTCATATGCGAACCGAAGAGGCTAATCGCCTCAAAGATAAGCCTGACTCTTCTCCTGTCTTTTCTGTCAAAGCTAACATCGTTGAATCCTCTGGCCCCTTCAACAAAACCAAGTTCAACAACAAAGGGAAGAAGCCCTTTAAACAAGGACAGAACAAGAAGTCAAGTCACTTCACCAAACCAGACAGCATGGTCCAGAAGCCGAACGTTGTCTGCTATGTGTGCGGCAAACCTGGCCATAAAGCCTACCAATGCTTTCAACGCCAGGGAACCCAAAAGCCGCCCCAGAAACAAGGTGGCCCTGCTGCTCAAGCCAACCTTACTGAACCAGATGAAGTCATTCCTGTTGTCATCGTTGAAGCTAACATGGTGGCCAATAACGTTGATTGGATCCTAGACACTGGCACGACAAGACATATCTGCGCAAACAAGGATCTGTTCCACGACTTCAAGGATGCTGCGGACACAGACTGTGTCTTCATGGGAAATTCTGCTGCTTCCCGAGTTGCTGGTAAAGGTACTATCATGCTGAAACTAACATAAGGAAAGACTCTCTCCCTCAACAACGTCCTTTATGTCCCATCTCTGCGTCGCAACCTCGTGTCTGGTGCCTTACTAAACAAAGCAGGTCTAAAACTTGTCTTTGAGGCTGACAAGGTTGTTATTTCTCACAGTGGAGACTTTGTTGGGAAGGGCTATCTGAGTGATGGACTCTTCATTCTGAATGTAGTTTCTGATTCAATGAATAAATCTGCTCTTGCTTATATTGCTGAATCTTTAGACTTATGGCATTGCCGACTAGGGCATGTCAATTTTGCTTCTATTAAAAGATTAAATAACTTAGATCTAATATCTGCTACAAGTTCTTCTGAATTCTCTAACTGTCAAATCTGTGTAGAAGCCAAATACACTAAAAACCCGTGTAAACCTGTTGCTGTTAGGCAGTCGGAACTTCTTGGTTTAATTCATTCAGACCTAGCAGACTTTAAATCTACTAGAAGCAAAGGAGGAAAACATTACTACAACACTTTTGTAGATGATTACTCTAGATTCACTAGGGTATATCTTCTAAAAACTAAGGATGAGGCTGAAGAAATGTTCATTAAATATAAGTCAGAAGTAGAAAACCAACTTGATAGAAAAATCAAAAGGTTTAGGTCTAATAGAGGTGGAGAATATAGCTCCCATACCTTACAAGACTTCTGTGAGAAGAATGGAATCATACATGAGTTCAGTGCTCCTTATGTTCCTCAACAAAATGGTATAGCTGAACGAAAGAACAGGACTCTGAAAGAAATGATGAATGCCATGCTATTAAGTTCAGGATTATCTGATGACATGTGGGGGGAAGCCATTCTCTCTGCTTCACATATCCTTAATAGAGTACCCCATAAGAAACTAGACAAAACACCTTATGAATTGTGGAAAGGTTATCCCCCTAACCTTAAATTTCTTAGAGTGTGGGGGTGTCTGGCAAAGGTAGGACTACCTGACTTTAAGAAGTCAAACATTGGGTCTAAAACTTATGATACTGTTTTTATAGGGTATGCTCATAATAGTGCTGCATATAGATTCATGTCCTTAACAGATAACACTATTTCTGAGTCTAGAGATGCAGAGTTTTTTAAGCATGTTTTTCCTTTGAAAAAGGAATTAACAGAATCTTTGTCCCTTGTACCTCCTATTGAATCTCTTCCTTCTTCTTCACATATATCTTCTGATATGCATACATGTAGTTCTACTTTTAGTGAAGAACCTAGAAGGAGTAAGAGGCAAAGGACTGAAACCAATTTTGGACCTGACTTTATAACTGCCTTTCTGTCAGAAAATGGTTGTATAGATATGCTTAGTGATGAGATAGTGTCTACCTTTTTACTAGAAGAAGACCCAAAAACCTATGATGAGGCAATGAGATCCATTGATGCTAGGTTTTGGAAAGAAGCTATTAAAAGCGAACTTGATTCTATTGTATCCAATCAAACTTGGGAATTAGCCGAGTTACCTAAAGGTAATAAGCACATTAGTAATAAATGGATTTTCAAGAAAAAGATGAGACCTGACGGATCGATAGAAAAATTCAAAGCTAGACTTGTGATCAGGGGTTTTACTCAAAAGAAAGGATTAGACTACTTTGACACATATTCTCCGGTGACCAAGATTGCAACCATTAGGACTCTAATTGCCTTAGCTGCAATTCATGAGTTAGTCATACATCAAATGGATGTTAAGACAGCCTTCCTAAATGGCGATCTAGAAGAAGAAATCTACATGTCCCAACCCGAGGGTTTTGTAGTTGCTGGTGAAGAGAATAAGGTTTGCAAGCTTAGAAAGTCTTTATACGGCTTAAAGCAAGCTCCTAAGCAATGGTATGAGAAATTCAACAGCGCCTTAATAAGGAATGGATTTGTTGTAAACACATCTTATTCTTGTGTTTATTCTAAACTTATAGGATCAGATTGTGTAATTATTTGTCTCTATGTCGATGACATGTTACTTTTTGGGAATAATCTAGATATTGTAAATGAAACCAAAAATTTCTTGTCATCTCAATTTGAGATGAAAGACCTAGGAGAAGCTGATGTCATTTTAGGAGTTAAAATTGTTAGAAACTCTTATGGCATCTCCTTGAGTCAATCTCATTACGTAGAGAAGGTGCTGAAGAAATTCAACTGCTTTGATGTTGTTCCTGCTAGAACTCCCTATGACCCTAGCATACATTTGAAAAAGAATTTAGGAGAAAGTATTGCTCAATCTGAATATGCTAAGATCATAGGAAGTGTGATGTTCCTTATGAACTGTACTCGACCCGATATAGCCTATGCTGTTAGCAGGCTAAGTCGGTACACTCACAACCCTAGTAATGAACATTGGACTGCTCTTCATCGTTTATTAAAGTACCTGAAAGGGACTGTTGATTGGTGTTTGCATTTCAGCAAATTTCCTGCTGTGTTAGAAGGATTTTGTGATGCAAACTGGGTTTCAGATAACGATGAAGTTAGTTCAACTAGTGGTTTTTTATTCTCCTTGGGTGGAGGTGCTATATCTTGGAAGTCTTCCAAACAGACATGTATAGCACGCTCCACCATGGAATCTGAATTTCTTGTTCTTGAGTTGGCAGGGCAAGAGGTTGAATGGCCGAGGAACCTGTTAGCAGACGTGCCTTTATGGGGAGGAAAAACTGCTCCAGTTTCTGTAACGACCCGCTCTCGGGGGCCCGTTACTTATTTGGTTTATTCGCAGGTTTCGCAGTTTACCAGTGAAATCAGCAGCCACAACTCAGAGATGTATCACAATACTCAAACCAGCGTACAAATATTATTACAGTCCAAGTTAAAGTACAACAACAACCAGCACACACTCTCACAAATACATAAGGAAGTACTGAAAAGAAGAGCGTAAAAGTAAATACACAGTACAACCCACACACCAACAGTAAAGTAAATAAAACTCTGCAGCCTCTAGGTCAATGTGGGTTCCACAAACTCTGGGGCAGTCTCCTCGATCATGTCTTCGTCTGCCGGTGCCATAAATGGAACCGAAGGTAAGTCACAACAATTCTAGCGATAGAAAAAGAGGAGTGCACAAATATGGAGCAGTCTATAGTAAACAAGTGCGTAAAGTAAAGCAGGGACAGACAAGCATGCAAGTGCGATAAGTAAAGTACATCTGTCAAGCATGCAAGGGTGACAAGTAAAGTAAAGGTGACCGAGCAATGACAATAGCAATAACCATGACGTTATCAATGACAATAGCAATAATAAGAGAAATTGTGCCTAGCCTAGTTCGTGACTTATAATGCGGGGGCAATGAGCAACCAAGAGGCCACCTCTTACCACGGGTGCTACCCGGGCGAACTATGCTATGAATACTATGAATACTATGCAATAATCTGTGATCTGTGATGGTTGTCACCGGCTACTATGATGGGTTGCTAGGACCCGCACAGTGACAACAAAGGCTGGACTAGTCGCTCCCGCACCCTCGTTATTATAAGTTACCCCAAAACCCAATGTATGTGCAGGTTACCGTACTTGCAGTTTTACGAGTCATTTACTATTCTCACATTTCCAGTTACAATCTTTCTGTCAAGCATGTCTAGTCAGCTGCTCAGGTCAATAACTGTTCTGATACTAGGTGTCAAGTCCTATGTTCATACGAGTACACTATCTATATTTCTAAGGGTAGAATTTACTGTGACTTACAAAAACCGAGGCAGTCGATCCTTGCCATACTTGGGGAGATGCTTGTTTGGTTGAGTGGATGGCGATGCCCTGCGAAGATTATTGTACCTGCACTTACAATGCGATGGAAGGAGCCGTTGGCTCTGGCGTTGGATGTACGGGGTGCACGACATGGCTTGGGGGTCACTCGGAGAAGGGAACTCGGAGGAAGGGATCTCGGGATAGTATTGCAAGAACTAGGCAATAAAATGATACCCTAAGCAATCATGTAAATGGATTAATTAAAGTCCAAATGGAATTAAGAAAGTGAACTTTGTTTACTACATGTGAAACTTTTGAATACCTAAACCGAGACTTGTTGAAGTGGAACATGCTACTATTGGTTGCCATGGTATTTATGAATTGAATAAATGATAAAGATTAAACTGAGTTATAAATTATTTTTAATGATGAGCCTATCTCCTTCAATGCTACTGTAAACATTTTTTTTTAATGCCACTCTCTTTCAATGCCACACGTTGGGTAGCCTGGGCCCTTCTCCCTCAATTACAATGTAAACATTTAAATGATGAAACCCTTCCTAAATGAGTTAGAAACTATTATTTTATGATGCCATGTATAAGATGTAAAGGGGACTGAGAGCTCGGGTGTTTGCGCACAGAAGAGGGATGCTAGGCGGGGGGGTGTTGTGGGCTTCGACGGAGGTCAACGGTAGGGGTTACGGCGGCGGCTTCCCGAGCTGAACGGCAGCGTGCGGCGCAATTTGAAGCGGCGGGGGTGGATCCGAAGGTGGTGGCTGTCGAGATCGGGCGACGGGCGGCGATGGGAGCTCAGGGCGGTGCGACATCTTCCAGGCGGCGGACTTGACTCTGATCGGCGGCGGCGGCTTGCGTTGCGGCGACGACCGCTGGAGGCGGCAGCGAAGGCGGTCGTCCGCCCGAGGGCGCTAGTGAGAGAGGGGGGAAGGTGGAACAGAGAGAGGGGGGAGAGAGACGTAGAGAGAGTGTGAGAGATGACAGAGCGGGGAAATTAACAAAGACAAAGACAGAAATTAACAGAGAGAAGGAGAAATAGAAAGAGACGAAAGATTGGGTTCATTGTGATTGAAATGGAAGGGGGCTTGTTGCCCAGGGGAAGAAACCTTAGTGGATAATTTATAGGAAAATAAGTTATTATAAAAAGGATGGTATTAATCATGGTATTTAATTAGTTAGGTGGTTAGTGCGGAAAGGGGGATGAATCGGGGCCTCATGTTTCTCATGTGCTGGCTGCTACAAAGGGTTGCCGATAGAATGGGTTGGAAAAATATACGGTGAGCAAATATAATAATGATAATAGTTAATAAGTTAAGGGGTTGGGGGTTGAGTGTCGGATCTCAGCTACCAAGAGGAGGTGGGTTAAGTGGGTAGGGTTAGGGTAATTATTAGGGGTAGATCCAATGTTAGGGTAATAGTAATTAGATAACGGTAATTAGTGAATAGTGATTAGTGATGTAAAAAGTCATTAATAGATGTACTTAGCAAAGCGGTGAAATAAAAACGCGTTTTCACAAATGACTCTGAAAAATTACGAAAACATACCCACGAGATCGTATTGTCGCGAGGATCGTGAATACAAGATCCGTTTTGGGATTCGAGCTACGAAAATACTAGTTTTAGGCCAAAACGTTTAGAAAGCGGGTGTGCGGGTTCTAGGCTAAAATGATATCAGAAAATTATGAATTTAATCTGGGGAGCTCTAAATGATCATAGGAGGCTACTGTATAAGTTTGAAGATATTTTGAAAATGTTTAAATAGAAAATAAATTCGTCGACCCAAAACGGTAATTATTGAAAACGAATTTTTATCGAAACGTTTTTGAGTATTTGAGGAAATCTGAAATTGCTGAAATACAATATAATGAGTCTAGTGTTTCAAAATATTTTTATAAGAATTTTTGAAATCAGTTTTGATATACAACTCCTGACTAACCACTATAAAGAGATTTTTTTAAAAAAAATTGTTGAAAATTATGTATTTGAAGTGTTTGAAAAATACAGGCCGTTACAGTTTCCCTTCATTGTGATTCTCAGGCAGCCATTGGTGTTGCTAAAAATAGTGTCTACAACGGGAAGAAGAGACACATTCGGATCAGGCACGGTGTGGTTAAACAACTCCTGAAAAATGGAGTAATTTCTTTGGAATTTGTAAGTTCAGAAAGAAATCTTGCAGATCCATAACCAAAGGATTGCCAAGGAAAGTGGTTCTTGATTCGTCGAGGGGGATGGGGCTAAAGCCCATGAGTTAAGGTTATATGGTTGATACCCAGTGTGGTCTAACGAAGCCATATGATCTTAACAAACACTACATTCCCATCCCTATGGCGTGTGGTAGTGTTCTTTGAATCCATAGCCAAGTTTGGTGGTGCTAGTGAGAAGCACTTGATGGATTCACTTTGAGACAAGTCCATAACCAGTTTTGGTGGTGCTATTGAGAAGCACTTGATGGACTTAAGCAGAGGTTGAGCTGTATGCTTTTAATGGTTTCACAACCAATTTTGGTGGTGCTATGGAGAAGCACTTGATAAACCACCTATGTGGGTGTGAGGGTTTGGCCGCCCTCTATGAAAGACAAGGGCAGTCTTTCTAGAGCACTCATGAGACCCAAGGTATGCGCATGGCCTATAGCGCTTGTTATGTATCGCTAAGTTTGCACAAACTCAAGGGAACAATATGTGTTGTGGGGGTTCTCAATCGAACTCTAATGAGTTCAAGAGAAATTCACTCATTAGAAAGTAAGTTGTTACCTCACTTCACTACGTATCAATTCAATCGAAAGACATTGATACTTAAGCATTCATCCCTCTTTACCCAGGATCTTTCTCTTCTCTTTCTTGAGCCATTAAGTGGGGGATTGTTGGAATTAATGGCTCTTTTGGCCATTTGTTCACTCCCTCTCTCTCTCTTTTAGTCCCACATTGGATAGGCAATCACCCTTGAGTGGGTATATAATAGGATTCTCTCTTATGGGCTATTGGACTTGTTAATGGGCTAGGACTTGGGGGTAGCTCGCGTGCGCATGAGCCCAAGTGAGGGGCCGAGCCCAAACCGGGGTGAGCCGAATGGAAAATCTGGGCGAAGGATCCGAAAACCCTTAGCGTGTGTGCGCTGGCGTCGTGCCTGCGCAGGGGGGGTTACGGGTGCGCGCGCGGAGTGCCCGAGTTTTGACTCGTGTTTTTGGCCCATTTTATTTTTTCAGAATTCAAAAAGCCCAATACGTTTTAATGTTCCCAACAGCCATTTTTTATTTAATTGCAACAGCTATTGCGAAAAATCATCTCCACAAAAAACCTCTTCTCCTCCATTCCTCATCCTGGGTATCGATCTCTGTGCAAGCTCCACGCTTCTGGCCGCGAGTGGACGCGTTCAGACGCGACTGCGTTAACCTTGGGGAGCAACCGGCATCATCCAATTACCACCACGGTCGGGCCGTAGTTGTTTTCAAGGCAGTGGCTCATCCACGGCGCAGTTCATCTTCTCTGTCTCGGATTTCCTCTTTCCTTCTTATTCGTATTTTGTTTTCGCTCGTATTTTAACTCTCTTTTTTTCTTCTGCAGTCATAGATCTTATCTTTCAGGTCTAACAGTACTGGAAGACCACTTAGTGGAGAATCTCTTACCACCTCTTGTTATGTTGTTTTTCAAGTCACCAAGATCATTATGAATGAGAGCAAGCAATACACTTTCCCTTTGAACCGATTTACATGATTTCTTAGTTACTTTAGACTCAACACATACTTCACATTTATCATAATTGGAGGACCTGCTGAATTTTTTTTACGCTAATTTGCGCCGAATTTGTTGTTCTGTGTCGAATGCGCATGCGTCGAATTTGTTGTTCTGGGCCAAAGGTGTCTGTGCCGCTAAATATTTTTATGCAAATTTGTTGTTCTTTTAAATTTTTGGCTGTGAAAATAATTTGTTGGAAAACAAAGATTTCGCGGGAGCAAATCTTAAATGAACGACTAGTCCATATAAATAGCCTTCCCATTTTGGGGGAGGTAAGCTCTTTTTTAGTAAAATTATCTCTCGTTTCATTTGAGATTGATTTATCTTATATGTCTCAAATTCTAATTTAAGAGTAGGAAGAGTCGAAGAGGGTGTCTTACCTTGTGTTAGGCTCACAATGCTCTTGACTGTTATGATGTGCATGTCATGTTACAATTAAACAAATAGTCCTAACAGTTTCCCTTGCCCACCATGACATCAACTTCTTTTTAGTTTTCATTTGGATCTTATATTCTTTCTAATTTCACAAAACTCAATTGAGCTTTTGGCTAAAGCTAGAAATTATATTTATTGTTTTTAATCCGTCAACATGTCGCTTATAAGATGGTATGTGGTGATGCACATAATCTCCCTAGACATGGATCGGGACGCCTGGACGAGTATTCTCGCAAAAAGGGGTGTCCGAACATGATAGGTTTGCCATGCTGAGAGGGAAAATCCTTTGCTGCCGCTTGAAACAGATAGAAAACTCGTTAGGAGAACCGAAGTGGGTGTCCCTCTGATTCGACTCCTATAATTAAGGTAGTAGCAAGCGAAGGAAGAAGGAGGGCCGTCGGCTAGAGAGGTAGCTGCAGCTATGGTTTTGAGATGGGAAAAGAGATGGAGATGCTAGGGTTTGAGTTAGACATATTAAGCATACATGATATAAAGGTGTTTCCTCTCTATATTTATAGGGTTGGAGGGTGCTTGCGCCATGTCAGGCGGTCCCACATTTTCTTTTGTATGCCAGCCGTGAGCTGGGTTATAGTTGGTATTTCTAGAATTTGGTAATCGCTCCCCTGATAAAGCTGGCCACACGCTCCCTGGAAAAAGGGAGCGTGCGCCCCTCTAATAGAACTGGCCGTCACATACATTTTGGATGTATTCGATGATAACGACCCGGAGAGGGTGCGGATTGATCACGTGTGATTACGCCACGTGGAGTTGGAGTGGGCCGAGCTAACCAAGCGAGCAGGTGCTCATGCCTTGAGGTTGAGGAGCTGAGGTCAGGTCGGGCTAACCTCTCGAGCCGGATCAAGAGGTCCCCGAAGGCGGGTCCCATCTGACTAGCTGTTCTGGGCCGTATTGCTAGTGAGCCCAAGTAAAAAAATGGATATCTACAATATGATTACGATTAGGGTTTTTCTCACATTAGTCCCTTAAATTATGCGTAATTTGATATTAGTCCCTTATTTCTTTGTATTTTGAGTTTAATCCCTCAAATCTTAAGCCGTTAACCTAAATAGTCCCAACATCCTATATTCTGTTAAATAGTTAGATTAAATAACGATTAATTAACAATTAGTGTTAATTAACTAGGTATTAAGCTCTAATGGAGGAGGGAGGCAGGGGGAGTCGGAGGGGGGGGTGGAGGGGAAGAGGAGTTTAATCCCTCTTTGACCGCCGTTCACGATGGCGCTCCTCTCAGTTGCCTTCAGCCAGATACACACCGCCGTGAAGCTGATCACGAGGCTGAGAAGGCCGCTGCCGAGCCCGATTCCCACGATGGCCATCACCGAAAGCCCCTTCACCCTCATCGGCGGCAGTGGATACCCATACAAACCCCTATTTCCTACAAATGAGCTGGCATTGAATCGGAGCCCTCCCCGCCCGCCGACGTCGACGATGGTTCGGTTGGCGAGAAGGACCGGGATGGGGCCCTCGAGGTCGTTGTAGGAGACGTCGAAGGCGGAGAGGCGGACGAGGAGGCCCAACTGCTCCGGGATCTGGCCGGAGAGGAGGTTGGAGTGGAGGTTGATGACGTTGAGGTAGGCGCAGAGGGCGAGCTGAGGGGGGATCTGGCCGGAGAGGAGGTTGGAGGAGAGGTTGAGGACAGCGAGGTTGAGGAGGGAGGAGAGCTGGGGAGGATAGGGCCAACGAGGCGGTTGGAGGAGAGGTCGAGGGTCTGGAGGTTGGTGCAGTTGGAGAGGAGTGGGGAGAGGGAGCCGGAGAGGGAGAAGTTTGGTAGGACGAGCTTGTAGATGCGGCCGTTGTTGCAGGTGGCGCCGGCGATATAGGAAGCGGCGAGGCCGTTGCACGGGGAGGCAGTGGATACCCATACAAATAGTCCCTCACCTCCTCCCCCTCCATCCCCCACCTCCTCCGCCCCCTCATCCCACCTCCTTCATGCCGGCCGATCTCCCCTCCCCTCATCCTCCCCATCATCCGCCCTCCTCCCCGTCGATCTCACCCGCCTCCTCCCCCTTCACCCCCCTCCTCCCCACTGCCGCTCTCCCCCTCCTCCTCCCCATTCATCCCCCCCCCCCCCCCCCCCCTCCTCATCCCCGCCACCGGGAGAGCTCTCCCCCGCCGCCTCATCCCCCTCATCCCCATCCCCGTTGCCGTTCCCCCCTCCTCCCCATAACCCCCCTCTCCCGTTGATCTCCCCTTCCTCCCCCTCATCCCCCTCCTCCCGTCGATCTCCCCCTCCCCCTCATCCCCCTCCTCTCGTCGCCGATCCCCCCTCCCCCTCATCCCCTCTCATAGCCGCCGCGACCCCTCCGCCTCCTCATCACCGTCGATGCCGTCGCGAACAAGCTGGACACGTCACCACTAACAGCCACGTCAGCATTAACGGAGTTTTTTAACAGAAAATTAGAGTGTGGGACTATTTTGGTTATAGTTAATGATTTGAGGGATTAAACTCAAAATTCGAAGATTTAAGTGACTAATATCAAATTATGCAAGATTTAAGGGACTAATATGAGAAAAACCCTTACGATTAATTAATGGTTGAAAGTTTATGAAAACAAGTTGATTGATTAACATAACGTTAAGTTTTTTCCTATTTTAACTCAAAGCTCAGGGTTTTTTTCGTTTGAAGTTAAGCCTTCTTTAGACAATAACAATGTGTAACGTAGACTATCAGATCGTTTTGTGCTTTTTTTTTTGGGACAGAATAATTGTTTAGAATAAATAAAATATGATTTCTCTCGTTCAAGCTGGAGTAGCTCAGTTTGTTAGAGCGTGTGGCTGTTAACCACAAGGTCGAAGGTTCAACCCCTTCCTCTAGCGTGTGTTGGTTGTAGTAATCCTCGTATTAAAACTTTTTAATAATTTTGATTAATTTTTCCTCTCATATTACAATATTCTTCTTGTTGTTTTATATTATCAATTCAATTCAATTCAATGTGGAATCAAATTAGTATATTAATGTGGATTCAAATTAGTATTTTGTATTTTAAAAAGTTACCGGTATGCTAAACAGAAACTAGATGTTAAAGCTTTGTTCTTTATGGTTAATGTATGGCTAAGATTGTACATGATTGTTTTTATAGAAAGAATAGATTTGATATCGATATCTTCATGAGCATCATTCACCTTTGCAGATATTAAGTTCAAGAGGCTGAACACAATCAAATACTTGATTAGGTTTTAAGTGGAATTGTAACTAAAAATACATAAAATACACCAAAAATACTATCTTGATGTAGGTTGACGTCCATCGTCTCCAAGCCCTAAAAACTTCAGCACTTGTTGCCTCAACTTGGACGAAAACAATGAGCCAACCCCTCTTGCCCTCCCGCCCTCGCTGGGATGAGCTCTTCCACCGTACGTAAAGTAAAGCCACCCGAATCCGTAAGCATGTCTCGATCCAAATGTTGCTCTTCCTCGAAACCTGCTTCGCCTAAGGTTATCCTGGAACTGTCAACAGCTTCGTTCGGATATCCTTTCGCTACTGCCGCCTACAGCAAACACATCCAATGTCAGAAGTTGTCCTAAATCTGGAACAAGTGTAACAAGAGATGTATGCAAGTCCGAAGACCCAAAATCATGTGGAATTGTGCTTTCTACTAAAACACCAGCATAACTATCCATAAAACCAAAGCCGATTATTGAAAGAATATGGCGGATTACATCCGTCGTCCCCTGGGAAACAGTAGAGAAATTTCTCTCAATCTGTTGGTTGTATGTTCATTGGATGCACAAATTGACCACAAGGCAACTGCTTTTAGAGAACCCCCAAGTTTCTCGCGAACAGTGACAAATCTAGTTGCATGCTGGAGGAGGTGACTGTCGCGGAGCCTGAGCCCCAGCTAATTTCATTCCATGAATAGTTGTTATAGCCAAGTCCAGATGACTACATCACTAACTAAGAATACCCGACAGAAGTTCAGCATAACCCCTGCTATGTAAAAGAAACCCACTAACCGATCCAGACTTCAAATATCAAAACACGGAGTTTAACAAAAACCAAAGACGCATATATGTCAATGCCATCACCAGCCCGGGTTCTACTAAGCACGTGAATCACAGACTGTACATCTTATTCCTGAGCAGCATCTTGGTCAGGGTCAACCACCTCTTCATGTCCATCCACCTCCTGTTACCCTGCTTCATCAGTTGTGATGCTGTTCCTAGCCGGCAACAAGCTTCTCCCAGCCAATCCCGTGGATCCTTGACTAACAAAGAACTTCCTTGAAACAAAAGAACTAATACTTCTCAAAAGATTAGTACTCCGCCTTAATTAATTATCAAAAAATTATATCATTTCGTTCCTTCCAGATGATCCCCATGCAAGCTACAACAGAAATGTCCCACTCTATCCTGATCAACTGTGATGCATGCCTTGTCTTCCAAGTAGATCACAACTCATCAAAATCGCTTGAAATGTCCTCAATCAGAAGATTACACGCCAACTCCCAAGTAGGTTGCACAAATTACAAGTCAGAAATAAATGTGCAGCTGTTCATTAAATTCCCCCACACAACACATATCTGATTGTGTCTCAGACCTTTTGTCAGCAGAACATCTTTAGCATCAAGTATGTTCTTCAGTATACGCCACTGTATTACTCTAATCTTGGAGGAACCGAGACTTTCCAAATGCAACTAAATTTCATCTACCACATCTGTTAATCAGAAAAGAATAGTAGATTTTAACTAGGAAAAAAACCACCTCTATTCCACAACCACACCATTCTATCCTCATAATTAGAAAAGGATTACTGGTTCAATAATCTCCAGAAGATGATGAAAATCAATCAGATGACTGCCAATAAGATTTCTTCTGAAATCAAAACACCAGTGACCACCAACCAATATAAGTCCAACAATATTAGAAACTGACACATATCTGTGGCCAACATAAACAATGCTGGAAAAAATTCCACTAGGATACATCTGTTGACCACTTGTCAACCCAAACTACAAAATTCTTACCATCACCCAGACCCAGTTTAGAACTACATATCCAAGAGCAAGATGCTTCAAAATTCCTTCCAATAAAAAAAATCTCCAATTCTGACCAACCCGTATGTAATAATTTCAGTGATACAATAATCTGACTAAGCAGTTCGACTGCAACTTTATCTTATTAAAAAAAGTACAAAACAAGTTCCCTAATAAATCAGCATTCATTTCTTTCAAAGCTAGCGCTCCCATGCCACCCTGACCTTTGGGCTGACAGACCTTCAAGCAACCAAACAAGAACACCCTGAGACTTCCTTAGTACTTCTCCAAAGAAAAATATCTTGTAATATTATTAACCCAACTAGGAACAACAGAAAAGGACATGATGTATAGAGGTATAGGAAAAGGGACAGCATTAAGTAGAATTAACCTACCACCTTCAGATAAAGCACTACTTGTCATGACCCAAGATCAGGCACATGACAATCGCAGTGTGTATGAAATTTAATTAATTTCCATACACACTAGGCTATGTGATGGACTTCAAAATCCAGAATCACCCTAAGTAAACATGAAGTCAAGTGCAAAACTCGATAAATTCTAACATCTATGAAAAAGTTCAAGATTCACACAAAATATTCGTATCACTTGGGTTATCAGTCCTTATTACAATCTTCCTCATAGATCTAGCTTTTAGACGATCCAATCCAATGATTTTCATAAATCTGTGAGAAAGAGAAACCAGTTTGTTATGTGATATTTGTCTATGGACTCTCTACCAAATGGAAGAATATTCACACCCCGAGCTGCTGCATATAGCCCCTCACTGCTTTGGATTTGGAAAGTGTTACGAATTGTATGAGCTAACAGCCAACTAAGCAAACTGTTAGATTAGATGATTGGTTGTAATGTTTGTATTGGGCATTTGGCCCAAAACTGCCATGGTTTACTATAACTATGGATAATCCAGGTTAGAATGAATTATGCTCCTAAACCTCATTTCTAATTCTGGGGTATTATGCTCCTAAACCTCATTTCTATTTCTCTGGTTCCAATATGCTACCAGAGCCAGATTTTCAGACGTGCATATCCATCCAACCAATCCTTGTAATAAGCAAGTTTGGAATAAGGCGAGTCTTCCCTAAAGATGATTCCTCTTCTTATAGGATGCCACAAACAGTGAGAAAAATTGTGCCCATGGCAGATAGCATGTATCATTCAAGTTAACAGTAGGGGTAGAAAGAGTCTGAGGGTGCAGTCTCTCTATGGTAGAGCTCTTCATCTCTGTAGAAGGAAACATCACATTCGACTCAAAAGACATGATTAACATAACATGAACTAGCTAGATAAGCTAGCATGGTGACAATCAGTATCAAACATAGACATTAGTAGTCAGTAAAGAATCAATGGTCAGTATTAGAAACAGGCACCATCAGAAGTCCTGAAACAGAAAGCTAATCTCAACGACAGATAATGTAAGCATGCAGCAATAGATCCAGGCGAAACATCATGCCTAGAATTTTTTTTTGACAACAGTATTGTACTGATATACTGTACATGTGTTACAGTATCAATTCTTTAAACAGTATCAAACCCCTAACTTAAAATGGTGGACTGAACTGTGATATGAGCAAGTAGCATCAAATCTGGTCAGATCAGATCAGATCAATTGAGGAAGTTGAAAGACAATGCCGACACCAACAAATGCACCGGCCAGCAGTGACGGTGATGCAGGACGTAGGCGATGAAGCTAGAGTACATGAAAAAGAAGTTGACAAGAATGACGAGGACAATTATAATCAACGCCCCACGGACCACGGACATCTTCCTGCTCCCTCGCCCCACTGACCACGAGGACAAGAAGTTGACAATGGCATTTTGCGGATCCCCTCCAACGCCCCATGGACCTCTTCCTGCTCCCTCGTGGTGTTCACAATCTCCCTCGAGCCAATCTGGTACTCCGCCGCATCCCTCGTAGTCCTCGTAGGTCTCCTAGCGTCTGCCATGCCCATGCCTCTCGCCTAGGCCCAAGGAGGCCTATGTCTCTGAAATCAGGCCAGGAACCCCTCGGATGACCCGACGGCTGTGCTCCGTAGTCCAGCTGGCTCGCCCGGGGCCCGGGGCTCCCCTAGGATTACTGGCAGGGGTTGTCGGGCCCTTCACGCTCCTCCCAAGGGTTCGATGGTCCCCGGGGTGCCTGTCGCGGGCCGTCGCCCCTCTTTGTCCTCTCATTGTGGCGGTGCGGCCCCTGGAAGAGCTGCTGGGGCTCACCATTGCCACCACCAAAGGCCTCCAAGGGCTGTGACTGCCCCTGACGGCCTCGCAAGGGGCTACCACCCCCTGCTGATGACTCCCGGGGGCTGGCGGCCCCTGGCGAGTTTGTAGGGGCTCACCGGCCCCTATAAACGGTTCCCAGGGGGCTGGCGGCCCCTGGTGAACCCGTAGGGGATCGGAGGTCCCTGTCGATGATTCACATGGGCTAGCAACACATGGCAAACTTGCAGGGGGTCGCCGCCCCCTGCCGATTGATCCCAGGGGGTCGACGGTCCCTGACGAGATCCATGGGGATCGCTGGCCCTATTGTTGAGCCATGGAGGTCTGAGCAATCACCCTCACATCTCTGAGAAGCTCTCATCGACGAACTCGACCTCCTTTTCCTTCCCCTTGGTCAAAGCTCGCTCCGTTCGCCTCGGATCTGTGATGTAATCTTCTTCTTTCCTCAGATCTGGGCTTGATGAGTTCTTCTTCTCAGATCTGAAGCAACTCCTCTATTTGCTTCCTCAAGGGTTCCAAGGCCAAAGCAATGTGGCCAGTGAGTTGGTTGGAGAGTTGGATGTCGATTTGGGTACCAATTTGGTTGGAGAGCCTCTTTTCCATTGCTAGCATCCACCGATCCATCAAAGCAAACATTTCATCCATAGATCTCCTAAGCTCCTCGATGTCAGAAGTGAATTTCCCCTCTAAAGATTCAATCTCTCTAGTTGTGGCCGTAAGGATCTTGCTCTGATATCAATTTGATGAGAAATGTAGGGTTTGAGAAAAAGAAAACTACAATAAATATATGAGTTTTTTTCGAAAGGAAACCAACTCTCCAAACTTTAGATCTAAGAAACAAAGCTTAACCTCACTTAGGCTAGGATTTTACTCTCTACTCTTGGGTTTAATTCTCAAAACATACATGAAGAAGATGGGTTGCTTTCCCCAACACAAATAGGACAATTTTGTCCAAAATCACAAACAACCCTCCAGAAACCCAAAAGTTTGCAAAACGCCCAAAATCTTCACAAAAATGACATTGTGCTAGCTAGCCAATCATGATCCGTCATGTGTCGCCTCCTCTGATAAGTGATGATCTCATCAGTGTGTTAGGGTTTTTGAAAAGATATTAAATAGGGATGGTTAACATGTAGAGTGAGTAAAAGTGGGTTTGGATTTTAAAAAGAAAAATGTCTGAGCTTACGGGTTGGGTTTAATACGGCTTATGGGTATGAGGCTTAAACGAGCCCCTAAAAATCTGGAAAAATCACAAAAATTAGACAACATTAAATTAATATGTTTAAAACATTTTATCGATAAAATATACATGATTATGAATCAGTGCCATTACAATCTCCAAAATTGGTTTTTCCTACGATCAGCCTCAGCTATCCATGCAACATCAGGAGACTGAACAATAGTTTTCCTGCCCCACATGCTAGAAGAAGAATTACCTTAAGAAAGAAAAATCCCCTAGAATTACCCTCAGAGTTCCTAGAAACTTTATCCCAACCATGCCGATCACTGCAAGCACCTTATGGCTCTCTATCTTCAACAGAAGATTTTGGCCCTTAGTGCCACCAACAATCTCCTCTGACAGAATAACAAGATAGACACTGTGGCAGGGTAACAAATACTCCAGCAAACAGGGGAAGACTACAAGGAATACAATAATGAGACCTCATAGCTACCAACAACACAGCTTCCACATACTGATTTCCATTAGAGGAAACTTCATCCATTTCAACTAGATACACATAACCATCATTGCATTGGCGTTGGTATTAAAATCCCAAACAAACAGTGGCAAAGTCTTCACATTAATCAAAACCCTTCCCTTGTACTCTCTCTTCTCTACAAAATCTCACTCATGAGGGAACCATCATCTCAGTCTGATTTTGTAACACGCAGTATTAACATCTTTCAACGATAAAAGATCATGCATATGATCTATTGAAACAAAACAAGCTAAATATTCACTATTAGTGAATAAATCAACCTCCCAACTTGGATTTCAATATTTAGTAAGATACCACAGCATTATGAATATAGATATAAGAGCACAACTATGATATTTCCAATAAGTCTTAGCCATCAAATCAGTAAATTAAAGCAAAGCAACACACGTAAGAGGACGGTCACCTGAAATATAAAGCCCAGGACCAAAATTGATATAGAATCGAGGTCCTTCATCAAAAAGAAATTGACTGATATTACCCACAAATCGGTGATGATCTCAGCGTCCAAGACCCTAGCAAGCTGAAAAGAGGAATTGAACACCATCGATTTCGTGGACCGCAGTCGATCACCAACAGTCAAAGAAACCCGAAATCTACCAATCAATCACTGCAAGCACCTTATGGCTCTGTATCTTCAACAGAAGATTTTGGCCCTTAGCGCACCACCAACAATCTCCTCTGACAGAATAACAAGTTAGACACAGTGGCAGGGTAACAAAGACTCCAGCAAACAGGGGAAGACTACAAGGAATACAATAATGAGACTGATGCGATGCGGCTAGGAGAAGAGGCGGGCCGGCTAGGTGAAGGGGCGGGCCGCACGGACATCGAGAGGGCACCGGTTCGGGTCTATCAACGGAGGAGGCGACTTGGGTCCACCACCGACCCGGTCCCAAACTTGTAATTCCGCAAGAGAAGGGGAGGGCTAATCGGTAATTGGACAATTGCTAATCCCTCCCCTAATAAGGGGACGGCCGGCCCTTGCGATGGGTTTTATCGCAGAATTGATGAAGTATTTTATTTCCCTTAAAACCCTAGTTTAATTCCTATTGCTAATTAGTTGTTCTTGAGTTTAGATCTATTATTCTAGGAATTAATTAGTATTTTCAGAACAATTCTTCGTCATTAAACCCTAGATTAGGAAGTCCAAAACCATAAAAATCCCACCTTTGATCCCCACAAAAAGCCATAATCGTATCAAATTGGTATCAGAGCAGTCGATCTATGACAAGCACGCGATCCATGGAGCGGGTTGAAGTTTTGGAAGAGAAGGTTGAACGGATGGAAACCCAAATCAGCAAGGGTTTCATCGACGTGAGAAGGGAAGACGCCGAGATAGCCGCAGAGATCCGGGGAGAGATGAAAGAGAACCAAGAGAAAACGGAGGCGAAATTGACGGAATTAACGGAGGCTATAGCGGCGTTGACCGCACATCTCGTACCGAAGGTGAATCCAAGCAAAAAGGAGCCACCTTTGGCAAAGGACAAGAGCAAAAAAGACGAACTTTTTCGAAGGCGGGCCGGAAAGAGATGAAGACGGAGGCGTCGATCTAGGAGACAAGGAGTGGGGACTCATCACGATCCCACGCCGCCGTGCCAAGAAGATAGGGGCACCGGAGGGGGTTTTCTGCCCCTCCGGCAGCCCTTCGGGTGGCCGCCGCACCCCCAGGGAACTCTGGGGGGCCGGCAAACCCCTAGAGGAGCAGGGGAGGGCCGCCAGGCTCCCAGGAGGGGCGGCCGCACCTGTCGCCCCTCTCTGCACCTGCGACGAACCCAGGCGGGCCCCCCTGGGGTCGCCGACCCAAATTCAGGGCCGACCGTCCCCGGCGAACCCCTGGGGGGCTTCGATCGACCCCAGGGGAGGCTTCCGATGCCCGGCGGACCCCCGGGGGGCCCCGCCGCCTTCCAGGACATCTGACAGACTTTTCTGAGCACATTCGGGCCCCCGGGGGCCCCGCCTGAGGTTTGAGGAGCACAATTTCCAGGTTTTCAGCCATCTGAGGGATCCGACAGAGGTTTTCAGCAGCCTGGAGGCCACCGCCAGATCACGGGTGGTTCGTCGACTCAGCCCCCACCCTTCGAGGGAGTGACAGGTGACTGGAGAGCATACCAGGGCACACCGGGAGGTCACCAGACAGAGTATGGACATCCACAGGGTGACTGGCACGGACATGGCGCAGAGGGAGGGGTCCGAGATCAAGCCGAGGCATATTTTCCAGACGGACGACAAGGGTACCAGCAGAGGGGAGGATTTCACCAGCAGGAGAGAAGTGGATTCGCTGGCGAGAGACGTCTGAGGAAGCTCGAGGTGCCCATCTTTGAGGGAGGAGACACAGATGACTGGCTGTACCGGGTGGAGAGGTACTTGGAGGTGCCAGCAGTCCCAGGAGAGGAGTGGCTTCAGACGATAGGTGTTTGTTTGGAGGGGGAGGCCTTAGGCTGGTTTCGTTGGATTGATCAGCAGCAGCCATTTCAGACGTGGGGGGAGTTTACGTCGCTCTTGATGGAGCGATTTGGTGCAGGGCAGTCTGGCGGCGTATTCGAGAGACTATATTCTCTGAAGCAGGAGGGGAGCGTATGGGATTATATCAGGAAGTTTGAGTCGCTCTGCCACCGAGTTCGGGGAGTATCTGAGGAATCTTTGGAGGGCTGCTTTATGAAGGGGCTGAAGCCTACGATGAGATCAGGATTGAGGCAGTTCGAGCCAGTTGATCTGCGCGGGATGATGACGTTGGCGAGGAAGGTGGAGGACCATCAGGAGACGGAGCGGAGAGCTCGCCGGATGTGGGGAGGCGCCACGTTCAGGGGTCAGACGGCTGCTACAGGACAGAGGACCGCACCTTCTTCGGGGGCCACGTCTGGTCAGGGAGCTACAGCCGTTGCTGGGGGCGGTAGAGACAGGAGGCAGGAGCCCCGAGCTGGGGGGCAGGTGCAGAGGAAGACAGATGCAGAGATACGAGAGAAGCGGGTGAAGTGATTGTGCTTCAGATGTGATGAGAAGTTCACCCCAGGACACCGATGCGCTGATCGAACTCTCCAGATACTGGTAGCTGGCGATGAGGAGGGAGAGGACGAGGTTGTCATCCTAGAGGCAGGAGAGGAGGAGGTAGAGCACCAGCACTTGGACTTTGCGGAGGTGTCCCTCAATTCTGTGGTAGGGTTCACACCGAACCATACCATGAAATTGGTGGGACAGGTGGGCAGTCAGGAGGTGATAGTGTTGGTCAACAGTGGGGCCACCCACAACTTCATTACCAGCAGGTTGGTGGGGACACATGGACTGCAGATGAGTGGCACAGAGTGGTATAGAGTGATGCTGGGCACGGAACAGGTGACACACAGCACAGGTGTCTACTGCGGGGTGATTGTGACGATTCAGGGATGGCAGATTGTCACAGACTTTCTTCCCTTGGAGCTAGGGAGTACCGATGTCATCCTGGGGATGAAGTGGCTGTAGACCTCGGGGAGACCAGGACAAATTGGAAGATGCTGAGGATGGAGTACCGGGATGGGGGAGGACAGTGGTATTGCAGGGAGATCCCAGCCTCTGCCGCTCCTTGGTGTCCTATAAGGCCATGTCCAGAGCGATCCACACGGCAGGAGGAGGTTTCTTGTGGAGCTTCAGGCTGTGACAGCATCAGTGCAGAGCGAGGACCGGACACAGGTGGTGGCACCGGAGGTTGAGCAGCTTCTGGCTCAGTATGAGGAGGTTTTCCAGACACCACAGGGGCTGCCACCACATAGAGATCATGAGCACGACATCGTCTTGAGGGAGGGCGTGTCTCCCATCAGTGTGCGACCTTACAGGTATCCACAGGTACAGAAGGACGAGATAGAGAGGCAGGTGGAGGACATGCTGCAGACAGGAGTGATTCAGCCGAGTACTAGCCCTTTCTCCAGTCCGGTTTTGTTAGTGAAAAAGAAGGATGGTAGTTGGATATTCTGCGTGGATTACATGGCCCTGAATAAGGAGACGGTTGCAGATAAATTCCTCATCCCTGTGATTTATGAGCTGCTGGATGAGCTCCATGGGGCAGCTTGCTTTTCCAAGATTGATCTGAAGTCCGGGTACCATTAGATACGGATGAGGGCGGCCGACGTGCCCAATACTGCTTTCAAGACTCATGAGGGGCACTATGAGTTCCTGGTCATGCCCTTCGGCCTGACGAATGCCCCTGCGACGTTCCAGGCCTTGATGAACAAGGTATTCCGACCTTTTCTCCGGAGGTTTGTGCTGGTATTTTTTGACGACTTCCTGGTGTACAGTCGCAGCATGGAGGAGCATGTGGGGCATCTGCGAGCAGTGATGCATGAGTTACAGGAGTAGCAGCTGTGTGCTAATAAGAAGAAGTGTTTGTTTGGGCAGCTGCATGTTGAGTACTTGGGACACGTGGTGTCAACGGATGGAGTGGCAGCAGATAGGGCCAAGATTGCGGCCCATATTGGACTGGCCGATACCTACCACCTTACGGGGTTTGCGGGGCTTCTTGGGCCTGACAGGGTACTATAGAAAGTTTGTCCAGACTCCAGGGATACAGTACGATTGCTTGGCCACTTACCGAGCAGCTCAAGAAGGACAACTTCCACTGGGGCGAGGAGCCGACCAAGGCGTTCGAGGCCTTGAAGCAGGCGATGACGACGGTGCCTGTTTTAGCACTTCCAGATTTCAGCAGACCATTTGTGATAAGACACCGACGCGTCAGGATATGGGTTGGGCGCAGTGTTGATGCAGGACCAGAGGCCGATTGCTTTCTTCAGCCAGACTCTGTCAGCACGAGCGAGGTTGAAGTCAGTATATGAGCGGGAGTTGATGGCGATTGTCCTGTCCGTTCAGAAGTGGAGGCCCTACTTATTGGGCAGGAAGTTCATAGTGAGGACCGACCAGCGGAGTTTGAAATATCTGCTGGAGCAGCGCATGGTTGCCGAGGAGCATCAGAAGTGGCTCTCCAAGTTGGTCCATATCACTTTCGAGATACAGTACCGACCAGGCCTGGAGATTAAGGTGGCAGACGCCTTGTCGCGACGCGAGGAGCCCGCAGAGGTGGCGGCCATTTCGACACCCGTCCTTCTGGACTGGGAGCCGTTGAGCAGGGAGATTGAGGCGGATGAGGACCTGGCGAGGATACGTGAGGCACTGCAGTAGGGATCCGCTGATTTTCCAGGATACACCATAAGCGGACAGAGACTTCTATACCACGGCAGACTGGTGATTCCCAGATGCTCCGCCCATATTCCGATGATTTTTCAGGAGTTCCACGGCAGCGCTATCGGAGGGCACTCCGGTATACAGCAGACTTACAGGAGGATGGCGAGAGAGCTATACTGGCCAGGGATGAAGAAAGACATTGCCCAGCGGATAGCGGAGTGTGACGTGTGCCAACGTCACAAGTACATGGCAATGGCACCAGCAGGGCTATTACAGCCGTTGGCCTTACCGAAGAGAGTCTGGGAGGAGATCAGCATGGATTTCATCGAGGGGTTGCCGCGATCAGAGGATTACAATTCTATACTGGTGGTGGTCGATCGGCTCAGCAAATATGCCCATTTCATACCTCTCAGGCATCCATACACCGCAGTCACAGTGGCAGTAGCTTTTATGAAGGAAGTGGTTCGCTTGCACGGTTTTCCCGCCTCCATAGTGTCAGACCGCGATAAGGTGTTCATTAGCAATTTCTGGCAGGAGTTGTTCAAGGTGCATGGGACCAAGCTGAGAAGGAGCACTCCTATCACCCACAGACGGATGGACAGACAGAAGTGGTAAATAGGAGTGTGGAAACCTACTTGAGGTGTTTTGTATCAGAGGCGCCAAAGCAGTGGGCCAGATGGTTAGCCTGGGCAGAATATTGGTACAACACCTCGTACCACTCGGCAGCGCAGAGCACCCCTTTTCGGATCTTATACGGTCGGGACCCGCCCCTTGATATACTACAGCAGAGGAGCCACACATGTGTCACATGTAGAGGAGCATTTGGGTGAGAGGGACAAATATCTGAAGGAGTTGAAGAAACACCTGTTGAGAGCCCAGCAGATTATGAAGACCAGGGCAGATGCGCACCGGAGAGATGAGCAGTTTGCGGTGGGAGACCGGGTTTACCTGAAACTCCGACCTTACAGACAGAAGACCTTGACCCGTCGGAGCAATGAGAAGCTAGCAGCCCGCTACTATAGACCCTACGAGGTGACAGCTCAGATCGGGAAGGTGGCCTATCGTCTGCAGTTGCCGGCCACTTCCACCATTCACCCGGTGTTTCACGTATCGCAGTTGAGGAGGGCCATTGGGAATCACACACTATCACCGACTTTACCACCCACCTTAACAGATGACATGGAGGTGCTTCTTGAGCCTCAGGAGCTGACAGGGATCCGGCAGGCAACAGATGGGACACAGGAGGTGCGTATTCGATGGAGGGGCCTACCAGACTACGATGCTACATGAGAGTCCGTCGCAGTGATAAATAACCAATTTTCAGAATTCCACCTTGAGGACAAGGTGGCACTTTTGGGGGGAGTAATGATGCGATGCGGCTAGGAGAAGAGGCGGGCCGGCTAGGTGAAGGGGCGGGCCGCACGGACATCGAGAGGGCACCGGTTCGGGTCTATCAATGGAGGAGGCGACTTGGGTCCACCACGGACCCGATCCCAAACTTGTAATTCCGCAAGAGAAGGGGATGGCTAATCAATAATTGGACAATTGATAATCCCTCCCCTAATAAGGGGCCGGCCGGCCCTAACGATGGGTTTTATCGAAGAATTGATGAGGTATTTTATTTCCCTTAGAACCCTAATTTAATTCCTATTGCTAATTAGTTATTCTTGAGTTTAGACCTATTATTCTAGGAATTAATTAGTATTTTCAGATCAGTTCTTCGTCATTAAACCCGAGATTAGGAAGTCCAAAGCCATAAAGATCCCACTTTTGATCCCCACAAAAAGCCCTAATCGTATCAGAGACCTCATAGCTACCAACAACACAGCTTCCACGTACTGATTTCCATTAGAGGAAACTTCATCCATTTCAAATAGATACACATAACCATCATTGCATTGGCGTTGGTATTAAAATCCCAAACAAACAGTGGCAAAGTCTTCACATTAATCAAAACCCTTCCCTTGTACTCTCTCTTCTCTACAAAATCTCACTCATGAGGGAACCATCATCTCAGTCTGATTTTGTAACACGCAGTATTAACATCTTTCAACAATAAAAGATCATGCATATGATCTATAGAAACAAAACAAGCTAAATATTCACTATTAGTGAATAAATCAACCTCCCAACTTGGATTTCAATATTTAGTAAGATACTACAGCATTATGAATATAGATATAAGAGCACAACTATGATATTTCCAATAAGTCTTAGCCATCAAATCAGTAAATTAAAGCAAAGCAACACACGTAAGAGGACGGTCACCTGAAATATAAAGCCCAGGACCAAAATTGATATAGAATCGAGGTCCTTCATCAAAAAGAAATTGATTGATATTACCCACAAATCGGTGATGAATGATGATCTCGGCATCCAAGACCCTAGCAAGCTGAAAAGAGGAATTGAACACCATCGATTTCGTGGACCGCAGTCCATCACCAACAGTCAAAGAAACCCAAAATCTACCAATCAATCACTGCAAGCACCTTATGGCTCTCTATCTTCAACAGAAGATTTTGGCCCTTAGTGCCACCAACAATCTCCTCTGACAGAATAACAAGATAGACACTGTGGCAGGGTAACAAAGACTCCCGTAAACAGGGGAAGACTACAAGGAATACAATAATGAGAACTCATAGCTACCAACTACACAGCTTCCACGTACTGATTTCCATTAGAGGAAACTTCATCCATTTCAACTAGATACACATAACCATCATTGCATTGGCGTTGGTATTAAAATCCCAAACAAACAGTGGCAAAGTCTTCACATTAATCAAACCCCTTCCCTTGTACTCTCTCTTCTCTACAAAATCTCACTCATGAGGGAACCATCATCTCAGTCTGATTTTGTAACACGCAGTATTAACATCTTTCAACGATAAAAGATCATGCATATGATCTATAGAAACAAAACAAGCTAAATATTCACTATTAGTGAATAAATCAACCTCCCAACTTGGATTTCAATATTTAGTAAGATACTACAGCATTATGAATATAGATATAAGAGCACAACTATGATATTTCCAATAAGTCTTAGCCATCAAATCAGTAAATTAAAGCAAAGCAACACAAGTAAGAGGACGGTCACCTGAAATATAAAGCCCAGGACCAAAATTGATATAGAATCGAGGTCCTTCATCAAAAAGAAATTGACTGATATTACCCACAAATCGATGATGATCTCGGCGTCCAAGACCCTAGCAGGCTGAAAAGAGAAATTGAACACCATCGATTTTGTGGACCGCAGTCGATCACCAACAGTCAAAGAAACCCAAAATCTACCAATCAATCACTGCAAGCACCTTATGGCTCTATATCTTCAACAGAAGACTTTGGCCCTTAGCGCCACCAACAATCTCCTCTGACAGAATAACAAGATAGACACTGTGGCAGGGTAACAAATACTCCAGCAAACAGGGGAAGACTACAAGGAATACAATAATGAGACCTCATAGCTACCAACAACACAGCTTCCACGTACTGATTTCCATTAGAAGAAACTTCATCCATTTCAACTAGATACACATAAACCATCATTGCATTGGCGTTGGTATTAAAATCCCAAACAAACAGTGGCAACGTCTTCACATTAATCAAAACCCTTCCCTTGTACTCTCTCTGCTCTACAAAATCTCACTCATGAGGGAACCATCATCTCAGTCTGATTTTGTAACACGCAGTATTAACATCTTTCAACGATAAAAGATCATGCATATGATCTATAGAAACAAAACAAGCTAAATATTCACTATTAGTGAATAAATCAACCTCCCAACTTGGATTTCAATATTTAGTAAGATACTACAGCATTATGAATATAGATATAAGAGCACAACTATGATATTTCCAATAAGTCTTAGCCATCAAATCAGTAAATTAAAGCAAAGCAACACACGTAAGAGGACGGTCACCTGAAATATAAAGCCCAGGACCAAAATTGATATAGAATCGAGGTCCTTCATCAAAAAGAAATTGATTGATATTACCCACAAATCGGTGATGATCTTGGCGTCCAAGACCCTAGCAAGCTGAAAAGAGGAATTGAACACCATCGATTTCGTGGACCGCAGGCAATCACCAACAGTCAAAGAAACCCGAAATCTACCAATCAATCTCTGAGAACCACTCAATCCGTTTCCAAGAACCCCAGCATCCTCAGTAGACAAAGGGTTTTCCCAGGAAACCAGCAGGACACTAACTATATCTGATCAACATCCAAAACCCCTAGGAACCCAAACCTCAAATCTCAACTGCTCAAATTAAACTTTCTTTCTTCCACTAGTAACTCGATCTTCTTCCAACTTCACTTGATAACGATTTCTCTTTTTTTAAGTAATGAGTATTAAGCCCAAACCCATCACAATAGAAGCAGTGCTTCGGCTTGCAGCACTCGCTCACTGTATGAGCATTACCACCATACCTAAAACACATGATTATGCTTGACATAATCAATGACAAACCAATATTAGTTACGGATTCAAAAGCTGCATGAAGCGGAAAGGGATCAGGCCTAGATTTAGGGTTTCTTCTGGCAGCTTCCCCATTCTTTAGCACTCTTTTTAGACGGACCCAGTGCATCTATGCCCAAAATACCTACCATATGACGACAAACCCCTTTTACTTTATCAAGTCTCTCACCTAACTGGGAGAATTTACTCCTCAAACCTCCATTAAAATCACCAAACGTTCTATGCCCAAGGATGATGACAAAGAGGTTGTCATTCCTGTCGGTTACATATATCATCCCCATTATAGATAGAGGATTCTTCGCAAACTGAGTTATGTAGCATCTGCAGTTCCTTCTTCATAAATACCAGTTAGTAAAATCAAATGCATATCATAAAACGAGCAAGGTAGTTCCTCCTAATCCTACTTCCAAACAGCGTGCAAGCGACATATCCCAATTTTTATTAATGCAGCTTTGCAGGTCATGTGCAATTGCCCTGTAAATATGCAAATCTGGCTCTATTTTCCACTTGTACATGAGCATGTGCAAGCATCATGAATCAAAAGCGGAATTAGCCAGTAGTTTTAAAGCAAAAAAAAGAAGAAGAAGAAAGAAAGCAAAAAAGGACTTGGACCTTTAGCGCAGCGTCTGAACTAAGAAAATTGAACTAGATGCAATTGACTAACCCAGTGCCGTTTATCTAGCTCAAATAGCCAAAACCTCCAGCATCTTGATTCAATCCCATCTATATAGACTGATATGTTGGTCCAATTGATATGGCGAAACTCCAACCTTTCCAAACCAAATCCCAGCCCAACACCGATGGCTTTGACAAAAGCCTCCTTCAGACACCAGTATCTACAAAACAAACCAGGGTAGATTCAAATTTATTTATAACAAGCAATTTTATGTGGGATCTTGCAATTTATCTCTTGAAGAGACTGAAAATAGAATAAATTCTGTGGGTATGCAGAAAAAAAGCAATATGCATTCCCGAGTAATCAGTGAAACCTTTTCAGTTGAAAAGAAAAACCAGAAGTTAGACATTCTAACAACCTAAATATGCATAGACCCCCATCCCCCTCCCAAAAAAAAATAAATAAATAAAAATAAAACCCCCCAAGAAAAAAAAGCATCACAGAGCTAATCCAAGTTCCTTATGATGTCATGTAATAAGAAATAAGACGTGGATATTCCTCTAGAATTTTCCATGTGTGTGGATTTGACCATATGAATTGGCAATTCCTGTAACTCAAAGAGTCCAAATAATTCCAAATGCATCCAGAGGGAAAACTCAATATATGTAATAGCCATCTAGGGTCAAACTACAAGAAAAACTCAACCATTCAAAAGAAATGGACATGTTTTCAGTTCAGGACACATCTATTAATTACAGTACTCTACCTGTAGAACATGGCCAAAATTTCATCCGAGGCACCAGCACCAGTAATGTCTTTCCATTCTAAGTCTGTGAAATATGATGAGAAGTTTTTGATAAACCCAAGCGCAGTTTCTTTCTTATGGATGGTGTGACAAATAATGTCAAATCCCACCAGGCACATTGGCTCTGATACTATACCGACATAGTCTCCTTGATGCGATGAATTAAAGTTAAATTTTGGGAAAATAGAATTTCCTCCATTTTGCTACAGATAGTAAAAACAAAATGTTACCAGAGTAATAAAATGTTCAGGGATATAAAATGTTTGGGGAAATAAATAAAGTGTCATCGTTACTACTAATACAAGCATAACATTCCTACAGGAAAGTCAAAAGATCCAAGTTACATTTAGAAAATGCAACAAATAGTATGAGACATAGGATTAAAGAAAGCAATAAAAGAAAAAGAAAAACATGGAGTATCTCATATGAAACCGGCATGGTAGCTATAAGAGGTGCAAACCATCCTTGCACAACTTGCAAAATGAACTTGGTAAAAAGTTCTTGAGAACCTAGTTGTCATCTTGAAATGAAAAATAGAAACCTCTGTTAGAGGTGAACCTCATTAAATAATTTATGCAACACTCATTTTGGTCACCAAACATACATACTGCACTTTATGAAACAACTCGATCAAAGCAAGCAATAAAATTTGTATGGCAGGAAATATCTCAATCAGCACAGCATATCGTATCTTAACAGAGCAAGGTCATACCAAATATGGCTTGCCCTCAACTGTTCGGTGTATGATGATTTTGTCAAATGGGATGCCTAAAACTTCATGTACTACTGAGTATTGAAGTAACCGACTGACAAGCGCTCTTTTCTTGTCCTCAAACTTGACAAACCTGATCACGTATGAAGTTCATGTAAGAAGTTAGAGATCTAAGGTACAATGTTTAAATGATGCAGCGTATCAGCATGCTTTGTTAATCTCAGGTTTCCCCCCTTTAAACTATATCGGGAAGAAGACAATGAAATTTTGATTTTCAGATGGATATATAATAAAAGAATATGATAGGATTCATCATTTACTATCAATGTCATGCCCCCCTAAAAGAAATAAATAACTTATATTTTTACTAACTTGTATCGATACCCAATTCCCCATGGCATGTGCTAATTAAATCTTACTAAATCCAATGGCATGTGCTGTGAACGTGTTAACTTGATGCCTGCTAAATGTCTTCTCCCATTAGAGACTAGTACCAGGTATCAGTCACAGAGAATGACAAAAAGAATCTTGTTTAATTTAAGACACAGACATAATAACAGACTGATCATACCATATGAAAAGAAAAACAGATGGACAAATGGGAGATGGCATTTGAAATGTAAGATAGATTAGTTGCAAAAGATCAACCTCATCAAAACATTTTTTTCCTTTCTTTTCGTTTTGTATAAAAACAATGACCGAAGTCTAAAACCTGATCTACACAGATGATAGAACTGACTGGTACATCCTAACATTAGAAGGCATGCTCCTCAGCTGTTCTTAGTAAGCAAGAATGTTATTGAGACAAGTGTAAAGCAGAAGCATAAGTGTATTTCCTATTTCCAGCCAGTTCATTACTTTTTTAAATTGTGCTGGTTGTCATATGCACAGTTTTTGTAAATGCTTTGCCACCAGCTATATAGCCCTCTGAACATCAACTTGCTTCTGTACTTAATCCCCAAAGTGCTCATTTCTATACTTCTACCCACATCAAAGATTACAAGGACAATGTTCTTCAGTGAATTTGGGTTTATTTCTACGGAAGCATGATGTATGAGGCAGCTCCATCAGTGCCCTTATAATCAATGGTCCCAATTCTGAATGAAGTTGATGTACTTTTTGACAAAGGGACACTGGATGAACACGTTAAATATATATTCATGTATGTTGTTATTGTAAAATTCAGAACCGTGGTGAGTCTTTGTATAATATAACTGTAAATACCTTGAAGAGTTCCATATTCGCCAGTGATATCTTAACTGTGCATAAGCATTTGTGAACCATTTCATAGTTCAGAAACTCTTGGGCCTAGATTATCTATGTAGTTAATTGCACTGAAGTAAGAAATGAGAGAAGAGATGAGAGATGAGAATGAGGGGGTGCAATTAAGAAGTGAGAGGAAGTTTCCAATGTAATCATGTAATTTTTCCAATCATATCATATTTCTATCATGTTGTGCCCCATGGAGAATGTCCTAGGTTGGGCGACTGAACCACTTAACTCTTGCATGCTCGGAAAGTAGGGGTGATGATCCCCCAATAACTAGCATCAGAGCCATGCTGGGGAAATCAGCGGGGCGGCGAGAGTGCTGCGAGGTTTGGAGGTCAAGACGGCAGTTGCGGCATTTTGTCGAGCACATGGCATGCACGCAAGTCGAGCAGCCAGTGGTGTTAGAAGCGCAAGCGAGGGGAGTGATGGTCAGAGCCATGCTCATGAAGCGGCAACAAGTACTAGGTTTGTCACTTGGGCCCGTTTAATTCTTAAATTAATTCCAAACAGTTTTTTGAAGAAAAAAAATGAAAGAATCGAAAATGCCGGAAAGAATGAGAAATCACAGACCTAGAGATGGGGGAGTGCTCATGAAGCGGAAGGAAAGAGAGAGCGAAGGAGAATTGATCCTCTGATGGGTTCCAGGTTGAGATGTCAACTATCCATCTTCGACCCCCATTCTCCATTTCCAAGAATCGCAGTGGCTGAGGTTGAAGAATTTTGGATGCTGTCGGCTTCAATTCTAACGACCAACGATCAAGTTCCACCTGTTTTCTTTCATCTAGAACACAAAAAAAATCATGAAATTAATTCAGCGTAACATTAATCCGACAAAAGGGGGGAGGGGGCGGATTTGAGGAAGAACAAAAGATGCGAAATTTACAGACCCTGATATGTGTTTTAAGACTTGAAATTTCCACTGATCATCCCTTGATTCCCAACTGCCAAATATAAAGGAGCCAAAAATGATAAACTCTATGTGAAGCTGCGTCCCGTTTGCCCTATGCTTGGAGTTGTAATGTTCCCTCGGGACAACTATTACACATATGGGGACCGACGGGCAAATCGGTGGATGTGTAATGTGTTCTTTTGTTAGATTGTGTGGTTGGATTGTGGAGTTGGTGAGTTGAGTTGGGTCCCACTCTGTGTAGTGTGTTTTTTTGGATGAAGAAAGTTGAATGAAGAAAGTGGTGTGGGGTACACTCAAGTTTAATTTGTGCTATTTATACCTAAACAAAATACTTAAAACTAAAATAATTAATTAATATAATATCTGATTGTTGTGAAGGGAAATTTAGGGAGAATAGGTGTAAGGGGTTAAGAGCCCCCTACCCGTGTATTTATAACTTTCAATAGTGGGTTGGATACCCAATTGGCCCAATGGGCCTATTCATAACACTTCCCCTTATCCAATCAACATTGAAATAAGAGGTGGATTCTTCAAGATCCGAGTTAGGGTAACTGTCTTGTTAAAGAAAGAACAGTTAACCCATAACTTCCCCTGTTTTGGGGATGTGTCTAGGGGTGGATACTTCAGGATCCAGAGTCAACGAGGTTGCCTCGTCAAAACCTTGACTACGGAAAACCCAGTGGGAAAAAACCTGTAGCCAAGGGAAAAGAATACAGCTCTGCAGTTGACTCCCCCTTATCAGACCAAGCTTCAGGCTTGCAGATTTCCTATGAATCTATACATCAGTCTCCTATGTATCTATGAGTTCATAGTTCTCTCATCCTGACCCAGTTTACATTTACTCACTCTCCTCATCCCAATCCCATATACAAGTTTCTCAAAGATACTAGTAGGCAGGGATTTGGTAAGCAAATCCGCCAAGTTATTACATGATTGGATCTTCTGTACCTCAATCTGCTTTTGCTTCTGAAGGTCGTGTGTCCAGAAGAACTTGGGGGAGATATGCTTCGTCTTGTCACCTTTGATGTAGCCGTCCTGTAGCTGGGCTATACATGCTGCATTGTCTTCATAGAGTGTAGTGGGTGCAAGAACGCCGGTCGTCAGGCTGGTGGAGGTGAGTATGTGCTGGATCACCGAGCGTATCTAGAAGCATTCCTTGCTTGCTTCGAAGATCGCAAGTAGCTCTGAGTGGGTGGATGAGACGGTCGTCATGGTCTGCTTCACAGATCTCCAGGATATGGCAGTGCCGCCATATGTGAACATGTATCCGGTCTGAGACTTCTCTGTATGAGGATCGGACCTGTAACCTGCGTCAGCGTAACCAACTAAACCAGTTGATGCCCCTTTCCTGTAGAATATACCTAAGTCTATGGCCCCTTGGAGGTAGCGCAGAAGATGCTTAACTCCGGCCCAGTGCCGCTGTGTAGGTGCAGCACTATATCTGGCTAGTAAGTTTACTGCAAACGCTATGTCAGGGCGAGTGCAGTTAGCCAGGTAAAGGAGTGCACCGATAGCACTTAAATAAGGCACTTCGGGGCCTAGTACTTCCTCCCCCTCTTCCAGCGGCCGGAAGGGGTCTTTGTGTACATCCAATGATCTGACGACCATCGGAGTGCTGAGGGGGTGGCACTTATCCATCTGAAACTTTTTCAATAAGTACGATGTGTAAGTTGACTGGTGTAACAGGATCCCATCTTTAAGATGCTCTATCTGAAGGCCTAAACAGAATTTTGATTTTCCGAGGTCTTTCATCTCGAAAGTTTCTGTCAGGCTTCTAGAAATCTTTGTGATCTCTTCAGGAGATCCGATGAGGTTTAAGTCGTCTACATAGACGGCTATAATTACAAATCATGTTGCCTTTGCTCTTATAAAGATGCAAGGACAGACTGGGTCGTTTTTAAATCCTTGCTGTGCAAGGAAGTCGCTCAGTCTGTTATACCACATCCTTCCAGATTGTTTTAGACCATATAATGATCTTTGCAGTTTCACTGAGTAGATGTCACGTTCTCTCTCTTTTAGTGCTGCAGGCAAAGAATAACCGTCAGGCAATCTCATATAGATGTCTCGGTCTAGGTTGCCATATAGGTATGCAGTAACCACGTCCATGAGTTGCATATCTAAACCCTCTTGTGCTGTTATGCCAATGAGGAATCGGAAGGTGATCGCGTCCATGACCGGGGAGTATGTGGCTTCAAAATCAACCCCAGGACGTTGGGTAAAACCCTGCGCTACAAGCCTTGCTTTGTAGCGTACGATCTCATTCTGTTCATTTCGTTTTCTAACAAATACCCATTTATAACCCACAGGTTTTACACCTTTTGGTGTCTGGACTATTGGTCCGAAGACCTTGCGTTTGGTGAGTGAATCCAACTCCACTCCTATTGCCGCTTTCCACTTTGGCCAATCATCTCTGCTTTGACATTCTGTCAGAAAGCGTGGTTCAATATCATCGTCGCAGTACGCGACGTTGATGTCAATATTACACGCAAATGTGTCATCTATTGTTGTGCTTTTTCTGTCCCAATACTCCCCAGTTCGTACATAGTGTATCGATACTTCATTTTCTCCCGGTTTTTCCTCTTCATGAGAGTTTGGGAGAGATGGGGTAGCAGGGCTTAAATTAGCATCATGTGGTGGTATTTGTTTACCATTGCCAAGGGTCCTACTCTTTCGAGGGACTTGGTCCTTGGATCCCGGTGGTCGTCCTCTCTTTTTGAGAGGTCCAACCATTTCTGCTGCAGGCGGATTGCATCCATTTTGCGGTATGTCAATCCTAGCTGGAGTGTTAGCAGCAGGGACGTGTGATTTGACAATCTTCTGGTTGTCAGTAAATTTGTCCGGCAAGAGATGGACAGTGTTTTGGATGTGGAGAATCTTCAGGACCTCCTCCTCACACTGGCTTGTTGGCGGATCAAAGTGACATAAAGTTTTTGTATCCCAAGTGATACTTTCTGAAGCTTCGGGCTTCTTTGTCTGTGGGCCTAGTCTTGGGAACGATGTTTCATCGAATTCACAGTCTTCTAGACGTGCCTTAAAGACGTCCCCCGTAAGGGGTTCTAGGAATCTAATTATGGAGGGGGTGTCAAACCCAACATAAATGCCTAGGCGACGTTGTGGACCCATCTTTGTCCTTTGTGGTGGTGCTATGGGGACGTATACTGCACAACCAAATATTCTTAAATGTGAGACAATTGGTGGGGCTCCAAGTGCTAGTTGCATTGGAGAAGATGACTGACCTCCAGAGGGTCTTAATTTTATTAAAGATGCAGCATGCAAAATTGCATGACCCCACGCATTCACTGGCATCTGGGATTGAAGTAATAATGGACGAGCGATCCATTGCAGTCTCTTAATTAGAGATTCTGCTAACCCATTTTGGGTGTGAACTGTAGGAAGATATGTGCCCATAAGGCAATTTATCTTGATTATACGTCTTGTTCATACCGTATATGGTACGTATTATTCTAAGTATAAAACATTTGTATTAATATACTTAGATAATATCCATAGACTTAGAGTTAGGTCCTTACATATCTAGATGAGATCTCGATTATGAGTAAGTAAGAGACCGAACAGAAACGTAAGTCTAAAACGGTTCGTGATCATAGATGTGTCGAGAACTGGATATCGACACATCGGATAGATCACTGTGTCTTCGTCTTACCTTCGGGTAATGATGATCTCATAGTCATTCGACTTGCTGAAGTCGGAGACGAGACACAGGTGCTCATTGGAGAATGAGTTCACTGAACGACCAAGTTAGAGTTATTAAATGGTTAACTTTAATGATCTGTCTTTAATAACTCTAGGGTGATGATAGGTTAGTTGATCCTTAAGACCTGAAGTCAACTGTATAAACCTGTGAACGGACGGTGTAGCTTAGACCCATGATCTAGCTTCGAGGACCAGTCCTGATGAAAGATCTTAGGTTGGGTTGCACCAGAAGCTCTCTAGGTGAGTAAGTGACTAAGATGGGATTCGTCACTTCCATTAAAGGGAAGTTAGTGTTATAGGCTCAGTACGGTCTTTATGTTAATCCTCGGCCGGGGTACGTTGCAAGTTGTACAACGTGTATACAATAAAGACCGCCGTATACTGACCAATGTTGTCTAATAGGGTTGACAGAAAACCATACCCTAGGCCAACATCAAACACAGTCTTGACGAAGGGATTTTAGCTAACGGAATTCATCTCTGACACAGCCAATGCAAACCC
This sequence comes from Scilla litardierei, assembly GCA_030789695.1. Taxonomy (NCBI): domain Eukaryota; kingdom Viridiplantae; phylum Streptophyta; class Magnoliopsida; order Asparagales; family Asparagaceae; genus Scilla; species Scilla litardierei. The sequence continues at coordinate 14,510,757 of CM061137.1, read as the reverse complement.
TATGACACTTTTGTCAAAGGGTCGATCACGTTATGATGACTCTGAAACAGGGACGACAGCTACTGCTCGTAGTGACCGTCGTCTAGGGGTTTCGAGCCCCAACCTGTAGTAAGGTCAGGCTGTAGGGTCTCACACCGAGTAGTACTCGTGTCTTAGTAATAGGAATATAGAATAGAGAGAAATATCATTTGATGATATTCACAAGTTGAGTTGTGAAAGTTAGTCGCAATAGCAATAGGGACACAACGTTGCATTAGATGCTAACGTTAACTAAACGTGTTGTAAATTAGTTACGACGAATTTTGTAGGAACAAACTTGTTGGAAAGGGTTACCTGGATGACGGGATCGTCCCGGTCTAAACACAGGTTCAAACCGCGTCCAAATCGGAGCTCAAACGAGCCCAGAAACGCAGAAAGAGTTCAAGGGGAAGTGGGTTAGACCCACCGGGCCAAGAGGCCCATGTGCAAGGGCAAAACGGGCGCGGCCCGCTGCAACAGCGGGCATGACCCGCTGTGTGCAGCGGGCGGGCGCCCGCTGCATTAGCGGGCGTGGCCCGCTGCACAGCGGGCCAGCGCCCGCTGATGCAGCGGGCACGGCCCGCTGCACGCAGCGGGCCAGCGCCCGCTGCACGCAGCGGGCCAGCGCCCGCTGCAAGCGGGCGCGGCCCGCTGCAAGCGGGCGCGGCCCGCTGCAAGCGGGCGCGGCCCGCTGCAAGCGGGCGCGGCCCGCTGCAAGCGGGCGCGGCCCGCTGCACAGCGGGCCAGCGCCCGCTTGTGCAGCGGGCCAGCGCCCGCTGCTTGCAGCGGGCACGGCCCGCTGCAGCAGCGGGCGCCCGCCCGCTGCTTGCAGCGGGCGGGTGGCCCGCCCTTCCCCCCTTGGGCGGGCGCGCCCGCTAAGTCTAGCGGGCGCGCCCGCAACTTAAGTCAAATTAGGTTTTTTGAAAACCCAAATGACGGCTACGAATTTTGTGAAAATTGCTAAACTTTGAGCAATTGTTTGAGGGGTCAAACGAAGTCGAAATTCGTCACCGTCAGTTCCTACGCGTTCACCATTCCAAGCTTTTCTGATTGATAGCTAGTTTGGTGTCTAAAGTTTAGTATGCGAGGAGAATTAATTAGTTAAAGTTTGACTTTGTGAAAGGCTAACTTTAAGATTGAAATTAAGCCAAATGACTTAATTCAATTTTTCTCCTCATGTGGATTGTCCCACATTGCCCGCAACGAGAAGTTGAGTGCTCACTCCCTATATAAATAGGGGTGCACTCTCCTCGTTGAAAAACACACCAGTCAACGATCGGGTAGCTCCAAATTATTGAGCAAGCTCGGTCCGCGACTAAATCTCTCTCTCTACTTTCCTATTCTCTGGAGTAGTCCTAGCACGACTACGAAAGGGGTTTGGATCCGATCCGGACGTCTAAGACGCGGGTTTCTTCTCAAGTGAAACTTTCTACCGCGTGTGATCGGCTCGGAGGCGAAAGCGGCTCGGGCGGATCGGTGCGAGGGTGCAAGGCGGCTCAGGGAGATCGGGTCAACGCGGCTCGGCTACGAGGAGCTTCTCAAGACGGTGCGGTACATCTTGCCTGCTCCAGGGCCAAGATTCCGGGTATGTGGTTAAGCATTTTAGTGTAGATTTTAATTAGTCGCTTAGTGTAGATCCTTCTTGGAGTGGTCAGACCCACTCCAAGTCGGCATAGATCGGGCTGGGTTCTGGCTCCCCAGAGCCTAGCTAAATTGTTTAGCTAGTGTAGAAATTAAGATTTCTGTTTTTCCGCTGCGCCTATGTGCCTCCGTGGTCCGTCCGACTTAGGACGGATACGGATCCGAGCTCTGGGGGTCCGCCAAAAACCCAACAGTGGTATCAGAGCCACGGTTATGCTATAGATCTACTATAGCGACTTTTTAAGTAGTTAAAAATGCTTAGCTTTAATTCGCAAAATTTTTTTTATGTTAAATTAGTTTTGAAAATAATTTTGTGTTTCAAAAATTAGTTTTGCAACACGGAAATTTGTTTTAAATTTAGGGACAATTATTTTTATGCGATAAATCTAAAAAGTAGTCTCTTTTGTTTTTAAATACTTTATTAAATTTTTTATGAGACATTAAAAATTTTAAAAGAGTATTTAATGTTTGTGTAATCTTTAGAAAAATTTTATTTTTGAAATTTAAGAATTTTTCTTTAGTTACATAAAGTTAGAAATCTTTAAACTTTGCTTGAATGCTTCTAAAAAGGATTTCTAAAAGATTTTAAAAGAGTTTTGAAATTGTTTAAATATGTTAATAATAGAAATAATTTTATTTCATGAGATGTAATATAAAATTAATTTCTTTTACTACATAGATGTTTCTAAAATTTTTATGTGATATTTTAATTTTAGAAATGAGGTTAAAAAATTTTTTTAAGGCCTAAGTTTAAAAATTATTAGATAATTTTGTACGACTTAGTTTCATGCGATAAAATTTTTATGAAGGCTTTAAAATTTTAATCTTTAATTTTAAGTGTTAAAATTTAGATTTGCATGTTTTAGATAATTTTTAAAAACTTGCAAATACCTTTCATATGTCACTAAAAATGAAACTTTCTTTTATGCGGATAAAGTTAGTTGCTTCATTTCATGTTGTATATTGTATACACAAACCTTGTTAGGTTAGCCATTAAAACATGATAGTGACATGTTATGTTTAATAAAACAAAACAACATTGAACCTAATACCTGATTAGGGTAGTCCCCTTGTTTGTAAATCATTTCATTAAATCGTTTAATTAATGATTTTCATAAAAGACAAAATGTTGAATTGTTTTATAAATCCTAATTAGATTGGGGTAGTAAGTTGAACGTAGAACCTTATAGTTGATAAGGACTTAATAAAAGATGTTCAACCAATCTGAAAAATTTTGAATTTTAGGATCCACTAGTTGATAAGGATTAACTAGTTGTTTTTATTAAAAGCCATTTAGTTGTTTGGAAAACATAAGATTGATGACAACTCCTTCAATGGATCATGATGTCGGTCAATGTGCTTGGCTAAAGTTTTTGGACCAACCTAGCTAGACTGGGTAACAAGTGGTCCTGGCTTAGTCAATTCCCTGGCCGCGTCCGCTGGACCGCAAGGAGTCGATTCATGACTATGTAAGTCCATCGACTATACCTAAGTCAATACGATAATAATCTTGTTCAAGATAAATCGTAGCCCTCCTTGTTTTAGGAGTTGGCAACTGTAAGAAACATGTTCCGGTTGTTGAGCTACACTCAAGCCGTGACATGTCAATCTTATAGAAACCGATTTCTTGATTGACATCTTAACCTGACTAAAACCGTTGTCTCATCCCTCGAGCTTCGGCGTAAGTCTAACCAAGAATGTAGTCCAAGACCTGACCCAAACCGGCGCGTCGTGCATACACCGAGCAAAGGGGCAAGTCAGGCTAGACACGAAAACAAGGGTCCGACTAGGCTAGCCATTGTGATCCGGTTGAGCACACTCATGATCACAAATGACTAGGGGTAAAAATCGATAGGGAATCATAGTAAATATGATTGACGACGAGTTCGTTTACCGACTGCAGAGTCGGACAACTTGTTGAGATACACTCAAGGTTGTCAGACTCAGGGTAGTCGGATCCCTCTCTCACAAATATTATTTTATAATAAATTGTTTATTATTATGGCTTTAAATAAATTTAGTGGGAGAATATAGTTTTATTAAAACCATTAAAACTATACTACGAACATTTACTAACTATAGTATCTATAAAATACAGAATGGATTCGGGACTTAGATACATGGTTGAAAAGAACGTGCTGGATGGAACCAACTACAAAGACTGGCTTAGGAACATCAAGTTGGTCCTTTCCCTAGCCGGAATAGGATACGTACTGTTCGAGGACGCTCCAGATAAGCTGGATGAAGATTCGACCCACGAAGAAAAGGAAGCCTACAAATTGTACCAGAGGGATGCAGAGAAGGCCAGGTGCCTTACTCTGGCTTCGATGACCAACGAGTTGCAGAGGAAGCATGAACATATGGATGTTCAAAGCATGCTCCTCAACGCACAAGAGTTGTATGGCAAGCGATCAAGAGCTGCCAAGTTCGAGGCCACTAGCAACCTCTGGGGCACCAAGATGGGGACGGAACCCGTACAGGATCATGTTATCAAGATGATCGGGTACGTGGAGGACGCCGCCCAATTAGGATTTGTCCTGGACAATGAGATGTCCACGGACATTATCCTAAAGTCTTTGACTCCCGATTTCAAGCCTTTTATAACTGGCTTTATAATGAACAGCCTTGAGACGGATCTTCCGGGTCTCCTCAATATGCTCCGGCAGTTTGAGGAGATTCATAAGAAGCCGGCTGCACTGGTTGTTGGCTCTGCTACTTCCGACCAGCCAAAAGGCAAAGGAAAGAAGAGGCAGGTCCCACAACCTGCGAAGGCTAAGAATGGGAAGAAGAAGAACAAAGGGGCCCCGTCGAAATCTGAGTGCTTCCATTGCCACAAGATTGGCCACTGGAAGAGGAACTGCAAGATCTATCTTGCAGAGAAGAAGAAGGGGCATACTGATGCCTCTACCTCAGGTACAAATTAAAATTCAATTAAATGCAATTATTTCCATTCATAAAGTATGAGATACTTACAGACATCTGTGTACTGTATACAGGTGGCTGATAAGAACTGGAGATTGGAGAAGTACGGAGATCGGTCGGCAATTAAAGCAACAGTTGCTGCTGGGACCGCTCAAAGACTTCTGGAGACGCTGATCGTGATGGAGATGATATTTTTCTTGTTTGAATAAAATGTATCATCTTTAAGGATCGAAAACAATGAATGAGTGCTTTGCACTCAAAGTTTATTTTTGATAAACATATCAAGGTTCCTTTTATGAACCCGTTGTTTTGGAATGGATGTCTCATTTGTTGCAATTGAGATTGAATTGGCTTAAAATTCTGTGGATGTGGCTTTTCTGTGATGGTTGCGTATATTTTCGAATAATGGTGTTTAGCTTCGATAATATTGATTTTGAAGCTGACTAAATGTCTGAAGTCAATCAGTAGTTAAGTATAGGTTCCAGGGGGCGTATAAATTGTGTGCAATCACAATAAATACGCACATCAAGATTAACTCGAGATTATCTGCATTTAGTTATTAAAAAGGTTAATACTAAATGTGGTTAAAGGAATTAGTACAGCGTAGAACGTTTTGATTGAACGAGTCAATGTCAAGATTCCTTAATACGATCTTGACTTGACTCATTCGTCAAACCGAATCTGACACTTGTACATTCCAGCTAAGGCACTTACCAAAAGGTTATTTTTGCACATAAATCTAAATATGATTTAGTCATTATGTTGAAGTAATTTAACCAGGTAATTCTCAAAGTCAGTGGGAGCTAGTAAGTATACTTAGTTCCGGTTTTTCCGGACTAAGTAAAAAGGATTTTTCACTTTAATGAATCTTCTATATAAATCATTAAGTCAAAATTGTTTTGATTTAATTGCATATATATAGAGACTTAGGGTGTCAAATATGTACTTGACATATTGACACAGTAAAGTGGAGTGAGCTAGAACTGACTTACGGAAATGTTAGACCCCACATCTAAATAGTATAAGCTAACTGTTAGCTATACAAAGTTAGGAAAATTGATCCAGATCATTTTTCCAAAGGATCAACCCTGTGTGATCGAGAGATGTAATTTCAATCCATTAAAATTCGTTGTAGATACTTATTAGTAGAACCACTCTTAGGTTTGCCATATCAAATGTCAAAGTGACTGATATGCTATAACGGCATGAGATACCGAGATAAATAGCCTAAGTGCAAGTGGGAGATGTAGGAAGATATGTGCCCATAAGGCAATTTATCTTGATTATACGTCTTGTTCATACCGTATATGGTACGTATTATTCTAAGTATAAAACATTTGTATTAATATACTTAGATAATATCCATAGACTTAGAGTTAGGTCCTTACATATCTAGATGAGATCTCGATTATGAGTAAGTAAGAGACCGAACAGAAACGTAAGTCTAAAACGGTTCGTGATCATAGATGTGTCGAGAACTGGATATCGACACATCGGATAGATCACTGTGTCTTCGTCTTACCTTCGGGTAATGATGATCTCATAGTCATTCGACTTGCTGAAGTCGGAGACGAGACACAGGTGCTCATTGGAGAATGAGTTCACTGAACGACCAAGTTAGAGTTATTAAATGGTTAACTTTAATGATCTGTCTTTAATAACTCTAGGGTGATGATAGGTTAGTTGATCCTTAAGACCTGAAGTCAACTGTATAAACCTGTGAACGGACGGTGTAGCTTAGACCCATGATCTAGCTTCGAGGACCAGTCCTGATGAAAGATCTTAGGTTGGGTTGCACCAGAAGCTCTCTAGGTGAGTAAGTGACTAAGATGGGATTCGTCACTTCCATTAAAGGGAAGTTAGTGTTATAGGCTCAGTACGGTCTTTATGTTAATCCTCGGCCGGGGTACGTTGCAAGTTGTACAACGTGTATACAATAAAGACCGCCGTATACTGACCAATGTTGTCTAATAGGGTTGACAGAAAACCATACCCTAGGCCAACATCAAACACAGTCTTGACGAAGGGATTTTAGCTAACGGAATTCATCTCTGACACAGCCAATGCAAACCCTATGACACTTTTGTCAAAGGGTCGATCACGTTATGATGACTCTGAAACAGGGACGACAGCTACTGCTCGTAGTGACCGTCGTCTAGGGGTTTCGAGCCCCAACCTGTAGTAAGGTCAGGCTGTAGGGTCTCACACCGAGTAGTACTCGTGTCTTAGTAATAGGAATATAGAATAGAGAGAAATATCATTTGATGATATTCACAAGTTGAGTTGTGAAAGTTAGTCGCAATAGCAATAGGGACACAACGTTGCATTAGATGCTAACGTTAACTAAACGTGTTGTAAATTAGTTACGACGAATTTTGTAGGAACAAACTTGTTGGAAAGGGTTACCTGGATGACGGGATCGTCCCGGTCTAAACACAGGTTCAAACCGCGTCCAAATCGGAGCTCAAACGAGCCCAGAAACGCAGAAAGAGTTCAAGGGGAAGTGGGTTAGACCCACCGGGCCAAGAGGCCCATGTGCAAGGGCAAAACGGGCGCGGCCCGCTGCAACAGCGGGCATGACCCGCTGTGTGCAGCGGGCGGGCGCCCGCTGCATTAGCGGGCGTGGCCCGCTGCACAGCGGGCCAGCGCCCGCTGATGCAGCGGGCGCGGCCCGCTGCAAGCGGGCGCAGCCCGCTGCACAGCGGGCCAGCACCCGCTTGTGCAGCGGGCGCAGCCCGCTGCTTGCAGCGGGCCAGCGCCCGCTGCTTGCAGCGGGCACGGCCCGCTGCAGCAGCGGGCGCCCGCCCGCTGCTTGCAGCGGGCGGGTGGCCCGCCCTTCCCCCCTTGGGCGGGCGCGCCCGCTAAGTCTAGCGGGCGCGCCCGCAACTTAAGTCAAGTTAGGTTTTTTGAAAACCCAAATGACGGCTACGAATTTTGTGAAAATTGCTAAACTTTGAGCAATTGTTTGAGGGGTCAAACGAAGTCGAAATTCGTCACCGTCAGTTCCTACGCGTTCACCATTTCAAGCTTTTCTGATTGATAGCTAGTTTGGTGTCTAAAGTTTAGTATGCGAGGAGAATTAATTAGTTAAAGTTTGACTTTGTGAAAGGCTAACTTTAAGATTGAAATTAAGCCAAATGACTTAATTCAATTTTTCTCCTCATGTGGATTGTCCCACATTGCCCGCAACGAGAAGTTGAGTGCTCACTCCCTATATAAATAGGGGTGCACTCTCCTCGTTGAAAAACACACCAGTCAACGATCGGGTAGCTCCAAATTATTGAGCAAGCTCGGTCCGCGACTAAATCTCTCTCTCTACTTTCCTATTCTCTGGAGTAGTCCTAGCACGACTACGAAAGGGGTTTGGATCCGATCCGGACGTCTAAGACGCGGGTTTCTTCTCAAGTGAAACTTTCTACCGCGTGTGATCGGCTCGGAGGCGAAAGCGGCTCGGGCGGATCGGTGCGAGGGTGCAAGGCGGCTCAGGGAGATCGGGTCAACGCGGCTCGGCTACGAGGAGCTTCTCAAGACGGTGCGGTACATCTTGCCTGCTCCAGGGCCAAGATTCCGGGTATGTGGTTAAGCATTTTAGTGTAGATTTTAATTAGTCGCTTAGTGTAGATCCTTCTTGGAGTGGTCAGACCCACTCCAAGTCGGCATAGATCGGGCTGGGTTCTGGCTCCCCAGAGCCTAGCTAAATTGTTTAGCTAGTGTAGAAATTAAGATTTCTGTTTTTCCGCTGCGCCTATGTGCCTCCGTGGTCCGTCCGACTTAGGACGGATACGGATCCGAGCTCTGGGGGTCCGCCAAAAACCCAACAGCATGCGCTACAGGATGTTCGACTTCAATTCCCTGAGCTTGGCAATAGTCTAGAAAGACTTGTGACGTAAACTCCCCCGCATTGTCCAGACGAAGTTTCTTTATCTGGTGGTCAGGGATGTGGGCCCGTAACTTTATTATCTGAGCTAAAAGCTTAGATAGTGCTAGGTTACGGGTGGACAGTAGGCACACAAGTGACCACTTAGTAGATGCGTCTATCAGGACCATAAAGTACCTGAACGGACCACTTGATGGGTGAATCGGCCCACAAATGTCTCCGTGGATTCTTTCCAGAAAGCTGGGAGACTCCACATCCACTTTCAGTGGAGAGGGTCTCGTGATCAGTTTACCCTTGTACCAGGGTGGACATGGGAATTTGCCTTTTTGAAGAATCTTCAGGTTCTTCAGGTCAATGCCCCTGGAGTTCTTTATGATGCGGTACATCATAACCGAACCAGGGTGTCCCAGTCGACTGTGCCAGAGTTGGAATTCTGGTGTTTGGGGGCACTGCAGGTGCTCCACCATGGATGTTTCTGGAGTTTGTATACTTGTTTGGTAGAGTCCCGAGGGGAGTCCCTTGAAACGTTCCACAATGGTTTTTGAACCATTTGTAAGAACCGTTACAAGCAAGTATTCCCTTTTATCTTCCTCGACCGTCTCTAAGTGATATCCGTTTAAACGGATGTCTTTAAAACTTAGGAGGTTTCGGATGGATTTAGGGGAGTATAACGCATTTTTAAGTGTTATTTGTGTGTTGCCGGGGAGCAATATAATTGCTTCCCCTGATCCTTCGATTATGTTTGCTGGTCCTGAGATTGTTCTCAGTGGGCCAGAATAGCTACTTACGCTCGTGAAGTAGTCTATGTTTTGAAGGATCGAGTGCGTCGATGCACTGTCCACTAGGCAGATAAGTTCCATATCTAAAAAAGGGGGGAAAGACATTCAAGCAATAAATGAAGAGAAAAGATCTACTTTCATAAAGATAAATGCTCAAAAATATTGTTTTGACATGGAAATAAAACTAGATACGATGCATAAAATAGAAGATACATTGCTAGTTGCATAAAAGTGGTCCAGATCTAGAGAGTGCCATTGTAACGCTCCGCTCCCCAGGATACCCGATAAGTACGAATCCGTATCAGGTATTCTCGAAGAGACGGGTGTTACGAAGGAATTGCAAAATTTCAAACACAAGCAGGCCCACTGCGCACTGCTGGGATAGTACATGTAGCATTCCAGACATCACAAAAACACAAAAGAGCCACCAACTCAAATACCAATATAACATATATATATATATGAACTGCTCAATTCCAATATCAATTACAAATCTCTAATACAATATATATAACCCAAACTCACCCAAGTACAATGACACACCCAATCTCTCCCGCTTTCACCCCCACTCTCAAATCCCACCAACTGTGCTCGCGGCCTCTGACTCCTCGAACCAACACCTGAAAATATCAACGGTGACACGTCACAGCGTGACCCAGTAGGAATGTCCAAACCCAACTCACATGTGCAAAGAATGACATGCTCTATGCAATAATTCGTAAATAACCCAAGCATAACATAATAGGGACAATGCAAGGAAATGATATCAACTAACTGAACACATACCTGCCGCAAGGGAGAACCTGCAAAACAATGTGAGTACAACAAGGAGTAGAAGCATAACCCATTCTTGATGCAAAATGAACCCGTCAATATGCAACATGAACCTTAAGAGGTTAGCATGCAATTAGTTGAAAGTTAGCCAAGAACCCCACCTTACTAATTTTTCTTTTATACTCCTTTTCCAATGGGATTTCTTCTAGACATGGAATCCTAATGTAGCATTCCTACCTAATATCTAATGTTTAGGATGTTATGTGTAAGCTTACCAAATGCTCGCAAAAATTTCGGCAGAGTCTCCTTCGTATTTCTCAAAGTTTTCCAAGTACAACAGAAATAATATCCCTAAATGAAAACATAAGTAGTATTTCAAAGAGAATGGTAAAAGCATAACATCCCCACATCACCAACAACTCCACCAACGCCACCAACACCACCAACCTCCCCTTCTAACAACATGATATTCATGTAACAAATGAAATCTATTCCATTTACTAAGAAACCAAAGTGAGAGTAATTTCATAAAAGAGGGCAATTTCAACTTAGCATCCCAATTGGCACGAATATTGGAACAAATCGCTCAAGCAACATGAAACATAACTATTGCATCAAATAATTCAATTTAGCATACCAATTCAACCACAAATGTACCATGGTAACTTGGATGTTAAAAAAAATTCCAACATTCAGTAATGCTTCCAATAACCCAACATTACATAATACATTAATGATTCCACCAATACTAACGCCAATATCATGAATTTCACTATTAGCAATAACAAGTAACAACCTAACAATCCACGCTTTCCAACACACCATCATTCAAGCACCAAACACATCCATGGCAACATCCATTCTTTAAAGTTAACCATCAGATACACACAACCACAAATCACCCAAAAATGCAAAATGATGCCATGCTGCATATGATGCTCACGTTATACGATGCAATGCAATGCAATGGGATCCCATGAATGAGCCGGCGTGCAAGTGTAACGTGACTACTCCGTTATCACGTGGAGCCACCTAATGGTATCAAGAGGTTGCCCACGGCGACTCCTCCCGCCTCCTACCGTGGCAACTTTGTCCATGCCCGTGCACTCCACCGTTCGTGTCCTAACGTGACCATGTCACCCATTCCATATTCCGCATGTTTCCAACATCACCTTTTCAATTTCCCAATTCATTTCATTTTCACATGTTTCTCATTTCATACAAATTAAATTGAATAAGTAATTACCAACAGTAATTACCAACAACACACAATGAGAACAAATTTCACAAAAAGAGAGCAATTATAGTTTCCAACAAAATTAATGAAAGCAAAATGAGAGCAAATGCACTTGTTATTGAAACAAGACATTATAGGGCATCATGATCCAAATCATAGCCTCATATTGTACAACTCAATTTATTATAACATAATTCATATTTTTCTTACAAGGAATATAGGAGCAATTTCATTTAATCAATATGACAAAATGAGAGCACTTCCATTATGAAAGCAATTCAACCTAATTTATGAAATGAGATGAGGCAATCCAAAATTGATGAAATGCAATCTTTAATCCCAACTCTCTCTTCTTAATTAAGCATCCAATATTTCAAAAGAGAACAATTCAACTTAAGTATTAAATTTTCTAACAATTCCAATAAATGAGAGCAACTTCCTATAATTAATATAGCTTCCAACATACTAAATGAGAGATATTTCACGTAATTAGTGGCACCAAATATTCAAGAGCATCAACATTCATTTCACCTTGTATAACACTAATAAGCAAGAGCAATGATGGCAAATAAACCACAAGTCATGAATAAGTACCACTCTTAACTAGTCCAGCATGCTGAAAGTGCAGAACTTTCAGTTTGGAGACATGATTTCTCCAAATATTTGCATAACACTTGGTTGAGACATCTAAATGAAAGTTGTAGGCATGGGTGTCATGAATATGCTAGTAAAATTTCATGCAAAAATACTGAATATATGAATTATGGTGAATTTTATACTGGCAGGTGCAATTTCAGCATTCTAAAATCAGAATCTGTGTCCATTTCAAGTCAGATTTGCCATCACTTGCAGGCAGAACCAAAAATTATAAAAAGCATCAAAGTTGTAGCCCTGGAAACTAGCTTTCCAACGGCACCAGAATCGCGTCATTTCATCAAGTGTGCAGGAAAAGAGATCCATTTTACTAAAGTGTGTATGGTCAGCCTGCAAACAGGACAGTTTTCAAAACTGGGTTTTCTTCTCCAGTTTCCAGTCCGAATTAGCAAAAAGTGTAAACATGAAAGTTGTTAAGGGCTTCAAGATGTACATCATATTTTTTTTTCAGTTCATTCCATGTAGCCAATTAGTTCCAGCAAGCAAATAAAGTTTCAGCCAGATTTGAGCAAATTTCAGCACGTTGCAAAATTGATGAAATCAACAATCAAGGCAACTTGAATCTTAAACATAGCATCCTATGATTTCAACACAACATATGAAATCAATCTTGAAAGCATCATGTCAAGAAATTCAACAAAACCCATAAAGATGCAAACTTTATGCTCAAATGTAATGAAATTAAACATATGAGTAGGGTTGGACTCCTACCTCTTCCAATTAGATGAAATCCCCCATGAATCCAAGCTCCAAAATCCCACATAAGAGCTCCACCAATTTCATCTTCAAAATTCAAAACCCTAATTCCTCCTCTTTCCCCAAACTCCCCTTGATTTCTTCTCCAATTTCAAACCCTAAGCAAACCCTCTTCCATTTCTCTTTCTTTCCTCTCCTCCTCATCCTTTGCTGGAGAATTTCGGCCTGGGGAAAACTTTTTGGCAGCAAGCAAATTGAGGAGAGAGGGTCAGCCACATATCTCTCCTCTCTCCTTCTATCTCTTTCCCTTTTCTCTTCCCTTCTTTCTTCCCTCCATTCCTCTTCTTCCTTCTCTTTTTTTTTTGATGCTTGCTGGCAACCATCGGCCATGGGGGCTAATGGGATTCGGTTGGGAAAAGGGAGAAGAAAGGGGAAGTTTGTAGAAGAGAAATAAAAGAAAGGTGAAACCCTATTATTTACAAGTTTGCCATTCTAAATGAAAATCTCTCCTATCTTCTCATCTCATCTAATACTAAGCCAAGCCCAATGCAAAAGCCCAACAATAATAATAATAATACCAACATCAACAATGACAACAATAATATAAGAATAACAATAATCAACATCAACAATTACATCAAACTTTGGTCTCAAATTAGCTAGGGCATCACCATTATAATTAATACAGCACTCAACCTGGACAATTACTAAACACACTACACATTTATTGCACACAATACTAACAAAATGCATACTCTACTGTAATTGGCACCAGGTCCATTACAGCCATCTCCCATGAAATCTTCAGGAGTCCATGAGGTCTCTGCCAACGCTGCGCTCTCCATCAGGTTTGTCTCAGCTCGAGGCTTGAGGCTTGCCTGGTAGAGGTCCTGGAGGTGTTTTGCTGTGCGGCAGATTCTGGACCAGTGGCCCGTCATCCCGCATTTGGAGCATTTGTCCTCCCAGTCTTTCTTGGGAGTGCCTCCTTTGTTGGGAATCCTCTTCTGCTTCTTGTCCACGAACTTCTGGTTCTGGGGAGGAGCTAGGGGAGTGGCCTTCTTCCGTTGCTTCTGTTCTTTCCATTTCTAGAATTTTGCCTTTTTGTCCGTCTTCTTCTTCTGGGAAGACTGGAAGTGGGCCTCTGCAGGAGGTGGCAATGGAGCGGAGCCAGGAGGGCGCAGGTTGTGGGTGGCAACCAACAGGTCTCTGTTCTGTTCAGCCATAAGCAGGCATGAAAGAAGGTCAGAGTACTTTGTGAACTTCCTCTCTCGATATTGTTGCATAAGGATCATGTCCTTTTCGTGGAAAGACGTAAACGTCTTTTCCAGCAACATCTTCTCCGTCACTGGTTCACCACACAACTTCAGGCGTGAGGTGATGCAGAAGAGAGCTGAGTTGTACTCCGCTACGGATTTGAAATCCTGTATGCGGAGGTGAGTCCACTTGTACTGTGCACGGGGGAGTATGACATCCCTCTGATGTCTGTACCTCTCCTCGAGTGCATCCCACAGCTCGTAAGGGTCCTCTACAGTGAGGTACTCGTCCTTTAAGGTCGAGTCTAAGTGTTTCCTGATATATATAATGGCTTTCGCCTTTAATATATCGGAAACTTCCTCTGTATGAGGTGCTTCCACTGAAGCCTCCTTGTTAGCTGGGGCAGTACTAGTTGTTGCCTTTTCAGTCTGTGTGAGACTGAAACCATGAGAGCACAGATGGAACTTCAGGTCCAACTGCCAACTCAGGTAGTTTGACCCATCTGCCTTCAGGACCGAGAAGTCTACATTTGCGAGTCTGGCCATTTTATGATCTAGCAATGTAAAGAAAAATAGCATGTATCATTTAACTGAGTAAGATAGACATCCACGCATGTAAACATTTTCATAGCATGAATATAATTAATGTGATTTTAACATACATGCTTGCTTTTTTTCAGATAATGTGAATAATTAATTACTAAAAATTAACAATCACGCATGTTGTTAAGTGGTTTCATTATGACATTAAAACATGGTATTTAAGCTAATTAACAACCACACAGTTTAATGCATAAACAATGAAACAGAAAAATGACCTAGGGCTATGGGGATCAGCCAGCCGACACCGAAAAAATAAATAAAAAGTCCAGTCCGAAGTTACATCAAAAATAAAATGCATAAAGTACAACTCGGGAACTTCAGAGAGAAGCCCCTATCTTCATTGAGCGAACGCCTTCAGCTTCTTTTTGGTGTCCTTCGGTCTTCTTTTTACATTTCCATCCTCACATACAAAGTTTCTCTCAAAAGAAAAGAAAAATTGCTGGAATAGTAAAACAGTGTCGGAAACCTGGCTGATCCCTAAAAACATAGCCTAATATTGCACATCCACGCAGATAATATTTTTGAGTCATACAACCACGCAGATAATCAAAAACACAGTCATTTAAAATAATTTAAATTTGTGTGCGACGTGCAAAAAACCTTTTTTTTTGAAAACTTTTTGCCTTTTGATCCATGTTTTATTTTACCGCTTTAAACCCTTTCAAAATTTCTTTTAACTATTTTGGGCTTTTTAGGGCCAAAAATAAATAAAATAATTTATGTGGATGTGCTAATTTTCTGGCCTTTTGGGCCATGAAAACAACCCATTAGGGTTAATATTGGGCCTCCCCCGAAAAATAGCCCGTTAGGGTTAGGGTTTCAGGAAACCCTAGGGGGGCCCGCGACGTGTCGTCGCGACGGCTGGCCGCGTAGGGCGCGGCCGCCGTGGCGGCGACGGGCCGCGGCGACGGGCCGCGGCCTGGGGCCGCGGCGCAGTGCCGCGGCCTGTTGGCCGCGGCTTCAGGCCGCGGCGTTTGATTTCCGCCGGCGGCGCAAAGGGCGCGCCGCCGTTCCACCCTACGGGCGTGCGGATTTTTGGATCAAAGGCGGGGAGGTAAAAATCGGATTTTTCAACAATTTTGATCGCTAAAAACAAGTTTTTATTGTTTTAAACATGCAGATCTATTAAAAAGGTTGAATTTTTACCGAGTTTATAAACTTTTTGATCCTAAAACATGCAGATCTAATGAGAAAAGCAAGTTTAGATCTAAAAGTTTGGATTTTTACCTCTAGATTCGACGAGGAATCTAGGCGACGGTTGGTGAAGGATGCCCTTTTCGCTCCCCGTTGAGAAGATTACGATCTTCTTGAATCTGAGCGATTTGTGGATCTCCTTTCCCGCGAGCCGCCGTCTCCTCCAACGAGCGTGATCGTGCTGATAACGTGTTGTGAAGGGAAATTTAGGGAGAATAGGTGTAAGGGGTTAAGAGCCCCCTACCCGTGTATTTATAACTTTCAATAGTGGGTTGGATACCCAATTGGCCCAATGGGCCTATTCATAACACTGATTAATAATTAAAATAATTAAATAGGTACAAAATATCTAATCCTAAGTGTTTATAGCAGGGGTCCAACTTCTCATTCGCTACGCTGCAACAAAAGCGGAAAAAAACCAGGAAAACGCTGCTCCGATTGGTCAATGGAGAGAGGGGCCCACCTCTGCATGGGAATCTTCTGTAATCCGCACAAATTGCGGATAGAACAAAATCGAGGTTATGAATCCTTGTTCGAGCGCCACGTCAGACAAGATTCCGAAAAACCCCAATCCTCAAAAGAACAGCCCACACGAAATTGAATCGGGATTCTGAGTGAACAGGGTCGGAATATTGCTAAAATTAGGATTCCAAGCCAACTAATTTGCAAAAGAACAGGCCCTTAGCCATATCAAGATGGTGGGCGTCTATAGGCTTGGATGGGTGTTGACGGCCGGATTGGGTTCGCTTGGGTAAAAAAAGGGGAAAATGCATTAAAATACCTTTATGTTTGGGCCATTTTTAAGCAAATACCCTGAGGTTTACTTTGGTCAAAATATATACCCAAAAGTTTGGCTCCGGTTTCAAGTTGATACATTTTTTTATTTTCCGTCCAATAACAATAAATTTGGACGGAAATGCCCCCCCTCTCTCTCTCTACCGATTCTCTCTCTCCCCCCTCCCCTCATTCCAGCCATCTCTCTCTCTCTCTCTCTACCGATTCTCTCTCTCTCTCACTCTCCCAATTCTCTCTCTCTCTCTCTCTCTCTCTCTCTCTCTCTCTCTCTCTCTCTCTCTCTCTCTCGTGTGTGTGTTTCCATGGGGTGGGTGGGTGCATGGGTGTCTGTGTGTGCGCGCGTGCGCATGGGGTGTGTCTGCGCGCGCGTGTGGGGTGTGTCCTTGGAATGGTTGTGTGTGTCTGCATTGGGGTGGGTGGGTGTATGGGTGTGTGTGCATGGGGGTGCATGTGGAGTGGGTTTGTGTGTGCATGGGGTGGGTTGTGTGCATGGGTGTGTGCCCCCATCGGGGGGGTTGTGTTTGCACGCACGGGGTGTGTATGTGTGCTTGGAGTGGGTGTGTGTGCATTGGGGGGTGTGTGCACGCGCAGGGTGTGGGTGTGTGTGTGCTTGGAGTGGGTGTGTGCATGGGGGGAGTGTGTGGGGTGGGTGTGTGCATGGGGGGGTGTGTGCATTGGGTGTGTGCGTGGGGTGGGTGGGTGCATGGGTGGGGTAGGTTGTGTGCATGGGGCGGGTGTGTACATGGGTGGGTCGGTGAATGCATAGGGGCGGGTGCTTGCATGTGTGTGTGTGTGTGCACGCGCGCGCGCGCGTGTGTGTGGGGTGTGTGTGCTTGCATGGGGGTGTGTGTGCATGAATGGGGTGGGTTGTGTGCATGGGGGGTGTGTGTGTGCGCGCGCGAATTGGTGGGTGGGCAAGTGCTTGGGGTGTGGATACTTGCATGGGCACACTCTCCACATACACACCCACACACACACACCCCCCCCCACACACACACAACCTACCCACCCCACGCGCACGCACACACCCCCCGCCCATAAACACACCCACCCACCCATGCACACACCCCCACCCCAAACACAAACACCCCATTCACACCCCCCACGCTCGCGCCCACCCACCCACCCCACGCACACGCACCCACCCACCCACCCAAGCACACACACCCACGCACACAACCCACCCACCTACGCACACACACCCCATGCACACACCCCCCAATGCACACACACACACACACCACACACACACACAACCCACCCCACGCACGAACGCACACACACCCACTCACCCACCCTTTGCACCATCCCACCCCGAGAGAGAGAGAGATGTAATTTGGGGGAGAGAGAGAATCGGTAGAGAGAGATTCGGTGTAGAGAGAGAGAGAGAGAGAGAGAGAGAGAGTCTGTAGAGACGGATAGATGAGAGAGAGAGATAGAGAGAGAAAATTGGGGAGGGAGAGAATCGGTATAGAGATATTCGGTTTAGAGAGAGAAAGAGAGAGAGAATCTGTAGAGGGAGAGGAGAGAGAATCGGTAGAGAGAGATGGGGTGAGAGAGAGAGAGAGAGAGAGAGAGAGAGAGAGAGAGAGAGAGAGAAGAGAAATGAGAGGAGTGGCAAAACGGTCTAATTTAACACCGTCAGACCATTTTCTGCCACAGCGTATCAATTTGTCACAAAATAAATCTCAAGGTATTTATGTAAAAATGGCCCAGACGTGAGGGTATTTTTATGCAATTAAATCTAAAACAGAAGAGAATTGATATGTGCACCGCAAACAATGCAGTGTAGACTCTTTTTTTGCCATAAACAGCAAAATGTCACATCGATGTTTTTTTTGCAGATAGTTGAACCCAAAAAAAATTGTGACATTCTTTGCAGATAGTCGAGACCGAAAAGAAAAGCACCACAATTTCTCTTAATTGCATGGTTGCCCTTTTCATGAAACCAAAAAAACACATCCGTTAAAGATGTGCATCCTCCCTTTTTGCATTTTGCCCCTTGGATTTTTCAGCGCTTATGCTCCTCCTTTTCACATTTTTACCTTCGAACGCTACCCACACACACCCACATTTTCCTCGCATTTCCATGTGTGTGCAGGCCACGCCTCCCCATTGTTGGGTTTTCCTTGAGTAATCTCAACGATCTGGGGTAACTTATTTTTGCAACAAACTAATTAGTTTTTATTACTGGGGTAGTTATCTTTCTTTTGCCTAAAAATACCAGTTTTGAGCAATTCGGTATTTTTTTAGTGCCAACCTAATTTATGTGTGTGTAATGACCCCAAAATTCATATACGTGTATTAATACGTATTTTTGAGCGTATATATGTGCGTGTAAGTTTTGGGGAATCCTTATGTATTTTATTTAATTTTTGTCAACCTAAAAATTATTTTTAAATAACTTTGTTTGACATATGATTTTATTAGATAAAGTTTGTGGTTGGAATACTAATGTCTTGATGAGTATTAGTTGTATGTGTATTAAGTGAGTATAGTTATTTCTTCTAAAAAACAAAATCCTAATTTTTCCTAAGGGACACCTCCACATTTGATGTGTCAAGATAACCTTGATCCTTACCTAACCCAAGGCTTGGTGGCATGCTTAGAGGATTGTAGGGAGATGAGGTGGCTATCTATGAATTAGAGAGAAGGTTTCATTTGCTCACACTCTCTCCAAAGATCAGGCCAAATTCATCTTTTCCCCTTGCTCCCTCTTAGACTTTAGGAAGGCTGAGCACCTATACGGCTACGCCACCCTCACTCTGCACAACCCCGTAGCATCCCTGTTATCATTTTGGGAGCTGTTGCTTATTCTAGTAGCTTGTGGAGGATGAGAAGGATTTAGAGAAGGAGAAGGGCTTGAAGAAGAAGGAGCCATAGGGATTTGGGCTACCCCCTTGTCTCTCATCACTCCTAAGGTAGGATTCCATCATCAACTAGTATTAGAATTGCATGTTTAGTTTCATAAGAAAGCTTGCATCTTTATTTATCTAAGATAATTCATGCACCGTTCATATATCTTGAGTTTTGTTTGGTTTTGTGCGGTGAGTAATTCTAGTTTCGTATGGTTTTGTGCAGTGAGTAATTCTAGTTTTGTATGGTTTTGTGCGATGAGCAATTCTGAGTTTTGTATGGTTGTGTGCAGAGAGCAATTCTGAGTTTTGTATGGTTGTGTGCGGTGAGTAATCCTGAGTTTGTATGGTTGTGCGAGGTGAGCAATCCTGAGTTTGTACGGTTGTGCGCGGTGAGAAATTCTGAGTTTTATCTAGAATTAAAATCTGGAAAAAATGTAGTCTTATAGCTCATGAAATTCTACCCCAAAATCGTATATAATATGCCATATGTTCAGTACAGTAATTAGGAGTACAAATTCCATCTTTACAACTTGTCGGAACTTCATCCAGTCTGGACACAGTTTGGCAAAACGTAGATCAGTCCCTGCACATTCCATAGAAATTGATGATCTTGGTCTCGTTGGAAAGATAACAACTTTATATACAACTTTCCCTGGGGGCACATTTTTGAGATTCTACCTGTAACATTTCCTAAACTAGAAATCTTTAAAGCTCTAAGAATCTGTCTGGAAAACAGATTCGACAATCCTCACCCAACAATTCACCATAAATCACCCAGTTCATATTTCTGCATGAAAATTTATAGGTGAATCCAGCACAACTATATCTACAACTTTCATTTGTATTGTATGGACATGTTTGATACAAAATTATGGAGAAATGTGCTTCTTAATCTAACTGTTCTGTTTTTCGAGCAAGCTGAAGGATTTGAATGTTGTTTTAAGCTCTTTTTGAGGTTAAACTTGCCATTAATGTTCTTAACTCTTGCTGTTACATGGTGATATGTGGTTTATGTTCTTGACACATGCAAATGATGATGTGAATATGGTTATATGCTTCATGTATATTATGTGAAATGAGAAAGTGAATGCACAAGGCGATGCATGTCCCAAATGTGTGATGAACTGTGAAAAGAAAAGAAATGAAAAGTGTTATGTTTCATGAAAATGACTAAGTCCTCTTAAAGGAGGGTGACATGGGGTTTGGGGGAAACACGGGTAAATCAAAGGAGTTAAGGAGAGGACATATGATTCACTCCCGGAAGGGGGGAGTTGAAAGGGTTGGAGAGGCCGCTGGTGTGCTCGTTTCGCACCATGACGGTAAATGATGGTTTGCTCCGTTTGTCCGACAGAAAAACCAAGATTGTCTCATTCCTACATTGCCAGTCGGGTACGGAGTTACGAGAGGCCCCTCCAGTGCTCGTGTCGCTGGTTGCGGTACCACTTTTCACCCACCCTGGGTGAAGTCTGGCTCCCTAGCGTCCTACGATTTATCCGGGTTCCAAAATGCTAACCAATGAATTAATTGTTAACCCTCATTATTCTCGTAGCAATGGTAAATGTATGTGTTGTTTACTTGTGTTACCTTACTATTGTTCTTTTATGTTGTATACCATTGTTGTACACCTTACATGTTGCACGTGCACGCTTTCACATGCCCATGACTATAGTTGTTACTTCCTTTACTTGCAGTAGATGTTTATGCCATGTCATACACTCTGCCTGCTCACGTGCACCTTTCCACACTTCATGTAAGGACTAGTTGAGATATGGAATTCCTACTGGGTCACGCGTTGACGTGCCACACCGTTGACTTTTCAGGTGATTGTGATGGAGTTGGTAGATGGCTAGGAGGTGGAGCAGTGGAGTTCGGTGGATGAGTTAGGTTGGGATGGCGAGGGGCGAGGAGAGGGTGTTTGTCCTTTTGGGGTTTTGTTTGGGTAGTGACGAGATGTTGATGGTGGATGTATGTACAGATGGATGACGTATAGAAATCAGACTTTTCTTTGGGATCAGTGGTTGTACAGTTTCCCTCAGTGTTTCTTTTTGTGTTTATGTTATTGGTTGTTTGGTTGTGCTTTGGGAACATTACAGGTATTATCCCAGCAGTGCGCAGTGGCCTGCTGCTTGTGTTTTTAATTTTGTATTTCCTTCATAACACTCGCTGCTTCGGGAATACCTGATACGGATTCGTACTTATCAGGTATCCCGGGAAGCATGGCGTTACAATGTGCCTTTTAATTTGAGTGTTCTTTTGCACTACATGTTTTGCATATGCACACTACACTTTCAATTATAAGTTGACATTGTTTTTAGTATATATATTCTATCTTTTCCTCATGCATTACACTTTTTCTCTCCACCTCTAATTCCTCTTCATCCTCTAACCACTGTCATCACCTTTTCTCCTATCCACCACCACCACCTCGTTATTTTCCTCCATCTCCTCCTCCCTCGAAATTGTCATATATGTTATCAAAAAAGAGGTTGCAATAATCATTTGCTCGGATCTTAGTACCCACGCAATAATTTATTAACAATTTATTTGTGGGCTTGGGTCTATATGCCTAAGCATCATATTTGGTATTCAATCATATATGCTCAAGCATCACAAATGACGCTTATCCCTGATAATCTGAGCATATCGATTTAACTGATTTTAATTAAATTTACCTGGATCAGGTTCGTTTTGTTACTTGATTTTTAAAAGAATTTTTTAGGTTTAATTGAACCGCTATGTTTAATTGATTTCTTATGGATCTTGGTGTTTAATTGCGAGAGAAGGCTGTGACGAGATGAGGCGGTGATGGCGACGGTGGCGACAGCGGAAAGGAAATGCATCAGTAGTGCAGCATATATGTGGGGATGTGAATGAAGAAGGATTGGATGTGGAGATTGTAAAACAAGAATTTGATGGAAATAATGTTGCAAACTTGACAAGACCAAAAAATGGGTCCAGAAAGCTTAGAATGTATATTTGGCTGTGGCAAATAACAGCACTCTTTTATTTCCTCTTTTTTACATTGGACACAAATACCCTTCAAGATTTTAATTTAAAACTAGAATCTTTTAAATTTGTCTCAAGTGTGTTCTTTTTTTCTTTTCTTCATTTTTCTTCTTTTTCCTTGTTCTTATATTTTGTTTTACCAATTTACTATCTCTAAATTCTATTTTGAAAAGAAAATGATCATCTCTTTGAGGTCAAAGAAAAATAACGATGTCCTCAAAAAAAATTCCGAGTTCGATGTCTTATTTTTTTCATATCGATGAACCTCTTCAAACAAGTTAACACCTACTGAATTGTAGAATAAGCTACGAGGGTATATTTGACTAAGCAGATAATCTGAAAGGGAAAATTTGTAATCATATTGATAAAATGTAAAATAAACCACATATTGGTAATGTTAATGTTAAGAGTGTAACAAAAGTGATAAATGTGTAATATAAATCACAATCTATGGACATACGATATAAGCATACAATAGAATTGATAAGCATGTAAAACAAACCATTTGTAAGCAACATAAACGGTAAATATGTAAGCAAGGATAAATAGCTAATATAAATCATAAGCATGTAACGAAAATGCTACGTGTGTAACTTAATCTTTACATGTAAAGGGAGATGGGGCAGTCCCGCATGGTGAAGCCACACACCTCCTTTTCATTTTTCAATTTTTTCGTCCGAATGGTTGGTAAGGCCGATGAAAAATTGTACACATGTGGTCACATGTGTAGGTGACCTACTTGATAAATAGTTAAAATAAACAATGCGTACTTAGCATGAACTGTAAACATATGACAAAGTTGATAAAAATGTAATATACTTACGGCGTCGATGTAACAACTATAATTTGTTGGATATTGGCCAATTTACCCAATATTATTTTGATGATGATCACATCATTATGTAGTTGCTAATGACTCTAATTGTTTTAGTCTTATATTCATATTTGATTAGCTTGATGAGGAAACAAAGCAATTTGTAATGGGTTGATGGATTCAAGGCTTTGGAGCAAAAGCTTGCATGAAGATGATTTGACCTCAAGTGTAATTTTACATCTCTTCATATAATTTTGCTTTTATTTCATAGAACAGTTGTTAAATCTTGAATAGATAAACACACTCATTCATATGCATCATTTCCATCACATGGTATCATATAAATCATTTATAACCCATACTATTTGATCGCTTGATCAAAACACTCATTATAGTGCTTTTTGGAGTAGTACGGACATTTGTTGTAGGCGTACCAGACGTCTGGCGTATCATCTTTTAGATAGATTGACATAGCCGTTATACAACCGTCTGATGTTCAAAGACCAACGTTTGAACAGTTGATCAGACGTATGGATGATGAACTCTAGACAAATTAACAGTGCGAGTTATTTTTCTTGAACTTTCTTTTTTCTCACACATAATTGTCAGTCGTCTGCAGAAGGCTTACCATATGACTGAACAGTTGATCATCCATCTGATAAGTGTTCTTCAGACGACTGGTTGCTTGGAGATTGGACTTCATTATTTTCTTTTGCCCATCCCTTCTGTCAGTAGTCTGATGCTTTATTCCCAGACATCTGAACTTTGATCAGCCGCATGGGAACACCACACTAGACGTCTGATGGCTCGACAAATCTGTCAGTTTATATCCGTTTGTTGTGATTTTTCAGGAATTGTTTTCTTGGGGTTTTTGCTAATTTGAGAGGGTATTTATGCTTGGGTTTGAGGGAGATCCTGGCATTAATGCTGATCATTTTAGACCTCATTTCTTGAGCCAAAATCTAAGAGCATTTTTCTTTCTCTCGTTCTTCTTTCACTTGGTTAAAGTGTTATGCATTGAACTTGCATCAAGAGAGAGAGAGAGAGAGAGAGAGAGAGAGAGAGAGAGAGAGAGAGAGAGAGAGATTTCCAAGTGCAACCAAGCTCGATCTCAAGCACTTTGGTTCTTCACACTTCATGCCTTCATCTACACATAGCTGATTCTATTCAAGGCATATGTAAGTGTGTAATTGTTTTATGCAATTTTGTTTTAACCTAGCTCTCGGGTTGTGAGCGCATTGTGGAGGATCTACTCCACTTGGAGGGTGTACTCCACACTTAGGCGGGTTTACTCCTTTGTATCCCGGTTTAGGGATTGGTCTTAATTTTAGTTTTGTGCCTCGGTTTAGGGAGCATTAGTATAAATTCACTGATCAGGTTTACGAGGGTACAATACTGGAGTAGGATAACGATGTAGGGATCCGGCCCAGGATATATTATGTGTTTGCGATTGCTTTCTCTGTTTATTTGTGGTGTGTTACTATTATTATTCTGCATTGCTTAATTAGTTTTAATTAGCATTTTAATTGCCAATACACTATTCACCCTCTCTCTGGTGCGTTCCTTATTGAACAGAAATCCTACAAAATTATGGTTAGCAGACAACTATCTTAACACATATAACTTAATTAGACAACTATCTTAGCACAAAAAAATTATTGTAAGTACTTCATATTAATGCATTTGAGAGCACCCAACAATTAATTAGACAGTTTATTTTGGTAAGATCACAATTAAATAAAACCAAGTCAATCTCACAACACAGGTATACTAAACAACACAACATTGCACTTGTTTAATCAAGTAATCAACACCGGACATTTAAGATTACAATGGCTAGGTTTACCAAAATCGACAATTTTTGATGATTTCTCAATAGACATTACGATCAAATGACCGAGGTTTGTAACCTTGGCCATTTCTAAGGTTCACAATTTGACCAAGGTTGCAAACACCAATTGTTACGTAATCAACGTGACGAGAAGTTGGTCGGACTTTAAAATTATTTCTAATTTTTGGCACATTTTACAAATTTTTTATTGGTTTTATTTTCTTCGTATTTTTTGGAAGAGATGACCAATATTAATAAAAATGATATAGTTTACTATTTTGAATTTATTGCATAATATCTACAAGATTGAGTACCGAAATTTTAATACGTCTAAACTCTGTTCTATGATAATATTTTGGCATAATTTCGCAAAACTATCTCATACTTTAGCTGAATTCCAAAACAATATCTCTTACTATGATATAATCGCAAAACTACCTTGAACTTATCATGTTTCAATAAACCCCCTAACGACCATTAACGAAAAATTGAATTGACGAAATTACCTCCACTATAATAATATCGCGTGAGCCATCTTATTTTAGCGAATAGATTAAATCTTAATTTCGCAAAAACTATCTCATACTTTCATTGAATTCCAAAAAACTACATCTTGCTATGATATAATCGTAAAACTACCTTGTACTTTCCTTTTATGATTTAGAAAAGTCTCTAATGTGACTGCCAATTGTTTGACATGAGCCCGTGAGCAATGCCTAAAATGCCTTTTGACTTACTTTTATAATATTTTTTGTGTGTTATTATTTCAAGAGAAAAAGTAACATGCCAAGGAAAAGAATTATGTGGCCCTTCCTCATTCTAACTGCAGATCTGTGCGGGAGTTTGACGGAGAAGTTTTCGTGTTTGTCATCTCGTCATGTGGCGTGTTGTTGCTTTTGCGGTAGGGCAGCCATCCTCAAGATATCTGTAACAAAAAAGAACCCCGATTGTTTGTTTTGAAGATGGCCTAATTAGAAGATGATAGACTGCGGCTATTTCAGGTGGGTAACCAAGGAAGAAATCCCTGTTGGGATCGCGTAGATAGCAAACTAAACACTAGAGGGGGGATTAGTGTTTCAAAATAATTCGCACAAATAAAAATAATCACTCTAATTTTAGCCTAAGCAACTTGATGGTGTTACCTACGCAAGTGCTTAATCAACACAATCCAATTACTTGCAATGGAATAAAGAGTGATGCACAGCGGGATATTAATCATAATATGCAAGTAACTGAGAATAAAGACAATCACAGAAAATCAATCGCAAACACGAGATAATTTTTATCCTGGTTCACCCACTCCATGGGGCTACGTCCAGGCACCAACCGCATTGGGACTTGTCCACTAAATAACTCTCTTCAACAAGAGAGCAAATGCCTCACACGGAGGTCTTCCAATACACTTGCCTAGCTTCACTTGCTAGGGCTTCCAATAATCACACTTGGTTCCCAAACTAGAAATTTCCACACCACCAACACCTAACCTCTCTTGCTAGGGTTTCCAAATACAACGATTTCCACCTAGCTCTTCAAGCTAGGAATTTCCATAAAGCCACCAACACTTGTGGTCTTCTCCTCCACCATAATTACAACCAACAACCAACTACAACTCTCTCACTAGGGTTTACAACCAAACAACAATAATACCATTTAAGGATTTACAATAAAAGCATAAACAACTGTTCTTACCACACACTTACCATGTTAGTTCTTGGGTTCAAGACTAACGTTATTTTGACGATGATCAATACATTATGTTTGTGTGCTAATCAATCTTATGTTTTAGTCTCAGTTTATCTTAATGATTATATGTTGATGAGACAAATCGTAATGCTTGGAGGATATTACAAGGGATACCTTAAAGACCTCCAAGAGTGATGGTATGCTCAAGCTTGAATGAAGTCATGAAGATCTTCTAATGAAGCCAAAGCTTGGAGCATGATGATGGATGGACATCTAGAGGAGCATTGCCAAAGCTTGGAGCTTGATGAAGGAAAGCTCATCAAAGAGTGCCAAAGCTTGGAGATGATGTGGAGCATCAAGGTATCGTGAGCTTGAAGACTTAGACTCTAGGAGATGCTATATGTAATCTATGTAATTTCTATTACTTGCATTTCTCTTTTTGAGTCTAGGATTATTGTAATGCCTTGATAGATGGTCATAGTCTCATGCATATACATTTAACCATCTTAGTGAGCCTTAGGATTATCATAGAATCCAACCCAATAGGTTCATCTTGCCCAAAGACTCAATTGGAGTCTCTGGCTCTCCAACAGTCGCCTGATGAAGGTTTTACAGTCGACTGGGTGATTCCAGTCACCTGTCTAGCCTTCTACAATCGACTGTAGTGCATAGCTCAAGTCAACATTTTTATTGACTCTTCTTGAGCTTTTCGCATCAGTCGACTGATGTTCAATTTACAGTCGCATGTGTTTCTACAGTCGCCTGTGAATTGGTCGACAGTCGACTGTGCGCTTCTTGTATTTTCTGGGCTTCATCCCAATTTGCAAGACAGTCGCATGATGAAGTTTATACAGTCGCCTGTGAAATGGCCATCAGTCGTCTGAAAGGCGTAAGTGCGAAAAATGCATCTCTCTCTGTTTTATCTCCATCCCTGCAGCAGTTGCCTGATGAAGGATATACAGTCGACTGTTTGTTTTACAGTCTCCTGTGTAGTCTTCTACACTCGCCTGTCCTAGATCAGATTATAGCTGTTGGGATTTTTCTAGCCGTTGAACAGTCGACTGTCATTTGTTCATCAGTCGACTGTCTTTGCCGTAAACTGCCAAAATCTAGCCGTTACAGATTTCTTCCCTTTGGGTTTTTGGCTGGTTTTATGGGGTCTTCTTGGCTTCATATATATAGGAGATGTCTTAGTTCATTTAGAACACTTGGTTAATATTGAATATCTTTGAGAATCAATATCCACTCATAATCTCTCTCATTCCCTCATTAGAGCTTTAATCTTATGATATAACATCTAAGCTCTAAGGAATTTCTCCAATGGATTTTAATCTCATTACTTTTCTTGGAGAACATCTTTCTTCTCTTCATTTCATACACTCAAGTGAGAAGTGTTAGGATTCATTCCTAGAAGAGAGAAAGATCATCAAGTGCAATTAAAGCCTCATCTCAAGCACTTGAGTTTCACTTGCATGCCTTCTTCTTCACATTGGTAAGATCACATCAAGGCATATGTAAGTGTTATTTCATTAAAACCCTAGCTTTCTGTGTGAGAGCTAGTTACTCTCTGTGTGAGAGTATAACCTTCTGTGTGAGGGTTGGTTGAGATCTCTCTGTGTGAGAGTTTGAGTCTCTCTGTGTGAGAGCATAAGTCTTTCTGTGTGAAAGCAAGGATATCTCTGTGTGAGAATTCAAATCCTCTGTATGATGTATATCTGTGTGAGATTGTATTCACTTCTCCGTGTGAGAATTATAGTGATACTGGTGTGGCTGGACGTACCCAAGTTTTGGGGAACCATGGTAAAATCCATGTGTTTGCGTTTGTTGTTGTTGAGCACTCTATTTATTTTCCACTGCTTATTGTGCTTTAATTTTAGTAACTTTTAATTAAGTACTTTGCTTGCCATTATACTATTCACCCCCTCTAGTGTGTGTGTAGCCCTGCAGGGTCCCTTACATACCAAACCTCCCTTGAGGTGTTGCAAGAACTCTTGAAGTGGTGTATTAACACATTCCTATATCCACAAATATTTAAGCTCAATTTATGAAGTGACTATGGAAACATGATCTCTCTTTTGATCTCACTAAAAAAGTTTAAGTAAAGATTTGAGATGAGATTAAATGACTTGAAAACAACTTCAGAAAATTAAGTTTAAAACATAGAAGTTGTAAATTCAAGTTCGTCCAAAAACAATGCTTAAAAGCTTTGAACGAGTAAAACAAATCTGGCCAAGAGATGAGAGATTAAATGAGAGCTTTTGAAATGAGTTTTGTAAGCTTTGAAATCAATTAGAATGCTTCAGAAATGAAGATTAAATGCTATCTATTGTTAGCCCACAACTGCACACTAACCAGCAATATACAAGGGTGAAACTGCGTATAGACAGATTACAGAAATACCCCTTCCAATGGATTTATACTTGCTAGTTTACGAGGGCAAAATAGTCCCAGGCAGTCGACTGCAGTTGAACTGACAGTTGGATGTCTGCATAGGAGCAGTTGACTGTCGGTTCAACAGCAGTCAGCTGTTTCCTACAGGCAGATTAAGCCCTTGATCCCATTCACACAACAGTCGACTGTATATCATATGACAGCATACTGTTCTATCATGTATGTGGAAACTTGATTTCTAAATGTATTGAAAATAATTCATATTTTTTTTCAAAATTTTTGTATGCATGTATGAATGAATTTAAATCAAATCAAACCTAAGTGAGTGTCGCTCAAAGCTTATGGCTTTAACATGTTTCTAAACATAAGACTCAATCAAGAAATAGATATACCACATGGAGTCCATCTCTTGAGTCTTCAATATTTGATCTTCTAATGCCATGGTTGAGCTTCTCACTTTGCTTTATCAATTTCCATTGAGTTGATTTCACTTCATTTGCTTTCATTTTCCTTTTGGTGCTTCAATGTTCATCAATGGCCATCTCTTGAGATATTTGACTTCATGTGAATTTTTATGGCTCATAATTGATGTCAACATGAGTTATGTAATCTACACACTTGATTAAAGATAATTAGTACCAAAATATTTGTTAATCATCATCAAAACATAATTAGTGGTCTTAATATCCAACAATCTCCAATAGACCAACAAATCAATCATGCGAATTAAGGCATTGTTTTTACATTCTCATGATTGATCTGTTGGGCTGTTAGAGATTTCTTTGTTGGTTGCCCACCTGAAATAGTCGCACTTCATCGTCTTCCAATTAGGACATCTTCGAAACAAACAATCAAGATATTTTTTGTTACAGAACTCTTGAGGACGGTCCCCCACCACAAAAGCGACAACACGCCACACGACGAGATGACGAACACACAAACATCTCCACAAAACTCCATCACAGATTTGCGATTGGAATGGGGAACGGCCGAGAATTCTTCTCCTTGGCATGTTACTTTTTCTCTTGAAATGGTAACACTAAAAAACATCATAAAAGTAAGTCAAAATGTATTTTAGGCATTACTTGATACCTGACCATGCTCATGTCAAACAAGCATCCATTATTTTGGGGACTTTTCTGAAATCTAAAGTGAAAGTATGCGGTAGTTTGTGATTATAATATAGTAAGATGTAGTTTTTTTTTGGAATTTAACGAAAATATGAGGTGGTTTTGCAAAATTAAGCACACATAATAAAAGTAAGTCAAATTGCATTTTCGGCATTACTTGGCACCTGATAATCACATGCTCACATCAAACAAGTGGCCGTCACAATGGGGGCCTTTTCGAAATCTAAAATGAATGTATGAGGTAGTTTTGCGATTACTTCATGGTAAGAGCTATTTCTTTGAATTCAGCCAAAGTTTGATGTAGTTTTGCGAAATTAAGCATAAAATTTTTAGGGGTAAATTAATGCAAATAATCATACTTTCTTCGTTTCTAGTTTAGCACATAAGGTCAGTTCATTATCATTTTCTAGAATACCACCTCTTTGACTTTCACTAATGATTTTGCTAATTTTTCTGCTAATTTTGGTCTAATTTGCGATCACTTGGGCATCATTTATATTAGATTAGTTTAAACAAAAGCTCCTGCCGAGCCCAAACGATCAAAAGTTGACCTAAATTTACAAAAAGAAAGGAGAAAATAGGTAACCAATGGGTGTTATTTTAGAAAATTGACTGTAGTCTTTGTAGATAAGATGTTAAACATGAATAGAAGAAGATATATGGATGTTTAATGTAATTAACTTAGGTTTTAAAACCCATTTAATTTTCAGACAATCTTCGAAATTATCGCAATAACCGTGACGACTTGCCCTTTCAGGAATTTATTTACAAGGCAGTGGAACATCCGATTAATTCTAATTCGAACAAAGACAAAAAAAAACAACAAAACTAATTACAAACAATGCCATCGGCGAGAAATACGTTGATGATGCAGTTGTACGTTCTGCTCGGCTCCACTCGCTCTCTAGCAGCTGTAACAGAGCAGTGTATTTCGAAAGGAAAAAAATGCTGCGAAAAGCCATCAAAAGCTCCACTTCGCCAATCTCGAGGGCTGCTACGAGATGGACGAGCGCCGCTCGTTTCGGCGCGGCCCCGACCGAAACGGCCGATGCGGTGGTCATCGGCGCCGGAGTCGTCGGTCTGGCCATCGCGAGGGAGCTGGCCATGAGAGGGCGAGAAGTACTGGTAATCGAATCGGCTGGTACGTTTGGTACCGGCGCCAGCTCCCGTAACAGTGA
The DNA here is from genome assembly GCA_030789695.1 of Scilla litardierei. Classification (NCBI taxonomy): domain Eukaryota; kingdom Viridiplantae; phylum Streptophyta; class Magnoliopsida; order Asparagales; family Asparagaceae; genus Scilla; species Scilla litardierei. The sequence continues at coordinate 14,479,423 of CM061137.1, read as the reverse complement.
GGTCATCCACGCTGGGATCTATTACCCGTTCAATTCCTTAAAGGTACCGCCTTTCTTATCGTTGCCAAGAAAAGAGGGAGTTTTTGATGAAATTTTGGTTATTGTCAGCAGTTACTCATCGTCTGCTGAGTTTTTCTTTTTGGTTATAGAACGAGATATTCTGAGTCTGAGCCGTTTAAAGACTAGAACTAGAAGTTTTTGTGCATGTGAAAATTGGTTAACTTTGGTGAAAATTTTCTTGACTTTTGGCCAAGATATTTAAGGATAAGGTTATAAGTGATTTGTCCCTCTTTTATTATTTTGCGGTTGCTTGATTGTTCAATTGTATCATCTATTATACTCTGTTAATGCGTAGGCCCATGCCTATTTTTTCTCACTTTAATACTATCTTTCCCATCTGACAAGAATTGGAGTTTGGTCTCGATCGGTCCATGTCCATACACAATGCATGAAAATTTAAGAACTATTAAAAAAACTGAAGAGCTGGAGTTGTTACTGCTATGGGATTATTCAATAATCAAGAAACAATAAACCAAAAAAAGAGAAGGAAAAAATAAACAAAAAGAAAAGGAAAGAAAATAAACAAAAAGAACTATACCACCATCATTAATGAATTAATCCATGGCATTCCATTTTTATACTTAAAAAAGGGTTTATTTTTCTAATATCAACAAATTAACTGTAGCTTACTCTATGTATAGAATTCAAGGCTTGACAATGCAACTAGTGTGGTCGGGGTGGGGATGAATGTCACAGACGGTATAAAACCCGAGCGAGATAATGTAAGTTGGGGTTTTGAACTTAAACCAGATCACTAAAGCATGCTTGGACTTCGATTACATCAGTACAATCAATTTTTGGATTTTTTGCTTTCTATACATCTCTGCAAATTCAAGGATTCAGTTTACTCCAATATCTCATTAATGAGCAATACAAAGTAAATAACCAAAACACATGACAATGTAATGTACTAAACTACTTACTAAAAGCTATGCGTTACCATAAAAATATCATCAAAGGTTTATAACAGATTTAAAAATGAAACTAAGGAAAAAATTGTTCATGTTTATGTTGTTTTATAGCTCACACCATTAGCATTCCAATCCTAAATCATTTGACATATAGTGATACATCCATTTTGACTTCTATTTTACATAGTAGCTATTGAAATAACCAAAGAAATTCATAGCAAATTGGTTCATTAAAGTTATATAGTTATGTTTTGAGAATTATAAAGATAATGTTTCAAGTTGGCTATACTAATGCCTAAAAAATTTATAGCGGTTGATGCCTAGAATCTCGTGGAGCTCGGAGCGACTGTTGGAACGAGTATTCTCGCAACAGTGAGACCGGATAGGTCGGTTTCATCTGGCCGGCCTCCTTCTCCGATACCTAAAAGAGAGAGACATATGCATCAGAGGACCAGGGCTAGACCTTCCGACTATTCTCCGATGCCTAAGTCAGATGATGATGGAGAGAAGTGGATGATGGATGTAAGATATTCCGTATGTATGAGACGTATGGATGAGCCCATGGTGTATGAGTATCTGTTTGCCGTTAGAGTCTCGAGTTCAGGGTGTTGGGCGTACCCATTTCAAGTTACTAACTTCTAGTTGTTTTTGGTTGAGTTAGTTCGAGTTACCTTGCGAAGGGGGTGTTCCACCTTTTATAGGATCAGGAGATGGTCACACCATGCCAGATGGACCATGTGTCCTTAGGCAACCAAACTATCAGAAGGCTTGTCAGGTGCAGTAGCCACTCCCCTGACAAAGCCGACTGTGCACCGCATGACAAGGCAGGCTACTACGTATGGCTCACGTGCCTCTCCGATGGAGTTGATTGTCCCATATGGGTGATTGAGTGCTGGAATTATGTGTTGATAAGGGCTTGGAGAAGACACGACCCATGCGCCATTGCTGATGTGCAAGTTGTCTGGGCCACATGGCCGAGGGGACAGATCTCGCAGGGTCGTCCTTGTAAGAGCGGTGCTGAGGCTAGGTCAAGCTAACCTTTCTATTCAGAGGCAGGAGATATGAGTAGGACTCGCGATGAGTCCCATCTGTTGAGTTTGGATGCGGCCCATTGCTATCCTTAGCAGACACGGGTCCAGAAACAGTATCCACAATGGCCACTCTTCTCTGGCTCGATATTACCGATCAGAGCTGCGATCATGAGGTCGAGAGTAGAGAGGCGAGGAGATGAATAGAAGGAGAGAGACTCGCTTCGTTTGGCTGACCAATTGGTCATGTGATATTCAAAGCTGTAAGGGCTGCGTCTTGGAAAGAGAGAAAATCCATCATGTCTGCTGACGCAAGTGCGTGCTCCTCGGGCCACAGAGGTGGATTTGATGTGATCCGAATTAATGCAGGATTTGAATAGTTGGGGCTATTTCTCGAAGAATTGCTAACATGACGGAGGCTGAGGGCTGAAAGCCGATCAGTCGCGAGGATCAATGGTTGTGGCTGGCTCATGTTCAAAGTGTTTTGATCGGACGGTTACCGCTGCTTCGCACCAGTTGTTGAGCGAGTTATAACGAAGGGGAGGAAGCCAGCAGTTCGTACTTGCACTTGTCTTCCTCGTCTCCTTATTTCCTTTGCAACGACACCATGTTCGACTATTCTGACTACATCGATTCACATGCCACGTCTCCCGAGCCTTGTGCGCAGTTGTCGTCGGAGAGTGAGCCATCTCCGGTCGAGTCTTTCGAAGCGCCATCCTAGCCAAGAAGGACGAAGAGAACCGCAGCTGAGACAATAATGCATGCTCGGGCTGTGCGGTTTGTCTATCACCAGCCCGCTGTGGAGGCTGAACGAAGACATCTGGTGGTCTATTCCGAGGATGAGGAGTTTGAATCCCATCGATGAGCTCTGGCGGAGCACATGCTAAGGGGGAAAGGGAAGGCTGATAAGGGGCATTCCGCCAAGTTGCTGCCGAAGACGTGTATGGTAGTGTCCCCTGTGCATGCGTTGGGTCCCCCACCCCGTGAGGTGGGACATGTGCAGGCCTCCCACCGGGTGGTGTCCCGAGGGTGACGAACTGGGAGACACTGTCCAGACGTGATGCTGGATATACTAACGAGCATCTCTGTCTTGAGGCATTGGACTACATGTTGACGGAGACTAGGAGAGCAGTTGGCCTTTGGGGGCTGGAGGTCGAAGGATTCTCTTTGGCGCTCTAACACGTGAGCCAGGCCCAGACGGAGCTGTGTGGCTATTTCCACAACCTCCGCCTTTGTCGGGACCAAGTTGATTTTCTGGAGGTCGTCTACCTCCAAGGTCTGGTCCGCCTACATGGGAAGGAACTGACTGTAACGAACTGAGGTGAAGATCGAAGTGCTGCGGAGGGCGGTTGCAAGGAAGTCCGTCAGAAGCTCTGGGGGAGGAGCTGTGCCTGACCCGGGGCCAACTATATAGATTTTTCTTTCTTTTTTGATTCCGCTTGTAAGCCGCAGTCTGCAATTTGTTACGTTCTGCCGAAGTTGAATTAAATAAATCTTTTGCCCCACTGTTGAGAAAGTCCGGCTTATTGGACTGCTTTGGCCGGTTGGGACTGTCTTGTCTTGTGTTTATTGGCGTTGAGCTCTGCAGGTAAGCAGGTAAGCTAGGAGAGTAGCAATAGCTGGGGGCAGTGATGCTTGTGTACGCCTGTTGGGGAAAGAATAGGCAGAGGGCCCCAGCCTGAGCCGAGGGCTTAGTGAAAGCATGACCCTGCGCCATATGCAGGAAACTTAGTTGTAGCGAGCCCGAACAAGTTTTGTTGAGCAAATATCATACTAGAATGCTGAGTCGGACCATTGACGACCCCAACGCGAGTTGGGGGGGGCTAGGCTCAGCACGACCAGGGTCGGGTGCTTTAAATAGTGCTGGGACACCGAGGTCTAGACAAGTTTTGTTGAGCAAATATCATACTAGAATGCTGAGTCGGACCATTGACGACCCCAACGCGAGTTGGGGGGGCTAGGCTCAACACGACCAGGGTCGGATGCTTTAAATAGTGCTGGGACACCGAGGTCTAGACATCAGAGTCTATGCCGGGATTCTCTGACGAGTCTCCTAGTAGGAGCCCCATCATGGGCTGGGGGGTTTGTTTAGCACTGCTATGGGCGAGTGCCGTTTGTCGGAGCTGGGTTCCGTGGGACTCGACCAACATCATTGTGGACGTGACACGACCGGAATCGAGTGCCAGAGGTCAGTTTAGATGTATCATGACATCGCAGGATCGAATGCTAGAGGTCGGTGTTGGGACCCTGAGGCCTCGACACCAGGGTTTATACTGGGCCCTGAGGCCTCAACAGTGCATGTCCTGACCTGGGCAAGGTGTTTGATTCGGGCATGGCACGACCGAAGTCAGGTGCCAGAGGTCAAGAGGATGTGGCATGACTACTGTCGAGTACAAGAGGTTAGTGCTGGGACCCACAGGTCTCGACAATAGAGTCTATGCTAGGGACATGATGCCTTACCAATGCGTCCCGGCCTGGGCATGGCGTTTGATTTGGACATGGTACGACCGAAGTCGAGTTGCAGAGGTATGGAGGACGTGGCACGACCGGAGTCTAGTACCATCGGTTAGTGCTGGGACCTTGTGGTATCGACACGAGTCTGCTGGGACCCTCGGAGGAGTCTCACTAATGTGGGCCCAGCCTGAGCTGGTGAGCTGGGGGCTGGGCGGTGCGGTTTGAGATAAGCTGTTGTTTGCTTCACTGGGACGCTAATGTCGGACCAGCTAGGGCCCCAGCTTGGACCGAGGGCTTGGCTGGAGGTGGCAACGTTTGGCAAAGTGCTGAACCTACAACTCGTTCCGAGCATGTTGCTATTTAGATGTTCCATCGGGTCACTGAAGCTGGACTGGGACCTCGGCCACGTCGAGCTATCAAGTTGACCTCGGGTGTCTACCGCTGAGGTCATCCTCGCATAGCGTAGCTGCTGAGTGATTGTCCCTTGGTAGTCCCTAAGAACCCGTGTGACAGATGACATTGATTAGATTGGTTGGCGTTGCTTCCCTATAAAGCTGGTATGGCCTGCATTTAATGTACCCGCTTGGATTGAGGCCTTGGTTGGAGGCGGCAACGTTTGGCAAATTGCTGAACCTGCAACTCGTTCCGAGCTGGTTGCTATTTAGATGTTCCATCAGGTTATCAAAATAAGAAAATTTTCAAGATGGGTTTATCAAGATCATATTTAGATATTTCTGTGTTGATTTTAGGGAGTTAATACTTTTGCTCTATTGTTAGTGTTTGGAATAGTTTAAATCTGAATATCATTTTGGTTTGAATACATAAATAAATATCATTTACAGGATTTGTTGTAAATGAAAAATGTATGTGGTATGTGACAGTTTATACACGATGGTGTATTTCTGTTGGCTTCTTGTTTGTTGTGGTTTGTTCCATTCCATGCTCATGGTAAAGGGCCTACGGGCTTATTATTATGAACTAAAATTAATCAAACTCTTTAGATGGTTGGGGTAATGACCATGTGAAGAGTAAATGCTTTTGTTTTCATGAAGTATTAGTACCATCGAGTTAATCTTCAAGTAAGCCTTGAAAGAAAGCTTCTCGAACCTTCCTATGGACAACTGGAATATGGTGGCTCCTCATATGTGCAAAAATATGGTGGCTCCTCATGATTTGATATTCACATGGACAATGAAACCCATCATATATATGCGAAAAATGATGAGATACCAATTTTAATGAGATTTTTCCTTCATATTTTTTGGTTAGCTATGCACAACTGGAATATGAAAAGAAATGTTAACCACTTAAGTTTTGTTTTGCCTTACTCTTATGTATTGCAGAATGGTCTATTGTAGGCAAGATTTTGTGTCAGAGGAAAGGAATTGCTCTACAAGTACTGTTCTGAGCGAGAGATCCCCCATATACAGCTTGGTAAATTTATAGTTGCTACTAGTGTTGCAGAGATCTCAAAGTTGGAAACCCTGATGAGATTTGGAATTGCAAATGGAGTTGAAGATCTAAGGATGATGGATGGATCTGAAGCTGTGAAAATGGAACCAGAACTACTATGTGTCAAAGCTTTGTTGTCTCCTAGTACCGGAATAGTTGATTCACACTCATTCATGCTCTCCTTGGTGGTATGTCCTGCATCCTACTAAACGAAGTCCTTTTTTCTGAATGGGTTTTGTATATGCTAAATTTTGATCCAAGGCAGAAATAAATTAACAATGTTGATGCCTATAGTTAAATCAATACATAGTTCTTCATGAATGTGGTCTTCATTGAAAGCATCCCGTTCCTTCATAAATTTGTTGCATACAGTTTGTCTAGGAAATTAAGAGAATCCAATTGGCTGGAAGTGTAATCGTTCCTTTACCCGATTGTTATGGGCATAATATGGAAATTCTAACTGTTTAATTCAATGCGTGTCCCACAAAACAATATCATATATGAACACACTAAGTTCTATTATAACATGTGATACAAAATACCCAAAATAACTCAATATTAAAAGAGAAATTTTAAAGATTTTTTGGAGCCCAAAACACGAGTTATTTGTGTTTGTTGGGATATTGAGTCACTCCTATGTATGTTTTGATGATGAACAAACTATTGCGTGTACTAATAAGTTGTGGATGTATGTATGAGAACTGTAAAGGAGCATTAATAAAAAAGATGATCACAAGAATCATGGAGCCAAAGTGTAGAAGAAAGCAAAAGAAGAAATTCATTCAAGACTTATAGGGCAAATGAGAAGTGAATGAAGAGTTTAAGAGTTCAAGACCACTGAGAAGCTCAACCAAGATTAATGAAGACCAATGAATCAAGGAAAATGAGATGGACTACATCAAAGCTTCATTAATGTAATTTATGATGTAATTTTCCTTTAACATAGATTTATTGTCAAAGTCTGGTTGAAGCAGCTACACAGGCTTAAAAAATATTTAAATTGTTTTAAAAATGATTCAATTTTAAAAAACATCATCACTAAATGTTATAAGATCAAAAATATGATTTTATTGGTTAACTAGTTGACTAGAAGTCTAGAACTAATACCTAGTCGACCAGACAAATCTGAAAATTATTGGCTAGCAGCATGTCAAACTAGTTGACTATAGTACAACGACTAGTTAACCAGTGTACAAGGACTAGTCGACTGTAGTACAAGAACCAGTCGACTAGTAAGTGTACTGTAGTCGACTAGAATATCTAGAGAACAAAGTCGACTAGAGTACAAGGACTAGTCGACTAGCTGCTGCCTAGTCGACTAGAAGGTGAACTCTAATCAACTAGAATATGAACTCTAGCCGACTAATGACTAGTTGTTGGGCCTATAATGGGAAAATTTTTACTAGCCGTTTTCAACTGTTGGAAGGGTATTTTGGTAATCTGTTTTGACCCGTTTTATCCATATTTAATGATGGTTATTCAGATGTTTTCCTAACAATTTTTTGATCAATGTTTCTTGAGAAAAATATTTTCTAAGTGCTCAAAAAGCTTTTAAGCAAAATTCTCTTTTGACTATTTGTTTTCTAGTTTTCAAACAATCTCTGGCCAAGCTCTTTATTATCACCAAAGCTTTGAATTTCCATATTCTTGAGATTAAGATTTTATATAGCCATACAACACACAAGGTGCTTTCAGTCAAGGCTATATGCCTTATTGTTCATCAACCAAGGGTTTGTAAGTATAATTCTCATTTGTAAGTACAAGGAGAGGGTTGGTTCTCTCTTTGTGAGAGTGTTGGTTGTGGTTCAGAAAAGCCTCATTTGTTAAGTTGATTAATTGGTTGTGAAATCCTCACTTGGTGAGTGGTTATAGTCCTCTTGTATGGGGGCAAATGTTGTACATTTTTGTTGTTGGCAAGGTGTTAGAAAGTCACCTGGTTGAGAGACAAGTTTAATCGTTCTTCATTTGGTGAGTTGATTAGTGAATTAAATTCCAAGTGAGTGAGACTGGACATAGCCCGGAGGGATGAACCGGGATAATTCTTATGTGTTAGCTTGCTCTCTTTGTCTCTTGTGCTTTATTTCATACTTACAAATTGTGCTTTAATTTCCGCTGCTTAATATTCGTGCAAGTTTAGATTGTGTTGATTAAAAATCAATTAGGTAACAACAATTGAGTTCTTAGGTGAAATTTAAAGAGATTATTTTTAAGTGCAAGTTTTATTTGGATAACACTATATAATCCTCTTGTTTCACTTGCCGTCTATACGATTTAACTATTTGAAACTTTATTGAGATGAATAGTGCTCAACCCATTACTGTGCATATTCAGATATTTTTCAGCTATCCTATTGCATGAATAGCACGGTCCATTACAGCCATCCCAAAAGCGGCTTGCAGGCACTGCCCGCGTGCTCGCAACGTTCGCGCGTAGTGCACGAGCCATGCGATAGACGCACAAGTGTTCGGCAAGAGGCACAATCGACGAGCTATGGGTATTGGTGTGATCCCGCTGCAATCGGACGAATGAGATTTGGTCGGCACGAAGCTGCTAAAGAAATAGGCGTGAAGCGAATTCTGAATCTGCTTTAAACTCAAGCCTGTTACTATGCAACGGTTTTCGGATCGGATTTGAATGCTATTTAAGGGTGTTTAAACCACAATTTTTCACATCTTCGAAAGATAATATCTGAAGGCTATTTTTACGGATCCTATACCATTTATATCGGGAAGACAACAAGATTTGAGGGTTTTTTGAGAACTAGAGTTAATTTTAGCATTTATATTTTCTTCTTCAAATTTATATCAGGCTTGGTTTTTCTTGAACCAATTGTCATATTTTGTAATTTGAGAACATTGAAGTATTAGTGATATCCCTAATTGGACATACACCAAAAATTGGTTGAAATTAGTATAAATATTTGTTTTTCGTTTATTGTGTTTATTTAGTATATTACTTGTGTTATATCGGGCTTGAATTTTCACAGTGTGATTGTCTATGATGTGTGCCATTATTACACATATTTTACACTCTTTTCACATGCATTTCATATCATTTCATCTCCCGTTTCACACCATTTTCTCCGTTTCGTTTCCTTTTACGCTTTTTAGTATTTCTCATACGTTGCAGGAGAAATCATGGATTTTTGGGCTCAAAATGCGGAGAAAATGGGATGAAATGGAGCGAGAAGTAATTGAGGAGCAAAACAAGGAGAGTGGAAGCCACGCGGTCGCGTGATCAGAGCCAAACGGCTGCATCGCCATGAGCTGGAAAGAGAAGATTCTGAAGCCACGCGGTCGCATCATCCATGCCAAATGGCTGCGTCGAGACGAGCTGAATGGAGAAAATAGAGCAACCACGCGGTCGCATCATTGGAGTCCACACGACCGTGTCACCCCGAATGGAGTTGAAGCCAAACGGCCGCTCCACGCGACCGTTTTAGATCAGATCTGGAGCAATCAACCCCCAGATGACGCGGTCGCAAGGGCTAACCACACGGCCGTGTGTCACATGTAGCTTTTAAGCCATCTTTTACGTATTTTAGGCCAGACGGCCGCATCATCCTTGACGCGGCCGCATCCTTCGAGGGTTTTGGGCCTGAGTGGGTGCCGTCACGAGGTATTTTAGGGTATTTTTGAGTGATATATATACTTTTTGTGACCTCTCTGCAAGGAGGATCCCTTTTGGATGATTTTTGCAGACTTTTTCAGAGCTTTTCAGGTGTAAAATTCCTTATTCTCTGCAACCCTTTAATTGTTCTTTTTGTTTTATTTCTTCTTTAGTTTAATCTTTGAATAATAAATTTCTCCATTGATTGCTCTTGTGATTGTGGGTTGTTTGCTATTGAATCTCTATCATTATTTGTTGCAATGAATGCCCTTTCAATGAATTCTATTGTCTATAATTGCATGGATCGTGAGTAGTGATTCATCTAGGGCCAATGGGTTGCACCCCATTGGATGAAACTATAGATGGATGATTTGTTGATAAATTGTTGAGCAATTGAGGATGTGGGTATGTTAGGATGAATATTATCAATGTAGCTCGAATTCCTCTTTCGTGGGTAATTAGATTAATTCACGATTGACGTCGAGATTATTCTAGGGTTTTCGAATGCATTGATCGACACTATCGATGTGATAGACGGAAGTCGGGCATCAATTAGAGCCCTCCTAACATAGATCCGAATACTAATCCACGGAAGTGTCGTGGAGGAATATTGGGAATATTCGTCGGACGTAATGCATCTAGCGCGTATCGATGCACGATTGACGTCGGTATCGATACGGGCTAGGTAGTCCTATCATGCACCACGAAAGTGGGGGGTAGGGTTAATATAATGCGATATCTTATCATGTGCCACGGAAGTGGGGGGTAAGAGAATACCCTTAGATTAGACGACCTCTCCCGAACTTCATGAACTCAATAATTAACACTAATCAATCCTAGCTTAGTCTAATGGTGGGGATATCCAGGCCTTAGAGTCTCTTTTTATTGACACTTTCTATTAGTTTTCATAATCATTCGCCTCATATTCGATTGCGTAGCTATTAATTTAGAAGGAAATTGGTAACAACAGCTGCCTCCCAGAGGACGACCCGTATAGCGCTACAACTACACCGTGCGCTTGCGGCTATAAATATTGAAGCACTCGACACCGCGAACAGTCTACTTGACAAGGATTCACCTAAGTTCCCAGCAAGTTGTATCATAGCAAAGTTCTTGAATTAAGACCCATGCAATATCAGAGAGTTCTTCAAAGAACAATGATATTGGGAGGAGCAACTGGTTCGAGTTCGTATAAAGTCGGTTTGTATGCAATAATTGGTGGTGCATAATGCAAATTTGAGAAGTTCGATGTCAAGAAAAATTTCAAGATATGGCAATACAAGATGAAAGCAATCTTGAGAAAAGATTATGTTCATATAGTGGGGTATGAAATGGACATTGGTAGATATCTTGGAAGTGGAGAAGATGGAGATGGAAGATTCAACTATGATAACCATCTGGCTTAGCCTATCAGACAAGGTGATTTAGGTGTTCGAGGAGACAATGAACAATGAGAGAAGATAGAGAAGCTATTTCTGAAAAAGTCACTTACCAAACAAGCTGATTTAACACACCACTTTTTCACTTTCAAGATGCAGGATGATACTTTATTGAAAGATCTATATACCTTTAACAGCTTAGTGATGAAGATGTGAACTATTGGATTGCCTATATAGTTGGAGCATGAGAAATGGTTCTGTTTCCATCGTTGCCAGAGTGATATACATTGTCAACACCATAATTTACAATTGTGATATTCTAAGTCTTGAGGATGTGAAGGCGGTGCTCTACAACGAGAAGTTAAGAGTTCAGATGACATGAGTTGGTTTGAGTGAAGGATATTTAAACAGTTCGGGCTTATTTGCTTCAAGGCAAAACAATGGAAGAGATGATAATAGAAGAAGATCGAGATCAAAAACTAGAGACATAGTGTGCTTTATTTGCAAGAAACACAGACATTAGAAGAGAGACTCCCCAAAAAGAAGAAACAAAGATAAGAAGGAAGTGTTAGCATCTCCATAGTTACAATTGTGAAGATATGGAGGTTAGGAGTAAGGAGACCTACAATGTACTAACACTAACAGCGTGTTCGTCAGGTGTTGAGAATCATGCATGGATTATAAATTCGAAGGCGTTGTTTCACATGATGTCAAATAAGGAATGTTTCTTTACGTATGAGAGGTAAAATGATGATTTCAGTCCTTATGAGTAACAATGACACGTATGGTTGTTGGAGTTGGTCCGTAAGAATTAGGATGTTTGATGACGTAATGCGCACACTTACTAACATGTGATACGTTCCGGAGCTGAGAAAGTCACTGGTTTCTTTCGAGGTATTTGATTTCATGAGTTGTAAAGTAGCGATACAGAAAAAGGCTCTAAAGATATTGAAAGAATCAAAGGTGATAAGAGGAGGAAAGGTCAGGATTCATATGTGCTTAAAGGGATAACTATCATGGGATATTCTAACATTGGAGTGGAGAGTTCGTATAATATGGATTCAACCAAGCCGTGGTGTCTTAGACTTGGACATATCGCATGGATGAGTTTGGAAGCTTTGAGGAAGCATCATTTGATCATTGAAGTGAACTTTAATGAGCTGACATTTCGCAAGGATTATGTCTATGGAAAGTAAATGGAAGTTAGTTTTGTTTAAAGGAAGCATACTACGAGAGAGATTTTTGACTATGTTCCTACAAAAGTTTGGGGTCTTGTATCAGTTCACTTTTTAAGTAGAGTTTGTTATTCATGTTGTTTATCCATAAATTCTATAGAAAAAGTTGGGATTCGTAAGAGAAGGCGAATGTGTTTGAGAAGTTCGAGGAGTGGAAGACCTTTGTAAGAGTCAAATAGATAAAAGCTGAAGATGTTTAGATCCGACAATGGCGACAAGTTTACATCTACCGAGTTTAAAGAATTTTATCGGAAGTAGTGAGTAAAAAGGTACTTCAATGCACAAGAAGATTCGCAGTCGAATGGAGTTACAGAAAGGATAAATAAAAGGGTAATGTTTAGATTTAGGTTAAAATTTTAAAATAATATCAATTTTCGACCAACTTTTAAAATATTATCAAATTTCGACCAAGTTGGTCCACGTCAGTGGCCTGGAGCCGCTGGCGGTTATTTTTCCATATGGACGCACGTGGCAAGTGCGTTCTTTCTGGCCGCACTTGCCAAGTGCGGCCAGTTTGAGTTGAGGTGGCACTGTACGGGCCTCACTTGGTAAGTGCGGCCTGTCTGAGTATAAGGCACAGCTCTCATCCGAGAGCTGGCCATTCTCACAAGCAGCTGAAAATAGAGAGGAGAGGGGGCCATTCTCACAAGCAACCGAAATCAAGATGGAGAAAGGAGAGGGTCGCAAACGTAGGGCAACGATGCTGACCTTTGCAGAAGCAAATGTGCTACATGCTTCGCGTGAAGAGGACCCCGAAGCTTCAAGTCGTCAACCCTTATCGCCGCAACGAACGGCGAACCCAGAAGGTGGTAATCAAACTCTGTCGAACATCGACAACACACTATACTGGATGCGAAAAGCTATTAATCGCATTGAAGGGCGAGCGATTGAGAACCAAAATGATATTCGGAAAGTCGAGTGTCGCGTTACGGATATGGAGGACGAACAAGCTAAAATGAGTGAGGCTCTTCGACGGATCGAAGAGAAATTGGATTTAGTTGTTTTGGGGCCTCGAGACATTGCCCCGCATGATGCTGCAGGACCAAGTGGGTCACGATCGCCGCCGCCGCCGCCGATATAGGTTGCTGATGTTTAGGAGTGACAATAGTAAATGTATTTTCGTATTTTGTTGGAGAGTTTATTGGGAGGTTGGATGTATGTAAGGAATATGTAAGAGCGATGTGTCTGGTTTCATGTTTGTATCATCGCTGTAATATCGAAGTAGAATTTTGTTGTGTATGTAAGAGCGATGTGTCTGGTTTCCTGTATCATCGCTGTATCATCGCTATATATATCGAACTTTGATGTCAGTTGAATTTTGTTGTGTAGTGGAATTGTGTGATGTAATTTGCACAACTTGTGTTGATGTATATGTAACATAGATGCAACTGAGAGAAGAAAACTTAGGTGTTTTAAGCTTGGGTGGGCTGCCCTGAAATGGCCGCACTTGCCAAGTGCGGCCATTTCAGAGATCAGCTACTGGCCGCACTTGGCAAGTGCGGCCAGTTTGGTGCTCATTGCAGACCTGTGACCACCTACTGGCCGCACTTGCCAAGTGCGTCCAGTTTGGTGCTTATACCACTCAGCTGACAACTCATTTTCATTTTCTCCCAACTTATCATCCGACAACGTTCCCACTCTACAGATCTGGAGAAGATATCCACATCTTGGCCTCCCATTTGTAAGACGATGTCGCAATAGGTAAGCCATCAATCCCTTGTGATTAATCGCGTGCGTACTGCGTTAATTTGGCAGAATATAATATGGGGTTAGGGCTAGGAGTGATTTGATTGTGCATCAGAGAGGTTGAGATTTCATGGAATCAACTAATTTTTGCAGGGTGATAACAATGTCAAATGGGTATATTTGCATCTTATGTTATTATGAAGGAAATTTGAGGGTTGGTGACAATCACGAACCTACATATGTCGGAGGAAAAGTGAAGTCTATTATACTGAGGAGCAGGTCAACGTATACCGATTTAGTAGATCGGATATACAAGGAGACAAAGATCAGTCGTCATGAGTATGATTTGAAATTGGTGTGCAACTGGCCGGTAATGGAGGGCAGGACCACAGCTGTGATGATCTCAGATGACGACGATATGGAGGGGCTATTTAGCTTGGGGTCAACTCAACGGTCAGTTAAAATTTATGTCGAGATTGATGCAATTAGCACCACACGAATGACTCAAGAACAAGGAACATTCAACGAATGCTTGATTTGGATAACAACTCCGCGGGATTTATGTCTACTTCTCCAACCCAAGAGTATCAGCAGCACGAGAAACAGACGGGAGAAGGTTGTTCGTACTATCCACAAGAGGAGGTGAATATGGATGCGTAAGTATCGATATCGGTTAAGTAATGTGAACTTATGTCTGATATTTTCCTAATATAAATGTGGTTTTTTAAAAATTGTATGTGGTACTATGTTTGTAACAGGTGGAATGTTGCGGGGCAGGGTAATCAAATTCCTGAGTATGGAATGCACGGAACATACTCCACATACATGCAAGGTCAATGTGTACCGGAGTCGATGCCAACGCAGTCAAATGCGATGCTTGAAAATATGACGGGAAATGTGGATGTAGATAGTGAAGGCGCTGATAATGACGACCATGATGGTACAGGAGATGATAGCATGCTGTGAACTTCCGACGACATCCCTCCTATACATTCGCCGAAGATAGCTGGTGTCTGTTCCTTCAGGACGATGCCGTGTCTGCCCCATCACATCATCGATCATTTGCTGGATTGCTAGCAAGTGAGTGTTATACGGGTCCTCCTGTAAACCAATGACCGAACGATTGTAGATGTTAAACAGCGTATCACCCTGTAAAACAAATCACACGCTTAGTATATATGAATCAAAAAAATTTGTAATCTTAAGAAGTGTATATGACTATTATTTACCATTTTACGCTCGAGGGGCCCACGTGGCATGTACGAGAACGGGGGCTCCTGCCTAGTATATATCCATCGTCTTGTGATCCCCCAATACCATTGCATATAATCATTTACCGACACGGCATCCTCCTCCTCCACAACATTGGCAAATCTGTTATCCCATGCCGCTCGAGGCTCCACGATGGCAGCAACCCATTGTTGAGGGGTCATACCTGACTTTCCCAGCATTACTGGGACCGCTACTGGAATGTGCTGTGCTAACCCAAATTGCCTCATAACACGGTCAGGTACATGCATTTCAATCTCCTCCCAGCAAAATAATGGTACGCGTGCACGTCATATCGCAGGAAATAATAAACATGAAGGATGAAGATGCTCCAACCGCGCATCATATGGCTCCCAGATAACCTAATATGCATGAATGAAAGAAATACTTAATTAGACGACGTGCTATTTACATATATATATCATTAATTCAAAATTTACAAATTCAAACCTGTGTGCTCTCTAACGAGTCAAGCTCGTTTCTATACAATTCGAGGTTCCCTTGGGGATTTTCACGAAATGATCTTGGCACATTCCACCTGCAGCCTAAGGGGCCATTGCCGTCAAATACATTTTGTCTGTATGTAGGCCGACCTATATGTAATCTCTCCCAGGACCATACCTGTAAATATGAATTTGTCATTTATTTATAAAACATATTTATACACTTCTCACTATTGCAGAATTAATAGTGTTTTACCTGCAACAAGGTGCCGCATACATATATAGCCGATGTTTGCATCATTGCCACCTTGCTTAGCTCAGAATACATATGTGCCAGCACTGCACTTTCCCACGCATACCCTCCAATTTCCTCAAAATGTTCCAGCTTCTCCAACCACCGTAGATGGACCGATCCTTTGCTTGGATCTGGAACCAATAAGGTTCCGATCATATGCAGCAAGTACGCCCGTGCACATTGCTGAATCTCCTCATCTGTGGCTTCATCAGGCACCTCCCTATATGTTTCACGCAACCAAGCAAGCTTCACCTTTGCTCCTTGGTTTTCCATGGATGCTTGGCCTAGAAGACGCTCCATCAAATCGGCCCAGGTACTATGTCGTCGGCTAATTTGATAAATGGGGGTCTCGGATATAGGTAGGCCGGTGATGACAGCCACATCTTGCAGAGTGATCGTCATCTCCCCCTGTCTCATATGAAATGCGTTCGTCTCGGGCCGCCATCTCTCAACCAATGCTGTTAATAGTGCATGGTCCAATCGTATCCACTTCAACTTCGCACATACATGTAACCCAGACATTATGATATACAACTCCACACGCTCATCTAGTTACCATTCTGAATGTCTGCGTGCGTGATCAACAATTCCTATCACAGCCTCCTGCAAACAATAACACGTTAATTATTTTCCTGCATTGGCATCATAATTAAATTTTCAGAATTTTCCAACTCAAATATTCATACCTCTCCATACTGGATCTGCGCAGACCGATGGTGCGCCTGATCATACAAGACCTCGTCAATTATTGGTCCCGCCTCCTCCATGCTATTCTATCCTACAAGTTGCAAAAATATTGTTCTATATTGCATTAGAAATCACGGAAATGTATATCAACAATCTTATTAAACCAACCCTAGTATGAATTTGATACATATCCAAAATTTCAATTAAGTTATGTGTATCCCAAAAAAATGGATTTAATAGGAAACCTTGCAGGTACTAACTAAAATCGAAAAAATTGATCATATAGTTAACTAAAAATCAACTTATGTGGGTTAATACTAATTAAGATCATATAGTTAACAAAAAATGGATTTCAATTAAGTATGCACTTAAGTTCATGCATCCGTATGCATCTTTTGGATTCTATCATCATCAAAAATAGCCGATTATTATGATCAAGGAGGGGTGTATAATTCACATGAATTTTTTTCCCTTTGTGAAAACCAGAGAATTATTCATGATGCAACTGCTCTTCATGCTCATCAACAAAACGAAAATGCAAATTAATTTCATGTTGTGTTGTTCTGGATAATCAACTGGATTGCATTATGTCCAACAAGACTTGGATACTAGTTGACATGATTATGTAACAAATTGATTTTGATCAACGTGCTTACAAATCTGATGGTAACTAGTGAGTCATTTTGTGCCTTTATGTTGACGATATTCTCATTTTTGGTAATGGCATTGATCTTATTCATGACACTAAATCATTCTTGTCTAATAGTATTGATATGAAAGATTTAGGTCATGCAAAATTATGTTTTCATATGATAGAGTAAGAATACAATGTTTGTGGATCTTTCATCAAATGGAGATATCAAATGGAGAGATCCACGTACCTGTTTGTGTATCTCGTTATCTGATCAACAGAAATGGAGAAACCCTCGCCATCTGATCAACACAAATGGGGATGGAAAGCCTCCTCCGCCGTCGCGCCCTAGCCTAGCGTTTTTTTCTTTCCGTTTCCGCAGTGTGATAAGTTAGACTGCTCGGGTTTGTAGGCACCTGAAGGATATAGCGTCTATTCTGGCCGCACTTGCCAAGTGCGGTCAGTTTAGATGCCCCGTGACTTAAAGTAAGTCACGGGCCTGTTTGTCTCCAACTCAAACTGGCCGCACTTGGCAAGTGCGGCCAGAATAGACGCACTTGCCAAGTGCGTCCATATGGAGAAATAACCGCCAGCGGCGCGAGGCCGCTGACGTGGCCCCACTTGGTCGAAATTTGATAATATTTTAAAAGTTGGTCGAAAGTTGAAATTATTTTAAAAATTTTGCCTAAATCTAAAAATTACCCTAAATAGAACACTTCTAGTGAATGGGAGATGTTTGAGATTTACATCTAAATTATCGAAGGGATTTTAGGCCGAAGCTATATCGACTACATCTTACTTGGTGAATAGCATTTTAGCATCAGCTATCGGTGAGAAAATTTCAAAGGAGATTTGGACAGAGAAACTAGTGGAGCTAGGCTATTTTTGAATGTTTGGATGTCCAGTTTATGTCTACGAGGATGAGGCTATGTTTGGCGGTAATGGAAAAAGTGTATCATGTGGGATATATAGATAGTATCGAAGGTTACATAGTTTGGAGTCTAAATACAAAGATGGTCTTAATTAATCGATATGTGATATTTGACGAGTCTGTGGTGCTGAAAAAGGTTTTAAAAACTATCAAAAGATGTGAAGGTAAGCAGAGGTCAAATGAGATGGAGATGCTTATTCCAAACTACGGGTTCGACATATATGTTGACAAAGGAGTGACGGTTGATGTGAAGAGTTCACATGAGGTTACTACTATAGGAATCCATGATGAAGATGGTAGTGTGAGTTTTGGTCGAGGTGAATATTCTACACTTATTATGGATGACTCTAGTGCTAGCAAGATGGGAGGACGCACCGTAAAGATCCCAGCTTGATATACTACTGATTACGTGAAAGTGACATGCATTACATATGTATGGATGTTGTTATATGTATGGATGCTGTTGATGCATTAAGTTTGTATACCAACTCAGGGAGCATGTGTTCTAAGGAAGATGGAGAATGTGTTCTAAGGAAGATACTGATATGTTGGCGCATCCCAAAAGAATTTATAAGGAGAATCTGGCGATGGATAGGTCGGCGAGGAAGTTTGATTGGTGTTTAAATTTGTTCTCTTTAAAAAGGTATTCCAGTACATGAGGTGGCATGTAGAGACACTACAAATTGCTTTAGATATTTGAATTCAGGAGATGCGATGAATAGAGATACACCTTTGCAAAGGGTTCATTGGACACTCGATTAATTGGTGATACTTAATGTGAATCTCAATAGCTAAGTGCACTGGCCTTACAATGATGTAGTTAATTTTAAAGATGGATATTTGGAAGATATTTGGCTCATATTTAATGGAATATTTGAATCAAGGTAAAGTGTTAAAATGTAATGCAAAATATCTAAATTAACCAAGATTAATTGAGAATTTTTAAGGATTTTGAGATTTTTTTGGAGCTCAAAACACTGGTTATTTGAAGCACAAAATAGATGAATAGTGCAAAGCCCATTACTGTGCACATTTAGATATTTTTCATCAGCCCTATCACATGAATAGTGTGGCCAACCATGGTCGGCCCATGCAATGGCACGCGTACACAGAATGCGACGGGTGGACTAGTGATTGCAAACACGCTATGGTTGGCAGAAGGAGTGACATGCGGTGGGTGTTGGTGTGATCCTAACATGATCGGATGGATGAGTTTGGTGGCACAGAGTGGCTGAAGAAATGGGTGCGAAGTGGATTTCAAATCCGTTTCGGACTCAAAGCTATTACTATGCAGCAGGTTTCTGGTTTAATTTGAAGGCTATTAAGAGTGTTTTGGCTTGGGGTTTTCACAACTTCGTGAGCCAATACCTGAAGGTTATTTTTACGGATTTTGTAACATCTACAGAGGATAGAAACAGAGTGGTTTGAGGGTTGTTTGAGACTTGAGAGCCAACTTTAGTTTTCTGCTTTAGATTTTCTTCTTCAAATTCACGTTGGGCTTTTTTCTTGAACTAAGCAACTTACTTCGTAATTTAAGATCATTGAAGCATTAGTCATCTCTGCAACTAAATGTACACCATGGATTGGGTAAAATCAATATAAACTTGGTGTAAGGTACGCTTTTTTCTCTTGCTTTGCGTTTATTTTATTATATTGCTTGTGTTGGAAATTTTTTAGAGATTGTCATTAGCTTTGCTTATTGGTTTAACGATTTTTAGTTTTCACGGAGTGATTATCTACTTGACAAGGATTCACCTAAGTTCCCAGCACGTCATATCAACGCCCGACATGTTGTTTCTCCTCACGTTGATAATATCAACGCCCAACATGTTGTTTCCCCTCTCTTGTACTTTTTCTAAATAAATAAATAAAACACAAACAGGCAGCTAAAGCTGCTGGAATGATGAACATTGATTACTTTCTGCTACTAAAGAAAGTTGTATGATAACCATACAACAGAGCTTTTTAAATCATGTTTAGGTCAACCACAGGCAAAATTAGAGTTAACTCAGTACAACATCCTATTTTGTTCTTGTTACTGCTCCAATCTTTCATATATATTCAGCAGTTCTTGGGCAACTCTCAGTCATTGGGATACATATGTGGGTATAGGGGGAAGCTGAAACTGTTGGAGCTACTTTATCCTGTAACACTACTGTTATAGGAGGCCATATTGAAGGGGACCACCTACACCTCCACATTTCAGAAAGCAAGGACATTGCTAACCATGCAGAAGACTCTCCTCTTACGCCTCAGCTTATATTGATTCCGAGGCTTATCATCAACTCAGCCGGCTTGAGTGCCCTTCCTCTTGCAAGAAGATTTAATGGCATTAACCATGGAGCTCTTCCTGTTCCATATTATGCACGTGGTTGCTACTTCACTCTATCTAAGACCAGATGTCCTCCTTTCAATCACTTGATTTACCCAATGCCAGAAGATGGAGGTATTGGAGTTCATGTTACCCTTGACCTCAATGGCCTCATCAAGTTTGGCCCAGATGTAGAATGGATAAATGGTCCTGATGATATATCAAGCTTCATCAATAGGTAATTTTGCGAGCACAACGTCACAATATTTTATGCTCCCATCACAAGTTCATAAAAGGATTATAGGTCCATCGGCTTTTGAGCCACCAGACAACAGGACAGTCAAAAAAAATTTCATCATGGTGCATTTAAGTGTAAGATGCAGATTTTTGTATTTTCATTTAAAGCTTGGAACTTTTAGTACACATTACTAGTAACAATAAATCGACTACATGCCAATTGCATATTATGTTGCATGTGAAAAGGAAAAGAACAATATAATTTTACGATTACTTTATCAGCGTGCTAGACATGAATAACAGATAGCAGCAACAATATCATCAACATGCATAACTACTAGTCATATGTCCAAAGAGTATGTAACAATAACAATATAATGTCATATTCTAGTATAATCAAAATTGAAGATCTGAATTGTGTTAATGCTCTCAAAAAACTTTTGACCATGTAACTATTGAATACAGCTATAAAAAATTTCATGTGCACAACAAATGCAACAAAGATAGCTTCATCGAAACAATGCCCGTGTATCATAATAATAGCACTAGAAACAATCAACACATGGGGAGAAATTGACCTTGTTCTACTATAGGTAAAGTATCAATTTTCTTTTGAAAGTAAAATAGGGGGAAAATGCTGATGGACCTGGAATTTTGCCCCATCAAGGGCGTTTTCGTAATTTTCTGATTTTATGGTCTTTTTAGTAATTTTCAGTTTTAATGTTCTTTTTGTAATTTGTTATTTTCAGTTTATTATTTATAGGATGGCTATGTGGATTAGAGATGGTGGTCGAATATTGGAGAAGAAAACTTGTTTGATGTGAGATTATCCATCTTTGATAGGGTAGTGCGGCCGTCCTATAGAATGACGACTTGGGAGAGAGTTCCTTTCGAAAGAACTCAACCCATCTTTGTATCCCTTTATTTTCATGTTATTATTAATAAAAACAGCTCATCCCCCAATCTCCACTTTCTAGCCTTCAAAATCTATCTGTTACCCTTAAAAGCCCCACCTTTCCACCAAAAATCCTATCTTCATCCATCAAACCCCTAGAAAACCCCAAAAATCATATTTTTATATAAAAAACCTAGAAAAATACTTGGTGGTATCAGAACATTACGATCCATTGCAACGTGGGAGGAGAGGATAGATGTTAAGTATGAATTCATCAAGCAAACCCTAGCACAACAAGATGCTCTCTTGCAAACCCTAATTCAACAAATGTCGGTTCTAAAGGTGTTGAAAAATTCAGATTTGGGTGAAACCCCAAATTTAGGGCTAAAGGCGACACCTTTGACGGAAAAGAAAGATGAGACATTCTTGAGGCAACTCTTTAGGGAGTGGATTGAAGTCGTTGAGGAAGAGCATGCAACAAAGATAATGGAAAAGGCAGAACTTTTGGAAGCTGCCAAGCTAGATCTGAACGATGACACCGATTTCTTAGCAGATCGGAACGAAAATGATTCCGAGGAGGCGACGACCAACCAGACGGGGGGTGACACGCCCTTGCTCCCTTTGGGTCATGGGCTACAGATCTGCAGGGCTGGCGCAGCCCTGTAGCCAGCCTGCAGGGTCGGCTGTGCCTTGCAGTAGTCCTGCATGGGCTGGCTGGGCCTTGCTCTTGCCTTATCGGTCCGGTTGTGCATGTCCACGGGCCCACGGGTCCGTTAGGGCTTGTTCATCGTCTTTCGTGGCTCACCATGGCGCGTTGACATTTTTGTGGGGGTCACAAGGTCCCTGGTTTGCACATGAACAACCTCCTGAGCATCAGCATCAGCATCAGCATCAGTGTTTTGGGCGCGAAGAACATCCAGTCGGGCTGGACGATCACTGTGGCGTCCGTTTGGGTGTCGGGTAGTGGAAACCAATCGTATCCTTTTGATGCAAGAGGGGACGAGCGCCATCAGTCGGAAGGGAGGGCACACTTCATGCACCACCTTGAGGACGCTGTGGGGTTTTAGGAACAATGTAATGATGGATCTGGAATTTGAGCCCATCAGTGACGTTTTCGTAATTTTCGGACATCCAAGTACTTTTTAGTAATTTTCAGTTTTAATGTTCTTTTAGTAATTTTTTATTTTTAGTTTATTATTTATATGTGGCTATGGGGATTAGAGAGGGTGTTGAATATTGGAGAAGAAAACTTGTTTGATGTGAGATTATGTCTCTTTGATAGGAGAGTGTGGCCGTCCTCTAGAATTGGTGGTTTAAGAGTTCCTCTCGGAAGAACTCAACACATCTATTCCTTTATTTTCAGGTTATTATTAATAAAAACATCACCTTTTCCCCAAAATTTCCATTTTCTAGCCTTAATAATCCATTTCTAGCCTTAATAATCACCAAAACCCTATTTTATCCATCAAAACTTTTGAAAACCCCTAAAATCATATTTTTATCATCAAAACCCTAGAAAAATCCTATCAAAGGCCCAACACAAAATACTTGAAATTGAAGAATATGTACAACTAACAATTACAAGCATAACCGTTAGACGGGTATACCCGCATACATGTGCGTGCGTGCCCTTTTGTTTCGGGTTTCAAAATTTTCTTAGTAAGGAATTCTTCTCTCACAATGGTGATATATGGGGATGGGAACAGGACATTTGTTATCACCCACCGCAAAACAAGGACCCAGGTAAGGAGCGAAGAAACGAATGTCCCCTAAGGAACCAGTGAACAACTAGAATGCTTGCCAAAACAGTAAGTACCTTCCTGCAGGTTAATAGTGTTATGAACATCCAAAGGGGTCTTGAAGTTAATTTGGTTTAAAACGTTAGTTTGTTTTTATTTTTAATATTGACTGTAATTGAAGATCCCTCTCTTGCAATATATGCAAATGCTGGCTTAATTTACAAAACCGACATTACAATTTTCATGAATTTCATAAAACTATCCTAAATTTTCATATTTCATGAAAACCCGCTAAACTTTTCCCATTCACCAAAAGTGCCTCATGGCATTGATGACACGTAGAGAAAATCAAATTGCTTTTTCCATAAAACTACATTGAACTTTGGATAAGTATTACTAGAATTGCCTTATAGCTTTGAACAAATTTACCAAAACTAGCATATTGTTTGAAAAAAAACCACATTATATTTATTAAAGTAGAAAAATATTGAAAATCACAAAAAAATACAAAATCATACAAATAATGAAAATATCGAAAATTAGAATTTTATCAATAGTTTAAGAAATATTTAGTATTAAGAGCTTGTAAAGGCCCATTTAGCTTCTTTCTTTTTTTTAAAAAAAAGGCCCAACCGCAGCCCAATACCCTCTCTTTTTCTCTCTTTTCATTTATATCTCTCGGCTCAAACCACCAGCGGCCCAATCCTTTCATCCCTCTCTTTATTTCTTTCTTTATTCGTTTTTCCCAGCCTAGCAACCCGAGAGCTCAACGCCCAGATCGTTCCCCTGATTCTCTCTCCCTTTTGATCCTTCGACACGAAGCAACCCACACGACAAAAATCTTTCGCCGACTCCAACTCTCTCTCCACTCTCGTTTCTTCGGCGCCCTCTCCCTCTCTCCACCTCACATAACACTTGTCATAGCCTTGCGAATCCACCACGTCCTAAAATCATATGATTTCGACACGAAATCTCCACATCATCGGTGCCGATCTCATTCGTGGAGAAACCATGGCTCCTCTGCTTCCTTACAAGCTCCACGACCCTCTTCTCTGCCCATATAAATAACCTTAAAATTTTAAGGTTTTGGTTTTCAAACGAATTTTATTCATAAGAAAGTTTGATTCTCTCTTGCTCGAGCTTGGATTTGGAGTTCCGTTTTTCTCCTCTGCACTAGCAGCAGCACCGCTCAACGACGGAGCAGCATATGTTTTCGGCATTCGGTAAATCACTTTAATTCTAGAAATTTTGGTTTTAAATTCTTTTTATTGTGCTGATGAATTTATTTGAGTCGTGGGCTTGGCGGCGACCCTTGTTGCCGCCCCTTACCATTATTGTGGTTGTTTTCTGGTTGGTGATAGGTTGTCGTGACTTTTGGCTTGGGCTTTGCCCTTTGCCGTGATTGTTTTGGGCTCTCAAGCTCTTGGCCGTGAATGTTTTAAGGTATTACACCATGTCGTGAACTTAAATTTGGTTCCCAGCCATATGTCGAGTTTGTCATGCTCTCTCTTCGGCTTCTGGCCCTTATCCGTGACCCATGTGGCATCTTGCCCTGTCGTGGCTCCCCATAGCCCCTGACGTGACCTCGTGAACCACTGTCGTGACTCTCTTGGGCTTCCTTGCCATTGATCGTGACTATTCTATGGGTTTTATCCTACCGTGGCTCCTTTTGGGCATTGCCCTTGATGTTGTGACTTGGTTGATGTTGGTATTGGTACTTGGGCTTTGCCTCGTGGTGTCGAAATTGGGTTGCCCTATGAGTGTAAATGAAGGATTGGCCATTGGAGGTTGTTGGATCACAAGTTTGCTACCAATTGTGTCATAAGGTTACTACCTGTCAGATCATAGGTATGTTGTCTGTTGGATCATATAAAAACCATAAATATATGGTTACGACCCTTAGAATGATCAATTATGAGAACTCTTTGAGATTGCAGTTGTCCCTCCACCATCATCCATTTTTCCATGTTTCTAATTGTTACATCATTCGCTGCATGCTATTCAAGTTAGATTATTTTACTAATTATTGCATGCCACTCAGGCTTGGCATTTGTTATATATGCTTAATGTATTTCACTTGTCTACCGGCCATCCATATGCTACATGTTACATGTTTAATTTATTATATTATTATATTATCAGTTGCATGCTACATGTTTCCTGTTCAATTAATATATCCCTAATTATATGTTACATGTTACATGTTTTAATTGTTACATTACCCGCTGCATGCTACGTGTTTTCTGTTTCAAGGGTTATATCACATGTTGGACCCTAGTCTATGTCATTGAAAGTGGAAATATATGGGTGTGACATAATGAACAAAGAATACTAGAATATCCTATTGTTGGAATATCCAGTTGGAACATTCTGTTGGAATATCTTGTATGATTATCTTGTTAAAATCATGAAAACATGACTGGATTGAATCATGTGGCACATCAACATATTACCTAGTTACGATGTGACTCTGTACCTGCTTAGTAACCTTACTTCATGATTCATGAGTAAACCAAATAAATGCTATCAACTTAGAACAACACATGTACTATATCATTAAGACACTGAAAAATATACACTTGACATACATATGGCACATTCAGACTCACTTGGCTTTGGGTTAAATCATATTAGTGAGAGTGCGTGAACGATTGGAGCCATGCACATGCTTACATTACCCCTTCATATTGTTATTGTTGGGCAAATGAGTCAATGAGTCAGTCCCCTCCTGTTGTTATTTTGGGCTTGGCCCATGTGAGTGCCCCTGTGGTACGAGGTGGACTCTTGGCTGCTTACTGTACTTTCCAATATAATTCACAAACTAGGATTAGTATATCTGCTAGAATCATGATAATACAACCTCAAATTATTAACCGTGCTGTATGTCTGTTTTTTGTTTACATGTTTCTAGTTCATGTTTATTAATTCGTTTTAATTATGTTCGTATAATTGTTTAAATTCTAAAGTTCTAGAATTACTGTGATTTATCACTGTCGTCTGGCAGCTCTACGTTTCGTGGCACCGTTACATGCCATTCAGGTCTACGAGTAAGTCCCAGCATTTAAGGACGTGGATGTCGCTAATGAGACTTTTGTGTAAATGTACAAACTTGTGAATTTCTTTATGAGTATTTTTGGTACATAACTGCTCGTGGATTATATTGCTTTCATTGGTAACTAGCATGATCGGAAAATCTTGTAAATTGTAGTGGCCCTAGGAGGTAGGTCGTTACAGAGTTATTCGTAAAAATGTATAATTCATGTCATGATGCTCCAACCTCAAGTTGCTAAAATCTCATCTCAAAACTTGGGTACATGGATCCCTTGATGATCCTGCCTTGCATATTAAAGAGCTAAGAAATATGCAAACTAAGATGCTAGAAAATGACGGGAAATATCCACAATTGGCTCTCAATAACCGTTTAGGCCAGTTAAGTGTTGAATTGGATCAATGGTTGAAGATGGATGAATCTAAAAAGAGACAAAAGAGCATAATTTCTTGGTTAACTGAGGGGGATAAGAACACTTCTTTCTTCTTCACAGCTACAAAAGCTATGTATTCCAAAAATACCTTGTCTCATTTATTTTCTTCTGACGGCATCTGTTTAGATTGTAGTGTAGATATTCGTTCTGCAGCTCCTTCCTATTATAGCAATCTTTTCAAACAGACATAATATTGGAATATTTTTTCTACTTTTCGGTAAAGAAACAGTTAAGAGAGGCTACTATTGCTTGGCTTATTCGACCGGTTTCCTCTGAGGAAATTAAGTCAGTAGTTTTTCGGTTGGGAGTTGATAAAGCATCAGGTCCAGATGGTTACGATGCGTTTTTCTTTCAATCTAACTGGAACATTGTGGTATATGATGGGACAAAAGCTGCACAATCTTTCTTTACCTCTGGACAAATGTTAAAGGAAATTAATCATACATTTCTTTGTCTGGTGCCAAAAACAAATTCAACCTCTACTTTGAATGATTACCTGCCTATTTATTGCTGCAATGTGCTTTATAAGATTATTTCTAAAGTTCTTTGCAACAGGATCCAAAAGGTTATCTTTGAGCTTATATCTCCTCATGAATCTACGTTTTTGAAGGGTCGCCTCATTAGTGATTGTTCTTTATTGGTCTATGAACTCGTCAGAGATTTTAATAAACCTTTTGGAAGCCGTGTTTGCCTCAAGTTAGACCTACAAAAAGCCTTTGATTCTGTCGATAGAGAATTTATCTATTTCATGATGTATCACATGTGTTCCATACTCTCTGGATAGATTGGATTAGAGAATGCATATCCAGTCCTACCATTTCTGTGCTTATTAATGGTTCCCCATCTAGATTAAGGCAAGGTGATCCATTATCCACATATTTGTATGAATTGGTTATCGAATATTTCTCTATTATGATGGACTTGGATGCGTTTGATGGTTTGGTTAAACCTATGAGGAGATACCCTATTCTGACTCCATCACATCTTTTGTTTGCTGATGACTTGCTCATTTTTGTCATGGTGATTTGAGGTCTGCAAAAACTTGAATAGCCTTTTGACTCAATGTTCTATATAGTGGGCTTACAGATTAACAAAGACAAGACTAAGATTTTTTGCAGTAAGGGATGCCATATCCCTCATGAAATTGCAGCATTTCTTGGTGTGCCTCTTGGTTCTCTTCCAATCCACTACTTGGGCCTTCCTCTATTTATTCCATACCCAAATGCGAGACACTTCTCTCCTCTTACTGATAAATGCAGAAAGTATTTAGAGGGTTGGACATCCCAGCACTTATCGATGGCAGGCAGGGTGGAGTTAATACAATCAGTTATATATAATCTAATCTGATTTCCTATTGGAGTCTCTCTTTCAAGCTGGTATCCTCTGTTATTCGGACCATTGAACAACTATGTGCCTCTTTCCTTTGGAAAAACAAGCTTCATGTATGGAGTTTGGATCATATCTGCAGCCTAAAAAGGATGGTGGACTTGGACTTCGTAGACTAGCAAACATCAACAAAGCTGCATGGATGCATCTTTTTTGGAGATTCATGCACTCTAATTCTCTTTGGGCTACTTTTATGCGACACACAGACACTAAAGATGGAGTTGACCTCTCTCTATCTCCTACTCACTGGAAATTTATTTTATCTTCCAAGAACTTGGCAAACTCTTTCTATGGGGCGAGTAGTGACCCTACAGTTCTATTCCTCTGTTGGAAACCGTCTCCAATCTTTTCGCTTAGCTCAGCATGGAGTGTTGTTCGGGCCTCGTCTCCAATTATTCTGTATTATGATGTGGTTTGGTTTTCTCAGTGTTGCCCAAAGATGTCTGTCTGTCTACTAAGTGCACTTAATGATAAGCTGCTAACATATGAGAACTTTTGAAGAGAAATATTTAAGTTCAAATAGTTCATGTGTCCTATGTCAACATCCTTTGGAGTCCATGAACCTTTTTTTTCGAGTGTCCTTTCACTCAGGGGCAGAACCAGAATTAGATGACCGAAGGGTCGGGTAGCATTGGAAGAAGACATACAAATTGCAATCGTAAAGTAAATAGATGCGATGTTGTTCAAGTCGACGGGTTCAAAGAGATAAAAAGAGGTGGTTTTCCATTACGTTTAAGAATATTTGAGGTGACGAAGTGAACAACAAAGTAGATATGAAATTCATTGCTCAGGCCCAATGCAACATATGCTTAAGAACCAACGGACTTGTCCAATTGGTATGCTACCCTCGCTTCGTGCATGGCCACCAATGTTCGATCCTTGGTGGCCGGGGTCTCTCGCGCACGCTTTTACCAGCTTTCCAACTGATTAAAAAAATCATATGCCTGACGGGTCGAGTAAGAAAGCCGAAAACAAAAACAAGGTTTAATTTCATGAGAACGAAAATAAGTTACGAAGATTCAAACTCAATTACTCTAAATACGTACGCATCAAATTTTCCCATCCTATAATTAAAAACATGAAAAAAAAAACCGGGCTTCAAACGAAAAACTAAATTTTTTAAGACCAATGAGGTTTGAACTCGTGACCTTTTGCTTGGGGAGGGAATGCACTACCACCATGCTAATGAAACACAGTGTTATTGAAGATTAAATTTATTTAATTAAAAACATGAAAAAAACGGGCTTCAAACGAAAAACAAAAATTTTTAACACCAAACAGTTTTGAACTTGTGACCTTTTGCATGGGGATGGAACACACTACCACCATGCTAATGAAACACTAGTGCTGTAGAAGATTAAATGTATTTAATTAAAAGCATGAAAAAGGGCTTCAAACAAAAAAATAAAAAATTTAACACCAATGGGGCTCGAACCCCTGGCCTTGTGCCTGGAGAGGAAACACACTACCACCATGCTAATGAAGCACTAGTGTGATTGAATGTTACATTCTTTACTTAAGGTTGCATTGCAGCCATGCTGCCATATATATTATATACATATGTAAAATTTGAAAGGGGGGGGGGCAACTGATACGTGGGTCCTCCACTGCTTTCACTGCTTATGGGAGGTATGTCGCCTAAAGCATGGTCTCCCCTGGACCTATTGGGACGCTTATAGATGAAGCACTATTAATTAGGAATCACTTCAAGCAAAAGGTTAAGATTGCGTTGGATATGAAACAATTAACTGACATAATGGAAGGTAACCAAAATAATAAAATAAACTTGTCACCTAATCTCTATCACTTTGCTTCATGTTCCATAAGAGTTGGTTTCTTAGGATCTAGATTATCTTTAATACCTAACAAAAGCACACAGACGTTGTGTTAGTCGTAGATCCTGAACTCTCTATTAGCTACCATACAAAGAAGATATCAAATGGCCAGGGTTGGTAACCCCAACTGTATCATACACACTTCCTTCGATATCATACATATCCCTCTTCAATCATAATTCCAATCCAACATAAAAATGTAAATATGACCTCGTAATTCAATTTCCTCTAACATTACAATCATAATTTAAGTACAAAATATAAAAATGAAATAAGTTTAAAGTATAGTTATTAATACAATTTTAATAAAAATAGATTAAGTATCAATACTAATTCCAATACAAGTTTATTCTAAGTTAAATGTAATATTCAATACACATAAATAAAGTAAACCATATAGATCACATTAAGTGCCGATAAGAAGTGAATTTGAACCCATGAGAAGGTCTAGCTTTGTCATCATTTCTTCTTAAAACGGTTAACTTCAATCTACGGGTGTTGGTGTATGTAGTAATTGTGAGTTGGGTTCCAACGACTTTTCATCCGAGTTGTTGTTGAATCGACTCTTCTTCACGCTCAATCTCAACCTGTGATTAAGATGGTCATACGTCGTCCTTAGAAACCTTAGGTCGGTTTGACTCGCTCTGATGAAACCGGCGTTGATGACTCGTCTTGGTATAACATGGAATGAGTCTTATACAACATAACACGGATTTAATCTGGTTTTTTATGATGCTCTTGTATGACCGGTTAGAGGATGACATGTCTTGTGCTTATTGAGATCGTGTTATCATGCCATTAATATCTATCAATGTGTCGACCTGCAATGCGAGAAAATATCTTTTAGAATATTCAGACATCATATAACAAGTGCAAAAATAAATGAACAATACATAATCATGATTATCTAGAAAATATATACCAATTGTTGTTCGATGTGTCCACATAATATGTATGAACATGGAGGCTCTTACCTAGTAAATATCCATCTCTTGGTATCCATCTCTTGGTGATTCCCTATTACCATCTCATGTAATCCTTGGTTGAGGTAGGAGTTAACCTTAAATTTATCATTCGCTGATCTCTAACTAGCCACTCTTAAAGAAGAGGGCATGTTGCTGATACAAAGTCATATGATCTTCACAGGCATGCGTTGCACGGGATCTGAGACATGCTGCATAATTCTAAATTGTTGCAATACCTGATCGGGTAGTGCATCCCCACAATCTCCATGTAAAAATAGGTATCATCACACGTCAATCTGTGGCATCTTTAGTACATGCTTCTAGAAGGAAGTTTTCTATCTTCACTACTATAAAAATTTCTAACCTATTTTTCGATCATGCCCCGCCGTACTTCGAGAAGAAACCATTACAGAGACAAACAATTTATAAACCTAAAAAATTTCAAATTAAACTCAAAAAAATAATACCTTAGCGAGCTGTGAAAACTACAAGATCCGAAAGAAATGAAAACTACAAAATCCGGTAGGGGGGATTTGGCGATGGGTCACTGCTCCAGTAGGGGGCGGCTCCGACGTGAGCGGCGGCTCCCAACCAGCAAAAGTCAGAAGAGGAGGGTGCTAAGAGGAGGGTGCTGATTTTTAAGGGCCAGGGTTCAATTTGGGGAGTGTTGGGTTTGGGTAGAATTACATAGAGGGGAATATGAGATGATGCTGGGTCAACGACTGATTCATTAATTGGGATCGCGATTAGGCTGGGGTTGCAAACCTCGGTCAAAAATGACCGGAGTTGGTAACCGTGGCCAAATTCTTGTTCGCATCAGCATAAAATTCCTCTCGGTTTGCTGATGTGGTATGAGTTGATCGATTTTGATGATTATTTTTTAACTTGATCGATTTTTGTGATTATTTCTAATTTTGAGCTTTTTTGAGAAAATTTGTCCTATAAAATATGTAAGGAAATAGGTATCATTGTAAAAGAAGAAAGAGCATTAGAAAGAATATTTATAAAGAAAGCATAAGAAAATTAAGTGGGGAATGGATACAAACAAGAGTGACGAGTCCCATGTTTCTTTTAATTCAACATTCATCCAAATCAATCAAATGCTCTTTTTTAATTATGTAAATGTCATAGTAGTTTTTAAAAAGATTTAAAATGAACATATTGTTCACCTAAATATGGGATATAATATATAATTATATTATAGTATATTCTAGCGGTGTCCATGAATCCTATAATTAAGCCTTTGCCATGTCACACACTATCAGACACTTGACACGTGTCTCGTGTCCATGTAACACTGATTTCAGCTACAATTTGCACACTCTGGACTTTGCAGTTTGTACATGCCACAGGTTTGATTATTCTGTCAATGCGGATCGGTCTGCCCGATTCTATCCAGAAATAAGAAAATATTTCCCAAATCTAAAGGATGGATCTCTGGAGCCAGGATATGCTGGGATCCGAGCAAAGCTATGCGGCCCGAGACAGCCGCCCCAAGACTTTGTAATTCAGGTGCATCTCTGCGTATGCTGTTATCGTTGTTCTTTCTTTCATTGACATTTTTAGGTTGGGATTGAAATTATGTTTTCTAGTTCTTTAGCACTGGGATGTGAAGAACGGTTAGCTAACACAATGTAGGAAATATTTCTTGCGTGGGTGTCTATTATGTACCTTTTGAACTGATATACTTCAAGTTTTGGGCTGCGATGCACCTTTGATCCCTTCATGCTTGTTTCTCAATGCAAATATCCAATGTATTATACAAGATTTTAATTCCAAAACATAGAAGCTATTTTTTATGAGAACAATATAAAAATTGACAGTAATATGATGGGATATGTGAACAATGATAAAACAAAAGGAATGCGTTAGTGTTGAAGTGGAGTTCTATTGAGACATAAGAATGCCATGGGCTGATTCAATTTTAATAAGAAAATTACAGTTATCTCTAATTATAAGATGCAGATAAGATGGCAATTTGCATGTCTTATTGGTGAATTGATAAACTTTAGTTAGCTTGTGGATATTGCAAAAGTTCTCCATGGTTGTTCTAGCACTTGACCACTAACAGTAGGTGTGGATAAAATAGAATGCATGCTGTCCGTGGCGCTGTTTTACATGCTTCCACCTTGACATTGAGATTCACAGCACGGAATTTATTACCATCTTTTATAATTGGCAGCAAAACCTGAACATGAAATCATCATGTTCTCATGTCTTTTCCTTCTTAATCGTGCAGAGGGAGGATGTTCATGGCGTCCCAGGGCTGATTAACCTATTCGGCATAGAATCACCTGGGCTAACTTCAAGCTTGGCAATCGCAGAATATGTAGCATCACAACTTTAAAAGATGGCATTCCGAAAAGGAACAAGTGTCATTCTGATTCTCACCCACTGCATGCAACTAGACGCCACAAGAATACCTTTCCGGTTTCTGGACCGAGATCTAGTATCAGAGAGCATGCTGGTTTGCCTCGTGGATCAGGCATGAACAAAGACGGTGAGCAGACATGATCTCTGCAGCAAACTTGCATTAGATTATGAAATCTGAAGCTTTTCGCAGAACTAATTTGACTATAATTTGACCTAAAGGGTTATGTATGTGCATGTCAGCATGTTTGAATTGTGAGGACTTGCAAGTGTTCACGATTCAATCCCCTTATGTGAATGAAAACATGAATGCTTGTCCCAACAGTTTAGATTGAGCAAGTGCAAGCGGAGGTGAATGGTGCAAACTGTTAAGATTATTCATGAAGAATGGCCTGAATGGCCTGAAATGCTTCAGATGTTGCTTTTGGCGTAGATGCAAAACTCAATGGAGATACAGCGAACAATTGTGATATCAACTCAATACATAATGTAGGTTTAGCAAAGGCATTTTTAACCTACATCATATTCAACAATGGTCATAAAGAAGTTCAATAATCAGTTGCAGCATGATATTTAGGAACGTCAGTAACAATCAGAGGCTTATAGCCACAAAATCCCCCTTTATTCTCACTGGTAAATAAGGAACATATACGCCATGGATATCTTTGTTCATTCTGCTTCTTCAGGATTTTCAAGACTCTCATACAGAGTCGGAAAGCGAATAGACCCCTAACGTGAGACCATGGCACAGTTCAACAAAATTTGAAACATTGATAGCGCAGGATATCCTCATGGAACATGCCTGTGTGTTCTTCATCATCGTCAGTTCAATAATGAGTCCTCGCCTTACTCGATCCCTCAAGTCACACAAGCAGTTGGCAGATAATCGGGAATTGGTGTCGAACATCTTAACAAAAATGCCATCAGCAGAATCTACGTTATCATTGCGTGCGCTCTGCGTGCCATTTGAATACTGGCATAGTTGTCGGACAGACCATCTCTTCATCACGGAGTTTACGCTTCCAACCAGGGTTCTGCTTCACAAATTAAACAGAAATCAGTTACTTCACCATCACACACTATGTTTTTATGCCTCCAGGAAAAAAAAATGTCATCTCTGTATGAAGCAACTGTTTTCCTGTGGGAAGAGGTGCAAGAAAAATAAACACAATGATCAAACATTAAGCTCATGGAAGGAATGGTTAACAAAAGAGGATTTCGAGCGTGTGATGAGAACAGAAAAATAATTACAAGTTCTTCAGTGTAGAAAAATGGATGTTAGTTCAATAATTCTATAATATAGAGAAAACGGACGCTAATTCTAGAAATTGTTAGGAACTCACTTCTTTATTCGACCAGGCACGTTACCAAATTCCAGTGCATCACTGCTTTCAAGTGATTTTAATCGTATCTCATTGGCTTCTTCCCTGATATAAACAAGAAATGAGGTAATCTCACATGGAAAGAAAGATGAACTTAAATAAACCAGACAAAATTAACAGCTTTGGCATTAAGCACTGGCTAGATTTTGTATGTTTCCGATAAATTAAATACAATGATTTGCTATAATTACCTTTTTATTGTTGTTTACCTTATCATGTAACACTAATGCTTAAGTAGGCAGTTAGGAGGAAGGGGAGACAATAACAATCCAATATGAGGAAGGGGAGACACACAGGCCCAGTGACTAGAATAAGAATAATAGCCTAATGGCACATAAACTCTTACAATGTAGCAATAATTATAGAGCTTTATCCCATTGATAGACCCAGGTGAGCCTGGGACAAAGAATGACTTATTTACGCATAACTCCATGCGAGATAGGATGGAGAGTCTCAAGCCAGGGCATCAATAATAAAAGGGAAGTTCCGCTACATAGAAAGGCAACAAGAAAGAATGGGATGAGGCAACTAATAAGACTAAAATAGATTCCAATACCAAGGCCAGATGAGCTAACAGTGGCTTCATGGAAACAAGATCAATGCAGAATGTAGCATTTTATGTGGACAAAATGTCCACAAATCCAAAGGATATTGACACCAACTGGAAAAACCCAAAAAATTCAAGAGGAAAGAAATTGAGATCAACCACATATCACCCCCCAGCAGACGAAGATGATTGATGAAAGGTTCCTAAATAGACCAGAGACGATGTGCGGGGTTGAGACTAGAACGGAACCCATCTTGAAGGATTGGGATCCATCAAGATGGTCAAATGGTTTCAGAAGAAATATTGGATTTTTTAAAGAAGAGAATGATCTAAAAAATTCATTTATTCAATGGAAGAAGAGAAGGATACCAAAAGAGAGGAAAGGAACCCTTAGGAGGGAAGAAATGATCACTTCAAATAGAGAGAATGGAGGGAAAAATAAGGGGAAAATAGGATCCTAATCAGAGCACAAAGATGAAAAGATTGCGATTTTTGCCTTGTGTGAGAGTAAAAGAGAACAGAGAGAGAGTC
The DNA here is from genome assembly GCA_030789695.1 of Scilla litardierei. NCBI lineage: Eukaryota > Viridiplantae > Streptophyta > Magnoliopsida > Asparagales > Asparagaceae > Scilla > Scilla litardierei. Next base: position 14,443,673 of record CM061137.1, on the reverse strand, counting down.
AAGAATCATTTTACACTTGTACATGTCAAGTTAGGGGCGCTCATCAACAGAGTTTTCAGTTTTCTTAAGCCAGTGTCTGGAGCATAATGGAGTTGTTTTTATTTCATTGTATCATTGAGTTGTTTTTATTTCATTATATCTTATTATTGTTGTAAACCATGGCGGCTACGGAACCCCGTAGCCCTGTATTTATAGTAATAGGGTTACATAATGGGTGGATACCCACTAACGGGTTGGGCCTCCAAAGCCCGTTTATAACACTTCCCCTTATCCATCCATTGTTGTAAGCCGTGATGAACGCTTCAGGGTTCATAGAGCTTATCTGATCATGGGTCTATGGATACTTCTGGATCCCAAGTTTAAGAGTACTTGCCTCGTTAAAACCTTTGCCAAGGAAAACCCAGTGGGAAAAACCAATGGCTAAGGGAAAAGAGTACAAGTCTCTGTAACTTCCCCTGATCGATGGATATCACTAGAGGTGGATACTTCTGGATCCTAAGTTAGGGATAACTGCCTCGTTAAAACCTTTAGCAATGGAAAACCCAGTGGGAAAAACCAATAACCAAGGAAAAAGAGTACAGTTTCCGTAACTTCCCCTGATTAGTGGAAGTATTTAGGGGGTGGATACTTCTGGATCCAGAGTCAATGAGGTTGCCTCGTTAAAACCTTTAGCTATGGAAAACCCAGTGGGAAAAACCAATAGCCAAGGGAAAAGAGTACAACACTACATTTGACTCCCCCTGATCTGTACAAGCTGCGGGCTTGCAGATCTCCTAGGCAACTATACATCAATCTCTTACAGTGTTCCGATAATAAGTACAAAGTACAAGGCTTCGCTCACATATACAAGACATCGCTCATCTATACAAGTATCGCTCATCTATGGCAGCTACTGAATTTGAGGGATCTCTTCTGAGGATGAGTGGTCTGCAGACTCGGTAGGTAGCATCACGTCTCTGACCAGTCTTCACTGTGTCTGCGAGGTACTGCAGGACCTGGCTGTGCGTACTTATGATTTGCTTCTTGGATTGATGAGCCTCTTAGGATGGTGGGATTGATGTTGTCTTGAAAGTATGCTTTGCTGGTCTCCAGGAGTTGGTCGCTTCTTGGTTGCAGTCATCGCGATGATCTGTAACCTGTATCTGCAAATACATTTAACATGGTGTATGATCCTTGACCCTTGGAGATAGCGCAGAAGCTACATATCTCTGGTCCAGTGGTGCGCTGCAGGCGCTGCACTGTATCTGGTTAAAGTGTTTACTGCCAGATAAAGGAGTGTACAAAAGACATTTGAGTAAGGCACTTCAGGACCTAGGATATCCTTCCCCTCTTCCAGCGAACGGAAGGGGTCTTAATGTGTATCCATACAACCCGTAGGGGTATTGGTGAATTGCAATTTTCCATGTTTCTTCATCGACTGGATGATAATTTCATCTTCTGGATGGTAATTCATCTGCTGGATGATTATTCATCTTCGGGATGATTATTCATCTTCGGGATGATGGTTTCATCTTCGGGATGATTATTCATCTTCAGGATGAAGGTTTCATCTTCAGGATGAAGGTTTCATCTTCAGGATGATTATTCATCTTCAGGATGAAGGTTTCATCTTCAGGATGATAATTCATAAGGGTATGTTGTCACATCATCCATAGCAACATAGCCTAAAATTATCTTTGCTAATCGCATGGGTTTCGCAATCATGACCAGGGAGCCTGATGCATCAGTTTGATTAATTTTGTAAGTGAGTTAAACTCATCTTACATGGTTACTTCCTGGTTTCTGCGAAATAAACCTCTAAGGCTATAGCGTTTTGCTTATAGCATACGATTTTATTTATTTATACAATACTCGGTAGCCCACAGGTTTGATATCTTTTGATATCAGGACTTCAGGTCCAAACACTTCACATTTCATAAGTGAGTCCAGCTCAACTTATTATTGCCTCGTTCCACATAATTTGGCCAAATTTCTGCGTTTGCTTCAGGAAACGGAGATTGTGAACGATATCAATGGCAAAATGAAATGTGAGTAATTGTCGACAAGTGTGTTTTATCCAAATACCTCTCCGTGTACGTACATTATTCAATTTATTCCAGATTTATCTCTTCTGGAGGTTCTGGAAAGGGAGAGGATATGGAGATGAGCTCACTTTCCTGTGGTGGTATTGTTTTAGGGTCTCATGGTATGTCCTCTCATCCATTGAGGATATCCACTTCTGCTACTGGTAGATTGCATCCATTATAGTTGGTATGTCAATCCTAGCTGGATTTTTAGTAGTAGGGATGTGTGAATTTGACAACATTTATATTGTCAGTAGCTATGTCTGATAACTGTTTAACAGTTTCATAAGTGTGGATCGTCAGGATCTCATCACTATTCATGATAATCAGATCATAGGTATTAATGTTCTAAATGGTCCATAGTGGTGATATGGGAATGTAAACTCATCATGACTCCATCGATAAGATGTGCACTAAACGCTTCCCCCGTTAGGGGTTCTCGGAAACTGTTTATATGAGGTGATCAGGCTCATATAAATAGTTTCTAAGGAGGCGTTCTGATGGTTTGCGTGTTCCCACATGATCACCTACAACTGGATTTCTAGTGGACAAGTAATCCGTTTAAATCATTTTAATGATTTACATATAACCCATTACTGGGTATGAACACAAAGCTTCAGGGTGTTCAATTTTCTTCCAGTTGTTAAATTGATTTCCCAGTGTTATCCCAAAAATCCGCAATAAGCTCGACTTCAATGAAGTTGAGCATAGAACTAGGGATATGAACCCGTCAAGGCTCCATCTATAAGATGTGCTCTAATGCCTCCCCCGTTTGGGGATCTCGGAACATATTCATCTAGGAGGGTTAGTCCCGATGAATAAGTTCCACTGCGGCATTTTTGAGGGTGGTATGAGGGTAAGTAAAAGCCCAACCAATATCCCAGTAATGTAATATGTCCGTTGTGATTAACAATAATCTGGACTGCGGTTGGATAACAAGGTTTTGATTATGACCATTTAAAGAGGATATATAGATGAGTACTCTAAGGTACATCATCAGCCATATGAAGGGAGTGTGTGAGTCCACTTTTATCCCTCAAATACTCTCAAGAGGCCTAAAGGTCTCATATTACTAATGATAGTATATCATTTTAAATTCGTTTGAGGAAGTGAGGAGAGTCAATGTCCATGTGAATGGAGATGATCTCGTAATCATTTTTCCCTTTTGAATGGGATAATGAGGGTTTCACCCTTTTTTGAAGAATCTTCGGGTTCGTCTGGTTAATGATGTCTTGCATCATCAATCCAGGGTGACATCGATCCAAAGTTGGTCGATTCTGGACACTTCTGGTGTTCCAAATTAATTCCTCTGTTCGAATTTATGTGGGACTTTTGTAAAGTCCAAAAAAATGCTCAAGTTAATTTTTGTCCGGTAATAGTTGAACTGTGTTCAAACTGTGAAGGATTACATCTTCACAATGACTATTATGCGGATCATAGTTGGATAAAGCTTCAGGCTTTATTGGTTTCTTGAGTCATTAGGGATTTCATTTTGATGAATATCCTTTGAAACTTTATAAGTTTCAGAGAGTACATGACATCCTCGTTGTAGGAGTATTCAGGATGCCAAATCATTTACAGTAAAATAAAATGCGTAAAAAGCACATATATACTGCAAGAGAATACTACTAATAATTATGTTAGAGCAACAAGTTTCATAGTATGACGTGGGTTCTATAAAATATAAGTCCACAATTGTGCTCATTTTAGACTCATATTATGACAACAGGTCAAATTTATTTTCAAAATTTATTTGTCCTCGGGAAGTAGCGAAGTATACATACAGTCAATTTGACTTTCGTCGTTTAGACTAGATATGTATATATTTTTATATGGCATACTTTAATGCCCATTAATTTTGCAAAAAGCATTATGGGTCTTGTCAGATCTTCTGGTCTGATATTGGGTTGTCATTTCATACTCCATATCGAGGTACATCATATCTTCTCTTTCTCATTTTTATTCAAGACTTCCCCTGTTGTCAGTCTTCCTTATTGTCGTTTATAAGGAAGAATGATTATTGGTCTTACGAAGTAGACACATACAAGGGAAATGAGTTAGTCTCTATATTTCCACTTTCTAATTTATGATAGACAAGTATGGTCTTCAGGCCATTTTGATTGAGTCATTCAGTATTGTGTGGATATAGAATCATACTCTAGGGGAAACAATTACGTGGGTACGAAATTTATAATTTCTCACTTATCTATTAAGCCACGACTTTGGGCGTACGCTTAAAAAAATAAGGTTAGATTCAAGAATCATACATTGTAAAGTGAGATTACTCAAAAGAGTTTGGCGGTGTTATGACAACTGCTGGTGTCAATATTGGTTTATACAAACCATAGATCTGAGAGATCTATTTACCACGAAATGCGTATTTCTAAAAGAAAACGCAGAAATGTTTTTCGTATAATCCATCGTACTTGTTAATTTTTATTAGTGTGAAAGGGTGTTGACTTTTGATTTGATTTTGAACTTTAGGTTCATTTTGGTTTTGAACTCCAGGTTCATTTTGTCAACTAGGATATGATGTTAAACTTTTTTGAAATCATTATTGGTTTGTTGTCATAAAAAGTTGTTGTATCATGAGCACATCATACATATAATATAAATCCAGTAAACTAAAAAGTTGTGCTCAATTAACCTGAATGGAACCAATTATGATGTATACACATGCTATTTATATTCTGCAGGTATATAAATAATTTTATCTCAGACATATATTTATGCTACAGGCATTAAAAATACATCAAAAAGATTTTAGCATGCTAAATAAAATGTTTATTACAGAACATTAAATATGCGACGAGCATATAATTTTCTACGCATGCATTTATAGTATTTAAGTGGAAATTCATGCTAGAGGCAACAAAAATATACATCACATCGTAGAAAAATGCGGCAGGCATTTAATATCAAAGCAGGCGATCAACACAGACAATTGATCATCACAGGCATTTTATAATGGAAATGAAAATTTTTCGTTTAATAATTATTGGACCACTAGGCAACGTCATACACCGTTAGGTTAGTTAACTAACGGCAGAGCGGTCGCAGGATCTTCCTAATTATTAAACGTAAATAATCAGATAATCCGAATAAAATGCGATGAATAAAAATTGTGTAATTTAACAGATTTTGACGAAAAAGAAATCGTAATTAAATCTGAAAAGATTTGAAAATCGAAAAAAATTTCGGGGTCCAACCCTAGTTAGGGTTTTTGGTCGCGCGGATTGCCGCTTCAGGCGGCTAGGGTTTCCGGGCATGAGCGCGCACCGGGGGGGCCCGATACGAGCGGCTGCCGGGGGGCGGGGCCCGCCGCTGCGGGCGGCGGGGTTGGGGGCCCGCCGCTGCCGGCGGCGGGGTTGGGCCCGCCGCTGCGGGCGGCGGGGTTGGGGGCCGCCGCTGCCGGCGGCGTCGCTGGCCGCGGGTGGGCCCGCCGCTGCCGGCGGCGGGGCCGCCCGCCGTCGCTGGCCGCGGGTGGGCCCGCCGCTGCTGGCCGCGGGTGGGCCCGCCGCTCTGCTGGCGGCGGGGCCGCCCGCCGCTCTGCTGGCGGCGGGTTGGCCCGCCGCAGGCAGCGGCGGGGCCGCCCGCCGTCCAGCGGCGGGGGTGGTTTTGCCGCCGCTTCGGGCGGCAGGCGAGGGTTTTTCCGTCGCTTCGGGCGGCGGGCGAGGGTTTTGGGGATAAAAATCTAATTTTTAGTGGAAAAAATCTATTTTTAATCTCCAACAAAACGTTTTTATTGTAAAATTTTGATTTTTCATCAATAAAAACCTTGATTTTCATTAAACAATCGATCCAAGAATTTTGGATCTAGACATATGCGCATATGAAATTTTAGATCTAGGGTTTAGGGTTACCTCTAGATCCTACCCGCCGGATCTAGTGACGTTCGGTGAAGGAAGCCCGTTCGCGTCGCGTACGTCCGTCGGCAGGGGTTCGGCTTAGCTTCGAGCGTGCTGATAACGTGTTGTAAACCATGGCGGATACGGAACCCCGTAGCCCTGTATTTATAGTAACAGGGTTACATAATGGGTGGATACCCACTAACGGGTTGGGCCTCCAAAGCCCGTTTATGTAAGCACATACATTTGCTTATGTAAGCACATGTATGCACAAAGTTTAGCATATAAATAACATTGCGTCTCATTAAGAGAAGACAATTGGAGATTGAAAAAAAAATGTTTGAGAGAAATCTTTTATATTGTTTTTTGTGAGAAGTGGGAAAGTGGGTGCAAGAGAGCCTTTGTGTGAAACCGAGATTTCTAAATCTATTGCATGCTTATTTGCTAGAATATTCTAAGAATTGGCTTGGGTGTGAGGCCATCACTTTCCCTTATCCTTACCAATTATTTAACATTGCCTATTTAGTCTTTCCCATTTGGCCTCCTCTTGATCTTAGTATATCGCACCAAATTAGTGTCAGAACAAAAGATATAAATCCGATCTTGAGAGTCGAGATTAAAGATCACACCTTTCTAGATCCAAATTTTTTTAAAAAAGAAATCCTAAATTTTTATCTGTTAGATCTAGGATCTCTCTTTTCCACCTTCTCCTTAGATCTTGAAAAAAAATTCTAAAACCCTACTTGTCATTTGCATATTTAAGCTTTAAATCTAAAAAACCCAAAACCCTAACCGTCAATACTCTAGTGTTCCCATAATTTTTTACATTTTTCTAAATTTTCCTTATTTTTCCACATGTATTTTGCCATTTTCGAGTTTTTCTGATTTAAAAAGAGAACCATTTGCCAGTATACTACTGTTCTGTTTTACAATTTCTAGAAAGCTTTCAAAATTTTCACTTATGAACAGTAACCCAAGGGAAATTTTGGCATTTTTTGAACTGATGTTTGGTGATTTGAAGCCACTTATAGCCTTATTTTCGAGCCTATCGAAAAAGCTATTATCGTGCAATTTTATGGGATATTATAATTGCACAACATGGGGTTATTACTTTCCAACATATTATGGGCGTGAACCATTCAGATGAGTAATATAGATATGATTATTAGGAGTATCATTCGAAAGCTTTCTTATCTCGTTTTGATTTCTCGAATGAAAAGAAATATGTATATGCATATCACAAGTTATTTGAAAACACACACCTTGGTATAGGAAATATTAGAATTTTTTCAACGTTGGTCGCTATTTAAAATTGATCTTTGATATCTGTATGCACCGAGATATCTCCTGGTCTTCCGTTTAGTCCACCATTTCTGAAATTAGTTCTATAAGAAAATACAATTGAAGAGACCTAGATGTTGAAAATGTTTATCTCCAAATCGACATTTTGCTTCATTTTAAAGTTCTGAGGATGAATTTTTTCTAACCAAAGAATATTGCTAGCTTTTACCGAAATATGCAACATTGATACCATTCATCAGATTGTGAGTTTTCCTGAGTTGAAGAGAATGATGTATGTCAAACTCAGAAGTAGTTAGGATTTTATTTGATTTTATTATGATTTTTATTTGGATTTTAATTGTTATGATTTTATTAAATTTATTTATACATGCACATGTCGTGCGTGTAGTTTAACCTATAAATAAAATTGTATCTCCATGATAGAAGAATTTTTTAAAAAATTGAATGAGAATTGTTCGGAGAAAAATCTTCTTAAAATCACCTTGGTGGGAAACCTAGATATCAGAATCTCTTGCATGCTCATTTGCTGGAGTAGGCTGAGAATTGGCCTAGGTGCGAGGCCATTAATATATATTTCCTTTGAACTCCTTAATTTCCCCTATTTTAAACCCTTATATTAGATTATTTTCCCATTTCTTTTCCATTTTTGATCTTAGTATCTTGCATCAACATCTCATGGCATCTACTACGAAACAAGAACAAAGGTAGCGGCCATATTATTTAACAACATCATCTTCCCTTGCCCGCACCACAAATACGCACACACAAATACAACCTTTCCCTACCTACTAGGCTTTAGATGGGCATGTTCAAACATGATCAACCTATATTTATACCCTATATTTAAATCGGATCCACTTAGGGTGGAGTTCATGTTCAAAATGAACCAAAATCTTCAAAAAGTTAAGATCTATGTCCCGAAACATCTATTAGCCAGGTGATCATGTCATTGTCCTGAGATCCATTAATATTTGTCAATTGTTTTCCTGAACTAAAATTTTAGATAACTACCACATGCCAGTGTGATCCATTTATCTTTGAGAATGGATTAGAAGTTGAGAAGCACTTCCACTTTGCAAGAAGAGAAAATATTAGTCTAAATAAGGGAAAATGTTTGTTGACATCATCCGAAATCTATTGGGTATGTTCAGTATTACTATGGAGATTAGAGCCTTGCAGTGCCGACTTCATATAATTTGTTAACTACTTAACTTGGAGTTTGAGTCCTATGTTAATTGAGTATTAAATGGAAACACTTGATATGTGAGCTAGACATGAATCAGTTATTTCTTCAATTATGTAATTTAGTTTTTGGAAACAAGTGTCCATTCTAGGGCAATATACTCTATTCAAATAAACACACTTGGATTGAGCTGGATTGTGTGCGCATGCATGCACATGTGTGTGCACATATAAAATTGGAACTAGAAGTTTGAACTTTATGGGACGTTAGTGAACGTGACATGGTAAGGGACATGTTTATGCTCATAAATTAATCATATCTCCTAAACTTCATGAACCTTGAGCATCATTTTCACAGCACTTGTACTAAAGTTGGACATGGCATTACCGATGATAGTCATGACACCATTATCATTAGTATAGGCAATGTTTAAGCAAATGAAGAGCACTTGAGGAGGTAAAAATAAAGATCAGAAAGCTCATCAAACCATGTAAGACACTTGGTTTGGCCTATGAAGAACATGTTGTTTTTTTTAAATATGGCCCACCAGATCTCCACATTGGTATGATATTGTCCACTTGAGCTCATTGGCCCAACTAGTTTTGCTCTTGGATCTCCCCAAAAGGTCTCATACCAATGGAGATACTATTCTGTATTTAAGTCACCAAGACCCCCCCCCCCATGCTTACCAATGTGGGACTATGTTATTCGCAACTCAACAAGCCTCCACTCGAACACATAGGACCACGAGTCTCCCCTTGAACGATCATCCATCTGCCCCTGCTCAATCAAGCCAATCATTCAGCTCCCATTGCGTTGGTGACACATGCCTTACGTCAAGCTCGAATATTACTTGAGAACCGTTGCCTCTATAGACCGTGGTCGAGAGACTTGCTCTTTCAAGACCAACTCCACCTATGCAGACTACCGCTGCGTTCTTGCTCTTCAGCCTACACTGCATTGCAGGACACAACTTACGTGAAGTGTCTGGAGTAGCTTCCATCTCCACCGTGTGTGGGTCAGCGAGCACACTCGTCCATCCAATGAAGGAATGAAGCTCTGACATCTTTCCAATAGAGCGCAGTGCAGAGATCCTTGAATCATTCCTTGGGGCTTGCCAAATGTTGTTCGGCACTTGGAGGAATCCTCCCCCACATCGGTAAGACTACCAGATCTCCAAATTGGTATGATATTGTCCACTTGCGCCCACTGGCCCAACTGGTTTTGCTCTTGGGTCTCCCCAAAAGGCATCATACCAATGAGATACTATTCCATATTTAAGTCACCAAGACTCCCCCTATGCTTGCCGATGTGGGACTATGTTGTTCGCAACTCAACAGAACACTTGAGGAGGCAAAAATGAAGATCAGAAAGCTCATCAAACCATGCAAGACACTTGGTTTGAAACAGATTAGCTGCTTGGTTTGCAACAGATTAGCTGCTACCTCATATTTGCATCCTAGTAATTAAGTGACTCTCCGGCAAATGCAAGATATCCCAATGAAGTGGATAACCATTTAATAGATCTTAAAGCTTCGACAAAATTCAGTTAGAATATAGATTATAGATACAGAAATTCGGAGGCTAAACATTTCAGTCAGATTATGCCAAACTTTTTCTCCCACAAGTAAGAGATAGGTTCAGAAGCTTCTACAATAAGACATGCTAATGACCATAGGGTTGAGGGTGTGTGTTCAAACAAATGGTGGCTTCAGAATACTTGAGTATCTTTAAAGAAAAACAAATAAAGAAAGAAAAGAAAAACAACAAAAGAAGAGTTAATAGTCAGGCCACGGCCCCTAACGATCCTAATGAGGTTGTCTACACGCATATTTATAGTTTTCTTAGCTTTTAATGACCAACCTAATATCAACAAACAAAAAACACGCAAGCACGCACCAAAAAAAACACCACCACACAGTTAGTCATATATGAAGCACATTTCATACGCTTGCAAAGCTATGTTCACTCAACAAAACCTTCTTCTGTATTTTCGAATGTATGTACCCCATATATGGGGTCCATGGGGACGTCATCAGCATGAGTTCCCCCTGAGTATACGTGTTGGCTTTGCTCCTTAAAAAACCATAGACCCATACGACTTATAACATTGCAAACGCCAAATTACAATAACAAAACTTCAAGATTTTGAGCTTATATGTACGGTGGCATATGAACTTCCATCGACAGTTCCAGTATGCACCATCGCAAAGTAGAACTTAAAAGGACTAAATTGGAAATAATGGCGTTTATATTTTGAGAAAACAGTAAAACACAGAGTTAAACACAAAGGTCAGTTTTCTGAAAATAAGCATTAAAAGAGAGAACAGATTGCTTAAGCTTTGGGTGCATGATCCAAACGAATTACACACCAGTAGCTAGTTCACTATTAAGGTCATATGCAAGTCTGCAACAAGAGTAGCAAGAACACCCATGAAAAAATCCCACTTCATATGCTCATGACGAAATTAAGATCGACATGGCATCCATGGCATTTGCAGAGTTGGGTCATAGAATGTATACTTTCTGCTTTAGAAAGCAATGAAACATATCTACAGTTTCGACAATTGCTAATGAACATCACAGCACCCTGTTAAGTTGAACAAGAGAATAAAACATAGCAGGATGTGACAAAATTCGACGCCGCAATCAAGCGTTGGAACATTTCTATACATTAGTACTATTACTACAACAAAATGTATCATGACGACAACAAATCTCCTAATGATAATTCCCTTCTGGAACAAAATTTACAATCCTCAAAGTAGCTATAGTAAACGATTATAACAACAACAGAGAAACAAAGGATTAAAGCCTAAATTTACAACCTCGAGGTGATACATTGAAAAAGATCTATTCTTTAGAGTTTATAACAAGAGAAAAAGAGAAATGAAGGAAACTAAATCAAGCATTCCTTCGATGTACAGTATGTGAAGAAGCATCAAGAATCACGCCGGTATGCAATATGAAGAACTGATTCTTGGAGGCAGGACGCAAACCAGGTGAGGCCCTGCTGGACTACATGTTATGTTGGATTCTCCCACATCGGGCAGGCTGAGGTAGGGTGGACGAACATATCCAGAAACCAACGGCACACACGTGACTGTGATCAATATCCGTGAACCTGCAATTGTACTCAGGTCTGATGCATCCATCTATCATAATGAAGATTGTGGCAGAAACACAAAATATGCAAACAATGGTAAAGACTTAACCAACCTTGTGTTGAGGATAATGATACATGTCCGCGCTTCCTACCAGCAATCATCCAGTACTCTGGATTAGCATCCACTTCATATAAAACCTCATCCTGACAAAAAAAAACAAGTGCTTTAAGATCATACAAATTAGTGCGTGACAGAGACGCATGGTTAGATTAGGAGCACTGACCAACAAGAAGTTGTAAAGGATTATGTACTAACAAATGTGTTGCTACTTTTGCATCACTTGAAACCTATAATGTTAACTCCGTCCACACTTGTGAACTGCTAGCCAGTTCTGTATAAAGGACTCAGCGGAGTACCATACTAATGCCAAGTATACAGTACAATAAGCATTTACAATGAAATAGTTATGGGTCAACAATCTGAAATAAATAAGAAATAAATACTATGATAATGCCCCCGAGTGAAACACAACGATTTGAGCTTCAATAGCCATAAGTAGTTGTTTCTATGATTTGCATCATTTAAGAAATGTGCCCATGTTTCGTCAAAAATCCCGAGACCCAAGTGTCAACTCGAACTTACATTGTACAGAATAGACGAACCATCCACCCAATCTTTCAACACCTCAACTCTCCATTTCATATTGACCAACTGTCCAACTCTCAAACAATCAGAAGAAAATGGAAGAAACCCAACAGCCAGGCATGGATCAAGAACCGGCCGCTGCAATATAATTATGCTCTTGAAAATGATTTCTCCTTGCTCTCCAGATTTCACCGGCACAGGTACATGTGCACCGACTGATCGGTTACCAGAGATCCCGTATTTGATATTCAATATACTGTCTGCCCGCAAACCTGCTGCCTGATCTGAAGAAATAAAAAAACAAGGAGAGAACGAGAAGCATTATTGTGAACTGATTTAGAGAACCGAACCTCAAGGAAAAAAATCCACTTTTAAATCAATATAAATTATATAATGCAACCAAGCAAACACGTTGTCTAGAAAAAATAGTCATGCTTGCATATCAACTTTTAGAGAATGGGTCCGCTGGCATCAGCACATTAAACATTAAATTCATGTTGTTTTTCTAGGAAGCTGTAAATAGGCTGCAGCTCTGCTTTACTGGCATTCTACCAATATGTATTGCGGCTGTTCCAGTTTTCTAAAATTTATATGAAGACTGTAAAGAATAGGACACTGTCAGATTTATACCAGATGAAGTCCAGACCTGTTAAGTGCGGTAAGAGCTCAGCTATTACTTAGCTCACAAAAGGGGCAAGCTCCTTATCCGTTGACGGTGAACAATATCTCTAAAACTTTAGGATAAGCTTTTAGTATCACATTACTAAGTGATATATGCCTGCTTTTTACATGGACATACTATGAACTATATTAGCAAATTTTAAATATTAGTTTACAGAACGGTCTACATTCTCAACAGATGCTTCATTCTCCAAATATATCCTCAACAACAGTAATTCCTGTTCAAATGCCTGCACCAACAGTCTCAATCAGAATGTCTACAATGAATGGTTCAGTGTGCTACTTTTTGACCCTATCCCTATGAGATTGACATATGTGCTACACCTTATGGTCTTTTTACAGAGCCATTTCTAATTTGTAAAAGGAGAGCTATTTGTATATGCATGTACGTTCTGTTGAATTTTCATTAAGATCAATTGTAAGGTATATTTTTTGGGTTTTTGCGCATGTGGTGTAGGGGCTAAAGCCCACTGTAGTTAGCCAAACCAAAATAATAATAACCAAACAATTAATTAATTAAATCATGTTCTTTACATCATCTCCTCATATTTTAGAAACTCCAGAAAGAGAGGATTTGGTTGTTTTGACTCTACCCAAGAGTCCTTCATGCCTCTATTGCCACATTCTTTCCCGTGTCTTAAAAGTTGTGTTTAGCTGTTGCTGAGTCATTTAACATTCATAATATCGGACCAATCCTTGGCAGATGTAGGTAAAAATATTGACAAATACCTCATCGTTACTAGTCTAGCCACAAGGCAAAGACTCATTACATGATTCAGTTACGTAAAGTGTATGAATGCTTTACCTTCAGATATATTCCCCACGCGTATGCTAAATAACATTCCGGCTCTAGAAGATGGAGAAATTACAAGTGGGAAGAAACTTGAAGTTGGTCTTCCATTTCCTTCTCCATTGTAAACAAATCCCGCTTGAAGATCTAGCCAAGCATCAAATACACTCAAAGAAGCCTTCACTTGTGAGTGCATTATCACCTACATATGAACTATACATCAGTCCCAGAAATAAATCACATGTAATTTAATAGGCTCAATATTACAGACAGCAACACATGAATGAGAATATGTCGATACATGCATTACAGACAGCTTTAAACTTTCAATACAGGGTTTAGATAATAGAAGTGCCATTTAACTACACCGTTTAATAACTACACGTGTGGACACGCATATATGGTGTTAAGCCTAGAATCCCACTTCGCCTTAAAAGGGAATTTGTAATTTAAGCTGATAGGTAGGACGGTACTCTGAGAAAAGAAAGAACTTTGTGTGCGCGCGCGCAAACATGGGCGGGTGCATGCATGCATACAAAGGCTGTAGCTCAAAATAATCTATTGTCCAAAGGTCAATGTTTAATTTAATACAGCCATGTGAACATGCTGGAAATAAACAAAAACTAATCGTCTTCAGCAGCTAGGGATGAGAATGGGTGCGGGCCAGCCCACTGCCCAATCGGGCTGGCCCGAAAAGCCCGCTATTAATTCATGCCCAAATGGGTATCGGACCGCCCAAAGCCCGAACCCTAATATTTTTGTAAATACTCTAACCGTCCAAAGCCCGATCGGGCAACCTAAAGCCCGATGGGTGGCCCGATCGGGCCGCCCAAATGTAAGTATCCCGATCGATAGGGCTGCCCGCTTCCGTCCGAAATTGATTTACCCTTCAGGTCTCATGTACGTCATGTTCACCGACTGCCCCACCGCCACCGGCGGGCCCGCGAAGCTCAAGTCAAACGTGGTCGTGTTCTTCTTCGGCTAGTGGAACAAGTGGAGCACGATGTCGGCGAGCTTGGCGTCGACGTAGAACGTGGTGGCCTGCACGTGCTTGTAGAAGATGCCGACCCGCTTGTTGGGGTTGCGGACGGTGAGCACGGCGGTGAGGTTGAAAGAGTGGGTGCTGTTGTTGGGGCCCTTGGGGGTAATGTCGTATTTGGTTAGGGCGGCGGATTCGACGTAGACCTTCAGGGCGCTAATTTGGACCTTTGTAAGTAAGTCGCTGGGTGTGAATCTCATGGCAACTTCGACGAAAGGGGGGTTAATTTGGACTTGGTCCAAAGGCTAGTAGAGGGATTTGATGAGGGGACGTCAACCTTTGACTTGGATTGAAATAATATCTTTATTACGGGTAGGTGATGATCGTTGACATAATATGTTTATTACATTTTGTCACTGTTCAATTGTTTTCATGAGTTGAATCTCTTCAGAGCTTTTGCAGTAATAGACTATACTGTATTTATACAATTTATACCTTTGTTGCTTGAATTTTGAAGGCAACATGTCCTCCTTGTGTCTGTATGATATGTCACATATGTGAAAAGTCTAATTTTTAGAAAGCAACCGCTTGTATAATACTGTTTTATACTGTTTTTGGTATTTTTGGTAATTATTATGTATAAATTTCTAATTAAGATAGGCCCAATGGGTAGGCCCAAAGCCCGCTTTATGCCCATTTGGACATTCTTAAAAAAGCCCGTATGGGCTTTGGTCTGGCCCAAAAGCCCGCCCATTTACATTGGGCATCTATTTGGCCCGGCCCGGCCCGGCTCATTCTCATCCCTATCAGCAGCGTGAGAATCCTGAGACCGGACATATTTATGTTACCAATGTTACCAATTTCACAATTTGGGTCAGCATCCAAAATTCCCTCCTCAAGAGCCAAATATTAAATTCCTTCACATTGGCATAACATAAATTAAACTCATTTCAAGTATTTTTACACCAATAATTGTTTGTTTACAAAAGAAGACACACACACACACACACACACACACACACATATATATATATATATATATATATATATATGGGTAAAGTGTTCCTAGGGTGACTCCTTAGATTTTATTTGCAAGGGGTAGATGGGGGCTTTTTAAGTATTGGAATGACTTGATTTTTGGTATGTTGATCGTCCATGATGTGACCAACAATCCTATGAAAAATAAAATCCAAAAAAATTGTGGGAGATGGGAGAAAATGTGGGCGACTCCTTAGATTTATATAAGGAGTCACCCTAGGAACACTTTACCCTATATGTATATATATATATATATATATATATGGCAATCTTCCATTGCGAAAAAGTGGTGCGAAAGGCCGTGCGAAAACATTTTTTTTATTTTTTTGAAATTTTTTTTCAAAAATTCTTTTTTTGATGTTTAATCCATACAAATATATACCCCAGGGAAAATAATGGGTGAACCCGTTGGGCATTAGAGCACACATCCACCCGTTACAAATTTAACGGTCTCAAAACGTGCGAATTTGATGAAATGCCTTGATCGAAGGCCAAATGACATTATTTCTCAACGATTATGTTTTGAGGGGTATAACAACATATAATGAGGGTGGAAAAAAGAATTTTTGAAAAAAAAATTTCAAAAAAAAACTAAAAACATTTTCGCACCGTGCGAAATGTTCTCATTTGAAGATTTACACACACACAACACACACACACACACACACACACACACACTGTACAGTTATGAAAGGTAACTAGAGGCAATAATATCAATGTTCATCCAAAAATTTCAGGAAAAGAAAATTTCAAGAGCATTAGAAGCCATGCCTGCAACAGTAGAGTTCCCTCGTTGCACTTATCCACAACACGCGTGCTGACATGGAGTGGTTCGGTGAAATGGACAGCAACTGTCCTGCAAATATTTATACTGCATTTTAGTCTACAAAGATGCATGAACTGTTAACACAACCATGATTAAAATCTGAGTTTTCCCCCATAAAAAAAGTTCAGCTAATGAGCACGAGACGAGCCAGCTACTGTAAACGGATAATGAATTGTCAATATTAAAATGAAAAAGAAAAACACACAGAAGAACATTAAAGAAAAGGGAGGAGTTACCTTTCAAATATCTGGTTGTGGAAAGCTCCAAATTCTAGTTTCAGGGCAATGGTCCTCATTCCATCAACTACACTCTGTGTCTGTGGTTGAACTGAATTTAAACATCCGAAAGCATCATATCAGAAAATATGCAGAATACTACTAGAGTGAGGACTAAATGCAATGCAGCAAGCAGAAAATTATATAACACTAGAATAATTGTAATCATCTACCTGCAGATGTTCCTTTCACCGGACCATTATCAATTGCACAGACTGGAAGCCACAAAACTGTAGTTATATTACTAGCCCAATCTGGCAAAGTTATCTTGCCACCATCAAGCTGCAAGTGCTCAAGTACTTGACTAGATGCACGTTTTATTGTCCTTCCCAGATCATCTGCATGATCTCCCCTCTCCATTGCCATAGTATAATCCTCAATCTCTATTATATGAGACTGGTCAATTCGCAGACCAGGACCAGTGTCTACATGTAATATAGACCCTTTGAGAGAGTAATCCATTGGTTTTATAATTAGACCAACCCACTGAAGTTCATTCATCAACAGCCCAGATGATACAGCTGCAACTATATCAACCAAGGGCCGTGGTTTATACACCTAAGAAATAAAGCTGTAATTAGGTGAGTGAATGCTATATGTGGTACTCATTCCAATATTCTTCAACTTTAAATATATAACTGTCAAAGTTCATCATGTGCAGTAGAAGTTGATAGACAAATAATACATATTCTAGTCAAACAATAAAAAGATATTGAATGAACGAACATCAGTGAAACCTAATAGAGAATACTCTTTTTCTACTATAATAACCCAGAGTAAAGGTAACAACCACGTGTGCAAATGTTCTGAGTAACAATCACATATATCGATGATATAAATCAAGGATTATGTCCTGATAAACACTTATTAAATCTGGTGCGAATACACTGGATTATATAAGTTTTACGAATAAAAATGCATTATATACTATCAAAATTTGCTGCAATAATCTCCCAAAATTTAAGGAATTTGCACACAAGGATCTATTTTACACTCCGAGGAACATCCGAGTCTAAACCTAATGTGCTTAGCTCACTAAAGCTTAGGGCAGAGCATAATATGATGCTTCCTTCATTGCATCAGAAGACAATTTGATGGCAAAAGGATAACAGAAGACAAAGAAGATTAACGGACACATTAAGGCAGGCTGCAACGTTCGAACCTTAGGCTAAATTTCCCTGAACCACCTAAAATTTTCCTCGATTATCTCTAAACAATCCTAAACACTGAAAATAAATCAAAACCCCCTAAAAAGTCCTCAAATTTGTGAGCCTAGTGTTAAGAAGCTTAGAGAGATCCAAAATTTAGCGGGGTTTCAAAGTTCATGGTAGCTTAGAGATAATCGAGGAAGGTTTTAGGTAGTACGTTACCACTAAATCTATCTTTAGGTATTAGAGTTGGTCATTAGGCTGACTATAGTGTCTTTATTGCTGAATTTGCCAAACGAAGTTGGGTTCTATTTGAATGCCTACTAGGAAAGAATGATTAGATTTCGGCTGGATTTTGGCTGGATTTATGTGGATGATTATATTAAAACTTAAGCCATTTAAATACTTTAAGTCACCAAATCACATGGTCTGTTGGTGCCCACGTGACATTGTCCAATTCTGGGAAGAAAAATTTCACCCCTTCCAACATGGCAAGATGTATCTTTTTCCATAAAGCCTATAAACTATGTTTGAAAGATCTATTAAAATTTTACAGAAGATTCCTAAAATGCTAGAGCAAAGTACCAAAATATAAGCATATTTCAAGGCTTGTATATTAATGGAACATCATAAGCAAGAGTAGAATATAAATGGCTAAATCTCAAGAAACTAGGACAAACTTTCAGCCATTCCAAACAACTAACATAAATTTCATTTGCACATGCAGTTACCAGAAATTTACAATGGATTTTTCAAAAAACTACCTTCTATAACCTATCCATCTCAGCACATGATTTTTGAAAATATCTAATATAAAATATACTAAGACATCAGTAACTTATATAATTAATCATCAGTTTAATCAAGAAAAAACCGCTATTTAACTGATATTAACAAATATATTTCTTCCTACCTCATCATCATTCAGAATTGTTTGTTAAATTATCCATTGTTTAACAATTAATAAATAAACTGTAATTAGTTAACGTTTCAAGAGATATCATAAAAGTACTAAAATTATGAGAAAATAAGAAATTAAAGATATGTATATAAGAAATTGAACCATTAAGAACATTAATAATTAGGGAAAACATCTTCATAGACCATAGCCCTCCTTTTTCAGTATTTTTTAACCCATATTTTACCTTCATTATCTAGCCTTTCTTTGTTTTTTAATCTAATTATGTCCCATATCAATTCAATTAAATTTGTGATAGCTTTTCTGGATGATGTGGACTAATTTAGCCCTATCACTTTTATGGAAATATCCACAAATTACTATGACTCCTCTAATTATCAGCTTAAGAGAAAACTATTTTTCCTTAAAAAATTGAAGTCATAAAAAATGGTAATTAATTTCTATTTAAGTCAAAATTAGCTTATATCATAACAAAATACTTTTACCGAAAACTTGTAATAAATATTTCGAATTTGATACCATCTCGGTCTGGGTAATAAGATGTATAATCTTATTTATTATGCAAATTATCTTATAATTCAATAATCATGATTGGGGATAAAATTTATTTACTTTTAGTTTTTTTTCACATATCTATTATACAATTGAGGGATGTTTTAGAATGGGTTTGCTGACTAGGACGAAAAGGTAGATATAAAAACGGTTGGGATTCAATCTTGAGCAATCAATAGTAAGGATGAGAGTTGGTGAAAATTTTGAAGGAAACCCCCAAAATTTTGTTGGGGGGGAATAAAACTAGAGGTAACTAAATTTTATGGAAACTAAAAATTTAAATTTGAGGGGACTATATCGGGAGGAAACTAAATTTTGGGTGGAACAAATTTTTTTGGAGAAACTAACTTCTCTGAGGAAACTAAATTTTAATTTAAAATTTTAGGGAGAACTAAATCTGGATAGAAGTAAAATTTTAAATTTTAGCAAAACTAAATTTAGAGGAAACTAAACTTTGGAGTGAAACTAAAATTTTGGTGAAAACTAAATTTGCTGGTGGAACTAAATTTTAGTTTGAATGTCGTTGAAATTTTTGGTTAGAGGGGAATATTTTGAAGGTGGCTTCAAAATTTGTTTTGAGAGATTTTGAAGAGTGCAAATTTTTTAGGCCTGAAATTGTGAATTGGTTGAAATTTTTCGTGGGAATGTTTTGAATGCCACGTGACATATGGTCACGGGTTACGACTAGTAATAGTATATTCTAGTGTGTGCACCATATGCCCATTAAATAAGAAACAAAACTAATCAAAAAATTTTGCACTATAAGCATCTCGGGTTTTGATATTTAGGTTGTTTTTCTAATATCATATACCATGTTGCTTTTATTGTATGGTTAAATATATCAAGTTTAGAATTTCAAAGTTATATATCACAACTAAGAAAGGCAAACAATGAGAATTGAGAACTCATATCCATCTTCAAACAATTTTAATATTGGATGTTTACTTGAGAGATTATTATCGAGACAATGCAAGGCTTATTTGGTGGTCGTTTACATAAAATGACAGGGAATGTACGATGTGTGCATTGCTAATCCTTGCCTTCTTATAGCCAATCAATAAAGTTTAATATACTTGGTAATGCAAGGGTGAAAAATAGTACTGTCGTTCGAATACATCGGATTTTAGTATCTATCTCTTAAGAAGACTCTTAACTCGGTGTATACCTTAAACGACATGGACATATAATGACTATATTGGTCTATATAAGCCTTAAAGTCCAAAACAACATGAATCAATCATCTCACTTACTAACACCAATATAGACAAAACTAGTTGAATTGTCATCTCCTTGTACACATCAAAAGATTTTGCTCCATACTAATTTTTTTATGATGTGTTGGAACACCAATCCAATCAATATTTAATTACAATAATAATTAGCCAAACTAAAAGAGGGTGTAGACCTTGCTTGCACTATCTTGATCTACTCTACTAATTTAATGCTCCAATCTTCAATCCCATTTAACAAACTTTCCAATTCCAAACACTACGTTCTTAAGTTCCCAAGCTCAAGATTCATGGCTTTTGTTTTTGGGGTTTTTTTTTTTTTTTTTTTTTTTTTGGGGGGGGGGGGGGGGGGGGTTGAAAAAAAGAAAACAATAGATTTTAAACTTTCTTGCTAAGCAATTCTTATGGAGAATCGTTGATTTTAATTGCCATCATTGTTGCTCGCTGCTTTTATTTTTCTTCCTTTTCTTCTTAAAAACAATTAAAGATAGGATGTATTTTAATAACATGTCTGGATATGTATGGTTTATTTTTATTTGAAACGGTTTAGATTTATTCATGCTCAAAGGATGGCTCATATTCACTTAATTTAATAGCGTTAAAGATTTGCTTTAGACATAAACTACTACGCTATGTGTGACTTTATAAATAATAAAACAAAGATTTCAAACCAAAAGCTTTATATAATCAATATATCCTTCTCAAGTATTATTAAAATATAATTGGATTTCTTGTGAAGTTATCTGATCATGCTATAGGAATTTTAAGATCAATTAATAGTTATTGAATATATCATTGGATTCTAATTATTATTATATCTTACTCAAGAATTATTAATTATAATTGAATTACTTTTTGATGTTTTTAATTAAATAAGAATTTTACTTCATAAATATTTTTTATTCTAAACTGAATATGTTATTTAAAACAGTATAGACTTATGATAGTTATTAACCATGTTATAAAAATTTTACAGAGCTGAAGATTTTTAATTTATTTATGATTATGATCACCATACCAAACATTAAGTGAATCCAACGCTATTTGACACAACGCTATTTGACACTTGATCTAATCATTACAAATTCAACGGTCAGAATAATAAAACTTCTTGCAACAAGTGGATCGAGTGCCAAATAATCCTAGAGTTCACATATATTTGAGGTTTTGGCATTTTAGAATGAGCGCAAATTTTTTTGGAGGGTTTTACTACCTATTATCCTTATATATATAGAAAAATTTTAATATGCAAATATACGGACGAAATGATTTTTCATCCTTTGCTACATGCATTTATACACCACACAAAAAATAATGGACGAAAAATGATGGGATTTGACCATCGATTGGGGCATATTACAAAAGATATTGGTCCGAATCGTTAAATTTTGTGATGTGTGGATCGATGCTCAAATCCTCCCTCGGGTTCACTCATTACTTGTCTTGGTGTATATAATTGTATGGACTAAACAGTAAAAAAATTTGCCCAAAAAAACAATCTTTTCGCATAGGATCACCCCTTATATATATAACATTCTTCTTCATGGCTTGTTGTATTTTGTTTTACCCTAATTGGACTTCTCATAAGAGAACCAAAATAACGCAAACCATGCAGAAATTCTAAACTACAGTAAATTAAGGTAAGAGTAGATTATTTTGGCCGATGAGATTTAATTAATAAATTCAACAAGTAGAAACCTTTGGTCCTTTTCTTTTATTATAGATACAACTCCGAATCTTTCATATTTAAAGATTTGCCTTCAAAATCTTCATAGTTCATATTTAAAATGTACCCCCACAAACTAGGTTAAATCGTACAACTTTACACCCATCAGAGGGGAAATTTTCCTTATTTACTAGTAAATTGCATAATTTTTTTATTTCTAATGATCAAATTACCATCATCTTCTACATCTCCTTCAAAATAACCTCTTAATAAGAAGACTGATGGGATTGTGACGTATTAGAGGAGACAGCGCAAATCGAATCATGAAGCAGCAAACTAGCCCGGTGGCCTTATTTGCAGTTTTTATGGTTCATGGATTTTTTGAAAATATGGACAAAATCAGTCCTCTCTATATATTTAGGGGTTGGGGTAAATGCTCTTTATGTCGAAACTAATAGAGAAAACCCTAGAACTAGTGTAAAACCTTAGGTAGAGGAGAGTAAAGCCTCGTCTATCTAATTAAAGGCTAGGAGAGCAATTTCCTCTCGAAAGACATGTTGTATCTAGTATTACACTTTTCATCCATAAGAAATCCGATTTTTACATCTTCAACCCATGATTTTCCTATCAAATTAGAATTAGAGCCTATATCCCCATGGCGGCAATAAGAAAGAAACTTTGGGGGAGGAACTTGATCTCGAGATCGAGTGGCTCAAGAATCGACGGAGGAGATGAATGGAAGCCATATATCTAAGAAGAAGAGCTCATCAAATCCAGATCTAAAGGAACATGAAGGCCCTGGCAAAGACCGGAGGAGGAGGAGGAGAAAGGAGAAAGCTTTGGACAATGGGAAAGGGCCTCCGGAGACGGCGGAATTACAGGAGACGGCGGCCCCTTCCTTGGATTCCAACAGTCCCACGGCGTGTACATAGGGCCTCCGAAGCTCGACGCCAAGCACAAGGATATTGCGACCACTTCAAGGGTTACGGTGACTGTAGTGATGACCTTTGGGGCATGACAATCGATGGAGGAGATCTAGATTAGGGTGATGGATACTGAAAAAACAATGGAGGAGCTTCGCAAAATGCCAATCAGCAGTTTCACTTTGGTCAATCGAGTGAGAGAACAAGACATGGAGATGTCGGTCTTCGAATAGGAAGATCCTTATGGGTGGGTTTATTGTGTAAAGAGATATTTTGTAGTGAACCACCAAACGGAGTTGGAAAAGCTGCATGCGACATGCATTTGCCATGAAGGGAAGGCATTGTCCTGATTCCAATGGAGAGAACAGTGTCAACCTGTGAGGTCTTAGGAGGAGTTTAAAGACTACTTGTTGGATAGAATTCGATACACCCATGATGGTGATTTACACAAGCAGCTCCTTGCACTCGGGTAGGATGGCACGGTCAAAGAGTACATGGAGAGGTTTGAGGCACTCTCGGGTCGTGTGAGGGGGATCCCAGAGGTGACAGTGATGTGGAGCGTCATGAAAGGGCTCAGGGTAGACATCCGGGTTGAGCTCCGCATACAGAGACCTACAAGGCTGATGGACACAATGGAACTGATCCTGATGGTAGAGGATAACCTCACAGCAGAGCGACATGCTAAAGGAGCTTGGATCAGTTCCAATTTTCACAATCAGGCACCTACAGGAGGGCAGAGGACCTCTGCGACTGGAGTCCAAACTGGGTGAGTCCAGTCTGGCAAGGAGCATCGGTGCACAGCCAAGCAAGTAGTTCGGGTGAATGACAACGGCTGAGATACAGAACAAAAAGACGAATGGGTTGTGTTTCTAATGTGATGAAAAATTTACTCCTGAACATCACTGTCGAGACCGTACCCTCCAGATGCTACTAGTGGATGATGATGAGGATGAGTTTGTGGAGGTGAAAGAAGAGGGGAAAGTTGAGTGGGGACATGCCCACTTGGACATCGCAGAGGTCTCACTCAACTTCGTAGTGAGGTTCACTATGAACTACACTATAAAGTTGACCGGAAGGATTTTAGAGTAGGAGGTCACAGTGTTGATTGATCTTGGGGCCATCCATTATTTCATATCCAGTCGAGTGGTGAAGCAGCAAGGGTTACAGCTGGTGGACATCGAGGGTTTCGATGTGATGATAGGAACTGGACAGGAGGAGCGCAATAGAGGAGTATGTCATGTGCTGATTTTGACTCTCCAAGGGATACAGATCGTGGAGGATTTCTTGCCACTCGACATGTACAACACAGATGTTATTTTGGACATGATGTGGCTGTAGACTTTGAGGGACACAAAAATAAACTAGAAACTATTAAGGATGGAGTCTCAAGAGTGAGAGCGATGACGCTTCAGAAAGATCTTAGCTTGTGTTGAACCAGTGTTTCCTTGAAAACCATGACTAGGGTGATCCAGACCGAGGGCAGCGGGTTTTGGTGGAGTTACAGTGGATGGCAGGAGAAGCGGCAAAGCAGATGCATGACATCCCTTCAGCTTCCAGGGGCCTGCAGCGGCCCTGCAGGCCCCCCGCTGACCCTGTCATGTCTCCCAAGAGCCTCGCAGCGCTTCAGAGGTGGATTGTGGGCTCATTCGGGTCCCGGACTAGTTTTCGGGCGCAACGAACCCAGTAGCTTCCTTCCAGGCTTCGTGGAGGACGATGGAGACTTTAGATGGCCTTTTGATCTAGGAGAGACGAGCACCATCAGTCGGATAGGAGTATCACATGTACTTCATGCACCACCTTGAGGACATGGTAGTTCTTTGGGGGCAAAATAATGATGTGATTGGGTACGGTGAACGTGGACGAGCGGTGCAGTGAACATGGACGAGACCTCATTTGGTATGGGGAACTCATGCCATTAACTATGAGAGTGATTTTAGGCCACTCATTTAGTAAGAGTTTAATGAGAGAGAAAAGTTAGAACACTCATTTAGTAATATGTTTAAATAAGAAGGATAATTTGGACCCTTTTGGCTAATTACCTAGATAGTGATAGTCTTGTTATAAATAAGAGAGCAATGGTCATTAGACAGAATAAATGTCTAATGTGAAAAGAAAGATTGTTCGAGATTGTGAGATTTAAGCTTTCATCTCGAAGGTAAAGTTTGGAAAGCGGCCTCCTCTCCTTAAGATGTCAACTATATTGCATTTTCTTTTCCCCAAATATATATAAATCCCACCTTTTCATCTTTTCCACCACAAAAATCTTATTTTACTCTGAATTTCCATCGAGATCGTATCAGGACGGTACCAGACAAGTGATCGACGAGCTTCTAAATGAGCTTCACAAAGCAGTAGTTTTCTCCAAGATTGATTTGAAGTCCAGGTATCATAAGATCCAGATGCACCCAGAGGATGTGGCCAAAACTGCTTTAAGGACGCATGAGGGCCACTATAAGTTTCTGGTAATGCCCTTCGGCTTGACCAATACACCTGTCACTTTTCAATCCTACTGAACAAGGCGTGCCATCCCTATTTGAGGAGGTTTGTGCCGGTGTTCTTCGATGACATTCTGGCATACAGTCAATCCATGAAGGCATATGTAAAGCACTTAGAGATCGTGCTACAGGAGCTGCAAACCCACCAGCTTTATGTCAGTAAGAAGTGTATATTTGCCCAACTGAGGGTGGAGTATCTGGGGCATCTGGTGTTGGCAGAGAGGAGGCGACGGATAGATCGAATATTGCAGTCATGATTGACTGCCCTCGCCCTACTATTCTGCGAGAGCTGAGAGGATTTTTGAAACTGCTATTACATGAAGTTCGTCAAGTGATATAGCACCATCGCCTGGCCACTGACATAGCAGCTCATGAAAGACAACTTCTAGTGAGGCGAGGAGGCCACTCGAGCCTTCGAAGCCTTGAAAAGTACCATGACTACTGTACTGGCATTAGCCCTTTCAGATTTCAGTCAGCCTTTTGTAGCAGAGACAGATGCATCAGGTTATGGGTTGGGCGCAGTGTTGATGCAGAACAAAAGGCCGGTGGCTTCAGCCAGGTGCTGTCAGCGAGAGCTCGACTCAAGTCCGTCTATGAGCGTGAGTTGATGGCTATTGTGCTAGCAGTGTAGAATTGTAGACCATATTTGCTTGGCCGTCATTTCATAGTCAGAACAGATCAGAGAAGCATCAAATATCTATTGGAGCAGCGGATGGCGACTGAGGAGCATCAGAAATGGTTGACCAAGCTATTTGGGTAGGATTTTGAGGTCCAATACAGGCAATGGCTAGAGAATTTTTGAGATCCAATAAAATTTTAGAGGAAACTAAATCTAAATAGAACTAAAAGTTTAAATTTATAAGGAACTAAATCTGAAGGAAAAAAATTTAGAAAATTTTTAGGGAACTAAATTCTCTAAGAGGGACTAAATTTTAATTTAAAATTTTAACATGAACTAAATTTGAAGAGAATAAAAAATTTAATATTTAGAGGAACTGAATCTGAAGGGAACTAAACTATAGAATGAAGTAAAATTTTGGATGGAACTAAAATTCTTTAGGGGGAACTAAATTTTAGTTTAAATGTGGGTAAAATATTTTGTTGTGGGGCATATTTTGAAGGTGTCTGTAAATTTTTTTTGGTTGATTTTGAATAACCTGTAAAAAATTTTGATAAACTTTTGAATCGTTTAAAAATTTTCGGAAAATATTTTGAATTTCCCATGACCACAGGTCACTTGTTATGACTAGTGTATATATATATATATATAGTACAAAATACATGGTTCCTTAACTCAAATTAGGACAAACCAACCGGTAGAAAAAATGGTTGGGATATGTCACAGTCAGCTCAACGGGTGAGACAAGGGTTGTCTAGAGTCTGTGGGAAATGGGTGACAATGTGGGTGGTTCACATGGGTGAACTGCTTGGGCTGAAAAGGAGGGAATGTAAGAGTGATGGGAATGACGGTGGGGATCATGAGACAAAGAGATGGTCTGTGTGACTTTGGGTTAAGTTGTAAAATGAAAAGAGGGAAAAGATAGATGGAATGGACATGGCTGAGTAGGGGGTTAAGTGGTTGGACCCCATGCACTATGAGCACGGGTATTTATTTGCAATATATAAAATACACACGCATATATGTATACATAAAAAATCTTAACAATACATAGAATAAAAACTCATCATTTTATTGTCAGTAAAAAGAAAAGAATCAACTTTAATCTCAAACGATATTTATAATATAACAATATGATTCGTGTTTATTTAAGTTAAATTGGCTTTTCTATGATATATACATGCACATGCATATGCACACAGATACAACATACATTGTCATACGTACATACATACATATAGATACATATCTATGTATGTATGTATGCACAAGTGTGTGTGTGTGTGTATACATACATACTATAGAAGGAATGATTTTTAGCCCTTTTTCTATCAAATTTTCCATGTCTTGAAATTTCAAAAATACCCGTGTGCAAAATAAATCTCAACCATCGATTTTGGTTGATTTTAGCTGAGAAATCTTGGTTGATTATCTTATAATTTATTATATTATATTCATGAAATTTTAATGTGTGTTGGAATGTTTGCTTTGCTCATTGATGTGTGTAGTGTCTTTACTTCAATGTAGCTGGTTTGAAGCCTAATAGCAACAATTTTGCTTTTATTTTTGAAGTAAAGACTCAAAACACACATAATATTTTTCCAAAAATTATTTTAATACCCAAATATTTTTTTACATCAGTTAACACCCCGAAGCCCTCAATTTTTAAATGACCAAAATGCACTCTCTCTTGCTACCATTGTTGTTTTTTCTTCTTTTTTACAGGAGTTAACTATTGTGGTTGTTGCAGCTATTGTGGTTGTCTTTTCTTTTTAGGACTTAAAGAAGGAGACATGTTCTTTTTTGTTCCGTCTCTTCTCCTTATCATTGTTGCATTTTCTTTTTTTAGCCTGGAAGAATGAGAAGGAAAAAGAGAAGAGAATAGAGAAGCAATAGCAATAGCAATGAGAATAGAGAAGAAAAGCAGCAACAATAAGAGAAGAAGAAAGTTGGAGAAGCAAGAAAACAACAATAAGAATAAGTAACAACAACAACAACAATAAGAGAAGAGGTGAAGCAATAGCAATTAGATAAGAAGAATGAGAAGAAAAAGGTAAAAAAAAGTGAAGCAACAACAATAGCAGCAAGAAAGAAGAAAGAAGAGTGAATGGTATTTTGATCATTTTTAAAAAATGATTAAGAAGAGGGAATGGTATTTTGATCATTTTAAGAAACTTAAGTAATTTTACAAGAAAAATATTAAGGGTGTTTTGAGTCATTACCCTTTTATTTTTGAACATTTTTTTCACTTTTTCCACTGAAGCATTAAAATAAAAGAGAGAGAACCAACAAATTAGTTTTAAAACCTATTGAAGCCAAATTCAACTATAACTAAGAATCTTTTTTAATACTAAAAAATTCTACATCGATTCATTAGTTAAATTATTAAAAATTATTAATCATTAGGAAATCAATTAAATTAAAATTTTAAAAATTAATTCTATTAATGTAATTATTATTTCATTAGCATTTTCTCTCTTTATTTAGTTAGGACCTTTCTGTATGTATCTCTCATCTTTCTGCATAATTTCTCTCTTTGGATCAAAGTGATTCTTCATAACGGTTTTTCTTCTTTCACTTGTCTTTAATTTAAGACTCTTTATTTCATTTTCTTTCTTATTGAGAAAGAAAACTCTCAAATTTAGATCAAGAAACCTACTAAAGTACAATCAACTATAATTAAGAATACTTTTAAATTATTTTATTAAAATAATCTTGAAATCAAATAATTGAAATTATTAATTGTTAGGAAGTCAATCAGACTAATAACTTTTACAAATCAATTTTATTGATAAAATCCTTATTTAATTAAGATTTCCTCATTTATTTAGTTTGGATTACTTACTTAAGAATCATTTGATTAAATTGAATCATCATTATCATTTTTTTTGTTTTCTTTTTTTTGCAACCTTTGGCTTTTAATTCTTTTTTAATTTTTCCTTTCATTTTTTCCTTCTTTCTTTCTTTCTGACTATTTTTCTCCTTTAGGTCAAAATGAACGTCCATTATGATTTTTCTTTCATTTCTTTCTTCATTTTCACTTTTTTATTTAAGACTATATTTTTTATTTTCTTTCTTTTTTAAAAAAGAACTCTCAAATTAGATTAGGAAAATTAAAGTCAAATACAACTATTATTAAGAATCTTTTTTGAATTATTTTACTAAATAATCACTAAATCGATTTGCTAATTAAAAAATATTAAATTTAGCAAGCTAATCGAACTCATATTTTTATAAATTACTTATATTAATAAAATCCTTATTTGATTATGATTTTCTATTTGGTTAATTAACATCATTTGAATAATATGAGTCATCATTATTTAACATAGTATTGACGTGGATAGTTATGTTATGACAAGTGTTAA
This sequence comes from Scilla litardierei, assembly GCA_030789695.1. Taxonomy (NCBI): domain Eukaryota; kingdom Viridiplantae; phylum Streptophyta; class Magnoliopsida; order Asparagales; family Asparagaceae; genus Scilla; species Scilla litardierei. The sequence goes on along the minus strand of CM061137.1, from coordinate 14,414,017 downwards.
TTTCCAAATTAGGTTTGATTTTTGTCAAAACAATATAAAAGATACAATCTATGTATAAAATATTATCATATCATCATTGTTTGTATTATACTATCATTTTGTAATTATGAGGATATTATTCTATTCGTATTTGTTAAATTTGCACAGAAGCATCGCACGTAACTGAAGGCTAATGTACATAATGTGTGCACATGCACACATATGTGCGTGCATACACACATATGTATAAATAAATGTATGGAAACACTACTTCAAGGATACTTCCTGTTGAAATGCATAACCGTTCGTGTTTGGTGCTCACATAAATAGTCCAGCATGCAAACTAAATTGAAAATAAAACAAGATCTTCAAAACATTACCTTAAGAACGGGTCTCGTCGGTTTTTCATAACTCATAAAATCATCACTGTCTGGGGGTCCACCTTTAGAAAAACTATGAGATCTGAATCTCAATTGACCAATTTGTCCTGTTAAAACCCCCAATACATAGGAACCTGGCTTTTGTGGAGGTAGGGAAAGCATAATAACATTTTTACCCGGTTTCAGGATGGGAGCATCTGAACTTTTTATTGCCTACAAAACAAAATTTGACATAAGAAGCAGACAAGAAAGCTATAGAATGTAGCCTACAGGTGATGATTCAACAAAAATGGAGAACATCATTAAGAACCTTCGATATCAAACAAAAGTGTGTTCCTCGTGGCCATGACACAGAATTTTGACTATTCCTCATACATAGAGTTTTAGCCATATTTGTAACACAACTATAATTATATATTATCCTGCTAAAAGTTTAGCAAATTGAGTATAGCAGGAACCAAATCAAATGATAAAATATCCCAGCAACAGAAAGGATACCTTGACACCTTCGTCCACACTGGATGTTGTCATCAATGTTAAACTAAGAGATTCCAGATGAATATCATCAGGAAACCCGCTCCAAACGGTAACAGACAGCGTACCAGGATCACCATCACTTAACTCGAGTGGTGGGCCAGGATTTCCAGAAAAGGTTATTAGTGAGGAAACATCCAGTGAGACTGGATGCTTCATTTCGCTATGAGCCAACCGAACTACCTCGGCCTGGAAAGCTTGCCGTTCTTTGGTCAAAAATAAACCACTATCTAGAGACAACAATCTTACACAAGAAGAAAGATAGCCAGCTTGATCATTTAGAATTTTCTGACACTCTGCCAGGTTGGGAAGAACTTCTGCCAACAGATCTTCCCATCCTTCACCAGCGTAGAGAGCACAGACCTTTTCGTATGACTTTGCCGCCAAATCAAAATTTCCATGCTTAAAGCATAGAGCTGCAATCTCTCCATCAAGAACAACTCCATGTCTTTTCCACCAAGAATGATTGTAGTTGTCAGCGGCTCCTTTTGTTAGCTCCATATATTTTTTCTGCCAGAAGAAAATTATGAATTTATCATATAACCTAATCTGAATCTTTTCTTGGTGTAAGCTTCCCCAGCCATGGCAAAGTTCTCAAAAAATTGATAAACATAATTTATTAATTATAAATGGTTAAGCCAAATGCTATCACAGAAACCTTATTGTGATGGTGATTCTGGTAGAAACTATTTGAAACTTAGTGTATATCATCACCATAGAGTTATACACCTCCTTTTGATTCAAAACACATAGATTCAAATTTCTTATATTCGGCAGCTTGAACAATGCCCATATAAATATACTACATTCAAATAATGTTCAGATGCAAGCATGTGCCACACCCACAGAGATATATAACATGCAGATCTATACAATCACTTTGCAAAAAAACCTCATATTAGAAATAAAATTAGCTTTCATTACTGTGTCACTAAACATTAAATAATTACCTCATACGTTATTGAAGTAATTTACCCTTTTTAAGCACAAACTTTTTCGTCAATAACATTAAACAATAAATTTGGGTCTACCTCGAATTCTGTTATTGATGATAGCCACTTCAACAACTCAGGATCGGAAATTGAATTCTTCAGGGCATTCTCTGCTGCGACATGGATTTCTGAAAGTTTCATTGGGCGATCAAGTACTAAATAAGATTTATCAGAATTTGCTGGTCCAGAGTTGCTCCGCGGCATAAACCTTGCATTGACTTTATTTGAAGAAGGCCTTGGCTGCCCATCAGGACCTGAACTGCCACCAACACTATAAAGAACTTAGAACATATGTAAAAAGACATGAAGACACATATTTGAATCCAAATAACAGTAAATCTCTTTTTCACCGGCGTGTTTTCTTTTCCCTTTTACTTTCTCATATTGGCACCTAACAAACTGGTATTGCTCAGAGGTTACAGACGCAATTGGATGGTTCAGGTGATATACCCATCAAGTAACTCAGAAACATTTCCAACAGAAAGAGAAGCCCTCCTTCGATTAGCCTCCCGTAGTAGCAATGAAGGTTCCAATGGCAATGGTTTTCTCTGAATATTGAAGTGCCTCTCTCTGGAATTGGCTTGAAGAATCATCTGACAAAAATAAAAATGAAGTTGAACTCGTAGGTAGAGAAACGATCAAATATGCTTACAACATCTATTAACAAGACCCACCACATACAAATATGAAAACAACATTATAAGATAACAAAATGTCTACGTCAACATTAGAAATTAAATTAGGCACAACAAGTTGCTCTTTCAAAACCAGATATAATCCCCACAAACAAGTTTCTTCTTGAACACAACATCAGTCCCAAGCTATTCAGAAGATACCCCGAGACCAAACATAATTTTTACAATGTTAATTTAGACGTAGTTAGAATTATTAAGGTCATTTGTTGTTTTTTGAATTGTTTGATGAGAAATCTAGGGTTTGAGAGAGTAAAAATGAGATTTTTAACGATTTTTACCACTAGATTAGGGTGAATAGTGTATAGGCAATTAAAATGCTAATTAAAACTAATTAAGCAATGTGGAAAATAATTGCACACAACAATCACAAAGAGACAATGCAATCGCAAACATAGAAGTTTATCCTGGTTCGGATCCCTACACCGGGACTCCTATTACAGTCCCTCCCTCCTAACCAGAGCGATGGCTTCTACTAATGCTCCGTAAACTGAGACACACAAGCACACTCTTCACGAGTACAATCCCTAAACCGAGATAATCTCTAAACCGGAATATGTAGAGAAACTCTCCAAGTGGAGTAAACACCCACTATGTACTCACAAACCGAGTACTAGGTTTCGTAACCAAAAAGAAACTAAATACAACAATCTTACCTATGCCTTGATAGATCTTACCAATGTGTGAAGGCATGAAGATTGAAAACACCAAGTGCTTGATGTAGAAGATGTTGCACTTGAAAACTCTCTAGATGCAAAACTCAATACATGAACACTTTTAACCAAAGTGAAATAGAAAATGAGAGAGAAAATGCTCTTAGTTTTTGGCACTAAATGAGTTGAAATTCTGTGAGCATTGATGCCAAAAACTGCCTCCAAACCTAGCTTAAATAAGCCCTCAATCTTGCATAAAAGATAAGAAAATGGCTCCTTAAAAATCTCACCCAATGGCTATAAACGGGCAAATTTTAGAGGGACCAGATGTCTGGAGATCATGACCTAGGCGCATGAAAAACTGCTCAGGTGCCTGGAACTTCACTCCAGTACTCCAGTCGTCTGGCTGAAAGGGATGGACAAAAGAATAAAAAGTCCAATCCACTCATCAGACTTCTGAAGAATACTTACCAGACGTCTGAACCACTGTGCAGATGCCTGGTAAGCCTTCTTTGGAATACTGCAATAAGGGTACAAAAAGACAGAGAGCACAGAAAGTTTGACTCAACTGATCAAGCGCCTGAAGTACAGTACCAGGCATCTGGAACACTGCTTAGACGCCTAGTCAATTACCATCAGGTGGCTGACTCGCCGGGCGTCTAGTGACCCTTCACCAAGCGCCTGTCCAGCTCCAAAAAGCACATCCAAGTGTGTTTTGAGCAATGGACCAAATGGGATGGGTTCAACATGAATCTAAGGAACCCTATGATGGTAATCATGCATAATGAGTGTGTGTGTGCATCTATTCAAGGCTACATATAATCTATGAAATAAAAGAAAGATTACATGAAGAACAAAATAAAAATACAATGAAGTCCAAAATCTGCATGAGTCCTCTTTGCTCCATAGCCTTGATCCATCATCTCATACATATTGTTTTGTCTCCTCGTCACGATATACATTGATAAATCTGAGCCTAAAACAATGAGAGTCATTAGCAACTACATAATAAGGTGATCATCATCAAAACAAAAGTGGGCAAATTGACCAATACCCAACAAGCCCCCCTTTTTGATGATGACACTCATCATGTGAAAATAATAAATATTATCAATAAGCACAAGATAATGGCTCCCCCTACTTGTATGCATACCAAATGAGAATGGAAAAATACACAAAATGCATATAAGATAGAATATGGAAAATGATACAAAATGAAATTGATTACATTAAAACAAGCATTCAAGCATGCATTTTCACATAATCCAAATAACTCTCCCTTGTCATTCTCAAAAAGGTGGACAAATAACTCTTCCTATGAAAGAAATAAAATCACCAAAGAAATGACAAATGACATGAAGAAAAGAAAGTGTTTGATACCAAATAAAAAATATATAGGTGTTGTATCAAATCACTTTACAATGCTCCCCTAGATCATTGAATAGGTCAAACTTTGACACAGAACTAAATGAAAATTATGGAAGCATGGGACAAATCAATGCAAAATCATAGAGATTTCTTAGGCATTGATAAATTGACATTGATATTAAAGCTAATCACACACAAAGAATCAATGTCAAATGATGAGAATTGAGGGAATACCTAACAATATTGGTTGGAAAAAATCCCAAACTCATCAAAGGAGAAAACAAATGCTTCAAAAATAGGTTTTCGAAAATACATAGCATATAAGCTCCCCATATGTCATATATATGGTCAAAAATTGCATATATGACATAGTAACCCCATAAATCCATTCCCAAATGAAATTTTGAAAAGCATATTCGAAATAAGGGAAACACACAAACACACATGTTGGACGCTAATAACTATGCAATACTAACACATCCAACCAAACAATAAAGTCTGTGTGGATCTAGACATTAGGCCATCAAACCCAAGATGAATTTGATTTTCTAATGTAATCATTAGAGCATAGAATATTGTTAACTAGTGATTGAACATATGCATTTCTCTCTAATAACCCTGCATTGGAAGGAATCCAAAGTTTCATGGCATTCCTAGACCTCTTGTCAGGTTTTCTCTTAGGACAACGATTCGCATAATGTCCTAAAATTCCGCATTTAAGACAAGTGATACTAGGATGAAACTTGGCATTAGAGGGATAAACATGCTTTGGTGGAAAAAAATTTCTTTGCCTCTTGGCATAAAATGAATCATTTTGATTCGCATTCACAAAGCTGTATTTTACATGTTTCTTGTTAGGGTTGGTGTGGTTATACAAGAAAGCATGATGATTCTTCTTAGATGCTTGATAGGATTTTTCTTTAGCACTCTGGGACAATTTGGTGGGCTGGGAACAAAGATTTGAGTAATAACCCACACTCTCACGATGATTTGCCGGTTGTTGTTTGAACAAATCATTGAGGCAATCCCTAGATGACACAAACTTTTGAAGTTGATGGAATTCATCGTCGCATTTCAAAGTAAGGGTAGTAATGCGAGATACTAAATCAAGGTTCTTGTCTTTTAATGTCATTTTCAATGCCAAGTTCCTTGATTTGATAAAAAAGTGTTTTTTCTCATCAACACCTAATGTGTGTAGCATGCATAAATGGATCAATAGAATTAATACAGGAAGTATTCCCTTCACTAGCTAGCAATGCATCATGCTTATTAGATTTAAGAGATGTTAAAGCTCTAGCTAGTTTTTGGATAGATGAAAACATTACCTTGTTCTCCCGGAGGTCCTCCAAGGTCTCCTCTTCCTCTTCTTCTGCTTCACTCTCCTCCTCGCGTGAACTTGAGCTTAAGGAATCTTCCTCAATCGCCATGAGAGCCAAATTTTCCGTGGGCTTTCGTTCTTTCGCTCCACACGGTATAAGCAAGTCCAAGAAGACGTCGTTGTGTATGACGGATGTGACTGTCCGTTCATTATTTTCATCACTCTCACTTGAGTCATCGGACGAGGTCTCATCCCAAGTTCCAATCAAAGCGGGATTCTTCTTCTTCCCCTTCCAATGCTTCTTCCGTTTGCCCTTTGCCCGCCCTTTGCCCTTGTACTTCTCTTCCTTCTTCATTGAGCAAGCATTAGCAAAATGTCTGTTTTGCCATATTTATAACACACACCCCTAGCTTTGTTAGTTTCGAAAATAACTTTATAGCATTCTTACATTGTGATGGATTTATGATGGTCATGAGCTTGTTGGCAATTGGCAAGTTCTAATGCTCCTTCGTCTACATCTTTACTTTCTTCATCATCGCCTTCATCCACGTTCGAGATGTGCTTAAGCTTCTTCTTCTTAAGTTTCTTATCATTTGGATTGAATTTCCTCCTCCATTTAATCTTCTCATCCTAGGCCTTGAATGCAATTCCGTTTTCTTGTATTGAAGCTTCACCTCGTAGGCCATAAGGTTCCCAATGCACTCCTCTACGGTGTACTTGCTCAAATCATTAGACTCCTCAATCCCATTGGCCTTGGACTCCCATTGAGGTGTAAGCGAGCCTAGGATCTCTGTCAGCCGATCCTCTTGAGAAATATCATTCCCTAGGCCTTCCAATAAATTCTGATCTCCATGAAACTTGTGAACATCTTTGAAATGCTTTCAACTTCCTACATCTTAAACATTTCGTATTTAGAAATAACACTACGTTTCGATTTCTTTACCTTTGAGATCCCCTTATGTGTGACATCCAAGAGATGCGAAATCTTGTTCGTTGTCTTACACAGAGATGTGGTTGAACCCGTTCGCATTGATCGCACAATGAAACACATGCATGGCTCTAGCGTTGTACTTAATCGAGTCCTCTGCCTTTGTCCTTTCTGCTACGATCTTTGTGGGCTTCTCAAATGGAACCTCAGTGATGTCCCATCGCTCTTGACCTTCAAGACAAATCATCATCTTGACCTTCCAAGATGGGTAATTTGCCCATTAAAGAGCGGGGGTCGGACGGTAGACATCCATCGTGGGATTATGATGAAGCTCTAAACGTCATCGTCGTTGCTTAAGCAAAATCAACCCGCTCTAATACCAATTGTAGGATCTTTAGCACGCTAAGCAACAATAGATTGAAAACACCAAGTGCTTGATGTAGAAAATGATGCACTTGAAAACTCTCTAGATGCAAACTCAATGCATGAACACTTTTAACCAAAGTGAAATAGAAAATGATAGGGAGAAAATGCTCTTAGTTTTTGGCTCTAATGAGTTGAAATTCTATGAGCATTGGTGCCAAAACTGCCTCCAAACCGAGCTTAAATAAGCCCTCAATCTTGCATAAAAGACAAGAAAATGGCTCCTCAAAAATCTCACTCAACGGCTATAAACGAGCAAATTTTGGAGCGACCAGCCGTCTGGAGTTCTAACCCGGGCACTTGAAAAACTGCACAGGCGCCTGGGAACTTCACTCCAGTTGTCTGGTAGAAAAGTATGGACAAAAGAATAAAAAGTCCAATCTACAAATTAGATGTCTGAAGAACACTTACCAGTGGTCTGAACCACTGTGCAGACGCCTGGTAAGCCTTCTTCAGACGGCTGCAATTAAGGGTCCAAAAGGACAGAGAGCACAGAAAGTTTGGCTCAACTGATCAGGCGTCTGAAGTACATGTTCCAGGTGTCTAGACCACTATTCAGACGACTGGTTAATGACCATCCAAAAAGAATACCCAAGTGTATTTTGAGCAATGGACCAAATGTGATGGATTCAACATAAATCTAAGGATCCCTATGATGGTAATGATGCATAGTGAGTGTGTGTGTGTGTGTGTGCATCTATTCAAGACTACATATAATTTATGAAATAAAAGAAAGATTACATGAAGAATAAAATGAAAATACAATGAAGTCCAAAATCTTCATGAGTCCCATTTGCTCCACAGCCTTGATCCATCATCTCACACTCGTTGTTTTGTCTCCTCGTCAAGATATACATTGATAAATCTGAGACAAACAATGAGAGTCATTAGCAACTACATAATGATGTGATCATCATCAAAACAGAAGTGGGCAAATTGGCCAATACCCAGCAGAAAATACAAGATAGGAGTTTCTTTCAAGAGGAAACCAATTCTCCAAGCTTTGGATCTAAGAGAGAAAACTTACTCTCACTTAGACTGGAGATTCTACTCTCTACTCCATGGTTTTCTTTTCAAAACAAGCATAAAAACCAAATGAACTCTCTCTCCAAACATAAAAGGGCAGATCTGGCCCAAATTATATTTAACCCCCCAACCCAAATTGGCAAAAGCGCCCAAAACTTCACGAAAATGCCCCCGGCTCTAATCCGTCCATCCACGATCCATCCTGTGCCGCCTCCTCTGATAGGTGATGATCTCATCAATACTCCCCCCCCCGAAACAGCAACCTTGTCCTCAAGGTTAAAGTCTGGGAATCACTGTGCAATAACTCCATAAGGTTCCGAAGATGTCTTATGATCTGGAAAGCCGGTCCACCTAATCAACACCTCCTGTGCTCATGAGCTCTCCTGGCGAACCCCTTCAGCTAGGTTGGCTCCAAAGTTACCTCCATGTCATCCGTAAGTGTCAGGGTAGTGACGAGGAAGAAACATGGTCTCTGATGGCTCTACGAAATTGTGACACATGAAAGACAGGGTGGATGACTGAATCTAGTGGTAATCTCAGCCTATACGCTACCTGGCCAATCCTGACATCCACCTCATATGGCCACAATATCAGGAAGACAGCTTCTCGTTATGCTTGTGTGCCAAAGCGCATTGTCGATAAGGACGCAACTTCAGATATATCATGTCTCCCACCTCAAACCGAACATCCCTCGTATGATCATCCGATCGGCCCTTCATAAGTTGCTGATCTATCGTCAAATGCCGCCTCAACTCCTCCAACGTTTGGTCCCTCTTCTCTAGATGTTGGTCCACCTGGGAAACTGGTGTGAAGTGGTGACCATAATGAAGCATGTGCAGAGAATCCCATCCATATAAGATTCTAAAGGGTGTGGTCTGAACAAAAGTTTGGAAAGATGTCTTGTACCAATATTCCACCAAAGCCAGCCACTTCACCCACTGCTTCGGAGTCTCGGAGACGAAACAGCGCAGGTATGTCTCAAGGGTCATATTGACGACCTCTGTCTGACCGTCCGTCTAGGGTGGTAGGCGGTGCTCCTCCTCAATAGTGTCACATGTGTCTGAACAATTCCTTCCAGAAGGAGCTAAGGAAAACATTATCCCGATCAATCACAATTGAGCCCGGAATCCCATGCAGCCTCACGATCTCCCTGATGAATGTCGTTACCACTGTCATCATGGAATAAGGTTTGCGTAGCACCACGAAGTGTGCATATTTGCTGAGCCTATCGACCACCACCATGATGACGGAATACCCTTCTGACTTTGGCTGGCCATCGATAAAATCCATGGTCACCTACTCCCAGACTCGATTTGGCAAGGATGGACGGCAACAATCCCCCAGGAGCTGTCGACAGATACTTGTGGCACTGGTAGACATCACAATTTTTCACCATGTCCGCTACATACTACCTCGTCCCCTCTTAAAAGAGTTCTCTAGCCATGCACAGATAGGTCATGAGGACCCCAGAGTAGCCACCCACTGTGCTCCCATGAAAATCATGTAGTAAGCTCGGAATATGAATAGAACCCCTCGATAAAACCAGACGTCCTATTGTACAAGAAACATTGCACCTCCAACGAATACACTGGATGTGCTGATGGGTTATGTAGTGCAGCATCAATCTTCGTTAGACCCTCATCCTCCTCAATATCCCGCGGCAAGGGATCCCAGCAAAGTAAAATCGGCATCAAGGCCGACAGCTGTGAATCAACTTCTCTTCATGATAGTACACCAACCGCATTGTTCTCTATCCCGGGCCTGTATTGGATCTCAAAGTTGTGCCCCAACAACTTGATACTTCTAATGCTCCTCAGTGATCATCATCTGCTCCAGAAGGTATTTGAGAGCATGACAAGTAAATAGGGTCACCATTTTTTGCACCGACAGCACGATCGCCATCAGCCCACGCTCATAGACGACTTGAGCCAAGCTCTTGGCGACAACACATGGCCGAAATAAGCCACCGATCTGTTATCCTACATAAAGACTGGCCCCAAGTCAAACCCTGACGTGTCCGTCTCCACCACAAAGGGTCGGCTAAATCTTAACACTGGGACGCTCGTCATGGCCATTTTCTGGACCTCAAAAGCTCAGGTGGCCTCCTCGTCCCACTGGAAAATGTCCTTCAGTTGCTCAGTCAACAGCCATGCAATGGTATTGTACCCCTTCACGAACTTTCTGTGGTAGCACGTCAGTCCTAAGAATCCTCGCAATGCCCGCAGGGTGGTAGGGGGTGGCTAATCAACCATGGATTCTATTTTCGACCCGTCCACCGACACGCCCTCCGGAGAAATAACACAAATACCCCACACTCCGCTTGTCAAACATGCACTTCTTGTTGGCATAAAGTTGATGCTCCTGCAGCTCCTGCAGCACGGTTGTCAAATACTCCGCATGTGCCTACATAGACTGGCTATAGACTACGATATCATACAAAAACACCAACACGAACTTCCTCAGAAATGGACGAAACACATTGTTCATCAGCGCGGCCTGAAAGGTGGCGGTGGCATTGGTCAATTCAAACGGTATGACCAAGAACTCATAATGATCCTCGTGTGTCCTGAAAGCAGTCTTCGTCACGTCCTCCCTCATCTGAATATAATGATACCGGGATTTCAAGTCGATCTTCGAGAAACAATGTGCCATGTAACTCATTTAGCAACTCATCGATCACATGAATGGGAAATTTGTCTGGCACCGTCTCTTTGTTCAAGGCCATGTAATCGACACAATCTCTAGCTGTCATTCTTCTTCACCAACAGCACCGGGCTAGAGAAAGGGCTCACACGTGGATGTATCACTCCTGCCTAAATCATCTCTGTCACCATCCTCTCAATCTCCCCCCTTTGCACCGGTGGATAGCGGTATGGCCGTACGCTGATTGGAAAGATCCTCTCGAAGCACAATGGCATGCTCGTGGTCCCAATAGTGAGGGAGCCAACAAGATGCCTGAAACACTCCCCCAACTAAAGTAAAACCTGCTACTACAGCGATGGAATGCCCGGCTCCTGCTCCGCCTCCTCAACTGCCAAGCTCTGTAGCTCTACCAAGAAGCCTCCCCTTCGGACTGGGATGCACTCACCATGGTCTTCAAGGAAACCCTGAATTGGCACAAACTAGGGTCCCCTGAAGCGTCCCTCTTCTTCCCAAGTGCTGAAACTCCATCCTGAGCAACCTACAGTTGGTCTTCGTCTCCCGCAAGGACTGCAGTCATCTCATTCCTAGAATCACGTCAGTGCTGCCCAGGTAGAGCGGCAGAAAATCCTCCACAACATGTATCTCCTGTAGAGTCAAAATCACCCATTGGCATCCTCCCCTGCTCCACTCCACATGCCAGGTCCCCATCATCACCACAAAGCTCCTGGTGTCGACCAATTGCAACACACGCTACTCCACGTGATTGGATATAAAATTGTGGGGGCCCACTGTCAATAAGCACCACAACCTCTTGCTCAAAGATCCTCTCGGTCAACTTCATAGTGTGGTTCGGAGTGAACCCCACTACGGAGTTAAGTGACACATCCGCGACGTCCAGATGAGAATGCTCCTACTCACACACCTCTTCTTTTTCCACCTATGCAAACTCCTCATCCTCCACAAGTAGCACCTGGAGGGTGCGATCTCAACAATGATGCCCCTGGAGTATACTTCTCATCCCAACGAAAACACAACTCATTCGCCTTTTTCGCTTGCACCTCTGCCTCGGTCATGCATCGAAACTGTCCATTAGGATGTGCGTCGCCACTGCTCTCCTTGCCCGCCAAGGCTCCACCTGTCTGGACCCCCTACAGGAGCCCGCTGCCCTCCTAAATGTGCCTGGCTATAAAAAGTGGAACCGCCCCCAAGCGCCCTTGGCCCGATGCTCAACCATGAGTTTATCATCCACCCATCTGTGCGAACTCCATCAACTCTAACAACCCATTCGCCCTCTGTAAGCAAAGCTCACCTCGAATGTCAGGCTTGAAACCCTTCATAAAACTCCACATCAATGTCGCATCGGACATCCCTCTCACACGGCCTAAGAGTGCCTCAAACCTCTCCCCGTAGTCATTGCCATCCTGCCGCAAGGTAAGGAGCTGCTCGTGTAAATCCCCTCCATGGGTGTTCCTAAAGTGATCCAACACGCAGTACTTAAATTCGTCTCATGATCTCACAACTTGCCATTGTTGTATCCACTAAAACCAAGACAACGCCTTCCCTTCTAAGCAAACGCCTACCGCATGTAGTCTCTCCAGCTCCGTCAAATGGTTCACCTCAAAGTATCACCCTACACGATAAATCCACCCGTAAGGATCCCCCCTTCGAAGACCAGCATTTCCGGCATTTTCAGCTTCCTGACCATGTGCTCAGGTCCCGTCGTCCCATTGCATGCTCTCCCCTCGGTTAGTCAGCGTGAAAATGGTGATTAACATTATGTTGATACCCCACGGCACCCCACGGTTCTTTTCTCACTCTCATATGGCATCACCAATCTCCCTCGAGCCAGTCAGGTGCTCCGCCACCTTTCTCGTAGTTCTCGTAGGACCCCAACGTCTACCATGCCCACAAGCCTCTCGCATAGGCCCTTGGAGGCCTCCGTCTCTGAAATCAGGTCCTGACCCTCTCGGATGTGGCAGTGGTAGTGCTCCGTGGTCCACATATCTCACTTGAGACCCGCGGCTCCCCAAGACAATTGTCAAGGGGTCAGCGGGCCTCTCCAGCCATCCATTGGGGATGGTGCGGCCCTGAGAGGGATCGCTGGAGACTGCCACCACCATCGGAGGCTCCCAGGGGTATAATGGCCCTTGGCAGCCTTGCAGCAGGTCGCCACCCCCTGTTGTTGACTCCATGTGGCTGGCGGCTGCCAGTGGGATCGCAGGGGCTCGCCGGCCCCTCCCGAAATTCCTAATGGCTGGCAGTCCCTGGCAAACCTGCAGGGGGTTGCCCCTGTCGACTGCTCCCCGAGGGCTAGCAGACCCTGGCGAGATTGTAGGGGCTCGTCGATCCATGTCGGCTGCTACTAAGGATGGGCGTATGGGGGGCAAAATGAACCGGACCCAAACCCGGCCTCATGAGCCGGTTATGGGTAGGGGTCAATCCGGTTCGGGTAGGATCCGGGCTGACCAGATCGACCCGATAAAATCCGGATCGGTTACGGGTTTGACATGTCAACCTTCTACCCACTTATAAATTATAAATGTATAATACATATTATCATTCTTGTTTCAAAAACCACGGTGGGAATATTGGTTACTGCTCCTCTCTATTTGGTTGGAAAGCATCTCATCCATTGTTAGCATCCTCCAATCCATCATAGCAACCGTTTCCTCTGTTAATCTCCGAAGTTGCTCGATGTTGGAAGTGAGTTTTCCCTCCAAAGATTCCATCTTTCTAGTTGTGAGCATAAGAATGTTGCTCTGATACCAATTTGATGAGAAATATAGGGTTTGAGAGAGTAAATATGAGATTTTTTATAGATTTGAGAAAATGAAAATACAAGATAGTTGTTTCTTTCAAGAGGAAACCAACTCTCCAAGCTTTGGATTTAAGCGAGAAAGCTTACTCTCACTTAGGTTAGGGATTCTACTCTCTACTCAAGGGTTTTCTTCACAAAACAAGCATAAAACCCAATTAAGTCTTTCTCCAAACATAAAAGGACATAATAACATTTAACCCTCCAAAACCCCAACTTTGCAAAAGCACCCAAAAACTTCACAAAAATGCCTCCGGCTCTAATCGGTTGATCCATGATCCGTCCTATGCCTCCTCCTCTGCTAGGTGATGATCGATGATCCCATCATTGTTCTACAGATTAAGTTTTGGCAGACATCATCTTGGATTGAAGGCTTCAAAGGCATAAAGTAAGAATGGCTGTTATAAGATAAAATATGGCATGCAATCGAGTGTCACATGGCTCCAAAAGGACTGAACCAGCATGCGCGCACATAACAGATTGGAAACTCAAGCTATAACCAACAAGGTCATACTATCATGAAATTTGCAATATATACCATCATAAACAAGAGTATTCCGCTTTACTGTATACAGTTTCTGCAACTTAGTATAAACATGGACAATAGTTCGGCAGGTATATGCAGTTTACACTTGCAAATCATCAAGTGGAGTGTAGATGAGTAACATTTCTTTTTTCTATTACTTGATGCAAATACAAGATATTCACAAACATTTGACTCTTGATTCATGCTATTTGATGATTTTTGGTCATGGTAGCATAGAACATCTTTGAATAAAATGTATCCATGTTGATCAAGGGATCAGGTGATTAAAGGATCAGTGACTGAGAAGCAAGAAAAGAGATCTTATTTCTACTTTCGCATGGAGAAGAAAGTCACCCTTTTTAAATCTCAACCAAATTGGCAGCCTGACCAACTATTGTGGCTATCCAGATAAAAATTTTAAAAGAAAACTAAGATATAGATATGCAGATATCATATGAGAACTAGAAATAACCCATGTGCATAGTGCACGGTGACCCAAGAAAAAACCCACACATAAGATGTGGTGCATGCACGCAACCGATAAAAGAGCGAGAAGAGTAGGTGTGTGTGTATCGTCGGGAGGAGGTGTGACCCATGCGCAAACAAAAAGAGAGAGAGAAGTGTTGGTGTGTATATGGGTATCGTCAAGGGGTAAAGGGGGTTAAATTGCAAAACCCCTTTGGGGGGGTAAAGTGCATAAATCACAACCCAAACCAATGGGGTAAACGGGGAAAAGCAAGCGTTAAAGTGCAAAATACACATGGGGGCAAAGTAAAAAAGAATAATGGCAAACCCGTAAATAAGTGAAAAAGAAGGGACATTTGGCTTTAATGAAAAAGCAATGGCAAGCTTGCAATTAATGGGAAGGATGGTGCCATTGTTTGGGTTCTCCACCACTTCACCCCAATCCCCCACCCTCCACGAAGTGGGCCCACCTTGCACATGTGGCACAACCAAGGCCAATCCCTTGTCATAGTTGGACAAAGGTGGGGCCCAGATTTTGTCCCATGGGGACATGGCCGTGGGAAAACATTGACATATGTTATATAGATATGAAGCTTACTCTGTGCACTAACCTAATAGAAAAGGGTCAAAAGCAACAATAGTAGAAAGACTTGCCTTCTCCTTTTCAAGTACTTCAGCAGAAGCATCAGCTGGAACTGCAGGCCAAACTGCTGGCTTGGGCCAGGGTAGCATACTTAAAGATGCACTGTTCAGAAAATAAGAACACGAGTACAGATTATAATATAACAAGGTTCTTTAAATCAGATCAAACATGGAAAAAAGTGCACACAGGAAAACCCAACAAGATCCATCTAAACCCAAACATAACATAACAGTGTCCGCTAGCTTGTGAGAATCAAGTTATACCTATTGGAAGGACTTCTTTCCATGTCCACTGCATAGCCAATCAAATATGCAAGCCTCATAAACTGTCATATGCATAATTATCAGTTTAAAGTATGTCAACCTGAAGCAAACAGATGGCATCTGATGATGCCTACTCAGATAAATGTAACTCAAGCAAACTAAAAAAAATACTCAAACATCAACAACTTGGTGTGTTCATTAGTCACTCATGAAATGTAACTTTAAGTTCTCACATCAAGTTTCCTCTGAGAACTTCAAAACTAAAATGTCATCAATTGACCAAAACAAATGACATAATTGCAAATGAAAAGGAATGGTAGGATGTGTGTAAATGCAATTTTTTTGAATGATTTAAACAATATTGGGTTAATCATATTTCATTCCTGTTTTGAAAAAAGTTCATACAGCAATTTCCATAAAATATTTTACAGATATAAAGGATCATGAAAGGATTATCTTGAATTTTATTGAACTCGCTACCATATTAGCCCATTCTTCTTTTCAGTTAAGATCACATCATTTCGAATACATTATGGACCTTTGGACCAGTTTTTCACAACCCAAAAGAAGGGGTCAACTAACAATCAGGTGAACATCAAGTGGGAAAAAGGAAAGCAAAACTGACAAAATAGGAGCTCTCAAAACTCACTGGTTGCTACTGTAAATATCCTAACTGCTTGTTTTTAAAATTATATCCAACACAATGTAAAAATTGTAGCTGGATTAGACCAGACAAATTTTAGACCAGGAATAATTTTCATATAAATATAAGTGGATTAACTCCAAACTCCAAAAAAAAAAAAGAAACATTAGTGGACAATTTAAGATATTACCTTGACGCGGCACAGTGAATAAAGGTCACCCTGAAGCCGAAAAAACTCCTTTTCAACATCAGGTGGCACATGCTCATTACCATAATGAGAAGAGGTTGAATTTATCAAATCCAAACAAGCAGTTATAACCCATACTTCTCGGAAGCAAAAGGGTAGCAAATTCTGATTAAAAAAGAAAAAGATATTACTTAGGAACCATATATAGACTTAAATACATTATGTTTCTATAACTATTTTCTTGATAGAACTGGAAGCATGATAGTGATCGCAAGAATAAAAGAAAACCTCGTACTTCATGTGAGGCTAGTGTCTTCGAGAAGTTAATGACAAATGAGAAACCTCTTGCAGCAACCTCAACTGGACGACCGAGATTAAATAGTAGCTGCAAAATTAAGACACGGCACTATGAATTAAGTATCAACATTCAAGTTAGAACAAATAATAAAGAAGTAGCCCCTAATCAAACTATATCGAAGTTGAGGAGTACTTTTAAAAAGCTATCATATTAATTGCTTCGCACTGCATACTTATATTTCTTGGATATATGTGCAAAAGTTGGACGTCGGTACTGATTGCATTCTCCAGGTACCCGCATGCAGGATAAAGCCACAAGGTCTATTCACACTAACAGATTTTGCCGATAAATTCTACAATGATAGGCGAAAAGAGAATACAATTGGTGTAGGAAACCTAAGGTTACTGGGCATATATGGTTGAAAAGTTATTAACACATCTACAGGAAACCTAAGCTTACTGTGCATATCTGGTTGCAAATAGGAAGTTATACCACATCTATCATTTTCAAATCTCATAATTCTATGTTTGCCATTATTAGCAACGTTGTTGGAAAGTTGCATGCGGGGTGTCATTTCCCTAGCGAAAAAGAAAAAACGAAAGAAAGAAAAGAAACTGTACATAATATTATCAATACCATCCAATATTAGAATGGAATTTACAATGAAAACGGCATTTCAGACATTAGTGAGTCATATCACTGGGAGAACGCCAGAAGATTTGCATTCAGAAGTGGAATGTTACATCCGAAGAAACAAATAACCAAACATGCGGAAAATTAATGGTGACTTCATGACCATGTAAATAAGATGAGCAAAACAAAGATGCTCTCAATCAATCAACTAGCAGTGATTGATGGTTTAGCAATTTCATGTGATCAGCTTATGTTACTTTGCAGTGCAAGGAGAAAGTATTAAAGAACATTCTCCCGTGGTGTACAAACCTTAGATTGGCACGCAAACAGATACTGTCTAAATTCGAACTCTCTAAATGAGTCATCCTGGACAATTTGAGCCAGTGGTTTGTATCCAGTGTTCAATAGAGCAGCCCGATCATCACCATGGTCCAATCCTCCAAAATCCCTCTGTTTTGTAGGAGAATTTACTGCATTTTTCGATAAGTACATTAGGAAGTTTCATTCCGCTATAAAGAACTGTAACTGGTCATTGATAGAATTCAATGATATATCAAAACAGAATAGCTCATGCTTACATGTATTTATGTATGCATGCATATGAAAATTTTAAGCAACACCAACTATTGGCAAACTTCTATTGAAGCACACAAACAATAGTAGTCATGGGTCAAAACCCCAAGTGATTTATCTTTCAGTAGCAAATGAAAGAGGAAGAAGGTTTCCATTTTATGAATATAAAAAGGCATCAAAATTTTAAAGAGTACGTAAATTGAAGAGGAAATCCTTGACTTCGGGTTAAAGTTGAAATTGCAAGATTCGTGACATATTTGGTTATATCTTGAGAAGCTCAAATTAAATATTATTAGATTGTATCGACTCTTCATAAGTAGGAGAAAGTTAGTCTTCAGCAGGATACAGGGACCATGTAACATGGGACATGATAACACCACACCGCACAGACACCTGGAAAATGAGAGACACCTAGAAAGCAAGAGAGTGATAGGAATGGAAATACACATGCACACAGATAATAAAAAAGATTACATTAACACATAAATGGTCACACTGATGAAACAAGCATGCAACATCAAATAATAAAGACAGTGCATGAGAAAAATGTCTCATTGACAAGCATGCACAATTTTTAGTGACTGGTTCTTGCACACATGCAAGTTGAGTTATAAACCCCTCATGCACTTCAATTATAGGGAACGCATACTGGCTCTTCATCACTCCACAGAGTAGCTTAATGTATCTCACTCCCAAATCAATGCATATCTTAATTTTCCTATAGACCCGTACAAGTCGCTACTTTACATTCTTTTTACCACTGAAACCGTCTTCAATATAAAAATGCAAGTTCATATGTATCACAATCTGTAACGCATATAAAAGAAGCATGGAAGAGATGAAATGTGAAATGCATTGTAAAACCAGGTACATCATACATGTTTGAGAAATTACAGATGTTCAATGAATATTCAAGAAGTTTCAACATTCATGATAGAAGTGTATGTGCTGCATAGCAAACGATTTAACTACTGCAAAAAAAAGACATTGGACCCATTTTAAAGTGGTCCCACTATGCAATAAACATTATGTTGTGTCATGTTCTTCCATTCAATACTTAAGCCTCCATTCACTAAATAAATAACTAAGGAAACAGAGGCCCCGTTTGGTAATAGGTGTAAGAGTTGTGATGATGATGATGGGGATATTTGAAAGCGGTGTTGAGAAAGTGTGGTGGTTGGTATTGTTTTCTTGTTTGGCAATTGGTACCAGAATTGTGGAATAAGTGTGAATAATTTTAATTTATGAACAAAATTAATTTCAATCGGTATATAATCTAAGATTATAAATAAATTCAGAAGAGAAATAAATGAATTTGAAGAAAAAACTAATTTAACAAAACTAACACCAGCAACCCCAGCCGTAACTCTTTGAAGCAGGGGTATTTTGCCCCCATTTTGAGCCAACACTCCCAACACCAACCCAAACCTACTCTGGGCTATTTGGCTAGTGTTGGCCGGGGTTGGGGCCAACACCTACTCCAACCCCATTTACCAATGGGACCGGAATGTCATTTAAATGCCTTACCAGATACATTAGTTATGGAAACTACATACAAAGCAGACCTTTTGTTGAGGAGAGATCTATATAGTAACTTGTAAACGTCTCAATTGGTAGAGGCTATGATCATGGATCCTTCAGCGAACCTCAGTCATATAAGTCCCAAAGTTTTTAAATTTTTGAAATCAAAGATGCTAGTGTAACTCATCAAAGACAATTGTTATGTGCACTACAGCAACATTTAAATGTCCAGGCAACATGATCATGAATCCTTCCACTAAACTCAGCCATATAAATCTATGAATCGTTCATGAATTAGAAATTACAAATGTTACTTTTTAAGTTATTTGTTACAATTGTAATTTATATATGTTACAGCATGTACCTCGCCACCATTATGTCCACAGACAGATTATTATGTGATGTGCATGACTGACACACGTACATTTCATCCAAACATCTCAGCTTTGACAGAGGGATGTGCATAAATATGAGGAGACACTATCTAAGAAGCTTCAGATTCATCGTGAAAGAAGACCTACTGATATCCCAAAATGACAACATGTCCACATTTAAGGTTGTCAAAACATGAGACGATTAGAGCCTCATAGACGCCTATTTTTGGTATCCAAGGCCAGTATCACAGGATGAATGCTTAAGGGATTGAACTATATTTCATGAATTTTACAGAAACGCATCCACATAAATGCAATAAATGCCGTAAAATATCAGAAAGATAATGGATAAATTTATTTAAAAAGTTAATGCTGAAGATTAGAAGTCCAAAGAAGAAAAGGTTGTCAATGAGAGGGGGCAGAACAGGACGCAGCTAAGAGGATATGGAAGAGGAAGGAGGAAAGAAGCAAAGTAGAAAGAAGCAAAGTAGAAAGAAGAGGAAGAAGAGTGTGCATCTGCTTCCTATCACATCTTTATGCCCAGTTCCATTATTGCATATTTAATGCCATACTTAGCACCCATTATAGGTTCACTTCTAGTCAAACCACTCATTCCATCTTGTAGCAGCGTGTCCCTACTCCCCATTTAATAAATCAATTAGCTACGCCACATTGTCACAACACTGGGGCATGCATTACCACATGGCTGAGTACCAATCACCATGAATCAGCTCACTGAACATTATGATAGCTTACTCTGTTTATACCATAATTTCTCTTTTCCCCACAGTGAAAATAAATGTTGCAAAATAATGATAGGCTCTGAAAGAAAGATCTGATTTTTATATAAAATAATAGCAAAATGAAGATAATTGGATACAAAAGTAGGTGTATCCTCCTCCCAAGACGCCGTTATGAGGACGTCCGCACTCGTCTAATCTAAGATTTACCAAGAACTCTCAATAACAATTCGATAATCAAGCATGTCCCTCAATGACGGCTAGACCTAGTTTTAAATAATAAACTCCTATCCCCCTAATTACAAATTTGCCCTCCCAATATAATTAAAGCTAGGTGCGGCCTCCCCCCTTGCGCGCGGCTCTTCATGGGTCCACCCCTCCGTGTGCACGCGGATCTACCATTACTCCGCCCCTGAAAATCCACCTTGTCCTCAAGGTGGTGCATGAAGCTTCTGACGGTATTACTCCCCGTGTGAGTCGTCTTCCCCTCTGATCCCCTCATCCTCTATGTCATCCTCATCGCCATCTGCCTCTGCTATCAACACTCGCAGCTTGTGACCCCCACAATGGTGTCCGGGGGTGAAACGCTCGTCGCATCTAAAACAGAGCCCTTTCTGCCTCCCCTCTCTCATCTCGGCGTCGGTCATCCTCCGGAATTGGCCCCAACTGTTGGTGTGCTGCTCTGCTCCGCAATCTTCTCAGTACTCGTCTGATCTGTCCCAGTAATGGCCTTCAACCCTCCGGCTCCAGACGATGTGCCCCGCTGTACCTGACCACTGTACCCGCTCCAGGCGCTCCTTTCCTCTGTCTGGGCATCCTCTACCATCTGCGCCATCTCTATGACCTCGGACAGCCCCTTGGGCTTGTATGGTCGCACTACGGAAAGAAGACTGGGCTTCAGGCCCTTCATGAAGGTGCCCTCTAGTGACTCATCGGTGACGCCGTGTACTTTCCCTGACAAGGTCTCAAACCTCTCAATGTACTCCCGTACCGGTCCGTCCTGCCTGAGGACATAAAGCTGCTCGTGAAGGTTTCCCAAGCGGGGATCCCTGAACTTCTCCAGAATGAGGTCCTTCAACTCCTCCCAGCATCGAATCTGTTGCCTCCTCTCCTTCCACTGGTACCACCCCAGAGCTCTCCCCTCCATACAGATGGCTGTTGCCTCCAGCTTCTTCTGAGCATCTGTCATGTGATGTGTTGCAAAGTATCTCTCCGTCGTGAACAGTCAGGCATGCGGATCATCCCCTCTGAACAGTGGCATCTCCAGCTTCTGTACCCTGTAGTCCCCTCCAAAGTGTCCCTGGTCGGGCCTACCATCTGTGCGTCGGGGCTGGTACCCTGCAGTCCCCTCCAAAGTGTCCCTGGTCGGGCCTACCATCTGTGCGTCGGGGCTGGTAATAATGCTGCCACCTCTGGCCCTGTGTCTCATATCCTTCCTGCTGGCCCCTTCTCTAGTCACCACGACCCCCTCGTGGACCCTCCTGGTAGTCTCTGTATCCTCCTCCCCTGACTGTAGTGCGACCATTTGGGTAACGTGGTGGAGGCTGCCACCTGCTGTCGTCAAAATGAGGTTCATGTGGCTTTAGATGCCCCTCGCCATAGTCTCCGTACTCCTGGAAATCCTCGGGATCAAATTCCTCATGTAAGCCACGCTCCGAAACCCCCAAATGTTGTTGATCTCCCTGAACAGGCGGAAACCCACCACCCCGGGGTCCCCCGATGCTCCTCCCAGGCCCCCAATACCCCAGGGGGCCGCGGCCTGCCCCAGGCAGACCTGCGGCCCCTGCTGATGCTCGCAGGGGCCCCAGCGCCCCCCTTGGTCGGGGAGGTTCGCCGGACCCCGGCCCCCTTCCCCGTCCCTGGGCGAACCCGGGAAGGCGCGCCGACAGACCGCCG
Organism: Scilla litardierei; assembly: GCA_030789695.1. NCBI lineage: Eukaryota > Viridiplantae > Streptophyta > Magnoliopsida > Asparagales > Asparagaceae > Scilla > Scilla litardierei. Next base: position 14,391,504 of record CM061137.1, on the reverse strand, counting down.
GTGGTCCTGGGAGGCGACGGGGCCCATAATCCCCCCCAACCACCTGCTGCGACACCTGGAGGGGGTGGCTAGGGCCGCCCCCCCCCCCCCTTCGTGCATCCGCCACCTTCCGTCGCACCTCCTCGCGGTAATCCACCCTCCCCGGCTCCTCTTCGTCGTCTTCATCAAATTCCTCCTCCTCCAAGGGACGATCCGGGTCAAAACCCTCTTCTTTCTCCTTCCCCTTCTTCAAAGATGTCGCCTTTGATGTCGATTTAGGGTTTCCTTCGCCTTGGTTGCTCGCCGACCATTGGAGGGTGAACTTCGCTAATTGTTCTTCGTACCTTGATTGATTCGCCGTCAATTGTTTGATGAAATCAGCTTGATTCGCCGCCAATTGTTTGATGGAATCCGCCAACGACTTTATCGTCTCCTCGTTTTCCCTCAACGATCTTTTCACCCCTTCGATTTCGCCGTTAAATTTCTCCTCCAAGGTGTCAAACTTGTCATTCGATCTCGTCGTAGTCGCCATAGATCGTCACGTGCTCTGATACCAATTTGATAGGCTCCGAAAGAAAAATCTGATTTTTATATAAAATAATAGCAAAATGAAGATAATTGGATACAAAAGTTGGTGTACCCTCCTTCCAAGATGCCGATATGAGTATGTCCGCACTCGTCTAATCTAATATCTACCAAGAACTCTCAATAACAATTCGATATTCAAGCATGCCCCTCAATGACGGCTAGACCTAGTTTTAAATAATAAACTCATATCCCCCTAATTAGTAATTTGCCCTCCCAATATAATTAAAGCTAGGTGCAGCCTCCTCCCTTGCGCGCGGCTCTTCATGCCCCCCTCCCCTCCGTGTGCGCGCGAATCTACCAAATAACTGGTGAATTTTCTAAATTGATGAAGATGAAGAGAATAAAGACCCAGAAGAGAACTAGGAGAAGCGAGAGTACATACGAAGAGGCAAAGAAGAAGTTATGATATAGGAGGGAGGGGACGAAGAATCAATGGGGAAGACAGACCAGGAGATAGAGTTTGTACGTGGTAGTAGTCAGAATTGTCGTAAATATTGCTGTATTTTTCGTCCTAGGATAGACTAGCAGGGGATAGGTAGAAATAAAATTTTATTGAGGAGGCTTGTTCTTATGCCACGATAAACTAAAATATGAGTTATAAAATAACAATAATATAAATATTATGGTTTAAAATAAAGGGGTTAAAAACCAATTGTTAAGAAACAATAATCTCAATAAAATAAGGCCATTTTGGCATTGGACATGCCTAGCACTTCTATTGGACTACGGAAGGGGTACGGCCAATTATCCTAGAATGGTGACATGCCCAATGCAAACTCATGTGCCAACATTTGTCTTAATCACTGCATTCAAATTCAAAATAAACTGAATTGTGTGTCCATTTGAGCTCTTGTTACATTGACTTCAGCATATAATGCTTCATGCTAAACATAACAACCTCAAAGTAGGGGCTTCAAACCTCGGGATCTGCTTTCAACTAACATGGTCCGGCTTTCATCTGATAAAGTTCACCACCTGCCTTCTGCCTACTGTCCCCAAATGTCCAAATGTCTGCACTTGGACCATCATCCTGGATTAATTCAATTTCCAAACATCGGCTTGACATGGCGCAACTGTAAAAGCCCACTTTTGGCCCATCTCTATTTCTCTCTCTCTCACTTTTTTCTTTTCTTTTTCTTTCTTTTCTTTCTTTTTCTTTCCCCCGCACGGCCCGGTTCAGCCCGCAGCCTCCACTAACCTCTTCCCACTTAATTTTAGGACACGTGCATCGCACGTGGCAACCTCTCCGCTCTCTCCCGAACGCTCCGTTTCTCGTTCTCTCATGATCGAAGCGAGGTGGTGACGATGTCGGTTCTCTCTCGGCTCGCTCGTTTCCTCTCTCCCCATGTTCCTTCGGCAAGAAGGGAAGCAAACTGCGGCCACCGCGGCTTCGCTCCTCTCACAACCTCACGAGGCACGTGTCATCTCCTCACAAATCCATCAACGCCCTAAACCGTGAGATTTCGACACGGCTTCGCCTCGTACCAAGGCCGATCGCCTTCATGGCTTCCACGGCCTCCCCTACCCCTCTCCAACTACCACAGGTCATCCCTTCCCCTATTTAAGCTTGGTTGGGCATAAGGTTTCGATTTTCTTAAGAGAAAAATATTTTCAAAGATTTTTGGGTTTTTCCTCTTGAATCTGAGCTTCAGATCTCAAATTGGAATTGGGTTTTCTCTTCGGAACCTTCCGACAGTTGACGATTTATGGTAAAATCACTTTAATTCTTTAATTTTGGTTTTAAATTTGTGATTTTGTTGTAAATGCTTGCGATGATGATTTGAGCAAGACTTGAGTCCCCTCGAGGCTTGACGGCGACCCCCGCTCCATCCCATGCCATTGTGTGGTTATCCCATGGTTTTCTATCACTGTCGAGGCTGACCTAGCCTGTCTGACCATCCCAAACCCCCTACCGTGACTTGTGGGCCCCTCCTATCCCTTTGTTGAGACTGTCCTGGATTTTAAACACATGCCTAGCCTTCCGGATGCCTTGTTGTGACCTGTGGGCCCCCTAGGCCTAGTCGTGCCTTCCCTCGACCTAAACGTAAACTGAATCTGGGCACCATGCCCTAGCCTATGATTGATCAAAGAGGTTTTTCCCCTGTCATGAAAGTTTAGTGATTTTCTGAGGTTGTCTACTTTTAGACGATGGTTGTAGCTGAAGTTTTCGGCTAGAGTCAAGGCATGGTGGTGGTCGTGGGATAGTATGAAACCTCGGGTCTTTGCCCTATATGTCGGAATTGGTTTAGAATTACCCGATGATTCAAAATGAGGGTTTGAGCCTCTAAAGGCAGTTGGAATATTGGGATCATAGGCTACTGCCTGAAGAATCATAGTTTACCACATGTGAGATCATAGGCTACTGCATGATATAAAAAACTGTGTTCCATATGGATCACCCATTGAGTATATGCTTTTAATCAAACTGTGTGTTCCATATCAAAGTATAGTGTGTTCGATGGTGTACCATAATATAAAAAACATGTGTGCCACACTGGCACAAACCCAGAGCATGAATTGTAACATCCTAATTACCATCACCACGATCAACTTGCAGAGCATCATGAGTTGTAAAATCCAAGGATAACCATAAGTAAAAAATTCTGATCCATACGGAAAATAGAATCACCTAAATCAATTGGGCCTAGAGATGGTTGTTTTGACAATTAGTTTCAAAAAAAGGGTATTGGATTTAAAAAAATTTATACGAACCTTCTTAAAAACCAGAAAAGCTGACATGAGCACTGAGAAAACATGCAACGAAAAACAGGATCATCATCCTCATCTTACCTTCATCCCAAAAATTTGGGGTCGGCTTCATGGACTCATTAGAAATAGAGAATAACAAAATAATAATAACAACAACAAAAAGAAATAATTATAACAATATTAGTAATAATAATACTATAATGAAAAATAATAACTAATAATAATAATAAACAAAATGAAAAGGATGCATTCAGTTTGGATTCAAGATTGAGTCTTTTTTTATTTGAGATAACGTATGAATCCTTTCAAATCTTTTAGTTATTTTAATATTCTATGAGAGTTTGACACCTTTTTAAGTCTTTTAGTTATTTTAAATCTTTTGGTTATTTTGGTATTTTTAGTCCCACATCTGATGTGAAAATCAAGTTTTAAGCATATATAAGGACCACAAACTTATTTTATTTTTAGAGCAAATAAAATTTGAGAAAATTTAGCATAAATATTGTGTTTCCTAAAATTAATTTTTTTGCATTGGAGTACAAGAGTTGGCTTGGTTGCCTAGCATGAGATTTAAAAAATTCTATATGCAATGTGTATGAGTCGGTAATCATCAAATTCCTGATGTGCGAGGTCGGAAAATTTATCAAATTCCTAATTATCGTATTCCCCAAATCTCCACCATAATTTTCCTCGTTTGTCATGCGTCATATTGGGCATCAGAGCTAAAACTTGACTTTTTTCTTTCCTTCTGTGTTTTTTCTCTTCACCGAGTTAGGTTTTTAGAATCACAAAAAACCAAAAAAGAGAGATCAAAAAATCAAAGTTCAAAAAAAAAAACAAAAAACAGATAGAGAAAGTTTTGTGAAGAAAAAGAATGATAGAAAAGGAATCAAAAAATTCACAAAATGAGAGAGAAACAAAAGAAAAAACAAAAGTTTAATATATATCTTCCACAACCGCCTTCGAAACCCTAGCTTAGGCTACCCTCACCCCGCCTCCACATCTTCTCTGACACCAATGCACGCCACCATCGTTGCTAATATTATTGTTCACCATCTCCATCCCCATCATGGTAAGCATTGATGTCAACCACCATCGCTACCATCGTCAACAATAGTCACTATTGCCATCAGCCACCATCGCCCTTCCCCCGTGAGCCTGTCAATTCTCTAGTATCGTTGACAAATCTTGACAAGGCCATATGACATAATCGTCAACAAGAAAATTACCAAAATCCAAGTTGGTGAATATTGGCTCGATCTCGAGTTGATATTCGAAGAGATTGGCTCAATTTCGAGCTAGGGCATTATTCATCGACTAAACTATGCCGACTATGGAGCTGACTAAATCGACCTAAGCTGACTGAACTGACATGCACTAAGACGAGCTGATGAAAACCAACTGAACTGTTAACCAGTCAATGCCTCGGGCCAATTGTTGCCCACACCAAGCCACCTCTGCTACAGTACAGCCTCATAATTTCTAGGATGTTCTCTGGACTTTCGATACTTCTATAGTATATCAGAGTATTTTAATGATTTTCGGCTATTGTTTAAGCTTTTCATATGAAATTTTCAACTCTGATCATTTGAATTAAATATCTACAAGTTATAAAGATCTTATCGATGCTTCAAACCGGATTTTCACTGTAGATAACATTTAATCCGGTCAAATATATAGTAGTTAAATTTCAAAAAAAAATCTCTAATTTTGTTCCGTTAGTTGATATCCCCAATAATTGCATCATTTAATAGTCTCAATCTGTGTGTTGTATCATCATATGTATGACTACATTTTAAACCGAATAGGAGATCGTATGAAGCCTTTAAAATAAGTTGACAAAAGATAGAAATGTTAAGGACAAAGCACAAAGTACATTTGAAGATGAATGAGAAAATAGAATAATTAAAAATGGAAACAATCAAAATCAAAATAATAAGCGACAAGATGATAAGATGATAATTCTGAAGGTAACTTTGGGTGAGATAACATGACACGTCGCATATGCTCCTAACTTTGATGGTGTATATAATCTTTATACCTTCTCAAATTGGTTAGCAGAGATAAAACATTTGTTCAAATAGTAAATGTTATCAAACAAGTAAAAAGTTTAATTCGCTAAGATAAATTTGATAGGATCTATCAAAATTTTCTGAACATTAATAAAGAGAACGAGGGAGCGTCTAAGACCTATACAGACATGGAATGCAACGAAAATCAAACTTAAAGAAATATATATACCTTATTCACATATTGCCTCCTAAAACAACTGAACGACATACGTCAAGGAAGCATGAATGTGAAAGAATACATAACTAAATTCAATGACTTGTTTGTTAGGAATGAGCTACAAGAAAATCATCGATATATCCTTACTAGATTTCATTCTGTGTTGAGAACAAACATTAGACGCGAGAAGCTTCCTTACAATGTAGATAATATGCAACAAACATTCAATCTAGCCTTAAATTTTGAATCAATGAGAGCCTCCATATACATGAAGCTTACTTTTTAATCTAATGAGCAACCTAAGTGGCCAAATGATAACATTACTAAATCAGAAATTATTTCAGCTAAGGAGCTAAATGAAAAGGCTAATGTTGAAGAATGTTCACAATAAAAACCTAAAAGGATGCAATGTGTCAAATGTCATGTCTTTAGCTATTTTGCTGGTTAGTGCTCCAATAGAAGCCTATTTGTAGGAGAGGTTAATAATGATGATGAATTAATCAAAGAAGAATATATTCCACCGTAAGATACTGTTGAAGATGATGATGACCTATATGAATCTAACGCATGCTTACATATCATTAGGTGTTTAGCTATTATACATATCAGTGAGAAAGACTGGTGAATGATAAATATTTTTTAGCTCTGTTAAAATTAAAGATGTCTTTTAAAATAATGATTGATGAATATAGTTGTACAAATTCAATCATCAAACCAGCTACAAAAAACGAGACTAAAAGTTGAACATCTTCATAGCCTTATAGCATTACATGAGTTGATGCTCACATTCTGTAACCCAATGTTATTTAATACCTATACAATTTTCCTACTATCAGGTTAGCATATGGTGTGATGTCGTGCCTATAACTTCTACACATTTTGCTAGGTAGGCATTGATTGTATGACTTAAATGTTGTGAATTCTGGAAGAGCCAAATATATGCATTTATATTTGGAGAAGAAAGAATTATGTTGATCCCTTGTAGATTCAATAATAGTTGAAAATCAAAAAATGGTTTGATTCGTAGTAAACTACTAGCTCAAATATCGCATCATCATGTCAATCTGAATTCTTAAGAATTAGGCTTTGATCTTATCTCTAAAACAGTCATTGAGCATTCTACATATGATGATCTCAAGACTTACGAAATTGTTGCAATTAACAATAATACTCATAAATCTGTTGCAGAATCAAATAGAAATTTATAAAAATTTATCGTAATAGATGACGAGATTATTAGAGTTTTGCCCAGAGATGTTCATCTTAGAACCGACGAGGCTGCTTTGCATGCATCATTTACATTTTCAACGAGCTTTACTTAGTGTTGATCCCGATATAATTGAGTCGACTCTTTCATAAGAACTTGATGACAAATATTCCTCAACAGCATTCATTATTCGTTCTTAACATGTGTTGTCATGGTTATGTTCGTGTTGTTCTACTCGATTATGCTACCCATATCATTATTCATCAAGTAGTGAAGTTCTTAAAAGCAAAAAAATGATAAGAATGTATCCAGTTTAGATTTGAGATTTGAGATTGAGTCTTTTTTAGATTATATGAGATAAAGTTTGAGTCCATTTGAATCTTTAATTATTTTGTCTTTTAATTATTTTGGTATTCTAAGAGAGTTAGAGTCATTTTGAGCCTTTTAGTTATGTTTAGTTTTTTAGTCATCTTATTATTTTCAATCCTACATCATATGCAATTTTTAAAACCAAGCTGTAAGCCTATATATAGGCTACAAACGTATTTGATTTTTCAAAGAGAATAAAATTTGAAAAAAATTGATACAAAGTATGTTTTTTTAATTAAATATTTTGTATTGGATTGCAAGAGTGTGCTTAGTTGCCTAATTGTGAGGTTCGAAAAATCTCCATATGTGAGGCATTAACGTCTGAGATCATCGGATCTCCATGATGCGATACACGAATATTTATCAAATTCCTAATTTTCTTCTTCCCATAAATATTTACCATAATTTTCATCTTCCGTCATGCATCATAAACACAAAGTTAAAAAAGGAAAAAATAATGTCTAATCATAATGTCATATACTTGTTTTTCACGCATTGCGAACTAAAACTTCTGCTAAACCAAAATCTTTCATATCCCCTCTTATTACTTCCTTTTATGTCTTCTTTGGTCTTATCTTATCATCCATAGATCATGCATACCTTCACTTAGATATCTGATTTCTCACGGTTTCTTTTCTAATATTTACATGAATCCACAACAACATTCATATCTCTACCACACACATACTTTGTTCATACTTTTTGGTTATAACCCAACACTTTATACCATATAATAAAGCAAGTATAATCATCATTCTATAAAATTTACCATTTATCCGTAACGGTGCATTCTGATTATGCAACACTCCTATTGCAACTCTTCACTTCAACCAACCTACTTTGATTCTATAATCAACATCCTTTGTAATCTCAGCATCAACTTATATAACCAACCCAATGAATCTAAAATACTTACCAATATATTTTTCATATACAGCTTCACATGCTATAATCTTTATACCTTTCTTTACTAAATTTACATTCCATATGTTAGATCTTGTTCCTGCTTACATCACCTTTGTTCTAATGTATCAAAATAATTTCACCTGCAAATAACATACACCAATACATCTCATCTAAAATATTCTTAATGAGCAAAATCACTAAAGCAACGAGAATGGAACTAAAAGTCGCGCATTGATGTGACTGAATGATGGTCGGAAAATTGATAATTATTCCTCCACAAGCCTTTGCTCTTCATATTCGGATTCTTATCTAACGAACCGGGCCATAATCCTGGGCATGAGGAATAAAAAAAGATTTTGAGTTGTTCTTTATTTATTTATTTTATATTACATACATTTCCATACGATGAATATATTAAAGGATCAAAATCTTTTTTTCAAATTCGAAAGTCTGAAATGTGTTAATAATTGTTTCTTGATACATATTTTGAATTAGAGTAACATACTTTAGGAGGGCCCTTTCTTTCTTAAAACCTAATATAAAACCTCTCTAGAGACGCTATCATATGTTTTTTCATGTCAATAAAGACCATTTGCAATCTCTCTCATACTATATATTGCTCAATAATCTGCCTTAAAAGATGGATCGTCTCTGTTGCTGATATGAAACCAAATTAATTTTGAAATATGATGGTATCTTTCTCATTTTAAACTTGATCATCTTCTCACATAGTTTTATAGTATAACACATTAACTTTAACTTGATTCCATGATAGTTAAACCGACTTTATGTATCACCTTTACCAAAATGATAATCCTCCACTCCTTTGATATTCTATTTGATTCCTAAATTTTGTTAAACAAATTTACCAAACATATCACAGCTACTTTCATATGCATTTTTACCCCTTAATAAGAATCTCATCCTGTCCATATACTTTTCTTAATTTTATTTTCTTTAAAGCTTCTATCCCCTCATATACTCTGATTCTTCATAGAAAATTATGATTATGCTCTTCTAAGAGAAACTCATTATCTCCTACATTCAAAGTATAATTTCTATTAAAGGGTTTGTCGAAGTACTCTATCTATCTCTATCTATCTGTGATCTTATCTATCTATCTGTGATCTTATCTGTGATCTTACATTCAAAAAAATTTGGTTTTCATCTCTAGTGTATGCCCACAAGCCCCTTTGCTTTTTCTCTTTCATTTATGCTAATCGATATATGTTCTTCTCAGCTGTATTTAACTTTTTATAAGTTTTAGAATACATCCTATATCTAGCCTCTTGAATTACTTTTTTAACTTTCTTCTTAGCTAATTTATATCTCTTCATGGTATCATCATCTCTATATCCCCCTATGTTTCTATAGGTTTCACATTTAACGCTAACAACCACCTTTACTTCCTTGTTCTACCATGATATCTCTTAATATGGTGGTACAATAATTTAGATAAATCGGTTTTATGTAGCTATCTTGCTTATGCGGACCGACATCTTCGTTCACATAGTGCACGTGTCCTTGAATTCCTAATCAGCCTTCCGTAAGAACCTTTTTTAAACTTTCTTGTGTATCATTATTTTCACCACATAATCATATGATCCATCTTAGTTTTGTAGCTCTTTGCAACAATATAAAATTGGTGGAATTAAATCCAATAATTAGTTGCATCAGAATTTGGAATGTCGGCATGTTCTGTTTGTCTCTTAGTTCTAAAAAACCTTGCAATTTGATGAATTCGCTATTCCCTACAGCAGATCTATCATATACACCCTTCTTCTAAACCTTTATCCCAGGCTAGAAGAATTTGGAGAATGCCTACTCGTATCTTAGGACTATGGAAAGCCCCTCTCTTAACTATAGTTTCCTGGGCAACAGAGCACAAAACTTTGAGCTATTTACAAGGGTTGACACCAGGTCAAGCTTGTCGTAAAACTTCCTACAATAGTTGCAGGAGCATTGTGCCCCATAGCTGATCCCATTTAATGCGAAATAACTCGGATGATTGTGATGACAATATTGAATTAGATTGCATTCCAAGATCCTCTTTAACGAAAAATTGTATTTTACAAGATGTTTGCCTATCCCTGGATAGTTTCTGTATAACCCCAAATACACCTTTTTTAACTAGAACGATGAATATCACTTGGCTGCTTGGTCTTTCAAATGGTCTCTCCAGTTATGCTAAGGGTACAATTGAGAAGAAAAAGGCATATGAAAAAGAGAACATATGCCAGGAAACTGGACAGGAACAAGATGTTCTCAAGTGAAAAACTAATTTATACTCTGGATTGACTGCAAACAATAATCATACAAATAGTTGTGTCTGTTTTTATATTATATGTACTTGATCTTATATAATTCTCAAGTTTCAAAGTTGAAATTTTCATTTATCAAGGTATCCATATGTGATCCATCTGAACGGCTACCAGATGCTGAGAGCACCAGGAACACAGCTCTTTTAGAAAGGATAAGTACATTTACGGGTAACATATAAAAAAAGTAGTTGTCCTCAAAGGGAAATAAATATTCCCAAACTACTTAAAAGTAAATTTTCATTAGTTGCATTATCCAAAGTTTTGAATAGCAAGCATCAAAAGAAAATAGATACCCTACCCAAGATTTGCATCAATTCTCAAGTAGATCATATAGCTAATGTGAAATCCGAGAGCTTACATGAAATGTTATGATAATATTCAAAAGATTCTATCGAATAGTACATCTGCAGTTCATCATATTCACAATGAATTTGCTAGCTGAGATTGCATTTTTCTATATTTGAGCACAGATCGCCTTTGCAAAAGAAAAACATTTAATGTAAAGGATCTGATGGATGATTTATGGTATAGAAAACCAGCAAGATAAGCAACCTGTTTCTAAATAGCAAAGTTCCAGTTCATCATATTCACGTAATGAATCCTCATGAAGATGAGCCATCTCAAACATAAAAGCCAAGCTTTCCTGGAGAGAAAAAATTAAAAGAAACCCAATGTCAAAGCACGTCAGTCAAAGGTTTTTCAGCAGATTGATGACAATAAACTTTAAAAATATTTGAAGTAACAATATCATGTTACTATCAATTTGTCACCTTTAAAATAAAGAAATTACAAAAGTTCCAAACTGGCATGAACCGTTGTTCTGTGAGCTTGCGAATTTCTTCCTCATAAAACTGTACACGTCGGTCCAAAGTATTCCTGATAGATTCCAGCATTTTAGAATCCAAATCTTCCCAAAAGTTTGCATCAGGTGGGCCATGTAAGTCCAATTTACAACACCTGTGATTTAAAAGTTAAATAAATTACACTTATTGCGACAGAAATTAGTGATCTCACCCAAAACATGCAGAACGCCAAATATGTTTGGTAAAACTCAAGAATCTACCAAGAACAAAACTAAATTTCCAGCCATGTCTCAACTTACACACAGAAATCGAAGTGCAAAGTGCCCAGATCTGCAGTGCATCATGATCGTCTAGTGGAAATTTGGGGAGAGAATGCAAGGCCTTAACTATGAGAAAAGTTTGCTAAAGTTGGATTTGAAAATTTTATATTATTTAATGATATGTCTATGTTACTGCCTATGAGAGCATGCACCACAAAATATGAAATTTTAATCTGTCATGTAGTTGTGCCTCTTACCTCTCTCTCTTTTTTGAGCTGAACTCCACTTCAAGTTTCGCATATACTTTCTTTGCCATCTTTGTCGCTGCATCATTGCTAGGGTGAGCCTTTGATACAAAAACTATGAACCACTCACGGTCATCATTTTGTACTATCAATTTCAGCCTTGGCTTTAAAATTGTTTTGAACTCATCAAGATCCTGCTCGAAAAGAAAAAAAACAGGAGCTAAATATTTTTACCAGTGTTAGAGCATATCTAAAAATTAACTAATGATAGTAGAATAATGGCTCTAGATGAATACCTCACATGTAACAAGAACAACAGTTGCATAAGGTTCTCGAAACCAAAATAAGGACTGCTCTTGAGGGAAACGACTGCGTAGCCGTATATCAGTGGTTAACATAAATTCAGCGGGCAATTCATCCACAAGGACAGGATTTCGAGTTTTGTTATTCAAAATAGCCTTCTTTAATGGAAGTTGTCCCTCAAATCCATCTTTAACACTTGGCCACAAGTCACTTACATCTTCAACTACAGTGACAAAATGCAACAAGAATTAGAGAAAATTGAAAACGGATAGAGTCTGTTCCCGTGTATCATAGACTTTGTGTTGATTGGTGCTTCTTGTAATGAGGGTATCAATATATCTGTCGGCTTGAAAATATTTGTATGTATACTCGTATCCTTAAGAGGGGAAATGTGAAAAGGAAAAAGAAACGAAAAGAATGTGAGACTTTCGAGAATTAAAAAAATTCATTTTGTACATTCTGTAACACATAAAAGAAACCACCCCATTATGAAATTTTGCTAAAATCGTTTATATATTCTCAGTTCTTCCACTCAAGAGATTTGGGAGCCCCACAATACGTTATGCGGCAGTTAAATTTCATATAGAACTTAACGTGATTTCTAAACAATTAAACAATACAGCATTACCTGGCAAAACTAAATTCAACAAAATCTCAGACGTCAAACCATAAATCTATTCACTTGATAAGCAATTAGTAAAGTTTCCTGCAAGTTCCATAAAACACGATGGATCATGGTTCAAATCTTGGAAGATTCGACATGTTATTTCAGTTTTGGCAAGGGTAGTACAAAAAAAATGGACCCAATATTCTTTGCGGAATTTTCACATGCACACTAAATTTTGCAAATTTATCTGTAAGCTTCCTTGAATTCTATGCATTTTTTCACCCTAGTCTCAGTTCAAATATTATCCAAATTTAACACATTATAGAAACCTACTGTTCTTCCTTAATTTCCCCAAAAAACACAAGTTTCAAAAACCAGCACTCAGTCTGATTCTTATGTAGAACTTCTCCTAGCTATTCATGTATCAATTTCAGGACCAGAAATAATCTCGAGATCTTGCACAAATGCAAGAACTTCCTCGCGACTTCAGCTGAACGAAACAGAACCATAAAGCTCTTCCTCGACGGAAGTTGCAAGCTTAGGGTTCGGATCATCGAATCTCCAGGGCATAGAATGCAAAATAGGAAATTAGGGTTTGGTAGGGTTTTTACCAGCGATGATGAGGCGATCGCAAGAGGTCTTGATGATCTGGAACTGCGCTAAGTAGCTGGCCATGGCGGATCACCGGATGAGGGCGAGATCCATGGCGCGATGCGATCGAACAGTGAGAAGAAAAAAGAACTGAAAAAATTCCGATAAAGTTAGATCTGCGATTTGAATTTTTTAAAGGAAAAATTGTAAAGCATGCAGATAGACTCCCAAATCAGTGGGGTCACAGACTCACAGTTCTCAATTTGTCAGGAAACGCCAGGATATATTTTTATTTGCAACCTTGCTGCTAACAGTTTTGTAAGGTGCATCTAATTCTTAAAAAGGACAAAATGCATTAAAATAACTCACAGTTGTGAACGGTTATTAACCGGAGTTGGTTTAGATTCTGGGCTATTTTAGAAATAGGCTCATATCAATGTAGCTCATATCTGTATTCTCCCCTGTTGCCTATAAATAAAGAGCTGGAGCTCCTCCCCCGGTAGTTGATTCATAACAAGTTATCACCACGAGCCTCTAAAAAAATTTTCTTTCCTCAAATTTTTTTTTCGTTCGTTGCGAAGGCGAAGGCGAGAGGAGACGGGAGATCCACAAGCGTGATGCAAGGCTTCCTCAAACGAGCGTCGTCATCCGCGTAGGGCTTCGTGCAACTGTCGATATATCCGGAGGACGGATATAGATGTAAAAACACTAAAAAGATGTTTTTAATCATACGAATTATTGCCACACCCCTAGATCTCGCAAGATCGATATGGGGTTTTTGTTAATCGCCCAAAACGACGAATATTTCATCCCAAAAATCAAAATGTTAGGGTTTTATTTTGTATAAACCCTAATTTTTGCCCGCCGGCCTCCCCCCTCCCCCACCCTCTACGCCGCTCCCCCCCCCCCCCAGAAGAGGGGGGCGGCGGCCCGCCCGCCTCCTCCCCCCTACGGGGGGGGCGGCGACCGCCCCGCCCCCCTGCAGAGGGGGGCGACGCGAGCCGCGCCCCTGCAGTGGGGGGGCGCCCACCCCCCCACCCCCCCCCCAAACCGCCAGTACGGCGGCGAATTGGGGGCGGCGGCGGCTAACCCTAGCCGCCGCCCCCTAAGCCCTATTGGGCTTTTCGGCCCAATTCTACACAAAAAAAATCTCTGCGGGCCTGAAGCCCGCAGGCCGGCTGCGGGCTTCAGGCCCGCAGGCCGAATTCAAAAAAAAGAATTTCCCTGCGGGCCTGAAGCCCGCAGGCCGGCTGCAAGCTTCAGGCCCACAGGCCGATTCAAAAAAAAATGAAATGACAAGGGGGGGCAAAGGCTAGTAGCAAGCCTTAAAAGATTTTTGGACTAAAAATCAATTTTAACCAGGCGTTTGAAGGCATATAAATTCGTGAAAAATCACGGTATATTATGGGGCGATAAATGGGCATATAAGGGATTACTGGGGATTTTTGGGGGTTATATGGGATGATTTAAAAAGGAAAAACATTTTCCTTAAACATAGAAAATGTCTTTATGGGGCTCTTATTCAATTTAATTGATTAAACCCACATACTTTATAACCACTGCATCGAATGATTTTTTCTGAAAAATCATGTTTGCATGCTTTACATCACTGGCAAATTCTGTGGATATTATATGCGTGGTTGTGCATTATATTTAAAACTTAATAATTAGGAAGATCCTGCGACCGCTCTGCCGTTAGTCATCTAACCTAACGGTGTATGACGTTGCCTAGTGGTCCAATAATTATTAAGTGATTAAATGTTTTATCCTCATGCAAATATTTAATGCCTGTGATGCCTGTGATGAAAATGTCTGATGAAAATGTTGATGGGCACAATGTTTCTGCATGAAATGGCTAAATGTGGTTTTTGGATCGGATGTTTAAGTCCCACAGTTTATTTTCCGCACTTTTCTTTTATTTTCGAGAGAAATTGTAGTGAGGAATTTATATAAATGTCAAAAAAAGAAGACCAACTTCCATGGAGACGGAGGCCATGTTTGAAGCTGGAGATATCATATGGGACCCACGGGGTTTCCAAAGTTGTATTTTCCTTTTAAAGCTGCAATTTTGTATAATTTGGACTTTGGACTCTTTATTGTGGGACCGTCTGATCCACACATTTAGCTTTTCATTAAATATTGACTCTGCATGAAAATGTTTTCTTTGAGTAAATATTAATTCATGCATGTTTGTGCTCTGCTAGATAAATGGCTAAAATTACAATCATTGATTTCGAAATGCTGGATGCATCAGGTAGAAACTATCTAAGCTGGCGGCTAGATGTAAAGTTTCACATGCGGGCTAAGTCCCTCATTGCTGCTGTGACAGAAAAAGAAAATGTTAGCGATATAGAGAAGGCGTAAGCCATCATCTATATTCGCCGCCATGTGGATAAGACCTTAAAGTCTGAGTACCTTACGGTCGAAGATCCACTTGAGCTATGGACCACCCTTGAGGATAGGTATAAACATCAGAGAGATGTTATACTCCCAAGGGCGAGATATGAGTGGGAGAACCTGAGACTGCAGGACTTCAAGTCCATTGCTGAGTACAACTCAGCACTCTTTAACATCACCTCACGCCTGAAGTTGTGTGGTGAGAAAGTTTCAGAAGATCGCATGCTGGAAAAGACGTATACGTCTTTCCATGAAAAAGATGCGATACTCATGCAGCAATACCGTGAACGCAAGTTCACCAAGTATTCTGAGCTGCTGTCATGTTTACTCATGGCTGAACCAAACAGAGAGCTTTTCCTCGCCACTCACAACATGCGCCCCTGGCACTGCCCCCCTTCCAGAAGCTCATAATGCATCTTCTTCTCGAAAGAAGAGGGACAACAAAAGAAAAGAAAGACCACAGAAAGGGGGACAGCACAAAAGGGCTAGGGGCCAAGTCCAGCAACAAAGAAATGAAAGTAAGCGGAAGTTCACGTGGCGTAGAAATGACAAAAAATAGAGATGATGCACCCCCCACCCAAGAGGGAATGGGAAGACCAGTGCCATAGCTGTGGCATGAAAGGCCACTGGTCCAAAGTGTGCCAACTCTGCATCATCTCCAGGATTTGTATAAAGAGAACAAGAAAAATAAAGCTGAAACAAACCTGATGACCTCTGATGCTCCAGTCAAGTTTAGAGCTGACGACTTCGAAAATGATGACATACTTGATTAGCCCTTATTTTTATCTCAACAATTTGTTTTGAGAATAATTTATGTTATGAGAGCATTTTGAATTATGTAATTTGTTTTGAATGAAAATATTTATCTGAAAATGCATGTGCCTATACGATTCATCTTTTAGATGAACTGCTCTCATGACTGATTAGTAGACAATAAACACATATGATCTCTCAATAAAAAGCCCAACATCAGGGCCATATTGAAGATCCATGGAATGCAACACTGTTGCCCCCAAATGACACTAAAATAAAGGATGCACTAATCTCTCCGAATTCCAAAAGAAACTTTCTAAGTTTCAAGGACATCCGTTTCAACGGATTCCATTTGGAAACAGCAAATGTAAATGAAAAACAAATTACTGTATGTAACGTATCAAGAAAAAGGAGCAAAATCCATACTTGAACGTTTTGAGAGCCTTACAAGCCTCAACCATACAAAGATTCGGAGAAAGGAAGCGAAATTAAACGGAGCACCTGAAGTGCCCGACATCAGCCAAGTTTTTACACTGGTATGATAGACTTGGCCACCCTGGATCAGTGACGATGCACCGCATCTTATCCCATGGGTATGACATGAAGAACTAGAAGATTCTTCGGAAGGGAAAATTCCCTCTCATCCCTTGCTATAAGGGAAAACTAATTACAAGGCCATCTCTACGAAAAATTGAAAAAAGAATCTCCACGCTTCCTCAAAAAGAATATAAGGAGATAGATGTGGATAAAATCCACCCCCTAGTGGGCTATTTTAGTACTTCATTGTACTGATAAATGCATCCTCAGAATATTCGTATGTGTGTCTACTACAAACCCGCAAACTTAGCTTTTCCAAAGCTATTGGCACAAAAATAAAAATGTTGCGGGCACATTTCCCAGACAATAAAATATAGAAAATGAGTCTGGTTAATGTTGGGAAATATACCTCCCGGTCAATTAAGAGTACTGCCAAGCAATGGGAATAGAAAATGAACATACAAGTGCCGCATGTTCATACCCAAAAATGGGTCGGAAGAGTCACTAAAAAGTAGACTCCAATGGATTGAACGTCCATTAAATCTCGATTGCCTATGGATGCATGGTGACATGCAAATTATGCATGCTGCATCGTAAATGAAAATAAGACCCTCTGGAGGTCAGGGTCTCCAATGCAACTTGCATATGGAATGCCACCGAACATTTCTCATCTGAGAATCTTCAGTCGTGCAGTTTAAATTCCCATCGCACCACCACAGAGGACAAAAATTGGTCCTCAACGTCGCCTAGGTATCTATGTGCAGTGACCCTGTGCTATGAGGAACAAACACTAGAGGGGGGTGAATAGTGTTTTATAGAATTATAAGAAATTTACGCCAAATAAAACCCTACTTAACCAACAAATGCGGAATGTATGAAATGAACAACAATACAAAGAACAAAGCAATGCAAACATGCAATCTACTCTGGTTCGGTGCCACCCAAGTCTCCCCGACTTGTTACCGGTGCCCTACTCCAGCAACACCCGGATCACCTCCGGATACTCTAGCAAACCGCTAGAGATTTCCTTTAGCCCACTTGCGGAAACCCCACAAGTGCAATCGACCTACAATCGATGTCTGTGTATCCCACAACCCGGGAACACGCAAAGTCCTTAATCCCACAACCTGGGACTAAGCACACTCTCACAAACCGAGAGCAAAACGAAATCTTGACTCCCACAACTTGGGATCAAGCCAACACTCTCACCACCGTGAGTATACAACAAATATGAAGTATAAAGAATGAAATATAAAACTTCTTACCACAAAATCCTATGCCTTGAGAAATACTTACCAATTTGGGGCAAGAATGGATTTTGAGGAAGATGAGATCACCAAACCCTAGCTCCACCAAGATGAGCAGCAATAGATGGCTAGGAAGAGGTTGGTGACTTGGATTCAAGCTATTAGCTTGAGAAGCTCACAAGAAATGAGAATCTCTCTTGAGGAATTAGTGTTCAAAGAGTAAGAGAGAGATTCTTGTGAGATGAGAGAGCTTGGAATTGGAGTTGAATGGCTCTTCTCAAAGATGTGAAAATGTCTCTAATTTCAGCCTTGGATCCCTGGTTAGAAGCACTCAAACTTATATAGGGAAGAGATAAAACGGTCACAAAATTCGTGGCATTAAATGCCCAACGGATATATTTCTGAAGCTGCTTAATCGGTCTAAGAAGGATCATCAACCGACTAGATTGACAACTAGTCGGTCAGTGAACCTTCTTGGACAGACTAGATGGTTGACAGAGAAGATGGTGAAATCTGGGTAAGAACTAGTCGGTCTAAGAAGGATCATCCACCGACTAGATTGACAACTAGTCGGTCAGTGAACCTTCTTGGACCGACTAGATTGGCTTTTAATGCATTAACCATCCTTCTTGAACCAACTAACTGGTCAACAGTACAAAGGTCGAATTTTACAAGGAAAACTAGTCGGTCTGAGAAGAAACACCAACCGACTAGATCGTCATTTAGTCGGTCGGTGAGCCTTCTTGGACCGACTAATTGGTAAACAAATTGTCTTCAATTGATTAGGATAACTAGTCGGTCTGAGTAGGATTTCCAACCGACTAGATCGTCATCTAGTCGGTCGGTGAACCTTCTTGGACCGACTAATTGACCAACAGTGAATGGGCTGAATCAAGTAAGGATATCTAGTCGGTTCAAGAAGGATTCCCAACCGATTAGATCGTCATCTAGTCGGTTGGTTCTTCTTCTTGAACCAACTAAGATGCATATGAAGCCGTGAAATGAAACGATAGGATACGGGAAAGTTTCTAATGGCTTCTAAGGCAATCCTAGAGATACGATATGAAAGTTATGAAGATTTCTAGGCAAGTACTAATCAAGGCTTAACATTCTACTAAACCGAAGCTAGAAGACAATATAAATAACATGACGAACCGTCTTCGAAGCTTCAACATGGAGAATCCGAATCCCTTGACTTCATGAATATTCCTTGAGCTTCAACAAATCTCCAGGCACAACGATCACGCGTTCTGAGAAAGTCTTGGGACGTCGCTTGAGATGAACAAATTACTTTGGCGACGATCTCCATAATTCTTCATGGACTTGAGTCTTTTAGTTGAATGACTTGAATATCTTCAATGTCATGGTCTTCGAAGCTTTTGACTCATCCATTCATTTCTTCTCTTTGGATTGAATCTCCATTCATTTGTTGATGCCATTGGCTTGAGGTTGAAGTAGCCTTTGAGTTCTTCAAGCCAATGCTTCACCTTTGTTGATCTACCAAGTCCTCCACTTGAATCAACATGTGTAGACACTTTTGATCTTCTTGAATCTAATTGGTGACTTTTTAGCTAACTGCAATCACAAGAGTTAGTCACAATGATTTGTGTTTGATCATCATCAAAATCAAGGTGGAGAGTCCAATACTCAACACTATGTAGGGTTTGGCTCACCCTCAATTATAAGATACCTAGAACCCCAAACGGGGGGACGTATTTAAGGCACATCTTGAAGACTGTAATTTCGATGAGACGAGTTTCCCCAAAATAGGCCCAAACACTGAGAAATCTGGTGCAAAGCAAATTATAACGTGGGATACAAAAAGTTTGACCCGCCATGATCCGGTAACAAAATAATGTGAAGATGAGATCCTGAAGATCCTCTACATATAGAACAACGTTCACCAGTTACCGGACTCATTCACTGACAACCAGAAGATTGTCAGATCACACATCCCTGCTGCAAAAACTCCAGCTAGGATTGACATCCCCGAGAATGGATGCAGTCCACCAGCAGCAGAAGTGGATGATCCTCAACAGAAGAGAGGTAGACCACTAGGCTCCAAGGACAGATACTCCTGGAGACCATAAGACAATACTACCACAGGACAATGAGCTCCTGTCCACACCCTCACCCTTCCCGGAATCCACTGCAGAGGAACTGCCGGGAAAAACTGAAATTGAAAGTAAATATTGTATGTACTAGGGAGGTGATGGACAGATAGAACATAAATTGTCGACAATGTATTCACGTATCATATTGCCATATACATCGCAAAAGCGATGATGTTTATAAATTATCGTTCCATAATCTGTTGCTAGTATGCAAACATAGAGTTGGCCAAATGTGGAACGAGGCAATAAAAAGATGAGCTGGACTCACTTATGAAACGTGAAATGTTCGGACCTGAAGTCCAGACACCAAAAGGTGTCAAACCTGTGGATAAAATAAAGTATTGCACACATAAGAAAAATAAATACAAAATCGTATATTATAAGGTACAACATATAGCCCAAGGAAAATTTCGCTAAAACTAGGGATCGAACAAATTAAAATGAGCATGTCTCATAAATGATGCATCAGTCTCCCTAAGTTATCAAAAGCAAATACCTTATGATTTGGCAAAGGAAAATTTTGGATATGCTGTTATTGGATGTTGTGACGGCATACTTTCGTGGATATCTTGGTAAAGATAATTTCCATATCTCCGTAAATGCCTGAATAGACTTCGGGACGTCTATTCAATTGAAGAAAAACAATACGTATAATAAATAAATGTACAACTAAGAGAATCATTTGACAAATCAATGATTCCTACTGAGACTTGTCTTTGCATCTAAGCAAAGAACAGGATTAGAGATCATAGTTGTAAACAACTAAAATCTCATCGGATCTCCTGAAGAGGAAACCGAAACATCTGTTCAAGCCTGACTATTTAACATGAAATAAAAGACCTAGGCAAATATAAAGTCATGGCTCATAGAATCCTGTTACAAACGCCCAGAAGTGCGTTGGAGAAATTAAAAGAACCATTGACATCCAAAGTACACCTACGGTAGTATATTTAATGGATGTATAAAAAGAACCCTTCCGATCGTTGGAAGAGGGGAAGGATATAACTGGTCCTAAAGTCCCTTATCCCAGTGCAATCATGCACTCCTGGCTAACTGCACGCGTCCCGATACAGCAGTTACAGTAAACTCATTAGCCAGAGATAGCTGGCACTTAAAAAGGGCCATTAGACCGGAGTTAAGCCTTCTGCGCTTCCTCCAACGGTCGAAATATTTGGACTTACAATATGAAGTATCATCCTCCAATGTTCATGCAAATGCAGGTTACAGGTCCGGTCCCTATACCGAGAAATCACAAAACGGGTACCCACAGTGGGATGGCCATCTACTGCAGATCTGCAAAGCAATTTATGAAGGCGGCATCATCCTATCATTCCGAGATCCTCACCACACCAATGGTGTATTTGAGGGCGCCTGCTGGTACATCACATCCCAGTGACGATTGGGATAGATGCTGGTATTGTGGAGCTGACCACATAGTCTGAAGGCCACATCAGAGGCGACGATACTTAGCACACCTCTCCAGAGTTTCTGGATTCAGCAGCTACTTAATTGTGATAACTTTTAATCTGTGTATATTTTCGGAATGTTGTAAATAGGAGTGATGAGATAAGCCTAATAGAGCTGAAAGCCTAAGAGCTTTTACAGATCAGGGGGAGTTGAGGGAATTTGTACTCTTTTCCCTTAGCTATGGTTTTTCCCACTGGGTTTTCCATAGCCAAAGGTTTTAATGAGGCAAATCACATCAACTCTGGATCCTGAAGTATACACCCCTCTGTGACGCTCAGAATCCAGAAGTGTTCATGAGCAGAGTCACTTGTACAAATCAGGGGGGAGTTAAAGAGCATTTGTACTCTTTTTCCGTAACTATGGTTTTTCCTACTGGGTTTTCCATAGCTAAATGTTTTAACGAGGCAAATCTCACCAACTCAGGATCCTGGAGTATCCACCCCATATGAGACTCTTCTTTGCTCAGAATCCTGAAGTATTCACGAGCAGAGTCCACACCTATGGCTGGATAAGGGGGAGTGTTGTGAACGATTATTAACCAGAATTGGTTTAAATTCTGGTCTATCTTAGAGATAGGCCCATATCAATGTAGCCAATATCTGTATTCTACCCTATTGCCTATAAATAAAGAACTGGGGGCTCCTCCCCCAGTAGTTGATTCATAACCCTCATGGTGTAATATTTTCACGCAAATATATTATATTTTTAAGTCTCGCAACTTGCTAACTTAACGTTAACGAAAGTTATATGACAATTTTACGAGTTTGAATGTAGGGGTGGAAAATTGAGCCCGACCCGACCCGAATCCGGCATCCTTAACCGGGTATGGGTAGAGGCCAATCCGGGTCAAGTAGGAAACAGGTTGACCCGACCCGACCCGGATAAAATCTGGGTCGGGTATGAGTTTGGCATGTCAACCCGGATGACCCGAATTCGATATATATATATACATATATGTATATGTATATACATATATGTACATGTATATACATATACATATCATATACATATACTAGGCATTACCCATGCCCATAGGGCACGGTTTATTTAATCCCCCTACAAATTTCACCCCCAAATTTCAAGTTTCCCCCCAAATTTAAGTTTCCCCCCAAAATTTAAGTCCCCTCAAATTTCAATTTTCAAATCTTCCCGACAAATTTCCCTCCAAAACTTATTCCAATCCTAGTCATCAAGTCCTTGTCCTAGTCATAACCCCATATGTCCTAGTCATCTTGTCCTACTGGGACAAACATTCAAAATCTTCATCCTTTATAGAATAGATGTATATACATATACATATATGTATATGTATATATACATATACATATGTGTGTGTGTGTGTGTGTGTGTGTAATAACTTCAATGCACGGTTGCAATTGGAGTTGTGCTTATATGATTTGAATTGTTGTCCTCTTCTTTAAGAGGTCTTGGATTCAATTCCATTTACATACAACTTTTTTGTTAATTTTATTACTTTCGTTAATAAAATGGTAACGTTAATTATACTTCCTTACTGTCATCAGTGCAGTTTAAGCGCCGAGCTACTGGAAATTATGCAACACTTAATAAATTGTCGGTGGCTATTAATAAACAGCTGGATATCGAAAAAGGAGCAGTAGTGTATAAGTCAAATCTTAACCCGCCGGGTTAACCTGAACCCGACTTGGAAATTTTCCGGGTCACCCGTTTCGGATTCAATCTGGGCCGGGTTAGGTTTTACCCCTATCCGGGTCGGGTCAAATCTGACCCGAACCGAACCCGAACCCACCCGACCCGTTTGCCACCCCTATTTGAATGAAAACTGCAATCATTTGTAACAAATAAACATAACCCCGATGGAAATCAAGTAGGATTTTAAGTCACAAATATTGTTCGCATAGAACCTTTGCACCCATATGGATATTACGTGTGATGATTTATCCTTTATATTACTGATAAATAGATAGACACGAATACATGTGTCATATACTCGAACTTGGAACCTTTTCTTGTTTGACATAATTTTGTTTTGTTTGAGTATAATCTTTTTGGCAGCTTGGTTTTAGTTATTAATTTAAACTATTAGCTCGTGCGGTTTAAGGAAGGTGTGGACGAAAGTTCTCAAAACAGAAACATTATATTGATCACTTGTAGCATTTGAGATATGATGTCAAAAAATTCTACTACTAAAATTTACTTATTGTTATGAGCGGGCTTTTGTATGCTCATTTGTGTATTGGGTATCCACTCATTATGTAACCCTACTTCTATAAATACAGAGCTACGGGGTTCCGTAGCCGAAAAGCTTACAACACGTTATCAGCACGATCAAAGCTGAGCCGAACCTCGGCCGGCGGACGAATCGCGACGCGAAAGGACTTCCTTCACCGAACGTCACTAGATTCGGAGGATATGATCTATATGTAATTTTTAATCCCTAGATTTTAACTTTTTATGCGCATACGATTGGATCATTGTTTGGTTGGTATACGATCGAATCTTAATCTCAGATCTACATGATAATCAACCTTTTAAATGATAAATCGACGTTTTTATCTCTAAAAACAAATTTTTACGCTTAAATCGCTGATTTGAAGACTAAAAATAGTTTTTTTTAAATAAAAATCCTATTTTTGATGATCTTCTTCCCCAAATCTTCGAACCCTTGAGGAGATCTTTCGTCGCAATGCGGCCAGAAGCCACGAATGCACGAAACCCCCTAGCGATCTCCCCGCCGTCAGAAGCGGCGTCGTGCCGCTGCCGCCGCCTGCAACGGCGGCCGGCACCGCCGCCAATAATGGCTGCTGCCGCTGCCAAACCGCCAGAAGCGGCAGCAGTGGCGTTAACCCTCCCTCGTGCACGCGAACGAACCCTAGCCGCCAGAAGCGGCAACCCACGCGACGAAAACCCTAGCCGGTTGCACGGGACCGCACGACAGATCGCCTTCGAAAGCCCTAACTAGGGGTTTTCCACAAAAATTTTGTTTTCACAAATTATTTTCAGATTTAATTAAGTTTTTTCTTCGTTAAAATCTGATTAATGACATGCTTTATAAATCATCGCATTTCTGGATTATTTGATTATTACATGTTTAAAAATTAGGAAGATCCCGCGACCGCTCTGCCGTTAGTTAATTAACCTAACGGTGTATGACGTTGCCTAGTGATCCAATAATTATTAAACGAAAAATTTTCATTTCCATTATAAAATGCATGTGATGATTAATTGCATGTGATGATTAATTGCCTGCGAAGAAATTAAATGCTTGCTGCATTTCTCTGCGATGTATGTTTATATATGTTGTGGTTTTGGAACGGCTAGCTATCACCATTATTTTCCTCGCATTTTTTTCTTTTTGCGAGAAACTATAGTGATGATATAATTGTATAAATTCCAAGACTGGCGCACGTCCCACGAAGATGAAGATCTATTTCCAGAAGAATAAGGGCCCCACGAGGGTTCCCGAGTTGTATTTTCTATTTTACAGGACTGTATGGACTTTATTTAAAATGGTGATTAGCTGATCCACACAACAAATATCTGTGTCTGAAATGCATAATTACTTGTTTTATTTTAAAATATCTAATTATTTCTCATTTTTAACATGCTAGAGATAATGGCTAAAATCGCGAGCGTCGACTTTGACGTATTGGATGCTACAGGCAAAAATTATCTGAGCTGGCAGTTGGATATCAAATTCCACCGGCGCTCACAGGGACTAAGCCATGCCATTGCTGTAGGCGATCAAGTTTCTGACATAGATAAAGTGAAAGCAATTATCTATATTAGACGCCATATCGATCGACCCTGAAGGCCGAGTACCTCACTGTGGAAGACTCTTACGAGTTATGGACCGCTCTCGAGGATAGATACAAACATCAAAAAGATGTTATCCTTCCCCGAGCGTGATATGAATGGGAGAACCTCCGTCTCCAGGACTTTAAGTCCATCGCCGAGTACAACTTAGCACTTTTCAGTATCACCTCACGCCTAAAGTTGTGTGGTGAGAAAGTGACGGAGGAGAGCATGTTAGAGAAGACGTATACATCCTTCCACGAGAAGGATGTCATACTTATGCAACAGTATCGTGAACGAAAATTCACGAAATACTCAGAGCTTCTCTCGTGCCTTCTGATGGCAGAACAGAACATAGACCTCCTTCTGGCTAACTTGCGCCCTGCTGGCACTGCACCTGCGCCTGAAGCGCACCACATCTCCTCCCAGAAGAAGAGGACCATCTTCAGAGGCAAACCCCAGAAGGGAAAGGCAATGAAGAAGACGGCTAGAGGACCCCCTCCAAAGTCCAACAATGATGGAAAGAAGAAAAATGTGTGGAAGAGGAAAGACAATGGCCAGACATCTGCCCCCAGAAAAGAATGGGAAGATAAATGCCACATGTGTGGCATGGCTGGACACTGGACCAGAAATGGTCGGACTCCATGCCACCTCCAGGACTTGTACAAAGCTAGCCAGAAGCCAGCCGAAACAAACCTGGTGGAACACGAAGACCTGGTACCAATCAGGTCGCTGAGGACTTCTCAAATGATGACCTGCTCGACTGAAGCCTTATCTATTTTCTTTCTGCAATGTATTGTAGTTGAAATAATTTACTCTCCAGTTATTTGTTTTCTAGCATGTTGGATAATTTTCAGACGTTGAATGATATTTGGTTATCTTTGTGCCTGATACTGCTATGCTTTTTCTCTCTTACTTTAGATGGAATATAAATGCATAGTGCACAGTGCCTCTACGTGTCATGCCCTATTTTGCACTATACGTGTATTCTACTGAACACACGTGGTATTTCTACTTACGATACATGCGTGAACATGAAATAAACGTAGATATCGATGTACGTAGTATAGTGCAAGGGGGACTAGGCCATAATACGTGGCTAAGGGAAAAGAATGCGAAATGTGAATGCGGGAGAAGAGCAAATGACGTTGGGGGTGTAAAACAACAGGACTGTGTTAGACGTGTGTGTGTGAAGCGTGTATGCATGCATGGATGTGCATGGATATGTGTAGGAAGAGCCATGCTAGTGTGAAAGGGGTTAGGGGTCAGTGGCAACCCCCGTAAATTTTTAGAAAGGTTAGGGGCAAAACGGTCATTTGGACTAAATTTGTTGTGCGTACACACTTAAGTGATCGGTGTATAAAGCAATGGCAAACTTGTAAATACATAGATCATGGAGGGGTATTCTTGTCATTTCCACATGGAATATTCCCTTGGAATATTCCTTTCTTGAAAGAGAAGAAAGGAATAAGAAAAAGAGAGAAAAGGAGAGAGAAATCTAGAGTTTTCTCTCTTTCTCTCATTTTCCCTTCCCCTTTTCTCTCCACTCTCTCCCCATGTTGGCCGGCCACCCCCTAACCCCCATGGCCAAAATTCTTCAACAAAAAGAAGAAGAAGAAGAAGACGACGACGAAGAAGAAGAGGAAGAAGAAGAGAAGGCGAATGGAAATCAAATTTGAGGTAGGTTCTAACTTGGATTTGGAAATTTGTTTAGGGTTTCATTTCATCATGTTTTTATGTTTTGTTTTACCAATAAGAAGTAGTAGTAATTGAATTGATGTGCCATGATTCCATTCCATGCAAAACCACTTGAAAATTTCAAGCAAAACTATCTATTTGAAATCCTAAAATTTTGTTGTGTGATGTTTCTGTAAATGTGGTTACTGTAGCTCGAATTAGGTTTCGAAAAATATATGAGCTTGTAGTCTTGAAGTTCTACCCCAAAATCATATAAATTTTGATATAGTTTTGATTCAGAAATTAGGAGTAATAAATCCATCTTCACAACATGTCTGTATGATTTTCAGTGTTGACACAGTTTAGTAAAATTGGCTTAGACACTTGCACACATCATGGAACTTTATGATCTTGGTCTTGTTGGAAAGTTAACAAGTTTTTCTAAAAATTCACCAGAGCTCTTATAAATTGAATATCTGGCTGCAACATGCCCAAAATTGGATTTCAATACAGACCCAGAAATCTGTCTGAAAAACAGATTTGGTAAACTTCACCAAATAATTCACTATAAATCACATACTTAATATTTTTGCATGCAATTTATATGTGAATCCATGACTAAATTATCTAAAACTTTCATTTGATAAGTTTTGTAAAATTCTGAATAGAATTGGGTGATATCAGCCAATTGTTGGGCCTTTTGCAATTTTCCTGCAAGCTGAAGCATTGAGTAGCGATATAAATTGTGTATTATAGCTAAACTTACCTCTATGTGTCATAATTATTGTTGTTACTTGGACAATAGCTTAGAGTGCAAATGGTTATCGAATTTGCTGATGTGACAATAGTCATGTGTGTGCCGCCTGTCAAGTGTTTGTGAAAATGCCTCAATGACACCAGGTGGAGAAACCTGCAAAATAAGTTTGTAAATACATGAATCATGAAAGCATGTTATAAATTGGTGATGATTGAGTCATGCAGGGCATGGTTCCATAAGTTATGAATAATGAACGGTGATGGCTATGATGGAGGGCATGACACTTCGGTGCATGACCCCATGTTGGAATGAATGTGGAGATGTGATGCCATGCAACATGACTCCGTCATTACTAAAGTGATAAAATGAAACTCTTGAATGTCTCAGTCCTCTCTAATGAGGATGAGTTAGCAAAACCCGGGTTTTAGATGGGATTTGAGTAAATTGTGGATATGAGGCCTGAATTGTGAAGTTGGGAGATGATTATGTGATGTGTGGAGTTTATACCCACCTGCTTTACTGGGAGTGGAGGGGATTTTTTATACCCACTCACCTTTACCTGTAGTGGAGGGGTACGGAGGTGGATAGCCTCACTCCTGCCAGGGACGGGGGAGCTGAGAGGCCCGGCGTACAGTGCCCATGTCCACTACGTCGTGTGCTATATTCACCCCAAATTTGGGGTGAAGTCCAGGTCCTGGTATCACACAATTTACCCAAGTTCCAATGAATTCAATTATTAAATGATAAAATAAGAATTTTGCGTGTTACTCCTTCTGCTGATAGCACTTCCCCTTCCCTTTGCCTGCTTCTTGGGGACTCTGTGTTATGCCTCAGGCACTTGTACTCTTCTCATTAGATAATGTTGCTTGAACACTTGTGCTATCATTATTATTATTATTCGTGCTAACCCCTTTCTTGCAGTGACTCGACAACGGACCGTAGGTATGATTCTCTTATTTGGCTATTCAGTTTTCGCTATATATTTAGTTTATATGTCTTATTCCTTTGCCTTGCCTTGTGGATTGATAACCCTAAGGTGATGCACAGATCCAAGTTGGTTCCTACTGGGGCACGCATTGACGTGCTCCTCCCCATTTTTCAGGTAGCAGGGACATCATGGTTGGTGGTGACTGGGAGTCGGGTTTAAGGGGTAACACTTGGTGTGAGCTGTAGTTGTGGTGTGACATGGTTGTCTTGGGAGGTGAGAGTGATGGTGTATATGTAGTGGTGTACCTGGACTATGTAAATTAATGGGAGTTGTTATACATATGATATGGTGTTGTAGATCTATGTTATTTATGAGGTCGTATTGATATCATTGTGGAGCTCCACTTGTACTATCCCAGCATGTGCGCAGTGGCCTGCTTGTTTTATTTCTTCTTTCTCTTTCTTTTCCTTTCTCATCACCCTCACTCTTCAGGATACTTGAAAAAAAATTTTATGTCGGGTATTCTAAGGAATGGGCCGTGACACTACGCACACGATCCTCCAAGATATTTGTTTTTTTTCAAAGCATACATAAATACGATGGAACCGTGAATATCATTTTCGGTCCATCGGGTATAATTGAAGGATCAGGGAAAGCACATTTTATGCTCCCCAATAAAAACACAACTACTAATAAAAGATGCTCTTTTCTCTCCGAGCTCACATAGAAACTTATTAAGTTTCAAAGATATCTGTTTAAATGGATACCACCTAGAAACGGTGAACAAACAAAACAGAGAATTCTTGTATATAACGACTCATAAAACCGGTGTTAAAACCATCGTCGAGCGTTTTGAGGGACTCCTGTCGGTTCTCTACCATACAAAGATACGAGCAATGGAAGCTAACACACTTGAGCACCAGAAGTGCAATAATCAACTAGAATTCCAACTTTGGCATAATAGACACGGACACCCTGGATCGGACATGATGCACCACATCATATCCCAATCTCGTGGAATTAACTCGAAAAGCCTGAAGCTACTTTGAAAGGGTGCATTTCCATGTCCCCCTTATCACAAAGGGAAATTAATTACGAGACCATCTCCACTTAAGGTGGACTCAGAGTCTCCCAGACTCCTAGAGAGAATACATGGAGACATTTGAGGGCCTATTCACCCCGCAAGTGGCCTATTTCGGTACTACATGGTACTGATAGACGCATCTTCCAAATGGTCATATGTGTGTCGCCTGTCTACCCGCAACGTAGCCTTTGCAAAGTTACTGGCACAAATCATTAAGTTGCGGGCTCATTTCCCAAACAAATAGATCAAGAAATTGCGTCTGGATAACGCTGGAGAATTCACATCACAAGTTTTCCTATACTACTGCCAAGCAACTGGCATTGAAGTTGAACATCATGTAGCACATGTTCTCACCCAGAACGGGTTGGCTGAATCTTTTATGAAGAGACTACAATGGATTGCTCGTCCATTATTGATGCAATCCTAGTTGCAGGTGACTGCATGTGGATATGCCATCTTGCATGATGCATCCCTAATAAGATTACGACCGTCATGTAGTCAATCTTATTCTCCAATGCATCTTGCATATGGGAATCCACTGGATATCTCTCACTTGAGGACATTCGGATGCGCTGTCTATGTCCCCATAGCACCACAGTAGAGGACCAAGATGGGTCCTCAACGTCGCTTCGGTATCTACATAGGATTCGACTCATCGTCGATCATTAGATACCTGGAACCCCTAACGGGTGACGCCTTTAAGGCACGTCTAGCAGATTGTGAGTTTGACAAACGTACCTTTTCCAAACTAGGCATAAACACAGAGAAGCCAGAAGCTTCAAAGACCATTTCACGGGATACCAAAACTTTATCCAACTTTGATCCGCGTACAAACCAATGTGAAGATGAGATCCTGACGATCCTCCAAATACAGAATACAGCTCACATTTTACCGAACAAATTTACTCACAACCAGAAGATTGTCAGATCACACGTCTATGCTGCAAACACGCCAGCTAGGATTGACATACCCAAAGATGGATGCAATCCACCTGCAGCAGAAGCTGTCGTACCTCAACAAAAGAGATGACGACCCCTAGTCTCAAAGGATAAATTCCATCGAAAGAGGAAAACTCCTGGAGTAATGATAACGATACCACCATAGGATGTTGAGCTCAGCCCAGATACCTCTACACTCCTAAAACCCCTGAAGAGGAAATCTAAGCGAAATATCATTAAACTATGTACGTACTGGGAAGGCACTGGACAGAAAAAGCACAATAATGGATGACAACTTCGCGCTCATTATTACCAATCACGTTACTGAATACAACGATGAGAACGATCTACGCTCTCTAGCAGAATGTAAATGCAGAGAGGATTGGCCAAAGTGGAACGAGGCAATATGAGTAGAGCTGGACTCACTCTCGAAGCGCAAAGTTTTTGGACATGTAATCCTAACACCGAAGGGTGTTAAACCTGTGGGATATAAATGAGTATTCGTAAGAAAAAGAAATGAAAATAATGAGATCATATGCTACAAAGGGCGCCTTGTTACACAAGGTTTTTCCCAACGACCATGGATAGACTATGATGATACATATTCTCCGGTCATGGATGCGATCACTTTCCATTTCATTATTAGCCTAACTACTATGGAAGGCCTGGGTATGCAGCTCATGGACGTTGTGACTGCATACCATTATGGCAATATAGATAAGGATATCTATATGAGACTTCCGGACGGCTATAAACTCCGGACGAAAATGACAGAAAGACCTCGGGACGTCTACTCTGTCAAACTCCAAAGATCACTGTATGGTCTAAAACAGTCGGGGAGAATGTGGTATAACAGACTCAGTGAATTCCTAGTGCAACCAGGATTCACAACTAATGAAGTCTACCCTTGCATCTTTATAAGAGCAAAGGGAACAGGATTCGTAATTATTGTCGTCTACGTAGACGACTTAAACCTCATCGGATCTCTTGAAGAGATAGCTGAGATATTTGTAACGGCCTGTATTTTTAGACGTGTTTTAGGTCGTGCGTACCGGTTTTTTATTTCATTCGTCCGTGTAATCTTTCGTCCGTACGTTCCTTGCTACGCGTCGACGCGAGCGCGTCTCTGTTTTTCGTTTTTACCGCATCATAATTAATTAACTATCAAGTTTAACAAATTACTTTAATTTAATTATCTTACTAATTACAAGTTGCTAATCACTTCTAAATGTTACTAATTACTTTAATTCATTTATTTTACTAATTACGTTTAAGATTTACTTAATTACTTTAATCCTTTAATCTCCTATCCTAACACTACTCATCATTCACGTTTTAATTTTACAAAAAAAAAGGGTTAGAGGAAGAAACACGTTTCGTAAACCTGGTTCATTCCCCTTGCTTAAGTCAACAACAAAATTAATTCCCGTCTTGATCAAAACCTAACCTATTTGACTAATGTTAGGCTTTGTCCCCTGCCAATTTCCTCTTAAGGATCATCAACGTCTTCATTCATGCAAACTCTTCTGCAAACCCATCATCCCGGCTACTGCAAATCCACCACCAAATCAGCCCAAATCATCCATCAAATTTCTCAAACCAGAATCAAACAAATCAACAAATCAAACCCAAATTCTTCCCAAAAACAAATTCCCAAACCTATCTCCCAAACAAACTCAACTGAAAATTGGAAACAAAGAAATCTGAGATCTGAAACAAAACTTCAGATCAAACCCTATACATCCAAACCTCTCTCCTACCCGTGCTCTCCCCTCGCCTGAAGGCCGTGCCGCCCTAGCTCCGCCGCGCATCCATCGGAACTGCCGCCATCCCAGGCTAAAGCCTGCAACGCCGCCGGCCTCCCACCCTCTACGCGGGCGCCTCTAGCGCCACTGTGTCACGTGCCGCCTGCAAACCCGTCGAGAGCGCTGCCGCCTGTGTGCTTGCGTTGCCTGCGCCGTCGGAGAGCTGTCGCCGGCCGCCCTCTCCTCCCGCGCGCGCGCGTGCGTGAGCCCCCCTTGCATGAGCTGCTGCAAACAAAGAAAAAAAGATAAAGAAAGAAGTATGCGAAGTGGCAGGTAGAGAGAGTAGGTAAGAGGGATATTATTGTTATAGGTAAAAGTAGGTGAAATATTTAATATAGTATTAACTTTACCATTAGCTTATGGTAAGATTGGTATTAGTATGTTGTTAGTACTAATTTGAAATATTGACTAGTTAGTATTAATTTCAGCATGTTAGTAGTTGTAAATAATGTTAGGATAATAATATTAGAATAAAAAAAGGCTTATCATGTTAGTATAAGAAAGATATAATACAATATAAACATCACCCTAGATAGAGAACCCAATAAAATCAAACGAACCTAATTCATGGATTATTTTGATATTGTGATTATCTTGCAACGAGCCTAATTCAGTGATGTGTTTAATCGAAACAGAGAACCAGACATACCATAACGTAGTACCCGTCAAGACGAACCCAACGGCACCAAAATCGCTGAAATCAGGCAAGTATGCAATTTATATTGAATTTTTTAAGTTAGATGCTCATTTGGTCTTTTGCTTGTAAAGTTGTATAACTCAAAATCTACATGTGAAATGACGCATGAAATTACTACCATGACGTTCTGGACTGAAAATGTGACCCAACGGCATATAACTTGATATACCTTAGTTTTGCACAATAGCAAAGAAAGTTAGTTTCTGTGGCATATTTGTTAAATTCATATGTTCAACATTTTTGTTAAATTATTGTAAACGTTGTTCAACACTCTCGTTAATCATTGGAAATGTTGTATAAAAATAAATGATGATATTATTAAACTGCTGCATGTCTTAAAATATTTAATGAATGTGTGACATCATGAAATCGTGCGCATTGAAGGCAAAATCGTGACTTTCGTGATGTCGTGTGAGTCGACTAGGCTGGCTCAAGTTCCAGCACAAATTTGGGGTGGGGTTAGGGTTGAGCGGCCATTAGGCGTATGAAAGGGTCCTCTCTTCAAGAGCACCACCCACATGCGGTAGGGTAGCATCAATCACGGTAAACCCCCGTGAGAAGAACGATTCACTCATCACGACCTAAAGGCGAGAACCCTATGATAGACGTGAAATATTGACATGGAACTTGAAATTGTTGTCTCAGTGAAATTAGCATGCTATTGAATCAAGAAAAACATTACTTTACCTCTTAAACTGCTTAGAACTGCATGATAGGAGTGTTTTACTATATTTCATTTTATAACCGGCATGTTTAAACTTGTTATTGATATCTCGTTTAATTTATTAATGCCTCTTAGATTCAATATCATTTGTATATCCTGCCTTGGGTTTTCTAATCTCTTCCTGCAGACTCTTGCTGACATACATTCATGTTTTTGAATGTATGTCAGATCCTGAGCCTGAGTACCCGTAGGATCCTTATGAGACACCTGACTTAGAGAGCCAGGAGTTCGCTGTAAACGCCGAGTCTCTCCCTACGGAGGACTAGTGGACTCACACTGTTGCTGTTTTCTCTTAGAGTACTTTCAGTTGTCGTGTAGTGTACGTTTCTCCTTGTTGTTACTTTGGCCCAACCGAGGCTTTCGTTTATCTCGTGTACGGACATTTTATTCTGGATGTGGCTTTAATGTATGAATAATTTTTATTGTTCTGAAATGCATGCAAAGGACCTACCTTGCGTTTTTACCACAGCCGCTTATTGAACTCGAGCTTCACTGCTCCAGTTCATGCGGACCTCGTAATGTTCTTGCTTCCGATGTCTTTTGGGAAGCGGGGCATTACAATATCCAAGAGACTCACACAGACTTTTGAGATGAAATATCTTGGCAAAACGAAGTTCTGCCTAGGCTTACAAATCAAACACCTAAGCGGAGGATTCATGTTACATCAATCCACCTACACGAAGAAGTTGCTGAAAAACTTCCTTATTGACAAATGTCACCCGCTTAGTACACCAATGGTTGTCAGATCATTGGATATTAATCCGGACCCCTTCCGGCTGCTGGAAGAGGGGGAGGAGGCACTGGGTCCCGAAGTACCCTACCTGAGTGCAATTGGAGCACTCCTCTATCTGCACGCATCCCGATATAGCGTTCGCAGTTAACCTATTAGCCAGATACAGTTCAGCGCCTTCAAAGCTCCACTAGAACGGAGTGAAGCACCTTCTGCGCTACCTCCAAGGGTCAGTTGACATGGGATTATACTTCAATAAATGCGTATCCTCCAACTTAGTTGGTTATGCAGATGCAGGATACAAGTCTGACCCTCACCGCAAATTCCCAGACCGGCTTCGTATTCACCTACGGTGGAACAGCCGTCTCATATAGATCTGTGAAGCAGACTTCAACAGCAACCTCATCCAACCACTCCGAGCTCATTGCGATCCACGAAGCTTGCAGAGAATGCTTCTGGCTTCGTTCAGTCATCCACCACTTCTTCGTGACTACCAGCCTGCAGACGGGAGATCTTGGACCAACCACCATGTACGAAGACAATGCTGCCTGCATAGCTCAACTACGAGGTGGCTACATCAAAGGTGACAGGACAAAGCACATTCCCCCCAAACTCTTCTGGATGCATGAATAACAAGTAAACAACCAGATCGACATCCAGCAGATCCAGTCTTACAACAACTTGGCAGATCTATTTACTAAAGCTTTACCTCGCTGTACCTTTAGAAAACTTGTATTAGGAATTGGAATGAGACAGTTGAAAGATCTACAAGCCTGAAGCTTGTACGCAACTGGGGGAGTTAATGTTGTGTTGTACTCTTTTTCCTTAGCTATTGGTTTTTCCCACTAGGTTTTGCATAGCCAAAGGTTTAAACGAGGCAACCACATCAGCTCTGGATCCAGAAGTATCCACCTCTGATGATATCCATCGATCAAGAGAAGTTATAGAGACGTGTACTCTTTTCCCGTAGCCACTGGTGTTCCCATTGGGTTTTCCATGGCAAAGATTTTAACGGGGCAAGAACTCTTAACTTAGAATCCAGAAGTATCCACACCCCCACGGTCAGATAAGCTCTATGAACCCTGAAGCGCTCATGTACCTGGCTTACAACAATTGATGGATAAGGAGAAGTGTTATGAGCGGGCTTTTGTAGGCCCATTTGTGTATTGGGTATCCACCCATTATGTAACCCTACTTCTATAAATACAGGGCTATAGGGTTCCGTAGCCAAAAAGCTTACAACACTTATTAATTACATGCAACCAAATTTTTTAAAACCCGCCGAAGAAATTAAAGACATGTCCTACCGGCTTTTTTTTTGCGTTAAACACTAACAACTTATTCAAACTTTTTCAAAAAAACCCCTTATACATTGTGCGCATATCCAAAAAATTAGTCATGTGCTTGCATGTGATCATTTTATGACAAAAAAATACCATTATGCTTTAGCGATAGTTACTGAACCCATATACATATATTTATAGCAAAGAGGTTACATAATGGGTGGATACCCTAAACACAAGTGGGCTCCACATGGGCCTACAAAAGCACATTCATAACACTTCCCCTTATCCATCCATCATCGTAAGCTTGGTATATGAATGCTTCCGGATTCATAGAGCTTATCTGATCACGAGGATATTGATACTTCTGGATCCTAAGTTAGGAGGTCTTGCCTCGTTAAAACCTTTGACTATGGAAAACCTAGTGGGAAAAACCAATAGCTAAGGGAAAAGAGTACAAGTCTCCTCAACTTTCCATGATCGGTGGATATCACTAGTGGTGGATACTTTTGGATCCAGAGTTGATGTGATTGCCTCGTTAAAACCTTTGGCTATGAAAAACCCAGTGGGAAAACCAGTAGCTAGGGGAAAAAGAGTACAACACAACATTAACTCCCCTTGTTGTATACAAGCTTCAGGATTGTAAGTCTCTCAACTGTCTCATCCCAATCCATATTACAAGTTTTCTAAAGGTGCATCGAGGTCGTGCTTTAGTGACCAGATCTGTCAGGTTGTTGCAAGACTGGATTTGCTGAATGTCGATCTGTTTATCTTCTTGTAGTTCGTGCGTCTAGAAAAGCTTATGGGAGATGTGCTTCGTCCTGTCACCCTTGATGTATCCACCTCGTAGTTGAGCTATGCAGGCTGCATTGTCTTCGAAAATGGTGGTTGGTCGAAGGTCGTCGGCCTTTAGGTCGGTCGTCACTAGGATGTGGTGAATGACAGAACGTAGTCAAAAACATTCTCTGCTAGCTTTATGGATCGCAATGAGTTCAGAGTGGTTGGATGAGGTTGTTTTCAAGGTCTACTTCACAATCTTTATGAAATGACTGTCCCACCGTATGTGAATACGAAACCAGTCAGGGACTTTGCAGTGTGGGGATCTGATCTGTATCCTGCATTTGCAAAACCAATTAAGTTGGAGGATACGCCTTTCTTATAGTATAATCCCAGATCGACTAACCCTTGGAGGTAGCACAGACAGTGCTTCACTCTATTCCAGTGACGCTTTGTGGGCGCTGAACTGTATCTGGCTAGTAGGTTTACTGCGAACGCAATATCAGGACGCGTGCAGTTGTTAGAATCTTTAGGATTGTTAGGATTTTGATGTTAGCTTACAATTTTTTTTTGAGATCAATTGATTGAACCGGAGGACGCGCAAAGGCACGCCTTCCACTCCCAAGCGTACGAGCGTCAATGTAATAAAATATAACCGGTGAGTAACAGGTCAGATCACAGGGACAAGTCGTTCTACACTTGCAAGTTTGATCGGTAAAGAAAAATAAAGCGTGATTCAACCAACTCGCTAAGTGGATGGAAGTGCGAAAAAATGTGGGGTGAATCTACCTTCCTACCCTACACACCAAGGGTGGAGATCCGAATCTGTAAGCAACGAGGAGGACTCATGTGGTGTGTATGTGAGTGAGGTCGTGGTAATGGGGATTAATCCCAACTATAACTTAATTGATCTCCCAGCTAAGGGACGATCAATAGGAGGATGCGACATTTCATAGAACATGTGAGGTGCAATAAGTAATGAATGAAACTTAAGAGCAATCAACATTAAGCACAATAGAGAGGGTCCACTAGGATGAGCCTCTCTTTGGATTTTCCACTAAGGGTTCCAATAAACAACCCTAACTCAAAGTATCGTTCACAAATTAGAGGTTAAAATCGCGCTAGAGATGAAATTCATAACCCAACAACAACAAGCACAACACAACCACACAAGCAAGATTTAGAAATTCACGATGAAAAAGAGAAGTTTTTACTCAAAACTATTATCCAATTACAACACAAAAGCTACATCAAAATACACAAGAGAATAGAAAAATTTCACCCAAGTGTCACTCCAAGGTGAGATCTCCCACTCTAAAGTGCCCCTCCAAGCTCCTCAAGCTTCATCAACCTCCCCCATGGCTTCCAACCCTAACCCTAGCCTATTGGGGAGAAGAGAGCACCCCAAAAACCTTTTTGGAACCAGAAAAAACGAAGGAGGCTTGCTGGAAATCGCTACAGGCGAAAAATACCCAAAAAACGCAGTTCGGGTCAGAATTTGGGCCATGCGGGTCGGGTCGCAGGGCGCCCGACCCGCCGCTTCCAAGAGCGCGCGCTTGCTGCCATCATTCAGGGGCTGGGTCGGGCGCACGGGCGCCCGACCTGCGGGCGCGCGGTGCGACCGCAAAACTGGCGCCCGTCCAAGGGGC
This sequence comes from Scilla litardierei, assembly GCA_030789695.1. NCBI lineage: Eukaryota > Viridiplantae > Streptophyta > Magnoliopsida > Asparagales > Asparagaceae > Scilla > Scilla litardierei. The sequence goes on along the minus strand of CM061137.1, from coordinate 14,353,048 downwards.
ACGCGCAGAGCGCGTGCCCCCCGCCCTGCTGCTTCAATTGTGGGAGCGGGCCGGCCGCTGGCGGGTTTTCGTTTTTTAATATCTTTTTTAATTGCAGCAGCCTGCTCAGCGAGCGGGTCGCAAGCTGGGCCGTTTGGGTTTTTTTTATTTTTTTGTTTTAAAATTTCCAGAATAGCCTTCTTTGCTCCCAAAATTTCCCCAAAAATAGCTCCTAGCTCCAGAAAATTCTGGAAAAATTCTAGAAAATCCAGAAAAATCACAGGAGTGCCTGAAAAATAAGAAAAGCAATAATTATTCCTAAAGACCCACATTTTATGTATAAAATAGGAATAGTCTTTAATAATACACAATATCACAAATACGCCCGTATCAAAGCCAAAATAAACATGATATACACATAAAATGCCCAGAAATGGGGGGGGGGGGGTATGCAATTTATATCTCGAATCACACCCCGTAACTAGCTTTTTGCTAGTCCCTAGCAAAATATGCGATAAATTCGGATTCAAGTGAAAGCATGCACCAAAATTAAGATATCATCATGTCATGCCAAAAATATTATTTCCAAGTGATTTCAAAGCCAATATACCCAATGTATGAAAGTAAACAACAAATGACAATCTACTCAATCCAATTCAAAGAAAAGTGAAGTAATAAGCACCGTATCACATTTTTTAAAGGATATATCACAAATGACAAATTTTCTAACTTTTATGGAAATGGTCAAAACAAAAGAAATTCCTCTAAGTGGCGGGAGATGAGATTGCATCACTCATGTTGCTCATTCTTTCATTTATTCATTCATTTTTTCTTTTCTTTTCTTCTTCTCGCTTTTTTGTATGTTTTATGTTTATGTTTTGTATTGACGCGATAACGCTATGAAATGCAAACACCGCCACCTTTGCATACACGCGATAACGCTATATAGGCAAAGGGATGGAATAATTCCCTAAATCTCATTTTTGGCGTCCTCCTCGATGTTTCGTGGGCCACCGGCTACTAAATTTGATTAGGATAACCATTCACTTATATAACTCTCTTTCTCATTCTCAACATGAATTATCAACTCATCCACCCACTCCTTAAGAGGAAAACAAAACATGCACCATCTGGCCACACCCAATCCAATTAAAAACTAAGTCATTCATCCCAAATCATGCAATCACTTACACCAAACTATTCCCAAATTATTTCAAAGAGATATCACGACGTATAAAATAGATTCATACATGGCATATTAGCATTTGACTCCAAGATGGAAAAAAAATTAAAATTTGCCAATCAAACATCGAAGAAGTTGATACCAAAATAATAAGCCGAAAAAATTGCAGGGCATTAAGCATGTAGGGACTACGCATAAAGCTAGCGGCGTAGGGATGAGGGGGAAAAATTGATATGCAATAAAGAGCAATGGGTGATACCAAAATGGAGGTATCTCAAAAAAAATTTAAGCTAACATCAAAATCTCCTAAAGATTCTATTTTTTATATCTTTTTTTAATTGCGGCGGCCCGCTCAACGAGCGGGCCACAAGCTGGACCGTTTGGGTTTTTGTTTTTTTTTTTTTGTTTTAAAATTTCCAGAATAGCCTTCTTTGCTCCAAAAATTCCCCAAAAATAGCTTCTAGCTCCAGAAAATTCTGGAAAAATTCTAAAAAATTCTAGAAAAATCCCAGGAGTACCTAAAAAAGAATGGAAGCAAAAATTAGTTCATAAAATCCACATTTATGTATAAAATAGGAATAGGTTTTAATAATACATACTATCACAAATACGCCCGTATCAAAGTCAAAATAAACATGGTATACACATAAAATGCCCAGAAATGTGGGGAATATGCAATTTATATCCCGAATCACACCCCCAATTAGCTTTTTGCTAGTCCCTAGCAAAATATGCGATAAATTCAGATTCAAGTGAAAACATGCACCAAAATTAAGATATCATCCTGGAATGCCAAAAATATTATTTCCAAGTGATTTCAAAGCCAATATACCCAATGTATGAAAGTAAACAACAAATGACAATCTCCTCAATCCAATTCAAAGAAAAGTGAAGTAATAAGTACTGTATCACATTTTTTTGGGATATATCACAAATGACAAAGCTTCTAACTTTCATGGAAATGGTCAAAACAAAAGAAATTCCTCTAAGTGGTGGGAGATGAGATTGCATCACTCATGTTGTTTATTATTTCATTTATTCATTTATTTTTTTCTTTTATTTTCTTTTCTTTTTCTCTCTTTTTTTGTATGTTTTATGTTTATGTTTTGCATTCACGCGATAAGCTATGAAATGCAAACAGCGCCACCTTTGCATACACGTGAATACGTGATAACGCTATATAGGCAAAGGGATGGAATAATCTCCTAAATCTCATTTTTGGCGTCCTCTACAATGTTTCGAGGGGGCACCTGCTACTAAATTTGATTAGGAAAACCATTCACTTATATAACTCTCTTTCTCATTCTCAACATGAATTATCAACTCATCCACCCACTCCTTAAGAGGAAAACAAAACATGCACCATATGGCCACACCCAATCCAATTAAAAACTAAGCCATTCATCCCAAATCATGCAATCACTTACACCAAACTATTCCCAAATTATTTCAAAGAGATAGCACGACGTATAAAATAGATTCATACATGGCATATTAGCATTTGACTCCAAGATGAAAAAGAAATTAAAACTTACCAATCAAACATCGAAGAAGTTGATACCAAAATAATAAGCCGAACAAATTGCATGGCATTAAGCATGTAGGGACTACGCATAAAGCTAGCGGCGTAGGGACGAGGAGGAAAAATATGATATGCAATAAAGAGCAATGGGTGATGGCAAAATGGAGGTATCTCAAAAAAAAATTAAGCTAACATCAAAATCCTAACAATCCTAAAGATTCTGATACTCTCCCCCCAACTTAAAATAAACATTGCCCTCAATGTTGGGAGAATATTAGATCTCGGCAAAAGATCCTAGAAAAGAAAAGAAAAACACACGAAAGCACTAAAATAAAACATTTATTTATTTACACTATTGGAAAGAACACACCGTGGCAAAAGGCGGATCTCGAATGTATATCGGTGGAGGAAGTTGATCTATCAGCTCCTTTTGCTCCTCCGCCAGCTGCCTTGGAGCTATGCCTCCACCGGCCTCCTTGGATTCCAGCGATGCAACTCCCAGTGTCCCCTTTGGATAGTAGGTATCATGTGGGAGACGAGCTGCATCAATCCAAGCCATGTCCTCATGTCCTGCAAAAGCATTCCAAAACGGGTCGTCAAAACAAATAAACGAATGTAAATGCAATGGACGACAATCTGAAGTAAATGTATATGGAAGTGAAATTTGGGTTCAGAAATGCAAGGCATGAGATGGTTGGGACTTCCCTGAATAATGGTGCTAGGTGTGGCATAATACGCTGCCTCAGGAGGAGGGGAAAGCGACTGCAGAAGAAAATCTGGGGGAGACGACGGCTCAGGCTCAATGTAGACCATCTCGCAATCATCCTCGCTATCAGAAAGTGTAGGCTCCGTAGACCTCCCTAGATTATGAAGTGTATCCTGAAAATCTCCATGAATGATAGTCTGGTGCGTATCCTGAGGTGAAGGGTATATGACCTGCTGCACTGAAGTAGGATGAAGGTCTGGTTTGGGCTCCGTCATGGTCTGTAAACTCACTCACTAGTCCAAATCATCCTCATCATCATCAAAGTAAGCCATCTCAACAGTCCGTCCCATGCACTCGTACACCTCAAAATGGGTGGATGTAGTAGATGGGAAACAAAACTCAGGCTCTCCAATATCATCCATATCGCTCGTGCCTTCACATGAATCCACCACAACATCACCACTAACATAAAAATGCATCGTGTCCTCAACATGGTCGACACGCACTCCATCATCCATCTCCTCCGGCTCATCCAAATGTATATGCTCAAATTCCCCTACTTGGCCCAATGCACCCTCTTCACAGGTTTCTCTTGGTATTCCATAGGGTCGCATTGGAATGAGCCCTCAGCTGGCTCCTCAGGCTGGACCTGAACCTGTTGGACTGTGTCCTCATACTCTGCAAGGTCCCTCAGGTAACACCATGAATCCTCGGTCGAATAATCAAAGAATTCCCCACCGCAACTCATCTGCACAAAATCCTGCCCAGTAGGTAGTAATCATTAATAGAAGATCTGCAGTAGATGATTCTCGTGAAAGCTTTGGTGTGGGCACGCAAGCACCAAATCATTGAACCTCTGCCAAGCCTGATGGTGTGCCTCCCATTCAGCTTGGATAAAGCTCGCTATATGCTGCTCCATGGCCTGCCGCCCATGTACCTGCTCCAAGAAAGTAGGCAAAAACACTCGGAGAAATTCAGCTTGAAATGACAACCAAGTAAAATGTGAGTCGAGAGACAATGATACAAACCACAATCTAGCATCATCTTGTAAAGAAGAGGGAAAAAATCTAAAGTATATGTAATCATCATAGATATTCCCACCAAGACATGAATACATCCATTCTTCAAACTTTTTTATATGTAAATGAGGATTCTTCAACTTCGAACCATGAAAGTATGGCGGGAGTGGGATATCCTCCAAATCAATGGCGAAAAAATATGAAAATGATGCCATTTTGTTGTAAAAAAATTTTCTCAAGAAAATGAAAGAAATGACCAAAAGACTCAATAAGTGGAAAATAAATAAAATGTAAAGACACAACAGTAAGAGATAGAAGTATCACACTAAAACTTTCAAAATCAATCAAAAAATGCAAATAGTAGAAACCGTTGTCCCCGGCAACGCCGCCAATTGATTGAACCGGAGGACGCGCAATGGCATAACTTCTACTCCCAAGCGTAGGAGCGTCAATGCAATAAAATATAACCGGTGAGTACCGAGTCAGATCATAGGGACAAGTCGTTCTACACTTGAAAGTTTGATCGGTAAAGAAAAATAAAGCATGATTCAACCAACTCGCTAAGTGGATGGAAGTGCGAAAAAATGTGGGGTGAATCTACCTTCCTAGCCTACACACCAATGGTGGAGAGCTGAATCGGCAAGCAACGAGGAGGACTCATATGGTATGTATGTGAGTGAGGTCGTGGGTATGGGGATTCATCTCAAATATAACTCAATTGATCTCCCGGCTAAGGGACGATCAATCGGAGGATGCAATATTTCATCGAACATGTGGGGTGCAATAAGTAATGAATGAAACTCAAGAACAATCAACATTAAGTACAATAGAGAGGGTCCACTAGGATGAGCCTCTCTTTGGATTTCCCACTATGGGTTCCAATAAACAACCATAACTCAAAGTATCATTCACAAATTAGAGATTAAAATCATGCTAGAGATGAAATTCAAAACCCAACAACAACAACAAGCAACACAACCACACAAGCAAGATTTAGAAATTCACGATGAAAAAGAGAAGTTTTTACTCAAAACTATCATCCAAATACAACACAAAAGCTAAATCAAAATACACAAGAGAATAGAAAAATTTCACCCAAGTGTCACTCCAAGGTGAGATCTCTCACTCTCAAGTGCCCATCAAAGCTCCTCAAGCTTCATCAACCTCCCACATGGCTTCCAACCCTAACCCTAGCCTATTGGGGAGAAGAGAGCACCCCAAAAACCTTTTTGGAACCAAAAAAAACGAAGGAGGCTTGCTGGAAATCGCTACAGGCGAAAAATACCCAAAAAACACAGTTCCGGTCAGAATTTGGGCCATGCGGGTCGGGTCGCAGGGCGCCCGACCCGCAGCTTCCAAGAGCGCGCACTTGCTGCCATCATTCAGGGGTCGGGTCGGGCGGGCGCCCGACCCGTGGGCACGCGGTGCGCCCGCAAAACTGGCGCCTGCCCAGTGGGGCAAACGCGCGGTGCGCGTGCCCCCCCGCCCCGCTGCTTCAATTGCGGGAGCGGGCGGCCCAGCGGCAGGTCCGCTGGCGGGTTTTCATTTTTTAATATCTTTTTTTAATTGCAACGGACCGCTCAGCGTTTGGGTTTTTATTTATTTTGTTTTTTGTATTAAAAATTCCAGAATAGCCTTCTTTGCTCCAAAATTCCCCGAAAATAGCTCCTAGCTCCAGAAAATTCTGGAAAAATTCCAGAAATTCCAGAAAAATCCCAGTAGTCCCTGAAAAATAAGGGAAGCAAAAATTAGTCTATAAAAACCATCTTTTATGTATAAAATAGGAATAAGCTTTAATAATAGACAATATCACAAATACGCCAGTATCAAAGCCAAAATAAACATGATATACACATAAAATGCCCAGAAATGGAGGGAAAATATGCAATTTATATCATGAATCAGCAGTTTTCCAGATAGAGGAGTGCTCCAATGGCACTTAGGTAAGGTGCTTCAGGACCAAGTGTTTCCTCTCCCTCTTCCAGCAGACAGAAGGGGTCTTTATAAACATCCAATGATCTAACGACAATTGGTGTACTCAGCGGTTGACATTTGTCCATTTGGAAATTTTTCAGCAATTTCCTTGTGTAAGTGGATTGATGTAACAGGATTCCTCCGCTGAGGTGTTCTATTTGTAAGCCAAGACAGTATCTGGTTTTGCCAATGTCTCTCATCTCAAAAGTCTTTGTGAGGCTTTTGGATATCTCAGATATCTCTTCGGGAGATCATCTGAGATTTAAATCATCTACGCAGCAGGCAATGATTACAAATCTTGTTCCATTTGCTCTTATGAAGATGCACGGGCAGACTTCATTATTGATGAATTCTTGTTGCACAAGGAATTCACTGAATCTGTTATACTACGTTCTTCCCGATTGTTTTAGACCATACAGTGATCTTTGCAATTTGATAGAATAGATGTCCCGATGTCTATTTGTCATTTTTGTTGGTAATTTATAACCATCTAGAAGTTTCATATAGATATCTTTATCTATATTACCATATAGGTATGCAGGCACAACGTCCATGAGCTACATATCTAGGCCTTCCGTAACTGTTAAGCTAATTATGAATCGGAAAATGATCGCATCCATGACCGGAGAGTATGTATCATCATAATCTATTCCTGGTCGTTGGAAAAACCCTTGTGCAACAAGGCGCTCTTTGTAGCATACGATCTGATTATTTTCGATTTTCTTTCGTACGAATACCCATTTATATCCCACAGGTTTTACAACGTTTGGTGTTGGGACTTCATGTCCAAATACTTTGCGTTTCAAGAGTAAATCCAGCTCTACTCCTATTGCCTCGTTCCATTTTGGCCAATCCTATCTACGTTTACATTTTACTAGAGAGCGTGGATCGATATCATCGTCATATTCAGTGACGTGATTAGCAGTAACGAACGCGAAGTCGTCATCAATGACAGTGCCTTTTCTGTCCAGTACCTCCACAGTACATACATAATTTAATGATATTCCTCCGATAATTTTCTCTTTTGGGGAATTGAGGAGGGGAGAGGTATTTGAGCTGCGCTCAGCATCCTGTGGTGGTATCGTTACATTTTCTCCAGGAGTTTTCCTCTTTCGAGGAAACATATCCTTGGAGCCTGGGGTCGTCCTCTCTTTTGTTGAGGTACGATCGTTTCTGCTATAGGTGGATTGCATCCATCTTTGGGTGTGTCAATCCTACCCGGCGTGTTTGCAGCAGGGACGTGTGATCTGATAATCTTCTAGTTGTAAGTGAATTTGTCCAGTAGTATGTGAACTGTGTTTTGTATTTAGAGGATCTTCGGGATCTCGTCTTCACATTGGCTCGTACGTGGATCAAAGTGGGATAAAGTTTTGGTATCCCATGAAATGGTCTTTGAAGCTTCACGCTTCTTAGTATTTAAGCCTAGTTTGGGAACGGTATTTCGTCAAACCCATAGTCTTCTAGACGTGCCTTAAAAGCATCACCCGTTAGGGGTTCCAGGTATCTAATGATCGATGGTGAGTCGAACCCTATGTAGATACATAGGCGACGTTGAGGACCCATCTTTGTCCTCTGCGATGGTGCGATGGGGATATAGACCGCGCATCCAAATGTCCTCAAGTGAGAGATATCTGGAGGAGATCCATATGCGAGATGCATCGGAGAATAAGTTTGACTACCATATGGTCTTATTCTTATTAGTGATGCAGCATGCAAGATTGCAAGCCCCATGCAGTCACATGCAACTGAGTTTGCATTATCAATTGACGAGCGATCCACTGTAGTCTCTTTATAAGAGATTCAGCTAACCCATTCTGGGTGTGAACATGAGCTACGTGATGTCCAACTTCAATGCCAGTTTCTTGGTAGTAGTCTAGAAAGACTTGTGATGTGAATTCCCCAGCATTATTTAGACGTATTATCTTAATCTGGTTGTTTGAGGAATGTGCCACAACTTAATGATTTGTGCCAGTAGCTTTGCAAAGGCTACGTTGCGGGTGGACAGTAGGCACACATATGACCATTTTGAAGATGCATCTATTAGTACCATAAAGTACCGGAATGGGCCGCTTGAAGGGTGAATATACCCACAAATGTCTCTATGTATTCTTTCCAGGAAGCTGGGAGACTTTGAGTCCACTTTAAGTGGCAATGGTCTCGTAATTAATTTACCTTTGTAACAAGTAGGACAATGAAAATCATCCTTTTGAAGTAACTTCAGGTTCTTCAATTTATGTCCACGAGACTAGGATATGATGCGGTGCATCATTACCGTCCAGGGTGTCCTAGTCTGTTATGCCAGAGTTGAAATTTTTGCTGATTTTTGCATTTCTGGTGCTCAATTATAGTAGCTTCCATTACTCGAATTGTTGTATGATATAGACCCGACAGGAGTCCCTCGAAACGCTAAACCATGGTATTATCACCATTTTTAAGAGTCGTTACATACAAGTATTCATTGTCATGTTTGTCCACCGTTTCTAGGTGGTATTCGCTTAGACGGATGTCTTTGAAACTTAGTAAGTTTCTGTGCAAGCTTGAAGAGAAAAGAACATCTTTTATTAAGATTTGTGTTTTATTGGGGAGAAAAAAGTTTGCTTCCCCTGATCCTTCTATTATACTCGATGGTCCGGAAATAGTATTTACGGTGCCATCGTAGTTGTTGATGCTTTGAAAAAAGTTAATGTCGCGAAGGATTTTATGCGTAGAAGCACTATCCACTAGGCATTTATTATCCATCTATAGCAAGAAAGAAGAAATGTATAACAATTTAAGACACAAATAAGCTAATTTCATTCAAAGTCTAGAAATAAAGTAACATGCTGAAAGAAGACAAACATCTAGAAAGAAAATTGTTTTTCAACCACATTTCATTGCAGAAATAGATAAAGCATCAGCTAGCAGGTCGGGGTTTGAGAAATCCTCGACGATGAACCTAGTTGGAGCCAGGTCTTCATTTTCCACCAGGTTTGTTTCAGTAGTAGGCTTCTGGATAGCTTGGTACAAAGCCTCCTGGAGCAGTGTCCAATCATGTCATATCTATGGCATTTGTCTTCCCAGTCTTTCCTGGGGCAGATGTCTGGCCAGTGTCCTTCCGCTTCTATGCATTTTTCTTTTCTCCCTGATTATTGTTCTTTGAAGGGGGTCCTCTAGCCTGCTTCTTCATTGCTTTTCCCTTCCGGGGTTTGTTTTTGACTTTGTTCTTCTTCTTCTTCTTCTGGGAGGAGATATTGCGTGCTTTAGGCACAGGTGCGGTGCCAGCAAGGCGCAAGTTATAGGTGGTCAGCAAAAGGTCTTTGTTCTGTTCTGCCATCAGAAGGCATGAGAGAAGTTCTCAGTATTTCGTGAATTTCCGTTCATGACACTGTTGCATGAAGATAACATCCTTCTCATGGAAGGATGTATAAGTCTTCTCCAACAAGCGTTCCTCCGTCACTCTTTCACCACATAACTTAAGGCGTGAGGTGATGCTGAATAATGCCGAGTTGTACTTGGTAATGGACTTGAAGTCCTGTAGACGGAGATTCTCACATTCGTAGCGCTCTCGAGGAAGGATAACATCTTTTTGATGTGTGTATCGATCCTCGAGTACAGACCATAACTCGTATGAGTCTTCCACTGTGAGATATTCGGCCTTTAGGGTCCTATCGATATGGCGTCTGATATAGATAATGGCTTTCGCCTTATCTATATCAGACACTTTATCTCCTTCAGTAATGGCTTGACTCAAGCCCTGCGAGTGTATATGGAATTTAATATCCAACTGTTAGCTCAAGTAATTCTTGCCTGTAGCTTCCAATACATCGAAGTCGACGCTCGCTATATTTGCCATTTATCTAAGCATGTTAAACAATCAATAATTAAATATTTTAAAAGAAATAAATAATTGTGTAATCCAGACAGATATTTGTTGTGTGGATCGGCTAGTCACCATTTTTAAAATTACAAATTAAAGTCCATATACAGTCCCATTAAAAAGAAAATACAACTTGGGAACCCACATGGGGCCTCTATTCTTCTGGAAGTAGATCTTCATCTCAATGGGACGTGCGCCAGTCTTGGAATTTTACAATTTTAATCATCACTACAATTTCTCCCAAAAGAAATAAAAAATGCGAGGAAAATAAATGGTGACAAATAGCCGATCCATTAACCCACAACAGAATTTTAACATTCGTCGCAGAAACATCAACAATGCAGCAAGCATTTGTTTATTCATCACATGCATGTAGTATTATTAATCGCAAATAAATTCAAGCTATGGGGAAAATATGCAACATCACAGGCATGTAGTAATATTAATCGCAAATAAATTCTTGCTACATGCAATGAAAATATGCAACATCACCGGCATTTTAATGGAATACAATATTTGTGTTTAATAATTAATTGGACCACGTGTAAACGTCATTACCCGTTAGGTTAGTTGACTAACGACAGAGCGGTCTCATGATCCTCATAATTATTAAACATGAAATATATATATATATCTACTCCAATATGAAAAATGCATAGATGATGAATTACACATAGAATGGACCAAAATTAAGGATCAAGAATTTACTGTAAGCCACTGATTAATTTCTGCAATAGCCATTCGTTTAAAAAAAATTCGGAATGCAACGACAGGCCGCAGGCGGGGTTCTGTCACGCCCCGCTTTCCAAGTACAGGAGGCGAGACGTGAGGAGGTCCGCTCAGACGTGGAGCTGTGAAGCTGCAGTCTGATAAGCGTCTGTAAAAATTACAAATAATAGCAGGTCATTGCATTGCGACGAAACAACAACAATAATAATGAAGCAGATAAAAGAACATCCACCAACAAAACATCCAACAATTATTCCAACATCACAGAATAGTCACAAAAGTACAAGTCTGAACAATAGGCCTAAAGCATGGCCGAAACAAAAGTAAAGAGAGTCACCGACTGAGACAAAGGGTATGACCAGAATCCTTGAACTGAATGTCAGCAACCTGTCATCATCTGCAACTAAGTTAGGCTCAAAACCTGACATGTGACACCCAAAGAGAAAAGGGCACATATCAGCAAAAGTCTTCCAAATAAAGCGGAGAACTTCTGTGCAAGGATACAAATATATTAAAGCGACTAGCAGTTCTAAATATAATGAAATGATAAGACATTTAAAGAATGCAACAATTTAAGATGACATGGTGACATGCATGCACGTTGTAGCAGAAGATACAAAAAACACTGTTTCACGAGTCACGAACATTATCATTTCACGAACATTATCATTTCACGATGTGCACAGGGTTTACGCCTTTTGGCTAAAGTGGTTGTACGGGCACACTTATATGCTCAAGTGACCGCTTAACCCTACCCCTCCCATGTGTGTCGAGCCTTGGTTTCCCAAGTACGTGAGCTCGCTTCTGGATCACGAGTCCAGGAAGTGTTTCTCAATATGTACTGGCATCCATCTTCTTGATCACAAGCCAGGAAGTGTTTTTGGCAAAGGGTTGTGCCCGTAAAGCAGGTGCCTAGCCTCAATAGCAATAACATTTGTAGCGTGTGCTACTCAATCACAAAGAACATATGATGCATGACATGACATGGGATGAACAGTTAAAGTGCATATCGTTAATTGAAAATTAAACATGACATGGCAGCATGAATGAAAGCAAGTAAAAGTGTCGGATCTAGCTTCGTTGTCAAGCTAAATCAAGAGTGGTGTCGGATCTAGTTTCGTTGTCAAACTAGATCAAAAGGGAGTCTAGGCAGCTATCATTTCACTGTCTAGTCTCTTTTACGCTAACAAACCAATTGACCTAAAAACGTGGCCTAAACAATTGGCAAGTATCACTTGACTGCACAACCAAGCTGAAGTCACGATCAACCAGAGTCCAAAATACCTACGTGCTCAGATCACAGTCCGGCCTACATCCCAATTTATTAGTCTTGATTAGTGAAACTCAACCATCAGAAATTACCAATTTTAGTTGATTAACAGGCAAGTGGTGATTTCCTACGGGGCAGATCTTACCTCAACACGATGCGAGAGCTACTCTGACGTCGGGTAGCGACGTCTGGGGTTGGATTCCTGTAGTGTGTACGGTATGGAACGACGGTTACTCTATGATAAAACACGTGCACAAATAAGTTTGTGACGACGTCTAGAATTATTAGATAAATCCTAAAACGTTTGATGACCTAATTTTAATTAAGTTTTCTGTCCTACGATGGGTTTACACATCAATATTAATGAATGCTAAAATATTAACACGTTAACAATGTTAAGTTGTTATTACGAATAAGCATACAACAATTAATCAAGCAACCTAAGTTCTCATTGGCTAGAAGTTGCGTACACAATTTATCCACCCTACAATTTATCAATTTAACATAACCTATAACGTTACTATCATGTAAACAACATTATCATAGATGTACTAATTAGCTAATAGTTGTAAACAAAATCTTAACCCTACCGATTAACATACTAACATCATCTTTTAAAACCACTTGATGTCCAACATTTAGTAAGGGTTCAGAGGATTATTACAAAAGGTATTAGCGTGGTATAACGGACGGTAACCAACCGTTAAGAGAACCTCCCCCCTACGCTGCATTCGGGGTTGATGTGCGTCGCCGAGGCGCGATGAAACGTCGCTGCCACGAAACAGCGTCCAGGCGGCGCCTGAAGGGGCTCCAGCGACCTGCTGTGGACTGCTCCGACGGCCTGCAGTGCCTAGGGCGGCGCTGACGTGCTCCTGGCAGCGGAGAACATCGGAAGGAAGCCGCCGTGACCGGTGGCCGTTGTTGCAAAGAGCAGCAACCGCCGCCGCTGCTGATTTAGACCAGGAGCGGCGCTTGGGCGCGCTGGGGGCGGCCGAGCGGATCTCCGGGCGGCGCAACAGCGTGACAGGGTGGAGCACAGCGTGGGGTTCGCTGTGGAGAGGTCCGACGCCTGGAGGGGTTTGCGCGATCGGAAAAAGGCCGCGCGCGCTTGAATATGAAGTTTAACGTGAGGGGAGTTGTGTGCGGCGCCTGGGGTTTTGATTGCGTGAGGAGAAATTTCTGGGGGCGGCTGCGTTTTGATTGCTGGGAGAAAAAGATAACCCTAGGTTGCCTATTAAAAAAGAGGGGCTGGGCTACACGTGGGGGGTCTAGGGTTTAGATAAGTTTGTTGTGTGAGGGGTTTTATAATATTAGACTTAGGCTTATTATAAAATAAGTTGGGTGATTGAATATAGGGTGTGTGCGGCCATGTGGGGGAAAAATAAGTGGGGCCGGTTCAAAGTGATTAGGAAGCAATAATTTTCTATTAATAAAAATAATTAGAGGGTTAACATATGAAACTTAGGATAAAAATAATAGGTTGGGAAAAACAGTGAAAGTGGGTCAAACGGGGCTCTAAAATTATGAGATAAATACTGGGGCGACCGTGCCGACGAGAGAAACGGAACTAAGAAGACCGATCACGAGTTGGACGACGAGGAACAAAACTAAAAATAAAAAGGTTTCACGACATAAGTGAAAATCACGACGCCTCATCAAACAAAGTCATTTTGTGGGGGAATGACCCGTGAAATGACGTTCCAAAATATTTCCACAAATAAATACTCTTCGAGAGGGTTGATATGCACTTATTTTACATGTTTTATTTCATATCTTCATGACTCATTTCACCCTCCAAACCCCCATTTTATACGCTTTTGTGCTATTATTTGGAACAATATGACTTTCGGAGCGTTTATTCCATTTTAGGGATTTGGAGCGATATTGGAGCAATTTGGAGTCGATAAGATGATCGGCGACGTGAGAGCATCAATGAGACTCATGATGACATGATCAAGGTGCCAAAGAAGAATACTAGAGCAAGGAAGGGGCAAGAGAGAAAGTCACGTGATCGAGCTATGATGCGGCGAAGGAATCAAGCGACCCGAAGTGCTGAAAATAGGACAGCCGTGCACTATTTCTAAATATGTTATCACCTGGGATTTTTCACTATTTTTTGATATTTTTTCCAGATAGTAGACTTCAAGACGGTTCTAACGCCACCAAGAACATGCAAATTGGAGGTCGGATGAGCCCTGGGGAATTTCTGCAAGTTGATGGTGCAGTGCTGAAATTGTTCTCAGCAGCCTACTCTGCCCGAGTCGTGTCTACTCGGCCTGAGTCGTGCACTACTCGTTCAGAATGTTGTTTTTGGTGTCCGACTCAACCGAGCAGCCTCCTACTCGGCCCGAGTAACCTCCAACTCGACCGAGCAGCGCCCGGGTTGGCAGAGCGACGCATTTTGGTGTTTTGATTCCCTGTAAAACTCGGACCGAGCTGCCTCTAACTCGGCCCGAGCTGACGAACGACTCGACTGAGCAGCTTTGTGCTCGGGCCGAGTCGCCGTGGGCCCAGATCAGATTTTTTAGGGGTTATTCTGCGAGGGTTTTGGGGGGGAAAAAGGAGGCGGCCGCCAGAGAAAAATTGATTCTGAGATTCTGTAGGGACTTCTGTAGGGAGTTTTAGGGATATTTTTAGAGAGTTTTTGGGGAAGATTTTTATATACTTTTCTAAAGAGAATTTTTAGATCCTTCTTAGACTTTTGTGGAGACGATGTTTTGGGGAGTTTGGCCATGCCCTAGGCCCCTCCTTTGTATCAAGATAAGTACTTTTGTCTCTTTAATTCTATTTATTTGTTATTTCGTTGTGATTATTTGTTGAATATCTTGTTGATGCATGCTAGGATGAATTCTCTTGCTATTATTGAATCTTCTATTGTTCTTCCTATGATGCATGCGTAGTATTTTCTAGGGCTAAGGGATTAGCCCATGGAACTTAGGATTTAGACGCAAAGTTGGGATTTTTATGGTGCGTTGGTTAGAAATGGGGTTGTATTTTGGTTGATCTATTAAAATCCCTAGGAGAATTCGTACTGAGATCGTGCCAACGGTCAGTGGAATCGATTAGCTTAAGAAATATCCGACGGATTTAATTATGGAGTTAGTGGATTCAACCGAGGCACATGACCATGCCCGGCTCGTGCCTTGAGGGGATCCACCGACGAACTATATAACTAATTGACGGCTACCGCCATGGCGTCAATAAGAGCAACCAAAATACCTCGAAGCTCTAACCCACGAGAGTGGTATGAGTTGAGAGCATTCGAACCACGAGAGTGGTAAGAATATTGTAGATTCTTAATGCACGTATTGTGTGCACCTACGGGTTAATGTGATACGTTAGATTCATGGTGCTTAGAACCATGAATTCACTTCCTAGATGCTACAATCCCCAATTAAACCAATGCAACGTAAGAGTCCTAGCCTAGCGTCGATATCCGACGGTCCTAGTGGCGAGCCATAAGCCCTAATCTTTTGTATTTTATTTCTCTCTTTCTTTGTGTGGAACCCCATATTTGCAACATCGAGTGACACGACGTTCGCATCCATCACCATCACGACCCTCCGCACTTCACATCCACCAAAAAACCCGCAAGTCTAACTCAACCTAGGAGTAGATAGGTAGTATAGCACCGCCTCCCCGTGTTCGATACCCGCTTGCCACTATACCGTGCGCTTGCAGTAAACGACATCGTTCGGGGTTACATTCCAGACGCATCAAGTTTATGGCGCCGTTGCCGGGGAGGCGTTCCGCCATATTACCTATTTACCACGATTAGGTTGATTAGATTGCGTTAAAAAATATTTAAAAACATAAAAAAATTTACTTTTTTTCTTTAATTTTTTCTTTAAAAAAGAGAGATTTTTCCCCACCACCTGATATTATTATCTTTATCTCTCTTTGTATCACTGACGTCTTTTCCAGGTTGTCTATTTTTCTTGATCAGGTACAGTTGATGTAGCGATGGTACTTTCAAAGACGTGACCGGGTTCTATACGGTCTTATATATAGCTCGCTACATTTTATCAGGCTGATGGAGAGTCCTTCAGAGAAGCATTGCGCAAATTTGAAAGAATGTTAGAGATGTCTCATACGGAGTCAGACCATGAGTGGGATGGTTCCAGGCTATTTAATATCTTTTCTGGAAGACTAAAGAGACACTCACGTGAGTTTATGAAGAGGATGCAAGTGGGAAAGTTCAGTGATCTGCAGCTGGCAGCAACCTTGGAGCAAATGATTGATGATGCTCGATCCACCGGTTCTCTAACCGTTACGGTAGGTAAACCATCCGACCAAGCACTCATCGATTTTATTATGGCTAATGTCTCTGATGCAGGTACTATCATAGATGGAGTGTATGCTTCACTTGAAGGTGAGCACATCCACCTTTACACGATTAACACTCCACAGATAGAGACATCTGAGCTGTCAGAGGAGGACACATATATGGACCTATTGAGAGGCATCGTGGACGTAGTTCGATGCACCGATCCATTAACGATAACGACATTTCAAAATTTTATTACTCATCGTATCTCTTCCACATGCACAATTGATGGTGGAGTCTACGCTCTAGTTGAGGGGCACAAGACCCACTTTTATATCGTGGCCGAGATACAGGAGCCCATAGAGCCACCTGCACCTACTATTGAGAGGGTCAAGCCATAACATCCAGTGCCTTGAGTTTCAGGACGGAAACGAATACATAGGCATAAAAAGGAGAAGGTGAAATTCACTTTGCCTACCATACCAGATGAACCCGAGGAGGAGGCCGAAGCAGTGCATCGTGAGGTGGCCGAGCTATATTTATTTTACATATTGCATGTGGAGCCAGAGACTTTCGCCGAGGAGGTCATGCGTCGGAACGAGGACACAGCCATTCATGATGATCCCGAGCATCACCCTCCTCCTTCAGAGCTTCTGCAGCCACCTCGTCCTTCCACTGACTTTGATGACCACCCACCAGAGCTTATTGCTCCCCTCCAGGGAGATCTCTTCACCTCCTCGCCCTTTACATTTGATTCCCCTCCCGTGTATGATATTTATTATGATTCGGATTTCAATGACTCATTGCACCTTTTGCAGGATACACATACATATGATCAAGAGGTACAATGGGACGTATACGAGGAGGAGGACGATGAGTTAGCACACATGGACGCTGTTGAATATGATCGGGAGGTGCGCTGGGATGAGTCTGAAGACCATGAGGAGCACCCTGACGAGACCCACTCCATTATGCCAGAGTTACCTGAGGAACCAGATGAAAATAACATGGAGTTGATTGACGTGGTGCACGAGCATAGAGATTTATTTCCAGGAAAGTGTTGTCAACCATTTTTTATTTTAAAAACTATTGTTGATGACCCTATCTGGAATACATTTATTTTGGGGAAAAATTATCCACATCAGATTGATGCGGTTCATCTCTTGCAGGGTACAGGTGAAGTCCTTGGGGAGATGCTAGGAGCCACATTGCTGGAATCTGAGGGAGCCCGTGGAGATACGCACCTGGCGGAGCCACGGAAAGTGCAGATAGAGCAGCTGCCGGCACCGGCAAAGATATTGTACCCGCCTTTTGCTACAGGTGATATCAATCCAATAGTGTATAATTTTATGCTTTCAATAAACACGAATCCTCTCGGCAACGAGAGGACCGTATATGATTTTATATGTTTTTTAGTTTAATAAATTCACCCCATTTGATGGCTCATTTATCTTTTACACCCCGAGCCCACTATTTTTATTAATTGCCCTCTTTGTATTTTGATATGTCCATGTCCCGCCAATTTGCTAACCACCACCGAGCATTTCTTTCAAGTGAATACTCACTTTCTTATTCATTTGACTTGATCCCGCTTAGCGAAGCCGTGACCTTTTTGATCAAGTCATCTGAATAGGATTGTTTGGTATAAGCTTGGGGGAATAGCTCTCATGCATCATTGCATGTGCATGTAGTTGCATTAGGATGTCATATCATTCATGTCATCATTTTTCATTCACCCCCCTTTTTATCGTTGTTTCTCACTTTCTTCTTTTTATGATCACATTGAGGACAATGTGAAGTTTAAGCTTGGGGGAGTGCATTTCCATGCCATTTAGTTGCATTTTTCTTTATTTTGGGATTTTTAGAATTTTTTTCAAATTTTTGCATCATCTTTTTGTTTTTTCCATCTTATTTTCCTTTTATGTGTGTTCATGCATCACTTTGCGTGCATGTTTTTCTTTTATTTCTTTCTTCTATTTTTATTTCTCTATTTGTTTCTCATTCTCTTGCTAGAGATGTTCCATATCTTATGCTTTCACCTTTCTCACAATGGTTATTTTTCACGCCATGCTACTTAGAGAGTTTCATAATCCTAATCCCTATAAGTACTTGAAAATATTCTTTTGATGATCTCTCTAGTGTGAATGCATGAAGCTTATTGAAACTGAATATGTAGAGTAGTATTTAGTATGCTTTCATTGGAAACACACCAAGATTCACGCATCACTAGAATTTCTGAAGCCTTGCTTTCATCTCTTATTCGCATTCTGTTTGCATGCTTGATATAATTGAAATTATTACTGCTTGACTTCACTACTCATTAATATGATTCAGGATACCCGTACTATTATACGAGTTTAGTTGATGTATTATTTTACAGAACCGTTTGTACACACTTTTGAGTGAACTGAGCGTTATATCTTTCCTTCTCCACATATACCTTATATTCTCTACATGTCACTTGATTTCACTCCCCAAAGCTATTTCTACCGCATCCAATCCCAAAAATTCCATACAAAAGAAAAGCTTGCTCCAAAAGTCCAAAAAGTCAAAAAGGAGCCAAAAACCAAAAATATGTTAAAGGAATTTGGAAAAGAAGTGAAGATAATCACACAATTAGGAGTAGCCAATGCAAATGGAGTGGATCAATCATCTCCTATTCATCTATACATCCATCATGTTCTGAAAGAAAACACAATCATCACTCTTCTTATACAAGTTTCACTCATCTAGCGGCTATAGTAAAGTAGTGGCGTTCTGGAGTGGAATGCTCTTCGAAGTTGGTAGATGACGCCATTAAAGTATTCACTGAATCAGTCTTCAGTGTGTCTGCAAGGTACTGCTGGACCTGGCTGAGCGTTTTCAATACTTGCTTCTTGGATGATGATCTTCAGGGTAACACTATATCTGTATAGCCTTTATGGAGTGTTCAGCGACGTGATCTGTCCAGTACCTCTCCAGTACGTACGTAATATAATGATGTTTCTCCTGTTGTTTCCTCTGCAGGGGAAATTAGGAGGGGAGAGGTTGCTGGTCTGAGCTCAGCATCCTGTGGTTGGATCATTTTGATATATCCAGGAATCTTCCTATTTTGAGGAATTTTATATTTTGAACCTGGCAGGCGTCCTCTTTTCAATTGAGGTACGGCCAATTCTGCTGCCGGTGGATTGCATCCATCTTTGGGAATGTCACTTTAGTCTTAATGTGAATGAGATTATGCTCATAAGCGATGCGGAATGAAGTGTGATGGTCCCTAAACATCAACATGCAACTGCGATTTTACAATGGACGTGAAATCCATTGGAGTGAAGTCTTGAATGATATAAAGGCACACATAAGACCATCTAGTAGATGCATATATCAGTACAGTAATGAAGTACCGAAAATGGGCCATTTGCGGGGTGAATAGGCCCGCAAAAGGTCACCATGTATTCTCTCAATGAAGCCAGGAGACTCTAAACCCACTTTCAGGAGGGAAGGTCTCTCTATTAGTTTTCCCTTATGACAAAGGGGACAAGGAAACTCAACCTTTTGAAGAATCTTCAGGTTCTCCAATGGATTCATTTGATGATGCGTCCATCATTGCTGATCCAGGATGACCAAGTCCATTTTGCCAGAGTTAAAAATTATGGCAAAAAAGGCACTTCTGGTGCTCAGTCGAGTTGGCTTTCTATAGGATGCATATCTGTAATTATAGGGGCCCGACGGGGGGTCCAATGAAATCGTAAGTAGATGGTCTTCTCCTTGAAAATTGGCGAACATCAGTGCAACGAGAGAAAAAGACATTCAAAATAAAAGTTCGTACTTAAGCAAATTAAAGATGAAGCAACATTGAATTTTAAATGCATAGATAAAAGATGAAGCTTAATCGAGCAGGTCGTCGTTCTCGAAGTCATTTGCAGTGAACATCATTGGTGGCTGAACATCCGCCAAGTTTGTTTCAGGCAGAGACTTCTGGCTTGCCTGATATAGTTCCTGGAGGTGGCGAGGAGTGCGGCAGATTCTGCACCAATGGCCAGTCATGCCGCATCTATGGCATTTATCCTCCCAGTTCTTCTTAGGAAGTGACACTTGGTCAGTGTTCTTTTGCTTCCATATGAAGTTACTCTTTCCTGTATTGTTGTTGTTGGACGGGGGTGATGTTCCTCGTCCATTCTTCATCACAGCTTTCCCTTTGTTATTATTAGCCTTCTTCTTGTTTTTCCACTTCTGGGGAGAAACGTGGTGGGCTTCAGGGATAGGGGCAGTGCCGGCAGGACGTAAATTATGAGTGGCTAGCAGTAAGTCTCGATTCTGCTCTGCCCTAAGTAGGCATGAGATCAGATCAGAGAATTGCGTGAAGTTGCGTTCACGATACTGCTGCATGAGGATTGCATCTTTCTCGTGAAACGAGGTAAATGTCTTTTCCAACATGCGATGTTCTGTCACTTCTTCACCGCACATAACCAGCACGCGGTTGGATGTAGTAGAAGCAGAGGATGGAGCCAAAATCAAGGACTTCCAAATCGGAATTAATTTAAAATTGAAATTCACGCATAACAAATAAAGTAAGCAAAATGTGGGGATCGGCCAGATACCCAAAAATGTACAAAGTCCAAAGACTTCATCTTGTCGGTAATGAATGCTACATGCATCTCGGACCACGGGGAGACGTCATACACCGTTAGGTTAGTTTACTAACGGCAGAGCGGTCGCAGGATCCTTAAGATAATTATATTTTGAAAAAATCCTAATATTCCATAATTTAATAATAATGCAATAGTGTTATTATTTGAGCAATATGAAAGACTGGGCGACAGGCCCATGATAAGGAATTAAAATAAATTAATAGTTTGAATTGGGCCGTAGGCCCAAAAATATTAATCATTGTAATATTTCATTTATATTTGGGCTGCAGGCCCATTTGCCCAAAGTTAACAAATTAATTATTGCAATAAAATTTAATGGGCTTCTTGCACTAAGTAGTCAAATTAAAATATTGTTAACATTTGGGCTGCATGCCCAGTGTCAAAATTTTGAATTAATTTGGCTTCAGGCCGAATTAGTCAAATTAAAATATCATTAATACTTGAGCTTCTAATTAAGCTGAATGGACAAGCCCAATTTAGGTAATGCCCAACAAATAGGCGCCCCAAGGCTGTCCACTCCCTCTGCCGAGGGGAATAGGGGCCATCCGACACTTGGGGGGCGGCGACAATACCAACAGAATCATAACAAGAAGTTTTCAAGGCAGGGATTTCACGCAGACTGAGATTTCAACGTTATGAGTGTGCAACAAAATTCTGCCCGTGTTATAACAACTACTGAAAATAATAATCTTGTTTTGATTATTACAAGTGGGAGGCAAGATCATGCACAGTTTTGAATAATATTGAGCTCACTTTCCTTATTTCAATAATCTTGATTCACGCAGACTGAGATTTTACCAACAGTCATAACATCTTGTTTCTCGTGCAGACTGGGATTTCAATGGTAAGTTATACAGATTCTGTTGCCCTTTTGTAACCAACAGAGTCTGTGTTGGTCAACAGTACTACATCATGCCGCCATTGTATCATAACAGGATTAGAAATTTACAAATAAAGGTCATAGAACAATTAGGAGTAGCCATGGCACAAGCCATGTCTCTCTATATATTCATATGAATTAGAAGTCCAAGGGACTCCCCACTAACTTAGTGGGGAGTAAATGGTGAGATGTTGAGGGGGAGGCCAAAGGCCTTCCTCAACTCACAACAAAATACAAATACTATTGCTCCTACAAAAATCCAAAAAAAGGGAAACAAAGCTCAAAATTCAAAGAAGGGCTCAATTTTCATTACTTGGAGCAATACATTTACTATTAGGAAAACCAAAACAAAATCCACAAATACTTCTTTGGATGCGACGCCTCAATTCAAGCTTGGGGGGAATCTTTTGACCACATGAGTGAGCATGACATTAGAGTGGAGTCGTGCACGAACGGGAAAGTTTGATAATGCTAAAACTTAACGAAATAATTTAGTTACTGGGATTTCTTATGATTTGATATGAGGATGTGTATGTCTTGATTTTTATTCTATTCTTTGTTGCATGCTTTGTGTGAATTTCTACGCTTCAGTTATATCTTCTGATTGAAAAGTGTCGCGCCAATGTTATTCATATTCGATGCTATGAAATATAGGATGTTGATATAAACTAAATGTATGAATACTAGAGAGACCCCTTTCATTCATTCTTAACTCTCAAGTACTTCATTTATATAAGATATGAAATCTCTGTGGTAATGTGTGATTTACTTTCTGAGTCATTGTGATATATGGTGAATGTTGATGAGAGAATAATCTAGCGACCCTCTTTTCTTCGTATTCCTTTTTGTTTTCTTATTTTTACCTCCCGGTGAGCTTCGTATTCGTCTTCCTCGAGGACGAGTAAGAGGTAAGCTTGGGGGATTTTGATATGCTCTTATTTTACATGTTTTATCGCATATCTTCATGACTCATTTCACCTTACAAACCCCCATTTTATACGCTTTTGTGCTATTATTTGGAACAATATGACTTTCGGAGCGTTTATTCCATTTCAGGGATTTGGAGCGATATTGGAGCAATTTGGAGTCGATAAGACGATCGGCGACGTGAGAGCACCAATGAGACTCATGATGACATGCTCAAGGTGCCAAAGAAGAATACTGGAGCAAGGAAGGGGCAAGAGAGAAAGTTGCGCGATCGAGCTATGATGCGGCGAAGGAATCAAGCCACCCGAAGTGCTGAAAACAGGACAACCGTGCACTATTTCTAAATATTCTATCACCTGGGAGTTTTCACTATTTTTCTGATATTTTTCCCAATTAGTATCCCTGGGAAATTTCTACGGCCCGAGTCGTGTCTAGAGTAACCTCCTACTCGCGCCTGGGTTGGCAGAGAAAAATTGATTCTGAGAGGGACTTCTGTAGGGATATTCTTTTCTAAAGAGCTTTTGTGGAAACGATCTATTTATTTGTTGTTTCGAATTCTCTTGCTATTATTGAATCTTCTATTGTTCTTCCTATGATGCATGCGTAGTATTTTCTAGGGCTAAGGGATTAGCCCATGGAACTTAGGATTTAGACGCAAAGTTGGGATTTTTATGGTGCGTTGGTTATAAATGGGGTTGTATTTTGGTTGATCTATTAAAATCCCTAGGAGAATTCGTACTGAGATCGTGCCTACGGTCGGTGGAATCGATTAGCTTAAGGAATATCCTATGGATTTAATTAGAGAGTTAGTGGATTCAACCGAGGCACATGACCATGCCCGGCTCGTGCCTTGAGGGGAATCACCGACGAACTATATAACTAATTGACGGCTACCGCCATTGCGTCAATAAGAGCCACCAAAATACCTCGAAGCTCTAACCCACGAGAGTGGTATGAGTTGAGAGCATTCGAACCACGAGAGTGGTAAGAATATTGTAGATCCTTAATGCACGTATTGTGTGCACCTACGGGCTAATGTGATATGTTAGATTCATGGTGCCTAGAACCATGAATTCACTTCCTAGATGCTACAATACCCAATTACACCAATGCAACGTAAGAGTCCTAGCCTAGCGTCGATATCCGACGGCCTATTGGCGAGCCCTAAGCCCTAATCTTTTGTGTTTTATTTCTCTCTTTCTTTGTGTGGAACCCCATATTTGCAACATCGAGTGACACGACGTTCGCATCCATCACCATCACGTCCCTCCGCACTTCACATCCACCAATAAACCTGCAAGTCTAACTCAACCTAGGAGCAGATAGGTAGTATGGCACCGCCTCCCCGTGTTCGATACCCGCTTGCCACTATGCCGTGCGCTTGCGGTAAACGACATCGTTCGGGGTTACATTCCGGACGCATCAAGGGTCACAACTGCATATCACAACATAGGGTTTGGATACAAGAAGGTCCCAAATAAATACGTGTACGAATAAGAGTACGCGCGTACGATCGAAAACAGACCGTGGCATCCTAGCCACCTTAGAATAAAGTCAGTCCTCGGATTTTCTAATTATAAATATATCTAGTCACTCTAGTAGCTACCCCAATCATATTCCATTATAATTCAATCAGGTATAATCACTACAAATGCTTATTTATGCACTAGTTAGTCAATTCATATAGTCACATACAGCCCCTATATAGCTATCACACACTATCACATAACCAAGTCTCTCATACTTACATGAAAATAATTTCACACTAGCAAATACCATCGTAATTCTACACATATAGATAACTACCTATGCACAAGCAACATGGATATACTACTCCCTAATATCTAATAGTATACATCCAACACCAAACACATCAACACATGTAATCACACCATACCATTATTAAGTCAAGTTTACTATATCTAACATACATTCACCATTTCTATAATTTCACAAATATATAGTTATTCGAAAGCAAGCAAATATTTCACCATATATTCACAACACATACAGTCCTATAACTATATTCAAGTCACACCACACATACCATAGTCACGAATACCTATAACTAAGCACATACTTACCCGTGCATGGTGCACGCCCACACACGCTAATATACCATTCATACATACCACTCATACCACTATATACTTAATACATCTACACACCTAGTTTAGCTAGCACATAGACATTCACACATGCAAGTCCTTAGTAAAATAACTATACCACAAGACCAACAATTATAACTATATAATGGTATATCCACCCACAATCATGTGCGTAACACAACCAGACACAAGCAATCCTATCACTATACATACATCATACATTACTATATTCATAATACTATACACAAATCACAGACATAAGTAATTATATACTTAGAGTATCTCCACTCAAGCTTGAGTGAGACTCAAAACCCATATCAGAATAATTTATATTCATTACACGGTATCTATACATATACCAATACCACTCCAATATGTATACACCTACCAACATAATCACATACATGCTATAATATCAATCACTATATTTAGTCGAGTAAAGCCCACATAATGCAATCACTTTACACCCTATAATAATATTACAATTATCAGCACACGTATAATTATAATGCACTCTCTAATACATGCATTTATCGTATATTCACATACATTTAATGCAATCACTATATTTAGTCGAGTAAAGCCCACATAATGCAATCACTTTACACCCTATAATAATATTACAATTATCAGCACACGTATAATTATAATGCACTCTCTAATACATGCATTTATCGTATATTCACATACATTTAATATATATATATATGTATATATATATATGTATATATATATATGTATATATATATGTATATATGTATACATATATATATTCACACCATAGCCATCTACCTATAATTAATATACCAACACATCTACTTATCCATACATCATTTAGGCATAACATGTTCATGTATACCTCACGGTATACACGCACACGTACAACATCCCATCAATGCAGGCAATATTAACAAAAGTATAATCCTATTACCATGCATATATCACATATACTCGTGCAGCAAATACATAACTGCTTACGTCTAAGTATATTACATATCTATGCACGAGCACATACTCACACGTTGTAACATATAAGTCATATAATAGGCCCACTCACTTAACTATAAGTACACCTATTATCATTACACTTAACCTGCACATGACTTACTAGTATACTATTTCAAGCATCTACAAGTATCTTCGAACTACATAAACTACTAGTATATACTCCAATACAATTTCCAATATATATACAGACATCCCTAAAGTGGTATAGCTATCCACACACTTATATATGAACACTATCATTCATACACCTTCATATATATCATGTATAACACCGAGTATGTATATATCACCCAAGAGGCAAACATTAATACTACAGGGGAGTACACTCATACGTGAGTGATACGCCGGGGTTCACACACACGGGTCCACACACTCTACTTATTCATGCACCACAACGACATTGCAATAAAATCAGTGGGCTCACTACTATACTAAGGTTGGCACAGCCAACGACAAGCACTAGCATCCAAACAATAGAAAGGAAACCGAAACCAATAGCGTAACGAAGAAAAGATCGGAAAGAACGAGTTCCGTTAAGGTGATGATAAGGAGACAACTTGGTTAGGTGAAACATGGATATAATTGTGAATGTTTAGATAGAGGAAGGAAGATGTAATATTACCCTTATAGGGTAAAGAAAAATAGTGCATAAATGACATAAGTTGAAATACGAAAAGGATAAAAACTGTCGTACTTCAAAGTTAGAGTTACCTTTTGCATAGAAAAACATTTGGACGTCGATAAAATGAGTTGTTCGAAACAAGTTTGAGCCGCATATACATAATAAGAGAAAAGCGGTTTATTGGCTTATTGAGAAATAATTATAAGAAAAAGTAAAACATTCACAAGAACATTAAAGACATAGGTTAGAAAATATTATACGGCAGTAATTTAATAATTTCGGTAAAAGTTTCGAAATTCAAATAATGAAATTAAATCAACTGAAGTGTAGGAAATTTTAAGCTCATGCTAAATGTTTTCAAAGTCTTTAAACTGGGGAGAAATTTAAAATAAATATTATTGAAAATATTTTTAGAGAAACCAGAAATTGCCAAAGGAAACTGATTTATGCAAATATTGTTGAAGTATGAGTGCGATGAACCTAGAACCGATATATATAAAAATATCGAAGCTCTATTTAGCTTAGAAAAATAATCTAAAAGCATGTACAGTAAGTGGTTAAAGTAATAGACTTAGTAGTTTAGAAAGGAAGGAATGATAGTTTTAATTTTCCAAAATGGTAATAAGGTTTTAAAACCGAAATACGAAAGATCTAGGTCAGGGAATGATTACGAGATAGTAATTAAAAATTACAACCAATAGACTTCAAAATCTACGAAAGAACTTTAATTCAATCGAAAAGTAAAGAATTTAAATATATAGGAAGGGGGTTTAAAACAAAAATTAAACTGAACAAAACTTTTAATCAATGGAATTCGAAAACAACTTTGAAAGAATCAAAATTTGCAACGGAGGAGGTTCGAAAGATCAACGATAATCGTAATGTGGTGATCATGTGCATCGAGAGCAAAGAATGTGGTTGTATGATGAATGCGCCTAGATTACGATTCAAGAAAAACTACGATGGAGTTCTACGGTCGGTAACACAGAAGTGTAGTGATCAGGAAAATGATAGAATCAGGGGTTCTAATTACCGGGTTGAGTAAAGGTCAAGAGAAACTTAACACTAAGACTCTCTAATAGACTAGACTGTAATAGAGGTCTCAGGGTGTGGTCCTAAGAGTAATAAGATTACGTTCGGTTGGGCCCGAAATCGATGGACTCAATGAACGGCTAAAAGAAAAGCCCTAGAAGTCTAATATGATCAGGGCTGGTTGAGAGACTACTAAGGCAACCTATGACGAGTACAACTAAATCTTGACAAAGGCTTCTGACTATCAAACCTGGACATCTACCTAAGTCTTCCTACCAGCTAAGACAGGGAAACGTTCATATTAGACTTAATCGTGACTCGAATGTTATGAATAATTAATTGGATGTTATTTATCATCATTGTTGTTCCGATAATTCGCGGATGCAAAGAGGACCTGCATGGGCAACCAACAAAACCTGTCATGCCCCGCTTCCCAAGTACATGAGGTGAGACGTTAGGAGGTCCGCTCAGACATGGAGCTGTGAATCTGCAGTCTGATAAGCGTTTGTAAAAATTACAAATAATAGCAGGTCCTTGCATTGCGACGAAACAACAACAATAATAATGAAGCAGATAAAAGAACATCCAACAATTATTCCAACATCACAGAATAGTCACAAAAGTACAGGTCTGAACAATAGGCCTAAAGCATGGCCGAAACAAAAGTGAAGAGAGTCACCGACTGAGACTAAGGGTAGAACCAGAATCCTTGAACTGAATGTCAGCAACCTGTCGTCCTCTGTAACTAAGTCAGGCTCAAAACCTGACACGTGACACCCAAAGAGAAAAGGGAACATGTCAGCAAAAGTCTCCCAAAGAAAGAGGAGAACTTTTGTGCAAGGATACAAATATATTAAAGCGACTAGCAGTTCTAAATATAATGAAATGACAAGACATTTAAAGAATGCAACAATTTAAGATGACATGATGACATGCATGCACGTTGTAGCAGAAGATACAAAAAACACTGTTTCACGAGTCACGAACATTATCATTTCACGAACATTATCATTTCACGATGTGCACAGGGTTTACGCCTTTTGGCTAAAGTGGTTGTACGGGCACACTTATATGCTCAAGTGATCGCTTAACCCTACCCCTCCCATGTGTGTCGAGCCTTGGTTTTCCAAGTACGTGAGCTCGCTTCTGGATCACGAGTCCAGGAAGTGTTTCTCAATATGTACTGGCATCCATCTTCTGGATCACAAGCCAGGAAGTGTTTTTGGCAAAGGGTTGTGCCTGCAAAGCAGGTGCCTAGCCTCAATAGCAATAACATTTGTAGCGTGTGCTACTCAATCACGAAGAACATATGATGCATGACATGACATGAGATGAACAGTTAAAGTGCATACCGTTAATTGAAAATTAAACATGACATGGCAGCATGAATGAAAGCAAGTAAAAGTGTCGGATCTAGCTTCGTTATCAAGCTAGATCAAGAGTGGTGTCGGATCTAGTTTCGTTGTCAAACTAGATCAAAAGGGCGTCTAGGCAGCTATCATTTCACTGTCTAGTCTCTTTTACGCTAACAAACCAATTGGCCTAAAAACGTGGCCTAAAACATTGGCAAGTATCACTTGCCTGCACAACCAAGCTGAAGTCACGATCAACCAGAGTCCAAACTACCTACGTGCTCAGATCACAGTCCGGCCTACATCCCAATTTATTAGTCTTGATTAGTGAAACTCAACCATCAGAAATTACCAATTTTAGTTGATTAACAGGCAAGTGGTGATTTCCTACGGGGCAGATCTTACCTCAACACGACGCGAGAGCTACTCTGACGTCGGGTAGTGACGTCAGGGGTTGGATTCCTGTAGTGCGTACGATATGGAACGACGGTTACTCTGTGATAAAACACGTGCACAAATAAGTTTGTGACGACGGTTAGAATTATTAGACAAATCCTGAACATCTAATGACCCAATTTTAATTAAGTTTTCTGTCCTACAATGGGTTTACACATCAATATTAATGAACGCTAAAATATTAACACGTTAACTACGTTAAGTTGTTATTACAAATAAGCATACAACAATTAATCAAGCAACCTAGGTTCTCATTGGCTAGAAGTTGCGTACATAATTTATCCACCCTACGATTTATCTATTTAACATCAACTATAACGTTACTATCATGTAAACAACATTATCATAGATGTACTAATTAGCTAATAGTTGTAAACAGAATCTTAACCCTACCGATTAACATACTAACATCATCTTTTAAAACCACTTGCTGTCCAACATTTAGTAAGGGTTCAGAGGACTATTGCAAAAGGTATTAGCATGGTATAACAGACGGTTACCAACCATTGAGAGAACCTCCCTCCCTAGCTGCCTCCGGGGTTGACGTGCGTCGCTGAGGCACGATGAAACGTCGCTGCCGCGAAACAGTGTCCAGGCGGCGCCTGAAGGGGCTCCGACGACCTGCTGTGGACTGCTCTGGCGGCCTGCAGTGCCTAGGGTGGCACTGACGTGCTCCTGGCAGCGGAGAACGTCAGAAGGAAGCCGCCGTGACCGGTGGCCGTTGCTGCGAAGAGCAGCAACCGCCACTGCTGCTGATTTCGCCCAGGAGCGGCGCTTGGGCGCGCTGGGGGCGGTCGAGCGGATCTCCGGACGGTGCAGCGGTGTGACAGGGTGAAGCACGGCGGGGTTCACCGTGGAGAGGTCCGGTGCCTGGAGGGGTTTGCGCGATCGGAAAAAGGCCACGCGCGCTTGAAGATGAAGTTTCGCGTGAGGGGAGTTGTGTGCGGCGCCTGGGGTTTCGATTGCGTGAGGAGAAATTTCTGGGGGCGGCTACGTTTTGATTGCTGGGAGAAAAAGATAACCCTAGGTTGCCTATTAAAAAATAGGGGCTGGGCTACACGTGGGGTGGGGTCTAGGGTTTAGATAAGTTTGTTGTGTGAGGGGTTTTATAATGTTAGACTTATGCTTATTATAAAATAAGTTCGGTGATTGAATATAGGGTGTGTGCGGCCATGTGGGGGAAAAATAAGTGGGGCCGGTTCAAAGTGATTAGGAAGCGATAATTAGCTATTAATAAAAATAATTAGAGGGTTAACATATGAAACGTAGGATAAAAAATATAGGTTGGGAAAAACAATGAAAGTGGGTCAAACGGGGCTCTAAAATTATGAGATAAATCCTGGGGCGACCGTGCCGACGAGAGAAACGGAATAAGAAGACTAATCACGAGTTGGGCGACGAGGAACGAAACTAGAAATAAAAAGGTCTCACGACAAAAGTGAAAATCACGACGCCTCATCAAAGAAAGTCATTTTGTGGGGGAACGTCCCGTGAAATGACGTTCCAAAATATTTCCACAAATAAATACTCTTCAAGAGGGTCACAACGGCATATCACAACATAGGGTTCAGATACAAGAAGGTTCCAAATAAATACGTGTACGAATAAGAGTACGCGCACGTACAACGTACGATCGAAAACAGACCGTGACAGGTTCCGTGGGGAGCGACGCGACGCATGCGGGGGGCTGCAGGTCGTGGCAGCGCGCGCACGGGGGGGGGGGGGGGGGGGGGGCTGCAGGCCGGCGGGGAGCGTGAGAGGGGGCGGCTGCAGGCCGGTGGGACGTGCGCGCGAGGGGGGCGGCTATAGGCCGCCAGGGCACGCGAGAGAGGGGGCGGCTGCAGGCCACCGGGGTGCATGCCGAGGGGGTAGGGGGCGGCGACAGGCCGCGGGAGATGCCTAAGGCAGAGATCTCCCCTTGCCCTATAGATCCACAAATTTTGGAGGAAAAATCAGATTTTTATTGTAAAAATACAATTTTTAATCTTTGAGTCAACATTCTATTCCGTAAAAATTTGATTTTTAACGCTTAAACATTGAATTTTGGTCCAAAATGATTTAAAAATAGGGGTTTTCTTAAAGATCTAAGCAGAAAAACTGATTTCTAGTAGATATAATAGAAAATAACACAGATTCATCATCATCATGCGCATGAAATATCATATCTAGGGAACAAAGACGATTACCTCTAGATCCTACCAGCCGGATCTAGCGAAGTATGGAGAAGAAATCCCAATCAGCGTCTTAGCGATTTGTCCGTCGGCAGATGTTCGGCTCAGCTGACGAGCCTGCTGATAACGGGTTATGAAGGTGACGGCTACTGAACCAATAGCCCTATATTTATAGCAAAGAGATTACATAATGGGTGGATACCCTAAACACAAGTGGGCTCCACATGGGCCTACAAAAGCCTATTCATAACAATAACAAGATTTTTAATTTTATAAAATTTAAAAATCATACAAAATTAAAAATGCACAAAAACATGGAATTTCAATAAAAAATAATTATTATTTAGAATAAGTAGTCCGAAGATTCGTAATGCATGTTAAGTATATTTAAAAAAATAAATAAGCACTTATTTTGGCAAAAATATAAAAACATCATATATTCTCACAAAACTATATAAATGTAATGTTTATCAAAAATATATATGATAAAATAATTTAATTTTTTATATTTAAATTATTTCTCATAAATAAAAAATTAATATCACGTATATAAACAATAATCAGGTCTCTAAGAAATTTCATAGAAAATTTAAAAAATAAATATATAGCATAAAAATATTTAACATTAATTAATGCATCATTAAAGGCATAAAATATTCTATTATAAAGAATAAAAACTAAAAAAGCCTCGCAAAAATTTATAAAGAAGAAAAACACCAAATACTAAAACAATAATACATAAATCTATACTACTCTTAAAAGCAACCAATGGCACCCTCTACCTTCTTGTTACTATGGTAATTCAGTCATCTTGTTTTTTTAAATTTCATGAGAATAGACAAACACTAATGACTTGTTTTTTCAATCATCACTTTTAAGAAGCAAATTATGTTGGCATACGATTGTGTGCTTGTTTATTAATCATATCATAAAGCAAATCTATCTAGATGCACTGATGTATGTTTTTTAAACACAATTGCTTAAATTTAATATTAACTCCATCATGGTTCATTATTTTTTAAATTAAGAATAATGTTATGATTAAAAAAGATCGTTCAGATTTTTAATCAAAAATTGAAATAGAAGACGTGAATACCTTTCTTTTTTACATACCTCAAGTTGATGATTAGCTCATGGTCATTTGATGGTCAGTCTATTTACGTTTCAAATTCATTGCATAAATTCATAATAATCACGAAGTAAATAATATCCAAAACTATTGACAAATTAGAAAACCTGAAACAGAAATTATAAGTCGTAATTACATAAGATCAAAAGACCATCTACAAATTAGAAGTTCATGGATGATTATACCTAATATTTCTTTTGTACTTTTTGATTTTCATTATTTAACATGAGTTCAAAGGATATGCTAACAAAGTAAACCTCATGGCATTACAATGCAACAATAATAATCTTTACATTAATTGCAAGTTACTCTCTATGCGTGATGCACATGTGTTCTGTTAATATGACATAATAGAAATCCGTTAAGTTATAACCACAATCACTTTTAAACACACAAAATATATTAATTAAAAATTAAATTAATAAATAACAAAGCTTTAAATAATAATTAATTTCTATACGTAAAAATAGAGATAGAATCTCGTACCAAATAAGAAGCATATACAAATTAAAATCACATTTGATTTCAATGGATAATATTCAAAAATATATATAATAAAAATTCATATTAGAGTAGAACTAAAAATCATGTGTGTTTAAAAGAAAGCACATCGAAATAACATTCCATTAAGTTAAGTTATTGTTAGGGTTTAAAGTAGGGGTGTGCACAGGTACAGGGTACCCATGTACCTGATCGGAACCTACCCGAACGGGTAGGTTCCAAGTAGATACACATTAGTTCCAGATGGAAAAATTAGGAACCGTTGTGAATCGGGTCCGATTTCGGTTCCCATCTATAGGGAACGGGTACCCGAAACCGATATCCGGACCATGGTTAATTATAGATAATTTTATTTTTTTAATATAAATATTTCAGTGTGGGTGTGGGTCCAATAGAGTCCAAGGAACGGGCCGTTGAACAAAAATAAAGCCTAAAGGAAGGAGGCGCAACAAAGTGGTGCCTATGTAGCTGTGCTTTTTTAACACCGCAAAAAAGATAATGTGCAATATTCTTTATTCCATTAGTATTTTTATCGGGTACCCGGAACCTAACCTGAACCATATATATGGTCCGGGTAGGTTCCGGGTATATGATCCAACTGGGTAGGTTCCGAGTCTAAATTTTAGGAACCGGCCCCTTGCCAGGTAGGGTCCGGTTAACGTTAAAAAATTAGGTGTAATATCATATTTCCGTATATACGAGTATATTGTACGTATTTTTGGATGTATTTGTACGTATGCAATTTTTGGGTATTTTCATGAATTTTCCATAATTTTCTAATAACTATACTATTTTTAAAATAATTTTAGAACATCATTTGAATTATATAAATGAAGTATTTGGATGAATTACTATGTTTTAGGATGGTATGGAGTATTAATTCATGTATTCCCATTCACTTAGAAATTAAATTCCTAATTAACCATGTCATGCTACCACCACCTTGCTAGGTGTCATTTAGAGAATGATTTTCACCTAACCCTTTACTATGTGGCATTAGGAGGATGAACCTCACATAACTCCAAGCTAGGTGACATGTCGAGAGAAAATTAAGGGTTGATTCATCTATGGAATGAGATTTAAAAGGTGGAAATTTTGAGAAAAGAAAAAGAAAAATAGAAATCTTTTGCATGTTTTCATCCTCTTCCCTCCCTCTTTCCTCCTCCCTTGGCTCATCCCTTCCACCACCTCAACATCATCTCCTTCCACTTCCAAAAACAAAACAAAGAGGAGATCCTCCTTACAACAATAAACTACAAAGATCCCCATTTCACTAACAATCTTTGAAGATGAATTGAAGGAGATAGATCTTACGGTCGTCAAGGAGAAGAAGGGCCAAAGATTGAAGGAAGTACCATAATAATGTAGGATTTCTAGCAACTTCAGCTAGGATCCAATCTTAGAATTGTATAGGAAACAATGCATGTTCTAGCTTCATGTTTTTTTTGCAATAAGAACAAAAAATGAATGTTTATGATTTAACGTTGTAGCATATTAAATGGTATTCATGTCCTAATTATAACTCATGTTGTAGTATCCATGTTGTAACATAACCATAGGCATACTAGTGTAAACCATGTTATAGTACCTATGTTCTTAAAATTGTTATGTTTACGCTAGTGTGATCCATGTTGAAGTATACATGTTTATACTATATAAATCCATGATGTAGTATGCTTGTTCTTAAATGTTCTCAAAAAAAATGGAAAATTTTTATGTTGTAATTCAAGTTGTAGCATTCCATGTAGCATTCCATGTTGTAGTAATCCATGTAGTAATCCATGTTGTAGTGTTCATGTTTATACCATAGCGAACCATGTTGTAGTATTCATATTGTTAAATGTTCATGTTATGCTAATGTAGTTGCACATTCATATGTCCTTAAAAATTGTTTTGGAAAAAAGTTGTAGACACGTTGGTGCTAAATTTCATTTAGTATGCTCCTAATGCCATATGGTTACATACATATGTTCTTAAATTGTTAGTAAGGAAATTTGTTAGCATGTTAGTTTTGTAGTATGCCAAAATTGTCATGTTATGTAGCATCTTTTCATACTATGTTAATAGATTCTTAATGAACTGTAAGGACCCTGGCTATGAGTAAAACACTAAAAAGGGAGTTGAATAGTGTTTATAAAACTTAAATGATCTGTAGTGCCCTGGGAAGCTACTGCACATGTACTAGAGGGGGGGTGAATAGTACTTTTAAATAATAAGGAGAGTTATTCCTAATTATCGTGCAATTAACAAACAACGATGCGGAATAACTACAATCAAGAAATAATGCAAACGCAAACAAATGGTTTAATGGGTTCGGATCCACCCAAGTCTCCCCGACTTGTTCCCGGTGATCCTACGTCCCAACCACCCGGATCCCTTCCGGATACTTGAGTTAGAAACCCTAACTCAAGATTTCCAATATGAACACTTGCGAAAACCTCACAAGCGCAATCGACCTACAATCGATGACTGTGACTCCCACAACCCGGGATCACGCAAAACCTCTCACAACCGAGAGTATACAATTCAAATATAACTGAAATGAAATGCTTACCAACAAAATACCTATGCCTTGAGATTTCTTACCAAATTAGGGCAAAGAGGATTTTGATGGAGGAAGAGTCACCAAACCCTAGCTTCAAGAAGATGACCAGCAATGGAAGCCTAGGGATGAGATGGATGACCTAGAATCAAGCCCTTGGCTTGGAAGGCTCACAACCAATGAATCTCTCTAGAGGAATGAGAGTGAGGGAGAGATTCTTGATAATGGGAGAGCTTGAAGATGAGAGTTGAAAGCTTCTCTTTGAATCAATAGAACTCTGAAATAGCAGCCTTAGATCCTATGAAATAACCCCTCCAGGTATTTAAAGGATCAAGGGAAAAGGGAGAGAGAAACGTCGCTTTCAAAACTCCAACGGATCTAAATCTGAAGCAGACTAGTCGGTCAAAGAACAACCACTGACCGACTAGTTCATCAACTAGTCGGTCGGTGAAACAACATGAACCGACTAATAGGTGAACAGTGAACAGATGAAGATTTCAGACCTAGATAACTAGTCGGTCCAAGAAGACTTTCTGACCGACTAGTTTCACAACTAGTCGGTCGGTCAATAAACTTAGACCGACTAAGAGTCAAAAACAAATAGTCTGAATACAAATGATTTAGTCGGTCCAAGAACAAATGTTGACCGACTAGATCAACAACTAGTCGGTCACCAAACGTTCTTAGACCGACTAACGATAAACAGTAGCTCAGGAGAAAATTGGCATGAACAGTAAAGTCCAACTAGTCGGTCAAAGAAGCATCACTGACCGACTAGTTCACAAACTAGTCGGTCGGTGAGTCAACGTAGACCGACTAACTGTAAACAGTACTGAACAGGAAATTAAGGAAGCAAACTAGTCGGTCCAAGAATAGATGCTGACCGACTAGATCACCATCTAGTCGGTCAGTACTTCTTCTCGTACCAACTAACATGCACAAACAAGTTCGAATCGAAGCGCGACGCTTCGAGGAAGTTAGAATGAACTAGTACTTAGATCCTAGAGCTACGATATGAGCGTTATGAAGATAGAAATATAAGAATTACTCAAGGCTTGACATTCTATAAATCGAAGCTAAAAGACTATGAAATAAACCTAAAAGATCCGTCTTCAAAGCTTCAATCAAATCTTCATGACTTCCAAAAAGGTCCAAAAGCTTAAACGAAGCTTTAGACATTGAATACGAGCTTTGAGAAGTCTTAATATGTCGCTTTGAGTGTTCTCTTGAATTTGGCGACGATCTCCATAACTGCGCTCACAAAATGTTAGTTCATGATATATTTATGTTTGCTCATCATCCAAAACCAAATCCGGGGAGTCCAATACTCAACATTCTCCCCCTTTTTGGTGATGACAAACCAACATAAATAATAATAAAAAATAATGAACTAAATGAAATATACTTACTCCCCCTGCATTGATGATACATTAGTTCCATATGAAATAATAAGCACATACATCAAGCAGACGAGGAAAGTAAAAATTCAAATCCAATATTTGAGAGTTAGGATTTGTAATCCATTTTTATATCTTAACTCCCCCTGAATCTAACATATCAAATTAGATTCATGGTAAATTATCATTTAGCACATGCCATTATTATGCCATTATTATATCTCTCCCCCTTTGGCATAATCCAAAAAGAGCGGGAGGAAGCCAATGACAATAAATCATGTCCAAATAATTCATTAAGCATGTGAGTCTAAGAATACGACCACGTTTCATATGACACCAAAATAGAATTCGAATAAAATCAAAGCGTGTCAATGAGACCATAGTCGAAAATCGAAAAACTAAAATCATCAAAATATCAAATGTAAATTCACTTATTGAAGAAATGAATTTACTCTCCAATATCAACATTTATAGCTATTTTAGTGCATGGAAAACAATTCTATGTTTTCATACAACTAAAGCTATTGAATCAAAATGAATCGTCGAACGACGAAATCAATATCAGAGACATACATAAAATGTGCACAAAGGAATGAACCATCAGAAGAGTGGTGCACATCATAGAATATCAAATGACACAATATCGATCGAAAATGAACATAAAGTGAAAGCACATCAAAATTAAGTGAAGTGTGCGATGAGAAGTGACAATGTGATAAAAGTAATACGAAAATTATCATTATAACTTTTAAAACATGTCATGCCAAAAATAGATATGAATTTCAAAGCATTTATGGCATTCACATTTCTATCATGCTAGGAGAAACAAAATGATACCAATGTAAAGAAATAGATTCTAACCAAGCATGCATTCAACCCTCATGGATACCAAATGTAATATCATACTTACAACATTAAGCTCCCCCTACATTGGTGCATTACCCAAGCACCATCAACTCCGTTTGAATGAAAGTCTTCGCAAATCGAGGAGTTGGTAGGGTTGGTATCCCACGGTGGATTGAACCTAGAAAACTTCATTTTGGTATCCAAAACCCCTTTTGGATCCAATGGGTTAGACAACAAATTTGAAATACGACATTAAAATAATTGTAACCCATGAGTTAATGTAATCAAAATCAATTTTATAAACAAATGCCTTGGTACCCATAACATGATTATAAACTCATGGTACCAAGCATTGAAGAGTTAAAGGAACTAACCCTTCGGAAACCAAGTCCAAGAGGAACTTGACTTTCCAACATAATCATTATTCAAAATAACATCATTAATATAGGATTGCACATAAATATTCATATCATGATTGCTAGTGTTCTTGGGACCCCAAATAGTGTAAATTTTGGGAATCCTCTTCCTAGTGGTTGCATGCACATAAGGTTGATTTCTATGTGGTGCATGTGGCCTAGGAGCATGAGATCTAGCAATACCATTATGATGAGCATGAGATCCATGATGTGGTGTAGCATACATACGTGGATAAGCATGAGGTGTGTATGCATGATGATAATTATGAGAGTAGGCATGCACATGTTGATGAGATGTTTGAACATAAGCATTAGGATGTGCATGAGCATGATTACGTGCACGTGGGTGTCTCATATGAGTGTTTGCACGTGCTCGTGGGTGCGGAGCATAAAAATCATCATTAATATTTGCATGCACCGGTGGAGTAGGATGTGTGTTCCTACGTGGCATAGCATGTGAGTACAAAAATGCATGACCCCTCTTTGGAGGTCTACCCAAAGTGGGTTTCTTTCCAATCGGGGGTGTGTACGAAGTGGAAGCACTATTAGTAGGAGAACTACCAATGGGGTGTTTGCTCCCACTCGTCGAGGCATCGGATGTCGGCCTAACAAAGGTGGTAGGCGATTTGGATGAGTCCCCCATCTTATACCCCAAGCCAATGTGGTGTTTGGCCGGAAGTAAGTCATTTAGGATATTATCCAAATGGCCCTTACCTTTATTGAAATCATTGATACGGCCTAACGTGCACTCATACTTCTCTTTGAGAGAAAGCAAAGAAGCATCCAAAGTGGATACTTGTGATGTGAGTACATAAACACGTGATTTGAGATTCTTATTCTCAATACTCAAAGTTGAGTTTTGAGACGTCAAATCCGCTATCACATGTTCATCCGAATCCTCAACACGAACATGCTCAAGTTGAGATTTGAGGGACTTCACCTCATTTCTCAACAAGCCATTATGAGTAAGCAAACTTGCTTTCTCATTGGCGAGTGTCTCAACAATGGTGTCATTGTTGGTGATGGTAGACTTAGGAGAGGTTTGGAGGCTAACAAGTTCATCTTTGGTCTTATTATATCTATCTACTAACTTAGTAAATTTAGACCAAATTTCTTGGTTTGCTAACCTCATTTCATCAATAGTAGGTTCTCCGTTTTCATTCTCGCTACCATCCTTGCTTTCATCCTCGCTATCATCGAAGGAGGACTTTCGATCTTTTGCCTCATTCGCCATGAAGCAAAGTTTTGCTTTCTCCACTCTTCCATCATCCGACTCTCCACTTGAGGAATCCTCTTCGGAGTCGGTGAATGTGCCAACAAGTCCTTTCTTGTACTTTCTCGACTTGTCGTACTTTGATGCTTTCCCCTTTTCCTTGTGTTTGTAGAGTGGACAATCCGGTTTGATGTGTCCTGGCTTGTTGCATTTATAACACACGGGAGTAGAAACATTAGTCGAACTAACTTTAGATTTATTCAAAGATATACCTTCTCGGAGGAATCGATCGAACTTCCTTGCCATACGGGCAATGGATTCCATGTCCAATTCGTCTTCCGATACTTCATCATCGGTAGATGGAGCGGCCTTGAAGGCAATCCCCTTTTTCTTTGGCTCATCTTGCTTCAAGTACGCTTTCATCTTTTCCTTCATTCGGATCTTACTATCCTTGCGTACCTCGTAAGACAACAAGGTACCCATTAGTTGTACGACGGTATATTTATTCATGTCATTACCTTCCTCGATGGCGAAGGTACGCTTTTCCCAACATGATGGAAGACCGTCGATAATCTTCGCGACTTTCTCCTTTTGGGTATAGACCTTCCCAAGAGCTTCCAAGTCGTTTGATATATCCACGAAGCGAGCGTAATATTCCTTCATGGTTTCGCCCTGCTCCATATGAAGCAACTCAAATTCTTTATTAGCAACGACGAGTTTAGAATCTTTTACCGTACTCGATCCTTCGTGCAATATGAGGAGTTGGTTCCATATTTGATATGCACTCTTACATGTGCATATCTTGTTGAAGTCCTCGGGCTCCAACGCACAATTCAAGGCATTCATTGCCTTGGCATTGGCTACTTCCGCGGCGACCTCCGCGGGAGTCCACTTCGCGAAATCTTCTTCGGAAGGCTCGACATACTCCGTCATGGTGGCTCTCCATAGTGAAGCGCTCCGGAGGAAAATTTGCATCCGGCATTTCCAGTACCCATAGTTGGTACCGTTGAAGTGTGGAGGCCTGACTGAGGATAGTCCTTCCATAACTGAAGAAGCTCCATCGCGGTTCCTGAAGACGTTGTAGTCGTTGTTCGTCATAGCTTTGAACTTAGGCTATGTGTAGCTTTGAACCTTGGCTCTGATACCAATTGTAGTGCCCTGGGAAGCTACTGCACATGTACTAGAGGGGGGGGGGGGGGTGAATAGTACTTTTAAATAATAAGGAGAGTTATTCCTAATTATCGTGCAATTAACAAACAACGATGCGGAATAACTACAATCAAGAAATAATGCAAACGCAAACAAATGGTTTAATGGGTTCGGATCCACCCAAGTCTCCCCGACTTGTTCCCGGTGATCCTACGTCCCAACCACCCGGATCCCTTCCGGATACTTGAGTTAGAAACCCTAACTCAAGATTTCCAATATGAACACTTGCGAAAACCTCACAAGCGCAATCGACCTACAATCGATGACTGTGACTCCCACAACCCGGGATCACGCAAAACCTCTCACAACCGAGAGTATACAATTCAAATATAACTGAAATGAAATGCTTACCAACAAAATACCTATGCCTTAAGATTTCTTACCAAATTAGGGCAAAGAGGATTTTGATGGAGGAAGAGTCACCAAACCCTAGCTTCAAGAAGATGACCAGCAATGGAAGCCTAGGGATGAGATGGATGACCTAGAATCAAGCCCTTGGCTTGGAAGGCTCACAACCAATGAATCTCTCTAAAGGAATGAGAGTGAGGGAGAGATTCTTGATAATGGGAGAGCTTGAAGATGAGAGTTGAAAGCTTCTCTTTGAATCAATAGAACTCTGAAATAGCAGCCTTAGATCCTATGAAATAACCCCTCCAGGTATTTAAAGGATCAAGGGAAAAGGGAGAGAGAAACGTCGCTTTCAAAACTCCAACGGATCTAAATCTGAAGCAGACTAGTCGGTCAAAGAACAACCACTGACCGACTAGTTCATCAACTAGTCGGTCGGTGAAACAACATGAACCGACTAATAGGTGAACAGTGAACAGATGAAGATTTCAGACCTAGATAACTAGTCGGTCCAAGAAGACTTTCTGACCGACTAGTTTCACAACTAGTCGGTCGGTCAATAAACTTAGACCGACTAAGAGTCAAAAACAAATAGTCTGAATACAAA
Source organism: Scilla litardierei (assembly GCA_030789695.1). Taxonomy (NCBI): domain Eukaryota; kingdom Viridiplantae; phylum Streptophyta; class Magnoliopsida; order Asparagales; family Asparagaceae; genus Scilla; species Scilla litardierei. The sequence goes on along the minus strand of CM061137.1, from coordinate 14,311,151 downwards.
TGATTTAGTCGGTCCAAGAACAAATGTTGACCGACTAGATCAACAACTAGTCGGTCACCAAACGTTCTTAGACCGACTAACGATAAACAGTAGCTCAGGAGAAAATTGGCATGAACAGTAAAGTCCAACTAGTCGGTCAAAGAAGCATCACTGACCGACTAGTTCACAAACTAGTCGGTCGGTGAGTCAACGTAGACCGACTAACTGTAAACAGTACTGAACAGGAAATTAAGGAAGCAAACTAGTCGGTCCAAGAATAGATGCTGACCGACTAGATCACCATCTAGTCGGTCAGTACTTCTTCTCGTACCAACTAACATGCACAAACAAGTCCGAATCGAAGCGCGACGCTTCGAGGAAGTTAGAATGAACTAGTACTTAGATCCTAGAGCTACGATATGAGCGTTATGAAGATAGAAATGTAAGAATTACTCAAGGCTTAACATTCTATAAATCGAAGCTAAAAGACTATGAAATAAACCTAAAAGATCCGTCTTCAAAGCTTCAATCAAATCTTCATGACTTCCAAAAAGGTCCAAAAGCTTCAACGAAGCTTTAGACATTGAATACGAGCTTTGAGAAGTCTTAATATGTCGCTTTGAGTGTTCTCTTGAATTTGGCGACGATCTCCATAACTGCGCTCACAAAATGTTAGTTCATGATATATTTATGTTTGCTCATCATCCAAAACCAAATCCGGGGAGTCCAATACTCAACATGATCCTTATTCCAATTTAAATCCCTAACCAACAATAAATGCGGAATTGCAAATTAACCCAAAATGAAACAAGCAATTACAACAGATGTTTCAAGGGTTCGGATTACCCAATTCCAATCCAGACTTTTTCCATTCGTCCCTTCCACCCGGATACATCCATATACTCAAGTTAGAACCCTAACTTGATGTTTTCTTTAAACCCACTTGTAGCAACCCTACAAGTGTAATCGAACACAATTGATGTCATAGACTCCCACAACTTGGTATCAAGCAAACCCACTCACACAAACCGAGAGTGAAATCGAAATACGAAGTAATAGAATTCGAAATGAAAAACACTTACAAACACATATGCCCTAAAGTAGAACTTGAAGGAGCAAGTGTGTATGTGTTGATATCTCTTCCAAGAAGAGAGTGAAACACTTTCTCTTGTCACTAACAAATACCTAGAGGATATCAACTTTGATTCTAGGTTGGAGAGTAAAAGAGAATGAGATTGGAATTCTAAGGGTTTTAGAGAATGAGAGCTTAAAGATGAATGCTTGGATAGCTAAGAGAATCTCAATAGAATAATAGAAGCTCTCTTTATAGATTCTCTAAAACTACCAAACAAAATACCCAAAAACCCCTTTGAAATCTGCGTGAAAAATCCCAACGGATTAATTTTACAGCCAGGACAGGCGATTGATGCAGAACTTACAGTCGCCTGTTGCACTGTGTCAGAGGGTATGTGAGAATTCAAAGGATAACGTACCACATAGGACATTCGACTAATGAAGGTCGGACATGCGCATGTAAACTAACAGGCGACTGAGAAACATTCTACAGGCGACTGAGCGAAAGATGAGTAAGTGGTGAAAACTGAGGAAATTTGTGAAGACAGGACATGTGACTGATGTGGTATCCACGTGCTCCATGGCCATGGGTAGGCGACTGTGAAACCAACATCAGTCGTCTGGTCAAAACTTGCGTAACTTGCCAAACACCAAGTGTTAGGACAAGAGAGCGACAGGCGACTTTAGGCGCATTCACAAGCACTGGTCCATTGGCAGGCGACTGTAGGCGCATTCACAAGCACCGGTGCATTGGCAGGCGACTGTGAAAACAACATCAGTTGTCTGATCGAAAGATGACAAACTAGGGATCTTTGGGCAAGAGTGAGATATGCGATTGACTAACAAGTCACAGGCGCCTGTCCGGTGACATGCGCCTGAATAATGTACATCAGTCGCCTGATAGGAGTTATAGCAGAAAGACCAACACCCAAGTGTCAAAGTATGTGCAAAACAGACGACTGCAGAACAAATCATAGGCGACTATTTGGAGACAGGCGCCTGTAAAACGTCCAACAGTCACCTGTTGAGAGTCAAAAATGCACATGATAGATAATAATGAATTGGAGGCCAAGGAAATGAGTTCTAATGATTTCATATGACATAATGAAAGATGCTTGTATGATCAAACATAATTCTACTTCTAAGCTACATACTAATAAGAAAGAAGAAGAGAATAAAAGAATACATCTTGTCTTTGCCTCTCTTCTTTCTATTGAATGAGCTTGAAGTCTTCTAGGAGCTTCAATCTTTATCTTTGATCATCTAATCCACTCTACAAGCTTTGATTGATCATTGAGTGACATCCATTGCTAATTGATCTTCATGATATGCTTAGGCAATGGATTAACTGCAAGTAGAGGATTAGTCACAAGTATTTATGTTTGCTCATCATCAAAACCAAGTAGGGAGAAGTCCAACACTCAACATTCTCTCCCCTTCTGGTAATGACAAATAAACATAAACAAAAAGATAAATAATTGTGCTTAAGGAATACTTACTCTCCCTACATAGATGCCAATCAAGTTAGTCAATTTAAGTAAGGGCATCTATTCATCAATTGAAGCAAATATGTAAGATATGCACGAATGAAATGATTTCAAGTTTAGAAATTTAGGATTTTTGAATCCAAGTTCATTATATCTTACTCCTACTGAATCTAAGGCAGCTTCAATCTTAGATTCGAGTTTAGATTATACTTAGCACAAAATTATGATTTGTTTATTTCTCCCCATGACATTATCCAAAAAGAGGGAAGAGAAAACCAACAACAATAGTGCTAAATAAGAACTAAAACAATCATGAGAGTCTAAATAATGTGATACATATTCAATGTGATACCAAAAAAAGATCGAGAAAACACGAAGGTGCACCACACTGATATATATCAAATACTCATCAACAAAAGAAATTTTAGGTGACTAAAGGAATGAGAATCCAATATCAACAATACATGGGCAAAATGTCTCACATCATATATATATATATATATATATATATATATATATATATATATATATATATATATATATATATATATATAAATATATAATGGCTTTCATACGCCATATGATAGCCTCTCTTATACGCTCTCTCACATAAAGCACCCAAGTTGGGCTTGTACTTGGGTGCTTTATGTGAGAGGGCGTATGGGAGGCTCTCATATGGCGTATGATAGCCATTATTCTCATATATATATATATATATATATATATATATATATATATACGTTGGTACTCTCTCTTAATTTTCTAGAGTGAGAAGCTCTCATTCTTCGTTTGGGTAGGGCGTGGATCCGCTGGCCACCGTCGCGGCCGGCCAGGCTTTTTCGTCATCGGAGTTGAGGAATCGAGTCGGTGCGAGATCCTTGCTCCAGTTCTTTGCGGCGATTCATCATCGGTCGGTTCGAGGCGTTAGACGCTCTCAGCGGCCGCCGTGTCGTAGATCTGATCGTGAGGCGCTGTTGTGATCTGAAGCATCTTGTTCCTTTCTTGTGTACATAGAGCCTTCCTCTGGATCGGATCGGGATCTTATCATTGATCCCGATCCAGTGGTGAGTTCTTTTTCAATTTCAATTCGATCCATCTTGATTTAATGCTGCTGCTACGTTCTTGATAGATCTAACCTAAATATATTTCTCTTGGCTATTAAACTGTCTTGGAGTTGACGGAAGTGTTCTTGCTTGATCGACTCGTGTCGATTCAGGCTCGAATCTTCTTGTGATTGAAGTCTGGGAGTGGTTCTGATCGGAGGTATTTGCTGTGCTAACGATTGAGCTGCTACCTCGCTCTGATTGGAGTCACTGCTGGTGGGGCTTATTCCAGCAGACGACGAACTTTTCTGATCGGATCGAGAACTCAGGCTGAGTTCTCGATCCGACGGTGAGTGCTTTGTCACTCTCTATTTTTCTTTTCTTCTTGGTCTGATCTCTGACTTGTTTGTTCTTTGGCATGGCTGATCCTCTTGCTCGTCCTGATGGATCGGCGACATCTAATCCTACGGGAGATTGGTGCACTGTCAGCAAGAGAAGGCCAATCAATGCGGCTAACAAGGGGAAGGGACCTAGATCTGAATATCGGCCCCGTGCTCAAGGTACTCAGGTGAATGAGGGCGGTTCTCTTAAAGAGGGAGCTGGCGGTTCTAGAGGCAGGTATATGCTGGAGAGGAGAATGCTGAGGCCGACTATTGGTATCAAGATTAATCCGCTCGCAATGAAGCACTCTTGGCTGGACGTGTGCACTAACAAGAGGAAGATCTCTGATTCTTTGGAAATGAGTTATATCCCTCCAATTTTTGATGAAACAGGAACTCCCATTGCTTTGCTATCGCAGGAGTCCATTGATGAAGCTGCTAGCTCCTGGGAGAACACACTGGTCGCTTATGAGCTTGGAGATGTTCCCTTCTACAGCCAAATGAAGGCATGGGCCATCAGATCTTGGAAGAAGCAAGGTATGTCGATTTTCTCAAGGGAGAACGGATTCTTCTTCTTCCGATTCAAAGATAGGGTCGACAGCGATGGAGTTCTATACGGGGGGCCATGGATGTTCGATGGTAGGCTGGTCGTGATTCAGCGATGGGTGCCAGACTTGGCTTTTGACAGGGATATGTTGTCCTCCGCTCCTATTTGGGTTCAGCTACCCAATCTTCCACTGAAATTTTGGTCATTAAAGATTTTAAATTCTATAACTAGTGTTTTGGGATCTCCTATTTTCTTGGACAGAGCCACGACCACCATGGAGAGGATGTCATTCGCTCGCTATCTGGTCGAGATTTCTGCTGAGCATGAGCTACCGCAAGTTGTTGTAGCTCAGGTTGGAGATGGTGAATGCTTCGAAGTCGATGTCAGGTACGAAGGGAAGCCTCCTCGGTGCACCAACTACCAGTGTTTTGGGCACTTGGTTCAACAGTGTTCTTCCAAGGCTGGAGCTGCTGGCGTAGGTAATGGTGAGGAGACTATCACCGACAAAAATGGTGCAGGGGTCCTGGATGAGTTGCTGAAGGATTCAAATGCCCTGGAGAATGGCCGCCAAAAAGTAAGTGCTGTTACGAATCACTTGAATGCTTCTTCCTCGAACCAACCTGTTGATGGGGATGAGAGCTCTATCAATGCAAATTGTAAGGAGATAGAAGCCCAGGCCGTTGGTGTTTGTAATGACCCCGTGTTGGGGGATGTTGTTGGGTGTGGGTCTGTTATGTTGGAGAATTGTAAAAAGGATAGTAGGGGCAACGAGAAATGTATAGGGGTGGTGTAACGTCCCGCTCCCCAGTATACCCGATGAGTACGATTCCGTATCAGGTATTCCTGAAGAGGCGGGTGCTACGGAAGAGAAGTACAAAATTTCAAAACTCAAGCAGGCCAAATGCACACTGTTGGGATAGTACCTGTAGCATTCCAGACATCACAGAAACACAAAAAGAGCCACCAACTCAAAGCACCAGTATAACATATATATATATATATATATATACTGTTCAATTACAACATCAATTACAAATCTCATATACAATATATAACCCAAACTCACCCAAGTACAATAACACACCCAATCTCTCTCACATTCACCCCCACACTTAATTCCAACCAACTGGACTCAAAAGAAGCATGAACAAGGGAGATTTGTGCTTGAAATTGAAGGAAAAGGGAAAGAACAAGATTCGGCCAGAAATGGACAGATTTGGGGCTAGAGTTTTGGCCATGGAGCTTAGAGAAAGGGGAAAAATTGAGGGAGATGGAAGGGGAGAAGGATTAGGGCTTCAAACCTCTCTTTTCCTCCTCATTTCTTCTTCTATTTCTCATCCAATTCCCCACACAAACATTCGGCAGCAAGGGCTTCATTTTCGGCCTGGGGTTGGGGAGAACGGGAAGAGAGGGAGGAAAACAAAAGAAGTTTGTAGAAAAGAAAGAGAATTGAGTAGTACAAGTTTGCCATTCCTAATTAAATCAAACCCTCTTCCATCTTCTAATAGTCTAGCCCAACTATTAAAGCCCATTCAACATTAACTAGAAATAATCCAAGCACATCCCTAAAACAACCCAGCCTCTTAACTCAAGCCAAATGGCAAAGCCCAACAACCATCGCTTAGACTACGAAAATTAACTATAGGCCCAAACAATAACACAGATAATATTAATCAACATCACCAAAAATAAAAATACTAATACCAAAAATTATAACTATGTCACCAAAAATAACAACCAAACATCAATAATGATAATATCATTCATTAATAACATCATGAACATACCACTTTACTATACTTACTCGCCAACTAAAATCGCCAAGCACGCTAATAAACATTATTAGCATGCTAACAATAATATCAATTTCCTATCCAACCACACGCATTCAATTATATATCCCAAGCATATCATAGTCACATTATAGCCATACATGTAGGAATTTACTATACACACAACAAAAGTACTATACGCACACACGCAAGCAGTATTTTACACATACGGGCATTACAGGCGGTTTGTAATTTGGATCCTAATGTTGGGGATCATAGGGATGATGTTGGAACTATAGGGGCTGGAGAGCCTTGTAATATAGGGGAGTAAAATGGAGCCAGCTGTAATGTGAATTGTAATGGGGGGATGAGGACGCGGGAAGGAAAGAACAGAGCAGGCAGCAGCAGGATATCGAAACTGATACTAGCAGTGGGGATAAATGTATAGCCACTGTTTTGGCAGCAGCTAAAGGAAAGGGGGTTGTAAATATTAAGGAGCCCCAGAATAAGGGAATGTATAGACATAATGTTGAGCTAGCTGCGACTAGCGATAGTGGGGCAAGTAGTGGCCCGTGTAGCAAAGAAACCCTTGTACAGATGCCTAATAATATTGGGGGGACGGGTCTGGGGTCTGCTTGGGGATGGGCTCGGAAATGCCACCGCTGAGCTCACATCTCTCGCCGCCTAACTCACATGCTATTAAAAGTACCACCTCGGAGAACAGCATTAAATCGATAACCCCTTTAGCGCCTTAGGCAACTCTCGGTTGGGGGGATCCCTGCTTGACCTAGGGGATGAAATAGATTCTGACGATGAGCCTGTTGAAATGACTGTTGTCAATGAAGCCTGGCTGATCAAGCAAGAGCTATTAAAACAGAACAGTAAGGGGAGTAAGGGGAAGAAAAACAAATCCAAAATAAGGGAGGAATGGTTTCGAGTAAGGGCACTCGTAAGAGTTCAAGAATTAATAGGGAGGGTGAGCGCCTCCCACCCTCTAACTCTGATCAATGACCTTGTTTATCTGGAATAATAGGGGGCTCAATAGCGTTGCTAGACGGCGGGATCTTAAAGATCGTTTTCAGAAATATGCGCCCTCTCTGGGTTGGGCTAATTGAAACCAAGGTCACTGAGAATAATGGCCATAGAATTGCCAAATGCTTTCCTAAGAAGTGGTTATCAATCAACAATCGCAGTATACATCGTAATGGTCGCATTGTTATTATGTATGACCCCGATGTTTGGCATTGTGTGGTTGAAGACATGACGGCTCAGCACATATCCTTGAATTGTAGCAATGTTGCGGGTTTTGTTATGGTTGTTACCATTGTTTACACGTCCAACTCCTATCAAGAGTGCAGAACTCTTTGGGATGATATTATCTCGAGTGCCGTCAAGTTTAAAAATTCTCTCTGGATCATTGAGGGAGATTTCAATTGTGTCAGATATGCTATGGATAAAGTTGGAGGTAGAGCGGTTAAGGGGTCTATGGTTGATGAGTTTAATGATTGCATTAATGCCAGCGCTCTCATCGAGCTTAAGACTGTTGGTAACACCCTGAGCTAGAATAATCATAATATTGGGCAGCACCGCATTACTGCCACTCTTGATAGGTCCTTCTGTAATAGTATGTGGATGAATACTCTCACATCTTCTTACTGTGAATATATTGATGGAGGCACTAGCGCCCACTCCACCCTTGTTATCCGCACTCATCAGCCTGGTGGTACTGATCCTAAACCTTTCAAATTCTTTAATGCCTGGCATCGTAGTCCTGAGTATCCTAGTGTATTAAAAGAGCATTGGCGTATTAGGGTCAATGGCTGCCCCATGATACGGCTGGTTGCCAAACTTAAGAACCTGAAAAGGGGTCTTAAGAGTTTTGGAGCTGCCTTCAGAGAGGCTAATGATGTGGCTAAATTTCGTTCTGAGCTTGCCGCTATTCAGAGTAATCCTAATCTGAGCTCTTATGATGAGTTACAAAGAAAAGAACATACCTTAATCAATCAGCTTGCTGAAGCTATTGATATTGAGGAATATAATCTTAGGCAGAAGAGTAGACAAGATTGGTTGAGTCTTGGGGATCGTAATTCCCGGTTCTTTTATACTGCTATGTAGACTAGGCAGAGTCGTAATAATCTTGGGCATCTCATAGACTCTGATGGTTCTAGTAACAATTCCAGTGAAAAACTGAAAGTTGAAGGCCCTGAATTTTATTCTAATATGTATAATCAGAATGACTACTGGAGAGTTTCCTTGCCTCACCACTAAAAGAGTTCTCACTAATACGGCTACTGATTGGGTTGAAAGGCTGGTTTTGGCTGAGGAGGTTAAAAATGTTGTCTTTCAAATTGGGGTGGATAAGGCCCCCGGCCTTGATCGTTTCAATCGGTTTTTTTATTAGAACTCGTGGGATACCATTGGGAATGATGTCACCATTGCTATTCTTAATTTCTTCAAGTCTGGGAAGATGTATCACCAAATCAATCACACCTTCCTAACTCTTATTCCTAAGACTGTCAATGCTTCTGAGCTTGGTGATTACAGGCCCATAACCTGTTGTAATGTCTTGTATAAAATCATCAGCAAAATTCTCTGCAACCGTCTGAAAAAAGCGGTTATTGAGCTCATATCGCCAAATCAAGCCGCCTTTTTGCATGACCGTTTACTTGCTGATTGTGCCTTGCTTGCGCATGAACATATTAGGGATTTTAATAATCCTATGGGTGGCCGGGCCTGTCTCAAATTAGATTTGAAGAAAGCTTTTGATAGTGTTAACAGAGAATTTGTCTATTTCATGCTCCACCAAATGGGATTCAAGCATAAATTCATCAGCTGGTTGTGTGAATGCATATCTACTCCTTCCTTCTTTGTTATGATTAATGGTTCCCTTTATGGCATGTTTCAATCTAATAGGGGGCTGAGGCAGGGAGATCCACTTTTCCCTTATCTCTTTGTGATTGTTGTGGAAGCCTTCTCCTTACTTATGGCTAAAGCCAATGCCGCCTGCAGTATTAGGCCTATGAAAAGAGTCGGGGCTGTTACCCATCTCCTATTTACTGATGACTTGCTGGTGGTTTGTCGTGCTAATGAGGCTTCATTTAAGGGTCTGAGAGATCTGCTCTCCACTTTCAAATCCTATTCTGGGCTTGAGGTTAATTGGAGTAAAAGTGCTGGTATTTTTAGCAAGGGGGTTAGAGGTGCCGGTGACCTTGCTGAAATCTTGGGCATTAAAAGGGTGCAATCCCTATCTACATACTTGGGCCTTAAGCTTTCTACTAAATACCCTAATGCCTCTATGTTTGGCCGTCTGATTGATAGATGCAAAAGTAGGTTGCAGGGATGGTCCTCATCCTTATTATCCATTGCTAGTCGTATTGAGCTTGTCAAATCTGTTATCTATGGTATGGTTGTGTTCTGGATGCAGGCTTTCCGTATACCTAAGTCCGTTTTGTGCTCTCTTACTTCCATATGCAGAGGATTCATTTGGGGGAAAAATCATCTTTGGGCTTGGGATGATATATGTGCTTTTAAGCAAGAAGAAGGAGTGGGGCTTAGAAGTTTCTCTGATTTGAATAATGCATATGGCGTTAAGTTGTCTTGGCGTATGCTTACACATGGGGGGATCTGGGCTTCCTATATGAGGAACCATTATATGGGTAAAACTGGCTTATTCCTAGCTAAAGCGCATCCTATGCAATCTGGAACTTGGAAATTCATCTTGCATTGTCGGGAATTTACTAAGAAGCTCACCAAACTCACTGTCAGAGATGGGTCTCTACTCTCTTCTGGTATAATAATTGGCTTCCTTGTGGGCCTCTTAATGATACTTACGAGGTTCCTGCTGGGAAAGAGGGGTATATGGTTAGTGATTATTGGTCGGATGTGGGTTGGGCGGACTCCATGTCCCTTATAAATGTGCGGCACTTGATTGACATGGTGACTTTAACTGCTTGTGATGACTATTGGTCCTGGGTCCCCCTCCCTGCGAGATGTCTGGTTTGGGACTAGGGCTATAAAACCTCTATTTCCCTTTCACAATATCCCCAAGATGGCTATCACGTTATTGCGAGCTTTCCACGGGAAACTGCTTACCCCGTGATAAGATCGTACAATGGGGAGTGCCTACTTCACCCTTTTGTGCTCTATGTTCTGATAATGTCCATGAAAATATGGATCATATATTTTTTCGAGTGTAGTTATTCTAAATATCTCCTTTGCTGGAAGTTTCCTTAAAATGTGGTTCACTCTGCTCTGCCATCCTTTTTAGCAGGAATGGGGAATCTGATACTCACTCACTATCATAGGAAGGACAACATAGGAAGATTGGCCAAGACTGTCTTAGCTGTGATGACTTGGTACATTTGGAGGGAGTGAAACAGGAGAATCTTTGAAGGTAATAATCAGAGGCAGACGGCTCTGTTTGAGGATATAGCTGAGGATGTTAGAATTGCCTTGAGACAGGTGGATTGGGATCTTAACAGTGGTGAGAGCTCCCCCCTTCAAACTGGGGGTTGATTCTTTAGGTTGTTGATATTGTAATCTTTGTTTTCTATTTGGATCTTGGGATAGAGGAAGGTGCTTGTTTAGGTGTGGGGTGATGGCGCCTGTGCTCTTGCCCCGCCTTACATTCATCCTTCTTCCTCTCTAGAGCCTTGTACATTTTTCCTAGTATCAATAAAGATGCAACGCATATTCTTCAAAAAAAAATTTTATAAAATAGGGATGTTATCAAGAGAAATTGGATAATAGAAATTAGATAAGAGAATTTGGACAAGAGAAATTGGATAAGCGATGAGATTTTGAGAGATAAGATAAGAGGTGAGGAATTTTGTGATGAGATTTTGATAGATAAGAGAAGAGGTGGGGAATTTTGCACATACAACCCCGTGTTTTGCATTTTTGCCCCTGGACCCTCCACACACACACACACACACTTTTTATTCTTCCCCCTTCCCGACCATTTTTTAGTCCAGGTGCACGTGTGCACGGGTTATTTGCTTTTGTGTGTGTGTGTGTGTGTGTGTGTGTGTGTGTGTGTGTGTGTGTGTGTGTGTGTGTGTATAAGCACACAGAGAGACAAAATTGCACAACATATACACATGGATCACATCAGAGAGTAAAAAGACAAAATGTGATATCACAACAAAATCCATTACAAAAGATACACCACATCCATATACAGACACTCAAACCTTAACAAAAAGAAGTCATAGGGTGAGTAGTGGGAAAGCTTCATCAGTCAATCTGGATGACAATGGGATCCGAAGGGCGGTCAGAACAATGGAACATCAGTCTAGCAGAGTGACGAGAAGGATACACAGGAGCCTTCCGCTTTGATGACAATGAACCATAACCAGCAGGGATCTCCACGTGATCAGGCACTGAAGACTGACCAACAGTAGCAGTAACAGGCTCTGAGAGCTGAACATCAGTCGGAGGAGGCTGGGTGACCTCAGCATGATGGGCCTGAGCATCACCTGGAGGATGAGGAACATCAGTCTGAGTTACATCCTCGGAAGAAGGGAACATAGCCTGAAGAGAGGATGGAATTAGGAAGTCGTGATACAGAAACGACTTGTAGTAAAGCTCAAGCAGAATAGATAGTTTCTAATCCATGTCAGAGACTTTCAAATCAAGAGTAGTCACTCGCTCATTCAACTGAATGAGGAGGGGATATGAAAATGGAGCTGAATGAGGCAGAGTTGTTGGGTCAACAGTATGCGAAGGAGAGGGCTCAGACTTAGTTATTGAAGGAGGAGGATCAGCGACAGATATCCCAAAAAACTCATCGAGAGAAGAAGAGGACCGAGCACTCAGAGAGCGGGGGGGACAAAGAAGCCGTAGGCGAAGAAAATTCGAACCGATGTATGTAAGAGGAACTCAAGTGTTTCCTCAAGGGTTTCAACCATGAAGTAGCAGTTTTGGGGGCCATGAGCAAAAATCGACTGAAACGAATGATTAGGGCTCGAAAGCGAAAGTGGTAGCGAAGTTTTACCACAATCGATGGAGGAGGAGAGGTTCCAAAGCTCGATCGAAGGAAAGGAGAGGGAAAACGACGGCAGAAGCTTCGAATCGATGGAGAAGATCGAATGACAGGCTCTCGTTTAAAGAGGAAGACGGGGAACTGTAATCGACGGAGAGAAAAAATGAAGGGCCCTCGATGACTTAAGTGGTGGGGTAACAGATCTAGGCCGTTGGATCAAAAGATGGACGGCTCGGATTAAAGCAACGAACTGACACAGATGTGGACAGTCGCATGGTGTACAAACTTCAGTCGGCTGGCCGAAAAATAAAAAAACTGACTAAAGAGATAGACATGCGCCTGTAGTGAAAGTCACAGTCGCCTGGCAAATCGGCAGGCGCCTGTAAAATACACTACAGTCGCATGACCGAAAGTCAACAATTTTGATGATTTGAGAGAAAATTATCAAGATCAAGGGATGTGCCCGATGATCAAATTTCAGTCGCCTGTCTGAGAGACAAGCACTTGAAAATAATACATCAGGCGCCTAAGCGAAAAACACTAATTTCAGTTAGAAAGTCTAGAGTTGGGCATGCGACTGTCGAAGGATTGACAGTCATCTGTCCTGGTCCAAAAATGTAGGATAAAGCTAAAATCAAGAGAATTGAGATAACTTACCCTAATACCTATACTCTAACTACTCTACAAACATGAAATCACCAACAAAATAATATAGATTAACATAGAAATCACGTATACTAATTCAAACATGTAAAATCATCAAAATCTCAAATAAATCTCATTGAAAAGTATATGTAAAAAATATGACATATATAAACATGAGATGTGAAATGATAACATGAGTTCAAAGCATGATTTAACATATAAATATGAACTCCTATATTTCAGATTCACCCATAATCCCTAATTCTCCACACAACCTCACAAAAGAGTCTTCTTTAAGAGGTTTAGTGAAGATGTCGGTGATTTGTTTTGGGGTTTCAATGTATTCTAAGATTATGTCCTTCTTAGCTACATTATCATTAATAAAATGGTGTCTCACATCTATGTGTTTAGTATGGTAGTGGTGTACTGGATTCTTGGAAAGACATATTGCACGTTGGTTATCAACCATGATAGTGCAAGTATCACAATTAGCACCATAGTCTTTGAGTATGCATCGCATTCAAAGAACTTGTGGACATGCAAGACCTGCGGTAATATATTCAGCTTCAGTCGTGGACAATGATATCGAGTTCTGAGAATTTCCTAAAAATGGTAAGTGCCACTAGTACTCTTCCTATCAGATTTGCATCTGGCAAAATTGGCATCGCTATATTAGATTAACTCATATGTGCTAGACTTAGGGTAAAGTAACTATAATCTAGTGTATGATTGAGATAACAAAAAATTTGTTTAACTGCAATCAAGTGTGACTCCTTATGTCTAGCTTGATATCTAGCACAAAGACATACGGAGAACATAATATCAGGCATACTAGCAGTTAAGTAAAGTAAGCTACCGATCATACCTCGATATAGACGAATGTATACATCTTTTTCGTTCTCATCCTTGTGTAGATGGGTTGTTGTACTCATGTGAGTCGGCTTACTTGAAGACAATTCCATCCCGAATCACTTGATAAGCTCCACTGTGTACTTTGTTTGATGTATGAAAGTCACATCCTTTATTTGCTGAATTTGTAGTCCAAGGAAGTAGTTGAGCTCACCTATATGGCTCATCTCGAATTCATCCTTCATAGACTTAGAAAATTCTTGGCAAAGATTAAAGTTAATAGAACCAAATATTATATCGTCTACATAAACTTGAATTAAAAGGATGTTATTTTCATTATCTTTAATGAAAAGAGTTGAATCAACTTCACCCATTTTAAAACCTAAATCCAAAAGGAAGGTTTTGAGTCGATCATACCAAGCTCTAGGAGCTTGTCTCAACACATATAACGATTTCTTAAGTTTGAAAACATGGTTTGAAATTTTTTCATGTATGAAACCGGGTGGTTGGGAAATATAAACTTCTTTATTAACGATACCATTTAAAATGCACTTTTAACATTTATTTGAAATAATTTAGAATTTTTATGAGATGCAAAAGATAAAAGCAACCTACTAGCTTCTAATCTAGCTACGGGGGGCAAAGGATTCTTCGAAATCAATACCTTCCTCTTACCGGTAGCCTTGAGCTACTAACCTTGCTTTATTCCTTATGATGACCTTGTTCTCATCCGTCTTGTTCTTAAAAATCCATTTGGTCCCAATGACTTGGTGACCATTTAGAAGAGGAACGAGCTCCCAAACTTCAGTTCTTTCAAATTGCATGAGCTCTACTTTCATTGCAACTATCCACGAGCAATCCTAACAAGCTTCTTGAATGTTCTTTGGCTCAACGGTAGAGAAAAATGCACAATGAGAGAATTCATCGATACTTGACCTTGTTCGGACACCCACACCAATGTCTCTAATTATTTGGTTATGGAGGTGATCTCGAACGATCGGATAAGCTTTGGGAATACCTGGGTCACTTGGAACATCCTCAACATTTTCATTAGTATTGTTAGTCTCAATAATAGAATCATTAATTTTAACATTACTAATGGAATCACATAAGACATCTACACTATCATCGACAACATGAGGAATATCAAAATATTCATAAAATGAAACATGTAGTGATTCTTTGATCGTTGAAGAGGTTTTGTTGTATATCTGATAGGCTTTACTACGTGTGGAGTATCCAACAAAGATTTCTTCATCAGATCTTGGCTCAAATTTATCTAAGTTACCATATGTGTTCTTTATAAAACATTTTGAACAAAAAAAACGAAAATATTTAACTTGCGGCTTTTTATCATAAAATAATTCAAAACAAGTTTTGTTCGTTCGAGGCCTCACTAGGATCCATATTTAGCACATAACAAGCCGTGTACACCGTCTCTGCCCAAAATTATAATCCAAGATGACTATCATGGTGTATGGTGTGAGCACACTCAATAAGGGTCCTATTCTTTCTCTCAACAACACCATTTTGAGGTGGTGTGCGAAGAAAAGAAAAGTTGTGAGTAATCCCGTTGTCATCACAAAACTTAGTGAAAAATTCATTCTCGAATTCTCCTCCATGATCACTACGAATAGTGATAATGTGGTTCCTAAGAAATTTTGAATGCAAATATATTAAAATCTTCAAAAGCTTCATTTTTATTGGTTAAAAATGAAACCCAAGTAAATCTAGAGAAGTCATCTACGATGACTGATCCATAATGAGCATTACACAAAGATGCGGTTCTAGTTGGCCCAAATAAATCAAAATGAAGTAATTTTAGGGGTCTCTTACAAGTTATACCATCTTTAAGTCTATGACGATTTACTTAGTTTACCTCTTTGGCATGAATCACAAAAGTTTTCTTACTAAAAGAAATCTTCGAAAAATGTTTAACAAGATCATGCTTAGCTAAATTATATAAGTGCTTAAAATGAACATGACCAAAATGGCGATGCCATTATAGTTGTTCATTAGTATTATCAACTAAGTAATGTTCTATGGTTTTAGGCAAACTTAAATAATAAATATTTTTACGCCTAATACCGGTAAATAAAACATGCGAATCAATATCAACAATATTGCAAATACCCTCTCCAAAGTTAACCATGTAACCCTTGTCACAGAGTTGACTAATGGAGATAAGGTTATGATATAAACCACTAACTAAATAAACATTAGTAATAAGTGGGTTGGAAGGATTACCGACTTTGCCTACTCCAATGATGGTTCCCTTTTGATTGCCTCCAAAAGTGACCGTTGCACCATCCTTGATGCGAACCACTTCGGAGAGCAATGTGCGATCTCCCGTCATGTATTTGGAGCATCCGCTATTGAGTATCCATCCTTTCCTTTTAGAGCCAATATGTATATTATTACTCTCTTTCTTGTTCTTGTGTACATACACAGTATATCATAAGCTCATGGCACCCAAGCTTTGTTGGGTCCAATGGGATTAGCCATTTAGAAACCAAGTCCAAGTGGACTTTGGCTTCCCAACATAGTTACCACTATTTATCACATCGCTAAAATAAGAATTGACATAAGCATTTGCCATGGCCCGTTTTGCCATATACGGTATAGTGTACTTAGTGGAGTGCTATGTGCAATATTGTGTGTATTTGTTTGCCTATATGTGGATGATATTGGTAGGTGATGTGTATATTGGTTGCAGTATTGGTTGAGGTAGTGGTTGTACTATTTGTAGTAGTGGATGTTATTGTTTGTAGTCATCATGTGATATATGGTTGCATTTATATCATGTGAGACTCCTATAGTAGTAGTAATAGGGTGGTTATTATATTTGAATGATGTGTATATGTGTGTGCATGGTTGTAGTGGGTGTACGCGGGAGTGGCACACTTGTAATTAGTGATAGTGTGGTGTAATTGTATTGGAATGTATTGATATTTGAATGAGCATGAATGTATGGCTATGGGTGTATGTTGGCATGTACGGGGTGACCCTTGAGGGCGGGGCTAGTGTGAATAGGGGTAAGGGCATTTTGATCTTTTGGATATGTATGTGCATTAGTAAAAAAAGTGTAGTGTATTTAGTAATGGCATTCCTTTGTAGTTAAGGGAACTTGAGGGGCATGTGTTTAAGAGGGGTATCTTAGTAATTTTATGGATACCATGCTTATCTTAGAGAGAAGGTGGCTTGACCATGTGACTTGCTAGAGGTCTCTCTCTTCCTCTCGTTAATTCTTATCTTTCTTTTTCCTTTTTTTTCTTATTCTTTTATCCATCCTCTCTCCCCACAAATTTCGACCCGACCCTTAGCCTCATCCCCTCTTCCCTCTAGAACTTGAAAACCCTTGCAAAGGTTAAGATATAATAGATGGGCCCTTTCTCCTTAAGGATGCTTTGGAGTTTAAGGAGGATTTTGGCTTAAAAGTGGAGTTTGAAGCTTTTGTGAAGCATGAAGGGTGAACCATGATGGAATGTGTCATGCACTTGAAGAGGGCCTCAAGATAGCAATTAAAAGAGGGATTTTAGTCTTCGTGAGGTATGATTCCCATCTCCACTAGTAGTTTCCTTAAGGCATGTTAATTGCTTGATTATGTTGGATGTAGTCATTCTTAAATTCCAGCAAAACTGGTATCATGTTCAGCTGTGATTCCTGATCACATGAGCTCGAATATAAATCTGAAAAAATACCATCATGTAGAGCATGCAATTATACCCCATAATCATATAAAATTTGACATATGTCCAGTTCAATAATTAGGAGTAAAATTCCCTCTTTACAACATGTCTGAATTTCTTTCAGTCTGGACACAGTTTAGCAAAATTGAGTTTAGTCCCTGCACACTCTTTAGAAATTAGAGTTCTTGGTCTCATTGTAAAGATAACAACCCGCTCTACAACTTTTTCCTAGGTCATGTTTTCAAAATTTTAACTGCAACATGTCTTAAATTAGCAATTGTTACAGATCTTGGAATCTGTCTGAAAATCAGTCTTGACAGGTTTTACCAAACAATTCACCATAAATCATCTAGTTCATAGTTCTACATGAAATTTTATAGGTGAATTCATCACTACCATATTTACAACTTTCATTTAAGGATTCTTGTCAAATTCACAAGGAACATGGATGAAATATGCTGCTCTTTATGGCTGCTACTGGCTGTTCCAGCAAGCTGAAGTGTTATCTAATGTTTCAAATGAAGTGCTACGGTTAATTTTGTTGCTATCATTAATGAATGTTATCATTAACTGAAAGGAATATTCATGATGCTATTTGTTAATGACATTGCTTGTGTGTTAATAACCATGTTAATAACCCCTCAAGTGTTTGTGGAAATGCCTCAATGAAGTCAAAAAAATTCAGAAATTGAGAATTGTGCATGTGGATGCGTTGGCCTCGAGCCACATTGTCGATCAGCTAAGTTAGAGGCTTGGATGTCATAGCTACCCCTATTTATGATTGGGTTATGTTATGTGATGGAGGGCATGACACGTGAGTCCATGACCCTAGACCTTGTGAAAGCTGGTTAATGTTGGAAGACATTGTAAAGCTATGCCATCATGCCTTCTAACTTGCTATGAGAAATGTTACCAGATGATTCTTTAAATGTCTCAATCCTCTATAATGAGGGAGAGTTAGTGAAACCCGGGGTTTAGGTGGAAAAGCTGAGTAAATAATGGATATGAGGTCTGGACCCTGGGGGACTGTGGAGATGTGATTTGTGGTTATTCCCACTCGCCCTTACCGGGAGTGGTAGTTACTTGGAGGTGTGATGATGTGGTTTGGGTGTGGAGAAGTGTATGTGGAGATCCTCACTCTCGCTACCGTCCAGGGAGGAGGCGGAGAGGCCCGGTGTACAGTGTCCATGTCCACTGCACTGTGTGCCATTCTCATCCCAATCTTGGGGTGGGGCCCGTGAGGCAGGTCCCCTGACGGGGCAGGGTGAGAGGCCCGGTGTCATACAGTGCCCGTGTCCACTGTGCCGTGTGCATTTCCACCGCAAATCTTGGGGTGAGGTCCAGATTTTATATTCATGGTTTACCCAGGTTTTTCAAATAACAACATGGATAACTGAGCTGTCTTAATAACTGATAAGCTAAACTATAAGCTTGTGGCATTTTCCCGGCTTGAGACTCGCGTAGTCATGTTACAGTTGTAATTAGTTGTGACACATGTGACTTGACCCTTGGCACCTTGTGTGTTTATTTTTTGGCCTATGCCTTGTTGTCGTTTACTTTAGTCCTCTTTACTTTACTCCTTATTCGTACTGCTAACTCTCTTTTGTAGGAGCTTGTCATCGTGCGACAGGTACATTCCTTCCATTGCCTTTACCTTACCTAGCCATATCAATCTTGTATGTAGTCCATGTCTGTAGATGTACTACCACGTGGAGTTGGGATATCCTAACAGGTCACGCGTTGACGTGCCTCCGTTGACTTTTACAGGTGTGGTTCTTGGAGTGGGTAGCAGATGGAGCTGTGGAGGTCTCTGGTTGAGTCTAGAGCGTGGAGTGGTGAGGGGAGAGGAGAGAGCTATGTGTACCTTGGGTTGGGTTTTGGGGGTAGAGTTGAGATAATGTATCATGTGTTGTATAAGTCAGACGTTGATGACGTACCATTGCCCTCTGGTTCTGTGATGTTCTCTGGTTAGACTTGTTGTTATTCTCTGTTGATGTTGTTTAGCGTAGTTATTTGTTGTCTGTGGTTATGAACATTGTAGGTGCTACCTCAGCAGTGTGCAATGGACCGGTTCGTATTTTTTGCTTCCCTCACTCTCGTTCTTCATGGACTTGATAAAAAAGGTTTAAATTCCCGTGTATCCTGTTGAGCGGGTCGTCACAACATTCCTATCATTTGTGCTAGTATTCTTAGGAATCCAAATTGTGTATATTTTGGATGTCCTTTTCCTAGTTGCATGCACATTTGGTTGAGATCTATGTGATGCATGCTTCATAAGAGCATGAGATCTAGCATATGAAGATGGAGGTGGATAAGCATGAGATATATATGGGTTATATGCAAATTGAGGAGCATGCATGTTATTGAAACATATGGAGCATGCATGTGATGTGGCGGATGTGTATGAGCATACATGGGAGGATTAGGTGTATGAACATATGAGTGTATAGGAGCACGTGCATGAGTATTTCTCAAGTGTGAGTTTGCACATGCCCGTAGGTGTGGAGCATAAAATGTGTCATAAGTGTCCACATGTGAAGTGGGAGATTTCCAACGTGTATGAGTGTTGGTGTACATATAGGCATGACATTTCTTTTGTTTCCACCCTTAGTGGGTTTCTTGCCAAACGAGGGAGAGTGTGAAGTGGTGGCCTTCTTGGTAGGTTTGCTATCAATAGTGTTTTTGATACCACTATTGGATGCATCGGAGGATGGCCTCACAAAATCTATAGTTACACCACTATAGAGGTGCGAGGTTTGAATGCATTTGCTTCCACATAACCAAGTCCAACACGATGTGTGGCTGGAAATTGGTTTGAAAGCAATTCATCCAATTGACCTTTCCCTTTGGTAAATCTCTTAATTTGGGAGGACATGAGCTCATATTTCTCCCAGAGGAAAGAAATATTAGTATCCAAAGTGGACACACATGTTTTGAGCTCGTGCACTCGGGTTTTAAGAGAATCATTCTCAATACCCAATTGTGTGTGTTTTGAAGCTAAATCAACACTATCTTTAGAATAACCTTGATCTAGTTGAGATTTGAGGGAATTCACCTCATTTCTCAAGGTGCCATTTTGAGAAACCAAATTAGCATCCTCAAGTGTAAGTGTGTCAACAATGGTGTCATTGTTGGTGATGCATGCCATGGATGATTTACTAACATCTGTTTTCTTCAAATTAGTATATCTAAGCATACGAGATTGATACTTAGAAAATAATTCTTCGTTAGCAATACGGTGTTCATCCATGGTTACCTCGGGTTCATCATTCTTACTAGCACTCCCATCAGAGAATGCATCTTCTCAGGCCATGGAGCACATATGTGCACTCTCACCCTTCTCATCCTCGTATTCACTTGAGGAATCTACACTTGAGTCATCGAAAGTCCCAACAAGTCCTTTCTTCTTGTCTTTCTTAAATTTGTCAGACTTGTGGTACTTTGGTGCTTTCCAGTTTTCTTTGTTTCTTAGCATTGGGCAATCCTTCTTGATGTACCCTACCTTGTTACACTCAAAACAAAGAGACGGTGAATTGTTAACGAAATCAAATTTAAATTTGGAAGGAAATTTACCTTTGCGAAAGAATTGTTGGAACTTATTCACCATTTGTGCCATTTCTTCCAAATCCATTTCATTCTCGGATTCATCATAATCGGAGGATGAAGAAGTAGCCTTGAAGGCTAATGCTTTCTTCTTTGCCTCCGTTGGGTTCATCATATCTCTAATCTTCATTTGTTCTCCCTTCTTACTTCGTAAGACATGAGAGTACCGATGAGATTCACCACGGTATACTTTTTCATGTCATTGACCCCCTCAATGAAAATTGACCTTCTTTCCCATTTAGAGGTCATTTCCATGATTATCTTTCTCATCTTTTCATGTTGAGTGTATACTTGACCGAGATCTTCAAGCTCATTGGTGGTGTCGGTGAAACGACCGTACATCGTTGCAATGTTCTCACTTTCCTGCATATGAAACATGTCGAAATTTTGCATAGCAACATATAATTTTGACAATTTTAGCCTGTTCGTTCCCTCGTGGGTAACGACGCGATGGTTCAATATTTGATATGCACTCTTACATGTGCATATCTTATTGAACTCATCCGGATCCAATGCGCAATGAAGAGCGTTCATTGCCTTGGCATTATTCACCTTGGCGGACTTCTCGGCGAGAGTCCATTTGTCAAAATCTTCTTCGGTGGGTTCAACGTAATCCTTATGGAGGGTTCTCCAAAGAGAAGCACTCCTTAGAATGTCTCCATCTGGCACTTCCCATAGCTGAAATTCGTGCCGTTGAAACGCGGAGGATGAACCATTGATTGTCCTTCGAAAATGATAGAAGCACCATCACGATCGTGATTATTGTACGAAGGAGGTGGAGAAACGTTGTTGTTGGTGGATGCCATAACTATAAACTTTGAGCTCTGATACTAATTGTAAGGACCCTGGCTATGAGAAAAACACCAGAAGGGGAGTTGAATAGTGTTTATAAAATTTAAACGATATTTATACCAATTTAAATCACTAACCAACAATAAATGTGGAATTATAAATTAACCAAAAATGAAACAATCAAACATAAAGGATGTTTCAAGTGTTTGGATTAACCAAGTCCAATCCCGACTTGTTCCCGGTAATCCTACGTCCCTTCCGCCCGGATACCTCCGGATACTAAAGTTAGAACAATAACTTGAGTTTTACTTTAAACCCACTTATAGCAACTATACAAGTGTAATCGAACATAATCGTTGTCATTGACTTCCACAACTTGGGATCAAGCAAACCAACTCTCACAAGCCGAGAGTGAAATAGAAATACGAAGTAATGAAATTCGAAATGAAAAACACTTACAAATACATATGCCTTGAAGTGGAACTTGAAGGAGAAAGTTTGTGTGTGTGTGTGTGTGTGTGTGTGTGTGTGTGTGTGTGTGTGTGTTGATTTCTCTTCCAAGAATGGAGTGAAGCCCTTTCTCTTGTCACCACCAAATGCCTAGAAGATATCAACTTTGATTCTAGGTTGGAGAGCAAGAGAGAATGAGATTGGAATTCTAGGTCTTTAAGAGAATGAGAGCTTGGGGGCTTAGAGATGAATGCTTGAATGGCTAAGAGACCCCTCAATGGAACAGTAGAGGCTCTCTTTATAAGTTCTCTAAACCTCTCAAATAGAATACCCAAAAAAACCCTTTGAAATCCGTGTGGAAAATCCCAACGGATTAATTTTACAGGCATGACATGTGACTGATGAAGAACTTACAGTCGCCCGCTGCACTGAGTCAGAGGGTATGTGAGAATTCAAACGGTAATTTACCACGTAGGACAGTCAACTGATGAAGGTCGGTCATGCACCTGTAAACTAACAGTCGACTGAGAAACCTTCTACATGCTACAGACATCCTAAGTGAGTAAGTGGTGAAAACTCAGGAAATTTGGAAAGACCGGACATGCGACTGATGTGGTATCCGCATGCACCAGTGACATGGGCATGCGATTGTGAAACCAACATCAGGCTTCTGGCCGAACCTTGCATAACTTGCCAAACACCAAGGGTCAAAACAAGGGATCGACAAGTGATTGTAGACACATTCACAGGCGCATGTGCCTTGGGTAGGCGACTGGGAAAGCAACATCAATCGTCTGACTGAAAGATGACAAACTAGGGATCTTTGGGTGGCATGCCCTATTTTGCACCATACGTGTATTCTACCGAATACGCGTAGTATTTCTACTTACGATACATGCGTAGGCATGAAATAAACGTAGCTATCGATAAATGTAACATATTGCAAGGAGGATTAGGCCATAATGCGTGGTTAAGATACGAGAAAGCGAGATTGAGCGCAGGAGAAGTGTGAAAGATGTCGTCAGTGCAAAACAACAGGAATGTGCTAGACGTGTGTGTGTGAAGCATATATGCATCCATGGATGAGCGTGGATGTGTAGGGAGAGCCATGGAAGTGTGAAAGGGGATAGGGGTCAATGGCAAGCCCCGTAAATTTTTAGAAAAGTCAGGGGCAAACGGTCTTTTTGACTAAAACTGCTGTGCGTACATACTTAAGTGGTTGGTGCATAAAGTAATGGCAAACTTGTAAATACTTGAAACTTGAGGGGTAATTTTGGAAGTGTATTTTAGTCATTTCATGATGTGCATGCTTATCCTAAAGAAGGTTCTAGTGTGGGATATTTTTGGAGGAGGTTCTTCATTCTTCCATACTTTTCTTTTCTCTTCTCTTTTCACTTTTCTTTTCCTCTCATCCACCTAGCATGGCCGGCCACCCCTCCCATGTATTTCCCTTATTCTTCACTGCAAAACCCTAATTTTCATTTCCAAATAAAAGGGGTCCAAGCTTACTTCAAGGAAGAAGAAGATGGAGAAGAAAGAAAGGGGAAGAGAAGGAGAATTTGAGATTTGAGGTAGGAAACTTCTTGGATTTGGAATTCCATCAAAATTGATTTGTGTTATTTTGTTATTATAGCATGTTTTACTTAATATGTATTAGTGATGGTGAAATTTCATGGGCCATGTTTCAATTTTTCATATTATCCCTTGAAATACTTAGTAAAACCAACTCCTTTGAAATTCTGAAATTCTTATGGCTGTTGTTGCTTCAATTCTGATTACTGTAGCACGAATTAGGGTTCAACAAAAATATGAGCTTTTAAATCTTGAAGTACTACCTCAAAATAATATAAATTTTGATATGGTATCAATTCAGAAATTAGGATAAATAAATCCATCTTTACAGCATGTCTGTTTGATTTTCAGTGTTGTCACAGTTTAGAAAAATTGGCCTAGACACCTGCACACATAATGAAATTTTGTGTTCTTGGTCTTGTTGGAAAGCTAACAAGTTTTTATTAAAAATTCATCACGTGCTTATATGTCGAATTTCTAACTCCAACATGCCCAAAATTGACTCTCAATACAGGCCCTGAAATCTGTCTTAAAAACAGAATTGACCCACTTCACTAATTAATTCACCATAAATCATATAGTTCATATTTGTACATGAAATTTTATATGTATATCCATAACTTCCATATCTTCAACTTTAATTTATAAAGTTTTGTCAAATTTCCAAGAGAAATAGATTAAATATGTTGATCTTTATGGTTGTTCTTGCAATTTCAGCAAGCTGAATTCATTAAGTTCTATTCTTATTCATTATTTGTGATTAATTGGCCATCATTATTCTTGCTTAATATGGTTGTATGTTGAAATGGGTTTATGCTCTTGGCACATGTAAATGTTATTATGTTGCTTCATTATGAATGATGCCCGTCAGGTGTTCGTTGAAATGCCTGAATGAAGGCAAATGCTAAAAATGTGAGAAATGCTCAATCGTGTGGATATGAACTGAAATTTGATATGAACTTGTAATGTTGGGAGCATGTCATGCGTGGTACTATATGTGATGTGGTGATGGGTGGGTATGAATACAATGGAGGGCATGACACTTCGGTG
Source organism: Scilla litardierei (assembly GCA_030789695.1). NCBI lineage: Eukaryota > Viridiplantae > Streptophyta > Magnoliopsida > Asparagales > Asparagaceae > Scilla > Scilla litardierei. The sequence continues at coordinate 14,286,236 of CM061137.1, read as the reverse complement.
CATGACCCAAGTTGATAAGAATATGGAATGTGATGCCATGCAACATGACCCCTTCATTATTAAAATGATTAAATGAAACTCTTGAATGTCTCAGTCCTCTCTAATGAGGGTGAGTAGTAAAGCCCGTGTTTTAGGTGGGATTTGAGTAAATTGTGGATATGAGGCCTGGACTGTGAAGCTGGGAGATGATTATGTGATGTGTAGAGTTTACACCCACTCGCCTTTACCGGGAGTGGAGGGGATTTTTACACCCACTTGCCTTTACCGGGAGTGGAGGGGTCATACGGAGGTTGGGTTATATGAAGAGCCTCACTCCTGCCAAGGACGGGGGAGGTGAGAGGCCCGGCGTACAGTGCCCGTGTCCACTGCGTCGTGTGCTATATTCACCCCAAATTTGGGGTGAAGTCCAGATCCTTGTATCACACAGTTTACCCAAGTTCCAATTAACTCAATTATGAAATAATAAAATAAGAAATTGCGTGTTACTCCTTCTGCTGGCAGCACTTCCCCTTCCCTTTGCCTGTTTCTTTGTGACTCTGTGTTATGCCTCAGGCACTTGCACTCTTCTTATTAAATAATGTTTGCTTGAACACCCTTGTTATTATTATTACTATTATTCATGCTAACCTTTTTCTTGCAGTAACTCGACATGGGACCGCGTGTATGATTCCTTTGTTTTATTTATTTAATTTTCACTATATCCCTTAGTTACATGCTCTATTTCTCTTGCTTGCCTTGTGATCTGATAACCCTAAAACGGAGTCCCAAACCCAAGTTGATTCTTACTGGGGCACACATTGATCTGCTCCTCCTTATTTTTCAGGTAGCAGGGTCAGCTTGGTTGGAGATGACTTGGAGTCGGGAATCAGGGGTAGTACTCGGTGTGAGCTGTAGCTTGTAAAGTGACTTGGTTGTCTTAGGGGGTGGAGAGTATTGGTGTAAGTGAAATGATATATCTGGGTTATGTATATAAAAGAAAGTTGTTATATAAAATGTGTTGTTGCTGCTTTATGAGGCTCATGATATTACTGTGGAGTTTTACTCGTACTATCCCAGCATGTGCGCAGTGTCCTGCTTACTCAGTTTCTTCTTTCTCTCTCTTTCTCTCTCTCATCACCCTCACTCTTCAAGATACTTAGGGAAAAAAAATTTAGATGTCAGGTATTCTGAGGAACGGGACGTAACATTGGGCAAGAGTGAGACATGCGACTGACAAAAAAGTCACATGCACTTGTAACTGGACATGCACATGTACTTTCGATAGCAGTCACCTGATAGGAGTTATAGCAGACGCCCAAAAACCAAGTGTCAAAGTATGTATAAAATAGATGACTGTAAAACAAATCACATGCGACTGTAAAACGTTCATTAGTTGCCTGTTGAAAATCCAAAATGCACATGTTAGAGAATAATGAATTGGAGGCCTAGGAAATGAGTTCTAATGAATTCCTAAGATAGAATGAAAGATGTGTGTGTGCTGCAACATAATTCTACTACAAAGCTACATACTAGAATAGAATAAAAAGATTACATCTTGTTTTTGCCTCTCTTCTTTCTATTGAAAGATGTAGAAGTCTTCTTGAAGCTACAATCTTCGTCTTCGATCATCTAATACACTTTATGAGATTTGATTGATCCTTGAGTGACATCCATTGCTAATTGATCTTCATGATATGCTTACGCGATGGATTAACTGCAAGTAAGAGATTAGTCACAAGTATTTATGTTTGCTCATCATCAAAACCAAGTAGGGAGAAGTCCAATACTCAACACATTTTCCATATGTTTTCTTTTTGTCTCTATATTTCATGTTGTTTTTATGGGAGCCTACCGAATTTATTTGCTGACCACATTCATGTTGTTTGATAGAAGTAGGATATTTCCATAGAACATGTGAGGATGTCACCGAATTAGGTTTATCCTTATGAGTAGATAGATAGCTTTTAGGCTTTTGCTTTTAGGCTTTGATATCCAATGTATCATAATTATGACATTATATTTAATTTTAAAGACATAATAATATACTCGAGTATATTTGAGGAACTTTTATTTACTTATGCAGTTGAGTTGCTTTAGTTATTTCTATGATTTGTAAATGTAATTTGCATGAAGAATCTACTTTATTGATGTCTTCGCTAAGGGTATTTAGATCAATGAAAAAGTGGAAAGAAGTATTCCATAATTTCCTTTGTTTTAAACAAGTCATGGGCCTTCACATTATATTTTCCTAGTACTATAGGAAGTGGATCGTGTCAAGCATCGTCTTCGATGGTGAAACCGGTGAAAGATGGAATAAGACGCACAATGAAGACATTGATGGTACCAATAGCTAAGGTGACCATGGCATCACACGAGAGAATAGCAAGTAATATGCTACACAGATGGACATAGATGATATAACATGGAATTAGTATTCGGTTGATAATAGTATTTATGTTGAATTTGAAGACCTATTGCCGGATGAAGTGGAAGAGAATTAATGGATCAACACATCGGTAATATAAAATACTCACGCAAGAAACATGGAAGTGTCTAGAATTCATAATGAGACCAAAGTATTCAAGGACATTGATATGTATGAGACAAAGACTAATTTTGTTTAAGAAAATAAGGAATGAAGCATCAAGCACAATGTTTCATTCCAACCAATCAAGATGAACACCACATGCTATTCTATGATTTCTGCCTTAAATAAGCAGATGAATCCTAAAACTAGAAATGAGTTTAGTAGGAATTGTCTATGGTGGATTCACACATCAGTTGGGAAAAGAACTAAAGGAAGGATTGTAGGAAGACGTATGCCCTTAAGGCATTTATCCTAAGATAATCATCTCGTTCTAATTATTATATGGTATTAATTATCATAAGTATGAATTTGTAGAATCATATACTTAGATAATTTCCTTAGACTTATAGTCATGTCATTACATATCCAGATGTAGATCTCGATTATGAGAAGTTAGTGACCGATTAGAAACTTAAGTCTTAAATGGTTTATGGGCATAAATGCGTTGAGAATAGGATATCGACACATCGGTTAGATCATTGTGTCTTTGTCTTACCATAGGGTAATGATAATCTCATAGTCATTCGACTATGCGAAGTCGGAGATGAGACACAGGTGCTCACTAGAGAATGAGTCCACTGAACGACCAACTTAGAGTTATTAAATGGTCAAGCTTTAACTAGATTGTCAATAATAAATCTAGAGTAATGATAGGCAAGCTGGTCCTTAAGACATGAAATCATCAGTACAAACCTGTGAATGGATAATGTCACTTAGATCTATGATCTAGCTTCGAGGCTCGGCCTGCTGAAAGATCTTAGGTTGGGTGACACCTGAAGCTCACGAGGGAAGTAGATGACTAAGATGGGATCCGTCTCTTCCGTTAAAGGGAAGTTAGTGCCACTGGATGAGTACGGTCTTTGTGTTTATCCTCGGCTGGGGTACGTTGTAAGATGTACAATGTGAATACAACAAAGAACGATGTATACTGACCGATGCTGGCTAGTGGGGTTGACGGTAAACCATGCCCTAGGCCAAGCAGAGACACGGTCTTGACGAAGGGACTAAAACTGCGATATTCATCACTGACACAGTCAGAGTGATCCCGACGACGCGTTTGTCAATGGGTCGATCACGTTAGTATGATTCTAAAACAGGGACGACGCCTGCTGCTCGTGGTTACCGTCGTCTAGGGGTTTCGAGTCCCAACCTGTGGTAGGATCAGGCTATAGGGTCTCATAACTAGTAGTATCCACGTCTTAGTAATAGGAAGAACGTTAAGAGGAATTCATTCGATGAAATGGAATACTTAAGTCCACAAGTTAGCTGTGAGTTCAATTTTAATAGGGGACAAATTTTGCATGTGATGCAAACTAGATTAAATGTGTCGTAAATTGTTTACGACAATATTTAATATAATTAACACGTTGGAAAGGTTACCTAGATGACGGGATCGACCCAGTCTAAATGCAGGTTCAAACCGCATAAAAAAACAGAGGTCAAATAAGCACAGAAAGTCGAAAATAACAGAGGAATGCCAAAGTGGGTCAGACCCACTTTGGGGGAGACAAACCTGCAAGGGAGGTAGGCGCACCCGCTTCTGAAGCGGGTCCCACCCGCTAAGGCAGGCAGGTGCACCCGCTGCCGTTAGCGGGCACTCGCCCGCTTGGCGGGTTGGGGCGCCTGCTCGAGCAGCAAGCATCGGCCCGCTTAGCGGGCCGCGCACCTGCTGTGGGCGCGCCCAATGTGGGCGCATCCATTGCCCTTGGCGGGCGCGCCCGCAACTTAAGTTGTTTTTGCTAGGGTTTTTTTGAAACCCTTGACGGCTACGAAAGTGTGACCTTTTGTCCAACTTTGGGCAATTGTTTAAGGGGTCAAACGAAGTCAGAATTCATCGTCGTTCGTTTCTACGCGTTCACCATTCGAAGCTCTTCGAAATGATAACTTGTATCGTCTCTAAAGCTCAATGGTGATGGAGAATTAATTGGTTGAAGTTGGCCTTTGTGAAAGGCTTACTAACTTCATTAACTCAATTAAAATCCCTCTTTATTTATGTTTGTCCCACATTGCTCACAACGAAAAGGGAGGAGCAGACTCCATATATAAATAGGGGAGCCCCCTATTCGTTGTAGAGTACACCAAGTGATCAATTCGAGAAGCTCCTGATTTTTGAGCACACTCGATTGTGAACTTAAATATTTCTTTCCTCTTTTTCTTCCTATCCTCCCGTCGGGTCATAACAAGACTACGAGGAGGTTTGGATCGGATCCAGACGTCTTTGACGCGGGTCTGCTCAAGTGAAACTTTCTTCCGCAAGTGATCGGCTCGGAGGCAGCTCGGGTAGATCGGTTCGAAGGCATAAGGCGGCTTGGCTACAAGGAGCGAAAGAAGGTGGTACGGTACATGTTGCATGTTCCAAGGTCAAGATTCCGGGTATGTGAGTTAGTAGCTTTTTAAAATAATTTTAATAATGTTGCAGTAGGCTAGATCCCTCTTGGGGTGGTCAGATCCACCCCAAGGTTGCATAGATCTTGGCGAGGTTCTGGCTCGCCTTAGGGCTCGCTAAAATGTTTAGCTTTATGTTTTTTCCGCTGTGATTTTAATCCCTCTGTTGTCCGTCCGACGTAGGACGGACACAGATTTGAGCCCTAAGGGTCTGCCAAACCCCTTCAAGGATCAATATAACAAAAGTCGGTGGAGAGCATAATTGCAATAGTCACACACTAAGTACGGATCATGGTCAAGCCATAAGTTCTTTCGTGAGAAATAAGATTATTTCAAAAGTGAAGATGAAATTTGAGGCTGAAATACAAGAAGCCATACATATCATGTTAAGGATTAGGATATCATATACTAAAGCATGTCAAGCTAGAGCGAAGGCATTATCATGGATATTAGTTAACTCAGATGGATCATACCAAAGATTCTTGTAGAATCTAGAGGCCAATTTGGAAAGCAATCATTGGACCATTTATAAGATTACAAATATAATATTAGTCTCGGATTGGAGTAGTTAACAAATGTGTTTTGGTCAGTTGGACCATCAATCGAAGGATTGAAGCATTGTCAGCCAGTCTTAAGTATAAATGGCACCCACTTGTATGGTAAATATATAGGTTGTTTGCTTGTGGAAACATGTATTGATGCAAATAGTGGGATTTTTCCCTTAGCATTTACTGTTGTATTGGCTTAAACCGATCAAAATCATGAGTGGTTTTTCCGGTGCATATATGCATTTGTACCCAGTGCACATAGCCACCGAAAAATTACCTTCATTTCTAATCAAATGGACAGTATTCGAAGAACTTTATGCGTTGAATGGCTGGCTTCCAAACACCACATATATTGTCCACAACATATCATCGCTAATTTCAAGTCGAAAGGCCACCGATTAGTTACATTAGAAAATAACTTTTACATTAGAAAATAACTTCTGGTGGGCTGGGTGTGCATTAGACATGTACATACAATGCGATTCGTGTAAAGATCACAACAGAATTTGTTGTTGCTAATGATTGAATTAATGAAGACTTGCATGGTAAGACACAGAGGTGGGGTTTGTATGTAGATAATGAGAAATGATATTGTGTCATGACAATAAATTACTCTGAAAGCTTCAGTGGGGTGCTAAAAGGTGCTTGCGGACTACCAATACAAATGTTGATTGCCAGAACATTTTACATGCTCAATAAATATTTCTACCATCATTGACAAGAAGGAAATGTTTGGATCACAAATTTCATGCCAAATGCAGTGGATATTCTGAGGGCACGTGTAGAAGAAGCTTGAGGTTTCTACACCACATGTTTTACTGAATATGCTTGTCAAGTTGTGGATAATATTGTGACGATACATGGTAAGAATTATAGTTGTACATGTAGTATTCTGATCCTTCAGCACATGCCATACACACATGTGATCGCAAGCATGTCAAGATAGGAATATGGTGCAAACACATCCTATTTACCAATTTGGTCACCCTAGTATAGCTGGGGAAAGTATCGAAGTTCTTATAGCAACATATTTCACCCCATACCATCTTCATGTTTTTGGAATGATAGGCATCTTCATGAATTTTTTAGTTTCTCCTTTACAAAATTAGAAGAGAAGCAGGGCAAATTGTTTTTCCAGTGCAAAAGAAAAGAGACACAGTCTCGTCCTTTTTTTCCTCCATTGCAAATCCAAAAGACACAGGCCGAAAAAGTTTTCCCTTGCAATTCAAAAGCACAGCTGCAACTTTATTTGTGGTAGAGCTCTCAATAACAGGAGAGGAGGGCAGCCACATTCAAACGCCAGTTGACAGCCGCAACTTTATTTTTAGGAGATCTCTTCAACAGCAGGAGAGGAGGGCAGCTGCAATTTGAAGACCTCTTCATCAAAAAAATCCCCAAGCTGCCGCAAGATTCTCAACCCAGCTGCAAGATTTGAAGCCGCAATTTTTCAAGCCTCACTATCCAAGGAGTTGGGGCTAGAGACGAGGGACTACTACATGTCAGACTGCTTCTGACCATGCGCCGAACGACAGAGACACCAACGCCGTCAAAACTGAGCGATTCTAAACTCCACTCTATTATATTTGTGATTGTGACGTTGTGATCTTTGTAGAACTATTTTATATTCTTTTTGGGGGCTTGGTTAGTTCGGACTAGCAAAGAGAGAGCTTTACTAGTATTGTTATTGTTTGGGCACTTTAGTGAGTGCAGATACTGAGAGCCAGGTGAGTGTAGAGCTGGTGCTCTAGCTACAGGTTGTACCAGTTAACTTTAATAATCTAGTATTGCTTTTGGGGCTGGACGTAGGTCATTGGAACGACCGAACCAGGGTCTATCGCTTGTGCATGCTGTGACTGCTTTACTATACTCTGCGTCTGATTGATTGTGCTATAACTGCGCCTATTGGGTTGCAGTGGTACCTTCCATGTCTAGTTGAGTTTGTAGCTATTGCTGAGATGATTCTGCTTCATACACAGAAGTCAGAGTCTGGGATGATTCGCTCCGATGAAATCGATAAGATGACTCGTCTTGATATTGGATGGAAGAAGCGTTGTACGATGCATTACCAATTTAATCCGCTTCCAAATGGTACTTATGAAAGACCAGCTGGTGGCGGAGTCCGGTACTTATAACGACTATAATGCCAAATCATCAATTCCATGTAATGCGTTGGCCTAGAAGACAACGAAATAAATATACAAATAATATATAATAGGTACAAAAATGAACCCAAAATCATGATCATGAAGATAATATTTACCAATTGGTGTGTGATATGATTATGTGGCATGTACAAGTATGGTGGCTTTTGCCTAGTGAATATGGTGGCTTTTGCCTAGTGAATATCCACCTCACGGTGACCCCAACCTCGGCTAACCCAATGTTGTGCTCTAAGCATCCACTCTTGATGAAGTAGACTAATGGCTTGATCATAATGTCTTGGGGTCTGACTGGTTTTCACAGGCATGCTTGAGACTTGAATTGGGATATGTTGGGTATTTCCAAATTGGTGCAAAACATGAGCAGTTACATGAATCTCAACATTCTCCAAACAAAAAATAAGTACATGCACATGCCAAATTGCAAAATGTACGGTCCATTCAAATGGAAGAAGCTCAAAATGATCTTGGTATGGCTCCTAAATACCTAAACATGAATAACATAATCAAATCAATAGACTGTGTGTAATGCCCTGTGCCCGGGTGACGTCATATTTATACAGTTACATGCATGTCATGCAGGTGCCAGTGAAAACAAGGAGAGCAGAAAATAAAGATTCTCATTTCATTACTTCATAACAAGCTTACAAAGTTCTTAACAATGAAATAACAATCCAATCTCACGCTACAACTGAAACATAACAATACAATCTCAGCTCGCAAGGCTCAATGTCCTGCACCAAAAGCTCGGATTCCTCGTACTCATGTGGCTCCGAATAATCCTGTGTGTCACCTATTGAGGCAACAGAAGTCGCATCTCAGCTCAATAGAGTAGACAATATCTAACCAAACGACAGAAATAATAACGATGCACAATAAAGAGACATGATAGCAACATATATAATGGTATTGTATAAAGATGTAACATATTATGATCATTTTAATGACATCAAATACTACAGGGTTGTACTTACTAATATGAACCAATCCTAGGTCGTGACTTATAATGGAGAGCACAATGTGCAACCCGAAGACCTTCTTGGACTGCGGGGTGCTATCTCGGGCTGAGTAACAAGGACTCAAGACCCATAGACAGACATCCTCCCAGATACGGGCCAAAAGACAGGCTCCAATCGCTCTCGCACTCTCTCAAATCATAAGTTTCCCAAAACCCCAACGAGTCGGGTGAAATTGAGTAGTTAACAGTTTTTAGTGTCGTGATATATGTTCGGCTCCCGGATCACACCCGGGGGCACAAATCACCGCAAGTGCACGGCTACTGCAGTATATACATATTGTCGAACTCTGGGGAGGCAGTTGTTTAGTGTTTAGCTTGTTGTTTCATGGAGAATATGTGGTCAGGGGGTTGTCACGTAAAATTCGATCGTCATGTAAAATGGGTTTAACGAAATAATAAAAGTTCAGGGCATTCGGGAATCCCTGCTAGGCCTTTCGGTCATGGATATTAGGTTAAGGTTCCTTTTGTTGAACTACGAATGAGGGTAGTAGTGTCACATCCAGAGACGAGAATGAGTACTTAACTTCCATTATCTTACTCGTCTAATGTATCCCTATGCGCAGCTCTACTTATGAAATTAGCTTTGCACTGGAATGCGTGCATTACGCTTGACACTGGTTCCAGTATCACAATCTGTATCCACTCGCGTGATCTACGGATTGGGATACTACACTACGGTTGGTTCTAGCAGTCGAGCTACTATCGTAGTCATCGACTAGAGATCGGGGATTAGTAATCACCCCTAAAGCTCGATCGAGCTCCATCTGGAGCTTCATTCTTTGGCCTGGGAAGATTGAGGCCGCTAGGTCGAGCGGGGAAGCCGTTCGACCAAGCTAATTAGGCAGAGAGTTTTGCTCTTTCTTGCAGCTCGTCAGGAATAAATGCCGCTAGGTCGAGAGGGGAAGCCGCTCGACCGAGCTAATTAGGCAGAGAGTTTTGCTCTTTCTTGCAGCTCATCAGGAATAAATGCCGCTCGGTCGAGCCGAGAAGCCGCTGACAGAGCGAATTAGGCAGAGAGTTTCTAGGCCAAATCGAAGGTCTTCTACAGAGGGTCGCTCGACCGAGCGACCTACTGCCTGAAGCTCTTTTTGGCCTTCTCATTTTTTCTTTCTCTATGGGAGCCCATCTCGGCCGAGCATGTGGCATGCTCGACCAAGCTGCCTAGAAACTCAGCATGGATCCTCTTGGTTCTCTCTTCTTCTTTCCCTTCCTCTCTTCTTTCTCATTTCTTTCTCTCTTCTCTCTTTCCTTCTTTCTTTCCCTTCCTCCTTTCTTTCTTTGCTCCTTTCTTTCTTTGCTCCTTTGAGTTGTCAAACGTGGCGACGTGAGCTCCGGCGTTCGGTTCTGTGTCCATCATACATTTTCACTCCGAATCGCGCCAAAGTTCTTGAAAATCCACGAAACACTGCGAGAATCAAGTATATCGTGAAAAGTGCGATAGAATACAAAAACGTGAACATTGGGCGATCAAAATGCTATGAAAATGTGCGATAAAAACATGAAAAATATGGACACATCAAAATCCCCCAAGCTTACTCATCCTCGAGGAAGACAAATAGGAAGTTCACCGAGGAGAAAAAATAATAAAAGAAAAATAGAAGCAAAGTAGAGAAGGCACTAAGCTATTCTCTCAGATTTCGCATCAATTATCGCATGCCACGACAACTCGGAAAAGCAATCACACGCTATCATAAGAAATATTCATACTCTTATGTAAAAACGAAGTGCTTAATATTTAGAGACGAAGAATGGGGATCTCTCTAGTGCTCATGCAATCAATTTATAATCCCCTCCTACACTTCCTAGCATCATAATATACATAGCGATGGACACACACTTTTCAATCAAAAGTTAATAACTGAAGCATAGAATTCTCATGCAAGGCAAGCAGTAACGAATGGAATGATGCTCAGACATGCATAAACTCACATCAAGTCATAGGAAGTTCTCATATCCCAATTTATCGTTAAGTTTCGGGATTATCGATCATTTCCGTTCACGCACAATATCCGCTCCAATGTCTCAAGCTCACTCTTTTTAGTCAATGGATTTCACCCCAAGCTTGTTTGGCTCGGTGTAGTTCAATTTTTGGTATATGAATTTTGGCTTTGATTCCCAAAAGAATTTACAATTTTGCTCCAATGATTTTTGGACTTTGAAAGCTTTTTAAGCTGAGGCATGAATTTTGATTTTTGTAGGAGCTATTGATTTTTGCACTTTGCATTTTTGGCTCATTGGCTTTTGTTTTGCATTTTTAAAGTCATTCAATTTTTGAATTTGGCTTTCTTTTGAGTTGCGGAGCAAATTATAAAGTGTAAGGATCTTTGGGAAAAAGATATAGCGAAAACAATTTTAGGGGGAAATCAATCTAAAGACATGTTAGAGAATAAAAGATATAGTGGAAAAGGAATATTTGAATATCACTCGGTTCACTCATATTTTCATATATGTGCAAGAATGGGTGAGAAAAATAATCCCTCAACTATACTCTACCATGAAATAGATTGTTCGTACTCATCTCAACAATCTTGGTAGTCAAGCTATCAAATATCACAACAAGCATGCAATCAGAGATATGAATAAGAAATCAAAGCATGGCTTCAATTATACTAATGATGCTTGAACCTTGATGTGTTTCCACTGAAAGCATACTACGTACTAATTCATATAGACATGTTCAATAAATTTCAAGCAATTACATATGGAGAGATATCGAAAGAACTTTACTTAAGCACTTATAATAGAGTAAGAATATGATATTTCTATAAAAGTGTGGCATGGAAAAAGTGGTGTGACAGCGGTGAAAGGACGAGATATATCATCATAGAGTATTCATCTAGCAAAGGGAAGAAAAGAAATAGAAAAACGAAAACGAAAACACAAGCAAGCACACAAAATGAGAAAAAACGTGATGATTCTAAGAAAAGAAAAATGGGGTGGAAAAGTGGAAAGAGATAAAAATAAAAAGTGAAAATAAAAAGAAATATAAATCGATAGCGCTCATCCCCCAAGCTAAACGCAGCAGTGTCCTCACTGCTGAGAACATGAGTGTAGAGACTGATAATGATGCTAAGGGTGGGGTGGGTGGGATAAAGGAAAAATAGAAATCCTAAAAAAAGAGAGAAATAAAAATACAAATGCATGATCCTAATATATATATGTGTGCAAGGCATGCAAATGATGATGGTGGTGGTGGTGGTGGACATGTCAAAATGTGTCTCCCCCAAGATATACGAAGCTGGGCCCTTGAGGACATATAGGCACCAAAATAAATGGGGGAGAATGGATACAACGAGAAGGGAGGATCAGGTAGCACCACCACCCGGTGAGGGTGAGATAAAATACAAATAGAGTTGGAGCGAGAGTACCAAATTGGTGCAACAATCTCCCCCCAACCTTGAATGGAGTCGTGTAGGAGAGCAATCAACGAGAGCAAGAGCTTCTTTCCTGTCAATCGGCTCGTCGGCTGTGTAGGGCTTCAATCTTTGCACGTTGACCTTGAACGGCCCATTCTTTCCTCCTTCAAGCTCCACTGCTCTGCTTGAGAATATCTAAAGGATTTTAAACGGTTCGTACCATCGGGACTTCAACTTCCCTGGAAAGAGTCGTAATCTGGAGTTATAGAGGAGTACCCGATCTCCCACGTCAAAACGCTTTATGGAGATCAACTTGTCATGATATTTTTTAGTCGTTTCCTTATATATCTTGCCATTTTCGTAGGCGTCCCTCCTGAGCTCTTCTAATTCATTGATGTCCAAGAGACGACGTAATCTTGCACTCTTGTAATCGTAGTTGAACTTCTTGATAGCCCAAAAAAGCTCTATGCTACAGTTCCACCGGTAGGTGGCATGCTTTCCTATAGACTAATCTATAATGGGTGGTTCTGATGGGGGGTTTGAAGGCTGTGCGGTATGTCCATAGCGCATCGTTTAGCTTCTAGGACCAGTCCTTCCTTGACGAGCTCAATGTCTGTTCGAGGATCGTTTTTATCTCCCTGTTGGTGATCTCTACTTATCCGCTCGTCTGTGGGAGATAGGCAAGTCCAACCTTATGATATATATCGTATTTCTTAAGTAAGGCCTCAAACTTCTTTTTAATGAAGTGGCTGACACCATCACTTATGACTGTCCTTGGCACTCTGAAGCGGGGGAAGATGGTGTTCTTGAAATTTTTTGCCATGACTCGGGCATCATTCGTGGGGGTAGATATGGCCTCCACCCACATGGAAACATAGTCCACTGCCACTAAGATGTATTTGTTCCCACAGCTCGCGGGGAATGGGCCCACGAACTCGATCCCCCAACAGTCAAATAGTTTAATCTCCAGAATGCCTTTGAGGGGGCATCTCATCCCTCCTTGTAATAATCCCGGTCCTCTGGCACCTGTCGCACTGTTTGATATAGTCATTGGTGTCATTGAAGAGTGTTGGCCAGTAGAACCCGCACTGGAGGATCTTTGCCGTGGTTTTTGTTACTGTCGTGTGGCCACCACAAGGTTGGTCATGGCAATGGGAGATGGCAGTGGTTTGTTCCTTGGGGATGCACCGTCTAATTATTCCATCTTGGCATGATTTATAGAGATGCAGATCGTCCCAGATGCGGGCCCAAAGACAGGCTCCAATCGCTCTCGCGCTCTCTCAAATCATAAGTTTCCCAATACCCCAGCGAGTCAGGTGAGGTTGATTATTTAACAATTTTTAGTGTCGTGATATAAGTTTGGCTCTCGGACTCACACCCGGGGGTGAGAATCACCACAAGTGCACAGTGGTTGCAGTATATAAAGATTTTTGAACTCTGGGGAAGCATTTGTTTAGTGTTTAGCTTGTTGTTTGAGGGAGAATACGTGGTCAGGGGATTGTCACGTAAAATTCGATCGTCACGGAAAATGGGTTTACCTAAATAATAAAAGTCCAGGGCATTTGGGAATCCCCCCTAGGCCTTTCGGTCATGGATATCAAGTTAAGGTTCCTTTCGTTGAACAACGAATGAGGGAAGGAGTGTCACATCCGGAGATAAGAATGAGTACTTAACTTCCGTTGTCCTACTCGTCTAATGTATTCCTATGCGAAGCTCTACAATCGCAATCAGCTTCGTCCAGGAATGCGTGCATTACTCTTGACACTGGTTTCCATATCACTATCAGTATCCACTCGCGTGATCTACGGATTGGAATACTACACTACGGTTGGTTCTAGCAGTCGAGCTACTCTCTTAGTCACCGACTAGCAGATTGGGGATTAGTAATCATCCTTAGCGCTCGACCGAGCTCCATCTGGAGCTTCATTCTTTGGCCTGGGCAGAAGGAGGCCGCTCGATCGATCGAGGACGCCGACCGAGCTAATTAGGCAGAGAGTTTCTAGACCAAATCGAAGGTCTTCTGGAGAGGGTCGCTCGGCCGAGCGAGGTAGGTCGCTCGGCCGATCGACCTACTACCTAAAGCTCTCTTTGGCCTTCTCCTTTTTCTATTCTTTTTGGGTGCCCAGCTCGGCCGAGCATGTGGCACGCTCGACCGAGCGGCCTGTAAACTCAGCATGTATCCTATTGGTTCTCTCTTCTTCTTTCCCTTTCTACATTCTTTCTCATTTATTTCTCTCTTCTTTCTTTCCTTTACTCCTTTCTTTCTTTGCTCCTTTTTTTCTTTGCTCCTTTGAGTCGTCAAACGTGGCGACGTGAGCTCCGACGTTCGGTATCTGTGCTCATCATCCATTTTCGCTCCGAATCGCACCAAAGTTCCTAGATATCCACAAAACACTGCGAGAATCAAGTATATCGTGAAAAGCGCGATAGAATATAAAAACGTGAACTTTGGGCGATCAAAATAATATGAAAATATGCGATAAAAATTTGGAAAATATGGACACATCAATATAGCATACGTTTAATAAAATCTAAACTACGTAGTCAAAGGGGGTCCAATGATAATAAAACTAACCTGCATACATGTAGGATCAATCAGTCCTATCATGAACCAAATCTCAATTACACCAACCATTCATTATCAATGCCATCACGAGTAACATCCCATGGACTACACAATCTAACACAACATTAAACTTTCAGCATGCATAGAAACAGCTTCCCAAAAAGGAATATTCCATTCTACCTATCAGTTTAAGATAAACATGTGATAACAGGAAATAGATGCACAACTATACAATAGATGCAAAATATTTATTTAAAATGGGAACTAAAATCTAAAACCTTCAGTATTTCTGAATATTATACTCAGAGGGATCTGATTTGGGGCCTCTCATCACATGGTGGGGGGAACACGAGCCTGCGGTAAAATCCACGGTGTTTCTAGCAAGGAACCAGTGGCTAACGACCAAGACAACAGGGTAATAAAGCACAGCTCATCCACAGTGTTTCTAACAAGGAGCCAGTGGCTAACGACCAAGACAACAGGGTAATGGAGCACAGCTCCCAAGTAGTCCGCACCGAAACCCAAAACAACAAGTGAGGGAACCAGCCGAACCCAAACAACAAGCAGAAAAGCCAGCTGAACCCAACAACAACCCAAGAACCCAAGGCAGCAATCAAGGGACATGCCAAACCCCAACACAACAAGCAAAGAAAACCATCGAACCCCAAAACAACAAGCAAAGGACATACCGAACCCAACACAGCCCAATGCCAAGACCCCGGGACCGCACAGCAAGCAGGTGAGGGAACCAACCCCACGAAATACTCAAAGGAAATCAAACCTTAACTTATCTCTCAAATCATCATCTCCCATACTCGTTAAAAATCCGATTTTTCGCACAAATACCAACGATTTCATCTCAGATTTAAGGATGCAACAATCGAAATTAAACCGATGCATAAGGGTAGATAGATTCTACCTTAGCTTACCAATAAACCAAAGAAAATCAAGGAACTGAAAGCCCATAGAAAGATCCAAGGAATCGCTACAAGAATCAACCCCCAGCGCCGAAGAAATCAGATCGAAAACCCCAAAAAATTTGAAGACACTCACAGGGTTCGTGTATCATGAAGAATGCGAATGGGACGAGTATTAATAGCAGTCGGAGAACCGTAAAGGACGCACGTTGTCGAAGCAAGGGACTAGAATGCCTTGGAGAGGCCGATAGGGCTTCGCATTGCTTGCAGGAGAAGGACGAGAGAGGGGGTGCTGGCGTTATATGAGGGAGGTACAAGAGGCGACAAAGAGAAGGCGATCAAGTACGCTCGTCGAAAGCCCTTGCAGGCTCGTGTCGCTGCGATAGCGAGAGTGAAAGAGAGACAATCGCGTCAAAAGCCCTAGCGGGCTGTGAGAGAGAGAAAGAGAGAGAGAGAGAGAGAGAGAGAGAGAGAGAGAGAGAGAGAGAGAGAGAGAGAGAGAGAGAGATGAATTGAAGAAATGAGGAGCCGCTGGGCTTCGCAAGTGAGCTGGACCAAAACGAAAAAGAGGTAGGGAGAAATAAATGGCCCATTACATTCTACTCACCTTACAAAAAATTCTGTCATCGAAATTTCTAAAGCAAGATACGCCCTGTGTTCGATCCGGATTTGTTGCTCGTCCCATGTCCTGATCCTGATCCAGAAGCATTTGCAGCCATAGTCGCTCTCATAGATGCTCTACGTCTATTGCGTATGAAAACTTTCATACACCTATATCCATAAGGTAGATTAAGTCAGTCGAGTATCTTAAGGACATACGTCAAGCATGCTCTACACTATTCACGAGGCGACTGCGCCGACCTGCATGTGCCACTACTTGTAACGCCCCATGCCTGGGTGCCGTCACATTTATACATGCAGGTCCTGCAGGTGCCAGTGAAAATAAGGATAGCAAAGCAGAAAATAAAGATACTCATTTCATTACTTTATAACTGGTTTACAAATTTCTGAACAAGGAAATAACAATACAATCTCACGCTACAACTAAAACATAAATCCAACACTCACACTCAGTCAGCTCTCAAGGCTCAACGTCCTGCATCGAAAGCTCTGACTCCTCGTACTTAGGCGCATCCGTATAATCCTGTGTGTCACCTAGTGAGGCAATAGAAGTCGCACCACAGCTCAATAGAGTAGACAATATCTAACCAAACAATAGAAATAATAACGATGCACAATAAGGAGACATGATAGCAACAATTATAATGGTACAGTAAAAAGATGTAACATATTATGATCATTTTAATAGCATCAACTACTATAAGATTGTACTTACTAATGTGAACAAATCCTAGGTCGTGACTTATAATGGAGAGCGCGAAGTGTAACCTGAAGACCTCTTGTAATGGAGAGCACGAAGTGTAACCTGAAGACCATCTTGGACCACATGGTGCTATCCCAAGCCGAGTAACAAGGACTCGTGACCCATTGACAGACGTCCTCCCAGATGCAGGTCGAAAGACAGGCTCAAATCGCTCACGCACTCTCTCAAATCATAAGTTTCCCAAAACCCCATTGAGTCGGGTGAGGTTGATTAATTAACAATTTTAAGTGTCGTGATATAGCTTAAGTTTAATATCATCTAAACTACGTAGACAAGGGGGTCCAATGCCAATAAAACGAATCTACATACATGTAGTAGCAACCAGACCTGTCATGAGCCAAATCTCAATTCCACCAACTATTCATTATCAGTGCCATCACGAGTAACATCCCATGGACTACACAGTTTAATATAACATTAAACTTTCCACATGCATAGAAACAACTTCCCAAAAAGAAATATTATAGGCTAACTATCGGTTTACGCTAAATATGTGATAACTAGAAATATATGCACAACTAGACAATAGACGCAACAATAGTTATTTAAAAGGGAACCGAGATCTGAAATCTTTAGTATTTCTGAAAATTATACTCAAAGGGATCAGATTTGGGACCTCTCATCATATGGTGGGGGGAACCTGAGCCTGTAGTAAAATCCACAGGGTTTCTAGTGAGGAACTAGGGGCTAACGACCAAGACATCGGAGTAATGGAGCCCAGATCCCAATTAGTCCGCACCAAAAACCAAAACAACAAGCGAGGGAACCAACCAAACCCAAACAACAAGCAGAAAAAGCCAGTCGAACCTAATAGCAACCCAGGAACCCAAGACAACAAGCAAGTGACGGGCCAAACCCCAACACAACCAGCAATTAAAGCCACCGGACCATAAAACAACAAGAAATGGACATGCCGAATGACGTGCGTTTATATTTTATATATTCACGCACGTCTTCTTTGTGATTTTCCGTTGTTTTCCGTCGTTCCGTACCTTTTCTCTTGTGATTTTTAGTTTTCTTTCACTTATTTGTGTTTTTGTGTAAATGCAGGTGATTGCCAGCATTGGGGACATATAAAGAAGATATCATGAGTCCCGCGCAACGGCGCCAAAAACTTGACCGGCGCCCCGTTTACGGTTTGGACGCGGTGTCGTTTTACCGCAAGTGCACGGTTAGTGTAGGGTGCGGGTTTATCGAACTCAGGGAGGTGGATGGCTTGAATGGCTACTAGCCTCGCCTAGGTTGTGTGTTAGCTACGTGGATGATATGGGTCGAAGTGTAGAAATAAGGGAAATAAATAAAAAGACAAGAAATGAATCCCCGCTAACACGGGCTAGAGCACTCATGACACTTGGCATTTGACTTGACCCAGGGTGAGACATTGCCCTAAAGGTGGTACCTAGCGTCCATGGGCCCGATATTCCTGTCGATGCCCAGTACGCTAGATCAACCCGGTTTCGGACGGTGGACATTCCCATGTCCATTAACACCTTCCGCAATTGGGAGCATTAAGGCCACAATGATAACTCCCAACATTTCATCCAAGTCGTTCCCACGCGTTAGGATTCAATGTCTACGCTAGGGGCGTGAGCTGTGGCTAGGGATTAAACCGCCAAGTTTATTCCTCATTGGCCCGACGGTCAGAAGCGGTCTTTCTCCCGCCAATGACAATGAAACACCCCGCGTAACCCTAAAGGCCAAATAGGTCAAATGTGATTTTTAGCAATACATCGAAGCGGATCTTGACTGGACAAGACACCGGACCCCAATCACCAACACAACTAGTGTGTTGCCATATGAATTGGACTCAGATTGCTAGAAATCCCCATTGACACATTCCATCGAACACCTACCATGCAATCAAGTCAAATGTAGATTCCAAGCATCAATCATACTCTAACCCATATTAGGGTTCATCAAACACTACTCAATGATGAAGAACATGATAGTAATCAATAAATCCAAACAAACATTCATCATCGAGCAAAATGAAAATAGCACAAAACAATGGAAATAGGAAAAGAAATACTTATCTTGCCATTGAATCTTCAATCCTTTACAAGATTTATTGAAGTAGAAAACCTAATCTAACCTAACCTAAAGCTCCCAAGAAATGGGGAGAAAACTGCTGAAAAAATGAGAGAAGATCCCCCCTCAAGTCGTGCCCCAACTTCTATTTATAAGCCCCCTCAAAACCCTCAGTTTTCGGGTCCAAAAACCCAGCAAAACTGCCAAAACAGGCCCACCCGATCGGGTGGAAGTTCACCCGATCGGGTGGAAATAAACAGAGACTAAACAGCTGAAATTTGGCTCAACCGGACGGCCACCCGGACACCCAACCGATCGGCTGGCCTTTACCATCACTCTCCACTTGTTCTTCTGCTGAGCATCTACTTGAGCATATTGCCCCTATTCAGGGAGATTTTTGTACTCACTCTCACTCCACATTTGGGTCTCGATTTTCACGTCCTATATCTTTAGACTCATAAATTTTTGACACGCCATATCTCTAGCAGGACACATGATCTATTTCCCTTGAGGTATGCTGCGGTGCGTCACTACCTAGAGAGCCACTTCTCATGGAGAGCGAGAATTCGGTCGTCACTAGTACAGAGGATAGCGACCCATTCTCGGGGAGTATTCATCACCCGTTTATTATTTTTCCATCTTATGTTGACGATTATCTCTGGGATACATTTATTTTGGGAAATAATTTCTTGCCATGGACTAATACACCTCGTCCTTTGTATGTCACAGGTGGACACCTACTAAGGATGCTTGGAGGTGCATTGCTTGGGTCCATTGGCACTCATGGCACAGCACTTCTGGCAGAGCCACTGAAAGAGCAGTTAGAGCAGCTACCTGCCCCACTCCAGATTCTGGATCCGCCTATGCTCAGGTGTATCCTAATCCAGTAGTGTAGAAATTTACAGCTTTCTAGTTTAGATTAGAATAATCTCGTCTCCTCTCATTAGCGAGGGGAGCATATCTAGGGTTTGCTTTTGCATCATAATAACCTATCATGTTATGCCCTTCTATCACTTCTCCCGCCCACACCCCCCCATCCTCTACCGAGGAGGACGAGGACTCGTCCTTTCCTGCATTTTGATTTCTTTCTTTTTCTTTTCCGATTCTCCCCCTAGCCCATTATTTCTGCATCGCCATGATCATATCGTTTCGCTAGCATTGCCATGTTCAGCTTGGAGGAAATCGATTTTTGTGCATGTTGTCATGTGACGTCTTTGTCGTGTGTTTGTTTTTATGTGATTCTTATTTGTGTGTTTATTTTTCTTTATTTTTCTGTTTGGTTTGTGTGTTTTTCACGTTTTTCATTTTTTGTTTTCGATGCGTACCCCCCCCCATTTTCGTTGCCCTCCTCTATGCACTACTATTGCATTGAGGGCAATGCAAGTTTCAGCTTGGGGGAGTCGCACTTTGTGCGTCATTTGTGTCTTTTTCTTCGTTTTTTGAGTCGTTTTTCTTCGTGTTTTTCTTTTTCTTCTCATCTTTTGTTCTCTCTCTCCTAGAGATGACCCCATATGATGAATTGCCACGAAACTACATACACACTTAGCATAGATTTGATAATCACATTCACTAACCCTAGGAAGCCGAGTCCCATTGCATTTCACGCTTCGTGGGTCCACTTTGCTTTTATGTAAGTCGTGTGTCGTGACTAGCTAGTGGTGTGCTTCTACTTTGTGATGTTGATTTATATACATGTCTTTGGTTGACCCCTATATTATCATGCTTCGATCTGAATATGCGGTATTTGCTTCTACTGTTTGCTTCTATATGCATGCTATATATATATATATATCGTACACTTCAATTCGCATGTGTCGGGATTCCACAAACAAGGACTATGATAACCCATTTAGCTTATGCTCTGATTTGCGAGAAATATTTCCTTTGCCCAAGTGTTTAGATTCCGATTTCTTTTTTGTTTTACTTAGTGCAAATCCCCTCGTCGTGTACTGATTCGGGTTGAATATTGCAAATTTAACCCCCTAATTAGTCCTATGATGTGCCTATATAATACTTAATTGCTCTCTAATATGTGCGTATTTTGTACACCATTATTTATTAGAGAAATTACTCTATTTGTGCACAAAATATGAATTTGATTGTGTATTTCTGCATTTTTATATTTTTCCTAGCATCGTCTCGATCTCACGATTCCAACGACTATTTATTTGTATTTTTCTGAGATCTGTGCTAATTACTGTGTATTTTTGAATGCAGAATACCATTTATTGGAAATAAAATAAATGCGCACGAATCTTGGCGCACGCGTGGACGCATCAGATCACTTTCCGCCTTCATCCGACGGTGCAAGGAAGCGGACGACGTGGAATTCTTTTAGCCGTTGGATCAAGATCCAACGGCCCGAAGCGAAAGAAAACGCAGCAGCAGCGCGCGCTTCTCCGTGGACACGTGGCGAGCATCCAACGAGCCTCCGCTTGATCGGACGGACGAAAGACGCCCCGCTCGATTCCGAAGCGCTCAGCGAGACGGGGCGACGAGGACGTTTTTGGGGCGTTGGATTTCGATCCAACGGATCGTATTCACTCCGCCCGAAGAGAAATGCGGAGCGACGTGGCCTTCTCACCGCCGCGAGATCGTGATCTGATGGTCACGATCGATCTGAATCGCGTTCGAACGAGAAAACGAAGCGGGCGCAGCGCAGCGAGCGGATCCGTTTGCTTTGCCACGTGTCGCTTCCTGGGGAGATCCCGCTTTGATGAGCGGCTGAGAATTGCGCCGGTCGGATTATTGGGTGCGGGTGCGAAAAAATAGCGGGTTTAGATCCGTTAAGCCCCCAAACCCGCAATGCTAATATAAAAGCGTATTTCTAGGGTTTTGGGGGGGTATTCTGGTGTATTTTGGGACTTTTGGAGCGGCTACTGTGCGTATTTCTCCAGGAGAAAATTCTGAAAATTTCCAGAGGCTGTTCTTCCTATTCTCAGAGAGTTTTGGGTTCTAAAGTGGAGATTTGGTGATAATTTCTTGAACTTATACCCCGTATTTGGTGTATTTCTTTGTATTTTGCTATCTAAACGATGTATTTTGCTATCAAATCTGATTTTTATTGCACCATGCGTGGCTAATCTCTTTATGCTATGGTTGTGATGTAGTTAGGAGTATGTAGTTGCTAAATTTCATGTCTTTAGCCCTATTATCATGTTTAAATTGCTAGTAATGTTGATTTCTACAACGTATTTGATGTGTATTTGCTTATTGTCGGTATTGTTGATGTGCCCTATGGCTAGGCCCTGATAAGGCTAGCTAATTTGTGTTCTCTAATCTGAACTTATCGCTGCGACTATTGTTTAATGAGATCAACATTGCTAGTAATATGTTTAAGGCTATTTTGACTAGTTTTCATCGATTTATCTTCCGACGCCTTCACGCCTTGACCGGGTGAAGCGTTGTGTGACATTAAAAGACGTGAAATTTCAGCGACTATAAACTCCTAATGAACTCACAACCGTAGCATACTTGTCTCATCGAAGTCCAAACTTTCGTGATACCGTAATACTTTTAGGAACCACTTTCTTTGTTACAAATCCTTACACTATTTTTCACCTTCACAAAGGTGGTCGTTTTCTTAACCGTATATTATATTTGATTAGTTGAATTTGTGTTATCTCAGGTCGACTTGTCCCGAGGATTCGACTCTGGACTCTCCAGATACTACTTGCACGATCTCCTGCGCTTGGGAGTAAATCTCACATTGTTTTGAGAGAGGCAAGTTTTTGGCGCCGTTGCCGGGGACAACGGTATCTTTGATCCACATTTTCAGCTTTTCAGAGGAGTACTCGGTGAGATCCTTCCACTTTATATCTTAGTTTTATTACTGAAAACATAAAAAAAATATCTCTTTGCTAGTTTATGTGGCATAGGACCTCCACTTCACACAGATTGATAAGAATTGAAAACATGGCTAATAATAATAACGAACAACCTCTTGTACACCCACAAGAACTACCATTGAGTGCTACTTATATGCCCACTAGAGTTGCTTCTGAGTCATGCATTGTTTTGCCTGAGGGTGCTCATTCTTTTTCGCTTAAAGCTGGGGTGATCCAGATCCTTCCCTCTTACCATGGAGAGTATAGGGAAAACCCTTACTTGCATATTAAAACGTTTGAAGAAGCATGCTCTACACAGTTGGATGGAAAAGTTAGTAATGATGTTGTTTATCTTAAACTTTTTCCATTCTCATTGAAAGACAAGGCAAAGAATTGGTTCAATGCATTGCCTCCTAGATCTATTACTTCTTGGCTAACCATGCAAACTGAATTTCTGAAAAAATTCTTTTCTTTGGCCAGGACTCAAGCTTTAAAGAGGCATATCATGTCTTTTTCGCAGAAGGAAACTGAAGCATACGATCAAACTTTGGAAAGATTTAAGGAGCTTCTGTTGGCGTGCCCACATCACGGTTTTAACAAGGGACGCACCATTGGATTCTTTTACGATGGATTGCAGCCGAATACGAAGCAATATGTAGAGATGATGTGCAATGGAGCTTTCTTTGAGAAGACCCCGACGGAGGCTTGGGCATATTTGGAGAACATTACAGAGAATGCAAGAAGATGGGAGCCACCTTCAGAATTTGACAGGTCCATGTCTACACATCAAACAAAAGGTGGCTTGCAGTCTTTGAAGCCTGAAGATGCATTGATGGCACAAGTGGAGGCATTGGTGACGCAAAAGCTACAAAATATTGATCTCAGAGCAGCAAAGGCAGTCACATCAGAGCCATACTGTGTCATATGCGAGAAGCCAGTTCATGATACTACCGTCTGCCCACTAATCCCAGCAATTAAAGAATTGGGCAGAAATCCAGAATCAGAGGTGAATTGGGTGGCAAATCAAGGCTACAACGCCAATTGGAAGAACCCATCAAACCAAGGAGGTGCTTCATATCAGCAGAAGCAGCATACATCCACTCCCTATTACCATCCCAACCACTCCAATTATCAAGGAAAAAGGGAGCAGAACAATGAAATTCAGAGTCTCACTGCTGCAGTTCAACAGATGGCTCAGATGCAACAACAGCTCACAGAGAATTTTTCGAGATTTATAGTGTCACAATACAAAGGTAAATTACCTGCTCAGCCTATTGCAAATCCTAATACGAATCCCTCTTCTTCTTTTTCAGGAAACAACGTCAAACCATGTCAGGCAGTGACTACATTGCGTAGCGGACGTGAAATTGAAAAACCAGAAATGCCTAGACATGAACAACCAGCTGAGGAGAAAGAGGAGGCACAAGCACCTGAAAGTTTACAGGTTGAGGAAGAGGTAGCAGAAAAAGAGCCAGAACCATATGTACCTCCAGCTCCATTCCCACACAGACTTGCTCCACCATCAAAGGACAGGTATCAGGCAGAGATAAGAGATATCTTCAAGCAGGTAAAAATTAATATCCCATTACTTGATGCAATCAACCAAGTGCCCGCATACGCTAAATTTCTGAAGGAGCTATGCACTGTAAAGCGGAGTCTAAATGTAAAAAAGAAAGCATTCTTAACACAACAGGTAAGTGCAATGGTACAACATGACACTCCTCCTAAATATAAGGATCCAGGTTCTCCTACTATCCCATGCATTATAGGAACTAAGAAATTTGGAGATGCTTTACTTGATTTGGGATCTAGTGTTAATATTTTACCTTACTCTGTTTATGTGCAGCTTGGATTGGGGGAGCTGAAGACGACACCTGTGGTTCTACAGTTAGCAGACAGGTCGGTAAAAATCCCACGAGGATGCGTGGAGGATGTGTTGGTCCAGGTTGACAAATTCTATTATCCCGTGGACTTTATCGTCCTTGATATTCATGGGCCACAATCAGGTAATTGCACTCCGATTATATTAGGACGTCCATTTCTAGCAACTTGCAATGCTATGATAAACTGTAGGGATGGACAATTGAAGGTAAGCTTTGGTAACATGAAACTTGAGCTGAACATTTTTAAATCATGTAAGTTACCTGCGAATGTTGATGACGTGAAAGAGGTATGTTTTATTGAGAGTTTAATTGAAGATTATTTTGAGACTAAGTATGAATGCCCGTCAAATTTTATTGATTATAATTTCGAAGATATTGATGAATCGTATTTTGTGCAGGGCAAAAATGAAAGATCAAGGGATGCATGGGTGCCAAAGTTCGAGACATTGCCAATAGAGTTGCCACCACAACAACCTTCAGAGATTGAGCATCCAAAGCTGGAATTGAAGCCTCTGCCAGACTATTTGAAATACGCTTTCCTTGGAAAGGAGGAGACCTTCCCCGTGGTAATATCCTCTAAACTCACACTTGAACAAGAATGTGCTTTGCTTGATGTGCTTAGGGAACACAAAGGGGCCATTGGATGGTCTATTGCGGACATTACAGGTATAAATCCCTTAATTTGCACTCATCATATTTATCTTGAGGATGATGCCAAACCTACATGTGAGATGCAACGTCGATTAAATCCTACATTGAAAGAGGTTGTTAAGGGGGAGATTCTTAAGTTACTTGATGCAGGTATAATATATCCTATTTCAGACAGCAGATGGGTTAGCCCCATACAGGTGGTTCCGAAGAAATCAGGCCTCACAGTGGTAAGAAATGAGAGCAATGAGCTTATACCGATGCGGACCACCACAGGTTGGAGGATGTGTGTTGATTACAGAAAGTTAAATGCTAAAACACGAAAAGATCACTTTCCATTACCTTTCATTGATCAAATCTTAGAAAGAGTAGCAGGTAACGAATTTTATTGTTTTCTAGATGGTTATTCTGGCTATTATCAGATAGAGATTGCTCCAGAGGATCAAGAGAAGACTACCTTCACTTGCCCCTTTGGAACTTTCGCTTTTAGGAGAATGCCTTTTGGATTATGCAATGCACCTGCTACTTTTCAGCGTTGCATGTTGAGTATCTTTAGCGATATGGTTGAGAGGATTATGGAAGTGTTTATGGATGATTTCTCTGTATATGGCACTTCATTTGAAAATTGTTTATCTAACTTAGCTCTTGTCTTGCACAGGTGCCAGGAAAAGAACCTGTTGTTAAACTGGGAAAAGTGTCATTTCATGACAACTGAAGGTTTGGTTCTTGGATACCTAGTCTCCAAAGCAGGTATTCAGGTAGACAGAGCAAAAGTTGAGGTGATTGAGAAGTTGCCTACACCTAAATGTGTCAAGGACATACGTTCCTTTCTAGGCCATGCAGGATTCTATCGAAGATTTATAAAGGATTTCAGCGCCATCTCCCGCCCCCTCTGCCACTTATTAACTTTAAATGCTGATTTCATATGGACACAAGAGTGTCAAGTTTCATTTGATAAATTAAAGAACTCACTTGTTTCCTCCCCTATTTTGCAGGTTCTAGACTGGAGCATGCCATTTGAAATTATGTGTGATGCAAGTGACTACGCGATGGGGGCAGTGCTTGGGCAAAAGAAAGAGAAAGTTCCTTGTGTTATCTATTATGCCAGTAAAACTTTGAATGAAGCACAACGGAACTATACTACTACGGAGAAGGAGTTGCTGGCGGTGGTGTTTGCATTGGAGAAATTCAGAAGCTATATATTGGGCTCTCCTATTCTCATCTTTACAGATCATTCTGCACTTAAATATCTTTTATCTAAAAAGGATGCAAAACCTAGACTTATACGATGGATTCTCCTTTTGCAGGAATTCAATATTCAGATCAAGGATAAAAAAGGAGTTGAGAACAATGTCGCAGATCACCTTTCTAGATTGACGGTGGGAACAGAGTCGCCTACCATTCCATTGCGAGATTTTTTCCCAGATGAGCAGCTTTTCGCCATTTCTACCCTACCATGGTATGCCGATATAGCTAATTATTTGGTGACAGGTAGAACCCCTCCACATTGGTCTTCCTTAGATTTCAAACGCTTCAAGCATGAGGTAAAATCGTTCTATTTTGATGATCCTTATCTTTTTAAATACTGTGGAGACCAAATTGTAAGGAGATGTGTACCCGACCATGAGTTTGATAGTGTTTTACATTTTTGCCATGATGGGGTATGTGGGGGGCACTTTTCAGCTCATAAGACTGTTGCCAAGATTTTACAGAGTGGTTTTTATTGGCCTAGTATGTTTAAAGACGCCTATGCCTATTGTAAATCATGCGTGCGTTGTCAACAGTTGGGGGGAATTACCAAAAGAAACATGATGCCATTGAACCCCATGCTAGAAATAGAATTATTTGATTGTTGGGGTATTGATTTCATGGGGCCTTTTCCACCATCTTTTGGATATATATTTGTATTGGTTGCCATTGATTATGTTTCTAAATGGGTGGAAGCTATTCCTTGCAGGTCCAACGACGCTTCCATTGTGCTGAAATTTTTGAAAGAGAACATCTTCTCGCGCTTTGGAGTGCCAAAAGGCCATTATCAGTGATGGAGGTTCTCATTTCTGCAATAGGCTCTTTGCAAATCTAATGAAGAAATTTGGGGTGACACATAAAGTTTCAACACCTTACCATCCTCAAACAAATGGGCAAGCAGAATTGGCGAATAAGGAAATCAAGAACATTCTTCAGAAAACAGTGAATCCCACACGCAAAGATTGGAGTCTTCGCTTTCCTGAAGCTCTATGGGCCTACAGGACAGCATACAAGACTATCTTAGGGATGTCACCGTTTCGTTTGGTTTATGGAAAAAATTGCCATCTTCCTGTTGAATTAGAGCATAAATCTTTTTGGGCAATTAAAACACTTAATTTGCTTGATGACTCATCAAATGTTTCTCGTAAATTGCAGATCCTGGAGCTTGATGAGATACGACGGGAGGCATATGAAAATGCAAAGCTCGCAAAAGAAAGGATGAAAGCTGTGCACGACAAGATGATCCTTCGAAAGGAATTCCAAATTGGAGACAAGGTTCTGTTGTACAATTCAAGACTCCATATATTTCCAGGAAAGCTGCGCTCAAAATGGACGGGACCATATTTTGTCAAAGAAGTCTTTTCACATGGAGCGGTGGTCTTAGTGAATGAAAAGGATGGCCATGAATTCAAAGTCAACGGACAACGTCTGAAACATTTTCAAGAGCTTTGGGCCAGAGAGGATACCACCATTGATCTCACAGATCCACCTTCGGGTGGTCACTAATCAGGTGTGTTCTTTCCATGATTCCCTCTCCTTAACATTGAGGACAATGCTTATTTTAAGTTGGGGGGCGGGTATAAACTTTTAGGATTTTTATTTTTATTTTTATTTTTATTTTATTTTTTTCATTTTAGTAGTTCCCTTTTCAAAAATTTTTTAAAAAAAAATGGGGTTGAGTCAAGATTTATCACCAATGCTTACTACACCTAGAAATGAACCTCATGTGATGAAAATTCTCGAAATCCATTCACCACTTTGCACATATGATTTATTTTCCTCCACCACTATTGTTACATATTTCATTCTCATTCGACATGAATGCTAGTACTCATGGTGAATCTCTCTTGATATATCTCTATGGTAGGATTAAATGATGACTTAATGAATCTTGAAATTATTAATTAGCAAGTCGTATGTTTTCAATGGAACACACCATCACAAAATGACTGGAGCAGTACTCTTTATCTCATATTCAGTGCTATTTGCATGCTTTGTGTAATTTTGGGTGAAAGTCTACACTGTCTTTTGAAATGATTAGGATAACCCATTCTTGTGAAAGAATAAAGAAAAGGAAGCTATCTTGCTAAGTTACTTATGCACGCACGAAAGAAAGAATGAAATAAGGTGAATGAAGAAAAATGAATGGACGAATAAATGTGTCATTAAAGAAGTAACTTGGTTGGCTCGATTAGTACAGTCCGAGGGGTCCTTCTTGGCCTAATGCCCTATTATCGTCTGATTTGGGAGCCATTGACTGGAACCTCAATCATTTGATGGAGCGATCCAAGTTATACATTTTTCTGCAAATGTTGCTCGATGCGCGTTACGCAGAACCAATAAAATGAGAAAAGAAGAGCAAGAAAAAGTGTGCATCATTAGCGAGGCAAGAGAACTTCCAAAGCTTAAAGAAAGCACAAGATATGGTGTGATTTCCTATGAATGAAAATTGACGTGTGTATGTCTTGATGCCAATCTATTTTTTTTGCTTGCTTTGCATGATACATCTATGCTCCAAGTTATATACTTTGATTGAAAGGTGTGGGCCATTGATTTTGTATACTATGAGCTGAGAAGTAATGGATAGTGAATTTAAGTCTATTTGATAACCATTTGAGATACTTGCGTTTCATCGTTAAACCCATGAGTACAATTATATAATGAGCATGAAATCTTGGCATTAGTGTGTGATCATATTCTTTTGTCCTTGTAGTATGGTGGTGAGTAAATTGAGATCTGATACGGTGATCTAGGTGTATATTTGATACCGTATTTCGCTCTTTTTTGCTAGAGACTAGCAAAACGCTAGTTGGGGGGTGTGATTCGGGTTGAATATTGCAAATTTAACCCCCTAATTAGTCCTATGATGTGCCTATATAATACTTAATTGCTCTCTAATATGTGCGTATTTTGTACACCATTATTTATTAGAGAAATTACTCTATTTGTGCACAAAATGTGAATTTGATTGTGTATTTCTGTATTTTTATATTTTTCCTAGCATCGTCTCGATCTCACGATTCCAACGACTATTTATTTGTATTTTTCTGAGATCTGTGCTAATTACTGTGTATTTTTGAATGCAGAATACCATTTATTGGAAATAAAATAAATGCGCACGAATCTTGGCGCACGCGTGGACGCATCAGATCACTTTCCGCCTTCATCCGACGGTGCAAGGAAGCGGACGACGTGGAATTCTTTTAGCCGTTGGATCAAGATCCAACGGCCCGAAGCGAAAGAAAACGCAGCAGCAGTGCGCGCTTCTCCGTGGACACGTGGCGAGCATCCAACGAGCCTCTGCTTGATCGGACGGACGAAAGATGCCCCGCTCGATTCCGAAGCGCTCAGCGAGACGGGGCGACGTGGACGTTTTTGGGGCGTTGGATTTCGATCCAACGGATCGTATTCACTCCGCCCGAAGAGAAATGCGGAGCGACGTGGCCTTCTCACCGCCGCGAGATCATGATCCGATGGTCACAATCGATCCGAATCGCGTTCGAATGAGAAAACGAAGCGGGCGCAGCGCAGCGAGCGGATCCGTTTGCTCTGCCACGTGTCGCTTCCTGGGGAGATCCCGCTTTGATGAGCGGCTGAGAATTGCGCCGGTCGGATTATTGGGTGCGGGTGCGAAAAAATAGCGGGTTTAGATCCGTTAAGCCCCCAAACCCGCAATGCTAATATAAAAGCGTATTTCTAGGGTTTTGGGGGGTATTCTGGCGTATTTTGGGACTTTTGGAGCGGCTACTGTGCGTATTTCTCCAGGAGAAAATTCTGAAAATTTCCAGAGGCTGTTCTTCCTATTCTCAGAGAGTTTTGGGTTCTAAAGTGGAGATTTGGTGATAATTTCTTGAACTTATACCCCGTATTTGGTGTATTTCTTTGTATTTTGCTATCTAAACGATGTATTTTGCTACCAAATCTGATTTTTATTGCACCATGCGTGGCTAATCTCTTTATGCTATGGTTGTGATGTAGTTAGGAGTATGTAGTTGCTAAATTTCATGTCTTTAGCCCTATTATCATGTTTAAATTGCTAGTAATGTTGATTTCTACAACGTATTGATGGGTATTTGCTTATTGTCGGTATTGTTGATGTGCCCTATGGCTAGGCCCTGATAAGGCTAGCTAATTTGTGTTCTCTAATCTGAACTTATCGCTGCGACTATTGTTTAATGAGATCAACATTGCTAGTAATATGTTTAAGGCTATTTTGACTAGTTTTCATCGATTTATCTTCCGACGCCTTCACGCCTTGACCGGATGAAGCGTTGTGTGACATTAAAAGACGTGAAATTTCAGCGACTATAAACTCCTAATGAACTCACAACCGTAGCATACTTGTCTCATCGAAGTCCAAACTTTCGTGATACCGTAATACTTTTAGGAACCACTTTACTCACAACCGTAGCATACTTGTCTCATCGAAGTCCAAACTTTCGTGATACCGTAATACTTTTAGGAACCACTTTCTTTGTTACAAATCCTTACACTATTTTTCACCTTCACAAAGGTGGTCGTTTTCTTAACCGTATATTATATTTGATTAGTTGACTTTGTGTTATCTCAGGTCGACTTGTCCTGAGGATTCGACTCTGGACTCTCCAGATACTACTTGCACGATCTCCTGCGCTTGGGAGTAAATCTCACATTGTTTTGAGAGAGGCATGTACCGTTCTCCCACTTGGGAGAGTACACAAGTATATAGCACAAAAAACCAAAAATCCAAAAAAGAGAGAAAAGAAAACCCAAAAAAGAAAAGAAAATAGAAAAGAAAAAAATATGTATAGCCAAAAATCCAAAAAAAATACAAATACCCAAAACCAAAAAATTTCCAGTGTGAATATTTTTCCTATCTACCGAGAATAAAGGGAAGGGGAGAATTTGCACTGAGTGTTCTACTCTACATCTTCTCAACCTCCATCGTTTTTGAAAACACTTGGCATAGGGACCTTCTAGCGGTTATCTAGGCAATAGTGTGGTGATTTCCTTGCCCCTAGCTGTGGAGTCCCCGATGCATGATACGCTTCTATTCTTATACTCTTCTCATGCATGCTTGAGCTTTTATTCACCGCAATTTCGAATTGAATCGATATTTGGTTCTTTCCTTGGGTATGAGTATATGGAGATTTATTGTACAATGTAGATAGTGACACTGTCTGCTAGCACACGACCACACTCACTCGCGCTTCACCGCGTGGGCCCACGACACTTGGATGGACTCATATTCCTTGGCTTAGTGTTGTGTTTTGTTGCATGCTTGCTTAGTGTGGCGTGTTTGATTTTGTTGGCTCTGACGGACGATCTAGGATTTTGTTTTTTTTTCTGTCTCTTTCTCTCTATTTTTCCCTCCGAGCTCCTACTCTCACTCGTCTTCCTCGAGGACGAGGAAGGGTTCAGCTTGGGGGATTTTGACGTGCGTTTATATTTTATATATTCACGCACGTCTTCTTTGTGATTTTCCGTTGTTTTCCGTCGTTCCGTACCTTTTCTCTTGTGATTTTTAGTTTTCTTTCACTTCTTCGTGTTTTTGTGTAAATGCAGGAGATTGCCAGCGTTGGGGACGTATAAAGAAGATATCATGAGTCCCCGGCAACGGCGCCAAAAACTTGACCGGTGCCCCGTTTACGGTTTGGGCGCGGTGTCGTTTTACCGCAAGTGCACGGTTAGTGTTGGGTGCGGGTTTATCGAACTCAGGGAGGTGGATGGCTTGAATGGCTACTAGCTTCGCCTAGGTTGTGTGTTAGCTACGTGGATGATATGGGTCGAAGTGTAGAAATAAGGGAAAGAAATAAAAAGACATGAAATGAATCTCCGCTAACACGGGCTAGAGCACTCATGCACTTGGCATTTGACTTGACCCAGGGTGAGACATTGCCCCTAAAGGTGGTACCTAGCGTCCATGGGCCCGATATTCCGGTCGATGCCCAGTACGCTAGATCTACCCAGTTTCGGACGGTGGGTATTCCCATGTCCATTAACACCTTCCGCAACCGGGAGCATTAAGGCCACAATGATAACTCCCAACATTTCGTCCAAGCCGTTCCCACACACTAGGATTCAATGTCTACGCTAGGGGCGTGAGCTGTGGCTAGGGAGTAAACGGCCAAGTTTATTCCCCCTTGGCCCGACGGTCAGAGGCGGTCTTTCTCCCGCCAATGACAATGAAACACCCCGCGTAACCCTAAAGGCCAAATAGGTCGAATGTGATTTCTAGCAATACATCGAAGCGGATCTTGACTGGACAAGACACCGGACCCCAATCCCCAACACAACTAGTGTGTTGCCATATGAATTGGACTCAGATTGCTAGAAATCCCCATTGACACATTCCATCGAACACATACCATGCAATCAAGTCAAATGTAGATTCCAAGCATCAATCCTACTCCAACCCATATTAGGGTTCATCAAACACTACTCAATGTTGAAGAACATGATAGCAATCAATAAATCCAAACAAACATTCATCATCGAGCAAAAATGAAAATAACACAAAACAATGGAAATAGGAAAAGAAATACTTATCTTGCCATTGAATCTTCAATCCTTTACAAGATTTATTGAAGTAGAAAACCTAATCTAACCTAACCTAAAGCTCCCAAGAAATGGGGAGAAAACTGCTGAAAAAATGAGAGAAGATCCCCCCTCAAGTCGTGCCCCAACTTCTATTTATAAGCCCCCTCAAAACCCTCACTTTTCGGGTCCAAAAACCCAGAAAACCTGCCAAAACAGGTCCACCCGATCGGATGGAAATAAACAGAGACTAAACAGCTGAAATTTGGCTCAACCGGACGGCCACCCGGACACCCAACCGATCGAGTGGCCTTTTCTTCCCCTTTCGCGCACTGCTGCTCATTCACTGAAGATTTGCTATCATTCCAGAGGGATTTTGGGTGATCTCTTATTTTTCTAGCGTCGGCATCGTCGTTAGCTTTCCAAGGATAGGTCGCATGCCCAAATTCGATTTTTCTACATTTTTTTGGAATTTTCTGAGCGCAGCTGTGTGCTGAAATTGAGTGCTGTCTGGATTTTCATTTCACCAGATCGGTTGGGTGTCCGGATGGCCGTCCGGCATTTCCATACTAGGTGGTGATTCTTGCATGACTACCACAAAGATATCAATTCTATTTAAATGCATAGAGAACATCCACAGATTGGAAATTTGAGTACTTATTTGTAAGAAAGTGAGCAACTTTTTAAGTATTTAATTAACATAGCTAGAAAATCTTTCTAACATGATTAAGTTGCCATCTTTCTTATAATACCACAACAAGAGAGCATGTAGAAACATGTATGCATAAAAGAAGTTAACTTGCTTATGAAAAATGCATGCCTTTAAGAAAAACAATCTTTTTTTTGGAAACATGTCATGCTTATAGGGGAGAGCACGGTCTCAAACCGGCGGTTTGGGACCTAAACCGAACCAGACCGTATAAGTAACGGTTTCTCACATGCCAAACCAAACCAGACCGCCAGACCGATGGTTTCTGAGCCGACAAAAACCGCTTGGAGCAGTTTGGTTCGGTTTCGAACCGCGGTTTAGACATATGATGATGGAAGATCCCCTCGTATACCCAATTTTGCTAAATGTAGACTTTGTCATTAAAATAATTTCATGACATGGCTTCATTTCTGTGCTCCTTATCAAACCAGGGAAAATCAAGCATGTCGAAATCTAAATAATTTGAAATGAATAACAAGCAAGAGTGTAGAGTTTTGACATGAACAACCAAATGACATATGTCCAGCAGGAAAATTCTTGTGCATGGCATGATCACGCTCCCTGTTTCATGTGGAAATTATGGCTAATACATATTTCTGACATGACCTATATGCATCTTTTTGACAAACTACAATAAAAATACCAACTTGTTCAAAAATAAAAACCCCAAACAGCAGATTTGAGATCCGAATCAGCAGCTTAAACAACTCATTACCTCCGTTCCTCGTTCCCCCAGCGAACCCACTGCGACCACCGATTCCCGAAGACGGGTTGTGTGACGCGTCAGATATCTTCTCAACGACGGCGTCGGACTGCTTCTCAACTGAAAGAGAAGAATAAATAAGAAGATGAATACGAAGAAAAACAAGAAAAAGAAGAAAGAATAAGAACGATGATGAGGGGTTTACCTGGTCCTGGTGTTGGCGATGGCTGATGGGTTGACCGCTGATGGAGAATTATCGATGCTCAAACGGGAAAAAACGAATGCAGTCTGAACTCTGAAGAGTGAAGACTGGAGATTGAAGAAGGCAGATAGCCAAATAGGGCCAGCGCGGTGCCGCTCCGTCTAAAGGCCTTAGGCTAGGGTTCCTAGGGACTAGGGTTAAAATCCCAACAGATTTTCAGCACAATATATAATATATGTTAGGAGTCGGTTCGGTTCGGTTTAAGCGGTTTCGACAGGGTGAAACCAAACCAGACCAAATAAGTGGCGGTTTCCAACGATTGAAGCCAAACCAGACCGATGGAGAGCGGTTCGGTTCGGCTTTTGGCTCGGTCTGGTTTGGTCTGGTTCGGTTCGGGTGGTTTGAGCAAACCGTGCTCACCCATACATGCTGATATCAAGCTAGTGGAGCTGGAAATCCTACCTATTGTAGCTTGATTTTACACCACCAAAACTTCCTCTTAAGCTCCATTTATTCCTCCTTCAATCAATGCATTCTTCATTGCTCCTCCTTTCATCTTCTTCTCTTTCCTTTAAAAGCTTCTCCTTAATTCTCTCCCTTCATCGCTTCTCCTTCCTTCTCTTCTCTCCTCTTTTTTTTGGTATGTAGAAAATTTCGGCCCCCATGAGGAAAAGAAAGAGAGAAAAAGGAAAATAAAAAAGAAAAGGAAAAGGAAAGAAATAGAAGCATGTAGAAGAGTATGAAATAATTAAATGGGGAGATATTTTCTTCTTAAAGTCCCTGTTATTACAAGTTTGCCATTCCTCTTTAAAGAAAATATCTCTCTTCTAAAATTATCTACACACATGTCATCTCTATTTACACACCCACATGCTTAATTACAAGTTTGCCCTTCACACGCACCCACTAATTACAATAATGCCATTCCCATATTCACTAATAATAATAATAATACTTATCACCAATGAATCTCATGAAACAATCAAAATAATAATCTCTTAAAATAATCCTCACAAAATAATTATCTTAAAATAATCCATATTAAAATAATATTAAAAGTACATTTTTACTACACACACCCACCAACTCAAATCTCACTACACATTCATAAATCCAACGATGCCAATCATTTTACTACCTCATAGACATCTATATTCATCAAATAGGTCATCCAACACACCAGTATCATATACACTACGCAATTACTATATGCACCACACCATTCCTATACACACTGCGGAGGCACACAGGCACAGTATGTACCCGTTCAAGCATACGTATACTACATACATCGATCAAATAGACACACCCTAGTGTACATGGCACTAGGGCCATTACATTCTGCCCACCTTAAAATAAAGTACGTTCTCGGACTTTCCAACTGAGAACATAGCTAAGGGTGATCAGATATATACTGTAGGGTCAATCTATCTCAATCATATACGAAGGTATAGCACACTGGTAAATACATACTTATACAAATATTTCAACCATACATACTGACTTACATCCATACGTATACTTACGCTATTATACATTACCTCATATTCATACACCCTCAGACACCTGCTGCATGAATACATCACATGGTCACATGCATTACCCATACTCACAAATACACACAACATGTTACTTCATATTTAGGGCCGATAGAGCACTGCATACGCACATCTGTACTAAATCACGGGCATACAACCTGTATGACCCACGGGGTACAGCTCACACACACACATGTCACTACTTACAGTCATAGAATATCATACATTATACAATACAACATCCTTACCATCTCGCACCATGCAAACAGAGACACACCATGAAGCACACACATGCCATAACCAGTGTTATGACATGAAATATATCATGAAACACTCACATGTCATAGCTGGCGTTATGACATGACAGACTAATACAAGCACAACTAGTACCTTCATATATACACCAATATCTCACACACACACACACACACACACACACACACACACACACACACACACACACACACACACACACACACACACACAGAGAGAGAGAGAGAGAGAGAGAGATATATATATATATATATATATATATATATATATATATATATATACACACACATGCAGCAGCATAGGTACCCACCAACATGTACACGCGTACATGTTCAAACCATACATACAAGTTTGTATATAGCACAAAGATTACCAATTATATACATAGACCACCATAAGCAAGCATGGGCTCCTATGCTTCCTCTAACATACCTACTCAAACCTGGGCAGAGCACAAAGACTCACACATAATATACCTATAGCACACGCTAGGTATATACACACTATATACATCTCACGCCATACAATAGTTTTCCTAAACATACAGCTTGTAGGTCAACAATCTGCAATCGTATATACTTTAGAATATCAACATTGCGACACATAGTCATACAAGTATCTAGGATAGTAGCTATAGCTATAGCTGCAGCTGCACACACGAGTATATTATAGAGATGTACATACATACATGCATCTGCACGAAGTCGTCCATACATATATGTATACCCAACCAACCATCCAAGTCTACCCCAAGTATACTCATATACCAATACTCACATATCTCATATCTGTATAGAAGCATAGTACTCATACTTACAAATACATACGAGCACATATAGATATGTTAACTTCATATACATACACTTGCATCTCGATATATATATATAGACATACAACCATGTGGTGGGACCGAAAAGGTGCTCTCTCTCAAGTGCAAGAGTCCGTACAAGTAGTAAAACCTGGGAGTCCAGGTGTCGAATCCACGGGAAGAAATCTGTTGCAACCACAGTTCAAATCAAATAGAAATCTATCGGAGAGAAACTAAACACTTCACAAATGATGACGGTGATGGTGATGTGAACACGTGAACGATATGAACATAGAAAATCGTGTATGAAAATACCTATAAAAAGTTTGCGCATGGTATGGGTTCGTTAGGATCAACGATTCGTATTAATTTGGTTGATGAATATATCACAGTGAATTCTCTTTTTGAGAGCAATTCACCGGGAAAAATATCCAATATAACTCAATGAATTCTCCTTTTGGGAGCAATTCATCGGAAGATGCCCTTTTGGGGGTTCAAACAAAATATTCAAAAAGATCGTCGCTAAAGCTATAATACGATATGAAACTCTCTTTTGGAGAGATCAAAACTACGGTATGAAACTCCCTTTTGGGGAGATCAAAACTCACCCTTTTGGGGCGATCATCAACTAAATTAATTCTTTTGGAATCTAAAAAAGTCGATTTACGAACAACGATTACAATTTTAGCGACGTTAAACGGTTTAGCACGAGGAATTTCAACCAAATAAACGCGAATAATATCCCCTAACTACTCCATACCATGCACAACAGAGATTTAGCTACACATCATGCGAAAATAAACAAGTTTCATAGCAAAATACGTTAAGATTATATCAAAATACGGAAGAAAAAGCATCAAATAAGGAGTTTAAGTTAAGAATTCATCACCAAATATCCTTGAAAATACATCAAAACTCTCTGGAAATAAGAAAATAGCCTCTGGAATTTTACAGAATTTTTCAGAGGGGAAATACGGCTTCTAGAGCCTCCAATATGCCCAAAATACGCCCCAATCTGCTTCGTTTGTGGCCGTCGGATCTCAATCCGACGGTCCACGTGATGCCGCGTCGCTTGATGGCGCTGGGCCGCTGGATCGCTAGGGAAGCCATGGATTGCCGCCACGTGTCAAGCAATGATTGGGCCGCGACCGTATTTTCGTATTTTCGAGCGTATTTCCCCATTTAAATTGTATTCTGCATTCAAAAATTCATAGTAATTAACACAGATCTCAGAAAAATACAAATAAATAGTCGTTGGAATCGTGAGATCGAGACGGTGATAGGAAAAATATAAAAAAGTGCAGAAATATTTCATTAATTGCTGTTTTGTGCTCAAATAGTGTGTTTTCTCTAATAAATAAATGTGTAGAAAATACATATGAATTAGAGATAAATTTAGCATCATGTGAGCACAAAATAGGGCTAAATGGGGGGTTAAATATGTAATATTGAACCCGAATCACACCCCCCAACTAGCGATTTGCTAGTCTCTAGCAAAAATAGCGATAAATACGGACGATCAATAAAACAATAAGTTCTTTCGAATTGCTTATGGCATGGCTCAATAATACGAATTCCAACATGGTCTTGGCCATCAATATACACATCCATGAACAAAATCAATCACATGAAATTTTCTCTAATTTAGTATGAATAAAAAAATGCAAGCATCGTTTTGCGCAAGCGAAAGTATAACACGTCGTTATAAACTAGTTTTCTTGTTTCCAAGGAATTGGCCTATCAAAATAATCATTCAAGACATGGGTATTGAAGTTGCTTAGTATATTCACTATTTCTCTTCTTTTATTCGTTCTGCGTAACGCGCATCAAGCAACATTCGCAGAAAAAAGTATAACTTGGATCGCTCCATCAAATGAGTGAGGTTCCGGTCAATGGCTCCCAAATCAGACGATAATAGGGCATGAGGCCAAAAAGGACCCCTCGGACTGTACTACTCGAGCCAACCAAGTTATTTATTAGTGACATACACATTTATTCATTTTTCATCGTTCATTTGTCTTTTCATTCATTTTTCTTTTCTTTCTTTGTTAGCAACTCAAAACCCATCAACATGAATATAAACATTAATAATAAAGGCCAAATTCCTCTTCAATCTTGAAAACTATTCTTAAAAATCGTGTATACTTGAGCTTTTTCCATCACATTAGCATGCATGAAATCAATTCAAACTATTTCGAGATATTAATCATGGAAATTGAAAATTTTCATGAATAGCATATTAACGGCAATTCCATGAAGGAAAAATAATCAACTCAAGCCATAAAAATTTTCAGAACTCAATTAATGCGTAATCATCCGTATTAGAGGCATATGAAAGAGTTTTTTAACAAATGATGAGATTTGGCGATTTATTCTTCTCAAAAAAAAATAAAAAAGTCCTAAGGTCTCATACACACCCCCCAACTAAAGATGGACATTGTCCTCAATGTCGGAAGAGGTACGAGTTTATTCAAGCAAGCAACCTAGAAAGCATATAAAAACTACACTACTGGAAAGAACACACCGTGATCAAATGGCGGATCCCGAATCTCTGATGGTGGAGGAAGTTGTTCAATTTGCTCCTTGCGCTCCTCGGCGATTATTCTTCCTCCAAAAACTAATTTGGACCCCAGCAACACAACTCCAAGCATCTCTATAAGCTGTTTGCCAATGTCCTGTGAGAGATGAGTTATGTCAGTCCAAATTATTTTAAAATTATTCTCTATAAAAATATTCCAAATATAGTCATCAAAATAAGTGAAAGAAATTAAAGCAAGTTGACGACTACTCCCTGAAAGATTTGCACTACTCTCTGTACGATGCTCGATCGTTGTGGAGAGGGATAAATGATTTTGGGACAAAACTGGAGGATGGACTGGTTCTGACTCCATGGCGATAATCTCAAAACCCTTGTCCCTAGCTGTCTCCTCCTCTCGTTCATCCAAAATTGCTAGCTCGTCCTCTCTTTTGCACACACTTTCTGCCATGTGGATATTTATATTTGTGCCCTCAGCGTGACATGGCTCGCTCGATGTCCCTGCAATAGAAGATAAATTCGTATTAGAATCTTGAAATTGAATTTTAGAATAATTATTTTCTTCTAAGCAAGCGGCAATTAAATTAATATTTTCAATGGAATTTTGAATCTGCCGACTCCGAGTAACGAAATTCTCTTGAAATTGAAGGGATGTGGCCTCCTGTGTCTGAATAGTCTGGTAAGCTTCCTCTTTCAAGGATTGCAAAGGTACGTCTACGCTTTGCTCTTCTTGATCGAGGCACGAAGGCTCCGTTGAATCGCTCTCTGAAGTCTCTTCCACGGTTTCTTCGTTTTCTTGTAGAGACTCCATGTATTCCCACGCCACTGTCGGCGTCATGCTTCCCAATAATTCCTGCAGCTGAGGTTGTAGTCCTTCTAGGAAGAACTCCATAAGCTCTTCATTTGTGAAACCATGCTGCGGATAGCTCGATACGATATTTGTGAACCTTCTCCAGGCCTGAAAGAAAGTTTCACAGTCAGTTTGATTAAAATTAACAATTTTGAGCTTTTCCATCCTATGTTTGTGTGCATTAGCGTACCTTGCATCATACAGATTATTCGTGCAATAAAAATTCATATACTCCATTTTTCAAAAAAAGTAAAATAAAATAATAATAAAAAGTTTATGTACAGTAAAGTGGAAAGATCTCACCGGAGGTCCTCTAAATGAAATAAACCGTAGTCACAAACCATTCCTCCCCGGCAACGGCGCCAAAAACTTGGTGGGACCGAAAAGGTGCTCTCTCTCAAGTGCAAGAGTCCGTACAAGTAGTAAAACCTGGGAGTCCAGGTGTCGAATCCACGGGAAGAAATCTGTTGCAACCACAGTTCAAATCAAATAGAAATCTATCGGAGAGAAACTAAACACTTCACAAATGATGACGGTGATGGTGATGTGAACACGTGAACGATATGAACATAGAAAATCGTGTATGAAAATACCTATAAAAAGTTTGCGCATGGTATGGGTTCGTTAGGATCAACGATTCGTATTAATTTGGTTGATGAATATATCACAGTGAATTCTCTTTTTGAGAGCAATTCACCGGGAAAAATATCCAATATAACTCAATGAATTCTCCTTTTGGGAGCAATTCATCGGAAGATGCCCTTTTGGGGGTTCAAACAAAATATTCAAAAAGATCGTCGCTAAAGCTATAATACGATATGAAACTCTCTTTTGGAGAGATCAAAACTACGGTATGAAACTCCCTTTTGGGGAGATCAAAACTCACCCTTTTGGGGCGATCATCAACTAAATTAATTCTTTTGGAATCTAAAAAAGTCGATTTACGAACAACGATTACAATTTTAGCGACGTTAAACGGTTTAGCACGAGGAATTTCAACCAAATAAACGCGAATAATATCCCCTAACTACTCCATACCATGCACAACAGAGATTTAGCTACACATCATGCGAAAATAAACAAGTTTCATAGCAAAATACGTTAAGATTATATCAAAATACGGAAGAAAAAGCATCAAATAAGGAGTTTAAGTTAAGAATTCATCACCAAATATCCTTGAAAATACATCAAAACTCTCTGGAAATAAGAAAATAGCCTCTGGAATTTTACAGAATTTTTCAGAGGGGAAATACGGCTTCTAGAGCCTCCAATACGCCCAAAATACGCCCCAATCTGCTTCGTTTGTGGCCGTCGGATCTCAATCCGACGGTCCACGTGATGCCGCGTCGCTTGATGGCGCTGGGCCGCTGGATCGCTAGGGAAGCCATGGATTGCCGCCACGTGTCAAGCAATGATTGGGCCGCGACCGTATTTTCGTATTTTCGAGCGTATTTCCCCATTTAAATTGTATTCTGCATTCAAAAATTCATAGTAATTAACACAGATCTCAGAAAAATACAAATAAATAGTCGTTGGAATCGTGAGATCGAGACGGTGATAGGAAAAATATAAAAAAGTGCAGAAATATTTCATTAATTGCTGTTTTGTGCTCAAATAGTGTGTTTTCTCTAATAAATAAATGTGTAGAAAATACATATGAATTAGAGATAAATTTAGCATCATGTGAGCACAAAATAGGGCTAAATGGGGGGTTAAATATGTAATATTGAACCCGAATCACCATGTATGTCTCCGAGTATATATCCAAGCACACACATACATGTCATCACATAAGGTCTCATAGAACTATACCAACACATACAGATATTCATACAATGATATATCTATCCAAACACTGAGGTAAGCGTATCCACTTACAACCAGACAGACAACTATATACATCTTCCATATATATATATATATACTAGTCATAACCCGTGCCCGTAGGGCACGGTTTAGTTAAGATATTCCCCTGTCAAAAACGAAGTTCACCAAAAATTTAGCTCATCCCAAGGAATTAAGTTCATCAGAAAAATCTTAGTTCCCCAACAAAATTAGTATCGTAAAAATTTAGTTCATATCCAAAATTTTAGGGTTAACCCCGATAAATTTTCAAGTTCAAATTTTTTTAGTTTATCCCAAAAATTTTAGTTCTCCTTGATAAAATGTTTATCCGCACCAATAAGATAACATGGAACTGGCTAGTAGTAGAAACCCATGAAAATTCAAAACCCAAACCTGGAATCCAAACCCATAAAAATTGCAAATGGCCATGTCATAGTAACCAATTTATGTCCTAGTCATATTTTTGATGCCACGTAGGACAAAATTCGAAAACGTCGTCAATTGTAATATAGATTGTATAATAGATGTTGAACATGTTAATGCGCTCAGGCCTGTATTTTTTTGTAATCAGAAAACATAATCGCCTGTGCCAATCATGAGCACCCAACCGTCAATAACATTAAAAATGCTCATCCAAGCACATAAATATTTCCAAAAATACAACCTGTGGACATTTGGAGATGAGTGAGACGCTAGCTACCACTGAGAGCCAAGAAAAAGCTCTCTCCTCTCATAAATCCAAAAATCCAACCTTTTAGCATCATATGATTTAATTTAAATACCAACAACATCCTGAGATGGGACTTTGGCATCGTTCAGCATCTTCACAATTTTCTTAACCTCTTCAGCTGTCCCATTCTACACACACATCAAAATTGGAAAACAAAAGTTAACATAGAGATCTAAGAATCAATCTTTATTTTTTAGAAAAAATATTAGTTCATGGTTCAAAGATCAATTTCACTGTTAATCATAGGATCGAGCATAAAGAGCCCTAGAACTGCTCCCCCTGCTTGATCATAGTGAATCGAACTGAGATTTTTTAAAGCATATCTCTTTATTTTTGGCTTTCTGTTCACAGATCAATTTCACTATTTACTGTCTTATTATAACTACAATCAAAACAAAAATAAATCTACATATCAAAGACGCCAGTTTAATTTGAACAGAAAGCCAAAAATTACATAAAGTGTTTCGTAACTTGATGGTCCGATCCCTGGAGGTAGACACGATCTGGCGATTATCAATCGAGAAGGCAACAGAGAGGAAATCAAAACAAAAATTTGAGTGGAGATTGCGTTCATTCATCAAACAAACCTTATGTAGATGAACTCGCCGAAGAGGCCGGAGATTGTGTTTGTGTGGAGATTTGATCTTGACATTTGATCAAGGCCGAAGATTGCGTTCATTCATAAAGCGACGCTAGCCATCCTTGGTGTGGTCTCAAAACAAAAATTCATAGCGTGAGCTTGCCGTCCCAGGACCCGGAGAGGCGAACTCGCCGTCGGAGGAGAGGACAACGTTCTGGACGAAGAGAAAGTGACCGGTGATATGACGACGACGAACACCATCTGCTGCATGATCGTCGGGCCTCGGCATCTCCCACCAGAGATGGTTGGATATGGCCAGCACCACCGCGCCCGAGGGGCAGAACGTGATCCTGGGGACGTTGAGGTCCTGGGCGAGCTTGTGTGTCCAACCGAGGAAGAAGTCGGAGACGATTGCAAGGGGCGGGTTAGAGATGGATTTGGCCCAGTCGAAGATGGGGTCCGGCGAACTCGACGGTGAGGTCTGCTCAATTACCGTTGGGGGGATGGAGGGAGGGTTTTGTGGGGAGAGCCAGAGCGTGAGATGAGATTTTTTGCAGCCCAATACAATTTTTGCAGTAAAATAAGAAGAGGGATGACGAAGC
The DNA here is from genome assembly GCA_030789695.1 of Scilla litardierei. Classification (NCBI taxonomy): domain Eukaryota; kingdom Viridiplantae; phylum Streptophyta; class Magnoliopsida; order Asparagales; family Asparagaceae; genus Scilla; species Scilla litardierei. The sequence goes on along the minus strand of CM061137.1, from coordinate 14,241,811 downwards.
CCAATACAATTTTTGCAGTTAAGTTTTTTGAAACTCTCAGCAATCAAAGAACGCCCCTTGCACTTCCCAAAAAGCAGCCGGTTGCTATCCCAATTCAAATTGCAGGTCACGAAAAGAAATGGGACCCACAAAGACTCAAAAATACAAACCCTTCATCTCTAAGTTTAATCCAAACCGTTGATTCTCCAAGATTAAATCCTGGTCGTCTTTTATCTACCCCCTTTGTCCTAGTCAGCTTGTCCTAGTCAGCCCTAGGATTCAAAAAACTCTGTCAAATGTAATATAGATATATATATATATATATATATATATATATATATATATATATATATATATATGAGATTAATGGAGAAGTGCTGACAGCGCTGGAAATTTTTCCAGAGCTGTCAGCGATCTGGGGTCGCTACAGAATTTTTTTTTAAATTTTTTTTTCAGTTGGTAGATATACGTGTTAGGAAGCTCCCCATAAATTTTCAGTTCGATCTGACACCGTTTGAGCCTCCGTTCATCGACTGTCCACAGGTTTACGCAACGTTTTTGAAATCGATGAACGGAGGCTCAAACGGTGTCGGATCGACCTGAAAATTTGTGGAGAGCTTCCTAACAAGTATAACTACCAACTTCAAAAAAATTTAACAAAATACTCTACAGACCCCAGATCGCTGACAGCACTGGAAAAATTTCCAGCGTTGTCAGCACTTCTTCATTAACCTCATATATATACATATATATGTATATATATGAGGTTAATGAAGGAGTGCTGACAGCGCTGGGCGACCTACACATTTTTTTTAAATTTTTTTTGCAGTAGTTATATAAACTTGTTACCTTGCTCCCCACAAATTTTCATGCCGATCCAACACCGTTTGAGCCTCCGTTCATCGATTTCAAAAACGTTGCGCAAAATCTGGACAGTTTTGTGCAACGTTTTTGAAATCGATGAATGGAGGCTCAAACGGTGTTGGATCGACCGGAAAATTTGTGGGGAGCTAGGTAACAAGTTTATCTAACTACTGCAAAAAAATTTACAAAAAAATGTGTAGGTCACCCAGATTGCTGACAGCGCTGGAAAAATTTCCAGCGCCGGCACTCCTCAATTTTTCTATATATATATATATATATAACGCACAACTCTCATACACCTAGGGCATGCCCACTCATACCTGAGTAGAACACAAAGATCCGCTCATGGTTCTGCACAATCAGCATGTACATCTATGCCACACACTACAAATACAGACGGCATAACATATTCATACATCGCCTAGAGCGTAATCAACTATATAGTTCTATGATACATACTACTCATAGCCTATTAGCACATATACACATGCACCGCTATACTCAGACATACAATCATGTATGTCTCCTAGCATTCAGCCAACACTCACAGACGTATCCGCACACAAGGTCTACCATATCAATATTGATACACATAGATAACCATACAAAACTATATTCATCCATATACATGTGTAAGCGTACCAGCTTACAGCCATACATGTATTATATATTCGTCACATATATCAACTCATAACACTAATACTCGTACGACATATCCACACATTAATGGGTGGAACTCAAGGATCCACACACGCATCTGCACACTCTACATGTGCATAAATCACATACATTATATAGCTACAACACAGTACATTTATACACTACTCGCACCTCAATCAAGTATATAACTCAATTTCACACACTGCTAACAAGTCAACCATGTATTAACACATATATCCCAAAGATGATCATATGGTCATACAATCATCCATTCATATACCATAGTCATATGCATAAGAGCATATCATCTCAGTATGCTCGACAAGCCATATTCAACACTTATAGCCATAGACGTATATGCATACACACATACACACATAGATATGTACATACATTCTTACTCAATCAACACTCTAGTCTACCCTCGGGGTTCTATACCCCAAGCTTATACTATCCAGGTCCTATCCTAAGGTCGGACTCGCCCACCTTAGGATTCAACTACCCACAAACACACGAACATTGCTCATACTATATCGTATACAACCGCAATGAGGGGACCTGCATGGGCCACCACCTGTCACGACCCAGCCCCTGGGATACCCAGAAGGACAAGGTACACGACGAGAATTAAAACGTATCTGCAGGTCCACTGCGCATGGATGGAAATAGTACCAGTAGTACTCCACAACAATCACCAAACACGGTCACAAAAAAGCCCAGACACGCGAAGGCCAACACAAAGCAACAAAAGAAACAACTCAGTCAACTCATCAAGGACTAAAACCACATAGAAACTAAACTGAACCATCTGATCAATTTGTACAACACCAAGAGTACAATGACCATCTTATACATCAATAACGTCAACCTCACAACCCTAAGTACAAGGGTCTATCCCGAACAAAGAAACCCAAAAGTACAAGCTCTCACCTCACCCCTCGCCAGCCAACCTAAGCTCCAACTCCCAACAACAGAACTCCAAACTTAACCTCCAGCTCCATCTGCCATCTCCAAGAACCTCACCTGAAAAAAGTCAACGGGGCATGTCAACGCGTGACCCAGTAGGAATTCCATACTCCACCCTAAATGCAACACACACTATGCTACTACTGACTACAAAGTGCTACAAGCGAAGGTGTCACAAATAAACATGGCATGCATGACAAAAGAAACAACCAACAGCATTGTACATATCAAAAGAGAACAGCACCATAGTAGAGGGTATAAGGGGAGTGGTGATGATAGTAACAGTAAAGCCTAACAAACACGACTAAGACGTAAAAGAAAGTCAATCAATCAATTTCATACAATGTTAGCTTTTGGAACCCTAATATCGAATACGTCGTATGGGACTAAACCTCTCGCAACTATATGAAAGAGCAAAGAGGACTCCCGCCGCGCTAGCCCGTCAGGAGCCTCGGGTACCACTCTACACTCCCTGCCGTGCTAGCCCGTCAGGAGTGCAAGTGTACCCACCACACAAACCGCAAAGGCACCATAACCAGTCCATCCCATAGGCCTATCTGATACTTCGGAATTCCCCCAACCCGTGTCACCCTCCTTTAGGAGGACTAAAATATTCCTCACTTTCACTTTTCATGAAACATAACACTTTCCATTTTCACATTCCAAATGGGACATGAATCTCCATGTGCATTTCCATTCCCACATAACATATCAAAAGGGCCATGCCTTCCATGCAACAATTACCAAGCCATCCAAGCATTATAACATGTGAAACTAAATCATAAAAGAAGGGCGTATCGTCATTTCTTAAGAGCATGTGAAACATAATCATAGCACATGAATTAATCACAAAACTTTGCCACAACCACTTCCAATAACCACACGCTCCTAATGTTAACTTAGCCATAAGCAAATCTCATGGGGTTACTTACTTTGAGCTAATCACATGCAAGGTTTCATAAGTGCTACTAACTTTAGCATATTCAATGTAAAATTAATTAATAGGCACAACCTTTTCTTAATCATGAGCACACATTTAAGAAAGAGGCAACTTTAGGGAAGCTACTAATGGACCCATTTCATTAACACAAAACATTTCCATATCATTCTCTTTTCTTTCTTTCTCACTTCCTTTCATTACTTCACCACAAATCATACGGGGGCACATGGCCGAAATATTCATGGGTAGCTTTGCTATATGTTGCCACATAAAAATGAAGAAATTGACAACTAAAGCTTATTTCTACAACAAAATAAGTAGAGATTAACATTAGCCTTGCTTTCTCCACTAAATGAACCAACTTGTGCTTAAAAGAATGTAACCTTTAAAGAACTTGTTTAAGGATCTATAAGAAAAATGTTAGTTTTTGGAACTCTAGTTAACGATCTTTAAGAAAAATGCTGATTTTAATGAAATGTGCAACAGACCCTTAAAGGAAGTAACTTAAATGTAGTCAAGAAAATACAAGCTTAGATAAACTTAGGAGGAAAACTTTTAGGGGAAATACTACCCTTGATGGGAGTTATGAAAAATGCATGTTTCTCTTTGTGAAAACCATTAAAGGACTTCATGAAAAAAATCGATTTTGCCTAAAAGTGAAACTTTTATTTCATGAAACCTTCCTAATTAAAGTAACTTTTATTAAGATGGGAACTTTTTAAATAAAAATAAGAACCCTAGTGAAAATTGTAGTATTACTAAAATGAGAACTAAATTCACAAAATGGAGATACTCAAATCTCAAATTTGGAATCCTTGGATGTTTTTCAATTTAAAAGAGTCAATTTCACAAGATTTACATTTACACCACAAATAGACAATTAAGGAGCATGCAGCTTGGCAAGAAGGACATTCTTTCATTATCACTCCACTACATTACCACAAACCCAGCTGTTTAGTCATGACCGAAAACTACCAATATGATGTTGTGCATGAAAATCCACTTAAGGAAGACAATTTCACCATTTAAGCTTCTTGTCACAACAATGCAATTAAGGCTAATTTGTACATGATTTCTTAATGAAATGAAGACTTATGCATGGGTTCTCAATCAAAATTTCACAAGGGCATGAAAACCATTTAGGCCGAAATACAAATGAGAATTTTCCACATGCCTAGCATTTCTAACAAAAAGGTAATATCCCAACCTAATTATTACACCTCAATCCAATAAATTTGGAACTTTATCACAACCCATTATAAAATGAAAACAACTTGCCTTCACTTTCCATGTCACACTTTCATTTCCATACTAGGTGGTGATTCTTGCATGACTACCACAAAGATATCAATTCTATTTAAATGCATTGAGAACATCCACAGATTGGAAATTTGAGTACTTATTTGTAAGAAAGTGAGCAACTTTATAAGTATTTAATTAACATAGCTAGAAAATCTTTCTAACATGATTAAGTCGTCATCTTTCTTATAATACCACAACAAGAGAGCATGTAGAAACATGTATGCATAGAAGAAGTTAACTTGCTTATGAAAAATGCATGCCTTCAAGAAAAACAATCTTTTTTTGGAAATATGTCATGCTAATATCAAGCTACTGGAGTTGGAAATCCTACCTATTGTAGCTTGATTTTACACCACCAAAACTTCCTCTTAAGCTCCATTTATTCCTCCTTCAATCAAGGCATTCTTCATTGCTCCTCCTTTCATCTTCTTCTCTTTCCTTTAAAAGCTTCTCCTTAATTCTCTCTCTTCATTGCTCCTCCTTCCTTCTCTTCTCTCCTCTCTTTTTTGGTATGTAGAAAATTTCGGCCCCCATGAGGAAAAGAAAGAGAGAAAAAGGAAAATGAAAAGGAAAAGGAAAGAAATAGAAGCATGTAGAAAAATATGAAATAATTAAATGGGGAGATATTTTCTTCTTAAAGTCCCTTTTATTACAAGTTTGCCATTGCTCTTTAGAGAAAATATCTCTCTTCTAAAATTATCTACACACATGTCATCTCTATTTACACACCCACATGCTTAATTACAAGTTTGCCCTTCTAATATGCACACACACACCCACTAATTACAATAATGACATTCTCCAAATTCACTAATAATAATAAGAATACTTATCACCAATGAATCTCATGGAACAATCAAAATAATAATCTCTTAAAATAATATTCACAAAATAATTATCTTAAAATAATCCATTTTAAAATAATATTAAAAGTATGTTTTTATTATACACACCCACCATCTCAAATCTCACTGTACATTCATAAATCCAACGATGCCAATCATTTTACTACCTCATAGACATCTATATTCATCCAATAGGTCGTCCAACACACCAGTATCATATACACTACACAATTACTATATGCACCACACCATTCCTATACACACTATGGAGGCACACAGTCACAGTATGTACCCGTTCAAGCATACGTATACTAAATACATTGATCAAATAGACACACCCTAGCGTACATAGCACTTGGGCCATTACAATGTCTTAGCATGGTCATACGGCCGTGCGTGTCAGAAGACAGATTTGCGGCACGTCTGTGCAGTCGTCCGTGCTGTCGTCCGTGATGTCAGGCAGTTCTCTGTTTATTTAGCACGGCCGTGCAAACTGTCTATGTTGATTGCACAACTGTGCATACTGCCCATGCACATCCTCATCTCTCTATTTTATAGACGCAGATTGGCACACGGCCGTGCAGATTTAACACACGGCCGTGCGGATTTAACACATGGCCGTGCAGATTTAACACACGGCCGTACCGATACCTAGAAATCTTGGAACGAACAGATTTGACCTTCTAATCTCCACCGTTGATTTTCAAAGGGGTTTAATCAAACAGCTTAGATTCCACATGACCCATGGAGCAATTTAAACCCCGATTAGGGTTTATTTTGTATAGAGCACGTGTCGTCATCAAGTATCTTCTTCTTCGTGCGTCTCGAAGCTTTTGGGGCATGAATTTGGTGAGTGATCTTCTTGAGATTTCTTTGTGAAACTCATTGTAATCTTATTCTTGTTGTCTCTCTTTTTGGGTTGAGGGATTTGGGTGAGAGCTTTTGTTTTCTTCTCTTTTGGTGAGATTTGAGATCTCCATTGGGTTTGTGAGAAGAGTTTGAACTCCACGTGTGGAGTTATTAGTGCTCTCTATTGTGGAAGAAGATTGAAGAAGTCGATGGAAACCATCATCAGGAAGTTGGACATAGGTCGTTAGTGGTCCTAACTAGGGTAAACTCTGGGTCGCTTGATTTGTTGCTTTCTTGCTTTTGTTACTTTTCGAATTACTTGTTTTGGTTGGATATTGTGCTATTGTGGTGTATCTCTGAAAGATCGCGACATAGAGATTGTTGGGTAGCTATCTGCCTTTCGAAGGGGACCTCTTACGCTACCGTTGTCTACCTATATTGGTTTGTATCCTAACAAGTGGTATCAGAGCTTTCAGGCTTTCGGAGGTTACACAATGACAGAGACATATTCAACATCTGGTTACAAGGTCGAGAAGTTTACATGAAAGAATATCTTTACTCTATGGTGTATGTGGGTGAAGGCTATGCTTAAGCACGAAGAGCTTTACAGGGTAGTCTTTGACAAGAAATCTATTCCAGAATCTGTCATAGTCTATATGAGATCAGAGATAGAGATGAAAGCACACAACTCTATTCAGATAGCATGGGCAGACAAGATCTTTTGCAAGGTTGCGAAAGAGGAGACTATAGAGGCATTGTGGAAAAGGCTAGAATCTTTGTACCTGAATAAGTCACTCACGGGGAGGCTGTATTTGTAATAGAAATTATTCATGCTCAAGATGAAAGAGGGGACATCGTTACATGATCATCTTGATCAACTGAATCAGTTGGTGTTGGATTTGTAAGTGGTGGAAGAGAATGTAAGTGATGAGTACCAAGCAATTGCATTGCTTTATTCTCTACCTGAGGAGTATTCACACTTTGTCGAGGCCACGACACAAGGGACATACAAAATCTCTTTGGAGGAGGTCGAGGCAGCTCTATGCTTGCATGAGCTTAGAAAGAAAGCATCGAATTGAGACACAAGTGATGGGGGTCAGGATGTGGCTCTCTTTGGGGGTCGTCAGGATAGCCGATCCAAATCTAGCTCCAAGTTTGGGAGACCCAAGTCCAATGGTCATGGTAGTAACGATCAAATATGCCATTATTGTATGAAGACAGGACACTGGAAGAAAAAGTGCACACTATTGAAGGCCAAAGGTAACGAGTCTACTCAGCCAGTAGCATTTTTTGGAGGTGCATGCATTGATGCTGATAATGGAAAAATATTAGCTGTGTCTTCTTTAGAAGACAATCAGACTTCATGGATTTTTGATTCAGGGTGTGATTCACACATGACTCCATTGCGAAGTCATTTTATGACATATATGTTAGGACCATGCAGGGCTACACAATACACTAAAGGGGGTGAATAGTGCAAAGGCAAGTAAAGTGCTTAATTAAAAGTTACTGAAATTAAAGCACAATAAGCAGCAGAAAATAAAGAGAGTGCTCAACAACAACAATCACAAACACATGGATTTTACCCTGGTTCTCCAAACTTGGGTACGTCCAGCCACACCAATATTCACTATGATTCCCGCAAAGAGACGTGAATACAATCTATCACAGAGGTACCTCACACAGATTATTTGGATTCTCACACAGAGAAATCCTTGCTCTCACACAGAGAGACCTCACACAGAATATTTGTTCTCTCACATAGAAAGAACCAAACTCTCACAAAGAGAGTAACTCCTACAAAGAGAGTAACTAATTCTTACAAAGAGAATTAGGGTTTCAAGAAACAACTGAAACAAAACAACACTTACCTATGCCTTGATATGATCTTACCATTATGAAGAATAAGGTATGCAAGTGAAACTCAAGTGCTTGAGATGAGGCTTTGATTGCACTTGATGATCTCTCTCTCTCTCTCTCTCTCTCTCTCTCTCTCTCTCTCTCTCTCTCTCTCTCTCTCTCTCTCTCTCTCTCTCTAGGAATTAATCCTAACACTTCTCACTTGAGTGAATGAAATGAAGAGAAGAAAGATGATCTCCAAGAAATGAATGCGAATTAGATCCCTTGGAGAATTTTCCTATGAGCTAGCTTCAATGCATGAAGAGAGAAATGCTTAAGAGAGGGAAATGGGAGAGATTAGGAGTGGCTATTGATTCTCTAAGATATTCAATATTATCCAAGAAGTTTTAATGAACTCAACCCTCTCCTATATATAGGAAGCCCAAAGGAACACATAAAACCCAAGAAAAAAGCCAAGAGAGAAAATCTGCAACGGCTATAATCTGGCATTTTACGGCACAGATAATCGACTAAAGAAGGTCGAACAGTCGACTGGTCAACGACTATAAAATTCCCAATGGCTATAATCTGAGCCAGGATAGGCGAATGTAGAAGACTACACAGGCACCTGTAAATGAGCAGGCGCCTATATATCCTTCAGCAGGCGACTGTCACTTGTGATGGAAAAGTAGCATGAAAAACTTAACTTTCGCACTAGCGCCTTCAGACGATAGATGACCAATTCTCACGCGCCATGTAATTTGACAGGCGACTAAAATCTCGTCATCAGTCGACTGACTTGCAAAGTGGGATGAAACCCAGAAAATGCAAGTTACGCACTTTGGCACACAGACGACTGGAGAACAAATCACAGGCACTTGATGGAAGACATGCACCTAAAAATGAACGTCAGTCATCTGTCTGTCTCCAATAGCTCAAGATATAGTCAATAAAAGTTGAATTGAGCTAGTGCACAACAACCGACTATAGAAGGCTGGCCATGTGCCTGGAATCACCCAGTCGCATGCCCTTCCTTCATCAGTCGCCTGTTGGAGAGCCAGAGACTCCAATTGAGTCATTTGGCATGATGAACCTATTAGGTTGGATTCTATGATAATCCTAAGGCTCATTAAGATGGTTATATGCTTATGCATGAATGAGTAGACCATCTATCAAGGAATTATTTTAAACCTACACTCAAAAAGAGAAAATGCAAGTAATAAAACATATTACATGGATTACATTACTTCCCGTAGAGTCTAATCTTCAACCTTGATGCTCTCCATCATCTCCAAGCTTTGGCACCCATTGAGTCCAAGCTTTGGCAATCCATTACTCTTGGAGGTCTTTAAGATATCCAATGCATCATCCTCCAAGCATTATTCTTTGTCTCATCAACATATAATTGTTAAAATAAACTGGACTAAAACATAAGATTGATTAGCACACTAACATAATGTATTGATCATTATCAAAACAACGTTAGTCTTGAACCCAAGAACTAACAATATACTATTAGAGATGGACCAGACATGTACATGGGGAACAGAGCGATGTCTAGAGTGGTGGGGATCGGCACAGTTTGGTTCAAGATGGAAGATGGATCCATTTAAACACTTACGGGTGTTAGGCATGTACCAGATTTGTAGCGAAATTTGATTTCGCTTGGAACCTTGACAAGTGTGAGGTGTTGTGTGGTGCTCAAGGGAGAGCGACTACGAGTGTCTATGGATGGTCGTTTTGTGATGGCAGCAAGGAAGTTTGGCAACCTTCCTTGCTGCCAAACTTTACAAATATAGCAAGGAAGTTTGGCAACCTTCCTTGCTGCCAAACTTTACAAATATAGCAAGGAAGGTTACATGCTTTACATGCTTCAGGGTCAAACGATGGTGATTCAGACGTCTGGTGCACCAGAGAGCTCTAGTAGAGGAGCGTTTGGGACTCATATGGATGTTGTGATAGAGAAGCATGGTCGGTTGTAGGATGAAATAGCTGCAGTATGTAGCAAGGGATCATTAGTAGACGGAGTCCACAGTACATCTCATCATGGTTCAACTTCATGTGCGGCTCAGATTGTCTACAGCAAAGCTGGTGGCTTCATGGAAGAGTTGTAGTCCTCTGGAGGACCAATTGCTGAGCACTAGGAGGAGTTGGATGTTCAGGTAGAACAGTTGTACCATATTGGTGATCAATCACGCAAGAGGCATTGGTGGCATGGCTCAAGGTGGACACGACGTAGTTCATCTAAAGGATCATCTGGAGTGCGTAGACCTAGCGATTCAGAGATGACTATGAGCAGTGGATATCACAGAGATCGTGGTGGTGCTTTGGCGAAGTCCTATTGGAGAGTTAAATCCAAAGGCAGTGAGTTAAGGTCGTCAAAGCCAGATGAAGGTGATGCTCTCACTTCAGGTTTGGGGAAAGCAGTGCCCGGTGCTTCCTTAGAGGGTAGAGATGGATCAACTTAGGCGAATATAGTGGAGCGAGTACTTTGGGAGACACAGATTTGGTGCCAGTTTAGTCGATGATGGAGCATGAGGTCGCGGTGTCAACCTCAAAGATAGAGATCATCACATGTAGGGTGGCGATCATGTTTTAGTTCTTCGAGCTCAACGGGAGGTTGGACTCAAAAGCTCTCTTGGAGTGTTGATGCGCCATAGGGTGCGGTTTCCATGACAGGTTGGTGTTTCCTTGATCACATGGACTGTGTAGCGCCGTGAAGAGCCTTTGATGACAAGGTTCGTTGGAGGAAATTTGAAGCATGGTAGAGTTTGTTGTTTTTTGGTACTTCAAATTTTAGAATTTGGGAGGTTGACACGGCCGTGCATGTCTTCGCACGGTCGTGTGCGTCCGAAGACAGATTTGTGACACGGCCGTGCAGCCGTCCGTGCTGCTGTCCATCACGTCAGTCAACTCTTTGTTTATTTAGCACAGCCATGCAAACTATCTGTGTTACTTGCACGGTCGTGCACACTGCCCGTGCACATCAGCAGCTCACTGTTTCACAGACGCATATTGTCACGGCCATGCGGATTTGACGCAAGGCCGTGCCGATACCCAGAAACCATAGAACAGCCAGATTTGACCTTCTAATCTCGACCGTTGATTTCTAAAGCGGTTTAAATGGACGGCTGAGATTTCACATGACCCATGGAGCTATTTAAACCCCTCTTAGGGTTTATTTTGTATAGAGCACGTGCCGTCATCTAGTATCTTCTTCTTCACGTGTCTCAGAGCTTTTGGGCCATTAATTTTGGTGAGTGGTCTCCTTGAGTTTTCTTTGTGAAACTCATTGTAATCTTCTTCTTGTTATCTATCTTTTTGGGGTGAGAGGGTTGGATGAGAGCTTTTGTTTTCTTCTCTTTTTGTGAGATTTGATATTTCCATTGGGTTTGTGAGAAGAGTTTAAACTCCACGTATGGAGTTATTGGTGCTATCTATTGTTGAAGAAGATTAAAGAAGTCGATGTAATTCTCTCTGATCATAGTAGTGAAAACCGTCATCGGAAAGCTGGATGCAGGTCGTTAGTGGGCCGAACCAAGGTAAACTATGTGTCGCTTGATTTGTTACTTTCCTGCTTCGTTACTTTTCGAATTACTTGTTTTGGTTGGATATTGTGCTATTGTGTTGTATCTATGAAAGATCGTGGCGTAGCGATTGTTGGGTAGCTATCCGCCTTTCGAAGGGGACCTCTTGCGCTTCCGCTGTCTGCCCATATTGGTTTGTATCCCAACACCCAGCAATGGGTAGGCCAGTGATGGCTGCCACGTCTTGCAGCGTGATTGTTAGCTTGTTGTGCCACATATGGAATGTGTTGGTCGTTGGCCTCCATCTCTTAACCAACGCTGTCAGTACTGAACAGTCCAACCTAATCCACTTCGACCTAGTACATACATGGAAACTGGCCATTTCAAAATATTGTGTTGCATGTTCTTCTAATTCCCATTCGCATTGTCTGCGTGTGTGATCAACAACTCCAATAATAGCAACCTGCAAACAATTAATGACAAAATTAGTTTTCCTTGTACCATCATAATGCAAATTAGTAATATTAATATCTCCCTGAATATTTATATCTACTCATGTTGGAGATGCACAGAAGATGGCGAGCCTCATCATACAAGACCACATTAGATAAGGATGGTGCTGTCGCCTCCATGAGATGAAATCCTGTAACGGCCAGTATCCATCACTATCGTATTTTGGTATAAATACTTTCAAACAGTTTCAAATAATAAGTTTATACGATTCTTCAACTAATTAAGTTTTTAGATGCTATTATAAAATAGGTTTTTATATTCACTAATTACTTTTACTAACTACCTTTTCTAATCACTTTATCAATTACTAGTTAATTTTAGTAACTACATTTCCACCAATTACTACTTACTTCTATTACTTTTCCAATTTACTTTCATCAATTACTAATAACCTTTACCAATTACTTTTACCATTTACTATATAACATTTACAAATTACTTATTATACTTTCTAATTACTTTAACTAATTACTTTAACTAAGTATCATTTACTTTTACTGATTAACTTTACCCCTAATTAATCCTAGATCTACCCCTCATTATCTCACCGTAATAGTAGGTGAGATCCAACATCCCACCTAAAATAACCCCACACATGTTATCACCATTCATCTCCTTCATTTGGCAGCATCCCTCAACCACAGACACACACTCACGCAGGAGATAAGAAAGCCAATTTCATCATTTCCCATCTCTTTCTTCCTCCAAGAAAACCAAATCCAAATTCAGCAACTAATCTACTCCATCAAACAACCCACAACCCAAATTCAGCAACCAATCTGCTCCATCAAACACCCCACAACCCAAATTTAGCCTCCTCCTCACCCAATTTCCTCTAACAACAACAAAAAAACCCAAATTCCTCCAAATTGCAATCCACACCAAATTCATAAGAGCAAAACAAATTCAGCTCCAATTCAACCCAAATCAATCTCCAAATCAATTCCCAAATTGAAGATCAAAATCAAAGATTTAGAGAGAAAGAAACCCAAAATCTGAAAACAATTTCAGATTCAATCAACCCCCCAAAATTAATTTCACTCCCTCCATCTTTCTCGCTGTCCTTGGCTCCTCCTCGTCCCGCGGCCTCTCACCCAAGACCAGCGCCGGCCGCCGTCGCATGCGCGTGTTACCTCCGGCAGCCGGCAGCCCGTGCACCGCCAGCTGCTTCGTCGCGCCGCCCCGCCGCCCGTGCACCGCCCACCGTACGCAACCTGCCACCGTCGTGACCCTTGGCTCATCCCCTTGGTTTCTTCCCTGCTGCAAGAAAAGAGATAGAAAGAAAGAAGACAGGAGAGAAGAGAAATAAATGGATCAGGTATAAATTTTATTAGTAATTGGGTTTATTGCTTATTAGCTTATTGGTTATTGCTATTAGGTATGGGCTTATTGGATTTTAAGTTCTATTATTGGGTTTTGGGCTTAAAAGTGGGTATGGGTTTAAATTGAACTATTAACCTATTGGGTTTTGGATTTAAATGAATTTAATTGGGTTTAATTGAGTTAATGAGTTATTTGGGCTATTGGACTATTATTTAAGTTAATTGAATGATTTAATTTATTTAGGGCTGTTAAGTTTTAAAGTTTTAAAGTTTTAAAGTTAATTAAGTTCCAAGTTATTAAAGTTTTAAAAATAATTTAAAGTTTAATTATTATCTAAGTTAATGATTATAGTTAAAGTTTATATTATATATTAGTTTAAAAGTTATATAAAAACTGTTATAAAGTTATTTAAGTACAATATTTTATAATACTTTATAAGTTAAAGACTAAGTTTTATAAGTTAAAGTTAGTTATATTTCATAAATTATTTTATAAGTTTTATATAAATTATTTTCATTTTCAAGTGTTAATTGTATAATAACAGCCATACTCATACATATAAATATATGTAAACAGTTTTATGCTTAATTATATATTTTAAGTAATTAAGGATTTTTAGCCTATTGTCATAAATTTAATGACACGGATAAAACACACGCTACAATCACTTGGACATTCAACGCCCGATCTACGCATCATATAGTAGGTTCCCCACATCTCTTCCATCTAAATAAATAATATGTTAGAGTAATTTTTCTGGAGCTAATATGTGTAATATTGCTATGGCCTTTTAATACTATTCTCACATGTTAACAAATCATGAACTAATCGTGCACGAATCTCATGTACTTACATTACAGCATGTTCTTATCTTTTGCTATGCACTGGCTCACTTATATGTTCTAACACTCTTGGTTTCTTAAATTCGCAAGCCTTCTATCAAAAATGAATTACAAACTGCACTGCTTAACATTACTGCAAAAATCTCATTTTAATGTGTTTGCCAACTTTAGAAGTTGAACTGCATGCTTTCATTATACTGGTTGTTTCAGACTTAAATGGACATGTTATATTAATGTTACTTGTTAGTAACAATTTACTATCTGCCTGCTGTCAAATTAAAAACTACATTGAACAGGGGGTAAGACATAACTCTCAGTGTATATATGAATCCATCGAATACAGATGGAGTGAAACCATCGAATACAGATGGGGTGAAACCTAGTCGATGATTAGACAGACACTTTGGGTGGGATTGGTTCATGTAGTAGAGTTTGTAAATGTGGCTTGAACATCTTACGGCTACCTCTATACCACACTAATGGAGGCAAGCATCTTGGCCATCTTCCAGGTTAGAAATGGCAAGAAGCGTCACGGTAAACCCCCGATGATAGGGTGTATCAAGAACATTTTACTTACTCAGCCATGGACTTATCACGAGCACAAATAACTGAAAAACATTCAACTTGCAAACTACCGTTACCTTGTTTGAAATGCAAATCATATGATAATCGTTGCTTAATTTCATGTATTAACCTTCAGCATGCTCACATCTTTTGTTAAATCTCTTTCGTAACATGCTTTTATCATATTAGTCTACAATATCATTACACTGCTAAATTCCTTTTAATTATTTAAAAATGAAGTTGATTCTTGGGAATCTATATGAGTAACCCTCACTGAGGGGCATTGTATTTTTGTTTTAATGCACTGTCCGTCAGGTTCTAAGGGCATTTTTGCAAGTCATAGTTGCAGCGTAGCGTGGCCCACTAGTGGCAGGATTCTCCCAGGAAGATATTCTTAGGCTGCTGTTCCTTGTGGTTCCATTGTATTAAATTCATGTAATATGTGTTGTAAGAGCCAATAGGCCTCTCTTCCTTTCATTATTGTTGTACTCCATTTCTGAGGCGATTGAGATTGCAAATACAAATTATCTGTGTTGTTTGAGTATGCATGCAAGAACCAGCAAGAATTCACACAGGCGCTTATTGTGTTAAGTTAAGGAGGGAAGAAAAGCAAAAGTACTTCCTCCTTACTTGAACATGCGGACCCGCTCGCGTCCTCGCTCCCAAGCATAATGGGAAGCGGGGCGTGATAGGTTTTAGTGGTGGCCCATGCAGGTCTGCTCGTGCAAAATACTCTAAAACAACATGGATAAAATTACAATCTTGATCCTCAAGAACACCCTCCTTTGATTCTCTATCTCAGTCTTGTTCATTAGAAAATCCTAGTCTTAGAGCTTCAATCCTTAGTTGGCCCAATAATCATACCCATGATTTTTATAACTTCCTTAACATACATTCATATGTCGATGACCGTAGAAATCCATCGTAACAGATTCACAAAGTTATTTCCTAGTCGTATTTATATTTTGATCATCCTATTCTATTCCTTGCTCTCGATTCACGTGATCCCCTCACGACAACCATCATTATCCTTTTGAATCTTCCTCATTGCATATCCTAATACTTATTTGATTTATGCTAGTCGTGCTTGTGCAAAATGCTTTAAGAACAACAATGATGACATTACAATCCTGATTCTCACAAATAAAAAATAAATAAATAAATAAATAAGGTACCTTCGATATTCTCTTCATTGAATTCCTCGGCCAATTTAACTTCTTTGATAATCTTTAGTATATACCTAGGTTTCATACTACCTTTTAGTTGACTTAAATTAATTCTTGATTTTGGAACTTTCCTTGACATAATCTTTTAACGATTTTCCAACCTATAACATCTCTACTCGTATATTTACTTCAATTTTAAACCTTACTTCCATTCAAATAAAAAAAATTCCTTACTATACTACTAAACTTATTTCAAAACAACTTATCATACATACATTTAAATACTTTTCTATACTAAATAGAACTCCAACTTTTCAGAGTGTTAGTTGTGTATTCATCGTATTTGTACTTCCAATTTTTGTACAAATCTATCTCCATTTACATTCACAAAACAATCGCTACTTCACTATACTCCTTTGTATGTTACTCTTTTCATTCATTACTTAACTAATCACATTTTATGTTTTAACTTATACCATTTACTCATTTCGTTATTTTTCATATATCCTTCATTCTCTTTAATTACTTAATTATTCATGACTATTTTATGCTACCTAACCAACCTGACTACCTATCCATGTCTCATCTGAAACCGTTCATCGCGATCTTGATCCATTACATCATTCATCTCTAAATTCTACACTATTACGTGGTTATCACATTAATGCTTGTCATTACTTAATACGACTTTAGCAAGACTAATTTTAAAATACGTTATAGCCTTTAGATGTTCTCTTCTATTTCATTCCATTATCAGCAGTGTTAAATTTTGTTATTGGTCATATTGTTAGAGCATTATAGGTGATTACTATTGGTATAGGATTATGTTTCAGCTAGGCACATTGTGAGATGATATAAGGGTAGTTGTGATTAGTTGATTATGAACACAAAGAATTTAGATTATTCCATTTTATATGGTGATAATATAATGATATGGTCAAGACTTACATTTGGATAATACACATGTCTAACGGATTCAATTGAGTTTCCTTTTTATGAGTAATACACAGGAGGACGAGTACATTACAGATTTGAAATTCAGATTAGTAACAGCTAAGAGTAGCTGTGAAGGTATAACATGATTTATGGAGACAATGATAATGAGTAGGGTATTTAAAGTAACAAGACCTAATTATACAGGTAGGGAGATGAAGATATTAGGAATGATACGAGATGTTGATACGAATGGATGGTTATTTATATTGATCTAAAATTGTTTAGAATAAGATACAATGGAAAATGGCAAGATGTGATTTAGTAGCTTGTTAATTATAGCGAGTAGATTTATGAGTAATCCCGTAGTGTTCGATGAAGAATGAGTTGGGGGCAGGACAATTGTTGATTGTAAATGGTGATGTAAACTAGGCGTATTTTGTACTTGTCGTTATATATTAGTAATGTGTAGAGCATCGTTATATTGCTTTCTTGATTAAAAAATGAAATTGGAGTTGGAGGATGTCACAATTGTAGTGCTACAAAGTTAGGTTATAAAATCGACAATGTGATGACATATTATGGATAAGACAACTTATGGGAATGCTTAGTTTTGGAGAACTTGGTTACAGAGGAATTATACATTAAAGATTTCACGGGAAATATTACTGCCCTAATAACAAATGATAAGCGGAGGAGTAAGGAAATTTGCAAAAGGGTATCGATTGATGATATTTAGTAAGGTTGTTATGTATAAAGTATTGATTATTTTAAAGCGAGAACTTTGAGTTAGAATTCGAACGGTAAGGTTGAATCTATAGTTAAGTTTTAGGATATGATTATAGTTGTAGCGTTATTCGGTGATGAGACGAGTAGTGATGATTTATTTAAGAAACAATTGATTGAGGTTACAGGTTTAGCGTTCATTATGTTAGAATATGGGAGTTGCAGTTATAAGCGCGCGCGCGCGCACGCACACACACACACACACACACACACACATATAATTATTCACTCACCCTTGTCCCTGCACATCGTGGGTAGTCATCACTAGCCATATTTGCTTGCACACTTATGGTTAAGGCCATCCACGGTGCATAGTCATCCGAACCCGTTTTGAAACTAAATCTTAACCATATCACATGTATCACTTCCTGGCCAGTTCGTTACTTCGTCTTAAAGTATGTCAGGTTAGAGTTTATCTCGTAGAAATACGATGAGATGCATAAGTATTAGTGGCATCTCTTAATGAACTCAAATCCTGAGAAATTCCGAGGACGGAATTATTTTAAGGTGGGTAGGATGTAACGGCCAGTATCCATCACTATCGTATTTTGGTATAAATACTTTCAAACAGTTTCAAATAATAAGTTTATACGATTCTTCAACTAATTAAGTTTTTAGATGTTATTATAAAATAGGTTTTTATATTCACTAATTACTTTTACTAACTACTTTTACAAATCACTTTATCAATTACTAGTTAATTTTAGTAGCTACACTTCCACCAATTACTACTTACTTCTATTACTTTTCCAATTTACTTTCATCAATTACTAATAACCTTTACTAATTACTTTTACCATTTACTTTATAACATTTACAAATTACTTATTATACTTTCTAATTACTTTAACTAATTACTTTAACTAAGTATCATTTACTTTTACTGATTAACTTTACCCCTAATTAATCCTAGATCTACCCCTCATTATCTCACCATATTAGTAGGTGAGATCCAACATCCCACCTAAAAATAACCCCACACCTATTATCTCCATTCATCTCCTTCATTTGGCAACATCCCTCAACCACAGACACACACTCACGCAGGGGATAAGAAAGCCAATTTCATTATTTCCCATCTCCTTCTTCCTCCAAGAAAACCAAATCCAAATTCAGCAGCCAATCTGCTCCATCAAACAAACCAAAACCCAAATTCAGCCTCCTCCTCACCCAATTTCCTCCTCCAACAACTAATAAACCCAAATTCCTCCAAATTGCAATCTACACCAAATTCATAAGAGCAAAACAAATTCAGCTCCAATTCAACCCAAATCAATCTCCAAATCAATTCCCAAATTGAAGATCAAAACAAAAGATTTAGAGAGAAAGAAACCCAAAATCTGAAAACAATTTCAGATTCAATCAACCCCCCAAAATTAATTTCACTCCCTCCCTCTTTCTCGATGTCCTTGGCTCCTCCTCTTCCGCGGCCTCTCACCCACGACCAGCACCGTCTGCCGCCGCCTGCGCGCGCTGCCGCTGGCCGCCTGTAGCACGTGCGCTGCCAGCTGCTCCGCAGCGCCGCACCGCCCGCCGTACGCCGCCCTGCCCCCACAGTGAGGCTTGGCTCATCCCCTTGGCTTCTTCCCTGCTGCAAGAAAAAGCAAAAGAGATAGAAAGAAAGAAGACATGAGAGAAGAGAAATAAATGGTGTTGGAAACAATCTCCTAGACTAGGTTTGATGATAACAAACACTACTGAACTGTTCTAATCTGTGTGTTAGTGTGTCTCAGGTCCCTATACAGTGTGAAAGTCATGATTGCTCAGGATACACATGTATGTACTCATATACGTTGAAATACAAGGCTGACACTCCATTTGGAATTACGAAAGCTGATCAAACAATGAATTATAGCTATGAAACTCTACCCTAGAGTTAATCATAGGCTATAAACATCATGGAAATTTTCTCAGGAATTATGGAAATTGTTTGAAGCCAAAATACTGGGAAATACGAGGAAATGCAGAGTATACAAAGAAGGAACTTTTTCTACAAGTGATGAAATGAGGTGAAACAATTCTAACATGTAAATATGGGGCTCTGGGAATTTTGAGAATTTTTTCAGAATTTTATGGAATTATTTGGAGGCAAAATACTCAAGAATACAGTGAAAATACTCAGCAAATTAGACATACGACACTGTTCCAAGAGCGGCGCCGTTTACAGCGCTGAGCAGCCATCGACGTGGCTTCATCCCCACCGTCAGATCTCCATCCAACGGTCGATGCACTGCCGACTCGGAGTCAGCAAAGGCGGGCGGATCGTGGGTCCGAGTCAGCGTTGGCGGGCGGTGACAGCGCGAATCCGCTGCGACGTGGCCACATCGCGACCGTTGATTTGCGATCGAACGGTTGCCGACAGTGCATGTTTCGCAGATGTGGGTCCCGACGCATTAAAACCCGCAAGTCGCCTAGTGGCGGATCCCTTCGCACAGTAACTAGACCCGTTAAGCTGATCCTATATATACCTATGTACATCTCTTCACATTTTCTTCAATAACTTTAGTTCTAGAGATCCAAATTGAGCACCGTTTGCGGAGTTGCGACCGTGACTTCATCCCCAATGCAGTGACACCAAGTTGAGCAGATAGTTCCTCCTGTACAGCAAATGAGATCAATTTGAGTGAGGAACTTCTACCGACTACTTTCACGGGGACACCGACTACTTCCTTTACACAACTCCGATGGACATTCCGTAAGAAGCACTGCGAAGCTACTGATATGCTAAAAGATGACCACCAGAGGGATCTTCACAAATGATCTTTCTAAACTCTTGATCTTTTATTATTATGAATACGTTGTTGTATATGTCGTTGGGTTTTGGGTTTTATTCTTTCTTCCGCTAAATTGTTTTGGGTAATCCGAGTTATTGGGACATATCGGATTGGGAGAGCATCATAAGTATTGTTATCTTTTTGGGATTTGGTGAGCTAGGGTTAGTCAGAGTGGTTAGAGTTGGGGCTCTAATCTTGTGTGACTGTAACTGCTTAAAGAAACATATTTAGTGATGTTGTTCTGGGGTGAATGTAGGTCTTGGGAGACCGAACCACGTAAATGTTATGTGTTATCTGGTTGATCTAATTGTTGTGTTATCTGCTTTAATATTGCTTTTCATATCTGTTTTTAATTAGACTTGATTATTTTTATCTTGCGATAATTTGGTCATCGGCCTATTCACCCCTCCCCTCTAGGCCCTGTTTAGATCCTACAATTGGTATCAGAGCACCAGGCTTGACCATTTAAGTCTAAATTACAATGAGTCTTTATGATTCAGCTTTTTCTGAAGGTCAATCCACTGTCAGACCCCCAAAATTCAATGGAACAGATTTTGCATACTGGAAAGCTAGGATGAAAATATATTTAGTGTCTGCTGATTATGATGTCTGGAAAATTGTTGCTAATGGATATACATCACCTGTTTTGATAATTGAAAATATTGAAATCCCAAAACCTGAGGATAAATGGGATGACAATGATAAAAAATTGTTTTCATTAAATGGAAAAGCAATGAATGCAATAATTTATGCACTTGATAAGACTGAATTTAATCGTGTTTCCCATTGTTTAACTGCGCAAGAAATTTGGCGTACTCTGGAAATAACACACGAGGGAACATCTCAAGTCAATGAATCCAGACTAGCGCTTCTCAGTACGGAATACGATGGCTTCCACATGAAACCTGCAGAGACGATCAAGGACATGTATGCAAGATTCACAGACATCATCTACAACTCAAAGGCACTTGGAAAGTCGTACCCAAGCGTGGAACTAGTAAGGAAAATCCTTCGAGCCTTGCCAAGTACTTTTCGTCCAAAGGTTACTGCAATCCAAGAAGCTCGAGATCTCTCCAAATTGAGCTTGGATGATTTGATTGGGAACCTGATGTCCCATGAGTTGGAACTGAAAACCATCGAGTCACGGGAAAAGGGAGAAGCCAAAGCTGCAAAGTCCATAGCATTCAAAGCTGAAGAAAGCGACGATGATCTTGATGATGAGCAAGCCCTGATGGTCAGAGGCTTCAGGAGATACATCAAAACACCGCAGGAAAAGTCTGAAATGTCAAAAAGGTTCAATCGTTTTAATAAGTATAATCCTTCAAACTTTTCTTCTGAACAGAATACTACTAAGTCTGTACAGTGTTTCAAATGCAGGAAACAGGGACACTTCATGAAGAATTGTCCAACTTTGAAGGATGCCCCGACAGAATAAAAAGGAAGATCACTTGCAGTGACGTGGGATGACGATGACGGGGATGAACCAGAAGAGGAAGTTTCTCACTCATCCTTATGTCTGGTTGGAGACATCGATTCAACAAAATCAGATGTACACGAATTCTCTCTATCAGAACTGATGAACATTTGTGAAAATATGAACATAGAGATCACTAATCTAGAATCCTTAAAAGAAACCAACTTTGAATTACAGCATGATAATTTTCATATTTCACAAAATGAAGATAAAATGAAAACTGAGATTGAGAATCTTAAAGCTACAATTTCAAAATTAAAAGGAAAAACTAGTTTGCATGAAACTCCTAAATGTGAATCTTGTGCCATGCTAAAACTAGAAGAAAGCAAGTCTAAAGAAAAAATTGTGAGTCATGAAAAGAAAGTTGAAAATTTTAAGATAAATGAAGATGAAAAGAAAAAGGCCTTTATAAGTAAAAGTACCATGCTTGTGAATGAAAACTTCTATTTAAAATCCAAGATCTCTGATTTAGAATTGAGTATTAAGAAATTTGGAGTATGGAAGAAATCTCTCGACATCATTCTTCGTTATCAATCACATGGAAACAATAGACAAGGTCTAGGATATGGAAACTGTTACGATGAAAAGAAGATTGTTCACAATGGAACTGTTAAAAGGAAACCTGTTCATGCTAAATGTTATACATGTGGTTCTATTGAACATTTATATAGGAACTGTTTGTATGGAAACAAGAAAATCAGATTTAAACAAGTATGGGTTCCTAAAGACACTATCACTAACCAGCGTGGACCTATTTGGTTGCCTAGGTCACACATGTCCTGTTTTTCCTATGTATAGGTGCACAGCTTGGGTAAGGAACAAAAGTGTGAGTGGTATTTGGATTCTGACTGCTCAAGACACATGACAGGTAATTACGACAAGTTCCTTAGCCTCGTAAAGCAAGAAGGAGGAAGTGTTACACTTGGGGACAACGGAAAATGCAAGGTAATTGGGAAGGGTGTTGTAGGTAACGACACTTTTCAATTGAAGGATGTCCTATGGGTTGAAAATCTTAAACACAACCTCATCTCTATTAGCTAGCTCTATGACAAAGGTATGAACGTAGTATTTGATGCAAAATTTTGTAAACTCATTGATACTGTCACAGGTAATCTTTTGATTACAGCTAATAGGAAAAATAATGTTTATACACTCTTTATTGAAGAACTAACAATAGCTAAATGTTTGATTGGCAGGGAAGACGAGGCAACACTGTGGCACGGAAGATTGGCACATGCTGGAATAAATTTGTTACAGAAACTGGAGAACAGGAATCTAGTAAGAGGACTGCCACATCAGAAACACGAGAATAGTAAGTTGTGCGCAGCATGCACGAAAGGTAAGCAAACTCGATCTACCTTTACAGGAATGAGGGAAATAGCAACTACACGCATCTTAGAATTAATTCACATGGATTTATTTGGTCCAACTGATGTTGCTAGTTTAAATGGAAAGAGGTTTTGCTTAGTTTTGGTCGATGATTTTTCAAGATTTACATGGGTTTATTTCTTAGCCAAAAAGTCAGACTCTTTTGAAAACTTTCAAAACTTTTGCAATCAAGTTTCAAATGAGAAAGATCTTTCAATTATAAAAATCAGAAGTGATCATGGAGGAGAATTTGAAAATATAATCTTTGAAAATTTTTGTTTAGAAAAAGGAATTTTGCATGAATTTTCTTCTCCTAGAACACCGCAACAAAATGGAGTAGTTGAAAGAAAGAATAGGACTCTAAAAGAAATGGCTAGAACTATGTTGAATGAGTATGAATTGCCTATGTCTTTTTGGGCCGAGGCAATAAATACTGCTTGTTATGTTTGTAATAGAGTCATGCTAAGACCAATAATAAAGAAAACTGCTTATGAACTTTGGAATGGAAAGACTCCTAATATTTCATATTTTAGAGTATTTGGATACAGATGTTTCATATTAAACACTGGAGATCAACTTGGTACATTTGAATCCAAATCAGATGAAGGAGTGCTTATAGGATACTCGTCAAGGAGCAAAGCTTACAGGATTTATAATAAACGCACTTTGACTATTGTTGAATCAATTAATGTTAAATTTAATGAAACTGAAAATAATTCTTTGAATTGCAGGGAAACTGAAGGTGATGCAATTGCATAGAATGATAGTGGTGCAAGGGACACTGCTGAACCAAGTCAAGCACAAGAACCTACTGAAAAAGAAGAGAACCAAGAGGAAGAACCACTGAACAGAGGAGTGCTGAGATACAATCCAAATCATCCACCTGAACTGATCATTGGAGCACCCACGACAGGTATACGAACTCGTTCCTCTTATAGTAATCTTTGTGCTTTATGCATTCATGGGGATTTTATATCCGAAATTGAGCCAAAGACTATTGAATCTGCTTTGATTGAGGAAAGTTAGGTAATGGCTATGCATGATGAATTGAATGAATTTGATAGAAATAATGTTTGGACTTTAGTGCCACGACCCAAAGATTATCCTATTGTAGGTACCAAATGGATTTATAAAAACAAGCTTCATGAATCTGGAAGAGTAATCAGGAATAAGGATAGATTGGTTGCTAAAGGTTATAATCAAATTGAAGGCATAGATGTTGATGAAACTTTTGCACCAGTTGCTAGATTGGAAGCTATAAGAATTTTATTAGCCTTTACAAGTTACACGAAACTCAAGCTTAAACAAATGGATGTTAAAAGTGCATTCTTGAATGGGTACATGAAAGAAGATGTGTTTGTTGAACAACCCCCTGGTTTTGAAAGTCATGATTTTCCTCATCATGTTTTTAAACTTCAAAAAGCATTATATGGTCTTAAGCAAGCTCATAGAGCTTGGTATGATCGTCTTAGTGCTTATCTTTTGGAAAATGATTTTAAAAAGGGTAGTGCAGACAACACACTTTTTATTTTGCATGATCATAATCAGTTTCTCATCGTACAAATATATGTTGATGATATTATTTATGGTGCTACTGATGATCTTTTATGTCAAAAGTTTGAGAAGGTAATGCAGGATCAATTTGAGATGATCCTTGTTGGAGAACTGAAGTACTTTTTAGGATTCCAAGTGAAGCAAACTGAAGAAGGCATCTTCCTATCGCAAACCAAGTACATCAGAGAACTATTGAAAAATTTTGGGATGGAGAAGGCAAAAGGAATTGGAACTCCCATGAGTCCAGCGACGAAGCTGGAAAAGGATGAAAAAGGAATCGACGTGGATCAAAAGCTTTCTCGAGGTATGATTGGATCTCTCCTTTATTTAACAGCGTCTAGGCCCGATATAATGTTTGTTGTATGTTTGTGTGCACGTTTTCAAGCTTGTCCAAAAGAGTCACACTTAATTGCCATAAAAAGGATCTTTAAGTATTTGATTCACACACCATCTTTAGGCCTTTGGTATCATTCATGTGGTTTATTTGATTTAATTGGATTTGCTGACGCTGATTATGCTGGTAGTATGATTGATAGGAAGAGCACTAGTGGAACATGTTTTATGCTAGGACATTCATTGGTTTCTTGGTCTAGTCGTAAGCAGAACAGTGTTGCTTTGTCCACTACTGAAGCTGAGTATATTGCCCTTGGCAGTTGTTGTTGTTGAATATTGGACTCCCCGGATTTGGTTTTGATGATGAGCAAACATAAATAATCCATGAACTAACAATTTGTGAGCGCGGTATTGGAGATCGTCGCCAAATTCTCGACAACATTCGAAGCGACATCTCAACACTTCCCAAAGCTCGTATTCATGCCCAAAGCTTCGTTGAAGCTCTTGCGCCGTTTTGGAAGTTATGAAGATTCAATCGAAGCTCTCGAAGACTGTTTATTAAGGTTTTATTTATAGTCTTTTTAGCTTCGATATATAGAATGTTAAGCCTTGAGTATATCTTACCATTCTAACTTCATAACGCTCATATCGTAGCTCTAGGATCTTAGTACAAGTTCATTCTAACTTCCTCGAAGCGTCGCGCTTCGATTCGGACTTGTATGTGCATGTTAGTTGGTACAAGAACAAGTACTGACCGACTAGATGGTGATCTAGTCGGTCGGCAACTGTTCTTGGACCGACTAGTTTGATTCCTTAATTTCTTGGACTTTACTGTTTACAGTTAGTCGGTCTACGTTGACTCACCGACCGACTAGTTTGTGAACTAGTCGGTCAGTGATGCTTCTTTGACCGACTAGTTGTGACTTACTGTTCATGCTAAAATTCTCCTAAGCTACTGTTTATCGTTAGTCGGTCTAAGAACGTTTGGTGACCGACTAGTTGACAATTTAGTCGGTCAACTTTTGTTCTTGGACCGACTAAGTCACTTTGTACTCAGACTAATTCTTTTTGCTCTTAGTCGATCTACGTTCATTGGCTGACCGACTAGTTGTGAAACTAGTCGGTCAGACAGTCTTCTTGGACCGACTAGATTTCTAGGTCTGAAATTCTATCTCTTCTCAGATCTTCACTTAGTCGGTCCACGTTGTTTGACTGACCGACTAGTTGATGAACTAGTCGGTCAGTGATTGTTCTTTGACCGACTAATTCTCACAGATTTCTATCCGTTGGAGAATGACCTAACTTGTTTTTATGGGACCCTATAAATACGAACCTAGGTCATTTCTATCTAGGTTAGAGCTTCCATTCAGAGATTCATTGAGATCAAAAGAGATAGCTATTCTCACTCAAATCAAAAGCTCTCTTCCTCACAAGAAACCCATTCTCTCTCATTTCTAGATCTAGAATCCATCTAGATAGAAGCTTGTTCTTGGTGAGCCCTTCAAGCTATAGCTTGATCCAAGTCTCCAAATCATTCCTAGGCACCGATTGCTGGTCATTTCCTTGGTGCTAGGTCTTGGTGACTTCATCTTCCTCAAATCCTTCATTTCACCATTTGGGTAAGAAAAACTCAAGGTATAGGATTTTGTGGTAAGATTGTTTATTTCATATTAAACTCTTTAATATTGCTTTGTGATTCTCTCGGTTGTGAGAGAAGGTTGTGATCCCGGGTTGTGGGATTCACTATTGCCGTTGTTGTATGATTTGATCTTGTGAAGGTTTTTCACAAGATATTCATAGTGGAAATCTTAGGTTAGGGTTTCTAACCTAAGTATCCGGAGGGGATCCGGGTGGTTGGGACGTAGGATCACCGGGAACAAGTCGGGGAGACTTGGGTGGATCCGAACCCATTAACATCGTTTGTTAGCATTGTTAATTTTGTGTTGTCATTCAATTTAAGCTTCCGCAAATTGATTTGGTAGTTGTTTGCAATTTAATTTGGAATTATACTCCTTATTATTTTAAAGTACTATTCACCCCCCCTCTAGTACTTGTGCAGTAGCTAGTAGGGCATTACATTTGGTATCAGAGCCAGATACTTAGCTATGTCTGCCAACGACAACAAGACCGTGCCTCCACCTTCCAACTATGACACCTTCAGGAACCGTGAAGGAGCGTCATCGGTGATGGAAGGACATTCCTCTACAAGGCCTCCATTCTTCAACGGTACCAACTATGGGTATTGGAAATGCCGGATGGAAACCTTCCTCCGGAGTGCATCCTTATGGAGGACTACGATGAAGGAATACATTGAGCCCAAAGAAGAAGACTTTGAGAAATGGACTACCGCGGAGGTCGCCGCGGAGGTAAGCAATGCCAAGGCAATGAACGCCTTGCAATGCGCATTGGAGCCCGAGGACTTCAATAAGATATGCACATGTAAGAGTGCATATCAAATTTGGAACTCCCTCCTCATTCTTCATGAAGGGACGAGTAGGGTAAGAGACTCTAAACTCGTAGTCGTAAACAAAGATTACGAAATGTTTCATATGCAACAGGGCGAGAAGATGAAAGAATATTACGCTCGTTTTGTTGACATAATAAACGAGTTAGAGGCCCTCGGCAAGTCCTACACTCAAAAGGAGAAGTGCTCAAAGCTAATTGAAGGACTTCCCTCTTCTTGGGAAAAACGTACCTTCGCCATCGAGGAAGGTAATGACATGAACAAATATACCGTTGTTCAACTAATGGGTACTTTGATGTCATACGAGGTACGCAAAGATAGCAAGGTGAAGTTACAAGAAAAGATGAAGTCCTATTTGAACCAAGATGCGCCTAAGAAAAAGGCGATTGCATTCAAGGCGGCTTCATCCACCTCTACCGATGATGAGGACTCGGAAGAAGAAATGGACATGGAATCCATTGCACTCATGGCAAAGAAGTTCAATCGCTTCTTCCGAAAGGGTAACTTCAAACAAAAATCTAAGTTTACTTCTACTAATGCCTCTCCACCTTTGTGCTTTAAATGCAATAAGCCGGGACACATCAAAGCGGATTGTCCTCAAAACAAGCAAAAAGAGAAGTGGAAGGCGCCGAAGTTCGACAAGTCAAAGAAGTACAAAAAGGGGTACAAGAAGGGACTTGTCGGAGCAACATTCACCGACTCCGAGGATACCTCAAGTGGAGAGTCGGATGATGAGAAAGTGGAGCAAGCGCACATGTGCTTCATGGCAAGAGAGGAGCATGATCAAGGATCTTCCTCCTCCGATGATAGCGACGACGAAGGCGATGAGGTAACTATGGATGATCTTAGGGATGCTAACTCTCATTTATGGTCTAAATACACAAAATTAGTAAATCGATATACTAAAGTAAACGATGACCTAGCTAGCATTCAAACATCGCCTAAGACTATCATCACCAACAACGACACCGTTGTTGAAGAGTTAAGAAATGAGATTGTCAATCTCAAATCTAAACTTGAACATGTTAGCATTGACGATCCGGAAGAACATAGGATAGCGGATTTAACTTCTCAAAACTCGACTTTGAGTATTGAGAACGAGAATCTTAAATCTCGTGTTTATGTGCTCACATCGCAAGTATCCACATTAGATACTTCTATGCGTTCTCTCAAAGAGAAATATGAGAACACATTAGGCCGAATCAATAGATTCAATAAGGGTAAGGACCATTTGGATAAAATCCTAAGTGACTTACTTCCGGCCAATCACCACATTGGCTTGGGGTATACGATGGGATGTCCATCCAAAGCGGCCACTACTTTTGTTAGGCCAACTTCCGGTGACTCAACGAGTGGTAGCAAACACTCTATTGGTAGTTCATCTACCAATGGTGCTTCCACCTCGTCCACACCCTCTTTTGGAAAGAAACCCACTTTGGGTGGACCTCCAAAGAAGGGGCATGCTTATATGTACGCCAATAACATGCCACGTAGGAACACACGTCCTACTCCACCATCTCACACATATGATGATTTCTATGCTACACGTTCACGGGCACGTGCACACCATGTGAGACACCCTCACGCACGTGTTCCCACATATGCATATGTTCACCCACAACATCATATGAATAATTCTCGTCGCACACCATTCCATCATGTTCCTTATGCCTATCCACGTCATGCATCACGTAGAAACCAACAACGCATGCATGCACCCAATAGGATGATGGCTCCCAAAATTTTCACTATTTGGAGCCCAAAGGACACAAGCATGGATGAAAAACAAGTGTATATGAATGCTTATTTTTCGGATGTTGTGCATAGTAGAGATTATGTGGGGAAGTCAAAGTCCAATTGGACTTGGCTTCCAAAGGTCTAACTTCTGAGGACCCAATGACCTTGGGTACCATGATATGAAAGTTTCTATCTTTAGGTACTCAAGGAAAAGAAAAAGAAGAGGAGCAACAAATTTAAATTTAGCTCCAAAGGGAATTGGATACTCGATAGCGGGTGTTCAAAACACATGACGGGTGACGCTCGATTGCTCTCCGGAGTGGTTCCCATTGCGAATGGAAACCGCGTCGTATTTGGAGGCAACGAGAGCGGAACCATCATAGGTGTTGGTAAAGTGGGTAACCCTTCTAAACCCTTAATTAGTGATGTTTATCTAGTTGATGGTTTAAATCATAATCTTATTTCAATAAGCCAACTTTGTGACAAAGGTTACAAAGTTAGCTTTGCGAAAGGATTGTGTCATATTTCAAATGATAATAATAAATTATTATTTTCCGGCACACGCCATAAAGATATTTATATTTTGGATCTTCCTAAGTCATATGAACAATGTCTCGTTGCCAACACAAGTGAACAACACTTATGGCATCGACGCTTTGGACATGTGAACTTTGGAACACTTTATAAGCTTTCAAAATTAAATTCCATTAAAGGTTTTCCGAAGCTCGTTTTTGAAAAGAAAAGTTTTTGTGATTCTTGTCAACGTGGCAAGCTTCCTAAATCTTCATTTAAACCTAAGAAAAGCATTTCTACGAAACGGCCACTAGAGCTATTACATCTAGATTTATTTGGGCCAACTAGAGTAGCTTCCTTAGGAAATGCAAGATATGGACTAGTCATCGTTGATGATTATTCAAGATTTACATGGGTATTTTTCTTATGTAATAAAAATGAAGCTTTTGAAAACTTCACAATATTTGTGAAGAAAGTACAAAATCTCATCGGAACCACCATTGTCACTATTCGTAGTGATCATGGGGGTGAATTTGAGAATGAGTCTTTCTCAAATTTTTGTGATGATCTTGGAATTACTCACACGTTTTCTTTCCCTCGCGCACCTCCTCAAAATGGTGTTGTTGAGAGGAAGAATAGAACGCTTGTGGAGTGTGCTCGCACTATGCTCGAAGATAGTCAACTTGGCTATCAATTTTGGGCGGAAGCGGTACACACCGCTTGTTATGTGTTTAATAGAATACTTTTGAGGCCCGACACCAAACAAACTTGCTATGAATTGTTGTTTGGTAGATTGCCTCAAGTTAAACATTTTCGTGTTTTCGGCGCAAAATGTTTCATTAAAAACACATATGATAATTTGGACAAGTTTGATCCGAGATCGGATGAGGGGATATTTGTTGGGTATTCCTCACGTAGCAAAGCCTACCGGATATACAACAAAAGATCCTCTACGATCGAGGAATCACTTCATGTCTCTTTTAATGAGAATTTTACTACTTCTAGAATTTCAAATGATAATGATTCTATGGATGTTTTATGTGATTCATTTGAAAATTCTAAGTCTATTGATTCTATTGAGACTAACCCTACTAATGAAGTTGTTGAGAATGTGCCTAGTGATCAAGGTATTCCCAAGCGGCTTCATACCGTTCGCGACCATCCCCATGAGCAAGTCATTGGCAATATTCATGATAGTGTCAAGATGAGATCTCAAGTCCACCACTTCGCCAATAGTGTCTTTGTCTCATCAATAGAGCCAAAGAATATAGTTGAAGCGTGCGAAGATAGTGCTTGGATCCTTGCCATGGAGGAGGAACTCATTCAATTCGAGAGGAATGAGGTATGGGAGCTTGTTCCTTTGCCGTCGAAGAACCACACCGTCATAGGGACAAAGTGGATCTTCAAGAACAAATCCGACGAAAATCAAGTCGTCATCCGGAACAAAGCTCGGTTAGTTGCTCAAGGCTATCGCCAAGAGGAAGGTATCGATTTCGAAGAATCCTTCGCTCCGGTAGCTAGATTAGAATCGATTAGACTCTTATTGTCTTATGCATGCCATAAAAATTTTAAGTTATTTCAAATGGATGTTAAAAGTGCATTTTTAAACGGAGATGTCGTTGAGGAAGTTTACGTTTCTCAACCTCCGGGCTTCATAAATGAAAATTTTCCAAATCATGTTTTTAAACTAAAGAAAGCTCTTTATGGTTTGAGACAAGCTCCTCGAGCTTGGTATGATCGCCTAAAGAATTTTCTTTTGGATTTGAATTTTAAAATGGGCGAAGCCGATTCTACACTTTTTGTTAAGCATGCGAATAATGATATTTTATTAGTTCAAATTTATGTTGATGATATCATTTTCGGTGCTACTAACTTCACTCTTTGCGAAGAGTTTTCTAATGTTATGAAGGACCAATTTGAGATGAGCCACATGGGCGAGCTCAAATATTTCTTAGGTCTCCAAATTCGCCAATTGAACGATGCAATCTTCATCCACCAAACGAAGTATACGGTGGAGTTGCTTAAGCGATTTGGAATGGAGAGTGCTTCCGGGAAAAAGACTCCAATGAGCTCGACTACGCATCTTGACAAGGATACGGGCGGTAAGGATGTAGACATTCGTCTATATCGAGGTATGATAGGTAGTTTACTTTATCTTACCGCAAGTAGACCCGATATTATGTTTGCCGTATGCGTATGTGCTCGTTATCAGTCTCAACCTAAGGAGTCTCACTTAGTAGCGGTAAAGCGTATTTTCTGTTATCTAAGTTACACTTTAGATTTTGGATTACTTTATCCGAAATCTAGCACGTATGAGTTAGTCTCATACAGTGATGCCGATTATGCGGGATGCAAATCCGACAGGAAAAGTACTAGTGGCACTTGCCATTTTCTAGGAAATTCTCTTGTCTCTTGGTTTTCCAAGAAGCAAAATTCCGTATCACTTTCAACCACCGAGGCGGAATATATTGCCGTCGGTGCCGCTTGTGCCCAGGTTCTTTGGATGAGACACACTTTGAAGGATTTTGGTATTCACTGTGATACTAGCCCTATCATGGTGGATAACCAAAGTGCTATCTGTCTTTCAAAGAATCCGGTGCACCATTCCCGATCAAAACACATAGATGTCCGACACCACTTTTTAGATGATCATGTTTCTAAAAAGGACATCATTTTAGTGTACGTTGAAACCCAAAAGCAAATCGCCGATATTTTCACGAAACCCCTAAAGGAGGACTCCTTTGTGCGGTTGCGTCGAGAATTGGGGATTATGGGTGAATCCGAGATATAGGATTCATATTTAAACTCAATTATCTTGCATGCTATTATATTTTGCGATATTTCATTCATGCTAGATTTATTGAATTTTTGGGAATTTTATGTGATTTGTTCGAATTTATGATCGAATTCGTATTTCAATGTCGTATTTAAGATTTCGACGTTTTATGGGGTAATTTAGATGACTAATGAGAGTTTTAAGTTGTTTCATCCAAGTGGTTTGTGAAGAGAAATCAATTATCAAATTTTGAACTCTTCTAGTCGGTTTAAGTTCATTTGTCAACCGACTAGATGCTCATCTAGTCGGTCAGCAAGTGAACTCAGACCGACTAGATCAAGCTTTCATCCATCTCCTATCATTTTCTTTCGTTAGTCGGTCATAGTACACCTACCGACCGGCTAGATTGAAAACTAGTCGGTCAGTGAATATACTGCGACCGACTAAATCTTGCCCTAAAATTTGTTGTTTGCCTCTGTTTCGACTTAGTTGGTTCAAGCTCATTGACCGACCGACTAGATCGTAATCTAGTCGGTCAGTGCTTGAACTGTGACCGACTAAGTGGGTTAGGGCATTTGTGTATTTTCACTTCCAGACCGACTTAATCTCTTATTCATTCGACTAAATTTTCATTTAGTCGGTCTTCAACTCATCTCCAGCCCGATATCTCCCAAACCCCCACTCGAAACCCTTCGACTTCCGGCCATCTCTCCGTCGATCGCCGCCGTCCGCCGCCGTCGACTCCTCCTCCTAGGTAAAACCCCCTCTCCTAGGTGTCGATTTCCTATTCTAGGGTTTGCTCTCCTTGATTTCAAGTTCTAGCTCCTAGGGTTTCATTTTTAACCTAGGGCTTGTGCTTTTCGGATTCTAGTTTCTTAGGGCTGAGTGCTAGGGTGTTTGATCTTCCCGTCGTTTGGTTGTACTCGTCGTGCCACGACCATGGCAAAGACGAGGATTCCAATCACTCCCTCTGGGGCATCCCCCATGACCGTAGAACAACCTACCGCTAGAAATCCACCTAAGCCTAAGCGTCGTGCCAAGTCTACCCAAGCCTCTCCATCTTCGCCTCCTCCTAAGAAGCCGAGGACGGCCACAGCTAAACCCCGAAAATCAAAGACCAAGAAGCCTATTCTTCAAACTCCTGCTACTCCTCCCGATTCCGACTCTGAATTTATCCCTGAGGATGAGCCTACTAGGGAACCTACTCCTCCTCCGAAGACCCGTAAGGCTAAGGGTAAAGCTCCTATGCCAGTCGACTGTGTAGACATATCGTTGTGCCGCGATGACCCTTAGTGTCTCGCAGCGTACAACCGTATAGAGCATTGTCCACTGTTGTTAGAGCATTACGTTCAGTTTTCTGATTTTCTCAGCCTTGCTGATCTTCTCTCCTATAGTGGTCTTCTTGATTATCTCCGATACGACCCCAAGGCCAATCCCAAACCGTATCCTCGCCTTGTGAAATTGTTCTATGCCAATCGTGTTCGAGGCCAGTACGATGCCAGCCACTCCATTGAGACTACTGTCTTGGGAACTCCTATAGTTCTCACGGCAGAAATCTTGGGGGAGATTCTTGGTTGCTCGTCGTGTGGTCTCCTTCCTTCGGACATTTCGGTCGATGATATTTCCTCCTTGGATCAGTCAGTTCTTGCAGATATCTTCCAGGTTATCCCCTCCGCATTCATTGGTGTTCCATCGAAATCTTTCAAGCCGAATGCGTGGGTCCTTAACCTGATCTTGAAGTCATGCCTTCTACCTAAGTATGGATCATCTTCACTTCCATCCCAGCCGTTCTTGAAATTGATCTACGCTCTTTTCTTGGGGTGCGAGATTAATTGGGCTCGCGTGATACTCGATAAGATGGACTCTTTCGAGTGTATACGCAAGACCAATAAATCTGCGCATATTCCATACCCTTGTTTGTTGACACGCGTGTTTCGTCATTTCCGAGTCCCTCTCCCTCCTGACGATAAGCGTCCCTTGGGTACTCCTCTGAACGCGACGGCCGTGAAGAAATCTCTAGCGGCGCTTCGTCACGTGCAGAGGTCTACCACATCTGCTTCTCAGGCGACTCCCTCTGCTGCTGGTGCCCCCTCTCATCCTGCTACATTGGATGATGTCGTACGGATACTTCGTCGGCACGAGTCTCGCTTGGCTTGTACCGAGGAGGTAGTTTGCCGTATGGCTCGTCAGATGGGCGTTGAGCTTCCTCCGTCCGTGTCTGAGGACGAGGAGATGGACGATGAGGAGCTTGACGAGCTTGTCACTTCTTTAGCCCGTGGCGATGAGGCCACTGCTGCTGCTGCTGCTGCTACCACTTCAGCTCCTGGAGATGGCACCACTTCCGGTGCTCCAGAGACTTCTGCTTCAGCACTTCAGACTTCTGAGCCTGCTGCTGACCCTGCTACCATGCCTGCTGATATTCCTGTTGACACATCTGCCGTCGAGCCCGTCGTTGACGTCTCGACTCCTGCCCCGACGATTCCATCTGTTGAGACACCTCTTCTCCCTGCAGAGCCTGAGTCCACTCCGTCGACTGGACCCACGGACACTGCAGATCCAGCCACTTCCTCGTGATCGTTGTTCCGAGGACTCTCCACTACAGTTTGGATGGGGTTTGAGAGTTGTTTTGATGTATTTTTGAGCTTTCAGGGTTTCGATGTTGGTTGTTTTGATACACTTTGGATGATGTTGTTGATGGTTATTTTGATGTTCTATTTTGATGTAGACGATGATGTTGTACTTTTTGATGTTGATATAGATGATGTGTTGCATTTGATGTGATGTACATTTTCATATTTGATATCTCGTTGGATGTACTCATGATGTTATCATTTATATATATACATCGATGATCTTTGTGTTTTTAAAATTCGTCGTGCACATTTTAATATTCGTTCATTGCATATGTTATGTGAAATCGTCGCTCGACTCTTATAAACTTGGTTAAATAGATTATATTTCTATAATTGTATAGAATTGTTTTCCATGCACAAATTTAACCAAGAAATTTGAATATTGGAGAGTATGTTTCATTATTCAAGAAATGAATAATTATTTGGTATCTTTGATGATTTTGATTATCGCTTTTTGATAATGGACAATTTTGGCACACCTTGATTTGATTTTATCGCTTTTCCTTTGGTGTCAATTAGTTCCATCGTCATTGTCTACGACTCCCGATGTTGGATTTTCCATTTCCTAGTTGTTGTCGTTGTATGCCCCCCATTTTTGGGATAATGCCAAAGGGGGAGAGATAATGATAATAAATAGCGCAAATGAAAATTAAACTCTATTTCCAAGAATCTAGTTTGATATGTTAGATTCAGGGGGAGTTAAGATATATATAAGGATTTTCAAAATCCGATATTTCGAAAATCGATTCTCTTTATTTATCTTACTCATCTGCTTGATGCAATTCATATATATTCATTTTGGAATTAACGTGTCATCAATGCAGGGGGAGTAAGTATTTTACATTTGAATCATTATTTTTGATTATTATTTATGTTGGTTTGTCATCACCAAAAAGGGGGAGAATGTTGAATATTGGACTCCCCGGATTTGGTTTTGATGATGAGCAAACATAAATAATCCATGAACTAACAATTTGTGAGCGCAGTATTGGAGATCGTCGCCAAATTCACGAGAACATTCGAAGCGACATCTCAACACTTCCCAAAGCTCGTATTCATGCCCAAAGCTTCGTTGAAGCTCTTGCGCCGTTTTGGAAGTTATGAAGTTTCAATCGAAGCTCTCGAAGACCGTTTATTAAGGTTGTATTTATAGTCTTTTTAGCTTCGATATATAGAATGTTAAGCCTTGAGTATATCTTACCATTCTAACTTCATAACGCTCATATCGTAGCTCTAGGATCTTAGTACAAGTTCATTCTAACTTCCTCGAAGCGTCGCGCTTCGATTCGGACTTGTATGTGCATGTTAGTTGGTACAAGAACAAGTACTGACCGACTAGATTGTGATCTAGTCGGTCGGCAACTGTTCTTGGACCGACTAGTTTGATTCCTTAATTTCTTGGACTTTACTGTTTACAGTTAGTCGGTCTACGTTGACTCACCGACCGACTAGTTTGTGAACTAGTCGGTCAGTGATGCTTCTTTGACCGACTAGTTGTGACTTACTGTTCATGCTAAAATTCTCCTAAGCTACTGCTTATCGTTAGTCGGTCTAAGAACGTTTGGTGACCGACTAGTTGACAATTTAGTCGGTCAACTTTTGTTCTTGGACCGACTAAGTCACTTTGTACTCAGACTAATTCTTTTTGCTCTTAGTCGATCTACGTTCATTGGCTGACCGACTAGTTGTGAAACTAGTCGGTCAGACAGTCTTCTTGGACCGACTAGATTTCTAGGTCTGAAATTCTATCTCTTCTCAGATCTTCACTTAGTCGGTCCACGTTGTTTGACTGACCGACTAGTTGATGAACTAGTCGGTCAGTGATTGTTCTTTGACCGACTAATTCTCACAGATTTCTATCCGTTGGAGAATGACCTAACTTGTTTTTATGGGACCCTATAAATACGAACCTAGGTCATTTCTATCTAGGTTAGAGCTTCCATTCAGAGATTCATTGAGATCAAAAGAGATAGCTATTCTCACTCAAATCAAAAGCTCTCTTCCTCACAAGAAACCCATTCTCTCTCATTTCTAGATCTAGAATCCATCTAGATAGAAGCTTGTTCTTGGTGAGCCCTTCAAGCTATAGCTTGATCCAAGTCTCCAAATCATTCCTAGGCACCGATTGCTGGTCATTTCCTTGGTGCTAGGTCTTGGTGACTTCATCTTCCTCAAATCCTTCATTTCACCATTTGGGTAAGAAAAACTCAAGGTATAGGATTTTGTGGTAAGATTGTTTATTTCATATTAAACTCTTTAATATTGCTTTGTGATTCTCTCGGTTGTGAGAGAAGGTTGTGATCCCGGGTTGTGGGATTCACTATTGCCGTTGTTGTATGATTTGATCTTGTGAAGGTTTTTCACAAGATATTCATAGTGGAAATCTTAGGTTAGGGTTTCTAACCTAAGTATCCGGAGGGGATCCGGGTGGTTGGGACGTAGGATCACCGGGAACAAGTCGGGGAGACTTGGGTGGATCCGAACCCATTAACATCGTTTGTTAGCATTGTTAATTTTGTGTTGTCATTCAATTTAAGCTTCCGCAAATTGATTTGGTAGTTGTTTGCAATTTAATTTGGAATTATACTCCTTATTATTTTAAAGTACTATTCACCCCCCCTCCCCTCTAGTACTTGTGCAGTAGCTAGTAGGGCATTACAGTTGTGCCCAAGTGCTTTGGATGATGCAAACCATGTCTGACTACGGTTTGGATCTTAGAAAAGTTCCATTAAGATGTGATAGTAAGAGTGCTATAGATTTTTCTAACAATCCTGTTCATCACTCTCGAACAAAACACATATACGTAAGACATCATTTTCTTAGAGATCATTTGGCAAAAGAGGATGTATCTATTGAATATATTTCTACTAATTCTCAGTTGGCAGATATCTTTACAAAACCTTTGCCAGAAGATCGCTTTTGTCGTCTACGTCTAGAATTGGGCATTATTGATCATGTTTAGAGTGGACATACTTTTTGGTGTGCTTTTATTTTATTTGGTGTGCTTTTATTTTTTTGTGTGGTGTGCTATAAAAAGGAAAAATGAAAAAAATGAAAAAGAAAAATATAAAAAGAAAGGGAAAATGGAATGTCTATCTCCTCTTTTTGCACTTTTCATCAGAAACATCTTTGATGCAAAACATATGCTTTATGGATTTTGAATATTATATTCTTAACAATGCTTGCATTCAAAGACTACATGCTTCATTAGGTCATATTCATTAATGAGTAACTAAAGTTTTTCATCTTCAAATCACACTTACACAGATCAAAATGTTTTTGATATGGATTTGAAATATTGAATAGGAAAAGTGGTTGTTGGTGGAATAATTTATGTTTAACTAAATGGATATGATGTTTCAAGGCATGGGTAAAAAGAAGAGCTCTCATCAAAATATATATACGTGTATAAAATGACTAACAAGACAAGTGTCTTCAACAAATATACACCGAGCTTCGTATGTAAAATGGATACGATTCATGTCCTTGATACTACCCTCGGATATCCAACTTATGCTATAAATGTTATTTTCTTAGAGTTGGTGTTAAGTCCGTCAAGCACTGCCATTTCACATTTAAAAATCCTTATCGGTCATGTTTGAAATTGGTACCTTGAACTCATATTACATGAGAAGGGGAAACTCAATCTTTGCAGTTCATATATTCGGTTGACAAGTTGGATGTGACAGGCTGTATTCCTTATTACATCTCCATATGTACTAAACTTTTGATCATCACACCTGAGCACGGAGATGAATTACGATAGTTATGATTTAGTGCTTATTGCTTATTTCTTCCTCGTGGTCATCGATATATTGCTTTTTGTTATGCTTTATAATGATTAATTTTCCATTCATCATATGCTATTTCCTATCGTCTACATTTTTGATGAAAACAAAGGGGGAGAGAAATATTAAGATTGGGAATCAGAGATAGGGGGAGCATGTCAATAGGGGGAACATATTTCATCATTTTGCCACAAATTTCATGCTTCACATTGTTGGAGACAGTCTAGGCTAGGTTTGATGATTCCTTATACAGTGTGACCTGACACTGTTGGATCTGCCAGCTCCAGTCTGATATTAATAATAATGCCGTTGTCAGCACGAGAATCTCACGGGGAAGATCTCAGTCGTCGGTGTGGGCTTCATTAGCGGCGTGGATGACTTCAGCATCGGCGGATCATCTTCGATGACGTCTTCCTTCGATGATCGACACTACGTTCTCCAGCGGTACAGAGCTTCTTCTCCGCGAACTCCCTACGGCGACTTCATGATGGCGAGCGCAGGCTCCGACGGTCCGGCCGCATGACTTGTTGTTCTTATCCCATGTTGGAGACAAATCTTTGTTTTCGAAGAGATTTGATTTCAGTTATATACACCAACGCTAATGATTACCCATTTAGCACAAGTTGGATACTCGTGGGTTGTGTATTAGCCATGAAGTGTATCCATTTTTCATACGGAGCAAATATTTTTTTCAATTCTTTTGTGCTCAATTTTAATTCATGGCTAAACACTTCATATCCCTTAGAAAATACAGAAATTAATCATTCCTACATTCACTTTCCATTATTCTTCAAAAGAATCTCCAAAAGCACTAAAGAGTCAATTATCACTAAAGTGCAAATGTAGGTGTAGAAGTCAAATTCGAAATTTACGAGACTTGTCATGGCTACTAAAAAGAAAACAACATGTTCATGTAGCTACAACAATAATGAATTAATTCTACAAGGGGTAGATTCGAACATTCATACAATACCACTTAAGATAAATCATCAAGGATATTCTTTTAAGCTCATTTTTTTGAATTTTTTTTGAATTTTTTTTTGTTTTTTTCAGAAATAAACACATTAAAAAAATCATGCAAATAAGCACACAAGAAAAAATAAATCAAGCACACGAAACAATCTATGAAGGTATGCAATGAAATGCAAATATGGATAAAAATTATACCTTCTCGTCGCTATTTGACGAAGGAGCTAAAGGAATGAGACATTGAAAAATTTGCTTCTCGCCAAATCTCCATCACACCTACATGAAAGGTGTTAAGTGTGACCTTGGAATCCAACAAGGTCCACTAGTGTTAGCCAATATTGTTTTAGGAACCCACACTTGTTTAAACTTGATATTTGTGTTCCTAAATTTACAATAATATGAAGTGTGGCCTACACTATCACAAGTAAAGCACTTTGCATATTTGTTCTTTGCAATAGAGGGCACATTGTGGAATTTCTTGAATTTTTGCTTTTCAACATTTTTCAGCCCAAAACCAAGTCCTCTTCTATTGTTGCCATATAATTGATTCTCTAAAATAGTGTCCAACGATTGTTTTCCCATAGAGAATTTCTTAATGGCTACTTCAAGATGAGATACTTTGGTTTTTAATTGTTTATTTTCTTCCACAAGCATCGTGCATTTACTAATAAAAGCTCTCTTGTTTTCCTCTTCCTTCTTTTCAAATTCAATCATTTTT
This sequence comes from Scilla litardierei, assembly GCA_030789695.1. Taxonomy (NCBI): domain Eukaryota; kingdom Viridiplantae; phylum Streptophyta; class Magnoliopsida; order Asparagales; family Asparagaceae; genus Scilla; species Scilla litardierei. Next base: position 14,200,812 of record CM061137.1, on the reverse strand, counting down.
CTTTTAAAGTCATTATCCAACATGCAGAATTTATCATTAAGCTCTCTAATCACATAGTCTTTTTCAGTTTCGAGCTTAATCAAATCAAGTTTAAGCATGCTAATTTGGTTTAATAATGAGGAACAAGAAATACAAGCAGCATTTTCATCAAAGCTTTCTTTTTCCTTCTTCATGACTTCAATAGTAGACTTACATGCATTAAGCTCAATTTTAAGTTTTTCATTCTCTTTAAACACCTTATCATCTCTAACTTGCATGTCATAGTTCTGATTTTGGAGACATTCAATGGTGAACTCATGATCTACTATTTGATTTTGCATTTCTTCACAAATTTTAAGAAGTTCAGCTTTGCTACCTGACGGTTTCTCATCTTGGATCCCCATCAAAGCCATGCAAGAATGGGCTTCATTTTCCTCTTCGCTTTTAGCTTCGCTATCCATATCCCATGTTAATACCTTCGCTTTTCCTTTTCCTTTAGCGAGCTGAGCAGTTTCATTTGGGCAATCCTTCATCAGATGTCCTCTTCCCTTGCATTTAAAACATAACATTCTATCAGTAGATTTCTGATCATTAAATTGCTTGGAAGAATTATTAAAGTTAGAACGATTAAACCCGGGTGCCATTTCATTTCTCCCATGCTTGGTCTTGATGAACTTTCTGAAGTTTCTCACCATTCGCGCTATGTCGTCGTCATCATCTTCACTTTCGTCAGCTTTCAGAGCAAGGGGATTTATGGCTTTCTCTTTCTCCTCAGGTTTCTCTCTTGCTTCAACTTTTGCAGTTCCAACTCATGGGACATCAAATTACCAATAAGGTCCTCCACCTTCAATTGTGACAATACCTTTGCTTCCTGGATGGCGGGACCTTTGGTCTGAAAGAGCTTGGCAATGCTCTTAGGATCTTTCTCACTTGATCGAGGCTATCATATGGCTTTCCAAGCGAGCTAGACTTGTAGACTATGTCGGTAAACCTCGCATACATCTCTGATATGCTCTCTGATGGTAGCATGCGAAATCCCTCGAACTCTGCACTCAAAAGAGACAGTCTAGACTCATTTACCTGTGACGTTCCCTCGTGCGTCACCTTCAAAGTGTGCCATATCTCCTGCGCAGTTAAACAATGTGAGATTCTATTATATTCAGATTTATCAAGTGCACAAATGAGAGCATTCATAGCTTTAGCATTTAAAGAATAAGATTTACAATCATTATCATCCCATTTGTCATTTGGTTTTTCAATCTCAACATTTTCTACTTTAATAACAGGCAGTTTATATCCTTTTTCAATTATTTGTCAAGCTTTATAATCAACAGAAATAAGGTAGATTTTCATTCGTTTTTTCCAATAAGCATAATCACCTCCATTAAACCTAGGGGGACGGGAAACAGACTGACCCTCAGCAAAAGCACTATCCATATGGTTATTCATGGTCAATCCTAGGCTAGATTCTAAAACCCGCTCTGATACCACTTGTTGGATCTGGATCCTAGCCTAGAGGGTGGGTGAATAGGCTAATAAAAAATTCTCGTGCAACCCATGAGAAATCACACGCAGTTAAAAGCACAACTAGAGTAATGAAAAGCAGACACAGAGTACACAGCAGATTTACCCTGGTTCGGTCGACCCTTCGACCTACGTCCAGCCCCCAAAGCAGAACTAGTATTGAATAGCGCAATAGGTACAAAACCACAAGTTAGAGCACGCTCAGAGCACCCTCTACGTCTCTACAGTCGCCAGGCTCTCAGTACCCCACACACAGTGTTTTCTCTCACTATCAATCATAGTAAAGCTTTCTACCAGCTAGTCCCAAACTAGCTGGGTCCCACTTGTCTAGTCCCAACTAGACAAGTCCCAAAATAGTCACAAAAGATGGTAAAAGTTTCCCCTACAGAGAAAGTTACACTAAGACACAAATAAAAGAGTTTAAGAGTTTAGAAATGCTCAGTTTGTGTCTGTGTAGGCATCTCTGTCAATCAGCACGTCGCCAGCTCCAGTCTGATGCAAACAGTGTCTCAATTCGACTCCTGGATTACAAAATACACACTGGTCTGTGTGTAAAGAAGATTCAGTTCAAACCCTTATATCAGCCGTCAGTGCACATAGCAATTCCCTTAATAATAATGCCGTCGGTGCGCAAAGCAAATGCGTTCAGATCCTTTTAAGAGCGGCCGGTGCGCAAAGCAACTCCCTTTCAATTCCTTTCCATGTCAGCACGAGAATCTAATTCTCATTCGTTTCGATTTTAAACGCACGGGGAAGATCTCAGCCATTGATGCGTTTTCACGAAGCACAGCAGCCGTCCGATGGGCTAGGGCATGCAGGAGCTCGGATTACGTTGACATCGTCGGCGTGGGCTTCTTCTCCGACTTGATCAGCGGCGTGGATGACGAGGGCTTCAACATCGGTGGATCAGCAGCTTCGATGACGTCTCCTTCACGGCATTCTCCGAGCAACGTTGATGAACGGCAATGAGGGTTTTGCAGCGGTGAAAGCTCCTTCGATGATCGACGGCGACTACGTTCTCCAGCGGCGACAGAGCTTCTTCTCCGATGGCGAGGCCACGGTGCAGGGCTTCGACTTGATGACAGCAGCACCGTTGATTTACTCCGAGCGATGGCGGTAGCTTCTGCACTCGATGACGACGACAGCGAAGCGAACTCCCTACGGCGAGGACTTCATGATGGCGAGCGCTCCAATGACGGCGGTGAGGTCTCGCAGCAACGACAGCGTCGACAGGCGGTGGGGTTCTTCGGCAGCGTCCTTGGTTGCCCGACGGCGTCGGTGTCTTCTTCACGATGTGCAGGCTCCGGCGGTCCGTTGAAGATGATGGCAAGATGATGGCCTCGAGGCAATGTACGATTTGTTGTAGCTATTTGTAAATGATGGCTTACGGTGATGCTTAGGGTTCTTTAATAAGTGATTGCCACCTTTTTTTGTATGGCTGTAAGTCTCTCTTTCAATTTTTTGATTGCCACATGACTTGTTGTAGCCCCCTCTTCAATTTTTTGTTACGGCCTCTCTCAACCTTTTTGTTATGGCTGCACACGAAAATGTTGTAGCCCCTCACAATGATATTTATATTGTAGAACTAGGGTTTTCATGTTGGCAATAGATAGGATATTTGAATTGAAATATGGCTAGGACTAAGTTAGGCTAGGATGAGGACACAACCAACTAGGAAATTTGTAATTGGCTAGGGATTGGGTTGAATCAATCAATTTGGGATTCTATTTGATCTTGTAGCAAAACTAATGGGATTTGGAAGAATCAAATATTTGTAAATCTTACTAAAAGATTTGATCAAGTCCATCTCATCCCATCCCATCCCATCCCATGTTAGACCAAGTCCAATTTTGCTCTCCATTGACCAAGTCAAACTTCTTTGTGCACACACACTCTCCCAATATGCTATACGAATAGCAATTCCGCCAAATAGTGAAAGTATATTGTTTCGCCAAGCCTGAAACACACTAAGCACACACATTAGATATAACGACACGTTTGTCATCATCAAACCAAGATCCTAGATCGTTGCTCCCAATAGACACTCCATTTGGAATTACAAAACCTGCTCAAACAATGAATTATAGCTATGAAACTCTACCCTAGAGTTAATCATAGGCTATAAACATCATGAAAATTTTCTTAGGAATTATGGAAATTGTTTGAAGCCAAAATACGGGGAAATACGAGGAAATACAGAGTATACAAAGAAAGAACTTTTTGTACAAGTGATGAAATGATGTGAAACAATTCTAACATGTAAATATGGGGCTCTGGGATTTTTGAGATTTTTTTCAGAATTTTATGGAATTATTTGGAGGCAAAATACTCAAGAATATAGTGAAAACACTCAGCAAATTACACATACGGCACTGTTCCAAGAGCTGCGCCGTTTACAGCGCTGAGCAGCCATCGCCGTGGCTTCATCCCCACCGTCGGATCTCCATCCAACGGTCGACGTGCTGCCGACTCGGAGTCAGCGAAGGTGGGCGGCTCGTGGGTCCGGGTCAGCGCTGGCGGGCGGCGACAGCGCGAATCCGCTGCGACGTGGCCACATTGCGACCGTTGATCTGCGATCGAACAGTTGTCGACAGCGTGTGTTTCGCGAATGCGGGTCCCGCCGCATTAAAACCCGCAAGCCGCCTCGCGGCGGATCCCTTCGCACAGTAACTAGACCCGTTAAGCTGATCCTATATATACCTATGTACATCTCTTCACATTTTCATCAATAACTTGAGGTATAGAGATCCAAATTGAGCACCGTTTATGGCGTTGCGACCGTGACTTCATCCCCGACGCAGTGACACCAAGTTAAGCAGCTAGTTCCTCCTGTGCAGCAAATGAGATCACTTTGAGTGAGAAACTTCTACCGACTACTTTCACGGGGACAGCGACTACTTCCTCTACACAACTCCGATGGACATTCCGTAAGAAGCGCTGCGAAGCTACTGATATTCTAAAAGACGACCACCAAAGGGATCTTCACAAATGATCTTTCTAAACTCTTGATCTTTTATTATTGTGAATACGTTGTTGTATATGTCGTTGGGTTTTGGGTTTTATTCTTTCTTCCGCTAAATTGTTTTGGGTAATCCGAGTTGTTGGGACATATCGGATTGGGAGAGCATCATAAGTATTGTTATCTTTTTGGGCTTTGGTGAGCTAGGGTTAGTCAGAGTGGTTAGAGTTGTGGCTCTAATCTTGTGTGACTGTAATTGCTTAAAGAAACATATTTAGTGATGTTGTTCTGGGGTGGATGTAGGTCTTGGGAGACCGAACCACGTAAATCTTATGTGTTATCTGGTTGATCTGATTGTTGTGTTATCTGATTTAATATTGCTTTTTCATATCTGTTTTTAATTAGACTTAATTATTTTTATCTTGCGATAATTTGGTCATCGGCCTATTCAACCCCCCCTCTAGGCCCTATTTAGATCCTTCAAATGGATCAGGTATAAATTTTATTAGTTATTGGGTTTATGGCTTATTAGCTTATTGGGTATTGCTATTGGGTATGGGCTTATTGGATTTTAAGTTATCTTATTGGGTTTTGGGCTTAAAAGTGGGTATGGGTTTAAATTGAACTATTAACCTATTGGGTTTTGGATTTAAATGAATTTAATTGGGTTTAATTGAGTTAATGAGTTATTTGGGTTATTGAACTATTCTTTAAGTTAATTGAATGATTTAATTTATTTAGGATTATTAAGTTTTAAAGTTTTAAAGCTAATTAAGTTCCAAGTTATTAAAGTTTTTAAAATAATTTAAAGTTTAATTATTATCTAAGTTAATGACTATAGTTAAATTTTATATTATATATTAGTTTAAAAGTTATATAGTTACCGTTATAAAGTTATTTAAGTACAATATTTTATAATATTTTATAAGTTAAAGTTAGTTATATTTCATAAATTATTTTATAAGTTTTATATAAATTATTTTCATTTTCAAGTGTTAATTATATAATAACAGCCATATTCATACATATAAATATATGTAAACAGTTTTATGCTTAATTATATATTTTAAGTAATTAAGGACTTTTAGCCTATTGTCATAAATTTAATGACACAGATAAAACACACGCTACAATCACTTGGACATTCAACGCCCGCCTCCTCCTCAGATCTACGCACCATATAATAGGTTCCCCACATCTCTTCCATCTAAATAAATAATATGTTAAAGTAATTTCCCTGGAGCTAATATGTGTAATATTGCTATGGTCTTTTAATACTATTCTCCAATGTTAACAAATCATGAACTAATCGTGCACGAATCTCATGTCCTTACATTACAGCATGTTCTTATCTTTTGCTATGCACTTGCTCACTTATATGTTCTAACACTCTTGGTTTCTTAAATTCGCAAGCCTTCTATCAAAAATGAATTACAAACTGCGATGCTTAACATTACTGTTAAAATCTCATTTTAATGTGTTTGCCAACTTTAGAAGTTGAACTGCATGCTTTCATTATACTGGTTGTTTCAGACTTAAATGGACATGTTATATTAATGTTGCTTGTTAGTAAAATTTTACTATCTGCTTGCTGTTAAATTAAAAACTACATTGAACAGGGGGTAAGACATAACCCTCGGGGTATATATGAATCCATCGAATACAGATGGGGTGAAACCATCGAATACAGATGGGGTGAAACCTAGTCGATGACTAGACAGACACTTTGGGTGGGGTTGGTTTATATATTAGAGTTCGTAAATGTGGCTTAAACATCTTACAGCTACCTCTATACCACACTAATGGAGGCAAGCATCTTGGCCATCTTCCAGGTTAGAAATGGCAAGAAGCGTCACAGTAAACCCCCAATGATAGGGTGTATCAAGAACATTTTACTTACTCAGCCATGGACTTATCACGAGCACAAATAACTGAAAAACATTCAACTTGCAACCTACATTTACCTTGTTTGAAATGCAAATCATATGATAATCGTTGTTTAATTTCATGTATTAACCTTCAGCATGCTCACATCTTTTGTTAAATCTCTTTCGTAACATGCTTTTATCATATTAGTATACAATGTCATTACACTGCTAAATTCCTTTTAATTATTTAAAAATGAAGTTGATGCTTGGGAATCTATATGAGTAACCTCACTAACGGGCATTGTATTTGTGTTTTAATGCAATGTCCGTCAGGTTCTGAGGGCATTTTTGCAGATCCTAGTTGCAGCGTAGCGTGAACCACTAGTGGCAGGATTCTCCCAGTAAGATATTCTTAGGCTGCTGTTCCTTGTGGTTCCATTGTATTAAATTCATGTATTATGTGTTGTAAGAGCCATAAGGCCTCTCTTCCTTTCATTATTGTTGTACTTCATTTCTGAGGCGATTGAGATTGTAAATACAAATTATCTACGTTGTTTGAGTATGCATGCAAGAACCTGCAAGAATTCACACAGACGCTTATTGTGTAAAGTCAAGGAGTGAAGAAAAGCAAAAGTACATCCTCCTTACTTGCACATGCGGACCTGCTCGCGTCCTCACTCCCAAGCATAATGGGAAGCGGGGCATGACAAATCCTATAGTTTGCAATTACATTAAATATATTACATATCGAGTTACTAAATGTAAGCATGAATATTAAGACATCTTTTCATTTTCATTTTATACAATAACTTAATTCCCCGTTGAAGTGAACTACGTTGATACCATCATGTCAACTTTATGTTTAATCTTCCATTGCACACAAATAAAATGTTAAATTGCCTTTAGATTCGACAAGAAGTTGTTCATGTCTCTTTACACTAATTATCAACAAATTCTCCCCCAATGTCATTCAATAGTTTCTTCTACATCATTCACTGTGTTCTCAAAAACTTATTTTCTAATTAGCTCTAAGCATAGCACATAGCAACACATTGCTTTTTCTACATAAACCATATCTCACCAAAAAAATCAATAGTTTGAGCAATAAAATACGCACGATTCATAGCTTTAGGGATATGTGCCATGTTCGACGAGTCTAGGTGTGGTCGATGTCGGGGATGAGATGAGAACAGGGGCCGGCCGAGCGAGGTTGATTTCGTGCGGGGCTTTGCCTGAGACGAGAACGAGGGCGAGTGTGTTTTGTTTTCCTAAAATTGATGTTGCTACTTTGCTTTAATGAAGCAGGGTTTGGAATTGGCTCGGGTTGGCAACCCCGGCCAATTTGTTAAGCCCCTCATTTACGACTAATTGGCATGGGTTACCAATTCCTGCCAAATTGAATTGCGACTAGTGTAATTTCGATTTGGCTTGGTTGGCAACCCGTCCAAATGGAAATGTGCCAAGTCAGCACCTAGTAACCCCTTGGGTACTGAGGTGGTGAAAATTAGTTGATTTTACTAATTATTTTATTTTTGGTCGATTTTGCTAATTAATTTTAATTTTTGGACTTTCCCCAAAAAATGTCCTTCTGATAAAGGGAGTTACGTTGCGAACCTACCGTTTTGCTCAGTGCACATGCCACTTATTTACTAGTTTAACATTTAAAATTTGCAGGTGCGTCATTAAAAATTTCTCAACTTTTTCCTCTTTTACACTCGTCACCAGTCCTCCTCCGTTGCCAACCCCCCAGCCCCAACCAGCCCCCTCATCTGACCCCTTCCCAACAGCGCTATCTATTTTTGAAAATAGGGTAAATTGGTGTGCGATGTGAGCAATTTTAACGGCAAATTTGTAAATAAACATGTATGCGGAGGAATGACAAACTTGTAAATAAGTGGTATGTGCGCGGATAGGAATGGCCGGGGCGGGTGTTTAACGCCCCGCCCTGTCTGCACTTCCATTCATATGAATCCCAAATAAAAGTTCTATTTGGGATTTGGGAGAATTGTGATTTATTGGTAATTTGGAATTGGGAATTGGCCTAATTGGAAGAACATTGGAACAGAGTATGAGTTATATGATATGGAAAGACCGCATGGTTCGCATCAAAATCGTAATGTTTTTTAGAACCTCTATAGTTTATCGGGGCGGGCCGGGTTGCATACAAAGCCCAAGCTGCCATCCCTATGCGCGGAGTGAAAACGGTGGGTCTGCAAAGTAAATCCTTTGTTAAATATTTTTAAACTAGGTCTATTTTTTCAAATTAATTTTAATTTGTAAGTTCCTCCCCTAAAACTTGTCCTTTTGCTCAAAACCTCAATCCGTGATGCACTTCTCCGTGATGGACTTCTCCAAAATGACATGTTTGTCGATACGAAATGATAAACATCCGATCATTGTCTTTTTCCTTGTATTTTTCTTTTTTAAAAGTACCGTCGGTCCCCACTTATGTGAACGCTCACATGACGACAGTCTCCATCTGGGTATGATAAGAGATTGAAGAAAATCATACTTGAGGTTGTTTGATGCCGAGCATTGGAGCGATGGAGGACGAAATTAAGGTGCCATTGTTGGAAAGTCTCTATCGTGAGAACTGCCCAGGTTGCAGGGTTGATAAGAAAAAAGAGACCAATTTAGGGATCCCATTTAAGGAGTTTTTCCATGTGTGGATCATCGTCCTCGCTGCTGGTAATATAAAATTTCTGAATTTTTCTCATGTGGGTCTTTTTAATTTTATTCGGAGTTTGGCATTTGATGGTTGTAACTTGTAAGTAGTAGATTCCTGATGTTAGAATCTAATTTTCTGTATGCGGCTTTGCTTATGTTAATGTTGGTATTAATTCTTTGCAAAGATAAAATCTCTTCTTGTGAACGTGTTTTTCTAATAATGGGATCAAATAGATTAAGACAAGGAGAATTGGGGATTGATGCTATATGCTAGTACTTCATGTTACTTTTAATCTTGGACTGCTACTGTTTAACTTACACAAGATGGCTGAATTTTGTAAAACTACCTTGAACTTTGGTTTATTTTCATAAAACTATCTTGAACTTTGGTAAGAACATAAAACTCAATTTAACTTTTTAAAGTTTCACTAAACTAACTACTCTAACTTTGTCCTAATTTTATGGTAGTTTCATGTTTTTTCTAAGTTCGAGGTAGTTTTATGAAATCAGGAGCTGTTTTATGAAATGAGACCAAATTTTAATATAATTTTATAAAATTTGGTATATTGTAGTATTTTGAAACTTTAAAAGTTTGGGGGTACTTTTGTGTTTTTTTTCAAAGGTAAGGATTCTTTTATGAAATAGGCCCAAGTTCAGGGTAATTTTTCAAAATTCAGCCTACTAAGGGTAGATGATTTGTCTGTTGAAACAGCACTGTTGGCAAATGCTGAGAGAAATTGTGAGGCTAAACCAATCTGAAAAGATTGTATTTAGACTCATTTGAAGCAACTAACATGGATTTAAGCAATTGCATGGAAACCAATCTGAAAGTATGATTCCAAGAGGAATTGAGTACTTCATTGATAACAAATTAATATATAACTATTTACACCAATATATGGAGTCCTGCAGATAGCTTTGGTGCTCCCATTAATTTTAGAGTAAGTTTTTGTGGTAGATTCCGTTACACTTGGCTCGAGTATCTATTTTTGATGATATCTTAATCTCTTACAAGATTCAATTTTTTTTTCAACTTTTCTGTACGTTTCTTGCAGGGCTACCAATATCATCGTTGTTTCCCTTTTTGTACTTCATGGTATGTATCACATAGTGCACTTTGCTTTCCATTTTACATTGCATTGCTTGTAAAATTTGCCAGAATTGAAAACTTTGTATTATGTATGAGGTTGCTGTCATAACGAGTCATTTTGTGTTGAAGCATGGCAAAGCAAGCAAGAAACGTAACAATAATAAATCTTAAGTATTCTGTACATAGTTTATCTATTTCTGAATTTCCTTATTGCCTTTTGTTAGAAACTTAGTTATCTTTGATTTGTTAGTTGGGACCAGTGAGATACAGAATATAAACAGCCTTTGCATGAAGAAATTGTAGGATGCCTAAATTACTCTTACCTAAATGATAGAAAGTGATAGCATAGCCTATTTTTTGTATCCTCTCATGTTCTATTTGTTGACATGCATTAAAAATTGCCGGCTAATGTCTTCTCCTAACTTCTCCATTATAAGTGTAATGCTAGATAACCAGTGGGATTAAAGAAATTGGCTTTCAATATATTAACGGCTATCTCTACACCCACCACTTGACCTATTTTTCGAATATCATGCTGTCATGGACACGATTACCTTATACTATCACATTTGTACTACCTTTGCACCACCATGGTCGGGTGCTTCGTTGCAACGCGTTGGTAGTTTGTGGTGGAACCCGATGTGGAAGTTGAGGTGGTTGGTTATGATGGGTCTAAACGTTATTGTGCTCGAATGCTTAGCATTTGTTATGGTGCTCCTGTTGTGTATTACAGAACACAGTTCATAACTGCTTTGACATTCATTTGGTACAGATAAGGGACTTACATATTGCCAGAAGAGTGGAAGATATTGGGTTTTATGCAGGTTTCGTAGGTAAGAAAGTACATGAATGTACGTTGGAATAATGCCATAGTTTCTAATAGATAATATTTACTGAACACTTTTTAGTTCAGACATTACGAAGTCGTTACTCACGTTGATTTTTCCTACATTTAAGGTGCTTCATTCATGCTAGGGAGAGCGTTGACTTCTGTATTTTGGGGAACGATGGCTGATAGATGGGGAAGGAAACCTGTGATTGTAATTGGCCTCCTTTCATCGTCAGTAATATTTGCTGCCTGTTTATCAGTCAATTTAAACTTGCCATACTGAAACATGGAAGGAAACCTAATGATCTTGATTTCTTTTTGACTTTTTATATCTTAAATCTATATTTCAGGATTATATTTAACACACTTTTTGGATTAAGCATACATTATTGGATGGCAATTTCTACGAGATTTTTTCTTGGAGCTTTGAATGGTATTCTTGGCCCTTTAAGGGTATGTGCTATTTTCTTCCCACACTCATGCAGATGTCTTTAGTCCCTATTATGTAGTTCTTTATATTAACCCTAACAAAGTTTTTTTCTTTGTAATTTGACTGTTCAGGCATATGTTACTGAGGTTTGTCGACCAGAGCATCAATCTCTTGCATTATCACTGGTAAAAACCTCTTGTATGCGCTTATAGAGGTCATAGTAGTTTAGGTGACATAATGGATCGTATACAATTTGTTGTCTTCTACTACATTTAAAAAATAGTTGATATCTTTTACATGTATCTTGTTAATTAAAGTGGCTTGCATTCAAAGTTAAAGTAGGAGGACTACAGATTTACATGCTTACTTGCATGCTGAAGGCAACAGATTAAAGTGACGAGGATGATATGCTACACATGGTTACAACCATATGATCAAGTTGACAACGTACTAGACACATGACAGGACATAGGCATGAGAGGAACTTGTTAGCATAAAGTTACTTTTTTTGGCTCACTCAGGATAAGGTCATACCAACAATGATCATGAATCCAAATCAAAGTTTGATTGAAAACAAATGCTAAGGAAGATTAATCCTAGTTTGACTAGGATTGAATATTGTGGAGATTGCATTTGGACAGATGTCAAGACAGACCCAACATTTGCCGGCAATGAAAGCAAGCCAATCCTAAGTTTGGATATGAAAGTTTCTGTATATATTCAGGACTTGGAGCCTGCTTCAAATAATCTCTGGGTTAGATATGAATAGGAATCCAGTTGTGAATATCACTAATAGTGGCGAAATCCTTCATGTACCCTTTATAGAGGCATTGTTAAATCTCTCGGATGTCGGAGAGGAATAAATATCTTGGGAGGCTAAAATATTATTAATCGAAGAGAATTGACTCAAGCAAATTCTATTCACTCTTCGAATACAATAATACAAAGATTTCTTTTTCACACTCTTGAACTTCTTGATGCTCTCTTATTGGTTCTACATCCTTCTACAGAGTTTACTTTGTGTTATTTAATTTATTTTCTAAAACTCTTTTACTGTACATGTTTTTCTTGTTCTTTAAATATCCATCTAAAGCTCTTTAGTCTTTATATAAAGCCACCTTAGGACAGTCACACTCCAATTTACCAGATAATTTGTACAGTAAAATATGTGGTTTTTAGGGTAAAGGTGAAATTTTTATGGCTAACAGAGTGGAATTGGGAGAAAAGATGATATTTTTATTAATTAAAAAAGGAAAATACAAGATAATTTGGCCTCTTTCGGGAGCAAGACCCCTCTCCCAAACTTCAATTCGAAAGGAAGCCGGACTCTCTCACTAATCTAAGGGATGTAGCACTATTATCAATCAATTCTTCACCAAATTCAACATAAACATCTTCTAATCTCATCCCCTTTATTTATAATAAAACTCTTAATAAGCCATCGTCCCTAAATTATCAAAATAACAATGACTTAGTGTTTTCAGCCTAAATTAAAGATGTGTTCATGTACCTTCAAAATTATAGTTTTGCCCATAGTGGCCAGAAATTACAGATTTACCATTGATAGGACATAAACATTAATACTCCATCATTAAACAATCACTTTGTCCTCAAGGTGGTGCATGAATTTTGTGGGCCACACTACTCCCAGTGAGGGTGCTCGTCTCCACCTGGGTCAAAGTTTAGAATGCCGCTCTCGCCATTGTTGTTGCTCTCAAAAGGATTGTCGCCTTCTTGTGAGCCTCGTATGGCTCTATCAAAGCCCCCATTGTCGTAGGACCATGCAAAGTCTTCACCTCCCATCGCATAGCTTGGAAGGAAGCTACGGTAATCTCTAAGCCCGCTTGAAGGTTTGCCACACCTGAGAACCAGTCTTCGAGGCTTGGAAGGGCCTCCATCTGCAAACGAGGGACCACAAGCCCCGTGAAAGGATCTCCGAGGGCTGCCTGGCAGGTTCGGCCCGTCCAGGGGTCAGCCAGCACAGTAGGCGGTCGGGCCTGGGTGGCCTGCTTGCCTGCTGCGCTGGCTTGGGTGGCCTGCTTGCCTGCTGCGCTGGCTTGGGTGGCCCACCAGAAGTCCAGAGACCTCCTGGCGTCTCGTCCATGCGTTACCAATCTCATTGGGGGCCGCATTGGCTTCCCCCTTGACTGTTCGTCTCGATCACATTTTTCCTTGATTTTAGAAAAGGATTTGAGCCACACGCGCATCATCTGTCACCGATTTGAAGTGATCAATCGTCGATTTGTTGAGATTCATCGTCAAAGGTGGTATCTGTCTCTTTTCCCTGGGCTAAAGGAGTATCGTTGGCTCTAGATCTGCATCATTGACTTCGTCTTTCTTCCGATTTGGCTTCATAGTCCTTTTCTCATGCAGCAGGTGGTAGATCTCTTTTAATAACGCTGATATTTGCTTCCACAAGGATTCCAGCTCCTTTAGTAATGCTACCGTCATTCCTCCCAAGTCTCCATCTTTCTCGCCACCGCCATTAAGATCGAACTGTCTGAATCTTTCAACCTAAATTACAGATTTTCCACTGGACCCTCAAAATTACAATTTTGTCCTTGGTGTCCAGAAATTACAGAGTTAGCACTAATAGGACATAAACACTAATCCTAACACATGTCTTGCAACATTCATGCTTCACTTTTTTCTTTCACTTATTGGCAAATGAAATGGAACCTTGTCTCTATATGCTTGCCTTTTCCATGTGCAACTGGGTTCCTATTGAGTGCAATTGCTGACTTATCCTATACGTACTTGGCTTCAGCTTGAGAGTTCAACAATTGACTTCTTCTCTGAATAGCAATGAAATACCTTTAAGCCAATGCTAAACACATACCTAACTGTACTTGTACAGCCAATGCTAAACACATTCCTAACTGTACTTGTACTTTCATCCGGGTCTTCGTCTTCACCATAATCAGTATCAATGTAGCCGATCATTATTCTTCGGCCTTCAGACTGAACAACTTTGATCAATAATTCATTTGACATACCTCATGATTTTGTTTGCTGCCTAGAAATGCTCCTGCTTTGGCTCCTCCATGTAATGGAAGACCACCTCTATACCATGTATTATGTCAGGGCATGTGATAAACAAGTATTTCAGACTCTTGATCAAGCTCTTGTAACATGTAAGATATAATGGTGGTCCAGATAAGTCTCTTATCAGCTTTATTTCGGCTTCAGTTGGAGGCAAAATAAACTTGCACTTACTCATGCTGAACTTCCTAAAAATTGGCATACTTTCTTCGAGAGATAAAAATTCCTTTCTTGGATTATGTCATCTCCATATGGAGAAAGTAGATCATTTATACAATGTCCGCTGTTTCAAACTCCTAGGTCATGGTCTTTATAAACTACTTAAACATCTTTAGATTATTACTAGTAAAGTTCATGCTGTCAACATATAGACAAATGATCAAGATATATATTTGACCTTCTTTGTGTACATGCCTACAGGGAATACTTGTACACTTTTTTAAAATTCATTCTTTTAAAATATTCATTGATCCTGGTGCTTTATGATTTGGGCACCTGTTTCAAGGCATATAATGCCTTTTAACTTGCACATTGTATCTTAGCCCTTTTTTACCTACCTACATGGTTGCTTTTTGTACTCATGTTCAAGATAGCCATTCAGGAATGCATATTTCAATTCTCTTTGGTATATCTTCCACTGATTTTGTGCCTCCAACACATGATGAGTTAGATGGTATCAATCTTTGCAATGGGTGCCGAGATTTCTCATTAACTCCTCGTGCCATTTGCAGAGCATCTCTAATTGTCATTTTGCTTTGGAGGCTTGTTCACTTAGACTTTGGTTCCTGTTCATACCTTGCTCATAAGCTTGTAGTGAACTTTGAAGCACATCAATAGAAAATTTTGACATACCTTTGACATTTGGATTATCGGGATTACAAGAAAATAATGCAATTTGCATTATTTTCGTGTGATAAATTTCACCATTTCTTATCATTCGGTTTGTAATAGTTTGCACCCTTGAAATAATTAAAACTAGACTTTGCTGATTGCATCTTCAAAATTTCAAATTTAGTCCTTAATGCTTTTATGCATACCTTTTTGGCCTTTTCAGCACATTAGTAAGATTTCTGTAGGATCTCCCAAACTTTCTTCAATGATTTTGCATTCAAGATTTTCTCAAAAGCAACGCCAACTCCTTTGATAAATGAGGATCATCATCTTGTCTCGTTTAAGGGACTCTTTTAACTTGGTCTTCTGAGTAGTTGAAAGTCCTATTTTTTCAGTTGCTTCGGGCTTTGCGTAGCTGATTTCGACATGCTCCTATAAACCATGGGAGCCAAGTCCGACTCTCATCTAGATACTTCAGTTGTCCCGGTTGTTCTTCATGATCTTCAGAATCTGAGGCTGGATTATGTTCACATGTCATTACCGATAGTGTCGAATTGGTCAGGTTGAATCGACTCTACTCTGATGCGAAATTTATTTGAATGTAGAGTATGAATAAATATTGTGGAAGGCTAACATATTATTGTTAGAAAAGAACAAACTTGCAAATTTTATAAAGTTCAAATTTATTTAGCCTAGCCGTCCATATGTCTTTTAATACATGCAGCCCATGTGGCGATTAATTTAGTCAAGACTAGGTGTTTGTGTATGAAAGTTTGAAGCAATCTTTCTCTTAAATGAAAAATATGAGTGCGTGGAGACAAAATGAATTTAAGATGGGTATGTGGTTATTAAATTGTGAACATCCTAGGTTGCCTCTATACAAAAGAGTTTTAGATGAAGGTTTAAAACAATAAAAAAGTTTATAGATTAAGAGCATTTTTTAAAAAAATTCATTAGACAACGTGGAGTTGTAGAAATTGTGGAAAAATTAGAGTAGAAGTTCCAGAGCATGAGAACAAAATCTTTGTGTTGTATTTAAGGAGTGAATAAAATTTGTTTGAATCCAATCTTTTTTATCAATAATATTTTTGCCTTCAACAATTCTCCATTCCTTTTCTACCATATCCAACAAAGCAATCAAGCATTCCCTTACAAGAGATCTCCAAGATAAAATTTGCAATTTTGTTTTTACCCTTTTTAATACAACTCCTTCACTCTTTCCCTTAAAGTTGGTAATTACCAAACTCTGTATGTTTTTCTTGTTTGCGATTGTTTTCTATTATTGTGTATCATCAAGGGGGAATGGGGTTGGTAGTCTGAACTGATCCTAACAATTTGTATCAAAGTCTATAGTTATGGGATCCAAACTATACATACAGATAAGGTTTGCGTTAAGTTTTGACAAACAAGATGGCTCCAACAAATGTCAATGTGAATGTGAAGAAGTTTGATAGGGAAGAAAATTTCACTTTATGGCTGTGAAAATCAGAGATGCGATATTTGAATATGATGATTCCTCTTAACCAAGATATATTGTTATTTATAGAGATCACATATTACAATCTTGCATAAAAGACCCCACACACTTTCCACCAAACACTGTATACAATGTATTCTAACTAGAAATAGAGTACCCAAAAGAACACCCACACAATAAGGTCACGGGACCCAAACCATTCAAATGGGAATAGTATGTGGGCGGGCGGGTATCGTTTTGGGTTTTGGGATTTTTTGATTGGGGGATGTAAAGTAGGGTTTGTTTTTGGGTGTTGTTTGAGCTTAGGGTGTGTTTTTGGGTCCTTTTTGGATGTTTGTGGATGATGTGGCATTCTACTTGACGATGTGACATTGTCACATGGGACAAACATGTCACATAGGACAAACCCCGCCACGAAGGTCTAAATCACCAAATGTATAAAAGATATTTACTCTCAAGATGCAATATAGATATCATACATACTCAGCTTGTTATAAATGAACTAAACATGAGTACACACAAGCAATTTAATAAACAAATCTGATAAATTGATCTATCAATAATACATGAAGAGTCTGCACACTCTTTTTCTCTACAACGTTCTCCCGAACCAGGTAATAATCACCCATAGTATTCTTCATGCGCTCATATAAATTAAATTAACCTAGGATTAGGTGATATTGTATCCTGGATTTTCCGATGGTGGCCACAAATAGAGAAATAGGTTGTGATTTGCACTGTAGCAAGCTGAAACAAGAGGAAACTCCAACGTTCTTAATTCAGATATTTTTCACATGGATTTTCTTCTCTAAAGTTCAATTTAAGGCTTGAATTTCTCTTATATCCAAGTGTCTCACATTGTAATCCAAATTTATTAAAGTGACAATGATCTCTCTAATTAGATGTATATTAATTTAGGTGGTATAAGTATAAATCTTGGTGCCAGAAGTGTACTTTCTGTTTTGATTTATGTTTTATTAGTAGTATTGCTATAAGTTGTGAATTTACGTAATTAGATTGCCGTTTGCCTTGAATGTGCGTTCACAATCTTGATTTTTCACGAGATGTTTATCAAATTTGACAAGGCATCATCCCAAGTAGTATAAGAGCGTTGGTGTTTGAATTAAGATCAATATGATGTCGAAAGGTTCTCCAAGAATCAATACAACTGGAGGTGTAATGTGTTCAGGTTTGTATACTAGTTGATTGCATACAATGATTGGTAGTGCACAATACAAGATACAATGATTGGTAGTGCATAATACAAGATAGATAAGTTTGAAGGAAAGGGAAATTATAAAATATGACACTATAAGATGAGGGAAATTTTATGGAAGAATTAAGTGCATCAAGTTGCATATGACATCGATGCATTAACAACATATATCTTAGAGAAGGAGAATATGGAGATGGAGGATTTGATCATGATGATCATTCAGTTAAGTCTTTCCGACAGGGTGATATATTCGATATCCGAATAAATTATGGCTAATGGGTTATAGGAAAAGTTAGAAACTTTATCTGAAGAAGTTACTAACATGCTAATTTTGCTTAAGATGTTCTTCAGCTTGAAGATGAGGGATAATAATTCGTTAAAGAATCACTTAGATACCTTCAATGATTTTATGAAGAAATTGACTATAGAGGTGGAGCATGGGACGACGATCTTACTCCTATAATTGCTGGAGTGGTACACGATGCTTGTTAATATGATTGTATATAATCATGATACTTTGAGTCTTAAAGATATCAATACTCAATATATGCCTTTATGGTAAGGAATTACAAGGTCAGATGGCAGGTGTTAGTGTGATGGTGTTGGTGCAAGTGGTGAAAATTTAGATAGTTAGGGCCTATTTGTTTTCGAACGAAGTGTTAAAAAAGGCAAAAAACAAGAGGAGATCAAAATCAAAGACCTAGAAAACGGCATGATTTGAGTGTGAAAAATCTTGTTATTGGAAGAAAGAGTATCTATAAAAAAGAACAATGACAAAAAGGACATGCCAGCTTCTTCTTCAATAGCGATTGCGAAGTTAGACGAGGGTAGTAGCAAGGTGATGTGCGATGTATTGACCACTTGTTTGTCCAGATATATGTGGATTATTGATTTTTGTTTTATATGATGCCGAATTAGGAGTGTTTCTATACCTATGATAGGAAGGATGATATTTCAATCTTTATAAGTAATAATGAGGTGTGCAAGGTTATTAGCATTGGTTTGGTGTGAATCAAGATAAATGATGGTGTAATGCGTACACTTATTAATGGGTGTCATATTCTAAAGTTGAGAAGTTGCTGATTTTTAGGGTGCTGGATTCTTTGGGTTTAAAGGGTTCGATTGTGATTATAGATGTGAGAAAGTTAGGGGCATATATGTGCTAAACGGGATAACTATCATGTGCGATTATAGTATTAGAATGGAGAGTTCACATAATGTAGATTCGACCTGGTTATGACATCTCAGGCTTAGGCATATATCAAAGTTTAGAAGCTTTGAAGAAGTATGATTTAATTAAATGAGTGGACTTTGAGAAGCTAAAATTTTGTAAGGATTATATTCTTAGGAAACATATAAAAGTTGGTTTCAAGAGGTATTCTTGAGTATGTGCACCCTGATGTTTGTGGTTAGCACTAGTACATTCTCTTGATACAGCTAGGTATTTCATTTAATTTTTAACGATTTTTTCAAAAACATATGGGCATATGTGATGAAAGAGAAGTCGGATGTATTTGATAGGTTCATGGAGTGAAGAGTCTGATATGATCTTTGAGGAAAATCAGAATAAAAAGAGAATTTTGATGATGTAAAGGGGAAAAGATGGCATTTTTATTTATGTGAGGAAATGAAAATATAAGATAGTTGACTTTTTTCGGAGATGAGGCCGCTCTCCTAGCTTTACATTCGAGAAAAAAAAGCCTAAATCTCCCAATCAATCTCCCAATCTAGAACAATCTTTTTTCTCACAATAGACATGCCATTTCTAATGATCATTGCTCTCTTATTTATAACACGACTTTCATTAATTAGGTAATTAGTCAAAATGACTAAATTACTCTTCTTATTTAAATTATTATCAAACAAGGGCCCTAATATTTTTCTCCCATTATATCCTTACCAAATGAGGGAGCTAAAATCACATTTATTTAATGACATGATATCCATGTTAAACCATTACCAATTGAGATCTCGTCCACACGTCGCACCACCCAATCACTCATTTCACATTAAACCCTTGTCAAATGAGGGACCTAAAATCACTTTCTCATATAACAACATGGTTTTCCCATTAAATCATTATCAATTGAGGTCTCGTCCACATTCGTTGCACCGCTCGTCCACATTGTTACACCCCAATTTTGTAGCACCGCTCGTCCATATTCGTCGCTCCCCAATCGCATCATTACTCCGTCTCGAAAGAACCACATTGTCTTCAAGGTGGTGTATGAAGTGCGCGGGGTAATCCTCTCCGATTGATGGTGCTCGTCTCCTTCTGGATCAAAAGGCCATCTAAGGTCTCCATCGTCCTCCACGAAGCCTGGAAAGAAGCTATGACAATCACCAAGGTTCTTGGTGAATTCGTCATGGCATGAAACTAGTCGCAAAACCCGAATGAGCCCACAGTTTACCTTTAAAGCTCTGCGAGGCTCCTAGGTACCAGGACAAGGCCCGTAGGGCCCTGCAGCACAGGTGGGGGCCCTATATGCCTTGTAGAAGGATTGTAGGGCCCTGGGGACTTGTGGGGGGCCTGGTGCCCCCTTCCGCATTCTTCCGATGATCGGGATGCCTTGGATCTTCGTTGGAGTCATCGACTGAGTTCAGAATGTCATTTTTATTTATTTGAGGAAAAAGAAATACAAGATAGTTGACCTATTTAGGAGAGAACGCCGCTGTCTTAGCTTTACCTTCAAGATGAAAGCCTTACACCTCCCAATCAATCTTTCAATGTAGAACAATTTTTCTTCTCATAATAGACATGCCCCTTCTAATGATCACTGCCCTCTTATTTATTACAAGACTCATTATCCTAGCTTTACTTTCGAGACAAAAGCCTAAATCTCACAATCTAAAATAATCTTTATTCTCACCATAGGCATGACTCTTCTAATGATCATTGCTATCTTATTTTATAACAAGACTCTCACTAATTAGGTAATTAGCCAAAAGGACTAAATTACCCTTCTTATTTAAACTATTACTAAACAAGGGTCCTAATGTTTTTCAGCCATTAAACCCTTACCAAATGAAGGGCCTAAAATCACCCTCTTATTTAATGGCATGATTTTTTTATTAAACCATTACCAATTGAGATCTCGTCCACATTCGTCACATCACCCAATCATATCATTTCCAGTTAAACCATTATCAAATGAGAGGCCTAAAATCACTCTCTCATTTAATGGCATGATTTTCCCATGAAACCATTACCAACTAAGATCTCATCCACGTTCGCCGCACCGCTCGTCCACATTCGTCGCACCAATCGCATCAGAGTCATAGAAAATTAAACGGATAAGAAATTGAACATGATTAAATTCGACAATGGTGATTAGTTTATTTCAATTAAGTTCAAAAAATTCTATGGATGGCATAAGTAAAAAAATATTTCACTATATCGTACTATCTATAGTCTAATGGATTAGCGAAGAGGATGCATAATACATTACTTGAAAGGCAATGTGTTTGTGGTTGACATTTGGATTATCAAAAGAATTTTGAGCCGAAGTTATATTGATTACATCATATTTGATTAATAAAATTCATCGTCGGCTATCAATGAACATTTTTTAAAGGACATTTGGAAAGGAAAGCCAGTTGAGTTAGACTATCTTCAGGTGTATGAAAGTTTGGTATATATTCATGAGACACGATAAACTTGATGTCAGGAAAAAGAAGTGTGAGGTGATGTGTTACATGAATGGTGTCAAGGGTTATCGGGTTTAATATTTGTATATGAAGAATGTTTTGTTAGTTAGCATGTACTTTTTATGAGTCGGCAATGTTGAAAGGTAAGGTGAAGTCTTTCGAGAGTGCTGAAATACTTAAAGGCAAATAGATATCAAGTGAGGTGGAAGTATATATTTCAAATCGTAAGTTTGACATGGATGTTGGCAAAAGAGTAGTGGTTGCTGATGAACGACATCATAATTCATATAAGAATACTATTATAGACAGTGATAGCTATAATGATAGTAGGAGTCCTAGTTGAGGTGTGAGTGCTATAATGATTATGGATGATTCGGTTACTAGTAGAGGGACGGTGCACCATAAAGTCCCCACTATGCTATGATTATAATGAGTATGTAAATTTGACATGCATCTGGATTTTATGCATCGCGAGTCGGCGACCTTATGGATGATAATGATGCGATGAGTTTGGAGGTGAATTCTAGGTGGATGTGTGCTATAGATAATGTTGACATGTTAGTACATCTTAGAAAAATTCATATGAAGGAGAATTCAATGAAGACGTTGTCGGTGGTAAAATTTGCACAGTGCTTACACTTATTTTCCTTACATAGGTGCTAATGTGTGACGGGGTGGCACTACATGGATATCACTTTTGATTTGTAGATTAGTTTATGTGGTATTAATTTTAGAGATTTGATAGACTTTCAATTAACTGGTAATGCTTAATGCGATGCTCACTAGTCAAATGCCATATCCTCATGGCGAGATACTTAGTTTGAAGGTAGAGGATATGAATATAATGTGGACACGATTTGGCTTAAGTGTTTGTGTGTTAGTATCAAGGTAGAGTGTTAAACACATATGATACAAAATACACGTGGGCTAGGCCCAGGCCCACATGCAAGTGCAAGCATGCTTGCCAAGGCCAGTGTGTGAAATTTTGTTTACATGAGAAGAGGAGGAGATTTGTCGGTTTTAGAGTTTGTTTTGGATCGGGGTTGTATTCCTAACAGTTTCGGGTTTGTTAAGTTATTATGGTCTACATCTAACTTAACTAACCTAGGTTTAGGGGAACCTGGATTTTCCATTAGCAGCCGGAAATAGAGAAATAGGTTGCGGTTTTCCTTGTAGCAAGCCGAACTAGAGGAAACTCCAAATTCTTGTTTTGGATTTTTCCTATAGGTTTTCTTATCCAAAGTTTAATTTAGGCTTGGATTTTTCTTATATCCAAATGCCTCACATTGTAATCCATGTTATTATTATTAGAGTGACAATGATCTTTCCAACTAGACATACAGTAATATGGATATAATCAGTATAAATCTTGTTACCATGTGCATGATTTTTATTTTAATTTGCATTCTATTATTACTACTACCATTGGTTGTGATTTTACATGTGAAGATTATTATGTGGTTTGATTATTGATTCATGATCTTGATTTTTCTTAAGGTGTTTGTCAGATTTAACAAGCCAGCATCCCTACAAGAAACTGGGTAAGCATCAATGGAATATAGAAATACACGTTATCTAGAGGAGAGATGCAAATGATATAGTTTTATAAATAGATGAGCGATGCAAATACGAGTATCTTTGCGATGAGCAATGAGAACATCAAGAGTTGGTGGAGTTGATGACTCACTCACGGACAAAGATAGAGGAATATATGAGGGATGAGATGGTACGCCAACTGATGTTGACTCATACGCATGAGTCTTGGACGTCTTGTATACACCTACTACTATGTTTCTTGTCCTTATCGTATATTGATATATGACATAATTAAAGTGTTAGGTTTTACAATTATCTTATTGTGAGTATCTAGTAAGAAAGGAAACTCATCAGACTCATCCTTACAAATGTTCTCAGTATGTTTATCAAGAAAATAGGGCTGAGACTTAAAAAAGATGGCATGCAGATACTATATAGTATCTGTAGTTTGATTTGTGGAAAAAAGTATTTATATCTCTTTTATGTGTGTGAATAACCAAGAAAGATGCATTTAAGAAATTGTGAATCAAGTTTAGACACATTAGGTTGTGAATCATACATAAAGCATACATACCCACACAAATATACGCGGCGTAAAGAGAAATAAAGGAACATTAGGAAACACCAATAAATATGGAATATTACTATTAAGCACAGATGATGTCATTCTATAAATTAAGCGACAGGCAGTAAGAACAACATTAGTCTAAAGTGTTTAAGGACATTGTGATGAAGTAACATTGTACGTGCAACTCAACTTCAAGTAAATGCATTGGTAAAGGAAGTTGAAATAACAGCGGCACAAATACCATCCAAAAGTGTTTAGGGACTAGAGTTGCACTGAACAGTATATCCTACCTTGTGAAAGTAATATAAAAGGCTCACGACACGCGACATATTTCGAGTCTGTATTTTGGATGACTCAGCTGTGTTGTTTTATCACTGAGACTGTTTGCTACAAATAAACCATTCGAGTCTGGTTATGCTTTGGGATATGACAATTTTTCCTTGACTACTATATTGTCTGCTTGTGTCCCATCTTCGTTGCATATTTCACAGTTAATAACAGATCAGTTGGCATCTTGTTCAGTATGCTGCAGCATGGAGCATTTCTCTGATAATTGGCCCAGCTCTGGGTGGCTACTTGGCGCAGGTAATGAAAAGTTCAAACTCAAACAAAGCAACTCAGGCTAATGTGCCAGATAGTTATCTAAATAGTAAGATATGCATACAATATGTCACGATGCACATC
This sequence comes from Scilla litardierei, assembly GCA_030789695.1. NCBI lineage: Eukaryota > Viridiplantae > Streptophyta > Magnoliopsida > Asparagales > Asparagaceae > Scilla > Scilla litardierei. The sequence continues at coordinate 14,176,464 of CM061137.1, read as the reverse complement.
ATATGAAATTCTAAAATACTATCATATTACAGATGAAATGACCATGATGCATGAAAACTTTTCTATACAATGTATATCTTGCACTTGCACGGATATAGTCCTACATATGCTGCCCATTGTAAAGCATTTGAGCACCCTGACCTTTAATGCGGTTTGAATGCTACTACAATTTATGTCAAGATTGGCTAGAAATACGTCTGATGCAAATTTATAATGAGTGCCCTTAACGATACATACATAAATGGGTGCCTAGACACACACACACACACACACATATGATTGCACTGGTAGATGCTTATGAGCAGCCTAGTATTCCCCCTTGAAACATGTCAGTGCAGGGACTGAGAGGCAAGACAATTATTTAAAGGTAAACCATGCTAAAATTGCATATATGAAGGAAAAAACTTTTGAGCTTGCTGTGTCCTTTTATCGCTCAATTTAGATGGAATATGGGGAACAACTTGTTAGATGAAAAATAAAATATTGAACGTGAATAGTTCTCAAATTGCCAGTCGATATATATTGAGAGTCAAATACTGCCTACACTTTTTTCCTTTTTACTCCTCAGAGCTTCAAGCTGAGCTCAATACCCATATATTTATTTGTGATCAACTAGTTTGGTTTTACTAGGTCTCCAATAAGTCCATTTCCAGTTTCATAGCTTCAACGTTCCCTTTACATTATTATGCAAAATTGCAAAATTGCCTAAACTCTATTGCATAACTCAAGCCATATCCTTCATTTGCAGCTTTTTCCTGAAAAGCCTTTCCCTCTTAATCTAATTTTGAAGCAATGATTTCATACTCTTAGGGTATGTAAACACTTTCACCTACTCACCTAGTAAGAAGTGTCTCCAAATCCTCAGGGCAAAGATAACAGCAGCTAAACTCAAGATCATGAGTATGATGGTTCTTCTCATGGGTCTTCAGCTGCCTGGATGCGTATTCTACGACTCAGCCATGCTGATGTAGCACACAACCAAGTCCTTTGCCAGACACATCACAGACACATCACAGAACACTTCGAATTCTCCCGTCTGGTCTGGAGCGATCAAAATTCTATGTGAATATGTATTTTTTGATATATCGGAAAGCAGTAAAGTGCGTGCCGGCCGGGTCTTGATCTCGTGCCTCCCAGGAGGGAGGGGGAAGAGAATGCCATCTGAGCAATTGCTCGTTGTCTATGTGAAGATGTATTTCAGAACATACGTGTGTGATCAACACTTTGAATTCACATAACTCCACCAATCATGCATGCACAAGTGTGTGCCCACATGCAAGCTCATATCCAAAGGAGAATTCTATGTACCTTTGCGTGGCTGACAAAAATCCGTAGGTAAACAAGATTAATTGTCTCATGGTCAAGTCAGACAGCTACAAGGGCAAGATCATATGATTAAAGAAAACAGAGCAATATGCTGAGGTATATAATCCACTGAAGGGAGAAAGGCTAACATGAGAGACACATCAAAACGGAGAAGTGCAAAGTTTGCCAAGCATACAAACACTAATCAAATAACCATTCTGGAACTAGACACACTAAGCCCAGCCCCACTGGCTTCTTATAAGAAAATCATGCATGAAATATAAATGAAAGAACTGTAGTGAGAACATGATACTCAAGCGATTTAATCATTACAATTAAGTGATAATTTCACTGTTGATTTGCCCTTATTTGAGCTTCAAATGAAATAGCACGAAATTAGAGTGCATGTTTTGAAAAATGGAGGGGGTCAAATTCTTGAACAAATGTAGACAATCACTTGTAACTTTTAAGTAGAAAACTAAAAACAAGTAGTCAACTACTTTCGCCATCCATCCTTAAGCTTCTCTGTATTTCTTCCCTAGTTTTATGTTATATTTGTCGCAAGGCAATTTGTTTTTCATATCGGTCTTGAAGATATACTTTACAAATTTATTATTATTTCTTTTATTCTTCTTTTTCTTGCAGAAAAGATTTACTTTGCAGAAAAAATGAATATGTTTAAAACAAGTAAACTTTTAGAGAATAGGTCCAAATACAAAACAAATATAAAAAAATCATAAAATGGTTGGTTAACACCAAAAATAAAATTTGGTACATGGATGCCGTTCAAATCCTTGACAATGCGGATGCTGAAGTCTATGGCGTGGTTGATGAGGAAGGATGCAATGTTTTCCAGGAGCTGATGTGGTCATTTTGCCGAGTTCCTTCGACATGGTTCTCTCGACGCGCCCTAGTATACTCTACTTGTTCACCTGTGTCGGTTTGGGGTACGGTCAGTTCACCGGGAGGATCGCCCTCCCAATTCGAAGTTTTTTCCTAGAAGTTTCAACCGTCGTTGACTATGAATGTTGACTTTTGCACTAGTTTTGATCGTTCTAGACTGGATGGGAGAATTCAAAGTATTTTGTGATGCGTCTGACAAAGAACTTGGTTATGTGCTACATCATCACGACCGAGTCATGGAATACGCATCTAGGCAGCTGTAGACCCATGAAAAGAACTATCACACTCATGATCTTGAGTTAGCGGTAATTATCTTTGCCATAAGGATTTGGAGACACTTCTTGCTGGGTGATCAGGTGAAGGTGTTTACAGACCTTAAGAGTCTGAAATACAATTTCACATAGAAGGAGATCAACATGCGGCAGTAAAGGTGGATTAAGCTCACAGCTGATTACGATATTGATGTTTAGTAATATCCTGGAAAGATGAATGTTGTACCAGACGCAATGGGTCTTCTTCCTGTAGTGGTGACCCTCACGACTCAGTGGAGACTGCAGGAGGAGATTCAAAAGATAGACATAGATGTGATCTTGCCTGGAGTGACTGCTTTATTTATGAAATTTCAGATTTAGTCAACTCTAGTAGACGGGATCAAGGCTGCACATGCAAGATATCCTAAGCTGCAGGAGATGAGAGACTTGGTGATGACAGGTCAGAGGCTAGAGTTTACGATTTATGAGGACGGGACCTTCTGGTATGGCAACCGAGTCTGTGTGTCGTTTCGTGATGTTAAAGAGAGACTGTTGAAGGAAGCTCACAGTTCTCCATATTCTATTCATCTAGATAGGACCAAGATGTACAAAGATTTGCGTCAACATTACTAGCGGCATGACATGAAGAGGAGCGTCGCCAGATGCGTGGCAAAGTGTTTGGTTTGCCAAGTGAATGTTGAACATCATCGTATTGTCGGCTTGGTACAGCCTTTGTCCATTCCCGAATGAAAGTGACATCACATCATTATGGATTTTATGACTGGTCTGCCCATGAGTGTGAAGCAGAATGGTGTCATTGGGTGATTGTTGATATGTTGACCAAATCAACGCACTTTTTTCCCTTCGAGGGGCCGATCGACTGAATTGCTCCTCAGGAAGTGCATGGAAGAGATTGTGAGATTGCATGGTGTTCTTGTGAGTATAGTTTCAGTCATGGACACTCAATTCACGTCTCATTTTTGAAAGAGTCTGCAGGAGAGCTTGAGAACTCATTTGAGTTTCAGTACAGCTAATCATCCTCAAACAGACGGCCAGTTAGAGTATACTATTCAGATACTGGAGGGTATGTTGCGTGCTTATATGTTAGATTTCAATGGGTCATGTGAAGATCACATTCACATCGTGGAGTTTACATACAATAACAGCTATCAGGCTAGCATTGACATCTCATCGTTTGCAGCCTTGTATGAAAGGAAGTGTCCTTCATCCTTGTGTCGGATGATGTTGGCGATCGAGAGTTGATTGGGCTAGAATTAATTGTAGAGACAGTTGATGTCATATGGACTATCAGAGAGAATCTTCATGTGGCACATGACCGATACACATATTGGGCAGATGCGAAGCACAAACACTAGGAGTTTCGTCCTGGTGATCATGTCTTCTTGAAGATCTCTTCCAACGGATAACTGATTTGATTTGGTCGTAGAGAGAAGCTCAACTTACTATACATTGGGCCCTTTGATGTATTGGATCGAGCGAAAGAAGTGATATACAGACTTGCACTACCTGCATTCTTAGAAGGAGTGCAAAACATATTCCACATATCTCAGTCGCAAAAATATGTGGGAGACCTGACACATGTGGTTGATCAGTCTGAGATCACTGTGCAGCCTGACATGATATACGAGCAACAGTCAGTAGGGATTATCGACTGCTAACAGAAGGCCCTTCAGAGCAGGATTGTCAACCTAACGAATATGATATGGCATCGAGACTCGCCTAGGGAGTCTACTTGGAAAAGAGAAGATGAGATGCGTGAGCGTTACACTCATTTATTTGTTGTAACTTAGTTTTTAAAAATTATGCGAGGTCAGAATTTTTGTAAGGAAGGTAATGTAATGGCCTTAAAATTTGAGGATTTTTCTGCAAATTTAAAAAGTATTTTTCTATTTTTTCTATTTCTATTTCTAATTCTTTTCTTCTTTGTTTTACAGCCTACTGGCCCAGCCTATGGCCATTTCTATCCTTTTGTTTTTTCTCCCCACCGAGGCCCAAAACCTCCACGCCCGGCCCACTCCTCCATGGATGTTCCCCGAGCCCACATGTGACCATCCCCATTCTCTTTCGGTAAAAGACTATTCCCCGATCTCTCTCGCTCTCGCTCCTTTGGTCGTCCGACCAAAATTCGCCCGATAAGCGAGATTCTCGTCGTAGAGGCCATGTGCCTTAACCCCCCCTCTACGAGTGCATCGATGGATAAACTCCTCCACTCTCCTCTCCAATAGAGATTCGCCGCTCATTAATTTCCATCTGCTGATTTTTCGTCGATCCCAACTATCTTTGTTAAAGATCAGTCTCTCTCCTCACCCTCTCGTGCTTCCCTATGAATTCTATTTAGCACTCGTCCCTTTTGTTAGGTTTTATGCGAAAATTCCAAGTTTTTTGTCTTTCAAAAAAATCTCCAACCGTTGGTTCTCGATGAATTTGGGGTTTTGGATTTGGTTTCGGGTTTCTCTTCTAAGCTCCAACCCTCCACGAGCAAGCCACAACCGCTCGACGGCTTGACGACATGACTTGGGACTTCGACGAGCTTTTTCGACGATCTTGGTTTTGGTAAATCATTTTAATTCTAGTTTTTGGCCTTAAAATTTCGTTTCCATTGCGATGATGTTTCTGAGCATGGTTTTAGGGATTTTTCGGGGTTTAGCAGTGACCCTCGCCGTCGCCGTGCCGCTGATGCACGGTTATGCTCTGTGGGTTACCTTGCCATTGAGTTTAGGTCTTCTGCCGCTTGCCTCGGCTCCCTTGGGCTTGCAAGTTGTTCTTTTGGTGCTATTTTGGTTTCCAGGGGGCTGTCGGCCTTGTCTTGATTTATCTTGAGCTTCTGTCCTCTGTGTTGGCTGGGTTCTTGCCCTTTGCGTGTGTTTTTGTTGTTGGCTGTATTTGGTGAAAGGCTGAGGTGTTGGCTTGGTGTTGGCCGCGGGCATTGGTTGTTTGGCTTTGTGTTGGGTGTTAATGTTGGATTTGTTGTTGGAGTTGGTTGTTGCAAATGTTGGGTGTTGGCTTGGTATTGGTGGTTGATGTTGGGATTGGACTTGGGCTTTGTCCTATCGTGTTGGACTTGGGCCTTGCCCTACTGTGTTGGACTTGGGCTTTGCCCTATTGATGGTTGGATATCAGATTTATGCTTGGTTTAATTTCATGCTTAAATTATGTTGGGAAACATCCTTGATAATTTTGGCGGGTGACGTGAAAAGCATGAACACATGAATTATACTCTTATACAATCGATGATGAGACTTTTTTTATGATGAATACAGTTATACCTTCCCCCAATTTTAATATTGTTATCACCTGATGTCTGCATGTTAAAATAGAAATATCAAGACATCAAGTTATATTGATATGATTGAATGTACTATGATGAAACCCGATCTTGAAACAAAGTGTTACTATTCTCGTGCATGACATGTCAAACTTGTTGGTTATCGGTGTCACCTCACACATGGCATCTTATTGGGCTTGTTGGCATAATGACTCTTAGAACTACCAGTATTATGAACATGAATGAACATACCTTACATATCATACCAATCATGTTAACTAGTTTTGATGTGACCCTTGGACTTGTTTATAGATTCTATCTCATGATGATGATAGGTTTTTCTAGGGTTTATAAAGAAAAGATAACATTTTGAAAAGTAAAAATATGATTTTATTAGAAAAGAGATGAAAACAAGACAATGGCCATGGAGATGGACCACCCTCGCAAGTTAGTAATATGAGAGGATGGCCGCACTCTCCACAAAAGAGGGATCTAATCAAACTCTAAAAAGTTCTCTTACTAAATTCAGTATTCCCTCCTTAATCACCCTATCCCCATTAAATGCTAATCAGATTTTCAACAAAATTACATAAACGCATCCGGACTCCAAAATTATGAAAACGCCCTGATACCTCCAAAATTACAGAAATGCCATTAAATTATGCGATCTCATCGTTACTATGCCTCCGAATAACCACATTGTCCTCAAGGTGATGTCATGAACTTCATGGTTATGCCACTCCAAGTGGAGATGCTCGTCTTTGTCTTTCTCATCTCCCTCCATCGCATCATATTCGCCTGCTATCAACTGCTGAAGAGTGCGGTCGTGACAATGATGTCATGTGATGAATTTTTCGTCGCAGCTGAAACACAATCTCTTTGACCGTTTGTCCTTCATCTCAGCAATTGTCATATACTTGAATTGTCTTTCCGGTCGTGGCTCAATATTCTTTCCTTTGCTGGGCTGATCTCCCCACTAGCGCCTTATGCCCCCATGTCAGTTCCTAGTTGCGAAAAGTAGATTCTCTCTGAGCCTCTCTAGATTTCTACTCCTCTGTGAGTTGATTCTTTACCATCCGGGCCAGCTCCATTGTTTCCAACAATCATATTGGCCTTTGTATGCGGAGATTAATGCAGATGTTCGTCTTGAGTTCTTTCATGAAGCTCCCCTCCAAAGTAATCCCCTGTATACCCATCACCTTGTTGATTCCATCAATCTCTTCAAAGAACAAGCACAATCATATCCAAGGCAAAAGAGAAAGAACAAGCCAAAAAACAAAGAACAAGATGCGGAAGAGGAATACCAAGCTTTATTAGAAGTTCCCAAAGCACATTATAAGGATTTAAGACATAAATCCTCAACCTTTGCTTCTCCTTCTCCAAAGCCCTCTCTCTTCCCTAGCCTCTTTTATCTTTAGGTTATTTTTATCTCTATATGAAAACCCCTAAACCTAAGAGACTATTTATATGGTCTTCTTAGGGATACAAGTAAAGTACAAATATACCTACACTAAAACACATATTTACAACAAGGAGTTTTTAGAGCCAACTCCAACACACCTGTCCTGAGAGCACCTCAAACTTCTCCATGTACTTCTTGACAGACCCATCCTGCTTAAGTGCCAACAGCTGCTCCTGTAAGTTTTCTCCCAAGCGTCTCGAAAACTGTCAACCAAGCAGTCCTCGAGCTCCTTCTATGAATGTATATGGCGTCGCCGCTCTGTCTACTAAAACCAAAAGAGCACCTTCACTTCTGCAACGGCTCGGTTTATGGGGTCATTACAATTTTTAAGAATTTGCAGGTCTTGCTAGGTACCAGTGAAAATAATATAGACAAAATAAAAATATTCCGTAAAAACATATCTGAACGTGTAGTCTCAGAAACTCTGTGTGCAACTCAAAGAAATGTGAGCTAATCCTAAAACTTTAAAGCCTCCTACTATACCTAAAAGAAAAGGCACAACGGAATTAAAAAGGAGATTATAGCTATCTCTAAGGAAATGGTTCATGTACAAAACAAAATATAATAATCTATTATACAATTGACGACCTTTTTTGAATTTTGTCCTATATGGCACCAAAAATATGACTAGGACAAAAAATATTGATTGTGCACTGCTTCTCTCTCTAACCGTGTGTTGAGATCATGGAGTGATGACTAGGACAAAAAACAGTTGCTTCATCATCTAAATCAGGAGTTAGAGGGGAGAGGGGATGGAGATGGGGTGATGGCTTTAAAAACGAATGGGATTTTAACGTCAAACTGAGCGAATCCCCTTGAGCTCTGGGCTTATATAAACACTGCAATCACAGCACAAAGTACCCACAAAAAGAAACATATAGATTTTTTATATTAAAAATGATGGGCATTGAGAGAAAGAGCTCTATTTCCTTCTCATTCGTCTGATCTTCTTTCATTCTCCAAAGCTATACAACTTTTGCAGAGAGAAAGGTAAGCATTTTTTTCTTTTCTCTGTAGTATTTGAGATTCATGATAATGATCTTAAGATGGGTATTTTTTTGTTTATTTATTTATTCTGTTTTAGCCTTATGTTGTGTATTTCGGAAGGCACTCGCATAGCAAAGATGAGATCTCTGCTTTCACTGATGAGAAAGTTACAAGAAGCCATTTTGATGTATTAGGATCTGTTCTCAATTCTCAAAAGGTGAGCAAACCTTAATACATTATTTATTTTAGGGGAAAAAATATGTCATTGATTTTATTTTCCAGCATAGAGAAAGCCCAAGATGCACACAAGATTCATCAATGGCTTTGCTGCCAATCTCGAAGCGGATGAAGCAATTGAGATCTCAAGTAAAAATTTGAGCAAATTCATATATAGTGCCGAATATATACTTCCCTTTTTTTCATGTCGTAATGTGTTTTCACATTTCTTTTTTTGCTTTAGAGCATCAGAGGTTATATCAGTGTTTCTGCTTATTCCAAGCAGATGATATAAGCTTCACATAACTGCGGGTAAAAACAACATTTTTGACCCCGAGACGTGAGTTGTAAAAATTGTAGACAACAATCGCCTATTACATCACAAACATCAAATACAGAAGGAAGCCATGTCACGCACATAATAGAATTTTAATGAGATGAATTTGAAATTTGAAAATTGTGGGAACATATTTGGGGGTAAAAGCTAGAGGTGTAAAAATTTAATGAGTTTTGATTTTTGTATTGGGGGGAAAAGCTAAAGGGGTGGAAATATATACCCTTGAATTTACTTTTTTTTGGGGCATGCAAAAATAATTTACCGAACAATGTTACAAGTGGCGGTCCATGCAGGTCTGTGCTGATCACTTTGTGAACAGTTGTAACGACCCGGTTTCGGGGGCCGTCACAAATTTTCAATAATTTTGCACATCCTGCTGATTACCAATGAAAGAAGAATAGGACTAAGCAGAAAATGATACCGAAATTTAAATCATACCTGAATGAACAATATTAATAACTTGGTGCAAGGACAAAAGCTGTAAATCTCCTGCTAAACCTGAGGAGAAGATATACAACAAAATTAGAAGTAGATAACATCTAAACCAATCTTAACAGTTTATAAATAACGAAAACAGTACAAGTACAATATCTCTGAACAAGAGAAATGATCTACTAAGTTATGAATGTCTTAAAGGGTTGGTTAAAGTTGACTAACTATTCTAATCCGTGACCCATGTCTAAGGGAGTGTGATGCATTAACTCGTTCTGTAACCCCGCTATTAGTGTAAATAGCGGACAATTGAATATTGAGACCCTCATTTCAGGCGAAAGAGGAGAATTGCGTTAAAAACCCTCATTCCTTAAAAGGAGGAGGAAAATTGATAATATGCCACACTTCCATCAGGAGAGTGGTAAAATGAATACTTTGTCAATAATCACAATCACATCCCCTAAACAATAAGCTAAGTGCAAAGTCACTCTAATTGGTTGGGTGGATATCATGATTTGTCAATATCGGGTATTTCTCGAGTTCTAAGTATCGTGGTCAACATTTAGCGAACCATGTGTCAATTAATAATGTCTAACCATGATGCCCATATCAATATTTGCATAACAAATCATTTAAAACTGAAAAGACGACTGAAACTATTATTTATAATCATAAACAAAATGTTTTATAATTGTTAACAGACTGAAAAAGGGAAACAATAAGAGGACAATAGTGCTTTGGATCAGGTTCTCATTTCTTAGCATTCGAACTGGCAGTCTACCAGCCTAGGGGATGGTTAGTCATTTAACGTAGAAACAGGCTGTAAGCATGTGTGTAACAAATTAACTCAGAGGTCAATGCAACGAAAGAAGTCAGAGTCTCATAAATAATTAAACAGTGACCCCAAGTAATGATACAGGGCCCAACACCTGCCCAAGAGAACGGTCCACCAAAACAGACCGCAACCCAACCAACCAGTTGCGAAAGAAAGCCCCACATCACGGCGGGACCCGCGAGGGAGAACGACGGCAACCATCAACTCCGGCAACAATAGGAACCCGTAACCACCCCCCGGCGGCCGACTACAAACAGAAAAAGAGAACCGAAGACCAACATGAATCGCACGACAGCAAGAAGGGCAGCGAAGTAACACAATTAAGCTGAGAAAATCCCATCGGGGAGAAATCCCCTAAGAAGCGAGAGAATCATCATCTCCACCAAAACGCAAAGGCTCAAAACCCGTACAATAATCCATCACATGATTCTATCTCCCAAATGTAATTTCAGAGAATAGAAAATAAACTGAAACGGAAAAAGATATTGATCTACCTTAGACGAAGAACGCAATGGACCCAAACAGCCCCAAAAGCAAAGCTCCGAGAATCCCAAATCGACTTCAGAAATTTAAAGAGGGGAAGGGGATGATTTCGCATGAAAACCAAACCCTAGAAACCCATGAGCATAAATAGAGAAGGAAACGAGTAAAAAATGATTCGAATCAATCTAAAGTCCGAGATCCGCGGGAAAAATCTGATCGGTTTCAATTTGGGATCGCAATCCCGAAATCAGCTAGGGTTTTCGAAATCATAGGGAGGCGGCTTGATTGAGAGGAGAGGGAAAGATAGAGGGCGGGGGCCGTTCGATTTGAAGAGAGGGCAGCCCATTGGGTCGACGCGAGGCGAGGCGATAGATGAGTTCGTTTCGCTCGAAAGGAGTGAGGGGCGGTTCCAATTCGACGCGCGCATGCCGTTCGATCCGAAGAGAAGGGGGCGTGGCATCGTTAGGGTTTGATTTCGAAGCAAGAGGGGCGTCGGCTTTTGCGTTTCCTGTCGAATGAGGGCAGGAGCCCTCAACCCGGCATTGGGTTTCAATTGAGAACATTGAAGTGGGCCTGGGAAAATGAAATGGATGTTGGCCTGAAAGACTAGACTGAAGGAAAAGAAGGACAATGGGCTCTTGAGTTATAAATGGAGAAGCTTGGGGTTAGTTTTAAAGTGAAATGAAAAGGAATGAAGTGTGAGCGGGGTGAGTCAGATTGGTTTTATTTTCACTTGAAGGACTATGGGCTTTTGGACCCACACAAAAGAAAGAAGCCAATACATAAATGAAGGGTTGAGGACTGAACCTGGGCTTTGTTTTCTGGGCCTTGCAGAAACAAACAAAAGGGAATGAAAAATAAACTAAGAGGAGAATGATGTAGGAAAAAGGGTTGAGCCAATTAAAGTAAAATGGAAACGAAAGATTTAAGAAATATGTGAAAACAAAACAAAATAATCATCCAAAAATATAGGTCATTACATCCTCCCCCTTAAAAATAAATTTCGTCCTCGAAATTTCCAAAATGCACAATTCAAAGATAACAAAATGCAATAGTACGGATACTAATAATAAAATGCAATAGCAAAGCCAATCCTAGGATAACCGATAATGCCTTCTACGAGAAAGGAGCGTCCGTCTCAGACCCTGATAAGATATAGGCCTGGCGCCTCCGAGGTTGAGTTGGGGGACGCTGATCTTGCTGAGTGCCACTAGTAGTTATGTTCTCCTTCTTCTTAGGACAATCTGCAATAAAATGCTCGGACGCGCCGCAAATCAGGCACAACTTGTAGCGACGACAGTCCTTCACGTGCCCAGGTCGTTGACAGTAATGGCACACCACAGATCGTTCAGTATTCGTTGGAGCCCCGTTCTTCTTGAATTGAGTGGTCTGCGACGTCTGTAGAACAGGCTTCTTCTGTTCACCGGGACGAGTATTCGATGGTGGGCGTCGACTCCTTTCTTCTCCAGCTGTTGCTGATTCTTGCTGCGTCGGGGGAGCAGCCATCTGTCGTTCTAGCTCTTCCTTTTGTTGCACGTATTCGTAGTCTCGAGCTGCGGAGAGTACCTCGGTGTGGGTTTTCAGCTTCTGTCCCACTAGTTGCTTCTGAATCTTCATATCCAGACCTTCTTGAAAACGCTGAGCTCTGTCCCATGGATCGGTCACCACGTTCTTCGTGAACTTGCTGAGTCTGGAAAAGTCGGCGTTTTACTGCTCCACATTCTTGGAGCCCTGCTTCAGGTTCATGAATTGGGCCTGCAGTGTCCTCTTCGCCTCTGGAGAGAAAATTAAAGCATTAAACTTCTCCGTAAACGTGCTCCATGAAACCGGCTGAGTCAATCGATCTTCCTCTGAATCCCACCACGACATGGCGTCTTCAACCAACTGTAGCTTGGCCATGTCCACCCACGAATCCGACGCGACCCACTCTGCTCTTAACATGGCCGCTGTACGACGTAGCCATTCTTCTGCTGCAAGAGGTCCCTCGGTTCCTTGAAAATTGGTGGACGCAGTGATCTGAATTCTCGCACTCCTTCACGTCTACGCTCAGGCTCCCGCTGCAACGCTTTGATCATTTCTTGTAAGGTTTGCTCTGATATCTGAATCGTCGGTGCAAGCCGCTCGGTGTTGCCATCCTTTCCATTGTCGACGTGGTGATTACCGCCATTGACATTGTTGTCTGGACCGTTGGGGTTGGGATTGACGTTGGTATTCGTGTCGTCGACGTGATCGTGAAGCTGGTCATCGATGTCGTGGTTGTTGTCATTGCCGTTGCCGACGTTCTCGTGGAGATTGTCGTTGGCGTTGAGGTCAGTATTGTCGTTGACGGCGTCAAATCCACTTCCGTTGCCTACATTCCCCGTCACGTCTTCGTTAATTGCAATGGAGTCGTTCACAGTAGGACGTGCGCGACGGTTATAAGCTTTCGTCATTCTGTTCAATCAAAATACCGCAATTAAGTACGGGTATGATTTACGGTACATTCTACTTGACCTATACTGTTCACGAGGTGGTCAGCGGGGACCTGCATGGGCCACCACTTGTAACGACCCAGTTTCGGGGGCCGTCACAAATTTTCAATAATTTTGCAGATCCTGCTGATTACCAGTGAAAGCATAATAGGACTAAGCAGAAAATGATACCGAAATTTAAATCATACCTGAACGAACAATATTAATAACTTGGTGCAAGGACAAAAGCTGTAAATCTCCTGCTAAACCTGAGGAGAAGATATACAACAAAATTAGAAGTAGATAACATCTAAACCAATCTTAACAGTTTATAAATAACGAAAATAGTACAGGTACAATATCTCTGAACAAGAGAAATGATCTACTAAGTTATGGATGTCTTAAAGGGTTGGTTAAAGTTGACTAACCATTCTAATCCGTGACCCATGTCTAAGGGAGTGTGATGCATTAACTCGTTCTGTAACCCCGTTATTAGTGTAAATAACGGACAATTGAATATTGAGACCCTCATTTCAGGCGAAAGAGGAGAATTGCATTTAAAACCCTCATTCCTTAAAAGGAGGAGGAAAATTGATAATATGCCACACTTCCATCAGGAGAGTGGTAAAATGAATACTTTGTCAATAATCACAATCACATCCCCTAAACAATGAGCTAAGTGCAAAGTCACTCTAATTGGTTGGGTGGATATCATGATTTGTCAATATCGGGTATTTCTCGAGTTCTAAGTATCGTGGTCAACATTTAGCGAACCATGTGTCAATTAATAATGTCTAACCATGATGCCCATATCAATATTTGCATAACAAATCATTTAAAACTGAAAAGACGACTGAAACTATTATTTATAATCATAAACAAAATGTTTTATAATTGTTAACAACAGACTGAAAAAGGGAAACAATAAGAGGACAATAGTGCTTTGGATCAGATTCTCATTTCTCAGCATTCAAACTGGCAGTCTACCGGCCTAGGGGATGATTAGTCATTTAACGTAGAAACAGACTGTAAGCATGTGTAACGAATTAACTCAGAGGTCAATGCAACGAAAGAAGTCAGAGTCTCATAAATAATTAAACAGTGACCCCAAGTAATGATACAGGGCCCAACACCTGCCCAAGAGAACGGTCCACCAAAACAGACCGCAACCCAACCAATCAGTTGCGAAAGAAAGCCCCACATCACGGCGGGACCCGCGAGGGAGAACGACGGCAACCATCAACTCCGGCAACAATAGGAACCCGTAACCACCCCCGGCGGCCGACTACAAACAGAAAAAGAGAACCGAAGACCAACATGAACCGCACGACAGAAAGAAGGGCAACGAAGTAACGTAATTAAGCTGAGAAAATCCCATCGGGGAGAAATCCCCTAAGAAGCGAGAGAATCATCATCTCCACCAAAACGCAAAGGCTCAAAACCCGTACAATAATCCATCACATGATTCTATCTCCCAAATGTAATTTCAGAGAATAGAAAATAAACTGAAACTGAAAAAGATATTGATCTACCTTAGACGAAGAACGCAATGGACCCAAACAGCCCCAAAAGCAAAGCTCCGAGAATCCCAAATCGACTTCAGAAATTTAAAGAGGGGAAGGGGATGATTTCGCATGAAAACCAAACCCTAGAAACCCATGAGCATAAATAGAGAAGGAAACGAGTAAAAAATGATTCGAATCAATCTAAAGTCCGAGATCCGCGGGAAAAATCTGATCGGTTTCAATTTGGGATCGCAATACCGAAATTTGCTAGGGTTTTCGAAATCATAGGGAGGCGGCTTGATTGAGAGGAGAGGGAAAGATAGAGGGCGGGGGCCGTTCGATTTGAAGAGAGGGCAGCCCATTGGGTCGACGCGAGGCGAGGCGAGACGATCGATGAGTTCGTTTCGCTCGAAGGGAGTGAGGGGCGGGTCCAATTCGACGCGCGCATGCCGTTCGATCCGAAGAGAAGGGGGCGTGGCATCGTTAGGGTTTGATTTCGAAGCAAGAGGGGCGGCGGCTTTTGCGTTTCCTGTCGAATGAGGGCAGGAGCCCTCAACCCGGCATTGGGTTTCAATTGAGAACATTGAAGTGGGCCTGGGAAAATGAAATGGATGTTGGGCTGAAAGACTAGGCTGAAGGAAAAGAAGGACAATGGGCTCTTGAGTTATAAATGGAGAAGCTTGGGTTAGTTTTAAAGTGAAATGAAAAGGAATGAAGTGTGAGCGGGGTGAGTCAGATTGGTTTTATTTTCACTTGAAGGACTATGGGCTTTTGGACCCACACAAAAGAAAGAAGCCAATACATAAATGAAGGGTTGAGGACTGAACCTGGGCTTTGTTTGCTGGGCCTTGCAGAAACAAACAAAAGGGAATGAAAAATAAACTAAGAGGAGAATGATGTCGGAAAAAGGGTTGAGCCAATTAAAGTAAAATGGAAACGAAAGATTTAAGAAATATGTGAAAACAAAACAAAATAATCATCCAAAAATATAGGTCATTACATCAGTATTGGTCAAGTAGAATATACCATAAATCGTACCGTACTACTAACGTTATTTTGATAAGCAGAATGACGAAGACATATAAACGTCGCGCACGTCCTACCATGAACAACTATATCATTATTAACAAGGACATGACGAGGAATTTAGGCGACAGAAGTGGATCTGTCACCGTCAACAACAATACCGACAACAACATCGTCAGCGACAATGTCGACAACAACATCGACCATAATCTCCATGACATCGACAATGACATCGACAGTAACCATGACGTCAACAACCGACACAATAACAATGTCGACAACAGGAATGTTAGCAACGATGATGACAACTTTGAATAGCTTGCAGCGATGATCCAGATTTCATACCAGATCATGCGAGAGATGATTCAGGCATTATAAAAGGATCCTAGGCGTGGATGAGTATAAGAATTCCGATCGCTGCGCCCACCAATTTTTAAGGGAACAAACGATGCCCTTGCAATAGAAGAATGGCTGCACTACACCCTAACATGCTGAAAGCGACACAGATCACACCGGACTCGTGGGTGGACATGGCAAAGTTATAATTGACTGATTGACTCAAGACACCAGAGCATGGTGGGATTCAAAAGAATACCGACTTGTACAACCGATCGTGTGGAGCACTTTCAAAGAGAACTTCAATGCTCAGTATTTCTCATTTGATGCAAAGAGGGAACTGCAGACACAATTTATGAATCCGAGGCAAGGCTCCATGACAGTGGAACAGTACAATGCCAAGTTTTCTAGACTCAGTAGGTTCGCGAATATGGTTTCGATCCATTGGACCGAGCTCAACATTTTTAGGAAGGCTTAAACATCAAAATTCAGGAACGGTTGGATGGATTAAAGCTGAAGACCCCATACATAAGTACTCTACGCAGCTCGAGACTACAAATACGTGCAACGAAAGGGAGAACGAGAACGATAGATAAATGCCCCTCCGATACAACAACCATCACCTGCAGCTGCAAGAGAGCAGAGCCGACGCCCTTCAGCAAATATTCATCCCAGTGAACACACGAAGCTTACTCTACAATGTCACAAACCACGTAATTCAAGAAGACTGGGACTCCAACCAATACTCAACGATCCGTAGTGTGCCACTATTGTCAACGACAAGGGCACGTGAAGGACTGTTATCGTTTCAACAAGCTGTGCCCGATTTGCATTGCGTCCGCGCACTCCATTGCAACCTGTCCTAAGAAGGTTGAACACGCAACTGTTAGTGTCAGTTATCAAGATCAACATCCACCACCCCAGCCTCAAAGACGCCAAACTTACTCTTTGACAGTGACAGAGGCGGATGTCCCTTCCTCTTAGAAGACAATATCAGTTATCATAGGATATGCATTTCCTATTGCATTTATTATTAGTACTTTGCGTTTTGGAACTTTTGAGAACGAAATTTGTTGTAAGGGGGTAGGATGTAACGATCCATATTTTTGGGCATTTTTCAAACATTTTCCCACATATTCTTTTTAAAATAATTGTCCCCCTCTAATTTTCCTTATCTCTCTTTCTTACTTTTCATCCTTAATTCTTTTACTTTTAAGCACACAAGCACTTGGCCCATTCCTTTTCTTGGACCCACGACCTGCCAAACTGTCTCATCATTTCTTTTTTCCCTCTCCTTATTCACATTTCTCTTTTAGCTTTTAAAGCCCAACACTCAAGCCCATTAACTTCATTCTAAAATTTCATGAGCTCAATTTAAAACCCAACATAGCCAAAGGTCACATTCTCTAATTGCTTCGGGTGCCCTTCCCCTCAAAGGGTCGCACGCAAACGCCTACACTTTGGAAACCCTAAACGAGACGAAACCGTCGACCCCTACTCGAATTCGAATCCATAGCATAGCGTCGGCCGCTTTCTTCGGAACGAATCTTTCACCGATCTTAACTCATCTCTAATCCCTCCACACGTTTTCTTCTTCTATATATGACAATTATTTCTTGGGTTTTCTTGATATGAAAATTATTTCTTCTCCAAAAAATTCTATGCTTTCGAAGTTGGGGGTTTTGAGCTTTCGGATCTTCGGATTTTGGTTCCTTTGATTAAACCTTGGGATTTTTAAGGATTTCAAACATCGACAGTTTCAGTAAATTATATTCTTCTCCAAACTCAGTTTATTTGCTCCGTTTATTTTTCTGAAATTTTAAGCTTGATGAATGGTTTGTATTGCATGAAAATTTGTTGGAATTATTTGATTTCCTGGGATGTGATGATTCACAAATTATCTAAGGATTTTCACTGTGTATAATGATCGGCGACTGTTTTTCCTCTCTGCTTTGGTTGGGTTTTTGGCTATCCCATCGGCCGCCGTGGGCTTTCCCTGCCGTCGCTATTCTACGTCGGCGTTGCTGCCGCCTGGGTTTTCCTTATATAGGGTCTTGCTAGGTGTCGATGCTTGGTTCGCCGCTGTTTCTTGCCATTGGGTTGGCCTACAATTGTTTCTTTGAACTGGGCTTGAAGCACATATCTGCTCATCTTGATTATTGGGCCGATCTGACCTACTTGGCTGATTTATTGAGTTGTGTTTCGGCCCAGGGTGTTGTGCGATCTGTCGCCTCTTCACTTGCGTAGCTTGAAGAAGGCTGGTGGTCTTTGGGCTTTGCGGCCGATTAATGTTTTGTTCGGTATATATATTTTGCAGTGGAATCCATCCAGTTTGGTAGACGTTGACATGTTAATATGCCGAGATAGCGAATTTGATCCAGTTACACTTTTTAAACATTTTATTATCTGTAGAACTGATTTAAAGGATTTTTTTTGATTTGTTTGAGTGTTTGGCTCGTTTACAATTAATCTAACTGCATGAATACGAATGCTAAGTTATATAAATTAGGATCTATGCGTAAACAAGTGTGAATGTCCCATAATTACGACCTGTTACCGATACTTGTCATAATGTCAAGTATAAGGTCATGTACCAACAGAGAACAGTCACATAGAACTTGCCATCATAGGGAACTTAAACCTTTCACAGAGAACATAGACTAACCCGAGACTTGATGCATAGAGTCTAATTATGTAATTTAGGACAACACGAAACATAGACAACTTGAGAACAAATGGACAACTACAGCACGGTCATGATACTCTGACATTACTCACTGTCCAAAGGGTGCGGTTGCGATAATGATTTAATGCATTCGTTTTTACAGTCTCCTTTAAGGAAGTGTGGTATAATACAAGTTCCTGTTGTTCATCTTCCTTTTATGGAACGAGGGGTTATATTCATTTTTCCTCTTCCTTACAGATGATGGGTTACTATACTCCTTTTTCCGATACTCATACTTATAGTGAGATCGCTTCAATGGACATGCGTCATGATCTAAAATGGTTAGTTAAACTTTAACCAATACTTAAAGTATTTATAACTTGTTACATTGGCGGTTTAGCAGATCATATTTCTTGTTCAGCGATATTGTAACTATTTTGTTTGGTATATGAACCGTTAGCTTGGTTTATATATAATCTACTTTTTAATTTCGTTGTATATTTTTTCCTTCCGGTTTAGCAGGAGACTTTTCAATGTTTAAAAATTGTTTTCGTTTCGTTGTACGGAGCATAAGCTTCTAATATTGTTTGTACATGTATGATTCTAAATTCGGTATTATTTTCTATTTTGCTCTATTCTGTTTTCATTGGCACCCAGCAAAATCTGCATATTATCATAGTTTGTGATGGCCATTAGGGTCGTTATACCTTCCCTTCTGCAACAACTTGGTTTATGGGGTCATTACAATTTTCAAGAATTACTGGTTCTACTAGGTACCTGTGAAAATAATATAGGCGAAATAGAAATATTCCGTAAAAACATACCTGAATGAGTAGTTTCAAAACCTCTGTGCACATCTCAAAGAAATGTGAGCTAATCTTAAAACTCTAAAGCCTCCTACTACACCTAAACGTAAAGGTACCACGAAATTAAAAAAGTAGATTATATCTAACTCCAAGCAAACAGTTTATGTACAAAACAAAATATAATAATAAAAATACAAGGCATGCGAAAATAATTTACCGAACAATGTTATGAGAGTGTCAGGCTACGAACAATTCAAGCATTTAAAACACATATATGTTAATATTGAAAGATAATGCAACAGTGACATATTAGTAAACTATGCATGGCCAGATGTAAAGAAGTATCTCACTAGCAATCATTTAGAACATATAACATTAACATGGTTATCTAAGCATGACATTAGAAATTATAACATTAGACCAAGCATGAGATAGCCTATCCTATAGGTACTATATTGTATCCTAAACGATAATGTTGTATACTAGTGACTCATATTGGAGAGTATGATATGCAAACCGAAGACTACTTTGGACCACATGGAGCTATCCTGGGTCGAGTCCAAAACAGGAAACAGGAAGGGACTTATGATTCTTGAAACACGAAACATGAAAGGAATCCTCCCAGATACGGGTTGAAAGTATGGCTCCAATGGTTCCCGCACTCTCTCCAATATGAGTTACACCTGTGTTGGTAATACATGTCAAGTTCAGTGTCACGTCGAACAATATTGTAATTGGTATTATGACATTTCCAATGTAAACTGTGGAAGAAATTCTAGAGATGGCTACCATGGGTTCAAGAGATGGCCCCTGGTGTACCGTGACACTTTGTTACATGTAGCACTTAGTTTCCGAACTTGAACATGTACAATATCCAGTGTCTGTGATCTGTAACCAATGAATAGATACAATATCGAAGATATGCACAATATCTTATGAACAATGTCAAGAGCAGATACAATATTAAAAGCATGCATTCTATGTACAATATTCAATACCATTGGTAACAATTGGGCAAGTAATTGGATCACTGTTATTGTTGTAGACAATTGTTATCAGATAATAAACATGTTATACGTAAGCAAGAGCTTCTCTGTCATGTGCATATTTGTTCAATTTCTAGTCTTGTGTCAGGTGTCATGCCAGGTTCTATAATGGTTTTCTAGCCATCTAGATGTTCTCTAAAGTTTCATGTCATAAGTTGTTCATGTCAGGTATCATTTGGATTCTCAGAAAGTGTCCCTGTTCTAATCACTCTAAATTACATAGTTAGGGGTTTTATGCAGTAGTTTAGTGCTCCATTAATGTTGTCGACAATAATAATAAGTTATGTGTCAAGGTACCAGTAACCAGTCATGAAACAGTTGTATCAATATCATTATTCTGCATAGCCCTTAACATAACTGTGCAATTAACAGTTCCATCATTGCATATATGAGGAGCAATCAAGTTCTAGACTAAAAGCAATTTCTTTACTTTAATAATATTAATTTCAGTTTAAAGAATTACATTTTAAATTTGAAAATTACATAAACTCTTGTAAATGAATTAATCATATGATCAGATTCATAATTTGGCATCCTGATGAGATTCTGCGATTTACCAGCCTAGCGAAGAGAAGTTTGCGCAGCTAAATTTGCCAGTAATAGAGATCAAGCCTCAGGCCTACAGTATTGCCCGAGGCCGAAACTAGTTGCAGGGCAAAGCTTGGAAGTAAATCAGACAACAGAACCAAGTGATCCAACACAACCCAATTTTAGAAGCCTACGAGAAGTCTACAGTAGTTCAAGAGCCCAAAAACGCATTAATATAAAATGTCCAAGGTTAATTATATAAAAGAAGCCCACTGCAAGAGCCCATGATCCATATTGTACCGGCGGCGCAAAAGCCCGTTAGAGAAGTAGCGGCAGAGTCAACTTCTTAGCTCAGAAGTAACAGAGAAACACTTAACCTCGAGGAGACTTATTTGACGAGAGCGAATTTTCAATCAAAAAGTAACAGCGACGCAGAACCCTCACCCGATGTCAACTGCCTCAACCCCAAACAGTCCGAACAAAAATAAGTAAGCGTCGAGCAACGACGTGGGTCGTTGCAGACGCGAGTGCCAATAATAATTTTCAGAGGTAAAAAATTCCCAAAATTATCCTACGAATAATCATCTCCCTCCACAACCCATAGATCAAGAAAAACCCATGCAACAACCTAATCAGACGAAATTAAATTCAGAAATTAAACAGAAAATAAACCAAAAGCTTTCGAGAAGATCTAGATCTATCGTTCACCGTCGTATGACCAAAATCCACGTATCTTCTCGCTCAAGCCTTCCATCGATGTTGATGGTTGTTGGAGGAAGAAGAGGAAGCTATCAAAAACCAAATCCGAAGAAATTCTTTAGTTGGAAAAATTTAGAGAAGATACAAAATATTTTCTTATATAAAAACCCTAGAAATCAATAGCATATATATAGCAGGGAGAGAGAGGAAGTCGTGTGCGGAGAGGGAGCCGTTGAGAGATCGTGGTGACAGATGTTTCACGTAACCGACGAGAGGTGGTGGCAGTTACATGATGAAGGAGAGGGAGAGGAGCGGTTAGGGGTTCCTGCATTTTGGGTTTTCTTGCCGAAGGAGCATCCGTTGATTTCCTGTTGAAAATAGGATAGAGGAAACCCGTCGGATGTGAGAAAGTGGGGAGTTAATAGTTTTTAGGGTTTAAGTTTTGGAGTGGGCTGAGTTTTGAGAAAGTGGAGAGTTGTAAATAGTTTTGGGGTTTAAGTTTAGGAGTTGGCCGAGAGGATAAGTGTGTGTGCTTGGGCTTTGATAAATTCTAAAGGGTAAGGGAAACAAGAATATGGAAAGTGTGCAGATGGATTTTTAAAGTGTAAGGGAATAATAATAAAGAGAATTTGAAGGGTGATGGGCTGAGATATTGAAAGGTGAAAATTTCAAGGAAGTGGGAGTGTTTGGCCCTAATTCTTGGGCTTTTGCTGGGTGTTGGTCTGCGGGTTGTTGAGTGGGGGAAAAGGGGAGGAAAATAGAAAAGAAAACTATGTAAAAAGAGAGTTGGCCGTGGTTGGGCTTTTAAATGCATGGAAAAGATAAGAAAGAAGAAAGAAGAGAGAAGGAAAAAAAAGAAAATCAAGGAAAAAAGAAAGAAAGATTTAAGACATTAATTAGAAAAATTTATAGAATATTCCCAACAACTCTATAGAATTTTCAGGTCATTACACCTTCAAAGCATATATCGGCCGCCTTTAACTTCTCCCTCTCCGTCAGGCTAGCCGCAAAGAATCTTTTTGCATGGTAGATCCAGTGTTCTAAATATCGGAAATCAGTCGCGTATCGGCCTAGGAAATTTGATATCGGATTGCAGATATCAGAGATATATCAGGGATATTGACTAAATATCGGAATGTCATATCGGAGGCTTAAAAATGATGACATATGTAAGCATAGATGTATCTAAGAAGATATAAATGATACTAACTCAAATAAAAGTATGTTTTGGTTATATTTCTCTCGTTAAACATGAATATCGGGGACATTGACTAAATATCGGAGTAGCATATCAGAGGCAAAATGATGTCAAATAAACCCAAAACTGGAAGGAAAAAATAAAAAAAAATCAAAAAAGGAAAAAATATGGAAAACTAAAAAAAGGCTCGACTATTCACCTTGATAAGAAAAACACTCATTTGCAAAGATTGAATGCAGAACGCCGAAGCTCAATTGATTGTCGCCGGAAAATTTCGTCGGACGGAGCTGAGCTGACCGACGTGAGGACCGGAGCGTCGAGAGGAGCAGAGTGTCGTGATTAGATTTAGGGCACATCAGCGATTATCCCTAAAAAACCTCGATGCCTCATTGTTTTAAGTAAATGATTTGGGTCGAGTGACTCAAGTCGGATCCACTTTTAGGTGTTTCGACCCGCTAACTTTATTTTACAAAAACAGTGAATTACGACCGATATTTCAAAGGGATATATCGGCTGCAACCCAATATTGCGGCGATATTTCCCCAAATATCGAAAAGCGCAATATATAAGACTATATCGTATCGGCCTAGTGATAAAACCGATATTGCGGCAGATATATCGGATATCAGTCCGATATTTAGAACACTGGATAGATCCGTCCATACGAATCCTTCCCCTCAAATGATGACATCTTTAACTTCCGAATATTGCCTTCAACACCAAATCTCATGTCGACCTACCCATAATGGTGTGAATGATAATTGTCTCATTGTATCTCCCTGGGTTGTCCATAACCCCTCAATGGGGCATCGCTTCCATCACCATCTTTGGCCCAAACTAAGTCATAACCTTCCTTCTCATAGCCCTGGTCATTGTCATAATCATCTCAAAACTCCTCGTAGGCTGGAAGTGATCATCATCGTCTCTCTGCAGCAAACCAGGGGCTGTGGGGCCACTGTAGGTCTTCCACGTCACTCCGGAAGGGCTCCAAGTGCTGGTCGGGGTCTCGACGGGCCGCTAGGGAGCCGCATGGCTCCTAATTGGCCAACCGAGGCCCAACGGGCCCCTTGTGGGCCGCCATGGGGCCGTGAGGCCCCCCGTGGCCCTGCATAGGCTCGACGCACCATTGTCAGGCCCACCAGGGGCCGCAAGGATGCGACCAGCCCGCTCGGGTGAAGATGCAGGGGTTGCCCTTGTAACCTCATCTGCCGTCTCCTTGGAGCTCAGATCGGCCTTTGAGATGAGTCCTTCCACAAATTCGTCCATCATTTCCTTTCCTTTTGTTGAAGATTGCGCCTTTTGTTCTAGATTTTCGTCATGGCCTCATCCACCTTCCAGTTTTGATTTCATCGATCCCCTTTTTTCATTAAGGTTTCCAATGTCGACTTCAAACCAAGACTCCATGGAAGATTGTAATCGAGAGACGATCCTTTCCTTCTTTGATGCCATCTCCTCCTCCATCACATGTTGCACCTTTATCGCTTGATGTTGCTTCTTAGGGTTTCTACTTCGCTCTCTAATTCTCCTCTTAATACATCAACTTTTTGCCGTCATCAAGATCTAACTGCTCTGATACCAAATTGATAGGGTTTTCTAGGGTTTATAAAAATATAGGATTTAGAAAGTAAAAATCTGATTTTTATTAGAAAAGAGATGAAAACAAGGATAATTGGTCACGTTCGAGAAGTGAACTGCTCTCCCAAGCACAATTCAAGAGGATGACCATACTCTCCATAAAAGAGGGATCTAATCAACCTTTAAAAAGTTCTCATACAAAATTCAGCATCCCCCTCCACAGTCTCCCTAGCCCCATATAAATACTAATTAGATTTCCTGCAAAATTACAGAAACACTCCTGGACCCTCAAATTACGAAAATGCCCCTAATGCCCATAAAATTACAGAAACACCACTTTAGTATGCGACCTTATCAGATGCTTGCTTGATTTAAACAAATACTGACACATTAGAACATCTATTGAACAACACCACTTGGCACTGAGAGCTGTACACCTTAACCAACACTTGGTAATTCAGACTTACTGTGTTTTTGGTAACTCATATAAGAGAGTACATGAGCAGCGAATGGAGCCATGCTTCCGAATACATGACCGCATCAGGTGTTTCAGTCAGGTGTTATCATGCAGCCGATGGATCCTACTAGTATCGTCAGACATAATTTGAGTCACTCCCATTTCTATTTTGGACTCAATGCCCCTCTTGTTTCTATTTTTGGGCTCAGCCTGGATGAGTGCCTTCTGTGATACAAAGTAGACCCCCGGTTGCTTACTGTACTCTCCAATATAAGTCATGACCTAGGATTGGTATAGCTGTTAAAATAATGATAGCATACCTCTAAATTGTAAAGTGTTTTGCGTGCATGTCTTTAATTACTTATTACCAGTTCCTTCTTTACTTTTAGTTATACTCATGTACATTGTTATAATTCTAAATTCTAGAATTATTGTGATTTACTTTAACATGGCAGCTCTTCATTTTTTATTGTACAGTCAGTTGCTGATCAGGAATACAAGGAGACTCTAATACACGGAGATATTGGGTTAGTTTCGCGTAGCATAGATTGCCGAGTAGTAGGCCAGAAATGGATTTCCTCTTATGAATTTCACTTTGTATTTTGAGGCATTTACATTGTATTCAGAATATATACTTGAAAGAGAAATTTATACGAGTATGTTGGTACAAGTTTAATATTTGCTATGTTGTTTTCACTGGTAAACAACATGACCTGCATCACATGTGAAAGAATAGTCACGTCTCCAGAGAAGCAGGGCGTGACGTTGTCAGTAGTGAACACACATTTCCTTATATATTTTTTGTTTTTGAAATGTTTTGCACATTACGAGCCTGTTATTTGCAATTAAAGGAGGTGACTAATATTTTTGTTTATCAGCCCGCAGAAAAATATCCAGACCTCTTTTCTGAAGACGCACTTTTTGGGAGGTACTACATGTGCACTTCCTTTACTTTAATTGCCATAGTACTGTGTTCATTCTTTTGAAACGATGACATATTTGCAGGTTTCCATACTTCTTGCCATCTCTCTGTATTTCGGTCATTGCCATTGGAGCCCTAATGACTTGTTTTTGGCTTCCTGTGAGTGGTAGTCCCTTCCCTAAACTTGTTTTGTTTTATTATCCTTCAAACACTTAATCATGTACCTTGATTGACATTGAACAATCATATTTTATAATTTTACTATGCTTACAATTTTAGTGATCGAGTCCATTGTAGTCTATATTAAATAATTTTGCTTATCAGCGTGGAAGGCTATAAATAATTGATCCCAAGCTATATTAATCTCACTTGCACTGCTCCAAAACTCCAAAGATTGGGCAATGGTTAAGGTAAATATATTAATTCTTTATTAACTGCAACTTGGTCTTTGTAGCAACGTTCTCTTTGTAACAAATCCTTTTTGCTTCTCTGGATTTGAATATGACTTTAATACCATGCTAAAGTTTTTACCAAAATTTTTGTTAGCTTAGCATCTGATATAAAATATATTTACCCTTTATCAGAGGCAAGTAAGGTCTATAAGATTGTAGTGTGACTATAAAAAACTAATTCTATTTTACCATGCATCCCACAATAACTTTCCACTGCCAGTTAAGCGGCTTCTTGTTTATTGCACGAAATCCACAATATGTGTGGAAAAATAAATTACCAATTAAAAATGATGACAGACTAATTAAGTTCTACCACATAGTTCGTGTCTGAAACCATTTAAGATGGTTTTGTAAAAAAATTACAGTGAATTGTTTTGAATCAAAATACTTTAGATAAATTTTAGAATTTATTTTGATTTTAAAAAAGAAATTTACAAAATTTATTTCTATTTTATTTAAATTAAAACCAGTTAACCCATTAATTGAAGCACATTTGATAAAATTCTAATTTAAACTCAAATTTAATTTCAAAATTTTATATTTATATTACAAAATATAAATCATCTAAATAAAATTTTTAATAACAATTTATCTTCTAAATTTAAATCAAGAATCATAAACAAAAACAAACTTTAATACAATGAAAGTTAAATCTAAATTTCAAATATGAAATTAATTAACATTTGATTCAAAACAAAATAACTTCTAACTCGGAATCAAATCCTAATCCCAATCTAAAATCCAAATCCAAACTCTACCCGTTTACACCCTAATATCCGTTTACACCCCAAAACCTATTAAAACACACACACACATGTATATGGAAATTGGGAATCGGCTACACAAGGAGGAAGATTTCTTCGTTGGTAGTGTGAAACCCCCCACCCCTCTATTTTTCCTTCAATCCAAACCGTTCATTTGATCTTCATGATCTAAAATCCCAAATCATCAATCTTCAAGTGAATCCAAGAAGTTTTGCTTGTTCATTCATCTGTTGCAAGTTTAACGGTTTCAGAACAAGGTCACATACCCCAAGGGTTCTGATATGGTCATAACCTATCATAGGCAGAGGTGACGCACAAATGGATGCACAGATCAAGGCGCACAAATCAAGACACAAATTAAGGCGACAAATAAAGTAAGTTGACAAATGAAGCGCATAAATGGAGGTGCGAGATCTGCGGAGCAAAATTAGTCACCGGACAATTTTGGGAGGTTTTGGGTAGATTTAGTTATTTTCATTTTTGGAATGAGTTGGGCTGATTTAGTAGTTTTCCTTTTATGACCAGATCTGCTCTTATAAATGTTTAGGGCAGCCGTCAATTGTTTTTATGCAATTTGAGAGTTATAAACCCTAGTTCTTAGAGTGATAGCTATAGATCTAGTGAGAGAGTAATTTGTAGTCGTAGATCTAGATTGGAGAGCCGGCTCCCTCTCGAAAGGGGTCGATTATCTTTGTATCCCATTTTATTTCAATAAAAAGCCCAAATTTCAGCACTAAATCTATCAAAAACCTATCAAATTGGTATTAAAGCGACGATCCGACATGGCAACGACAAGAACAAGTTCCAAGGTGGAAAATCTAGAGAAGAAGGTGGAGGAGAAGAATGACGCCATGGAGAGGAAGCATGACGCCATGGAGAGGAAGATCGACTCATTCGAAGAGAAGATCTCCGATTTCATGGCAATGATGAAGGCGTGGATGGAGAAGCAAGACAACATTCGTCGCGATGAAGCTGAGTCCAAAAATGGTAACTTTGTTGTCCATTCTTCAGATCTAGGGCCAAAAGAATCATCCTTGGACAAAGGGAAGAACAAGATCGAGATCATGGGGGAGGAGACAATCATGGAAGACGGCTGAGATCACGATGGAGTCATTGATATAGAAGAAGCGGCAGAGGAGGCTAGAAAAGCTGCAGAACTTTCAAATCTGAAAGAGACGGAGGAAAATGGCGTAGATCTGAAGCCTGCGGCTATCGACGACCCAGATCTGACGCCGACGGGGAACGACGAACCAGATCTGGTCCCGGCGAGCCCCTAGATTGTCACTGCGACCACGATGAGTCCCCAGAAGACCACGTCGACCCTCTGGCGGGCCTCGCCGGCCCCGGCGAGGCAGTTGGGGCCTTGTGAGTCGTGGAAGAAACCCCTACGGCCCATAACGCTGCCTTTCGAGCGACGCCGGCGACAACTCCGGCGAGATCGTCCCCCGATGCTACCACCATTGGCTGTGTCACACCACGATGAGGAAGATGGAGCTCGTAGATGGTCCTTTGATCCCGGGGGAGATGGACATCTCCTCGTGGAGTAGTTACCGTCGCAGGCTTCATGCCCCACCTTGAGGACAAGGTGGTTTTCGGGGGGCGGAGTAATGATATGGTCATAACCTATCATAGGCGGAGGTGACACACAAATGGATGCACAGATCAAGGCGCACAAATCAAGACACAAATTAAGGCGACAAATAAAGTAAGTTGACAAATGAGGCGCATAAATGGAGGCACGAGATCAGCGGAGCAAAATTAGTCACCGGACAATTTTGGAAGGTTTTGGGCAGATTTAGAGTTATTTTCATTTTTGGAAAGATTTGGGCTGATTTAGTAGTTTTCCTTTTATGACCAGATCTGCTCCTATAAATGTTTAGGGCAACCGTCAATTGTTTTTATGCAATTTGAGAGTGATAAACCCTAGTTCTTAGAGTGATAGCTATAGATCTAGTGAGAGAGTAATTTGTAGTCGTAGATCTAGATTGGAGAGCCGGCTCCCTCTCGAAAGGGGTCGATAATCTTTGTATCCCATTTTATTTCAATAAAAAGCCCAAATTTCAGCCCCAAATCTATCAAAAACCTATCAAGTTCACCCATATTTTGGGTTTTAGGATTTTAGAGTATGTACAACAACTTAAAAAAAATACAAACGGGGCGAGGGAGGGGAGGGGGCTAGCCAAGGAGGAAATTCCTCCTTGGCTAGCTGACCTCCATATTCCTATATTTATTATTTACACACACATTATGTGTGTGTGTAATGAATGTATGTAGGTACGTATGTATGTTCCTTCAAATTTTGAATCCCTCCTTGGCTAGCTGACTTCCTTGTTCCTTTTGAATTTTGAGCTTATATTTTTAGTTGGTGCATTCGTTGCTTATTGGAATATAATTAGCCCAAACAGGAATTAATTTTTTTTCCTATTGTGGTTCAATTACAATTATATGCAGGAAACACTGCACAATCATCCTATAAACAGAACAGATGGAAACATTGAATCTCTGGAGGCATCTTCCAGTGGCTCTGATGTGATTGAAAAGGATGTAGAAGCTGAAGAAAAGAGTCCACCTTATAAGGAAAGCCTAATTAAGAATTGGCCTCTGATGTCAGCCATCATTGTCTATTGTGTTTTCTCCATTCATAACATGGCCTACAGCGAGGTAACTTTTATACTTGTTTTTAGTTGCTCTGTGTGATGTGCATGCTTTGGTAGCAGATTGGTAGCAGATTTGATTATATACATATGGTTACTGTGCCAGCTTTAGACATTATCCACTATAGAAAACTTGGTTCGACAGGATGTTCTTCATCCATAAGCATGGCCAGAAATTATTGTTCTTCCCCACAAAGTGAAGATGCAATTGTATCCAAGCACTTACCTACAAATTCTTAGTTTATCAATGTCTATCCCAGCGTTGCATAGTACACTATTTACGTATCCCCAGTGAACTTGTAAATGCTGGCTAAATATAGTGAGATTATGATTAGCATTTATTGCCCTTATGATGTTCTTTCTGATAAAAGGCAATACTGACATCGGAAGAAAAAAAGGTGTAGAAACTTAACTCACACAGCGAACATTTTCGCGTGCTTGCACATAGTCTCTCTCTCTAAAATAAATAAATACATAGATAAATAAATTGTTGTTGCTGTTGTTGTTTTCAAGTAGCTTATATAGAATAAGATTCTTTATTATGCCTTTCAAAAAATTTAAAACACCCTCATGTGCCTTAGAATTTCATAAATGCCCACCATTTATCTTTATGATTTCTCATTTTTTTCCCAATCAAAATATAGGTTAAACCCTTTATGTACTAAAACAATTTTTCTATGCACGTTGAAATTCAAAAGGATATCCATGCAACTTTCAACTTCTTGCATTGGTTTCATATTTCGGTGAACTTTTTATATCCTTTATTGCACTTTGCCCTCCTCAACAAAGCCACTAGCTTCGTCACTGCACACCCAGAAGCATTGCCACCTCAATGTCAGGAGATTCGTTTTTCTCTGATAATGGGACCGATCAACCTGGGCCAAATGGTCAAAGTTCATACACATGTAATCTTTTCTAGATCAGAAAGCAAGCTTCCCTTTTGGAAAAAAAGGATGAATCATATCTTAATTTGTGTAATTAACAAAAGTGGAGAAATGCTCCATCAGGTTGGTGCGTGATAAATAGGACACGCATTGATGCTAAACATTGTGGCTATTTAGGCAATTTTAATGTCATACTTCTGATAGGAACGCTACAATGCAGATGTTTGCATTCAACGGTAAACTGATATCTAGTTCTAACATACAGTTGGCTTCTTTTTATTTCTAAACATTATAACTGTTCTCATGTGCATCCGGTGATCTATTTATTCAATTTCTATGTATATTTACTGACCAAACTGAAATTTATAGATATTCTCCTTATGGGCTGAGAGCGATGAAAAATTTGGAGGGTTAAGCTTTTCATCTGGGGATGTTGGCCAGGTTCTTTCAGTCACAGGTTTGTAAACATTAACTGCATTTTCGGTTATGTTTGGTATACTTGAAGACTATAATTTTTACCTGTAACTTTTATCAAGGGAGAAATCCAATCAGTTGTAGAATTTATTATATCCCAGCTTCAACGATGGGCATAGTTGTTTAAAGTTCTTTTCTTACATGTTTCGATAAAAATCACAAGCTACACCTTTACCTGGATCTCCTTACGTTCTCATTCTAATGCCTTGAGATAATTGGTGTAACGACCCAGTCAGGGGGTCATTACAATTTACAAGAATTTGCAGCTCTTGATGGTTACCAATAAAACAATATAGGCGAAAGAGACATATACCGAAAACATACCTGAATAAAAAGACTCTGAAGCCATGTGCATGGCTCAACGGAAGGGAAGCTAATTCTAGAACTCTGAAACTCACTTGAAGACATGTCCAACACCTGAGAGATATACGATTGGTTTAGAGTAGATTTGTAACGACCCGCTTTCCAAGATATCCGGGAAGTACGATTCCATCCCAATTATTCCCAGATCAACGAGTGTTATGTACAAAGAGAGAGCGAAAGATAGTAAAAAGAAAATTGCAGGTCACCACGCACGTGCTGGGAAGTACAAGTAAAAGCTCCACAAATATTAACACAGAGGAATAACAGAAATGTAATTCAAAACTTTCCATTTTTATTTATATCATAATACATCTTTTACATAAGCCATTTCTGAACTGAGTAAAAAATGTAAACACGGAAAATCTCCTAAACAACACAAAAGGAAAACACTCACTCTGTACAAGGTACAACTCACTTTCTAACTACCCCTGGGAATCATCTGTGTAAGACTGTCTTCTGTGGGCTCTACCTCTGTGTAGACTCCTGAGTCTAGTTCTGCTCTGACAATTCTGCTTCTAGATCTGGAAAAATAAATGGGGTACGTCAACGTGTGCCCCAATAGGATTTCTAACTAAGCTAGGTAGAACCCAATTTAGAACCAGACTACCTATCTAAGAAGGATGGTCTAACAAGTAAGGGTCACAATGCATATAAAAGTATTCACGACGACATGATATGCAAGCATTACGAAGAACTTGTAAAACATGCATAAGTAATCATATTATAATATGTAAGTGCTGAAAGTAAACATAGGAACATGTTGACATGTGGTAGTAGCATTAAAGTAAACAGAGGTGCAGGTCAGCATGAGATAACAATATTTAAGTAAACATAGGAACAAGTAAACATGAGATAACAACATTTACATTTGAAAGACATTTACTTTAGTTGATTAATTTACATGTTTGGGAACTCATGTAAATCGTAGGACTCTTAAGGAGCTGGACTTCACCCATGGTGGGTGAAAAGTGGTATCTCAACCAGCGACACGAGCACTGAAGGGGCCTCTCGTAACTCATCAGAAGGGAGTGCGAAATCTCGGGGTTTTAGTGGAAAACGGAGCAAACCATCATTTACCGTCATGGTGCATAACGAGTACACCCACCTCTCTAACTCTGCCCCTCTCCACGCCTACTCACGGGAGTGCGAGTGAGAATCAACTATGTCCACACTTAGCCAACTCCTTTGCCCAGGAGTGAAAGTGGGAGCCTCATCTGTGTCCGCTCCTTAAGACCTACTTCTTACATGTGTCCCCCCCAAAACTCATGCCTAAAGTCTCACCCATTTCTGATTGGATTGAGAACTTTAGACTCTTGTTCTCATTCTCACTATTACTTTCATATTTCATGTTATTTTCATTTTAGTGGTCCTTGCACCACTTTCTCATTCTTTCATCTTTAGACCTTTCTTTCATTTCATATACTTTCCATGGCAATTTCATATACAAAACGATACAAGATACTGTTACAACAATAACATGGGATTCTCTTACTCTACATGTTCACACAATACCAATCTTATGGCATGCTTAAAGTTCAAGCGTGCAAAAGGTGAAATGATTATTAAATCAACAACTTCATGGTGTTCAATCAAATCAAAATGGAAGGTGAAATGATTATTAAATCAACAACTTCATGGTGTTCAATCAAATCAAAATGGATGGCTTAAGCAAATAAACTGAACTATGATTTCAACATAAAGTTAACATCACAGCTTGGCAATTGTATAGGCGATAGTAACAACAAAACTGCTAAGTCAGAGTTTTATCAAAGTTAAGCAAAACAGGGCCGTGTGGCCCTATGAAGATTTCCTACGGCCGTGTGGAAAGCTCAAGGGAATCCACACGGCCGTATGGCCAAATCCATACGGTCGTATGGATTGAGGCTGTAGGGCTGATGATGGCACACAGACGTATTTCTGTTCATACAACCGTGTGGGATTTTTGTGGACCTATATTGAGAGTTTTGGGGACCTTACACGGCCGTATGAATTATTATACAGCCGGAGGGGGTTTAACATTAAGAGGAGGCCACACGGCCATATGGTTCATTCCGTACGGCCGTATGGCAAAAATAGCATACGACTGTGTAGGGGAAATAATTCACACGGCCGTATGGTTTAATCCATACGGCCATATTGTTCTAAGGCCTGAAGGGGGCACATGGCACACGGCCGTATGAAGCCGCCTACGGTCGTGTGAGAGTGGATTTTGGTCTGCTGTCGATTTTCGACGACGACGACAACTAGGAAACTTACGTGACTAAACTAAATCCTATCTATCTTGTTTAGAATTCTACCTCAGATGGTCCTTCAGAAATTCTAGGGCCCTTATTCTCCTTGAAGACCATCTGAAAAGCTAATCCCCCTTTAAGCTTCCTCGAGTTCCAATGCTGTTTCACTAGGGTTTGATGGAGGAGACGATGGTTGCGTCGATGGAAAGGGTGGTGGAACTGCTAATTTGTTGTTGGGGAATTCATTGGTTCGGACAGAGGTGGAAGGCGAAGGAGCTTGGGGTTTTGACTTGTTTGCTGGATTCTCTCCTTTCTCTTTTTCCCTTCTATTTCTTTTCCTGTTTTGTTTTGTTTTCCTTTTTCTTTCTTCCCTAATAATCCTCATCATCCTCTTCTTAGCCCTAAGCATGCCATGTGTACATGTGGGTTGGTGAGGGTTAATGAGATGTCAACACCTCACAAGTAGGAGGTGTCTTTTTAGGGTATTATTGAAATTATTATTATTATTATTTTGGAAAAATAATTATAGCCACACAATACCATATACACTTTAACATACAAGTATTTGTTTCATATACTTTATTTACTTAAATCCCATGCACATAAAATTATGCAAGAATAATTTTTTAGTTAAACAAAATTAGAGAAAATACACTAAGACTCCCAAAAATTTATACGCACACGTATACGTCCAAGAGTACTTATTAATATGCGTATATTAATTTTGGGGTCATTACATTCTACCCACCTTAAAAACAAAGTCCACCATCGGACTTTCTAAAATCAGGGTTTAAGGGGTTTATCGGAAGGTCAAATAGACTTAAGAGTTACCCAACTAGGGATACAAATATACACACTTATAGTTATACACATATCACATTGCATTTACATTACTTAAGGGGGTATGTATATGTCATAGTGTAATTACACTCAAGAATATATGCACATAGTTTAGTATTCATATACCATATTCCATTCAAGTACATATCTGTATATAGATCACATTTACAGTAATCCAATACCTTAAATTCAAGTAGCATTACTTATAGATTCATATACACAAATACCTCATGTCTATACTATATATAGTCATACATCGTACACATTTTACCGTCCACCCACATCCCTATATTAATCATACATACTTAATTAAAAAGTGTATCATATAATACCAATACACATACCCCTTCATTTCTAGATTCTTCTGCCATTATACATTCTATTTTACTTATATACATTTCTAAAATAAGACAGATACATGCAATAGATATCTATTCATTAGTCTATACTATGTATATATCATTACAATTGGAACCTAACACAATGTAATTATATGTCTTAGCTATATTTAATACATAACATTAAACGTATACACTAATTCACACACATGCCTTCATTCATATTATTTCACTCATCCATTTAGATCATACTCATATAATATCCTTATTTAAAGACTATATATATAACATAGGTAGAGGCACACCAAGACAGATGTAGGCAATCAATCATACACTTATACACACACACACTGATTCATTACTACATACCTATACACCTACCTTAATCCAAGATACATTCAACATGGCGATCATACCGACATACATACAACTATACATATACATATCCTACCATATCAATTCACATAGTTACATAATATGGACACACATATATTTATCTTTATGTATATTATCATACACTCTTATACATCCAAATATACCTCTACTTAGACTTACAAGCAAACATGCATATACCAACACATATTTCCTGAGTTTACTTATGCATTAATATTGATACACATAGATACTTCGTATATATATACATCCATTAGATATATATTTACTAATAAATTTACACCCATCTGCATACCCATACATTTACACATCTACAGATATACCTAGATACATTCGTATATAATCAAAAGTATATGGTTAGGAATTCATAAATACTCGTATCGCCAATAATGTTTACTTAATATCAACTATAAGTATACGCACTACCACATACATCATATTCAATCCACACAACACTTCACTAGTATACATATGTAAATTTCAAATTTATTTAAATACTAATACCCATATAGTAAGCACATACACTTTTATTTATACACTCGGATATGCTACACCCTACATTTAGTAAATAACCATACGCTATTATGTCAAGTAAACATTTACAATCATTCATACAATTATTCAGTCGTTCATATACATAGTATATATATCATCACATATCTATCACCATATATGCACAATACATTAATATACACAGCATATCTATTCCCACATAAGTGACATATACAAATCTATGTATAGACCTACACATAATGTTCATATTATATACATATCAATCCATGTCTCATAGTTCATCAACATACTAACTTGTATATATATATATATATATATATATATATATATATATATATATATATATATAAACTACAATTGCCACACGTATACACTCCGAGGAGCCATGACGGACTTCCCAGAGGAAAATCCCGGATCAGCCTCCAAATCTTGCATCGGAGTTTCCCCCCCTCCGTCATGCTATGGTGAGAGCTGATCCTTCATGTATCAACGCAGGCAACCCATATCATCGGTGTTCGTCGTACTGTTATCAAAGGATTAGAAATGCTACCACTAAAACAGTACCTACTACTAATGTTAATCAAATTGATAAAACTATTGGCAAACCATCTGCTCATTTGAGGGTGGCAACATTGGGGCGTGAAGCTTGGAGTTCCCTCTTTTCTGTTGGACGTTCAGTTGAGCAACATAGCAAATGTGAATACGTTCCACCCCGAGAGATCCCAACTGGTAAGGTTATCCCTTGGATCCCTAAAGA
Source organism: Scilla litardierei (assembly GCA_030789695.1). NCBI lineage: Eukaryota > Viridiplantae > Streptophyta > Magnoliopsida > Asparagales > Asparagaceae > Scilla > Scilla litardierei. Next base: position 14,140,091 of record CM061137.1, on the reverse strand, counting down.
AGCGGTATCAGCTAATGTTGCAAAATGGAGTCGCACTCTTGTTGGATATGTTGTGGGAGACAAACCATTTTACTCGCACCTCCGGTCATGTGTACAACGGTTGTGGCGGCCTAAAGGAAAGCTTCAGGTTCACTCCAGGGATAATGGTTTTTTCTTCTTTGAATTTGAGTTAGAAGAAGATTGCAGCAGAGTTCTCCAAGAAGGGCCTTGGATGTTTGATAAAAGGGTGATAGTACTGCGACGTTGGACGCCAGAACTAACAATGGATAGAGATCTTTTGTCCTCAATTCCAGTATGGGTGAGATTTCCTGACCTTCCATTGAAATTTTGGTCTACAGAATGCATTAGTATTATTGCTAGCTCTGTAGGTAAGCCTTTATTTGTGGATAAGGCTACGGCTTCTGGAGAACGGTATTCTTATGCTAGATGTTTTGTGGAAGTTGAGGCAAAGACAAAATTACCTAGCACCATTGAGATTGCGGTGGAGGAGGAGGGAAATACGATCATTCGAATAGAGTACGAAAACTTGCCCCCAAATTGTTCAACGTGTGAATGTTTCGGACATTCCTTTGCCCAGTGTCCCTTCAAGAAGGTTTGGGTGGAGAAAACTAAACCATCTTCAAATGTGGATGGTAATGTGTTGGTTCCTGAAGCCACATCAGGAGATCATTCAGCAACAGGTGAAGGTCAAATAGCTACAAAGAACCCAATAGATGCTGAGTACACTGCAGCAGTTGTTTCTGATATAGTTCCTTGTAATTTTGAGTATGGTGGTCCGTCTTCTGTGCGCCCTACGGAGAATGTCCGTATAGATGACCCTGACAATGTTGGTAATGAAGATGAGGCTGATGGAAACTACGAGGATGAGTGGATGGAGGAGTTTGATGGGGATGCTACTATGGAGAATCAGGAGTGGGAGGAGGAAATGCGCCGCCTTGCATCATCATTGAAGTCGATTAAAAAGAAAAATATAGATCTCCCTCGACGGAAAAGTTTAAGAATTCCTAGGAATTCTAAATATTAGGACTCAAACGCTGAGTTGAGCAGTTGGATAATTTATGATTGTTTTCTTTAGAGTTTTTATGTTTTGGAGCTTTCTGTAATCCAATAGTGTTATTGATGAGTTATATGAATAAAGTTGTTAACCATTCAAAAAAAAATTCTGTACATTGGGTCTTCTAATACCAGGGTTCTATCCTAAGGTTGGATATCTACACACCTTAAGGCTCATCTACCTTTATGGAACATTACATGTACTACCTTACGCACGTCGTAGTGTGGAGACCTGCATGTGCCACCAAATGTAACGACCTGCTTTTCAGGATATATGGGAAGTACGAATCCGTCCCAAGTATTCCTAGATAAACGAGTGTTATGTAGAAAGAGAGAAAAGAAGAGAGTAAAAAAGAAAACTACAGGTCACCATGCATGTGCTGGAAAGTACAAGTAAAGCTCCATCACAAATATTAACACAGCGAAATAACAGAAATGTAATTCAAAACTTTCCATTTTTATTTGTATCATAATACATCTTTTACATAAGCCATTTCTGAACTGAGTATAAAAAGGTAAACAAGGAAAATCCTCCAAAGAACCCTAAAGGAAAACACTCACACTCTGAACAAGGTACACCTCACTTTCTAACTACCCATGGAAATCATCTGTATAAGGCTGCCCTTTGTGGGTTCCACCTCTGTGTAGACTCCTGAGTCTAGCTCTGCTTTGACAATCCTGCTTTCAAACCTGAAAAATAAATGGGGGCACGTCAACACGTGACACAGTAGATTTCTAACTAAGCTAGGTAGGACCCAGTTTAGAACCGGACAATCTATCTAAAAAGGGTGGTCTAACAAGTAAGGATCACAATGCATATTAAAGTATTCACGACATGATATGCAAGCATTACGAAGAACTTGTAAAACATGCATAAGTAACCATATTATAACATGTAAGTGCTGAAAGTAAACATAGGAACATGTTGACATGAGTTAGTAGCATTAAAGTAAACAGAGGTGTAGGTCAGCATGAAATAACAACATTTAAGTAAACATAGTAACAAGTAAACATGAGATAACAACATTTACATTTGAAAGACATTTACTTTAGGTGATCAATTTACATGTTTGGGAACATATGTAAATCGTAGGACACTTAAGGAGCTGGACTTCACCCATGGTGTAGGTCAGCATGAAATAAACAGAGGTGTAGGTCAGCATGAAATAACAACATTTAAGTAAACATAGTAACAAGTAAACATGAGATAACAACATTTACATTTGAAAGACATTTACTTTAGGTGATCAATTTACATGTTTGGGAACATATGTAAATCGTAGGACACTTAAGGAGCTGGACTTCACCCATGGTGGGTGAAAAGTGGTACCTCAACCAGCGACACGAGAACTGGAGGTGCCTCTCGTAACTCCTCAGAAGGGAGTGAGACATCTCGGTTTTTCAGTGAAAACGGAGCAAACCATCATTTACCATTATGGTGCATAACGAGTATACCACCAGCCTCTAACTCTGCCCACTTTCATGCCTACTCATGGGAGTACGAGTGAGAATCAAGCTATGTCCACACTAAGCCAACTCCTTCGCCCAGGAGTGCAAATGGGAGCCTCAGCTATGTCCACTCTTTAAGACCTACTTATTACATGTGTTCTCCCACAAAACCCATGTCTAAAGTCTCACCCATTTCTGATTGGATTGAGAACTTCAGACTCTTGTTCTCATTCTCACTATTACTTTCATATTTCATGTTATTTTTATTTTAGTGGTCCTTGCACCACTTTCTCATTCTTTCATCTTTAGACCTTTCTTTAGGTCAATCTTTATTTCATTTCATATACTTTCCATGTCAATTTCTATACAAAATGATACAAGATACTGTTACAACAATAACATGGGATTCTCTTACTTTACATGTTCACACAATATCAATCTTATGCCATGCTTAAAGTTCAAGCGTGCAAAAGGTGAATTGATTATTAAATCAACTTCATGGTGTTCAAACAAATCAAAATGGATGGCTTAAGCAAATAAACTGAACCGCGATTTCAACATAAAATTAACATCACAGCTTGGCAATTGTATAGCAATAGTAATACCAAACTGCTAAGTCAGAGTTTTATCAAAGCTAAGCAAAACAGGGCCGTATGAAGATTTCATACGGCAGTGTGGAAAGCTCAAGGGAATCCACACGGTCGTATGGCCAAATCCATACGGCCGTATGGATTAAGGCTGCAGGGCTGATGATGGCACACGACCGTATGAATTTGTTCATACGGCCGTGTGGGATTTTGGTGGAGCTATATGAGAGTTTTGGGGAACTTAGACGGCCGTATGAATTATTATACAGCCGGAGGGGGTTTAACATTAAGAGGAGGCCACACGGCCATATGGTTTATTCCATACGTCCGTATGGCAAAAAGAGCATACGACTGTGTAGGGGAAATAATTCACACAGCAGTATGGTTTAATCCATACGACCGTATGGTTCTAAGGCCTGAAGGGGGCTCACGGCACACGGCCGTATGAATCCGCCATACGGTCGTGTGTGGGGATTTTGGTCTGCTGTCGATTTTCGACGACAACGACAACTAGGAAACTTACGCGACTAAACTAAATCCTATGTAACTTGTTTAGAATCCTACCTCAAATGGTCCATCAGAAATTCTGGGGCCCTTATTCTCCTTGAAGACCATCTGAAAAGCTAACTCCCCCTTCAAGCTTCCTCGAGTTCTAATGGTGTTTCACTAGGGTTTGATGGAGGAGACGATGGTTACGTCGATGGAAGGGGTGGTGGAACTGCTGATTTGTTGTTGGGGAATTCATGGGTTCCGACAGAGGAGGAAAGAGAAGGAGATTGGGGTTTTGGCTTGTTTGCTGGATTCTCTCCTTTCTCCTTTTCCCTTCTATTTTTTTCCTGTTCTATTTTCTTTTCCTTTTTCTTTCTTCCATAATCCTCATCACCCTCTTCTTAGCCCTAAGCATGCCATGTGTAAGGGGGGTTGGTGAGGGTTATTGAGATGTCACAAGTAGGAGGTATCTTTTAGGGTATTATTAAGATTATTATTATCATTATTATTTTGGAAAAATAATTATACCCACACAATACCATATACACTTAACATATAAGTATTTCCTTCATATACTTTATTTACTTAAATCCCATGCTCATAAAATTATGTAACAATAATTTTTAGCTAAACAAAAATTATCCTACATCACAATCCGATGTGATCATGGTCTGACATTCTTTATATTGAGTCCATGAAACTGACCCCAATTCTTTAAGATGAAGGCTGAATTAACCATCTGCTCAAAATAATTTTCCTTTTATTAATTTTTGGGTGGTTGTGTTTGTCATTTTTTGGGGTGGAGGGAGGGGGAGTTCCATGTAGCCATATAGAATTATGTTTCAGCTGTAGAGAATTATGTTTTCCGGCCAATTCGCACAGCTAAGAACCACGAGAATACACCAGGCATCTAGGTAGGTTACAATATTACATATGCTACAAGTTCTTGTTGGATTTAGTGGATATTTAGTGGATATGTTCTTGGTTGAATGAAGTTTACTGAATCTGGCCTCCTATGTAGTTTGTTATAAAATATTTTTTGATTCAATCACAGTTGATGTAAAACGAGACATGCAATTGATTTTTTGCCTCTTTGTAGCCGTTAATGTATGAGGGAGTAGAATTTTTTTTATCTGTTTCTTGGTTTATGGTATACTGCATCTTATGGCAATCCACTTCATCAATTTATCTTGATGTATAATGCTAAATTATTGACTTGTAGGTTTTGGTCTTCTGGTATTTCAACTATTTCTGTATCCACCAGCAGTGAAACTCCTTGGGATCATAAATGTATCCCGAATTGCGGCGGTATATATTCATTTTTACCCATCTTTGGTTTTGAGTTTTTTTTTCAATATTTGAGTTTTTACAGTCATATCCTATGTTTTCAATGTTGCAGGTTATAAGCATACCATTACTGTCTAGTTATCCCTTTATGGCTAAGCTGTCGGGACTTGTGCTTTCAATAGTAGTGACTGTTGCATCCTTATTAAAGAATGTTCTCTCTGTGAGTACAAACATGAACAAATTATGGTTTTATCAGTACTGAAGTTAATGTATCGGATTATTTTTTTTCTTGTTAATATTTGATATTAAGAGAAAGTTGTCTTCCAAGTGTCGATTTTTGGAGTTCCTCCTGGTCATAGTGTATGCCTTGTAGTGCAGGAAGCATAATATATTATTACACATAATTATGACATTTAGAATAAATGAATGCTGCATGTGCACAGTGGAACATCTATATATTAAAACACAAAGGTTTTGCTGACTGTGACAAGCTTATGTCATGCTGATGTATAAAGAGGTTGATAGAAGAATGACTAGAATTTAATCTTGGTAAAAGAAGGGTTGAGATGAGTGTTTGGAAAACCCACCACTTTTTCCTTTTGTTTTCAAACCCCCCACAATCACTACATTTGCGCAGAATACCATCTATTTCCCCTTTTTGCTAAAAACCCATCTCATTTCACTTTTTACCCACACACACCATACACACACATTTATGCACTTCCACTTTTCGCGTCGAAGGCGCCCGCTAAATTTTTTTACGCTAATTTGTTGTTCCGACTCAAGGGCGCCCTCACCGAATTTGTTGTTCTACACCGAATTTGTTGTTTCACACAAATTTGACTGTGTAAATAATGTTTGGGAACAAAGATTTCGCGTGTGAAAATCTTAAGTGAACCGTGCTCACAGGCACGAGTTATGACTAGTACTACAATAAAGAGTGTACTAAATGGATTACAGAACATGAATAATATTGAGAGGGGACCCACAACTAATGATGTTTGGTAAAGCCATAAACCAGTAACCAAAACCATAACTAAGCTAAAAGCTTAAACCAATTAGTAGAGACATATTTCCTACTTTTTAGACATCAACTTCTTTTAATTTTCTTTTGTGAAAATATTATTTTCAACGCCCCCTTCAACTTTAAGGTGGGAGTTTTGAGTTTGAATATTAGATTTTTTAATATAAAAAAGATGATCATGATTTACATTGATTAGGATCCGGGTTAGGCGATGAAGACAGATATGATGAAACATGTCAATTATATAATGGATGGCCATTAAGGCAGTACAAAAGGACAAGATGAAACTTGTGAAAGGATATGAATACGAATAGACAATCTTCAAGGGATTTAACTCAAAAATCAGCTTGCTTTGATATCATGTTAGATAAGACAAGACTGAGAGGGGGACAAACTTAATGATATTAGTGAAGCCATTATTAGTAGTTGAAGCCATATCTAGTAAACCCATCAGTAAAATTTATGAACATCAACTTCTTTTATATTTTTAAATATGCTCGATCAATCGAGAGATAACTAAATGGTCGAATTTTAGAGGGAGGGAGGGGTAGAGAGAACGATCTGATAGATCCGGAGGCCAGAGGAGGCAGGCCCGCGAGTAGGCGCACGCGCAAGGGAGGCCGCCTCACCCTAGGGGCGTTTTCGACTCCTTTTTGATTTATTATATTTTAGTGGCAACTTGTAATTGCTTAGAGGTGGGGTTTATTATTAAGCTAGGGCTAGCCGTCATTTTATTCTTATGCTTATTATTGATATTTTGTGAGAGTTCTTCGAGAGTTCTTCGAGGGATCTTAGGAGAGTGCGGACGTCCTCGTTTATCGGCGCCTTAGGAGGGTGGTTGCCCCTAGAATTGTAGCCAATTTATCTTTTATTCGCTGTTTTGATCAATATAATTTCAGTTTTGGCTTGATTTCTATCAATTTGGTACTAAAGCACGTAACGATCCATGTCGGCGTCGACAAGGCAGAAGGACAAGTTCGAGGCATTGAAGGAGAAATTCAATGGCGAGATCAAAGGGACGAAGAAAACTCTAGCGGGGCACGATGAATCAAAGGAAAAGTTGACGGCTTCCGTTGACAGATTGGCGGCTTCCATTGAAAGGGTGGCGGCGAAGCAAGAGAAAAACGATGAGCAATTCGCGCAACTAATTTTTTAGTTGGCAGCCAACACAGAAAAAGGTGGAAAAGGGGATGAGAACCCTAAATCAGCAGAAAAGGCGCCACCTTTGGTCAAGGGAAAAGAAAAGTTGGAGCTTTCTAATGCGGAAAACATCCACGTTGAGGAGGAATACGATGAGGATGAAGATGGAGGGCCATGGGTTGAAGATTATCGCGAGAGGATTCGTCGAAGGGCAGAGGAGGGTCGCCGACCTCCCTACAGCAATCGGGAGGGGCGGCCGAGCTTAGATCTGGGCAGGGGCAGCCGCCCCGTCCTGGAGGAGCTCCAGCAGGGCCGGCCAGGTCCTGCCGCCTTTTGGCAGGGACGGCCGACCCTGCCACACCAATAGGAGTGCCTGCCTGCCCTCCAGCAGTCCCTGCAAGGGCTGCCAGGGGTCCGGCAGGCCGCGACAGCAACGCCGACCCTATGACAGCCGCCAGGGGGTTCGGAGAGCACGTCGACCCCCAACAAGATGTTTCTCGGGCTTCGTTGACACGCTCAAGCTATGAGGAGCACTTTCTGCCGAACAATGAACTTCCAGGGCATGCACACAACGAGGGGGTTCACTACGGGGCTGAAGGAGGAGGCGGTTACTATGATGATGGAGGGGGAGGTGCCTACGGTGGAGGTGTTGATGGGGGCTATGGGAGACGTGGAGAGGGACCCAGAGGGAATTATAGGGATCGTGGACGGGGGCCACCAGGAGGATACGAGACACACCCGGAGCGGTAGCATCACTACCATCAGCTTAGGTATGGCAGGTGACGAGGAGATTAAGGCACATACAATATGGACCGGCTGCAGAAGCTGAAGATGCCAGTATTTGATGGAGTGGACCACGTGTCATGGGTCAACAGAGCAGAGAGATTTTTTAGAGTCTCTCGCATGACGGAAGAGCAGAAGCTGGACGCAGCTGGGATTTGTCTGGATGGGAAGGCTCTTGCCTGGTTTCAATGGAAGGATGCGAAGCGTCCTTTTCGCTCCTGGGAGGAGATCAGAGACCGGATGGTGGAGCGGATCAGAGATGCCCACCAGGGGAACATGAGGGATCAACTGCTATCCCTCAAGCAGAAGGGCACAATGCGATATTACCTGGAGAGGTTTGAGGCCCTAGCAAGACAGGCGCACATGGTGACTGATGAGTCTATGGAGAGCACTTTAATGAAGGGCTGAGGGCTACTATTCGAGCAGCAGTGCGCATGCAGAAGCCCCAGGGGCTGATAGAGACCATAGAGTACGCTCAGATGGCGGAGGACTGCCAGTTGGAGGACAGAAAGGCTAGGAGTGGATGGAGTGGGTCGGGTTCTCTCAATGTTCCCATCGCGACATGAGAACAGAAGGCAACTACAGGGGAGGATCAAGCGAGTATTGAGAAGACTGGGGAGCAGCGCAGCGCACCGCCAGCAGGGGTCTATTTAGAAGGATGACTGACGCCGAAATGAGCGAGAAGAGGTAGAAAGGGCTCTGTTTTAGATGCGATGAGCACTTCACCCCAGGGCACCACTGTGGGGTTCGCAAGCTGCAAGTGCTGATAGTCAGGGCAGACGAGGAGGATGTCGTGGAGGATGAAGAGGTCGGGGTGGAAGACGACTTCCACCTGGAAAGCACCACCAGAAACTCCATACATCGCCTTGAGGACAAGGTAGATTTTCGAGAGCGGAGTAATGATAGATCCGGAGGCTAGAGGAGGCGGGCCCGCGAGTAGGTGCGCGCGCAAGGGAGGCCGCCTCACCTTAGGGACGTTTTCGACTCCTCTTTGATTTGTTATATTTTAGTGGCAAACTTGTAATTGCTTACATGGGGTTTTATTCTTAAGCTAGGGCTACCCGTCATTTTATTTTTATGCTTATTTTTGATATTTTGTGAGAGTTCTTCGAGTGATCTTAGGAGAGTGCGGACGTCCTCGCTTATCGGTGTCTTGGAAGAGTGGTTGCCTCTAGAATTGTAGCCAATTTATCTTTTATTCGCTGTTTTGATCAATATAATTTCAGTTTTGGCTTGATTCCTATCACGATCCCATGGCATAAAGTGCAACTCTAGAACACACATTGTTACGCCTTAAAGGCCAGCCCAGGGAGTTTAGGCCCATATGTACTGAGGGCCCCAACAGACACCTCATCGACTCTCCTGATGGGACACTTGCTGAGCTGATTGCCTCGATCCTGAGAAGCTCGCCTCCAAGGACCACCCAGAAGCCAGCTGCAGCGACCTGACAGCTCGCCTTGCCAATGACCAGCTCGCCTACCCACAACAAGAAGCACCCTTCAGAGAAGCCGAGTTTGATCGCCGACCTATAGCTCGCCCCTGAGGACGACCAAGCACAAATATCTCTCTAACAGGGTGAGTGGGCTTACCTACTCTCCATTAATGCTAGGGTTAAAGGGGAGAACTGATGGCCGCCACTCGCGTCTCATTAATTCTCCTGATACCTCCTGACACCATTAATGCGATAAATATCCCTGACACAGCCCCAGCACTCGAGTGCCAGCAGGGATAATTCGACGGCTGACAAGACGGCGAGCAACCGCCTCTCAGCCCTATAAATATCCACTCCTGCCTCCATAGAGGGGTTGGAATATTGCTGGTCAGTAAATTCCCTAACTCATTTCAATACACAAGGTCAGATATCTTCCATATATCTGTGCCTTCCTCATAAACCCGTCGCACTTCGCCAACCTGCCTTAAGGTCGCCAAGTGTGCTCGGCGCCTACCTTTTATGTCACCAGCTGACTTAGGCATCAGAGAGGCTAAGGGCTGATAGCCGGCCCCGTCTTTCTGACCTGATGTTCATCCTCGCAAGGAGCTCGCCTCAGCTACCGGGAGCAGGCGACCTTCATGCGATCTCCAGGCGACCTAGGGCTCTTCACCCTTGAAGCGTGCTCCGAGTCGTCCTAACCTCATCTTCACCCAAAAACCTGTAAATCATTGTACCCATGATTCCCGCTACAAACAAATTTTATTGTATGCGGATCGGACCCGCAACAGTTGACGCCGTCTGTGGGAACGAGGGTTACACCCATGTCAGGATCCGCATGTCCTCAGCGCGATCCTCTCTACGGCAAGTCATCCGCCGCCACGCCCCCTCCGCCTCCGAGGAGGCCGGGTCGACTTGAGACCATGATTGACGACGCCCTGAGGCCATCTCTGGCCGAAGGGCCTCGTTCTCCCAGAAGAGTATTCCCGGCGAATCAACCCCTTGAGGGGTCGGCCGCGGCCATTCAGGACACTGCCCTCGACATCTACAAGAGCTTTCAGGGCTTCACTAAGATGATGGAGGAGTAGACCGTTGTGCGGTAGACGTGACCATCTCGGACAGAAGGCCCATTCGAGCCCCGCAGCGTGAGGAGAGACCTCCCCCAGCTTGATGAGGAAGCGGCGACTGTACGGCAGCGGCGGTTCGACGAAGCGGAGGTAGCCGCTCTGCAAAGGGAGATTAACAAGGAGGAAGAAGCCGTCCAGCACAGGCGATTACAGGAGGAAGCATCTCGTCGATGGCTTCGCCTCCTTGATGCAGAGAGAGAGAGGCTCCAAGAGGGGAGCCGAGGAGTCCCTTTGGCAGCGGCCAGAGAGAGAGAGGCTCCAAGAGGGAGCCGAGGAGTCCCTTTGTCGTCGTCCTCGATGGTGCAGAGGGACGCCCTGTCGGATCATCCTGTTGAAAGCTACTGTTGCAGGAGATCACCCAGCCCGAGGCGAGGGGGCGCGAGTTTCATGACAGAAGCCCCCTGGCGAGATCACCGTTCTCCTAGACATGGAGACGGGAGGCGAAGGAGCCGCGACTGTAGTCCTACCCCTCAGGAGAGAGGGAGGAACGCCTCTGAGCGCCGAGGTGGCTCATCCGACGATTCCAACCGGCGGGATGGAGAGCCAGCACCTCCCCCAGCCCCGGAGAGGCCATTCCGTTGATTCACAGGGTGATCTCAACCCCGATACCATATAGATTCCCTCGGGGGCGGTCTGGGTCATGACCCCTGCCCTGGTTCTGGTCGCGGGCCCGGGGGTGCTCATCCTGCCTTGGCTGCTCATCGGGCCTGGCTTCAACACGAGGAGCTACGCCGATTGGTGCTCTCTGCACCGTCCCCATAGCCTCCTCGCTCAGCATAAACTTCTCTGCCCGAGCGTAGAGGTCGGGGAGGTTGGCGGGCGGTTCACGGAGCAGCGACTTGTGAAGACTTCTGTTTGCCAATTCCTTTTTGAAGACTGCCATGAGGAGATCGTCACTGTAGCTCGTCATATCAAGTCGCTCTTTGTTAAAGCGCTGCATGAAGCTACGGATGGTCTCTCCCTCCCTTTGGACCACCGTGAACAAATAATCCGACGCCTTCTTCCTCCGACCCGCCAGGAATTGATTGCAAAACTTTCGCAAGAGGTCATCAAACGAATCAACGGAACCACTGGGCACGTTGATTCGTTTGATGACCTCTTGCGGAAGTTTTGCAATCAATTCCTGGCGGGTCGGAGGAAGGTGTCAGATTATTTGTTCACGGTGGTCCAGAGGGAGGGAGAGACCATCCGTAGCTTTCTGCAGCGCTTCAACAAAGAGCGACTCGATATGAAGAGCTGCGGTGATGAGCTCCTCATGGCAGCCTTCAAAAAGGGATTGGCAAACAGAAGTCTTCACACGTCGTTGCTTCGTGAACATCTCGCCAACCTTCTCGACCTCTACACTCGGGCAGAGAAGTTTATGCTGAGCAAGGAGGTTCTGGGGACGGTGCAGAGAGCACCAATCGGCGTAGCTCCTCGTGTTGAAGCCAGGCCCGGTGAGCAGCTGAGGCGGGATGAGCGCCCCCGGGCCCGCGACCAGGACCGGGGCAGGGGTCATGACCCAGACCGCCCCTGAGGGCGTGATCGGGAGGGCCCACGAGCGCAAGATCGCCCCGGACCTTTGAGGGGGTTCTTCACTCCCAGAAATCCTGCCCCGAGGAGCGTGCCAGAGAGAGCTCAGGAGGTGGCACACTATACCCGGCTCAACGTCCCCTGGCCGAAGTGAAGGCGGCGGCACTGATTGGTGGACTCCTCAAAGACCCGCTCCGGAGGTGAGGGCGAGAGGTGACAGGCGGAATATGCAGAAATATTGTCGGTACCACCGCGACAGTGGCCACGAAATTGATGATTGCTTCACTCTGAAGAGAGACATTGAGCGGCTGATCCAAGGACACCTCCGGAGGTTCGTCGACCCAACGAGACCTGACCGAGGAAGAAGAGCCGCCGCAGGGCCTGATCTATCAACCCACGACGCCGAGCAAGTGGCCCACCACAGGCCTGAGCCGTTCGTGTGTGTGGATGTTATATGCGGCGGGCCAGCCCAAGGCGGCACATCAATGTCGATGATGAAGGCTTATGCTCGGCAAGTCCTTACTACGGACGCTGGCGCGGGGGCGAAACGGAGGAGAGTGGCTCGTCCCCTATCTCCTTCTCTGATGACGACCTGGAGGGGGTCGAGCTGCCCTATGAGGATGCCATCGTCATTGAAGCTCTCGTCGGCCTGGCGATTGTGAGCAGGCTCCTGATTGATACAAGCAGTTCGTGCGACATCTTGTTCTTGTCTACGATTCTAAAGATGTGACTTGACCATGCGGAGCTAAAGCCATGCTTAGGCCCGATTGTCGGCTTCACCGGACATTCGGTGTCCATTGTGGGAGTGATCACGGTGCCGGTCACCTTGGAGGAGAGGCCTAATGTCGTCACTTGGATGACACAATTTGTTGTCGTCGACGTCACCTCGGTGTACAATGGCATCATATGGTGATCTTACATGACAGCCGTCGAAGCTCTTCCCTCACTCCTGCATCAGATGGTGAAGTTTCCAACTCCGCACGGAGTTGGGCAGATGCGGGGGTTACAGAAGCTCTCCCAAAGTTGCTACGTTGGCTCCACCAAGCACAAGGGGTCCGAACAAGCCTTTCCGATCGACCTCCTCAACGATCGGACGGACTTCGCTCATCAACGACCTGCTCTTGTTGAGGACGTAAAGGAGGTACCGGTGGTGGAGGAAGCGGAAAAGACGGTGTCGATTGGCACTAAGCTTCCCGAGGGGCTGAGGGCGGACCTGGTTCACCTCCTCAGGCCAAATGCAGACATCTTCTCATGGTCGCCCTCAGACATGCCCGGAGTCGACCCAGGTGTGATCGACCATGAGCTACATGTCGACCCTGAAGCGCATCACATCCGACAGAAGAAGAGAGGCACAAGAGGCGAGAAGAAGCAGGTAGTGGAGGAAGAGGTGAAGCGACTCTTGGAGGTCAGATTCATCAGAGAAGCGACTTACCCTGAGTGGCTCGCCAATGTGGTCATGGTGAAGAAGCCCAGCGGCAAGTGACGAATGTGCGTGGACTTTACCGACCTCAATAAGGCCTGCCCGAAAGATAGCTTCCCGCTGCCCAGGATTGACCATCTGGTAGACTATTCCTCCGGTTATGAGTTACTGACTTTCATGGACGCCTTCTCCGGCTACAATCAGATCCAGATGGTCCTACAACGAGGAGAAGACGTCGTTCATTACTGACCGGGGACGTTCTGCTACACCAAGATGCATTTCGGCCTGAAGAATGCTGGGGCGACCTATCAGCGGATGGTGGACAAGATCTTTCACCACCAGGTCGGTATGAACCTGGAGGTCTATATCGATGATATGTTGGTGAAGTCCAAGAAGGCCAAAGACCACCTCGCTGATCTTGGGGAGACCTTCCAGCGGGTACAGCGCTACAATCTGCGGCTCAATCCGGCGAAGTGTATCTTTGGCGTCCAGTTTGGAAAGTTCATCGGCTTCATGATCATGAAGCGAGGAATCGAGGCTAACCCCGATAAGATATCTGCCCTCGTCAACATGAGCGAGCCATAGACGATCCGAGACTTGCAGAAGCTGAACGACCGGATCGCTGCACTGGGGAGATTTTTGTCAAAGTTCGCCAAAAGGTCACTGCCTTTCTTCAATTCTTGAGGGTGGCCCTCGACGTCAGGAAGGGCGAGAGGAAGGGAGTGAGATGGGATGACAGCTGCGCCCGGGCCTTCGTCGAGCTTAAGTCCTATCTGCAGAGCCCATCGCTGCTTGTGAAGCCGGAGGAAGGAGAGCAGCTTGGCCTCTATCTCGCTGCCACTGAAAAAGTTGTTAGCTCGGTCCTGATCAGAGAAGAATGGGGGATCCAGCGGCCGATGTACTATGCGAGCCGGGTTCTCCGGGAGGCAGAGACCCGCTACAGTCCGATCGAGAAGGTTGCTTATGGTTTAGTATTGACGGCGAGGAAACTCCCCCATACTTCCAGGCGCATTCCATCATCGTCTACACCAACTTTCTGCTTGAGAAGAATTTGAGGAGATTAGAGAGATCGGATAGGATGCTGAATTGGAGTGTCGAGCTCAGCGAGCTCGACATCATTTACAAGCCCAGGACTGCAGTCAAAGGCCAGGCGCTGGCAAACTTCGTGGCGGAGTGCAGCATTGAAGAGGTTGGCGGTGCGGCACCCGACGCCCAACCGGGCGCACCACAATCACAGCTCGTCGATGAGGATCTCACATCTGCTTCCACGCACCACGTAGGCAAGCTGTGGATCATCCATGTCGATGGATCGGCCACGGCAGTGGGCAGCGGAGCCAGCATAGTGATCGAAACCCCAGAGGGAAGCCTGCTGGAGTACGCCCTCCGCTTCAACTTCCCAGCAACTAATAATGTCGCAAAATACGCGGTCGCCATCAATAGACTGAAGCTATGTAAGGCGCTGGGGCAACGAATGTGTCGTTGATCAGTGACTCGAGGCTCGTCGTCCAGCAGATTGAGGGCAGCTTTAAAGCCAGGGAAGATCTGAGGAAGCTATACTTGAAGTGCGCCCTTTCCGAGCTACTCAAGTATGATAGAGTTGTGGTCCGACACCTTCCAAGGTCGAACAACCTCTGCGCCGACGCCCTCTCAAAACTAGCATCCTCTTTTCCGGCCGAGATTGGGAAGGCCATCTACATCGAAAATCTGCTTACACCAAGTCTCGGGGAGGAAGAGCTTCTATGCGTCGACCGAGAGCTGTCATGGATGAGCTCGATTGTCGCCCACATGGAGAGTGGAACCCTACCAGCAGACAGGTTGGAGGCGCGAAAGATCGAGCGACGGGCCTTAACGTTCGTGATCTTCGACAGCGTGCTCTACTGGAAGCGCCATACGAGGTACGACGTCTTACCTTATCTAAAGTGCCTGGGGCCCAGGAGGGCAGATGAGGTCGTCCGTGAGATCCACGAAGGCCTCTGGGGGAATCACTATGGAGGACGCACCCTGGCACACAAGACGATCCGACAAGGCTATTATTGGCCGACCATCGTGAAGGACGCGGCTGACTATGTCAAGCGGTGCGAAGAGTGCCAGAGGTTCTTCAAACATACAACGGCCCCGTCGGCTGATCTGATTCCGATCCTCAGCCCGACCCCCTTTGCTAAGTGGGGCCTCGACATCCTTGGACCGTTCCACCCAATGGCCACTGGAGGGAGGAAATACCTGGTTGTCGTCGTCGACTATTTCACAAAATGGATCGAGGCAGAACCGCTAGCATGCATCACCTGGGTGGAATGAAGAACTTCGTCTGGAAATCAATTCTATGCAGCTTCAGGATACCTCACTCCATAGTGACGGACAACGGGAAGCAGTTCGACTCCGCAGACTTCAGAAGCTTCTGCTCGGATTGGGGCATCAACCTCCATTTCGCCTCTATGGCGCATCTACAGTCAAACGTCCTCGTCGAAGCAGCAAACAAGTGCATCCTAGAGCCTCTGAAGAAGAAGGTTGGCAGCGCCCCGAGACTTGGCCTGACGAGCTACCTGACATCCTTTGGTCCTACCGCACAACATACAAAGCATCAACAGGCGAGAGCCCCTTCATGCTGGCTTATGGGGGCAGAGGCTGTCGTTCCAGTGGAGGTCGGCGAGGAGTCTTTACGCCTCCAGTACTTCAACGAAGAAGCTAATGAAGAGGGTCTCGACATCAATCGAGTGCTTATCGACGAGGTAAGGGATCGTGCGCTAACATGTTTAATTAAGCACAGCCAAAGGACGTCGAGACACTACAACTCCCACGTCAGGGAGCGAAGCTTCAGAGTAGGTGACCTCGTTCTCAGGGATGCCACTTTTAGGCCCGAGATCGGTCGATGAGGTAAGCTCTCCGCAAAGTGGGAAGGCCCCTACATCATAACTGACATTCTGGGGCCGTCAACATACATTCTGGCGAACATGAAGGGCGAGGATCTGACCCATCCCTGGAATGCCGAGCACTTGCTCAAGTTTTTTCAATAAATATACATGTACATTCAGTTCATATTATACTTTTAATAAACTGTTGTGTTTGTACACTCAGTGCGATATTTGAATTTGCATTTCAGCCCTCCACTCCCTCAAACTCCGGGGCAGGCTAACGAGCTTCGCCCTCGATAGGATCGCCGATGGGTTAAGAAACGAGCCCCGGCTCGCACCCTTCCTTCCATCAACTCCAGGGTAAGCCCGACGGCTTTGCCCTCGATAGTATTAGTCGGGTGGGACAAGGAACGAGCGATGGCTCGCACCCTCCCATCCCTCAAACTCCGGGGCAGGCTGACGAGTTTCGCTCTCGATAGGATCGCGTGTGGGTTAAGTAGCGAGCCCCGGCTCGCACACTCCCCATTCTCAACTCCGGGACAGTGCGCCATCAACGGAGGATGCATGATCGCCCCCCGGGCAGCTAGCCGAGCCGGATACTCCACAAACTCTGGGGCATGCTGACGAGCTTCGCCCTCGAAAGGATCGTCGAGGGATTAAGGAGCGAGTGACAGCTCGCACCCTCTCCTCCATCAACTCCGGGGCAAGCCCGCCGACTTCACCCTCGATAGTGTTCGCCGGGTGGGACAAGAAACGAGTGACGGCTCGCACCCTTCCCTCCCTCAACTCTGGAGCAGTGCGCCATCAACGGAGGCCGCAGGGTTGCCCTCCCTCCCGGGCAGCTAGCTTAGCCGGACACTCCACAAACTCCGGGGCAGGCTGACGAGCTTCGCCCTCGAAAGGATCGTCGGGGGATTAAGGAGCGAGTGACGGCTCGCACCCTCCCCGCCATCAACTCCGGGGCAAGCCTGACGGCTTCGCCCTCGATAGGGTGGGACAAGGAACGAGTGACGGCTCCCACCCTTCACTCACTCAACTCCGGGGCAGTACACCATCAACGGAGGATGCATGGTTGCCCCCTCCCGGGCAGCTAGCCGAGCTGGACACTCCACAAATTTCGGCGCAGGCTGGCAAGCTTCGCCCTCGAAAGGATTGTCGGTGGTTAAGGAGCGAGTGACGGCTCGCACCCTCCCCTCCATCAACTCTGGGGCAAGCCCGATAGCTTCGCCCTCAATAGTGTTTGCCGGGTGGGACAAGGAACAAGTGACGGCTTGCACCCTCCCCTCACTCAACTCCGGGACAGTGCGCCAGTAACGAAGGCCGCGGGGTCGTCCCCCCTCCAGGGCAGCTAGCCGAGCCAGACACTCCACCAACTCCGGGGCAGGCTGGCGAGCGTCGCCCTCGAAAGGATCGTTGGGAGATTAAGTAGCGAGTGACGGCTCGCACCCTCCCCTACATCAACTCCGGGGCAAGCCCGACGGCTTCGCCCTCAATAATGTTCACCGGGTAGGACAAGCAACGAGCGATGGCTCGCACCCTCCCATCCCTCAACTCCGGGACAGGTTGACGAACTTCGCCCTCGAAAGGATCGCCGGAGGTTAAGGAGCGAGCGACGGCTCGCACCCTCTCCTCCATCAACTCTGGGGCAAGCCCGACGGCTTTGCCCTCGATAATGTTCGCCGGGTGGGACAAGTAACGAGCGACGACTCGCACCCTCCCCTCCTTTAAGTCCGGGGCAGGGTGAAGAGCTTCGCCCTCGATAGGTTCGTCACGGCTCGCACCCTCCCTTCCCTCAGCTCCGGGGCAGTGCACCACCAACAGAGGCCATGGTTCCGTCCCCCCTCCTTGGCAGCTAGCCTTTAAATCCGGATCGGACGTGCGACTCCACAACATTCTCCTTCTCCTCAACCTTGTTTGGCAGCTCGTCAGTAGCAGAATGTTGGGGGCATACTGACACAAAAGCACAGTCCGCACAAACAGACAAAATTGACAAACATCGACAGTAAGGAAAAATTTCAAATTTCACTTATAAACTAACTTTATACAACTCAGTGTCCACCAAAAACAGTACAAGACTTCAGGCTCGGCCCTCGAGGCCGGCCGTACAACTTTGCCCTAATCTACGATGCCTCGACTCGGCAGCCACATCCCTGACCACCGCCCTCCGGGGCCCGCGCATCTGCCATATCACCTTCCTGGTCGCCGCCCTCCAGGGCCCACGCGTCTACCCGGTCGCCTTCCTGATCGCCGCCGCCGGGAATCTCCGCAACCTTGGTCTCAAATGCGGTCGAAGCCTCCGCCTCGTCATCTGACGCCGCCAACAGCCGGAAGAAGTCGATCTCCATACCGGGGTAGAGCTTCCCCAACCTCGCCATCGCCCTCTCAAAGCCGGCCTCCAGACCGTTATCAAAGCCATCTGACCTCATGGCCGTCAGCGCGGGGACGAGCTCGTCGTTCTGATATTGAAGAACGGCCTGGATCCCGACTTTGCCTAGGTCGATCTTCTCCAGATCAGCATTCCGCCGCTCCAGCTCGGCGATCTTGGCTCCAGTCGTCTTTCTCTCTGAGGCCAGCAGCTCCTCAGCGGCGACTCGACGGGTTTCTTCTTAGCGGGTCCTCTCTTGCAGCTCCTCGACAGCCTTCTCTAGCTTGGCGGTCTCACCCCTCTGGGCCTGATAGTCCCCATGGACTTTCATCACTCGCCAGCCTCTCCATGGCCTCCTTCAGCTTTGCCTCGACGCCCCTGAGGGCGACCACCCTCCTCCCAAGCACCGCCTCGAGCCGGTTTACCTCCGAGTGTCGTTGCAAGGACACCAGAGCGGCGACAGCCTACATAGAAGATCTAATAATAAGCACGTGTGACAGAAAAGAAGTTCGGCATCCTGGACAAAGGGCGACATACCTGCATATTTTGCCAGCTGACTGTGTCGCAGAGGAGTTCGGCATCGACATCCTGCAGGGCCTCTCGGTCCCTTGGCAGCAGGCTATTCTCCGCCAGGCGGGCTGCTATGTCGGCATCATTAAAGATCGACTCATGGGCCCCTACTGGGTAGTGCAGCGCGACGATTGCTTCCGACGGGACGGCGAGAACCGCCTCCTTTGTCGACTTAAAGGTGGTTAAGGCGGCCTCGCAGCTCGGATAGCCCGGCTTTCCCAGCCCGTGAGACGGGCATCCGAAGGGCCAAGTCGCCACCGTAGGACGGCCGATGGTGGTTGACGCCGTCGGAGGCCTCGGTGGAGCGACCGAGCTGGTGGAGACAGTGACAGCGGCGCTGGCCTGCTGGTCCTGGCACTCCGCGATCACGGGGCTGACCGCGGGCTCCTCTGGTCGAGGTCGACTACGCCGCCAGCTGTCACCTCGCTCGGGTGGGGCGGAGGAGCTGCGATCACAGCCTCCTTCCTCGTCCTCTTGACCCGCTCTCCTTTTTCTGCCTGAGCAGTGGCATACGCCTCCAGACTCCGCTTTGGTCCCTGTTCGTGCTCGGCGGGGGCTTCGATGATGCCTCGCTCGCCTTCCTCATCACTTCCTCCATAGACATGCTCATGGCTGCTCCTGCAAAAAGCAAACAGATCAGGGTGAGCTTTTCAGATGTTGTTCGCAACACACCAAGTACCTTCGAACCAGACGTGCCGGGCGACCATCTCGTCTGCGACCAGGTCTTTGAAGACCCTCTTCTCCCTTGGGATCGCCTCTATGATCCCGGCGTTCTCCAGATCGCTCCCCTCCAGAGCAACTTCGACGTTCACTGCGGGATTCAGCGTCCCCCAGTTCGACCTCAGCGTCAGATCTGTCAGAGTCGAGACGAAGGCGAATTTATCCTTCTAGTCCCTGACCTTGCCCAGCAGCTCGAGGACGAGCGTCCTTCATGTCCTCACGCTGACGTAGTAGTAGTCCTCCGTCTTCTTTGCCCTAAAGAAATACTGGAAGAGCGGCAGCGTTGGGCTTATTCTGTGTGCGGAGCAGAGCACGAGGAAGCCGACCATCGTGCTGATGGAGTTTGGCGTCAATTGGAAGAGGGGGAGCTCGAGGAAGTGGAGGATGAGAAGAAGATAGGGGTGGAGCGGGAAGCAAAGACCCAGGGCGAAGGTCGGAAAGTACACGTCGACCTCGTAGTCCATGTGGAGCAAATCCGCTCACGGGGCTCGGGGAGGCGGACTGTGTAGGGGGCCGGATGTATTGGGCGCTGATCTTTGGGATCTCGGAGGGCAGCAGCAGGGACATTTGGGCCAGGATTCCCGCAGGGACCACGGCCGAGGCTCCATCGCCGCCGGTGACCCTGGCAACCTTGGCGGTCGACTCGGGTGATTTTCCTTTCTTGGGATCCCTTGTCATCACCGACGATGAAGCGACGGCGTAATCTACTGACGTGTCTCCCTCCGGCCCCGACATCAACGGCATCTCTAATGTCACAGGTGCCGACTCGGTGGCGTCACCCCCGCCGACCTCCCTGAGGCGATGTTCAATGTAGGCATCCGAAGAAGAAGCTGTGAGAGAAGAAGATGGAGACATCACTAAACTCAAGAGTGTATCTAGAGAAGTAGAGATGAACGAAGGAAGCTCCGGTGGACGGCCGCAATCGATGACAGCTGCTCTCGATGATGCGAAGGGGGAAAGTCCAAGGTTTCGAAATTTCTGGCAAAAGTCTCTCCCGCTCCCTCTTCGGTTCTGTTTATGAGAAGAGACATGCGATCACCACCCTCCGGCATGGGCCGCGTGGCGAGATCTGGGCGGGTCTGGGCTGGCGCCTCGAATTCTCCTCCAATCACCTCAGCCACACGTCATCTGTACAGCGGATGGGCACCTCGAACTCCCCGTCGCCAGATTGCTATCATAATTTCTAAAGATTCGGTGGTCAGGGTTCATTGAATGCATCTGACCCGTCCTTGTCCAGTGGGAGTGTGATTCGTCATCCAAGTTGAAGCTGGGCTGGCCGCGTCGAGCTCGAATGACGGGGGCAATTGTTACGTCCTAAAGGCCGGCACATGGACTTCAGACCCATATGCACGGAGGGGCCCCAACAGACACCTCATCGACTCTCCTGATGGGACAATTACCGAGCTGATCACCTTGATCCTGAGAAGCTCGCCTCAAAGGACCACCCAGAAGCCAGCCGCAGCGACCTGACAACTCGCCTACCCGCAACAAGAAGCACCCTACGGAGAAGCCGAGTTTGATCGCCGACCTATAGCTCGTCTCTGAGGGTGACCAAGCACAAATATCTCTCTGACAGGGTGACGTGGGCTCACCTACTCTCCATTAATGCCAGGGGTTAAGGGAGAGAACTGATGGCCGCCACTAGCGTCTTATTAATGCTCCTGACGCCTCCTGAGACCGTTAATGCAATAAATATCCCGGACACAGCCCCAGCACTCGAGTGCCAGCAGGGATGATTCGACGGCTGACAAGACGGCGAGCAACCGCCTCTCAGCCCTATAAATACCCACTCCTACCTCCATTTAGGGGTTGGAAAATTGCTGGTCAGTAAATTCCCTAACTCATTTCAATACACAAGGTCAGATATCTTCTATATATATGTGCCTTCCTCATAAGCCCGCCTAACTTTGCCGAATTGCCTTAAGGTCGCCAAGTGTGCCCGTCGCCTACCTTTTACGTCACCAGCTGACTTAGGCATCGGAGAGGCTAAGGGCCGACAGCCGACCCCACCTTTCTGACCTGCTGTTCATCCTCGCAGGGAGCTCGCCTCAGCTCCAGGGAGTAGGCGACCTTCGTGCGATCTCCAGGCGACCTAGGGCTCCTCACCCTTGAAGCATGCTCCAAGTCGTCCTAGCCTCGTCTTCACCCAAAAACCTGTAAATCATTGTACCCGTGATTCCCGCTACAAACAAATTTTATTGTGTGTGGATCGGACCCGCAACACACATCATCCAATATATTCTTATCAACATACACATTTTGGTATCTTGGTATCTGGAGTAAAGTGAGCGTGGAATTTGGTTTGATTATAGTGAACACCAATTGTTATACTCTCCACACGTGTAGTTCTACATTGTGTTTAATACCATAATGGTTGACCCTACTCCATGATGAATCTGGAGTAGGGGTGGCAAATGGGTCAGATCAGGCTGGGTGACCCGTTCAGAGGTACCCAAACCCGATCCGGATCAAATCCGGGGTGGGTATATAAAATACGTACCGACCCAACAGGATGTCGGTTTGCCCAAACCCGACCCACATTAATCAATTTTTTTTCATTTCAAAAATAATATTTCAAGTAAATGGTCAGCCACAAGAATCACTAATGAATGAACAAGTGCCTAGCAACTAAGCTAAATGGCCTAATGTGATTCAAAGACTATCAAATTAATTATTGAAATTAAGAATTAAGATTTGGAATTAACAAAAAAGTGACAATAACAAGAATTGATCCCCAAGCCACTTAAACATACGCAGAACAATTGAAACCCCTCACCAAAAAGTCCAATGTGACTTGTGATCACAGTTTTTTTATAAATTTGAATACAAATATAAAGTAAAACCGGTAGGATTTGGATGGATCTAGGTTGACAGGTCAAACCCGTATCTGACCCAAATGTCTATGCGGGTCAGCCGGGTCAACTCGGATTCTACCCAGCCTATTTATCCATATCCGGTTCATAAGGCCGGGTTCGGGTCGGCTTCATTTTGCGGCCTCTAATCTCGAGTAAACTGGACTTCACGAATGCTACAAGCATCTTGGCAACCTACGTGCATTTAAGAACTATACATGTTATCTAGTTCTCAATGATTATAATCAATCTCTCTAGCCATATATTCCTCAACAATTTTTCCAATCTCTTTCAGAGTTTCAAATACTGGATGAGTTTTAGTTTTGCTATCTTACCTTGTTGCTTCGGCTCCAAATTTATGCACATATTGTCAGAAGCTTAGCTCAAAGGCCAGAAGTAATGGATGACATATGGAAAGTGGTTTGCACCTGAAAGACATGTTCCTTCCTTCCCGCGGCTATAATGCTATTGACTGAAATCTTTTCATTATTATAGATAATTCAAGTTGGACATGTGTTATCTACCATTAATTACTTGGATAATGAAAACGGCAATACCATTAATTACTTAGATAATGAAAACCTAATCTATGGTTTGGATGCAATATTGATTTCAAGACTGCTGTAATTTCTGACTGCACATAGAAATGGATTGGTACTCGTTAAATTTTTTCTGAACCTTAAGAAGGATTAATGAATTTTTTAGTTGTTATCTTTGCTCCCCCCATTACACTAATACTTTAGGAATATCAATTTAACAAACCCTGATGATTCCAGTGCACTTGGTCTATATCTAACACGTTTTCTTTTCTAAACAGACTAGTATCATCACAGGAACACTAATTTTGCAAAATAATGCGGTGGTAATTCTTTTCTCATTTATTATGGATGATAGCTACTTTTCTAACTAATAATTACAACTTCAAACCAATGGCATGAATCATTTACTGATAGCAATCTTTGTCACCGATGGCAGCCTCAAAATCAAAGAGGAGCTGCAAATGGCATTTCAATGACTGCGATGTCTTTTTTCAGCGCTGTTGCTCCAGCAGCTGCAGGTGTTATGTAAGTATGACTTGCTTGGCTTATTCTAGGATGAACTGTATATATTTTACATCTAATCATAAGCACTCCTTGTAGTTTTACTAATAGGTCACTTTACGATTAGCAGCTAACAGCTACTATTTATTTCATATATAAATTTATTCAAAAAATTTGTTGTGTATGTTATATTATGGTAAATTCTGCAGGAGATGCTGCCATACCCTGATTACAGCTGCGTCCTTTAATGGCTTTGGATTTTCTCCTTGATGAATTCGTTAAAATTATTGCTATTTTACTTCGAAACTAGTACAGACATAGATAACGGCAAATATGGACATGGTCATGAACTAACATAGAACCTTTCATGTCATTAGCTTGATAATTATTTTGATAATTATTGTATCATATTTACGTAGCATGATGATAGATATCATAGTACTGTGGAGTGTGGACACAGTTGCATCAATTTGGAAATAATGTATGTGGACACAGTTGCATCAATTTGGAAATAATGTATGCTTCATTCTACCCTATATTAATAATAATTGCAATACTGAATCAAAAACAGAGAATATTTACATGACACGTAGCGTATGAAAAATTTATTGACACAGAAGGTGCGAGAACAATAGGGGTCCTTCACGACCATGCCTAGGCATGAACGCTGGAAGGCACTAATGGATGCTACAGATTACAGCCCAACAATTATAACCTGAATGTTAACTGTTGGGAACGATTATCTATGATTTTCAATCCGAATCTGGAATCGTGTGGAAAGGTTATAATCAAGTAGTCTCTGCTACACATTATGAGAAGGTTATTACTCTATATTGATCGCCATTCTGAGCAGAAGGAACATCCAAATTGCATATCATACCTTGGGATATGAGTTACATATTAGATTAATATCATCTACTTAACACCGTTGACTGGTATTGTAATGGGCCTAATTCTTGGGCCCATTTACTAAAACCCCTCTCCCATTCTCTTTTTTGTTGGTCGCTTGGTTCTCTGGCCTCTTTCGATGAGTCCACGCGGGCGTTGGTCTCTCTCTCTCTCTCTCTCTCTCTCTCTCTCTGGTCTCTCTCTCTCTCTCTCTCTCTCTCTCTCTCTCCCCCCCCCCCTTCCGTTCGACTCAGCGAAGCCCGCTAGGGCTCTCGATCCGATCTTTCCTTCCCTCTCACTCGCATGTCATGCGGGGCCCTGATGGGGCTTTGTCACCCTCGTCACTTCACTATGACTCGTCCATCGTCTCTACCTTCCGTCCTTTCTGCGGTGATGAGAGGCTCGCCGAGCCTCTCTGAGGTTGTCGACCCTGACTGAGGGGACGTGTGCCCTCTAGGTTGTTTCGGAGGCTATTTAGCCCTCTTCTCCACTCCTTCTCTTGGCTACATGCTCTATAAGTATCCCCTCACAGCTTCTAAGTTGTGGATTGTTGGTTGCGGCTATTCGAGGTTCATCTTGCACTGATTTCTCGATCGATCTGCTAAGGGTTTTATCGGTTTCTTTGGTTCTTCGACTTCTAATCGGTAGATTTTATCTCCCTTTTATGTTCTACTTTCTTCGATTTTCTCGTATGCTTTGTCTGAGATGCAACGTTGGGATTTGAGAGAAAAATGGGATTTTTACAGAAGGGAAAGGATAATTTTGGAGAGTGAAGTATGGTTTGAGTCCGTATGGTAATTAGTGGGGTTGGTTTTCCTCGCCTACCTGTCGTGGGGTCCCGAGGTGCTCGCTTTGGGCTGTGTTGGCTACGGTCCGCCCCTTTGCTTGTTGTTTTGGGTGTTCAGTGGCTATGTTGCTTGCAGGTTGTCTCTTGCTTACTGGATTGAATTGTTGTGGCTTCCCTCTTGCTTGTGGCTTGTGGTCCTTTACTGGCTGCCCTTTCCAGCTGGGGTTTGTTCTGCTGTTGTTGGGTTTGGCTGAGAGATTTGGTTGTTGTTTTTAGATTGTCATCAAGGTTTACTTGAGATATGCGCCTCGTCCCCCGTTATTTTGACCAGTAGCCCCTATTCCCTTGCTAGAAATCCCGTGGATTTTGCCGTAGGCAT
This sequence comes from Scilla litardierei, assembly GCA_030789695.1. Classification (NCBI taxonomy): domain Eukaryota; kingdom Viridiplantae; phylum Streptophyta; class Magnoliopsida; order Asparagales; family Asparagaceae; genus Scilla; species Scilla litardierei. Next base: position 14,114,341 of record CM061137.1, on the reverse strand, counting down.
GGGTCCCCCACCGCATGATGAAACGACCCCCGATCTAATCCCAAATGGCCTAGAGCCATTATGGGTTACTGTTTAAGTTTTTCCTTATTAAACCGATGTGGTGTTTTCTTGTTTATTGGTTCATTGCATGAGACGGTTTGATGCTTTATTTACAGTTCAGTTTGGAATATCATACCATAAGAAACATCCATGTCTTTACTTTATAACATTCCAGTTTTATTATCATGTTGTCTCTTGAACTTGCTAGTGCCATGAAGTTTAATATTATGATTAAATTGCATGGTCTCTGGGTAGTTACATGTACGTCAGTGGACTATTTTGAGGTTGATTCTTGATATGACATGTTGACTCAGGACTTGACTACGCAGTTTATCTAGTATTAAACTTAAGACACCTCACGACACTAAAAGTAATAAAATATTAATTTCTGCTTGACTCACCGGGTTTCAGAAAACTTATGATCGAGGGAGTGTGTGAGCGACTAGGACCTGATCTATAGCCCCCAGGTTAGGGGACATCCATCATTCAGATGTGTCCTGAGTCCAGAGGGCAGACATGGACATCCATCTTGATAGGTCTTGGAGCCCCCATGACAGGTCACAGTGTTACAACTCTTACAATACGTTACTTTTTTCTTTTGGACTCGACCTGGGGTCGCACCATCGTGGTCCAGGTAGCTCCCAGTTGCACATCGTGCTCCCCTTCATAAGTTATGACCTAGAACTGGTTTACATAGCAGTTACCCCTTTACAGTAGTTGAGACATTAAATGCTTATCACATGCTTTATTTTCACACCATGTCATTATAACGGATGCTCATGTTTCTTTTCTGCACTATTATTATCATGCTGTTGTTTGGCTAGGTATCGTCTACTCCTCTGAGCTGTGGTATAGCTTCTGTTGTCCACTTAGGTGACGTACAAGATTATCCAAGGCGTTGGAGTTGGAGTTTCCGATTCAGAATGCTAGGCGTTGAGTTCGGTCTGCTTGTGTGTGCCATAGTGGCTCTCTTTTTGTACTTTTTGGTTTAGGCTTGGAGCGGGCTCGTGAGTTGTACTTTTGTTTCCTGCTTTTAGATTCAGTTTTATATGTGAGTAACTCTTTACGTTTGTCTGTTCTCTTTATTTTCACTAACACATGCGGGACGTACACACACACTTTCACAATCGTAACGGCACTCGAGAGGCAGGGGTTACAGGTATCATCTACTGTACTTGACACACAAGCTTGAGATATTAGTTGACATTAACTTTATTCATTGATCACCTTGCATATCATTTACTATTAGATAATGATTGTAGATATACCTGATTATCACCATACTGATCATATTACTACATATACTTATCAAAGATATTATTTTATAATTTCTTTCACAGATAAATGCTCAAGTAATTTTTAAAAGTAATGTTTTGTTTTAAAGAACTTATTGAGTAAATCTAGCTGATGACGTTTCCTTTTACTGAACATCGGCTAGGTTCAGAGAGTGAATATATAGAGACCGACCCTTTTATACAGATTGATGAAGACGAGTGGGTGGAAAGCGGGTGTTTCTAGTGGATTATGCTTAGTTATTTTTTAGTAGTAGCTATCAGTAATATATGCATCCTATTTTGTACTGTCCGTAAAGCCTTTATTTTGTTATTGATATTTTTGATTTCCTTGTAACAATACACTCTAATTTTCGGAGATATTTTACTTTATTTCAGATTGAAATATAATAATTTTACTTTTCTATTTTTATTTGGAGTTTGTTAAAGAAATATGCATGGAGAATTTGGACTGTGTTCGTTATACGTATTTAACTCAAAGTAAGAAGAGAGAGAGAGAGGGAGAGAAGTAAGTGAGTATATTCATAAATGAAAGGGATAGTTGTACAACAAACACTATGGGACCTATCACATGAACGAAACGCCTTGGGAGAGTCTGGAAAGCAGTCACCAAGCATAAGGATCGTCATGAGAAAAGCCCCAAAACCAAAGAAGAGGCCACATGAGACCTCCAGAATTATATCCTATTACCTCCAGAGAGAACAAACGGGTCAACAAGACCCCAAAAACTATACCCCAAAACAACCCACACACAAGCTCTGAGGGAGGGAGGTAAGTCTGGGGGAAGCGAGACATTCGACAGAGAGTAAGTTTGGGGGAGGGAGGTAGATGCCAGGGTGCCAGAGAGAGAGAGAGAGAGAGAGAGAGAGAGATATATATATATATATATATATATATATATATATATATATATATATAGGGTAAAGGGATCCTAAGGTGCCTCCTTAGATTCGATCTAAGGAGGCGCCCACATTTCCCTTCAGCTCACACATTTTTTTTGAAATTTTTTTTCATGGGTTTGTTGTTCACCTTATGGATAATCAACATACCAAATTTCAAGGGATTCCAATACTTTTTGAGCCCCCATCCACCACTTACAACTTCGTGGGTTTTTCAGCACGTTTTTAGACCGTTGAAATTGTAAGGGGTGGATGGTGGCTCAAAAAGTATTGGAATCCCTTGAAATTTGGTGTGTTCATTATCCATGATGTGAACAACAACCCCATAAAAAAATTCCCAAAAAAATTGTAGGAGATGGGGGGAAATGGGGGCGCCTCCTTAGATCCCCTTTTTCCATATATATATATATATATATATATATATATATATATATATATATATATATATATATAATGGGTATCATATGATAATGGAGGCTTAGCCTCATATACCAAGATACAAAAAAGTGGGCGGTACAACACAAGTATAAGCCCATGTGGGGCTTGTACTTCCCTACTTTTGTGTCTTGGTATGTAAGGCTAAGCCTCTATTGTCATATGATACCCATTATAGCCACCCACCTACCAAGGTTGTAAAAAACGCTAGGCGCTAGGCGTTCGGATTGCTAGCGCCTAGCGCCCAGAGCATTAATCGGGGATTAATCGGCCTAGGCGGATTTGCATTTTTTAATTATTTTATTTATTTATATATAATATATTTATGTTTATATATATATATATATATTATTTAAAATACATCAAATATTTAATGCATACTAAATCAAATCCAGTTTACCTGCTTTAGAGTATTTGTGTGCAACAAAATAAAATTTAAAAGATACTCTTGTGCAATTAAGCCATTTACCAAAAACGCCCAGACACCGCCCAGGAACCGTCCAGGAACCGCCCAGAGCGTCCAGACACCGCCCAGAACGCTTAGGCGGCCGATTAATTCCCAAAACGCCCAGATTGACCGCCCGGGCCATACTCGGGGCGTTTACTGGCCGCCTAGCGCCTAGGCGCCGCCCAGGCGGCCGCCCAGGCCGATTTTTAGAACACTGTCACCTACACATTCTGATGCGGACGCCCAAGCCACCGCCCCGCGGACCGTTTCGCTTGCCTCAAGGCGCCCCCGGGACCCACTTGATACTTAGGCTTTGGTGATTTATTTAGTCTAGGGGTATTCTAGTCTTTTCGGACTAGATTAGTAAATCCCCTATTTTCTATTTATTAGGGCTAGCCGTCTTTTATTTCTTTATGCTTGATTTGTGAAAACTCATTGAGTCGTCAATTGTGAGGGTTGTTAGGCTTTGATCCGTCCATCCAAAGCTAGGAGACCGGATCTCGTCTCGAAGGGGATCCATTTATCTAGTGTTATTCGCAAATCATTCTCTATAAAAATCCTCTTTTTAATTTTCCTCTTTTAAAAATCTGAACTTTATTGATTCGATCCACCGGATCGTATCAAATTGGTATCAGAGCACTACGATTCCATGGCAACGGGGACAAGGGCTTCCGTGGATGAGAAGATCCAAGGTCTACGCGACGATCTCAATCACGAGATCGAGGGTTTGAGGAAGGCGATGGAAGCTTCGATCAAGGATCACGCACACACCCAAGAGGACATTCAAACGGAGCTTGGAATCATGAGAAGGGAGGCCGCGGAGACGGGAAGGGATCTTAAAAGTTTGAAGGATGCCACGGCGGCGATTCCGGCGATAATGGAGTTGTTGCAAGGTTTAACCAAGGAAAAGGCGGCGGATCGCGACAAGGGGAAAGCAACGGAAGAGATCCACGGCTATTCCGGCGTCGATTCATCAAATCAAGGACCCCCGAGCCACGGGGAAACACATGCGGCGGCGGCGGCTCCAACCCTAGCCGGCGGGCTAGGGTTTGGCGCGACAAGGCCCGGATCCACATCCACGGGCCTTGTCGGGCCTATTTGGGGGTCGACCGACCCGCCCGGCCCAGCCACGGCCTGGGCGGGTCAGGCCGGCCACCCCCGGCCCTCGACGCCCCAAATTGGGGCCGCCGGAGGGCCGGCACCCCCTTGCGGGGGTGCCCAGGGCCCGCCGACCCCCTTTAGGGGTCGGGCGAGCCGCGCGGCCCCCCGCCTGGGGGTCGGTAGCCCCAGGCGGGGGCGGCACAGGAGGCTCGGCCCCTGCTTGGGGCCGGGCGGGTCCGCTGGACCCCGGGCAGGGGTCAGCGGGCCCGGGCGACTTCTCCGGAGACGCGGCAAGCACGGGGGGTGTTTGGCGGTGTTGCGGGGTTCGTACCCCAATCTGGAGGAACCTTGGGGGCAACGAGAGGCAGATGGGCCTCAGGAGCAGCTATTGGGGCCCCAGCGGGCCAGTTTTGGAGAGCAGAGACCATTCCGCCGGGGCCGAGGCCCCATTTTACACGGCCGCCAGAGTTTCCGGGGCACTACTACCAGCCCGAGGCATGGGAGAGACCTGCATGGCCAGAGGAGCTGTACGGGGTTGACGGGGGAGACCCGAGGGAGGCTCGGGGTGGCGAGATGGTCAGGGGTGGTGATCGCGGCGGAGATAGGGGGCAGCTAGGCGACATCAACGCAGATCGGCGGTTGATGAAGCTGAAGATGCCGACCTTTGACGGCACCGACCTTGATGGGTGGATATACCGAGCGGAGAGGTATTTCCAGGTGATGGGTCTGACGGAGCAGGAGGTCCTAACGGCCATCGGGATTTACTTTGAGGGGAAGGCTCTGGCCTGGTACCGGTGGAAGATAGCACGGTCCCCCTTTCGGACCTGGGAGGAGTTGTCAGCAATGATCGTGGACCGATTTCAGGAGACGGCAGGGGGGATTTCTACGAGCAGCTGTCGGCCCTGAGGCAGGAGGGGACCGTGAGGGACTATGTAGAGAGGTTTGAAATGCTGAATAGCCGGGTGAAGGGGGTTACCGACGAGGTGATGATCGGGAACTTCATGAGGGGGCTGAAACCGTCGATACGAGCTGAGTTGCGGATGCAGAGCCCGGCTACCTTGGAGGACGTCCTTCGCTTAGCACATAAAGCGGAGGAGAAGCACACAGAGGAGAGGAGCACTCGGGGAACTTGGGGGGCCAGAGCCAGCGTAGTCAGACATCACCGGTCCCACCTCTGGGGGTTACAGTAACACCAGGTGACGCGGAGAAGAAGAAAGAGGAAACCCGACCAGTGATCCCTGGTAGGCGGATGACTGAGGCCGATATGAGGGCAAGACGTGCTGCAGGCCTTTGTTTCAGATGCGATGAGAAGTTCAGTCCCGGTCATCGATGTGCGAGCAGGCTGATGCAGATTGTGATAATGCTGGACGAGGGGGAGTATGCAGACGAGAGAGAGCCAGTGATGACGGAAGAGAGCGAGATTGAGCACGCACACCTGGATGTAGCGGAGGTGTCCCTGAACTCCTTGGTAGGGGTAACCACGAACCATACCATGAAGTTGTCGGGGCGATTGGGCGACGTGCCAGTGACGGTACTCATAGACAGTGGGGCTACCCACAACTTCATCTCTCGACATTTGGTGGATCTTCATAGGTTGCAGGTGAGCACCTTGGAGACGTTTACGGTCCTCTCCGGGACAGGGATGAGGGAGGAGACCAGTGGGATGTGCAAGGGGCTGAGTCTAACCTTACCAGGAGTGCAGATCGTGGAAGACTTCTTGCCCCTAGAGTTGGACAATATCGATGTGATTTTGGGCGTGCAGTGGCTGAGGGGGTTGGGCGAGGTGAAGATGAATTGGAAGCAGCTCAGGATGGAATTCCAGGAGGGGGGTCGCACGGTGGTTCTGACAGGTGACCCTAGCCTCTGTTTTCCCTCGGGGGCCTTCAAAGCCAGATCTCCACCTTGAGGACAAGGTGGCTCTTTTAGGGGGAGGTATTGATGCGGACGCCCAAGCCACCGCCCCGCGGACCGTTCCGCTTGCCTCAAGGCGCCCCCGGGACCCACTTGATACTTAGGCTTTGGTGATTTATTTAGTCTAGGGGTATTCTAGTCTTTTCGGACTAGATTAGTAAATCCCCTATTTTCTATTTATTAGGGCTAGCCGTCTTTTATTTCTTTATGCTTGATTTGTGAAAACTGATTGAGTAGTCAATTGTGAGGGTTGTTAGGCTTTGATCCGTCCATCCAAAGCTAGGAGACCGGATCTCGTCTCGAAGGAGATCCATTTATCTAGTGTTATTCGCAAATCATTCTCTATAAAAATCCTCTTTTTAATTTTCCTCTTTTAAAAATCTGAACTTTATTGATTCGATCCACCGGATCGTATCACATTCTTTTTTTGAATTAACTATGTTACGGGTCTTTCTTTCCATTCTCGAGTATAATAGGAAGTGGGACGCAACACTTCAACATCCATTGTATCATCGGTTTGAAAGATATTGATATTCTAAAGAAGAGCATATCTTCAGCATTAGAAATTTGTGTAGACTTAACTATCACATGTGAACTTGGATTCTTATTTAGAAGAACTTGATCACAATTTCTTACCATACCAAATTATTATGTAGATGCACTTCTTGTACTACCTTTAGAGCCAACTCCTTTCCCCTGTAAGCCATGCACTTTTTGATCTTGAAGTGGTATCCTCGCTACACCATAGCTTTAATTGACTTCAACTTCATGTTAGGCGACTCTCTACACCATGGCTTTAATTGACTTCAACTTCATGTTAGGCTCATCTTTAAAAGTGTCCAAGTATCTTTTTTGCAACCCAAGAAACTCTACATTGCATCACCTCATCTATAATCAGTACTCCAATCAGGGTTCTCATCATAAACTTCTCCCCATCACAAGTCACTACCTTCTGAATGGACATGACTTGCTTTTGCACTTAGCTATTATCCTTTTCCACTCATTTTCACAAATTTGAGATTTTTCTGAGAAACACAAGCAATATGCGGTATAAACATCTTGAATTTTGTTGGAGATTCAAACAACATACATGCCTCCAAACTTGATTCTACATTGAATTGTTGATATCTTATTACTAGTGGTAATTTTTTTCTGTATTTGAATCAATAAATGAGTAGATAGACTGACTATCTAAGTACTTAGTAATCGATATGGTCGCATTCTGATCTACCAAATGCTTGTAGGCCTTTTGTCTTGCAAACTTTAGGTATATCATCTTTGTTCCTTATACCGACTCCAAAATTTCTCATCAGCTAACTCCATATTTTCTTCAACCTCTTCTGAAAAGCTACTTAATGGATTGAAATCACAATCAGTATCATTATCCTCATCTGCATCATCCTATACAACTCTTTTACATTTATCTTCTTATTCATATTTTTTCAATGCTTCAGACATGATCTTATCATATCTTCCACACAATCATATGGAATAGCCCAATACTAGCCTTTCAATGAGAGTTTTAGCAGCAACACCCTCCTTCAACCCATGTCTATTAGTTTCAAGTTTAGCACCTACCAAGTCTTCCAGCACATGCCTTTAATGAGAGTTTTAGCAGCAACACTCCCCTGCATCACGGGCTTGTCAATTCTAATAGCAACACTCTCCTGAATCACAGGCTGGTCAGTTCCAGACTCAGCAACAACATCATGTTTGAGCCCCTTTATCATTCTTATAAAAATGCAAAATGTTCAGCTTCACCCTCTTGCATGATATCATCATTACATTCTCTTCAATTAGATTTTTTAGAATCCTGCCCCAACTCTTCTACATCAAAGTTGATATGCTCATTGCTATGGCGACATCCTCCTCATCGTGACCTTCTTTGCAATAATCTGGAAGTAATTCTTCTTTCTCATGTGTCAAATGTTTTATATACAACAATATATTTATATCAATATCCATGTAATTAAACATACGCAGAACATCATATTTTGTTAGTATTCTAACCAATTATTTATCCATGCTTAAATCAGTAACTTTTGAAACACCATGTAGTCTTTATACAACTGCAAGATCTTCTGTTGAGAATCTAACACAATATCAAACAACACCTAAGTGTGCATAGTGGAATATATGAAAATAATGTGTCGTCAACTATATCAATGGAGAGTTAGGATCTTGGATGAATCATAAGAAGCACAAGATAGCACCAACCAATCCATCCAACCAACCATACAGAGGCAAGGATTTATACTGGTTTGGCCTAACCTATGACCTGCATCCAGTCTTTCGTTGTCACGATTTCCACTAGATCAGAGATGATAATACAGAGTATACACTGACTACAAATCTCCTTAAAGCTCGTAGTCATCTCAAAGCTCTCTCTTCGCTTGTCGCGGCAAAAGACTCGCTTCTCTTGAAGACGCAAGGAAATCTTCTCAATTCTCCATCGCGTAGCCGTCGCGTATGCTTGCGTGTCGTCAAAGGTGTATCTCTTGATATTTACATCATATGAATTCTTCCTAGGGTATAGGGTGTTTCTGATCATGTCCATCTGATTTAATCCTAATAGAAATCAACGGTCTAGATTAGAAGCTGGAATATGGGCGTATTAGGGTTTCTGGGCATCGGCACAGTCGTGCTGATATGCGGCACGGCCGTGCGCAGAACTACGTAATCTGCCTGTCTATGCAGTTAAGTCGGTGAGTCGGTAGCGAGTCGGCCAAGTACCGACTCATGACTAGTCGAACGAGTCGACGACTAGTCGCATCCTGATGTTAACATATTTTATTTCTCGTATCAGATGTTGCTTCTTGTTTTTAGATTTGTACTATGCATATAATTTTCTAGCTCAGATAAATGCTTTGAAAATTCACTATTTTTAAATCTTTTGCCTGCATATTATTGCAGATACTGTCATGTTAGAGTTCAATCAGTAATTCAATATACATCTGGTTTGCGATGGAGGCGAACAACCATGAGTCAGAAGGATCATATGGAAGCAGGCAATGAGACAGTTGGATTCTATAGCGGAATCAGGAAACTATACACCAAGGATGAGATCTCTACATGGAAACGGATGAGGCTAGTCGCAGTTTTAGAGTGAATATTTTCTAGAATTCATTATTGATGGTCATCTGCTGAAAATCTCTTGGTGGGGGAGAGTTTCAAGGCTTTCTTGACTTCCTCCTGGAATTCAAATCGATCCATTGTGAATGTTTTGATTACCACGAAGTTAGAACGGGAGACAAATAATTTTCCCTCTTGTATTTTGATTGTAGAAGTATGCTGAAAAAGTCGGACCAAGTCGGACCAAAAGTTGGATCAAATCGGTCAAAAAGTCGGACCAAGTCGACGCCTAGTAGGTGTCCGACTCACCTTTCGAATTTTTAAAAATTTCAAGTCGGTTCTCCACTGACTCTCGACTAGTCGGCGACTAGTCGATGACTTGTCAAGGCCTTGATAGCATAGCTGCCTGTAGCTTCTGAATAATCTGCACGGCCATGTTGAAAAATAGAAAGTTACCTGTCAGCGTTGTTGGACCAATACGGCTGTGCAGCACGGTCGTGTTGAAATAAAACAAAGAGTTAGCTGTCAATATTGTTCGACTAACACGGTCGTGTTGGGTATTGCACGGCTGTGTCCAAATCTGCGTAAGTCAGCTGATACATCTTCTGACACGCACATCTATGTCAAAACTAGCACGGCTGTGTCACCTCCCAGATTTCAAGTTTGAAGCACTAATCAACAAACTCTACCCTGCTTCAAACTTTTTCAACGGAAAATCATCAACCACGCACCTTGTATTGATTAAGCTCAAGTAATGCCTGAGCTTGACTGCATGAACGATATTCGTGAGCATATCTGCAGGATTATTATCCGTCAAGACCTCCGGTGCTATCACCTTCTCTTCGTGAAGGATGAAGCCCTGCATTTCTATATGCGTGGTCCTCCGGCTGTAGGCTTGATGCTTCGTCAAGTGAATTGCGTTTTGACTGTCGCAGTAGACCTTCATCACTTCTTGCGATATACCCAAGTCTCTCAATAGATTTCTCAGATACTTACCTTCCGTGATCGCCTCAACTATAGCTATCATTTCCGCCTCCATGGTTGACAGTGCTACAATGGACGAAGGATCGATCTTCATAATATCACGTCAGTGCCCAATGTGAACATATACACTGTCGTAAATATCCTTCTATCTCTGTCACCTGCATAATCTGAATCATAGAATCCAGATATCAACAACCTGTCTCCCTTGCTGAAAGATAAACCAACGCTGGTCGTTCCCTTCAGATATTTCAGTATCCATTCACAGCCTGCCAATGTTCCTTTCGTGGGTTCGCCATGTATTTACTGACGACTCCAACTGCCTGAGCTAAGTCTGGACGTGTACAAACCATGGTGTACGCCGCGTACATCAGCCTTCCCACGACACTAGAATAGGGGACTATGGACATGTAGCGTGCCTCCTCGTCGGTGCTAGGTGACAGTCTAGCAGAAAGCTAGAAGTGAGCGCCTAGCAGTGTGGTGACAGGCTTCGCATTCTCCATTCCATAGCGTGCTAGGACTTTCTTTATATAGCTATCCTGGCTTAACCTCAACTTCCGAATCTTATTGTCTCTACTGATTTTCATACCAATGATCTTTGCAGACACCAGATCCTTCATGTCAAACTTTTCAGCAAGATTCTCCTTCAACTTATTAATTTCCTTCATGTCCCATGACGCAATCAGCATATCGTCAATGTAAAGAATCAAGTATATCCTTGACTCATCATCAAGTGTGCGAACATAAACACACTGGTCCTTTATACTCCGTTCGAAACCATTGTTCATCATGAAGGAGTCAAATCTCGTATACCACTGCCTTAGACTTTGCTTTAAACCGTATAAGGATTTTCTTAACTTGCATACCTTCTGATCTTGCCGCTCCATCACAAAGCCTTCAGGCTGGTGCATGTAGATTTCTTTATCAAGCTCACCATATAAGAACACCGTCTTAACATCCAGCTGCTCCAACTCTAAGTCATGAGCTACTACAAAGGCCAACAACAAACGGATAGACTTGTGTCTTACCACGTGCGAGAAGATCTCATTGTAATCTTCTCACTTCCTCCGTGCAAATCCATTGGCCACCAACCGAGCTTTATATTTCACATCGCCGATATCTTCTTCTTGACCTTGTATACCCACTTGCAACCAATGGCCTTCCTGTCATGGGGCAATTCTACCATTTCTCAAGTACCATTCTTGTAGAGGGATTTCATCTCTTCCATCGCCAGCTGTCATTTTGGAACTGCGCTCGAAGTCTGGACTTCATTGAACGTCAAGGGCTCCGCGTGCTCTATGTTCACGGCGTATGCATGCATGCCATCAAATGCAAAAGTAAAAGCAGAATAATTCCACTCACACAATCTCTCTGGTGCTCTCCAAGTCAATGACCTCTGCACTTCCATCTGACACTGGACAAGAAACTCACCATGAGTCTGAATCTGATCTGTTTGTATCCGCTCTCTCTCAGCAGTCTGGTCCTATCATGTCTCAGCATCTCGTGTCTCTATCTCCAGGGTAAGTGGCTCGACCTCAGCGTCAACCTCCTCAGGCCTATGTCCACCATCTAAATGAGTTATCTTTGGCATGACCATCAACGACTCATCAAATGTGACATGCATACTGGTGAACGTCTTTTTGGACATAGGATCTAGCAACATGAATCCCTTTACTCCCTCGTGATATCCAAGCAAGATGGCCTTCCTAGCCCTTGAAGCTAGTTTGTCCTTTAGCAAAGCATAGGCAGTGCATCCAAATATCCTCAAGTACGAGTAATCACTGGTCTTCACTGTCCATACCTCCTCAGGAATTTTGAAGATTGCCGATGATTGTAGTCTGTTCACGAGATGTACAACGGTAGTCACAGCTTCATCCCAATATTCCTTAGGAAGTCCAGCAATAAGCCTCAAGCTTCGGACTTCTTCATCAGTATACGGTTAATCTTTTTGCAACACCATTTGACTGTGGATCTCAAGGCGTAGTGTAGTGTTGTAAAATACCCTGAGATCTACAGAATTCTTTGAACACTCTTGAGGTGTACTCACCACCGTTCTCTGAAATTAAAACCTTGACGGCTCTCACTGTCTGCTTTTCAACAAAGGCTCTCCAAGACTTAAACTTCTCGAAAACTTGATCTTTTGATTTCATCAGATAGATCCACACCTTCCTCGAGAAATCATCAATGAAGGACACGAAATACTTTGCTCCCCCTAATGGTAGGTACATAAGTTGGCCCACATACATCTGAATATATATAGTCAAGTGGTCCTTTGTTGCTATACTCTGCGATCCCAATGTGTGTCTTTGTAGCTTATATTCTACATACTTCTCACAGAACTTCAATCTCTCCTCTCTGGCCTGTATCAGCTTCCATTTTTGAAGCACGTCCAATGACTTTTCACTTGGATGTCCAAGACGAAGGTGTCATAGCTTTGCCGATCCTTCGTCATCTGTGCCCTGAGAGATGCTAGCATCACCCTCTACGGTGTGCCCCTGCAGCGCATATAAGTTCTGTACCCTCTTTCCCTTCATTACGATAAGAGAACCCTATGACATTTTCAATAGATCACCTTCTATTATCGTCTTGCACCCAAGTCCTGCTAAAGCTTCAATAGAAATCAAACTCTTTTTCAAGTCTGGTACGTGATGCACATCTATAAGTATCATGATGACCCCAGCATTTTGATTCGTACATCTCATACACCCACTGTCTTGCATGTCATATTGTTCCTCATCAGAACGTTGTCGTCTTCTCTGGAACAATACGAACTAAACCAACCATGTGAGGTGTCATGTGGAATGAACATCCCGAATACAAAAGACATCCGACCCCTAGATCTTTAGATGCAGTCGCTATCAAAATCTCACCGTCATCATTGCTATTGCTACTGATCCCCACTGAGGCGGATTCAGAAACTTCATCCTTGCCTTTTCCATTTTTTAGCTTAGGGCAGTCACGTTTCCATTGGCATGTCTCGTTGCACAAGTGACACCTGTCCCTACGCCCTCGTGATTTAGATCTTGAGCAACCCTTGTCCTTCATGGACCCATGGCCGCCTCTAGAATCCTGACGTCCCCTAATAAAGAGTGCATCCCTTTGATCACCACTTTCTCGTCTAGTCACTTGATACGAAGAACCTCAGAGTGTATCGTGGACTCTACCTCCAGAGATAAAGATTTACGTTTATATATCATGGACCTGACCAATAGGTCGAATCATCTGTTAAAGAACATAGCAATATCATTGCCAATTGCTCGTCCTCGATATTCACCCCCATACTCCGCAAATCAGATACAATCTTCGTGAAAGCGTCAATGTAATCCTTGACGTGGGCTCACTCTCTCATCTTCAGCACATATAACTGTTGCATTAAATATAATCTGCTCGTCAGATTCTTTTTTGCATAATGCGCCTTTAGCTTCTTCCAAAGCTTCTCCATAGTAGCATCCTCAGACACATTTCTGAGCACTTCATCTGAAAGTGATAACTGCAATGCGCTCAACGCTTTTCGCTCCTTCTCAGCCTTTTGTGCATCCATGACATCCTTGTCAAAACTGTCTTTCTCAAAGACAATTTGTGAGCAACCATCTCCATGAGAATCTTTAATCTCCAAAGCTTGAAGTCGTTTCTCCCAGTGAACTTGTTTATCTTGAATGATGTGGTAGACGACGATGTCTTGACTCATTATTTCTTCCTCACCAATAGCTCTGATACCACTTGTTGGGAATCTAACACAATATCAAACAACACCTACGTGTACACAGCGGAATATATGAAAATAATGTGTCGCCAACTATATCAATGCAGAGTTAGGATCTTGGATGAATCATAAGAAGCACAAGATAGCACCACACAATCAAACCAAGCAACCACGCAGGCAAGGATTTATACTGGTTCGGCCCAACCTATGGCTTATGTACAGTCTTCCGTTGTCACGGTTTCCACTAGATTAGAGATGATAATAAAGGGAATACACTGACTACGAATCTCCTCCAAACCAATGTGTGCTCTCTTGACAAAATAATTCTAGTCCTATAGCAATTACAATGTCTCATGCACACAACTAATGAAGAGATCTTACCAGAGACTCTTGAACTAGGAATACCTCCTCTCCCAAAGCTCGTAGTCACCTCAAAGCTCTCTCTTCGCATGTCGTCGGTAAAAGATCTGCTTCTCTTAAAGACGCGAGGAAATCTTCTCAATTCTTCGTCGCGTAGTCGTCGCGTATGCTTGCGTGCTGTCAAGTGTATATATCTTGGTATTTATATCATATGAATTCTTCCTAGGGTAGTAGAGAACGTTTCTGATCATGTCCATCCGATTTAACTCTAATAGTAATCAACTGTCTAGATTAGAAGCTGAAATCTGGGTGTATTAGGGTTTCCGAGCATCGACACGGCCGTGCTGATATGTGGCACGGTCGTGCGTAGAAATGTGTAATCTGCATATAGCTTCTGAACAACCAGCATGACCGTACATCACGACCACGTTGAAAAAAAACAGAAAGTTACCTGTCAATGTTGTTGGACCAACACGGTCGTGCAGCACGGCCGTGTCGAAATAAAACGGAGAGTTGTCTGTCAGTACTGTTGGACCAACACAGCAGTGTAGTGTATAGCACGGCCGTGTCCAAATCTGGGTAAGTCAGCTGATATATCTTCTGACACGCACTGCCGTGCCAAAACCAGCACGGCCGTGTCACCTATCAGATTTCAACTTTGAAGCACTAATCAACATCTTCACCAACCACATTAGTTCTAACCATCCCATGATATCAGTATCAAAATCTCTAAGGAGATGCATCTTTCCCCTAGATACTTATTTCCATGCCCTCAAACTTTTCAAAGTACCACACTTCTATAAACACAAAAAGAAGAAGACTTGAGGATCATGACAGAGAAAGAAACAACAAAATAAGTAAAGCTACAAAAAACTATGACCGGCTTTCTCAATATCCATTACAACACCATACATAAAATTATTGCATATTTTCTCATGAGCCACATATCAAACCTACTAAGTCTAATAAAGTGTTTAGACATAATTAGCTAAACACCACATTATGTACTTATATCCAATCAAACACTAACCTAGCTACTAACACTCGACACAAACAACAAATCAAGTCACTTTAAGTGGTCCTAACACCCACACAACTCCTTTCTGATTGGTCTTGTGAAGTACATTGTTGAGATATTGACATCATCATTTATGAACTATGCCCTACAGTCCTGACCAAAATTTCAAAAAAATATTCTTTTCCTCTCCCCTAAAAAGTGATTTTTTTCCTTGAAAACCGAACTTTACGACCCAATGAGAAATATAAAGCAACATGTTTAAATTACTTATTTTTAACACCTATTTCACATATCTTCCCTGTATTCTTTAACTCTAGGAGAAAACCCCAAAATTGTCACTGAGAAACGATCTTCTTCTTCAACTACAACCTTACTCCAAATATTCTCATTCCTTTTGGCTTCTACCTAGTAATATATGGTAGCGACCGTCAATCGTTTCCAACAGCAATGGACACTACGTCTTAATTTGCTCTATCATATCGCACTGAGTGTCAGGGGTGAGATCTGAATGGAGGGCAAAACTTTATCTTTTCTTTTTCTTCTCATTATTTCAATCGAATTATACATTAATAACTGGGGTGATTTTGACATTGACTATTTGCCGTTAACGGCTTATTGGTGTTTGGGATTTGATTTGCACACTCACCTTTTTACTCGCGCACATACCACTTATTTAAAAGTTTGCCATTACTCCCGTGCACATATCACTTATTTATTAGTTTACCACTACTTCAGTGCACATACCACTTATTTACAAGTTTGCCATTACTCCAGCATACTCCCAGGGTCAAATTTCCGAAAAAGCCCATGGGGCTCCGTCAGTGTTTCATCGGGGTTTCCTCGTCCCCTCCTCCGACATCCCCTACCCATTCTCCACCCCCTTGTTTGCCGCCATATGTGGTCGAAGAAAACGGCGGCGACGGTTTGCAAGAACATCGTGATCCACGATGCGAATGTGACGATGAGTTCGTCGGAGGAGGCGATGAATATGAACGCTGATAGAACTCGAAGGAAATCTGAAGCTTTATTGAGAAAAACTAAAAATAAAGTAAGATAAAGGGCTACAATCAAAGTGGTAACCTCCCTCCCAAGACGCTGATTAATAAGGGACGTCAGCACCTTCCCGTATAACTTGAAGAACTCTCTTCAATCTCACAATTATCAAAATAAGCATCCATCCTCTCCTAGCCGGCCCTAGCCTTAAATAGAGAAAAGTTACAGAAAATTGCAGATTTTCCAAAACGCCCCTAAAATTTGAAAATTCCCAAAATGCTCCTAATATGCCCAACGCACATAAAATTTTTTGATCTATTATTACTCCGGCTCCGAAAATCCACCGTGTCCTCAAAGTGGTACATGAAGTGCGTGTGACATCCATTCCAAGTAGATGACATGCCTCCTATCGGGTCAAAAGGATGAGATTGGTCTTCATTGCCTTCAACGATGTCCTGAAGAAAGCCACGGTAGTCGTCCATCAGATCTGAAGGTCATCCATGCCCAAAACAGAATTGCTGATGCTCGAGAGATCATTCGACTGAAAACCTTAGTCTATGGAGCCCCTGGAGATCCTTCACATCATCCTCAGGACTTAAAAGCAGCTGAAAATCATCGTTGAGGACTCGGCTAGCCCACCAGATGTCGCGGGACCTGACTCTCCTCCCAAGGCTTGGCAAAGCTCTGGCAGCCCTCCCGGGGCTCGCCAGAGCCTTGGCAGGACTGCGAAGCCCTGGTAGGGCCTTGGAGTGGTTGCTGGGCCCTTGCCGGGACTGCAAGGGCCCTCCAGGGCCCTGCTGGGTCCTTGTCCGGCCACTACAAGGCCTGGTAGGGCCTGCAGGTGTCCAAAACTGCTTGCAGGCTGCCGGCCCTCCAATCACGACGACTAGGGTTTTCCTCCTTCCACGAAGTAGTCGTCGTCGGAGAGTAACCCTTCAACAAAAGCTTCCACCTTTCCCGTTCCCTTATCTAAAGTTGTCGCCTTTTTCATCGGATTAGGGTTTGAGTCGTCGCTGTTTAACTTTGCCAAAATCCACACAAGTTGTTGTATGATTTGTGTTAGGGCTTCTCCATGTTTCTCGAGGGTTTCGCCTTGCTTCGTTAGGGCACCTTCATGTTTCGTTAGGGTTTTCTTTATGCCTTCAATTTCGCCATTGAACTTCTCCACCGCATCGATACAATTTTTAGATCTCGTTGCCGCCACCATGGATTGACGTTCTCCGATACCAAATTAATAGAACTCGAAGGAAATTTGAAACTTTATTGAGAAAAACTGAAAATAAAGTAAGATAAATGGCTATAATCAAAGGGGTAACCTTCCTCCCAAGACGCCGATTGATAGTGGACGTCCGCACCTTCCCATAGAACTCGAAGAACTCTCTCTTCAATCTCACAATTATCAAAATAAGTATCCCTCCTCTCCTAGCCGGCCCTGGCCTTAAATAGAGAAAAGTTACAGAAAATTATAGATTTTCCAAAACGCCTCCAAAATCCGAAAATTCCCAAAACGTCTCTAATGGACCCAACACACATAAAAAGTCCAGATCGATCAAACACGCGGAGGATGAGGCCGAGAGGCTGGGGCGGGGGATGGGGAGGGGGTCGGAGGCGGGCTGGGGAGGGCGGAGGAGGGTGGGCAAAGCGGGGGAGGGGTGATGTGGCGGTTGGAGGAGGGGCTTGGGATGGCGGGCGAAGGAGGCAGGGGAAGAATGGGAGTCCTCGTCGTTGTCATCAGGGGGCGGCGGCGGGCGGCGGCGAAGTAAAACGGTGGGTATGTGTGCGGGGTAAAAATGAAAATATTTGAGAAAGTTTGGATGGCAAACTTGTAAATAAATGGTATGTGCGCGTGAGAAAATGGTGGGTTCGCAAATCAATTCCCTTGGTGTTTTAAGAAACGGTAAAAGAATTGTGGAGTCAACTTTAATTTAAAAAGTTAATGATGTTTAAGGAGAACCCACAAAAGGATTTGGGGATTTAGGTAAATTTAGCCATCGGAAGTCCCTCTACGTTTCAACTTAAACTTTGGATACGAATAAATCTGAGCACATAGTATGGCTTCTCTGGCGAATCTCCCAAATGGGCCTCTAGATTCTGTCGTCAGAGCCACTTGTCACCCAAGGGAGAGTTTGGAATATGCTGATATGCCTAACATAGCCGAATTTGTACCCACATCTGGAGATTTGAACCATTTGTGCCACCCATCCCATATTATGGCTTCACTGGATAATCATCTCAAGGGGACAGATTCTATCATAATATGTTATATCATATGTTATATCATATCCCACTTGTGACCTAAGGGAGAGTTTGGAATCTGAGGAAAGGCCCGGGATAGTTGGATTTGTACTCAGCCGTGATGGAAGGTTTAACCATTTTTGTTAGCTCTCTTCTGTGCTCCTGTTTGAGGGATTGTTGGTGTAATTTATTCGGGTCATATGTGATTAAGATTATTACACACTGAAAAGTCAAGTTAAAGGCGATGCATCTTTAAGGAGATGCATCTTTTTTTTGTTTCTTCCTTTTTGTGTATACATGCAATGAATTCTTTTCTTTTTGAGTACAGTCTGATTTTTATGACAAAACGCTGATTGAATTGGATTCTTGTTTGCTGGTTTCTACCATTGAAATTGATCATCCTTGGTTGCAGCTTTTCATGGGCACAAAAGCGCCAACATGCATCCTTCTTACCAGGTATAACTAAAATCTCGTCCTAGTTTTGTCCAGCATTATTCCCCGTTAACCCGTCCAAATTACATTTGTTGCGGAAAAAAATGAAGCTGTTGTGATGAAATCTGGCAACTCCCCTAAGCTCTCTGATACCATGCCAACTCACTTCACTTTATGCCATGATAAACAATGTATATCAACATTCCCAACACTTGGGATTTTATTAACCATTCAATTCTTTTGATGTACATTTGTCATTACTGATTGCATGTCGAGGATAAGAAACTGGGAGCTCGGTTCTTTATTTATTTCGGTAAATGAAAGCCTGAAAGCCTGTATAACTAATATATTAGTAAGGAACACCCCTTGCATCTATTAACTATATAGATAGAGGGAAGCCATGTACTGTGTAGCGAAGCAACGAAACAGTATAATCTTTGGCTCTCATATCGACCGACTAATGCTTGTTAAGTAATTAAAGGCCTCCAAAAAAAGAATGGTATCTTAAATTGTCCTAAATCTGTATGTTCAATCATGTAACTCGTATGCATTGCATAATACCCTTTTCTTGGAGTTGATTTGTGTTTGCTGATGCTGCAGGGGATCACATGGTTTTCTTCTTACTGAACGTGGTACAGTTTGTTGCTTTCATCATGACCTTCAAACCCTTTCTGGCTACAAGAAGTTGAACACGATCCAATAGTGGTATACATTCGCTTGGCTCATCGGCTCCTTTGCTCTTCGGTTGTCATGGATTATTTGCATTGGAATCTACAAATACAATTCGTCCATGTCATGATACCAGGATGTCTGATACTGATCAATGAGGGTGTCATTTTTTAGTTTTTTATTGATGGGCAGCCAACTCCGCTAGAGTTTTTGCTGCAAGTCTTAAGCTTTAAAAAATGAGGAGGGTTGTATGACCTGTAAAATAACTTATCATGGATTTATATAGAAATTTTGTTGGGGGGTCTTTTTAAGTGGCGCGTTGTACTGGACAGAAGAGAAAGCGTTAGATCGTAATGTGAAAAATAAGTAACCGATGTCACGGCGCAAAGGACGTTTTAGGCCCAAGTGCAATGGGCAGTCCAACGGTATTCGGGATCCTTGATTGTGCAAGAAAATTGTATTTGGCTAGAAACCATAAGGAGCTTTTACGCACACATTTGAACCATTGGCACTGTGCACATCAACATGTTCGTGTGTAGGTGTGTAGGTCTTGTTGAACATCACAGGTAGGTTTTGATGATGAGGAAACAAGTTATGTGCAAACAAGTTATCTACTACTGAACTATGAGTGTTGTATAAAGTACAAAGAAAATCAAAGCTAAAGTAAATTCTATCAAGGCCTAAGGATTACAACATTTAAAGGAATCAAGACAATGAGAACGAAATTCAAGACTATACCAAAGAAGCTTTATTGTAAAAAGAATATGTTTGATGTAATTTTATTTTTGTTTTGGTTAAAATGTTAAAGCCTCGTTGAAGCTTTCTCTCACTCACTCACTCACAAAAGAAACTTTAAAATAAGTTCTAAAGTTTTTTTAAATTTTTTTTTAATTTTCCAACGTTTTTCTTGGCCAAAATATTGTTTTCTGAAGCTGCCTAGTCGACCAGAAGTGATCCCTAGTGGACTAAGAAATCTGGAAATCAATGGATATCAGTATGTCAAAAGTAGTCAACTATAGTTCAAAGATTAGTCGACTAAATCGAGTACACTAATCGTTTAATAAACAAACAGAGAGTTATCAGTTTCTGATGTGAATGGCTAGATTAGGGACACTGATTAATCGACTAGGTGACACATTAGTCGACTAATCAATATACCGATATTACCGTGGGCCAAAATAGGATTAGCGCAAACTAGCCATTTGTGATCGTTTTAATGGTGTTTTTGGGATTTTGTTTAACAAGTTTTTGAGAACAAATTTTAGAAGTGTTATATAAAGAAAAATCATATTATGCTACGAAAAATATTTTTTATGCACAAAAGCTTTCTTCTTGAAAATTCTCCTTTTTGGCCTTCGTGTTTATTGATTTTCGATCATTTCCTTGGATAAAACTCTTGATCTCAAGCCCGGTTTTGCAACATCTTTTCAAGAGATTAACCCATAATAGCCTCACTTCTACACACAAGCTTCAACGAAGGCCATATGTAATTTGTTCATCAAAGATTGTAAGTATTTCTCACTTGCGCTTGTAAAAAGGTTTGCTAGAGATTGTTCAAGTGTTCAGATCCATACACCAAATTGTGATGTAGTGGGTAAGATGTGTAAGGGACCCTGCGGGGCTACACACACTAGAGGGGGGGTGTGAATAGTGTAATAGCAAGCAAAGTGCTTAATTAAAAGTTACTAAAATTACGGCACAATAAGCAGCGGAAATTAAACAGAGTGCTCAACAACAACAATCGCAAACACAAGGATTTTACCCTGGTTCCCCAAAACTTGGGTACGTCCAGCCACACCAATATTCACTATATTCCCACAAAGAGAAGTGAATACAAATCCCACAAGGGGATACCCCACCAAGAGGATTTTGCCCTACACAATGACCCAACCAACCCTGCACGAGGGTCAAGACTCCCACCAAGAGAATCACTAACTCCCACTCAGAGAATTAGGGTTAGCCCTACACTAGGACACCAAACTCCCACAAAGAGAGTTACTCCTACAAAGAGAGTATCTAATTTCCACAAAGAGAATTAGGGTTTCGTAACAAAAACAAAACGAAACAACACTTACATATGCCTTGATATGATCTTACCAATACGATGAAGAAGACATGCAAGTGAATGACCAAGTGCTTGAGATTGGCTTTGATTGCACTTGATGATCTTTCTCTCTTCTAGGAATGAATCCTAACACTTCTCACTTGAGTGTATGAAATGAAGAGAAGAAAAAAAGTTCTCCAAGAAAAGGAATGAGATTGAAATCCCTTGGAGAAATTCCCTAGAGCTTAGATGCTATAGCATAAGATTGAAGCTCTAATGAGGGAATTAGGGAGGAGTGGCTTAGAGAAGAGATTAAATAATCTTCTATGATTTCCTAAGCCTTTCAAGAAGTCTAAATGAACTAAGTCATCTCCTATATATATATGAAGCCAAGAAGAGCCTATCAACACAGCCAAAAACCCAAAGGGAAGAAATCTGCAACGGCTAGATTTTGGCAGTTTACGGCAAAGACATTCGACTGATGAACAAATGACAGTCGACTAATCAACGGCTAGAAAATATCCCAACGGCTATAATCTGAGCCAGGACAGTCGACTGATGAAGTCGATACAGTCGACTGTAAACAGGACATGCGCCTGTTAATCCTTCAGCAGGCAAATGCTGCAGGGGATGGAATGAAACAAAGAGCTGCACTCTTTCTCCAGTTTATGCACAGGCGACTGATGTCAATAATACAGTCGACTGTCAAATAGCCAGGCGACTGTAATACCTTCATCAGTCGACTGCTGTAAAGGATGGAGAGAAACAGAGAGAGATGCATATTTCACACTTACGCCTTTCAGACGACTGAGGCCCATTTCACAGGCGACTGTAAATATATAGTCGACTGTAAAAATAGCAACAGGCGACTGTCTTGCAAATTGGGATTGTAACGACTGGTTTTTTTCATGTATGGATTATTATATATATATATATATATTGTTGGTTGCTTTCCCTTGTTTGTGATTTCCATTTTCGTCTCCTTAGTTTTCATTTTCGTTCGTTTCGTCGTGATTCTCTAAGTTCTTCCGTCGATCGTCGATTTCGGAGTAAGTCATTCGTGACGGGCTCCATATCGGTCATATCTTAATGTTAGATCGAGCCTAGAAGACTTAGAAATCAATCCCGGAGCTTCGCGCTCCATTTCGGAATTTTCTGTGCACGTTAGCTGGTACAAGAAGGAGAACCGACCGACTAGATGACGATTTAGTCGGTCGACAAACCTTCATAGACCGACTAGCGGGCTTGGAAAATTATTCAGGAGTTACTGTTTATCGTTAGTCGGTCTAAGAACATTTGTCGATCGACTAGGTTGCAAACTAGTCGGTCAGCAATCGTTCTTTAACCGACTAGCTCTATGATCATTTTGATACCAAGTTACTGTTCACTCTTAGTCGGTCTAAGAACGTTCATCGACCGACTAGATGTGAAACTAGTCGGTCAGTAGTTGTTCTTTGACCGACTAAATCTAAACCCTATTTTTCGTTAGGAGCTATTGTTTACACTTAGTTGGTCTGTGTTGGTCAACCGACCGACTAGTTTCCAAACTAGTCGGTCAGTGGTTGCTCTTTGACCGACTAATCAGTGTCGAAACCCTAATTTCTGGGCAGCCGCCAGTTCATGCCTATAAATAGACCCGATCACTTTCATTTTTTTTCTTTTTCTCCTGAGCCATTGTCTTCCCCAAATCCTTCTCTGTCTTCCCTAAACCCTTCCTCCTTCATCCCAAGCCTATCTCCATCTTTCCAAGCTCCATCGCACCTCCATTGGCCAAGCTTCAAATCCCTCTTCGAAAACCCCATCAAATCACCATTTCTCCGGGTTTTCCCCATCGCTCCAGATCTGAGCCGTGGTTGCCGAATCGTTCATTTGTCGCCGTGTTTGCTCGGCGTCGATCTTCCGCTTCATACGGTAGTGTTCGATCCTTTAATGTTTTCATAACCCATATTGACAGTGTGAAACCCTAATAAAATGGATTATTAGACGATTAGGATTCTATTAAGAAATCGATTTGGAATCATTGTTCTAATAATTGTTTTGTCATAACAGTGATTCAATCCGTAGTTTAGCTTGTGTGACGATCTTCATTACTCGTCAACCCCGGTATCAGGCAAGTGAAACTTGCATCTCTTGATTTGGGCCATGTCTTAGGCCATTACCTTGCTTTAGCGTAAAAGAGACTAGACGATGAAAGGATAGCCGTCTGGACGCCATTGACCTAGCTTGACAACGAAGCTTGGTCCGTCACCTTCATCATGCTTGTATGTCACGTTTAATTTCAATTAACGGTACGCGTATTAACTGTTCATGTCATCCATGCATCTTTAACTGCCATGTTTAATTTAAATTAACGGTACGCGGATATCTGTTCATGTCATTGCATTTTGCCTATCATGTTTAATTTAAATTAACGGTACGTGAATATCTGTTCATGTCATTGCATTTTGCCTGTCATGTTTAATTTAAATTAACGGTACGCGAATATCTGCTCATGTCATTGCATGCTTGAATACTCATCGTGAATGCGTAGCATCGCTAAATACTTGTGCTATTTGTTCTGGCTAGGCACCCGTTTTGCGGGCACAACCCTAGGCCAATCACAATTCTGGCTCGTGGTCCAGAAAACGAGCTCAACACAGCCTGAGGGCAATAGGGCACTCTCTGAGTGATCCCTTGTACATGAATACAGCCTGCGGGCTATAGGGCATCCATGTGTGGGTGATCCCTTGTACTTGTTACTTGACAATACTTGTCACACCTACCACTTGATATTTGCTACTTGTACTTTACTTTACTTGTTACTTCCTTACTATACTTGTCATACCATACATCATACTTTAACTGCTAGGTTGCTAGTTTACCTTTCCTTCAGTTTTCTTGCACAAGTCTTTCGACTTGCTGACATGTGCCCCTTTTCTCTTTTCGGTGACACGTGTTAGATCCCGAGCCTGAGCTACTTGCTGAGGACGTGGTGTTCGCTGACATTGAGTCAGAACCCGCGTTGATCGAGGACTTCGTGGACACTGGGGACCAGTCTTAGTGTCTTTGTTGGGCTTCTTTTGTTTTAGACTGCTTTAGTTGTCGGTGCGTGGCACCTATGTTGATACTCTGTTTGTGTTTGTCTTTTGTTTGGCCTTGTTCTGGGCCTTTAGACTCTTTCATGTTAGGCTGGTGGCTTTTTCTGTGATGTTGAATATTTTGTGGACAAACTTCGAGATTGGTTATTTCATATCAGTCCCCTTCTATATTATTATTGTTGTTGTTCCGTTTGCATTTACAGGGACCTGCCACTTGCGTGTGTTTTACAGACGCTTATCGGGCGTGCGGCTTCACAGCTCCACGTCCGTGCGGACCTTCTCACGTCTCGCATCCAGTTTAGGGAAGCGGGGCGTGACAGGGATGAAGCCCAGAAAATGCAAGAAGCGCACAGGCGACTGTTGACCAATTCACATGCGACTGTAGAAACACAGGTGACTGTAAATTGAACATCAGTCGACTAATGTGAAAAGCTCAAGAAGAGTCAATAGAAATGTTGACTTGAGATGTGCATCATAGTCGGATGTAGAAGGCTCGACAGGCGACTGGAAATCACCCAGTCGACTGTAAAACCTTCAGCAGGTGACTGTAGGAGAGCCAGAGACTCCAAATGAGTCTTTGGGCTAGATGAACCTATTAGATTGGATTCTATGATAATCCTAAGGCTCACTAAGATGGTGAAATGCATATGCATGAGAGTTTGACCATCTAGCAAGGCATTACAATAATCCTAGACTCAAAGAGAGAAATGCAAGTAATAGAAATTACATGGATTACAAATTGCATCTCCTAGAGTCTAAATCTTCAAGCTCACAATACCTTGATGCTCCCCATCATCTCCAAGTTTTGGCACTTCTTGATGAGCTTCCCTTCATCAAGCTCCAAGCTTCTCTAGATGACCATCCATCATCATGCTCCAAGCTTTGGCTTCATTAGATGATCTTCATGACTCCATCCAAGCTTAAGCAATCCATCACTCTTGGAGGTCTTTAAGCTATCCCTTGTAATATCCTCCAAGCCTTAAGCTTTGTCTCATCAACATATAATCATTAAGATAAACTGAGACTAAAACATAAGATTGATTAGTACACTAACATAATGTATTGATCATTATCAAAACAACGTTAGTCTTGAACCCAAAAACTAACAAGATGTACTAGTCTTTCGGTTGGAAAAGGATAGTAGAAATCTTATGTGGGACTTCAGAACTTGATGTAGGTCAGGGTTGACCGTACGAGGATAACTCTTTTGTTTACAATTGTCTTTTCTATGCTTGATTTTCTCTTGCAACTATCTTTATATTTCCGGTGTTTATCTTTTTTGCAAGTTTATTTTAATTGTTGATTAAGATTCATTTAGGTAACAATATTTGAACTCTTAGACAAAATAGTTAGAGGATTTTGTAGAATTTTTGTAAACCACTATTTACTCCTCCTCTAATCTGCTTGCCAACTCAGGTCCTAACACTTGGTATTAGAGCTAGCATTATACAATGTCATCAACAAACTTCATGACACTTCCCAAAGGGCCAATCGACCATTCGACCACCAATACTTATCATATCCAACTATGGCGCATGGAAGACATATATAATGCTCTTCCTCCAATCAATAAGCATGTACTTATGAAGCATGGTTGAGATCCACTATGAGAAACCAACAACTTATATTCACTCATGGAGCGATGCAAAAAAGGCCAGAAGGAACGTGAATGCCAAGCAATGACCCCATTATTTTGTGTGATTAATAACACCGAGTACAACCATGTGTGCACTGTAACCATGGCACACCAAATTTGACACGTCCTTGAGGTAACTCATGAAGGTACTGATAGAGTAAAAGAAACAAAAATTTATCTTTTTTCCTGCAGGTTCGAGCTTTTTAGAACGAATGAAGGAGAATACATAATGGAAATGTACACCAGTTTTACGGAGATCATCAACACCCTTGTCGGGCTAGGCAAGAACTACACCTAAAGAGAAATCGTAAGTAAGATTATTTGATCACTCACACCTGAGTGGAAGAAAAAGACGAAGGCCATAGAAGAAGCACATGATCTATCCAAGCTTACAATGAAGGATCTCATTGGCAACCTTATGGCATATGAGTACAAATTAAGGAGAGGAAGGAACAAGAGCAACCAAAAAAGAAAGCACTTGTTTTCAAGGTCACGGTAGAGATAGAGGATTTAGAAAACGAAGAGGACGAGCAAATTGTGCTAATGACAAGAGAATTTAAGAAAGTTTCTAAAAGATAAGTTCAAATCAAGTAAGCTAGGTTATCTAATGAGACTATTTTGTCTTTTGGATATAACAAACTAGGACATTATAAAAAGAATAACTCATTATCAAAGCATAGAATAAAGCTGTTGAAAAGCGAAGGAAGCCAAAGAAGTAGGCTCTTGTAGCTTGGGATAGGGATGACAATTTGGATTCCTCATCTGATGATGAAGAAGGGACCGATGGGGAACAAACAAGCACTTATTGATCATGAGACAAGTTCCAAGTCTGCGTTTGAAAATGAGGACAATATACATTTTGATTTTCAAAGATTATCTAATAAATATGAAAATTTATTTTAAAAGCACCTAATACTAAAAAGGACACACAAGAAATGTTCTATTAAAGATGATAGTTCTTTAAACAATTTTGAAAATGAAAATCTAAAGTAGAAAGAAGAAAATCAAAAATTAAAAGAATAAATTGTTCAAATTAAAAATAAAACTTTCTCCGAAAATGTAGCCGTAATGATTAAAGAACTAGAAGAGGAAAATATGAAATTAAAAGTTGAGAATAATGATTTGAAAGAGGCAAACAAATTTCTCCCAAATGAATGTAAAAACATAAGTATTAGGTTAAATGAACTAGAAAAGAATGTATCCACTATTAAAACTAAATATGAAGAATTATATAAGAATATGGATAAATTTAACAAAGGAAAATAAAATTTAAATAATCTACTAAATTCACAAAAGACAACTAATAACAAATTTGGTCTAAGATGCAAAAAAATTATTAATAATAAGACTAAACAAAACCATGCTTTCCTGCATACCAAATTTGCTAAGGAAGCTTGAAATAAAATTGGTAACATGCAAAATACGAATCATTCTAAGAAAAATGAATTGATTAAAAGTTGGATACCAAAGATAGGATCAATCACAATGAAAGATGCATATGTTAATAACTTTATGAAAAATATACATTGTTCTAAAAACTATAAATATGTAAATAATGGAAATCTAAACCTAAATGGGTTTGGTTTCCAATTGAATGATAAATTCTTATGAAACCATAAATAAGGTACCACTAAACCCCAATGTTAATTTAGAAGGTGTCTTATATGAAAAGATGTTATAAAATGAGAATAATGGGTATCATACACTGTATGAGGCCTTACCTCATATTCCCTCTCACGTAAAGCAACCAACTACAAGCCCACATGGGCTTGTACTAGGTTGTACTTGGTTGCTTTACGTGAGAGGGAATATGAGGCAATGCCTCATATGGCGTATGATACCCATTAATCTCTTATAAAATATATGGAAAGTTGAACAATAATAAGCTTAAAATGATTATTTAATCATAAACTAATCATATAATAATTTTTAAATAAAACAGAAATCTTAATATGATTAATATTGCTTTCTGTGTACAATTAGTTGACTAATCACTATACACTAGTCGACTAATCACAGTCATGTCAGATATGCACTCTGTTTTTTACTAGTCGACTAACTCTTCTAAATTACTTAAGATTCCTATGGAAGTTACTTCACTAGGTACTTAGTCAACTACTCTAATCACTTGCAATCAAAATAAAGATGCACATCGGAATAATAATACAAATGCAAGTAATAAGAGAGTGAGGGAAAGAGACAATGAGAAAATACAAACAATCACGATATACGTACACCGGTTCGACAAACCCTATGCCTAGTCCAATATCCATTAACCAAGCTCTCACCAAGAGCAAACTTGCATCAATAATTGAGGGCTTCTACAACCGATGCCATTTCTCCACCAAGTGGTCTTACACAATCAACCAACCAACCTCACCTTGTGAGGACCTCGTGCAATAGGCTTTCCAAATTACAAACCAAGTACAAACTCAAATACTTACCACCACATCCTTGCGTGGGTTTTACAAACCTTTTTCTTTTGAAGATGTTGTTACAACCTTTCTCCTATAGCCAAATGATTTGAAGCTCAAAGTGTATATTGGCTATAAGAAAACCTTTTGATCTCAAGTAAAAATGAAGATTAAAACACAAAAGACATCAAAGATAGACTTGATTGTGATCTTTTATAAAATCAAGATGAAGCTTGAAGGATTCACAAATCAAAGGCAAATTCAAGTATGCTCAAAAGCTTTTGTAAAATGTATTTTTTTTTGGCCAAGAGACAATTCTTTTAAGAGGGCGAAGAAAGCTTTAAAATCACTTTAAGAAGGCTTAAAAATATGCAATGAATGATGACTAATACAGCCACCTTCCTCTAATATATAGGGAACAAAGCTGCTTAAGTCAAAATGCCCAAATTACCCTCTCAATGTCTCTCCTAACGAGTGGTCAAAGGGTAAGCCAATTTGGCCATTGGGGTGCTGAGAGTCCACTTCTGTTGTACTGGGAGGTGACTACTGGTCAAAATTCGACTACCCTGCCACCAGGGGTCAACTACTAATCAGTAGCATGCAAGCACTCTGGAGCTCATATGCTCCAGAAGTTGACCCCTGTACATTTGGGAGCCGAATCCGTCCTGATACATGGACTTGTATCATGAAGAAGTGTGAGATTCTCTGTAAATATTCTCAAAATGTTTTTTCAAAATATTTTTATGCATCAAATATGTTTTTCTAAGTATGTGTGGAGCTTCAATATCAAAGGCCTACATAAATTCTAAGGACATAGACTAAAAGTATAAATTACATAAAAAAATATACCATCTTGGTTTGATGTAGCTTGAAGTCCACTATTTATCTTTTGCAAATATCTTTATATTTCCACTATTTATCTTATTTGCAAGCGTATTTTAATTATTGATTAAGATTCATTTAGGTAACACCATTTGAACTCTTAGACAGAGTAGTTGAAAGGTTTTGTAGGATTTTTATAAAAATACTATTCACCACCCTTTCCATTTTGACTTTGGTGAAACCTCGGTGAAAATCAAAGGAACCCTAGGCAAGTAAAAGCACATCATCCAACGGGAGCCGCGGCCCCAATAGGGAACAAAGCCCAAGCCATGGTCTTTGTTGGCTAGGGCGAGCTCCTTGTTGTAGCCAGATCAATGATGCAGTTCGAGTCCCACCCCATAAAAAAACAAGTTAAGAGTCTTGCACCATGCAGACAAACTGTAGTCCAACAGACATTATTGATTATTAGTGATCTATAAAAAAAGGACTCGACGTTAGCAAACAACCAAGGGCAGCCCCCATGCATCACATGGCCCTAGTCGTGCATTGTAATCAATATCCATCGACAATGACACCCTTTGTTCCTCAATTAATTCTCTCAATCAGTCAGCCCTCGTGGAGCCCTTGTGACATCCCTGCTCCTCATTTAAATCTCTCAACCGCCCAATCTGTCGTATTAAGGGTATCTGCATGTGTTTGTAATATCTATATCTTCCTTCATTGCTCAGCTTTGTGAGCCTTTCTCTTCATCAAAATTACCTTGAAGTTTACTATTGTTTATCAAAACTATCATGAACTTTTGCAATTGTTTATAAAAACTATCTAAAAGTCTGAGTTAAATTTAGTAAGGTTATCTTCTACTTTTGAAAATCAAAGTTGACAGGTAGTTTGATGAATTTCTATAGTTAGGGATGAAATTATTAAATCTGTAGGTGGTTTAGGGCAGTTTTCGTAAATTAACTGTATTTATATTACTATGAGAACAACAATTGAAATGCACTAGATAGAATGTTAAAGGAATTTTTTCTGTTAATTTTGATCTTAATAGAATTTCAGATAATTTCACAAGAAAACTTAATATATATATATTTGTTGTAACCGGATAAAGATGATTGTTTCATACCAATGTTATTTAGATGATGATCACAACATTATATTGTTGTTAATGTCTCTCATGTTTTGGTCTCTTAGTTATCAATTGAAGAATATCACTCTTGGAGACTAAATGCTCGGTGCAAGGATGGACATCAAGTGGAACAATGCCAAAGCTTGGACTCAAAGGGTGCCAAAGCTTGGAGATGATGTGGAGCATCAAGGCGTCATGAATTGAAGCCATAGACTCGAAGGAAATCAATGTAATACAGGTATTATTTCATTTATTGCTTTTCTCTTTTTGAGTCTAGGTTTAATATAATGCCTTGATAGATGGTCTACTCATTCATGCAATTGCATATAACCATCTTAGTGAGCCTTATGATTATCATAGAATCTAACCCAATAGGTTCATCATGCCAAATGACTCAATTGGAATCTCTGGCTCTCCAACATGCGACTGATGTAGGAAGGACATGCGACTGGGTGATTCCAGGCGCCTGACCAGCCTTCTACAGTCGGCTGTTGTGCTCCAGCCCAAGTCAACCATTTATTGACTTTTACTTGAGCTTTTAGAACAGTCGACTGAAGTACAATTCACAGTCGCCTGTCTTACAACACGCGCATGTTAATTGTTCTACAGTCTTTTGTGCGCATCTTGTATTTTCCGGGCTTTACCCCAATTTGCAAGTCAGCCGACTGATGAATTATTTACAATCGTCTGTCTATTTACAATCGTATTTGAACTGTTCTACAGTCGCCTGTGCGCAAGTTACATTTTCTCTGCTCTGTTTCCATCTCTAGTGACAGTCGCCTGCTGAAGGATATTTAGGTGTATGTTCATTTTACAATCGACTGTGTAGTCTTTTACAGTCGCATATCCTGGCTCAAATTATAACCGTTGGGATTTTTATAGCCGTTGACCAGTCAACTGTCAGTTGTTCATCGGTCGACTTTCCGTGCTGTAAACTGCCAAAATCTAGTCGTTGCAGATTTATTCATTTTGACTTTTTGCTTGGGTTTGAGGGTTTCTTTTGGCTTCCTATATATATGAGAGGGCTGAGTTCATTAGATCTTCTTGATGCTATTGAAAATTATTAGATTTTAATTAAGCCACTCTAAAACTCTCTCATTTCCCTCTTAGAGCACATTCTCTCCTTCATGCATTGAAGTCAAGCTCTAGGGAAATCATCCAAGTGCTTTCAAGCTAATCTCATCACTTGGAGATCCTCTTCCATGCCTTGCATTCATTAATGGGTAGGTTCATCTCAAGGCATAGGTAAGAGTATTTGTTTTACTTTGTGTTTTCATTGAAACCCTAATTCTCTTTGTGGGAATTAGATACTCTATTTGTAGGAGTTGGTTACTCTCTTTGTGGGAGTTACTCTCTTTGTGGGAGTTTGGTGTCCTAGTGAAGGACTAACCCTAATTCTCTGTGTGGGAGTTAGTAATTCTCTGTGTGTGAGTTTGACCCTTGTGTAGGGTTGGTTTGGTTCTTGTGTAGGACAAAATCCAATGTGTGAGGTATCTCTTTGTGGGATTGTATTCACTTCTTTTTATGGGAATTATAATGAATATTGGTGTGGCTAGACGTACCCAAGTTTGGAGAACCAGGGTAAAATCTTGAGTTTGCATTTGGATTGATTGTGTTGATTAATTCATCTTGCATTTATCATTTGCGAGTTTAATTTTAATTGTACAATTTATTGCCATTACTCTATCCCCCCTAGAGTGTTTGTTGTTAGTATTGCAAGGTAGACGGTACTTACAATTGGTATCAGAATGAGGTTATAGCATACAACAACGATGGCATTCAATGCTATATCCGCGTCTCATGAAGAAGGTCCATCAACCGTACGACCCCGCTCTTCAACGGAACCAACTACCCAAGTTGGAAGATCAAGATGATTATCTACTTGGAGGGTCAAGACCTATGGGAACATTACAGAGTCGCCATTTGAGAAGCCTACTACACCCGCGGCTTCAAGAACAAAAGTGGAAAAGGACTCAATCAAATTCAATGCAAGGGCTATGAATGCATTCCATTGTGCCCTCACTCACAATGAGTTCAACCGCATCTCCATGTGCAAAACGGCCAATGAAATTTGGCATATATTGGAGATTTCTCATGAAGGGACTTCAAAGGTAAAGAAATCTAAACAATGTGTATTTAGATCTAAATATGAGTTGTTTAAGATGCAGGAAGGTGAAAACATCTCGGATATGTTCACAAGATTCACAGATATCGTAAATGCTTTGGAAGGACTTGGGAAGGTAATTTTCCAAGAGGATCGAGTGGAGAAGATCCTTAACTCGCTCACATCTCAATGGGAGTCAAAGGCCAACGGTATTTGGAGTCTAACGACATGTCCAAATACACCATTGAGGAGTGCATTGGGAATCTCATGGCGTATAAAGTCAAGCTTCAACACTAGAAGGAGATTCAAACATCTAAGCCTGAGAAGTCGGAGAAGCAAAAGGGGGTTGCATTCCATGCCAAGAAGGAGCCAATCGAGTAGAGAAAGAAATTTCATCGAGAATCCTCAAGTGAAGATGATGGAGAAGATGATGCTAGCGACGATGATTTCATCGAGCTTGCCAATCAATTCAAGGCATTCCTCAAGGGCAAGCAAGGTAAATCTTTGTCAAAGTTTTCCTCCATTTCTAACAAGATTCATACGTGTTACACTTGCAGTGGCAAAGGTCATCGCTATACCGAATGCCCTTCCAAACCCTCCAAAGATTACAAAGGAAAAGGAAAGAACATTGGAAAGGCAAGTCCAAATTCAAGAACCAAAAGAAGTGACTTGTCGGGATATTCGATGACTCGGATGAGGATTCACCAAGTGACGAAGAGGAAGATGACAAGGAGCAAACCCACATGTGCTTCACGGCATTGGAATATCTTTCCTCAAGATCTAACAATGAAGAGGTGGAGTCTTGGCTCAAGTCCAATGAAGAAGTGTGCTTCATGGCAAAAGGGGAAAAGTCTTCATCAAGCTCTATCGATGATGAAAGCGATGATGAAGTTGAGGAGGAGCCAAAGCTACCCTATGAGGAGCTCAAATACCGATACAATATGGCTTCCAATGCAGCAAGTAAGTGCATCAACTCATATGCTAAATTGAAAGAAAAATTTAAAAATGCAATGAGTTAGGTGCAAGCTTTAGAATCTACTAGTGTAAATAATAATGATGCTTTGCATGTTTGTGACACTAGTGTGAGAGACACACTTCTCTCACAAGTTAAGAATTTGAGCATTTCTAATGAAAAATTATTAGCTCAAAATCTTAGCTTAGAATCTCGCATTCAACAACTTTTGTTGAAATGCGAAGAGGAATCCCAAAAGCTCAAAAGCTTTGTTTATTCTAGGGATTCACTCCATAGTTTGCTTGAAAAACAACATCCGACAAACCATAGAGGAGGTTTGGGATACACTCCAAAGGTGGTTACCAAGCTTACCTTTATTTCTTCTTATGGTGCAAATACAAGAAATTTTGCAAAAGCACATAAGAAGAATCATCATGCTGTCTTGTATAACAATAATACCACCAAGAAGCATGTAAATCACAAGGTGGTGAGGAAAAATGAAAATCCTTTATTTTTGCTAAGAAGAAAAATCCTCACTTTATACATGCCAAGAAATTTATTCTACACTTAAGCATGCCACATCCACCCCTTTTGCAAAGGCAAAACCCGTGCCTATGAAATCCTTGAGTCTATAGATTCCCACTATGTGTAGTGTGCAAGAGAGAGATAGTTACATTAACTCTGTCGTTAGGGATGTGATCACCTTGGTTCCCTAATGTTTAGGTTCCTCACACATATGCATATTGCATGGGTATTGTGCTTAAATGTTTATTTTTAGCATACACATTGTTTGTTTGTGTTTCATGATTCTGAAATTATTTTCAAACTTATTTTTCATAAAAATGGGGACCTTGTGGAATACATTGTTATACATGCAATTTTTTATTCATATGTATGACAATGGGGGAGTGATCATGGTTATTATGTTTAAAATATTTTAAAACATATTTTAACTCTCATTTCAGGTTGTTCTTGAGATCATTGTTTACAATTGGTTATTATTGGTCTCAAATTCAACCCTTAGATATTGCCAACATGTTTCATGTTATATTTCCTTTTGGCAATGTCATATGTATCAATGTGATTGATTTTAACATATATATGCTTTGATACACTTTAGGCACATGGCTCCAAATATTAATTCATAATTGGTAAAGAGGATTTCCATTCAAGATTTTTTTCTACAATTGGTATTATCTCAATTGTTAAAGATCTTTTATCTCTTTTTTTACAATTGGTATTAGATCCTAGAAGTCAAAAATTTGACCATTTCTATGATTTAGGGAGAGCATGGGATAGTGATTGATACCCACTAAATTTTTATGTTTGGTATCATACATCTCTTAATCTCTTGCATATTGTCACATCTTTAATTAGACTGACAATGGGGATATATTTGATGTCCACCGTTTTGACAATGACAAAGGGAAGAGATATATGCATTATGTAAATCATGAACATGCATATGCATTTGGGGAGAGAGATGTATCTATGGGGAGATACACACACACACACACACACACACACACACACACACACACACACCCATTCATGTTGCAATTGGTTTATGTAATACATGCCTATTTTTGTCACCATTATGTCTTATTATTTCAATTGATATAATGAGTATTTACTATTGTGCATCTCATTTTACCATTTGTGCATAAAAGTAGGGGAGATCATTAGCATTGTTCTTTATTTCTTTATATTTTACATAATGTGTGTCATCATCAAAAAGGGGGAGATTGTTGAGTATTGGTGTTTCATACCAATGTTATTTTGATGATGATCACAACATTATGTTGTTGCTAATGTCTCTCATGTTTTAGTCTCTTAGTTATCAATTAAAGAATATTATTCTTGGAGACTAAATGCTCAGTGCAAGGATGGACATCAAGTGGAGCAATGCCAAAGCTTGGACTCAAAGGGTGCCAAAGCTTGGAGTGATGTTGAGCATCAAGGCATCATGAATTGAAGCCATAGACTCTAAGGAAAGTAATGTAATCCATGTATTATTTCATTTATTGCTTTTCTCTTTTTGAGTCTAGGTTTAATATAATGCCTTGATAGATGGTCTACTCATCCATGCATTTGCATATAACCATCTTAGTAAGCCTTAGGATTATCATAGAATCCAACCCAATGGGTTCATCATGCCAAATGACGCAATTGGAGTCTCTGGGTCTCCAACAGGCGACTGATGTATGAAGGACAGGCGACTGGGTGATTCCAGGCGCTTGGCCAGCCTTCTACAGTCGGCTGTTGTGCTCCAGCTCAAGTCAACCATTTCTTGACTTTTACTTGAGCTTTTAGAACAGTCGACTGAAGTACAATTCACAGTCGCATGTCTTTCAACAGGCGCCTGTTAATTGTTCTACAGTCGTCTGTGCGCAACTTGCATTTTCTGGGCTTCATCCCAAATTGCAAGTCAGTGGACTGATGAAGTATTTATAGTCGCCTTTCTATTTACAGTTGTTTGTGAATTGTTCTACAGTCGTCTATGCGCAAGTTGCATTTTATCTGCTTCGTTTCCATCCCTAGTGACAGTCGCTTGCTGAAGGATATTCAGGTGCCTGCTCATTTTACAGTCGACTTTGTAGTCTTCTACTGGCTCAGCTTATAACCATTGGGATTTTTATAGCCGTTGACCAGTCGATTGTCCATTGTTCATCAGTCGACTGTCTGTTGTTCATCAGTCAACTTTCATTGCCGTAAACTGACAAAATCTAGCCGTTGCAGATTTATTCATTTTGGCTTTTTGCTTGGGTTTGAGGGTTTCTTTTGGCTTCATATATATATGAGAGGCCTGAGTTCATTAGATCTTCTTGATGCTATTGAAAATCATTAGATTTTAATTAGGCCACTCTAAAAATCTCGCATTTCCCGCTTAAAGCTCATTATCTCCTTCATGCATTGAAGTCAAGCTCTATGGAAATCATCCAAGTGCTTTCAAACTAATCTCATCACTTGGAGATCCTCTTACATGCCTTGCATTTATTAATGAGTACGTTCATCTCAAAGTATAGGTAAGAGTATTTGTTTTACTTTGTGTTTTTATTGAAACACTAATTCTCTTTGTGGGAATTAGATACTCTCTTTGTGGGAGTTGGTTACTCTATTTGTGGAAGTTACTCTCTTTGTGAGAGTTTGGTGTCCTAGTGTAGGACTAACCCTAATTCTCTGTGTGTGTGTTTGACCCTTGTGTAGGGTTGGTTTGGTTCTTGTGTAGGACAAAATCCTCTGTGTGAGGTATCTCTTTGTGGGATTGTATTCACTTCTCTTTGTAGAAATTATAGTGAATATTGGTGTGGCTGGACGTACCCAAGTTTGGGGAACCAGAGTAAAATCTTGTGTTTGCGTTTGAATTGGTTGTGTTGATTAATTCCTCTTGTATTTATTATTTCGCATTTGCGAGTTTAATTTTAATTGCACAATTTATTGCCATTACTCTATTCACCCCCCCCCCCCCCCCCCAGAGTGTTTGTTGTTAGTATTGCAAGGTAGACGGTCCTTGCATGCATGACTTTAAGTCCATAGCTGAGTACAACTCAGCTCTTTTTAGCATCACCTCACACTTAAAGTTGTGTGGTGAAAAAGTCTCAGAAGTTTGCATG
The DNA here is from genome assembly GCA_030789695.1 of Scilla litardierei. Classification (NCBI taxonomy): domain Eukaryota; kingdom Viridiplantae; phylum Streptophyta; class Magnoliopsida; order Asparagales; family Asparagaceae; genus Scilla; species Scilla litardierei. The sequence continues at coordinate 14,076,964 of CM061137.1, read as the reverse complement.
TTGGAAAAGACGTACACGTCTTTTCACGAAAAGGATGTGATACTGATACAACAATACCGTGAACGAAAATTCACTAAGTATTCTGAGCTGATGTCATGCTTACTCATTGCTAAACAAAATATAGAGCTTCTCCTCACCATTCATAATATGCACCACATGTCATTGTCCCCCTCCCAGAAGCTCACAATGCATCTTCTTCTAAAAAGAAGGAAGATAATAAAAGAAAAGGAAAATTACATAGGGAGGGACCGAATAAAAAGGCCAGAGGACAAGTCCAACAACGAAGAAATGATATGAGACGAAAGTTCACTTGGCGCAGAAATGACATCAGAAATGATGCACACCCACCCATAAGGGTTTGGGAAGACCAGTGTCATAGCTATAGCATGAAAGGGCATTAGTCTATAGTGTGCAGAACTCCGCGGCACCTATAAGATTTGTACAAAAAAGCTTAAAGCAGAAATCTGAAACAATTCTGGTGACCACCAATGCTCCAGCCAAGTTCATTGCTGATGACTTCGAAAAAGACGACTTGTTCGATTAGCCATTTTTATCTTTGTTTTGAAAAAATAATGTTATGAAAGATATCTGAATAGTTAAATGAAGTATGGATAAATGTGAAAATGTTTTTCTGAAATGAAATGTGCTTATATGCTTCATCTTTTAATAGATGAACTGATCTCATAACTGATTAGTAGACAGTAACACATATGATCTTTCAATACAAATGCTATTTTCATAGCATATGAAAGCCCAATAAATATTAGGGCCATCAAATATTATTGAAGGTTCTGGGAACGTAACTGTGTTGCTCCCAAATGACACAAAAGTTAATAATAAAGGATGCAGTATTCTCTCCAAATTCAAAAAGAAACTTACTAAGTTTCTAGGACATCCGTTTAAACGGAGTCCACTTATAACTGCAAATGTGAACGAATAATAAACATCTGTATGTAACGTCTCAAGAAAAAGGAGTAAAATCCATACTTGAATGTTTTAAGAGCCTTTCATCGGGTCTCCATCATACAATGATTCGGAGAGAGGAAGCAAATTTTGACGGAGCACCTGAAGTGCCCGATACCAGCCAAGTTTCTACTTTGGCATGACAGATTTGACCACTCTGGATCGATTATGATGCACTGCATCTTATTCATATCCTATTGGCATGACATGAAGAACTAGAAGATTCTTCAGAAGGGAGAAATCCCTTGCATCCCTTAAGGGAAACTAATTACACGGTCATCTCTACTAAATGTTGACCAAAAAATCTACATACTGTAATGCCCTACAAGCTACTGCACAAGTACTAGAGGAGGGGTGAATAGTACTTTAAAAATAACGAGGAGTATAATTCCTAATTATAGTGCAAACAACTACCAAATCAATTTGCGGAAGCTTAAATTGAAGACAACAACAAAATTAACAATGCTAACAATAGATATTACTGGGTTCGGATCCACCCAAGTCTCCCCGACTTGTTCCCGGTGATCCTACGTCCCAACCACCCGGATCCCCTCCGGATACTTGAGTTAGAAACCCTAACTCAAGATTTCCACTATGAAATACTTGTGAAAAACCTCCAGAAGTCAAATCATACAAAATGTAATTTGTGACTCCCATAACCCGGGATCACAACCACACTCTCACAACAGAGAGTGAAACTTACAATTCAAATATGAAATGAAATAAGAAACTTCTTACCGACAAAATACCTATGCCTTGAGTAATGCTTACGAATTAGGGCAAGGATGATTTTGAGGAAGAAGTGGCACCAGACCCTAGCTCCAAGATGTAGATCAGCGATGGAGAGCTATATGGAAGATGGTGACCTAGAATCAAGCACTTGGCTTGGAAGGTTTCACACTCAATGAATCTCTCTTTGGAAGTAAGAGTGAGGAGAGATTATTGAATGGAAAGAATAAGCTTTGAATGAGCTTGGAATGATTTCTCTTGATCTTTAAACTTGCAATAATATCAGCCTTTTGTGCAATGAATGCATCCCAACAAGTATTTATAGGATAGAGGAGAGAGAAAGAGAGAAAAACGTTTCAAGTAAAGCTCCAACGGCTCTTTTCTGAACCCAACTAGTCGGTCAAAGAACAACCACCGACCGACTAGTTCATCAACTAGTCGGTCGGTCAAATAATATATACCGACTAATGAGTGAACAGAGAAAAGATCAAAGCACAGACATAAGGAACTAGTCGGTCCAAGAAGAGTAGCTGACCGACTAGTTTCACAACTAGTCGGTCGGTTACTCAACTGAGACCGACTAACAGATAAAACTGAAGTCTGAGCATAAATAGACTTAGTCGGTCTAAGAACAAATGTTGATCGACTAATTCACCAACTAGTCGGTCACCAAATGAGCATAGACCGACTAACGATAAACAGTAAGTTAGGTGAAAAATTGGCATGTACAGTAAAAGTAAACTAGTCGGTCCAAGAAGGAAAGTTGACCGACTAGTTCATCAACTAGTCGGTCGATCAATGAACACAGACCGACTAATGATAAACAGTAGCTCAGGCTCAAATGTGCATGTACATGGAAAGCTCAACTAGTCGGTCACAGAAGCATCACTGACCGACTAGTTCACAAACTAGTCGGTCGGTGAGTCAACTTAGACCAACTAACTGTAAACAGTAAAGAGCTTAGAATTGGCTGACTGAAACTAGTCGGTCCAAGAAGCTTTACCGACCGACTAGATCACCATCTAGTCGGTCAGTTCTTCTTCTTGAACCAACTAACATGCACAAGAAGTCGCGAATCGAAGCGCGAAGCTTCGGGAAGGATTGTATGGACTTCTACTAAGATCCTAGAGCTAAGATATGAGCGTTATGATGATTTAAACCGTAAGACCTACTCAAGGCTTAACATTCTATGAAAGAAGCTTAAAGACTATAAATAAAACTTGACGATACCGTCTTCAATAGCTTCAATCGAATCTTCATGACTTCTAAAATGGTCCATAAGCTTCAACGAAGCTTTAGGCATACGATCACGTGCTTTGAGAAGTCTTGAGACTTCGTAATTGATATTCATATGAATTTGGCGACGATCTCCATAACTGCGCTCACAAAGTGTTAGTACACGATATATTTATGTTTGTTCATCATCCAAAACCAAATCCGGGGAGTCCAATATCCAACATTCTCCCTCTTTTTGGTGATGACAAACCAACATAAATAATAACCAAAAATAATAATTCAAATGAAATTTACTTACTCCCCCTGCATTGATGACACGTTAATTCCAATTTAAACAATAATAATACGCATCAAGCAGACGAGTGAAGTATATAAATGAGAATCGATTATTGAATTATCGAGTACCAAATATAGGTTATTGAAATATCAGATTTGAAAATCCATTTATATATCGTAACTCCCCCTGAATCTAACATATCAAATTAGATTCTTGGAGAAGTGCTTTAAATTTTCATTTAGCACATCGTTATTATTATATCTCTCCCCCTTTGGCATAAGCAAAAAGAGCGGGAGGATAACAACGACAACAACAATGGCCTCAAATAAAAAAGCACGGGAGTCGTAGAATACGACGACGGTTCAAGTGACACCAAAGAAAAAAAACGAATAAAATGAAGGCGTGTCAATGAAACCATAGTTGAAAATCGTGAAACGAAATCATCAAAACTTAAATCAATATTACAGATTGAGTTATGGAATATACTCTCCAATATCAACATTCTTGGTTAATTTAGTGCATGGAAAACAATTCTATGTTTCCATAGAAGAGATTTCTATTAAACCAAGTTAATATCGTCGAGCGACGAAATCAAACAACAGAGACATAAAAAAATTATAAATTGTGCACAATAGAATGAAATGTCAACTGCAATGTATATATATATATAATATGAACCAGAGTACATCAAAATGAACAGCACTGACATACAGAAACATCGATCCACCGATCGGTGCACAAAATACATCATCATATCACAGATATCGGAGTGTCATAAAACATACAACATCATCAAAATACATCAAAATACATCAAACATATCATCAAAAGTATCAAAATACATCAAAATGGGCCAAAACCCCACTCTATCCTAACCAAACTCTCTCACACTAGATGTATCATCTAAGGAGCATCGGAGAGTCCTCAAAGGAAGCTCAAGAGGAACTGGCAGGATCTGCAGCAGCAGCAGGCTCTGCAGGAGAAGTGGTGGAAACAGGATCAGCAGGAACGTCAGGAATGTCAGTAGGAGCGACGGTAGAAGTGGCAAACTCTGGAGCAGCAACAGTAGTGGCCTCGGGAGCACCAGTCGGAGTATCCACCGTAGGAGCAGTGGCAACAGGTGTGCTCTCGGGGGCACCAGCAGACGAAGCAGCAACAACAGCACCAGAAGGAGTAGCACCAGCAGCAGATGTGCCCTCGGGGGCACGAGTAGAAGCACGACAAAGCTCCTCAATGTCCTCCTCAGCCAACTCATCCATCTCCTCATCCTCAGAAACAGGAGGAGGAAGCTGAACACCCATCAGACTAGCCATACGGCAAACTACCTCCTCGGTACAAGCCAAACGAGACTCGTGACGACGAAGTAACCGGACGACATCATCAAGGGTGGTAGAGGGAGCAGCAGAGGCAGAGGCAGAGGCAGACGCTGAAGGTGTCGTCCTCTGAACGTGACGGAGCGCCGCAAGAGATTTCTTGACGGCCGTCGCGTTCAGGGGAGGACCAAGTGGACGCTCATCGTCACGAGGCAAGGTGACACGGAAGTGACGGAAAACAAGGGTCAACAAGCACGGAAATGGGATATGAGCCGATTTCGTGGTCTTGCGAATACACTCGAAAGAGTCAATCTTATCGAGTATAATGCGAGCCCAGTTAATCGAGCTCCCCATGAAAATGGCATAGATCAGCTTCAGAAAAGGCTGGGACGGTAGAGATGAGGAGCCGTACTTGGGAAGCAAGCACGACTTCAGAATAAGATTGAGGACCCATGCATTTGGCTTGAAGGATTTGGAGGGTACGCCAATCATGGCAGGAGGAATCTGATGGAAAATCTCAGAAAGGATGGTCTGATCAAGGGAAGAAATATCATCGACAGAAATGTCCGAGGGGAGGAGGCCAGACGAGGAGATACCCAAAATCTCTCCTAAGATTTCTGCTGTGAGGACTATAGGAGTCCCCAAAACAGTCGTCTCAACAGAGTGGGTCTCATCATACTGACCCCGGATCCTATTGGCATAGAATAGCTTGACTAATCGAGGGTAGGGGTGAGGATTCGCCTTCGGGTTATATCGAAGGTAATCGAGAAGACCCGACGACGAAAGAAGATCAGCTAGCCCTATGAAGTCACTGAACTGGATGAAATGCTCCAGAAGCAGCGGGCAATGTTCGATACGGTTGTAAGCCGCGAGACACAACGGGTCGTCGCGACACAACGAGATATCGACACCGCCTATCGGCATCGGACCCTTTCCCTTAGGCTTACGGGTAGACGTACGAGGTCGGGAGCTAGACTCAGGATGGGTAGGAGGAGTGGGTTCCCTAGGAGTCTCAGTCTCGGGGATATACTCGGTGTCAGAATCCAAAGCACCGGGTGGAGTGGGAGCACGAAAAATAACTGGCTTGGGCTTGGGCTGAGATCGGGCTCGGGGTTTCGCAGTCGTCGTCCTCTTACGCTTAAGAGGAGGCGAAGACGAAGAGGGTTGGGTGGTTTTAGCACGGCGTTTCGGAGGGGTTCTAGAAGGTTGAACGGGATCCGAAGGGTTTGGTTCTACGGTCAACGGCGAGGGGCTAGAGGGAGTGATCGGGATTCGTGTTCTTGCCATAATCAAAGCAAGACACGACGCACGAGATCTAATCGAAGAAACCCTAGCACAACCCTAGGAAATCCGAAACCCTAGAGGAAGCCCTAACTGAAAAAGAACTATCCCTAACCCTAGGAATAGGAAAACGAACCCTAGACAGGAGAGGGAGTGAGAGGGGGTTACCATAGGAGGAAGACGACGGCCGGCGACGGCGGGAGTGGTCGGAAAATGGTCGGAAGACGAAGGGTCACGAGGGAGGAACGGGGGTTTTGCGAGCTGGAGAAGAGATAGCAACCGACTAAAAAGAAAAGAGTCGGTCAAATCGAGTTTAAGTCGGTCGAGAGCTCAAAAGACCAAACAGTCCCTGGCACAACTAGTCGGTCACAGTTCAAGCACTGACCGACTAGATCACGATCTAGTCGGTCGGTCAATGAGCTTGAACCGACTAGTTGCAAACAGTGGCTGAAACCAAGTTAACTGACAAGAATTAGTCGGTCTAAGCTCATCCACTGACCGACTAGATCTTAATCTAGTCGGTCGGCCAATGAACTTGGACCGACTAAGAGAGTTCAAAAATTGAAAATCAATGAAATTTGATTTCTCTCCTAATCACACTTGGATAAATCATCAAAATACTCTCATTAATCATTATACTACCCCATTAAACATCGAAAATCTGAAATTTGACGATTATGCACAAATCGAGCGAAAAATTCAAAATATCACATAAAATCCCGAAAAATCCAATAAGTCTAGCATGAATGAAATATTGCGAAATATAATAGCATGCAAGATTATTGAATGAAACATGAATCCTATATCTCGGATTCACCCATAATCCCCAATTCTCGACGCAACCGCACAAAGGAGTCCTCCTTTAGGGGTTTCGTGAAAATATCGGCGATTTGCTTTTGGGTTTCAACGTACACTAAAATGATGTCCTTTTTAGCAACATGATCATCTAAAAAATGGTATCGGACATCTATGTGTTTCGAACGGGAATGGTGTACCGGGTTCTTGGAAAGACATATTGCACTTTGGTTGTCAACCATGATAGGGCAAGTATCACAATTTATACCAAAGTCTTTAAGTGTGTGTCTCATCCAAAGAACTTGAGCACACGCGGCACCGGCGGCAATGTATTCCGCCTCGGTGGTTGAAAGTGATACGGAATTTTGCTTCTTGGAAAACCAAGAGACAAGGGAATTTCCTATAAAATGGCAAGTGCCACTAGTACTTTTCCTGTCGGATTTGCATCCCGCATAATCGGCATCACTATATGAGATTAACTCATACGTGCTAGATTTTGGATAAAGTAAACCAAAATCTAAAGTGTAACTTAGATAACGGAAAATACATTTTACCGCTACTAAGTGAGACTCCTTAGGTTGAGACTGATAACGAGCACATACGCATACGGCAAACATAATATCGGGCCTACTTGCGGCAAGATAAAGTAAACTACCTATCATACCTCGATATAGACGAATGTCTACATCCTTACCGCCCGTATCCTTATCAAGATGCGTAGTCGTGCTCATTGGAGTCTTTTTCCCGGAGGCACTCTCCATTCCAAATCGCTTTAGCAACTCCACCGTGTACTTCGTTTGGTGGATGAAGATTGCATCGTCCATTTGGCGAATTTGGAGACCTAAGAAATATTTGAGCTCACCCATGTGGCTCATCTCAAATTGTTCCTTCATAACATTAGAAAACTCTTCGCAAAGAGCAAAGTTAGTAGCACCGAAAATGATATCATCAACATAAATTTGAACTAAAATTATATCATTATTCGAATGCTTAACAAAAAGTGTAGAATCGGCTTCACCCATTTTGAAATTCAAATCCAAAAGAAAATTCTTTAGGCGATCATACTAAGCTCGAGGAGCTTGTCTCAAACCGTAAAGCGCTTTCTTTAGTTTAAAAACATGATTTGGAAATTTTTCATTAATAAAACCCGGAGGTTGAGAAACGTAAACTTCCTCAACAACATCTCCATTTAAAAATGCACTTTTAACATCCATTTGAAATAGTTTAAAATCCTTATGGCATGCAAAAGACAATAATAATCTAATTGATTCTAATCTAGCTACCGGAGCGAAGGATTCTTCGAAATCAATACCTTCCTACTGACGGTAGCCTTGAGCAACTAACCGAGCTTTGTTCCGGACGACGACTTGGTTTTCGTCGGTTTTGTTCTTGAAGATTCACTTTGTCCCTATGACGGTGTGGTTCTTCGATGGCAATGGAACAAGCTCCCAAACTTCATTCCTCTCGAATTGAATGAGTTCCTCCTCCATGGCTAAGATCCAAGCGCTATCTTCGCATGCTTCATTAACATTCTTTGGCTCTATCGAGGAGGCAAAGGCACAATGAGCGAAGTAGTTCACTTGCGATCTCGTCTTGACACTATCATGGATATTGCCAATGACTTGGTCATGAGGATGGTCACGAACGGTATGAAGCCGTTTGGGAATACATTGGTCACTAGGAACATTCTCAACAACTTCATTAGAAGGGTTAGTCTCAATAGAATCAATAGAATCATTAGACTTAGAATTATCAAACGAAGCACATAAAACATCCATAGAATCATCATCATTTGAAATTCTGGTTGGAACAAATCCTTCATTAAATGACACATGAAGCGACTCCTCGATCGTTGAGGTTCGTTTGTTGAATATCCGGTAGGCTTTGCTACGCGAAAAATATCCAACAAAAATCCCCTCATCGGATCTTGGATCGAATTTGTCCAAACTACCATACGTGTTCTTAATAAAACATTTCGAACCAAAAACACGAAAATGTTTAACTTGAGGCAACCTACCAAACAACAATTCATAACAAGTTTGTTTAGTGCCGTGCCTCAAAAGTATTCTATTAAACACAGAGCAAGCGGTATGTACTGATCACTCCTTATTTTACACTTTTTTCTCGCATGTTTGCATGCCATTTTGATCGCCCAAATCATGTTTTTCACGATATATCGACGATATTGCGATGCTTTTCACGATTTATTGTTTTTGTCGCATTTCAGGTGATTTGGAGCGATTTGGAGTGATCTCAAGATGCGCTTACTCCAGAGGGTCACCGACGACCTCCCCAAGGGGTATTTTGCTGTTGGAGAGGAGCGGAAGAAGAAAGAACGTCGTAGGAGCGACGAGGAGGCCAAAACAAGCTGTTTGGGCATTTTTAGTGTCCCACTCGGCCGAGTGAAGGAGTCACTCGGCCGACCAGTGAGACACCGCTCGGCCGACCTGATCGGATACGTTTCATACGTGCACTTGGCCGAGCGACGGAGACCACATCGGCCGAGTGACGAGATCCCGTCCGCCCGAGTGGCGCCCAGACGAAGCCATTCAAAAATCGCCAACTTACTGTTTTTCGGCTGCCTGAGCTTCAGAAGACCCACTCGGTCGAGTGGATAATCCCGATCGCCCGAGTACCAAGAAGCCATCGGCCGAGTGACGACAAGTCACTCGGCCGAGCCGCCCCCGAAGTGAAGACCCCTGAAGATCAAGACTTACTGGAAATTTACAGGGTTTCTCACTCGGCCGAGCGACTTTTGTCACTCGGCCGAGTGCGACGCGCTGCCTGTAGCGAAAATTGCGGATTTCAGGCTGCGCAGGGGTATTTTGGTCACAGTTTTTGGACGATTTTGGGGGGTATTTAACCCCTGTTTTTACCCTAGTTTAGAGAGCTTTTCTCTTAGATTTTTTGCAGCTTTTTAGATTAGCTTTTTAGCTTTATTCTTGTGATTTTGGAGAGGAGACAAAAGTTGATTTTTGTTGGATTATTTGAAGAACTCAATTGGTTTGCCTCTCTCTTCTCTAAAAATTCTATTTTTATTGCTTATCTCAATATTGTGATGAATTCTCGTGTTTATTTCATTGATTATTTTTGTGTTTGTGCTATGAATTGCGAGTAGTCTCCACGTCTTGGGGCGTGGGGATGAACCCTACAAGCCTAATTTCATATTTGTGATGAATTGGTAGAAATTTTGCTAGAATTGCTATTAGGGATTAGTTTGGGAGCGATTTACTACGGATAGCTAGGAGTTCATATCGATTGGGATTTGCAAGAGATTGGATCCCAATTCGATAGGAAACCCTAGAAATCCGAATTGGGTTGGAATCGAATTTCCGTAGTATCGGTTTGCAAGAGATTGGACCGATACTAGGGTTCCCGGTTGCAATTCCGTGCAGATACCCATTTGCAAGAGATTGGACGGGTAGGAACTATCCCAACCTAGGTCGTGGGCCGAGTTTGCAAGAGATTGGGCTCGGTGCGTGATTGAACGATGATGTTGATCCTAATGCTAGCTTCCCTAAGCTAGGGTTTGCAAGAGATTGGACCCGAACCTAGAATAGCTATAGACCGGCAACAGCGCGAGAGCGTGAGCTTGGTTCTACATTCAGTTGCAACTAGTTCATCCAAAATCTTATTCTAGCAATTTTGATACCGATGAACCACATTTACGAAATACGGTGAGTAGCGGGAATTCCCCATTCCCTAGACGTTCTTTATTTGATTTGATATTTCCGTACTTTGTCTGACGATCGTGACAGGATCGCCAAAGGCAAATTTCTCTCTTCTTAAATAGCCAGGTTGATTGGAACAAGCACGGTCATTCGTCCTCCCTGTGTTCGATAACCCACTCGCTGCTATACCGTGCGCTTGCGGTAAAACTATAACCGTTCTTTGGGTTACATCCCGGAGCGATCAAGTTTTTGGCGCCGTTGCCGGGGAGGCGATTGCGTTTGATCTTACCACCCTAGCTATTTCTTTTTTTTATTTTTATTATTTTATTTCTTTATTTTTACCTAACCCTTCCACGGTACTAATCATTTCTTTGAAACTCTGTTTTCCCATTGCATGTTCACGAGATCTACGGCAGACCCTGAAGCTATATTATTTGATCCCGAGATCGAACGTACCGCGCGGAGAATTAGAGCGGAGAGGAGACAAAATCCGGAAGGGAGGTATATGACCAACCCGGAAACTGCGAACCAATTAGCGGCAAGAATGGCAAGGATAATTTCCATTCGCGATAGGCTCCGGCCTAAGACCTCTTCTACGACCTCATCCATTGCCATGCCGGAGTTGGCGGCTGACAAGAACTTTGAGCTGAAGACTGGACTAGTGGTTCTGATGCAGCAGGATCCATTTCATGGGAATGCCCATGAAAATCCTCACTACCACATCCAATTATTCTTGTCGAAGTGTGCCACATTTCAGATGCCGGGGGTCTCCATCGATGCCATTAGACTGCGTCTCTTCCCCTTCACGCTAAAAGACAAGGCACTCTATTGGTTGAGGACGCAAGCTGATGGAGTCTTTACCACTTGGGACGAGTTGGCGAGTGCATTCATCGATAAGTTCTATCCGCCCTCCAAGACGGTGAAGATTCGGAGCGCTCTCATGTCCTTCAAGCAAGGACCCCAAGAGACGCTCTATGAGGCTTGGGAGCGTTTTAAAGATCTGCAGCATCAATGCCCGCACCATAGCATTGAAGATCGGGAGCTAGTTCATAGCTTCTACAACGGTCTCCAACCGGGGACCAAACAAATTATTGATGTCACGACGAATGGTGCTATCTTATCAAAAACTCCCGAAGAAGCTACGGCCCTAATTGAGGAGATGGCCTCAAACAATCAACAATGGGGCGATGAGCGAGGACACTCTACGTCCTCCTTGAAGCCAACTAGTATCTATGAGGCGAAGGCCGTAGCGGAGCTTACAAGCAAGTTTGATTCTCTCCACAAGGTAGTGGAGAGACTGGAGAAGTTTATCATGGAGCCCCAAGGAACCCCTTCCACCTCCGCGCCATCGAACCAAATGTGTGATTGGCAAGACCAATCTCAAGCCATGTATTCGGGAGGAGAGCAAGGAGAAGGATCCTTGGAGCAAGTACAATATGTTGCGGGGAACCAAGGGTATTGGGCCAATCCAGCCACAAGAAATCATCCCGGTTTCTCTTACGCCAACAATGAAGGAGCTTTGAACCCGCCACAACAACCACCTCAACAAGCTTGACCACCACCCCCACCCCAACAACAACACTATCCACCGAGGAGGCCTCCACAACAAAGTTTCCAACCGAAGCAACAAGTTCCACCTTATAGGCCGCCTGGATACAATCAAGGGTGGCGAAATCAAAATCAAAACCCTCCACAAGCTCAACAACAATCCGACTTCGAAGCTAGAGTGGAGGCGTTCATGGTCGAGCAAAAGAAGGTCAATGCTACCTTGAAGGCGGGGCAAGACTCCCTTACAACCGTTGTGGCTCAAATATCGAAACAATTGGCGTTGCTCAATCGGAACACTCAACATTTACCGGCGCAACCCGAGCAAAACCCACGGAGCAACACCGGCCACATCAATGCCGTGGTTGCCGTCACTACTAGAGGCGGGAAGGACACCACCCCCGCCATGATTCCTACCGAGGAGCCCGTGGAAGAAAGTTTGGAGCCAATTGAGCCGGTAGTTGAAGTTGAGAAGGAGAATGAGCCACACGAGAAGGAGAAATCTAGAGCGGAGCAATTGATTGAGGAGAGGCGCTTCATGCCACCGGTCCCATTCCCCCAAAGGCTTGCTAGAGCGAAAATGGAGAAAAGGCTAGCGAAGTTTCTCGAGTATCTGAGAGGATTTAGCCTCAACATTCCCTTCCTCGACGCCATCGTGGAAATCCCCACATATGCTAAATTTTTAAAGGATTTGATTTCGGGGGGAAAGAGGAAGGAAAAGATCATGCTAGCCGAGGAGGGCTCTTGGTTCACCAAGAGAGAAAAGGAGCCGGCCAAATTCAAAGATCCGGGGAGTTTTCGAATTCCTTGCACCTTGGGCGGCGTCCCTCTTCAAAAGGCATTGGTAGATTTAGGGGCTAGTGTAAGCCTCATGCCTCTCTCTCCATGTTCTTAAGGCTAAACACAGGGACGAAGTTGAAACCTACCGACATGCGGATACAATTGGCCGATGGGCGAATAACAAGGCCGGTAGGGATCGCCGAAGACATCCCGCTACAAGTCCCGGGGGGATATGCTTGCCATGTGACTTCGTGATCATGGACGTTAAGGAGGAGGGAGATACGTCATTGATACTTGGACGCCCGTTCCTCGCCACCGCTAGTGTGATTGTCGACGTGCGAGAAGGTACACTTACTTTGAACGTCGGCAACATCGAGGTGGAGCTTCACATTCCTAAGGCTATGAAACACATGCCTTACCACGAGGAGCTTGACTACATGGACCTCCTTGATGAGGTAATTGAGGAGGCGATCCCCCACTCAATCGGCGCTCTATTCGATGAAGATTTCGAGGAAGGCCCGGATTTAGGCCAAGATGAGAAGAAAATTGATTCCCCCGACCTCTCCGCTGAAAGTGATGAAGGCGACGCTGATGTCGCAAGGATTCGAGAGCTCTGCAAGCTCTCGAAATTGAAGTCTCCGAAGAAAGCTCCGCCGATACGGAAATCGGCGTCACCGGTGAAGCCGAAGACCGGAGCAAACGCTAGCTTGGGGGAGCCTCCCCCCCACACTATTCGAGACGGGAGACCACCGAGGGAGAACACGCCGACGCAACTTCCGAATCCAAGCGTTCTCCCCGGAAAGTTTGATGGGTGCATCTCATATGCACCAAACATCCCGCATTAATTGAAAATCATAGTGGGTCGAGCTCACGACCTTAAACGAGCGCTTGTCGGGAGGCAACCCGACGGTTATTGCTTTATTTTTACTTTTTCTTTATTTTTGTTTTAGAAATTTTTAGTGTTTTGAGTCGTTCGCCCAAAAATTTTGTGATAACGGGTCCTATTTTTCTTGACAGGAGAGGAGATAGGTAAATCCATCATGAGGAGGATGAACGAGGTGATAAGGAGCACCCCAGGAAGGCGCTCGATGCTTAGGAGGAAGATGAAATCGATTGGAGGAAGAAAGACGGAGTTTAGAGCCCAAACGAAGACAAACAGCAGAACACAAGGCTCACTCGGCCGAGTATACTAGTCACTCGGCCGAGTACACAAGTTCGTCCGGCCGAGCCGCTCACGAACGAGGGAAGTCTGTTGTACCCAACTCTCTGTTTATTTTCCTGATTTCAGTATAACTGCTACTCGGCCGAGTATATATATTCACTCGGCCGAGTAAATCGGATACGCTCCTAGGGCGAGTCTTGCCGAGTAGCTTGAGCCACTCGGCCGAATGGACTTACTCCACTCGGCCGAGGTTGGCAAGGCCACTCAGCCGAGTCATTAGCGGGGGAAAATTTCCCAACATCTTTTGCTGAGTTCACTCAGCCGAGCGACATTGTCACTCGGCCGAGTCGTAACTTTTGTTATATAAAGGGTCGGGGGGGCGCATTTTTCGAAACGACACAAACCGAACCAATCGCCCGACCCTTCGCATTCCCCTCGCCCGCTCGCCTCGCTCAGCACCCCCACTCGCCCGATCGCCCACCTCGCGCCGCTACTCGGCCAGCCACTGCCGGTCGAGCCCCGCCGCGCCTCGCCCGAGTCGCCGCCGGCGGCCACCACTCCGGCCACCTCCGGTATCGCCTATTTCGCCTTTTTTCTCCTCTTTTTGTGTATTTTTCGAGGATCCATGTGCTTAACGAACCCCAAACCCAAATTGATTTCTATATCTATCTATTGTACCCCTAATGCTCCATATGTTTTGAATATTACCAGCTGATATCTCCATTTCATGCGCAGGTTGTTTCTGGGAGCTTAGGAGAGCCCAGGGGAGCTTCTCGGGACTGATTCGGGCTTCGCGGAGGTGTTGTCTTCGCACGCTTCCGTTGCTTTGCACTCGCGGCGTGTCGTGGTATACTCTTTCCTTTATTTTTACGCACGCCGCACTTTTCACGTTTTTCGGCGCGTGCTCGGGGCCGATATGCCGCCCCGGACACGGCCGCGGTCGAAGAGAGCTTCCGCCAAGCGGAAGCGGTCGGATGATGCCGGCCCCTCCCACGAGTTGGAGGACTCTCCTCCGCCTTCTCCCACACACCCCACACACCCCGCACCGCCTGCAGGCCCCGCACACCCCGCGCAGCCTGCAGAGCCCGCACAGCCCGCACACCCCGCACAGCCGCCCCCTGCCGCTCCACAGCCACCACCTCCGGCTCCACTCGTCGGGCCGCTCGGGATTACGTTCTGAGACGACGCACACCACGTCGCTTTCGAGCGTATTTCCCAGCGCTCGATCGTACCCTCCAGGTTTGCACACCTTGTCGACCTAGGACGCCTGGGGGTACTAGAGGGGATGCTCACGTTGTACGACAACGTGGGCTGGCGAGATTTCTTTCAGGTGTCGACGGACACGTTTATCCGTCCGACACTTGAGGTACTTAGTTCGATCGCCCGGACCGACGAGGGATGCTCGTTTCGGTTCATGGACCGGGAGTGCCAGGTCACTCTCGGTATGATGAGAGCCTTTTTCTCGTGGCCCGATGTCCTCGGGACCGATCGAAGTTACGCCCCCACCCATATCCCCCCACCTTCCTTCGACGCTGGTGCCTTCTGGGCCCGGATTACGGGTCTTCACGCTGCCTTTGACCCTAGTAGGGCCAAGGCCTCGGCCATTGTCCACCCCTGCCTCTGTATAGCTCAGCGCCTTATGGCGACGACCTTTTTGGCCAGATATGAGCCGGGCACGATGTCCACGCCAGAGCTCTACATGCTCTACGCGATGACACAGCCCAGAGCTCTATCTAGGGATGGCGATGAGCTGGTCCCCGTCGTCGTGATTGATGTCGCGGCTTGGTTTTTGGACCGCATCATTGTATCGGTGGGCGCTCGCTCATCGATATGCTGTGGCGGCCTGATCACCTTGCTTGCCCTTATGACCGACGAGGACTTCCCTGACGACCTGCGACGAGCACCGGGGCCCACTTCTCTGTCGATTGATGTTATGGCCCGGATGAAGATACTTCGTCCGCACGGTGAGCGACACTGGGTCTGGCTGCACGGCCCTTACGGTGCCGATTACATGATTCTTCCGAGCCCAGCTCGGACTCAGATTGCACCGGCCCATGTGAACTGGCTCCCTGCGATGGATGTTCTGATCCCAGCCGCATACGTGCTCGAGGCCGAGGAGGCCGAGCAGGCACACGCTGCCCCCGCTGACCCTGTTGCACCTGCCGAGCCTGCTGCCCCTGTTGACCCCGTGGCCCCTCAGCCTATCCCCGATGTTTTCGATGCTCCAGACACCTCTGTCCACACCTCTGTCGGTGTCGGGAGTACCTTAGCTGAGCCCACTTCCACTGCTTCCACGCCTGTCACCACCACCACTGGCCCTCTGTCTGCTGAGCCCGTTTCCTCTGCCTCACCCGAGCGCCCGCCGACCATAGTTGAGTGCGGAGAGCCCTCTGTCCCCACTGCTGCTGTATTTTCCGAGAGTGTCGTGGCGTCTGTCCACACTTCTGTGCCACCAACCTCTCTAGACGCCTCGCCGCCACTTTTGTATTCTTCTTTCACTGCTGCTGCCTCCACTTCTCACCGTCCTGCCCAACCTCGCACTGAGGCCAGGCCCACATTTGCGAGCGCAGCACCTTTTGTTCCCCTACCTGCTGAGCCCGTCACCTACGCCACCAGAGTACGCCAGCCCCGACCTGCACAGCCCCGACTGGTGCGTCCCTCTGCACCACCTCCCCCTGACACCGTACTTCAGAGCATTCGTGCTCTCGAGGGGGCGGTGAGTGGCCTCAGAGGCGACCTTCGGACCCTGTCCGCCACCGTCACTGCGATGGCTGGCCGCTTTGACCTGCTCCCGCAGATTCACTACTGCCTTACCCAGGTCCTGGAGCGTCTCCCCCGCGTACCCGTACCCACCCAGCAGGTTCCCACCCACACTTCCACACACACTCAGCCTGCTCCCACTTCCACACCCACCCCCGCTCAGCAGCCACTACCACCGCCACCACCTCCTCCGCCTCAGGACAGAGCCGGTGCAGCCCCACCTTCTTAGGCACTCTTGATGCCATCGCTTCTTTTTGCCGTTGTGCTGCCCGTCTCTGCTGGGTCCTGATGCACTTTTGTCCACCCCCCTCCCCTCACTGTTTCGATGATACGCATTTTCTATATATCTTCATATATCTTTTTTGGGAGAGAGGGAGAGTTTTTGGTGTCACATCTTTATATCTGTATCACTCCTATTTCTGCATGCATCATGTCCGCATCATATTTTCCGTTTCATTATTTTCTTATTTTTCATCATGCATGCATCCTCACTTGCCCCTCCCATTACTTGTCTCTCGGTGTGCCACACTTTGCACATTGAGGACACTGTGCCATTTAGCTTGGGGGAGTGAGTTCTCACGTTCTTTTTTCGATTTGCCACCTTTATTTTTAGTTTTTCACACCATTCTCCGCTTTTGCACTTATTTTCATCATTTTTTCTTTTATTTTACCTTGCATCACGTTTTTCTTATTTTTCTGTGTGCCGCATTGTAAATAGTTCTATTTTCCCTTTACCTTTATTTCTTTCTTTTTCATCTCATGCTAGAGATGACTTTTCTATGATGATGATGACGTGGAGTTAGCTTACTCTATTTGCATGCTTTATTTGTCATGACTTAGACTTTATTTCTGATATCATATGCTATGACTTGCCTTGCATTTAGAGATAGTAACCCACACTTTTTCACATGAAAATGGATGAAATTTTATTATTAGCTGAGTCTGAATATTCATATGTATGCTATCGCAGAAAACACACCAAGAGTCACGCATTGAATGCCTATATCTGGAGTACTGATTTCTTTTCCTATATCACTTCTATATGCATGAATTGTACATTTCACTTCAGGATGATTGAATGATGTTAGCTATGATAAATCTGGATTAGTTAGCTTTTTTGTGATCGAAACTGAGTAGATTAGATTACCCTGCTGAAGTTGTCGTGCATGTCTTATAGAGTGAACCGAGAGATATATTTATTTCTTTCTCCACAAATCTTGAACATCATTTCTCTACTTTTAAAATCATTGGTGAATCTCCCCTTAGCGATTCTATTATACGGCATTTCCCCCGCTATTAATTCCTAGCTCCAAGTTTCCCGGAAAAAAAAAAGAGAAAATATTCTTGTATATCGTTATCTCTCTTTGAGTTGGGATCGTTGTGTATATATGCTATGTCAAAAAAAACAAAACAAAAGAAAAAAAAGAGAAAAAGAAAAAGAAAAGAGGAAAAATCCTCAATAAAAGATCACATCTCACTTTCTTTCTTTCTTCTCTCTTTTCGTGTTCATTTTCATTGCTTTTGGAGCTTTATAGAAATGGGGATGTAAATATTTTTTATGCCGCCATGCTCATAGATAAGCTTGGGGGAGGGAATCCATTGATGTGTGAGAGAGTGACTACTTGACGTTGCACGACAACCTAGGCTAAGTAATATTCTATACTCGGTGAGATTATTTCTAGCTTTACGAAGTCCAGAAATCTAAGCCTAGCATTCATATCATGAAATCCACACTTTTCTATTCTCTCTATTCTATTGTGTGATACTCTTATACTCCTCATAGAAAGCATTCAATTGAAAAGTGTGTAATCTGCGATTTGTATACCGCTTTAAATGATTCAGACGATGTTAATTCTAAAATTATTCCGTTTTTCATGATTATATCGTTGTTCGTGGGTTTTCTATTTCTATTTGCATTATTATACTATGATATCAAAATAAAAATCTTTGACATGTATTTCTCATTCAGTGCATGCTATATGAGTAAGCGGAACCCACGTCCCGAGAAAATGATCTAGCAGCTTACCTCTTCGCTTCTTTCTTTCTTCTTTATTTTTATTTCGTTTTTCATTCTTCTCCATTTTTCATTTTTCATTTTTCGTCGTTTTCGTTTTCCGAATCCACCGGGTTCGCCTTTTACTTATCTTCCTCGAGGACGAGTAAGAGGTAAGCTTGGGGGATATTGATCACTCCTTATTTTACACTTTTTTCCCGCATGTTTGCATGCCATTTTGATCGCCCAAATCATGTTTTTCACGATATATCGACGATATTGCGATGCTTTTCACGATTTGTTGTTTTTGTCGCATTTCAGGTGATTTGGAGCGATTTGGAGTGATCTCGAGATGCGCTTACTCCAGAGGGTCACCGACGACCTCCCCAAGGGGTATTTTGCTGTTGGAGAGGAGCGGAAGAAGAAAGAACGTCGCAGGAGCGACGAGGAGGCCAAAACAAGCTGTTTGGGCATTTTTAGTGTCCCACTCGGCCGAGTGAAGGAGTCACTCGGCCGACCAGCGAGACACCGCTCGGCCGACCTGATCGGATACGTTTCATACGTGCACTCGGCTGAGCGACGGAGACCACATCGGCCGAGTGACGAGATCCCGTCCGCCCGAGTGGCGCCCAGACGAAGCCATTCAAAAATCGCCAACTTACTGTTTTTCGGCTGCCTGAGCTTCAGAAGACCCACTCGGCCGAGTGGATAATCCCGATCGCCCGAGTACCAAGAAGCCATCGGCCGAGTGACGACAACTCACTCGGCCGAGCCGCCCCCGAAGTGAAGACCCCTGAAGATCAAGACTTACTGGAAATTTACAGGGTTTCTCACTCGGCCGAGCGACTTTTGTCACTCGGCCGAGTGCGACGCGCTGCCTGTAGCGAAAATTGCGGATTTCAGGCTGCGCAGGGGTATTTTGGTCACAGTTTTTGGACGATTTTGGGGGGTATTTAACCCCTGTTTTTACCCCAGTTTAGAGAGCGTTTCTCTTAGATTTTTTGCAGCTTTTTAGATTAGCTTTTTAGCTTTATTCTTGTGATTTTGGAGAGGAGACAAAAGTTGATTTTTGTTGGATTATTTGAAGAACTCAATTGGTTTGCCTCTCTCTTCTCTAAAAATTCTATTTTTATTGCTTATCTCAATATTGTGATGAATTCTCGTGTTTATTTCATTGATTATTTTTGTGTTTGTGCTATGAATTGCGAGTAGTCTCCACGTCTTGGGGCGTGGGGATGAACCCTACAAGCCCAATTTCATATTTGTGATGAATTGGTAGAAATTTTGCTAGAATTTCTATTAGGGATTAGTTTGGGAGCGATTTACTACGGATAGCTAGGAGTTCATACCGATTGGGATTTGCAAGAGATTGGATCCCAATTCGATAGGAAACCCTAGAAATCCGAATTGGGTTGGAATCGAATTTCCGTAGTATCGATTTGCAAGAGATTGGACCGATACTAGGGTTCCCGGTTGCAATTCCGTGCCGATACCCGTTTGCAAGAGATTGGACGGGTAGGAACTATCCCAACCTAGGTCGTGGGCCGAGTTTGCAAGAGATTGGGCTCGGTGCGTGATTGAACGATGATGTTGATCCTAATGCTAGCTTCCCTAAGCTAGGGTTTGCAAGAGATTGGACCCGAACCTAGAATAGCTATAGACCGGCAACAGCGCGAGAGCGTGAGCTTGGTTCTACATTCAGTTGCAACTAGTTCATCCAAAATCTTATTCTAGCACTTTTGATACCGATGAACCACATTTACGAAATACGGTGAGTAGCGGGAATTCCCCATTCCCTAGACGTTCTTTATTTGATTTGATATTTCCGTACTTTGTCTGACGATCGTGAAAGGATCGCCAAAGGCAAATTTCTCTCTTCTTAAATAGCCAGGTTGATTGGAACAAGCACGGTCATTCGTCCTCCCTGTGTTCGATAACCCGCTCGCTGCTATACCGTGCGCTTGCGGTAAAACTACAACCGTTCTTTGGGTTACATCCCGGAGCGATCATGTACCGCTTCCGCCCAAAATTGATGGCCAAGTTGGCTATCATCAAGCATAGTGCGAGCACATTCCACTAGCATCCTATTCTTTCTCTCAACAACACCATTTTGAGGAGGTGCGCGAGGGAATGAAAAGGTGTGTGTAATACCAACTTCATCACAAAATGTCTCAAAAGACTCATTCTCAAATTCACCTCCATGATCACTACGAATAGTGACAATGTTGGTTCCTAAGAGATTTTGTACTTTCTTAACAAAAATTGTGAAGTTTTCAAAAGCTTCATTTTTATTACACAATGAAAATACCCAAGTAAACCTAGAAAAGTCATCAACGATGACAAGTCCATATCTAGCATTACCTAATGAAGCAACTCTAGTCGGCCCAAATAAATCTAGATGTAATAGCTCTAGAGGCCGCTTAGAAGAAATGCTTTTCTTAGGTTTAAACGAAGATTTTGGAAGCTTGCCTCGTTGACACGAGTCACAAAAGCTTTTCTTTTGAAAGACAAGCTTAGGGAAGCCTCTAATAGAATTTAACTTGGAAAGCTTAAAAAGTGTTCCAAAGTTCACATGACCAAAACGTCGATGCCATAAGTGTTGTTCACTTGTGTTGGGAATAAGACATTGTTCATGTGATCTTGGAAGATCTAGGATATATATATCCTTATGGCGTGTGCCGGAAAATAATACATCATTAGTATTCTTATTTAAAATATGGCACATTCCTTTCGCAAAGCTAACTTTGTAACCTTTGTCACAAAGTTGGCTTATTGAAATAAGATTGTGGTTTAATCCTTTAACAAGGTAAACATCACATATAAGGGGTTTAGAGGGATTACCTACTTTACCAACACCTATGATGGTTCCGCTCTCGTTGCCTCCAAATACGACGCGGTTTCCATTTGCAATGGGAACCACTCCTGAGAGCAATTGAGCGTCACCCGTCATATGTTTTGAACACCCGCTATCGAGTATCCAATTCCCCTTGGAGCTAAATTTAAATTTGTTGCTCCTTTTCTTTTTCTTTTCCTTGAGTACCTAAAGATATAAAATTTCATATCATGGTACCCAAGGTCATTGGGTCCAAAATATTAGACCTTTGGAAGCCAAGTCCAATTTGGATGAACATCTCATCGTATACCCCAAGCCAATATGGTGATTGGCCGGAAGTAAGTCACTTAGGATTTTATCCAAATGGTCCTTACCCTTATTGAATTTATTAATTCGGCCTAATGTGTTCTCATATTTCTCGGTGAGAGAACGCATAGAAGTATCCAAATTGGATACTTGCGATGTGAGCACATAAACACGAGATTTAAGATTCTCATTCTCAATACTCAAATTCGAGTTTTGAGAAGTCAAATCCGCTATCCTATGTTCTTCCGGATCTTCAATGCTAACATGTTCAAGTTTAGATTTGAGATTAACAATCTCATTTCTTAACTCTTCAACAACGGTGTCGTTGTTGGTGATGATAGTCTTAGGCGAGATTTGAATGCTATCTAGGTCATCTTTTACTTTAGTATATCTATTTACTAATTTAGTGTATTTAGACCATAATTGAGAATTAGCATTCCTAAGGTCATCCATAGTTACCTCATCGCCTTCGTCGTCACTATCATCGGAAGAGGAGGATCCTTGATCATGCTCCTCTCTTGCCATGAAGCACATGTGCGCTTGCTCCAATTTCTCATCGTCCGACTCTCCGCTTGAGGAATCCTCGGAGTCGGTGAATGTTGCTCCGACAAGTCCCTTTTTGTTCACTTTCTTGTACTTCTTGGACTTATCGAATTTCGACGCCTTCCACTTCTCATTTTGCTTATTTAGAGGACACTCCGTTTTCATGTGTCCTGGCTTATTGCACTTGAAAAACAAAGGAGAGGGGGAGGCGTTAGAAGAACCAAATTTAGCTTTGTTCTTATAGTTACCTTTTCGGAAGAAACGGTTGAACTTCTTGGCCATGAGTGCCATGGACTCCAAGTCCAACTCGTTTTCCGAGTCTTCATCATCGGTTGATGTGGATGTGGATGGAGCGGCCTTGAAAGCAATAGCCTTCTTCTTTGGCTCGTCTTGCTTTAGGTAGGACTTCATCTTTTCCTGCAATTTTAGCTTGCTATCCTTGCGTACCTCGTATGACATTAAAGTACCCATTAGTTGAACTACGGTGTACTTATTCATATCGTTACCTTCCTCGATGGCGAAGGTACGCTTTTCCCAAGAAGAAGGAAGTCCTTCGATAAGCTTCGAACACTTCTCCTTTTGGGTGTAGGTTTTACCGAGAGCCTCCAACTCGTTTATGATGTCGACGAAGCGAGCATAATACTCCTTCATCTTCTCACCCTGTTGCATATGAAACATTTCGTAATCTTTGTTAACAACAACGAGTTTAGAGTCTCTTACCCTACTCGTCCCTTCATGTAGTATGAGGAGGGAGTTCCAAATTTGATATGCACTCTTACATGTGCATATCTTATTGAAGTCCTCGGGCTCCAATGCGCATTGCAAGGCGTTCATTGCCTTGGCATTGCTTACCTCCGCGGCGACCTCCGCTGTTGTCCATTTCTCAAAGTCTTCTTCGGCGGGCTCGACGTATTCCTTCATCGTGGTCCTCCATAGAGATGCACTCCGGAGGAAGGTTTCCATCCGGTATTTCCAGTACCCGTAGTTGGTACCGTTGAAGAATGGAGGCCTCGTTGAGGAATGTCCTTCCATCACCGAAGATGCTCCTTCACGGTTCCTGAAGGTGCCATAGTTGGAAGGTGGACGCACGGTCTTGTTGTCGTTGGCAGACATAGCTAAGTATCTGGCTCTGATACCAAATGTAATGCCCTACAAGCTACTGCACAAGTACTAGAGGGGGGGTGAATAGTACTTTAAAAATAACGAGGAGTATAATTCCTAATTATAGTGCAAACAACTACCAAATCAATTTGCGGAAGCTTAAATTGAAGACAACAACAAAATTAACAATGCTAACAATAGATATTACTGGGTTCGGATCCACCCAAGTCTCCCCGACTTGTTCTCGGTGATCCTACGTCCCAACCACCCGGATTCCCTCCGGATACTTGAGTTAGAAACCCTAACTCAAGATTTCCACTATGAAATACTTGTGAAAAACCTCCAGAAGTCAAATCATACAAAATGTAATTTGTGACTCCCACAACCCGGGATCACAACCACACTCTCACAACCGAGAGTGAAACTTACAATTCAAATATGAAATGAAATAAGAAACTTCTTACCGACAAAATACATATGCCTTGAGTAATGCTTACGAATTAGGGCAAGGATGATTTTGAGGAAGAAGTGGCACCAAACCCTAGCTCCAAGATGTAGATCAGCGATGGAGAGCTATGGGGAAGATGGTGACCTAGAATCAAGCACTTGACTTGGAAGGCTTCACACTCAATGAATCTCTCTTTGGAAGTAAGAGTGAGGAGAGATTATTGAATGGAAAGAATGAGCTTTGAATGAGCTTGGAATGATTTCTCTTGATCTCTAAACTTGCAATAATATCAGCCTTTTGTGCAATGAATGCAGCCCAACAAGTATTTATAGGATAGAGGAGAGAGAGAGAGAGAAAAACGTTTCAATTAAAGCTCCAACGGCTCTTTTCTGAACCCAACTAGTCGGTCAAAGAACAACCACCGACCGACTAGTTCATCAACTAGTCGGTCGGTCACATAACGTATACTGACTAATGAGTGAACAGAGAAAAGATCAAAGCACAGACATAAGGAACTAGTCGGTCCAAGAAGAGTAGCTGACCGACTAGTTTCACAACTAGTCGGTCGGTTACTCAACTGAGACCGACTAACAGATAAAACTGAAGTCTGAGCATAAATAGACTTAGTCGGTCCAAGAACAAATGTTGACCGACTAATTCACCAACTAGTCGGTCACCAAATGAGCATAGACCGACTAACGATAAACAGTAAGTTAGGTGAAAATTTGGCATGTACAGTAAAAGTAAACTAGTCGGTCCAAGAAGGAAAGTTGACCAACTAGTTCATCAACTAGTCGGTCGATCAATGAACACAGACCGACTAATGATAAACAGTAGCTCAGGCTCAAATGTGCATATACAGGGAAAGCTCAACTAGTCGGTCACAGAAGCATCACTGACCGACTAGTTCACAAACTAGTCGGTCGGTGAGTCAACTTAGACCGACTAACTGTAAACAGTAAAGAGCTTAGAATTGACTGACTGAAACTAGTCGGTCCAAGAAGCTTTACCGACCGACTAGATCACCATCTAGTCGGTCAGTTCTTCTTCTTGAACCAACTAACATGCACAAGAAGTCGTGAATCGAAGCGCAAAGCTTCGGGAAGGATTGTATGGACTTCTACTAAGATCCTAGAGCTAAGATATGAGCGTTATGATGATTTAAACCGTAAGACCTACTCAAGGCTTAACATTCTATGAAAGAAGCTTAAAGACTATAAATAAAACTTGACGATACCGTCTTCAATAGCTTCAATCGAATCTTCATGACTTCTAAAATGGTTCATAAGCTTCAACGAAGCTTTTGGCATACGATCACATGCTTTGAGAAGTCTTGAGACGTCGTAATTGATATTCATATGAATTTGGCGACGATCTCCATAACTGCGCTCACAAAGTGTTAGTACACGATATATTTATGTTTGTTCATCATCCAAAACCAAATCCGGAGAGTCCAATATCCAACACATACTTCCTCGAAAGAATACAAGGAGATATATGCGGACAAATCCACCACCCCTAGTGGGTAATTTTGGTATTTTATGGCATTGATAAATGCATCCTCAAAATATTCGTGTGTGTGTCTACTATCGACCTGAAACCTAGCTTTTCCAAAGCTATTGGCATAAATAATAATGTTGCGGGCGCATTTCTCAGACAACCAAATAAAGTAAATACGTCTGGTTAATGCTGGGGAATTTACATCTCGGTTATTTCAAGAATACTGTCTAGCAACTGGGATTGAAATTGAACATCACCCGCCACATGTTCATACCCAAAATGGGTTGAAAGAGTCATTAATAAAAAGACTCCAATGGATTACACGTCCATGAAATCCCAGTTGCTGGTGAATGCATGGGGACATGCAATATTACATGATGCATCATTAATAAGAATAAGAATAAGACCCTCTGGAGGTCAGAGTCTCTCTCCAATGAAACTTGCATATAGAATACCACCAAACATCTCTCACTTGAGAATTTTCGGTTGCACAGTTTATATCCCCATAACACCATCGCAGAGAAAAAGAATAGGGTCCTCAACGTCGTCCAAGTATCTAGATAGGGTTTGACTCAGCCTTAATAATATACCTAGAACCCAAACGAAGGACGCATTTAAGGCACGTCTTAAAGACTGTGAATTTGATGAGACGAATTTCTCCAAATTGGGCCCAGATACTGAAAAATTTAGAGCTACGCAAATAATATCGTGGGATATAGAATTATTAACCCACTATGATCCAGTAACAGATAAATGTAAAGATGAGATCCTGAAGATCCAACAAATGAACAGTTACCGGACTCATTTACTGACAACCAAAAAATTGTGAGAACACACATCTCTGCTGCAAATACTCTAGGTAGGATTAACATCCCCGAGAATGGATGCAATCCACCAGCAGCAGAAATGGATGTTCCTCAATAGAAAAGAGGCAGACCACTAGGCTCCAAGGACAAAAATTGAAGAAAAAAACTCCTGGAGACCTTGAGACAATACTACCACAGGACAATGAGCTCATGTCCGTACCCTCACACTTCCCGGAATCCGCTGCAGAGGAAATGCCGGAAAAAAATGAAATGAAAGTAAATGTTGTACGTACTGGGGAGGTGTTGGACAGAAAGAACACAATTGTCGACAATATATTCATGTATCATATTTCCACATACATCACAAAAGTGATGATAATTATATAATATCGTTCCATACTCCGTTGCTTAAATGCAAACATAGAGATTGGCCAAATATGGAATGAGACAATAAAAGATGAGCTGGACTCGCTTATAAAATGTGAGGTGTTCGGATCTGAAGTCCTGACACCAAAAGGTGTCAAACCTGCTGGTAAAATAAGTATTGCACAAATAAGAATAAATAAGTAAAAAATCGTATGTTATAAGGTACAACATATAGCTCAAGGATATTTTCGCTGAAACTGGGGAACAAACAAATTAAAATGAGCATGACTCATAAATGATACATCAGATTCCCTAAGTTATACAATGCGAATACCTTACGATTTGGCAAAGAAAATTTTGGATATGCTGCTATTGGATATTGTGGCGGCATGCCTTTATAGATATCTTGCCAAATATAAATTCAACATTTTCTTAATTGCCTGAATAGACTTCGGGACGTCTATTCTATTGAAGAATAATAATAATAAATATTCTACAACCAAGAGAATCAATTGACAAAACAAGGATTCCTACAAAGGGTTGCCGTTGCATTTGTATTAAGAGCAAAGGACAAGATTTGAGATAATAGTTGTAAACAACTTAAACCTCATAGGATCTCATGAAGAGAAAATCGAAATATCTGTCCAAGCCTGATTATCTAACATGAAATGAAAGACCTAGGCATAATAAAGATTAGTCATGGCTCACAGATTTATCTAAAAAGATAAAATCATGTTACAATTCATACGCCCTAAATGCGTTGAAGAAATTAAAAAGGACCATTGTCATCATATAAGTACACATATGGTAGTACGCTCAATGGATGTACAAAAAGACCCTTTCCATTCGCTGGAAGATGGGGAGGATATACTTGGTTCTGAAGTCCCTTATCTAAGTGCAATCAGTGCACTCCTGGCTAACTGCATGCATCTCTATATAGCAGTTGCAGTAAATTCAATAGCCAGAGACAGTTAGGCACCTAAAAAGCGCCATTAGACCGGAGTTAAGCATCTTCTGTGCTTCCTCCATGGGTCGATAGATTTGGGCTTACATTATAAAGAATTATCATCCATGCTTATGCAAAAGCAAGTTATAGGTCCGACCTCTATAATGAGAAATCACAGACTGTGTATCCATAGTGGGATGTCTACTACAGATCTACAAAGCAAACTATGAAGGCAACATCATCATATCATTCTGATATCCTCACCATTCCAGAAACAAACCAATGGTGTATCTGAGTGCGCCTGGTGGTGCATCACATCCTAGTGACGACTATAGAGGTTGGTATTTTAGAGCTGACCACATAATCTGAAGACCATGCCACTTGCTTACCCCATTTTTAAGGAGACAATATCAGAGGCGACGTAACAAAGCACACCTCTCCAGAGTTTTTGGTTTCGGCAGCTGCTTAATGATGGTGATATTTGTAATTTGTGTATATTTTCGGAATGTTGTAAATAGGAGTGATGAAAAATGCTAAAGAGATCTGAAAGCCTAATGGCTTGTACA
This sequence comes from Scilla litardierei, assembly GCA_030789695.1. Taxonomy (NCBI): domain Eukaryota; kingdom Viridiplantae; phylum Streptophyta; class Magnoliopsida; order Asparagales; family Asparagaceae; genus Scilla; species Scilla litardierei. Next base: position 14,049,044 of record CM061137.1, on the reverse strand, counting down.
GACCAGGGGGAGTTAGAGGGAATTTGTACTCTTTTTCCTTAGCTGTGGCTTTTTGCCACAAGGTTTTCCATAGCCAAAGGTTTTAACGAGTCAAACCCCATCAACTCAGGATCCTGAAGTATCCATCCCTTGTAAGACTCATAAGACACTCAGAATCCCGAAGTATTAATAAGCAAAGTCCATACTTATGGCTGGATAAGGAGGAGTGTTGTAAACGTATAATGATGGGAGCTTGTATCGGGGATTACATATTATCCATATGATAAGATCACATCTATTGTACCTCTATCCATATACGCACTTCCTTCTATTATAAATAAAGGACGGGGGTCTTCCCCCCAGATTTGATGCTTGACAACAATATTACATTAAACCATGGGCATTTTTTGAAAACATATTTTGTCTTTTCTTTTTCTCTTTATGACTATAAAAAGCAGCAGTTGGTCTGAGATTTCATTCTTCTCTTGAGATTTCATTCTTCTCTTGATTCTATTAACATGTAAATTCAAATCTCAATTTCAATTGCGCAGCATCTTTTTTAATACATCAAAAAGCAGGAATCGAACCCTCAACCTCATAGAATGGCGGGAGGGCAAATACCACTAAGCCAATTCGCCCGAGTGAATCTTTGTTATTCAAACTCAAAATGGGCTCCGTAGGATTCCCCAGCTTCTTACAGTACGTACCATGAGAACTCCGAAGTTAAGCATTCGTGGGCGAGAGCAGTACTAATGTCATGCCCCACTTCCCAAAAAGCTTGGGAGTGAGGACGCGAGCGGGTCCGCATGTGCAATCGAGGAGGGGGTACTTTTGCTTTTCTTCCCTCCCGACTTAACACAATAAGCGTCTGTGTGAAAACTTTCAGGTTCTTGCATGCATAATCAAAAACAACGCAGATAGTTCTTTTTTTCATTACAGTCTCAATCGTCAAAAGGAATTACAATAATAAGGAAAGGAAGAGAGGCCTTATGGCTCTTACAACACATATTACATAAATTTAAGATAATGGAACCACAAAGAAAAGCAGCCTAAGTATATCTTCTTGGGAGAATCCCGCCACTAGTGGGTCACGCTACGCTGCAACTAGGATCTGCAAAAATACCCTCCAACCCAGACGGACATTGTATTAAAACACAAATACAATGCTCGTCAGTGAGGGTTACTCATGTAGGTTCCCAAGCATTAGTCTCATATAAACAATTAAAAGAATATAGCAGGCGATGACATTGTTTGCTAATAGAATAAGAACGTGTAGTGCACAAGTAAAGCATGGTGAGCATGGTAATTATACATAAGCATGGTAAGAAGGAAGCTAGCTGATTACACAATTCATGATAGCAATTAGTTATGAACATGGCAGTTCTAGTGAAAGTGAAAACATGGTTATTCTATTTAACAGATGAAACATGGCAGATTATTTAAAAGAAACAATAGCAGTTCTATAATTTAACTTTCTTTTTCCAATTTTTTGACTGTGTGTGCAAGTCCGTGACTAAGGCCCCCGTCGTTAGACGAATAGTAATTGAATACACCTTCAAGTGCCCCGAAGGCGACCCGTTTACTACCGGCTAGTGCCCGAGAACCCAAGCCCACCCACGTGTGCTTCCTGGACCACGAGCCAGGATGCTAAACCGTCATATACTGGAACACAAGCCAGAATAGTCACGTGTAACCGACGAGAATAGCCAACGGTAGCCAACGGCATGTAACAACTGGTAGCCAACGGCATGTAACAACTATGAGTTTCAACAGTTCCAAAGTATCCATACATGTCCAGAAATGTTGCCATTCACAAAGTGCGTTCATTTTGATTATTAAGGGGTCCACACACGCACACAAGTTTAAGATTAACATTTCACAAAAATGTGTTTTAGTGTCGTGTAAGCAATTTAGTGTATAACATCAGATAGCACAAAACATAAAATAAATGTACACTTGCATTAAGACATATTAGTTTGTTTAGATGGAAGAGATGCGGGAACCTACTATACGATGTGTAGATCTGAGGAGGAGGCGGGTGTCTAAGTGATTGGAGCGTAAGACATGTCTTATGGATTGCGCGGTGAAGGTAGTGAGCCGGGACTGGATCTAGTACTGGTGCACGAGGTTTGATACCTGTAAACACAAGAACAATTAGTTAAAGAATACACTGTTTTCTATTTATTTAACTTGATCGTTTTGATTTTAAAACTGATTAAAATGGTGATGAAAATTGTTCTAAATTTTTATATATGCTATATATGATAAAAATAGTTTTACTGCAAGAGATAATATTTGTCTGAAGCTTATAGTGATTTTTATAATTTTTAGAAACTTGAAAATGATTTTAAAAACTCAATTTACTTAAGTAACGTAATACTTCCGTAATTTATTCCGGGGGCAATACTAGTCGAAAATAATTGAATGAGCAGTCAAAACGATCGTCTCGAAGATTACTATAACATATATTTTTATAGTGTAGGTGAAAACAGATAGTTATAGATTTTATAATGAATTTTATGTATTTAATTTTTAGGCTAAAAATTGATTCTGGGAAAAGCAAGCATCTGATCGAGATGAAACCAGCGCCATTGGATCCAGAATATTATTTCTGATTTTCTGGAGCTAGCCTCACATTTTTCTGAGGCTTATATTTTAAGTTAGGGATTTAAAACCATTATTACTCATTTATTAATTAATTAAATTACGGAAAATACGAAAATACTTTCTTATTACGAAAATGCTATCGAGATATACCGTCGCTCTCCGTTTACGAACGCCGGCGGTGGGGGGGGTTCGGCGCTCGGCGGCGGCGGCGGAGCGGCGGCGTTGGAGGCGGTTGCGACGAGAGAGCGACAGAGGCAGTCTTCGATACAGCGGTGGTGGAGGACGACGTGGAGGTGGCACGGGGGGTTCTGTCATGGCGCTACGACAGCGGGGTTCGCCCGGGGTGCGGCGTCGAGGAGGCGGGGTCGGAGGTCGTCGGGGAGATGGCGGCAGCGGCGGTCGAGCCCACTGGAGGGCGGGGGTGCGAGAGAGAGAGAGGGAGAGGAGAGGAGAGCGCGCATGAGGTGTTTGAAGGCCTGGGTTTGAGTGAGCGGGATAGGGAGAGTCCGAAGGTGAGTCTGTGAGAGAGAGAGAGAGAGAGAGAGAGAGAGAGAGAGAGTGTGTGTGTGTGTGTGTGTGTGTTAAAAAATGAGAAGGGAGAGGGGTTACGGCCTTGGGGTTGGGTTGCTCAAAAACGAAGGGGGAGAGAGAGACAGTGTGTGGGAGAGAAGAAGAACTGTGTTTAATATATAGAGGAGAGAGTGCCTAGGGGTTTTTGAATGAGAGGGAGAGACTGTGGGTGAGAGAGTGAGAGAGAGAGAGATCTGCATGTGTGCGTGTGTAGCTGTGAGGGGGTGAGGGGTTCATGCGAAAATAGAAGAAGAGGCCTGGGTTCAGTGAAGAGATGAGCAGTAGGGAAAGATGTTTATATAAGGTAGAAAAATTAAAACATAGGTTTTAAAATAATAATATAAATAGTTAATAGAAAAACAAGTTGGGGTTTGGATCTACCAACCTTACACGGTGGGTTAATGGGGGTGGGGTTAGGGAATTAATTAGTGGTAGATCAAGGTTTAAGAGGGGTAAAAGTAATTAGGTAAAAGTAATTAGTAAAAGTAAAAAGTCATTAGTGAAAGTGATAAGCGAAATACAATAGATTTGAAATTACGGTTTTGCCCCTGATATTAAACGTGTCTGAAAAATTACAAAAACATACCCACGGGATCGTATCGTTGCAAGAATCACGAATACAAAATCCATTCTAGGATTTGAGCTACAGAAATATTAGTTTTAGGCCAAAATGTTTAGAAAGCGGGTTTGCGGGTTCTAGGTTGAAATGATATCAGAAAATTATAAAAGTAATGTGGGGAGCCCTAAATGATCATAGGATGCTACTGTAGAAGTTTGAAAATGTTTTTGAAAATGTTTGAATAGAAAATTAATTCATTGAGTCAAAATGGTAATAATTGAAAATGAATTTTTATCGAAATTGTTTTAAGTATTTGAAGAAATCTGAATTTACTAAAATACATTATAATAAGTCTAGTGCTTAAAAATATTTTTATGAGAATTATTTGAAATCATTTTTGTTCTAAAACTCTTGACTAACATTTATAAAGAAATTTTGAAAATACGTAAAAATATGTAACTTGATGTGTTGAAAAATATAGGTCGTTACATTCTACCCTCCTTAAAATAATTCCATCCTCGGAATTTAGAAGATCGATAATTGCCTAAGCAATTTAAACGATCGAGAGGAAGGCTTAACGAACAATCACGACATAGGAAAATAAGTTGTTAATAGCATGAAATATAATGTGATATCATAGCATCAAGAAAACAAGAGATGTTGTCATGTATGAATACATACTGTTGACATCACCATAGCTTCCGTAACTAGTTTCGAAACCTAGTATCATCATCATAGTTACTTCAGATTTATCAAGTAGCCAAAATATGAGATAATGGCATTACATGAAAATGAGAGTTATTATGATGATGACATCTGTTCGAACTTGAAACTTGAGGTGATAAGTCCGTAGCAAGTTATTTAAACCACATCAAAAGAGGAACATAAAAATTTCAACTCATGCCAATGATGACTACTGGGTCTTAACCAAGTAAATCATCGATATAGCATACATAAACATAAAGGCTAATACATATGCAATCGCGTTGTTACAACTTAATCAGCCGAACACAAAAGAACTCATCTGCCATAATTCCCAATTACAAGCCAATATCCAGATCGACGCTAAAATGCAAATATAAGGCCAATTCTCAAGGGTCAAGATCATCGCTACCACTTCTTCCAGCAATCTACATAACATCCAACAAGAAGCCAACATCTTAGCCGTCTCCCAAATCCGAGCACAAGACTGACATCCAACTTCAACACCTAAGGCCAAAAGCAAGCCAATACTCATCCCCAATGATACTCCTTGCCAACATCATTGGTCGACATCCACGATTATCACCATCAACCCTAAACAATATAACGACCAAAAGCTCACGGTCCAACAGACACGAAGGAGTGGACCCAAGAAGGAAACGAAGCGGGACACCTTAAGGGGTAAGAACTAGGACAAGGAGCATGAAAGAACACCAAGAACGACGACTTCCAAAGATCTCATCCACACGGCAACAGCGAGGGTGGCGGCGAGGGTTGTCACTAACCCCAACAATCCCCAAGGTCGTCGGTGGGCCATCGGCGGCTGTCGATCCATGGCAGTGACGGTTGCAACTGCTCGACGTGGTGGGTGCCATCGGAAAGGGGGGGTGGAGCTTCGGGTGAGGCCGGAGAAACTCGAAGTGGGATGGGTTGGTCTCGCTGGGAGAGATGCGGGGTAGATGAGAGGGTGATGTCAGGGCGAAGGGGAAGCCACAAAATGGATTGGTGAGGAAGAAGAGGGGGGTTTTAAAAAGAGGGGGTGAGGTTTGAAAAGGGGCACCGAAAGTAGATGATAGGATAGGGTAGGTTAGGTTAGGCGGGAATGGGACTTGAGGCGAGGATGAGGACAAATTGGCAATAATGAGGGGGTGGTGGTATGTGGGAAAAGAATTCAAACCCATGGAAAAACCGGGTACAAGATGAAAGTAGGGTTAGAACAAAAATACGAGCTCAAGAAGATGACAAGACTCAACAACCAACACTTGCACGTCATGTTTGGCTCGTCTCAAAATCTCCAGCACCATCCTCGAATACTTCTGAGCGTCCTTCGATCCGCTTCCGCTGTGAAATTTGAACTCAGGATGGTTGGGTATTTCGAATTCTACCCTCCTTTGACGACAGTCAATGGTGGCATGAAATGTTCTCAACCAATCCATCCAAGAACAACATCAAAAGTTGGCATCTCTATCATCAAGAAGTTGGCAAAGAGATCTCGTCCACAAATCACTATAGAGCAGTGGAGGCATCCGCTGGTTATCGGTAGGGAACCATCAGCGGTGTCGTCCTTCCAATGGGGAGTCAGAGGTTCAACAGAGATTTCATGTGTTTGGTCGAATCGACTTGCAAAGAAGCAATGTGTAGCTCCTGAGTCGAACAATGTGAGGGCAGGTTTACCGGCTACTAAGATGGTACCTACAGTTATAAGAATCATGGCTGAGCTCACGATTTCTAAATAATAGAGTATGTAGCTGAATGGAAGTATCTCGTACCTGTGATTACTTGGTCCATAACCTCGGCTTCTTCCAATACATCGTATAAGCTTGGCGTCTCGGTGTTGGCGCCTGTAGTCGAGTTTGCTGGAATAGTTGCTGCTAAGGAGGGAGTGGTTGTCGTTGCTGAGTAGGTGGTGGTGGTCGTCGTGGATCTCTAATAAGGAATAGAATGTAATTATGATCAATGAAAGAATTTGTGAAACCGCTAGGATGGATTTCTATGGTCATCGATATATGAATGTATGTTAAGGAAGTTATAATAATCAAGGGTATGATTATTGGGCCGACTAAGGATTGGGAGCTTTAAGGCTAGGATCTTCTAATGAACAAGGCTGGGATAGAGTATCAAAGGAAGGGTGTCCTTGAGGATCAAGATTGTAATTTTTATCCATGTTATTTTAGAGTATTTTACATGAGCAGACCTGCATGGGCCACAACTAAAACCTGTCACGCCCCGCTTCCCATTAAGCTTGGGAGCGAGGACGTGAGCGGGTCCGCATGTGCAAGCGAGGAGGGTGTACTTTTGCTTTTATTCCCTCCTAACTTAACACAATAAGCGTCTGTGTGAAAACTTGCAAGTTCTTGCATGCATACTCAAAACCAACGCAGATAGTTATTTTTTTCATTACAATCTCAATCGTCAAAAGGAATTACAACAGTAAGGAAAGGAAGAGAGGCCTTATGGCTCTTACAACACATATTACATAAATTTAAGACAATGAAACCACAAAGAAAAGCAGCCTAAGTATATCTTCTTGGGAGAATTCTGCCACTAGTGGGTCAAGCTACGCTGCAACTAGGATCTGCAAAAATACCCTCCGAATCTGACGGACATTGCATTAAAACACAAATACAATGCCTGTCAGTGAGGGTTACTCATGTAGGTTCCCAAGCATTAGTCTCATATAAATAATTAAAAGAATATAGCAGGTGATGACATTGTTTGCTAATAGAATAAGAACGTTTAGTGCACAAGTAAAGCATGGTGAGCATGGTAATTATACATAAGCATGGTAAGAGAGAAGCTAGGTGATTACACAATTCATGATAGCAATTAGTAGTACAATTATGAACATGGCCGTTCTAGTGAAAGTGAAAACATGGTTATTCTATTTAACAGATGAAACATTGCAGTTTATTTAAAAGAAACAACAATAGTTTTATAATTTAACTTTCTTTTTCCAATTGTTTAATTGTGTGTGCAAGTCCGTGACTGAGGCCCTATCATTAGACGAATAGTAAGTGAATCCACCTTCAAGTGCCCCCGAAGGCGACCCGTTTACTAACGGCTAGTGCTCGGGAACCCAACCCCACCCACGTGTGCTTCCTGGACCACGAGCCAGGATGTTAAATCGTCATATACTGGAACACGATCCAGAATAGTCACGTGTGACCGACGAGAATAGCCAACGGTAGCCAATGGCATTTAACAACTGGTAGCCAACTGCAACTGGTAGCCAACGGCATGTAACAACTATGAGTTTCAACAGTTCCATAGTATCCATTCATGTCCAGAAATGTTGCCATTCACAAAGTGCGTTTATTTTGATTATTAAGGGGTCCACACACGCACACGAGTTTAAGATTAACATTTCACAAAAATGTGTTTTAGTGTCGTGTCAGCAATTTAGTGTACAACATCAGATAGCACAAAACATAAAATAATCGCACGCTTGCATTAAGACATATTAATTTGTTTAGACGGAAGAGATGCGAGGAACCTACTATACGATTTGTCGATCTGAGGAGGAGGCGGGTGTCTAAGTGATTGGAGCGTAAGACATGTCTTATGGATTGCGAGGTGATGGTAGTGAGTCGGGACTGGATCTAGTACTGGTGCACGAGGTTTGATACCTGTAAACACACGAACAATTAGTTAAAGAATACACTGTTTCCTATTTATTTAACTTGATCGTTTTGATTTTAAAACTGATTAAAACGGTGATGAAAAGTGTTCTAAATTTTTATATCGGCTATATATGATAAAAATAGTTTTACTGCAAGAGGGAATATTTTTCTGAAGCTTATAGTAATTTTTATAATTTTCAGAAGCTTGAAAATCATTTAAAAAAACTCAATTTACTTAAGTAACATAATACTTCCGTAATTTATTCCGGGAGCAATACTAGTCGAAAATACTTGAATGAGCAGTCAAAATGATCGTCTCGAACATTACTATAACATATATTTTTATCACGTATCAGTGTAGGTGAATACAGAGAGTTACAGATTTTATAATGAATTTTATGTATTTAATTTTTAGGCTAAAACTTGATTCTGGGAAAAGCAAGCATCTGATCGAGATGAAACCAGCGCCATTGGATCCAGAATATTATTTCTGATTTTCTCGAGCTAGCCTCACATTTTTCTGAGGCTTATATTTTAAGTTATGGATTTAAAACCATTATTACTCATTTATTAATTAATTAATTACGGAAAATCCGAAAATACTTTCTTATTACAAAAATGCCACCGAGATATACCATCGCTCTCCGTTTACGAACGCCGGTGGTGGGGGGTTCGGCCTCGGCGACGGCGGCGGGGCGACGGGGGCTAGGGCGACGGCGAGACGACGGCGTTGGAGGCGGTTGCGATGAGAGAGTGGAAGAGGCGATCATTGAGATGACGACGGTGGAGGACAACGCGGAGACATCGCTGGGGGGTTCTGTCGTGGCGCTACGGCGACGGGGTTCGCCCTGGGTGCGACGTCGAGGAGGCGGGGGCGGAGGTCGTCGGAGAGAGGGCGGCGGCGGCGGTCGAGCCCACCAGAGGGCGGGGGTGCGAGAGCGAGAGAGGGAGAGGAGAGGAGAGTGCACACGAGGTGTTTGAAGGCCTGGGTTTGAGTGAGCGGGAGAGGGAGAGTCCGAATGTGAGTCTGAGAGAGGGAGAGAGAGTGTGTGTGTGTTTAAAAAAATGAGAAGGGAGATAGGTTACGGGCCTTAGGGTTGGGTTGCTCAAAACGAAGGGGGAGAGAGAGACAGTGTGTGGGAGAGAAGAATAAATGTGTTTAATATATAGAGGAGAGAGTGCCTATTGGTTTTCGAATGAGAGGGAGAGAGTTGAGAGACTGTGGGTGAGAGTGTGTGTGAAAGAGAGATCTGCGTGTGTGCGTATGTAGCTGCGAGGGGGTGAGGGGTTCATGCGAAAATAGAAGAAGAGGCATGGGTTCAGTGAAGATATGAGCAGTAGGGAAAGATGTTTATATAAGGTAGAAAAATTAAAACATAGGTTTAAAAATAATAATATAAATAGTTAATAGAAAAACAAGTTGGGGGTTGGATCTACCAACCCTAAATGGTATGTTAATGGGGGTCAGGGAATTAATTAGAGGTAGATCTAGGTTTAAGAGGGGTAAAAGTAATTAGGTAAAAGTAATTAGTAGAAGTAAAAAGTCATTAGTGAAAGTGATAAGCGAAATACAATAGATTTGAAATTACGGTTTTGCCCCTGATATTAAACGTGTCCGAAAAATTACAAAAACATACCCACGAGATTGTATCGTCACGAGAATCACGAATACGAAATCCATTCTGGGATTTGAGCTACGGAAATACTAGTTTTAGGCCAAAACGTTTAGAAAGCGGGTTTGCGGGTTTGCGGGTTCTAGGTTAAAATGATATCAGAAAATTACGAAAGTAATGTGGGGAGCCCTAAATGATCATAGGATGCTACTGTAGAAGTTTGAAAACGTTTTAAAAACGTTTGAATATAAAATTAATTCATTGAGTCAAAATGGTAATAATTGAAAATAAATTTTTATCAAAATTGTTTTAAGTATTTGAAGAAATCTGAATTTACTGAAATACATTATAATAAATCTAGTGCTTAAAAATATTTTTATGAGAATTATTTGAAATCATTTTTGTTCTAAAACCCTTGACTAACATTTATAAAGAAATTTTGAAAATACGTAAAAATACGTGAAAAATATAGGTCGTTGCAACTAAGATGGCCCGGGAAAGTCCCCGTGTTTCCATGACCCATGTTTCCTCCCTCCCACTGTGTGAGGTCGAGTTTTCTTGACTACTTTTCGGTGAATAAAAAACTCAAAATCATAACCGCATTTATATCCTATTAGTGTTATGAATCAACTAATGGGGGAGGAGCCCCCCAGCCCTTTATTTATAGGCAAGTGGGGAGAATACAAATATGGGTTACATTGATATGGGCCTATCTCTAAGATAGCCCAGAATCTTAACCAACTCCGGTTAATAACAGTTCACAACACTCCCTCTTATCCAGCCATAGGTGTGGACTCTGCTCGTGAATACTTCAGGATTCTAAGCGTGGAAGAGTCTCACATGGGGTGGATACTTCGGGATCCTGAGTTGGTGAGGTTTGCCTCTTTAAAACCTTTACTTTCAATTTCACTTTTTCCCGGCAGTTCCTCTGCAGTGGATTCCGGGAAGGATGAGGGTGTGGACATGAGCTCATTATCCTGTGGTAGTATTGTCTTAAGGTCTCCAGGAGTTTCTGTACTTGGAGCCTGGTGGTCTGCCTCTTTTCTGTTGAGGATTAGCCACTTCTGCTGCTGGTGGATTGCATCCATTCTCGGGGATGTCAATTCTAGATGGAGTTTTTGCAGCAGGGATGCGTGATCTGACAATTTTCTGGTTGTCAGTAAATGAGTTCGGTAAGTGGTGAACATTGTTATTTGTAGGATCTTCAGGATCGCATCTTCACATTTATTTTGTTACAGAATCATAGTGGGTCAAGCTTTTTGCATCCCACGTTAACATTTACTTCGTGCCAGATTTTCCCATATCTGGGCCTATTTTGGGAAAACTCGTCTCATCTAGATCACAGTCTTCAAGATGTGCCTTAAATGCGTCCCCGTTTGGAGTTCTAGGTATCTCAAAAGTGAGGGTGAGTCAAACCCTGCATGGATACCTAGGCGATGTTGAGGACTGTATTGGTCCTCTGTGATGGTGCAATGGGGATTTAAACTGCGCGATCGAAGATTCTCAGATGAGAAATGTTCGGTGGCATTCCATATGCAAGTTGCATTGGAGACTCTGACCTCCAGAGGGTCTTTTATTTATGATGCAGCATGCAGAATTTGCATGTCCCGTGCATCCATCAGCAATCGGGATTTAATGGACGTTCCATCCAGTGGAGTCCACTTATCAGCGACTCTGCCGACCCATTTTGGGTATGAACATGCGGCACTGTATGTTCATTTTCTATTCCCGTTGCTTGGCAGTACTCTTGAAATGACCGGGAGGTATACTTCCCAACATTAACCAGACTTATTTTCTACATTTGATTGTCTGGAAAATGTGCCCGCAACATTTTTATTTTTGTGACAATAGCTTTGGAAAAGCTAAGTTGTGGGTCTGTAGTAGACACACATACGAGTATTTTGAGGATGTATTTATCAATACAATGAAGTACCGAAATAGCCCACTAGGGGTAGTGGATTTTATCCACAACTATCTCCTTAAATTCTTTTTGAGGAAGCAGGGAGATTCTTTTTCAACTTTTCGTAGAGATGGCCTTGTAATTAGTTTCCTTTATAGCAAGGGATGCGAGGGAATTCTCCCTTCTGAAGAATCTTCTGGTTCTTCAAGTCATACCCATAGGATAAGATGCGGTGCATCATCAGAAATCCAGGGTGGCCAAGTCTATCATGCCAGGGTAAAAACTTGGCTGATGTCGGGCACTTCAGGTGCTCCGTTTATTGCTAACATAATTTCAACACAAAAATTAAGTAACTTGCTAACATAATTTAAAGCCCTAATTCTAAAATTAAGTCATACTAAAGGATTAGAAATTTCTACCTTGAAAATCCTCCTAAATTAATTCTTTGGCCCTTCTTATTTCCTTGATGAACTTGGGCCTCCATGGCTTCTCCTACTCCTCCAAGACATCCCTCTTCAAACCCCATGAATTCCAAATCTCATCAAAACCCCAAACTTTCCTCCTTCCCCCAAATCTCTCCTCCTTTCTTCAAATTTCCAGAATGACCTACAGGTACCCGATGAAGAAAAGAATGATGCCAGAGTGTGCAGAGTGGAGGTGAGGTAGCCCTATGGGTGTTTGGACACCCGATTCACCCCCATAAGATTTTGGCCATGGCATGAAAGGATGGGGAGAGAGGGAGGGAGGGAGGGAGGGGGAGATGAGAGGATGAGAGAGTTTTGTGTTTTTCTTTTTCTTTTCTTGATTTTTGATTTTTTCCCAAAATTCTCTCATCCACTCATTTTGGTCAAAGCTTAGCCAAGTGTATTTCCCTCTTATATGCAAGATGACACCAAAGCCACTTATGTGTCATCCTAATAATTTCCAAGATTTAATATTATAGAAAAATAAAAACACAACTAATACTTCATACCATTCCAAATACATAGTATTTAATCCAAATACTTCATTTATATAATATAAATGGGGTTCCAAAATTTTATTTAAAAATAATTTAGTTATAAAAAATTATGGAAAATTCATGAAAATACTCAAAAACTTCATACGTACAAATACGTCCAAAAATACGTACATTATACACGTATATATGGAGACGATGTATTACATTCTACCGACCTTAAAAACAAAGTCCGCCCTCGGACTTTTTATGCTAAGGGTCTGACTGAAGATTAAATAGTCCAAGGGTCTCCCTGCCGACGAAAAGCAAACAACACAATATGCATATACTACATACTCATGTATACATGCACTATACCATATATATATGCACACATTCCTATCCAAAGATATAGGTACGCGCAAGACGAATCATCACAACTCATTCATAGTATTATTCATTCCATGTTCATTCATATACATGCATGTACACACATATATATCTACATGAACATGAGAACACTCACCTACATATACAGACTAATATGTACCCACATGTTAGTACACCTAACATATGGACACATGTATCAATGTCGTACTTATCCATATAGATACACCTACGGCATCAATACACACACCAATATTTATACACTTATTTCACTCAATACGTATGTACTTACATAAAAATTCACACAAGAACATGATCAAAGACGTATACTATTTCATGGAAACATATAGATATATCTAAATACATATACCTCTATATGTAATCACACACTCCTTGTGTGTGTGTGTGTGTGTGTATCTACCCACATACATGTTCACATGATATTTAAACACACCCTACTTATAAGTCACAGAGCTAGCATACTTACACATACACATAGGGGTGTCAAACGGGTCGGGTCGGGTCGGGTTCGGGTCGGGTCGGGTTTGACCCGACCCGAATAAGGGTAAACCCGAACCCGACCTGAATTAAATTCGGGTCAGGGTTCAGATACCCGAACCCGAACCAGCCGTAACCCGGGTGACCCGTACCCGACCCGGTTTGTCTTACGGGTCGGGTACGGATCAGGTTCGGGTCGGGTTCGGGTCGGGTTTGGTGTGAAATAGTGATCATTTTGCCAAAAAGTTCGGGTTCGGTTCGGGTCCGGGTCGGGTTTGGGGCGGAAAGAGTGAAATACGGGTCGAATTCGGGTCAACCGGGTCGAGGGGTCAACCCCGTACCCGACCCAGATTTTTATCTGGGTCGGTCGGGTTGACCCGAATTCGACCCGACCCGGATTGGCCCCTACCCATACCCGACCCAAGAGGCCGGGTTCGGGTCGGGTTGGGTCGGGTCGGGTCGGGTCGGGTCTATTTTGCAACCCCCTACATACACATACCTATGAATATACCTATATACATCAAGGTATAGATCAAGTATACAACCAAGTATACATCCATATATAGATACACATACTATTATAACACATCTAATACTCATGCAACCTTGCTAACATACATATGTAAATATGTATATCCAACTATTGATGTACTTATAGTAAATAATCATACACCAATAATGATAACACATTAATATGATGCACCACATATCTAATGGGTGACCATACGCAAATATATCACTTCAAGCACATAAGTATAAACACTTACAATTATATAGACAAGTATATATAATAATTCGCACACAAGGATACACACAGTATATATCACCATAGTAAATAGTCATGTTAGTATGTATGTATAGTATATCAACCTTCTAGTACATACTCACTTTATACATACAAGGATATATACATATGTATACATATCAAATATTTACTTACGTAAATCTATATTTAACCACATATACACTAAACAATACACTTACATACAAGTCGTCAACGTAACACATATTCAATGCAGTATATATATACATACAACACTATATATATATATACTATAGCACAAGAATTTTATCAATACAGTATATGTATACACACACACACACACACACACACACACACACACTTGTATACACAAGACATATCCTTATATAAATCTTATTCACATGTTCCACACACACATATCATCACATAATATATAAATACACACCAATATTGTATAACGTGACATACCTACTTATGTATATACACACCATTTAGTAAGCCAATATATTTCACACACTACTTATGATACACATCCAATTGTAGCTATACTCATATATACATTTCTCACTATATCAATTTATACAACCACATTTATAGTATGCATACACATATAATTACTCTTATGTATACCATCATACACTATTATACATTCAAATATACTTCCACTTAGGCTCACCAACAAACATCCATATACTAACACATATATCATAAGTTTATTTCCACACCAATACATGTTCACACAGATACTCTGTATATATATACATACACTCATCCACTAGACACCCATATACAAATATATCTTCTAACATCACTTTAATGCATCATACTCTACTATCTATACTTACGACTATATATACATCCATAAGGTCATACAATTACACCTCCAAATATAATCTAAATATAGATTACCACATTGATAATACATAATACTCTATTGCACAGATAATATGTCTTACACATAATTTCACTCATCAAATACTATATTCATCTCAATCCATACAAACAACATTACTATACCACACCTATACTATGAATTATAAGAATACACATAAATAGTCATACACGTATCTATAACGTATCTTATTTACAGATATAGCTATAGACACATATATATAGGAATACATGTGAATACACATACAATACTTTTATATCCATGCATTCACATATCCACCCATACATATATGTATATATACAAACAACTACCCATGCTTACCCTCAGGAAGCTCTATATATTGGGTTTCCTAATATCAGGGTTTTACCCTAAGGCTGATCACCTACCCACCTTAGGACACAACCACCCTTATGGAACATTAGATGTACTACCATACGCACGCCATAATGCGGAGACCTGCATTGGCCACCAACTGTAATGACCCGCTTTCTAGGATACTCGGGAAGTACAATCCGTCCCAAGTATTCATAGATCAACGAGTGTTATGTAGAAAGAGAGAAGGAAGAGTGTAGAAAAAGAACACTGCAAGTCACCACGCACGTGCTGGGAAGTACAAGTAAAGCTCCATCACCGATAAAACACTGAGAAATAACAAAGGTACAATATTTCATTTTATTAATACAATGATACATCTTTTACATACACCATCTGCACAAAGTGGGTACAAAAGAGGGAAGCTACATCGAGACTACAATAATCTTATACAACTCCAAGTCCAGTTCTAACTTATACAACACCAACATCCTCGTCGTCACAATCCCTAAGTACAAGGTTTACCCGGAAAAAGAAACACCCAAAAGTACAAGTCTCTCATCACACCCCTCGCCACCCGGTCTTACAACTGATCACCAACTCCAATCCCCAGCCTCCAACTCACATAACCTGAAAAGTCAACGGGGACACATCAATGCGTGACCCAGTAGAAACTCCTAACACTCTAGTAGGACCCAGTTTTAGAATTGGTCTACCTATCTAGGGGGTGTGGTCTAACAAGTAAGGTTCATAGTGCATATAAAAGTATTCACGTTCCAACATGCGAACATAAATATGAGGACTTATAAAATATGCATATGAAACCATATCATGATATGGAGGTACTGAAAGAAAGCATAAGAACATGTTATCATGAGGTATCAGCATTAACATAACAAAGGTGCAGATTAGTATAGATAGCAGCATTAAAGTAAACAGAGGAACAAAAGACATGAGATAACAACATTTATAATTAAAGACAATTACTTTAAGTTGTTGATTCATGTGTTTGGAAACTCGTGTAAACCGTAGGACGCTAAGGAGTCGGACTTCACCCAAGGTGGATGAAAAATGGTACCACATTGATTGACCGCGAGAAGTGCACAATCCAAGTAGGATGCACACGCTCACCTCCCAAGAGTAGGAGTGTCAATATAATATAATCACGGTGAGTACGGGGTCGAATCCACAGATACAATTCGTTTCACATTCACAATCTCAATTGGTTATGGAAATGCTAAAGGTGTTGGCACAACCAACTAAACTAACACGCACGGTGAGTGGAAGTGTGGTGGTAAGATGGTCGAGCCAAACCCAAGGTAAGTAGGGTGGAGACCAAAGTGTGGGGCTACTCAAGTAAGGAGAAGTGTGTAGAATGAGATGTCATTAGGGTTGTGGGTTGATTAGTAATCAGTTCATTCCAAATGAATCAACCCTCGCATCCATTTCAAGGTATGCGGGGTTGTGCACATAGGTAATGCCCTTAAGGCACACCGTCGTTCTACGCCCCACCAAGAGTAATGCACAATTCATTCGTGTGTTGATTAGTGGGTTGGAATCCCTAACTTAAGCTCGTGAGTCAATCCTTGCATCCGTGTCAATAGGGTGCAAGGATGGTGCACGTAGGTGTGACCCTTAAGATACACCACCGTTCTACGGCCCCGCCAAGGGTGGTGCACGACTCAATGAAATCTAGGGCACAACCCATCAATTAACACTATTAGCACCCATTTCAAGGCGTGCTAATCCAATTAAGTGCAAGAAATGAGCAATTAATAATCAAGAGCACAGACCCTAGCTAACCCCAATTCCACAGCCTATTGGCTCTAGGCCTTCATAATGAGAAGCAACTTGATAATCATAAATGAAGAGCAAATAACATTCATTACAAACCAACAATTGAATAACTATCAAAAGATTCTCACATTCATTCAATAATCATTCAAATATACATTCAATTCACTAGAAACCAATAGCTACAAAGGAGGGGAAGAAATCACCAAGAGAGCCCCTAGAAAACCAAGCTTTCCCCTCTCTTGCTCATCCTCCAAGCTTCCCTAGCCTCCAATGGCCTCCAAGCCCTTGCCCTAGCTCTTGGGGGAGAAGATGGGGGTCTAAAACCCCCAATAGAACAGTAAAACCGCAATGGCCGCAGTCTCTTCCCCCTGGAAACGCTACAGGCACCAAATAAACCCCCAATTAGCATTCGGGTCTGAGTTTTGCATTGCGGGTCGGGTTTTCGAATGCCCGACCTGCCCGCAGCTTACGCATATTGCGTGCCTATGCTCAAGGGTGAAGCGAAGCGGGCTGCCCAAAAAACGGGTCGAAGCCCGCAAGAACTCTAGCGGGGTAACGCCCGCTTCACATTTTTGCGTGGCACGCGCATCACACGTGCCCCGCTGCTGAAGCGGGGGCAAGTGCGATGTGTGTGCCCCGCTTTGCTGCCGCCAAGCCTCCGGATTGGCGCCATGTGGCACCGTAGGATCGCGCCACGTGGCGCCCCAAATAAATCCTTTTCCCCTATTTTTAGTTGCATTTCTCCTCCAAATAATTCGCCAAAAATACCTAGAAATCCCAGGAAAATCCCAAAAAAATCTGGAAAATCCCCAAGACTCCCAGGAGTACCTGAAAAATAGGAAAAGGAGAAATTAGTCCATATAATGCTGTTTTGTGCAAATAATGCAAATAAACTCTTATATGCAACATAAAGTGAGTTTATACCCAAAAGAAAAAGATTAAGCCTAATCCTTAGCACAAAATAGGGGCAGTTAGGGGGTACAAATATACACTTTTTACCACAAATCACACATCCAGCAACACAGACACCGTAAGGGCCTCTCGCAACTCCGTACCCGACTGGCAAGGTAAGAGTGAGACTCATCTCAGTTTTTCTTGGGACAAACGGAGAAAACCATCATTTACCGTCATGGTGCAACACAAGTACACCAGCGGCCTCTCTAGCCCTCTCAAACTCCCCTTCCGGGGGCGACACATCGGGCGAGATATGCTACTTCTATCCACTCCTTAACTCCTATAGTTTACCCGTGTTTCCCCCAAACCCACATCTAGAGTCTCACCCATTTTTAGAATGGATCAAGCACCCTTACTCACTCTCAGTTTATGTAATAGCTCATCAGTTATTAATTTCATCGGTCTCAATACCGCATTCATAGATTTCTATTTCTTTCGTAATTTCACCGATGTCGTGATTCAACAACGACCATCGTCTTTTCTTTCATACTAAGAGCATCGATATGCTCCATTTGAAATAACAATTTCATGAACCATAACTCAAACCGCTAGTATAGAATAAAACGTATCAACATCCAACACTGAACTTATTTGCTCATTAACATGAAGCTTTAATGAAATGAACATATAATTACATGCATGTCATAAGGAAGCTTGATAACATCATCATTATCACATGGGACATGAAACTTACTAACAATTAACATTTGTACATAAAACAAGAAATGCATATCAAGAATTCCCACCTTACCCAATAACATGATTCATGGTATAATTGACATAAGTGGGGCATGTCATGACAAGGATATGTTATAATCAAATCATGGTGAACATACTAACAATGCTATAGTAACATTACTATCAGGGGCGGACCCACGTTAGGGCTGGGCCCCCCCCCCATTTTTCAAAACTTAAATTTTTATATAGAGAAGGTGTTTATATTATATTATTTTGCGAGCCCTATAACACAAAGTTATCATTGGTGTTGTGGTTAGAACATCAACACAATAGGCGGACGAGCTGTGTGCCGAGCGGCGCTTCAAATCCCGAAGCCAACCTTTTTTATTTTTTATTTTTTTAAAAAATAAAAAGAATAAACATTTAAAAATGCGAAAAAAACAATATAACTCTAAAGAGAATCGAACCCGAGGCGCCCAAATCGTGAAAAAGAGCTGTAACCACCACACCAAACTACTATTGGAATTAAGAGCTTACAAAAAATCATAATAAAAAACGCAACACTATTAAACTTGTTCCAAACCGCCTTTTTTCAACTCCGCCCGGCCCCCCGGTCTTCTAACCCTGGTTCTGCCCCTGATTACTATCATGGCATAAACATCACTATACTAGCATGGCATGGACATTTAGCATAGCAAGACTTAGCACTACTTTACTAACATTTCAACAATAACATTACCATACTAACACTACGTTACTAACATTACTTATTTGACATGGCATTAGAAATGCAACGCATTAGCATGTTAGCATACTTGTTTTAATTTAAGGACATGAGTTTAAAACATATGAAGAGATTGATAGCTGAAATTAAACAGAACTTAAAATAACAATACATGGCATATAGTAATTTTCACATGAATCTGTCTAAACTGTCACAGCAGAAGGAACATCACTTTAAGCCTAACTACAGTCAGAATCAGTCTATGGTCCCTTCTTCATAGTTATAGATAATTTTCTGCAGATTTCCGTAGTATCCTAGATTGTATTTTTCTGATTTTTCTAATGTTTTCTACGATTTTTCTAAGTTACTGTCATGTGCTAAGAAAAATTCCAGCACCTCAATTTTCCAAATAAACTAGTTTCTAACATAGTTGGATGAAACCAACTTCCTAAATATAATCAACCAACAATCTAATACTCTTTAACAAGACAACATATAACTCATTCTTTCAATTTCACAACATGGCATAATTTATTATTTAAGTACAAAACATATAGAAAACAAAGCCTACAAATCTTATCATCTAAAATACAACATGCTACTAAGATTTAGAAAAATAAAATCATAGCATGGTTCCTAGCATGACTTTCAAAACATAATTTCAACACAAAAATTAAGTAACTTGCTAACATAATTTAAAGCCCTAATTCTAAAATTAAGTCCTACTAAAGGATTAGAAATTTCTACCTTGAAAATCCTCCTAAATTAATTCTTTGGCCCTTCTTATTCCCTTGATGAACTTGGGCATCCATGGCTTCTCCTACTCCTCCAAGACATCCCTCTTCAAACCCCATGAATTCCAAATCTCATCAAAACTCCAAACTTTCCTCCTTCCCCCAAATCTCTCCTCCTTTCTTCAAATTTCCAGAATGACCTACAGGTACCCGATGAAGAAAAGAATGATGCCAGAGTGTGCAGAGTGTAGGTGAGGTAGCCCTATGGGTGTTTGGACACCCCATTCACCCCATAAGATTTCGGCCATGGCATGAAAGAAGGGGGGAGGGGGAGGGGGGGGAGAGAGAGAGAGAGAGAGAGAGAGAGAGAGAGAGAGATGAGAGGATGAGAGAGTTTTGTGTTTTTCTTTTTCTTTTCTTGATTTTTGATTTTTCCCCAAAATTCTCTCATCCACTCATTTTGGTCAATGCTTAGCCAAGTGTATTTCCCTCTTACATGCAAGATGACACCAAAGCCACTTATGTGTCATCCTAATAATTTCCAAGATTTAATCTTTTAGAAAAATAAAAACACAACTAATACTTCATACCATTCCAAATACATAGTATTTAATCCAAATACTTCATTTATATAATACTAATGGTGTTCCAAAATTTATTTAAAAATAATTTAGTTATAAAAAATTATGGAAAATTCATGAAAATACTCAAAAACCTCATACGTACAAATACGTCCAAAAATACATACATTATACACGTATATACAGAGACGAGGTAATACACTCTTCTTCCTATTCTCCCATCGGGTCCTAGCAAGACTACGAGGGGGGTTTTGGATTCGGATCCAGACGTATAAGACGCGGGTCTGCTCAAGTGAAACCTTCAACCGCAAGTGATCGGCTCGGAGGTGGGTGTCGGCTCGGGTGGATCAGTTCGAAGGTGCGAGGCGGCTCGTGTGGATCGAGTCAAGGCGGTTCGGCTACGAGGAGCGTAAGAAGCCGGTGTGGTACATCTTGCTCGCCCCAGGGTTGAGATTCCGGGTATGTTCTTTAAAGCTTCATAGTGTAATTTAATTTTGTCGCAGTAGGATAGATCCCTCTTGGGGTGGTCAGATCCACCCCAAGTTGGTATAGATCGGGCTAGGTTCTGGCCCTCTCAGGGCCTAGCTAAAATGTTTAGCTAGCATATTTTTCGCTGCGCTTTATGCCTCTATGGTCCGTCCGACTTAGGACGGGCACAGATTTGAGCTCTGAGGGTCCGCCATAACCCTTCAAGTTGACGCGGTGCAAAAAGATGCACACTACTCCCACGGATAGGAGGTCGTCAAGTAGTAATTCCTGGTGAGCCCAGGGTTGGATCACATGGACAATTCGTCTGCGTTCATACTATCTTCGGGTCAACAAAGATACGAGAGGGTAAGAAACAAAACCACCTTTCGAAGGTGATGATTTGGATCAAATGGTGTGTGTGTGATGGTTACCAAAAAGAACAAGAAATAAACAAGCAAAATAAAGGTTGGGATGCAAATGAGAGGAGTGTGTGGATTGTGGTTTAATTAGGAAGTATGGCTTAGCTATTCAATCTCTAATTGATGACTCAACTCCATATCCATGTCAAGGCATGTGAAATCGGATGATTTTCCTATTGGGAATAAAACCAAACACATTTAGCTCAATTGTGAGGCTTTCAGGCCACACAACCGGATGGTGTTATCTTGGAGCTCTAATCAACGTGTTAGCATCAAGTGTGATTATTGTATTGATGATTTCAAGTATACAGCATAATTAGTTAAACCTCGTGGTTCAACACCTTGCAGGCCCCTCTACGGGTATATGGACGTAGATAATGCCTCGCGGCATATCATCCTCATTGGATCCCTCTACGGGCAATGCATATTGAAAAGAGTGTGAAATCAATCAATGCAATAGCTTTACAATCCTATGATATGGATGATTGAAAGCTAATCATACAAATCCTAATTACATCACAATCCAACACACAAAGAGATTAGCTACACATGAGAGCAAAAATATTCACCATTGCATTCATATTCATACGTTCATACATAGAGAATGAGACAAAATGAAATACAAGACAAGGGTTAAGAAAGATATCACCAAATGGAAGCTCTTCTCCTCATCTATCAGATTCCAGAAAATGGTGGAAGAAATCCCCAAAAACTATACAAGACTCTAATCTAAAACTAAGAGAGAAAACACTAAAATAGAAAGTATTTGAAGCTAATGGTGGAAGCCCCCTTAATTACAGCTGATAATGGGGTTTTATACCCCATAGGGTTCACATCTCAACCACCCAAAACCGCATCCAAGGGTTCACATTAAACAGATGAAAATCTGGTTAAGATAAAACCAAACTCGCAACCCAAATTCAGCAGAATAAACCCCGATCAGTCGACTGCTGAACAAATGACAGTCGACTGATGACAGGCGACTGTCGTTGGTCAGACAGTCGCCTGGCTGGTGGGATGTGTGGCTTCAGAAGGGAGACATGCGACTGTCTTGAAAATCATAGTTGCCTCTGTGATCCACATGCGACTGTCTTTTGTGCTTCAGTCGCCTACTGCAGCAGTGGTCAAATCGAGAGAGAGTTGGCCTTCTTTCGTTCTTCAGGAGGGGATGAAACATGTGACTGCTGTTGAAAGAACAGGCGACTGCAGAGTTGTACAAGCGACTGTCAATCCTTCTGCAGTCGCTTATGTTGCACTCATATTTGCTCCAGGCGGGGCTTCGAGATAACGGGTGACTGTCGTTGTGAGGACAGTCGACTGTCTTGTCTCCAGGTCAGTTGTCCAATTACTTGATTATGTCCCCTTCGAGACTCCTGAAAAATCCAGAAAAATATGTAAAAATACAATTCATGTTTATAAAGTTCTGGAGAGTGAAATTGTGCCAAAATAAAATCACATGTTCAAAAGATGATGAATCAACGCAAATATAATTAAGAGAGCATGATTCAATGAGTTATAAGCACAAGAGGGAATGATTATGGGGGCTAAAATATACAATATTCAATCACAATCATACCCCCAACTAGCTTTTTGCTAGTCCCTAGCAAAACTAGCGATCAATTTCAAAACAAAAATAACCTTTTCCATGGATTATTGGCATGTCTCAAGTGTGATGAAGACCGATATAGGATGGCAAAACTTTCAGGCCTATGCAGTCATCTCTAAAGCCTTATTCTCAATTCTCATACACATTCCCACAATCCACCTTTAACTTCGCAAAGTCTTAGGATTTGACAATCTCATGGTAAAAATCTTGAAATTCTTAAGCTTGTGGCACATAAACACTAAATCCTTTTAAAGCTTATGATAGTGAGTTGTGATTCAATTTCATGCGTTTACTCAAATATCATGGAAAATTTTTGCCTTATTCAAAATACCATGGCAAAAGTTTATGCCTTATTCAAATGCGCACAAGTACACTTATTATTATATGATTTGTTAGCATTCATTTGAGCAATTCCAACAATTAGTTCACTCTATAGGGATTGATGGGTATGAACCTAGCTTGAATTTTTAAAACTTCTAAGACCTAACCACTTGGTTGCAAAAACTATGGCCTTTACATCCCAAAGGGGTCTCATATGGGTAGTATACATCTTGAGCGTCTAGCTATGGTGTTGAGTACAAAACCAACGAAAATACGTTTAGTTGCCCTAACACATAGTGTACAACACACAAAAGGATGCCACAATCCATTTCAAAAGTAGATGTCAAATATGGTGTTTTGGAAAATCTCACTACATTGATATTAGAGGACTAAGCAAAACGATAATGTGGAATGGAGAGAGACAAAAACCATGCTTTTGGGTGATAATATTCAAATATGAAAATTTTCAATTTGTCGCATTTATTCTATATATATACGAAAAACTAAAACTTTTTCAAAACTTCGCATATCCTAATCACACACCCTAACTTGAAATGGACATTGTCCTCAATGTTTGGAAAGGGGATAAGGAATATGGACAATTATTAGGGTAAGCGAAAAGAAAGATACTAAAGCAAAGATTTATTTATAGCTAATTATACTAAGTGATGGAAGGAATACACCTTGTTGTCGTCACTCGGAAATGAGTCCATAACCCTCATGGTGTTCCTCCCCAATCCAAGGCTTTGGATGGTACGTAAAGCCTTGCCCAGATCGAATGGAAAACTCTAATCCTCAAGCTCCTTCAAGATCTTCAGAAATGCTCCACAAGCCATGAGCAAAATGGCGTAAAGATTAATGGAGTCTTCCAGCAATGGCCCATCTAAATGGTGATTGTCTTTCATGGCCAACACATCCATCTTATCATTTGACTTCCGGAAATGAATGCCTTCTTGAAAGTTCCGGTTCATAACTCTCTCCTCGAACCATTCCCAAACGGGATCAACTCCATGGCAGATCACATCAATTAAGCTTCTTTTGCCAATGTGATGGGCATCTCCAATCTCCTGCAAAAAAGGAATATGATCAACATTTGCAATAAGAGAGTCAAAATTATTCATGGAATGTTCATGAATAAGCTCAAAATTTTCATCACCAAAAATGTGTACCTTGTTTACCTCACTCTCCTCCATTTATTTTGGTAAATGACATCTGTTAAAAATATTCAAGTCTATGGTCATGTGCCAAAAGAGTTCTTAAGTTGGCCATTCTTACAATTAATGATGGCATCACAGGTGGCGAGGAATGGCCTTCCTAAGATAATGGGGAGAGGAGTAGCAAGTTGAGGCCCTTGAATGTCTAAAACTATGAAGTCCACTGGAAAATAGAATTTGTCCACTTGGTTAAGAACGTCCTCAACACAACCCCTAGGAATTTTCACAGATTTATCAGCAAGTTGGAGAACGATGGGTGTGGCCTTCAATTCTCCAAGACCCAATTGCTTGTAAATAGGAAATGGCAATAAATTGTCACTAGACCCAAGATCATGGATAGCATGCTCGATGTTTGTAGTACCAATGGTACAACGAATAGTGGGTGAGCTGTGATCCTTGAATTTGGGTGGGATGTCCTGATGAAAAATTGAGCTAACCTGCTGTGTACTGAAGGCCTTTTTCTTGGAACTTAGTTTTCTTTTTATAGTGCAAAGGTCCTTAATAAATATAGCATAAGCAGGCACTTGATTAATAGCATCGAGAAGTGGGATATTAATATGACATTTTTGAAAATTTTCTCGAATTTCATCTTGGCACTTATCTTTATTTGGAGGAAGGAGCCTATGTTGGTATGGCGCTTGAGGGGTGTAAGCATTGGACTCTTCAATTCTCGGTGTCTTTGACTTTGTGCCTTTGCTTTAATTCTCCTTGGGCACCTCATGTTGTACATGCTCCTCATCCTCCACCTCAATCTTGGGCGTGACCAAGAGATGATTTGGCTTGGCAATTTCTCTTCCACTTTGTAGCGTGGTAACCACATGGCAATGGTTGAAGTCATTTTCTGAAAGAGAAGATTGGCTAACATTAGGGTCAAAAATTGATTGTGAAATGAATTTACCATTTTCTAATGTAGCCGTCAAGCTCGCAACATTCTCCGTGAGTTGTTGAATTTGTTGTTGTTGCAATTGTTGGAAGTTCATCATTTGTTGGAGTGTGGCGGTGAGTGATTGCAAATGTGTTTGGTTGTCATGTTCCACTTGGCTTTGCTGATCAACCATGTTCACCGCCATCAAATTGATCTCTTGTATTCTTCTCGTTACTTCATTTGCCGCTCGCTCCTCAAGTGATTCAACACCATGCATCGTTTTTACCTCAGTTTCATGGTTTGGAACCACCCCTCAACTTTGCATGTGCTCCGTCGTCTCTTCGAGATATTGCCAAGCATCACTTGGTGTTTTATCAAAGAATGAACTATTGCACATCATCTCCATTTGTTGTTTTGATGATGGAAGAAGTCCATTATAAAAGAAGACAATAGTTCGGCATTGATCAAAACCGTGATGTGGGCATTCCAAAAGTAAATCTTTGAATTTTCCCACGCTTGGTCAAAAGTTTCCTTATCGCATTGGTTGAAGTTCATGATTTGCTTCTTTAAGGTTTGAGTCCTGCACAATGGAAAAAATTTCTTTAAGAATTCGGATTGTAACTCAGACCAAGTAGAAATAGATATAGGCTTTAGAGCATTCAACCAATGTTTAGCCTTATCTTTTAGAGAGAATGGAAAAAGTTTAAGATATACTGCATCGGGACTAATTTTTCCATTTAGGCATATGGAACACACCTCAGTAAAAGTTCTCAAGTGTTCATAAGGGTGCTAATTTTCTAAACCGTGGTAAATATGTAAGAGTCGAATTATTTTTGGTTTAATCTCAAATAAGTGAGCATCGGGTTTTAATATTATGAAAGAATCAGAAATACTCATAGCTGGCATATATGTGTTTCTTAATGTCATGTTTGTGCCACGTGAAGTGTTATTGTTGTTACTGTCGGCCATTTTTTGAAGGTCGACAAAGCAAAAGATAAAATAAAAGTGGATATACAAAGAATATTCACAAGAAAGTTGGAAGAATCTCACCAACCACCCAAGTAACCCAAATTAGTATAAAATGCAAAACCGTTGTCCCCTGCAACGGCGCCAAAAACTTGACGCGGCGAAAAAAGATGCGCACTACTCCCAATGATAGGAGTCGTCAAGTAGTAATTCCTGGTGAGCCCAGGGTCAGATCACAGGGACAATTTGTCTGTGTTCATACTATCTTTGGGTCAACAAAGATACGAGAGGGTAAGAAACAAAACCACCTTTCGAAGGCGATGATTTGGATCAAATGGTGTGTGTGTGATGGTTACCAAAAAGAACAAGAAATAAACAAGCAAAATAAAGGTTGGGATGCAAATGAGAGGAGTGTGTGGATTGTGGTTTAATTAGGAAGTATGGCTTAACTATTCAATCTCTAATTGATGACTCAACTCCATATCCATGTCAAGGCATGTGAAATCGGATGATTTTCCTATTGGGAATAAAACCAAACACGTTTAGCTCAATTGCGAGGCTTTCAGGCCACACAACCGGATGGTGTTATCTTGGAGCTCTAATCTGTTGGATCCTGTGGATGGCAAACAACACTATAAGGGGGTGAATAGTGTTGTGCAAATAATAAATCTTTTTCGATCGTTAATTAAAACCCTTCTAATGTTGCCTAAGAAACCAAGTTGAGTGATCTACGCTTGGTTCTTAATCAACAAGTTAATCTTATAAAAATATAAAAGATAAACAATTATGATTACAATCAGATAAGAGATCATTACACACAGATAGATCTTTACACAGCGGAATTAAATGTATGATCTTTGTAATATGCAAATGAACAAAGAATTACAAAGATATAATAATAACAAAGTAAATAAGAATTGCTTGCAGAGATAAATAATCAAACACAGAAAAGCAAACGCAAAGACACGAATTTTTATCCTGGTTCCTCACAACTTGGGTACGTCTAGTCCCCGACCAACCCGGTACGAGATTTCCACTATTGCCTTAGCAATACAAATACATAGACTTAACTAGGATTTCAAACCACCTAGACTTGTCTAGGATTTCACCCTTGCCTCATAACTCGAGGACTTTACCTTGCCTCACAATCCGAGGACTTTTCACAAACACCTTGCCTACAACAAGGATTTACAACCACCCTTATCACCAAGGGACTACAAGTAAAATCAAATCCAATACACCACAATGAATTAGTGGAGATTGGTTTTTACACCCAATAATTCTATAGCCAAGATTAAATTTGCAATTGTGCTTAACGTGGCTAAAAGAATTTAGATCACACAAAGAATATGAATTTATTCGATGTGATCTAGAATCTAGATGTGTTTTTAGATCACACAAAGAATATGAAATTATTCAATGTGAACTAGAATCTAGATGATTCAAAAATCCTTTAAGAATATGAAAAATCAAAGAGAAGGATTTTGAAAACCAATTTGCAATAGCCAAAAATAATAATGATCTTAAAAAGAATTATAAAATAATATAAGCAATAAGATCAGAAATTGAAAAACCGTTTTGGCTATGAAGAACTTTGAGAGCGATGAGAACAATGAGATCTTTTGAGAGAATAAGAATTTTGCTCAAGAATAAATTGGTGAGGAAAAAAGATCTTAAGGCTTCTCTATTTATAGAGCCAAAGGAGAATTCAAAATAATTCAAATCAAGTTTGACT
Source organism: Scilla litardierei (assembly GCA_030789695.1). NCBI lineage: Eukaryota > Viridiplantae > Streptophyta > Magnoliopsida > Asparagales > Asparagaceae > Scilla > Scilla litardierei. The sequence goes on along the minus strand of CM061137.1, from coordinate 14,020,643 downwards.
TTAGCCCAAAAATCAAGCAATGAATAAATGAGAGAGTGAATCAAGGAATTCTGGTCGCACAGTTGGTAGTCGACTCGCTACCGCTGGTAGTCGACTCCCAGAGTGTTTCTGAGAAAATCTGCTACAATTGATAGTCGACTCCCTAACTTAGGTAGTCGACTACCAGAGTATCTTTTCTGGTAGAAGACAGAAATCAGTGTAGTGAACTACTGGGTGTTTGTAGTTAACTACAAGTTGAAACTTAGCTTCTATGAAAAGTAAGCTCTCAAATAAGTTTTAAAACAAGTTTTAAAACATTTTAGAAAATCATTTTGTGTGTGTGCATATTCTTTCTTGGCTTTGACATAATCCTAAGAAAATGAAAAAATAACTCACACACTAGACTCTATGAAGAACTTGAAGCTATGGTTGAGCTTGCGCTAGTTGCATAGGCTTCACTTGAGTTTGAGCTCCTCTTTAGCTTGAGCTTGAGCATATTCTTTGAGCTTCATCTTCGAGCTCCTCTTGTGCTAAAGATTTAGAATGTAGACGTGGAATGTGAGCTCAATCCATCTTCATCTTATATGTGTGTAGTTATCGTTCTTCTTCTCGGAGTATGTTTCGAGCTTCAATTATCTTATTGCACAACCTACACACTTAAGTAGTATGATTAGTAATTTAACAACATTTGGTGTGATCATCATCAAAACAAACCACTTGGGGTGGGACTCGATTTCCATCATAATCAACGTGTTAGCATCAAGTGTGATTATTGTATTGATGATTTCAAGTATACATCATAATTAGTTAAACCTCGTGGTTCAACACCTTGCAGGCCCCTCTACGGGTATATGCACGTAGATAATGCCTCGTGGAATATCATCCTCATTGGATCCCTCTACGGGCAATGCATAATGAAAAGAGTGTGAAATCAATCAATGCAATAGCTACACAATCCTATGATATGGATGATTGAAAGCTAATCATACAAATCCTAATTACATCACAATCCAACACACAAAGAGATTAGCTACACATGAGAGCAAAAATATTCACCATTGCATTCGTATTCATGCGTTCATACATAGAGAATGAGACAAAATGAAATACAAGACAAGGGTTAAGAAAGATATCACTAAATGGAAGCTCTTCTCATTCTCTATCAGATTCCAGAAAATGGGGGAAGAAATCCCCCAAAAAATATACAAAACTCTAATCTAAAACTAAGAGAGAAAACCCTAAAATGGAAAGTATTTGAAGCTAATGGTGGAGGCCCCCCATTAATTACAGCTGATAATTGGGTTTTATACCCCCTAGGGTTCACATCTCAACCGTCCAAAACCTCATCCAAGGGTTCACATTAAACATATGAAAATATGGTTAAGATAAACCCAAACTCGCAACCCAGATTCAGCAGAATAAACCCCGATCAGTCGACTGCTGAACAAACACCAGTCAACTGATGACGGGCGACTGGCGTTGGTCAGACAGTCGCCTGGTTGGTGGGCTGCGTGGCTTCAGATGGGAGACAAGCGACTGTCTTGAAAGTCACAGTCGCCTGTGTGATCCACATGCGACTATCTTTTGTACTTCAGTTGCCTGCTGTAGCAGTGGTCAAATTGATAGAGAGTTGGCCTTCTTTCGTTCTTCAGGAGGGGATGAAACATGCGACTGCTGTTGAAAGAACAGGAGACTGCAAAGTTGTACATGCGACTGTCAATCCTTCTGCAGTCGCATGTGTTGCACACATATTTGCTCCAGGCGGGGCTTCAAGATAACATGCGACTGTCGTTGTGAGGACAGTCGACTGTCCTGTCTCCAGTTCACTTATCCAATTACTTGATTTTTTCCCCTTCGGGACTCTCAAAAAATCCACAAAAATATGTAAAAATACAATTCATGTTTATAAAGATTTGGAGAGTGAAATTGTGCCAAAATAAAATCATATGCTGAAAAGATGATGAATCAACACAAATATAGTAAAGAGAGCATGATTCAATGGGTGATAAGCACAAGAGGGAATGATTATGGGGCTAAAATATACAATATTCAATCACAATCAATAGTGAATCCCAAAAAATGAAGAAAATGAAGAAAAAATTTGTATATAGAAAAATTTGTATATATGTATGTATATATATACGAAAGCATGAATAAAACTTGGCAATTTCTTGAATCAAGGAATAGTGTTGTGTCGTGAGCACCATTTTCTCGATCGACCAATATCCTATTATCCCATACTTATCCCCTCTTCGACCATTGTATAGCTTATGTTCCTATTCCTTAAATCTAAGGACGGGTTAGAGGAAATAACTTAGAATGTGAGTGTGGCCATTGTTTGGTGTATTGCTTGGAAATTTGAGTGGGGATGACATCCTAGGATCATATTCTCGTCGACGTAAAGATCTCGAAGCATTTGAGTTTTGTGAATTCAAATTTTTGGTTCACCCACAAATATAATCTAGAATTTTGGAAATTCTCGAAGTTTCGTCACATCATTCGCATGTTGATTGCATTCCTCCAATCTGCCCTCACCCTTGTCTTCCTTAAGAACAAGGAAGGGTTTGGCTTGGGGATTTTGATGAGTGTTTATTGTATATAGTTTTCCCTCTTTTTCATGCACATTTTACATCGTTTTCTTCGCCATGCCTCCCTGTTTTCCCCGCTTTTATATTCTCTTTTGCTTTTATGGTCCCTCATACGCTCTGTAGGAAATATGTGCTGATTAGGGACCATATGGCACGAATTTAGCGCAAAGAGGTGAAAGAAGTGAATCAGGGGATCAAAGTGTGCAATGGAGAGAGGTTTGAGAAGAACTGAGATCCACGTGATTCTGATACAAACGGCCGCGTCCAAGAGGCCAGAACCCAATTCCACGCGGCCTCAGGTTTATCCAAATATCCGCATCGATGAGGATAAAGCTTGAAGACATGCAACCGACGTGGCCTGCTGATGCGGTGCAAAAGATGTGCACTACTCCTAAGGATAGGAGGTCGTCAAGTAGTAATTCCTGGTGAGCCCAGTGTCAGATCACAGGGACAATTCATTTGCATTCATATTATCTTCAGGTCAACAAAGATACGAGAGGGTGAGAAACAAAACCACCTTTCGAAGGCGATGATTTGGATCAAAGGGTATGTGTGTGATGGTAACTAAAAAGAACAAGAAATAAACAAGCAAAACAATGGTTGGGATGCAAATGAGAGGAATGTGTGCAGATTATGATTGCATTAGGGAGTATGGCTTAGCTATTCAATCTCCAATTGATGACTCAACTCCACATCCATGTCAAGGTATGTGAAATCGGAAGATTTCCCAATCGGGAATAAAATCAAACACGTTTAGCTCAATTGTGAGACTTTCAGGCCACACAACTGGATGGTGTTATCTTGGAGCTCAAATCAATGGTTAGCATCAAGTGCAGTTATTGGATTGATGATTTCAAGTATAAAGCATAATTAGTTAAACCTCACGGTTCAACACCTTGCGGGCCCCTCTACGGGTATATGCACGTAGATAATGCCTCGCGGCATATCATTCTCATTGGACCCCTCTACGGGTTGTGCATGATGAAAAGAGTGTGAAATCAATCGATGCAATAGCTACACAATCCTATGCCATGGATAATTGAAATCTAATCATACAAGTCCTAATTACATCACAATCCAACACACAAAGAGATTAGCTACACATGAGAGCAAAAATATTCACCATTGCATTCATATTCATAAGTTCATGCATAGAGAATGAGACAAAATGAAATACAAGACAAGGGTTAAGAAAGATATCACCAAATGAAAGCTCTTCTCCTCCTCTATCAGATTCCAGAAAATGGGGACAGAAATCCCCCAAAAACTATACAAAACCCTAATCTAAAACTAAGAGAGAAAACCTTAAAAATGGAAAGTATATGAAGCTAATGGTGGAGTCCCGCTTAATTACAGCTGAATAATGGGGGTTTATACCCCCTAGGGTTCACATATCATCCCTCCAAAATATCATCCAACGGCCCACATCGACAGGAGAGAAATCGGGTTAAGAAAAACCCGATTCTCGCAACCCAGGATTTGGAAGAAAAAACCCGATCAGTAGACTACTGAACAAACGGTAGTCGACTGATGATAGGCAGCTCTCTTTGCTTCCAAAGGGAGACAGGCGACTGTCCTAAAAGTCATAGTCAAATGTGCAATCTACAGGCGACTGTCTTTTGTTCTTCTGTCGCCTGCTGCAGAAGTGTCAAAATAACAGAGAGTCGGCCCTTTTCTCGTTCTTCAGGAGGGGATGAAACAGGCGACTGCTGTTGAAACAACAGGCGACTGCACAGTTGTACAAGCGATTGTTAATCCTTTTGCAGTCGCCTGTGTTGCACTCATGTTTGCTCCAGGCAGGGCTTCGAGATGACAGTCGACTGTCGTTGTCAGGACAGTTGACTGTCCTGTCTCCAGTTCACTTCTCCAATCACTTGATTTTGTCCCCTTCGAGATTCCTGAAAAATCTAGAAAAATAAGTAAAAATACAATTCATGTTTATAAACCTTTGGAGAGTGAAATTGTGCCGAAATAAAATCATATGCTCACAAAATGATGAATTGACATAAATGTAGTTAAGAGAGTATGATTCAATGAGTTATATGCACAAGAGGGAATGATTATGGGGCTAAAATATACAATATTCAATCGCAATCACCCGCACAACAGAAGATGACACGGCCGCGTTACTGAAGATCAAACGGCTGCTTGACGTGTCCATTCTGAAGTTGGCTCGACCGTCGGAGCCCATTCGATGCGGCCTTGTCCATAGCGATGCGACCGCGTCGCTTAAACCTTCGCACACCAGTTTTACACAAGGGAACGATGCAACCGCGTCGTTTTCGACGCAGTCGCATTAAGTGGATCTCTATAGCCAGCTGGGCACGATCTAGGAGCTGTTGGGGGCTGTTTTGGTCATTTTGGCGCATGTATAAAAGTCCTTCTTCATCCTCCTGCAAACCCATCTCTTGTCATCTGCTGTTTTAGCTATTTTTAGGGTTTTGGTAGGTTTTGTAAGGATTCTAAACAGTTTTAATTTGCTTTCTCAGTTGTTTTTATTAACGTCCCTTGTAATAGATTAGTTCTATTCAATAGAAATCTTATCTTTTGTTATTGCTGTTGTGTTTTACCATCTATTGCTTATTGAATCACTATCTATGACGTTCATTGCTTACCTAATACTTGAAATCTCTTCTAGCTTAATGGGTAGTGAGTAATTCTCATATAGTGCAATGGGTTGAACCCCCTTGTATTATGGCTATGGGTTGGATGATTTGATTAACCTAATTGCTGTGCTAATTGAGATTAGAGATATATTAGGATGACTATTATCATCGTAGATTCGACCCCCCCTCCATTCGGGGCGATCGAATTGGCCACTGGCAAGAGTCGGGACCAATCCGAGGATCTAATCCCTACGACGATCCATGCTATCGGTGTGTTCGACGAGAGTCGGATGCCTATCAGAGCTTTCATAATATAGGTCTAATCCCCGAATGCCACTGTGGTCGGGAGGAAGATTGGAGATGTTCGTTGAGCGTAATGCGCCCGACGTACACCGATGCATCGACGAGAGTTGACATCGGTGTAGGTTGGATAGGCCTATCATTGTAGCACGAGAGCGGGGGGGGGGGGGGGGGGGGGGGGGGTAGGAGATGACATAAGGAAATACCCTATCATGCACCACGAGAGTGGGAGGGGGTAGGGGAATGCCATTAGGTCACACGACCTCTCCCGAGTCTCAATGAATCCAACAACCAGTTAATTAGTAATCTGACCCTAACCATAGTCCAATGGCGGGGATTCCCCATGCCCTATAGCTTTTATCTCTTGATTCGCCCTCTTTCCTATTTCACCAACCAATCACAGATACGATTGCATAGCTTTCAAACAAAGAACCATAAACCGATATTCATTAACCACCTCCCTGTGTTCGACCCGTTAGCGCTACACGACACCGTGCGCTTGCGGTATAAATTTATATTAGCTTCGCGTGAGCGAGCACCACCCGATTTAGGAATCTAACTAAATTAGATAGAATCTCATCTTAGAATCGTAGGTTTTAGTTTTTAATCGCAGCAGGAACTGACAGTGTGATGAACTTACACGACTGGGTCGTGGTCGAGGCTTAGACCACATGCCCATGTTACAACTGTGTGGTGGCCATTTTGCCTAATCGGAATGTCACTCGGTCGTTCTACGACTGTGTCATCTGAGTAAGAACTTGAGCCCACACGGCCGTGTCGAAGTCGACACGGCCGTGTCGACTCTTTAATCCTTATAACGTGTTGACATAGACGCAAATGAGAGGAATGGAACATCTTCCAGAGTACACGGTCGTGTCACCAATGAAACGACCATGTGGTCGAAAGCTCTTAGCTATAGCCATGGGTCTCATACGGACGTGTGGATTTCACACACGACCATGTGGATACATTTTGAGCCTCGACTGTATTGACTCACACGACCATGTGAGTCTGCCAAATGGTCGTGTGGCAGCGTCGTTAGCCTCCTGAACCATTCAATACCACGCGGCCATATGGATAAAACCACACGAACATGTGAAATCTTTTACTGAACCTCATCAGCATGGCCTCCACACGACCGTGTGGAGTGCCCCAGACGGCCGTGTGGCTTATCCTTCCCGCCTGAGTTAGTTAATTGATCTGTTGCAATTGAGATGCTCATGTGCAAAAGGTAATAATGTTATGTTTATGAAACTTCATCTCATGTTATGATGTGCATCAAGAGATAAACATGTCATGAATTTCAGTTATATATATTTGAGCTCCATGCTTAGAAATTGCGAAAGATAATTCCATGATGTAATTACGTAGTTATTCATGCAAGAAAGATATTTCATGCTACTATTTAAATTGTTTATATGTGGAAAATTATTCATGAATGGATATGCAAATGAAAGACACTAATGAACATAAAGAGATGTTCATATTGTAATGATGAAAGAATGGAAACAATTATGAATGCGGTAATGAGACCACCAAAATGAAAAGTATTATGAAATGATGCAATTGAGAGTAAGACGAGTATAAAGTGTCCGTAGTCCTCAGTCCATTTTGAAATGGGTGAGACTCTAGATTTGGGTTTGGGAGAACACGTGTAAAAAGTAGGCGTTACGGAGTGGACATGGATTTGTAGTCTCACCCGCACTCCCGACATCCGACACGTGGAGTGAGCAGGGGTAGCGGGCCCATGAGTGTACTCGTGATGCACCATGATGTAATTAATGGTTTCCTCCGTTTTGCCAAAAAACCGAGGATTGTCTCACTTCCGACAGGGGAAGCTACAGAGGCCCCTATAGTACTTCAGTAAACCACCTCTTTAGATAGGTAGTCCGGTTCTAAAACTGGGTCCTACCAAGTTTAGTTAGGTTTCCTACTGGGTTACGCGTTGACGTGTCCCATCTACGTTTTCATGTTCAGAGGTAGGGGCGTCAGAGCATGCCCTCGTACAACAGACTACACTATCTTGTCAGGTGCAGATGGAGACTACCGATGGAGACCTTGTACACCTGGATTTCACTGGGATAGACTAGGAAGTGGGTTGTATAGTGTGTGGACCCCTTTTTGGTTTCTTTTGTGGGTTGGGGTTTTCCTTTTGACTTTTCCCTACTTTTGTACTTTTGTAACCATGTACAGTTCATAGAATGTATGATGTACTTCTATTATATATGATGTAGTTTAGTATTTTCCCTTTCAGTACTTAAGGATTTAAATTTTGTTTTAGCATTGTACTTTACTTTACTTTACTGTAAGTATGTTGTAGTAGGCTGCATGTATAATTTAGTTAATTACAATTAATGCTTAGTAGTATTTGGATCTTAGGGGATCGAAGCCCAGTATCTGAATACTACGACGGCCTTGTCAGCTACGTCTCACCGTATTTGGGTGAGCGTGGCGTGACTTTAGGCAACGGATTAGAAGGCTTTTCAATTTCCACAAAAAGTTTCTACCTTTATATACAAACACTATTTAACCCCTCTTCAAGTGTTGTCTATCATACACATAATCCTACAAAATATGGGTACTCGTGCACGGTAGATATTGTGATTTGTCACATAAAGCATGAAGATTCTCTAATTGACCAATATGGTTCCCAGACAATCTAATAGACATAAATGACGAACATAAATCATTATAGTATAGAATAGGTATATATCAATATTTCAATTAACGTTATAAATTTCAGAAATTCATACACGTGTTCTCTTTAACAAGTCAAGCTCGTTTCTATAGAGATCAAGGTTCCATTGTGGATTGTCTCGAAAGGTTCATGGCATATTCCATCTGCATCCTAATAGGGACGATGCCACCCAATACAAGTTGCCAAGTCATTGGCCGTTCACTATGCAATCTTTCCCATCACTGTACCAATATATATGAATTTGTCACCAAATGTTGATAGTGGGTGTGAGTGTGTGTATCACAATTTTAATTAAGATAAAGTTATATACAAGCAACAGAGTTACACATACATATAGCTCACGAGTTTCCATACGTTCTACTTTAGTTAACACACCATACATGTGTTTAAGCACTACATTTCCACATGAATACCCTCCAATGTATTTTAACTGCTCCATCTTCGTCAACTAATGAAGGTGGACCGAGCCTTTGTTTGTATCTGGAACCAATAAGGTTCTAATTATATGTAGCATATAGACATGCGCATATTACTTAATCTGCTACCTGGTGGCTTCTGCATGCAAACCCATAAAAGTGTCTTGAAGCATACTAAGCTTCACATTGGCTCGTTGGTTTTATGTGGATGCTTGTCCCAGGAGTAGCTCCATCACATCTCCCCAAGAGCTATTTATTTCACCTTGGTATATGGGGATCCCATCAACAGGTAGGCCAGTGATGGCTGCCACGTCTTGCAGCGTGATCATTATCTCACAGTGCCACATATGGAATGTGTTGGTCTTTGGCCTCCATCTCTTAATCAACGCTGTCAATAGTGACCAGTCCAACCTAATCCACTTCAACCTAGAACATGCATGGAAATTGGCCATTTCAATATGTCGTGTTGCATGTTCTTCTAATTCCCATTCGGATTGTCTGCGCGTGTGATCAACAACTCCAGTAATAGTCTACCACAAACAATTAATGGCAAAATTAATTTTCTTCGTGCCACCATAATGCAAATTAGTAACATTAATATCTCCCTAAATATTCATATCTGCTCATGTTGGAGATGCGCAGAATGATGGCGAGTCTCATCATACAAGACCACATTAGATACGGGTGCCGCCGCCTCCATGAGACGAAATCATATAGTTTGCAATTACATTAAATATATTTCATATTGAGTTACTAAATGCAAGCATGAATATTAGGGACTCTTTTCATTTTCATTTTATATAATAACTTAATTCCCTCTTGAAGTGAACTACATTGATAACTTCATGTCAACTTTATGTTTAATCTTCCATTTTACAAAAAAAAAGTTAAATTGCCTCTAGATTCTATGAGAAGTTGTTCCTATCTCTATCTCTTTACAGTAATTATCAGCAAATTCTCCCCCAATGTCAATCAAAATTCTCTTCTACATCATTCACTTTGTTCTCAAAAACTTATTCTCTAATTAGCTCTAAGCATAGCACATAGCAACACACTGCTTTTTTTTACATAAACCCCATCTCACCAAAAAATCAATAGTGTGTGCGATAAAATACTCATTCACAGATTTAGGGAAATGTGCCGTGTTGGGCGAGTCTGGGTGGGGCCAATGTCGGGGATGAGATGAGAACGGGGGTCGGCCGAGCGAGGTTGATTTCGTGCGGGGCTTTGGCTGAGATGAGAACAAGGTCGCGTGTGTTTTGTTTTCCTAAAATCGATGTTGCTGCTTTGCTTTAAGGAAATAAGGGTTGGAATTGGATAGGGTTGGCAATCCCTGTCAATTTGTGAAGCCCCTCATATACGACTAATTGGCAGGGGTTGCCCACCCCTGCCAAATTGAATTGCGCCCAGTGTAATATCAATTTGGCTGGGTTAACAACCCATCCAAATGGAAACGTGCCCAGTCAGCACCCAGTAACCCCCTGGGTACCGCGGTGGTGAAAATTGGTCGATTTTGCTAATTACTTATTTTTTTGTCGATTTTGCTAATTAATTTTAATTTTTGGCCTTTCACAAAAATTTTCCTTTTGCTAAAGGGAGTTACTTTGCGAACCCACCGTTTTGCTCTACGCACATATCATTTACTAGTTTACCATTGAAAATTTGCAGGTTCGCCATTGAAAATTTCTCGACCTTTTCCTCTTTTACCCTCATCCCCAGCCCCCATCCACTACCCACCCATCAGCCCCAACCCTAGCCCCCACCGCCCGCCCCCACCCCCTCATCCATAGATTTTTTTGCACTCACAGCCCCCATCTTCATCTTACCCCGCCCCTTCATACGACCCCCATTCCCATCCACCACCCCTCTCCATCCTCACCAGCCCCCTCATCTGACCACTCCCCAACACTCCTCCATATTTTCGGAAATAGGGTAAATTGGTGTGCGCTGTGAGCAATTTTAATGGCAAACTTGTAAATAAACAATGTGTGCGGAGGAATGACAAACTTGTAAATAAGTGATATGTGTGCAGAGCAAAACGGTGGGTTTGAAAAGTAACTCTCTTTGGTAAATATTTTTAAACTAGGTCTATTTTTTAAATTATTTTTAATTTTTAAGTCCCCCCATAAAATTTGTCCTTTTACTCAAACATCAATTCGTAATGCAGTTCTCTCCAAAATGACATGTTTGTCGATACGATATGGTAAACATCCGATCATTGCCATTTTCCTTGCAGTTTTCTCGTTTAAAAAGTACATTCTGGCCACAATTATGCGAACGCTCACATGGCGGAAGTCTCCATCTGGGTATGATGAGAGATTGAAGAAAATCATACTTGAGGTTGTTTGATGCTGAGAATTGGAGCGATGGAGGACGAAATTAGGGTGCCATTGTTGGAAAGTCTCTATCGTGAGAACTGCCCAGGTTGCAGGGTTGATAAGAAAAATGAGACCAATTTAGGGATCCCATTTAAGGAGTTTTTCCATGTGTGGATCATCGTCCTCGCTACTGGTAATATAAAATTTCTGAATTTTTCTCATGTGGGTCTTTTTAATTTTATTCGGAGTTTGGCATTTGATGGTTGTAACTTGTAAGTAGTAGATTCCTGTTGTTAGAATCTAATTTTCTGTATGCGGCTTTGCTTATGTTAATGTTGGTATTAATTCTTTGCAAAGATAAAATCTCTTCTTGTGAATGTGTTTTTCTAATAATGGGATCAAATAGATTAAGACAAGGAGAATTGGGGCTTGATGCTATATGCTAGTACTTCAAGTTACTTTTCATCTTGGAATGTTACTGTTTAACTTACGAAAGATTGTATGTAGACTCATTTGAAGCAACCAACAGGGATTTAAGCAATTGCTTGGAAACCAATCTGAAAATATGATACTAAGAGGAATTGAGTTCGTCATTGATAACAAATTAATATATAACTATTTACACCAATATATGGAGCCTTCATATAGCTTTGTTGCTCCCATTAATTTTAGAGTAAGTTTTTATAGTAGATCTCGTTACGCTTGGCTCGAGTATCTATTTCTGATGATGTCTTAATCTCGTACAAGATTCTATTTTTTTTTCAACCTTTCTGTACGCTTCTTGCAGGGCTACCAACATCATCGTTGTTTCCCTTTTTGTACTTCATGGTATGTATCACATAGTGCGCTTTCCATTCCATTTTACATTGCATTGCTTGCAAAATTTGCCAGAATTGAAAACTCTATATTATGTATGAGGTTGCTGTCAGAACGTGTCATATTGTGCTGAAGCATGGCAAAGCGAGCAAGAAACGTAACAATAATAAATCTTAAGTAATTTGTACATCGTTTATCTATTTTTGAATTTCCTTATTGCCTTTTGTTAGAAACTTAGTTATCTTTGATTTGTTAGTTAGGACAAGTGAGCTACAGAATAATTGGTGATTAACGGCCTATGCATGAAGAAATTGTAGGATGCCTAAATTACTCTTACCTAAATGATAGAAAGTGGTAGCATATCCTATTTTTTGTATCATCTCATGTTCTATTTATTGACCTGTATTAAGAATTGCCGGCTAGTGTCTTCTCCTAACTTCTACATCATAAAGGTAATGCTAGATAACCGGTGGGATTAAAGAAATTGACTTTCAGTATATATATTAGCGGCTATCTCTACACCGACCACTTGACCTATTTTTCGAATATCATGCTTTCATGGACACGATACCATCGTATATGTACTACCTTTGCACCACCTTTGCACCACCATGGTCGGTTGCTTCGTTCCAACGTGTTGGCAGTTTGTGGTGGAACCCGATGTGGAAGTTGAGGTGGCTGGTAATGACGTGTCTAAAAATTATTGTGCTCGAATGCTTAGCATTTGTTATAGTGCTCATGTTGTGTATTACCGAACACAGTTCATAACTGCTATTCATTTGGTACAGATAAGGGACTTACATATTGCCAAAAGAGTGGAAGATATTGGGTTTTATGCAGGTTTTGTAGGTAAGAAAGTACATGAACGTACGTTGGAATAATGTCATATTTTCTAATAGATAATATTTACTGAACACTTTTTAATTCAGACATTACGAAATCATTATTCATGTTGATTTTTCCTACATTCAAGGTGCTTCATTCATGCTTGGGAGAGCATTGACTTCTGTATTTTGGGGAATAATTGCTGATAGATGGGGAAGGAAACCTGTGATTGTAATTAGCCTCATCTCATCGTCAGTAATATTTGCTGCCTATTTATCAATCAATTTAAACTTGCCATACTGAAACAGGGAAGGAAACCTAATATCTAAAATCTATATTTCAGGATTATATTTAACACACTTTTCGGATTAAGCATACATTATTGGATGGCAATTTCTACGAGATTTTTTCTTGGAGCTTTGAATGGTATACTTGGCCCTTTAAGGGTACGCGCTATTTTCTTCTCACACTCAAGCAGATGTCTGTAGTCTCTATTAAGTAGTTCTTTCTATTAACCCTAACAAAGGTTTTTCTTTGTAATTTGACTGTTCAGGCATATGTTATTGAGGTTTGTCGACCAGAGCATCAATCTCTTGCATTATCACTGGTAAACACCTCTTGTATGCGCTTATATTGGTCATAGTAGTTTAGGTGACATAATGGAACATACACAATTTGTTGTCGTCTACAACATTTAAAAAATAGTTGATATCTTTAACATGTATCTAGTTGATTAAAGTGGATTGCATTCAAAGTTAAAGTAGGAGGACTATGGATTTACATGCTTACTTGCATGCCGAAGGCAACAGATTAAAGTGATGAGGATGATAGGCTACACATGGTTACGTCCATATGATCAAGTTGACAACGTACTAGACACATGACAGAACATAGGCATGAGAGAAACTTATTAGCATGAAGTTACATTTTTTTGGCTCACTCAGGATAATATCATACCAACAAGGATCATGAATCCAAATTAAAGTTGGATTGAAAACAAATGCTACAGAAGATTAATCCTAGTTTGACTAGGATTGAATATTGTGGAGATTGCATCCGGACAGATGTCAAGACCGACCCAACACATCCGGACAGATGTCAAGACCGACCCAACATTTGCTGTCAATGAAACTATGAAAGCAAGCCAAGCCTAAGTTTGTATATAAAGTGTCTGCATTTATTCAGGACTCGGAGCCTGCTTCAAATAATCTCTGAGTTAGATATGATAAGGAGGATAGTTTGATCTTTATAAGTAATAATGAAGTGTGCAAGGTTATTAGCATTGGTTTGGTGTGAATCAAGATATATGATGGTGTACTGCGTACATTTATTAATGGGTGTCATATTCCGTAGTTGAGAAGTTGCTGAATTTTTAAAGTGCTAGATTTTTTGGGTTGCAAGGTAACGATTAGGCTTTAAAGGGTTTGATTGTGATCATAAATTGTGAGAAAGTTAGGGGTATATATGTGCCAAAGGGACAACTATGTGTGCTTATAGTATTAGAATGGAGAGTTCACATGATGTAGATTCGACCTGGTTATGACATCTCAGGCTTAGGCATATCAAGTAGCAAAGTTTAGAATCTTTGAAGAAGTAGGATTTAATCAAAAGAGTGAATTTTGAGAAGCTAAAATTTTGTAAGGATTATATTCTTAGGAAACATATACAATTCAGTTTTGATGAAGGGAAGCACGCCACAAGAGGCATTCTTGAGTATGTGCACCCTGATGTTTGTGGTCTTGCACTAGTACATTCTCTTGATAGAGCTAGGTATTTCATATAATTCATTAATGATTTTTCCAAAAGACGTATGGGTGTATGCGATGAAAGAGAAGTCGGATGTATTTGATAGGTTTAAGGAGTGAAAGGCCATTATAGAAAATCAAACAGATAAGAAATTGAAAATGATTAGATTCGACAATGGTGATTAGTTTATTTCTATTAAGTTCAAAAAATTCTGTGGTAGGCATCAAGTAAAAAAATATTTCACTATACCGTAATATTTATAGTCTAATGGAATAACGGAGATGATGAATAATACATTACTTAAAAGGCAATGTGTTTGAGGCCGACATTCGGATTATCAAAAGAATTTTAAGCCGAAGCTATTTGATAGGATTTGGATAGATTTTTGGGCCGAAATTGGGATTTTTATTGAATTCAAAGTGAAACACAAGATACTCGACCCCTTTTGAGAGGGAGCCGGCTCTTCACAATAGATCTACGACTACAAACTACTTAACTCACTAGATCTAGGAACTAATACTCCTGGGGCTCATCACTCACAAATTGCATAAGAAAACATGACGGCTACCCTAAACATATATAATAGCAGATCTTTTCAAATAAGGAAAAATACTAAAACCTTCCAAAAATAGAAAATACTAATTCAGTCTAAAACTTTTCTAAACTGTCTGATGCCTAATTTTGCTCTGCTGATTCGCCTTGCGTTTTCTCCGCTGATACCTAATGATCTCATCATTACTACCCTAAAAGAATCACCTTGTCCTCACGGTGGAAGTCAGGAAACATCTGCTTAATGACGTCGTAGGGCTCCCATGTCGTCTCATGGTCTGGTAGGCCAGACCACCTAACCAGAACCTCGCGCTCCCTTGCCTGTCCCTGGCGAGCCCCTAGTATCTCCGATGGCTCCAAAAGCACCTCCATATCTGATGTCAATGTCGACGGTAGTGAGGCAGAAGGTGTGTGGTCGCCAATGGTGTGCCTCAGCTGTGAAACATGAAATAGTGGATGAATCGCTGAGTCTGGGGGTAACCCCAGTCGATAAGGCACTTGCCTAATACGTGCCTCCACCTTGTAAGGGCCAAAGTAACGAGGAGATAACTTCTCATTCCTCCTGTGAGCAGTGATTTTTGTCTGTATAGGCGAAGTTTCAAGTAGATCATGTCGCCCTCTGCAAACTGAACGTCTCGCCTGTGTCCGTCAGCTTGGGCCTTCATTAACTGTTGTGCCCACAATAAATGATGCTTTAACTCTTGAAGCATATGATCCCTCTATTCTAGCAACTGCTCCACCTGAGCGACTGGTGTGGAACCCCGACTGTAATGCAACAAGTGCGGTGGGTCCCTCCCGTACACCACCTTAAAAGGAGTAGTCTGTGCTGTCGTATGGAACGAAGTATTGTACCAATACTCTGTCCAAGCCAACCACCTTGTCCTTGCTTCGGTGCATCCAATACGAAACAACGGAGATATGTCTCGATACTCCGGTTGACGACCTCCGTCTGGCCATCAGTTTGGGGGTGGTACGCTGTGCTCCTTTTCAGCTTTGTCGCCCTGCATCTTTAACAGCTCTATCCAAAAGTGGCTGAGGAAGACCTTGTCCCGATCTGTAACGATCGCCTTCGGTACTCCATGCAATTGGATGACCTTCTTGATAAACGATGCTGTCACTTCACAGCTGTGTACGGATGCCTCAACGCCACAAAATGTGCGTACTTGCTCAGCCTATCAACCAACACTATGATAACTGTGTATCCTTCTGACTTCGGAAGCCCGTCAATGAAATCCATGGTGACCTCCTCCCAAACTCGATCTGGTAACACTAGTGGTTGTAACAATCCTCCTGGAGCTGTAGCCATATACTTGTGACGCTGGCAAACATCACACTTGGCTACCCATGCTGCCACGTCTTTCTTCATCCCTTCCCAATAGACCTCCTTGCTCAAGCGCTGGTACGTCTTGAGGACACCCGAATGGCCCCCTATCGCACTCTCGTGAAACTCCTGTAGCAATGTTGGAATGCGAGTCGAGTTCCTCGGTACCACCAAACGCCCCTTATGCAGTAAGCGTTGTCCGTCCATCATGTATCCTGGAAGTGCTACGGGATCCTAAAGTAACGCCGCTCTAATCTTGCCCAGCTCCCTATCCTTTGCTATCTCCCTTATTAGTGGCTCCAAATCCAACAATACTGGCAGCGAAAGAGCCGTCTGAGAGTCTACCTCCATCCTCGACAAGGCGTCAGCTGCCTTGTTTTCCCATCCTGGTCTATACTGGATCTCAAACTTGTACCCCATAAGCTTCGTCAGCCATTTCTGATATTCCTACGTAACCATCTGCTGCTCCAGCAAGTACTTGAGGCTTCTCTGGTCAGTACGTACCCGAAATGGTCGGCTTAATAAGTATGGCCTCCACTTCTGAACGACGAGAACTATGGCCATTAGCTCGTGCTCGTACACGGACTTAAGCCGTGCTCTAGCTGATAGTACCTGACTGAAGTATGCGACCGTCCTCTGGTCCTGCATCAAGACCGCTCCCAGTCCATATCCATACGCGTCGGACTCCACCACAAATGGCCTGCTGAAATCTGGAAGCGCCAACATCGGAACGCTCGTCATGGCCCTTTTCAGGGACTCAAATGCGGCAGTGGCTTTCTCCCCCAATGAAAATTGTCCTTTAGCTACTCCGTCAAGGGCCAGCTGTAGTGCTTGACGAACTTCCTGTAGTAGCCCGTTAAGCCTAGGAATTCATGCAATCCTCGTACGGTGGTAGGGCACGGTCACTGATGTCATAATATTCCACATTTTATCTATATGTTTACACGTCAAAATGATTGCTCAGATCCAGATTTTATATACTTTTACACTAATACTGGAACTATTTGACTTTAAGTGCGTTGTTTGCACTTCAGAGAATATCTAGCGATTCGGAGTATATTGGAGAAGCGAGCACGTACATCGACAACGGAGCTCCAGCGGCGTCGCATTCGACTGCTCAAAGCCGTTGGGGAGCAAATGAGGAGCAAGAAAGAAGAAGCAAAGGAGATGAGATAAAAGAGAGGTTTGGAGTTGAGTTCCAGGTCGCTCGGTCGAGCGCTTCAAGCACTCGACTGAGCTAGGACACCATGAAGGAGGAGCAAAGCTACGAGGGGTCACTCGGTCGAGCGACCCAAGTCGCTCAACAGAGCGACCAAGTCGCTTGGTCGAGCCAGTCGTCAATGAGCTCCTATCTTTTGCCTTGCAACTCTCTGGAAAGTTCACGTCTAATTCACTCGGTCGAGCGGCTAACCGCTTGACCGAGTGACATCAATTCCGACCGAGGGAGATAGATTCCACAAGGTCGCTCGGTCGAGCGGCTACCCTGCTCGACCGAGCGGTCGCTTTTCACGCATTAAGCAGCTAAGCACAAGGGCGCGCTCGGCCGAGCGCTATGTCGGCAGACTGCTTTTAGGGCTTTTCCTAGGGCTTTTGGGGGAAGTCTATAAATAAGGGTTGTGGCCATCATTTTGAGGGGGCCGGTCTTTAGTTTAGTTTTCTTCCCCTCAGCTGTTCTTGGTGATTTGGACTCTATTTTCAGTGGTTAGGCTATGCATCGGCCCCTCCTTGCTAGTTTTGTATTGAATCTTCTATTAATTGAGTGTTTTCCTTTGTTAATTCTCTTTTGTTGTATTTCTTATATGTTTTGCTGTTTGAATTTTTGAATGTTTTCCTTTTATTTGTTTCTAATGCTGATTTTCGTTGTTCCTATCCCTCGTGTCATGATTGAGTAGATCTATAACTAGGATTGAGGATGAACCCCAGGATTCTAGGGGTTGGATGATGGGTTAACCTTAGTTGGATGAATCTAGGGTTGCCCCACAGTAGTTTGAATAAAGGATTTTGGGGGATTAGCCCTAGATTTGGAGGATCGCGAAAGCCTCCACGTTCTAGGGAGGATCCCCACGAATCCCATTATGGCTTAGTGGCCATTTCTAGGGCTCGTGATCGCGAGAGTGACTCGAGAGCTAGGGGTGATCACTAATCCCCGATCCGCTAGTCGGTGATTACGAGAGTAGCCCGATTGCTAGAACCAACCGCGGTGTAGCATCGCATTCCGTAGACCACGCGAGTGAATACGGATTGCGGTGCGGGACCAAGTGTCGAGAGTAATGCACGCGTCCCCATGCGTAGCCGATAGCAAAAGCGTGGCTCTGCATAGAGAGGCGTTAGACAGGCGTGACGACGGAAGTCAAACGCTCGTTTCCATCTACGGATGTGACACTCTTACCCTCTTCCATCGCCCAACGAAGGGACCCCTAACCTGTTGTCCGAATCCGAAAGTCCTAGCGTGGATTCCCGATACCCTAGTGATACTTCGCTCAATTGTTTCCCTTTGTTCTTTTTGATTCCTTTTGTGTCTGCATGTGCCTTGCCCATCGTGACACCCTCGAATTCCACATCCACTACCATCACGACACTCCATAATCCAATTCACCTAATAAGACATCGAAGTCTAACCCAGCCTAGGATCGATAGGTAGTGTGACAACCGCCTCCCTGTGGATACGATACCAGCTCGTCACTGTTTATACCGTGCGTTTGTGGTAAGACGATATTTGCACGTCACTGAGGCACAAGTCCGGGACACCAAACAAGTTTTTGGCGCTGTTGCTGGGAAGGCATTCCACCATATTACATATTTATCACAATTAGGTTTTTAGACTTCGAATAAATATAAAACTTTATAAAAAGAAACAAAGAGATATATTTTTCTCTGCCACCTACTTTATTATTATCTCTTTTTCTTGTACCACTGATGCCTTTTCTAGGTGGTTCATTTTTGTGATTGTTGAGGCTATATATTTATCCGAAAATGTGGGGGACATCCGCTCCAATAAACCAAACATTTAGCGCGGTCTTTGCCTTTACCCAAGCTGAAGGAGATAGTCTCAACCAAGCTTGGGGGAAGTTCGACGACTTATTCAATGGGAACACGTGCCGTGCATATTTTCATGATGGAGAGCTGTTTCATCACTTTGTTGGCGGGCTAAAGGAACCCTCACGTGAGTATTTGAGGAGGATGCACGAGGAAAAATACGGTGATCTGCAGTTAGTAGCAGCCCTAGAACAAATGATAGATGCAGCTCGATCTACCGGTTCGCTAACCGTTGTGGCAGGCGACCCATCCGATCAAGCTTTCATCGATTTTGTTATGGCTAATGTCTCTGATGCAAGTACTATCATAGACAGAGTGTATGTTTCACTTGAAAGTGATCGTCTTCACTTTTCCATCACCAACACTCCACAAATAGAGACACCTAAGCTGCTAGATGAGGACACATTCATGGACCTATTGAGTATCATTGTGTACATAGTTTGGTCCACCAGTCCAATGACAATAACGTCAAGTGATCCTTCTGAACTAGCATTTCACGATTTTATAATTCGTCGCATCTCTTCTATAGGTACCATTGATGATAGTGTCCACACTCGAGTCGAGGGGGACAAGATATACTTTCATACCGTAGAAGAGACGCCTAAGCCCACAACACCTCTAGCACCTATTATTGAGAGGGCCAAGCCAGGCCAACCGGTGCCTCGAGCTTCAGTACGAAAATGAAGAAGCAGGCATAAGAAGAAGTAGGCATAAGAAGAAGAAGAAGAAGTTTACATTGCCTACTATACCTGAGGACCCGAGGAGGAGGCCGAGGCAGTGCGTTGCGAGAACATGGAAGCTGTCGCCTCTGACGAGACAGTGACCCCTGGCACGAATGCAGTTACTCCTGATGAGACAACAGAGACGAGACACTCAGGGAATACCACTGCAGAGCCAGAAGTCACTGTTCAAAAAGAGGCCACAGAGAAGATTACACCGCCTCTACCTTCCATCACCGTGGTTGAGCATCCAGCAATGGGCCATCCTTCAGAGCTCATTGCTCCCATTAAGGGAGAATCTTTCACCCACTCTTTTCCTTTATCCGAATTAACCCCTATTTATGATGATTATTATGACTCGGATATTGATGACATGTCCTATCTTTTGCAGGATACGTTTGTACACGAGAATGAAGTAATATGGAACGTATATCCTGATGAGCAGGATGTAGCATGGGACGTGTCTGGCGAGGAAAGCAAGGAGCCACCTACCATGAACGCTGTTGGATATGATTAGGAGGTGCGCTGTGATAAGTCTGATGACGATGAGGAGTCGCCTGATGAGACTCCCACTTATACACCAGAGTTGCCTGGAGAACCCAAAACGAACGACGAGGAGCGGCCTGTCGTGGTACATGAGAGCAAAGATATATTTTCAGGGAAGTATCGTCTACCCATTTTTATTTTACATATTTCTTTTGACGATCTTCTTTGGAGAACTTTTATTTTGGGAAAAAATATCCTACATCAGATTGATGCGGCTTATCTCTTTCAGGGTACATGTGGAGTCCTTGGAGAGATGCTAAAAGCCGCATTGCTGGAATCCGATGGAGCCCGTGGAGACACGCATCTGGCGGAGCCACAGAAGGAGCAGCTGGAGCAAATGCCTGCATCGACAAAGATACTGGATTCGCCTTTTGCTACAGGTGGTACTAAACCAGTAGTGTAGATATAATGTAGATTTTTATGCTTAGAATAATCATGAATCCACTCGACAGCGAGAGGACCGTATATGATTTTATACGCTTTCTTAGTTTAATAAATTCATCCCATTTGATGGTTGCTCAATTATCTTTTGCACCCAACCCTCTATATGCTATCATCGCACACCCTCATATTATAATGCTTACTTTGCATCTCTCCCCAATTGTTATGCCCATCTGTCCACACCGGGCACCGTCTGTTATAGCTTGGGGGAGAGAATTTATTTTTTTGTGCAGCCCCCTATTTTTCCGTTGTCCTCTATTCATATCATACACACATTGAGGACAATGTGACATTTAAGCTTAGGGAAGTGCACAGTGCACACACTTTGCTTCGTCGTGAAACACACTTTGAAATTTTTAGTTGAACCATGTTCATCTCTCTATTTATACTCATGTGCTTTATTTTCTATGAAATATTGTGAATTTTTTTATGAACTCTGATATTTGTTAGATTAGAGTTTAATTCCTTGATTAGAGTATCATTGTTAATATGCTTTTCATAGTAGAATCCATAGTTTCACAACCATATGCTCGAAACAGTTAAGCTAAAAATGATAAAGCTAAAAATGAACATATCAAATCTGAAAATTATTTAACTGTTGCGTGATTTGATTGATAATTCCATTGCTTCATTGATGTTTAGTAATTCAAAAAAGACAGGATAACCCCATGACAACCAAAGTAGTGATGATTAGAATTCCTGAAACCGAGCCATGTCTAGATTCTATGCTTTTTCTTTTTTTTGTGAATAGCCAATAAATGAACCTTGATCATGTTTTGCATTCCATCGCGTTTACGTGAGTTTGCAAATTCCCAATAATACAAAAATCAAACAAATATCTTGAATAAAAGGCCTGAGGGGTTCCTCGTAACCCGATACCCTAAGACCGTCTGGTCTGGGATGCATAGGCCGCCTCTTGTATATATTGAGTTATCTCGTGTATATAAAGAAAGAAAAATATGTATATAAAGAAAATTATATAGCCAAAAACAATTGTGAAAAGAAAAATTCCATATCATTACCCCACTTTCTATATAAAATATGGACTTGGCAAAGTTGATGGGCTCTAGGAGTCATGAAACGGGCGTAGTGTGGTGACGCCTTACCTTAATTGAATTCACTAACTCATTCCGTGAAGCTTAACAAAATACCACGCATGCTTGAAAATATTTGATCATGACATATTTATATTGCTTAAAGAATGAGTTGTGGTCGTTGGATTCATTTCTGTGACCTTAGCATATTTCGTGATAAACTATGATATGATGTTGCTCTGCTCTCAATTTATCATTTATCGAGTTCATCACTTTTATTAAAATCCACAATATGATCATTTAAGCAAGACTTAAATATTTTTTGTGTATGTGTGTTCTTTTTACATATTGATGTGCGTTCACGTAATCTTGTTTTCCTTGGGTTTATATTTTGCTGAGTTTAAGAATGAGCCCCCTTGTCTCAATCACACACCATCGCCTCACCTCTCCATTGTATTTTTCTCTCGGGTTCGCTTCTTACTAGTCTTTCTCGAGGACGAGTAAGAGGCAAGCTTGAGGGATTGTGATATGTCATAATATTCCACATTTTATCTATATGTTTACACGTCAAAATGATTGCTCAAATCCAGATTTTATACCATTTTACGCTAATAACTGGAACTATTTTACTTTTAGAGCGTTGTTTGCACTTCAGGGAATATCGAGCGATTCGAAGTATATTGGAGAAGCGAGCATGAACATCGACACCGGAGCTCCAGCGGCGCCGCATTCGACGACTCAAAGCCGCTGGGGAGTAAAGGAGGAACAAGAAAGAAGAAGCAAAGGAGAGGAGATAAGAGAGAGGCTTGGAGTTGAGTTCCAGCTCTCTCGGTCGAGCGCTCCATGCACTCGACCGAGCTAGGACACCATGAAGGAGAAGTAAAGCTGCGAGGGGTCTCGCTCGATCGAGCGACCCAACTCGCTCGACCAAGTCGCTCGGTCGAGCCAGTCGTCAGTGAACTCTTATCTTTTGCCTTGCAACTCTCTGGAAAGTTCGCGTTTAATTCACTTGGCCGGCCAACCGCTCGACCGAGCGACATCAATTTCGACCGAGCGATATGGATTCCACAAGGAGGTCACTCGGTCGAGCGGCTAACCTGCTCGGCCGAGCGGCCGCTTTTCGCGCACCAAGCAGCCGAAGCTCGACCGAGCGCTAGGGCGCGCTCGACCGAGCGCTATGTCGACAGACTGCTTTTAGGGCTTTTTCTCGGGTTTTTTGGGGGAAGTCTATAAATAGGAGTTGTGGCCATCATTTTGAGGGAGCCGGTTTTTAGTTTAGTTTTTCTTCCCGTCAGCTGTTCTTGGAGGTTTGGACTCCATTTTCGGAGGTTAGGCTATGCATCGGCCCCCCTCCTTGCTAGTTTTGTATTGAATCTTCTATTAGTTGAG
The DNA here is from genome assembly GCA_030789695.1 of Scilla litardierei. NCBI lineage: Eukaryota > Viridiplantae > Streptophyta > Magnoliopsida > Asparagales > Asparagaceae > Scilla > Scilla litardierei. The sequence continues at coordinate 13,997,316 of CM061137.1, read as the reverse complement.
TGTTTTCCATTGTTAATTATCTTTTGTTGTCTTTCTTATATGTTTTGCTGTTTGAATCTTTGAATGTTTTCCTTTTATTTTTTTCTAATGCTGATTTCCATTGTTCCTATTCCTTGTACCATGATTGAGTAGATCTATAGCTAGGATTAGGGATGAACCCTATGATTCTAGGGGTTGGATGATGGGTTAACCTTAGTTGGATGAATCAGGGTTGCCCTGCGATAGTTTGAATAAAGGATTTTGGGGGATTAGCCCAGATTTGGAGGATCGCAAAAGCGCCTCCACGTTGTAGGGAGGATCCTCATGAACCCGGGCTTAGTGGCCGTTTCTAGGGCTCGTGATCACGAGAGTGACTTGAGAGCGGTGATCACTAATCCCTGATCCGGTAGTCGGTTATTACGAGAGTAGCCCGATTGCTAGAACCAACCGCGGTGTAGTATCGCATTCCGTAGACCACGCGAGTGAATACGGATTGCGGTGCGGGACCAAGTGTCGAGCGTAATGCACGCATCCCCGTGCGTAGCCGATAGCAAAAACATGGCTCTGCATAGAGAGGCGTTAGACGGGCGTTACGACGGAAGTCAAACGCTCGTTTCCATCTACGGATGTGACACTCCTACCTTCGTCCATCGCCCAACGAAGGGACCCCTAACCTGTTGTCTGAATCCGAAAGTCCTAGTGGGGATTCCCGATACCTTAGTGATACTTCGCTTAATTGTTTCCCTTTGTTCTTTTTGTTTCCTTTTGTGTCTGAATGTGCCTTGTCCATCTGACACCCTCGCATTCCACATCCACCACCATCACGACACTCCATAATCCATCTCCACCTAATAAGACATCGAAGCCTAACCCAGCCTAGGATCGATAGGTAGTGTGACAACCGCCTCCATGTGGATACGATACCCGATCGCCACTGTTTACACCGTGTGCTTGCGGTAAGACGACATTCGCGCGTCCCGAGGCGCAAGTCCGGGATACCGAACAACCACTCCACCATCACCGCTATCTTCGAACTCTCTACATCGACACCATCAGCGGAGACTTTATGACCCAGGTACTCCACGCTCCGTTGGCCAAACACACTTCTTCTTGTTGGCGAAAAGCTGATGTTGTAACTCCTGTAGCACCATCGTCAAGTGCTCTACATGCGCCTCCTTGGTCTGGCTGTAAATCAATATGTCGTCAAAAAAGACGAGCACGAATCTCCGGAGGTAAGGCCTGAACACCTTGTTCATCAAGGCCTGGAATATAGCGGGTGCATTGGTCAACCCGAAGGGCATGACCAAAAACTCGTAATGGCCTTCATGGATCCTGAAGGCCGTCTTCTCCACATCTTCCTCCTCATTTGGATCTGATGATAGACCGACTTCAAATTGATCTTTGGGAATATTGTTGACCTATGCAGCTCATCCAGTAATCCATCGATCATTAGAATAGGAAACTTGTTAGGAACAGTTTCCTTATTCAGTGTCCGATAGTCTGCACAAAATCTCCATCTTCCATCCTTCTTCACGAGTAGCACCGGGCTGGAGAACGGGCTAGTGTTGGGCTGGATCACCCCGCCTATATCATCTCATCCACTATCTTCTCGATCTCCCTCTTCTGAATCTGGGGTAGCGGTAAGGCCGAACACTGACTGGCGCAACTCCCTCTTTGAGCACTATGGAGTGCTCGTGGTCTCGTGGGGATGTGAGTCCATGAGGTCCCTGAAAAACCCTCCCAAACTGATCCAACACCTGCCGGATCTCTGCAGGTATGTCCCCTTCATGACCTGCTGTCTCCACCGCTAAACCCTGTAGCTCCACCAAGAAGCCACCCTCTGCCTGTAAGGTCCTAGCCATCACCTTCAGGGAAACCCGTGAACGGCACAGACCCGGATCCCCTTGAAGCGTCACCAACTTGCCCCCTCCTGGTACTCAATCCGGAGCAACTTCCAATTCATCCTAGTTTCTCCCAATCTCTACAGACATCTCACCCCTAAAATGACGTTCGTGCTGCCTAGATCTAGCTGTAAGAAGTTCACCACAATTTTGACCCCTTGGATGGTCACGCCGTGGCATACTCCTCTCCCACGCTCTACCTGGCCGATATCCATCATCACCCCGAAACTACCCCTGTCCACCAACTCCAACCCTTGTTGCTCCACAACTCGATTTGAAATGAAGTTGTGGGTAGCCCCACTGTCAATCAACACCGTCACCTCCTGCTCCGATTTCTCTCCGATCAACTTCATAGTGTGGTTCGGTGTGAACCCCACTACGGAGTTGAGTGATACCTCCGCGACGTCCAAATATGTCTGCTTCTGCTCCACCTCTACCGCCTCCAAGAACTGCTCCACGTCCTCCTCGACATCAGTCTCTCCGTCCTCCTCATGCACCAAGAGCACCTGTAAGGTTCGCTCCCGACATCTATGTCCAGGGCCGTACTTCTCATCACATCGGAAGCACAACCCCTTCACATTTTTATTCGCCCACTCCGTCTCTGTCATTCTCCAAAACGGCCCATTAGGCTGTGCAACGCTGCCTTTCTCTTTGATCGCCAGAAGCCAGCCAGCCAGCCCCCCTGGCGTTGTTGGCTTCTGTCCTCCTGCCTGACCTGCGGGACGGAAGGCACCTCTGCTCCATCCTATGTTTACGCGTCGCTCAGCTGCGTTCTTATCATCCGCCATCTGCGTCAGCTCCATAACATCCATCAGCCCCCTCGGTTGCTGTTTGAGTAACTCAGTCCGAATTTTGGGCTTAAGCCATTTTATGAAGCTTCCCATCAAGGCCACCTCCGAGATACCCCTCACATGTCCTCCGAGTGCCTCAAATCACTCCACACAGTCCTTCACCGTGCCCCCCTGCTGCAGAGCCATAAGCTGCTCGTACAAGTCCCCTCCATGAGTATCTCGAAAACGATCGAGCAAGCACTCCTTGAACTCTTTCCACGATCTGATCAGCCGCCACTGCATTTTCCATTGGTACCATGCAATGACCTTTCCCTCCAAACAGAGCGCCACCGCCTGCAGTTTCGCAGGCTCCGTCAATCCATTCACCTGAAAGTACCTCTCAGCCCTATAGATCCATGCGTGGGTCTTCTCCATCGAAAACATGCATCTTCAATTTTCGGACCCTGCTCTCCAACCCCGCATTTCCTTGATTCGCCCTCCCCTTTGGCAACCCAAAATGAAACTGGTGCTGGGCATTGCGTTGGGCTCTCCCTTCATCCCATAGTCCTCCTACGTCGCCGTTTCCCCAACCTCCATCATCTCCAACTGGGCCTCGGTGCTCTCAAGGGTTACCCTAAGGGTTTCCATATCATCCTCCTTGTTGGCGGGCTCTCGCTGGCTGCCCTTCTCCTCCTGAATGGTTTGTCAGCGTCCATGGTCCTGGAAATGATCTTCAGGTTACTCGGTTGTGTATCGAGGATGCGTCGGGCCTTGAAGAGCAACTGAACTAGCCCCCCCGAAAACTGTCCAATACCTGAACCAGTCCCCGAGGTGAAATCTGCCCCTTTCCATGCTTTGGGGGCTGTTGCCCCCCAGGATTTTCCTGGGGGGTTCTGCACTCCACCATGGGGGTCGCGTGGCCCCTATGGAGCAGCCTGGGAGCCGCGCGGCCCCTAGGAATCACCTGGGGGGTTTGCGCGGCCCCCTATAAGGTCCTGGGGGACCGTGCGGCCCCCAGGATGATACCTGGGAGTCGCTCAAACCCCAGGATGTTCCTGGGGGCCCGTGCGGCCCTCTAGGAATTATCCTGGGGCTGCGCAAATGGCCCTGTGGGCCCGCCGAACCCCCATGGAGGGCTAGGGTCCCGACGGCCTTCTCGCGGCACCTCGCTCCATCCGGATCTGCCCCTTCGCGATCACCGCCTTCTCCTCCAGTTATTTCTTCGCCCAAAGTTATGATCTTGCTTTTCCCCTTGTCTAAATGCGGTTCCTTTGGCCCTAGATCTGAAGATTGAGCAAAAAAGTTACCATTTTTGTACTCGTCCTCCTCGCGACGTGGGTTGTCTTGCTTCTCCATCCACGCCTTCATCATTGCCGCGATATCGGAGAGCTTCCCTTCGAAGGAGTCGATCTTCTTCTCCATGGCGTCATTCATCTTCTTGATAGCTTTGATATTGCCCACCCTCTTCTCTAGATCTTCTACCTTGGAACATGTTCTTGTCGTCGCCATGTCGGATCTCAGCTTTGATATCAATTTGATAGGATTTGGATAGATTTTTGGGCTGAAATTGGGATTTTTATTGAATTCAAAGTGAAACACAAGATAATCGACCCCTTTCAAGAGGAAGCCAGCTCTCTACAATAGATCTATGACTACAAACTACTCAAACCACTAGATCTAGGAACTAACACTCTAAAACTAGGGGTTATCACTCACAAATTGCATAAGAAAACATGACGGCTGCCCTAAACATATATATGAGCAGATCTCGTCAAACAAGGAAAATACTACGACCTTCCAAAAATAGAAAATACTAATTCAGACCAAAACTTTCTAGAATTGTCCGACGCCTACTTTTGCTCTGCTGATTTCGTCTTGCGTCTTCTCTGCTGATACGTAATGATCTCATCACTATATTGATCATATCATATATGATTAACAAAATTCATCATCAGCTATCAGTGGAAATTTTTTAGAGTACATTTGAAAAGGGAAGCCATTTGAGTTAGACTATCTTCGGGTATTTGAAAGTTTGGTATATATTCATGAGACATGCGATAAACTTGATGTCAGTGAAACGAAGTGTGTGATCATGTGTTACATGAATGGTGTCGAGGGTTATTAGATTTAATGTTCGTATATGAAGAATGCCTTTGTTAGTTAGCATGTAATTTTTAATGACTCGACGATGTTGAAAGGTAAGGTGAAGTCTTCCGAGAGTACCAAAATAAGTAAAGGTAAGGAGATATCAAGTGATGTGGATGTACATATTTCAAATCATAAGTTTGACATGGATGTTGGCAAAAGAGTAGCGGTTGATGATGAAAGGCATCATAATTCATATAAGAATACTACTACATGCAGTCATAGCGAAAATGATAGTGGGAGTCCTAGTTGAGGTCCGAGCGATATAGTTATTATGGATGACTCGGTTACTAGTAGAGAGGTGGTGCACCATAAATCCCCCAGTATGCTATAATTATAATGAGTATGTAAATTTGACGTAGGCATTGCATTTTATGCACGTCGAATTTATGGATGATAAGGATGCAATGAGTTTGGAGGTGAATTCTAGGTGGATGTGTGCTATAGATAATGTTGACATTTTAGCACATCTTAGGAAAATTCATATGAAGGAGAATTCTAGGTGGATGTGTGCTATAGATAATGTTGACCAATTAACTTTAGATTTGTAGATTAGTTGATGCGGTATTAGTTTTAGAGATTCAACTTTGCAAATGGGATTTGATAGACTTTTAGTTAATTGGCAATGCTTATTGCGAAGCTCACTAGTCAAATGACATATCCTCATGGCGAGGTGCTTAATTTGAAGGTAGAGGATATGGATATAACGTGGACATGATTTGGCTAAAGTGTTGGTGTGTTAGTATCAAGGTAGTGTTAAAAACATATGATACAAAATACACCTGGGCTAGGCCCATGCCAAATGCATGTGCAAGCACGCGGGCCATGGCCAGTGAGTGAAATTTTGTTCACATGAGGAGAGGAGGAGATTTTGTGGGTTTTAGAGTTTGTTTTGGATCTGGGTTCTATTCCTAACAGATTCGGGTTTGTAAGTTATTAGGGTATATACCTAACTTAACTAACCTAGGTTTAGGTGACATTGGATCCTGGATTTTCCATTAGCAGCTGCAACTAGGAAAATAGGTTGCGGTTTTTCGCAAAACCCTCACAAAGGTTTATGTACAAAGAACAGGTAACCATTTATGGGTTATATCCGAAGACATGGACATGGATGTTTTATGTCAGCAACATAAGTCCAAGCTCATGGCATTGTTGATCTTGTAGCGGTCGAAAATGGCATGATGATTTGACGTCATCCTCACCTTCCTCCGGCTTATCACCGGCAGTCTGTTCAGGGTTCCACACTCAATGGTGGCAACTAAACACGAGGGTTGCACTTGTTGCCGGACTTAACCCAACACCTTACGACACGAGCTGACGACAGCCATGCACCAACTGTGTCCGCGTTCCCGAAGGCACCCTTCTCTTTCAAGAGAATTCACGGCATGTCAAGCGGTAAGGTTCTTTGCTTTGCATCAAATTAAACCACATGCTCCACCGCTTGTGCAGGCCCCCATCAATTCATTTGAGTTTCATTCTTGCGAGCTGAAACAAGTGGAAACTCCAAACTCTTGTTTTGGATTTTTCCCTATAGATTTTCTTCTCCAAAGTTTAATTTAGGCTTGGATTTCTCTTATATCCAAATGCCTAACATTGTAATCCATGTTACTATTATTAGAGCGACCGTGATCTTTCCAACTAGACATACATTAATGTGGATAGAATCCGTATAAATCTTGTTATCATACACATGATTTTTATTTTAATTCGCGTTCTATTATTATTACTACTATTGGTTGTGATTTTACATTTGAAGATTGTTATGTGTTTTGATTATTGATTCATGATCTTGATTTTTCACAAGGTATTTGTCAGGTTTGACAAGCCAGCATCCCTACAAGAAACTGAGAAAGTATCAATGGAAGATAGAAATACACGATATATAGAGGAGAGACATTATATAGTTTAATAAAATAGATGAGCAATGCAAATACGAGTATCTTTGCGAGAAGCAATGAGAACATCAAGAGTTGGTGGAGTTGATGACTCATTCACGGGTAAAAATAGAGGAATATATGGGAGATGAGATGGTACGTCAGTTGATGTTGACTCATAAGCAGGAGTCCTGGACGTCTGGTATACACCTACACCTATGTTTCTTGTCCCTGTTGTATATTGATCTCTGACATAATTGAAGTGTTAGGTTCTACAATTATCTTATTGCAAGTATCTAGTAAAGGAACTCATCAAACTCATCATTAGAAATGCTCTCAGTATGCGTATCAAGAAAATAGGGCTGATACTTAAAAAAGGTGACTGTGTAGTTTGATTTGGGAAAAAATCGGGTAATTTTTAGTTTTAGGAACAATTATAAAAATAATAGCAAATTTCGACCATGAAAAAAAATAATTTCAAAAATCGACTAAGTATGGCCACGTCAGTGGAGCCGCGCCGTTGGCAGTTATTTTTTGATCTGGCCGCACTTGGCAAGTGCGTTTGTTTTGGCCACACTTGCCAAGTGCGGCCAGAATGAGGGACGACAGTAATAGGCCCGTGACTTAAAGTTAGTCACGGGCCTCTAAAATTGGCCGCACTTGCCAAGTGCGGCCAGTCTGAATCCTATAAAACACAGCTCTCACCCGAGAGCTGAGCAATTTTCAGTCTAACAAGCAATTTTCATAGTGAGGGATAGTGCATTTTTACGAAGCCTAAATGGAGCAAGGAGAGGGTCGCAAACGTGTTAGGCCAACGATGTTGACCCTTGCAGAAGAAAATGTGCTGCATGCTTCACGTGAAGAGAACCCCGAGCAAGGAGAGGGAAGTCAACCCTTATCGCCGCAACGTACGGCGAACCCAGAAGGTGATAATCGAACTCTTTCGAACATCGACAACACACTTTACTGGATGCGAAAAGCTATTAATCGCATTGAAGGGCGGGCGATTGAGAACCAAAATGATATTAGGAAAATCGAGAATCTCGTTATAGATATGGGGGACGAACACGCTAAAATGAGTGAGGCTCTTCGACAGATCGAGAAGAAATTGGATTTAGTTGTTTTGGGGCCTCGAGACATTGCCCCGCATGATGCTGCAGGACCAAGTGGGTCACGATCACCACCGTCACCACCGATGTAGGTTGCAGCTGTTTAGGAGTGACAATAGTCAATGTATTATTGTATTTTGTTGGAGAGTTTAGTGGGAGGTTGGATGTATGTAAGGAATATGTAAGAGCGATGTGTCTGGTTTCATGTTTATCACATCGCTGAAATATATATATATATATATATATCGAACTTTGTTATTAGTTGAATTTTGTTGTGTAATGAAATTGTGTAATGTAGTGGAATTGTGATGTAGTGGAATTGTGTTGATGTAGTGGAATTGTGTTGATGTATATGAAACATAAGAAAGATACAACTGAGATAAGAGAACTTGGGTGTCGTTCTGAAATGGCCGCACTTGCCAAGTGCGGCCATCAGCTACTGGCCGCACTTACCAAGTGCGGCCAATTTGGTGCTCGTATGGACCCATGACCAGATAATGGCCGCATTTGGCAAGTGCGGCCATTTTGGTGCTTATTACCCCCAGCTCACAACTCATTTTCATTCTCTCCCAACTTATCATCCGACAGAGCTGCCACTCTACAGATCTGGAGAAAGATCTCCACATATTGGCCTCCCATTTGTAAGACGACGTCGCAATAGGTAAGTCCATCAGGCCCTTGTGATTAATCGCGTGCGTACTGCGTTAATTTGGCAGAATATAATTTGGGTTAGGGCTAGGAATGATTTGATTGTGCATCATAGAGGTTGAGATTTCATAGAATCAACTAATTTTTGCAGGGTGATAACAATGGCAAGTGGGAATATTTGCATCTTATGCTATTATGAAGGAAATTTGAGGATTAGTGACAATCGCGAACCTACATATATCGGAGGAAAAGTTAAGTCTATTATACTGAGGATCCCGTCAACGTATACCGATCTAGTAGATCGGATATACAAGGCCACAAAGATCAGTCGCCATGAGTATGATTTGAAATTGGTGTGCAACTGGCCGGTAATGAAGGGCAGGACCACAGCTGTGATGATCTCGGATGACGGCGATATGGAGGGGCTATTTAGCTTGGGGTCAACTCAACGGTCAGTTGAAATTTATGTCGAGATTGATGCAATTATCACCACACGATTGACTCAAGAACAAGGAACATTCGGACGAATGCTTGATTTAGAGAACAACTCCGTGGGATTTATGTCTACTTCTCTAACCCAAGAGTATCAGCAGCACGAGAGACAGATGGGAGAAGGTTGTTCGTACTACCCACATGAGGAGATGAATATGGATGCGTAAGTATCGATATCGGTTAAGTAATGTGAACTTATGTTTGATATTTTCACAATATAAATGTGATTTTTTAAAAATTGCATTTGGTACTATGTTTGTAACAGGTGAAATGTTGCGGGGCAGGGCAATCAAATTCCTGAGTATGGAGTGCACGGAACATACTCCACCTACATGCAAGGTACATGTGTACCGGAGTCGCTGCCAACTCAGACGAATGCGATGCCTGAAGATATGGCGGGAACTGTGGATGTTGATAGTGAAGGCACTGATAATGATGACCATGATGGTCCAGGAGATGATAGCATGCATTATGCTGCAGATTTAAACGAGGATGATAACACATGGATACAACAATCCGTTGCTGCGAACACAAATGTGGCTTTTGAAGAGCCATTGCCAGATGAAGTGGCAGAGGATCAATGGGTAACGACATCAGCTATGAGAAATACTCACGAAGGTTGTATGGAAGAGGAAAGAATTTATAGCGATACCGGAGTGTTTAAAGTCGGTGATCTGTTTGAAACAAAGGTTGACTTAATTAGGATAATAACGGAGTGGAGCATCAAGCACAATGTGACATTCAAACCAATCAAGTCAAACAAGACATGCTATTCTGTGAAATGTGGCCTTAATTCTGAGGTGAATCCGCATAGCCAAGATGAGGCGAGCCGAAATTGTCCATGGCGCATTCATGCAGCGGTGTGAAAAAGAACCGATGGGAGGTTCAAGCTATCAAAAGTTGGTTCAGATCATACATGCAATAATCCCACTTTGAATACAGATCACAATAAAGCCACATCACGTGTAAAGGCCCGTTGGGCCTTCATTTATTTCCCCCCCACTTATTCTCTTCTCCTCTCCACGTGCAACTCCCTCACGTGATTTCCCCCTCTCCCTCTCTCATTCTCTTTCCGCGTTCGTCCCTCTCTCTCCCCGATCCCCTCTCTCTCGCGATGCAGTGGCGAAAAAAAAACAGGAGACACCGTCGTCCTCTCTTTTCGATGCCGCCGACCCTTTCTCTCTCTCTCTCTCTCTCTCTCTCTCTCGTTCCTTCACCCCGAAGGAACTCCACGCGCCCTTTTCTCTCCTCTCGCCACCTCATTCCCGCGTGGCATGGCCTCGCGCCTCCACCGTACCCTAAAATTCTAGGGTTTCGACACGTATTCACCTCGATTTGAGGTTGATGAGCTTCCCGGGTCTTCTTCCACCTTTATTTAAGCTCGATCGAGTCCCTAGGGTTTCGGATTTGTGCAAAAATGGTATTTTTCAAAAGAAAATCTTGTTTTCTTCTGGAATTGGGTTCGGCCTGTGCCCTGGAGTTGGTTTTCTTTCCGATTTCTTCATCAGTCCACGATTTCAGGTAAAATCACCTTGATTCTCTAATTTTAGTTTTTAAAAAAATTGTGATTTAGTTACACCCTTCCTGCGATGATGTTTCTGAGCACCGGACGAGGCGGCGGACTTCGCTGCAGCCCTATTGGCCCTTGAAATAACTGTCTGAGGGATTTACCCTCTTTGACCACGACCATTAGAGCCCTTCCCCTTTGCCTGCGGGCTGTCTTGGTGTTTTGACCCATTTGCCGTGACTGGCTGGCTTCATCTTCCTCTGCCGTGACCTATGGCCCCTCCTTAGGCCTCACAGTACCCTTTCATGGTCATCTAAGACTGAAACTGGGCACCATGCCCTAGTGTGTGACTGATCAAAAGGGTTTATTCTCTGTTGTGGCTGTTTTAGTGTTGGTTTTCTTGGGTGTTGGCTGTAAATGGTTATTTGGCGATGATATGGTTGTTAGCGAGGCTTGGTGACCAAGAGATTAGTATGATGAAGTTGGGGTTACCACACATCTCGGAGTTAGTTTATAAATTACCCGATGATTGAATATGAGGGGTTAGGCCTCAAAGGCCGTCGGAAAATATGGATAAAAAGCTGTCTGAAGGATCTAAGTTAACTGTCCCTAGGATCATAAAACGCTGCCTGAAGGATCATATAAAACCATTAACAAATGGTTAAGTCCCGAGACGATCGATGCTGAAACCTTATCTGAGATCACCAGATTGTCCCTCCCCCATTTGACCATCCCCCCATAATTCTAAGAGTATGACATTGATCGTTGTCTCTACTTGCAGGTTCGCTCGCACTCTTATTTTAATTCAAGTTTCAGTCCATGTAGTGTATTAGAATATTATGTTTATTAATTGTCATATCCATGCTTAGATATCTAATTTTTGTACTTCTAGAGCTTGTTAAATGTTATGATATTTTCTCACCATTATTTGCTAAAGTGGATTTAGTGTATATCTTGCAGCAATAGTCTTTTTAGCATGTTAGTTTTATACTCCAGTTTTAGTTTACTCAACCTGTTAGAATACTTTGACAGTCTTATTGAAATGCCCCATGATTAGATGTTAAAAGATATTACAGATCTAAAGCATGCTAAATTGTTTCATTGTTTCACGTTATTAATGCCATATGTTTCTGGATAGTACAATGAGGCACACTGGCCCCTGACATTGGGAATAATTAATATGTAGAGTGTGCTATGGAAACCAAAGTGAAATTGAAACATGTGTTGTTACATTGAAACACAATTGATAGAATTGAAAGTGAGTATGATTGAGACTGGAATGACATAGCACACCGTCATATGTATTAATTCCAATGTGGCCTTAATTTAATTCAAGTCTTATTTTAGAAATCATGTTTTAAAATGACATCAATATAGATCAATACATGTACTATTGCACCAAGGCATAGAGAGCTGTACACTTGACTTACACTTGCCACTACAGACTCACTGGGTTTGGGGTAAATCATATTAGTGAGAGTGCGGGAACGACTGGAGCCACGCTCCTATTGACTCAACCGCATCAGGTAGTTCCGATATGGGCCATATCATTGAATCAGGATTTGACCCCTATTGTACCGTCGGACTTAATTACCGAGTTTCACACTGTTGACTCATTGCCCCTACCGTCCCTGTTTTGGGCCTGGCCCAGGTGAGCGCCCCTGGGTACTGAGGTGGACTCCTTGGTTGTTTCTGTACTCTCCAATATGATTCACGGCCTAGGTTCGGCATATAATGACAGAACTATGATAGTATCACTTATAATTGCTAACAGAGTTGCATGTTTGTCATAAATATCAATGTAATCATGGAATATTAATTAGTATGTCATCTGTTCTCGGTCACCGTTTCTTTAACTTGGTAGGACCATGTTAATGTTCCTTTAACTGAATTGCATGCATGCTTGATAAGAAATTTTAATTAGTCCGTTACCTGTTTCTAGATCCAGTTTCTTAGTTAGTGTTTTCCCATGTTCACATATTTTAAATTTCAAAATTTTAGAATCATTGTGATTTACCTAGGTGGGTCTTCTTTTTGTTGCACCACCAGGTATTGATTCAGAATAAGATGAGGACCCATTTTTAGCAAGGACACAGATTTCATAGCAGCTGCAGAACCTGGACATTAAATTGTAAGTATTACAATTTCCTGTTTAATTTCAAGAGAAATTCTATATGAGTATATTGGTATATCTCTGCTCGTAGCCTATATTGTTTTCACTGGTACCTAGCAGGACCTGCATCACATTGTCGCGCCCCGGGGTGCGGGGCGTTACATCACGTTTCATTAGTAACTTGATTATGCCAATGGTGATGACAAAGCTTGACATGACACCGGTAGAAATCCAGGATGTTGTTCACACCATTTTAAAAATTAGAATTTCATATCTAAAAGCATGGAGGGCTAGATGTAATGCATTTTCAAGGATATTTGGTGATTGGGAGGAGTCATATAAGAGGTTGCCACAGTATTTAGAAGCAATTTCAGAAAGCAACCCTGGAACAGTTTACAAGATCACGTATGACACTCTCGGGCCAGGAGTTGCAGAGTTTACCGGTGTGTTCTGGGCATTTGGACCTTCAATTGAAGGTTTCAAGCATTGTAGGCCGATATTGAGCATTGATGGAACACATCTTTATGGGAAATATGCAGGTTGTTTACTTGTAGCCACTGGAGTGGATGCAAACGGTGGGCTGTTCCCTTTAGCTTTTGCTGTTGTGGCTGCTGAGACCCAAGATAATTGGAGGTGGTTTTTCAGCTGTATATTTCATTATATACCCAGCGCTCATCGACACCGAACAATTACATTCATTTCTGATAGATTCAAAGGAATTCCTAGAGCATTGAGGGAGGGATGGCCGGCAAAGAGGCATCACAGGTATTGCCTACGACATATCATCGCAAACTTCAAGAAGAGTGGGTACCGAACAGTAACATTGGAAAGGAACTTCTGGGGGCGGGTACTGCATCGGATTTGCTTACATATAATGAGCACCGTGCAAGTATTAGAGCAGAGTCCGTTGCAGCAGATGATTGGATTTCTAAAGACTTGGATGGTGAGACCAGAAGGTGGGCTATGCATGAAGATGGTGGGAAACGTTATTGTGTCGTGACAACCAATTGTTCGGAGAGCTTCAATGGTGTTCTCAAAGGAGCAAGAGCATTACCGATACAAGCGTTAATTGCAAGAACTTTTTACAGGTTAAATATTTCTACCATCGTCGGATTGATGGACATGGGTGGACTACAAATTTCACTCCTAACACGGAGGAGATTTTGGGGATACGTGTGGAAAAGGCACGGACTTGCTACATCACACGATTGGGTGATTATGAATGGGAGGTTTTGGACAATAAGGGACAAGCGTACGCCGTGAAGATACAGGGAGAGTTGCAGCTGTAATTGTAATATTCCTATGCTTCAGCACATGCCATGTGTCCATGTCATCGCCGCAACGTCCAGGCAAGAATATGGTGCAAACATATCATGGTGGCCGTTTTGTTCTACATGGTATAGTGCAAACAAATATCGCCTTTCATATACCCCTGAATTTCACCCTATACCTGATGAACGGTATTGGAAGGATTGGGATGGTCCAATTATAAATCCCCCCGCGAAAAGAAGACCGCCTGGTAGGCCGCGGTCGACAAGGATTCATGGGGAAATGGATGTTCCTCGTGAGGGCAGCGGGCACAATAGATGTAGCAACTGTCATCAGGTCGGGCATTACAAATCCCGTTGCCAAAATCCTCCCCACACTCAAGCGTAAGTAGGGTATACAATTGGGTTATTTCATATAGCTTGTCATATAAATTGTACATTAATTTATGCTATTCCAACATTGTAGGTCTTCATCACATGGAAGAGGCGGTTCACGTGCCTGATGTATATACGTGGACTCAAGTTGGAATGTTGATGGACATTGGAAAATCTACTGTGATTCAAATTTATATGATGTAATTTAAATTCAAGGTGGAAATGTAAAACTTGCAAGATTTGAAATATGTCATTTGTGCTGAAATTGTTGTGATATATGAGAAATTGGTGGTTTTTGTATATGTATCGGGTGTTTATGTATAGGATGATGTGCGTATTGGGTGTTTTTTATGTATCGGTGTATCTGTTTTGCATCGGTATCGGTATATGTATCAGTTCTCAGCAGCAGCTGAGAACTGAGCAGCAGAATTGGCTGTCTGTGGGTGGGCCAATTTCAGTGCACCCCCAAACAGACAGAGCCCAGCTGCTGTCTTCAGCTGCTGTGTTGTGGGGTGCACAAAATGGCCGCACTTGGCAAGTGCGGCCATTTCAGTGCAGCACCCTGAGACAGAGCTCAGGTCTCTGTCTGTTTGGGGGTGCACTGAAATTGGCCGCACTTGGCAAGTGCGGCCATATCAGTGCACCCCCCACAGACAGAGCCAATTCTGCTGCTCAGTTCTCAGCAGCAGCTGAGAACTGATACATATACCGATACTGATGCAAAACCGATACACCGATACATATACCGATACATATACCGATACCGATACATAAAAAACACCCAATACGCACATCATCCTATACATAAACACCCGATACATATACAAAAACCATCGATTTCTCATATATCACAACAATTTCGGCACAAATGACATATTTCAAATCTTGCTAGTTTTACATTTCGCTCCACATGTGTGATATATGATCGAGATATATGAGTGAGATAAGTGGGATAGATATGTGTCATATGTCACCTCTCATCATCTTCTTCATTTTTCAATGGCTTTCTGAACGAAGCGGTCATCCAAGGCTATCAAGAGAAATAAAGCTACCTAACTGGCCCCTAACGCTGTAAAGAAGCACGTAGCTATTATTGAACATGTATCACCCAAGCCAACACTTATATAGTGGCCGCGTGTGTGATACACGCTGATATCAGCAACGTGCTCCCTCACAACGTTAGGGGCCGGTTGGGTAGCTTTATTTCTCTTGATAGCCTTGGATGACCGCTTCGTTCAGAAAGCCATTGAAAAATGAAGAAGATAATGAGAGGTGACATACGACACATATCCCACTTATCTCACTCATATATCTCACATGTCAAGTATCACACATGACACAAAATACATGAGGTAACCATTACGTTCCAAAAAATAAATGTCAAACACAATGTCATCCTACAAATTATCGAAAAAATAAATTATGTTTCAAAAAGTCATTTCAACAACAAAAAAACTACGGCCGCCAAAATCGTTGGAGTGCAGATTTCACACGACAGGTACGGCTGTATGTCCGCAACTGTGCTTGTTGTGTAGCGGTGTCCCCCTCCATTTGTGGTTGTGTATACTGAGGCTGCGAGGTCCCAGCTTCATCCACTGTCTGTTGCTGCTGCTCCTGCTGCTCCGGCTCCGGCTCCGGCTCCGGCTCCGGCTCCTGCTCCTGATGCTCCTGCTCCTGTTCCTGCTGCTCCTGCTCCTGCTGCTGCGAAGTTTCGGCGATATCCCTCCTATAAAGTCGTCAAAGATAGCCCATGTCTGTTCCTTCAGGACGATGCCGTGTCTGCCCCATCACATCATCGACCATTTGCTGGATTGCTATCAAGTGAGTATTATATGGGTCCTCCTGTAAACCAATGACCGATCGATTGTAGATGTTAAGCAGCGTATCACCCTATAAAACAAATTATACGCTTAGTATACATGAATCAAATAAATTTAAATTATACGCTTAGTATACATGAATCAAATAAATTTATAATCTTAAGAAGTGTATATGACGGTTATTTACCATTTTACGCTCGAGGAGCCCACATGGCATGTACGAGAACGGGGGCTCGTGCCTAGTATATATCCATCGTCTTGTGATCCCCCAATACCATTGCATATAATCATTTACCGATACGACATCCTCTTCCTCCACAACATTGGCAAATCTGTTATCCCATGCCGCTCGAAGCTCCACGATGGCAGCGGCCCATTGTTGAGGGGTCATACCTGACTTCCCCGGCATTACTGGGACCGCTACTGGGATGTGCTGTGCTAACCCAAATTGTCGCATAACACGGTCCGGTACATGCATTTCAATCTCTTCCCAGCAAAATAATGGTACGCGTGCACGCCATATCGTAGGAAAGGCTAAACATGAGGGATGAAGATGCTCCAACCGCGCAGCATATGGCTCCCAGATAACCTAATAGGCATGAATGACAGAAATACATAATTAGACGACGTACTATTTACATATCTATCATTAATTCAAAATTTACAAATTCTAACTTGTGTGCTCTCTAACGAGTCAAGCTCGTTTCTATACAATTCGAGGTTCCCTTGGGGATTTTCACGAAATGATCTCGGCACGTTCCACATGCAGCCTAATGGGCCGTTGCCGTCCAATACATTTTGTCTGTATGTAGGCCGACCTATATGTAATCTCTCCCAGGACCATACCTGTAAATATGAATTTGTCAGATATTTATAGAACATATTTCTACACTTCTCACTATTACAGAATTAATAATGTTATACCTGCAACAAGGTGCCGCATACATATATAGCCGATGTTTGCATCCTTGCCACCTTGCTTAGCTCAGAATACATATGTGCCAGCACCGCACTTCCCCACGCATACCCTCCAATTTCCTCAAAATGTTCCAGCTTCTCCAACCACCGTAGATGGACCGATCCTTTGCTTGGATCCGGAACCAATGAGGTTCCGATCATATGCAGCAAGTACGCCCGTGCACATTGCTGAATCTCCTCATCTGTGGTTTCATCAGGCAACTCCATATATGTTTCATGCAGTCAAACAAGCTTCACCTTTGCTCCTTGGTTTTCCATGGATGCCTGGCCCAGAAGACGCTCCATCAAATCGGCCCATGTACTATGTCGTCGGCCAATTTGATATATGTGGGTCCCGGATATAGGTAGGCCGGTGATGACAGCCACATCTTGCAGAGTGATCGTCATCTCCCCCTGTCTCATATGAAATGTGTTCGTCTCGGGCCGCCATCTCTCAACCAATGCTGTTAATAGTGCATGGTCCAATCGTATCCATTTCAACTTTGCACATACATGTAACCCAGACATAATGATATACATCTCCACACGCTCATCTATTTGCCATTCTGAATGTCTGCGTGCGTGATCAACAATTCCTATCACAGCCTCTTGCAAACAATACCACGTTAATTAATTTTCTGCATTGGCATCATAATTAAATTTTCAGAATTTTCCACCTCAAATATTCATATCTGTCCATACTGGATCTGCTCAGACCGATGGTGCGCTCGATCATACAAGACCTCGTCAGTTATTGGTCCCGCCTCCTCCATGCTAGTATGAATTTGACACACATCATTAATTTCAAATAAGTTATGGGTATACCAAAAAATGCATTTAATAGGAAACCTATCAGGTACTTAATAAAATCGAAAAAATTGATCATATAGTTAAGAAAAAATCTACTCGGGGGTAAGATTAATTAAGTTCATGCATCCTATGTTTGGAAAATATTCACCCCACCCCCAAAGGCATACGATAGAGTAAGAATACATACATCTATTGTTTGTGGATCAGTTCATCAACTAGAGATATCAGCGTACCTGTTTGTGGATCTCGTATCTGATCAACGGAAATGGAGAAGCCGCCGCCGTCGGATCAACGCAAATGGGGAATGGAAGCCTCCTCCTCTGTCGCACTTTAGCCTAGGGTTTTTTTTATTTCTTCAGTTGGGTAAGTTATGAATGGGTGGCTATGTTGGCTGCTGGAAATAGGGCAAACTGGCCGCACTTGGCAAGTGCGGCCAGTTTTAGAGGCCAGTGACTAACTTTAAGTCACATGCCTCTTACTGCCGTCCCTCATTCTGGCCAAGTGCGGCCAAAACAAACGCACTTGCCAAGTGCGGCCAGATCAAAAAATAACTGCCAACGGCGCGGCTCAGCTGACGTGGCCATAGTTGGTCGATTTTTGAAATTATTTTTTTTCCTGGTCGAAATTTGCTATTATTTTTATAATTATTCCTAATACTAAAAATTACCCTATATCTTTTATGTGTGTGAATAACCAAGAAATATGCATTTAAGAGATTGTGAATCAAGTTTTAGACAGATTAGGTTGTGAATAATATATAAAGCATACATATCCAAATATACGGGGAGTAAAGAGAAATAAAGGAACATTAAGAAACACCAATAAATATGGAATATTACTATTAAGCACTGAAGATGTCATTCTATCAATTATGCGACATGCAGTAAGAACAACATTAGTCTACAGTGTTTAAGGACATTGCGATGAAGTAACAGCGTACATGCAACTCAACTTCAAGTAAATGCATTGGTAAATGAGGTTGAAGTAACAGCGGCACGAATACCATCCAAATGTGTTTAGGGACTATACGAACACTGTTGCGATGAACAGTATAGCCTACCTTGTGAAAGTAATATAAAAGGCTCACGACACTCAACATATTCTGAGTCTGTGTTTTGGATGACTCCTCTGCGTTGTTTTATTACTGTGTCTGTTTGCTACAAATAAACCTTTCGAGCTGGTTATGCCGTGGGATATGACAATTTTTCCTACTCACTAACTACTATATTATCTGCTTGTGTCCCATCTTCATTACATATTTCACGTTAGTAACAGATCAGTTGGCATCTTATTCAGTATGTTGCAGCATGGAGCATTTCTCTGATAATTGGTCCAGCTCTGGGTGGCTACTTGGCGCAGGTAATGAAAAGTTCAAACTCAAACAAAGCAACTCAGGCTAATGTGCCACATAGCTATCTAAATAGTAAGATATGCACACAATATGTCATGATGCACGGCATATGAAATTCTAAAATACTATCATAGTACAGATGAAATGACCATGATGCATGAAAACTTTTATATCCAATGCATGTCTTGCACTTTCACAGATATAGTCCTACATATGCTGCCCATTGTCAAGCATTTGACCCCGACCTTTAATGCTGTTTGAATGCTACTACAATTTATGTCAAGATTGGCTAGAAAATACGTCTGGTGCAAATTTATAATGAGTGCCCTTAACGGTACATATATAAATGGGTGCCTAGACACGGACACATGTATATATGATTGCACTGGTAGATGCTTATGAGCATCCTAGTATTCCCCCGTGAAACATGTGAGTACATGGACTGAGTGGCAAGACAATTATTTAAAGGTAAACCATGCTAAAATTGCAGACATGAAGGGAGAAACTTGTGAGCTTGATGTGTCCTTTTATCTCTCAATTATATGGGGAACAACCTGTTAGATGAAAAAGAAAATACTGGATGCGAGTAGTTCTCAAATTGCCAGATGCGGCAGGGGCGGCGAGGCCACGGGCAGCGCGCTCGGGTGAAGATGTGACGGTCGCCCCCTAACTTCATTCGCCGCATCCTTTGAGCTCAAATCCGCCTCTGAGACGAGTCCTTCCACAAATTCGTCAATCCTTCCCTGTCCTTTTATCGAAGATTGCGCCTTTTGTCCTAGATTTTCATCATGGCCTCCTCTGCCTTCCCAATCTGATTTCACCGGATCCCCTTTCTCCATCAAGGGTTCCAACGGCGTCTTCAACCAGGACTCCATGGAAGATTGTAACCGAGAGACGATCCTTTCCTCAATTGATGACATCTCCTCCTCCATCACTTGTGTTGCTCCTTTAGGGTTAATACTTTGCTCCCCAATCTCTACTCTAAGGTATCAACTTTCATTGCTGCCATCAAGATCAAACCACTTTGATACCAAATTGATAGGTTTCTCTTGGGTTTATGAAGAAAAGATAGTATTTTGGAAAGTGAAAATCTGATTTTTATTAAAAAAAGATGAAAACAAGGATGGCTAGCCACGTTCGAGAGGTGGACTGCCCTCCTAAGTCACCAATTCAAGAGGATGTCTGCACTCCACAAAAGAGGGATCTACTCAACCTTTAAAAAGTTCTCTCACAAAATTCGGCATTCCCTCTCAAACTTCCTAGCCCCATATAAATACTAATTAGATTTTCAGCAAAATTACAGAAACTCCACTGGACCCTAAAATTACGAAAATGCCCCCAAAATTATAGAAACGTAACTGTATTATGCGATCTCATCAGGCATGCTTGATTTACACAAATAATGACACCTTAAAACATCTCTTGAACAATACCACTTGACACAGAGGGTTGTACATCTTAACCAACACCTGGTACTTCAGACTTACCGGGGTTTAGGGTAACTCAAAACAGAGAGAGTGTGTGAGCGAATGGAGCCATGCTTCTGTTTAGATGGCCGCATTATGTATTCCGGTCAGGTCCTCATCATGCAGCCGATGGACCCTACTAGTATCGCCTGACATAATTTGACTCACTCCAGTTTCTATTTTGGACTCCGAGCCCCTCCTGTTTCTATTTTTGGGCTTGGTTCGGATGAGGACCTTCCGTGATACCAGGTAGACTCTTGGTTGCTTACTATATTTTCATACGAGTCACGACATAGGATTGGTATAGCTGTTAGAATAATGATAGTATACCTCTAAATTGTAAACTGTTTTGCATGCCTGTCTTTAGTTACTTATTTCCAGTTCCTTTACTTTCAGTTATGCTCATGTAAATTGTTTTAATTCTAAATTCTAGAATTATTATGATTTACTTTAACATGGTGGCTCTTTATTTTTGTTACACAGTCAGGTGCTGATCAGGAAAATGAGGAGACACTAATACTCATAGATATTGGGCTAGCTACACATTGCACAGATTGCCGAGTAGTAAGCTAGGAGTGGATTTCCTCTTATGTATTTCACATTGTATTTTGAGGCATTTACATTGTATTTAGCATTGTACTTGAAAGAGAAATTTATACGAGCATGTTGGTAATGATAGGAACCAATATATATAAAAAAAGTTTTTTAAAATTGTAGCTCCCTGGCTCCCTCGTCCTGTGCCTTCCGGCGCGACTTCGGCGGCCTCGCGGCTGGGGCTCCGGCCCCCCATCTCCCAGATCGCTCCTCCCAAAACAAGCTCCACTTCCCATGGCCTCATCGTCCTCAGGACCGATCCCCCCTCTCAACGCCCTTGGCTTCCCTCAGGCGACATCCTCTTCGGCCTCTTCCGCACGATTGAGCCCCAACGCCGGCCATCCCACTGCAATAATCCCCAATTGCGACGGAGGTGGGGTTGATAACCCGTGGGTAACTGTTGCTGGGCGGCGCCGTTCAGATTCGACCTCCTTGGCTGGCATTGATTCGCAGCGCCTCGGGCGCGGTGGCGCTAGGGCGACGGGTAGATCTTCGGGCGTTGGCCGTCGTTCTGATGCTGCCCCCCCTGCCCCGGGGTGATGGCCGACGTATTCCTCGCATCTCTGGAGACCAGGGCTCTATCGCTCGCCGGGTGCTCGATGGAATGCCCCATAGAAGCGTGGCTCAACTGCCGCGATCATCTTACGTTTCCTCCACCTCCTTTAGCGCAATTTGCGCTCCCCGGGTCATTCCGAGCTGCGGCCTGGAATTCTCGCCTCCCATTGTGGTGGGGGAGGGGATCGTCGCCGACATCCTTCCAGCGGATATCTCCCAAGCTGCCGGACGGTGGGCCAACACTTTGGTTGGCTACTTTGTTGGTCAGCGACCTTACTACGGTCATCTCAAGGCTTGGGTTGGTCGTGCGTGGAAACCACAAGGCGAAGTCCAAATCCACACGAGGGAAAACGGCTTCTTTTTCTTCAAGTTTGCTATTGCCGAGGAGTGCGACGTCATCCTCAATGGCGGCCCCTGGCTCCTTGATGGCCGCTTGCTTGTCCTTAGGCGCTGGGCCACCGACATCGGTCTCGACCGTGACTTACTGTCCTCTGTTCCCATTTGGGTGCGGTTCCCTCAGCTCCCAATCCAATTTTGGTCCCCCGTTATATTAGGGAAGCTCACCAGCATTCTGGGTCGTCCGCTGTTCTCCGACGCCGCAACCGCAAACGCCTCCCGGCTTTCTTTCGCCAGGTGCTTCGTCGAGATAGACGCTGTGTCATCATTTCCACCCTCTATCTCAGCGCGCCTTGCAGATGGGTCCATCATCCCGGTCGCGGTTGAGTACGAGAAGATCCCCCCACTGTGCTCCCACTGTCGTTGCTTCGGGCACGACCTGTCCCAATGTGAATCGCCGACACGGCCCACGGCTCCGCCGTTAGAGGTGACCGCTCAGTCAGGTTCCTCTCCCAGCTCTACCCCTGGTACGGTCTTGCATCCCCCCTTGGTTAACCCCAACCAACCCACTGTCCTGCTTAATCCAGCTCCAGCTCATCCCCCTAGACCTGCTGTCAATAGTCTGCTTCCTACTCCAGCTGAACCCTGGCCTCATCAAATTTTTCCTCCTCAACCCCTAACCCATCACACGGCCCCACAGCCCTGTGCCCAATCATCCACCGTTCCCGTCCCTCAAGCCCAAGCCCTCAATTCCCCTGCTCCTCTAGCTCGTGTGCAAATCCCCCATACCCCAGTTCATTCATCCCCGGGTTTCTTGCCTGCAAACGTCCCCAGTACAGCTGCATCCTCGGGCCTGATTCTCTCCGGGGCTCCCCCTCGACAGCCGGTGTCTGTGCGACCTACGCACCTCTCCCCCGGGCTAGCTAACCCTCTTCCGGCTACATCCACATACGTCCCAGTAAGTGATAATTCTATCCTCCCCCTCGCTTCACCCTGCGATGAAGACCCCAATGCCAACGCCTTCTTGAAGTTTCCTCCCTTGGCCGTGACAGAGCAGCAACTGGGGGCTCCCGCATTATCCGCGGCTGCGCCGATGCCTGACGCCCAGGCTGTCCCTAATGCCGTTGCCTCTAGCCCGGCCCCCGTTGATTCTTGGAATGGGGATGGGACCCCCCTTGAGGCTGGCAAAGGCGCTGACCCATCCCCGGGCGATGCTTCGGAGGGGTTGTTGGGTAAAGGACATGGCCCCGCGTTCGACAGTGAATTCCCAGCTCTAAGCCCATCTCGGCCCCTGCGACACAGTCCTATGTCCCTTGCCCCTACCCCCTGCCCTCAACCCGCAACTATTCCCAACCCTGCCTACGTCCCCCCCCGTCAAAAACTCCAAGTCCCATTCCCCAAATCCAGACAACAAAGGGCCGGCCCCCACTCGAGTGAAAACCCGGAGCCAGCAACCCACTAAGTGATTATGTCAATCTTAGCCTGGAATGTGAGGGGTCTTAATGCCGGTGCTCGTCGTAGGGATGTGCCCCACCACATCGGTAAATATAAAGCCTCGCTGGTGGGCTTGTTAGAGACTAAGATTCGGGATCCTCTGGGGGACATTGTATCTTCTTGCTGCCCTCGGGGGTGGGTGTCGTTTCACAACTATGAGCATGCTCCTAAGGGTAGAATATGGGTGGTGACTGACCCGTCTGTCTGGGACTGTTCGGTCGCCTCTTCATCGGCGCAACATGTTACCCTCCAGTGCGTTAACCGTGGTGGTTTTTCGTCCTTCGTCTCCTTTGTTTACGCTTCCAATCTGGCGTCTGATAGGTTACGTCTCTGGGACCTGTTGCGCACTGATAGCTCCCTTGTGGTTGGTAGGGCTTGGTTGGTGCTTGGTGACTTCAATGTCACAAGATTCATAGATGAGAAGGTTGGGGGGCGTGGCCTAACTACGGACATGTTGGCAGACTTCAATAGTTGCATTGAGGATTGCGGACTTGATGATATCCACTGTGTTGGCGACCACCTTAGCTGGAGCAACTGCGCTACTGATGGCCCCAGGATCTCTTGCAGGCTTGATAGGGCTGTTGTGAACTCCGAGTGGATCACGGCCCTCCCAGACTCTTATGCTTCCTATCTACCCCCAGCTACTAGTGACCACTCCCCTCTCCTGGTTCAGGTAATACCTCCTCCCAACTCGGGTCCCAAGCCCTTCAGATTTTTTGGTCACTACCTGCAGGTTCCTGGATTCTATGCTCTTGTTCTATCCATTTGGCGAGGGCATTACTCGGGCTCCCCTATGCTCAGGCTTGTTACCAAGCTGAAGGCCCTAAAGGCGGCCATCCGAGCCTGGCCCCCTGCCCGACGCCCCTTCCCCTCATCCGAGTCCATCAGGATAGACATCACTGCTACTCGTGCGAACCCTGATTTCCACTTTCGCCCAGATCTTCTGACTCGGGATCGCACTCTCAGTCGCCTTCTTGCTTCTAGCCTTGCATGTGAGGAGAGTCAGGCTAGACTGAAGAGCCGTCAGACCTGGCTTTCTCAGGGGGACAGGAACACCAGGTTCTTCTATGCTGCGGCTAAGGATCGTGCAGCTGGCAATAGTCTTCTACACTTGGTTGGGCCTGGGGGGGACCCTGCTACCAGGCTTGACACTCTTCGTACTGAAGCGGTGGATTACTTCACCTCTCTCTTCCATCAGGATTCGTATCCCTCCTCCTTCCCTGAGGTTATTCCCATGCATATCCTCTCCCCGGGTGCTAGTGGCTGGATTGGAAGCCCTGTTGCCGACCAAGAAATCAAGGATGCTCTCTTCTCTTTGGACAAAGACAAATCTCCCGGGCCAGATGGTTTCTCCCCTCTCTTCTTCCAAGAGTTGTGGGGCATCGTGGGCACAGACATCCTCCTCGCGGTCCGCTCCTTCTTTTCGTCTGGATGTATCCTGAAGCAAATCAACCATACCTTCCTCACCCTCATTCCCAAGGCCCCCACGGCTTCCTCTCTCGGTGACTACCGGCCCATTTCTTGCTGCAATGTCATATATAAGATCATCTCCAAAGTCCTTAGTAGAAGGATGGCTGCTGTCATCCCTGGTCTCATATCTTGGAACCAGTCGGCTTTCATTAAGGGCCGTTTGATCTCTGATGCTACCCTTCTTGCCCACGAGCTTATTAGGGACTTCTCTGCTTCTATGGGATCTAGGGCTTGCATCCAGTTGGATCTGCGTAAGGCTTTTGATAGTATCAACCGTGATTTCATCTACTACTTCATGAGGCGTCTGGGGTTTCCTCCTACCTTCATCCATTGGGTCAAGATTTGTGTCGACTCTCCCTCATTCTCCGTCCTCGTCAACGGATCCCCTGCCGGGTTCTTTGGGAGCAATAGGGGGATCCGCCAGGGTGATCCTATGTCCCCCTTCCTTTTTGTCATGGTCATGGAGGCCTTTACCATCCTGATGGACACTGCTTCCACCTCTGGTATCGTCCGCCCTCCAAAGAGGGGCGGCTTGGGGGTCCCCTCCCACCTTCTCTTTGCCGATGACATGCTGGTCTTCTGTAGGGCTGAGGAGGCATCCTTTGAGGGTCTTGGACTCTTGTTGTCCTCTTTCCATCTTATGACGGGTCTTGATGTGAATAAAGGCAAGAGCAAGTTGATGCTCAGTAAGGGTTGTGGCAATGGGCGCGACCTCTCTCTTCTCCTTGGCATCCCCATTGTGGCCTCTCCGGTCAGGTACCTGGGTCTCCCCCTTTCTACTTCGTACCCGGCAGCTAAGCTCTTCTCGGGTCTTGTGGACAAGTGCAAGGCCAAGGTATCTAGCTGGTCCTCCAGACTCCTTTCCACGGCGGGGCGTATTGAGCTTGTGCGTACAGTCATTCACGGATTTGTTTCTTATTGGATGCAGTCTTATCGCATTCCTACCTCTGTTCTTTCTGGTATTGATCGCTTATGTCGGGACTTCATTTGGGGATCTAAGCTCCATCTCTGGAGTTGGGCGGACATGTGCCTTCCGAAGTCAGAAGGGGGGATTGGTCTTCGCAGCCTCCGCGAGGTGGGTGTAGCCGCGGGGGCTAAGCTTCTTTGGCGTCTTCTTCAGTCCCCATCCCCCTGGGCCTCCTACATGCGCACCGTCTATCTGAAGAGTACGCCCCTTTTCCAGTGTGTGTGCCCTCGGTCCTGGATTCGGGTACTTGGAAGCATATTATTCGGAGTCGGGACTCGGCCTCTAGATGTTTTCGTCGAATTGTGGGTGATGGCCGTTCCACGTCTTTTTGGTATGACCCTTGGCTGCCCTGCGGCCCGTTGGCCGACCTCCACCCTCCCCACCACCACCTGCGATACCGCCGTGTTGCTGACTTCTGGGATGGTAGTGCCTGGTCCCTCCCCGTTGAGCTCGCCCACATTGCCCCCTCTCTGGCTCCTGTTTCCGTGTCGGACGGCCCTGACTTCTGGGAGTGGACGGTGGTTGGGGGCTGTTCCATCCGCTCCGCCTGGTCCTTAATGCGCCGCCGCTCTCCCCCTGAACGCCTTGCGTCTGTGGTCTGGTTCCCTGGGCACACACCCAAGTTCTCTCTCACCCTTCAGCGTGCCCTTGCTGATCGTCTGCCCACCACTCAGCAGCTTGCCAGACTGGGTATTCGTGACCATTCTCCTTGTGTCCTCTGTGGCTTGTATCCTGAGTCCACTCGCCACGTCTTCTTCCGATGTGAGTTTAGATCCTTTGTTTGGGCGGCTTGTAAGCTACGGCTTGGGATTCCTTCTGGCTCCAAATCTATCATCGTTGATGCTCACATGCTGAGAAGGCGATTTGGAGCCCGCGGGAAGCTCACGGCCAGGGGCAAGCTCTCCATGATGGTTTTCTCTGCGGCAGTCTGGCACATTTGGAGGGAGAGGAACTGCCGCATCTTCAGATCACTTAGGTCCACTGTGTCTGCCCTCTTGGCTAGGATAACTGCGGACGTTTCGGATGCTTTGGTTGGTAGTATCCCCGAGGATCTCCTCCCTGAGGATTCCCCCTTTTTTGATAACTGGGGCTTTTGTAGGCCGTCTTTTTTTGTGTGTCCCCCCAGCATAGGATCTGCACTTCTTCTTTTCTTCGCACCGCCTGGTATGGCCTGCGCGAGGTGACTGCTCCCCAGCCTCTCCCTCGCCTGCCCTACTTGTTGGCCCGTGCCTTGATGTAGTCCCTGTTCATATATATACATACACACTTACTTTTCAAAAAAAATGATAGGAACCAAACACAAATCTGAAATTTTATTAATAAAACTAAAAATAAAAGGAATTGATTGATTACAATTGTAGGGGTGACCGCCCTCCTAAGATGTCGATTGTTGGGGACGTCCACACTCTCCCATAGAACGAGGAAGTCTCCCTCGAAAAATATCAAAATATCAAATCAAGCGTACCGAGGGCCGGCCGCACCCTTCCCCTCTAATACCATCCTACTATTTAGCAATTTACTAATATGTCCCTATAGCAATTAAAATGGCCTAGAATGCCCCTAATAGATCCAAACTCCTAAATAAGGCGTTGGCGCTATCATTCCTCTGCCCCCGAAAACCACCTTGTCCTCGAGGTAGTGTATGAAGTCCATGACGATCTACTCCGAGTGGAAGTGGTCATCCCCTCCAGGCTCTTCCTCCTCCACTTTGTCCTCGTCATCCTCCGCTATCAGCACTTGAAGTTTGTGTACTCCACAATGGTGTCCTGGGGTAAACCTCCCATCGCATCTGAAACTCAGCCCTTTTTGCCTCTTCTCCTTCATCTCAGCGGCAGTCATCCTCCTAACTAACCCCCTGCAGGCGGTGTGTTGCTCTTCTTCCCAATTTTCTTATTATTTGACTGATCTGTTCCTGTTGCTGCCTTCTGTTCTCCTGTCATTATCGGAACACCGCGGGAAACCTGTCCACTCCAGCTGCCCCTGGACCTCCGCTCCTCCATCTAGTGATCCTTTACCATCTGAACTGTAGGTAGGGATGAGAATGGGCATGCCGAAAGCCCGATTGGGCTTCCAATTGGGCATGCCACATCACCATCCCTACCAAACCTTCACTAATTCTTTATAGAATTAGTGAAGGATTGGTAGGGATGGTGCTGTGGCATGCCCAATTGGAAGCCCAATCGGGCTTTGGGCATGCCCATTCTCATCCCCAACTGTAAGGGCCCAGGCCCATTGTGGGCCTTTAATAAACCCAGCCCACTCTCTATTGCTCTCTCGTTTCTTTTCCCGTTTCTTTCTTTTTGTTTTTTTGTTTCACTGTCTCTCTCTCGACGAGAAGCTGTAAGGGCTCGACGCCGTCCCCTTTCTCCTCGCACACTCGCATCACCCCCTCTCTTTCTCTATCCCATGTTCGCCGCTGTAGCTTGTGGGCCCTTCGACGATGCCTCTCGCCCTCTCAGTTCACTCGACGCAAGCCCTAGGGGCCTCGACGTCATCTCCTCTCTCTCTTCGACAATGATACGTCGCCATGGAGCCCACGAGGGGACCCGCACATTCTTGTTTCAATCGTAGCGGCACCTACCGGGAGGCGGTGCGTTACAAAGTGGTGACCCACGCAGGTCCACACAATCGCCTCGTGAACAATGTAAAGTAAGCAGGAGGTGCGATACTCAATTGATCCAATCTTGCTTGTGGATGTAGGTGTGTATGTACGCAAGAGACATAAACCGTCCAGAAGAGCGCTCATGACTTCGGGATTAGGATCTGGTTCCGATGGCGCTGGATCCAACACGGTGTATAGATTTCAGACCAGGCCTGGCGAGAGTTGATCCAGGCTATACGGGAGGAAACCAGGCAGGATGGAGGAGTGCAGCAGTTTCGATCTCTTCGGCCGCCGGTTTTTTATGGACGAGGAGATGCTTTGGTTGTAGAAGGGTGGATGCGTTCGATCACCGTCATGCTGAAGGCTGCAGAGGTACCTCCAGTGTTTTGGATTAGCATGGCGAAGCTATAGTTTGTTGGATCTCCTGGCACACCGAATACACTAGGGGGTGAATAGTGTAAATCACGACGATATCTCCTGGCACACCGAATACACTAGGGGGTGAATAGTGTAAATCACGACAATATTGCAAAATTAAAAATTAATAAAAAATTGCAATAAGAGTACGGAAATAAAAGATCACAATCCAGAATATTCCAAACGCAAACACATAGATTTTTATCCTGGTTCGGATCCTTATGATCCTACGTCCAGTCATATACCCCGTAGAGATTTAAATCTACTAAAACACTTGCTCCCCGCAAGTAATCAACATACAAAGATGCCAACACTCCCCGTGTTGTAAACTTGTACAATCTTTTCAACAAGAGATTCACCAAATAAAGAAAAGAAAGAGTATGAAATAATATCACATATAGCCTTGATAATTGATGGAATTATTGCGCAATGAAGGTGATTGAATCTCCAAGGTTCTGGATGGAACTTGTAGTAGAACAAACTTGAAGATTGGACGTTCTATCGAGGAAAAATTTCTGCAGAGGTTCCTCTAAGAAAATCTGAAAATCACTAAATTTCTAGAGAGAGAAAGTGAACTTACGAAAAGAGAGTAAATTTTCGTAGTTTGTAGGCATGGGTCTGGGGTCTATTTATAGTCCCAAGAGCTAGTTTATGACCGTTGTACAACTGCCTAAATTTTCAAAACAATCTGAACCGTTTTGTCCAAATTAGTTGACTAATTTTATGTATTGGTCGACTAATTAAAGCTGACTGGATAGAATGGAAGTTAAAGTGTCTTTTCAAGATGTATAACTTCCTAAAACGGTAGGAAACTGTATAAAACGGCTATAAACGACTATTAACTGCTAGAACTAGCCGTTAGTGGATATTTAAATGATAAATCTCTTAAATATTCAAATTTTGAAATTGACTGGTAGGATAATAGGAAGTATTGGTTGACAAAAATTTAAAACTCTAGGAAATGGTGGGAAAATGATCCTGAAGATTCTAGGAAGGGTCTGTGAAAATATCAGAATTTTCTGAATTTTTAACTCTTTAAATTAGTCGACTAATAGGAGGGATTGGTCGACTAATTTGACCTTGACTTCATTTTTTGAAGACGGACCCTAAACGACTAAGATAGATCATCATCAATGCTTTTACATTCTAAGTATATGTAAGAGAAAAAAAAATAAAGATTACATCACTTTTTACCCGATACAAAATTTCTTCGATATGCGTCGTCTTGTAGTGAATGCTTCTTGCAACTTGTGTTCTTGATGACGATCTTAGATGATACTGCTATAACATCTGCATAGATAGAGTTAGTACATATAAAATGATATGTTTGTATCATCAAAACCATATGAGAAATTATGAGTTTCCAACATTCTCCCCCTTTTTGATGATTTTATAAACATTCAACGTTATAATAATATGTGACTAACGAATTTATAACATAAAATTTGTCATGTGTTTACTGAAATACTCCCCCTAAAGATATGCCTTATATGCAAGAGAGTATGTAAACATTTCATTTTAAAAGATATATTATTATAATAATCATAATATAATAATATATAATAATCTTTAGTAAAAAGCGTACAAAATAATACTGAAAATTCCTGCAGAGTCCAGAAACTGCTACCGAGTATCGGAAATTATATGCATATTTTCTCCCCCTGTCAAATTATCAAAAAAATATGGGTGACAATACTAATTAGTCGGCTAATCAGTGGCATTAGTCGACCAAAAATTTAAAAACAGATTTTTTAAAAAAAACTGACTTCATTAATGAAAGGGAAGATACAGATACATGCTTGAAACAGCAAATTTAAACAACTGAAAGTAAGATACAACCAACCATTCATAAAACAAATTAACAAACACTTAACAAACATCCCTAAATACTAATTAGTCGGCCATTCTGCTGCTTTGGTCGACTAAACGGAGTTTGTCCAGATTCGGTCCTAATTATCCGAGGATGATGGAGGCGCGTAACGAGACGAGGGTGTGTATGGAGCCCATTGTTGGAGGGTGCTTAGGATTTCGGGTTGGGTGAGTTGTATAGCCTCGAATCCTTTGTTCATATCCTTCCGAACATCTCCAATATTAGCCTCAAAACCGCTAAGATGCTCTTGAATTCCTCCGAAACCGGAATTGACATCCTCTCGGAGTTGATCAATTTGGTCTTGGAGAGTAGGCCGAGATGGAGACGTAGCATATGGGTTGACGGTTTGCTTGCGGCGACGTGAAGGAGGTGTTACATGTTGGGGCTCGATTTCTTCTTCTTCGTCTTCGTGAGGAGGAGTTGGGAGAACTATACGATTGACAACGGAATGGTCGAATTGGAGAGGATTAAAAACTGAAATTTCATTCTCCAAAGGAACACGAATGTGTTGTAGAATTTGTGTGACAACACATGGAAGAAAAATCTGTTGCTTGATGGGTTTGATCAAGACAATCATGATAGTGCTTGCCCAATCTACCTTAATCCCTCCCATGATGGCGTAGACAGCCCGACTACGGGTCTCATCAACTTAGTTAAGTGAGCCACTCTTTGGGAGTAGATTATATGTGATGATTTTGAGAAGAATGCGAGGAATGTGGTTCAAAGCTTTAGCGGACATGCCAATCCGAAAATTTGGGCTTAAGCGATTGATGAGATTGGGATTGTCCATGGAGGTTTGGCCAAGGAAATTGGTTCGAACACGAGGCAAGTGAAGGCTTTCAGCAAGAGAATCATAGTCGAGATGAATGTTTATGCCTTTCACTTTGGTATCAAGGTAAATAATACCCCTATTCTTTACCACCTTCATATTGGTAAAGAATTGCTTGACAAGAATGGGATAATATGGAAGGATATTACACCATAAGTGAAAGAGAGAAACGGCGTCGAGAAGGTGATGTATGTTGAGATTTTGGATTACCGACTCGGAGAAATTGATGGCGCGTTCGGGAAAGAATGTGGCTTTCTTGATGGTTGCGGACGGATTTGGGCAACGTTGATGGCGAGGGTTGGAAGATGAGGCCATGAGAGAGGGATGAAGTTTACCGACGGAGTATTTGTGGACCTTACTTCGAAATTGGAAAGATTTAGAGGAGTATTGTGATTTAGGTTTTCTTATGTAAGAATAAAGAAGATGAAGTAGTGTGTATTTATAATGAAATTTGAAGAGGGAATTTCGAATTCAAATCTCTACAAAACCGAATTGATAACTCCTAAGGAGTTACTGAAACGTCTACTCATTACTAGAAAAGAAAACTGATCAAGAAACGGATTTAAAAAAATAGCGCAGAAAACGTCTTTGGAATTTGGTGTTCTACAGCGATAAGTCGACCAATGCGGGCAATTGGTCGACTAATTAGTAAATGAAAACTGCCTAGTTCGGGATATAACCGAAAAAAATTTGAAATTTTGAAAATTTTGGTAAAAAAGGTGCTGATGTGGCTGTCCTAGGGAATGACTAAAAGTATTTAACTTAAAGTACTTTTGTACTTTGTGTAAGAGTGTGTAAGGGATGGGTCAAATCTCATTTAGACTTTGCACTTAAGAAGTACTAAGAGAGGGAAAAGTTGTCATTCAAAAAATTGTCTTTATTCTCCAAAAAGTGGAGACAGGTTGACCGAAAATAATATTAAAAAATGTTTTAAAAAGATTTAAAAACATATATATATATATATGAAGTTAATTCTGGACGATTAGTCGACCAATACCATTGGTTAGTCTGCTAATTTAAATATGAATAAATTCAGAAAAAGCCAGAAAAATCATAAAATGATAATAACTTCATATATAACTACACTATATGGTTAAAATGCCAATTCACTAATTATACCGAGTTCTCTTCTTAATTTAAGAAAAGTCTCTTCCTTAAGGGGCTTAGTAAGGATATCGGCTATTTGATTCTTAGTATCTATATACTTAAGAATAATATCACCTTTTTGGACATGGTCATTCAAGAAGTGATGTCGTATATCTATGTGCTTAGTGCGTGCATGATGTACATGATTTTTGGATAGATTTATAGCACTGGTGTTGTCACACATGATAAGACATGTGTCACATTTAATGCCATAATCTAAAATTGTTTGTTTCATTCATAAAATCTGTGCACATGCTAAACCAGTGGCAATGTATTCCGCTTCTGTTGTAGATAAAGAAATAGAGTTTTGTTTCTTACTAAACCATGATACTAATGCTTATCCTAAAAAGTGACAAATACCCCTTGTACTCTTATGATCAGATTTGCAACCCACAAAATCTGCGTCACTATATGAAACTAAATCAAATGAACTTGCTTTTGGATAATATAAACCAAAATCAGATGTATGTTTGATATACCTAATTATCCTTTTGACAGTAGTCAAATGAGATAATTTAGGATCAGACTGATATCTATCGCATATACAAACAGAAAACATTATAACTGGTCTACTTGTTGTAAGATAAAGTAATGATCCAATCATACCTCGATATAATGTTTGATAAACACTCTTACCATTTGGATCCTTGTCAAGATTTGATGAAGTACCAATTGGAGTACGCTTTTATGCAGAATTCTCTAATCCAAATCGTTTGATGAGTTTCTTTGTATACATACTCTGATGTATAAATATACCTTACTTCATTTGTTTGATTTGAAGTCCAAGGAAATAGGTTAATTTACCCATGCGACTCATCTCAAATTCATTCTCCATTTCCTTAGAAAATTCTTCACAAAGAGAATCATTAATAGAACCAAAAATTATGCCATCAACATATATGTGTATAATAATAACATCAGAATCTATATGTTTAGTAAACAAAGTAGAATCTATCTTTCCAATAGAATAAGCAGATTTTAACAAAAAGTTCTTCAACCTTTCATACCAAGAACGAGGTGCTTGTTTTAATCCATATAATGCTTTCTTTAACTTGAAAACATGGTTTTCTAAACTTTCATGTTGAAATCCAGGCGGTTGTTCTACATAGACTTCTTCCTTTATAATACCATTAAGAAATGCGCTCTTAATATCCATTTGATATAACTTAAAATCCTTATAACATGCATATGCTAGGAGCATTCTAATTAATTCTAATCTAGCAACATGTGCATAAGTTTCATCATAATCTATACCTTCTTCCTGATTATAAGCTTGTGCGACTAATCTAGCCTTATTCCTAACCACTTGTCCAAATTCATCCAATTTGTTCTTGAAAACCCGCTTAGTACCAATTACATGATGATCTGAAGGTCTATATACTAATTCACATACCTCATTCCTTTTGAATTGATTACGTTTTTCCTGCATTGCTAAAATCCATGAACTATTTTTACCTGCTTCAATAATATTCTTTGGTTCAATGGATGAAATAAATGCACAATTAGTCATCTGTTCAATTTGTGATCTAATTCTTACTCTATCAGAAATATCTCCAACAACTAGATCATGTGGATGATTAGGAACTTCGACAAATGCTTTAGGAAGACTTGTATTTTCAGGCTATAATCTCAGGAATGGGATTATTAGTATCATCATCATTTAACTTAGTGTTTTCTAAAGAACTAATGATAGGAATAGAATCATCTTCATCTAAATGAGCAATATGAGAAAAGTTCTCATCAAAACTAACATGAAGAGATTCTTCAATGCATAAGGTTCTTCTATTATAAATCCTATATGCTTTACTACGTGTAGAATATCCTACAAAAATACCTTCATTGGATTTAGAATCAAACTTATCCAATGAATCCTTAGTATTAAGAATAAAGCATTTACAACCAAAAACCTTAAAATAAGAAACACGAGGAATACGATCATAAAACAATTCAAAACAAGTTTTATTCAATTGTGGTCTTATCAAAATTCCATTTAAAACATAACATGCAGTAGCGACAGCTTCTGACCAAAAATACTTTGGTAGATTACTATCGCATAACATGGTTCTAGCACACTCTTGTAATGTTCTATTTTTCCTTTCAATTACACCATTTTGTGGTGCGGCTCGAGGAAAAGAGAAGTTATGTGTTATACCATGTTTATTACAAAATTTTGTAAATAATTCATTTTCAAATTCTCCTCCATGATCACTATGAATAGTAATAATGGATGAAGACTTTAATTTTTGAATTCTTTTACAAAATATTGTAAATTCTTCATATGCATCATTCTTATGCTTTAAAAATAATACCCATGTATATCTTGAAAAATCATCAACAATTACAAATGCATACGTATTACCATTCAAAAAGGCTACTCTAGAAGGAACAAATAAATCCAAATGTAAAAGTTCAAGATGTCTCTTTGTAGAAATAGCAGCTTTTAATTTGAAGGAGGATTTATGCATCTTACCTTGTTGACATGCATCACAAAATTGTGAATGAGTAAAAGATATATTAGGCATACCAGAAACTAACTTGTGTTTGGAAATACGTGTTAAATGCTTAAAGTTAGTGTGACCAAAACGCTTATGCCATAAA
Source organism: Scilla litardierei (assembly GCA_030789695.1). Lineage (NCBI taxonomy): Eukaryota > Viridiplantae > Streptophyta > Magnoliopsida > Asparagales > Asparagaceae > Scilla > Scilla litardierei. Next base: position 13,961,853 of record CM061137.1, on the reverse strand, counting down.
AGTGTGTTATCCGTGGATGCAAGTAGGCAATGATCATGTAAAGCTATTTTCATACATAATACATATATGTTAGTCTTACGACTACCTTGAAATAAAATATTAGTCATATCAAAATCATATATAATGCATGCATTCTTTTCGAAAACTATTTTAAAATCTTTATCACAAAGTTGAGAAATGGACAAGAGATTATGTTTCAACCCGTCGACGAGGAGCATGTTTTCGATGATTGGCTTGGTTGGATCACCAACTGTTCAGATGCCAATCACTGTACCTTTGTTGTTATCACCAAAAGTAACGGTGCCACCATCTTTGAATTAAACGGTTGATAGAAGATTGATGTTCCCGGTCATATGTTTAGAACATCCACTATCTAGAATCCATTTTTCTTTAATAGGTACCTGAAAGATAAACAATGAATATTGGTACCCTTTTTTAATGGGTCCTTAGGATTAGTCCTTAGAAAACCAAACCCAAGTGGAATTTGGTTTCTTCAAATAGTTAGAAGAAAGAATAACATTTTGCATATAGTTAGATATATATAAATATTTATCATATAAGCAAATGTCTTTGGGAACCTAAATATTATGCATAATTGTTTTCTTAGAAGATGTAAGAAAATTGGTTTTCTTTGGAATACGAATAGTATCCTTTTTCATATTATTAGAAGGATCAATTTTCTTAGCATTAATAAATACAGACCTTTTCTTTTCTAAAATAATATTACCAAAAATATTGGATTTGGGAGTATTCTTATATCCCAAATCTTGTCTATGATTAGCATGATGTTGTAATCTAAGTAAATCATCTAGATTATTCTTTTCTTTATTAAATTTACTAATATTAGAAGACATATTATCATATTTCAATTTTAGAGAAGAAATATCCTTATCTAAAATAGAAATGCGTGAAATCATATTATGATTCTTAGATTTGAGAATCTCATTTTCATGAAGTAGTTTATCATTTTGAGAAGTTAATGTTTCCTTCTCAATTTTTTGATTTTCTAATGAATAAGAATGAGAAAGAATTAATGCCTTATGTTTAGAATTCAATTTCTTCAATCTCGTATATAATTCATTAAAAGCATTAAGTAGTTCTTCATTATCTAGTCTACTTTCCTCATTATCACTTTGTGCCATAAAGCACATATGGGCATTCTCTTCATTTGATTGGTCGTTGACTTCTTCATCTGAAGATGAAGAGTCCCATGTTGCAAGTGCCTTCTTTCTCTTTTCGAACTTCTTATCCTTTCTGAAGTTGCTTAATGTCCTTTCTTTTGGCTTATGAAGTGGACAATCCTTTTTCATATGTCCTGGTCTGTTACATTGAAAACATAAAGAAGTATCAGTAGTTTTAGGCTTAAAACTTTTAAACTTACCTCTTCGTAGAAACTTCTTGAAGTTTCTAGTTATTAGTGCCATTTCTTCGTCGTCCATGTCTGAATCATCGGTGTCTGATGAAGCGGCGAATGCAATAGTTTTCTTCTTTGTATCTGCTTGTTCTTTGCGATCTTGAAGTTGTACTTTGTAGGCCATCAGGTTACCAACCAAGCTTTCAATGGTGAGAGTTGAAAGGTCATTGGCTTCTTCTATGGCTGTAGTCTTCTTCTCTCATTCTGACGTTAAGGCACAAAGAATCTTCCGTACTTGTTCCGTTTGAGAATAAGTTTTGCCAATGGCTATTAAGGAGTTGACAATGTCGGTGAAACAAGTGATCATTTCTCTAATTGGTTCATTCTCCTTCATTCTGAATAACTCAAACCTGTGAACAAGAACAGAGATTTTAGTTTCCTTAACTTTATTAGTTCGTTCATGAGTTAACTGGAGTGTATGCCAGATGTCATATGCTGTTTTAGCCTGGGAGACACGGTTGAATTCAGTCTTGTCCATAGCGCAGAATAGTGCATTCATTGCTTTAGAGTTGCGAGTTGCAGCAGATTTGTCATTTGTGGTCCATTGAGCATATGGAGTTGTAGGCTTCTCGTATTGAGTTTCCAACATGTTCCAAAGTTCTTAGTCGATGCTTTGTAGATAGATTGTCATCCTTGTCTTTCAATAGGAGTAGTTGGAACCATAGAATAGTGGTGGCCTTGTAGTAGAGTGCCCTTCTGGAAATTGTGATGAAGATGTTGAAGTGTTCGTCAGATAGGTGTAGGCCGTCTTGACCATGAAGCTCTGATACCAAATGTTGGATCTCCTGGTACACCAAATACACTAGGGGGTGAATAGTGTAAATCATGACGATATTGCAAAATTAAAAGTTAATAAAAAATTGCAATACGAGTACGGAAATAAAAGATCACAATCCAGAATATTCCAAACGCAAACACAGAGATTTTTATCCTGGTTCGGATCCTTGTGATCCTATGTCCAGTCCTCTACCCCGTAGAGATTTGAATTCACTAAAACACTTGCTCCCCGCAAGTAGTCAACGTACAAAGATGCCAACACTCTCCGTGTTGCAAACGTGTACAATCTCTTCAACAAGAGATTCACCAGATAAAATAAAGAAAGAGTATGAAACAATATCACCTATAGCTTTGATAATTGATAGAATTATTGCGCAAGGAAGGTGATTGAATCTCCAAGGTTCTGGATGAAACTTGTAGTAGAACAAACTTGAAGATTGGACTTTCTATCGAGGAAAATTTTTTGCAGAGCTTCCTCTAAGAAAATCTGAAAATCACTAAATTTCTAGAGAGAGAAAGTGAACTTAAGAAAAGAGAGAGAGTAAATTTTCGTAGTTTGTAGGCATGGGTCTAGGGGTCTATTTATAGCCCAAAGAGGTAGTTTATGACTGTTGTTACGTGTACAACTGCCTAAATTTTCAAAAACATCTGAACCGTTTTGTCCAAATTAGTCGACTAATTTTATGTATTGGTCGACTAATTAAAGCTGACTGGATAGAATGGAAGTTAAAGTGTCTTTTCAAGAGGTGTAACATCCTAAAACTGTAGAAAACTGTAGAAAACGACTATTAACTGCTAGAACTAGCCGTTAGTGGCAGTTGTAACTTGCACTTAATAAAATATAATATTTAAATGATAAATCTCTTAAATATTCAAATTTTGAAATTGACTGGTAGGATAATAGGAAGTATTGGTCGACCAAAAATTTAAAACTCTAGGAAATGGTGGGACAATGATCCTGGAGATTCTAGGAAGGGTCTGTGAAAATATCAGAATTTTCTGAATTTTTAACTCTTTAAATTATTCGACTAATAGGAGGGATTGGTCGACTAAACGACTAAGATAAATCATCATCAAGGCTTTTACATTCTAAGTATATGCAAGAGAAAAAAATAAAGATTTCATCACTTTTTATAAGATACAAAATTTCTTCGATATGTGTCGTCTTGTTGTGAATGCTTCTTGCAACTTGTGTTCTTGATGACGGTCTAAGATGATAGTGCTATAACATCTGCATAGATAGAGTTAGTACATATAAAATGATATGTTTGTATCATCAAAACCATTTGAGAAGTTATGAGTTTCCAACATAGTTGACTAGAGATGCCAGAGATTGGTGGGACGCTACAGAGGACCGACTACCTCAGCCAATCTCTTGGGCCACGTTCAAGGAGGAGTTCAACGGCCAGTACTTCTCCCCAGAGGCGCAGATGGAGTTGGAGGCACAGTTCGTGGACATGAAGCAGGGCTTCATAACTGTAGAGGAATACGACGCTGAGTTTTCTAAACTCAGTATGTGCGTAACTTGATGCAAGATCGCTAACCATACTTTATATTTGTGTTTGCTAACAATTGGTGTTTCAGGTTCGCCAAGGACATGGTGTCCACCCCTCAGGCTCGGGCCAATAGCTTTTAGCAGGGCATGGACATCGACATTCACGACATGCTGGTGGGGCTCAGGCTGACGACATATGCTGAGATGCTCTTTACAGCTCGAGAGTACGAGTACGTGCAGCGGGAGTGGGCACGACAGCAGCAAGCAGAAGTTTCTTCAAGACGGCCACCATCATCTCAGAGGTGCCAGACTTCTACCATGGAGGCGATGGAGACGGACGCTCCCGACTTTCAGCTTGTATTATCAGTTGCTTGAACTGATCTTCATTTTGTCGTAGACGTTTGTTTTTGAATTTATTTTGTGTGCTTTTTATATTATCTTGTTCTAGAATTCCGAGGACGGAATTTTTCTAAGGTGGGTAGAATGTAAGGACCCAGGCCCATTGGGCCTTTAATAAACCCAGCCCCTCTTTATTTCTCTCTCGTTTCTTTTCCCGTTTCTTTTTTTGTTTTTTTTGTTTCTCTCTCTCTCTCTCGACGAGAAGCCCTAAGGGCTCGACGCCGTCCCCTTTCTCCTCGCACGCTCGCAGCACCCCCTCTCTTTCTCTCCCCCACGTTCGACGTTGTAGCTTGTGGGCCCTTCGACGATGCCTCTCGCCCCCTCAGTTCACTTGACGCAAGCCTTAGGGGCCTCGACGCCATCTCCTCTCTCTCTTCGACAATGATATGTCGCCATGGAGCCCACGAGGGGACCTGCACACTCTTGTTTCAATCGTAGCGGCACCTGTCGGGAGGCGGGGCATTACATGAACCATCTCCGTAACCTCTATCAACCCTTGAGGCTTATGTGAACGAATTCCTGAGCGAATAATGGGCTTCAGGCCCTTCATAAAAGTACCCTCCAGCGACTGATCAGAGATCCCCCGTACTCGGGGCTGCCGGAGGACCGACGGCCCTTCTATTGCTGCGATCAGGGTCGGTCGACCCTGCTGGTGGCCAGCAGGGTTCGGCTGGACCTGCCGGTTGCCGAACTGGACGGGGCGGCTGCCCCCACCTCAGATTTGGGCCGGCCGCCCCCTATTGGGTTCTGGGGGGTTCGACCGGTTTCCTCCGTGGCTCCTTTGATGCGTGGCGGCCTCCGCGTTCATCCAAACTCCTTCCTCTTCCTCATTGAAATATTCGTTGGCATCGGAAAGTAAGCCCTCCTAGATCTCCAAAGGTGCCATCTTTATGGTAGGATTAGGGTTTTCGCCTTCGTTTCCACCCTTCGCTGTGAAGATCGCAAGTTGTTGGATGACACGAGTGAGTGCCTCGTCTTGTTTATCTTGCTTAGCTGCAATTCGATCATTAGAAGCCGTCAATTTTGCTATCGCTTCGTCGTGCTCCGTTAGGGAAGTTTTATGCCCTCGATCTCGCAATTGAATTTTTCCTCCACTGTGTCGATACGATCCTTGGATCTGGTTGCCGTTGCTATGGATCTTGAGTGCTCTGATACCAAATTGATAGGAACCAAGTACAAATCTGGAATTTTATTAATAAAACTGAAAATAAAAGGGATAGATTGATTACAATTGGACCGGTAATCGTCCTCCTAAGACACCGATTGTAGGGGACGTCCGCACCCTCCCGTAGAACGAGGAATTCTCCATTGAAAATATCACCATAATCAAATCAAGCGTACCTAGGGCCGGCCGCACCCTTCCCCTCTAATACCATCCTACTATTTATCAATTTCCTAATATGTCCATATAGCACTTAAAGTAATACAAAAAGGCCTAGAATGCCCCGAATGAACCCAAACTCCTAAATAAGGTGTCGGCTCTATCAGTATAAATCTATTATTTGATATGTTGTTTTACTGGTAAACAACAGAACCTGCTCTATCAGTATAAATCTACTATTTGATATGTTGTTTTTACTGGTAAACAACAGAACCTGCATTACAAGTGAAAGAACAAGCATGTCCCCCGGGAAGCAGGGTGTGACATTGTCAGTAGTGAACACACATTCCCTTATTTATTTTTTGTTTTTGAAATGTTTTGCACATTATGAGCCTGCTATTTGCAATTTAAGGAGGTGATTAATACTTTTGTTTATCAGCCTGCAGAAAAATATCCAGACCTCTTTTCCGAAGACTCACTTTTTGGGAGGTACTACATGTGCACATACTTCCTTTACTTTAATTGCCATATCCCTGTGTTCATGCTTTTGAAACGATGACATATTTGCAGGTTTCCATACTTCTTGCCATCTCTCTGTATTTCGGTCTTTGCCATTGGAGTCCTAATGAGTTGTTTTTGGCTTCCTGTGAGTAGTAGTCCTTTCCCTAAACCTGTTCTGTTTTATTATCCTTACACACTTAATCATGTACCTTGGTTGACATTGAACAATCATCTTTTATTATTTTAATATTCATACAATTTTAGCGGTCAAGTCCATTCTAGTCTTTATTCAATAGATTTGCTTATCAGCGTGGAAGGCTATAAATAATTGATCCCAAGCTATATTAATGTCACTAGCACTGCTCCAAAACTCCAAAGATGGGGTGATGGTTAAGGTAAATATATTAATTCTTTATTAACTGCAACTTGGTCTTTGTAGCACCGTTATCTTTTGAAACAAATCCTTTTTGCTTCTCTGGATTTGAAGATAACTTTAATACCATGTTAACGTTTTTGCCAAAATTGTTGTGAGCATGTGAGATAAAATATATTTATCCTTTATCAGAGGCAAGGTCTATAAGATTGTAGTGTGACTATAAAAAACTAATTCTATTTTACCATGCATCCCACAATAACTTTCCACTGTCAGTTAGGCAGCTTCTTGTTTATTGCGCGAAATCCACCGCACGTTTGGAAAAATAAATTACCAATTAAAAATGATGACAGACTAGTTTAGTTCTACCACATAGTTTGTAACGGTCTGAAACCATTTATGATGATTTTGCAAAAAATTTACAGCGAATTTTTTGAATCAAAATATTTTAGATAAAATTTAGAAATTTTTGTGAATTTTAAAAAGAATTTTTCAGAGTTTATTTCTATTTTATTTAAATTACAACCAGTTAACCCATTAATTGAAGCGCATTTGATAAAATTCTAATTTAATCTCAAATTAAATTTCAAAATTTTATATCTATATTACAAAATATAAACCATCTAAATTAAATTTTTAACAACAATTTATCTTCTAAATTTAAATCAAGTATCCTAAACAAAAACAAACTCTAATACAATTAAAAATTAAATCTAAATTTCAAATATGAAATTAATTTAAAAAATTAAATCAAGAATCCTAACAAAAACAAACTCTAATACAATTAAAAGTTAAATCTCAATTTCAAATATGAAATTAATTAAAATTTGATTCAAAACAAATTATCTTATAATTCGGAATCAAATCCAATTCCCAATCTAAAATCCAAATCCTAACTCTATCTGTTTACACCCAAAAACCTATTATTACATACATACACACACATGAAAATTGGGAATCGGGTACACATGGAGGAAATTTCGTAGCGTGAAGCCCACGCCCTTCTATTTTTCCTTTGATCCAAACTGTTCATTTTGATGTTCGTGTTTTAAAACCCCAATCATCAATCAATCAATCTTCAAGTGAAACCAAGAAGTTTTTCTTGTTGATTCACCCGTTGCAAGTTTAACGGTTTCAGAACAATAGAATTTTTTTGCAACAAGTGGGTCGATGGTCAAATACCCCAACGGTTCATCCATATTTTGGGTAAAAGTTAAATCCAAATTTCAAATATGAAATTAATTAAAAAAAATTTAAATCAAGAATCCTAAACAAAAACAAACTATAATACAATTAAAAATTAAATCTAAATTTCAAATATGAAATTAATTAAAATTTGATTCAAAACAAATTATCTTATAATTCGGAATCAAATCCAAATCCCAATCTAAAATCCAAATCCAAACTCTATCCGTTTACACCCCAAAACCTATTAATGCACACATATTTACACACACACATGAAAATTTGGAATCGGGTACACATGGAGGAAATTTCGAAGCAGGAAGCCCACGCCCTTCTATTTTTCCTTCGATCCGAACTGTTGATTTTTGATGTTCATGTTCTAAAACCCCAAACCATCAATCTTCAATCTTCAAGTGAATCCAAGAAGTTTTGCTTGTTGATTTACCAGTTGCAAGTTTAACGGTTTCAGAACAATAGAATTTTTTTGCAACAAGTGGATCGTTGGTCAAATAGCCCAACGGTTCACCCATATTTTGGGTTTTACGATTTTAGAATGTGTACAACTACTTAGAAATTATTATTATTATTATTATTATTATTATTATTATTATTATTATTATTATTATTATTATTATTATTTAAGGGGGGCTAGCCTAAGAGGAAATTCTTCCTTGGCTAGCTGACATCCATATTCCTACACACACCCATACACATATTATGTATGTAGGTTGGTACATGTGTATGTCATTTCAAATTTTGAATCACTCCTTGGCTAGTTGACCTCCATGTTCATTTCGAATTTTGAGCTTATATTTCTAGTGGGTGTATTCGTTGCTTATTGGACTATAATTACACCGAACAGGAATTAATTTTTTTCCTGTTATGGTTCCATTACAATTGTATGCAGGAAACACTGCACAATCATCCTAAAAACAGAACAGATGGAAACATTAAATCTCTGGAGGCATCTTCCAATGGCTCTGATGTGATTGAAAAGGATGTAGAAGACAAAGAAAAGAGTCCACCTTATAAGGAAAGCCTTCTTAAGAATTGGCCTCTGATGTCAGCTATCATTGTATATTGTGTTTTCTCCATTCATAACATGGCCTACAGCGAGGTAACTTTTATACTTTTTTTAAGGTGCCCTGTGTGATTTGCGTGCTTTGTAAGCAGATTTGATTATATACATATGGTTACCGTGCCAGCTTTAGACATTATCCACGATAGAAAACTTGGTACCACAGGGTGGTCTTCATCCATAAACATGGACAGAAATTATTGTTCTTCCACACAAAGTGAAGATGCAATTGTATCCAAGCAATTGCCTACAAATTCTTAGTTTATCAATGTCAATACCAGCATTGCATAGTGCACTATTTACGTATCCCCAGTGAACTTGTAAATGCTTGCTAAATATAGTGAGATTGTGATTAGCATCTATTGCCATATGGTATGATGTTCTTTCTGATAAAAGGCAAAACTGACATCGGAAGAAATAAAGGCATAGAAACTTAACTCACACAGCGAACATTTTCGCGTGCTTGCACATATTCTATCTCTCTAAAACAAACAAACAAACAAACAAACAAATAAATTGTTGTTGTTGTTGTTGCTGCTGTTTTCAAGTACCTTATATGGAATAAGATTCTTTCTTATGCCTTTCAAAAAATTTATAACACTCTCATGTGCCTTGTAATTTCACAAATGCCCGCCATATATCTTTATGATTTCACATTTTTTTAATCAAAATATAGTGTAAACCTTTTATTTTCTAAAACAATTTTTCTATGCATGTTGAAATTCAAAAAGATATCCATGCAACTTTCAACTTCTAGCATTTGTTTCATATTTTGGTGAACTATTTATATCATTTATTGCACTTTGCCATCCTCAACAAAGCCACTAGCTTCGTCCCTGCACGCCGACAAGCCTTGCCACCTCAATGGCAGGAGATTCACTTTTCTCTGATAATGGAACTGACCAGCACAGCCAAATGGTCAAAATTCATGGACACCTATTAATCTTTTCTAGGTCAGAAAGCAAGTTTCCCTTTTGAAAAAAAAGACGAATCATATCTTAAGTTGTGTAATTAACAAAAGTGAAGAAATGTTCCATAAGGTTGATGCGGGATAATTAGCACAAGCATTGATGCTAAACAACGTGGCTATTTTAGGCAAAATTAATGTCATACTTCTGATAGGAACGCTGCAATGCAGATGTTTGCATTCAATGGCAAACTGATGTATAGTTCTAACATGCAGTTGGCTTCTTTTTATTTCTAAACATTATAATTGTTCTCCTGTGCATCCGGTGATCTATTTATTCAATTTCTATGTATAGTTACTGACCAAACTGAAATTTTTAGATATTTTCCCTATGGGCTGAGAGCGATGGAAAATTTGGAGGGTTAAGCTTTTCTACTGGGGATGTTGGCCAGGTTCTTTCAGTCTCGGGTTTGTAAATGTTAACTGCATTTTCGGCTTCGTTTGGCATATTTGAAGGCTATAATTTTTACCTGTAACTTATATCAATGGAGAAATCCAATCAATTGTAGAATTTATTGTATCCCAGCTTCAACGATGGGCCTTGTTGTTTAAAGTTCTTTTCTTACATGTTTCTATAAAAATCACAGGCCACACCTTTGCCTAGATATCCTTACCTTCTCATTATGATGCCTTGAGATAATTGGTGTAACAACCCGGTTTTAGGGGATCATTACAATTTACAAGAATCTACAACTTATGTTGATTATCAGTTAACAATTTAGACGAAATAGAAATATACCGAAAACATACCTGAATGAAAGGACTCAGAATCCCTATGCATTGCTCAAAGAAAATGATGCTAATCCTAGAATTCTGAAACTCACTAGAAGACATGTCCAACACCTGAGAGATATACGATTGGACTAGAGTAGATTATAACTAATCCAAGCTATCGGTTTATGTACACGACAAAGTAGTGATAATAATGCAAGGCAGAAAACGTAACTATTGAGTAAATCGATAATTATGATCAAGTAATTGACAAGTAAACTACTGAACAAGTGTAACATGCTATGAATAGTTAAAAGACAAATAAGGTAACATAACAACAATACTAAATGTCAGGCACACAAGATAGTATTACTATTAAACGATAGAGCAACAATGACAAATTGATAATAGATCTCCATAGTTAAAGAAGTGTCTCACTATAAAACAATGTTTACTTGGACATGGCAACAAGAAAACTATAGTAATAGTCCTGGCATGAGATAGGCTATCTTGTAAGTTCTGTCTTGTATACTAGACTGTGATGTCCTATGCTAGTGATGTGACTCATACTATAGAGCACAATGTGCAAACCGAAGACCCCATTTATCACGGGGAGCTACCCGGGCCAAGTCTATCCGATACCCGTTCTCGGTTATAATCAACTACGTCAGCCAAAGTTCAGTAATGAGACTCATGATCCATCCGATATATCAGTACTGGTAGTATAAAAATACTAAACAGGTCAACAAAAGTTTTGTAGTGGGATCCATCATGTTCAGTCAGAAGCATGACTCAGGTGCTCCCGCACATTCTCTAATATGAGTTACCCCAATCTTAGTGAAATTTATATAATATGTACAATGTATGTTAAGTTTAGTGTCATGTCTAACAATATTGTATCTGTAACTGTGACAATTTTCATTATTGAATGGGCCTTTATTTTGGGTGCCCCGTTAGCCCCAAAAGCCCACGAAGGCTCTTTTATTTCCCTTTTCTCAGCCCTCCCCTCTCTTCATTTCTCACGCCGAGCGCTAGGGCTCCTGAGCCCGACAGCCGCCACGATCTCGCACGCCCTATTCGCTAGCTCCGGGCGATCGACGCCACGCCCCGATCTCTCTCCCCCGCAAGATTGCAACCGCCTCGTCGCCTTCGGTTTCATACGGGGATCTCCCCACGATCTCGCGCCTCGAACGCCTCCACGATCTCCTCTCCAGGGTTCCCTATATCTGCAGATTTCCCCTTCTCTTAGCTCTCGACGAAAACAACTGTAAGTCTCTTATATTGGTGGGCTTTTTCGGCTTGATCCTTCTCAGATCCGAGAGCTTTTTCTTCTCACGGATAATATCTGGAGTTCTGGAAGCTTTCGTTCTTTTTTTAATTATTGGCTTCAAAAAGGTAGATTCTTATCTTCCTATGCCTCAGTTAATTTCGATTCCTTTATGCTTAACTTCTGAAATGAAATTCGCATTTAAATACATACGAAAGTCGGATTTGGGGATATGATGATGACGGGAATGATTTTTAAGGTTTTTAATCCCTATGATCTGATTAATTTGTGGGGTTGGCTTCCGTCTTGCCTGGCTGGGGTCTTGGGGATTTTGAATGGCCGATGTGTTATTTTCAGTCATTCCATTAGCTTGTCTGGCCGTGGGGTTTTACTTAAGGTTTGATTGCCTTGCAGTTTCAGTTTACTACTTTAATTTGTGGGGGTTGTGACTTCTGATTAGTTCTGTATAATTCTGTTCAGTTCTGTTTAGTTCTGGGAATCTTCTGTCTAGGTCTGAAACCCTTCCGTCTTCATGATTGACCATTGGAGGCCTTGGGTGCAAGGTTTTAGGTCTCGGTTTCGGTATCGGTATCGTTCTTTCCAAAATTTAGGTTTCGGTATCGGTATCGTCCGTTTCGGCGGTTTCGGAAGCAAGTTTCGGTTTCGTTTGTATCGCTAGTTTCGGCAGTTTCGTTTTGGGTATTGGTTTCGGTTTCGGTGATACTTTACATACGTATATACTATATACACACAGTGATGGTTTTGGAGATTCTTAAATCTAAACTTATCAAATACTATTAAATACTTAACAAACTAAAATATTAATCATATACTATCAAATACTAAATACTAAATAGATAAACTAAATTTGAGTTCGTAATCATATCAAATACTAAATACCTAAAGTTTGGTACTTAAATACTAAATATTAGATAAATGAATAGATCCTAAAGCTTGCCTTGCGCACCCACCGTTTTACCTTGCGCACAAATCACTTATTTACAAGTTTGCCAAATAAAATCGCTAGGCGTTGCTTTGCGCACTCACCATTTTGCTTTGCGCACATACCACTTATTCACACGGTTGCCACAAAAAATCTGCTTGCTATGTGCATCGACTGTTTTACTCTATGCACATACCACTTATTTACAAGTTTACCTTTTTAAAAACGCAGCCTCTCCTGAAAGTCGACTCGGGCCTCTCTCTCTATTTGCTCTCTGTCTCTCTCACGCTAGATGGTCGAGGTGGGGTGGCGAGACAGGAGGAGTGTTCGGTGAGGCGACGACGCGTTGCGGTTAGTTCAATTTTTTCATCATCTTCCTTTTTTTCGTTTTCTTCTTTTTTCTGCAATTTTTTCTTGGTTTTGCCTCTTCTTCGTCTAATTCTTCATCATTTTCAAGCCGAAATCCTGGGTTTTCTCCTCTATTTTAACGGGCTTTCTTTGCAACCTATTGATTCACAAAAGTTTTTGGGATTTTTAGAGAATTTTTATTTAATTACACATTCTTTTTCCTCCGTCTTCGACTGATGTTAAATGGTATCGGTCTGTTTTGGCCGGTATCGGCCGAAACTGAACAGTATCGGTCAGTTTCGGTCGGTATCGGCCGAAACTGAACAGTATCGTTCAGTATCGGGCGATACCGAAACTAACCCACCGATACCGATACGATACGGGCGTTCAGTCTCGTTACCCACCGATACCGATACGATACGGGCGATACGCAGGGGTATCAGCCGAAACCTCAAACCATGCTTGGGTGCTCGCTGTTTTTGGGTGTTACCTTCTGAACTAACATCTGAACTTTGGAAACCCCTGTTACTCTTCGCAGTTGATAATCTTTGGCATGTTTCCTTGCTGATATGCTCACAGTCCCTGTAGACCTTGCCGCAGGTTCGAGAACCCCCCACAAACGTGATGAATCCCCAAATCTGATCCCCTAGCTACTAAAATTTTCCAGTTCACAATTTCAGTAATTAAATTCAATAAAACTGGAAATGAATGGAAGTTTAAATGTTTCAGTTTTATAGTTATTAATCACCCTCAGTTCAGTTAGCGTAAAAAGTGAATTCTGATTTTAATTTCAGTTCCTTCTGTACGTAAATCTGAATGTAGTCTATTAGACATAATAGGCTGAAATGTCAGTTTAGTTATGTTATGCAAGTTCGAGTTCAGGTTCTTAGTATACGCTAGGGAGAAGGAGTAGAACAAGTTGTCAATAATTTTGTGTTGAATACAAATCTCCACATGTGTACAAGAATTTATTGAATCACATGGAGATTCCAATTATAGGACTGATCTCATATATAGTCAAATACGCAATTTAAAGGTGACTCATGAAATTAAGGTAAATTGGACTTGATCCAATATTTGATACTTGATACACATGTCCAGCTTTAATGTACCTTGACATGACACAAAGGAACCCTTTAGACTGCATAAGTTGAGATGATGAGTAAGATAGATGACAATACCTGAGGTGGAATTTGAATGCAACGTCAAACCGTTAAATAAACAACTTTACATAACTCGTCGGGGTTGGGAAACTTATAAATGAGAGAGTGCTGGAGCGATTGGAGCCCTGCTTTCGGCCCGTATCTGGGAGGATTTCCGTTCACGGATCCTGAGTCCCCGTCAAGTTGACTTCTAGACTCGGCACAGTGTAGCACCATGCGGTCCAAGATGGTCTCCGGGTTGCACATCGTGCTCTCCGTTATAAGTCTACGATTGAAATTGAACAACTTAATAATATAGTATCACAATAAATGAACGACATTGAAATTACCATAACATGATAGGTCTTGGCTCATCACTACTCATACAGGTTCGTAGACATACCTCTCTCTTCATAGAATCGTGATCATTTTGTTGTTTGGTTTGATAAGTCTACTCTATTGAGCCGTGGTACCACTTTTGTTGTTGTCACCAGGTGACCAAGAATACTACGCAGATGCACCGTTGTATGAGAAGACAGAGTTTCCGGTTCAGGGCGACGAGCTTTGAGGACCGGTTGGGTGAGAGTGATATTGTATCTTTATTTCATATATTTATGTTTCAGCATTAGAGTGATGATGTACTTTCTGTTTTGTTGTATATATCGTTGTAACTCTGACATTATGGTAATGAAAGGAGTATTTTAAATTCAGTCAAATTCTACTTGCTCCATGTTGCTTCCACTGGTAACTGCAGGACCTGCACAAAATGGTACAAAAGTAACTGCACCCGGGTATGGGGCGTTACAAGTGGTGGCCCATGCAGGTCCGCGCAACCACCTCGTGGACAATGTAGAGCAAGTGAAATTACATAATTGAGATACTCTTTGATTTAATTTTTATCTATGAATGCAGGCGTATGAAAGTTTACGTACGCAAGAGACGCGGAGAATCTAAGAGATTGACGATGGCTGAAAACGCTTCGGGATCAAGATCCGGGTAGGGCAATAACTCTGGCTCGAACACCGTGCATCAGATCTCAGACTTGGCCTTACGAGAGATGGTCCAGGCCATCTAGAGGGACCCTAGACAGGATGGAGGAGTGCAGCAGTTTCGGTCATTACGGCCGCCGACTTTTACTGGACGAGAGGACGCGTTGGCTGCGGAGGACTGGCTACGTTCTATTACCAATATGCTGAAGGCAGCGCGGGCACCTGTGGATTCATGGGTTGATATGGCGAAACTGCAATTGATCAGGGATACAAGGATATGGTGGGATGGTGAAGAAGATCGATTGGCACAGCCGATTTCCTGGGACACTTTTAAGAAGGAATTCAATGCCCAGTACTTTTCGCCTGAGGCACAGATGGAGCTTGAGGAGAAATTTGTGGAACTGAAGCAAGGCTCTATGACTGTGGAGGAGTATGACGCTGAGTTTTCTAGGCTCAGCAGGTGCGTGATTTCATGCATATCACTTAGCTATTCCACATATATGAATTTACTAAGTAATTGATATTTCAGGTTCGCCAAGGACATGGTGTCCATACATTTGGCTCGGGCCAAGCGATTTCAGAAGGGTTTGGACATCGACATTCATGACAAACTAGTTGGGTTCAAATTGAAGACCCATGCCGATGTACTCTCCACAGCCCGGGAGTACGAGTATGTCCTGCGGGAGCGGGCACGAGAGCGACAGACGGTGGCCCCTTCGAGACGACCACCACCTTCCACAGCAGCTTCTGCGGGGTCCAGTAGAGCACCTGTCGCCTCTACCAGGCAGATACACCGACCTGTCCAGCAGACCCAGTTTAAGAGGCCGGCACCACAGCAGCACCAGCGACGCCCTACACCGATCTGTCATTATTGCAACAAGCCCGGACACATCAAGCCAGAATGCAGACTGCTCCTGAATCAGTGTCTCATCTGTGGGGTTGATGATCATGCTGCCAGAGACTGTCCACAGAGGGGACAGAGGCCTACCGCCCCAGGCCCGACGTCTGCACCAGCTACTGCACCTGCCGGGAGCACTCAGCGAGGACCCGCACTTCTGCCTCAGCGGAAGGTCTTTCAGCAGGCGAGACCACATGCTCCACCTCACAGGTGCCAGACGTTCACTATGACTGCTGAGGAGGCCGACGCCACCGGACAGGTCATCACATGTACGACTTTATTACTGTAGTACTTAAAACTTGTTTTGCACCATAGTCACTGCATGCTTAGATATAGTGTTTATTACCTTAGGTACTGTACTAGTAGCTAGCAGACCCGCCCATGCATTGTTCGACTCGGGAGCTTCACACTGTTTCATGTCGAGACGATTTGTCGACCAACATAAGGTTCCTGAGTCACCCCTTACCTCTTGTTGGGATGTCAACACGGGCGGTGGTGTGTTGAAGACGTCTAGTGGGAGTTCCTCTTGCCCCGTAGTGATATGCGGGCGAGAGCTTTATGCGGACTTTCTGATCATTGAGATGCCGAGTTTTGAGGCTGTATTCGGGATGGACTGGTTGGGGACATTCTACGCCACCATTGACTGTCGACGTGGAGTGGTGATGTTTGAGATGCCCGATCGTCCGAAGTTCGAGTTTGCCAGAGGAAGCAGGTCAGAAGGACCGATCACGTTCAGAGCCAGACCAACGAAGGCGGTGGCGTCTGCTATGGATGTTGAGCTGGAGAAGCCAGAGGTTGTGCGCGAGTTCCTGGATGTCTTTCCAGAAGAACTTACAGGTTTGCCTCCGGAACGTAATATTGAATTTCATATTGACTTAGAATCAGGAGCATTACCTATATCTAAGAAACCCTACCGTATGGCACCATCAGAGCTGGAGGAAGTCCGAACACAATTGAATGATCTTCTGCGGAAGGGATGAATACAATCTAGTGTGTCATCTTGGGGAGCTCCGGTTTTGTTGGTGAAGAAGAAGGACGGGAGCAGACGCATGTGCATTGACTACAGCGAACTCAATAAGGTGACTGTGAAGAACAAGTACACCCTTCCCCGTATTGACGATCTGTTCGATTAACTTGGTGGGTCAAGTGTTTATTCAAAGTTGGATCTCAGAACTGGGTACCACCAAGTGAGGGTTAGGAAGGAGGATATGCCTAAGACCGCTTTTCGAACTAGATACGGACATTACGAGTTCTTAGTGATCCCGTTTGGTGTTACAAATGCGCCTGCGGTGTTCATGAGTCTTATGAACCTAGTGTTATACGAGTATCTAGACAAGTTCGTAGTAGTGTGTATTGATGATATCTTGATATATTCGAAGGACAGGCAGGAGCATGCAGAGCATTTGAGGAAGGTCCTTGGGACATTGAGGCAACATCAGCTGTACGCCAAGTTGAGCAAGTGTGAATTTTGGCTGAGCAAGGTGGCTTTCCTGGGCCATGTGGTGTCTGGAGAAGGGATTTCGGTGGATCCAGAGAAAGTATCAGCGGTTCAGAAGTGGCCGTTTCCTAGGTCTGTGTCCGAGATTCGGAGCTTCCTGGGATTAGCTGGATACTATCGGAGATTTATTCATGACTTCTCGAAGATCGCGGAGCCGATGACGCGGTTGACGAGAAATGATGTTATGTTTGTTTGGTCCAAGCCTTGCAGTGATGCATTTAATGAGTTGAAGAGGAGACTGACTACAGCCCCAGTATTGGTCATTCCAGATCGGACAGGGGGATTTGAGGTGTTTTGCGACGCATCCGGTAAGGGTCTTGGTTGTGTGTTGCACCAACATGGCCGCGTTGTAGCGTATGCGTCCAGACAGCTAAAGATTCACGAGAAGAACTACCCCACTCATGACCTTGAGTTGGCGGCAGTCATTTTTGCCTTAAAGCTCTGGAGGCACTTCTTGTTGGGAGAATAGGTGAAGGTGTTCACAGACCATAAGAGTCTGAAATATCTTTTCACACAGAAGGAGTTGAACATGCGGCAGCGTCGGTGGGTTGAGCTTATGGAAGACTATCACATTGACCTTCAGTACCATCCTGGGAAGGTCAATGTTGTGCCTGATGCATTGAGTCGTCTTCCAACAGTGATGATTCTTACGATTCAGTGGAGGCTTCAGCAGGAGATCAGAGAGATGGGGATAGAAGTAGTATCCCCAGGGATGACTGCTTCTCTGATGAACTTACAGATACAGTCTACTTTGGTGGACAGGATTAAGGCTGCACAGGCAGGGGATGCGAAGCTGCAGAGGATCAGAGAGATGGTATTGACTGGGCAGAGACCAGAGTTTCAGATTCATGAGGATGTGTCCTTGAGGTACGTCAGTAGGATATGTGTGCCATCTGGAGATATCAGGGAGGAACTATTGAAGGAAGCTCACAGTTCTCCGTATTCCATTCATCCAGGCGGAACGAAGATGTACAAGGATATGAGACAACATTATTGGTTGCATGGGATGAAGAGGAGTGTTGCTAAGAGTGTCGCCAAATGTATTGTGTGCCAACAGGTGAAGGCTGAACATCACCGCACTGCTGGATTGTTACATCCTTTGCATATTCTCGAGTGGAAGTGGCAGCATATCACGATGAACTTCGTGACTGGATTGCCGCGGAGTACGAAGCAGAATGACGTCATTTGGGTGATCGTTGATCGATTGACCAAATCGGCGTATTTCACACCATTCAGAGTGGGCCAGTCGACGGAGACACTTGCCAAGAAGTATATGGACGAAGTTGTGAGATTGCACGGGGTTCCTGTCAGCATTGTGTCAGACAGGGATACTCGGTTTACATCTCATTTCTGGAAGAGTTTGCAGGGGCATTTGGGCACACAGTTGAGCTTTAGCACGGCATATCATCCACAGACGGACGGACATTCGGAGCGTACAATACAGATCTTGGAGGATATGCTACGTGCCTGTATGTTAGACTTCAAAGGGTCGTGGGAAGACCACCTACACCTCGTTGAGTTTGCATACAACAACAGCTATCAGGCCAGCATCGGGATGGCTCCGTTTGCAGCATTGTACGGGAGGAAGTGGCGATCACCGCTGAGCTGGGACGATGTGGGTGATCGAGAGCTAATTGGACCTGAGATGATCATAGAGGCTGTTGATGTGGTTCGAACTATCAGGGAGAAGCTACAGCTGGCACAGGATAGATACAAGCATTGGTCAGATTTGAAGCGACGACATCTAGAGTTCCAACCAGGGGATCATGTCTTCTTGAAGATCTCGCCCAATAGAGGAATGATTCGGTTTGGCCGGAGGGGAAAACTCAGCCCACGGTACATTGGACCTTTGATGTATTGGAGCGAGTGGGAGAAGTGGCGTACAGACTTGCACTGCCTCCATCTCTTGAAGGGGTGCATAATGTATTCCATGTATCTCAGTTGTGGAAGTATGAGGGAGATTCGACTCATGTGGTCGACCATTCGGAGATTACGGTGCGGCCAGACTTGACATATGAGCAGCAGCCAGTGAGGATCATCGACCGACAGCAGAAGGTTCTCAGGAACAAGACTGTCAGCCTGGTGAAGGAGATGTGGCACCGAGACTCGTCTAGGGAGTCCACTTGGGAGAGAGAGGATTAGATGAGGGAGCGATATCCATATTTGTTTGATGTATCTTAGTTTCCTTTTAAATTCCGAGGACGGAATTTTCTGTAAGGTGGGTAGAATGTAATGGGCCTTTATTTTGGGCGGCCCGGTAGCCCCAAAAGCCCACGAAGGCTTTTTTATTTCCCTTTTCTCAGCCCTCCCCTCTCTTCATTTCTCACGCCGAGCCCTAGGGCTCCTGAGCCCGACAGCCGCCACGATCTCGCACGCCCGCTTCGCTAGCTCCGGGTGATTGACGCCACGCCCCGATCTCTCTCTCTCTCTCTCTCCCCCCGCAAGATTGCAACCGCCTCGTCGCCTTCGGTTTCACACGGGGATCTCCCCACGATCTCGTGCCTCGAACGCCTCCACGATCTCCTCTCCAGGTTTCCCTATATCTGCAGATTTCCCCTTCTCTTAGCTCTTGACGAAAGCAACTATAAGTCTCTTATATTGGTGGGCTTTTTCGGCTTGATCCTTCTCAGATCCGAGAGCTGTTTCTTCTCACGGATATATCTAGAGTTCTGGAAGCTTTCGTTCTTTGTTTTTTTATTATTGGCTTCAAAAAGGTAGATTCTTATCTTCCTATGCCTCAGTTAATTTCGATTCCTTTATGCTTTAACTTCTGAAATGAAATTCACATTTAAATACATACGGAAGTCGGATTTGGGGATAGGATGGTGACGGGAATGATTTTTAGGGTTTTTAATCCCTATGATCTAATTAATTTGTGGGGTTGGCTTCCGTCTTGCCTGGCCGGGGTCTTGGGGATTTTGAATGGCCGATGTGTTATTTTCAGTCATTCCATTAGCTTGTCTGGCCGTGGGGTTTTACTTAAGGTTTGATTGCCTTGCAGTTTCAGTTTACTACTTTAATTTGTGGGGGTTGTGACTTTTGATTAGTTCTGTATAATTCTGTTCAGTTCTGTTTAGTTCTGGGAATCTTCTGTCTAGGTCTGAAACCCTTCCGTCTTCATGATTGACCATTGGAGGCCTTGGGTGCTCACTGTTTTTGGGTGTTACCTTCTGAACTAACATCTGAACTTTGGAAACCCCTGTTACCCTTCGCAATTGATAATCTTTGGCATGTTTCCTTGCTGATATGCTCACAGTCCCTGCAGACCTTGCCGCAGGTTCGGGAACCCCCCACAAACATGATGAATCCCCAAATCTGATCCCCTAGCTACTAAAATTTTCCAGTCCACAATTTCAGTAATTAAATTCAATAAAACTGGAAATGAATGGAAGTTTAAATGTTTCAATTTTATAGTTATTAATCACCCTCAGTTCAGTTAGTGTAAAAAGTGAATTCTGATTTTAATTTCAGTTCCTTCTGTACGTAAATCTGAATGTAGTCTATTAGACATAATAGGCTGAAATGTCAGTTTAGTTATGTTATGCAAGTTCGAGTTCAGGTTCTTAGTATACGCTAGGGAGAAGGAGTAGAACAAGTTGTCAATAATTTTGTGTTGAATACAAATCTCCACATATGTATAAGAATTTATTGAATCACATGGATATTCCAATTATAGGACTGATCTCATATATAGTCAAATACGCAATTTAAAGGTGACTCATGAAATTAATGTAAATTGGACTTGATCCAATACTTGATACTTGATACACATGTCTAGCTTTAATGTACCTTGACATGACACAAAGGAACCCTTTAGATTGCGTAAGTTAAGATGATGAGTAAGATGACAATACCTGAGGTAGAATTTGAATGCAACGTCAAACCGTTAAATAAACAACTTTACATAGCTCGTCGGGGTTGGGAAACTTATAAATGAGAGAGTGCGGGAGCGATTGGAGCCCTGCTTTCGGCCCGTATCTGGGAGGATTTCCATTCACGGATCCTGAGTCCCCGTCACAGTTGACTTCTAGACTCGGCCCAGGGTAGCACCTTGCGGTCCAAGATGGTCTCCGGGTTGCACATCGTGCTCTCCGTTATAAGTCTACGATTGAAATTGAACAACTTAATAGTATATTATCACAATAAATGAACGACATTGAAATTACCATAAAATGATAGGTCTTGGCTCATCATTACTTATACAGGTTCGTAGACATACCTCTCTCTTCATAGAATCGTGATCATTTTGTTGCTTGGTTTGATAAGTCTACTCTATTGAGCCGTGGTACCACTTCTGTTGTTGCCACCAGGTGACCAAGAAGACTACGCGGAGGCACCATTGTACAAGGAGACAGAGTTTCCGGTTCAGGACGACGAGCTTTGAGGACCGGTTGGGTGAGAGTGATATTGTATCTTTATTTCATATATTTATGTTTCAGCATTAGAGTGATGATGTACTTTCCGTTTCGTTGTATATATCGTTGTAACTCTGACATTATGGTAATGAAAGGAGTATTTTAAATTCAGTCAAATTCTACTTGCCCCATGTTGCTTCCACTGGTAACTGCAGGACCTGCACAAAATGGTACAAAAGTAACTGCACCCGGGTATGGGGCGTTACAATTATAAACCGTGGAATGGAGTCTAGAGGTGGCTCCCCATGAGTTTCAAGAGGGGGCCCCTGGTGTACCGTGTCACTTTGTTCCATGTAGTACTTAACTTCCAATCATTAACGTGTACAATATTCCAAAGTTTGTGATCAGTATGTGATAGTCAATGAACTGATACAATATTGAAAGCATGCATTCAGTGTACGATATTTAAGAAAGCAATTCATGTTATACTATTCATTGTGATCATGTCAACTATTTGTTACATCTCCTGGAACATCCAATACACTAGAAGAGGGTGAATAATATATATCACGACGAATATTGCATATTAAAAGTTACTAAAACTTGTAATAAATAATATAGAAGGAAAGAACACAATCCAGAAAAAGAACCAAATGCAAACACATAGAGTTTATTTTGTTTTGGATTCTCTTAATACTACGTCCATTTCCTTACTCTCCGTAGAGATTTTCAATACACTATGACCACTTGCTTCGTGCAAGCGCAAAACATTAAAAAATGCAAACACTTCATGTGTTGCAAACTTTGTACAATCTCTTCAACAAGAGAATCGGTCACAAAAGTAAAGTAAAAACATTGTCACCATAGACTCGATGATGAGAAATGAATCGCAATGAAGGTGAGAGATTGTAAAGGCCCAGGCCCGTTGGGCTTTAATAAGACCCAAGCCCCTCCACTTTTGTTTTTCTTTCCTGTTCCTTTTCTTTTCGTGGGTTCCCTGGCTCTCTCTCTCGACGAGCCCCTTAGGGCTTTTTCATTCACCCTTTCTCTCTCCCTCTCGATCCGGCAGCAAGAAGCTCGCGTGGACTTCGGCGAAGCCCCATGGCCCCCCTCTCTTCGACGGCCCCTCAAGCTTCTTAGGGTATCGATCGTGTCTCCCCTCCTTCGTACGCACCCAGCGAACGCCACGAGCCCTCGAGGGCTTCGATCGAGGGTCCCTCCCTTACTTCTCTTTCTCTCTCTCTCTCTCTCTCTCTCTCCCCTGCTCATGTAGGTCACTCGATGGAGACTTCCGCCGCATGGGGCCCACGATGGGGCTCTCACCGCCCCAGTCACTTCGTAGCGACGCGTGACGTCAGCCCTCGTCATCCTACGGGTCTTTTTGACTCTATTAGAACCCTCCATCTTCCTGTTGAGAACTCTGTAAGTATCCTCTAGAAATTTGTGCAGATTAGATTCGGATTTCATCGGGCTTGAAGTTATTTCCTTGATGTGGTTTCTTGGAGTTTTGTTGTGGGCTTCGGATCTTGATTTCCTTGGTTCTTCGGCTCTGATTTCGGTAGACCTTATATCCTTTTTCCATTTTCGTTTCTGTTGATTCTCTTGCATGTTTTCCCGAGATGAGGTGTTGGGTTTTTTCGGAATAAAAATTGGGTTTTTATGTCGGGAAAGGATGATTCAGGGGGGGAGTGATGTAGGGTTCGAGCCCCTACGATGGTTTTAGTGGGTAGGTTTCCCTCGCCTGCTTATTGTGGAGTCCCGGGGTGCCCTAGGGGCTGTGTTGGTTTGCGGTCTGCCCCTTTTGCTTGTTGACCCTAGAGTTGGTGGCTCATTAGTCGCTGTTGTTCTCTTTGCTCACTGAAATCCTTGCTGCTACCCCTTTTTTCTTACGGCCTGTGTTGACGACACCTTTGTTTTGCTGGTTTCCTGCTGCCATGGTGTCCGACTGAGAGTTCTCTTGCTGATTTTGGGTTATTGCTGAGATTCACTTGGATAGGAGCCCTGATGTTTTGATCCATATCCCCAGCCCCTTGTTAGGAACCCCGTAGATTTTGTCGTGGGCATGGGTGCCCCCGATATATGATGAGAACCCCCTGTTCTCATCCCAAATGGCCTAGAGCCTCTAGAGCCATGATGTGGATGACTTACAAGCTTTCATTATTTATCAGATGTTGCTTTTCTTTGTTTGATTGGGTTGTCTTGTAAATACGGTTTGTTGCTTTATTACATCTCAGTTTGGAATGTCTTGCCATGAGAAACATTCATGCTTTTACCTTGTCTTGTACCAGTTTCATTATCTCGTTGCCTCACAAGCTTATTAGTACCTTGTTAGTTTAATATTATTAAATTGTGTAGCCTTGGGATGTTCTTATGATGCCACGTTACTATGTTGATATTGGATGACTAGTGGACTATCCTGAGATTGGTTCTTGACTTGACAAGTTACTACTACAGGTATGATAGTGGATTCCTTTGGCTACGTAGTTTAAGTAATATTAAACTTGACACACCTCACGACACTAACAACTAATATAATGATTACTTTCTGCTTGACTCAACGGGTTTGGGAAAACTTATGATTGGGGAGTATGGGAGCGACTGGGACTTGATCTATGGCCCCATGTTAGGGGGGCCGTCCATCATTCAGATGGGTCCTAAGTCCGGGTGACAGACATGGATGACCATCTTGATGGGTCATGGAGCCCCACCACATGTCACTGTGTTACAGCTCTTTCAGTACGATACTTTCTACTTTTGGACTATGTCCGGGGTCGCACCGTCGCGATCAAGGTAGCTTCCAGATGCACACCATATTTCCCCTCATAAGTCACAGCATAGGACTGGTTCACTTTAGCTAGCACCATCTCCATAGTAGTTTGTGCTCTTTTTGCCATCATGATGTCTCTCTTCTGTACCATTTCTACTTTCAACTGCTGTCACCTCGCCTTTTGTATCTCCTTACTCTTCCGTCGTGTGGGTTCGTCGATTACCAGGTCAGGTTACTTCTTGTTCAGTACTATCACGCCTTTGACTGTCTTATTTCCTTTTGTGCACACTTACTTTTCTTGTCCCTTGTTTAGATATTGTCTATTCTATTGAGTATGGTGCGACCTCTGTTGCCCACTAGGTACGACGCACAGGATTACACAGAGGTGTTTGAGCACGATGAGTTGGAGCTTTCACTACATGACCTTGAGAGGAGTCAGAACTCCCAGTGCAGGACCGTTTGAGCCTTGACGTTGTGGCAGGTACATGTTCCAATTACGCTTCAGAAGTAGTGTAGTTTTTACTTGTCTCTTTCCTGTTCAGTACTGCCTTACCTGTTTATTACTGTCTTTTCCTTATTTAGAACTGTGTTACTGGTCATCTCTAGAGTGTCCTTACTTCTGTACTGCTCCACATTGACTTCACTGGAACCTGCGGGACCTGCACACCCATGTTTCAATCGTAGCGGCACCTGCTGGGAGGCAGAGCGTTACAGAGATCTTCAAGGTTTCTTGAATGAAAGATTTTGTAGAAACACTCTTGAAGATGGAATCTCTATAGAGAATAGATCGACACTTTGTTCTTCAAGGAATCAAGAAAATAGCCTATCTTAGAGTGATAAATCGGAAAATTTTAGAGAGAAAAAGTGAGAAAACTTGTTTTGATTGACAGAGGTTCATGTTGTATAAATAGGGGTTGAATGGGTGCCTAAAAATTGTCAAAAAACGACTAGTTAAAAACTATCAAAACTAATGTTATTCGACTAGGAAAAACTGTTAGTCGACCATGCGCAAAAACGGTCAAAAAGAGAGCCGTTGAAAGCGACTCTAGTCGACCAAGAAAAATATGTTAGTCGACCAGAAAAGATACGCAAGTGCATTAGTCGACTAGGACTAAAAACTCCACGTTATGACAATGCTTTAATCGACTAAGACTGAAAGTCCAAGTTCCGCAGATCCATTAGTCGACCAGGAAAAGTGTTAGTTGACTAAGACTAATAAACAGAAGATACACAAAGGAGCTAGTCGACCAGGAAGAAATTCTAGTCGGCCAACAAAGTTTAGGACTTAGAATTTTTTTAAGGAAAATCTAAGTTTCAAATATGGTTCATCATCATGGTTTTAACAATCTAAGTTGCAAGAAGTAAACAGAAAAATTACAACATGATACCCTTTACAACAAGATTGAAGATACATAATATGGCAATTACCTTGAGCTTCATCCTGAATGTAATTCTTCTTGCAAAAGACTTGATATTTAAGTAGAGCTGAACCATGATGTTGAAATAAAGTATCTGCATATAGAGAGAGTTAGTATGCACAGATAACATATGTGTTTGTATCGTCAAAACCTTATGTGAAATCTTTATTGCAATTCTTCTTGCAAAAGACTTGATATTTGAGTAGAGCTGAACCATGATGTTAAATAAACTATCTGCATAGAGAGAGTTAGTATGCACAGATAATATGTGTTTGTATCATCAAAACCTCATGGGAAAGAGAATCAAATGTTATCATTATTCCAACACTATTATTAGATTATGAACATATCATATTTAAACTATGTAGTATCAGTTTCTCAATGTAATATCACCCGTTGTGTCAAGTGCAATTGTTGTTCAGTTAAAATGTCTGGTGTCATGTCAGAGTAATGTGATTGCTTTCTAGCTGTTCTCAAGGTATGTATGTTTCATATTTATCTTAATTACGTAGATCTTGATGCATCAAGTATGTGTGTTTCAATTCACGTTCTCAATGACTGCATAATTTCTATGTTGAGATAATGTGATCAAGTTACAAGTCCATTAATTTCAATGTTTTATATGCATAGCCCTAAGTACATAATTTTAACAACAAAATCCAACAATTACAATTATTTGCATGCATGGTCCGCAATTTAAATAAATGACAATGTCAGAAACAGTTTTCTATTATCATCAAGTGAAACCGATTTATGTTTAAAATTGCAATCTTAATTATTGGCAAAACCATATTTTTTGTGTTGGATCAGATTCACACTTTCGGCGACCCAGAATTCTATAGTCTACCGGCCTAGAGAAAGAGTCGACACAACACAAGAATATGAACAATGACAAGCCCTCAAGCCCAAGACTACCACAAAGCTCATTACTAAGCCTGTGAGCAGTCACCCAACAACAACACATGCCATGTAACCAGCCCACGGAAAAACCACTGAAGGGTAAAAGGTCCATAAACGAACAAAAGAAAGCCCAAGATAGTAATGGACTAAACCAGCACTTCCCCAAAAGTCCAGAGCTTAAAGTTCTAGCGTTAGAGCGAAAAGCCCAACTGGGAAGTAACGACGAAATAGAGAACAACATGGGACGAAATAGAGAACAACATGGAACTAACGGTGGATACAATCCATTAGTAGGACAAACCCAAGGTAACAGCCGTAAGGCACAGAGCCTGGAAGCAACAAGCATTGAAACCCCACATGCATAGCCATAGCCATTAACGACTCCTATAGGCAACTACATAGAAAAATATACAGCCGAACGAAAGAAAAGGGTCGGCAACGACGAGAGCTGCCACCACGACGATGGTGCTGAAAATGTTCTCGCATATGGAAAAATGCAAATCATCATATCCCAACATAGAAAATATTCAACAATTCCACAAACAATTCCAACAAGGACTCATCCAAAAATCCATCAAATAAATTCAAGAATTAAATAGGAAAATAAACGGATGGAGAAGAAATAATCTACCAATCAAGAGATCCGAAAAAATCCGAAGCCCCAGAAAAGATCAAAAAGCCGAATCAAACGATTTTAAATCGAAAGAATGTTAGAGAAGAGGAGATAAATTTATGTATGAATAAACCCTAGAAAATAACCGAATTTAAATAAAGGATGGGAAACGCGTGGGAGGGCATGTGAGTTCGAGATCGTGCGCCGAAGAGTGGTTCGAAATCGACTAGGGTTTTCGAAGGGGGGAGGGTTAGCGGCGGCTATGCGGTTCGCGTCGAAGGAGAGAGGGCAACCGAGGTTCTTCTATCGGTTGGCTGGGGGGATTAAAGTATTATTTGTTGTAGTCTTGGGTTTTGAAGTGAGGTGGATTTAAGTTAATCTCTAAGTGGGCAGATTACAAAGGAGAGGCTGAGGGCTGGAGAAAGAGAGAGATATATGGATTTAATTGCTTGGGATTTTGATGAGAGTATTGGGCCGTGAGCTGAGAAAAATGAAGGGAGGAAGAAATAGAAAAAGAAAACAAAAGAAGAGGCTAGGGGTAATTGCGCCTTACGAGTTGGGATTTTATTTGAGTTGGGAAAAGAGAAAATAAGAAAGAAGAAAAGAAAAAAGGTTGTTGGATCATGGGCTTTGAAAGTAGAGAAAAT
This sequence comes from Scilla litardierei, assembly GCA_030789695.1. Lineage (NCBI taxonomy): Eukaryota > Viridiplantae > Streptophyta > Magnoliopsida > Asparagales > Asparagaceae > Scilla > Scilla litardierei. The sequence continues at coordinate 13,933,847 of CM061137.1, read as the reverse complement.
AATAAAGATTGGTGTGAAAAGGAGTTGGGCTTTTCGGTCGGGCCAAAGAAAGGAGAAAAAATAGAAAGGAAATGGAAGCGATATAAATAGGAAAATGATTTTGAAAAAATCTTTAAAAATTACAGAAAATTCCAATAGTGCCATTACAATTGGCTATCGTAAATCATCTTAACTTTGACAGTATACTAGTATCACACCCCGCTTTTCGGGGGCCGTGGATGCTTTTCATTCAAGGCTGGTTCTGCCGATATCAATGAAAACAATATAAAAATGATGTAGAAATGTATTGAAAATCAAATACTCATTTTATTCAATTTCCTTCAAGTCGAGGAATAAAAGGTCTAATGATAAAGAAAAAGAAAGTACAATCTCTCAGTTGAAATGAAATAACAAAAATAAAACTCATAATATCACTCCTCACTCAACCTGAACTCAGAACTCTGTGTCATGCACATGAAACTTCATATACTCGGGTACCTCTGCACACTCCTGCTTTGTACAGAACGGAAACAACAAAGAACTGTATTTCCAACTTAGATGTAGACTATATCTAATTCAAGCAAACAGTTTATATGCTAAGTAAAATAATAAAATATACAATTAAAAGGCATGTAAACTAAATTATGGAACATGTCATGGATGTTTTGATATTAAAAGTTTAGCTAACCATTTTCAATCTGTGACTCATAATAAAGAGTCCGATATACAAACCAAAGACCACATTTTACCACAGGAAGCTACCCGGGCCAAGTCTAAAAACAGAAAACAGGAAGTGACTCACGATCCATCCAACATAACCGGTCTGGGTCTTTAAAAGAGGTCGGAACAAGAAACAAGAATGTGACCTTACCAGATTGTATCTGAAAGCATATCTCCAGTCACTCATGCACTATCTATATTATGAGTTATCCGATCCCCAACGAGTCAAGTGTAATATTGTTTAGTTAGCAGTATGGGTGTCATGTGTAATGTCCAAGTTACATGTTTTTTAGTTGTCTAGTTATTTCTAGGTTTGCATGTCAACAGTGTCAAGGTCAGGTATTATTATAGTTCTTAGGAAGTGTCTATGTTTCAAATCATTTTAAATTACACAGTTAGGGGTTTTCAGATTAACAAGTCAAGTTCCAACAGTAATATATGTCATGTGTCAAACTCCAGTATCAAGCCATATGTTATTTGATTTCATCATCATTATTTGCACAAGCCTTAAGTACGTAATCTAATGATATAATTTAATAGTTTTGTAATTTCCACAATTTACTCCTAGGAACGGTGTAAATCAAATTCTCGCTCAAAAGTAAAATTTTAAAGTAATTACCAACAAGGAAAAATCAAGTAATTGCATGTAAAATTGAAATTTATTTTAAAACTGAAATTTAAATAAGATGTAAGGACAACATAAAGCATATGAGATCAGATTCACATTTTGGCACCCTTAAAACTAATATTACAGTCTCCTAGCCCAGAGGGGTGCCACAATTTAAAGTAATGAATAGTAACAAGTCCACAGACCTAACAACAAGGCCATCCAACTTTTAAACTACATGCACAACCCATGAACCAACAGTAAAAGAACTACCCATGAAACCTACAATAATAGGGCAAAAGCCAGAGGGCCAAAAGCCTAAGGAATAACAACGACAAGATGGGCTCAAGGCCTAGATTAATGGCAGAGCCAATAAGTAACGATAGGGCAGAACACATAGCAGTAGCAACCAGTCCAATCCAGAAAACAACTACAAGGACAACATCCCACAAAATATTCAGCATCAACCAAGAACTCAGACACCAAACATCATGAAATCTCAAGAACAACCGCATGCAAAAACCTAGCAAAACAGTAGTGTAAAACCCAAGGCACAACCATGGAAAACCCACAGGTTGCCCACCAATCTAAGAGATGAGGAGGGGAGTGGTGAGGGTCGCCGCAAGGCCCTTTAGAGCTGTCGAATTTATCAATCAAATGGAAAAATTCCCCCGAGGAAATCATGAATCATCACGTCCTTAAATCATCCAAAATTTCCAACAATTCAAACCTCAATAATTTCAGAAATTAACATGAATTAATTAAAAATAAACCGAAATAAATCTTGGGGTGGAAATAATCTACCGTTCACCGTAGATGGCCAAAAATCCAAGAGTTCCCCGTGCCATCCCTCCACCAATGATGATGTTTGCTTGATCCGCGAGCAGAAACGAAGCAATCAATCCAACGATACATCGAAGCCCAAATCCAAAGAAATCAAGACCGAAAGCTCGGAAATTTTAGAGGAAAAAATATAGTTTTCACATAAAATCCCATGAAGAGAAGAGTGGAGAAGATATAGTCACTGGGGGGAGGCCATTGGGAGAGATCATGTGCGAGATCGTGAAGAAACAGTAACCGAAGAGAAACAAAGAGGTGGCTCGTGCGAGATGGGGAGTTCGGGTTTCTTTCTTCTGTCGAAAGGGAAAAGAGAGGGGGGCATATTGGGTCGAAGTGGGAGAGTAGGCAACTGATGCTGTTTTGCTCGCTCGGGGAAAAGGAATAGGGCGGTCCGCGTGTGAAGGGGTGGAACTGTTTATGGTTAAATGAAAGGCTTGGGCTTGTTTTAAAGGAGAGGGGAAATGTAGTGGTGGGCTGGCGGTTTTGGGCCAAGGAATAAGGAAAAGTGAACGTAACGAAAAGAGAAGAAGAGAAAAAGAAAAATCAGAAAAGTATATAAGAAAAATCGCAAAAAATCTTATAAAAATATGGACCATTACAACTAGTCACCTTTTAAAATCATCTTTGATCACATTGTCTTTTTTTCCTTTTTGTCTGCAATATATCTTGGCATCCTTATGTTCATTCTTAGTTTTCCGTGTGCTGTCTTTATGTCTGACATTCTGAATCATCAAACATAGAATGCCATTTGGCTTTACAGTAATTCGGTCCAGTTATGTAGGCTTAATTGCACAAAAAATACCACAAATTTACTTGTCTAAGCATGAAAATGCCCTTCTCTTTTTTGGATGCACAAAAATTCCTCAAACTTTCAAAAACTTCGCACTTTGATATCTATTATTACTGAGTTCTCAGTATATACCACAGAATATTCCCATGTGATGAAAATGTGACTTTTTTTTTGACTTTCACAACCCTATGTTTAGTCTTACTTAACCAAGCATTCTCTTCTACATTAATAAAACACTAACCCCCTTACTGTTAACAATCCACAATCCTCTCACTCTCACCTCTCTATCCTAGTACCGACATCTGTGCTCACCTTATACTCACCATTTTTTAAATACATCTAGTATTTTTTTGAAAGCCCAGCCATATCTATATTTTCTTTTTTGAAGAAAAAAAGCAGGGTGGCTCAAAATATATTGCTAACTACTAAATACATAGATACACAATTAGATGCCTCAATCATAATATCTATAGTTCTCTTTCTATTGATTCATATTCCTACTAAACTTTTCCTCAGCATAGGGTTCTATGAGGATGAGTAGTGGACACAAGCATCTTCACTCACTGCATGCATAGAACTGGCTAGGGAGGAGAAAATCATCTAGCTATAAACTCAATAGATCGTGGACTATAAAGATAAAGATATGCAAACATAGAGATTAAACAGGGCCACACAGATAATGTTTTAACAGACTAACATGAATTACACTACAGAAGATCAAAAGGCCAATACAAGGATTCCCCTTTCCTGAATTTCACAGAGATAGCTCCCAGAATTGGGCACTCTTCATCAATGTTCATCCCCTGGTAGAAACTTGGGAAGTCACATAGCATGACCAGCTTTCTCATCATCTCATTTCTTTCGCATACATCCACTGCTGGACACAGCTTTATGCAAAAACAGTATGTTAGCAAAAGTAGCTGTCAGAGTTGTTTCACCCTCAGAATATTGGATCATTTCTCATCTTCCAGATACACCAGCAAGTTGCAGGAATGATCAAAGACAACACCCTCATCTTTCATATAGAACTAGCGTTATGATATTCCATTAGTAGTCCATCTATATTATTTGGGAATCTGCCTATACCCAAGTGAGACCAAACGTAGTTCCAAAGTATTTGGCTACTTAACGATGAAATGATAGGTGTACTGGGTTTAATGCGTTGAGGAACAGAAGGCACAATCAGTAGACCATTGCCAGCCTTTTCTAGTTAATTTGCCTTTGGTGTGAGGACCCATTTTCAGGAATATCTGGAAGAATACCTTTAATTTTAGGGGTACAATTTCACTCCAACGAACATTGAACATTGTAGAAATCAGACCTAAGCCCATGTATACTGAAGAAGTGGTTGAAGGATTTAAACAGTGTTAAGTACCTGAAGGACTCAAACACCAAACGGGTCTGTCCAATAGCGTATTCAGCTAACATATTCCTTAAGTAGTAAAAGTTCCTGACCACAATTGTTTCTTCTAGTCATTCTAAGAATCAAATTCTCATGCCAGATGGCATTACCAAGTTTCCCTTGGGAGCTCACCCAACAATCATCAGGGAATGCAAGTTTAAAAACTTCAGGAAATGAATGTTTCAAGTGGATTGGTTGAATCCATGAATCAAGCCAAAATCTGATATTCAAACATGTGCCTCCATCCCACTTAAGATTGGTAAGGAAGTAGTTTTTAGGATGAAGTGTAGAGTTGCCAAACAAAGACTCGAAAGTAGGAGGAGGATTAGTAAGATAGGGTTGCTGGGGAGGAGGGTGGGAGGGATTAATAGAGTTAACGACATTGCCCACAAATGAGTTGTCCAAACATTTCCAGAGCCACTTAGTAATGCCATATTGGAAGTTTCAATGTCAATCACACCCAGGCCTCCTTATTTGAGTAAACAAACAATTTTTCAATTAACTAGATGCTTAAAATAATTCCCATTATTTCTACCTCCCCAACTGGAAGTCTGAAAATGAAGCATAATATTGAGGGATTGCTGAGAGAACTGAGTTGGCTAGAATTAATCATCCCCAACAAACATGAATTTAGATTTCCAGAAGCTATAGTTTCTTAGAGAATTATCTATATGTTTATTGCTTGCACTTTGTTGTTATCCAGTATTGTGATGAAATTGCATGCCTCTTATACATGTACCCCTTGACATGCACATAGTCATTTTAGAACCATGTAGTGGGCCATGCAGGGATCATCGTAAATGTTCACTGTGATATTCAACCTGAAAGCAAGTTCCACTAGCACCATTTTCTGTGCACTTGAACAATGCATCCTTAAATTTCCATTTCAATACTAAATCATTTACACCAACCTTCTTGTCAAGCTTGTTAATAGTTATTACTAATATATCAACTTTCATGACAACTAAAGTTTCATAAGTTTTGTGGAATGTGTTGAAGTAGAAAATAAACAGGCCACACACCCCAAACTAGGATATTGATGCTCTTTCTATTGCGGAGAAAATACAATACGTTTATAACTCTTTTTTGATTCCTCTTTCTAGCTATAACTCGGTATTCCTAAACTGGAAACTAAACTTCCTATTCTTAAACTGATAACTAAAACTCTTTATTATGTTCACTTCCCCACATGCTATGCATTATTAGCTAGCGGATAGATGTCAATTTGACTAGACAAAACTTTTATGCACAATACATCTTTATCGAAGTATGACTGAGCACTTATTCATGCATTAGACTATAGCATTACTGTAACAAAATAGTTGTACTATAACGGTACTTAGCGGTGTGGAGATTGTAGCATGGTAAAGGTACTGTGGTGGGTTACTCTAACATACACAGTAGTGGGCATTGCACCATGTATTGTCATGAGCAACATCTTGACATTGGCCAACCGCTAGGCACATGCTATATGAGTACGGTGATATGATTTTTCTATGTTTTGATGATAAAAATATGATTTTTAGGATTTTTCTAGGGTTTTGATGGATAAAGATAGGTTTTTGGTAGAAAGGTGGAGTTTTAGGGTGAAGAAAGGATTTTTATGCTAGAAAGTGGAGGTTTGGGAGAAAAGTGGCTGATTTTATTAATAATAACCTAAAATAAAGGGATACAAAGATGGGTTGAGTTCTTTCGAGAGGAACTCTCTCCCTCAAGCCGCTAATTCTAGAGGACGGTCGCACTCTCCTATCAAAGAGTGATAATCTTACCTCAAACACGTTTTCTTCTCCAATATTCAACTCTCACTTCTAATCCCCATAGCCTCCTATAAATAATAAACTGAAAATAACAAATTATAAAAAGAACCCTAAAACTGAAAATTATTAGAGCCCTTAGAAATACAAAAATTACGAAAACGCCCCTAATTGACCAAAATTCCAGACCCATCATTACTACGTCCCTGAAAAATCATGTTGTCCTCAAGTTGGTGCATGAAGCGCGTGGGCCCTCCCTTCTGACTGATGGCGAACGTCTCCTACTTGATCAAAAGGATAAGATTGGTTTTCACCGCCCTCAACGATACCCGGACAGATGCCACGACATTCGTCCAACCCGGCTGAAGGTTATTCATGCCCAAAACACTGATGCCAATGCTCAGGAGGCCATCCATGTGTAAACCATGGGCGCACAAAAGTGTTGACGCGCCACTGCAGGCCCCGAAAGACAATGAATACGTCTTGACGGACCCCTAGCCTGCGAACATGCCCAATCGAACCGGCAAGGCAAAGGAAAGGCCCAGCGGGCCCTGCAGGTTGGCTGTAGCTCTCCTTTCTGACTGATGGCGCACGTCTCCTTGATCAAAAGGATAGGATTGGGTTTCACTGCCCTCAACGATGCCCGGACAGACGTCACGACAGTCGTCCAACCCGACTGAAGGTTCTTCATATACCAAAAACACTGATGTCAATGCTCAGAGATCATCCATGTGTAAACTATGTGCGCACAAAAGTGTCAACGCGTCAAGATAGGCCCCGAAAGATAACGAATAGATCTTGACGGGCCCCTGGCCTACGAACATGCCCAACCGGACCGGCTATGCAAGGGCAAGGCCCAGCGGGCCCTGCAGGTTGGCTGCAGGGCTGCGCCAGCCCTGCAGATCTTGCGACCTAAAGTGAGAGAGGGAGGACGTGTCACCCCCGTTTGGTTGTCGTCGCCTCTTCAGAGTCCTTGTCTCGACATGCATAAGTGTTGTCGTCATCATTCAGATCTAGCTTGGCGGCTTCCAAATGTTCTACCTTTTCGTTGCCTATGCCGCCTTTTCTTCCTCAACGGCTTCAATCCACTCCCTAAAGAGTTGCCCCAAAAATTTCTCATATTTTTTTCCCGTTAAAGGTGTCGCCTTTAGCCCTAGATCTATGCTTTCGCCCAACTCTGAAATTTTCGATACCTTTAGATCTGACGTTTGTTGAATTAGGGTTTGCAGAAGAGCATCGTATTACGCTATGGTTTGCTTGATGAATTCAAACTTTGCATTATCCTCTCCTCCCACGTCGCCATGGATCATAGTGTTCTGATACCACTTGATAGGATTTTTTCGGATTTTTGATGATAACAATATGATTTTAAGGGTTTTCTAGGGTCTTGATGGAGATTTATATGGCTAGAAAGTGGAGATTTTGGGGAAACGGTGTTGTTTTTGTTAATAGTAACTTGAAAATAAAGAGATACAAAGATGGATTGAGTTATTCGAGAGGAACTCTCTCACCCAAGCCGCCAATTCTAGAGGGCGACCACACTCTCCTATCAAAGAGGGATAATCTCCACTCAAACAAGTTTTCTTCTCCAATATTGGGCTCCTATCTTTAATTCACATAGCACAATATAAATAATAAACCGGAAATAACAAATTACAAAAAGAACCCTAAAACTGAAAATTACTAAGAGCCTCTAAACATTCGAAAATTACGAAAACTCCACTGATGGACCAAAATTCGAGATCAATCACACGGTGACAAGAAAAATTTCTATGGCTTTAATACTATGTTGAAATATAAAATTAAAAAGGCCATGCAATTGAAACCAAGGTATTGGTGCTCTTGTTATAATTGAGAAAATACAATTTAATTACAAATTTTATTTGACTCTTATTCCTAAACTTGAAACTGGATTTTCGTATTCTTTAATTGGAAACTATAATTCCTATTCTTGAAAAAAATAAATGTTTTCTATCACCATTCATCTTCTTTTGCATGCAATACTTTGGCTTCATATTTTAGTTTTTCGTTTGGTTTATTAATTTTCTATTATTCCCTTATGCATCCAAATTGTAAATGTTGTTAGAATGTATATGATTGTTTAGAATTTAGATAGAATAAAGTCCGAGGGAATACTTTAGTACACAACTATTATTGAACCACTTTGTTATCATTTATCTTTTGCTTATAGTGATCAACACAACCAATTTTCATACTAGGTATAACCAAAGTTGTGTTGATGCTTACATTATTGGAACACAATGATTGTCACTATATTTATATGTTTAGAAAACAATAATGATATTAAAATATTTAAGGAATAATAAATCTATACCCATCATGCAATCCATTACATTAAGTAGATTATGGAGCAATATAGAGCATGTGAGAGATTTGCATATGATCTTTATTGACCTATAGAAACCTTACGATAGAGTTCCTATAAATATTTTGTAGTCGGTCTTAATGAAGAAAGGGTTTCATTTCATGTATGTTACACTAATTCAAGATATATATTAAGGAGCAATTATTAATGTGAAGACTTATAGAAGGATAACAGATAATTTTTCGATCACCATTAGGTTATATTAAGGTTCAGTTTTGGGTTTCCGCTTCTGTATTATAGTGTAGAGCAGCTCATTCGGCATATTCAAGATAAGGTGTCTTGATGTATGTTACTTACAAATAATATTATTTTGATAGATGAGACCAAAAGTGATGCAAATACAAAGTTAGAACAATGAAAACATACATTAGAGACATGTGGTTTCAGACTTAATAGGAATAAGACCGAGCATATGGAACATAAGTTTAGTAGAGTGAGATATGAATATCATATCTCATGGTAAAACTAGATGTGAAAAGTATATCGGTAAGTAAGTATTTTAAGTATCTCAGATTGATTATCTAAGATGATGAAGGTATTAAGAAAGATGTTGATCATAAAATTAAAGCATGATGGTTGAATTGGAGAATCACAACAAAAATGTTGTACGTTAAAATGTATTGTTACTGTTAAATGGTAAATTATATTGTTGTTTAGACTAATATTGTTATATGCTACAACGTATTGAGCTATTATCAATAAGCAAGAATATTGTTTGGGTATGACATGAATCTGAATGTGGAAATATTAGAAAGGATAAGGTAAGAAATGATGACATTTGAGTGAAAGTATATGTGATCCTTACAGAGGATAAGACCAGAGGATATGAGGACATTGCTCAAGATGGCTTGGTCATACATACGGGAGAAATTATAACACATGTTAAAAAAGATAGAAAATATGAGTGTTGACGTCAAGAGAAAGAGATGTAGACCGAAGAAGATTGGATGGAAGTGATAAGAATGGATATGCAGGATCTTGGTTTTACGGAACCAAGCTTTAGATCATAATGCATTGAAAATAAGTATCCTACATCACAATCCGATGTGATCATGATCCGACATTCTTTATATTGAGTCCATGAAACTACCCCCAATTCTTTAAGATGAAGGCTGAATTAACCATCTGCTCAAAATAATTTTCCTTTTATTAATTTTTGGGTGGTTGTGTTTGTCATTTTTTGGGGTGGAGGGAGGGGGAGTTCCATGTAGCCATATAGAATTATGTTTCAGCTGTAGAGAATTATGTTTTCCGGCCAATTCACACAGCTAAGAACCACAAGAATACACCAGGCATCTAGGTAATATTACATATGCTACGAGTTCTTGTTGGATTTAGTGGATATTTAGTGGATATGTTCTTGGTTGAATGAAGTTTTACTGAATCTGGCCTCCTATGTAGTTTGTTATAAAATATTTTTTGATTCAATCACAGTTGATATAAAACGAGACATGCGATTGATTTGTTGCCTCTTTGTAGCCGTTGATGTATGAGGGAGTAGAATTTTTTTATCTGTTTCTTGGTTTATGGTATACTGCATCTTATGGCAATCCGCTTCATCAATTTATCTTGATGTATAATGCTAAATTATTGACTTGTAGGTTTTGGTCTTCTGGTATTTCAACTATTTCTGTATCCGCCAGCAGTGAAACTCCTTGGGATCGTAAATGTATCCCGAATTGCGGCGGTATATATTCATTTTTACCCATCTTTGGTTTTGAGATTCTTTTCAATATTTGAGTTTTTATAGTCATATCCTATGTTTTCAATGTTGCAGGTTATAAGCATACCATTACTGTCTAGTTATCCCTTTATGGCTAAGCTGTCGGGACTTGTGCTTTCAATAGTAGTGACTGTTGCATCCTTATTAAAGAATGTTCTCTCTGTGAGTACAAACATGAACAAATTATGGTTTTATCAGTACTGAAGTTAATGTATCGGATTATTATTTTTCTTGTTAAATTTGATATTAAGAGAATTTTGTCTTCCAAGTGTCGATTTTTGGAGTTCCTTCTTCTTGTCATAGTGTATGCCCTGTGGTGCAGGAATAATAATATATTATTACCCATAATTATGACATTTATAGTAAATGAATGCTGCATGTGCACAGTGAAGCATACTGCAATAAAGAGTATACTAAATGGATTACAGTATTAGAACATGAATAAGATTGAGAGGGACCCACAACTAATGATGTTTGGTAAAGCCATAAACTAGTAACCGAAACCATAACTAAGCTAAAAGCTTAAACCAATTACTTGAGACCTATTTCCTTATCTATAGACTTCAACTTCTTTTAATTTTCTAATGTGAAAATATTATTTTCAACGCCCCCTTCAACTTTAAGGTGGGGTTTTGAGTTTGAATATTAGATTTTTTTTTAAAAAGATGATCATGATTTAAATTGATTAGGATCCGGGTTAAGGCGATTAAGACGGATATGATGAAAAATGTCGATTATATAATGGATGGCCATTAAGGCAGTGCAAAAGAAACTTGTCAAAGGGTATGATTACAAAGCGACAATCTTCAAGGGATTTAACTCAAAAATTAGGTTGCTTTGATATCATGTTAGATAGACAAGATTGAGAGGTGGACAAAACTAATGGTATTAATGAAGCCATAATTAGTAGTTGAAACCATATCTAGTTTAAAGGCTTAAACCAATCCGTAATCAGACCAATTCCTAATTTATGAACATCAACTTCTTTTACGTTTTTACATATGAGACTATTTTTCTGAACAAGTATGGTCGATCAATCGAGAGATAACTAAGTGGTCGAATTTGGGTGGGATGCAGGGGTAGAGAGAATGACCCCATGGAATAAAGTGTAACTCAAGAACACACATCATCCAATATATTTTTTATCAACGCACACGTTTTGGTATCTGGAGTGAAAGTGAACGTGCTATTTGGTTTGATTATATTGAACACCAATTGTTATACTCTCCACACATGTAGTTCTACATTGTATGTGATCATTAATAACATACAGGTTGACCCTACTCCATGATGAATCAGTAGTATGAGTGGCAAATGGGTCAGATCGTGCCGGATAACCCGTTTAGGGGTATCCAAACCCGATCCGGATCAAATTCGGGGCATGAATATAAAATCCGTACCCGACAGGTTGTCGGGCTGCCCAAACCCGACCCGCATTAATCAATTTTTTTCCTTTCAAAAATAATATTTCAAGTAATGATCAGCCACAAGAATCATTAAATGAACAAGTGCCCAGCAACTAAGTAGCAACTAAGTGATTCGTAAATTAAGAATTAAGATTTGAAATTAACAAAAAATGACAATAACAAGAATTGATCCCCAGACCACTTAAACATATGCAGAACATCCGAAACCCCTCACGAAAAAGTCCAATGCAACTTGTGTTCACATATTTTTATAGAAATATAAAATACAAATATAAAGTAAATCTGGTATGATTCCGGTGGATCCAGGTTGCCAGGTCAAACACGTATCCGACCCGGATGTCCATGCAGGTCAGCTTGGTCAATTCTACCCAACCTATTTATGCCCCTACTAATATCCGGTTAATGAGGCCGGGTTCGGGTCGGGTCGGGTTCATTTTGTGATCTCTAATCTGGAGTAAACTGGACTTCACGAATGCTACAAGCATCTTGGCAACCTACATGCATTTAAGAATTATACATGTTATCAAGTTCTCAATGATTATAAGCAATCTCTCAAGCCATATAATCCTCAACAATTTTTCCAATCTCTTTCAGAGTTTCAAATACTGGATGCGTTTTAGTTTTGCCATCTTACCTTGTTGCTTCAGCTCCAAATTTATGCACATATTGTCAGAAGCTTAGTTCAAAGGTCAGAGGTGAAGGGTGACTTGTGGAAAGTGGTTTGCACCTGAAAGACATGTTTCTTCTTTCCACCGGCTATAATGCTATTGACTGAAATCTTTTCATTCATACATCTAATTCAAGTTGGACATGTATTATCTACCATTAATTACTTAGACAAATAAAACGATAATACCATTAATTACATAGATAATGAAAACCAAACCTATGTTTTGGATATAATATTGAATTCAAGACTGCTGTAATTTCTGACTGCGCATAGAAACGGATTGGTACTCAATAAATTTTTCCTGAACCTTAAAAATGATTAATGCATTTTTTAGTTGTTATCTTTGTCACCCCCTATATTACACTGATACTTTAGGAATATCAGTTTAAAAACCCTGATGATTCCAGTTGACTCGATCTATATCTAACACACATTTTCTTTTCTAAACAGACTAGTATCATCACAGGAACACTAATTTTGCAAAATAATGCCGTGGTAATTCTCTTCTCATTTATTATGGATTATAGCTACTTTTCAAACTAATAATTATACCTTCAAACCAATGTCATGAATCATTTACTGATAGTAACCTTTGTCACCGATTGCAGCCTCAACACCAAAGGGGAGCTGCAAATGGCATTTCAATGACTGCAATGTCTTTTTTCACTGCTGTTGCTCCAGCAGCTGCAGGTGTTATGTAAGTATGACTCGCTTGGCTTATTCTAGGAGGAACTGTAAAAATTTTACATCTAATCATAAGTACTCTGTGAAGTTTTACTAATAGGTCACTTTAAGGCTAGCAACAAAACAAACTATCAACTACTATTTATTTCATATATAAATTTAGTCAAAACTTTTGTTGTCCGTTGTATTGTGGTAAATTCTGCAGATGCTGACATACCATGATTACAGCTGCTTCCTTTAATGTCTTTGGATTTTCTCCTTGATGAATTTGCTAAAATTCTTGCTATTTTGCTTAGAAATAATTACAGACATAGATAAGGGCAAATATGGAAATGGACATGAACTAACATGGTACCTTTCATGTCATTAGCTTGATAATTATTGTATCATATTTACGTAGCATGATGATAGATATCATAGTACTGTGGACACAGTAGCATCTATTTAGAGATAATGTATGCTTCATTTACCCTATAGAATAATTATAGCAATACTGAATCAAAACATAGAATATGTACATGACACACAGCGTATGGAAAATTTATTGCCACAGAAGGTGTGAGAACGACGAGGGTCCTTTACGACCATACCAAGTCATGGTCGCGGAAAGGTACTAATGGATGCTACATATTACAACCCAACAGTTATAACCTAAATGTTAATTGTTGGGAATTCCATGATTTTCAATCCGAATCTGGAATCATGTGGAAAGGTTATGATCCACGGATATAGTCTGTGCTACACATTATGAGAAGGTTATTGGTCTATATTGATCGCTATTCTCATCAGAATGAACATCAAATTTGCATATCATACCTTCGGGTATAAGTTACATATTAGATTAATTTCATCATAATGTAATTAACACCTTAGACTGCTATACTGTACTTGACACAGACTTAAGATGTTAATTGACATTAACTTTATTCGTTGATCATCTTGCATATCATTTACTATTAGATTGTGATTGTAGATACACCTGATTATTACCATACTTGACTTATTACTACATAGACTTATCATCCTTATTATTTTATAATTTCTTTTACTGATAAATGCTTAAATAATATTTGAAAATAATTTTTTGTTTTTAAGATCTTACTGAGTAAATCTAGCTGATGACATTCACTTTTATTGAATATCGGTTAGGTTTCGAGAGCGAATATATAGAGGCTGATCCTTTTATAGATTGATGAAGATGAGCGGGTGTTTCCAGAGGATTACGCTTAGTTATTTTTTAGTAGTAGGTATCAATAATATATGGATCCTATTTTGTTCTGTTCGCAAAGCCTTTATTTTATTATTGCTATTTTTTATTTCATTGTAACAATGCACTCTAATTTTAGAAGATATTTTTCTTTATTTCAGATTGAAATGTAATTATTTTGTTTTCTATTTTTATTTGTAATTTGCTAAAGAAAACTGTGTGGAGAATTTGGATGGTGTTTATACATTTTACGCTAGACGTATTTAACTCAAAGTAAGAAGAGAGAGAGAGAGAGAGAGAGAGAGAGAGAGAGAGAGAGAGAGAGAGAGAGAGAGAGAGATATATATATATATATATATATATATATATATATATATATATATATATATATATATATATATATATATATATATATATATATATAGACACACACCATTATATACAGATTCTCCTTTTGAATTAACTATGTTACGTGTCTTTCATTCCATTCTCCAGTATAATAGGAAGTGGGACGTGACACTTCAACATTCCTTATATCATCGGTTTGAAAGATATTGATATTCTAAAGAAGATATCTTCAGTGTTAGAAATTTATGTAGACTTCACTGTCACACGTGAACTTGGATTCTTATTTAGAAGAACTTGATCATAATTTCTTTAACATACCAAATTTTTATGTAGCTGCTGTTGGGAATAACGGTCTAGGATTTCTTGTTTGATGATAACAAACTTTAATTAATTATTTTGATGTGGTTGTTAAGTAATTTCAGGTGAAAACAAGACAATGGAGAGCTAAGAGCATTTTTGTCATTTTGGAGATAAATGGCACTTTTGACATATAAGGGCAATTTGGTCATTTTCACGAAGTTATAAAGCATCAACTATGGCCATGGATCATGTGGAAGATAATGAGAAAGTCACAGAAATTTTTGGATTTGAAAACGAATCTAAAATGGCTAAAATATGTGATATAGAAGCTTGGGGATAGAATTGTAAATTACATGCAAAGAGGCTAGGTTTTTTCCTATCTACCTCTTGTTCCCAGGCAACCTCTCCCACATCTCATAGCCCATCAAACACCGACAACCCATCCTACAGCCTACCTCCCCGATACACCTCCTCCCACTCCACCTCCAATGAGTTCTCATCTGCCTGCCCCTCTTCCCACTCATCCCATGACTACCCGCTCTATGGTTGGCACTTTCCGCCCTCGCCAACCTCTTAATCTCCATGCTGATATCGCATCTGAGGAACCTCTCTCCTTCAATGAAGCTTCCAAACATCCCCACTAGATCGCTGCCATGCAATCTGAATTCGATGCCCTCACCCGTCAACAGACTTGGGATCTGGTTGTCCCCCCTCTAAATCCAACATCATCGGCTGCAAGTGGGTATACAAAATCAAGCGGGACTCCATGGGGTCTATTGCTCGCTACAAGGCCCGGTTGGTTGCCAAGGGCTTCCACCAAAAGGAAGGCCTTGACTATGCTCAAACATTCAGTCATGTGGCCAAACATGGCTCCATCCGCCTTCTGATTGCACTCGCTCTTCACTTCGATTGGCCCGTCAAACAGCTCGATGTCTCCAATGCCTTTCTACATGGCAATATTGAAGAGGACCTCTACATGGAGCAGCCGGTGGGCTTTATTGATCCTTCCTTCCCTCACCACGTCTGCAAACTCCGGAAGGCCTTGTATGGCCTCAAACAGGCACCGAGACAGTGGTACGCCCGTTTTTCAACCTTCATTCGTCTCCATGGCTTCATTCCCAGCATCGCCGACTCCTCCCTCTTCGTTCGGCACTACAGTGGTCAGACTACAGTGATCTTGCTCTATGTGGATGATATTCTCATCACTGGATCCTCTTCCTCGTATATCCCTCAATTCATCACCTTATTATCTCAAGAATTCTCCCTTAAAGACCTTGGCGACCTCTCCTACTTCTTGGGTCTGGAAATACAACGACACCGTCATGGTAGCTTCGTCCACCAAACTAAGTATACTAAAGACCTCCTTCAACGAGCGGGACTTGCCAATTGCAAACCTGCCCGAACTCCTGTCTCGGCTAAGCTGTCCCATGTTCACCCGGATCCTCCTCTCTCAGATGGTTCTTACTACCGCGGCATTGTTGGTGCCCTTCAGTATCTCACACTGACCCGTCCAGATATTGTGTTTGCCGTCAATCGGGTCTGTCAGTTTCTTCACAGTCCATGCGAACCTCATCTCACTGCTGCCAAACGTATTCTGCGGTATCTTCAATCTACTCCGACTCATGGCATCCTCCTTCGCCCCAGTCCGCTGTCACTTGTTGCTTTTTCTGATGCTGACTGGGCTGGTGATCCCACTGATCGACGTTCTATCAGTGGTTTCTGCGTTTTCCTTGGCCGAAACCCACTCACTTGGAGCGCTAAGAAGCAGTCCTCCATCTCTCATAGCTCCACAGAGTCTGAATATCGCTCGTTGTCCTTGACTGCTAAGGACATCATTTGGCTCCAACTTCTCCTGACATATCTGAAGATTCCTCTCCAGGATACCCCTCTTCTCTTGTGTGACAACAAGTCGGCTCTTTCGTTATCATCCAATCCGGTCTTTCACTCTCGAACGAAGCACTTCGCTATCGACTACCACTTCATTCGTGAGCAAGTCACCTCCAACAATATTCGTGTTCGACACATATCCACCGAGGATAATCCTGCTGACATCTTCACAAAGAGCCTCCCGACTCCGCGGTTCGAACTTCTCCGGGACAAACTGTTCGTCATCTCTGCCGCTCAGTTTGCGGGGGCGTGTAAAGAGATAACACCATCTCCTCTTCCCAAAGGACGCATTGGTTCCCCAACAGACACAACGGTTGGCATCCCAAGGAATGCAACCATTCATTACCCAAGAGACACTCATTGATATCCCAAGAGTCATACATGTTGGCATTCCAACAGTCACTATGTAATCTATATAAATCCATGGAGGCTAATAAAAATATTGTCGGTTTCTCTTATCTCTCTCTCCGATCGTATATCTCCTTCTTCTATATTTCTTCAGATTGAGGCAAAGTCTAGCTAGTTAGATTAGTTCAGTCGAGCATGGAAGTTGCGAGTCTATAGAGCTTGTGAGCGTTGAGCATGAGAGTTGCGAGTTCTGAGTGTCTATAGGCGTGTTGAGACTGATTGATCTATTAGTGGATTTTGGGAGTTGCTGGAGTAAGTCAAGATTCGACCGAACCAGTGTACATCTGGTGTTATCTGTGACTTGTTGTGCTTTCTGTATTTTTTTATCTGCCTGTGTGTTGCACATTTTTTTAATTTGTCAATCACCATATTCATCCACCCGCTAGGGTGTACTTTTCGATCCTATGGCTACACCCCCTGTACTCCCTTTAGAGCCAACTTCTTTCCCCTGTAAGCCATGCTAAGTGGTATCCTCGCTACACCATAGCTTGAATTGACTTAAACTTCATGTTAGGCGACTCTCTGCACCATAGCTTTAATTGACTTCAACTTCATGTTAGGCTCATCTTTAAAAGTGTCCAAGTATCTTTTTTGCAATCCAATCAACTCTGCTTTGCATCACCGCATCAGTTTTATAATCAGTACTCCAATCAGGATTCTCTTCATAAACTTCTCCCCATCATAAGTCACTACATTCTGAATGGACAAGACTTGTTTTTGCACTTCGCTCGTATCCTTTTCCACTCATTTTTTGTAAATTTGAGATCTTTCTCTGAAATACTAGCAATATGCCATACAAACATCTTGAATTTTATTGGAGATTCAAACAACATACATGCCTCCAAACTTGATTCTACATTCCTTTTCATTGAATTGTGGATATCTTATTACTAGTGGTAACTTTTTCTGTATTTGAATCAATAAGTGAGTACATAGACTGACTATCTAAGTACTTAGTAATAACATCAACATCGATAGGGTCACATTCCCATCTACCAAATACTGGTAGGCCTGTTGTCTTGCATACTTTAGGTCTATCATCTTTATTCAGCTAACTCCATATTTGTTCATCCTCTTCTGAAAAGCTACTTAATGGATTGTAATCACAATCCATATCATTATCCTCATCCTCTTCTGAAAAGCTACTTAATGGATTGTAATCACAATCCGTATCATTATCATCATCTGCATCATCCTATACAATTCTTTTACGTTTATCTTCTTATTCATATTTTTTTCAATGTTTCAGACATGTTCTCATCATCTATATCTTCCACACAACCATATGCAGTAGCTCAATACTAGCCCTTTAATGAGAGTTTTAGCAGCAACACCCTCCTTCAACCCATGTCTATCTGTTTTAAGTTTAGGACCTGCCGAGTCTTCCAACACATGCCTTTAATGGGAGTTTTAGCAGCAACACTCTCCTGCATCACAGGCTTGTCAATTCTAACAGCAACACCCTCCTGCATCACAGGCTGGTCAGTTCCAGACTCAGCAACAACATCATGTTTCTGCCTCTTTCTCATTCTTATAAAAATGCAAAAAGGTTCAGCTTCACCCTCTTGAATTATATCAACAACAGCTGCAACACTTTACATTCTCTTCAATAAGATTTTTTAGAATCATGCCCCAACCCTTTACATCAAAGTTGGTTTGCCCATTATTGCTATTGGGACATCCTCATTGTCGTGACCTTCTTTGCAATAATCTGGACATAATTCTTCTTTCTCATGTGTCAAATGCTTTATATACTTCTTTCCGATGAATAAAAAAATGCTTTATATTCAATAATATATTTCTATCAATATCCATGTAATTAAACATATGCAGAACATCATTTTCTTGCATGTATTCTAACCCATTCTTTATCCATTCTTAAATCAAGTAACTTTTGAAACACTGTGTAGTTTAAGCTCTTCACCAACCACATCAGTTCTAACCATCCCATGATATCAGTATCAAAATCTTTAAGGAGATGCATCTTTCCCCCAAATACTTCTTCCTATGCCCTCAAACTTTTCAAAGTACCACACTACTATAAATGTTATAAATATTAAATTAGCAAAAAGAAGAAGACTTTAGGATTGTGACAGAGAAAGAAACAACAAAACAAGTAAAGCTACAAAAAACTATGACATGCTTTCTCAATATCCATTACAACACCATACATAAAATTATCACATATTTTCTCACGGGCCACATAACAAACCTACTAAGTCTAAGTAATTTTTTAGACATAATTAACTAAGCACCTCATCATGTACTTATATCCAATCAAACAATAACCTGGCTAATTGCACTCGTCACAAACGACAAATCAAGTTACTTTAAGTGGTCCTAACACCCACACAACTCCTTTTTGATTGGTCATGTGAAGTACCTTGTTGAGATATTGACATCAGCATTTATGAACTATGCCTTACAGTCCTGACCAAAACTTCAAAAAAAAGGTTCTTTTTCTCTCCCCTAAAAAGTGATTTTTTTCCTTGAAAACCGAAATTTACTACCCAGTGAGAAATATAAAGCAATGTGTTTAAATTACTTATCTTTTTAACACCTATTTTGCAGATCGTCCCTGAATTATTTAACTCTAGGAGAAAACCCCCAAATTGTCACTGAGAAACGATCTTCTTCTTCTCCTTCATCCACAACCCTACTCCAAATATTCTCCGTTCTTTTGGCTTTCGTCTTGTAGTATATGGTAGCGATCGTCAATCCTTTCCAACTACAACAGACACTGCGTCTTCATTTGCTCTATCAGATCGCAATGAGTGTGAGGGGTGAGATCTGAATGGAGGGAAAAACTTCACCTTTTTTATTCTCATTATTTCAATCGAATTATTCAAAGAAGAGAGAGTGCTCGACCGGAACAACGTCAAACCATAGAACACAGCTCCTTTCGGTCGAACCCGCCGGCATTAATAACTGGGGTCATTTTGACATTGGCTATTTGTTGTTAACGGCTTATTGGTGCTTGGGAGTTGATTTGCACACCCACCATTTTACTCGCGCACATACCACTTATTTACAAGTTTGCCGTTACCCACGCGAACATATCACTTACTTATAAGTTTGCCACCGAAATTACTCACCGCGAAGGCCAAATTTCCAAAAAAGCCCCTAGGCCTCTGTCGGGATATCACCGGGGTTTCGATGTGTCGGGACATCGCCGGGGTTTCGCCGGGGTTTCCTTGTCCCCTCCTCCGCCCCGCCCCCTCCACATCCACCGCCCCCCTCCTCCGCCCTCCCCATCCCCACCGCCCCCTCCTCCGACATCCCATGTCCATTCATTGTCCCCCTCATCCGCCGCCATGTGTGGTCGAAGAAGGCGGCGACGACAGTTTGCCGAAACATCGTGATCCACGACGCGGATGGGACGAGGAAGTCGGAGAAGGAGGCGAGGGAGAGAGACACAGCGGAGGATGGGGCCGAGAGGAGGGGCGGGAGAGGGCTGGGGGTCGGAGGAGGCTGATGAAGAGTGGGATGGGGATGGGGAGGGTGAAGGATGGGCGGGGGATAAGGAGGGGGGCAGAGGAGGGGGCGGGCGAAGAGGAGGGGTGGGGAATGGGGGCTGGAGGAGGCTACAAAAGAGTGAGAGTCCTCGTCATTCTCGTCGGGGGAGGGCGGGGCGGCGGAATAAAACGGTGGGTATATTCGCGGGGTAAAAGAGAAAAATGTTTAAGAAAGTTTGAATGGCAGACTTGTAAATAAGTGGTATGTGCGCTTGAGTAAAACGGTGGGTTCACAAATCAATTCCCTTGGTGTTTTAAGAAACGGGAAAAGAATCGTGGAGTTTACTTTAATTTAAAAAGTTTATGATGTTTAAGGAGAACACGCAAAAGGATTTGGTGATTTAGGTAAATTTAGCCATTGGAAGTGCCTCTACGTTTCTACTTAAACTCTGGATAAGAATAAATCTGAGCCCATAGTATGGCTTCTCTGGCGAATCTCCCAAATGGGCCTCTAGATTCTGTCGTCAGAGCCGCTTGTCACCCAAGTGAGAGTTTGGAGTATGCTGCTATGCCTAACATAGCCGAATTTGTACCCACATCGGGTGATTTGAACCATTTGTGCTACACATCCCATATTATGGATTCACTTGATAATAGGGATGATAATGGGCATGCCCAAAGCCCAATTGGGCTTCCAATTGGGCATGCCACATCATCATCCCTACCAATCCTTCACTAATTCTAGAAAGAATTAGTGAAGGATTGGTAGGGATGATGATGTGGCATGCCCAATTGGAAGCCCAATTGGGCTTTGGGCATTCCCATTCTCATCCCTACTTGATAATCATCTCAAGGGGGAATTCTATCATAATATGTTGCATCGTATATTGTATGATATCCCAGTTGTGACCCAAGGGAGGGTTTGGAGTCGGAGGAAAGGCCCGGGATAGTTAGATTTGTACTCAGCCGTGGTGGAAGGTTTAACCGTTTTTGTTAGCTCTCTTGTGTGCTCCTGTTTGAGGGATTGTTGGTGAGATTTGTTCGGGTCATATGTGATTAAGATTATCCCAAACTGAAAAGTCATGTAAAAGGCGACGTATCTTGAAGGAGATGCATCTTTTTTTGTTTCTTCCTTTTTGTGCATACATGCAATGAATTCTTTTCTATTGAATATCATCTGATTTTTATGACAACGCTGATTGAATTGGATTCTTGTTGGCGGGTTTCAACTATTGAAATTGATCGTCCTTGGTTGCAGCTTTTCATGGGCACAAAAGCGCCAACATGCTTCCTTCTTACCAGGTATAACTAAAATCTCGTCCTAGCTTTGTCCAGCATTATTCCCTGTTTAACCTAACCAAATTACATTTGTTGCGGAAAAAAATGAAGCTGTTGTGATGAAATCTGGCAACTGATCCCCTAAGCTCTCTGATACCATGCCAACTCACTTCACTTTATGCCATGATAAACAATGTATATCAACATTCCCAACACTTGGGATTTTATTAACCATTCAATTATTTTGATGTGCATTTGTCATTACTGATTGCAAGTCAAGGGTAAGAAACTGGGAGTTCGGTTCTTTATTTATTTCGGTAAATGAAAGCCTGAAAGCATGTAGAACAATACCCATAAAACTAATCTATTAGTAAGGAACGCCGCTTGCATCTATTAACCATTTTCTTGGAGTTAATTTGTGTTTGCTGATGATGCAGGGGATCACATGGTTTTCTTCATACTGAACGTGGTGCAGTTTGTTGCTTTCATCATGACCTTCAAACCCTTTCTGGCTACAAGAAGTTGAACACGATTGAATAGTGGTATACATTCGCTTGGCTCATCTGCTGTTGATGTGCCAACAATTGCTGATGTTGCTGCTGCGGCGATCCTCCTGATGTTGAGTCGGTGCTTTCCATCCCTCTCTGTCGCCAATATATTTACTTTAATTTTTGATATATGGACTCGACGGAATCAGGACATGCATCTCATGTCACCCCCAGCTGCTTGCTTGGTTGATCGATAAATCGATCTAATCTAACCTAATCTCACTCTCAATCTATTATACTTACATGTGCTATTCACTATAGCTGGGAACTGGTGTTAGTAATAGATTTAGATTATCATTTATATTATCATCAGAAGAATGAGGAGATGGAGGGAGGGAGGGAGGCAAGTCGGTTGCTGAAGGTGATGATGAACAAGAGAAGAATGAAATGGGTGTGTTCTGAGGTTTGTTATTTGGCATCATCATTTCATTTTCATTCCCCCGCTTTTTTTATTTTTTATTTTTTATTTTAAAATTTTGGGCAGTGAAGTGAGCTTATGGATAGCTGGGGAGTATCTCAGAAGGGCATGTTTGATGGTCCCAATTCAAGTGATTCTAGATGTTATATTTCCTAAGGATTAAATAAATTAATATTATTGGCTAGTTTCTATGTTATAATCCGAAAATTAATGGGCTATTCTTTTAAATTAGAAAAAGGAAGTGCTGATAACATATTTTATTCCAAAGAATTTCCTTCGGTTATGAAGTTACACATAGATATTTTTTTTCAAGATAAAAGGAGGATGCAACCCGAGAACTTCGCTGGAGGTCACCAATCTCAGTATTATTCTTGCCCAAGCATGCTTTTAAGGTGGAGTTATGATGTGATATGAAGCTTTTTGACAAAAAATTAAATTAATCTGCATCCAAATAAAGTTTTTAGATTTTAATGTAGGTTTTTAACTTTGGGATATAGATGCGTTCCAGTGGATTATCTACCAAGTGAAACTTCATTAGATTTCATCACAACAGTGATATAGATGCGCACGTTCCAATGGATTTTCTTTCAAGACCAACTCCAAGGGGTTTTATCCCAACCATCCAATGATGAGATGAGTCAGGGTGTCCCTCGGTCCGGGCCGGGCCGGCCCGGAATTGTCTCGGCCCGGGCCCGGGCCGGCCCATTATTAAAAAAAACTTAAAAAACTTTAAAAAACTTTAAAAAATCTAAAAATAATATTTACTTGAAAAATAATATGTATTCCTATTTACTTGAAAAATAATAAGTCTCCCTAAAACATTTCTAAAAAATCTAAAAAATTCAAACCACTTGGAATAATATCTATACTTGCTATTTACTTGAAAAAATTCAAACAATTTGGAAGCAGATAATTAAGCCTGAAATTTTCGAAGGTTCTGGGTTGAATCTTTAAATTTTATTAATTAAAATATTTTTTTGAGGGGGACGTACATCAGCCAACATTACCCCTCATACGATGGCCAAAACAAAAAAATAATACAAATAAGAAAATAATAATACATCACTCATCTTCTTCATTAGAATCTTCAGAAAGGTCCTTCTTGTTCTGTGAGCAGTTTTCAGCATGGAACCAATCATTCGCACATACCGCAACTTCAACTATGTCTTCCTTCAGCCGTGATCTCTTGTTGCTCAAAACTCGACCACCTGCACTAAAAACAGACTCCGAAGCAACTGTAGATATATGTACAGATAACAAATCCCGTGCCATAATGGAAAGAATGGGATAAACAGAGTCATATCCTTTCCACCAGGCAAGAGGATCAAAATGCTCATCATACATTACTTCCTCTGAAAAGGAAAATGGATTAGCTAAATATTTAGATAGTTCACTAGTAGAACAATCCGAATTTACGGTTTTTTGTTTCTTCTTTCCCAACATTTGTTGAATCTTACTAGAAGAAGAAGCAGTAGCACTAGCAGGGACAGATGAATTATGTGAAACATTACCAAATTTAGCCTCATAATTTGCATACATGGTTTTTAAGCTGGTTTTAACAGCAGATACTTGTTCAAAATGGGAAAATCCCATGTTTTCAGAATACATTTCTAATAAACCTAGTGCAACATCCTCCTTATGACGAGGATCAAAAACTTTAGATAATGAATAAAGAAGAGAAACCGGATTCCAATACTTAGCTAGTTTTGCAGACATTTCATGTATCATAGGCATTATGGCTGGGTGTGTACTTTCTCTATGCCTAGATATCTGATCAGAAATTAAAACTAATTGTTCTAATCCTAAATAAGATGTTGGGTAGTAAACCCCAGAAAATTTGTCTGTAGCAGTGAAAAAACTTCTAAAAAGTCATGCAGATGCTCTACAGTTAACCACTCTATTTCAGTAATATCAAAAAAGGATCCTGTGAAAGATATATAAGTGAATAATCTGTAAGCTGATCTCTATTTTTAAGCATAGATCGCAGCATTAAGTAAGTTGAGTTCCACCTTGTTGCAACATCAAATTTAAATGCTAGGTATGGTCTCTGTCTAGTACGACATAGTTGTTTGTACTGAAGTCGCCTAGTGCTAGAAGTATGTATGAACAACATAAGATGTCTGATTTTATCTAAATAAGATGAACAAGTTACAAGTCCATCACGAACTATCAAGTTCAAGACGTGACATGCACATCTTTGATGGAACAACCCCTCCATATTGAGGGTCAAAGTTCTTTTTAAAACGCTAATTGCATTAGTGTTATTGGATGCATTATCAAACGTAATTGAAAAAAAAATTCTGCAATATTAAAATCATGAATTACAGACATTATTACATTAGCAATAGCACCACCAGAATGAGCAACCTCTAACATTCGAAAACCAATAATCATCTTATTTAGCATGTATGAATTATCTACAAATATATGAATTGTTTACAAAATGCGATGTAACACATAAATATGATGCACCACATTTTGTTGTCCAAATATCAGAAGTCAACGTTATTCTAGATTTTACATTAGCAAAATTTTCAATCAATTTAGCTTTACCAGCTTCAAAAACTGACATAGCATCTCTTCGAAGAGTGTTTCTAGGCACTCTTCTAAAGGCATGGTTAAGGGCCACTTGATTAAGTCTTTCTAAATCGGGGCTTTCCCGATAAGTAAATGGCAATTCTTGGCATATTACAAATCGTGCCATCTCTTTTCTCATAGTCTCAGCAGGGTATAAGAAATTAGATAAAAAGGAAGAAGAGCCAGATAAGTTTAATGTTGTCTGTTTAAGGTCTTTTTTTAAGTAAGAGGCATAGTGTCTCTTTAAGTGGGTTGTGCCATCAGAAGGTTTGCAAGTAAAATCAGATCTACATATTTTGCAAACTGCCCGTGTGCCTCTGCTAGGGACAGTTTCAATTGTAAAGTGCTCCCAAACCGCAGATTTTGTTGATCTGGGTTGGGTTTGTTGTGTTACTTGTGTAGGTGGAAGTGGAACATTAGCAGGAATAGGTTGTGCAGGTGTAGCAGCGTATACAAAAGATGTTTGTGCAGAAATAGTATAAGCATGTTGTATAATATTTGGGTACTCATACGATTCAGTTTGTTCATTTTGTGACATTTCCAAATTAAAGTTATCCCGCATCATATTAAAGTTATCTTCATACTTAGTGTTCAGGTGGAATGTATAAGACCTACGGTTTGGTGCCGCCATTATTCTAAAAATATAGGAACCTGATTTGCCGGTTTGCGAGTGGTGTAGAGAAGTTGATCGTAATAGCATTGAGATGATGTTGAATGATAGAGGAGGAAGATGAGAGTGATATTGAGCCTTGAATCTTGATCTTGCTTGAGACTTGAGACGTGAATATCAGATCCCCTTGCTTGAAATCAGGTTGAGAGTGGTTGATCTTGCTTGCTTGAACGTATGAGAGAGTATGAGAGGGTTTGAGAGAGTTTGATATTTTGAGAATTGTGAAAAAAATGAGAGGGGTTGGCTGAAATTTATAGGGTTTTTAGGTGTAAAATGTCCAAAATACCCCTTCCAAATTGCCGTTTATGACCGTTGGGAGGGGTATTTTTTGGTCAAATGACCAAAAAAGACCAAAAAACCCCCTAAGAATTGCTGCCCAAGAAGAAAGTAAAATAAAATAAAATAAAATAAAATCTGCAGGCAACGGTAATGAGATCGTTGCCTGCGCAGTGCAGGCTGCAAATTGCAGCCTGCAGTGCATGCGTGGGCCGGGCCGGGCCGGCCCTGCGGGCCAGGGGACGCCGGAAGCCCGGCCCTGGCCGCGGGCCAGGCCGGGCTTCAGGCCCGGTCAACGCCCCCGGGCCCGCACCGGGTCGGGATTCGGGCCCGGTCAACGCCCCCGGGCCTGCAGGGCCGGCCCGTTGACCGGGCCGGTCCGCGGGCTTTCGGGCTTTTTGGACACCCTGAGGGGTGAGTGCGAATTGGGATGTAACTCATCATGGATATATACAGAATTCTATTGGAGCGTCTTTCTTAAGCGGCGCGTTGTACTCGACATAAGAGAAAACTTTAGATCGTAATGTATGAAAAATAGGTATCTGATATTGTCACGGGTGGATTGTTTAGCTGCTTGACTCACCCAATACTGTGCGACACTTAGATCACTCACCCCTCTTAGAATGGCTAAGTCAGCCTAACCCGAACTCTCACTCTCAAGAAGAACTAAAGAGAGAACACAAGAGAACTTGGAGAATGCCTTACTTGTATTGCTTCAACTCTTGGATGGTTACAAATGTCTCCCCTTGCCTCTATTTATAGGTGAGTCTTCCATACAACCAATGGTGGAGATTATGCTTCTAGAGTCTTCCTTGATCCAATGGCTACGGAAGTATATCTAGAACCTTCCTCATTATTCTCCTCTTTAAAGAATACACATGACTATACAAGAACATTCTAGATACACTTATTTACAAGAGTACCCTAGAATACTCTAGAAAATGCCACGTCATATGCCAAATAGGAGCCATCTAGGCGATGATGTGTCGATGACATGGCATTCGTGACATTCTCCCTCACCTATTCTAGTGATGCCCTCATCGCTTGGCCTTCTCTTTGCGGAATTCCTCTATCAAGTCCCCAAACTGCCATAGAGCCGATGCCCTCATCGCTTGGCCTTCTCCTTGCTGAATTCCTCTCTCAAGTCCCTGAATTGCCATAGAGCCTTTGCAGGTTTCCAACTGCTCTAGCTTTTCGGCAATCCCTTCCATTTGACGAAGTACTCCAGCCGTGGATGGTTGTTCGCCTCCCGAACCACCCTATCCGCGTTGATCTCCTCGGCATCCTTATTGAATTCCGTTCGTACTCCTGCAAGCACACGAGAAGACTTTACTCGTTTGAGTCCTCCGGGTCTTCATGGTATGGCTTCAACATACTGACATGAAAGACTGGATGGTACTTGATATTTGGAGGAAGTCCATCTTGTAAGCGACGTTGCCTACCTTCTTAATGATCGGTAATGGGCATTCATACTTCCTTATCAGGCTTTTATGTAGTCCTTTGTGCCGATCCAGGGTCGAAAGCCTGACATGTACCAAGTCCCCCACATGGTTTCCGCATGCCTCCTCTTTTTGTTAGCCCATTTCTTCATCCTCTTCGCGGCTTTGCTAAGTCATGATTCGCCATCTCGTTCTGTTCTTGCCACCCCTTAGCAAATTTGTAGGCCGCTGGACTACTCCCCTTGTAGCCCGTAGCAATGGCGTTCAGAGTAAGTGGGTGTTATCCCATCACGATCTCGAACTGACTCTTCCCGGTCGACTTAATCCTTTGAAGGTTGTACGAGAATTGCGACACATCCAGTAATTTCGTCCAGTCGTGCTGGTTGGCACTCACATAGTGCCTTAGGTACACCTCCAGTAAACCGTTCACCCTCTCTGTCTGGACATCTTCCTGAGGGTGGAAGCTGGTGGAGAAGCTCAAGTCAGATCTCAGCCGTCTGAAGAGCTCCGACCAAAATCTCACTGTAAAGCAAGCATCCCTGCCGCTCACGATGGTCTTCGGTATCCCCCAATACTTCACCACATGCTTTAGGAATAGTGGGGCTGCTACCTCTGCTGGACACATTGCAGGTGCTGGAACAAAGATCTCGTACTTCGAGAATCTGTTGACTACCACCATGATAATGTTGCACCCTTCAGACTTTGGCAATCCCATGATAAAGTCCATGGAAATGATCTCCCATGGTCTCTTCGGAATCTGCAGTGGGTCAAGAAGTCCCGATGGTGCTCTTTGTTCCACATTGTCTTGTTGGCACACAAGACAGTCTTCACGTAGGCCTCAATATCGTCCCGCATCCGAGGCCAATAGTAAGCATCCTCGAGTAGTGCCAGCGTCCGATGCACTCCCGGATGCCCCATCCATGGAGAGTCGTGGCATTTTTTCATAACTTCATGCCGCAGGTTTCCGAACGATGGCACATACATCCGACTTCCATTGGCATAGAGTAGGTTGTCCTCAGGCCAGAATCTCTGAGTCCTCCCTTCATTGGCGTACTCCATTAAAGACTTTGTCGTTGGATCTTGCGTTATGCCCTCTCGTATGCGGTCGAGCAATGAACTTTATGGACGGCTCACCATAGCTGCAAGTTCTGCCTTCCGACTTAGTGCATCCGCCACCAAGTTTGATCGGCCCGGTTTGTACTCCAATGTGTAGTAGAACTCCGCCAAGAAGTCTTACCACCTTGCTTGCTTAGGTGACAGCTTCTTTTGCGTCTGAAAGTAGCTAGTGGCCATGTTGTCCATCTTCACTACGAACTTGGACCCAAGTAAGTAGTGCCTCCACAATCATAAGCAATGTACCACCATCGTCATCTCCTTCTCCTACACAGTGTAGCGCCATTCGGTGTCATTTAGCTTTCGACTCTCGTAGGCGATGGGGTGCCCCTCTTGCATCAACACCCCTCCGATGGCAAAGTCGCTCGCATTGGTGTGGACATCATAAGGCTTGCTAAAGTCTGGAAGGGAGAGAATCGGCACCTCCGTCACCGCTCTTTTTAGCCCCTCGAACACGTCTTGGAATTTTGGGCTCCAGTCCCAAGTCCAATTCTTCTTCAGCAAGTCCTTCAGTGGAGCCATGACAGCTGAGTAGCCTCGAATGAATCTCATGTAGTAGTTCGCCAACCCGAGGAATGATGCAGCTCTTTCACCTTAGTGGGAGGTTCCCTCTCTTGGATGGCCCGTATCTTCCCTTGATCCATCCTGATCTGGCCCCTGTCGATTATGTATCCCAAGAACAGAACTTCCTCCTGTGCGAACGAGCACTTCTCCCTCTTCTTGTAGAGCTCGTTTCGATGAAGGGCCTCGAGCACTTGCCTCAAGTGTTCCTAATGCTCTGCAATGTCTCGGCTATAGATCACGATGTCTTCAAGGTTAACTATGACAAAGCGATCCAGGAAGGGATCCAATACTTTGTTCATCCTAGTACAAAACGTCGCAGGCGCATTCGTGAGTCCAAAAGGCTTGACTAAAAATTCATATGAACCATACCTCGTCACGCATGGCGTCTTGGGCTCATCTTCTTCGATGATCCGCACCTGGTAGTATCCCGATCTGAGGTCCAACTTGGTGAAGTACCTTGTTTGTTCCAGCCAATCGAACAAGTCCGCCACCAACAGTATTGGATACTTGTTCTTCACCGTGACTTTGTTGAGCGCCTGATCGTCGATACACAATCGAAGAGATATGTCATGCTTCTTCAGGAAAAGCACATGTGTTCTATATGGAGCTTTCGAAGGTCGGATGTACCCTGCATCCAGCAAGTCCTTTAGTTGCTTCCAAAGTACCTCCAACTCCGGTGGAGCCATCCGATAGGGTCCCATTGCTGGTGGTTGCGCATCCGGCATCAACTCGATCTTATGGTCCACCTCCCTCTTTGGTGGTAGATTGCTGGGAAGCTTCTCGGGCATAATGTCCTAGTACTCCTCTAAGACCGATTGGATCTCCATATGGACCTCTTTATCTTGGGTTGGGCCTTCCTACATCTTTATAGCAGCGATGAAGGTGGGTTCATTCATACGAACCCCCTTGGAGAGTTGGATAGCCGAGCAGATCTTGCTTGAGAAGGCCTTCTTTATTTGTATCGAAATCGTACATGCCTTGCCCTCAAGGAAGCACATAGTGTTGGCGTATGGAACTAACACCGCCTTCATCCGGTCCAGGAACTCCAAGCCATCGTCATGTCCACCTGCCCCGGTCATTCTCCCATCTTCACTAGAATTTGTCGTGCCATGCCAACGATAGGAGTGGGTTCCGAGTTGACGGCTTTGATGATCCCTCTCTCCTTACCCACCGTAAGGCCCAAATCTCCGACCACCCTACCAGAAATCAAGAAGTGGAAGCACCTGTATCAAGAAGGGCTTCGAAGATCTTACCCGCAATATCCGTCTATACGAACATTGGCCCTCTTGGCCCTTCTTCCACCTTAGCATGAATGGCGTTGAGTAGCCGTAACGAGTTCACCAGCTTCTCTTCTTGTTGCTTCTCTTCTTCCTTCTGGATCAGTGTCGCAAGATTGGACTTTTTTTGGCATTCTCGAGCTTTGTGGGCACCATCACAAAAGTAGCATTGGAGTTTCGTCGGACGATCCTCCTTGGTCCTTTCAGTGGATTTTCCCTTCCATTGGCTTGGCTTGGGGTAGGAATCTTTGGACTGTTTCTCTTTCTCTCCCCCACCTTTGCCATGATTCACCTTCTTTTCCTTTGGCTTGCTGGAGCCCATCTTCTAGAACTCGATCAACGACTCCGTCACAATCATAGACTGGGTGAGGGTCTAGACACCCGCCTCTGAAGTTCCGTTTTGGCCCACCCTGCGAGGCCATCCATGAAGGCAAAGAGCGAATCCTTCTCGCTCATGTCAGGAATCTCAATGAGCAACTCTGAAAATTCCTTCACATAATCACGAATAGAACCCTTCTGAGTAAGGCGGCGAAGTTTACATCGTGCTTCATTCTCTGCATTCTCGGGGTAGAATTACTTCTTGAGCTCCACCTTGAACTCCTCCCAAGTGTTGATGGTGTGCATTACCTTCTTCATATCGTCGGACCGTCTACGCCACCACAACGTTGCAACATCTTGGAGGTAAAGTGGAGCTGTGAGGAGCTTGGATTCATCGTCCTTGATCCTCATGGCATCAAAGTATTTCTCCAAATTCTATAGGAAGTTGTCAAGTTTTCGAGTGTTCCGCATACCTCTGTATGGCTTTGGTTTAGGGATGTCTACCTTCAGCAAGAAGGGATGGCTGACGACTGCTCCACTCACACATGCCATCTTTTGTAGGTTGAACTCGCCGCTGAGCTCTTCCAACTTCTTCACGAGAGCCTCCACTTGTGCATCCAGAGCAGCATTCCTTTGCTTCAAGAGGTCGTCCCTCTTCTGGAACATGTCGACGGTCGAGTTCAAGACCGCCGGCATCTCCTCCCGAAGCTCGTCCCTCCCAAATCTTAGCTCCTCGATGCTTTCCTCCATGGTCTTGAACTGCTCCTTCGCCTCAGCCACGGTGAGCTCTACCGTGCCCAGCCTTGCCTCAAACACCGACATAATGTCCCTGGATTTCTCCATGCGAGGTTGCCTAGTGTTGCTCTTTGCCATTTCGGCATCACAAGCAGCAACTGTAACATTGCTAGTCGACATCCTTTCCCCCAACCGCAAGCTCTGAATCCAACAGTCACGGGCGGATTGTTTAGCACTTGACTCACCCAATCTCGTTCGGCACTTAGCCCACTTACCCCTCTTAGAATGGCTAAGTCATCCTAACCCGAACTCTCAATCTTAAGAAGAATTTAAGAGAGAACACAATAGAACTTGAAGAATGCCTTGCTTGTATTGCTTCAACTATTGGATGGTTACAAATGCCTCCCCTTACTTCTATTTATAGGTGAGGCTCCCTTACAACCACTGGTGGAGATTAGTCTTCTAGAGTCATCCTTGATCCAATGGCTAAGGAAGCATTTCTAGAACCTTCCCCATTATTCTCCTCTTTAAATAATACACATGAATATACAAGAACATTCTAGATACACTTATTTACAAGAGTACCCTAGAATACTCTAGAGAATGCCACCTCATATGCCAAATAGGAGCCTTCTAGGCGATGACGTGGCGTCCGTGATAATAGTACGATGCAAATGGCATTTCAGGCCCAATTGCAATGGGCATTCCAACGTTATTCTGGCTCCTCGATTATGCAAGAAAGTCGTATTAGCAAGAACCCATAAAGAGCTTCTACGCACACATTTGAACCATTGGCACTGCTCACATGTGTAAGGATCGCCTTACCTTTGCAATACTAACAACAAACACTCTAGAGGGGGGGTGAATAGAGTAATGGCGATAAATTATACAATTAAAATTTAACTTGCAAATGCGGAGTAATAAATACAAGAGGAATTAATCAACACAATTAATCCAAACGCAAACACAAGATATTACATTAGTTCCCCAAACTTGGGTACGTCCAGCCACACCAATATTCACTATATTTTCCACAAAGAGAAATGGATACAAATCCAACAAAGAGATACCTCACACAGAGGATTTTGTCCTACACAAGAACTAAACCAACCCTACACAAGGGTCTAACGCCCATACAGAGAATTACTAACTCCCACAGAGAGAATTAGGGTTAGCCTTACACTAGGACACCAAACTCCCACAAAGAGAGTTACTCCCACAAAGAGAGTTATTCCCACAAAGCGAATATCTAATTCCCACAAAGAGAATTAGGGTTTCGAAGAAACACAAAGTAAAACAAATGCTCTTACCTATGCCTTGAGATGAACTTACTCATTAATGAATGCAAGGCATGGAAGATGATCTCCAAGTGATGAGATTAGCTTGAAAGCACTTGGATGATTTCCCTTGAGATTGACTTCAATGCATGAAGGAGAGAATCGGCTCTAAGAGGAAAATGAGAGAATTTGAGAGTGTCTTAATCAATCTCTAATGATTTGCAATAGCATCAAGAAGTTACAATGCACTCAGCCCTCTCATATATATAGGAACCCTATAGGAACTCTCAAAAGCCAAGAAAACGGCCAAAAACAAAAAGTTGCAACGACTAGATTTTGGGATGAAACGTCACTGACAGTCGACTGATGAACAAATGACAGTCGACTGTCCAACGGCTAAATAAATCCCAACGGCTATAATCTGAGACTCGACAGTCGACTGATGAAGACGATACAGTCGACTGAAAACAGGACAGGCGCCTGTAAATCCTTCAGCAGGCGACTGCTGCAGGGGATGGAATAAAACAGAGAGATGCACTCTTACTCCCAGTATGCGTACAGGTGACTGATGAACAAAGTACAGTCGACTGTAAAATAGACAGGCGATTGTATATCCTTCATCAGTCGACTGCTGCAGGAGATGGAAATAAACAGCGAGTTTCAACTTTCGCACTTACGCCTTTAAGACGAATGTTGACCATTTCACAGGCGACTGTAAATATACAGGCTATTGTAAATTGAACATCAGTCGACCGATGCGAAAAGCTCAAGTTGAGTCAATAAAAACGTTGACTTGAGCAGTGCACCACAGTCGACTGTAGAAGGCTCGACAGGCGACTGGAATCATCCAGTCGACTGTAAAACCTTCAGCAGGCGACTGTTGGAGAGCCAGAGACTCTAATTGAGTCTTTGGGCAAGATGAACCCATTGGGTTAGATTCTATGATAATCCTAAGGCTCACTAAGATGGTTAAATGCATATGTATGAATGAGTAGACCATTTATCAAGGCATTACATAAATCCTAGACTCAAAAAAGAGAAAAACAATAAATGAAATAATACATGGATTACATTGCTTCCCTTAGAGTTTATGGCTTCAATCTTGATGCCTTGATGCTCCCCATCATCTACAAGCTTTGGCACCCCTTGAGTCCAAGCTTTGGCCCTTCTCAACTTGATGTCCATCCTTACACCAAGTGTTTAGTCTCCAAAAATGATATTCTTGAAATGTAACTAAGAGACTAAAACAAGAGAGTCATTAGCAACAACATAATATTGTGATCATCATCAAAATAACATTGGTATGAAACACCAATACTCAACAACATGTTGATGTTCATGTGTAGGTCTTGTTGAATATTGAGTCACGCCAAGTAGATTTTGATGAAGAGCAAACATGTTATGTGCTAGTAAACTACGAGTGTTGTATAAAGTATAAAGAAAATCAAAGCTAAAATAAATTCAATCAAAGCCTAAGAAGGAGTATAACATTTAAAGGAATTGGCATGCCCTATTTTGCACTATACGTGTATTCTGCTGAACACACGTGGTATTTCTACATACGGTGCATACGTAGACATGAAATAAGCGTGGATATCGATATATGTGACGTAGTGCAAGGGGGATTAGGTCGTAATATGTGGCTAAGGGAAGAGAATGCGAAATGTGAATGCGGGAGAAGTGCAAATGACGTCGCGGGTGTAAAACAACAGGAATGTGTTAGACGCGCGCGCGCGCGCGCGTGTGTGTGTGTGAAGCATGTATGCATGCATGGATGTGCGTGGACGTGTGTAAGGAGAGCCATGCAAGCGTGGAAGGGGTTAGAGGTCAAGGGCAACCCCCGTAAATTTTTAGAAAGGTCAGGGGCAAAACGATCATTTGGGATAAATTTGCTGTGTATACATACTTAAGCGGTCGGTGCAAAAGTAATGGCAAACTTGTAAATGCCTAGATGATGGAGGGGTAGTTTGGTCATTTAACAAATAACATGGCTTATGGGATAAGCCATGCAAAAAACCATTCTAGAATTCTCTCTTCTCTTCTCTTCTTTTCTTCTCTTTTCTTCCCTTATCCTTTTCTTCTCCATTTCTTTTCTAATTTCCTCCATCTCCCTATCCCATATCCACATACCCACTCATGCTGGCCGAAATTCAGTCATCAAAAAAAAATTAAAGAGAAAATGGGAAGAAGAGGTAGAAAGGGGAAGAGAAAGGGGCGAAGATGTTGTAGCAAGATGGAGTTTCATTGAGGCTAGGAGCTAGGAGGAGGTAGGAGGCTTGGAAGAAAGCATGAGGACTTGGAACTTCATCATCTTGAGGTAGGAATCCCTTCCCTAATGGTTTATTATGTTAATAGGGGTTAAATCAATGTAGTTTCATGTAATCACCATGCAGATTTTTGAAGACAGATTCTGTTGCATGTTTATATAAGTATATCTCTTAATTTAGGGATAAACAAATTCTGAAAAATATATATACATGTAGATCTTGAAGTTCTACCCCAAAATCATTTAAATTTTGATATATTTTCAATTCAGGAATTAGGAGAAATGATTTCATCTTTACAACATGTCTGTTTGATCTTTAGTCTTGACACACTTCAGAAAAATTGATCTAACTACCTGCACACACAATGAAATTTGATGATCTTAGTCTCGTTGGAAACGTAACAAGTTCATCTATAATTTCATCAGATTACTTATATTTCGAAATTCTAGCTAAAATAGGCTCAAAAACAGCAATATTTACAGGCCCTGAAATCTGTCTGAAAAACAGATTTGACACACTTCACCAAATAATTCACTATAAATCACCTACTTAATATTTTTGTCTGAAATTTTATATGTGAATCCAGGAATCATATATCTATAACTTCCATCTGGGACATTTTGTCAAATTCTTAATAAACACTGATGATATATGCCCATGTATTGCCAACTTCTGCAAATTTCAGGAAGCTGAATTCATTAAGTGTTGCTCTTATCCATTAATTGTGGTTAATTGGCCATCATTATTCTTGCTTGTTATGGTTATGTGGTGGAATGAATATTCATGTCTTGGCACATGTGAATTATGTTGTGTTGCTTAGATATGAATAACGCCCGTCATGTGTTCGATGAAATGCCTCAACGAAGGCAATATCCGATAATCTGAGTAACGTGCACGTGTTAGTATTGGCCTCGAGCCACATTGATAATTGGTGACGTTAGAGGCTTGAATGGCATGGATACCTTGTAATTGTGAATGGATGATGTGTTGTGATAGAGGGCATGTCACGTAAGTGCATGACCCTATGTTTAATGATGGACGACTAAGGTAATATGTCAACCATGCCATCATGACCACTAACGTGTTGCGTATGGTGATAAATTATAAAATTTGGATATATCCTAGTCCTCTCTAATGAGGGTGAGTAGCAGAACCCGGGCTTAGATGGGATTTGAGTAAATTGTGGATATGAGGCCTGGACTGTGAAGTTGGGAGATGATTATGTGATGTGTGGAGTTTATACCCACTCACCTTTACCGGGAGTGGAGGGGATTTTTATACCCACTCGCCTTTACCGAGAGTGGAGGGGTAAGGAGGTGGAGAGCCTCACTTCTGCCAGGGACGGGGGAGCTGAGAGGCCCGGCGTACAGTGCCCGTGTCCACTGTGTCGTGTGCTATATTCACCCCAAATTTGGGGTGAAGTCCAGGTCCTGGTATCACACAGTTTACCCAAGTTCCAATTAATTTAAATATAAAATGATAAAATAAGAATTTTGCATGTTAATTCTTGGCTGGCAGCACTTCTCTCTACTTGTGGTGATGTGACACTCTGTAATTTAGTTGCCTTGTTGTTCCCTTCCTTATATATTATTTGTAGCACTAACACTCTTTTGCAGCAATTCACTCCCTAGCGGCAGGTACGTCTCTATCTCATTTGCTTTTACTTCATATTGTGGTATACCTTACTTTGTGCTTGTCACTTAGCCTCTGTGATCATCACTTAACTTATAACCAGAGTAATTAAGCTAGTAACAACATAATTTACCATTAGCATTAGGATTACCTACTGGGGCATGCATTGACGTGATCCACCCTATTTTTCAGGTAGCAGGGACGGCATGGCCAGTGGTGACTTGGAGTTGGGTTTTCAGGGGTTGCACTTGGTGTGAGTTGTAGTTTGTATTGTGACTAGGTTGTGTTGGCAGATGGAGAGTGGTGTATATGTATTGTTATAACTGGACTATGTATATAATTGAAACATGTTATATATAAAATGTTGTTGTTGTTCATGAGGTTGCTTGATATAATAGTTGAGCTTCACTTGTACTATCCCAGCATGTGCGCAGTGGCCTGCATATTCAGTTTCTCCCTTCATTCTCTCCTCTCATCATCCTCACTCTTCAGGATACCTTGAAAGAAAGAAAAATTTGTATAGTTCCGGGTATTCTGGGGATCAGGGCATGACAGGAATCAAGACAAGAAGAATGAAATTCAAGACTACATCAACGAAGTCTCATTGTAAAAAATGTATGTTTGATGTAATTTTATTCTAGTTTAGATTAAAACGTTAAAGTCTTGTTGAAGCACGCATGCACGCACGCACACATGAAACTATAAAATAAGTTTTAAAAAGTTTTAAAAAGCTTTTAAAGTCATCCTATGTTTTTCTTGGCCAAAATATCAATGTTTTCTGAAGCTGACTAGTCGACCAGAAGTGACCCCCAGTCGACTAAGAAATTTGAAAATCACTGGATGTTAGTATGTCAAAACCAGTCGACTATAGTTCAAACATTAGTCGACTAATCTATGGATTAGTCGACTAAACCGAGTACAATAATCGATTAATCGACAAGTAGAGAGTAAGTAAGATTTGAATGGAAGCATTTATATTTTTGAATATATGTTAGTCTATATATCTAATATGCATCTTTGCAGGGGGAGTAAGTATGATTTTCGTATTTTATGTATTATACGTTTGTCATCTCAAAAAAGACGAGAATGTTGAATCATGAGTCACCCAATGTAAATTTTAATGATGAGCAAACATATTATGTGCTAATGAACTATGAGTGCATGTATAAAGTATAAAGAAAGTCAAAGCAAAAGTGAATTCAAGCAAGGCTAAGGAGTATAGCATTCAATGGAATCAAGACAATGAAAACGATATTCAAGACTACATCAAAGAAGCCTCATTGCAAAAAAGTATATGTTTGATGTAATGGTATTCTTGTTTTGATCAGAATGTTAAAGCCTTGTTGAATTTCACTCACACACACTTAGGAAACTATAAAATAAGTTTGAAATTTTTTAAAAAAGTTTTTAAAGTTTT
Organism: Scilla litardierei; assembly: GCA_030789695.1. Taxonomy (NCBI): domain Eukaryota; kingdom Viridiplantae; phylum Streptophyta; class Magnoliopsida; order Asparagales; family Asparagaceae; genus Scilla; species Scilla litardierei. The sequence continues at coordinate 13,895,454 of CM061137.1, read as the reverse complement.
CTTAAGTTTTACTAGGCCAACATATTGTTTTTTGAAGCCGACTAGTCGACCAAAAGTGACTTAGTCGACTAGGAAACATGGAAATTAATGGATGTCGGCATATCAGAACTAGTCAGCTATAGTTCAAAGATTAGACAACTAACCTATGGACTAGTATGGTGGGATCTTATATATAGCAAGCAACACTAGAAGTGGGTTGAATAGTGTTGTATAAAATTAATACATAATTAAAATTTAAACACTTTGCTTAAGTCTCCTATGGAAGTTACTCCACTAGGTACTTAGTCAACTACCCTAATCACTTGCAATCAAAGTAAAGATGCACATCAGAATAATAATACAAATGCAAGTAATAAGAGAGCGAAGGAAAGAGACAATGAGCAAACATAAATAAGCACGATGATAAGTGTTTATTGTATACAGTTTTCCTCTCTTTGTCATGCACGTTTTACGCCGTTTTATTCTCCATTCCTCCCAGTTTCTCCCCGTTTTGTCTTCTATCTTACTTTTATGGTCTCTCCTATGCTTCAGGAGATATATACCGATTAGGGACCATATGGCGAGAATTAACATAAAGAGGAGAAAGAAGTGAAGCCGGGGATCGAAATGCGCAAGGGAGAAGACTTTATGAAGAATGGAGCCTCACGCGGCCGTGTCACCATGTTCATGCGGCCGCGTCAATCCGCCAAAGAAGAATCATCCACGCGGTCGTGTCAATCTCAACCAAACGACCGCGTCAGAACACTTGAAGAATGAAGAGTGAAGCGAGAAACAGAGACTTTCGCGACCCGCGTTAAGTAGGTCTACGTGGCCGCGAATTTATGGCTCCCTAGGCTCAACGACACGACCACGTCAATAATTCACATGGCCGCGTATCTTCTCCCGATGCGGCCACGTAGCTTCTCCCGACGCGGCCGTGTTTCTATCGACGTGACCGCGTCGATCGCGCTACAAGACGGTTTCGACATGGTCGTGTAATTTCACGACGCGACCATGTCGAGTCGGGTCTCTGCCCGATTTCTAGGGTTTTGAGACCCCCTATAAAAGGAAAGGGGGACGTCGCTGGAGGGAGGGGGGCTACGAGGGAACTCATTTTTGCCCTAGTTCTTCCTCATTTTCAGTTTTCTTTAGGAGTAGGACTAAATTAGAGTAGATTTAAGACTTCCCTCTTGATTGTAACTAAGGATTGACAACTTTTGGATATGATTCAAGGAGATAATTTTATTTCTTCCTTTCTATTTTGTTGAATCTTGTTCATTGCTACTTTTATTTGTGTTCTCAGTCTCTTTAATTGATGTTTCTTATGTTTGTGATCATTTCTTTCATGTGTATATTTGAATCCACCTTATTATCTGTGTAAATCTCATCTTGTCCATCATACAACACGTAGCTAACAACAACCCTAGATCAAACCAGTATTCGACCTCTCCGCCTCTCTACGGATGACCCGTAACGCGCTACGACGACAGCCAAGCGCTTGCGTTTTACAAATGTTAAAATTTGACTATCAAGTTTTTGACGTCGTTGCCTGGGAGGCACGAGTGGGTTGATATTAGTTGGATCTAGGGTTAGCTAGACTACTTGTCATTCAAAAACTCTAAAAACTTCTAATAAGCAAGATTTTTCCTCACCACCGACGTTATCCTTATTGCAAATCTCTTGAAACTACTAACGCGCTCCTCGTAGTGAATTTTTCATATTTTAGGTGCTCCCAAGAAAAGATGTGGATGCCCGATGGATCCTACGTGGAGAGTCTCGGCGGGTTATTCCCGTCGAATGCTCAAGTTGGAGGCCATAATGAATTACGTCAGGTTGCAGCGTTGTGTATTAGATGTGGGATGCAGGGGCATGTCTTCACCTAATGCCAAAACTTTACATACCCATGCAACCCACCATCATATACCCACAACCTATCCAATGAGCCCTCCAACCATAACCCTCCACCACAAAAATCCCATATCGAGTTCCTCCTAGAAGACCAACTTCGAGACGAAGCTCAATGGTTCAAAACCAAAACCAATGCCCAAACCCAACTTCATGAACTTGCCCAAAATGTGAACCAACTGGTCATATCACAGGGGGAGTCACATTCGCTTGGTGGGGATTCGATTTATTTACAAACATCGTCAGGATGGGATAGCCTTGATGGAGGAGCTACCCCCTCCATCGGGTTTCAGGCGAGGCAACTGATCGCTCCTTATTTTACACCTTTTTTCTGCATGTTTTCATGTCGTTTTGATCGCCCATATTACGTTTTCCACGATTATTCGACGATATCGCGTTGCTTTTCACTATTTCTTGTTTTTGTCGTATTTCAGGAGATATGGAGTGATTTGGAGCGAAAATGAGATCAAAGAATTTTCACGCACTTCGGAGTGTCGCCCACGGCTTATTTGAGGAGTTATCAGCGATAGAGGATGAGGAAGAAGAAAGAATTTGATAGAATCGACGAGGAGGCGAGGAGGAGAAGAAAAGAGCCAAGATACAGCCCACTCGGCCGAGCAGACTGCTCCCTCGGCCGAGTGAAGAGCTGTACTCGACCGAGTGAAACTGATACGCAATGTTAAAATCCAGAAGTTCACTTGACCGAGCAAGAAAGTCCACTCGGCCGAGTGAGGATGCTCACTCGCCCGAGTACGTCAGGGATTTTCTCCAGAGAAGCGGCCAAGTTACTGGAAATTCTGAGAAGACCCACTCCGCGAGCAAGATTGCTCATTCGGCCGAGTCGGTCAGAGCTACATGCCCCCAAAACTTCCAGACTTTCTGTCATTTTATTGGGTCTGTCACTCGGCCGAGTGACATGGGTCACTCGGCCGAGTGACCCAATCCGACTGCTACGCAGTTTGGGATTTCTGGGCTGCGCAGGGGCAAATCTATCAGGACTTTTGGACGATTTTGGCTGGTATTTAAACCTAGTTTTATCCCTGGTTTTAGGAGAGACTTCCATTATTTTTGACGGCTATTCCTTTTGTTAAATCTCAGCTGGAGATCATAGGCGACAATTTTGGTTTGTTCTTTCTTGCTAAAAATCTTATTTTTATGAATTGTCTCTTCTCTACAATGAATTGTGCTATGATTCTATTTGTTAATTCTGAGATTTCTATGATGATTAGTGAGTAGTTTCGTCGTTCTAGGGCATGTGGATGAACCCTATGGACCCGATCTTTGAATTGTGATGAATGTATGGAATTGTTGCTAGAATTGATAACGGTTAGGTTGTGATTGATTTATTACGAGTAGCTAGGAATTTCCATCGATTGGAATTTGCAAGAGATTGGATCCCGATTGATAGGAAGGCCTAGATATTCGATTTAGGTTTATAATTGAGATTCTTTAGATTTGGTTTGCAAGAGATTGGACCAAAGCTAGGATTTTTATTATAAATCTATACTAATATTCGTTTGCAAGAGATTGGATGAATACGAACTATCATAACCTAGATCGTAGCTCAAGTTTGCACGAGAGTGGGCTTGAGTTACGATTGGATGATGATGTCGATCTTCACGCTAGTAGCTTAGTCTAGGGTTTGCACGAGAGTGGGCCCTAATCTAGGTTTGCTATAGACCGACAATAGCGCGAGAGCGTGAGCTTGGTTCTACATTAAGTTGCGACTAGTTCACCTACATTCAAGCTTTGCAACATTGAAATTCATGATCCACGAGGATAAGAGACGGTCCGTAGTGGGGATTTCCTATCCCCTGACGCTTTTATTATATTGATATCTATTTGCTATTTGAACAATTGTGACACTACCATCAAAACTATTCTTATTCCTTTGATAGCTAGGTGATTAAAGTAGGATACTGTCAATTGTCCTCCCTGTGTTCGATACCCGCTCGCCACTACACCGTGCGCTTGCAGTAAAACTACAGTCATTTTCCGGGTGAATATCCGGGCACGATCAAGTTTTTGGCGCCGTTGTCGGGGAGGCAACGATATTTTATTTTCTTTACTTAGTTATTTCTTTTTATTTTATTATTTTTACCTTTTTTATTCATCTATTGTGCTAACGATTCCATCAAGACTCTCTTTTTCTATGCATGTACACGAGATCAAGGGCACATCAAGAAGACATATTATTTGATCATGAGATCGAGCGTACGGCATGGAGGCTTAGGGCCGAGAGGAGACTTGCTATAGACGACAATCATATGAACCGACCGGAGTCACCAGAGGAGTTAGCAGCACGCATGGCTAGGCTTGTTTCTATCAGATATAGGCTACGGCCTAAGACTACATCTACTACCTCGTCTATTGTGATGCCGGAGTTGGCGGCGGACAAGAACTTCGAGCTTAAAACGGGACTTGTGGTTTGATGCAAGACCCATTTCATGGGAACTCCCAAGAGAACCCACACTACCATCTACAGTTGTTCTTGTCCAAATGCGCCACTTTTCAGATGCCCGATGTGTCGGTCGATGCTATCCGACTGCGCCTCTTCCCATTTACTCTTCGAGACAAAGCATTGTATTGGTTGAGGATGCAAGCGGAGGGGATCTTTACCACATGGGATGAGTTGGCAATCGCATTTGTTAACAAATTCTACCCACCATCCAAGACAGTCAAGATAAGGAGCGCGCTCATGTCCTTCAACCAAGGATCTCAGGAAACTCTATTTGAGGCATGTGAGAGCTTTAAAGATCTCCAACACCAATTCCCCCATCATAGTATTGAAGCATGGGAGCTTGTACATAGATTTTACAATGAATTGCAACCGGGCACCAAGCAAATCATCGATGCAACTGCTAATGGAGCCATTCTATCTAAGACACCGGATGATGCTACGGCCCTACTCGAGGAGATGGCCTCGAACAACAAACAATGGGGCGACGAGAGGGGACATTCTTTGTCCTCCTTGAAGCCAACAAGCATTTATGAGGCAAAGGCCGTAGCGGAGCTATCTACGAAGTTTGATTCTCTCCACAAGGTAGTGGAGAGATTGGAGAGGTTGATTAGTGAGCCGCATGGGGCCCCCACCGTTTCTACACCGGAGGGAGGCATGAGCGATTGGCAAGACCAAGCTCAAGTTATGTTCGTTGAAGGAGAGCAAGGAGAGGGAGCTATAGAGCAAGTCCAATATGTTGCACGAAACACTGGTTATTGGGTAAACCTGGCCACAAGAAATCACCCGGGATTTTCATGTGCTAATAATGATGGAGCCTTGAATCAACCACCGCAACAACCACAAGCTCAGCCTCTACAACAACCCCAATATCAACCAAGAGGGCCACCACAGCAAAGCTTATCGCCTAGGCAACAAGCGGGTCCATATAGGCCCCCGGGGTACAATCAAGGGTGGAGAGCACCTAATCCACCTCAAGCACCGCCGAGGTCGAACCATGAAGCGAGGGTCGAAGAATTCATGGCAGAACAAAAGAAGGTAAATGCTAGATTAACAGCTCAACCAGACTCTCTCAACACCGTCGTGGCACAATTATCAGAGCAACTAGCATTGCTCAACAAGAATACTCAACAATTGCCGGCCCAACCGAAGCCAAACCCACGGAGCAATACCGGCCACATCAATGCGGTGGTAACAGTAACTACTAGGGGCGGGAAGGACACTACTCCCTCCATGATTCAAACCAAGGAGCCGGGGGAAGAAATTTTGGATGACAAGGAGCCGGTTAATGAGGAGTGCCTAAAAGAGCCAAAAGACGGAGAAAATTCTAAAATTGTGAAGCCGCGTGAGGAGCGCAACTATATGCCACCGGTACCCTTCCCACAACGATTGGCAAGGGCAAAGATTGAAAAGCGGCTCGCCAAATTTCTTGAGTACTTGCGAGGAGTGAGCCTAAATATCCCTTTCTTGGATGCTATTGTAGAAATCCTGTGCTACGCCAAGTTCCTAAAAGACTTGATTTCGGGGAAAAAGCGAAAGGAGAAGATAATGCTACCGAGCAAGGTACATGGTTTACCCGGAAGGAGAAGGAGCCCACAAAGTTTAAAGATCCAGGAAGCTTACACATTCCTTGCACGCTTGGAGGAGTCCCGCTACAAAAATCTTTGGTAGATTTGGGAGCAAGCGTGAGCCTAATGCCCCCAACTATGTTTAAGAAATTGAATACGGGGACCGACCTAAAGCCGACGGATATGAGAATACGACTCGCGGACGGTCGGGTCACTAGGCCGGTGGGAATTGCGAAGAACATACCGCTCTAAATACCGGGAGGAATTTGCTTGCCGTGCGACTTCGTTGTAATGGATATCAAGGAAGAGGGCGATACAGCACTAATTCTTGGACGCCCCTTCTTAGCCACCGCCGGCGTGATAGTTGACGTGAGAGAGGGCACCTTGTCTTTGAATGTCGGAAACATAGAGGTGGAGCTTCACATTCCTAAGGCAATAAAGCACATGCCTTGGATGGAGGACGTCGATTACGTGGACCTCCTCGATGAGGTGATTGATGATGTTATGCCATATTCTATCGACGCCTTACACAATGATGGCCTCGACGGAGGCCAATCTTCTAGAGATGGAGAAAAGTTGGATGACCCGTCGGATAATTCTATGATTGATGACAAAGACGACGCTGATGTCGCAAGAATTAGAGAGCTATGCAAGCTCTCCACAACAAAGAATTTGAAGAAAGCTCCATCGGTTAAAAAATTGCCATCACCAGCAAAGAAAAAGAACTGTAAAAGCTCAAGCTTGGGGGACTCATCCCCCATTGCTACCCATGATGAGGGGAGCCGAGGAACGCCAATGAACAACAACAATTAAATCCAAGTGGCCTACCCGGTAAGTTTGACGCGCGCATCGCACATGCGCCGAATATCAAACATTAAACGATTATCTTAAGGGGTCGAGCTCAAGACCTTAAACGAGCGCTTGTCTGGAGGCAACCCGACGGTTTCATCTTATTTTTAGTTAAATTTTTCATTTTATTTTTGTTTTAGATCTTTCTTAGTGTGTAGAGTCAAGAGTCGATGAAAATCCTGACAACTGGCTCTATTTTTCATGACAGGAGATGGAGAACGAGAAACCATTTGAATGAAGAATGACCATGGCAAGGGAGAGCGCTCCAGGAACACGCTCAGGCCTCAGGAGAAGGAAGAAACTGACGGAGAGAAGAAAAACAGAAAGTGCAACAAAAAATAGAGAGTTGGAGCTGAAAACAGCAAGCCACTCGACCGAGTGAACATGTCACTCGGCCGAGTGAAGACCCTACTCGGCCGAGTAGGGTACTAATCAAGAAAGATCCTAAAAACTACTCGCTGTAATTTATATGACACTCGGCCGAGTAACTATGTCACTCGGCCGAGTGAATCTGACACTTTCCACACTTGAAAAGCACTGAGTGGCAATGTCACTCGGCCGAGTAGCCATTGCCCACTCGGCCGAGTGCGGTAGCTGCTCGGCCGAGTCGTAACTTCTGCTTTGAAATTTTTTTGTTGAGTCACTCGGCCGAGTGAACGCGTCACTCGGCCGAGTGAACGCGTCACTCGGCCGAGTGACCCATCCTTTATAAACCCAGCGCCCGCGGCTCAAATCCCAAAACGCAAAAAACCCCCAAATTTCCCACGAAATCGCTTCAACTTCTCCTCGCCTCGCCCGAGCACAACCCGTCCTCAACCGAGCTACACCGACCTCGCCCGAGCAGCGCCCCCCGTCGCCGACCATCACCGCCGACTCCCATCGCTGGCGGTGCTCCCCCTCTGCCGTACATCCCCCAATATCTCCCAAAAATCCTATTTTTCTCAATTTCTCCAATCCGTAAGCCCAACCCTGCCCCAAATCGAAATCGATCTTTATATATATCTATTTTACCTGATCTTACCCCATACGCATTAATATTCTTGGCTAATTTGTGAATTTTCGTTTCAGGCTAGCTTGGGGGAGATCCAGGACGGATTTGGCGCTTCACGGAGGAGGCGATTCTTCACACGCTTCCACGGCTTGCTCTCGCGTCGTGCTCAGGTATACTCGTTCCATATTTTCAGCACTTCGCATTTTTTTTGGGTAGGCACTCTTTGCGGCTCACATGCCGCCCCGTAATAGGTCAGGCAGGCGGGCGCCCGCTTCCAAGCGGAAGAGGTCCAGCGATCCTGGCTCCTCTTCCGCTAGGGCGGACTCCCCTCCACCTAGCCCACCACTACCCACACTTTCGCCTCTTACCGCACCCATTTCACCACCGGCACAGCCAGCCCCCATGTTCGACATGATGGGTATCACGTTCAGAGATGACGCACACCGCGCCAGATTTGAGCGTATCTCCCATCGCTCGATCGTACCCTCTAGGTTTGCGCACCTTGCTGATTTCAAGCGCCTAGGGGTACTTGAGGGGCTACTCCAGTTGTATGACAACGTGGGGTGGCGTGATTTTCTGTCGATGTCGACGAACACTTATATCCGCTCCGACACTAGAGGTACTTAGCTCTATTAGCAGGACGCCTGGGGGATGCTCCTTTCGACTGATGGATCATGAGTGCGAGATCACTCTCGACATGCTCCGAGCATTCTTTGAGTGGCCCCATGTCCCGGACCCGGACCAAGCCTATGGCCCCACGCACTTCCCACCGTCATCATTCGACACACACGCATTTTGGACACGTGTCACGGGATCCCCTTTTGCCTTTGACCCTAGCAGGGCCAAGGCCTCCGCTATCCTACACCCATGCCTCCGCATCGCACAGCGCCTCATGGCGACTACTTTTCTAGCGAGGTATGAGCTGGGTACGATGTCGACCCCTGAGCTCTACATGCTCTACGGGATGACTCGAGCGCGAGCCTTGGATGCAGGTGGAGACGTCTTACTCCACGCCACCCAGATTGACATAGCTAGTTGGTTCTTGGACCGAATCATTATTTCTGTCGGTGCTAGGTCGCCTATCTGCTGCGGCGGACTGATTACCCTCCTAGCCCCATTGTGTGGAGTAGACCTCCCAGCTGGCTTGCTTAGACCACCGGGCCCCACTTCACTCTCCATAGATGTTATGGCCTGGATGAGGATGCTGCGTCCTCATGGTCAGCACCACTGGGTATGGCTGCATGGTCCCTTTGGAGCTGATTACATGGTTCTTCTGAGCCCCGCTCAAACCCATATTGGACCCGCAGATGGGGAGTGGATTTCCAGTGATGGATGTCCTCATCCCAGCTGCGTACGTGCTTATGCCCGAGGGTGCTCAGCAGGAGCCCCTCCTTCTACCTCTGGTCCTGGAGATACCTCAGCCTGCACCCGATCTTTCTGCCCCTCCCGACACCTCTATCCACACTTCTGTCAGTGTCGGGAGCACACTAGCTAAGTCCACCCACACCACCACCACTGTGCCGATGCCCATAGGTCCCATTTCCGCTGTGAGACCTGAGCGTCCCACGACCATACTTGAGAGCGGCGAGCCCTCCTTCACTTCCACGGTAGAGACCCTGGCCACCCTATTGTTTTCGACCCTTGGGGAGTCATTTTCTGCACACTTCACGGCCTCCCCAGCCGTCGACACTTCGGTCTCCACTGCAGCTGTCCTCACCGAGAGTGTCGTGACGTCTGTCCCCACGTCTGTGTCACCGACCTCTCTGCCCTCCTCGCCCTCTGTCACCACTTCAGCTTCTACTGCTGCTCCTTCCTCTTTGACCATTCCTGTGTCTTAGCCTCCCACAGAGGCTGAGCGTCATTTTGTGAGCACAGCACCTAAGCCCCACCAGGTAGTTGCACCCATCATCTACGGTAGCCGTGCGAGGCAGCCTCGTTCCTCACCTGTTCGACCCTCTACCCCTCCTCCCCCCCGACACCCTAGTTCAGCACCTCCGTGCTCTAGAGGAGACAGTTAGTGGGCTTAGAGGAGATTTCTGTGCTCTATCCGCTACCGTCACTGCTGTACAAAGGCACGTCGCTTTACTTCCTGGTATTCAGGCTAGCCTGAACCAGATCCTTGAGCGTCTGTCACAACCGCCACCCCGACCACCACCACCTCCTCCTCCTCCACCACAGGACGGTGCTGGTGCTGCACCACCCACTTAGGCACACACTGGATGCCTCTCATACTTTTGCTGCTGCTACTGGATATCTTCTGTCTGCTGATTTTGCACCCATCCTCCACACACGTTTTGGTCACTTTTTGCTCACATCTGTATATGTCATTTTGGGAGAGAGGATGTATTTTTTGGGGACACCTATATTGCACCTTTTTTATCTCTGCATGCATCACTTGCATACCCATCTCATTATTTTTTATTTTCATCATGCATGCATCCTCACCCACCCCACCCATATCATATCTCTCGATGTGCCACACTTTGCACATTGAGGACACTGCGCAGTTTAGCTTGGGGGAGTGAGTATCTCACGCATTTTTCATTTTCTTCGCCTTTTATTTTTATTATTTTCTCACATTTCTTTGTTTTTACGCTTATTTTCACCCACTTTTTCATTTTTCTTTCATGCATCACGTTTTCTTACTTTTTGTGTGTGCTGCATATGTACAGTAGTTTTTATTTTTCTTTTATCCTTATTTCTTTAATCCTTTCTGCTAGGGATGAATTCTCTGTGATGATGATGACGTGGTATTAGCTTATCTCTATATGCATATTATCTTGTTATGCCATCGTTTTTATTTCAGATATCATATGTCATGCTTGCTATGCATTCGACATAGTAACCCGCACCTTCATGTATGAATGTGGATGAAATTCTTCTATTAGCTGAGTTTGATGATTTATATTGTATACTCTTCATAGAAAACACACCAAGCTTCACGCGTTGATTGCTTAAATTTGGAGTACTGCTTTGTTGTCTGATATCACTTCTTATTGCATGAAAATTGTACGCTTCACTTTCAGGTTGATTGGATGTATGCTATGTTGATATAACTGGATTAGTTTACTTTCTGAGATCAAACTGAGTAGATTACATTACTCTGCTGAAAGTTGTGCACATTTTATAGAGTGAACCGAGTGTTACATATTTTTCTTTCTCTACATATCTTGAGCATCATTTCTATGCTTAGAATCATTGGTGAATCTCCCTTTAGCGAATCTTCTATTGGCATATTCCCCATGCTATAAAAAAACCATGCTCCAACACCCCCAAAATCAAAAAGAAAAAAATATTCATGTATATCTCTCTATCTTTTGATTTGGGAGCACAGTTGTATATTTTTATGAAAAAAAAGAAAAATAGAAGAAAAAAGAAAAAGAAAAGAAAAGAGAAAAGAAGTTCGTACATGATCCCACTTCATATTCTTTCTCTCTTTCTTCCCTCTTTTATTTTTGTTTTTGTTTCTTGGAGTTTCAAAATTGGGGAATAGACTTATTGATTTATTTGATGCCACCACGATTATAGATAAGCTTGGGGGAGAGGATCCAATGATGTGTGAGAGAGTGACTACTTGTCTGTGCATGACAACCTAAGCTACGTAATTTTTTATACTCGGTGAGAATACTAAAAGTTTTACGAAGTCCAGGAATTGAAACTTAGCATGCATCTCATGAGAACCACTCATTTCTATTCTTATTGCTTCATATTGTGTGATACCTCTTCTACTTCAAATAGAAAGCGATCAATTGAAAAGTGTGTGGTCTATGATTATGTATATCGCTTTAGATGCTTCAGACGATGCTAATGGTAGAATGATTCCATATTTCATATTGTTTTGATATTCTTGGGTTTCTATATTGAATGCATCCCTATATGATCATGATATCGAGATAAAAATCTTTGGCATGTTTTATTCGCCGTATGCTATTTGAGTAAGTAAGTCCACGTCCTGAGAAAATGATCTAGCACCTCCCTCTTTATTTTCTTTTCTATCTTCTTTTTCCTTTATCGCTATTTTTACCCGTCGGGTTCGCCTTTTACCCATCTTCCTCGAGGACGAGTAAGAGGTAAGCTTGGGGGATTTTGATCGCACCTTATTTTACACCTTTTTATGCATGTTTTCATGTCGTTTTGATCGCCCATATTGTGTTTTCCACGATTACTCGACGATATCGTGTTGCTTTTCACTATTTCTTGTTTTTGTCGTATTTCAGGAGATATGGAGCGATTTGGAGCGAAAATGAGATCAAAGGATTTTCACGCACTTCAGAGTGTCGCCCACAGCTTATTTGAGGAGTTATCAGCGATAGAGGATGAGAGGAAGAAGAAGGAATTCGATAGAATCGACGAGGAGGCGAGGAGAAGAAGAAAAGAGCCAAGATACAGCCCACTCGGTCGAGCAGACTGCTCACTCGACCGAGTGAAGAGCTGTACTCGACCGAGTGAAACTGATACGCAATGTTAAAATCCAGAAGTTCACTCGGCCGAGCAAGAAAGTCCACCCGGCCGAGTGAGGATGCTCCAACACCTGAAAAATAACAACGGAACACGTCACAGCGTGACCCAGTAGGATGTCCAAACCCAACTCACATGGTGCACAAAGGTACAATGCATTAAGCAATAAACTAGAACTAGCTCATGACATATCATGGCAAATTCACATGGAAATGCAAATGACATCAATAACAAACTGCATACCTGCCGCAGGAGGAAAGCCTGCAAAAAACAAGTGAGTACTACAGATAGAGGTGTGATCTGCAATATCAAGAAACTGAACTCCAGCATTACAGCATTTATCCCAAGGAGCCTTGCTAATGGATCCAAGGAAAGGCAAACTTAAATGAGACCTATTGAGTAGCTACCTAGTAACTTCCTCTAATGGGGGGCGTGTGCATGGCATAACATATTACCAACTCGGTTTTGTTATGAAGCTTAGGTTTTTCAGGAGTTCTTGAAATGCTTCATGTAGTAGTTCCTAGGTAAACTTGAACTTACTCATAGTTAGGAAAACGACAATTCTCATTTAAATTGGAATGTTCCCAAGACTCCTTTATTGAGTTAATGGAAAACACTCTTTTCTATTGAAATGGAACCAAATGGATCCGGAAATCAAAGTTTGCTTAAAGGGAGCTGGTAAGAACTTGTAAGCGATGATAATTAATGTTCTTACACTCTTTAAAGCTTCCAACTTGAAAGTTATCAAAAACCCTCTTACTAAGTTTTCGTTTATACTAAGTTTTCAAATGGGTTTTCATTTAAACATGGAATTTTAAGAGAGTTAGCAAGTGGCATTTTGTGTGGTATTCCTAGCTTAAGTTTCTAATGCTTAGGATGTTTTGGAAATGCTCATAAAAATTTCATCAGAGTTTCTCTTGTATTTCTCAACATTTTCCAATTACAACATAAGTAATATATAGAAAGAAACCTGCCATAATCGTAAGAAAAGTAAAACACTGCTCAAGAATCATAGGAAAAGTGTCGTAAGGAAAGTTGGGACTAGCATGCACTAATATTAAGAACCAACATAACCCACTTGAAGATTTTGATGTAGAAATGCAACATTCTACATCTAAATCATTTAACTTCGCAATTTCCCCAACAAAACTCATGGACCAATTTAATTGGCAACCATTCCTTCACCCAAAATGAAGAGTACATAACTCTACTCTCATTAGCACAAATTTTTCACATGAAGTTAGTAACCTTGGACATGATCCAAGAAGAAATGACCAACTAAAGCATAACTAATTCATTCAAGCGATAACAAGTGCATCAACTTTGATAAAGATCACAACTTGCATGAAAAAGATGGTAATTTGCCTACAATTCAATAAAGATTTCCATGTTCCCATTAAATTAAACCAATGAAAAGGACTAACGACACAAAGGTGCCCACTTGCACATGGGTTCTCAATAAAATAAGCTTTAGTCAAGGGAGGTATGAATAATAATATCTTGCCCTTAAGTTGAGGCATTAATAATAACGCCAACAATAACACGAAAAACAACAACTACTACGACAACAATAGCAACAACAACATAACATCAACAACAACATTCTAGTTCAAGAGAAGGGAACACAACTTCAACCCAAATTCGTCTACTAGTAACCACCAAATGCCACACTTTCCAACATACAACCATTTCAACACATAAAGCATTCATGGCTACATTCATTCCCATAAAATAGCAATCACATATATCTAACCACCAATCACACAAATGCTCAATGATGCCATGATGCATATGAATCACAAGCAATGCGATGCAATGCAATGCAATGGGGATCCCGTGAGTGAGCCGGCGTGCACGTGCAAATGATTCTACTCCGTTATCAACGTGGAGCCACCTAATGGATCAAGAGGTGGCCAACGGCGTATTCACCCGACTACTACCGCGGCACTTTATCCATGCCCGTGCACTCCACCTCCTGTCCTAACGTGACCATGTCACACGTTCCACATTCCGCATGTTTCCAACATCACCTTTCCAATTTCCCAATTCATTTCATTTTCCACATATTTCTCATTTCATACGAATTAAATGGAATAAATAATATCCAACATCCCAAAATGGGAGCAATTTCATAAAAGTGGGCAATTATAGCTTCCAACAAAGTGAATGAAAACAGAATGGGAACAAATTCACTTGTTATTGAAACATGACATTATAGGGCTTCATGATCCTACACATTCTTTATTCCACATATAACCAACAACACATAGCCAAGTTCACATAATCATTTCACCCGCACAAAATTCACATTTTCCATACCAAAAACAACGGAAGATTAAAGCTTCCAGCAATGCTCAACTAGGGCAATTCGCATAATTATGGAAACAACGCATTAAAGGCATCATCTCTTTCTATTTCCAAACTTTATACCCCATTACAAATCAAATAACAATTCCATTTTCATATCGACATTTCATTTCACAATTTTTCTTTTTTTTCTTACGAGGAGTTTCATTTAATCAACATAGCAAAATGAGAGCAATTTCATTTAATCAAATAACTCCACACATCAAAATGAGGGCACTCTCACCAAAAATGAGAGAAATTTCATTATGAGAGCAATTCGACATAATTCATGAAATGAGATGTGTCAATCAAGGCAAATTCAATACAACAATTAGATTCCACATGAATGCACCATGACGAGAATTTCAACAAACCTCCCTCAAAATGCAACTTTCCAAAGGAGTGCAATTTTACAAGATTATTGAATAAATCATTTAAGAGCAACATGGGACTTAATCTTAGCATCAAATAACTCAATATATCATATGAAATCAAGCTCAATTGCAACAAGTCAAAGAATTCACAAGAACACTAAAAATGCCAACTTTTCAATTTAAGATGCTATGAAATGAACACATGGGTTAGTGTTGGAATCCTACCTCATCCAAGATGCTAATTCCGTTTCCAATTTCAAGCTCAAGCCCTAATTCTCTTTCAATTTCATGAAGCTCTTCCATCTCCATCAAGCTCCCAAGAAATCCCAAACCCTAGCTTTCTCCTCTTCTCTTCCTCCTTCCTCTTTCTAATTCTCTCCCAATCTCTCCCTTCTTCTTTCTTGGCTTGAGAAAAATCGGCCAACTATGGAATTTGGGAAATTTCGGCCAGCCAAGGGGAAGTTTCGGCCATGGAGTGGAGGGAAATTGGAGAAGATGAAGGGTAGAAGGTGTGGATGGGTTAGGGCTTTAATTCTCTCTTCCTCCTCTTCTTTTCTTCTTCTTTTTCTCCTCCCTTTCCCCCTAAAATTCGACAGCAAGCTCTGAAATTTTCGGCCTGTGCATGGGTGAACGGGAGAGAGGAGGAAGGAAACAAGGAAGTTTGTAGAAAATGAAAGGAAATGGGTATTACAAGTTTGCCATTCTCAATCACATTCATTTCTGGAATTTACAGGACAGTCCCAAACAGGGGAATCTAACTCAATATTTTTGAACTACACTTAAGATTTACTCCTCGTATGAGTTGTAGATATAGGTGTTATGCATTCACATATCAATTTTCATGATGTTTCATCGCGTATTCAATTTAATACAGAATTTACGGCGAAGGGTATACGTGCTGAAACTGTGCTGGAAAGTAAAACAGAAACTGTCCTGTGTTGGGGACCAGATTGCTCCTAAATGCGGACAGATTCAGGAAAAATGGAAACTACAAAGTTGTAGGGCTTGAAGTTAACTTTCCAACGAGACCAAAAACACACCATTTCGTTAAGAATTGAGGGACTGATCGCCATTCCCGTAACAGGTGTCAAAGCTGAGGAAAAACAGACATGCTGATTTCACGAAATTCCTATCCCAATTTCTAAGCTGAATGTGGAAAAGTGTTCAACATGAAAGTTGGAGATAATAGTCCCAAGTTTATGCCGTAAAATTTTCAGGACATTTGTAATTCTAAATTAGGAGAAATCATCAACACTTTAAGCATGTACTTCTGCCCAAATTCCCAGCAACTCCAAAGTAGCAAGCAATCAACTTCTACTTAACAATTAATCAAGTCAACATGTTGATACTTGAGGCAAAATAAATCTAAAACATAGCATCAATTAAATTTAACACTTCCTATAAATTCATTCGCATAATTCTCATTTCCATATACAAGAAAGTTGAATGAATGATAACTTCCAACATACGAAAAGGGAGCAATTTCACAAAATAGATGAAACCAACAATCAAGACAATGGGATGAAACCAACAATCAAACCCTCCTCTCTCATCTAATAGTCTAGCCCACCTATGGAAGCCCAATCAACAGTAACTAACAATAATCCAAACTCAACTCTAGCTACCAAAATAACTAAGGCCTTAACAATAGTAATAATAATATCAATCAACATCATCAATAATAAAAATACCAATACCCAAAAATAATAACAACTTCACCAAAAATAACAACCAAACATCAATAATACCAATTTCATTCATTAATAACTATCACAACATCACCAATAATCATGAACATACCGCTTTACTACACATACGCACCAGCTAAAATCGCCAGGCACGCTAATGAACACTAATAGCACGCTAACAATAATATCAATTTACTATCCAACCACACACATTCACCCATATATCCAAAGCATATCATAGTCACCTTAGAGCCATACATGTAGGAAATCACTATACACACAACAAAATTACTATACGCACACACGCAAACAGCATTTTACACATACGGGCATTACACAATCAGAGCTACAGGCCCCCAAAACGTCCAGACTTTCTGTCATTTTATTGGGTCTGTCACTCGGCCGAGTGACATGGGGTCACTCGGTCGAGTGACCCAATCCGACTACTACGTAGTTTGGGATTTCTGGGCTGCGCATGGGCAAATCTGTCAGGACTTTTTGGACGATTTTGGCTGGTATTTAAACCTGGTTTTATCCCTAGTTTTAGGAGAGACTTCCATTATTTTTTGACGGCTATTCCTTTTGTAAAATATCAGCTGGAGATCATAGGCGACAATTTTGGTTTGTTCTTTCTTGCTAAAAATCTTATTTTTATGAGTTGTCTCTTCTCTACAATGAATTATGCTATGATTCTATTTGTTATTTCTGATATTTCTATGATGATTAGTGAGTAGTTTTGTCGTTCTAGGGCATGGGGATAAACCATATGGACCTGATCTTTGAATTGTGATGAATGTATGGAATTGTTGCTAGAATTGATAACGGTTAGGTTGTGATTGATTTATTACGAGTAGTTAGGAATTTTCATCGATTGGGATTTGCAAGAGATTAGATCCCGATTGATAGGAATGCCTAGATATTCGATTTAGGTTTATAATTGAGATTCTCTAGATTTGGTTTGCAAGAGAGTGGACCAAAGTTAGCATTTTTATTATAAATCTATACTAATATTTGTTTGCAAGAGATTGGACGAATACGAACTATCATAACCTAGATCGTAGCTCGAGTTTGCACAAGAGTGGGCTCGAGTTACGATTGGACGATGATGTCGATCTTCACGCTAGTAGCTTAGGCTAGGGTTTGCATGAGAGTGGGCCCTAATCTAGGTTCGCTATAGACTGGCAATAGCGCGAGAGCGTGAGCTTGGTTCTACATTAAGTTGTGACTAGTTCACCTACATTCAAGCTTTGCAACATTGAAATTCATGATCCACGAGGATAAGAGACGGTCCGTAGTGGGGATTTCCTATCCCTGGACGCTTTTATTATATTGATATCTATTTGCCATTTGAACGATTGTGACACTACCATCAAAACTATTCTTATTCCTTTGATAGCTAGGTGATTAAAGTAGGATACTGTCAATTGTCCTCCCTGTGTTCGATACCCGCTCGCCACTATGCCGTGCGCTTGCGGTAAAACTACAGTCGTTTTCCGGGTGTATATCCGGGCACGATCAGCAACTCCGTACACCGTGGGGGTCAGATTTTTTCCTTCTCCCAGCTCACCGAAGAGACGCTCTGTCAAGCTTGGGGAAGATTCATCAGATTAGTGGACGGGCTGCCGGAGCATGTGATGAGCACGCACGACCTCCTTTGCTTCTCCAGTGGGGGACTGCACTACATTCTGCAGGAATTTGTGATGAAGATGAATGGAGGTCAATTCTTTGTCATGCCGCCTGAAGATGCGTGGGATTACATGGAAACTGCGGCCGCATCTCCTGCATTATTACCATCCTGCACCAAAAATGGTAACTCATACGAATTAAACTTCGTAATTTTTAATATGAGTTTGCTCTCCCATGCAGGTACCATTTCCGAAACGCGAGTCACTGACTCTCGCATCCATCAAGATAGCTTGGTTCATGATGTGCAGCTCGCTGACTCTCACGATCCAATTTTCTATTTTGATGACGAGATGGATGATTACCCACACACACACACACCGATTTGAGGGCACTCATAGTGGTGATAAGAATGGGAGTTATCTACCGGCTCCATACGCTATACTGGGAGGACATCTAGACCCCACACTCCCTCAATCTGAATCCCACATTACATTCTCTGCATCTATGGATTCAGATTCTCATGACTTAACGTTCCCCCATAGGAATTAGATACACAAACAACGGAAGTATGTTGGGTCATCATTTCTCCTGAAGAGTGTACCTATGAGCTTGGCCTTACGACGAAAGCGTCGTCGTCGAGAGGTTGTAATTCATTTCCAGTGAGTTTTCGTCAACCCATTTCACATATCTTATCACACTTTGACGATCACCTCTGAAATACATTTAAATTGGAAAAATCTTCATCATCACGGACTGATGCTCCTCTTCTTTCGTAGGTCACAGGTGGACATCCTCAAAAGGAGCTGGGGGGAGCATTGCTATGGTCCGTTGGTGTTCGTGTCACAATTTTTTTGACAGAGCCACGAAAGAAGCAGGAAGAGCAGCTACTTGCTCCATTTGATGTTTTGGATCTGCCATTTGATCAGATGAATCCAAATCCAGTAGTGTAATTAAATTTTACACGCTTTCTAGGTAGAATGAATAAAGTCGCTTCCTCTTGGCAGTATGAGGAACGTATTAGGATTAATCATTTTCCTTTGAATAAATTTCACCCCATTGGCACTCTCGCATTTCACCCCCACAGCCATTTAGCCCATGCACAGCACACTTACATCATTTTAGAGCACAGCTTAACACAGCTTGGGGGATGCTCCCGGGTCCCCTTCCCCACTTTTTATTTGTCCTCACGTTTGTCTTCTGTGTTTTATTCGCGTTGAGGACAACGCTTGGTTTAGCTTGGGGGAGGAGCTCTTTCGCGCGTATCTTCTCTTTTTCCCTCTTATTTCCCCACTTCTATCGTTATTTTGATTCTGTTTTTCCTTTTTCTTTCTTATTTTCCATCCTTCTCTCCTTTTCATATGCATCACGTTTAGACTTACTATTTGCATCCCAAAAACCAAAAAAAATCAAAAAATCAAAAAATTCAAAAATATCTGCATTCGCATCATGCATTCTGCACCTTCATGCATGCATTTGTATATACTTGCATTCGCCTCGAGAATTTTTCGAAAATGGGTTTTTATATGCGCTGAATTTCGATTTGAAATTTGTTTTCCGAACCCTAATACTTGATTTCCATGATGTCGATTTGAATATGTGAATAGTTCGTAGTCTAAGCTCAATTCCCTTGTTATACCCTAGCTTTGGCCGCCCTCGCAACCCCTAAGATAGGAGTACTTGAAACCAACCTAGATTGACACTTAGGAACCCACTTTATGTGTGGACCCTAGAGCCGATAGACGTGTGTAATGGTTTATAGTCACTCGAGACTTGGATAACCACACTTCACCTGGTACTGAGGATTGAATCTGCCTAGTTCACCCTATGATTTTCACAAAAAGAAAAAAGAAAAAAATTGTGAATAGAAAGAAAAATAATACGCACCGTTCCCCCAACGAAGCAGAGTAACCGGATCCCCACGATAGTAACCGTCGGGGCCTCGCGTAAAAAGGCCTAGCTTTGGGAAGTGCGTATGAATAAGGATTTCATTTGGGTTGAGTTAGTAGGTCCGAGGGGTCCTTCTTGGCCCGGTGCCCTGAAGTCGTCTGATCTGGGAGAGTCACCGACCCAACGCTCCTTACACGACCCAAGTAAAAATCCCAAAAATTTCATATATGTAAGTGTATAGAGTTTCTTTTGTATATACGTTGTATACATAAAATCATGGATAAACTTGGCAATTTTGCAAATCAAGGAATCGTGTAGTGTCGTGAGCGTCACTTTCTCGATCGACCAATATTCCATTATCATGTACTTATCCCTTCTTCGACCATTGTATAGCTTAGGTTCCTACACGCTCAATCTAAGGTCGGGTTAGAGGAAATGTCTTAGAATGCGAGTGTGGTCGTCACCTAGTGTATTGCTTGGCAATTTGAGTAGGAATGACGTCCTAGGAACATATTCTCATCGACGGAAATATTTCTGAGCATTTTGGTTTCCCGAATTCGAATTTTCATTTCACTCGTGTATATATTTTTAGTTTTTTGAAAATTCTCGAAGCTCCATCGCACCATTTGCATGTTTGACTGCATTCCGCAGATGTACGCTCTCTCTTGTCTTCCTTGAGGACAAGGAAGAGTTTAGCTTGGGGGATTTTGATATGTGTTTATTTTATACAGTTTTCATCTCTTTTTCATTGACGTTTTACGCCGTTTAATTCTCCATTCCTCCCCATTTCTCCCTGTTTTGTCTTCTATCTTGCTTTTATGGTCTCTCTTTTGCTTTGCAGGAGATATATACCGATTAGGGACCATATGGCGAGAATTAACATAAAGAGGATGAGGAAGCGAAGCCGGGGATCGAAATGCACAAGGGAGAAGACTTTATGCAGAATGGAGCCTCATGCAACAGCGTCACCATGTTCACGCGGCCGCGTCAATCCGCCAAAGAAGAACCATCCACGCCGCCGCGTGAATCTCAACCAAACAGCCGTGTCAGAAGACTTGAAGAATGAAGAGAGAAGCGAGAAACAGAGACTTTCTCGGCCTATGTTAAGTTGGTCGACGCGGCCGTGAATTTATGGCTCCTTAGGCTTAACGACACGGCCGCGTCAACAATTCACACGGTCGCGTAGCTTCTCCCGACGCAACCGCGTTTCTATTGACGTGACCACGTCGATCGTGCTATAAGACGGTTTTGACGCGGCCGCGTAATTTCACGACGCGGCCGCATCGAGTCGGGTCTCTGCCCGATTTCTAGGGTTTTGAGACCCCCCTATAAAAGGAAAGGGGGTGACGCTGGAGGGAGGGGGCTGCGAGGGAACTCGTTTTGCCCGAGTTCTTCCTCATTTTCAGTTTTCTTTAGGAGTAGGACTAAATTAGAGTAGATTTAAGACTTCTCTCTTGATTGTAACTAAGGATTGACAACTCTTGGGTACGATTCAAGGAGATAAGTTTATTTCTTCCTTTCTATTTGGTTGAATCTTGTTCATTGTTGCTTTGATTTGTGTTCTTAGTCTCTTTAATTGATGTTTCTGATGATTGTGATCTTTTCTTTCACGTGTATATTTGAATCGACCTTATTATCTTTGTGAATCTCATCTTGTCCATCACACCACACCTAGCTAACAACAACCATAGATCAAACCAGTATTCAACCGCTCTGCCTCTCTGCGGATGACCCGTAACGCGTTACGACTACAACCGTTCGCTTGCAGTTTACAAATGTTAAAATTTGACCATCACACGATATACCCTGGTTCGGCCAACCCTAGGCATACTCCAGTATTCACTGACCAATCTCTCACCAAGAGCAAACTTGTCTCAACAATTGAGGGCCTCTTCAACCGATGTCACTTCTCCACCAAGCGGTCTTACACAATCAACCAACCAACCTGGCCTCGTGAGGACCGCGTGCAAGAGGCTTTCCAAATTAAAAACCAAGTACAACCACAAATACTTACCACCACACCCTTGTGTAGGTTTTACAAACCTTTTTCTTTTGAAGATGTTGTTACAACTTTGCTCCTATAGTCAAATGATTTGAAGCTTAAAGTATATAGTGGATATAAAAAAACAATCTTTTGTCTAATAGAGAATTATTTTAAGAGAGCAAAGAAAGCTTTAAAATCACTTGCAGAAGGCTTAAAAATATGCAATGAATGATGATCAATACAGACACCTTCCTCCAATGTATAGGAAACAATTCTGCCTAAGACAGAATGCCCAAATTGCCCTCTCAACGTCTCTCCCAACGGGTGATCAAAGGGTAAGTCAATTTGACTGTTGGGGGCTGGGAGTCGACTCCTGGTGTACTGGGTCGACTACTGGTCAGGAGTCGACTCTTAATCAGTAGGCTGCACACACTCTGGAGCTCTTATGCTTCAGGAGTCGACTCCCTTCTGATACATGAACTTGTATCATGAAGGAGTGTGTCATTCTCTCTAATTGTTTTCGAAATATTTTTATGCATCAATTGTGTTTTTCTAATTGTGTGTGGAGCTTCAATATCAAATACCTACAAAAATTCTAAGGACATGGACTAAAAACACAAATTACATCAAAAATATACCATCTTGGCTTGATGTAGCTTGATGTCCATCATCTCCATGCCTTAGAGTATTGAGCTCTTGTTGCCTTTGGATGAGCTTCCTCCACACTTCATACTTGACCAATACTCCATATTGATTGTCTTCAATTTCTTGATCAAGCTTCTTGGTCAATATTATTCCTTTTGCATTTGACGTATTTAAATGAAATTTTCTTTTAGTTACTACACACTCAATAATCATGATTAGCACCTTCATTTGCTTAATCATCATCAAAACAACGCTTGGGGGCTCAATATCCAACATAGTCAACTAATCTAAATACAGTAGTCATAAATAAGCAAACAGAGAATTAGCAGTTTTTGACGTGACTGGCTAGTCAGTCGACTGTAGACATTGATTAGTCAACTCGGTGACCTATTAGTCAACTAATCAGTCTACTCTAGTCGACAAAGATATTACCGTTGGCCAAAATGGATTAATGTAAACTAGCCTTTTGTGACAGTTTTAAGGGTGTTTGGGATTTTGTTTAACACATTTTCACTCTAAAAATTTAGAAGAATTTTCAGAAATTTTATATCAAGAAAAATCATATTTTGCTAAGAAAAATCTCTTTTGTGCTCAAAAGCTTTCTTCTCAAAAACTTTCTTTTTGGCCTTCTTGTTCATTGATTTCAATCATTTTCTTGGCCAAACCTCTTGATCTCAAGCTCAGTTTAGCAACATCTTTCCAAGAGATCAACCCATTTATAGCCTCACTTCTACACACAAGCTTCAACGAAGGCTATAGATAATTTGTTCATCAAAGATTGTAAGTATTTCTCATTTGTGATTGTGAGAAGGTTTGTTCAAGGTTGTTCGATAGATCCATATACCAGATTGTGGTGTACGTAGTAGCTAATTTGTACCAGCTAGTCTTCAAGTTGGAAAATGATCTTGGAAATCTCAGGTGGGACATGAAGATTGGATGTAAGTAAGGGTTGACCGAACTAGGATAAATCTTGTATTTACAATTGTCTTTTATGTGCTTGATTCTCTTTTGCAAATATCTTTATATTTCCACTATTTATCTTATTTGCATTTGTATTTTAATTATTAATTAAGATTTATTTAGGTAACACTATTTGAGCTCTTAGTCAGAATAGTTAAATGATTTTGTAGAGTTTTTATAAAACATTATTCACCACCCTCCAGTGTTTTTACTTGCCATCTCATGTGCTAGTATACCGAGCTAGGCCAACTTTGGTGAAAATCAAAGGAACCCTACATAAGCATGTGCCTAGGGGTGGCAAAATGAGCCCGACCGGAACCGAACCCGGTATCCTTAACCGGGTATGGGTAGGGGCCAATCCGGGTCAAGCAGGATCCGGGTTGACCCGACCCAATCCGGATAAAATCCAGGTCGGGTATGGGTTTGGCATGTCAATCCGGATGACCCGAATTCGACCCGGTTTTCTTTCTTTATATATATAAAAATTTATATAATAACTTCAATACATAGTTGCAAGGGGAGTTGTGATTATAAGATTTGAATCGTTGTCCTCTTCTTTAAAAGGTCTTGGATTCAATTCCATTTACATACAACTTTTTAGTTAATTTTATTACTTTCGTTAATAAAATGTTAACGTTAATTATACTTCCTTGCTGTCATCGGTGCGGCTTAAGCGATGAGCTGCTAGAAATTATGAAACACTTAATAAATTGCCGGTGGCTTTTAATAAATAGCTGGATATCGAAAAAGAAGCAGTTGTGTGTATAAGTCAAATCTTAACCCGTCGGGTTAACCCGAACCCGACCCGGAAATTTTCCGGGTCACCCGAACCCGACCCGGATTGAATCCGGGTCGGGTTAGGGTTTATCCCTATATGGGTCGGGTCAAATCTGACCCGACCCGAACCCGAACCCGAACCCATCCGATCCGTTTGCTACCCACTGCGCAGTATCCAACGATCCACGAGCCGCGGCCCCAATAGGCAACAAAGCCCAAACCCTAGTCTTTGTTGGCTGCAAGCTCCTTGTTGTAGCCAGATCATGATGCAGTTCGAGTCCCACCCCCCATAAAAACATGTCAGAGTCTTACGTACGGTCGAGTCTTGCACCATGCAGGCCAACTGTAGTCCAACAGACGTTATTGATTATTAATGATCTATAAAACAGTACTCGACGTTAGCTAACAACCAAGGGCAGCCCCACACGCATGGAGCCCATAGTCCACTGAACTTTATTTAAGTATGTCTTGCCAAAAGAAATGGCAGAGTCGTAGATTACCGTAAGTGGCATGGTGCTAGGATTGGAGGTGAGAGGTTAGAGCCCCTTATCTTGCAGTGTAATCTCTATCAATCGACCATGACACCTGTTTCAGAGTGTTTTTTCACTACAAGAATGTTGACCCAGGGGCTCCCTGGTCAACGTGGTCAAGGGGCCGGTTACGGTCCCTTGGGTCCGTTGAGTGTGCTTGGACTCGATGCGAATTGGAGGTGAAGCCTAGGGTGAGCGCGTCAGCAGAGCCGGATCTGGACCATCTGCCTCTGGAGAGCCGAAGGGAAGCCTCGGCTCGGTGGGATTCGCTCGGCCTCGGTCGGTCGGACGTCGAGGGGTAGCCTCGGCGTCTCGCAGGAAGAGCGGATGGCGAAGGGCTGAGGGGTAGCCTCAGCTCGGATGGATGCGCTCGGCCTCGGACTCCTTCCGGGTGACGGGGGGTAGCCTCGGCACCTTGGTTAGCGAGCGGTTGGCGGTCGCCTTGGCCTGAGACGCGAATTGCCCCACGGTGCTGAGGGGAAGCCTCGGCACCGGGATCGTGCTCCTTCCTGGATGGACGAAAGAACTTCGTCAGGGGGGCCGGACCTAGGTTCCGGCCAAATCCCCTCCGATGCCTAAGTCAGATTATGGTCTGAAGAAGGAGGCTCGGCGGGGACGGTTCGACTCGTGAGGAGGTCGGAACGTCGTCCTCCGGCGCGAGCAGGGGGAGGGAGTTGAAGTGGGGGAACTAGGTCGTTGATGGAGTACCTTAGGTTTAGTTACCTGAGATGCGGTCCTCTTTCCGGTCGTCCTCGTCGTCCTTTTGTAGGCCTCTCCCCATGACTACCCACGATCCACGTCCCTCGCCTGCCCCCAATCGCGCCCCCTCAGTCCGCTTCCCACTCGCCACTCGCTCGCGCCATGCCATCACCTCCCCTTAATGGTCATTAAGGGGCAGCGGGTCTGGGGGAACGGTTATCGCTGGAGTGGGCGAGCGAATCGCACGCTTCCGGGGTCGGTCGGCGTTCGGGGCCCTCTTGTGGGCCTCGTCAAGCGGGCTTGGATCCACCCATGGGTTCGCTTAGTAAGCAACGTCATGTTTTTTGGGCCTCCGCAAAATAGGCGTATCAATTGCCCCCATCGGTCGGGCTGATCGGCCTCGGCCGGTTCGGTTCGACCGATGTGACTCATGGGGTTCTGATTGGCGCGTCAGTCGAGGCGTGCTCATTAACGGTGGTCATGATGATGCAGATCGATTGGACTTCCCTTGGCGCCGATTTCGAAACGCCGCCGGCTCTTTGAGGCTTGCCACGCGTTCCTGTCAGGCGATTCGAATTCGCCTTTGGTCTCGTATATAAGCATGTCTGCTGCTCTGACTTCAACTTCTTCCACGCCCTCCTCTCTGTTCTGGGTTTTTCGCAAGCTCTTAGTCTTCTGTCGTCTTCGTCCTCTCGCTTTCTCCAAAAAGGTAACTTCTTTTCCATTCTCACGCTATGGCTGTTCTTAGGATAGGTGGTTCTGGCCAAGGGGCGAGAGATCCTTCGGAGTCTAGACATGGCGGGTCCCGACCTGCGGGACCCGGTTCCCCCTTGAGGGGTCGCTCGGTCCGAGACAAAGGGAAGGGGAAGCTTTTCCCAGACTGCGTCGGTGATGACGTGGCATCGGTCGCCGCGCGGCTCAATGTGCCCCCGGTTATCCTCAGAACGCCGTCGAGGATCCCTTTTCTGGCGGCCGCGAAGATTCGAGGAAAATACCTCTGCCGCCCGTACGATGTCCGAGTCCCTTTCAACGACGAGCGGATTTGTCTTCCGAGGAGCAACGAGGTCGGCGTTTACGTCGAGATGTTCCGTCTGGGTCTTCGTTTCCCGCTCAACCCCTTCTTTATCCAAGTCATGGAGTACCTCATGGTGTCCATTTGCCAGTTTACCCCCTATTCCGTTGTGGTTCTGACGGGATTTGTGATGCTCTGCCGCATTCACGGTCTGGCCATCTCTCCCCCTCCTCTTCTATTTTTATCAGATCCAAACGGTCGGTCAAGGGTCATGGCAGCACCTCCGAGCTCGTGCGGGGAGGGAGTGCCTGCTCGGGCTTCCCCATTGGGTGGGGGATTGGAGCTCGGGCTACGTCTTTGTAGTCTTCCCTGAGGACGCTAAGATCTTGACAAGTTGGGGAGGGTCGGGTCGGCTTCGCCGAACGCTGACCCTCTCCGAGGCTGGTCAGGCGGCCGTCGAGGTGCTGTCAGCCCTCCCATTGGAGGCGAAATCTATCTGGTCTTTGTTGGACGACCTACTCCTGAAGGCCGTCTTGTGGTCCCCGGGTAGGTCGTATTTAATTCTGGACTGCCCCGTGGCTTACCCTGATTTCGGTTTCGCTTGCAGGAATGGCTGGCCGCGAGTTCACCCGCAATGTCGATGAGCTGATTCGGCGCGGGGCCGTTCGGAGCCGAGGCAGCACTTCGGGAAGGGCGCCTCGGTGGACCGTCGAGGAGGAGGTGTGTCGAGCCGAGCCCACCGTGGGGAGGGTGGCGGCCGCGCCCCCTGTCTCCACTTCCGGTAGTCCCCTCCACGGAGAGGTCGCAGGAGCCGGATCCTTCCTGCTGGTCCAAGCGGTGGGGGGTGATGATGGGTCAGGCGCAGTTCCTCTTGCGTCTGGCGCGACCCCTCTTGTTCCCGAGGGCGAAGGCGGCACAAGGTGAAAGCTCTCCCCTTCGGCGCCCACCGAGCCCTGCGGAGAGAAGAGGAGGAAGGAGGGCGAGGATCCCTGTCACGACCCGCTTCCCTAAAATGGAGGCGAGACGTGAAAAGGTCCGCACGAGAGTGGAGCTGTGAAGCCCCAAACCCGATAAGCGTCCACAAATACATAAACAGGTCCCTGTAACCACAACAGAATAACAATAATAACACAAGGAGAGACTGATTATAAAATTCCACATCTCACAAATTGTCCAACATGAAAAATAAGTCCAACATCCAGAAAAGCCACCAGGCTAAAAGAAAAGAGTCCAAGGCCCAGAACAAGGCCAACAAAAGAATACGACATAACAAAGTATAGGTGCTACGCACCGAATACAAAACAACTGTCTAACAAAAGTAAAACACACGAAGACACTAGGACTGGTCCCCAGTGTCCACGTACTCCCCGTCAAACACAAGCTCGGGCTCGGCGTCAGCAAACACCTCGTCCTCAACGAGGTACTCGGGCTCAGGATCTAACATGTGTCACCCAAAAGAGCAAAGGGGCACATGTCAGCAAGTCTAAAAGACTTGGGCAAGGAAACTGAAAGTAGGCAACTAGCGACCTAGCAGTTTAGTATGCATGACATGGCAGTTAAGTATGATGCAACAGTTTAAAAGAGAGGCAAACATGCACAATGTAGCAAAAGCTACCAAATCACTAATCACTTATCATTTAACATTTCTCACGTAACACTTATCACTTAACACTTATCACTTATCACTTATCACTTATCACTTATCACTTATCACTTATCACTTATCACTTAGTGCATAGAGAGTCCACCTGCTGGCCAGCTCGTGGCTCAGTCCGCTTATCTCTATCACTATTATTCATTTATCACTGTTTATCACTTAGTGCATAGAGAGTCCACCTGCTGGCCAGCTCGTGGCTCAGTCCGCTTATCTCTATCACTATTAATCACTTGAACACTAGATATTTCACCTGCTGGCCGGAGTGGCGGATCAGGCCACTCGGCTCAGTCCGCTTATCTCTTACCCCACCCATGTGTGTCGAGCGTTGGGGTTTCCAACTACAGGGCTCGCTTCTGGAACACGAGCCAGGAAAATAATAGCATTGTAGCGTGTGCTACACAATCACGACGACAATCAAAATGCAATGCTAGGAACAGATAATTGCGTACCGTTAATTGAATTCAAACGTGACAGGCAAGATGCAATGACATGAACATATTCGCGTACCGTTAATTGAAAGTAAACATGACATGGTAATTGTGCAACATGATATATGTCGGAATTAGCTTCGTTGTCAAGCTAGTCCCTCAATTTGCGCCTAGGCGAGTATCATTTCGTCGCCTAGCCTCTTTTACGCCTACAACAAGAAAAATGGCCTAAACATGGCCTAAACCCTAGGTGGCAAGTTTCACTTGCCTAGCACCGGGGATGGCGACCACTTCGTCACACGGATGCTATCTATGGGAAAATCGCTGTTATGGGGAAACATACAACAAACAACATGAAATTAATTATGGTTTTCATAAAATTATAAATAGGTTAAGAAAACAACGGTAGAACGATTTCTTACCAAGAGGAGACAGAAGAAACACTCCGAGGAACCCTAGGATCAGATCTGGAAGCAAATGGAGAAGTTTGGGGAAACTAGGGTTTTGGGGGATTTGGGGATTTTGATGGGTTTGGGTGAGATTTTGGGGAAGATGAGAGGTGGATGGAGTGAATGGTTGGATTGGATGATGATTCTAGGGCTTGGAATGGAGAAATGGAGCTTGGAGGAAGATGGGGGCTGAAGGGGGGGGATTTTAGGGTTTTGGGTCGTGTTGGAGAAGATGAAGTCGTTTGGGTTGGGTATAAATAGGTTGAGCTGGCGGCTGCCCAGAAATTAGGGTTTTAACACTGGTTAGTCGGTCAAAGAGCAACCACTGACCGACTAGTTTGGCAACTAGTCGGTCGGTCAACCAACGCAGACCGACTAAGTGCAAACAGTAACTCCTGAACGAAAATAGGATTCTAGAGTTAGTCGGTCCATGAACAAGTACTGACCGACTAGTTTAGCATCTAGTCGGTCGATGAACGTTCTTAGACCGACTAAGAGTAAACAGTAACTGATACAAAAATAATTTGATGAGTTAGTCGGTTCAAGAATCATTGCTGACCGACTAGTTTGCAACCTAGTCGGTCAACCAACGTTCTTAGACCGACTAACGATAAACAGTAACTCCTGAGAAATTTAGAAAGCTAACTAGTCGGTCCAGGAAGGATTGCCGACCGACTGGATCGTCATCTAGTCGGTCGGTGGCCCTTCTTACACCGGCTAATGAGCACAGAAAGTACCGATACGGAGCGCGGGGCCCCGAGATCGATTCCTAAGACTCCTAGGCTTGATCTAACAGTTAGATACGACCGTTATGAAGTCCGTCACGAGTGACTTACTTCGAAATCGACAATCCTAAGGAAGAAGCGAGAAAATACGACGAATCGATCGAAAATGAAATCTACGGAGACGAAAACCACACAAGAGGAGAAAATCCACCAAAACATATATTATATTATAATAAATCCAGATACATGAAAAGCAGTCGTTACAATCCCCCCAGTCCGGCGCATCCCGTGTTCCCGGTGGTCACCACCGAGGGTCTTCCGATGACCCTGGTGACCACCCATGTCGCCACGGCCCTGCCTCCTCTAACGGGAGTCGGCGCCATGCTGTCGAGCTCCTCGGCCTTACCTGAGGTTGCCCCCGGGGACTCGGTGTTCGTCGATCGAGCCGTGGCCCAGCAGTTGGCCGAGGGCTCCGTCCTCCCCAGGGATCGCGGTCTCCTCGAGAGGGCCCCCGCCGACAAGTTGTCGGACATCCTGGTCTGGATCCTCCAGCAGGTCTGGCTACTCCGATGTCCCTTTCTTTCCTTTGCTTTCTTTTTAGCTCATGTCTTGTCTTTCAGGGTTCCTCAATTGCTGTCGAGTCGCAGCGTCGAGCAGCCCGTATGAGGGAGCTGGAGGAGTCCTCTGTGAAGGACCACGAGCGGGCTGGGGCGGCGGAGGTAGCTGCGGTGGCGGCCCAGATGGAGTCTCGGCACCTCAAGCTCCGGGTGGCCGAGCTGGAGGGACAAGTGGCCGATCTCCGGGGGGGAGTTGGAGGACGCTCGGCGGTCGGCCGGGGAGGCAGCGGAGTCGTTCCGCCTGGAGAGGGAGGAATTCCAGAGGGAGTTGTCGGATCAGCGTCAGATGGCGCGGTTTACGGATGAGGTGGAGAGGGGCGTCGTCGGGACCCTGGGGGAGAGGATCTCTGAGGTCCTTAGGGAGGCCTTCAGCAACTATGAAGACCTTATCGCCCCCCGGATCATCGAAGTCGTCCAGTCTTCCTTTCGGCATTGCGTGAAGCGCGTCTGGCAACCCCTTCCGCCTGCTGATCCCCCTCGCTCCGAGCAGGGCGAAGCGCCCGAGGATGCGTCCTCTCAGGCCCGGGGCCCTTAGGTCGTCTTTCCCCGGCCTGTCACCCTAGTTTCTTGGGTGACAAATTTTGTTCTGTCACCCTAGTTTCTTGGGTGACAAATTTTGTTGTCCACCGATGTCACCCTAGTTTCTTGGGTGACAAATTTTGTTGTCCACTGAGAGTGAATATTTGTAAGGAGGTTCCTCCAAGTCGATCCCTGTAAAAAGTGAATTCTTTGTACCTTGATTAACTGCTGGAAATGATATTGGCCTGTTTGTTTTGTCCGTGCGTTTTGCTTGTTGTGTTGATGAAAGTCCGATGTGACTCCGGCTCCTTTGTCGAGAACTGTCGATCACCTCCTCCCTTTGGGGAGGTTCCGTCCCCGGTGTATCAAGTAGTCGAGTCGATAAGTCGGTCGACGAGGGAGTGGCCCTCGGCTCGGGACCAATCATTACTCCCGCTCGTCGGGGAGTTGCCCCTAGTCCTTCGAGCGGACAAGTCGATCGGCGGGGGGTAGCCCCTCGGCTTAGGACCGGTCGGCGTGTTCACTGGCTGGGGGAATTGCCCCCAATCTCACGAGCGATGGAGTCGGTTGGCGAGGGGGTAGCTCCTCGGCTTATGACCGGTCGTTGTCTTCGCTAGCTGGGGGGAACTGCCCCAGTCTTACGAGCGACGGAGTCGGTCGGCGAGGGTGAAGTCCCTCGGCTTAGGACCGGTCGACGTCTTCGCTGGCTGAGGGGATCGCCCCTAGTCTTACGAGCGATGGAGTCGGTCGGCGAGGGTGAAGTCCCTCGGCTTAGGACCGGTCGACGTCTTCGCTGGCTGAGGGGATCGCCCCCAGTCTTACGAGCGATGGAGTCGGTCGTCGATGGGGTAGCTCCTCGGCTTATAACCGGTCGACGTCTTCGCTGGCTGGGGGGATTGCCCCCAGTCTTATGAGCGAAGGAATTGGTCGGCGAGGGTGAAGCCCCTCGGCTTAGGACCAGTCGATCTCTTCGCTGGCTGGGGGACCTGCCCCCAGTCTTACGAGCGACGGAGTCGGTCGGCGAGGGGGTAGCTCCTCGGCTTATGACCGGTCGATCTCTTCGCTGGCTTGGGGAATCGCCCCCAGTCTTATGAGCGAAGGAATTGGTCGGCGAGGGGGAAGCCCCTCGGCTTAGGACCAGTCGGCGTCTTCGCTGGCTGGGGGAATTGCCCCCAGTCTTACGGGCGAAGGAGTCGGTCGGCGAGGGGGCTGCCCCTCGGCTTAGGACCGGTTGATGCTCGTGTTTGGTTGATTCCTCGGCCGGTGAGGTGGTGGTCCTCATGCTTAAGCAGCCTTCGCAGAATGTTAACTCCGTCGGAGATGGAGAAAATGAAAGGGAGTGCATTTGTACTCATAAAGGTCCTATTGGACTAGTACATTTGGAGGAAAGGGAAGTGAATCAAGACCGGGGGTGTGAACCTAGGTAATCTCCTCCCGACTAAGTGGTGACTGGGAGCCTCGCCTACTCATTCGATGACGCGGAGGGGCCCTTGGACGGCGTTGACCTTCTTTCCTTTGTCCGGCTGCTTGGATGTTCCTTCTCCATGGGCCGGGTCATCGGCGAAGTTCCTTACGTGCCCCGGCTCATCAACTTCTCAATGTCCTTTTTTAGGTGCCAGCAGTCGTCGGTGTCGTGGCCGTTGTCTTTGTGATACTGGCAATACTTTTCCCCATTTCTCCCCCCTCTCTTTGTCTTTGGCGGGGGATGGTCGGCGCGCCCTTCCTTCTGGACTTGTGTGAGGACGACGTCCGGGGTGGCGTCCCTCGTTTCCTCCCTCCGTTGCTTGTTTCTCGCCCTCTTCTCCGGCCGGTACCCTTCGGGGCTGCGGCGCTCGCTTTCGCCGCGCTTGGACCCTCGCCTGGCCTTTCCCGCCTTAGTGGCCAAGGCCTCCTCGGTTAACATGAAACGCTCGGCCCTTGCCATGATTCGGGCGAGGTCTTTCGGGGGATCGTTGTGCAAGGATTTCTTCAAGCCTCTGTGACGCAGCCCTTTCTTTAAGGATGTTTGAACGACAAGATCGGGAGGGCTGTTCACGTTCAACCGCTCCACATTGAAGAGGCGCATAAATTGCCTGAGTGGCTCGGTCGGGCCCTGCACTATGTTAAACAAATGCTCAGCGTCAGGCATTACCTGTCGTCCCGCCATGAACTGTTTGCAGGATAATTGGGTGAGTTCCTCGAAGCTGTCAATGGAGCGACTGGGTAGGCTGCGGTACCAAGTTCTCGCTGCTCCCCGGAGGGTCGAGTAAAAGCCCCTGCAAAGCAGGGTATCATCGGCTCCTTGGAAGGACATGTCCCCCTCGTAGTCCATCACATGGTTTCCTGGATCTCCTATCCCGTCGTACCTCCCCAGTGTCGGGATTTTGAACCGAGAGGGGACCCGTGCGTCGGTTATCCTCCGTGACAGGGGGCACCGGTCTCCGTGGATGTCCCCATGGATCCGACATCCGCCCGCCTCAGGTTTGTTCGGTTGCGGGGGTGGCACAGGCTCTGGCTGGGTTGGCTCAACGGCCCTCGCCACACTGGGGGTGGGGCTGGACCGGCGTTCCCGGATCCTCCGGCGGGAGCTTCCGCTTAGTCGTGTTCAATCCCTCGAGTGGTGCCGATCGCTTTGTCTGCGCCGGGATGATCGGGGCCGCCGGGATGATGCGGTCACCGATTCGTCCCCCGTGTACTCAGGACCCCTCCTGCTCCTCTCGCGATGGGAGGAGGAGGCGCGTGATCGCGCCTGGTAGAAGCCGGGCATTAAGAATCGCCGCTCCAAGTTTGGCCCTCGGTTTCCGTGGTCAGCGACCACCGCGGATCGCAGGGGCGGGAGGCCCCCCTCCCAACGATGGTCGTCGCCCAATGCGTCCCCATTGACTGGCGTACTGCTGACGAGCTGATGTACCGTCGCGACCAGCGTCTGGATGTTCGCGTTGGTTTCTTGGGCCAGGGCGCGGAGCTGCTCTTGCGTGGCCAGCTCGGATTCGCCAATCCCCTCAGCTGAGTGGCCGCGAGGGTTGCCGTTGGGTGCGCCATCAGGGTTACCGTTGGGTGCGCCATCTCCTTCCTCTGGGATGGGGGTCATGTGTCTCTTGCCGTTGCAAGCGCGCGCCATTACGGTGGTTCTTTCGTGGGCTAGTTCGTTCCCACAGACGGCGCCAGATGTTTCAGAGTGTTTTCTCACTACAAGAATGTTGACCCAGGGGCTCCCTGGTCAACGTGGTCAAGGGGCCGGTTACGGTCCCTTGGGTCCGTCGAGTGTGCTTGGACTCGATGCGAATTAGAGGTGAAGCCGAGGGTGAGCGCGTCAGCAGAGCCGGATTTGGACCCTCTGCCTCTGGAGAGCCGAAGGGAAGCCTCGGCTCGGTGGGATTCGCTCGGCCTCGGTCGGTCGGACGTCGAAGGGTAGCCTCGACGTCTCGCAGGAAGAGCGGATGGCGAAGGGCTGAGGGGTAGCCTCAGCTCGGATGGATGCGCTCGGCCTCGGACTCCTTCCGGGTGACGGGGGTAGCCTCGGCACCTTGGTTAGCGAGCGGTTGGCGGTCGCCTTGGCCTGAGACGCGAATGGCCCCACGGTGCTGAGGGGAAGCCTCGGCACCGGGATCGTGCTCCTTCCTGGACGGACGAAAGAACTTCATCAGGGGGGCCGGACCTAGGTTCCGGCCAAATCCCCTCCGATGCCTAAGTCAGATTATGGTCTGAAGAAGGAGGCTCGGCGGGGACGGTTCGACTCGTGAGGAGGTCGGAACGTCGTCCTCCGGCGCGAGCAGGGGGAGGGAGTTGAAGTGGGGGAACTAGGTCGTTGATGGAGTACCTTAGGTTTAGTTACCTGAGATGCGGTCCTCTTTCCGGTCATCCTCGTCGTCCTTTTGTAGGCCTCTCCCTATGACTACCCACGATCCACGTCCCTCGCCTGCCCCCAATCGCGCCCCCTCAGTCCGCTTCCCACTCGCCACTCGCCCGCGCCATGCCAGCACCTCCCCTTAATGGTCATTAAGGGGCAGCGGGTCTGGGGGAACGATTATCGCTGGAGTGGGCGAGCGAATCGCACGCTTCCGAGGTCGGGTCGGCGTTCGTGGCCCTCTTGTGGGCCTCGTCAAGCGGGCTTGGATCCACCCATGGGTTCGCTTAGTAAGCAGCGTCATGTTTTTTGGGCCTCCGCAAAATAGGCGTATCAACACCCTTGTTCCTCATTTAAATCTCTCAACTCCTCAACCCTCGTAGAGCTCTTCTCACAATGACATCCTTGTTGCTCATTTTAGGGCATGTTCTTTTGGCGGACTTTGAGCGAGAAAGTGGAAAAATCCACTGTTCACGCCGATGTTTGCTTGAATATGGGCGTGGGTTAAGTCTGTTCTTTTGGTGAAATTTGGAGGGGGGAATTATTTGCGAAGCTGGTGCCCTCGTGGCTGAGAACTTCTCAAACCAATAATCTCCGGATTTTGCGGGGAATACGCTTGGAATCTTGCTTTGTGGGTCCACGGGGTGTTAGCACCTCACATCCGGCTTCCTCCTTCATCACTGTCATTGCATCCCGTTTCATTTTTACCATTTTATTTGGATTGGGGGTAATCTTACCTAGGTTCAACACATCCCACAATCTCACTTTCTTCATCCAACTTTCTTCAACCAAAGAAACACAAGAAAGAAATTCTCAAATCCACTTTCCATCCAACTTTTCAACAAAAGACACACACTACACCACTTTTCTCTCTCCAAGATTCCACACCCCTACAACTTTCCACAATCCTATACTCCACCAAAAGAACATGCCCTTAAGGGCATGTGTTTCTTTTGTTGAAAGTGAGAATGTGGAAAGTTGAGGGGTTGTGTAATCTTGACGAGAGGAAAATTTGGTTTTTTTTTTTTGGTTTTTTTTGTTGGAAAATTGGTTGGAAAGTTGTTTTGAGAATTTTTTTGAGGCCCACACAACTTTATTGTGTTTCTTTTGTTGAAAATTGGTTGGAAAATTGAATAAAGAAAATTTGATACGGGGTCCACGGGTTGTACTAATTATTAAACTAAACTATATAATTAAATTAATTATTAAACCAAACTATTTAATTATAATCCTTAAATACAAAAGATAAAAAAAATCTAATGCGCATAAAACAAATCGCTCCGTCCAATTTAAAAGGACCAAAAAAATAGAATGCGGACCAAAAAATCACGGAGCACTGTGCACTTCTCAGTGCACGGTGCCTCCGTCCGAATTAAAAAAAAACAAAAATAATTGTTGATGCCCGCTACGATTGGACGAGAGAGTGGAGAGAGAGAATGTGGGGGCCCAGCCATCAACTTTCTCAGCAGAATCTTGTGTAATCTCCGCGGATTACATATTTGAGAATTGGAGCGTCAGCGAGGAGCTAGCTAGCTCGGATCCACATCAGCCAACTTTCCTCCCAAAATTCTCAACAAAAGGAACAGACCGGAGGAAAATGAGTCGAGAAAGTGCGTGAACATGAACAACGTAAAAATTCCACCTTCCACCCCACACTCGACCCTCCCAGATCTCTCTCTCTCTCTGTTGTGAGAACCACCAACATGTAATTAAGTCTGCCGTATTAAGGGTATCCGTGTGAGCCTTCTCTCTCTGCCGGTGACGCATGGAGTGATGCACACACGCACTCACGTATCGTTGTCGTCACTCTCCTTGCTCCATCGCCTCTCCTTCGCCCCCTTTGCCGTCGCTGTCACCATTTTCTTTTCTGTTCATGTGCCGGCTCTCACTTGCTTTCACATGCCCCTGTTTCTTCTTTAAATCACGAAGGAGATGCATGCAGCAATGGAAATCTTGAGCATATTCTAGTATTTTAGACGTACATGCTTTGTATTCATATTAGCTATTATTTATTTTGGAAAAAAAAATAAAGGTATATCGTAACAGATGCATGCATCCGACCTCCAAATTATATAATTGCATTCTCCTAGGCAACTTGGATTTGGCAACATAAAAACTATGCAGAGAGAGAGAGAGAGAGAGTGCCGTAACTTTTTTTATCACAAAATAAAATAAAGAATGAATTTTTGATTGTCACAAAAGAACGAATTGTTGTGAAGGGAATTTAGGAAGAAACAGGTGTATAGGGTCAAGAGCCCCCTACCCGTGTATTTATAACTTTCAATAGCGGATTGGATACCCAATTGGCCCAATGGGCCTATTCATAACACTTCCCCTTATCCAATCAACATTGAAATAAGAGGTGAATTCTTCAGGATCCGAGTTAGGGTAACTGTCTTGTTAAAGAAAGAACAGTTAACCCATAACTTCCCCTGTTTTGGGGATGTGTCTAGGGGTGGATACTTCAGGATCCAGAGTCAACGAGGTTGCCTCGTCAAAACCTTGACTACGAAAAACCCAGTGGGAAAAAACATGTAGCCAAGGGAAAAGAGTACAACTCTGCAGTTGACTCCCCCTTATCTGACCAAGCTTCAGGCTTGCAGATTACCTATGAATCTGTACATCAGTCTCCTATGTATCTATGAGTTCATAGTTCTCTCACCCTGACCCAGTTTACATTTACTCACTCTCCTCATCCCAATCCCATATACAAGTTTCTCAAAGATACTAGTAGGCAGGGATTTGGTAAGCAAATCCGCCAAGTTATTACATGATTGGATCTTCTGTACCTCAATCTGCTTTTTCTTCTGAAGGTCGTGCGTCCAGAAGAACTTGGGGGAGATATGCTTCGTCTTGTCACCTTTGATGTAGCCGTCCTGTAGCTGGGCTATACATGCTGCATTGTCTTCATGGAGTGTAGTGGGTGCAAGAACGCCGGTCGTCAGGCCGGTGGAGGTGAGTATGTGCTGGATCACCAAGCGTAGCCAGAAGCATTCCTTGCTTGCTTCGAAGATCGCTAGTAGCTCTGAGTGGGTGGATGAGACGGTCGTCATGGTCTGCTTCACAGATCTCCAGGATATGAGCTAAAAGCTTAGATAGTGTTAGGTTACGGGTGGACAGTAGGCACACATGTGACCACTTAGTAGATGCGTCTATCAGGACCATAAAGTACCTGAACGGACCACTTGATGGGTGAATCGGCCCACAAATGTCTCCGTGGATTCTTTCCAGAAAGCTGGGAGACTCCACATCCACTTTCAGTGGAGAGGGTCTCGTGGTCAGTTTACCCTTGTAACAGGGTGGACATGGGAATTTGCCTTTTTGAAGAATCTTCAGGTTCTTCAGGTCAATGCCACTGGAGTTCTTTATGATGCGGTACATCATAACTGAACCAGGGTGTCCCAGTCGACTGTGCCAGAGTTGGAATTCTGGTGTTTGGGGGCACTGCAGGTGCTCCACCATGGATGTTTCTGGAGTTTGTATACTTGTTTGGTAGAGTTCCGAGGGGAGTCCCTTGAAACGTTCCACAATGGTTTTTGAACCATTTGTAAGAGCCGTTACAAGCAAGTATTCCCTTTTATCTTCCTCGACCGTCTCTAAGTGATATCCGTTTAAACGGATGTCTTTAAAACTTAGGAGGTTTCGGATGGATTTAGGGGAGTATAACGCATTTTTAAGTGTTATTTGTGTGTTGCCGGGGAGCAATATAATTGCTTCCCCTGATCCTTCGATTATGTTTGCTGGTCCTGAGATTGTTCTCAGTGGGCCAGAATAGCTACTTACGCTCGTGAAGTAGCCTATGTTTTGAAGGATCGAGTGCGTCGATGCACTGTCCACTAGGCAGATAAGTTCCATATCTAAAAAGGGGAAAGACATTCAAGCAATAAATGAAGAAAAAAGATCTACTTTCATAAAGATAAATGCTCAAAAATATTGTTTTGACATGGAATTAAAACTAGATACGATGCATAAAAAAGAAAGATACATTGCTAATTGCATAAAAATGGTCCAGATCTAGAGAGTGTCATCTCCCATGAAATCTTCAGGAGTCCATGAGGTCTCTGCCAACGCTGCGCTCTCCATCAGGTTTGTCTCAGCTCGAGGCTTGAGGCTTGCCTGGTAGAGGTCCTGGAGGTGTTTTGCTGTGCGGCAGATTCTGGACCAGTGGCCCGTCATCCCGTATTTAGAGCATTTGTCCTCCCAGTCTTTCTTGGGAGTGCCTCCTTTGTTGGGAATCCTCTTCTGCTTCTTGTCCATGAACTTCTGGTTCTGGGGAGGAGCTGGGTGAGTGGCCTTCTTCCGCTGCTTCTGTTCTTTCCATTTCTGGAATTTTGCCTTTTTGTCCGTCTTCTTCTTCTGTGAAGACTGGAAGTGGGCCTCTGCAGGAGGTGGCAATGGAGCGGAGCCAGGAGGACGCAGGTTGTGGGTGGCAACCAACAGGTCTCTGTTCTGTTCAGCCATAAGCATGCATGAAAGAAGGTCAGAGTACTTTGTGAACTTCCTCTCTCGATATTGTTGCATAAGGATCATTTCCTTTTCGTGGAAAGACGTAAACGTCTTTTCCAGCAACATCTTCTCCGTCACTTCACCACACAACTTCAGGCGTGAGGTGATGCGGAAGAGAGCTGAGTTGTACTCCGCTACGGATTTGAAATCATGTATGCGGAGGTGAGTCCACTTGTACTGTGCACGGGGGAGTATGACATCCCTCTGATGTCTGTACCTCTCCTCGAGTGCATCCCACAGCTCGTAGGGGTCCTCTACAGTGAGGTACTCGTCCTTTAAGGTCGAGTCTAAGTGTTTCCTGATATATATAATGGCTTTCGCCTTTAATATATCGGAAACTTCCTCTGTATGAGGTGCTTCCACTGAAGCCTCCTTGTTAGCTGGGGCAGTACTAGTTGTTGCCTTTTCAGTCTGTGTGAGACTGAAACCATGAGAGCGCAGATGGAACTTCAGGTCCAACTGCCAACTCAGGTAGTTTGATCCATCGGCCTTCAGGACCGAGAAGTCTACATTCGCGAGTCTGGCCATTTTATGATCTAGTAACAGACATCCACGCATGTAATGTAATCATTTTCATAGCATGAATTTTTAATGTGAATTTAACATACATGCTTTTTCAGATAATGCGAATAATTAAT
Organism: Scilla litardierei; assembly: GCA_030789695.1. Lineage (NCBI taxonomy): Eukaryota > Viridiplantae > Streptophyta > Magnoliopsida > Asparagales > Asparagaceae > Scilla > Scilla litardierei. The sequence continues at coordinate 13,855,353 of CM061137.1, read as the reverse complement.
TACTAAAGATTAACAATCACGCATGCTGTTAAGTAATTTCATTGTGACATTAGAAACATGGTATTTTAAGTTAATTAACAACCACGCAGTTTAATGCATAAACAATGAAACAGAAAAATGACCTAGGGCTATGGGGATCAGCCAGCCGACACCGAAAAATAAAAAGAGTCCAGTCCGAAGTTACATCAAAAAATAAAATGCATGAAAATTAAAGTACAACTCGGGAACTTCAGAGAGAAGCCCCTATCTTCATTGAGCGAACGCCTTCAGCTTCTTTTGGTGTCCTTCGGTCTTCTTTTTACATTTTCATCCTCACATACAAAATTTCTCTCAAAAAAAAAAGAAAAATTGCAGGAATTTAAAACGGTGTCGGAAACCTGGCTGATCCCTAAAAACATAGCCTAATATTTGCACATCCACGCAGATAATATATTCGCGACATACAACCACGCAGATATTCGAAACACAGGCATTTAAAATAATTTAAAATTGTGTGCGACGTGCAAAATTTTTTTTTTTTGAAAACTTTTTGCCTTTTGATCCATATTTTAATGTTTTATTTTACCGCTTTAAAACCCTTTCAAAATTTTCTTTTAACTATTTTGGGCTTTTTAGGGCAAAAAATAAATAAAATAATTTTTGTGAATGGGCTAATTTTCTGGCCTTATGGGCCATGAAAACAACCCATTAGGGTTAATATTGGGCCTCCCCCGAAAAAAAAGAGCCCGTTAGGGTTTCGGGAAACCCTAGGGGGGGCCCGCGGCGTGTCGCCGCGACGGCTGGCCGCGTAGGGCGCGGCCGCCGTGGCGGCGACAGGCCGCGGCCGCCGTGGCGGCGGGCCGCGGCCTGCAGGCCGCGACAACTGGCCACGGCAACTGGCCGCGGCCGCCGCGGCTTCAGGCCGCGGCAGTTGGCCGCGGCCTGGGGCCGCGGCGGCAGTCCGCGGCCTGGGGCCGCGGCGGCAGTTTTCCGACGGCGGCGCAAAGGGCGCGCCGCCGTTTCGCCCTACGGGCGTGCGGATTTTTGGATCAAAGGCGGGGAGGTAAAAATCGGGGTTTTCAACAATTTTGATCGCTAAAAAACAAGTTTTTATTGTTTTAAACATGCAGATCTTATTAAAAGGGTTGAATTTTACCGAGTTTATCAACTTTTTGATCCTAAAACATGCAGATCTAATGAGAAAAGCAAGTTTAGATCTAAAAGTTTGGATTTTTACCTCTAGATTCGACGAGGAATCTAGGCGACGGTTGGTGAAGGATGCCATTTTCGCTCCCCGTTGAGAAGATTACGATCTTCTTGAATCTGAGCGATTTGTGGATCTCCTTTCCTGCGAGCCGCCGTCTCCTCTAACGAGCGTGATCGTGCTGATAACGTGTTGTGAAGGGAATTTAGGGAGAAATAGGTGTAGAGGGTCAAGAGCCACATACCAGTGTATTTATAACTTTCAATAGTGGGTTGGATACCCAATTGGCCCAATGGGCCTATTCATAACACACGAATGTTTTTGTCTGAACATTATATTTTCTATTTCCCCGCGTATTAATTGTTATACAATGATTATTAAACAATTTCATTTTAACCATTTGTGAGTGTTTTTTGAACATGCAAAGCACGTGCTCTGGAAGTAGATTCAGGGCAGGACCACATATTTATGCGGTTCGCTTTATGGCCACGTCGCCTTCGGAACCGCGAATCATTTGTTGTCGGCCACGCCCACGGAGCGGTCACCGTATCAGCTACCGACGCCGTTTTGACTGCAAGCTGTTGAAGTAAACGCATCTCGTCACCGCTAGTAAGCTCACCACCCTTTCGGTTTGCTTGTGAATCAATCGGCAGACACGGAGACATAGGGGGCATAGGAACTCCATTATTTATTCGATTGCTTTTTTTTGAATTTTTGTCCGCATCCGAAATATGACTGGAACAAACTTTGTAACTTTGTTGATAACTAGACAAGATAGTGTTTAAGAAAAGGGTTTGAATTGAATTTGTGGGGAAGAAATTGAATATTTGGGGATGTGGGAAAATTCTAATAATTTGAAATTTTAGTGGATGAATTTTGCCGTACTAGGACACGGGATTGTCTCATGTGTCACCCTTTGTCATATTAGGACAAAGTGTTTTGGAGAGTGGTTGGGGGACAAAGGATTGTCCCCATGTGGCACCCCTTTATCATATTATGACAGTTTTTTTTTGTTTGGTGGGGGGGGGGGGGGGGGGGGGTGGGGGGGTGCAATGTGGTGTGGTTGAGTGGTTGGTTGTGGAGTTGGGTGTTTTGTTGGAACCCCAAACAAAAGCCCACATCATTACCCTTATTTGCAAGCTTGCCATTATTTTTTCATAAAACCCAAAGACCGCTCATCTTATCCCTATTTATGAGTTTGCTGTCGCTCTTTTTCCACTTTGCACACCGTATTTTTTTTTGCACTTTAGTCCCGGCTTTTAAGTTTTTGTGACGACTGACCCGGTGTTTCTTTTCGTCGTCAGTATTGCGCCCAGGAGACTACTGTCCTCGAAGTTCTTGCGCCCATGGGACGATTGCCCCGTCGGAATTTCGCCCGTGCGCTGGCTGTCCCCGTCAGTTTCGCACCCGGTAGACGACCTTCAACGTGCCCTCCGAGCACGGGCATTCGATAGTCTATTATAATTGAGGACTCTTGATGTGATGTTTATCCCACTAGGACAAACATGTTGATAGAGTGGTTGCCTATGTTTGTCCACCCCATCATGGTAGGGCACACTTATGGGTGGGTGAGGAGTTGTGTGTGGCTTGGGGTGTTGTTATAGAGCACCCAAAGAGAATCCCTCCCAATTCCCATGAATTACATGTGTGTCATTGCCAAAATAAATCTCTATCTCCCTCCTATTTTGCGGGTATGCCATTGGGATTTATGCACTTTGTCCTCGGACGTTTTTTTTTCAATTTAAGCTATGGTTTCCTTCTTTTACACCCGACGATACCTACACATAGGGCTGGGCAAAAACCCCGGTTCCGGACCCGAAACCGGTTCCGAATATTCGGACAAGTCGAATTCGGAACCGGAATCGGGGCAAAAATTGGCAACCGATTCTTAATCTTTTTTTGATTATCAAATAAAGAGTCTGACCCCGATTCCGAATTAAATCTCACGACAAGTGGGGAATGGTTAAAGATAATTAGGGCCTGTTCCATTGTGTTTCTTTTGGGTCTTATTCGGTGAGAAAGTGGGATAGGGCCACTGTTCACGGGTCATTCGAGGTTGCTTTGCCCGAATCCATTCTCATTTTCTCTCATCGTGTTTCTTTCGACTTCTCTCGTCGCCGCTGCTCTCGTCCCCTCCCCGCTGCTCCTCTCTCCTATATGGCACCCCCGCTTCCCCGCTTGGAATCCGCGGGATTCACGGCGATTTCTGCATTTCGCTGAGAAAATTGGGCCCCACAGCTGAGGTCACCTCTCTTCTCGCCTTCTTCCCGCGGGTTTCGGTTGGGATCTTCTCAAACCCTAGCGATCTGAGTGGATTTGTGAAGGGGATGAACCCTAGTGTCGATTGCTCCACCGGAGTTGTTCGTATGCCGTGAAGGGGTGTGCCGAGCTTGGTATTGGGCCACCAACGCTGCGAGCAGAACCCTAGGGTGGATTTTCGGGGTGGTTAGGTCGCCGGAGGCTGCTGAACCTCGTGCGTGACTTGATTGGCAGCGAGGGTTTGGAATCTGAGGCCATCGGCTTTATCGGTGAGCTTTACCTAGGTTAACTGCGGTATAAACGGCAAGGTATAATTTCTCCATCGCAAATTTTTTTTTGGTTCATTTCCTGCTGCCATTTTGTGCGTAAATGCGATGAACTTTGTTGTATGTGTGTTATTGATGTGCTACCTTGCTGTCGTGGTGTGCATGAGGATAGGGTTTCAACTTTGGCCCCCCTAGGGCATATGCCTTCAGTTTGGGTTGTTGTGTTTACTTGGTTGCTTTAATTCTTTATATGATGAGTTAATTGTACGATGAATGTAAAGAATTGTGCATGTCTAAAAGCCCAATGATGATAAAAAAAAGTTGGAAAGAATGACATTCGCACACGGTGGATGGCTTGCTAAGATTGTTCCCTTGGAGCCCCATTTAATCTGATCCCCATGTAAAATGAAAGTTTAAGATATTTTGCCTCCGAAGATTGGGGCTTTTCTTCAGTATGCATTTTGTGTATATATTGTTGTTAATTGTGGAAAATGGATTTAGAATTTTGGGTCATTGCTCCAGCATGGTTTTTGTGTTTAGGTGGATGTTAATGTTGTGTCATGGATTCAGATTTATGGGTCATTCCTCCAGGCTGCAATATGTGTTTATGTGTTAGTTACTTTTGGGTCATTGACTCAGATTTTTGGGGCTTTTCTCCATTATTCATTTTGGGTATATAGTGTTGTTAATTTAGGAACATGGATTTATAAGTTTGGGTCATTGCTCCAGGTTGGTTTTTGTGTTTATGTGGAAGTTAAGTTTGGGTCATGTATTTAGATTATTGGGTCATTCCTCCAGGCTGCAATATGTGTTTATGTGTTAGTTACTTTTGGGTCATTGACTCAGATTTTTGGGCCTTTTCTCCATTATTCATTTTGGGTATATAGTGTTGTTAATTTTGGAACATGGATTTATAATTTTGGGTCATTGCTCCAGGTTGGTTTTTGTGTTTATGTGGAAGTTAAGTTTGGGTCATGTATTCAGATTATTGGGTCATTCCTCCAGGCTGCAATATGTGTTTATGTGTTAGTTACTTTTGGGTCATTGACTCAGATTTTTGGGCCTTTTCTCCATTATTCATTTTGGGTATATAGTGTTGTTAATTTTGGAACATGGATTTATAATTTTGGGTCCTTGCTCCAGGTTGGTTTTTGTGTTTATGTGGAAGTTAAGTTTGGGTCATGTATTCAGATTATTGGGTCATTCCTCCAGGCTGCAATATGTGTTTATGTGTTAGTTACTTTTGGGTCATTGACTCAGATTTTTTGAAGCAAATCAACAGAAGAAACCACAATGGAACAGGCCCTTAGTGTTTTGTGATTTGTAGTAGAGTTTTGGGGTTTTATGGATACTTGTTTGAATTTTTTTATGTTGTTTTCTATTTGGGATCAGTGTATCAGATTTTATGGTGCATTTTATGGGGTGACACTGCAGGAGCAACGGCAAAGCAACCGCGTGTGTGACTATGAATACACAGTATGTCTGAGGGCTAGTTATTTGGATATGCACAATTTTCTTTGCACTCTGTGACTCATATGTATTATGTTATGTATATAATTAACATTAAATATATGTGTTATTAAATTAAGGGTGACATGGATACACAAGGAGACCATACGGCCTGTGAGTTATGTACCGCTGCAGCGGCCGCAATATCGTTTGTCGTAGTCGCTTTACAACTCCACGCAAATGCTAGGGCTGCACCTATACCAAGAGAGCCCTCTGCTATGCGGGATCTGCATAGAAAATCCCACATGCGGAGAATTCTGTGGCGGTCTGAAAGTAGCTGTTTGGACTACTTACGGATGCGAAGACATGCTTTCATGAATCTTGCAGCATTAATGCGTCAGCGAGATCTTCTCAAGGACACTATACAGGTATCCATAGAGGAGCAGTTGGCCATGTTCCTGCATATTGTAGGTCACAAGTCCAAGAATAGGGTAATGCAAGTGGATTTTATTAGGGGAGGGGGGACAATGAGCAGGTATTTTAACAAAGTAATGGGGGCAGTGTGTGCAATTCGGGATATGTACATGAAGCAAGCTGCTAATGAGACGCCACCAGAGATAGTCAATAACCCCAATTGGTTCCCATTTTTCAAGGTATGTGGGCTTACCTGTATATGTCTAAGGCTAATAAGTATTGTCTTGATTATTGAAAATTGGGCTCATTGATTACGTTGTAGGACTGCATTGGTCTCATTGATGGGACTCACATAGATGCCATGCTCCCAGCCAGTCTCGTATCCCGCTTTAGAGGTCGTAAAGGGGTTACACAGAATGTGCTAGCAGCTGTTACTCCAAATAAAAGATTCACATACGTACTGGCCGGGTGGGAAGGATCCGCAAATGATTTTACGGTCCTGAAAGATGCTTTGTCTAAACCACCCCCCCTGGGGCTGCGAGTGTATGAAGGTAATCGGCATAAATTTACATTGACATACGATATACTTCTATCAAAGATCGTTGGCTCATTAAGTGGGTTATGTTTTCGACTGCAGGTAAATATTACCTGTGCGATGCTGGGTATACAACAATGCCAGGGTTCATATCGCCATACCGGGGAGTTAGATACCATTTGAAGGACCATACTGATCGGGTTCCTAGAAACCGCAGAGAGCTATTCAACCTACGCCATTCTACCTTACGATCAAAGATCGAGTCGACATTTGGTATCCTAAAGAACAAGTTTAAAATAATGACAGCCAAGCCTCACTACGCATTCAAACGTCAGGTCGAAATCGTACTTGCTTGCAGTGTTTTGCATAATTACATCCAAATAGAAGATCCCCATGACCCCCATCTAATTGAAGATGGAGATGGGGTTGAGGAGGCTGTAGATGGTATCGATGAGGTTGATGATGATGTTATGGATCTGTCCCAACAGTTGCCCGTTCGAGAACAAACCGAACAACGTGATCAATGGAAACTGCGTAGGGAGCAGATTGCTTGGGATATGTGGGTGGACTTCTGTAACAAAAATAATAACGGGAACACTATAGAGCTGGGGCTATGAGGGGGTCGGCGTATATTATTGCCTCCTATGACTGAACATTTTATTTCTTTTATCCGACAATTGCATTAGTGTTGCTTTGTTGAGTTATCCCATAAATTCCATGCATTTGAGTACCCACTATTTCCTTTACACTTATGCAATTTTATATTCGTATGCAGTATAGGTCCTGTTATAGGTAGGCTGGATGGTTATATTGTTTACAACATTGCATTTTCAATTTAATTTGATTATGTTTTAGGGATGGAAGGCTCGTCAAATGCTGGTCAGGGGGGTGACCCAAACCGTCCTGGGCGTGATCCCATGCTCCCCAGCTATGATACTGTATATGGGACACAATGGGTAGATGCTGACAGAATGGTTGACCCAATTGTCAACCGACCAATTCCCAAGAGGATGCAAACGATGCCCTATCACATGCATGGCTTCCAATCAGGTGGGCTTGTGTACCCATCAGGTGGGCATGGAATGGGATATCCACAATATCCAAATTTCAACATGCCTATGCAGATGCCAATGCAGATGCCATCGTCGCCTGGAATGGGGTATATGAATATGCTGCAAGGGGGAGAGCAAGCCTCGTACAGAAGCCCAGCTTCCCCACCTGCGTTCGCCATGCCTACGCCACCTAGTGGCAATGATCAAACCCCCGGCAGTGACGCTTCTAGGAAGTCGAGCCGACGAAGCGAAGATGCAGATGGGTCTGTTTCTAGCCCCCGAAAGAAGTCGAAGCAGCCTGCATCGTCAACACAACAAAACAAACTTTGGACGAATGCTTACGATGAAACCCTCATTCCATTCCTTGCGGAGCTTGCACGGCAGGGGTATAAAGCTGATAAGTCTTTCAAAAATACAGCATTCACTGCCGCCGCAGCGGAAATAAATAACACCCATGGGACTTCCTTCTCAAGTGTTAATGTGAAGAATCACATGAAATCGTTGAGGAGACGTCTCAAAGACGTTCAGGAGTGCATGGTCCTAAGCGGAGCCGGATGGGATGTGGAGAATAATGTCATTACGCTTGATCCCGAAACGTATGATACATGGGCGGCAGTAAGTCCTTATACCGTTTACATATGCTATGTGATACTACATTAAATATAGCTTTGCATGCCCGTTATCATATTTGATATTGTAATTGTTCAGGCTAACCATCGGCTGCGGGCTTACGTGAACCATCCACTGCCATGGTATGACGATCTTGTTACCATCATTGGTGATGATTCTGCGAAGGGGATTTAGCACAGGGTGTGTTTGAAAGGTTTGGTGGAGAGTTTCATGCAGGCGGAGGCGATGGAGAGCCCGTAAGTCACGAGCCAATTCATATAGATTCACCACCACACAACGTCACGGAAGAGATTCCCACCCAAGCTAGCAACGGGCCTGCTAATCAGGGAGGGCCAAGTAATTCAAACCCACATGCTATGGGTAAAAAGAAACCCCGCAGACGGGGCATGGTTCAAGATCCCGACATCATGCGGGAAATATCAGAAAACATGAAAGAGGTCGCGGATGCTATAAGGTCCGCACACGCACATTGGACCAAACCGCTTGCCAAGCATGTCTACGAGTTTTCCGAGTATACCCCGGGTATATTGTTAAAGGTATTCAAGGTCCTGCGCAACGATGAGATGGAGGCACATAGCTTTTTGGCCTTGCCTCATGAGGCGCGTAAAATGATGATAGAAGAGATAGTTGCGGGGTTTGATTTGGACTAGGAGGCTAGCTGGCTGGGTTGTGCAGATGTTTGAGCGGGGACGATGTTATGTTGGGGGAGATTTGAACGGGGGGTTGGAAAAGGATTCAACATGTGTTTACGGGGGTTTTGGTGGATGGCTTAGTGTACTAGTTTTTGGTGCATTGCTACTTGTGGGAGTATGTGTTGATGGGGGGTTTGGGTTATGGGTGAATGTAGCATTTTGTGTTGCATGTATCCAGGCTGAAGTTAGTTTATGAGGGATGTTAAATAGCTTGTTTGGGCTTTGCTCCAGGTTTATATATGTGTTATTTGGTTGTTGGTTTTTGGTTATTGGCATCAAGAATTTGTGGCATTTCTCCAGGCTGCAACATGTGTGAATGGGGGGTTAAATTTGCATCATGGCTTCAGAATTTTATGGCAATGCTCCAGGCTGCAGCCTGTGTGCCAGGGTTGTTAAATTTGAAGCATGGCTGCAGATTTTTGTGGAATTTCCCCATGAGCTTCTCCTATGATTTCAATGTTAATTTTTGGAAAAATTCATTTTATTTTTTTGGCATTGCTCCAGGATTCAGCATGTGTGAATGGGATGATAAATTTGGATATTGGCATCTGATTTATGTGGCATTTCTCCAGCCTGCATTTAATGTGTTTGCCATTTCTGAATTTGGTTCATGGCATCTGATTGTTGTGGCATTTCTCCAGGCTGCAACATGTGTGAATGGGGGGTTAAATTTGCATCATGGCATCTGTTTTTTGTGGCATTTCTCCAGGCTGTAGCCTGTGTGCCAGGGTTCTTAACTTAGGAGCATGGCTGCAGATTTTTGTGGCATATCCCCAGGAGCTTCTCCTATGTTATCAATGTTAATTTTTGGATCATTTCATCTAATTTTTGTGGCATTGCTCCAGGATGCAACATGTGTGACTGGGGGGGTAAAATTGCATCATGGCATCAGAATTTTATGGCAATGCTCCAGGCTGCAGCCTGTGTGCCAGGGTTGTTAAATTTGAAGCATGGCTGCAGATTTTTGTGGAATTTCCCCATGAGCTTCTCCTTTGTTTTCAATGTTAATTTTTGGAAAAATTCATTTTATTTTTTTGGCATTGCTCCAGGATTCAGCATGTGTGAATGGGATGATAAATTTGGATATTGGCATCTGATTTATGTGGCATTTCTCCAGCCTGCATTTAATGTGTTTGCCATTTCTGAATTTGGTTCATGGCATCTGATTGTTGTGGCATTTCTCCAGGCTGCAACATGTGTGAATGGGGGTTAAATTTGCATCATGGCATCTGTTTTTTGTGGCATTTCTCCAGGCTGCAGCCTGTGTGCCAGGGTTGTTAAATTTGAAGCATGGCTGCAGATTTTTGTGGAATTTCTCTAGGAGCTTCTCCTATGTTTTCAATGTTAATTTTTGGAAAACTTCATTTGTTTTTTGTGGCATTGCTCCAGGATGCAGCATGTGTGAATGGGTTGATAAATTTGGATCATGGCATCTGATTTATGTGGCATTGCTCCAGCCTGCATTTAATGTGTTTGCCATTTCTGAATTTGGTTCATGGCATCTGATTGTTATGGCATTTCTCCAGGCTGCATCATGTGTGAATGGGGGGTTAAATTTGCATCATGGCATCTGTTTTTTGTGGCATTTCTCCAGGCTGCAGCATGTGTGCCTGGGTTCTTAACTTAGGAGCATGGCTGCAGATTTTTGTGGCATATCCCCAGGAGCTTCTCTTATGTTATCAATGTTAATTTTTGGATCATTTCATCTCATTTTTGTGGCATTGCTCCAGGATGCAACATGTGTGTCTGGGGTGTTAAAATTGCATCATGGCATCAGAATTTTATGGCAATGCTCCAGGCTGCAGCCTGTGTGCCAGGGTTGTTAAATTTGAAGCATGGCTGCAGATGTTTGTGGAATTTCCCCAGGAGCTTCTCCTTTGTGAATTTGGTTCATGGCATCTGATTTATGTGGCATTTCTCCAGGCTGCATCATGTGTGAATGGGTTGTTAAATTTGCTTCATGGCATCTGATTTTTGTGGCATTTCTCCAAGCCAGCATTTACTTTGTTTGACTTGTTAAATTTGGATCTTGACTTCTGATTTTTGTGTCATTGCTCCAGGCTGAAGTTGATATGTATGTGTGGTTAATTTTGTATCTTGGAATCATATTGTTGTGGCATTGCTCCAGTCATTGCTATCGGCTACAGATTGGTTGGCAAGGCTCCTTGTTATGTTTTACCTATAGCCCAATGATGACGCTGCTTATTTGATCCCTATGTCCCTCGGTTATGCATAAATAGTTGGTATTAGGCTGGATGGTTCCATTACTCCCCAATGAGGTATATTAGTGAGATACTTTGAAAATCAAATGAAATTATACGGACGGTAGGCATCGGTATATGAGACGAGCGGATGTTAACTGAGGGGGTGATATGTGATGGAGCAACTTCCTATTACCAACTATTTATTATGATATAATTAATTTCTATCTGAGGGCTTATGTATGTTTTGCATACATGCTGCAATCTGGAGCAATGCCACAAAAATCTGATGCCATGATCCAAATTTAACAACCCATACACACATACTGCAACCTGGAGCTATGACCCAAAAACCAACTTCTGCCCGATGATGATGAACAATATATGCGAAAATTGACCCTCGGAAAAGAAGATATAGGGGTATTTGGCTGGAAGGTTCATTTATAATGAGCAACCGTCATATACCTTCTGCTGTTCATGCTACATAACATGTTTACCTGAGGGCACAAGTCAAATATTATTTATTTGACTTGGGTATGGACCAAGTTGGTATGTTGTAATTTCCTTGTGGGGATTGTTTGGTTTTCGCAAATGTTAAACTTTTTTCATTTTTTCCTGGGTTTTTATGGGTTTATATGTTTATGAAACTGGTTTCTTCATTTGTATGTTTCAATTTGTGGTGTCGCTGCTTGATGCACTGCTGTAGGTCGCATTGATCCTTAAATTTTTTTTCATTCTTTATTTGTATATATGTTGCATGCCTCCGTTGTCAATCTGTATTTCATGCAAGGTACAAATGAGCACCGGTTCCAGCCAGTCTGTTATTTCCAGACCCAGACTTCCTACAGGGTCGCTGTTGGCTCCAGATGATGATGACAGCAGGTTTTGCCATTGTCGGATACGGGTTCCCAGGAAGACATCATGGACCCCAAATAATCCTGGTCGTCGCTTTTGGAGCTGTCCTGTGCGAGGGAGTACTAAATGCAACTACTACGAATGGAAGGATCCGGCTCACTCAGAGTGGTCCACTTATGTGATACTACAGTTGCTTGATGAGCTTGCAAGAAGCCCGACCCATGCATCCTCTTCCACAACGGTATCTGATAGGCGGCTTTTGGAGATTGAGGGGCGGTTGGCTAGGAAAATGGACACCATTCTCGCCGAATACAATTGGATCAAGTTGGTTTTGTATGCGATCTTAGCCTTTCTGCTTTTTTTGATAATGTTGTTTATTATCGCCCTTAAAATGTAAACATTTATTTCTGTTTGTTGGGCTAGTCAGATGATACTTCTCATATGTATATTATAAGTATTTTGTAAATATTGGCTATTTTGGAATGTGGTATTCGTTTGTTCTAGCTGATATGAGCTTATCAGTGAGCATTTAAAAATCACCAACATGTTTTGATGCCAGTTCAATAATTTGTTTTTTATTTCTGTTTGTTGCGTTGCTTGTCGTGCTTCCGCTTCTAATTATTCGGCCTTATTCATTTAAATATTCCTTAGAACATTCGGTTTTTTAAATTTTATTTACGTAAATTGTACCTAAATATTTTATTTAATATTAATTTATTTCATATTTACTACTTATTTAATTATTATTTATTTAACAGTTGGGTTTTCACAAGTAATAAGCACTGGAATTCGGTTTGGGGGTAATCTCACCTCAAATAACCATAACCAACTTTCTCACTTTCATCAACCAACTTTCCCAATACACATATAACCAAAGAAACACACTACTTTACTATGGGCCCCACATACAAAACTCCTCTCCACTTTCCCACCAAAAGCAACCAAAAGAAACCAAAAGAAACACACTACTTCTCTTCTCTCTCTTCCCTCATTTCTCCTAGGATTTACTATTCCCTACAGTAAATCCTTCATCAAAAGAATCCCAAAGGAACAGGCCCTTAATGGCGTCTGGCACAAGGTCGCCGCTTCTTGCACATGGGCGCGTGCAGACAACAGGTTTTAACAAATTATTTCAAATAAACCTATTTAAAGTACCCCAATCAAAATTAGGCTGTTCTATATGGGACAATTCATGCCCTTCTTGCTCTAAAAACCAACTTCCCCCATCGATAATTTAGTCTCACTTCGTCCACAAAATCAACCTCGAAGTAGTTTATAATAGCATTGTTAGCCGCGCCTTTCGAAAATTGTTGTTGCGGAGCCTAGAGCAGATTTGGAATCGGAACTGCTATTTGGGCCTCTATATTAAAATCGGAATCGGGTTTCGGGTCTTTGTTCGTCTACCGATTTAAAAATCGGAATTAACAGTATCGGATCCGATAAGTCGGAAAGCGGATTTCATTTTGCCAATCCGAATTTATCGGTTTCGGTTTCGGATATCTCAAAACAAATCGGGTTTGCCCGATGCCCACCCCTACATACACATATATCCACACTTCTCACTCCTTTTCAGTTGTACGTGTGCACCGCATCCTGTGTGGGGTTTTTTTGCCTCGCTATTATACAAATGAGAGGGTCATTGATGTAATATTTGTCCTACTAGGCCAAACCCAGTAGGACAAACCATTGACCTGGGATGTGCCACCTATGTAGGGTGGGGCCCATTGGGTGTGGGAGGGAAAGTGTGCTTGCTTTGGGGTGTTACTTTAGGGAGTTGGGGTTTAATGCCCTCCAAATTCCTCTTATTTGCAAGATTGTCCTTCTTCATCTAAACAAAATACACATCCCCTTCCACATGTTTAAGAGTTTGTCATTAGGATTGTTGCACTTTGCTCCCCCAGGATTTTTGTAGTTTTGCCCCTATTTTTCTCCTTTTTACCCCCTGACGATGCGCGCACACACACACACTTTTCACTTCTTCTTGGTTTCGCGCTTGCACCAATTCCTTTTTGTATGGGTTTTTACGCCGTGCACTCTGTAGCAATTCCTCTAAAGTTTATATGCACGGACTTACATATCTATTATACAAACAAGGGATATCCACCTAGTACCGTTATAGGTGGGCACACTTTGTCCAAGTCACAAGCTGACTGGGACAAATGTCCCATCCTACTACCCTAACAATAACCCACCCACTCTCACATACTTACATGGCCATCCCGTCATCCAACTTTGCAAAAAAAACTAAAAAACCCCCAAACTCACTTAATTGCATCTTTGCCCTATGTGAGTTCTTCCCTATAAACCCCCAAGGTTTTTGGGTTTACCTTTTTAACGTCCCAACGATACCGGCACACACACCCACACAAACACTTCTCGCTCCTTTCCGTTTGCGCGAGTGCACCTGATCCTGTTCGGGGAGGTTCTCCGTACACTGTGTGCGCGAGTTATTTCTAGTCTTTTCTCAGTGCACTGTGTGCACGAGTTATTTCCAGTCTATATTACATTCGAGGATGTTGTCCAGTATGACACATTTGTCTCATGCGGCAATGTCACATCGACACATGAGACAACATCCTCCACATCACCCTCCACCTGATCCAAAAAATCACCCCAAGCCACTTGTTTACATGGTTGACATCCCCACAAAAACCCAAAACACCCCAAACTCACTTATTTACATATTTGCTATTCACCCTCCAAAAAACCAAAAATCACCCACTTATTTACATGTTTGTCACCCAAGTTTTTTTGCATTTTAATCCCTGATTTTGCACCTTTTACCCCGTCGATACAGTGACACACCCTCATTTCTCACTCCTTTTCAACACGCATGCACCGGATCATCTTAGTCTTAGCAGGGGGTTTTCGGCTCCGAGCACTGTGTGTCCGTGTTATTTCTAATATATTATTAAAATTGAAAGTGCTAGTTATGGTCGAAAACCGGCGTGCTTCAGAATGTCAAGCTGCTTGAGGGGTCATTATGCAATATAAGAGCAAGGTTAGGCACTTATACGAAAAAGCTCATACTGCCTGAGGAAAGTGCAAAAGATTTGGAAAGCGGCGCCAGCGGCCAAAACTACTCGGTAGCAATTCTCGTCATTCTTACTCTCTTCCCCCCAATGACGTACGAGCTGACGTGATCACAAAGAGAGAATAAATTCGAACACGTTTCTCTTTGCAGAATTTGATCGAACGGTTGAGAGCCTAACTGTGTTGTAGTATAATAACGTCCAAAATTTGATCCATTTCTCATCATTCTGGCAACAATCTTCATCTGGGTCTGATCAAAAACTGAAGAAAATCATACTCCAGATTGTTGCATGTTGAGAATTGGGGCAATGGCGCAAGAAAACAAGGTGCCATTGTTGGAAAAGTTTTATTTTGAAAACTGCCCAGGTTGCAGATTCGACAAGAAGAAGGACACCACTCCAGGGATCCCGTATACGGAGCTGTTCTATGTGTGGATCATCGTCCTCGCTTCTGGTAATGGGCGTGTCCTGTTTTTATTTTAAAGAAAAGATTGGACCTTTTCGTACATGTTGGATTTTACCGTTTTCTTTATGCTGCTAAGGATTTTCTATAAAGATATTGCTTGCCCAGTAATTAGATTGCATGGATTGAGCTGTTCTATGTGTGGATAATCGTCCTCGCTTCTGGCAATGGGCATGTCTTGTTTTTGTCGGGCTATATTTTTAGGAAAAGATTAGACCTTTTCTTAAATGTTGGATTTTACCTTTTTTAATTTTATGCTGCTAATGATTTTCTATAAAGATACTGCTTGCCCAATAATTGGATTGCATGGAATGAGGGGAAAATGGAGGGCTTGACTTTGGGGGGTCTTTTTTTTGTTGGGTTTTTTTGTTGGGTTTTTAGTACTCTACATATTTCATGAATTGTATGGTTGCTGGGAAATAACTGATGATTTTACTACTATTAACTGTTGTTATGTTGCTCTGTTTGACTTATGAGGAATACAGATCAATTGTGATGAGAGCATTGCAAAAGACTAATTATTCTACGCTTGAGAGAAACCACATGGCTTTGTGAAAGGTTGAGAGGATGGATCTTATTTAGGTCAGTGGAAGTCATTTAGGATTGTATTCATGACCTACAGATGATAGAAATACCTGGAAATTGGTTAGAATGCACTTGAAGTGATTCACATAATAAGATTATGCAGTTGTCCTCTCTTAGTGTGGGTTTAGTATTCTTAGTTCCATGAATTAAACTCAATTTCCTTTTAGAATAGGAATATACTATTAAACGCAAAAGCATACCTATTTCTTGATCATTTGGTTCCCCATCAATGCAGATTTACGATGACGATATCCTTCTTTCTCTCAACTAGAGGTGACATCTTGGAATGGATCATCACCTATTATGCCCACAATGTAACGGCGGTGGAGTTGGTCAAGATCGTAGGGTGACTATTTCGATGGATTATTCCGTGTGGTGAGGAAGAGAGGAGAGAAACATATATAGGTTCTCAACCTTGGCTTTCGCTCTTCCCTAAGCATTCTCCATCCACCATAGGATGACATGTAATGTCCCACGAGGACAATTAGTATTCAAAGAGGAATGGAATACGAGTTTGGACTTGATTAATGCTTGATTAAAGCCTTGGGGACCAATACCCTAAAGAAGGCCAAAGAGGCCCAATATGGGCGAGTTTTGGTTCGGCTCCAATAGCCGACCAAACAGATCATATTCCCGAATTCGATGGGCAAGTCCAACACTTAGAAAGGACAGTCTTGGCGATTATGTTCAATGTTCACGCTGTCTCGAAGATGATCATCTTCAATGCTGTCATTTTATAGATCATTGCTTTTTTGCTTTCTTCTTATGTTGTCAAGTTTTCTGCAAGACATTTGTCACGGTGATTTGAATTTTACCCACTTTGGCATATATTATATCCCAGTTGTCTACTTAGTCGGCAGCATGGCCAATCAATAAGCCTGAATCAATAAAGTTCTTGAAAGTTAATTCATTAGATGACACGTTTTTTGTACATTAAAGATTTGGAATGCTGCTTATATTCCTGTCTAGTTTGATTTTCTATTTCTTGATGATTTCTTAGTTACTATAAGATTTTTAAATCTTTCAATTTTCTTTTCACTTTTCTCAGGTCTACCAATATCATCATTGTTTCCCTTCTTGTACTTCATGGTATGTATCACATTGTACTATCCTGCAAGCAAATGCTTTCCATTCCATTTTGTAATGCATTGTTTGCAAATTTTCAAGAATTGGATTGCTTTGTTTTATGTCCAAGATTGCTGCAGTTATGGGTCATTTTGTGTTGAAGAATGGGGAAGGAGATAAAAACTTATCAATAAGGATACACCTGATAAATCTTATAAGTAATTTGCACGAAGTTTTCATATATGTGCATTTCCTCATCTCTTTCTATCAAACTTTGTTGTCTTTGCTGTGTTAGCGAGGACATTCTAGTATTTAAAATTTACAAGTTTAACTAGGAAACTGTATAAGTACTGGTGAGAAATGGCCTATGGGCCTATGGCTGAATTAAGGTAGGACACCTATATCACCTTCCCCTAAATGATAAAAAGTGGTAGCATAACCGTTCTTTTTTTGCATTCTATCCTATCCATCGACATGTCTTAGGAATTCATGGCTAATGTCTTCTCCTACCTTCTCTGCTATAAAGGAAATTTGATATAACGAGTAATATAAAAGAAACTGGGAACCGATATCCTAACCGCCTCTCTATTCTTGCCACCGGTGCACCAACACGTTTGTTTTCTTGGTTGCAAGATCTTGGTAGTTAGTAGTGGAACATGATGTGGAAGTTGAGGTGTCTAGTATGCGGCAAAATAATCACCGGTCTAGAAGTTACTGCCTAGTGATTTGGATTTGTTATAATGCATCTGGTGTGTACTACAGAGTGCAGCTCATAATTGCTTCAACTTTCATTTGACACAGATAAGGGACTTTCACGTTGCCAAAAGAGTGGAGGATATTGGGTTTTATGCTGGCTTTGTAGGTTAGTCCATGAAATGCATATTGAAATGATGTCTTATTTTCTAAAATGTGATATTCACCAAAAAATTTCCAGCCCAGAATTCACTAGTTCGCTACTAACATTGGTTTTTTCTGCATTCCAAGGGGCTTCATTCATGCTTGGGAGAGCTTTGACTTCTGTATTCTGGGGAATGGTGGCCGATAGATGGGGAAGGAAACCTGTCATAATATTTGGCCTTATTTCATCGTCAGTACTTCTACTGCCTTTTTATTAGTTAATTTGAACTTGCCATATGGAAATGAATCATGCAACTTCTTAGGGTTTCCCTGTGCTTTTGATTTTTTTTCTTGACTTTTTAAAGTTTTATTTCAGGATTATATTTAATACACTATTTGGATTAAGTGTAAATTATTGGATGGCAATTGCTACAAGATTTTTGCTTGGATCTTTGAATGGTTTGCTTGGCCCGATAAAGGTATTTCCTATTTCTGCTCATATGCAGCTGCCCACAGGCCTCATTAAGTTTTTCTTTGTTATTGGACTCTCCAGGCATACGCTACAGAGGTTTGTCGACCAGAGCATCAATCTATCGGATTATCAATGGTAAGAACCTTCTAATGAGAAATTATGCAAACTATAATAGTCTAGATGACACAATGGAACTTCTCATGAAAAGGAAAAGAAACTGAGATGGCTCATTTTTTCCTTATTCATAGAGAGAGATGTGTTGAAAAAAAGTAAGACAAAACATCCAAAAATGACAAAGCTCAACCCAAGGAATTTTAATAGATTTTCAGGTTTTTTTCCATAGTTTTGCTTGGCTTATTTTTCAAAGCCCCCAGCATACTGATTTTTGAAATTTTTGGGGGCCCATTTATGGCCCAGAGGCACAGCCCACGGGGCCACCGACGTTCGCACAGCCCAACATGCGTGTGGCGCATGACGCGCGCGAATCGTGGGCGACATAGTCAGATCTTAACAGAGAGGATCGAATGAGAAGTAGATGCGTAGTAATATCGTGTGAAAAGCGACGTGAACGAATGTCCGAGTGAGAAGCGGAGACGGAGCGGACAGCGGGGCGTGCATAAGATTCCGAATCCGAATCCAAAACCGATAACTATTTCAAGCAATTTTGGGTCTGTTTAAAGCTATTTAAACTGTATTTTAAGCTAGGGTTTTAAATAGGTTCAGAGCTAATCACTGGAGTGGAATTTTATGGTTCATGTAGTATAAACGAAGGGTAAAAGCCACAGGTTTAAGAGTTATTTAAGAGTGTTAGATTTTCTCCATAATTTTATTCTCCAAGTTCTTAACGAGTTTGGTTTTCCTTTGAATCCAAGTAACATGCATTATAATCTATAATTCGTTTGAAGTAATAGTTATCTCTTCAACTGATCATATACCAAGAATTGATGGAATTAGTATAAATCTTGACGTTGTGTGTGTGATTCTCTTTTAATATTCTTATATTGCTTGTGGTTACAGGTATTGCATATAGATTGTCGTTAGTTTTGATTGTTAACCCGTCACTCTTGATTTTTCACAAGATGTTAATTTGATAATATATTTACCCACAACGAGTGGTGACAGAGTGCCAACACTATGAATTTAGTATAACACTAAATAGAAGTACACTAACACGGTATCTACCCATTGGTGAAGATTAGGAATACTAACTCCACATAATGGGTAGTTAACCAAGTCCACATGCCCTAGTCTGACTTGGTCAAGACATCAAATTAACAAATAAATACACAGTTAAAATTATGTGTATTCAAATAAAACAGGCAACAAACTCTCTTTCATTGTTTTCTGGTCAAAACTGTTTGCTGCAAATAAGCCAATGCATGTCAGGTAAGCCTTGAACTAGGAAAATATTTTGATCGGTATACACACTATGTTGTCTTATTTTGTGTTACATCTTAGTCAGATTTAATAACAGATCGACTGGCATCTTATTCAGGTCAGTACAGCATGGGCCATTGCTCTGATAATTGGTCCAGCTCTGGGAGGCTTCCTGGCACAGGTAACTCAAACCCGACAATATGTTTTAGATGTGTATCTACGAAGTCAGATATGCACACATATCACCACAAACTGCATGTGAAATTTTAAAAAACTAACATATTGCACATGTAATGACATTGGCACACCAGAAGTATTTTGCCAATGCTTGTCTGACTCTTGCATGGATAGAAGTATCCAGTGTTATAAAAGGCGGTTTCATTATGCGCGCGGTCTAGGAGCGCATAGCGCATAAGCGGATTATGCGGCCAATTATGCGGTTTATGCGAAAATGAATATTTTAGTAAAATAAATAAGCAATAAGTTAATATGTATGTGTTTTTGTATATATTAAATTAAAAAAATCTTAGAAGATAGAAATAAGGAAACAACCATATTAAAATTTAAAAATATGGATTAATTCATATTAAAACATCAATTATCAAGACGATCTATACACAAAATAACTAAAGTCTAACGTATATAGTAATCTACGCACAAGACATAAATATTAAGTTTTACGTCCAAATCAAAAGCATGTCAAATATAAGTAATTTGAAATTAAAAAATTGATTTTTAAGCTTAACGGGTCGGGTTTCTTAATGGTTTGAGATTTTCTAGTCGTCGATTATGCACCCGCATGTGCGAATATGCGGACACATAACATTTAGTAGGCCGATTATGCGGCCGACCGCATTATTCGGCCGCATATCTAATTTTTTATGCGACCAAAGGCCGCCTCCTTATATGCGGCCTTATATGCGGCCGCATATAACTTGTTTTAGAACACTGGAAGTATCTGTTTTACATACGCTTCTCATTCCCTTGCATTTGAGCATGATGGTCTTTGATGCTGATTGAATGCTACTGCAGCTTTATGTCAGACTTGGCTGGAGGATACATCTATGCAAAGTTTTAATAAGTTCATAGAAGTATATATACGTAAATAGATGCCGAAACACTCACACATGCATTGATGCAAACATGCATGCACTGGAGAATGTTAATAAGAAGGCTAATATCCAGAGGCTAAGCATGCTAAATCCAGAGTCTGGTAATGTCTCTTCTCCAAAACAATTTGAGTACAGTGACTAAGAAACAAGTCAATTATGGTTTAAAATAAACCAAGCTAAAATTGCAGACATGAACGAAGAAATTTTTGAACTTGCTGCTTCCCATTTTTATTTCAAGTGGAATATGGGACCATCCTTGTTAAATGAATCCAATAAAAATTACTGGACGTGAATTATGCTCAACTTTCCAGTTGCCATTATTAGTGCAATTTGAATTTTATTGACAGTTGAATACGGCCTACGTGTGATTTTCCTCCTGAGCTCATGGCTCTCAAATGTTTACATCTAATTCATTTTTATGCATTTTGCTTTATTATGTGTCCGGTAAATCCATCTCAACTTCCATATTATCAACATTTCTGTTGGACGTACTATGGAAAACCTGCCCAATCTCTTTCATACTACTCAAGCCAGATTCTTCACTACCAGAGCTTTGTGATTTATTTTGTATATGTAACTATTCTCTAAAAGGTAGCTTGTTTTACATATACCTAAAAAAAATTCCATCGAGTACTCTTCTATTCAAGAAATAAAAAAAAGAACAAAACTATGTCATGTATATCATCGAGATTGATCGAAGTAGCAAATTACTTTGCAACACATTTACCATAAACAAAGGGATGAAATAAAAAGATTCACTTAAGGATGGAGGGGGAAGTAGTTGACTACTCTTTTTCTGCTTTCTACTCAAGTTGCAGTTGATTGCTAACTTTGTAAGAACTGGACCCATCCAGTTTTTCAAACACAGTCTAATTTTGTGTTTTTCTTATCCTTTTCTTTGCTGTATCAGTTAAAGCTTAAAAAGGGCAAATCTGACAACAACAAAAATATCTTTTAATTTATTAAGTGTTCTTGTATTGGGTGTGTGTGTAAAGAAAAGCAAGGGATAATATAAATATGTGGGGTTAGCTCATTTGGGGGCTAATCACTATTTTCCCAAAATCCACAACATGGTATCAAAGCAAAACACCAAAAAA
Source organism: Scilla litardierei (assembly GCA_030789695.1). Classification (NCBI taxonomy): domain Eukaryota; kingdom Viridiplantae; phylum Streptophyta; class Magnoliopsida; order Asparagales; family Asparagaceae; genus Scilla; species Scilla litardierei. Next base: position 13,833,777 of record CM061137.1, on the reverse strand, counting down.
CCCTAAAACAAACCCTAGCAGCCCGCTCCCGCCGCCACCAACCGCTCGCACGCACCCACCCACCGCCCGCCTGCCTGCGCGCGATCTCCCGCCTGGTCGTGAACTCCGCCTGCCGCTGTGCCTCCGCCTGCCTTTGCGAGCGCCGCTGCCGCCTGCTGCTGCGCGCGCCGCTGCCGCCGCCGCTTGCTGCAGCGCCCGCCGCCGCCGCCGCCGCCACCTTCGAACGCCTCAACGCCCCACTGCCTTTGAGAAGCACGTGGTCCAATCTCGGAGCCTTGCGACTCCTCTTGCTCTTCGGAGTTGGATCCAGATCTGCATCGATCGGTTTATGGGCTGAATCGGGTGATGCTGTCGGGGGGTTTGGGGTTGTCGGATAAAGGCGGGGCGACGACTGGGACTGGCCGGCCATTTAGGAGGAAATGAGGCGGTCGAAACCCTAGGAGAGAGAGAGAAACGGGCTGTGAAAATTTTATGATATGATCTAGAAGAGGAGGAGATGTAGATCTGCGGATCTGGAGAGATGGGGGACAATCTTACCTCAGCTGACATGAAGGCCTTCATTGGAGAGATAACGAAGCTGCTTGCTTCGAAGGAGTTAGGATCCTCGAGTGGATCGACGCCTTCACGACCCGTGCAGAAGCTGGAATTGATGCCCAATGATGTGAAATTGGAAGGGACGAAGAATTACCTCAGTTGGTCCAGGAGGGTACTTCTCATCCTGAAGTCGAAGGGGTTAGAAGGCGTCGTTCTGGGTTCATGTAAGGAACCGGTGGATAAGGATGTGGATGATTGGAAAGTCTGGAGCACCACCAACTCGTTGGTGGCTGCTTGGTTGATGACATCGATGGTTCCACCCATCGCTGGGATGGTGGAGGCCATAGAGAGTGCTGCGGGGATATGGAGTATGGTGGAGAAAATGTATTCTGGAGCAGGGAATATGATGCTCATGATGGAGGTTCAGGGCAAGGTCGACACCTTGAAGCAGGAGGAGATGACTATTCTAGCCTACTCTGCGGAATTGAAAAGGCTTTGGTCAGAATTAGACCACTATGACCATATTGATCTGCCTGATCCTAAGAGTGCTGCGATACACAGGAAGTGGGTGGAGCGTAGGCGTGTGACACATTTTCTGAGAAACCTGAATGGAGACTTTGAGGTCAGGAGGGCGAGCATGTGTCACCTATCCTCCATCCCATCTCTGGAGGAGGCCATAGCTGCAATGTCACATGAGGAGACTAGACTGAGAGTTATGAAGGATGAGGGTACTCAGGTCACTCGGGCTGCACTGGCTGTACCGGCAGTGGCAGCAGTGAGCGAGGATCGAGAGTGCTACACCTGTGGGGTGAAGGGGCACCTGAGCTTTAACTGCCCACAGAAGGGTAGTGGACGAGGACGTGGCACAGTAGGCAGAGGAGGAGGTCGTTGGGGCCGTGGAGGCCGTGGACGAGGTCGCGGTGGCCCACGGGCCAACTTTGCTACCGCTGATGGACGACAGGAGACAGTGCTGATTGAGGCTACGCCAGCTGAGGCTTCAGATCTAGAGCAGCGGAGACAGTCCAGGTCTACTACTGAGAGCTCGGAGAGTCATGCATACCAGACTAGGGATGTTGCTTCGCTATTCGGTAACTTTGCCCACTTCGCTCACACAGGATCAGGTAACCGATTAGCCCTCTCATGTAGAGATCATATACATTGGATTATTGACTCAGGTGCATCTAGCCATGTGTCAGGAGCATATAGACAGTTTTCCACATATAAACCACACACCATTCATGAAACTGTTCAGACAGCTGATGGCACATCCCAACCCATTAGAGGGATTGGCACTATTCAGTGCACTCCCTCCATATACCTCTCTTCAGTCCTTCACGACCCATCATTTCCAGTCAATCTCTTATCTGTTGGCTCTATTGTTGATGATCTCGACTGTAGCATTACCTTTGACTCTACTCATTGTGTGTTGCAGGAAAGGAAGACTGGGAGGAGGCTTGGGACTGGCGTCAGGCGTGATGGACTGTGGTATCTTGACAGAGCTAGTGGGGATGCTGCACTGGCTGTCGTTGGTGGAGAGAAGGAAAGGGATGTACTTTTGTTACATTGTCAATTGGGACACTTGCCTTTTGATATTTTGAGTAAAATGTATCCCGATGTTTTGAATAGAGTGAATGAAATGAATTTGAAATGTGATGCATGTGAATTTGGGAAACACACTAGGACATCATATCCTAGTGTGGGGATGAGGAGTGTAGAGAGATTTCATCTTATTCACTCAGATGTTTGGGGGCCCTGCCCAGTGACTTCAGTAAGTGGGTTCAGGTGGTTTATCACATTCATAGATTGTCATTCTCGGATGACATGGCTTTATATAATGAAAAACAAAGGCGAAGCGTTGAAGTGTTTTCAGGACTTTCATAGAAGTGTCAGAAATGTGTATGAGGCCAAGATCCGTGTCTTGAGAACGGATAATGGGACAGAGTATGTAAACAGGGAGTTTGCATCTTACCTATCTGAGAGTGTGATAACTCATCAAACCACTTGTCCCAACACCCCTCAACAGAACGGAGTTGCTGAAAGGAAAAATAGACACTTGTTGGAGGTAACTAGGTCACTCATGCTCACCATGAATGTACCTAAGATATTGTGGAGTGAAGCAGTGATGACAGCCACCTTATCTTATCAACAGGATGCCTTCACGGATCCTTGGTATGAAGTCTCCATGTGAGATTCTTATGGGAAAGAACACTTTTGTAGTTCCACCAAAAGTGTTTGGATGCACATGCTTTGTGAGGGATCATAGACCTTCTGTGGGGAAGCTGGATGCTCAGGCAATTAAATGCATATTTGTTGGGTATCCTTCAAATCAGAAAGGCTATAGGTGTTGGAGTCCCTCAGAAAGAAGGCTGTTTGTGAGTATGGATGTGACATTCAGGGAGACTGAGCCTTTTTATGGAGGACTGACAGATTCTACATCAGTATTTGATACTGGTGCCTCTCCAAATACAAGAGGAGTTGGTCGAGAGGGGGAGACTGATGACAGGAGGGTAGTGGTTGGACTTATACCGTGTCCTGTTGGGCCTACTGGTACTGGTCCTGATAGCAGGGAGGAGGAAAGGACCTTGGTGGAAGAGGAGGAAGACAGGTTGTACGGCAGGAAATATAGCAGGAGACAGAAGGATAGTCATGGCGATGGAGAACAATATGAAGACATCTTCCCCACTGAAGAACCACTAGCTCCACAGCCACATGTCGAGATTGATCAGTCTATCATGCCTGCTCGAGTCCCGACTTCCTTACTGCCTTCCTCTCCTATCACGGATGGTAACCTTTCTTTGCCTTCCTCTAGTATAGATCTTCCACTTGCATCTCGTAGGGAGCCTCGTATCAATGCCGGCAGGCCTCCTGTACGGTATGGATATGAGACTGATATTGCTAATCATGTCTCCTATGCGTCTCTTACACCTGCATATAGGGCTATCATTGCATCCTTACAGTCTATCCCTATACCAAGTGATTGGCGAGTGGCAAAGCAACATCCCCAGTGGAAGAAAGCAATGCTCGAAGAACTTGAGGCACTGGAGAAGAACAAGACATGGAGACTTGTCTCACTTCCAGCAGGGAAGAAAGCTGTGGGCTGCAAGTGGGTATTCACAATAAAGCAAACCGCAGAAGGGAAGGTGGACATGTACAAGGCGAGGCTGGTTGCCAAGGGCTACAGTCAGACTTATGGGATTGATTATGATGAGACATTTGCTCCAGTGGCAAAGATGAGTACTGTGAGAGTACTGATATCCTGTGCAGCGAATTTTGGATGGAAATTGCATCAGTTGGATGTTAAAAATGCCTTCTTGCATGGAGACTTACATGAGGAGGTATACATGGACATTCCACCTGGCTTTAGCACACAACAGACGATGGGAAAGGTGTGTAGACTGGACAAGTCTTTGTATGGGCTGAAGCAATCTCCTAGGGCATGGTTCGACAGATTCAGGCGTGCAGTCATCACTATGGGCTACAAGCAAAGTAATGGTGATCATACTGTATTCTATAGACATTCAGGACAACGGATTACTCTTTTGGCTGTATATGTGGATGATATCATTATCACTGGAGATGACGAAGAGGGAATCTCTCACTTGAAGGTAAGGTTGGCAAGAGAATTTGAGGTCAAGGACCTTGGACAGTTGGGGTATTTCCTTGGACTGGAGATTGCCAGGTCCAGGAAGGGTATAGTTCTCTCACAGAGGAAGTATGCCCTGGATTTACTGGCTGAGACTGGTATGTTGGGGTGTCGTCCAGTAGTTACTCCTATTGATCAGAATCATAGGTTGCATTCACAATCAGGGGAGCCAGTAGACAAAGAAAGGTACCAGAGACTTGTTGGACGCCTTATCTACTTGTGCCATACCAGACCTGACATTGCCTATGCTATCAGTGTGGTAAGTAGATACATGCATGATCCTAGGACTGGACATATGGAGGCAGTCTTCAGGATACTGAGGTATCTGAAGAATAGTCCAGGAAAAGGCATATTATTTGGTAGTCATGGTCACATGAATGTGACATGCTACTGTGATGCGTATTGGGCCAGTTGCCTAGATGATAGGAGATCGACCTCGGGCTACTGTGTGTTTGTTGGGGGCAACTTGGTCTCTTGGCGGAGCAAGAAGCATGATTTGGTGGCTCGTTCCACTGCAGAGGCAGAGTATCGTGCTATGGTGCTTAGTACCTGTGAGATGATCTGGTTGAGATCACTCCTACATGAGCTACGCCTGCTGAGAGAAGGACCATTGCGGTTGTTGTGTGATAACAAGTCAGCAATTAATATTGCCAACAACCCAGTGCAACATGATAGAACGAAGCACATAGAGATTGACAGGTTCTTCATTAAAGAGAGACTGGACAAGAAACAGTTGGAGATCTCCTATATTACCTCTGGACAGCAACTAGCAGATTGCCTTACAAAGGGGTTGAACTCTAAAGGAGTAGAGGATGCTTGTAATAAGATGGGCATGATAAATATCTTTTGCTCATCTTGAGGGGGAGTATTGAGTGTTATTGTATTGGGTGTGTGTGTAAAGAAAAGCAAGGGATAATATAAATAGGAGGGGTTAGCTCATTTGGGGGCTAATCACTATTTTCCCAAAATCCACAACATAATTATATTAGTCAAATAACTTGATCATCATGTTTTCCCTCCTGTCGTCTCATTCGTATTTTATGCATTATTTTCTTACAAGAGAGTCAATTAGGTTGGGTTTTATAATGGAACACTCTGCAAGTAGCAACATAAGCCGTCTTATTTTCCCCCAGTCTGCGTGATTGGATATCATAAGTTTGGCATGTTATCTGATTAGTGTTTGTATGCTTCACATTTTTACTTCTCCTTTTCTGTTAGCCATTCTCCCTTTTAGGGATTAATCTTGGATGTAAGGGATTAATCTTGGATGTATATACCGCAACATATTGCTCTGTTTTCTGTGATCACCGGACCTTTCCCTTTTAGTGGTCCAATTTAACCTTGGAATAAATAAACTTGTTTAATGACTAATTTCTGTTGCTCATGAACAATGTATATAGTATCCCCTTTGGCTCATCCCATGATGGTTGATATGAAATGTGCATCATGTGCGCGGGCGCACGCGCGCTTGTCTGAAAATCAATATATGAGAGAACTATTTTGAGATCCCGTCAATGCATATAAATATCATCATTAACAAACAACGGCAGAACATTTTGACATGTAATGTGTAAGTTTCTTGCATCCTTAACCAGATTGAATCCATATGCTTTTCATTATTTATTTTTGTATCTTTGAAATGTTTTGTGCGTTATGAGCCCATGTTATTTGTGATGTATTTTTTTTGAAAGAGGTGGCTAATGTATCTTTTTATCAGCCTGCAGAGAAATTTCCAGATCTCTTTTCCGAAGAGTCCTTATTTGGGAGGTATTGATGCTGCACATGCTTCCTTTTTAAGTTAGTGTCCTTATTATTATGATCATGCTGGCTAAACCATGATATTTGTGTAGGTTTCCATACTTCTTGCCAAATTTCTGCATTTCATTATTTGCCGTTGGAGTGATTATGGCATGTTTTTGGCTTCCTGTGAGTATCAACCATTCTCCTAATCTTACATTGTTTTGTTGTCCTATACACTTAATAGCGTTCCTTGGTTGACATGCAAGAGTAATCTCTTTTTTAAATAAATATATTTTAAATTTTTTGTGATCGAGTCTATTCTAGGTTTATTATATATTTTTTCTTGTTAGCATGGAACGCTATAATAATTGATCATAGGCTACTTAATGTCATTGACGCTGCACGAAACCCCTAAGCTGTGGTGATTGTGACGGAATGATATAAATCCTCTAATTCTCAAATGTGAAGCTACAACTTGGTCTCTGTAGCAGTGTTGCGGATCTGAAAGTGAATTTGGTGGCTTGGATATGATGTTAACATTCCTGCCAAAGTTATTGACAACATGGAGGGAAAATATATTTACCTATGGTTGGAAGTTTATTATGTAGCATGACATTAAAAACTAATCCAGTTTCCCAAACATCAGACAATAATTTTCCACTACCTGCTACACAGCGTGTCCATGTTTATTGACCAGCATCCATAGCATTTGGAAAAACTAAATTACAAGTACAGAATGATGGCAGACTATTTTAGTTCCAGGCTTCCAGCTACACCCGTTTTTATTTTCCTCGAAATGAATGTTCCCTTCCTCCGCATGTAGAAAAGGAATAAATCAATCAATCAAATTACGAGAAGCTTCATAAAGTGCTTCTTCCTTAGGAGTTAAACTTTCATTCGTCCATATTTCTTGCCAGAATAGAATGGTAATATAATCGTAGAATAGTTCAAAATCTCATATTCCCCGTTTTAATAAATATCTCATTCTTTATACGTGTAAAATTTGCTAAGAAGAGTTCTGCAATTTAACATATCTTCAGAACCATACATAAATAATTATATCACTCCTAACCAAAAGCTGATTCTAGAATGGAGGTCTAGAATTCCTTGTGGTAAATTATATCGTGATCCAACCATCCAAGTCCAACCAAAAGTTCATCAGAGCCAAATCAAGCCTACTTCGCTATCTGACCCCCAGGCCTCCTACGGTGCCCAAGATCAACTCTTGAACATCAACAAGAATTTTTGCAATGACTAGCTCAAGAAGCAAAACACCTTGGGTTCACTTGATCTTTGGTGTATTAGGGATTTAGAATATAAAGATCAAAATGAACGGTGCCAATCATTTAAAAAATAGTGAATAATGGACTTATTAGCAAGTGTAATGAGCCAAATGTATATCTATGCAAAAAACATATACACATATAGTCGTGTCTTTGTGTCTGTACTTTGGATAATTGCCATGTCGACACCCGTGTCTATGGCACTCATGTCCATGTCTTCAAATCATATAAATAAGGGTAAATTATACTCAGATCACATATTCTATGGGATATCAGTAACTAAACATCCCAATCTTTGATGCTAAAATTGAGAGCCACTGAATTACCCACAAAGTTTTAGTTTCATGGTGTCTAAGTGCAGCTTATCTTTTATTAGTCAATCGATCCAGAGGGTATCTCAATGTTCGTATCAAAGATTGAGAGTGTTTAGTCACATGTACGCAATAGAATAGTGGGTCTGAGTGTAATTTATCCTTGAAATAAATTTATTTCAAATGCATCTATCCCCATGTTTCTTTGGAATTTTAATCCTATGTTCTTATTTGTCGCATACCGTACCTATCTGGAAACGATCGGTCCAAGACTCCAATCATGAATTAAATTGTTTCTTATATGGTTTCATTATTACCATATGCAGGAAACACTGCACAATCATCCTGCATGCACAACAGATGAAAAAATTGAACCTCTGGGGGCATCGTCCTGTTGCTCTGATATGATAGGAAAGGATGCAGAAGCTCAAGGAAGGTTACCTTACAAGGAAAACCTTCTTATGAATTGGCCTCTAATGTCATCCATCATTGTATACTGTGTTTTCTCCCTTCATGATATGGCCTACGGCGAGGTAAATGTTATACTTGTATTGCTAAATGGTTTTTGTATTTGCACTTATTTTTATGTATTAACTTGAGTCTTTCATGCTTTGATAGTTGATTTGATTGTGACCATTAAGTTTCCATTTTACCTTCAAACTTATTTATATATTTTGGTTACACCTTCGAACATATCTTTACTATCAAAGATTTGTGATACCAAGATGGTCTTCATCCATAACGAACATGAACAGAATTTATTGTAGTTCCTCACAAGTGACGATGCAATAGCATAGCATCCAAGCACGTGCCTACAAATTCTTTCTATATCAATGTTAATCCCTGCATTGCATGCTGCCGCCAGTTAACTTGTAGTTGCTGGTAGAATATCTTCATATATTGATCACCATTTATTGCCACCGTAATGAATTTCTTTATACTTTTTTGGCAATACTAAATCAGGAAGAAAGTCAGATAGGAATATGAAACTTCAACCCTCCTTTTGTGTGCGTGCGTGCATGTGTGCAACACATGCTGGCGCACGCACTCTCACAAGCCCTTTCACCAGCTCAATGTCACACGTGTGCGTGCACCCTCTTGCTTTTGCGCATACACACTCTCACATGCCCTTCACCACCTCAGCAGCACTATGCAAGTGGAATTGTTTTCTCTGACAATGGGGAAAAATTTCATCAGAGCCAAGTGGTCCAAATCATAGACACCAATTAATGTTTGAAGCTCGGAGAAGCAAGTTCCCCTTTTGATAAAAGAGATGAATAGTATCTTCTGTTGTATGAAGGTTGATGCAGAATACTTAAAACAATGAATGATGGTAAAAAAAGTATGGATTTTATAGGCACTTTTAATGTTGTACATCTGGTAGGATTACCAGATTGCAACTGTTTGCATTCAATAATAAACGTATATTCAGATCTAGCATATAGTTGGTTTGTTTTTTATGCTCAATGTTTCATGCTCTTCTGTTGATCTATTTAACTTCCACATATATTTACGAACCAAATTGATTTTCAGATATTCTCCCTATGGGCTGAGAGTGACAGAAAATTTGGAGGTTTAAGTTTTTCATCTGGAGATGTTGGCCAGGTTCTTTCAGTCACAGGTATGTAAATGTTAAACACATCTTTCAGCTATATCTGGCAGACTCAGGATAATTTTAGCCTATAACTTTCATTGTGAAAGAAATTCAATGTCGATGATAGAATTGGTATATCTCATTTCCTAATTAAACCATCCTTGGTATTTCAAGGTTTTCCTCTTCGTACATATCATTATAAAAGTAACAAGCACCACTTTTACCTTGATTTCATTACCTCATTGTCATGCCTTGAGATCTTTGTCTAGTATTATTCGCCTTAACTGTTGTAGTATTACAGTCACATCCTCTTATGTACTCTTCGATTACATTTTGTTTTCCATTTCTGCAATATCTATTGACAACCTGATTTTTTTTTTGAGAATAACGGTGGGCCAGAAGGCCCTTCGTGTTTCATTAAAAAGATATTAATGAAACAGAACCAGTACAATTACAAAAGACTAATGGACCAATTACAACCATATCATGACCACACAACGGTCCAAAGGCAGGTGCAGAAGTACTACAAAAGACCAATGGACCGAATATAACCACATCATGACAACACTGGTCCACAGGTAGAACAAAAGTACAGCCAGAAAACTACACCGATAGCAGCACCTAGAGTGACGAAGCCAACACACTACTGACTTTAGCCACACCCTAGAGAAGAACGGCCACCACAAAGAGATAGTAAAATGGCAAATAGGTAGGGTGACCACCACACACGACACCCATCACTTATTGGGCCTTCGACCCCTCAACGGTGTGGCATCATCCACTGGGAGGAGGGAGGCTGGAAATGGAAGAACTTGTGCTCCGTGGTTAGAGATTAGTCCATGAAAAAAGTCAGATGTGATGATATAGAACACCTAAAAGATAGATGACCAATAGCCTCTAAAAACCTGGCATTATGCTCTCTCCACACTGTCTAGCAAATCGCAATGGCCCAAATGTCAGAGACAAGGGCTGAACCCTTACTAGTGTCAGGAACGATCAGTCAGCCACAATGCTTGAACCATGGGGTAAGTTAAAATCCTGAGGTGAGAAAGCATACACAACCAACGTGGCTTGACTAAGGGCAAAATATCAGCAAGCTATGCACCGATTTCGTGTCTGAGGTGCAAAGGGGACATACTTTAAGTCCATGCCATTTGCATTGCATAAGATTAACACAAGTTAAGATCACATTTTTACAGGCAAGCCAAGTGAAGTTCTGCACCTTGTGGGACTTTATTGTTCCAAATACGCTTCGATATAAGGCAAGCGCGACCATACCAAATGAGGATTTGGTACATGGATCTAGCCAAGAAGAAACCATGCTTAAATTACAACCAGCATACATTATCTGTCAAATTTGATTCGCCATGGTGATCGTTAAGGAGATCGTAGAGTTATTGCTTTAGATTTACCTTAGCTAGTAAGAGAGACTAGATATTGAACGAAGCAAGAAGACCATATGTTCCATCTCTATTGGACCACCACTCAACCATCATGATCGTAGGCTAAACCAATCAAGAGATGAACATCAACATGGAAAGGGGTTGGCCTACACCAAATGTTGTGCCAAAAATTAATCTTGAATCCCTCCTCCTACCCTCCTCCAAGACTAAACGAGTGCTAGTAACGAAAGAAACCTTAACCGAGAGCAGTCCCCTAAAGAAGGCAGAACAATGCGATATAGTTTTGAGTCTACCAAACCACACCTTGTTGTGTGCACCATATTTTCCGACCAAGCATGAGTTTCCACCACCACTTGATACGGATGGCTCTATTTAATGTTTTCCTACCAAGATTTTCCACCACCACTTGATACGGATGGCTCTATTTAATGCTTTAAGGTCGACAATCCCTAACCCCCTCATCCTTGGGACAACAAACGTTATCATGTTTGATTAAATTATAGCATCGACATTCATACGAAGTCCTGGACCATATAAATTTTTGGCGTATTTGGTCTATCCTGTTATTGATCAAGGCTGGGATTGCATAGCAAGAGTGAAGCATACAGGGATGGTAGATAGTGATGAATTAAGGAGTGTTAACCTTCCATCTACATATAGTGTCTTGCACTTCTAGCTCTACAAATTTAGAATCCATCCAATTAATCAGAGAGAACCAGTTTGCCATACGGAGTTGATTGGGATGAAAATGGAGTCACAAGTACTTGATTAGTAATGACTTATGTTGGCACCCAAATGTTACCTTCACAGTAGGCTTCTTTTTGGTTAGGTTGTAGGAAGATGATCTTGCTTTTATGGTAGTTAATCTTGATGCCAAACTAGAATTCAAAGCACCAAACGATCCACTTAGGTAGCCTGGGCCACATCATATCAGTATAAATAAGAGTGTTGACCATGCATTAAAGGTTAACCATGTGTCTTGAATACCGTAAGGCCACTAACCTTTCAATGAGACCGCTTCCTGGGTAGTCTTAAGCATCATGCTAAGTCTGCTAGCAACTAGGATGAATAACATGGATAAGGGGTCCCTTACCGAAGGTCTTTCTTACAATGGATCTGATTGATCGAGTGACCATTTACCAAAATGCTAACATTGATTAAAAAACAACCAACATTTGATTCAATTGATCCATTGATTCATCTTTATTCAAATCCACGAAGCCTCAGACCCTTTAAAAGATATGCTCAACTCACCATGTTGTACGCCTTCTCGAAGTCAAGTTTGAAGAGAACATTAGGATCATCTCTATTATGGCACGAATGTGTCGTTATGAAACTATCTAGAAGCTGGCAATCAACCATAAAGATTAATTGATATTCATCTATAAGATCACCCAGCACTGCCTTAAGCATGTTGGCCAGGGTTTAGCAATGATCTTGACAACAGTGTTCTAAAAAGTGATTTTATTACGTGTACGGTCTAACAACTCATAACACATAACGGATTATGTGTCCGATTATGTGAATTATACTGATTACATGAAAATGAATATATATATATATATAGGAAAATTTTCAAATGAGAACATTTCGCACCGTGCGAAAATGTTTTTAGTTTTTTTTGAATTTTTTTTTCAAAAATTCTTTTTTCCACCCTCATTATATGTTGTTATACCCCCATCAAAAAATAATCGTTGAGAAACAATGTCATTTGGCCTTCGATCAAGGCATTTCATCAAATTCGCACGTTTTGAGACCGTTAAATTTGTAATGGGTGGATGAGTGCTCTAATCTCCAACGGGTTCACCCATTATTTTTCCTGGGGTATATAATTGTATGGATTTGATGCGACTAGGGCTTTTTGTGGGGATTAAAGGTAGGGTTTTTATGGCTTGTGGACTACTAATCTAGGGTTTAATAGCGAAGAACAGATCTGAACTAATATTTAATTGTTGGAAAAATAGATCTAGGGCTAAAATTAATTAACTATCAACTAGGGAATAATCTAAAGCAACTAGGAATAAAAAATACCTTGATCAATTCTTCGATAAAGCACACCCTAGGGCCGGCCGGCCCCTTTATTGGGGGAGGAGTTAATAATTGTCTAATAACCACTTTGCCCTCACCACTTGTGAGTAATCACAAGTTTGGGACCGGGTCCGAGTTGGACCCAAGTCGTCGCCTCCGATGGTAGACCCGCATCACTTGAGCCGGTTCCCCATCCTGCCTAGCCGCCGCCCCCTGCTGAGCCGCATCATTACTCCCCCCAAAAGTGCCACCTTGTCCTCAAGGTGGAAATCTGGAAACTGGTCGCGGATCACTGAAGCAGCCTCCCAAGTAGCATCCTAATCGGGTAGGCCCCGCCAACGAATCCTCACCTCCTGAACCCCGCCTGCGGTCTGCTGGATCCCTGTCAACTCCTGAGGCTCCAGGAGCACCTCCATGTCATCTGTCAGAGTGGGTGTGAGAGTGGGTGACAGAGTATGATTTCCGATGGCACGTCGCAACTGTGAAATGTGGAACACCGGGTGAATGGTCGACGTGGTGGGCAACTGCAGTCTATAGGCCACCTTCCCGATTTGAGCGGTCACCTCGAAAGGTCCATAGTAACGGGTCGCTAGCTTCTCATTGCTCCGACGAGCCAAGGTCCTCTGCCGGTAAGGTCGAAGCTTCAGGTACACGCGGTCCCCCACCTCAAAATGCTCATCTCGCCGGTGTGCATCTGCCTTGGTCTTCATGATCTGCTGGGCCCTCAGCAAATGTTTCTTCAACTCCTCCAGGTACCCATCCCGCTCAGTCAAGTGCTCCTCTACCTGGGACACCGGCGTAGCACCTCTGCTGTAATGTATCAACTGTGGAGGGTCACGGCCATAGAGGATCCGGAATGGGGTGCTCTGTGCTGCCGAATGGTACGAGGTGTTGTACCAGTATTCGGCCCATGCCAACCACCTGGCCCACTGTCTCGGTGACTCTGACGCGAAGCACCTCAGGTATGTCTCCACACTCCTATTCACCACCTCCGTCTGTCCATCTGTCTGCGGGTGATAGGCCGTGCTCCTCCGTAGCTTGGTCCCCTGCACCTTAAATAACTCCTTCCAAAAGCTGCTGATGAATACGTTGTCCCGATCTGATACTATGGAGCCCGGAAACCCGTGCAGGCGAACCACCTCCCTCATAAACGCTGCTGCCACCGTAACTGCAGTGTATGGGTGTCTGAGAGGTATAAAGTGGGCGTACTTGCTGAGCTAATCGACCACCACTAATATGGAACTGTACCCCTCTGATCGCGGCAACCCCTCAATGAAATCCATACTGATATCCTCCCATACTCGCTCTGGCAAAGCTAATGGCTGTAAAAGTCCCGCTGGTGCCATTGCCAAATATTTGTGACGCTGGCACACGTCACATTCTGCTATCCGCTGGGCAATGTCTTTCTTCATCCCAGGCCAATATAACTCCCTCGCCATCCGCCGGTAAGTCTGCTGGACACCGGAGTGCCCCCCAATGGCGCTGCCGTGGAACTCCTGAAAGATCATGGGGACGTGGGCGGACCCCCTGGGAATCACCAGCCGGCCGTGGTATAGCAACCTCTGTCCCTCCATGCTGTATCCCTGAAAGTCCGAGGACCCCTGCTGCAGTGCCTCACGGATCCTCGTCAAATCTGCATCAGCCTCTATCTCTCTACTCAAGGGCTCCCAATCCAAGAGGACGGGTGCTGATATGGCCGCGACCTCTGCAATCTCCTCGCGACGCGACAGGGCGTCAGCCGCCTTGTTCTCCAGGCCTGGGCGGTACTGTATCTCGAATGTAAAGTGCACCAGCTTGGAGAGCCACCTCTGATGCTCCTCGGTGACCATACGCTGCTCCAATAAGTACTTCAAACTCCGCTGGTCGGTCCGCACTATGAACTTCCTACCCAACAGGTAGGGCCGCCACTTCTGAATAGCTAGTATAATCGCCATCAGCTCCCTCTCATAAACTGACTTCAGCCTCGCCCGTGCTGACAGGGTCTGGCTAAAGAAAGCAATGGGCCTCTGGTCCTGCATCAACACTGCCCCCAGGCCATACCCTGATGCGTCGGTGTCTATCACAAAAGGTCTGCTGAAATCGGGGAGCCCCAAAACCGGCACCGACGTCATCGCCTGCTTCAGGGCCTCAAATGCCCTGGTAGCCTCCTCGCTCCAGTGGAAGTTGTCCTTCTTCAGTTGCTCGGTGAGAGGCCAAGCAATCGTGCTATATCCCTGGACAAACTTCCTGTAATACCCCGTCAAGCCCAAAAAGCCGTGCAGTCCCCGTAAGGTGGAGGGTACAGGCCAATCTAACATGGCTGCAATCTTGGTCCTGTCGGCTGCAACTCCCTCTGCTGACACCACGTGGCCCAAGTACTCCACCTGTGGCTGGCCGAACAGACACTTCTTCTTATTCGCACAGAGCTGATGCTGCTGTAGCTCATGCAATACTGCTCGCAGATGCCCCACGTGCTTCTCCATACTGCGGCTGTACACCAGTATGTCATCAAAGAAGACCAACACAAACCTCCTCAGAAAAGGTCGGAAGACCTTGTTCATCAAAGCCTGGAATGTCACCGGTGCATTCGTCAAGCCGAACTGCATGACTAGGAACTCATAATGCCCCTCGTGAGTCCTAAACGCTGTCTTTGGCACGTCGGCCGCCCTCATCAGTATCTGGTGGTAACCCGACTTCAGATCAATTTTGGAAAAATAAGCTGCCCCGTGGAGTTCATCCAATAGCTCATCTATCACAGGGATGTGGAATTTATCTGCCACTGTTTCCTTATTGAGGGCCCTGTAATCCACGCAGAATCTCCAGCTGCCATCCTTCTTCTTCACCAACAGTACCAGGCTAGAAAAAGGGCTAGTGCTCGGTTGGATCACCCATGCCTGCAGCATCTCCTCCACCAACCGCTCTATCTCATCCTTCTGTACCTGGGGGTACCTGTAAGGCCGCACACTAATGAGAGACACGCCCTCTCTCAAAACGATGGCGTGCTCATGGTCTCTGTGTGGTGGCAGCCACTGCGGTGTCTGGAAGACCTCCTCAAACTGTGCCAACAGCTCCTCGACCTCCGGTGCTACTGTCTGTGGGGTGTCGTCACTCTGTACCGATGCTGTCACTGCCTGTAGCTCCACCAAGTATCCCCTCCTGCGGTGTGGATAGCCCTGGACATGGCCTTGTAAGACACCCGGGAACGACAGAGACTGGGGTCCCCCTGTAACACCACTGTCCTCCCCCCGTGCTGATACTCCATCCTCAACAGCTTCCAGTTAGTCCTGGTCTCCCCGATGGTCTGTAACCACTTCATCCCCAGGATGACATCTGTACTTCCTAGCTCCAAGGGCAGGAAATCGGCAACAATCTGCTCCCCCTGAACGGCCACAACCACCCCGCGGCAGACACCAGTGCTATGTGTCACCTGTCCCGTGCCGAGCATCACTCCATACCTCCCAGTGCCGCTCATATGCAAACCCTGTGCCTCCGCCAGTCTGCTGGAAATGAAGTTATGGGTGGCCCCACTGTCGATCAAAACTATCACCTCCTGGCTACCCACCTGTCCCACCAATTTCATGGTGTGGTTCGGTGTGAACCCCACCACGGAATTGAGGGACACCTCTGCAAGGTCTAAGTGCTGGTGCTCCATCTCCTCCTCATCCTCTCCTGCCTCTAGGGTGATAACCTCGTCCTCTCCCTCCTCATCGCCAGCTATCCGTATCTGGAGAGTACGAGCGGCGCATCGGTGTCCGGGGGTGAACTTCTCATCACATCTGAAGCACGGCCCCTTCAACCGCTTCTCCCGTATCTCAGCATCTGTCATCCTCCGCACCTGCCCCCACCACGGGGCTCCTGCCTCCTGTCAGTACCGCTCCCAGCTGCGGCCGTCACCCCCTGCCCTGGGGTGGTCCTTGTAGTAGGTGCTGTCCTATGCCCTGCAGTAGCCGCCTGACTCCGGAATGTGGCACCTCCCCACGCCCCGCGGGCCCTCCGCTCTGTCTCCTGGTGATCCTCTACTTTCCTGGCCAGTGTCATCATCCCCCGCAAACCAACGGGCTCGAACTGTCTCAGCCCCGACCGCACCGTGGGCTTCAGCCCTCCATGAAACAGCCCTCCAGGGAACTCCTCAGAGACTCCCCGAACTCGGTGGCAGAGCGACTCGAACTTCTTGATGTAATCACCCACGCTCCCCTCCTGCTTCAGCGAGTATAGCCTCTCGAACACGCCGCCAGCCGGACCTCCTCCAAATCGCTCTGTCAAGAGCGTCGTAAACTCAGCCCAGGTCTGAAAAGGCCGTTGCTGATCGGTCCAACGGAACCAGCCCAAAGCCTCTCCCTCCAGACAGACCCCTATCGCCCGTAGCCAATCCTCCCCTGGGACAGCGGACACCTCCAAGTACATCTCCACCCGGTACAGCCAGTCGTCTGGGTCGCCTCCCTCAAAAACAGGCACCTCCAGCTTCCTCAGACGCCTCTCACCAGCGAATCCACCTCTCTCCTGCGGCTGAAATCCTCCCCTGTGCTGGTATCCATGTCGCATGTCTGGAACATAAGCCTCAGTCCGATCACGGTAGCCTCCCTCTGCTCCGTGCCCCTGTCAGTCTCCCTGATGGTGTTCAAACTCCGCCTGGTGGCCTCCTGGAGGATCCTGGTACGCTCTCCAATCTCCTGTCACTCCCCCAAAGGGTGGGGGCTGAGTCGACGGGCCTCCTGTGATCTGGTGGGGCCCTCCACCCTGCTGCAATCCTCCGCTGGGTCCCCCAAAAGTCTGAAAACCCCCAAATTGCGCTCCACGAACCTCGGGTGGGCCCCCTGGGGGTCGGGGAACCTGCGAAATCACCTGTCGAACGTCCTGGAGGGCCAGTGGGCCCCCCCAGGGGTCGGGCGGGCCTCGGATCCCCCCTCTAGGGTCGGCCGAGGCCCCCCAGGCCGCCGCCTGGGCCGGCCGGCCCTGGAAGTGGGCCGGCGAGCCTCAGGCGGCGGCGGCAGAGTCTGCCGAGGCCGCCAGGGGGGCGACAGGTGCGGCCGCCCCTCCCAAGGCCCTGGCGGCCTGCCGCCGCCCCCCAGGGGGTTCGCCGGCCCCCCCCAGATGTACCTGGGGGGCCGGCGGCCACCCTGGGGTGTTCCGGTTGGCCGGAACTCCCCCTCCTTGGTTTGTGTCGTCGCGGCGCGGCGCAGCGGCGCGTGGTCTTGGTGGGTCCCCCACGCGTTGTCTCCTTGGTCAAACCCTCCATCGTCGTCTAGATCCGGTTCATCTTCAAAAAAAATTGTCTTTTTACCCTTGTCCTTCGCCAAAGGTGGCTCCTTTTTGCTCGGATCCGCTTTTGGGATAAGATGAGCGGTCAACGCCGCTATGGCCTCCGTCAATTCCGAAAGTTTTGCATCCATTTTCCCTTGATTTTCTTTTATCTCCGCCATCTTGGCCTCCGTCTTCTCTTGATTTTCTTTTATCTCCTTCCGGATCTCCGCGGCCGTCTCCGCGTCTTCCTTCCTTAGATCGATGAAACCCTTGCTGATTTGGGCTTCAATCCTCTCAACTTTCCCTTCCAAGACTTCAATCCGCTCTGTTGCTCGCGTGTTTGCCATGGATCAAACCGCTCTGATACCAATTTGATGCGACTCGGGCTTTTTGTGGGGATTAAAGGTAGGGTTTTTATGGCTTGTGGACTACTAATCTAGGGTTTAATAGCGAAGAACAAATCTGAACTAATATTTAATTGCTGGAAAAATAGATCTAGGGCTAAAATTAATTAACTAGCAACTAGGGAATAATATAAAGCAACTAGGAATAAAAAATACCTTGATCAATTCTTCGATAAAGCACACCCTAGGGCCGCCGGCCCCTTTATTGGGGGAGGGGTTAATAATTGTCTAATTACCCCTTTGCACTCCCCACTTGTGAGTAATCACAAGTTTGGGACCGGGTCCGAGTTGGACCCAAGTCGTCGCCTCCGATGGTAGACCCGCATCACTTGAGCCGGTTCCCCATCCTGCCTAGCCGCCGCCCCCTGCTGAGCCTGCTGAGCCGCATCAGGATTAAACATCAAAAAAAGAATTTTTAAAAAAAATTTCAAAAACAAGATAAAAATCTTTTCGCACGATGCGAAAAGCCTCTTTTTCGCAACCGAAGATCCATATATATATATATATATATATAAACAAATAATAGAATTACATGTATACTCATACACATATCTTAAATGTAACAATGCCTAAAAACCAAGGACATATTACAAAATTTTATTATCAACTTATCATATCATATATCATATATCATATATGAAAAGTTACATGTAGGTGAAGTACTAATATATGCATGGAGCAATCTTAAAGGTTTAAACCCAAGTCCAATGCAAATATGAATTATGATGATGTTCAAGATCCACATGTTAAAACTTTTATCCTAGCAATTGCAAATCGCTAATTCTTATTGCTGAAAATTTATCTTTACCAAATTGTGTGTGTGTGTGTGTGTGTGTGTGTGTGGTGTATATATATATATATTTGAAAACCCAGAAAAATTCCCAACCCCCTCCCCCCGCCTTCGGCTTAGGAGGGTAAGGCGAGAGCCCGGCCGAGACTATGCAAACGGGGGGAAACCGCCGTGCCCCCAACGGCCCCCGGGTAAGTCCGAGAGGGGAGATGTAGCCCCAGAGTAAATAATTTCACAATAATTACCAAGTCACGGCGGCCATAGGCCTCGAACCCCGCACCCCTTGGCTTTAGAGCGGAATGACTTACCATTGGGACACCCTCTCGTGGGCAATTGTGTGTGTGTGTATATATATATATATATTGTTACATGCTTGTTGGTGCTACTTATGCAATCAATACGTGTATAACACATTATACGAACGCTATATAGATTTTGCGGGTTTATAATACGGCCAATATGCGGATTATGTGTTATGCATCCATATAATCCTTATATGCATTTTGTTCGTATACTTTGCCCACATACTTACAACTCTATGCAGCATCGAGTCTCATGCGATTATGCATCCACATTAACGTATTTTAGAAAATTATTTAACAGAAATGTTCAGTAAACAAATGGGTCGGTAGTCGCCCACAAAAGTGGTTCCTATGTTTTAAAAATCAAAGCCACATGAGAGAAATTCAGACGATCCATAGAGGTTGACTCCGGATAGAGTTCCACAAACAAAGCAAATGTCTGAATGCACATGTCTATAAATCTATATAATCTTGTTGCACTTTCTTGGTTTATGGTATAATGCTCTTATTGTAGTCGGACTCATCAATATATATTAGCTTCAATGTTAAATTATTCACCTGCAGGTTTTAGTCTTCTAGTATTTCAACTATTTATTTATCCCCGAGCGGAGAGACTCCTTGGGCCCATAAACGTAGCCCGTATAGCAGCGGTATACAGTCATTTTCACCTCTCCTCTGATATTGACATTTTATTCAGTGTTTGAGATATTGCAATGATATTCCTTGTTTTCAATATTGCAGGTTATAAGCATTCCATTACTTTCATGTTATCCCTTTATGACTAAGCTGTCAGGACTTCTACTTTCAATAGTAGTGAATGCTGCATCCATATTGAAGAATGTTCTCTCTGTGAGTACAAATTTGCACAAAATTTTATGTTGATCAGCACTAATGTTATTACAAATACATGTTAATATTGAGCCTAAGGGAATTATATCTTTCAAATATATTCTTTAAGTCTGTTTTTCTTGTAAGAATGAGTGCTACATAGTGCATGAATCATGATGGATTGCAAATAATTATGACATTCATAACAAATCAATGTTGTGTGTGCATCATGGAACTTATTACAATAAGGAAGATACTAAATGGGCCATAAAAACAGGGTTGGAGGTTATGTTCAAGGCCATTCAAAATAGAGTTCATTGAAGAGCTTACCTTAGAATAGAAGAGAGAGTATGAGAGAGTATATGAGAAAAGGGGGAGGGAGAGTAAATGGAATATTACAATAAAAAATATACTGGTCCAAGATAGAAAATGTATGTACACACACACACACACACACAGAGAGAGAGAGAGAGAGAGAGAGAGAGAGAGAGAGAGAGAGAGAGAGAGAGAGAGAGAGAGAGTAAATGGAATATTACGACAAAGAATGTACAAAAGAGAGAGAGAGAGAGAGAGAGAGAGAGAGAGAGAGAGAGAGAGAGACTAAATGGAATATTACGACAAAGAAGGTAAAAATGTATACATTCATAGAGAGAGAACCCTAGAATAGAAGTGCCAAATTTGGAAATTATGTTCAAGGCCATTTAGAAAACGGGTTCATCGAAGATCTTACTTTAGAATGGGTGGGGGTGTGTAATGGGAATTAGGTGGCTATGAAGGAATTTCCTCATTGGTCCACCACCGACCAAGCATCAACGGTCGTATAATATAGAACTTTTTGTAATGGATGGATCGATGGGCAAAAAGTGTTAGATTCACTTGATTTTTGGTGCTGTGGTCATGCATGAGGTGTAGAGCATAGTGGGAAAAAAATTATGAGGGTGGCTTGGCCGTGGGTGGACCAAGGAGGAAATTCTTTTTTGGCCACATGATTCCCATTAAACTCATATATATATATATATGTATATGTATATGTATATGTATATGTATATGAATAAAGTATGTGAGCATTCTGCATAGAAAATTTCTTACACCGGTCTTATAAAACTTCAATTTCCAATCTTTTTCCAACGATCAATACAGTTCATCTTGATATACGCATCATGTGTCACGCCCTGCTTCCCATGAAATGCGACCGTTTTTCACATGTGCTGCATGTCCTGCTGTTTACCAGTAAAAACAATATAGAAAATAGTATACATGTACCAACATACTCGTTTAAATTTCTCTTTTAAGCACAAATTCTGAATACAATGTAAATGCCTCAAGATACAAGGTGAAATATATAGGAGGAAATCCACTCCTGGCCTAGCACTTGGCAATCGGTGCCATGCACAACTAACCCAGTATCCCTACGTACTAGAGTCTCCACGTATTCATGTTCATCATCTAATGATGTAACAAAATGGAGAGCCGTTAGCAATTAGCGTAAATCACAATAATTCTAAAACTTGAAACTTAAAACAGTATGCATGAGCATGACTGAAAGTAAAGCAGGAACTAGAAATAAGTGACTAAAACAGGTATATACAACAGTTTTTAGTTTAAAGTTATGCTATCAATATTCTTGCAATTATATTAATCCTAGATATCGACTCATATTGGAGAATACATTAAGCAACCATGAGTCCACCTTGTACCACATGGGTGTTCACCCGGCCCGAGCCCAAAATAGGAACGGGTGGGGCTCTGAGACCAAAATAAGAATGCGATGGACTCAAATTATGTCAGGCGATACTCTTAAGGGTCCATCGGATGCATGATGAGACCTGTCGGAATACATGATGCGGTGATGTAATCAGAAGTATGGCTTCAGTCGCTTCTGCACTCTCTCCAATATGAGTTACTTCAAAACCCAGTGAGTCTGAAATGCCAAGTGTTGGTTAATGTGTACAACTCTCTGTGTCAAGTGATTTTGCTCAAGAGATATTCTAAGGTATCAGTATTTGTTTAAATGAATCATACATCAGGAGACAAGGTCTCTAAATAAGTCTAGTGGTCACATCAAAACTAGTTAACACGGTTGGTGTGCTATGTGAGGAATGTTCATTCATGTTCATGATACTAGTAGTTTCAGAAGTTATTATGCCAACTTACCCAATAAGATACCACGTGTAAGGTGACA
Source organism: Scilla litardierei (assembly GCA_030789695.1). Classification (NCBI taxonomy): domain Eukaryota; kingdom Viridiplantae; phylum Streptophyta; class Magnoliopsida; order Asparagales; family Asparagaceae; genus Scilla; species Scilla litardierei. Next base: position 13,811,515 of record CM061137.1, on the reverse strand, counting down.
CCAATAACCAATAAGTCTAACATGTCATGCACGAAAATAGTAACAGTTTGTTTCAAGATCAGGCTTCATCATTGAAAATCCAATCATATCTCTATATCTTGATGTCATGGTCCCAGTCAACATTATCATCAAGTCAAGGGGTTGCCCATGGTTGTTGGGTTGCTCTGCTGAACGAAGGAGAGGGGGAGAGATTTTATGAACGAAGAATTAAAATTGTGTGGGGGCTTTTAAATTAATTGGGTAATTAAAGGTTTTGGGTTAGAGGGTGAGAAGATCCAAAAAATGGATGTGTCGAGGGAGAGTGGGGTGTGTGTTTCAGAGGAGGGGGAGGGATTTTTAAGGGAATTAAAGGGAAATTAGGGGTGGGTAGTATTCATTAGGGGGGGTGTGTGTGGTTTTAATTAATTTGGGTGGTTGGATCCAACGGTATTAGGAGGTGAATTAATGGAGGCGCGTTATGGGTAATTAGTAAGGTAATAGTTAATGCTAAAATTATTTTTACAACTTCAGTTCCCGAATTTTTCGGGTTTTGGGCCCAGAAATACATTTTCGAAAATTTCTGAGAAAATTAGCGTAAATTCTAAAAATTAAAAAACCAATGAAAATAATTTTTTGTTAAATTTTTTGGACGACAGAATAGCCCGTTTTGGGGGCTACATCTGTTACCAGTTTTGAGACAATTTGACCTTCGAAAAATAATTAAAAATTACAGAAAAATATTAAAAAATCATAGAGTTACTCTAAAAATATTACTAACAGTTTTAGGCCGTCAGATCATGGATGATGAACTTACCAAACATTAAGTGAATCCAATGCTATTTGACCCACAATCCAATTGTTACAAATTCAACGGTTTTAAAACAATAGAACTTTTTTCTAACAAGCCGATCAGGAGTTAAATCTATCTAGGGTTTATCCATATTTGAGGTTTTAGAATATGTACAACAATCTTAACTAATTTTTTTTTGAAAAAGTGGAATGTGGTGTTTTCGGGCGATGTAGGAAATTTCCTACACCGAATGCTCACCTACCTTAACTTTTGTGTATGTGTGTTCCAAGTTTGAAGGCTGTGTTCGATGCCATTCAAAAGAGAAGTCATTAAAGAGATTTCCTTAGAATAGACGTGTAAAAATAAGTTTAATAATTACGTTTGAGGCATTCCAAATTGGGAGCTATTTGTTTTATTTTCAGATCCAAGACGACCATTGTTCAGGAGCTTGAGGACTTATTACCATGCCCAGGTCTTCAAGTGGTGGATACAATGCAATATTTAGGAGACTGGGCTTCATTGGTATTTGGGACATTGACTCGTAGAAAAGTTACAAAGCTCCGTGATGATGTTCTATTTTAGTCTTTAACATAAATAAACGTTTAGGAACTTCCCATTTTTATTGTAAAAGCAAACAAACTTGAGTTGAACATGAAAAAGAAAAGATAGAAGTTTCTTACCTATGCTTCTGGAACTTATAAAATAAACTGTTTGGTCAAGGTGAATTTATTGATTATATATGCAGTAAAGAATTCAAATCTACTCTGGTTTTTTTTCATATTTACTTAAATCATGTAGGAAGCAACTAACTATGTGGATCTGCACCTTATTGGGTAAAATAGCATTCATATACTCATAACAGATTTAGAATAATCATAGAACATTGTAAGTGTAACACTTGCACATATCTTCAATATTATAAGTGTAAATCGAGTATGTATCCTAGGAGTAGGACATCTTAAGTGCAACTCTACCACAAATGCATTATAGGGAGTAAAACCAAAAGCATAACTAAGATTCAATGTCGTTCATTTATTTGGTAAACGCATGTCGGTTGATTGAACTCCCTGATTCATCTGGAATAGATCTGATTTTATGGACATTGCATGTATTCTGGCAAGCCATGAGCATTTAAGAGTCAGACCACAAATTATGAAGCACTTAATGATTCTAAACAGTTTCTCTCTAGCTATAAAATATACAACAATTCTTCCAATTTCTTTGAAGTTTCAGTCCTCAACAAGATTTTTTACTATCTTAAATCTCCCTGAACTCTGTTCCTTGAGCTCCAAATATATGTACATGTCATCAGAATCTTAGTTGGAAAGGCCAATGTATCGGATGGCTTATGGAAGGCCACACATGAAGACCATGCTTTTGCCTTCCACTGGTGTAAATAAATATATATACTAAATGTAATGTTTTCATCATTATAGATGAGTCAAGCCGGACTTGTCTTATCTACACTAGTTAATTAGATAATGAAAATGTAACCTATGTGTTGGATAAAATATCAAATTCAAGATGGTTGTAATTTCAGAAAGTGCAGAGAAATTGACTTGGTATGTGCATTAGAATTTTCTGAACCTTAAAATGATGCATAAATGTTTTTGGTATTTTTAAACTTTGTTACTCACTATAGTACACTAATACTCTTAAGAATAGTCATTTTACTAACCCTGATGATTCAAGTTGACCGAGTTTTTGTCTAATGCACATTTTCTTTTCTAAGCAGATGACTATCATCACAGGAACATTCATTTTGCAAAATAATGCTGTGGTAACTTTCTTCTCATTTATTGTACATAATGGCTACTTATTTTACTTGTGATTACGACTTCAAGCACATGGCATGATAAATATTTATCGATGATAAAACCTTGTCAATGTTGGCAGCCGCAACACCAAAGAGGGGCTGCAAATGGCATTTCAATGACCGGAATGTCTATTTTCAAAGCTATTGCTCCAGCAGCTGCAGGTGTTATGTAAGTATGACTCTTGGTTTATTCGTTTTTTTTTTTTTTTTTTTGGGGGGGGGTCTGCATTATGTGCATGCCAAAACTTAGGTTCTCCTTGTTTCTACGAATATGTTGCTTTTGAGACTTGGAAAATGCTATCAATTACTATTTATTCTATAGGTAAAATTTGACTTAAAATTGTCTGTTTTGCCTGTTGTACTGTGGTTAAAAAATTGTGGTGATCCATTCATCAGTCATTAAACTGTGCAAGTCATGTTGGTAGTTTCTGGGGTACGTCTGCTTCCTTTGAAACATTTGGATTTTCTCCGCAACAAATTCTTTAAAAATGATTAATACTTGGCTTAGAGAGTAGTGCGGACTACATACTGGGCTTTAGGAATCAGAAATGGTAACACACGTGTCGTGTTCTGCAATTTTGGCCAATTAGTGTTTTCATAATTTTTTTATATTCTAAGTAGTTTTCGTAATTTTCGGTTTTAGTGTTATTTTTGTAATTTTGTATTTTTAGTTTATTAGTTATATGGGGCTAGGAGGATCAGAGACGGGGTCGAATATTGTGTGGATTCTTGAGAAAAGAGTCTCTTTTGTGAGAGGTTGCGGCTTCGCCTTGAATAGAAGCTTGGGAGAGCAGCACACCTCTCGAACGTGGCCAAGGAAGAACGAGTTCCTCTCGAAAGAACTCATCCTATCATTGTTTCTCTTTTATTTTCAGTTTTTCATCAATAAAAATTTCCTTTTTCCCTCAAATCCTCTCTACCAACCCCCCCCCCCCCCTCCCCCCTAAAAATCCCTCTTTTTCATTAAAACCCCCACCTTTCCACCAAAAACCCTAACTTTCTACTTCAAAACTCTAGCGGATCCTATCACATATTTTCCCAAAAGGAGCTTAACTGCTTACATCTTTATTCTATGCTAATTTGAAAACGTTAAAAAATATTTAGAAGCATTGAAAATGTGTTCAAAAGGTGTTTCGGAATAAATTTTTTAATAAAATTATGGCCCATTTGTGAAGCGTCCAACAATTCAACCAAGTCCGAATAATTTTGCACACTTCTCTAATGTGGACATGGCTTCATGATAGAATTCTCACAGCTACACTGTACCTAACAGCATACAATGTATCTCACCTATCTACTTATATGAATTTAATGTTCAGCTGGCCTTTTTGTTACTTAGGGGTGAAGGTCAAGTGTTATTAGATTAGTTTCACATCGGAAAGATAAGTAAAAAGTAGAGGACATATGTAAAAAGTAAAGGACATATGGTTAAGTCGAGTCTTTACCTATCAACCAATATTATAACTTCACCGGTTTAACTCTTTGCGGAACCTGACATTGTTCTACTATGGTAACAGAGCCATTATTTTAAATCCATCCTCTAATCCTTGATCCTTTCTGTCCATTTGGATCATTCATCAAGCTTTTCCTTATGAGATTCCCTCTTGGTGATGTGTACGGTCTCAGGAACAAGAGCTTCATGTGGATCCGTCATTGAAGTTTGAAGTAATGACCTTTTGACATAAGAGAGCTCCAAGCGTATATGTCATTGAACTCTAACACGGGAGCTAAACATGGTTCTTCTCTTACAAACTCGGGGTGAATTCTCCTTAAGTTTGATGGGGATGCTAAGGTCATTTATTATTAGAATAGTCCCATGTCCTTTTAGTGTCCGATGCAATCACATGCAAGCGGCGACGAAAAAAAGGGAGTTAAGAAGCGGCGGCTGCAAACCCTAAAGGGGCAATGGCAAAACTGTAATTTCTGGATGCAGGGACAGATATGTAATGTCTGGTCACAGTGACAGTTCTGTAATTACAGGACATCCAGTTATAGTTTCGTAAGTATATGATGGCCAATTGCAGTTTCATACATACAAGGCAACGGTTGAAACCCATGTCAGTGGCATTTTGGTAATTACGGGGCAACGGTTCATTAGGTGACGTTTTTATTATAAATAAGGAAAAAGATTAGAGAAAGAGATCATGAAGAGAATTATGAGAAAATTGATAATAGTTATTTAGATCTAGATTAGTTTAGATTAGTTTATTGGAGAGTTAAGCATTTCTCTCGAATTAAAGACTAGGAGAGTTTAGATTAGTTTATTTAGTATACGAATATTTATTCAGGAGCTTTCTACAAACATGAACATATGGAAAAAGAACATTAGAAATATTGTGGGTTAAGTCCGCCCAACAATAGACTTTGTATATTAGGAGAATCACGAGTACAAGGATTACAAGTGGTGGGTTGTCAATGAGGCTAGGACGACTAGGAATGCACTTCGTTGGCGAAGGATCTAAGGTCGCCAGTTGGTCGTCGAAGGTTGCCGACCGCTGGTAAGTGAGGCAAGCTTCCTGCAAGAAGAACAACACGTCAGAAAGGCCGGGTTGGCTGTCAACCTGTAGCCCCTCCGATGATTAAGTTAGTGGATGAATTTTAAAGAGTATGTCGGACACGTTTGGTGATCTTAAAGTAGATTGGCTTAGCGTGGCGAGCTTATGATGAAGACACCGATATATGTGGATATCCAACCTTGAGTATGGAGAGTGAGTTTATGATTTCGACTAACCCCCTCCTTGGTGGCTGGAGGGGGTATTTATAGGGTCGAGAGTCGGTTGATCGCCATCCAATTACCTGTCGAGTCTGTGTAGCTCGAGCACAAGTGGGGATGCGAAGGGTCAACGAGTGTGTCAGAGATATTTATGCATTAATGGGTGTTAGTAGGTGTCAGAGACATTAATGCATTAATAAGAGATGCGATGGACGACCATCAGTTCTCACTTTTAATCTCTGGCATTAATGGGGGCGTAGGTGGCCCTACGTCACACTGTCAGATATATTTGTGCCTTAATGGGTGAGCCAAGCTCGGCGTCCGAGCTTGGTGTCCCAAGTCTGTCTCTGGTCATGCTCCTTTGGGTGGAGAGTAGGCGAGCTTCTTCCTCGCCAGGCTGGCAAGCCTTGCGCTCGATCGGCTGGATCTCTTCTCTTGATCATGTCGGCGAGCTTGTCGCTTAGGAAGGCGATCTTCCAGGCATAGGGGCGAGCTTCCCGTTTGGGTCCGTTCTCATTCGGAAAGATCAGAGGGCTATTCGTTTGGGCTTCAAATATATGGGCCTTTATTAACTGGGCCGGCCTTAAGGCCGTAACAAGTAATATTATAAGAAATGATATACTACCTTGTCAACTTCAGAGGGCAATTTCTGCTATCATGGTTCTATCCTCGCTTTCCGCATAATTTGCATTGTCGCGGTCGACATTTGCGAACCTCTCTCATCGGCTTCAATCTCTTCTCTTTAGGCCTTTCTTTTGTTCTTGCTTGACTTGGATCAAACACAATATGTGAAGATGTTCGTGGCATTTCCTTCCATTTTTTGTCCATTTTCTTCGTCATTCACGGTTTCAAATGTTATATCACTTTAATAACCTCACTCAACTTATCACTCGTAAACTCAAAGACATTATTAGAAACCAGCCACTCCTCAACAACCTCTTTGGCTAAACATGTGAGTTCACTAAAGTGTGAAGGAAAGTTTATTGTGGCATCACCTCCAATAGTATTTCCATCCCTCAAAACAATTCCACATCTTTTGACATTCTGGCGTAATTTTTTTAAAATATATTGTCATGTGAGCTTACTATGATTAGTCTTTCTAAGATGTGCCAAAATATGTTTACATGGTATTCCCTTGAATTCAAACATGAGACCTGAACAACTTGCTATTTTATTTGATTTGGAGTATTTAACATATTTCTTGCACTCCTTTTTACCACAAAAATTTAATGGTAAGTAGTCTCCCTTTCATCATCTTCTACCATGTCCATATTATATAGTAAGCTATATTGGATCTCATTTTTTGAAAACTATGAAAGTGTATCTCGTGTAGAGCCATTTGATTTTTCATTGATCATATTGTCTTCAAACTTGGTTTCTTCTCTATAGTCCGATGATCTTCTTTAATCTCTTCTTCTCGTTGTCTTGCCAAGACCCTTTAGAAGATGTTAACAAAGTCGAATTTTTTCTTGATACATACCCCCTGAGCATTGCATTCATACCTTCACTTCGTTGGCTGCTAGATATCCATTCCCAAAAGTATTGTTTATGATAGAAATAAGCCCATTTTTCACAAATTTCATACTTCTCCATTAGCCATTCATGAGTTTCCAATCCATTTTTTAAAGAATCTCCTCCCACTTTTTTCAAATGAATTGGGAGTATCGGCATCCAAAATATTGTCTTTGAACGGGTCTATAAATTCCTTTCAATAAGTCAATGCACCCAACTTGTCAGGAAGTTTCTCTATAATATGCCAAATGTAATAACTATGTCGAATTTGTGGAAAAATTGTATTAATTGTTGTGCATATATTAAGATTTTGATCTATAACCATGGCTAAAGGTGGATGGCCCATTACTTCTACCCATTTAGTAAACAACCACATAAAAGAGTTTGCCTCTTCGTTTGGAATCAAACCATACCTTAAGAAAATTGTTTTCCAATAATGACTTAGATCTACAAAAGGTATAAATACCAATCTATATTAATTTGTATTGCGTGTTGCATCAAATGAAACCACATCACCGAAGTGTTTATAATTCATTTTGCAATATTGTTAGCCTAAAAAAATGTGTGAATCTCTTCTCATTATCAACTTCATAAACATAATAAAATAAAGGATTCTGCTCTTATTGCCACTCGAAATATGATTTGTGCATCGTGACCACGCCTTTCTTCTCTCAAGTCTTTTTCTTAGTTTCTCACATCTCTCTCGGTACATCCAATTTTATCAAAACCTTTGCTTGATTTTTCAAAAAGTCATTTTCTTGTTTCTTGGTACGTTCACCTCTCCAAGCTGCTTTATCAATATTTTCTTTGCACTACGTATATCATGATTTTCCTTCACCAAATGTTTTTTACTTGGTGACGCGAAATAATGATTATGCTCTTCGTAGAACGTATATACTCGCCATTTGGCACATTTTTATCCGGTTTTACTCTTAGTAATGCCTTATAATATGTTCTACTTGTACTACATTACCGAACTTCCAATGTTTTGCTCGTTGATTTTTCATCTTTCGAACATACATAACCTTTTCCCATTAAAACTCCGTCCAATCCATATTTTGTTAAGCTATTACAGGCATCAAATCCCCTGACCAATCCATAATTTTTATAAAAAATTTCTACATCCTCTAGGGTGTCAAAAGTCATCCCAATTTGTGGTTTTAGATCATCATCTATAGTTGGCATAACCAAACCATCCGATGACAAGACATGATCAACATTATGGAAACATTCACTTTCATTTTCCATCTTACAGAAAAAATAAGTTGCAATAAAATAAAATAACAAATCAAGTCACATAAACACATGATATAATCATGCACATAAGCACAAAAGCACATAAGAACATGATTGCAAGAATGAATTGTAAACAATACTGATTGCAGACTGAATTGAATTATAAACAATACTGATTGACACATAAATATTCTCAATTCAGATGAGGGTTATTGAATTATAAACAATACTGATTCTCAATTCTCAACCCCTCCTCATTTGTCAATGGATGTTATCTTATTGCATATTTACATATTGCGAGAATCCTATGGTTTTCATTGGAAGGTAGCTTGCAATGGACTGCGTCCGCTTGCATGATGCAGCATATAGTCACATGAATGTAATAACAAGACCGCGGACGAAAAGATTCTCTTTCTAGGATATAAACCAAGCATTCATATCATAACATCAATAACATATAAAAATGAAGGCCTAATCAAATCAAATCTTAAACCAGCATTTAAAAGAACACACCATCATTTAAAAGATAAAATAGACGTTGGCCAACAAACCAGCATTTAAAAGAACAAAACTGGAATGGGAAATTAAGACACAATAAGATGAGACAAAATTGTAGGTGCCAATATGCTTTATCAGAAGCGTACTGGAATTGGTACTGGAATTGGTTGTAACTAGTACGGTGGCAGTTGCAAACAGGACTCCGATGAAACCAAGAAAAGGCTAGGCAAAATATAGTTCCATGATCCTAATATCTACAAATCCTAATTTTTTAACGATATAAATAAGAATGATATTGGGGACATCTGAAGATGATTAAATGTTTATCCATAATCACCCCTTGAATTATGCATCATGCTCTTCCTTGAAACTGTATTTCCTTATAAAAAAGCTGTAATTCAAAGCTAATTCTTCTTATTGAAATACAAAATGCAAATCTAAGTGAGACATCCTAGTTTCTGCCATTATCCCTTACCGACGTTGAGAATCAAAATTCACGTGCAGCTTAGCTACATCATGGTTTATCTTTTGCAAATTTTCCTCTGATCACATATCAAATCTTTCTATATTGGAACTTTTCAAGTCAACATCTCTCAGAAAAAGTCAATGTTTCTCAGATTATTTAGCAATTTCCAGCTCAAACGATACAAAAAGCAAACAAGTATCTACATTAACAAAATAGAGAATGCTTGGTTAAATCAAATCAAACCTCAAAGCAAATGAATGCCTCAAAAATTAATCAACCTCTTTGACACGTGCGGCACCGTTGGAGGGAGTACGTGCTGTTGATCCGCAAGGTGAAGGGAGGGTGAGAAGGAGAACATGGAAGACAAAGAAAAAACATTTAAGCAACGAAGAGAAAGTGAAACCCTAACCATTGTATGAGAGCAGCGGATGATTTTTGAGCAGCGGCAACGAAGAAGCAAAACCGCGGCAACGAAGAAGCAAAACCCTCGATCAATCGCACAAAAAGAGAAATAAACGAGCAGGCTGAATTTTTCTGAGTTTCGTCCGCTTGGAACTCTCGATGTTTCTGGGTTTCGGCTGCTTGGTTCCCTCGATCGATCGTACGAAGAGGGGAGACGATGAATTTTTCTAGGGTTCAGTCACTGGGCTCATCGCACGAAGAGGGAAAGATAGATCGCTCGAGCTATTTGATGAGATCGCACGAAGAGGGATGATGAGATCACTTGAGCTGTTATGAGATCGCACGAAAAAGGGAAGCCGAGAAAGGGAAATGGGTCCAGCTGTTAGATGAGAACGCGCGTTCGCACGAAGCTTATCCGTTGGATCTCATCCAACGAATGCAGAGACAGTTCGCACGAGATGGGGTGTTGCAAACAGTCCACATCCGAACATTACCATATATATATATATATATATATATATATATATATATATATATATATATATATATGGGAAAAGGGGATCTAAGGTGCATCCTTAGATGAAATCTAAGGAGGCACCCTCATTTTCCCCCATCTCCTACAATGTTTTTTGAATTTTTTTCATGGGATTGTTGTTCACATCATGGATGATCAGATCAACATACCAAATTTCAAGGGATTCCAATACTTTTTAAGCCACCATCTACCCTTCTAACTTCAACGGTCTGTCTAAAACGTGCTGAAAAACTCATGAAGTTGCAAGGGATAGATGGAGGCTCAAAAAGTATTGGAGTCACTTGAACTTTGGTGTGTTGATCATCCTTAAGGTGAACAACAAACCCATAAAAAAATTTCCAAAAAAATGTGGGAGATATGGGGAAATGGGGCGCCTCCTTAGATTGAATCTAAGGAGGCACCACATGAACCCTTTACCATACATACATACATACATACATACATATATATATGCTAAAGTGTTCCTGTGGTGCCTCCTTAGATTCAATCTAATGAGTCGCCTCCATTTTCCACCATATCCCACATTTTTTGATTTTATTTTTCATGGGGCGTTCACATTATGAATCATTAACATGCCAAAAATCAAGTGATTCCAATACTTTTAGAGCCCACATCCATCCCTTGCAACTTCATGGGGTTTTCAACACGTTTGAAAACCCCATGAAGTTGCAAGGGATGGATGGAGGCTCTAAAAGTATTGAAATCACTTGATTTTTGGCAAGTTGATCATCCATGTTTTAACAACCCCATGAAAAAAATTCCAAAAATGTGGGATATGCGGGAAAATGGGGGTGACTCTTTAGATGAAATCTACGGGGTTACCCTAGGAACACTTTACACGCATATATTTAAATAGTAATCTTCCATTGCGAAAAAGAGTGTTTTCGCACGGTGCGAAAACCTTTTTTTATTTTTTTTTATTTTTTTTCAAATTTTTAATATTTAATCCATACAATTATATACACCGGGGAAAATAATAGTGAACTCTAGGGGGATTAGAGCACACATCCACCCGTTACAAATTTAACGGTATCAAAACGTGCGAATTTGTTGAAATGACTTGATCAAAGGCCAAATCACATTATTTCTCAACGATTATTTTTGTGGGGTGTATAACAACATATAATGATGGTGGAAAAAATTTTGAATTTTTTTCAAAAAATAACTAAAAACATTTTCGCACCGTGCGAAATGTTCTCATTTGAAGATTTGCATATATATAATCATGTAGATCAGGTGGCACATGTTCTAATAGATCAGATGCAAGACAAAAAGGCAAGCCCCACAGAAAGTACAAGACCATGTTGGGCTTGTACTTTCCAACGTTTTGTGTCTTGCATCTGATTTATTAGATCGGATGGCACTTTTTCTACATTATTCTCATATATATATATGAGAATAATAGGTATCATATGACAATGAAGTCTTAGCATCATATGACAATGAAGTCTTAGCATCATATAACAAGACACAAAAAAGTGGGTGGTACAACAAGTACAAGCCCATATGGGAGTGTGACTTATACTTTTCCACTTTGTGTCTTGGTATATGAGGCTAACCTCCATTGTCATATGATAGCCATTATATATATATGAAAATATTCAAATGGAAACATTTCGGACGGAATTTTCTGTGCGAAAATGTTTTTATGTTTTTTGAAAAAAATTTCAAATTTTTTCCCTTCTTCACTTTATGTTATACACACCTAAAAATAATGGTTGAAAATAATATAATTTGGCATTCGATCAAGGTATTACAAAAAGTTCTATTGTTCTAAAACCGTTAAATTTTGTAACGGGTGGATCGGTGCTCAAAACCCCATAGGGTTCACCCATGATTTTACCTGGGATATATAATTGTATGGATTAAACGTCAAAAAAATTTGCAAAAAACATTCTAAAAAGTTAATGTGTTTTCGCACGAGCTTTCGCATCATAGTTTTCGCACCCGAATACTATATATATATATATATATATATATATATATATATATATATATATATACAACCCAGAAAAATCCCCAACTCCCGCCTTCGGCATAGGAGGGTAAGGCGAAAGCCCGGCCGAGACTATGTAAACTGGGGGGAAACCGCCGTGTCCTCAACGGCCCCCGGGTAAGTCCGAGAGGGGAGATGTAACTCCAGGATAAATAATCCCCCAACAAATACCAACCCATGTAGGACATAGGCCTTGAACCCATGACTCTTGGCTTTGGAGTGGAATGACTTACCATCAGGACACCCTCTCGTGGGCATGTATGTATGTACTAGTCATAACCCGTGCCCGCGGGCACGGTTCATTTAAGATTTTCACCCGCGAAATCTTTGTTCCTCAAAAAATTATTTCCACAGCCAAAATTTAAAAGAACAAATTAGCGTGCCAAAAAATTTAGGTCATCTCAAAATTTAGTTCTCACCAGAAAATTTAGTTCTCTAAAAAATTTTAGTTCCACCTCTACAATTTAGATCCATCAAGATTTAACCTCATTTAAAACATTGCCCCTTTAAAATTTTGGATCCCCCAATGTTAAATGAACAACAATAATTAACGGACAAAAATTACTATTTAGTTTCCCAAAAAAATTAGTCCCCTCAAAATTTAAGTCACTCGTTCATTTAAAATATTTCACCATCAAAATCATGGATCTTCTAATTTTAAATGAACAACATAATTAAATCGCAATAATTATTATTTAGTTCATCCAAAAAATATTAGTCCACCCCCTAAAAATCAGTTGTTGCTCTATGTCGATGTAACACTATTATCAGATCTTTCCCTTTGTTCTATTCTATCTGATCATTGATTATCTCTTATTTGTTAAAGAAAATGAAAAAAAATATGATCATCCGTTCAAATTGGAAACACATTATAATTTTGTTTTAGCATCATGTCTGCCATTTCTTGCTATTGATTGATTGATGCCCCCCCCCCCCCCGTTATTGACTTTAATAGTAAGGAGCAAGAAATTCATATTTATTAAAATCGAGAACAAAATTAGTAAGGAGCAATCTTATATCTTTAATCTTAATCAGAAAGTTAAAATTTTTAACAATCCAAAATGAAAACATTAAATAGAAAAAGGAAAGCAATCGACACATAAATTATCTAATCGTCGTTTACTCTTGACTGCTCCTGTAATGAAACTGTGTTTTACAACATTGGCTCAAACTGACAGCACCAAAATAAGAAAACATAAACAAAAAAATAAGCTTCCTTTTGCACTTTTAGAAAGAAAAGTGTAAAATGAATATTGATCGAGTAAAATCTTCGAACACTGAGCAGTTATTTGCTCATCCCAAAACAAAGGAAGAGATTGAATTCCTTATATACTATAGTATTTCCATGCAGTTAATTATTTTAAGGCAATACAATAAGACGTCTATATCGTGTAATACAGTTCACACCAAATCAATGTATTCTGCATTACAAAACATCAGATAATTTACAAAACGAAATATGTTGTAGAAAGCCATTGTTGATTGAACTGCGCTTGTATTCTTTGAATTCTTGTATTCTTTGAGAATTCAAAACGATCAAAGAATAACTTCTGTGCCGACATTTGTCATGGAAAGATGAAATATATTCAGGGGCAATCTTCCTTATACCTTTGAGCTATAACAACCAATGTAATAACACTTAAAAAATAAAAAAATTGGGCATAATGCTTCCAGTTTCAGAATGGAAGTCATTCCTTTGGCAGATCAAATTATCCTACTCCTCATCGCTGTTTTTAGAAGCATCAGAATCAGCTTGGGCAAAAGATGCATTAAATCTTGGTCCGTGTAGTCTCATGCGGTTCATTCGTGTTACCTGTTCAAAATAATTCAAAGTAACAAAACATAATTTCACCAAAACAAAAAACAAAAACATAACAATGGTGAATTGTTTCTTATAAATTTGATGATTATAAATCAAGAAGTGAACTATTAATAGTAGGTGTAGCTAAATATATGGACAAATGAAATATAAGGTTGAGAATATTGGGGTGATAGTTACAGGTAATAATCTCACAGAATTTGCCATCACATTTATCTATGCTTTCATTTGTTTGTTGATCTGCTATCAGAAACTCAATTACATCAGCAAAATATTCTCCGAAATATTCACGGAGCAACTCAGTTGTTTTTATCTATGCCATATATCACGTGTATTCAATATATTCTCCAAAAAATTTCAACCCATTCAAAATCTCTCCCCACAAAAATTTTAACCACAATCAAACTAAAATTTAGTTTCCCCAGAAAATTTAGTTCACCCAAAAAATTTAGTTCCCCGAAAATTTAGGTCCCCCAAAATTTAGTTCACTCAAGATTTAGTTCCCTCCAAAATTTTGAACTAAAATTTAGCCCCGCAAAAAATTTAGTTCCACACAAAAAATTTTAGTTCCACCCAAATAGTTCACTCCAGATTTCATTCAAACCAAAATATAAAATTTTAGTTCCCTCCAAATTTTTGTCCAGTCCATACTAAAAATCTCTCTCCTTAAACATTTCAACCACATTCACAATCTTCATCCTAAATTTTTTTTACCATTACGGAGGTTGTAAATGCAATAGATTGTTGGTGATATGGACTACTATATAATACTAATTTAGATCATGCACCTTAAGAAAACATAGGCCCCTAGTGCATTAAATACATAGGTACCTGTATACAATTTATATAACACATGAGATCATCCTGCATATGAATCAAATTTCCTATCTAAATGTTTAATTCCTAATTCTAATTCCTTCGTTTACAATACACATTAACTCTCTTCAGTATAGTTTCTTGTTACTGCTTTACTACCAAGCCATCTTCATCTCCCCAAATTTGAAGTTACAATCTACATTTCTTTTTTCTTGTCATATAAAAATTGAATCCATAATTATCAAGTGTATCACTATCTTGTAGATTTGGCATCTAGTATTAGAAATGCAATTCTAAATGGGCATAGTCCTGCTAAACCAAAGATAACTACACATTTAACATGTCGTATCACTTCTTTCAATTTTGTACAAATGATTGTCTCATAAACTGATGAGCAAACTGTGAACCACATTTCAACCACCACAAAAATAATATTTAAGCATCTGATTATTAGTTTTAATTTTAATTACTAAAGGGGGGAGTCGAAAAAGATCATTATAAACAACTGAATTATCAAGTTTATATATACTAATCTATAATCTTTAATCTAATATAACAAACTAATAGGCTCCACCGTCAAAGCTTACTCCATAATTTATCAATTCGAAATTTGAACATAAAGAATAAATCTGATGGTAAAGTTGAAATTAAGCTTTTAAATAAATAAAACTGAAATAAAAATAACAGGATTGGGGCTTTTAGGATCAGAAGAACAAATATATTGATTAGGACAACAGTCATACACCTCAGATTTGCCGATCAGCTTCTATTTTGGCCCTGGACAATCTATTAAACAACACACAACATTAAATTTTAGGGGGAAAAGAGTTAGTTGAAACTAAGAATTAGAATTTAGAATAACTGCATACTTGGCATTCTCATGGATTTCTCCATTATTGCCATTCTCTTTCGCCATCTCTCGTTTTCTTCAATCATCGACATCTGAAAGTTGAGGATTTTATTTGAATTGAGAATAGTTCTATGGTTTAGAAAATAAGAATTAGAATTTAGTGGGGGGAAAACATACACTCCAGTATCCAGAAGATCTTAGATTCTGCCATCTTCAGCATCCAGAAGATCTTCAATCACATTCCCAATCCTTATTGATTTAACAGTTATCTTCTATAATATAATCGGGTCTCAACAACAATATAGTGTTTATTAAATTTAAAGCCTAGAGAAAACAGAATAAATAAATAAATAATACTCAATTTGTCAATAATTTCCACAGCCTTTTCTAAAATGATCTACAGTTCATATCTTTACTTAAAACCACACTTATCCAATGCAGAGAGTGTAGAGACAACCCTAAGTACCCACATACAATGACTTGTCCTCAGCATGCACGCATGTGCAGAGACACATACACAGAAGCTAGGCGAAATGTAATATAATGTCATTATATAGGAAACGAATATATTTTGGCATAATCTATGCATAAGATTAAAGGATGACAGAGCCATAAGATTATTTCACAAACAATCACAACAATATAAAGACTCTGTGTTTACACAATAATAGTACAAAGCGGAAGGAGACTGATAATATTTCAAACAAAGATGTTGTTTGAAGGAGACTGATAATATTTCAAATTGAAAAAAATTGCTTCTAACATTCAAATATGTGTCACATACAAATTTTATATATTGCCTTTGCACTTTTGCCCACATGCTTTTCCATGTTTACGACATTTTAGAGCGGAAGCAATTGCTCAAGTACATGCATAAGCTAATGTCAAGCAAATAAAAGTTGTAGAAGCCTACTTTATTCCACTGCATTTGTAGAAGGCTACATTAGAAAATTCAAACTGATTCCATCAACATCAACAGCAATAAGTGAAACATTTTTAGGCTACATCAACAGCAATAAATGAAACATTTTTAGGAGGAAATTCAAACTGATTCCATCAGAAAATTAAAGGTACGATGAGCTACATTAGAAAATTCAAGGTATGATGAGCTACATTATAAAATTCAAATCGATTCCATCAGAAAATTTGGGAGGAAATTTGTGTCCCCAGTGATCCTATTTCTTCCCTTATCGCATCAATTGTCACCTACATTCCCAAATGATACATAAAAACAAAACTCAAACAATTGACTATAAAAATAGAGTTTTGCCCATTGATTTGGAGATGAGAGGAAGAGGGTGACCTGGCTCCAAAGATGAGAGCAAACCCTTATTATCTCGATCAAAATTACCTGATCTACGCTTTGGGAGACATGGACTCCTCCAACCTCATCCAATCCTCCAATAGTCTGCAAAAATCTCCTCCAAAAATGTCAATCTTCCATGCGAGCTCAGGAATTTCTACTCAACATCTGTGAAAAAAAACTAAAATGTGCGCAGTCATAATGATGGAGCGACAAATGTGTGCACACAAAATCAAATAAATTCATTTAATCAAATTTCATGCTGATGGAGAAAATGTGTGCAGCCAAGCTAATATCTTTTAAAACAAAATTCATTTAAGCAAATCATCGAACATCCCATCAGCATGACTACACACAAAAAAAAACCATTACAAAAACACAAAACAGAGAGAAACCCTTCTCTCATAAGAATTCTTAATCAAACAAAGAAAAAACATGTTACAAAGGAAGAGGCTAAATATAGCGAAAACACCATCAAAAAAATTCCATAAACAATCTGTCCTTAGAGTCTTGCCTTGGAGTCGATGGAAGCACATACCATAAATTGCTGGTTATGGATGGCAGCACATCCCAAAAACTTTGTGATCCCTGAACATTGTGATCAATGGCAAAACCCAAATGTAATCGAGATTAGCACATCCCAAGACTTCCATCAAAACAATGTAACTACTGATGAGCACATCCCAAGACTTTGTGATCTTTGGCAGTTTAATTTTTGGGATCCTAAATTGATGGCAGATTTATGGATACATGTAAAGTGGCAGGCCATGGAAAAATTACAATCAAAAAAATTATTAAGATGTATGTAATTAGTGTGTTTTAGCATTACATACATAAATTTGCTTACAAACTAAATATTGTTTACAAACTTAATGCATGATGGATATGAACTTCCTTATTATTGTTCCTGTACACTTCAGAATGCATGATGAATGTTCCTAATAAAAGTAACAATCTCACTTCCTTGTTATTGTTCATGTACAATAATCACTTTCTGTACATTGCCAGCAGGAATATCAGTTCAATCTCACTTCCTTATTCTTGTCAACAATCAGGATCAGGTATTGATGATTATAGTATGATCTAAAAGTAACAATCTCACTTCCTGTACATTGGATTGAATGTTACATCAGGATCAGGAGCATATACAGGAACAATACATTCTGAAGTGTGCATGTTACATGTTCCTATTGATTTTCAAATGATCAGGTATTGATGATTATACATCAGGTAGTGATTATACATATGCTTGTTAATGATCAGGTATATCGCAAATATACAAAAAGTAAGAATATGTCTATCCAAGCATGTTCCTATACAAAAAGTGAGATTGTTACTGGAAAAAGAATGTGATATACCTGATCTCGAATCCAAACACGAATTGAAACCAATCTGCAAAAAAAAGAACTGTAAAAAAACTATTGAAACCAATCTGCAAAAAACGAATCCAAACATGAATCTGCAAAATTCGTGCACGAATCAAAGTTTAAAACTTTACAAAAAATTATTCGAATCTGGGAGCGGCGCAGGGGTTGAGGGTTTAAAAGAAGTTAAATTTTTCGAATCCTTATCAAAGGCCAAATGACATTATTTCTCAACCATTATTTTTTGAGGGGGGTATAACAACATATAATGAGGGTGGAAAAAAGAATTTTTGAAGAAAAAAATTCAAAAAAAGATAAAAACATTTTCGCACGGTGCGAACTGTTCTCATTTGAAAATTTTCATATATATATATATATATATATATATATATATATATATATATATATATATATATATATAGGGGCAAATGTGCCTGAGAACGTGCGCAGGTAGAATTACCTGCGCACGCCCCCTCTGTTCGGGGTTTGTAAGTATTTTTTTTTTGAAATTTTTTTTGCAGTAGCTAGATATACTTGTTATGAAGCTCCCCACAAAATTTCAGGTCAATCCGACACCGTTTGAGCCTCCGTTCATCGATTTCAAAAACGTTGCGCAAAACTGTCCAGAATCTGGACAGTTTTGCGCAACGTTTTTGAAATCGATGAACGGAGGCTCAAACGGTGTCGGATTGACCTGAAATTTTGTGGGGAGCTTCATAACAAGTATATCTAGCTACTGCAAAAAAAAATTTCAAAAAAAAATATTTAGAAACCCCGAACAGAGGGGGCGTGCGCAGGTAATTCTACCTGCGCACGTTCTTAGGTACATTTTTTGCATATATATATATATATATATATATATATATATATATATATATATATATATATATATATATATATATATATATATAGTGGAGAATTGCAAATAATACGGGGTATTACAATTATGAGGTGGATATTAATGTCATGTTTGAGGGGGAAATCAAGCAAATTTGGTTTCAGAATGTTGCGATCTTACCATCTCCCATTGTAGTTACACTAATCAAATTTACATATGTTAGCCACATATTCATGTTGGTTCTACAAAACCAGTTTGCTTGTTTTCTAGCATGATGCTCTGCTATCATACAAAACTTTTCTAAGTTGTCTGCTTTTATCTTGCATTGGGTTTATATTATCCGTTACCTTGTATTTTCCTGGTGCATGTCTTCCACACTCCCTTAGTCAATTACAAGTAGTAAATTCGATCCTAAAACTTAAAAATACCTGTCAATTAAATGTTGATTTTTGTTGCATTTTATATTTAGTAATTGATGGAAAATTGAAAACCATAGAATAGTTTCTCTTAATTTTAAACAATTTCTACAAAGAAGGCAGCAGTGCCAGGGTAAGGTTTCTCCAGTTTGACCTGGAAGTGAGGGTTCAAGTCACAACTTCTCTGAAATACAGATCTACGTCTGCATGCATTTGATTAGTCCCAATTCTTGAAAAGGAAGGATCCTGATTATTGGGGGGGCCTTCTTGTAAACAACTTCTAAAATGTGTCTGCCATCTCACCAAGAGAGAATTGTGTGTCTCAAGCATCAATCAACAACTTTGTGCTCATGGATATTTTTCCCCCATCTAATTTGAGGTGCTCGAGTCTGCTTATTAGCTTCTAACCAGGATTTTTAAATAGAAGGCTGTGATTGTTACCCAAAAGTCACAATTATTAATCATAAAAAAGGAATGCTTGTAATATACATGGTATCTAAGAGAAGAACAATTTTTTCCCCTTTCTTTTTGAGCATTCATGAGTGCTTGCATGCAACAAAATATGTTCATTTACCATCTTATTTTTATAATAATGCTGACTAAATTAAATTTTTCTATGGCCCTATTTTATTTGACTGTTGAAAATGATCATACTTAATTGCAGATTCTCATGGGCACAAAAGCGCCAACATGCTTTCTTCTTACCAGGTAAAACTGAAGTCATATCGTAATTTTTGTCATACATTGTTTCCTAACAGCATATCCAAATTTTATCTTTTATATTGTCAAAAGGGGAAAAGAAATTCTGAAGGTGTTGTGATGAAATTTGTGTTTCTGTATCTATATATAGTAATATCTTGATGGCTGATATATATTATCTTCTAATATTAGTGTCGTTAAGAAATTAACCCAAACACTTAAGTTTGGGTCGTCAGTGAACAACATTATTACACAGCAAGCTCTTCAGTCGTGGGCGTACAATGTATATCATCATCCCCAACAATTTTATTAACCAGTCAATTCTTTTATGTGCACAATTTATCATTAATAACAACTAACGTTTTATATTTATGGTTTCCATAAATTAGAAAACATTTTCGCAGAAATCATTTGACAACTATGCAAGCTAGATAGTCCCTTGATTCTGGAAGATACTTAGGTTTGATATTAAGTGGTCTCCTAGATGAATGTACATCTGAACCACTTGAAGGTTTTGAACAATCTTTAAGACAACATTCGTTGCAAATATTGTAGGATTTGGTTTTAAATCCTATAGCCAATGTGGAATGCTAAATTTTACAGTGTTTCTTGTTTACAATGTTGCATACACACTGTAATGTTGTTCGTATCATGTTTACACCCGTTTCTTCAATTTCTGTGTAGTTTCTATCATAACTTTGCAATACATCTCGCTCAGATCAAGCATAAAAAACTGATATTTATGCAACTTCCCTTGCCTAAAATATTGTATATATCCAGTCAGCTTAACGAGATTATGTCATTTCGTCTGAATGGAAATAGAACACGATACATAGTGCGCACATAGGAACCCATCAAAGAGGTATAATTGTGGGCTCATGTATTGACTTGCTAATGCCTGTAATGCAAAAGATCTCCTATAAAGTATGATTTGGATTCTAAATTTTTATGGGCAGTCCTATAACTTCAACATATCACACAATAAATTTTCTCACAGTAAATTTCGTGGCTACTGATGCTGCAGGTGATCACATGGTTTTCTTCATGCTGAATCTGGTAGAGCTTGTGGGGCTTATCATGACCTTCAAACCTTTTCTTGTTACAAAAAGCTGAACAAGAATACTAGTGCGCATATACATGTACGATACAGACTCCCTCCCAAGAGACGACGAAGTGATGATCTGCTGGAGAAGGCATGCAGCAAAGCTCAGCCGCCCAAGCGAGCTGACGCACATTTTTGCCCCAATACGACGTATACACAAATGGCATATCAATTGTTGTATCCATAATTCTCTGTTGGGCAGCAGCCCACTTGTTGTAATTCAAGATATAGCATGTTCTTCAAGGCATACCAATGATCTTTATGTATTATTGTTATAATCATTATTACAACTGCTTCTCGAGTCTCTTCTGAGAATATAATGCTGACCCCCTTTCGAATGATAATTGAAAGGATGGCAAATACCAACCAAAAGATTCATACTTATTTCAACAATCATTTTTTTAACTAACTAAGCACAATGATGATGATGGTAACCACATGTTATATGTTTTTATAGTCTCATCCTCTTCCTGATATTTCTTACTTTGTTTTGGTAGATGGTGTTGCCTCAAAATTACTATGGTGTAATGTTTCATCGAAGATATTAGTTTGGATCCACTTCACAGAACCCAACTTAAGTCTAAGTCCCTAAAAGCTAAAGCATTATACTGAATAATATCCGTAGAAACCTAGGGTGAAGGCAAAAATGTATCTTGTAGAAAACAGAAAAATAAATGCAGAAAGTTTCTAAAACAATAAATGAGTACTAGTAATCATAATAACCCGAATCTTTAGGCCAACATACTGCAATCTATCTAGGCAAAATCGAGGATGCTCGAACTTGCACCTCGAATGATGCAAGAAGCACAACTGTCATTCAGCAAGAAATAGAGGCAGCAAAATCCCCAGAGGTTAATGTATAGGCTGTCATCATGTCGTATTGTATTGTGCCTTGAATGCCGATGTACTTGAACTGCACGTAATAATAAAGTAATCAAACGTCTTTTATACATTTGAAGAGGTTGTTCTACCAAAATAGTAGATAGAATGGTGATATTGGCCACCTAAGTATGGATGATCCCATGGGACGTGGGTGAGGGTTTGGGTGTGATGTTGGGTGTTTTTATGGAACCCCCAACGAAAATGTCCCCACATTTCCATTATTTACCTTCTTCACATTGCACTTTCATGAAACCAAATGACATCCCCAAAAATCCCTCCATCTTCTCTGTCACGCCATGTAATCCTGAACGTGAATGTTTTCATGCAAGTACAAAATAAGCTAGAAGCAGAAAATGTACCAACATACTCATACATAGAATCTTCTCCTTATAAAGAGGAGTACAAAAGGTGCAACACTGCAAAAGATATATTGCTCTAAAATATGAAAAGAAAATACAGAGGAATCAGTCATAACCTAAATCTTAAAAGTCAGCGTCCTACACTGCAAACTTGGACTCCTCGTGCTCCGGATCAGCATCTGACGTTGCAACAAAACTGGAGTCCATCAGGTGAGCTAATTCACAATAAATTCTAAAATATTGAATTTAAACAGGGTATATGTGCATAACTAAAATAAAGCACGAAACAGAACATACATATGACACAACACCAAACTGAACTAAAGACATGAAAGTATACTAGTAATAGTTAAAGTATGTGTTTTGAATATTCTAATACAAGTGCATCTATCAACTATACCAATCCTAAGCTGAGACTTATATAGGGGATACGATATATTATCCGAAGACTACCTTGTATCATTGAGGCTCTCACCCGGGCCGAGTCCAGAACAGGAAAAAAACAAAACTCGAATAACCGTCTGACCGTACTATATGGTTTCAAACAGATGCACGAATGAAACCCTATCGGACACCAGATTTGGTTTAAATAAAAGAAATCAAAGCATGGCTCCAATTGGTCACGTACTCCCTCTAACATAAGTTACCCCAAAAACACAGTGAGTGTGCATGGAAATTGGTCTGTGATAAGTGTGCTTTTACCAGTGATGTTCTGAAATCTAAGTTTCATGTTATAAAGTGTAACAAGTGTTTCATCATGTATCATGTATCAATAGTGATGTGAACATTTCCAACAATGTATGGGTAAGTGATTACTCTAGCATGCATCATAAAGCGGTAAAGGAGAACACGTCTTTCAACTAGATCAAGGGTCTCATCATATTAGCATATATGGTTGGGGTGTTATATTTATACCAAATCCTTTCTGAGTCCATGATTTCCAACATTTAAAGCCAACATATCAATAGGAATACTTCCCAACAATTAACCAAACGTGAATCATTGTCCAGCAAGTCCAACTATCCAATAATATGTCATGCATGGGGATAACATTTTACTTCAAGAACTTATTCAACATTACCTACCCAGCCATATATCCTAAAACAATGTTAGAGTTAATGTATAATCATATGCATGCATAAGGAGTAATTCACAATAGAACATAGGGATGTACAACAGAATGATCTCACATAAGTTTCATCCTGGCTAAGGGGCCAATCATTTTACACATGCTTTCCAACCATGATAACATTATCAAGAGATGATTTTAGTTTTGAGCAACACAAGCATGCATAGGGCTGAAATTAGCATCCCAACATAATAATAAATGATAGCACATCTATAAAATTTCAAAAATGAGCCAACAACCATAGATCATATGACAAAGCCCTTGGCCTACAGTAATACATGGCTAGGGTGCCATGGTAGAGCCCATAGGGCAAAGGCTGGGCCAAAAGGCCTCGGCCAAAAGGCCTCGGGTTTTTGCCATGTCGAGAAAATGAAGGAAAGTGGTGAGCGAAGCTTTGCGAGGAAAAGAGAGAGGTAAGGAAATGGGTTAGTGAGGGGAAAAGGATTGTGCCGTGGAATTAATAAATGGAGTGTGCTGAAAGAATTGGACTGGTGGAACAAAGAAATCGGAACGAAAAAGAATATGGCCGGGCCTTGGACTCTAAGCAAAAGAAAGAAAAAGAACATAGTAGATAGAAGAAAAAGAACATAGTAGATAGAAAATGGGACATGTTATATATTTAAAATGGGTCACATTACATCCTACCATCCTTACAAAAATTTCATCCTTGAAATTACTAAAACTAAGATACATCAAACCAAGTGATGGTAACGCTCACGCATATCGTCCTCTCGCTCCCAAGTGGACTCTCCAGGCGAGTCTCGATGCCACGTCACCTTCACTAGGTTGACTATCTTGCTCCAGAGGGCCTTCTACTGACTGTCGATATCTGCACCGGCTACTGATCATATGTCAAGTTAGACCGCACCGTGATCTCAAAATGGTCAGCCACACGAGCAGGGTTCCCTACATTCCCCCTATTTGCAATTTGCCATTGGTCTTTTTCCACTTTACCCCTGAGGTTTTTGCACTTTAGCCACCCTATTTATCCATTTTACCCCAAGACGATTCTCTCACACCCCACTCTTCTCTCTCCTTTACCACTTTAAGTGGGTCACGCATCTTGTGTATGGGTTTGTTGGTGTAACATCCCGCTCTCCAGGATACCCGAGATTTCAAACTTTTCTCGGGATCCTGAAGAGTGGGGGGTGAGAGAGGAAAAAGAGAGGGAAATGGAGAAACAGAACATGTAGTCCACTACGCACAAGCTGGGATAATACAAGTGATGCACCACTATAATATCAAAAACAACCTCATAAATAACAAAGAACAATAACAACATTATATATATATATATATATATATATATATAACGACATTCGTTCATATACATAGTCCAGGTGCATCACTATATATACTCCGCCACTCTCCACCTCCCAAGACAACCATATCACAATACGAAGCTATAGCTCACTCCAAGTGTTACCCCTGAAACCCAACTCCAAGTCACCACCAATCAAGCTGTCCTTGCTACCTGAAAAATGAGGAGGAGCACGTCAATGCATGCCCCAGTAGGAAATCCCAACACTAATGGCAAATTAATTATTCTTTGTACAATTACTGTGGTTACAAGTTATGGTAAGATCATGGAGACTGTGACATAGCAAAATGGTAAGGCGTACTACTGTATGAAGTAAAAGCATATGAAATGAAGATGTACCTGCCATTAGGGAGTGGGCTACTGCAAAAGAGAGTTAGTGCTACAAATAATATATAAGGAAAGGAGCGGCAAATGAAACTATAACTATAGGATTTCAACGAGAAATAAATACAGGAGAACAAAACAACAAGTACACAGTGTCACAACAATACAAGTAGAGGGAAGAGGAAACACTGCAAGTAGAACAAATAACATGTAATTTATTAAGTTATTGGAAATCTGGGTAAACTGTAAGATATAAGAACCTGGGCCTCACCCCATGGGTTGGGGTGGAAACTACTCTCGACGCAGTGGACACGTGCACTGTACGTCGGGCCTCTTAACCCCGCCCCGTCAGGGGACCTGCCTCACGGGCCCCACCCCAAGATCGGGGTAAGTATGGCACACATTGCAGTGAACATTGGCACTGTACATCAGACCTCTCCGCCTCCTTTCTGGACGGTAGCGAGAGTGAGGATCTCCACATACACCTCTCCACACCCAAACCATATCATCACAAGCGCCAATTAACCATCACTCCATGTAAAGGCGAGTGAGAATAATCATCACATATCACATCCTCTCCTCCACACCTTCATTGTCCAGGCCTTATATTCACAATTTACTCAAATTTCCCCCAAACCCCAGTTTTTGCAGTTCACCCTCTTTAGAGGGGACTGAGACATTCCAAATCATCAATTAAACATCATAAGTCATCTTATAAGAGTCATGATGGTATAGCTTCACAATGTCAACATTTCTCATTCATATCAATCTGGGTCATGCACCTAAGTGTCATGCCCTCCATTATAGCCACATCACATATCAACATGGGTCATGCACCGAAGTGTCATACCCTCCATCACAACTCATTGGTATATCACTTATGAAACCATACCATACATGTCTCGCATCATCACAAATCCATAACATAGTTCATGAAAGCACATTTCTCATGTTTCTCAATTTTTATTTCATTGAGGCATTTTCACAAATACGTGGTGAGCGTGAGGAATATGAAAATAAATTTATTAGCATGTAACCCAAATAACAAAAATAAACATGCATTCAAGTAATATCAATGACAAATAACAATAATAAGAGTGATGTCAACAACCATGACAAGAGTAATACAATTACATGCAAAATGAGAACATCATGGCATAACTCATCAATAGCAACTAATGAAATTACAAATCTAATAATAATTTGGAAGAATTTCTTAAATGAAAGTTGTAGATATACTAGTGCTGGATTCACATATAAAATTTCGTGCAGAAATATGAGCTAGGTGATTTATGGTGAATTGTTTGGTGAAAACTATCAAAACTGTTTTTCAGACAAATTCTAAGAGATGTAACAATTGATATTTTAAGTTATGTTACAGTTAGAATCTCGAAAACATGTCCAAGGGAAAAGTTGTAAAACGGGTTATTATCTTTACAACGAGACTAAGAACACTAATTTTTATGGAGTGTCCAGGGACTGAGCTTAATTTTGGCAAACTGTGTCCAGACAGGATGAAAATCAGACAAGTTGTAAAGATCGAATTTTTACCCCTAATTACTGAACTGAACGTATGTCCAATTTTACATGATTCTGGGGTAGAATTTCAAGTGTATATTTTTTCGCGAATTTATTCAAGTCTAAATTAAGATATATAGCCAAATGAACAAGCAACAGAATCTGTCTACAAAGTCAGCCATGGTGGTTGCATGAAACTAAGTTGATTTGACATATATTAGCATAATAAGTGATGTGCTCATCAATTATATGTTTTATCGCACCTTTTCATGTCATGTTTCACCCTCCAAATCCCCATTTTACGCGCTTTTACACCATTATTTGAAACTATTTGACTTTGAGAGCGTTTTTATATATTTCAGGGAACTTGGAGCATTTCGGAGCAATTTGGACTCAATAGGACGATCGACGACGTGAAAGCACCAAGAAAACTCATGATGACATGCTTAAGGTACCAAAGAAGAAGACTAGAGGAAGAGAAAGAGAAAGGAGCAGCTAAGAAGTAACCAGCTTCAGTTTTCCAGGCGACTCGACCGAGCAGCATCAGCTGCTCGGTCGAGATGACATGCAATTCTCGCAGAGGAAACGTATATGCCCTACTCGACCGAGCAGAGATCAGACTCGACCCGAGTCATACTTAATTCCGAGATTCCTCCCATGAAATTCCTACTCGACCGAGCAGACCCTACTCGACCCGAGCAGGAAGAGAGATGTTTTGGAGGAAAAGTTCAGACATGCTGCCGACTTGACCGAGCAGACCCTACTCGACCCGAGCTGGCAGAGCAATGTTTTTGAAGAAAAGTTTAGATCTAATGTAGCTCGACCGAGTAGGGGGGCTACTTGACCCGAGCACGAAGGCTACTCTGTCGAGTAAGGCGAACGCCCAGATTTTCAGAAAGCCTCTCACTCTTTTGAACTATGCTATCATTCCAGCGATCAAAGTATTTTTCTCATATTTTATATGGATAATAGACTTCATGACGGTTCCAACGCTGCCAACAACACGTTAAGGTCGGATGAAATCTGGAGAATTTCTGTAAGTTGACGCTGCAGTGCTGGAAAAGTGACTCGACCCGAGCAACACACCTACTCGATCGAGTCGGCGCGGGCCCAGAACTTACGTTGCGGCCAGATCTGATCTTAGGCACGAATTTCAGAGGGTTTCTAGGGTTATTTGCAAGGGTTTTGAGGGGACTATATATAGGAATTGCAGCCGTCATTAAGTGGACTTTTGGAGAGTTTTTGGAGAGTTCTAAGAAGTTTTGGAGACGATCTTTTGGGAGTTAGGCTACGCCATAGACCCCTCTCTTGTATCAATATAAGTATTTTTGTTCTAGTTAATTCTATCGTTAATTCTTATTGATTTCTTATTGAATATCTCTTTGATGCATGCAATGAAATTTTGTATCGTTCTTATATCTATTGCTATCATGCATAAGTAGTTCCATCTAGGGCTAAGGGATTAGCACATGGATCTTAGGAAAAAGATGCGAAGTTGGGATTTTTAGGTTGCATTGGACAATAATGGGGAGTATTTTGGTTGACCAAGCAAACTCCTTAGGAGAACTCGTACTGAGATCGTGCCCACGGTCGGTGGAATCGATTAGCTTAAGGAGTATCCTATGGATTTAATTAGGAAGTTAGTGGATTCAACCGAGGCACGTGACCATGCCCGGCTCGTGCCTTGATGGGATCCACCGACGAACTATACCACTAATTGACGGCTACCGCCATTGCGTCAATAAGAGCCACCAAAATACCTCGAAGATCTAACCCATGAGAGTGGTATGAGTTGAGAGCATTCGAACCACGAGAGTGGTGAGATTATTGTAGATCATTAATGCACATACCGTATGCATCTATCACGCGAGCGGGGTGAATACGGTATGTTAGATTCATGTAGCCTTGATGCATGAATTCACTTCCTAGATGCTACAATCCCCAATAAAACCAATGCAACATAGGAGTCCTAACCTAGCATCGACCTCCGACGGTCCTAGTGGCGAGTCCTAATGCCTTAGCCTTTTATTCCTTTCTTTGTAAAGTTCCTTGTTTGCGACGTTGAGTGACACGACTTTCGCATCCATCACCATCACGACACTCCATAATCTATATTCACCAATAAATCTGCAAGTCTAACTCAACCTAGGAATAGATAGGTAGTATAGCACCGCTTCCCCGTGTTCGATACCCGCTCGCCGCTATACCGTGCGCTTGTGGTAAACGACATCATTTCGGAGTTAATTCCAGGCCGATAAATAAGCCATTAGAGAAGGGATTCCTACCTCAAGGTGATGAATTTCCAGACCCTCAAGCTTTCTCCCAAGCCTCCTACCTCCTCCTAGCTCATAGCCTCAAGGAGACTCCATCTTGCCAACAACCCTCTCCTCTTTCTCTTCCCATTTATTCCTCTTCCTCTTCCCATTTTATCTTTATTTTTTTATTTTATTTTTTTTATAAAGGAATTTCGGCCAGGTAAGATGGGGATGGGGATATGGGAGAGAGAGATGGATGAAATTAGAAAAGAAAAAGGAGAAGAAAAAGGATAAGGGAAGAAAAGAGAAGAAAAGAAAAGAAAATGAGAGAAAGAGGAAGAGAGTTTTAGAATAAGTTTTCCATGGCTTATCCAATAAGCCATGGCATTTATTAAATGACCAAACTATCCCTCACATATCCAAGTATTTACAAGTATACCATTACTTTATGCACACACTTCTTTACTATACACACACCCCCTCATTTAGTCCAAATGACCATTTTGCCCCTCACCTTTCTAAAAATTTACGGTTATGCCATTAACCCCTAACACCTTTTCACGCTTTCCCCCTACACGCCACACACATGCTCTTACATACCCCCACATGCACATGTGCACCACACGTGCACAATGTACACACGTCACCAAAACATACGCCTTACATCCCTTGTATCGTATAAAGCACATATCGCTCAAAACGGGGCATGACAGTTGGGTCACGTGCACTATGTGCATGGGTTATTTCTAGTACACCTATATATACCATTAGAATTTTCTAAAAAATAAATAGTAAACACTGTATTACCATGGAGAAATGCTTTAAGACGAAATAAGCAAGGCTCGGTAAGGCATAAAGAGCAACGATATGTCTTGACTCTTGACAAGGTCTGAGAAGTCTTGCAAGGTATCAAGAGGCTCAACGATATTTATCGAATGTAGCCAGCAAGAGAATAAATATTAGGAAATTTGGAATAAGAGACATCATGTCTCTTTTTGATAGGTCAATATATAGGATTCAATCACATGTATTGTAGTAACTTCACTCTTGATTTTAATAATTACTTGATTAATCAGGATAGATCGTGTTCATAGATTGTTTTTGTTGGGTTAGGCCTCGGTAGCTATTGAGCTTTGTTGGGCTTAATAGGTCTTAATTGGCTAAACCAACAATATCTAAAGTTTGTATGCAAGAACTTCCATAATTTTATTGAAAAATGACAATTTTTGCAAAAGGGGCTAATAA
The DNA here is from genome assembly GCA_030789695.1 of Scilla litardierei. NCBI lineage: Eukaryota > Viridiplantae > Streptophyta > Magnoliopsida > Asparagales > Asparagaceae > Scilla > Scilla litardierei. The sequence goes on along the minus strand of CM061137.1, from coordinate 13,781,332 downwards.
TTAAAAATAATTATAAAAATCAACCAAAAAATTTTAATTAGCAAAAACCGACTAAGTTTCGCCACGTCAGTGCCAGGGGCGATGCTGGGCTCCCCTGAGCCCGTGTTGCTAACGAGGTTTTTTTCGGGTTGGCCGCACTTGCCAAGTGTCGCCCGTTGGTCGGGAGCACCCAGGACTTGGTGTGGAGTCACTACCAATTAATTGGATGCACTTGGCAAGTGCAGCCAATTTACACATATGTGGCTACCGACAACAGCCCTCTTCTTCTCGTTTCTCAAAGTCATCCTTGTTGGAAAATTGAGACCCACTCTAATAGATTTTAATGATGTGCACAAGTGATGTGAGGACTAACATATTTGTTTCAAGTGTGTGTAGATTTATTTTTATAGCCATGAAGCTTTTGAGCTCATTGTGAAGTAAATCAAAGAACTTAGAGCAAAGATCAAAAGTCTATCATTGAGCCATGAATTGGAGAAGATGAAGGCTTCGAATATAAGCTTACGAAGATTTAAGATCAAGTGGAAACAGCTCAAGACAAAGAATGAAGAACAAAGGCTAGTATAGTGTGTTTGTGTAAGTATAGTTTAAAATGTTAAAGCCAATATATATGTGTTATACACACACAAAAATTCTTTTAAAATGGGTTTTAAATATGTTAAACCATATATTATTTGAAAATATTTTTTATAAAATATTTTCAAGTGTTTTTGAGTATAAAACTTCTGTTGATTGCAAGAACCCTTTACATGTTAAATAAATATTTTTACCATCGTCGGCTTGATCAACAGTGGTGGAGTACAAATTTCACTCCAACAACAAAGGAGATTCTGAGGGCATGTGTGCAAGACGCACGTTTTTGCTACATCACACAATTTGCAGATTATGTATGGCAGGTTGTAAATAATGAAGGCATCGCTTATAATGTGACGATACACTGTGAACGTTACGGCTGTACTTGTAAAATTCTTATGCTTCAGCACATACCATGTGTCCATGTGATTACCACAATGTCCAGACAGGAGTATGGTGCAAACATATCACTGTGACCATTTTGTTCACCATGGTATAGCGCGAGAACATATCGCCTTTCATATAACCCGGAATTTCTCCTCATACCCGATGCACATCGTTGGAAGGATTGGAATGGTACAATGTTAACTCCTCCTGACAAAAGAAGACCTATGGGTCAGGCTCCATCGACTCAGCTTCGTGGGGCCATGTATATTCCTCGTAAGGGCAGCATACAGAATAAATGTAGTAATTGTCAACAGCTCAGGCGTTGCAAATCACATTGCCAAAATCCTCCCCATACCCAAGCCTACGTTCATTTTACAATTCGTGTATTTTATATTACTTGTGATATTACTTGTGTTCTAATTTATTCCAATATTGTAGGATTTCATCTCATGGAGGATGCGGTTCCCGTGCCTGATGCAATGTTGGATTTTACCCTCTTGGAAGGAATATATATGGTGTTATATAAAGAAGCTCGACGAAGCCAATGTCATTGCATGCAATGTTGGATTTTTACCATCATTGGAATGAAGAACAATTCTACGATTTTGATGTACTTTATAGTAGATTTAGGTGTGAGTTTAAATGTTGAGGTTATTGGGATATGATGTACTATGTGGGTTATGTATTTGTGATTAATTCAATTTAATCAATGTGATGTATGTGAGATATGTGAGATATGTAAGATATTTGATATATACAGATTTTATATATTGCGAAGATGATGGAGTTTTTAATATACTTGATATGTGATATATGTGATATATGGTGTGTGATATGTCATATATGTGATATGTGGGATACATAGCGTGTGAAGGTGATTTGGATGTGATTTGTGTGAAATATTAAGTTGTTGCTGCTGCATATGACAGTAGTCGTAGAATATGGTCCCAGAGTCGGCATCAGCTGCTGCTAGGTGCTGGGAGAAGAAGTTCAAACTGACTGCACTTGCCAAGTGTGGCCAGTTTAAACTATTTTTAGTATAAGTTATAATTGGCCGCACTTGGCAAGTGCAGCCAATTTAAACTTAGTTTTCTAGAACTCAGCAGTAGCTGAGAGCAGATCTCGACTGCTGCTGATGCTGAATCTGTTGGGGGTGGAGTGTGGGGGGTGCAGTTGATATCATCTCCCTAATGCTGCTTCTACTCCTGATGATGAAGATGATGACAAATCATGGTGGGGGTGTGTGGTGTGGAGTGTGGAGTGTGGGGATGTATCATAGACAAATTTTTAGGAAAATCTCAAAAGTAAAATAAATAACAAAATCGACCAAAAAATAAATATCACACATTTCACACATATCTCACCCATATCACGCATATCTCACACATATCTCCCACATGTCACACGTATCACACATATAATCACATATATCACATCCTTCAAATCCATACATCACACTCATCACATCCATCACATATAATCACAATCATCACATTGAAAATATAAATCCAATTCAAAAACATTCAATATTCATTCATCACATCCCCTTGAAAAAATAAAATGCATTAGCTTTACATATATAACCTACATCAAAATATACAATGTAAATCACATATATAATCTCAGGAAATCACAATCACATTCATAATCACATCTACATAATATCAGTACATCACTTCACAACATCAACAGGCTATAATCACATTCTCAATCACAGCAACTATCGCCGATGAAACAATTGTTGCACAGTTGATCGCGAACGACGAGTGTATGTTTGCAACGTGTTTGTTGTGTTTATGTGTCCACTTCCATTTGTTGTTGTGTATGCTGCTGGTGCGACGGGCAGACGTCATCCATGTCTGTCTGATGCTGCTGAGACGGGCCAACATCATCCACGTCAGTGTGCTGCACCTAAGACAGGCCGACATCATCCCCTTCAGTCTGATGTGTCTGAAAAGGGCCGATGTCATCCTTTCTATGAAATCATCGAAAATGACTCATCTTTGCACCTTCTGGAAGATGCCGTGTATGTCACAGCACCTCATCAACCCTACTCTGAATTGAACTGCAGAACGTTATGACATGTTCTTCTAATCCACGTGCCAGTATATAGTGTATGTCAAGTAATGCATCACTATAAAACCAATGGATAAATGGATAAAGAAGCATATAAGTTGCAAGAAGGATAAACTAAAAACAAAAATTTGAGCATGAACATACTATTTACCCGTTGGTGCTCGATGGGACCACGGGCATGTACGAGAAAGGGGGATCCTGCCTAGTATAAATCCACTGCCTGGTTATCCCTATCACGCCCCATTCTCACAAATACCCTATAGGGCAATCCACACCGTGGAAAATGGAGGATGGAGCTTGACAAGCCGCGGTATTACACCAAGCGTGAATGGACAACACACAATAAGCAGGCCACTGCGAATGCTGGGGTCATACATCACACACATATAAAAGAGAGCAACACTTACTGCCATCACAGAAAGTATATAACCACAGATTTACATGACCAAAGAGTGTAACTACACACCAGCATCAAGTAAAAAGTGAAACTATCTCAAGTATACATGCGTAGTACTACAAGCTACCAACACATACCACAACTACAAAAGACAACTCACTCACTACTCTACCCAACCCACACAACAAGGTACAACCCCAAAAGAGTAGTGTCCCCAAGTCACGACTCACGTCTGAGTAATCTCCCGAGGGAGATTCTGCTCTGGTGTCACCTGCTCAAGACCTGAAAAATAAAATGAGCACGTCAAACGTGCCCAGTAGGAAACCAACTAGGGTATGGAAATCATTTAGGGGTTATGAGTGTAGATATAATAGGAGTACAAGTAACCAGAGTGAAGAGTATAACACACAATTGTGTAACAACAAACACATATGAAGTTCATTAATTAGCAGATGTTAGTGACTCTTTTGGAAGCCTGGGTATCACCTAAAGATAAGGGCCTGGACCTCACCCCAAATTTGGGATGAACATAGCACACGACGCAGTGGACAAGAGCACTGTATGTCAGGCCTCTCAGCTCCCCCGTCCCTGGCAGGAGTGAGGAATTCCATAGTAACACAAGCACCAAGTCCCCTCCACTCCCGTTAAAGGCGAGTGTGAATAAATATCGCATATCACATCTCTTTTTCCACATCTTCTCAGTCCAGTCCCTTATGGTTAAGTAATACCCAATCTTCTCACATCCCCATACTAGGATGTTCACCCGCCTTAAGGCAGATTGAGACATCCTAGTTGACATATCATGCATCATAAATTTATTGCAAGACCTGTTCAATTTCATAAGAATAAATCATGATTCCAATATCCATGGCTATTTTTCCAAGTTCCATAACGCCATATTCACTGGGACATTTCAACAAACATGTGGCATGCGTCATAAAAATGAATATTGTCACATCATCAAATTTAGTAACAAATAGCATGACTACTCACTCTTACAAGTGACACAACATTCATGTATAATAGAATGAAAATTGACATCACTACAAGATTCAATATTCAACCAAACACTCCAGCTTGCTGGAACTGCCACGACAGCCATAAAGATCAACACATTCCATTCATTTTTCTTATGAATTTGACAAAACTATCTAAATTAAAGTTGAAGATATAGTAGTATTGGATTCACCTATAAAATTTCATGCATAAATGTGGACTACATGATTTATGGTGAATTGTTTGGTGCAACCTGTTCAGACTGTTTTTCAAACAGATTTCAGGGTCTGTAATAATTACTAATTTAGGGCATCTTGCAGTCAGAATTTCGAAAATCATGAACTACGATGAAGTTGTAGAAACACTTGTTAACTTTACAACAAGACCAAGAACAGAAAATTCCCTAAAGTGAGCAGGGACTGAGCTTCATTTTACTAAACTGTGTCCAGTCTGTAAGAAATTCAAACATGTTGAAAAGTTTGATTTTTTACTCCAACTTATTGAATTGAACATATATTAAATTTTATATGATTGTGGGATAGGATTTCGTGAGCTACATGAATATAATATTTTCAGAAAGTAATTCTAGCTATAATGACCAGAATTTAGGTAGAAACTCACAACATAATTTCAGAATTTTAGGGGAGGGCGATTTGCTAAGAAAAACAAGGAAAAATTTAATCTTTTTGATCTATTGCACACATATCACATGAATTCAAGATCATGAGCAATATAAATAGCATCATAACACCATCATAACCCCAAATAAAAATTCCCTAATCAAAGTTAGAATCCTACCTCAAGAAAACCCCTTTCTTCCTTTCTTCTCTCTCTTCCTTCCACCTTTCTTTCTCCTTGAAGTAACCTAGGGTTTCTTGGATTTTTGGGTTGAAATTAGGTTTTTAGAGTCTTGATGAAATGAAAAGGGGGGAGGGGGAGTTCGGCCTATGTGGGAGGAATGGAAGAGGGGAAAAGTGAAAGAAGACGAAATGAAAAGAATGCTAAAGAAGAGAAGAGAGAGTTCCAAGAAAATATTTCTCACTAGAACCTCCTTATGATAAGCATGCTTCATGGTGAAACGACTATAATACCCTCCCAAAACTACCCCTCAACTTTCTTGTATTACAAGTTTGCCATTACTTTATGCACACACTTCTTTACTATACACACGCCCCTCATTTAGACCAAAAAGACCATTTTGCCCCTCACCCTTCTAAATATTTACAAGTATGCCACTAATCCCATCCATTTTCACACTAGCCCCTCCTACACTAACCCACTCCTTCAAAATTACAAGTATGACATTACTTTACACACCCACCATTTCTCTACACACACTTCCACCCGTATTGCCTAATGACCAAAATGCCCTCACACCTTTCACAGAATTACACGACTGCCACTAGCCACATACACGCCATCTCACTTCTTATCAACTCCTTACACTCCCTCTACCCATGCATAGAGGACTACCGCGTCAGTCGCTATATATGGCTAAACATGCCATGATATCCTACACACCTTAAAATAAAGTTCGTCCTCTAACTTCCGAAGTCCAAGGGTTCCAATCTAAGGAGAGAGGTACTTCTAGTTTCTAGGTGCCATCTCCATACAATGCCATACACTACCGTCCCCACAAATTTCTGCCCTTGAAATTATTAAAAGAGACATTGATACAAGGATACGATGCTTACATAAACAGGTGAGGGTATTTGTCCCTCATCTCGTCCTCACGCTCCCAGGTGGATTCACCAGGAGATTCTTGCTGAGACATGACCCTTACTAGATTAATTGCCTTCTTCTTTAGTACCTTCTGTCTCCGATCCAGGATGGCCACTGGTTGCTGTTCATAAGTCAGGTCGGGGCGCACTTCAATCTCTGAGAAGTCCACGAGGTGACTAGGGTCTCCCACATATTTTCTAAGCTGAGATACATGGAACACATTATGGATGCCTTCAAAGGTGGGTGGCAAGGCAAGGCGATAAGCAAGCTCACCAACACAAGCCAAGATCTCAAATGGACCAATAAATCTCAGGCTCAACTTCCCTCATCTACCAAATCGAATCGTGCCACGTGTCGAGGAGATCTTCAAGAACACATAATCGCTTGGTTGAAACTCCAACAGGTGCCTCTTTGTATCTACCCAATGCTTATAGTGATCCTGTGCGATACAAATATTCTCCTTGACTGTCTGAACTACATCGATCACTTCTACCACCAAGTCAGGTCATATGAGTTCACGATCTCCAACATCGTCCCAGCTTAGAGGCGACCGGTACTTCCTTCCATAAAGAGCAGCAAACAGTGCCATTCCAATGCTTGTTTGATAACTATTGTTGTAAGCAAACTCCACTAGGTGCTAATGATCTTTCCAAGATCCCGTAAAGTGCAGCATACAAGCCCTCAACATGTCCTCGAGGATCTGAATAACTCGCTTGGACTGTCCATCTGTCTGGGGATGATATGCGGTACTAAACTTGAGATAAATTCCCAAACTAGACTATAAACTTCTCCAAAAATGTGAGGTGAATCTGGTGTCCCGATCAGAGATTATACAAACAGGAACTCCGTGAAGCCTCATAATCTCCTGCAAGGAAAGGTTATGTCAAACACCTCACGTTACCGAACTTAGAAGATGCAAGGGTGACGAAGGAGTTCTACCTCTATATATCTTCGAGCCAAATGCTCGGTAGACTGTCCAACCCAGAAGGGAATGAAATGTGCAGATTTGGTCAAGCGGTCAACGACTACCCAAATTGCGTCATTTCCCTTGGGTGTGCGGGGTAGCCCAGTCACAAAATCCATCGTCACGTGTTGCAATTTCTATTCAGAGATGGAAAGAGGCTGCAACAAACCTGCAACTCTTTGGTGTTCAGCCTTCACCTGTTGACAAACCAAGCACGAGGCCACACTTCTGGCTATACTGCGCTTCATCCCATTCCACCAGTAATGTTGTCGCAAGTCACGGTACATCTTTGTCCCTCCTGAATGAATTGAATAGGGGGAGCTATTGGCCTCTTTAAGCAATTCCTCTCGAATAGCACCAACCGATATACATAGCCGAGTTCCAAATCTAAGAGAGCCATCTTCGTGAATGTGAAAGTCGATCCGAAGTCCGGCCTCTACCTGTTCTCGGATTATCCTTGACTTTTCATCTCCTGACTGCACGGCTTTGATCCGGTCCACCAGGTCAGACTGGACCTGCAAGTTCAACATGGTTGCTTTGACACCAGGAAGAACGACCTCTATCTCCATTTGTCGCAGTACCCACTGGAGCTGAGGCTGAGAGGTCAACATCATCACATCATGATATCTACTGAGTGCGTCAAGGACCACATTCACCTTTCCAGGGTGATACTAGAGATCAATATCATATTCTGCCATCAGCTCAAGCCACCGACGTTGTCTCATGTTGAACTCCTTTTGGATGCACACATACTTCAAACTCTTATGGTCGGTGTACACCTTGATATGATCCCCTAGCAGAAAGTGTCTCCACAGCTTTAGGGCAAAAATCACAGCTGCCAACTCCAAGTCATGTGTAAGGTAATTTAGCTCATGCACCTTCCGAAGTCTAGAGGCATAAGCTACAACACGTCCATGTTGATGTAGGACACATCCCAGCCCTTTGCTAGAGGCATCACAGAAAATCTCGAATCCTCCAGAATGGTCCGGAATTGTAAGGACCGGCGTAGTTAACCTTCTCTTCAACTCCTCAAATGCATGCTGACACTCCTCAGACCAGACATAAGCAACGTCCTTCTTAGTCAGGCCAATCAGAGGTGCCGCGATCTTGGAGAAATCATTGATGAATTTCCTGTAATAGCCAACCAACCCTAAGAAACTTCGGATCTCTGAAACCGACCTGGGAACATGCCATTTCTCCACTGCAGCCACCTTTTTTGGATCAACTGATATACATTCTCCTGAAATTATGTGCCCCAGAAATACCACTTCAGACAGCCAGAACTGGCACTTACTATACCTGGCATATAACCGGTGCTGCCTCAAGGTCTTTAAAACAATTCTCAGATGCTCCGCATGCTCTTCCTCAGCCTTAGAATATATTTCAATATCGTCAATAAAGACTACCATGAACTTGTCCAAATAGTCAAAAAAATACCTGATTCATTAATCTCATGGAGGTAGCTGGAGCATTAGTCATACCGAAGGGCATCACCAAAAACTCATAATGTCTATAACGGGTTCGAAAAGCCGTCTTCGGAACATCAGACCCCCGAACCTTTATCTGGTGATAACCACTCCGTAAGTCCAACTTTGAGTAGACTCGGGATCCACCAAGCTGATCAAAGAGGTCATCGATGCGAGGAAGTGGGTACTTGTCCTTTATTGTCACCTTGTTCAATTCTCTATAGTCAATACACATCATCTAGGATCCATCTTTCTTATTCACCAAAAGCATTGGTGCTCCCCAAAGTGACACGCTCGGCTGTATCAGTTCTCGCTCTGATAGGTCCTTCAACTAATTACAAAGCTCAGCCAACTTAGGTGGTGCCATTTGATAAGGAGCCTTCGCAATGGGTTGTGTGCATGGTATCAAATCAATAGTGAACTCCAACGATCGATCAGAAGGAAGTCCATAGATGTCATCAAGAAAGACATCAGGAAAGTCTCATACAACCCTGGGTAAGATTGGCTCCGCCTACATGGCCATCACCAACACTTCCGCTTCCACTGGTGTTGCTCTGAATCTTATAGGTTCCAATGTGCAACTTCCACTCCTAAACTCAAATTCTGGGTAATCGGAAATCTGGAAGACTACCCTCCTTAATTTACAGTTAATGGTGACACAAAACATCCCTAACCAGTCCATCCCAAACACAGCTTCAAAAGTGGGCATCTTAATCACAAGGAAGTCAGCATATAACTCCCGACCGCAAATTTCCACTGGACAACCATGAAGTCCCGAAGTACTCCTAATCACAACACTCCCTGTGTGAATATTCTAACTAACAGTGAAGGAGTCTACCGGTATAGCATGTTTGGCCACAAATTGTCGGTATAGAAAACAGTGTGAAGCCCCAGAATCAAAAAGTGCTAAAGCGGGAAAGGATGCTACTTTAACCATACCTAGAAGTCAACAGAGGAGATCAAGCTAATGTCTAATACAACTACGCAATAAGTGAGATAATGTAAAGTAAGGGAGAGGGCTAGAACCATACCAGTGTTAACCTAGCCTGAGTTTTCTGCCTCTACCGCAGTCATCGTAAAAGCTTGGTGCTTTGGAGCAGAGCTTGCCTTCTTAAAGGCATGCAGCTGAGGGGGTAAGGAAGTTCCTCTAGGGGTTGGTATGCCTGGTCCAGCTGGCACCGGAAGTGAAGGCCGCTATGAACCAGGTGGAAGAGTTCGCTGCTACATTGGCCTAGCAGCCACAGGTACTACTGGGGCCGGGTATGCACCCTGCTGCGGGCAGAACCTGCTAATGTGTCCTCAGCCACCACAAGCGAAGCATTGCCTAGCACAAGCCCTACACTTCTTCTGCTCATGGCTAGTCTTGCCACAGTATATGCATGACAGATGTCTCTGTGTCACTGCAGGGCTCCTGGCCTCTTGAACTGGGCCGTCTGTACTGGCCGAGAAAGTGCCTTCTGTGGTCCTGATGGCCGTCTGTCACCTGTAGGCATCTTCCCTATGCTCCGCAAATGGATCTCATATAATCTTGTCGCCTCGAGGACATCCTCCTGTGCAGCCAGTGTCTGCATAACATCGCCCCCTCTATACTCCAATAATTTAAGTAGTTGGAAGCTTGAGTAAACTATATGATACGGCCTCTCACCCTGCCCCGTCAAGGGGACCTGCCTCACAGGCCTCACCCCAAAGGTTTTGGGGTAAGTATGGCACATGGTGCTCGGTGGGCACGGGCACTGTACACCGGGCATCTCCGCCTCCTCCCTGGATGGTAGCAAGAGTGAGGCTCTCCACCATATACCTCTCCACACCCAAACCACGTCATCATAAACACCAATGCCCCTCCACTCCCTATAAAGGCGAGTGGGAATAATCATCACATATCACATCATCTCCTCCCGAGTTCAATATACGGAAATGTCGAGCTTGGGTGGCATCAATTGCAACAAGCTTCGGGGTAAACTTGCTCAGCAAGGGAAACTCGGCGTCATATTCATCCACGCTTCGCCGACCCTGAGTCAACTGCTCAAAAAGCTGCCTGAGCTCATCCTTCGCAGTCTCCGAAAGGAACTTAGACTCAAAACGCTCCTTGAAGGTCTTCCAAGAGATAGGACCAGTCAAATTCCGCTCCTGGGCATCCCACCAATCTCGGGATTGATGTGTCAACTGCCTCTTTGCTGCATCTACCCAACTCTACAATGTAAATCCAATAGCCGTGAGGTCATTCTCTATGCGCCGTAACCACTTATCGACCTCCAATGTAGTCTCCTTGCCAGAAAAGATCCTTGGCTTCATTGCCCTAAACTGCTTGAATCCTGGGGTCTTCTGACCCTGCATCTTGGCGAGCATCTCAGCATGCTGACTCAGGCTCGCTTGAAAACCCATCAAAATCTTTACCATCAAAGAGGGCTCAGCTGTAATGTCCTATATTAATTTTTCCAATACATTTAAATTAAGTAATTAACGTAATTTCATTTTAAAAGTTATTCTGTAGTGGTTGATTGGGAGTTTTAAATGATTTCAAAAATTTCTTATAAAAATATTTTAAAGTAACAGACTAGTTATGGTGTATTTCAGTACGTTCAGATTTCATCAAATACCTCTAAAAGATCTGATAAAAATTCATTTTCAGTTATTACCGTTTTGGCTTAATGAATTTATTTTCTATTCAAACATCTTCAAAACGTTTTCAAACTTTTACAGTAGCATCCTATGATCATTTAGGGCTCTCCATATTAATTTCGTAATTTTCTGAAGTCAAATCGATAGAGAACCCGCAAACCCGCTTTCTAAATGTTTTGGCCCAAAACTCGTATCTCTGTAGCTCAAATCCCAAAATGAATCACGTATTCATGATCCTCGTGACGATACGATCCCGTGGGTATGTTTTCGTAATTTTTCGGACACATTTACTAGTAGGGGCAAAATCGTAATTTCATTTTTGTATTTTTACTAATTACTTTCACTAATGGGGTTACTTATTATTAATTACCTTAACCTCACCTACCTAATCCCATTACCTAACCCGTAGCTACCCACATCCCCATCTAACTCTCTCTCTCAGCTAATTTCTCAACCCTATATATTAACTACCAACCCAGGGACACACGCACACACTCTCTCCTTCCCTCAAACACAAACCCCGTCCCTTCGTTCTCAGCAGCAACCCAACTTCTCCTCTCTCTCTCTCTCTCTCCCCATATTTTTCGAACCCATGCCTTCGAATTTCCCTCCCACACGTCTAGCTAAAACTCTCTCTCACTCTCAGGCTCTTCTCCCGCTCTCTCACTCTCACCCTCTATCTTTATCTCCCCGCCCTCGTCGCCGGTGGGCTCGAGCGCCGCCACACGACAACCCAACGTCGTCGTCTCGCCGTTCCCTCTCAGCCCGAAGCACACGTCACCGGACGTCACCTCACATCGCCTGAGTTCCACGCTCCGACAGCTGCTACGGCGTCCCGAGAAACCCCCGAACGACAGAGACCCCGCACGCCGCTCCTCCGCCTCCGCCCTCGACATAGCCTCCGCCCCACAAGCACAAGCCACCGACGCCGCTCCTCCCGAAGCCCACCGAGTCGTCGCCACACCACGCTGACGACGACGACTGCCTCCGCCGCCGCTCGGAAGTGCAAAGCCCCCCGTCAACGTGAGGACGAAGCGAAGAACGACGGTAAACTCGCGATGGAAGTATCGTAATTACGTGAATATTTTCGTATTTCGTATTTTTAATTAATTAATAAATGGATTTTATGGTATTAAATCCATAACTTGAAATATAAGCCCCAAAAAATGCAAGACTAGTCCCAGATAATCAGAAATGATGTTCTGGACCAAATGGGACTAGTCTTATCTCAATCAGACGCTTAGATTTTCCGCAATTAATTTTAAGCCAAAAACTTAAATACGTTATTTTCATTTAAAAATACATAACTTGTTATTTTCACGTAAACTAATACGTGATATAAAATATATGTTATATAGAACTCTTCGAGACGGTCGTTTTGACACTCATTTGAACCATTCCGATATGGATTGCACCCAGTAGAAATTATTGAATAAATACGTTACTAATTGAAAAATAGTTTTTAAATTGTTTTTGAGCTTTTAAAAATTATAAAAATTAACAGAGACTTCTGAAAAATATTTTCTCTTGCAGTAAAATTATTTTTAACATATCTAGCCTATAGAAAAATTTAGAACATTTTTCAGCACCGTTTCAATCAGCTTAAAAATCAAAACGATTAAGTTTAATAAATAGAAAATAGTGTGTACTTTAACCAATTGTTTCTTGTGTTCGCAGGTACCAATCCTCGTGCACCAGTTTCTCTAGCTCCAACCTCGTCTTGCCACGACGAGCTCGAAATTAGTAAGTCACAGTAAATTCTAACCTTAGAAACTTAGTGTACGTAATGGAAAATAGAGTACTAAATGGAAATACCGCATGCTCGAAGCATGGATCGGTGTCTTAGTTGTTGGACTTCAAATCATTACTCAGGACTGACTTTCTCTCTTGAGGTTTCTGCCTTGACTTTTCAACAAATGAAACTCTTTGAAGCGTCGTTAATGCTTTTAAATGTCTTTACTTTTGGAACAACAAGATTAACATACCGTATTGCAATACAGTGACTGAGTGATATACTGCATTGACATCATATGCATCTGAACATCTTATTGAAATTGAATGCTTAAAGATAGTTGGCACTGCACTGGGTTTTTGGGGTAAACTTATATTAGTGAAAGTGCGGGAGCAACCGCGAGCCATCTACACATTGCACCGTACTGTACCGACCGACTAAATGAAATGTAACGACTAAAGTGAAATGAGATCTGCCCGGGTGGGCGCCCTTGTGGCAGGAGATGAGCTCAATGGTCGCACACTGTGCCTTCCTTTATAAGTCACGTAGTTTTATTGTTACTATTGCCTGCTTGTACTTTCATTGTTACTACATCTGCCTGGTTGTCCTACTATCGTCATTACATTGCCTGCTGGTTAAAATATTGCTGCTACCTTATGCCATGCCACAGTTGTTGCGCTTACACATTACTTTTACACTTGCACCGTCACCTTTACTTTACGCACTACATGCACTTTACTTGCTACACCTACACAGCCACTAGCACTTTACTTATCGCTCTGGTATGCATGTTCGCTTTTACTTTACTTTTCGCACTTGTTTACTATAGCCTGCTCCATATTTGTGCACTCCTCTTTTTCTAGAATTGTTGTGACTTACCTACGGTTCCATCTTCGTGGCACCGCAGACGACGTACTTATGGAGGTAGATGCTTTTTAGTTGATAGCGCCAGAGTTCGACCCTGAGACCGCATCTTTCAGAGTTATTTGCACTTATGTACTTTCTTTCTTTCATGTATATCTGTTGGGACATCTTGTACTGTATGGATTGTAATAATTGGACACTTTTTGGGTATTTTTGTACATCTCTACATCGTGGCTATTTTGGTTTCACTGGTTAACTGCAGGACCTGCGCAAATATCAAATAAGTAATTGGCCCCCGAGAGCGGGTCGTTACATCAGCATGCTCCATCTCCGACGAAGATATCATGTTTCCACTATCCATTCTGCAGAGAGATGACATCACAAAAGGGATTAGTACCATATGTGATGTCATCAGAGTATTCGATGTATCATCCTTTCGCATATCGCAGTGAGAGCTGATCTGCATGGACCACCACAAAACCTACCACGTCCCATTCTCACAAATACCCTATAGGGCAATCCACACCGTGGAAAATGGAGGATGGAGTTTGACAAGCTGCGGTATTACACCAAACGTGAATGTACAACACACAATAAGCAGGCCACTGCGAATGCTAGGGTCATACATCACACACATATAAAAGAGAACAACACATACTGCCATCACAGAAAGTACATAACCACAGATTTACATGACCAAAGAGTGTAACTACACACCAGCATCAAATACAAAGTGAAACTATCTCAAGTATACATGCGTAATACTACAAGCAACCAACACATTTCACAACTAAAAAAGACAACTCACTCATTATTCTACCCAACCCACACATAAGGTACAACCCCAAAAGAGTAGTGTCCCCAAGTCACGACTCACGTCTGAGTAATTTCCTCAGGGAGATTCTGCTCTGGTGTCACCTGCTCAAGACCTGAAAAATAAAATGAGCACGTCAAACGTGCCCAGTAGGAAACCAACTAGGGTATGGCAATCATTTAGGGGTTATGAGTGTAGATATAATAGGAGTACAAGTAACCAGAGTGAAGAGTACAACACGCAATTGTGTAACAACAAACACATATGAAGTTCATTAATTAGCAGATGTTAGTGACTCTTTTAGAAGCCTGGGTATCATCTAAAGATAAGGGCCGGACCTCACCCCAAATTTGGGGTGAATATTATTGGGGTTTTGGCGGACCCCCAGAGCTCGGATCTGTGTCCGTCCTAAGTCGGACGGACTACAGAGGCACAAAAGCGCAGCGAAAATCGAAAATCAAAATTTTCTAGACTAGCTAAACTATTTAGCTAGGCTCTGAGGGAGCCAGAACCTAGCCCGATCTATGATAACTTGGGGTGGATCTGACCACCCCAAGAGGGATCTACTCTAAAGCGACTAATTAAATCTACACTAAAATTACTTAACCACATACCCGGAATCTTGGCCCTGGAGCAGGCAAGATGTACTGCACCGTCTTCTGAAGCTCCTCGTAGCCGAGCCGCTTTGACTCGATCCGCCTGAGCCGCCTCGCACCCTCGAACCGATCCGCCCGAGCCGACTTTCGCCTCCGAGCCGATCACACGTGGTAGAAAGTTTCACTTGAGAAGAACACGCGTCTTAGACGTCCGGATCAAAATCCAAACCCCCTTCGTAGTCTTGCTAGGACTACTCCGGAGAATAGGAAGAGAGAGAGAGATATAATAGTTTAGTCGCCGATCGAGCTTGCTCTAAAAGTCTGGAACTACTCGATCGATGAATTGGTAAGTTTTTCAACGAAGAGAGTGCACCCCTATTTATATAGGGAGTCGGCACTCACTCTTTCGTTGCGAGCAATGTGGGACTTTTGCAAATAGGAGAAAAAAATCAATTAAGCCAATTTGGATTAATTTCTAGTTTAAGTGAGCTTTTCATAAAAGAAAACTTTAACTAATTAATTCTCTTTGCTTATTAAACTTTAGACACCAAACAAGCTATCATTTCGAAGGGCTTCGAATGGTGAACGCGTAGGAACCGATGGCGACGAATTTCGACTTTGTTTGACCCCTCAAACAATTGCCCAAAGTTGGGCAAATAATCGATTTTCGTAGCCGTCATTTGGGGTTTCAAAAAACCCGAAATGACTTAAGTTACGGGCGCGCCCGCTAAGCTTAGTGGGCGCGCCCACCCAAGGAGACAGGGCGGGTCGCACGCCCGCTGGGCAGAGGGCGTGCGCCCACTGCCACAGCGGGCCGTGCCCGCTGCAAGCAGCAGGCGCTGGCTGCATGCAGCGGGCGCCCGCCCGCTGCTGCAGCGGGCTGCGCCCGTTTGCTTTGTCTATGGGCTTGTTAGCCCAGTGGGTCTAACCCACTTTGCCTTGGAATGTTTTCGCGTTTTCGGGCTCGTTTGAGCTCCGATTTGGACGCGGTTTGAACCTGTGTTTAGACCGGGACGATCCCGTCATCCAGGTAACCCTTTCCAATATATTTGTTCTTACTAAATTTGTCGTAACTAATTTACAACACGTTTAATCATAGTTTGTATCAAATGCAACGTTTGTCCCTATTGCTATTACGACTAACTTCCACAACAAACTTTGTGAATGTTAAATATCATCAAATGATATCTCTCTCTATTCTATTTTCCTATTAATAAGACACGAACGCTACTCAGTGTGAGACCCTACAGCCTGACCTTACTACAGGTTGGGGCTCGAAACCCCTAGACGACGGTCACTACGAGCAGTAGCTGTCGTCCCTGTTTCAGAATCATCATAAAGTGATCAACCCTTTGACAAAAGAATTATTGGGTTTACATTGGCTGTGTTAGTGATGAACTCCGTTAGCTATAGTCCCTTCATCAAGACTGTGTTCCTGTTGGCCTAGGGTATGGTTTACTGTCAACCCTATTAGACAACATTGGTCAGTATACGACGGTTTTTGTTGTATACATACTTCTTACAACGTACCCCGGTCGAGGATTAACACAAAGATCGTACTGAGCCTGTAACATTAACTTCCTTTTAACAGTAGTGACGAATCCCATCTTAGTCATCTACTCACCTCGAGAGCTTCAGGTGCAACTCAACCTAAGATCTTTCAGCAGGCCTAGCCTCGAAGTTAGATCATAGGTCTAAGCTACACCGTTCACTCACAGGTTTGTACAAATGACTTCAGGTCTTAAGGACCAGCTTACCTATCATCACCCTAGAGTTATTAAAGACAGTTTAGTTAAAGTCAACCATTTAATAACTCTAATTTGGTCGTTCAGTGAACTCATTCTCCAATGAGCACCTGTGTCTCGTCTCCGACTTCACCAAGTCGAATGACTATGAGATCATCATTACCCTAAGGTAAGACTAAGACACAGTGGTCTATCCGATGTGTCGATATCCAGTTCTCGACACATCTATGACCACGAACCGTTTAAGACTTATGTTTATATTCGGCCGCTTACTTACTCATAATCGAGATCTTATCTAGATACGTAAGGACCTAAATATAAGTCTATGGATATTATCTAAGTATATTAATACGAACGATTTTATACTTAGGATAATATGTACCATATACAGTATGAACAAGACGTATACTTAGGATAAATTGCCTTATGGGCATATATCCTCCTACATCTCCCACTTGCAATTAGGCTATTTATCTCGGTATCTCATACCGATATAGCATATCAGTCACATTGACATTTTTATGACAAACCTAAGAATGGTTCTACTAACGAGTATCTACAACGAATTTTAATGGATTAAATAATACATCTCTTGATCACACAGGGTTGATCCTTTGGAAAAATGATCTGGATCAATTTTTCTTATCTTTGTATAGCTAACAATTAGCTTATACAATCTAGATGTAGGGTCAGTCTCAGCTCATTCCACTTTTCTTGTGTCAATATGTCAAATACATACATGACACCCTAAGTCTCTATATATACGATTAAATCAAAACAATTTTGATTCAATGTTTTTATAGATGATTTATTTGAGGTGGAAATCCTTTTTACTTAGTCCGAAAGGCCGGAACTAAGTATACGAGCTAGCTCCCACTGACTTTGAGAATTACCTGGTTAAATACTTCAATATTACATCTAAATCAAATTTAGATTATATATACGAAGATATAACCATTTGATAAGTGCTTTAGATGGAACGTACTAGTGTCATGTTCGGTTTGATGAATGAGTCAAGTCAAGATCGGTTTAAGGAATCTTGACATTGACTCACTCAATCAAACTTCCTACAGTGTACTTTTCCCTTAACCACATTTAATATTAACTCTTTAATAACTAAATGCAGCTTATCAAGAATTAATCTTAATGTGCGTATTATTGTGATCGCATACAATTTATACACCCCTGGAACCTATACTTAATTACCGATTGACTATAACATTAAGTCAGCTCCAAAAACAACATTTTCCGAAGCTTCACATCATCATTCGAGAATTTTCGCAACCATCTCAGAAAGCCACAATCACAGAAAATTTAAGCCAATCAAATTTTAACTCAACAGAAAACACAATTTCTGAGACATTCATTAAAACAACGGATTCATTAAGATGAACCGTAATCTGTTTATCCCATAAACTTTGAGTGTAGAAAACTCAATCATTGTTTTCAACCTTCAAGAAATGATACATTTTATTTAAATCAAATTCAGTATCATCTCCTTCTCGATCATGTCTCTCGAAGTCGTTTGAACGGCCCCAGCAGCAACGATTGCTCAGATTGCCGACCGTCCTCCGCACTTCTCCCAATCTTCGCTTCATTTCAGCCACCTGTATACATTACACAGATGTCTTTAGTATCTCATACTATATGATTGGAAATAATTACGTTTTATTGAATTTAATTTGTACCTGAGGTAGAGGCATTAGTATGCCCCTTCTTTTTCTCTGCAAGATAGATCTTACAGTTCCTCTTCCAGTGGCCAATCTTGTGGCAATGGAAGCACTCAGATTTTGACGGGGCCCCTTTAGTCTTTTTCTTCCCTTTCTTCGCCTTCGCAGGTTGCGGGACCTGCCTCTTCTTACCCTTGCCTTTCGGCTGGTCGGAAGAAGCAGAGCCAACAACCAGTGCAGTCGGCTTCTTCTCAATCTCCTCAAACTGTCTAAGCATATTGAGAAGACACGGAAGATCCGTTTCAAGACTGTTCATTATAAAACCAGTGATGAAAGGCTTAAACTCAGGAGTTAAAGACTTCAGGATAATGTCCACGGATCTCATTGTCCAAGACAAATCCTAACTGGGCGGTGTCCTCTACGTACCCGATCATCTTGATAACATGATCATGTACGGGCCCTGCCTCCATCTTTGTGCCCCAGAGGTTGCTGGTGGCTTCGAACTTGGCAGCTCGAGATCGCTTGCCGTATAACTCTTGTGCATTGAGAAGCATACTTTGAACATCCATGTGTTCATGCTTCCTTTGCAGCTCGTTACTCATCGAAGCCAGAGTAAGGCACCTGGCCTTCTCTGCATCCCTATGGTACAGCTTATAGGCTTCCTTTTCTTCGAAGGCCGAATCTTCATCGGGCTTATCTGGAGCGTCCTCGAACAGTACGTATCATATCCCGGCTAAGGAAAGGACCAACTTAATGTTCCTAAGCCAGTCTTTGTAGTTCGTTCCATATATCTAAGACCCGAATCCATTCTGCATTTTTATAGATACTTTAGTCAGTATATGTTCGTAGTATAGTTTTAATGTTTTTAATAAAACTATATTCTCCCACTAAATTTATTAAAGCCATAATAATAAACAATTTATTATAAAATAACATTTGTGAGAGAGGGATCCGACTACCCTGAGTCTGACAACCTTGAGTGTGTCTCAACAAGCTGTCCGACTCTGCAGTCGGTAGACGAACTCGCTGTCAATCATATCTATTATGATTCCCTATCGATTTTTACCCCTAGTCATTTGTGATCATGAGTGTGCTCAACCGGATCACAATGGCTAGCCTAGTCGGACCCTTGTTTTCGTGTCTAGCCTGACTTGCCCCGCCGCTCGGTGTATGCACGACACGTTGGTTTGGGTCAGGACTTAGACTACATTCTTGGTTAGACTTATGTCGATGCTTGGAGGATGAGACAACGGTTTCAGTCAGGTCAAGATGTCAATCAAGAAAGCAGTTTCTATAAGATTGACATGTCATGGCTTGAGTGTAGCTCAACAACCGTAACATGTTTCTTACAGTTGCCAACTCCTAAAACAAGGAGGGCTACGATTTATCTTGAACAAGATTATTATCGTATTTGACTTAGGTACAGTCGATGGACTTTCACAGTCATGAATCGACTCCTTGCGGTCCAGCGGACGCGGCCAGGGAATTGACTAAGCCAGACCCACTTGTTACCCAGTCTAGCTAGGTTGGTCCAGCAAACTTAGCCAAGCACATTGACCGACATCATGATCCATTGAAGGAGTTTTCATCAATTCTATGTTTGTCCAAACAACTAAATGTCTTTTAATTAAGAAAACTAGTTAATCCTTATCAACTAGTGGATCCTAAAATTCGAAATTTTATGGATTGGTTGACCAATTTTTATTAAGTCCTTATCAACTATAAGGTTCTTCGTTCAACGTGCTACCCCAATCTAATTAGGATTTTATAAAACAAGTCAACATTTGTCTTTTATGAAAATCATCAATTAAACGATTTAATGAAATGATTTACAATCAAAGGGACTACCCTAATCTGGTATTAGGTTTTGATGTTGTTTTGTTTTATCAAACATAACATGTCACTAGTTTAGTAAAATTTCATCTCATAAAATTTTAAACATTTAATGGCTAACCTAATAAGGTTCATGAATACATTATTCAATATGTCCATTAAAAATGAAACAACTAATTTATCCGCATAAATAAAAGTTTCAATTAGTGACATATAACGAGTATTTGCAAGTTTAAAATTATCTACATAATAAAAACATGCAAATCTAAAATTTAACAATTAAATTCGAAGATAAAATTTTAAAGCTTCAAAACATTTTATCACATAAAACTAGGTATAAAATTATCAAATAATTCTAAAACCTAGGCTTTAAAATTTTAAACAATAATTTAGAAACATATATGTAATTTAAAAGAAACTAAATTTATCTCTTCATCTTATGAAAATAAAATATTTCTTTCAATGTACATATCCATTAGAGCAATTTTAAAACACTTTTAAAATAATTAGAAATCGGTTTTAAAAGCTTTCAAACAAAGTTTTAAAATTTCCAATCTTTATGTAACTTAAGAGAATTTAAATTTCAAAAATAAAATATTTCTTTGAAGTTACACAAACTTTAGAACTATTAAATGCTCGGAGAAATTATTATATCTCATAAAAATATTATAGAGCATTTAAAACGTTCGAGATCCATTTAAAATTATGGCATAAAGTTAAATCGTCTCAAAAAAAATTTCGTGTTGCAAAAAACAACTTTTTAAAAACACAATACAATTTTTAAACTAATTTTAACATAAAGCTAAAATAGTTCGTATGTGTAAAACAAGCAATTTTAAAGATTTAAAAGGTCGCTATAATAGATCTATAGCATAACCGTGGCTCCGATACCACTGTTGGGGTTTTGACGGACCCCCAGAGCTCGGATTTGTGTCTGTTCTAAGTTGGACGGACCACAGAGGCACAAAAGCGCAGCGGAAATCGAAAATCAAATTTTCTAGACTAGCTAAACTATTTAGCTAGGCTCTGAGGGAGCCAGAACCTAGCCCGATCTATGCCAACTTGGGGTGGATCTGACCACCCCAAGAGGGATCTACTCTAAAGCGACTAATTAAATCTACACTAAAATTACTTAACCACATATCCGGAATCTTGGCCCTGGAGCAGGCAAGATGTATCACACCGTCTTCTGAAGCTCCTTATAGCCGAGCCGCTTTGACTCGATCCGCCTGAGCCGCCTCGCACCCTCGAACCGATCCGCCCGAGCCGACTTTCGCATCCGAGCCGATCACACGCGGTAGAACGTTTCACTTGAGAAGAACACGCGTCTTAGACGTCCGGATCAAAATCCAAACCCCCTTCGTAGTCTTGCTAGGACTACTCCGGAGAATAGGAAGAGAGACAAAGAGAGATAATAGTTTAGTCACCGATCGAGATTGCTCTAAAAGTCTGGAGCTACTCGATCGATGACTTGGTGTGTTTCTCAACGAAGAGAGTGCGCCCCTATTTATATAGGGAGTCGGCACTCACTCTTTCGTTGTGAGCAATGTGGGACTTTTGCAAATGGGAGAAAAAATCAATTAAGCCAATTTGGCTTAATTTCTAGTTTAAGTGAGCTTTTCATAAAAGCAAACTTTAACTAATTAATTCTCTTTGCTCATTAAACTTTAGACACCAAACAAGCTATCAATTCGAAGGGCTTCGAATAGTGAACGCGTAGGAACCGATGGCGACGAATTTCGACTTTGTTTGACCCCTCAAACAATTGCCCAAAGTTGGGCAAATAATCGATTTTCGTAGCCGTCATTTGGGGTTTCAAAAAACCTTAAATGACTTAAGTTGCGGGCGCGCCCGCTAAGCTTAGCGGGCGCGCCCGCCCAAGGAGACAGGGCGGGCCGCACACACGTTGGGCATCGGGCGTGCGCTCGCTGCTGCAGCGGGCGCCCGCCAGCTGCAGTCAGCGGGCCATGCCCGCTGCTGCTGCTGGCTGCGCCCGTTGTGCAGCGGTCGTGCGCCCGCCGCAGCCAGCGGGCTGCGCCTGTTTGCCTTTGTCTATGGGCTTGTTAGCCCAGTGGGTCTAACTCACTTCGCCTTGGACTGTTTTCGCGTTTCCGGGCTCGTTTGAGCTCTGATTTGGACGCGGTTTGAACCTGTGTTTAGACCGGGACGATCCCGTCATCCAGGTAACCCTTTCCAATATATTTGTTCTTGCTAAATTTGTCGTAACCAATTTACAACACGTTTAATCATAGTTTGCATCAAATGCAACGTTTGTCCCTATTGCTATTGCGACTAACTTTCGCAACAAACTTTGTGAATGTTAAATATCATCAAATGATATATCTCTCTATTCTATTTTCCTATTACTAAGACACGAACGCTACTCGGTGTGAGACCCTACAGCCTGACCTTACTACAGGTTGGGGCTCGGAACCCCTAGACGACAGTCACTACGAGCATTAGCTGTCGTCCCTGTTTCAGAATCATCATAAAGTGATCGACCCTTTGACAAAAGCATCATTGAGTTTACATTGGCTGTGTCAGTGATGAACTCCGTTAGCTATAGTCCCTTCGTCAAGACTGTGTTCCTGTTGGCCTAGGGTATGGTTTACTGTCAACCCTATTAGACAACATTGGTCAGTATACGGCGGTCTTTGTTGTATACACGTTGTACTTCTTACAACGTACCCCGGCCAAGGAATAACACAAAGATCGTACTAAGCCTGTAACATTAAATTCCCTTTAACGGAGGTGACGAATCCCATCTTAGTCATCTACTCACCTCGAGAGCTTCAGGTGCAACTCAACCTAAGATCTTTCAGCAGGCCCAGCCTCGAAGCTAGATCATAGGTCTAAGCTACACCGTTCACTCACAGGTTTGTACAAATGACTTCAGGTCTTAAGGACCAGCTTACCTATCATCACCCTAGAGTTATTAAAGACAGTTTAGTTAAAGTCAACCATTTAATAACTCTAATTTGGTCGTTCAGTGAACTCATTCTCCAATGAGCACCTGTGTCTCGTCTCCGACTTCACCAAGTCGAATGACTATGAGATCATCATTATCCTAAGGTAAGACTAAGACACAGTGGTCTATCCGATGTGTCGATATCCAGTTCTCGACACATCTAAACTATGTCCAGTCTGTAAGAAAGTCAGACATGTTGAAAAGATTGAAGTTTTCCCCCTACTTATTGAATTGAACATATGTTAAATTTTATATGATTGTGGGGTAGGATTTCATGAGCTACATGAATATAAATTTTTCAGAAAGTAATTCTAGCTACAGTGACCAGAATTCAGGTAGAAACTCACAACATAATTTCAGAGTTTTAGGGGAGGGTGATTTGCTAAGAAAAACAAGGAAAAATTTGATCTTTTTGATCTATTGCATACATATCACATGAATTCAAGATCATGAGCAATCTAAATAGCATCATAACACCATCATGACCCCAAATAAAAATTCCCTAATAAAAGTTAGAATCCTACCTCAAGAAAACCCCTTTCTTCCTTTCTTCTCTGTCTCTTCCTTCCACCTTTCTTTCTCCTTGAAGTAACCTAGGGTTTCTTGGACTTTTGGGTTGAAATTATGGTTTTAGAGTCTTGATGAAATGAAAAGGGGGGATGGGGAGTTCGGCCTATGTGGGAGGAAGGGAGGAGGGGAAAAGTGAAAGAAGAAGAAATGAAAAGAATGTTAAAGAAGAGAAGAGAGAGTTCCAAGAAAATATATCTCACTAGAATCTCCTTAAGATAAGCATGCTTCATGGTGAAATGACTATAATGCCATCCCAAAACTACCCCTCAACTTTATTTTATTTACAAGTTTGCCATTACTTTATGCACACACTTCATTATTATACACACACCCCTCATTTAGACAAAAAGACCATTTTGCCACTCACCCTTCTAAATATTTACACGTATGCCACTAATCCCATACCTTTTCACACTAGCGCCTCCTACACTAACCCACTCCTTCGAAATTACAAGTATGACATTACTTTACACACCCACCATTTCTCTACACACACTTCCACCCGTATTGCCTAAAGACCAAAATGCACTCACACCTTTCACAGAATTACATGACTGCCATTAGCCACGTACATGTCCATCTCACTTCTTATCAACTCCTTACACTCCCTCTACTCGTGCATAGAGGACTACCGCGTCAGTCGCTGTATAGGGCTAAACATGTCATGACAATCCCCCAATACCATTTCATGTAATCATCTAAAGCTACGGCACCCCTCGTCAACAACACGTTCATCTCTGCGCATACACTCCTTGAGAGGCTCCTTGGTGGCAGCAGCCCATTATTGAGGTGTCTTACCGGTCTTCACTGAAATGACTGGGACTGCAATTGGGATGTTCTGAGATAAACCAAATTGTGACATAAAGCGGTCTAGTACATGCATCTCCACATCGTAACATAAGAATAAAGATACTTGCACACGCCAAATCTCAGGATTTGTTAAACATAAAGCATGAAGATTCTCTAATCAGCATTATATGGCTCCCAGATTACCTAATAGGCATGAATGACATAAATAAATCATTAAACTATGTGATATGTATATATTATCATTATTTCAACTAATGATATAAGATTTATATTTTTATACATGTGTACTCTCTAACGAGTCAAGGTTGTTTCTATACATTTTAAGGTTCCCTTGAGGAGTTTTCCGAAATGTTTGCGGCACGTTCTACCCGCATCCTAAGGGACGTTGACATCCAATACATTTTGGCTGTATATGGGCCTTCCTATATGCAATCTCTCACAAGACCATACATGTAAATATGAATTTGTCATCGACCGTGTGTGTATATATATAGGTAAATCTTCATGTGAGAACATTTCCAACAGTGCGAAACTATTTTTATTTTTTTTGAAAAAAATTCAAATTTTTTTCCACCTTCACTATATACACCACTCAAAAAAATAATGGTTGCAAAATAATGTGATTTGGCTTTTGATCAAGGCATTTCAACAAATTTGCAAGTTCTGAAACAGTTAAATTTGTAACGGATGGATGTGTGCTCAAATCCCCTTAGGGTTCACCCATTATTTTTCCTGGGGTATATAATTGTATGTATTAAACATTAAAAAAATTTGAAAAAAAATTCAAAATAAATTATCTTTTCGCACGGTGCGATAAGCCATTTTTTCACACCCGAATATTACCATATACATACATACATACATATATATATTAAAACACAAAAGTTTTTGAATTCTAGGGCTCACTGGGATAAGCTGATGTCATGATGATGTATAAAGAGGTTGATAGAAGAATGGCTAGGATTTAATCTTGGTAAAAGAAGGGTTGAGATGAATGTTTGGAAAAACCACCACTTTTTTTCTTTTATTTTCAAACCCCCCACAATCACTACATTTGCACAGAATACCACCTATTCACCCCTTTTGCTAAAAAACCATCTCATTTCACTTTTTACCCACACACCATACACACACACTTATGCACTTCCACCCTTCGCGCTGAAGGCGCCTACGCCGAAGGCGCCCGATCGCTAAATTTTTTACTCTAATTTGTTGTTCCGACTCAAGGATGCACTACCGAATTTATTTTTCTACGCCGAATTTTTTGTTCCGAACAAATTTGACTGTGTAAATAATGTTTGGAAACAAAGATTTCGCTGGTGAAAATCTTAAATAAACCGTGCCCGCAGGCACGGGTTATGACTAGTGTGTGTGTATATATATCACAATTTTACCTAAGGAAAAAACTGTATACTTGCAACAAGGTGGCGCATACATATAACGCATCTGTTTACTTTCATGCCACATTAGTTAACTTAGCGTACATGTGGGCAAGCATTGCACTTTCCCATGAATACCCTCCAATGCCATAAAAATTCTGCAACTTTGACAACCAACGGAGGTGCACCGATCCATTGTTTGGATCTGAAACCAATAAGATTCTGATCATATGTAGCATGTAGGCATGCACATATTGCTAAATCTGCACCCATGTTGCTCCATCAGGCAAAACCATAAAGTTTCTCGCAGCAAGCTAATATTCACCTTGGTTCCTTGTTTTTCAGTGGACGCCTGTCCTAGTAACCGCTCCATCAAATCTCCCTATGTGATACGTCGTCATTCACCTTACCATATGGGGATCCCACATCCTGCAGCGTGATGACTGCCACATCCTACAGCGTGATCGTCATTTCCCCATGATGCATATGGAATGGATTGCTCTCGAGCCTCCATCTCTCAACCAACGTTGTCAGTTGCGCATGGTCCAATTGTATCTACTTCAACCTAGCACATACGTGTAACCTGGACATTTCAATATAATGCACTGCACGCTCACTTAATACCCATTCGGAATGTCTCACGCATTATCATAACTCCTATCATAGCTTCCTGCAAATAATTAATGCAAAAATTAATTTTCTTCATGCCATCATATTTAAAATTCCTAACATTACTATCACCATGAATATTCATATATGTCCATGTTGGATCTGTGCATAACGATGGTGAGCCTGGTCATACGAGACCGCATCAGATACGGGTCCCGCCTCCCCCATGATATGAAATCCTATAATTTGTGTTTCAGAGTGTTTTCTCACTACAAAAGCGTTGACCGTGGATAACCCGGTCAACGTGGTCAAGGGATCCGCTTGGGTCCCTCGGGTGTGTCGAGTCGGTGCAGACGAGGCGTGAGTCGGAGTTGCGGACGACGTGGAGCGCGTCGGCTCGGCCAAATCGTGATCCTTGGTCGCAAGAGGGGCGAGGGGAAGCCTCGTCCCGGGTTGAGACGCTCGGCCCCGGACGGATGTGCTCGGCCTCGGCGGTCGGACGACGAGGGGTAGCCTCAATCGTCCTGATGGTTACGTTGCCGGTCGCGGGGCGGAGGGGGAGCCTCGGCCCGTGGATGTGATGTCCTCCTGCGCAGATGAGAACGCTCGTCAGGGGGGCCGGACCTTGGTTCCGGCCAAATCCCCTCCGATGCCTAAGTCAGATAGTGATCTGAGAGAGGAGGCCCGGCGGAGACGGTTCGACTCGAGAGGAGATCGGAACGGCGTCTACCGGCGCGAGCGGGGGAGGAAGGAGTTTGGAATGGGGGAATAAGGTCGTTGATGGAGTACCTTAGGTTTTAGTTACCTGAGATCCGCCCCTCTGTCCAGTCATCTTTCTAGCCCTTTTATAGACCTCCCGCCGTGACTGCCCCCGGCCCACGTCGCTCGTCCGCCTTCGATCGTGCCCCCTCAATCCGCCCCCCGTCGCCGCTCCCAGCGCCATGCCAGCACCTCCCCATCACGACCCTTAAGTGGTAGCGGGATCAGGGGAACGGTTATCGCTGGAGTGGGCAGGTGACTCGTGTGTTATCGGGGCCGGGTCGGATTGATATTTGGGGGCCCTCTATGGGACTTCGCCGGGTGAGCCTGATCGCGCAGATGGGCTACCGATCGGCGGTCGGGCATCCAGGCTCGTATCTTTCAGGCTTCGTCTGGTGGGCTGTGCCTTTGGGCCTATGCTGTTGGGCCTTCGCAAAATAGACGTATCAATTGCCCCCATCGGTGGGGCCGATCGGCCTTGGCCAGCTCGGTTCGACCGATGTGACTCCTGGGGTTCCGTGTGGTGCTTCAATCGAGGCGTCGTCATAAATGGAGGTCATGATGGGGCGGATCGATTGGACTTCCCTTGGCGCCGATTTTGAAACGTCGCTGGCTCCTTGAGGCCTGCCACGTGTCCCTGTATCCTCGTTTCGAATTCGCCCCCGGGTCTGGTATATAAGATTCCCGGCCGCGTCGATCCCAACTTCTTCCTTGCACTTTCCTCTGTTCTAGGCTTTTCACAACTCGGAGTCTCCCGCCGCCTTCGTTTCCTTGTCTTCTCCAAATTAACAAAAAGGTAACTCCTTTCTTATTTTCATACTATGGCTGCTCTTAGGATAGGTGGTTCTGGCCAAGGGGCGATGGATCCTCCTGAGTCGAGGCGGGGCGGGCCCCGGCTTATGGGATCAGGTTCCTCCTCTCGGAGTCGCCCCCTTCGAGATAAGGGGAAGGGGAAGCTCTTCCCGGACTACGCCGGCGATGATGCGGCGTCGGCCTCCGTGCGGCTTAATGTGCCCCCGGTTATCCTCCGGACGCCGTCGGGGACTCCTCCCTCAGTGGCCACGGAGATCCGGGAAAGGTATCTCTGCTATCCGTACGATGTTCGAGTTCCATTCATCGACGAGCGGATCTGCCTTCCGAGGAGCAATGAGGTCGGCGTCTACGTCGAGATGTTCCGCCTGGGTCTTCGTTTCCCGCTCAATCCCTTCTTCATCCAGGTCATGGAGTACCTCATGGTGCCCCTTTGCCAGTTCACCCCTGTTCGATTGCGGTACTGACGGGCTTCGTGATGCTCTGCTGTAACCGTGGTCTGGAGCCGTCTCTCCCCCTTCTCTTCTATTTTTATCAGATCCAGACGGTCGGCCCAGTGTCATGGTAGCAACTCCGAGCCCGCTCGAGGAGGGAATGCCTGATCGGGCTATCCCGCTGGTCGGGGGGTTGGAGTTCGGACTATGTCTTCGTGGTCTTCCTGGAGGGTGCCCAAATTCTGACAAGCTGGGGCGGGTCGGTCCGGCCTTGCTCAACGCTAGCCCTCTCCGAGGCAGATCAGGCGGCCGCCGCGCTGCTGTCGACCCTCCCCTTGGAGGCGAAGTCCATCTGGTCTTTGTTGGACGACCTACTCCTGAAGGCCGTCTTGTGGTCTCCGGGTAGGTCGCTCTTTTACTCCTGGGTTGCCCCGCAACTTACCCTGATTTCAGTTTCCTTTGCAGGAATGGCTGGTCGCGAGTTCACCCGCGATGTTGATGAGCTGATCCGTCGCGGAGCCGCTCGGAGCCGCTCGGAGCCGGGGTAGTACCTCCGGAAGGGCGCCTCGGCGGACCGTCGAGGAGGAGGTGCGCCGAGCCGAGCCCTCCGTGGACAGGGTGGTGGCCACGCCCCCCACCTCTTCTTCTGGTGATCTCCTCCCCGGGGGGGCGCGAGGGCCGGATCCGTCCCTCCAGCCCAAGTGACGGGGGGTAACGACGGGTCCGGTGCAGTCCATCCTGCACTTGGCGTTTCCCCTCTCGTCCCCGAGGGTGGAGATGGTGCGAGGCGGAAATGTTCCCCTTCGGCGTCTGCCGAGCCTCGCGGAGGGAAAAGGAGGAAGGAAGATGTGAATCCCTCCAGTCCGGTGTGCTCCGCGCCTCCGGCGGCGACCACCGGGGATCTTCCGGTGGCCCTGACAACCACCCCCGTCGCAGCGTCCCCGCCTACATCACCGGGGATCGGAACCCTGTTGGCGAGCAACATGGCTTCCCTCGAGGTCACCCCCGGGTGTTCGGTGTTTGTCGACCGAGCCTCGGCCCAGCAGGTTGCTGAAGGCTCCGTCCTTCCCCGGGACCGCAGTCTCCTCGAGAAGATCCCTGCCGACAAGGTGTCGGACTCCTTGGTCTGGACCCTCCAACAGGTTCGGCTATTCTGCAGTCCTTCCCTTCCTTTCACTCTCTTCTTGGCTCATGTCTCGTCTTTCAGTGTTCAACGCTCGCTGTTGAGTTGCAGCGTCGAGCCGTCCGTTTGAGGGAGTTGGAGGAGTCCTCTGTGAGGGCCCACGAGCGGGCCGGGGCGGCGGAGGTAGCTATGACGGAGGCTCAGATGGAGTCTCGGCATCTCAAGCTTCGGGTTGCCGAGCTGGAGGGACGAGTGGGTGACCTACAGGGAAAGTTGGAGGACACTCGGCAGTCAGCTGAGGAAGCGGCGGAGTCGTTCCGGCTGGAGAAGGAGGAGCTTCAGAGGGAGCTGTCGGATCGGCGTCAGGTGGCGTGGTTTGCGGAGGAGGTGGAGAGGGGCGTCGTCGAGAATCTGGAAAAGAGGATCTTCGAGGTTCTCAGGGAAGCCTTCGGTACATATGAAGACCTTATCGGCCCCCGGATCGTCGAAGTTGTCCAGTCTTCCTTCCGGGATTGTGTGGAGCGTGTCCGGCAAGCTCCCCCGCTTGTCGATCCCCCTCGCTCTGAGCAGGGCGAGGCGCCCGAGGATGTGTCCTCTCGAGCCCGGGCCCCCTAGGTCGTCCCTCCTGGCCTTATCCTCAAATATTTTAGCATCCGCTTCGCTTTGGGCCAGTCTACTTGAAATGGATCCCTGACCCCGCTATCTCCTTTGGCTTCGCTGTCGGCTCCCTGCTTCAAAGCCAATAATTGCTGGTTGCATGGACGTTCGCTTAGGCCAGCAATTTTGGGTTCTCGGTCGACAAGTTTTGCTCTGCCGGTGTTGTCCTAGTCTTCGTAGGTGATGAATTTGGTTGTCTGCCGTGAGCGGGTCATTTGTAAGGAGGTTTCTCCACTTCAATTTCCTGTAAACAAGACACACTTCTGTACCTTGGTTAATTGTTGGAAATGAAATTGACTTACAAGAGTTTTCCGCGCATTTTGCTTTGTTGCTGTGATTCTCGGCACCCTTCTGCTAACAGTGGTCGCTCGCCTCCTTTCTCCGGGAGGTTGTCCCTTACCCCCCGAGCGGACAAGTCGGTATGCGTCCTTGATGACTAGGAGGGCTGCCTCCGGTCTTATGAGCGGTGAAGTCGGTCAGCGGGGGTGTAACTCCTCGGCTTAGGACCGGTCGGCGTCCGAGCTGGCTGGGGGAATTGCCCTCCGACTTACGAGCGAAGGAGACGGTCGGCGAGGGAAAAGCTCCTTGGCTTAGGACCGGTCGGCGTCTGTGTAGGCCGGGGGAATTGCCCCCAGACTTACGAGTGATGGAGACGGTCGGCGAGGGCGAAGCTCCTTGGCTTAGGACCGGTCGGCGTCTGCGCAAGCTGGGAGAATTGCCCCCAAACTTACGAGCGAAGGAGACGGTCGGCGAGGGTAGAGCTCCTCGGCTTAGGACCGGTCGGCGTCTGCGCTAGCTGGGGGAATTGCCCCCAGACTTACGAGCGAAGGAGACGGTCGGTGAGGGTAGAGCTCCTCGGCTTAGGACCGGTCGGCGTCTGTGCTAGCTGGGGGAATTCCCCCCAGACTTACGAGCGAAGGAGACAATTGGTGGGGACGAAGCTCCTCGTCTCGGGACTGGTTCTGTCTGACCCCCCCATCCGGTGAGGTAGCGGTCTTCACTCTTATGCACCTTTGGTGAAATGTTGGTTCCGTCGAAGATAAAGAGAAGATAAAAGGAAATACGTTTGTACTCTCAAGGGTCCTATTGGACTAGTACATTTGGAGGAAAGAAAACAGGAAATAAAGCTAGACGGAGGGATGTAAACCTAGATAATCTCCTCCGGACTAGGCTGCGATCGGGGCCTCGCCTGCTCACTCTATGATGCGGAGGGGGCCTTGGACGGTGTTGACCTTCTTCCCCTTGTCCGGCTGCGTGGAGGTTCCTTCTCCGTGGGCCGGCTCGTCGGCGAAATTCCTTGCGTGCCCTCGGCTCATCAGCTTCTCAATGTCCTTCTTTAGGTGCCAGCAGTCTTCAGTGTCATGGCCATTATCCTTGTGGTATTTGCAGTACTTTTCTCCATTCTTCCCCCCTTTTTTTGTCTTTGGCGAGGGGGGGGGGGGGGGGGGGGGGCGATCGGCACGTTCCTCCTTCTGAACTTGAGCGAGGACGGCGTCTGGGGTGGCGTCCCTGGTACCCTCTCCTCGCTGCCTGTTTCTCGTCCTCTTCTCGGTCCGGTACCCTTCGGGGCTGCGGCGTTCGCTATCGCCGCGTTTGGTCCCTCGTTTGGCCTTTCCCGCCTCAATGGCCAAGGTCTCCTCGGTCAACATGAAGCGCTCGGCCCTCGCCATGATCCCAGGAAGGTCCTTCGGGGGATCGTTGTGCAGAGACTTCTTCAGGCCTCTATGGCGCAGCCCTTTCTTTAGGGCCGTTTGGACAACAAGGTCGGGGGGGGCTGTTCACGTTCAGTCGCTCCGCGTTGAAGCGGCGCATAAACTGTCGGAGCGGCTCGGTGGGGCCCTGCACTATGTTAAACAAATGTTCAGCATCAGGCATTACCTGTCGCCCTGCCATGAACTGTTTGCAGAACAGCTGGGTGAGTTCCTCGAAGCTGTCGATGGAGCGGCTGGGTAGGCTGCGGTACCAGGTTCTCGCCGCTCCCCTGAGGGTCGAGTAGAAGCCCCTGCAGAGCAAGTCATCGTCGGCTCCCTGGAAGGACATGTCACCCTCGTAATCCATCACGTGGTTACCCGGGTCCCCTATCCCGTCGTACTTCCCCAGCGCCGAGATCTTGAATCGAGAGGGGACCCGTGCGTCGGTAATTCTCCTCGACAGAGGGCACCGATCTCCGTGGATGCCCCCGGGGGTCCGAAACCCGCCTATCTCCAACTCGTTTGGTGGTGGTGGGGGCATAGGCGCCGGCAGGGCCGGCTCCGCGGCCCTCGCCACACTTAGGGTCGGGCTGACCCGGCGTTCCCGGCTCCTCCGGTGGGAACTCCCGCTCCGTCGTGATCGGTATCTTGAGTGGTGTCGATCGCTTCTTCTGTGGTGGGGTGATCGTGGCCGACGAGACGACACGGTCACCGATTCGTCCCCCGTGCCCTCGGTTTCTCTTCGGCTCCTTTCTCGATAAGGGGAGGAGGCGTGTGATCTCGCCTGACGGGGGCCGGACCACGCGGACCGACGCTCAGTGTTCGGTCTTCGGTTCCCGTGGTCATCGACCACAGCGGACCGTAAAAGCGGGGGCCCCCCGCCCAACGATGGCTGTCGCCCAACACGTCTCCGTTGGCCGGCGCAGCGCCGACGAGCTGCTGTACCGTTGCGACCAACGTCTGGAGGCTCGCGTTGGTCTCTTGGGCCAGGGCGCAGAGCTGCCCCTGCGTGGCTAGTTCCGACCCGCCAGCTTCTTCGGTTGAGGGGGCGGGGCGATCGTTGTCGGGTGCGTCCTCAAGGTTGCTGTTGGGTGCGCCATTCCCCTCTTCCGGGATGGGGGGCATGCGTTTCTTTCCATTGCAGGCTCGTGCCATTGCTGGTGTGGTTTGTTTCTTCGTGGGACGGTTCGTTCCAACAGACGGCGCCAGATGTTTCAGAGTGTTTTCTCACTACAAAAGCGTTGACCGTGGATAACCCGGTCAACGTGGTCAAGGGATCCGCTTGGGTCCCTCGGGTGTGTCGAGTCGGTGCAGACGAGGCGTGAGTCGGAGTTGCGGACGACGTGGAGCGCGTCGGCTCGGCCAAATCGTGATCCTTGGTCGCAAGAGGGGCGAGGGGAAGCCTCGTCCCGGGTTGAGACGCTCGGCCCCGGACGGATGTGCTCGGCCTCGGCGGTCGGACGATGAGTGGTAGCCTCAATCGTCCTGCTGGTTACGTTGCCGGTCGCGGGGCGGAGGGGGAGCCTCGGCCCGTGGATGTGATGTCCTCCTGCGCAGATGAGAACGCTCGTCAGGGGGGCCGGACCTTGGTTCCGGCCAAATCCCCTCCGATGCCTAAGTCAGATAGTGATCTGAGAGAGGAGGCCCGGCGGAGACGGTTCGACTCGAGAGGAGATCGGAACGGCGTCTACCGGCGCGAGTGGGGGAGGAAGGAGTTTGGAATGGGGGAACAAGGTCGTTGATGGAGTACCTTAGGTTTTAGTTACCTGAGATCCGCCCCTCTGTCCAGTCGTCTTTCTAGCCCTTTTATAGACCTCCCGCCGTGACTGCCCCCGGCCCACGTCGCTCGTCCGCCTTCGATCGTGCCCCCTCAATCCGCCCCCCGTCGCCGCTCCCAGCGCCATGCCAGCACCTCCCCATCACGACCCTTAAGTGGTAGCGGGATCAGGGGAACGGTTATCGCTGGAGTGGGCAGGTGACTCGTGTGTTATCGGGGCCGGGTCGGATTGATATTTGGGGGCCCTCTATGGGACTTCGCCGGGTGAGCCTGATCGCGCAGATGTGCTACCGATCGGCGGTCGGGCATCCAGGCTCGTATCTTTCGGGCTTCGTCTGGTGGGCTGTGCCTTTGGGCCTATGCTGTTGGGCCTTCGCAAAATAGACGTATCAATTTGCAATTACTATTCAGTTATAAAATTGCTAAGCAATAAGTCAACATTTTTGACATGATTTGTACAATATAAAATTATTAAAAATCCGAAGTGTGGCGAAAGCTTTCTGAAATGCATAAAGCAAATCGGATGCTTAAGATGGTCTTTTAATGTTGGCGACATCCACACCCACACCCACAAAATGATATGACATGAAAATGTATTATTGGCTCAATTAGGACGTATTAAAAGTCACAACATCATTTGATTTATCCATAAACCCTATATTTCAGAGAACCCAATCACGAAATTGTCGAAAAAAAATTGCTGTGAACAAAATCTAATCATAAACTTTAAATTGCAATAAAAATTGTAGAGACCAATAAAATATATTCATACCTAAGATGGCTGCGTTGGGGGTTGGTGTGTAGGAGGGGTGCTCGATTGGAGCTCAGAGGGTTGGTTTGTAGGGGTGGTTGGGGGACAACATCAATATTAGGGGAGATCGGGAGGGCAATGAGATCGGCGAAAATTTGGGGAAGAATGATAGGGCTTGGGCAGCTGCCGAATATAAGCCATCCACTTGATCGTACTTGTCAAGTGCGGTCAAATTATTAGTTGCGGGACCACCAAAATGGTCGCACTTGGCAATTGCGGCCAAGTCGGGGCGACCCTGTCAGCGGCGAGGGGCGCCCAGTCAACGTTCCCGATCATTGACGTGACGAAACTTGGACGGTTTTGCTACTTAAAAGCTTTTTTTGATCGATTTTAATAATTTTTTTTTAATTATTAGCCTTTTTGGGAAAAATGTCCTATTGAAAATGAAAGTGCTACTTATTATGGTCGCAAACGGGCTTCAGCAATGTCAAGCTGATTGGGGGGCAATTATGCAATACAAGATCAAAGTTTGGCACTTATATGAAAAAGCTCATCATGCACGTGACAAATACACAAGATTTGGAAAGCAGCGGCAGGCGGCCAAAAGTGGTCGGGAGCAATTCTCTTCCTTCTTGCTCTCTTCCCCCCAATGACGTACGAGCTGACGTGATCACAAAGAGCCAATAATTTTGAGCACGTTTCTCTTTGCAGAATTTGATCGAACAGGCCCCAAACTGTATTGTAGTATTATAAAGTTCAAAATTTGATACGTTTCTCTTCATTCTGGCAACCATCTTCAGGGGGGTCTGATAAAATACTGAAGAAAATCATACTCCAGATTGTTGCCAGTTGAGAATTGGAGCAATGGCGGAAGAAAACAATGTGCCATTGTTGGAAAAGTTGTATTTTGAAAACTGCCCAGGTTGCAGATTTGACAAGAAGAAGAACACCACTTCAGGGATCCCGTACAAGGAGCTGTTCTTTGTGTGGATCATCGTCCTCGCTTCTGGTAATGGGAATTTTTTTGGAGTTTTCTTATCTGGGTCTGTCTTGTTTTTTGTTGGTCCATATTTTCGGAAAAGATTAGACCTTTTTTAAATGTTGGATTTTACCTTAGTTCTTTAGTTTTTTCACTTTATGCTGCTAAAGATTCTCTATTAACCTATTATTTGTCCAATAATCGGATTGAATGGCTTGAGGGGAAAAATGAGGGCTGGACTGGGGGGTTTAAAACCATAATCTTAGTCAATGCCAATTGGGATTGCTGCTTGCATTTGAAGCTAATATGTGTATGCTTTTATGTTTTTTTAAATCTTGGTTTTAAGTATTCTATGTTTTTCATGAAGTATATGGTTGCTAGGAAATAACTGATTATTGTACTACTATTAACTGTTGGTATGCTGCTCTGTTTGACTTATGAGGATCAATGGTGATGAGAGCATTGCAAATGACTTATTATTCTACGGCCGAGAGAAACTGCATGGCTTTGTGAAGGTTGAGGAGATGAATCTTATTTAGGTCAGTGGAAAGCATGTATGATTGCATTCCTGACATACAGACAGATAGAAATCACTGGAGATTGGTTACAATG
The DNA here is from genome assembly GCA_030789695.1 of Scilla litardierei. Lineage (NCBI taxonomy): Eukaryota > Viridiplantae > Streptophyta > Magnoliopsida > Asparagales > Asparagaceae > Scilla > Scilla litardierei. Next base: position 13,744,952 of record CM061137.1, on the reverse strand, counting down.
CTCTTGAAGTGATTCACTTAATAAGATTATGCAGTTGTCCTCTCTTAGTGTGGGTTTTGTATTCTTAATTAGTTCCATGAATTAAACCCAATTTCCTCTTAGAATAGGAATATAATATTAACCGCAAAAGCATGCCTATTTCTTGATCATTGGTTCTCCATTAATGTAGATTTAAGATGGTAATCTCATTCTTTCTCTCCACAAGAGGTGACATCATGGGATGGATCATCACCTATATGCCCACAACGTAACGTCAGTGGAGTTGGGCAGGATCTTAGGATGACTATTTCGATGGCTTATTCCGTGTGTGTTGATGAAGAGAGGAGAGAAACATATATAGGTTCTCAGCCTTGGCTTTCGCTCTTCCCTAAGCATTCTCCATCCACCATAGGATGACATGTAATGTCCCACGAGGACACTTAGTATTCAAAGAGGAATGGAATACGATTTTGGACTTGATTAAGGCTTGATTATGTTAGATGTATATGTATATACCCCTTTTGTATAGGGTCTTTTGTGCTTATTTACCATTGCCTGTACTCTATATATATCGGGCTATTGCCCTTGGAATAATACAAGAGAGTTTATTCCTAACATGGTATTAGAGCTAGGTTTAACCTAAACCCTAGCCGTCTTTTTGCTCTCTCCGCCGCCGCGTCTCCTGAAGCTTTCGCGCCGCCGCCTGCCGCTGCCGTCGGCCGCATCTCCCGAAGCCTTCGCGCCGCCGCATCTCCCGTGCCGCGCCTCCTGCTTCTGCCATCGGCCGTGCCATCTCCCGCGTCGCATCTGCCGCTGCCGTCGGCCGCATCTACCACGCGCCGCTTCTCCCGAAGCCGCGAGTCGCGCCGCCACGTCTCCCGAAGCCTTCGCGCCGCCGCGAGTCGCGCCGCCGCTTCTCACCGGCAATCTAGCCTCCGCCTCCTACGGATCTACCTCTTCATATGGCGTCTCCTACGGATCTACCTCTTCATCATCATCATGTTGTTATCTCTCGGTGTTCGTTGATTTTTGATGGCCTTAATTATAAGGAGTGGATACCGCACATTCGTCTCCATATGCGCGGTCAGCGCCTTTGGGACCTTCTCACCGGCGATCGTCCTTGCCCACCGCGACCGGTGCTTCCCAGTGAGACACCACCACCCCCACTGCTGATGACACCGCCAAGAAGGCGGCAACCGATGCGTATGCGACTGCTGTTGCTGCTTATTCCTCTCAGGATGTTCTCTATCGACGGTGGTGTGATGACGATGCTCGTGCCGCCAACATCCTCATCGCTAGCATTGATGTGTCTCTGACTGGCGACATTGTGAGTTTGGCGACGTCTCAGCTGATGTGGGATCATCTTAGCTCTCACTATGAGCCTACCGGTGACTCCCTCTACCTTGCTGTCGTCAGACAGTAGCACGCTCTTCAGCAGGGTGATGCCACGGTCGATGAGTTCTATGCACAGATATCTGCTATCTGGCGTCAGCTCGACTCTTTGGGACCAACGATCTGTCGTATCTGCCAGTGTTGTCAGCATCAGCACTCCCACCTGCAGCTTCATCGGGTCTATGATTTTTTGACCCGACTTCGGCCTGAGTTCGAGCAGATACGTGCCCAGCTGCTTGCCCGTCACCCGCGCGTGACGTTCTTGGAGGTTCTTGCTGCTATTCGTACTGAGGAGACTCGTCTTCGTACTGCTGGTCTTGTGGCACCTTCTGCTTCTGTTTTGGCGACCCGTGCTCCTGCTTCTTCTGCTCCTATCACACCAGATCTGCCTTCTGCTACAGCACCCGTGCGAGGTAACACCAGACGCTGCACCTACTGCCACCGAGACAGACATGTGAAGGCGCAGTGTCACAAGAAGCGGAGGGATCAGGCTGCTGCCAAGAAGAAGAAGGAGACTGACACTGGGGGTTTCACCTCTCAGAGGAGCACTACCCCATCTGATACTGAACAGGAGCTTCTCACGTTATTTCGTCGGATGTCTGCTTCTGGGGCATCAGGCTCTGCTTCTTCTGCCAGTCAGCCTCTAGGTACTGCGACACCATCTTCCACCACCTCAGTTACCTCTCCTTGGATCCTTGACTCTGGTGCTTCATTTCATATGACTCCTGACTCTACCACTTTACATTCCATTAGTACTCCCTCCAGCCCTGTCACAGTTCTCACTGCAGATGGCACCCCACTTTCAGTTACAGGGCTAGGCACACTTTCTAATCCCACTTTTCATGTCCCTGCTGTGTCCTTCGTTCCAAAACTCACCATGCAGCTTATGTCGGCAGGCCAACTTACTGATCATGGTTGTCGTGTTATTCTTGATTCTGACTCTTGTTCTATCCAAGATCGTCGCACGGGCACTCTAGTTGGTTCTGGCCCCGCAGGCGTGATTCTCCGCGTCTTTGGGAGTTTGACTGGCTTAATCTTCCTTCCGCTGCCTCTACCAGTCCTCCCATCACCACTATTGCCTCCGCCTCTGCTGCATCCTCTACCGGTTCGTTTGCCCAGTGGCATCATCGCTTAGGACATCTCTGTGGTTCGCGTCTTTCTTCTTTGGTTCGTAGAGGTTTATTAGGGTCTGTCTCTGGTGATATGTCTTTAGACTGTATGGGCTGTAAACTTGGCAAACAGTTACAGCTACCTTATCCTACTAGTGAGTCTGTCTCTCAGAGTCCTTTTGATCTTGTTCACTCAGATGTATGGGGTCCGGCCCCCTTCGTTTCGAAAGGGGGTCATCGCTACTATATTATATTTATAGATGATTTTTCTCGCTACACTTGGATATACTTTATGTCCTCTCGTACTGAGGTTTTGTCTATTTATAAATCTTTTGCTACCATGATCCGTACACAGTATAGCACTCCCATTCGGGTTCTTCGTGCTGACTTTGCTGGAGAATACTTATCTCGGCACCTTCGTGCCTTTCTTGATACCCAGGGCACTTTCTCACAGTTTTCCTGTCCTGGTGCTCATGCCCAGAATGGCGTTGCTGAGCGCAAGCATCGTCATTTACTTGAGACTGCTCGTGCCCTTATGATTGCTTCCTCTGTTCCCCCTCAGTTTTGGGCTGAGGCTATATCTACTGCTACATATCTCAGCAACATGCAGCCATCCTCTCCTCTTCAGGGTGCGATTCCACTTGAGCGCCTTCCTACACCACCTCCAGATCTGCCGTCTTATCATGAGCTTCGTCTTTTTTGTTGTGTCTGCTATGTCTTGTTGTGAGCGCACCAAGTTGACAGCCCAGTTTGCTGAGTGTGTCTTTCTTGGATATAGTGTTGTGCACACGAGATATCGGTGTTGGGATCCTGTAGCTCGACGGATGCGGATTTCTCGTGATGTGACTTTTGATGAGTCTCGTCCCTTCTTCCCTCGTCCTTCTTCATCTTCCAGTCCGGCTTCTATTGTTGAGCCTCTTTTGTTTCTCATTTTTCCTGATAGTCCACTATCCACCATTCCACCACCCATACCCCCATCACCTGTGCCCTCAGCTCCACCACCAGTGCCCCCTGTGCCTCCGGTCACCTCTGCACCTACCCCAGGACATGTTTCTCCCTTTCCTCTTCACTACACTCATCGTCAGCGAGTCGAGGATCCTCCTGCAGTGCCTTCTCATGAGATGCCCTCCATCACCAGTGACCCTCCTGAGTTACCCTCTTCCTCCAGTGACCCTCCTCGTTACCACCTTCGTGATCGTGAGTCACTACGCCCTCCTGGTCGGTTTACTTCTCTGGGTACTTTTCTTGCCGAGCCGACCTCTTATCGGGATGCCGCTGCTCACCAGGAGTGGCAGCATGCTATGGCAGAGGAGATTGCTGCGCTTGAGCGTACTGGTACGTGGGATCTTGTACCCCTGCCTGCATGTGTTCGTCCTATCACGTGCAAGTGGGTTTACAAGGTCAAGACCAGATCTGATGGTACTCTGGAGTGCTACAAGGCTCGTCTTGTAGCGCGCGGTTTTCAGCAGGAGCATGAGATAGATTTTGAGGAGACATTTGCTCTTGTTGCTCATATGACTACTGTTCGCAGTCTTATTGCTGTTGCTGCTGTTCGTTCATGGACTATTTCCCAGCTTGATGTCAAGAATGCTTTTCTCAATGGCGTTCTTGATGAGGAGGTTTATATGCGACCACCACCTGGTTATTCTGTCCTCGATGGCATGGTTTGTCGCCTTCTTCGCTCTCTATATGGTCTTCGGCAGGCTCCACATGCTTGGTTTCAGCGGTTCTCTTCTGTCGTCACTGCTGCTGGTTTTATTGCGAGTGATCATGATCCTGCTCTCTTTGTTCATACTTCATCTCGTGGTCGGACGCTTCTCCTTTTGTATGTGGATAATATGATTATCACTGGAGATGATCCCCAGTATATTGCTTTTGTGAAAGCACGACTGAGCGAGCAGTTTCTTATGACGGATCTTGGCCCTCTTCGTTACTTTCTGGGGATTGAGTTTTCCTCCACACCTGATGGCTTCTATCTCTCTCAGGAGAAGTATATTCCGGATCTTCTTGATCGGGCTTCTCTTGTTGATCAGCATACCGCTGATACATCGATGGAGCTGAATGTACATCTTCGCTCTACTGACGGTGAGCCTCTTCCGGACCCCACTCGTTATCGCCATCTTGTTGGCAGTCTGGTCTATCTTGGGATCACTCGACCAGATATTTCATATTCCGTGCACATCTTGAGCCAGTTTGTTTCTGAACCTACTCAGCTCCACTACAGCCACCTTCTTCGTGTCCTGCATTACATGCGCGTGACCAGCCACCGTCGATTATTCTTTCCACGCTCTGGTCCTTTACAGCTCCATGCTTACTCTGATGCGACTTGGGCCAGTGATCCTTCTGATCGTCGGTCTCTATCTGCCTATTGCGTCTTCCTGGGTGGCTCTCTCATCACTTGGAAGACCAAGAAGCAGCAGGCGGTTTCTCGATCGAGTGCTGAGGCTGAGTTGCGTGCTATGGCCTTGTTGACATCAGAGATTATTTGGCTACGTTGGTTACTTGAGGATTTTGGCGTCTCTATTTCCACACCTACTCCTTTGTTGTCTGACAGTACAGGTGCCATCAGTATTGCTCGTGACCCGGTGAAGCATGAGCTCACCAAGCACATTGGTGTGGACGCCTCTTTTACGCGTTCACAGGTACGGGATAAGGTTATTGCTCTACAGTATGTGCCTTCTGAGTATCAGCTCGCGGATTTTTTCACAAAGGCCCAGACTAGAGCACCGCACAGTTTTTATCTTTCCAAACTCAGTGTTGTTGATCCACCATGAGTTTGAGGGGGGGTGTTAGATGTATATGTATATACCCCTTTTGTATAGGGTCTTTTGTGCTTATTTACCATTGCATGTACTCTATATATATCGGGCTATTGCCCTTGGAATAATACAAGAGAGTTTATTCCTAACAGATTAAAGCCTTGGGGACCAATGCCCTAAAGAAGGCCAAAGCGGCCCAATATGGGCTGATTTTGGTTCGGCTCCAATAGCCGAACAAGCAGATCATATTCCAATATGGATCCGAATTCGATGGGCAAGTCCAACACTTAGAAAGGACAGTCTTGGTGATTATGTTCAATGTCCAGTGTTCACTCTGTCTTGAATGCCATTTTATAGATCATTGCTTTTTTAAATCTCTTCTTATGTTGTCAAGTTTTTTGCGAGGCATTTGTCATGATGATTTGAATTTTACCAACTTCGGCATATATTATATCCCAGTTGTCTATTTAGTCGGCTGCATGGCCAATCCGTATTCCTAAATCAATAATGATCTTGAAAGTTAATTCATTAGATGTCACATTTTTTTGTACATTAAAGATTTGGAATGCTTCTTATTATCTATGATTTGTTACAGCATTTGTTAAATATTTGGCACATTTTTTGTACATTCAAGATTGGAATGCTGCTTATATTCCTTTATAGTTTGTTTGATTTTTTTTATTTTTTGTTGATCTCTTAGTTACTATAAGACTTTTAAAACTTTCAATTTTCTTTCCACTTTTCTCAGGTCTACCAATATCATCATTGTTTCCATTCTTGTACTTCATGGTATGTATCACATTGTATATCCTGCAAGCAAATGCTTTCCATTCCATTTTGTAATACATTGTTCGCAAACTTTCAAGAATTGGATTGCTTTGTTTTATGTCCAAGATTGCTGCAGTTATGTGTCATTTTGTGTTGAAGAATGGGGAGGGGGGAAAACTTATCAATAAGGATACACCTGATAAATCTCAAGTAATTTGCTCAGTTTTCATGTATGTGCATTTCCTCATCTCTTTCTGTCAAACTTTGTTGTATTTGCTTTGTTAGCGAGGACATGCTAGTATTTAAAATTTACAAGTTTACCTGGAAAACTGTAGAAGTACTGCTGAGAAATAGCATATGGCTGAATTAAGGAAGGCCACCCATACCACTTTCGCCTAAATGATAGAAAGTGGCAGTGTAACCATTCTTTTTTGCATTCAATCCTATTCATCGACATGTCTTAGGAATTCCTGGCTAATGTCTTCTCCTACATTCTCTACATAATATAAAAGAAATTGGGTACCGTTAACATAATCACCTCTCTAACTCTTGCCACCGGTACACCAACATGGATGTTTTCTTGGTTGCAAGATTGTTGTTGTTAGTAGTGGAACACCATATGGAAGTTGAGGTGTCTAGTACGTCGCAAAATAATCACCGGTCTAGAAGTTACTGCCTAGTGATTTGGATTTGTTATAATGCACCTGGTGTGCACTACAGAGTACAGCTCATGACTGCTTCAACTTAAATTTGACACAGATAAGGGACTTTCACGTTGCCAAAAGAGTGGAGGATATTGGGTTTTATGCTGGCTTTGTAGGTTAGTACATGAAATGTATATTGAAATGATAATATGTGATATTCGACGAAAAAATTCCACCTCAGATGCTACGAGTTCACCATTAACATTGAATTTTTCTGCATTCCAAGGGGCTTCATTCATGCTTGGGAGAGCTCTGACTTCTGTGTTCTGGGGAATGGCGGCTGATAGATGGGGAAGGAAACCTGTCATAATATTCGGCCTTGTTTCATCGTCAGCACTTCCTACTTGACTAGTTAATTTGAACCTGCCATATTCAAAATGAATCATGCAACTTCTTAGGATTTTCCTATGCTTTTGATTTTTTTCATTAACGATTTTAAAGCTTTATTTCAGGATTGTATTTAATACACTATTTGGATTAAGTGTAAATTATTGGATGGCAATTGCTACAAGATTTTTGCTTGGAGCTTTGAATGGGATGCTTGGCCCGATAAAGGTATTTCATATTTCTACTCATATGCAGCTGCCCATAGGCCCTATTAAGTTTTTCTTTGTAATTGGACTCTCCAGGCATACGCTACAGAGGTTTGTCAACGGGAGCATCAATCTATTGCATTATCAATGGTAAGAACCTTCTAATGAGGAATTATGCAAACTAAATTAGTCTAGACAACACAATGGAACTTCTCATGTTTATTGTTTCTACAACATTTAAAAGGACCCTACATCTTTTATATGTACATTGCTTGAACGCATCTCAAGTATGTGATGCTTAAGCACTACTCCCAAGTGTAGGAGGACGTCAAGTAATAAATTTATATCCGGTGAGACCGGGTCGGATCACGGGGACACGTCGTTTTGCAATCGCAAGTTCAATTAATAAAGTAGAGATAAAGACGAAACTACAACCAACTAAGCTAATGGTGGAAATGCGCGTGAAAATGTGGGTGAGACCATCTACCAAACCAACATCCTAGGGTTCGAGAATCGGAGAGGAAAATAGGCGAGGAAGCTTGTGTGGTGTGTGGGAATGAGGTTGCTAATCATATGGGTTCAATCCGAGGATAACTCAATTTTCTTTCCGGCTAAGGAAAGCGCAATCGGTGGATGTGGCATTTTAACAAACACTTGGTGTGCAATGAAAGTAGATTATGGAAAATCGAGATAATAAACAACCAAGCATATATGAATGGTACCACTAGGCAAACTCCACTCTAGGGATATCCACTAGGATCCCTAATTCAAAGTATATCCCAAAAAAATCCTACCACATAAACTTTTAAACATGCAAGATTGAAATTCCATAGCCCAAGCAAGCAACATCACCACACAACCACACACAATGAGATCTAGCTACTCATATCAATAAAAGAGACATTTTCATCTCTAAAAACCATCATCCAATATCATTACAAATCACCAAATCAAAATACACAAAGAAAGAGAAAGAGTTCACCAAGATTTCTCTAAGAAAAACATAAACTTTCTCTTCCAAAGTGCTCCTCCAAGCTTTCTTGTTCCTCTCCAATGGCCTCTAACCCTAAGAATGAAGAAGAAGGAGAGTGGAATGAGGGAAAAAGAGGGGAGGAAAGCCCAAGAAATAGACTCAGAATTTCGGGTCTGAAAACAGCCCAAACGGGTCGGATCCGCGCCCAAACCCGCAACTAATGCCCAAATCTGCAGAAATTTTCAGCACCGCCACCCTGTCTTGCGAAAATTCTAGAAAAATCATCCGACCTCGGATTGACGTGTTCCAGGCGGCGATGGAACCGTAACAAAGTGTACTCTAACAGAAAAATATCATTAGGCCGAAAAATACACTGGAATAATAGCAGATTTCTTCACAAGAGGGGCAAATCTGCAGAAATTTTCAGCACCGCCACCCTGTCTTGCGAAAATTCTAGAAAAATCATCCGACCTCGGAATGACGTGTTCCAGGCGGCGATGGAACCGTAACAAAGTGTAGAATACCAGAAAAATATCATTATGTCGGACTATATATTGCAATGATAGCAGAATTCTGCACAATAGGGGAAAATCAGACTTTCTAGCCCAGAAATTTTCAGCTCCGTCACATTGTCTTCCAAAAAATGCAGTAAATTGCTCCGACCTCCAAAAATTCTGGAAAAATATGCGTTGGAATTGGGACTTCACGAAATTCAACTGAAAAATAATAGAAGACCAAGATGAAGATGCTAATAAGCTGTAAAAATTATGTTTTAAGCATATAAAAACGGTAAGCTCCAATATTAAGTGTTATCATCAAAATGCGCGTATCGGAGCCAAAATGAACACAAATTATGCACAAAATGCCATCTAATGAGGGGTAAAATATACAATATTGAACCCTAATCATATATCTGTCTTTAGAATGGATTATTTGGTGGTTTATGGATTGATAACTAATACAAAACTTCTTATACAATTTGTTTTGACATCACTAGATGAACACGAAAAATAAAACCTCACACAATTTGTATATAAGAATGGTGCTCAATCAACATTCTGATTCCTATCATGGAACATCATGCTGATTGAAGAAGCTACCAAGAATAATTTTAACCCTCACACACCCCCCCCCCCCCCCAACACAAACCCAATCCATACACCCACCCACGCCTACACACCCACACCCACTCCAAAGTTCTCGGCTACATTTCTCAGCGACACCCCTCCACATGCTCATTTTAGTGAGGTAAGGGGCTGACCTGTATACATGTGTGCCTAATGAGAATATGTAGATTAGAATTGGAACTATTTTTTGCCTACTCAATGTTACTGTCATAGGATATATGTGTTTGTGGTCAGAAGACCCAAATAAAGTGGGAAATAAATCAAAAAACAAAAATGTAGCTCTCACGCCCGCTTCCCAGAATCCTAAGAGAAACAGCAGTGACAAGCCCGTGCACACTTAAGTCTAATGGGAATTCCTCTCTTGAGATTAAATGCGAACTCGTCAAGATAAATTTCAAGGTCCATCTGCTTCTAACTATTAATGAGCAACACGAAATGAGAGTATAAGCAATTTCTTTAAAGTCATGATCATTATTTGCATTAACAAGAAATTTTTATTATATGAAAACATTATGTCTGGTTAGGAGTATTACATCCTACACACCTTACAAAAAATCCGTCCTCGGAATTTCTCAAAACAAGACGCTAAAAACAAAATACGATAAAAACTAATTCTCAAATAACAAATAACATCATCTAGGAGGTAGAAGCTCCCATCTCCTTCGATGTCATGGTGTAGGCATGACGCTTCAGGAGCCTATGCTGATAAGCCTCCCGTTGGGATGGTGGATGTTGACTTTGCTGACTGGCATTGGCTGTTGTTGTCTTGTCAACTCGTCTAAGGAAATTCCCAATGGAGTGCTCAGACTCACCACAAATCAAACACATGTTCCATCAATTGCAATCCTTCTTCACATGTCTAGGTCGATGACAGTAGTTGTACACCACGGGTCATAAGTATCGGTTCCGCTCTTCTTGAATTGCATATTATTCGCCATCTGTAGAGCAAGTTTCTTTGGTTTGGCATGTTATGTGTTCAATGGTGGTGCTTGAGGTTGGCGGCTCGGTCTTACTGAAGTTGCCAGAGGTGCTGGAAGTGGTAGTTTCTGAGTGCTAGCCAGTGGTTGCGCTGCATCCCTCTCAACTCGGTTGTGCATGTGAGATGTTGACAAGATCGTAGCATGGGTGATAGATCCATCACAATCAGTTTCCTTTGAATCTTTATACCTAGACCCTGTTGGAACTTGGAAGTGCCTGGCTGAAGCCAATGAAGTGGCCACCATCTCTAGAGTAAACTTATCTACCATAGAGAACTCAACGTCGTACTGCTCTACTATCATAGAACCTTGCTTCAGATTGGTGAATCTCGCATGCAGTTCCATTTATGCCTATAGTAGAAAGTGTTTGGCATTGAAAAGATCGGTGAATGTCTCCCACACAATTGGCTGTTGCAGACGCTTTTCCTCTGCCAACCACCACACTCTGGTATTGTCAGTCAATTGCAACCTAGCAATATCCACCCAAGAGTTGTCTGGGATCTAGGCAGCTCTTAGCTTGTCTTCAGTACTTTGCAACTATTCTTTCGCTTGAAGAGTCCCATTGAGAGTCTTCAGATGTAGTGCCTGAAACTGTTGAACTCTCGATTCGGTCCTAAACTCCCTCAGAACAACCTGTCAAAGCATATCTACTTGCTGCTGGTGTAGACCAAATATTCACATCACAATTTCCTCCGACACTTGGAGGACTCCAGAGTTGGGCTCAGGGTTAGTGTTTGGGTTGCCTCTCGAACCACCACCTCTGTCTTGGTTCTTGTTCGTTGCATTGTTTCAATTCATGGAGTCAATGAGCTCCCAGCCGCACGTCCACGAGGAGTATATACTTGAGACGTCTTGTATTTAAAATGACATTGGTAAATTTTGAGTATAAATCTTGGTTGAGTCAACTGGAGAAAGATTTGATTCAGTTAACGAGTTGAGAGATTCAAAAGGAAGATCTTCGAATGAGGTGAGAAATAATATTCAGAGTTAATGAGTTGGTCATCAAAGATGGATCAAGAAGGTACGTTGCTCATTAAAAATTTTATGCAAACTTGCATGGGCCACAACAAAACTTATCACGTCTCCCTTCCCAAAATTCTAAAGGAAACATAAGTTACAAGCCCGCACACACTTTAGCATACTGAAATTTTCTCTCTTCAGTTTAAATACAAACGCGTCAAGATAAATTCCAAGATCTGTCTACTTCTAACTACTAATGAGCAACACAAAATGATACTATAAGCAATTTCTTTGAAGTCATGAAAGTCATTATTTGCATTAAAAAATTTATTACATGAAAACATTTAAGGTCGAGTTAGGGGTATTAAAGTAGCTGTGTAGAAAGCAAATAGAGCGATAAATAAATGAATAAATTGCTGTAAAAAGCAAAAGTTATATAGGAAAAAACAGATGATCCACCAAAGGTGATTGATGGAAAACAGATAATATAAGAAAACTAAATTAAATATGATAAAAGAGGTGTTATCAGAAAAGTGACAAAAAACACAATATACATGCAGAATAAAGAATTGCTGGAGGAAGTACATTAATTCATGAATGGACAGGCCGAAAAAAGGAAGTTAACCAAACAAATGATGAACTAGAAAAGTTGACATAGATCTTTAATGAAGTTAAATACCTAATTTTAGAAGACTTTGGAGTAACTTCACAATTTACAGGGGTTACAAGTTCTCAGTACACACTGTAAAAGATACTACAAAAGGCAACTCATTCCCCCAATTCATGTTGATGATCCATTATTTCTTGTTTACTTTTGATATTTAAACCTCCAGTAGCTATTAATTTGACTTTATTTTTCTTTTGCTCCACTTAATAAGAGAACATCACATCAACTACATCTAAGTAAAACCCTTAGTTATCACCTTACACCCATTAATTATATATATATATACACACACACACTAGTCATAAACCGGGACCATAAGTCACAGGACATTCAAAATATTCCCTTGAAAATTACAACATGGTCAAAATCTCCCCACCCCAAAGTTTACAAACTCATCCAAATCCCTCCAAAAAAATTTGCAGTCACCTTCAAAATATTTCCCCCAACAAAATATTTTAACCCCATTCAAACTAAAATTTAGTTCCTTCGAAGAATTTAGTTCCTCCAAAGTTTAGTTCCTTCCAGATTTAGTTCTTCCTAAAATTTAAAATTTTTGTTTCTTTCAGATTTAGTTTCACCCAAAATTTTAAATTAAAATTTAGTACCCTTAGAAAATTTAATTCCCACAAAAAATTTAGTTTCCCCAAAATTTAGTTCCTTCCAGATTTAGTTTGTCCCAAAATTTAAAATTTTAGTTCTCCAAATTTTAATTTCATCCAGATTTAGTTCCTCCCAAAATTTTAGGTTTTCCTTCCAAAATTTTAGGGTTTCCTCTCAAAATTTTCATAACCTCTCATTCTACACATTGATTCCTCAAGATTCAATCCTAATCATCTTTCTAGCTGCTCTTTTGTTCTAGTCGGCAACCACATTCAGAAACATCCTCAATTGTTTAATAAATATATAATGAATAGGTTGCATTCAAGTATAATCGGGTTAGGTATTCAAACCAAACCGACTTGATTTTTATTCTGGTTAGACATGATGAACCGGATTCTACTCAAACCAGATTACACACTTACCCACACCTGATAATACGGGTCATTGTTGCTTTTAATGATGTGCTGAAAAATCACATGGGTGCACAGTATATGGGGCCCTCTCATTGTTTTGTTGTTGGGAATTAAAAGCCAACTTGGCTTTTGTTTCCAGATAGCAAGGGAGAGGCTCTCTCAGTTTTCTGCAGAGAAGAAAAAAGTGGCAGCGGCTTGTTTTTCCAGAGAGCAAAGAAGAACGCTCGGCTGCCATTTTTTTGGGAGAGCTATGCTTGGATCTGAAATTGGAGAGCAAAGCTAGGGTTTTGGAAAGCCAAAGAGCTTTGCTAGTGAGATCCATGGAGAGTATCTTCGTTTCTTCTTCTGTGTTTGAGATCTAGAGTCCCTTGGGTAGCTTCCTAGTTTGAGGCTATATTACTAAGGAGTGATCTCATTGGTGTGGGATTGGTCCCTTGAGGAGCTCTACGTGTTGTAGGGGCTTTGTTATCAAGGATTCCCACTTGGTTGAGAGTGTGTGAGCTTGGTGAGAGATCTAGGGTTAGGTCTTGTTGCTTGGAGCTATTCTCTTAGTGTGGAGGAAGATGATGAGGTCGATATATGCCTTGCTTGATCAGTAGTGTAACCGAGTGCATTGGATGCTGGATGTAGGTTGTTCGCAACCGAACCAGGGTAAATCTCCGTCTCTTTTGTGTTGCTCTTAATTTCGTATTATATTTGCGTGCTTACATTATCTATCGCAAGATCGTCGAGGGAGTTGGTAGTTGGTGACAACTCTCTCTTGTGTCCGTGAGGTGCTTGGTTTTGTGCCTAGGTGACATCTCGGTGGAATTCGGCCTTAGGATTGTTTGGCCACCGTTTCTGCGTATTGTAGGTGGCATTGTGTACATATCCTAAGTGTTAGGGAGGTGCACGGGGATCCAACAAGTGGTATCAGAGCTTCCGGTTTGCGAAGAAGTGTAGTGCCGCGATGGCGTCTTGCTCATGTAAGGAGGTGGCCGGGTGTTCATGCGAAGTAGAGAGGCTAAATGGCCAGGACAACTATGGTCCATGGCGACAGAAGATGGTGGCTTTGTTGAAGCACCATGGAGTTTACGGTGCCGTACGTGATACGGGCATGCCATGTAAGGCAACGGTGTATGATAAGCGAAGGATGGAGCTTAAAGCCCTCGGTGAGATATTGCAATCCTTGGAGGATGAGATCCTTTGGTAATTTACCGATGTGGATGTCGTGAGCGACCTATAGAGGATGCTTGAAGCTCGGTACTCGACCAAGACACTAATTGGACGAAGGTTGCAATTATGGCAACGCTTCTATACTCACAGGATGAAAAGGGGAACCTCGTTGTGGAACCATGTTGGTGAGATGGACCGTATAGTAATGGACCTACGGGAATTGGGGAGTATGATAGAGGATGAGCAACATGCAATAGCACTATTGTGTTCTCTTGCTCCGGTGTATTCCAAGTTTGTAGGCTCGATGTTGAATAGCGAGACTCACTCACGTTGGATGAGGTGAAGTTTGCATTGAATACGGAGGATCTTCAAAGTTTGGTGTTAGTTGACACCGATGGTTGTGAGGTACCCAATGTCATCTGGGGTCGCCAAGAGGGAGGACCCACTGCAAGATCCAAGACGAGCCGTACCAAGAGTTGTAATCGGCGGCAGCGGCAGCGGTCCAAGTCAAGGGGCCGCGGTGACAACAAATGCTTTCTATATAAGGAAAGCGGGCATTGGAAGAGGGATTGTCCGAGGTTGAAAGCGAGGATGTCGATTGGCATTGTGGAAGATGTTCAGAGTTCGACTCTTGTTGGAGTACGAGACGAGATGTTTTCTAGTGAGGATGATTGCTCGGTGTTTGCCGCATACTCCGTGGGAGAAGCGCAATGTTCGTGGCTATTGGACTCAGGGTGTTCATTCCATATGACTCTGGATAGGAGTGCGTTCGACTCATACATTTCATGCATTGGAGAGCGGATTCTCGTGGGGAATGGTATGGAGTGCGAGCAGGTTGGGAGTGGCACGATCAGAGTCAGGATGCACGATGGCATCGTCCGTGTGTTTGATGGCGTCAGACATGTTCCTGATCTTCGCAGTGGCCTGATATCGATAGGAGCTTTGACCGGGATGGGCTACAGGGCAGTGATCTAGGAGGATCGACTGCGTATTTTCCGAGGATGCTTGGTTGTCATGAGGGGGAAGAAACGTGGCAACTTGTATGCGCTCGATGGGCACACAGTAGTAGGCGAGACTGGTAGATCACAGGAGTCCGATAGTGGAGATCCAGCGAGACTGTGGCATCTCAGATTGGGGCATACTGATGAGCAGAGCCTTGACATTCTTCAGAGGAGGAGTGTGTTCGTAGGTGATCGTGTGCTTGAGTCTTGCAGTGACTGTGGTGCAGAGCGGTCGAAGCAAGTGCAGTTTGGGACAGGTGTTAGACACAGCAGGGAGCCCCTAGAGTGCGTCTACACCGGCGTATGGGGTCCATGTCTAGTTCCTTCCCTGGAAGGCGCGAGGTACTTCGCGGCCTTCATAGATGACTTCTCGAGGAGAGTCATGGTTACTCTCATTGGATCTCGGGAGGAGATCCATGCGAAGGTGCAGTTATGGAGGAGCATAGTCGAGAGGCGGATGGGTAGACCCGTGGGAGAGATCCGTACCAACGACGTAGAGATACAGGATGTTTGCAAGTCAGAGGGGATCACGTGCCGATACACCATTCCTGATGGAGACCCTCACGGTGGCGTAGCAGACAGTATGATCAGGATGTTGGTAGAGAAGACACGGGGGCTATTGAGACCATCATGCCTTCCTAGGAAATTATGGGTGGAGACCCTTGCTACTGCGGCATACCTCATCAACCGAACACCGTCACTAGCCGCAGGTAGTTCTATTTCCGAGGAGTTATGGACGGACAAAGTCATTGACTTCTCGCATTTGCGTACGTTTGGATGTCCTGTGTGGCCACACGAGAGGACGATGTCGAGGTAGGACAATGTGCACATGATTGTGTCCTACTTGGATACGCTGGTGGAGTTACGAGAGGGTACAGGTTATGGTGTCCTAGTACTCGTGAGGTGATTGTTAGACGATACGTCATGGTTGACGAGTCTGCAGTGCTTATGGCGGAGCAGACTCATGACGGTGTGCAGAGAACAGAGGACAGCCCGGTCCATAGAGATGTTGAGGTGATTTAGATTCAGACTCAGGCAGATGATCAGACACGTGTGCAGACGGACATGGTGCAGAGTTCATCCGATATGGTCAGTGTCAGTGATCAGCAGGTATCTCACGATGTAGCTCCAGATTCAGTTCAATTGGAGGTGCAGAGGACAGTGGTCTACGAGGAGGCGTTGCAGTCGGACGTCGTATCGATGCAGTCAGTTGCAGTGTGTGAGGAGACAGAGGTCTCTCACAGTTCTAGCGTGCACATTGTGGGCTCTTTTGAGGAGACCCAATATACTGAGGTATGCAGCTTTAGCTTCGAGGTAGAGCCGTCGATCTACGGAGGAGTAGGGCAGTTGGTTTCCGCGCCGATGCCGGAGGTTGCAGTGGGTGAGGAGACGTCGGTCTCTCACGTTTCTAGCACGCATGAGTTGGTTACTTCTGAGGAGGACCAGCGTGTTGAGGTGTGCAGCTTCAGCTTCAGGGTAGAGAGGTCTTCTGAGGAGCTTGACATCAGGGTAGAGCATTCGCTGTGCATAGTAGAGCAGTCTTCACAGTATGGACACATGCGATATGGCTCTCGTTTGGCTAGGGGTAATTTATCAGGTGCATCTTCTGATACTTCAGAGGCCAGACCGGTAGAGATGCAGAGGAGCAGGAAATCTGATAGCGTGGTGGAGCATGGAGACTCCCACGGCAGTGTGGAGACTGCGATGGTGGTCCCAGGTGGAGTTGCCACTAGGGACATGGAGCTGAGAGTTAGGATGCCACATATCGAGTGCGTTCTCACTCGATATAGGGAGGAGGCAGAGCCGAGAGGAGCTCCTTCAGTGTGCGCTCATATCTCACCTTCGGCGAGTTCATCACAGGGCATGGCAGGTGAGGACGATCTCCAGAGGCTAGATGTTGGTGCGGCAGACAGTTTGGCGCTTGTGAGTGCGCATTCGTGTCTTGGGTCGTCGGCACAGTCAGTTGAGATGCAGAGCCGGTGGACGGTGAGTCTTGATGACAGGCATCAGCAGACAGAGCGGATACGGACGACGTATCGATGTGACCCAGTTGTGGTCAGTCTGCAGAGCAGTGAGGATGACGACGTGTTTCTCATAGATGATGGCCATGGCGAGCATGAGTTGCTCGCGGACCTGTGGGGTGATGATAGGGATGTTCATGGATTGACAAAGGGCTCATTGGACGCTGGCACGGCGTCATTTAGTTCTTTCATAGAGTCCGAGCTCGCAGGGTTATCCTCAAAGACAAATGACTTCATTGCAGACATGTCGATGGACGAGGCGGAGATGCGTGAGGCTAGGCTCAGATGACTTCTGAGCTTGGCATATCTCTCGGAGGATTGAGGCGCCAGAGGGTGCGATTTCCAATGTACATGATGGAGGTTCACATGTTCGATGGTCAAGGCAATGTGAGTTCATACACGACAGATGCAGGCTGGAGCTAGAGCTGTGCTGAAGAGAGTGTGGATTTATCAGCAGGGTAGAGTGTTGCTTTAATGATGTGGTGAAAAATCACATGGGTGCATAGTATATGGGGGCCTCTCATTGTTTTGTTGTTGAGAATTAAAAGCCAACTTGGCTTTTGTTTCCAGAGAGCAAGGGAGAGGCTCTCTCAGTTTTCTGCAAAGAAGAAAAAAAGTGGCAGCGGCTTGTTTTTCCAGAGAGCAAAGAAGAACGCTCGGCTGCCATTTTTTTTGGGAGAGCTGTGCTTGGATCTGAAATTGGAGAGCAAAGCTAGGGTTTTGGAAAGCCAAAGAGCTTTGCTAGTGAGATCCATGGAGAGTGTCTTCGTTTCTTCTTCCGTGTTTGAGATCTAGAGTCCCTTGGGTAGCTTCCTAGTTTGGGGCTATATTACCAAGGAGTGATCTTATTAGTGTGGGATTGGTCCCTTGAGGAGCTCTACGTGTTGTATGGGCTTTGTTATCAAGGATTCCCACTTGGTTGATAGTTTGTGAGCTTGGTAAGAGATCTAGGATTAGGTCTTGTTGCTTGGAGCTATTCTCTCAGTGTGGAGGAAGATGATGGGGTCGATGTATGCCTTGCTTGATCAGTAGTGGAACCGGGTGCATTGGATGCTGGATGTAGGTTGTTCGCAACCGAACCAGGGTAAATCTCCGTCTCTTTTGTGTTGCTCTTAATTTCGTATTATATTTGCGTGCTTACATTATCTATCGCAAGATCGTCGAGGGAGTTGGTAGTTGGTGACAACTCTCTCTTGTGCCCATGAGGTGTTTGGTTTTGTGCCTAGGTGACTCTCGGTGAAATTCGGGCTTGGGATTGTTTGGTCACCGTTTCCGCGTATTGTAGGTGGCATTGTGTACATAGCCTAAGTGTTAGGGAGGTGCACGGGAATCCAACAGTCATGTCCTGGTTTGACCCGTCAGGTTGAGACTCGTTTGCTACACTAACTCCATACGTCGATGGAAGTGGCTATAACCATTTATGATCTTAGGTTATTAATATTATATCAGATGGTTTCTTATATTAGACATATATTCTGGTTCGGGGAGTGTATCTCATTAATTCTATATTGCTTTCTAATTCTTCATCACATCTCTCGTACAAGTCTATAATGCCTTAAATAATTTAAGCTATAGCACAGTAATCTTGATTTGATTATTAAGAATATGAATGTAATTAGGATTTCTGTTTAATTATGATATCTATTTTGAGTTTATTTGCGAGTTTCTATTGTAATAGAGTTTCACAGGCTTTAAATTATTTTCTATTTGTAGGCTCCAAGTTTCTCAGGCACCAAGTTTCTATTGAGATTTTATTTGTATCTCAATATCAATTGAACAAAGAGAATTTCTTTTCAATTCTCATGGTTTCAGAGCCATTGGTCTACAGCATCAAAGTCATCACATCAGTTGCGAGCTTGCGTTGGGCCAACTCACGTAGTGTATGCATACCCTTAGGCCAACACAAGGCAAATCCTCTATCATCATTAGCTATCACTGTCTCTTCAGCTTTATTGTTTGCTTCCTCCTCAGGCTATTGTCTCCAAATCTCTAAAATTATTTTTTAATTCTCTTTTCTCTTCTTTCCACTCTTCAAAGTCCTAAATTCTTCTCCAAATATGGAATGACCCTAATAGGTGATTGGCCTTTTGACCATAGAAAATTTATGGGGGATGAGCTATCCATGGGCTATCTTTTCACCCATGGACTTCCAGCCATGGATGATTCATGAGTATAATGTCCAAAACATATTTTAAAAATATATCACCTACAAAAAATCCATGATTGATGTATGGGAACATCTGTTGGGTGATTATTTTATTATTTTAAAAAATATAATCGCTTACAGAAATCTAGGTGATGTTATATTTTTTTACACCCATAGAAAATCCATGGGTGTTTTCTGTCACTCATGAAAAATCCACGGGTGTTCATTTTTAAAAATATAATCGCCTATGAAATTTTTGTGGGCAATGTGTATTACCCATGAAATATCTCTGTAAATGGTGTGTGTGTAATTTGTTTCTCTTACATTCCCTTATGCAATCACACCCATGCTATATATATATATATATATATATATATATATATATATATATATATATATATATATATATATATATATAGCATTTGATGACTGTTTTGAATTCTAGGGCTGACTAGGACAGGCTGACTAGGACAAAAGGGTTGATAGAAGAATCTCAGTTCTAGGGCTGACCAGGACATGCTGACTAAGACAAAAGGATTGATAGAAGAACGGCTGAGATTTAATCTTGATGGTTGAGATGAGATTTTGTGGAAAGTTTTGGAGGGAAAAACATTTCTAGAAAATGAAAATTTTAGGGGAATGAAAGTTTCTGGATAATATTAGAGTGCACGTAATTAATGCATTTGGGAAAAAAACTTTAACTTGCACTTAATGCTGTAGATCGAATGTTGCTGCAGATTGAATGATCTCTCCCTCAACACAGGGTCCACCGTCTCTTCGACGCATGTGGCAACAAGATGAGAAAATTGTCCCGCGCCGAAGGCGTCTGCTAAATGTTTTATGCTGATTTGTTCTTTCGCATCGAAGGCGCCCGCTAAATTTTTTATGCTGAATTGTTGTTTCGCGCCGAAGGCGTCGGCTAAATTTTTTACGCCGATTTGTTGTTTCGCGCCGAAGGTGCCCGCGCCAAATTTGTTGTTCCGTGTCGAAGGCGCATGCTTCGAATTTGCTGTTCCGCGCCGAAGGCGTATGTGCTGCTAAATATTTTTACGCTAATTTGTTATTCCGCGCAATTTTGGATGTGGAAAGAATTTTTTGGGGAACAAAGATTTCGTGGGGGAAAATCTTAAATGAACCGTGTCCGCTGGCATGTGTTATGACTAGTATATATATATATATATATAATTTGTTTCTCTTACATGCCCCTATGTAATCATAATTTTATTGGCATATATGATATATATTACATTTTGATGACTTTTTGAATCTTTGTCCTACGTGGCACCCAAAATATGACTAGGACAAATTTTGTTGATGACTAGGATGCTGAAACTGATTTGAATTTGAAATTTAGGGCAATATATTGGGATGAAAATTAAAACTTGGGGGGAAAATTTAAAATGAGGTTTGATTTTTGTGTTGGGGGAAAGCTAAAACGGGGAAATATTTAACTTTGAATTCACTTTTGGGGGGAAACAAAAATTTTTACAAACAATTAAATCAGAATGGAACTATTGTGGAACTAATTCTAGAAGAATGAATTTTTAGGATCAACTAAATCCCTGGAAAAACTAAATTTTGGACGGAACTAAAAATTTTGGAAAGTGAAATTTAGCAGTGTAAACCCTAAAATTTTTGAGCGGAACTAAATTTTAAGTGTACTAAATCTATTATACATTCGATGACTTTTTTGAATCTTTGTCCTACGTGGCACCCAAAATATGACTATGACAAACTTTGTTATTGACTAGGATGCTGACTAGGACAATTATAATAGGAAAAATGATTTGAATTTGAATAAGAAACATATTGTGGTGAAAATTAAAACTTGAGGGGGAAATTTAAATGAGGTTTGATTTTTGTGTTGGTGGAAAGCTAAAAGGGGGAATATTTAACTTATTCACTTTTTTGGAGAAACAAAAAAATTTACGAAGAATTAAATTGGAACGGAACTATTAGGGAACTAATTCTAGAGGGAATTAATTTGTACGGTGAACTAAATTCTATGGAAAAACTAAATTTTGGACGGAACTAAAATTTTTGAAAAGTGAAAAATTTAGCGGTGAAAACCCTAAATTTTTGATTTTAAGGGGGGAATATCTTAAATGAATAGTGCCTACGGGCACGTGTTATGACTAGTGTATATATATACACACACACAAATATGAGGAATATGTACGTGTGCTGATATCACACGAAATTAAAATTTTCCTGTGATGTCAATATTTTGGGGCCGAAAAAATATTTTTTAAATTTTTTGCAATGTGTTCTATAACTTGTTGGCTATCTTCGCACCAATTTTCAAGTGAATCCAATACTTTTTGAGCCTCCATTCATGCATTTCAAAAAGATAACTCAAATTCTGAAACAGGCAGCGCAATATTTTTGAAATGCATGGATGGAAGCTCAAAAAGTGTTAGATTCACTTGAAAATTGGTGAGGATGTAGACAACAAGTTGTGGAATACATTGCAGAAAAAATTTAAAATTTTTTTTGGACCCTCAAATTGATGTCAGCACAGATAAACTGAACTTTTGCTGACAACACAGGTCCATATTGCTCTACACACACTTAGTGATGATGTAGCTATGCACGTGAACAACTAAATTAGCTGTTTACATGCATAGAAACATCACCATCCTCCATTTTGACATATTTTTATAGGATTGATGTAGTCATTCTAAAACCCCAAAATCCTAAATATAGATAAACCTTAGAAACATTTGACTCTCGATCTACCCATTGCAAAAAGTTTAATTTTTCAGCAACTTCTGAAACCGTTGAATTTGCCAGGATTATATTGAGGATCAAATAGTATTGGATTCACTTGATTTTTAGAATGTTGATCATCCATGAGTTGTACAATATTCCTATAAAAAATTTCAAAAAATATGGAAAAATAGGTTAACTATGCACATGCATAGCTAACTTAGTTATACACGAGCATAGTCATATTTTCTCCTACACACATACACATACATACATACATACATATCCACACATATCTTAGATCAATCCATGCAATAGTTATAAACCCAATCAAAAAAATCACCTCAATAGATTATCAAAATATATACTAAAAATTGCTAAAACAAATTATAAATTGTTTTACATTGAATTCCTTGATTGTTTATCAAAGTATATACTAAAAATTACTAATAACATATTAAACATGTCCAAGTATATATATCAACCTCACTCGCTCGCTGTCATCATCTCGTAGGTGACTGCTTGACTAACTTCCTCATGTATCTCATACATATATAACAACACATTTAGTTAAAAGTGAGTTTATATAACAAAATAAATAGTAAATAAGTAATAATGATCCAAAAATTATGTGCACATGCATATACATATACTTTCATATATATACGATACGAGAGACATATTTACATGCATACATGATATAAGAATGTATGTGTTCATGCGGTGTTGGTGGGAGCATGAAACGGTGATGATGGCACAAGCGATATCGGTGGTGACAGGGGACCAGACCGTGGGGATGTAAGAGAGTAAGAGTGATATAGAGAGAGTGAAAGAGAGATTGTGAGAAGGGGCATGCAGAGGGTGCAATGGCGGCGGCGGTGACGAGGGGTGGTTAGAGCATAAGTTTTTATTTTTTATTTTATTTATTTATTTATTTTTTTTTTGGGGGGGGGGGGGCAGGACGGGTGAGAGAGTTTGGGAGGGAGAAAAATAGAAGGGGCATTTTGGGCTAGTTTGCACAATCTTTATTGTTTTTATTTTTCAACTAAACACCCACTAGCTGTTCTCTAGGCGATCAAAAAGAATATATGAGTTCAAGTAGTCTTCCACCCATGGATTTTCACCCACAAACATCCATGGATAAAATTTGGTATATATTTTTTAAAAATTAACAAGCAAAACGCACACATGCATGTTGGTTTGCGTTTGTCAATTGTCTGTAGGTGAAAGTTGGTTTATAGCCATGGATAAACACCAACGGGCATCCGTCAGTGTAAGATGTCTTACACCTATGGATTTGCCCGTAGGCGTATATCCATGGGTACACTGATTTTTGCTAGTGATGTGAGCCGAATATTATTTGGAGATGAGATATGTTGGTTTAAATGAAGAAGAATGGAAGTTTAAGGCTCTGTATTTAACCTTACAAGTCGATAAACATGTTTAACTCTACCTTAATGTTGAAGAAATAGATCTGCAGTTTGTTGGCAATAACAAATATGTTACTTGGTTTGTTCATTATCTTTTGCTGTAAGGAAATGACATATGGAACCACTAAGAGAGATTGTACACATGTATAGTTAAAAATGATCGTAAAATAGCCAAATAAAAAATAAAACAGATGTGAAGGCCTGTCATTGTTGTTTATATTTGCAAACTGTCATGACTTATTCGATGTTTTGCCCAGTGATCATAGGACAAAGGAATGAAATTATCTTTAGTTAAATAAAAATTTCAAAGGAATTATATGAATTGTAGCAAGCCCATTATTACTGGCTTAAAGGATATATGATAATCGTCCAGTCAGCTAAGGCAAGCATGGCCCCTACCGATACAAGCTCTTCTGTATCGGTGGTCCTATAAGAGATGACCATGAAATGTAAGCTGAACATACTTTGAGAACGAAAGGATGTAGACTTAATTTGAAAAAAAATGAAAAAGAAAAGAAACTGAGATTTCTCATTTTCCCTCAATCATAGAGAGATGAGTTGGAAAAAAAGTAACACAAAACACCCAAAAATTACAAAGCTCGTTCCAAGGAATTTTTAGAATTTTCATGTTTTCCCTGATACATACTTGGTTTTCCTTTGAATCCAAGTACCACACATTATAATTCAAGTTGATTGAAGAGATAGTAATCTCTTCAACTGAATGCATACCAAGAATTGGATGGAATGAGTACAAATTTGATGTTAGGTGTTTGATTCTGTGTTATATTTCTTATATTGCTTATGGTTGCGGGTATTGCATAAAGGTTACCGTTAGCTTTGATTGTTAATCCATAATTCTTGATTTTTCACAAGATGATTGTTAATTTGACAATGTATTCACCCACCACAACGATTGGTGACAGAGTGCCAACAATATGAATTTAGTATAACCTTAAATAAAACTACACTAATCCTAGTATCTACCCATTGCTAAAGATTTGAAATGTGTTACGATCCCTAGTTCACATCGAAAAAAGAACAAAAGAAATGAAAGGTTTAAGTTTTAGAGGGCCTCTCCACCTAATACCAATTGGTTTTGGGTTGGATGCTAGCTAAAACTAAACAATTGGGGTGTGAGCCTAATGCTAGGGGCCTAGTATGTGAAGTGTCCTTAGCAAGGCTAGTGTTAGGGGTCTAGAATGAGTTGGGTCTCTAACAAATGGACTAGGTTAGGGGTCTAGTATGGGCTGGGTCTCTAAAAAATGGTATCCGAGCAAGCCACATGATACGACCCACGTTGCAGAAGGGACAACCTGTGTTAGAAGCGACCTAAGAAGGGGTGATCCGGTAAAGCCAGAGTGGGTCACTTAGAGTGGGCACCTCAGAGTGGGGGCGCCGTGGATGGCGGTTATCGGAAGCATGGAGATATGTTATGATCTCTAGTCCCACATTGGAAAAAGAACAAAAGAAATGAAAGGTTTACGTATTAGAGGGCATCTACATCCAATACCAATTGGTTTTGAGTTGGATGCTAGCTAATACTAAACAATTGGGGGTGTGAGCCCAATGTTAGGGGCCTAGTATGTGATGGGTCCTTGGCAAGGCTACTGTTAGGGGCCTAGTATGGACTGGGTCTCTAACATAATGCTAACTCCTAATGGGTAGGTAACCAAGTCCACATGCCCTAGTCTGACTTGGTCGAGACATCAAATTAACAAATAAATACACAATTAAAATTACACATACACACACAAAGAAATCATGCAACAAACACCCCTTCATTGTTTTCTGGCCAAGACTGTTTGCTGCAAATAAGCCATTGCCTGCCTGTTTAAACCTTGGTCTACAAAATATTTCGATCTGTATACTGACTATGTTGTCTTATTTATTGTTACATCTTAGTCAGATTTAATAACAGATCGACTGGCATCTTATTCAGGTCAGTACAGCATGGGCCATCGCTCTGATACTTGGTCCAGCTCTGGGAGGCTTCCTGGCACAGGTAACTCAAACCCCGGCAATATGTATTACATGTCTATCTACTTAGTCAGATATGCACACATGTCACCACAAATTGCATGTGAAATTTTAAATAACTAACATACTGTGTATGTAATGACATTGGCACACCAGAAGTATTTTGCCAATGCTTGTCTGACTCTTGCATGGATAGAAGTATATGTTTTACATACGCTTCCCATTCCCAAGCATTTGAGCACACTGGTCTTTGATGCTGATTGAATGCTATTTGCAGCTTTATGTCAAACTTGGATAGAAGATACATCTCATGCAAATTTCTAATAAGTTCATACTATATATACATAAATAGATGCCTAAACACTCACACATTCATTGATGCAAACATGCATGCACTGGAGAATGTTTATAAGCAGGCTAATATCCAGAGTCTGGAAATGTCTCATTCTCCAAAAAAAATTGTGAGTACAATGACTAAGAAACACGTCAATTATGGTTTAAAATAAATCAAGCTAAAATTGTAGACATGAAAGAGGAAATTTGGTGAACTTTATGCTTCCCATTTTTACTTCAAGTGACCATCCTTGTTAAATGAATCCAATAAAAATTACTGGACGTGAATTATGCTCAACTTTCCAGTTGCCATTATTTGTGCAATTTGACTTTTATTGACAGTTGAATATGGCCTACGTATGATTTTCCTCCTGAGCTCATGGCTCTCATATGTTTACATCTACTTCGTTTTATGCATTTTGCTTTACTATGTGTCCGGTAAATCCGTCTCAACTTCCATATTATCTACATTTCCTTTGGACATGGTACTATGGAAAACCTGCCCAAGCTGTTTCATCCTTCTCAAGCCAGATTCTTCACTACCAGAGTTTTGTGATTTATTTTGTGTTTGTAACTATTCTCTAAAAGGTTGATTGTTTTAAATATACTTAGAAAGAAAATTACATTGAGGATATCTTCTCTTCAAGAAATAAAAAAGAAAACAAAAGAACAAAAATATGTCATGTATTTCATCGAGATCTAGAGAAGTAGCAAATTACTTTGCAGCCCATATAACATGAACAAAGGGATGAAAGAAAAAGATAAGCTTAAGGATGGAGGATGAAAGTAGTAGACTACTCTGTTTTGCTTTCTACTCAAGTTACAGATGATTGCTAATTTTGTAAGAACTGGACCCCTTCAATTTTTCATACACGCAGTCTAATTTTGTTTTTTTGTTATCCTTTTCTTTGCTTTCTCAACAAAGCTCAAAAAGGGCAAATCCGACAACAAAAAATATCTTTTAATTCGAATAGTCAAATCACTTGATTATCATGTTTTCCCTCCAGTTCTTCTCATTCATATTTTATGCATTAATATCTTACAGGAGAATCCATTAGGCTGGTCTTTATAATGGAACACTCTGCAAGTAGCAACATAAGCAGTATTAGTTTCCCTAGTCTGCCTGTTTGGATGTCATAAGTTTGGCATGTTATTTGATTTGTGTTTGTATGCTTCACAGTTTTACTTCTCCTTTTCTGGTGTCTCTCATTTTTTCCCATTCTCCCTTTAATGGATTAATCTTGAATGCATATACAACAACATATTGCTCTGTTTTCTGTAATCACCGGACCTTTCCTTTTTAGTGATCCAACTTGACCTTAATAAACTTGTTTAATGACTAGTTTCTGTCGCTCATGCCAATGCATATAGTATCCCCTTTGGCTCATCCCATGATGCCTGATATGAAATGTGCATCGTGTGCGTGCCGCGTGTGTGCGCACGTCTCAAAATCAATATATGAGAGACCTATTTTGAGATCCCGTCAATGCATATAAATATCATCATTGGCAAACAACGGCAAAACATTTTCACATGTAATGTATAAGTTTCTTGCATCCTTAACTGTATTGAATCCATATGCTTTTAATTATTTATTTTTATATCCTTGAAATGTTTTGTGCATTATGAGCCTGTTATTGGCGATTTTTTTTGAAGAGGTGGTTAATGTATCTTTTATCAGCCTGCAGAGAAATTTCCAGATCTCTTTTCCGAAGAGTCCTTTTTTGGGAGGTAATGATGGTGCACATGCTTCCTTTTAACTTAGTTGCCTTATTATTATGGTCATGCTTGCTAAGCCATAATTTTTGTGTAGGTTTCCATACTTCTTGCCAAATTTCTGTATATCAGTCTTTGCCACTGGAGTGATTATGGCCTGTTTTTGGCTTCCTGTGAGTATCATCATTCTCCTAATCTTGCATTGTTTTATCGTCCTATACACACTTAATAGTGTTCCTTGGTTGACATGCAAAAGTAATCTCTTTTTTTAAATAAATATATTCTAAAAATTTTGTGATCAAGTCTGTTCTAGTCTTTATTATATAGATTTTCCTGTTAGCATGGAACACAATAATAATTGATCATAGGCTACTTAATGTCATCAACGCTGCACGAACCCCCCAATCTGTGGTGGTGGTGACAGAATAATATAAATCCTCTAATTCTCGAATGTGAAGCTGCAACTTGGTCGTCTCCATAGCATTGTTGCCGCTCTGAAAGTGAATTTGGTGTCTTGGATATGACGTTAACAGTCCTGCCAAAGTTATTGCCAGTATGGAGGGAAAATATACTTACCATATGTTTGGAAGTTTATGATTGTAGCATGACATTAAAAACTAATCCAGTTTCCCAGACGTCAGACAAAAATTTTCCACTACCAGCAACACAACTTGTCCATGTTTATTTATCAGCATCCATAGCATTTGCGAAAAAATAAATTACAAATACAGAATGATGACACACTAGTTTAGTTCCAGCTACACTTGTCATTTATACGTGAATAATTTGCTAAGAAATGTTCTGTAATTTAATTTATCTTCAGACTATTACATTAATAATTATATCACTACTAACCAAAAGCTGATTCTAGGATGGACGTCTAGAATTCATTGTGGTAAAATATTTCTTGATCCAACTATCCAACCATAAGTTCATCAGAGCCAAAGCAATCCTACCTCACTATCTGACCCTCAGACCCACTACAGTGCCCAAGAGAAACTCTTGAACATCAACAAGAACTTTTTGCTACGACTAGCCCGAGAAGCAAAACACATTGGGTTCACTTGATCTTTGGTGTATAGTGGTTTTAAAATATAAAGATCAAAATGAACGGTACAGATCATTTAAAATAGTGAATAATGGACTTATTAATGAGTGCAATGCGCCAAATTTACAGCTATGGGAAAAAACATATACACATAGTCGGTCTTCGTGTCTGAATTTTAGATAATTACCATGTTGACACCCGTGTATATGGTGTTGGGATTTCGAAATAGTCCCACATCGGACACATGGGGGGATACGGGGGGTTTAAAAATGTGGCTTGGGAATTCCATTAGTGAGAGGCCTTTCGGGGGAAAGCCCCGTGTTTAAAACCGTGCGGGTGCCGGTGTGGCCCCAGAGCGGACAATATCTTACCAAAGTGGAGCCCAAGCCCAAGGTGTTTAAACCCAGAAAAATAACATGGTATCAGAGCCGGACCCAGGTGTACCGAAGTGTTTGATCCTCTGGTGCCAGCGTATGGGAGTCGGCGTGTTTCCGAGCAGTGCGGAGCTCGGCTTTTCTGAACAGAAGGACGGAGCGCTTCAGATGCCGAACAGAGTGATGCCTATCGTGGCGAGCCCAAGTCGGATCCACAGGGGGATGCCGGCGTATGGGAGTCTGCAATGCTCAAGGCGGAGCGGACTTATGTACCGAGCTGAAGGAGAGCTCGGGCACGGCCTGCCGAGACTGATGGAGTAGAGCTCTCAGCTCGGAGGCGGCGCTCGGTGCAAGCGGAAGTGGCTCAACGCCATCAAGGGGATGGACCTTCCTAGCCACGTGGAGGCAGCCAAATGAAGTACGCTTGGTCAGAGCTCAATTAAGGGCGGCGGATGGATGATCGTTCGAGGGGAGGCTCATGATGTGGTCCTAGTTCGAGGGGAGGATTGTTGGGATTTCGAAATAGTCCCACATCGGACACATGGGGGGTACGGGGGGTTTAAAAATGTGGCTTGGGAATTCTATTAGTGAGAGGCCTTTTGGGGGAAAGCCCCGTGTTTAAAACCGTGTGGGTGCCGGTGTGGCCCCAGAGCGGACAATATCTTACCAAAGTGGAGCCCAAGCCCAAGGTGTTTAAACCCGGAAAAATAACATATGGCACACGTGTCCTTGTCTTCAAATCATAGAAATTATGGTAAATTGAACTCTGACCACATGTTCTATGATGTATTAGTAACTAAACACCTCAATTTTTGAAACTAACATTGAGACCCCCTGAATTACCCATAAAATTTTAGTTTCATGTCGTCTAAGTGTAACTTTTCTTTTATTAGTCAATCAATCCAGAGGGGATCTCAATGTTAGTATCAAAGACTGAGAGTGTTTAGTCACAGGAGAATAGTGGGTCTGAGTGGAATTTGCCCCAGAAATAAATTCATTTCAAAGGCATCTAACTCCATGTTTCTCTGGAATTTTAATACTATATTTTTATTTGTCGCATACAGTACCTATCTGGAAATGATCAGTCCAAGACTGAATTAAATTGTCTCTAATATGGTTTCATTACTATCATATGCAGGAAACACTGCACAATCATCATGAAAACACAACAAATGAAAAAATTGAACCTCTCGAGTCATCGTCCCGCTGCTCTGATATGAGAGAAAAGGATGTAGAAGCTGAAGGAAGAAGTCCACCTCACAAGGAAAACCTTCTTACAAATTGGCCTCTAATGTCATCCATCATTGTATACTGTGTTTTCTCCCTTCATGATATGGCCTACGGCGAGGTAAAATGTTATGCTTGTATTGCTAAATGGTCTTTGTAGTTGCACTTATTGTTATGTATTAGCTTGAGGCTTTCATACTTTGATAGTTGATTTGATTGTGACCATTAAGTTTCCATTTTACCTTCGACCATATTTACTATCAAAGATTTGTGCTACCAAGATGGCCTTCATCCCTAATGAACATGAACGGAACTTATTGTTCTTCCTTACAAGTAAAGATGCAATAGTATCCAAGCATTTGCCTACAAATTCTGTCTACATCAATATTAATCCCTGCATTGCATGCTGCCGCCAGTGAACTAGTAGATGCTTGTAGAATATCTTCATATATTGATCACCATTTATTGCCCCCATTCTGAATTTCTTTATACTTTTTAGGCAATACTAAATCAGGAAGAAAGTCAGATATGAATAGGTAACTTTAACCCTCCTTTTGTATTCGTCAGTGTGTGCGTGCACGCGACACATGCTGGCGAACACACTCTCACGAGCCCTTTCAACATATCAATGTCGCGCAGGCATGCGCACCCTCTTGCTTTTGCGCACATACTCTCACAAGCCCTTCACCACCTCGGTGGCACTATGACAGTGGAATTGTTTTCTCTGACAACGGGGAAAATTTCATCAGAGCCAAGTGGTCCAAATTCATAGGCACCAATTAATGTTTGAAGTTCAGATAAGCAAGTCCCCTTTTGAGAAAAGAGATGAATTATATCTTCTGTTGTATGAAGGTTGATGCAGAATAATTAGAACAAGGAATGATTGTCAAAAAAAGTATGGATTTTATAGGCAATTTTAATGATGTACTTTTGGTATGATTACCAGATTGCAACCATTTGCATTCAGATAATAAATTTATATCCAGATCTAACATATAGTTGGTTTGTTCTTGTTGCTCAATGTTTCATGCTCTTCTGTTGATCAATTAATTTAACTTCTTCGTATGTTTACGCACGAAATTGATTTTTTAGATATTCTCCCTGTGGGCTGAGAGTGACAGAAAATTTGGAGGCTTAAGTTTTTCATCTGGAGATGTTGGCCAGGTTCTTTCAGTCACAGGTATGTACATGTAGAATTTGAGGGAAAATAGTGATTAGCCTCAAATGAGAGCTAACCTTCATATTTATATTATCCATAGTCTTTTCTTTACACACACACCCAATAACACTCTTTACTCACACAATACTCCCCCTCAAGATGAGCAAAAGATATTTATCATGCCCATCTTGTTACAAGCATCCTCTACTCCTTTAGAGTTCAACCCCTTTGTAAGGCAATCAGCTAGTTGCTGTCCAGAAGTAATGTAGGAGATCTCCAACTGCTTCTTGTCCAATCTTTCCTCAATGAAGAACCTGTCAATCTCAATGTGCTTCGTTCTATCATGTTGCACTGGGTTGTTGGCAATATTAATTACTGACTTGTTATCACACAACAACTGCAATGGTCCTTCTCTCAGCAGGCGTAGCTCATGTAGAAGTGATCTCAACCAGATCATCTCACAGGTACCAAGCACCATAGCATGATACTCTGCCTCTGCAGTGGAACGTGCCACCAGATCCTGCTTCTTGCTGCGCCAAGAGACTAAGTTGCCCCCAACAAACACACAGTAGCCCGAGGTCGATCTCCTATCATCTAGGCAACTGGCCCAATCAACATCACAGTAGCCAGTCACATTCATGTGACCATGACTACCAAATAATATGCCTTTTCCTGGACTATTCTTCAGATACCTCAGTATCCTGAAGACTGCCTCCATATGTCCAGTCCTAGGATCATGCATGTATCTACTTACCACACTGATAGCATAGGCAATGTCAGGTCTGGTATGGCATAAGTAAATAAGACGTCCAACAAGTCTCTGGTACCTTTCTTTGTTTACTGGCTCCCCTGATTGTGAATGCAACCTATGATTCTGATCAATAGGAGTAACTGCTAGACGACACCCCAACATACCAGTCTCAGCCAGTAAATCCAGGGCATACTTCCTCTGTGATAGAACTATACCCTTCCTGGACCTGGCAATCTCCAGTCCAAGAAAATACCCCAACTGTCCAAGGTCCTTGACCTCAAATTCTCTCGCCAACCTTACCTTCAAGTGAGAGATTCCCTCTTCATCATCTTCAGTGATAATAATATCATCAACATACACAGCCAGAAGGGTAATCCGCTGTCCTGAATGTCTATAGAATACAGTGTGATCACCATTACTCTGCTTGTAGCCCATGGTGATGACTGCACGCCTGAATCTGTCGAACCATGCCCTTGGAGATTGCTTCAGCCCATACAAAGACTTGTCCAGTCTACACACCTTTCCCATCGTCTGTTGTGTGCTAAAGCCAGGTGGAACCTCCATGTATAACTCCTCCTGTAAGTCTCCATGCAAGAAGGCGTTTTTCACATCCAACTGATGCAATTTCCATCCAAAATTCGCTGCACAGGATACCAGTACTCTCACAGTACTCATCTTTGCCACTGGGGCAAATGTCTCATCATAATCAATCACATAAGTCTGACTGTAGCCCTTGGCAACCAGCCTCGCTTTGTACCTGTCCACCTTCCCTTCTGGAGTTTGCTTTATTGTGAATACCCACTTGCAGCCCACAGCTTTCTTCCCTGCTGGAAGTGAGACAAGTCTCCATGTCTTGTTCTTCTCCAGTGCTTCAAGTTCTTCGAGCATTGCTTTCTTCCACTGGGGATGTTGCTTTGCCACTCGCCAATCACTTGGTATGGAGATAGACTGTAAGGATGCAATGATAGCCCTATATGCAGGTGTAAGAGAAGCATAGGAGACATGATTAGCAATATCGGTCTCATATCCATACCGTACAGGAGGCCTGCCGGCATTGATACGAGGCTCCCTACGAGATGCAAGTGGAAGATCTAAACTAGAGGAAGGCAAAGAAAGGTTACCATCCGTGATAGGAGAGGAAGGCAGTGAGGAAGTCGGGACTCGAGCAGGCGTGATAGACTGATCAATCTCGACATGTGGCTGTGGAGCTAGTGGTTCTTCAGTGGGGAAGATGTCTTCTTGTTCTCCATCGCCATGACTATCCTTCTGTCTCCTGCTATATTTCCTGCCGTACAACCTGTCTTCCTCCTCTTCCACCAAGGTCCTTTCCTCCTCTCTGCTATCAGGACCAGTACCAGTAGGCCCGACAGGACACGGTATAAGTCCAACCACTACCCTCCTGTCATCAGTCTCCCCCTCTCGACCAACTCCTCCTGTGTTTGGAGAGGCACCAGTATCAAATACTGATGTAGAATCTGTCAGTCCTCCATAAAAAGGCTCAGTCTCCCTGAACGTCACATCCATACTCACAAACAGCCTTCTTTCTGAGGGACTCCAACACCTATAGCCTTTCTGATTTGAAGGATACCCAACAAATATGCATTTAATTGCCTGAGCATCCAGCTTCCCCACAGAAGGTCTATGATCCCTCACAAAGCATGTGCATCCAAACACTTTTGGTGGAACTACAAAAGTGTTCTTTCCCATAAGAATCTCACATGGAGACTTCATACCAAGGATCCGCGAAGGCATCCTGTTGATGAGATAGGTAGCTGTCATCACTGCTTCACTCCACAATATCTTAGGTACATTCATGGTGAGCATGAGTGACCTAGTTACCTCCAACAAGTGTCTATTTTTCCTTTCAGCGACTCCGTTCTGTTGAGGGGTGTTGGGACAAGTGGTTTGATGAGTTATCCCACTCTCAGATAGATAAGATGCAAACTCCTTGTTTACATACTCTGTCCCATTATCCGTTCTCAAGACACGGATCTTGGCCTCGTACACATTTCTGACACTTCTATGGAAGTCCTGAAAACACTTCAACGCTTCGCCTTTGTTTTTCATCATATAAAGCCATGTCATCCGAGAATGACAATCTATGAAAGTGATAAACCACCTGAACCCACTTACTGAAGTCACTGGACAGGGCCCCCAAACATCTGAGTGAATAAGATGAAACCTCTCTACACTCCTCATCCCCACACTAGGAAATGATGTACTAGTGTGTTTCCCAAATTCACATGCATCACATTTCAAATTCATTTCATTCACTCTATTCAAAATATCGGGATACATTTTTCGCAAAATATCAAAAGGCAAGTGTCCCAACTGACAATGTAATAAAAGTACATCCCTTTCCTTTTCTCCACCAATGACAGCCAGTGCAGCATCCCCACTAGCTCTGTCAAGGTACCACAGTCCATCACGCCTGACGCCAGTCCCAAGCCTCCTCCCAGTCTTCCTTTCCTGCAACACACAATGAGTAGAGTCAAAAGTAATGCTACAGTCGAGATCATCAACAATAGAGCCAACAGATAAGAGGTTGACTGGAAATGATGGGACGTGAAGGACTGAAGAGAGGCGTATGGAGGGAGTGCACTGAATAGTGCCAATCCCTCTAATGGGTTGGGATGTGCCATCAGCTGTCTGAACAGTTTCATGAATGGTATGTGGTTTATACGTGGAAAACTGTCTATATGCACCTGATACATGACTAGATGCACCTGAGTCAATAATCCACTCTATATGATCTCTACATGAAAGGGCTAATTGGTTACCTGATCCTATGTGAGCGAAGTGGGCAAAGTTACCAAATGGCGAAGCAACATCCCTAGTCTGGTCTGCATGACTCTCCGAGCTCTCAGTAGTAGACCTGGACTGTCTCCGCTGCTCTAGATCTGACGCCTCAGCTGGCGTAGCCTCAATCAGCACTGTCTCCTGTCGTCCATCAGCGGTAGCAAAGTTGGCCCGTGGGCCGCCGCGACCTCGTCCACCGCCTCCACGGCCCCAACGACCTCCTCCTCTGCCTCCTGTGCCACGTCCTCGTCCACTACCCTTCTGTGTGCAGTTAAAGCTCAGGTGCCCCTTCACCCCACAGGTGTAGCACTCTCGATCCTCGCTCACTGCTGCCACTGCCGGTACAGCCAGTGCAGCCCGAGTGACCTGAGTACCCTCATCCTTCATAACCCTCAGTCTGGTCTCCTCCTGTGCCATTGCAGTTATGGCCTCCTCCAGAGATGGGATGGAGGATAGGTGACACATACTCGCCCTCCTGACCTCAAAGTCTCCATTCAGGTTCCTCAGAAAATGTGTCACACACCTACGCTCCACCCACTTCCTGTGTATCGCAGCACTCCTAGGATCAGGCAGATCAATAGGGTCATAGTGGTTTAACTCTGACCACAGCCTTTTCAACTCCGCAGAGTAGGCTAGAATAGACATCTCCCCCTGCTTCAAAGTGTCGACCTTGCCCTGAACCTCCATCATGAGCATCACATTCCCTGCTCCAGAATACATTTTCTCCACCATACTCCATATCCCCGCAGCACTCTCTATGGCCTCCACCATCCCAGCAATAGGTGGGACCATCGATGTCATCAACCAAGCAGCCACCAGTGAGTTGGTGGTGCTCCAGACTTTCCAATCTTCCCCATCCTTATCCACCGGTTCCTTACATGAACCCAGAACGACGCCTTCTAACCCCTTCGACTTCAGGATGAGAAGCACCCTCCTGGACCAACTGAGGTAATTCTTCGTCCCTTCCAATTTCACATCATTGGGCATCAACTCCAGCTTCTGCACGGGTCGTGAAGGCGTCGATCCACTCGAGGATCCCAACTCCTTCGAAGCAAGCAGCTTCGTTATCTCTCCGATGAAGGCCTTCATGTCAGCTGAGGTAAGATTGTCCCACATCTCTCCAGATCCGCAGATCTCTCCTCTCTTCCTCCTTAGATCCGCAGATCTACTTCTCTTCTTCCTCTTCTAGGGCATACCCTAACCGTAAATCTATGGAGTCCTTTTCATGACTCTACAATAGATCTAGGGTTAGGGTTTTTTGGGTTTTCTTTTGTAGCTAGTTAGGGCTTTGTGGGGGGGCTAGAAGAGGGCTTAAAAGAGGAGAAGAGGAGCAGCGGTGGCGGCAACACGCAGCGGCGGCGGCGGCGGCGGCCGCAGCGGCGGCGGCGGCAGCCGCAGCGGCGCGCGGCGGCGCGCGGCAGCCGCGAGCGGCAGCGCGCGCGCGGCGGCGCGCGGCAGCCGCGAGCGCAGCAGCAGCGCGCGCGCGGCGGCGCGCGGCAGCCGCGAGCGCAGCAGCGGCGACGTGAAGCTGTGGCAGGCGGCGACTAGGCGGCAGGTGGTGGTGCGCAGCGGCGGCGGGTGGTGGTGCGCAGCGACGGCTAGGGTTTGATGTTTTTGGGGTTTTTTGTTTTTAGGGCTCTGATACCATGTAGAATTTGAGGGAAAATAGTGATTAGCCTCAAATGAGGGCTAACCTTCATATTTATATTATCCCTAGTCTTTTCTTTACACACACACCCAATAACACTCTTTACTCACACAATAGTACATGTTAAAGCCCATATTTCAGCTATGGCCGGCAGACTCAGTTTATAATTTTAGCCTAAACTTTTATCGGGAGAGAAATTCACTGTCAATTGTAGAATTTATTTATCTCATTTCCCAAACAAACATCCTTGGTATTTCAAGGTTTTCCCCTTCTTACATATTATTGTAAAAGTAACAAGCACCACTGTTACCTAGATTTCCTTACCTCATTGTCATGCCTTGATATCTTTGTCTACTATTATTCACCTTACCTGTGATAGTATGACTGGTAACGTCCTCTTATTCAGATGGGTTGACCCTTAATAGAGTTCCACTATCAAAGCGAATGTCTCGATGCACTAGTTCTTAAAAAGTTTTGAAAAACAAGATGGAAAGCTATCCGAATCAAGGGCACTATCATGTTGGAGTTGCCAGACAGCATCTTTCAATTCATCCAAATTGAATTCCTTGTCTAGGTCCACAAGAGACGGAGACGAAGGCAAGGGATTGCAGCCAAAACATAACCACTCATCAAATGTTTCATCAAGAAGAGCTTTGAACATCTTAAAGAAGCAAAACATAACATCGATATCATAGTGGAACAAGGAGTGACCATCAGAGACCGAGGAGATAAGTTTGATCTTCACATGCTGGTAGTTTTGTGGAAGAAATAAGTATTTTGAACGCCTTTTAAAGCCATTTTGTCATGGAGCATTGGAAATACATAATGTCTTAATTAAACCAACCAAAGCGTCCTAACCTTTTAGAAGAGAAGATAATTCATGAATGTTAAAAGAGTGAACTTCCTTAAGTTTTTCAAGTGAGTTCATGAGCTTTTGCACTCGCAGTTTCTCCTTAGAAATGTTACCAAAGCACTGTCTATCCCAATTGGATAGTCACTTTCTGAGGTGACGGAATTTGGCCATCAATTAACCAGTGTGGAACATTATGTGGGTAAACATCAACATTGCTCAACCATATGTGCACATCAGGGGATTCCAACCACATCTTTTCAAACCTGAAAGATTTAGGAGGAAAGCCTTCGTATTTCCCTGAGCAGAGGCAAACTGGGGTGTTATTGGAACTAGACTTGGGCATAAAACACCTAAAGCCAATAGGTAACATTCTTCCCAAGAAGCAAAAAACCAAGATCCGATCCAGTTTTGCGAGGCATAGCTTAGGCTTATGGTTGGACCAAGTAAACTTATTGCCGAAAATGGGAATATCAATGCGGCCAATGTCATTAATAGTTTCATTGAAGCGTAATATGTCACTCGCATTACCATCGCCACCCCGATGCTCAATTGTGAAACGAACAACATTGAAGTCCCCTAATAACCCATGGGCAGCCCCACCTCTCCATGAGGAGCCAAAGTTCCAACCAAAAAGCCGGATGAAGACCTCTATCGTTAGGGCCATAAACTGTTGTGCGGCAATGTGCACCACAGCGGAATACACAAGATCGTCGAGGACCGAGGACAAGGACAAGCAACAAAACAAACGAGAAGCACTAAGAGAGATAACAACTTTAGGCCGTCGGTCAGCCAAGAGAACACCAATGAGCTTTATTACGAAAGGAAAGAAAGAATACAAATATTCTCTTCACAAACGAAGAAAAGGCACGCAACGATCTCTCTAAGTTGGCTCGTACAAATGGCGGATCAAGATCTCTCCAATGTGTTCCACACCAAACCCTCTTCTAAAACTACACACACACACACACATCCCTAGGGTATAATAGGTGTCATCATTGAGGAGGAGTCCCCAAACGATATGAATCCCGATTTAACAGAATTCTTATCATATCACATCTCTACGTATTTAATGTGCCGAACCCTGGTAGGCGTGCACTACATCCTACTGGCCTCCGTCGCATTCAAGTAGACCCCGCTCCGCACGATCGAGCTTCCTCCTAAAGACCAAACGACCGAAGTGCTGACCTAAGCTATTAGACCCAGCGATGGGTCGAACCGTAGAGCTACCGATCCATCTGAGTGGTCGACCTTTACAACCGACAATCCAATATGTTGTTGTCCCATAGCTCCGCATTCGACCTATCTGACTTGTGCCGAGTCAGATGGGTCGAATCTAAGCGTAGACGAGCTATCTCGGTACAAGATAGCTCGGCTGAATAATCGACGACTCATCAGCATCGAAATCAAGCCAACTTTCTCAAATCTCCACCTTGGCGAGATTTAGGTCTCTGTCACACGAACGACCGTCCACGCATCGCCTTGGTCGAGCATCATCTGATGTTCTCGCCATTTTGCTTCGAATAGCACAATGCCCCTAAGGGCTACAACTGGCTCTACTGAGCCCAATGCCCCACCCGGGGCTGACCAACGTCATCTCAGAACCACATTGAGCAAGTCCAAACAGTACTTGAACTTGACTCCCGATGTAACCGTCGTCAGCATGTCCATCGGGTTGTTATTTGTTCCGATCTCCGGTAAGTTGATGTCGTCTTCTTCTTCTCCCACATAGTCCATGACAAAGTGGAATCTCACATCGATATACTTGGTACGAGCATGGAAGACATGATTCTTAGCCAAGTGCACGACACTCTGACTATCACAAAGGACGTCGTACTTCTTCTGGTAGACTCCCAGATCATCTATCAAACACATCAGCCATATCGTCTCTTTCACCACTTCAGTCAATGCCATATACTCTGCCTCCTTAATAAACAAGGCCACCGTAGACTGAAGGATACTCTGTCAACAAATAGGAGCACCTTATAGGGTGAAGACATAGCATGTCGTCGATCGCCTTCCATCCAAGTCGCCTGCAAATCAAAATCGACATAGCCGACAATGTGCGGACCATAAACACTTTGGCTATATATCAATCCGATGTCGAATATGCCATTGATGTACCTCAGTATCTATTGTACTGCTTGCCAGTACTCCTTTCCCGGATTGTACATGTACATACCATGCTGATCGCATGTGATAGGTCGGGTCGGATACATATCATAGCATACATCAAGGTCCCTACCGCATTGACATACGATATGCTCTCCATGAGCCTCTTCTCTTATTCGTTCTTCAGGCAATGCTTGGCACAGAGCTTGAAGTGAGGTGTAAGCAGAGTAGCTACAGACTTCATCTTCTCATAGCCAAATCTATGTTTAACAGACTTCAAATATCAACTCTATAAAAGATGAACGATACCTCCACTTCGATCTCTTGTGATCTCCATCCCAAGAATCCTCCGTGCTTCGCATAGATCTTTCATCTCAAACGTACAACTCAGCTGAGACTTCAATCTCTGAATCTCCTCTTTATTTGATGAAGTAATGAGCATATCAACATAAAACAGAAGATAGATGAAGGACCTATCATCCAACTCCAGATAGAACACGTTATGATCATAGGGGCTACGAACATACCCTTGATCATCCATCATAAAGCACTTAAAATGCTTATATCATTGTCTCGACGACTGCTTTAGCTCTTATAGCGACTTCTTCAGCCTACATGCAAGACCGTCACCGCTCCCATAGCCATCAGGCAAAGCCATATAGATCTCCTCCTCGAGCTCTTCATGCAAGAACGTCGTCTTGACATCTAATTGCACCAGTTCAAGGTCGAACTGAGCAATTAATACCAACAGGATTCGAATCGAGCGATGTGTCACCACTGGAGAGAAGACCTTATTGTAGTCAATGCCTTCCATTTGTGCATAGCCCTTCTCTACGAGGCAAGCTTTGTAGCAAACGTCTCCATCTTCGGCTCCATCCTTATTGTGTAGACCCACTTACACCCAATTGCCTTCTTGCCCTTCGAAGGTCCACGAGATCCCATGTATCGTTCTTATTCAGCGATTCCATCTCATCATCCATCGCGCTTCTCCATCGCTCTGGGTCTTCAGAATGCTCCACCCCTACGAAGAAAGTGTGAATGTTTATACTTACAGCGGGAAAAGCGAACGAGACCATCTCTGTATACCGTGTTGGTCGTCGAATCTCACGCATTGGTCTCGACACTGCTATGGAATCCTTCGGCTGAACAAACATTAGAGACGAGCTATCTTTACCATCTGAGCTTGAACTACCAACTTCACCAGCATCTGTCTGGAGTACATTTTCTACAGTATCTGGTGTGGCTCGGTCTGAGTTAGTGACCAACCGATTTGGAACCTCAGACTCGTTGTCGTAGACCTACTTCAGTTGTGTCTGGTCGGTCTCCACCTTCGGTTCATGCTCCTTCTTTAGGAACGCTGACTCATCGAACATTACATCTGTGCTCACGATCACTTTCTTCTGTGTCAAACACCATAGTCTGTAT
Source organism: Scilla litardierei (assembly GCA_030789695.1). Lineage (NCBI taxonomy): Eukaryota > Viridiplantae > Streptophyta > Magnoliopsida > Asparagales > Asparagaceae > Scilla > Scilla litardierei. The sequence goes on along the minus strand of CM061137.1, from coordinate 13,704,110 downwards.
CCCTTGACAACATTGCTAAAGTCCAAAAAGATGGCTTTCTTGGCTCGAGCATTGAGTTTGACTTCATTCATGGCATAGTAGCTCGGACGGCCCCAAACTCGTAGTGATCCATGGTCGGAAACTGGCTTTTTCGACCAGACCTTTAGTGGAGGTCGTCCTCTCAATGCAGCAGATGGTATCTAATTGACCAAGTAAGTCGCGAACGCCAGGGCCTCCACCCAAAACTCTTTTGATAGGTTGGATATTGACAACATGCATCGGACTTTCTCCAGTAAAGTCGGATTCATCCTCTTAGCTACCTCATTCTGCTGCGGCGTATCACTAACGGTGAAGTGTCTCTGAATCCCTTCTGATCTGCAGAACTTTTCAAAGAGATCTGACATATACTGCTCACCATTTTCTCTTCGGAGACGCCTGACCTTCCGACCTGTCTGAGTCTCAACCAGCTTCTTTCACTCGATGAAAGTGCTAAGAACCCGGTCTTTCGACTTCAGCGGAAACACTCACACCATGTGTGAGAAATCATCGATAAACGACACAAAGTAGTATTTCCTCCCAATGAGGCCGTTCTACTCAGCTCTCATACGTCTGTGTGAACATAGTCAAGCGATCCCTTCGTATATGAAATGTTGTCCCAAATGAAGCATGTGTCTGCTTGCCGAAGACACAGTGCTTGCAGAACTCGATCTTCCTGGTCTTGGCACTCTTCAAACGATCTCCAACAATCAGCTTCTACAAAGATTTTTCGCCTACATGTCCGAGACACATGTGCCACAACGAGTCGTCTTGATCAGCCTCACGAGTCAGAGTTGCAGTGCTAGCTACGACCGAAACATCCAAATAGTAAAGGTTGCCTCCGCACTTCTAATTCATCACGATCAGTGCTCCTCGGGTCACCCTTAGAGCTCCATTCTCCATTGTCACTCGACCGCCTTTGGCTTCGAGCGATATGAGGTTACGCTTTAGGTCAGGAACAAAGCACACATCATCGATGTCTCGTGTAACACAGTCGCTCATCCTCATCTGAACTGTCGCAATCCCTGTCGTGTTGAAGGTCGGTCATCGTCCAACAAGACAGTACTCTTACCCTTTCTCGGAAGGTCGTAAAGTACTCTTTAAGTGGAGTCATGTGGAATGAGCACCCAGAGTCGAGCACACAACCATCTGACATCACGCCCTCCAAATCACCGACCAGAACCCATTCCTTGACCTCACGCAGTTTGCTGCTGCGTTGTGCTTCTTCTTTACCTTTGGACAGTCTCTGAACCAATGTCCTTTTTCTTTGCAGAAAGTACATTGGTCCTTCATTAAGTCATTGCGCTGAGGGCCCCAGCTCTTGTCACTGGACTTAGATCTGAAATACCACTTCCTCGATCCACCCTTCTCTCCACTACAACCTCTCACCACCGTAAGAGCGTCGCTAGCCCGGCTTTCGGTGTCCCCATGGTTCTTCCTAAACTTGTTGCTCGTCAGAGCATTTGACATCTCTTTAAAAGTGATCGATTCCTTACCATAGGTAAGAACTGACACCAAGTACTCATATTCAATGGGTAGAGAATTGAAGACAATCATCGTCTTGTCTTCATCGTTAACCTTCACGTCGACGGTAAGAAGCTTATTGTAGTAGTCGATATGTTCCTCTATAGAAACACACTCGGTCAACTTCAACCCAAAAAGCTTCTTCTTCAAGTGTAGATGGTTCTGGATGTTCTTCTTCATGTACTTGTCGACGAGCTCCTTGCAGAACTTATTTGCACTTGTCTCCTCCATATACGAGTATTTCTTCTCCTTCGATATATATAATCGGATGGTACTACATGCATTCTGATTCAGAGTTCTCCACTCCAAATCGGACATGCATGTCGGCTTTTCATCCAATACGATGTCTTGACCAAGTTGGTTCAAGACATCCAAGACTTCGCATCTCCACATACTGAAGCAGATCTTCACATCAAACTTCTCAATTTCAAACTTCGTGTTAGACACGATAGCCCGACCAACTGGAGCATGCACACCGAAAGTCGACACATTTGAGAAACTATCATCGCCACAGTTATTCAACTTTGCCTCATACGTTGATCTTCGACATCATACAGCTCTAATACCCATTTGTTGTGCAGTAACACGCACCACAATGGAATACACAAGATCGTCGAGGAGCGAGGACAAGGACAAGCAAAACAAACAGAGGAGAAGTACTAAGAGAGATAACAACTTTAGGCCGTCGACCGGACAAGGGAACATCAATGAGCTTTATTAGAAAGGAAAGAAAGAATACAAATCTTCTTTTCACAAACGAAGAAGAAGCACATAACGATCTCTCCAAAAGCTCACAACAGTATCTCTCCAAGTTAGCTCGCACAAATGGCAGCTCAAGATCTCTCCAATGTGTTACACATCGAACCCTCCTTTAAAACTATATATATACCCATAGGGTTCAATTGGTGCCATCATTAAGGAGTTCCTAAACGATATGAATCCCGACTTTAATGAAATTCCTATCCAATCACAGTTATATGCATTTAATGCGCCAAACCCTAGTAGGCATATGTTGCACCTACTGGCCTCCGTCGCATCCGTTCCCGCTCCATACGATCAAGCTTCCTCATGAAGACCAAAGGACAGAAGAGCTGACCCAAGCTATTAGACCCACCGATGGGTCGAATCGGAGCTGCCGATCCATCCGAGCCACCGACCCTCACGACCGAGAGTCCAATACGATGCCGACGTCCCATAGATTGGCATTCGACCTATCTGACTTGTGCCGAGTCAGATGGGTCGAATCCGAGCGCAGACGAGCTATCTCAGCACAAGATAGCTCGGCTGAATAACCACAACTCATTAGCACCGAAATCGAGCGAACTTTCACAGGCCATAAACAGCTAAGATCTCTTGAATCCTACTATCAGAGATACACTAGAATGGATTATCTAAGACCTCCACGATATTATACTTAGAAGAGTTGAGACCAATGAGGATACCGTCGAGGTAGCAACCATGGATTTTGAAGACCAATGACTAGATGTCCGGCCCTCGGATCATTAAGGACATTCTGATGGGGATTGGCCACCTTCATCTCTATTAAGCAAATGACGTCCGCTTTAACCCTAAGGCCAATGTTGTTAACCATGTCTCTTCATCAGGTGACTAACACCATTAACATTCCAGAGTAGAATAATCATAAAGACAAAGAACCAAATTTGCAAGACCAAAATCCTATGGTCATGCTTATATAACCAATCCAAACCTAGATCAATCAAGTTCTTGCCTACGAACTAGCAAAAGTTTCCACTCAACCTCCTCGCAAACACCCAGAGAAATGCCGAACACGATTACAAGTGAAATAAGTGCATAATTTGGAAGAAAGCTAAAATGGATAATTGAAACGGATGAGTATCTGTCTGTGAAAGCAACTCTTTTTTGCATGCAACACCTGGTAATGGTTTTCTCATGCTCATACTCACACCCACCATATTTCCTCAGTTGGTGCTTCTAGTAACCAACGAAATCCCGACCCGAACCGGATAAGGGTAAACCCGAACCCTACTCGGATTAAATCCGGGTCAATGTTCGGTCACCCTTACCTGACCGGTTTGCCTTGCGGGTAGGGTTCAGTTCGGGTTCGAGCCTGGTTTGGATAGAAAAGAGAAAAAATTAATTCAAACAAATAGCATGGAGTAGGACTTAAACATGCAATGCTCAGGTATGCCTACATAGGACATTACCAACAAGCTACAAAGGTGGTTGTTAATTTTTTATTTTCAATTTTTTTATATCATTTCAATCAATCCTATTATTTAAAATTTGAGAAAAAATATTTAAAATAAATGCAACCAACATGGCTCGAACATGTGACATCCTCCCATGAGAGAGAGCAATGATCAAACCCAATAACCAACTTTTCCATTGGAGCTATTGAGGTAAGTGCACATTATATGTATTATATATATATATAATATTAAGCAAGTGGTATTCGGGTCAATTCGGGTTGCCTGGTCAAACTCTTACCCGACCCAGATTTTATCATGATTGGTCCGGTCGACCCGGATTTGTCTCTACACATACCCGCCTAAGAGGCCGGGTTCGGGTCGGGTCGGGTCGGGTTTATTTTGCCATCCCTAATCGGCCGTGCCATATTATTTGTTTTCCTTATGATGTATTTGTGCGCAACACTCTGAATCACCTCACATGGCATGTCACACCCACCCACCCACATTTGATCACCTTATCCTTATGTTTTTAAACATCTAGGATACTTTACAAAATCACAGACATGTCTATATTATTTTTCGTGCACTTTCTTCGTTTATGGTATAATGCTTTTATGGTAGTCGGACTCATCAATATATCTTAGCTTCTAATGTTAAATTATTCACATGCAGGTTTTAGTCTTCTAGTATTTCAACTATTTATTTATCCACGAGCAGAGAGACTCCTTGGGCCCATAAACGTAGCCCGTATAGCAGCGGTATACATTCATTTTCACCTCTCCTACAATTTTGACTTTTTATTCAGTGTTTGGGATATTGCAATAATATTCCTTGTTTTCAATATTGTAGGTTATAAGCATTCCATTACTTTCCAGTTATCCCTTTATGACCAAGCTGTCGGGACTTCTACTTTCAATAGCAGTGAATGCTGCATCCATGTTGAAGAATGTTATCGCTGTGAGTACAAATTTGCACAAAGTTTTATGTTGATAAGCACTAATTGTTACTATAAGTTCATGTTAATATTGAGCCTAAGGGAATTACATCTTTCAAATATTTATTTTCAGCCCCTTTTCTTGTAAGAATGAGTGCTACATTGTGCATGAATCATGATGGATTGCAAATAATTACGACATTCATAACAAATCAATGCTGTGTGTGCATCATGGAACATATTACAATAAGGAAGATACTACATGGTCCATAAAAAATGAATTCATATACGTGCATGTGTACATGCAGCGGGCGAGAGATGGAGAGGGGGTGAGAGTGAGCGAGCTAGAGATTTTCGCCGGAGAATAGAACTGCCATGTTTGGAGGTTATGTTCAAGGCCATTCAAAATAGAGTTCATTGAAGAGTGTACCTAAGAATAGAAGATAGAGTGTATGAGAGAGAGTATGAGAGAGTGTATGAGAGAAGAGGGTGAGAGAGTAAATGGAATATTACAATAAAAAAGATAATAAATTGTCCAAGATTGAAAACCGTATGCATTCAGAGAGAGAGAGAGAGAGAGACTAAATGGAATCTTACGACAAAGAATGTACTAAATGGTCCAAGATAAAAAAATGTATCCATTCATAGAGAGAGATGTGGTTGTTGGCTCAAATTAGCCCATGTGGGCTGCCCAACCCAAGGGGGTTGGTGGTGGGTTGGTGCAACCCCCCAGGGGTGTTGGTGCACCAACCCACTCCCCCTCCATTCCTATAAAAGAGAGGGCATGTTTTGGTTGTTTAGCATCGAAAATTGGGAATCAATGAGCTTCTATTGAAGCATTGTGAGAGTTTGTATGAGATCCTATTGGAAGTTATATATGATCATTGTGAGCGATCTTTGAGTGAGCCATTTGTGAGGATTTCTTTGTATGGGTTGAGTGTTTTATTTGAAATAAAGAGAAGTGTTCCCTTGGTCGTTTAGGCGACCTAAATCTTTTATGCTCTCTCTATTTGCTCTTCGCTCTAGATACTTCGGCGATCTGACTGTTTCCGCATCGGCGCACAACAATTGGTATCAGAGCTTTGGCGACGAAGATCTAGACGAAGAAGATGGGCAAAGATGGCGACGACGCTTCTACTTCAATGACGCAATCTTCAACAACGCGAACTATCGTATCCAGTACGAAGTTTGAAATTGAGAAGTTTGATGGGCGTATCAACTTCGGCATGTGGAGATGTGAAGTACTTGACATCTTGAACCAACTTGGTCAAGATCAAGTACTAGATGAGAGGCCGACTACGACGTCGGATGCGGAGTGGAAGATGATAAACCGGACCGCTTGTGGCACGATCCGGCTCTACTTGACAAAGGAGAAGAAGTACCCTTTCATGGAGGAGACGAACGCGAAAGCGTTATGGGATGCGCTTGGTGAGAAGTACATGAAGAAGAACATTCAGAATCGCCTACACCTAAAGAAGAAGATTTTTGGCCTCAAGATGGAGGAAGGAGTTTCAGTTGAAGAACACCTAGACTACTACAACAAATTCCTCACAGATTTAAGGAACATCGACGTCAAGGTGGAAGATGAGGACAAGGTGATGATTCTCCTCAACTCACTGCATAAAGACTATGAGCACATCGTTTCGATCTTAACCTATGGTAAAGAATCTATCATCTTCAATGAAGTTTCTAACGCTCTTACTAGCAATGAATTTAGAAAGAATGATGATGAGAAGATGAGGGGCCAAAGATCCGAAGCGCTTACCGTGGTTAGAGGTCGGAGTAATGAAAGAGGTGGAGGCCACAAAGAGAATCATATATTCGAGACGAGGGACAATAGTAGAGCTCCGCGCACAGACATCGAGAGTGATCAATGTGCCTTTTGCAAGGAAAGAGGACATTGGGCAAGGGAGTGCCCAAAGGCCAATAAGAAGAAAGATGCTACCGCCAACATCGTCAAAAGCGAAGAGGTGGATGAGTGGGTCCTAGTTGGTGCGACGAAAGGGGTGATGAAGGGGGGGATGTGTGCTTGACTCGGGTTGCTCGTTCCATATGACACCCCACAGAGAGTACTTTACTACTTTCTATGAAGGTTGTAAGCGTAAAGTCCTTCTTGGAGACGATGGAGCATGCACGACGGCGGGCGTTGGCACGGTCCGCATAAAGATGAGTGATGGTGTCACACGGGACATAGGTGATGTTCATTATATGCCAGATGTGAAGTACAATTTGATATCGCTTGGTTCACTTGAAGCCAAGGGTTGCAAAGTGACTATGGAGGACGGCGCTTTGAAGGTGACACGAGGAGCGATGATCCTGATGAAGGGAAAGCGTGAAGGCAACCTCTATTACTTGGATGGTACGGTGATGATGAAGACGACGCGAGTTCCAGATGAGCAAGCTACCGACTCAAGCTCGCACGCACCAAAGACGACGTCATTAATGATCTCCGAAGATGTGGTGCTAATAGAGGTGATGGTTCAAGTCAGTATGATGGAGATACCTTATCCCCACAACTTGCACAGCAGAAGGATTCTATCAAAGTTTGGAGACCATGGTATGAGAGATGCCAACCTACAAGAAGGGTCTCGTTTGCTTTCTTTGTCAGGTGTGATGAGTCTCCGACCTTATGCGATGAGGTGGAGCACAATGGCGACCTATGTGGACGAAGAAAAGATTGGTGTGATGAGATGGAATCAACGACGACGACTGATGAAGCCAAGGATCAGGTGGAGCTACTTGGCACTAGTGATTGTTCGACGGATGAGCTTATGAAGGTTAATATTGGAGTCAAGTTTGAGTATGGATCGGACTTGTATATTGACGATATGAGATGACGTTGGTGGCCCCTTCTAGGGCAACGAGGCTCTGCGAAGCCATATGAGCCTTTTGAGGCAAGATGACTGGAACACGAGATGATTCTCACCGAGGAGGAGCGTTGACGGTCGATTGTGTGACATAGACCTAATATCTCGCCAAGGTAGAGATTTGTGGTTGTTGGCTCAAATTAGCCCATGTGGGCTGCCCAACCCAAGGGGTTTGGTGGTGGGTTGGTGCACCAACCCAAGGGGGGTTGGTGCACCAACCCCCTCCCCCTCCATTCCTATAAAAGAGATGGCATGTTTTGGTTGTTTAGCATCAAAAATTGGGAATCAATGAGCTTCTATTGAAGCATTGTGAGAGTTTGTATGAGATCATATTGGAAGTTATATAGGATCATTGTGAGCGATCTTTGAGTGAGCCATTTGTGAGGATTTCTTTGTATGGGTTGAGTGTTTTATTTGAAATAAAGAGAAGTGTTCCCTTGGTCGTTTAGGCGGCCTAAATCTTTTGTGCTCTCTCTATTTGCTCTTCGCTCTAGATACTTCGGCGATCTGACGGTTTCCGCATCGGCGCACAACAAGAGAGAGAGAGAGAACCCTAGAACAGAAGTGCCAAGTTTGGAGGTTATGTTCAAGGCCATTTAGAAAAGGGTTCATTAAAGAGCTTGCTTTAGAGTTTGCGGGGCGGCAGTGATAAAGAGAGAGAGGGAGGGATGTATGTATGTTTGTATGTACGCATGTACATACGTATGTATGTATGTATATATGTATATACGAAGTTTGAAGGCTATGTTCATGGCGATTCAAAAGAAAATTCATTAAAGTGCTTTCATTAGAATAGAAGTGTAAAAACCAAGTTTGGAGATTACGTTTGAGGCCTTCCAAATTGGGAGCTATTTGTTTTATTTTCAGATCCAATACGACCACTGTTCAGGACTCTGAGGACTTTTTACTACACCCATGTCTTCAAGTGGTGGATACAATGCAATATTTAGGAGACTAGGCTGCGTTGCGATTTGAGACATTGACTCGCAGAAACGTTACAAAGCTCTGTGATGATGTTCTATTTTAGTCTTTAACATTAATCAATGTTTAGGAACATCCCATTTATATTGTGAAGGCAAACAACCTTGAGTTGAACATGAAAAAGATAAGATAGAGGTTTCTTGCCTATGCTTATGGAACTTATTAAATAAACTGTTTGGTCAAGGTGAATTTCTTGATTATATATGCAGTAAAGAATTCAAATCTACTCTTGTTTTTTTTTTTCATATTTACTTAAATCATCTAGGAAACAACTAACTGTGTCCATCTGCACCTTAATGGATAAAGTTGTATTCATATGCGCATAACGGATTTAGAATAATCCTAGAACATTGTAAGTGTAACTCTAGCACATATCTACAATATTTTAAGTGTAGATCGAGTATGTATCCTAGGAGTAGGACATCATAAGTGTAACTCTACGACAAATGCATTATAGGGAGTAACCGAAAGCATAACTAAGATTCAATGTCATTTGTTATCCTCATCACACAGGAAATTCTACATTTTTATACATTTTTATGGAATTATTCGGTAATAGCATGTCGGAACTCCATGGTTCATCTGGAATAGATCGGATTTCATGGACACTGCATGCATTCTGGCAAGCCATGAGCATTTAAGAGTAAGACCACAAATTGTGAAGCACTTAATAATTCTAAACAATCTCTCTAGCTATAAAATATACAACGATTCTTCCAATATCTTTGAAGTTTCAATCCTCATCAAGGTTTAGTGTTACCATCTTAAATCTCCCTGAACTCTGTTTCTTGAGCTCCAAATATATGTACCTGTCATTAGAATCTTAGTTGCAATGGCCAATGTATCGGATGACTTATGGAAGGTCACACATGAAGAACATGCTTTTGCCTTCCGCTAGTGTAAATAAATATTAACACTAAATGTAATGTTTTCATCATTATAGATGAAAGCCGGACATGTCTTGTCTACGCTAAGTAATTAGATAATGAAAACATAAACTGTGTTCTATAAAAGATCAAAATCAAGATTGTTGTAATTTCAGAAAGTGGGTGAAACTGACTTGGTATGCATTGAAATTTTCTGAACCATAAAATGATGCATATAACTTTTTGGTTTTTTTTAACTTTGTTACTCACTATAGTACGCTAATACTTTTAAGAATAGTCATTTTACAAACCCTGATGATTCAAGTTGGCCGAGTTTTTGTCTAATGCACATTTTCTTTTCTAAGCAGATGACTATCATCACAGGAACATTCATTTTGCAAAATAATGCAGTGGTAACTTTCTTCTCATTTATTGTTCATAATGGCTACTTATTTTGCTTGTGATCGTCTACTTCAAATGCATGGCATGAAAGTCATTTATCGATGATAAAACCTTGTCAATGTTGGCAGCCTCAGCACCAAAGAGGAGCTGCAAATGGCATTTCAATGACTGGACAGTCTATTTTCAAAGCTATTGCTCCAGCAGCTGCCGGTGTTATGTAAGTATGACTTTCTTGGTTTATTCTTTTGGGGGCAGCATTATGTGCATGTCTAAACTTAGATGCTCCTTGAATTTTTACTAATCTGTTGCTTTTGAGACTAGGAAAATGCGATCATTACTATTTATTCTATCGGTAATTTTGACTCAAAATTGTCTGATTTGCCTGTTGTACTGTGGTTAAAAATTGTGGAGATCCATTCATCAGTCATTAAACTGTGCAAGTCATGTTGGTAGTTTTTGGGGTACGTCTGATTCCTTTGACAAATTATTTAAAATGATCATTAGTCGACTTAGAGAGTAGTACGGACTATATATTGGGCTTAAGGAAACAGAAATGGAAACACACGCGTCATCACAGATACATGGATGTGCAAGTGCTAGAAACATAGGATTTTCATTTTTTGTGTCTTCCCACATAAGATCTGAACATGTCTCTTTGACATATCTTCCCCATAAAGGAGCTTAACTACTTATATCTTTTTTTCTGCTATTTTAATATGAAAACATTAAAAAATATTTAGAAGCATTGATAATGTGTTCAAATGGTGTTCAGGAATAAATTTTTTAATAAAATTATGGCACATATGTGAAGCGTCCAACAATTCAACCAAGTCCCACTAATTTTGCATACTGCTCTAATGTGGAAGTGGCTTCGTGATAGAATTCTCCCAGCTACATAGGACGTAACAGCATACAACATACCTCACCTATCTAATTATATGAATTTAATGTTCGTCAGGCCCTTTTGTCCCTTAGGTTTTTGTTTTGGTTAAGGTCAAGTGTTATTAGACTAGTTTCACATCAGACAGATAAGTAAGAAGTAAAGGACATACGGTGAAAGTTGAGCCTTTACCTATCAACCAACATTACCAGTTTAACTCTTTCTGGGGCCTTGCGTTGTTCTACTATGATATCAGAGCCATCATTTTAAGTCCTTCCTCTAGTCCTTGATCCTTTCGGCCCATTTGGATCATTCATCAGGTTTTCCCTTGTGAGATTCACTCTGGATGATGTCAACAGCCTCAGGTACGTGAGCTCCAAGTGTATCCGTCATTGAAGTAATGGACTCTGATACAACAGAGCTCCAAGTGGATCTGTCTTCGAACTCTGACACGTGATTTCAACATGGATCAAGTTCTTAGTTCTTACCTTACAAACTTGGGGTGATTTCACCTTGAGTTTGATGGGGATGCTTAGGTCATAAATTATTGGAGTAGTCCCATATCATTTTAGTGCCATTGAATATTAACATGAGAGAGCTCCAAGTGGTTGTTGTTGTTGTGCGGCCAACCCAGTTGAACACACCTAACATAGTGGAATACACAGTATCGTCTAAAAACCTCAGAACAAAGATGGGCAGATAAACAAACAGAGCACAAAGAGAATTGCTTTTAGGCCGTAGACCGGCCAAGGGAGAACACCGATGAACTTTATTACGAAAGAAAAGAACAGTACAAATCTTCTCTTCGTCCAATGAAGAAGAAGCACACAAGATCTCTCCAAAAGCTCACAATATAATCTCTTAAAGTTGGCTCTCACAAATGGCAGCTCTCTCAAATGATATAATGGCGTCCACACCAAACCCTAACCTAAAACCCCTTATATATAACCCTATGTTACAATAGGTGTCATCGTTGGCTTGAAATTCCTAAGGATACGGATCCCGACAATTACGGCATCAAATCCAATCGCCGCTCCTACGCAATCAATGCAGCGCACGCTGGTGGGCCCTCTGCCGCTTCCTAGTGAGCCGCATCCAAATGGGCTCCCTTCGACCGAACGACCTTCTTTTGTGTCGAACGATCGAAGTGTCGAGCCACGCGTACGAGCAGTCACCATCGAGCCACCATACGACCGTTCGACCGAACACGGACTCTAACCGCGTTACGACCGAACGATCCAATGCTGAGCGATCGACCCTCAGACTCGAACTGACGACCGAACGACGAACTGCGCTGTAGAAGCCAAATGCCCAGCATACTCGTATCTGACTTGTGCAAATTGAGATAGGTCGAATCCGAGCACAGACGAGTTATCTCTGCACAAGGTAACTCGTCTGCAATACGACTGCTTCTCCTGCTCCGAATCGATCCAACTTCTCCACAAATCTCCACGTTGGCGAGATTCGAGCCTCCGACCATTCAAACGACCATCACCGACCTTAGTAGAGCATCGACTGGTGTTCCCCCACCATTTTGTTCCGAAGAACCAAATGTTCCGAAGGACCAACTGCTCTGTCGAGCTACGACTGTCTCCTCCTGAGACTGGCTTGACTCTTTCGAGTCACAATGCCCTTAAGGGCTATGACTAGCTCTACCGAGCCTCAGCTGGCTCCACCGAACCCAATACCTCCTCCTGGGAACGACATCAGCTTCAACAAGGAACTACATTGAGCAAATCCAAACAATACTTGAACTTGACTCCCGATACAACCTTCGTTAGCATGTCAGCCGGGTTGTCATTTGTTCCAATCTTCAATAAGTTGACATCGTCGTCTTCTCCCACATAGTCCCTGACAAAGTGGAATCGAACATCGATATACTTGGTACGAGCATGGAAAACCCGATTCTTAGCCAAGTGCACTGCAATCTAGCTATCACAATGGACATCGTACCGCTCTTAGTAGACTCCCAGATCATCCATCAAGCCCATCAGCCATATCGTCTCCTTCACCGTTTCAGTCAATTCCATATACTCCGCATCCATAGTAGACAAGGCCATCGTAGACTGAAGGATACTCCAACATATTATAGCGCCAGACAGGGTGAAGATGTAACGCCCCAGGAACGGGTCCGTCACACTAGTTTTACAGGTCTTGCAGGTACCAGTGAAGTCAATATAGTTTAAACAGGAAATATTTAAGACAAGGATAAAAATACTCATTTTATTTCAACCTTCAAATGAATTACAAAGTCTAAAACATAAATGAACTACATTGTTCAATTAAGCAATACTGAAAGAAAGAATAACTAAAAGAAATGTAAAAACTCTCCTGATGACAGAGAAGCTCAAAAGTCAGCGTCCTCAATAGGAAAATCGGACTCCTCGTACTGCGGAGCCTCCTCTTCGAGCTGTGTATCACCTGATGAAATTGAACCACCATTAACAAAGTAAATTGAATCCATATTAAACAGTTAATTTATTTATTTTGCATGAGTTTACAGACAAAAAACTGTAAAAGGAAAACTACTGACCTGGCATGATTTAAGTGGCAGTAAGAATAAAGCATAAAAAGACTAATGTGACTTGTAAGGGGAGAGTACGATGTGCAACATGAAGTCCACCTTGGACCGCTGGATGCTAACCCGGGCCGAGTATAAAGGTCAACTCCGAGAACTCAGGATCCATAAAAGAAAATCCTCCCAGATAGGGGCCATAAGCATGGCTTCAATCGCTCCCGCACCCTCTCAATTATAAGTTACCACATACCTGTGATGTCATGTGTAGTTGTTCTAGCTCTAGGGTGTCAAAACATCGTGCCATATCTCAAGTTTCTAAATTACATAATTAAGAGAAAAAACATGCAGCATACTATATCCAGGGTATCATGTCATGTCAAGTTATGTGCAAGAGAACATGCCTACAAGCCTTTTATCATATTCTTTCTGCATAGCTCTTAATCACGTAATTTAGAATAGCAAATAGTTCTTATATCTCTTGTTCATCAATATGTCCAGTCTCATGTACAAAAACATAATCCAATTTACGATTCAACAGTAAACTTCCAGAACGCATCAAAAACATGAGTAATAATACAAAAAAGATATCGAAAGGATAAGCATATCGAAAAGAGGACACAAAGCTATTAAATGAATTAGATTCATGATGGCACCCTTATGGGTTGTGGTCTACCTGTCTAGACTGGTTGCTCAGACTAATGATTTGCATAAAATTGAACTACAAGTTAAGCCAATGACATTATAATAAAGAAGGTACATGTTTACAACTACTGAATTGAACTCATAATGCCAAACTAAACTGAATTTATAAAGCGAACTGTAGGCGAAACATGACTGAATTGATAAGACGAACTGTAGGCGAACAGAACTGGGTTTATAAGGCGAACTGTGTGCCAAAACTGGCTGAACGTATACGGCGGACTATAGGCAAAACTGACGCCTCAAACGAGTAGCAAGCACATGTCCTAACTTCAAACTGTATACAGAAACTGACCCAAACAGCTTACCAAAAACAAAAACCCCAAATTGGATATTATAAGGACTCAACGTCATGCAAGCACATAACCAACACTGCAGGCAATTGAGCATAAATCAGCAAGCAGGATAAGACTCAAACATCAAGCGATAACCGATAATCTACGGCCAAGCCTTCCACCCCAGTGGCTAACCACAACCAAAATGAGTAACGCAAAAGCCCAACACGATGACATCGAACATCGGCAAAATTGTCGTAAACTTAAGGTGGTGTCAGACAATTTCATCTAGGAAAATCCCCTTTTAGACAAACGCATGAATCATCATTTTCATTCAGAAAAATAAATAATTAGAAGCTTAATAGGGATCGAATCTATCTGAACCGAGAATTTGCGAAAGAAAATAAGATATCCGAAGCCAACAGAGCAAATCCGAAAGTCCCAGGTCAATTTTGTAGCCCTAAGAGCAAATCCGAACCGTAAAGGTGATGTCCAAGCCCCCAAAAGTAAGATCCAAACCCAATGAGCAAGATTGAAACCCCAAAAAACAAGAACCTCAGAAACAGAAATCGAAAACTTTCGAAGAGAGAAAAATGATTTTCACATATCCAAACCCTAGAAAATCTCTTCGTATAAAATAGAGGAAGAGGTTAGAGAGAGGAGATCTTATCGCGTAGGAATCGGGATTCGAAATCGTCGTGATTTCCTCGTGAGAGAATCACATGTCGTCGGATATCATTAGGGTTTCGAAACCCCAAGTAGTCGCCGCCGTTGCTGTTCGCGAGAGCCTCGAACGAGAGAAAAAGAAACGGGCTCGGGTGCGTGGGTGGGAGAGAGTGAGAAAAAAAACTGAGTGGGTTTAATTAAAATGAAAATTTGGTGGGCCTTGGGGCCTGGTTGGCTTTAAAACAAAGGGAAAGGAAAATAATTAAAACAAAGAGAGAGTTGGGCCTTTACAGAAGACGTAGCATGTCATCGATCGCTTCCCATCCAAATCGCCTGCATAGTCGGATTCGACATAACTGACAGTGTGCGAACCATGAACACTTCGGCTGTATGTCAGTCCGACGTCGACTGTGCCATTGATATAACACACGATCCACTGCACTGCTCGTCAGTGCTCTCTCCCCGGGTTGTGCATGTCTACTCACCATGCTGACTGCATGTGATAGATCTGGTCGAGTACATATCATTGCATACATCAAAGCTCCTACCGCATTGGCATACGGCACACTCGTTATGAGCTTTTTCTCTTCTTCGTTCTTTGGACACTGCTCGACACTGAGCTTGAAGTGAGGTGCAAGCGGAGTAGCTACGGATTTCATCGTATCGCATCCAAATCTCTGTATATCAGACTTCAAATAGCAACTCTGTGAAAGATGAACAGTATCTCCACTTCGATCTCTTGTGATCTCCATCCCAAGAATCCTTCGTGGCTCGTTCAGATCCTTCATCTCAAATGCAGAACTCAATTAAGACTTCAATATCTAAATCTCCTCTTTATTAGATGAAGCTATGAGCATATCATCGACATAAAGCAGAAGATAAATGAAGGACCCGTCAACCAACTTCCGATAGAACACACAATAATCGTAGGGACTGTGAACATACCCTCGATCATCCGTCATAAAGTGTTTGAAATGATTATACCACTACCGTGGTGATTCAACTCCTTTCTTCTTGGTGTAGACTCATTTACACCCAATCGCTTTCTTGCCCTTTGGAAGCTCCACGAGATCCCATGTATCGTTCTTCGCCAGTGATTCCATCTCTTTGTCCATCGCACTTCTCCACCGCTTCGAGTCTTCGGTTTGCTCCACCTCAACGAATAAGTTGGGAACATATACTACGGGAAAGGCAAATGAGACCAACTTCGAGTACCTTACATGTCGCTGTATCTCACGCTTCGGCCTCGACATTGCGATAGAATCCTTCGGCTGAACGAACCTTGTATACAAGCTATCTCCATCAACCGAGCTTGGACCACCAACTACACCATCATCGGCATGGAGCCCGTCTTCTGCTACTTCTGGTGTGGGTCGATCTGAGTCGTTGATCGACCGTTGTGGAGCCTCGAACACGTTATCATAGACCTGCTTCAATTGTGTCCGTTCGACATATACCTTTAGTTCATTCTCCTTCTTCAGTAACGCTGACTCATCAAACGTTATGTCTCTACTCAGGATCACCTTCCTATGTGTCGAACACCACAGTCGATATCCCTTGACACCTTTGCTAAAGCCCAAGAAGATGACTTTCTTGGCTCGAGCATCGAGTTTGTCTTCCTTCACGGCATGGTAACTTGGACAGCCACAAACGCAAAGTGATCCATAATCGAAAACTGGCTTTTTCAACCATACCTCCAAAGGAGGTTTTCCTTCCACTGCAGCAGATGGTAGCCGATTGACCAAGTAGGTCGCATACGCCAGAGCCTCTGCCCAAAACTCCTTCGATAGGTCAGCAGCTGACAGCATGCATCGAATTTTCTCCAGCAAAGTCCGATACATCCCCTCTGCTATGCCATTCTGATGCAGCATCCCAGCAACAACGTAGTGTCTCTGTATCCCTTCCGATCTACAGAACTTCTCGAAGAGATCTGACCTATACTCACCATTATTGTCACTTCGGATACGCCTGACTCACCGACTAGTCTGAGTCTCAATCAGCTTCTTCCACTCAATAAAAGTGCTAAGAACTTGTCCTTCGACTTCAGCGAAAACACACATACCATGCATGAGAAGTCGTCGATTAACAACACAAAGTAGTGTTTCCCTCCCAATAAGGTCGTTCTACTCTGCCCCATACGTCGGTGTGTATATAGTTGAGCGCTTCATTCGTACTGTGGATGGTCGTCCTAAATGAAGCATGTGCATGTTTTCCAACAACACAGTACTCGCAGAACTCGATCTTTTCGGTCTTGGCTCCTTTTATAGATGATCTCCAACGATAAGCTTCTGCAAAGCTTTCTCGTCCACATGACCTAAGTGCATGTGCCATAACAATGAGTCGTCGCTCTCCACCTCACAAGTCAGAGCTGTTGTGCCAGCTACGACCGAACCATCTAAGTAATAAAGGTTGCCTTAACGCTTCTCCTTCATCATAATCATTACTCCTCGAGTTACCCTCAGAGCTTTATTCTCCATGGTCACTCATGTCCCTTGGATTCGAGCAAACCAAGCGATATGAGATTACGCCTTAGGTCGAAAACAAAGCGCACCTTCTCGATGTCTCGTATAACACAGTTGCTCATCCTCATCTGCACTGTCCCGACGCCTGTCGTGCTTCAAGCTCGGTCATCGCCCAACAGGATTGTACACTTATCACCTTCTCTGAAAGTCGTAAAGTGCTCTCGATGTGGCGTCATATGAAATGAGCACCCAGAGTCGAGCACCCAACCATCTGACGGCACACCCTCCGAATCACCGACCAGTACATACTCCTCAACCTCAACGCCCTTCGCGACGTTGGCAGTTTTGTCGTGCTTCTTCTTTGCCTTCGAACAGTATCTGACCCAATGTCTTCTTTCTCTACAAAAAGCACATTGGTCCTTTGCCACCTTGTGCTGAGGGTCTCTTGTCTTGTCTCTGGACTTGGATCTGAAATACCCCTTCGATCTCCGTCCTTCTCACCACTACGACCCCTTAGGACGGTAAGAGTGTCGCTCGAAGCTCGGATGCAGGTGTCCACATCGTTCTTCCTGAACTCATTGCTCGTTAGAGCATTGGACACCTCTTCAAATATGATCGATTCCTTATCATAGGTAAGAACCGACACCAAGTATTCATACTCGATGGATAGAGAGTTTAGGAGAATCGTCGCTTGTCTTCATCGTCGACATGTACGTCGATGTTTCTCAGGTCGGTAAGAATCTTATTGTAGTAGTCGAGGTGTTCCTCCATAGAAACCCCCTCAGCTAACTTCAAACCGAAAAGCTTCTTCTTCAAGTGTAACCGGTTCTGGATGTTCTTCTTCATGTACTTGTCGTCGAGCTCCTTTCAGAACTTGTTTGCACGTGTCTCCTCCATATATGTGTATTTCTTCTCCTTCGACAAATACAATCGGATGATACCACATGCACTTTGATTTAGAGTTCTCCACTCCTGATCGGACTTATCCCTCGGCTTCTTGTCTAATGTGATAGCTTGACCAATTTGGTTCAAAATATCCATGACTTCGCATCTCCACATACTGAAGTTGATCTTTCCATCAAACTTCTCAATTTCGAACTCCTTGTTAGACACGATAGTCCGAGAGGATGAAGAATACCCAAAAGTCGACGCCTTTAAGGAATCATCATTGCCACTGCTACTTATCTTCTACTCCTCGTTGATCTCCAGAACTGAAAGCTCTAATACCAATTTGTAGTGCGGCTAACCCAATTGAATACACCTAATATAGCGGAATACACAGTATCGCTGAAGAACCTCGGAACAAAGATGTGCAGATAAACAAACAGAGCACAAAGAGAATTGCTTTTAGAACGTGAACCGGCAAGGGTGAACACCGATGAGCTTTATTACGAAAGGAAAGAACAATACAAATATTCTCTTCGTCCAACGAAGAAGAAGCACACAAGATCTATCCAAAACCTCACAATACAATCTATCAAAGTTGACTCTCAAATGACGGTTTTCTCAAAGGTTACAATGACATCCACACCAAACCCTAACCTAAAACCTCTTATTTATAACTCTAGGTTACAATATGTATCATCATTGACTAGAAATTTCTAAGGATACGGATCTCGAAAATTACGACATCCAATCTAAGCGCCGCTCCTACGCAATCAATGCTACGCATGCTAGTGGACCCTCTGCTGCTTCCTAGTGGGCCGCATCCCAATGGGCTCTCTTTGACCGAACAACCTTCTTCTGTGTCAAACGACTGAAGTGCCGAGCCACGCGTACGAGCAATCACCATCGAGCCACCTTACGACCGTTCGACCGAACACGGACTCTAACCGCATTACGACCGAACGACCCAATGCTGAGCGATCGACCCTCAGACTCGAACTGCCGACCGAACGACCAACTGCGCTATAGAAGCCAAATGCACAACATCCTCGTATCTGACTTATGCAATTCAGATAAGTCGAATCCAAGCACAGACGAGTTATCTCTGCACAAGGTAACTCGTCTGCAATACGACTGCTTCTCCTTCGTCGAATTGAGTCAACTTCTCCACTTACCAACGAAAACAATATAGCCAAATGCAGAAATGTACCAACATTCTCGTATAAATTTTCTCCTTCAAACACGAGGAGAATAAGTCTGTCTGGATACAATATAGAAGTTACATTATTCATAAACATGAAAAGAACAATAACAAAATCCACCCAAGACCAGCTCAGAACCCTAAATCTTGAATAGCAATTTCTACCTCCTCGAAGACTGGAGCTTCCTCAAATTCTGCATTGGCACCTAATGGAAACAGTAAGAACAATAGAACCGTTAGGTAGGGTACAATAATTCAAGTATTCGAAATTTAAACAGTGTATAAAACATGATTGAAATAAACTGAACAATGTATATAAAGCTGCAGTGTAACAGGACTATAAAGCATGTATGTATAACAGATTACAATTTGGTTCTATATTATCAATGTTCTTACTCATTTAAATGTAGCATCTATTCCAATCTTATTCGTAACTCATATTGGAGAGTACGATATGCAACCAAGGGAATCCACCTTGTACCACGGGGGCACTCACCCGAGCCAAGTCCAACAGATACGTTAATGAGACTCTGAATCCAACGAGACAATATGAGTCTAAACAGATACAAGAAGGGGACCCGATCGGATAACAAATACTATGCTGGGATCCATCAAATACGGTCAAAAGTATGGCTCCAGTCGCTCCCGCACTCTCTCAAATATGAGTTAACACAAATCTCCAGAGAGTGAAATGTCAAGTGTAGTATTTTTATGGTATACCGTTTCGGTGTCAACGTGAATATTGTTTTGAGTATTTGGTACATTTCTATTTTTTGTCTATATTGTTTTCACTGATGTCTGCGGGACATGCTTAGCATGTACAACAGTCACAGTCACATATCCCTATAAGCGCGGCATGACACCGGTGCATGTCTTACACACTCCCTTAGTCAATGACCAGATGTAAATTCGATCCTAAAATTTAAAATTACTGTCAATTGAACGTTAGTTTTTGTTGCAGTTTATATTTAGTAATTGATGGAAATTAAAAACCAATGGTATAGTTTCTCTAAATTTTAAACAATTTCTACAGAGAAGGCAGCGGTGCCAGGGTAAGGTTTCTCCAGTTTGACCTGGAGGTGAGGGGTTCAAGTCACAACTTCTCTGAAATGCAGATCTAGGTCTGCATGCATTTGATTAGTCCCAAGTCTTGAAAAGGAAGGATCTTGATCATTGAGGTGCCCATTCTTGTAGACAATATCTAAAATGTGTCTGCCATCTCACCAAGAGAGTATTGTGTGTCTCAAGCATCAATCAACAACTTTGTGCTCATGGATATTTTTCCCCCATCTAATTTGAGGTGCACGAGTCTGCTTATTAGCTTCTAACAAGGATTCTCAAATACAAGGCTGCGATTGTCACCCAAAAGTCACAAGAATTATTATTAATCATAAGAAGTCAGGCCTTGTAATCTACCTTGTATCTAAGAGAAGCACAATTTTTGTATTCTTTCTTTTTTAGCATTCATGAGTGCTTGCATGCAACGAATTCTGTTCTTTTACCATCTTATTTTTATAATAATGCTGACTGAATTAAATTTTTATATGGCCTTGTTTTATTTGACTGTTGAAAATGATCATCCTTAATTGCAGATTTTCATGGGCACAAAAGCGCCAACATGCTTTCTTCTTACCAGGTAAAACTGAAGTCTACGCAACTTCATTGCATCTCCAATGGTATGGAACAAAATACATAATGCCTATATAGGGTACCGACAAAAAGTTTGATTTTTGGCTCATGTATTGAATAACTGATGCCTGTAATGCAAAAGATATCCTAAAAGAAGGATTTGGATTCTAAATTTTTATGGGCAGTCCTCTAACTTCTACATATCACGCAATAAATTTTCTCACAGTAAATTTCGTGGCTACTGATGCTGCAGGTGATCACTTGGTTTTCTTCATGCTGAACGTGGTAGAGTTTGTGGGACTTCTCATGACCTTCAAACCTTTTCTTGTTACAAAAAGCTGAACACAGAATATTAGTGCGCAATACATACCCGATAAAGACTCCCAAGAGAAGGCGCAATGAAGATCTGCTGGCAGAGGCATGAAGCAAAGCGCCGGGTCAGCGCACTCCTCTTCGTTCCATTCTTTTCCATCAAAGCTGGACCGCCCAGCAAGCTGATGCCCAATTTTGCCTCAATATGTGTACACAAATGGCATATCAATTGTTGTATCAATAATTTCTCTGTAGGGCAACAGCCCACTTGTTGTAATTCGAGAATAGCATGCTCTTCAAGACATACCAATGGTCTTTGTTTAGTATTGTTATAATCATTATTACTACTGCATATGTATTCTTCGAGTCTCTTCCAAGAATGTAACGCTGATCCCCTTTCAAATGATGATGGAAAGGATAAAAAATACAACTGAAAGATTTATGGTTATTTCAACAATCATTTTTTACCAACCAAACACAATTATGATGGTAACCACTGCATGCTTCTTTTTATCTTCTCATCCTCTTTTCGGCTCCACAACCACAATTCAATCTTTTGATAGTATTTGATACTCCATCCAACATGACAGGCTAATTCTTAGAAATCTGAGGTCCATACCAAATCAAAAGAAATTCACTCTAAAACAATGATTTATGGAGTTCTACTCATGACCCATAAACAGGCAGCAATTATCACCAATTCGTCTTTAGAACAACAGATGAATTAATTTGATTTCGGTTTTATACAAATGCCTAAATCACAACTTTCTCTATTTCTTGCCTACCCTTCTACCTGGATTCGGTCACAAAAATGAATCCAAATGTTTAGTACAGCAGCTAAGATTCTTTACAAGATATCCGTGATCATTTGTTTTATACTGCTTTTGGCTGGATCTGCTCAAAGTCGAAGACCTCAAACATTAACCGCCTGACATCAGGCTTCCCATAGACTGTGTAGCCCAGGCCATGTATCGCTTGCTGGACAGCAGTGGTTGATGGGTTCCTCAGCCTCCGGTTATGCTCAAAAGAGTCCTGAACAGACTCACCATAGACAATGAAATGGTGAAGATGCTTGTCCCTCAAATAACGACCACAGAACTTGTTCATCAGCATGCGCCGGTGCTTCTCCTGTAACCATCGCCCAGGGGCATCAAGATGCTTCATCAGTAATCTCTCGGCCATCACAAGATCCTGACAAAGAAAAAGAAATAAAACTCATTAAAATTATGATGTTTACATTATCTGCATCTGGATCAGCATTACAATGTACAAATTTTGATGCCCCATTATGTGAGCTATTTCACTTGTTATCGCTAACCTCATCTTTTTGAAATTTTCCTCATTTTTTCAAACTTCCGTCTCTTTCTTTCTAATATTTCTTTCTTCGTTTTGGTATATGGTGTTACCTCAAAATTACTATGGTGTAATTTTTCATCGAAGTTAATAGTTTGGATCCACTTCACAGAACACAACGTATGTTTTAAATCCCTAAAAGCTAAAGCATTATACTGAATAATATTTCATAGAACATTAAGGTGAAGACAAAAATGTACCTTCTAGAAAACTGAAGAATCAGTGCAGAAAATTTCTCAAACATAAACTAATACTAGTAATGACAATTACCTGAATCTTTTGGCCAACATACTCCAATCTTTCTAGGCAAAATCGAGGATGTTCGAACTTGTACTTAGAAGGATGCAAGAAGCACAACTGTCATTCAGCAAGAAATAGAGGCATCAAAATCCATACAGGTTAATATATGATAAAAGAGTAAAAAGTTCAACACTTGTTGTCGTGTTTGTCCGTTTGTTTGCTCCAACAGTTGTAGCATATAATGGGAATGTTAAAAGTTTAAAGAGCGCAAAAATATTAGTTGTACTAGTTGGAACAGATGAGAAGAAATTGCACATAATTATTAATTTGTTTGAGCCGGAAATATATTACCTCTATCCACAAGGGACAAGATTTAAAAAATCTTTTTTTTTTGATACATCGGAAAGAAAATAACAACAAATCAGAGAGTAAACCCTCGATTGCATCCAGTCCCCTTCACATCTCACATCCATGATAAGCAATTGAGATAATGAAGCATGAGCATGTTCCCAAATCCGGAGTTATTCCTCTAAGTGACATCCCAAATTAGCTAATGATTTTGCACAGAAATTCGCCTCCCGAAAGACATGATGAAAGGTACTGATGCGGACGCATCGCCTACCCCCACCGACCATGGATGATGCGGGTCCACCCATCGTGACATACGTGAGGCGTAGGAGGCGCGGGATCGTCACGTAGTGGGTTTAGTGCGTCAAGGGGTATTTTAGTCTATTTGGACTAAATTAGTAAATCCCCGTTTTCTATTTATTAGGGCTAGCCGCCATTGTTAGGGCTATGCTTATTTTGTTGAAGAACATCCTTAGGCATCTTGCGAAGGATCTTTAGGCTTTTAATCCGTTCAAGTAAAAGCTAGGAGATCGAGTTCGTCTCGAAGGAACTCATTTATCTTTGTTCTTCTTCAAAATTCTCCAATAAAAATCCCTGTTTTTAATTTTTCCTCCTTTAAAATCTGATTTCTATTGATTCGATCCAGCGGATCGTATCAAATTGGTATCAGAGCACTAGATCCAAAATGGCGGCAAGCACTCGCTCGAAGGCGGATTTGATCGATGAGAAGATTCAAGGGCTACAAGAGGATCTCAATCGGGAGATCGAAGAACGGTTCGAGGGATTGAAGAAAACGGTGGGGGATTCACTTAAGGATCACGCCCATTCGCAAGAAGACATCCAGATCGAACTTCGGGGGATGAGGACGGACGCCGCGCAACAAGGCCGAAATCTCCGAGAATTAAAGGCGATGATACAAGCCCTCACGGTGGCGAAGGAAGGAGATCAAGGCAAGGGGATCCAAGAGGGGGGAGATTCTACCCTAGAATCGGCCTCCCTAGAGCAAGCACGGACGACGGCGGAGTTTCCACATCAAGGCGACGTCGCGGAAGAGGCATGGACGACTGCGCGGCCAACCCTAGACCCGCGCGGGCCTGTTTCACAAAAAACAGACCCTCGCGGGTCTGTTCAGGCCACGGCAGGCCCTATCGGGCCTGCCCAGGGGCCGGCGGCCCAACCCAGGCCTCCCCAGGCATGGGCGAGGCCGCCCGGCCAATCAGGGGCTTCGGCGCCCCCGGCGAACTCCCCCAGGCCTTCCCTGGCCTGGGCAAGCCCGCCGGGGCCACCGGAGGCCTCGGCCGACCCCGGCGGGGGCTGGGTGCAGGCGGCACCCCCCCCCCCCCCCCCGCGGGGGCGTTGGAGGTGCGGCACCCCCATCCGGGGGTGCGGAAGGGCCGATTGGCCATTTCGGGGGCCCGGCGAGCTGGGCCGGGCCTTCCGAGGGCTTAGCGGGTTGGGCCGCCCCTCCTGGGGGCCCGGCGACTGCGTCTCGACCCTTTGGGGGTGTGGCGGGGTTCGTACCTCACTCTGGGAGAACGTTTGGGACAGTCGGAGGTGGCTGGGCTTCGGGGGCAGCTATTGGGACCCCGGCGGGCCAATTTTAGAGAGCGGAGACTACCCCACCTGGGCCGAGGTTTTTTTTCGCACGACCACCAGAGTTTCCTGGGCATCACTATCAGCCCGAGGCATGGGAGAGGCATGCATGGCCGGAGGAGTGGTACGGGGTTGACGGGGGAGGCCCGATGGAGACCCGGGGTGGCGGTGTGGTGCGGGGAGGTAACCGTGGAGGAGATATGGGGCAGCAGGGAGACATCAACGCGGACCGGCGGTTGATGAAGCTGAAGATGCCGACCTTCGATGGCACCGATCCCGACGGGTGGATATATCGAGCGGAGAGATACTTTCAGGTGATGGGGCTGACAGAGCAGGAGGTCCTGAAGGCCATTGGGATTTATTTTGAGGGGAAGGCTCTGGCATGGTACCGGTGGAAGATCGCACGGACCCCTTTTCGCACCTGGGAGGAGCTGTCAGCACTGATCGTGGATCGGTTCCAGGAGACAGCAGGGGAAGATTTCTACGAGCAGCTGTCGGCCCTGAGACAGGAGGGGACAGTGAGGGACTACGTGGAGAGATTTGAGATGCTGAATAACCGGGTGAAGGGGGTGACCGATGAGATGATGATCGGGAATTTTATGAGGGGGCTGAAGCCCTCGATACGAGCTGAGTTGCGGATGCAGAGCCCGGCGACCTTGGAGGATGTCCTCCGCTTAGCCCATAAAGCGGACGAGAAGCATACAGAGGAGAGGAGGATACGGGGAGCTTGGGAGCCAGAGTTCCCGCCCCACTCCACCAGCCGCGGCACAGAGACCACCTGCAGCTGCTCCTGAGACGCGCGGAGAAGGCCGCCCAGCTACCCTGGGGCGACGGATGACTGAGGCAGAGGTGAGGGAGAAGCGGGCCAAGGGGTTGTGCTTCCGTTGTGACGAGAAGTTCACCCCTGGGCACAGGTGTGCGAGCCGCCTACTGCAGATCACCATGGTACCCGACGAGGAGGGGTACGTGTGTGAGGAGGATCCTGAGGAGGAGCCACTAGTAGAGGAGGAGAAGTCTCACCTAGACTTCACGGAGATCTCCCTGAACTCTGTGGTGGTGTTCACTCCGAACCACACCATGAAGTTATCAGGGCAGCTGGGGGACACAGCGGTGACGGTGGTGATAGATAGTGGGGCCACCCACAACTTCATCTCCAGCCGAGTGGTAGAGCGACATGGGCTACAGCTGAGCACCCTGGAGAAGTTTACCGTACTGTTGGGGACAGGGAAGATGGAGGAGAGCAAAGGGCTCTGCAAGGATTTGTGCCTGACCTTGCAGGGGGTACAGATCATGGAGGACTTCTTGCCACTGGAGTTGGGCAACGTGGATATCATTTTAGAGGTGCAGTGGCTGAAGAAGTTAGGGGAGATGAAGGTGAACTGGAAGCTCCTGAGGATGGAGTTCCAAGATGGAGATCGGACCGTCGTGCTGACAGGGGACCCGACCCTTTGTTTTTCCTTGGTGGCCTGCAACGCCATCACTCGGGCGCTGCGGGACGAGGGAGAGGTGTTCCTGGTGGAGTATCAGGGGCTGACAGTTGAGGGTGAGCAGCAGCAGGAGGAGACCGCAGCGGAAGTGGAGCAGGTACTGGAGCAGTACCAGGAGGTCTTTCAGGACCCACAGGGGCTACCACCGTCCAGGGGGCACGAGCACGCGATTGTGTTGCGTAATGGAGCAGCACCGGTGAGTGTGCGACCGTACCGGTACCCGCATGTGTAGAAGGACGAGATTGAGAGGATGGTGAGGGAGATGCTGCAGGCTGGGATCATCCAGCCGAGTGTGAGTCCTTTTTCGAGCCCAGTCTTGCTGGTCAAGAAGGACGGGAGTTTGAGATTCTGCGTCGATTACCGGGCGCTGAATAAGGAAACTGTCGCTGACAAGTTTCCTATTCCGGTGATCGACGAGCTGCTGGACGAGCTTCATGGGGCGGCGATCTTTTCGAAGATCGACTTGAGGGCAGGATACCACCATATCTTGATGCGGCCAGAGGATGTGCCGAAGACTGCCTTCCGCACCCATGAGTGGCATTACGAGTTCAGAGTCATGCCTTTCGGCTTGACGAATGCACCCTCTACTTTTCAGGCCTTGATGAACAAGGTCTTCCAGCCCTTCCTGAGGAGGTTCATCCTCGTTTTCTTTGACGATATCCTCGTCTACAGCAGGAGCTTGAGGGAGCACTTAGACCACTTGGAGGTGGTCTTCCGGGAGTTGCTGGCGCAGCAGTTGTTCGCCAACCGGAAGAAGTGCAGTTTCGGCCAGGAGCGGATCGAGTACCTAGGGCATGTGGTGTCAGCGGAGGGGGTAGCGGCTGACAAGTAGAAGATAGCGGCTATGCTGGACTGGCCAGTACCTACTACACTGCGTACTCTCCGCGGATTTCTGGGCCTGACGGGCTATTACCGGAAGTTCGTTAAGGGGTACAGTACCATAGCATGGCCCCTTACCGAACAGCTCAAGAAGGACGGATTCCATTGGGGGAAGAAGCCACCAAGGCATTTCAGGCCTTGAAGGTGGCGATGACGACAGCGCCAGTTCTTGCCTTGTCATATTTCAACTTATCTTTTGTGGTGGAGACCGACGCGTCGGGATATGGATTGGGGGCTGTGCTCATGCAGGAGGGACGACCCATAGCTTATTTCAGTCAGGTGCTGTCGGCTAGAGCACAGCTGAAATCGGTTTATGAGCGAGAGTTGATGGCCATTGTCTTCGCGGTGACGAAGTGGCGACCATATCTGTTGGGTCGGGAGTTCGTGGTCAGGACGGACCAACGGAGCCTCAAGTACCTTTTGGAGCAGCGATTGGTTACTGAGGAGCACCAGCGTTGGTTGTCCAAACTGGTGGGGTACCGGTTCGCCATCGAGTACAGGCCAGGATTGGAGAACAAGTCAGGTGATGCCTTGTCTCGCCGGGAGGAGAGCGTGGATTTGAGAGCTCTGTCGCGACCGATGTGGTTGGACTGGGAGCCCATTTTTCAGGAGGCGGAGAGTGATGATGAGCTGGGGCGGATCCGTGAGTTGCTGCAGCAGGGTAAGGAGGGGCCGACCGGGTATTCCTTACAGGGACGCAGACTGCTTTACCAGGGAAGGTTGGTGCTACCGCGAGCCTCAGGATTCATACTAGTCCTATTTCAGGAGTTCCACGGGTCAGTGACTGGAGGCCATTCGGGGGTACAGCAGACGTACCAGAGGATGGCCAGGGAGGTGTACTGGCCCGGGATGCGGAGGAGAGTAGCCCAGTTAGTAGCTGCTTGTGACGTCTGCCAGCGCCACAAGTACATGGCGATGGCCCCAGCCGGACTCCTACAGCCGTTGGAGTTGCCAGAGTGGGTATGTGAGGAGGTCACGATGGACTTCTTTGACGGGCTGCCCCGTTCCGAGGGATATTCAGTGATCCTCGTCGTAGTAGACCGTCTGAGTAAGTTGCCCATTTCATACCTTTGAGGCATCCTCACACAGCGGTCTCGGTGGCCACAGCATTCATTCGAGAGGTGATACGCCTACACGGGATCTCGGGGTCCATAGTGTCTGACAAGGACCAGGTCTTTTTGAGCGGGTTCTAGCGGGAGCTCTTCAGAGTACAGGGTACGGTCCTTAACGGGAGCACGGCGTACCACCCACAGACGGACGGACAGACCGAGGCGATGAACCGCTCCATAGAGACTTATCTGCGGTGCTTCGCGTCGGATAAGCCTCGACAGTGGTACAGATGGTTGGCATGGGCGGAGTACTGTTACAACACCTCGTACCACTCTTCAGCAGGGACGACTCCCTTCAGGATCCTTTATGGGCGTGACCCACCGTCCTTGCTGCGTTTCGGTGATCGGCAGACGCCGGTGTCTCAGGTGGATGCTTATATGGGAGACAGAGATGCTATGTTGGAGGAACTACGGCGACATCTTTTGAGGGCTCAGCAGGTGATGAAGGCCCGGGCAGATGGCCACTGGCGGGACGTCCATTTTCAGGAGGGTGACATGGTGTATCTCAAGCTGCGGCCCTATAGACAGAAGACCTTAGCTCGGAGGCAGAATGAGAAGCTAGCAGCTCGCTACTACGGTCCCTACCAGATTGCGGCCAAGATTGGGAAGGTGGCGTATCTGTTACACCTGTCACCTTCCTCGACGATATATCCGGTGTTCCATGTGTCACAGCTACGGATGGCGATTGGAGACCAGTCAGCCACGTCGACTCTGCCGCCTACACTGACAGATGATATGGAGGTATTGCTCGAG
Source organism: Scilla litardierei (assembly GCA_030789695.1). Lineage (NCBI taxonomy): Eukaryota > Viridiplantae > Streptophyta > Magnoliopsida > Asparagales > Asparagaceae > Scilla > Scilla litardierei. Next base: position 13,675,061 of record CM061137.1, on the reverse strand, counting down.
CCCCTGGATGTGCGAGCAGTTCGTCAGGGACCGGGACGACGAAGAGAGGTGCTGATCTACTGGGTGGGCCTGCCTGATTGTGACGCCACGTGGGAGGCATATGACGTGGTCCGGGAGCAGTTTCCAAATTTCCACCTTGAGGACAAGGTGGCTCTTTTAGGGGGGTATTGATGCGGACGCATCGCCTACCCCACCGGCCATGGATGATGCGGGTCCACCCATCGTGACATACGTGAGGCATAGGAGGCGCGGGATCGTCATGTAGTGGGTTTAGTGGGTCGAGGGGTATTTTAGTCTATTTGGGCTAAATTAGTAAATCCCAGTTTTCTATTTATTAGGGCTAGCCGCCATTGTTAGGGCTATGCTTATTTTGTTGAAGAACATCCTTAGGCATCTTGCGAAGGATCTTTAGGCTTTTAATCCATTCAAGTAAAAGCTAGGAGATCGAGTTCGTCTCCCTCTTTTTAATTTTCCTCCTTTAAAATCTGATTTCTATTGATTCGATCCATCGGATCGTATCAGGTACAGAGTCCAAAATTTCGTAGTTAGATGTTGAATATCCAAGATGAGATTCAAAAGAGGGTTGGAGTGAACATCCGTCGAACTAAGAAGCATTAGCGCAACCATTGAATCTGATTCGCAGATAATCTCCAAGAACCCCTTATGCCAAGCAATCTCCAAACAAAACCGAATAGCATGAAGCTCCACATTCAAATTAGTACCACATCCAATATAGGCGGAGAACCCAAGTAGCCATTTACCCTAGTCATCTCAAAAAATGTCTCCTGCCCCAGCGAGCCCCGGATTCCCTTTATTGGCCCCATCAACATTAAGCTTAACAACTCCACAATTCGGAGGAAACCACTGAATGTAGCAAAGAGAACAACTTGATCCAGGGCATGTGTCTGACTGTGTAAAAATTTCTTCAATCACTCTGCGAGATGAAATTGGTAAAAATCCGGGAATGCCGAAATAGGGAAGAAAACCTACCAAATAGTCTGGGCTCCAATGCAAAATCTCGAAGAACATGTGTAGTAGTCTCAGTCTCAGCTTCACAAAATGAACACAACTCTGAATCGAAGATTTCCCTCTTGAAGCGCAAGGCATTCGTAACTATCATTTCCTTGAAGACTAGCCATAAGAAATGTAACCACCTAGCAGGTAACGGCAACTTCCATGGTCATGCGGGATGATTTTCCAGTCCCCTATTATGCTCTGCCAGCAACTGCAGATAAGCTGACTGAGTAGTAAATTTTCCATTCGACGTAAGATGCCATATATACGAATCCTTCTGTGCTATGACTTTAGGAAGAAGGTAAGACATAATTTGTTGTGCCACCGCCTCAGGAACTGATTGTAATAGTTTACCCACATCCCAAGTACCAATCTGAATAAAATCTCGGACAGGTATCTGGGAATAATCCATGTCAGTGGGAAGAGCTGTGGGAGACAAAAGTGATTGACCCAACCAAATATCCTGCCAGAAGCAAGTAGTTGTCCCATCACCGACTCTTTTCACCAAGCCAACAATTAAATTCTTCAAACCCTGCACCAAACATTTCCAGGAGTAGGACCAAGAAGAAGGGAGAGACACCATATTGAGACACCATATCCGAAATAGAAGAGATCACGTCCTAATGAATCTTATATTTAGATTTCAAAAGCCAAACCCAAAGAGCATGCGGCTCTGTCAGGAACCTCCAAGCTAATCTCTGCAAAAGCACATTGTTGTGTAACTCCATAGACTGAAGACCAAGACCGCCCACACTCTTAGGTTTGCACGCTTCCAATTAACCAGGTGAAGCTTGTTTTTCCCCTCACTACCACCCTAAATGAAAGATACGTTCAACTTGTCTATCTCCTTCTTGGTATGCTTGGAAAAGCTAGTCAACATAGCATATGTTGGAATGGCTAAGGTCACTGAGAGGACTAAAGTAACACGTCCACCGAGACTCGAGAGTTTAGATTTCCAACCAGAGTTTTGAACTGATTCTTTCCACCACCTCTGTACGTATTCTTCGAAACTCGGCCATGAAGTAAGGGCACACCCAGATACTTGCCCAAGTCTGTCGAGAATTGGACACCCAATGACGAACAAATGTTTAAAGCATGTCGACGTCCTGTCGCCAAAGAGAGCATCTCGGTTTCTCCAAACTAACTTTCGCTCCAGAAGAGGCACAAAACATGTCCAAAATTTCCACGATCCGATGACCCGGTTAGTTTGTTGTAGAGTGTCTCTACCAAACAAGAAGAAATCATCTGTAAAAAGTAAGTGACACCACAGAACCCCCCTTTCCCATCACAATAAGTTGACATGACTTATCCATCAATGTTTCATTAATAAGCCAAGTCTCTCAATGCATAGCACAAACAAATAGGGGGGAAAGGAACAACCTGACGCAAACCCCGTTCAGGTTTGAACCATTCAGAAATTTACACATTCCACATCACAGAAAGAAGAGAGACGACACAAAACATAATAAGCCTGGTACATGAACTAGGAAATCCGAAAAGAACTAGAGTTTCCTCCAAGAAGTCACATCTAACTCGATCATATGCTTTCTCCAGATCTATCTTCAAGGCAAGGAAACCATTCCGGCACTTCGATTTTCTAATGGTATGAATAAGCTCCTGAGCAACCAAAATATTATCCGACGACTGCCGTCCAGGAATGAAGCTAGCTTGTAGGGGTCCAATGAGATCATTAAGGAAAGGTCTAATTCTGTTGACAAGCACCTTTGTAACCAGTTTATATGACACAACACAAGCTTATAAGGCGGAATTACTTAATCAATTCAGGTTGTTGGACCTTCGAACAAGGACAAGCAAGATATTACAAAGCTCCTAATTAAAATGTCATCTTTCACATGCATCAAAAACCAGTGTGACCAAAGATTGCTTAATTGTTCCCCACATTTTTTGAAAGACTCCAGCTTGGAAACCATCCACTCCCGGGGATTTCCACGGTTTCATATGAAATAAAGCTTCTCGAACTTCTTTCGACACCTGTCTTTCAAGAGAATCTACTTGACGAGAAGTCAAAGACGGACAGTGAGGGTGAGAAGAGTCGTATGTCACCCACTTCATTCCTGAACAGGGCCTTATAAAATCTGTGATATGATGTTGGCATGTTGCAAAGCCTCCCTGTCCTGAATTCAATTACTAGAGCAATCCTTCAACATAGAAATGTGACTACTGCGTCTTATATATAAGGTGGGTATATGAAAACCCCTGGTATTCCTATCCCCATTTAGAAGCCACTCAGCCCGAGATTTCTGAGCCTAAAATAGCTCTTCCTGAGAAAGTATGTTATCATACTCAGTCATCAAGCTTTCTTCCAACCTACATAATTGATGAGACGGGTGAAGTAGGAGTTCCGTATGTACCCCGTCAATTCTACCATGTAGCCACTGTTTTCTGCGAAATAAGTTTCCAAAAGAGTCAGCATAAATTTAATTATTTGTGAAAATTGTGAAAATTGTCGCATGTTGCAATTGACGAACCCAGTCTCCTGAAGCCCTGTCACACTTGTCTGAAACTCTGTTGCTCGATCCCCATGCTCTGTAGATTCCACTGCTTAAAAGGAGCGGGGATCATTGTGTCCAACCCGTCCACATTTGAAGCATATCAAGCTCAAACCTTCGTACTGCACGGATTGCTATCGACCCTCGAAAAACACTTGTGATTTCAACGGAGCACTTAGATTGACTTCAACAAAAACTCGAGCGAAACGAGCTTTCAAAACCAAGCGGGTGTGAGAATCAAACTTGATGGCTTTCCCCACGCAATTGCCTAAGGTGAAGAGAACACGATCATCATACTATTCGACGAGGAGAAATGGGAAGCGAACCCAGACAGCAGTCGAACTGATAGAGGCCATGCTCGGGCAGAAATCAGGGATCCAACGACGAATCGTCAAGTAATGCCCGAAGATCATCCATGGTCCTTCCTCCATAGCGATTTTCTGATCCTCCTCGCAAGTAAACTTCACCATAACAAAGCCATCTCCCAACTCAACGAACTCTATTTCCCCCTTAGGTTTCCACAAACCCATCAGTCACATTCCGGCCTAAAAGCTTCACTATCACAGCTCGTTTGCATTTAAGGCGAAGCAGCTGCTTAAATGATGGGGACAATGTAATACCATCCCAATCACGCATTCGAGTTATCTGTATGTCATCCTCCAGATCATCAGCCCATCCCTCCATCGTCATCTCCAGCACAACGGCATGAACTGAACCTATATAAGCTTCTTTGGACGATCTCCTCGTCGTAGGTTCACCCTGATCACCGTTGGGACCCGTCGGCACAAGCTCTCCCTCAACAATATCCATCCCTACCTCCTCCGACGACTTGATCTGCTTCATACTCTTCTTGAGGTTATCTTCTTCCGCCCCTGTTCGTTCACAGCAACCATCCCTTGATTCACTCATTCCCTTCGATTTGCGGCAATGGATTCTCCGATCGAGAAGAGAAGCCCTAACTCCTCCGTGCGCCGGTCGAGAAGCCCAAATTTCGATGTTGCTCTTTTTGTCGGTCGAGAAGCCCAAGCAGATCGTTCGCTGCTCGCTGCAGCCGCCGTTGGTGCCCTCGCGTTATTTTTCCTTTTTTTTTTAACTTTTTACACTGTTTACTTATGTTGACTTAGTTAGGTTAAGGTATGAGACTCTAGCAATGCTAAATTTATGTAAATTACCAAATGTTGTGTTCAGCGTTAACCAATGGTCCAAGACTCAGCTCAATTGTCATCATTTCTGACGGCAAAAAGAGCATATCCAGCCGTTTTATGTTAAACAAGGTAAGTTGATAAGCAAGACATCAATATATGCTAATCTTAATCGTATCTTAAAGTTTCTTTATAGTTTATACAGAGGCTACAAACCAATTTTGAATTAAATCAAATCAAATATTGAAGGATCACCACTTAATTCTTCATAGTCAAAAGCTTGAAATCTGTTTGGAATGAAGTCCATATTTCATATAAAAAAATTCAAATAAGTCCATGTAATACGAGTCAAATGATCAAATTGGACATTGAAGTTACGTCTAATTGTGAATCTCGAAAATGTTCTTGGCTTGAAATTTTTTGACAAATGTGCAAATAGTGATGTGTTGATCTTTTTTTAAGATAGTTCTATGATGAACAGCATGATGTCATTCTTATCATTTGGGTTTGGAATTCTTAAATGTGTTCAATGTGCAAAAGTTTTAGCATGTTATGCACGACGCATCTCTTTTCGAAAGATGATTGCAATTGTGATTTAAAAAGACAACTATCTTTCTAGGTTCTGACCAAAGTTGTCATATCCTGATACATATCGGATATCATTTTTTGTGGGCATCGTATAGCGTATTGTATTGTATCGTGAATCACAACATGTTTGAACTGCATTTAATAATAAATTAATCAAACCTACAGCTATATATACCACTAGAATTTGAAAAAATAAATAGTAAACAATGTATTACCATGGAGAAATGCTTAAAATGAAATAAGCAAGGCTCGGTAAGACACAAGGAGTAACGATAGGTCTTGACAAGGTCTGAGAAGTGTTGCAGGGTCTCCAGAGGCTCAGTGAGATTTGAGGAGTGACATTGAGGCTCGGTAAGGCCAGAAAAAGGTGGTGTATGCTCAGGCAAGGCTTTTGGAGTGATCGTGAGGCTCAATTAGGGCAAAGAAGTGAAGACAAGGACTGCTAAGGCTGGAGAATAGAAGATGGTGATCAAACAAATGCGAGGTGAAAATTTTATAAGATTGACGGGAAAAAGAGATTTTAATTAACATAATTCAGATGTAGGTTTTTATTGCTTAAATACTAAAAAGATTAACACCCCATACTCAAACCCAATTCGGTGTAAATCCAAACTTAATTCAAGCGAGAAAGTGTATAGTTTTGGTATGAATATCAGGTCACACATACCTTATCGTATGATACCTAACAACACCTTATCGTATGATACCTAACAATACCATATGATATAACCATATATGATACAATGAAATGATTCATATCTATTTCATGACGACTAGTATAGTATTGTAGGATACATATCCCATATCATATGATATTGACAACTATGGTTCTGAATAATGCTACAAAATGTACAAAAGCTATTGAAAATATGATGTGAGATATTTTGTGAGCTATTCACTCTATATGACTAGTTGATTCCATTAAATCCTTTCATTTTGGAAATTTCTTTCCCATGCGCAGATTAATCTTCTTAGATGATTATTGTTTTGCTCTCTTAGCTCAATCAATCGCTTGGGTTCAGAAACTTTACCTCCCTCTGGTGCGCAAAGATCGTGAAAGTTATAATTTGCTTGAGCTAATAAACATTTTGTGCAAGTTCATACAAACTTCTCAACTAGAAACTCCTTTTCCACAGGTAAAATTATTGAACCACATGTGGGAATAGCTTTAACCTTTTCAACGATCATTTCATGCGTGTTTCAAGCTCATTCTGTCCGTCGTCTCCGTCGTCTGAGTTGATCAGCTCCCAATCTGCAGGGGTAGAATGGGCAATGTGATCCAGTATGGTCAGGTCAAGCCAATCTCACAGGGTATGATTCCTACGAAAAAATTCAACCGGGCCAATTTGGTTGCAATTGACCTCTTAATTGACTCAAATATCTCCTTGGGGATTCGTTTGCAATTGCCGTACTAATTGAATTAAACATCTCATTGGGGACTGTTTGAACTTTTTGGACCATTCTCTTTTCTTTTTATACAATCATCTAGCAGTGGTGAAGCCTCTACTTAAATTACAAATGAGCATTTCCTCGCAAGCAATATGTATTCAACTCTGCATTACCAGTAAAAACATAAATGAAATAGAAGTTATTTTTTCCACATTGCATCATTAGTTCATTACTATAGTGATGACCTCTCACATCACAATGAATCTTCTGTCTGGATCCACTCTGAGTTGACCAATGGCTGTGAGTCACATTTCCCACCTATAAATAAAACAAACTGGTCCCTAGTGATTGTATCCGGTCAAAAAGCAACTCTAACACATAAAAGATATTCTTTTGTGTTCGCTTATTATTGGCTAAGTTGTGCTTATTATGCATAATATGTCTCATGAGCGCGTTCTACCATGGGCAAGCATACAGGCAGTCCGCTCCAGGTTTGGCCAAAAGGTACCCAACCCTAACCGAAATGGGTTTTTCCCCACCCAAACCAGGCCAAACGGGATTAACACCCAAATCGAACCAAACAGAACGGTAAGAAATCGATTTGGTTTGGTTCGGGTTGAGTAGGCTGGTCCTTCAGAATTTAAGAATTTTGGCTGTGTGAAAACAATAAAAAGTACACACACAAAATCACGGTGCTGCTAAAAGGAAGATTAAAGCTTAAACAATTTATTAAGATATTAAAATCGGAAAAAAAAGTAACCAATTGCACCCATACTAGTTACGCGATGCATCTCTTGGATTATTCTACAAGTGTCCTCCTTTGGATTCTCTTGAAATTGAGAAGCAGAACTAACAATCCTCGAAAGAGTTCACTGTGTTGGTGATGTTGGGCAAAGTATTCCTCTCCGTCGCGCTTTCCCCGAAAAGAAATTTTGGATTCATTCCCTTTTTTGGATTCTCTAATGTAAAAATCAACCTAAGGCCAAACTCGTGCAATCGAAGGACCTTAAAACCATAATGTCATCTCAATTTGATACACTCATAACTGATGGGGTGCAGCAGCAAAAGGCTAGGGCAAGGGCGGCAAAACAACAAAGGCAATGGGCAGTTGAACCAGTGGCAAAGCTGTAATTTTGAGCACCAATGGCAAATCTGTAATTTTGGGGAAATCAGTTTATTATATGTATGAGATGCTGGATTAATTAGATTCTTATGTTGAATTTGGATAGAATTAATAGAGAAATAGTGTAGAAGCTTAGATTAGTTGGGAGAGTTGGCCTTCCTCTTGAATTGGAGGCAGTATCTTTGTTAATTCCACTTTCTTTCAATAAAACCCCAAATTTTACCCCCAAATCCATTGCAATTCCCATCAAATTGGTATCAAAACAATCGATCCTGATGGCGACAAGAAAGGTTGAAGCTGTGGAGGAAAAATTTGAGAGCGAATTTGAGATCCTCAAGGAACAAAATCGAGCATTGTATGAAAGATTTTCATCGATGGACGCCCTAATGGAACAAGTATCGGAGATAAATCGTCGCCCTCTGCCAGAGTGGAGACTACGAAGACATATTCGAACAAAGACGAAGACAATGACGCATATATCTAGAACAAAAGTTGATGCCTTTGGACAAGGAGAAGGGAAAACTGTCATCTTTGCAGAAGATCTCCATCTAAATGGCGATGAACGGCACGTAGAGGGTGAACCCCCCCCCCCAACAAACCCTTGGGCGGTGCGGCCGATGCCGGAGGAAGGGCTCAGCAACCCTTGGGTAAGCCGACAGGGGGCCCGTAGACCTTGGGGTTCAGGTGAGGGCCCACCGGGACCCGGCAACAAGCCCCGATGGGCAGCAGCACTTTTAAGAGCTCTGACGACCATCGAGATTGCTATTGGGGCTTCGAAGAAGGCGATGGAGACCCAGATTGGTTTGACGAGTGTTAGGAAACGTTGGCGCAGCAAAAAAGTTCCATATGGGAAATTTGGATGTCCCACAGCCACACAACAGAATGCCTAACAGCAGTTCTGCTACGTGCAACCCAGTTGAAGAGCAGTGCAAGTTAACTTTAGCATTGATATCAGGATTTGAAAGCTGAAGATGCCGATCTTTAAGGAGAACCCTTATGGATGGGTCTACCGTGCATAGAGATATTTCGTCGTGAACCGCTTGACCGAGGAGGAGAAGTTGACGACGACTGGTCTATGTTTGGAGAGAAAGGCATTGGCATGGTTCCAGTGAAGGGAGCAGAGGCAGCATGTCTGCTCGTCGAAAGAATTCAAGGATTGCATATTGAACCGTTTTCGTGATACGCAGAATGGTGTTCTACATTAGCAGTTCCTTGCACTCAAGCAAGAGGGAACAATCTGAGAATACAGGGAAAAATTTGAGTTGCTTTCAGGTCGGGTGAGAGGAATGTTTGAGGCTGTTCTGGAGGGGAACTTTATAAATGGGCTCAAGACAAGTATCCGAGCCGAGCTACATCTGCTAAGGCCGAGTTAGACTACGGGAGACGATTGAGCTTGCCCCGATGGTGAAAGACAGAAACAGTGCGGAACGAGGTGTAAGGACCCTGACTATGAGGAGAACACTAGAAGTGGGGTTAAATAGTGTTTATAAAATTTAAACGATAGTAATACCAATTTAAATTCCTAATCAACAATAAATGCGGAATTATAAATAATCCCAAAATGCAACAAGCTAAAACAAAGGATGTTTCAAGGGTTCGGATTACCCAAGTCGAATTCCGACTTGTTCCCGGTAATACTACGTTCCTTTCACCTGGATACCTCCGGATACTCAAGTTAGAACCCTAACTTGAGGTTTCCTTTAAACCCACTTCTAGCAACTCTATAAGTGTAATCGAAACACAATCAATATCCTTGACTCCCACAACTTGGGATCAAGCAAACCACTCTCACAAACCGAGAGTAAAACTAATTACGAAAGTTATGAAATTCGAAATGAAATTGCAACACTTACAATCATCTATGCCTTGAAGTAGAACATGAAGGAGCAAGTGTGTTGTGTGTTGATGTCTCTTCCAAGAAGAGAGGAAGCCCTTTCTCTTGTCACAACCAAATGCCTAGAGGATATCACTTTGATTCTAGGTTGGAGAGCAAGAGGGAATGAGATTGGAATTCTAAGGCTTTAAGAGAATGTGAGCTTAGAGATGAATGCTTGAATAACTAAGAGTGTGACCAAGAGACTCCAATGGAACAGTAGAAGCCCCTCTTATAGGTTCTCCAAAACTTTCAAACAGAATACCCAAACCCCTTTTGAAATCCGTGTGAAAACAGTCAACGAATAGAATTTACAGAACAGACAGTCGACTATTGAAGAAACCACAGTCGACTGATGTATTGTGTCAGAGGGTAGGTGAGAATTCAAACGATAACTTACCACGTAAGACAGTCGACTAATGAAGGTCGGACAGGTGCCTGTAAACCAACAGGCGACTAAGAAACCTTCTACAGGTGACTGAGCGAAACATGAGTAAGTTATGAAAACTCAGGAAGTTTGGGAAGACAGGACGGACGACTGATGTGGTATCCATAAGCGCATGTATTATGGGCAAGCGACTGTGAAACCAACATCAGTCGTCTGGCCGAAACTTGCGAAACTTGCCAAACACCAAGTGTCAGTACAATGATCGACATGCGACTGTAGAAGCATTCACATGTGCATGTGCCATGGGCAGTCGACTGTGAAAGCAACATCAGTCGTCTGACCGAAAGATGACAAACTAGGAATCTTTGGGCAAGAGAGTGACGGGCGACTGACTAACAAGTCACAGGCGCCTGTAACTGGACAGGCGCATGTACTTTGTACAGCAGTCGCTTAATGAAAGTTATAACAAAAAGCCCAAAAACCAAGTGTCAAAGTATGTGCAAACCATACGACTATAGAACAAATCACATGTGACTGTTTGGAGACAGGCGCCTGTAAAACGTTCAGCAGACGCATGTTGAAAGTCCAAAATGCATATGCTAGAGAATAATGAATTGGAGGCCAAGGTAATGAGTTCTAATGATTTCCTAGGACAAAAAGAAAGATGTGTGTGCTCCAACATAATTCTACTTCTAAGCTACATACTAGAAGAGAATAAAAAGATTACATCTTGTTTTTGCCTCTCTTCTTTCTACTGAATGAGCTTGAAGTCTTCTAGGAGCTTCAATCATCCAATCCACTTTACATGCTTTGATTGATCCTTGAGTGACATCCATTGTTGATTGATCTTCATGATATGCTTAGACAATAGACTAACTGCAAGTAGGAGATTAGTCACAAGTATTTATGTTTGCTCATCATCAAAACCAAGTATGGAGAAGTCCAATACTCAACACGAGGTGCTAAGGTAGCATCGAACAGGTTCACTTCCCGTATTAGTACCACGATAGAGGTACAGAAGTCCCAACTAGCGACAGTTCAGACAAGCAAGACGAACAGCGAGCCTCGACCAAACAACATGTTTAAGCGCCTCATTGAGATAGAGATCTAGAATAAGCATGTAAAAGAATTATGCTTTCGATGTAACGAGAAGTTCGGGTCGAAACATCACCGCTGGAACCGCGCCCTTCAGGTTTTAATTGTCGAGGATGAAGAAGGCAACGTCATAGCACCTGATGAGGAAGATCCAGGAGAGGACAAACACCCTCACTTAGAGTAGTGTTCCCCGTGGATTTCAGAATCCAACCTTAAGGACAAGTTGGATTTTTTGGGGAGTAATAATGTGCTCATAACTGATGGGGTGCGGCTGTAAAAGGCTAGGGCAAGGACGCCAAAATAGCAACAAAGGCAATGGGAAGCTGAACCAATGGCGAACATGTAATTTTGGGCACCAATGGTAATTCTATAATTTTGATAAAATCGGTTTATTATATGTATGGGGGCTGGGATAATTAGTTTCTTATGTTGAATTTGGAGAGAATTAGTAGAGAATTAGTATAGAACCCTAAATTAGTTGAGAGAGTTGGTCTTCCTCTCGAATTAGATGTTGTATCTTTGTCAATTTTCCTTTTTATCCATAAAACCCCTAATTTTACCCTCAACTCCATTGCAAATCCGATCACAATTACAAAGAAACAACAATAACGAATGTGAAGTATCCTAACCGAACCAACTTTTGGTTTGCATTTTATTGGGATACTGGTGGGGTCTCCATTAATGACGACTAACTAGGGCAAATTTAGAAGATGAAGCTATAATATTTATTCCGACTGTGTTATTATCTCTCATTTAGGCGTCTTGAGTAAGATTGAGAAGGGAGGAAAGAGAACGGGAGAGAGAGGGAAAATAAAAAATAGTTTGATGTATTTATTTTTCTTGCCATAAATCTCTTGTTAAAGCCTTGAAGAAGCACCTCTCACACACTTTGGAAACCTTAGAACATACTTAGAAATGTTTTGATATCATCCCAATCATTTCCCTAGGTTTATAGTCATTTCTGTGCATTTTTAACTGAATTAGTCGACCAATGTTAAAGCCTAGTCGACTAATGGTAATCTGAGAACTTGAGATATCAGCCATGTCAGGCTAATCAACCAAAGAAGAAACCTTAGTCGACTAATACTAATCTGAGACTTCTGATTGTCTCTGGTATGTTAGGTTAGTCGACCGATGTTATATCATTAGTCGACTAACGACACCATTAGTCGGCTAATGGTTGAACACTAGTCAACTAACGACATTATCATTGGATAATGTGGTTTTGCGCAACTAGCCATTTTATGACCGTTTTTAAAGGACAAGTTTGGGATTTTCTCTTACAGATTTTCAGGATTATAAATAGGATTATCTCAGGGATTTTAAAAACAAGTTTTTTGAAGAAAAAATAATTTTTTCTAAAGTTTTCATTCTTTTTGAGAAAAAGAAATTTCAAAAGTGGACATTATACCCTTAGGCTCTCATCTTCTTTCTTAAGCCAATTTCCTAGAGATTTTTATACCCCCGATTTCCAAATCCTAAGAATAGAAATCATCTCATCCTCATAGCCACACTACACTCAAGTGCTTCAACCCAGTGCTATAGGATTTTGTGTTTCAATGCAAAAGGTGTACAATTCTCTCAAGGTTTGTTTAAGAGGTTGGTAGGTTTCTCTTAAGGCTTGTTTGAGAAAAAGACAAGGTTGTTTGGTCAAGAGGGTTGGTTCTTAACACCGAGTTGTGGTGTTAAGGTGTGTGTATTAGTCTTACGAGTTTGCAAATGAATAATGGAACTCTTAAGCGGGATTTGCTTAAGGACTAGAGGTAATCAAGAAAACTGAATCAGTATAAAATCGATTGTCTTTGTGTTGTGATCTTGTGATTGATCTGCAATTCGTATTTATTTTTCGCGGCATATTTTGATCTTTGTAAGTATTTCTATTGATTAAAAATCTAATGTTGGTAATTCAGTTAGATTTTTAAGTAGAATTTTAAACACTATTCACCATCTCTCTCGTGTTTATATTTGCTATCTACATGATAGCAACGCGTGGTATCAGAACAATCACGTGTATCCCACATTTGGTATCAGAGCCAAGTTGTAAAGATGCCATCAATAACCAGACCGTAATTCTCGGAATGTCAATCAACCACTCGTCCACATATGTTCACCAGCTCCAACTATGGATATTGAAAAACATGTATGATGATCTACCTACAATCAATAAGTTTGACCTATAGACCATAGTGGAGACCCCTTACACAAACCCAACAACACCAAACACCATCCTGAACGCCAAACTGATGAATGTGTTGTTTTGCGCATTAGACACCAATGAATTCAACCATGTTTCGACGGCAAGAACGACGCATGAGATTTGGTACGTTTTAGAGGTAACTTATGAAGCAACTAACCGTGTAAAAGAATCAAAAATTTCTATGTCTGCATACAAGTTAGAACTTTTCAAGATGAAAAAAGAAGAATCCACCACGAACATATACACGTGGTTAACGGACATTACCAACTCCCTTACCGGACTAGGCAAGACATACACACAAGCAGAGTTAGTACGAAAGGCCCTTTTGATATCTCACACCCGAATGAGAGAAGAAGACAACTGTGATAGAAGAAGCAAACGATCTCTCTAAAGTAACAATGGAAGATATAATCGGTAACCTAATGGCGTATGAACTTCAACTAGAAGAAAGGAAGCAAGAAGAGGCATCAAAGAAGAAATCACTTGCTTTCAAGGCCACTTCAAAAACGAAAAATTCGGATACCGATAATGAAGAAAATGCGCTAATAACAAGAAAGTTCAAAAAATTCTTGAAGAAAGGTAACTTCAAATCTAACAAATTTAGATTAACTAATGAGACTTCTTTGTGTTATAAATGCAAATTATCCAATGCACTTCAAGAAGAATTCTATGTTATCAAAGAGCAAGGACCCAAATAATGAAAAACCAAAGAGACTCGAGAAGAATGCTCTTGCAACGACATAGGACGATTCTAATTCTTCTTCCGACGAAGACAAGAAAATCGAAGAAGAAAGAGCAAATATGTGTTTCATGGCAGAAAACGACCAAGAGGTAAGTTCCGACTCCGAAAGTGAAGATGAAAATGATTTGCTTAATGCTTTCAATAAACTTTGTGCTTCACATAGGAAGTTGTTAAATGAACACAAATTATTAAAAAATGTTCATGAAACCTTAATTAAAAATATTCTAAAGATATATCTCTAATTAACAAGTAATTAGAAGATGATACCGTAGTTATCTCTCACTTAAGCGTCTCGACTGAGATTGGGAAGGGAATGCTTTACAGGAAAGAGAATGGGAGAGTGAGAGAGGGAAAATAAAAACAAAGGAACAACTATCTAAATCATAATTCCTTCAAAAATAAAAGATGAAAAATTAATGATTCAAAGGAGAAACAAATCATGAAGAGAAGCCTAAAGAATGGAGGCAAGGATTGAAGCGGTAGAGATTTTACAAGGGTTTAAAGATTTTTTAAAAAATATTATGCAAGAGCAATATCGGAGATTTTGGAATGAGATAGGACAATGGTACTAGATCATAGGTAGTGGGTTGTGCTTAGTGGGCTAGGCTTAGTGGTTATCAAAAAGAAACAAATTTAGAAAATAAAATTGTTTCGTGGTTCAATAGACGCTAAACTGCACCAAACCATTGAACCACAATTACCTGAAATAGAAACCGAACAATATTTTCCATAAAATCAAGCCAAACCGCGGCCCAATTTGGGCAAGTTGGACAATTTAGGCCGAATTCTGTTTACCCATACGTTCTACAGTTCTATCTCTAATAAATTTTAATAGAGCTTGATTCCCTAATTTAAAGAGAGTTGCATGGATAAGAAGGGTGTGGAAAAGAATAATAATGCATGTAATGATGCTAGACTTGGGAGGGACTAGAAATCAGAAGATACTAACTACTAAGAGGTGATACTGACGATTCATATTCAAGTAGATGTGTAAGGGATTTTGGGAAAATTTTCAAAATCACGTTCATCATTAACAGGGCTTTAAGAATTAGCTCTCCTACAAATATTAATCTCCTCTATGCACTTTCAGTCCTAAAATGAATAGTCTTCTTGAAAGTGGTTCCTAAGAATGACATTCTGCGACTGTGCCAGTTCTCATAAATGACCTTTATGGGTATGGAGTTTCTACTTTCTAGTATGTAACAGTAAACTTGATTATACATTTATAATTGTCATTGATCTTATGGTACAAAAATCCATTATATTACAATTATAACATAGCATGATTTAAATAAAAATTTCAATCAATATGATCTCAATTAATACGGTATTGTAAACTCCCCCCTGGCTGCAGTAGGCATGCTAACTTGTTGTAAAAGTTAAGAGAGATAAATAAGAGTTGCTCATTCTAAAAGACAACAAGTGGTTGTCATCATGGTATAGACATCTCCTTATGGTTTTTCATTCTAAAATCATTCTATAAGCTATATTCCAATTGTTCTCCATGCGGATTAACATCGTTTACCAAATATGCCTACACCAGAACCCTCCTTGCTCTAAATAGGTTATGTATGGCCTACTTTATCAATCGAACCCAATAATTTCAGTCTCATGTACACAACACATACATTTGTAGTTCTATTCAATATCTCTCATATCACTATAAAAATCAAGCACACTGCAGGACATGAAAATAGGCAAGAAAGCTGCCTAGTAAACATGTTCTGGGACCAATACCAAAGGTGAATCTATCCAAGTTGAGGAAATTATCAGTTTTCCATGATAGACTTGCATTTGGGTGAATAAGGCTCCCTGGAAGACATACAGGCAGGTGTATTTGTAATTAACTGGTCCACGAGACATTCAGGAGCAGTTTATCCCTAAATATGTCGTCGCCTATATCAATAAAACAAGCTACATGATAGAGATGATACAGAGCTTCTGAAAAAAGATGTCTGTTATCATATGGAGAAACTTTGAGGCTTCCCATCCACGTTATAATGTGATCGTTCTTCAGGTAATTGGATACAAGGACAAAATGAATTTCTCCAAATTGCAGAAGAACAAAGGTGAACATTATTCATTCATGATATGGCATTGTAGGAAGCAAATGGGAAAGGAATAACTGTCCATTTGGCATTGTAGGAAGCAAATGGGAAAGGAATAACTGTCCATTTTCGTAAAGTACAGTTCTTAGTGCCTCTGTTCTAGCTTATGAAACTATCCTTCTCCTACTCGATTCCTGGACAATCTTAGGGTTAATCCTTAATCTATTTAATGTGAAGAGTTATGCAAGAGGAGATTCCATATGAATCACAATAATAAAGCTAACCCAAGGTAGGTACAACACTTGGCACTTTGATGCATGAATAAGGTATGAGTCATATAATTAAAACTTGTGGATTCAGAAAAGCATCAAATGTTGATGTGAACAACAAAAATAGTGGATTCATGTCTTGAGAAAGTTCACAAAAAGAGAAATGTCACAGTTCAAACATCAGACATGGTCAAAGATAATGGGAAACCAAATAATAGTGTTGAATCACACAAATTCAAGTTGAATAGATATATAAGAAAGCAATTACTGGATCTTGATGTAATAAACTACCAATCAAAACTTAGACAATGAACAACTATGTCGGAGGATTACCTGAAGTCCAAGTCCAAGTTCAATGTTCCTAGCCTCTGTTATCTCAGGAATTCTGTCACTCATTGGTCGTGGATATCCCAGCGCTTGCATGACTTTGGGTCTGTTGTCAAAGTCCCAAATGTTTCCACGAAACCGATGCATGCCTGGAGGGACACACACCCTAAAAAGCCTTGGATGTGCAAAAAGTGCATCCTGTGGGGGCTATATAAAATAGAACCATAAGCTTGTGACTACTTAGAGTGCACATCAGAGAATGTTTCATTAATGAGAAACAGGAAAGTGTACCCTATAGGTAGCAACATCTTGCCAGCTGAGCTGCCTGCCTTCAAATTCAGCAGAAACATAGTCAACATCGTCCAGCTGTCGTCTCAACTTTGGTTGGCAGCTCTCATCTTCTGGGTCCATTCCAAATGCCTCAAAGAGAACACGATAAACTTCAGGCATTCCAAAACATAGATATATTGCTCCGAATAATGCCCAGAATACCGATCTGATAATTTCAAAAAGAAAGAGCTTAATTATAACTGGAAAATACAACAACGACATCTGAAACATCAGTGATCCCCCCCCCCAAAAAAAAAAAAAAAAAATACATCTTTAGATGACATAAAATTAGACGTAGTACTCTGGACATGTGATAGAGCATATGAAAGCAACCCAATATGTCTAGTAGCATGTATCCACATTATATCTCATAAAATTAAAAATGCTTATCAGAATGGCTGTATAGATATTGTAACTATTGAAAAAGTAAACCAAATAAAGTTGGGAAAAATCAGTGCAGAACCACTATTTCCTCAATAAGGTGATAAATATGATAATTGTGTAAGATAATGATAAAATGAATATGATTCCTCCATCCCTGAGTGTAACATGTAGCAAACCTCTCTAATTCAATAATGATCTATATGTATCTTTCCTCAGAGCAATGTCTTAATGAAACAAAACCACCAGAATAATTAGTGTTAGCAAGGTTTATTAACCAAATAAGGATTTTGACTATTAAGACATGTGAATGAACTTTAAAAATAATAATCCGGTGATATGTTTATAGTGGACAGACCTTTATCTTATACAATTTGCACAAAGTTACAAACACTTAAACAAGTGAACCACATATCCAATTGAAAAAAATCTAACAATTGGTAGAAGATGTAGATACCATGCATGCCTAATGAAATCACTTCACTATTTAACTCAGTATTCTAGTTATGCTTTAACATTATTTTCTCTATATTAAAATCTAATGATCTTTGCATGGTGAAGCTAGATGGGAAAATATATCGATAAGTAAGTACTTTAGGTATTTCGAATCGATTATCTACGAGTATGCGAAGATTAAAAAAGGTAATGATCATAAAATCAAAACAGGTTGGTTGAAATATATAGTCACAACAAGATGGTACGATCAAAATGTACCGTTGTGCTAACTGGTAAATTTTATAGGAAATTAATTAGACCAGTTTTGTTATATGATACAGAATGTTGTGCTATAACTATAAAGCATAAACAGCGTTGGGTGTGATTGATGTGTGTTACAATGAATGTGTAGAAATACTTAAAAATAATATACTAAACAATGATATATGAGCGAAGAGGTGTGGTCCTTAAAATGGATAAAATGAGATAATGTTTGCTTGAGATGGTTTGATCATATATGACAAAGAGCTATTGATGCTTCCATTAAAAAATAGAACATATGAATGTTAAGATCAAACGAGAGATACATACCAAAAAAGATATGGAATGAAGTGATAAAATGATATATGAACGATCTTGGTTTGATGGAAGAACAAACTTAGAACATAATGCGTGAAAAATAAGTATCTCACATCACCATCTGATACAAACGCGATCCGACATGATTTTTTAACTTGTTTGAATTTATTTAGTTATTATTATTATCATCATTATTTCTTTTTATTTTTATTTATTTTTATTTTATTATTTATTTTGATTTACTATAATTATTATTACTATTATTGTTATTATTAGTTTTTATTTGTAAGTATTATTATTTTATTATTATTATTATTATTTTATTGTCTCTCTTTCTATTGAGTCCATTAAGCTGACCCTAATTTTTTGGGATAAATGCTAAGATGATGATGATGATGATTATTGAGATCTAAAGATCTAACTAGTAACTCATAGCTTGTATTGGCAGTTTCCTCCTTTTTGTCCATGCCCTTAAGTCTCCAGTCGCCAAATATATAGACTTATATTAGGGGGAAATACAATTTATCATTTCAATTTAGGGAGGTTGCTGCGGAATGAAAATTGTAAGAATCTTAATTACACCTATCTACATCATCGATTGATAGAATCCAGCAATCGATAAAACATATTATGATCAGCATAAAAGAACTGAATATGTTACTCTTTTATTTTGAATAAAATCTATAGTGAATTTTAAAGAAAATATGGGTATCGATCGGAGCTTCAATTCTTACACAAATCTTGAAATCCCGCCTTTTGTAGAACCAAGGACTCATACAGCAACTATAGCTGCAATATTATTAGTTGTTCATTTAGCCCAAAAAAGGATTTCCGCTTATGTGGCAAATGGTTAAAAAAGAATCTCAATCGATATTATATTACTATTTTTACTTCTACATAGATTATATTTGAGTTTACAACGCATGTTGAACTAAGGAAATATGAAATATTAATTTAAAAGGAATCAAATAATAACATTCAATTTCCTATTCTAAATGACATACACCAGTCTGATCTTCTTAACCAAGTGTGGACTATGTCCACACAGCTTAAACATCGCTTGAACTAGATTATGTTTTAATTAGGATCTCTTTTAAATTTTTTGTGTTTAATTTTGTTATTTGATTATAAATCATTTTGTAGTTGAAATTAATATTTTTCTTTAACAAAACATATCCTAATCTATAGTTTTTGATATGTATAATATATCAATACATATGCATGCAATTGCGGTGTTATAGCCTTATGTCCATGTGTCTCCATGTGTCTGTGTTCCAATGTTCGTGGCGTGTCATATCTGTATCACACGTTTGTGTACGTGCTACATAGACATCATTTTAATCATCCTTATATGACACATGGCGATGCATCAGGGAGATGATTGTGAGTCAGACAAGTGCAAGAATTCCATTTCCAGCCGCTAAATTGCATTCTTAATTTCCTAGTTAATAATGCAATGAAAGAAGAATAAAAATTAGAAGGCAAAAAATAAACGATTATCGTCTAAATCAGATCACACAAACATAATGGAATGGAAAAGATAGATAGAAAACTCCTCAGCTCATAATAGCACAATCACCTATCTTATGAAGATTTCTCAATCAAGATACTTGGCGTGGGTTGTACCTCAGAGACAAATAAGAGCTACATCCCCTTACAATGTGCTTTCAAACTGAAGCGAAGAACCTATTAAGAGGCAAAGCAAATGAAACACTAATCTAGGACCCAATAACACATCATAAAAGATACCAGAACAATCAGGTCCAACATTTTGAGCCAATGCCTGGGGCTAAACACAAGAATATTTCGCCTAATGAAATCTATTGTCAATTATTACATCAGGAGGTTAATTCACCGATTATGGGATACTTCCATAAACCTCAAACTAATTCAGATATAAGAAAACAGAGCCTGTATAAAGAGATTTCACATGGCAAAAGACCGAACAAGAATTAAGGGATGCTTGGTCTGATGTAGTTGGAGCTATGGTGTAGGCATGCAAGCCTACTTCCCTTATTTTAACAAAAATGAGCCAAATCCTAATTATAGTAAATTCTCTAAGCCTCGGAACTCGATATGAAGAAACAACAACAACAACAACACAATTTGATATGGAAATTCCAGATCATATCTACCACATGGTTATTTCTCACTTATACACGACCCATGAGAAACATATATGTCTCGATTTTAACCAACATGCTCCATCCAACATCCAGCCTTGTAGTTGCTGCCTAAAAGATGCTCGAAACAATGCCACACAAGGCCGGCCTACTACGTCCAGTCTAAATAACTATAAACCACAATCCAAGCATGTTCGCATCGATCTAAGTAATAATTCAGATTCAATAAACACAAGGAAGCAATGTGAGCATTAGCTTACTTCACGGGCGGCTCCCGGTCCTTCCGGATCATCTTATCCATCTCGTCGAAGGGGAACACGAGGTTCTGCAAGCTAGCCGCCTTTATCCACTTGGGCAGATGCCTCTTCCCAATCAGCGCAAACACCCTCTCCCTCATCGGAGCAGGCGACTCCCGCGGGTACCTCTGCAGGAAGTACTCGCACAGCGCCATCTCCAGCACGTACTGACCCAGGAACCACAGCCTGGAGTGCCCGTTCCTCACGTGCCGGGCCCTGCTCCTCTCGCACCCATCGGCAAGACGCTGAAACGCCAGGTAGAGGAGGGTGTCGAAGTGCTTCGCGGGGTTGTCGTCTCCGAGGCCGGCCGTGGGGTCCAGCGGGTAGCCCAGGGCCTGCTTGGCCTCGAGGAGGTACTCGTCGATCCAGGTCCTGTCGGCGTTGTTGAGGGGGGAGCTGGGCAGGCAGGAGCTGAGGAGAGGGAAGGATTTGAGGGAGAGCTGGGGGGATTTGAGGAACCGCTCGGTGAGCTTGGCGTCGTCGAGCGGGGGCTTGAGGATGAAGCGGCGAGGGGGGAGCTTTTTCTTCGGGAAGGCGACCTTTTTCCGCTCGGCGAGCTCCCGGAGGAGCTTGTGGGGGCTGTTGGCGGGGGTTTCTTGACGTGGGTCGGTGGCGATTGCGCGAATTCGGGGGAATTGGAGGGGGGTTGGTGGCGAAATGGGTTTGAGGTGGGGGTTAGGGGCGGAGGGGAAGGGGGAGAGGGAGGAGGAGAATGAGAGAGGAGATGGAGTGTGGGTGAGAGACATTGAAGAGTAGAGTGATGAATTTTGGATCATTTAGTTTCTTGTTGCCATTGACGGAGAGGTTCTTGAAAAGGGTTTAAGGGGAGAGAGGCCTGAGAGCATTGGAGGAGATAAGGGGGAGGAGGAAATGAATTGATGTTGATGCTGTTGGTTGGATTTTTCATTTGGACAAGAGTCAAATAAGTAGGTTAGTCCCCAGTAGTCAAGAGGATCCGTGGCGCAATGGTAGCGCGTCTGACTCCAGATCAGAAGGTTGCGTGTTCGATTCACGTCGGGTTCATCTTTCAATTTTTTTGCATTGCATCTTAACAAAAACGACCTCTGCAATTTTGTAGTTGCAAGTTGCAACGTGTGTTCCCCTTTCTAGTTTCTGCATTTCAACATGAAGCAATTTGCAATATCTATTTGTTACACATTTGTACTAGTTTGCAAATATACACTTGTGATCGTTTTGTACGGGGTTGCCTATTGAACGAACCCACGCCTGCAATTTGCAGTGTCTGCAAAGGCCTAAATTTTGTAAAATCAACCTAAACCTTGGATTGTTTTCGTAAAACTAATCTGAATCTTGAAAAATAAAATAAAAACAGCCTCTTCAGCGCTAGAAGTTCAAAATTTTGATAAAATGGTGTATTGTTAGCGAAGACCAATATACATTAATTTTGATAATAGATCCATTCATTTTTTAACAAAGTTCAACTTGAAATTGTATTGCCAAATAGATTTGTCTTTTATCTGTTTTTTAAGAATTAACATTAAAACAAGCCATCCATCGGTTGTAAATCAAGGCTTGGTTCACCAAACCGGTCACCATCCCTGACCAATTTGATAATTTACAAGGCTAAATATCAGAAAACTTTTTTTATGCTTTATCGTTTTTCCAAAATAATATCTTAAACTTTAAAATTAACATAAACTTTACTTTTCGTAATTTAGAACGTTAAGTAGTTATAATTAGGACGGTTGACGAACGAGCTTGAACATGTAGTTTGGTTTTGTTCTTGAACAAAATCCATGTTCAAGCTCTGTTCGTTTACTGACCGAGCTCTAAAAACATGTTCAAGCTTGTTCGTTAAGCTTACCGAACGAACGTAACCAAACATTTGTCAAGCTTGTTCACGAGTAATTCATCGAACATTTTGTTCGTTAACAAGACTTATCGAGCTTGTTCGGGAACGTGTTCGTGAACACACAATCAAATTTGTTAATGAACAGATTTCCAAACAAATAAACGAACGTCAATTTTTTAATCAGAAATAATAATATTTAACCATAATTGCCAATAACTAAATCAATTAAATAAAAGGATTAAATATTTTTAGGCCAAAAACAAACAAATCTATCATAATAGCTCCATAAAGCTCATTACAAGAATCCATTTTCAAGCATAGTGAAAAAATATAGTATTTGTCTAAATGCAATACAATGTAAGAACCCAATATTCCAACAATTCCACCATCAATGTATTATAATGAACACTTAACGAGCTTATTCACGAACATCACTTAACGAGCTTCTTCACGAACACTTAACGAGCTTGTTCATGACCATAAATGAACGAACACATTTATGTTCAAGCTATGTCTGTTTACTAACCGAGCTCTAAAAATCTGTTCAAGCTTGTTCATTAAGCTTCCCAAACGAGCATAAACGAACATGTACCGATCTTGTTCATGAGAAGTTCGTCCAACGTTCTGTTCGTCAACGGTCCTAGTTATAATATAATAATGGGGTTTAGAAATGTTATTCAAATATTGATGTGTTATGAATAGGCCCATGAGGCCCATTGGGTATCTACCCATTCATTGAAAGCTATATATATGAGGGTAGAGGGGGCTCCTAACCCCTTACACCTATCACTCTACTTTTCCCTTCACGACACGTTATCAGCGCGATCACGCTCGTAGGAAAAGCCGACGACGCTCAAGGAGGGATTTCATCCAACGCTCAATTTTTAAGGTCGTATTCTTCTCAACGGGGAGCGTAAAGGGCATCCTTCATCAACCGTCGTCTAGATTCCTTCGTCGAATCTAGAGGTAAATCGTCAAATTTTTAGATCTAAAACTTGTTTTTCCAGTAAATCTGCATGTTTTAAGATCAAATAGTTTTAAAACACGATAAAAATCGATTTTTTTTAGATCTACATGTCTAAAATCATTAAAAATCAAATTTTCATCAGTAAAAATCATTTTTTAGATCTAAATCTCTAAAATAGGATTTTTTTTATGATTCCCCATGATCCAACGGCAGGGCCGCACCCTGCAAGTGCCGCCGGCCGCTAGCGGCCCGCCACCTACGAACCGTGGCCAGCGAAGCCATGGCCAGCAGGCCACAGCCGCTGGCCAGCGAGGCCGTGGCCAGCGGCCACGGCCGAGGCTGTGGCCAGCGGCCACGGCCGGCGGCAGCGGCACCCCACAGGCACCGCCGGCCCCCCTGGCCGCAGCGGCCGCGCACATTGGCACGGCCAACTGCCACGGCCAGGCGTCGGGCGGCCTCCGATAACCCCCCAATCTAGGGTTTTTCGAAACTCTAGACCTAACGGGCTATTTTTTTGGGGAGGCCCAATTAACCCTATTGGGTTGTTTTCATGGCTCAAAAAGCCTGGAAATTAGCCCACGTACACATAATTTTTCTTTTTTTATTTTGGCCTCAAAAGCCCAATAATTAAAGAAATTTTAATTTTGTGATAGGGTTAAGCGGAAAGATAAATATAAATGAAATGGATCAGGATTAAAAAATTCTTAAAATTTTTCTTAGCCCACATGTCACTTTCGTTTCAGATTATTTATTAATCTTTACATGCCTGTGATATTATAAATCTGCGTGGACGTGCTATTAGACTATGATTTTAGGGATCAGCCAGGTTTTCGACACTTTTACTTTTCTGCAATTTTTTCTCCTTTATGAGAGAACTCTTGTAAGTGAGGATATATATGTAAAAAGTCAAAGATGATAGTGTTGAGTATTGATTCCCCGGATTTGGTTTTGGATGATGAGCAAACATAAATATCGTGCACTAACTGTTTGTGAGCGCAGTTATAGAGATCGTCGCCAAAAGAACACGTACATCAAAAGCGACGTCTCAAGACTTCTCAGATCGTGTGCCTGAAGCTTCGTTGAAGCTCAAGGAGCAATATTGAAGTCAAGAAGAATAAAGATTGAAGCTTTGAAGACGGTTCGTCGAGTTTTATTTATTGTCTTCTAGCTTCATAGATTAGATTGTTAAGCCTTGAGTAGGACTTACATTACAATCTTCATTTCGCTCATATCTTAGAGCTAGGATTATCATAGAAGCCATTAGAAACTTTCCCGAAGCCTATCGCTTCTTCCATCGGCTTCTTGTGCATCTTAGTTGGTTCATGTAGAAGCACCAACCGACTAGATGACGATCTAGTCGGTCGGCAACTCTTCATGAACCGACTAGATGTCATTGCTCTTTTCAGCTCATTCCATGTTGATCAATTAGTCGGTCAAAGAAGAGTCACCGACCGACTAGATGACGATCTAGTCGGTTAGGAATCCTTCTTAGACCGACTAGTTGAGCTTGCCTCTGAACAGCCTGAGCTACTGTTTATCGTTAGTCGGTCAAAGAACGTTTGTCGACCGACTAGTTGATAAACTAGTCGGTCAGCATTTGTTCTTAGACCGACTAGTTCAACTTGTTTCCAGCCTATTGTTTTTCTCTCTTAGCCGGTCAAAGAACACTCACCAACCGACTAGTTGTGAAACTAGTCGGTTGGCAAGTCTTCTTAGACCGACTAGTTCATATTGCCTGGAACTTTCTCTTTTGGCTGTCGAGCTGTTAGTCGGTTCATGTTAAATCACCGACCGACTAGTTGTGAAACTAGTCGGTCAATGGTCCTTCTTAGACCGACTAGTCTGCTTCAGAATAGAGCCGTAGGAGCCTTTAATGACTCGATTTTTCCTCCCTCTCTCCTCTATCCTATATATAGTTAGAGAGGCTCCTTCATAGGATTCAAGGCTGATTATTTGAGATATTTGAGAATCAAAGAGGAGCCATTAAACTCTATTCCTAAGCTCTCTCTTCCTCACTATAATCTCTCTCTCTCTCTCATTTCCAAAGAGAGATTCATTGATTGTGAGCCTTCCAAGCCAAAGAGCTTGAATCAAGGTCACCATCTCCACCCTAGGCCTCCATTGCTGGTCATCTTCTTGGAGCTAGGGTTTGGTGACATCTTCCTCCTCAAAATCCTCCTTGCCCTAATATTTGGTAAGTTTACTCAAGGCATAGGATTTTGTAGGTAAGTGTTTATTTCATCGCATTTGATATTTGCAATTGTGTCTCTCGGTTGTGAGAGAGGGTGTGATCCCAGGTTGTGGGAGTCACATTTACATTGTGTATGATTTGGTCTTGTAAAGGGTTTTTCACAAGAATCTCATAGTGCTAAATCTTGGGTTAGATGTTTCTAACTCAAGTATCCGGAGGGGATCCGGGTGGTTGGGACGTAGGATCACCGGGAACAAGTCGGGGAGACTTGGGTGGATCCGACCCCGTTACGTCATTTGTTTGCGTTTGTTAATTCTTATTGATTGTTGTTTATTCCGCATTGTCGTTTGTTTATTGCACAATAGTTAGGAATAAGTCTCTTAATTATTTTAAGTATTATTCACCCCCCCTCTAGTACGTGTGCAGTAGCTACCACAGGGGCCCAACAGAAAGGAGCACCCCATGGAGATGAAGGCGCTAGTATAAAGAGAAAAGGAGCTTCTCTTAGAAGCTCCCGAGTTGTCTTTATTTTTATGCACTTTTTTATTAATGGGATGTAATTCTCGGACTTTTTCTTTCTTTTAGTGTTGGCTGGCTGATCCCCATAGTTTTAATTTATTTTCTTTGCATATACATTAAAATGCATGGATGTTTACTTTAAATAGTTAAATATTTCATGATATTTTAATGTTGCAAAATTACATGCGTGGATGTTTACTTTAAATAGGTAAATAATTCATGTAATCTTTTGTTTATGTTGCTAGATTGCTTAAATGGCCAGACTTGCGAATGTCGATTTTTCGGTCCTGAAGGCTGATGGGTCGAACTACTTGAGTTGGCAGTTGGACCTGAAGTTCCACCTGCGCTCTCATGGGTTCAGTCTAACACCCACAGAAAAGGCAATAACAAGTGCTGCCGCAGCTGAAAAGGATGTTTCTAATGCAGAAGAAGTTTCCAATATACTTAAGGCGAAAGCCATTATTTATATCAGGAAACACTTAGACTCGACCCTGAAGGAAGAGTATCTTACTGTAGAGGATCCTTATAAACTATGGGACGCACTTGAGGAGAGGTACATGTTGAATATTGGACTCCCCGGATTTGGTTTTGGATGATGAGCAAACATAAATAATTCATGAACTAACAATTTGTGAGCGCAGTATTGGAGATCGTCGCAAAAATCACGAGAACATTCAAAGCGACATCTCAAGACTTCTCAAAGCACGTATTCATGCCTAAAGATTCGTTGAAGCTCTTGCGCCGTTTTGGAAGTCATGAAGAATTAATCGAAGCTCTCGAAAACCATTCTTAAGGTTTTATTTATAGTCTTTTAGCTTCGATCTATAGAATGTTAAGTCTTGAGTATATCTTACGATTCTAACTTCATAACGCTCATATCGTAGCTCTAGGATCTTAGTACAAGTTCATTCTAACTTCCTCGAAGCGTCGCGCTTCGATTCGGACTTGTTTGTGCATGTTAGTTGGTACAAGAAGAAGTACTGACCGACTAGATGGTGATCTAGTCGGTCAACAACTCTTCTTGGACCGACTAGTTTGATTCCTTAATTTCTTGGACTTTACTGTTTACAGTTAGTCGGTCTACGTTGACTCACCGACTGACTAGTTTGTGAACTAGTCGGTCAGTGATGCTTCTTTGACCGACTAGTTGTGACTTACTGTTCATGCTAAATTTCTCCTAAGCAACTGTTTATCGTTAGTCGGTCTAAGAACGTTTGGTGACCGACTAGTTGATAATCTAGTCGGTCAACTTTTGTTCTTGGACCGACTAAGTCAATTTGTATTCAGACTATTTCATTTTGCCTCTTAGTCGGTCTACGTTCACTGACTGACCGACTAGTTGTGAAACTAGTCGGTCAGAAAGTCTTCTTGGACCGACTAGATTTCTAGGTCTGAATTTCTCTTTCTTCTCAGTTCCTCACTTAGTCGGTCCATGCTGTTTGACTGACCGACTAGTTGATGAACTAGTCGGTCAGTGATTGTTCTTTGACCGACTAATTGCCCCAGATTTCTATCCGTTGGGAATTGACCTAAGTTGTTTTTATGGGACCCTATAAATACGAACCTAGGTCATTTCTATCTAGGTTAGAGCTGCCATTAAGAGATTCATTGAGATCAAAAGAGATAGCCATTCTCACTCTTTTCTAAAGCTCTCTTCCTCACAAGAAACCCATTCTCTCTCATTCTAGATCTAGAATCCATCTTGAGAGAAGTTTGTTCTTGGTGAGCCCTTCAAGCTCTAGCTTGAATCAAGTCTCCAAATCATCCCTAGGCACCTATTGCTGGTCATTTCCTTGGTGCTAGGTCTTGGTGACTTCATCTTCCTCAAATCCTTCCTTTCACCTATTTGGTAAGAAAAACTCAAGGTATAGGATTTTGTGGTAAGTTTGCTTATTTCAATATAAACTCATTTATATTGCTTGTTGATTCTCTCGGTTGTGAGAGAAGGTTGTGATCCCGGGTTGTGGGATTCACTATTGCCGTTGTTGTATGATTTGATCTTGTGAATGTTTTTTTCACAAGATATTCATAGTGGAAATCTTGGGTTAGGGTTTCTAACCTAAGTATCCGGAGGGGATCCGGGTGGTTGGGACGTAGGATCACCGGGAACAAGTCGGGGAGACTTGGGTGGATCCGAACCCATTAACATCATTTGTTTGCATTGTTAATTTTGTTGTTGTCATTCAATTTAAGCTTCCGCAAATTGATTTGGTAGTTGTTTGCACTATAATTTGGAATTATACTCCTTGTTATTTTTAAAGTACTATTCACCCCCCCCCCCCCTCTAGTACTTGTGCAGTAGCTTGTAAGGCATTACATTTGGTATCAGAGCCAGATACTTAGCTATGTCTGCCAACGACAACAAGACCGTGCGTCCACCTTCCAACTATGACACCTTCAGGAACAGAGAAGGAGCATCTTCGGTGATGGAAGGACATTCCTCTACGAGGCCTCCATTCTTCAACGGTACCAACTACGAGTACTGGAAATGCCGGATGGAAACCTTCCTCCGGAGTGCATCCTTATGGAGGACCACAATGAAGGAATACATTGAGCCCGAAGAAGAAGACTTTGAGAAATGGACTACCGCGGAGATCGCCGCGGAGGTAAGCAATGCCAAGGCAATGAACGCCTTGCAATGTGCATTGGAGCCCGAGGACTTCAATAAGATATGCACATGTAAGAGTGCATATCAAATTTGGAACTCCCTCCTCATACTTCATGAAGGGACGAGTAGGGTAAGAGACTCTAAACTCGTAGTCGTAAACAAAGATTACGAAATGTTTCATATGTAACAGGGCGAGAAGATGAAGGAATATTACGCTCGCTTCGTTGACATAATAAACGAGTTAGAGGCCCTCGGCAAGTCCTACACTCAAAAGGAGAAGTGCTCAAAGCTTATCGAAGGACTTCCTTCTTCTTGGGAGAAACGTACCTTCGCCATCGAGGAAGGTAATGACATGAATAAATATACCGTAGTTCAATTGATGGGAACTTTGATGTCATACGAGGTACGCAAAGATAGCAAGGTGAAGTTACAAGAAAAGATGAAGTCCTATTTGAACCAAGACGCGCCTAAGAAAAAGGCGATTGCATTCAAGGCGGCTTCATCCACCTCTACCGATGATGAGGACTCGGAAGAAGAAATGGACATGGAATCCATTGCACTCATGGCAAAGAAGTTCAATCGCTTCTTCCGAAAGGGTAACTTCAAACAAAAATCTAAATTTACTTCTACTAACGCCTCTCCACCTTTGTGCTTTAAATGCAATAAGCCAGGACACATCAATGCGGATTGTCCTCAAAACAAGCAAAAGGAGAAGTGGAAGGTGCCGAAGTTCGACAAGTCGAAGAAGTACAAAAAGGGGTACAAAAAGGGACTTGTCAGAGCAACATTCACCGACTCCGAGGATTCCTCAAGCGGAGAGTCGGACGATGAGAAAGTGGAGCAAGCGCACATGTGCTTCGTGGCAAGAGAGGAGCATGATCAAGGATCTTCCTCCTCCGATGATAGCGATGACGAAGGCGATGAGGTAACTATGGATGATCTTAGGGATGCTAACTCTCATTTATGGTCTAAATACACTAAGTTAGTAAATAGATATACTAAAGTAAAAGATGACCTAGCTAGCATTCAAACCTCGCATAAGACTATCATCACCAACAACGACACCGTTGTTGAAGAGTTAAGAAATGAGATTGTTAATCTCAAATCTAAACTTGAACATGTTAGCATTGATGATCCGGAAGAACATAGGATAGCGGATTTAACTTCTCAAAACTCGACTTTGAGTATTGAGAACGAGAATCTTAAATCTCGTGTTTATGTGCTCACATCGCAAGTATCCACATTAGATACTTCTATGCGTTCTCTCAAAGAGAAATATGAGAACACATTAGGCCGAATCAATAGATTCAATAAGGGTAAGGACCATTTGGATAAAATCCTAAGTGACTTACTTCCGGCCAATCACCACATTGGTTTGGGGTATACGATGGGATGTCCGTCCAAAGCGGCCACTACTTTTGTTAGGCCAACTTCCGGTGACTCTACGAGTGGTAGCAAACACTCTATTGGTAGTTTATCTACCAATGGTGCTTCCACCTCGTCCACACCCTCTTTTGGAAAGAAACCCACTTTGGGTGGACCTCCAAAGAAGGGGCATGCTTATATGTACACAAATACCATGCCACGTAGGAACACACGTCCTACTCCACCGTCTCACACATATGATGATTTCTATGCTACACGTTCACGGGCACGTGCACACCATGTGAGACACCCTCACGCACGTGTTCCCACACATGCATATGTTTACCCACCTCATCATATGAATAATTATCGTCGTGCACCATTCCATCATGTTCCTTATGCCTATCCACGACATGCATCACGTAGAAACCAACAACGCATGCATGCACCCAATAGGATGATGGCTCCCAAAATTTTCACTATTTGGAGCCCAAAGGACACAAGCATGGAAGAAAAACAAGTATATATGAATGCTTATTTTTCGGATGTTGTGCGTAGTAGAAATTATGTGGGGAAGTCAAAGTCCAATTGGACTTGGCTTCCAAAGGTCTAACTTTTGAGGACCCAATGACCTTGGGTACCATGATATGAAAGTTTCTATCTTTAGGTACTCAAGGAAAAGAAAAAGAAGAGGAGCAACAAATTTAAATTTAGCTCCAAAGGGAATTGGATACTCGATAGCGGGTGTTCAAAACACATGACGGGTGACGCTCAATTGCTCTCCGGAGTGGTTCCCATTGCAAATGGAAATCGCGTCGTATTTGGAGGCAACGAGAGCGGAACAATCGTCGGTGTTGGTAAAGTGGGTGACCCTTCTAAACCCTTAATAAGTGATGTCTATCTAGTTAATGGTTTAAATCATAATCTTATTTCAATAAGCCAACTTTGTGACAAAGGTTACAAAGTTAGCTTTGCGAAAGGATTGTGTCATATTTCAAATGATAATAATAAATTATTATTTTCCGGCACACGCCATAAAGATATTTATATTTTGGATCTTCCTAAGTCATATGAACAATGTCTCGTTGCCAACACAAGTGAACAACACTTATGGCATCGACGATTTGGACATGTGAACTTTGGAACACTTTATAAGCTTTCGAAATTAAATTCCATTAAAGGTTTTCCGAAGCTCGTTTTTGAAAAGAAAAGTTTTTGTGATTCTTGTCAACGTGGCAAGCTTCCTAAATCTTCATTTAAACCTAAGAAAAGCATTTCTACGAAACGGCCACTAGAGCTATTACATCTAGATTTATTTGGGCCAACTAGAGTTGCTTCCTTAGGAAATGCAAGATATGGACTAGTCATCGTTGATGATTATTCAAGATTTACATGGGTATTTTTCATATGTAATAAAAAGGAAGCTTTTGAAAACTTCACAATATTTGTGAAGAAAGTACAAAATCTCATCGGAACCACCATTGTCACTATTCGTAGTGATCATGGGGGTGAATTTGAGAATGAGT
Organism: Scilla litardierei; assembly: GCA_030789695.1. Taxonomy (NCBI): domain Eukaryota; kingdom Viridiplantae; phylum Streptophyta; class Magnoliopsida; order Asparagales; family Asparagaceae; genus Scilla; species Scilla litardierei. Next base: position 13,643,223 of record CM061137.1, on the reverse strand, counting down.
CTTTCTCAAATTTTTGTGATGATCTTGGAATTACTCACACGTTTTCTTTCCCTCGCGCACCTCCTCAAAATGGTGTTGTTGAGAGGAAGAATAGAACGCTTGTGGAGTGTGCTCGCACTATGCTCGAAGATAGTCAACTTGGTTATCAATTTTGGGCGGAAGCGGTACACACCGCTTGTTATGTGTTTAATAGAATACTTTTGAGGCCCGGCACCAAACAAACTTGCTATGAATTGTTGTTTGGTAGATTGCCTCAAGTTAAACATTTTCGTGTTTTCGGCGCAAAATGTTTTATTAAAAACACATATGATAATTTGGACAAGTTTGATCCGAGATCGGATGAGGGGATATTTGTTGGGTATTCCTCACGTAGCAAAGCCTACCGGATATACAACAAAAGATCCTCTACGATCGAGGAATCACTTCATGTCTCTTTTAATGAGAATTTTACTACTTCTAGAATTTCAAATGATAATGATTCTATGGATGTTATATGTGATTCGTTTGAAAATTCTAAGACTCTTGATTCAATTGATCCTATTGAGACTAACCAGACTAATGAAGTTGTTGAGAATGTGCCTAGTGATCAAGGTATTCCCAAGCGGCTTCATACCGTTCGCGACCATCCCCATGAGCAAGTCATTGGCAATATTCATGATAGTGTCAAGACGAGATCTCAAGTCCACCACTTCGCCAATTGTGCCTTTGCCTCATCGATAGAGCCAAAGAATATAGTTGAAGCGTGCGAAGATAGTGCTTGGATCCTTGCCATGGAGGAGGAACTCATTCAATTCGAGAGGAATGAGGTATGGGAGCTTGTTCCTTTGCCATCGAAGAACCACACCGTCATAGGGACAAAGTGGATCTTCAAGAACAAAACCGACGAAAATCAAGTCGTCGTCCGGAACAAAGCTCGGTTAGTTGCTCAAGGCTATCGCCAAGAGGAAGGTATCGATTTCGAAGAATCCTTCGCTCCGGTAGCTAGATTAGAATCAATTAGACTTTTATTGTCTTATGCATGCCATAAAAATTTTAAGTTATTTCAAATGGATGTTAAAAGTGCATTTTTAAACGGAGATGTTGTTGAGGAAGTTTACGTTTCTAAACCTCCGGGCTTCATAAATGAAAAATTTCCAAATCACGTTTTTAAACTAAAGAAAGCTCTTTATGGTTTGAGACAAGCTCCTCGAGCTTGGTATGATCGCCTAAAGAATTTTCTTTTGGATTTGAATTTTAAAATGGTCGAAGCCGATTCTACACTTTTTGTTAAGCATGCGAATAATGATATTTTATCAGTTCAAATTTATGTTGATGATATCATTTTCGGTGCTACTAACTTCACTCTTTGCGAAGAGTTTTCTAATGTTATGAAGGAACAATTTGAGATGAGCCACATGGGCGAACTCAAATATTTCTTAGGTCTCCAAATTCGCCAATTGAACGATGCAATCTTCATCCACCAAACGAAGTATACGGTGGAGTTGCTTAAGCGATTTGGAATGGAGAGTGCTTCCGGGAAAAAGACTCCAATGAGCACGACTACGCATCTTGACAAGGATACGGGCGGTAAGGATGTAGACATTCGTCTATATCGAGGTATGATATGTAGTTTACTTTATCTTACCGCAAGTAGGCCCGATATTATGTTTGCCGTATGCATATGTGCTCGTTATCAGTCCCAACCTAAGGAGTCTCACTTAGTAGCGGTAAAACGTATTTTCCGTTATCTAAGTTATACACTTGATTTTGGATTACTTTATCCAAAATTTAGCACGTATGAGTTAGTCTCATATAGTGATGCCGATTATGCGGGATGCAAATCCGACAGGAAAAGTACTAGTGGCACTTGCCATTTTCTAGGAAATTCTCTTGTCTCTTGGTTTTCCAAGAAGCAAAATTCCGTATCACTTTCAACCACCGAGGCGGAATATATTGCCGCCGGTGCCGCTTGTGCCCAGGTTCTTTGGATGAGACACACTTTGAAGGATTTTGGTATTCACTGTGATACTAGCCCTATTATGGTGGATAACCAAAGTGCTATTTGTCTTTCGAAGAATCCGGTGCACCATTCCCGATCAAAACACATAGATGTCCGACACCACTTTTTAGATGATCATGTTGCTAAAAAGGACATCATTTTAGTGTACGTTGAAACCCAAAAGCAAATCGCCGATATTTTCACGAAACCCCTAAAGGAGGACTCCTTTGTGCGGTTGCGTCGAGAATTGGGGATTATGGGTGAATCCGAGATATAGGGTTCATGTTTCATTCAATTGTCTTGCATGATATTCGATTTCGCGATATTTCGTTCATGCTAGCTTTATTGAATTTTTGGGAATTTTATGTGATATGTTTGAATTTGTGCTCGAATTCGTATTTGTATGTCGTATTTAAGATTTCGACGTTTTATGGGGTAATTTAGATGACTAATGAGAGTGTTAAGATGTTTCATCCAAGTGGTTTGTGAAGAGAACTCATTTTTCAATTTTTGGACTCTTCTAGTCGGTTTCAGTTCATTAGTCAACCGACTAGATGCTCATCTAGTCGGTCAGCTAGTGAACTCAGACCGACTAGATCAAGCTTTTATCTCACTCTTATCTTTTTCTTTCTTTAGTCGGTCATAGTACACTTACCGACCGACTAGATTGAAAACTAGTCGGTCAGTGAGTATACTGCGACCGACTAAATCTAGCCCTAAAAATTCCTCTTTGCCTCTGTTTCGACTTAGTCGGTTCAAGCTCATTGACCGACCGACTAGATCGTAATCTAGTCGGTCAGTGCTTGAACTGTGACCGACTAAGTGTGTTAGGGCAAATGTGTCTTTTCGCTTTCCAGACCGACTTAACTCAATTCTATTCGACTAAAATTCATTTTAGTCGGTCTCTTTAAAAGCTCCAGCTCGAAATTTCCCAAAACCCCTCCGAGCCCCTTCGACTTCCGACGCTACTCCCATCGATTCCGGCCATCTTCCCATCCATCCGCCGCCGCAGATAGCTCCCCTAGGTATCTCCCTCCTCCTCCTAGGTCGTTCTCCTATTCTAGGGTTGATCTAGCTCGATTTCTCTCCTAGGTGTTCTAGGGTTTCGGATTTTTCGAAGTGTGTTAGGGTTTGTTGATTGTGCTTCTAGGGTTTTATCTCTAGGGTTTGTGTAGCTCGTAGCTTCGTTTGCTTGTACTCATCGTGCCGCAATCATGGCAAAGACGCGGATCCCTATCACTTCATCTGGGGCTTCCCCAATGAGTGTAGAGCCTTCTGACCCTAGGAATCCATCTAAGCCCAAGCGTCGTGCTAAATCTACCCAAGCTTCTCCGTCTTCGCCTCCTCTGAAGAAGCAGAGGACGGCGACGGTCAAACCCCGAAAATCTAAGTCTAAAAAGCCCATACTCCACTCTCCCTCGACTCCTCCTGATTCCGATACTGAGTTTATCCCTGAGGATGAGTCTGGCCATAGGGAACCTACTCCTCCACTTCGTCCTAGGACTCGCCAGCCTAAGGGAAAGGGCCCAATGCCAGCGGGTGGTGTTGACATATCGTTGTGTCGCGACGACCCTATGTGTCTCGCGGCCTACAACCGTATTGAACACTGCCCGATGCTATTGGAGCACTATGTTCAGTTTTCAGATTTCCTTGGCTTAGCTGACCTCCTCTCCTATAGTGGCCTATTGGATTATCTTCGATTTGACGCTAAGGCGAACCCTAGACCATATCCTCGCCTGGTCAAATTATTCTTCGCCAATCGTGTTCGGGGCCTGTACGATGAGAGTCACTCAATCGAGACTACTGTCTTGGGAACTCCTATAGTTCTCACGGAAGAAATCTTGGGGGATATACTTGGTTGTTCATCGTCCGGTCTCCTTCCTTCGGATATCTCTGTTGATGATATCACTTCCTTGGATCAGTCCGTTCTTGCTGATATTTTCCATGTGATCCCTCCTGCCCTTATTGGTGTTCCTTCGAAGTCGTTCAAGCCAAATGCATGGGTATTGAATCTTATTCTGAAGTCGTGCTTGCTTCCCAAGTACGGCTCATCTTCACTTCCATCCCAGTCATTTTTGAAGCTTATTTACGCTCTTTTCTTGGGTTGCGAGATTAATTGGGCTCGCGTTATACTCGATAAGATGGACTCTTTCGAGTGTATACGCAAGACCAATAAATCTGCGCATATTCCATATCCGTGTCTGTTGACCCTTGTTTTTCGTCATTTCCGAGTCCCTCTCCCTCCTGACGATGAGCGTCCCTTGGGTCCCCCTCTGAACGCGACGGCCGTTAAGAAATCTCTTGCGGCGCTTCGTCACGTGCAGAGGTCGACCACATCTGCTTCCCAGGCTACTCCCTCAGATGCTGCTGCCCCCACTCCTCCTGCTACATTAGATGATGTCGTACGCCTTCTTCGTCGGCACGAGTCGCGTTTGGCTCGTACCGAGGAGGTCGTCTGCCGTATGGCTCAGATGATGGGCATTGATCTTCCTCCTTCAGTTTCTGAGGCCGAGGAGATGGACGATGAGGAGATTGACGAGCTTGTCACTTCCTTAGCCCGTGGCGATGAGGCCACTGCTGCTGCTGCTGCTACCACTTCTGCTCCTGGAGTTGGCACCTCTTCCGGTGTTCCAGAGACTTCTGCAGCAGTAGTCCAGACTTCTGAGGCTGCTGTTACTCCTGATGTCCCTGTTGACGAGCCTGCTCCTGTCTTACCTGCTGTTGAGATCCCTGCTGTTGCGACCCCTGCTGTTGAGCCAGTCGTTTCCACACCTGCCCCGACGATCCCGTCTGTTGACACGCCTCTCCTCCCTGCAGAGCCTGAGTCCACTCCGTCGACTGGACCCACGGAGACTGCAGATCCAGCCACTTCCTCATGATCGTCAGTTCCGAGGACTCTCCACTACTCTTTGGATGATATATCTTATTGAGAGTATTTTGGGTTAGGATGGAGTTTGAGGGTTGTTTTGATGTATTTTCGAGTTTTCTGGATGTCGGTGTTGGATATTTTGATGTACTGTGGATGATGTTGATGTTGGTGTTATATTTTGATGTGGATGATGATGTTGTACTTTTTGATGTTTATATAGATGATGTGTCGTACTTGATATGATGTACTTCTTGTATTCGATATCTTTTTGGATGTACCCATGATGTTTCTATCTATATATACATCGATGTTCATGTTGTGATATTTACTTCGTCGTGCACATTAATTCTCATTCAATGTCCATGCTATGTAAAATCGTCGCTCGACGAATGAAAAACTTGGTTAAATAGATTGAAATTTTATAATTGTATAGAATTGTTTTTCCATGCACAAATTTAACCAAGAATATTGAATATTGAAGAGTATGTTTCTTTATTCAAGAAATGAATAATAATTTGGTATTTTTGATGATTTTAATTATCGCTTTTTGATAATGGACAATTTGGCACACCTTGTTTTGATTTCCACACTTTTCCCTTGGTGTCAATTAGTTCCATCGTCAATGTCTACGACTCCCGATGTTGGATTTTCCATTTCCTAGTCGTTGTCGTTGTATGCCCCCCATTTTTGGGATAATGCCAAAGGGGGAGAGATAATGATAATAAATAGCGCAAATGAAAATTTAACTCAATTTCCAAGAATCTAGTTTGATATGTTAGATTCAGGGGGAGTTAAGATACATATAAGGATTTTCAAAATCCGATATTTCAAAAATCGATTCTCTTTATTTATCTTACTCGTCTGATTGATGCAATTCATATATATTCATTTTGGAATTAACGTGTCATCAATGCAGGGGGAGTAAGTATTTTACATTTGAATCATTATTTTTGATTATTATTTATGTTGGTTTGCCATCACCAAAAAGGGGGAGAATGTTGAATATTGGACTCCCCGGATTTGGTTTTGGATGATGAGCAAACATAAATAATTCATGAACTAACAATTTGTGAGCGCAGTATTGGAGATCGTTGCAAAAATCACGAGAACATTCAAAGCGACATCTCAAGACTTCTCAAAGCACGTATTCATGCCTAAAGCTTCGTTGAAGCTCTTGCGCCGTTTTGGAAGTCATGAAGAATTAATCGAAGCTCTCGAAGACCATTCTTAAGGTTTTATTTATAGTCTTTTAGCTTCGATCTATAGAATGTTAAGCCTTGAGTATATCTTACGATTCTAACTTCATAACGCTCATATCGTAGCTCTAGGATCTTAGTACAAGTTCATTCTAACTTCCTCGAAGCGTCGCGCTTCGATTCGGACTTGTTTGTGCATGTTAGTTGGTACAAGAAGAAGTACTGACCGACTAGATGGTGATCTAGTCGGTCAGCAACTCTTCTTGGACCGACTAGTTTGATTCCTTAATTTCTTGGACTTTACTGTTTACAGTTAGTCGGTCTACGTTGACTCACCGACCGACTAGTTTGTGAACTAGTCGGTCAGTGATGCTTCTTTGACCGACTAGTTGTGACTTACTGTTCATGCTAAATTTCTCCTAAGCTATTGTTTATCGTTAGTCGGTCTAAGAACGTTTGGTGACCGACTAGTTGATAATCTAGTCGGTCAACTTTTGTTCTTGGACCGACTAAGTCAATTTGTATTCAGACTATTTCATTTTGCCTCTTAGTCGGTCTACGTTCACTGACTGACCGACTAGTTGTGAAACTAGTCGGTCAGAAAGTCTTCTTGGACCGACTAGATTTCTAGGTCTGAATTTCTCTTTCTTCTCAGTTCCTCACTTAGTCGGTCCATGCTGTTTGACTGACCGACTAGTTGATGAACTAGTCGGTCAGTGATTGTTCTTTGACCGACTAATTGCCCCAGATTTCTATCCGTTGGGAATTGACCTAAGTTGTTTTTATGGGACCCTATAAATACGAACCTAGGTCATTTCTATCTAGGTTAGAGCTGCCATTAAGAGATTCATTGAGATCAAAAGAGATAGCCATTCTCACTCTTTTCTAAAGCTCTCTTCCTCACAAGAAACCCATTCTCTCTCATTCTAGATCTAGAATCCATCTTGAGAGAAGTTTGTTCTTGGTGAGCCCTTCAAGCTCTAGCTTGAATCAAGTCTCCAAATCATCCCTAGGCACCTATTGCTGGTCATTTCCTTGGTGCTAGGTCTTGGTGACTTCATCTTCCTCAAATCCTTCCTTTCACCTATTTGGTAAGAAAAACTCAAGGTATAGGATTTTGTGGTAAGTTTGCTTATTTCAATATAAACTCATTTATATTGCTTGTTGATTCTCTCGGTTGTGAGAGAAGGTTGTGATCCCGGGTTGTGGGATTCACTATTGCCGTTGTTGTATGATTTGATCTTGTGAATGTTTTTTTCACAAGATATTCATAGTGGAAATCTTGGGTTAGGGTTTCTAACCTAAGTATCCGGAGGGGATCCGGGTGGTTGGGACGTAGGATCACCGGGAACAAGTCGGGGAGACTTGGGTGGATCCGAACCCATTAACATCATTTGTTTGCATTGTTAATTTTGTTGTTGTCATTCAATTTAAGCTTCCGCAAATTGATTTGGTAGTTGTTTGCACTATAATTTGGAATTATACTCCTTGTTATTTTTAAAGTACTATTCACCCCCCCTCTAGTACTTGTGCAGTAGCTTGTAGGGCATTACAGTACAAACATCAAAGGGATTTCATACTCCCTCGTGCACAGTACGAATGGACTAACCTTCGCATACAGGATTATAAATCCGTAGCAGAGTACAACTCAGCACTATTCCGAATCACCTCACGCCTGAAGTTGTGTGGTGAGAATGTGACTGAGAAGATATTTCTAGAGAAGACGTTTACGTCTTTTCATGAGAAGGACATGATCCTCATGCAACAGCACAGTGAACGAAAGTTCACAAAGTACTTCGAACTGCTCTCATGCCTACTAATGGCTGAACAGAACAGAGAGTTGTTGATTGCCACTCACAACCTGCGCCTTCCTGGCTCCGCTCCACCTCCACCTCTTGCAGAGGCACACTTCCAATCTTCCCCGCAGAAGAAGATGGATAAGAAGGCAAAGTTCCAGAAATGGAAAGAACAAAAGCAGCAGAAAAAGGCTACTCCTCAGGCTCCTCCCCAGAACCAGAAGTTCACGGCAAGAAGCAAAAGTGTACACCCAACAAAGGTGCCCCCCCCCCAAGAAAGACTAGGAGGATAAATGTTCTAAATGTGGAATGACTGGCCACTGGTCCAGAAACGTCGCACTCCCAAACACCTACAAGATCTCTACCAGGCAAGTCTCAAGCCCAACGCTGAGACAAACCTGATAGTTGGGGTAGTGTTACCAAAAACTACATGGAAGTCAGAAGATTTCATGGAAGACGACACTCTGTAGTCATGGACCATATGCATTTTAGCAATGTATCTTATTTCCCAGCAATGTATCTTGCTTTATGTATTTTCAAAACTCCATTATCAAGCATCTTAATATAAAATGAAAGTAGTTTCTTTTCGTATTATTTATTGCTTGAATGTTTTTTATATAGATATGGAATCCATATGCCTAGTGGACAGTGCATCAACGCACTAAATCCTTCAAAATACAGACTACTTTACGAGCATTAGTAGCTATTTTGGTCCATTGAGAACAATCTCAGGACCAGCTGATATAATAGAATGATCAGGGGAAGCAATCATATTGCTCCCCAATAATTGCTCCCCAATAACACACTCATCAAAATTAGAGATGTGTTATACTCACCTAAATCAATCCGAAACCTCCTAAGCTTTAAAAATACCCATTTAAACGGGTATCACTTAGAGACGGTCGAGGATAATAAAAAGGAATACTTGCACGCAACGTATCTTACAAATGGTACAAAAACCATTGTGGAACGTTTCAAGGGACTCCCCACGTGACTCTACCAAACAAGTATCCACTCTCCAGAAGCATTATTAACGGAGCACCTGCAGTGCCCCCAAACACCAGAATTCCAACTCTGGCACCTTGTTAGCAATACGTAATATGGAAAATATTCGGAACGCGAATAAAACGTGTTTAATTCGATCAATTTCAAAAGCCGTTCGGTCAAAAAATCGGTCAAATATGCACAATACGGGACTAAAACGTAAACGGGTTAAATCGTGTTTAATTCGTTAACCCAGATAAAAAATGCGACTAAAAATACGAATACTGTCAAGATATCATGCATCCAAATGAACTTAAAAATCAACAATATCAATATAAAATAAGAGTAACATAAGTTCTATATTCATGATTTAAATAAATTGTATTTATAGTTTTAACCAAAATGACATGATCATTCTATTATATTCTATGTAGCTGCCCTAAACCAAAGTATGATCATGAAATCATAGTTCAAAATGATTTAAAAGTGCCCCTAAAATGCGTTTAAAACACATAAAATACGCAATACGGGAATAAAACGCGTTTTGTTCCTTAACCCCTAAAAAAGCGCGTATTTTTCCGAATAATTCAAATGGTCGGCCATTTAATACGGATACCATTTTAGACGGGTTTTAAACGTAAAAAATATAAAAATTCGCGTTTTTTACTAATAAGGCTCTGGCATAGTAGACTAGGACACCCTGGATCTGTTATAATGTACCGCATCATAAAAAGCTCAAGGGGTATAAATCTGAAGAACCTGAAGATTCTTCAAAAAGGTAAATTCACATGTCCACCCTGTTACAAGGGTAAACTAATTACGGGACACTCTACACTTAAAGTGGACTTGGAGTCTCCAAGCTTTCTGGAAAGAATCCATGGAGACATTTGTGGGCCTATACACCCATCAAATGGTCCTTTCAGGTACTTTATGGTCCTGATAGACGCATCTACAAAATGGTCACATGTGTGTCTACTGTCCACCCGTAACTTAGTACTATCTAAGCTTTTAGCTCAGATAATCAGGTTGCGAGCCCACTCTCCCGACTACCAGATAAAGAAACTTCGTATGGACAATGCGGTGGAGTTTACATCACAAGTCTTTCTAGACTATTGAAAAGCACATGGAATTGAAGTCGAACATCATATAACACATGTTCACACCCAAAATGGGTTAGCAGAATCTCTAATTAAGAGACTGCAATGGATTGCTCGGCCATTATTACTTCAATCCCAGTTGCCAGTGAATGCATTGGGTCATGCAATATTGCATGCTGCATCCTTAATAAAATTAAGACCTTCTGGAGGCCAGTCATCTTCTCCTATACAATTAGCACTTGGAGTTCCACCAATTGTCTCACACTTGAGAATATTTGGTTGTGCAGTATACGTCCCCATAGCACCGCTACAAAGGACAAAGATGGGTCCACAACATCGTCTAGTCATTTATGTTGGGTTTGACATGCCCTCCATAATAAAATTCCGAGAACCCCTTACGAGAGACGTTTTAAAGGCACGTCTAGAAGACTGTGAATTTGATGAAACATCATATCCAAAACTAGGCTTATAAACCAAGAAGTCTGAAGCTTCAGAGAGTATCACTTGGAATACAAAGCCTAAGTCATTTTGATCCGCCCACAAGCCAGTGTGAGGAGGTCATGAAGATTCTCCATATCCAAAACACTGTCCATCTCTTGCCGGACAAATTTACTGACAACCAGAAGATTCTCAGATCACACGTCCCTGCTGCTAACACTCCAGCTAGGATTGACATAACGCAAAATAGATGCAATCCACCTGCAGCAGAGATGGTTGGACCTCTTAAAAAGAGAGGACGACCACCGGGATCCAATGACCAAGTCCCTCGAAAGAGTAAGACCATTGGCATTGGTAAAACAATACCACCACAGGATGCTGCTATAAGCCATGCTCCCCCATCTCTCTCAAACTCCCAAACAGAGGAAAAACCGGGAGAAATAAAGTTTCGATACAGTATGTAAGAACTGGGGAGTATTAGGACAGAAAGAGCACAATTATAGATGACACATTTGCGTGTAATATTGCCATCAACGTCGCATACTGCGACGATAACATTGAACCACACTCTCTGACAAAATGTCAAATCAGAGATGATTGGCCAAAGTGGAAAGCGGCAAAAGGAGTGGAGTTGGATTCACTCACACAACGCAAGGTCTTCGGACCTATTGTCCAGACACCAAAAGGTATAAAACCTGTGGGTTATAAATGGGTATTTGTTAGAAAAAGAAATGAACATAATGAGATCGTTCGCTACAAAGTAAGGCTTATAGCGCAGGGTTTTACCCAACGTCCAGAGGTGGATTTTGAAGCCACATACTCCCCGGTCATGGATGCGATCACCTTCCAATTCCTTATTGGTTTGACAGCTCAAGAGGGTTTAGATATGCAGCTTATGGACGTCGTGACTGCATACCTATATGGCAATTTAGACCGAGACATCTATATGAGATTGTCTAACGGTTATTCTTTGCCTGCAGCACTAAAAGAGAGACAACGTGACATCTACTTAGTGAAACTGCAAAGATTATTATATGATCTAAAACAGTCTGGAACGATGTAGTATAATAGACTGAGTAAATTCCTCGCAAAGCAAGGATTTGCAAATGACGCAGTCTACCCTTGCATCTTTATAAGAGCAAAGGCAACATGATTTGTCATTATAGCCGTCTATGTGGACGACTTGAATCTCATCGGATCTCCTGGAGAGATCATCGAGATTTCTAGAAGCCTGACAGAAACTTTCGAGATGAAAAACCTCGGAAAGTCGAAATTCTGTTTAGGTCTTCAAATAGGGCATCTTGACGATGTGATCCTGTTACATCAGTCAACTTATACATCGAACTTGTTGAAAAAGTTCCAAATGGACAAGTGACACCTCCTCAGTACCCCAATGATCGTTAGATCATTGGATGTGCATAAAGACCCTTTCCGACTGCTGGAAGAGGGGGAGGAAGTACTGGGCCCCGAAGTGCCTTATTTAAGTGCAATCGGTGCACTCTTTTACCTGGCTAACTGCACTCGTCCCGACATAGCATTTGCAGTCAACCTACTAGCCAGATATAGTGCTGCACCTACACAGCGGCACTGGGCCGGAGTTAAGCATCTACTACGCTACCTCAAATGGTCCATAGACTTAGTCTATTCTATAGGAAAGGGGCAACAACATGTTTAGTTGGTTATGCTGATGCAGGTTACAGATCCGATCCTCACACAGAGAAGTCTCAGACCGGATACATGTTCACCTATGCGGTACTGCCATATCTTGGAGATCTGTGAAGCAGACCATGATGACCATCTCATCCACACATTCAGAACTTATAGCAATCCACGAATCAAGCAAAGAGAGTTTCTGGCTACGTTCTATGATCCAGCACATCCTCACCTCTCTGATGACCGACGTTCTTGAGCCTAATCCACTCCATGAAGACAATGCAGCATGTATAGCCCAGCTACAGAACGGCTACATCAAAGGCGATGTCATGCCCTATTTTGCACTATACGTGTATTCTACTGAACACACATGGTATTTTTACCCACGATGCATACGTGGACATGAAATAAATATAGGCATCGATGTATGGGACGTAGTGCAAGGGAGATTAGGCCGTAATACGTGGCCAAGGGAAGTGAATGCGAAGTGTGAGTGCGAAGAAGTGCGAAAGACGTCGTGGGCGTAAAACAACAGGAATGCGTTAGACGTGTGCGTGTGAAGCGTGTATGCTTGCATGGATGAGCGTGGATGTGTGTAGAGAGAGCCATGGAAGTGTGGAAGGGGTTAGGGGTCAATGGCAATCTCCGTAAATATTTAGAAAATTCAGGGGCAAAACGGTCTTTTTGACTAAAACTGCTGTGCGTACATACTTAAGTGGTCGGTGTATAAAGTAATGGCAAACTTGTGAATACTTGGAAAGTGAAGGGGTATTTTAGTCATTGCCTCATGGAATATTCCATTGGAATATTCCATTCTTGCATGAGAAGGAATCACACTTAATAATTACTCCCTTTTCTGTTGGATGAAAATTAACTCAAGAGAGAGAGAGAGAGAGAGATCATTTCATTGCTAAGAATGAGTAACCATGCTAAGAGCCATGGTGCTCTATTTATTTATCTCATAGTGGGGAGGTCAAAAGCCTCTAGTAGACCAAGGGTCCCCATTACTCTAAGTAATGGGGGACCTAATGAATGGGTAATGAAGGAGGGGAGGCCAAAGGCCTCCCTCATTCATAACACTCCCCCTTACACATTCATCACTTCGGTCTCAGCTACTGAGGCAAGGGGTGGATACTTCTGGATCCAGAGTAAGTGTGTTTGCCTCGTTAAAACCTTAGTTGTGGAAAACCCAGTGGGAAAACCCAACAGCTTAAGGAAAAAGAGTGCAACCCACGGGTTACTCCCCCTGATCCGTACAAGCTTCAGGCTTGCAGGTATTTCAACTGTCGCATACCAATGTTCTTTACAAGCTTTACAAAAGTACATTTAGGCAATGCCTTAGTAAAAAGATCAGCTAAGTTGTTGCATGACTGGATCTGTCGAACTTCAATCTGCTTGTCGTTCTTCTGCTCGTGCGTCCAGAAAAACTTGGGAGAAATGTGCTTTGTCCTGTCGCCTTTGATGTAGCCCTTCTGAAGCTGAGCAATGAACGTGGCGTTGTCTTCGAATAGGGCAGTAGGCTCCAGATCACCGGTCTTCAGGCCAGTGGATTGGAGAATGTGTTGGACGACGGACCGTAGCCAAAAACATTCTCTCCTCGCTTCATGGATCGCGATGAGCTCTGCATGGTTGGAAGATGTAGCAGTAGTGGTTTGTTTTACCGATCTCCAGGAGATAGCAGTACCTCAGTAGGTAAAGACAAAACCAGTCTGTGATTTTGCCGTATGCGGATCTGAAAGATAGCCTGCATCGGCATAACCAAGTAACTGGGAGGAGGCACCTCTCTGGTAGTAAAGTCCAAGGTCTACGGAACCCTGGAGGTATCGCAGAAGATGCTTTACTCCATTCCAGTGGCGCTTTGTAGGCACTGCACTGTGTCTGGCTAAGAGATTGACTGCAAACGCTATATCGGGACGCGTGCAGTTAGCCAGATAGAGAAGTGCACCAATGGCACTTAGGTAGGGTACTTCTGGACCCAGTATCTCCTCCCCCTCTTCCAGAGACCGGAAGGGGTCCTTTTGTACGTCTAATGATCTCACGACCATAGGGGTACATAAAGGATGACATTTATCCATTTGGAACCTATTTAAAAGCTTCCTGGTATAATTGGATTGATGTAGAAGGATTCCACCTCGTAGGTGTTCATTCTGCAAGCTAATGCAATACTTCGTTCTGCCTAGGTCTTTCATTTCAAAAGTGTGCTTTAGCCTTGCAGATATCTCATTAATCTCTGCTGGAGAGCCTATGAGATTTAAGTCATCAACGTAAACTGCTATGATGACGAATCCTTTTCCCGTTCGTTTGATAAAGATGCACGGGCAGACTTCGTTATTAGTGAATCCTTGCTGTGCAAGGAAATCACTTAGTCTGTTATACCACATTTTACCTGACTGTTTTAGTCCATACAAGGATCTATGTAATCTAACAGAGAATACGTCCCGAGTTATCTCTTGCATCTCTGTGGGTAAGTTAAACCCATCTGGTAGTTTCATATAGATCTTTTTATCTAAATCACCATAAAGATATGCAGTCACAACGTCCATGAGCTGCATTTCTAGGCTTGCCAGAGATGATAGGCTTATTAAGAATCTGAATGTATTAGCGTCCATTACCGGGGAGTATGTATCTTCATAATCGATACCCGGTCTTTGGAAAAAACCCTTTGCTACAAGACGCGCCTTGTAGCGGACGATCAGATTTTCTTCATTTCTTTTTCTAATGAAAACACACTTATATCCCACAGGTCTAACACCTACTGGTGTTTGGACTACAGGTCCAAAGACTTTGCGTTTCGAGAGTGAGTCCAGCTCTACTCTTATCGCCTCGTCCCACCTTGGCCAATCATCTCTGCGTTTACAATCCGCTAGAGAAAGTGGTTCGACGTCATCGTCGTATTCAGCGACGTGAACGGCAATAGTGAACGCAAAATCGTCGTCGACGACTGTGCTATGTCGGTCCAGTACCTCCCCAGTACGTACAAAGTTTAATGATGTTTCTCCTAATGTTTCCTCTGCGGGGGAAATTAGGAGGGGAGAGGTAGCTGTCCTGAGCTCAGTATCCTGTGGAGGGATAATCTTATTTTCACCAGGAATCTTCCTCTTTCGAGGAACTTTATCTTTTGAACCTGGTGGCCGTCCTCTTTTCAATTGAGGTACAGCCATTTCTGCTGCGGGTGGATTGCATCCATTTATAGGGATGTCAATCCTAGCTGGAGTGTTAGCAGCAGGGACGTGTGAACGGACAATCTTCTGGCTGTCCGTGAATTTATCCGGTAATTGGTGTACTGTATTCTGGATGTGAAGAATCTTCAGGATCTCATCTTCACACAGATTTGTACGCGGATCATAAAAGGACAAAGACTTAGTTTCCTAATTAATGGTCTCCGAAGCTTCAGGCTTCTTGGAATGTTTGCCCAATGTTGGAAAAGTTTTCTCATCGAATTCACAATCAGCAAGACGTGCCTTAAATGCGTCACCCGTTAGGGGTTCTAGGTATCTAATAATCGAGGGTGAATCAAATCCAATATAGATTCCTAGACGACGTTGAGGACCCATTTTGGTCCTCTTAGGTGGTGATATTGGAACATAGACCGCACAACCAAATATTCTCAAATGAGATATATCTGGAGTTGAGCCGTATGCTAGTTGCATCGGGGATAATGTATTGCCTCCAGAGGGGCGTATCCTGATAAGAGATGCGGCATGCAGAATAGCATGCCCCCAAGCATCCACCGGCAATTAGGATTGCATAAGCAATGGACGTGCAATCCATTGGAGTCTCTTTATAAGAGACTCTGCTAATCCATTCTGGGTGTGAACATGAGCTACTGGATGTTCAACTTCTATACCTGTTGCCTGGCAATAGTCTTTGAAGACTTGAGATGTGAATTCGCCCGCATTATTAAGACGTAGTTTCTTGATATGGTTATCGGGGAAATGAGCACGTAACCTAATTATCTGTGCCAACAGCTTTGGAAAAGCTAGGTTACAGGTGGACAAGAGGCACATATAAGACCATTTTGTGGATGCATCTATTAGTACCATGAAGTACCGAAATGGGCCACTTGCGGGGTGAATAGGCCCGCAAATGTCACCATGTATCCTCTCAAGGAAGCCAGGAGACTCTAAACCCACTTTTAGGGGCGATGGTCTCGTTATTAGTTTCCCCTTGAAACAAGGGGGACAAGGAAATTCACCTTTCTGAAGAATCTTCTGGTTCTTCAAATTATGTCCGCGGGATTCAGATAAGATGTGTCGCATCAGAATGGATCCAGGGTGACCAAGTCTGTTATGCCATAGTTGAAATGGTGGCATTGGCTGGCACGTCTGGTGCTCAGTCATATTGGCTTCTATTGGTTGAATGTATGTTTGGTAGAGACCCGACGGGAGTCCCTTAAATATTTCGCAGATGGTCTTCTGGCCATCTTTACGAAGAGTGACATACAGGTATTCAACCTTATTTTCATCTCTAGTTTCTAAGTGATATCCGTTTAAACGGATGTCCTTGAAGCTTATGAGATTTCTATTTGATCTTGGAGAAAATAGTGCATTATTGATTTTTAGTCTTGTGTTATTTGGGAGCAATAATATTGCATCACCAGATCCTTCGATTATTTTGGACAGTCCTGAAATTGTAATGACAGGACCGTCATATTTACTTATGCTATTGAAATAGCATTCTTCGCGAAGGATAGTGTGCGTCGAGGCACTGTCCACTAGGCACTCATACATCATCTATATAAGCAAAAAAACGATAATTTATTGATGGAAATGTAAAATGCATACATTCAAAATAAAAGATCGTCTTTATTAAGCATACTAGAGATGAAGCTACAATTTATTCTTTGAAAAGCATAGATAAAGATGAGGCTCAATCGAGCAGGTCGTCATTTTCGAAATCCTTGGAAGTGAACTTCGTCGGATTTTCCACATTTGCCATGTTTGTTTCAGGCGGAGGCTTCTGGCTCGCCTGATACAGTTCCTGGAAGTGGCGAGGTGTGCGACAGTTTCTGGACCAATGTCCAGTCATGCCACAACGATGACATTTGTCCTCCCATGTCTTCTTTGGATTTAACACTGTATCAGTGTTCTTACGCTTCCAAGTGAAGTTTTTCTTCCCTTTGTTATTCTTGCTTTGGGGAGGAGCATTGGCTGGTTTCATAGAGGCATTTCCTTTGTTCTTTCTGCCCCTCTTCTTGTTCTTCCACTTCGGGGGTGAACACTGTGGGCTTCGGGAATAGGAGCTGAGCCTGCCGGGCGCTGGTTATGAGTGGCCAGTAAAAGGTCTCTATTCTGCTCTGCCCTCAGGAGGCAAGAGAGCAGGTCAGAGAACTTTGTGAAATTACGTTCACGATACTGCTGCATGAGGATAGCATCTTTCTCGTGAAACGATGTAAATGTCTTTTCCAACATGCGGTGCTCCGAGACTTCTTCACCACACAACTTCAGGCGTGAGGTGATGTTGTGAAGTGCTGAGTTGTACTCAGCAACGGACTTGTAGTCATGAAGTCGGAGGTTCTCCCACTCATAGCTGGCACGCGGGAGTATGACATCAATTTGATGTCTGTAGCGTGCCTCTAACGCTGTCCATAACTCCTGAGGGTCCTCTACCGTCAAGTATTCGGCCTTCAGGGTCCGATCTATGTGTCGTCTGATATAGATAATGGCTTTCGCCTTATCCATGTCAGAGACAGTGGTAGAGGTACTGCCAGCTAAAGGGGCCGCCTCTGGGGCTTTGCTAGCAGATGCATCGGATGCTGCGGAAGCCGATGATTGGGCCACTGCGGGGGCCAGGATGGAGTGCATGAGCGCCATGGAGCGCAAGTGGAACTTCAGGTCCACTCGCCAGCTCAAGTAATTCTTGCCAGCTGCATCGAGCACCTCGAAATCGACGCTTGCCAATTTAGCCATTTTATCTATGCAATTTAAAGATAAGCATGAATTAAAATAAATTCAACAATCCATGCATAAAGAAATTAAAAAGTAAAAATGCGGGATCGGCCAGATACCCAAAATAATAAACAGTCCAAAGTCCGATTACAGTCCAAAGAAAAGAGAATGAAAAATACAACTTTGGAAACCCCGGGTGGGTCCCTATTTCTCCATCCGTCTTCTTATGCTGTTGCACCGAGCCTTGGCTATTTATACAATTTCCTCACTTACAAATTCTCTCAAAAAAAGAAAAAGTGCTAGAAATGTAAATAGGTATGCAATGGCCGATCCCGAAAGACACATTTTTACTTATTTTAAACATCCATGCAGTTTATATGCTACAGGCATAAATTAAACAACCACGCATATATCTCAAGCACAAAAATATGGAAAAAGTAAACTAGAAAATATAATTATCTTGTAGACCACGTGGAAACGTCATACACCGTTAGGTTAGTTAACTAACGGCAGAGCGGTCTCAGGATCACTGAGATGATTATAATTTTTAAAAATTCTAGTAAACCATACATAATAATTTGCAAGAGAGATGTTTAAATAAATAGAGGAACATATAAATGTAATTATTGATTTTACAAAATTTTTCTCATAAATTTCAATTTGCAAATTTAATTCTTCTTTAAAATTATGAAGAAACCGAATTTGTGTAGAATTTTGTGGCTTCGGGCCAAAAATTATTTTTAGTATAAGCGCTTGTGGCCCATTCCGCAGTTCTGCAAAGTTGTTTGCCGCAATTATTATGGCTTCGGGCCAAAAATAAGCTATTAGCCTCGGCCTCGGGCCTCGGGCCTCGGACTCGGCCTCGGGCTCGGCCTCGGCCTCGGGCCTCGGCCTCGGGCCTCGGCCTCGGGCCTCGGCCTCGGGCCGGCCCCCTGCAACGGGGGGCAGCGACGCGGAAGGCCCCCCAGCTGCAGGGGGATCGGCCTCGGGCCGCCCCCCTGCAGCGGGGGGGCGGCGACGCGGAAAGGCCCCCCCCGCTGCAGGGGGATCGGCCTCGGGCCGCCCCCCTGCAGCGGGGGGCGGCGGCGCGGAAAGGCCCCCCCCGCTGCAGGGGGGATCGGCCTCGAGCCGCCCCCTTGCAGCGGGGGGCGGCGGCGCGGAAAAGCCCCCCCCCTCTACAGGGGGGAGCGTGGTCGGCGTTGTGGGAAGGCCCCCTCCTCCGTCAGGGGGGGGAGGGGAGGATTTCATTTCGGTTCTTCTTCCCACCGAAGAATTTTAATGGCAAAAGGAAAATTTTTTTTTCAGAGAAAAAACTTTGTAATAGGGATAATTTTTTTTCCTTTTATTAGACTAAATTTATTTATTTTTTACTTGTATATTAAAACAATGTAAAAATTATTTAGTCTAATTTTATCTACAGGATTATAGGGTTGTACCTCTAGATCAATGATCTAGGGAAGAACGCGACGATAATCCGTAGAAATAATAATCCAAGCTCCCGAACGCTTTGAGAATGCCGCAACGCTCCAACGAACCGCCGCAGCAACGTTAGATTTCTTGCGCGTATGGATGAATTTAGATGAAGATTTTTGCTCAAGAATGGAGAACACATGCTGATAACGTGTTGGATGAAAATTAACTCGAGAGAGAGAGAGAGAGAGAGAGAGAGATCATTTCATTGCTAAGAATGAGTAACCATAGCTAAGAGCCATGGTGCTCTATTTAGTTATCTCATAGTGGGGAGGCCAAAAGCCTCTAGTAAACCAAGGGTCCCCATTACTCTAAGTAATGGGGGACCTAATGAATGGGTAATGAAGGAGGGGAGGCCAAAGGCCTCCCTCATTCATAACATTTTCTACATTCTTCTTTCATTTTCTATTTCTTTCTTCTCTTTTCTCCTTCTCTCCTCCACTCTCTAGCCATGGCCGGCCACCATGCCTTCCATTTTCCCTCCTTCCCCAACTCAAAAACCCTAATTTCTAATTCCAAATAGAAGGGTTACAAGCTTGCTTCAAGATAGAGGAAGGTAGAGAAGAAAAGAAGAGGAAGAAATGAGAAAAATGGAGATTTGATGTAGGAACTTCTTGGATTTGGAATTCCTTCAAATTTATTGGTGCTATCTTGTTATTATAGCATGTTTTACTTAATATGTAATAGGGATAATCAAAAATCTATGTATTATGTTCAATTTCACCATTTTCCCCTTGAAATTCTTAGCAAATCTATCTCTTTTAAAATTCAGAAACTTTGATGTCTGATTTTGCCTTGATTATGATTACTGTAACTCGAATTGGATTTCGAAAAAATATGAGCATGTAGATCTTGAAGTTCTATCCCAAAATCATATAAATTTTGATATAGTTTCAATTCAGAAATTGGGAGAAATAAATCCATCTTTACAGCATGTCTGATTGATTTTCAGTGTTGACACAGTTTAGTAAAATTGTCCTACATAGCTGCACACATCTTGGAATTTTATGATTTTGGTCTTGTTGGAAAGCTAACAAGTTTTTCTAAAAGTTTATTCGCATGCTCTTATGTTGAATTTCAAGCTAGAACATGCCCAAAATTGGCTTTGAACACAGACCTTAAAATCTATCTGAAAAACAGAATTGACCCACTTCACTAATTAATTCACCATAAATCATATAGTTCATATTTTTGCATGAAAGTGTATATGTAGATCCACAACTGATATATCTTCAATTTTCATTTATAAAGTTTTGTTAAATTCCCAAGAGAAATGGATGAACTATGCTGATACTTATCGATGTTCTTACAATTTCAGCAAGCTGAATTCATTAAGTATTGTTCTTATTCATTAATTGTGGTCAATTGGCTATTATTATTCTTGCATGCTATGGTTGTGTGGTGGAATAATGTTCATACCATTGACACATGTAAATTTTATTGTGTAGACATGATATGAATGAAGCCCTCCATGTGTTCGGTGAAATGCCTCAATGAAGGCAAAATCCAATAATTTGAGTAACGTGCACATGTTAGTGTTGGCCTTGAGCCACAGTGATGATTGGTGAAGTTAGTGGCTTGAATGGTATGGATACATTGAAATTATGAGTGGATGATGTGTTGTGATTGAGGGCATGTCACGTGAGTGCATGACCCTATGTCTGATGATGGACAGATGAGGTGATATGTGCATACCCATGCCATCAAGACCTCTAACGTTTCACTTATAATGTTAACCAATGAAATTGAATAATTCTCAGTCCTCTCTAATGAGGGTGAGTTAGCAGAACCCGGGTTTAGTGGGATTTGAGTAAATCGTGGGTATGAGACCTGGACGGTGAAGTTGGGAGATGATTGTGTGATGTGTGGAGCTTATACACACTCGTCTTTATCGGGAGTGGAGGGGATACTTATACCCACTCGCCTTTATCGGGTGTGGAGGGGTCTTACAGAGGTTGTGTTATTTGTGGATAGCCTCACTCCTGCCAGGGACGGTGGAGGTGAAAGGCCCGGTGTTGTACAGTGCCCGTGTCCACTGCGCCGTGTGCTATATTCACCCCACATTTGGGGTGAAGTCCAGGTCCTGGTATCACACAGTTTACCCAAATTCCAATTAACTCAATTATAACATAATAAAATAAGATTTGCGTGTTACTTCTACCGCTGGCAGCATTTCCCATTTCCCCTTTGCCCGTACTTTGTGGCTCTGTGTCATGCCTCAGGCACTTGCACTTATCTTATTTGATATTGGCTGTTTGAGTACTCATGTTATTATTATTGTTATTATTCTTATTATTCGTGCTAACCCTTTTCTTACAGCGGCTCTACATTGGATCACATGTATGATTCCCTTACCTAGCTATTTACTTTCCCATTACGTTATTTAGTTTGCATGCAATTGTTTCATTGCCTTGTTTGGTGGATTAATAACTTTAGAACGGTGTTCCAAATCTAAGTTGGTTCCTACTGGGGCACGCATTGACGTGCTCCTCCCTATTTTTCAGGTAGCAGTGGCAGTAAGGATGGTGGTGACTTGGAGTTGGGTTTCAGGGGTAATACCCGGTGTGAGCTATAATTGTGGTGTGGCATGGTTGTGTTGGGAGGTGGAGAGTGATGTGTACGTATATGTGGTGGTGTACTTGGAGTATGTATATTAATGGAAGTTGATATATATATATATATATGATGTGTGGTTGTTGATCTATGTTATTCATGAGATTGTTCTGATGTTTCTGTGAAGCTTCACCTGCACTATCCCAGCATGTGCGCAGTGGCCTGCTTGTTCAGTTTTTCCTTACTCTTTCTTTTCCTCGCTCATCACCCTCACTCTTCAGAATACTTGGGAAATTTTTTTTAAGTATCGGGTGTTCTGGGGAACGGTGCGTGATAGGCGACAAGACGAAGCATATCTCCACCAAGTTTTTCTGGACGCATGACCTTCAAAAGCAAAAACAGATTGAGGTACAGAAGATCCAATCATGTAATAACTTGGCGGATTTGCATACCAAATCCATACATACTAGTACATTTGAGAAACTTGTAAATGGGATTGGGTTGAAGAGAGTGAGAAAATGTAAACTGGGTCAGGATGAGAGGACTATGAATGTATAGATACATTGGGGACTGATGTATAGATTCATAGAAAATCTGCAAGCCTGAAGATTGGTCAGATGAGGGGAAGTCAACCGCAGAGTTGTACTCTTTTCCCTTGGCTGTTGGTTTTTCCCATAGGGTTTTCCATGGTCAAGATTTTGACGAGGCAACCTCGTTGACTCTGGATCCTGAAGTATCCACCCATATACACATCCCTAAAACAGGAGAAGTTATGGATAAACTGTTCTTTATTTAACAAGGCTGTTATCCTAACTCGGATCCTGAAGAATCCACCTCTTATTCAATGTTGGTTGGATAAGGGGAAGTGTTATGAATAGGCCCATGAGGCCCATTGGGTTCCACTCATTCATTGAAAGCTACATATACGAGGGTAGAGGGCTCCTAACCCCTTACACCTATTACTCTACTTTTCCCTTCACGACATGATGTATTTTTTGAGACTTAAAAGGTTTTTGGATGAAATAATTTGAGTATGTGTAGAAACATCATGTAAGTGTACTTTTGACAATGTTGGATGACTAATTTGGAAAAGGACGATTTTTGAATTTAGGCCATTTTATAAAAAATATATTCAATAAAACGACCAACTTAAAAACTATTTCTCAAAACCAACCAACTTTGGTCCAGCTCAGCGCGCGCGTGTGTGGAAGGGCAATTTAAGCTTGGCCGCAATTTGAAACAGCTGCCAAAACACAATTTGGCCGTTGTTTCAAACAGCGGCCAAAACGCAATTTGGCCGCTATTTGAAACAGCGGCCAAAGTGTTCAAGCTCAACGGTTTTTTGCCTTCCGATCAAATTGATCTGATTTTCTTTTGATTAAATTTTTTTGATTCTCTCCAAACAGATGACAGTTTGGTTTCCTCACATAACCTTCACTTTAATTTCTTTTTCAAATATCAAAGCCACCATTAGATTTGAGCTTTTCCCCTTCAAATATCAGGCCTTAACTATTCAAGCACAGATTTTTTCCTTTGAGGACATCCAATCAACTTTTTTACTTTTGTTTCTTAATCTTGGTCTTTGATTCCCGTTTGTTTTTATATTCTTTGATTCTTTTCCGAGACGCATGTCCCTTTCCAAGGCAACATCGAGTTTTCTCCTTGGCCGCTGTTTGAAACATCGGCCAAAACGCATTTTGGCCGCTGTTTCAAACAGCGGCCAAATTGCGATTTAAACAGCGGCCAAAATGCGTTTTGGCCGGTGTTTCAAAATAGCAGCCAAATTTAAATCGTCTCATACGCGCGCGTGCTGAGCTGGACCAAACTTGGTTTGTTTTGAGAATTAGTTTTTTAGTTCGTCAGTTTTTGTAATATTATTTAAAAAAAAGCCTAAATGCAAAAATCCTCCGTTGGAAAAAAGTAAAATTTTTCGGCAGTTTTCTGTTATTTTCAAATTTCAAATTAGCATTTTGGGAAAATGATGAAACATGGTTTTATGAAAATTAACCAATTGATAAATAAATCAATATTTATCAACAAATCTTTCTGCAGATACAAGCAATAAACCTACAATTCCAGCAAAATTCACAAGCCTTCTGTAATCTCCTCAGAGCTCAGTGAGTAAAAGCAACTCAATTCATTCCCTATAGGCAAATCAACCCAGAACGAAAAAAAGGAACCTTTTTTGAAAATGGCAAACCCTAGAAGAGGCAGCATCCAATCCCAAGCTCAGAGCCCTAACCCTCCTATTCTCCCGCTATCCACTTCATCATCAGATCAAACTCAGTTCTCATCTTCATCTCTATTCAACTCCATCTATGTCTTCCTCAAGCGGCCCCAAGCCTTTCCATTTCTACTGTCAATCTTTGTACTCCTCACTTGGCTCTCTCTCAGATTCCAGCGGCCCCTTTCTCATCCTCACTATCATTCTCAGTCACAGGATACAAAATTGAGTAGAAATCTCGACGTGGATGCCAACTTGGTTAGGTTCAGTGCTGTGGAGGTGCCGTCTGCGATTGCCAAGGATAAGAGAGGGTGGCTGGTTGATCCTGTGAGTTTGGCTAGGCAAAATGGGATTCACGGTGAGCCTTTTTTGGATTTTTATGGTGATGGGAGAAATGAGCTTTTGTTAATTTCTTGGATTGAAGTGGTTTGATTGTGACTTATGTGATGATTTTGAGAATATGGTCTTTGTTAATTTGTTGAAATTTTTGTTGGTGATGTATTCATGTTGATTATGTTGGTGATGTGAGAATTTGGCATTTTGATTGTTTAGTTTAGTGGTTACTTGGTGAATTTCTCAGAAATTTAGGAGGGTTAAGGGTTGCTCAGAAGCAACCATTATTATTTTTAGAGAAGCTTGAATTATTATTATTTTTTCTTTTTCAGTTTCACTGGTTGATTGATCATTCTTATTTAAGTGGGTTTTCTGTTTAGGCATCAGATATGTTGGATAAATGTTCGCAATTAAAAATAAAATAAATTTAAAAAAAGGAGGAGAAGGGAGAATGTATATTAAGTAGCAAGGAACCGGTGCAATAGTACTAACCTGGATATTATAGTCTTACAAGTAACAAGGGCTTATACTCATGTGTGTGTGCGCGTGCGCATAATTGAAATATATGACATCACCCTAAAAAACTCCACCCTCTCTTATTTTTTTCCAAACGATCGGACCCGTACATGTTGTCCTTAAATTCTAACGTCTCAAAACATCAAATATTGGTTGAACACAACGTGTTTTGCTCGTTCACCCTGCCGTTATAAAAAGTTCTATTCCTGTAAACCTGTTTAATTTACGATAGATAGTTGAATGAGCAAAATCTTTATGTTCGCCTAATATTTTGTTGTTCTGTTATTTTAGAATATGAAAATCAAAATAAACGATTCCGATCATCAGAAAAAATAGCGGAGCGTGGACTTTTCGAGGTGCATATGCAACTTAGCCACATATAGCATATGTTTTCTATTATTCTCATATATATTATACTATAAATATGTTGTCAGCACAAGATATTTTCTACATTGATAAGAAACCATTTTCCTATGATTTTTTGAAATTTTTGTAAGTTGTGCATATTTTAAAACCCCAAAATTCTAGATATGTGCGCATCCTATGTAGATTTTACTCTCACTCATGACAAATTTTTTATTGTTTTGAAACAGTTGAATTTGTAATAAGCAAATCGAGTATCAAATAGCCTTAGATTCGTTTGGTTTTTGGTATGTTGATCATTCATGATGCATAAATCAATTTCGGTAAAAAATAAAAAAATAGAAAAATAGAAAAGGCTATTAACGTGGGAAAAGTTCCTACAATAACATCACATTTTAATTATTCTGATATATATATATATTAATGGAAATGTGCTATCAACGCGGGAAATTTTCACATGTTGATAGCCATTTCCATTTTTTAAATTTTTTTCTAAATTGATCGGAACATCTTGGATGCAAAGCATATCTAAAATCAAGTGAATCCAATGCTATTTGACTTTTGATCCGATTTTTACAAATTCAATAGTTGTAGAACAGTAAAACTTTTTGTAACGAGGGTCAAATCCCTATATGGTTCATTCGTATTTAGGATTTTTGGATTTCAAAATGTGTACAACTTACGGAAAAAGTTTTAAAAAATTACGAAAAAGTGATTTTTATGATGTCACTGTAGGATATACGATATAGTTATATATGTGTGTGTGTGTGTGTATCCTTTATACATATGAGGGGGACTTGCCACGAGCTTGTCACACGTGGCAACGTCCCCCTCAACCGTGGGGGAAGCCCCCCACTCACATAAAAAATGCCCCCCCAAACTTTCCAATTAATTGCAAAAAAAATCCCTAACTTCCCACTTATTTTTTAAGTTTAGTTCTTTATGCCTTCGTATTTGCGTGCTTGCTCCCCGTTTACCCCCGACGCTGCCGACACACACATCCACAGTTCTCGCTTCTTCTCGGTTGCGAGCGTGCACCGTGCCGTGTTCGTGGGGGTTTTTTCCTGCTCCGTGCACTTAGTGCACGAGCAATTTCTTGTGTGTGAGAGAGTGAGTAAACTAGATATGTAATGTTAGCGCATGAAATTTCCTGTACTAGCCGCACAAATCCAATGTAATGTTTTTATATTTATGATGATTTGAGATTGTTGTACACATACTAAAATGTATAACACCAAATATGGATGAACACTAAGGGTATTTGACCCTCAATTGGATCGTTATAGAAAGTTTTATTATTCTGAAACAAATAAATTTGTAATAATTGGATCGATGGTCAAATAATGTTGAATTTAATTGGTTTTGGGTACGTTGATCATGTATGATGTGTAGATCAATATAAAAAAAATTGAAAAAAAAAATCAAACCAATGTAGATGTGTGTTGCACTGTTAATTTTTACTACGCTGACAGTAAATATACATGAGAGAGAGAGAGAGAAACCCGCATACTATGCATCAAGGCAGATCAAAAGTTATTCCCAGACCAATTATCTCCTCAGTTTGTATCTTGGTTTTTGAGTCACCATGTGAGAAGGAAAATAAAGTACCAGTATGTGTGTAGTAAAGCATGACATATATACCTGATAACTCAAAAACGAAAATGAAAAAAAGACAGAAAAATGAAAAAACTAGACTGATAATTCTAGTGAGTTGGCAAGTAGAACAAAGATGGCACTGGACAGAATATTCTGGTGGTATTTGGGAATTAAATTGCTGCAGAATGATGTTGTATCCAGTGAGGAGAGAGGAGCCAAACTGGACATGCTTTTAATCAGTTGTTTGTCTATGGGAAATACCAGATGGAACCAAAAAAAAGCACAAGATATAAGTGGCTTGTTGGATACCAATTACCAGACAGGAATTTTGGCATGTATCATGATTGATGTATAGCAAAGTATAAGAATCACATGTAAACAAAATGTGTCTGAAAATTCTGAAAGAAGGGGATTTCCTAGAGTTTGGTAGTTTTGAGGAGACCTATGACATGGAGAGTTTAATATTTAATAAAATTGCTTCAGCTGAATTAAGGTATTATAATGTACACAGTTAAACATGGTTCGAGATCCTTTAGTACCCGAGGCATGATGGAAGTCATATGAGTGACTCTTGTTTTTACCCCGGCCTCCCCTTCATTCTCTTGTTCAAAATTTTCTTTATTGAAGTGGACTCATGACATCTTATATGAATGAGAATATTCCCCTAGTTGTCCCTCTTCTACCTTTCAAATTAATTATCCTAGAGGTAGAAGGAAGAAATGCTGACATGTGATGTAATAGGATGTATAGTGGGAGAGCATAAATTAAATTTATCTCTTTTTTTGCCCTCGATCTAAGAATCTAACAAGTTCTATGCTTGTGGGAAACATATAAAGGAATAAAGTTAACATTATTTAATTTGATTCAACCAGTTATGAATGGATTCAATGGAGGCTTTTGACATCACAATAAGGTAGCTACAGATCTAGCATTGCTTCTAAACATTAATGAATCACAATGGCCTTAGACTTATCCCTATAAGTTGCTATAACATAATGGAATTGAAGCTGTAGAAACAAACATACGGCAGCAAAGAAAAAAAAAGAAATATATATATACAAGGGTCATTGTGATTCATTAATGTTTAGAAGCAATGCTAGTTATGTAGCTACCTTATTGTGATGTCAAAAGCCTCCATTGACTCCATTCAGTACTGGTTGAATCAAATTAAATAATGTAAACTTTATTCCTTTATATGTTTCCCACAAGCATAGAACTTGGTAGATTCTTAGATCCAATAAATTTGTGTGCCTTGATTTGAGGCCTTTCAGAGAAATCACTGACTAGACTACAAACATATTAACGTTAACCCTTCAAATCTCCATTTGAAAATGGCCTAAATCCATTGTTACATTGATTGTCCAGTTGGTGGTGCCTTCTTCTTGATGTTAGGATCCTTTACTAGCCACCTATCGGAGGGAGTAATCTGGGATGAATCTGAACAAGGCTTCATCAACCAGAAGCAAAGAAAGCGGACCATAGAAAATACAGTGCAATATATAACGTTTGCATTATAAATGGATACTCCCCAGTCCCATGATTCCCATGAAATATGTCTTTTTTTGCCAAGATATATATATGGTGTGCTATTTGAGCTTCCTTGGATTTATTAAAACAACCATTCATCTTGTGATGTGGCAACGACAAATCCATCATTGCAAAGAGTTGTGCAAAGGGGCTTCGACATTCATTAACTTGTCAATTTTTTTAAACCTATTTATATGTATTATATGTTTCACCATGGAGGTGGCAACTGCACCATGCTGATTCAACATCAGAAAGCATTTAATCTTTATGCAGTATATCATCGTGAATGTCATGCCCACTAGGTCATACAATGAAGGGAAGGGAAGGGTATCAAGGTTAGCAAGTGGGCATAAAGAGTATATATTACAAGCTGGTTGACACACAAAAAGATATAAGATGAAGATGCTACAGTTTGGACTCTTCCCCAAATGCGGATCTTCCTTAAATAAGTCATTTTCTTTTTCAATTTCCATGGCTTTAATATTTTTTTCTCCCAATTTTTAGATCTGTTTAGGGTCCAAAAAACTTATCTGTAAGACAAGTAAGTAATTTCTAACTTAAAATTAAGTGGTCTGCATACTCAAACATTGGGATCACCAATGAGTTTCCTGTTGCCTTGGTATACTGGCCGTCTTTATCCTATCCCTACCTTTGCCTAGTGGGGCTACGCTTTGTAGGAAGACAGGAGCAGATCAATACAAGAGCCCTACGTTTGTTGATCTTCACACAAAAACAGATAAGTCAACAAGTAACTAGATGACATCGTGTAATTTATCTTATTTGTATATTCATTTATCAAATGCTTCGTACAACTTCTTAAGATATGATGTGTGACAATTTTCAATTTAAGTATTAGCAGAAATTGACCAAGTTCAGCCACATCAGCTTTCATACAACCGGCGATATTACTTGATGCCAAATTGTTTGCATTATTAAGTATACACATAAGTAATCAGGTGCACAACATCATGTGACTTGAGTGCAAATGACCGGGTTTGTCAACACCGGCCAAAAACTCTGAAAAATAAGAACCATGGTTGTGAACCCAGGCCATCTGTTCTGCAAGTAAACTGACCGGGTTCCAAAACTGCCGGGAAAAAAAACAAAAAAGAGGGAACAAGGTTGCCAACCCCGGTCATTTTAAAAGCAAATCTAATCGTAGAAACAACCAACTTGGATCCAAAAGCTGACGTGGTTTGAAGTTGGTGGGATTATGTGAATATTTTGAAACTTGGTCGAATATTAAACGTATTTAAAATAGCCTAAATTGACGAATTCATTTGCAAAAAGCAAGATCAGGGATCTCCAGCTATATGATCATCCTTTGGATGATACGGTGTCTTTATAGTAAAGTTCATTTTCATTTATAATTTATTCTTATACATATACACAGATGATGCATCTCTTTGCAGTTAGGGCTGTTGACGAACGAGCTTGAACAAGCTTGAACAGGGAGCTTGGTTTTGTTCATGAACAAAATCCATGTTCAAGCTCTGTTCATTTACTAACCGAGCTCTAAAAACCTGTTTAAGCTTGTTCGTTAAGCTTACCGAACGAACGTAAACGAACATTTACCGAGCTTATTCACGAGTAGTTAATCGAACGTTCTGTTCGTTAACAAGACTTATTGAGCTTGTTCGTGAACATGTTCAGGAACATGTTCGTGAACACACAATCAATTTTGTTCATAAACAGATTTTCAATCAAACAAACGAACGTCAATTTTTTAATTAGGAATAATAATATTTAAATATAATTGCCGATGACTAAGTGAATTAAATAAAAGGATTAAATATTTGCAGGACAAAAACAAATAAATCCAGCATAATAGCTCCATAGATCCCATTACAAGCATCCATTCTAAGCATAGTAAAAAATATAGTATTTGTCTAAATTTACTATTTTCAGTACATATTCATTCACGAACACTTAACTAGCTTGTTCATGAACATCACTTAACGAGCTTGTTCACGAACACTTAACGAGCTTGTTCATGAACATAAATGAACGAACACAATTATTTTCAAGCTCTGTTCATTTACTAACCGAGCTCTAAAAATCTGTTCAAGCTTGTTCATTAAGCTTCCTAAACGAACGTACACGAACATGTAGCGAGCTTTTTCACGAGTAGTTCATCGAACGTTCTGTTTGTCAACAACCATATTTGCAGTTCGTCTTTAGGAAAAAAAGTAAGAACTGAAAGTAGCTTCCTCTAGCCTTGCATCTCGATTAGACATACTTTCTCCTCGCACTGCATCTTGATCTATTTCTGGGCACGAAAGCCTACTGTGTGATTATGATGCTAAGCTTTCTTTCAGTGGGTTCGGAAACCTTGTACTTTGCCGTATCTATTATGTCAGCCTTGGCGTCAATCCTGTGTTAATTCATATTGGCAAGTGGGACATGCCTTCATACTGTGCGCTTAAGTGGATGCAGAGCAATATCAAAGAACTAGAAATATGAACATGTAAATGCGATTCTCGCTATTCATTGGCATTAATATGCTTTCATCTTTTCTTTATTTATTAATCATGCTTGTTTCACGTTGCAGTTGGATGATTTGTTAGGTGTATTGCTGCTTACACATCCTGTTTAATATTCTGTAACACCACAGACACGGGTGCCGTCACACTCACAATAGTTTTGCAGGTCAGTTACCAGTGAAATCAATATAGTAATAAACATGTCAGTTACCAGTGAAATCAATATAGTAATAAACAGGAAATGCTTATAAAAGAAAGGGAAAAGTCATTTTATTTCAACCTTGAAAAGAATTACATTGTCTAGGGAGAAAAGAAAACTACATCTCAACTAAATTAGTACTAAAAGAAAAAATAACTAAAAGTAAGATAAAACTCTCCTGGTAACACAAAGGTTTAGAAATCAGCGTACTCAATAGGAAAGTCAGACTCCTCGTACTGCAGAGCCTCTTCTTCAAGTTGTTCTTCACCTGATGGAATTGAACCACCATTACTAAAGTAGATTGAATCTATATTAAACAATTAATTAATTAATTTTGCAGGAATTCATAGACACACAAAAGGAACTGCAAAAGAAAACTACTGACGTGCCACAATGTTAATAGCAGTAAAGATCTATCACTAACCAAGAGAAATAGTGTTGTGACTTATAAGAGGATATCACAATGTTCAACATAAAGTCCACCTTGGACCGCATGGTGCTACCCGTGCCGGGTATGAAGGTCAACTGTATTGAGAACTCAGGAGCCATAAAAGGACATTCTCCCAGATAGGGGCAATAAACATGGCTTCAATCGCTCCCGCACCCTCTCAATTGTAAGTTATCACATACACGTGATGTCAAGTGTAGTTGTTCTAGTTCTAGGGTGTCAGGTATCATGTTCATATTTTTAATTCACCAAATTACATAATTAGAGGGTTATGCATAATCTATGTTGAAGATGTCATTTCGTGTACAAGTAACAAGTGTCCCAATATCATTTCATAATTACATTGCACAACCCCTAATCATATAATTTAAGGATGATCGTCAACTTAAATTTCCAATTCTTCACATGTCTTGTCTCATATACAGGAATCATAACATTTAACATTTCAAAACTAACAATCTCCAAAAGCATAGTTAAAGCACACGAGTTATATAGGAAAAACGACGGAAATAAATACAAAGGTAAAAATACTCAATGGATCAGATTCATGTTTTGGCACCATTAATGTGTTGTGGTCTTACCTACCTAGAGGGGTTGCTCAGATCATTGAAAGTCTATACGGGCTGTCCAACTTAAGTCCAACGATGAATAATCTTTAATAAAACCAGCCCAACAACGAAACAAATCAATACCGAAGGCAGAACGAATCAGCAAGAATGAACAGCAAGCAAAAAATAGGACAAGAATCAACACACATGTATAAGGACAACATGCATGGAGTTTAACTAGCACATAGTGTATAAGTTCAACACACATGAAGCTTATGGGGCCAGAACACACAGGAAACAAGCATGCACCCAAGAACTCAGAGAGCAGCAACATCGCAGGAACAAAAAAAGATAACAGCTCAGAAACTAAGTAGTAACCCAAGCATGCCAAAAATCTAGCGCCAAAGCGGCAAGTCCCGCCGGCATAAACCCAAACCCGGAACACCCTTTGGCCGTGCCTTCCCCTCGACGGCCGACAACAACTAGATATCAACGCAAGGGTCCAAATGAAAACAACGAACAATGGCTAAGGCGCCGTGCGACTAAACTAGGTGCCCAAAATTAATTCATCGGAGGGGTAATCCTTGCTAAATTTGCATGAATCATCACTTCCATCGCTGAAAATAAATAATTAAAAGCTTAATAGGGATCGAATCTACCTGAACCGAAATCTTGCCAGAAGAAAATAAGAAATCCGAAACTTTAGAGCAATCTGAAAGTCCCAGAAGCAAGAACCGAAAACAAAGGAGCAAA
This sequence comes from Scilla litardierei, assembly GCA_030789695.1. NCBI lineage: Eukaryota > Viridiplantae > Streptophyta > Magnoliopsida > Asparagales > Asparagaceae > Scilla > Scilla litardierei. The sequence continues at coordinate 13,610,311 of CM061137.1, read as the reverse complement.
ATCGAAGCCCCTAATAGCAAGATCGAAGCCTAGGAGCAAGATCGAAGCCCCTAATAGCAAGATCGAAGCCTAGGAGCAAGATCGAAGCCCCAATAGCAAGATCGAAACCTCAGAAGCAAAAATCAAAAGTTTTGGAAGAGATAAAAGTAATTTTCGTGTGAAGAAAACCCTAGAAAAATCATCCCGTATAAATAAAGGAGGGGAGGGGAAGAAGATGGAAACTTATCGCGTAAAGATCGGATCCCAGAATCATCGAGATCTCTCACAAGGAGATCGCACGTCGAATGATATGGTTTGGGTTTCGAAAACCCTAATTACTCGTCGCCACCGCCGCTCGTTGAGAGAAAAACGAAAAAGAGAGCTCTGGGGGGCTTTCGTTGGACTCGGGAGAGAGAAAATGAGAGTGGGTGTGTGCGTGTTGGGCTGGTGAGTGGAGAGAGAGAACAAGTTTTGGGGTTTTTATTAAGTGATTGTGGGCCTTGTGGGCTTTGTTTTATAATCGGGCCATTACATATTCACATGGTCCTATTATTGGATCCACACTCCTTCAGCATTCATATTTTAAAATTTAATAATTCAACTAGGAATGGCAACACGTTCTTCATGGAATGGCTGACATGTGCTTCATGCCCTACCAAATGATTAATTACTAGACATAACCCGTGACCATTGGTCACGGGGTATTCAAAATATTTTCCCCAAAAATTTCAACTTATTCAAAATCTCTTACCCCTCAAAAAGTTTGCATCATCATTCAAAATATCCTAACCCGACATTCAAATACATTCAAAATCATCCCAAAAAAATTTGCAGACACCTTAAAAATATTCTTCCAGACACAATCTTTTTACCCACATTCAAGCTAAAATTTAGTTCCCCCAGGGAATTTAGTTCACTCCAAAAATTTTAGGCCCCCCCCCCAAATTTAGTTCTATCCAGATTTAGTTTCCTCCAAAATCTAGAATTTTAGTTCCCCCAGGATTTAGTTCCATCCAGATTTCGTTCCATCCTAAAATTTAGTTTCTTCTAGAGAATTCAGTTCCCCGAAAAAATTTTAGTTCCCTCAAAATTTAGTTCCATTCATATTTAGTTCTCCCTAAAATTTATTTTTTCAGTTCTACCAACATTTACTTTCATCCAGAATTAATTTTCTCCAAAATTTTAGGGTCCCCGCAAAATTTTCACAAACTCTCATTCTAACCATTGATTCCTTAAGATTAAATCTTAACAGTCTTTCTACCCACATCTTTGTCCTAGTCAGCAAGCACATTCAAAACCATCCCGCATTGGTATAATAGATAGTTCCATTTCTTAGATGCTATGATTTAAAATAAACTGTTACTGAATGAACTTCTGACAGGGGGAGCACAATCATGTGCTTCAGTTCATATGGGGGAGATTCGACCAGGCAGAATGAGGGGAAATCACCGGCATCATGCCTGCAACGAGACATTTATCATTTGGGGTGCTGACACAAAATTCAGAGTACGCCGATGACCTTTTCATTCTTTCAACAGTTAACACAGTTTTTGCATGACGTGCTCTTCACTTTTGGGCGAACATTTCATGGTACAGCTTGAGAATGGTAACTTGGAAGGCAGTGCTTATGCTGAAGTCACCATCGGTGCAGATGAGGTTGCCGTTGCAGCAAGTCCTGCCGGAACCGCACATGCTTTGATCAATGTGGATCGCAGCAGAGCTACGTTCTTCTTGGGCTGTCAGGACATTGTGATCAACAACAACAGCTCCGACACTGAGTACAAAATATGGGAAGACCTCCTAGCATAATACTTCCACAAGCTTGACACTGGCTAATTTTTTTGCATGCCATCTGACCCCAAAAGGCAAAGGATGTGGATATCCCATTGTATATAGTATAGCTGTGAGAAGTTACCTGTATGCCTTTTGGGTTGTTATGGCCTTTGTGTAATCCGCATTGCAAAGTCATGGAAATCAAGGAATCTTGTATGCACTTCTCTGGGCACTCCTCAAAACTTGTTTGAACACCAGATGTAAAGATTATAATGTTTGAACGCTGGAAACAAAATATGGTACGATCTGTCTTGGGTCAGAATGGGATGAACCCGGAGGCATCGAGGCTCTTTGAATGGATTCTTCTTGCTTTGTATTGATAACTCGAGGACACATGTTCATTGTATGGCACTTGATGCTTAATTTTGTGGGAAAATTGCAGCTTGGAAGCAGTCATCAGATGCATGACAGAAAGTTCCTCCTTTGCTCGTCAACTCGTACATTCTTATGCTAATTACAATTCATAAATGATGCGTGCATGCTGTTTGAAATACAAACGAAAATCCAAAAACAACAACTAAGAAGAAAAATTTTGTAATTTTGAGGTCCCACCGAGATTTGAACTCGGGTTACTGGATTCAGAGTCCAATGTCCTTACCACTAGACCATGGGACCGCTTGATGCAAAGCTTGTAAGTTTTTTTATATCTACGTAGCTAATTGTTATGTGCATCCGAATACAGAGAAGGCAGTCCAAAGCCGGGTTGGTTTGAGTGTGGTCAAAATAGTCGTAATTGACAGATTTACAAATTTGCCATTCAAAAGTTCACATCCGCGTACTGATGGGAAATCGAATCCCACCCGAGTGGTTTTGACGATGAACACACCAAATGGTGTTAGTGTACTAATTACGCTATAACTTAAGTGTGCAGTTTGTGTGATTGATAGCTTTATGCATACTCTGAAGAAGTTCAACCACACTCGGAAGACGGAGACGAAATTTGCAAGCTCTACGTCAAGCACAAGTATAGTTCAATGATGAAGCTCATGCAAATGCTCAAGCTTAATGAAAGAGGAGCTCAAATTCAAGGGAAGCGCGCGTCTACTTCAAACATTTGATTGGCTTCCTGAATGTCTCGTCTAAGTCAAGTGTGTGCGTTGGTCTCTTTAGGATTATGTTAACGCCAAGTAATATTGCACACGCACAAAAATGATTTCGAAGCAAAAACGTTTTAAATCTTTTTAAAACTCTTAAGAGCATTAGCTAGTTGATTTAAATCTTAGTAGTCAACCTCCAAGCACCCAGGAGTTTTTACACATTTTCCTAGCTGAGTTTCAGTGAAAAATGCTCTGGGAGTCGATTAGAGGATGGAGTCGACTACCAGCTGAGAGCAGAATTTTCAATGAAATTCTCTGGGAGTCGACTACCTCAGTATGGAGTCGACTACCAGCTGTCGTTTTCTTCTACGATTCTGCTTCCTGATTTCGCTCTACTCTCTTATTTGATTGGACTGAAAGTCAAACGTTTTTTGAAATTTGAAATCACCTCTGAAACATTATAAATAGAGCCCTCGAGACCATTTCTAAAACACACCTAATCTCTCTATTACTATTGAGCTGAAATTCTCTTCTAAAGACATCATCGCTCTCATTGCTCTCAATGCTAATAGCCAATTTCTGTTTTTATTTTCTGATCTCAAGTTCTAATTCTGAAATTCTTTTTGAGATCCATTTTTATTTTGGCTATTTTAAATTGTTTTCCAAATCCATTATTCTTTATTTTTCATTCTTGAAATGATTTTTGAAAACCAGAGATTTTGATCACACTGAATCATTTCATATTCTTTGTGTGATCTAAAAAATCCATTTAAATTCTTTTAGCCAATTAACGCACAGTTGCAATATTTATATTGGCTATAGAATTTCGGGTGTAAACCAATCTCCACCAATATTGTGGTGAATTGGAACTTTGTTTCTTTGTGGATTCCCCTTTGTGATAAGGGACAGTGTAAATCCTAGACAAGTCTAGGTGGTTGGAAAATCCTAGTTAAGGCTCGGTCGTTGGAAATCCTAACAAGTGGAGTTAGGTAATTGTATTGCCAAGGCAATATTGGATTAAATCTCGTACCGGCCTGGATGGGCACCCAGGTTGCGTGGAACCAGTAGAAAAATCGCTTGTCTCTACGTTTGCTTTTCTGTGATTGTCAATATTCTTTGTACAAGCATTTTTATTCATTTGTTAATATTATGTCCTTGTAACTCTTCATTTATTATCACAAAGATCATTCTTTTAATTCCGCTGTGTAATAATTCTCTTTGTGTGTAAAGATTTATTTGCTTGTAACTTATTCTTATATTCTTTTCAAGATTGACTTATTGATTAGGAATCAAGCGTAGATCACTCTACTTGATTTTTTAGGCAACATTAAGAGGGTTATAATTGTGCTACTATTAATGATTGAAAAAGTTTACTATCTGTACAACACTATTCAACAGCCCTTCTAGTGTTGTTTGCCATCCACATGATCCAACACGCACGACAAAAACTAATTCCCAAACTGCCCTCGTTGTGTGACGTGAGCAAAACGCGACCCGCCGCCGGCCATGACGACACCGCTAGCCTCGCCGCTATGCCGACCACCGCCGAGGACCCTTATCGGTCCTGCTTGTTCGTCATAGCTCCTGCTTGTTCGTCATCAGAGGAGGGTGCACCGACCGCCGCCGCCGTCGTGCATAGAAGATCATCACATCCTCGAATTAGGGTTTCGCCGCCGACATCTTGATTCTTCGGGTTAGGGTTTCGAATTCGTTGTCTTGATTCTTTGTCGTCGTCGTTTTGATTCTTCGTCTTACTTCTTAGGGTTTCGAATTCGGTTTCATCTTAATTAGGTTTTTGACGATGATTGTCGGTTTCATCTCAGTTTCGTTGTTGTCTTCTGAGTGTGTGGACTCCTCGGCTGACTGGGTCTTCAACAGAGTGATGCTCTACGAAACCGAGATCTTCTTTTTCTTCTTCTTCACGGCGATCGTCGTCATTTTCCGTATTGTGCGATTGTACGAGCTGAAGAGGAGGATGCCGGTTTTGTGCGCCGAGCAAAACCGCAGAGACAATGAGTTTTTACTAAGCGTACACAACCGCTACCGCTATGTACGACTTGGGTAAAAGCGGAGTAATAGTTTTAATGGCAAATTTGAGAATAAGTGGTTATACGCACGAGCAATTCGGTACGTCAGCGTAGCAACCCTCTTACGCCTCCCTGCCAATCCTCCCTTTCACCCCATCCCGTCCTCCTACTTCTCCGTCTCTTCGACGATCTCGAAGCAAAGTCAGAACATCACACAAAACCAAACCCCTAACCCTAACTGAACAACAACACCAGCAGCAACAACAAGAGCTCAATCGGAGAAAATTTAACCAATGGAGAGCGAATCCCCATTGGTCCCCTTTCCCCTCCTCCAAACGCCGATCGACACCAGCTACAGGGCCTGCACGGTCCCTTACAGATTCCCATCCGACAATCCTCGAAAGGCCACCCCCGTCGAGATCCAGTGGATCGATCTCTTCCTCAACTCCGTTCCGTCCTTTAAGTGAGCATCTTTCCATGCATCTCTCTCATTGTACTGCTGTTTCTGCTGCTGTTTGCTATTAGCTAGTGTTTTGAGAGATTGATATGCTTGTTTGTGTGCTGGGTGGGCTTTGTTTGATGAGATTCATGTTGCCTATTGATAACCATTTCTTGATTACCTGGGAGTTTTCTTGATTACTTGTATTATGCGTTCGACGCCGTGCCATGCGAAGTAATGGACATCACGTTAACTACCGGGCATTGTTATTTTGGTTCAGAGGTGGTCGCAGAATCAGCCAATAAAAAAATCTTTTTTAAAAGATTAACACTGTCATTTGAACTGATGAATGATAACCTTGTTTTACAAATATTTATCATAAAAGCCTTCTAGAAATTAGTGCGTTCTAGATTGTAGTAACAGGGCCTTTTTACGTGTGTCATGTTAGAAAACATGAAGAACTCTTGCCCATTGATTACCCGTCTGGTCATTTGGTTTTTTTTGATCGGGTGAAAAACAAAGTATATATTATTAAATTCAAAGTGAAAATTCATAAATCTTCTTCTGTTTTCTTCCAGTTTCTTCCATCCATCTTGTTCCCATGGAAATTCAACTAGTCCTCTTATTAGTCTTCTTGCTAAATAATTTATATATATTGGCTTTGGTGCCTTGTAAGGTCCACAAAATAATTTATATATTTTGCCTTCTTTTAATGTTTGTGGTACATTTTATTGCTATTAATTACTGATCAGATCTTTATTTCTTGCAGACAAAGGGCTGAGACTGACAATACAGTTGTTGGTGCCCATGAAAAAGCTGAAAAATTTGCTGAGAGGTACTGTTTTACGTTTTGACTTTTCAGATAAACTGCATTTATACCTAACTTCTTAAAATATGCCCTGGTGTAATCAGTGTATTTCTGATTTATGTCTCCAATCTTAAGTTATTTCAAGATCGGGTTGGAGCTAACTTATGGATTTTTAATTTTTGGGTTTATAAAGTCTATTGCAGTGATAAAAAATAAATAATGTCCTTGAGAGATAGCTCTAGCATAACTAGCATGTCCATTAGAGAAAAAGAAGGAAAGAAGAGGAACATGAGAAGGTTAATGAACATAATATATTACATGTCTTGCATCCATTGTCACTACAAGAATATATTTTGTTGTTTATTTATTTAAATAGCATGTCATGACAATATCCATCTTTGTCATTTACTTGGCACATTGTCAAAATCTATGATATACTTGTGCCACACTATATTGGCTTGTTTTCCTGTATAACACTTGGTGGCCTCATTCTCATCATTCGGCCTCATTTTCACCCCCCAACAAAAGAAAAAGCAATACATGAAAGTCCACAAACCTAAGCAATCAAGGACAAAAAATCAAGATACAAGCATAAACAAACATGAATACGAGTGCATTTGAACAATTGGCTAGAAGACTGGCATCCTCATTTGAGAAGAGTCACCGTGCGATTAATAATGTATTTGAAGTGATTTACAGGCAATCTAGTGTCAAAGCACCAATACAAGTAGTAAATAACTTGGCTAACTTGGCAGCTAACCTGCAGTAAATATGGTCAGAAATCTGGATACCATACAATCAAGTCAGTGGGCAAGTAGAGCATGATGTTACTGTACATGCTCAAATCTTTATCTTCAAACACCTTCTAGTACATAGCTACTTCTCCCATACATGAACTTATTCCCCTTGGACTGGATATACTAGTTGACATGGCCTCTACCTAACAGGAGGTACCAATATTAACAATATACTACAATGACCATATATGATAGATGGCATGTGATAAGTTTGGGGGGGGCAAACAAAGCTTACTTGCTCAATGTCTCTAATTTACAAACTTCAACTCCCAAAACTCTACAAAGCCATGTGAACACATGGTAGCAGAGGGGCAACAATTTTTTTGGGTGAGTGGATGATTGTAGAGATAAACATGAGTTGGGGCAACTTTGAATTTTGAAAAGAATGGTTATAATGGGAGATTTGAATGTGGTTTAAGATTTGGATTTGGTAGAAGAATATTTTACTACTAAGAAGAAATATATTAACTTTGATTTTGTATAGGAAGGATTTGATGGGGGTTTTTAAAGAGATGGAGGCAAAAGTGGGTTTGAGTTAGAAATGGTTAGGGCTTCCTCATCTGCTAGCTGCCTTGCTCAATTTTCTTCTCCAGTTGTTATATCAAAATGATATTTTAATTTGCTAAAACTGTGGTTACTAAAATACATATTTAGATGACCGATGCTTGGTTCAATGTCTCAATTGAGTCTTTGCATTTAATTAAACTATCTGATAATTCTATTTAAATTATCACTTATTAAATTATCACTTATTGTGAAGCATCTAAGTTGGTAGCAATTAAGCATTTGAGAGTCAGATTTTATTGGATTATCCCCATGGGATTAATGATGACACAAACGCTTGATTGTATCTTTATCATCGCCATGCATTCAAGAGTCAAGCTTCAAAGTGAACCAAGTATTAAAAAGATAGGAGCTTGCCATGAAATTCATCATGATGGTTAGCAATATCGAAAGAGGTCACTTTTCTGTTCATGAAGTATTAGCTTTGATATGATCTAGGTGGGTTTCAGAGAAAAGGAAAGATTTTTATGGTGGAAAAATGTAAAAGGTGGAATTTTTAATAGTAGATTGCAAAAAGAAAGATACAAGGGTTGGCCTCTTAAGGAGAGGATGCCGCTCTCTTAGCTTTCTTTCGAGACCAAAGCCTAAGTCTCCAATAAGCTAAGCTAAATAGGAATTACGTTCTCTTCACAATCGATCCCTAGCCTCCCAGCCTTGCTTCCCCTTAAATAAGAAAAATATCCCTAGGGCAACACATAATTTTAAATGACTAAAAGACTCTGCCTCCATTCGTGCCTCTATTTATGCGTCTCATTTGTCACTTTACTTTATTTGTCGCCTTAATTTGTGCGTTTCAATTTGTGTCTCCATTTGTGCGCCTTATTTGTCGACTTACTTTATTTGTCACCTTAATTTGTGCCTTGATTTGTGTGCCTCAATTTATGCCTTCATTTGTGCGCCCCATTTGTCTCCTTACTTTATTGGTTCTCCTCAATTTGTGCCTCTATTTGTGCGCTACCTCCACCGATGAATAGGCGATGATAGGTTATGACCATATCATTACTCCGCTCCCGAAAACCACCTTGTCCTTAAGGTGGTGCATGAAGTCGGTGGTGGTAATTGCTCCATGTGGAGATGCCATTCTTTCCGGGATCAAAGAGCCACATACGAGCTCCATCTTCCTCGAAACATTGTTGCAAGAGTAGGAGAGTGTCTGCGGCTGAGTCTTCTACGCCTGGGTTCTTTCCGTTCTGAATTTAGACTCCAAAAGGGCCGGAATCACCAAAATACGGAACACACATGAAATTCCTCAAACTTCGCCCAAAAATCCGAAAAGGGTGAAGCCGTACTATTTCGTGGCTGAGTTGGCTCGAGCCGACGGCTCGGCTGAGTCGGCTCATTCCTTCGGCGCGGCTGCGGGGGCGGCTGGATCGAGCCGCCCCTGTAGCAACGACGGCTTGCCGATGCCACCGCCGTTTTCTGGCAATTTAACTGACGGTTGCGGCAAAACTAGGCCCATCTTCCTTGTCGTGGCGTGGTACAACCGATGGTGATAGCGGTGGGACGCGATCTCGCCAGCGTTGCCGCCAGCGTCGCAGAAAGGCGGTGCTATGGGCCGTCGGGGCTTCTTCCGCGACACACAAGGCCCCAACAGCTTCCCCGGAGCCGGCGAGGCCCTCCAGGGGGTCGTCATGGATGCGGGGTCTCGCCGTGGCTGTGGCGAGACCCCGGGGGCTCGTCGTGGTCGTGGCCGTGGCGGAAATCTGGGGGTTCGTTGAGGCTAGATCTGGTTCGTCGTTTTCCGTCAGCGTTGGATCTGGGTCGCCGATGGCCGTAGGCTTCAGATCTGTGCCATTTTCCTCCGTCTCTGTCAGATCTGAAAGTTCTGCAGCTTTTTTAGCATTCTCCGTCGCTTCTTCTATATCAACGATTTCGTCTTTTACATCATATTCTTCGAAAATTCCCTAGGATTTTATCATATCGGAGTCTGCAACTTCATGAAGATCCACTGCTTTATAAGCTTTTTCTCTATAAACAAAAGCCGTCACATTTATTGAGTCGTAACCCAAGATCTTCGCACCCAATTCAATGCAACTTTGATAGTGTCTAAGCACCAGATAACAAACCATCAAATGTTTTAGGCCAATGCAAGTGTTGAGCTCCCCCTTTAACTGTGGGATTGCAATCAAAGTGAGATTTTGCAGAAATATATTCGAAAGCCGCCTCGAAGAATCGTTCCTTTCTGTATAGGTTGTTCCCTTCCCGCCACCGCATTCGAGCTCGTTGTAGCAAATCACCCACGGATCGTAGATGCTTTATACCAATTTGATACGATCTAGGTGGATTTCAGAGAAAAGGAAAGATTTTTATGATGGAAAAATGTAAAAGGTGGAATTTTTAATAGTAGATTGCAAAAAGAAAGATACAAGGGTTGGCCTCTTAAGGAGAGGAGGCCGCTCTCCTAGCTTTCTTTCGAGACGAAAGCCTAAGTCTCCAATAAGCTAAGCTAACTAGGAATTATTTTCTCTTTACAATCGATCTGTTAGGAACCAACAAGATGGAATTTTTATTAGAGAAAACAAAAGCAAATAGAAAGATAATTGGGCACAAAAGAGGTGTGCCCTCCTCCCAAGACGCCTAGAGGACGTCCGCACTCGTTTACCCTAAGAGTCTCTCAAATAACAATCATCAAATTAACATAGGCATACAAGAGAGACTCCCCCTATTTATAATAGAGACTAGGGCAATCCTAGGACTAGGGGGATTAGGCAATCCTAGGACTAGGGTGATTAGGCAATTCTAGGACTAGGGGGATTGGGCAATCCTAGGACTAGGGGGACTCGGGGCCAAGAGGGGTTGCGGGCGGGGCCTGCGGGTGTAAACCCGCAGGGGCTGCGGCTGGGCCAGAGGCCCATCAACACTCCCTCCCCAAAGAGCCACCTTGTCCTCAAGGTGGAAGTCTGGAAAGCGCGCCACCATATCATCCATGTCTTCCCACGTGCTGTCGTGCTCTGGTACAATGTTTTGAAAGGCGGCAAAGGCTTACGCCTCAAGGCGCGCCTCAGGGCGAGGCTCACCTCCAGCGCCCTGAGGCTTGAGGGAAGAGGCTTTCACTCGTCGAAGGCGCCCAAAGGCTTACGCCTCGGGTCGAAGGCGCCCAAAGGCTTACGCCTCGGGTCGAAGGCGCTCAAAGGCTTACGCCTCAGTTCGTAGGCGCATCAAATACGTTTGGGTTTTCACGCCATCAACATGTGATTTTTTGCAAAAAAATTTTATTTCCCAAGTATAAAAGCTAAGAGAGAGAGAGAGACGACTCGCCGCCGCCTTGATTTGTCGCCCCAGATGAAGATGATGTTAGTAGCCTAGGAAGTTTTGGGGAGGGAGATGGCTTAAATGAAGATTCTGTATTTGATGATGTGTAAGAGTAAATTTAGAGTCTAATTTTGCAACTCAAATACTCTGATCTTTTTTTGGATATTTTATATTTGTCTTTGGAGTGTTATTTTAATATTTTGATACTTTAATGATGGTTTGAAACTTAAATATAAGTTTTTTTACATCTATATTTTAGAATTATGTGGTTATAATGTGTTACGCCTCACAACACGCTGAAGGCTTACGCCTTACGCGTTGAGGCTTACGCCTCGCGTCACGGGTCAAAAAAACGCCTCACGTCACGCCTTTGCGTTTTAAAACTTTGCTCTGGTAAGCCCCTCCACTGCAGTAGTACCTGCCTCTCGCCTGTGCGACTTTGCCGAACCCCTTTTAGCAACTCGGGCTCCATCCTCACCTCCATATCCGCAGTAAGGGTCTCTGGTAATGTAGGGGAAGAGGTGTGGTTGCCAATGGCCTGGCGCAACTGTGAGACATGGAAGACTGGGTGAATGGTAGATCCTGGGGGTAGGCGCAATCTGTAAGCCACCGGTCCTATCCTCGCCGCGACCTCGAAAGGTCCAAAATACCTCGGCGCCAACTTTTCATTCCTCCTATGAGCCACCGACTTCTGCCTGTAGGGCCTTAGCTTTAGATAGACCATATCACCGACCTCAAAGTGCACGTCTCGACGGTGTAAGTCTGCCCGAGCCTTCATCACCTGCTGAGCCCTCGCCAAGTGGAGCTTCAGCTCCTCTAGGATCAAGTCCCTCTCTGCCAGGTACTGCTCGACATCTGATACCGGAGTAGTCTCATGACCGTAATGAAGTAAGTGCGGAGGATCCCTACCATACAAAATCCTGAAAGGTGTAGTCTGCGCCGCTGTGTGATATGAAGTATTGTACCAGTATACCGCCCACGGCAGCCAACGTGCCCACTCCTTAGGATTCTCCGAGATGAAGCATCGTAGGTAAGTCTCCACACTCCTATTGACTACCTCCGTTTGACCGTCAGTTTGGGGATGATAAGCTGTGCTCCGTTTCAAGGCCGTCCCCTGTAGTCTAAAAAGCTCCTGCCAAAACTTGCTCTGGAATACATTGTCTCTATCCGAGACTATGGACTTTGGCGGGCCATGCAAACGAATGACCTCTCTCACAAAAATCTCTGCCACTGAAACGGCGCTGTAAGGATGCTTAAGCGGGATAAAATGTGCATATTTGCTGAGGCGGTCTACCACAACAAAAATGACGTTGTAACCGCCCGACTTAGGCAATCCATCGATGAAGTCCATAGAGAGGTCCTCCCAAACTCTGTCTGGTAAAGATAGCGGCTGTAGTAGTCCTCCTGGGGACATGGCCTGATATTTGTGACGCTGGCACACGTCACACTCTGCCACCATCCTTGCCACATCCTTCTTCTGTCCCTTCCAGTAGACCTCCCGTGATAGCCGCTGGTAGGTCTTGAGGACTCCAGAATGTCCTCCTATAACACTGCCGTGGAACTCCCGGAAGATGGTCGGTATAAAAGTAGAAGTCCTCGGTATCACCAGCCGCCCCCAGTAAAGTAGCCGCCCATCCTGCAAAGAATATCCCGGGTACTCAGTCGACCCCTGTAAAAGGGCCTCTCGTATAACCTCCAACTCCGGGTCCTGCTCCACCTCCTGCTGCAGTGGGTCCCAATCCTCTAGGATCGACACCGTAAGGGCTGCTAACTCAGTCTCTTCCTCCCGCCGAGATAACGCATCTGCTGCCTTGTTCTCCAATCCCGGGCGGTACTCGATCTCGAACCTGTAGCCCATCAGCTTTCGCAGCCACTTCTGATGTTCCTCTGCTACCATCCGCTGCTCTAACAGGTATTTTAAGCTCCGCTGATCCGTGCGCACTATGAAGCTCCGTCCCAATAAATATGGTCTCCACTTCTGTATGGACAAGACTATCGCCATCAGCTCCCTCTCATAGACCGATCGCAATCGGGCCCTCGTGGTCAGCATCTGGCTGTAGTAAGCTATGGGACGCTGCTCCTGCATCAGTACTGCTCCCAGCCCATGTCCTGATGCGTCCGCCTCTACTACGAATGGTCTGGTGAAGTCGGGCAACGCCAATACTGGCACAGTGGTCATTGCCCTTTTCAGGGCCTCAAAAGCTGTCGTCGCCTCCCCCCCAGTGGAACTGATCCTTCTTCAATAACTCCGTCAATGGTCAGGCGATCGTCCCATAACCCTCTACGAATCTGCGGTAGTAACCTGTAAGGCCCAAGAAGCCCCGTAGCCCTCTGAGAGTAGTAGGGCGCGGTCAGTCCAGCATGGCCGCTATCTTCGCTCTATCGGCGGCTACCCCTCCTGCTGAGACCACGTGTCCCAGATACTCCACCTGCGGCTGCCCGAATAGACACTTCTTTCTGTTCAAATATAGCTGGTGGTACTGCAGCTCCTGAAAAACCACCTGCAGGTGGTCCAAATGCTCCTCCAGAGTACGACTGTACACCAAAATATCGTCGAAAAAGACTAGTACGAATTGTCTGAGAAAGGGACGGAATACCTTATTTATGAGAGCCTGAAAGGTGGCCGGGGCGTTGGTCAACCCAAAGGGCATGACCAGGAACTCGTAGTGGCCCTCATGCGTCCTGAACGCCGTCTTGGGCACATCCTCCCGTCGCATCCGTATCTGGTGATAGCCTGACTTAAGATCTAGCTTGCTGAACCAGGCTGCTCCGTGTAGCTCGTCCAAGAGCTCATCAATCACAGGTATCGGGAATTTATCGGGGACCGTCTCCTTGTTCAACACCCTGTAGTCCACGCAAAACCGCCAACTTCCACCATTCTTCTTCACTAGCAACACTGGGCTGGAGAACGGGCTTACGCTCGGCTGGATCACCCCTGCCTGCACCATCTCGGAAACCATCCTCTCTATCTCGTCCTTCTGATGTTGAGGGTATCGGTAGGGCCGCACGCTAATCGGGGAGACACCCTCTCGTAGAACTATGGCGTGCTCGTGGTCCCGTGGTGGTGGAAGGCCCCGAGGCTCCTGGAAGATCTCCTCAAACTGGTCCATCAGCTGCTGAACCTCTCCTGGGATGGGCTGCTCTGTACTGGCTTCTGCGCCTCCCTCACCTGTCAAAGAGTACAGCTCTACTAGGTATCCGCCTCCCTATGTTTGGATGGTCCTGAACATGGTCTTCAAAGAGACAAAAACTCTGCAGAGGCTAGGGTCTCCCTGGAGTATCACTGCTCGTCCCGCCTCCCGAAACTCCATCCGTAGCAGCTTCCAATTTATGGTCATATCACCTAAGGTCTGTAGCCATGTCATGCCGAGGATGACGTCTGTGCTCCCCAGGTCTAGGGGTAAAAAGTCTGCAATGATCTGTATCCCCTGCATGGTCAGCACCAACCCCCTGCAAACTCCGCGGCTGCTCTCCTTCTTCCCCGTCCCCATCATCACACTAAAGCTGCCGCAGTCTGTCAGCTGAAGTCCAAGCAATGTGACCACCCTCCTGGAAATGAAATTGTGGGTAGCCCCACTATCAATCAGCACAGTCACCTCCTGATCGCCGACCTCTCCCCTCAGCTTCATGGTATGGTTTGGTGTGAACCCTACCACGGAGTTGAGGGACACCTCCGCCACGTCCAACTGCTGGCCCTCCAGCTCATCCTCTCCCTCAGCGACCTCCTCCTCGACATCAGACCCGCCGTCGTCGTCCTCCAACAGGATCACCTGGAGCTTGCGCCCCGCGCACCGGTGGCCCAGCGAAAACCGCTCATCGTACAGGAAACATAAACCCTTTTGCCGCTTTTCCCTCATCTCTGCATCCGTCATGCGTCTGAACTGCCCACCAGTCACTGGCGTGCTACTCTTCTCCCCAGTCTTCTCCCGGCTCGTCTGGGCCACCCCTGCGGTGGTACCGGATCCTCCAGCCCCAGATGGGGTGCCTCTCGAAGTCTGACTGATGTAGCTGCCTCGGACCCGCCTATCCTCAGTCTGTGCGTCCTCCACCATCTGGGCCATCTCTATGACATCTGAAAGCCCCCTGGGTTTGTAGGGTCTCACTGCTGCTCTCAGACTGGGGCGCAGTCCCTTCAAAAAAGTACCCTCCAGTGACTCGTCAGACACCCCATGGACTCGCCCGGCCAGTGTCTCAAATCTCTCAATGTAATCCCGCACCGGCCCCTCCTGCCTGAGGGCGTACAGCTGCTCGTGTAGGTTCCCCAGACGAGGGTCTCTAAACTTCTCCAGCACCATGTCCTTCAGCTCCTCCCAGCTCCTGATCTGCTGCCGCCTCTCCGTCCACTGGTACCATCCTAAGGCACGCCCCTCCATGCAGATCGCTGCCGCCTCCAGCTTCTGGGCCTCGGTCATGTGATGCGCCGTGAAGTATCTCTCTTGGGTAAATAACCAGGCGTGTGGGTCCTCCCCAGAAAATAGCGGCATCTTCAGCTTCCGGACGCGGCAATCTCCTCCAAAACGCCCCTGCTCGGGCCTCCCCTCCTCCCTGTGCTGCGGACGGTAGTGCCGACGTCTCTCGTCTAGTGTCTCGTAGCGCCTAGGTGGTACCCCTCTGTGGCCCCCGTAGTCTCCACGGTGATCTCCACGCCGCCCCTCAAAATCGTCCCAACCTGCGTCGTCGCCGAATTCTGCCCCGTAGCCACCCCTATCGTCAGAATAATAATCTTTCCCGTGTCGGTTGCCGTAGTAAGGGTCCTCCGCTGCTGGTCGACGCTCCGGAGGGTCAAAATAGTCTCCCGAAAACTGCCCGTAACCCTCCTCGTTCGCTGTCCGCTGTCTGGGAGGCTCAAAAAGGTCATCTGGGGGCTGTCCACGTGTTCCCCGCCCTTCGGGAGGCTGCCAGGGGGGTTCCCGCCCCTGGCGGCCCCAGCTGGAGGTGCCGCCGCTCCCTGGCGGCTGCCAGGGGGCTTCTGGTCCTTCGCTGCACACAGGCGGGCCCCTCCGGGGCCCCCGGAGGGGTGGCAGGCCCTGTCGAGCCTCTGGCGGGGCCGGCGGGCCCTGCCGGAGGCCCGGCGGGGTCGCCGGGCCCTGCCGAGCCACGACAGTGCTTGGCCGCCCCTGCCGTGGCCTGGCGGAGGCGGGGGAGGGTCCCCCGCCTGTTTCTCTTACCGGCCGACCCCCTGGATGCATGGGGGGGGGGGGGGTTCGGCCGGCCTTCATCTTGGCCGTGGCTATCTCCGAGGGGGCGGGTAGGTCCCCCGCCCCTCCTTTGGCTCTCTTGCGCCTTCCGCCGTATATCCTCGCGGTAGTCCTCCCTCCATGGCTCCCCGTCATCTTCCTCGTCCATCTCCTCCACGTAATAGGGTTGCTTTTGGGGGAAAGTCTCCTCCTTCTCCTTCTCATTCTCCTTCTTCAAAGGTGCCGTCTTTTGCATCGGATTAGGGCTCCCATCGTCTTTGGAGTTTGTCGCCAATTGATTTAGGGCTCCCATCAATTGTGCGAATTGATCGTCGTGCTTTGCTTGATTTGACGCCAATTGGGAGATCGATGTAGTTAATTTCGCCATGGATTCGTCGTTTCCCGCCATGGACTTTTTGATTGCATCAATTTCACCCGTGAATTTCGCCTCCAACGCCTCAAATTTGTCTTGCGATCTTGTTGAAGCCGCCATGGATCGTCACGTGCTCTGATACCAAATTGTTAGGAACTAACAAGATGGAATTTTTATTAGAGAAAACAAAAGCAAATAGAAAGATAATTGGGCACAAAAGAGGTGTGCCCTCCTCCCAAGACGCCTAGAGGACGTCCGCACTCGTTTACCCTAAGAGTCTCTCAAATAACAATCATCAAATTAGCATAGGCATACAAGAGAGACTCCCCCCTATTTATAATAGAGACTAGGGAAATCCTAGGACTAGGGGGATTAGGCAATCAGGACTAGGGGGATTAGGCAATTCTAGGACTAGGGGGATTGGGCAATCCTAGGACTAGGGGGACTCGGGGCCAAGAGGGGTTGCGGGCGGGGCCTGCGGGTGTAAACCCGCAGGGGCTGCGGCTGGGCCAGAGGCCCATCACGATCCCTAGCCTCTTAGCCGTGCATCCCCTTATATAAGAAAAATATCCATAGGGCAACACATAATAGCAAATGACTAAAAGAACCCGCCTCCATTCGTGCCTCTATTTATGCGCCTCATTTGTCACATTACTTTATTTGTCGCCTTAGTTTGTGCCTTGATTTGTGCGCCTCAATTTGTGCCTTCATTTCAGTGTCTTATTTGTCGACTTACTTTATTTGTCGTCTCTATTTGTGCCTTGGTTTGTGCGCCTCAATTTGTGCGCCTCATTTGTCGCCTTACTTTATTTGTCGCCTTAATTTGTGTCTTGGTTTGTGCGCCTCAATTTGTACCTCTATTTGTGTGCCACCTCCGCCGATGATAGGTTATGACCATATCAATCTCATGCAACAACAAGAGACGGAGTTCAAGTAGTAAGGAAGATGATATAATATGGAAGTGGCTTAGATATTTTAATTTTTCAATGATTCATACACCAGTTTTCTTAAATTATTTTTTGTCTTCATTGCACTAATCTTTCATCATTTTCTGTTTGTGAGAAGTGCAATGGTATCGTAATCCATGGGACAATTCAACTGATTTTTTAACTCTTTTGTCTTATGACATGGAAAGATACACTTCAATTCTTGAAGAAATGAAGAAAAATCCTGAGAGTCATGGTGGGCCTCCGGATTGCATTGTAAGCCAATTGTTATCAGTGTATTGCTTTCACATGTCTATGATGTCAACAGTTGGCATGTGTCTGTCTGGTTCTGTTTCATGCCCGTGCACTTAAAGCTAACGTTTCCTGGTAATTGTAGCTTCTTTGCAGGCTGCGTGAGCAAATCCTCAGAGAATTGGGGTTCAGGGATATATTTAAGAAAGTTAAGGTATATTCGAGGAAAAAACCCTATAGATATTTGTGAGCTGCAACTCATTTTGGCAAAACGAGCTTGGGAGGGGAAAATGGTGAGGCCCACACTACTAGTCAAATTGGAGGGAAAAATTAAGCGGACTTCACTTATTCCCCTCGCACAAGCTTACTTTGGCTAAATGATCCATCAGCTCATACCCGTTATTTCCATATTTATAAATGCATGTGTGTGCGTGGACTGTGCCATTCACTGATATGGTTCAAATTACATTAGGATGAGGAGAATGCTAAAGCTATTTCACTCTTCGAGGGAGTTGTTCGGCTTAATGATGCGATTGAAGATGATGGAAAGCGTGTTGAAAGCTTGATTAGGGGCATATTGGCAGGGAACATATTTGATTTGGGATCGGCACAGGTATTTTGGATTAAGTTTATTTAAATGTATTGTGTCTTTCAATTGTCCTTTTGAATGTCACATATGAATGTTTGCCTAGAGGGAGAACCTTCTCATTTTCAAGGGAAATTTCTGAGGACATGCTATTTACATAATTTAACCATTAAAAATACTAAATAATCTGAACACGTGGTTGCTAACGTCATTACATTAACGTCTAAGGTTTTATAAGCTTACGTAGAATTTTAATTGGTTAGCCCACATTTTGGTTCTTATACATGAAATTCCTTTGGCTATATTTCTTCTTCTTTTTTGCACTCTTTGTCGTTTTTAAATCTTTCTAAACTGTTCCTTTATCTAATTTCTCTCTCTCTCCACCATCTGATTCTTTCTTTCTTTACTTTGTCCGTTGTTAAATTTCTTTCCAAATTTTTTATTCGAACTATCTTTCTTGAGCCTTCTAGGTGGTGAACTTTCTCTCTGTAGGTCGCTTTTCGACTCTTTATATGTCTTTCTGTCATTAATTTGTTTCTCTGTCTAACCTTTCGTTTTTCTTTTTTAGTTTCTTTATTACTCTCGTTCTATCTTGTTCACTTTCTCTCTCGCTTTGATTCTATATCCGACTTCCTTCCTTTCTTTCTGTACTTAAAGCTCTCTGACTGAACTTTCTTTAATTTCTCTCTCTAACCTTTTCTCTATTTCTCTATCTTAACTCTCTTATTCTTTAGTTTTATTCTCTCTAATTTCTATCTCTAAAGGCTTGCTTGTTTGTTGGTTTGATTAGACTATTGGTTGGTGAGATTATTATTCTTAGACCTATAGTGTTTGTACCCTCTTATATATTAATAATGTGAGAGAGAGGAGATAAACTTTATGATTTCTCTAACTCATCATGGTATCAGAGACTAGGGTTTTTTTTTCTAATCCACATCGAAATTTTCCACTTCAAAAATAGTCACTCCCTAACGATAACCACCATCGCCATTACTACATCCTCAACACCCTCTTCTCTTCAACATCTCTTTGGTCATTCGTCTCTACCAGTTACAACCGACTTTAGCATACCGTCATCTAGCCGACTTCAACGATTTTACTTCACCATCAGTGCTGATCTCTTATATTCTTATCCTATATTTCTCATCTCATTGCTGCCCCCCTCAGTTTGTCATCATTGCCAGTCTTCAGTTGCTGCATACGTTCAGTCGCTTTTACCACCACACTTAGTCGTCACCGCCTGATTTAGTCGTCACCGCCATTGCCTGATTCAGTTGCCTCGATCTCGATCTGATATGATCAGATTCCGTGTTCTAAAAAGTGGTTTTATTAGGTGTGCGGTTCGATGGTGCATATCATATAAATGAATTATTGGCTTGATTATGCAGGCTTTGAAAATTATGCAAAATAAATAAATATTGTAATATAAATATAAATATAAATATAAAATACGTGTTTATGTATGTGTATATTAAATTAAAAAAATGCCTAAAACTAATAAAATTTACAAATATCAACTTATCATCATTGTATAAACCTATACATAAATTTGTACGTAGGAGAAATGTAATATGTGCATAAAGGAATCTCAAAATTTCAGACATAAGGCCACCACAAATCCAAGTCTTGATGGTGATGCTCAAGATGCACATGTTCAATCTTATAGGGTTGTAGGTGCAGATAACCAATTCTCATGTCTTATTGTTAAAATTTATCCTGTACTAAATAACAGTTTAAGGGATTCTTACTATTGCAGGTTTGTTGTTTGCTACTTGCAAGCTACGCGGCCAATCTTGCAACTGCAAACAGTAGCAACAACGATTTACAGTTGAAAGAATAGCAGCAGCAAGCAGCAGCAACAATATTAATTTCAATAAAATCACAAAAAGTGGCCTTCAAAATTCTAATTAGTAATGACGCAACAAAAATATAAAAAGCCTACAAAGTTGGACAGTCAATATATGGATTAGGCTGTCAATATGCTGATTATATAGGCTGTGCGTCTGCATAATACTTATATGTGGTTTCTATGCATAATTCGCCCACATACATGCGACCTTATGTGGTTTCCAGGCTCATGCGTTTATGCAGCATATGCGGTTGCATAAAACACGCTTTAGAATGTTGATTAGATCTAATGCTCCTTGCACGTATATGAGCAAAGTAGATCATTTTCCTCTCTTTTTTGTAATAAAAAGAGTATCTATTTTGGATTTGAAACAGAACAGATAAAAATATATATTTTGTTCCATATCCTGATTGATGCACATCTCTGGCTGATTATTGGCTATACTAGATCTGCAGTAGATCTGCTTTTACTGGCTTGATTCCTTAGTAATTTCTGGCTACTAGCTATCTGGGATCATGGCTACTGTCAATGAAGTGAAGTCTGTCGATCTTACTATTTTGAAGACCATGTCTCTTATGACTGTTAAGTTGAATGTGACTAATTGTCTCTGTTAGGGGTAATCCATCAATCTATTTCTTGGCTCTTAGAATAGACACATCACAAAAGATCCATTGGACTCAAATGAGTGTGATTGATGGCTTGAATCAATTGCTATGTGATGACCTGGCTCTTCAATATCATGGTGGTAAGTACCGAGTTATGTTCTTGACGGCTGTTAAAGAAATTTGGAATATACTGAAGGAGATATATGTGGATGAAGAGGAACATTTCTAGGGTTGTTGAGTTATATGAGAGGTTGTTCTTTATGAAGCAAGGTGGAAGACCTCTTTTTGACTACTACTTTGATGTAAAGGGAGTCATCAGCTACTGGTTTTAGATCTAAAGACACTTCAACATTATTGAAAGAAACTTGTAGTAGTTAAGTAACTATCTGATTTTGACACCCCACACGCACAGTAGGTCCATGGTCATATTCTTGAAGATGACTTAGTTGCATTGCTGTTTGCTACTCATGCTCGTGTTCAGTGGGTAGCACACGACACCTCAGTTGGAAACTCTCTTTTTCGTGAGAGCTCTGCTATGATAGCTTGAGGATGAAGCCGTAATCGTGGATGCGATTGCACTTCTGGATGAACGTGTGTATTTGATAGACAGCCTCCCTTGGTAGATAAAGGTCCCATCACCGGGTGCACTGTGACATGAATAATCATACATGTAAGAAATATGAGATGAAGTTCAAGCAGCTCGACTAGGCTTATGTTGTTGTTGATTTTTTCTTCAATCCTACTGTTGCTGAGTCAAGCACGGCTAGTATAGGTCTTATTATTCAGATCTGTCAGGCTTAACATGATTGATTATTGCAGTTTCAGTCGTTTTACTCACCACATGCATCCTACCCTATGTTCCATGCCGCAACATCAAGTAATGCATTCATTGCTTTGGTTGATAAACCTTGGGTCTTAAGCACTAGTGCATCCTCACATATGACAGGTATCTGAATCAAGTTTCATTTCTTTTGTTCTACTAAATCTGTATCACATGTTTGTTTATTATATGTCTTATTTTCTACTATTTATAGGAAATCAGTAATTCAAGCTACTTTACCAGTTATCATTAGCCTTAGATTATATTTTATTTGTTCATAAATTTTTAGTTGATCTTGTCTATTAGTCAGCTTACAAATATTAAACACTACTTTGTAACATTCGTTTCTTCGTATTGTGTTTTAAAACAGTTGGATTAGGATAAGGATCGGTTCAGGTCGTGAGGAAGAATGCCTGTACTACTTGGATGTTGATGACTCAGTTACATGCTTTATCTGCTATGTCTAAGATCCTAGTACCTTGTCACTATGTTCAGATCATCCGTCCATTCAGAAACTTCATCATGTTTTTCCTATTGCGTTTACTATGTCTTCTATGCAGTGTGAGTCGTTGGAGTTAAGAAAGCACCACCATGCTTCCTACCTAGTTTGTGTCCATAATTATAGTTCTCCTTTTGAGCGAGTACATTCTGATACTTGTCCTAGTAAGTGTCATTTTAGTACCGGTTTCATTATTTTTAGTTTTTAATGATTTCTCCCATATGATGTGGTTATATTAAGGGATATGGCTCATGTATCAGAAATAATTCATGTATTTTTCAATTAAATAAAGATAGTGTTTCATAAATATTCGCATGTATTGATAATGCTCTTGAATATGGGCAAAAGAATGTTTTAACTTGTCATTAAATGGAAATTGTCATTAAATGGAATCTTGCATCAGACTTTATATGCTCACACATCTCAGTAAAATAGCGTAGCTAACAAAAAACACAAATACTTATTGGATGTTACATGAACACTTATGATTGAAATGCATGTATCCAAGTATTTATGATTAGATGCAGTGTTATGTGCATGCTATCTTATTAACAGAATACCCTTCTTTGTGTTTAATGGTTAGTCAAATACCATATTCTTGCTTGTTTCTTGATGAACATGTATTCTCATTCCCATTTCATGTATTTGGTTGTGCTTATTCTGTTCAGACTTTGCAACATAGTCTTACCAAATTACCACCCAGATTAATGAAATGTGTTTGTTAGATAATCTAGATCACTAAGACTATTGTAGCTTTGATCTAATCCAGTCTATCGTAAGTATTATGTTTCGTCTGATGTTGTTTTTAAGAGTTTGATGCATTCCATCTCATATTCCATAACCTGTTTGTAGTCCTACATTTTCAATAATCTAAAACCTTTGTAGGTGTATATTCGACGATCCAAGAAAGGTCACATTGATTAAGCACATGCAGATCTGCAATATACAGCCGAATGTCCTCCATATGCATGAGATACTCCTTTACCTCTTTCATCCGACTTGCACCTTTGGATTGCTCACTATAAGGATAAACAGTTGTCTACTTTACATCATATAACTCATTTTATTTTTTATGATTTGTTGACCCCCTTATATCCAGTATTTTACCCTGTTACTGTCTTTCATGTCTATTCCTGAGTCTTGATAAGAAGATGTGTTGCACCCTTCATTGGAAGTGTGATAGAACTCAACCAAATATGAGATTAAATAGATAAAAAGAGGAATAAAAATGATAACTTGGCTACAATTAAAGCGGCAACCACCCTTCCAAGACGTCAATAAGCGAGGACATCCGCACTCTCCTAAGAAATCCCTCAAGAACAATTCAATAATCAAGCATAAGGAATAAAAGACGGCTAGCCCTAGCTTAAGAATAAATTCTCCTCTAATCAATTACAAGTTTGCCATTAAAAAATAATTAGAAGTAAAGGGTCGAAAATGCCCCTAGGGGAAAACCCCCCTCATGAGCGCGCGGGCTGGCTGCGTGCGGGTTGGCCGCGGGTTGGCCTCATGTAGACGCGGGTCCCATCACTACTCCCTCCCCAAAGAGCCACATTGTCCTCAAGGTGGAAATCTGGAAATTGCCGTGCCATCACGTCCAAGGACTCCTACGTGCTCTCGTGCTCTGGTAAATCCTTCCACTGTAGCAGAACCCCGCGCTCTCCAGTGCTCCATCTGCGGACCCCCTTCAATGCCGCAGGCTTCAACCTCACCTCTATATCATCTGTCAACGTCTCCGAAAGGGTGGACGAAGGTGTGTGGTCTCCAATAATCTGGCGCAGCTGCGACACATGGAATACGGATGGATGGCAGATTCTGGGGGTAGTCTCAACCTGTAAGCCACTGGTCCCACCTTGGCCTCGACGTCGAAAGGCCCAAAATATCACGTCGCTAACTTCTCATTCCTCCTGTAGGCCAATGATCTCTGCCTGTAGGGTCTCAGCTTCAAGTATACCATATTCCCAACCGCGAACTGCACATCTCTGCGGTAAAGGTCTGAGCTCTAGCCAGATGGAGCTTCAGCTTCTCCAAAATCTGATCCCTCTCTGCCAGGTAGTGCTCCACATCTGATACAGGTGTCGTCTCTTGCCCATAGTACAGTAAATGTGGGGGATCACGACCATACAGGATCTTAAAAGGTGTCGTCTAGGCTGTAGTGTGATAGGATGCATTATACTATACCAGTACTTCGTCCATGCCAGCCAACAAGCCCATTCCTTGGGATTTTCTGAAATAAAACACCGCAGATAAGTCTCCACACTCCTGTTGACGACATCAGTCTGGCCATCTGTCTGCGGGTGGTAGGCTATGCTTCGTCTCAACACCGTACCCTGAAGTCTGAAAAGCTTCTGCCAGAATCTACTCAGGAACTCCTTGTCCTAGACTTTGGGGGCCTATGCAAGCGAATGACCTCTCTCACAAATACCTCTGCCACTGACACTGCGCTGTACGGATGCCGAAGCGGTATAAAGTGCGTATACTTGCTGAGGCGGTCTACCACAACAAATATGACAGTATATCCTCCCGACTTCGGCAGTCCATCAAGAAATCCATGGAAAGGTTCTCACACACACGATCGGGCAAGGACATCGGCTGTAGTAATCCCCATGGAGCCATCGCCTGGTGCTTGTGATGCTGACAAACGTCACACTCTGCAATCATCCTTGCTACATCCTTCTTCATCCCTATCTAGTAGACTTACCTCGCCAGCCTCTGGTAAGTCTTGAGGACCCCAGAATGTCCTCCTACTGCGCTGCTGTGATACTCCTGGAGTATGGTTGGAATATATGTAGAAGTCCGCGGCAGAACTAATCGCCCCCAATGTAGCAGCCATTCGTCCTGAATGGTATACCCTGGGTAGTCTGTGGAACCTTGCAATAGTGCCTCCCGTATGCCTTCCAGGTCATGGTCCTGCTCCACCTCCTGTTGTAATGGCTCCCAGTCCTGTAGTACTGAAATCGCCAGTGCCGCCAACTCCACCTTATCCTCTCGCCGTGAAAGGGCATCGGCCGCCTTATTCTCCAGTCCTGGGCAATACTCAATCTCAAACCTGTATCCCATCAGTTTCGGCAGCCACTTCTAATGCTTCTCTGATACCATGCGCTGCTCTAATAGGTATTTGAGACTCCTCTGGTCCTTGCGCATCAGGAAACTCCTCCCCAACAAATACGGCCTCCACTTCTGGATAAACATGACAATGGACATTAACTCCCTCTTGTAGATAGACCGCAGTTTGGATCTAGCGGTCAGCACCTGACTGAAATATGCTATGGGCCGCTGACACTGCATCAAAACCGTCCCCAATCCATGCCCTGAAGCGTCCGCCTCCACCACGAATGGTCTGGAAAAGTCGGGCAACATCAGTATTGGCACGGTGGTCATAGCCTTCTTCAAGACCTCAAATGCTGTCGTCGCCTACTCACCCCAAATGAGCTGGTCCTTAAGTAGCTCGGTCAGTGGCCATGCGATAGTTCCGTATCCCTGCATAAATCTGCGGTAGTATCTTGTCAAGCCCAGGAATCCCCGCAGCCCCCTGAGGGTAGTGGGACGCGGCCAGTCTAGCATCGCCGCAATCTTCGATCTGTCCGATGCCACCCCGTCTGCCGATACTACATGCCCCAGATATCCTACCTGTGGTTGTTTGAATAAGCACTTCTTTCTGTTCGCGAACAGTTGATGGTACTTCAACTTCTGGAACACGACCTGCATATGGTCCAAGTGCTCCTCCAAGGTACGACTGTACACCAATATATCATCGAAGAAAACTAGTACAAATCGTCTCAAGTAAGGGCGGAATACCTTATTCATTAAGGCCTGAAAGGTGGCTGGTGCGTTAGTCAAGCCGAAAGGCATGACTAGAAACTCGTAGTGGCCCTCATGCGTCCTGAACGCTGTCTTGAGCACATCCTCCCGCCGCATCCTGATCTGGTGGTAGCCCGACTTGAGATCAATCTTGGTGAATAGGGCTTCCCCATGCAACTCATCCAGGAGCTCATCAATAACTGGTATGGAAAACTTATCTGGCACTGTCTCCTTGTTCAAGGCCATGTAGTCTACGCAGAAGCGCCATCTCCCATTCTTCTTCTTCACTAACAACACTGGACTGGAAAAGGGGCTCACACTAGGTTGTATCACTCCTGCCTTCACCATCTCTGCCACCGATCTCGTCCTTCTGATGCTGGGGGTAACCGTAGGGCTTCACGCTGATGGGAGACACCCCCTCCTGCAGTACTATGGCATGCTCGTGATCCCTCGGCGGTGGAAGAGCTGCTGTACCTCTCCTGGAATGGGCTGCTCTCTACTAGCCTCAGCGCCTTCCTCTCCCGTCAATGAGTATAACTCCACTAAGTATCCACCGCCCCCTTTCTGAATAGTTATCACCATGGTCTTCAGCGAGACCAATACTCTGCATAGGCTGGGGTCCCCCTATAATGTGACTGCTCTCTCCTCCTGAAACTCCATTCTGAGCAGTTTCTAATTCACAGTCATCTCCCCCAGCGTCTTTAGTCACGTCATGCCCAGGATGAATCGGTGCTCCCCAAGTCTAGAGGCAAGAAGTCCGCTATCACCTGCACCCCCTGTAATGTCAGCACTAGTCCCCTGCAAACCTTCCGGCTTTTCTTCTTCTTCCCGTCCCCACCATGACACTGAAGCTGCCACAGTCTGTCAGCTGAAGCTTCTGTCGGGTCACCACTCTCCTGGAAATGAAATTGTGGGTTGCCCCACTGTTGATAAGTACTGTCACCTCTTAGTCGTCGATATGTCCACTCAACTTCATGGTATGGTTCGGTGTGAACCCTACCACGGAGTAAAGGAAATCCTCCGCCACGTCTAGCTGGTGGCCCTCAGACTCCTCTACCTCAGCGGTCTCGTCCTCAACCTCAGTCTCATCATCCTCATCCTTCAGCAGCAGTACCTGGAGCTTGCGTCCCACACATCTGTGGCCTGGTGTGAACCGCTCGTCGCATCTAAAGCATATGTCCTTTTGTCGCTTCTCCCTCATCTTCGCGTCGGTCATTCGTCTGAATTGCCCTCCAGCATGCGGTGCACTACTCTTTTCCCCACTCTTATCCTTGGTGGCTGGATCAGATCCCGTCGTGGCTTTCTGTGGACCTTCTGTCGTTGTCTGACTGTGGAAAATTGGGCCACTCCAACCACCACTCGCCTTCCTCTCCTCCTTCTGCCAATCCTTCGCTATCTGAGCGTACTCTATGGCCTCCATCGGACTCTGGGGCTTTTGCATGCGCACCGCTGCTCGAATAGTGGCCTTCAACCCCGAAGGTGTTCTCCATCGTCTCATCCGTCACCCCGTGCACCTATCCTGATAGGGCCTCGAACCTCTCTAGGTGATCTCTCACTGTGCCCTCCTGCCTGAGTGATAGCAGCTGCTCCCTCACGTTCTCCAAGTGGGGGTCCCTGAACCTCTCCACCATCTGATCCCCGATCTCCTCCCACGAGCAAAAAGGACGCCTCACATCCTTCCACTGAAACCAAGCGAGAGCCTTTCCATCCAGATAGATACATGCTGCCTCCAACATCTCTTCGCTCTGTAGATCCACAACACCGGGTCCACCCCATCGAATACCGGCACCTTCAACTTCCGCAATCTGTCCATATTGAATCCCTGATCCCCTCGTTTCCTGTCATATCTAGGCCGATAGTGCTGCCATCTCTCCTGGTGTGTCTCATGTGCTCATGGTGGCCATCGACCACGATCTCCATAACCCCCTCGGGGTCCTTCACCACGTCCCCCATAGCCCCCTCCGTAGGCACCTCCACCGTAGGCACCTCCACCCATCGTCATATTAACCGCCTCCTTCATCCCCGTAGTAAAACCCATCGCCGTATGCATGCCCTGGATAGTCGTCGTACGACGGGAAGTGCTCCTTATGGTCTGGACGTGTCAACGAAGCCCGGAAAACAGTGGACCGATGCTCGCCGCGCTCCTGGAACCCAATAGGGTGCTGCTGCAGCCGCAGCCTGCCGGACCCCCGACGGCTGCCAAGGGGCTGTTGTTGCTACCGCAGCCTGCCGGACCCCTGGCGGGCCCTCCTGTGGGTTCGGCGGGGTCGGCCGGCATTGCCGGAAGGCGGCATGACCCGTCCGACCCTGTCGGAGCTCCTCTGGGGCGGGACGGCTGCCCCCGCCCATATCTGGGCTCGGCCGCCCCTCCCGATTGATGTAGGGATGTCGACGGCTCTCCTCCGCCCTTCGACGGATCCTCTCGTGATAATCTTCCACCCATGGCTCTCCATCTTCCTCCTTCACGTGGACGGCTCCCGCATCAAAATGCTCCATCTTTTCCTTTCCATTGTCCAAAGGTGGCGCCTTTATCGTTGATTTAGGGTTCCCGTCGTCTTTTCCATCTTTTCCCGCATTGGTCGTCAATTGAAAAATCAATTGCGCAAATTGTTCATATTGTTTCTGTTGCTTCGCCGTCAATTTTTCAATGGAAGCCGTCAACCTCGCCATGGATTCATCGTTTTCCGCCAAGTATTTCTTTATCCCTTCGATCTCGCTAGTAAATTTCGCCTCCAAAGTCTCGAACTTGTCCTGTGATCTTGTCGAAGCCACCATGGATCATTACGCACTCTGATACCGAATTGATAGAACTCAACCAAATCTGAAATTAAATAGATAAAAGGAGGTATAAAAATGATAACTTGGCTACAATTAAAGGGGCAACTGTCCTTCCAAGACGCCAATAAGAGAGGACGTCCGCACTCTTTTAAGAAATCCCTCAAGAACAATTCAATAATCAAGCATAAGGAACAAAAGACGGCTAGCCCTTGCTTAAGAATAACCCCCCTAATCAATTACAAATTTTCCATTAAAAATAATTAGAAGGAAAGGGTCGAAAACGCCCCTAGGGGAAAACCGCCCTCATGCGCGCACGGGGCTGGCCGCGGGTCCGCCTCCGCGTGTAGACGCGGGTCCCATCAAAGTGTTGTTTTAAATATTGGCAAATACGTTTGATATAATAGTATAGGTAGCCAAGCGATATGGTATAGCTTTCAATATTGGGTTTTAAAATTTGACCAGATATTGGAATGTATCCGTCAATATGCCTGATATATTGGGTCGATATCGGCCCATATGAATCAATATTGCAATTTTTTAGTTTTATTTTCTAATGTTATGAATTATTGTCACGTAGTCATTGCAATATTCAATATCTGTTGTATTTTCTATTTTATAATAGTATGCAACTAGATTAATATTTGATGTGTGTTTTATTTTAGCAGTCTGATTGGATACAAACATGAGTCAAGTCACTCTTACTATTAAATTTTTTTGATACATTTTCAGTTCAAGTTATATTTTATTGTTTTGTATGAAATATGTTAATAGTTTATTTTAATACGTTATTGTGACGTTGTTTGATCCTATTAATGATATATTGACGATATAATCAATATGAATATTTATGATGTTATAACTACTCTTTAGTTATTAAAATTTGTATGTTTATAACATCCGATATGAGCAATTCAATATTAACGTGTATCCACCATATATCTCCCGATATCCGATATCCGATATGAAAATCATACACATACGATTCTAATATCTGATATTTAAAACACTAATTGAAAAAAGCTATATGTAATATGAAAATTTGTTGATGTGTCATATAAGAACTGATCCATGCTTCCGCAAGAGCCGATGTAGTTAGTTTTATGTAGATATATACAGTTAAATATCGATTAGATGGTACATTGGGCATGCATAAAGCTCATTTAGTTACTAAAGGCCTTTACTCAGACATATGCATTGCCTATCTTGAGACCTTTCCTGTTGCTTGCCTGAACTCTATTCGGGTACTTTTTTAGTTGTTAATTAAAGGTTGCCAATGGTTTAGTTGGATATAAAGAACATCTTTTTATGGTGTTTTTGAGAAGAAAGTTTACATGGAGCAACCTCTTGGGTATGTTGCTATGAGCGAATGCTATTTGTAGGATGAGAAAGGCGATATATGGGTTGAAGAATAGTCTTTGGGCTTGCTTTAAGAAGTTTAATCAGGTGATTAGAGATGCTAGCTACAAAAAGGTGTCATTAGATTACTCGGTCCTTCATTTGACAGACCGAATTAAGATTTGTCATTCAGGCTGTGTGCGTTGATGATTTTGTTATGATTGGTAGTGACTGACGCAGAATTGAAGAGAGTAAGGATTAACTTGAAAAATCATTTTGTTATGGGATGATCCAAGATTCTTTCTAGGGATATAAGTTGTACATAACTAGACTGGTATCTTAAAGAAAGTATACTTTGGACCTACTACATGAAATTAGACTGATAGGCTGTAAAATTGCATGTCATCATATAGAAGATGATGCTAAATTGTGGATGCTTCTAGTCCTTTGCTAGCCGATGTCTCTTCATATAGGCAATTGGTTGGAAACTTCATTTATTTAAATGTTACTTGATCAGATATCGTGTTTGTTGTTGGGTTATTCGGCCAATTTATGCATAAGTCGAGAGGAGTTTAATGGAAAGCATCGTTAAGGATTCTGCAGTATATTGAAGCATTCCTTAGGCATGAGGTTGTTTTACAGAAGGCGTGCATTCGAAAATTAAGGCGTATTATGAATCTAGTTATGAAATTACAGATAAGAGAAAAGACATGAGATCTACTTTGGGTTACTATATGTATGTTGGAGGAAAGGTGGTAACTTAGAAAAGTAAGAAGTATTGTCTTATGTCTTGATCGAGTGCTAAGGTAACGCACAGAACTATCGCCAATACATCATGCGAGGTGATTTGATGGAAGATGTTACTATGTGAGCTTGGTTTTCAAGATGATACACTGATGCCTATGTTCTATGGCAGCCGAGAGGCTATTTAGAAGACAACACACATCAAAGTGGTTGTACTTCATCAAAGATATCATTACCGTTTCACTCCTTTTACACAATCGACTATAAGACATCTTCATCAAGCCAAGTTTAGCAAGTGTTTTTTCATCTGTTTGCAGTTGTAACAAGTTAGGCATGATAGATATCTTTGCTCTAACTTGACGATGAGTGTTCAATTAGACTATTGAGTTGGGCTTATTGGGCTTTGACATGTATTATTTGTACACTCTTATAATGCTATATACATTAGTATAGTGTGAGACAGGAGATTAACTCTCTCCGATTCCTTGAAGTCATCAGCTAGAAATCAAACTTGGGAAATATGAAAAGTGTGGAAATTAGTCTTTGCCTCATTGTTTTATAGGAAAACCATTGTAAAGAGACAAATTCAGTTTTCTTTGGTTTCTTATGTTTGTTAGAAACGACATTTGTGGAAAATTAAACTGATCAATGTATGATCACCTCTTATTGGAGGGGGCAAACATACCACTTTGTAAGAAAATCACTTCTAAAAAATCAGTAAAATCCCTAAAATTTATAAAACTAATTCTATGGGAGCAAATCAATTTGTACATTGTTTTTAAAACTAAAATACATTTCCTAAAACTTTTAAACAACTTATGTGAAGAGATGGGTGGGAAGTGGGGGTGAGAATGAGGGGTACGAGGGGAAGAGGTGCAAAATGGCGAGGATAGCGGTGTCAATGGATCGGCTAAGCTCGAATATAAGTATTATCATATTTATATCCGTTTTCTTTTAGCAGACGTGAATATGAATATGCACAGTTTAACTCAAAATGATATTTCTTAAATATGAATTTGGATTTGGATATTTGTCAGATAATATTCGGACATGGCTAGTACCTAGAGGGAAAAAATTAAAGATTTACCCCAATTTTGTTTTTTAAATAAGAAAATGGTAAAACTATAAAAAGTGCAGTATATTGAATTTTGTAACATAGACATCACCTTAAACCAATGTTACAAATGACAGTGATGTCAGCGTGGTGGCGAGGGGCCACCATGGGTTATATCGTTATGGTAGCACAATGGTAGTTTTTTAATTTTAAAAATATAAAAAGTAAGAAGTTATGGGAAAAAAAGAAAATTTTGGATTATTTCATTTAATTAATAAATTAAATCAATAATAATTAATTTGACCGATGAATCAATATTGGAATGCTTTAACAATTAAAATTTTTATTTCTTATTTCATCATCTTCTTCCCTCTTTCTTTTCATCATGTTCCGTTTTCCTCCAAGGCTATGCAGCTGCAGGCTGAGGTTTTACCACTGGTTGCTCAGCTGTATCCTGTAGGGTGCATCTTCTGGATGCTGCAATGGTGGCAATTGGGCAGAGGGGGAGGAGAATAAAGCAGAGAAAGAAGAATAAAGTGGAAGAAGGAAGAAAAGAATAAATAAATAATTCTTGTAAAGGCATGATGGCCTACATTGGCAGTCACCTTGCCCTCTATGGCATGCACGTCGATTGCCATGAAAGCTTGTGGTAGTAGGCCATTACAGCTGGTTGCTATTGCTACAGCTTAAGATGAGCCGACCAGAACCTCCCACCGCAATGGCAATTGTCATTGCATGGACATGACGGGCCTTTTTCAACACAGCCTTAGACAATACTTGATATGCTTTTAAATATTGGTGCACACAATTATATTCAAATATGCCGGTACTTCTATCATTACATAATTGATTCTTGTTTTATGAAGATACCGGATACACATATTTGCGTTGAGAAAATAATACGAATCTGGATACGGAAACGATAATTCATATTCGTCTGCATTCTTATATGGAGAGGTTGAGAGCAAAGGAGGTTGTTGATGGGGAGATTAGATGAGGGCAAAGGCTTATGGTCAAAGAGAAGAGAGACGTAACCGTAGAGAAAAGAGAGTAAGAAGAAAGAGTAGAGGGCTGTGAGATTATGTGGGATCCATCACATCCATAGGAAAATTAGGAGAAAATTTGCTGAGTTTCCCACATTAGCTGTACATTAGCAATTTTTAGTATAGCTTACTTCAAAACAAAACATCTTGATCTCTAGAAATTGTTTAAAATGTTGTTACCGTGCTTTTTGGGATTATGGGTTTATTTTCATGAGCTTTAACTCAAAACAAACATCCCCTGGTTCTTTTTCTTTTTCTTGTTAACTTTTCTCTATACTTGACTTTTAATCTTGCTTCCATTTCTGTAGCTTTGCTTTTCTTTCTCTTCAAAAACTTATCTAAGTCTTTATATTTCTTTTCTTTAGGTTGATTTCATTATTAAATTAATTTCTTTCATTTGTTCTCTAAGATCCTTATTATATTTTTCTTTATTTCAAAAGGAAAATAGATTAGGAGAATACGAGTTAGAAAAATTAAGATACTTCGGAAAAATTCAAGTGAGGAGATTTGATTCTCCCTCTCATCCATGATAACTTGATTTTGGTTTCAATTTTGGACCTTTTGGAATTGTGCCAAACGTATTAGGAGGAGGGCTGACCAAACCCATTTCTAATAAAGCTAGGCAATGGATGAGAGAGTGCCAAATGTCCTCACTTGAATTTTTCCTAAGTATCATAATTTGTCCAACTCACATTCTATAAAGCTGTTTTCCTTTTGAAATAAACAAAAAGAAAGGGGGTCCGACCTAACCCATTTCTAATAATAAATGGTACATAACTCTTTCTCTCATTCTCTGCCCATTTTCTCATGAGCTGAGTTGGCAACTGAGGTAGGTGCTTGACAACAACAGGTGATGGCGATGATGATATTGACGAGAGGTAGTAAGCTCCTCTCTCTCTCTTATCATTTCTCTCTTTTTTCTTTTTCTTTTTACATCAAGATCGTATATATGCGTGTTTTTATGTTTTTCTTTTTTTTCTTTTGGGGAAGTTTCATCACCAGTTTTGGTTAAATTAAGACGAAACCAACTGAAATATCAGTAAAACTGAGTGAAACCACACGGTTTTGTCTGAAACTTACTGGTTCTTTTGTAATTATTTCGGATTGCCTTGGTCTATAACTGAAACAAACCGGTCGAAGCAAACTGGTTTCAGATGATATCTCATTCTTTGCTGCATAATTCAATGCCAACTATATCTTCTTAGAAAAGTTGGAAATACAAAATGTAAAAATGTAGCGTTTGGAAGAAGGGGAAATTGATCGATGGTCTGAAGCATCCACTGCATTTTCTTATCAGATTACACATACTCATAATATTGTGCAAGGAAATTTTAGTGTATGTTCATAGCACAAATGTCAAAGTAATATACGGTTAAAATGTTGGGCAAGAGCTTACTAAGGTTAGTAGGTTGCTAAGATACATAATCATCTTAAGCATTTTCTCATCAATTTGTTGTTGGCATTATTAAGTGGGACACCTCAAAATGAGTGATATGTCCATGTTGAATCCGGATGCTTGCCAGACACATTGGACACCCCAAAGCATGTGCAGTTTGAAGACCCAAAAAGTTAGCTGTGTCAAATTTAAATAGAAACTAAAAGTTTTGTGTTAGACATTTGAGAGCCTAATGTTTCTTGAAAGAATATGAAAATGATATTAACTAAGCGTACTGTATTAACTAAGGCTAAATGTCACTGGAACTAGGCTAGATATTGATTGGATTTTTTATCTTTTTGTTTCATTCCATTACTTGATTAGAAGCTAGAGTTTTTTGTCATTGAAATTTTATTTTATTTTCGTTTTATTTTTAATAGAACTTATCCTAGTATAGATATCCATGCATATACATACACGGTTGATTATAATAGCCATCTCCTTGGCCCCTACTTTTAAAGAATTTGTCATGTTTCTGTGCTCAAGTCATGTTGTATCCGTGTCTCATTTCTATGTCCGTGCTTTGCAGGCACAACTATGTAGCATAGATCCACACGAGGATTGACCAATTGAGTTTGTCTCAACCGTTCATTAACCCTTTTATAATAGTACCATCATCCTGGCTAAAGAAACTATGAGGCTTGCCTTAATCCTAGAAGGATACTTGATCCTTGTTAAATTGTCCTAGACTTGGGGCAAATTTCCAGATGTAGGGAGACAACCTGAGATCCGCTATAGGAAAAGCGCATCCAACTCTGAGGCACAAATGAAGCCGAGTCAAAAATAACTTATTTACTCAGGTATGTGGGGCATAGATATGCTGAAATATCGGAAAGATCTAGTGGAAGGATACAATGTGAATATGTCAAAATTTGTTGTGCGACATGTGAAGCATGGTGTAACTCCTTAAGTGAGAAATTCTAAGGAGGTTATCTATCATGAGTTGCTCATGAGCTTCTGAAACAATATAATTTTGTTAAAAGTCCTCAAAAATGCTAGCTACAAGCCTACAACTAATCTTTGAGTTCATAGGATTTCTTGTATCGCAAATACACTCTTATCACATATCCAGTATGGGATTTGTACTTATCTTAGAACTTATGTTGGTATAGACTTTACCCATTGTGGGTGTGGTGTCCTTGCACAACACTTCAGTGGTTATGTGGGATCCAAGAGATGGCCCCCATGGAATTTAAAAGTTGCTCCTTTTGATTTGGTGGGCAACACCACATCATCCTTGTGTGGTG
Source organism: Scilla litardierei (assembly GCA_030789695.1). Taxonomy (NCBI): domain Eukaryota; kingdom Viridiplantae; phylum Streptophyta; class Magnoliopsida; order Asparagales; family Asparagaceae; genus Scilla; species Scilla litardierei. The sequence continues at coordinate 13,575,051 of CM061137.1, read as the reverse complement.
TGGCCCTTTGCTCCGTGTAGCACCTATCTCTATGTGGTACTTGGCCTGCATACTTTCAGTTGGTGTTAGGCTAGAAGTATTGAGGTCATGAGTGATAACTTCCTTGAAGGTCACCCATTTTAAAATCACTCCACCTGATCACACATAACAATAGAGTTTTGCCACGATTCCTCCCAAAATATGTGAGCAATGATTATTTTATTAGTTCATGGAAATTCGTGTGTATAAGAAACTGTCTTGTCACATATACAATATTGACTATTCCTTCAAAACTTGGGATGTTACACAAGAAAATAGGCGAGCAGACATATAACTCCTTTATAACTGGTATATGATATGGTTAACGGCACCATTATACCAATATGCATAGTTATATACAGATATAGGAAACCTACAAAATGTATGATATAAAAATGCTGAAAAATTAGGAGGGCGATTTTTGAAGCCCGAAAATGGCTATGTACCCGGACACTTCTAAAGTGAAGCTGGGTCATGTTGGAGAAATACTTCAGTTTTGTGTGTATTTTTTTAGAATTTCTTGTATACTGATGTGTCATGTAGTATCACATCCATGTCTGTGAATCATAGATGGACACACAATGATACTTACAAAGCTAGGACAGCATGCCAATACCACCAGTGCTAAACAAATATTTTCTTGTCATGAATCCAGACATTAATCTATGATAAATTGAGTAAAATGTCAATGTATAGACTAATTTTTTTTCATTGATGATGCTTTATGGTGGCCATTGCGTTGTCTTATTGTTCTCCGGACAAGCTTAAATCTCACTTCCTAGGTTAAAATGTAACACTAGTTCACAGTATGCTAACAGAAGTTATTATTTTGATTTAGTTCCATACATCTTGTAGTTTTGCATACAAAATAAAAGAAAAGTCGTATTCGTGCATACAAAATATAGGGAAAGCCATATGTGAACATCTGCAGTGCATATCAAAGAAGCATCAGAGAAGTACATGGAAAGTGTTCAACCAGTGTATGCACATATTAAATTAAACCATGTTTGGAAAAACTGTTATGACATACGGAAAAGGAAGTGTAAATATCAAGCAAGTATTTGGTTGTTTGGTAAAGATACAGCTTCATGACTGAAGCATATTGATGAGACTGCGTTTTACGAAGAAAAGGGCAAATCTGGAAATTTTGTAGTCGTAGGGGTATTTTAGTAATTTTCAGTTTTCTAGGGGGGTTTTGTAAATTTTAGTTTTAAGGTTATTTTGTTATTTTGTATTGTCATTTTATTATTTATATGGGGGCTAGTGGAATTAGAGATTTATCACGTTGAATCTTGAGAAAAGATTCTCTTTTGTGTGAGATTGCGGCTTCGCCTTGAATAGAAGCTTGGGAGAGCGGTCCATCTCCCGAATGTGGCCAAGGAAGAGCGAGTTTCTCTCGAAAGAACTCATCCAATCATTGTATCTCTTTTATTTTCAGTTTTTCATCAATAAAAATTCCACCTTTCCCCCAAACTTCTCTTTAAACCCTAAAAATCCATCTTTCCGTTTAAAATCCCACCTTTCCAATAAAATCCCAACTTTCTACATCAAAACCATATCGGCTCCTATCAATTTGGTATCGGAGCTATATGATCCATGGCGGCGACAAGATCGAATGAAACCTTGGAAGCTTTGGATGAAAAATACGGCGATGAAATTCAAATTTTGAAGAATTCTATGGAGGAACTTAGGGCATCGATGGCATCAATCGAAGAAAGATCAAAGGCATCTGATAACAAGTATGAAGATGTCATGCAAGCCATATAAACCCAAACTTGAGAGTGTTTTTGATATGAAGACGGTGAAAAGTTTAGATTTAGGCGACAATCTAAATCTAGTGCAAAAGGCGAATGCTTTGGAGAAAGGGAAGGAAAAGGAATAAGAATTCAAAGAAGGCCTTTTACCTGACGTAGAGGAAGGATCTGACAGAGTGGAAGAACCATAGCCATGCTGATGGGTCCATGTGACCCCCTGGGCCCCTGCAGGACCGGCATGGACGCCAAGCCCTTGTGGCATTGCTGCTGGGCCGCCATGCACATGTAGAGGGCTTGCAGAGCTGACATGCCACTACAGGCCCTGCAGGGACACTGCAGTGCCCTAGTAGGCCTGCCAAGGCCCTGATGAACCCTAGCAGGCTCGCCAGAGGTCCACATAGTTTCCACATGCCCATTAGAGGTCTCGTGACTTCCTCCCTACCCCCCGAAACCCCGACGACTATCATCTGCTTTCAGGACATGAGGATCACTTCGAGGAGTTTCAGGGGCTTTATGGGCCTCGATACGCAGTAGAGAGGTGACGATGCTGTGTACTTTTAGCATACGAGGAGTTTTGGGGTGATTATGATGAAGACTCATGCTTTGAGTGTTGATGAATATGTCTGGGAGGAAGATGACTGGGGTGACAATGGAGGCAGAGGTGACGATCCATGGAGGGGTTGCAGACGACACATAGAGGTATGGTGCGACAATTATCATCTCTCTTACTTAGGACATGCATGAGTACGAGCGAGGTAGGAGAGAGTTGGAAACGTCGACAGGGTGAGGAAGCTTAAACTGCCACTGTTTGAAGGAGACGATCCTTATAGTTGGATTTATCGAGTGGAGATGTTCTTTGCAATGACACACCTGACGGAGAGGCAAAAAATGGCGGTAGGTGGCATCTGTTTCGAAGGAAAAACATTCTATTGGTTTCAATGAAGAGAACAGTGATGCTGTTTCCATTCCTGTGAGGAGCTTAAGGATTCATTGGTGGACAGGTTCAGAGACACCCTTGGCGGAAACTTGCAGGAGCAGCTGTTGGCACTCAAACGTGATGGATACTTAAGGAAGTTCAGGGAGAAGTTTGTGCCACCTTCAGGACGAGTGAGGGACATTCTAGAGAAGACCTTGGAGGGGAGCTTTATGAAATGGCTCAAGGTGAACATCCGTGCAGAGCTCTGCATCCAAAGGCCTATAGGACTGATGGAGACGATGGACTTGGCTCAGTTGGTAGAGAATACTCTCGCAGAGGAGCGGAGGTCCAAGGGGTTGGAGTGGATCCATTCTTCGTAGTTAGGAATCGGTGGGGGGACAAAAGGTATCAGCAAGGGAAGACCAGTGCGGTAAGGAGAACAGTGAGACACGTCGAAAAGACAGCACATGCTCACGACAGATGCTGAGATGAGAGAAACAAGCGAAGGGGTTGTGCTTCAATTGTGATGAGAAATTCACCTTAGGGTATCTTTGTTGCAACTGCAATCTCCAGCTGTTGATAGCAGGCGAAGACGAGGCGATGGATGGACAAGAACCAGGAGGAGACGAGCATCTCCACTTGGACGGAGAGGCAAAAATTGGAGGCGGCTGGAATCTGTTTCGAAGAAAAAGCACTCTCTTGGTTTCAATGGAGGAACAGTGACAGTTTTCGTTCATGGGAGGAGCTTAAGGATTCCTTGGTGGACATGTTGAGAGATACCCTTGGCAGAAACTTGTAGGAGCAGCTATTGTCACTTAGGCATGATCAGTGTTATAAAAGGCGGTTTCATTATGCGCGCGGTCTATGAGCGCATATCGCATAAGCGGATTATGCGGCCGATTATGCGGTTTACGCGGTTTACGCGAAAATGAATAATTTAGTATATAAATAAGCAATAAGTTTATGTGTTTGTGTATATTAAATTAAAAAAGATAAGAATTATAGGAATAAGGAAAAAATCATATTAGCATTTAAAACTATGGATTAATTCATACTAAAACATCAACGCCATTATGACGATCAATACATAAAATAACTAAAATCAACGTCTAAAGCAATCACACACAAAACATAACTATTTAGTTTTACGTCCAAATCAAAAGCATGTCAAACATAAGTATTTTAAAATTAAAAAAACTAATTTTTATGTTTAACGGGTCGTGTTTTTTAATGGGTTGGGATTTTTTTGTTGCCGATTATGCGCCTACATATTCGCATATGCGGTCGCATAACATTTATGCGGTCGATTATGCGACCGACCGCATAATTCGACTGCATATCTTAATTTTCATGCGGTCAAAGGCCGCATCCTTATATGCGGCCGCATATAACTTGTTTTAGAACACTGGGCATGATTGATCCGTTAAGGGAGTTCTGGGAGAAGTTTGAAGCACTTTTGGGACGAGTGCGGGACATTCTGGAGGAGACCTTGGAGTGGAGCTTCATAAAGGGGCTCAAGGTGAACATTCGTGCAGAGCTCCACATCCATAGGTCTGTGGGACTGATGTAGACGACGTACTTGAAGGATCCTGTTAAAACAACGTTAGGATCGATAAATGAAGTTGAGACTTAGACTTGCGTACGTGGCACGGTAATCTCGGAACTTCGCCCTCGGATTCGCCACAACGGTCGATACTTCGTCACTGAGGATCGAAGCAGAGTTTCACCGCCTAAATCTCTAACTAGAAGAGGATTTTAATGGAAGGGAGAAGAAGAACATAAGGATGCCTTATGCAAACTTATGGCATGAAAAGTGTGAATGAATGCCTTACCCTTGGGTCCTATTTATAGGCTTTAGGGGTGGTTATTGTAGGAAATAACCAATTATAAGCTTATTAGCCTATATTAGCACATTCATTTATCTTCTTCTTTATCCACTTATCAAGTGCCATTTTGCACTTATAAAGTGGCTTTTTCCACTTATCGAGTGGTCCTTATCACACGAGAAAAGGTTCCCTTCGCGCACGCCTTCGTGCACGCGACATCTGAGGTCCGTATACCCTCATACATCCCCTCATGGGTGTATTTATGTCGTCCATATCCAACATCTCCCACTCACACTTGAGGGGATTGTAAGGAAACTTATTTTCCTCTAACTCTTCTGTTTATCATACCGAGAAATAGGCCGTGTGACCGTCATGCGCATAGAGTCCGCTGTTGTGCACTTGTTAGAGATACACAACACTCCTCGAGGTGCAAAGTTGAGTAGATCAACGCATGCTTTACCCTAGATTATTTTTTCACATTTCTTATACTTTATATTCAACAATTGAATCCCATCTGGATTACAATTGGCTGGCCAGCTTTGAATCTCTAAAGTCCAAATGTGAATATGAAATTAATCTTCCTCTTCTTGCGATCCTTTTGATCTTGACTTGACTCGCTTTTCTAACATGCCCCGCCGGACCGAATTAACCATAGTCTATAAGCAACATGCTAAGATAGCAATCACCCAGTCAAATCTTAATGAACCAATTAGAGTCCATAAGGGTAACGAGTTAAGACCCATGTGGTCTTTGGGTCTCACATAATAGTAAACTCATTTACTATTCTAACCCGATGGTCAAAAATGCATACGTAGTATGAATACGTATTACAACATCGCTCCTTTCCCAGGGAGTGTATGTCTCAATGATGTTGTAAGGATGATGATCAGACACCACAATGTCTGACTTTGAGTCTCTTTTTCTACTCAAATAATCCTTTGGACTCACATCCCGCATTTAGACAGATAGGATTTCAAAAATCCTCTTAGATCTTATGTAAGCATCCATATGATGCAGATCTTTCATGCGACCATTTTGTTTAAGTCATGACTCTAAATCATCCGTCTGATGATTTTGACTTTACACAGGTCTCATCTCTATTCTATCCGTCTGATAGAATAAGGCGGTTGCTCATGTGAGAGAGCCAACCTCAATCTGTCCGACATACTAGAATTCAGCCGAGATTTCAAAAATGTACACAAACATTTCTCAAGAGATTCATATGCAATGTTTGAAAAAGAACTTATTCTTTTATTAAATTTGATCTTTCTCAGACATGGGAATATATATTGGTACAACTCAGCTCTTACGCAATCCTTGGGATGATAAGTGTTTATAAAACACATTTCTGGGGATCGCTTTCGTAAGCGGATCCTCTATCATCTCATGCGTAGATATGTACCTTATGTCTACTTTCTTGGTTTTATCATAGTCTTTTGCAAATTCGTATCGGATATCAATGTGTTTGATCTTACAAGACACATTATCCTCTTAACCGCTTTCCAGTGTACTTGCCCTGGATTGGATTGGTAACAGCTTACCATTTCCAATGGCAAAACAGATGTCCAGTCTCGTACACACCATAGCGTACATAAGACTATCAACTGCACTGGAATATGGAACTTTTTCCATAATTTCCTTATCCTTTTGGTTCTTTGGACACGATTCCAGATATAAATTATCGCATATGCTTATATGAATATCAATGGACTTGCAGTCCTGCATATCAAAGCGTTCTAGAACCTTCTTTATATAAGTCTCCTGAGAGAGAAAGAAGTTTCTTCGAACGATTCCTTGAAATCTTAACTCCAAGGATATATGCGGCTTTTCCTATGCCTTTCATCTCAAATACTGATGACAGCCAAGCCTTGATACTCATCACAAAGCCTTTGTCATTTCCGGCTATTAAAATGTCATCTACATATAGAGACATGATAATATACTTGCTTTTAATCCTCTTGATATATACTTAGTTATCTTCATCAAGCATGGTAAAACCATTTGATAACTTTATGAAATCGTATATACCATTGCCTCGATGATTGTTTAAGACCATATATGGACTTATGAAGTTTACAAACCTTATGTTCGTTTCCTTCTTTTACAAACCCTGTTGGTTGTTCCATATAAATCTCATCGTCCAATTCTCCATTGAGAAAGGCAATCTTTACATCCATTTGATGTAATTCGAGGTCTAAGCAAGCCACCATTGCCGAGATAAAACGAACAACAGGTGAGAAGGTCTCTTCGTAGTCTATCCCTTCCTGTTGCGTAAAATCTTTCGCGACAAGGCGAGCTTTATATCTGTCAATAGAGCCATCAGCCTTATGCTTGATCTTGAGAACCTATTTGTTCCCAATAGCTCTACGTCCTCTGGGTAAGTCAACTAAGTCCCAGACTTGGTTAACCTTCATGGATTCTAATTCCTCTTGCATCGCTTCCATCCATTTGTCTTTTGCAGGGCAAGATACGGCCTGTTTGAAAATAGCAGGCTCGTCATCTTCTTGTAGTAAAGTCATAAAGGTTTGCGGAAATTCATCCTCAAATCTTAGAGTAGCCAACCTTGTACGACTACTACGTCGTATTTGAGATTCTTCAAGTCCGTGTTGACTTGAATTTAGATCAATTCTAATATTACTCCCACTTGGAATGTCGTTAGAATTGCTCCCACTTGGATCATTATTCCCGTATGGAATAGGATAATCGTCATTCGTATAATCCATTGGTGAATGTTGAAACGTATTTTCGTTTTCACCAAGAATTCTCCCACTCGAATGAGGTAATCCTTCTTGATCATAAATCTCAAATAGAGATAAGTCTTGACTTATCTCGCACTGTCTTGAAAACTCGTTTTCCAAGAAAGTGACATCACTCGACTCAAACTCAATTAGCCCACCATTGTCTTCCTGACTAACAAAAACATAACCTTTGGAGTCTTCTGTGTATCGTATAAAGATACATTTCCTCCCCCTTGGCCCAAGTTTGCCATACTTATGGGAGGAAATATGTGCGTAGGATGCACAACCCCAAGGTTTCAAAAAGTTTAAGTCAGGAGACCTTTGGTTCCACAACTCATAAGGAGTGGAGCTAACTGATTTCGAGGGTACGCGGTTTAAAATGAAAGCGGCCGTCAATAATGCATCACCCCAAAAGGTGATTGGCAAGTTAGCTTGCGCTATCATTGAACGGATCATTTCCATTAAAATCCTATTTCTCTTTTCTGCAACACCGTTTTGTTGAGGAGTATAAGGCATAGTTACCTGATGTACTATGCCTTTTTCATCACAAAGTTCTTTAAAACTTGTTGATTGATATTCACCGCCCCTATCGGTTCGCAAGACCTTAATCTTGTGATCTAATTGATTCTCCACTAAACTCATATAGTTTTTAAAGAAAGCCAATGCTTCACTTTTGTGGGATATCAAATAGATATGTCCGAATCGGGTGAAATCATCAATAAAAGTGATGAAATAGGACTTCCCGCGTCTTGTCTTGACATTCATTGGACCACATATGTCCGAATGGATAAGCTGTAATGGAACCTCGGCCCTTGTGCCGGTTCCAAACGGCTTGCGACAAGATTTCCCCACAAGGCAATGTTCGCAGATCGACATTTCAACCTTTGAAACATTGGATAGAAGGCCACCTTTGGCAAGTCTATCCATACGCGTTGGTCCAATATGACCAAGCCTTGCGTGCCAACAATTCACATCAGACTCATAAGTCTTAGAATTTGCAACAAGGAAATTTTCATTACATGAGGAATCATACATTGTACTCATTACAATATATCCTTTAAATACAAACCCAGTACCAATAAGAGTATTATTACAACTTAAGTCCACTTTACAATTTTGAAAGAACCAGCTATAACCAAGACCCATCAACACGACCACAGATATAATATTCCTTCGAATATCTGGAGCGAAGAGGACATCATGAAGTAGGAGAGTGCGGCCGTTGTCCAAGACTAGCTTGCAAGTCCCAACGCCTTTCACTTCAACACGTGTGTTGTTTCCTACATAGATCCACTTCGTTCCTTGGGGTATCTGGTGATACTCCACGAAGGACCGTCTGTCCCTTGCTATGTGGTCGGTGGCACCTGAATCAATTATCCAAAATGGATTAGATTCCACAAGAAATATTGAACTAGAAACACATATGTAACTAGTATTACAAGTTACCTCGTCACTTCTACTCGTACACGAACGAGCATAGTGACCGAACTTGTTGCACTTGAAGCACTTGATCCTCTTCAAGTCTTTCTTCTTGTGCCATTTCTTGTGCCCACTCTTATGTTTGGGTTTCTTGGTAGACTCAGGTTGCTTATTACGTTCATTAGTAGACTTCGAACGATCTTTCCGTTTCTTTCCCCCGTGTGAGGAACTAGCAACCATGTGCACTTCTGCACTAGGCTTGGCAGCCGCAAGCCGCTCTTCCTCTAATTCGAGGTGCTTGGAAACATCGCTGAAGGTCTTGATGCTCTCATTATGAGTGAGATGCATCTTCATCTGGTCCCACCCATTTGGTAGGGAACGTATGACTGCTTGGATTTGTTGCTCATCTGTGAGCACATGACATGCATCCTTTAACTCTGAGATTAGATTCGCCATATGTCGCAGATGTTTCCCCATGGAATGATCTGGACGTTTCTTGTATGAATCAAATCTTATAGTTAAAGAACGAAGTTTGGACACCGATGTGCCACCAAACTTCTCCTTAAGCTTGTACCATATGTCCATGGCTAAGTCATGCTCTCGGAAGATGCGCATTATGTCATCGGCCATACTGCTTAATAACGTAATGCGGGCTATCTTATTCTTCCGAGACCAAGCATCAAAAGCTTCCTTGTCTCGTCTGTGTTGGGCCGTAGTGCCCAACTCGGGTTCAATCATTACGTTCTTTAGAGTTTCGAGCACTTCTTGCTCCTCTAAAACGTATTGTATCTTGATGGACCGAAGTTTGTAATTATCGCCGTTGAGTTTTTCACCTCTGTTTAACTCAGCGACGATATTCTTTGAAGCGGAAGACATTTTACTTTTAAAATGTTGTAAAAGACACAAAACCAAAGGTTTGATCAAAAACATTGCATTGAAAATTTCTTAAAATATAATTCCCATTTGAAGTGATAATAGAATATCCCATTTGGATAGTTCTAATTTCAACTCCCACTTGGAATGATATTTATAATTTGATAAGTTACTTTCGAAAAATATTGAAGATGTTATAGAATCGAAAAGGTTTCTACGATTCCAATCACCATATAGAACAATCCTTCAATATTTCCCCCTCACTTATCAAACGATAATACTCTTATAGTACTTCGCAGCGGAAAAGTGTTTTTGAAAACGTATTTTTCAAAAAATATTTTGCAAACGTATTTTGCAGTATTTTGAATACGTATTTTTCAAATGCATTTTGCAAACGTATTTTGCAAGGCCTATACCCCATTATAGGGTGTTATAGCCAAAACATTTCGACAATTTCCCTGGTCATTATCGGGGTCGTGCCGTGGCGAGGCCGAATTCATCTTCCTTTTGAAGTGAGAGTTGCCATCGCAACTTGGCCAAAGCCGGACCCCCCCTTGGGAAAAATGCGATATTCCAACTTAGTACCCTTATGATACTAGTGAAATGTACGGTAATCCCTGGCCATTTGCCGGGATAAGTCGTACTTGTACCAAGGCCGGATCCCCCTTTGGGGATTTTTCTGCAAGCCATCGTCGCCGGCTCCCGTATGGATCCAGGCGTTTCCCCCTTATAGAAGAATTTTGCCGCTAATGACTGCCGTCGGCCCCGTATGGGCTAGCCTTGCAGATGGCCGGGGCCGAAATTACTGACAAGGCCTCCGGCTGAATTGGTTGACCAAAAAACTCAAATTGGTTGACCAATGCCGACCAAGAGTTCTGGCACCCTCCACCCCCGGCCAGGGCCTCTGCCCTGGCCGAGGCTAGCCTAGGGCCGGCCAGTGGCAGCCCTGGCCACTGCCAGGGCCGGCCAGGCCACTGGTCTGGCCTCGGCCAGAGGCCGGCCGTGGCCCAGCCATGGCCCTTTGGCCATGGCCGGCCTCTCCCATTCACGGGGTTGGCCGCACACCCCCACCGGAGGGGGTGGCCGTGGTGGTTTTTGTCGTCATTGGCCGTAGCCAACCCCCTCCGCATGGGGAGGGGGAATGCATTGCCTCCATTGCCCATTTGGCTATAGATTTCATGCACCAAAATTCATCTTCCTCGATGGGAATAACCACCATCTTCTTCTCCGGTGAAGCACCCGTTCGTCGAGGAAGTAGTTATTCTCCAATGGCCGTGTGCCAAAAAAAATAACCCACTTCAAAAATTCGTAAACTACGCGCTCCACATGAAGAGAGCGCCCATTCCCTATGAATGGAAACTCAGCATCCATGAAGAGAGCGAGTTTGACGATATGAACGGTCGGTTCTTCCCGTTACGGAGAGTTCCTGCCATATCCGTAATGGTAGGAGACCCTAACATGAAAAGAACAACCGCTGCGTTCTCTCCGTCACGAAGCGTTCTTACCATATCCATAATGGTAGGATACCCATTCGTGAAAAAGACAACGACTCGTTCATAGTTTCGACGGGGCGACGGTCTGACCGGAGCGAATCCGTATGGCTCTGATACCAATGAAGGATCCTGTCAAAACAACGTTAGGATCGATAAATGAAGTTGAGACTTACACTTGCGTACGCGACACTGTAATCTCGGAACTTCGCCCTCGGATTCGCCACAACGGTCGATACTTCGTCACTGAGGATCGAAGCAGAGTTTCACCGCCTAAATCTCTAACTAGAAGAGGATTTTAATGGAAGGGAGAAGAAGAACATAAGGATGCCTTATGCAAACTTATGGCATGAAAAGTGTGAATGAATGCCTTACCCTTGGGTCCTATTTATAGGCTTTAGGGGTGGTTATTGTAGGAAATAACCAATTATAAGCTTATTAGCCTATATTAGCACATTCATTTATCTTCTTCTTTATCCACTTATCAAGTGCCATTTTGCACTTATAAAGTGGCTTTTTCCACTTATCGAGTGGCTTTTTCCACTTATCGAGTGGTCCTTATCACACGAGAAAAGGTTCCCTTCGCGCACGCCTTCGTGCACGCGACATCTGAGGTCAGTATACCCTCATACATCCCCTCATGGCTGTATTTATGTCGTCCATATCCAACAGTACTTGGCTAAGTTGATAGAGGATCATCTTGCAGAGGAGCGGAGGTCCAATGTAGTTGGAGTGGATCCAATCTTCACAGTCAGGAATTGATGGGGGGACAAAAGTGTTAGGGTTTCTATCATAGTACAACTAATTTATACGCAGCGGAAAATAGAGACCTACCAAGATCCATGCATTTCTAATTGATTCGAATAGATTACTAACCTTTCTGTCGATCTGAATCTGTCGGACAATAGGTGCTGCTCTACGAACGACCACCCTCAATCGGTATCCACACGAACGTCACGAACAAGAATTGCGAGGGTGCTAGCTCCTTCTCCGCAACTAGGGTTTCTCTCGCTCTTTGTTTTTCTCAAAAACGGAGGAGATAGATTGAAAACGTAAAAACTGAAAATCGTGATTCTATATCTTATATAGAATCATACGTTAACCCCTTAACAACATTCAGTTACGCGACGCTATCTTTAGGGATAAGAATCACACGTTAACTCATTAACGTATTTTAGTTAAGCGGCGATATCTTAGGGATAATATCTTAACGAGATACGATATCTGACGGTTAAGATATTTCACATTATCACGAATTTCAAATCATATTCGAAATCATGTTTAAACCCTATCCTATCCAATTCGTTCTTTGTGTGCGACCCAATAGGCTCATATTAAATTGGCAGTGGGCCTAATCTCATTAGAAGCCTACAAGTCATAATTGGTCTCTAGCAAGACATTTTGACTACCCAATTAATATGAATATCGTTAGTCCGATATTAACCCAAACAATAGAACATGTCATAATCCTTTTGTCACACGATATCTTATTTGAACATAAGTCATGGGCAGTGTCATACTTATATAGTTCAAACATTTAATTTCTCGCTTTCTAAGTAGACTGATAAAATCAAATGACATTCATTTGAGCACGGCCATGCATTTCTCAGTCCTACTTATCGAGGGGCCCATTAGATATCTCTCATAGGAGAGGGACAAATTCCAACTTGTTCATTCACTTTCTTATGCATAATTCACATCATATTCGATCATAACCTTTATGATTATCTGATTAAAGGTAACGTTTGATTATGTCAAAATATAATGTTCCTTATGTAGGAAACTGTGATGAGCTCAGGTCTAAGGATTCAATGACATAACTATTATGAGATCATTTATGACACTAATCCATGTAATGATCTCATAGCGAGTCTATCCAGTACATGTTCTCCAACAAGTACCTATAAGTTTGATTTGTATCACCATACATATAATTATCTACCAAACTCATACTAATCTTAATTCTTCATTAAACTTTTAATGATTAATGACTAGGGATTCTTAGAATAGCATAAAACAACTATTCAAACATTATTATAAAGAAACATGCAAGCAATATAATAATAACAATAATAAGAGAAACATTTTATAAATGAAAATGACATAACATAAAGGTCCAAATATTTGGCCTAGGGCACAACCACTAACAAAAAGGCACCGACAGGAAAAGACTAGTCCAATAAGGAGAAGAGCAATGAGCCACGGTAGGAAAAATAGTATATGCCCATGACAGATGCTGAGATGAGAGAAAAACGGGCGAAGGGATTGTGCTTCAACTGTGATGGAAAATTCACTCCAAGGCATCGTTGTCGCAACCACACTCTCCAAATATGATGGGAAATTCACTCTAGGGCATCGTTGTCGCAACCACACTCTTCAATTGTTGATAGCATGTGAAGACGAGGTGATGGATGGAGAAGAACCAAAGGAGACGAGCATATCCACTTGGAATAGCCCGCTCATGGATTTCACGCGCCACCTTGAGGACAATGTGAATTTTCGGAGGCGGAGTAATGATGAGACCACATTTTATGAATGAAAGGGCAGATCTGGAATTTTTGGAGTCTTAGGGGTATTTTAGTAATTTTCACTTTTCTAGGGTTTTTTTTGTAAATTTCAGTTTTAGGGTTATCTTTGTAATTTTGTATTTTCAATTTATTATTTATACGGGGGCTAGGGGGATTAGGGATTTATCGTATTGAATCTTGAGATTTTTTTTGTGGGAGGTTGCGGCTTTGCCTTGAATAGAAGCTTGGAAGAGCTGTCCACCTCTTGAACGTGGCCAAGAAAGAGCGATGTCCTTTCGAAAGAACTCATCCTATCTTTGTATCTCTTTTATTTGCAGTTTTCCATCAATAAAAATCCCACTTTTCCCCCTAAATCTTCTCTTTAAACCCTAAAAATCCCACCTTTCCACCAAAACCCTAATTTTCTACATCAAAACCCTTGCGGATCCTATGACATATGTGCTGTCTAGGTAGATATCAGATCTTGTGGTGCGTATAAATATTTTTTGTTTGCATTATTTTAACAATGCAACCAGGAATGAATGGATAACAATGGAAACATTTTTAACAAGAAGCCTAACATTTTCCATGATACTTAGAGGAAAACATTTAAAAATCAACTTGTTACATCATCAGAGAGCAGTTAGATGTGCAAAAAGAAACGTCAGATAAATGTTCTTTCTGGCAAGAACATATAACAATGTAATAATGGACAGAACCTTGGACTTGCCCAGTTCCAGACGAATACACCATTTCAATTCGGACATGTAAAAGGAACTGCAACATTTTATCCCCATTGCTATAGTAGTTGCTGTAATCTTATTGAAGAGAGGCTTTGTCACTGGTGCTATAGGTTCATCAAACATGGAAAGAAGCACAAAGGTTTGCTTCATTAGTTCCATTGCTTTGTTGATGGAGAAATTGTATTGTATTAAGTTCTAAATGTTCTGCCAAACCCTTGATATTTTCTCGGCATTGAAGAGTGACAGTCGTGTTATAAATATAATTTTAATTTGCATGTAATTTTTCCATTTATTTTATTTTTGTATGCTCTTGTAGGAAGAGTTAGTAATTATATTTCATTCAGCAGTCCTGCAATTATTATCGGCAAAAAATTTCTTCTAGCTCTTTGAATAGACTGTAGACTATCTTCATGAACTCCCTTTACTGAAAAATTCACTCATTTCAATATAAACATTGATGTTCAAAATGGTTACACTTTTCCCTCTTTCTGTTAATGTAGCTTGCAGAAGTTTTTGCAAGGGATGGCATGTCCTTTATGGCAAGTTGTCAAAATCTTGTCTCTCGACCTTGGGTAATTGATGATCTGGACACATTCAGAATGAAATGGACTAAAAAGTCTTGGAAAAAGGTATAGCATTCGTTACATGCTTCCACATTTTTGATTTATTATATTGGAATGAATGTACATGAGGTGTTGTGTAAATTGATTTAATCCTAATTTACTCATTAATTCCTCACTAAAACCAAATAAAATAAAATAAAAATTTCGACAATAGCTACAACAACATCAATGAAGGGGGAAAAAGAACACACGCCCCTCCCCTTTTTTGTCTTTCTCCCTTGTCAAACAGTCAAGCTCCCCTTTTGGTGCCATTTCATATTATTGCAGGTCCTGCTGTTTAGCAGTGAAAACAAAATAGGATAAAGTAGAAATATATCAAATTTAAAAACATACCTTAGAGAATATTCTTTAAACTCTGCATACTACACTATGACGACTGAAGCTAAACTACGAACATCGAAATCTCCTCGTATACTTGTTCAGCACCTAACTGAAACAAACAAGCACCGCTAGCTTAGAGAAGATTACATCTAATCCTAGCATACAACAAAAGGCTGGCATATATAGAATGAGCAAGGTAAAGCATTTGAACTACCAAGTGACAAAAAAGATATCGGGTGAACGTGTAATTTAAGTTTATTTAAGAATTATAGTATAACAAACTACAGAAAAAGCTTGGATATGATTTTACAATTTATTATTGTGCTGTAAATATTTCTGTCATGTGAATGGAAACTTATATCAATCTTAGACTGTGACTCATGTTGGAGAGTACGATATGGAACTCGAAGTCCAACTTCTACCACGGGCACGCTTATCTGGGACGAGTACAAAACAGAAACAGGAAGGGACTCTGGATCCCTTTGACGGTCCAAACAGATACATGAAAGGGGACTCGTCAGGTAAACAGATTCATGAGAGGATCTAACCAGATATGGTCCGAAAGCATAAATTCAGTCGCTCTTGCACACACTGTAATATGTGTTTTCCCAAAACACAGTGAGCCTAAATGTGATGTCATCTTAAATATTTAGTTTAGTGTCAAGTGTTATATGCATGAACTGTAACTATTGTTATATTGTTTGAATGGTTATCATGTCATACGTTGATGTGTCAGGAATTTAACTCAAAATTGTATCAGTTGTAGTGCTGATTACTCGGCATGCATTAAAGTTATCAGGTTGCAACATAATTCTCAGAGAGTGTCAAGGTTCATATCATCGTAAATTACATAGTTAGGGTTTTTGTGCATCAAGTCAATGTTGCAATTCATGTTTCCAACAGTTACATAAGTCGTGTCAATTTCTAGTCGCGAATCAATTTGTTCCAGTATCATGATATGCATATCCCTCTACGTAATTTAATGATAGCGTTGGTAATTCTAATTATTAAAACATGTGGCGGTGTCAACACATTCTCGATTAAAAGTTTATTCTAATGAGTTTATAGTTAATTAAACCAATCTGTTGGGAATTTCAATTTTCTACGGACTATCATATCACATAAATCTGAAAATTGATTTGAGACATGAATTTAATATTTTGCAAAAAAAGAAAAGAAAAGGATATCAATCATATGGGATCAGATTCACATCTCATGCGAACCAAAACTAATCTACAGTCTACCAGTCAGAGGAATTTTTTGCCGCATTTATAATTTTTAGGAACAATGGCCAGTTAAGTCATATGCTCAATCAACATCAAATAGTGAAGCGGCTCGTAGCCCAATAAGAACAATAGACCAACAGTCAGCCGTTGGCAGAGCAACTGGGCAAAAAGTCAAACTCAAGGACACCAGCAACAAGGCAAGGAGCCCAGGTACAACAACACAATTGCAAGGGTCCAAAAGCAAAAATCGATGACAAATCAAGAGCCCAAGGCAACCTAACATCCAGGCAAGCCCCAAAGAAACACCCGCATGCAAAGCCCGAGCAATTAGCCTATAAAACACCCACGACACAACCACGCAGCGGTGAAAATCCAACTCTAGCGGCCAGCTGTTCAAACAACATCCCAACCCCCAACCGAAAAATAAGAGATGAGGTGGGCAGTGGAGAGGGTCGCCCCAGAACTCGTTAGGGTGTCGAGAATTATCATTTTTATGGAAAATCTCCTCACGACAACTATGAATTATCACATCCTATGACCATCAAAAACCCCAACGATTCACCGTGAATTTCACTCTCAAGATTCAAGCAAGTCCTCATCCAAAATTAACAACATACAAATTCATAATATGAAAGAAAAAAGAGTTCTAACCAAAGATTTAATATTTAGAAAAATAAACTGAAATAACTTGGGTCGAAATGATCTATGTTCACCATATGTGGCCAAAAATCACAAGAATTCCTCGCTCAAGACTCCACTAGCGATGGTTGCTTGATCAACGAGGAAGAAACGAAAACAATCGAAAATCCAAATCCGAATGATTTAAATCGGAAAATTTTTAGAGGAAGAAATTTTTTTTTTCGCCTAAAAAACCCTAGAAACAGGAGAGAGTATTTATAGAAGAGGGGAAAAAATGCGTGAGGTGATAGAGCGGAGGAGTTTGATTCGAATTGGGATTTCTCGCAGAGGAAAGAGGAGGTTGTTCATGTGTGAGGAGAGCTAGGGGTTTCCAAAGAAAAGAGCGGCTACCGCTGCTGCTCGTTCATTAGCAGGAGAGGGGCCCCGATGAAAGATGGGATTTTAAAAGTGGGCTTGGGCTTTCTACAAGGAAAGAAAGACGGAATGAAATAAAGGAAAAAAATAGAAGAGGAAGAGGAATGCGGCTGTGGGCTTGGGCCTTCTGGCTTTTGTTAAAGAATTAAGAATGGGAATTAGGTTGGCTGATCGTGGGGTTGGTGGAAGAAAAAGAGGAAAAGCAAGATGGAAAGAGAGAAGATGATGGGAAAAAATCACAGAAAATCCCAATAATCACATTAAATATTCGTACCATTACATTCTACTCAACTTACAAAATGTTCCGTCTTTGGAATTTCCAAATACAAGTTACATTTACTCATTAATGCTTCCTATTGCTTTACTTTTTAAGGCTACCCATCCGGTTTTGGATATCGAGATTGGGCATGCCTTTTTCTTATGGTGTTGAAGGGATTTGTGCAGCTTACTAGAACTCTCTGCGATGTGGGTGGTTGAAAATTTTGATTAAGATGCCACATTTAGTTTGCTCGTTTTATTAAAAAGCTATTCAATGTCAAAATGACTTCTATCAGATATAATTTGTGTCTATGGCAGTTACCTGTATTTCTTCATTTGGTCAGGGTTCATTAATTTCATGGTTTAATGCTGACACTTGCGCTTAGAGAGATAACAAACAAAGTTTCCTAAAGAAACCCTTTCTACAATTCTATATTATGAGAAGATCCTACTTAACAGTAGCTGTTTTAAATGTCATGCTATGGGTATTCTATGGTCGATGTGTTTTCTCTGGTGTTTGGATTGTACTTCTATTTTTTCTGTAGGCGACTGTCCATTTTGCTGCTTTTTACAGGCCATTATTTTTGTTGATAATTCTGGTGCTGATATTATACTGGGCATATTGCCATTTGCGAGAGAGTTGCTTCGGCGAGGTACACAGGTTTGACCTAATACACATACATGGCCTCACTATTATCCTTCATGATGAAGATGCAACCATTCTCAACTACTCTGCTGCTAGATTTTTCATTTTTAAAAAAACTTATATTGCGCCTCATTGTGTACCTCATCGTGGCGTGCTTTTCTTCCATTTACAGCTGTGCTTATTCAGTAAATGGGTTACCATGTTTCTCAGACGACTATTTGGTCATCTGTTTTGCACGTTGTAACAAAAGATTCCATTAAAATTTAATAGAATATAATTTATTTCTTAGCAAGTCATGATCATAGCTTCTTGCAAACATTTATTGTGAAATGTCTTTTCAAATTTTCCTTTTATGGAAAAAATAAATATTGTTATGTCCAAAGAGAATAATGGTTAAAATTAGAGTAAATCTATTATTATTATTTTTTGAGAGGTGTAAGCAAAAAAATTGAACCCATGTTGGTTATACACACACACACACATATACATATACATATATACATACATACATACATATGCATATTAAGGTAAAAAATATGTATTAGAGAATTCATGTGATAAAATTTTTAAACATCTAAAATTTGATAGTTTAAACTCAATTTAAATCTTGTCGAAATAAATAGTTAAAAATTAAAATTTAATATCCCAAATTATATTAAGAGAATTATATACGAAACTTCTTATAACTAATCAAAAAGTAAAATGGCCGATAGTTGCATGTAGATAATTAAGGTGTACAAAGTAGTTTATGAATGATCTAAGAATGAAAGGTTTTTTTTTGTAAGTTCTTGGCTATTTTAGATTTTGATGTATTTCTAATATTTAATATTTTAACACCATATTTAGCCATAGATTAAAAAATATTTATAATGCGGCCATCTTTATTTGCTCTATCTACCTAATCTTGTGGCTTGATATGACTGTTGTAAGGACGAGTTTTATTTAAAATAAACCTCAAGAATTAAAAGATAAAAATAGATGGTAATTATATAGAGGAGTTAAATGAGAAAAGAAAAGTATGAATAGATATAACATACAGATATAAATTGTTAAGATCTCTAAAGATATAATATACAGACACAAAAAAGTAACTAAAAGTATTAAAAATATTAGTTATAATTTGATAGGATCTGCTAGCATTTTGATGGATAAAGTTAGGGTTTTTGGTGGAAAAGTGAGATTTTTAGTGGAAATTTTTAGGGTTTAATAGAAGTGATATGGGGAAAAGATGGAATTTTTATTGATATAAACTGAATATAAAAGAGATACAAGATAGATTTGAGTTCTTTCGAGAGGAACTCGCTCTCTATTGGCCATGTGTGAGAGGTGGACCGCTCTCCCAAGCTTCTATTCGAGACGAAGCCACAATCTTCAATAAAAAAGAAATTCCTCGACCTCTCACAAGTTTTCAATTAATATTCGACCCCTCTACTCTCCCTTCGTCCCATATAAATACTAAACTGGAAATAATAAAATTAAAAAATCCATAAACTTGAAAATTACAAAAATGCGCATGAAAACAGAAAATTATGAAAACGTCTTTGCAACTAAAAATTTCAGATTTATCATTACTCCGCCCATGAAAAACTACCTTGTTCTCAAGGTGGTGCATGCATCCTTGGACCACCCTGCACCAAATGGGTTGCCTTCCTCCTGAGTCAAAGGGATGGGATTGGTCTCCACCGCCCTCAATGATGCCAGGATAGATGTCACAGAAGTCACCCAGTCTGGCTGAAAGTCCTCCATGTCCAAAACAGGAACACATGTGCTCAGAAGTTCGTCCATGTGCAAATATGAGCCATGGGGCATCGTAAAAGTGTCGACGGGCCATGACGGGCCCAGCGAAACTGCACGCAGGCCTTTGCAGGCTAGCAGTACTGTGGGCGGGCCTTGCAGGGCACGCATGCCAGTGAGGATTGCCTGCAGCCCTTGGCGACGATCTAGGGGCTATCGCCCCCCGCTTCCTTCTTGCGTCGATCCTTGCCTTCTGAGTGCAGGTCAGCATCAAAGCTGTCAATTGTTCTGACTTTTTGGTTTAAAGACGGTGCCTTTTGCTCTAGATCTGCGTCGAAATCGTCGTTGATGCCCAGATCTGCGTTGCTGATTTCATCTTTCTTTATATCGGGCTTTATGGTCTCCTTCCGAAGGTGAAAGATCATATCTATCTCTATCCACCTTTTCTTTATTTCAGATCTGCACTTTGAAAAGCTTTCTTTCATGAATTTCTACAGATCCTCCGCCTTACCATCGAAAGCTTTGACCTTTTTTGTCGCCGCTATGGATCATAATGCTTTGATACCAAATTGATAGGATCCACTAGGGTTTGATGGATAAAGTTTGTGTTTTTGATAGAAATGTAAGGTTTTTAGTGGAAAAGATGGATTTTAGGGTTTAATGGAAGAGATATGTGGAAAAGGTGGGATTTTTATTAATAAAAAACTGAAAATAAAAGGAAATACAAGATTGGTTGAGTTCTTTTGAGAGAAATTCGCTCTCCCAAGCTACCAATTCGAGAGGGGGCCTCACGCTCCAATAAAAGAGGAATTTTTATCAACCTAACATATGATTTCACTCAATATTCGACCCCTCTACTTCCCATTTGTCCAATATAAATACTAAAATGAAAATAAAAAGATTACAAGAAGACCATAAACTTGAAATTACAAAAATGCCCTTGAAAACTGAAAATTACGAAACACCCCAACAACAAAAAATTCCAGATTTATCAAAACTATGCAGGAGACAGTGTCTCCGCCAGAAAGGAAAGGATGAAATAAAAAAAACTCTGATTTACACAAGAAAGAAAAATAAATAAAAGAGATTAGACGAAAGAGTAAGAAAAACGTGATTATCTTTTCATACAAGCTGAAATCAGAAAGAATAACGAAAATTTCATACAGAATATATGATATCTATACATCTTGAAATTTTAGGAGGAAAATAGGACTTTTACATTTTTTCACAAATTATCTTGGAACTCAAGCAATATCTATAAAGTTCATAAATCAAATTAATTGAAATTCCATTGAGGTCAAAACTGATGTACAAAATCCATGTGGCATTTTTATGGAATCCCTAAATTGTTGCCTTTTATAATAGTACTAGAAATTACCCGTGCACTAAGTGCACGGAGCAAAAAATAAACCCCCTACGAACAGGGCACGGTGCACGCGTGCAACCGAAAAAGAGCGAGAAGTGGGTGTGTGGCGGTATCGTCGGGGGGTAAAAAGGGGGCAAGCATGTAAATAAGGAGGCTAAAAGGGCTAAATTGCAAACACCCAAGGGCAAACATGCAAATAATTGGGACGAAGGGGAGCATGCAATCTTTTTTTAATTTTTTAGTGGGGTGAGGTATTTATGGTTGTGCCATTGTCCCATGTGGCGATGTGACATTGCCACATGGGACAATGGCAAAACCGTAAATCCCTCTTTTAATATATATATATATATATATATATATATATATATATATATATATATATATATATATATATATATATATATATAGCTTATATGCCACTGAGAAATTACTAGCTAACCCTCCTCATAATGAAATTTTGATGAAGAAGAGGAGAAGAGAAATCATGAAAGGGAAAACTGAGGAACTCTTCCCTCAGTCAATAATTAATCTTTGAACCTCTATTTATAGTGACTAAACATAGATTTTGAATTCAACTAAATTTGATTTCTTAATCCGACCAGACTACAACTCTTAATGAAGATAAATTTCATTCAGGTAAATGTTCAACTCAACTAAACTCTATTCCAAACAGAAATAAAATCTTAAGTCATATTAAGACTCATATTCCGACTAAATAGACAGACTATGTCCATTTAAGATCTGATTTTTAGAAGCATCAAAGACAATCTGCTTTATTAAATGCATGTGTCAGGCTTGTGGTTAAGAGTCAAGGAAGAACCTTGCATTTAATATTATGTAGCAAACCCACCAAAAATCTGGCTTGCACATCTTTTTTCATGTGTGTCATAAGCTAGTCAGTGCAGCTATCCACCTTAAAATCGCATTACCAAAAAAATCATCTACCTTAAAAATCAGGATAGATTTCTTTTTACACAAAAAGGTCCTCCGGGCAAGATACCGTACCTGACTTTCCTAACCCCACAACCAAGTTTTGGGTGAATCTTACCGTTTGGGAATTTGCTTAGCCATTCAGTGTATCTCTTTTGCATACCTTCCACCCTTGTTAGCTTGTTATATACTTTTATCCACTGTGTAGCACTCAAGTGGTTTACTAGAGAGAAAGCTATCATGTTTAGCTGGGAGAAAATTTCCAACAGTGATGTAGAATAGGACAGCTGTAAACTCTTGCCTCTCACGATAGCCCCGAGATACTGGAATGGAGGCACACATTTGTGGATATTCAAATGTTTGACCTCTGCTTCCATGTTAAACTAATTCCTAAGCAGGGGTGGAGCCATGATTTTCACATAGGTAGGGTACTGTCACAGACTCAGCTCGAACCTTGATTTGCTGTAGAATGGAACCAAAGTATAGAAGTATGCAGTTGGCAAACAATCACAGTACTTCTTTTCCTATCACATGTTTTCTTGACTTATTTTTATTTTGCTATAAATATATAGATTATGGCATGGACACACTGCAATTTCTTTGTTGAAAGCTTCATAAGAGAAATTAAATACTTGATGTAACTCTGTTTTTTTTTGAATAAATGGTAAATTGTTACACTAAGGGGTTCTTAAGTATAGTTTTATATAGGAAAATTTAATTGAGCTGGTGGAATTTTGCATTTTTGTTTTAATATTAACATAGTTTGTGTTTAAGTAATCAATCAGTTTCCTCCTCATTGTTTTCTTTCTAATCAATCCATTGCCTAATTTATGTGGTGCTGGGTGTTATAGTAGGAATGTGCTAACTAAATTGTCTTCTCTCTTTGGAAGCACATGGGAAGCCAATGAAGGCCATTTCGACACACATACACCAGCAATTAAGTGGATTACGGTGGACATTAATTAATTGAAGTTTATTGGATCAAATGTGAAATCGTTGACACATATATTTTGCGTAAGCATTTCTGCCTCGCACCCACCAACCGCCCACAGACAAATATACACAGCTTTGCCTATGCTTTTGAGCCATGAACACACCACTCAGTAGTGCAGTGAGTAGTTAGTATTTCTGACCCGAGATAAGAGAATAGTATTGCAGTGACCAGTTGGTATTTCTGACCTGAGATAAATACTAGTAGGTGGTCCTCATGCTTAAGCCTCCAGTAGAAACATACCAATGCAGTAGAGTCTGATTCATGAAGAAGCCAGATGAAGGAGATTTATGACATGCTAGTGCCCCACCCCCACCCTCACCCCCCCCCCCCACCAAAAAAAAAACCAATTTGGACATTGAAATTTGAGGAGCAATACTTCATTTAACTCCCTTCTCTAAGGTCATATACTTCCTCCGTAACCACCTCAGAACTTATGATGTTCTACAACTACCTTTTTAAATTAAGAAGTTCTCGGGGAGAAGGTATGTTGTGTAATCTATTTACCTACTTAATAGGCACCTTGCCGTGTTGATGTGAGTTTCGAACCAAGAAGGTTAAGTTTATGCACCATGAATTTATATTTAAACAGAAGTTACAGTGGCTTTTAGGCAAGGATCAAGGTTTCGCTTGATACCCTCAGGTATCCGGTGTTTCGTATCGGTTTCAAACCTGACCAGTATGAAACCACATAGTGTTTCGGTCGGTTTCAGCTGAAATTAGCCGATTTTGACTGGAATGTAATTGTTTCGACTGAAACAAAGAGGGACAAAGAAGATTACAGTTAAAAACATGAAATAATAATAGAAATTGATTTTAAAAAATCATGTGAAGCAATAGAAAAATCCATGTGAATACACAATTATCATTGTGACTAAACAATGCTAATCCAGTGATAAAATAGTGATGTAAATAAACCTTTAAATTCGTAAGAGAAGCTGAGGTAGATCAGTATGAGAATATTTTCTTTTATAATTTTAGAAAACAAAGAAATTGAAATTTTCTTATCTATTTCAAAAGTGAGCTTGATTAGAGTTGCTGGTTGCCAGAGCTCATTTCAAAGTTGGTGAACTCTGATCTTTGACGATCTCCTCTCATCATTTCAAATCCTTTGCTCTTCATCGCAATCAGTAGATCTTCTTTTCTCTGCATCGGTGTGTGAAAATCATCAAAAAATTTCGATTTTGTCAAGCTGAGAGGGCGAAGTGTGAAGGCAAGGGGGTGGGAAAGGGTCAAGGAAGCGGCGAGAATTTTAGGACAGATTGTTGATTTTTTGCAGATGAAATAAAGAAGAAGATAAGGGCTCGCGTTAAGATTGAGGATTGCCGCTCATAGCTAACATTTTACTCAACATAGACTGCTATTAACAAGTGTGCCATTCACTTTTAACCGTTTAAATAAAGTGAATGGTAAACTTGTAAATAAAGCAAAGATGTTGAGCAAACTATGTACGGTGACTAACATACGGATCTCATTTTGCTCAACATAATATTGATATTTACAAGTTTGCCACTACGATTAGGCTTTTAACAAAGTGAATTTACACTTGTAAATAAAAGAAAAAAATGTTTAGCAAACTATGTAAGGTGACCAACAACTTAAGATAAGAGCGAGTTTTGCTCACGTACGGCATGCGCGAACACGTGTCGAACTCAGAAGCTCCCATATTAGAATTTTGCAATTTTCTACTACAAATTTTCATATCTATAGTTTTCTTTGCAAATTTAACTACAATTTTTTGCATTTTAATTTTACATGTTTTGTACTACAATTTTTCGTATTTGCACTTAAAATTATTCTTAACTAATAATAACTACTAATACAGAAATACTAATACATAATAATATTAACTAATGGTTATGAAACATGCTTAAGTAATATTTCTTAGTAATTCTTGGTTATTGGTGAATTTTAATGTTAATGGTCAATTTCGTGGATCTTAATTATGCTCATTGTTAATTTTATTTCATGATAATTTTATTTTTATTGTTATTACTATTTAATTTTAAATTTTATTGTTATCGTTTACTTTTAATTTTATTATTATTATAGGTCAATATTTATTTTAATGTTCATTGGGTAAACTTTAAAAGTTAGTTAATTTTCGTTGTTAAAATTTAGAGATAATGCTAAATGTGTAGAAATAATGTTAGATATTTGAAATTTTAATTTTTTAAAATTGCGCTGTAACATGTTCTAAAGTGTGTTAAGTTACTATACATTTAGCATTACGATAGTTTAATAAGAGAGTTGGTACCATGATTAATTAATTTTAATAGTTTAACATTACTAAATAATTAGCCCATTATATTTTGTCTTCGTTTATAAATATTAATTTAGATGTCTTAGAGAACTCTTAAGGAGAAATAGTTGGATATTAAGTGGGCCAATATGGTAAAATGATTGGAAACAACCATATACATGTAATGTGTGATTACTGTCGGGAAAAAAATGCATGGATGCGTGACTCGCCTTATGGAACATTTGACGGGAATTTTCAGGATGTGATGACATATACCGAAGCATCGAAAGAAGTGCGAGCAGAGATGAAGGAACTCATATTTATCAAGAGAAAAGAAAAGCAAATGTTAAAAATTTGAGCAGATGATTGAGGAAGAATTTATGGCTAGGTCTGGAGGTGCAAACTCGGACGAGGATAATAATGATGATGATGAGACAAAAGAGAGTTTGAAAAGTATTAGGAGCAAATATGTAATAATTTACCAAAGAAGAAATCAAACTTGCTAGTAGAAGAAACTTGCTAGTAGAAGAATGTGAGCAGGATCGTTTGTGGGGTATAGACAAATCCTGTATGGTTCGTGCTGAATCTACCGACGGTTCATCTGGTTTGTTAAAATATGGTTCTATTCACGCAGAACATTCGGATAGATTGTCTAGCATTCTAAAATCCGATATAGGTAGTGCAGACCCTTTTACTTTAACGAAAAAGGCAAAACTCAAGCGATTTAAAGACTAATGGCTAGAGCTTTCTCGGTGGACGGGTAGCTAAATTTTTGTACTATAGTCACATTCCACATAATGACCAATACGCCATACTACCAATTATAGCAGACACTTTAACGGAAGTAGGTCGTGACGTTCCTTTACACACTGTTCGAGAGTTTTCCCACACATTTAGACCTGAAGGTTGAAGAAACCTAAAACCATATTAAAACTTTAATAGTTATTGGGATGTGTATAGTTACACACTAATGTGTGATGACTGGACAACACAGAATAGAAGGCAGATTATAAATTTTCTTGTGTATTCGACCTACGGGATAATATTCCTTGACTCGACGGATGCAACCGACCGCTTTTAGAATAATCCATACATATTTGACCTGCTAGATTAATATGTAGAAATATTTAGAGAGTATAGAATCGTCCAAGTAATTACTGATAACGGAGTAAACTATAAATCAGTTGGGCATTTGTTGATGCAAATACGAAGAGGGCATTTGTATTGAACTCAATATGTGTCACATTGTATTGATTTGATATTTTCTGATATGTCGATAAAAAGAGACCTGAAAAAGGGTTGATCATGCTTGCAATCACAAGATTTGCAATCTACTTTATTGCATTTACGTGCATCAGGATGATCTAAGGAGAATGATCACCTTAAGAGAATGATACAAAAATTTTCCTAAGCTCAAACCGAAAGAAAGGACTATTGCAATCAATGTGGAAAATTTGTTTCACGGTGATTACTTCTGCCAAGACTTTCGTAATGTTATTACCGTATTTGAGCCGTTGGTGAATGTTCTAAGAATGGTCGATAGCGATGATAAAACCAAGATGTGTAATCTTTACGAGGCCATGGATTGGGTAAAAGGAGCAATTTAAAAAATTGTTTGGAGATGTAATCCCCACGATCCGAGTCCGAGCTGTTGGGCTTCGGCCAAGTAGTGATCCGGAACCCTGGGGTTCTTGAAAATGATGGGACATGATTGATAAAAATGTGATATGCAGCTACATCAATATATTCATGATACATGTAAATATTGTATTTTTAGTTAAACTTAATGTGATATAGATCATTTATTTACATGATGTTTTACTTGCAGGATATTTTCTAAGTCCTTGTTTTCAATATTTCACCAATGCAACAAATAACAATGGGGTGTTGGTTGGATTTAGACATGTGGTCGAGAGATTGGAACCTGACCTCTCGAAGCAACTTGAGATAGACAAATAAATGATTTTAAGATAATTTTATTTTTATATATGATTCGATCCAGTCGTTGACATTCTGAAATTATGCATGATAATTGTGCGTGGAGTTACATAGGATGAAAGTTGGTGCATTCATGTATGACGATAAAACATGTTACTACATATATTTATAAGAATTTTAGTTCATTGTATGTTTTCCATAAACTGCTTTACCTTTTTTTGACCAAGAGAACTATTGTAGCTGAATGTGGTTAATTATTGTGAGAGTAAGCTCCAAATCTTACACACATTTAGATGTGCATGTTTTAAGCCAAACTCTCCAAATTGTGAATGAAACCAGACCACATTTGCACTCGTTCACACATACCATGAACATGTTATTAATTAGAAAATCTTAAAAAAGTGGTTTATGAGGCATTTTAATATGAGGCTGAGAGAAAGACACTGCAAGAAGAGAACAACCGATGATTAACTGATTGACTTGGATCAAATTTTTCACGAGGATGATCCGTTGGATGAATGGAATAGGGAGACAGAAGACAGTATGCTTGATGCCATAGACAATTCTTGGTTGGACGAAGCGCTTCGGAAGCAGCCACAACCAAGTCACATCCAAGTGAATTTTACGTATAAGCGAAAGAAGACAGTAACTTAGCGAGATTGTGATGATGATTCGTCTCTCGATGAATAAGGTCATATATATGGAGGTTGTGGTGCTTCGAAATAAACTCATCATTCTCAGAGAAATGAGGATCATGCTTACTGATACAACTCATTTGCATGGGTATAAAGTTCATGATAGACATCATCAAAGTGAAGAAATAAAGAACGATACTTATGCTTGACATTCCAATTATCATAGGTATCAATGTTTTCATTATTATGGAGATTATGATAATCCTGTCATTCATGAATTATATTCCAGTGAGTACTCATGCAATGTCATGGCAATTATTACACATCGTAGAAATACTATAATATGTATGCAAATTATGATAGTCAATGTACTGTTTAAATATCACTGGGCAATCTAGCAGTCAAGGCAGTAATGGCATGTCTTTTGCCGAGTCAAGCCGGCTATCCGTATATGATAACATTATATCATTTTAAAGATCAGAACAGGTGTGATATTGTTATTCACCTTACTACTTTGTATCATAATTGGATGATACCAACTTATTCCTCATCATTTTTGTATTGTTATTCTTTTATATTAATAAAATAATGAAGGGATGGATGTGTTCTTAGAGAAGTTTTACCCAAAAATTTTGTACAACTATATAGCTAGTATAAATTATTGATGCATTTATATGAATAAAATATTGTATAATTATATATGTAATACATCGCTATATGTATATACATATTTAAAATATCTCCGAAACCGAAACCCGAAATGAAGCTACCAAAACTACTGATACGAAAGAAACAAAACGAAACTTTGAAACCACTGAAATGAGCAAAATCTATCTGAAACTTAAAATTCCCAAAAGACCGAAACCGAAACCGAGACCTTTAACCTTGCTTTTAGGCTCATAGAGGCCGACTCTTTTAGAGCCTCCTTCAGTTGCAAAGTAATGGATTACCATGAATATATCATATCCTACAAAATACCAATTTTGCTTGAAGAAGATGACAAAGTCTTGAGGACCCTGAGGGCTATTAGACATCATGTCTTTCAGTACACTGCTACTTTCTCCAATAGACAGTACAATATATTGTTATCCAGATTATGACATTTTTATTGTATGATTACAACATTGCTGTCTATCATTAACTACACCTACATTCGAAATACCAAAGGAGACACTCAACAACTGTCAATCTTACCCATAATAACCTCTTTGTCCAGGCTGTTAGTGTTATTGTTAGATTCTAGCTTGCTTTTGTGGTGGTGCAGTAAAAGAAGCGTCTATTAGCTTCTCTTTCCTGTAGGACTTACGTTTGCTTAGTTGACATTAATGTGTTTTCAAGTTGTGTGTTTATTGAAGTATGTTGCACCAAAATTCCATAGTTGTGATGTGGGTCGAGGGTTGAGGGCTTATATTCAGAGGTTTTGTTTAATCCACATTTTAAGTGTGTATCTAATGGGATTTGAGCCGGGTTGCTTTAATACCATATTAAAGTTCTTGATAGTACATTGATAGACTTGGGGGTGCGGCGGCAACCAATGACAGATATGTAATTTCTAGATGGGTGGGTTTTTATAATTTTGAGGGTCCAGGGAACAGATCTGTAATTTTAGGCGTTGAAAACCGTAGGTCAAGGGTATTTTTGGTAATTTAAGGACGGTGGCTCATTTGAAGTTTTATTATAAATAAAGGAAAAGATTAGAATGTGGGAGGTGTGGAGATTTGAGAAAGGGTCGAGAGTAGACAAGATTAGAAGTAGGAAAATTTAGATCTTGGGAGAGTTAGACATTTTCTCTCGAATCAAAGGCTAGTAGAGAGATCCTCGAAAGAGGCCATATATCTTGTATTTCCTATTGAAATCCAATAAAAATTCCATCTTTTAATCCAAATCCACTAAACCCTGAAATTTATCCCCAAATCTCATCCGGCTCGTATCAAATTGGTTTCAGAGCGGTTCGATCTTGATGATGGCGACGAGAAAAATGGATGTTTGGGAGGAGAAACGACGAGTGATATTGGAGGAGCCAGAATCCATGGTGAAGCAATGTTTGAGGTGTGGAGCCACCCTCCACCTGAGAGGGAGACTATTGAGGTAAATGATGGAGAGTGGATGCGTGTTGAAGCAAATGATGAAGGAGTGGATGCGTCCTTCGCCTGCGAGGGAGACTACAAAGCCAGATCTGAATGAAGACAAAGTCAGCGATGCTGATCTGAAGCTAAAGGCGGTGCCTTTAGACAAAGGAAAAGGAAAAAATCATCCCTTTTGAGGAGATATCCATCAAAAGGGCGATCCAGCTTTAGATCTGGTTTCCGACGACGATTTCGACGTAGATCTTGGGCTAAAGGCAACACCTTTGACCAGGAAAAGTGGAAAGTCATCGACTTTGATGTAGATCTTCACCCAAACAACTAGGAACCTCGTGCTGAGGGAGAGATCCCACCCCAAATCTGTGGGTGATGCGGCGAGGGAAGGTGGCTCTTGGGCGGGCCGTTAGGAGGCCATCGGCCATTTGGCTGGGTGGCCTCTAGGCGGGCCACCAAGGCCAGGCCCACTGAGGGCGGGTCATCTTGGAGACCGGCAACCCCGGAGGATTTTTCAGAGGACACACAGATCGTGGTTTGCAGATGGAGCACATCTTGGGCCTCAACGAAATGCTTCGGATGTGGCTGATCTTCAAGCGGGCTTGACGATCATCATGGCGTCCATCCGGGTTTTGCGGAGGGCATTGATGTTCTTGGGTGGCCCAACGACAGTGGGAGAGATCTGAAAGGCTTCGGCAGGGTCAAAAGAGGCCCACAAGAAGACGTCGGCCCTTTCGTGAGCAACGACGATGGTGGTAGTGGCACTCATGGGATTTGACCGAGTGGAGACGAGCACTCTTATTACTTCATGCGAAGAATAATATGATTCTTTGGGGGGCCGAGTAATGATAGACTTGGGATACAGTGAAAACCAATAACAGATCTGCAATTTTTGGATACATGTGTATTTTTGTAATTTTGATGATACATGGGTATATCTGTAATTTTAGCCTGAAACTGTAGGTTAGGTGCATTTTGATAATATAAAGATAGCGGCTCATTAGGAGTTCTATTATAAATAAAAGGAAAGATTAGAATGTGGGAGGTGTGAAGATTTTTAGGAAAGGATTGAGAGGATGAAAGATTAGGAGTAGAAAAGCTGAGATCTTGGAAGAGTTAGGCATTTTCTCTCGAATCAAATACTAGAATAGTGGTCCTATCGAAAGATGCTACTTACCTTGTATTTCTTATTGAAATCCAATAAAAATTCCATCATTTTTTCCAAATCAACTAAAACCCTAAATTTGTCCCAAAATCTCATCTGGATCGTATCAAATTAGAATCAGAGTGGTTCGATCTTGGAGGTACAGTTGGGAGGCTCATAGCGGCCTGCCCAAGGGCATCCTCTTATATGAAGCCCCCTTGGGTTTAGGAGGGTTTTCGCTATTATGTGGGTTCTCATCGTTTGGTTGCAGATTTGCCTCGAAGTCGACAAGTTTCCACCTTTCCTTGCTTAAAGGTAACGCCCTCCTGAATCTGCGTTGTAGTAGTAGTCGTTGCTCTGATCTGATGCTGGACCTCCTTCAGATAGATCCCCTCTGCAAAAGGGATGATTTTTCCCATGTCATTGTCCAAAGGCACTGCATTTATCTTCGGATCTACGCCGTTGACTTCATTTTCTTTCAGATTTGGCTTCATCGACAATTTCTTAGGTGGTGTCCTCCCAGGTTTGCTTTATCAAGAGCTCCATCGACGAAAACATTTCCTCAATCTTGTCCACCTTTTTCGCATCCTTTTGTTGTTGATCCTTGATGATCTGAATTTTGCCTTCTAATTTTTCCTCCAAATCTTCCATCTTTCATGTCGCCGACATCATTCTATGCTATAATATCAATTTGTTACGAATTTCTAGGGTTTTGTAGATAAAAATAGAATTTTTGGTGGAAAGATTCAATTTTTTATGATAAGTGTAGGATTTTAGGGCTAAACGAGTGGATTTAGGGGGGAAAGACGATATTTTTATTGATAATAGAAAGTGGATTCAACGCTAGATGGCCTCGTTTGAGAGAAGGACCGCTCTCCTAGCTTTTGATTTGCGAGAAGATGCCTAACTCTCCCAAGATCTAAGTTTTCTCACTCTTAATCTTTTCTACTCTCAATCCTTTTCTCAAATCTTCACACCTCCCACGTTCTAATCTTTTCTTTTATGTATAATAAAATTCTCAATGGGCCGTCGCCCGTAAATTAACAAAATATCCTTGACCTAGGGGTTTCAGCCTAAAATTACAAATCTGTCCATCTACCCTCAAACTTACAGAAACATTCATGTGTCCAGAGATTACAGATTTATCATTGGTTGTTGCTGCACCCCCCAAGTCTATCATTTGATCATTGAGAAGAACATTGGAAAGAGAAGAATTAGGATTATGTAATCTAGATCTTGGGAGCGTTATGCATTTCTGTCAGGCAAAAGCTAGTAGAGTGGTCCTCCGTTCGAATGAGGCCATCCATCATGGTATCCACTTTCTATTATCAATAAAAACATCGTCTTCCCTCCAAATCCACTCTTTTTGTCCTAAAAATCACACCTTTGCTATAAAAATCCAGTCTTTCCACCAAAAAGCATATTTTATTCTACAAAACCCGAGAAAATCCTAACATACATCAAAACTTTGAGGCTGTGATGATGAGGGTTGAGAGAGACGGAAACCCTTTGATATTTTTATATTCTAACATTGTTAAATTTGTAGATAAAATTCCTTAGCAAGTTTCCTTGCTAGTTAATCCAATATGAAATGTATTCCTTGCAATATCTGAATTTTAAGTTCTGTTACCTTTGCCTTGACAGAAAGGTCACCAGATCAACTTTATTCTAATATAAAATACTTATCCTCATGGCGTATCTTTTGCTTATATTAACATGTACCGATAGATATAGATGGACTCTTTAGGTGCAGACAATTTAGTTCAGAATAGTTATTATGGTGGTTCTTGTAATAATCTATAAAACGATTGGTGGGGAAAAGGCATGTGAAATTTTTATTTTTATTTTCTCTTAGATAACCCACATTAGAAGTGTTAAGCATCTTAGCTGTGAGTGTGAATGAGCATGCTTCTGTTCCCAAATGAAGTCAACTAGCCTCCTCCTATTTTCTTCAAGAGCAGTCATCCTCAAACTTCAAACCTATTTCTTGGTTATATCTATGTCCATGTCCTGATGCCTGAAGATATTGCTATAATATCCATGATTTAAGTTACTCTTGGATTGATGCAGGTGGTTTTAGCAGCTAATGACTTGCCATCAATCAACGATGTAACTTACATTGAACTAGTTGAGATTGTCAGAAAGGTGGATAATCGTGCATTGCATATATTGCACTTCTGCATATGTGGAGACAATTGTTCTGATGTTTATACTGTCCCTATCTTCAGCTGAAGGATGAAAATGAGCAAATTATTGGGGTGGATACGACTAACCTTCTTATTGTCAATTCTGGCAATGATTTACCGGTATGGAACTGGCCCCAGATTTCCATAATGTAATGTTACTATTATTGATGTCTTTACATTTAAATCATAATGATATGCTTAACCAGCTTGATCTCCTGGTATACTTCCAGGTTATTGACCTTACATGCATATCACCAGAGTTGGCATATGTAGCTAGTGATGCAGACTTAGTTATGTTGGAGGGGATGGTAAGGATTTGTAGGAGACTTCCAATTCAATCAGTTGGAAAAGTGATGTCATGAATTTTTGTGGTTTCTTGGCTGTGTTCTGATGCTCAAATGCTTGTCCTTGTCTACATGTGTAGGGACGGGCAATTGAAACGAACCTATACGCTCAACTAAAATGTGATTCAGTCAAGATTGGAATGGTATTTCTTTTATTGGACCCATACCTTTGTTTATCGATATCAACTAATCGGAAGAACAAATTCGAGTAGCAGTTTGAACGTTTTCCTTTATTACTAATGCTTGGCAGGTGAAGCATCCAGAGGTTGCTCACTTCTTGGGAGGGAGGCTCTATGATTGCGTATTCAAGTACAATGAGGCGGTGAATTACTGAGGCCGTCTCTTTTGAAGTATATTCGCTTCTTCTTGTAAGCAATTCTTACAAACATTTTCTATGTTAGTACTTCCATGTATAAAACATTACCTAAACCACAAGATGTCTGCAGTCAGTTGGTGGGTCATCTTACAAATCGTAGCAAGCATATTATGTAATTTATATGAGCGCATAAATTTTAGATGCACACATCTATGCAT
This sequence comes from Scilla litardierei, assembly GCA_030789695.1. NCBI lineage: Eukaryota > Viridiplantae > Streptophyta > Magnoliopsida > Asparagales > Asparagaceae > Scilla > Scilla litardierei. The sequence goes on along the minus strand of CM061137.1, from coordinate 13,540,518 downwards.
CGTTGCTAAGCATACGGGTTCAAAATGTTCCAGTCTGAATCAGTACTAGGGGAAAGGGCAAAACTAACTTTTGTCAATTTGGAGACAAAAATAGAGTGATCTGCAACGAAGATCACTTGAACGCAGAAGAAGTCACTCCTTTTATTTACCGAGCCACTTGATCTTAGATTGATTCCACGACTACTGCATCACATTGCCCCAGTTGGTGGCTGCAGCAAAAATGTATCCTTCAAATGGTATCCTGCCTGCATTATTCAAGCCAAATAATGATAAAATAGGCAGCTTTCTAATATATGCACCCTTCATGTTTTTCACATTGCAAATTTATCCATCAAGTCTTTGTGATATTTGAAATTAGGATTGGGAGTTAGCTGAGCACAGGAACAACCCACACAAAATTACCTAGGACCAGGCACGGTGCAGAGACCATGCAGGTCTAAGACTATCGATCTATGTACAGACTCATTTGATTTTGTGTCGGCCCACGTGCCGAACCGTGTCGGACCATTTGTGCCTGAATTGTGCCGTTACATTCGAGTCGAACACCGACTTGCTAATTTTCGTTCCAAGCCCGGGCCAAGGTATTCGGCCCATCAGGTGGCACATCACGTCACCAAATCCTTTTGAGTTTACTTGACCGTCCCACTAAATGCGTTTGACCTAACTACAAACCTCCAACTACTATCGAAAGATTCGTGCTCGTTCTGAGAAGCGTGTTTACTAACTAAGCATTTTAGTAACTCGTGGGCCCGCCTCTGGTGAAGATCCAGTGCTGTTCTAACCCCATGATATGCTCATTGACTACAAAATGCAATGCAAATGCCGAATTCCCAATTACCGCAGCGTATAACAAACTGAATGTAAAAGCACCTAACAGCTTCCTTGACCTGACCAAAAATGAACATCGAACAAGCATATGACGGCCATTGTGCAATACCTCAGCAACATAAATTCATGAACGTAAATAATTCTTTCGACCCTAACGGACCGGGCTGGGCGGACCGAAGTTTTATCGGTCCGGGCCCGGGCCGCACCGGAATGGCTCAAAGTCTTATCGGGCAGGGCCAGCCCGGTCCTTTCAGAAAACCGGGTCGGGCCGGCCCGAATTGCCACCCCAAAATGCTTTATGCTTTGTTTGGTTGCAAGGAAAAGAAAAGAAAAGGAAAGAAAAGTGATGGTAAAGTTAATTTCCATTGTTTGGTTGTATAGAAAAGTAAAAGGAAAGAAAGTGAGAGGGAAAATGAAAGAAAATACATATACAATTTTTCTCTCTACTTTTCTCTCCCAAATCGGAAGGAAACCGTTTTCTTTCCCAAAAATTTTCTTCCCTTTTCTGAGCCAAAAATTTTATCGACAACAAAAATTATCTTTTTGTTACTGTTCATTTTTTATTTCAGAAGAATGGTTTTGACTTGAGTTTAATAGAAAAATGAGTCCCTTTAAAATATTAATTATAAATAAAATCATATTTTCTTTCTAGTTTTCCTTTTCATTTTCATAAGCAACCAAACATGAGAAATCATTTTTCTTACCATTTTCCTTTTAATTTTCTTTACAATTTTCCTCACTAACCAAACATAAAAAAAAATCGGTTTCCTTTTCCTTTTCTTTTTCTTTCTATTTCCTTTTCATTTCACTTTTCTTTCTTTCCTTTTCCATGCAACCAAACACAGCCTTAAAGTAACATCTCGTTTGTGGTTATTTTCATATAAATACTCTAACATTTAATTCTGTACATCTTAATACACTTTTATCATTATTAAGAACAACGATTACCATGTGACATGTTAACGATTTTGCTCATGGCCTCTTCTTATTACTCGTCCTTCGTATTCTGTATAATCAGAAAGAATCGAGAGTGAACGCTGGAGATTTATGGAGATTGAGAAATGGAGATTTCTGTTCAACTAACCACATGACATTGGCAAATTTACTTAAGAAAACTATTAAATTAACAAAGAGCAAGATTTGTCCAAGAATCAATAGATTTAGACGAAACTTTAAAATAAGGTAATAAAATGTAACACTTGGTAATACCTGAGCAGTAACTTGTACAAGCTAAAACGTTAAGGTATTGCCCACAAATGGTGGGATATTTTGATGCATTTTACACTTTTAGAAGCACAATTACTAATTTATACTTATCTTGTAACGACCCAGTTTCGAGGGGTCATCACAAATTATAAGAATATGCAAGTCCTGCAGGTACTAGTGGAAACAATATAGAGACATGGCAGGAAAAGCACCAACAGTGAATACTCATTTTATGCATCCTTCAATGAGGGATATATTACTCATGCATGAAAAGAAAAGTACACTGTCACTCTAACTCTGCCAAAAGGAAATAAAAGGAAAAAAAATGAAGAACTGCATAATACTATTCTCACTCGATCAATATATATACTACTATTCTAGATATCTGTATGACTATGTGTCTGTATGTTGGTATTTTAAATTATATCTGCTAGTATGTGGTTGAACTATAAGTTGTGTATTTAGTAGATTTATTTGTATACATTGAGATGTATGTGTAGAGAGATGTATGCCCTCGATGCTATTTATCTTTGTAAACATTTTGTTCATAAATGAAAGTATGCTTTCTGGTACAAATTGTCTGAGTAATTTTCTATTTATATATTGCTTAGATAATTTCCCTAGACTCAAAGTTAGGTCATACATGTTTCGAGATAGAGATCGCGATTATGAGAAATGTCTGACTGATAGGAGCTTGAGTCTTAAAAGTGTTCGTGGTCGTAGACAAGGTTATAAAAGGCGGTTTCATTATGTGTGCGGTCTAGGAGCGCATAGTGCATAAGTGGATTATGCAGCCGAATATGCGTATTATGCGGTTTATGTGAAAATGAATATTTTAGTAAATAAATAAGCAATGAGTTTATATGTGTGTGTTTGAGTATATTAAATTTAAAAAATCTTTATAGATAGGAACCACAACAAAATCATATCAACTTTTAAACATATAAATTCATTCATACTAAAATATCAGCGCACCATCAAGACGATCAATACATAAAATAACTGAAGTATAACATCTAAAGCAATCTACACACAACATAAATATTTAGTTTTACGTCCAAATCAAAAGCATGTCAAACACAAGTACATTGAAATTAAAAAACTGATTTTTGTGCTTAATGTGTCAGTTTTCTTAACGGTTTGGGATTTTTAGTTGCCAATTATAGGCCCGCATATTCGCTTATGCGGGCGCTTAACATTTATACAGTCAATTATGCGACCGACCGCATAATTTGACAGCATATCTAATTTTTCATGCGGCTAAAGGCCGCCTCCTTATATGCGGCCTTATATGCGGCCGCATATAACTTGTTTTAGAACACTGGTCGTAGATGCGTTGAGATAGGGATATCAGCACATCGGACAGACTATTGTGTCTCTGTCTTATTGGTCTCATAATCATGCGACTTGATGAAGTCGGAGACAAGACACATGTGCTCATTAGAGAATGAGTCCACTGAACGACCCAAATAAAGAGTTATCAAATGGTTAAACATTAACTAACTGTCATTAATAACTCTAGTGATGATAGGCAAGTTGGTCCTTAGGACTAGAGATCATTGTACGAAGCTGTGCGTGAACAGTGTCACTTAGGTCTATAATATAGCTTCGAGGAAAGGCATGCTAAAATATCTTAGGCTGGGTGACACTTGAAGCGAACGAGCTGAGTAGTGATCAAGAGAGGATTCGTCTCTTCCGTTAATGGGAAGTTAGTGTCACAGGCTCAATACGGCACTCGGTAAAACCTAGGCCAAGGTATGTTGTAGGATGTACAACATGAATGTACCAGAGACCGATGAATACTGACCACTGCTAGCTAGTAGGGTTGACAGAGTTCCATACCTGAGGCTATGCAAGTGACATAGTTAAGACGAAGGGACTAAAACTGCGGAATTCATCACAGACAAAGTCAGTGTGATTCCGACGGCACTTTTACCGACAAGTCAATCATGTAAGTATGATTCTGAAACAGTGACCTGCTGCTCGTGGTTACTATCGTCTAGGGACTTCGAGTCATAACCTGTAGTATGGTCAGGCTGTAGGGTCTCACACCGAGTAGTATTCACGTCTTAGTAACAGGAAGAACGTAAAGAGGAATGCATTCGATGCAATAGAATAATTAAGTTCACAAGTTAGTTGTGAGATTAAAGCATTTGTGATTGAAAAGGACTTCCTGAGGAATCCACAGGAACAAACCGCGTTGGAATCAGAGCTCAAACGAGCCCAGAAACGCAAAAACATCACAAGGTAAAGGTGGGTTAGACCCACTTGGACAAGCAGGTCCACCCGCAAGAGAAACGGGTGCGGCCTGCTGTGTTCAGCGGGCGTGGCCCGCTGAGAACAGCGGGCCGGGCGTCGGCTCCAGGCGCGCCCAATGTGGGCGCACCCATTGCCCTTGGCGGGGGCACCCGCTAGCTTAGCGGGGGCGCCCGCAACTTAAGTTGTTTTTGGCTAGGTTTTTTTAAAACCCTTAACGGCTACGAAATGTGTGACTTTTGCTCAACTTTGAGCAATTGTTTGAAGGGTCAAACAAAGTCGGATTTCTTCGCCGTTAGTTCCTACACGTTCACCATTCCTAGCTCTTCAAAATGATAACTTATATCATCTCTGGAGCTCAATGGTGAGGGAAATTTAATTGGTTGAAGTTGGGCCTTTGAGAAAGGCTCTCTAACTTAAATAAATCCATCTTCACTATTTTTTGTCCCACTTTACTCGTGATAAATGAGGAGGGGCCGTCCTACTATATAAATAGGGGTGCCCTCTCTTCATTGTTTTTTTTGCACCAAGTCTCTGATTGAGGAGCTCCGAAACTTTTGAGCACACTCGATCAAGACTTAAATTATTCTTCCTCTATAGTTCTTTCTATCCTCCAGCCAGGTCCTAGCAAGACTACGAGAAGGTTTGGATCTGATCCAGAATTCTCTGGCGTGGCTCTGCTCAAGTGAAACTTTATTCGGCAAATGATCGGCTCGGAGGCGCGGTGCTGTCACGCCCCGCTTCCCAAAACTACGGAGGCAAAGCGTGACAAGGCCCGCTTGGGCCGGGGCTGTGAAGCTAGGACCCAATAAGCGTCTGTAGGGGGGTACCATTTTAAAATTCCAGGTTCTTACATTTATAAAATTCGTAACAACAGAAAGTACTGAAAGGAAATGCATTCATTTTATTCCATCAAGATATCCAGAAGTACAAGAGTCTAATAAAGGATGTAATGCCCAGCAAGGGAACATGCAGAAAGTAAACTACTGGTGCAAGCACCTAACCTAGGCAGTAAAGTAAACGGTGCTACGCACCCGAACTAGGAAGCAGGAAAAACTCTGAACTGCAACGGTGAGGGACATCTAGGTCTGGTCCTCGTCAGGTACGTACTCCGGGTCGACGTCCTCAGGCTCCACGTACTCCGGTAAGTCTGCCTCGCCCACGAACTTCGGCTCGACACCTGACGTACATCACCCAAGAGAAAAGAAACTGTACGTCAGGTAAAGTATACAAAAGAGGGTTAGACTCTACTTCAAGTGTACTGTAATTTAAAACAACGATTTACTGGTTGTTTAACATGCTGGGGTTATGACATGGTAATTAAAGAAAGTAAAACGGTGCAGGAAAATTAAACACGTCAAGCAGTAGCCGTAGCGTGTGCTACCGACTACGAGATTAACCTATGCGGGACAAGACAAGATGGGACAAGACACGTGTGACTCGAATGGTTCACGCCTTACGGTTCGAGGGCGGCCAGACCCTCTCCCCGTGCAACCGCTCAACCCTACTCCAAACCCAAGTGCTCAAGACAAGACAATATAGGACCACTCACTCTGCTAGGTGAGTGCTGCAGGGTTTTCTGGGACCCTTAGGGCACAAAAACTCTAGTCCCGTCCTAAGTCGGACGGAACATAGACAGAAATGCAGCGGAAAAATTTTATGTTAATCTAATTAACATGCAACCCTAAGGAACCAAACCCTATTAGCCAGGATCTCTGCCAACTTGGGGTGGATCTGACCACCCCAAGAGGGATCTAACTACTGCGAATAATTAAATGAAAACTTAACACATACCCGGAATCTCAGCCCTGGGGCAGGCGAGATGTTCCGCGCCGTCTTCCGAGCTGCTCCCGTCCCACGCCGAGCCGCTCCTTGAACCGCTCCACCAACTGCTCCTCGAACCGCTCCGCATCCCGAGGCGATCAATCCCATGTCGCCGAGCCAACCACGCGTCGAAGAAAGTTTCACGCGAGTGAAACCTCCGCCTAGATTTCGGATCTGAATCCGAACTCCTTTGCGGCTTTGCTAGAGCCCTCAGGAGCAAGGCAAAAATTTATAGGGAGAGGAGAAATATTAATTTAGCTTAGATCCGAGCGTGCTCCAACATTTACGAGAGCCGCTCAGATCTAGAGCTTGGGACGAGTTTAGAGGAAGGGGGCAGACCCCTATTTATATAAGCGGCTAACCCCTCCCCTCTACTCAATTTCCGATGTGGGACTAAAGTTGGAGTTAATTAATTCAATTTAGTTTGCCTTTCACAAAGGCTAAACTTTCGTGAATTTTAACTCCCTCACCGTTGAACTTCATGATTGATACAACCTATCAATGCGAAGGGCGTTCAATGGTGAACGCATAGGAAAAAACCGTTCGTCAATCGGAGTTCGTTTGACCCTCCAATTGATCACTCAAAGTTTAGCCCACGGCTAGTTTTTCGCAAAAACCGAGCCGTCAAAAAATCCCGGGTTTTAAAAACCCCTAATCAGAAAATTCAGGCTTGGTGGGCCTCCATTTTCGCTGGGTTCAGCCCAACAGTTTGGGCTGACTTGTTTTGGCTATAACTTGTGCATTTGGACTCCGTTTTTGACGCGGTTTGAACCTGCATTTAGAGCGGGACGATCCCGTCATCTAGGTAACCTTTTTCATGCGTTTATTGTATTAAATATAGTCTTAAAAAATTTAAGATACATTTAATCTCTTTTGCATCATATGCAAATTAGTCCCTATCTAGGCTTAAATTATCATTTGCATCAAATACAAATGATCCGAGGGCATATTCCTCTACATCTCCCACTTGCACTCAGGATCATTTATCCCGAATGCAGGAGATGATTGCAAACATCTTTTGCAATATTTTATCCCTTGCATCAAATGCAAATTATTCTCCCTAACTAATTTCTACCTATTACTAGACGAAGATCGCACTCTGTGTGAGACCCTACAGCCTGACCCTTACAACAGGTTGGGCTCGAAGCCCTATACGGTAGTGACCACGAGCAGTGGCTTCCGTCCCTGCTTCAGGAATCATCATTATGTGGTTAACTCATTGACATGAGTATTGACGGGACCACCTTGACTGTTTCTGTGATGAATTCCGCAGTTATAGTCTCTTCGTCTAAACTATGTCGTGTAGATCAAGTCTAGGGTACGGTCAAACTGTCAACCCCAATAACTTGACTCCGGTTAGTTTCTATCAATCTTTAGTCAAATCAAGTTGGACTTGTTCCAACATACTCTGGCCAGAGTTTTTACCAAAGATCGAACTAACCCTACGACACTAACTCCCATTGACCGGGAGAGACGAATCCTCTCTTAGTCATTACTCTCCTCATACGCTTCAAGTGTCACCCAATCAAAGACCTTTCGACGCGGCTTGCCTCGAAGCTAGGTCATTTGATCTAAGTGGCACCGTTCACGCACATGTTCGTCAAAATGACCTCAAGTCAAAAGACCAACTAGCCTATCATCACTCAGAGTCATCATTGACAGATTGGTCAATATAACCATATGATAACTCTTGTGGATCGTTCAGTGAACTCATTCTCTAATGAGCACCGGTGTCTTGTCAACGACTTCGCCAAGTCAAGCGATCATGAGATCATCGCCACCGCTATACGGTGAAGACTAAGACACAATGGTCTATCCGATGTTTCGATATCCTAGTCTCGAAACATCTACGACCACGAACCCTTTTTAGACTTATGCTACAGACGGTCAAACATTTCTCCATGATCGAGATACTCATCTCGATACCTGTTTGACCTTGCATAAAGTCTCAGGACTTTACCTAAGTTAATATCTAATGTTAACTACATCATAACATAACTTAGATAAATTTTTACCAAACAGCTTACTGTTATTTCGAACAAGATGTTTGTGCTATGCACACATGAAGATAGATAGCCTCGAGGGTATCATCTCTCAACATCTCCCACTTGCACTCAGGCCCATTTATCTCGGTATCTCATACCGTTTTTACACATAAGTTTTCCCGACTTCATGTGGTAGAGCCTTCATGAGTGGATCTGCTAAAACCGTCTACATTATAGACTTAAGGGTTTCTATGTTTAGACCAACCATTTGAATCTCATTCAAATAATTCATTTGGTCTTTCAGAATCCATAATATTTTAATTTACTTGGATCTTATCCAATTCATCGTACCTTACGATAATCATTTAAATTAGTTACTGGTCATTTCAAATGGCTCATATTTATTTCTGATAAAGAATCAAACTCTTTTGATCACTTTGTCAAAATATATGTTCCATCCCTTTGATGCCTCACATGTAATTTACACGCTCCCACTGACCTTGAAAATTATCTGGTTAATTCATATAAGTTGGTCCGTCTAAATCATATTTAGAAAAACGAACTTGTAAGTGAATGCTCCAATTTTCATGGTCAACTTAAGCGTTTACATCGAGTTTGGTCCGAGTAGTTCTGTACGCATCTGCTGGTGGAAAACGGTTTCATTATAATCCGTTTTATAGGAATTAGTATGGAAAAACCGTTCTCGACCAACATGATTGCACTTCACTACTTTCTTTTCTGCACCAATCTTTCAACGTAAAGATTTACTTGCAGAAAGTGAGGAAACATTTTCCTTGGGTACGTAAACTAAATTCCAAAATTTATTTACGCACATGGACCTATTCTCACTGCATCAAGTTATAAATCGGAGTTACTACTCCGAATTTCATCCCGGAAGTTGACTAAGTCATCATCAGTTATGATGTTTAACTCGACTCTTCGTCTCACGAAATTCGAGTAATTATACAACTTCCTAATGATTGATTTAATGAATATCTTATTGATAATGTCCTCACAGGACATTATCAAAACCTAGGCATTACTATATGGGACTTAACCCAGAAGGAGGACTTAACTCAGAGTCACTTACAATGGATCACACCAAGTCTAACTAAGTGTGATTCATAGTTTTTAACACACGGATGTGTTTACAGACTTGCCCTGAGAGAAAATCACATTTTCTTTTAGTTTCGCAAGATTTTATGTAGCTAAGTATTTGACCATTCGATCTAATCGAATCAATTTAAATACTTTAGTCATTTCGTTCTTTATTTTATCAGACTTGTGTTTCATCAAGAACACGTGTCTTAATAAAATATACGAATAACTTATTTTGGTTAAAATAGACTCGGGTACATCAGTATGTACGAGACTGAGTTCAACAACTCATTCTTCCACTGTCTTACAGATGGTTTTCAGCCATTATATCTGAGAGGATAAGATTCACAAGTGTCCGTAAACTTCATAATACGAGAGGTCAGACCCCTCTTTATGTGACTTGTGAAGCTTAGTCTCTCGACATGGCCTAGTCTATTTTACCATATAAGTTTGCTACTATCTTGTGTATTTATATATTAACATTTAATATATATATATATAGTTATTACAAATTACTTAACACAAAACATTGCTTCCGAAGCAAGGTGACGACATTCGTCAAAAAATGTGTTAGACGTTTTTGTATAACTATTTATTCTGAAATCGTGACATCAAAATATGTCACATTTTCATTTCCTCCTACTTATGCCTTTACTAATGATAAATTAAACTAACTTTCTCAATTTACTTTCCGGAGTGCCTTCTTCCTTTTCTAAATCACATTTAGATATTAATTAACCCAACATAAATAGCTATGCAAGCATCTTATGTATCCAAACGCTTGAGCTTTGCAATCTCGAGTTTAGCTCAAGAAGTTGCTTGTCTCAAGATCCGGTTGGGATACATAGTCTTGCACCGCTCATGCACTCGTATTCGACTCAAACGGTTTGATCGAATTCTCGAACTTTGCGGATCGGAATTGTTTGTCCATACAACCTTGAGGGTAGCTCGACAAGTTGTAGGGAGAAACATACTTCGAATACCCTATATGTTCAAGCTGCCTCATATAGAGAAGAGTGACATGTAGCTTTAATTTATTTGTTGGACCCAGAACTTAATGAAATCATATTTCTTAAGTCTGTTCTTTAGAAGGTCATTTAATGTCAACGAGAATATAGTTTAATTCCATCAATTAGAATTTAACTTGATATTCAATTAATCAACTATTTGACCAGTTAACTTATTCCAATATTATATTTTGATTCCTTCGGTAAACATAGTCTTGCCCTAGTTTTTGCATATGTTCAATATTAAATATAGGTAGATTGGCTTTCATCTATCTATATCCTCCCACTATTTTTACGATCGTTTTTAAAGCTTAATAACGAACGATTTAATCGAATTTAGAAATTAGTGAAAGAGGGATCCAATCATCCCGAACCTCACAGCCTTGAGGAGACTCAACAAGTTGATTGGTTTCATGACTGGTAGACTAACTCTTGGTCAATCACATCACATGAGATTCCCTGTCGATTTTTACCCACAGTCACTTATGATCTTGAGGAGACTCAACAAATCATAATGACTGGTCTAGTCAGACCCTTGATTTCGTGTCCAGATTTGACTTAGATCGATACTCGAGGAGACCCGACGCATCGATTTGGGTCAAGTCTAGACTACATCACATGTATGTTGGAGTTTGTTCCTTAAAGAAAAACAAGTCACAGCTTGAGGAGACTCAACAACTATAATTGTCTTCTTTGAGTTACCAAGCTCCAAAATCAAGGAGGGATACGAATTAATCTTTAATAAGATTTATAACGCATTGACTAGATATAGTCCAGGGTGTCATACAATCATGATTCGCGACATTGCGGTCCAGCGGAACACAACCAGGGAATTGACTAAGCCAGGATCACTGCCCCTTGTACTAGCAAGGGTTGACCCAGAACTCTTAGCCAAGCACATTGACTGGATCATGGTCCATTGAATGAAGCTTGTCATTTTGTATGTGTGCCATAGACTAAACAGCTTTTATTAACAACTAATTAATCTTATCAACTAGTTGCATCCTTAAATTCAAAATTTTAGGATTTGTTCAATAACTTTTATTAAGTCCTTATCAAGTATAAGGTTCACGTGCTATCCTAATCGTTATTAGGATTTTAATAAATTTATTAACCAACGCTAAAAGCGAAGTCCTTTAATGATTTAATAATAACAATTAAAATTAAAAATTCATTAAAAGGACTACTCTAATCAGGAATTAGGTCTTAAAGCATTGTTAATGTTTTATTAAAACATAGCATGTCATTAAAATTCAATTAGTAAATTTTAATCATTACTTAATGGCTAACCTAAAGGGTTGTCTTGTGTTATCAAATAAGGGACAAGAAGACATAGCCATTAAAATTTACACTAATTTTATCGCATAAAAGGTGTACAACTATTTAACAATTAAATAGACTAAAGTTTATCGCATAAACAATTTTAGCATGCATACTTAAATTTAACATTTAAATTTAAAATACGATTTTTAAAAACATTTTATTTTATCTCATAAAGTAAAAACTTGTTTCAAAAAATCATAACATTTGCATGCTACTTTAAAATATTTATCACATAAAAATTTTAAACTTTTAAAATCAGTTTTTAAAAATATCTTATAAATTTAAAACATCATTTAAAAATTCCATGTTTAAAATTCATCACATAAAATTTTAAACAACATTTTAAACTTATCGCATAAAGTTTTAAAGCTTTAAAACAATTTTTAAAATTTATCACATAAATTTAAAAATTCCATTTTAAAACTTTCATGTTTAAAATTTATCATATAAAATTTTTAAACAAAAAAAATTTAAATTTATCGCATAAATTTAAAGAAAACATTTTTCTGTAAAAGCATTCAAATAATAAATTCGCAGTCCTAGATCAGCATACAGAGAAGGCTCTGATACCAATGCAGGGTTTTCTGGGACCCTTAGGGCACAAAAACTCTAGTCCCGTCCTAAGTCGGACGGAACATAGATAGAAATGCAGCGGAAAAATTTTATGTTAATCTAATTAACATGCAACCCTAAGGAACCAAACCCTATTAGCCAGGATCTCTGCCAACTTGGGGTGGATCTGACCACCCCAAGAGGGATCTAACTACTGCAAATAATTAAATAAAAACTTAACACATACCCGGAATCTCAGCCCTGGGGCAGGCGAGATGTTCCGCGCCGTCTTCCGAGCTGCTCCCGTCCCACGCCGAGCCGCTCCTTGAACCGCTCCACCAACTGCTCCTCGAACCGCTCCGCATCCCGAGGCGATCAATCCCATGTCGCCGAGCCAACCACGCGTCGAAGAAAGTTTCATGCGAGTGAAACCTCCGCCTAGATTTCGGATCTGAATCCGAACTCCTTTGCGGCTTTGCTAGAGCCCTCAGGAGCAAGGCAAAAATTTATAGGGAGAGGAGAAATATTAATTTAGCTTAGATCCGAGCGTGCTCCAACATTTACGAGAGCCGCTCAGATCTAGAGCTTGGGACGAGTTTAGAGGAAGGGGGCAGACCCCTATTTATATAGGCGGCTAACCCCTCCCCTCTACTCAATTTCTGATGTGGGACTAAAGTTGGAGTTAATTAATTCAATTTAGTTTGCCTTTCACAAAGGCTAAACTTTCGTGAATTTTAACTCCCTCACCGTTGAACTTCATGATTGATACAACCTATCAATACGAAGGGCGTTCAATGGTGAACGCATAGGAAAAAACCGTTCGTCAATCGGAGTTCGTTTGACCCTCCAATTGATCACTCAAAGTTTAGCCCACGGCTAGTTTTTCGCAAAAACCGAGCCGTCAAAAAATCCCGGGTTTTAAAAAACCCTAACCAGAAAATTCAGGCTTGGTGGGCCTCCATTTTCGCTGGGTTCGGCCGAACAGTTTGGGCTGACTTGTTTTGGCTATAACTTGTGCATTTGGACTCCGTTTTTGACGCGATTTGAACCTGCGTTTAGAGCGGGACGATCCCGTCATCTAGGTAACCTTTTTCATGCATTTATTGTATTAAATATAGTCTTAAACAATTTAAGATACATTTAATCTCTTTTGCATCATATGCAAATTAGTCCATATCTAGGCTTAAATTATCATTTGCATCAAATACAAATGATCCGAGGGCATATTCCTCTACAAGTGCCTCTATCCCCACGGTCGGTAGTGTATCTCTCACTCTGCTAGGTGAGCGACGAACATCCCGTAGGTGAAACTGTACCACTGTATAGGACCACTCACTTTGCTAGGTGAGAGCCTCTATCCTCTTGGTCTGCTGGGACACTCACTCTACTAGGTGGGTGCTGAGCTTTCCGTAGGTGTTCCGTAACAAAGATCACCCACTCTGCTAGGTGAGCGTCTTATTGCCCGCAGGCTATGTAAGACATGACATACAAGATGTTCATGACATGGCAATGGCAAAGTTGTTCTAGGGTGTCTACACGCACGCACACACAGATGAACCTATGGTAGCAATTGTTGTTGATTCTAGGGGGTCCACACACACGCACACACAAATCAGTCCTAAGGTGGCAGTTGTAGTTGTTATTTGTGCTTAGACTTCGTCGTCAAATCTAGGCTGTCAAGGGTGTCCCGGACGCTATCATTTCACGTCCGGTTCTCTTTAAATGTACTCTAGCATTCTAAGTAAGAGATGGCCTTAACGTGGCAGTAAGAGTACAAGTGTAAAACACTTGCCTGCGGTGGCGAGTGCGTCGTCTGTCCGGAGCGTTCCGTCGAAACGTCGCGTCGACGATGGTCCGTCTGAAACAGGATCACGGCGATGTCAGATCGCGCTTTTCGTCAATCCTATTACGGTTTGTTTCTAAGTTTGGCGGGACTACCCAAACAGTCAAAAGTCACGTCTTTTGATGATTTGTTCGGTCTAGATCGACGTCTACCCTATGTGCGCAGAAATTTAGTTCGTTCGTCGATTTTCTACGGTGGACAATGTTTTAAAGATGCAAAAATAACTTTAGTTCACGTTGACCAATTTTAGATTAGGTTTTTGATGAGCTACGGTGTGGGTTTTACTACTCGTTAGGGGAACCAACCTCTTGACGTCGTTCAAAATGCGGAAGTCGGGTCTGAAAGGCGAAGCGTCGACGTCGTCTGGAACTCCTCGGCCGTGGGTGGCGCAGCGAGGCACCTCTGGACAGCGAGGCGATGGTACGAAAAACAGCGAGCTAGCGGCGATCTCCTTTCCGTTGTGGGTAGCGCAACGGATCTTCACGACAACGGTGACGTCGGCTAAAAACACGTGTGTCCGGCGACGCACGTGAACTTCGAGGGTCCAAGGGGGCTTTCGGTAGATGAAGTAGGATCGGTGGAAGAAGCTTGGCCCGGTGGGTGGCCGACGGCGTGATCGTACGACGGTGGATGGCCATGAGAAGCCAGGAAGGACAGATTCGCGCAACGTTCGTTGTCGCGCGTCTCAGCGGAAATCCAGCGATGAACAGCAACAACAGAAAGTTGCAGAAGCTAAAGGACTTCAAGATGAAGCCAACGGTGGTGGAGTTGTCGCCGGAGGTGGTCGTGCGCCGGCGTTGAAGTTCAGCACCCAGATCTATCAAAAACAGCCAATACGGCTTGTTCCGACGAGTATTCAAGGAGCTACATGCAAGATATGAGCTTGAGGAAAATTTCAGTTTGTAGGGGGTTTCGATAGGATTCCAACGGCGGTAGGGTAGTCGTCGTAGGTGGCCGGATGATCGGTGGGCGCGAGTTTGAAGTGGCGACGCGCAAACTGTCAAAAACAGCGGCTAGATCTGAGTTCCACGGGGTTTTCGAGGAGATCGAGACGTGGGAAAGGGTAAGGGAGTTGGAGATGATCGGGGGCTCAGAGGGGAACCAAATGGGGGTGGTGGTCTCCGGCGACGGGCCGGCCGTGAGATTTTCCGGCGGGTGGCTGAGCACAGAAATTTCGGCCAAAAAGCTTGGTTTAATGAGGTTTTTGAGACCTTGGAGAGTTGGAGATGGAGGAGAAGAGGGTGGAGATGCTGGTGGTCGAAGAGGGGAGGCTGGGGCGACCTTGGGTGGCCGGAGGAGGAAGCAAGGCGGCTAGAAGTTGGGTTTGCGTGGAGATGGGTGATTTCGGCCTGGTGTTCATTTGAAGAGAAGGGTTTTTTCTAAAAACCTATAGGTTTTGGTTAAAATGGGTGAGAGAGATAGGGATAAGAGGAGTGGAGATTTAGGAAAAGGTGGGTGACAATAGAGGCTGAATTCATATCCCATGATACATATGAATATATTTAGGGATTTGATTAGATTCTAATTAATTCTGAATTTGAAAAGGTCAAAGGCTAATTAAGGAAGGGAAAAAAAGATTAGGGGATAAATCCCACTACGGGCATCGGAAAAATAATCCGAAAATACCGGGACGATCGCAGAGACGAGAAGTACGTGGCTACGGGGTCCGGTCACGTGCTAATCCTACCGAAAATTATTATAAAATTGAGAACTGAGAGCTAAAGCCAAAAGACCAAAACGCCCTTCCTTTCAAAGCTGTTTTGTGAGAAAACGAGCCGTGAAATGATGTTCCCAAAAATTACTATAAAAATCTACACTTCCATACGGTCACAACGACATATCACATCGTATATACCAAATCCAAGAAAGTGCCAAATAAAATACGCACACGAAAAGAGTCGTACGCGCAGAAAATATGAACGGTCGGAAAGCGGCCGTTACATTCTACCCACCTTAGAAATTATTCCGCCCTCGGAATCACTTATACTAATACTAATAATAATATCTATAAACACTTATGCCTACAACTCCCATATTCCACATAATGATCGCTAATCTCATAACTTCAAACATCGTTCCTCGAATAATCCGTCATAACCCGTCTCTCCACTGGCTAATGCTACATCTAGAATCACACCCTAGCACCTGACTATAGATTCACCTTACCGTCCACAATTTAACAATCATCACGTCCTCAATATATTCTCCGTCATATCGACTCATAAATTATCATCAATGAACCATCGAACCACATCTATCCTTAACCCTATCATCAAATCTCCTAATCATATTAAATCCGTATTCATAACATCCCATCTATCTCAACATGTCGCATCATTCCCATTGTCTTCTCTCGTCAACTCAATAATCAAGTCTTGATGCTTTAAAATGTTCTACTCATTCTTATGACCACTCTAAATCATACTATACTCCGTAGCTACTCCTATTTACCACTCGTCCTAGTTTCAAGTCTGATAAGTCCTCATCTCCCCGCATATAATTTCATCCGCCCGCATATAATTTCATCCGAACAGAATTCTCCATTGAGTCCATCACACTTCGGTATTATAAATAACTCTTGGACACCTCATTCTTTTCATCCAAAGAAATCTAATCTAATATCATTGTGTTCCAAAATCAATTAATCATCGCTACGACATATCTCACCTCACTCTAAGCCTACCCGCAAACATAATCCTATAGCAATAATAACCAGTTCTAATACTATAACAACAATGAAAAATAACACTTCAAAGAGGGAAGAAGAGGAAAGAAATTTTAAGGCCAAAGACATATTTTAAAAAAATAACATGTGGGAAAACGTGTGGAGTTGTGGTAATGGATGAGGGAAGATATGTGGGTTGTGATCTCGTGGACTAGTTTCAAAACTTTAAAGATTTGATTTGAAAGGAAACAAAAAGTTTTGAAACATACATAAGCAGCCAAAAATAAACTAAACTATAATATGAAAGACTAAAACTATGGAGTCACCTGCAATGACGTCATCCACGGCCGTCATGGTGTAAGCTCCACGAACGATAGCTCCTCTCTGAATAGGGACAGGCACTCCTGGCTTCTTGAAAGGCACTGTCTGAACCGGTCTCATAGCTAGCCTAGCAGGTGGCTGGTACTGCTCCATGGGACGCTTTCCTCCACCAGCTGGAGGGTCAGGTAGACGCGATATGATCTCATGATTCCTGGCGACATTCAGCACAGCTCCCATGGTCGAAAAATCTGCCAAGGACATGTAAGCCTGAGTCTTCGGACGCAGTCCCTGACGAAACCGATCAGCTCGGTTCTCCTCCTTCTTCACCATATGAGGGGCAAAACGACTGAGCATCTCGAACTCTGCCTCGTACTCGTCAACCGTCATGTTCCCTTGCTTCAGATCCACAAATCGACTCAGGAGCTCCCTCTTAGCAGCCTTAGGGAAATACTTCTCTCGGAACATGGACTTGAAAGTCTTCCACTCCATTGGCTTCTGCAGACGCCTCTCCTCAATGCGCCACCAGTTCCTAGCATTCTCGGTCAGCTGCATCTTGACTATCTCAACCTTGGTATACTTAGGAATCTTCACAGCTACCAGCTTCTCCTCTGTGCTTTGGATCCACTCATCAGCACCTAACGGTCCTTCCTTCCCAGAAAATGTCTTCAGCTGAATCTCATTGAACTGCTTCACTCCAGGAGCAGCTCTTGGGGCAGGTGGCGGCGGTGGAGCCTGGACGGCTTGGGTAGCCTGATGGGACTGTTGAACCGATTGATGCTGAACATCCAGCATCTCCCTCATAAGGCCCAGAAACTGACGGAATTCACTGCCCTGGTCTCCCAGAATTCCATCCGTTGAGCTCCCGGCTCGGGTATTGCGTCTTCCTGCCATCCTATTGACAAGGAAGACCCAAATTAGACTCGTACACGATAACTGGATAATAAAAATGAATGCGAGTAATACTATTGCTACGAACTTTTATAATTACAAGACCTGCATGGGCCACCACTAAAACCTGTCAGGCCCCGCTTCCCAAAACTACGGAGGCGAAGCGTGACAAGGTCCGCTTGGGCCGGAGCTGTGAAGCTGGGACCCAATAAGCGTCTGTAGGGGGTACCATTTTAAAATTCCAAATTCTTGCATTTATAAAATTCGTAACAACAGAAAGTACTGAAAGGAAATGCATTCATTTTATTCCATCAAGATATCCAGCAGTACAAGAGTCTAACAAAGGAAGTAATGCCCAGCAAGGCAACACACAGAAAGTAACTACTGGTGCAAGCACCCAACCTAGGCAGTAAAGTAAATGGTGCTACGCACCCGAACTAGGAAGCAGGAAAAACTCTGAACTGTAACGGTGAGGTACCTCTAGGTCTGGTCCTCGTCAGGTACGTACTCCGGGTCGACGTCCTCGGGCTCCATGTACTCCGGTAAGTCTGCCTCGTCCATGAACTTCGGCTCGACACCTGACGTACAACACCCAAGAGAAAAGGAACTGTACGTCAGGTAAAGTCTACAAAAGAGGGTTAGACTCTACTGCAAGTGTACTGTAATTTAAAACAACGATTTACTGGTTGTTTAACATGCTGAGGTTATAACATGGCAGTTAAAGAAAGTAAAACGGTGCAGGAAAAGTAATCACGTCAAGCAGTAGCCGTAGCGTGTGCTACCGACTATGGGACTAACCTATGCGGGACAAGACACATGTGACTCGAAGGGTTCACGCCTTACAGTTCGAGGGCGGCCAGACCCTCTCCCCGTGCGATCGCTCAACCCTACCCCAAACCCAAGTGCTAAAGACAAGACAATATAGGACCACTCACTCTGCTAGGTGAGTGCCTCTATCCCCACGGTCGGTAGTGTATCTCTCACTCTGCTAGGTGAGCGACGAACATCCCGTAGGTGAAACGGTACCACTGTATAGGACCACTCACTCTACTAGGTGAGAGCCTCTATCCTCTCGGTCTGCTGGGACACTCACTCTGCTAAGTGGGTGCTGAGCTTCTCGTAGGTGTTCCGTAACAAAGATCACCCACTCTGCTAGGTGAGCGTCTTATTGCCCGCAGGCTATGTAAGATATGACATACAAGATGTTCATGACATGGCAAGGGCAAAGTTGTTCTAGGGTGTCCACACGCACGCACACACAGATGAACCTATGGTAGCAATTGTTGTTGATTCTAGGGGGTCCACACACACGCACACACAGATCAGTCCTAAGGTGTCAGTTGTAGTTGTTATTTGTGCTTAGACTTCGTCGTCAAGTCTAGGCTGTCAAGGGGGTCCCGGACGCTATCATTTCACGTCCGGTTCTCTTTAAATGTACTCTAACATTCTAAGTAAGAGATGGCCTTAACGTGGCCGTAAGAGTACAAGTGTAAAACACTTGCCTGCGGTGGCGAGTGCGTCGTCTGTCCGGAGCGTTCCGTCGAAACATCGCGTCGACGATGGTCCATCTGAAACAGGATCACGGCGATGTCAGATCGCGCTTTTCGTCAATCCTATTACTGTTTGTTTCTAAGTTTGGCGGGACTACCCTAACAGTCAAAAGTCACGTCTTTTGATGATTTGTTCGGTCTAGATCGACGTCTACCCTATGTGCACAGAAATTTAGTTCGGTCGTCGATTTTCTACGGTGGACAATGTTTTAAAGATGCAGAAATAACTTTAGTTCACGTTGACCAATTTTAGATTAGGTTTTTGATGAGCTACGGTATGGGTTTTACTACTCGTTAGGGGAACCAACCTCTTGACGTCGTTCAAAAAGCAGAAGTCGGGTCTGAACGGCGAAGCGTCGGCATCGTCTGGAACTCCTCGGTCGTGGGTAGCGTAGAAATGCACCTCTGGACAGCGATGCGATGGCACGAAAAACAGCGAGCTAGCGACGATCTCCTTCCCGTTGCGGGTAGCGCAACGGATCTTCACGACAACGACGACGTCGGCTAAAAACACATGTGTCCGGCGACGCAAGTGAACTCTGAGGGTCCAAGGGGGATGTCGGTAGATGAAGTAGGATCAGTGGCAGAAGCTCGGCCCGGTGGGTGGCCGACGGTGTGATCGTACGTCGGTGGGTGGCCGTGAGAAGCCGGAGAGGACAGATTCGCGCAACGTTCGTTGTCGCGCGTCTCAGCGGAAATTCAGTGATGAAAAGCGACAACAGAAAGTTACAGAAGCTAAAGGACTGCAAGATGAAGTCAACGGTGGTGGAGTTGTCGTCGGAGGTGGTCGTGCGCCGTCGTTGAAGTTCAGCACACTGATCTGTCAAAAACAGCCAATACAGCTTGTTCCGACGAGTATTCAAGGAGCTACAGGCAAGATATGAGCATGAGGAAAATTTCAGTTGGTAGGGGGGTCCGTTAGGAGTCCAACGGCTGTATGGTGGTCGTCGTAGGTGGCCGGATGACCGGTGGGCACGAGTTTGAAGTGGCGGCACGCAAACTGTCAAAAACAGCGGCTAGATCTGAGTTCCACGGGGTTTTCGAGGAGATCGAGACGTGGGAAAAGGGTAAGGGGAGTTGGAGATGATCGGGGGCTCAGAGGGGAACCAAATGGGGGTGGTGTTAGCCGACGGCGACGGTGGCGGAGGGCCGGCCGTGAGATTTTCCGGCGGGTGGCTGAGCACAGAAATTTCGGCCAAAAAGCTTGGTTTAATGGGGTTTTTGAGACCTTGGAGAGTTGGAGATGGAGGAGAAGAGGGTGGAGATGCTGGTGGTCAAAGAGGGGAGGCTGGGGCGGCCTTGGGTGGCCAGAGGAGGAAGCAAGGCGGCTAGAAGTTGGGTTTGCGTGGAGATGGGTGATTCGGCCTGGTGTTCATTTGAAGAGAAGGGTTTTTTCTAAACACCTATAGGTTTTGGTTAAAATGGGTGAGAGAGATAGGGATAGTAGGAGTGGAGATTTAGGAAAAGGTGGGTGACAATAGAGGCTGAATTCATATCCCATGATACGTATGAATATATTTAGGGATTTGATTAGATTCTAATTTATTCTGAATTTGAAAAGGTCAAAGGCTAATTAAGGAAGGGAAAAAAAGATTAGGGGATAAATCCCACTATGGGCATCGGAAAAATAATCCGAAAATACCGAGACGATCGCAGAGACGAGAAGTACGAGTCTACGGGGTCCGGCTGCATGCTAATCCTACCGAAAATTATTATAAAATTGAGAACTGAGCGCTAAAGCCAAAAGACCAAAATGCCCTTCCTTTCAAAGCTGTTTTGCGAGAAAACGAGCCATGTAATGACGTTCCCAAAAATTACTATAAAAATCTACACTTCCATACGGTCACAACGGCATATCACATCGTATATACCGAATCCAAGAAAGTGCCAAATAAAATACGCACACGAAAAGAGTCGTACGCGTAGAAAATACGAACGGTCGGCAAGCGGCCGTTACATGTGCGATTCGGAAAGCGGCTCAGCTCGAGGCGCGGTGCGAGAAGACGGTGCGGCACATCTTGCCTGTACCAAGGCAAGATTCCGGGTGAGTCCCTTTTATTATGCCTGTCATATTTTGCAGTAGTTAAACCTTTCTCGGGTTGGTCAGACCCAACCCGAGTCAATAGATAATCCTGGCTGGGGAGCATGTTTCCTTAGGGTAGCTTTTATTAAAAGAGTTTAATAATATTTTTCTGCTGCTTCTTTTATATTTTTGTTCGTCCGACTTAGGACGGGCTAGAATATATACCCTAAGGGACCTTGAAAATCCCAACATTGGTATCAGAGCCATGTATACTTTGTTCTAATGCTGCAACAAATATGATTTGCATGTTAATTATGTGATAATTAAAACCTTTAATTCATGTGCTGATCTTAAGAAGTTTAATGGTTTAATTTTCTTGCTTATTTGAGAATTAAAAAATACCTTGTTAGGTTAGCCATTAAAAATCTTCTAATCATTATAAGATAATTTTTAGATCTTTTCTGCTATATATTAAAAATTTGTTTTAATGCCTAATGGACGATTAGGGTAGCGGCATATTGACTCAAATCCTTATAGTTGATAAGGACCTAATAAAAGTCATTGAACAAATCCATAAAATTCTGAATTTTAAGGATCCACTAGTTAATAAGGATTAACTAGTATCAATAAAAGCCAATAGTTGATAGTTGCGCATATAAATGACAAGCAACTTCAATGGACCATGATACCTGTCAATGTGCTTGACTAAGTTTGCTAGGTCAGCCTAGCTTGAATAGGGATATGTGATCATGGCTTAGTCAATTCACTGGTCGTGTCCGCTGGACCGAAGACGCAAATCATTATTATGCAAGACCGTCAACTATATCTAGTCAAACACGTTAATAAATATTTTACAAGATAATTCGTAACCCTCTTTATTTTAGACGTTGGGATCTGTAGGATCCGTGTTACAGTTGCTGAGCTACACTCAAGATGTGACACGACAACCTTATGAAAACCAATTTCTTCATACACGTGTCTTAACCCAAATCTTCGCGTCGTGAATTATCTGAACGCCGGCATAAGTTAAGGCAATGATGTAGTTTAGACTTGACCCAAACCATCCTGTCGTGAATACACCGAACGCCGGCGTAAGTCAAGCTAGACGCGAAAACAAAGGTCTGACTAGACTAGTTATAGTGATTTGGATGAGCACACTCATAATCACAAATGACTAGGGGTAAAAATAAAAAAGGGAGTCATATACGATATGATTGACGAAGAGTTCGTCTACCGACAACAGAGTCAAATGACTTGTTGAGCTACACTCAAGGTCGGGCGACTCAGGGTTGTTGGATTCCTGTCCCACTAAAATTTTAATTATGTTATGGCTTAAATGATTTTAAAATTGTGGGAGAGTATAATTGGATAAAAACCATTCTAATTATATTTAAAATATTTCGAACAAATGCTAACTATTGGAATTCTAATCTTTGTAGCGTGACGAGTAATACTAAATATATCCAAGATAATTAATATTAACTGGTAATAATAAAAAGGACTGGCTAAGGGGAATAATAGCAGTACGGGAACAAATGAAGAAAGGACATTTTAATGCCTCAACTTCAATAATGCAAAGTGTAATTTTTTCTGTGAATTCTAATGCATGTGTATTAAATACCAGTGCAGGCTCTCATATCTGTAATCAGTTACAGGGAATGAGAATTATTAGAAAGCTCGAAAAGAATGAAATCGTTCTCCAAGTCGACAACGCACCAAATGTTGATGTTGTAGCAGTGGGAGATCTAAAACACACATTAGCTAGTGGAGCTAACTTGCTTTTGAAGCAATGTTACTATATCCCAAACTTCATATGCAATATTATCTCCGTCTCGGCTTTGGCTAGAGAAGGCTATAATTTTGATATCAACGAAAATGTTATGAACATTTTCTTTGATGGTGAGTTGCTAGGTTTTGGGACACTAAACAATGGTGTATACACTTTGAGTAATAAAGTTGTATTAAACATTAATACCAGAAAACATAAGGAATCAGGTTTTAATGAAACCTACCTTTGACACTGTAGACTAAGCCATATCGGAGAGAAGAGACTCAGCAAGTTACATAAAGAGGGGCTCTTGGGCCTCTCGAATTATGAGTCATTCGACACTTGCGAGTCTTGCCTCAAAGGTAAAATGGCCAAAACTCCTTTTGCAAGTCAAGGGGAGAGAGTTATTGAACCCTTGGGTCTAGTACATTCTGATGTATGTGGACCCATGTCTACATTTGCTAAAGGATGATTTTCATATTTCGTTACATTTACTGATGATCACTCTAGGTTTGGACATGTGTTCTTGATGAAACACAAATCTGAAACCTTTGAGCGATTCAAAGAGTATCATAACGAAGTTGAAAAACAGACTGGCAAAAGTATTAAGATCCTTCGATCAGATCGAGGAGGAGAATACTTGAGCCATGAATTCCTTGCATATTTAAAAGAGAATGGGATTCTCTCCAGGTCACACCTCCTTACACACCTCAACATAACGGTGTGTCAGAGAGGAGGAACATCACCTTGTTAGACATGGTGCGATCCATGATAAGTGAAGCTGATTTAACAACTTCCCTCTGGGCTATGCCCTAGAAACTGCTATATATATTCTCAATAAAGTTCCATCTTGGCCTGTGTCGATGACACCATATCAGATATGAACTGGCAAGAAACACAGCCTTAATCACTTAAGGGTGTGGGGGTTGTCCTGCATATGTCAAAAGGCATAATCCAGACAAACTGGAAGACAGATCTATTCTGTGTAAATTCATTGGGTACCCGAGACATTCGTTAGGATATATCTTTTACCATCTAGAGCAACAAAAAATTGTTGTCTCTAGACATGCCACCTTTTTAGAAAAGGAGTTCCTTGTGAAGGAATCAACTGGCAAGGTGATTGATCTGGACGAATGTTCGAAAGAAGTATTTACACAGGAACAAGTGTCGAAACCAATGGGAGAATCAGAACCTGATATCTCACAACCAGTCGTTAGGAGGTCTAATAGGATTCCTCGAATCCCTGATAAGTACTACGATTTTCTCGTAGACGGAGGGATTGAGGATAACATCATATTAGATGATGATCCTATTAGCTTCCAGGATGCCATAAAGAGTAGAGACTCTGATAAATGGCTAGATGCAATGAAATCCGAAATAGATTCCATGCACGTGAATAAGGTATGGACCTTAGAAAATGTGTCCAAGGGAAGCACTCCTATTGGCTGCAAATGGATCATCAAGAAGAAGATTGGTGCAGATGGAAAGATATAAACATACAAGGCTAGGCTGGTTGCGAAAGGTTATCGTCAGATTCTAGGAATAAATCATGACAAGACTTTTTCACCAGTCGCCATGCACAAGTCTATCCGGATTGTACTCGCTATTGCTGCCCACTATGACTACGAAATCTGGCAAATGGATGTAAAAACTGCGTTTCTAAACGGTGATTTAGAAGAGCAGATTTACATGACTCAGCCAGAAGGTTTCGAAGTCAGTGGGAGTGAAGAAAAAGCGTGTAGACTGCATAGGTCCATCTACGGACTAAAGCAGGCTTCAAGAAGTTGAAACATCCGTTTTGACAAGACAGACAAAGAGTTTGGTTTTGTCAGAAATGAGGATGATCCGTGCATCTATAAAAGGACCAGTAATAATTCTTTAGTTATCCTCGTACTGTACGTGGATGATATTATGATAATAGGCAACAAATAGAGATGTTGGAGTCTGTAAAAGAATGGCTATCAACTAACTTCTCCATGAAAGACTTGGGAGAAGCATCCTACATATTAGGTGTAAAGATCTATAGAGATAGATCTAAACGGATGCTAGGACTCTCCTAAACCAGGTACATTGATACCGTGCTAAAACTGTTTAGCATGGAAAACAGTAAGGGTGGTTTAATACCAGCCAATCATGGAATAAACCTTCCAAGGAGATGTCTCCAAAAACTGACTTGAAAAATGAACGCATGAGTAAGATCCCATATGCTTCGGCAGTAGGATCTATCATGTATTCCATGATCTGTACCAGACCCGATGTCGCTTATGCACTAGGTGCAGTAAGTCGATATCAGTCTAACCCTGGAGAAGAATACTGGAGAGCAGTCAAGACAATTCTTAAGTACTTAAGAAGGACTAAAGACTTGGTCTTGATTTATGGAAGTGAAGAGCTCAAGGTTGAAGGCTTCACAGATTTCAGCTTTCAGAGTGATATAGATGATAGCAACTCAATCTCTGGATATGTTTTCACTCTCAACGGAGGAGCGTCAGTTGGAGGAGTTCCCAACAAGATACTGTTGCAGACTCCACGATGGAGGCCGAATACATAGCGGCCAATGATGCGGTAAAGGAAGCAGTCTGGATGAGGAAGTTCATAAACCAGCTGGAAAAGGTACCTGCAATTGAAGTCCAATACCGCTGTATTGCGACAACAATGCAACCATCAGTCTGGTTCAAGAACCAAGATTCCACAAGAGCTCCAGACACATTCTTCGGAATTATCTCTTGATACGGGATATTGAGAAGAGGAAATATATAGAACTCCTTAGAGTTTGTTCGGAAGACAACTTAGCAGATCCATTCACGAAGGCGCTGGCACTCGATCGTCTAGAGAGACTAGTGTGTAAATATGGTATGAGATACCAAGATGATTGGGCATGAGTGCAAGTGGGAGATGTAGAGAGATGTATGCCCTCGAGGCTATTTATCTTTGTAAACATCTTGTTCATAAATGAAAGTATGCTTTCTGGTACAAATTGTCTGAGTAATTTTCTATTTATATATTGCTTAGATAATTTCCCTAGACTCAAAGTTAGTTCATACATGTTTCGAGATAGAGATCACGATTATGAGAAATGTCTGACCGATAGGAGCTTGAGTCTTAAAAGCGTTCATGGTCGTAGATGCGTTGAGATAGGGATATCAGCACATCAGACAGACCATTGTGTCTCTGTCTTGTTGGTCTAATAATCATGCGACTTGATGAAGTCAGAGACAAGACACAGGTGCTCATTAGAGAATGAGTCCACTAAACGACCTAAATAACGAGTTATCAAATGGTTAAACATTAACTAACTGTCATTAATAACTCTAGTGATGATAGGCAAGTTGGTCCTTAGGACTTAAGATCATTGTACGAAGCTGTGCGTGAACAGTGTCACTTAGGTCTATGATCTAGCTTCGAGGCAAGGCCTGCTGAAAGATCTTAGGCTAGGTGACACTTGAAGCGTACGAGCTGAGTAGTGATCAAGAGAGAATTCGTCTCTTCCGTTAATGAAAAGTTAGTGCCGCAGGCTCAGTACGGCTCTCGGTAAAAACTTGGCCAAGGTATGTTGTAGGATGTACAACATGAATGTACCAGAGACCGATGGATACTGACCACTGCTAGCTAGTAGGGTTGACAGAGTTCCATACCCTAGGCTAGGCAAGTGACATAGTTAAGACGAAGGGACTAAAACTACGAAATTCATCACAGACACAGTCAGTGTGATTCCGACGGCACTTTGGCCAACAAGTCAATCACGCAAGTATGATTCTGAAACAGGGACGCCACCTGCTGCTCGTGGTTACTGTCGTCTAGGGACTTCGAGTCACAACCTGTCGTAGGGTCGGGCTGTAGGGTCTCACACCGAGTAGTATTCACGTCTTAGTAACATGAAGAAAGTAAAGAGGAATGCATTCGATGCAATAGAATAATTAAGTTCACAAGTTAGTTGTGAGATTAAAGCATTTGGTATTGAACAAGACTTCCTGAGGAATCCACAGGAACAAACCGCGTTGAAATCAGAACTCAAACGAGCCTAGAAACTCAAAAACAGCACAAGGCAAAGGCGGGTTAGACCCACTTGGACAAGCAGGTCCATCCGCAAGAGAAACGGGCACGGCCCGCTGAGAACAGTAGGCGCGGCCCGCTAAGAACAGCAGGCCAGGCTCCCGCTCTGGGCTCGCCCAATGTGGGCTCGCCCATTGCCCTTGGCGGGCGCGCCCGCTAGCTTAGCGGCGGCGCCTGCAACTTAAGTTATTTTTGGCTAGGGTTTTTTAAAACCCTTGACGGCTACGAAATGTGTGACTTTTGCTCAACTTTGAGCAATTTTTTGAAGGGTACACGTTCACCATTCCTAGCTCTTCGAAATGATAACTTATATCATCTCTGGAGCTCAATGGTGAGGGAGATTTAATTGGTTGAAGTTAGGCCTTTGAGAAAGGCTCACTAATTTAATTAAATCCATCTTCACTATTTTTTGTCCCACATTGCTCGTGACAAATGAGGAGGGGCCGGCCTCCTATATAAATTGGGGTGCCCTCTCTTCATTGTTTTTTGCACCAAGTCTCTGATTGAGGAGCTCCGTAACTTTTGAGCACACTCGATCAAGACTTAAATTATTCTTCCTCTATAGTTCTTTTTATCCTCCAGTCGGGTCCTAGCAAGACTACGAGATGGTTTGGATCTGATCCAGAATTCTCTGGCATGGGTTTGCTCAAGTGAAACTTTCTTCGGCAAGTGATCGGCTTGGAGGCGCGGTGCGGTTCGGAAAGCGGCTCAGCTCGAGGCACGGTGCGATAAGACGATGCGGTACATCTTGCATGTATCAAGGCAAGATTCCGGGTGAGTCACTTTTATTATGCCTTTCATATTTTGCAGTAGTTAGACTTTTCTCGGGTTGGTCAGACCCAGCCCGAGTCAGTAGATAATCCTGGCTAGGGAGCATGTTTCCTTAGGGTAGCTTTTATTAAAAGAGTTTAATAATATTTTTCCGCTGCTTCTTTTATATTTCTGTTCGTCCGACTTAGGACGGGCTAGAATATATGCCCTAAGGGACCTTGAAAATCCCAACAGTATGTCTCGTGTATTGACATATATAGTGTGTGAGATATATATACATAGTGTGTGTTGATCACTGTGGGTCTCTGTGTCCCACTCATGTATGAGGGGGCGTCCTATAGGTATATTAGTATATTATGTTTGTCTATTGCGTTGTATATGCATATGGATGTACCACAATGGATGTTACATGTTCGTTACCTAGCGGAGACAACAATGGATGTACCACTTCTAAGTAAAGTAGACTATATCTAAACTAAGCATTTGGTAGGAACCAAACAAAATATAACAGGCAGGCAACAATAACTACTAACAAAGGCGTACAAGCCATGTACAATCTATAGAACAACAATTGTAGCAATCTAATGAATTAACAAGTATCAGGTTATAACTCCCTACAATGTTATTAAATGTTTAATTATTCTTTTTAAGCCGTGACTCATAACAGAGAGAACAATGTGCAACCCGAAGACCACCTTCTTTCACGGGGCGCTACCTGGGCCTTAGATCCATCTGACATAATAGTACTGGTCGTATAGAAATACTAACCATGTCGGCCAAGTGCAATAGTGGGATCCATCAAGTTCAGTCAGAATCATGGCTCCAGTCGCTCACACTCCCTCTCAGTTCTGAGTTTCCCAATCCCCGTGAGTGATGTGTCAGGTACATAGTTGTTCTATCTCTATTTCTATGTCAGGTGTCATGTCAATGTTATGTGACTGTAATCTAGTTGTTTAACTGTTCTCAAGACTTCTGTGTTTTATATTATCTTAAATTACATAATTAGTGAGTTATGCTTCAAGCCTTTGTATTCTAGTTCATGTTTTCAATGACTGTGTAATTTCTGTGCTCAAGTACTATTATCAACCACAAGGTCATTTTATTCCATTATTTACATGCATATCCCCTAAGTTTGTAATTTAGCAATGTTTCAATGATTTCATCTATTTGGCATATGTGTCAATCATACTAGAATTCCACAATTGTCTATGTTATGGATTAAATTCACAAAACTACGGATCACGATATACTACAAGAATTTTCTTTAAACAATCATGCAAAAATTTAAAATCTTTAACGCTAGAAATAATTTACTGAAAGAAAGAAAAGAAAAATAAAAAATATAATCAGATTCACGTTGACACCATAACATAAGCTTACTGTTTTACCAGCCTAGAGGGGGTTGCTCAGTCATAACTTATACAAATAATCAAGCTGTAAATATGCAGACATGCCCAAAGAGCAGAACATTGCTTCAAAAGGCTAAAGCCCATGGCATGCGAAACAACAGAGCAAAACTTAAAAGGAAAACAGTGCCAGCAATCCCACATAAAGGTCACGACAAAGGCCTGGAACCGCAAGGAAACCCCCAAGAGAGAAATCAACACCAACCGAATGCCTCAAACCACCAATGGTAAGCATGGCAAGACAACGGCAGCCGTAGAAGAACCCAAAACAACCCACGGAGGGAAGAAAACCCACGGTGAAGCATCCACCCTAATGCGGCCAATAATAAAAGAAAACTAACCAAATAATAAGATCTAGATGAGGCAATGGCGAGTGTCGCCAGAAGACCCAAGCGAGAGGTGCCAAAAATTTAGTCATCGAGGGAAAATCCCTCTAAAAGAATATATGAACCATCATCTCCCGTTAAGAACACCAAAATCCAACAATTTCCATCAATTTAATTATCAAGTTCCGAAATTAAAACAAGGAAATAAACCGAAAACTTAGAGAAGGTAGGAGTCTACCGTTCACTGAAGCGACTCAAAGAAAACCCAAGAAATCCAGAGATCCGAAAGCCCCAAGGAAATCTGAACACGCGAAATCAACAGAATCTTGGTGGAGAAGAGGAAAATAATATTTTACGCTTGGGAACAAAACCCTAAAATTAACCGGGCTTAAATAGAGGAGAGGAGAGCCGTTGGGAAAGACGTGGGGGAGCTGTTAGTGAGCGGAGAAGGGATAGTCAGTTACTCTAGTGCACTTGAGAGGGGAGAGGAGTAAAGGCTCGGGTTTTTGTAACGCCCGCTCCCCGGGATACCCGATAAGTACGAATCCGTATCAGGTATCCCTGAAGAGGCGGGTTCTATGAAGGAAATACAAAGTTTCAACCCCAACAGAGCAGGTCCACTGCGCACTGCTGGGATAGTACCTGTAGCATTCCAGACAACAAACACAGAAACACAAAAGAGACAACAGCTCAAACACTGATATAATTTCAACACTGATACAGATAACTATACAACTATCCAATTTCAACATCACTCCTACAAAACTCATATATACCACATAATACCCACAACTCGCCAAAGTACAACACCCACCCAAAACTCTCGTACCCACACAACAACTCTCAAACTCCAACTAGCTGGGCTATAAGCCTCCAACTCCAAGGATCTCCAACCACCGGCTACCTGAAAAATATCAACGGGACACGTCACAACGTGACCCAGTAGGATGCCCAAACCCAACTCACATGGTGCAATAAAACGACATGCTCTCATGCAATGAACTGGAAACTAACTCATGGCATATCATGGAAAGGAATGGGCAAAACCAAACTTCCTCATCACATATAAAAACGTGAATGACTAACATAACGGAATCACGTACATGCGGCAAGGGAAAAGCCTGCAAAACAGAGTGAGTGCTACATAGAGAGAAGTGAACTGCAATATCAAGAAACTGAAACCTTGCATTACAACATCATTCCAAGTACAATTACTAATAATAACATCTGATTTTGCAACCATCAAGAAACCAAGTCACATCATTCACTTCACAATCACACTGACATGGAGTAACTATAGCTATACAAATGCAACATCCTTCTACAACACATCCATACACAATCTCTTTATATCTCACTTACACCATAGAGCTTTTCCATAAACCATTATTAATCATTAATATGTAACCTTGCTAATGCATCCATTGAAATGTGAACTTAAATAAGACCCATTGAGTAACTACAAGGCAACTTCCACCAATGGGTGGTGCATGGCATAGCATATTACAAATTATTAAGGTTCCTACACTCTCTAAAGCTTCCCACTTGAAAGCTATCAAAACCCTCTCACTAACTTCATTTATATTCATTGACATGTGGGTTTTCATTTAAACATGGAAATTTTGAGAGAAGTAGCAAGTAGAATTTTGTGTAGTATTCCTAACTTAAGTTTCTAATGCTTCGGATGTAATGGAAAAAGTGTGTACTTTCATTAGGGAGTCATCTAAAACCTCAACTTTGCTATAAACTAATGCTACAACTAAGGCAACCACCCAAACTTACCATATGTTACACTAGTAGAGAATCCTATAACAACTGCAAGTGAGCTACATATATACATGTATTAGCAAAGCCCAACCATTTGGACAATTTGGGGTATTTCTCACTCTTGTTCATCTCTCCTCCCATACTTTTATTAAGGTCTCACAAATACCCTACAAAACACATGGCCGAAATAATTAGCAATCTTTCCTCCTCATGGAAATGAGGAGCACACGACCTTAATCTCATTAACACAACATCAACAATAACAACAATAATAATGCCAACAACAATAAGAATAATACCATTTTTCCAAGGGGAAACACAACATCAATTCAAGTTCAACTACTAACAACCACCAAAACCCCACTTTCAAACATACAACCATTTTAACACATAATGCATCCATTGCAACATTCATTCTCATACGGTAACAATCACACATATATAACCACCAATCACACATAATGCTCAATGATGCCATGATGCATATGAATAACAAGCAATGTGATGCAATGAAATGCAATGCAATGGGATCCCATAAATGAGCCGGCGTGCAAGTGTATCGTGCACCTACTCCGTTATCATGTGGATCCACCTAATGGTATCAAGAGGTTGCCCACGGTGACTTCACCCGCCTCCTACCGTGGCAACTTTGTCCTTGCCCGTGCACTCCACCTTTGTGTCCCTAATAATACCATATCACACATTCCATATTCCACGTGTAACCAACAACACACCGCCAATTTTCCATCTCATTTCATTGTTCACATGTTTCAGTTTTTATACAAATTAAATTGAATAAATAACTTCCAACAACCCAAAATGAGAGCAATTTCATTTAATCAATGTAATAAGATGAGAACAATTTCATTTAGTCAATATAACTGAAAGAGAGCAATTTCATCTAATTAATGCAACAAAGCTTCCAATTGCATCATGAATCTAAATCATGGCATCATATTGCTCCATACAACAATTAAAATCAAACTCAATTGCACCATATCAAGAGGTTTCATGAAAACCCCTAAAAATGCAAAAAAAATTTATTCACCAAAATACAATGAAATGAAACATGAGAGAGGGGTTAGACTCCTACCTCAACCAAGATGCAAAATCCTCTTCCAATTTGATGAAACCCTCCATCATTTTCAAGCTCCCAAAAATCCCAAACCCTAGCTTTCTCCTCTTTCAAATCCTCCCTCAACTCAACCTCTTCCAAGAATTTCCCCCCAACATCTCTTCAAGAATTTCTTCCTCCCTCTTCAATCTTCTCTCTTCCAATTCTCATTTCTTTTTTTGTGATCTCTTGGCCTGGAAATCAAACGGCAGTAGGGGGCATCTTTCGGCCTGGCACAAGGGGGAATGGTTTGGGGAATTCGGCAGCATCAATTTTTTTGGTTTTTCCTTTTTTTGCTGACACCATGGGAAGCTCGGCCTGGGGGGGAGGGGTAAAAATCGGCAGCAAGCACAATGAGGGGGTCGGCCTGAGTCAGGGGAAAAGAAGTTGGGTAAAAAAAGAATTAAAGGAATGGATGGAAAGTTGTAGAAGAAAGGAGAAGTGATTAAATAATTGGGATTCCTTATTACAAGTTTGTCATTCTCTTCTCATCCTCTCTTCTCTCATCTCCCTAATATTTCAAGCCCAATCAATAATATTAATAATAGGCCCAAACAATAACAAGAATAACAACAACAACAATAATAATCATCAACTATAACAACTATAACAACAACAACAGCAACAACAATAATAATATTAGTCACCAACAACAATAAGATTAATACTCCTGCTAATAATAGGACTCATAATAACAACCACAATAACAGTCACTTCTACATCCAAATCATCTCATATTCAACCACATAGCCATGTACGTAGGAAATTACTATGTACACAACAAAATTACCATACACACACATCATATAGTATATCACGCATATGGGCATTACAATTTTGGTTCAGTTCGAAGGAGAAGGTCGTCGACTGTTCTTTGAGAAGGAGAGAGATACCCGAGAGCTTAAGGTTTCTTAGGGGAAATAGCTTAGGGGTTATTATGCTCGGCCCAACTTAATTTTTAAAGGAGGAAATAAAGAAAAGAAGAAAGAGTGTTAGTTGCACCACACACTCTTATAATTTTACCATACTTTTATTTACAAGTTTGCCATTACTTAAATGCATACACAAAATTACTTTTTAACCCTCCGGTATATGGTAGGTGAGACAAAGATTTAGCCTCTCTCCGGTTGTGCTTACAGGCTTCTCTCCTCCCCTCACCCTCAAAGTTTGCCTCTTCTTGTTATTCCCTTAGAGAGAGAAAGAGAGGGGTTTCCCAATAAAATAAAGAAATAACATGACGCTCTCTCTGCCTCTTCATGTCATTCCACATCTTAACCTTTTTTCTCTCTCTTCATCCCATTTCGTCTCTTTTTCTCTCTAAAAGGACATCCTCTCTGTCTCTATCTCATTATGAACGTTTTAAGCGTGGAAATGACCGACGTTGATGACTCAGAGTCCTGGTTCGAGTCCGCCATGCGTTACACTGAGCTCGCGGCGCACCAGATAGCCCACCTCAGGAACCCTGGTGGAATCCGCTTGGCAGGATCTCGTCGCCGACGATCGCCTTCGTCGTCCGATGGGTATCGTGCAGCAAGCTATCCCGGCCATCCGTCGTTGCCAAGGGGGACTTGGCCGTCGCCTGCAGCCCCGTGATGTCGTTTGACTTTGGATCTAGGTCGGGCGCGTCTACGAGCAGAGGCGAGGAGGGGTCCTGCTCGCATGAGAAGACGGTAGCTGCAGCGGAGAAGAAGAAGAAGAGATGGAGTGTCCATGATGACACTGATGTCCACGGTGCTGGAGTAGGTCGTGAGACGATGGTCGGTTCTTTTTGGTTTGTGTTTGACGAGATGGGGTTAAAGTTGGAAATAAGGGTGTATTTAATTAAGATAAAGATATCAATGCGGTGTATTCATAGATGCGGTGAATTCAGAAAATCATGTTGTGCAATTAACAGCACTCAAGAAGAAAAGAAGAAAAGAAGAAAAGAAGAAAAGAGAAGGGAGGATATGGGCAGGTGAAAGTGGGCCTTCGATCTTGTTAAATGAATGAAAGAAAAATGTGGTGTTAGTTGGCGGGCTTGGTTTCTCTTGGGCTTGCATTAAGTGAAGGGAAAAAGGATTTAAGAAGAAGAAATAATTAGTTAAGGTGGGCCGGGCTGCTGGGCTTCTACAAGTGAAGAGAAAATAAGAGAGGAGAAAAGAAAAGATAATGTGGGGGTAATGGGCTTTTGATTGAGAGGAAAATTAGGAAAGTTGAAAGAAGAAGAAAGAAAGAAAAAGCAAGGAAAAGGAAAGAGAAAAGTTTTAGGAAATTAATTAGAAAATTTTTATTGGAAAATTTGTAGAAAATTCTTAATAACCATATAGAATTTTCGGGTTATTACATATCTCCTTTTGATTTTTCCAATGTGAGACAATAAATTCATATTCTCAAGGTAAACATTGTGTCTCATCCAATTATGTTATACTGAAGCTCAAACTTGCCTTATCCTCATCCACATCAATATAAAGATGCAAAATGGTACTATGAAATAACCAGAAATTTTGAATACCCCCAAATTTGAATCCTAGTAAATGGATGCAATGGTTGCCAGCAACGGTTTGCTTACCCCTAAATTGCCTTGCCATCCCATAGAACTCCTAATTAAGAAGTATCAGCAAAATAATATAGCAATTATCAAATAATGGTAATTAGGTCAAATCATCATCGCCACATGATACTCAATGATCATGAATCATGTATACCAAACTTCAGGATACCACTTATAATGCAAAATACCAACTTCAGGATACCCGGTATGCATATCCAAAATTTCTTGATACCAAATTAAGGATACCAAATTCATTCTGCAAAATGTTGGAAACCAAATTCAGGATGCAAGTAGACTATAAACCATGCAAAAATTCCAAACATATCTTCATTATCTGACCTACCTTCATTATCTGATATATCAGATATGTCAAAGAACATTAAGGATACCAAATTCTAAACTTCCAGGATACCATATTTAGGATGAAAAATACAGGATACCAAATTCAGGATACCAAATGCAGGATAACCAAATTCGGAATACAATCTTAAGACACTGCATGACAATATGGACAGAATGTCACGCCCCTCTCCCCAGAATACCCTGCATTTAACATAAAAAATTTTTTTCCAACTATCCTGGAGAGCGAGGGTGATGAGAAAGGAAAAGGGAGAGAAAGAAGAAAACTAAATATGCAGGCCACTGCGCACATGCTGGGATAGTACAAGTGAAGCTCCACTAAAATATCCAACAGTCACACAAAACAACAACAACATTTAATACATAACATGCTTCATTTTTATACACAGTCCAAGTACACCAATACATACATACAGCCACTCTCCACCTTTAAAGACAACCACGACACTCTACAAGCTACATCACTCACCAAACGCTACCCCTGAGACCCGACTCCAAGTCACCACCAACCATACTGTCCCTGCTACCTGAAAAATAGGGATGAGCACGTCAATGCGTGCCCCAGTAGGAACCAACTTGAATTTGGAACATCATTTTAAGGTTATTAATCCACAAGGCAAGGCAGGGGAAATAAGACATGTAAACTAAGTATATAGCGAAAAGTAAACAGCCAAGTAATAGGATCATACCTACGGTCCAATGTCGATCTACTGCAAGAAAAGGGTTAGCACGAATACTGATACAAATATTCATACTACCACATTCTAATAGGGGAATCACAAGTGTCAGAATTATAACACAGTGTCACTAGTGAAGTAAGTAAAGGGAAGGGAAGTGTTGCCAGAAGAAGGAGTAATATGCCAAATTCTTATTTATTATTTTAAAATTGAATTAATTAAAAGGAAACATCAACCGAAATAATTAAATACTAATGATTCTCATGTCGTGCATCATTTTGGCTCATAGCCCCGTTATGTCATTATCTTGCCTCATTTGGCACATGGCCACATATCAACTTATCGAATATTCATATGTCTTTCGACCAATGGTCTTATCTCAATGTGATATCCCATACTTGTCATAATGTCCATACACATCTCTTGTATCAAAGAGCAATGAATTATACATACAAGGCTTGTCACAACAATACACAAACCACATACACAAATACACATACAAGGCACAAACATATAAATATACATACAATGCACAACACAGAACACGCATACATTGCATATAAGCAACACATCACACACAATGGATATAATGATACATGATGATGCACATGATGCAACATGAGATGCAATGCAATGCAATGCAATGGGATCCCATGAATGTGTCGGCGTGCAAGTGTATCGTGATCTACTCCGTTCTTAACTGTGGCAACTACCGATGGAGTCAAGAGGTACCTACACGGTCACGGACCACAGCGAATCCCCCCGCTTCCTACTGTGGCTCTCGCTCCATGTAGTGCCATCAGTGTCCTAAAACATTGCCCATTCACATCATCTCTCATATTACAAATATATACATGCACATTCCGCATGTTTCTCAACTTTTGTTTCATTGAGGCATTTCAGCGAACACATGACATGCGTAATTCATATCAAGGCAACACAATATCATTTACATGTGTCAAGGGCATGAACATTCATTCTACCACACAACCATAATGAGCAAGAATAATGATGGCCAATTAACCACAATTAATGAATACGAACAACAATTAATTAATTCAGCTTGCTGAAATTGCAGGAAGTGACAATACATGGCCATATAACATCAGTTTGCATTGAGAATTTGACAAATTGTCCCAAATGAAAGTTATCGATATACTAGTCCTGGATTCACAAATAAGATTTCAGGCAAAAATATTAAGTATATGATTTATAGTGAATTATTTGGTAAAGTGTGTCAAATCTGTTTTTAAGACAGATTTCAGGGTCTATATTGAAAGCCAATTTTGAGCATGTTGTAGCCAGAAATTCAATATATAAGCACTCTGATGAATTTTTATAAAAACTTGTTAACTTTTCAACAAGACTAAGAACATAAAATTCCAATGTGTATGCAGGTGTTGAGATCAATTTTACTAAACTGTGTCAAAACTGAAAATCAAACAGACATGTTGTAAAGATAGAATTTCTGCTCCTAATTTCTGAATTGAACATATACCAATATTTATATTATTTTGGGGTATAACTTCAAGATCTATAAGCTCATATT
This sequence comes from Scilla litardierei, assembly GCA_030789695.1. Lineage (NCBI taxonomy): Eukaryota > Viridiplantae > Streptophyta > Magnoliopsida > Asparagales > Asparagaceae > Scilla > Scilla litardierei. The sequence goes on along the minus strand of CM061137.1, from coordinate 13,502,831 downwards.
TTTTTCGAACCCTAATTTGAGCTACAGTAACCAAAATCAAGGCAAAATCAGACATCAAGATTTCAGAATTTCAAAGGGGGTAACTTTGCTAAGAATTTTCAAGGGAAATCCATGAAAATTGGATTTTGGCATATTAATTTGATTACCACTAATTCATATTGATAAAACATGGTATTAAAACATGATAAAATGAAACCCTAATTGAATTCCAAATCCAAGTTAGAATCCTACCTCAAATCTTGATTTTTTCCTTTTCCCTTCTCTTCTTTTCTTCTCTACTACCTTCTCCCTTGAAGTAAGCTTGAACCTCTTCTAATTGAAATTAGAAATTAGGGTTTTTGAGTTGAAGAAGGAGGGGGAAATGGGAGAGGGGTGGCCGGCCTAGAGGGGATAGGGAGAGGGGAAGGGAAAAGAGGAAAAAGAGAAGTTAGAAAAGAAAAGAAAGTTAAAGATTTTGAAAGAAAGTTCTCTTAAAAAAGTCTCCACCTAGAAGCATCTTTAGGATAAGCATGCAACAAGTTAAATGACCATAATACCCCTCCATCATCTAGGTATTTACAAGTTTGCCATTACTTTACATACACACAACTTTAGTATGTACGCACAACAGCTGTGGTCCAAATGACCGTTTTGCCCCTAACCTTTCTAAAAATTTACGGGGGTTGCCATAGACCCCTAACCCTTTTCACACTTGCGTGGATTCCCCACACACACCCATGCATGCCTACACATGCACACATGCACCACCCACACACGTCCAACCCATTCCTGTTGTTTTACACTCACGACGTCATTCGCGCTTCTCCCGCACTCATTCTCACTTTCTCGTCTCTTAGCCATGTCTTACGGCCTAATTCCCCTCGTACTACGCTACATATATCGATATCTACGTTTATTTATTGCCCACGCATGCATCGTAAGTAGAAATACCAAGTGTGTTCAGTAGAATACACGTATAGTACAAAATAGGGCATGACACAGAAAGTACACAAATCCAGTTGATAGAAAAAAGCACACAAATTCAGGATACCAACTTCCAAAAAATGTCAACCCTACAAACTTAAGACAAAAATACATGACTAATAACTTGCAAAAATGCAGTATATACATGAGCCAAACATACATATCTGAAAACTTATCACGCTGTAACGGCCGGTATTTTTCCTACGCGTGTAATTTTTGTGTGTGCCCGTATCTTTGTTCGATCGTCCGGATATTTTCGTGCGCGAGTTCTATGTTTGTGCGTCAACGCGAGCACGTATCCGCCTTTCGTTTTACCGTACGAACATTAATTGACTATCAATTTTTAACAAATTACCTTAACTTAATTATCCCACTAATTACAAATTTCTAATCACCATTAACTTCACTAATTACTTCATTCATTTTAATAATCACATCTTATTTAATTATTTAATTTATTATTATTGGCTAAAAATCAAATCACTAATTTACTGAATTAATTTTTACCCTAATTAGATTATCCCTAAATCAAACATCGATTAACTTAGCCCTAATTAAATCACTAATTAAACCCCATTGAATCCCACCTCCTCCTGTTGGTGAGATCTAACAGGGCTCATCAAACCTCACCCACACCCAGCTCCTTCGTCATCAAGCTGTTCCCCCAACGCACTGTTGTATTTCAAATGCAGGGGCAACGCCTCTTCACCTGCAAGGAAAAACTATCAACCAGCAACCCAAATCAACAGATCCAAAAATCAGCCCCTCAACACAAATCTTCCATCAATTTTCCCCAAACCAAAATCAAACCAATACACCGAACAAGTAGATTCCCAAACAATTCTTCCCAAAACCATCATCAAATACACACCCAAACAGAAATTGGAAGCAAAGAAAAACCCAATCTGAAAGCTCTTAAACTTCAGATTTCAAAAGCAATTTCAGATTCAACAAACTATCTTCAAACATCAAACCCTCAACACCTACTTTCTCTTCTTCTTCTTCCCCTTCCCGAGGCCGACCACCCCCCAGCCCAAGCCGCCGCCGCCGCCGAGAGCTGTCCGCCGCCGGCCCCGTCGGCCCGCCGACCTGCGCCCACCGCCGCCGTGAACCGCCGGCAGCGCCGCCCCTCCAGCGCGCGCCGCCGCCGGAAACGCCCCAGCCGCCGTGAGTGACCTCCCTCCTCTCCCCGCGTGAGTTCCCGAGGCCCCTTGGTTGTTTTGTGAGTTCCCTTGCCCATTGCGTGAAGCTCTTGCTGCCATTGTTTGTAAACAAAAAAAAAGAGGAAAGCAACAGAACACAGACGGAAGAATAAAGGAGATGAGGGACAATAAGAAAGAATTAAAAACATCCTATAGCTAATAATAGTAAGAAGTAGTAAATTAGAAATGGGGACAGAGTGTAAGAGAGAGTGTCAGCTTATTAAAAGAATAAAGAAAGAATAGAGAGAGATAGGTTTAGATAAGAATGAGTTTAAATGTATACAAATATATTTAATAAGTTGGTTGAAAGCCTTATTAATATGAAATGAGAGATAGTTATGTTAGGGTTATATTTTTAACATGCTAACTTTTACCCTAAGTAAAACTAGTAGGTGTAGTAGGCGTATAGTAAGTAAGATTATTAATCATGATGTTAACATTACCATTAGCCCTATCATTAACTAGTATTAAATTAGTATTAATATGTTGCTAAGTATTAAATTATAAATTAACCGGCCGGTAGTAATATTTGCAACTTGTTGTTAGACCATATCAGAATGAATAAGGCATTTCATGTTAGTTTAAACATCACCTTAACCAGTGAGCCCAATGAAATTAGACAAACCCAATTTAGGGATTAAATCGATATTTTGATTATCTCGCAGAAATCTAATTCAGTGATTTGTTTAACCAAAACAACGAACCGGACTCACCGTAACGTAACGCTCGAACCCACGACGACCGATACCACCGGAAACAGGCAAGTGATACTTGCCAGTAAATGTTTTAGGCCACGTTTTTAGGCCAATTTGTCTGTTAGCGTAAAAGAGACTAGACAGTGAAATGATAGCTGTCTAGACGCCCTATTTGATCTAGTTTGACAACGAAACTAGATCCGACACTTTACCTGCTTTCATTCATGCTGCCATGCCATGTTTAATTTTCAATTAACGGTACGCACTTTAACTGCTCATGTCATGCATCATGTGTTCTTCGAGATTGAGTAGCACACGCTACAAATGTGATTTCTATTGAGGCTAGGCACCTGCTTTGCGGGCACAACCCTATGCCATATTGAAAAACACTTCCTGGCTCGTGATCCAGAAGCGAGTACAGTGTTGTTGGGAAACCAACGCTCGATACACGTGGAGGGGTAGGGTTAAGCGATCACTTGAGCGTAGAAGTGTGCCCGTACAGCCACTTCAGCCAAAAGGCGTAAACCCTGTGCACAAAGTGAATGGATAATGTTTCGTGTTTTTATTACTTGTATTGCATGCTTCATGTCATATTAAAATTGCTGCATCCTTAAAATGTCATGTCACCTCATTATATTAGAACTGTTAGTTGTTTCGGTTTATTATATCCTTGCACAAAAGTTCCCCGCTTCCCTTGGAAGACTTTTGCTGACATGTGCCCTTTTCTCTTTGGGTGTCACATGTCAGGCTTTGAGACCGAGCAGGTTGCTGAGGACGAGCAGTTCCTTGACGCTGAGTTCGAGGTCCCTGCTGAGACCAAGTTCGAGGACACGGGTGACCAGTCCTAGACTCACTTGGAGTCTCTCCTTAGTTGTTACCTTTCCTTAGTTGCTGTTAGGTTTCGGTGCGTAGCACCTATCTCTCTTTGTTTTGTTTGGCCATGCTTTAGGCCTTGTTCAGACTCGTACTTTTGTGACTATTCTATGACGTTGTAATATTTGTTGGATGTTGTTGGTGGATATTCTTTTATCTGCTTTATTATTGTTGTTGTTTCGTCGCAATGCAAGGACCTGCTACTTTTCGAAAATTTTTACAGACGCTTATCAGACTGCAGTTTCACAGCTCCACGTCTGAGTGGACCTCCTCACGTCTTGCCTTCCATATTAGGGAAGCGGGGCGTGACAGGTTTTAGTGGTGGCCCATGCAGGTCCCCTCTTTGCGTCTGCAAAATATCGGAACAACAATAATGATAATAACATCCAATTGATTATTCATAACATTCGAGTCATGATTAAGTCTAATATGAACATTTCCTTGTCTTAGATGGCCGGTAGACGCATTACTCGAGGAGCTGGTGGTGGACCTGGAACTGGTGGTGGAACAGGACGTGTTGCGGATGCTGATAGAGAACCCACCACGGTTGAGATGATGAGGATGATGCATCAGATGATGCAGGTTCAGCAGGGCATGCTTCAGAATGCCCCTCGCTTCGAGCCAGGAGCGAAGCAGTTTCGGGAGCTGGGCCCGTCATATTTCACTGGGTCAGAAGGATCATTAGCTGCAGATGAATGGATGTAGAACACGGAGGATAACCTGCTTCTCTCGAAGGTTAACCCGGCTGGATGGGTTGACTTAGTGAAGAAGCAACTGAAGGACAATGCCCGCAGTTGGTGGGAGTCAGAAGAGCAGATGTTGGCGAAGCCTATCCCCTGGGCCACTTTCAAGGCGAGATTTAATGATGAGTATTTCCCTCGAGCTGCCAAGAGGGAGCTGATGCAGCAGTTTATCAATCTGAAGCAAGGGAATCTGACGGTGGACCAGTACCACCAAGAGTTCATGAGACTGAGTCGCTTTGCGCTGAAGATGGTGGAGACTGATGAGGATCGAGCTCAGAAATTCTTACAAGGTTTATCTTTGGAGCTGCAAAGTCTGATTTCCTCTTCGGACTTGGATTCTTACCAGAAGTTGTTGATAGCTGCCAAGAGACAGGAGCTGATTGCCAATCAGAGGAGAGGGCAGTATTCAGGTACTGGGAAGAGGCCTATGGAGCAGGCCAGAGCTGTGGTTAGGCCTGGGTTCAAGCCTAATCAGTCCGTGCAGTTTAAGAGGCCAGGTGGGCCTACTCCGAAGTTGTGCCATTTTTGTGGCAAGGCTGGTCATGTGAAGGAGCAGTGTAGGAGATTCTTGGGCCAGTGCTTGGTTTGTGGTGACGCTACGCATGCATTGAAGGACTGTCCGAGAACTAAGCAGCCGTGGAAGGCACCAGATGGAGTTCAGCAGCAGAGAGCTCCAGTGGCTGCTGGACATGGAGCGCCTCTCATTCCCCAGAAGCAGGCCTTCCAGCAGGCCGTTCAGCCTAAGAGGCAAGCCTTCACGATGACTGCAGTGGAGGCAGAGACTGAGGACGGAGTTATTGCAGGTAACTTCTATACTAGTCTTACTTATTTATCCATTATATTTGATTAATTAGATCCATGTTAATCTAGTTGCGTGTTACCCTTAGGTGTCATCTTAGTTTCATCTCACCCGGCCATGACCCTGTTCGATTCTGGAGCTTCCATGTGCATCATATCTCGGAAGTTCGTAGTCGAACACTCGATACCCACCTATACACTTCCCAAGTGTTGGAACATTACAACTGGGAATGGTGTAGTGAAGGTTGCACTGGGATGTAAACCGTGCCCGTTAGTGATTAATGGACACGAACTGTATGCTAATTTCATCGTCCACGACCTACCCAACTTTGATGCTATTCTCGGCATTGACTGGTTAGGAGCTTTTTATGCCACGATTGACTGTCACCGGAAGAAACTGGTGTTCGAAATTCCTGACCACCCAGTGTTCGAGTTTGTCGGCGGAGGACGTTCGCTTGGACCTGTCAAGTTCCGAGCCCAGCCTTACCAATTGACCGTTGCATCTATGATTGCTGAACCAGAAAAGCCTGCATCAGTGAGAGATTTCGAAGACGTCTTCCCTAAAGACATTTCTGGACTGCCGCCTGATCGAGCATTAGAGTTCGGCATCGATCTTATGCCAGGAGCTCAACCAATTTCGAAGGCGTCGTACCGTATGGCTCCTGCAGAACTAGAAGAGTTAAGGAAGCAGTTGGATGAGCTACTGCAGAAGGGTTTCATTCATCCCAGCGTATCTCCCTGGGGTGCACCCGTCTTACTGGTAAAGAAGAAAGATGGATCGAGGAGAATGTGCATTGATTATCAGGAGTTGAATCAGATCACCATGAAGAACAAGTACCCGCTGCCCCGCATTGATGATAGCTTCGATCAGCTTGGTGGATCAAGGGTATTTTCGAAGTTGGATCTCCGGAGCGGATACCATTAAGTCAGAGTCAAGAAGGAAGATGTGCTCAAGACTGCTTTTCGGACTAAGTACGGGCATTACGAGTTCGTTGTCATGCCGTTCGGTGTGACCAACGCTCCTGCTGTGTTCATGAATCTCATGAACCTTATCTTTTACGACTTCCTTGACAAGTTTGTGGTGATTTTCATAGACGACATCATGGTGTACTCGAAGAGCGAGGAGGAGCATGCAGAGCATCTGAAGATGGTGTTAGAGACGCTCCGTCACCATAGACTGTATGCCAAGTACAGCAAATGCGAATTCTGGCTGGATAGAATTGCATTTCTTGGGCATGTAGTGTCGAGAGCTGGTATCTCAGTGGATCCGGAGAAGGTCAAAGCAGTTAGTGAATGGCATACACCTCGATCGGCATCTGACATCAGGAGTTTCCTTGGACTGGCTGGATACTACCACAGATTTATCAAGGATTTCTCGAGGATAGCTGAGCCGATGACGAGATTGACGAGGAAGGATGTTAAGTTCAGTTGGTCAGACTCTTGTGAGCAAGCTTTTTCTACTTTGAAGGAGGGACTGACTACTGCACCAGTCTTAGCTATTCCGGACAGAAGCGGAGGCTTTGAGATCTTCTGCGACGCATCGGGCAAGGGACTTGGATGCGTTCTGCACCAGCACAATCATGTGGTCGCATATGCTTCGTGACAATTGAAGGTCCATGAGAAGAATTATCCGACCCATGACTTGGAGTTAGCCGCTGTCATCTTTGCACTGAAGATCTGGCGACATTTCTTACTGAGTGAGAAAGTGAAAATCTTCACTGATCACAAAAGTTTGAAATATATATTCACCCAGAAGGAGCTGAATATAAGACAACGTAGATGGTTGGAATTGATGGCAGACTACGACATCGATCTTCAGTATCATCCAGGGAAGGTGAATATCGTACCGGATGCCTTGAGTCGACTGCCCGAAGTGATGATTCTCACATCTCAGTGGGGATTGCAGCAGGATCTACGAAGGATGAATGTTGAAGCTGTTCTACCGGGAGTCACATCGTCATTGATGAACATGCAGATTCAATCGACGATTGTGGATCGAATCAAGACTGCTCAAGATGGAGATGCTAAGTTGAAGAAGATCAGAGAGCAAGTCGAAGCAGGACTTCGGACAGATTTTCTGATTCACGTGGATGGATCTTTAAGATATGGTAGTAGGATCTGCGTACCTGTCGGAGATATAAGAGAGGAGTTGATGAATGAGGCTCACAGTTCGCCTTATTCTATTCATCCTGGAGGTACTAAGATGTACAAGGATCTTCGACAGAATTTCAGGTGGCATGGGATGAAGAGAAGTGTGGCACGTAGCGTTGCCAAGTGCCTCGTGTGTCAGCAAGTGAAGGCTGAACACCATCGCATTGCCGGGTTACTACAACCTCTGCCGATTCCCGAGTAGAAGTGGCAGCACATCACGATGGACTTCGTGACTGGCTTACCTCGGAGCACCAAGCAGAACGACGCGATCTGGGTCATCGTGGATCGATTGACCAAGTCCGCGCACTTTATACCTTTCCGAGTTGGGCAATCCACGGAGATATTAGCAAGGAAGTATATGGAGGTAATGACCTAACTCATGCCTTATTAATTTCCTTCTAGTGCTAGTAGTGACGTGAATTATGTCGTGTAGGAGATCGTGCGCTTGCATGGAGTCCCTGTGAGCATTGTATCAGATCGTGATACGAGATTCACATCTCAGTTCTGGAAGAGTCTGCAGACCAATCTGGGTACCAGTCTGAAGTTCAGTACTGCGTATCACCCGCAGACGGATGGACAGTCGGAGCGCACTATTCAGATCTTGGAAGATATGCTGAGAGCTTGCATGTTGGATCTCAAGGGTTCATGGGAGGATCACCTACACTTGGTGAAGTTCTCCTACAACAACAGCTATCAGGCGAGCATTGGCATGGCGCCATATGCTGCTCTCTACGGGAGAAAATGTCGATCGCCACTGAGTTGGGATGACGTAGGTGATAGGGAGCTCTTGGGGCCAGAGATGATAGTGGAAGCAGTTGATGTTGTGCGAGATATCAGGGACAAGCTTCGGATCGCCCAGGACCATTATAAGCATTGGGCAGATGCTAAACGGCGTCCACTGGAGTTTCAGCCGGGAGATCATGTGTTCCTAAAGATCTCCCCGAATCGAGGAGTGATTCGATTTGGGAAGAGAGGCAAGCTTAGTCTGAGATTTATTGGACCCTTCGATGTGTTGGAGCGAGTTGGAGAGGTAGCATATCGCTTAGCTTTGCCACCGTCCTTAGAGGGAGTTCATGACGTCTTCCATGTGTCCCAGCTGCGTCGTTACGTCAGCGACCCTTCTCATGCTGTGGACTACTCTGAGATTACAGTTCGGCCAGATCTGACGTACGAACAGCAACCGGTGGAGATCTTAGATCGACGTCAGACCAAGACTGTTGATCTAGTCAGGGTGATGTGGCATCGTGACTCACCAGGAGAGTCTACCTGGGAGCGGGAAGATGAGATACGAGAGCGTTACCCATATTTGTTCCCTACTCTTTAGTGGATAAGAATTCCGAGGACGGAATTTTCCTTAAGGTGGGTAGAATGTAACGGCCGGTATTTTTCTTACGCGTGTAATTTTTGTGTGTGCATGTATCTTTGTTCGATCGTCCGGATATTTTCGTGCGCGAGTTCTATGTTTGTGCGTCAACGCGAGCACGTATCCGCCTTTCGTTTTATCGTACGAACAGTAATTGACTATCAATTTTTAACAAATTACCTCAACTTAATTATCCCACTAATTACAAATTTCTAATCACCGTTAACTTCACTAATTACTTTATTCATTTTAATAATCACATCTTATTTAATTACTTAATGTATTATTATTGACTAAAAATCAAATCACTAATTTACTGAATTAATTTTTACCCTAATTAGATTATCCCTAAATCAAACATCGATTAACTTAGCCCTAATTAAATCACTAATTAAACCCCATTGAATCCCACCTCCTCCTATTGGTGAGATCCAACAGGGCTCATCAAACCTCACCAACACCCAGCTCCTTCGTCATCAAGTTGTTCCCCCAACGCACTGTTGTATTTCAAATGCAGGGGCAACGCCTCTTCACCTGCAAGGAAAAACTATCAACCAGCAACCCAAATCAACAGATCCAAAAATCAGCCCCTCAACACAAATCTTCCATCAATTTTCCCCAAACCAAAATCAAACCAATACACCGAACAAGTAGATTCCCAAACAATTCTTCCCAAAACCATCATCAAATACACACCCAAACAGAAATTGGAAGCAAAGAAAAACCCAATCTGAAAGCTCTTAAACTTCAGATTTCAAAAGCAATTTCAGATTCAACAAACTATCTTCAAACATCAAACCCTCAACACCTACTTTCTCTTCTTCTTCCTCCCCTTCCCGAGGCCGACCACCCCCCAGCCCAAGCCGCCGCCGCCGCCTAGAGCTGTCCGTCGCCGGCCCCGTCAGCCCGCCGACCTGCGCCCACCGCCGCCGTGAACCGCCGGCAGCGCCGCCCCTCCAGCGCGCGCCGTCGCCGGAAACGCCCCAGCCGCCGTGAGTGACCTCCCTCCTCTCCCCGCGTGAGTTCCCGAGGCCCCTTGGTTGTTTTGTGAGTTCCCTTGCCCATTGCGTGAAGCTCTTGCTGCCATTGTTTGTAAACAAAAAAAAGAGGAAAGCAAAAGAACACAGACGGAAGAATAAAGGAGATGAGTGACAGTAAGAAAGAATTAAAAACATCCTATAGCTAATAATAGTAAGAAGTAGTAAATGAGAAATGGGGACAGTGTGTAAGAGAGAGTGTCAGCTTATTAAAAGAACAAAGAAAGAATAGAGAGATATAGGTTTAGATAAGAATGAGTTTAAATGTATACAAATATATTTAATAAGTTGGTTGAAAGCCTTATTAATATGAAATGAGAGATAGTTATGTTAGGGTTATATTTTTAACATGCTAACTTTTACTCTAAGTAAAACTAGTAGGTGTAGTAGGCGTAGAGTAAGTAAGATTATTAATCATGATGTTAACATTACCATTAGCCCTATCATTAACTAGTATTAAATTAGTATTAATATGTTGCTAAGTATTAAATTATAAATTAACCGGCCGGTAGTAATATTTGCAACTTGTTGTTAGACCATATCAGAATGAATAAGGCGTTTCATGTTAGTTTAAACATCACCTTAACCAGTGAGCCCAATGAAATTAGACAAACCCAATTTAGGGATTAAATCGGTATTTTGATTATCTCGCAGAAATCTAATTCAGTGATTTGTTTAACCAAAACAGCGAACCGGACTCACCGTAACGTAACGCTCGAACCCACGACGACCGATACCACCGGAAACAGGCAAGTGATACTTGCCAGTAAATGTTTTAGGCCACGTTTTTAGGCCAATTTGTCTGTTAGCGTAAAAGAGACTAGACAGTGAAATGATAGCTGTCTAGACGCCCTATTTGATCTAGTTTGACAACGAAACTAGATCTGAAACTTTACCTGCTTTCATTCATGCTGCCATGCCATGTTTAATTTTCAATTAACGGTACGCACTTTAACTGCTCATGTCATGCATCATGTGTTCTTCGAGATTGAGTAGCACACGCTACAAATGTGATTTCTATTGAGGCTAGGCACCTGCTTTGCGGGCACAACCCTATGCCATATTGAAAAACACTTCCTGGCTCGTGATCCAGAAGCGAGCACAGTGTTGTTGGGAAACCAACGCTCGATACACGTGGAGGGGTAGGGTTAAGCGATCACTTGAGCGTAGAAGTGTGCCCGTACAGCCACTTCAGCCAAAAGGCGTAAACCCTGTGCACAAAGTGAATGGATAATGTTTCGTGTTTTTGTTACTTGTATTGCATGCTTCATGTCATATTAAAATTGTTGCATCCTTAAAATGTCATGTCACCTCATTATATTAGAACTGTTAGTTGTTTCAGTTTATTATATCCTTGCACAAAAGTTCCCCGCTTCCCTTGGGAGACTTTTGCTGACATGTGCCCTTTTCTCTTTGGGTGTCACATGTCAGGCTTTGAGACTGAGCAGGTTGCTGAGGACGAGCAGTTCCTTGACGCTGAGTTCGAGGTCCCTGCTGAGACCGAGTTCGAGGACACGGGTGACCAGTCCTAGACTCACTTGGAGTCTCTCCTTAGTTGTTACCTTTCCTTAGTTGCTGTTAGGTTTCGGTGCGTAGCACCTATCTCTCTTTGTTTTGTTTGGCCATGCTTTAGGCCTTGTTCAGACTCGTACTTTTGTGACTATTCTATGATGTTGTAATATTTGTTGGATGTTGTTGGTGGATATTCTTTTATCTGCTTTATTATTGTTGTTGTTTCGTCGCAATGCAAGGACCTGCTACTTTTCGAAAATTTTTGCAGACGCTTATCAGACTGCAGCTTCACAGCTCCACGTCTGAGCGGACCTCCTCACGTCTTGCCTTCCATATTAGGGAAGCGGGGCGTGACACACGCCCAATCAAATAACCCCATATTGATAACTTTCTTGTAAAATCAAGAGTTTGTTGTGCTCAAAATCAACAAATTTGATTTTTCAAAATTGTATGATATGTGCATTGAGTAATTTTTTATGCTGTTTGTGCACTGCGAAAAATGGCTGGTTCGCAATGTAACTCCATTTAAGAATATGTATTTTGCATATATATCCATAGTACAAGCTCCAGAGAAAAATTAAGCAAACATTGAGTAACAGATTGTAGGCACAAGATCTTCAACACCTAGAAACTGAAATTTTTTAAGAAGGTTAGATCACAATCACACAACTTAGAAAACAATTTGCATCGCATTTTCAGGATAACATATGAAATAAAAAGCTGAAAATATGAAATAAGAAGCTCAAATAGTTGTGCACATGTTATACTGAAGCTCAGACTTGCCCTATCCTCATCTACATCAATACAACGATGTGGTATATACCAAATTTTTTACTACACATCCCGTTTTGCTCAACGCAAACATACGTGAGTTCAGTTAGAAATTTTCTCAACACGCACATACAACCTAATTTGATTCCTAATAAATGGCTGCAATGGTTGCCAGTAACAGTTTGCTTACACCCAAATTGCATTGCTTTCAAATAGCACATCAATTACCAAAATATTAATAATCAGGGCAAATCATCATCACCATTTGAGGACATAAAAAGTTATTTTTGCAAAACAACTTCAGGATATCAACTTAAGGATACCCAAAACATAACTGCATTTGCCATATCTATGAATGCTAATATGTTATATGCATCCTAGAAGTTCTTATATAATAATTGCATAATGAAGTTGATATCCTGCATTTTGCATCCTGAATTTGGCATCATGAATTCAAAATATCATAAAAAATTCAATGTATCACAAAAATCATGGCTTTTTAATAAGCAGTTCATCATGTACTAATCTACAACTACTCTAACATATGATTACCATATTCTTGTACCGAGATACAACTTATAACAGTTCCCAAGTAAAGTAGATATTGCCATGTAACCACGATTGTCTTGTGTGACTTCATTATCATGGACATCAGGGATGCAAACCTCAATTTTTTTGGGAACTTGCCAATCAACATGTAACGTATAGTCACACATGATAAATGATATTTGCTGACAAAAACCTGAGTTTGCATACCTGATGACCCTGATAATGTGACAAAAATCTGACAAAAATCTGATAACTGACCATTGTTATAAACCTGCACAAACACCTTCATGATTATGCACTAATTATATATTCCCATCATCTTTATAGAAATTTCTAAATTGCTTTTTTTTTCTTGCCAGCAATTAAATATATATACTTCAACTAACAGATTAAAACAAAAAATTTCACCTAAATCTCAACAAAATTTTCATAAGAAATGGCGACATGGAGTAATTTACCCGAGATATGAAATAATTTACATGCATTCAAGTACCAAAAATTAATATTAAGTAATAATTTCCCAAAAAATTTCCTCTCTATTTCATTCTCTACAAAAACTTTTAATCTCTTAAAAATTTCACACATTTACTTACCAACTGCATGATTATCCGACACACGTTCCTTTCAACAATTTTAAGGCACGAAAATCCCTGAATCTTTTGATCTCGCATTATAACTTCGTTGGATCTCTCAAGAAATCTTTGGATGTCGTTTGGATCAGAAGATTATTTGAAATTCTTTGGAAAAATTCAAAACCCATCGGTTTGCTTTTCGCGCGTTGCAATTAGGCATGTGCACGTTGAGAAATTTTCTAATTGAATTTGTGTATGTTCGTGTTGAGCAAAATAGGATGAGATGTGCGCAGTGAGTAACTTGGTATGTGGACGGATTAATTTTTTAGGACGGGATGTGCGCAATGAGTAATTTGGTAAGTATGCATAGTAATTCTTTAGCGTGAGATGTGCACCGTGAGTAATATGGTATGTGCACGGAGTATGTTTTTTATGCGTATTTTGGGATTTTTTTTTAAAAATGACAGTTTCAATATTTTTGAAAAAAGTCAAGTAGTGTTAGGGTGTGTTTCTTTGCAAAACTTTGGTTTGGGATTTACTGTTGTGAATAGTGAATATTGGTTGGAACCTTGGGGAGAGCGAAGATGAGTTTTGTGTTTCTTTTGTTGGAAAATGGGTTGGAAAGTGGGTTTAAGATATGTTTGTGGGTCCCACACTATGTGTTTCTTTTGGTTAAAGTGGAAGTAGGATTGTAGGATGAGGAAAGTTAGAATTCGGGTATGGTGTTATGAGGTGAGATTACCCTTTCCTCCAATTGAAGAGAAAAATGAAACAAATCCAAGCTCAAAAACTGAAACAGATGAAAGCTCAGAAACTGATCCAAGCCCATAAACGGCAACACAAACAAGCGCAGAAACTAAGACACGTACAAGATCAGAAGCACATCCAAGGTCAGAAAATGAAACAGATCAAAGCTCAGAAATTGAAACAGATCAAAGCTAAAAAACTGATCCAAGCCCAGAAACGACAACACATACAAGCTCAGAAACTGACACACATCCAAGATCAGAAGCTGGTCCAAGCACAGAAGCTGCAACACATCCAAGCCCATCAACATATACACATCCAAGCTCAGAAAATGAAACACATCCAAGATCAGAAGCTGAAACACATCCAAGCCGAGAAGCTCCTTCAAGCACAGAAACTGTAACACATCCAAACCCATAAACTAAAACACATCCAAGCCCATAAACCGAAACACAACCAAGCTTCATGAAACACAGTCAAGCTCAGAAACTGAATCAAACTCAAGCTAAGATACTGAAACACATACAAGCTAAGAAACTGAAACCCAAATCATGTAATCTATGTAAGAAACACATCCAAGATCATAATCCCATTTAACATACCAAATAAAGCAAGCATATAAAAAATACAACATATTTTTACAAATTACAATCTCATTGTGCTTACACATTGACATAACATACATTACACAAGCTTGACATTGTATCGTCCCCATCAAACACTCTTGTTAATCAACAACATTAACAAAAAAAATCAATCCTATGAGCGAAAACAAAACCAACTTAATGGTTTTGTAATCGGATAGGATGTTGTCCATTTTAACCGTGTTCCGCTAAATCGACCCACGATCGTGGCCAACCGCCCCTCTATCTCTAAAAGCCTCCTATCAGAGAACGATGTGGAAGAGGATGCATGGTTGGGGCTTCTTTCAAGCTTATCACATATGTGGACCATTTCGAGTGTGGGGATCCTTCCATTCATAGAATATACAATGATTACCTCATGATGGACAGCTCCAAAATCTCCGGCCAAGATTTTTTCGAGTCCATGATGTCCTCCTAGGAACCCGAAGCCCACAGTGGTGTAATACCCTGGAAGCTACTGCACAAGTACTAGAGGGGGGTGAATAGTACTTTAAAATAACTAAGAGGATAATTCCTAATTATTTTTCAAACACAAACAATAATGCGGAATAGAAGTAACAACAAGAAGATCACAATGCAAACAAGTGATGTAATGGGTTCGGATCCACCCAAGTCTCCCCGACTTGTTCCCGGTGATCCTACGTCCCTGACACCCGGATCCCTTCCGGCTACTTGAGTTAGAATCCACTAACTCAAGCTTTCACTAAATAACCTCTTGTAGAAAATACTACAAGATAAATCAATACAAAGATTGAACCGTGACTCCCACAAACCAGGATCACGAACCTCTCATAAACCGAGAGCAAAACTTTAATGGAGAGTTTAATGAAATATAAAATACTCACCACAAATTCCTATGCCTTGAGAGATACTTACAGTATTAGGGCAAGGAAAGATGATGGAGAGAAAAGATCACGAAGAACGATTGAAACCCTAGCACCACTGAGATGAACAGATGGAGACGACAAGGATGATGATCGTGATCCTTGAATCCTTCAGGAGAATGAACACACAAAAGCCAATGATCTCTAGAAAGGATTAGGTCGAAAAAGAGAGAGAGGCTTTTTCGAGAGAGAGCGCTTTTTCAAATTGATAATCGATATATGAAAAACTAGATCTGAATGTCTACACATAAGGGAAGAATTTCCATGTATGAAACGCATCAAACAGATATGGAAAGAATCAAAACAGATCCAGGAAAATCGTGGAAATAAAATCTCCAACGTCTGGAAAATTAAAGCAGCTTAATCGGTCTAAGAAGGATCATTAACCGATTAGATGGAAAACTAGTCGGTCGGTGAGCCTTCTTGGACCGACTGGTTTTGAAACAGAGATTTAAGTAAAAAGGTTACGATAATCTAGTCGGTCTAAGAAGAAACACTAACCGACTAGTTTGGTAACTAATCGGTCGATGAACCTTCTTGGACCGACTAGTTACAAACAGAGAATAGAGGTGAAATAAGAAGGATAATCTAGTCGGTCTAAGAAGAAACACTAACCGACTAGTTTGAGAACTAATCGGTCGGTGAACCTTCTTGGACCGACTAGTTGGTCAACAGAGATTAGGCTAAGATTCAAAAGATTGGCTAGTCTATTCAAGAAGAATTCTTAATCGATTAGATTGACATTTAATCGATTAGTTCTTCAACTTGAACCAACTAAGATGCACACGCAGCCAGGAAAAGGAGCGATAAGCTAAGGGACCCTTTCTAATGGCTTCTAAGGCATTCCTAGGAAATAGATCATATAGATATGAGGGTTGCAAAGCAAGTAAGACTCAAGGCTTAACATTCTATAATATAGAGCTAGAAGACACACAAATATACAAGATAAACCGTCTTCAAAGCTCCAACATGATGAGTCTGAATCTCTTGACTTCATCAACAAGTCCTTGAGCTTCAACGAAGCTTCAGGCACACCGATCACGCGCTCAAAAGAAGTCTTTAGACGTCGCTTGAGATCTACAGAGTAAATTGGCGACGATCTCCATAACTGCGCTCAAAGAGAATTAGTACACGATATTTATGTTTGTTCATCATCAAAACCAAATCAGGGGAATCAATACTCAACATTCTCCCCCTTTTTGGTGATGACAAACCAACATAAATATAAATATATAATAATGAAATAAATGAAATTTACTTACTCCCCCTGCATTGATGACACGCTAGTTCCATATTAAATAATGAACAGAAGCATCAAGCAACAGAGAAAAGAATAAAACATGATCCAACTATCGAAATATAGGATCGAAATCTATAGATTTTTATATCTTCACTCCCCCTGAATCTAGCATATGAAATTAGATTCACGGTAATGTTTAAATTATCATTTAGCACTAAGTCATTATTAATTCTCTCCCCATTTGGCATTATCCAAAAAGAACGGGAGGAAGGAAACGACAAGAATAATGGCTCAATAAAAGTTCAAACAAGAGAGTCGAAGAATATGACGACAGTCCAAATGACACCAAGGAAAACATCGAAGAAAAACAAAGTGTGTCAACTAGACCATAGTCAAAAAACGGAAAGAGAGAACAACAAAAACAACCTCAAATCATATGATTGATTAAAGAAACAATTTCTCCAATATCAACATTTTAGCGAATTGAGTGCATGGAAAACAATTCATGTTTTCATTCAAAAAAAGCTAGAGAACAACATAGTCGACGAGCAACGAAAAGAATCAGTACAATGATACGAACTGCAACAGGATGTGTGTGTGTGTGTGTGTGTGTGTGTGTGTGTGTGTGTGTGTAACCAGCAAAAGAGATACATCCAGGCAACAAAAAAATACCTAACATCCGCAGAGAGTAGCATAAAGTGCAGGAACACATATCAGTACAACATCATATCATATACCAAAAGAAAATAGAACAACCACTCATAAATCCAGCATGAACAGAGAAAATCATAATAGATGTATGCATTAGTCTATGAATATCACTATCATGCAAACTATATATAAAAAATATGAATCCTAAATCTCGGATTCACCCATAATCCCCAATTCTCGACGTAACCGTACAAAGGAATCTTCCTTAAGTGGTTTCGTGAAAATATCGGCGATTTGCTTCTAGGTTTCAACGTACACTAATATGATGTCCTTTTTAGCTACATGATCATCTAGAAAATGGTGACGGACATCTATGTGTTTGGTACGGGAATGGTGTACAGGATTCTTAGAGAGACATATCACACTTAGGTTGTCCACCATGATAGGGAAAGTATCACAGTGTACACCAAAGTATTTCAGTGTGTGTCTCATCCAAAGAACCTGTGCACATGCAGCACCGCGGCGATATATTCCGCCACGGTGGTTGAAAGTGATACAAAATTCTGCTTCTTAGAAAACCAAGAGATAAGGGAATTTCCTATAAAATGGCAAGTGCCACTAGTACTTTTCCTATTGGATTTGCATCCAGCATAATCTGCATCACTATATGAGATTAAGTCATATGTGCTTGACTTTGGATAGAATAATCTGTAGTCTAGTGTGTGACTTAAATAGCGGAAAATACGTTTAACCGTTATTAAGTGTGATTCCTTAGGTTGTGACTGATACCTAGCACAGACACATACAGCAAACATTACATCAGGCCTACTAGCTGTAAGATATAATAGACTACCTATCATACCTCTATATAGACGAATGCCTACATCTTTGCCGCTCGTATCTTTCTCAAGATGTGTTGTGGTGCTCATCGGAGTCTTCTTGCTAGAAGCACCCTCCATTCCAAATCGCTTTAGCAGCTCCACCGTGTACTTGGTTTGGTGGATTAAGATCCCATCGTTTATTTGGCAAATTTGGAGTCTTAAGAAGTATTTGAGCTCACCTATGTGGCTCATCTCAAACTAATCCTTCATAACATTAGAAAACTCTTCACAGAGAGTGAAGTTAGTAGCACCGAAAATGATATCATCTACGTAAATTTGAACTAGAATAATATCATGATTAGCATACTTAACAAAAAGCGTTGAATCAACCTCACCCATTTTGAAACCCAAATCCAAAAGAAAGTTCTTTAAGCGGTCATACCAAGCTCTAGGAGCTTGTCTCAAACCATAAAGTGCTCTCTTAAGTTTGAAAACATGATTCGGAAATTTTTTGTTTATAAAACCCGGAGGTTGAGAAACATATACTTCCTCAACGACATCTCTGTTTAAGAACGCACTCTTTACGTCCATTTGAAAAAGTTTAAAATTTTTATGGCATGCAAATGACAATAATAGTCTAATAGATTCTAATCTAGCTACAGGTGCAAAGGATTCCTCGAAATCGATACCTTCCTCTTGCATGTAGCCTTGAGCAACTAACCAAGCTTTGTTCCGGATGACATTTTGGTTCTCGTATGTCTTGTTCTTGAAGATCCACTTCGTTCATATAACGGTGTGGTTCTTCGAAGGCAACGGAACGAGCTCCCAGACCTCATTCATCTCAAACTGAATGAGCTCCTCTTCCATGGCTACGATCCAAGAACTATCTTCGCACGCCTCATTGATATTCTTTGGTTCCACGGAAGGGACAAAGGCACACTGAGCGAAGAAGTTGACTTGAGACCTTGTTTTGACACCACCTTCCTTATTGCCAATCACTTGTTCATGAGGTTGGTCACGAACAGTTGAAAGCTTTCTGGGAACACCCTGGTCACTAGGAACATTCTCAAGAGATTCATTAGTAGGGTTAGTTTCAACAGAATCAATAGCATTAGACTTATCAACAGAATCACAAACTACTTCCATAGAGTCATCGTCATCGATAATTCTAGGAGAGACAAAGTCTTCATTAAATGATACATGAAGTGATTCCTCGATCGTTGAGGTTCTCTTGTTGTATATCCGGTAGTCTTTGCTACGGGCGGAATATCCAACAAAGATCCCCTCATTGGATCTTGGATCAAATTTGTCCAAACTACCATACGTGTTCTTGATAAAACATTTTGCACCAAAAACTCTAAAATGTTTAACTTGAGGTAGCCTACCAAACAACAATTCATAACAAGTTTTTTAAGTGCCGGGCCTCAAGAGTATTCTATTAAACACATAGCAAGCGGTATGTATCGCTTCTGCCCAAAATTGATGGCCAATGTGGCTATCATCCAGCATAGTGTGAGCACATTCCACTAGTGTCCTATTCTTTCTCTCAACAACACCATTTTGAGGGGGGGTGCGCGAGGAAAAGAAAAGGTGTGAGTAATACCAACCTCATCACAGAAGTTTGAGAAAGACTCGTTTCTCAAATTCCCCGCCATGATCACTACGAATAGTGACAATGGTGGTTCCAATGAGATTTTGTACGTTCTTAGCAAATACTGTGAAGTTTTCAAAAGCATCATTTTTATTAACTAAAGTAAATACCCAAGTAAACCTAGAAAAGTCATCAACGATGACAAGTCCATATCGGGCATTCCCTAATGAAGCAACTCTAGTTGGCCCAAAGAGATCTAGATGTAAAAGCTCTAGAGGCCGTTTAGAGGATATGCTTTTCTTAGATTTGAATGACGATTTTGAAAGTTTGCCTCGTTGACACGAGTCGCAAAAGCTTTTCTTTTTAAAAGAAGGCTTAGGGAATCCTTTTATAGAATCTAGCTTGGATAATTTGAAAAGTGTTCCGAAATTCGCATGACCAAAACGTTTATGCCATAAGTGTTGCTCACTTGTGTTGGCAATAAGACATTGTTCATGGGAATTTGGAATATCTAGGATATATAAATCCTTATGGCGTGTGCCAGAGAACAACAAACTATTATTATTAGTTCTTAAAATATGGCACATTCCTTTCTCAAAGCTAACGTTGTAACCCTTGTCACAAAGTTGACTTATAGAGATTAGATTGTGATTTAAACCTTTAACAAGGTAAACATCATTTATAAGATGTTTAGAAGGGTTACCAACTTTCCCAACACCTATGATGGTTCCACTCTCGTTGCCTCCAAAGACCACTCGGCTTCCATTTTCAATGGGTACCACTTCGGATAGCAACAGAGCTTTACCAGTCATGTGTTTTGAGCACCCGCTATCAAGTATCCAACCGTTCTTGGAGCCAAATTTAGATTTGTTGCTCCTTTTCTTTTCTTGAGTACCTGAAGATAAGAACATTGTATCATGGTACCCAAGGTCATTGGGTCCTAAAAGATTAGACCTTTGAAAGCCAAGTCCAATTGGACTTAGACTTCCCAATATAATCATCATTGTGCACAACATTCATAAAATACGAGTTTATATATGCTTGTTTCTCATGCATGCTAGTGTCCTTCGGGCCCAAAATAGAGAATGTCTTGGGAGCCTTATTCCTCTTGGGAACATGCACATTTTGTTGATTTCTACGTGGTGCATGTGTTCTACGAGAAAGTGGCCTAGTGTATGCATGACGTGGATAAGCATGCGACACATGATGAAATGGTGGTTGTAACATATGATACGGTGCATGATGGTAATCATTCATGTAATAATGATGAGGGTGAACATATGCATGTGGGGGAACACGTGCGTGAGTGTGTCTCACTTGGTGTGCACGTGATCGTGGACGTGGAGCATAAACATCATCATAAGTGTGAACATGTGGAGTAGGAGGTGTGTTCCTATGTGGTATGGCATTTGTGTACATAAATGCATAACCCTTCTTTGGAGGTCCACCCAAAATGGGTTTCTTTCCAAAAGGGGATGTGAACTTAGTGGAAGTACCATTGGAAGATGAACTACCCATGGGGTGTTTAATCCCACTAGTTGAGGCATCGGAGGATGGCCTTATAAAGGTGGTGGAAGATTTGGATGAATTTTCCTTATTATATCCCAACCCAATGCGATGATTAG
Organism: Scilla litardierei; assembly: GCA_030789695.1. Classification (NCBI taxonomy): domain Eukaryota; kingdom Viridiplantae; phylum Streptophyta; class Magnoliopsida; order Asparagales; family Asparagaceae; genus Scilla; species Scilla litardierei. The sequence goes on along the minus strand of CM061137.1, from coordinate 13,481,399 downwards.
CAGGAAGTAAGTCATTCAGAATATTATCCAAACGATCATTGCCTTTGTTGAATTTCTCAACCCGGCCTAATATGAACTCATATTTCTAGTGAGAGAAAGTATTTTAGCATCCAAAGTAGACACTTGCGTGGTGAGTTCACAAACACGTGACTTGAGATTCTCATTCTCAATACTCAAAGTTGAGTTTCGAGAAATCAAATCCGCTATCTCATGTTCATCCGGATCCTCAATGTTAACATGCTCAAGTTGAGATTTGAGATTTACAATCTCAATTCTCAAGGCTTCAACAACTGTGTCATTGTTGGTGATGACAGGTTTAGGTGTGGTTAGAAGACTAGTTAGCTCATTTTTGATTTTAGTATATCTATTCACTAACTTAGAATACTTAGACCAAATTTCTTCATTAGCTAATCTAAGGTCATCCATAGTTACCTCTTCACCTTCATCCTTGCTTTCATCTGAAGCGGTCTCTTGATCATATTGTTCTCTTGCCATGAAGCACATGTGTGCTTTCTCCACTCATTCTTCATCTGACTCACTACTTGAAGAGTCCTCTTCAGAGTCGATGAATGTACCAACAAGCCCTTTCCTGTACTCCTTCTTGTACTTTCTTGACTTGTTGTACTTAGGTGCCTTCCATTTCTCCTTTTGTTTGTTGAGGGGACAATCGACCTTGATGTGTCCTGACTTATTGCATTTGAAACACAGAGAAGAAGAGGCATTTGTAGACCCAACTTTGGATTTGTTCTTGAAGTTACCTTTTCGGAAAACCCGGTTGAACTTATTTGCCATGAGGGCCAAAGATTCCATGTCCAACTCAGCTTCCGATTCTTCACTATCGGTAGGTGTGGTAGGGGCGGCCTTGAAAGCAATAGCCTTTTTCTTCGGCACTTCTTGCTTCAAGAACGCATTCATCTTGTCATGCATCTTGATCTTGCTGTCCTTTCGTACCTCATAAGACATTAAAGTACCCATTAGTTGAACAACGGTATACTTAGACATATCATTACCTTCCTCCATAGCGTATGTTCGCGTTTCCCAACTCGAAGGAAGTCTGTCAATGATCTTTACGACTTTCTCTTCTTGGGTATAGGTCTTTCCAAGAGCTTCAAATTCGTTGGTTAGATCCACGAAGCGAGCATAGTATTCCTTAATTCTTTCACCCTGTTCCATGTGAAATAACTCGAACTCTTTATTAGCAACAGTGAGTTTAGAGTGTTTTACCCTGCTCGTTCCCTCGTGCATGATGAGAAGTTGATTCCAAATCTGATATGCACTCTTACATGTGCATATCTTATTGAAGTCTTCAGGCTCCAATGCACATTGTAAGGCATTCATTGCCTTGGCATTGCTCATCTCCGCGGCAACCTCCGCGGTAGTCCACTTTGTGAAGTCTTCTTCAATGGGCTCAACGTACTTCGTTAACGTGGCTCTCCAAAGTGATCCGCTCCGGAGGAAAGTTTCCATCCGGCATTTCCAGTACCCATAGTTGGTACCGTTGAATTGAGTAGGCATGTTTGAGGAGTAACCTTCGAGCACTGAAGAGGCTCCTTCACGATTCTTGTAAGAGTTGTAGTCGGGAGGTGGTCGAACGGCCTTGTTGTCGTTGTTTGTCATAGCTATGAACAAAGCTCTGATACCAAATGTAATACCCTGGAAGCTACTGCATAAGTACTAGGGGGGTGAATAATACTTTAAAATAATTAAGAGGATAATTCCTAATTATTTTTCAAACACAAACAATAATGCGGAATAGAAGTAACAACAAGAAGATCACAATGCAAACAAGTGATGTAATGGGTTCGGATCCACCCAAGTCTCCCCGACTTGTTCCCGGTGATCCTATGTCCCAGACACCCGGATCCCTTCCGGCTACTTGAGTTAGAATCCACTAACTCAAGCTTTCACTAAATAACCTCTTGTAGAAAATACTACAAGATAAATCAATACAAAGATTGAATCGTGACTCCCACAAACCAGGATCACGAACCTCTCATAAACCGAGAGCAAAAATTTAATAGAGAGTTAATGAAATATAAAATACTCACCACAAATTCCTATGCCTTGAGAGATACTTACAGTATTAGGGCAAGGAAAGATGATGGAGAGAAAAGATCACGAAGAACGATTGAAACCCTAGCACCACTGAGATGAACAGATGGAGACGGCTAGGATGATGATCGTGATCCTTGAATCCTTCAGGAGAATGAACACACAAAAGCCAATGATCTCTAGAAAGGATTAGGTCGAAAAAGAGAGAGAGGCTTTTTCGAGAGAGAGCGCTTTTTCAAATTGATAATCGATATATGAAAAACTAGATCTGAATATCTACACATAAGGGAAGAATTTCCATATATGAACCACATCAAACAGATATGGAAAGAATCAAAACAGATCCAGGAAAATCGTGGAAATAAAATCTCCAACGTCTGGAAAATTAAAGCAGCTTAATCGGTCTAAGAATGATCATTAACCGATTAGATGGAAAACTAGTCGGTCGATGAGCCTTCTTGGACCGACTGGTTTTGAAACAGAGATTTAAGTAAAAAGGTTACAATAATCTAGTCGGTCTAAGAAGAAACGCTAACCGACTAGTTTGGTAACTAATTGGTCGGTGAACCTTCTTGGACCGACTAGTTGCAAACATAGAATAGAAGTGAAATAAGAAGGATAATCTAGTCGGTCTGAGAAGAGACACTAACCGACTAGTTTGAGAACTAATCGGTCGTTAAACCTTCTTGGACCGACTAGTTGGTCAACAGAGATTAGGCTAAGATTCAAAAGATTGGCTAGTCGATTCAAGAAGAAATCTTAATCGATTAGATTGACATTTAATCGATTAGTTCTTCAACTTGAACTAACTAAGATGCACACGAAGCCAGGAAAAGGAGCGATAAGCGAAGGGACCCTTTCTAATGGCTTCTAAGGCATTCCTAGGAAATAGATCATATAGATATGAGGGTTGCAAAGCAAGTAAGACTCAAGGCTTAACATTCTATAATATAGAGCTAGAAGACACACAAATATACAATACAAACCGTCTTCAAAGCTCCAACATGATGAGTCTGAATCTCTTGACTTCATCAATAAGTCCTAGAGCTTCAACAAAGCTTCAGGCACAACGATCACGAGCTTAAAAGAAGTCTTGAGACGTCGCTTGAGATCTACAGAGTAAATTGGCGACGATCTCCATAACTACGCTCAAAGAGAATTAGTACACGATATTTATGTTTATTCATCATCAAAACCAAATCAGGGGAATCAATACTCAACAAGTGGCAAAGCTTGTTGTCATCTGCATCTGCATCCAAGTCACCACCTACCGCAACTCTGGGTCTGGATTGAATAGAAGAGCTGGACCCGGTACTCATTTGTGCCTAGCATGAAATAAAGATAGACAAGGGAGGCAGGTAACAGATATACATATTACATAGAAACATGACCTAAGAACTGTGTTTCCCAAAGAAAATCCAAATAAAATATTAAAAATTCAATGTGATACTCCATGATCTATACTGCATGATGTATAGCCCTCATGAAAAAAATTCAATTATTCATGATAATAAATTGGTACTTGGCAGGTGCTCCATTCTAGGGACATAGTGTTCAAAATTATTTCATCATCAGAGGCCCAGATGCAAAAAAATCAGTATACATGACCGATTTTATATGAAACTAAAACACTGCCAAGAGCAGAAACTGAAACACATCCAAGCCCGAAAAATGCAACACATCCAATCCCAGAAACTGATACACATTGAAGCTCAAAAAATTCAACACATTCCATTTCATAAACTGAAACACATCCAAGCTCATAAACACATCAAATAACAAAAACTGAAACACATCCAAGGCAAGAAACTGAAACATAGTCATTATGAAAAACGTAAAAAATTTAAAGGTCATAAACTGAAACACAAACTTGCTCATATAATGAAAATGAAACTAATCTAAGAAAAATATATTTGTAGCCCTCAGAAATTGTATTTTTATTCATTTTCCAACCTCGGTTTCAGGCAGTTACTCCTTCATTCATAACCCAACAAGTGCAAAGAAATCGATAAGAAAATGAAATACAGCCAAGCTCACAAAATGAAACAAATACAAGCCAAGAAAATGGAACACATCCAAGCACAGAAACTGATACACATTGAAGCTCAAAAATTGAAACACATTCAAGATCGGAAATTGAAACACATCCAAGCTCAGAAGCACATCCAAGTTCAGAAACTGAAACACATTATTGGGGTATAAAGGAGCCATCAAGCCATTTACCAAGGAATTCTTACGAACATAGTGACAAAGTGTTCAAAATTATTTCATCATCATACGGCTATAGGACAAAAAATTCAATATACATATTAAATCATATATGAAACTGAAAATCTTTAAAGAGCAGAAAATGAAACACATTCAAGACCTGAAACTGAAACATCCAAGCCCAGAAAACTGAAACAAATCCAAGACCTGAAACTGACACACATTGAAGCTCAACCAATGAAACACATTCAAGATCAAAAACTGATACACATACAAGCCAAGAAAATTTAACACATCCAAGCCTAGTAACTGATAAACTGATAAGCAGAATGAAACTCAAAAAATGAAACACATTCTAGATCTGAAACTGAAACTCATCCAAGCCCAGAAAATGCAACACATCCAAGCCCATATACTGATACACATTGAAGCTCAAAAGATTTAACACATTCCACTTAAGAAACTGAAACACATCCATGCTCATAAACACATCTAAGAAAAGAAACTGAAACACATCCAAGGCAAGAAACTGAAACACATCAAAGAACACTTTAAAGGTCATAAACTGAAACACAACCTTGCGTATGTACTGAAAATGAACCCAATCTATGAAAAATATATATTTAGCCCTCAGAAATTTTATTTTTTCTTCATTTTCCAACCTTGGTTTCAGGCAGTTGCTCATTCATTCACACCCCAAAAAGTGCAAAGAAATAGCTAAGAAACTGCTACTTATTCAAGCTCACAAACTGAAACACATCCAAGCCCATAAAATGAAACACATCCAAGCCTAGAAACTAATACACAATGAAGGTCAAAAATTGAAACACATTCAAGATCAGAAACTGAAACACATCCAAGCTCAGAAGCACATCAAAGCTTAAAACTGAAACACATTATTGGGGTATAAAGGTGCCTTCAAGCCATTTACCAAGGATTTCTTACGAATATTGGGACAAAGTGTTCAAAATTATTTCATCATCATAGGGCTATATGAAAAAAAAATTCAGTATACATATTAAATCATATATGAAACTGAAACTCTTCAAAGAGCAGAAAATGAAACACATCCAAGCCCATAAAACTGAAACAAATCCAAGACCTGAAACTGATACACATTGAAGCTCAACCAATGCAACACATACACGCTTAGAAACTGAACAGAAACTGATACACATTGAAGATAAAAAACTGAAACAGCTCAAAGTTTAGAAATTGAAACACATCCAAGCCCAGAAATTGCAACACATCCAAAAAACAGAGAGTGAAACACATTAAAGCTTAAACACTGAAACACATCCAAGCTCAAACACTGAAACACATCCAAGCTCAGATACTGAAACACATCCAAGCCCATCAAATGCAACACTCCCAATCCCTGAAACTGAAACACATTTAAGCTCAAAAACTGAATCACATCAAAGCTCATAAACCGAAACACATCCCAGTACAGAAAATGCAAGCATCCCAAAACAGATACTGAAACACATTCATGCACAAACACATATATTTACAACATATACAATGTGTGGTAACATTAACAATAAAAAAACCATCCCCATAGAAACTGCCCAAACCCACCTCAAAACCATCCCCAACCCCCCATAAAAACCATCCCCATTGTAATGGCCCTAGTGCCATATACCGTAGGGTGTATATTTTTGTGCTCCAGGATGTGTGTATGCGTATATACAGGTGTGTATATACGTAGTGTAAATAGTAAATATGTAGTGTGTATAGTAATTATCTATTGGTTGCTTACATGCCTATATGGATGGATGCATGCCTATATGTGTTATCAGGATATAGATGGTTGCTTGAATGAGGATGTCTTGGGTGTATATGTGGTTGATAATATGTGTAGCAGTGTGTATAGTAAAATAGTGCTATGCTTGCATGTCTTGTAGTAATTGTTGGTATGTAATGTATGTGTGTACTAGTACTCTTTGTATATTATTATTAGTAGGATAGTATTATTGATGATGGGTGACCCTCTTGTATGAATGGCACGTTTGTTAATAGTTATAAGCCGGAGGTGTGTGTAGTAAGTTATGTAATTATTTGGTTAATGTGTTAATTATAATTGTAATAAAATTAATTGTAGTAGTTGCTAAATAATGTGATGTGGTGATATGTGTTGTATATTTGTATTGGCTTTATATGGATGGTATAGGGTGTAATTTTCTATCTAAGTTGGAGGGTGTTTTTATAGAAGGGCATTTTGATCTTTTAGGCTAGCATGGCATCTTTTAGCCCTTTTGACCTTTGACCCTTAAGAGTTAAGTAATAATTAGTGAGTGAGTGAGTGTGAGTGAGTGTGTGTGTGTATAGCAATTGGTTCATTAGTAAATTAGTTGAGGTGTGTGTATAAGGGAAAGATGTGTCTAGAAGAGAGGAGATGAGTAGATTTTTCTAGTTCTCTTTAATTGCCATTATCTCTCTCTCTCTCTCTTGCTATTTTTCTTAGCTCCTTCTCTCTTTATTGTCGAATTCTCCCCCCTCCCATTTCTCTTTTGTTCTTACCAAATTTGCATGCTAATTATGGTAATTAAGATGAAGGAAGGAAGAATTAAGGAAGGAAGGCTTTTAAGGGAGGATTCATGATTTAATGGGAGGATTTAAAAGCAATGAAGATGTCATCCTTATTTGGTAGGAAAACTAACTCCCCTTAGTATGTTAATTGCATGGTAATTTTTAGAATCAAGTTCTCATCTTGTGCTGGATTGCATCTCCTTGTTTAAAAGTTCTCATCTTGTCATTTGGTGATGTTAAAATTAGCATTTTGTTAAATGGTTATGAATTATTGTCCACGATGCCATCTTAATTGAGAATCTATGAGAAAGGTGACACTTTTGGTGTTGTTAGTTCACTTTATTTGTTAATTCATTTGGAAAGTTGAAATTTTTATTGTGTTATTTGCAAGATTGGACTCTTTTTCATGCAAGAACATCTTTATCAAAGTTTAATGCATATATTGGTGTTTGGATGAAGAAGCTAAGGCTTGGATGATGAAACTAGTTCTTTACATTGGGTCGTTGAGATTTGGGACAGAATTACATGCTGTTTGTTTGGCTTAACTCTCATAAATTAGTATTGAGAATGCCTTGAAAATTTTATGGCTGAGGGATAGGACCCTTAACTCCAACTTTCATGTTGAACACCTCGTCTAATTCAGATTAAAAGTAGGGGTAAAAATTCATCCATTTTAGCATGTCTGTTTTTCCCCAACCTTGATATGACGTTGGACATGTGAATTATCTTTTACATGAAAGCATCATGTCCTTATGTTTCTTTATGTTCTTCCTTCCATTTTGTAAATTCATGAAAATGACTAAGTCCTCTTAAAGGAGGGTGACACGGGGATTGGGAGACACTATGTAGTAGGGAAAACATGAGGGGCTGGACAGTTATGGTGGTTGGCCTCCTGTCCTGCCCGAGTGGCGAGGAGTGGCGGAAATGAGGAGAATTGGTGAAAATATGAAGGGGAAATAAGGGGAAAACAGAGCTCCTTTAGTAAGAGCGTGTCTCGGAGAGTTTGGCTGTTCCACCCCAACTGGGGGTGAGGTCCAGTCCCAAGAGGGTCTACCCACTACTTAGGGTCCAAATCACTACTATATAATTTTCATTACTTTTGTAGCATTATTAAATGTTGCTTACTCGTACGTTCTTCACTTGTAGTTATGTACATCGCCTATTGTAGTTATTGTCGCTTGTGTTCACTATACTTATGTTGTCTCTCTCTCTTGTTACTTGTATCTTTCTTTATGTTATGCATTCAATGCTTTTTGTCATTCATATGTTCTTTTAGCTCATATCATGTTTCATTTGCACATTACCATGGACGCATGTAAAGTAGTTGTATTTTCATAATAGCATACTAGTGGGAGTTGGCATTTCCTACTGGGTCACGTGTTGACGTGCCCCATTGTCTTTTCAGGTGTTGGAGTTGGTGGCGGAGGTGGAGGTTGGAGTTATGGTCGAGGTGTTGAGTGTAGGTTTGGGTGGTGAGGAGAGAGGAGAGAGACATGTACTTTTAGGTTTCTTTTGGGATTTTATCGTTTGTGGTGAGTATGTATAATATGTTGGTCATGTAAACTATTAATAAGTGGGTTATTAAGGATGTTGGTTCTTGGTTGTCTCTTGGATGTTTCCATTTTATTTGTTATCTCTAATTTGTGTTTGGATGCTTTGTATGTGGAAACACTACATGTACTACCCCAGCAGTGCGCAGTGGCCTGTCGTTTTCTTTGCAGTTTTTATTTTCTCCTTCGTAACACTTGCTGCTCTGGGATAACCTGGGACGGATTCGTACTTACTGGGTATCCTGGGGAGCGGGGTGTTACACACATCCCACCAAAATGCCAACTTCCCCACCCATCATCATCTCAGGCCTTTATCATATCATTTTTCATATCCAGCAGATCGCAACTCCATATCCATATCATCAATTAAAGCATCAATCATAAGCTTCCTACCCGATTGTGGCACTGCCAAAAATCGACGAGCTTCCATCTCATCCATGCTTAGGTCCTTAAACAACTTCAACAAAAGGTCGGTCAGATACTCTGTAAACTCGTACACATGCTGAGCAAGAGTTTCAGTCCAGTGCGAGTGTGCGCTCCTTATCGCATTCGCGACCTCTTTAACATTATTGATTATTTCCAGCATGACGTCGGGACCATCCCGCACGGCCCATCGATGCTGTTTATTTTTCCCCAGGGAGGGTGGTGTAACATGGCTTGTCCCTCTTGGACATTGACCTGTCGACGCATGGGGGGGATGTCCTGCGGGGGCATAATGGCCAGGAGAAGTAATAGGTGTCGGTTCAGGACTTGTAGGCTCTTCTCCTTCGACACCAGAAAATGGGCCTTCAAAGTTGTCGTACACCGACTTACAAAAATCCCCCTTTACAGAGTCATCCCCTATGATGACCACAAGGTCATAAAACCCTGGTATGGGATGGTTCACATACACTTGCTTCCTATGGTTTGCCTGAACAATTAGAAGAGCAATTATGCTCATGTTTATTCATAGCTATATTTAATTTATTAGCAGCTATCCTATAAAGAAGATAGAAGTAAATACTGTAACTTCCCGCTCCCTAGGATACCCGGGAAGTACGAATCCGTCCCAGTTTCTTTTGTATATTTCTTTTCTTCCTTCGTAACACTCGCTGCTCTGTGAGAACCCTGGTATCATGGGGGATGGCGCGTTACAAATACCGTGGCCCAGGTTGCATATGTTTCAGGATCAAGTTCAATGATCTTATTATCAGCACACCATACAGCCCCGCTCATGTCTATGCACTCATACAAATCTTTGAGACGTGTCTTTAACGCTTTCAAGTGATTTTTCACATTCCCAGTCGTGAAGGTCGTCCCATGAATGTTATTGATGTGTGCAGCAGCAGCATTGAATGCAGTCGATTTAAAAGTCTTATCGACTTTATGCCTCTGCCGTGCAAGTTCCGCAAGGAAAGGAATACGTGTATCTTCATGATCGTTCTTTCACAATTTGTTGTGTTGGGAAGATAAGGATGGCTGCTTGGACTTTTTCCTCGGACTTGACACTGACCCATCGGCCTCCTCACTACGTCGGCTCGACTTCCTAGAGGAGTCACTGCCTGGCGTTTGTTCATGCCCACTTGGTGGCATGGGCATAACGAATGCACCTTGCGACGACATGCTTCTGAAAGTATGGATTTCCCCCATTGGAGCATATTCATATACCCAGGTCCACTCAGCGAGGGCATTGCCATTGGCATTTACATTGGAATGCTAAAAGTGGCATATTGTGGATATGCCATACCCGGTCCACCTACTGGGAAGCCATGCATGGGGAATTGCATAGTAGGCATCCTACAAGGCATATGTCGATTGATAAGGGGATCCAACCGTCTTTCTTCATTTCCCCATTGTGTCCCCTATTCAGTGTTATAAAATGGTTGCATGGGATCACTACCGTCCCGGAATGGAACACCCCCTGCCCTGAATTGGATGACCCTTCCATCCCTACAACATCAATAATAAGAAATTGAAAATGCAAAATTTGGGATAATAACATCCAACCATCATATAAATAGATACTATAATGTAGGGGGTATAAAACTACAGAATTAAAATACTAATTTTAATGCAGTTAATGGATAAGACAAATCATGCACCAATTGTCATACTCAACATAACAAACATACTGTAATACTCAAGATACAAGGTTAAAATGTTCAGCATGAATATGCAAAGTCTGAGACGACCCCCTCATAGTCCATGCTCTAATGTGTTCCCATTATTATTTATGTTACAGAAGTCCACCCACATTTCCCAAGCTATCTGCTCATTGCACAATTTCCATTTGATCCCGTTGTTCGGTTTGTTCACGAACAGGCAACTGTTGGGAAAGATCCATAACATCGTCATCATGCACATCGATAACATCGACATCCTCCTCAAACCCATCAACATCTTCATTTAGTTGGGGGTCAAGAGGATCTGCTATTTGGATGTAATTATGTAAAACAGTGAAAGCTAATACACGATATCGACCTGACTGTTGAATGGGTAGTGAGGCTTGGTAGACAAAATTTTAAACTTGTTCTTTAGGATACCAAATGTCGACTCGATCTTTGATCTTAAGGTAGAATGACGTAGGTTGAATAGCTCTTATCGGTTTCGATGAACCTGGTCGGTATGGTCCTTCAGATGGTATCTAACGCCTCTGTATGGAGATATGAAACCGGGCATTGTAGTATATCCAGCATCGCAAAGGAAATATATACCTACATTCGAAAAAATAAACCCAGTTTATGATCCAACGATTTCTTAGAGACATATATATAATTTTTATGTAAAATTATGCATATTATCTTCATACACTCGCAGCCCCATTGGGGTGGGTAAATACAAGGCATCTTTCATGACTGTAAAATCATTTGCGGATCCTTCCCACCCGGCCATTACGTATGTGAATCTTTTATTTGGAGTAACAGCTGCTAGCACATTTTGCATAACCCCTTTACGACCTCTAAAGCGGGGTACGAGCATGGCTGGGAGCATGGCATCTATGTGCGTCCCATCAATGAGACCAATGCATTCCTACAACGTAATCAATGAGCCCAATTTGTAATCACCATGACGATAATTATTATACCGACACATATACAGATAATCACACATACCTTAAAAAATAGAAACCAATTAGGATTATTGACTATCTCTGGTGGCGTCTCATTATGAGCTTGCTTCATGAACATATCTCGAAGTGCACACACTCCCGCCATAACTTTGTTACATAAATTTGTTAAAATACAGGCTAACGGTCCCCCCTATAAAATCCACTTGTATGACTCTATTCGTTGACTCGTGCCCTACAATATGCAGGAACACGGCTACCTGCTCCTATATGGAGACATGAATAGTGTCCTTAAGAAGACCACACTGGCGCATTAATGATGCAAGATTCATGAAAGCATGTCTTCGCATTCGTAAGTAGTGCAAAAAACTACTGTCAGACCGATACAGAATTCTTCGCATGTGGGTTTTTCTATTGTAACGACCCGCTCTCAGGGGGCCATTACTTATTTGATTACATTTGCAGGTCTGCAGATCACCAGTGAAAACAACATAGCCACGATGCAGAGATGTACAAAAATACTCAAATAGTGTCCATTATTACAATCCATACTGTACAATACGCTCCAACAAAGATACATGAAAGAAAAGAAGTACATATGTGAAAATATCTCTAAAAGCTGTGGCCTCTGGAACGAACTTTGTGTCTGCCAACTCATAAACATCTACCTCACCATATATATCGTCTGCGGTGCCATGAAGATGGAACCGTAGGTAAGTCACAATAATTCTAAAAGTAGAAATAAAAGCAGCGCACAAGTATAGAACTTGCTAAGTAAGGAAGCAGGCTAAAGAAGTGGCTACAAACAAGTGCGACAGGAAAAGTAAATGCAGTCATGCATACCGGTGCGATAAGTAAAGTAAAGTACATGTAATGCATGCAAGAGCAATCAGTAAAGTAGGAGTGGCTACACAAGTGTAATAAGTAACGTGCATGCAATGCGTGAAGTAAAGGTGACTGTACAAGCAGTAACTACACTAAAACTACGTGACTCAAGCCGAAGAGAATGATATGCAACCATTGAGTTCATCTTTTGCCTGGGTGCGCTTACCCAGACGAATGCCGAAATGCAGGCAGCTAGACAGGATGCTGACACGGGCATCATATTTATATTTGTCGAAACACATGCAGCTCAACGGGCTTGCCGAAACACACGCAGCTGGACAGGTAGATGAACTCCAGTCACTCCCACACTCTCTCAAACTGTGAGTTACTCCAAACCCAGTGAAGTGTCAAGTGTTCTATGTACATGTTTTCTTACATGCCGTTTCACAAGTTGTTGTACAAGATATTCCATAAGATATTCCACAAGATGCACCACATGATTTTCCATACGATAATTCATTAGCATTCACTGAGTTATAGATGTCATGTAGCAGGTGATGTGACTGTTTTAACATGCGCAATCGTGCACAAGTATATCAATGTTTCATGCAAAGTTTTTCAAGTGAGTAACAGAACATGATGGACAAGAGTGAACAAGAGTTATCATGGTGAATATGAGTTTACATGAGATGAAATGTTAAAGAAACTTATTTGAAGGTATTTAGAATCAATGGTTGCGAACAGATGATGATTGGAATTCAAACATTGATCCATGCATACACGGCCAGTCAGGTTTGGCCAAGCAGGTCACTATCCCCGCAAGCAGGGTGATCTAAACTTTGGCGCAAACGATCCTAGACACCGGGTGTCACCAATGTTAAGAACGCCAATAATCACATCTGTTCTATCGATTATATTAACAAAAAGTAGTATAGTTTCCTATTTACTATGATAGTTAAACCAAGACCACTGGTTGACTTTCTTATTGAAAACCAGAAAGTAAAGTAAAGCGGATGCCAATAAATTTGAGGATAAAGACAAGTCCAACAACTACGATGCTGATTCCATGCTTCGAGCATGTGGTATTTCCATTAGTACACAATTTACCCAAGTAGATGGTTGTGTGCTACAGCTACCAAATTTGAAAGTTGGCAATGTCGTAAACTCAAGTTTATAGTCGTTCTGAGACGATAAATTTAGTTTCTTGATTAATTAGGTCTCTAGTCGTTTGTTCAGGTCAATAGCCGTTCTGAGGCTATTCATGAAATCCTAAGTTCATACAAGTATACTATCTAGTTTTCTAAATTCAGAATTCATTGTGACTTACTAGTTTCGAGGTTGTTGTAGTGAGCTGGGACTATAGCTAGAGCTTCCAATGGTGCTGGTGCACGAGAATCGGTACCTGCAAACACAAGAAATAATCGGTTAAAGACCACACTATTTTTTATCTATTTTTCTTATCGTGTTCGTATTTTTATAATCGTTTAAAACTCGTCAAAATACATACTAAATATTTTTAGATGGGCTAGATGGGAGTAAAATAATTTTATATAGGAAGAAAATATTTCTCTAAGGCTCATAGGTATTTTTAGTAATTTTTGAAAGCTTTAGAATCAATTAACACTAATTTCCTAAATTAAAAATTAGTTATCGTAATTGTTTGAAGATTTATTCAGGAAAAACCGTATGTCAGAATTCTTCCAACAAGGGGTCAAAATGATCGTCTCATTTAGTACTACAACATATAATTTTCTCGTACGTCAGTGTACGTGAAATTCTCGTGATATGAATTTTAAAACGAAATTAGCTTTATTGAGTTTTGACTTTGAAAAGTCATTGTTAGAGATGTACTTGCCTTTTGGCGATGAAACCAGCACCAACGGATCCTGTTACGACCTGTAGGCCGGGCCATGAAATTAAGGCCCGTATGCAATGGGGGCCTAAGCAAACACCTCACTGACCCTCCTGATGGGACACAAGCCGAGCTGAAGATCGCCTCCATCCAGAGAAGCTCGCCTCACCCCGCCACGAGCTCGCCTCCAAGGTCAACTATAGAAGCTCGCCCGTCCGACCGTCAAGCTCGCCGTGCCGAGGACAAGCTCGCCTACCCTCCAACAAGAAGCACCATCCGGAGGAGCCGAGCTTAATCGCCGAGCTGTGGTTCGCCCCCGAGGGCGACCAAGCATAAATATCTCTGACATAGTGACGTAGGCTCACCTCCTCTCCATTAATGCCAGAGGTTAAGTGCAAGAACTGCTGGCTGCCCCTCACGTCTCATTAATGCACCTGACACCGTCTGACACCATTAATGCGGGAAATATCCCTGACACAGCTCGTCGACCTATCGCTTCAGCACTCGAGTGCCAGCTGGGTTGATTTGACAGCTGACAGGATGGCGACCAACCGCCTCTCAGCCCTATAAATACCCCCCTTATGCCTCCATAGAGGGGGTTGGTCAGTTAAAACTTCTAACTTATTTCCATACAAAAGGTCGGATATCTTCCACATATCTGCGCCTTCCTCATAAGCTCGCCACGCTTCGCCGATCTGTCTTAAGATTGCCAAGTGTGCCCGGTGCCTACATTTTACGTCACCAACTGACTTAGGCATCGGAGAGGCTACGGGCTGACAGCCAGCCCCGCCTTTCTGACAAGTTATTGATTCTCACAGGAGCTCGCCTCAGCTACCGGGAGATGGCGACCTTCAGGCAACCATGGATCCTGCACATCTGAAGCGAGTTTCGAGTCGCGCAAACATCTCTATTATCCAAAAAATTGTAAATCATTGTACCCATGATTCCCACTTCAAATAAATTTCATTGTGTGCGGATCTGACCTGCAACAGATCTGTTTCATTGTTTCGGACTTTCTGAGCCTTACCATGTATTTTTCTGACGCTTATATTATTTACTATCAATTTTAGTCTAGTAACCCTATGTTATATATTTACATGTATATATATATATATATTAGTATCTAATACGTATTCATATACGTATACTTATACGTCTATCTTTTAGTATTTTCTCCCTCTCTCTACTTCGTTCTTACACTGCAGCGAAGTGTAGTGCCCTGTGGTAGCTACTGCACACGTACTAGAGGGGGGGTGAATAGTAGTTAAAATAATCAAGATAGTTATTCCTAATTATTGTGCAAGAAACAAACGACAATGCGGAATTAAACAACTATCAACAAGAATTAAAACATACGCAAACAAACAATATTACTGGGTTCGGATCCACCCAAGTCTCCCCGACTTGTTCCTGGTGATCCTACATCCCAACCACCCGGATCCCCTCCGGATACTTGAGTTAGCAACCCTAACTCAAGATTTCCACTAAACCCACTTGCGGAAACTCCACAAGTGCAATCGACCTACAATCGATTTCTGTGAATCCCACAACCCGGGATCACACAAACTCTCACAACCGAGAGTGTACAACAATTCAATGAAATGAAATGAAATAAACTCTTACCGTACAAAATCCTATGCCTTGAGTAAACTTACCAAATTAGGGCAATGATGGATTTTGAGGAGAGAATGTCACCAAACCGAATCTCCACCAATAAGATCAGCGATCGAAGGCTAGGATGGAGGATGGTGACTTTGGATCAAGCTCTAGGCTTGGAAGGCTCACAATGGAGAGAATCTCTCTTGAGGAAATGGCTCAAAGAGTTGAGGGAGAGATTCTTCTGAGGAAGAGAAAGCTTTTAGAATGGAGTTGAATAGCTTCTCTTAGGTTTCTTCAAATCTCTAAAATGGCAGCCTTGGATCTTATGAAAGAGCCCCTCCAACTATATATAGGATAGATGTGAGAGAGAGAGAAAAACGTTTCAAGAAAAGCTCCAACGGCTCTATTCTGAACCAGACTAGTCGGTCAAAGAAGGATCACTGACCGACTAGTTCATCAAATAGTCGGTCGGTGATACAACGTAGACCGACTAACGGTTTGAACAGCCAAAAGGTCGAAGTACAGGCAAAGACAACTAGTCGGTCTAAGAAGACTTGCCGACCGACTAGTTTCACAACTAGTCGGTCGGTGAATGTTCTTTGACCGACTAACGTCGAAATAGAATAGGCTGACTTCAAGATGACTTGGTCGGTTTAAGAACAAATGCTGACCGACTAGTTTCTCAACTAGTCGGTCGGTAAACGTTCTTTGACCGACTAACTCGAAACAGTAGCACAGGCTGAAAATGACTATACACAACTAGTCGGTCTGAGAAGGACTCCTGACCGACTAGATCGTCATCTAGTCGGTCGGTGACTCTTCTTTGACCGACTAACTGTAGTCATAGAAAGAGCTTGAATAAATCAAGGCATCTAGTCGGTTCATGTAGAGTTGCTGACCGACTAGATCGTCATCTAGTCGGTTGGTGACTCTTCTTGAACCAACTAACATGCACTCGAAGCCGAGGGAAGAAGCGATAGGCTTCGGGAAAGTTTCTAATGGCTTCTATGAATATCCTAGTTCTAAGATATGAGCGAAATGAAGATTATAAAGTAAGTCCTACTCAAGGCTTAACATTCTAATCTATGAAGCTAGAAGACTATAAATTAAACCTTACGAGCCGTCTTCAAAGCTTCAATCTTCATTCCTCTTGACTTCCATATTGCTCCTTGAGCTTCAACGAAGCTCCAGGCACACGATCACGCGTATTGAGAAGTCTTGAGGCGTCGCTGTTGATGTTCGTATTCTTTTGGCGACGATCTCCATAACTGCGCTCACAAATAAGTTAGTATACATTATTTATGTTTGCTCATCATCCAAAACCAAATCCGGGGAATCATATCACAACATTCTCCCCCTTTTTGGTGATGACAAACCAACATAAATAATAATCAATAATAATTATTCAATTGAAATTTACTTACTCCCCCTGCATTGATGACACGTTAGTTCCAGATACAATAATGTTCATATGCATCAAGCAGCGAGGGAAATATAAAATATGAATCCTAGTGTTGCACATATAGGATCAAAATCCATTTTATATCTTCACTCCCCCTGAATCTAACACATCAAACTAGATTCATGGTAAATTCCTTTGAATTATTAATTAGCACATTGTCATTATTATATCTCTCCCCCTTTGGCATTAGCAAAAAGAGCGGGAGGAGACAAAAACAATGGCTAAAAAATAACGCATGGGAGTCGAAGAATACGACCAAGGTCCAAAATAACACCAAAGCAAAATATCAAATACAAAATACCGAATAAAAGCAAAGCGTGTCAAGGAGACCAAAGTCGAAAATCGGAAACCGAAATCATCAAACCATAGGCAAAATACGAAATACCAAATCATCTAGCCATAGGCGAAACTCGAAAACCGAAATCATAAAATCATCGGCGAAAATCGGAAAAAGAAATCACCAAGCCATAGACGAAAATTGAAATACGAAATCATCAAGCCATAGGCGAAAAACGAAATCCGAAATCATCAAAACTCATATCGATTTTACTTATTGAGTTTTGGAACATACTCTCCAAAATCAATAGAATGCATGGAAAACAATTCTATGTTTTCATAGAAAGAATTCTATTAAATCCATAAAATCGTCGAACGACGAAATCAACATCAGAGACAAAAATAATCCGATGTGCATGCCAAATGTAGTATGCAAGAATGTTAAGCCAAAAATAGATAGAACATCATATAACAATGGCATACACTAATCTAGCATACCAAATGAAGCAAAGAGATACCAATCGTAATATATTCTACCAATGAATACCAATATGAATCAAAAGTATGAACATACTTACAACATTAAGCTCCCCCTACTTTGGTGCATCATTCAAGCACCATCAACTCCAATCGAATGAAAGTCCTTGCAAATCACGGAGTTGGTAGGGTTGGTATCTCATGGTTGGTTTAACCTAGAGAATATCATTTTGGTATCCAAAAATCTTTTTGGATCCTATGGGTTAGGCAATAAATTTAGCTAACTAAATTCAAATTAAATGTAACCCAATCAAACCACAATTGCTTTGGTACCCATAAAAATGAACTTAAACAAATGGTACCAAGCAATGAAGGGTCAAAGGAAACTAACCCTTCGGAAACCAAGTCCAAGAGGAACTTGATTTCCCAACATAATCATCATTCAAGATAACATCATTAATAAACGATTTCACATACAAATTCTTATTATGCATGCTTGTGTTCTTCGGACCCCAAATGGTGTATGTCTTGGGAGTCCTAATCCTATTGGGAACATGCATATGTTGTTGGTTTATATGTGATGCATGTCGTGGGTAAGCATATGGAATTCGATGCAATGGTGCATGATGATAATTATTCATATGAGAATGAGGATGAACATATGAATGTGGAGGAACACGTGCATGAGTGTGTCTCACAAGGTGTGCACGTGCTCGTGGGTGCGGAGCATAAAAATCATCATTTGTGCTAACATGTGGGGGTAGGTTGTGTGTTCCTACGTGGCATGGTATACATGTAAGCATGACCCTTCTTTGGAGGTCCACCCAAAGTGGGTTTCTTTCCAAAAGGGGGCGTGTTCCTAGCTGAAGCACCATTGGTAGAAAATCTACCCATGACGTGTTTACTTCCACTAGTAGAAGCATCGGAAGATGGCCTAACAAAGGTGGCAGACGATTTGGATGACTCTCCCATCTTATACCCCAAACCAATGTGATGATTGGCCGGAGGTAAGTCATTTAGGATATCATCCAACTTGCCCTTTACTTTGTTGAATTCATGAATTCGGCCTAGTGTGCTCTCATGCTTCTCGGTGAGAGAATGCAAAGAAACATCCAAAGTGGACACTTGTGATGCGAGTGCACAAACACGTGACTTGAGATTTTTATTCTCAATACTCAAAGTTGAGATTTGAGACGTCAAATCCGCTATCACATGCTCATCCGAATCCTCGATATGAACATGCTCAAGTTGAGACTTGAGATTTTCAATCTCATTTCTCAACCTATCAACAACGGTGTCGTTGTTGACGTTGAAAGGCTTAGGCGAGTTTTTAAGACTATCTAATTCATTTTTAGTCTTCATAAACTTATTAGCCATATTAGAAAATTTATTCCAAAGTTGTTCATTGGCTATTCTAAGTTCATCATTGGTTACCTCTTTGCCTTCATCCTCGCTTCCATCTTCGCTTCCATCCTCGCTTTCATTGGAGGAAGTCTCTTCATCACAATCCTCTTTTCCCATAAAGCACGTGTGTGCAATCTCCACTCCTTCATCGTCCGATTCTCCACTTGAGGAGTCGGAGTCGGTGAAAGTGCCGACAAGCCCTTTCTTGTGCTTTCTTGACTTGTCGTGCTTGGATCCCTTCCATTTTCCCTTGTGTTTGTAGAGAGGACAATCCGGCTTGATATGTCCTGGCTTGTTGCATTTGTAACACACGGGAGTAGAAACATTAGTTGAAATAAATTTAGATTTACGATTCAACTTACCTTGTCGGAAGAATCGGATGAATTTCTTTGCCATATTGGCCAATGTTTCCATGTCCAATTCTTCGTCCGATTCTTCTTCCGATTCTTCATCATCGGTAGAAGGAGCGGCCTTGAATGCAATTGCCTTTTTCTTTGGCTCGTCTTGCTTCAAGTACGCCTTCATCTTTTCCTTCATCCGGATCTTACTCTCCTTGCGTACCTTATAAGACAACAAGGTACCCATTAGTTGTACGACGGTATATTTATTCATGTCATTACCTTCCTCGATGGCGAAGGTACGCTTCTCCCAACAAGAAGGAAGTCCATCGATTATCTTCGAGACTTTCTCCTTTTGGGTGTAGGTCTTTCCAAGAGCTTCCAAGTCGTTTGATATATCCACGAAGCGAGCGTAATAATCCTTCACGGTTTCGCCCTGCTCCATATGAAACAACTCAAATTCTTTATTAGCAACGACGAGTTTAGAATCTTTTACCGTACTCGATCCTTCGTGCAATATGAGGAGTTGGTTCCATATTTGATATGCACTCTTACATGTGCATATCTTGTTGAAGTCCTCGGGCTCCAACGCACAATTCAAGGCATTCATTGCCTTGGCATTGGCAACTTCCGCGGCGACCTCCGCGGGGGTCCACTTTGCGAAATCATCTTCGGAAGGCTCGATATACTTTGTCATGGTGGCTCTCCATAGTGAAGCGCTCCGGAGGAAAATTTGCATCCGGCATTTCCAGTACCCGTAGTTGGTACCGTTGAAGTGTGGAGGCCTGACGGAGGATAGTCCTTCCATAACTGAAGAAGCTCCATCACGGTTCTTGAAGACGTTGTAGTCGTTGTTCGTCATAGCTTTGAACTCGTAGCTTTAACCTTGGCTCTGATACCAATTGTAGTGCCCTGTGGTAGCTACTGCACACGTACTAGAGGGGGGGGGGGGTGAATAGTACTTAAAATAATCAAGATAGTTATTCCTAATTATTGTGCAAGAAACAAACGACAATGCGGAATTAAACAACTATCAACAAGAATTAAAACATACGCAAACAAACAATATTACTGGGTTCGGATCCACCCAAGTCTCCCCGACTTGTTCCTGGTGATCCTACGTCCCAACCACCCGGATCCCCTCCGGATACTTGAGTTAGCAACCCTAACTCAAGATTTCCACTAAACCCACTTGCGGAAACTCCACAAGTGCAATCGACCTACAATCGATTTCCGTGAATCCCACAACCCGGGATCACACAAACTCTCACAACCGAGAGTGTACAACAATTCAATGAAATGAAATGAAATAAACTCTTACAGTACAAAATCCTATGCCTTGAGTAAACTTACCAAATTAGGGCAATGATGGATTTTGAGGAGAGAATGTCACCAAACCGAATCTCCACCAATAAGATCAGCGATCGAAGGCTAGGATGGAGGATGGTGACTTTGGATCAAGCTCTAGGCTTGGAAGGCTCACAATGGAGAGAATCTCTCTTGAGGAAATGGCTCAAAGAGTTGAGGGAGAGATTCTTGTGAGGAAGAGAAAGCTTTTAGAATGGAGTTGAATAGCTTCTCTTAGGTTTCTTCAAATCTCTAAAATGGCAGCCTTGGATCTTATGAAAGAGCCCCTCCAACTATATATAGGATAGATGAGAGAGAGAGAGAGAAAAACGTTTCAAGAAAAGCTCCAACGGCTCTATTCTGAACCAGACTAGTCGGTCAAAGAAGGATCACTGACCGACTAGTTCATCAAATAGTCGGTCGGTGATACAACGTAGACCGACTAACGGTTTGAACAGCCAAAAGGTCGAAGTACAGGCAAAGACAACTAGTCGGTCTAAGAAGACTTGCCGACCGACTAGTTTCATAACTAGTCGGTCGGTGAATGTTCTTTGACCGACTAACGTCGAAATAGAATAGGCTGACTTCAAGATGACTTAGTCGGTTTAAGAACAAATGCTGACCGACTAGTTTCTCAACTAGTCGGTCGGTAAACGTTCTTTGACCGACTAACTCGAAACAGTAGCACAGGCTGGAAATGACTATACACAACTAGTCGGTCTGAGAAGGACTCCTGACCGACTAGATCGTCATCTAGTCGGTCGGTGACTCTTCTTTGACCGACTAACTGTAGTCATAGAAAGAGCTTGAATAAAGCAAGGCATCTAGTCGGTTCATGTAGAGTTGCTGACCGACTAGATCGTCATCTAGTCGGTTGGTGACTCTTCTTGAACCAACTAACATGCACTCGAAGCCGAGGGAAGAAGCGATAGGCTTCGGGAAAGTTTCTAATGGCTTCTATGAATATCCTAGCTCTAAGATATGAGCGAAATGAAGATTATAAAGTAAGTCCTACTCAAGGCTTAACATTCTAATCTATGAAGCTAGAAGACTATAAATTAAACCTTACGAGTCGTCTTCAAAGCTTCAATCTTCATTCCTCTTGACTTCCATATTGCTCCTTGAGCTTCAACGAAGCTCCAGGCACACGATCACGCGTATTGAGAAGTCTTGAGGCGTCGCTGTTGATGTTCGTATTCTTTTGGCGACGATCTCCATAACTGCGCTCACAAATAAGTTAGTATACATTATTTATGTTTGCTCATCATCCAAAACCAAATCCGGGGAATCATATCACAACACGAAGGGGTGCCTTCGTTCGATGGAAGGCTGGGGTGGCTGCACGCGCGACGGTGCTGGTTGGTGCTCCGGCGCGACGGGAGGCTCGACGCAGCGGCGGGAGGCACATCGGAGCCGTGGAGAGGAGGCTACGGCGGTGGCAAGTGGGGAGGTTGATGGCAGGAAGCGAGGGGAGCCGGAGATGGGTTCGGCGGGCTGGGGACTCGTCGGGGGCAGTTCCGGGGGCGCGAGCAGCGCCGACGAGGGCGTGACGACGCTGGCGACGAGCGGCAGCTAGGAGGGGTTGGCTTGGCTAAAAACATGGGAGGAGGGGGAGCTACCGTTGTTCGAACGGGGGAGGGGGGAGGTCGCCTGAGTAGGAGGGATGCGACGAAGTGAGGGGTCGAAGGGGAGAGGTTTAGGGAGGCTCGACGTGGCGGTGAGTGGGTCGGAGATGCAGTAGAGGCTGGTGTGGGGGAGAGGGGACTTGCACAGGCGCATGGGGAGGAGGGAAGAGGAATGGGCGGTAAGGCTCTTGGCTACAGGTGGACACGTGCATGGGTTTAAGCATGGGGGATGTGTGTGTGATGCTCTGAGGGAGGAGGGGAGAGGAAGTGGGGAGCTTGGATTCGACGGTTGCCTCGTCGGAGAAGGGGGGAGGCGAGGACGGCGCTGATGGGAGGTCGGAGGCGCTCGGGGCTTCGCGGTGGGGAGCTCGAAGCTCGAGCGGAGGGAGGAGCTGATGGTGTGGGGCTCGTCGAAGAGGAAGTGGGGAGGCCCGTCGGAGAGAGATGGGTTCGGTGAGAGCTTGGGTCGAAGGGAAAAAACGGGTTCGGGCCTGCTACGGGTTTGATGAAGGTTAGGGGTAGCATGGGGTTGGTTTTCATAGTAATTAGGGATATTAATATGTAAATTAATAGGGTGGTTAGGGGTTGAAAGGGGGATGAATTTGATAATAGGGAAAGATAAACGTGTATCCATGTTTATCATGGGATGCCACGTTTTTGGGTAGTTTAACTTAGGGTTAAGGGTAATTAGGTTAAGGTAAAAATGGTAGTTAGAAATAGTAATATGTAATTAAGTAAAAACAATTATTACATATGAAATTACGATTTTGCCCCTAAAACTAAATGTGTCCGAAATTACGAAAACATAGCCACGGGTTCGTATCGTCGCGAGGATCACGAATACGAAGTCCATTTTTAGATTTGATCGACGAAAAATAGAAAAAAATTCATTTACTCAATTTTGAAAATGTTTGAAAATGTTTTGTTACGGAAATACGTGCACAACGAAAACATGTCGTTACATCTATGCAGATCCCGCATATCTGAGGGCTCTCTGGGTATAGGGTTGGCCCTATCGGATTTGTGAAGTTGTAATGCTAAGATGACAAAAATTATTGCCTCCAAGGCATATGTACATAACTCCCAAGCCCAATGGTCTCCTTGTATATCCATGTCCACCTTATTTGCATCAAACATAACTTAACGCGTAAGTGATGACTGACATATGATATTACCATAAAGTAGGGCATGTGAAAAAGATACCAGTCGCTACCCAGTATCCTATATAACTAATGTCAAGCTCAAAAAATAAACCCTTTGATATCCACTATCAATTAAATCCATATCATATAAAAATATGAAAAACCCATTTCATATAAAATTGTGCAAAACCAAAACATTAGCCCTAAGAATTAATGTTTAATCTGTTTCACACCTGGTTGCTTTGCCGTTGCTCCTTCCATTTCAACCCAGAAATCAATCGGCATAAATCAAGGTACAAATCACACTTCATAAAAAATCCAATCTCCTATTGTACTCACGTAAACAAGTGCAGAATGAAAAAGATATAAAAAATACTTAAAATTTGAAATTTTACCATGAAATCGACTTGATGTAAAACATTAAAAAATTCCCTTTCATTGCATATGGGGAACCAACACTGTAAAAAACAACTTGGGGAATAAAAGGAACCATTGAGTAAGCCATCCATCATGTATTCCGGTTGCAAAGCCAAGCCAACCTAATTCATTGTTAATTTTACATCATTGGGCTATTTGGAATAATGCACAAGTCATATCATTCAACTATCAACCCAAACATCTAGCATTATGAATTACAGAAACACAATTAATATGATGTCTTTAGTGGAGCTCCATTTGGAGCTTGTATGTGTTTCAGTTTCTGAGCTTGGATTTGTTACTGCAAAATATCGAATCCATACTATTCTCGCATACACATTATTCAATACTGAACATTTAACGACTACAAAAACCTCGCATGCAAACTACAATGCCATAGCCCTCAGAATTAATGTTTAATCATTTTCACAACTGGTTGCTTTGCCGTTGCTCCTTCCATTTCAATCCAGAAATCAACCGGCATAAATCAAGGTAAGAATTACACTTCATAAAAAATCCAATCACCCAGTGTACTCACGTAAACAAGTGCAGAATGAAAAAGCTATCAAAAATACTTAAATTTTGAAAATTTACCATGAAATCGACTTGATGTAAAACATTGAAAAAAGTCCCTTTCATTGCATATGTGGAGCCAACACTGTAAAAAATAATTTGGGGAATAAAAGGAACCATCGAGCAAGCCATCCAGCATGTATTCCGGTTGCAAAGCCAGCCAACCTAATTCATTTTTATTTTTACATCATTGGGCTATTTGGAATAATGCACATGTCATATCCTTCATCTATCACCCCAAACGTCTAACTTTATGAATTACAGAAACACCCCTAATATGGTGTCTGTACTGGAGCTTCATTTGGAGCATGTATGTGTTTCATTTTCTGAGCTTGAATGTGTAACTGCAAACTATCGAATCCATACTTCGCACGCATACACAGTGTTCAAAAATGCATATGTAACGGCTACCAGCAACTCGCATGCAAAATACAAAGCATTCATGATCCCAACACTACCAAATTCATGTCTTAAGAAATGCAAAGGGCCTAAACCCCACAAATATGAAACCCTAGCCGCATGCACCCATTCACATAAAGTGCTAATAGCAATAACCATGGCAGTCATGAACCGAGAATTCATGAACCCATGGCCGCAAGACATCATAGCAAAAATAAAATTAGAGCTTCAGAAATTATACCTCGTCGAGCAAATCGTAGAAAAAAGAGATCTATGCTCATCGATCCTGCCGATCTCCCCCTCGACTTGTCCGTCCCCGTCAATCGAGGCACACCCGAGGCAGCTCCGACGCTGGCTACATAGTCGGCAACCAAGATCGACGGGTAACTCCCACGGTAGCCTAGGGTTTTGCACAGAGCTTCGAAGGAGCTGAAATGGCCCAAGCTTTGCACACCAACTGCAGATTTGACCTCAGATCCGCAAAGCCCGCCGCCCCTAGGGGGTTTTCAGCCGGATGTTGGCTCCCGCAAAAATGGAAGGGGAGTTGAGGGGTGATGAGAACGAGTGGGGCCCGATCGCAAGGAATCCGGATGAAATCCCCGCAAAATTCGCGGATTTCAACAGAGGATTTGAGCCCAGGCACGTCGGCGAAAATCAGGGATGGAGGAATCGCAGAGAGAGTCGCCGAAAGGAACAGAATGGAGGAAAGAGAAAAGAGAAAATGAGTGAACAGAATACAAAGTGACGGGGAATAGTGAGTTTTTTTCACTTTCTATCCCCAAAATCCCACAAAGAAACACACCCTTATGACCGGGCCTGTTCTTTTGTGTTTAAATTTGGGTTGGTTGAAGTTGTGAATAGTGTGGTGAAAGTGAGTATTGTGTTTTTTTGGGTGAAAGTGGGCTGTGAATGTGGATGTTGGAATTTTTTGTGGGTCCCACACAACTTTATTGTGTGTGTTTTGTGGCCACGTCAGCAACTTTCACAGTCAAAGAAGCCAACACAAAAGAATAGGACGAGTGAAAGTGAGGATGAAAATGAGTGAATAGTGGGAGGAATAGTGGAATCTCCCACTTTCACAAACATTTAAACACAAAACAACATGCCCTAATTAATTAATTAAAGCAACTCCTCTTTTGGATAACGTCCATCCTGTCCAACTCAGCAACGGATTAATTAAGATAATTAATTAATAATAATTTGTGATAAGTTAGGATTTTTTTTATTGGCAAATGAAAGGATATAAAGATAAAGATGAAGGCTTTTTTTGGGATAAGAATGACCCCACTATTATTATTATTTTGCATTGTCTGTCTTTATCGTTCCGCGTGGCCCATGTGCAATGACTGTTTTGCCCTATAATCAATTAAAGCCAACATCCGTACTCACCAGGAAATTTAAACAATGTAAGGGCTAAATATGTAATTAGCGACTTTCCATGCAGGTCGCCGCCTCCGAAAAGAGAAAAGAGGAAAACCCTCGCCGCCAGCGGGCCCCACGACATCCGTTACACGTGTCATTTACCTACACGTGTTTTGCCACGTCATCACCCGCCTCATTACGCTTCTTCAAGTCCTGGGCCTTGCTATTCCGCCTCTTCCTCCATTTCCCTCTGACCGCCGTGCGGTGGCACTCGTCGTAAATATACCCAGACTCCCGTCTCGTCGCCGAAACTGCCCCCCTCCTCTCTCCGGTCAAAGTCGACGGCAAAGTTGGCCTTTCGGTAATTAAGGCAACCAGCAGTGGCATTTCATAATTATTTCTGGGGTTTTTGGTGCTTTTGTTTTGTTTTGGATTGAGGTATAAGTCGGGTTTCGGGTGGCAATTTGCCTGAGATGGGGAACCGCGCGAGCGCGCAGGCGGACGGCCAGGATCGGGTTGCGGGGAGATCGGACGGCCGTGAGAGTTCGGGAAGGCTCTTGGCGGGCGAGGGCGTCAGTAGATCGCCGCCGGACAGCCCCAGGCGGTCCCGATCCCCTTTATTGTTCGCTTCGCAGGTGATCAATTTTATTGAATTGGTGACTGATTTTCTGTTGCATTTCTTCCATTTCTCATTTTTATTCGAATTTTGCTGCAATTTGACTGAAACTGTGATTATTACAATTGTTCAGTAAAAAACTTGTTTTTTTACTGAAATTATGTTCGAATTACTGGGCCGTTAAATTATGTTGAGGATCACTGCTGTAAGTTTTGATCTTTTTAGAAGTTATTAACTTTGATTAACTATTTAGCGTTGATACTACCATTTTGACCGGGCCTGGAGGAGCCAAGTCAACCACGACCCGTCAACCAGCCTACTATGGTCTTGGGTTCTGGCCCAAGGATCTCACGGACGGGTCGCGCTTCTCCACCAAGACGAAAACCCAAAAAACCGTCCACTTTCATAGTGGAGGAAATTGGGGCCCAAATCGAGTAAGTATTCGTCAAATATGGCAACCGCCTAATGTCATCACTCTCGCCATAATGACCCACCAATTATAGCGGCCACATTCGTGGCAATAACTCGCCAATCATGGCCTGACTTCATGGCCATCACTCCAGCCATCATGGCCCGCCAATTATGGCGACATACCATCATGGCCCGCCAATTATGGCAACCACTCATGGTCATGACTCTACCTTCATGGCATTCATCACATCATCAAACGTGGCAATTATGGGGGTCAATGTTTTCCCATTAGCACGTCCTCATCAATAACGGCCATGATGTCTTATCATGGCCCATTACGAGGGGGCTCCCTATATGAAGAGGAAGGATGCATCATCGTCAGGGGCTGATCTCAGAGATCTACAGATGAGGTATCACATACAAACTCTCACCTTCTTCCACCTAACATATTTATCCTCCATAGCTCGGCCCGAGGATCGGTGCTTGGTCTCTCCGCAAACCAAGTCCGATCCCACCGAGCATCTATCAGACCAGCTAACTTTGGCATCGGAGGGGAATTGGTCGGAACCAAGTTTCGACCCCCCTGACGAGCTCTCTCGTCTATTCAGGTCCAGGAGATCCAACGACGCCGAGGCTATCCCTCAACGTCTTTCCAGCCGGAGCCAAGCGCCCTCGTCCCCGAGTCCGCTCATCTCCACCACCAGGAGGTCGTCGCTCTGCCGAGGCTACACTTCGACAAGCCGACGCGAGGATCCGCGCGTCCCTCATCGAGCGACTCCGCCTTCAACCGATGCCGGATGTTGTCGTCCCATCGAGGCTACCCCTCGGCGCACTTAAGAACGGATCCGCGCCTTCCTGCTCAAGCGAACGCGCCATCGATCGACCCCAACGGTTATCTCCGTCTCACGTGATAGCTACGACATCCGGGCCTCCAGACTATCAACATGTGGTGCGAAAACGCACGTTAACATCTGGCGCCGTCTGTGGGAACGAGTCAATACCTACGTCATCAACCACATCGACAATGATTCGTTCCTTTAATCAAAGGCCTAAAAGGCCAACTCTCGAAGGAGCATCGGACAACACATCAATGAATCGTCGAAGCTTCGCTTTGCATAATCTCGCCCCCAGTCGGTCTTCTCGCCGTCGCCGACACCAAGAGGCGAGGACCTGCTCCTTGTAATGTCAGAATGCTCCCTAGATCGATTACACTCAGATCTTCAAAGCTTTATCATTCGATCAGCCTAAGGTTTTTTGGCCCTCACTTCACGTTTCTGGCCCTTGAGTCTTTCTTCCCTCACAAGAGCAAGATGACAAAAAAGGGGACTAACGAAACAAAAGAAGGGAATGCCTAAAAATCATTACAGATCCTAAATTAGGATGTGGATCCTAACAACTCCTATCACTCGTGTGTTCTCCTTTCGTCTTCTCCAAGATCAAGCCCAATTAACGCGGATTCGATCCCACGACGATCGATCGCCGACATGGAGCGTGCGATGAAGGTGACGTCAGACGGCAAGCGACTCCGCTCCATGTTCCCTCGCCCGAAGCAGGCCCCCTGCTTCCAGTTATCGCCGGAACCTTCGACATCAACCTTGATGACGAGCTCGAAGAAGAATCATCTTCTTCATGCTTGCATGGCGAGGTCTCCATCACCTCTCGCCTCGGACTTACCGGATCGAAGGTCACTAGGCCGATCGAATGAACACAGATCTGACATTTAAGGTCACTGAAATCCGCCTCCCCCAATTGGAGATCCGACATTTAAGGGTTTCGATCGAACGACGCGGTCCTCTTCTACCTTGGGTCAACACGCGCTGATGGGTTCCATTGGCCGAGGAACCCACCGGACTAGCTCCAGCCCCCTTGGAGCCCATGAAGAGCTCTCGTCCGATCATCTTCAGCTCCTCCAATGTTATAGTTGGGGATCCATGGGAGTTCAGCTAAGGTTCCAAAGATCGATATCTGGATCTCTCTCAGTCGGTAATGGGGATTGGAAAGAAATGAGATCTCCTCGTCGATCCTGCCGAGCATGTGGGCTTCCGATCCAGCCGAGGTAATTACAAAGCACCTCCATGTCGATGTTATTGCCGGGATCGAGGAGCGCGACAAGCTTATGGAGCAAGCCATGTTCAAGGCCCGTCCGACTGTGGCGTGTTATCCCTTCGGGGCTCCCGAAGCCATCCTCCGGACCTACCGAGCTCTCCAATCAAGCAAGCGGCTTTCTGCTTCTCCGAGCTGAGGATCAAATTGCCAACTGGCAGGTCTGGTGGGGTTCCTATGACCACGCATCGGATGTCGGAGGGGCACGTCCCAACGACCGAGCGAAAGGGAGAAACCCCTTTCGATTGGCGAAGAGCACGAGATAAGAAACATCGATCGTCACTCGTTCTCTTCCTCTCCCTTAAAATATAATTGTAATTGTTTAATCTTTGTTGTAGTTCTCGCAGAGGAGGATGGTGGCGTGACGGTGCATAAATTTGGTGGTGCTGATGTAGATGCTGGTGATGGGTCGCAGCACGGTTGGTGACCTGACGACGAGCTTTGAGGGGAACGTCCCTAGCCTCATTGCCTTCCCTCTCGACGTCGAGCTTCAGAGGAATGATCAAATCGGAAGGCTCTTCTACTCCCCTGCCTTGGCTTGCCTCGAGCAACTAGGGGCTACGGAGGAACCGTCTCCAACAATCACAAGGTCGTCCCTACCCTTCAACAGACAAGCTGAGCTTCCCCCTTGCCTGGCCAAGCCAAGCTGCTGATCCATCGGAGAGGCCCTGTCCGGATTTACCGAGGGACTGCTCCTGTCGATCCCCCTCTGCCAGGATCATCCGGTCATTTTCGAGCTGGGGATCAAACTGTCCTTCATGAAAAGCATGTCATTCCAGGCATGCCAAACTGATGGCCATGTTGGGCGACCGACCATCCAAGCGGCTCCTTACTGAGCATCATGCCGATCAACCTCGCACGTCGAGCTCGGATCTGCTTCCACCTGAGCCATGGAACTCTGATCACCTCTGCATTGACCCAAATCCATACTGGGCAGCTGAGCCTCCATTCGAGCTTGGCAAAATTAAGAGAGAATCGAGCCATGGCTCCGAGACAAGCTCCTCGTCGACTCAACTCCAACGCATACTCAATCGAGACCACCTGCCGTGCCCCCAAGATCGAAGAAGTCTACATCGCAATCTTCCCGGCGTTGAAGTCCGATGGGCTTTACGCCTCCTGCAAATGGGTCACTATGGAGACACACAGAGCCAAGGATCCGGAGCACATGGAGATGATCCAAGGGATCGAGAGGGGGACGTGCTGCCAGGGCTGAGGGCCCACAATGAGCATCATGTCACCCGATCCATGCAGAGCATCCGAGCATCCTCAGCCTCTGGTTGGGCCCGAGCTCAGGCCTCCTTTCAAATTCCTCGGAGCACTTTGAACTGACGAACTTACCCCGCCACCAGAGCTCAAACTTCCATATCTTAGCTCGGACCCTCTTGGCAAAAGCTCGAGCAAGCTCGACAACTCTTTTGGCGGATCTTGAGTGGCCTTTGCCTCGGCTGCCACATGGAAAGCTCGAACGACATCGACGAGCTTCGGTAGTGTCCAACTGAGCTTGAGCGGCCTCGGCGAGCTCCGCCAGGTGCCGATCAGTTCTACCGAGCTACCGCAAGCTGCTGCCGAGCTGCTGACCCTAAAAGAGGCCGAGCCATACAACTGACCTGTGCCGACATGATGTCCAGCGACTCGAGTTCGCGAACTCCCTAGGCGAACCCGAGCCGCGGAATGGGCAAGGATAACGTACGCGGGAGGACCAGTACTACCACCGCCTTCCAAGCGAGGACCAGTACTACCACCGCCTTCCAAGCTCACCCAAATGGAAACGGAGCAGAAACTGAGGCGGCGACGCAAAACCCCTGCTGACTCCATGTCCGGGGAGCGAGCATAGCTGCCGATCAAGACCTGCCAAGGACCCTTGCCATTGTTCATTCTCGCCGTTTGTCTCAACAGTAGCTCGAGGGCCATGTCGGTAACCACATCGTTGACGCTGGGTCTCTGACCAGCTTAAAGCCGAGTTGCCGGCCATGCCGAGCTCTCTCTGCAAGCCGGGCCGAAATGATCTCACCAAAGCACAGTCGTCTGAGTTCGAGCATCCAAGCAGCTCCTCCGACCGTGGCCGAGCCGATCTGACCGAACCACCGTTGTCCGAGTTCGAGCATCCAAGCAGCTTCTCTGGCCATGGCCGAGCCGATCTGGCCGAATCATAGTCGTCCGTAGTTCGAGCATTCAAGCAGCTCCTCCGACCGTGGCCGAACCGATCTGACCAAACCACAGTCGTCCGAGTTCGAGCGTTCTTACAGCTCCTCTGACTGTGCTGCTGGGCCCCCGCTTGTCTAGTTGTCGGCCCCATCAACCAACCCAGCCAAGTTGCTCGTCCGGACTCCATTCGGATATCCGAGCAACCCTTTCGAAGGGCCGCCAAAGCTACCGCTAGACGAATGGCCCCGACCGGACTGCCGAACTGCTCCTGCATCCCCCGAGCCGGGCGAAGTAGTTGCAGAGCGCCACCATAGAACCTTCGAAAATCTTCACAAGGTCCTCATCCCTTCGTTGGCCATAAGTCGAGGGGTAACTCCACCGCAACCGAACGAACGGATCGGTCGTAAGGCTGGAGGCAACTCCCCCAGCTGGCCGACCCACTCATTCGTCGGCCGTAAGTCGGGGGCAACTACCCCCACGATCGAAAGAACGGATCGGTCATAAGGCTAGGGCAACTCCCCCAGCTGGCCGATCACTCGATCGACTGTAAGTCTGAGGGGTAGCCTCCCAGCGGGCCGACCGACTCGTCGATCATAAGGCTGTGGCAACTCCCTCAGCGGACCGACCAGATCGACCGTAAGGCTGTGGCAACTCTCCCAGCTGGTTGATCACTCGATTAACCATAAGACTAGGGGTCACTCCCCAGCGGGCCAATCGATCATAAGACCGGGGCAACTCTCCCAGCGGACCGACCAGATCGACCGTAAGGCCGAGGGCAACTTTCACAGCTGACCGATCACTCGATCGACTGCAAGCCTGAGGGGTAGCCACCAGCGGGCCAACCGACCAGTCGATCATAAGGCTGTAGGCAACTTTCCCAGCGGACCGACCAGATCGACCGTAAGGCTGGGGCAACTTCCCCAGCTGGCCGATCACTCGATCGACTGTAAGCCTGAGGGGTAGCCCCCCAGCGGGCCGACCGACCTATCAATCATAAGGCTGGAGGCAACTCCTCCAGCGGACCGACCACATCAACTGTGAGGCTGGGGCAACTCCCCCAGCTGGCCGACCCACTCCTTCGTCGGCCGTAAGTCGAGGGGCACTACCCTCGCCACCGAACGAACAGATCGGTTGTAAGGCTGAGAGCAACTCCCCCAGCTGGTCGACCAATTCCTTCGTGATGGCCGTAAGTCGGGGGTCACCCCCTCACCGTCAAACGAATCCTGGACCGGCAAGGTATTATCACTAGCCGACTCCGAAAGTCGGACCGATTTTACAAAAGGAGCCACTTCTCCCCCTTATACTACATCTCCCGACCTCCACCTCAACAACGGTAGAGCTCATAAGATGGGAGCAATTGATACGACCATTTTGATTGGGCCCGGAGGAGCTAAGTCAATCACGACCAGTCAACCAGCCTACTACGGCCTTGGGCTCCGGCCCAAAAATCTTATGGGAGGGTCACGCTTCTCTACCAAAGACGAAGGCCCAAAAGACTGTCCACTTCCATAGTGGAGGAAATCGGGGCCCAAATCGAGGAAGCATTCGCCAAATATGGCAACCGTTCAATGCCATCACTCCCGCCATAATGACCCACCAATTATGGCAGCCACCTTCATGGCAATAACTCGCCAATCATGGCCCGACTTCATGGCCATCACTCCAGCCATCATGGTCCGTCAATTATGGCAACATGCCATTATGGCCCGCCCATTATGGCAACCCCTCATGGCAATGACTCCACCTTCATGGCATTCATCACATCATCAAACATGGCAATTATGGGGGGTCAATGTTTTTCCATTAGCACGTCCTCATTAATAACGGCCATGAGTCTCATCATGGCCCCATTACGAGGGGGCTCCCCTATATGAAGAGGAAGGAGGCATCATCGCCAGGGGGCTGATCTCAGAGATCTACAGAAGAGGTATCGCATACAAACTCTCATCTTCTTCCCCATAACATATTTCTCCTCCATAGCTCGGTCCGAGGATCGGTGCTTGGTCTCTCCGCGAACCAAGTCCGATCCCACCGAGTATCTATCAGACCAGATCTGACTTTGGCATCAGAGGAGAATTGGTCGGAACCAAGGTCCGACCACCATGACGAGCTCTCTCGTCTATTCATGTTCAAGAGATCCAGCGACTCCGAGGCTATCCCTCAACGTCTTCCCAGCCAGAGCCGAGCGCCCTCGTCCCTGAGTCCGCTCATCTCCAACACCAGGAGGTCGTCGCTCTGTCGAGACTACCCTTCGACAAGCCGACGCGAGGATCCGCGCATCCCTCACCGAGCGACTCCGCTTTCAACTGATCCTGGAGGTTGTCGTCCCGTCGAGTCTACCCCTCGGCGCACCTAAGAACGGATCCGCGCCTTTCTGCTCAAGCGAACCCGCCATCGATCGACCCCAAGGGTCATCTCCGTCTCACGTAACAGCTACGACATCCGGGCCTCCAGACTATCAACATGTGGTGCGAAAACGCATGTTAACAAGAGTCTAATTAATTAATAGAGTTCGTGTTTCAGTGATACAGTAATGTA
Organism: Scilla litardierei; assembly: GCA_030789695.1. Classification (NCBI taxonomy): domain Eukaryota; kingdom Viridiplantae; phylum Streptophyta; class Magnoliopsida; order Asparagales; family Asparagaceae; genus Scilla; species Scilla litardierei. The sequence continues at coordinate 13,447,100 of CM061137.1, read as the reverse complement.
TGATCAGATTACTCTATATATTTTGCGATTTACAAGATGTGGAGATGCTGTATGTTGGAAGTTGATTTGTAAGGCGCGATGCAATTGCAAGGTTTAATGAGATCTTGTAACTAGTTTTTAACTTTATAATTGCCCTTTAAAAGATACCAAGCTACTCTCTGAGGAAATTATACAAGTGAAGGGCTTGTGACTAATCTTAAAACGCATGTTCGTTGGTACGAACCCAATTCGTTATGTAGTTAAGATCACACGAGTCTGGAATTTTGATGGATGCAGAAAGAGTTTAGAAGAAGAGGGATAATTATAGAACTTTGTTGTGATTAATCATCAACTTTGGTGCCGAACTTGAAATGTTTGGTACCATGGAATAAGGTCTCACCCGTCTTGTCTTGGTTTCACTAGTTTTGCCCCAAGTTCGTCACGTTTCAGTCTAAAATTAACATATAATTGGTATCGGTTAGTTTTGGACGAAATGTAATTTGTATCGGATAGTTACGAACATTTTCGCTAAGTTTTAGGCAAAACATGCATAAACCTTTAAAACTTAAGTATAAAGAGAGTAGGGAAATTTCATGTTATTAGTTATTAATAATTTCATTTCCTAATTGAGAATGATGTGTATCATATGACATATGAGCTATGGCCTCATATGTGACCTCAGAACTACACCCTCTATTTTTTTTTCCAGATGATATGAAACTGTTTAGTTTGATCTTTATATTTTAAAACCCTAAAACAACAAATATCAGGGCAACTCAAAGACTTTTACTTGTTCATCCACTTTTCGAAAATTTAATGGTTCCGTAAGAATATAATTTTTTGCAATGGATGGATAAACGAATGAGTAAACCCCCATAGGTTCACCCGGTATTTTGATGTTTTGTGATTTTAGAATATGAAGATCAAAATGAAAGGGTTCGATTATCCGGGAAAAAAAGAGGGTCGAGTTTTTGAGACCGTATATGATACCTTAGTTCATGTCATATGATACCATTATTCTCGTCCTAATTACTATTTTTATAAATCTTAATCCATCATAATATGATAATTTTACCATAATTCTGAATATGGCCTCAATTTAATTTTAATTGACGATTTCCTATTAGTTTAAACTAATATTTGAGCTTATTTGGCTTACTTTTTGAGTGCCATATGCTAAGTTCCTTTGATTAAACCATACTTAGCGTGCATTTTTATGTTCTATTCTTCTTAAGCACTACATAAGGAAATAACTTGAGAAACCACTATGTATAGTGGTTATAGACACTTAGATTATATATTTTCACACACGAGAACGGAAACTGAAACTTCAAGCGAAACATTTTAGACTAATGAAACATGGCAAAATCCTGGAATCTAAGAAGGGTCCAAAACCGAAACCGAGATCTTGATGTGAACCGGATGGGAATTAAATATAAAATTACGGCTTTTATGGATTTGGAGGAAAAGATGAGATTTCTTAGATCTCAAAAGAAGGATACAAAAAATACAGTGACAAAAAAGAAGGATTCAAAAGATAATGGAATTCTTTTAAGAGGATGCCGCTCTCCTAAATTTAGATTCGAGAACAAAGTCTAAATTTTCAAGGATTAGGGTTCTGATCACCTCTAGAATGTTTCTTTCACAATAATCAACATAGATCCATTTAACCATAGCCGCCCTCTAATAAACACTATTTTAGCCCAGAAATTTCAAAAAATACAAAAATTACGAAAATGTCCATACACTCCAAAATTACAAAAACATCCCTGGTTTAGCTACACTTCTTTGTCGTGCCGTCATAGGCCCTTGCCTCCTCCTTTGAAAAATGATAATCACATCATAACGCTCCTAAAAGAGCCACCTTGTCATCAAGGTGGAAATTAGGAAACTACTGCTCAATAACTCCAAAATACTCCCAAGTAGTATCATAGTCAGGTATTCCTTTCTAATGAATCAACACCTCTTTGGCTCATGCAGTTCCTTGACGGACCCCTTCAGCACCAGAGGCTCCAAAATCACCTCTTTGTCTTCATTCAACGTAGGTGGTAGCATAGATGGATGTGTATGATCTCCAGCAGACCTGCGGCAACTGTGATACATGAAAAACGGTGTGTATGGTGGATGTCGACGGTATCTTCAATCTGTAAGCTACGTGTCCAATTTTGGCCTCAACCTCATATCGGGCTGCTAACTACTCGTTACGCCGGTGTGTCAATGACCTTTGTTGGACGACCTCAACTTTAGATAAACCTTGTCCCCCATTGTAAACTGTACCTCTCGATGGCCATCTGCCTTGTTCTTCATTATGTGTTGTGCTCTAGTCAAATATCACTTCAACTCTTCGAGGACTCTAGCCCTCTTCTCAAGGTAATGCTCGACCTGTGACTCATGGATCGAACTATGGCTGTAGTTGATCAAATGAGGGGGATCATGTCCATATAGAATCCTGAAAGGCGTGGTATGTGCAGAGTTATGATATGACGGGTTGTACTAATATTCCGTCCACGCCAACCACCTCGTTTACTGCCCGATCGTCTCTGATACAAAACACTGCTCGTATGTCTCTATACTCCTGCTGACGACCTCAGTTTGGTCATCAATCTGTGGATGATAGATTATGCTCTTCTTGATGACCCTCCCCTGCATCTTAAAAAGATCTCTCCAGAAGTGGCTCAACAAACCCTCGATCCCTGTCAGAAACAATATACTTGAGAAAATCATGCAATTGTACTATCTCCCTCATGAAAGCCGCCACCATTGTCACCGTAGTATAGGGGTGCCGGAGAGTCACAAAATGAGCATACTTGCTAAGGCGATCCACTACAACAAGTATATCTTAGAAACCCTATGATCTCGGTTGCCCTTCGATGAAGTCCATGGTAATCTCCTCACAGACTCTGCGAGGCAAAGAAAGTGGTTATAGTAAACTTACCGGGGTTGTCGTCAAGTATTTGCGAGCTGGTAGACGTCATAATTAGTCACCATCTGGGCTATATCTGTCCTCATCTCTGTCCATTAGAGCTCTCTGGCCATCCGTAATAGGTCTACTGCACCCCAGAATATCCCTAATAGCACTGCCATAGAACTCCTAGAAGATCGATGGAATATGTGCAGAAGTCCGCGGCAATACCAGCCGCCCCCCGGTACAACATTCTCTGTCCTTTCCCAAAGAATATCCCGAGTGCATTGTTGATCCCTATAGCAGTGCTGTCTGTATCTGTGCCAATCCATCATCAGCCTCAATCTCCCTTAATGAGGGCTTCCAATGAGGGCTTCCAGTTCTGCATCATTGGTACTGATAAAGCTGCCAACTGTATCCACTCCTTTCGACATGATAGAGTGTCTGCATCATTGTTCTTTAATCTATGTCTGTACTGGATCTCAAAATCATAATTTAGGAGTTTGGATTACCACCTCTGGTGCTCCTTTGTAACCATCCAATATTTCAGTAAATATTTGAGGCTCTGCTAATCAGTGGGCACAATAAATCTCTTGCCAAGCAAGTATGTCCTCCACTTCTGCACTGCTACTACGATGGTCATTAATTCATGCTTGTACACCGATTTTGAACCGTGCTCGTATTGTGAAGACTTTACTGAAATATGCCACGGGCCTTTGGTCCTACATCAACACTGTACCTAACCTGTAACCAGAGGCATATGTCTCCACCATAAAAGGCTTGCTGAAATCCAGAAGGACTAGCACTGTCACTGAGACATGACCCGCTTTAGGACCTCAAAAGCTCGGGTTGCCTCCTCTCTCCAGTGAAAACTAACCTTCTTGAGTTGCTCTGTAAGAGGCCAGGCGATGGAGCTGTATCCCCTTACAAACTTTCTTTAATAACCTGTTAGCCCCAAGAAATCCTGTAAAGCCCGCAAGATGGTCGGTCGTGGCCAGTCCAACATTGCTGCATCTTCGATCTGTTCACTGCCACCCCTCTGTAGAGACACATGTCCTAAATACTTTACCCTTATTTGTATAAAGATACACTTCTTCATATTGGTGTAAAGTTGATGGTCCTGCAGCTCCTGTAGGACTATCTCCAAATGCCCTACGTGCTCTTCCATGGAATGGCTATATACACCAAGATGTTATTAAAGAACACCAAGATAAACCTCCTCATGTAAGGGCAGAAAATCTTTTCCATGAGAGCCTAAAAGGTGGCATGGGCATTAGTTAAGGCGAAAGGTATGACTAAAAACTCGCAGTGGCATGCATGCGTCCTGAAAGTGGTCTTGTGCACATCTGCATCTCGCATCCTGATTTGATGATACACCGACTTCAGATCTATCTTGGAGAAAACTGCTGCCCCATGCAATTCATCTAAGAACTTATCAATCACATGAATCGAAAATTTGTCAGGTACTGTCTCATTGTTCAAAGCTCTGTAATCGACACAAAATCTCTAGCTGCCATCCTTTTTTACCAATAGGACCGAGCTAGAGAATGGACTCACACTGGATCATACCGGCATGTATTATCTCCCCCACCATCTGCTCGATCTCGTTCTTCTGTACCTAGGATAATGATATGGCCTCACATTGATGGGTGAGACCCTCTCTTGCATGACGATAACATGCTCGTGGTCTCGTGGGGGACGGAAGGTCATGATGTGCCCGAAACACCCCCACAAAGCGGCTCAAAATCTGCTGCATCTCAGCATGAATGTTATGCTCCACCTCTTCATCCACTGCTAAGCCCTGAATCTCCACCAAAAAACATCCTCCATCTGTCTGGATGGCCCTTGCCATAGTTTTCAGCGAAACCATGGAACGACACAAACTAGGATCGTCCTGGAGAATGATGGCCTTCCACTCTCCTGAAACTCCAGCCTCAGCAACTTTCAATTGATTCTAGTATCCACAAAGACTGCATCCACCTCATGCCCAAGATGACATTTGTGTTCCACAGGTCCAATGATAGGAAGTCCTCTACAATCTCTACACCCTGAAGAGTTAATAGAAGTCTACAATACACTCTTCGGCTACGCTACTTCTTTCCCGTCCTCATAATAACTCTAAAACTCCATGTGTCGTTGAACTGTAGCTACTGTTGATCCACCACCCGATTAGAGATGAAATTGTGGGTGGTCCCACTGTCAATCAAGACTACTACGTTTTGCTCTGCTATCATCACTGTCAACTTCATGATGTGGTTCAGAGTGAACCCACCACAAAGTTTAGCGAAACCTCCACAACGCTGAGATGTGGGTGCTCCAGACCCGTCTTCTCCTCTGCCTCTAACTCCATAACCGCCTCATTCTCATCTTCATCATTCACTATCATCAATTGGAGAGTGCAGTCGCTACATCGATGGCTTGGTGTAAACTTCTCATCGCATTTGAAGTAAATGCCCTTCGCTCGCTTGTCCATAATCTCTGTCTCCGCAATGCACTTGAATTTCCCCTTACTGTGTCTCATTGCCTCTCTTCCTACTGGCAGGGGGTCCATCCTGGAGGTACCTTCTGTCCAGATGTCTGCACCTGGCAACAAAAAGTAGATCTGTTCTGTACTCCATTAGCTCGCTGCTCCTCTGTGAGTCCATCCTATACCATCTGCGCCAACTCCATCCTATCCAACAGCTCTCTAGGTCTCTATATGCGTAGATCCACCCATAAGCTTGGTTTGAGACCCTTCATGAAACACCCCTTCAAAGGTTACCCGGACAATCCTCGAATGTGGCCGGCTAGCATCTCAAATTTCTTGATATACTCTCTGACTGTCTCATCCTGTCTAAGACAAAAAGCTGCTCATGAAGGTCTTTCCATGGGCATCACAAAATCGGTGTAGCAGGCATTTCTTAAATTCCTCCAACTAGTGCACATGCCATTGCTGCTCTCTCCATCGGTGCCAAGACACGGCCTCACCCTCTAAACATATTCCAAATGCTCTCTGTTTCTCTGCGTCAGTAAGTCGTGTCACCCCAAAGTACCTCTCCGCCCGTAGATCCACCCATGAAGGCACTCTCCTTCAAATATCGGCATCCTTAATTTCTGGACCCTGCTGTCAGTGTGGAAATTCCTATGTGGCAATGTGCTGCTCTTCCTTGGTACTGGTCATAGTAGTACTGTCGGTGTGGGCCCCGTGGTGCATCAAAGTCTCCAAACATGTCTCCCTCTTCTCAACCGTCGTTCTTCCAACCACCATCTCCCCAATCGAAACCTCCTCCATCTTTCGCATACTCCGGAATTTCATCGTGGTAACTAGCAAGTTCATCGTAGTCCAGGACACGTTGGGACCTCTCTCTAGCTAAGACGGGCTTGCAGGTCCCTCGAAGGTCCCCCAGATCCTCACTGATGCCGCGACGCCCTCAAATTTGCTCGCCGAAGTCCAGATGAGTCGCCAGGGGGTCCCGTGGCCCATGGTAGGTCGTAAGGTGGCCGCTAGGCCCCTGGCCAGTCTGTCAGGGTTCGTCGAAGCCTGGCGAGCCGCTAAGAGGCCGCGAGGTTCCTAGCGGCCACACCGGGTCCCGTCGTCTCTTGCCTGGGCTCTACTGGGGCCGTGGGGCCCATGATGTTCAGGTGAGGGTCGCTGTCCCTCGTGTGATTGTTTGCCTCCTCGGATTCTAGATCTGCGTCGGATAAGAGCCATTCCACAAATTCATCGACGTTCTTCCTTCTTTTCGTCAAAGGCCTCGCCTTTCTCGCTGGATCTGATTTGATACCTCCTTTCTTGCCCAGATCTGGTTTCTTCACTCGAGGGTTTCCAACGTTGCACCTGTCTTTACTTATGACGCCATCCTCCGAGCTTCAATCCAGTCAATCAACGCCTTCAATGTAGACGAAAATCATTCCTCCATTGATTTCTTCAAAGCTCCAACTTCGCATCGAATTTTTCTTCTAAAGTTTCAATCTTTTTCGTCGTCACCGTCGCCATTGGTGCCAAGATCAGTGATCTGATACCAATTTGATGCGAACCGAATGAGAATTGAAGATAAAATTTGGGCTTTTTGTGAATTTGGGAAAAAAGATGGGATTTTTATAGATGTCAAAAGAAGGATATAAAAGATAGTGGTCATCTTTCGAGAAGAGGCCGCTCTGCTAGCTTTAAATTCGAGATCAAAGCCTAGATCTCCAAGGACTAGAGTTCTAATCAACTACTAGAATATTTCTTTAACAATAATCTACATAGATCTCTTTAACCCTAACCGCCCTATAATAAACACTGTTTCACGAAAATATCCCTACACTCCGAAATTATGAAAAAGCTCCTGATTCAGCTCCACTTCCTTGCCGTGCCGTCATCGACCCTCGCCTCCTCATTTGGTAAGTTATAATCGCATCAGATCTCAAACGTTATTTGGCACTTTTGCGTTTAAATCATACGACTGTTTCATGTTGTAGGTCATGGTTTTCTTGCTTGTGCTGTTATCTTTTCAGTCTCTTGACCTTGTTTTCATTTTTATTCCAAATTTTTTAAGTTTGGCACTTGTGTGAATTGATACTCTGATTGTAAAACACTAGCAATTTGGTTTACTTAATATGTTTAATGTTTCGGGTTGGGAAATTTCCGTCTGTTGAATGAAATCCCATGAATTCTTTTGTTCATGTCTCATAGGAATGTACACAACTCTTTTAAGCTTTTGGATTTGGTGCATTTGTCAAGGTTGAGGTTAAAGAATACATGGATGGATATCAGATTGACCAATAATAATAAGGCATCTAGGATTCTATGCACAGAAATTATGTTCAAACTCATAAAACCAAATTTCTCAATGATGTTAATGGTCCATTGTAAGTTGAGTCCTGTATGAAAGAGTTTAGATGTGGAAGAGTCTTAAGCCAACATCATACTGGACCAACCACATACAGTATTTCATCAAAGGAATGCCTCTAGTATTGGCTATCCTTTACAAGCTTGATCTCAGTTGATACTCACGAGAAAATGGAAGTTTTCTGATGCCTAATTATCATAGAGCAAAGTAATAATGATGATGGCCAAACCACGGTCACTTGAAGGAGACTGTAAATCTTTCAGCTTATTTTGTTTTATTTCAGTACCTACAGTCACATGGTTAACAAGAGACAAGGACATCCACAGTTGATGCTCAACCATGAATTGTAATGCTCCATGCATTGAAGGTATGCTACTGATTCGGAGTGAATATTGCGTATTTAACCCCCTAATTAGTCCTATTTTGTGCCCACATGATGTTTAATTGTTCTCTAATACATTCGTATTTTGTACATCATCTTTTATTAGAGAAAACACCTTATTTGAGCACAAAACAGCAATTAACGAAGTATTTCTGCACTTATTATATTTTTCCTAGCTTGGTCTCGATCTCACGATTCCAACGACTATTTATTTGTATTTTTCTGAGATCTGTGCTAATTACTATGAATTTTTGAATGCAGAATACCAATTAAATGGAGAAATACGATCAAAATACGATAAATACGGTCGAGAACCAATCAGTGCACGCCACGTGGCTTAATCCGAGCCGTTCCCGCTCAATCCAACGGCGCTCATTCTCTCCAAACGCAGCGACGCTGGGGGCGACGTGGCGTATTCGTGGTCGTTGATCTCAAATCCAACGGACCCGATTGAAGCTACAACGGAGCGGAAGCGGGATAAATTGAGGACGCGTGGCGTGATCTCGTCGACCGCCCGATCGAGCAGACGGCTGCGATGGACTCCGATTTCGAATTAAATTCAGCGGCGAAGCGGGCGACGTGGCGAATCAAGCTCCGTTCGATTTCGATCGAACGACGTGAATCGTCCCTGCTCGAAATCAAAAGCGAAGTCGCGACTTACATCTCGCACGGCCGACGTGGCGAAATCTCCTCCGTTGCCCGACCGATCCAACGGTCACGAAGCATTCCCAGTTGAACGCGGAGTCGTATTCGCGATGCGGGCGCGATGCGATCAGATCCGATAGCTGGGGACACGTGGCAGCTCCACAACGAATCCCGCATCGATCCAACGGCCATTATTTGCTCCGCTCGTGGATATTGGATATTAGAGCGGGTTTTGAACCCGTTAAGCCCTCAAACCCGCAATGCTATTATATAAGCGTATTTCTAGGGTTTTTGGGAAACGCTGGCGTATTTTGGGACTTTTGGAGCGGCTACTGTGCGTATTTCTCCAGGGGAAAATTCTGAAAAATTCCAGAGGCTATTCTTCCTATTCTAAAGGAGTTTTGGGTTCTAAAGTGGAGATTTGGTGATAAATTCTTGAACTTATACCCCGTATTTGGTGTATTTTATCGTATTTTGGCTATTATAACGATGTATTTGGCTATCAAATCTGATTTTCTTTGCACCATGCGTGGCTAATCTCCTTGTGCTATGGTTGTGATGTAATTAGGAGTATTTATTTGATGAATTTCATGTCTTTAGCCCTATTTTCATGTCAAAATCACTCGTAACATTGATTTCTACAACGTATTTGTTGGGTAATTGCTTATTGTCGATATTATTTACATCCCGTGTGGCTAGGCCCTGACAAGGCTAGCCAATTCATGTTCACTAATCTGAACTTATTGTTGCATTTAACGTTTAATGAAATCAATGTTGCTAGTGATGCGTATACGGCCACTTTGACTAGTTTTCATCGTTTCATCTTCCGACGTCTTCGTGCCCTGACCGGACGAAGCGTTGAGTTATATAAAAGACGTGATATTTCAGCGATTATTATCTCCTAATGAAATCATAACCGTAGCACATCTACTTCATATGTGTTGGTGTTGACGTAGTTAGGGTGTCGCATTCGTTGGTTTCTATATCTTTTCGCCCGATTTTAATTGTATAATTCTTTGGCACGTTTCTATATACTTGATCGCCATACTTTCCGACGTTCTCGTGCCCTGACCGGACGAGACATTGAGTTATAGAAAAGGTATTGATATTCATTGGTTGCACACACCCTAACGAAATCAAACCCAACACATACTCCCCATACTTGTACCCCTACCAAAGTCACCGTAAATATCGTAGGATTTTCATTTCTTATTCCATACTCTTGATCCTATATCTTTGTGTTCGATAGGTGGTTGGTTAACATCGTATCATTACTCTTTTCAGATTGACGATCGTAGTTTTGCAGGTCAGTTGTCCCGCGGATTCGATACCTGGACTCACCAGGATATTACTTGCATGATCTCTTGCGCTTGGGAGTAGTTCTCACATCATTTGAGACGAGGCAAGTTTTACCCAACTAAGTTGTATATTTGGGAGGGTAAAATGAAAGGTATATATATTTAATCGATTCCTTTTCAAGTCGGCTGAAAGGGCATTACCCTTCTTCATGTATTGATGGGCGTGAAGGAGAAAATCACTTGGGAATGAATTGTTTGGATGGAGGAATACCAGAAGGCATTTAGTTAGTTGAAAGAATGCTTGCAGTCATTACCCTTCCTGTCGAGGTCCGAAGAAGGGGAAGATCTGTAATTATACCTTGCGATAGCTCCCGAGACGGTGAGCACGGCACTCATCAGGGAATAGGAAGGCGTTCAGAAACATATCTACTATGTTAATAAGGTTATAAAGGCAGCACATGTAACCTATAGTATGATAGAGAAGGTAGCATATGGAGGGATAATGACCGCATGAAGACTATGCATGTACTTCCAAGTGCACAAAGTTCATATGCAAACAAATCATCTGTTGAAGAAGAATATAGAGTATCTAGACTAGAGTAAACGATTGTTAAATTACGACTTGAAACTAAAGGTGATCTGTTACATGCTGAGGCCATCCATCAAAGCTCAAGTACCGATGGATTTTGCAAGAGTGTCCGATCCAAAGGAATCAAAGTCTGCTTCTCTGAAGGACGTAGGAGCTTCCCCTGAGGTGGACGAGGATACATTCCTTAAGGTAAAAAGCTGGTGGTTTCTGGAGGTTGATATTTTGACTAATGAGCTTGGTAGCGGGGCATGGGTTCAGATGTTCGAACAACAAAGCAGAATATGAGACATCAGAATATGAGGTGTAGAATATGAGATGGTACTGGTTGAATTTTGACTACCCTTCTCAGCCAGAGCGGTAAAGCCTTGGATCTGATGTGAGTCAAGTGTGGTTGTGTGGTAGATTACTAGGGAGTATGAAGCACGGGAGCTTGAGATGAAGAGGTACTTGGCCCAGGTGCAATAGAAGCTAGATGGGTTCCAAAAGATAGAAGTTTCTAGCATCGACTGTGATCATTGAATTGGGAATGGAAATCTTCATCAAACATTTTGTTCAACAAAGCATTTAGGAGGATATGGTTATGCCGATATAGGATCAGCCCTAGCTTGATGTACACAACCAGGAGAAAGCTTGACATCAGTGAGCTACCTGAAAACATGATCGAAGCGAAGAAGATAGTGTGGAAGGCGATGAAATACAAACATCCATGCTCCAAATGCTTGACTTTATAGGATATGAACTATGTATTGAGGGAGTTCTATAATGGGATATGCGGGAGTCACCAGAAAGCATGAATAATCGTCCATAGGTGTTCTGTCAGGTCTTCTATTGGCCCATGATGCTGATTGATGCAAATGAGTTGGTACAAAATTATGAAACCTGCCAACGGTTCGCACAGAAAAAGATAGCCACATCCACTGATTTATCATAATCACTTAACTCAGTTCCCTTCGCCTAATAAAGATATGATATGTTGGGATGTTCATCCTAGTAATATGGTAAAGGAAATTCCTTATCATGGTTATCCGTTACTTCATAAAGTGGGTTGAGGTCGGGCCATTGGCTAGTATGACGATGAAGAAAGTTGGGAACTTTATTTAGAAAAATGTCATGTCACTTTGGCATCCCTTTTTTAGTTATGATCGACAACAGATCTCAGTTCGATTCGGTAGCCTTCGAAGGTTTTCCCAAAGGTATGTAGAGTAAGCTATATTTCACTTTCATAGCGTACCCTAAGTTTAATGGACAAATTAATGCGGCTAACAAGGTCAGTATGAATGGCCTTAAAAGGAAAGTGGCCCAGGATAAGACAGGGATTGGCTAGATGAGTTGTCTGAGATATTGTAATCTTATAAAACCATATATAAGATAGCCACTAAGGACTTGCCTTTCATGCTGGCATATGAATTCGAAGCGGTGGTATTGTCACAATAGAATGGTATTACTAAGCCAAGAAATAGAACATGGTTAGGAGCATGATGGTGCATGCAAATCTATTTCATATTATGAAAAGGCACATCTTATTATATATATATATATATATATATATATGGGATTAATGGGTATCATATGCCATATGAGAGCTTCTCTCATACGCCCTCTCACATAGAGCACCCAAGTACAAGCCCACATGGGCTTGTACTTGATTGTATTTTGGTGCTTTATGTGAGAGGGCGTATGAGAGAAGCTCTCATATGGCGTATGATAGCCATTATTCTATATATATATATATATATATATATATAGGGTTTTTCTCATATTAGTCCCTTAAATTATGTGTATTTTGATATTAGTCTCTTAAATCTTTGTAATTTGAATTTAGTCCTTTAAAGGGACTATTTAGGTTAAACTTTAAACATTTAAGGGACTATTTAGGTTAATATTAAACATTTAAGGGACTAAATTCAAATTACAAAGATTTAAGGGACTAATATCAAAATACACATAATATAAGGGACTAATATGAGAAAAACCCATATATATATATATACTAGTCATTACCCATGTCCATAGGGCACGGTTTTTTTAATGGCTGAGTTTTTCCCCCACATATTTCAAGTTTCCCCAAATTTCAAGTTTTCCCACAAAATTTTAAGTTTCCCCCAAATTTAAGTTTTTCCCAAAATTTAAGTCCCCCAAAATTGTCACCTAGAACAAACTTGCTACGTAGCACAAATCTTTGTCCTAGTAAGATAAGCTTCAAAATCTTCAAAGGACTGGAAAAAATGGTCGGAAGGGGGGAGAATAAAAAGTGTGGGTGGGTGTGTGGGGAGGGTCCAGGGGCAAAAATGCAAAAACCTGGGTTATATGTGCAAATTTCCACCTCCTCTTTTATCCCTCAAAATCTCATCTCTTATATTTTCTCTTATCCAATTTCCCTCTTTTATATAATAGATATCCAAATTCTGTTATCCAATTTCTCATGTCCAAATTCTCTTATCCAATTTCTCTTGATAACATCCCTCTTTTATATAATAGATAGATATCCAAATTCTCTTATTCAATTGCTCATGTCCAAATTCTCTTATCCACTTTCTATTGATAACATCAATTTATTATATCATAGATATCCAAATTCTCTTATCCAATTTGTTGTGTCCAAATTCTCTTATCCAATTTCTCCTGATAACATCCCTCTTTTATATAATAGATATCCAAATTCTCTTATCCAATTTCTCATGTCCAAATTCTCTTATCCAATTTCTCTTGATAACATCCCTCTTTTATAGAATATATATGTATGTATATACTCTTGTCCAAATTCTCTTATCCAATTTCTCATGTCCAAATTCTCTTATCCAATTTCTCTTGATAACATCCCTATTTTATAAAATAGATATGTATGTATGTATATGTATGTATGTATGTATATGTATTTATATATGTATATGTATATATTTATGTATATATATATGAATGTATATACTCTTGTCCAAATTCTCTTATCCAATTCTCTTGTCTAATTTCTCTTATACAATTTCACTTGATAACATCCCTATTTTATAGAATAGATAGATAGATATATATATATACACCCTAAAATGTACCTAAGAACGTGCGCATGCAGAATTACCTGTGCACGCACCCTCTGTTCGGTGTTTCTAAGTATTTTTTTGAAATTGTTTTTTGCAGTAGCTAGATATACTTGTTATGAAGCTTCCCACAAAATTTCAGGTCAATCCGACACCGTTTGAACTGTCCAGAATTCTGGACAGTTTTGCGCAACGTTTTTGAAATCAATGAACGGAGGCTCAAACGGTGTCGGATTGACCTGAAATTTTGTGGGGAGCTTCATAACAAGTATATCTAGCTACTGCAAAAAAATTTCAAAAAAATACTTGAAAAGCCCGAACAGAGGGGCTGTTTGCAGGTAATTCTGCATGCGCACGTGCGCTGGCACATTTGCCTCATATATATATATATATATATATATATATATATATATATATATAATCGTGTGCCTTCCAAATTGATTCCATCAACCCCATATGAGTTCTGTACTGGTAAAGTCCTTCATTGGACCACTTATGGCCATTGGATTTGCTGCATTTATACACACAACTTCTATTAAGTACGGAAAGTTTGGTGGTCTTAGAGGGAAGAAGTGTACTTTTGTACGCTATTCCAAACACTCTAAGGATAACATATTTATTAGCGAGCATGTAGATGGAACATTTTTTGGAGATAGTGTCAATGGATGCATTCCGTAAGCAGGATTTTTCGCATAAGATGGAGGAAGGAAATGTCTTGATTTTTACAAAATTGATGATGTCACACTACTGTAGTATAGAGTGCATTGGATCCTCCCATGCCTCGTTGGAGTGGGAGTGAGATCCTTATGGCCGACTCAAAACCATTTAGGGATCCCATCAAGCCTCGTAAATCAGCTTGTGGTACCATTCCTTGATGACGATTTGTCATCAAAGGGGAGGTGTTCTTGGGTGGCTTCATATGAGATTGAGGAGCTCAAGAACTTTAATGATACCATCTGTGATCTAGATGCAAAAAAGTAGAATATTGCGATGGAGAAAGAACTTGAGTCAACGAGGAAGAACCATGTTTGAACTTGGTGGAACTGACTGCTGGACGCAAGGCCATTAAACACAAATGGGGTCTCAAGGTCAAGCGAAAGGAGGACGGTTTTATAGATCGTTATAAGGCACGATAATGGCAAAAATGATTCACCAAGTGTATGAATAATGATTACAACGAGACATTCTCTATAGTGGTAAGAATAGCATCGATTCATCTTATCTTGGTTATTGTTACACACCTAGATCTTGGACTGATCCAAATGAATGTCAAGACTACTTTCCTATGTGAAGAACTAGATGAGGAGATATACATAGATCAACCTTATGGTTTTGTGACCGAGGGTTATGAGCGTATTGTGTAGTCTCAAGAAATACATATATGGACTCAAATAGTCCTCTAGATAATGTACTTTTGATTTCATCGAACCATGACTTCTTAGGGTTCCGTATGATCAACAAAGACCATTGAGTATATGTAACATGATCTGATAGCAGTTTCATGATCTTCTCCCTCTTAGATGATAATTTGATAGCAGCCAACAATAATGAGATGATAAATACCACTTAGTGGTGGTTGTACTCTACTTTGAGGTGGACATATGAGATGCTTGTTATATTCTAAGAAGGCTTCTAGATTTTTCATAATAGGCATATAATAGAAGGTTCTCAAACAGTTTAGGATGAGCGGTTGTACTCATATTAACACCCTTATTATCAAGAATCATGGATTGATCCTTAAACAGTATCTTCAGATGGATGAGAAAAAGAAACAGATGAGTAATGATCCTATACAAATATTGTAGATGGATGAGAAAAAGAAACAGAAACAGATGAGTAATGATCATATACAAATATTGTAGATGGATGAGAAAAAGAAATAGATGAGTATTGATCATATACAAATATTGTAGGGAGCTTGATGTATGCTATATTTTGTGTGTGTGTGTGTATGTGCATGTATATATATCTTATGCAATTGGAGTAGTTATTCGCTTCCAGGTTAATCTAGGATTGAGCTATTGGAAAGCTGTAAAGAGGATCTTGCAATACCTTAGTGGAACAATCCATTATACTTTGTGTTATGATAGACAGACCTGTAACTTGTGGGCTATATAGATGTCGACTGGGTTGATGATATGGATAATCGAACATCCTTATTTGGTTATGCATTCTTGTTGAATGACGGTGCGATCTATTGGTGCATCAAGAAGAAGAAGTGTATATCACTTTTGACTTTGACCATGGAGGTGGAATATATAGTTCCATGGCTTGCAATCTAAGAGGTAGTCTAGCTGAAGCATTTTTAGATCACTTAGACGGGCTAGACATGTGACTAGTTACTATATTGTGATAGTATGTCGGTAATAGAGTATTGACAGATCAGATATACCATAGTAAATCCAAACATATAGAGATCATGTATGACTTTGGGAGGAAAATTGCGAAAGAAGGTTCAATGTGAATTCAGATCAGATGATAGCCGACTCTTTACAAAAGGAATTCAGAGCGTTAGCTTCTCAAAGCATGCTACATTTTTACGATTACACTCTTGGAGATCATAAATCTATTATGCATACGGAAGTTGGACATTTATTGTTATTATGATCTATTCATACATTGTATGATTTTACATTTGTGATGATTATGCGTTGATTTGATGGTATATTTATAGTTTATCATTTATGTTCCATGTATATATATCTATATATTTTTTGAAAGGTAAGTGAGTATATATTCATTAGTCAAATGTAAGTACAAATGTACATATGAATTTCAGGCTAAGCACTCAGACCATACCGACTTGGGAGAGGCTGGGAGGCAGTCACCACGTGCTAGTATAACCCCATTGCAAGACCATACTACAGGACAAAAAGATGAGAACATGCCAGAGGCACCTAAGCCAGCCCTCAATTATCAAAAACGGGGAATCATCTGGGTCAATCCCCTCAAGAACAGAGGAGGAAAAAACAACGACATTAGAGGAGACATTGGCCAGCAGGCGGGACTTGGGGATGGATTTAGAGAGGTCGATGCGGTTGTTCCTTTCCTTCCAGAGATGACACACCATCGTAGAGATGACCAGCTTGCTAAGCCTACCAACATCTTGGGGTTTTCCTTTTGCTCCAAACCCGTGCCTAAGCAAGTGGACGTCCATATGGAGGGATTTGGAGCAGGAGGGAAGACAACTTGAGCTTACAAGCCGTCCACACGTAGCTGCTGTATTCACATCGAAAAAGAGATGGCAGGAGGACTAAGGGTGCTCATTGTATAGCACACAAGTGGGGGAGATCTGAATACCCATGAAGTTATTTTCTTGGGTATGAGTGGCTCTAACACGAGCGATCACTTTTGGCACCTGATTGAAGGTGAGCAAAGTTGAGATGTAGTGCCCCTTAGCTCCTTAGTTGGTAACTTTGCGCCGTTGGCCTTTTTTTGGGATGGTGAGAATATTGGGACTTTTACAAATATCGCCAGTGTTTCCTTTAAGGGCTTAGGAATCATGATGAGGTTTGGTGCTATGCCCAGAGTTAGGATCAACGTAACATGAAAAAATGCCTTGATTTTCCATCGACATGTTATGCTGAACACGAGGTTCTTGACATGGTGATATGTATATGATGAACTTAATTTAAATTACTGCCTTTGGGTAATTTGGTTAAGATTTGTGTGCTGCATACACTGACATTTTTGGGGAAAAGAAGTATCCGTCATAGCATGTTACCAGACAAATGCATGCATACTTGGATGACCACAGAAGGAAGGGATAAATCTCGTCCCCCTTGCTTTGTGAGCCCTTGACTATGTCGTGATTTATGATGCTGACATATATGTGTTATTAGAGACATCTAGCTATACGATAAGATTGGCTTTAGGCGTCCACTACTTTAGCATGCGATCTCTTGTCATGATATGGTACATCATAATGAGTAGTGAGATCAGGATAGTGGGCCTACTATCGTTTTGAACCTGACAATTGATATGGAAGATTATTTGGTATGCCAAAGGGTGTTTGAAGATACTACTAGCAACTTCCCAGTTCATCTTTAAAAAATGGTAAAAGTGTGTCTTAATCACATTGATTTCCGGATATCCAGAGTTCACTCCCTTGAAAAATTGGAGGTATGTAGATAGACATTCACCTAATGGATCTAAGGTATAGAGTATTCTTTTATGATATTAACTTGAATTTGTTCTTCGAACAGCCTTTATGCTAGTTTTTAGAACTAAGCTGTAAAGCATCTCAAATGCAAGTACTCAACAGTCGCACCTTACAATATGACTTGATACGTGTGTGTGGATTAGATACGATGCATAGAAAATGATATGGTATATGTATCCATGTCACTGTCATCGGGTGGTGGGAGTATGTTGGCCTATTCGGTCTTGGACCAAACATGTCTGCACGTTAATGGGGGTTTCTCATATGCCCAACCAAGTACTGGTTATGACCAAGCACTTGGGTCCCTATGCATGGGTGGTTGATACTAAATCTTGATCTAATATATACGCAAGGAGACCATGGTTTAAGATAGAAGAGAAATAGATCTCATAACCAAAACCCTAGCCTACACCCTCTCCTTTGTCTTCCCTAGTTTTGGCCGGCACCCCCCTTGCTTCCATAGCTTGGATATCGGCCATCTCCATCATTATATCGCGTGGCATGTTGGTGCAACACGCAACTGGTACTATTTGTTGGTTGCTAGCTATTCCGTTGATCAAAGGTGTGACAACCATCTCACGGATCCCGTATATTGCTTATTATACGAAGTGAGGTAATTTTGGCTAGTTATATATTCCATACTTTATGGTAATTAGAATCACTTAGGATTAATTTGGATTTAATCCTTCACTAAGAAAATAAAACCGTTCACAAGACTCAAATTTGGTTGGCAATCCCATGAATACTTAATAACTGATTGTTATTTATTAACTATGTGCCAGTTTCTATTTTAGCTGAAACTAAAAATTGGCGCATCAACTCTGTCAACCTCTGAATTGGCCTGGTGGTAGAGTCTCGAAACACTAGTTTATTCCATATTTTGGACCTTAGCTACATACATGAAACAATATACTACTGCTAAAGCATGGAAGAATTAAAATCTTAGAAAAACACTATGTATAGATGATATGAACTGCCTAAACAAGAATTCTTGAACGGTGAAAAAACAAAGCCTATTACTCACTACATCAAACAATTTCCATTAATGAAACCATGGAAATCCATCGGAAAATCAAATATACGCATGTCCGATGAAATGGCTGTTTCTCTCTTCTCCAATATTCTATGAGTATAGTGCTTTTGTATTTTATCTGTGTCCTTATGAAAGATCTGATATCAAAGTTCCCTCGCTGGAAGTGGAATCAGGGATTGTGCATATGATAGAGCTCCTGGTTTATTTTCACTTCACAGCCAGAAAACTTACATTTGCATTTGAGTTGTAGCTTTGCGTATGCTTATGGCCTGATTGTTGAGGTTCCTTTTCTGTGTTGCAGGATCCAATTTCTCCATTTCAGAGATCTGACGCCTCAGCACCTGTTTTCAGTCAGTTATGGATGAATGACTGCGGCGAACATTCAGATGCGCCCCTTCAAAAGGGGATCCCCACAGTAATCACATGGAATTATGGAGGAAATGAAGTTGCTGTAGAGGGATCGTGGGATAATTGGAGGACAAGGTATTCATTTTTGATTGGAAGTACCATTCTGATCTGTATGGTTTCTTAGCCGTTAGGAGGAAAATCATTATATTCAGTGTGTGTTTATAGGAAAGCATTGCATAGATCAGGCAAAGACCATTCCATTCTGATAGTCCTACCATCTGGAGTGTACTACTTTAAGTTCATCGTAGACGGAGAATTGACACACATTCCTGATCTTCCTTCTGTTGCTGATGAGAACGGACAGATTTCAAACATTCTTGATGTAAATGTAAGCATTCATATTCTCATCATATGACTCCTTATATTTGTTTATATGAGCATATTATGAACATCATTTAAGATAGTTTTTTCATTTTCTTCTTGGAGAGCTCGCACCTCATAATGATGTTTGAATCCAGACTTCCATTTCTGCCCTACTTGACAAAATGCCAATGTTAGAATATGATGTCATCTCTCAATCATTACCATAATCTTGAAGTTTTGGTGCAATGCCCAGGACTTTAAAGCGTTGCTGTTCCACCTAGGTCAAATCTTGCTCAGCACATTTAAAAAGTGGATTAAAAAAAAAGAATATACCGCTACGCTATAGGTTTTGGCCACAAAAAAGTCGGCAACTTCTCAGGAGCATTATAATACCAAAATGTACTCCTCACGTCTTTTGCATTACTTCGGCCCTTGGAGTTTTGGTGAGTGTCAGAGACTTCAAAAATAGTATTTAGCTGGTCCAACAAAACAAAGCAATTAAATTGTGATAGGGATATAAAATACAAGGTAAAGGAAATGAATAAGCTAAAACACAAATAGCTAGTTGTGCATGGTGAGAAAAATTATACAATTTCCATCTATATTAAAGCTATATAGAATTAATAAGACTAGCTACCAGATAATACCATTAATATTCTATGATGATGCAATACTAATCGATACAGAGAAAACATGGAGCATGTGCAAATTCTATTGGAACTTTTAGTAAATCCTAATCAAGGAAGTACTCTTGATTGTAAAAAGAAAAGAAACTAGATTTTCTTTCGGAGTTCAAATCAATCTTTAGGAGTTCAGGTCAATTTAGACTTTTATGATTATGTGATACTAATTAACGCGTAACGATATGGAGCATGTGCAAATTTTATTAGGAACTGAAGCAAATTCTAATTAGGAAAGGACTCTTAGTGGCAGAAGAAAAATAAGTTAGATTTTTTAAAGGAGTTCGAGTCAATCTTCAACCGTTCGAGTCAATTTAGAATTTGTGGTATTAAGTTAGATTTTTTAAAGGAGTTCGAGTCAATCTTCAATCGTTCGAGTCAATTTAGAATTTGTGGTATTTAAATCCTTTTATATTTTGTGATCTAAATCTTTTTAAGTTTTTAGAGTCTTAGAGTTTCTTTTTGAAGGAAGATTCTTTTATTTTATTTTTGTTTATTTAGGAGTTTGAGTATGTATTTAGTAGAATTTTGTTTCTTCTCCTATAAATATGAGTCTACAATTAAAGTTTTAGATACGGAATGACTAAATTAAAATTTAAGCTTTGTAAACCTTGTTTGCAATATTTTAAAGTCTTTTGCATGAGAAATGCGAGAGTGGATGATGAATCATCTGAGTGAGAGGTCCGAATGAATATTTAATGTGCTAGGTGTTGAAGTCGGCAAACATTCGATTTTTGTGATGAAAGGCCTAAAACCTTTTTATAAATCCATAATTAGTTCTCCAATTTCTTCCACCACATCTTGTTTCCATTTTCAATCCCTATCAATAGGTATCGGTGTCAAAAAAATCTTTTTTATCATCTTCCTTTCACTTATCTATCCATACTCTTCTTGTTTTTTCTTAAGTTTAGTTAGGTTTACTTAGGAAAAATTCTCTTTTATTTTAAGTTAGAACAGCAAAGAAAATCCCATGGGTTATTGTTTACCGTACTTTTCACATGGTTGCTACTTTACTACTACCTGCTATAATTTTTTTGCAAATGCTACAATAATTTTGAGTATATTTTGCTATTTGAGCCTAATTTTGAGCCAATTTTCAAAATGTTTGAAGCTAGAATTAAAAGAAAGGAAGCCATTTTAATTTTAAATATCTGAAGTATATTGGCATATTTTTGTACATATTTTATGATTATTTATGGACACTACCCATCTAGAGATTGGTTTGATAAATACTACGATGTCCCTGTTTTCAACATATTCAATTGTCATTGTAGGTATAACGATCAGAAGTTATGAATTGAATATTGCTTATATTGCTTCATTTGCTGCAACTTAACCAACAAGTAAAAGTACTTGTATGCCCTAAGCTAAAAGGAGATGATTACTATTGGTGGAGGATTATGGCGAAGGTTGTGAGCAATAGTTGCATATGAAACCTGAACTTTGACATCGATCCGACTAATCCATCGTTTATTACAATCATCTTTAATTTTAGAGACATTTCCATGTGACAACGTGATGCGGACTAGAGTTTATACGGTGGAATTTGGGGATTTTATTGATAGAAATAGGGTTAACAAAGGGGTAAATAGCTAATTTTGGGAGAGTTGGCTACTCTCCTAGCTTTTGCTAAGGGAAAAGCCTAAACTCTCTTCTAGATCTTGTTGGAGACTTCTAGGAAATGTCAAATGCCGGCTAAACAATTCGACACCCTAACCCTAGCCCACGCCCTCACTTATATAATGTTTAGGCGTAGTGCGTACAACAAAACTAGCAAAACTAACGGTGCATAAAGAAATTTCCCCCAAACCGTCAGTGCGCATAAAAGATTAATCCTTCGGCCTCCTACGCCTCCTCTCATACGTGATAACCGTATCACTACTCCCCCTCATGAGTTTCACATTGTCCTCAAGGTGGAAGTCAGAAAACTGCTGCAATATCTGCTCATAAGGCTCCCAAGTCGCCGCACACTCTGGTAGTCCCCGACCAACGGATCAATACCTCCTTCGCCCCAGTAGCACCCGACCGTATTCCAGTAACCTCCTTAGATTCCAATAATACATCCATGTCGTCTGTCAGGGTCGGTGGTAGTGTAGCGGATGCTGCATGATCTCCAATCGCTCGGTGTAACTGCGAGATGTGGAAAACTAGATGGATACGAGTATAAGGGGGTAACCTCAGTCGATATGCCACCTTGCCGATCATGGCCTCCATCTCGTAAGGCCCATAATACCTCGCTGCTAGCTTCTCGTTGCGCCGCTGAACCATCGAGCGCTGTCGGTAAGGTCGGAGCTTCAGATACACCCGCTCTCCTACTGCGAACTCCACATCCCTGCGATGTGCATCTGCCTTCCTTTTCATGATCTGTTGGGATCGTGAAAAATGGCGCTTTAACTCCTCTAAGACTCGATCACGCTGCTCCAACTGCTGCTCTAGTCCTGACACTGGGGTAGCTCCTCTGCTGTAGTGGACTAAGTGGGGTGGATCCCGGCCATAAACAATCTAGAACGCTGTCATCTTCGCAGCTGAGTGGTACGAGGTGTTGTACTAATACTCAGCCCACATCAGCCACCCGGCCCACTTCTTGGGCGTCTCTGAAGCAAAACATCAAAGGTATGTCTCCACACTCCGATTTACCACCTCGATCTGTCCGTCAGTCTGCGGATGGTAAGCGGTACTTTGTCAAAGTGCTGTGCCTTGTAAGTGAAACATCTCCATCCAGAAGGTGCTCAAAAACACATTGTCTCTGTCCGACACGATAGAACGAGGATAGCCATGTTGCCGCACTACCTCCCTCAAGAAGACGGCTGCCACTGACGCTGCTATAAATGGATGACGTAGTGGAATAAAGTGGATGTATTTGCTAAGGCGATCAACCACAACAAATATAGTAGTGTAGCCCTTTGATCGCGGTAACCCCCTCCACAAATTCCATCGAGATGTCCTCTCACACCTCTCTAGTAAATCCAAGGGCTGTAAGAGGCCTGCCGGTGATGTCGACTGACTTGTGACGCTGGCACACGTCACACTCCGAAACTAACTACGCGACATCCTTCCTCATGCCCGGCCAATAGAGCTCCCGAGCCATCCGCTGATATGTCGGATATCCCCATGAGTGACCTCTCACGACACTGCTGTGGAATTCCTGGAAAAGAATGTTGATGTGTGCCAACGTATAGGGAATCACCAGCCTCCCATTGTACAGAAGTGTCCGCCCCTCCAATGAGTAACCCAGGAAGTCTCATGATCCCAGAGTAATGGCCTCCCTAATCTGTCGCAGCCCGTCGTCTGCCTCAATCTCCGCTAGTAATACGTCACTCCCCAGCATCACTGGAATAGATAGGGCTACCACCTGTACCCGATCATCTCGTCATGAAAGCACATCCGCTGCCTTGTTGTCCGTGCCGGGCTTGTAGTGTATCTCAAACTTGTGTCTGTTCAGCTTGGACAACCACCTCTGGTGCTCCTCAACCACCATGCGCTGCTCCAGGGGGTACTTCAGACTCCTCTGGTCTGTCCATACCACGAACTCTCTCCCCAACAAGTATGGATGACACTTCTGTATTGACAGCACTATAGCCATCAACTCTCTCACATAGACGGACTTCAGCATGGCCCTAGCTGATAAGACCTGACTGAAGTAGGCGATCGACCTCTGCTCCTGCATCAACACAGTCCCCAAACCAAAACCCGAAGCGGCAGACTCCACCACGAACTGCTTCTCGAAATCCGGAAGTGCTAATACTGGCGCTATCGTCATAGCCTGCTTGAAGGCCTGGAATGCCCTCGTCGCCTCCTCTCCCCAGCAGAAATTGTCATTCTTCAGTTGTTCGGTAAGGGGCCACGCCAAGGTGCCGTACCCCTTCACGAACCGCTGGTAATAGCCTGTAAGCCTCAGGAATCCCCGCAGATCTTGTAACATCTTCGGTTGCGGCCAATCAAACATAACTGCAATCTTTGACCGATCGGCCGCCACTCTCTCAGTCGAGACGATGTGTCCAAGGTATTCCACACGCACATGTTCGAACATGCACTTCTTCCGGTTGGCCTGTAGCTGGTGGTCCTCCAACTCCTGCAGGACTATCTCCAAATGGCCCAAGTTGATCCTGCATTGAATCACTGTATACTAAAATATCGTCGAAGAAGACCAAGACGAACCTCTGTAGATAAGGCCTGAAGACCTTATTCATCAATGACTGAAAGGTGGCGGGGGCGTTCGTAAGTCCAAACGGCATGACGAGGAACTCGTAGTGGCCTTTGTGAGTTCTGAAGGCTGTCTTCTGTACATCCACCGTTTTCATGTGGATCTGGTGGTATCCAGACTTCAGGTCAATCTTAGAGAAGACCACCGCTCCGTGCAACTCATCCAGCAACTCGTCGATCACAGGGATAGGAAACTTGTCTGGTACAGTTTCCTTATTTAAAGCTCGGTAATTGACATAGAACCTCCAACTACCGTCCTTTTTCTTTACCAGCAACACTGGACTAGAAAAGGGGCTCGCACTAGGTCGTATGACCCCTGCCTGTAGCATTTTCTGTACCAGCTTCTCGATCTCATCTTTCTGCACCCGCGGATATCGGTACGACCGCACACTAATGGGGGACACCCCCTCCTTAAGCACGATGGCGTGCTCATGATCCCTCGGCGGTAAAAGGTTGCTAGGTGGCTGAAACACCCCCCTCAAATCCCTGCAGCAGCTACTCTACCTCCAATGACACCATCGACGTGCACTCTGTCCCCTCGGGAACCAACCACTGTAGCTCGATCAGAAATCCACATCCCTCTGTCTGAAGTGTCTTCGTTATAGTCTTGTAAGACACTGACGAACAACACAAGCTCAGGTCGCACGTCAGTACTACCTTCCTCCCCTCTAACTGGAACTCCATCCGCAACAACTTCCAGTTAAACTTCGTCTCCCCCAACGACTGCAACCACTGCATTCCCAAAATCAGGTCGACGTTGCCTAAGGGTCAAGGGCAAGAAGTCACCTGTGATCAGCACCCCCTGTATGGACAACGTCAAGTCCTTACAGATGCCTCTGCTCTGCTCCACCTTGTCGGTCCCTAACATGACCCCGAAGCCGTCTCGATGAGCTGGATCCACTGTCCCTCAATCATCCAAGGGGATACAAAGTTGTGGGTGGTCGCACTGTCTATCAGGATCACCACGTCCATGTCCTGAACTCTACCAGCAAGTTTCATAGTGTGGACTCGTGTAAGTCCCGCTATGAAGCTGAGTGAAACCTCAGCTGCCTCCAGGAGCAGGGGCTCGTTGTCCTTCTCAGGGTCTGTCGCTCCCCCTTTGCTTGCTCCGCCTCCAACTCCTCAGCGTACACCTCGTATACCTGCAAGGCCTGGTTGCGGCACCTGTGTCCCGGGATAAACCTCTCATCGCACTTGAAGTACAACCCCTTTGCTTTACGGTCTCGCATCTCGGCATCTGTCATCTCTTGTTAGGCCCACTGGCCTTACATCTCCTAGCCTCCCTCCGCCTGCCGGTGTACCTCTTGCAGCACTAGACTGTCCCCCTGGAACAGTCTGTGGGTGGAAAAAATGCCCTCTAAATGCCCAACTGGCGCGGTGCTCCTATGCCAATCTGTTCTCGACCGTCTGTGCCAGATCCATCTGCTCCTCAAGCCCCCGAGGTCTGAGAGTGCGGAGTTCGGCCTTAATAGTAGGCTTCAATCCGTCCAAAAACCCCTCTAAGAACTCTGCAGGCATCCCGCGCATTCTACTCGTCAATAACTCGTATTGCTTAATGTAGTCGCGCACCGCCCCGACCTGCTTTAAGGCATGCAGCTGCTCGTAAGCTCCACCCCATGCGAGTCTCGGAATCGGTGTAGTAAAGCCTCCTTGAACCCGTCCCAAATCTTCAGAGGCCTCTGCTGCTCCTTCTACCGCCACCAATTCAGAGCCTCCCCCTCCAAACAGAGTGCAACCGCTCGCAACCTCTCCACCTCCGTCAGCCTCGCCATCTCAAAATACCTTTCCGCCTTGTAGATCCACCACGTGGCATCACTACCCTTGAATAAAGGCATCTTGAGTTTTCGTATGCTGTCATCCGCACGTGGATCCCCTTCGTCGAAACGGTCCGGTTGCGCTGGCGATGGTGAACTCCAAATCTGGCCTCTCCATGACCCCACCGCCTATCTTCCATCCTATCTCGTTCCTCATCCTCATACATGTCATCATGATAACGGTTGGGCTCTTCGTACTCCGGGTCATGTCTCATCGCTCGTCGTCGCATCCCTGGAGCCCTATCGCTGTCATTTGAGTATTCCGGCTCCCGTACACCTCGCACACGCCCCTCCAGGTCACCGCCACCCCCCTCGGTATGCAGGGGGCTCCTCGAAGCCCACACGGCCCGCCAGTGGCCTGCAGGAGCCATGGCGGGTTCGCCTGCCATTGACGACCCCAGATGGGGTTGCCCAGCCTCGACGCCCCCTCTGCGGGGTCACCCGCCTTCGGCAACCCCCAGGTGGGGTCGCCTGACCTCCGCGGCCCCCCTACGGGGCCGTCTGCTGTTGATGGCCCCCAGGCGGGCCATCAGGGGTTCGACAGCCCCCTGGCGGCCCCCTAGGGCTATCGTATGCGCGTGCCGCCTTCGCCGTGTCCCTTGCTCCTCCTCGGATCTCTCTCCTAGGATTTCGGAGAGATCCTCCTGCCACTCGTCGTCTTCGAGATCCAGATCTGGATCTACTTCTCCCAAGATCATCCCCTCTTGATTGGGGATCATCATCGCCTTTCCTTTCGTTGCACGGATCTCCTTCGCTCTCAGATCTGATGCCGTCGATCTTCGTGTTCATGCCGTTGATCTTCGTTTCCACGCCGTTGATCTTCGTTTCCACGCCGTTGATCTTCGTCTTGATCTCCGACGTCTCATTCCTTTCGACAACCTCCGCATCTAGCTGTTCTTTCAAATATTTTGCCGTAGATGATCTTGTTGACACCATTGGATCAAAGCTCTGATACCAATTTGATGCAGACTAGGATTTATATGGTTGAATTTGGGGATTTTATTGATATAAATAGGGTTAACAAAGGGGTAAATAGCCAATTTTGGGAGAGTTGGTCCCTTTCCTAGCTTTTGCTAAGGAAAAAGCCTAAACTCTCTTCTAGATCTCGTTGGAGACTTCTAGAAAATGTCAAATGACGGCTAAACAATTCGATACCCTAACCCTAGCCCACGCCCTCACTTATATAATGTTTAGACATGGTGCGTACAACAAAACTAGCAAAACTAATGGTGCATACAGAAGTTTCCTCCAAACCGTCGGTGCGCATAGAAGATTACTCCTTCGGCCTCCTACGCTTCCTCTCACATGTAATAACCGTATCACAACGTAATAAAAGAATCGTAAAGATTAATCAAAGAGAGGAATGTAGAAGTGCAGACTTTGCAGATAGGACTACATGCTGCGATAGATACGGGTCAAAAGATGCAAGTTCGGAAGGCACTAGAATCAGAATCAGAATCAGAAGTAGTGTCAGAGTTTAAATCGAAGTCTCAACCAAAAGTAAAGATCAAGTCATGGCTCGAACCTTATTCCCATATAAAGCTAAAGTTGGTGTTCCGGCAAGAGCCCGGATTGAGCCTAAACTTAAGTCAGTGATTAAGCACGAGGCTGAATTCGTGATCAATTAAGAACCCTAATTTTAAACTTGAGATTGAGCAAGATGTTAATTTTGAGTTAGAGCATATTGAGTTTACAATTCATAACATTCCACACTCAACCTGGAGATTTTGCATTTATTTTTTTCTATTTTCTCTATAGTTCAAAATTTGAGGTCAAGTTTTCCCCTACCAAGGGAGATTTGATATGGAACAAACATGAAGCATCTGCAAATTCTATCCGGAATTGAAGTCAGTACTAATTAAGAAAGATCCTAATCGGAGAAGAAAAAGAAATTAGATTTTCTTTAAGAATTTGAGCCAATTTAGATTTTATGATCTTTGAGTTCTTTTATATTTTGTTATTTGAGTCCTTTTGAGCTTATAACGTCTTTCAGAGTTTTCTTTTAAAGAAAGTTTTTTATTTTATTTTTGTTTATTTAGAAGTTTGAGTCCTATTAGGAGTTTGTGTATAAGTTTAGATATGAATTTGTTTCTTCTCCTGTAAATATAAGTGTATAATTGATTTTTTAATATAGAGAAATTGAATAAAAGTTTGAGCTTTGTGAGCTTTGTTTGTAATCTTTGAAATCTTTGCATGAGAAATACGAGAGTGGGTGAGAAATTGCCTGGAATATTTAGTGTGTGAGGTGTTGAAATCAGTGACCATTCGAAATCCATGGTAAGAGGTTTAAAACATATTTATCCTTTATCTTTACAAATCCTTTATTAGTTCTTCCTTGATTTCTTCCATTGCATGTTCACTGTCCATTGTCCCTGTCACTAATTCTGTAAGATGGCTAGATTTGTGGTCTCTTGCTTTATCTCAAATTTGAAATTGTGCTGGCTGGGTGGGATTGAATCGCGTCTTGTTCCCAAGCATTGGTGGTTACTGAATGCATTGGTTGCTTCCATTCAGTTTTGATTTCTTTAAATGTATGAGTAGATAGACTGTCAGATTATACATATGGACGCAGGGTGTCTGGTTCCATAGGAGCAAATTTTCATCCTGTGGTTACCATAACTTGAGTCTTGGCACTTGTGGCAATCTAAAACTCCAGCACACGTGCTGGTGATCCATACCTTCCATTATGATTTTTTATGTTTAATGTAAAGTATATATTGATGATAAATCATGTGGTTTCTACATTTTTTGCTATGCATCATTCGGCATGGAATGAACAGTTTTTCAATAGTAGAATAATGAGAACATTGGATCCACATGCTAAAATTATCTAAAATCACATGTTTTCAATTAGCTAGGTTTTAAAGCATGTATGAATGGGAATCAATAGGATTGGTGCGCATGACACATGGGATGGTGGAGTGGAATTCAACATGTGCATAAGATGCGATTTTCTATTATGGCAGCTTTTACAACTGTGCTTGGGCGTATGTACAAGGGTGTATCCATGAAGAACATACACGGACATGATGGGGGCACATATATGATATGGCACTGATATGCCAACATTGCAAATTCTTACAAAGTAAGATACAAGGGCACATCGATAAAATCGTCAGGGAATGAACAGTTTTTCAATAGTAGAATAATGAGAACATTGGATCCACATGCTAAAATTATCTAAAATCACATGTTTTCAATTATTTAGGTTTTAAGGCATGTATAAATTGGAATCAATATGATTGGTGCACATGACACATGAGATGGTGGAGTGGAATTCAACATGTGCATAAGATGCGATTTTCTATTATGGCAGCTTTTACAACTGTGCGTATGTACAAGGGTGTATCTATGTGTGTGGATAGCCATGAAGAACATACACTGACATGATGGTGGCACATATATGAGATGGCACTGATATGCCAACATTGCAAATTCTTACAAAGTAAGATACAAGGGCACATCGATAAAATCGTATTTGTGTGCATGAGTATCTATTTGTAATACACATTAAAACCCATAGTAATTAACAAGGACTGAGATATGTGTTGAGTTTCCATGGGGGGCCATACCCCCACCAAAAGTTTTTGACTCGTTTAAAATATTATGCCAATGCCCCCGCCAAAAAAGAGAGAAAAAGAAAAGAAAAAGTTCATTCGGTCTCTATAAGCCCATGCTTGTAAATGCTTTGATGCTTCACAAATAAAGAACCAACTTGGTCTTATCATGAAGTTGTGGCCTACTGTTAATATATGTAGTGTTTATTCTTCCAAAGCCCAAAGCTCTAATTTTTCCCTCAATGCCCATATATTATCTGAGACATGTATGTACATTTGTAGATTGTTGAATTAATTTATTTGCCTCAAGTGTGCGTATGCGCATGCGCGCACGTGTTTGTAGGAAAGCGATCAAATGATAACGGTTCTCAAACCAAGCTTTGTTAAAACTCTGTTAATTCGAACTGTTCAAGTTTTTGTGAGAACTTCAGTAGATTCGAACGGTTCAACTTTTATTTTGGCTCTTAAATTAGCTTAACTAGAAAAATTCAAGTGATTCCAAACTTGATAGAGCATAGATCAAATAGATGCTAGGAATACAGTGTTTTTTCAGCCATTGAAAAAAGATATCATTAGATCCATACTGAAAGAACTAAGAAGTTCAGAATCACTTGATTTTTCTTAGTTAAACCTAATTTAAGGGTGTTATGAAAAATTCATGGGTTGAAAAAAGATAATAGGATTTTCTTTTACATGCCATACATTTGGCTTTCATTACAAAAAATTCTCATTCAAAATTTTAGAAAAGATGGATTGAATTTATTTTTAGAAGGTAGAGAACTTCTGCAAAGTGCATAATATAAAAATTCCATACATGAAGTCACAATATACTCGATGGAGGAGACATTTTTTGCAGAAATAGAATCAATTATCAAACCATGAAACTCCATTGATTTAGCTTTGCTTTAGATCCTAAAGATAATTTTAAAGCTTTCAAAGTTGAAGATGTTTCCAAGTCGGCAGAAAAATTTTATACCAGAGATTTTACTGAAAAAGAAAAGATTTAGTTGGAGTTGAAGTATCAACTGAAAGACAATATTATTGATGTTGTCTCAATATTTAAATCTACAAAATTTTCTACTATAGTGGTGCTCTGCCATTCAACAAAGTAGTTTGAAGTTTTTTCTTGTAAACTGACTAATTCATTTAATTTTTTGACCATTCTTATTTCTACAACAACGATTGAACATGTTCTCTAACAATGAGAATTGTTATGCCGTGGCTTGGAGATAACATGGATGATGAGGTTTTATGGAACTATCTAGTTGTTTATGTTTTGAAATATGTGATACAAAATGCCCAAAATAACTCAAGTTTGGCTTATGATATATTTAGAATGTTTTTCCTGAATTTTAGGGATTTTTTGCGATTTTAAGCCCTAAAACAATAGTGTCTTCTCATGGCATATTCATCGATTTTATCCGTGATTTTTCACGGGACAACAGATGGTCCATGTGTGTGGCCCAATGCATGCGGCCCACGATGCACTTGCGCGCGCGGTGCGCGTGCCATACGAAGAGCGATTATCAAGTATGCGTACGAGCAGCGAGTGCTAGATCACGACGTATGATAGCACCGAAGGCGATCATGCTGCGATTGGACAATTAATAGCGAAGCGGAGGTGGAGGTGGCATCGTGACGAGTGCGGAATCCAAATCTGACTCGGATCAGATCATTGTAATGTGGGTTTTAGCTTTGTTTTGAAGGCTATTTAATGATATTTAGAGTTTTGTACAAGTTTGAGAGCTAATCCTTGAGGTTTGATTTTGGGGTTTATGCAGTATGAACATAATAAAATCAGATAGGTTTAAGAGTTGTTTGAGATTAAAAGTTGGATTTTTTCATAGGTTTATTCTCCAAAGGTTTTACCAGGTTTGGTTTTTCTTTGAATCAATATGTGTCATGGATTGTAATCCAAGTTTATTGAAGTGATAATGATCTTTTCAACTGTACGTACATTAAGAATTTGCTGGAACCAATATAAATGTCGATGTTCGGTGCATGATTTTCTTTTGGTTTATGATCTATTTATATTGCGCGTGGTTACTGGATTTGTATAATGATTATCATATGCTTTGATTGTTGATGCATGCTTCTTGATTTTTCACAAAGTGATTGTCAATTTGACAAGGTATTCATTTATCATGAGTGATGATAGAGTGCTAACAAATGGTATCCAAGCAAGATGTTTGAATCAAGATCAAAGTAGTGACAAAAAATTCTTCAAAAAACAATGCAACCGAAAGAACAATAGGTTTGAGCTTGTATACATGTGGTTTGATGCAACGATTAGTGACACATAATAAAAGATAGAGAAGCATAATGGCAAGAGAAATTCGAGAAACATCAATATAAGATGAATGCAATCTTAAAGGACTGTGTGCATAGAGTGGTGTATGACACGAATACGTTAGAAAAAGAGAAGATGTAGATGAATGATTCAGTTAAAATGACTATCTAGTTAAGTCTATCGACTAAAATGATCTAACAGGTGTTTGAGGTGACTATGTCTAAGGGATTATGAGAGAAGCTGGTAAAGCTATATCTAAAGTTACTTACTAATACATTGATATTACTAGAGATTTTCTTTAATTTTAAGACATGAGATTGTATCTCATTGAATGATTAGAAATTGCCCGTGCCCAGAGGCCACGGAGTCAGTCGTCGTCCGAACACAAATGCAGAGACAAGCGGTGGCCAAAGCCAAAAAAACGTGGGTGTGTATGTGAGGAGGGTCAGGAGGTAAAAGAAGGAAAAGTAGGGACTAAAACGCAAACAAAATCACCAAAAACCCACCCCAAACCCAAGCCCACACCCCACCCAACCCCTACATGCCCCACCGGGATGAGGCGGTGTGTCCATGGTCAATCGTTTGTCACAGTCAACTTGTGACTGGGACAAAATTTCAAAGTTCAAATTTTGAAACGGGAGACTGTATCAAAATGTGAAGTTCCTCCCAAATACAATTCAAATTCTTTCCTCTAAAACATAAACACTTCCATTATCATAGTCAGCGTCACAGTTAGCAACCCAAAATATGACTGAGACAAAGCTGTCACGTAGGACAAAGATTCAAAAAAGTCCTCAAATGTATTATAGATCACATATACCCCTTTAATAGCTTAGTGATGATTATGTGAGCCATTGGATTGACTATAGCGACTAGATATAAGATGGTGATTCTACTTTTATCAATACTGGAGCAATACACGACATTCATTAATATGATGGTTTATAGTTAGGATACTCTGGGGTTTGAGGACGTGCATGTAGGGTTCTATAGCAAGGATTTGTGAGATCGGATGGTAGGAGTTGTGGTGAGCATAAGAGATTTGGACAATCATGGCCTATTTTCTTCGGAATAAATCAATGGAAGAGATGGAAATAGTAGAAAATTGATATCGAAGACTAGAGGCACACCATACTTCTTACTGAATATTGGAAGAGAGTTCCTAAAAATAAA
Source organism: Scilla litardierei (assembly GCA_030789695.1). Lineage (NCBI taxonomy): Eukaryota > Viridiplantae > Streptophyta > Magnoliopsida > Asparagales > Asparagaceae > Scilla > Scilla litardierei. The sequence goes on along the minus strand of CM061137.1, from coordinate 13,413,836 downwards.
GAACATAGATCAAAATGAAGTGCTATGTTATTCGTCGGTTATAGCTTCAAAGATGGAGGAAGTTAACAGTGAGGAGGTATACGATGTATTGATAGTGGGTTCGTCAAAGATTGGGATTCATACATAGATTATGAATTTTAAGAAGTTATTTTACCTAACACTAAGTAATGAGTGTTTCTCAACCTATGACAGGAAGGAGGATTGTTAGACTTTACGGGTAATAATAAGATATGCAAGACTATTGAGATTGGTTCAGTGAGAATCATGACGTTGAGAATCATGATGTTTGATGGTGTAGTATATACATAGACTAATGTATGGCACATACATTGACTAATATATGACATGTTCTGAAGTTAAGGAAGTCATTGATTTTAAGGGGACTCCTTAGGGGTGCAAGGCAACGAAAGGAGGCTCTAAAGATTTCAAAGGGACCGGTCATGGTCATGAACGTTGAAAAAGTCGGGAATTTACATCTATTGAAGGAGATTAGTATCATGTGAGACTCTATTATTGGAGTGGATAATTCGTAAGGTATTGATTCGAGAAAGTCAGATATCTTAGGCTTGGCCATGTCACAAAAAGCTTGAAAGCTTTGAGTAAGCATGCTTTGATCAAAGAAGTGAATTTTAAAGAGATGTAGTTTTATGAGGATTGTTAATGGAAAGTAGATGAAGGTTAGTTGTAGTGACGGGATGCATAATACAAGATGAATTTTTAAGTATATACACATCGTTATTTGAGATCTTGCACCAGTTCACTCTCTGAATGGAGCTCTGTTTTTCATATTGTTCATCGACGATTTATCGTGAAAAATTTAGGTTTATGTGAGGAAGGAAAAGTCTTAGGCATTTGAAACGTTCAAGCAGTGGAAGACCCTTGTGTACAGTTAAATGGACAAGAAGCTGAAGGCACTTAGATCCGATAATGATAACGCGTTTACTTTTGCTCAATTTAAAGAATTTGATAGGAGGTACGGAGTAGAAAATACTCTAATATACCGAGAGATCTGCAGTCAAATGGAATAACAAAACGGATGATTCAAACAATGCTATATAAATGTTTTTAAGGTTGATATCCGAATTATTGAATGGATTGTGGGCTAAAGCTATATTTGATAAACTAAATTTCATTATTATCTATGAATGGGAAAATTTTAGAGGCGTTTTAGATAGGGAAGTCGGTGGAGTTAGGCATTTTAGGTGTTTGGATGTCCATTGTATGTTCATAAGAAATATGACAAGGTTGATAGCAAAAGAAAGAAGTGTCATGTTATGATACGTGGATGCTGTTAAGGCTATTAGTATTGGAGTTCAGATACTAGGAGGGTCTTGGTTAGTCAATATGTAACGTCTGATGAGTCGACGATGCTAAAAGTATGGATTTAGAAAGTACCGAAACTTGTGAATGGAAGAGTGTGCCAATTGAGGTGGATGTACTCATTTCAAATCGTAAGGTTTAATATAGGTATTGGCAAAAGAGTAATGGTTAGTGGAGAGTCCACATGAGGTTACTATTACGGGCAGTTAAGGTGAATGTGGTAATAAGAGTTTTAGTTGATGTAGATATCATAGAGTTATTGTAGATAATCAGATTACTAGTAGAGTAGGGCGGCTACCATAAAGATCACATCTCTTTATGATGATTATGTGAATTTAGGATATTCATTGCATGCATATATACATCTTATGCTCAATATGGATACTTGAGATGCATCGAGTTCGATGCAAGTGTGCTAATGAAGATGTTGATATATTGGCACGTCTCGAGGAAATTCACAAGGAGAATCTGACAATGGAGGAGTCAACGACGAAGTTTGAGCATGTCTCAAACTTATTTTTCTTCAAAAGGTGTTAGGGTGCAGCATGATAGCACTGAGCGACACTAGAGATCGCTTTAAGTATATAGATTCGGGTTAATATGATGTTGAATATTCACCTTTACAACGGGTTTATTGTACACTTGGTTAGTTGATGATGTTTAGTGTGTAACTCAGTGTTCTAAAACCAGTTATATGCGATCGCATATACGGCCACATATAAGGAGGCGGCTTTTGGTCGCATGAATAATAACATGTGCAGTCAAATTATGCGATTGGCCGCATAATCGGCCGTTTAAATGTTATGCGTCCGCATATGCACATATGCAGGCGCATAATCGGCAACTTAAAAAACCCAATCCGTTAAGAAACCCAACCCATTAAGCATAAAAGTCAGTTTTTAATTTCAAAATTCTTGTGTTTGAAATATTTTTGATTTGGACGTACAAGTAAATATTTATGTTTTGTGTGTATATTGCTTTAGACGTTAGACGTTAGTTATTTTATGTATTGATCGTTATAATGGTGCTGGTATTTCAGTATGAATTAATCTATATTTTTAAAAGTTGATATGTGTTTTTCCTTGTTCCTATCTTTTAAGATTTTTTAATTTAATATACACAAACACACACATAAACTTATTTATTTATTTACTAAAATATTCATTTTTGCATAAACCGCATAATTGGCCGCATAATCCGATTATGTGCGATGCGATCCTATACCGCGCGCATAATGAAATCACCTTTTATAACATTGGTGTAACTCACCAGCTAAGTGCAATGACCTTATGATAATATAGTTAGTTTGACGTTGAAAGTTTTGAAGATATGGATTGGCTCATGTTTTGGGATGTATATATATTAAGATGAAGTGTTGAAATATGGAAACAAAATACCCAGAATAACTCAAATTTAGTCCATGATTTTTTCCCTGAATTCTGAGGAATTTTCTATTTTAAGCCTAAAACAACAATATTTTATCACGAGCACATTCATTGATTTTATCGGTGATTTTTCAGGGCCCAGTGGTCGGCCCAATGTGCATGATACATAGCACATTGTACATGTGACGAGTGATCAACGAGCGGTGTGTGGTAGAGCGATCAGCGGGTGAGCACACGAGCGTTGTGTGGGAGAGCGATCAACGGGCGAGCAGGAAGCACCAGATCGCGATGCGTGGTAGTAATAGAGGCGACCTCTGCGAGAACAGCTGATAGCAAAGCATCAGCTGAGGCAGTAATGTAACAGGCGTGGAATCTGGATCCAACTCGAATCATATCTGTAATACTCTGTATTTTCATAACTATTTAAAATTTCCCAAAATTATTTCCATTTTTAATATTTTCCAAGATTTTTCCTCTTTCCTTTTTATTTTCTTCTTTTCTTTATTAAACCCATGACCAAACTAAGCCTGAGGCCAAGCCCATGTTCCCCTTCCCATTCGTTTCTTTTACTTTTTTATACCTCTTCACGGCCCAGCTCTCCAAGCCTGCCTAGTCCTCCACAACATGCATCCACCCACTTAAAATCCCTCAGCCTCACCTCTGAGCTTACGCCTTAGCCCCTCATCCCCTCAGCACTAGCCCCTATGCGCATGGCCTTTCGAAGAATCCTGAACCCCTCCTCGCAGGCTAGACCCCCATCTCGATCCCTCTCACACACCTCCCGACAGTCCCACGAGCGCCCCTATTTTGCTTTCTCATGCGACATTAACACGTCACCCTCTCTCCCCCCTCTCAATAAGCCCCGATGGAAGCCTTAGCCAGCCACCTCTGTCCCACGCGTCTCCTCAACAACCCACAAGCACCCCTTCATCGACACGATAGCCCTCCCATTCATCGCATCACCAACAAATCCACCGATTCTCCATCCAATCCAAGGCCATCATCAACCCTCTCTTCCCTCTATATATCCCTTTGATCCAAAGGTTTTTACTTCAACAGGAAAATATTTTCTTTTGCAGATTTTTTGGGTTTCTTTGGTGTTTAGTCGGATCTGAGGTTTGGGACTCGGTTTAGCTTTGATCATTGCCTCTTCCCTTCGGCGAGTAAGCCGCAACCGGCCGATGACCTGGCGACTTCTGTACCGCTTCGTTCCCCGTGTGCAGTTACAATTTAGACAGTTATATATAGGCCCTGCAGGTGCTAGTGAAGTCATTGTAGAGCAGTGCAGAAAGAAATAAAGATACTTAAAACATGACATGTTAATACAGTTCTGAATAGGAAAAGGCAATATAATCTATACTACAACTGAAACGTAAATACAACACTCACCTGCAATACTCGAGGCTCAAAGTCATGCACTAAATGCTCTGACTCCTCGTGCTCAGGCGCCTCCGTATGATCCTGTGCGTCACCTAGTGGAGTAACAGAAGTCGCATCACAGCTCAATAGAGTAGACAATATCTAAACATACGCCAGGAACAGTAATGGTGCACAAAAAGGAGATATGACGGTAATTATAATGGTACGATACAGAAATGATTATTAAATGCCCATAAACTATTGCAAGGTGGTACTCACTAAAGTGAATCTATACTACGTCGTGACTTATGAGGGAGAGTGCGATGTGCAACCCGAAGACCTTCTTGGACCGCAAGAGTGCTACCCCCGAGCCGAGTAACAGACTACTCAGGATCCATTCAAATGTTATTATATTGAATAAGTATCGTGATAGATCGTGTGGAATGGAAATCCTCCCAGACAGGACCGAAAGACATGCTCCAATTGCTCCCGCACTCTCGTAATCATAAGTTTCCCCAAAACCAGTCTAGTCAAGCTAAATTAATTAATTAACATTTTTGTGTCTTGATATAGCCTACGTTTAACATCAATTAAACTACGTAGTCAAGGTGGATCCATAGTCAATAATTGAATGCGGCAACCAGACATGTCTAGAGTCAATCTCAATTCTACCCGTCATCTAGTATAAATGCCATCACAAGTAACATCCTTTGGACTACACAATTTAACACAATATTAAACTTCCTACAGTAGTATGCTCCAGGAGATAATTAAATGATAAGATAATAAAACTGGCATGTGATAAAGTAAAGCAGTGATATTTCTATTTCAGGATATTTCAAATCTGAACTGATATTAAAAACACTTGACTATTCCATGCAACGAATTAAGAAACGAATGAAACATAATAATTGCTTGATAAAGAAAAGCCTGAAAGTCATACTTATAATGGCTCTTGAGGTTTTAGGCCAGAGAAATTAGATTTGGGATCTTCTCATCTTGTAGTGGGGGGGACCCATGCCTACGGCAAAGTCCGCGGGGCTTCTAGCAAGGAACCAGGGGCTGACGACCACGACATCGGGGGAATGAGCTCGGATCCCAAGTAAACCACACCGAAACCCAAAACAGCGAGTAAGGGGCCTGGCCGAACCCAAACAGCAAGCAGAAAAACCCAGCCGTAACCAACAACATCCTAGGAACCCAAGGCAGCAAGCAAGGGACAACCCGAACCCAACAACCAGAAGGAAGTTTAAACACGCAAGCAAGGGAACCCAACATCAAGCAGAAGCCAACCGAACCCGAACCCAAACACCAAGCCAGGAAACCCAACATCAAGCAAGGACACCGAACCCAAAAAATAGCAAGGGAACCAAAATTCGCGGCAAGAGAAGTCAGCCGAACCAAAAACAACCCCAAGCAATAACCCGCAGACCCCACACAAGCAAGAGAGGAAACCAACCATACTAGATAATCGTAGGGAAAACAAACCCTAACTATACTCCCAAATCATCCTCTCCCGCTCGTTAAAAATCCAATTTTCCCCCACAAAACCCCACGATTCCAACTCAGTTCAAGGCATACAAAAATCAGAAATCAAAACTGAGGGGCAGGGGATAGAGTCTATCGAAATCCGTTGATAAACCAGAGAAATTTAAGAACCGAAGCCACAGCAAGCAGAAAGCTGAAGAAATTAGACGATAAAGCTTCGAAAATTGAAAAGGGACTTACAGTTTTGTAGAGAATTGAAGAAGAGAGGAAGGAGGGACTTATAGAGTTGGATGAACCCTATGGAAGGACACGCCCTCGCAGCAAGGGCAGGGTGTCTTGGAGAGGCCTCGCAGGTCGTACGAGGGAAGAGGGGGGGCATTGCTGTCGCAGGAGAGGGACGGAGGGACGACGTCGAAAGTCCTATCGAGTGCTATTGTCGCTGTGACAGTGAGAGAGGAGAAGTGGGTCACGATCGAAGCCTTAAGGGCTCTTGTCAAATGAAATGAGGGAGTGAACGAACGAAGCCTTCAGGGCTTTCGTTGAGTGGGCCGGCATGAGAGAGAAAGAGAAAAGGGGGAAGGGGTTAATAAAAGCTCAATGTGGGCTTGGTCCTGAGCGGGCCAAAAATAGAAAATAAAAAGAAAAAAAGAGAGGGGGCATTACAACTTCCGTATCCGCACGTCGGCCAGGCTCGGCAACCCTGACGGTTCTCTGATGTTGGTAAATTCGCTTTAAATTCTAGTTTTTGGTTTTAAATATTTTCTTATTTCTTGCAATGATTGAAACTGAGCATTTAGGGCTTGGTGGTGACCCTCGCTGCTGCCCCGCCACTGCCATGGTCTTGTTCGTTAGGTTTGCTGGTTGTCATGGCTGCACTAGGGTTCTGCCCCTGCAATCTTTACGGATTGTCTCCTTAGTGTTCTGTTTAGCTTCATATGCACTATCCCCTTGTTGTAGTCCTTGCAGTGCTTCTTGTGGGTACCTTGTCCTTGCTTTATTGGTGGCCGAGGGCCTTGCCCTATGACATGTGACCGTGTGATTCATTGTTGGGATTTATTGGCTGGATTTTCATGTATTGAAATGCCGAGACTTAATTTACAGCCAAACATATGCTTATGTTGCTTAGACTGAAACCATCTCTTGATGAAGTTATATTATTAGAAAGCATATGTAAATAATTTCCCCCTTTAATATGATCTAGGATGAGATTATTTTCGAGATCATTCCGTTGTCCCTCCCCATGTTCCATTGTGAATTACTCGTTTCGCGAGCAGATAATTACATAACATTCCTGACATCTATTAGAGTATATGATTGGGTTGGATATGTTCAATATGTTGTTATTCCTATGTGCCGTTATCTGTTGGTTAAATGGATTCGTTGATTGGTGATTCACATGTGGCTTATGGTGGGAAAATACTCTTTGAGATGTTGGCTTTTGAATGTTGAAAATCACATACTTAGGGAAGAATTTGGTATAAACATAACACCCTAGCCATATATGTTAATATGACGAGACCTTTGATCTTGTTGAGAGACTTGTTCTTCTTTTATCACTTTATGATGCATGCTAGAGTAATCACTCACTCCATACATTGTTGGCTATGTTCACATTACTATTGAGGCATAATGAAACACTTGTTATGCTTTATTACATGAAATTTAGATTTTAGAACATCACCTAAATTATACACTTGTCACATACCATTACCATGAACTCACTAGGTTTTTGGGGTAACTTATATTAGAGAAAGTACATGAACAATTGGAGCCATGCTTCAAGCTTTATTATTTGTCCGCATCTGGTGTCCGACCGGGTTTCATTCATGCATCTGTTTGAACCAATATAGTACTGTTGGACGGTTATATATGTTTTGTTTTTGTCTTGTTGTGGATGTTGTGGACTCGGTCCGGGTGAGCGCCCCCGTGATACAAGACGATCTTCGGTTTATTATCGTACTCTCCAGTATAAGTCACATATTAGGATTGGTATATTTGTTACATTCATATAGATGAGGATATATTTAGCATAGACTTAAACTACAATTGTTTTACATTTTTGTCTTTAGTTACATGCTGTTATCTAATGCATACTCTGTTCACTGCTTTATTTTCAGACCTACTCAAATATCATGTTTAAATTTCAAATTCGAAAATTATTGTGAATTTACATTTAAATGCTGGCGGGGTCTTCCTTTTGTTGCACCGTCAGGTGCTAGGCAAGAATACGAGGGGATTCTAGTATGTGGGGATACTAGGCTAGCTACACATGGCACATACTACGGAGGAATAGGTCAGGAGTTGATTCTTTTATGTATTTTACTTTTGTATCGACCTTATATTTCTCTCACGTTGTATCCATATTTGTACATGAATGAGAAATTGATACGGTATATTGGTAAATGTCTACTATTTGCTATATTGTTTTCACTGCTAACCCGCCGGACATGCAAATCTTGCAATTTGTAATGGTCCTCGGAAGGCGAGTCGTTACAATATTACTGTAGAGCGGGGTTCATTTTGAAGGCTATTTTAGAATGTTTTGGTTAGAATTTTATACAAGATCAATAGCTAATTCATGGGGATTGGTTTTGCAGGTCCTATAGACAAACGGTATAACTAGAGATGTCTAAGCGATGTTAGATTGTCGGATTTTCTTTGAAATTTTTAAATCCAAATACCACATATTGATTGAAGCGATAATACTCTCTGCAACTGGACATACATAAAGAATTAGATGGAACCTATATAAATCTTTGTATCAGGGTTTGTTATTTTTTGGTTTGAGTTCTGTTTCTTATATTGCTTATGGTAATAGGTTTTGTGTTGCGATTGCTATTTTATTGTTGATCCGTGATTTTTGGTTTTTCACGAGATAATTATCAATTTGATAAGGTATTCAACCATCTTGATTAGTGGTGATGGAGCACCAACATTTTCAACAAACTTGATAATGGTTGTGCTGGATAGTTTGAAAGAATGTATTGTAGCTCTTAACGAATGCAATTTGTAATTTTTTCCTTTTTTTGCTGTTGTGATTGGCACAATACAATTTTGATTGTACTTTATATGGTCTTATTTTTCTTCTATTTTTTAATATTGGTATTTAATTTATCGCCCCCTCCCACATGAGATTTTTGTGGCTTCTCACCGGGAGTCAAGACGTGTTCTATAAAAAATGAGAAGAAAAACAATATATAATTTGAAAGATAAAAATTCAGAAATTCTAATCAAGTAACAAAATCAAATTATTAAAAAAGTAAAACTAAAGTTGATAGATACCTTACCAAGTTTTGGTGATGTTTAGGATATGTTAATGTACACTTATGAGGAGATTTTTTTAAAAATAGTTTTTAGCCGGTATGACTGATTTTTAATGCTTTTTAAGCAGGCATGGCTCTAAATTGTCCAATATATGATCTTTAGATTTTGTTTAAAGCTAACATCGCTCTGATCCAACTTGTTGGGTTGTAAAAACCCGATATGGTTCCGAAGTGTTCCGACATGTGGGGGGGCATGAATTGGCGTCTAGGTTGACAGATACACAGGTGTGCGTGCGTGCAGGGATGCGCTCGTGCACGTGCAATTATTGCAGCTTTGATGTGTGCACATGAAGAAGACGCTGTTTGGTTTAGACATGCATGCCAGTGTGCTACACATCTATTGCACGTTTGATCTACTTATGAGACAATATCATGGTGCCTATCTTCTACAAGCATTCTACTGTGTGATCTGGAGCTTGGCTAGCCAATTTTGTTTAACAATTGTTACAAGCATGCAAAACCAACATTAGTGATTCTCCAAATGCTTACTGATAATGAGTTTCACATTTTCTGTTTTGTCGTCGATGTTTGGTTTTTCATGTCATCCAGGACATTGTTCCAGAGAACATCGAAAGTGTCGAAGAATTCGAGTCCCCTCCTTCCCCATGTGATAGCTATGCTCACCCATTCCTTGAGGTGGAGGAGTTCGCAAAGGAGCCACCGGCCCTCCCACCACAGCTGCATCTCAGCTCTCTCGGCCCGCAGGACTCGGAAGGAGACGCTTCTGGGAAGCCCCAGCACGTCGTCCTCGACCACCTCTTCATCGAGAAAGGATGGGCTGCCCGGTCAGTGGTCGCCCTGGGTCTCACCCACAGGTACCAGTCCAAGTATGTGACGGTAGTTCTTTATAAGCCTCTCACAAAATGAATCAAACGTCGCGGTCTACCATCAGTCTCCAATATATGTACAGAATCGTGTAGCAGCAGCGAGGTTCTTGACATCTGAAACCGTTCTTTTTAGCGTGTTAATAACTTGAAGCACTTCTGTACCTTCCTTCATCTTTTGCTGCATTGCATCAGCTCCATCTGGTGAACTAATTGTTTTCTGTGTATGGAAGCTACGACATATGCTGCTGATGGAAAACTAAGCATATAGCTCAGATGACAGCAGGGTTGGAGCGGCAGTCATGAATCATGATGCATAAACAGGTATGCTGACATACTAAAAATATGATGAGCATCTGAGAATGAAGATGCTGAAATTGTCCACATGTGGCCATGATATATCTCCAAGCTAATTGAGTTCTAAAATTTCAAGTTGGTAGGGTAGAAAAATTTTGTTCGCGTTGTTTCTGCCTTCATACACGCAAATTTTGGCGACTTATGGCATTGGTTGATTGCAAGTGTTGGGTTTTTGGTCATCTTTTGGGCAATACCAACCCTCGCGGAAATTCCAAGATCGTTGGGACAACGAACAAGGTAGAGTGGCATGTCGCTACAAAATACGCAACCAAGTAAAATAAAAGGCAATTACCACAAAAGAGCAACACACTTTGCACACCGGAGTTTTATACTGGTTCTACTCAAATATGGTGTACGTCAAGTTGGAGAGATTCACTACTGCTTTAGCAAATTCAGATTACAACTTGGATAAGCATTATAACCCAAGCCCCAAACCCCCTTGGCTCACCTTCTGTTTATTCTACAGGGAGACGCGAACCTACATAAAACAGCGCTCAAAATGTTCTGGGATCCCTCACTGTATTACTTGAGGATTGCTCTGAGTTGATTCTGAAGCTACTTCATGTATCAAACTCCATGGGGAACAACTTCATTTATAGGGAGGGAAAGTGTCGATAAAAAAACGTGTTCCGAATACTGTTCGGAATGCGGCATCATTCTGTGTCAAACTTTTGTTTCTTCGGATGCTTTATGTCAACAAAAAATTGGTGAGCTTTCATCATCAAAGCAAACACATCACATGGTGGTGCACATGGGGGTGTTTGTTTTTTGTGTCACAGAGTTTCAACACTCCACCTTGATACAAAATACACCACATAACCCCCAAACCAAAATCTCTACCTTCAGACAAACCACATTTCCATGAGGTCAGGGCACTTTGCTAGTGAGCTTAGCTCTAAGCATCACCAACTAACCGAGTGTCCAACGAAACCATTTCCGAAAGTGAGCCTCCAAACACTGCCGAATCTCCATGAATCCATACCTGAAGCAAAACATATGTAGTGATCTCTCCCTGTGCCACCTCGTGGCACCCTAGCACCTCTTCAAGGAAAACAAGTTTGAGCGTCACTCAAACTTTGCCGCTTACCTTTCTCCTGCCGGGTTCTCCTTCTTGTGAATCTGCTTGGGATATGCTTTGTCGACCCTTGCACATTGCAACCTTGAGTTTGCGTCCAAACTCAATGCATCCATCGCAATCTTATCTGCCATAAGATCTACACGCGCCTGCAATGCATAAACTAAATTCACGTAATCATCAAAACGAGCTGGGGCCTTTACGGTGCGCCGCCACACTCTGCTAGCAATAGTGTCGTCCACCATAGCCCTAGTCTCTCCACCTCGACTAGAACTTTCACCACTGTCGCTGCATATAGTAGTCTCCACTTGTGGACTCTCTCCTTCAACCGCCTCGCCTTTACCTTTATCTGTGTCAGTACATGGATTTGGCAAAAATACCTCCACCTTGTTCGAGGCCTTTTCGGTATTTTCTGTAGCCTTCTTTTGCAGCATTGTCGATTCTTCAAATATAACATGTCGACTAATCATGACCTTCTTCTCTTCTGGACTCCACAGTCTATAACCTTCAACGCCATCCATGTATCCCAGCAAGATACACTTCTTCCCATTCGCGCTGATCTTGTCACTTCCCTTGTGAACCTGTACTGGACATCCATGTAATGCCCTACCAGCTACTGCACAAGTACTAGAGGGGGGGGTGAATAGTACTTTAAAATAATAAGGAGTATAATTCCAAATTAAATTGCAAACAACTACCAAATCAATTTGCGGAAGCTTAAATTGAATGACAACACAAAATTAACAATGCTAACAAACGAAGTTAATGGGTTCGGATCCACCCAAGTCTCCCCGACTTGTTCCCGGTGATCCTACGTCCCAACCACCCGGATCCCCTCCGGATACTTGAGTTAGAAACCCTAACTCAAGATTTCCACTATGAATATCTTGTGAAAAACCTTCACAAGATCAAATCATACATGCAATGGCAAAGTGAATCCCACAACCCAGGATCACAATCTTCTCTCACAACCGAGAGAATCACAAAGCAATATAAAGAGTTTAAATGAAATAAACAATCTTACCACAAAATCCTATACCTTGAGTTTTTCTTACCCAAATGATGAAATGAAGGATTTGAGGAAGATGAAGTCGCCAAGTCCTAGCACCAAAGAAATGACCAGCAATCGGTGCCTAGGAATGAGTTGGAGACTTGGATCAAGCAATAGCTTGAAGAGCTCACCAAGAACAAGCTTCTCTCTAAATCTAGAAATGAGAGAGAATGGGTTTCTTGTGAGGAAGAGAGCTTTAGATTAGAGTGAGAATGGCTATCTCTTTAGAACTCAATGAATCTCTTAATGACAGCTCTAACCTAGATAGAAATCTGTGAGACTTAGTCGGTCAAAGAACAATCACTGACCGACTAGTTCATCAACTAGTCGGTCAGTCAAACAACGTGGACCGACTAAGAGTAGATCTGAGAAGAGATAGAATTTCAGACCTAGAAATCTAGTCGGTCCAAGAAAACTGTCTGACCGACTAGTTTCACAACTAGTCGGTCAGCCAATGAACGTAGACCGACTAAGAGGCAAAATGAACTAGTCTGAATGCAAGTTGACTTAGTCGGTCCAAGAACAAAAGTTGACCGACTAGATTGTCAACTAGTCGGTCACCAAACGTTCTTAGACCGACTAACGGTAAACAGTAGCTTAGGTGAAATTTAGAGTGAACAGTAAGTCACAACTAGTCGGTCAAAGAAGCATCACTGACCGACTAGTTCACAAACTAGTCGGTCGGTGAGTCAACGTAGACCGACTAACTGTAAACAGTAAAGTCCAAGAAATTAAGGAATCAAACTAGTCGGTCCAAGAACAGTTGCCGACCGACTAGATCACCATCTAGTCGGTCAGTACTTGTTCTTGTACCAACTAACATGCACATACAAATCCGAATCGAAGCGCGACGCTTCGAGGAAGTTAGAATGAACTTGTGCAAGGATCCTAGAGCTACGAAATGAGCGTAATGAAGATAGAAACGTAAGATATACTCAAAGCTTAACATTCTATATATCGAAGCTAAAAGACTATAAATAAAACCTTAATAAACGGTCTTCGAGAGCTTCGATTGAATCTTCATATCTTCCAAAGCGTCGCAAGAGCTTCAACGAAGCTTTAGGCATGAATATGAGCTTTGGGAAGTGTTGAGATGTCGCTTTGAATGTTCTCGTGAAATTGGCGACGATCTCCAAAACTACGCTCACAAATTGTTAGTTCATGGATTATTTATGTTTGCTCATCATCAAAACCAAATCCGGGGAGTCCAATATTCAACATTCTCCCCCTTTTTGGTGATGACAAACCAACATAAATAATAATCAAAAATAATAATTCAAGTATAAAATACTTACTCCCCCTGCATTGATGACACGTTAATTCCAAAATGAATATATATGAATTGCATCAAGCAGACGAGTAAGATAAATAAAGAGAATCAATTTTCGAAATATCGGATTTTGAAAATCCTTATATGTATCTTAACTCCCCCTGAATCTAACATATCAAACTAGATTCTTGGAAATTGAGTTAAATTTTCATTTGCGCTATTTATTATCATTATCTCTCCCCCTTTGGCATTATCCCAAAAATGGGGGGCATACAACGACAACAATTAGGAAATGTAAAATCCAACATCGGGAGTCGTAGACAAAGACAATGGACCAACTTGACACCAAGGGAAACGTGTGGAAATCAAAACAAGGTGTGCCAAATTTTCCATTATAAAAAAAATCAAAATCATCAAAAATACCAAATAATTATTCATTTCTTGAATAAAGAAACATACTCTTCAATATTCAATATTCTTGGTTAATTTTGTGCATGGAAAACAATTCTATATAATTATAGAAATATAATCTATTTAACCAAGTATTTAATCGTCGAGCGACGAATTTACATTTCAAATGCATTCAACGAATATATATAAAAAAAATGCACGACGAATAAATGACAAAGTGAATGACGATGAACATATATATATGTAGAGACAACATGAGTACATCCAAAAAGATATCACATCGAATATATGAGGTACATCATATCAAGTGCTACATATCATCAAAAAGAAATACATCATACATCATCGACATCATCAAAGTATATCAACATACATCAAAACAACATCATAACATAATATCCAACTCCGACATCCAGAAATCGCAAAAATACATCAAAACATCTCTCAACCCCCATCCTAACCCAAAATACTCTCACTAAGATATATCATCCAAATCGAAGTGGAGAGTCCTCGAAACAAGCGATCACGAGGGGGTGGCTGGATCTGCAGTCTCCGTGGGTCCAGTCGACGGAGTGGACTCAGGCTCTGCAGGGAGTAGAGGTGTCTCAACAGATGGAATCGTCGGGGCAGGAGTGGAGATCTCAGCAACAGGCTCAACATCGGGAATCTCAACAGCAGCAGGGGTCTCGACAGAAGCAGCAGCAGCAGTGTCAACAGCAGCAGGAGATACATGAGCAGGCTCGGAAGCAGGGTCAGCAGCAGGCTCAGAAGGCTGAAGAGCTGAAGCAGAAGGCTCTGGAACACCGGAAGTGGTGCCAACTCCAGGAGCAGAAGTGGAAGTACCAGCAGCAGCAGCAGTGGCCTCATCGCCACGGGCAAAAGAAGTGACAAGCTCGTCAAGCTCCTCATCGTCCATCTCCTCGGCCTCAGACACTGAAGGAGGAAGATCAATCCCCATCATACGAGCCATACGGCAGACTACCTCCTCAGTACGAGCCAAACGGGAGTCGTGCTGACGAAGTAGGCGTACGACATCGTCCAATGTAGCAGGGGAAGAGGAGGCTGCAGCAGCTGATGGAGTAGACTGGGATGCAGATGCGGTAGACCTCTGCACGTGACGAAGCGCCGCTAGAGATTTCTTCACGGCCGTCGCGTTCAGAGGCGTACCCAAAGGACGCTCATCGTCAGGAGGGAGAGGGACTCGGAAATGTCGAAATACAAGAGTCAACAGGCAGGGGTATGGAATGTGCGCAGACTTATTGGTCTTGCGTATACACTCGAAAGAATCCATCTTATCGAGTATCACGCGAGCCCAATTAATCTCGCACCCCAAGAAAAGAGCGTAGATCAATTTCAAGAATGGCTGGGATGGGAGTGAAGAGGATCCATACTTAGGGAGGAGACATGACTTCAAGATCAGGTTAAGAACCCACGCATTCGGCTTGAAAGATTTCGATGGAACACCAATGAATGCAGAGGGGATAACCTGGAAAATCTCAGAAAGAATAGACTGATCCAAGGAAGAAATGTCATCGACGGAAATGTCCGAAGGGAGGAGACCACACGACGAGCAACCAAGAATCTCCCCCAAGATTTCTGCCGTGAGAACTATAGGAGTTCCCAAGACAGTCGTCTCAATGGAGTGGCTGGCATCGTACTGGCCTCGAACGCGATTGGCATAGAACAATTTCACGAGGCGAGGATACGGTTTGGGATTGGCCTTGGGGTCGTATCGGAGATAATCTAGAAGACCACTATAGGACAGAAGATCAGCAAGGCCGAGAAAATCAGAAAACTGAACGTAATGCTCTAACAACAGTGGACAGTGCTCTATACGGTTGTACGCTGCGAGACACTGAGGGTCATCGCGGCACAACGATATGTCTACACCGCCAACTGGCATAGGAGCTTTACCCTTAGCCTTACGGGTCTTCGGAGGTGGAGTGGGTTCCCTAGTAAGCTCATCCTCAGGGATAAATTCAGAGTCGGAATCGGGAGGAGTAGCCGGCGACTGAAGAATAGGCTTCTTGGTCTTAGATTTGCGTGGTTTAGCTATGGCAGTCCTAGGCTTCTTAGGAGGAGGCGAAGATGGAGAGGCTTGGGTTGACTTGGCACGACGCTTAGGCTTCGGGGGATTCCTAGGGTCGGAAGGTTGTTCTACGGTCATAGGAGAAGCCCCGGAAGAGGCGATAGGAATTCTTGTCTTTGCCATAGCACGACGAGCACAAGCAACTGAAAACGAAGATCAAATATCCTAGCACAAACCCTAGAAGCTAACACAAACCCTAGGATGAAAAAATTCCGAAACCCTAGGAGCTAGATGAGATAAATAACACACCCTAGAGTAGGAATCGACCTAGGAGAGGGAGGGAGATACCTAAGAGGTGGAGTCGACGGCGGCGGACGACGGCGATCGACGGAGAGATGGCCGGAAGTCGAAGGGTTTCGAGTGGGGGTTTGGGGTTTTCGGGCTGGAGCAAGAGAGAATACCGACTAAAAATGATTTTAGTCAGATGAATTAGAGTATAAGTCGGTCTGGAATCAAAAAGACAAAAATGCCCTAACACACTTAGTCGGTCACAGTTCAAGCACTGACCGACTAGATTACGATCTAGTCGGTCGGTCAATGAGCTTGAACCGACTAAGTCGAAACAGAGGCACAGAGGGATTTTTAGGGCTAGATTTAGTCGGTCTCAGTATATTCACTGACCGACTAGTTTTCAATCTAGTCGGTCGGTAAGAGTACTGAGACCGACTAAAGAAAGAAAATGATAGGAGTTAGATATAGGCTTGATCTAGTCGGTCTGAGTTCATTTGCTGACCGACTAGATGAGCATCTAGTCGGTTGACAATTGAACTTAGACCGACTAGAGGAGTCCAAAAATTGATAATTGATTTCTCTTCACAAACCACTTGGATGGAACATCATAACTCTCTCATTAGTCATCTAAATTACCCCATAAAACGTCGAAATCTTAAATACGACATTGAAATACGAATTCGAGCAATAAATTCGAACAAATCACATAAAATTCCCAAAAATTCAATAAATCTAGCATGAATGAAATATCGCGAAATATAATAGCATGCAAGATAGTTGAATGAAATATGAATCCTATATCTCGGATTCACCCATAATCCCCAATTCTCGACGCAACCGCACAAAGGAGTCCTCCTTTAGGGGTTTCGTGAAAATATCGGCGATTTGCTTTTGGGTTTCAACGTACACTAATATGATGTCCTTTTTAGCAACATGATCATCTAAGAAATGGTGTCGGACATCTATGTGTTTCGATCGGGAATGGTGCACCGGATTCTTTGAAAGACAGATAGCACTTTGGTTATCCACCATGATAGGGCTAGTATCACAATGAATACCAAAATCCTTCAATGTGTGTCTCATCCAAAGAACCTGGGCACAAGCGGCACCGGCGGCAATATATTCCGCCTCGGTGGTTGAAAGTGATACCGAATTTTGCTTCTTGGAAACCAAGAGACAAGAGAATTTCCTAGAAAATGGCAAGTGCCACTAGTACTTTTCCTGTCGGATTTGCATCCCGCATAATCAGCGTCACTGTATGAGACTAACTCATACGTGCTAGATTTCGGATAAAGTAATCCAAAATCTAAAGTGTAACTTAGATAGCGAAAAATACGTTTTACCGCTACTAAGTGAGAATCCTTAGGTTGAGACTGATAACGAGCACATATACATACGGCAAACATAATATCGGGCCTACTCGCGGTAAGATAAAGTAAACTACCTATCATACCTCGATATAGACGAATGTCTACATCTTTTCCGCCCGTATCTTTATCAAGATGCGTTGTAGTGCTCATAGGAGTCTTTTTCCCGGAGGCATTCTCCATTCCAAATCGCTTTAGCAACTCCACCGTGTACTTTGTTTGGTGGATGAAGATTGCATCGTTCAATTGGCGAATTTGGAGACCTAAGAAATATTTGAGTTCGCCCATATGGCTCATCTCAAATTGTTCATTCATAACATTAGAAAACTCTTCGCAAAGAGCAAAGTTAGTAGCACCGAAAATGATATCATCAACATAAATTTGAACTAATAATATATCATTATTCGCATGCTTAATAAAAAGTGTTGAATCGGCTTCACCCATTTTAAAATTCAAATCCAAAAGAAAATTCTTTAGG
This sequence comes from Scilla litardierei, assembly GCA_030789695.1. Lineage (NCBI taxonomy): Eukaryota > Viridiplantae > Streptophyta > Magnoliopsida > Asparagales > Asparagaceae > Scilla > Scilla litardierei. The sequence continues at coordinate 13,395,808 of CM061137.1, read as the reverse complement.
CGATTATACCAAGCTCGAGGAGCTTGTCTCAACCCATAAAGAGCTTTCTTTAGTTTAAAAACATGATTTGGAAATTTTTCATTTATGAAGCCCGGAGGTTGAGAAACGTAAACTTCCTCAACGACATCTCCGTTTAAAAATGCACTTTTAACATCCATTTGTAATAATTTAAAATTCTTATGGCATGCAAAAGACAATAATAATCTAATTGATTCTAATCTAGCTACCGGAGCGAAGGATTCTTCGAAATCAATACCTTCCTCTTGTCGATAGCCTTGAGCAACTAACCGAGCTTTGTTCCGGACGACGACTTGGTTTTCGTCGGTTTTGTTCTTGAAGATCCACTTTGTCCCTATGATGGTGTGGTTCTTCGATGGCAATGGAACAAGCTCCCATACCTCATTCCTCTCGAATTGAATGAGCTCCTCCTCCATGGCTAAGATCCAAGCGCTATCTTCGCATGCTTCATTAATATTCTTTGGCTCTATCGATGAGGCAAAGGCACAATTTGCGAAGTGGTGAACTTGCGATCTCGTCTTGACACTATCATAGATATTGCCAATGACTTGCTCATGGGGATGGTCACGAACCGAATGAAGCCGTTTGGGAATACCTTGATCACTAGGAACATTCTCAACAACTTCATTAGTTGGGTTAGTCTCAATAGAATCAATAGAATCATTAGACTTAGAATTATCAAACGAATCACATAAAACATCCAAAGAATCATTATCATTTGAAATTCTAGTTGGAACAAATCCTTCATTAAATGAGACATGAAGCGACTCCTCGATCGTTGAGGTTCGTTTGTTGAATATCCGGTAGGCTTTGCTACGCGTAGAATATCCAACAAAAATCCCCTCATCGGATCTTGGATCGAATTTGTCCAAACTACCATATGTGTTCTTAATAAAACATTTCGAACCAAAAACACGAAAATGTTTAACTTGAGGCAACCTACCAAACAACAATTCATAACAAGTTTGTTTAGTGCCGGGCCTCAAAAGTATTCTATTAAACACATAGCAAGCGGTGTGTACCGCTTCCGCCCAAAATTGATGGCCAAGTTGGCTATCATCAAGCATAGTGCGATCACACTCCACTAGCGTCCTATTCTTTCTCTCAACTACACCATTTTGAGGAGGTGCATGGTTGACTCGGAAAACGCGCAAGTGCACACCTTCCGCTCCCAAGCGTAGGAGCGTCAATGCAATATAAAATAACCGGTGAGTACCGGGTCGGATCACAGGGACAATTCGTTCTACTTTCACAAAATCTGATCGATAAAGAAAATTAAAGTGTTTTACAACTAACTCAATTACGGTGGAAATGTCAGAAAAATGTGGTGAAATGAAAAATCTAACCTAAGTGGCTAGGGTTAGAGAGCCAAAGGTGGAGTTTAGGCTAGCTAGGAGAGAGAGCATGGGTTGTGGGATCATTAAAATTGGCGTTAATCAAGTCCTAATTACCGCATATAACACAATCGGTCATCCGGCTAAGGAAGCCCAATCGGAATATTTAGCTATAAAGGATATCACAATTTGCAATAGGGATGGATTCATTATCACGACACTAACCAAATTAGGAGCATGGATTCATCTCGAATTGTGCCCTCTCGGGACTTAACCAATTAAATTTGTGCCCTAATAATCATCCAACATTCACATTCAAAATTTGGCAAGAGGAAATTAGGGCAAGAAATTAACATCCAACTCAATTAGTCACAACCCACACCAAATCAACACTACTCTATCATCATGAACAAATGATGGAATTTTCATTCACAAAATCATTCAATTTCATTACAATAAAGAGATATCAAAATACAAAGGGGAAAAGGGGAAGATTTCACCAAGATTTCCCCCAAATGAGCTCCTCCCTCCTCCTATTTGCCTTCCTCCAAGCTTCTCCAAGCTCCACCAAGCCTCCTCAAGCTTCCATGACCTCCTCCCCCATCAAAGCCCTCTCAAAACCCTAAAAAAACTCCAAGAACAGCTCCAGGCCGAGAGCACTGTGAAAAAAACGAACTCCCCTCTCCAATTTTCGCTCCCAGGCTCAAATAACACAGAATAATGGGTTGCGGGTCGGGTTTGAGCTCCCCGACCCGCCAAAACCGGCTCCGCCCACGCCTGGACTCCATGGAGGCGGGGCCGGGTCGACCCGGCCCCAAATCGCCAGCCCGCTACGAAAACGGGGGGGGGGGGGGGGGGGGGGCACGCGCTGCTCGCGTGCCCCCCCGCCCCCGCTTCGTTTTACAGCGGGGCGGGCCGGCCGCTGGGCCGGCCTGCAGCGCGCGCATTTCGTTATTTTTTTAAAATTTTTTTTTTTTAAAATGCGTAAACGAACGGCCCAAGCGGGCCGGCCAGCGGGCCGGCCCGCAGTAAAAAAAACTTTTTTTTTTAAATTTACTAAATAAGCGCGCGCGGGGAGCTGAAGGCGCAGAGCGGGCCGATGGCGCCACGTGGCGCCATCTGATTGGCCCACGTGGCGCCCCTTGATTTCTTATGTTTTTTCTGGATTTAAACCCCCATTTCTCCTCCAATAAATTCACGAAAAATACCTAGAAGCCCCAGAAAAATCCCAAAAAATTCTGGAAAATCCCCAAGACTCCTAGGGGTACCTGAAAAATAGGAGAAGCAAAAATTAGTCCATTTGATGTGAAAATAAATATAATGACTATTAAAAACACACTATTGACCTCCAATAAGCTATATAAAATATTCCAATGCTCAAATAATTCCCAAAAAATGTCGATATGATCACAATAATAGCAGGAGCATATGGAAAATAGTAGAAAGCCAATAAGGACAATAAAAACGGTATTTTGTGCCAAGAATGAGAATAAGCCCCGAAATTGATATGAAATGAAAATATACCCAAAAGAGCACAATTAAGCCTAATCTTTGGCACAAAATGTGGATAGTTAGGGGGTAAAAACATACAATTTATATCCCGAATCACACCCCCCAACTAGCTTTTTGCTAGTCCCTAGCAAAATTTGCGAAAAATTCGGATTAAATTGAAAAACATGCACCAAATCCACAATATCTTCATGGCACACCCAAAATGGTATTTCCAATTGATTCCAAAGCCAATATACCCAAAGTATGAAAGTAAATAACAAATGACATTCTCCTCAATCCAATTCAAAGAAAAGTAAGGAAATAAGCACCGTATCACACGTATCGAGAAATATCACGATGTCAAAATTCCCAATTTTCATGAAAGTGGCCAAAACCAAAGAAATTTTTCTCTAAGTTGTGGGAGATGAGATTGCATCACTCATGTGGCTTATTATTTCATTTTTCAATCATTTTTCTTTTCTTTTCTTTTTTTTTCTTTTTTTTTGATGTTTATGTTTTGCATTCACGCGATAACGCCATAAATGCAAACACCGACACATTTGCATACACGCGATGACGCTATATATGCAAATGGATGGAATGATCTCCTAAATCTCATTTTTGGCGTCCTCCCCAATGTTTCGTGGGGCACCGTCTACTCAATTTGATTAGAAAGAAACATTCACTTATACTACTATCTTTTTCATTCCAACACAAATTAGCAACTCATCCATCCACTTCTAAGAAGAAAACAAAGCATGCACAAGATGGCCAAATCCAATCCAATTAAAAACTACATCATTCATCCCAATTCATGCAATCACTTACACCAAACTTTTCCCAAATTGTTTCAAAGAGATATCACGACGTATAAAATAGTTCATACATGGTATATTAACATTCGACTCCAAATTGGAAAAGAAATGAAAACGTGCCAATCAAACATCGAGAAATCGATACCAAAATGATAATCCGAAAAATCGCATGGCATTAAACAAATAGGGACTAAACAAAGCTAACGGCGTAGGAACGAGAAGGCCAAAATGATATGCAATGACATTCATGGAATGTGGTGAAACATGGAGGGATCAAAAAAAAAAATTAGGTCAAAATTCTAACAAACCTAAAGATTCTAACACTCTCCCCCCAACTTAAAATAAGCATTGTCCTCAATGATGGAAGAGTACTAGATCTTGGCAAAAGATCCTAGAAAAGAAAAGAAAAGCACACGAAAGCAAACTAACTAATTTTTATTTATTTACACTACATGGAAAGAATACACCTTAGCAAAAGGCGGATCCCGGATGTATAACGGCGGTGGCAACTGCTCGATCATATCCTTTCGCTCCTCCGCGAGCGTCGCCACGTCCGATGCCCTACCTCCAATGCGGGCATCAATGGCAAGCGACACAACCCCAAGCATCTCCTTGTGATGGAATCCTGCAAAATGGGGGAGATAGGTCGTGTCAAAAATAATTGGGCGAGAGCGCCCATCCAACTGAAAAGCTTGCCAAAATGGGTCGTCGAAATGAATAAAGGAATTTACAATCAAATGACGACAATCCGAATCATTATGATATGGAATTAAATAATTGGATTCGGGGGTGGAGGGAAAAGAAAGGTGGGAACTTCCCTGAAATGTGATGCTAGTCTCGGAATGATGCACGGCCTCAAGAGGAGGTGGAAGTGGCTGCAGAGAGAAAACTGGAGTAGGAGGGAGCTCGGGCTCAATATATACCATCTTGCAACCCCCGTCGCTATCCTCTTCCTCGAAATCAATATCAACACCAACAGTCTCTGCGGCACTCCCCACAACTGGTAACTGCTCCTGACAAACCTTCTCGATGACTGGCAAGTGCGCATCCTGAGGCGAGGGAAGTGACATCTGTGACAGGACTGGAGGTAGACATGTCTCGGGCAAATCCAAGCACGCTTCATCCTCGCCATCCCAAAAATAGCTCATCTCAGTCGTCCTCCCAAAATACTCAATCGCCTCGACCTGTGAAGCTAACTCTGAAGTGGATCGTGGCTCAGGCTCCATGATGTCCTCAATCTGCTCTCGGCCATCATGCACATCCGCTTCATCCTCAACCTCAAAATGAAAATGCATCGTGTCACCGTCGTGGTCGACACGCACTCCATCATCTATCTCCTCCGACTCATCAAAATATAATCTGTCAATATCCTCTACCTGGCTCTCATGCAACCCATCCTCCTGCTCTGCTCTATATCCCATGGGGTCGCAAGAAAAAGAGCCCAAAGGTGGCTCCTCAAGCTGACACTGGGCCTGCAGCTCTGCATCCTGAAGTGGAAACTGGGACTGGCCATCATCCTCATATCCAAGTGACGGCTCTCCAGATGGCACAGTCCGCTCCCACTCTACAAGGTCCCTCAGGTAACACCATGAATCCTCGGTCGAATAATCAAAGAATGTCCCACCGCAGCTCATTTGCACCAAATCTCGCCCAGATGGCGATAACCCTGTGTAGAAGATCTGTAGAAGATGATCCTTGTGAAAGCTCTGGTGTGGGCATGCAAGCACCAAATCAGTGAACCGCTGCCAAGCCTGATGGTAGGCCTCCCACTCAGCCTGGATGAAGCTCGCTACATGCTCCATGGCCTGCCGCCCATGTACCTGCTCCAAAAAGATAGGCAAAAACACTCGGAGAAATTCAGCCTGAAATGACAACCAAGTAAAATGTGAGTCCAGAGACAATGAATCAAACCAAAGTCTAGCATCATCCTGTAAAGAATCGGGAAAGAATCTAAAATATATGCAATCATCATCGATATTCCCACCAAGACATGAATGCATCCAATCTTCAAAATTTTTAATATGTAAGTGAGGGTTCTCCCACTCCGTGCCATGAAAGTATGGCGGAAGTGGGATATCCTCCAAATCAACGTCCGAAAAATTTGAAGGTGATGCCATGTTGTTAAAAAAATTTTTACGAAACAAATGAAAATAAACAACCAAACGACTCAAAAAGTAGAAAATAAACAAATAGAAAGACACACACTAAGAGATAGGAGTATCACACTAAAAGTTTCAACATCGATCAAAAAATGCTAATAATAGAAACCGTTGTCCCCGGCAACGGCGCCAATTGGTTGACTCGGAAAACGCGCAAGTGCACACCTTCCGCTCCCAAGCGTAGGAGCGTCAATGCAATATAAAATAACCGGTGAGTACCGGGTCGGATCACAGGGACAATTCGTTCTACTTTCACAAAATCTGATCGATAAAGAAAATTAAAGTGTTTTACAACTAACTCAATTACGGTGGAAATGTCAGAAAAATGTGGTGAAATGAAAAATCTAACCTAAGTGGCTAGGGTTAGAGAGCCAAAGGTGGAGTTTAGGCTAGCTAGGAGAGAGAGCATGGGTTGTGGGATCATTAAAATTGGCGTTAATCAAGTCCTAATTACCGCATATAACACAATCGGTCATCCGGCTAAGGAAGCCCAATCGGAATATTTAGCTATAAAGGATATCACAATTTGCAATAGGGATGGATTCATTATCACGACACTAACCAAATTAGGAGCATGGATTCATCTCGAATTGTGCCCTCTCGGGACTTAACCAATTAAATTTGTGCCCTAATAATCATCCAACATTCACATTCAAAATTTGGCAAGAGGAAATTAGGGCAAGAAATTAACATCCAACTCAATTAGTCACAACCCACACCAAATCAACACTACTCTATCATCATGAACAAATGATGGAATTTTCATTCACAAAATCATTCAATTTCATTACAATAAAGAGATATCAAAATACAAAGGGGAAAAGGGGAAGATTTCACCAAGATTTCCCCCAAATGAGCTCCTCCCTCCTCCTATTTGCCTTCCTCCAAGCTTCTCCAAGCTCCACCAAGCCTCCTCAAGCTTCCATGACCTCCTCCCCCATCAAAGCCCTCTCAAAACCCTAAAAAAACTCCAAGAACAGCTCCAGGCCGAGAGCACTGTGAAAAAAACGAACTCCCCTCTCCAATTTTCGCTCCCAGGCTCAAATAACACAGAATAATGGGTTGCGGGTCGGGTTTGAGCTCCCCGACCCGCCAAAACCGGCTCCGCCCACGCCTGGACTCCATGGAGGCGGGGCCGGGTCGACCCGGCCCCAAATCGCCAGCCCGCTACGAAAACGGGGGGGGCACGCGCTGCTCGCGTGCCCCCCCGCCCCCGCTTCGTTTTACAGCGGGGCGGGCCGGCCGCTGGGCCGGCCTGCAGCGCGCGCATTTCGTTATTTTTTTTAAATTTTTTTTTTTTAAAATGCGTAAACGAACGGCCCAAGCGGGCCGGCCAGCGGGCCGGCCCGCAGTAAAAAAAACTTTTTTTTTTTAAATTTACTAAATAAGCGCGCGCGGGGAGCTGAAGGCGCAGAGCGGGCCGATGGCGCCACGTGGCGCCATCTGATTGGCCCACGTGGCGCCCCTTGATTTCTTATGTTTTTTCTGGATTTAAACCCACATTTCTCCTCCAATAAATTCACGAAAAATACCTAGAAGCCCCAGAAAAATCCCAAAAAATTCTGGAAAATCCCCAAGACTCCTAGGGGTACCTGAAAAATAGGAGAAGCAAAAATTAGTCCATTTGATGTGAAAATAAATATAATGACTATTAAAAACACACTATTGACCTCCAATAAGCTATATAAAATATTCCAATGCTCAAATAATTCCCAAAAAATGTCGATATGATCACAATAATAGCAGGAGCATATGGAAAATAGTAGAAAGCCAATAAGGACAATAAAAACGGTATTTTGTGCCAAGAATGAGAATAAGCCCCGAAATTGATATGAAATGAAAATATACCCAAAAGAGCACAATTAAGCCTAATCTTTGGCACAAAATGTGGATAGTTAGGGGGTAAAAACATACAATTTATATCCCGAATCAGTGCACGAGGGAAAGAGAAGGTGTGAGTAATACCAACTTCATCACAAAATGTCTCAAAAGACTCATTCTCAAATTCACCTCCATGATCACTACGAATAGTGACAATGGTGGTTCCTAAGAGATTTTGTACTTTCTTAACAAAAATTGTGAAGTTTTCAAAAGCTTCATTTTTATTACACAATGAAAATACCCAAGTAAATCTTGAATAGTCATCTACGATGACAAGTCCATACCTTGCATTTCCTAAGGAAGCTACTCTAGTTGGCCCAAATAAGTCTAGATGTAATAGCTCTAGTGGCCGTTTAGTAGAGATGCTTTTCTTAGGTTTAAATGAAGATTTAGGAAGCTTGCCACGTTGACAACAATCACAAAAACTTTTCTTTTCAAAAACAAGCTTCGGAAAACCTTTAATAGAATTTAATTTCGAAAGCTTATAAAGTGTTCCAAAGTTCACATGTCCAAAGCGTCGATGCCATAAGTGTTGTTCACTTGTGTTGGCAACGAGACATTGTTCATATGACTTAGGAAGATCCAAAATATAAATGTCTTTACGACGAGTTCCGGAAAATAATAATTTATCATTATCTTTTCTTAAAATATGACACAATCCTTTCGCAAAACTAACTTTGTAACCTTTGTCACAAAGTTGGCTTATTGAAATAAGATTATGATTTAAACCACTAACAAGATAAACATCACTAATTAAGGGTTTAGAGGGGTTACCGACTTTACCAACATCTATGATGGTTCCGCTCTCGTTGCCTCCAAATACGACGCGGTTTCCATTCGCAATGGGAACCACTCCGGAGAGCAATCGAGCGTCACCCGTCATGTGTTTTGAACACCCGCTATCGAGTATCCAATTCCCTTTGGAGCTAAATTTAAATTTGTTGCTCCTCTTCTTTTTCTTTTCCTTGAGTACCTAAAGATAGAAACTTTCATATCATGGTACCCAAGGTCATTGGGTCCAAGGGATTAGACCTTTGGAAGCCAAGTCCAAGTGGACTTAGACTTCCCCACATAATTCTTACTATGCACAACATCCGAAAAATAAGCATTCATATACATTTGTTTTTCATCCATGCTTGTGTCCTTTGGGCTCCAAATAGTGAAAATTTTGGGAGCCATCATCCTATTGGGTGCATGCATGCGACGTTGATTTCTACGTGATGCATGTTGTGGATAGGCATACGGGACATGATGGAATGGTGCACGACGAGAATTATTCATATGACGTGGTGGGTGTACATATGCATGTGTGGGAACACGTGCGTGAGGGTGTCTCACATGGTGTGTACGTGCCCGAGAATGTGTTGCATAAAAATCATCATATGTGTGAGCCGGTGGAGTAGGACGTGTGTTCCTACGTGGCATGGTATTGGTGTACATGTAGGCATGCCCCTTCTTTGGAGGTCCACCCAAAGAGGGTTTCTTTCCGAAAGAGGGTGTGGACGAGGTGGAAGCACCATTGGTAGATGAACTACCAATAGAGTGTTTGCTCCCACTCGTTGAGGCTTCGGAAGTTGGCCTAACAAAAGTAGTGACCGACTTGGATGAATTTCCCATCATATACCCCAAGCCAATGCGGTGTTTGGCCGGAAGTAAGTCTTTTAGGATATTATCCAAGTGGCCCTTACCCTTGTTGAATTTGTTGATTCGGCCCAATGTGTCCTCATATTTCTCTTTGAGAGAACGCAAAGAAGTATCCAAAGTGGATATTTGCGATGTGAGCACATAAACACGAGATTTAAGATTCTCGTTCTCAATACTCAAAGTCGAGTTTTGAGAAGTTAAATCCGCTATCTCATGTTCTTCCGCATCCTCAATGCTAACATGTTCAAGTTTAGATTTGAGATTCACAATCTCATTTCTTAACTCTTCAACAACGGTGTCGTTGTTGGTGATGATATTCTTAGGCGATGTTTGAATGCTAGCTAGGTCATCTTTTACCTTAGTATATCTATTTACTAACTTAGTGTATTTTGACCAAAGTTGAGAGTTAGCATTTCTAAGATCATCCATCGTTACCTCATCGCTTTTGTCATTACTATCATCGGAAGAGGAGGATCCTTGATCGTGCTCCTCTCTTGCCATGAAACACATGTGCGCTTGCTCCACGTGCTCATCGTCCGACTCACCGCTTGAAGAATCATCGAAGTCGGTGAAGGTAGCTCCGACAAGTCCCTTCTTGTTTCCTTTCGTGTTCTTCTTGGACTTGTCATACTTTGGCGCCTTTCACTTCTCCTTTTGCTTATTGAGAGGACACTCCGCTTTCATGTGTCCCGGCTTATTGCACTTAAAACACAAAGGAGAGGAAGAGGCGTTAGAAGAACCAAATTTACCTTTGGTCTTGAAGTTACCTTTTCGGAAGAAACGGTTGAATTTCTTGGCCATGAGTGCCATGGATTCCAAGTCCAACTCGTTTTCCGATTCTTCATCATCGGTTGATGTGGATGTGGATGGAGCGGCTTTGAAAGCAATAGCATTCTTCTTTGGCTCGTCTTGCTTTAGGTACGACTTCATCTTTTCTTGCAATTTGAGCTTGCTATCCTTGCGTACCTCGTACGACATTAAAGTACCCATTAGTTGAACTACGGTGTACGTATTCATGTCATTACCTTCCTCGATGGCGAAGGTGTGTTTCTCCCAAGAAGAAGGAAGTCATTCGATAAGCTTTGAGCACTTCTCCTTTTGAGTGTAGGACTTGCCGAGGGCCTCTAACTCGTTTATTATGTCAACGAAACGAGCGTAATATTCTTTCATCTTCTCGCCCTGTTGCATATGAAACATTTCGTAATCTTTGTTTACGACTACGAGTTTAGAGTCTCTTACCCGACTCGTCCCTTCATGTAGTATGATGAGAGAGTTCCAAATTTGATATGCACTCTTACATGTGCATATCTTATTGAAGTCCTCGGGCTCCAATGCGCATTGCAAGGCGTTCATTGCCTTGGCATTGCTTACCTCCGCGGCGACCTCCGCGGTTGTCCATTTCTCAAAGTCTTCTTCTTCGGGCTCGATGTACTCCTTCATTGTAGTCCTCCATAAAGATGCACTTCGGAGGAAGGTTTCCATCCGACATTTCCAGTACCCGTAGTTGGTACCGTTGAAGAATGGAGGCCTCGTAGAGGAATGTCCTTCCATCACCGAAGATGCTCCTTCACGGTTCCTGAAGGTGTCATAGTTGGAAGGTGGACGCACGGTCTTGTTGTCGTTGGCAGACATAGCTGAGTATCTGGCTCTGAAACCAAATGTAATGCCCTACCAGCTACTGCACAAGTACTAGAGGGGGGTGAATAGTACTTTAAAATAATAAGGAGTATAATTCCAAATTAAATTGCAAACAACTACCAAATCAATTTGCGGAAGCTTAAATTGAATGACAACACAAAATTAACAATGCTAACAAACGAAGTTAATGGGTTCGGATCCACCCAAGTCTCCCCGACTTGTTCCCGGTGATCCTACGTCCCAACCACCCGGATCCCTTCCGGATACTTGAGTTAGAAACCCTAACTCAAGATTTCCACTATGAATATCTTGTGAAAAACCTTCACAAGATCAAATCATACATGCAATGGCAAAGTGAATCCCACAACCCGGGATCACAATCTTCTCTCACAACCGAGAGAATCACAAAGCAATATAAAGAGTTTAAATGAAATAAACAATCTTACCACAAAATCCTATACCTTGAGTTTTTCTTACCCAAATGGTGAAATGAAGGATTTGAGGAAGATGAAGTCACCAAGTCCTAGCACCAAGGAAATGACCAGCAATCGGTGCCTAGGAATGAGTTGGAGACTTGGATCAAGCAATAGCTTGAAGAGCTCACCAAGAACAAGCTTCTCTCTAGATCTAGAAATGAGAGAGAATGGGTTTCTTGTGAGGAAGAGAGCTTTAGATTAGAGTGAGAATGGCTATCTCTTTAGAACTCAATGAATCTCTTAATGTCAGCTCTAACCTAGATAGAAATCTGTGAGACTTAGTCGGTCAAAGAACAATCACTGACCGACTAGTTCATCAACTAGTCGGTCAGTCAAACAACGTGGACCGACTAAGAGTAGATCTGAGAAGAGATAGAATTTCAGACCTAGAAATCTAGTCGGTCCAAGAAGACTGTCTGACCGACTAGTTTCACAACTAGTCGGTCAGCCAATGAACGTAGACCGACTAAGAGGCAAAATGAACTAGTCTGAATGCAAGTTGACTTAGTCGGTCCAAGAACAAAAGTTGACCGACTAGATTGTCAACTAGTCGGTCACCAAACGTTCTTAGACCGACTAACGGTAAACAGTAGCTTAGGTGAAATTTAGAGTGAACAGTAAGTCACAACTAGTCGGTCAAAGAAGCATCACTGACCGACTAGTTCACAAACTAGTCGGTCGGTGAGTCAACGTAGACCGACTAACTGTAAACAGTAAAGTCCAAGAAATTAAGGAATCAAACTAGTCGGTCCAAGAACAGTTGCCGACCGACTAGATCACCATCTAGTCGGTCAGTACTTGTTCTTGTACCAACTAACATGCACATACAAATCCGAATCGAAGCGCGACGCTTCGAGAAAGTTAGAATGAACTTGTGCAAGGATCCTAGAGCTACGAAATGAGCGTAATGAAGATAGAAACGTAAGATATACTCAAGGCTTAACATTCTATATATCGAAGCTAAAAGACTATAAATAAAACCTTAATAAACGGTCTTCGAGAGCTTCGATTGAATCTTCATATCTTCCAAAGCGTCGCAAGAGCTTCAACGAAGCTTTAGGCATGAATATGAGCTTTGGGAAGTGTTGAGATGTCGCTTTGAATGTTCTCGTGAAATTGGCGACGATCTCCAAAACTGCGCTCACAAATTGTTAGTTCATGGATTATTTATGTTTGCTCATCATCAAAACCAAATCCGGGGAGTCCAATATTCAACAATCCAAATATTCGAAGATGATCTTACTCTACTGGCTTACCTTTCCAGACCTCCTCTGGGATTTTATCGCCAATAGCTGAAGTGGCGATCCCGATGTAAACCTGAGACACCTCGCCTTCTTAAGAAGTGTCCTACTCATTCGCTCGGCAACTCTATTTGACTGCGGATCTCCTGGTGTAGTGAAGTGACGCCTTACTTCTTGCTCCCAGCAGAATCTTGTGAATATTGTAGATGTAAACTTGCCACCATTGTCGGATCTCAGCACGTTTAGCTTCTTTCATGTTTGAGTCTCCACAAGGGTCTTCCACGCCTTGAACTTCTCAAACGCCTCCGACTTTTCCTTCATCACATACACACATACTTTTCTAGAGAAATCATCAATGAATGATATGAAATAACGCGTCATACCTAGAGAGTGAATTGACGCAGGACCCCAAACATCGGTGTGAACATAATTGAGAATCCATCCCGTGTTATGCTTCCCTGTGCCGAAACTAACCTTTGTCTGCTTGCCGTAGACACAATCCTCGCAGAACTCCAGCTCCTTGAAGTTCACCCCATTGATCAAACCACGCTTCTTTAAAGCTTCCAAGCTTTTCTCCGCAACATGTCCTAGTCTGAGATGCCACAGCCTGGTCGAATCAATCTCATGCGAGCTCTTAACGCCAACACTGGAGTCGCCAATGATTGTCATCCCCTTCAACAGATATATGCCATTTACCTTTTCACCTCTCATCACAACTATCGATCCCTTCGATATCTTCGGCGCATTCCTCTCGATCGTGACCTTGTAACCCATGGAATCCAACGTCCCCACGGAAACTAGTGACTTTTTCAAAGCTAGAACGTGCCACACATTGGTGAGTATGCGCACCACGCCATCGAACATCTTGATTCTTACCGAACCAACTCCAGTAGCTTTGCGCTCTTCATCATTGCCCATAAAGACTGATCCACCCTGCTTAGTGTTGTAGTTATGAAAACAATCTCTATTTGGAGTCATATGAAACGACACACCTGAGTCCATGATCCAGTCATGGTTCGCAACTTCTAAAGAAGTTGCAGTGAAGGGATCGTAGGTCTCCTTGCTCCTCACGTCTTCCGTTTGCACAATTGCAACTGATGATGATGCTTGCGCCTCCTTGTCGTTGTTCCTTCTCTCCGGACATTCTCTTTTCCAACGTCCATGCTTCTTGCAAATATGATACCTCGTGTCTCTGGTCCTTGATCTCGATCTCGATCTCCCATTGTAGTTGCCTTTTCTGTTGCTTCGCTCCGAAGCAAACATAGCCTGGCTGTCTGAAGCTCCTTCGCTCAAGCCAACACTTGCCATGCGCTCTCGCAACTCCTCGCTGTAGAGCCCCGTATTCACATCTTCAAGAATGAGAGTATCTCGACTGTAGAGCATGGTGTTGATGAACGTCGTGTACCGCTCTGGTAACGACAGGAGCAGGATCATAGCTTCATGCTCCGCCGCCACAGTCAGACCAACCGCCCTCATCTTCATCACTAAGCCGTTGAAGGTATCAATGTGATCCTTCAATGAGGTCCCGTCTCGCATCTTGGAAGCAAAGAATGTCTTCAGTAGGATAAGCCGATTGGTGAGCGACTTCTTCAGGTACAGCTTCTCGAGCTTCTCCCATAATTCCCTTGCCGTGGTCTCTTCGGACACTTGGTAGATTACCCCGTTCGATAAGCGGAGCTGGATGGTTGTCATCGCCGAGTCCTCCATCTCCATCTTCCAAAGCCAAAAATAAATCCAAAACAAAGCAAAACCAAACCAAAACACTCATAAGCCAGACCAAGCCCTGAAATGAAGCCAAATCTCCAAAATTTCAACTTGAAGATGGACCAACAAATTTGGAAACCAGGGATAAGTTTGGAGTTCAAGTCAGGGACCATCAAGTTGGCGAACCACATGAAGTTTTTGAAACATGGACCAAGGTCAAGTCCAAGATTTTCAAGCCTCCAGACAACTTTGTAGACAGATTTTCAAGTTAATTGGAGGTTTCTTCTTATAAGAAGGGTAATTAACAGTATTCTCTTTTAAAGAAAATCAGAAGTCTAAATGGATCATAACTTACTCATTAACTTTAAATATGTGTCTTAGTTTCCAGTAGTAAAGAGGATCCGTGGCGCAATGGTAGCGCGTCTGACTCCAGATCAGAAGGTTGCGTGTTCGATTCACGTCGGGTTCATCTTTCTACTTTTTTGCATTGCATCTTAACAAAAACGACCTCTGCAAGTTTGTAATTGCAATAATCCATGGACATTTCCTTTTTATTTGCACTATTTCCTTTTCTCGTTTATTTTTGCACTGCATCTTAACACAAACGACCTTGTTATTTAGTGAAAATCCAATCTTACTAGATTGTTCGAACCCATATTTCATAAAAGTGGGGGGCCGCTAGGACAAACAGGTTGATCGAAGGATGGTTGGGATTTAATCTTGGGAAATCAACGGTTGAGATGAGAGTTTGTGAAAATTTTGGTAGGAAAAACTTTTGTATTTTGGGTGGAACTTTTTGGAGAAATAAACCTTCGTTTAATTTTGTGAAATTCGAGATCTTCGAATTTAAGAGGTCTTGGAAGTTGAGTAGCCATGCATTTATGTGATTTAATTTACAATATTTATGACAAAAATAAGGAAAATTTATATTATCAATGAATTATATGTTACATATTCAAATCATCCTTGCCTAGGCGCCTAAGGCGTCCGCGCCGATTTTTTAACGCTAATTTGTTGTTCCGCGCCGAATTTGTTGTTCTACGCTAATTTGTTGTTCTGCGTCGAAGGCACCCATGCCGAATTTGTTGTTGCACGTCGAAAGCGTATGCGTCGAATTTGTTGTTCCGCACCGAAAGCACCCATGCCGCTAAATATTTTTCCGCGAATTTGTTGTTCTTTTAAATTTTGGTTGTGAAAATAATTTTTTGGAGAACAAAGTTTCGTTGGGGGGAATTTTAAGTGAACCGTGTCCGCGGGCACATGTTATGACTAGTACTATGATATTTCAAAAAGATTAACCTAGAATTATTATTCGTAGAAAAGCATTAGAAACAATAGACATATGACTAATACACTTGTTTAAAAAACTAAGTTACATTAAAAAAATTTCAATAATTTTTACACTTTTCCTTTAAAATTTAACATTAATATTGGTTTGCAACAACTTGGATACTGATAATAAATTTCTCGAAATTTCCAAGACATGCATTACATCCTCTAGGTGAAAGATCCATCACCTCATAAGTGCGGTTGGCATTTAATTATTAAGCCGAGCACTATATGTGTGGATTTTCTTTAGTACATAAACATAATAGAGAATATTTTTCAAATTTAGTTGTTTGGTTAAAAAAATTCACAAATTTCTAAATCATCCCCACACATCCATCACTGTAGAAAAAACTTTCTAGCATTTTATGGAGAAAATCAAGAAGTTGGTAGTAGAAAACCTAGCTTTTCTTTAGAGTTTAAGTAGTTTTTGTTGTAAGCTTGACGGCTATGGAACCCGCAGCCCTGTATTTATAGAAGTATGGTTACATAATGGTTGGATACCAAATACACTAATGGGCCTACAAAAGCCCGCTCATAACACTTAACCTTATCCATCCATTGTTGTGAGCTAGGTATATGAGCGCTTCAGGTTTCATAGAGCTTATCTGACCATGTGGGTATGGATAGTTCTGGATCCTAAGTTAAGAGTTCTTGCCTCGTTAAAACATTTCCCATGGAAAACCCAGTGGGAAAAACCAGTGGCTAAGGAAAAAGAGTACAAGTCTCTATAACTTCCCCTGATCGATGGATATCATCAGAGGTGGATACTTCTGGATCCTAAGTTAGGGATAACTGCCTCGTTAAAACCTTTAGCTATGGAAAACCCAGTGGGAAAAACCAATAGCCAAGGGGAAAGAGTACTGTTCTCCATAACTTTCCCTGATTAGTGGAAGTATTTAGGGGTGGATACTTCTGGATCCAGAGTCAATGAGATTGCCTCGTTAAAACATTTAGCTATGGAAAACCCAGTGGAAAAAAACCAATAGCCAAGGAAAAAGAGCACAACACTCATTTGACTCCCCCTGATCTGTACAAGCTGCAGGCTTGCAGATATCCTAGGCACCTATACATCAATCTCTTACAATGTTCGGAGTACAAAATACAAGACATCACTCATCTATACAAAACATCGCTCATCTATACAAGTATCGCTCATCTCTGGCAGCTACTGAATCTGAGGGAGCTCTTCTGAAGAGGAGTGGTCTGCAGACTCGGCAGGTAGCTCCACGTCTTTGACCCAGTCGTCACTGTGTCTGCGAGGTACTGCAGGACTTGGCTGTGCGTACTTATGATTTGCTTCTTGGATGATGAGCCTCTCGGGATGGTGGGATTGATGTTGCCTTGGAAGCCTGCTTTGCTAGTCTCCAGGAGTTGGTCGTTCCTTTGTTGTAGTCATCGCGATGATCTGTAACCTGTATCTGCAAATACATTTAACATGTTGGATGATCCTTGACCCTTAGAGGTAGCGCAAAAGCTACATATCTTTGGTCCAGTGATGCGCTACAGGCGCTGCACTGTATCTGGTTAAAAGGTTTATTGCCAATGCTCTCTAGAGTCGCGTGCAGTTGGTCAGATAAAGGAGTGTACCAAAAACACTTGAGTAAGGCACTTCAGGACCTAGGATATCCTTCCCCTCTTCCATCGAACGGAAGGGGTCTTACTGTGCATCTATACAACTAGTAGATGTATTTGGTAGATTGCAATTGTCCATGTTTATTTATTAACTTCGGGTGTATGAAGTTTAATGTCATAAGTTTTTTTCAATCATCGGGATGATAATTTCATCTTCTAGATGATAATTCATCTTCTTAATGATGTTTTCATCTTCAAGATGATAATTTCATCTTCTGGATGATGTTTCATCTCTTGGATGATAATTCATCTTCTGGATGATGTTTCATCTCTTGGATGATAATTCATCTTCTGGATGATGGTTTCATCTTCAGGATGATAATTCTTCTTCTGGATGATAATTTTATCTGCTGGATGATAATTTATAGGGCATATGTCCCAAAAATCTATCCATGCAAATAAGGAGGAAATTCGTAAGGGTATGTTGTCACATCATCCATAGCAACATAGCATAAAATTTCCTTTGCCAATTGCATGGTTTTCGCAACTATGATCAGGGAGTCTGATGCATCAGTTTAAATAACTTTGTAAGTGAGTTACGCTCATCTTACTTGATTACTTCCTGGTTTCTGTGAAATAAACCTTTAAGCTATAGCATGTTGCTTATATCATACGGTTTTATTTATTTATATAATACTCGGTTAGCCCAAAGGTTTGATATCTTTTGATATCAGGACTTCAGGTCCAAACACTTCACATTTCATAAGTGAGTCCAGCTCAACTTATTATTGCCTCGTTCCATATTATTTGGCCAAATCTGTACGTTTGCTTCAGGAAATGGAGATTGGAACGATATCTTTGGCAAAATGAAATGTGAGTAGTTGTCGAAAAATGTGTTATATCCAAATACCTCCCCATGTACGTACATTATTCAGTTTATTCCAGATTCATCTCTTCTAGAGGTTCTGGGAAGGGAGAGGATATGGAGATGAGCTCACTTTTTTGTGGTGGAATTGATTTAGGGTCTCCAGGAGTTATTTCTCGCTTTGAAGCCTCGTGGTATATCCTCTCATCCATTGAGGATATCCACCTCTGCTACCGGTGGATTGCATCCATTATATTTGGTATGTCAATCCTAGCTGGATTATTAGTAGCAGGAATGTGTGAATTTGACAATATTTATATTGTCAGTAACTATGTCTGATAACCGTTTAACAGTTTCATAAGAGTGGATCTTCAGGATCTCATTACAATTTATGATAATCAGATCATAGGTATTAATGATTTAAATGGTCAATTGAGCTTCAAGCTCATGGATGATTTTTGTTGAACCTAATATTGGGGAATTAAAGATGTGAGGGATCTTCAGGATCTCATCGAATCTTTAAAGGAGTGCCCATCAATGCACATCTTATGAGAAGTGATTTTTAAATGCTTCCCCTGTTTAGAGTGCATTTTGATGGGTTAAAGTGGTGCTGTGGGGATGTACTCATCATGACACAATCTGTAAGATGTGCCTTAAACTCTTCCCCTGTTAGGGGTTCTTGGAAACTGTTTATATGAGTTGATCAGGCCTAGATAAATAGATTCTAAAGAAGCGTTTTGATGGTCTGCATTGTAATTGCATGTCCCCATGCAGTCCCTGTGTTATCCAATGTTCCCACCTTTTAGTAATGTGTCCTATTTGCTTTGAAAAAGCTGGACTGTGGTTTAGATAATAGGTTTGGTAATGACCATTTTTAGAGGATACATGGATGTGTACTTTAAGGTACATCATCAGCCATTTGTAGGGAGTGTGTAAGTCCACTTTTATCCCTCAAATACTCTCAATAGACCTAAAAATCTCATTATCCTAATGATGATAGTATATCATCTTAAATTCGTTTGAGGAAGTGAGGAGAGTCAATGTTCACGTGAATGGAGATGATCTCGTAATCATTTTTTCCTTTTGAATGGGACAATGAAAGTTTCACCCTTTTTAAAGAATCTTCGGGTTCGTCTGGTTAATGATGTCTTGCATCATCGATCCAGGATGACATCGTTCTAAAGTTGGTCGATTCTAGACACTTCTGGTGTTCCAAATTAATTCCTCTTTTCGAATTTATATGGGACTTTTGAAAGTCCATTAAAATGCTCAAGTTAATTTTGTCCGGTAATAGGTGAACTGTGTTCGACCTGTGAAGGATTACATTTTCACATTGACTATTATGCGGATCAAAATGGGACAAAGCTTCTGGCTTCATTGATTTCTTGAGTAATTAGGGATTTCGTTTTGACGAATATCCATCGAAACTTTATAAGTTTCAGAGAGTAAATGGCATCCTCATTTTAGGAGTATTCAGGATACCAAATCATTTGCAT
This sequence comes from Scilla litardierei, assembly GCA_030789695.1. Lineage (NCBI taxonomy): Eukaryota > Viridiplantae > Streptophyta > Magnoliopsida > Asparagales > Asparagaceae > Scilla > Scilla litardierei. The sequence continues at coordinate 13,376,145 of CM061137.1, read as the reverse complement.
ACAGTAAAATAAAATGCATAAATAGCATGAAATTCATCAATAAGAAATATTGTGATAATGCATTTAAACACATATATACTGCAAGAAATTACTTTTGGTAATTATGTTATGGCAACAGGTTGTGTAGTGTGATGTGTGCTCGAGGAATAGCGAGGTAGGCAAATGCTAGTTTTGTACAAATATTTTATATTGAACTAGCGTTGTCAGTTGGACGTATGTTATGAGTTGTCGGGAGAAGTTCCTTGAATTTGCTCTGTCATTAGTAGGCAGGCAAGCACCTCAAAGTATTTTTTGAAGTTTCCTTCACAGTTTGCTGCATCAGAATCGCGTCTTTCTCGTGGAAAGAAGTGTAAGTCATTTCTAAAATACGCGTCTGAGAGACATCCTCACCATGATGCTATAGGCGTGGGGTGAAGTATAATAGTACTGAATTAAATTCAGCAATGGACTAGAAAGTCCCTGTGTCTCATAAATTCTCTTACTCATAACAGTCTCTTGGAAGTATAACATCTTTATGATGTTTATACATTTCATCCAAGGCCGCCCATACCATTGTTTGGGTCCTCAACAGTGAGGTAATCTGATTTCAAATGTTTGTCCATGTGGCGGTGGATGGCTTTTGCCATTACTATTCCTCTTCGAACTATGTCACATCTTCCCTTTCCCTAATTTATATAAGACCTTGTTTTTATTCTTCCACTTTTCCACTCAACATTTATTTCGTTGTATAGCTTTAGACTTTTGAATGTCCATTTAAGTACTCAAGTATGGCTTAAATGCCATTTTACTTTCTCTTGAGTATGCTATACAAACATTAAGGATTTCGTTTAAACGAAAATCCTTTGAAACTTTGTAAGTTTCTTTAGGTATTTGTGGGAGAAGATACATTGGTCAGTTGAGCAATTACGTGGGTGCGAATATATTTCTCACTTAAGTCACGACTTCGGGCGTGGTCTTTATTATGTGCAAGGTCAGATATAAGAATACTGACTTGTAGCGAGATAACTCTTAAAGAGTTAGCGGTGTTATGGCATCCTGGTTAGGTGTGCATATTGGTCCAGTTAGACCATAGATTTTCAGGATCTATTTACCGCGTGTTGCTCATCTTTAAGATGGCATAAGTGATTGTTCGCATGATCCCAACGTTTTATTATTCTTGGGAATAAGGGGTATTGGCGTATTATTTGAACTTCAGGTTCAATTTTGCCATTTTGAACAATTATATGTATGCCATAAACATAGTTATAATTAGCTCTATGAACACATATGCATGGAATAAGTTCATCACAGGCATAATCACAGAGACATAAGGAAATTTGTGTAGATCGGCTAGTCACCATCAAGCAAAGTACAAAGTCCAAAAGTCCATAGTTACAGTCCATACATAAAAATAGGAAAAATACGACTTTGGAAACCTACGAAGGTTGCTTAGACGACGTTTTCATGGAAGTGTCACAAATACACTATCCCCTTCGTATGGAAAGCAACGTCGGTCTCTGGTCTTGTACATTTACATTTATTTCTCACTACATTTTTCACTCAAAAGAAAAGAAATGCAGGAAAACTAAAAGGAGGGTGAAAAACCTAGCCGATCCAAAAAGCCACAGATTTCCATCACATGCATTTATATTTACATCACACGCAGTTATCAACAACCACGCAGTTATAATGTAAACATCACAGGCATGTAGTATGTATAATCGCAAATAAATTCAAGCTACGGGCAATGAGAATATGCAACATCGCAGGCATTTATAATGGAATAAAATATTTGTTTAATAATTATTGGACCACTGGGCAACGTTATACACCGTTAGGTTAGCTGACTAACGGCAGAGCGGTCGCAGGATCTTCATAATTATTAAACGTTTAGTAATCAAATAATCCATAGATGCGATGATTTATAAAGTATGTAATTAATGAGAATTTAACGAAGAAAAAAACTTAATTAAATCTGAAAAGTATGTGCAATACTCCCATGTGCAGGAGAACGCCAAGTGATAACCCGGGGAGTCCCGGGCCGTATTTCACAAGGACAATTCGTTTTACAATATTGTAAATTTAATTGAATATGGCTAAATAATGATAATGATATGTCCACCTCACTAACAAGGTGATGTTAGAGTGTGTGGTGAATGCTATTGTCCTAACCAAAAACTAACTAGGGACAGAGAATCAAAAAAGAACTCGGTCAAGGGGGATTTGCATGGGTTATGGGTTCATTTAGGACTAACGCTAATTGTGATTCCAATATCGATCATGCACCCTCTTGGGGGCATCCCTTCTGGGGTGTGCATGGTGAATGCTGTAACCCAATGGTGCATCTTTTGGATGACACCACCGGATGGTCCATTTAGGAGTAGGCACAATCATCTATTGATTTTAAGATTAAAGAATGCTTCTAAGACTCCAAGTCCACAAATAATTCGAGCAAATGTTGCAAATAGTTGGGTTAGAAAGCAATAGGCATTGAAGACAGAGCAGGCAAACGTGAAGAATGACTCATTGTCCAGGCCATCACTCAACCCCAAAAAAGCTTTCGTTAGTTTGAGTATTGATTGAACTAGACGTGAAAGCAAAGAAGAATCCAATTGAGAATTAACGGATTCAACATGTCAATTTGACTCCAAATACCTAGGATTTGCTTCAAATTAACAAACTCTCAGATCAAAGCTAGCCAATTACAGTTGGAGCTTTCTTGCATCCACCCCATTTGCATAGCTTGGAAGCAAGAAGAACATGTGTACTAACTTCTTCAACCAACAAAGCCTACGTCTCCACTAACTATAAATGAGACACAAATCCAAGCTAATTACAAACAAACATAGCTAGCTCGTTCATCACCTTGAGTTCAAACGGCGAGCATGGAGCAAGGCAAGAAGAGGCTGGCCACCTTGGTCGGATGCAACTACTTCAACACCCGCAACGAGCTCCGCGGCTGCATCAACGACGTCGAGTCGATGCGCCGCGTCCTCTCGGCCCGCTTCGGGTTCGACCCGAGCGACGTCGAGGTCCTGACCGACGCGCCCGGGGCGCCGGTCATGCCGACGGGCGCCAACATAAGGCAGGCCCTCCGCCGCATGGCCGACCGGGCGGAGCCCGGCGACGTGCTGCTCTTCCATTACAGCGGCCACGGCACGCTGATTCCGGCCGCCAAGCCGCACCGCGGCCGCTCCAGGCGCGACGAGGCCATCGTCCCCTGCGATTTCAATCTCATCACGGGTACGGTAACAACTTGAGTAATGTAATTAATTACTAATGGACCTAACGTCAAACACTTGGCGTGCAGACGTAGACTTCAGGCAACTTGTCGATCGGCTGCCGCCGGGGGTGAGCTTCACCATAATCTCCGACTCGTGCCACAGCGGCGGACTCATCGACAAGGAGAAGGAGCAGATCGGCCCGTCGGCGGCAAGCGGCAGAGACGGCGGCCACCGCAGGGCGAGAGCCATACCGTTCGAGGACGTCCTGCAGCACGTGGCGGCGCTGTCCGGCGTCGAGTCCGAACACATAGGGGACCATCTCTCGGACGTGTTCGGGCGCGAGGCCAGCCCGAAGTTCTTGTCGGGCAGGGGGCAGGGGGAGAAGCCGATCGGCGAGGACGACGGGATACTGCTGAGCGGGTGCCAGGCGGACGAGACGTCGGCGGACATGAGCCCCGGGGAGGAGGGCGGGAAGGCGTACGGGGCGTTCAGCAACGCGATACAGGCGGTGCTGGAGGGGGAGAAGGGGAGGCTGAGCAACAGGGAGGTGGTGCTGCGCGCGAGGGGGCTGCTGCGCGAGCAGGGCTTCGAGCAGCATCCGTGCCTGTACTGCAGCGACGACAATGCCGACGCTCCTTTCCTGTGGCAGCCCGAGCGTGACTGAATTTGATGATGTTGCTGATGTTGTTTGTATGTCGTGTGCCTAGTTGTGTTCTTCCTCTTGTTTGAATAAAAGATACGAAATCAATTTGCATATCGACTGTAACGCTCTCCATCAATGAGGACATTCAATGACTAGCCGTTTGGGCCACCATCAAGAGCGACGATTTAGGCCAAAAGCAGTAATAAAGCATCTTCAATACTCGAATGATACTGGGGAACGACACCCAATGGACCATCGCATATACATAGTCCCACGAACAATGAGAGATGGGACGAATCGATGAGATCCTACACTCGAGTATTCATATACTCTATCTGATCCACCTACTTCAAATTTTCTCTGATTGCTGGGATGAGAGCATGTGCGACAAGAGTTGTCACAATGCCCTCCTCCTAGTGCCAACCGTCGATGCCTAGAATCTCGCGGAGCTAAGATCCAGATGCTGAAGCGAGAAATTCGACTGCTGGGGAGAGTATTCACGCAACAAAGAGCACAGATAAGATTTCACTGAGCCGAGAGAGAGAGAGAGAGAGAGAGAGAGAGAGAGAGAGAGAGAGAGAGAGAGAGAGACCTTTGTTTTCTAACTGAAATAGAGTGAAGTTTCCGAGACCACATATGAGACCTTAGCTTATTGTCATGTGATAAACATTATTCTGATACACAGACAACCTCAGTGACCACATTAAGCTATCTACTTCAATGTCATATTCTCTAAAGAATTCATCATACACCATAGGATTAGAATCCAACCAGTGATCTGCGAACAGAAATGGATATTAATGCAATAAGTGGAGCCATTCCGAAAAATTCATGGGTGTTAGAGAGTAATAGGACTCAAGAGAGAAAGAGACAAGATTTCTTAGCAAAAGAATAAGTCACCATGCTAAGAGCCATGGTGCTCTATTTATATATCTCATAGTGGGGAGGCCAAAAGCCTCTAGGAGACCAAGGGTCCCCATTACTCTAAGTAATGGGGGCCTAATGAATGGGTAATGAAGGAGGGGAGGCCAAAGGCCTCCCTCATTCATAACACTCCCCCTTACACATTCATCACTTCGGTCTCAGCTACTGAGGCAAGGGGTGGATACTTCTGGATCCAGAGTAAGTGTGTTTGCCTCGTTAAAACCTTAGCTGTGGAAAACCCAGTGGGAAAACCCAACAGCTTAAGGAAAAAGAGTGCAACCCACATGTTACTCCCCCTGATCCGTACAAGCTTCAGGCTTGCAGGTCTTTCAACTGTCGCATACCAATGTTCTTTACAAGCTTTACAAAAGTACATTTAGGCAATGCCTTAGTAAAAAGATCAGCTAAGTTGTTGCATGACTGGATCTGTCGAACTTCAATCTGCTTGTCGTTCTTCTGCTCGTGCGTCCAGAAAAACTTGGGAGAAATGTGTTTTGTCCTGTCGCCTTTGATGTAGCCCTTCTGAAGCTGAGCAATGCATGCGGCGTTGTCTTCGAATAGGGCAGTAGGCTCCAGATCACTGGTCTTCAGGCCAGTGGATTGGAGGATGTGTTGGACGACGGAGCGTAGCCAAAAACATTCTCTGCTCGCCTCATGGATCGCGATGAGCTCTGCATGGTTAGAAGATGTAGCAGTAGTGGTTTGTTTTACCGATCTCCAAGAGATAGCAGTACCTCCGTAGGTAAATACAAAACCTGTTTGAGATTTTGCCGTGTGCGGATCAGAGAGATAACCTGCATCAGCATAACCAAACAATTTGGGGGAGGCACCTCTCTGGTAGTAAAGTCCAAGATCAATGGAACCCTGAAGGTATCGCAGAAGATGCTTTACTCCGTTCCAGTGGCGCTTTGTGGGCGCAGCACTGTGTCTGGCTAGTAGATTAACTGTAAACGCTATATCGGGACGCGTACAGTTAGCCAGATATAGAAGTGCTCCAATGGCACTGAGGTAGGGTACTTCAGGACCCAGTATCTCCTCCCCCTCTTCCAGTGGCCGGAAGGGGTCCTTATGTACATCTAGTGATCTTACGACCATAGGAGTACCTAAAGGATGACATTTATCCATATGAAACTTGCGTAGAAGTTTCTTTGTATAATTAGATTGGTGTAATAGGATTCCACCTCTTAGGTGTTCTATCTGTAAGCCAAGACAATACTTTGTTTTGCCTAGGTCTTTCATTTCAAAAGTATGTTTAAGGCTTTCAGATATCTCTTTGATCTCTGCAGGAGATCCTATGAGATTTAAGTCATCTACATATACAGCTATGATGACAAATCCTGTTCCCGTTCTTTTGATAAAGATACACGGGCAGACTTCGTTATTCGTGAATCCTTGCTGTGCAAGAAAATCACTTAGTCTGTTATACCACATCTTGCCCGATTGTTTTAGACCATATAATGATCTATGTAGCCTTACAGAGAATACGTCCCGAGGTATCTCTTTCATCTCTGGGGGTAGATTAAACCCATCAGGAAGTCTCATATAGATATTTTTATCTATATCGCCATATAGATATGCAGTCACAACGTCCATGAGCTGCATTTCTAGGCTTTCCAGAGAAGTTAGGCTGATTAAAAATCGGAAGGTGATTGAATCCATGACCGGGGAATACGTATCTTCGTAATCAATCCCCGGTCTTTGGGAAAATCCCTGGGCTACAAGGCGTGCCTTATAGCGAACGATCACATTATTTTCATCTCTTTTTCTTATGAAAACCCACTTATATCCCACAGGTTTTACACCTACTGGTGTTTGGACTACTGGTCCAAAGACTTTGCGTTTCAAGAGTGAGTCCAGCTCTACTCTTATTGTCTCGTCCCACTTTGGCCAATCATCTCTGCGTTTACATTCCGCTAGAGATCGTGGTTCGACGTCATCGTCAAATTCAGTGACGTGAACGGCAATATCGAACGCAAAATCGTCGTCGTCGACTATGCTATTTCTGTCCAGTACTTCTCCAGTACGTACAAAATTTAATGATGTTTCTCCTATTGTTTCCTCTGCTGGGGAAATCAGGAGGGGAGAAGTAGCTGGTCTGAGCTCAGCATCCTGTGGAGGGATAATCTTAGTATCGCCAGGAGTCTTCCTCTTTCGAGGAACTTTATCTTTTGAACCTGGTGGGCGTCCTCTTTTCATTTGAGGTACAACCAATTCTGCTGCCGGTGGGCTGCATCCATCTATGGGGATGTCAATCCTAGCTGGCGTATTGGCAGCAGGGACGTGTGAACGGACAATCTTCTGGTTGTCCGTGAATTTATCCGGTAAAAGATGTACTGTATTCTGGATGTGAAGGATCTTCAGGATCTCATCTTCACACAGATTAGTACGCGGATCATATAGGGACAAAGACTTCTGGTCCCAACTAATGGTCTCAGAAGCTTCTGGCTTCTTAGACTGTGTGCCCAGTTTTGGAAAAAATTTCTCAATAAATTCACAGTCTGCAAAACGTGCCTTGAATGCGTCACCCGTCAGGGGTTCAAGGTATCTAATAATAGAGGGCGAATCAAACCCAATATATATACCTAGACGACGCTGAGGACCCATTTTGGTCCTCTGCGGTGGTGCTATTGGGACATTTACCGCACAACCAAACACTCTCAAATGAGAGATATCCGGAGGTGCGCCGTATGCTAGTTGCATCGGGGATAAAGTGTGACCTCCAGAGGGTCTTATCCTAATAAGTGATGCGGCATGTAAAATAGCATGCCCCCAAGCATCCACAGGCAACTGGGATTGCATAAGCAATGGACGTGCAATCCATTGGAGTCTCTTTATAAGAGACTCAGCTAATCCGTTTTGGGTGTGAACATGTGCTACAGGATGTTCAACTTCAATACCCGTAGCCCGGCAATAGTCTTCGAAGACTTGTGAAGTAAATTCTCCCGCATTATCAAGACGTAGTTTCTTGATTTGGTTATCGGGGAAATGAGCACGCAACCTTATTATTTGTGCCAATAGCTTTGGAAAAGCTAGGTTGCGGGTGGACAAGAGGCACACATAAGACCATTTGGTTGATGCATCAATCAGTACCATGAAGTACCGAAATGGGCCACTTGAGGGGTGAATAGGCCCGCAAATGTCACCATGAATTCTCTCAAGGAAGCCAGGAGACTCTAATCCCACTTTCAGGAGGGATGGTCTCGTTATAAGTTTTCCCTTGAAACAAGGGAGACATGGAAATTCACCCTTTTGAAGAATCTTCATGTTCTTCAATTTGTGTCCACGGGATTCAGAGATGATGCGTCGCATCATTGCTGTTCCAGGGTGACCAAGTCTATTGTGCCAGAGTTCGAACTCTGGCAAGGATTGGCACGTCTGGTGCTCAGTCATATTGGCTTCTATTGGTTGAATGTATGTTTGGTAGAGACCCGACGTGAGTCCCTTTAATCGTTCGCAGATGATCTTCCGGTCATCTTTCTGACGAGTTACATACAGATATTCAACCGTATTTTCATCTCTGGTTTCTAAGTGATATCCGTTTAAACGGAAATCTTTGAAACTTACGAGATTCCTATTTGATTTAGGAGAGAATAATGCATTTTTTATTTGAAGTCTTGTGTTATTTGGGAGCAATATAATTGCTTCACCAGATCCTTCGATTATTTGGGACAGTCCTGAAATTGTGATAACAGGACCGTCATATTTATTTACGCTATTAAAATAGCAATGATCGCGAAGGATTGTGTGCGTTGAGGCACTGTCCACTAGGCACGCAGACATCATCTATATAAGCAAAAAAAAAGAAATTTTATTTGGGGGAAAATGTAGACAAAATAAAAGTCCGCACTAAAGCAAATAACAATCGAAATCTAAATGCATAGATAAATGATGATGCTCAATCTAGCAGATCGTCGTTCTCGAAGTCTTTAGCAGTAAAGACTGTTGGCGGCTGTACACCTGCCAAGTTTGTTTCAGGTCGAGACTTCTGGCTCGCCTGGTATAGATCCTGTAGGTGGCGAGGAGTGCGGCAGTTTCTGGACCAATGGCCAGTCATGCCGCATCTATGGCATTTGTCCTCCCAGGTCTTCTTTGGAAGTGACACGTGCTTGGTGTCCTTTCGCTTCCAAGTGAAGTTTCTTTTCCCTTTATTGTTTTTGTTTGTCTGGGGAGCTGCACCTCTTGGTTGCTTCATTACCGCTTTCCCTTTAGTATTTTTAGTCTTCCTCTTGTTTTTCCACTTCTGGGGAGAAACGTGGTGGGATTCAGGGATAGGGGCAGTGCCAGCTGGACGTAAGTTATGAGTTGCTAGCAGTAAATCTCGATTCTGCTCTGCTCTAAGTAGGCATGAGATCAGATCGGAGAATCTCGTGAAGTTGCGTTCACGATACTGCTGCATGAGGATTGCATCTTTCTCGTGAAACGAGGTAAATGTTTTTTCCAACATGCGCTGTTCTGTCACTTCTTCACCGCACAACTTCAGGCGTGAGGTGATGTTATGAAGTGCAGAATTATACTCAGCGACGGACTTATAGTCCTGAAGTCTGAGGTTTTCCCACTCATAACTGGCACGAGGTAATATAACATCAATTTGATGTTTATACCGTGCTTCCAGTGCTGCCCACAGGTCCTTCGGGTCCTCAACCGTTAAGTATTCGGCCTTTAAGGTCCGATCTATATGCTTCCTAATGTAGATTATGGCTTTCGCCTTATCTACATCGGATACAGTGGTTGTGGGGCTGCTGCTAGCTGTAGCAGAAGCTTCGGCCGCTGCTGGGGCCGAGGAAGGAGCCAAAATGGACCCAAGGAGGGCCATTGAACGCAAGTGGAACTTCAGGTCCACTCGCCAACTCAGGTAATTTGTCCCTGCAGAATCGAGGACCTCGAAATCGACGCTTGCCAATTTTGCCATTTATCTACGTATTTTAAAATGAGCATGAATTAATTAAAATTCAAAAATTCATGCATAAAGAAATAAACAAGTAAAAATGCGGGGATCGGCCAGATACCCAAAATAGTACACAGTCCAAAGTTCGTTTAAAGTCCATAATAGAAAAAAAAAAATAATACAACTTTGGAAACCCAAACTGAACTGGGTCCCTATATCTCCGTCTTCATATGCTGTTGCATCGAGCTTTGGCTTACACAGTCATGAATCGACTCCTTGCGGTCCAGCGGATGCGGCCAGGGAATTGACTAAGCCAGGACCACTTGTTACCCAGTCAAGCTAGGTTGGTCCAGCAAACTTAGCCAAGCACATTGACCGACATCATGATCCATTGAAGGAGTTTTCATCAATTCTATGTGCTGTTGCATCGAGCTTTGGCTTTTAGTACAAATTTCCTCACTTACAAATTCTCTCAAAAGAAAAATAAAAGTGCAGGAAAATAAATAGGTATACAATGGCCGATCCCGAAAAACACATTTTTACTTATTTAAACATCCACGCAGTTCTAAATATGCTACTGGCATAAAAATAAACAACCACGCATATATCTCAAGCATAATATATGGCAAAGGAAACTAGAAAATATAATTATCTCGTAGACCACGTGGAAACGTCATACACCGTTAGGTTAGTTGACTAACGGCAGAGCGGTCTCAGGATCTTTAAGATAGTTATATTTTGAAAAAATCCTAATATTACATAAATTAATAATAATACGAGAGTGTTATAATATTAGCAATTTGACAAACTGAGCGACAGGCCCATAACAAAAAATTAAAATAAATGAATATTTTGATTGGGGCTGCAAGCCCATAAGTAAAATATTAATCAATTTAATAACAATTTTATTAACATGGCTTCTAGCCCAATAACCCAAATTAAATTATTATTAATATTTGGGCTTCAAGCCCATTGGCAAAATTTTAATAAACAAATTGAAGATTGCAATTGGAATTACTGGGCTACAGGCCCGATGTGCAAAAAATTTATTTAACAAATTAAGTTTGCAATTGGATTTACTGGGCTTCTGGCCCAATTGGGAAAACTAAAATAATAGTTAAGCTGAATGGGACTGCATGCCCATAATACTTATTTTCATGTATAATCTGGGCTTCAGGCCCAATAAACAGCCCAACTACTGTAATAATCAAATTTTAAACCGCAAAAATTACTTATTTATAATTCAGTTTTGAACTGTGGGCTTTAATTGTGTACAAAATTATTTGGGCCTGAAATATTATCACAACAGAAGCACTTTCCAGCAAAACAAAACCGAGTTAAACTAGCCAGCCTAAATTATATGTTATGATGATGTTGGTGCGATCATAGAGTAGTCATTGTTCTCTGTTAAGTGCTTTCCCAAGCCTACAAAAGTCTTCCTGCTGAGCATGTGTCTTTTGGTCATACATAAGGCCTCAAACAGAAATGATTCCCGAGGAAAGGCAGAATAAATTGCATTGAGAAATAAACTGTCAACTAGGAGCTTGAACCCATGACATCTTGAAAGGTGGTGCTCAAATATTCTGACATCTGGTTGATTGGGATTTATGCAATATAATTCAATTCAATGGCATTATTTCTATTGTTTCCTTTCTGGAACACAAGGTGATGAATGAGATGTGAAGGTTGCCATTGAAAACAAAAAAAAAACAGAACAAAAAAAAAACATTCACCATGCAGGTATAAAGCATTTGCGACAGAGAGGATTTTTAAACAATTTTTTGTTTGTTTGTTATATTATGATAATAATAACAAAACGTCAAAATCTAAGGATTGTTTTTCACCTAAAATAACTAGGTGTATGTTCTAGATTTTGAGCAAAAATGTATATAATTTTTGTATATTATGTATTTACGGGATAAGAAATTATACCTCTAGATCGTTGATCTAGGGAAGAACAATTGTAATCCGTAGATAAAATAATCCCTGCTCCACAAATCGACGTCGCAAGAGCTTTGCCGCAACGAATCGCAGCAACAAAAGATTCCTAAGCGCAGTGAGGATGATTTGAGGGGATTATTAGGAGAAGCTCAAGAAGTAAAGCTAAAAGTGCTGATAACGTGTTAGAGAGTAATAGGACTCAAGAGAGAAAGAGACAAGATTTCTTAGCAAAAGAATAAGTCACCATGCTAAGAGCCATGGTGCTCTATTTATATATCTCATAGTGGGGAGGCCAAAAGCCTCTAGGAGACCAAGGGTCCCCATTACTCTAAGTAATGGGGGCCTAATGAATGGGTAATGAAGGAGGGGAGGCCAAAGGCCTCCCTCATTCATAACAATGGGATATTATTATAAAATTATCAAGAGGGCCGGGCAACAAACGGAATGTCACTCGAATGAGCAAGTTACGTGCAAACAAAGAGCAGCAGAAGCAAATCAAACAGAAGCAACTAATTTAGAGATCAATATCAGTCCATTTTCAAGAAAGGGGCGTCCACGTTGTCGTCGCTGCAGTACAGGCAAGGGTGCTGCTCGAATCCCTGCTCGGCCAGCAGCTTCCCCGTGCCCCTCACCATCTCCCCGTTGCTCAGCCTCCCTTCCCCCTCGCTCAGCACCCTCACAATCGCCACCACGAACGCGCTGTAGTGCTTCTCCCCCAGCTTCACCTCCCACGCCTCCTCCCTCTTCCTGCACGCGCTCACCAGGATCCCCTCGTCCGTGGCGTTCCCGCCGATCTGCTCCTTCTCCTGGTCGATGAGCCCGCCGCTGTGGCACGAGTCGGCGACCACGGTGAGGCTCGCTTTCTCCGGCAGCCGGTCAACAAGTTGTCTGAAGTATTCACCTGTCAGCAATTGCAGTACAACAGTTGGTTTCAGTTCACAAACATGTAGAGCTAAGACCAAGAGGGGTTGGTTGTGAGCCTACTTGAGATTCTTTTGAAATCACAAGGGAGGATGGCCGGCCGGTCGTCCTCGGTCACCAATCCCTGGCCGCTGAAGAAGAACAGGAGCACGTCGCCGGGCTCGGCCCTGCGGAGCATCCGGTCGAGGGCTTGCTGGATCTTCGCGCCCGTGGGCTTCACCGGCGCGTCGGCCGCGTCGGTCAGGACCTCGACGTCCCCAGGTTGGAACCCGAAGCGTGAGGTCAGCTGGTGTTGCATCAACCCGACGTTGTTGAAGCTGCCCTGGAGCTCGGCGGAGGTGCCGGCGTAGTTGCATCCCACCAAGACCCCCAGCCTCTTCTTCGCTTGCTCCATGGTATGCTCGGATTGGGTCTGGGAGTTCATTTATAATTCCAATTAGTGCAGATTCAAAGCTTTGGGAGTCAATTTAATCATTATTAATGCAGCGCCAGCTCGCTTGCACATTGGATTTGGATGTGTGAGTCTTCGTTAATCTAGATTAAGGACGACACTGGGGCTTTTGCTGGTATTATAAAAAGACATGATGATGCGTAGAGAGCAAACCAACTTGCAAAAATTGCTAAGTAATTGCATTGTTGGCCATTCTAAGAGAGACTCAATCAACCGTCTTATCCTACTTATTATTTTTTCTGAAAATCATTCACATACAAGTTCATTCCGGATGATGTATTGCGCAGATGGATTTCGATAGGCCAGATATGATTTTCACCTACCCATCTTGTTACCTGCACAGTATAATCAGCAAGAGCGTTAGCAAGTCGAATCATGGGGTAGATGTCCCAACTTCCTCTCCTCGTACGCTCAAATTAGAATATGATAGGTAAAATATATAATCTTAAATGGATGAGAGAATCAAAAGAATAGAATGTGTTTCGGGGTGTTTTCTCACCGCTAGAATTGTTGTAGGCTGGTTTGGATGTAGCGGCTGACATAGGACAACGTAAGCCGCTTTCTGGACGCTGGGCGAGCTAACCTCTGGCTGATTGGGGTTCGAGCCAAACTAGGATCCGAGCTATCTCCCAGCTATCTGCAACACATGAAGCTCATCAGGAGGTCAGATCTTGGGTCCGACCTAATCCCCTCAGATGCTTAAGTCAGTGGATGACTTGAAAAAGCTCGGTGGAACTATGTCCGACCTGTTTGGTATGTCATATGCTAGTCCTTAGGTCGAGCTATGGGGGAAATATAAGTGATGCGGGTCAAATACTGAGTATAAGAATACCTCATTATAGAGTCTCAGAGATTCGTCATCTCTCTCGTTGTTGAAGGGAATATTTAGAGGCGATAGTCTTATGACCGTTCTCCGACCTTAACGTTCAAGCATTTATGACGATTTATGGCATTTGACTTGAGCTCTTAGCATTGATGATGAGCTAACGATCAATCATTGAACGCCCTGTTAATGGACGGACCTATTAACTGAAGGAGCTTAACGGTCAGTTGAGCCGTCTCTTTGAATGAGGAGGTGATAAGCCGCACGTGAGGGCTTCCAGATTTCTGAGCCGAAGTTGTGGGCTTTACAGGACTCATTGGCTGGAGATAATTAATTGGGCGCCCTCTGGGCCGACCTAGGGTCATATCAATGGCCCACATCTCTTGATCCCAACCGACATGGCGTTTGAGGTCAGGAGATGTATCTCATGGAGATTGGATGGGCACAGAAGTTGAGACGACACATTTAATGTTGGCCGCCAAAGCTCCATGTCCTGAGGTTTGCATGCCAAAAGGCAGAATTTGAAATGTCGGTGCTTCAAGATGTTGACACACGTCCCTCATCGGATGGCCGAGCTTGATGTAACTGTTTGTATAAAACAGAATGTTGGAGGGGAGAGAGAGCTTTCTTTCTTGACTTCAAATAATCCCATATTCATTCTCCCCTATGTTCTTCATTTTCCTGCTTGATTTCGACATCGCCTGGGTAAGATAATTCCCCTTCTTTTCAATCTCTTTCCTCGACAATATCTAGGTTAATATGTTGAGAATCAAAGAAATCCATGCACCTGAGGAAGGTGAAGAGATGTCAGAGGTCGCCCAGCTCCTCTTTCGACAAAGGAAAGGGCTTGCTCATCGCTCCCTCAGAGGCCCCACTTCTGCAGAGTGGGATGTTGCATCCTCTGTGCCTAAGGAGATTCGAGATATGGTCCCCACAGTATCTTATTTCTTGGTCGATAAGATCAAAACTAAATATATTTTCCATCCGTATGGGGGACCGGGCCCTTTTGATAATGAAATTCTGTTTCTCCAAGAAATGTGAGGTCTGGATATATTCAAAGATGTTTCAGCTTGGGCTTCTTTCCCCTCCATCCTTTCATTCTCGAAGTTTTGAACATCCTTGAGCTCCACCTCTATCAATTAATGCCAAGTTCCATTTCTTCTCTAATCGGCTTCAATATGCTTTGCTTGTTACACGAAGTGGTGCCGACCTTACCGCTTTTCCATTTCTTCTTCTAAGTGAAGCTTTCTCCTTCGAATATGTTACCGCTAGGAAGAACACGATCCTCATAATGAACCTTCCAAGAAAAGTTCTCAATTGGAAGGAAAATTTCGTTTTCATCACCTTCCTAGCTAACATGACCTTCCTCACTTATTGGGGCCGGTTTGGCACTTTAGCATCACTGGAATTGAACCTTTCTGAGGCTAAATCCAAGGCGGCTAAGATTTTTTTAGCTCTATCGATCGAAGAAAGGTTGATTTATGACTGGTTAAATGACCTGTTGAATGACCAACGAGCGTCTTGTGGGATATGGGTAAGTTCTTTTTTTAGATTTTTTGTCTTCTTATATTTGCTCACATTAATCTTCTTTCTTTTTGTAGAGATGGGCAGACAAGAATTCAGTATGTCCCTCTATGTGAAAAAGCTTCTCCATCTCAGGTTTAAGAAGTTTACAGGTAGCACGTCGGTTCGTCCGTTAACTCGCCCACTAACAAAAGAGGATCAGATCTCAATTTTGTCCATCGGCATATTGAGTCAGGTTGATGATAGCTTGGCTACAGTAGCGAAGATCTCGCTCACAGCCAAGAGGGATTTGGCCCCAGTCGTCGAGAGCTCGACACTAGTTGCCAAGAGCTCACCCGAAGTTGTGGAAGGCTCGGCTGGGGTTGCTGAGGGCCCACAGAAGAGAAAAGGGCATTCTCCAGCCCATCCGAAGGATGTCAAGAAGAAGAGGAAGAAATGAACTTGTAGTCTTCCAACCTCAACCCCCACAGATGATCTTGCAGCTTTAGGTGAATCTTAGGGGCGGTGGAGTCATGGCCATGGGGAGGCTCCCTCCCTCCTAACTCGTTGTTTGGCTCATCTTCTTTTGAGCAAAAGCAAGCTCGGGTTTTACTCGTTTATAAGTTCACCCCCATCGATCTGGAATGCCCTAACGACGAGCTTGTTAAGCCTACTTTTAAAGTAGGATCTAGTGAATCAGTCTTTATTGATTGTGGGGTGGTAGCCTGGATAGCAGAGAACTACGTCCTTCCACGGGATCGCAATTTTATGAAAAAGATCGATCCTAAAAGGCTGGCCAGCTATATGGTTTGTGTCACGCCCCGCTTCCCTAAAATGGAAGGCAAGACGTGAGGAGGTCCGCTCAGACGTGGAGCTGTGAAGCTGCAGTCTGATAAGCGTATAAAATTCAATTGGCAGGTCCTTGCAACGCAATACGAAACAACGACAATAATAATGAAATGAAACAATAAGCAATTTATTAAATCTCAGAATATCCATAAAATAAATTACAATATCACAGAAAAGCCACCAGGCTCAAAAGGAAAATCTAAGGCCCATACATGGGCAACAAAGTACAACATACAAGCAAAGGTGCCACGCACCGACAACTAACAGCAGGCCTAAACAAAGGAAGAGAACACAAGCGGTCTCTAAGACTGGTCACCAATGACCACAAACTCCTCCTCGGCAACCATTGGCTCAGCGCCAGCAAACACTACGTCCTCTGCAACGGCCTCTAGCTCAGGATCTAACATGTGTCACCCAAAAGAGCAAGGGGCACATGTCAGCAAGTCTACAAGAGACTTGGGTAAGGAAACTGAAAGGAAAGTAAACTAACAACCTAGAAGTTATAGTAAAATGCGATGACATGGCAGTTAAGTATGATGCAACAGTTTAAAGAAAGAGACAAGCACGCACGATATAGCAAAAGCTACCAAGTCACTAATTCGCGAATCGCTTATCACGATTATCACTTATCACGATTATCACTTATAACGATTATCACTTATCACGATTATCACTTCGTGCTCAGAGTTTCCGTCTTTTGGCTAAAGTGGCTGATCGGGCCAACTCTTACGCTCAAGCGATCGTTTAACCCTACCCCTCCACGTGTATCGAGCGTTGGGATTAGCAACACACTATGCTCGCTTCTGGATCACGAGCCAGGAAGTATATTTGGCATAGGGGTGCACCTAGCCTCAAATCACGATGTAGGAGTCAAGATCCTACTCGCCGCAGCTTACATTTTAAAGTAGCGTGTGCTACACAATCACGATGGATAATCAATGTATGCAATGACATGAACAGATATTTACGTACCGTTAATTGAAATTAAACATGACATGCAAGCATGATGAAGGTGACGGATCTAGCTTCGTTGTCAAGCTAGATCAAAGGGCGTCTAGGCAGCTATCCTTTCACTGCCTAGTCTCTTTTACGCTAAAACAAGTAAATGGCCTAAGGACATGGTCTAAAACCCTAAGTGGCAAGTTTCACTTGCCTGATACCAAGGATGACGATCAACGAGGCACGTCACAAAATGTTAACGACAGAGGTGAGATCGCTGCCATAGCAAAACAACATCAGCACAATATCTCTAATATCCATTTTTATCAGGGTTTCAATAAAATCACAATGAGGGTTATGAGAATATTAAAGGATCGAACACTACTGTATAGAAGCAGAAGATCGATGCCGAGCAAGCACGGCGACGGAAGAACGATCCGGAGAACTATGGCTCAGATCTGGAAACGGTGAGGAAATCTGGAGAAGTGGGGTTTGGGGGTTTGCCGACGGCATATGGGGAGGTGGCCGGCGCTAATGAGGGCGAGAGGGGCTCTTTGAGGAAGGAGGAAGGGTTGAGGAAGGTTGGAGAAGATCAGAGATCAAAAGGGGAAGGAGAATGGCCAAGGGAAGTGAAAGAAAGAAAGAAAACGTTCGGGAGCTATTTATAGGAAAACTGCGGCGGCTAGGTCAAACCTAGGGTTTCTGGGTGATTTAGTCGGTCAACGAAGGGTGGCTGATCGACTAGTTCGGGAACTAATCGGTCGTTCAACTGTGACCGACTAAAATCAAACTGCGAAAGAAGGGAGAAATCTGGGAAGTGAATTAGTCGGTCTGTGAAGGCCCGTCGACCGACTAGTTTGAGACCTAGTTGGTCGGTGAGTGTTCATGGACCGACTAACGATAAACAGTAACTTAGGTAAAATTAATCAAATGAACTAGTCGGTCTGAGAGCAAGTTCTGACCGACTAGTTTCACATCTAGTCGGTCGTTGGTTGTTCTTAGACCGACTAAGAGTAAACAGTAACTCCTGAATAATTGATTTAATGAACTAGTCGGTTCCAGAAGAGTTCCTGACCGACTAGATTGGAATCTTGTCACGACCCGCTTCCCTAAAATGGAGGCGAGACGTGAAAAGGTCCGCACGGGAGTGGAGCGATGAAGCCCCAAACCCGATAAGCGTCAATTTAGTATAAGCAGGTCCCTGTAATTGCAATCGAAACAACAACAACAATAATAAGACGGATATGAAATACCAATCTCAAAATTTGTCCACAAAATATTCAACATCACAGAAAAGCCACCAGGCTAAAAGAAAGAGTCTAAGGGCCCAGAACAAGGCCAAACAAAAGCAACGACATAAAAAGCATGGGTGCCACGCACCGATAAGAAAACAACTGTCTAACAAAAGTAAAATACACGGAGACACTAGGACTGGTCCCCAGTGTCCACGTACTCCCCGTCCAACACGGGCGCAAGCTCGGCGTCCGCAAACACCTCACCCTCAGCGAGTAACTCAGGCTCAAGGTCTAACATGCGTCACCCAAAAGAGAAAGGGGCACATGTCAGCAAGTCTAAAAAGACTTGGGCAAGGAAACTGAAAGTAACTAGCAACCTAGCACTTGTAATATTAAGCAATGACATGGCAGTTAAGTATGATGCAACAGTTTAAAAGAGGCAAGCATGCACAATGTAGCAAAAGCTACCAAAACACTAATCACTTATCATTTAACACTTATCACTTAGTGCATAGAGAGTCCACCTGCTGGCCACTCGTGGCTCAGTCCGCTTATCTCTATCACTATTAATAACACTTATCACTTAACACTTAGTGCATAGAGAGTCCACCTGCTGGCCACTCGTGGCTCAGTCCGCTTATCTCTATCACTATTAATCACTTGTGCACTAGAGAGTCCACCTGCTGGCCGGAGTGGCGGATCAGGCCGACTCGGGGCTCAGTCCGCTTATCTCTTACCCCACCCATATGTGTATCGAGCATTGGCAATGCCAACCCACTGGCTCGCTTCTGGATCACGGGCCAGGAAGTGTATTTGGCATAGGGTTGTGCCCGCAACGCAGGTGCCTAGCCGGTATCCGAGCGTTGGGGTTTCCAACTACAGGGCTCGCTTCTGGAACACGAGCCAGGAATATAATATTGTAGCGTGTGCTACACAATCACAATAATTAATCATTATGCAATGACACGAACAAATGATTGCGTACCGTTAATTGAATTTAAACGTGACATACAAGCATGATGAGGGTGACGGACCAAGCTTCGTTGTCAAGCTAGGTCAATGGCGTCTAAACGGCTATCCTTTCACCGTTTAGTCTCTTTTACGCTAAAACAAGGTAAATGGCCTAAGACATGGCCCAAATCAAGAGATAGCAAGTTTCACTTGCCTATCACCGGGGATGACAGTTACGAAAGTTCGTTTCCGCGGATGCTAGCCTACGGGGAATCGCTGTTATGGGGAACAATCATCAAAACACAAGTATTTTATTAGGGTTTCATAAAAATTACAATAGGATAAGAAAACAACGGTAGATCGATTTCTTACCGAGAGGAGGCGGAAGAAACACTCCGGGGAACCCTAAGACCAGATCTGGAAAAGATTGGGGGAAGTTGGAGAAACTAGGGTTTTGGGTGATTTGGGGTTTGATGAGATTTTTGGTGAGGTTTTGGGGAATATGAGTGGTAGATAGAGTGAATGGATGGATTGGATGATGGATTTAGGGCTTGGAATGAAGGATTGAAGCTTGGAGGAAGATGGGGGCTTAGAGGGGAAGAAACTAGGGCTTAGGGTCGTGTTGGAGAAGAAGAAAACGATTGGGTTGGGTATTTATAGGCTAGGCTGGCGGCTGCCCAGAAATTAGGGTTTTAACACAGACTAGTCGGTCAAAGAACAACCACTGACCGACTAGTTTGACAACTAGTCGGTCGGTCGACCAACGCAGACCGACTAAGTGTAAACAGTAACTCCTGAACGAAAATAGGATTTAGAGTTAGTCAGTCCATGAACAAGTACTGACCGACTAGTTTAGAAACTAGTCGGTCGATGAACGTTCTTAGACCGACTAAGAGTAAACAGTAACTGATACAAAAATAATATGATGAGTTAGTCGGTTCAAGAAGCATTGCTGACCGACTAGTTTGCAACCTAGTCGGTCAACCAACGTTCTTAGACCGACTAACGATAAACAGTAACTCCTGAGAAAATTTAGAAAGCTCACTAGTCGGTCCAAGAAGGATTGCCGACCGACTGGATCGTCATCTAGTCGGTCGGTGCCCCTTCTTATACCGGCTAATGAGCACCAAAAGTTCCGATACGGAGCGCGAGGCCCCGTGATCGAATCCTAAGACTCCTAGGCTTGATCTAATAGTTAGATATGACCGTTATGAAGCCCGTCACAAACGACGTACTTCGAAATCGACGATCCTAAGGAAGAATCGAGAAAATACGACGAATCGATCGAAAATGAAAGCTACTGAGACGAAAATCACACGTGAGGAGAAAATCCATTCAAAACACATATTATATTATAATAAATCCAGATACATGAAAAGCAGTCGTTACATCCTCCCCAACTTAAGAAAAATTCCGTCCTCGGAATTCCCAAATACTCACGAGTCCGGAAACAAGAGTGGGTAGCGCTCTCGCATCTCATCTTCTCTCTCCCAAGTAGACTCTCCCGGCGAACCGTGTCGCCACATCACTCTCACAAGATCGACAATCTTGTTCCGAAGTGATTTCTGACGCCTGTCCAGAATCTACACTGGATGCTGGTCATACGTCAAATCTGAGCGAACGGCGATCTCCGAGAAATCCACGGCATGAGATGGATCGCTAATGTATCGACGAAGCTGCGACACATGGAAAACATTGTGAACTCCTTCCAAAGATGGCGGCAAGGCCAAGCGATACGCTACCTCACCAACCCTCTCCAAAATGTCAAATGGTCCAATGTATCGCGGGCTCAACTTCCCACGCTTCCCGAAACGTATCACACCACGATTCGGGGAAATCTTCAAGAACACATGGTCGCCCGGCTGAAACTCCAAAGGTCGACGTTTAGCATCCGCCCAATGCTTAAAACGGTCCTGAGCAATCCTCAACCTCTCCCGAATATTCCTGACGATCTCCACGGCCTCCACGATCATCTCAGGTCCCAACAACTCCCGATCACCAACGTCATCCCAACTCAATGGCGATCGACATTTCCTCCCATAAAGAGCGGCAAAAGGCGCCATGCCAATACTCGCCTGGAAGCTGTTGTTGTAGGAAAACTCCACCAAATGCAGATGGTCCTCCCACGAACCCTTGAAATCCAACATGCACGCCCTCAGCATGTCTTCCAAAATCTGAATCGTCCTCTCGGACTGGCCATCCGTCTGCGGATGGTACGCCGTGCTGAAACTCAGACGCGTACCCAAGCTCTTCTGCAAACTCTGCCAAAACTGAGATGTGAACCTCGTGTCTCTGTCCGACACGATACTCACGGGGACTCCATGAAGTCGCACGACTTCCTCCATATATCTCCTCGCTAGCACCTCCGTGGACTGTCCCACTTGAAATGGAATAAAGTGCGCAGATTTGGTCAATCGATCTACGATCACCCAAATCGCGTCATTCTGCTTCGGACTCCGAGGTAGTCCAGTCACGAAATCCATAGTGATGTGCTGCCACTTCCACTCCGGAATCGGAAGCGGTTGTAGCAACCCGGCCGAACGCTGATGCTCCGCCTTCACTTGCTGGCAAACCAAGCACTTGGCTACACTCCGAGCCACGCTCCTCTTCATACCATGCCACCAATAATTCAGACGAAGATCCTGGTACATCTTGGTGCCACCAGGATGCACAGAATACGGCGAACTGTGTGCCTCCACCATCAGCTCCTCTCTGATATCCCCAGCTGGCACACACAACCTGGCTCCAAACCTCAACGAGCCATCCTCATGAATCAAAAAGTCAGTCCGCAGACCGGCTTCCACCATCTCCCGAATCCTGACCAACTTCGGATCTCCGGCCTGGCCAGCCTTAATCCGATCCACGATCGTCGCCTGTACCTGCATGTACATCAACGAAGAAGCCTCCCCAGGAAGAACAATCTCCACTCCAGACTCGCAAAAATCCTGCTGCAATCTCCACTGCGAGGTCAAAATCATCACAGCTGGAAGCCTACTCAAAGCATCAGGAACCACATTCACCTTGCCAGGGTGATACTGCAAATCAATCTCATAATCCGCCATAAGCTCCAACCACCGACGCTGTCGCATGTTGAGCTCCTTCTGAGTGAAAATATACTTCAAGCTTTTGTGATCGGTGAAAATCTTCACTTTCTCACTCAGCAAGAAGTGCCTCCAAATCCTAAGAGCGAACACAACGGCAGCCAACTCCAAATCATGCGTCGGGTAATTCTTCTCATGAACCTTAAGCTGACGAGACGCATACGCCACAACATGTCCGTGCTGATGCAGTACGCAACCGAGACCCTTGCCAGAAGCATCGCAAAAGATCTCAAATCCACCGCTGCGATCAGGCACCACAAGAATAGGGGCCGTCGTCAACCTCTCCTTCAGAATACCAAAAGCACTCTCACAATCACCCGACCAAACAAAAGCAACATCCTTCCGCGTCAACCTGGTCATTGGCTCAGCAATACGAGAAAAGTCCTTAATGAATCGCCTATAGTAACCAGCAAGTCCAAGGAAACTCCGAATCTCAGACGCAGACGACGGAACAGGCCACTCCCTGATGGCCCTAATCTTCTCGGGATCCACAGAAATTCCATCTCCAGTCACCACATGCCCAAGAAAAGCAACTCGATCCAGCCAAAACTCGCACTTCGAAAACTTAGCATACAAACGATGCTTCCTCAAGATTTCCAATACCGTCATCAAGTGCGATGCATGCTCTTCCTCCGACTTCGAATAGATCAGAATGTCGTCGATAAAGATAACGACAAACTTATCCAAAAAGTCGTAGAAAATCAGGTTCATCAGATTCATGAAAACTGCGGGCGCGTTAGTTACACCGAAAGGCATAACCACAAACTCATAGTGTCCATACTTCGTCCTGAACGCTGTCTTCGGAACATCATCCCTCTTCACCTTCAACTGATGGTAACCACTCCTCAAATCCAACTTAGAAAACACCCTCGAACCTCCAAGCTGATCAAAAATATCATCGATGCGGGGCAACGGGTATTTATTCTTAATGGTCACCGCATTCAATCCCCGATAGTCCACGCACATGTGACGCGAACCATCCTTCTTCTTAACCAGCAACACCGGTGCTCCCCACGGAGACACACTGGGATTAATATAACCCTTCAGCAACAGCTCATCCAACTGCTTCCGCAACTCTTCCAATTCAGCAGGCGCCATACGATACGGCGCCTTCGAAATCGGCTGCGCACCTGGAAGAAGATCGATAGAAAATTCCAAAGCTCGATCAGGCGGCAAACCAGACATCTCCTCGGGGAAGACGTCGCCAAAATCTCGCACCACAGCTGGCCACTCCAGCTCCAACTGCATAGCCACAGCCTCCACCGGCCTGGCCCGAAATCTGACAGGACCAAGCGAACTGCTACCACGACTGAACTCAAATACTGGATGTCCGGGAATCTCGAACACCACCTTCTTCCGACGACAGTCGATCGTAGCATAGAAGCTCGCAAGCCAATCCATCCCAAAGACTGCATCGTAGTTGGTGATGTTGTGGACAATAAAATCAGCATAAAGCTCATGTCCACAAACCACCACAGAGCAAGGACTGCACCCACGATGCACCGTGACTACTCCATTCCCTGTGACGATATTCCAACTCTTGGAGAGAGGGGACGTCGACAAGGAATGCTTCTCCACGAAGCTCTGGGCCAAAATGCACATTGACGCACCTGAGTCAAAGAGGACTCGGGCAGGGAACGTGCAAACCAAAACCACACCTAACAAACAGTCTAATCAATCAAATCTTACTCTAGCAACATTCATACACAAGCATCCAGCATAATTTAACAATCAACTAATTAAGGAAGGAACAATCTAGATCGAAAGTTACCTGCAATGACCTCATCCATGGCCAAAACCTCCTCCTCAGTCATCAGGAATGCCTGCCTCCTCGGCGGAGCGGCCCGCTCAAAAGCCTGCCTCTACGGGACGAGGGGCACCCCACGACCAGCGGGCACCGGGGCTCTCTGCTGCAAAGGCGGGGCAGCAATAGGTGTCTGCCAAGGTTGCCTCAACCTCGGGCACTCCCTGAGAGCATGGGCGGGATCTCCACAAGCAATACATTGCCCCAAGAACTTCCTACACGATTCCTTGATATGACCCTCCTTGCCACAGAAATGGCAAACCCTCCGAACAGGCCCCCCTGGCCTCTTGAACTGAACAGGATGGTTCGGCCTGAATCCAGGTCGAACCACAGCTCTCGCCTGCTCCACAGGCCTCTTCCCAGTACCAACAACAGACCCCTTCCTCTGGTTCACAAGCAGCTCCTGCCTCTTGGCAGCGACCAAAACCTTCTGATAAGATTCCCGGTCAGAAGAGGTCACAAAGCTCTGGAGCTCTGAAGCAAGCCCCTGCAGAAACCTCTGAGCTCGCTCCTCAGCGTCCTGCACCATCTTTGGTGCAAACCGACTCAGCCTCATGAACTCCTGGTGGTACATGTCCACCGACGAGTTCCCCTGCTTCAGATCGATAAAACGCTGCAGCATCTCTTCCCTGGCAGCCTTCGGGAAAAACTCACCATCAAATCTGGCCTTGAAGGTAGCCCAGACGATCGGCTCCACCAACATCCTTTCCTCAGCATCCCACCAATTCCTGGCGTTATCCTTCAGCTGGCGCTTCGCCAAGTCAACCCAACTAACTTCGTTGACCTTGGACATCTTCAGATTGTCCTCGATATTCCTCATCCATTCATCAGCAGCTAGTGGACCTTCGGTTCCATCAAAATACGCAGGACCCAGCTCTCTGAACTGCTTCGCCCCGGGCTCAGGGCGAGGGGTCTCCACCACCCGAGCAGCTCGAGTCACTGGAGCATTCTGCACCTGCAGGAGCACACCCTGCTGAACTTGCATCATCTGCAACATCATCCGCATCATCTCTCCATTAGTGGGCTCCCGCTCAGGCTCCTCGTCATGAGGGGGCGCACCACTACCACCACCACGGGTGATTCGCCTTCCTGCCATCTAATGACGCAGAAAACGAAACAATTAGACTCATAGCTTAGGGCTCAGATGTCGAACTTATTTGTTGGACAATGTTGTATTATTATTGTTATCCCGATAATTACAGTTACAGAAGGACCTGCATGGGCCACCACTAAAACCTGTCACGACCCGCTTCCCTAAAATGGAGGCGAGACGTGAAAAGGTCCGCACGGGAGTGGAGCGATGAAGCCCCAAACCCGATAAGCGTCAATTTAGTATAAGCAGGTCCCTGTAATTGCAATCGAAACAACAACAACAATAATAAGACGGATATGAAATAAGAATCTCAAAATTTGTCCACAAAATATTCAACATCGCAGAAAAGCCACCAGGCTAAAAGAAAGAGTCTAAGGGCCCAGAACAAGGCCAAACAAAAGCAACGACATAAAAAGCATGGGTGCCACGCACCGATAAGAAAACAACTGTCTAACAAAAGTAAAACACACGGAGACACTAGGACTGGTCCCCAGTGTCCACGTACTCCCCGTCCAACACGGGCGCAAGCTCGGCGTCCGCAAACACCTCACCCTCAGCGAGCAACTCAGGCTCAAGGTCTAACATGCGTCACCCAAAAGAGAAAGGGGCACATGTCAGCAAGTCTAAAAAGACTTGGGCAAGGAAACTGAAAGTAACTAGCAACCTAGCACTTGTAATATTAAGCAATGACATGGCAGTTAAGTATGATGCAACAGTTTAAAAGAGGCAAGCATGCACAATGTAGCAAAAGCTACCAAAACACTAATCACTTATCATTTAACACTTATCACTTAGTGCATAGAGAGTCCACCTGCTGGCCACTCGTGGCTCAGTCCGCTTATCTCTATCACTATTAATAACACTTATCACTTAACACTTAGTGCATAGAGAGTCCACCTGCTGGCCACTCGTGGCTCAGTCCGCTTATCTCTATCACTATTAATCACTTGTGCACTAGAGAGTCCACCTGCTGGCCGGAGTGGCGGATCAGGCCGACTCGGGGCTCAGTCCGCTTATCTCTTACCCCACCCATATGTGTATCGAGCATTGGCAATGCCAACCCACTGGCTCGCTTCTGGATCACGGGCCAGGAAGTGTATTTGGCATAGGGTTGTGCCCGCAACGCAGGTGCCTAGCCGGTATCCGAGCGTTGGGGTTTCCAACTACAGGGCTCGCTTCTGGAACACGAGCCAGGAATATAATATTGTAGCGTGTGCTACACAATCACAATAATTAATCACTATGCAATGACACGAACAAATGATTGCGTACCGTTAATTGAATTTAAACGTGACATACAAGCATGATGAGGGTGACGGACCAAGCTTCGTTGTCAAGCTAGGTCAATGGCGTCTAAACGGCTATCCTTTCACCGTTTAGTCTCTTTTACGCTAAAACAAGGTAAATGGCCTAAGACATGGCCCAAATCAAGAGATAGCAAGTTTCACTTGCCTATCACCGGGGATGACGGTTACGAAAGTTCGTTTCCGCGGATGCTAGCCTACGGGGAATCGCTGTTATGGGGAACAATCATCAAAACACAAGTATTTTATTAGGGTTTCATAAAAATTACAATAGGATAAGAAAACAACGGTAGATCGATTTCTTACTGAGAGGAGGCGGAAGAAACACTCCGGGGAACCCTAAGACCAGATCTGGAAAAGATTGGGGGAAGTTGGAGAAACTAGGGTTTTGGGTGATTTGGGGTTTGATGAGATTTTTGGTGAGGTTTTGGGGAATATGAGTGGTAGATAGAGTGAATGGATGGATTGGATGATGGATTTAGGGCTTGGAATGAAGGATTGAAGCTTGGAGGAAGATGGGGGCTTAGAGGGGAAGAAACTAGGGCTTAGGGTCGTGTTGGAGAAGAAGAAAACGATTGGGTTGGGTATTTATAGGCTAGGCTGGCGGCTGCCCAGAAATTAGGGTTTTAACACAGACTAGTCGGTCAAAGAACAACCACTGACCGACTAGTTTGACAACTAGTCGGTCGGTCGACCAACGCAGACCGACTAAGTGTAAACAGTAACTCCTAAACGAAAATAGGATTTAGAGTTAGTCGGTCCATGAACAAGTACTGACCGACTAGTTTAGAAACTAGTCGGTTGATGAACGTTCTTAGACCGACTAAGAGTAAACAGTAACTGATACAAAAATAATATGATGAGTTAGTCGGTTCAAGAAGCATTGCTGACCGACTAGTTTGCAACCTAGTCGGTCAACCAACGTTCTTAGACCGACTAACGATAAACAGTAACTCCTGAGAAAATTTAGAAAGCTCACTAGTCGGTCCAAGAAGGATTGCCGACCGACTGGATCGTCATCTAGTCGGTCGGTGCCCCTTCTTATACTGGCTAATGAGCACCAAAAGTTCCGATACGGAGCGCGAGGCCCCGTGATCGAATCCTAAGACTCCTAGGCTTGATCTAATAGTTAGATATGACCGTTATGAAGCCCGTCACAAACGACGTACTTCGAAATCGACGATCCTAAGGAAGAATCGAGAAAATACGACGAATCGATCGAAAATGAAAGCTACGGAGACGAAAATCACACGTGAGGAGAAAATCCATTCAAAACACATATTATATTATAATAAATCCAGATACATGAAAAGCAGTCGTTACAAATCTAGTCGGTTGGTCCCCCTTCTTGAACTAACTAACGTGCACGAAAAGTCTCGATATGGAGCGCGAAGCTCCGGTAAGGATTCCTATGGCTCCGAAGCTCAAACTAACTCTAAGATATAAGCGATATGAAGCTCGTCATGTGTGACTTACTCCAGGCTCAACGATCTAAGGAAGAAGCTAGAAAATCACAACGAAACGAACGAAAGCGAAAGCTACGGAGACGGAAATCACATGTAAGGAGAAAATCCACCAAGACATATATATATATATATATATATATATATATATATATATATCGATAACACTAATATAGAAAACCAGTCGTTACATCCTACCCACCTTAGAATAAAGTCCGTCCTCGGACTTTCTAACATATCTAGTCGCTCTGGTAACTACCCTTAATCAGTTTCACATTACATTTCAACTAGGTATATTCAATACAAGTGCTTATATATTTGTATTAGGTAGTCAAACATTAACACTACTGATATGTGTGTGTGTGTGTGTGTGTGTGTGTGTGTGTGTGTATTCACGCACATCATACACTTATTCCTATCATAGTCAGTCAGATGCATACACGTATTTCTATCATATATATATATACATACATCCCTTATGTAGCTATTACTTCCTAGCACGAAACAAAAATCCAGATACTTACAACCAATTAAATAGTTCACACCAGTAAATACCATCGAAATACTCTACGTTAGGTAGCTACCTATGAACAAGGCAATAAGAATACACTACTCCCTATATCTCCTAGTATACATCCAATACCAAACACGTCACACATGTAATCACACCACACCATTCTAAACTCAAGTTATTATATTTAATATACTTCCACCATCATTATAATTTCACAATTTATAGTCATTCAAACGCACACAGATACTTCACCATATATTTACTTCAAATATAGTCCTATAACTATATTCACGACACGCCACACATGCCATGGTCATCAATACTTATAACTAAGCACATACTTATCCGTGCATGTGTAGGGAAATATGCCCTCAGATCATTTGTATTTGATGCAAATGATAATAGGGACTAAATTGCATATGATGCAAAAGAGATTAAATGTGTTTTAAATAGTTTAAGACAATATTTAATAATATAAACTTAAGGAAAAGCTCACGGGTAAGACGGAAATGTCCCGGTCTTTGCCCAGGTTCGAACGGCGTCCAAATCGGACGTCAAATGCTCAAGATATGCCCAAAAGAGTTCTACGGATCAGTCCAAGCTGACCCAGGCCAGACTGGGTCTGGCCTGGACGCCTGGCTGGACCCTGAATCAGCCCAGGCTGAACAGGCCTGGGCGCCCGGGCCTGGGCGCCCGGCCCAAGCCAGGGCCTGGGCCCGCCCAGGCGCCCAGAAGCATGTGCGCCTGGGCCCAGGCGGGCCCAGGCGCCCTGGGCGCCTGGCCTGACTGGGCCAGGCGTCCAGTCTGGGCGCGCCCAGACCAGGTTCTGAACCTGGTCTGGGCTTGCCCAGCAGGCCTGGTGGGCCCCGCAGAATAGGTTTTCAGAAACCTAAGTTGGGTAGTTTTTGACGGCTCAGTTTTTGCGAAAAACTAGCCATGAGTTGAAATTTGAGCGGTCAATTGGAGGGTCAAATGAACTCCGATTGACGAACGTTTTTTTCCTATGCGTTCACCGTTGAACACCCTTCGAATTGATAGGTTGTATCAATCCTGAAGTTCAACGGTGAGTGAGTTAAAATTCACGGAAGTTTGCACTTTGTGAAGTGCAAACTAACTTGATTTTAATTAACTCATATTAATAGTCCCACATCGGATTTTGAGAAAAGGGGAGAGTCCGCCGCCTATATAAGTAGGGGTCTGCTCTCCTCCTCAAAACTCGTCCCAAGCTCTAGATCTGAGCGGCTCTCAAAACTATTGGAGCACGCTCGGATCTAAGCTAAAATTAATATTTCTCCTCTCCCTATAAATTTCTGCCTTGCTCCTGAGGGCTCTAGCAAAGCCGCAAAGGAGTTCGGATTCAGATCCGAAATCTAGGCGGAGGTTTCACTCGCGTGAAACTTTCTGGAGCAAGTGGTTGGCTCGGCGACGAGAAGTTGCTGGGATCGGCGCAAGTGGTTGCTGGGATCGGAGCGGTTCGTGCGGGAAGGGCAATTAATTGCCTTCGGTAACACTTTTACTGCAAGGCAAGAGTTACGGGTATGTTGAGTTTTCTCAACTTTAGTTTTAATTAATGTGCATTAATTTTATTGCAGTAGCTATAGTAGTTAATTAGATAGTAGTATCCTCAGGGGTTGGTCTGGACCCAACCCCGGGATAGTAGCGTTTTCTTGGCTCGGGTTTTATGAAGATAGGGCTAGTTTATATAAAGTGTTTATATAAAGTTTTTCTCTTTATTTTTCCGCTTCCGTTGCGTTAAATTTTGTGCAAGGTTGTCCGGCCTTCGCTCTCAAGTACGGCGAAGGACGAACAATGCACTAGTCGAAAGTAAGCCCCTGATCTAATAAAACCCATCATTGGTATCAGAGCCATGCTACATAGACTATCTAAATACTGCTTTTATGAAATGCATGTTATTAAAACTTGTAGTTAGTCTTGAACTAACTATATGTTGGTTTTCAAATTTTTCGAAAATTGTTTTGAAAACCAAGATTAGATCTTTTTTAATTATGTGATAATTAATGTCTTTATGTTTCTTTTTGCTTTTATTTGATAATTGCTAAAAGAAAGACTTGTAGGGTTAGCCATTAAAATTCATTTAAATCTTTAATCTGATTAAATTTAAATGACTAGCTTTGGCTATGTTTTAAAATGTTGTTCACAATATTTTAAATAACACATCCTAATGAATGATTAGGATTGTCTCTTGTTTGTTGAAACAATTCTGATGTGATTTATTAAAATCCTATAGTTGATAGGTTTCTAATAAAAGTTATGAAACACATCCTAATAATTTTGAATTATAGGTTATGACTAGTTGATAGGATTAACTAGTTAAATAAATCATAACAACCAGATTAAATCAATATAACACTTTTTATCATTAGCACTTTCAATGGAGAATGGTATGGGTAGGTAGTTAGGGAAGGTGTTGTGGATCGACTCAGCTTTGTTGGGCGCAAGTGATCCTGCCCGGCCCTAACCCTGGTCATGCCCGCTTGTACCGCAAAGTTGCTGATAATAAAATGTGTTAGCTTTGGTTATATCTAGTCAATGCGTTATAAATCTTGTTAAAGATTAATTCGTATCCCTCCTTGATTTTGGAGCTTTGTAACTCAAAGAAAACATTTATAGTTGTTGAGTCTCCTCAAGCTATGACATGTTTCTCTTTAAGGAACAAACTCCAACATACATGTGATGTAGTCTGGACTTGACCCAAATCGATGCGTCGGGTCTCCTCGAGCATCGATCTAAGTCAAATCTGAACACGAAATCAAGGGTCTGACTAGACCAGTCATTATGATTAGTTGAGTCTCCTCAAGATCATAAGTAACTGTGGGTAAGAATCGATAGGGAGTCACATGTGATATGATTGACTAAGAGTTAGTCTACCAATCATGGAACCAATCAACTTGTTGAGTCTCCTCAAGGTTGTGAGGTTCATGATGATTGGGTCCCTCTTTCACTATATTTTAAGATATTAAAATTCGTTCATTTCCGAGAATGATCGTAAAATAGTGGGAGACCATAGTTAATTAAAAACCATATTAACTATATTATTTTATCATGAATTACACTAAATTCATTCTATGTCTTTTGCAGCATGAAAACGAATATGAATCTTATCCTGAATAATAAATTGACTGGTTTAAATATTGATTGCTTAGAAAACTTTGGGCTTAACGGAGAGAAGAAAGGACATATTGATGTCTCGACTTCTAAGGTATTAGTTATACAGAGTATAGTCCTTTCTGTAACTTCTAACGCATGGGTATTGGATACTGGTGCGGGTACTCACATTTGTAATTCGTTACAAGGTATGAGCAAATTTAGAAACTTAAGAAAGGACGAAATAGTTCTTCAAGTTGGTAATGGAGCTAATGTAGCTGCTAAAGCCGTAGGAGACCTAAAGCACACCTTGGCAAACGGTGCCACATTGTTTTTGAAACAATGTTATTATATACCAAATTTTCTATGCAACGTTATTTCCATTTCGGCTTTGGCCAAAGACGGATATAAATTTACCATTAATGAATCTGTTATGAACATTTTCTTTAATGATAAATTGCTGGGATTTGGAACAATGAATAATGGTGTATACACTCTGTCTAATGACGTTGTGTTAACTGTTAACACACGAAAACGTAAGGAATCTAGTTTTAATGAAACTTTCCTTTGGCACTGTAGACTAGGCCATATCGGAGAGAAAAGACTTAGCAAGTTGCATAAAGAGGGGTCTCTTGACCTCTCGAATTATGAGTCGTACGACACTTGCGAGTCTTGTCTCAAAGGTAAAATGGCTAAAACTCCATTTACGGGTAAAGGGGAAAGAGTTAGTGAACTCTTGGGTCTAGTACATTCTGATGTATGTGGACCAATGTCTACTTTAGCGAAAGGAGGATATTCATACTTTGTTACTTTTACTGATGATCACTCTAGGTTCGGACATGTGTTCTTGATGAAGCACAAGTCTGATACATTTGAGCGATTCAAAGAGTATCGTAACGAAGTTGAAAAACAGACGGGCAAAAGTATTAAAATTCTTCGATCTGATCGAGGAGGAGAATACTTGAGCCATGAATTCCTTGCGCATTTAAAAGAGAATGGGATTCTCTCTCAGATCACTCCTCCTTACACACCTCAACATAATGGTGTATCAGAAAGAAGGAATCGTACCTTGTTAGACATGGTTGATCAATGATGAGTGACTCTGGGTTACCTATCTCCCTTTGGGGCTATGCCCTAGAAACTGCTACCCATATCCTTAATAGAGTTCCATCTAGATCCGTGCCATTGACACCATATGAGATATGGAACGGGAAGAAACCAAACCTTAAGCATATTAAGGTATGGGGTTGTCCTGCGTATGTCAAGAAGCTTAATCCAGATAAACTGGAGGATAGGTCTGTTATGTGTAGATTCATTGGGTATCCTAGTCACTCGACGGGACACATTTTCTATCACCAGGAACAACAGAAGATTGTTGTGTCCAAACACGCCACCTTTCTTGAAAAGGAATTCCTTGTGAAGGAGTCTAATGGCGAGGTAATAAAACTGGACGAAAGTCTAGAGACTGAATCAACACATGAACAGATCGCGGAACCAGTGGGAGAGGCAGAGCCTAATGCTCCTGAAGCAATTATTAGGAAGTCAAATAGGATTCCTCGAGCTCCAGAAAGATACTACGGATTTCTCGTAGATGGAGGAGTTGAGGATAGCATCTTAGTTGAAGATGATCCTATTAGCTTCCAAGAAGCAATTCAGAGTAGAGACTCTAAGAAATGGCTGGATGCAATGAAATCTGAGATGGATTCCATGCACATTAATAAAGTTTGGACTTTAGAGAATGTGCCCAAGGGAAGTGTTCCTATTGGCTGCAAATGGATCTTCAAAAGGAAGATCGGTGCAGATGGAAAAATAGAAACGTACAAGGCTAAACTTGTTGCGAAAGGTTATCGTCAGATTCTAGGTGTAGATTATGACGAAACTTTCTCACCCGTAGCCATGCACAAATCCATCCGGATTGTACTCGCTATTGCTGCCCATCACAACTACGAAATCTGGCAGATGGATGTAAAAACTGCATTTCTAAATGGTGATTTAGAAGAGCATATTTACATGACTCAGCCGGAAGGTTTCGAAGTCAGTGGGAGTAAAGGGAAAGCGTGCAGACTGCATAGATCCATTTATGGATTGAAGCAGGCATCCAGGAGCTGGAACATCCGATTTGATAATACGGTCAAAGAGTTTGATTTTATTAAAAATGAAGATGAGCCATGCGTTTATAAGAAAACCAGTGGAAACAATTTAGTCATCCTCGTACTTTATGTTGATGACATTCTCTTAATAGGTAACAACATACCGATGTTAAAGTCTGTTAAGGATTGGTTATCAACTAACTTCTCCATGAAAGATTTGGGAGAAGCATCCTACATACTAGGTGTGAAGATCTATAGAGATAGATTTAAAAGGATGCTAGGACTCTCCCAATCTAGGTACATTGATACTTTGTTAAAACGGTTTAACATGGAAAACAGTAAAGGTGGGTTTATACCCGCAAATCACGGAATAAGTCTTTCCAAGAAGATGTCTCCAAAGACTGACTTGGAAAGAGAACGCATGAGCAATATTCCATATGCTTCGGCAGTTGGATCGATCATGTATTCCATGATATGTACCAGACCTGATGTCGCTTTTGCACTAGGTGCAGTAAGTCGATATCAGTTTAACTATGGAGAAGAACACTGGAAAGCAGTCAAGACGATTCTCAAGTACTTGCGAAGAACAAGAGATCTAGTTTTGATTTATGGAAGTGAAGAACTCAAAATTGAGGGCTTCACGGATTCCAGCTTTCAGAGTGACGTGGATGACAGCAAGTCAATTTCAGGATACATTTTCACTCTCAACGGATGTGCAGTGAGCTGGAGGAGTTCAAAGCAAGACACCGTTGCTGATTCAACTATGGAGGCCGAATATATAGCGGCCAATGATGCAGCAAAGGAAGCTGTCTGGATTAGGAAATTTGTGAGCCAGCTAGGAGTGGTGCCTACTGTTATAGATCCAATACCGTTGTATTGTGATAACAATGCCACATTGAGCTTGGTCAAAGAACCCAGATTCCACAAGAGATCCAGACACATTCTTCGAAAATATCATTTGATACGTGATATTGAGAAGAGGAAGGACATAGAAATCCTCAGAGTCTCGTCTGAAGAGAATTTAGCTGATCCATTTACAAAGGCCCTTGCACGTGATCGTTTGGAGAAACTAATGTGTAAAAGCGGTATGAAATACCATAAAGAGTGGGCCTTGTAGTGAGTGGTAGATGTTTTGAGAGTTGTATGCCTATGAGGCACATTGTCCTGAAAAACATCTTATTCATGAATAAAATAAATTTATTGGTATCAAATTATCTTTGTGCATTCGTGTCATCTTATATACTTAGATAATTTCCTTAGACTTATAGCAAGGTATACACTTATCTTGATGCCGATCACGATTATGAGAAAGTGTTTTTTACCGATTGGAGCTTAAAGTCTTAAACTGGTTCGTGGTCATTGATATGTCGAGAAAAGGATATCGACACATCGATAAGACCATTGTGTCTTTGTATTCACTATGGATTAGTAACGATGGACTCGTAATCGTTTGACTTGGTGAAGTCAGAAACAAGACGCAGGTGCTCATTAGAGAATGAGTTCACTGAACGACTCATAAAAGATTATCATTTGGTTAAACTTAATTTAAAATGTCAATGATAACTTTTTGTGATGATAGGCAAGCTGGTCCTATAACTTGAAGACATTGAACAAACCTGCATGTGAATGGTGTCACTTAGATCATTTTCCTAGCTTCAAGACTTTACTTGTCGAAAGGATTTTGGTTGGGTGGCATTTGAAGCATGTGAGGGGAGTTGTGTCTAAGAAAGGATTCGTCTCTCTCATTAAGGAGAGTTAGTGTTGTATGTGTTGGTTCGGTGCTTTAGTGAAAATCTTTGATCAAAGTATGTTGAAAGAAGTTCAACATGTATTTAACTAAAGACCGATGTAACTGACCGGTTTCAAGTTGGTGGGGTTGACATGTTACCATACCCTAAACTTGAATAAACAACATAGTCTTGACGAAAGGATTAAAACTGCGATATTCATCACGGATACAGTCTTGGTAGTCCCGACGATTTTGTCAATGGGTTAAACCACATAATTATGATGCCGAAACAGGGACGGTAACTACTGCTCGTGGTCTCTGCCGTCTAGGGTCTCGAACCCAAACCTGTAGTAGGGTCAGGCTGTAGGGTCTCACACAGAGTGCGATCTTCGTCTAGTAATAGGTAGAAATTAGTTAGGGAGAATAATTTGCATTTGATGCAAGGGACAAAGTATTGCAAAAGATGTTTGCAATAGTCTCCAACATTCAGGATAAATGATCCTGAGTGCAAGTGGGAGATGTAGGGAAATATGCCCTCAGATCATTTGTATTTGATGCAAATGATAATAGGGACTAAATTGCATATGATGCAAAAGAGATTAAATGTGTTTTAAATAGTTTAAGACAATATTTAATAATATAAACTTAAGGAAAAGCTCACGGGTAAGACGGAAATGTCCCGGTCTTCGCCCAGGTTCGAACGGCGTCCAAATCGGACGTCAAATGCTCAAGATATGCCCAAAAGAGTTCTACGGATCAGTCCAAGCTGACCCAGGCCAGACTGGGTCTGGCCTGGACGCCTGGCTGGACCCTGAATCAGCCCAAGCTGAACAGGCCTGGGCGCCCGGGCCTGGGCGCCCGGCCCAAGCCAGGGCCTGGGCCCGCCCTGAGCGCCTGGGCCAGGCGCCCAGAAGCCTGGCCTGACTGGGCCAGGCGCGCCAGTCTGGGCGCGCCCAGACCAGGTTCTGAACCTGGTCTGGGCTTGCCCAGCAGGCCTGGTGGGCCCCGCAGAATAGGTTTTCAGAAACCTAAGTTGGGCAGTTTTTGACGGCTCGGTTTTTGCGAAAAACTAGCCATGAGCTAAACTTTGAGCGGTCAATTGGAGGGTCAAATGAACTCTGATTGACGAACGTTTTTTTCCTATGCGTTCACCGTTGAACACCCTTCGAATTGATAGGTTGTATCAATCCTGAAGTTCAACGGTGAGTGAGTTAAAATTCACGGAAGTTTGCACTTTGTGAAGTGCAAACTAACTTGATTTTAATTAACTCATATTAATAGTCCCACATCGGATTTTAAGAAAAGGGGAGAGTCCGCCGCCTATATAAATAGGGGTCTGCTCTCCTCCTCAAAACTCGTCCCAAGCTCTAATCTGAGCGGCTCTCAAAACTATTGGAGCACGCTCGGATCTAAGCTAAAATTAATATTTCTCCTCTCCCTATAAATTTCTGCCTTGCTCCTGAGGGCTTTAGCAAAGCCGCAAAGGAGTTCGGATTCAGATCCGAAATCTAGGCGGAGGTTTCACTCGCGTGAAACTTTCTGGAGCAAGTGGTTGGCTCGGCGACGAGAAGTTGCTGGGATCGGCGCAAGTGGTTGCTGGGATCGGAGCGGTTCGTGCGGGAAGGGCAATTAATTGCCTTCGGTAACACTTTTGCTGCAAGGCAAGAGTTACGGGTATGTTGAGTTTTCTCAACTTTAGTTTTAATTAATGTGCATTAATTTTATTGCAGTAGCTATAGTAGTTAATTAGATAGTAGTATCCTCAGGGGTTGGTCTGGACCCAACCCCGGGATAGTAGCGTTTTCTTGGCTCGGGTTTTATGAAGATATGGCTAGTTTATATAAAGTGTTTATATAAAGTTTTTCTCTTTATTTTTCCGCTTCCGCTACGTTAAATTTTGTGCAAGGTTGTCCGGCCTTCGCTCTCAAGTACGGCGAAGGACGAACAATGCACTAGTCGAAAGTAAGCCCCTGATCTAATAAAACCCATCAGCATGGTGCACACCCACACACGCTAACATTTCATTCATATTTACCAATCATACAATTATAAACTCAGTACATCGACACACTTAGTTTTAGCTAGCACATATATATATATTCACGCAGGCAAGCCCCCTAATAAATAACTATACCACAAGACCAACACATATAACTATATACTGGTTTAGTGACCCACAATCATGTGCGTAACACAACCGGACACAAACAATCCAAACATTATACATACATCATCCAACACCTCACACCAATCACAGACAAATACACCAATGTACATAGAGTATACCCACTCAAGCTTGAGTGAGACTCAAAATCATAGCAGAATATTCTATATACATAACACAACATCCATACATATACCAATACTATTCTAATGCATACACATCTACCAACATAACCATATACATATCATAATGTCAAACACCCTAAATATTTAATCAGGTAATACCACCTATTTCAACCACTTTATATACCATAATAATATTACAAACTTCAGCCCACTTATAATTACAATACGCTCCCTAATAAATGTAGTCATCGTATAGTCACATACATGTATCATATATTCATACCATATCCATCCATCTATAATTGGTACATCAATACATTTACTTCATCCATTAGTTAAGATGTGCAGTAGTCGGGTATACCTCATGGTATACACGCATACGACATCTCAAAAAAACAAGTAATACCAATCAAACAATTATAATCATACTATCATTTGTATATCACACTTATACTCATGCAGCTAATACATAACTACCTACACACAATATGCCAATACCAACACGCATACAACTTCATATGCACCATGAAATTTAATACACTACGATGACACATCAAATTACACTAATGGGGCCCACCAAACTATATTAAGGTTGACACGGCGACGACAAGCTCTATTGGCTAGACAAAAGGAAAGAAACTGAACTCCAAAGCGTAACGAATAGAAGGATCGAAAAGCATGAGAACGGTCGTATAATGATGTAATGATGCTCTATTAGGATACATGGAAAATAGTGTGTAAGATATAAGTTAAAACGAAGAGTACGAAACCGGTCGATAAAATGAGTCGTTCGAAATAAGTTTGAGTCGTATATACATAATAAGAAGAATGGTTTATTTAGCTTATATAAAGCTATCACGAGTAAAAGTAAATCATTTACACGAACATTAAGGACATAGGTTAGAAAAATATTATGCGGCAGTAGTTTAAAAATTTTGGAGAAGTTTCGAGATTCAAGGAATAAAATCAGATCAAATATAGTGTAGAGGGTTTATGCTCATGCCAAATGTTTTTTCAAGTCTTAAAACTGAAGAGAAATTCCAATAAACCGTATTGAAAGTACTTTTAGAGAATCCGGATTCGCTAGCAGAAACTGATTTATACAAGGGTTTTAACGCACGAGCACAACGAACATAGTACTGATATATAAAAATAATTGTAGTTCTATTTTAGAAATCATTTTTTAGAAATATGTATGATGAATGGAAAGATAATAGCATCTTAGTAGTATGTAAGTAAGTGGGAGGATATATATAGAATTATTAAATTGGTAATAAAGCTTTAAAACCAAATTATGGAGGTCTAAATCAGGAAATGGTTTCGAAAAGTAATTTTACGAAAATCTGAACTAGGGAACACATTGGGCATAAATTCGACTTGCTGAAAGCTGAAGTCCCATGTGACTTGAAAGGTATATAAGAAGTAAGCACGATGCGGTATTCGAATAAGTTTTGATGGCCTAAGTAAGAAAAGAAAATTATAATTCGGGTTAGGAAAAACAGAAGTACGGTTCAGAATAAAATTGGTATATGAAAAGGGGCAAGACATTTATATCGATATGAAAATATAGGCTGAAAAATATTATAAACTAATAATCAAAAATCTCGACAAAAGTTTCAATATTTAGAAAAGAACAATAAATTTAAGTCGGCGAAAGAGTATGAAATCTAATATATATATTAAAAGTTTTCGAACAAATTTAAACTTATCGAAAGAGGAACATCGAAAATACTTTTAGGGGAAACTAGGATTTGCCACAAGAACAGGTTGGTATAAAGACTTGAAGTACGGGTACAACAACTTATAATTAGTATATATTCATAAATTAATTGGAGTTCTATTTATCTTGAAAGAAGTATTTTAAAGTACGTATGGTAAATAGCTAAAATGAATTTCGTAATTTAGAAAAGGTGGTATATCGAATTATCGAAAAAGTACTAAAGTTTAAAATCAAGTGCGGACGATATATGTTAGAAAAAATAGTTACAAGATAGTAATTTAAAATTACGACCAAATAGTCTTCAAAATCTAAGAATGACCTTTAGCTCAATCGGAAGTAAGGGAAATATACTGAAGGAAGGTTTAAAACAAAATTTAAATCGAGTGGAAACTTTTAATAAGGAAAAAATTTGAAAACGACTTTGGAAGAATCAAGATTTGCAACGAAAAAGATTTGAAAGGTCAACGATAATAGTAAGGAGGGGGTCATGTGAATCGAGGGCAATGAATGTGGTTTACGTGATGAATGCCCCTAAATTACGATTCAAGAAAACTACGATGAAAACCTACGGTCAGCAACACTGAAGTGTAGTGACCAGGAAAAGATTGAATTAGAGGGTCCTAATCTTCGGTTGACTAAAGGTCAAGGGAAATTTAACACTAAGGCTTCCTAATGGCTAGAGTTATTAGAGGCCTCAGGAAAGGTTCTAAGAGAATCGAGATCATGTTCTGTTGGGCCCGAAATCGATGAACCCAAGCGAACGGCTAAAGAAATCCTAGGAATCTATCATGGTCAGAGCTAGACAGGAACCACTAAGGTAACTCTTAAGACTATCATATCAATCACTAGCATGGAGTCTAACAAACAATCAGGGATCCCTAACTAGCCAGCACAAAAGTCTAACTAAGTCTTACTAGAGTCCTGACCTAATGGATTTCCTACCAAGCTAGGGCAGGTGCTCTAACACGTCTACCAGCCACCTAAGACATAGGAACGCTAAAAACCTAGACTCCGGGCTTATAATTTGGATGTTCTAATTTATTTAATGGACATTCTATAATTATTATCGTTGTTTCGATAGTTCGCATTTGCAAATGGACCTGCATGGGCCACCAATAAAACCTGTCACGCCCCGCTTCCCTAAAATGAAAGGCGAGACGTGAGGAGGTCCGCTTAGACGTGGAGCTGTGAAGCTGCAGTCTGATAAGCGTATAAAATTCAATTGGCAGGTCCTTCCAACGCAATATGAAACAACGACAATAATAATGAAATGAGACAATAAGCAATTTATTAAATCTCAGAATATCCATAAAATAAATTACAATATCACAGAAAGGCCACCAGGCTCAAAAGGAAAATCTAAGGCCCATACATGGGCAACAAAGTACAACATACAAGCAAAGGTGCCATGCACCGACAACTAACAGCAGGCCTAAACAAAGGAAGAGAACACAAGCGTGATGGAAATTGAATTCCACCCCAAGTGATTTTGATGATGAGCACACCAAATGAAAGCTTGATGTACTAACTACACTACACTCAAGTGCGCAGAATTTGCGAAGCTCTACTCATACTCAAAGAAGCACACTTCAACGCTCAAAGACAAAGACGAACATGACTAAACTCAAGTGATGAAGCTCAAACTCAAACAGAACAAGAAGCGCAAAGAGAAGCTCGCTTTCACTTCATCAAGTTGACCAAACTTCCGAAGACATGTTCTGAGTCCATAGTGAGTGTGTCGTGTCTTTTTAGGGTATTTCTTAAAGCCATATCAGATAGACAAAAACACACACACACACACAATTTCGAAAATACTTTTAATTATCTTCAAAATATTTTCGAGAGCTTTTTCTAGTCAGTCCATAATTTTTGTAGTGAAACTCCACGCACCCTGGAGCTAACTACTTGTCTGACTAGAAGAGCAGCAGGAAAAACTCCTCTGGGAGTCGACTACCAAAAGTAGGGAGTCGACTACCAGTCAGAGATCAAGAACTCCTGGAGCTCTCTGGGAGTCGACTACCTATATGAGGGAGTCGACTACCAGCTGTAAATTTCAGACGTTTTTGAATTTGAATTTTGAAATCCTTTGAGCAATTTACTCCGTAATTTTTGTGACAAAAGTCAAACGAAATTTGAAATTCAAATCTCAGTTTTTCCCTATAAATAGAGCTAAATTCTTTGGTGAAAAACACAACATTGAAAATCAATCTATTGTGAAAACTCTCTTGAATTCAAAGCTCTCATTTTCTCTCTAGCCAATTTGATATTATTTGATCTTGCAATACTTTCTTATAAATTCTTTTGAAGATCATACTCTTATTTTTATTGGCTAAAACGTTTTCAAAATCCTTACTATTATTCTCTTTAATTTTTATTTAAAGGATTTTTGAAAAGATCTAGATCACAAAGAATTTCTCTCATATCTTTGTGTGATCTAGACTCTTATTCTATCAAGCCACTACACAAATTTGTCTAAACTTTGATTGGCTATAGAATCGGGTGTATAAACCAATCTCCATCATTTATTGTGGTGTATTGGATAAATTCTCATTGTGTTGATTGTTGGAACACTAGACAAGTCTAGTTGTTGCCAGTTGGAAAGTCCTCGGTTTGTGAGGCAAGGGAAAATCCTAGACAAGTCTAAGTGTTGTGGTTGGAAATCCTGGTTGAGACTATGTACTTGTATTTGTCAAGGCAGATAGTGGAAATCTCGTACCAGATTGGTCCGAGAATGGACGTACCCGGGTTGCGGGGAACCAGGATAAAAATCCTTTTGTCTGCGTTTGTTTTCTGTGATTTGTTATCTTTCTTGTACAAGCATTCGTTACTCATTAATTGTTCATCTTTGTAATTCATTGTTAACTTATTGAAAAGATTGTATCTTTAATTTCCGCTGTGTATAAATCTATTTGTCAAAGTTATATTTATCTGATCTTAATCCAATCTCTTTCATATTCTTGTTAAGATTGTTTTGTTGATTAAGAACCAATCGTAGATCACTCTACTTGGTTTCTTAGGCAACATTAGAAGGAATTTGTTTGTGTTAATATCGTTGAGCAAATAAAAAAGTTTACTATATACACAACACTATTCAACCCCCCTTCTAGTGTTGTTTGCCATCCACAGGATCCAACAAAGCGGTCTCTAAGACTGGTCACCAATGACCACAAACTCCTCCTCGGCAACCATTGGCTCAGCGCCAGCAAACACTACGTCCTCTGCAACGGCCTCTAGCTCGGGATCTAACATGTGTCACCCAAAAGAGCAAGGAGCACATGTCAGCAAGTCTACAAGAGACTTGGGTAAGGAAACTGAAAGGAAAGTAAACTAACAACCTAGCAGTTATAGTAAAATGCAATGACATGGCAGTTAAGTATGATGCAACAGTTTAAAGGAAGAGACAAGCACGCACGATGTAGCAAAAGCTACCAAGTCACTAATTCACGAATCGCATATCACGATTATCACTTATCACAATTATCGCTTATCACGATTATCACTTATCACGATTATCACTTCGTGCTCAGAGTTTCCGTCTTTTGGCTAGAGTGGCTGATCGGGCCAACTCTTACGCTCAAGCGATCGTTTAACCCTACCCCTCCACGTGTATCGAGCATTGGGATTAGCAACACACTATGCTCGCTTCTGGATCACGAGCTAGGAAGTGTATTTGGCATAGGGGTGCACCTAGCCTCAAGTCACGATGTAGGAGTCAAGATCCTACTCGCCGCAGCTTACATTTTAAAGTAGCGTGTGCTACACAATCACGATGGACAATCAATGTATACAATGACATGAACAGATATTTGCGTACCGTTAATTGAAATTAAACACGACATGCCAGCATGATGAAGGTGACGGATCTAGCTTCGTTGTCAAGCTAGATCAAAGGGCGTCTAGGCAGCTATCCTTTCACTGCCTAGTCTCTTTTACGCTAAAATAAGTAAATGGCCTAAGGACATGGTCTAAAACCCTAAGTGGCAAGTTTCACTTGCCTGATACCAAGGATGACGATCAACGAGGCACGTCACAAAATGTTAACTACAGAGGTGAGATCGCTGCCATGGCAAAACAACATCAGCACAATATCTCTAATATCCATTTTTATCAGGGTTTCAATAAAATCACAATGAGGGTTATGAGAATATTAAAGGATCGAACACTACCGTATAGAAGCAGAAGATCGATGCCGAGCAAGCACGGCGACGGAAGAACGATCCGGAGAACTATGGCTCAGATCTGGAAACGGCGAGGAAATCTGGAGAAGTGGGGTTTGGGGGTTTGCCGACGGCATATGGGGAGGTTGTCACGCCCCGCTTCCCTAAAATGGAAGCGAGACGTGAGAAGGTCCGCACGAGAGTGGAGCTGTGAATCCCCAAACCCGATAAGCGTCAATAAAACATAAGCAGGTCCCTGTAACCACAAACGGAACAACAATAATAACACAAGGAGAGACAGAAATAAAATCTCATATCTCATAATTTATCCAACATGAAAATCAAGTTCAACATCCAGAAAAGCCACCAAGCTAAAAGAAAGAGTCTAAAGGCCCAGAACAAGGCCAACAAAAGGAACAACGTAACAAAGTATAGGTGCTACGCACCGACAACAAAATAGCAGTCTAAAACAAAAGGGAAAAGCTCAACGAAGACACTAGGACTGGTCCCCAGTGTCCACGTACTCCTCGTCAAACACAAGCTCGGGCTCGGTGTCAACAAACACCTCGTCATCAACAATGTACTCAGTCTCAGGATCTAACATGTGTCACCCAAAAGAGTAAAGGGGCACATGTCAGCAAGTCTAAAAGACTTGGGCAAGGAAACTGAAAGTAAGGCAAACTAACAACCTAGCAGTTATAGTATGCATGACATGGCAGTTATAACATGAGTGCACAAGCAAGACATGGTGAAACAATAAGTACAAGAGAACAATTTATCAGGACAAGTCAAGAGTAGCCAAGCTACTAACAATCTCAATCTTTTCACTAGTCACGTTTCACGTTGTTTGTA
The DNA here is from genome assembly GCA_030789695.1 of Scilla litardierei. NCBI lineage: Eukaryota > Viridiplantae > Streptophyta > Magnoliopsida > Asparagales > Asparagaceae > Scilla > Scilla litardierei. Next base: position 13,331,656 of record CM061137.1, on the reverse strand, counting down.
GATGTTTACGCCTTACAGCTGAAATGTTGGACATTCACACTGATTGGCCGCTTAACACTACCCCAGAACCCAGAGTTTACGCCTTACCACTGCAGTTGCTGATCGAGCAGACTCCCAGTTGATTGGCCGTTTAACTCTTACCCCCAATACCCACATGTGAACGAGCCAGGGTCCCTGTACATGAGCTCAGTAAATGAGCCAGGGTTGCCCCGCACAAAGAGCTCGTTTCCTGGATCACAACCAGTAGCGTATTTCATTTGGCATAGGGGTGCACCTAGCCTCAATCATTTCACAAGGTGTAGCGGAGCTACGCAATCACGGGAACACTTAAAGAATGCAATGACATGACAATTAATTTGCGTACCGTTAATGGAAATTAGACATGCCATGGTAGTTATGCAACATGGTAAATGTCGGATCTAGCTTCGTTGTCAAGCTAGTTCCTAAAATTGCGCCTAGGCGAGTATCATTTCGTCGCCTAGTCTCTTTTACGCCTACAACAAGCAAATGGCCTAAGACATGGCCCAAAACCCTAAGTGGCAAGTTTCACTTGCCTAGCACCGAGGATGACGATCAATGAGGGTTCGTCTCACGGACGCTAATCTACGGGGAAGTCGCTGTTATGGAGAAACAATCATCAAAACAACATTCATTTCATTAGGGTTTCACAAAAACACAACGGGTTATGAAAACATTAAGAGATTGATTATTACCGTATCGGAAGCGGAAGAACGACGTCGAGCAAGCACGACAACGGAAGAAACGCTCCGGGGAACCTAGGGTTCAGATCTGGAAAGGATGGGGAAAATCTGGAGAAATAGGTTTTGATATGGGTTTTGGGGGTTTGATGAAGGTTTGAGGAAGGTGGAAGGTGGAAAGTGTTAAGTGAGGGTTTGGATGATGGAGGATGAGCTTGGAATGAAGGTTTGAGGGTTTGGGGAAGATGAGAGCTCAATGGGGGAGAAATTAGGTTTAGAGTTGAAGAAGAAGAAGAAGAAAATGTTTGGGAGGGGTATTTATAGGGTTTGATGTTGGCTAGGGCAAAATTAGGGTTTACTGCACTGATTAGTCGGTCAAAGAACAACTGTTGACCGACTAGTTTGAGAACTAGTCGGTCGGTTGACCAGCGCAGACCGACTAAGTGTAAACAGTAGCTCCTGACGAAAACCTGAACTAAGAGTTAGTCGGTCAAAGAACAACTACTGACCGACTAGTTTGACATCTAGTCGGTCGATGAACGTTCTTAGACCGACTAAAAGTGAACAGTAACTGGTACCAAAAATAGTTAATGAGTTAGTCGGTTAAAGAAGCATTGCTGACCGACTAGTTTGCAACCTAGTCGGTTAACCAACGTTCTTAGACCGACTAACGATAAACAGTAACTCCTGAACATTTATCAAAGCCCACTAGTCGGTTCAAGAAGGTTTTCCGACCGTGGATCGTCATCTAGTCGGTCAGTGCCCCTTCTTACACCGGCTAATGTGCACTGAAAGTTCCGAAATGGAGCGCGAAGCTCCGGGATCGATTCCTAAGACTCCTAGGCTTGATCTAACAATAAGATATGACCGATATGAAGCCCGCCACGAATGACTTATTCCGAAATCGACGATCCTAAAGAAGAAGCTACAAAATCACGACGAAACGATCAGAAATGAAAGCTACGGAGACGGAAATGGAAATCGCAACCAAGGAGAAGCAACCATATATATATATATATATATATATAAAATCCATACATGAAAAACCAGTCGTTACATCCTCCCCAACTTAAGAAAAATTCCGTCCTCGGAATTCCCAACACTCACGTGTCCGGGAACAAAAGTGAGAAACGCTCTCGCATCTCATCCTCATTCTCCCAAGTAGACTCTACAGGCGAGCCGTGTTGCCACATCGCCCTCACAAGATTGACAACCTTGTTCTGAAGTGACTTCTGACGCCTATCCAGCATCTGCACTGGCTGCTGGTCATACGTCATATCGGGACGAACAGTAATCTCCGAGAAATCCACAGCATGAGATGGATCGCTAATGTATCGACGAAGCTGCGACACATGGAAAACATTGTGAACTCCTTCCAAAGATGGCGTCAAGGCTAAGCGGTAGGCTACCTCGCCAACTCACTCCAGAATGTCAAACGGTCCAATGTATCGCGGGCTCAACTTCCCTCGCTTCCCAAAACGAATCACTCCACGATTCGGGGAAATCCTCAGAAACACATGATCCCCAGGCTGAAACTCCAAAGGACGGCGTTTAGCATCCGCCCAATGCTTAAAACGGTCCTGAGAAATCCTCAATCTTTCCCAAATATTCCTGACGACCTCCACAGCCTCCACAATCATCTCAGGCCCCAACAGCTCCCGATCGCCAACGTCATCCCAACTCAATGGCGATCGACATTTCCTCCCATAAAGAGCGGCGAAAGGCGCCATGCCAATACTCGCCTGGAAGCTGTTGTTGTAAGAGAACTTCACCAAGTGTAGATGGTCCTCCCACGAACCCTTGAAATCCAACATGCACGCTCTCAGCATGTCTTCCAAAATCTGAATCGTCCTCTCGGACTGGCCATCTGTCTGCGGATGGTACGCCGTGCTGAAACTCAGACGCGTACCCAAACTCTTCTGCAAACTCTGCCAGAACTGAGATGTGAACCTCGTGTCTCTGTCCGACACGATACTCACGGGGACTCCGTGAAGTCGCACGACCTCCTGCACGATTCACGTTACATCACTATCTAAACTAGGAAAAGGAAATAAAAACGGAGAGTAAAAGAATTTACCTCCATATATCTCCGCGCTAGCGCCTCAGTGGACTGTCCCACTCAGAATGGAATAAAGTGTGCGGATTTGGTCAATCGATCTACGATCACCCAAATCGCGTCATTCTGCTTCGGACTCCGAGGCAGTCCAGTCACGAAATCCATAGTGATGTGTTGCCACTTCCACTCCGGAATCGGAAGCGGTTGCAGCAACCCTGCCGTACGCTGATGCTCCGCCTTCACTTGCTGGCAAACCAAACACTTGGCTACACTCTGAGCCACACTCCTCTTCATGCCATGCCACCAATAGTTCAGACGAAGATCCTGGTACATCTTGGTGCCACCAGGATGCACAGAATACGGCGAACTGTGTGCCTCCACCATCAACTCCTCTCTAATATCCCCAGCTGGCACACACAACCTGGCTCCAAACCTCAGCGAGCCATCCTCATGAATCAAAAAGTCAGTCCGCAAACCGGCTTCCACCTGCTCCCGAATCTTCGCCAGCTTCGGATCCTCAGCTTGGCCAACCTTGATCCGATCCACAATCGTCGACTGTATCTGCATACACATCAACGAAGAAACCTCCCCAGGAAGAACAATATCCACACCAGACTCACAAAAATCCTGCTGCAATCTCCACTGTGAGGTCAAAATCATCACCGCTGGAAGCCTACTCAGTGCATCAGGAACCACATTCACCTTGCCATGGTGATACTGCCAATCAATCTCATAATCCACCATGAGCTCCAACCATCGACGCTGTCGCATGTTGAGCTCCTTCTGAGTAAAAATATACTTCAAGCTTTTGTGATCGGTGAAGATCTTCACTTTCTCACTCAGCAGGAAGTGCCTCCAAATCTTAAGAGCAAACACAACAGCAGCAAACTCCAAATCATGCGTCGGGTAATTCTTCTCATGAACCTTGAGCTGACGAGACGCATAAGCCATTACATGCCCGTGCTGATGCAAAACACAACCGAGACCTTTACCAGAAGCATCGCAAAAGATCTCAAATCCACCGCTGCGATCAGGCACAACAAGAATAGGGGCAGTCGTCAATCTCTCCCTCAGAACACCAAAGGCATTCTCACAATCACCCGACTAAACAAAAGGTACATCCTTCCGCGTCAATCTGGTCATCGGCTCAGCAATACGGGAAAAGTCCTTAATGAAGCGCCGATAGTAACCAGCAAGTCCAAGGAAACTACGAATCTCAGACTCTGACTGCGGAACAGGCCACTCTCTGATGGCCCTGATCTTCTCGGGATCCACTGAAATACCATCTCCAGTCACCACATGCCCCAGAAAAGCAACTCTATCCAGCCAAAACTCGCACTTCGAAAACTTGGCATACAAACGATGCTTCCTCAAAACCTCCAATACCGTCCTCAAGTGCGAGGCATGCTCCTCCTCCGACTTTGAATAGATCAGAATGTCGTCAATAAAGATAACGACAAACTTATCCAAAAAGTCGTAGAAAATCAGGTTCATCAGATTCATGAAAACTGCAGGTGCATTGGTTACACCAAAAGGCATAACCACAAACTCGTAGTGTCCATACTTCGTCCTAAACGCTGTCTTCGGAACATCTCCCTTCTTCACCTTCAACTGATGGTAACCACTCCTCAGATCCAACTTCGAAAACACCCTCGAACCTCCAAGCTGATCAAAAATATCATCGATGCGAGGCAACGGGTATTTATTCTTGATGGTCACCACATTCAGCTCCCGATAGTCCACGCACATGCGACGCGAACCATCCTTCTTCTTCACCAGCAGCACCGATGCTCCCTACGGAGACACACTAGGATTGATATAACACATCTGCAAAAGCTCATCCAGCTGCTTCCGCAACTCCTCCAACTCAGCGGGTGCCATACGATACGGCGCCTTCAAAATCGGTTGCGCTCCCGGAATAAGATCAATAGAAAATTCTAGAGCTCGATCAGGTGGCAAACCAGACATCTCCTCAGGGAAGACGTCATCAAAATCCCGCACAACCGCTGGCCTCTCCAGCTCCATCTGCATAGCCACAACCTCCACCGGCCTGGCCTGAAACCTGACAGGACCAAGCGAGCTGCTACCACGGCTGAACTCAAATATTGGATGTCTGGGAATCTCGAACACCACCTTCTTCCTCTGACAGTCGATCGTAGCATAGAAGCTCGCAAGCCAGTCCATCCCAAGAACTGCATCGTAGTTGATGATGTCGTGGACAATGAAATCAGCGTAAAGCTCATGTCCACAAACCACCAACGAGCAAGAATTGCAACCAAGATGCACCGAGACCACGCCATTTCCTGTGAAGATATTCCAACTCTTGGAAAGAGGGGACGTCGACAAGGAATGCTTCTCTACGAAGCTCCGAGAAATAATGCACATCGATGCACCTGAGTCGAAAAGGACTCGTGCAGGAAATGTGCACACCAAAACCACACCTAACAAGCAATTAACAATCAAACCCTAGTCTAGCAAACAATCATGTTCAAGTAAACAACACAATCTAACAATCAAAACCAGCTAGGAAAGTAACAGCTAGATTGAGGATTACCTGCGATAACCTCATCCACAGCCACGCTCTTCACAGCGGTCATCAGAAAAGCCTGCCTCCTCGGCGGAATAGCCTGCTGAAAAGCCTGCCTCTATGGAACAAGAGCTGCTCCACGTCCAGCAGGAACAGACGCTCGCTGCTGTAATGGCTGTGCTGCAACAGGTGCCCTCCGCAGCTGATTCGCATGCCGACAATCCTTCGTGACATGAGAAGCATCACCACAAACCAAACACTGGCCCAGAAACTTCCTACACTGATCCTTGTTGTGGACAGGCTTGCCGCAGAAATGGCAAGTCTTCTGAATAGGCCCTCCTGGCCTCTTGAACTGAGCTGGATGATTAGGCTTGAAACCAGGCCTAACCACTGCTCTGGCCTGCTCCATAGGCCTCTTCCCATTACCAGAAACATGTCCTCTCCTCTGACTCAGGTTCAGCTCCTACCTCCTCGCAGCGACCAGAACCTTCTGATAAGAGTCCAGATCAGAGGAAGACACAAAACTCTGGAGCTCCAAAGCAAGTCCCTACAGGAACCTCTGAGCCCTCTCATCAGCATCCTGCACCATCTTCGGTGCGAACCGACTCAACCTAGTGAACTCTTGGTGGTACAGGTCCACCGTCAAGCTCCCTTGCTTCAGATCAATAAAGCGCTGCAGCATCTCCTTCCTAGCAGCCTTCGGAAAGAACTCCTCATCAAACCTGGACTTAAAGGTAGTCCAAGCTATCGGCTCCACCAGCATCTTCTCTTCCGCATCCCACCAGTTTCGAGCATTATCCTTGAGTTGCCTCTTCACCAAATCAACCCATCCAGCCGGGGTGATCTTGGCCATCTTCAAGTTATCCTCAATGTTCCGAATCCAGTCATCGACAGCCAGAGGACCCTCAGACCCATCAAAATATGTGGGACCCAGCTCCCGAAATTGCTTCGCTCCCGGCTCGGAGCGAGGGGCATCCGGAGCCGCCCGAGGAACTCGACCAGCCGGAGCATTCTGGACTTGCAGGAGCACGCCTTGCTGCACCTGCATCATCTGAAGCATCATCCACATCATCTCCCTATTGGTGGGTTCTCGCTCAGGCTCCTCGTCATGAGGGGGCGCACCACTACCACCACCACGGGTGATTCACCTTCCTGCCATCTAATGACACAAAAAACGAAACAATTAGACTCATAGCTTATGACTCGGATGTCGAACTTGGTCTATTGGACATTCTAATATTATTATCGTTATTCCGATAATCGCAGTTACAGAAGAGGACCTGCATGGGCCACCAACAAAACCTGTCACGCCCCGCTTCCCTAAAATGGAGGCGAGACGTGAGAAGGTCCGCACGAGAGTGGAGCTGTGAAACCCCAAACCCGATAAGCGTCAATAAAACATAAGCAGGTCCCTGTAACCACAAATGGAACAACAATAATAACACAAGGAGAGACAGAAATAAAATCACATATTTCATAATTTATCCAACATGAAAATCAAGTTCAACATCCAGAAAAGCCACCAGGCTAAAAGAAAGAGTCTAAAGGCCTAGAACAAGGCCAACAAAAGAAACAACGTAACAAAGAATAGGTGCTACGCACCGACAACAAAATAGCAGTCTAAAATAAAAGGGAAAAGCTCAACAAAGACACTAGGACTGGTCCCCAGTGTCCACGTACTCCTCGTCAAACACAAGCTCGGGCTCGGCGTCAGCAAACACCTCGTCCTCAACAACGTAGTCAGGCTCAGGATCTAACATGTGTCACCCAAAAGAGTAAAGGGGCACATGTCAGCAAGTCTAAAAGACTTGGGCAAGGAAACTGAAAGTAAGGCAAACTAACAACCTAGCAGTTATAGTATGCATGACATGGCAGTTATAACATGAGTGCACAAGCAAGACATGGTGAAACAATAAGTACAAGAGAACAATTTATCGGGACAAGTCAAGAGTAGCCAAGCTACTAACAATCTCAATCTTTTCACTAGTCACGTTTCACGTTGTTTGTAGATGTTTACGTCTTACAGCTGAAATGTTGGACATTCACACTGATTGGCCGCTTAACACTACCCCAGAACCCAGAGTTTACGCCTTACCACTGCAGTTGCTGATCGGGCAGACTCCCAGTTGATTGGCCGCTTAACTCTTACCCCCAATACCCACATGTGAACGAGCCAGGGTCCCTGTACATGAGCTCAGTAAATGAGCCAGGGTTGCCCCGCACAAGAGCTCGTTTCCTGGATCACAACCAGGAGCGTATTTCATTTGGCATAGGGGTGCACCTAGCCTCAATCATTTCACAAGGTGTAGCGGAGCTACGCAATCACGGGAACACTTAAAGAATGCAATGGCATGACAATTAATTTGTGTACCGTTAATGGAAATTAGACATGACATGGTAGTTATGCAACATGGTAAATGTCGGATCTAGCTTCGTTGTCAAGCTAGTTCCTAAAATTGCGCCTAGGCGAGTATCATTTCGTCGCCTAGTCTCTTTTACGCCTACAACAAGCAAATGGCCTAAGACATGGCCCAAAACCCTAAGTGGCAAGTTTCACTTGCCTAGCACCGAGGATGACGATCAACGAGGGTTCGTCTCACGGACGCTAATCTACGGGGAAGTCGCTGTTATGGAGAAACAATCATCAAAACAACATTCATTTCATTAGGGTTTCACAAAAACACAACGGGTTATGAAAACATTAAGAGATTGATTATTACCGTATCGGAAGCGGAAGAACGACGCCGAGCAAGCACGGCAACGGAAGAAACGCTCCGGGGAACCTAGGGTTCAGATCTGGAAAGGACGGGGAAAATCTGGAGAAATAGGGTTTGATATGGGTTTTGGGGGTTTGATGAAGGTTTGAGGAAGGTGGAAGGTGGAAAGTGTTAAGTGAGGGTTTGGATGATGGAGTATGAGCCTGGAATGAAGGTTTGAGGGTTTGGGGAAGATGAGAGCTCAATGGGGGAGAAATTAGGTTTAGAGTTGAAGAAGAAGAAGAAGAAAACGTTTGGGAGGGGTATTTATAGGGTTTGATGTCGGCTAGGGCAAAATTAGGGTTTACTGCACTGATTAGTCGGTCAAAGAACAACTGTTGATCGACTAGTTTGAGAACTAGTCAGTCGGTTGACCAACGCAGACCGACTAAGTGTAAACAGTAGCTCTTGACGAAAACCTGAACTAAGAGTTAGTCAGTCAAAGAACAACTACTGACCGACTAGTTTGACATCTAGTCGGTCGATGAACATTCTTAGACCGACTAAAAGTGAACATTAACTAGTACCAAAAATAGTTAATGAGTTAGTCGGTTAAAGAAGCATTGCTGACCGACTAGTTTGCAACCTAGTCGGTCAACCAACGTTCTTAGACCGACTAACGATAAACAGTAACTCCTGAACATTTATCAAAGCCCACTAGTCGGTTCAAGAAGGTTTTCCGACCGACTGGATCGTCATCTAGTCGGTCGGTGCCCCTTCTTACACTGGCTAATGTGCACTGAAAGTTCCGAAATGGAGCACGAAGCTCAGGGATCGATTCCTAAGACTCCTAGGCTTGATCTAACAATAAGATATGACCGATATGAAGCCCACCACGAATGACTTATTCCGAAATCGACGATCCTAAAGAAGAAGCTAGAAAATCACGACGAAACGATCGGAAATGAAAGCTACGGAGACGAAAATGGAAATCGCAACCAAGGAGAAGCAACCATATATATATATATATATATATATATATATATATATATATATATATAAAAAATCCATACATGAAAAACCAGTCGTTACAGAGGTGGCCGGCGCTAATGAGGGCGAGAGGGGCTCTTTGAGGAAAGAGGAAGGGTTGAGGAAGGTTGGGGAAGATCAGAGATAAAAAGGGGAAGGAGAATGGCCAAGGGAAGTGAAAGAAAGAAAGAAAACGTTCGGGAGCTATTTATAGGAAAACTGCGGCGGCTAGGGCAAACCTAGGGTTTCTGGGTGATTTAGTCGGTCAACGAAGGGTGGCTGATCGACTAGTTCGGGAACTAGTCGGTCGGTCGTTCAACTGTGACCGACTAAAATCAAACAGCGAACGAAGGGAGAAATCTGGGAAGTGAATTAGTCGGTCTGTGAAGGCCCGTCGACCGACTAGTTTGAGACCTAGTCGGTCGGTGAGTGTTCATGGACCGACTAACGATAAACAGTAACTTAGGTAAAATTAATCAAAGGAACTAGTCGGTCTGAGAGCAAGTTCTGACCGACTAGTTTCACATCTAGTCGGTCGGTGGTTGTTCTTAGACCGACTAAGAGTAAACAGTAACTCCTGAATAATTGATTTAATGAACTAGTCGGTTCCAGAAGAGTTCCTGATCGACTAGATTGGAATCTAGTCGGTTGGTCCCCCTTCTTGAACCAACTAACGTGCACGAAAAGTCTCGATATGGAGCGCGAAGCTCCGGGAAGGATTCCTACGGCTCCTAAGCTCAAACTAACTCTAAGATATAAGTGATATGAAGCTCGTCATGTGTGACTTACTCCAGGCTCAACGATCTAAGGAAGAAGCTAGAAAATCACAACGAAGCGAACGAAAGCGAAAGCTACGGAGACGGAAATCACACGTAAGGAGAAAATCCACCAAGACATATATATATATATATATATATATATATATATTGATAACACTAATATAGAAAACCAGTCGTTACAGTTTGGCACAGTTAACTGGTCGATTCTCTTTCTCCATTCCCCTTCCTTTGGACTTTGTTTAAGTATAATATCTGACCTTTTTACTCTTTGCATGTAGATGTCCTCGATGGCTACTGAGCTATGACACCGCTCAATAATGATGGCCAACGTCGAAATGAACCTCGCTCAGGAGCATCAAAAGCTGATGGATGCGAAGAAGGTCGCTGAGGATCTGAATGCCGAGCTGAAGTCGGCGTTGCTCAAGGCCGCTGAAATTGCATCCTAAGTGTCCAGCCTCACATCCATGGTGGGGAGGTTGGAGAAGGCATTGGCTGAGGAAAGTGGTGCACGGTCGGTTGTGTTGAATATTGGCCATTTAGCCCAATATGTTTTGATGAAGATCGCCATATTATGTTGTTGCTAATGACTTTATTTGTTTTAGCCTCAGATTAAATTTCATTTTATATCTTAATGGAGACAATGTCATGAGAGGCTTGGGATGATGAATCAAAGGGGAGATGCTTGGGGTAATTAGCTCAAGGCAATTGCAAAGCATGCACAAACTTGAAGAAGTACTTTTATGATTATCTTTGTGTAATTTTCATTTTATTCTTAGATGCTTTGTATGCCTTGTAGATGCACTCATTCATACCTTAAATCAGTTTTCAAACTCACAAATATATTTTAGAAATGTTTTGAAAAGATTTAGAATGATTTCTCAAACAATTTCAAGCTATTTATCCATGTATCGGTTTTTCTGAAATTTGTTTTAGCCTTCTAACCTATACCAATTTAATTGGTTGGAATTTCTCATCCATCCATGTCTTATTAGATTGCATATTTCACTAGCTTTTCAACGCATCTTGAATCACCTGAATTGGAGTTTATTTGTGCACGTTATGACTATTTTTGTTCATTGTTACTCATGACAGTCAACTATTTTTTAATAAGAGTCGACTATTTTGAATGGGAGAAGAACTTTACTCTCTGAACCCCATGGGAGTCGACCGCGGTACAACTAGGAGTCGACCACAGTATTGTTGGGAGTCGACTACAAGTATAAGGGGAGTCGACTACCGCTAGGAAAAACAATGTTCCTTCTTTTGCGGAAAACCGTCGATTTTTCCGTTGTAAGGGATTTTTGGGACTCTGTTTAAGGAGGTTTTGCTAGAAGATTTTGCATCTATTATAATCTTTTAGAGAACATATTTTCTAAGTTTTTCCAAGCTTTCAATAGTTCTCTCTCTCTCTCTCTCTTGAATGAGTTAAGCTTTTAAAGTTTCATCAAAGTGAGTTTTTCTTCCAAGTCTCAAGCTCTTCCATGCACTTGGTTTTTCACTCATCCTAGCCTTCATTACATATGTTATGATCGTCAACAAGGTTAGGTAAGAGTGTTAATTTGTTTATATTTCATTTTAACCTGGCTCTCGGGTTGTGAGAGCATTTTGGAGGGTTACTCCAAATTGGAGGGTTTACTACATCTTAGCGTGGGTTTACTCCTTGTATCCCGATTTAGGGATTGTACTCGTGTTTGAGTTGTGTTTTTCCGGTTATGGTTTATTTGGTGGAAATCCACATCTCAGGTTTACGAGAGTGGGACTGGAGTAGGCATGGCGAACCAGGATACATTGTGTGTTTGCGATTGTTATTGTGTGATTATTGTTTGCATTGCAATTATATTTTTGCATTTAATTAATCAATTTTAATTAGCATTTTTAATTGCCACTAAACTATTCATCCCCTCTAGTGTGTTGCTTAGTACACATGATCCTAACAATTGGTATCAGAGTAGGTGAAAAGCGTACAAGCAACCACAATGGCGTTTAGAGCTTCATCACAATCCTAGGAGAAATGACTATCAACCATTAGACAATCGCTTTTCAATGGAATAAATTATCCATCTTAGAAGGTGAAGATGATGATTTGGTTGGAGGGACAAGAGCTTTGGGACATCACCAAGTCTCCATATGAAAAGCTCGACAAGCCCACGGTAGAAATAACAAAGGCAGCGAAAGACTTAATTAAGTACAATGCCAAGGTGATGACGGCATTTCGTTGTGCTATTAATGCGAATGAGTTCAACTGCATATCTATGTGCAAATCGGCAAAGGAGATTTGGCATCTCTTGTAGGTTACTCATGAGTGAACACAAAGGTAAAGAAATCAAAACGTAGTATTTTTATTTCTAAATATGATATGTTTAAGATGCATGAAGGAGAGAGCATCTTCGAGATGTTTACTGATTGAACGCTTTGGAAGGCCTTGGGAAGGAGAGTTCTCAAGATGATATAGTGACAAAGATATTTGGCTCACTCACACCTCAAGGGGAATCAAAAGCCAATGGCATCGAGGAGTCCAATGACATGAGCAAGTACACGGTGGAGGAGTGCATTGGAAATTTGATCGCTTAAGAAGTGAATCTACAACACAGGAAAGATTGCCAACCATCAAAGCCTGTGAGAAGCAAAAAGGGATTGCTTTCAAGGCCATTGATGACAAGTCTAAGAAGAAGAAGAACAAGCCCAAATACATCTCAAGTAAGGATGAAGGAGATGAAGAAGAAAGTGGTGATGAAGACGGAGTGGCTATAGAGCTTGCCAACAAAATCGTGAAGATAATGGACCGCCCAATATTTGTTGTTCCGCGTCATATTTGTTGTTATGTGCCGAAAGCACCCTAGTCGTATTTCTTGTTTCGCGTCGAAGGTGCACGCCCCGTATTTGTTGTTCCGCGTCGTATTTGTTGTTACGCGCCTAAGGCGCCTGCGCCGAATTTGATTTATTGTTCTGCACCGAAGGCGCCCACCCCGTATTTGTTGTTCCGCGTCGAATTTGTTGTTCTGCGTTTAAGACTCATGCGCCGAATTTGATTTGTTGTTCCGCGTCGAAGGCGCCCGCCCCGTATTTGTTGTTCTGCGTCGAATTTGTTGTTCTGCGTTTAAGACTCCTGCGCCGAATTTGATTTGTTGTTCCGCGCCGAAGGCGCCCATCCCGTATTTGTTGTTCCAACCCGTATTTGTTGTTTCACGTCGAAGGCACCCGCGCCGTATTTATTGTTCATCACCAAATTTGTGGTTCCGCGCCGTATTTGTGGTTTCGCACCGAAGGCGCCAGCGTCGTATTTGTTGTTCCGTGCCGAAGGTGCCCGTGCCGCTAAATATTTTTATACTAATTAGTTATTCTTTTAAATTTTGGCCGTGAAAATAACTTTTCTGGTGAATAAAGATTTCGCGGAGGTGAATCTTAAATGAACCATGCCCACGGGCGCGTGTTATGACTAGTCTAATATACATTTGACAACCTTTTTTAAATTTTAGGGCTGACTAGGACAAGATAAAGAGTGGCTCGGATTTGATCTTGGAAAAAGGAAGGTTGAGATGAAGCTTTGAAACCATGAATGTGAGCTTTGAAATTTGGTCCACCTTTGAAATTTGGTTCACCTTTGAAATGAAAGTAGCTTTGAAATCATGAATGTGAGCTTTGAAATTTGGCCCAGCTTTGAAAGCAGACAGTGAACCAGTTTTGCGCCGAAAGTGCTCACGAAATTTTTTTTACGCTAATTTGTTGCTCCGCCCCGAAGGCGCCTGCTAAATTTTTGTTGTTGTCCCGCGTCGAATTTGTTGTTCCGCGTCAAAGGCGCCCGCGTCGAATTTGTTATTTCACGCCAAAGGCGCCCGTGCCGCTAAATATTTTTACGATAATTTGTTCTTTTAAATTTTAATAATTTTTGGGGAACAAAGATTTCACCGGGGAAAATCTTAAATGAATCGTGCCGAATGCGCCAGTGCCGAGTTTTTTTACGCTAATTTGTTGTTTCGCACCGAATGCGCCCGTGTCGAATTTGTTGTTCCATGTCGAAGGCGCTTGCGCCGAATTTGTTGTTCCGCATCGAAGGCGACCGTGCCGTTAAATATTTTAACGCTAATTTATTTTTCTTTTAAATTTTAATAATTTTTTGGGAACAAAGATTTCGCGGGAGAAAATCTTAAATGAATCATACCCGCAGGCACGGGTTTTTTTACGCTAATTTGTTATTTCGCGCCGAAGGCGTCCACGTCGAATTTGTTGTTTTACCTTAATTTGTTGTTCCGCGTCGAAGGCGTCAATGCCGAATTTGTTGTTCAGTGTCGAAGGCGCATGCGCCGAATTTGTTGTTCCGCGCCCGTGCCGCTAAATATTTTTACGCTAATTTGTTGTTCGTTTAAATTTTAATAATTTTTTAGGAAACAAAAATTTCACGAGGTTTTATTTCGTCAATTTGTTGTTTCGCGCCAAAGGCGCCCTTGCCGAATTTATTGTTCCGTGTCGAATACGCATGCGCCGAATTTGTTGTTCTGCGCCGAACGCACTCACGCAGGAAGCGTCTGTGCCGCTAAATATTTTTACACTAATTTGTTATTCTTTTAAATTTTAATAATTTTTTGGAAAACAAAGATTTTACGGTGAAAAGTCTTAAATGAACCATGCCTGCGGACACGGATTATGACTAGTCACAATATATATATATATATATACATGTTAAATCCATTTATTAGTTACATATATTTGGTGATCCATGCGAAATAATCCACCAATAGAAGATTTCCAATGCGAAGTAAGCTTGGCGCCCAAGCAAGAGGCGACATGCCTCTTAGATGGGATCGTCTAATCAAGCATTCTGAAATTACCGATCATGGCCTCCATGTGGGCTTCTCAAAAAGTGTACACACACACAATAATCTATTTTACCACATATTACATTTAAATGAAAGATAATGATAACGTTCATTTTGGTATCAAATTGTCATATGCTAGTATCGTGATAAGATAGGTGACGGCGAGGTGGTGGAAGGTTGTTTTAGTAAATATTGTAGTAAAAGTCTAAGATAACTTTGCTTAATGCTACATGTACAACGTAATAGTTTCAAAAAGCGGTGGCAAATGGGTCGGGTGGGTTTGGGTTCGGGTTGGGCCAGATTTGACCCGACCCGAATAGGGGTAAACCCTAATCCGATCCGGATTGAATCCGGGTCGGGTTCGGGTGACCCGGAAAATTTTCGGGTCGGGTTCGGGTTAACCCGTTGGGTTAAGATTTGACTTATACACGATTGCTCCTTTTTCGATATCCAGCTATTTATTGAGAGACATTGTCAGTGTTGCATAATTTCCAGGAGCTCGTCGTTTAAACCGCACTGATGACAGTAAGGAAGTATAATCAACGTTACCATTTTATTACCAAAAGTAATAAAATTAACTAAAAAGTTGTACGTAAATGGAATTGAATCCAAGACCTCTTAAAGAAATGGGCAACGATTCAAATCGTATAAGCGCAACTCTTCTTACAACTTTGTATTTAAGTTATTATATAAATTTTTATATACATAAATAAAGTAAACCGGGTCGAATTCGGGTCATCCGGATTGACACGCCAAACCCAAACCCGACCCGTATTTTATCTGGGTCGGGTCGGTTCAACCCGCTTTCAACTTGACCCGGATTGACCCCTACCCATACTCGGCTAAGGATGCCGTGTTCGGGTCGGGTCGGGCTTATTTTGCCACGCCTAGACTTTCAAATATGTTTTTAGTTCGTGTTACATGATGCTTTAACGGGTCCTGCAGGTCAACTCGAACCCGGCCCAAATACGGCCTATGCGGACTTCGTTTCGTGGGCTCCACGTTGGAGTCTGGGGCCCCGAAAGCCATTCGGTACGTACTTGACGCGGGCGGCCGCTGACGTGGCATTGTGGGCCACCAGGTCAACGATTGCTGATGTGTCCACGCCGCGTTCAAACCGCGTCGGGCGCTGCAATTACCAAACTGCCCAAAAAAGTGATTTAAAACGAATCCTGAAAATATAAAACATCAAGAAAAATAAACAAATAACAACGCGGAATCCCTACGTTTTAAAGCTACCGCGAATAATGCGACCATCGGCCAGGCTTTTTTGGGAATACTTTATTCACCCGCTAAATGTGACACCGCATATCTCTTTGATGACACGTGTACGCACGTGGTGGGGACAAAGATTGTCTGAGGGGCGGGTGTTTTCTTTGGGTGCAATGAGTTTAATGACGTCATTTTTTCCTGCATTTTGTGGCTTTATTCCTTTGTTTAAAAATTACCAAGCTCTCCCTCTGTTTCTGTTTCTGTGGGAGGCATGGGACGTGCAGTCTAGCCAAAGCATGAATAAACCCATGAGTGACATTTTGTCAAAAATAGAAAGAAAAATCGCAAGATGGGTCACTTCTCCTTCTTTCTTTTCTAATTTTCTTTTCATTTTTGACAAAATGTCACATCATTACACCTCAATTTGAGGTATATATAGCATTTCCCTAAACTTATACACATCCTCCATCAACACATATAGACTTAATTTACAAAAGACTACGCAAAAGCTATCTATTACAAATTATACAAAAAAGAATAATCATAAGATATAAGATATATGTGGCTTACGTGGCTCTCAAACCTCTAACTTCCGTAATTTTTTTTGGGATAATCGGAACCAATCATTTTGATCTTCATATTCTAATATCACAAAACACTGAATTTCCGGTGAACCTAAAAGATTTTACATGATCATCCATCCATGGCAAAAGTCATGTTCATGCAAAACTGTGAAATTTCTGACGGGTATATGAATGGTCAAAACATCCTGGAATCACCTAATATTCGGTGTTTTGGTGTTTTAGAATATATATGTATGTATATATATGGAGGAGGGATCAAATGACCCCCAAAAATAACCCCCAAAATGACCCTGTAACGACCAGTAATTTTCAACAGTTCAATTTACGTATTTCTACGTATTTTTAAGAATAAATTTTAACTTATAAATGTTAGTCAAGAATTTTCTAACAAAACTGATTTCAAAAATTCTTATAAAAATATTTTAGAGCACTACACTTATCATATTATATTTCAGCAATTTCAGATTTCCTCAAATGCCCAAAACATTCCTGTTAAAATTCATCTTCCAAAATTACCGTTTTGATTCGACGAATTTATTTTCTATTCAAACGTATTCAAAACGTTTTCAAACTTCTACAGTAACATTCTATTATCATTTAGGGCTTCCCACATTAATTTTAGAATTTTCGGATATCGTTTCAGCCTAGAACCCGCAAACCTGCTTTCTAAACGTTTTGACCTAAAACTAGTATTTCCGTATTTCAAATCCCAGAACGGATCTTGTATTCGCGATCCTTGCGTCAATACGATCCTGTGGGTATGTTTTCGTAATTTTTCGGAGTCGTTTGTGAAAACATGTCTGTATTTCACCGCACTGCTAATTACATTCACTAATGATCTTTTTACCCTTAACTAGTTACTTTTACCCCTAACCCCCAACTACTCTAATTATCCACCGAATTTCTGGTTGGATCTGAAATCATATCAGATGCAACATCCCTCTCCCCTCTTTTAATCCCTTGTCCCCTCTCCCCT
The DNA here is from genome assembly GCA_030789695.1 of Scilla litardierei. Taxonomy (NCBI): domain Eukaryota; kingdom Viridiplantae; phylum Streptophyta; class Magnoliopsida; order Asparagales; family Asparagaceae; genus Scilla; species Scilla litardierei. The sequence goes on along the minus strand of CM061137.1, from coordinate 13,314,285 downwards.
ATTTACAAATTTGCCATTGATAATCCCTATTTAACCCCCCAAGCTTCACAAAAATAAACACACAGTAACTTAATTTCTCTCTCCCTTGTTTTTCGTTCAAAACCAACGACAGCTCTCTCACTTCCCCTCTCCCTCGTTCTCTCACTCTCTCTCCCCCTCGCTCCGGCCATCCGCCGGCCCCGACTGTAAGTCCTGAAAGGTAAGAACAATGACACTGCCGAAACAAACAGGGAGATAAAAGATTAGAGAGTAAACCGAGGAGCAAATAGAGGAAGAGAAGGGGAAAACTTAGCCAGAGAAGAAGAACTGCGCCGTGGCTGTGCCACTGCCTTGAAAACAACTACGGCCCGACCGTGGTGGTAATCGGATGATGCCGGTTGCTCCCCAAGGTTAACGCAGTCGCGGCTGAACGCGTCCACTCGCGGCCAGCAGCGTGGAGTTTGCACAGAGATCGATACCCAGGAGGAAGAAGGAGGAAATGATGATTTTTCCGTTGTTTGATTTTTCCGAAGTGATTAGAAAAACTCTATACAAAAGAGTTTATAAGGAGGAAAAGAATGGCTGTTGAAATTCTGCCATGAATACCATTAACAACGCAGCCATTAACAGCCATTAAAAGAAAAATAGCCGTTGAGACATTAAACCACAATTTAATGAAAAAATGGCTGTTGGGAAAATTAAAAACGTAATGGGCTTATTGAATTCTAAAAATAAAATGGGCTAAAAACACGAGTCAAAACTCGGGCACTCTGCGCGCGCACCCGTGAACCCCCCCTGCGCAGGCACGACGCCAGCGCACACACGCTAAGGGTTTCCGGATCCGACGCCCAGATTTTCCATTCGGCTCAACCCGGATTGGGCTCGGCCCCTTGCTTGGGCTCATGTGCACGCGAGCTACCCCCAATTTCTAGCCCATTAACAAGTCCAATAGCCCATATGAGAGAAGCTTATTATATACCCACACAAGTGTGTTTGCCTATCCAATGTGGGACTAAAAGAGAGAGTGGGAGTGAACAAATGGCCAAAAGAGCCATTAATTCCAACAATCCCCCATTTAATGGCTCAAGAAAGAGAAGAGAAAGATCCTGGGTAAAGAGGGATGAATACTTAAGTATCAATGTCTTTCGATTGAATTGATACGTAGTGAAGTGAGGCAACAACTTACTTTCTAATGAGTGAATTGCTCTTGAACTCATTAGAGTTCGGTTGAGAACCCCCACAACACATATTATTCCCTTGAGTTTGTGCAAACTCCGCGATACATAACAAGCGCTATAGGCCATGCGCACACCTTGGGTCTCGTGAGTGCTCTAGAAAGACTGCCCTTGTCTTTCATAGAGGGCGGCCAAACCCTCACACCCACATAGGTGGTTCATCAAGTGCTTCTCCATAGCACCACCAAAACTGGTTATGAAACCATTAAGAGCATACAGCTCAACCTCTGCTTAAGTCCATCAAGTGCTTCTCAATAGCACCACCAAAACTGGTTATGAACTTGTCTCAAAGTGAATCCATCAAGTGCTTCTCAATAACACCACCAATACTTGGCTATGGATTCAGAGAACACTACCACACGTCATAGGGATGGAAATGTAGTGTTTGTTAGGGATCATATGGCTTCGTTAGACCACACTGGGTATCAACCATATAACCTTAACTCATGGGCTTTAGCCCCATCCCACTCGACGAATCAAGAACCACTTTCCTTGGCAATCCTTTGGTTAGTGGATCTGCAAGATTTCTTTCAGACCTTACATATTTCAAGAAATTACTCCGTTTTTCAGGAGTTGATTAACGACACTGTGCCTGATCCGAATGTGTCTTTTCTTTCTGATGTAGACAATATTTTTAGCAACACCAATGGCTGCCTGAGAATCACAGGAAATTTGATGGAATGCTAACACCAATCAACAGTTCCTTTCAGGTACTTTAATAAACGATGAATAGTAGTCCAGTGTTCATCACTAGGGTTATGAGTATACCGACTTAGCCTCCTAACAGCATAGGATATATCAAGTCGAGTACAGTTCATAAAGAACATCACACTTCCTATGATCTTAGCATATTCAGATTGAAAAATACTCTCTCCTAAATTCATTTTCAGATGTATGTTGGGGTCACAAGGAGTTCTGGTAGGCACAACGTCAAAACAGTTGAACTTCTACAGCACTTTTTCAATGCAATGAGATTAACTCAAGGAGATGCCACTGGAGTTTCGAATAACTCTAACTCCTAACATCTGCTTCTCCTAGGTCTTTTCGTCTCAAAATGAGATGACAAGAAAATCTTGGTATCTCCCCCTAATCACAAGTCTAGCCTTGAACTTTTCAGTTGAACCATCAGGTCTCATCTTTCCCTTGAAGATCCATTTACTACTAATGGGTCTACTGCCTTTAGGTAAAGCAGACAATTCCCAAGTTTGGTTAGAAATAATAGAATCAAGTTCGTTTTTAATAGCATCTCTAGACTCAGAAATAGAATGATTTTTCAAAGACATGAATCTATAGGCAGCACTATTATGAGTATAACCAATGAACACTGTCATAGGTCTTAGGTCCAATGTTAGACTACTTAAAATCAGGTAGACCTACCTATGGCAAACACCCCCACACTCTAAGAAAATTTAGATTGGGAGTATATCATTTCCAAATCTCATAAGTTGTCTTGTCTAGTTTCTTATGGGGTACATGTTAAGAACAAGACAAGATGAAAGAATAGCTTCCATAATTAATATCATTCATAACCCTCAATCGCCCCTATTTGTAGCAAATTACATGCCCAATAGGAATATTTGGTTAATCAACATAAATATTAGTTTAGCCCTTTCCATGCAATGATAGTATTAGTAACTACATAAAACCTTTCTCCTACAATGTCAAGATTAAGTTTTCCATTAACCACGACCATCCAACTTGCTAAATCACGAGAGATTGTTATGCAATAAGAAAGAATCACATGACAGTAGCACAATCTCTCATCAAAGGTTCAATCTTTCCTTCATTTTTTTTCTTCTAAAAATTCCATGATATCTAAAGAATCTCCTTGCTATTACTAAGGAAATAAGGCCATTTGTAATCCTTCTTCACTGAAGATTTGATCTGTACCTAATGACATCTAATTACATGACTAAAACATTATGAATCACGATAAAGATTGAATCTTTTTTTTTTCAAAATTATAGCCACGTTTATCACTAATCACTAGTGCTTCATGAATCATATAGCTAAAAAGGGAAGCACTAATTATGTACCTCAAGATGAATCGTTTTACGAATTCAAGTCAAGAATTTCTATTGATCTTGTACAACATTCAAGCTTGAAATTAATCTAGGCATGTAAATTCAACTACAAAAACTAGGCATACAATTGTTAAATAGCAACCCGTCAAAAATTGCGGACACCATTTTAAATTGCATAAAATTCTTCCACGGACAATTCCAGAACAGCTTCAATAAACGGTAGGAAACTTTATTTCCCTCACTTTTCCAGTTATTATCTTTCTAAAAAGTACATAACAAGTCGGAGCATTCACTCACTATACTAAGCTCTCAACATATCTGTTAAAATGCATAGAAAATCGAACAAACTATCAAAGAGTAAAACAGATCCCCAATCTCCAGCACAAAACTTTCATTTTGACATATTATATAAAATTCCAGAACATATCCGAATCATAATTCAACACGGTAAGGTAACATCCAGAAAAATCAGAGTAATAACAAATAACAGCCAAAGAAGCAGATGAAAGAGAATCAGAAAGAGCAGCTATTTCTTCTTTGTGACGCTTTCGAATCTTGAAAAAAGGAGATTTGAGATAATGAATCTTTGCTCAATTAAGGATTTGGATTCCATTTCTTCCTTTTTCTTCTCAGGACACTAACCCTAGTTTATGTTGTTGTTCGATCGATCGCGACCAGCCTCCATCTCAACCGCAGAAGAAAGCTTTGCCTCCAAATCAAACCCAATAAGATTGATGTCGGATAAAAATCAAAGCTAAAAAGATATCAACATTTTTCTTTAAAGAACATGCGTATTATAATGTTGATTAATGAATTTCAACCTTTTCTGAGGCAAAAAGAAACATTCCTCTAAACCTGTCTGAATAAGCTAAAAAGAAATAGCTTCTCCAACAAATTCATAATCTGGTAATCATTTTAAAATTTAAAAATTTTGTATTGTTCATCATTTCCAACAAATTCGCTAAAAATTTCCTCAACAAGCTACCAGCTCAAAATATTAAAGAACAATTAGCAAGGAAAAATTAGTTTTTTTTTAATAAAAAAAACCAGATAGAAAATCTTACATGTAATGATGAACGACTGAATAATCGAGACGAGGGGGATATGCATCAAAGTCCGCCCAAATCTATATCTAATCAAAGTCGCAAGCCCCATGGAGACAGCGGTGAAAAAGATTCTGTTGTTCCGTCCATTAATCATCAGCCTCTAGCATAGCTCGGAGTCGATCGGAATCGCCATGGCTATGGTTCCCGCAGGACCCAAATAGTTGTTTTCAAAATGTAAGTCCTGAAAGGTAAGAACAATGACACTGTCGGAACAAACAGGGAGATAAAAGATTAGAGAGTAAACCGAGGAGCAAATAGAGGAAGAGAAGGGGAAAACTTAGCCAGAGAAGAAGAACTGCGCCGTGGCTGTGCCACTGCCTTGAAAACAACTACGGCCCGACCGTGGTGGTAATCGGATGATGCCGGTTGATCCCCAAGGTTAACGCAGTCGCGGCTGAACGCGTCCACTCGCGGCCAGCAGCGTGGAGTTTGCACAGAGATCGATACCCAGGAGGAAGAAAGAGGAAATGATGATTTTTCCGTTGTTTGATTTTTCCGAAGTGATTAGAAAAACTCTATACAAAAGAGTTTATAAGGAGGAAAAGAATGGCTGTTGAAATTCTGCCATGAATACCATTAACAACGCAGCCATTAACAGCCATTAAAAGAAAAATAGCCGTTGAGACATTAAACCACAATTTAATGAAAAAATGGCTGTTGGGAAAATTAAAAACGTAATGGGCTTATTGAATTCTAAAAATAAAATGGGCTAAAAACACGAGTCAAAACTCGGGCACTCCGCGCGCGCACCCGTGAACCCCCCCTGCGCAGGCACGACGCCAGCGCACACACGCTAAGGGTTTCCGGATCCGACGCCCAGATTTTCCATTCGGCTCAACCTGGATTGGGCTCGGCCCCTTGCTTGGGCTCATGTGCACGCGAGCTACCCCCAATTTCTAGCCCATTAACAAGTCCAATAGCCCATATGAGAGAAGCTTATTATATACCCACACAAGTGTGTTTGCCTATCCAATGTGGGACTAAAAGAGATAGTGGGAGTGAACAAATGGCCAAAAGAGCCATTAATTCCAACAACGACAACCGCCCTCCCCATCGCCGGCAACACTCCGAAGGCGATGCCATCCCCCGCTCCGCCTCCCCACTGTCGCCACCACGCCCGAAGCCGCCGTCCCCCGAGCCCGCGACCCGCTGCCGCTGTCGCTCCGCCCCACGACCGCCTGCAGGCCGCCCCCGGAGCTGCTCAGCCGCGCCCCCACCGATCCGCGTCCCCCCTGCCTCGGATACGCCGCCGCGTCGCCCAGGCCCGCCGCCGCCAAGCCCCGTGAGCCGCCCCCGCCTCTGAGAGGCTCCACCGCCCCGACAGCGGCCCCCCGAAGCCTCCGCCGCCCCTTACGCCGCCCTCGCCTCCGCCTTCGTGCAGAACGCCGCCGCCGCCGTTGACAGGCCAGCCCGCGCCCTCCCTCTCCACCGGTCGCCGCCTCCGCTCGCCGTGCGCAGACCCCCCTCCGCCGCTGTCGATCGAATCGAAGAATCGACGGTAAAAACACACGATGGCAATTCCGTAAATACGTAAATATTTCGTATTTTTCATTTTATAATTAATTAATAATAGGGTTTAAGGGTTATAAATCCATAACTAATTATACAGGGGCCAGAAAAATGTGAAACCAACTCTGGAAAATCCGAAACGATATTTCGGACCCAATGGCGCTAGTCTCACTGCGAGCAGACGCCTACTTTTCCCAGAATCGTTTTTTGAACCTAAAATTTAAATACGTATAAATCTTTCTAAAAATCATAGCTCGCTGTTTTTACATACACTAATATGTGATAAAATTATATGTGAAAGTAAACTTCGAGACTGTCATTTTGACTGTTCACTCGAGTAATTCCGACTTGGATTGCTCCCGGAACAATTTACGGAAGATACGCGTCACTTAAATAATTTGGGTTTTAAAGCTAGTTTTGAGTTTCTAAAAATTATAAAAATTACTATAAACTTCAGAAAAATATTCCCTCTTGCAGTAAAATTATTTTTATCATATATAGTCTATATAAAAATTTAGAACACTTTTCGTCGCCGTTTTATCCAGTTTTGAAAATCAAAACGACCAACTAATTAGATAATACTTTGTGTAGCCATTAACTGATATTTCCTTGTGTTTGCAGGTACCAATCCTCACGCTCTAACTCCATCCTCGTCTTACTACGACGAACCCGATAGTGTAAGTCACAGTAAATTCTACCCTTAGAAATATAGATAGTGTACTCGTATGAACATAGGACTTGACACCTAGTCTCGGAACAGTTATTGACCTGAACAGATTATTGGCATGCTTGACAGAAAGATTGTAACTGGAAATGTGAGAATGGTAAATGACTCGTAAAATTGCAAAGAACGGTAACCTGCACAGACACTGGGTTTTGGGGTAACTTATAATAGCGAGGGTGCGGGAGCGACTAGTCCAGCCTTTGTTGTCACCGTGCGGGTTCTAGCAACCCATCATAGTAGCCGGTGACAACCATCACAGATCACAGATTATTGCATAGTATTCATAGTATTCATAGCATAGTTCGCCCGGGTAGCACCCGTGGTAAGAGGTGGCCTCTTGGTTGCTCATTGCACCCCGCATTATAAGTCACGATCTAGAATAGGCACAAGTACTCTCATTATTGCTATTGCCATTGCTCGGTCACCTTTACTATACTTGTCACCCTTGCATGCTTGACAGATGTACTTTACTTATCGCACTTGCATGCTTGTCTGTCCTTACTTTACTTTCAGCACTTGTTTACTATAGACTGCTCCATATTTGTGCACTCCTCTTTTTCTATCGCTAGAATTGTTGTGACTTACCTTCGGTTCCATTTATGGCACCGGCAGACGAAGACCTAATCGAAGAGATTGCCCCAGAGATCGAGGAGCCTACATTGACCCAGAGGCGTCAGAGTTTTAGTTACTTTTCTGTTGGTGTGTGTGTTGTACAGTGTATTTCCTTTTCCGCATTTCCTTTCAGTACTTCCTTCATGTATTTGTGTGTGAGAGTGCTGGTTGTTGTACTTTAATTTGGACTGTAATAACGTCTGTACGCTGGTTTGAGTATTGTGATACATCTCTGAGTTGTGGCTATGCTGATTTCACTGGTAAACTGCGGAACCTGCGAATAAACCAAATAAGTAACGGGCCCCCGAGAGCGGGTCGTTACAGACCCCCTATCAAAAATCTTATGCCCCCCATTTTTTCGGAAGATCCGAACCGTTCATCTTGATCTCCACCCTCTAAATACCTGACCCACCAATTTTCAACCCGATCCCATGTGTTTTGCATGTTCATCCATCCGAACCAAATTTAACGGTTTCGCATGAACAGAACTTTTGCGAATGGTTGATGAACGGGCAAAACACATGGGATCGGATTGAAAATTGGTGGGTCAGGTATTTAGAGGATAGAGATCAAGATGAACGGTTCGGATCTTCCGAAAAAATGGGGGACATAGGATTTTTGATAGGGGGTCATTTTTGGGGGTTATTTTTGGGGGTCATTTGATCCCACCTCATATATATATGTGTGTGTATATATATATATACATATATATATATATATATACATATACAATATATGTGTGTATATATCAAAATAAATGATTCCAATTGTCCAAAAAACAGCAGAGTGTGTAGTGATTTTAGAGACATATATTAGGCTTTGCGGCATATGTAATACTATACACATTATTCCTAATAATATTAACCTTAATTTTAGAAATTCATCAATCTCTCTTAACTTTGAAAATTCATCAAAACCTCTCTTAATTTTCATAGAGTACATGGTTGTTTTACTAAGTTAGGATAAAACTTTAAGTTAGTTTATATAAATAATTATAAAGTTTAGGATATTTTTAGTAAACAAATGGAAAATTTTAGGATCAAAGAATGTGTTGTTTCCAAAATTAAAAAGAAGAGCAATAAAAGATAAGGAGTATGACAAGGAAAGGAAGAAGAATGGGATGGAAGAGGAAATTTCTCCTTCTCAATTCAAAAGATGGTCGAGAAAGAAGAGAGAGGAGAAGAAAAAGAGATTTGGTAAAAATTGACACATGATAACAACATAAAATGCTTAAAACGTTAAGTTATTGGGAATTGCTACGTGCACCGGTCGTTTTAGTTGCGTGCACAACCACTATACTTTATTTACAAGTTTGCCACTTAGAATTACTCATCGTGCACAATCATTCGAAAATGCCAAAAATAACCATGGTTGTGCTTCGAGATCAAACACACAACGGCCGGCCGGCGACGACCCCGCCTCCTTCGCTGATCTCCTGAGTCTCGCCCCCTTCCGTCGCCCCCTTCTCCGACATTCCCGGTCCCTCCGTCACTCCTCTTCATCTTTCCCAAACCCCTCCGTTGTCCATCCCCCTCTGCCGCACCTCTTCATCTTCACCAACCCCCAACGTTGTCCTTCCACCTTTGCCGCCCCATTCACCTACCTCTCCAACCCTACGTCGCCCCCTCCTTTGACTACACAGTCCCTCCCCCTCCGCCGACCCTCTTCAGCTTCCTCAATCCCCTCTGTCGCCACCCCTCCTCCGCCCCCTTCGACGAACTCCTCAGCCCCCTCCCCATCCTCGGCCCCATCCTCCGACAACCCAGCCACTCCCACTCCCCCACCCCTGCATCCGACCTCTCCCGTCTCCACCATCAATTCCAACCCCCAAAAATTCGTCGACAGGGGAGATGGACAGTGTCGGGGTGCGGGGTGGAGACGACTCGGGTAAAAGAGGTTTAGATCTTGAATGTCATATTTATAAAGTAGTTGCGCGCGAGTAAGGGCCTGTTCTTTTGCCAAGAATAGAGGCTGGAATGGGAATAGGGGCACTATTCATGCACTATTCACCCTATTCCAAGTTTGTATTCCAAGCGGTTGTTCTTTTGGGCGTGGAATAGAATCCTACGTGGCTATTCCAATTTGATAATGATGAGCACTTTTGTATTCCAAGCTTTTTGCTTGGAATACAATGGAATCCTTGGAATGGTGGGCCCCACTCTCTAATCTCTCTCTATCTCTCCCCTCCAATTCATCCCCTTTCCACTTTTGCATTCCAACTCTCCAATTCCAAAAGAACACAAGAATAGAATGTGGACCCCACTTTCTATTCCAAACCCTACTTTCCATACTCTATTCCATCCAGAAGAACACAAAACTCCATTTTCTTTCTCCTTGGAATACAAACTTTCCCCTATTCCATTTTTTCTATTCCTGCAAAAGAACAGGCCCTAAAACAACCGGTGCGCATAATCCTAAAGTTACGCTATTTTAACGCATTTTGCCTTAATACGAACATTAACTTTATGGGGGGGAACAGTGAGTGTGAAAAGAATCTGGAGGGACAAAAATGTCTGTTCACGTCAAGTGAGTGTACAATTGGTGAAGTAATTATTGTATTTTAGAAGGGTATTTCTGGAAATGTAGCATATCGCCATTGGAGAGAGGGCTCGCGCCTTCAGGTCCGGATCGGGAAGCGCAGGAGGAATGAGATGCCATCCTCCATCTCCGAGCGTATAAATCTAGCGTGAGGGAGAAGCGAGCAAGAAACGGTCGCTTCCATCCTCTCTCTCTCTCTCTCTCTCTCTCTCTCTCTCATCTCTGTTGAATCGATACCCCAAATCTCCTCTCGTCTCTCTCTCTCTCTCTCTCTCTCTCGACCTGTTGAGCTCTCTCCATGGCCGATCAGCTCACCGACGACCAGATCTCCGAGTTCAAGGAGGCCTTCAGCCTCTTCGACAAGGACGGAGATGGTAAGATCCCCGCGTTCTCATCTGATCTTTTCTTTACGTGTGACCTAGGGTTTCTGTATCGTTTCTTTGGTCCGATATCGTAGTGTCCGTGTTCGATTAGGTGATAGGGTTTTGATCTTCTTATGCTTTTGCAAGATCTGATTGATTTGTGGTGCTCTTATTTTTTTAGTTTTATTTTAGTTTATTTTCCCCCTGATCCCGATCTTTATAGTGACATTTTACTGTTAAATTGGTTGGATCTGAAGACAGAATTGGGAATCTCCTGAAATTCATGCTTTTAGCTTGTTAAATGTAAAGTATGCTTTCATTTTTCAGTTGTTTCCTTTGTGATAATAATCTCTAATATCTTTTAGTTATGGACGCCTCACTCGTTTTTTGTAAATTATTTCAATTTATTTTCCTAGGGTTTGAACGTGTAGTTTTAACTTTTAAAAGGCATGAATTATGGTATTTAGATTTGTTATCTATCCTTATTTAGGACATGAACATAAATTCCGGCATATTTATCTTTAGGATCCCAACAACCGATCTCTTTCTTTGTCCGTTTTGGGACAGCATCAGACAATGGCTTACGAATTCATTTGGATGGTGAGATCTGCTTGTTCATCTGCAGCAGAACAATTAGCAGCTGTAGCCAATTATGTACATAGAGTAGTTATTAATACATGACTTCACTAATGGTTTTATGCCCCCGTTGTTAAGTTGTTACAATAAAGTGATTCACATATAGCTGAACCTCAAATTTGGTGAAGGGTAAGAGTTTGCAATATAATTAATCTTCTATTTATGTCTCGGTGACTTGGTCAGTGGCGTAACCAGGATTTTCTTTTTCCCTGGGTGAAAATAAGGATGGTATTAAAAATATTTTTTTTCAAAAAACACTAAATAAAAAAATTTAAACACTAATAGTAATTTGATATTATATTGATACTATTGACAAAATATTATCATACATATACATAAAAAATAACATATAACATATAAAAAGTAACTACCTTAAGTCAAACTCTACAAGTAACTCGTGAATCAAACCCATCTATCATTTCTTCTGTGTAGAAAATGGAATTAATTTCTTTTTAAATATAAATAATCGTGTTATTAACCGGCAGTTCATCTCATAATGAAATAACTGCCAGATTTCAGTTGACAAACATGCAATGGTGTCTAACATATTTAAAGGAAAGAAGTGACTTTAGTGTTTCCATATACGGTATAAAATTTAAAGTAAAGATTTAAATTTTACTTTAAAATGTCCTAAAAGAAAGTCAGATAGTCAGGCACACGTGCACGCACAGAGAGTATGTGAGAATGCTAAGGGTATAAAATAAGGAATGTGCTAAATACACTAGTCAACCGGTGTATTTAGGCTTTATTTGGCAAAATATTGTGAGAATCAAATCATATCAAGTCAATTCACTCCTCTCTCTCTCCCCTATTTTTAGCAAATATGGGCTCAAATTCCTATATGCACCCTCCACTAGCCGGTGTATTTAGTCCAACTCTAGAACAAAAGAGGGCTTTCCAACTATACAAAAGCTAAAATTTATTTTCACTACACAACGGAAAAAAAGATAATTGAGCCTCTACAATTTTCCTGGCAAATACGTTTTCAAATCTCAATTCCAAAGTGGAGAGAACTATTACACAAGATTTTTAGCCAAACAGGAAAAAATTATTCTAAATAAAAATTGAATCATATAGAAAAGAATAGATTAGAAACAAACAGTAATTCCCAACTTGTAAATTTGTAAGGAAAAAGCTATATAAATTTTCATTATCATCATCATAATGGAATCACAATTCATATATACAACAACCTTGGCCAACACCTACTGAAAAGAGTCAAAGCTATAAGATACCATTATCCAATATAAAACCAAAAACGGAACAAACCCCAACTCAAGAGATATTTAAAAAACCAAAATAAACACCAACGCTGAAAAAGCCCTGAACCTTATGATCTTAGAAACTCTGATGACAGGATTGGCGGTTGAAATATTCCCCTTCCGAGAACCATATAATTAAACGAGCTAGTGTGGGTGTCAGACTCAGTACTGGTCATAGAAAAAGTTGCTGCATATGCACTATATAAAATTATAAATTATTATTTTTGTGGTTTCTTGCCCTGGGCAGTTTTCCAGGGCAAGTACTATATAGCTATGCCCATGAGTCTATGGAGACGATCATAAATAGAAGTTGAAAATAAAAGTTGGTATTGCAATGAAAACATACTTAAACTATAGTCGCAACATATAGAAGCTCATTTCAAGGATTTTGATTATGTAAAATAAATTGTTGTTTCTGTTCCCTTTGGAACATGCTGATGTTGGTGAAGTGTGTCATGGTTCCTATACTAAGCACAGTTAAAGATCGTCTCATCGTGCATATAATTCAGCCATTTAGAGAAGACTTCAAATAGAATCTATTCATGGCCAGGAAACATCATGTAAGCAGTTCATGTAGGCAGATCGAGAAATGGAGTCAAAAGTGAGAAAGTAAGAATCAACTTGTGATGGAAATTTTTCTATTTTATAAGATACTGATATAAGATTGAGATAAAATACATACTTAAACTTGGAATCGAATCTGAAATTCAATTTATTAGATTTGTCAATAAATCGGTTGTCATTGACTCACTAATGTTGGTGCATCCATGAAGATACTATTTTTCGTAACTTCATGTTGGCAATTACCTGGATGTTCATGAAAACTTCTTACGGTGTGAAGTATATTCAGTAGATTAACATCTCTCAGACACACACACACACACTCTCTCTCTCTCATGTCAAAACAGCCTTCAATGGAACTGTATGGAAGCAAGTAGCATGCTCAGAATTATTATTGGAAAAATATATTACCTAGTGGCTTTTGTGTGGATGTTGAAGGGTCAAGTTTTCAATGAAGCAAGAGAGTAAAAGTCAATGTAATTAGCTAGTTGTTATAAAGTTAGCATGCATTGTAATGTAGAGAGTATCATGCTTGGATTCTTCAGGACATCACCATGGGCGTAGCTATATAGTACTTGCCCTGGGAAACTGCCCAGGGCAAGAAAACCCAAAAATAATAATTTATAATTTTATATAGTGCATATGCAGCAACTTTTTCTACGACCAGTACTGAGTCCGACACACACGCTAGGCTGTCGCTAGCTCGTTTAATTACATGGTTCTCGGAAGGGGGAATATTTCAACCGTCAATCCTGTCATCAGAGTTTCTAAGACCATAAGGTTCAAGGCTTTATCAGTGTTGGTGTTTATTTTGGTTTTTTTAATATCTCTTGAGTTGGGGTTTGTTCTGTTTTTGGTTTTATATTGGATAATGGTATCTTATAGCTTTAGCTCTTTTCATTAGATGTTGGCCAAGGTTGCAGTATGAATGAATTGTGATTCCATTATGATGATGATAATGAAAATTTATATAGCTTTTTCTTTTCAAATTTACAAGTTGGGTATTAACTGTTTGTTTCTAATCTATTCTTTTCTATATGATTCAATTTTTATTTAGAATAATTTTTTCATGTTTGGCTAAAAATCTTATTGTGTAATAGTTCTCTCCACTTTGGAATTGAGATTTGAAAACGTATTTGTCAGGAAAATTGTAAAGGCTCAATTATCTTTTTTCCCATTGTGTGGTGAAATTAAATTTTAGTTTTGTATAGTTGGAAAGCCCTCTTTTGTTTTAGAGTTGGACTAGGTTAGGGGAGGGTGCATATAGGAGTTTGAGCCCATATTTGCTAAAAATAGGAGGGAGAGAGAGAGAGAGAGAGAGAGAGTGAATTGACTTGATATGATTTGATTCTCACAATATTTTGCCCAATAAAGCCTAAATACACAGGTTGACCAGTGTATTTAGCACATTCCTTGTTTTATACCCTTAGCCTTCTCACATACTCTCTGTGCGTGCACGTGTGCTTGACTATCTGACTTTCTTTTATAACATTTTAAAGTAAAATTTAACTCTTTACTTTAAATTTTATACCGTATATAGAAACACTAAAGTCACTTCTTTCCTTTAAATATGTTAGACACCATTGCATGTTTGTCAACTGAAATCTGGCAGTTATTTCATTATGAGATGAACTGCTTGTTAATAACACGATTATTTATATTTAAAAAGAAATTACTTCCATTTTCTACACAGAAGAAATGATAGATGGGTTTGATTCACGAGTTACTTGTAGAGTTTGACTTAGGTAGTTACTTTTTATATGTTATATATTATTTTTTTATGTATATGTATGATTATATTTTGTCAATAGTATCAATATAATATCAAATTACTATTAGTGTTTAAATTTTTTTATTTAGTGTTTTTTGAAAAAAAATTATTTTCAATATCATCCTTATTTTCGCCCAGGGAAAAAGAAAATTCTGGTTATGCCACTGGACATCACAAAACCTTCCATGTGAAGTTGATTCACTTCTTCATGGATTGTGCTAAATGTTGGAAGGGGTTCAAGTTCCCACTTGAGCAAGTGAGCATAAATTGAGTATCCATTTTTAAAGGATCGTTCTAGCAATACTAGGTTTAATATTCTGTCGTTTCACCATGGTCTGTCCTTTCTTTGCCTCACCTTTCTCTTCCTAGCAATAGTGTTGCTTAATGGGAGAGCAGGAAAGTCACTCATTTAAAATCATGACATCAGTTTGATTGGATGGGATTATGAAATGTTATTTTACCGGTCCAAATTCTTTTATTTTTAATAGAATGACTTGTGCAGGTTTGTTATCACATGTCATTGTGCGGCGAGAAATGGAATTGTTTCTTATCGTGTCATTGTTCTCTTATATACATCAAATATGAATGGAGTAGAATCTTGTAGTTTGCATGTGTGAGTAGTTACTCCACTGTATTTATCTTCTGCAACGTTTGCTTGGCAGCCTTTCGTTGCTACAAGGGCCGATAATGTTGCAGTGTTTTCATTTACTCTCTAACCTGCTATTGACATGCATTGACTATTACTTCTATAATCCTTCAGAAATATTATAGAAAATGATGATCTTGTGACCTTGTTCTACTGTTGTAGTAGCTACAGATAGAAACTTGAGGGAAATCATTTCAATTAAATCGTGCTATGTTTGAGACTCATGGTATATGTTTTGCATCTTGTTTGCACTATAACTTAAAAAGTCTTTTTGCTGTACTATCTTACTTGGTATACGTGTTTGTATCTTGTTGATATATTTTCTGCTTTGTTTCCTATCAATGTTGTCCTATGATGTTGGTAAGACATGATATAAAGCATCGGCAATTGATTACTTTCGTATTAATGAATGTTATCATGTGCTAGACAGAAGAGAGTACGCATGATATGTTAGTAACTTTCTTCACTGGGAGAAGAAACCTACTTAACGGAAATTATATTTGCTATTTGCATGATTATCCTACAGGTTGTATCACAACCAAAGAGCTGGGAACTGTGATGCGATCACTTGGCCAGAATCCCACAGAGGCCGAGCTGCAGGACATGATCAATGAAGTTGATGCTGATGGCAACGGTACAATAGACTTTCCAGAGTTTCTAAATCTGATGGCTCGCAAGATGAAGGACACAGACTCCGAGGAGGAGCTCAAGGAAGCGTTCCGGGTGTTTGACAAGGACCAGAATGGCTTCATCTCGGCTGCTGAGCTCCGCCATGTCATGACCAACCTCGGCGAGAAGCTGACTGATGAGGAAGTGGATGAGATGATCCGCGAAGCTGATGTTGATGGCGATGGTCAGATTAACTACGAGGAATTCGTCAAAGTCATGATGGCCAAGTGAGGATTTTAACCGATCCCTCTCAAAAATCTGGTCCTTATTTTATTAAAAAAAGCAAGGGAAAAAAATTTGCAAGGGCAGATAAGTAGCCATATTATGATGTTAAATTTATTGTCTGTAGGTAGTTTTGTTTGGTTAGCTAGCCGTTGAGACGGAGAACACAAACGATGATAGTGTGTGTCTGTGACTTGTGGTTGCCTGTGTGCTTCTATGTTTTGTGTATTTTGTGCTTCCTACTGCTGATATTATTTTGACAATTTGGTCAATTAGGCTTTTTGGATTTTTCAGTTTTCATCGAGTAGGTACCGTTTGTTGATCTTGTTTGACAGTCGGGTCTGCATGTTGGTTGTTTGAATTTTTATCATGGTAATCGAATTATCTTTTGAATGAATTCTAATTCTATTTCTTTTCACCTAGTGTTTGAGTATGCCTTGATTGTGGTATGCCCCCCTGCTTGCATTGTTGGTTAGTGTATCTTGTCTCGGTTAAACTAGGCATCTTCGAGACCTGACGAGGTATTGGTTGCAGTTTTGTTTGCGAGTTTGTATGATGCTGTTTGATAGATGCTAGATGCGGCTGTTACTCTCCTTTCATTTCTTTCTCTTCATTTTTATTTCTTTCAAAAAAAAAAATTCTGTTGCTATGCAAGCATTCTTGCTGGTGTCGAAAGCATCGGCGTCGTCAAGAGGGAAGGGAGAAGAGAGAAATGGTACGCTCACGGTGGGTTTAGTGTGTTACAGGCTTGTACAGATGATGTTAGGAAAGACGACAAGTTTAAAAATGGCTACGCGCAGTCCCCAACTGTTTTTAGCTCTTGGGCTTGAATCTTCCCATGAAGATTGCGACAGTGTGAAAATCAATCAAGCTTAAATAAGCAATGTCGATGGCTTTGTTGTACTTGATTTGTTTATGGACTAGGCTTTAAGAATGTGGCAATTAAACAAAGGTCATATGTGAATCGAACTGGTTAAGGTGAGTTGCTAGCAAACTGCATGTTCTTCGACTGGGAGGATTGTTTACAACTGATGCTTCTTGCAATGTTCTGGGCAGAAAACGGCAAAAGATGATAGACGAGAGGAGGGGCCAAGGAAGCAAGCCCAGTCCTCGCGGGAGGCACGGTGGCCGCCGCTCCAGTCGCTGCGCCATCCTCTGATTCGGATCGAAGAGCAAGGAGCATAGCGTACGGCCCCAGACTGTAGCATGGTATCAATGTATAATTTGCTGTGTGCATGTGTAACATGTATGTAATAATAAACCGTATCTGAGACCCGGGGAAAATCTTGCAATTAACAACCTAGCTAGACTGCCAAGCTAACATAACTATTAACTAGCTTGCAATTAAGGATCTGAAGAGCCAGAAGAAAACATACTTCACATTGGACCCAAAAATCAACATGTCTACATACAACTGCAACATTCCATGATTTCAGGGATACACGAAAAGCAAAACAAACAGCAGCAGGAAAGGCAAAAGTCCCATACAATAGAACATAAAAGAATTGAAAATTTTGGAGCTGATTACCCCCCACAACGCAACATTTACATCATACAGGGAAAGAAATTAATTTGAAAAACACAAAAGGGTGTGAGGCCATCAGACTGCCTCACAACGCTGCATCGCCACCTATATCTTCAGATTTCCAGACGACATCCTTGAGCCCCGTCGAGAGATTCTTGTAGAACTGCAAGCATGTAATAGGATTGTAACCCCCACTTAATTTTCGATACCGATGCAAATACAAGCATAAGCTACAGCGGGATGTTATTCAGCGACTATGCGCTATGCCTGCTTTGGATTAAACAGCAGTGTAAAGTAACTTGGTTTTATTGTACGAATGTTATGCGAATGCTCAAACACAGCACCGCAAGCTTGTAAACAAGTGCTATGAACAAGATGTAAACCCAATATTGTTTAAAATACACAGAAAGACGGTAATCATGGCGGAGAAAGAGCATGATAAACATCTGCAAACATCCAAGAGTCACTAGCATTTGAGAATGAAGAGAAAGTATTGTCATATCGATGTTTTATATATGTTATTTTTGAGTTGAATGAATGTGGATGGTTACATTCAAACTCATGGTTATGACACCTAGAAAAAAAATAAGTATGTCCATATATATACGATACATGCCAAACACACAAATATAATAAATACGTTTAAAAAGAAAGAAAAGCATTGTAGTATTACGGCAAGAATCATTTAACCCTCTCTTAGCAGACAAAAATTATTTAACCCTCGGCAAAGAGGGGTTTCAGCAAGAATAGCACCCCACCATATATGATTGTATAAATGGGAACTATACATCTATCATATATGAGATAAACACAAGTATTGTCCAGACTTTTGAGAATTGCCACATCCAACCTTTGTTGCCATGTCAAAGTGCAATACCTACGATGATGTCTACAAATTGTACCATATAATTGCCTGGCAATTCAAGTAATGATCTTTTGGGTTTGCCATCTATTTAGTAGACAAAATAATTGCATACATTCATGTCATGATGGCCACCGGCAGGGCCGGCCCGTGCCCGGCCGGGCTTTGACTTTGACTGTGTCATGGGCCGGTCCAGGAAGGGCAAAGCCCCAGGAAATCTAGCCCGCGGCTCGACGCCCGGCCGGGCCCATGCAGCCCGCAAAATTTAAAAAAATAAAAAAACTTCAAAATTCTTTAAAAATCATTAGAAATTCCTTAAAATTCTTTTAAAAAGGAAATAACATATTATAAATTGAAGAATATTAAATTTTGTATTATACAAAAATTAAAAAGTTAAATTGATTGTATTTTAAAAAATTTAAAAATAGCTAGTTTTTTAATAACATAAAATTTTATTTAAAAAATTAAAAATAGATAATATTTTGTATGTATATATATGTGTGTTATTAAAATTTTTAAAAACATATATATGTGTTATTAAAATTTTAAAAACGGTCAAAAGAGGCCAGCCTGGCCTGGCGGGCCGAAAAAATGAGCAGAAGCCCAGGCCGGCCTGACGGGCCAGCCCAGGCCGGCCCAGGCTTGGCCCGCGGCCCGGCCAATGGCACCAGACCCTCGGCCCGGTCAACAGCATCGAGCCCGGGCCATGTGGGCCTGGTAGTAGGCCGCTGGGCCTAATGGCCATCTTGACATTCACGCAAGCACGCACTCATTTTATCAACACAGACACAGACAAGTTATATTCATATATAAATTTCATATCCTATTTTATCCTATTTTTTCAAGAAATTTCCATATTCGCATGCTTATATCATGTTACTTAAAAACTCATGTCCCTATTATGCATATAGTTTCTTCTACTTCTATGCATATATCATATCCTATTTTTTCAAGATATTTCCATATTCGCATACTTATATCCTGTTATTTAAAAAACTCATGTCCCTATTATGCATAGGTTTTCTTCTACTTCCATGCATAAGCCCACGTTTTTTGCCCCTATGTGAGTACTTGCATGCACAACATCTCAACTTATCTACTATCACCCAAAAAAACCACTGCCGTAGTGCCAGATTACGATCAACCCCTCGATTTGAAATCACTTCTTATATAACCAGTATTGGCTACAATTCACAAAAACATTTTGTAGTGTTAGCAGGAGGAAGGGTTAAGGATTTAGCCGGTGGACGATGTCACATTGTTTGAGGAACCCAAGATGTCATCAGGCTAGAGGATCAACTAGGGTGCATGTGTGCATCTGAACATGCATGCATGTATCCAGAAGGGCACAAATTACATCAGATGTTACCCCATAAAAAGCATTATTGCATTCTAAAGAACTCCAATCCACGGTGCAGGAGGAAACAATATGGAAAACACATATCAAGTAAAAATGATGAAAAAGCAAACAAATGTGAACAGTAAGTAATAGGTCTTTGTAGCTCAATTATATAAACAAAGAATCCCACAATTACTACATATGCAATTAAAAATTGATCAGCTCCATGTGCAATTTGCACTCCGCTTGACTAACCAGAAGACAAAATAAGGTTCAACTGGTGTCTTAAAAAATATTATTTAAGAGAGGAATTGAAAATGAAAAGAATTTTAACAGCTATATATGAAGTAGGTTAAGGTAAATCCATGTGTAATAGACAAGTCTAAGCACAGTGCACAGTGCACAGTCCAAAGTACCTGCTTTCAAGGAAAATGCCTAGTGAATATGTTACAGTTCTTAGTCAATTCAGGGGAACCCATAATCTGGAGTCTTCATGGTTATCAAAACTATCTTCATAATACAATTTTTTTTGCTAATTGGTCATTTCAGGTGGATAGCAATACCTTATGGAATTCCAGAGTATCCCCTTTAGCTTTCCGGACCTCTACCATATGAAGAGAAGGAGCAACTTGAAAAATCTGAAAAATTATGAAACGAGTGTCGGGACTAAGATGAAAAGAACTGACTTGTCCCTCAACAAAAAATGCAATGAAATTTTTAAATGACCTCAGTAGCAACATTGAGATTTCCTTTTCTTCCCGCTTTCACATTTTCCAGCCTCATCTGTGTTAAAATAAACAAATGATGCAATCATAATATAAAAACAAATACAGTTTCTGGACAAGCACAGACCATAAAAAGGTTTACAATGACCAACCTTATAATTTTTCTTCTGAACATCAAACCCAAGCGGCCTTGCGGCCTCTTCAATCTTGTTGATGATTTCTTTTGCTGGACATGTTGATGTGAATCTTGTTTCCCTCTTGAATTCCTACACGTTGAGTTGGAACCAAGGAGTCATATGTTACTAAAGCTAAACTTCCAATTCATTGTAATAATCTACATCATGATTTACACAACAGAAAAAGTAAGTTTGATATTTCCAACGTATTAGAATTCAGAAACGGATGACTATCAAAGTGTTCTAATAGGGTTAAACATGTGTGCTTGTGTACAAGAATAATGAATATGTGCTGACACCTCAAGAGAATTTCATGTGCGGCACCCCAAAAAAGCCACTTACCATTTCTTTCCTGATGGTTAGAACCATCTGTGTTGATTTTTATAGAGTAAAACCCAAATACACAAAAGATCTAGTGAACCCGGGGGTGGGAATAGTTCGGTTAATATAGACCTGTTAAATCATCAACAACTCGATACATGAGAAATTCTTGAAATCGATAATGGATGTCATTTCTTGATTATAGAATAAGTAAATTTTGGTAGTTTTTCCCATAGAAAATAATGATGAAGCGGTATTAATTGTATAAAGGGTGATTTCAAGCATTTGAGCATTACATTAACTTACTTCGTTTTTTAGAAAGCTAGGAAGCTAAACATTGAAAAAAAAATGCATTTTTTGAGTTTTTAGCAATCCTAAGTTAATTCTAATGTATATATCAAATAGGAAAATATGAAAATGAACTTTCCTCGCCATAGAAATTTCTCTTATGTACATTCATACAAACATACATATTATACAACATATATACACACACATGTGCATGTACAAACACACACACACGCACGCACGCACATTTTATACATACATACATTTACACACATCTACAAGCACACGCGCACATGCATGCATACATTCACATACATATACATATATATATGCACGCATACATACATGCATATTCATACATGCATATACACACATATATACATACATACACATACATATATATGGACAAAATTTCAACTTAAGACAAATTTTAAAGATAATTTTTAAAATAGACCAATTTGAGAAATATTTACAAATATCGACTATGCTCAGCCACGTTAGATTTCGCACAGTTGAACTAGTCAATTTCAAGAAAATTTGCATAGAAATTTAGCCAGGTCACCAATGTTTGGGTTTACGCGACCCCTGTAGAAATACCAACAAGCAAGACAATAAAAAATCACACAAGATCAAGATCACGAAGGCATACATGGTTCGACCAATCAAACACGACCTACATCCATAGAGCACCGATAGAGAAATCTCTTACGCGAAAAAACAAGATTACAAGAAAAATACATATCTCATCGATGATCTTTCCTTTTCCCACCAACACCTGACATTATCACTTGGCTTCCAAAGCCACCAAAGCCAAAGCCAAGCTAAAGCACATCTCTTTTATCAGAGAGAAAAAGAGAGATAGAGATAAAGAGATGTGTGTGTGAATCAGGTGGCCAATGAGGGGATTCCTCCTTGGTCCACCCACGGCCAAGCCCCCCGCCATATTTTTTTGAAATTTTTTCCATTATTCTCTACACTTCATGGATGATCACCACACCAAAAATCAAGTGATTCCAACACTTTTTTCTCCTCGATCAACCCATAGCAAAAATCAACGGCAGAATAATATAGAACTTTTTGCAATAGATGGATCGATGGGAAAAAAAGTGTTGGAATCACTTGATTTTTGTGTGGTGATCATCCATGAGGTGTATAGCATATTGGAAAAAAATTCAAAAAATTGGGCGGGGCTTGGCCATGGGTGTCCACCTAACGGTTTTCCTCATTGGCCACCTGACCCCCATTAACCTCATATGTGTGTGTGTGTGTGTGGAATCTTTATCCTAGTACAACTTTTATACAAGGAAACATATCTTAATACAACTCTTATTTAGGTGTAGCACACAACTAAATAACCAAAATCCTAAACCTAATAAAACTTCTAACCTGAATACAACTTCTTATCAAAAGAAATAATAACATGTAACCAATCCTTGACTTGAATATGATCCGGATTCAAACTCATGTATATTTATATCACAGTTCTCAACACTCCACTTTGATACTAACATACATAAATCTCTTGGCTGCAATACCATGGATGCCAAATAATATTCACAAGTAACCCATCTAGTAAGCCGCACGAAACCAGAGATATACCGAAGTTCTTGGCATCATGCTTCACTGGTAAATCCATACATACACCATGCTTCACCTCTTGAAAACATTCAGTATGCTCATCATAGTCTCCAACCGCGCATGCACATTCTCTTATCACGTCTTGAACAATCATGATGACACTTCTCCTGTCATATTCGGAACAATCATGATCACTACATTATGCTTCACCTTGGTCAAAACTAAACACTTATGACGCTCCCTTATTATGCCATGAATAATCACGATCACCACACCACGTTCCACCTGGATCCCATCACCATGACCAACCACTTAAACGGACCTCATAACATACAAATCATATGCCACAACATGCCTCAAAGTATATCAACATCCAACTCATAAGGCTACATCACCTCACCAGTACCATCAATGCCATCATCGACCCTTCGATCATCCGACATGCACCTAATCGTCTCAATCATTGTCGATCATATAATGAGCTCTGGTATTCGCTTCAAACAATAGAATTTTCCCGATTTGCTTTCACCATTGCATCTAAAGCGTTGAAAAACATATGGTTTGATTTCTGGATCGTAGCAATCGGCCCCTGAATGCACAATCTATTCTGAAATTAACACCAATCTTCCGATCCCCAATAAAACCATCATGCTTCTCTACCAATCCTGCATAATACGGGTTACTTTAGCGCACGTTTGTATAGCTACAGTGATCGTACGATAGTTTTTCCTTTTTTCCCCCTTTTTTGATCTTGTGACGTTGACAATCTTCGCACGATCTCCTTTATCCATCTTGCAAGCCCAAATACAAATAGAACATCACAAAGCTCTGATCTGATATCGATTATTAGTATTTACACAACCCTTACGAAAAAAACCAAGCATGCAAATAACAAAAAACCATACAAGATCAATAACATCAAACGATATATGGTTCGACCGGTCAAACACAACCTACATCCATAGTGCACTGATACAAAAATTCACTATATGAAAAATAAGATTAGAAGATGAACGTTAATCTACAAATAATATCTTCCCTTTCTTACATACACCTATACCTGATCTTTATCTCATGGCTCCAAAATCACCAAAGCCAGGCTGAGTCCAAATCAATCCACCTCTCATCTATTAATAAGCAATATATATAGTGGTACAAGAAATCATAATCATAATATAACTCGTATAGAAGGAAACCTATTCAAGTCCAACTCTTATTTAGTTGTAGCTTACACAATTAAATAAATAAAGTTCTAAGTCTATTAGACTTCTACTCGGGACCCAATTCCTTACCAAAAGGAATTCCAACCTGAATCTGATTCTTGACTTGGTTGCATAACAATTCTCAACCGCTAACTCCTACCAAAATATTCACAATTCATTTGGCCGGGGTACGGGATTTACTTATGTTGCAAGAACTTATAGCATGCAATATTTTTTTGCATGCTTTTGTATTGGACCAAAGCTTGCAGCCTTATGACTTATATATTATTTACGAATGATGGTGGAAGTGTGTTAAATTCTTTTTCATTCTATGTTTCCTGCAAACTAATTGTTTTTGCTTTAATAAGTACTGACAATTGTATATCGTTTTAAAATTATCATACTCATTGCTTTTAATGACTACCGCCAGGAATTCAATTCTACCAATGATGTTGCTTAACAGTTAATGTGAAATGAATTTGATCTATTTCTAAAATTATTTTTAAAATTGACTTCAAGTAAAATTTTGTCATATATGTGTGTGAGTGATATATACATATACATATATATGCACACATACATGTACATATACATACATACATATATACACACACACATATTCCAAGAATAGTCTAGACCAATATGTTTCCTCTGAAGTGTATTCTGTATTTTATTCTCGAGTTAATGAAGCATAATTATTACCTTTCAATATATATGTATATGAGAATAATGGGTATCATACGACAATGGATACATCTCCTCATATACCAAGACACAAAAAGTTGGGTGGTACAACAAGTACAAGCCCATGTAGGCTTGCACCACCCCACTTTTTGTGTATTGTATATGAGTAGATATCTCACATGTCATATGATACCCATTATTCTATATATATATAAGTGTATATATATATATATATATATATACTGCAATTGAGAACTTTGTCCCATGTCATATTTGTCCCATGTGACAATGTCACATCGCCACATAAGATGTGCCACATCACCACCCAAAGACCCAAAAGCCACCCAAAAAAGCACCTAACTACCCACCTCCCAATCAAAACATCTCAAGCTCAAACAACACCCAAAAACACACCCGGCTTCAAACCCCCCAACAAAACCCCCTTTTACTCCCAGACAATACACTCACTCACACCCACTCTTCTATCTCTTTTCCAACTGTGCACGAGTCCTGCAACCTGTGGGTGGGTTTTTTGTGTGCATGTACACTATGTGCACGGGTTATTTCTAATATACATGTATAGAGCAATGTGTATCTATTGTAGTGTGTGTTATATTGGGTGTGTGTAAAGAAAGGAGGAAGTTAATATAAATAGAAGTGATAGCCTCTTCTTTGGGCTAATCACACTTTCCCAAACTTCTACATGGTATCAGAGCAAACCCTAACCCTAAAACCCTAAAACCGCCGTCGGATCCACCCCTTTCTCGCAAACAGCGTCGGATCCCCCCCCTTTTGCTCGCAAACAGCAGCGGCCCGTCGGATCCCCCCTTGCTCGCCTTCTTCCGCCTTCTGCTCAGGCCGTCGGATCCCCCCTTCCGCCTGCTGCTCAGGCCGACGCCGACGCCTGCTGCTCAGGCCGCCTCCGCCTCCGCCTGCGCAGGCCGCCTCCGCCGCCGCCTGCTGCGCAGGCCGCCACCGCTTGCAGCAGCTGATTCGCTGCTGCCTCGTCGCGCGCTGCCGCAGCTGATTCTCTGCTGATTCTCTCTTCCACTCCCTTGCACGTCCTCTTCTAGCTGCCACAAAGCCCTAACTAGCTACAAAGGAGAATCCTAAAAAACCCTAACCCTAGATCTATGGTAGAGCCATGAAGATGACTCCATAGATTTACGGTTAGGGTATGACCTAGAAGAGGAGAAGGAGAAGTGGATCTGCGGATCTAAGAAAGGAGAAAGGAGAGATCTGCGGATCTGGAGAGATGGGGGACAACCTTACTTCAGCGGACATGAAGGCCTTCATTGGAGAGATAACGAAGCTGCTTGCTTCGAAGGAGTTGGGATCCTCGAGTGGATCGACGCCTTCACGTCCCGTGCAGAAGCTGGAATTGATGCCCAATGATGTGAAATTGGAAGGGACGAAGAATTACATCAGTTGGTCCAGGAGGGTGCTTCTCATTCTGAGATCGAAGGGGTTAGAAGGCGTCGTTCTGGGTTCATGCAAGGAACCGCTGGACAAGGATGGGGATGATTGGAAAGTCTGGAGCACCACCAACTCACTGGTGGCTGCTTGGTTGATGACATCGATGGTTCCACCCATTGCTGGGATGGTGGAGGCCATAGAGAGTGCTGCAGGGATATGGAGTATGGTGGAGAAAATGTACTCTGGAGCAGGGAATGTGATGCTCATGATGGAGGTTCAGGGCAAGGTCGACACCTTGAAGCAGGGGGAGATGACTATTCTAACCTACTCTGCGGAGTTGAAAAGGCTTTGGTCAGAGTTAGATCACTATGACCCTATTGATCTGCCTGATCCTAGGAGCGCTGCGATACACAGGAAGTGGGTGGAACGTAGGCGTGTGACACACTTTCTGAGGAACCTGAATGGAGACTTTGAGGCCAGGAGGGCGAGTATGTGCCACCTATCCTCCATCCCATCCCTGGAGGAGGCCATAGCTGCAATGGCACAGGAGGAGACCAGACTGAGGGTTATGAAGGATGAGGGTACTCAGGTCACTCGGGCTGCACTGGCTGTACCGGCAGTGGCAGCAGTGAGCGAGGATCGAGAGTGCTACACATGTGGGGTAAAGGGGCACCTGAGCTTTAACTGCCCGCAGAAGGGCAGTGGACGAGGACGTGGCACAGGAGGCAGAGGAGGAGGTCGTTAGGGCCGTGGAGGCCGTGGACGAGGTCGCGGCGGCCCACGGGCCAACTTTGCTACCGCTGACGGACGACAGGAGACAGTGATGATCGAGGCCACGCCAGCTGAGGCGTCAGATCTAGAGCAGCGGAGACAGTCCAGGTCTACTACTGAGAGCTCGGAGAGTCATGCAGACCAGACTGGGGATATTGCCTCGCCATTCGGTAACTTTGCCCACTTCGCTCACACAGGCTCAGGTAACCGATTAGCCCTTTCATGTAGAGACCATATAGAGTGGATTATTGACTCAGGTGCATCTAGTCATGTGTCAGGAGCATATAGACAATTTTCCACATATAAACCACATTCCATTCATGAAACCGTTCAGACAGCTGATGGCACATCCCAACCCATTAGAGGGATTGGTACTATTCAGTGCACTCCCTCCATACGCCTCTCTTCAGTCCTTCACGTCCCATTATTTCCAGTCAACCTCTTATCTGTTGGCTCTATTGTTGATGATCTCGACTGTAGCATTACTTTTGACTCTACTCATTGTGTGTTGCAGGAAAGGAAGACTGGAAGGAGGCTTGGGACTGGCGTCAGGCGTGATGGACTGTGGTATCTTGACAGAGCTAGTGGGGATGCTGCACTGGCTGTCGTTGGTGGAGAAAAGGAAAGGGATGTACTTTTGTTACATTGTCAGTTAGGACACTTGTCTTTTGATATTTTGAGAAAAATGTATCCCGATGTTTTGAATAGAGTGAATGAAATGAATTTGAAATGTGATGCATGTGTATTTGGGAAACACACTAGGACGTCATATCCTAGTGTAGGGATGAGGAGTGTGGAGAAATTTCATCTTATTCACTCAGATGTTTGGGGGCCCTGCCCAGTGACTTCAGTAAGTGGGTTCAGGTGGTTTATCACCTTCATAGATTGTCATTCTCGGATGACATGGCTTTATATGATGAAAAACAAAGGTGAAGCGTTGAAGTGTTTTCAGGACTTCCATAGAAGTGTCAGAAATATGTATGAGGCCAAGATCCGTGTCTTGAGAACGGATAATGGGACCGAGTATGTAAACAGGGAGTTTGCATCTTACCTATCTGAGAGTGAGATAACTCATCAAACCACTTGCCCCAACACCCCCCAACAGAATGGAGTTGCTGAAAGGAAAAATAGACACTTGTTGGAGGTAACTAGGTCACTCATGCTCACCATGAATGTACCTAAGATATTATGGAGTGAAGCAGTGATGACAGCCACATATCTTATCAACAGGATGCCTTCACGGATCCTTGATATGAAGTCTCCATGTGAGATTCTTATGGGAAAGAACACTTTTGTAGTTCCACCAAAAGTGTTCGGATGCACATGCTTTGTGAGGGATCATAGACCTTCTGTGGGGAAGCTGGATTCTCGGGCAATTAAATGCATATTTGTTGGGTATCCTTCAAATCAGAAAGGCTATAGGTGTTGGAGTCCCTCAGAAAGAAGGCTGTTTGTGAGCATGGATGTGACGTTCAGGGAGACTGAACCTTTTTATGGAGGACTGACAGATTCTACATCAGTATTTGATACTGGGGCCTCTCCAAGCACAGGAGGAGTCCCTCAGAAAGAAGGCTGTTTGTGAGCATGGATGTGACGTTCAGGGAGACTGAACCTTTTTATGGAGGACTGACAGATTCTACATCAGTATTTAATACTGGGGCCTCTCCAAGCACAGGAGGAGTTGGTCGAGAGGGGGAGACTGATGACAGGAGGGTAGTGGTTGGACTTATACCGTGTACTGTCAAGCCTACTGGTACTGGTCCTGATAGCAGGGAGGAAGAAAGGACCTTGGTGGAAGAGGAGGAAGATAGGCTGTACGGCAGGAAATATAGCAGGAGACAGAAGGATAGTCTTGGCGATGGAGAACAACAGGAAGACATCTTCTCCACTGAAGAACCACTAGCTCCACTGCCCCATGTCGAGATTGATCAGTCTATCACGCCTGCTCGAGTCCCGACTTCCTTACTGCCTTCCTCTCCTACCACGGATGGTAACCTTTCTTTGCCTTCCTCTAGTTTAGATCTTCCACTTGCATCTCGTAGGGAGCCTCGTATCAATGCCGGCAGGCCTCCTGTACGGTATGGATATGAGACTGATATTGCTAATCATGTCTCCTATGCCTCTCTTACACCTGCATATAGGGCTATCATTGCATCCTTACAGTTTATCCCTATACCAAGTGATTGGCGAGTGGCAAAGCAACATCCCCAATGGAAGAAAGCAATGCTCGAAGAACTTGAGGCACTGGAAAAGAACAAGACATGGAGACTTGTCTCACTTCCAGCAGGGAAGAAAGCTGTGGGCTGCAAGTGGGTATTCACAATAAAGCAAACTTCAGAAGGGAAGGTGGACAGGTACAAGGCGAGGCTGGTTGCCAAGGGCTACAGTCAGACTTATGGGATTGATTATGATGAGACATTTGCCCCAGTGGCAAAGATGAGTACTGTGAGAGTACTGATATCCTGTGCAGCGAATTTTGGATGGAAATTGCATCAGTTGGATGTAAAGAATGCCTTCTTGCATGGAGATTTACAGGAGGAGGTATACATGGAGGTTCCACCTGGCTTTGGCACACAACAGACGGTAGGAAAGGTGTGTAGACTGGACAAGTCCTTGTATGGGCTGAAGCAATCTCCAAGGGCATGGTTCGACAGGTTCAGGCGTGCAGTCATCACTATGGGCTACAAGCAGAGTAATGGTGATCATACTGTATTCTATAGACATTCAGGACAACGGATCACTCTTTTGGCTGTGTATGTTGATGATATTATTATCACTGGAGATGATGAAGAGGGAATCTCTCACTTGAAGGTAAGGTTGGCGAGAGAATTTGAGGTCAAGGACCTTGGACAGTTGGGATATTTCCTTGGACTGGAGATTGCCAGGTCCAGGAAGGGTATAGTTCTCTCACAGAGGAAAT
Organism: Scilla litardierei; assembly: GCA_030789695.1. NCBI lineage: Eukaryota > Viridiplantae > Streptophyta > Magnoliopsida > Asparagales > Asparagaceae > Scilla > Scilla litardierei. Next base: position 13,284,622 of record CM061137.1, on the reverse strand, counting down.
ATGCCCTAGATTTACTGGCTGAGACTGGTATGTTGGGGTGTCGTCCAGCAGTTACTCCTATTGATCAGAATCATAGGTTGCATTCACAATCAGGGGAGCCAGTAGACAAAGAAAGGTACCAGAGACTTGTTGGACGCCTTATCTACTTATGCCATACCAGACCTGACATTGCCTATGCTATCAGTGTGGTAAGTAGATACATGCATGACCCTAGGACTGGACATATGGAGGCAGTCTTCAGGATACTGAGGTATCTGAAGAATAGTCCAGGAAAAGGCATATTATTTGGTAGTCATGGTCACATGAATGTGACAGGCTACTGTGATGCAGATTGGGCCAGTTGCCTAGATGATAGGAGATCGACCTCGGGCTACTGTGTGTTTGTTGGAGGCAACTTGGTCTCTTGGCGCAGCAAGAAGCAGGATTTGGTGGCTCGTTCCACTGCAGAGGCAGAGTACCGTGCTATGGTGCTTGATACTTGTGAGATGATCTGGTTGAGATCACTTCTACATGAGCCACACCTGCTGAGAGAAGGACCATTGCGGTTGTTGTGTGATAACAAGTCTGCAATTAATATTGCCAACAACCCAGTGCAACATGATAGAACGAAGCACATAGAGATTGACAGGTTCTTCATTAAAGAAAGATTGGACAAGAAACAGTTGGAGATCTCCTACATTACCTCTGGACAGCAACTAGCTGATTGCCTTACAAAGGGGTTGAACTCTAAAGGAGTGGAGGATGCTTGTAACAAGATGAGCATGATAAATATCTTTTGCTCATCTTGAGGGGGAGTATTGTAGTGTGTGTTATATTGGGTGTGTGTGTAAAGAAAGGAGGAAGTTAATATAAATAGAAGTGATAGCCTCTTCTTTGGGCTAATCACACTTTCCCAAACTTCTACAGTATCATATGACATATGAGAGATCTCTCTCATATATGATTGCATGGTACATTCTTTTTCACAAAAGATGCGGAGAACAAAAAGTACACCCCATGTGGCCCAAAATACTGTGGAGAAAAATGTGACATGTCTTCGTATATGAGAAAAATCGCTCATGTCATATGATACACATTATTCTATATACATACATACATAGATATATATTGTCGTACACATATACATACATGTATATGTAAGTACATGTATGCATATATGTATAAGAATGTATGTATGTACATATGCATATATATATACATGTATGCATATGCATAAATGTACGTGTGTGTGTGAGTGCGCGTGTGAGAGAGAGAAGGGTAGAATGCATCAGTCATTGGAATCATCAAGGCAGGAGAAATACAAAATCAGGACAAGTACCTGCTCAGAGTCAAATAAATTTCCTAGATTTAAGCCCTTTGACATTGAAATAAGTTCAAATGCATTCATTGCTGTTGGTTGTTCTTCCTTCTCTTCAACATGATTTTCCTGAAACATGGAAAGCAGATCTTGCCAGTGATATCATTTTTAAAAATAAAAAAGTATAGAGGAATATCCATCACGGATCCAACAATTGAACTTCAAACTACAACCGGAAATGTCCCATTAACTCACTTCTGAATCCTTGAAAACAGATTCTACGTCATCCAAGTTGGCTTCATATTTCTCTTCAAACACAGGAGGTTTATATCCTTTCTTGAACCATTCATCCTCCAATATTTCAGGCATAGTAATGCGCTGTATTTGCCACAATAAGCTAATATCAACTTAAAAAATAAAAAACTAGCCAACTCAACAAAATAAACAGATTACTACCTCATCCCAATACTATTTAAACGATTTGTTTTCTTAATTCTTTTTTTAATTTGGAAAATCGATATAGATATACTGAGACAAACTTTGGTGAAGCTGATCAATTGAACTGCTGCATATTGGAAGTTAGCTTTAAAGATTGCTATATACTTATGATGCACCTTTTAAATAACTCAAAAAATAAATGCTTTCGCTACTAAAATATTAAAGATAACTCACTGTCATCGGGTTTGGATCAAGGATTCTTGTTATCAATCTTTTGGCAGCAAAGGAAAGCCAAGGTGGAAATGTAAAATCGGCCGCCGAGATCTGTAGCAGAAAGAGAGTACCTTTAGGAAGAATGAGAACTATATAGATAAGTCAAACCCTAAATACAGTCAATTGCTCACTTTATTATACAAGACCATAAGATTATCATCCTCAAACGGCAAATACCCTGCAAGCAGTACAAAAAGAATAACCCCGCATGACCAGATGTCGGCAGTTGCTCCATCATATCCTCTGTCATTGAGGACCTATCCAGAATTACCAAGAAATCAGTTGAAACCAAAATTTTCAAAACAATTTCATTGAGAAAGACAATGCTGCACGCAAATTAATTCTATAAACCAAAAAATTCACCTCAGGTGCAACGTAGTTTGGGGTGCCGCAAGATGTGTGAAGCAATCCATCACCCTGGATGAAAACCCGATTAGAACTTCAAACTTTAAAATATAAATCACAATAGACAGTAAATTCTACCAATCAGTCATAATATAATAAAAACCAATAAATAATATAATTTGATCTTAAATATTATATTGCAACATGAAATATGAAACACACTTCATTCCATGATACTTCTTATCTATCTAGTATTTATCTGCTTTGGGTGCTGAAAATAAATAAATCAGTTGAATTGAACCAAAAGATACAGATAAAAGTATAAATATGTAATTTATAAAATAAAATTAGATGACCCTAATGATGTAGCTAACTATTCAACTGCTTCTCACAATCAGGAAAGGCCAAGACCTCATGGAAGATTAGTGGGTAACAATTAAAGACTACATGTTGGAAATGACATGCCATACAACAACATGAATAACAACAAGAAGAAGAACCTGTTACTCTGATAGGATTTTTCTAGGTTTTTAATGATAAAAATATGATTCTAGGGGTTTCCTAGGGTTTTGATGGATAAAGATAGTGTTTTTGGTGGAAAGGTGGGGTTTTTAGGTTAAAGGATTTTTAGGGCAAGAAAGTGGATATTTGGATGAAAGGGGCTGTGTGAGGGTGCCGGGAGTATTGGTGGAGCTGAGAGCTGACGAGCACTCATCGGAGAAGCAAGGAGAGGAAGCCGCTGCTGCAGAGAGCGGGAGGAAGAAGCGGGAGATGATAGCCGTTGAAGCGGAGGAATTAAATGGAGCCGTAGGATTGTGGGCTTAGCGAATCGAGGCCGTTAATTCCTAATCTAATCGCAGCCGTCTGACAGATTAAGTGAACGGACGTGAGCCCTTGATGAAGGGAACCCAGTTAAGATATATTGATCGTCGAAAACGCTGATTCTTCTCTTATCCTCAGCTGCCCATGGGTTCCGAGTATTGCGGAGGAGGAGGCTCAAGATTCCAACGGCATCGAGCGCAGCTGTCAGTGCGAGAGGGCAATTTAAGGAGATTTCTAGAGTGATTGTATTATGCTGAATATTGATCGAAATTCCATTTCCGCGAGCTGTTAGCTTGCGACCATATTTTCCCTATTTTTTCCAATTTAATTTGTTCTTCTTTGATTTGATTTGTTGAATTCTTTGTTTTGCTTACAATTTCAACCCTAATCACTTGATGGGGCGACCAAGGAAGAGGCCAGAGGAGGAGGAACACCCAGAGGAGCAGCGGGGAGGAGCTGAACCCTCACAATTGGTATCAAAGCATCCAGAGTCGAGCCATCGGGAGGAGGATGAAAATGAAGTCAATGCCGTAGACGAGGAGACCTGGACTGAAAGGTTCCAACGGCTGGAAGAAGAACAGAAGGCTATCCATCGTCAGATCCAACAACAATGGGAGTTATTGCAACAGGACCAGAAGTTGACCCACCTCCGATTGGAGCAGCAGTGGAACTTGATGCAACAACAGCTACAGCAGCAGGCCACCATCAACAATGCCCAATTCCAGAGCCTCGCAAGTAAGATGGATGAACTCACTAAAGGGCTTTTGCCCATAACTGCTTACCAGCCTGAGGGGAATCACTCTTCATTCAATGCCGGAGAGAGCTCCAATAATAGGCACTGGGAAGGAACGGGGGGCAGAGACTACCACCCCAAGAGCCTGAAGCCAGATTTTCCAATCTTTAAGGGAGGAGAAGAAGTTATCCCTTGGCTTAATCAAGTAATACAGATATTTGAATACTACAATACTGAGAGAAGCTCATGGGTGAAAGTGTGCGGATATTACTTGAAGGAAGAAGCTCTGCAGTGGTTTGATTGGGCGAAGATTAATGTGGATGGGTTTATGGCATGGAATCAATTCAAAAAGGAGTTGCTAGCAAGGTTTGGGCCTCCAGAGATGGAGAAGCCCTTTCAATGCTTTACAAAATTGAAGCAAGAGAGCTCAGTCAGAGAATATTTGAAGAAGTTGGAAAGGGTAATGGGGTTTCTAGACAGACTACCTAAGGAGTATATCTTAGACAAGTTTGTGGGGGGACTCAAAGAAGAAATAAGATTCGAAGTTGCAGCTGCGGAACCACAAGATCTTAGACATGCTATCAGGCTAGCGAAGAACTTTGAAGAGAAATTTTTAGCCTCAAAGAAATTCAGCAGGACATCAAATATGGGAGGTGGACAGATTAAGCATACCCAAGCTACTACCATGGCGGGGCATGTCAACAAGCCTGCTAATCAAGCTCCCGTATCCAGAAAATTGACAGAGGATGAAATCCAATACAAAAGGAGGAATCACCTGTGCTTTGGGTGTGATGAAAAGTGGAGTAGGGATCACAAATGCAAAAGGCTATTCATCATGGAAGGGGTTTGGGAGAATGGAGAACTAGAAGAGGAAGCCTTAGATGAAGAGGATCAAGAGAGTGAGAAGATCCCTGAGGTTGAGCAGATGGATGATAAAGGGGAGCACCTACACTCTATATCCTTACAGGCCATGAGTGGAATACCAGCCTCTCACACACTCAGGATAGAAGGCAGTATTAAAGGGCAAGTGGTCCAGATACTGGTAGACTCTGGTTCAACACACAGCTTTATACACCCCAAGTTAGCCAGGGCTCTTGGGCTTGAAGTGGAAAGTCTGAATAATTTTAAAGTATGGGTAGCCAATGGGGATCAGTTGGAAGGAGCAGGAATATGTAGAGATGTGTTACTTAAGTGCCAGGGAGTTACAGTCACAGTGGATCTTCTCCTATTACCCATGGGAGGAAACCAAATTGTATTAGGGGCACAATGGTTGGAACAGCTCAATGATAATATGATGAATTTTAAAAAATTACAGATGAAGTTCACCTACCAAGGGAGGGAATGGATTTGGCAGGGAGCTAAGGGAGAGACTCAGATTGTCAATGATCAGCAAATTAAGAAGACCCTAAGGCAAGAGGGTAGTGGCTATTTTATCCAGCTGTGGTCTATAACATTGGCAGCTAGCCACATGAGAAGGGAGGCCCAGGAAGTGTTAATACAACCCCAGGAGTTGAGAAGCCTAATCAAGAGATATTCATCTATATTTGAGGAACCTAAGACCCTACCCCCAAGAAGGCAGTGTGATCACACCATTCCATTGGAAGCCAGTGCCAAGCCAATATGCATCAGACCATATAGACATGCCCATTTCCTGAAGGGAGAGATTGAGAAACAAATATCTGAAATGCTAAGCCAGGGGGTCATTAGAGCTAGCACAAGTCCATATGGCTCTCCCATAGTTATGGTTAAAAAATCTGATGGGTCTTGGAGAATGTGTGTGGATTATAGAGCATTGAACCAGCAAACCATAAAAGACAAATTCCCTATGCCTATAATAGAAGAGCTACTTGATGATCTGCATGGAGCTTCAATTTTTTCTAAATTGGACCTGAGGTCAGGCTATCACCAAATCAGACTCCAGGAGGAAGACATCTTCAAAACTGCATTCAGAACCCATGAAGGGCATTACGAATTCCTCGTAATGCCGTTTGGTCTCACCAATGCTCCATCAACATTTCAAGCTCTTATGAATCAAATTTTCAGGACTGTCTTAAGAAAATTTGTGTTAGTTTTCTTTGATGACATATTGATTTACAGCACCAGCTATCAAGCTCACCTAACCCATCTGGAAGAGGTCTTCAAGATTCTGAGATCCAATCAACTATTCGTTAAACTCTCCAAATGCAAATTTGCCCAAGGCAGTGTAGACTACTTGGGACATGTTATTTCTGGAGAAGGTGTAGCAGCTGATCCCAAGAAGATTGAGGCAGTGGTGGCTTGGAAGGAACCCAAGACAGTGAAGGGCTTGAGAGGGTTTCTAGGGCTAGCTGGGTACTATCGTAAGTTCGTCAAGGGCTTTGGGTGTATTGCAGCTCCCTTGACCAACATGCTGAGGAAGGGGGAATTCTCATGGAATGAAGAAGCTCTCATGGCATTCCAGAAGTTGAAGAATGCACTAGTATCTGCTCCAGTGCTTACCTTACCCGACTTCAGTAAAGACTTCACAGTTGAATGCGATGCTTCTGGGCAAGGAATTGGTGCTGTCCTGATGCAAGAGGGCAAGCCTATAGCATACTTGAGCTCCAAATTGAAGGGAAGAAACTTGTTGCTATCAACCTATGAAAAAGAGTTACTGGCACTCATTGTAGCTATCAAAAAATGGAGTCACTATTTAATGGGGAGGAAGTTTGTCATACGTACTGATCATAGGAGCCTAAGCCATTTATTGACACAAAGACTACAGCTGGGAATCCAAAGCAAATGGTTAGTGAAGTTGCAACAATTTGATTACAAGGTTGAATTCAAGCCTGGAAGAAGCAACTCTGCAGCAGATGCTTTATCTAGAGAACCTGAAGGGGAGGATTTCCTACAAGAAGATTTTTATACCCTACACCACATTTCGGTAGTGCAAGCTGGATGGATGCAAGGCATCAAAGACATGGTTAACCAGGACAGTTTCTTCAAAGAGTTGGAACAAAAGCTGATGGTTAATGGAGGTTTGTCTGATAAATTTAAGAAGGAAGATGGGGTGTTTTACTACAAATGGAAGATATTGATAAACCATGATAATAGAGAGGTTGTGGAAATCCTGATGAAAGAATACCACAGCTCTCCACTGGGGGGTCACTCTGATGCTGTCAGGACAATCAAGAGGCTAAGAGAGGTTTTTTACTGGAGAGGAATGAAAGCTGATATCAAGAGGTTTGTCAAAGAATGTGATACATGCCAACGCAACAAAACTGAAAACATTGCATACCCTGGGAAGCTGCAGCCTTTATCAATTCCAAATCAAATATGGGAGGAAATATCAATGGACTTCATCGTAGGATTGCCTCCTTGTGGGGGAATCAGTGCAATATTTGTGGTGGTTGACAGACTAACCAAGGCAGCACACTTTTTTGGGATAAAATACCCTTTCACTGCAAGACAGGTAGCTCAGATATTCTTTGATGGAGTTTTCAAACTGCATGGCCTGCCGAAATCAATAGTAAGTGATAGAGACCCTATCTTCAATAGTCAATTTTGGAGAGAGCTTTTTTCCTTGCAGGGCACCACCTTGGCAATGAGTTCAGCTTATCATCCACAATCTGATGGCCAAACGGAGATCACAAACAAACAACTGGAGTGCTACCTGAGGTGCTATTGCAGCCACAAACCCAAGGAGTGGATGAAGTGGTTACCATTGGCAGAATACTGGTTTAATACCACCTGGAAGTCATCCTCTCAAATGACCCCCTTCGAAGCTATGTATGGAAGGAAACCCCCGACTTTACTGAGCTATGTGCCGCATGCTTCTCCAGTACAGGGAGTGGATGAGGAGCTATTTTCTCGGGAAATAACTCTCCAGTTACTAAAAGATAACCTGAAGAAAGCCCAACACAGGATGAAGACACAAGCTGATAAGAGGAGAACAGAAAGAGAGTTCCAAGAGGGAGATTGGGTTTACTTGAGATTGCAACCTTACCGACAGATCACAGCTGCTATGAGGAAGCCACATAAACTTGCAGCTAAGTATTATGGGCCTTACCAAGTGATAGCGAAGATAGGACAAGTAGCCTACAAATTGAAAATGCCCTCAACTTCAAAGATACATCCTGTATTTCATGTCTCGCAACTCAAGGAAAAGCTTGGAACAAGAGTGGTTGTGCAAACGGACCAACCATCCTATACGGAGGAGGTAATAGATGAGCCGGAGAGGATTTTGGAGCGCCGAACCGTCCAGCGGGGAAGAGCTTTAATTTCTCAGATTTTGGTCAAATGGAGGCAGAGGGGAGCTGAGGAGGCAACTTGGGAGAATTATTGGGATTTGATCAAGCGTTTTCCCGCATTCGACCTTGAGGCAAGGTCGAAAAATGGGGGAGGCAATGTGAGGGTGCCGGGAGTATTGGTGGAGCTGAGAGCTGACGAGCACTCATCGGAGAAGCAAGGAGAGGAAGCCGCTGCTGCAGAGAGCGGGAGGAAGAAGCGGGAGATGATAGCCGTTGAAGCGGAGGAATTAAATGGAGCCGTAGGATTGTGGGCTTAGCGAATCGAGGCCGTTAATTCCTAATCTAATCGCAGCCGTCTGACAGATTAAGTGAACGGACGTGAGCCCTTGATGAAGGGAACCCAGTTAAGATATATTGATCGTCGAAAACGCTGATTCTTCTCTTATCCTCAGCTGCCCATGGGTTCCGAGTATTGCGGAGGAGGAGGCTCAAGATTCCAACGGCATCGAGCGCAGCTGTCAGTGCGAGAGGGCAATTTAAGGAGATTTCTAGAGTGATTGTATTATGCTGAATATTGATCGAAATTCCATTTCCGCGAGCTGTTAGCTTGCGACCATATTTTCCCTATTTTTTCCAATTTAATTTGTTCTTCTTTGATTTGATTTGTTGAATTCTTTGTTTTGCTTACAATTTCAACCCTAATCACTTGATGGGGCGACCAAGGAAGAGGCCAGAGGAGGAGGAACACCCAGAGGAGCAGCGGGGAGGAGCTGAACCCTCACAGGCTGTTTTAATTAATAATAACCTGAAAATAAAGGGATACAAAGATTTGTTGAGTTCTTTCGAGAGGAACTCTCTCTCCCAAGCCGCCAATTCTATAGGACGGCCGCACAATCCTATCAAAGAGGGATAATATCACCTCAAACAAGCTTTCTTCTCCAATATTCGACCCACCTCTCTAATCTCCATAGCCCCTGTAAATAATAAACTGAAAATAACAAATTACAAAAAGAACCCTAAAACTGAAAATTACTTTAAAAAAGTTCCTAAAAATCCAAAAATTGTGGAAACGCCCCTGATGGGCCAAATTTCCAGATCCATCATATTCCTAGGATGCCTATTCCTAGGATGCCTGAGAATAAAGACAAAACTACTAACATCACAGATAAACATACACTGTGAATGATGGACACTCCAAACGAGTCTCGTGTCCGTGTCAAAATGTTTCAAACACCAACAATTGCACAACAGTCGGGCATGTATCAGACGCACTGGAACCTTCTTGGATTTAGGAAACCAAAAGTTGTGTGTGTCCGAGAGATGTGGAACAAGTTATGAACAATTGCACATGCATGCCTATTATGAAGATCAGAGTAAGTTCTACACATGCACCAATCCCAATCATATGAGAAGTCTTATTTATTTTTACTATTTAATTTTAGAGTCTTTTTTGTATTTTTCTATTTGATTACTTCGAGTATTTCTTTTTTAAGTCTTTTGAGTTTCCTTCTTGGGGAAAAATCGTTTATTTTTTCTTGAATTTAAATTTATTAGGAATTTCCTTTTTATTTGGTTTCTTTTATTAGAGTATGAGTCAATTAGGATTTTAATTCAAGTCCTTTTTATCCGTAATTATAAAGGTAAATTTCTTTTGTTTTGGAATCCTAATTTGAGTAGGGCTAGTTTTCTTAAAAGTCAAATTTTATTTTCTATACAAAGATCTTTGTCTCTTCCAATGAAAATAGATCATGTAATAATGAATAAAGAAAATTAAGTCTGTAAACTCTATGTGAAACCATCAAAATCTATATACATGCGAGGTGCGAGAGAGTTCAAAAAATCAACTGGACATGAGATCTGAAGAAATCTGCAGAACACGAGGTGTTGACGTTAGGTGTTGAAGTTAGTGATCGATCCAATCTCTAGGGTGAAAAACTTAAAACCTTAGCTTTATCCTTTAATTTAAGAATCCAAATTTAGTTCTCCAAATCCCAGCATAAAACACTAGATCGTTAATCCTTTCCGCTTCCTCGTTCCCCATCACCAAGCCATGGTTTCTTTCCAAAGGTCCTAAAGGTTGCATCCAAACATCCTGAAGCAGAATATTTCTTGAACATATATAAGGAAGATCCTTTGTCACAAATGGGACACTTGCTTCAAGAATAGAATCCAAACACCTCATGAACAAGGAAAGCACATTATGAGTCCGCAAGTTATGTATTTATGTCATTAAGATTTTATTCTGTTTGTTATTCATATTTTTAACAACACATGTTGCCAAGCACTTGGGGATGCGATGTTTATTATATATGGAGACACACATGCATATTTATGTATATGTTATCATGTTTTCATATCCAACTTTTTAAAGATATGACGTGTCATCATGTCTATCTCGCATCATATCCATGTCCCGTGCACATCTATGTGCTTACAAGGTTATACAAAATTTATATTTTCTTGCTTTCTTCTCATAAGTAGCATAATGAGAAGATCTTTATTTATCTCCTGGCATATTGCCAATGCAATTTGATACATGCTCCACTTCCAAAATATGCCAACTAAAAATTATGTAATAAGCACTCTGTGGTGGGTTTGCTCCATTTTATGTTGTATATTCCTCGTGCAGAGAAAAATATCTCTGATTACTCACATATGAATATGCCTTGAGTTGGATAAAATCATGAAATTTCTATTGTTCGTTGTTCTTTAGTTACCTTATGTTCTTCATATGCATAGTCCAAATCACCACAAGGTTTCATCATGTTCTTTGATTTCATTTTGGAAAGTGCTAAAAACGATATATTCCCTTTCTCCAATCTACCTATATAACGATATTCCACATAACGCCTTTTTTCACATTTGGATGGTAAGGTTTCTTCTTCTTCTTCTTCTTGTCATTATGACGAAAGCGAAAAATTGAAGAACACTTTTTTATTTTTATTTCATCCCACGACAAACCAAATTTTCACACAAGATACTCTCATAAAACTCTCAGAGACCCTTCAGTAGATTCTTACAAATCTCAAAAACTTATTAACACAATTGGATTCACGATGACTTATATATATTAATACATATACTCTTAAATCAAATTGGACTACTATCCATAATTGTAGCTCAAATTAGAATCCTAAATGATATAGAACTTGTCCAAAAAAGACAACAATAAAAAAGGAAACTCAACTCCATTAAGACTCAAATTAGATTTTGAGTCAAATCCTACCAATCTCCATCTTGATTCAAAATTGATCTCCTCAACGGACAATCAATGTCTCCAACTCGAATCACCTGTGTCGGAACCTTTAACGAAACATTAACAACTCCACCTTAAGCAGAACTCTTTCAATTCTTATGATGACAAAATCTCTAAATTTAATGCATATATCGTTATCGTTAAACCAGTAAATCCATTATAATCGTCTCTCCTGGAAGCGAGTATGAGTATAAATTTCTTTCTGCTCTTTTACTTCTAATGACTATGTGATTGTACTTTCCAAAATTGGTAACTTCACATTCAAATGAATACTTACAATCACTAACCTCTAAATCTGTTGGATATCGGAATCCCTCGATATGTTTTATACGTTTTGATGCAGTTCAAATATAATGTGTGTGCTAATGTGTTTGTATAGCTGTTAGGATATTGTTAGTAAAGGACAAATGACCAAAGATCAAATGTGGATGACAAGTATTGGACGCTAACATCATCATCAAGACAACAAGATTGAAGATCATCATCAAGACAACAAGATTGAAGAAGACATCTAAGATAAGGAGATCAGCTTAAGTCTACATTTTTAGCTACATCAATGAAGATAACAAGATGAAATATATATTTCTTGTCATACAATATTTGTTAAAGCCTTGAAGATGTAACACATACATGAAACTTTAGAAATAAACTTAAGATTAACATGGAATTAATCCTAAACAAAATCAGTAAGTTTCATACTTAAATTGTGCATTTTATCATTATTAATCATTTTTATCATTATTAATCATTTTTATCATTATTAATCGACCAATATAGAACCCCTAGTTGACTAATAAAAAACTAAAACTTTGGCAAGACAGATTAGTTGATCAGTGCCTTTCTGTTAATTGACTAACAATATACCATTAGTCAACTAATGATTATACACTAGTCGACTAACCAATTAGCCGTTGGCTGAGTTGATTTTAGAAAACTAGTCATTTTCTAACCGCTATAGAGGGCTTTTGGATATTTCCTAAAACAATATTTTCCCTCTATAAATATGGATTTATTCTTAGTTATTCACACATGAAAATAAAGAAGAAAATATAGAATAATCGCATTTTACCCTTCTGCTTATGCTTTCTGAAACGATTTGCTCCAAAAAGACAACAAATTCAGAGAAGAAAAGAAATATAAAAGTCGAATTTTTTGTAGATTTCTGAAATAAAAAGATAGATCCTTTTCTGGAGTGGATCTCTCCCTAACTAGTGTTAATGGAACAGGTTTAATCTCCCATTTTATAATAGATTTCAGGAAAAAAAGATAGATCGATTCTTTTCTGGAGTGGATCTCACCTTAACTTGTGTTAATGGAACAAGTCTAATCCCCCACGAGCCCTAGAAATATTTCTCAACAATTGATCGATCTTCGATAAAAAAACTAGAGCCAGCTCGTAGGCTTTAAACCCCCTCCTAACACACAAGATAATGAAAGACTAATAAGCCCCTCTAATTACTAAACACACAACTAAAAAATTAAGCCTAAAGAGATGAGTCACCCATCGGTCAGTTGGGTCTAAGCCCACGACTCGTGCCGCGCACTGCCTCCTTCTGGTGTAGACACGGACCTCATCATTACTCCCCTCTCAAAAACGAACCTTGTCCTCAAGGTTGCAGTCTGATAGTTGCGTCAATCTTCACTAATCTAAGTGGGGGCGCGACTCTGCTTCGTCCCCACCTCCGTCAAGCACTACCACAACATCCTCCTCCTTTGCTGCAACCTCCAGCTGCATGGCCCTCCCGGCACAACGATGCCCTGGTATGAACCTCTCGTCACACTTGAAGCAAATGCCCTTGACCCTTCACTCCCTCATCTCTGCCGCTGTCATGCTGCGAGTCTGCCCTCCAGGTCGTGTCTCTGTAGCATCCACACTTGCCGTCGTTGGTGCCCCCACAGTGGTCTTAGGTGCCTCCGTAGGTAGTGGAATCCGGTATGTCGATCCGCCTCCAGCCCCTCTAGACTTCCTCTCTTCAGCCAACCTGTCCTCCACTCTTCTCGACACCCGCATCATATCAGTTAACCCCTGGGGGTCCTGAACCCTCAGCTCAACCCTAATCATAGGCTTCAACCCCTTTAAGAAGTTTCCCTCCATTGATTCGTCAGATACACCCTCCACTCGGCTCGAGAGTCTCTCAAACTTCTTTATATTTTCCCGAACCGACTCATCCTGCCTCAAGGTATATAGCTGCTCGAATAGGCCTCCCCCTGGATCTCCTGAAATCGTTCCATGAGATACTCGGTTAACTCCCTCCAGGTCTGTATAGGCCTATGCTTCTGGGTCCACCAATACCAAGATAGTGCTTCGCCTTCGAAGCTCAGTGCTACTGCCCTCAGTCTCTACCTCGGTGAAGCCTGCTACATCAAAGTATCTTTCAATCAGGTACAACCACCCGTCAGGATCCTTCCCATCAAAGAAATGCACCTTTAACTTCCGCATCTTATTTTCTGGGTTGACGTCACCTCGTGGTGGCCCCTCCCTGTTCACCGCCTGACGTCTCTGATAAGGGTGCTCCTCGAGCCTTCACTGCCTTTCGTACCCTCGATCATCTCCTCAGACCCTCTCGTTGACGAGATCTCCTACATCATCCCACTCTTCAACCTGCTCCCGTCGGTGCCCTCCTTGCAGCCATCCTCCTTTGACGCCCCCCAAACGAGGCGGATTTCCTCCCGTGGGCCCCCGATAAGGCCGCCACCCATCAACGCCCCAGGGAGGGGGACCCTCCCGCGGCCACAGGTGGGCCCTCCTGTCCTCGCCGCTCCCTGCCGGGGCAGGCCTCCTCCTGCGGGCCCCAGGTGGGCCCTCCAGCCCTCGTCGCCCACTGTCAGGGGTGGAATTAGCCCCGCGCCCCTTGATGGGGGCACCACCCTCCGCCGCCCCCCAGAGGGGGCGGATCTGTCGCGGCGGCCCCCTGGTGGGGCCGCCAGCCCTCGCCACCCTCCCAGGGGGACGGATCTCCTCCTGCGGGCCCCTGGTGGGCCCGCCAGCCTTCGCCACCCCCCGTCTGGGGCAGAATTAGCCCAGCACCACCCATCCGCCGCCCACAGAGGGGGCGGGTCTATTGTGGCGGCCCCCTGGTGGGGCCGCTTGCCTTCGCCCCCTCTGCTGGGGGCGGATCCCCTCCGACGGCCCCCAGATGGGGTCACCTGCCCTCGTCGCCCCCTGTCGGGGGCGAAAACCCTCCGGCAGCCCCTTGGTGAGGCCGCCCGCCAGCGCCGCCTGCCCAGAGAGGATGAAAGCCTCCCGCAAATCCTAGAGGGTTCGTCCGCCTTCGTCGTTGCCCCGGAGTCGTCTGAGAGATCAGATCGTAAGATCCAAATGTTTTTGGATTCGGATCTTGTTGAAAGAACTGCTGCTAAAACATCTTCGCCACCTCGACGAACCCTTCTTTCATCTCCTTGGAATTCTGCTTAGAGATCCTCTTCGCTAGCCTCCAAGGAAGCGTTCAGATCTGTTTTCAACTCTTCCTTTAGATCGTTCATCTCTTTTCTCAGCCCCGAGATCTCTGCATCTAGTCGCTCCTCCAGAGTTTTTGTCACAGACTCACAGCCGCTCGTGTGTTCGTCATGGAATTGAACGCTCAGATACCAAAATGATACGATTTGCTCCAAAAAGACAACAAATTCAGATTTAAGAGAAGAAAAGAAATATAAAAGTGAAATTTTTTGTAGATTTCTGGAATAAAAAGATAGATCCTTTTCTGCAGTGGATCTCTCCCTAACTTGTGTTAATGGAACAAGTTTAATCTCCAATTTTATAATATATTTCAAGAAATAAAAGATCGATCGATCCTTTTCTGGAGTGGATCTCTTCCTAACTTGTATTAATGGAACATGTCTAATCTCACACGAGCCTTAGAAATATTTCTCAACAATTGATCGATCTTCAATAAAAGAAAACTAGGGCCGGCTCGTAGGCTTTAAATCATCTCCTAACACAAAAGATAATAAAAGACTAATAAGCCCCTCTAATTACTAAACACACAACTAGAGAATTAAGCCTAACGAGATGAGTCACCCATCGGTCAGTATGGTCCAAGCCCACGACTTGGCCCACGCCTCGTGCCAGGCGTGGCCTCCTCTGGTGTAGACACGGACCTCATCACTTTCACTCCTCATCTCTTTGATCTATAGATTTCTTCTCCTTTGCTCAAATCCTCAAAATAGAAATCCTCTCACATGGCCACATTCACTCACAAGAACTTCATCTTCAAATACTATAGGAGTACTATAAGTATTTCTTATTACATCTTTACCTCAGTTGTGAGGTGTTCGTCTCGGTTGTGAGATGTTACTCTCAGTTAGAGAGTGGATTGTATTTCTCATCTCCGATTATTGAGAATAGGGGTTTGCAATTGGCAATGATGTTTGCGAAGTTGCGAAGCTGTTTGTAAGATGTTAATGCAAAATCTCACGTGGAGATAGTAGGGACTGGACTAGGTTTGGGAGACCAAACCAGTATAACTTCATTGTGTTTGTGATTGATTTGTTTATCTTGTTTATATTGTAATGATTCTCTTTATTTATTTCGTTGCATTATTTAGTAAGAATTGTATTGTTGAAATATCATCACTAACTGTAAATGTTTAATTTTTAAGTTACCCATCAACTAGACAGGGATCCTGACAATTCGTAGCAGAGCAGGTTAACTAATGATATCAACAACCTACACATCACATTTTTCGAAGGGCAATCTACAACACATCTATCAATGTTCACCGGATCTAACTACAGTTATTGAAAGAGACAGATGTCGATCTACCTCAAGTCAATAAACTTCGACTTATGAAACGTCATGTAGATGCCGTATAATGAACCAACCACACCCTACACAACATGGACCGACTCCGGAAAAAACAACTGCAACCTTCAACTCAAAATCAATGATATTTTATTTTGTGTTGAATGATAATATTTTCAATCGTGTGTCAAGCGCTAGATCAGTAAATCAAATATAACACATGCTTTTAACACATGTTTGAAAAAGATCATAAAGAGTCAACATCAATAGAAAAGAAAGCACAAGAAGAAAGCACAAGAAGAAAGCACAAACATGTGCTACATAACACTAGACGAAGTTGTAACATCCAAACCCAATGTAGATGAACTTCGCTTGGCTTTTAATGATTTTCATAGAAAATATAAGAACCTAAATAAAACATATAGATCATTAAAGGTAGAGTATGAGAATTTGAAAAATGATCATGTTATGTGTACAACTAAGTTAGAAAACGTGAATTTAACTAATGAAAACTTAGGTGTAGAAAATACGAAGCTAAAAGAAGAAAATTCTCTACTTAAAAGGAATATAATGGTTTAAATACTAAAATTGAACAGCTACCTTCAATAAATTAAAACATGATGTGATTGCCATTACCGTTGAAAAATTCAACAAAGGCAAAGAGAAAGTAAGCACAATTTTATCTTGTAAAATGTCTCTAACTCCAAACTTAGATTAGGTTTTAATAATATAAAGAAACATGTTCCTAACAATTGCATGCAAATAAAATTATGAAATATCATGCCTTTATATATGAAAGTTATGCATGCAATAAAAAGGAAAAATCCACTATACATGAAAAATTGCATAATATAAATATTTGGGTTCCAAAGAACATTAATAATAAAGAGATTTTGTGTCAAATCCAAGCATTTATTCTTCTTCTTAAGGAGTTTTAGGGGAGGCGTGTTGACTGGGAGGACAATAATGCTATTTTCCATAGAAATTTGATCGTCTGAATATGATCAACTTGCATTAGATTTGCTTAACAAAAAAACAACAATAAATCTTGAAAATTCAAATGCATTGACCATCACTTAGCAAAAACAATAATAGCATTGCTGTTAAATATTTTCATATTAATGCCTGAAAATAAGTTGAATATAATTCTTTGATCATTAATAATTTACCCTGACTTGTTGAGATAACGCACTTAATCCAAAATCAGATACTTTGAGGTTTCCAAATTGATCAAGGAGCAAGTTTTCTGGCTGCATAAAGATGAAGCAAGTTGAATATAAGTTTAAACAAAAATATTAAACATGCTAACTTAAACAACACACCATGACCCTGATGAATTTTACCTTCAAGTCCCGGTGATAAACACCCCTGCTATGGCAGTAATCAACAGCATTAATCAGTTGATGGAAATATTTTCGTGCTTCACTCTCTCTCATTCGACCATCATTTACCTGCCATTGGAAAGTTTATAACTGTCACGAATAATAGATCCAACAATATAAAAGATTCTAAAATGGAATGAACTTTGTCACGGGAATGAAACACCACCATCTGAGCACATATGACCTCATAAATGGCTTACTGCACAAAAACCGTCTATTTTAATTTGATACAAAGAGAAAATCTGAGACAGTGCAGCAAAAAAACAACACTTACAATTTTGTCGAAGAGCTCTCCCCCTGTTACAAATTCAAGAACAATAAAGATCTTTGTTTTGCTTCCCATTACCTACACAAAGAAAAGGAAATTTTTGGTAACAATAGATCACGCCAAAAAAAAATACCACGCAAATAGAACATATTGTCTTGGTCCTATATGTTTCCTGTAGATAAATCTATGAAGAATAGAAAAGGAAGGGGCCTGGTTATATCCCCTTTTTGAGCAGAATACCTACGTACATCGTTGTTCATCAGCTCTTTGGGAGCCCGAGACATGGTTTCCGAACAGATAGTGCCAAATTGATCATATGGCTCATACAATAATGTCAATACCACTGAACTGTATTTTTCGTATTGAGATGGATATGGATGCACGTATATATATTGAAATAAATAAAGTGCACTTCCAGTAAGTTGTTTGTCTATCTACAATCATGCATGTAGATATTTGTGAAAATGAAATGATTTTACCACACCTATTGTCTTGCAATGTTCCTCATGTGACTAATGTTCTGCTTTCAAATTGTGTTAAGAGGCAAAGGGGATGGCCATATTGTCTTCTGAGTGAATGGAAAGCTAAAATCTTTGTAACTGTAATGGTTGCTGGCCAGTTTATTATCTCCTACTGAAGCGAAACAACAATAACATTATTATGTGATAACCATGAGGCATCACCACCAACCTTAAAATAAGACCATTAAACATGTTATCGCTTAAATGTTCTTGCAAAAGCTTCTCTTTAGTTAATGTGTATGTGGGTGCACCTAAGTGGGCATTAGTGGATGTTGGTATGTTTTCCTCCACTATATCACAATGTTGCAATTGCTACATTTAACAGTAGGAATCAATGGAGCCCTTCCAGTGCATATTTAGAAGAAAGACTATCAAATCATTTCTTTCTAATTTTGGCGAATAGACATATGTATCATGGGTGCTTTTATCATGAAGCCTGTTACGTATCTGACATGTCAACATGTCAACATCTGCCAGATACCGACACTTCTCTTGGACACTTCTCTGACACGTAATAGACATTTCTTCAAATACTTGTCAAAAATTTCTTGAAACATCTTATAAAACTCATTACTGCACATATTTCTATGTATTTGGCATGTTTATTTAATTGCACTTACAAATCAATGCCGAAGCTTTACAGAAAACTATGAATTTATATATATTGTTATTAAGATAGATATATAAATTAAGCTATTCTATATAAGATCGAAGAGATAAAAACTATTACGTTTTCAATGTCATAAAATATATGATATGTTGCAACATTGTATATCACAAAACAGTTGGCAGATCAAGGATTTTATTTTAGGTGGCCACTTTACAATGACTGAAATAACATGAGATTTTAACTAGAAAACATCTATAGACTTTATTCTACTAGCGACAATAATGTTTTTCAAATTTATATTTGTTTCCATTTGTTCTTTAATCACACAATGTTTCTCTTTCATGCTTCTCCTCTTCTTATCTTACACTATATCTCCAATTTTAAATTACTATCATTTTTTACTTGGAATTTTATGTT
Organism: Scilla litardierei; assembly: GCA_030789695.1. Lineage (NCBI taxonomy): Eukaryota > Viridiplantae > Streptophyta > Magnoliopsida > Asparagales > Asparagaceae > Scilla > Scilla litardierei. The sequence continues at coordinate 13,265,311 of CM061137.1, read as the reverse complement.
CTAAAAAGAAATAACAAGAAGTTAACAAATAAAATCTTTTTTTGTAATTATACATTAAATATGCTACAACATGGATGGCAAAAAAGAAAATGGGAATATCCATCAAATTTTAAACAAAGTTCTATTTACGGGACTTAAATGAATGCATGGCTAGCAAAATCAAATATTTTAGAATCCTAAATGCAGAAACTGTTTGATATTTATTACAAATGTAAAATTCCTTAAAAGTTGGAATAATTACTTCTACTTTAAAGTTTAAACGATGTACCCACAATTTCAACTTGTCATCATTTGTGAGAGAAAATTGTGGAATCATTCTTAATTTACGATTGGTAATTTATGGTGGGAAAGTCTGGATTTTAATATGTGGATAAATTTATTTCCAAAATTAAATCCTCATATATAGATTCTTAGTGAAATTTCAGAAGTGTCACCCCCCTCCTGTCCACTATGTGGGTCCACACTAGTCACTATATGAGTGGAATATGCATGGGCTTTAGGAGCTTTAGGATGTGTGAACATATACATGCACTCTCTCAAACTTATATGCAACTATTGTGTTTCATTGCCATGTCCTTGTGTCTGTCACATGCACATGTCTTATCTGTGCCCCATGTCCATGTCCATGCTTCTTAGGCTTTCACGTGTCCTGTGTTCAGATAACTAAGGTGATGTAATTCGTTTCGGCTCCCACATTGATGTTTGAAGTGTTATCTTTCTCCATAGCAACTGCCAGTGAACAATAAAAATTGCATTCGGACAGTGTGTGCTTGCACGTATCTAATGTGATATTTGTCATTCTCTACCTTTTAGCTGAACGCAGTTAGGTCTCCCAGGACTCATCTCCAAAAGCATCCCATCATATCAGCATGCAAAGTCATAAATGATGGTTGTAGCTAAAAAATTAACATTACTTATTGACCATGAATGGGGAAAGTCACACAATTAGAAGAGCTGAATCCTCACATCATTCACATCATCATCATCATCATCTTCTTCTTCTTCTTCAGCTAAGCACTTCCCTGACAGGATGCAGTCCACTATGGAACAAGGCTCCACTACATATTTGACAATATTTTACAACCGACAGCCAAACCAACATCAACTCTCCAATAATTAGTGTCACTCCTTGCCGAAGAAAACAATATACCAGAGAGGTGATTGGCATGATCCCGAATGGCTATTTGGCATCCTCCAAGTTCTTGCAAAAGTGTCTAGAAAAAGATGGTAAATTTGCAATCGGGAATTATATTCCCTCTCTTCAGATGCAACACAAAATTAAAGAAACAGTCCCTAGAATAGTATGCTTCAAGCTTATGGCTACACATGCACGAATTGGAACACATGCAGCCACATATGGAGGCTCAAAGAACACGGAAGACATAAAGAGAGGAAGGTCCATCCAGTCGTGCCCATCAATCTTACACTTCCATTTGCTACATCGACATGCTACAATTCTCCGCTTACATGAAGAATGAATATTACAATATCATGAGCAATAAACTGATACTATAAAAGAGACTACCTCATACAGCCGGACAACATTGGGATGCTTTATTAACTTCATAGTCGCAATTTCTCTCTTAATCTGCAAAAAGAGATATGTTTAAGGTAAATACAAGGTATGCATTGCCAAAAATAACTAACCTCACCCAAAATAGTTATAAAGAGTCAATGCAAAATGGCATAAGAAAGAGAAAAACAAGAGGGACAAATGATTCGTTTGCTTTTGAAATACTGGTTACATATTGCATAGAAATACTCAGTAAACGCTACCACCAGGTACCCTTTTATTGTTTAACTAGCGAGGCAGACTGTTTTAAAAGAGGCAAGCAAAGTGGGCAAAATATAGCATATCATATAACCGGAACTTAAGTGCAATTACATTATGAGAAGAAGAAAGAGACCTGTTCAACCAGTTTGTGCTTGAGAACCTTCTCCTTGTCAATGATTTTGATGGCAACAGCTTCCCCAGTCTCGGTGTTCCTTGCAAACTTGACCTTTGCAAACGTTCCTTCCCCGATTGTACGTCCAAGTTCGTACTTGCCCACACGGCGCTTCACTCTTGTGGCACTCATTTCTAATTTTATCTCTCACTTCCCACAAAATTACAAACTAACTTTACTTAATGCCTTTTGAATGGAATATGAGAACACCTGCATTAAAGGGAAACAAATCAGGAAAACAAAAACAAATGCAACCTCAAATACACACGATTGAAACCAAGAAAAGAAATAATGAGGAAAAGTAGAGTAACTAATGGAGAGGTCGATGGTTCTTGAAATATATGTCCATGGACAAACCATGACAATACAAAAACAAATCGAAAAAAGAAACTAATATGTTAACAACGTATCATAACATGGGCTTCCAAGCCACAACCTTTGGTCCTGAGAGAGAACAAACAATTTCACAATGTAATTTCATCGAAACCGGGTTCCAGTTTTAACAGGAAACAAGAATCCCTTAAAGCAATGTACAAATTGTTCAGAAACCTACAGTTTAAACAGACAAATACTAAACAATCCAACCCAAACCCAGCAATGATAGCCAAATTAACATTACAGAGAACTGAACTAATGCTTAAAAGTTCACTGTGAAGATTGATTCCAAGAACATCAATTAAGATACCAAGATTCTTTACCGAGTTCAAAATTGGATTCTGTCCCAAAAGACTAACATCTTATAGCATATACAGAATGAATATAAAAGGCCTTCTAGCTCCCACATCAAAAAAAACAGGAATAAAAAGCAATAATTTAAACCAAACCTAAACCAGAAAAGAGCAATACAAAGCACAAGCACATACCGAACTTCTCAAAATTAATGGATGTAACTTGAACCCAGGATAATGATTTCGTTGGCCATTCGTTTAAAACAAAAAGATTAGACTTGCCACCATGAACCCACAGAACTGATCACTAAATTTTATAAGCATCAGCTTATATAAGCCTTCTTGTTCATAGCACTGTATTTTCTCTGAGGGGAATTGTCCTCTAGAAATTAATAACAAAACATATTAGCATAAACTATAAAACAATCAAATACTTTAAAATTACGCAACCAGCTTAAGAAACAAGAAGTAAATGGGAAGAAAGAGGAACCAGAATGAAATTTTTGTCAAAGTCAATTTAAAGAGAGCAACTTTAGAATGCCTTATTAATACAAAACAGTGAATCTGGAAACTCAGTGTCAAAATATAGCAAGACAAGTCACCCAAGCATCACATCAAAAATAATTTTTTAAGTTCAAAAGCATTGAGCCCAAAATAAGTTCCCCATCAACTCAAAAACCCCAAAAAGGCTCCCTCTCTTTTAGTATTACTCCAAAAATAACACAATGATGACTTCATCAACCCCAAATGTTTTCACTGACTTCTATCATTCCAAGCAATCTTGCATACCTACAAACAAATCCAGCAAAATTCAGATAACCCCCTCACATTCCAAAATCAAATGGCAAGTATCGAAATAAGCAGATTAAATAAATAAATTCTTGGACACCCATATTTAAAAAAATTGAGAAAATTAAACATTTTAGCTCAAAACACAAACACCCACCATCAAAATCACACCATCAACAATACCCAGATCCTTAATTCCACAAACAAATAAGAAAAAACTCACCTTTTGTATTCAAATCAAACAGAGCAAACTGCCCAATTCTCAGACGCCAGCAGTTCTCACGGAAATATCAGATTATGATGGTTAGCTGTTGCTGACTTTTGGGAAGTAGGAAGGGACCAGTAGTCTGAGATCAATCAACCAACACTAGAAATATCAATAAATTAAACTCAAAAAGGATCACAACGGAGGGGAAATGTTGGAGGAGAGAGTTGTGGTGATAAAACTCTCGTCCTTTAACTGAGATCTAGAGTGTACTATATTGTCGCTTCTGTGACTTTTGCATTAACCTTTATTTTTTTCCCCTCATTTTTTACATTCATCCCCTCTATGGGTCTCTTGTCCTAAAGCTCCAATTCTTCAATCATCACTTTTAAAAAAGGAAAGTTTTGTAGTGTTTTTTTGGGTTTAATCACTTTTAATGTGGGGGGGGCTAATGATTTGCATATTGTGACCCCCAACACATTACAGCTCAACCCAGAAAATTTTGCATGTTAGCTAATATTTACATTTATCAATGGTTTGGACTTTCTTTGTTTTTTTATTTTCAGTGTGCTTAAAAGAAAACAATGGATTTTAAGACCAGAAGAACAAGTGACATGTATTCTCAGATATTCCATAGCCACATGTTATAAGAGATGGTCCAGAACACCCATGGTCCTCCTTGTCATCTCCATGTGCATGCTAGATCTGCCTTCTCATCAATTTTTTTAGGTAATTGCTATATGCACCGCAAGTCTCTTGCGGTGCATGTACTTTTTAACTGAAAAAAGCAAAAAAAAAACATCAGATCAAATGTCAATCTGGTTCTCTGAGGTGAGTTTATTCCGTTTTTTGGAAAAAAAACAAAGATCTGCACCGCACATTGCGTTGCCGTTTTTTGGAAAAAAAACAAAGATCGGCACCGCACATTGCGTTGCAATTAGCTGCAGCCTTTTTTTACTTTTTTCTTAAGGACAAATCTCCACGGAAAGCCAAAGATTATAATAAATTCCAATAACTAACTGATAGACCAACTTTAGCCACGTCAGCGACCAATGGGGTGACTTTACGTTAACATGGCGAATTTTTATTTGGCGGGGGTTGGTCTTTCGACCAAATCGAAAGTCACAGTGCTACCAAAACAGGCCTATGTTGGCACCAAAACATGCACGGGTTGCCAACCCCGGCCTGTTCAATGCATATAACCCTAGCAAAACCGCAACCGTCAACATCCTCAGCAAATGAAACCCGCCTGCAATCGCCCCCATCCGAGCTTACTGGTGGCAGCTATGTCGTAACTGTTGATTTATGCTTCAAACTTGTGTTTTGGGCTTGACACGGCCGTGCCAAGTTCAGCACGGTCGTGTAGTGTTTACAGAGACTGCCCAGTTTCTAGGCAGACTGTGGCACTGCCGTGCAGAGCTCGACACGGCCGTGCACAGAAAACGGAAAGTCAGCAGTAAGTTTCTGCATCCCTGACACGGCTGTGCCGCCTTCTTGCACGGCCGTGTCGACTGTAGTCGGCCCATACGCGTGGTTTGGGTTAGGTTTTGTAATGACCCGATTCCCGGGCCCGTTACTTTTTGGTATTTGCGCAGGTCCTGCAGTTAACCAGTGAAAACAAAATAGCCACGATGCAGAGATGTACAAAAATACCCAAATAGTGTCCAATTATTACATCCGAATTGTACAAAAATAATCCAACAATCGTACATGAAGGAAAGGTAAATACAACTGGAACAACTCTGAAAGTTGCAGACTCATGGTCAAATTCTGGCGCTATTAACTCTAGAGCATCTGCCTCCATATGTACGTCGTCTGCGGTGCCACAGAGATGGAACCGTAGGTAAGTCACATCAATTCTAGCAATAGAAACAAAGTAGTGCAAAAGTATGAAACAGACTATAGTAAACAAAAGATGGTCATGTATGTACAAAAAGTAAAGTATGAGCTGACAGGTATGTAAAGTACTGGTAACTGTACGTAAAGGTGACTGTGTAAGTGTAAGAGTGATAACTGTGACATGGCATATAGTAGCAACAAAATTTCGAACACAGACAATGTGATGACGATAGTTAGACATCCATGTGGTTATAGCAACACTTAAGGAGGTGAGCGTCGTTTGGCTATCTAATAGTGTAGGCGGGCCTAATAATAAGAAGTCTAACTTAACTTCCAAATCAGCCAGTCAGTCAGGGCTTGAAGGCACAGGTCACTTCAAAGACCGCAGGAACAAGTCCATTGGTTGACCAACCCCCTTCCCATTCCTTCCTAGACACTGATTCAGTCGTAATTCAAGACCGCTCATTATTAAACCGTTCCATCACGTTCGAGTAGTCTCGACTTAGTCCGTAGAATAGTAGTAGTCGTGACTGAAGCAATGGCATCAATCAATTATCAATTAGTGCAACATTAATCAAACTAGTGCATCAGTCTTAAATGCCGCAAGGGTCCAATAGTGTGCTCCGTAAATGTGCTCCGTAAATGCCCGTAGGCCCAATAGTGTTCTCAGTAAATGTGCTCCGTAAATGCCCGTAGGCCCAATATTGTGTTTCCAACAATACAAACAACCATGTGTAACGACTCGTAATTTTTCAAAACATTTAATTACAAATTTAATATATTTTGTAATGGTTTGTCAGGAGTTTTAAATGATTTCAAAAAAAAAAAAATTCTATAAAAATATTTTAAGGCACTAGACTTATTATATTATATTTCAGTATTTTCGGATTTCCTCAAATACCCAAAACATTCCTGTTAAAATTCACTTTCAAAAATTACCGTTTTGAATCGATGAATTTATTTTCTATTCAAACGTCTTCAAAACATTTTCAAACTTCTGCAGTAACCTCCTATGACCAATTAGGGCTCCCCACATTAATTTCGTAATTTTCTGATAACATTTCAATAGAGAACCCGCAAACCCGCTTTCTAAACGTTTTGGCCAAAAAAATAGTATCCCCGTAGTCCAAACCCGGAAACGGACTTCGTATTCGCCATCCTCGCGACGATACGATCCCGTGGGTATGTTTTTGTAATTTTTCGGACACGTTTGATAGTAGGGGCAAAATCGTAATTCTCGTTACCAATTTTACCATCACTTAATTAGTGGGTATGTTTTTGTAATTTTTCGGACACGTTTGATAGTAGGGGCAAAATCGTAATTCTCGTTACCAATTTTACCATCACTTAATTACCCTAGCTAATTACTATAACCTAATTACCAATTACTTTAACCCCACATGATAAACACGTTTAGACACTTTCCAAAAATTTCTTAGGTTAGTCAAAAAGAATACCCACCGTATTAAAAATGTTTGGGTTAGTCAACAACCCCTAACCCCCTCATTAATTACAAATAGTAGGGTATTAACCCTATAAATACACCCCTAATCCCGCTTAACCCATTAATTCTTACGTTAAAATTTGTTTTTAAAATTTTTCACAGCCCTCGCGTTCTCTCCCTCTCTCTCACTCACGCTCACTGTCTCCCTCTCCCTCCGGCCGCCTCCGACTCCGCCCCCGACCGACACCGCCGCCTCACGAGCCGCCTCCGCCGCTCGCCGTCGACCGCCGGCCACCCGAGCCCCGCCGCCGTCCGCTTCGAGCAACACAGCGCCGGGCCGCGCTGCTCCGCTCGACCGCCTCCGCTGCGCCGCCTCCGCCGTCGCCGCTCGCCTCGCCGCCCCGCCTCCGCCGACTCGCCGCCCCCGCCCTCCGTCGCCGTCCCCGACAGCCACCGCCGAGCCCCCGACGACCGTAAACGGCGAACGCTGCGTAAGTTTGCTCGATGGCAAACTTGTAAATATTAAGAAACTTCGAAATTTCGTATTATTAAATTATTATTAATAGGGTTTAATGGTTTTTAACCCATAACTAATTATACAGGGGCCAGAAAAATGAGCGGATAGTCCCAGAAAATCAGAAACGACATTTCGGAGCCATTGGCGCTGGTCTCACCTCGACCAGATGCCTACTTTTTCCGAAATGATTTTCCGAACCTAAAGATTAAATAGGTTTAAATTATTCTAAAAATCGTAACTCGCTGATTTTACGTAAACAAATATGTGATAAAATTATATGTGATAAAAGACTTCGAGACGGTCGTTTCGACTATTCATTCATGTAATTCTGACTTGTATTGCTCCCGTAAGAAATTACGAAAGATACGCGTCACTTAAGTATTTTAGGTTTTTAAGCTATTTCTAAGTTTTTAAAAAATTTATAAAAAATTACAGAAGCTTCTGAAAATTCTCCCCTCTTGCAGTAAAATCTAAATAATTATTTTAGGTTTATATAAAAATTTTAAATATTTTCCGACACCGTTTTAACGAGTTTAAAAATCAAACTAACCTAATTATTAAATAGGAAAAAGTCGTGTTTTTCTAAAATAAGTATTTTGTGTTGCAGGCACAGACTCTGGTGTACCAACTTCTGAGGAAGCCCTAGATCCGCTTCCGGCTTACTACAACGGTATTAATTTTGGTAAGTCACGATAGGTTCTAACCTTAGAAATCTAGCCACTGTGCTTGTACGAACTTGTAGCACCGCACTACTACGTGCTCAAAGCACGGAAACATACGCCACTTTCTTGTGTTGGACTTGACTTGGAACATCACGTGGAACGTTCATGTAAAGAACTTGTACTTGACACAACACCGGGTTTTGGGGTAACTCATAGTTTGCGAGAGTACGGGAGTGACTAGAGTTTGGTCTACATGTCCTGTCGCCTGTGTTTCGGCGCCCTGTCCTGCTGCCTGCGTTTCGGCAAACCATACTGCTGCCTGGGTACCGGCATTCGTCTGGGTAGCACCCAGGCAAGAGACGAACTGAACGGTCACATATTGTACTCTCCGACTTGAGTCACGTAGTTCTAGTGGAGCTTGCACAGTTACTTCTTTACAGTCATGCACTTTACTTTCTGCACTTGTAGCATTTTACTTTCTACACTTGTACAGACACTACACCGTACTTTACTTCTGCTTGTCATACTTGTACAGTACTCCTTTTCTTTGTTTAGAATCTTTGTGACTTACCTTCGGTTCCACTTGTGGCACCGACAGACGAAGATCAGATTGAGGAGATTGCTCCAGAGTACGAGGAGCCTGCGTACGACCCGGAGGCCACAGAGTTTTAGTTACTTTTCTGTCGGAGTGTGTATTGTACTATGTATTTCCTTTTCTGCATTTCCTTTCAGTATTTCCTTTCATGTATTGGTGTGAGAGAGTGCTGGTTGTTGTACTTTAATTTGGACTGTAATAATGTCTGTAAGCTGGTTTGAGTGTTGTTGGTACATCTCTGCGTTGTGACTATGCTGATTTCACTGGTAAACTGCGGAACCTGCAAATAAACCGAATAAGTAACGGGCCCCCGAGAGCGGGTCGTTACAAGTTTGGTGGCCCACGCAGGTCCGTGCAAAATACCTCGTGAACAGTATAGTAAAACCAGGATGTATCGTGTACGATACTCGACTAAGCTGACATTTTTCTATGAATGCAGGTTTGACACTCGAAAGATGGACGGGAACATCTCGGAGAGCCCCAGTGGAGATGACCAATATAGCCTTAATAAAAGCCATTATCAAAATCGAAATAAGATTAGTTAGTTGTTTAAAAAAAAAATTATCCTTCTGTGTCGGTGGCACTCATATGAATGGTGATCTTCCTTCAATGGACCATGATACCGGTCAATGTGCTTGGCTAAAGTCTGTTGGATCAACCTAGCTAGACTGGGTACACGTGATCCTAGCTTAGTCACTTCCCTGGCCGTGTCCGCTGGACCGCAAGGACGTGAATCATGATTATGTGACGTCATCGATCTTATTCACTATCAACCTCTCTTCAAGCTTGATGACCTTTTCATTTGACATTCTTGGAATCTTTCTATATTAAACAAATTTCCTAAAACATAAACACATTCTTACTAAACATTATGAACAGGTCTTTCGCGCTCGAGAAATGGACGGAAACACCTCAAAGACCCCCAATGGAGCCTATCAGCCTGAAGCCAACAACCCGACCGACAACGGGCCAACTCCCACAGTGCATCAGATCTCGGATCTGGCATTGCGAGAAATGGTCGAAGCTATCAAAGGCGAATATCACCCTACGGGAGGCATCCGACAATTTCGCTCCCTCTACCCGAAGACCTGGAACGGAGAAGATGGCCCGATGAAGGCCGATGAATGGCTAGAAAGTACTGAAGAGAACTTGAGAGCCGCCCAGATCGGGAGGCATGCCTGGGTGGATACTGCCAGGTCCCAACTAACGGATGGGGCCAGAGTCTGGTGGGGCTCTGCAGAAAAGCGTCTCCAGCGACCAATCGAATGGGAGACGTTCACGGAACTTTTCCGCACCCAATATTTCTCTCCTGAGGCTCAGATGGAACTTGAGGCGCAATTTGTTGGGTTGAAGCAAGGTTCCATGACGGTGGAACAATACGACGCCCGATTCACCATGTTGAGCCGCTTTGCTCCTGAGTTGGTTGCCACTCCAATAGCTCAGGCTCGACGCTTTAAGCAGGGTCTCAACATAGAGATCCGTCGGAATTTAGTTGGACGTACATTATCTACCCACACCGAAGTTCTAGCTGCTGCTCGTGAACATGAGTTTGTGGAGAGGGAAGAAAGGCGTGGGTTGGCTGCCCCTCACAGAAGACAACCACCTCCAACCCCTGCTGCTGGACCTAGCCGACGACCCCCGCCTAATCAGATGTATCGGCCCATTCAACAGACGCAGTTCAAGAGGCAGGGCCCACCACCACCACCACCGCGCCTAACATGTCATCATTGCGGGAAACCAGGGCACCTCCGCTCAGAATGCCGATCTTTTCTAAACCTCTGTCTGGTCTGTGGATCAAAGGACCATGTTGCAAGGGACTGCCCTGAGAGGAAGTCTCAGCTACCTAACCCTGCTCCGGCCCACGTCCCTGCCAGAAATGTGCCACCACGTCCACCACCACCTGCTCAGCAACGTCAGCCACTCCCTCCCCAGCAACAGGTATACCAGCAAGCTCGCCCACTGGCGCCACCTCCAAGGCGCCAAGCCTATACCATGACTGTGGAAGAGGCCGAAGCTACGGACCAGGTGATCACAGGTATGAGATTTCCATTCACTAAGCTACCCACTATTCTGTTTAGGGATCGTGAGCTTAGATGTGACTCTCATTACCATAGGTATCGTCTTAGTAGCCGGTAAGCCTGCCCTCACACTGTTCGACTCAGGAGCTACACATTGCTTCATGGCAAGTCGATTCGTCCAAACACACGACGTCTCTGTAGAACCTCTGACTTCCCGTTGGAAGGTCGAGACCGGTGGTGGGTCTCTACCAGTAACCAGCAGATGCCTCCAATGCTCTGTTGTGATTTGTGGACGAGATCTCTACGCCGACTTCATGGTGATAGAGTTGCCAACTTTCGATGCTGTTCTTGGGATGGACTGGTTAGGAACATTTCACGCCACCATTGACTGTCGTCAAAGGAGGGTAGAATTCGAGATACCTAACCATCCAAAGTTCGAGTTCCTCAGCGGAAGTCGATCAGATGGACCCGTGAAGTACCGAGCCAGACTTTCGGAAGCAATGGCGACTACAGCAGAAGATGAGCAAGAGAAGCCTGAGATAGTGCGAGAATTCTTGGACGTATTTCCGGACGACCTCTCAGGTTTGCCTCCGGATCGCGGCCTTGAATTTACCATTGATCTTATCCCAGGTGCACAACCAATGTCCAAGGGACCCTACCGCATGGCACCACCCGAGCTTGAAGAGATTCGAGCTCAACTAGATGATCTTATACAGAAAGGATGGATACGACCTAGTGTATCCGCATGGGGTGCCCCAGTGCTGCTCGTGAAGAAGAAGGACGGATCCCAGCGTATGTGCGTTGACTACCGCGAGCTAAACAAGATGACGGTGAAGAACAAGTACCCACTGCCCCGCATCGACGACCTGTTCGACCAGCTTGGAGGATCAAGCGTGTATTCGAAGTTGGACCTAAAAACCGGATATCATCAAGTGAAGGTGAAGAAGGAGGATGTCCACAAGACCGCATTTCGGACGAGATATGGACACTACGAATTCCTGGTGATGCCATTTGGTGTGACTAATGCACCTGCTGTATTCATGAGTCTTATGAACCAGGTTCTTTACAACCATCTGGACAAGTTCGTAGTCGTCTACATCGACGATATCCTCATCTACTCGAAGGACGCCGAAGAGCATAGAGTTCACCTGAGGAAGGTCTTGGAGACGCTAAGACAACATAAACTGTATGCCAAATACAGTAAGTGTGAGTTTTGGCTCGACAAGGTGGCTTTCCTGGGTCACATCATATCTGGAGAAGGGATATCCGTCGACCCCGAGAAGGTAGCCGCTATTCAGAACTGGCCAGCCCCGAAGACTGTAACTGAGATTCGAAGTTTCCTAGGACTGGCTGGTTACTACCGACGATTCATCCAGGACTTCTCGAAGATCGCAGGAGCCATGACGCGATTGACGAGGAAGGACGTGATGTTCGTTTGGTCGAAAGATTGCGAGGATGCATTCCAGGAGCTGAAGAAGAGGCTGACTTCTGCCCCGATTCTGGTCATCCCAGACAGAACCGGAGGATTCGAAGTATTTTGTGATGCATCTGGCAAAGGACTTGGATGCGTGCTGCATCAGCACGGCCGAGTCGTCGCTTATGCGTCCAGGCAATTGAAGATCCATGAAAAGAACTACCCCACTCATGACCTTGAGTTGGCGGCAGTTATCTTTGCCCTAAAGATATGGAGGCACTTCTTGCTGGGCGAACACGTGAAGATCTTCTCAGATCACAAGAGTCTCAAATACCTGTTCACCCAGAAGGAGCTCAACATGCGCCAACGCCGATGGATCGAGCTGATGGCGGACTATGATATTGACCTACAGTACCATCCTGGGAAGGTCAATGTCGTACCGGATGCTTTAAGCCGCCTTCCTGCAGTGATGACTCTCACATCACAATGGCGGCTTCGACACGAGATCCGAGCCATGGAGATGGATGTCATACTACCTGGAGTAACGTCTTCGTTGCTCAGCCTTCAGATCAAGTCAGACCTAGTGGATAAGATCAAAGCTGCCCAAGCCGGAGACGCGAAGCTGCAGAAGATCAGAGACATGGTGTTAGCAGGTCAGAGGCCTGAATTCAAGATCCATGAGGACGGATCTTTGAGATTCGGCAACCGCATCTGCGTACCATCTGGAGACGTCAGAGAAGCCCTATTGGAAGAAGCTCACAGTTCTCCATATTCCATTCATCCAGGAGGAACGAAGATGTATCAAGACTTGCGACAACACTACTGGTGGCATGGGATGAAGAGAAGCGTCGCACGTAGTGTGGCGAAGTGTATAGTGTGCCAACAGGTGAAGGCTGAACATCACCGGTCTGCCGGATTGTTGCAGCCTTTGCCCATCCCAGAATGGAAATGGCAACACATCACGATGGACTTCGTGACGGGACTGCCCAAGAGCACGAAGCACAATGATGCTGTCTGGGTGATCGTTGATCGATTGACCAAGTCAGCACACTTCATTCCTTTCAGAGTGGGCCAGTCGACCGAGGTGCTTGCCAAGAAGTACATGGAGGAGATAGTGAAGTTGCATGGTGTCCCTGTCAGCATTGTTTCGGACAGAGACACTCGATTCACGTCTCATTTTTGGAAGAGCTTGCAGGAGTGTCTGGGGACCCGATTAAGCTTCAGTACAGCTTATCATCCTCAGACTGATGGCCAATCAGAACGCACCATTCAGATCCTGGAGGACATGTTGCGTGCATGTATGTTGGACTTCAAGGGATCTTGGGAGGATCATCTACATCTAGTGGAGTTTGCATACAACAACAGTTATCAGGCCAGCATCGGTATGGCGCCTTTTGCAGCGCTATATGGCCGGAAGTGTCGTTCCCCCTTGAGCTGGGACGACATTGGTGATCGAGAGCTCATTGGTCCAGACTTGATTGTTGAAGCAGTGGAAGTAGTCCGGACCATCAGAGAGAAGCTACAGTTGGCCCAAGATCGATACAAGCATTGGGCAGATGCAAAGCGCCGACAATTAGAGTTCCAGCCTGGTGATCATGTATTTTTAAAGATCTCGCCGAATCGAGGGATGATTCGTTTTGGACGAAGAGGGAAGCTCAGCCCTCGATATATTGGTCCATTTGATGTCTTGGAGCGAGTAGGCGAGGTGGCCTATCGCCTTGCCTTGCCACCTGCATTGGAAGGAGTACATGAGGTCTTCCATGTCTCAGAACTTCGACGCTACGTGAGTGATCCTAGTCATGTTGTGGATTACTCCGAGATTGCTGTTCATCCGGATCTATCTTACGAACAACAACCAGTCAAAATCCTGGACCGACGACAAAAGATCCTCAAGAATCGAGTAATCAACCTTGTCAGGATAATGTGGCGTCACGACTCACCTGGAGAATCTACTTGGGAACGAGAAGACGAGATGCAAGAACGCTACCCGTACCTATTTACCGAATCAGGTAATCTTACTAGTTACGAGACTAGTTACGGAAGCTATGGTGACGTTAATAGTAAGTATTCGTAAACATCATCTCTTGTTTTCTTGATGCTATGATATCACATTATATTATTTACAACCTGATTTATTAGACCATTATTATCATTTATTTGCTTGAGCTTCTTCATAACAAAAGTTATTCGTTTTAGAAAGTTCGAGAAATTCCGAGGACGGAATTATTTTAAGGAGGGTAGGATGTAACGACTCGTAATTTTTCAAAACATTTAATTACAAATTTAATATATTTTGTAATGGTTTGTCAGGAGTTTTAAATGATTTCAAAAAAAAAAATTCTATAAAAATATTTTAAGGCACTAGACTTATTATATTATATTTCAGTATTTTCGGATTTCCTCAAATACCCAAAACATTCCTGTTAAAATTCACTTTCAAAAATTACCGTTTTGAATCGATGAATTTATTTTCTATTCAAACGTCTTCAAAACATTTTCAAACTTCTGCAGTAACCTCCTATGACCAATTAGGGCTCCCCACATTAATTTCGTAATTTTCTGATAACATTTCAATAGAGAACCCGCAAACCCGCTTTCTAAACGTTTTGGCCAAAAAATAGTATCCCCGTAGTCCAAACCCGGAAACGGACTTCGTATTCGCCATCCTCGCGACGATACGATCCCGTGGGTATGTTTTTGTAATTTTTCGGACACGTTTGATAGTAAGGGCAAAATCGTAATTCTCGTTACCAATTTTACCATCACTTAATTACCCTAGCTAATTACTATAACCTAATTACCAATTACTTTAACCCCACATGATAAACACGTTTAGACACTTTCCAAAAATTTCTTAGGTTAGTCAAAAAGAATACCCACCGTATTAAAAATGTTTGGGTTAGTCAACAACCCCTAACCCCCTCATTAATTACAAATAGTAGGGTATTAACCCTATAAATACACCCCTAATCCCGCTTAACCCATTAATTCTTACGTTAAAATTTGTTTTTAAAATTTTTCACAGCCCTCGCGTTCTCTCCCTCTCTCTCACTCACGCTCACTGTCTCCCTCTCCCTCCGGCCGCCTCCGACTCCGCCCCCGACCGACACCGCCGCCTCACGAGCCGCCTCCGCCGCTCGCCGTCGACCGCCGGCCACCCGAGCCCCGCCGCCGTCCGCTTCGAGCAACACAGCGCCGGGCCGCGCTGCTCCGCTCGACCGCCTCCGCTGCGCCGCCTCCGCCGTCGCCGCTCGCCTCGCCGCCCCGCCTCCGCCGACTCGCCGCCCCCGCCCTCCGTCGCCGTCCCCGACAGCCACCGCCGAGCCCCCGACGACCGTAAACGGCGAACGCTGCGTAAGTTTGCTCGATGGCAAACTTGTAAATATTAAGAAACTTCGAAATTTCGTATTATTAAATTATTATTAATAGGGTTTAATGGTTTTTAACCCATAACTAATTATACAGGGGCCAGAAAAATGAGCGGATAGTCCCAGAAAATCAGAAACGACATTTCGGAGCCATTGGCGCTGGTCTCACCTCGACCAGATGCCTACTTTTTCCGAAATGATTTTCCGAACCTAAAGATTAAATAGGTTTAAATTATTCTAAAAATCGTAACTCGCTGATTTTACGTAAACAAATATGTGATAAAATTATATGTGATAAAAGACTTCGAGACGGTCGTTTCGACTATTCATTCATGTAATTCTGACTTGTATTGCTCCCGTAAGAAATTACGAAAGATACGCGTCACTTAAGTATTTTAGGTTTTTAAGCTATTTCTAAGTTTTTAAAAAATTTATAAAAAATTACAGAAGCTTCTGAAAATTCTCCCCTCTTGCAGTAAAATCTAAATAATTATTTTAGGTTTATATAAAAATTTTAAATATTTTCCGACACCGTTTTAACGAGTTTAAAAATCAAACTAACCTAATTATTAAATAGGAAAAAGTCGTGTTTTTCTGAAATAAGTATTTTGTGTTGCAGGCACAGACTCTGGTGTACCAACTTCTGAGGAAGCCCTAGATCCGCTTCCGGCTTACTACAACGGTATTAATTTTGGTAAGTCACGATAGGTTCTAACCTTAGAAATCTAGCCACTGTGCTTGTACGAACTTGTAGCACCGCACTACTACGTGCTCAAAGCACGGAAACATACGCCACTTTCTTGTGTTGGACTTGACTTGGAACATCACGTGGAACGTTCATGTAAAGAACTTGTACTTGACACAACACCGGGTTTTGGGGTAACTCATAGTTTGCGAGAGTACGGGAGTGACTAGAGTTTGGTCTACATGTCCTGTCGCCTGTGTTTCGGCGCCCTGTCCTGCTGCCTGCGTTTCGGCAAACCATACTGCTGCCTGGGTACCGGCATTCGTCTGGGTAGCACCCAGGCAAGAGACGAACTGAACGGTCACATATTGTACTCTCCGACTTGAGTCACGTAGTTCTAGTGGAGCTTGCACAGTTACTTCTTTACAGTCATGCACTTTACTTTCTGCACTTGTAGCATTTTACTTTCTACACTTGTACAGACACTACACCGTACTTTACTTCTGCTTGTCATACTTGTACAGTACTCCTTTTCTTTGTTTAGAATCTTTGTGACTTACCTTCGGTTCCACTTGTGGCACCGACAGACGAAGATCAGATTGAGGAGATTGCTCCAGAGTACGAGGAGCCTGCGTACGACCCGGAGGCCACAGAGTTTTAGTTACTTTTCTGTCGGAGTGTGTATTGTACTATGTATTTCCTTTTCTGCATTTCCTTTCAGTATTTCCTTTCATGTATTGGTGTGAGAGAGTGCTGGTTGTTGTACTTTAATTTGGACTGTAATAATGTCTGTAAGCTGGTTTGAGTGTTGTTGGTACATCTCTGCGTTGTGACTATGCTGATTTCACTGGTAAACTGCGGAACCTGCAAATAAACCGAATAAGTAACGGGCCCCCGAGAGCGGGTCGTTACACCATGAGTACAATAAAGCAATCAAACTAGTGCATCAGCCTTGGCTCGAGTGTACGATATGCAACCAGAAGTGCACCCATCCCACGGAGCAACTCGTGAGATATCTACCTACCATTCCTGCAGGGTGATGGTACAGCTTAACTAATAAGGGTGGACCCGGTCACTCCCGCACACTTCATAGCCCAAGACTACCCCGTATCCCGTGTATTATCATAGTCCAATGTTCATATCAGTGTTTGTATCAATATGGCCTCATGGGGCATGTATCAATCAGCTAGTGCAACAGTCTTAGCTCGAGTGTACGATATGCAACCAGAAGTGCACCCATCCCACGGAGCAACTCGTGGAATATCTACCTACCATTCCCTACAGGGTGATGGTACAGCTTAACTAATAAGGGTGGACCCAGTCATTCCCGCACACTACGCAGCTCAAGACTACCCCATAACCCATGTTGTATCACATTTCACATTTATATCAGTATCCGTGTCTGTATCCATATCCGTATCCGTATGGCCTCATAGGCCCATCATTTCGTACATCCAACAATGTGTACAACAATACATCCATCAATGAGTACATCAATTACATTTATATGGTAGTTACTTGCTGAAAAGTCAAGGCAGAAGCCTCAACAGAGAATATCAGTCCTGAGCAATGCTTTGAAGTCCAACAACTATGATATCCAATAAAAGTGCACTATCTCAATTTAGTCATGAGCAATGCTTTGAAGTCCAACAACCATGATATCCAATTTCATAAAAGTGCACTATCTCAATTTAGTCCTGAGCAATGCTTTGAAGTCCAACAACTATGATTTTTAATTCCATAAAAGTGCACTATCTCAATTTAGTCCGAGCAATACTTTGAAGTCCAACAACTATGTTAGCTAAAGTGCACTATATCAATTTAGTCCTTTAATCGTTCCACTATTGATTACTTCTCTAGTTAATTAGGTTTCTAATCATTGGTTCAAGTCAAAAGCTTTTCTGAGACTAAATGATATGTCCTAAGTTCGTACAAGTACACTATCCAGATTTCTAATGATAGAATTAGAGTGACTTACTCTGTTTGAGATCGTCGTGGTAAGACGAGGTTGGAGCAATAGCTTATAAAGGTGCTGGTGCACGAGAATTGGTACCTGCAAGCACAAGAAACTCATTAGTTACAGATTACCATATTTCTATTTATTTAATAGGTCGTTTTGATTTTTATAATCGATTGAAATGTCGTCAAAAAACGTTCTAAATTTTTCTATAGCCTAGATATAAGGAAAATAGTTTTACTGTAAGAGGAAATATTTTTCGGAAGCTTGTAGTAATTTTTATAATTTTAAAAGCTCAAAATAGATTTAAAACTAATTTTAAATTAAGTAACGTAATTTTTCAATAATTTCTCCTGGATGCGATCTGCATCGGAAAGTTGTGAATGAACTGTCAAAATGGCCGTCTCGGAGAGTACTTTAACATATATTTTTCTCATATATTAATATACGTGAAAATACCAAGTTACGGATTTTTGAATGAAAATAACGTATTTAACTTTTAGGGTTAAAAATTAATTCTGGAAAATCTAAGCGTCGGATTGAGGCGAAACTAGTGCCATTGGGTCCAGAACATCATTTCTGATTTTCTGGAGCTATCCGCATATTTTTCTGGCCCCTGTATTTCAAGTTATGGATTAAAAACCAATAAACCCTATTATTAATTATTTAAAAATACGAAAATACGAAAATAACTCGTATTTACAAGTTTGCCACTCGATACTTACGCACGCATTCGTTGCCGGGGGGGTTTGCGTGTCGCGTCGTCGTCGACGTCGACCGGGGCATCGGAGGCGGCAGCGGAGCGGCAACGTCGACGGCGGCGAGGCACACGGCGGCGGCGGGAGGCAGCAGCAGCGGGCGGCGACTTCGTCGGAGCACGGCGGAAGCGAGGGAGGTCGAGGGGCAGCTGCTTTACGGCGGTGACGGCGATGAGGCTACCGCGGCGGAGCGGCGGAGGAGGAAGGTCAGAGCAGCGTCGTCGCGGGTTGGCGAGGCCACGAGGAGGGGTGAGGTGCTGCTGGGCTCATCGGGGGTCTGTCTACGATGGCGACGGCGTTCGTTCGTTGCTGTCGGAGCGGGTGGCGATCTCGGTGGCGTGCGGCGAGCTTCGTCGTCGCTCGGAGGCATGGGGAGCTCCGGGGATGCTGTGAAGCGGCGGAGGGGCGAAGTCCGGAGGTTGGGGCGGCGGTCAAGCGACGTGTCGAGGTTGAGGGGTCTCGTCGAAAGCGGGGGTCTCCGATGACGCAGCGACGACGACGTTCGAGCTCGGAGGAGCTCCGGTGGTGGGTCGACGGTCGTGGGGTTTCTCGTCGTCGATGCAGCGCCGTGGTTGCATGAGCACGAGGGAGAAGGCGGGGGTCGGTGGCGATGAGGGCGTGAGTCGCCCTGGGGAAGGAGAATGGAAGAGAGAGGGACTGAGAGAGAGAGAGTAGAGAACGAGGGGGAGGGTGACTTCGACGTGAAATGGGTTGGGTTTGCGTGGGTTTAGGGATAGGGTTTGCATGTGTTGGCATTGGGTGAGTCGAAAGTGATGGAGGGTGAGGGCTTGGGCTAATTTTTGTGAGGAGAAAGTGGTTAAGGGTGGGTATTTATAGGTTAACAAATATTAGTAGTAATAAATTTTAGTCAATGAAATTAATAGAATTAGGTGGATAATAAATGTAAAGGCTTTATCTTTTTGACAAAATGAAGAAAACTTTAACGTGTCTCCCTCACGTTTAAGTCATGATTTGGGTTAAAAAAAATTGATAAGGTTAATGTAATTAAGAGGGGTTAAAAAGTCATTAGTGAAAAATCATTTTGTAACGAAATTACGGTTTAGCCCCTACTAGTAAATGTGTCCGAAAAATTACGAAAACATACCCACGGGTTTGTATCGTCGCGAGGATCGCGAATACGAAGTCCGTTACGGGGTTTGAGCTACGGAAATACTAGTTTTTGGCCAAAACGTTTAGAAAGCGGGTTTGCGGGTTCTCTACTGATTTGACTTCAGAAAATTACGAAATTAATGTGGGAAGCCCTAAATGATCATTGAAGGTTACTGTAAAAGTTTGAAACCGTTTTGATAATGTTTGTATAGAAAATAAATTCATTAAGCCAAAACGGTAATAACTGAAAATGAATTTTATCAGAAACGTTTTGAGTATTTGATGAAATCCGATCTTGCTAAAATACTCCATGACTAGTCTGGTACTTCAAAATAAGAAATTTTTGAAATCAGTAAAACTCCTAACAAACCATTATAAAATAGTTTAAAAATTGAAAAATTGGTCAAATACGTAAATAGTTTGTCTTGATGAAAACATGCCGTTACAGGTTTTGATCTAAAACATAATCTAATCGGACGGCTGAGATTCCACACGACTCATGAGGTTATTTAAACCATTCTTAGGGTTTATTTTGGAGATTGCGCGTGTCGACATCAAGTTTCTTCTTCCTCACGCGTCTTGGAGCTTTGGGGCATAATTTGGTGAGTGATTTCTTGATATTTCTTTGTGAAATTCATTGTAATATTTTTCTTGTTTTCTCTCTTTTCAAGTTGAGGGATTAATTGCGAGAGCTTTTGCTTTCTTCTCTTTTGGTGAGATTTGAGATCTCCTTTGGGTTTTGTGAGAAGAGTTTGAACTCCAAGCTTGGATTTATTGGTGCTCTCTTTTGTTGAAGAAGATTGAAGGAGTCAATGTAATTCTTTCTGATTATATTAGTGGAAACCTTCATCGGGAAGCTGGACATAGGCGCCATTAGCGGGCCGAACCAGGGTAAACTCGGTGTTGCTTGATTTATTGCTTTCCTATTGTTTTGGTTGGATATTGTGCTATTATGGTGTATCTCTGAAAGATCGCAACATAGTGATTGTTGGGTAGCTATCCGCCTTT
Organism: Scilla litardierei; assembly: GCA_030789695.1. Taxonomy (NCBI): domain Eukaryota; kingdom Viridiplantae; phylum Streptophyta; class Magnoliopsida; order Asparagales; family Asparagaceae; genus Scilla; species Scilla litardierei. The sequence goes on along the minus strand of CM061137.1, from coordinate 13,244,328 downwards.
GGAGTTCGCTTCCGCTGTTCGTCAGTCCTATTATTGCCCAACAAGTGGTATCAGAGTGTTCAGGTTGTCGACGATTAAACAATGACGGAGACATATTCAACATCTGGATACAAGATCGAGAAGTTTACAGGAAAGAATAGCTTTACTCTTTGGTGTATGAGGGTGAAGGTTATGCTCAAGCACGAAGGGCTTTACATGATAGTCTTTGAAAAGAATTCTATTCTAGAATCTGTCACATACTATGAGATCAGATCTGGAGATTAAAGCCCAAAGTGCTATTCAGATGGCCCTATGAGATAAGGTCTTTTGCAAGGTTGCGAAAGAGGAAAGTGTAGAGGAGTTGTGGAAAAGGCTTGAATCTTTGCACCTGACTAAGTCACTCACATGGAGACTGTATTTATTATAGAAATTGTTCATGCTCAGAATGAAAGAGGGGACATCGTTACCGGATCATCTTGATCAACTGAATCAGTTAGTGTTGGTTTGCTAGCGATGGAAGAGAATATAAGTGATGAGTACCAAGCTATTGCATTACTTTGTTCTCTACCTGAGGAGTACTCACACTTCGTCAAGACCATGACACAAGGGAAGGACGAAATCTCTTTGAAAGAGGTCGGGGCAGCTCTATGCTTGCATGAGCTCAGAAAGAATGTGTCGAGGGGCGACACAAGTACTGATGATCAGGATGTAGCTCTCGTTGGGGGTCGATAGGGTGGACGATCCAAATCAGGTTCCAAGACTGGGAGACCCAAGTTTAAGTGTCAAGGTAGTAACAACCAGACGTACCATTATTGCAAGAAACCAGGACACTGGAAGACCAAGTGCCCACCTTTGAAGGTCAAAGGTAAAGAGTCTGCTCAGCCTGTAGCAGCATTTGATAGTGCATGCATTGATGTTGATAATGGAGAAATATTGGATGTGTCTTCTTTGGAAGACAACCGGGCTTCATGGATTCTTGTTCAGGATGTGGTTCCGATATGACTCCGACGCGGAGTCATTTTATGACATATACTCATAAAGATGGACCAAACATGTACATGGGAATAGAGCTATGTTTAGAGTGGCTGGGGTGGAAAAGTTCGGTGCAAGATGCAGGATGGAGCCATTCGAACACTTACAGGTGTTAGGCATGTACAAGATGATGAGGCAGTTGCTCATTATAAATGAACCTACAAGCCAATTACCACATTTTACTTACTAACAAAGGGACAAAATGCTCATTATATGCAGGATGGAGCCATTCGAACACTTACAGGTGTTAGGCATGTACAAGATGCTGAGGCAGTTGCTCATTATAAATGAACCTACAAGCCAATTACCACATTTTACTTACTAACAAAGGGACAAAATGCTCATTATATGATCAGCATTGGGCTATAGGAAAATTTGATACTATATATCTGCAAGCACCAAAAATTTAAGGAAGCACCAAGTTTCATAATTGTTGGCTTGTTTCCTTGTGTATGTATCAGCAAGCACCAGTTTCATAGTCACAAGCAACACTTACTAAAACAAATTGCTCATTATAAGTTCATCTTCATTGGGCTATAGAAAATATTGAAAAATATAAAAGACCCAAGGCATAAATCTGAAAAATACACAGAAAACCAAAAACCCAACAATCTGAAAATGAACCATCAACTTATTTTCCCACACTAATCCAACAATCTCACATAAACAGACCCATGTAACCAGGCCAAAAAATATGTAACTTATACATGACCACATTCCACATGAAGAATAATGATACTGAAGCTTTTTTCCAACTCAAATCCAACATTAGACTTCAACAGCCCCAATAGACCAAGCCAAAAAAATCTGAAACGTAGACATATTATATTTATAGCCCTCAGGTAAACCTGGATTTTGTCATGAACTTAAGTATGTAATAGGAAGTTGCTCAGTATAACTGAACTTTCAAGCCAATTACCACATTTTTGAAAATAACTTAGGGACACATTTCTCAGTCTATGTTCAGCATCATTGGGATATATGGAAAATCGAAACTTATAAATGACCCAAGTCCACATTCTGAATAATGACCCAACTTCTTATCAGCAACACAAAGCCAACTTTTCACATAAACAGACCAAAGGAAACAAGCCAAAAAAATCTGAAACTGATACATGACCCTAGTCCACAATGTGAAAATGATACAGTAGAAAATTTTGCAACAGAAATCCAAATTTTCACATATACACACCCAAAGAAACAAGCCAAAATAAACAAGAAACTTTTCACATAAACAGGTCTGTTTCTTTCGGAGGATTTGGGCTGAGAAAGTGAAGTTGGCTCACTATTACCCGTCACTTCTTCTACATTTTCATATTTTCACATTTTCACATTTGTGTTGCAAAATCTGAAACTGATACATGACCATAGTCCACAATGTGAAAATGATACAGCAGAAAGTTTTGCAACACAAATCCAAATTTTCACACATACACACCCAGAGAAACAAGCCAAAATAATTGAAACTGAAACATCTCAGAATTCCATAAGAAGCCAAGGATACAGAAGCTTCTTCTCCAACTCATATCCAACATTACACATCAAATGAGCAAAGGAAACAAGCCAAAAAATTGAAACATATACATCTCCCATTCCACATTGTGAACATGTTAATTCAGACAATCCCATGGTTAATAAAATAATTAATAATTATAGCCCTCAGGTAAACCTCTATTGTTTCATGAACAGAAGTAGGTAAAAGGAAGTTGCTCATTATTAATGAACCTTCAAGCCAATTACCCCATATTTCATCAAAACTTAGGGACAAATTGCTCATTATATGTTCTTCATCATTGGGCTATATGAACCATTCCCCCACATTTGTGTTGGAATGTTGGCTTTGTATTGGAAAATAAGTTTATGTATCATTTTCAGATTGTGGAATTGGGGGATGTATCAGTTTCAGATTATTTTGGCTTGGGTCATTGTGTATGTAGCAGCATGCACAAAAAGTGCATATACATCCAAAACCAGTCACATTGAGAAGCTCTAGCATATATTGCAATGAGCCCAATATTTTGTGGATAGCCCTCAAGAAAAAATGTAATTAATCATGAATTTAAGTTCGTAATAGGCAGTTGCTCATTATTAATGAACCTTCTAGCCAATTACCACATACTGCTTCATAACATAGGGACAAATGTTGGATTTTATGTTCATCATCATTGGGCTATATGATACTATGATACTGCTATATCAGCAAGCACTAAACTTACAAGGATGCACCCAGTTTAAATTTTCCAACACAAATCCAACATTACACATAAACAGACCCAATGAAATTAACCAAAAAAATTGAAACATATACATGACCCAAGTCCTTAATCTGAACATGACCCAAAAGATTGTTTTCCAACACAAATCCAACATTATTCATTTACAAAAAGCAGGAAACAAGCCTAAAAATATGAAACTGTAACATGACCCAAGTCCAAAATATGAAAATGATAAAGAAGCTTATTTTCCCCCACAAATTTAACATTACTCATTTACAGACACAAGCATCAAAGCCAAAACAAATGAACATGTTACATGAACCAAGTTCAAAAGATGAAAATGATACAGAAGCATATTTTCCTCCACACATCCAACATTACACCTAAACTGACACAAGGAACCAATCCAAGAAAAATTGAAACTGCTACATCTCCCAAGTCCAGAATCTGAAACTGCTACAGAAGCTTATTTTCCACCATATATCCAACATTACACATAAACAGACCCATGGAACCCATTTTAAAAATTTTAAATATATTTTCATAGCCCTCAGATACTCTGAAGTTTCTCATGAAATTATGTTGGTAATAGGCAGTTGCTCCATGCAAGAACCTTCCAGCCAAATTCCAACTATATCTTACTCTCTTAGGGACAAAGTGATCATTTGATGTTCATCATCATAGGGCTAAAGGAACAAATATCATCATAGGGCTTGGTTCATGGGTCTGTATATGTGTAATGTTGGATTTGTGTTGGAAAATACGCTTCTGTAGCATTTTCAGATTGTGGACTTGGGGAAAGTAGCAGCAGCAAAAAAATTTGGCTTGTTTCAGTGTGTTTGTAACAGCAAGCACAAAAAATTGCATAAGTATCCAAAACCAGTTTCATGGTGAAGCTCCAGGTAAAAGTGTAATTTAGATATAGCCCTCAGGAAAAAAATGTAATTAATCATGAAGTTAAGTTGGCAAGAGTCAGCTGCTCATTATAAATGAACCTACAAGCCAATTACCACATTTTTCTTACTAACAAAGGGACAAAATGCTCATTATATTATCATCATTGTTGGGCTATGGGAAAATTTGATACTATATATCGGCAAGCACCAAAAATTTATGGAAGCACCAAGTTTCATAATGTTTGGCTTGTTTCCTTGTGTATGTATCAACAAGCACCGGTTTCATATTCACAAGCAACACTTACCAAAACATTGCTAGCATGAGGAAGCTACCATAGAAGATATGTCACCAACATATACGTGGGCTTCATGATGTAAATATATAAAAAATTGAACCCAAAATCCATCATGTCTAGTTCTTATCCATATAGTTACAACTTCTTATTGTGTGTGTTAACCTTAACAATAACATATTACCCCACCATAAAACACATCCCCAACCCAACTAAACCTTATCACCAATCCACCAAAATACCATAGCCCCCCCCCAATCCTCATATCTTTCCTTTGCCATATCCTTTTTCATTACCTGCTTCACGCAAGTCCCTATCCATCTCAGCAACTAACTCCTCAAGCATAAGCTTCCTACCTGATTGTGGCACATCCAAAAATTGTCGTCCCACCATCGCATTCATGCTTAGGTCTTTAAACAACTTCAACAATAGGTCGGGAGGATACTCCGTAAACTCGTACACACGCTGTGCAAGTGTTTCTGTCCAGTGGGAGTGTGCGCTCCTTATAGCATCCGTGACCTCTTTCACATTAGCGGCTATATCCAGCATGACGTCCGGATCTTTCCTCACGGTGCGCCGTCGATGTTTCTTCTTTCCCAGCGATGGTGGGGTAGCATTTCTTGTCCCATTGTGGACAATTTCTTGTCGATGCTTGGGTGGGTATGCCCTCCGGGACATAGTGGGGCGTAGAAGGAATATGTGTCGGTTCAGGTGTTACGGGCTCTCCTTTCCCACCAGAAAATGGGCCACCAAAGCTGTCGTACAAGGACCTTGCCAAATCCCCCCGTGCAGAGTCATCCCCAATGATGACAACCAGATCGTCAAACCATGGTATGGGATGGTTCACATAAGCACGCTTCCGATGGTTTGACTGAATGATTAGCAGAGCATATATGAATATATCATTCATAGCTATATTTGATGTATTAGCACCTAGCCTATATGAAAGATATAAGTAATTACCACGGCCCACGTTGCATAAGTTTCCGGATCCAGTTCAATTATCTTCCTTTCCGCATCACATCCCGCCCCGCTCATTTCCATGCACTCGTATACATCTTTGAGACGTGTCTTTAAAGCTTTCATGCGATTTTTCACATTCTCCCCTGTGAACATCGTCCCATGAGTGTTATTGATTTCGGCTGCAGCAGAATTGAATGCGGCCCCTTTAAATGTCTTATCGACTTTAAGCTCTTCCGTGCAAGTTCTGCTAGGAATGGAATAATGGTGTCATCGTGCTCGGGCTTCCATAGTTTGTCGTGTTGTGAATATGAGGATGGTTGCTTCGAATTTTTCATTGGACTTGAAACAGACCCGTCGACATCCTCACTATGCCGGCTCGACTTCCTAGAGGAGTCATTACCGGGAGTTCTTTCATTACCACCTGGTGGCGTTGGCATAGCGAAGGCACCATGCGACGAGGGGCTTCTGAAAGTGGGTAGTTCTCCCCCTTGGAGCATATCCATATACACATGGCCACTTTGCGATGGCATTGACATTGGCATTTGCATTTGCATTGACAAGTTGAAATTGCCATATTGTGCATATGTCATGCCATGCTCACTTGCTTGGTATCCATGCATGTGGAAGGGCATAGTAGGCATCATCATGGGAATTGGTCGGTTGATAAGGGGATCCACTGTTCTTTCTGCTTCTCCACGTTGTGTCCCATATACATTTTTATAAAATTGATGCATTGGATCACTCCCTTCCGGGTATGGATCACCCCATGCCCTGACTTTGATGATCCTTCCATCCCTACAACATCAATATTATGATAATGAAAATGCAAAATTTTGCCTATAAACATCCAACCATCATATTATCTGAAACTATACCGCATGTGGTATAAAAATACAGAAATGTAAAGAATTTAATGGATAAGCCAAAGCATAATAATATTGTCATACGCAACACAGCAAACATAATGCAATAATCAAGGTACAAGGTTAAAATGTTCACACTTAGTATGCAAATTCTATGACCCCCTCATAGCACATGCTCTACTGTGTTCCCGTTTATTATTTATGTTACAGAAGTCCACCCACATATCCCAAGCTATCTGCTCCCTGTGCATTTTCCATTGACTCCGTTGTTCAGTTTGTTCACGAACGGTCACCCGTTGGGATAGATCTATAGGAGGATATGTGCCCATAAGGCAATTTATCCTAAGTGTACGTCTTGTTCATACTGTATATGGTACGTATTATTCTAAGTATGAAATCGTTGGTATTAATATACTTAGATAATATCCATAGACTTATAGTTAGGTCCTTACGCATCTAGATGAGATCTCGATTATGAGTAAGTAAGCGACCGAATAGAAACGTAAGTTTTAAACGGTTCGTGGTCATAGATGTGTCGAGAACTGGATATCGACACATCGGATAGACCATTGTGTCTTAGTCTTACCTTAGGGTAATGATGATCTCATAGTCATTCGACTTGGTGAAGTCGGAGACGAGACACAAGTGCTCATTAGAGAATGAGTTCACTGAGCGACCAAATTAGAGTTAATAAATGGTTAACTTTAACTGAACTGTCTTTAATAACTCTAGGGTGATGATAGGTTGACTGGTCCTTATAGCCTGAAATCATTTGTACGAACCTGTGAGTGAACCGTGTAGCTTGGACCTATGATCTAGCTTCGAGGCTAGGCCTGCTGAAAGATCTTAGGTTGAGCTGCACCCGAAGCTCTCGAGGCAAGTAGATGACTAAGATGGGATTCGTCACTTCCGTTAAAGGGAAGTTAGTGTTACAGTCTCAGTACGATCTTTGTGTTAATCCTCGGCCGGGGTACGTTGTAAGAAGTACAACGTGTATACAACAAAGACCACCGTATACTGACCAATGTTGTCTAATAGGGTTGACAGTAAACCATACCCTAGGCCAACATGAACACAGTCTTGACGAAGGGACTATAACTAACGGAATTCATCACTGACACAGCCAATGTAAACCCAATGATGCTTTTGTCAAGGGGTCGATCACGTTATGATGATTCTGAAACAGGGACGACAGCTATTGCTCGTAGTGACCGTCGTCTAGGGGTTTCGAGCCCCAACCTGTAGTAAGGTCAGGCTGTAGGGTCTCACACCGAGTGTAACGGTCTGTTTTCGTCAAGACAAATATTTACATATTTAACCTATTATTGTAACTATTTTATAATGGTTGATCAGGAGTTTTAAACTGATTCCAAAATTTCTTATAAAAATATTTTGAAAATACTAGACTTATTATAAAGTATTTCAGCAATTTCAGATTTCCTCAAATGCCCAAAACATTTCTGTTAAAATTCATCTCCCAAAATTACCGTTTTGATTCGACGAATTTATTTTCTATACAAACGTCTTCAAAACGTTTTCAAACTTTTACAGTAGCATACTATGATCATTTAGGGCTCCCCACATTAATTTCGTAATTTTCTGAAGTCAAATCGATAGAGAACCCGCAAACCCGCTTCCTAAACATTTTGGCCTAAAACACGTATTTCCGTAGCTTAAACCCTATATTGGATCTCGTATTCGCGGTCCTCGCGACGATACGAACCTGTGGGTATGTTTTCGTAATTTTTCGGACATGTTTACTAGTAGGGGCAAAATCGTAATTTCGTTACAATTTTTACTGCTACCGCCACTAATTACCCTAGCTAAATTACTAACTACATTAACCTAATTAACTATTAGATTAACCTAACATGACTAACACATGGGGGGACAACGTCTAAACTTAGTCCTAAAGCTAACCTACCCTAATTAATAATATTTGACTAACTAAAAGTGTATTTAATGCTAATAGTGGGTTCATGAACCCATTAAGCCTATAAATACCCCCCAAAACCCAGTTAATCACCCTAAAAATTAAAATCCTCTGTTAATTTTCGTTTAAGAGCCCAGGCTGCTGAAATTTGCGCGCGCTGCTCTCTCCCACCCTCTCGTACTCTCTCTCTCTCTCACGCTCTCCCTCCCTCTCCCTCCGGTGATCCACCGCTGCCTCAAGCCCGCACAGCAGCCCCCGCCGCCCTCACTCCGACCGAGGTCCCGCCGTCGCATCCCGCCGACCGCCGCCTGTACCACTTCACCGAGCACCCCGAAGCAGCGACACCCGACGCCGAGCTCCGCCCTCCACCGCCGCCCCAGCTCCCCGCCTTCGCCTTCGCCGCCGTCGTCCCCGCCGAGCACGCCGCCGACCCTCTGCTCGTCGACCGCCGACGGACCGCCCTCTGCTGCTGTCGATTGATCGAAGGAGCGTAAGTTTGCTCAATGTCAAACTTGTAAATACGGAGAAATTCCGTATTTTCGTAATTTAATTAATTATTAATAGAGTTTAAGGGTTATAAATCCATAACTAATTATACAGGGCCCAGAAAAATGTGAAACCAACTCTAGAAAATCAGAAACGATATTTCGGACCCAATGGCGCTAGTCTCACTGCGAGCAGATGCCTACTTTTTTAAGAATAAATTTTTGAACTTAAAAAATTAAATACGTATAAATCATTCTAAAATTTGTAGCCGCTGTTTTCGCTTACAATAATCTGTGATAAAATTATATGTGACAGTGGACTTCGAGACGGTCATTTCGACTACTCATTCATGAAATTCCGACTTGTATTTCTCCCGTAAGAAATTGCGGAAAATACGCGTCACTTAAGTATTTTAGGGGTTTTAAGCTATTTCTAAGTTTCTAAAAATTATAAAAAAATTACAGAAGTTTCTGAAAATTCTCCCCTCTTGCAGTAAAATCTAAATAAGTATTTTAGGCTTATATAAAAATTTTAAATATTTTCCGACACCGTTTTAACAAGTTTAAAAATCAAACTAACCTAATTGTTTAAATAGGAAAAGTCGTGTTTTTACTAAATTAAGTATTTTGTGTTGCAGGTACAGACTCTGGTATACCTACTTCAGAGGAAGCACTAGATCAAATTCCGGCTAGCTACGACAGCCTCGAAATTGTTAAGTTACGACTAATTCTAATGTTAGAAAATTAGATAAGTGTACCCGTGTGAACTTAGGACACCACTATAGCCTCCGAACGGCTACTTGACTTGAACCGAACTAGAAACCTAATCTAATAGGAAAGTAATCAACTATAGATTACTTTGCCAACTTTCAACTTTGGTGGTTGTTAAACACAAACATCAACTTGGGTAAATTGTGTACTACCGAAACTACCACCCTTAAACCAACAGTTTTGTATACCATGTTTGTTGGACTTGTCTTTATCCTCAAATTTCTTAGCATCCACTTTGCTTTAATTTCTGGTTTTAAAACCAGTGGTCCTGGTTAATTATCATCGTGAACAAGGAATTGATAACATCTTGAGAAACATGTTGTGGAACATGTTGTGGAATATCTGGTGGAACATCGCATGGAACATCTTGTGGAACATCCCGTATAAAACATGTACACAGAACACTTAACACTTCACTGGGGTTTTGGGGTAACTCATAGTTTGAGAGAGTACGGGAGTGACTGGAGTTCAATCTTACCGTCCAGCTGCCTGAGTTTCGGTAAAATACATGTACCGTGCCTGTGTTTCGGCATTCGTCTGGGTCGCGCCCAGGCAAGAGATGGACTTGATGGTTACATATTGTACTCTCCGACTTGAATCACATAGTTTAGTGTATAAGTTTTTGTCGGTAGCACACATAAGAATGATAAGCTTCCTTCAATGGACCATGATCCGGTCAATGTGCTTGGCTAAGTTTGTTGGATCACCCTTGCTAAACTTGGGGTAAGTGATCCTGGCTTAGTCACTTCCCTGGCCGTGTTCCGCTGGACCGCAAGGATGTGAATCATGATTATGTAACACCATCGATCTTCATCACTATCACCCTATCTTTAGCTAATACAGTCACCGATACCCTACACGTTCCATGTACGTTACTTACTACACTTGTGCAGTCAGAGTACCTTACTTGTCGTATCTTTAGCTACAGCGGTAGCATGTTTCTCTTGCTTAGCCTGCTTCACACTTGCTCTACCATAGTACAGTTGTTATCCTATCCAGTTCAGTTTAGTTTTACTGCTCAGTTGTGTACAGTTGTTGCTCAGTACTTTACTTTTCACTCTAGTTTGCTCGTACGTAGTTACTTTTGTCATACTTGTGCATTGCTTCTTTTCTATATTTAGAATTATTATGACTTACCTTCTGTCACGACCCCCCCTGAGATACGCAGGGAGGCAGGGTACGTGACGAGAACTAAAAACGTATCTGCAGGTCCACTGCGCATTGCTGGGAATAGTACATGTAGTATTCAACAAACAGCCAACCAATAAACACAGAACGACACAAAGTCACAGAGAAATACTGAAAGCCAACACTGAACAATTTCATATACATCTCAAACATCACATTGCATCAATTCATATAGTACAAACATCTCTCACCCCAAAAGAAAATCCAAAGTACACATGGCTCTCTCCTCACCCTCACCAACCAACCTAAGCTCCAACTCCCAACAACAACCCTCCAGACTCAGCCTCCAGCTCTAACAGCCATCTCCAAAAACCACACCTGAAAAAGTCAACGGGGGCACGTCAACGCGTGACCCAGTAGGAATGCCAACTACCTCTAGTATGCTATTATGAAAAAGCAACTATTTTACATGCATTCTTAGCAAGGTGCAAATTTGAAGCATGGAATGAGCTAAAGGAAACATGTGAATGACTTATAGCATTGAATGCATACCATACGAAAGTACAACAACTAAAGAGTGCAACAACATAAGTAAAATAAACGCAAGGGACATGAACTATAATAGGTGATGCATATAACAAGGGTATACAACATGGAAGCTACAAGTAAAGAATGTCAAGTAAGCAACATTTAATAATGCTACAAGTAACGAAAGTTATTTATTAGTGATTTGGACCCTAAGTAGTGGGTAGACCTTCTTGGGACTGGACCTCACCCCCAGTTGGGGTGGAACAGGCAAACTCCCCGAGACAGGCTCTTACTAAAGGAGCCCTGTTTTCCCCTTATTTCCCCTTCACATTTCTCCAATTCTCCTCATTTCTGCCACTCCCCGTCACTCGGGCAAGAACAGGAGGGCCACCAACCACCAGTCCAGCCCCTCATGTTTTCCCCACAACTTAGTGTCCCCCAATCCCCGTGTCACCCTCCTTTAAGAGGACTTAGCCATTTCTTAGCATTTCAATTAAAAGTATCATGTAACAAAAGGAATCATATAACAATCGCCATTTTCACCTCCTTTCATTCCAACACATATAATCTTTCCAACCACAACGTTCGCCACATAGTTCTCATTTCCAACACATACGATCCCAACACATGTAATTATACAACTTCACCATTGATTACAACATTACATTAATTATGCATGAGCCAACAAAACATATGCCAATATCCCTTAATCCAACAGGAAATTTGTTAAACAAAAGCAAGATGACATCCTCTTCTAGCAACATGAAAATGATAGCATGAAACCAATAGCATGGAACTAAAAACAACATGAGACTAATATCAACATGAATGAATAGCAATATGAAACTAACTCAATATTTCCAACTTCACTCAACACCATCCAACATACTGAAATTGCAAGAACAGCTAGAAAGATAGCATTTTTAGTCCATTTATCTTGTGAATTTGACAAAACTTTATAAATGAAAGTTAAAGATATATCAGTTATGGATCTACAGATAAAATTTCATGGAAAAATATTAAGTGTGTGATCTATGGTGAATTAATTGGTGAAGTATGTCTAATCTGTTTTTTAGACAGATTCTTGGGTCTGTGTTCAAAGCCAAGTTTGGATATATTCTAGCCAGAATTTCGAATAAAAGTCGTGATGGACTTTGATAAAAACTTGTTATCTTTCCAACAAGACTAAAATCAACAAAATCCAAGATGTGTGCAGGTAGTGGTGCTCGGTTTACTGAAATGTGTACAGCTTGACAGAATTCCTGGCATGTTGCACAATTCGAATTTTTACCCCAACTTCCAGTTCGAATCAGAAAAAGTGATGAACATGAAAGTTGCTCATAACTACGAGATAAATATCATATAAAATTTTCAGAGCATTCCTAATAGCCAATTAATCCCAGCACTTAGTTAAGGTTTCAGATTTGCAGGATAAACTTTCAGCATCAAGAACGAAAGGGGTTTCATGAAATTAATGATGTATTTAGCTCAAGATTAAACATGAACCAATTCTAAAATGACAACCCAATAACACACTAGAGGAAATTGGATTCCTACCTCATCAAATTGGATGGCTCCTTCTTCCTTCTCCTTCCTCCTCTTCTTTTTCTTCTTCTTTCTTCTTCCTTCCTCTCTTCTTTGTTTTTTCCTTTTTCTTTCTTCTTTCTTTCTTTTTCTCCTCTTCTTTTTTTTCCTCTAATAATTTCGGCCATGGGGGAAAAATGAGAGGGAGAGAGAGGATAAGCTTCCAAATGACAAGAAAAGAAGAGAGGAGAAATAAGTAGAAGAGTGTAGAAAAGTAATGAAGAATGAAGAAGAATGGAGAATGAAGGGAATTAATTAAAGATAGATATTTTTATAGATGCCCACCTTTAATTACAAGTTTGCCATCCCATGTCATCCTATTACACACCCATATACTTAATTACAAATTTGCCCTTCTACTATGCACACACCTCACTAATTTACAAAAATACCCCTAAACACAACCCTCTTCACACTAGCCATTTCCTATTACACATAAAAGGTAATAATACTTAAGAAATAATAATGATCATAATACTAATAATATCATTACCACACTACATTACTATGTAACTAGGCACTACTATATCTGCTACATTACTTTATGCACTACACTTCAAAAGGGACCAGTATCACCAAATTCCTACACACATCATCACACCATACGAGATGCAACCATAGACATACCATAACACATCCATATAGCTAGACATACACCCCAATAGTCATCCATAGGCAACCAATGTAGTAGTTACTATACACACTACAAGACTTCTATACACACCACAAACATATCCAAGCATACATACACTATAGAGTAAACAAAAATACACTATGTATCATGCAAATATATAGGCTCTAGTGTATATGGCACTATAGGTCATTACACCTTCGGTTCCATTTATGGCACCGACAGACGACGACCAAGTCGAAGAAATTGCCCCTGAGTTTACAGAGCCAGAGTACGACCCGGAGACTGCAGAATTTTAGCTGTTTGTATTGGTGTGAGTGTGCTATGTTATGTATTTCCTTTCCGTATTTCCTTTCTGTATTTCCTTGATGTATTGGTGAGAGAGTGCTGCTTGCTGTTGTATTTTAATTTGGATTGTAATAATGTACGTTGGTTTGAGTATTGGTACATCTCTGGATTGTGGCTATTTTGTTTTCACTGGTAAACTGCAGGACCTGCGCAAATATCAAATAAGTAACGGGCCCCGGAAGCGGGTCGTTACACCGAGTAGTGTTCGTGTCTTAGTAATAGGAAGATTAATTGAGAATGAGAATCATTTGATGATATTGAATAGTTAATTTTCACAAAGTTTGTTGTGAAAATTAGTCGCAATAGCAATAAGGACAAATGTTGCATTTGATGCAAACTATGATTAAACGTGTCATAAATTGGTTACGACAAATTTAGTAGAAACAAATATATTGGAAAGGGTTACCTGGATGACGGGATCGTCCCGATCTAAACACAGGTTCAAACAGCGTCCAAATCGGAGCTCAAACGAGCCCAGAAACGCGAAAACAGTCCAAGGCAAAGTGGGTTAGACCCACTGGGCTAACAAGCCCATAGACAAAGGCAAACGGGCGCAGCCCGCTACAGTAGCGGGCGTGCGGCCCGCCCTTGTCTCCTTGGGCGGGCGCGCCCGCAACTTAAGTCATTTAGGGTTTTTTGAAACCCCAAAATGACGGCTACGAATTTCGATAGTTTGCTCAACTTTGAGCAATTATTTGAGGGGTCAAACGAAGTTGAAATTCGTCGCCGTCGGTTCCTACGCGTTCACCATTCGAAGCCCTTCGAATTGATAGCTCGTTTGGTGTCTAAAGTTTAATGATCGGAGAGAATTAATTAGTTAAAGTTTGCTTTTGAGAAAAGCTCACTAAACTTTAAATTAAGCTAAATTAGCTTAATTGAATTTTCTCCAAATTAGCAATAGTCCCACATTGCTCGCAACGAAAGAGTGAGTGCCGACTCCCTATATAAATAGGGGTGCACTCTCTTCGTTGAAACACACACCAAGTCCTCGATCGAGTAGCTCCAGACTTTTAGAGCAAGCTCGATCGGCGACTAAACTATTCTCTCTCTCTCTCTCTCTCTCTCTCTCTTCCTATTCTCCGGAGTAGTCCTAGCAAGACTACAAAGGGGGTTTGGATTTGGATCCAGACGTATAAGACACGGGTTCTACTCAAGTGAACTTTCTACCGCGTGTGATCAGCTCGGAGGCGAAAGTCGGTTCGGGCGGATCGGTTCGAGGGTGCGAGGCGGCTCAGTCGGATCGAGTCAATGCGGCTCGGCTACGAGGAGATTCAGAAGACAGTGCGGTACATCTTGCCTGCTCCAGGGCCAAGATTCCGGGTATGCGGTTAAGTAATTAGTGTAGATTTAATTAGTCGCTTTAGAGTAGATCTCTCTTGGGGTGGTCAGATCCACCCCAAGTTGGCATAGATCGGGCTAGGTTCTGACTGCCTCAGAGCCTAGCTAAATTGTTTAGCTAGTCTAGAAAATTTTGTTTTCGATTTCCGCTGCGCTTTTGTGCCTCTGTGGTCCGTCCGACTTAGGACGGATACAGATCCGAGCTCTGGGGGGGTCCGCCGAAACCCCAACAGTGGTATCAGAGCCACGGTTATGCTATAGATCTATTATAGCGATTTTTTTAAATTTTTAAATTGCTTAATTTCAAACATACGGACTATTTTAGCTTTATGTTAAAATTAGTTTAAAATTGTTTAGTGTTTTAAAAAATTTTTTTACAACACAGAATTTTTTTTGAGATGATTTATTTTATGCGATAATTTTAAATGGATCTCGAATGTTTAAATGCTTTATAATAATTTTACCAAGCATTTAATAGTTTCATAGTTTATGTAACTTCAAAGAAATATTTTAATTTTGGAATTTAAATTTTTCTTAAGTTACATAAAGATTAGAAATTTTTTAAACTTTATTTGAAAGCTTTTAAAAACAATTTCTAATGGCTTTAAAAGTGTTTAAAAATTGTTTTAGAGGATATGTAAATTATAGAAATACTTTATTTTCATGAGATGAAAGATAAATTAGTTTCTTTTAAATTATATATATGTTTCTAAAATTATTTATGCGATATTTTAATTTTAGAAATAATTGATTAAAATTTTAAAGCCTAGGTTTAAAATTATTTGATAATTTTATGATACCTAGTTTTATGCGATGAAATTATTGAAGCTTTAAATTTTGATCTTTAAATTTAATTGTTAAATTTTAGATTTGCATGTTATTTATTATGTAGATAATTTTAAACTTGCAAATACGCATTATATGTCACAAAAATGAAACTTTCATTTATGCGGATAAATTAGTTTTTTCATTTTCTTTAATGGACATGTTGAATAATGTATTCATGAACCTTATTAGGTTAGCCATTAAATGTTTAAAATTTTATGAGATGAAATTTTAATAAGCTAGTGACATGCTATGTTTGATAAAACAAAACAACATCAAAACCTAATACCAGATTAGGGTAGTCCCTTTGATTGTCAATCATTTCATTAAATCGTTTAATTGATGATTTTCATAAAAGACTAATGTTGAAACATGTTGTAATTGTTTTATAAAATCCTAATTAGATTGGGGTAGCACGTTGAACGAAGAACCTTATAGTTGATAAGGACTTAATAAAAGTTGTTCAACCAATCCATAAAATTTCGAATTTTAGGATCCACTAGTTGATAAGGATTAACTAGTTTTCTTAATTAAAAGCCATTTAGTTGTTTGGACGAACATAAAATTGATGAAAACTCCTTCAATGGATCATGATGTCAGTCAATGTGCTTGGCTAAGTTTGCTGGACCAACCTAGCTAGACTGGGTAACAAGTGGTCCTGGCTTAGTCAATTCCCTGGCCGCGTCCGCTGGACCGCAAGGAGTCGATTCATGACTGTGTAAGTCCATCGACTATACCTAAGTCAAATACGATAATAATCTTGTTCAAGATAAATCGTAGCCCTCCTTGTTTTAGGAGTTGGCAACTGTAAGAAACCTGTTACGGTTGTTGAGCTACACTCAAGCCGTGACATGTCAATCTTATAGAAACCGATTTCTTGATTAACATCTTGACCTGACTAAAACAGTTGTCTCATCCCCGAGAATCGACGTAAGTCTAACCAAGAATGTAGTCTAAGTCCTGACCCAAACCAACATGTTGTGCATACACCGATCGGCGGGGCAAGTCAGGCTAGACACGAAAACAAGGGTCCGACTAGGCTAGCCATTGTGATCCGGATGAGCACACTCATGATCACAAATGACTAGGGGTAAAAATCGATAGGGAATCATATTTAATATGAATGACGACGAGTTCGTTTACCGACTGTAGAGTCGGACAACTTGCTGAGACACACTCAAGGTTGTCAGACTCAGGGTAATCGGATCCCTCTCTCACAAATGTTATTATATAATAAATTGTTTATTATTATGGCTTTAATAAATTTAGTGGGAGAATATAGTTTTATTAAAACCATTAAAACTATACAACGAACATATACTGACTAAAGTATCTATAAAATGCAGAATGGATTCGGGTCTTAGATATATGGTAGAGAAGAACGTGCTCGATGGAACGAACTATAAAGACTGGCTTAGGAACATTAAGTTGGTCCTTTCCCTAGCCGGAATTGGATACGTATTGTTCGAGGACGCTCCGGAGAAGCCCGGTGACGATTCGACCTTCGAGGAAAAGGAAGCCTATAAGCTATACCAGAGGGATGCAGAGAAGGCCAGGTGCCTTACTCTTGCTTCGATGAGTAACGAGCTGCAGAGGAAGCATGAACATATGATGTTCAAAGTATGCTTCTGAATGCACAAGAGTTATACGGCAAGCGATCTCGAGCTGCCAAGTTCGAAGCCACTAGCAACCTCTGGGGCACAAAGATGGAGGCAGGGCCAGTACAGGATCATGTTATCAAGATGATCGGGTACGTAGAGGACGCCGCCCAGTTAGGATTTGTCCTGGACAATGAGATGTCCGTGGACATTATCCTGAAGTCTTTAACTCCTAAGTTTAAGCCTTTCATCACTGGTTTTATAATGAACAGTCTTAAAACAGATCTTCCTGGTCTCCTCAATATGCTTAGGCAGTTTGAGGAGATTGAGAAGAAGCCGACTGCATTGGTTGTTGGCTCTGCTTCTTCCGACCAGCCGAAAGGCAAGGGTAAGAAGAGGCAGGTCCCGCAACCTGCGAAGGCGAAGAAAGGGAAGAAAAAGACTAAAGGGGCCCCGTCAAAATCTGAGTGCTTCCATTGCCATAAGATTGGTCACTAGAATAGGAACTGTAAGATCTATCTTGCAGAGAAGAAGAAGGGGCATACTGATGCCTCTACCTCAGGTACAAATTAGATTCAATAAAACGTAATTATTTCCAATCATATAGTATGAGATACTAAAGACATCTGTGTAATGTATACAGGTGGCTGATATGAAGCGAAGATTGGGAAAAGTGCGGAGGACGGTCAGCAATCTGAGCAATCGTTGCTGCTAGGGCCGTTCAAACACTTCAAGAGACATGATCGAGAAGGAGATGATACTAAATTTTATTTAAATAAAATGTATCATTTCTTAAAGGTTGAAAACAATGATTGAGTGTTCTACACTCAAAGTTTATTGGATAAACAGATTACGGTTCATCTTAATGAATCCGTTGTTTTAATGAATGTCTCGGAAATTGCGTTATCTGTTGAGTTGAAATTTGATTGGCTTAAATTTTCTGTGATTGTGGCTTTCTGAGATGGTTGCGAAATTCTCGAATTATGATGCGAAGCTTCGGAAAATGTTGTTTTTTGAGTTGACTTAATGTTATAGTCAATCGGTAGTTAAGTATAGGTTCCAGTGGCGTATTAATTGTGTGCGATCACAATTATACGCATATTAAGATCAATTCTTAATAAACTGCATTTAGTTATTAAAGAGTTAATATTAAATGTCGTTAAGGGAAAAGTACAGTGTAGGACGTTTGATTGAGCGAGTCAATGTCAAGATTCCTTAAACCGATCTTGACCTGACTCATTCGTCAAACCGAACCTGACACTAGTACATTCCATCTAAAGCACTTACCAAATGGTTATATCTTCGTATATATAATCTAAATTTGATTTAGATATAATATTTAAGTATTTAACCAGGTAATTCTTAAAGTCAGTGGGAGCGAGCTCGTATACTTAGTTCCGGTTTCCCGGACTAAGTAAAAAGGATTTCCACCTTAAATGAATCATCTATATAAAACATTGAATCAAAATTGTTTTGATTTAATCGTATATATATATATAGACTTAGGGTGTCATGTATGTGCTTGACATATTAACACAAGAAAAGTGGAATGAGCTGAGACTGAATTATTGTAATGTTAGACCCAACATCTAAAATTGTATAAGCTAACTGTTAGCTATACAAAGATAGGAAAAATTGATCCAGATCATTTTTCCAAAGGATCAACCCTGTGTGATCAAGAGATGTATTAATCCATTAAAATTCGTTGTAGATACTCGTTAGTAGAACCATTCTTAGGTTTGTCATATAAATGTCAAAGTGACTGATATGCTATAATGGTATGAGATACCGAGATAAATAGCGTAAGTGCAAGTGGGAGATGTAGGAGGATATGTGCCCATAAGGCAATTTATCCTAAGTGTACGTCTTGTTCATACTGTATATGGTACGTATTATTCTAAGTATGAAATCGTTGGTATTAATATACTTAGATAATATCCATAGACTTATAGTTAGGTCCTTACGCATCTAGATGAGATCTCGATTATGAGTAAGTAAGCGACCGAATAGAAACGTAAGTCTTAAACAGTTCGTGGTCATAGATGTGTCGAGAACTGGATATCGACACATCGGATAGACCATTGTGTCTTAGTCTTACCTTAGGGTAATGATGATCTCATAGTCATTCGACTTGGTGAAGTTGGAGACGAGACACAGGTGCTCATTAGAGAATGAGTTCACAGAAT
Source organism: Scilla litardierei (assembly GCA_030789695.1). Taxonomy (NCBI): domain Eukaryota; kingdom Viridiplantae; phylum Streptophyta; class Magnoliopsida; order Asparagales; family Asparagaceae; genus Scilla; species Scilla litardierei. The sequence goes on along the minus strand of CM061137.1, from coordinate 13,224,731 downwards.
GACCAAATTATAGTTATTAAATGGTTAACTTTAACTGAACTGTCTTTAATAACTCTAGGGTGATGATAGGTTAACTGGTCCTTATAACCTGAAGTCATTTGTACGAACCTGTGAGTGAACCGTGTAGCTTGGACCTATGATCTAGCTTCGAGGCTAGGCCTGCTGAAAGATCTTAGATTGAGCTGCACCCGAAGCTCTCGAGGCAAGTAAATGACTAAGATGGGATTCGTCACTTCCGTTAAAGGGACGTTAGTGTTACAGGCTCAGTACGATCTTTGTGTTAATCCTCGACAGGGGTACGTTGTAAGAAGTACAACGTGTATACAACAAAGACCACCGTATACTGACCAATGTTGTCTAATAGGGTTGACAGTAAACCATACCCTAGGCCAACAGGAACACAGTCTTGACGAAGGGACTATAACTAACAGAATTCATCACTGACACAGCCAATGTAAACCCAATGATGCTTTTGTCAAGGGGTCGATCACGTTATGATGATTCTGAAACAGGGACGACAGCTACTGCTCGTAGTGACCGTCGTCTAGGGGTTCCGAGCCCCAACCTGTAGTAAGGTCAGGCTGTAGGGTCTCACACCGAGTAGTGTTCGTGTCTTAGTAATAGGAAGATTAATTGAGAAGGAGAATCATTTGATGATATTGAATAGTTAATTTTCACAAAGCTTGTTGTGAAAATTAGTCGCAATAGCAATAAGGACAAATGTTGCATTTGATGCAAACTATGATTAAACGTGTCGTAAATTGGTTACGACAAATTTAGTAGGAACAAATATATTGGAAAGGGTTACCTGGATGATGGGATCGTCCTGATCTAAACACAGGTTCAAACCGCGTCCAAATCGGAGCTCAAACGAGCCCGGAAACACGAAAACAGTCCAAGGCGAAGTGGGTTAGACCCACTGGGCTAACAAGCCCATAGACAAAGGCAAACAGGCGCAGCCCACTGGCTGCAGCAGGCGCACGCCCGCTGCCCAGCGGGCGTGCGGCCTGCCCTTGTCTCCTTGGGCGGGCGCGCCCGCAACTTAAGTCATTTAGGGTTTTTTGAAACCTCAAAATGACGGCTATGAATTTCGACAATTTGCCCAACTTTGAGCAATTGTTTGAGGGGTCAAACGAAGTCGAAATTCGTCGCCGTCGGTTCCTACGCGTTCACCATTTGAAGCCCTTCGAATTGATAGCTCGTTTGGCATCTAAAGTTTAATGATCGGAGAGAATTAATTAGTTAAAGTTTGCTTTTGAGAAAAGCTCACTAAACTTTAAATTAAGCTAAATTAGCTTAATTGAATTTTCTCCAAATTAGCAATAGTCCCACATTGCTCGCAACGAAAGAGTCAGTGCCGACTCCCTATATAAATATGGGCACACTCTCTTCGTTGAAACACACACCAAGTCCTCGATCGAGTAGCTCCAGACTTTTAGATCAAGCTCGATCGGCGACTAAACTATTCTCTCTCTCTCTCTCTCTCTCTCTCTCTCTCTCTCTCTCTCTCTCTCTCTCTCTCTTCCTATTCTCCGGAGTAGTCCTAGCAAGACTACAAAGGGGGTTTGGATTTGGATCCAGACGTCTAAGATGCGGGTTCTACTCAAGTGAAACTTTCTACCACGTGTGATCGGCTCGGAGGCGAAAGTCGGTTCGGACGGATCGGTTCGAGGGTGCAAGGCGGCTCAGTCGGATCGAGTCAAGGCGGCTCAGTCGGATCGAGTCAAGGCGACTCGGCTACGAGGAGATTCAGAAGACGGTGCGGTACATCTTGCCTGCTCCAGTGCCAAGATTCCGGGTATGTGGTTAAGTAATTAGTGTAGATTTAATTAGTCGCTTTAGAGTAGATCCCTCTTCGGGTGGTCAGATCCACCCCAAGTTGGCATAGATCGGGCTAGGTTCTGGCTGCCTAAAAGCCTAGCTAAATTGTTTAGCTAGTCTAGAAAATTTTGTTTTTGATTTTCGCTGCGCTTTTGTGCCTCTATGGTCCGTCCGACTTAGAACGGACACAGATCCGAGCTCTGGGGGTCCGCCAAAACCCCAACAAGATCAATAACATCGTCGTCATGATTATCGATACTCTCTACATCATCCTCAAACCCATTACCATCTTCAGTTATGTGGGGGTCATGAGGATCTGTAATTTGGATGTAATTATGCAAAACTGTGCACGATAGTACGGTATCGACCTGACTTTTGAATGGGTAGTGGGGCTTGGAGGTCAATATATTAAACTTGTTCTTTAGGATACCAAATATTGACTCGATATTTGATCTTAATGTAGAATGGCGTAGGTTGAATAGCTCTCATCGATTTCGAGGAAACCGATCAGTATGGTCCTTCAAATGGTATCTAACGCCTCTGTATGGAGATATGAATCCTGGCATTGTAGTATATCCAGCATCACAAAGGTAATATTTACCTATATTCGAACAAATAAACCCAGTTTATGATCCAACGCTTTCTGAGAGGAGTAATTATAATTTATAGGTAAATTTATGCCTATTACATTAATACACTCGCAGCCCCAGTGGGGGGTAAAGACGATGCATCTATCAGGACCATAAAATCATTTGTGGATCGTTCCCACCCGGCCAGTATGTATATGAATCTTTTATTTGGAGTCACTACTGCTAGCACATTTTGCGTAACCCCTTTACGACCTCTAAAGCGGGATACGCGCCTGGCTGGTAGCATGGCATCTATGTGCGTCTCATCAATGAGACCGATGCAGTCCTACAATGTATTAAATGATCCCAATTTGCAATCCCCATTACGATACTTATTATACTGACACATATACAGATAATCACACATACCTTTAAAAAGGGGAACTAATTAGGATTATTGACTATCTCTGGTGGCATCTCATTAGGATCTTGCTTCATGAACATATCCTGAAGTGCACACAGTCCCGTCATAACTTTGTTAAAATAACGGCTAACTGTCCCTCAGCCCCTTATAAAATCCACTTGCATGACTCTATTGTTTGACTTGTACCCTACAATATGCAGGAACATGGCCACCTGCTCCTCGATGGATACATGAATAGTGTCCTTGAGAAGATCACGATGTCGCATTAATGATGCAAGATTCATGAAAGCATGTCTTCACATTCGTAGGTAGTGCAAGTAGCTACTTTCAGACCCATACAGAATTCTCCGCATGTGGGATTTTTTATGCAGATCCCGCATAGTTGAGGGCTCTCTGGGTATAGGGGCGGCCCTAGCGGAATTGCCAAGTTGTAAAGCTAAGATGACAAACATTATTGCCGCCGTGGCAGAGGTTCATAACGCACAAACCGAATGGTCTCCTTGTATATCCATGTCCACCTTAATTGCATCAAACATAACTTAACGCATAAGTGATGACTGACATATGATATTTAAATATAGGAGGGCAAGGGCCAAAATATACACGTCGCTTCCCTGTATCCTATATAACTCATGTCAAGCTCAAAACATATTTGATATCCCCTATCAATTAAATACATAGCAAATAAAAATCTGAAAAACAAATTTCATATGAAATTGTGCAAATCCGAAATAGTAGCCCTCAGATTTAATGTTTAATCATATGAACACAAGCGGTTGCTATGTCCTTGCTCCTTCTCTTTCAACCCATAAATACCACATCATTACATCAATTTAAAATTCACACTTCAAAATAAATTCCCTATCAACAATTGGCCGTAAATAATCATTTTTTTAAACTGAAATTATAAATTCTAATATTTTGAAAGTGTAACATTAAATCGAATTGATTTAAAACATATACAAACATCCACTGTCATTGGAAATGGGGATCCATCAATGTAAAAAACAAATTGGGAAAGAAAAGGAGCCAAATTGTAAAAAAATTATAAATTCTACTATTTAGATATATTACCATTAAATCAACTTGATTTAAAACATATAAAAACATTCACTTGCATTGGAAATGGGTCTCCAAAACTGTAAAAACATATTGGTGAATAAAAGGTTCCAACTGGCAAGCCTTACCGCATGTATTTCGTATTCAAATCCAATCCAACAAATTTCATATTTTTTTCATCATTGGGCAAGATGAAATACTGCACAATTCATATCATTCATCATTCAAAGAATTCATTAACCCATCACTACCAAAATCACGTAATAAAATCCGCATATGGCCTAAACCCATCAAATTTGAAACCCTAGCCGCATGCACACATTCACAGCATGTGGTACTAGTAATAGCACATGGGAGCAAAGATCAAATCATTTAGGAACCCATGGTAGCATGATTTCAAAGCCAAAAATATATGAGAGCTATCAGAAATTATACCTCGTCGTCAATAGCGCAACAAAAGTATAGGTAGGCTCACCGATCCTTCAGATCTCACCCTATACTCGTCCCTCCCCGTCAATCGAGGCACGCCCGAGGCAGCTCAGACAATGGCTACACAGACGGCAACCAAGATCGACGGAAAATTGCTCCGACGGCCTAGGGTTTTGGACAAAGCTTCACCGGAGGGGAAAAGGCACAAGCTTGGCACACCCGCTGCAACGCAGACCTCAGATCCAACAAAAACCCTGATCGAAACCCTAGAACAGCAAAGCCCAACTCCGATGACCTCCGATCAGCTGCTAGGGATTTTTTTCAGCCTACTGTTGGCTCTCGTGCACATGGAAGGGGGTTTGAGGGGTGAGGAGAACGATGGTGGGGCCCAAGCTCATGGATTCCACATGAAATCCTTGCAAAAACCGCGGATTTCACAGCAAGATTTGAGGCCGGCCACGTCGAAGAAAGGAGCAGAGGATTCCGAGCTGAGAAAGTCGCGTTGTGGAACAGACAGGAGGAAAGCGGGGCGATAAAATAGGGGAACAGTAGAAGAAGTGACGGGTAATAGTGAGCCAACTTCACTTTCTCAGCCCAAATCCTCCGAAAGAAATATGCCCTTACGAGACTATATTGACATATATGGATACACACAGACAGGGGCGTAACTAGAGTAGGATTGCCCTGGGCAGCTGCCCAGGGCAACAATAAATAGAATAGTTGTATATACTGCAACAGCTATGCTTGTATGCTCTGTTGGTTTCAACGTTATTCTTCTGAATAGCAAGTCGCAGGTTCGAGACCTGTAAAGTCCTCATTTTAATTAACTTTTTAAATATTTTCTCAGTTGGAGTCTCAATTTATTTAAATTTTTATATATTTGCTCTCAGCATGGTCCCCTTATGGGCCACAACTTAAGTTAAATATTTTAAATTTTTTCTTCCGTCATAAGTTTCTAAATTAATTTTTGCTTTAAGAACCTCTTGTATAAACTCCTTTTCAAAACATTCCAAGCTGGTTAAGATATTTTCTGAGCCTGAGTGTAATATTGCCATTGTTTAATAGTACAAATTTATAAGTGTTATAATTTTGGAGAAGAAAGAGTAACCATGGCCATAAGCTGGTTCAATATTTATTTATTTCATATGGGATATGAAGAGACATGGACACCAAAGGTCACCATTACTCCAATAAGTGGGGAGTAATGGAGGGATAAAGTGGTGGGGAGGCCAAAAGCCTCCTCACTCACAACACTCCCCCTTATCCATCCATTACTTTGGTCTTAGCGTATAAAGCTAAGGGGGTGGATACTTCTGGATCCTGAGTAATCGTATTTGCCTCGTTAAAACCTTAGCTGTGGAAAACCCAGTGGGAAAAACCAACAGCTTAAGGGAAAAGAGTGCAATACACAAGTTATTCCCCCCTTATCCGTACAAGCTTCAGGCTTGTAGGTCTTTTAGTTGTCTCATACCGATTCCTTTTACAAGTTTTACAAAAAGACATCTTGGTAAAGATTTAGTAAAAAGATCAGCTAAGTTGTTACAGGACTGGATCTGTTGAATCTTGATCTCCTCGTTCTTCTGTAGATCATGCGTCCAGAAGAATTTGGGAGAAATGTGTTTCGTTCTGTCGCCTATGATGTAGCCCTTTTTAAGTTGTGCTATGCATGCAGTGTTGTCTTCAAACAAGACAGTGGGCTCAAGATCGCCAGTCCAGGCCAGTGGAATCTAGGATATGTTGGACGACAAAGCGAAGCAAAAAACACTCTTTGCTCGCTTCATGGATTGCAATGAGTTCAGCGTGATTGGATGATGTTGCTGTGGTGGTTTTCTTTACTGATCTCCATGAGATAGCAGTCCCTCCATAGGTGAACACAAAACCAGTTTGAGATTTTGCTGTGTGAGGATCAGATTGGTAACCTGCATCAGCATAACCAAGCAACTGGGAGGAGGAACCTCTCTAGTAGTATAGTCCCAGAACTATAGAACCCTGGAGGTAGCATAGAAGATGCTTTACTCCGTTCCAGTGGCGCTTTGTAGGCGCAACACTATGTCTGGCAAGTAGATTAACTGCGAACGCTATATCGGGACGCGTGCAATTTTCCAGATATAGAAGTGCTCCAATGGCACTGAGGTAGAGTACTTCAGGACCTAGTAACTCCTCCCCCTCTTACAGCGGCCGGAAGGGGTCCTTATAAATATCCAATGATCTCACAACCATAGGAGTACTTAAAGGATGACATTGTTCCATTCTAAACTTGTTTAAAAGTTTTCTTGTATAATTTGATTGGTGTAACAGGATTCCACCTCGTAGGTGTTCAATCTGTAAGCCAAGACAATACCTTGTTTTGCCTAAGTCTTTCATTTCGAAGGTATGCTTTAGGCTTTCAGATGTCTCATTGATCTCTGCGGGAGATCCTATGAGATTTAAGTCATTAACATAAACCGCAACGATGACAAATCATGTTTCCGTTCTTTTAATAAAGATACACGGGTAGACTTCACTGTTTTTAAATCCTTGTTGTGCAAGGAAAACACTTAGTCTGTTATACCACATCTTTCCTGATTGCTTTAGACCATATAATGATCTTTGAAGCCTTACCGAGAAGACTTCCCGAGGTCTCTCTTTCGTCTCTGGAGGTAAATTAAACCCATCTAGAAGTCTCATATAGAGTTCTTTATCTATATCGCCATATAGATGTGCAGTCACAACGTCCATGAGCTGCATTTCTAGGCTTTCCAGAGATGATAGGCTAAGCAAGAATCGGAAAGTGATCGCATCCATGACCGGAGAATATGTATCTTCATAATCAATCCCCGGTCTTTGGGAAAATCCTTGGGCTACAAGGCCTGCCTTGTAGCGTACGATCACATTTCCTTCATTTCTTTTTCTGATGAAGACCCACTTATATCCCACAGGTTTAACACCTACATGTGTTTGGACTACTGGTCCAAAGACTTTGTGTTTCAAGAGTGAGTCCAGCTCTTCTCTTATTGTCTCATCCCACTTTGGCCAATCTTCTCTGCGTTTACATTCCGCTAGAGATCGTGGTTCGATGTCATCGTTGTATTCAGCGACGTGAACGACAATAGCGAACGCAAAATCATCGTCGTCGACTGTGCTATTTATGTCCAGTGCCTCTCCAGTACGTACGTAATTTAATGATGTTTCTCCTATTGTTTCCTCTGTAGAAGAAATAAGGAGAGGAGAGGTCGCTGGTCTGAGCTCAGCATTCTGTGGAGGAATCATCTTATTATCACCAGGAATCTTCCTCTTTCGAGGAACTTTATCTTTTGAACCTGGCGGGTGTCCTCTTTTCAATTGAGGTACAGCCAATTCTGCTGCCGGTGGATTACATCCATATTTGGGGATGTCAAGCCTAGCTGGCGTGTTGGCAGTAGGGACGTGTAAACGAACAATCTTCTGGTTGTCTGTAAATTTATCCGGTAGAAGGTGTACTGTGTTCTGAATGTGAAGGATCTTCAGAATCTCATCTTCACACAGATTAGTATTGGATCATAAAGAGACAAAGACTTATTGTCCCAAGAAATGGTCTCCGAAGCGTCAGGCATCTTAGACTGTGTGCCCAGTTTTGGAAAAGTTTTCTCATCGAATTCACAGTCATCTAGACGTGCCTTAAATGCGTCCCCCGAAGAGGTTCAATGTATTTAATATAGAGGGCCATCAAACCCAATATAGATACCAAGACGATGCTGAGGACCCATTTTGGTCCTCTGAGGTGGTGCTATTGGGACATATACCGCACAACCAAATACTCCCAAATGAGAGATATCTGGGGGTGCACCATATGCTAGTTGCATCGGGGATAATATATGGCCGCCTGAGGGCTTTATCCTAATCAGCGATGAGGAATGCAATATAGCATGCCCCCAAGCATCCACAGGCAACTGGGATTGCGTGAGCAATGGACGTGCAATCCATTGTAGTCTCTTTATAAGAGACTCTGCTAATCCATTCTGGGTGTGAACATGAGCTACAGGATGTTCAACTTCAATACCCGTTGCCCGGCAATAGTCTTCGAAGACTTGTGAAGTAAATTCGCCTGCATTATCAAGACGTAATTTCTTGATATGATTATCAGGAAAATAAGCCCGCAACCTAATTATTTGTGCCAATAGCTTTGGAAAAGCTAGGTTGCGAGTGAACAATAGGCACACATAAGACCATTTTGTGGATGCATCAATCAGTACCATGAAATACCGAAATGGGCCACTTGCAGGGTGAATATGCCCGCAAATGTCGCCATGAATTCTCTCTAGAAAGCCAGAAGACTCTAATCCCACTTTCAGGAGGGAGGGTCACATTATTAGTTTTCCCTGGAAACAAGGGGGACACGGAAATTCACCCTTTTGAAGAATCCTCCGGTTCTTCAAATTATGTCCTCGGGATTCAGAGATAATGCGACGCATCATAGCTGATCTAGGGTGACCCAGTCTATTGTGCCAGAGTTGAAACTCTGGTAATGAAAGGCACTTCTGGTGCTCAGTCATATTGGCTTCTATTGGTTGAATATACGTGTGGTAGAGACCCGACGGGAGTCCCTTAAAACGTTCGTGGATGGACTTCTGGCCATCTTCTTGACGAGTTACATACATATATTCAATGTTTTCTTCATCTCTAGTTTCTAAGTGAAATCCGTTAAAACGAATATCTTTGAAACTTAAGAGATTTCTATTAGATTTTGGAGAGAATAATGCATTTTGTATTTTAAGTCTTGTGTTATTTGGGAGCAATATGATTGCTTCCCCAGATCCTTCGATTATGTTGGACAGTCCTGAAATTGTAATAATAGGACCGTCATATTTGTTTAAGCTATTAAAATAGTATGAATCGCGAAGGATAGTGTGCGTTGAGGCACTATCCACTAGGCACTCATACTTCATCTATATATAAGCAAAATGAAAGTTTATTTAAGTAAAAGAAAAACTGACATTTAAATAAAAGTGCTTTCAAAAAACTGACATTTAAATAAAAGTGCTTTCAAATCAAACTACAGATGAAGCTATAGGAATTTAAATGCATATATATAAGGTAGGGCTCAATCGAGCAAGTCGTCTTTTTCGAAATCTTTTACAGTGAACTTGGTGAGCGGTTGAACTGCTGCCAAGTTTGTTTCAGGCTGAGACTTCTGGCTTGCCTAATACAGATCCTGAAGGTGCCGAAGAGTACGGCAATTTCTGGACCAATGTCCAGTCATGCCACATTTATGGCATTTATCCTCCCAGTTGTTCTTAGGAATTGACACTGGATCAGTGTTCTTACGCTTCCATGTGAAGTTTCTCTTCCCTCTGTTGTTGTTGTTGTTCTGGGGTGGTGTTCCTCTTGCTGGCTTCATTACAGCTTTCCCTTTGTTCTTTCTAGCCTTCTTCTAGTTTTTCCACTTCTGGGGAGAAACATGGTGGGCTTCAGGGATAGGGACAGTACCAGCAGGGCGCAAATTATGAGTGGCAAGCAGTAAATCTCTATTCTGCTCTGCCCTATGTAACGGCCGTTATTTTTAGGTATGTTTAATTACGTGTGTGCTTGTAATTTTACTTCCGATTGTCCGAGTGTTTTTATTCGTAGAGTCGACGCGAGCGCGTCTAAATTTTTCACCGTAGTTTAAATAGTTAATATAGTTATTTTAATTTACTCAGATAAGTTATTTTACTAATTACAAATTACGATTACTAATTTATTTTACTAATTACCAATTTTACTCTGGTTAATTAATTAGTTACTTAATTAGTTAGTTAATTAGATAGTTAATTAGTCAAAATTTTCCCCCCTCACGTTTTTCTCATTCCAAGCCAGATTCATCCCCTAACCCACCTTCATTAATTCTAAGTTTGATTTACGTTCTAACACGTCTCTTCCCCTTACAAAAAAATTCTTCCCCGTATTTAATAAAAAACCTAATCCTTGACTAAGCGTAAACCCTGTCCCCCCGACTCTTCATTCTTAAGGATCACTCTGCAACTTCCATACAAAAACTTCATCAGCATCTCCCTTCTCCCGTTAATCAATCATCCATCCCCAAATCAAATTGAAAATCCAAATCACATATAGCCACAAATCAACACATCAGAAACCACAAAATCCCAAAATCCAATACCCAAATCAATTTCAGATTTGGAAACACACATCAAAATCCAAAACCCCCAAATTTCAGATCAAGCCTACATCCCATTCCCCTTTCATCCTACCTTGCGCGCACCCCGTACGCCCGAACGCCAACCCCCGTCGTGCGCCGCCTAGGACCGGATCCCCCATACGTCGTCGGCCCCTCGCAGCCGCCGCTTTCACACCCTAGGACGCCGACCCCCGCATCCGGCCGACCCTAGGCCGCCGACCCCCGTGACCCCCCGCCTCGCGTCGCCCCAGGCCGACCGCCCCCGGTCCTACGCCGCCGCCGCCTACCGGATCCCGCCGCCGTGCATAGGTGAGCCTCCTCCCTTTGTTTCGCGTGAACCCCCTTCGTTCTGGTTGCCTGCAACTTGAAACGAAAAAAAAGAGAAAGCAAAGAGGAGTAGATGAAAGGAGAGAAGAGACTGAGACTGAGAAAGGATAGAGAGAGTATTAGAGAGATAGGGAGGCAGCCCATGTGCGGTTTAAAGAGAGAAAGAGATAAAAGAGACAGGGTGTTTAAGAAAAAGTTAAGAATTGACAGTAGGAGTTAAAAGAATAAAGGAGAGAGAGAAAGGAGTAAAGGTGAGATATTAATATCACAGGTTGATTCGTTAAGTTCTGATCATTATTTAACCAAAGGAGTAACATGTGAGAAAGGCTTTTGTGATATAGCTAATAACTCAAAGTTGATTCGTTAAGTTCTGATCATTACTTACCTTATACATAGATTACATAGATGTATAAGTTATTATTTTAGTTAAGTTAAGTTAATAATATAAGTTACTTTATAAAGTTTTAATATAAATTATTCAGTTAAGTTTCTTAGCATGTTAACAATTTGTGTAGCTAACTCATTTGTACCGTGTGAACCCAGGTGTCGCTACAACTGATTAAAACGCGCCTTTCACTACAAGGAGAATCGGTAACTCATCGTACCCTAGCTATGGGGTTTAAAAACAATATTGATGCATGCCAAAAGTAGTTTCTTTTCAATAGCAAAGTGTTTCACTTGAACAGTTAGCTAAACTTGATAAATTGCACCGTACCGTAAATTGAATTGGACTCTGTGACATGCTTAACCGAAAGATATAATTGGAAAAGTGAGAATGGTAATTGACTCGTTAATGGTAAGTACTGTAACCTACACACACACACTAGGTTTTTGGGGTAACTTATAATTGTGGAAGTGCGGGAGCGACCAGTCCGATCTGCAGTGAATAGTATCGTTTTGATTGAACAGTATCGTTTTATTGAATAGTACCGTTATGATTGTACCGTTATGATTGTACCGTACCGTATTGATTGTAACCCGGGATATCAGGTGGACTCTTGGTTGCATATCGTACTTCCCTTTATAAGTCACGTAGGATTAGGCACAGCTAATAACCTCGTAACTGGTCATTTTTAAATATTGTTTATTGCTGACAGAATTGAAATAGTTGTAAATCTGTTATGTTACTTTTCTGCCCTATTGTACGCACTTTACTTCTTGTCTCTTTAGATTGACATGCTAGTTTTGCCATGCTCATTTATTGTTATAAATATCATGCTAGAGTTACTTTGAGTTACGTCTGATCCTGGCGACCCTTCTTTTTGTGGTGGTCTCGCCAGATACAGCACAGGTTGAAGACGTTGCAACAGGGACTGCAGACACTGAGTTTGCTGTAGAGTTTTGACCAGGAGGATGCTGGTTACTAAGTGTGAGTGTGAGAGTGTTTTTATTATCTAATGTATCAGTGTGGCTTGCTTGGTGTGTATTTGTACTTCAAGTTGTATTTCCTTTCATGTAAGCTGCTGGTTTGTAATAAGGGTACCACTTCCGTGTATGAGTATTTTGGCGTATTTCTGCAACAGAGCCTGTATCGACTTCATTGGTGCCTAGCAGGACTTGTGCATGTTCCAAACAGTAACGGGCCCCGGGAGCGGGTCGTTACAGGTTTGGTGGCCCATGCAGGTCCGCGCTAAATACCACATGAACGGTACAGGAAGTTCAGAATATGCCGTAGAAAATACTCAGAGGAACTGATCAGACCTTATGAACCGCAGGTAGGCAATGGAAAGGAACACTTCAGGAAGCGAGGACAGTGTGTTTGGATCCGGGATCAATCACCCGAATGAGGGTCCCAACCAGAATGATGCTGGCAATGGAGCCAACACCGGTCCGAACGCGACAGCATTTCCGTCCGCACCATTGTCTGCAGAAGATTGCATGCGGGGCATGTATGCCCTTCATCAGCAGCTTGGACAGGCTTTGGAGCAGGCCTTGCACAGAGAGCAGAAAGCTGACCCAAGTGCTTATCACTTTCGAGGGATGAACCCGAAGACTTTCGCTGGGACCGAGAATCATCTTCAAGCGGAAGAATGGCTCAAGGGCATCACTAATGATTTGAGAGCATCTCAGATTCGAGAAGAAGCATGGGTAGCTACTGCCAAAAGGCAATTAACTGATGGAGCTCGAGATTGGTGGCAGGCGGTAGAAGACCGCTTGGGATTACTGATTTCGTGGGATGTCTTCACCAAAACATTCAATGCTCAGTACTTTCCCACACAGGCAAAGATCCTGATGAGGAAGAAGTTCATCAACCTGAAGCAGGGTTTGATGACCGTGGATCAGTATGACGCTGAGTTCTCCAGGCTCAGCAGGTTTGCCCCGGAGATGGTTGCAGATCCATTGACTCGAGCCCAGCAGTTCCAGCAGGGGCTTAATATTGAGATTCGAAGGATGATGGTCGGTGCTAGTCCGACCACACATGCTGAAGTACTGGCCATTGCTCGTAACCATGAGATGGTTGAAGCAGAAGTAAAGGAAGAACGAAGGCTGACAGCACCTGCGAGGCCCCCACCGACCCAAGTTGGGCCAAGCAGACGGCCACATATACACCGCCCTATTCAGCAGGTTCAGTTTAAGAAGCCAGGGCAACAGCAGCAGGCCCTCCCGGTCTGCCAATTTTGTGGGAAGCCTGGACACATCAGGTCTGAGTGTCGAATTCTTTTAGGCCTTTGTCTGGTTTGCGGAGAGTCAGGACACATGGCTAAGGATTGTCCACATTATAAGCCACGTGCTACAGCTCTGGCCCCAGCTCCTCGTGCTGTTCCGACTGGGAACGCTCCACAACGTCCACCTCTACCCCCACAGCAGAGGCAGTTTCAGCAAGCAAGGCAGCAGCCACCACCGAAACGCCAGGCTTATACCATGACCGTCGAAGAGGCTGAGGCTACCGGTGAAATGATCACAGGTATATCTCTTGCATAATTCGTAATTCATTTCTTTCGTCAGCATTGGTTGCTTGGATTAGTATTTGTAACTTAGGTGTCATACTAGTAACTGGGAACCCTGCCCTCTCCTTGTTCGACCCGGGAGCATCACACTGCTTTCTAGCGAGTCGATTCGTTCGCACCCACACTATTCCTGGCAAACCTTTAGCATCCGGTTGGAACGTCAATACGGGTGGCGGAGTGATAAAGACGACCCGTAGGTATCCTCAATGCCCAGTAGTTATTTGTGGACGAGCGTTATTTGCTGACTTCATGATGATAGATATTCCGAACTTTGATGTTGTATTCGGGATGGATTGGTTGGGAACTTTCCATGCCACCATCGACTGTAGTCGAAGGAGGGTAGTCTTCTAGATTCCTGATCATCCAAAGTTCGAGTTCATTAGCGGAAGCAGATCGGTAGGCCCAGTGGAGTACAGAGCCAGATCGGCCGAAGCAGTAGCAGCCGCAATGGAAGCTGAGCCCGAGATACCAGAAGTAGTTCGAGAGTTCTTGGATGTGTTTACAGACGACCTTACAGGTTTGCCTCCGGATCGCATTCTCAAATTTGCCATTGAACTAATGCCAGGAGCTCAACCAATCTCTAAGGGACCATACCGTTTGGCACCATCTGAGCTAGAAGAATTGTGGACCCAACTAGATGAGCTTCTAAAGAAGGGATGGATACGACCCAGTGTATCTCCATGGGGATCTCCTATATTGCTGGTGAATAAGAAAGATGGATCCCTTCGTATGTGTGTTGACTACCGTGACCTAAACAAAGTCACCGTGAAGAACAAGTACCCCCTCCCGCGCATCGACGATCTTTTCGACCAGCTCGGTGGATCAAGTGTCTATTCGAAGCTGGATTTGAGGACAGGGTACCATCAAGTGAAGGTGAAAGACGAAGATGTTCCCAAGACTGCATTCAGGACCAGATACGGACATTATGAGTACTTAGTAATGCCGTTTGGTGTGACCAATGCACCCGCGGTATTTATGAGTCTCATGAACCAAGTATTGTATGAATACTTGGACAAGTTCGTAGTAGTCTACATCGACGACATTCTCATCTACTCAAAGAATGCGATGGAGCATGCAGAGCATCTCCGGAAGGTTCTCGAGACCCTGAGAAGACACCAGCTTTATGCCAAACTTAGCAAGTGCGAGTTCTGGCTGAACAAGGTGGCGTTTCTAGGCCACATAGTGTCCGGAGAAGGGATTGCTGTTGATCCTGAAAAAGTAGCAGCTGTTCAAAACTGGCCAGTTCCCCGAACGGTGACCGAAATTCGAAGTTTCTTGGGACTCACTGGCTACTACCAGAGGTTCATCAAAGACTTCTCGAAGATCGCAGGAGCCTTGACGCGATTGACAAGAAAGGATGTGGTGTTTGTTTGGTCGAAAGCATGTGAGGATGCTTTCCAGGAGCTGAAGAAGAGATTGACAACTGCACCTATTTTGATCATTCCAAACCGATCAGGAGGATTCGAAGTCTTCTGTGATGCATCTGGTAAAGGACTTGGATGCGTGTTACATCAGCACGGTCGAGTCGTAGCCTATGCATCCAGGCAGTTGAAGATCCATGAGAAGAACTACCCCACTCATGATCTTGAGTTGGCGGCAGTGATTTTTGCATTAAAGATTTGGAGGCACTTCCTATTGGGTGAGCATGTGAAGGTGTTCTCGGATCATAAGAGTCTGAAGTATCTCTTCACCCAGAAGGAGCTCAACATGCGTCAGAGACGATGGATAGAGCTCATGGCGGATTATGACATTGACCTTCAGTACCATCCTGGGAAAGTCAACGTCGTACCTGATGCATTGAGTCGTCTACCAGCGGTGATGACCCTTACGACTCAGTGGAGATTGCAGCAAGAGATCCGGGACATGGGCATAGAAGTGATTCTCCCAGGGATGTCTGCATCTTTGATGGGTATGCATATCCAATCAACTTTGGTAGAGAGGATCAAGAATGCTCAGATGGATGATGAGAAGCTGCGGAAGATCAAAGATTTGGTGATAGCAGGCAAGAGGCCAGAGTTTAAGATTCATGCAGATGGATCCTTAAGGTTTGAAGACAGGATCTGTGTACCATCTGGCGCCATCAGAGAAGAGCTATTGGAGGAAGCTCACAGTTCTCCATACTCCATACATCCTGGAGGTACCAAGATGTACCAGGATCTGCGACAGCATTACTGGTGGCATGGCATGAAGAGAAGCGTCGCACGGAGCGTAGCGAAATGTATTGTATGCCAACAGGTGAAAGCTGAACACCAGAGGACTGCCGGCTTATTACAGCCCCTGCCCATTCCGGAGTGGAAGTGGCAACACATCACGATGGACTTCGTGACTGGACTACCCAAGAGTACGAAGCAAAATGACGCTATCTGGGTGATCGTAGACCGATTGACCAAGACAACGCACTTCATTCCTTTCCGAGTGGGCCAGTCTATAGAAGTTTTGGCCAAGAAGTACATGAATGAGATTGTGAAGCTGCATGGAGTTCCTATCAGCATTGTCTCAGACAGAGACACCAGATTCACTTCTCATTTCTGGAGGAGCCTTCAGGAGAGCTTGGGGACTCACTTGAGTTTTAGTACGGCTTACCATCCGCAGACAGATGGCCAGTCAGAGCGTACTATTCAGATACTTGAAGATATGCTGTGGGCATGTATGCTGGACTTCAAAGGATCATGGGAAGACCATCTCCATTTAGTGGAGTTTGCATATAACAACAACTATCAGTCTAGCATCGGTATGGCGCCTTTTACGGCACTGTATGGAAGGAAGTGCCGATCCTCCTTGAGCTGGGATGATGTAAGAGATCGAGAGTTGGTTGGTCCTGAGCTAATCACCGAAGCAGTGGATGTGGTTTGAACCATCAGAGAGAAACTGCAGCTGGCCCAGGACAGGTACAAACATTGGGCAGGCGCGAAACGTCGACATCTAGAGTTTCAGCCCGGAGATCATGTTTTTCTGAAGATCTCGCCGAACCGAGGGATGATTCGTTTTGGACGGAGAGGAAAGCTTAGTCCTCGATTCATTGGACCCTTCGATATTTTGGAGCGAGTAGGAGAAGTGGCCTACAAGCTTGCATTGCCCCCTGCCTTAGAGGGAGTGCACAATGTGTTCCACATCTCGCAGCTGCGTCGCTATGTGAGCGACCCTAGTCATGTCGTGGACTACTCGGAGATCGCAGTTCTTCCGGACTTGACATACGAGCAGCAACCAGTGGAGATCTTAGACCGACGCCAGAAAGTCTTCATGAATAGGACTATTGATCTAGTCAGTGTGATGTGGCGTCGCGACTCACCTGGTGAATCCACCTGGGAGCGAGAGGACGAGATGCGAGAACGTTATCCCTACCTTTTCCATGCCCTATAGATAATTCCGAGGACGGAATTATTCTAAGGAGGGTAGGATGTAACGGCCGTTATTTTTAGGTATGTTTAATTGCGTGTGTGCTTGTAATTTTACTTCCGATTGTCCGAGTGTTTTTATCCGTAGAGTCGACGCGAGCGCGTCTAAATTTTTCACCGTAGTTTAAATAGTTAATATAGTTATTTTAATTTACTCAGATAAGTTATTTTACTAATTACAAATTACGATTACTAATTTATTTTACTAATTACCAATTTTACTCTGGTTAATTAATTAGTTACTTAATTAGTTAGTTAATTAGATAGTTAATTAGTCAAAATTTTCCCCCCTCACGTTTTTCTCATTCCAAGCCAGATTCATCCCCTAACCCACCTTCATTAATTCTAAGTTTGATTTATGTTCTACCACGTCTCTTCCCCTTACAAAAAAATTCTTCCCCGTATTTAATAAAAAACCTAATCCTTGACTAAGCGTAAACCATGTCCCCCCGACTCTTCATTCTTAAGGATCACTCTGCAACTTCCATACAAAAACTTCATCAGCATCTCCCTTCTCCCGTTAATCAATCATCCATCCCCAAATCAAATTGAAAATCCAAATCACATATAGCCACAAATCAACACATCAGAAACCACAAAATCCCAAAATCCAATACCCAAATCAATTTCAGATTTGGAAACACACATCAAAATCCAAAACCCCCAAATTTCAGATCAAGCCTACATCACATTCCCCCTTCATCCTACCTTGCGCGCACCCCGTACGCCCGAACGCCAACCCCCGTCGTGCGCCGCCTAGGACCGGATCCCCCCTACGTCGCCGGCCCCTCGCAGACGCCGCTTGCACACCCTAGGACGCCGACCCCCGCATCCGGCCGACCCTAGGCCGCCGACCCCTGTGACCCCCCGCCTCGCGTCGCCCCAGGCCGACCGCCCCCGATCCTACGCTGCCGCCGCCTACCGGATCCCGCCGCCGTCCGCCTCTTCCTCCCCGCCGTCGTGCGTAGGTGAGCCTCCTCCCTTTGTTTTGCGTGAACCCCCTTCGTTCTGGTTGCCTGCAACTTGAAACGAAAAAAAAAGAGAAAGCAAAGAGGAGTAGATGAAAGGAGAGAAGAGACTGAGACTGAGACTGAGAAAGGATAGAGAGAGTATTAGAGAGATAGGGAGGCAGCCCATGTGCGGTTTAAAGAGAGAAAGAGATAAAAGAGACAGGGTGTTTAAGAAAAAGTTAAGAATTGACAGTAGGAGTTAAAAGAATAAAGGAGAGAGAGAAAGGAGTAAAGGTGAGATATTAATATCACAGGTTGATTCGTTAAGTTCTGATCATTATTTAACCAAAGGAGTAACATGTGAGAAAGGCTTTTGTGATATAGCTAATAACTCAAAGTTGATTCGTTAAGTTCTGATCATTACTTACCTTATACATAGATTACATAGATGTATAAGTTATTATTTTAGTTAAGTTAAGTTAATAATATAAGTTACTTTATAAAGTTTTAATATAAATTATTCAGTTAAGTTTCTTAGCATGTTAACAATTTGTGTAGCTAACTCATTTGTACCGTGTGAACCCAGGTGTCGCTACCACTGATTAAAACGCGCCTTTCACTACAAGGGGAATCGGTAACTCATCGTACCCTAGCTATGGGGTTTAAAAACAATATTGATGCATGCCAAAAGTAGTTTCTTTTCAATAGCAAAGTGTTTCACTTGAACAGTTAGCTAAACTTGATAAATTGCACCGTACCGTAAATTGAATTGGACTCTGTGACATGCTTAACCGAAAGATATAATTGGAAAAGTGAGGATGGTAATTGACTCGTAAATGGTAAGTACTGTAACCTACACACACACACTGGGTTTTTGGGGTAACTTATAATTGTGGAAGTGCGGGAGCGACCAGTCCGATCTGCAGTGAATAGTATCGTTTTGATTGAACAGTATCGTTTTATTGAATAGTACCGTTATGATTGTACCATACCGTATTGATTGTAACCCGGGATATCAGGTGGACTCTTGGTTGCATATCGTACTTCCCTTTATAAGTCACGTAGGATTAGGCACAGCTAATAACCTCGTAACTGGTCATTTTTAAATATTGTTTATTGCTGACAGAATTGAAATAGTTGTAAATCTGTTATGTTACTTTTCTGCCCTATTGTACGCACTTTACTTCTTGTCTCTTTAGATTGACATGCTAGTTTTGCCATGCTCATTTATTGTTATAAATATCATGCTAGAGTTACTTTGAGTTACGTCTGATCCTGGCGACCCTTCTTTTTGTGGTGGTCTCGCCAGATACAGCACAGGTTGAAGACGTTGCAACAGGGACTGCAGACACTGAGTTTGCTGTAGAGTTTGACCAGGAGGACGCTGGTTACTAAGTGTGAGTGTGAGAGTGTTTTTATTATCTAATGTATCAGTGTGGCTTACTTGGTGTGTATTTGTACTTCAAGTTGTATTTCCTTTCATGTACGCTGCTGGTTTGTAATAAGGGTACCACTTCCGTGTATGAGTATTTTGGCGTATTTCTGCAACAGAGCCTGTATCGACTTCATTGGTGCCTAGCAGGACTTGTGCATGTTCCAAACAGTAACGGGCCCCGGGAGCGGGTCGTTACACCCTAAGAAGGCAAGAGATCATATCAGAGAACTTCATGAAGTTGCGTTCACGATACTGTTGCATGAGGATTGCATCTTTCTTTTGAAACGAGGTAAATGTCTTTTCCAACATGCGATGCTCAGTCACTTCTTCACCGCACAACTTCAGGCGTGAGGTGATATTATGAAGTGCAGAGTTATACTCAGCAACGGACTTTTAGTCCTGAAGTCTGAGGTTTTTCCACTCATAACTGGCACGTGGTAATATTACATCAATTTGATGTTTATAACGTGCCTCCAGCGCTTGCCACAACTCCAAAGGGTCTTCTACCGTTAAGTATTCGACCTTTAAAGTCCGATCTATGTGTCTCCTGATATAGATAATGGCTTTCGCCTTATCTATGTCGGAGACAATGGTAGGAGAACTGCTAGATGGTTGTGCCACTTCAGGGGCACTACTAGCAGGTGTCTCGGCCATTGCGGGGCCAGAATCGAATGGAGAAGTGCCATCGATCGCAAGTGGAACTTCAGGTCCACTCGCCAGCTAAGATAGTTCTTTCTCGCTACATCAAGAACCTCGAAATCGACGCTTGCCAATTTTGCCATTTTAATCTATGCAATTTAAATAAGCATATATTAATAATTAAACATCATGCTTAAAAGAAAATAAAAATAAAAAAATGAGGGGATCGGCCAGATACCCAAAACATAAAATGTCTAAAGTCCATATTACAGTCCATAAAGAAGAAAAAGAAAAATACAATGTGGAAACGCTATTTGGGTCCCAGATATATGCAATCTCCTCCATCTTCATAGGTAGTAACACCGATCTTTGGCATTATACATAAATTCCTCACTACAAATTTCTATCAGAAAAGAAAAAGAAATTACAAATAGAAGGAATATAATAAAAAGGGTATAAAAAACTGGCTGATCCCAAAAATCGCATTTTGACTTATTTAAACATCCACACAGTTATATATGCAACATGCAAATAATTGCGTAATATCAGAGACATTCAAAAATCATCAAGCCCAAATATTAGATAAAACAATTTTATTTAAGTTAAAAGGATTAGTTAGACCACCGGGAAACATCATTCATCTTTAGGTTAGTTAACTAAAGATAGAGCGGTCTCAGGATCCGTTTAACCAATTTAATTTAAATTAATGATTTATCCAATGCTAAAGAGATTAAGAATTAAAAAGAAGCAGATAAAATAACATAATCCGCAAGTCCTGAATGTCAGGAATATTAAGTAATTTAATTTTTTGGCCTTGCTTGTAAGTGGCAAGGGGTCAAGATGCGGGCTGCAGGCCTATTAGCAAAATAATATACATTTTAATGGTCAATGTTATTAACTGGGCTTTTGGCCCAATAAACAGCCAAACTATCTTATTATTCAGTTTTGGGCTGCAGGCCAATGGGCTGTAAAATTTAAAATTATATTTAACACAAGCCCTAAAAATAAACTTTAGGGTTAAGGAATGCAAATAGCCCCCAATCCCTCATCTTACAGATTGTGCCCCCTCCCTAATTGTCATATCCTATTTTGACTTATACGTGTATTCTACTGTATACACGCAGTATTTCTACCTACGATGCATACGTAGGCATGAAATAAGCGTAGATATTGATGTATGTAACGTAGTGCAAAGGGGATTGGGCCGTAATACATGGCTAAGGAAAGTGAATGCGAAGTGTGAATGCGGAGAAGTGCGAAAGACGTCGTGGGTGCAAAACAACAGGAATGTGTTGGACAAGTGTGTGTGGTGCATGTATGCATGTGTAGGCATGCATGGGTATGTGTAGAGAAGCCATGCAAGTATGAAAGGGGTTAGGGGTCAATGGCAACCCCCGTAAATTTTTAGAAAGGTGAGGGGAAAAACGGTCAATTGGATTAAAGCTGCTGGGCGTACATACTTAAGTGGTCGGTGCATAAAGTAATGGCACACTTGTAAATTGTGGAAAGTTAAGATGGTATTTAGGTCATTTCAAAATCTTCACGGCTTATTCAAGAAGCCATGACATGGCTTAACCTTTAAGAAAAGGAGTGTGTAGAAACTCCTTAAGAAAAATCTCCTCTTTTCTTTTCTTTTCTTCCCTCTTCTTTCCTTATCCTTAGCTCCTCTCCTCCCACTCAACTCCCACCCCTAATTTCGTGCTCTCCCTCATACCCATCCATGTTGTTCCAAAAAAAAAGAAGAGGAGGAGGAGGAGGAAGAAGAAGAAGAAGAGAAAGAGAAGGAGAGAAGGAAGATGGAATTTTGAGGTAGGATTCTAACTTGGTTTTGGAATTTTAATTAGGGTTTATTTCTATTATATTTTCACATCATGTTTACTCAATTTGGATTAGGAGTAATCAAATTCATGTGCGATAATTCAATTTCATGCAAAACCACTTGAAAATTCCAAGCAAAGCTATCTCCTTGAAATCCTGAAATTCTGATGTATGTTGTTTCTTTAATTTTGATTATTGTAGCTCGAATTAGGCTTCGAAAAAATATGTGCTTATAGATCTTGAAATTCTACCCCAAAATCATATAAATTTTGATATATATTCAATTCAGAAATTAGGAGTAAAAATTCCAACTTTACAGAATGTCTGTTTGATTTCCAGTTTTGACACATTTCAGTAGAAATGGCCCAAACACCTGCACACTCAATGAAATTTTGTGTTCTTGGTCTTGTTGGAAATTTAACAAGTTTTTCTAAAAGTTCATCAGAGTGCTTATATGTCGAAATTCTGGCTACAACATGCCCAAAAATAGCAATCTTTATAAGCTCTGAAATCTGTCTGAAAAACAGATTTGGCACACTTCACCAAATAATTCACCATAACTCACCTACTTAATGTTTTTACATGAAATTCTATCTGTGAATCCAGGACTAGTATATCTATAACTTTCATTTGAGAAGTTTTGTCAAATTCTCCCTGAAAACTGATCATATATGGACATTTCTTGTGTCTGTTTACAAATTTCTCCAAGTAGAGCAAATTCTAAGGGATGTTAACTTAAATGTAGTTGCCAATTGTACTCCTATTGTCCATACTTGTTGTTATTACATCAAGAAAAGTTTGATTGATGTGATATACTATTACATTGCTAATGTGACTGAGATGTGGAACATGATGCATGTCACGTGTTCGATGAAATGCCTCAATGAAGACAACATTCGGTAATTTGAGAAACGTGTATGTGTTAGTGTTGGCCTTGAACCACATTGATAATTGGTAAAGTTAGAGGCTTGAATGGCATGGATACATTGTAATTGTGACTAGATGAGATGTTGTGATAGAGGGCATGTCACGTGAGTGCATGACCCCAGTCCTAATGATGGATAGTTAAGGTGACATGTGCATACCCATGCCATTATGACCCTAACGTGCCACTTATGATGTTAACTTGTAAAATTGAATAAGTCTCAGTCATCTCTAATGAGGGTGAATTAGCAGAACCCGGGTATTAGGTGGAATTTGAGTAAATTGTGGATATGAGGCCTGAACTGTGAAGTTGGGTGATGATTATGTGATGTGTGGAGTTTATACCCACTCGTCTTTACCGGGAGTGGAGGGGATTTTTATAACCACTCGCCTTTACCGGGAGTGGAGGTGTAAGGAGGTGGAGAGCCTCACTCCTGCTAGGGACGGGGGAGCTGAGAGGCCCGGCGTACAGTGCCCGTGTCCACTGCATCGTGTGCTATATTCACCCCAAATTTGGGGTGAAGTCCAGGTCCTGGTATCCCACAGTTTACCAAAGTTCCAATTAATTTAAATATAAATGATAAAATAAGAATTTGCGTGTTACTCCTTCTACTGGCAGCACTTCCCCTTCCCTTTGCCTGCTTCTTGGTGACTCTGTGTTATGCCTCAGGCACTTGTACTCTTCTTATTAGATAATGTTGCTTGAACACTTGTGCTATCATTATTATCATTATTCGTGCTAACCCCTTTCTTGCAGTAACTCGACATTGGACCGCAGGTATGATTTCCTTGTTTAAGCTATTTAATTTTCATTACGTCACTTAGTTACATGCTCTATTTCTCTTGGCTTGCCTTGTGGATTGATAACCTTAGAACGATGTTCCAAATCCAAGTTAGTTCCTACTGGGAAACACATTTACGTGCTCCCTCCTATTTTTCAGGTTGGGTTTCAGGGGTAGTGCTGGTGTGAGCTGGAGTTGTACTTTGACTGGGGTGTCTTGGCAGATTGAGAGTGGTGTATATGTATTGTTACACTTGGACTATGTATATAAATGAAACATATTAAATATGAAGTGTCATTATTGTTTCATGAGGATTGTTTGATATTACTGTGAAGTTTTTCTTGTACTATCCCAGCATGTGCGCAGTGGCCTGCTTGTTCAGTTTCTCCTTTCCCTTTCTTTTCCTCTTTCATCACCCTCACTCTTCAGAATACTTGGAAAAAAAAATTTAGATGGCGGGTATTATAGGGAACGGGGCGTGACACTAATCTATGTAAAACAGTATGAGCGGCCGGCGCAAGTGGGGGGATCCCCCCGTCAGGGGGGGTGGCCGGCAGAGGCCCACCCCCCGTCAGGGGGGGGGGGACTACCAGAGAGCCCCCCCGGCCGTCGGAGGGGGGTGGCGCTCAGAGGAACCCCCCCCCCCCCCCCCCGTCGGGGGGGACGCACAGGGAACCCCCCGTGCAGGGACCCCCCGTCGGGGGGGACGCAGATGGAACCCCCCCCCCCCCCCCGCGTCGAGGGGGGACGCAGACAGAGCCCCCCCTTCCGGGGGGTGGCGCAGACAGAGCCCCCTGGCGGGTATTATGGGGAACGGGGCGTGACACTAATCTACGTAAAACAGTATGAGCGGCCGGCACAAGTGGGGGGATCCCCCGTCAGGGGGGTGGCCGGCAGTGGGCCCCCCCGTCGGGGGGGGGGGGGGGGGGGGGGGGGGCGGACTGCCAGAAAGCCCCCCCGGCCGTCGGAGGGGGGTGTCGCTCAGAGGAACCCCCCCCCTCGGGGGGGACGCACTGGGAACCCCCCCGGTCCGGGGGGGGCAGGGGCGCAGACAGAGCCCCCCTTCCGGGGGGCGACGATCGGGGGTATTTGTTCATCGGGGGGAGATGAAAGGGTTGGGTTTATTTTATTTTATTATTATAATTTTTTTTCTTTTTAGTGAGTATTAATCAGAATTTAGCTGATTTAAACAAGCCCAAAAAAGGCTGTGTAAAATCATAGCATAGTATTTGTTTGTAATTATCTACGGGATCGATAAGTTTTATCTCTAGATCAAAGATCTAGGGACGATCGTAATAAAAAATCCGTAGATCGAAATCCCCGCTCCCGATACGCCTAAAAGATCGCCGCAATGGTTCACCGCAAGCTGGATCGCCGCAACAATTAATTCCTTCGTGCATAGGAGGTTAATTTTGAAGGGATACGGGAGAAAAAGCTCAGAAGATGAGAGCTTCGGTGCTGATAACGTGTTATAATTTTGGAGAAGAAAGAGTAACCATGGCCATAAGCCATGGTTCAATATTTATTTATTTCATATGGGATATGAAGAGACATGGACACCAAAGGTCCCCATTACTCCAATAAGTGGGGAGTAATGGAGGGATAAAGTGGTGGGGAGGCCAAAAGCCTCTCTCACTCACAACAATAAGCTTTTTCATTTTTATTTCTTAATATTGCCATTGGTTAACATTATTATTTTACCGTGGCCTCGTGAGTATGCTAATTATTTCCCTAGAAAATTTTCAAAGCAATATTCAAAATAATTATGATTATTTTTTGATTAGCTACATAATTACCTAAAAGCACATTTTTAGATGTGATAAACTTTCATCATTACTGAAATTGCAACATAGTGAATTTGTTTGAGATAAAGGGGGTGAAGTAGTAGTATTTTTAAATATTATTTTTTTGTATTATCTATAGTTTTGCCCAGGGCCAAAAAAAATCATGGTTACGCCATTGCACACAGATTGATTGATACATGGCACTAAATGATAGAATACATATAGACATATTAACACACAACACTTATGAACTAAATACGCCTCCAAGCTTCCTCTGCGATTGCTACATATTAGGCATTATGCTGCTGACGCGACGGTCTCCCATTAGCCATGAAAATAACCTGACAAATGGTACATTGCCACATCAGCTGAGCTGCTTAAAACAAAGGAAAATGCTACATGCACCTCAAGAATCGAGGTGCATGTTGCATTCAGTGTGAAATTTTGCTTTTTATGGATGAGGGAGGAGATGATTTGATAGTGTGAAGTGATATGTTTATTTTTTATGGTTAAAAAAAGCCCATGCACCTCATGGAATGAGGTGCAGAGAGCAGCTGCCTAAAACAAATGTGGGAATTGTTTTCCAACTGATTGCGATGACTTAATATCAAATCATGCCCACATCCCTTGTGCCGTGGAGATCTTGGCAGCAATAAATAATGCAGAAGGAATTAGGCCTTAAGAATATTATATCATTAAAATGAATGTGCATTAATTGGGTTTTAATCTAAGTGGGGTGTTTTTGGAATTTATCTCTTCCTTTTTTTTCAATTTTATATATTCTCCCTTTTGTAATTGAACAAACAGAGGTCGGTTTGTGGGCCAACTAAGTTCAAATCTCATCTTAATGTCTTGGTTGGGACTCTCTTGTTCTTGTCTGTCCCCAATATTTGTCCCCTCCTCCATTATTACTTGTGGTCTCACTTTTAAAAAAAGGCAAAAAAAGGCAAATTATAGAAAACTCCATTTCCCTGAGTTAAGATTGATGGTGGCTTTTGCACTGGCATGTTGTTAATACCAGTCATTGTCAGGATGTTCTCAAAGTTGAGTTTGGTTCCTTTGTCTTTTAGACACATGACTTTCACTTTTTGAAGTAGAGAACCTAATTTATATGGCATGTTATTCATCTTTTGTTTTACCTGTGAATCTCCTAATGTTATTGATGCCCCTGTTGTGTACTGTATTTGGAATATATATAACTTTCTTACAAGTCATCCAAGAACTACAAATTAATTAATACATTCTGGAAAGCTTATCAAGTTAGCCACAACTTTCATGTAGAGACTGATCTTAAATTCTGACTGCAACTAGACTAAAATTACTAATATGTATCGTAGTGTCGATTTCTGGCAGGTTCTGCACCATGTTAGTTAACAAAGTATAACGTTCACTCCGGTTGTACAAATGACTCGATTTAAGACAATATGGATTTCTAACTTAATTATCTATAAATTTTATGTTGGGATCTCACTAGGAATCTGACTGTAAAATGTTAGAATTAACTTATATTTATTACTATATTTATCAGTTTCACGACAGATTTTGCACTCTTTATGGTACAAGCCATAACTATTAATCTAGATATCCTAAAATTACTATTCTTGTTGCTCTGGAAAAATAACTAAATATTCTACAAGTTTCATTTAGAAACTTATATCAAATTCTAATTACAATTGTTGTGGTGATGTGGTTGTTTTGGATTCATGCTATGAAGCTATCACCCTTCCATGTTTTTAGTATAATTCATGACATGCTTAGTTGTTAATTGTACTCTTGTTGCTAGTTATCATTGTTGCTACATGGAAGAAAGCTCCTTTATGTTATTTCCTAACGATTTAATGTCCATGTTATTATGCACACCATGTGTTTGTGAAACTGTCCATATGAAAGCAAGTTTGAGAAATATGAGAATTGCCCCATGTATATTTAGGCCATGGGCCAAATTATGGACTTGTGATATTGGAGGCATGTATGGCATGGAATCATATGTTACGTTTTGATGAGTTGATGTGGTTATAATGAAGGGCATGGTACTTAGATGCATGGCCCCGTTGTTATGAAAGAAAGATACGCGATGCAAGTGGAAGATAATGAAAGCTTTGGTGCCATGCCCACAGGACCCCAAACCCGATTATACATAGCTTTGCCATACTTATGTTCATTGATTACATGCATAATCGTAGGATGTCTCAGTCCACTCTAAAGTGGGTGAGCTTCTAAGATGGGGGTTGGGGGAACCTGCGTGGTGTGTAGGAAGAAGGGCTGGACTAGAGAGGACGATTGATACGTATCTCGGCCGTCCTCCCGACAGCTAGCACGGGAAGTGGCCAGGGTTAGAGAGGCCCATGGGTGTACTCGTGATGCATCATGAGGTAGAGACAGCTTGTGTGGCTTAAGTGATTCTCACTCCCATCAGACTGGGTGAGTTTGAGAGGCCCCATTAAAGTTAATCAGTACTCGTATACCACTGGCGGGTTAGTTTAAAAGTCACCCACCTAAGGTGAGGTCCAGTTCCTGATGTTCTACAGTTACGCAGGTTTCCAAGAAGCATCAATAGTATAATAAGAAATAAAGTTGCATAATCTGTGTTGTTCCTTCTTGCTATAGTTGTAGGTGTAATTCTTCTTTGGTACGCTATGTCATGTGTCCTTGACCATGCTTACTAGTTACGCTTTCTTGTCGTTCTTTTATCTTCTCATGTGCTTGCTTTCCTGCCTTTACTTTTTATGACATGTCTGTAGTTTGTAGAACTCATCATGAATAATATGCCATAGAGTTGTGGATTCCTACTAGACACGCTTTGACGTGCCCTCCCCCCTTTTCCCACAGGTAACAGGCAGCTTCTTAGTTGAGGGTTGTCATGGAGTTGGGGATAGATGTTGAGTCCCTTGGAGTTTGAGTTTGGAGATGGTGGTGGTGGCAAGCATCTGGAGTGTAGGGTATAGTGATAGTGTGAGTTGTACCATTGGGTTAGAGTTGTACTTTGTATATGACAGTTGTACTTGAATTTATGTAATACATGGATGATTCTTTGTCATTGTTCTATGTGTTCTATTTTTTTAGTTTGGAGCATTATGTGTACTTCCCAGCACGTGCGCAGTGGCCTGCTGGTGACTGTTGTATTTCTCTTCTTTCTCTTTCTTCTTCACCCTCACCTCTTCGGAAATACCTGAGACGGATTCGTACTTCCCGGGTATCCCGGGGAGCGGGCCATGACACAATCCAAGACTCATAATTCGTTGAACTTTAAAATGATGCTACTTTAACTTAACTAAATACTATATCTAGGGAAAGTAGGAGCATTACCCCATGTGGAAGGTGAAACACCATCACCACAGGGATTCCAAAAGTTTCGATATAGCCCACATGGCATTACATTACTCCACATGATGTTTTGAAATAGATGGGGGCAAGTGCATAGTGGCTACTCTGCTAAACAACATGAAGCCTGCTTCTGTTAATAAGGCCATATCTAGACCCTTGTTAGCAATACGTAATACGAGAAATATTCGTGACGTGAATAAAACATGTTTAATTCGATCAATTTCAAAAGACGTTTGGTCAAAAATTCGATCAAGTATGCGCAATACGAGAATAATACGTAAACGGGTTAAATCGTGTTTAATTCGTAAACCCGCATAAAAAACGCGACTAAAAATGCGAATACTGTCAAGATATAATCCATCCAAATGAACTTAGAAATCAACAATATCAATATGAAATAAGAGTAAAATAAGTTCTATATTCATGATTTAAATTGTATTCATAGTTTTAACCAAAATGACAAGATCATACTATTATATTACACCTTTAACGACGATTTCTCAAGGCACGGATATTTGACTATTACATGATTGCTAGATCTAATAAAAATTCATTTGTTAATATAAAAATCCTCCAACTTAGAGCATCTCCCTAATCCTTTGAATATAGTTTTGTTCCTCACCACATAAACTAATCAATTACCAAAGAAAATTGGTTGCTTCCCATTTAAATACCAAACGAACACTTAGCATGTGGGGTTGATTATGTCACAAAAGATTTGTTGGGTTTTAATATCGGCGCACGTGAAAATTGATGAAAGCTAGGGCTACATTTTATTTTACTTATATTAATTGATTATATCATCTTTCCTTGTCTTGTTGAGCAATCTCACACCTACACGGCTACACCCAAGGAAGAGAAATTATATATTTGTGAGACTAATTATTGGAGCATGTGATTGTGACCAAAATTCATTTTAAGGACTTCCTGAGAACAAAGCAACTAGTTTAATTATTAGATACTTGAAATAACACGTGCACGTAGTGCACATGGACTCAAGAAAAAACACGCGCACAGGATGCGAGACCCACACGCAACTAAAAAAGAGAGAGAAGTGTGGGGTGTGCGTGGGTGGGTGTCGTCTTGGGGTAAAACAGAGAGAATCATGTGTTAAAGTGCAAGGAGGGTGGGAGGGGTCGTGCACGGGACTCACGAAAAAACCCACTTACAGGACCCGAGACACGCATGCAACTGAAAAACATAGAGATGTGTGTGTGTGTGTGTCATCCAGGGATAAAACGGGGAAAAGCAGGGGTTAAAGTATACAGAAAACACGGTGGGTCAAAGTGAAAAAAAGACCGATGGCAAACTCGTGAATATGGGGAAGACGGAGGGGCATTTGGGTTTTTATGAAAAAGCAATGACAAGCTTGCAAATAAAGAGAACGAGTGGGGGCTTTTGTTTGTGATTTCCACAACGTCACCCAACAACACAACCAACACCCCCACCATGCCCACGTGGCACACCTCCCCCTTGACACAAGGGGCAAAGGTGTCATGTGGGACAAACGTCCCATCAACCACCCTCGCCTGTAATATAGATGTTCCAAGCCTCAAAATAACTTTAGTCTCCATGGGTTAATTAGATGTTGATGGTTACATGACAGTATTCGAGGGTGGATCATGGAAGGCAATGAAGGAAAATTCAATTGTAGCATGAGACAACACGGAGCAGATGCTGTAGACAACTGTTAAAAGAATAGACAAGGTAGTACTGTCTTACTATTATTGTTATATCAAGAAATTTGATGGTTGCTATAATATTATACTGTTTACATCGATGATATGCTAGTTGCAATGTCTACCATAAAGGAGATCAATATAAGCTAATAACAATTGGTGGAGAAACTTGTGAATAACAAGCTAAGTGAATACATAGCTAGGATTCACTTAGCTAATATCAATATAAACTGAGAGAAACTCCCACTCTCATCCTAGCTATGTATTCACTTAGCTGTTTTTTTTTTGTTGGCCCAACACGGCCGTGCTGCTTTCTAGCACAGCCGTGTCACCTGTAGTCGGCTCAAATATGTGGTTTAAGTTAGGATTTTGATCTAAAACCTAATCTAATCGGACGGCTGAGATTCCGCACGACCCATAGAGTTATGTAAACCCTTCATATGGTTTATTTTGGAGAGAGCGCGTGCCGTCATCAAGTTTCTTCTTCCTCGTGCATCTCGTAGCTTTGGGGCATGATTTTGTGAGTGAACTTCTTGATATTTCTTTGTGAAATTCATTGTAATCTTCTTCTTGTTATCCCTCTTTTCGGGTTGAGGGATTTTTGTGAGAGCTTTTGTTTTCTTCTCTTTTGGTGAGATTTGAGATCTCCATTGGGATTTGTGAAAAGAGTTTGAACTCCAAGCTTGTAGTTATTGGTGCTCTCGACTGTTGAATGAGATTGAAGGAGTCGGTATAATTCTTTCCGAGCATATAGTAGAAACCGTCATCGAAAAGCTGGACGTAGGCGCCGTTAGCGGGTCGAACCAGTGTAAACTCGGTATCGCTTGATTTGTGCTTTACTTCTTTTGTTACTTTTTGTATTGTTTGTTTTGGTCGGATAGTATGCTATTGTGGTGTATCTCTGAAAAGATCGCGTCGCAGCAATTGTTGTGTAGCTATCTGCCTTTGTAGGCACTTGCTTCCGCGGTTCGTCAGTCCCCTATCGTTTCCCAACAGATTTAGATAATTGAAAAAGTACTACAGGTTGTCATTAAAAGGAAATCGTCAACTGAATAAGTTCAGGAAAAATCAGTGGATACGTTCGAAATGGAATTTTTCATTATCAGTTGTTTATGAATTCATGTTTGTGAGGAATCAGGAGAGTGTTAAATCAGCAGAGAACAAGGAGACCACGGAAGAGGAGATCAAAGCAGCCGAGTTGGAAAAAAAAGGGGAGTTGAAAGGAAATCGTGTGGGCTATCTCAACATGAAGCCGTGCAAAAACAAAATAAGAGGAGCCCAGCTGAAAACAGACGAGCAGTAGGCAAGCCACCAAGGAAAACAAAACACAAGTCAAAAATAGAAGAAGATAGGATATAGCCATTTGGAGAATGTGAGATGAGCTCACACATACAGCTGAGAAACAAATTTTCTGAGCTGGCGGATAACCCTTGAGAGAAAAACACTGATAGCTGATGGAGGAGAAAAAAAACCACTCCATCACAACAAGCGAGAACGCTTGAAAAGGAAACATCATGGTAGCAATCTGTAGCATGATAATGTATTATCCTACGATGGTTTTTGTGCTACATATACTTTCGCTTGGAAGCGATCATGAAAATATTATACGCTTCACAATATCTCTTAGCCTGTCATACATTCATCATGGTTGGACTGCATACCCAAATGCAGCTCAATAGGATTGGGAGGTTTCAAAACGATGAAGCTGAAGCTGCACATCTCAAACACCCCCAGCAGATACTTCCATCACAATAGTCCTCCTTCAGATGTGAGCCCAACATGACAATACTCTTACTCTTATCACTGCGTGTATCATCCGATATCTTTGCAGGCCTGTCCTGCTATGCACATTTCTATGGCCGCTCAAGAAGCCTCTTGGAGGAAGCACCCAACGAGTTTCGGTGTGGTAACAAGTCCAGCAAAAATAAAATGACAACTCCTCCATCCAACAGAAATAGGTACTCAGATGTGCTCTCAAGCTCTCACCCAACTCGGTTGTTAATGGTTTGGTACAAGGATCTGAGTTGTGTGTTCCATTTATCGATGGCAGTATACTTCTTCATACCCTTGGACCTGCACAAGTATTAAGACAATTAGAACAAATTCAAACGCTTTCAGTGCGCTTCTCACTATTGGAGCAATTGAAAGAGAGGCCCAAAGCTGGATCACCTGTCACCACATTCCAGTAATCTGTTGACTTGATCAATGTGACCCTGTATACGGTTATCAAGAATCAAGGAGACCAAGAGCTGCTCGACATCTTTCTCTGGCACGTTGAGTTCCTAAAAATCAATCAAATTTTTACAACGCGATAAAAAACTTTGCTTGAAGAACCTTAGTTCTAAAGATTACTTGGAGCAACAAAATAATTTGATGTTTTTCGATCTTATACCCCGATATACAGATACTCAGGATCCCATGTCAATAGATTAACAAAGTGAAAATTAGTTAAAAGCCCCAGGACAAGTCAAGACAGTACAAAGACGAGTCGAAATAGGACAAGTTTCTAAGCGAAAGAAACTTTGTTTGAAGAACCTTAGTTTTAAAGGTTACTTAGATCAACAAAATAATTTGATGTTTTTCGATGTAATACCCCAATATACAGATACGAAGGATCCCATGTCAATAACTGATCAAAGTGAAACTTAGTTAAAGCCCCACGACAAGTCAAGACAGTACAAAGATTGGCCGAAATAGGACAGTTTCTAAGCGAAGCACAGACAATACACAACGTGATACACAACTCTAAAAATATCACATGCTAAACAGAAATGACATTATACGTCTGGTATAAAGAAGTTCACATACTACATAGTTGCCCTGCTTAATACGCACACAACCAGTTGATAAATATCAGAATAACCTGCTGGTAAGGAATCTCTAAATGAGAGATCATAGACCATAAAAGGTGATGGTGGTGGTGCCAATGATAGATGCTGCTGTTTGGGGCTCAAATATATTGGGTTCAATAAGAAATCAAATTAGGTAAGGCCGTCAGGGTAAAATTATCAATATAAATTTCAATGTCATATTAATTGTTTTCTATTCAGAGCCAATTAACTTAAAAAATGATAATAGATAAGTCAAATCATCAATTCTTACACCAAAAGGATCTTAGAATATGTTTTAATTGCATGAAATTGGCTATCAGGTGCTCCCAATTCGATTATTTGATTCAAAACACACAATGTAGATTCTGTAAGACGAGATTTTTGGGAGAGTGCAAATATATGTGTAATAAAATTAATAGTTTACACATAATTAAATTGCGCATTGTTTTATTTGTTGAATTATATGGAAAGTGGGAATATTATTGAAAATTTAAAATTTATCAAGTTTTGTAGAAAATGATAATGGTGATATATTAAGTTGATTTAATTTCAAATTAAAAATTTTAGAAAATAAAGGGTTGTCACATTAGGTCGTGACATCCCAATTTCAATTCAGATGTCAACTGAGAAGGGATGTGAACCTATAGTTATAATAGTAAAGATAAAGATTCCCAATTCCATGTGCATTTCCAATTCACACTACTCTCTATTAAAATATGGTTTTCCCCATGAGAGACTAAAGTTGCACAACTACAAGAAGAAATGATCTGATCATTCTACTTCGGGTATCCAAATTTAACCATACACATGTGCAAAAGATAAAATTAAGGGCAAGCTTGGATAGCCCCAATCCAAAGAAATATGATCATAGATGCAATTTTCTCACGGATTAGGGTAATCCAAAAAAATTCGCTTTTGGATGTCATAATTTGACAACAAATCCCAAAGGTAATAATCCAAAAGTATGCCAATCCTTTCGATTAAAAATGGGAGGTCTTGACCTTTTTTAACCCAAACTATATCCTTTGGTCATATAGTTACTTTTTTGACAGAATTAAATGTGTATGATGGAATTAATATGGCATTCAAATGAAGTTTTTGGATTGTAATCCAAAGGACTTTTACCATTTGGAATGTGTGTGTTCTCCCAATGGATTCTCATTCAAGACGAACTTTATTGGATTTTCAGTTAATCATCCAAACAAGCCCCATGTACAATCTAAGATCACAAACAAGCCATGCAAATTGATGGTTGGAAATTTGGAGTTCCAATCCATGATGAAAATGAACTATTTAGAAAAGAAAAACTACAACCAATTTCACAAATCATAAATACCCAAAGAATTGTGAATCCATGCAACTATATTGTATGAACAAAATCCCTAATATTATATAGAATTCACTAACATCTACCAAAAGTTTTAAATCTGGTTATGTCATACAACAATGCGGAAAAAGGCATTGACATTAGACAGCACATAGAAGACCAGTGAAAGATCGGAGTAAATACCTTCGAAATGAAAGGGATTCGGATTCTTGTGTATGGCTTTATGAGCTTGAGCAAGACTTGAGTTCTGATGTTCTTCAGGAGATCCTCAATGTAGTTGCGGATGAAAGGATCGTCCATGATCGTTCTTCTGTTACTCTGGACAACATAAGCTGGGACCGGTTAATACATAAGCATAACATAAAACTAGGAGCTGTCTACCCAAAAGCAACATGTAGTATAATATGTCGACCTTCAAAATCTTTTCAAACTCAAGAATCTCATTTCGTTGATAAGCCGCTATAAGATTTGTCATCGCCAGGATTTCTGGATCATTCTTGTATCTGCAAGTAAAGTGCAGGCTTCATAAAACTTCTGCATTTTCATCTATATAATAATAATGGCCTTGTAGAAGAGAAAAAGAAATAAACAAATGAAAAATACTTTTACATAATTATTGCAGATTTCATGTGAGAACTTACGGTTTCGCTTCTTGCCCATCAAAGGGGTTGACTTCAGATTGCATTAGCATGTTGGCCAGAACCAGATATCTGATATATTTATGTAACAAAAAATATATGAGAAAGTACAAAAAGAGGTAAAAGAGAAGAAGGGAGAAACACGAGAAATAAATGAAGTGGGTTTATGAAAGTATTTACTTAAGGCATTGAATGCGGCGCTGATTGCCAGCTTCATCATAGTTCTTAAATGCTTCAAAGAAATCAGTGGCAGCTTCTGCCCATTGCCGTTCTGCCATATGCATTTTCCCACCACATTCATGAATGATGCCCATGATCCTAGGATGGGGAATTGCTGATTTAATTGAAAGCGCCTTCTGGTACAATTGCTGCCATAACCAACATGTCAACGCATTAGAGTATGAACATTTAAATACAGTGATAAGTTCGGACCCAATCTTGAATGTAGCTTTTTTGGGTAATTTTTTGATTGTGTATCGCTTTGTTGCTACTACATGCACATGCTTAGAGGCCGACAGCATACTAGCATACTGTAATTTTATGTAAAGCCTTCGAATTTTTATATAATGATCAAACTTATAAAACTTCAACACTACTCAAGCTAAGAATGTCCGAATTTGCAGTTGTTTGCATTCCACATAATACCACAACAAAACTTTAAAGAGAGAGAGAGAGAGAGAGAGAGAGAGAGAGAGTTCATTCCAAGTTCCAAATAAATTTAACGCTGGAGGCCACCATTCTATATGTGCACGGCGGTACATGAATTTTGCAGACTCATTAATGAACTCTTCATTTTACTGGTCATTAAGTCAACCCATTTGATGCTACTATGAGATATAGATTTAATGGAATTTCTCTATCCCCACGGTTGCTTTATTAGACGCTCTATAAGACTCTGGTGAGTCTCAATGATATTCCCCTAGGTTTGATCTTCTCTCAAGTTCATTGTGTTTTGCAAGTATCTTTTATGTATATCGTTTCAATTTTATATCAACCTTCACAATCTGTAGAGAGTGACTTCAAAGTTAGGTTGTCATTTGTCAGCCACCTCTTTCTGGAACAATATACAAGTTTCTCCATCGTGATATTTTGGATAAACTAGCAAACTAATTCAACCATCCGTTGTAAGCACTACTCGACATCAAGCATTTTAATCCATTGCAAAAATTTCACTTTTTAACCTTACTAGTGTGTTCTTATTGAGATCATTTTAGGTCGACGATTGAAATCTTGGTTTCGTTCTTGATATTGACTGGTGGTTTGTACTATCGGCATTGATTGTTTCAGAATAAGACATATCAGACTTTAGATATTGATTGCCTCAACTCAACGTGGATGTCGGTTACAATTGGATCTCCCTATCATCAAAGACATTATCTTCTCTTCTTCTATCCTGCTCCATTAACAGATTATCTTCATGGATCATTTAAATCAATAGGTTCAATTTTAATTCGTTTTCATTTCATATTTCAATGTCTTAACCTTATACTATAGTTGACATAGCCCAATACTGTGTCTTGCCAAACTTGAAGTGGTTCACCTAATGCCAATAAATATAGGTTTGTTTTATCCCTCTTACAAATCCGATCCAAACTGATTGATACGGATACATATCTGCTAATTTTTCAAAACCTTGATTTTTTAAATAATTAAGTGATATTTTATATAAAATAGAATAAACAATCAAATTTTGGTAGTTGAAACCCTAAATCTCCTCTTATATTAAGTGTTGGTTAATATTGGTCGTATCGATCAGTTTGGATGTACTGTATTAGCATGTGTGATATCTGATATGCTGCGAGCATGTATCAGTATCAGCCATGATTCCAAATGTTGATTAAGGTGCATTGTTCAATCTATAACCTTTTGGGTGTTACCCATGCATGATAATATAAAAGAATCAATGCCTTTTGCAAATTTCAACAATCATTATATGATAATAGATATATACCCCTAACCAAGGTTCAGGTATCGTCTGATATCCTCATGTATCGAACATTTTGTTTCAGTTTCGAAGCACACCGAGATGATATGATAGCAATAACTTGGTTTCAGTTGACACAGAATTGTTTCGATCAGTTTTGACGATAAATGGCCGAAACTGATCGGAACTAAACTGTTTCGGCCAAAACTGAGAGGGAAGAAGAATTTAGCAGAAAATGTACATGAAATTGATTAAAATAAAAACCATGTGAAGCTACAAAAAATTTCATGTGAAAAGTTAAATTTTAGAAAAGGAAAAAACTAAATATCAGAACAGGAAAAAACTAACTTTTTCTTAACTTTTTCGTATAAAACTGCAAAGATATCCTTTGAAGCTGGCGAACTCCAAAGATCTCTGATGATCTCCTTTGATCTTTTGACAAAAGCCATTGATCTTCCGTGAAATTTGTACATCTCCTTCAATCTCCTTCGATGTGTGAAGATGACTAGCTTTGAAGTAGAGGTCGAGGTGTGATCGTGGCTACACGAAGCGGTGAAAAGAATCCTAGATTTGATATTTTGATTTTTTTTGGATGTGATAATTAAGAAGAGAGGTGCCCTCTTTTCACAAAGGCTGACGATCACAGTACACACTTTGCTCAACACATTAAAGCTATTTACAAGTTTACCATTACCTTTAACTTGGTAATAAAAGGAATGGCAAACTTGTAACTAGCTGTAATATGTTAAGTAAAGTGTGTAATGTGACTGATAGCAGTGGTCATTTGGAGGGGTTTGTTGCTATTCACATTTCACATTTGGTTTTACATGTTGAATTTTATTTACAAGTTTGCTGTTATCTTTGCCAAGTTTACGAATATGTTAATATTTTTAGAAAAATATGTAATGTGACAGCATAACTCTTGCAGCCTTGTAGTGGTTTCTGCTCACATGTGGGCCCCATTTGATATTTGCATTTTAGCACAATTCTTTGAATTTGAACTACAATTTTAGCTACAATAATTTTTTGCATAATATTTCGTATTTTGCACCATAATTTATTTGCACTAAAAATCATTCTTGACTAATATTACATAATATTAACTAATATTACAAAAATAATATTACATAATAATATTAGCTAATCTCACTAAAAATACCAAAACAAAATGAAACTTCGAAACATCTAAAACGAGCGAAACTACCACATACCTAAAATTTTCCAAAAGATCGAAATCAAAACCGAGTTCTTTAACCTTACCCCTAACAACATCCACTTGGGTACTAGGACATCGATAGATAATTGGATACCACTTTGATATATCCTAATTTCCCAGAGCTCGTAGTATGCTAAACATAGCACAGGTCTAAGATGTATCAAAGACTAAGAAGCTAAATCCAAGGGCTTGTTTGAGTCATTGGGATAAAAATCCTTAAAATGAAAATCCATTGAATTGGACTCGTTCCCCAATATGTATATGTTTATAATCTCTGACAGCGAAATTAGCTCCACCATCAATCATTAGATTTTTAAAAAAGCAGCTTGTAACCAAGAGAAATACTCTATCATAGAAAACGAGGACAAGACTTCCATTTTCTAACCCAAAGGATTGGGTCGCTTTTGGTTTGTGATCCTTAGTATTTTGGTTAAAAAAATGTAAACCAAACAGGCCAATTCTTTGGATTAACCCAATCCATTGAAAAATGGAAGCTTTCCTATTCCAATGAAAGCTAGGATTGTAATATTTTCGCTTGGGACTATACAAACATGTCCGAACACATGAATAATGGGTTACTGATTACATTTCATTGGTAGATCTATTTAAATGTTTGTCTGCTTTTTTATATATCTATTTATTTATAAATCTTGGGAAAATTAGATATTATCAGTAATGTTTTCTTATCCTTACGTTATTACACATGCATGCTACGGAAGGTGAAAATTGGCACATACACACGAGCATAATTGTACTATTGTAGCATCCAATATCCATATCTGGAATTTGCATCAGTGCAGCACAGGATGTTACGTATTTGGGTTTCGTGTGACAATATATCTGTAGCTAGAACAAGACCTCTTTGGCTTCATATGTGCCTTACAGTTGAGTGGATCCTTATAGAAACATATTTAATTCAATTTCCAGACCCCATCCCGCTCCCCACTCTTTGTCAGACTCAGGAGCATTTTGGAGAAGTGCTCCCCTGTTGCACGAACTTAAATAGCATAAACAGTAAGGGCATTTTTCATGCCTATAATTGGCCTTCAAGAATTCATGGGGGGGCCTTCTCTAGCATATCGTTCTCTTGCCATGGATTCCCAAATTTGGAAGGTCATGTCAGGTTAGAATAGATGCATAATTATCATTTTTTTTCATGGGCCATGCCCATTATAAACGAATCCATTTAATCAATAAAGGCATAAAACTGTCAAGTTTTTTCTCCCTTTTCTGTAGCCCTTGCAGTCAAATGACCAATATCATCCTCATTGAAAAAGGCATTGATGATGATAGG
This sequence comes from Scilla litardierei, assembly GCA_030789695.1. NCBI lineage: Eukaryota > Viridiplantae > Streptophyta > Magnoliopsida > Asparagales > Asparagaceae > Scilla > Scilla litardierei. Next base: position 13,185,061 of record CM061137.1, on the reverse strand, counting down.
TATTACATCTACGATGTAAAAAAACTCAAACCAAAGTGTTTCTTACAATTAATTAAGATTGTTATAAAATATGGAAACTTAAAGGTCAATCAATAATATGAAACATGTGCACTTCAATCGTCAAGTTGTCTCATGTCAAATAGGTGTTGCATGCACAGCAGACGCAACACCTCATTGTCGTCTTGTGTATTAATTTTTGGGTTTGCCGTGTCACTGTGCCATCCAGTAATGGATGGGTGTTCATGTAAATGCATTCATGCTTGTGCTCAGCTATTTATCAATCTGTTATAGGTAATAACAGTAAAACTTAACGTTTACAATGTGGATGCAAAATTTACGGTGGACAATACCATGCAAGAAAAAAGAATCTAGCTATAAAAGGTTTTTATTTGCACCACATAATAAATCTAGATGCCTTACCAACTTGACCAAACTATAATCTTAACGCAATTGGAAAAGACTTTCAAGAGCTAATCAGTAGTGGCAACAACAGAAGTAGATAGTATTGGACTCCTGCACTTTGGCACATGAGATATTCAACCTGCAATAATTTAAATTCAAAATGAAGGATACACATATTACCTTGAGTTTTTTGTTGTTCTTTGTTTCAGTGTACATTTGGATTTCAATAGCATAGACTTCCAGAAGCTGGGTTCCCTTCTTATGATCATCAGTGCCATCTTCTCTTCGACAAGATTTGTGAAGTTCTTTCAGTATCTGAAAATGGGCGCAATAAAAAGTTAAAGAGTAACTCTTAGAATTTGACATTTGGGAAAACACAAAAAACTTACAATCTGAATACCTTGTTCATTCGTCCATATTCACCCATATCAAACCATATCTTGCAAAGTTTAAGGTTTGTCTTAAACCACAATCGCTGCAAATCGTCAAGATGAAGTTTGAGAAGAGCACAAGTACTTGGCACCTAGAACCAAGAGATAACAGAAGAAAAGGGAAGCTTCTCCAACCAAAAATTGGTCTTACCTCATTTTTAGCCTCTTCAAGAGCCTTTAGTGTTGTCTGATAAAACTCCTGTAAGAGATTAAAGTTCTGACTTGCTGAAGCAGAAACAAAATCCATTATGTTATTTAGGCATTTTTCGCTGTAGTTACGTGTAACAGCCGATTTTATGTATGTTAACATCTCCCTGTAGGCTTCCATCATCTCTTTATACTTCCCCAATCGATAATAAAGCTTCACAGTTTGCTTTAAAGCTTTAAATCCCCTAATTAAAAGGATGGATGGGAAGAAGATTAGTTAGCAAAGGAAAAAGGGAAAGTACAGCGGACGGTTCGCTGACGTAAAATAAAACAATCTAATGAATTGATAATTTAAATAGTAGCATGATGTCAAATGATTATCAAAACAAAGAGCAGATATCACCAAAATAATAGTTAGTACCACATTGTTCAGCATAACAGGCCCAGCAAAATTACAACTTGCATGCATCTGTCGAATATTAATTCTGAAATGCAAGAAGATTCACATAGAAGAAGGGGTTTAGAAATCTAGTCTAGAGACAAACAGAGAGAAAGCTACAGAAGAGAAGAAGTAAAGACTATATGATGCAATGAACACTAATCCTGGAAATCAGAAATGCAAGCATTATTTTGATAATGTAAAATGGTAAGTGTAATTAGGGTAATTTTGGCTTTGGAGTTAAGTTTTCATGAAAACTGTTTCAGCAGTTAAATCACCAGCTCCCTATACAGAACAGACGCTAGTTAAATGACTGTTTCTGCAGTCAATCATCGCAGTTAAACTGCTTGGATATTGTTCATATTTTAGAAAACTGCAGTTATCATGCACCAAAAGTTGGGCTTAACTGCAGGTTTAACAAAGCCGAGTCACACTGGGTTTTTCTTTACTCCAAATAGTGCAGGAAAAGAGAGGCACTCTAGTTAGGCAAAAACTCCATTCTGTATTCAACAGCACATATAGTTAGCTATACTGCAATTAAAGATTTGCAAACCTCAAACTACAAGTTAAAAATAACTTGAGTCTAAAAAATTTCAAAGCCATTTCCATACAAAAGTTTTCATTCTAGATTTTTTTTGTGGCGATGCCAAAATAGAAATGGACGTGCTATACAAAAATTTCATCATGTTGCTTGGCAGCCAGTAGCGGGCTACATTGGAAAAAACAAACACCCTGTGATGCTCACCACTCTGCTTTCTCAGGCTCCATGCGAACTACTTCAGCGAAACCAGAAAGTGCTTCATCTGGGTCAGTTTCCAATAGGCCTGTACGAAATGAATATGCACAACTAAATTCATGAATAATACCAATACAGTTCCTGAAAATGAAACATGTGAAGACAACCCATGATTTAAAGCTAACCAGATGCAGACTCATATTATGTGGCATAACCTTGGAAGCATTACATCATCTATACATTGAACAAAAAGCTAAATATACCTTACTCAGCTTGTAATCATGTGGGTTATTTACACACTTTGGAAAATCAGTTTTTTTATGGCACCCACTATTCTAGCTCCATGTGCTTGTGCATCATTTCCAAGCTTAGATCATATTTCTTCATATGAAATTGAAAGTACACTGGGAACATGTAATGGCTCTCAGTTCTATTAATTTATTTCATGTATGATTTATTGAAAGAGACCTAAAGGTAAGACAGCTTAGCAGTAAGTCAAAGCGGTCGTGAGTAGGTGAGAGGGCCAAGGCATTGCATCCCTAAGTAGGTAATGATGAGTTTGTTTCCCCACTATCCACAATGTGATGCATCCTGCACCCCCCCCCCCAAAAAAAAAAAAAAAACCCAAAAAAAAAAACAAAAAACGAAAACCAAAAACTAAACCCCCAAAAACCCCAAAAAAACAAAAAACAACAACAACATCAATTGACCAGTGTTTGGAGGGAGGAAGAAATCAACAAGCATGGACCACTCTTTTGCCAACAATAATAATACATAACTACTCTTAAAAGCAAATATTCTGACGCTCCACCCTCTCCTTTAACCTCTCTTTTTCTTCCTACCACAGCATTTTGATGACATACTATTAATTATGTTTGAAATATTCTATTTAAATATAATTTATTTAATCAGAATTATATAAGAAATTCATTAAATTGAAATCTCAATAGATTTACAACATTTTCTGTTAGTTTCAACTAATTAATGTGCATCATATTAAAATCTCAAAACATATCAAATAAACTTCTAAATAAACACAAATATTTAAATTAAATTAAAAAAGTGATCAAATCAAACAAAAGCTATAGAATAGAAATTTATATTAAAGAGAATTGTGATGTGCTTGGAAAAGACAAAGTTTAAACAATAGAAAATAAAATTATACTTCCATTTTGCTTAAAAGGCAACATGTCAAAAAGAATCTTGATTTATTTAACTTGCCAACTTGGCAGTAGGCTATAAGCAGAACCTATTAAATTAGATCCCCAATCTAATAAATCTCCAAAATATTGCAATAAGTGAATTAATGGTAGATAATTCTCTCTCTCATACATTGTACGCGCCTAAAACTAGATATGACGACGACGATGATGCCAGTGGAAATATGGAAAATACTAAATACTGATCAGTTTTCATGCCTACTCAAAAGTAGGAAAGGAAGAGTTTATCAATGACATGTACACATCAATGAAAAAAAACAGAAAAGAATGAATTGAAGTTGGTTAAATATCAGATAACACAGTATGATGCAAAAGATATTCCAGTTTCATGGGTGTTTGCATCATCATTGCATCCGCCATCTCTTATACCCAGCCAAAAGGCCCAAAACAGATTGATATAATGAATATGCAAAGTTTGCTTATCTTTTCATAATATGTAACCCTTTTAACTTCCATGGTAGTATTCAAAGAATACCATAGGTATGTAAGAAGGCAAAAATGGTCTAGGTATCTTCCCAAATCTCAATATTCTTCGACTTAAATATATGACGACCCCAAGCGGTATAGTCTAATTCAATATTGCTATGTAATCTAAGCAGGCAAAAATATTACATGCTATCAACTCAACCTTGACCTCAATCCGCAGATCCTAACATCAGTTCTCGAACTCTGCAATCTAAGTGGAAACCCCTTTTATATCATCAGTTACCACTTATGTCAGTCCTCAATTGCTAGGCCAATCTCTACGTAAGAACACATCTTTAATTTCTAGGGCATTAAGAAAATAATGGAGTTCGGGCCCTAACAAAATAAAAGCATAATAATATATGGAGTTTATTTAGAGACTTAAATGAAGAGAAGACAACAAGAACAGATTTGTAAAAAAGCAAGGAAATACCACTGCAAAATCAAGGTTTGAAAAACCAGTTTCATTCCCAGTGTTGACTGCATCCAAAGTATTGGATTTAGGTAATGGTCTCTTTGTCTTAGCCTAGATGTTTAGTGGCAATTAAAGCTTCACCTTCAACAAGTGCTTCATCCATTCACGTGTTATCTCTATGATCCAAAGACACTATCATCTCTTTCTCGAACCCGCTCCATCAACGTCGCATTATTTAAATCAATCAACTCAACCTCGGCTTGCTTTTTTAAGCAAACTACAATTTCTTCGACACATATTTTAACCAAATATATCAATATCATATGTATTTCGAAGCAACTTGAAGAGTTTCACCTGGACCTGATAAAAAGGAAGGTATGAAACAAATCCGATTCGAGAGACCAAACATACTCGGTATTGGCCAATGCCATATACATATTGACATAGAACATTAAAACTTAAAGAGGAAACAGAGGGATGGAAATTAGATCTAGGGATTAAAATAAGTTTAAGATGTTAAGAGCTTTGCACCCAATTCTCTCAACCTACTATAGCAAATCATTATGCAAGAGATTTAAATATCTAGAAATCTAGGGTTCATCACAAACACTAGAATTTCAAAAAACACAACTTTTTATTCATTCTGTCCATATTTCTCTCAAAAAGATTCATGGTTATTCATGGTTTCCTACATTTCCTACATTTCCTACGTGCACGACATATGCTTACATAAGCAAATTTAAAAATTCAAACAAAATCCAACTAAAATCCAAATAAAATCAAGTAAAAATCCTAGCTAAACTAAGCTCGATCTCCATCACATATACGATATCATTAATTCATGTAGCATGTTCCCCAGGAGAATGTTACCAATAAACATGAGTGCATGTTCCCCAGGAAAATGTGACCAATAAACATGAGTGCACACACAATGAGGCTGGAGTGGATTGACTATGAATGGGGGATTCCACATGCACATTCACACGCCCACACCCAAACAATTGCATGGAATACACACATACGTGGAGTCCCTCGCCCACCACATGCAGAGAGAGTGAGAGAAGTACAAGAAGGTAATAAAGCACGGAAGTCTCTATGGAGTATGAATACAAGAATTATATTTCAACAGTATATTGTCCTATAGTTCTGAATTTGAAAAAAAACAGGACAATATATCATCCAGTACCATCAAAACCTTATGAAAGATGCAAAGGATTCTATTGTTCCCCACCAGCTTAACAAGTGAAAAGTAAGCTTGTGCTCCAAGAAACTTTCCATTATCAAGCAAGAAATCTTTCTTCAAAACATCAACCATCTTATATTTAAAAACAAGGTCCAAAAATTAGTCAGAAATAAACAAGTGCAAACGGCAGGGCATATATATGAGGATCAGACAAATAAAAGGGTAAAATGAAGGGATAAAGGATGTAACCAGATAAATATCAGTTTGTTGCACACAAAGGCGCACAAGCAAAATTGCAGGGCATCCAAGAGTCATGAATCGTGGACACAGTCGAGGAAAATTATCTGAATATCTTCTCACAATTTTTTTCTATAGATATTTGCCACATATATTGAGTAATGATAATCTGAACTAGGGTTCCCAGACCTCGTGACATGTCCAAGAATATCAACCATGATGCTTCTTTGGGAGGCGGGCTTCAAAGAGTCAATTTTTTTCTCTTTTCCGATTATCATTATTCTAAATCATTGTGCCAAAGTGCTATTTCCATGATGTCAAGTATGGATTAAAAATAAGAAATGGAAGGCTACAAAAGGTAATGACAACAAATATCCCATGTGCATGCTTAGAAACTTCCTGACTACTACAGAACGTAGATTTAATAAGAATAAAACAGATTCCCACCCCTAATTCCAACCATCATATGAATTTCATCAACTAATTGAAGGCACCAAAGTATCACTGACAGTACCAGTCAAAACAAACCATCAAACTTCAAACAAGCATAATCCAAGAACGACAAACTCTCTTGATAAGTTGGTTTAGACCTTCTGACCCACCAAATAAGGTGTCGTTCTCTTGCCAGTAGGCACAGGGATTAGCGGCCTCTGTTGGATCAGACTAATATACGATATCATTGACAGTACCAATCAAAACAAGCCATCAAACTTCGAACAAGCATAATCCAAGAACAACAAAAGAGAGGATTTTCAACCATTCTTTGCTTCCTGAAAGAGACAAAAGGCCGCAAGCATTGTAATTGTGAGTTCAGTATCCTAAGATGATGTTTCTATATCATTAATATAGCAGTGTGGACAAGAATAAAACACACTTAAATTATTGATTCTTGCATTATCATCCCAGAAAAAGGAACTTCCTAAAATTTTATTTGGCAAAGCACCCATAATCCCAGTGAAGAATGACAAATGATATCGTATATTTTTCATTTGTCAATTTAACCATTAGATTACTGAAACATGTGTGGAAACAATTAAGGTGCTTGGATCTCAAAATGAAACGTGAACTTAAATTTGGTGGAGCAATGACATTGCTCTCTTGATAAGTTGGTTTAGACCTTCTGACCCACCAAATAAGGTGTGGTTCTCTTGCCAGTTGGCACAGGGATTAGTGGCCTCTGTTGGATCAGACTAATATACGATATCATTGACAGTACCAGTCAAAACAAGCCATCAAACTTCGAACAAGCATAATCCAAGAACAACAAAAGAGAGGATTTTCAACCATTCTTTGCTTCCTGACAGAGACAAGGCCGCAAGCATTGTAATTGTGAGTTCAGTATCCTAAGATGATGTTTCTATATCATTAATATAGCAGTGTGGACAAGAATAAAACACACTTAAATATTGATTTTTGCATTATCATCCCAGAAAAAGGATCTTCCCAAATTTTTATTTGGCAAAGCACCCATAATCCCAGTGAAGAATGACAAATGATATCGTATATTTTTCATTTGTCAATTTAACCATTAGATTACTGAAACATGTGTGGAAAAAAAGGATCTAATTAAGGTGCTTGGATCTCAAAATGAAACGTGTACTTAAATTTGGTGGAGCAATGACATTGCTCTCTTGATAAGTTGGTTTAGACCTTCTGACCCGCCAAATAAGGTGTGGTTCTCTTGCCTGTTAGCAAATGGGTTAGTTGCCTCTTTGGATCGTGTAGATGACCGACTAAACACTAGAGGGAGGGTTATTAGTGTTTCTAATATTCAATGCACAAATGCACAAATTAAAACTAATCCCTTAAGTTTAGCCTAGGTTACTTGATAAAGTTACCTACTCAAGAATCTAATCAACACAAATAGTGCTTGCAACAAACTTAGAGTAATTAGCATAGCGGATTAAGAACACAATTAAGCAAGCAAATATGAAGCAGATGAAATCACAACGCAAACACCAAGGGTTTTATCTTGGTTCATCCTCCCTTAGGCTACTCCAGTCCCCGACCTCTTGTTAGGATTTCCATTAACCAACTCTCTTCATCAAGAGAGCAAATGTATCACTAAGAGGGCTTCCAATACACTTGCCTAGCTTCACTTACTTACTGGGTCTTCCCACTACAACAATTACCTCTTCTCCAAAGAGGACCTTCAACAAGGCTTTTCAATACAACTTACACCAAAATAAATTGAATCACCAAAGCACTTATCACCACTTACTAAGTGGGTTTACAAACTTCTTGAAGATGATTGGTCGTGCTTCACAAAGCCCTATAGCCAAAAGAATAAAGCTTTAAGTGTGGCTATGGAAATCTTTCTCTTATTTGATTCTTCAGGAAAAAACAAAGATTAAGCCACAAGAAAATCAAAGAAAATTTTTGATTTGTTTCTCTTAGAAATGAAGATTAAAATGAGATAAATCAAATAACTTGGAGCCAAGAATCAATGCTTAAAAGCTTTCTTGAAAACTGAAAATTGCTTGGCTAGAATTTGAGAGAGACCTTTTAAAACTGCTTTGAATGCTTATGAGTACTTAGAAAATATGATCATTTATTACCTTAATAACTCCAGCCAACTCCCTCTATTTATAAGCCATATAACAGTTTAAAAATAATCTCACAAATACCCTTGCAACGGCTAGAAAAATAAAATCCCGTAAAATCTGGAAGTCTGTCTGGTAGTTCAAATTAGTCGACCGCTATTATGATGATAGTCGACTCCCAAAAGAATTGCGGTCGACTATCGTCATAGCTACGGTCGACTCCTTTTGGATCCAGAACAAAGGGCTTCCACATTCAAAGTAGTTCGACTAATATCAAAAATTAGTCGGCTATATTTCTAATACATGTGTTTCAGGGCTTCAAAACTTTGTGAAATTATTTCAAAATAATTTTAAAACATTTGTAAAACATTTAATACGTTTTAAGAAGTGTTGTGTGTGTGGCTCCAATTTTAAGGCCTACAAAAGATCTAAGACTCATGAAGAATAAATACATCAAAATACCCATTATGGCTTATTGATGCTCTTGAGTGTTCTTCTTTTCATGCATTGGTTCCATCATAGCTTTTTGGCCTTGGTTTGAGCTTCCACAACATTCCTCAAAGCCTCTGGCTGGACTTCTTCTATTTGGCTAAGCTCATTGGCTTTTGTTGACTTTTTGATATGGAACTTCATTTTCCTTGACATGATGGTATCTACACACTTAATGAGAAAATTTTATACTAACCATTTGTTGATCATCATCAAAACATCATTAGGGGTGCTCAATATTCAACGGCCTCTTGTACGAATACTTGCATTAGCCAAGAATTACGTGCCAACGTAGAGGTTGAAAAAAGTTAAAACCATGTAAAATTTATTTGATCTTTCTAGCCTTCTCACTCGAAGTTATCAGCCAACCTAATATTGTGGGAGACAACAATATAACTAATTCTTGGAACTACAACAACACTGAATGAAGCTAAAGTTGAGCTAAAGTTGGTTACCTGATTATTCTCTAAAGCAAAAACACATCCTCACTTAGCTTGCTAATTGTTCTTTGCCCAAAAAAACACAAAATGTGTGTATAACCATGCCTGCAACCATCAGGTTTAGAAAACATGCATAAGCATGCCATATGGATCTCAAATTAGTCTGTTGGATGCAAAACCTGGTGACAAATTGCCAATATCTAAAACAGTGCATCCTTACAATCATCATAGAGAACAGAATAACATTACATGGATGGAACATGCCTTTGAATACCTGAATCTCTCCAATCAGTTCTGGGTGATGACAAATGAGAATATCATGCCAGATTTGGATTAAAAGGGTGAGGATATGCTACATTGCATGGGAGCAGTGTTACTAGACTCAGATTATTAATTAAGTATTACTCATTTCCACCAGCTATCAAGGTTAATTAAAATGGCAAAGCCATGCAATAAAAAGATTAAAAATTTATCATGATCAGCACAGCATCTACACATGCCTATGATGTCACGCATTTTAGTTCAGATGAACATGTAGATGATTAAGCAAGTATTTATGAACATATTACCCAAGGTGGCAACTACAGACAACAAAATGGTCTGTCAGGAAATAGAGGCTTAATTAGTCCAGAGGCCAATCTTAAGGTAAGTAGTAGGTCAAGCATTGGAAGCGTTCAGTTGGATCAAGTAGAAATAAGATTAATACAGGGAAGCAGTTCAGCCACTACACGGGGTTGTCTTTAAAAAAAGAAAGATGGGGGGCCACATGAAGAAAAAGACATGCCTTTCAAAAAAAAATAGCTTCATCTACAAAAGTTTCAAAGTCATAGATGATAGTTAGAAAAAAGAACTAAAAAGTCTAAATAAATGGAACAATTAACATAGAGATGGGAATAGCTAATAGAAATATGCTAAAATGTCGGTGACACATCATCTCACTTAATGCTGATCAGGAAGATGGGATCACATTGCAAAAGAAAAGATTCTTATACTTTCATTGCATAACCGTTTTTTGAGTCAAAACCCCACATTTAAGAAACCATGAAACACTCCAAATCTAAATATCAAATTGACTGAAAAGTTCAAACCATGTGATGGTTTAATCAAGGGGGAAAAGCATGCATGGCAGAGCAATTTCAAGTTTCAACATTACATGAAGTTAGAACCCAGCTGTTAGTTTGAGTTCAGTTCTGATAGCTTATATGGTTTCCCATTCAAGCAATATTCAGTATCAATAAGGTGCATAATCTTATATTATAGTGTATGATTACTGTGTAATATGCACATGTAATGCCTGATATCGCTTGGAAAATATGAAGTCTGTAGTAACTGAAATCAGAAAGACCCCGAGTAAAAGTAATGATGGTTAGCATACAAGTCAGGTTGGAAAGGATACTATTCTTCACGAGATTGGTAGAGGAAGCAGTTGCTTTAACCATGAGCTATATGATATTGATCATGCCATGAGCAATATTTATGTATTACTCTACTACATGAATATCGTATTGACTGCAAGAGCAATGGCAAGTTAAGTATAATGATTATTTATCAGGACCTGAATCTTATCAGATCAGCAGCTATCTTGACATGAACTTGTCACTAAAAACTAATTCATAAAAAATGAATGTCCAAAAAAAATTAAAATTACACTGTGTTGAGGGTGAAACAACCCTGCTATTTATAATGTATCAAATTCTGGTGAAGGGCTGTAACAGTTATGCTCACATATAACACACATGGCATTTTCTAAACTCATTGTTTTATATATTGGCCGATATGGCCAATAGATTATTTTTGGACAATAAAAAATTTGATATGGCCAACATATCTGCTTGTATGCTTTTTTAGCTCATTTCAGCCGTTATGGCCTATTTTTATTATTTGTTGTATGTTAACTTAAAAACACAACTGTGTGCCTCATGATTATACTCGGCTACTTATTTATCTATGTTTACCCAAGTTAAGATATTGTGTTTTAACTCATGATGCGATAAAATTGAAAGAAGAAAAATAAAGGAAGAGAATCTTGATGACAACTACATAATGGACCGTCAATGGTTATTAATGCACAAGATATTGATGTGAGCTATAATGGGTTTTTCATCTTCAAGAAATCTTTATAAATTTTAATTGGCTTAAAGAATTACATGAAAAAGTTGATATTTTAAAAGCCAATTATAGATGATGGAAGAAAGAGATGAAGTTTCATCATGGCTCACATGGTTTGGCATATTGTTAGATGGGATTTATAATCATGTGATGCTTTGTAGTGGTTTCTGGTACATACATCATGGCTCGCATTGTTTTAAAAGTTGGTGGAACTATTGTGTTATCTAGTGGTTTGTGATGTCTATCACAGCTCACATTGTTTTGCATATTGTATGAATGAGATTTCAACTCCTATAATTTTTTTAGTGATTCGTTATATTTATGTCATGGACCACAAAATTTTGCATATTTTTGGAAGAGAAATGAGTTCCTACGATATTTTGTAATTATTATTAATGCCTATGTTATGGCCCATATTGTACAGTTGTAAAAGTTGTTGGATGAAGCTTTAAAGTCTTATGATATTTTCTAGTTTTGTAAACATTTTTAAACTTTTGTATTCATGATTTCTCATTTTATACAAAATATGTTTACTAAGATGCTATTTGATCGTTTTCATTATCTTTTGATAACATAATGACATTTAAGATGTTATAAGTTTAAAACTGCTCTTTAGGTATTAAACTTTATATATATATGAATATGTGCATTAGCTAACCAAGGAGAAAATTTCCTTATTAGCTAGTGTTAAAACTCTAACCCTCTATTTTTCCAAACGATTGGATCCGTTTATTTTGATAAAACATTCAACTATTAATTTTCAAGTGAACCTAGAGAGTTTTGCCCGTTCATCCACTCGTCACAAATTTAACAATTTAGTAACAGAAATTTTTACAACAGCCAAATGAATGAACAAAGCCCATTGGTTTCACTTGAAAATTGGTGATTTGAAATTTTAGAACATGTAGATCAAAATGAACTGAACCGATTGTTGAAAAATAGGGAGAATGTGGTTTTTGATGTTAGCGAATGAAGATGTTTCCTCTTTGGCTAGCTGATTCCAGTGTTATAAAACAAGTTATATGCGTCTACATATGCGCCCGCATATAAGGAGGCGGCCTTTGGCCACATAAATAATTAGATATGCTGCTGAATTATGCGGTCAGCCGCTTAATCGGCCAATTAAATGTTATGCGCCCGCATATATGAATATGCGGGTGCATAATCGGCAACTAAAAAATCCCAACCCGTTAAGCATAAAAATCAATTTTTTAATTTCAAAGTCCTTGTGTTTGACATGCTTTTGATTTGGATGTAAAACTAAATATTTATGTTTTGTGTGTATATTGCTTTAAACGCTAGACTTTAGTTATTTTATGCATTAATGTCTTGATATTGCAGATGTTTTAGTATGAATTAATACATATTTTTAAAAGTTGATATGATTTTTTCCGTATTCCTATCTTTTAAGATTTTTTTAATTTAATATACACAAACACAAACACATAAACGTATTGCTTATTTGTTTCCTAAAATAATCATTTTCACATAATCCGCATAATCATCCACATAATCCGCTTATGCGTTATGCGCTCCTAGACCGCATGCATAATGAAACCGCCTTTTATAACAATGGCGGATGCCCATATTTCTCATGTGTGTGAATGCGTGTGATAGGGATACTATCACAAATTTATTTGTATTTGTATTTTATTTTTGAGTTTAAGTCTTTAGCTATTTTGGAGTCCTTTTGAGCGGTTTAGTCTTTTAAGAGTTTAATATCACATATGGTGGAATAGGAAGAGAGTTGGTTTGTAAACCTATAAAAAGCCATTGTACTTGTTAGTTTGAAAGCAACGAATGAATGAAAAAAATGAGAAATTTCTCCAAAACTTGTAAAAAGTTTTCCCACCTGTGAAAAGTCCAATCTTCCTTGGTGCGAAGCCTTGGAATCCTTGTGTGAAGCCAAGAACCCTAAGTTATCATCTTCTTCCCCCAAATCATCCATCGAAACCCTAAAATTCTCCACCACATCATTAAATCCCACCACGTCCTACATCAATTTAATATCAAAGCCGAAGAACATATCTTCACTCTTCGATTTCCAGATAAAAAAAGAAAAATCAAAATCTCAAAAAACCCTAATCCTAATTTCCAGCCACCACCTCTTCCGCCAAAACTCTAGCTTCAGCTCCAATCGTCGCCTTCAGCCATCATCCAGCTCCAGTCGCTCACATCGCCCCCGTGTTCTAACCAAACCCTCTGGAGCCCAAAAACCTCACCGACGTCGATCAAACCCACCAAAATCCACCTTCGTCGACAATGAGACTCTCACCAGCGCCGCCTATAGATGCTAGTGCCACCAATCCGACCATCTGCTTCCCCTCCTCCAGACGACATTTCCGACATCAACAGTTACCAACTTCATCAAAATAATGTCAATGCGTCGTCGTCCAAGAGCTTTTCGAAACTCATTAGCGGCACCGCTGGCGACGAACATGGCCGACGACCCCCTCAAGTTATTCATCACTCCAAGGCAAATGCGCAGCAACTGATTTGGCGATGAACGACCATCAAAATCGCTGGAATCGCCGCCGTCAAAATTTTGAAGAGTTGTTGCCACCACCGACGCCAACCGGGCCACCGACCCCACCACAGGAACCCACAGGTCACGACACCCCTCCAGGAAGAAGGCCGACGGTGACCCGCTGTCGCATTTTTCGAAATTCAACGTCGACGCCAATCAAGCCGATGTCGCTATGATGTCGGCTCGCCGATCCGACCACGACCATGTGAGCCGACACTGTTCATTAACTCGGACGAGTCGACCAGGAGCTGACTCGAGCCGATTGAGCCGGCAAGCCGATCCCCGAACCGGGAGCCGGCTCGAGCCGATTGAGCTAGTGAGCCGACCCGGAGCCGACTCGACCAAGCCGTTTGACCTAGTCAACGGCTCACCTAAGCCGTTGACCCGATCAACGGCTCACCTAAGCCGTTGATCCGATCAACGATTCCGAAGTGAGCAGTGGTTCAAATAGTGCAAGTTAGAGATTTTTGGAATTTTCGCTGGGATTTTTCTGGAATTTTCTGCACAGTCCAACTCTTTTAAAGATTTTGGATCCATTTGAAACCCAAATTCAGAACGGTTCATGCTAGTGGATAGCTGGCTCAGTCGACTACGCATATGCACCTTCCACACAAGAAAATCTTTTCTAAATTATGATATACAGCAGTGATTACTATGATGATTATTACAATGACTATACTCCCCAAACAAATTTTGAGCTTGAGAAGTGGATACAACTACCAATATTTTATAGCTTCAATGATAAATTCAGATATGATGATTGGGAGTACTATCTTGAAAAGTTCTCCTGTTTTGGCTTATATAACGAAGCAAAACATAATTATGCATGGCTAAAGCTGGGTGGAGAAGCGCTATCTTGGTGCCTGAATATTCGAGTTCCTTATCATCGATGGTCAACATTCAAATCTGATCTTCGATGTCGATATTCTTCCAAGCATCAGTACATTCCCCATGCACTCCAGTGATCCTGAAGCCCGAAAGTAAAAGAGGATCCTATAAAACTGATACGTGAGATACACAACATTCTTCTTCAAGCATACAAACTTAAGCTAGAGCCCACGACTGACATTGGTCCAAATCCTAAGGCAAAGTGTGAGTTTAAACAAGAGTTGAAATCCGATCCCGATCCAAAGATTCAGACGCGGTTAGAGCCTGAGCCTAACTTGGAGCCTGAGGCAGTATTGAAGCCCCCGCAAAAACCTGAACCCGAACCAAAGCTTGAGCCTGAACGAGAGATCGATCCAGTACTGCAGTCTAAGCATGAACCAGAATTTGATCCAGTGCATTCTGAGTCAGAGACAAAACTTGATCCAGTCCTGCAACCTGAGCCTGAGCCTCGTCTAGAGCCATATGTGGAGCGGGCGTCAGAGCTACTTTTAGAAGCATCATTGGATCCGATTGAGCACATTGAGTTCGAGATCCCAGATTCTCATTCCCTAACCAACAGACATGTGCTGAATATTTTTCTATTTTTCATGAATTAGAAGAAATTATCAGAGGACGGACTTCTACCAATATGCATCATGATACACTTTAGAGTTTGTAGACCCGTTTTTTCCAACTACCAAGGACTACGGATTTCTGTCTAGATGTGCTACTTCTGCCTACCTTTACCAGAAGATGAAGTTCTCAAGCAGGAAAAATGATAAGGATACGATCACATATTTTATTTGTATTTGTATTTTATTTTTGAGTTTAAATATTTAGGTATTTTGAAGTACGTTTGAGCGTTTGTTTTTTAAGAGTTTAGTACCACATTGGGTGAAATAGTAAGAGAATTGGTTTGTAAGCCTATAAAAGGCCACTAGACTTATTATTTTAAAAGCGACGAATGAATGAAAAAATGAGCAAATTCTCCAAAACCTATGAAAGGTTTTCCCACCTGTGAAAAGTCGCATCTTCTTTGGTGCGAAGCCATGGAATCCTTGGTGCGAAGCCATGGAATCCTAAGTTGTCCACTTCTTCCCCAAATCATCCACCGAAACCCAAAGATTCTCTACCAAATCCCTAGAACCCACTACGTCCTACATCAGTTTGTGTGTATATGTTATGTTCCATGTTAGCATCCTGATCTTGAAACGTATTCCCAATATATCTCATGGTATCTGATATCTGATATGAAAATCTTCCATCCGATACTATCCCAACATACAATATCTAAACCCTTGTCTGAACTTAATTTATTCAAAACAAAATAGTCAATATCTAACACCAGCCAGGCTAAAGGACTATTTAACTTTGCGTATGTTAAATGATAGTAATTCTCAATAAGGGTGAACTAGATAACTTTACGGAGACCATTCTTCCACATAAAAAATGGCTTCCAATTGACACACAAAGTATATATCCTCACAACTTCATGCCAACACTCAGTAAGAAAGGATTCTCATCAGAAATTCGTGCCTAAACTGATTATCCATGTGATTATACTTTCAGAAACTAAAACATATATTTATACATTCTCTTGCAAAGTTGCACTCTTTCCTAACTGGATGCAAGCAAATGCACGAGAATTTGAAATTTGCTCATAGCAGTAGTTCGTAACCTAATAGTGCAATTTTCAGTTATAACCATATTAAGGTAGCACCATATAATCCGCTAAAAATGCTCAAATATCAAATATAACCTTTGAAGCTTTAGTTACAGCCCGTGGTTCTAGGACAAGCATAATTAATGAGAAACTATTGCTCCTCTAAATATGAAATGTTATATATCTATTATACATTTGACAACGTTTTTTGAATTCTAGGGCTGACTAGGACAAGATAAAGAGTGGCTGAGATTTGAACTTGGTAAATCAATGGTTGAGATTGGATTTTGTGAAAATTTTAGTGGGAAAACTTAAATTT
Organism: Scilla litardierei; assembly: GCA_030789695.1. Taxonomy (NCBI): domain Eukaryota; kingdom Viridiplantae; phylum Streptophyta; class Magnoliopsida; order Asparagales; family Asparagaceae; genus Scilla; species Scilla litardierei. The sequence goes on along the minus strand of CM061137.1, from coordinate 13,168,429 downwards.
TGGTGGAAAAAATGCCTTGGAAACCAAAACTTTGAAATTCGAAGTGTCTTGGGAAAGATGATGGAGATTAAATTTGGGGGGGAAAGTGTCTTGGGAACCTAAACATTGAAATTAGAAGTGCATTGGGAAAGATTGTGAAGATTAAATTTGGGGGAAAAATGCATTGGGAACATAAACTTTGAAATTAAAAGTATCTTGAAAAAGATTGTGGAGAAGCATGATCCATTAAATTAAACAAAATAAAAATTTTAGTGTAAAACAATTTAGCGGAAAAATACACTGAGGTGGCCGAAGGCGCCCGCGCCGCTAAATTTTTCTACGCTAATTTGTTGTTCGACGCCGAATTTGTTATTCCACGCCAAAGGCGCCTGCGTCGAATTTGTTGTTCCGCGCCAAAGACGCCCGTGCCGCTAAATTTTTTTACGCTAATTTATTGTTTTATTAAATTTTGGCTGTGGAAATAATTTTCGTGAAACAAAGATTTCGCGGGAGAAATCCTAAATGAACCGTGCCCGCGGGCACGGGTTATGACTAGTATATATATATGAGAATAATGGATATCATTCGCCATATGAGAGAGTGTCTCATATGCCCTCTCACATAAAAAGAGCAAGTACAAGCCCACATGGGCTTGTACTTGTTATACTTGACCCCCTTTATGTGAGAGGGCATATGAGACACCCTCTCATATGGCGTATGATACCCATTAATCCATATATATATATATATAACATTTTATATTACATACAGGTTCTTGTGTTCTTTAATCCTGTTGTTAAAGATTTGCCGTGTCGTACATCTTAGGACACACAGGCATTTGAAACTTGACATCGGTGTCTCATGTCCAGATAATACTGGAACTTATAGCATAAGAGCAACTAATAGCACTCGCCTAATTTGAATAGTGAAACTAAAGGCCCAACAAAAATCTAGCTCCAAAGCCCCCGATATAATTACACAAACAATAGGAAACATAATGTGTTGCTCAGAAGGAGGCAACTCCCAAATCATGCAACAACCAAAACAAATGGTATTACATGGAGTCACTGATATAATTACTAATCAAGGCAAGCCCAAGGTTCTATTTTGAGGGGGCAAACAAATTTCTGGATCTCATCAACAAAATGACACAATATTATTAATGAGTGACAATGACAAGTCACATCCATAATTGCCACTGTCAAAGCCCTCATATTTATGACACCTAGATGTTTAAATATCAAAGAATCAACTCTAAATATGATAATCAATTAACGAAGTATAACATACAACGTCTCTACACATTTGGTTAGTTCATAACAGATGCCCTACATGCAATTATGAGTAGCATGCCCATCAACTTAACTTTGAGTGCACCCACGCTAAAGCATATGATTTCTCTAAAAGCAGCAGCATCGTGTCAGTGAAAGTCAAAGTGATTGATACGCAATACCAATAAAACTGTTCCACAAGATATCTGTGAATGACTTACACAAATATAAGTTTGAAAACTTACTAGCATATGAACAATTCACATATAGACTACTCCCAAAATTCTTGTTCTTCAAGATTACATATGGCTTGGGTACCTTAAGCAACTAACTTATTCAGTGAGTGCTCCATTTACAAAACTAAATACTTACATTCATAGCTAAACTGCCTCTACCAAATAATATTTTTGGACAGTGAATGCAATCAAAACACCACTCAAATGGATCGATATTTTAAAAGGAAGATAAAAAAAGGATAACTGAATTTAAGAGCATATTGTTGACTGTATCCCGTTACAAACAAATATCAGGAGATAAAATTAGTATGGATTGTATAAACATTCTCTCTCGAATACAAATTTTCAGACACGAACCAATTCAATCCCATAGAATATAATTGACTGTGATTTACTCATATCAACCCAATTACCTTTGCACATTGAACACATGGCCAAAAATTAACTCTTGACCAAAAATTTTACCTTTAGAGTTGTAATATTGGTTCTCGATATCAACATCTTGTTCTTCAGGCTCCTCTTCTGAGTACTCGAATCCATAATCCTCCATGTCCGCATCTGAACCCCCAAAAGAAAAAAAAGACAAAAAACAGTTACATTCATATGGTAATCTCGAGAAGCGATTGAACCCCTAAATCCCGACGAGATTAGAGACTGATGCGGTTGCTCACCGGAACCCATGGTTAGTGATTAGCGATCGGTCGCCGGAGATAGCCTAGGGTTCCTTTCTCTAATGTTTTTTGAAAGAAAAGACAGAGATCGGCATTAAGGAATCCACAGGAAAACGGTGTCCAAATTTTCAGAAAAGCGGAGACGAATAAAATAATATTAAATCAAAATTGTAATTGCATAATTGCCCCTTAAGTAATATTAACTAGTCATAACCAGTGCACTCGGTCACGGCCATCTAAGATATCCCCTCAAAATTTTTGTTCTCCCCAAAAAAATTTTCCCCTACCAAATCTAAACAAACAAAAATCTAGTTTCGACGCGGACGCCTTTGGCACATAATCCGTGCCCTTGGGCACGGTTCATTTAAAATATCTCCTCAAAATCTTTGTTCTCCCCAAAAAATCTTTCACTCTCCAAAGTCTAAACGAACAAAAATCTAGCTTTGGCACAGGCGCCGTCGGATGTGGGGGAAAAAATTTAACCGGGCCAAAAGAGAAACGCACGAAAATGAACGGTGGAAATGCATAAGTGTGGGCGCGCATGTAGTGTGGGGGGTAAAAAGTGAAATGGGAGTGTTTTTTAGCAAAAAGGGGAAATGAGCGGTATTCTGCACAAATATAGTGATTGTGATGGTCACAAAAATGAAGACGGGAAGTGCATAAGTGTGGGTGTGTGTGTTGGGTGGGGGTGTGGGGGTAAAAAGTGAAATGTGAGGGATTTTTATCAAAAAGGGTGGAAAGGTGTGGTATTCTGTGCAAATGTAGTGATTGTGGGGGGTTTGCAAACCAAAGAAAAAACAAAAAAGTGGGGGGAGACGTGGTCAAATGCTGGTCAGATTTCAACTTCTCGATTTTTCCAACAAAAGTTCAAGTCCCCCCCCCCAATTTTTTGAATTAAATCTTGACCCTTGGATGCAAAGGCCGTGGAAAGGACGTGGATGCATCCTAATCGTTGTTGGTGACTGGGTCTTGTCCAAGTCAGCAGTAGGATTCAAAAACAGTTGTGTTTTATAGAATAGATATTCGGACTTGCACCTAGGGGTGGTAAACGGTTCGGTTCGGGTTCGGTTCGGTTCGGATTTGATCCAACCCGGATATGGATAAACCCTAACCCGACTCGAATTTAAGTCGGGTCAAGTTCGGGTGACCCGAAAATATCCTGATCGGATTCGGGTTTATCCGTCAAGTTAAGATTTGAATTACACGCAACTACTCCTTTTTCGATGTCCGGCTATTTATTAAGAGCCACTGTCAATTTATTAAGTGTTGCATAATTGCCAGCAGCTCGTCACTTAAATCTCACTGATGACAGCGGGGAAGTATAATTAAGTTTACCATTTTATTAATGAAAGTAATAAAAGTAACTAAAAAATTGTATGTAAAGGGAATTGAATCCAATACCTCTTAAAGAAGAGGACAACAATTCAAACAGTATAAACACAACTCCCCTTACAATTGTGTGTTGAGGTTATTATATATATATAGTAATCCAGGTTGAATTCGGGTCATCTGAGTTGACAGGTCAAATCCATATCCGACCCGGATTTTATCCGGGTCGGGTCGGGTCAACCCGGATCCTACTTGACCTGGATTGGCCGCTGCCCATACCCGATTAAGGAGGCCGGGTTCGAGTCGGGGTCGGGTTGGGCTGAGCTCATTTTGCTACCCATGCTTGCACCGTTTATATTAATCTTCATGGCTACATACATTTTAACAACAAATATAAGACCGGACCATATACATCGCCTAAGGTGGTGTATGTAATGATTGCCTGCCAAGTTTGGCAAAAAAAACAAGAGAGATATGGTTTGACATGACAAATGATGGTGTTTTCCCCATGTTAGGACAGCAATCATGACATACACCGAATTTTCTCGGTGTATTTAGCAATTATCCAAATATGTTGTGACTTCCAAATTCGATAGTTCTGGCATTGAGTCGCTGTGACGTGAAAATTCTCGTCTTGTTGGATGCCTACATTCAATCAATTGATTCCTCATGAAGTAGAAGAAATCCGGCAAAAATTTAATAGCTTTACAACTCTAAGAATTTTCTGCTATAAATTAACAAACAAATGGCATGAAACTTCTTGTTCGGCATATTGCAGATAAAAAAGAGCAATGGTGACAATTTAAGGAAGCACTGAAGAAAAAACTTTGTGATCGCCGCAAGAAAAAATTTCCTCAGCAAGCGGATCGAAGCTGGTGGTGGATGTTTAATTACTATAACCTTTTGTCATATTCTTGGAATGTTTAGAATGCTTGTATTGGGAGTTCATCTCTCTTTCATTGCTGCAGCTCATACGAAAAAATATGTGGATGTTTAATTATAATTATAATTGAGCAATGACAATTAAAAATAAAAAAATTGACATATATAGTCAAAAAAATTTGTTATTGTTCGAACAGAATTTATGTGTAAAGGATTAAACTATTACATGCTTCAGAGTAGGTCTCGTGATTGTAGAGTGTGGATGGTGTGATGGACTCATGTTGAGTGTTTTTCTTTTAATGTCTTTTACTAGATGATAAGTAACACATCCAACATTGAATTTGTTTAGAATTTAGATACCGATGGTTTTTATCATGCCAATAGTTTCCTGGTGTCACGCACACATACATATAGATGAGCGATACATACATGCACAAACACACATGCGTACCCAGATATATGCATATGTTGAATTTTATGCTTCAAACTTATAATTCAGTACTAAGGAGATAATCAAATGAACATACAACAATAAGAACAAATTCAAAAGAAGACACGCAAAACTTGGTAATGCAGTTCAGTGCGCACACCTACATCTGCGGGGCCACGCCCAGAAAATCAGATTACTCCACTAAAATATAAATGAATACAATCACTAATATCTGATTTCTATTAGGAGGAACATGCTCCCCCTCAATACAAACCGTAGTGGGTGGTCTCAACCAATCCCATGGAGTAATTTATGCAAGCTCACCGTGCATGCAAGATCTCCTTGCAAAAACTGACTCGAATCGACTCCATTGATCCCTACCTCAGGTAGCCGTCAGCCTCCCTCCCGGAGTTTCCAATCAACTTCAGTAAAAGCGATAAAACCCTAGAGATAATCCGCACGTCTTTTAAATAAGCCCACTCCCTACAATCTCGAAGTAGATATGGAGGGCTGTTCAATAGAATCCATGCAGATTGACAATCCGCAAATCAAGGAATCACGTAGGGCAAGTGATCCCGCAATATCTTCAGCATATCTCGTAAGCACCATTTGCGGGTTACACATTGCCAAATATGTCTTCGTCAGATCTTGCAACAATATTTGTGGGTTTAACAACTTCCTGTTTCATCTTTAACAGATCTCATACGAAGCAGCATACAACTGAATATCTTTGGTTGTGATGCTATAAGATATGGAATAATAAATCTTCAAACCTCTGAAGTCAGACTTTCTATCTGTTAATTCAGAACAGCATGTTGCAACTCATGTTGCAACATGACATACAACATGACATAATATCATAACTATTAAAATGATCTTCCATGTCAAAGATAATTAAGACCCACTGAAATACCCAAGTGCCACTAATGACTATACACTCATACCATGTGTGACCTAACAAACTCCCCTTTTGGCATTTAGTGACACAATCATCATAAGACTAGTCATGAAGAAGAAGAAACAAGAAATACTAAAAGCACGTCCATTTTCAAATATGTCTGAGAGAACCAACAATACGGAATCCCACATCACAGCTCGTTATATCAGCAGTATTAACAGGAAAGGTTACTTACAGAACCAGACAATTTGAAAATACAGAGAACTTTATCACAATCAAATAATCAGCCACCAAACAAGATAACATCACTAACCAGATTCTCCCCCTTTGTGCCACCAAATCCAAAGGGCATCTCAAGAAGATCCTCCAGCAGCAGCATCATCATCAGATTCTATAGTAGAGGAGGAGGACAGCTTGCTCTTCAGAAAGAGAATCCTGGTCTTAAACATAGTCTTTTGAGCCTGAAGAAGCCCAATCTGTGCGTTCACATCCTTTAAAGCAGACTCATAAATGGAAATATCTTCATGAATAAAGGAGTCTGGACCAGCAGAGCTCACAGGGAGTGATGAAGGAGGGACAAATAGACGGTTGACCAGCAGGAGACACTGGAGATGAAGAGACAGCTCCAATATCAAGGGATGATGAAGGCACAATGGAGATGTCATCAGTCTTCCCAGTAACTGACCTAAATATAAATCCAAGGCTATCAGAAGGAATAGTCAGTTCATTTGCAGAGGGGGAAACCTTCTAGGATTGCAACAGCAAGAAAATGAGATAAGGATGAGGCAAGGAGACTGAAGCAGTAGAGGACTCAGCCTGAGATACGATGGAATCAAAAATAAGTCTTCCCAGGTTGAATGGCCTCTTGGACCCAGCACAAAACAGTAGCATGCACATGTCCTTGGTGACAACAGATACATTTGAGGTTAGAAGCCAGTTCCTAGTGGCAATACGGTAGAGTAGGAAGTACTTTGCTATCAATGCAGATGAAGGGAGGAATGTGGTCTCAGGCCAACAAGAAAACCTATTGGCTGTGACAACTTGAATGAATGTGGCATAATCAGCATCAGCATAGTCTACCAAGGAGGATAGGGAGGCATGACAAGTCCATCTAAGGAGCTTGTTAGTAACAGATAGTGAGAAAGATACAATTTTCCCCTGACAAAAGAGTGAAAAGCTCATCTGGATGATGAATCTCATGCAGACTTAGACAGGTTACAATAAAATTCCCTAGCCAGCACAGGGTTATAAGACTTGAGACAGATGGCTGCATGCAGGGGCGGACGCATGTAGGAGTTGGGGGGGCCCGGCCCCCTCCCCCCTATTTTTCAAAATTTACAGGTCTATATTGCAGTAGTGGCACCAGTGCAATGCAAGTTTAGTTTACGTTAAATAATTTACTGCCCAATGTCAAACTTGTTTCGTTGTCTGGGTGGTGGTGCGCTTCCACCCCAAGCGGGAGGTCATGGCTTCGATCCTCGCTTCTCGTCTACTTTTTTAATTTTTTACTGACTATATCCCCCTTTTTTGTCAAACCATAATGTAAAACTTGTAGACTAGGGGCCAGCATCTTTAAGTGTATACCAAGATAATAAAAAGAAAAGAAATGGGAAACACACTCCATTTTCTCTTAGTCACCAAGGGCCATTTTCGTCAGGTGAAATCAAGTTGGAAAAATAAAGCACGCAAGGGACATGGTAATTTTCACAAATCAAAATTTATTATTGTTTGGAAAGAAAAAATGTTAGAAATTTTGCCTCTAGACTGTTCTTGTAGTGGGCCCTTGATTTTTCTTGTGTTTGGATGCATGCATTGAATTTTTTTCTTCATGCTATCATAGAGCAACGTGTTCAATCCATTCTCTGACTATTGATGCACAGTTAATAAAATTTTGGGACAAGAAATGCGACGACTGCCTTCTTTAACAAATAAATAAAACACAAAGAGAGATAAATACGCTTGCTCTTGAATTTCTTAAGAACCCTTTGACTAGGGTTAGTGATGGATACAATTTCTTAAGCACCCTTTGATTGCCCATACCCTTTGATTACCAAAGGACATGGGTTAGATCCTTGATTGGTGCAAAAAATTTTAGATTTTCAGTTGACGATATCCCATTTTTCATGCTCTTAAGTATAAGATAGCAGAGTCAGCATCTAATTTAGAAAAGAAAAACATCTAAATAAAAATATATCTTAGTTTAAGCTTAAATTCTCACACAAGTCATTGTAAAACAAAGAATTGCCTAAACACACAAGTAAACATTGTGATTTCTAATTAGCGTTTATAAATTGTCATAGTTAACTTAATCCACCTAAAATGTTTAGTTACTAAACACGCTTCTTCTATTCCCTTAGATTTAAAAGATTAATTAATTCTTGGCTAGTTCCAATAATTATATTTTTAAATTTTTGTTTTTTTTGCAAATGATGCAATCAATGTAAGTTTCTCGTTCATATCTTCATTAATATCTGAACGATTTTGTGTTTAATAAATGCATGTGAAATTTTTCTGCTTGTTTAACGTAATTCGGTTTGAATCTTCGTAACTCATTTTCGTTTTCATGCAATTAAAATTTGTTTTTTCGTCTTACTCGATCCTTCACACATGTTGCATGGGTGCTGAACAATGAATTTTGTCTCTGCTTTGTTGTTCACTTCATCACCTCAAATATACTTAAACGTAATAGAAAACACATCCTTTATCTCTTTGGACTCGTCGACTTGAACACTATCGCATCTATGTACTTTACGAATACAGTTTGTTGCCTTCTTGCAACGCTGCCCGCCCCCCCGGTCATTTAATCCTGATTCCGCCCTTGGCCACATGGTATAAATTGATCTCCTTCAAAATATATGGGGACTTTGTTTTGGAAAAAGAAGCAATAGACAGCTGCTTCTCAGCTAGGATGGCCCTGTCAGAGTATATGGGCCATCTCTTCTTGCATGACTGATCGAAAAACAATCTACTCATAGCATCTAAGACTAAAAATAAGGATGGAGATGCAGAACTTGTGTCAGCAGAAACTTTAGCCCTCTTGGAAGGAGATGGAGAGGTAGAGCTGGAAGGAGCAGATCTTTTCTTAGAGGGGTCCTTTGTTTACAAATAGAGGGAGGGACATCAACAGCAGGGGCAGGCTGGACAGCAGGAGGGGACCCAGTAGAAGCAACCGGGTCAGCAGGAGTGCATGTTGCATCCTATGTTGCAACATCAACCAAAGTCTCTTCATCAACATGAGTTGATGTTGCAACATCGGGTGCAACATGAGATGCAACATCAGTCTGTGTTGCAACATTTGAAGAGCCATTTTCACCCAAAGTTGGACCATCCTCAGAGGCAGTAGGGTCAGGGGTAGCAGATGGGATACTAGAGTCATCAGTAGAAACAGTATCCTCCATACGATAGTCGTCTACCAGATCTTGATCTTGATCTTCACCAGAGATAGGAGGGTTGGGTTGACCAGAAGATTCCTCGGCCCCAGCATCACCACACACAGCCTCCGTAGATATGAACATGGAGGAATCTGAATCTTCTAAAATGACAATCTCTGTCAATTTGACAGAAGAGCAGCGGCGCCGAGAAGTGACCAAAATAATAGAGTCGTCATCAACCACTTGGACACTTTTCAACTTTCCACCCAATCTGTCCAGTCGATAGGGCATGCACACCAAAAAAATCCATATAAGACCAATCAAACTTCTTTCCAGACTTTCGGAGATGCCAGAACCAGTCATTTATGGTAACTGGATCAAATATATCCTCAGAAGAAGTGGGTACATCCCGTTAAATAGAAATTGGGGCAAAAGGCACAACTTCCAAATTGGCCATGGCAGGGCGATGCATGTGGGCGGAAGACACTGGAGAGGAAGAGGGAGAGGGAAAATCACGAGAGGGAATACGAACGGATCGAGATACCACCCTTTTTCGCTTCATTGGAGGAGGCGAGGAGGAAGACGCTGCCGCTTTCGCTGAGGAGGAGCGTTGAGAGTAACGGCGAGGTGTTTGTGTCGATTTTCGATCTTGATCACGGGCCATATCGATGGAGACGAAGAAGAATTTCTCAGGGAGCCACGTGGAAACCCTAGAATAGAGAACCGCTTTTCTCTGAAAATTTGGGAAGTGGAAATTAACTCAGAAATAGAGACCCGAAACTAAAAAGCGCTTTTAAAATAAAACTTCCCCCGTGTTGCAACATGAGACATAACATAGGAAGAAGGTTAAATATGACAAATTCCAAGAGCTTGTCGTAACTCTTCAAATCTGCCTGAGTCAAGTGGTTTAGTGAATATGTCTGCCAGTTGACATGATGTTGCAACATAGTTCATAACAAGCACTTTCTTCTCTACCAATTCTCTAATAAAGTGGTGACGCATGTCTATGTGCTTTGTTCTTGAGTGTTGCACTGGATTCTTCGAAATGTTGATAGCACTTTGGTTGTCACATAGAATAGCTAACACAACTTGTTCCACTCCATAATCAGTTAATATTTCTTCATCATAATAGTTGTGTACAACAACTTCCAGCTGCTATGTACTCAGCCTCTGCCATGGATAGGAAAATAGAGTTCTGCTTCTTGTTGTACCATGAAACAAGATTATTTCCAACATAAAAGCAACCACCAGTAGTACTTTTCATGTCATCATCTTTGCCTGCCCAATCAGCATCACTGTACCCTGATAGAAGAGTGTTAGTATCTTTGGTATACCATATACCATAATCAGATGTACCACTTATGTATCTGATAATTCTTTTTACTGCCATGACATGAGACTCCTTGAGAGATGCTTGATAACGAGCACACCCTCCCACACTGAAACTGATGCCGGGTCTGCTGGCAGTGAGATAAAGAAGGATACTAATCATGCTCCTGTACAACATAACTTCCACAGACTTTCCACTATCATCCTTAGAGAGCTTGTCACTTGTGGACATAGGAGTACGTATCTGTCTATCATTCTCCAGTCCGAATCTCTTCACTAGATTCCTTGCATGCTTGCTCTGAGAGATGAACATCCCTTCATTGGATTGCTTTACTTGAAGACCACGAAACATATTCAGTTCTCCAACCATACTCATTTCAAACTCCATCTGCATGAGAGTTATGAACTCAGGCACTAACTGTTGAGAGGTAGATCCGAACAATATATCGTCAACATAGATCTGAGCTACAATCAAGGCAGACTTAGTTCTCTGAACAAATAAAGTCTTGTCAGCTCCCTTCTCATATCCTGTCATGCCCTAATTTGAACTATACGCGTATTCTACTGAACACACGTATATTTCTACTTACGATGCATGCGAGGGCATGAAATAAGCGTAGAAATCGATGTATGTGACGTAGTACAAGGGGGATTAGGCCGTAATGCGTGGTTACGAGACGAGAAAGCAAGATTGAGAGCGGGAGAAGTGCAAATGACGTCGTGGGTGTAAAACGACAGGAGTGTGTTAGACGTGTGTAGGTGAAGCATGTATGCTCGCATGGATGTGCATGGATGTGTGTAGGAAGAGCCATGCAAGTGTGAAAGGGGTTGGGGGTCAATGGCAACCCCCTAAATTTTTAGAAAGGCGAGGGGCAAAATGGTCATTTGGACCAAAAGTGCTGTGCATACATCCTAAAGTGGTCGGTGCATAAAGTAATGGCAAACTTGTAATTACTTGAAAGTTGATGGGCATGAGGCAAGGGTAATTTGGTCATTTTAGGGTTGTCATCATGAATTAAGATAAGGATGTGGAGATTTTTCATAAGAGAATTCTAGATTTCTAGGTTTTAATCATTCTTATCTTTTCCTTTCATTTCCTCTCATTTCTTCTACACTCTTCTCATTTTCTCCCCCCTCCTTAGCCATGCCTATCCCCTCCCCTTTGACATGGCCGAAATTCCTTGAGCCATACCAAAAAAAAACAAAGAGAAGAAGAAGAAGAAGAAGAAGAAGAGAAAAAGAAGAGAAAAGAAGAAAATCAAGATTGAGGTAAGAACTCTCTTGGACTTGGAATTCCATCAAATTTATTTGTGATATTATGTTATTATAGCATGTTTTACATAATATGTATTAGGGATGGTGAAAAATTCATGAGCCATGTTTCAAATTTTCAAATTATCCCTTGAAATTCTTAGTAAAACCACTCCTTTGGAAATTTGAAAATTCTGTTGGGTGATGTTTCTGTGATTACTGTTACTGTAGCCCGAATTAGGGTTCGAAAAAAAATATAAGCTTGTAGATCTTGAAGTTATACCCCAAAATAATATAAATTTTGATATATGTTCAATTCAGAAATTAGGAGAAATAAATCCATCTTTACAGCATGTCTGTTTGATTTTCAGTGTTGACACAGTTTAGTAAAATTGTCCTAAACAGCTGCATACATCATGGAATTTTATGATCTTGGTCTTGTTGGAAATCTAACAAGTTTTTTTAAAAATTCATCTGGTACTTATATGTTGAAATTCTGCCTCCAACAGGCCCAAAATTGGATTTCAATACAGACCCTGAAATCTGTTTAAAAAACAGACTTGACACACTTCACAAAATAATTCACCATAAATCACATACTTAATATTTTTGTCTGAAATTTTGTCTGTAAGTCCAAAACACTATATATACAAATTTGTATTTTAAGTTTTTCCAAATTCCAACTGCAATTGCCTCAAAAACCACCCTCAATCTAACTGTTCTGTAATTTCAGCAAGCTGAATTCATTAAGTGGTGTTCTTATTCATTAATTGTGGATAATTGGCCATCATTATTCTTGCTTATTATGATTGTGTGATGGAATGAATATGCATGCCCTTAGAACATGTAAATTATAGTGTGTTGTTTTCATATGAATGACGTCCGCCATGTGTTCGATGAAATGCCTCAACGAAGGCAATATCTGAAAATTTGAGTAACATGCATATGTTAGTGTTAGTCTTGAACCACGTTGATAATTGGTAAAGTTTGAGGCTTGAATGGCATTTATACATTGAAATTGTGAGTGGATGATATGTTGTGATAGAGGGCATGTCACGTGAGTGCATGACCCTATGTTTGATGATGGACAGTTGAAGTGATATGTGCATACCCATGCCATCAAGACCCCTAACGTGTCACTTATGATGTTAACTAATAAAATTGAATAAATCTCAGTCCTCTCTAATGAGGGTGAGTTAGCAAAGCCCGGGTTTTAGGTGGGATTTGAGTAAATTATGGATATGAGGTCTGGACTGTGAAGTTGGGAGACGATCATATGATGTGTGGAGTTTACACCCACTCGCCTTTACCGGGAGTGGATGGGATTTTCATACCCACTCGAATTTACCGGGAGTGGAGGTGTTAGGGGGTTGTAGAGCCTCACTCCTGCCAGGGACGGGGGAGCTGAGAGGCCTGGCGTACAGTGCCCGTGTCCACTGCGTCGTGTGCTATATTCACCCCACATTTGGGGTGAAGTCCAGGTCCTGGTATCACACAGTTTACCCAAAATCCAATTAACTCAATTATGAAATAATAAAATAAGATTTGTGTGTTACTTCTACTGCTGGCAGCACTTCCCCTTCCCCTTCCCCTTTGACCGTACTTTGTGGCTTTGTGTCATGCCTCAGGCACTTGCACTTATCTTATTTGATATTGGTTGCTTGAACCCTCATGTTATTATTACTGCTATTATTACTATTATTCGTGCTAACCCCTTTCTTACAGTAACTCGACACTGGACCACAGGTATGATTCCCTTGTTTTAACTATTTAATTTTCATTATATCACTTAGTTACATACTCCATTTCTCTTGCTTGCCTTGTGATTTGATAACCTTAGAACGGAGTTCCAAACCCAAGTTGGTTCCTACTGGGGCACACATTGATGTGCTCCTCTTTATTTTTCAGGTAGCAGGGGTATCATTGTTGGAGGTGACTTGGAGTTGGGTTCAGGGGTAGCACTTGGTGTGAGCTATCCTGTAAAGTGACTTGATTGTCTTTGGAGGTGGAGAGTATTGGTGTATGTTAAATGATGTATTTGTGCGATTTATATAAATGAAAGTTGTTATATAAAATGTGTTGTTGTTGTTTTATGAGGCTGTCTGATACTAGTGTGGAGTTTACTTATACTATCCCAGCTTGTGCGCAGTGGCCTGCTTGTTCTGTTTCTGCCTTCTCTTTCTTTTTCCTCTTTCGTCATCCTCACTCTTCAGGATACCTGGAAAAAAATTTAGATGCCGGGTATTCTGAGGAACGGAGCGTAACAGTTTTTGGCGGCCCATGCAGGTCACCGCACTGCGATGTGCAAGGATAGTACATGTAATGCTTCAGTATTTAATTGGGATAGGTTAGCCCCTAGGTGGGTAGTGACCTTAGAGCCTTAAGTGATCCACCCTTAAACCCCTAACTTAGGAAGTCAGAGGATGAACTTCCTACAGTATAGTATACTATAGAAGTATATTAGTTGGTATCAGTGTATACTGATATAATAATGAGAATACACGTATATAAATGCAGTTGTTGTGCTTGGATATTTGAATTACATGCGTCGCATGTATACTTGTATTCAGTATATATGCGTATTTATATTTGAATAGTATGAAAGTTGCATGTATGGATAGAGGTGGGAGTGTATACTAGGTGGGTGAATACTTGAGTGTATGTATCCTACCTCTTTATAAAAGTACATGATACGGATACGTGAGACCGGTATGTGGTATACTTGCGTGACTCCGAGACATATGTGATGTATACGTGTTTGTTCGTGGATGTATATTGGTGGGTACCTATAAACTAGTGGGAGTATGCCTTGTAGGTGTGTGAGTGAAGATATGTACATAGATGATACGAGTGCATGTAAGCATTTTCCTATCCATTACATTATGGTTGTTTCCCTGTGTGGGAAAGTACCATGGTGCGTATATCTATCCTTGTGTGGATAGAGTGGTGAAGTGTTCATATGGTCTTGTAGATATATGTGGAAAAAGTGCATGTGTGTGAATATATGTACGATTGTGTGGGGTAGGTGGTGTAGATATGGGTTGAAATATTGGTGTATGTCTATCACTAGTGTTGTAATGCTAGTGTGTGAATTCCTAATGTGTTAGATTTGAATGACTGAGAATATATGTATGTGCTGCATATGTGCATATAGGGATTGGTATATTGTTTTACTTAGGTGTATGGTCGTGGGTGTATTATTGCGTGAAAATAAGTCTTGTGTTTTGGCCATATATAGCATGTATGTAGCGATATAGATAAGTGGTGGATGCACGGGTAGTATGAGTAATGCTCCAGGGTGTTTGGAGTAGATGTATCCTAAGGTGGGTAGGGATGCTTTAGACCCGTCCACCCTAAGTTCAGGCACTTAGCTCTAGACCGTGCCTCGTTTAGGACAAGGATATAAGTATGACGTGTAACGCATGTAAAATGTGATGGATATAATGATTTGAGATTATATAGGGCGTGTATAAGTGGGATGTGTCACGCCCCGTTTCCCAGAATACCTGATACTTAAATTTTTTTATTCCAAGTATTCTGAAGAGTGAGGGTGATGAAAGAGGAAAATAACGAGAAAGGAGAAACTGAACAAGTATGCCACTGCGCACATGCTAGGATAGTACAAGTAAAGCTTCACAATAACATCAAAACGATCTCATGAATATATAGATCAACAACAACATAACATATATATAACAACTTCAATTTATATACATAACCCAGGTACACCACTACATATACACCATTATTCTCCACCACCCAAGACATCCATATCTCACCACCAGACAGCTCACATCCAGTGCTACTCCTGAACCCAGCTCCAAATCACCTCCAACCAACCTAACCCTGCTACCTGAAAAATGGGGAGGAGCACGTCAATGCGTGCCCCAGTAGGAACCAACTTGGGTTTGGAACTCCGTTTTAGGGTTATCAGATCACAAGGCAAGCAAGAGAAGTAGAGCATGAATCTAAGTGATATATTGAAAATTAAATAGATAATCAAAAGGAATCATACCTGCAGTCCATGTCGAGACACTGCAAGAAAAGGGTTAGCACGAATAATAATGATAATAACACAAGTATTTAAGCAACCAATATCTAATAAAATAAGTACAAGTGCCAGAGACTTGCCACAGAGTTACAAGGGAAATAGATGGGACCCCTTTCTTTCTTCTCCATCTTCTTCTTCCTTGAAGTAAGCTTGGACCCCTTTTATTTGCAAATGAAAATTAGGATTTTTGGAGTGAAGAATAAGGGAAATAGATGGGAGGGGTGGCCAGCCATGCTAGGTGGAGGAGAGGAAAAGAAAAGTGAAAAGAGAAGAGAAGAGGAAAGTATGGAAGAATGAAGAACCTCCTCCAAAAATATCCCACACTAGAACCTTCTTTAGGATAAGCATGCAACATGTCAAATGACCAAAATACCCTCTTGTCTTTCCACTAATTACAAGTGTGCCATTACTTTATGTACCGACCACCTAAGTATGTACGCACAACAGTTTTGGTCAAAAAGACCGTTTTGCCCCGAGTCTTTCTCAACATTTACGGGGCTTGCCATTGACCCCTAACCCCTTTCACACTTGCATGGCTCTTCCTACACACATCCACGCCCATCCATGCATGCATACATGCATCACACACGCGTCTAACACATTCATGTTGTTTTGCACCGACGACGTCTTTCACACTTCTCTGCTTTCACACTTCACATTCACTCCCTTAGCCACGTATTACGGCCCAATCTCCCTCCCACTACGTCACATACATCGATATCTTCGTTTATCTCATGTCTACGTATGCACCATAGATAAAAATACCACGCGTATTCAGTAGAATACACGTATAGTGCAAAATAGGGCATGACATCCTACCCACCTTAAAATAAAGTCCGTCCTCGGACGTCCTAGGGTGTGAACCTTACCGAGGTCAGCCAGGTATGATGGTCTTACAACCCATGAACTACAAACACGAATACGTATCTACCCCACAGTTATATACACTATATACTTCACTATCATCCATACACATTCGCATCGTGCACTAGTCACAGATATATCCTATTACTCATCTAGTAGCACATCCATATCACTATATGCATCATTACATACACGTATGTATATGTTCTTCACATAAACTTCTAGGCACACATATTCACACATTAACATATACATCACATACCACAATTGAGTCTCTATACGTATTATTACATGTATTTAGATCACTACTCATATCCATATGCATATGACATCACGCCATATCCATATCACGATACGTAAGGTATTCATACATGACACGCTTTCAGATACATCACAATACATTCAAGTATAACCGATTTATATTCTATCTCTTTATATATTTACATATACGTCTACATCCATGCACGGTTACCCAGCAATACACATTAATCTACACACCATTGCTTGATAAACAGGGTCACTATCACGGTGTCACTCCGTATGTACCCTGGATCCCAAAACTCCCAATGCTTAGTCACATGGGCGTACTCACATTCGTAGGCACGTAAATACATACATACATACGTTAGTCACATCCATACATAAGTTCACGTGTACGTACTAGCACATGCATGATCAAGTCACTTAGGTCAGCAATCGTACTATAGATAAGTAGACACATAACCTCACATCGGTTGTAGTGCACCTACTGCTTCGCACAGATAGGTACATATACCACACACAATACACACGAGAGTGCACAACCATAATGCGTTTCCTTCATTATATATATATATATATATATATATATATATATATATATATATATATATATATATATATATATATATATATAACTATCCCTGCATCTGCTACACACATATTGTCATAATGGACAAACAAATATAAATATCCATATACACTCCATGCACACACATATATACATAAATGTGCAACCAAGTACACACAGTCCATTACACATATATCAAGCAGTTTCATTCACTTACATTTATCACAAATATATACCTATATTCCTATCTGTCACATCTACATTTACATTGCACATTCACGCACATACACCCATGCTCTGGTACAGACCTATATATTCACGCATACAAACAAGAATACATTTATCCAAAGCACACTGAGATACACCTAGAGAGACCACCTTATGGAATAGATCAGCAAGTAAACAAACAAGATACGTATAAGTATATATACATATGTGTATTCATTCATCTAATATACACACCATTACATATGTTCCTACTGCACAGTACACCTACATAAACACATCCCTACACTTCACATTCAAGTATAATACATATTCACATATAGGCAACAAACAATACTTCACATAAATAATCCACACCTACTTATATACACACTCGTTATATACCAACAGATATATTCATATCAACACCATATATATAGATATATCTCTAAGCCTACACATAGCCATATACACGTTCGCTCATACACACCAGATTATTATTCTAATATTAGGTATACACACAGACATACATATACCGTAACTCCACTTAACTGTGCAAACCCAGCCATCCCACTTATACACGCCCTGTACAATCTCAATTCCTCATATACATCACATCTTACATACGTTATACGTCACACTTATATCCTTATCCCATACTAGGAACGATATAGAGCTAAGTGCCTAAACTTAGGGTGGACGGGTCTAAAACATTCCTACCCTCCTTAGGATACATCTACTCCCAGCACTCTGGAGCATTGCTCATACTACCATACGTCCATTACTTATCTATATCGCTATATACACACCATATATGGCCAAGCCACATAGGGCATACCAACCTAAGTACACCACATACCCATTCTACGTTATGCAGCAATCGTATCACACGGACAGGCTCCTATACCACATCCCATACATGTTATACGGTTTACACACATGTAAGGCACAAGCATACAAGTATAGGTAACAAATGGCTAGTTAGGCACACATACATGCCTACAGCCGGATATACAAACACACATACAAGGGTCAGGTACACACAGACACAACATACACACAAGTCTTCAAGGGTCATATACACACAAATACATATATCTCTCAGTGCCCCTATATGACTCATTGTAGACATATACGTCTATCACCATTGACGTACACTCCCATGTACCGTTTATAACCAATCGGCACATCCATCACACTCAACATGTTGATAGGGAAATATCCCTGGTCTCCCCACTCTAATACTGATAATTTAACATGCCTACAACCATTATCCCTCAGAAAGAGTAATACATTGAAGACTTATGTGTCTTACATTTAAAGCAATACCATATGCTAGCATATATTCATTTAACCACATACGTATACACCTCATATAGTATACACCACTCACGTATACACCCATCTAATTATGCACCTCATAGAGTTATTTGACTATATAATTCAATTTATATCTTCCTAGTCAGCCAATACTCAATTGAATAATTCCATCATCAGTGACACTACACATCTAGTATACCTGCGTCTACCGAGGTGGGATACAAGGGAATACTCATGAATCCACATGCTCTATACATATCTAGATGCCACTCACATCTTAATATATAAGTATATACACATTACCCGCACCCGTATATTTAAAGTAATTTGCACATGAATCTAACTATACATCATACACAAGGACGTCATACACATTCACAAGTCAATAGCCATACCATACAGTATTCCTATACAGATCTCGAACCAAGAGTCTAAAACGACACCAGATAACTCTATACCTCGAGCTCTTGACATTAGGACTCTGTCCTAAGGCTAGACACTACCCACCTTAGGGCTAATGTATCCCAATCACCTATTGAAGCATTACATGTACTATCCTTACGCACATCGCAGTGCGGTGACCTGCATGTGCCACCAAAAACTGTCACGCCCCATTTCCCAGAATACCCGATACTTAAAATTTTCTATTCCAAGTAGTTTGAAGAGTGAGGGTAATGAAAGAGGAAAAGAACGAGAAAGGAGAAACTGAACAAGCAGGCCACTGCGCACATGCTGGGATAGTACAAGTAAAGCTTCACAATAACATCAAAACGATCTCATGAATACATAGATCAACAACAACAAAACAAATATATATAACACCTTCAATTTATATACATAACCCAGGTACACCACTACATATACACCATTATTCTCCACCACCCAAGACATCCATATCTTACCACCAGACAGCTCACATCTAGTGCTACTCCTGAACCCAGCTCCAAATCACCTCCAACCAACCTAACCCTGCTACCTGAAAAATGGGGAGGAGCACGTCAATGCGTGCCCCAGTAGGAACCAACTTGGGTTTGGAACTCCGTTTTAGGGTTATCAGATCACAAGGCAAGTAAGAGAAGTAGAGCATGAATCTAAGTGATATAGTGAAAATTAAATAGATAATCAAAGGAATCATACCTGTGGTCCATGTTGAGACACTGCAAGAAAAGGGTTAGCACGAATAATAATAATAACACAAGTATTTAAGCAACCAATATCTAATAAAATAAGTACAAGTGCCAGAGACTTGCCACAGAGTCACAAGGAACTGGCAAGGGGAAGGGAAAATGGTGCCGGCAGAAGGAGTAACATGCCAAATTCTTACCTTATTATGTTATAATTAAATTAATTTGGAACTTGGATAAACTGTGTGATACCAGGACCTGGAGTTCACCCCAAATGTGGGGTGAATATAGCACATGACACAGTGGACACGGGCACTGTACGCCGGGCCTCTCAGCTCCCCCGTCCCTGGCAGGAGTGAGGCTCTACAACCCCCTGACACTTCCACTCCCGGTAAAGACGAGTGGGTATGAAAATTCCCTTCACTCCCGGTAAAGGTGAGTGGGTGCAAACTCCACACAACACATAATCATCTCCCAACTTCACAGTCCAGGCCTCATATCCACAATTTACTCAAATCCCACCTAAAAACCCGGGCTTTACTAATTCACCCTCATTAAAGAGGACTGGGGTTTATTCAATTTTATTAGTTAACATCATAAGTGATACGTTAGGGGTCTTGATGGCATGGGTATGCACATATCGCATCATCTGCCCATCATCAGACATAGGGTCATGCACTCACGTGACATGTCCTCTATCAAAACACATCATCCACTCACAATTTCAATGTATCCATGCCATTCAAGCCACTAACTTCACCAATCACCACCGTGGCTCAAGGCCAACACTAACATATGCACATTACTCAAATTTTCAGATATTGCCTTCGTTGAGGCATTTCATCGAACACATGGCGGGCGTCATTCATATCAAAGCAACACACTATAATTTACATGTTCCAAGGACATGAATATTCATTCTAACACACAATCATAATAAGCAAGGATAATGATGGCCAATTATCCACAATTAATGAATAAAAATACTACTTAATGAATTCAGCTTGCTGAAATTGCAGAACAGTCAGATTGAGGGTGATTTTTGAGGCATTTGAAGTTGGAATTTGGAAAAACTTAAAACTACAAATTTGTAGATATGGGTGTCCTTGACTTACAGACAAAATTTCAGACAAAATATTAAGTATGTGATTTATGGTGAATTATTTGGTAAAGTGTGTCAAATCTGTTTTTCAGACAGATTTCAGAGCATGTGTTCAAATCCAATTTTGAGCATGTTCTAGCCAGATATTCGACAAACAAGAAATCTGATAAAATTTTAGGAAAACTTGTTAATTTTTCAACAAGACCAAGAACACAAAATTTCATTGAGTGTGCAGATATTTAAACTATTTCTACTGAACTGTGTCAAAGCTGGAAATCAAACAGACTTGCTGTAGAATTTGAATTTTTACTCCCAATTTCAGAATTGAAAATATATCAATATTTATATGATTTTGGGGTAGGACTTCAAGATCTACAAGCTCATATTTTTTTCGAACTTAAGTCGAGCTACAGTAACCATAATCAAGGTAAAATCAGACATCAAGAATTCTAAATTTTAAAAGGAGATGACTTTGCTAGGAATTTCAAAGGGGAAGTTGTGAAATTGGCAATAACATATAAAAATTGACTATCTTCAACACATATTAGATAAAACATGCTATAAAAACAAATTAGCAAAAATTAAATTGATTGTAATTCCAACTCCAAGAGATTCCTACCTCAAATCTCAAACTCTCTATCTCTTCCCCTTTCTTTCTTCTCCATCTTCTTCTTCCTTGAAGTAAGCTTGGACCCCTTTTATTTGAAAATGAAAATTAGGGGTTTTGGAGTGAAGAATAAGGGAAAGAGATGGGAGGTGTGATTGTGTATATATATTGTTATTGGTGAATGTGTATTTGTATATGTCTTATGAGTGGTTATATGTATATGTATGTGAATGATCTCTATTTTGATATGTATGTATCAGTATATGAATGTGTACGTATATGAGATGTGACTATCTACTGAATGTGTATGAATATTGGAATACACTTATTTGTGTTTATACTAGTATGTTGGTAAAAGTGTAAATATATTGGACGTTATGTATATAAGAGTATGGATAGCTACCGATTACTGTTAGTGCAGTTTAGGTAGCTTGACTGTATAGGTGTGTAATAACAGGATATGGTATGTGTGAATGGGTGTGTGCGCCCATACATTGTGATGTATGTGCATGGTTGCATGGATCCTAATATGTATATATGTATGTCTGTGTGTATACCTACTATTAGAATAATAATCTGGTGCATGAGCGAACGTGTATATAGCTATGTGTAGGCCTAGAGATGTATATATATATATAAAGTGTTAATGTGAATATACCTGTAGGTATATAATGAGTGTGTATATACATAGATGTGGAGTAGTTATGTGAAGTATTGTTTGTTACCTATATGTGAATATGTATCATACTTGTATGAATGTGAAGTGTAGGGATGTGTTCATGTAGGTGTACTGTGCAGTGGGAATATATGTAATGGTGTGTATATTGGATGAATGAATACATATATGTATATATATTTGTACGTATCTTGTTTGTCTACTTGCTGATCTATTCCATAGGGTTGTCTCTCTAGGTGTATCTCAGTGTGCTTTAGATAAATGTATTCTTGTTTGTATGAGTGAATATATAGGTCTGTACCAGAGCATGGGTGTATGTGTGTGAATGTGCAATGTAAATGTAGATGTGATAGATATGGAATATATGTATACATGTGTGATAAATGTAAGTGAATGAAACTGCTTGATATATGTGTATTGGACTGTGTGTCCTTGGTTGCACGTTTATGTATATACGTGTGCAAGGAGTGTAGATGTATATTTATATTTGTTTGTCCATTATGACAATATGTGTGTAGCAGATGCAGGGATAGTTATATATATATATATATATATATATATAGCATATGAAGGAAACACATTATGGTTGTGCACTCTCATGTGTATTGTGTGTGGTATATGTACCTATCTGTGTAAGGCAGTATGTGTACTGCTATGGATGTGACTAACTATTGTGTGTATGTATGTATTTACGTGCCTATGAATATGAGTAAGCCCATGTGACTAAGCATTGGAAGTATAAGGATCCGGAGTACATACGATGTGACACCGTGATGGTGACCCTGCTTATTAAGCAATGGTGTGTAGATTAATGTGTATAGCTAAATGTCTGTGCATGGATGTAGACGTAGATGTGTATATATATATATAACTCGTTTATACTTGATTGTATGGTGACGTATCTAAAAGCACGTCATGTATGGGTACGTTATGTATCGTGAGGTGGATATGGTGTGATGCCATATGCATATAGATATGGGAAGTGATCTAAATACATGTAATAATATGTATGGAGACTTATTTGTGATGTGTGATGTATATGTTAAGGTGTGAGTAGGTGTGCCTAGATGTTTATATGAAAGACATATGTGTATGTATATGTAATGATGCATATAGTGATATGGATGTGCCACTAGATGAGTAATAGGATGTATCTGTGACATGTGTGCGATGCGAATGTGTATGTATGCTAGTGAAGTATATAGTGTATATAAATGTGGGGTAGATACTTATTCTTGTTTGTACTTCATGGGTAGTAAGACCATCATACCTAGCTGACCTTTGGCAGGGTTCACACCCTAGGAAGTCCGAGGACGGACTTTATTTTAAGGTGGGTAGGATGTCATGCCCTAATTTGAACTATACGCGTATTCTACTGAACACATGTATATTTCTACTTACGATGCATGCGAGGGCATGAAATAAGCGTAGATATCGATGTATGTGACGTAGTACAAGGGGGATTAGGCCGTAATGCGTGGTTACGAGACGAGAAAGCAAGATTGAGAGCGGGAGAAGTGCAAATGACGTCGTGGGTGTAAAACGACAGGAGTGTGTTAGACGTGTGTAGGTGAAGCATGTATGCTCGCATGGATGTGCATGGATGTGTGTAGGAAGAGCCATGCAAGTGTGAAAGGGGTTGGGGGTCAATGGCAACCCCCTAAATTTTTAGAAAGGCGAGGGGCAAAATGGTCATTTGGACCAAAAGTGCTGTGCATACATCCTAAAGTGGTCGGTGCATAAAGTAATGGCAAACTTATAATTACTTGAAAGTTGAGGAGCATATAGGCAAGGATACTTTGGTCATGATGAATTAAGATAAGGATGGGGAGATTTTTCATAAGAGAATTCTAGATTTCTAGGTTTTAATCATTCTTATCTTTTCCTTTCATTTCCTCTCATTTCTTCTACACTCTTCTCATTTTCTCCCCCCTCCTTAGCCATGCCTATCCCCTCCCCTTTGACATGGCCGAAATTCCTTGAGACATACAAAAAAAACAAAGAGAAGAAGAAGAAGAAGAAGAAGAAGAAGAAGAAGAGAAGAGAAGAAAATCAAGATTGAGGTAGGAACTCTCTTGGACTTGGAATTCCATCAAATTTATTTGTGATATTATTTTATTATAGCATGTTTTACATAATATGTATTAGGGATGGTGAAAAATTCATGAGCCATGTTTCAATTTTTCAAATTATCCCTTGAAATTCTTAGTAAAACCACTCCTTTGGAAATTTGAAAATTCTGTTGGGTGATGTTTCTGTGATTACTGTTACTGTAGCCCGAATTAGGGTTCGAAAAAAATATAATCTTGTAGATCTTGAAGTTCTACCCCAAAATAATATAAATTTTGATATATGTTCAATTCAGAAATTAGGAGAAATAAATCCATCTTTACAGCATGTCTGTTTGATTTTCAGTGTTGACACAGTTTAGTAAAATTGTCCTAAACAGCTGCACACATCATAGAATTTTATGATCTTGGTCTTGTTGGAAATCTAACAAGTTTTTTTTAAAATTCATCTGGTACTTATATGTTGAAATTCTGCCTCCAACAGGCCCAAAATTGGATTTCAATACAGACCCTGAAATTTGTCTGAAAAATAGACTTGACACACCTCACCAAATAATTCACCATAAATCACATACTTAATAATTTTGTCTGAAATTTTGTTTGTAAGTCCAATACACCTGTATCTACAAATTTATAGTTTTAAGTTTTTCCAAATTCTAACTGAAATTGCCTCCAAAAACCACCCTCAATCTGACTGTTCTGTAATTTCAGCAAGCTGAATTTATGAAGTAGTGTTCTTACTCATTAATTGTGGATACTTGGCCATCATTATTCTTGCTTATTATGATTGTGTGATGAAATGAATATTCATGCCCTTAGCACATGTAAATTATAGTGTGTTGTTTTCATATGAATGACACCCGCCATGTGTTCGATGAAATGCCTCAACGAAGGCAATATCTGAAGATTTGAGTAACATGCATATGTTAGTGTTGGCCTTGAGCCACATTGATAATTGGTAAAGTTAGAGGCTTGAATGGCATGGATACATTGAAATTGTGAGTGGATGATATGTTGTGATAGAGAGCATGTCACGTGAGTGCATGACCCTATATTTGATGATGGACAATTGAAGTGATATGTGCATACCCAGGCCATCAAGACCCCTAACGTGTCACTTATGATGTTAACTGATAAAATTGAATAAATCTCAGTCCTCTCTAATGAGGGTGAGTTAGCAAAGCCCGGGTT
The DNA here is from genome assembly GCA_030789695.1 of Scilla litardierei. NCBI lineage: Eukaryota > Viridiplantae > Streptophyta > Magnoliopsida > Asparagales > Asparagaceae > Scilla > Scilla litardierei. The sequence continues at coordinate 13,142,745 of CM061137.1, read as the reverse complement.
TTAGGTGGGATTTGAGTAAATTGTGGATATGAGGCCTGGACTGTGAAGTTGGGAGACGATTATGTGATGTGTGGAGTTTACACCCACTCGCCTTTACCGGAAGTGGAGAGGATTTTCATACCCACTCGCCTTTACCGGGAGTAGAGGTGTTAGGGGGTTGTAGAGCCTCACTCCTGCCAGGGACGGGGGAGCTGAGAGGCCCGACGTACAGTGCACGTGTCCACTGCGTCGTGTGCTATATTCACCCCACATTTGGGGTGAAGTCCAGGTCCTGGTATCACACAGTTTACCCAAATTTCAATTGACTCAATTATGAAATAATAAAATAAGATTTGTGTGTTACTTCTACTACTGGCAGCACTACCCCTTCCCCTTTGTCCGTACTTTGTGGCTTTGTGTCATGCCTCAGACACTTGCACTTATATTATTTGATATTGGTTGCTTGAACCCTCATGTTATTATTATTGTTATTATTATTATTATTCATGCTAACCCCTTTCTTGCAGTAACTCGACACTGGACCACAGGTATGATTCCCTTATTTTAACTATTTAATTTTCATTATATCACTTAGTTACATACTCCATTTCTCTTGCTTGCCTTGTGATTTGATAACCTTAGAACGGAGTTCCAAACCCAAGTTGGTTCCTACTGGGGCACACATTAATGTGTTCCTCTTTATTTTTCAGGTAGCAGGGATATCATTGTTGGAGGTGACTTGGAGTTGGGTTCAGGGGTATCACTCGGTGTGAGCTGTCCTGTAGAGTGACTTGATTGTCTTGGGAGGTGGAGAGTATTGGTGTATGTTAAATGATGTATCTAGGTGATGTATATAAATGAAAGTTGTTATATAAAATGTGTTGTTGTTGTTTTATGAGGCTGTTTGATACTACTGTGGAGTTTACTTGTACTATCCCAGCATGTGCGCAGTGGCCTGTTTGTTCTGTTTTTGCCTTCTCTTTCTTTTTCCTCTTTCATCACCTTCACTCTTCAGGATACCTGAAAAAAAATTTTAGATGCCGGGTATTCTGAGGAACGGGGTGTGACATATCCTTTGTGTAGCAGAAATTTCGTTAGTCTCTTATACTAGGCCCTTGGTGCTTGCTTCAACCCCATAGAGGGCCTTTTCAGCTGATACACATGATTAGGGAGGAAGGGGGTCTTCAAAACCTTTGGGCTGCTCCACATATACCTCTTCGTTTAGAATACCATTTAGAAAGGCACTCTTCGCATCCATCTGATGAAGTTTGAAGTTGAAGCTGCATGCTACGGCAAGTAAGAGTATGATAGATTCCAGTCGAGCAACATGAGCAAACGTCTCAAAGTTTACACATTCCACCTGAGTATATCCTTGAGCAACAAGACAGGCTTTGTTACGAGTGATGTTACCTCTCTCATGAGTTTTACTTTTAAAAATCCATCTCGTATTAATAACATGTATTCCCTTTGGTCTTTCCACAAGGGTCCGGACATCATTTCGCTAAAACTTATTCAGTTCATCTTGCATGGTTGATACCCAGTATTCATCAATAAGGGCCTCCTTCACATTTTTTGGTTCAACTAAAGAGATGAAGCAAACATACTCGACAAGGTCTCGATAGTTGACACGGTTAGTCCCCCTCTTACGATGTTCTTCAAAGACATCACCTATAATCAGCTCAGGAGGATGGTTTCGTATCACTCTGGTAATCCCATCAAGAGCGTGAGTAACAGCTTGATCACCCTTGGGTTCTTCAGCTGATGTTGTTTCTTGTGTTGCAACATCAGTTGGAACATGATCATATGTTGTATCTGGTGTTGCAACATTGGTTACAACATGCTCTTCTTCTTCTGTGCAGTCCTCCTGTGATGACCTCCCTTCTACTGTGGCAATCTCTGTTTGCTGATCAAAATCATCTATAACAACATTTATAGACTCCATCATGGTATTGGTACGTTTATGGTACACTCTATACGCACGACTGGATGTAGAATAACCCAGAAATATTCCTTCATCACTTTTAGCATCAAACTTCCCTCTTGGAGTACGGTCATTTAAAAAATAGCACTTACTTCCAAATATGTGGAAGTAGGAGACATCTGGCTTTCTTCGGTTCCAGATTTCATACTGCGTTTTCTCAGTCCTAGGACAAAGATGAACTTTGTTAATTGTATAGCAAGCCGTATTGATAGCTTCAGCCCACTAGCTTACACTGATTTCTCTAGCATTTAGCATAACACGAGCCATCTATTACAAGGTGCGGTCTTCCTCTAGAAAACTCCATTTTGTTGAGGAGTCTTTGGGGCCGAGAATTCATGAGCAATACCCGGGACTCACAGAACTCAGCAAATGATCAGTTTTCAAACCCCTTTCCATGATCACTTCTGATTCTGACAACCTTGCAGATAATGCTTCCTTTCTCAATTTGCAGACGAACACATAATTTCTTAAATGCTTTGAAAGTGTCTGATTTTTCCTTAAGAAAATCTACCAAGTTAAACCTAGAAAAATCATCAACACAGACGAAAATGTATTTCTTACATCTAACACTAGTTTCAGACGTAGGCCCAATCAGATCCATATGTAGAAGTTCCAGAGTCTTGGACGTAGTAATGACCTGCAGTTGTTTGTGACTAGTCTTCTGCTGCTTGCCCAGTTGACATGGACCACATACGCCTTCGTTCTTCTTGTTTAACACAAGGTATTCCTCTGACAGCACCCACCTTAGAGATTTTCATGAGAGTTTTAAAGTTCATGTGCCCAAGTTTTTTATGCCACTGTTCACACGTCAACACGAGTATGAAGACAAGTAGTAGTCTTTTGGAGGAGATAGCAGTTATTTGCAGATCTTTTCCCACTAAGAATGCATTCTTAACTGGAATTATACACAAGGCATTTCTCCTTTGTAAACCTCACCAAAAGCCCTTGGTCACACAACTGATTGATGCTAATAAGGTTTGCTTTAAGATCTTCGACATGTAGAACATTCTTAAGCTTGGGAAACCTGACCACATTCAGATCTCATTTTCCTACAACTATGCTTTTCCCCATCCCCAAATGTCACACGGCCTCCAGTGCACGTCTAGTAATTGTCTAGCACTTTCTTGTTACCATTCATATGGCGAGAGCATCCACTATCAAAATTCCACATATTATCGGAAGATGCAATCAAAGAAGTGTATGCCACCATGTTGTACAGGTCAGACTTCCTTACCATTGCTTCTTCATCTTCATATCATGTTGTCTAGCATTTCTTCCTTCTAAACAATGTCGCATGAGACTGAAGCAGTTTCTCTCAGTGTGTACTATGAACTTACAGTAACCACACACAGGACGACCACCTTTTATGCCTCTGGTCAATTCTTCAATCATGACTCTTGTGTTGACCCATTCTTTCAAGTTCTTTGGTGACTAGAATTCTTCTCTCCTTTAGCACATGGTAATAGGCTCCTCTATTGTACCCACACCCGTGCGATCTCCTGAAGTCTTCCCCATATTCAGAATATCATCTAATTTCGACTTTCCAGAGTTCCATTTATTTAGAATACTCTCAGCCTTCTCAGCCCTGAGCAGAGTTTTTCTGATAGTTCCTTCTAAATTTGTGAGACTATGTTTGGCTTCCAAGAGACTAGCTTTGGTTTCTTCCTTTTCTCCCTTTAATTTAATATTTTCATCTTTCAATATTTTGTTTATTTCATAGATCTTCATCCATTTATTGTACATCATTTTATAGGCAGTTCGAATATCCTCTTCACTTACATCCTCATCACTTTCAGCTTCAGAATCTGATTCACTGTTATATGTTGTAGTTGATGTTGCAACACTAGAATTGACATTGTCTAGCTTATGGGCTGAACTCATACCTGATGTTGCAACATCAGATCCAACATGACTATGAGTATTGCAGTTAGATTGTCTTTTCAAGGATGCTGTGAAAGCAACATAGTTGCTGGTGATGTCATCATCTCTAGCACTTCCCTCAGACTCATCATCACTCCAGGTACTAGATAAGGACTTCCCTTTTTACTTCTTCAAAGTGTTGACACACTCAGCTTGTATGTGTCCAAAGCCTTCACATTCTCTACAATGTATCCCTTTTCCTTTATTTTTCTGGTCATATCTCTGAGTAGGACTGATTTCAGCATAACATTACCTTATTTCACCCTTATTGGACCCCAATTTGTGCATATTAAGTGTTAAAATAGCTCTAGTATAGTTATATTCAGAAAATCATATAATATTATAGCCTAATCTCATAGTTTCAATAATTATTGAACTAATTTGTGCTTCTTCATATTTTTCAGGAATAGAGCTCGAGCCCACGATTCCAACGGCTGTTCATTCAGATTTTTCGGAGCTCGGGAGAATTATCTACAAATTTTGGAAGGAAATCAGTTTAAAGAAAGAAAAAATCCAGGCCAGCGGCCCCCTTTCCAAGCGGACCGCTGAATAGTTAAATGAAACAAAAAAATAAAGTGAGAAGGCCCAGCGGGCCGGCCCGCCTGGCCGGCTCGCCAAGCAAAAATGTGGGCACGCGTAAGGCAATTCAAACCGCCTGCCCCAGCAGGCGGGCGGCTCTCCATCGGGCCAGGTATCTGACCCGGCCCATCAGCTGGCAAGCGGGCGTGGATTTGAAGCGGGTGCGGGTGCCAGGATCTGACCCATTTACGCAAGACCAGACCCGCAATGTTCTTTAAAGTGAATTTGATGCATTTCTTGATGGATTTTAATGATTTTGGACACGATTTTGATCAGAATTCGAGCCTGGTTGTGACTCTTCAGCTTATTTTCATGATCAGCAGCTCAAGGGGTAGAATTTAAAGGGTTTCATGGCGTTATCTATATATTGATTAGGGGGAGGATGAAGATCCAAACACATTAAACCACACGAAGAGTGTAAAGCCTATAAATATGTGTTTTCCTTGAGCTATTTGCATCAGATTTTGTAGCGTTTTTCTCCTATATAATTCTGGTTATAGAGAGGCTATTGTGAGTAAACTTGTTGAGATTTTTAGGGGAGGAAGAAGGAGTTTCATGGGCAAAGTTTGAAGGGTGTAATTGGTGATGTCATCCTAAATTATTGTGTTTTTCTTTCAAGTTTCTTTTCATATAAATAAAATCATGTTTTCAATGATTATATTCTCTTTTATTTTCAATATGCGTGGTTAAATTTTAATTGTGCAAGATATGGTGTAGTTAGGAGATGTGATTTGTGAAAATTTGGTTGAATTTTTAAGCTTTCAAAGTAAACGTTGCTAATGCTTTTAATCTTTTCTATTAACCTTTTCATTCATCTTCCAAAAGAATATGAATGATTAGTTGATTACCCCACACGGGTAAATCTTCATCTTCCCAAAAGGAAGTTTCATTTTTTATTATAAAAAGATTATTATTTTAGCAACAACTTTTATCGAATTTGTGCTTTAATCCTCACAAGGGTATTTTTCGACGACTTTCTCTCAAAAAAGTCGTTGAGTTATCTCTAACCAACCAAATTAAAACAAATCATGGATCCTAATGAAACAATATCATGTACATATTTATAAATATTTTCTAAAACAAAAACGTTCTTCACTCATTTTTCCATAAACTTAAAAAACAAACATCATACAAAGTATTTGGCTTCTCTAAGATTATTCTTTAAATTGATTTGAACTTGTGGTTGCAACAAATTTTCTCCTGAGAATATGATATCCGGACTCCTGGAACTTTCCTACTTGCACGAACTCTTACGCTTGAGAGTAACACATTTTTGGGTGAGGTAAGTTTTTGGCGCCGTTGCCCGGGAGAACGGCTTGCTACCAAAGTTTATTTCATTCAGAGGACCTTTCATGATATCTTTCCACTTTGTTGTTCATAATCTTTTTGTTTTGATTTTTTTTTCTTTCTTTCTTCAACATTAAAACCCATAAAAATTTGAACTTTCTTTCTTTCTTTTTTCTTTCTGAAAAAAAGAACTTGTGCTTGGTTTATGTGGCATAGGACTCCTAGGACAAAGAGGTTAACTAGACGCTTTCAAATGGCTGAAAATAATACAAACAATGATGAAAACACCAGTAACAACAATGAAAACAATTTGCAAACTGGAGTTCCTAGAACTTTAAAAAATCATCTCAGACCACTAGAACTAGCACATCCTCATGCTTTGTCTTACCCGCTGATGCAAATTCTTTTAATTTCAAACCAGGGGTAATCCAACTCTTACCCACCTTTCATGGGATGGACAAAGAAAACCCTTATCTTCATATTAAAAGGATTTGAAGAAGTGTGTTTAACATGTTTTGATGGAAAGACGAGTGAAGACATGATATATCTAAAACTAATTCCATTCTCATTAAAAGAAAAGGCTAAAAACTGGTTGAATGCTTTGCCACCACGTTCTATCACTACTTGGATTGAATTACAGGCTGAATTCTTAAAGAAATTCTTTCCTATACACAGGACACATGGATTGAAAAGACAGATCATGAACTTTGCCCAAAAAGGGAGGAAACGTTCTATCAAGCGTGGGAGAGGTTCAATGAGCTGCTGCTAGTGTGTCCACATAATGGCTTTGACAAAAGTAGGATTATTGGCTTCTACTACGATGGACTACAACCCCAAATGAAACAATTCGTAGAGATGATGTGCAACAGGGGATTCTTCGATAAAGAGCTAAATGAAGCTAAGACGTACTTGGAGGAGTTATCAAAGAACGCACAAACATGGGACACTACTTCAGAGTACGACAGAGGATCCATTCCAACACCTTCCCAACCATCACGTGGAGGAATGCACACTTTAAAGCCAAAAGATGTGATGGAAGCGAAGATGGAAGCTTTGCTCACAAAGAAGCTTCAAGCCCTCAATTTGAAAGGATCCAAAGGAGTTGAGGTCGTTCAAAGCTGTGCACTTTGCGAGGTTGGTGGCCATGATACTAATACTTGCCCCCACACTTCCAGCTTTAAAGAGCATGCTAAGTAATCCTACGGAGGTAAACCAGATATCAACCAATTATCAAGGTTTTAATTCTAACAATAGGGGGTGGCAAAATAATTCCAATCTAAGTTGGGGGCCCCAACAACCCCAACAACAACAGCAACAACAATAACAAGCTCCTCCTCCCTTTAGACAGCCACAATTCAACAACAACTACCAAGGGGGGATCCAGTGGAGGAACCAAGATCTAACGCAAGAATAACATATGCAACCATTTGGAGATGCACTTCAACAACTTATCTAACTGTAACAAGCCTAAATGCAATAGCGACAGGCTCAATTCCAAGCACAACGGACCCAAAACCAACAAATAAGCGAAAGCCTGGCTAAGCTTACGGTAACTTTGGAAAAAGGCAAGCTTCCATCACAACCATTTCTGAATCCTAATAAGAGCTCATCTTCTTCTGTAGGTAACAACATAAAACCTTGCCAAGCTGTCACCACACTAAGGAGTGGGAAGAAAATTCCGAAACCTGATCCACCAAGCATTGAACCTGAACAAGAGGATGGGATTCAACCACAAGAAAAGGTGCAGGAGGAGAGCACTGACGATGGCTTGAACAATAAATACATTGAAGAGGAAGAGCCTGCACCACATGTACCTTCAGCACCAATTCCTCAACGGCTACTTCAAACGAAAAAGATAAGTACCAATTTGAGATTCGTGAAATTTTTCGGAAGTGCCAGATAAATATTCCTTTGATTGATGCTATAAATCAGATCCCTGCATATGCCAAATTTCTAAAAGACCTTTGCGCAATTAAAAGAAAGTTAAATGTGAAGAAAAAGGCATTCTTAACTAAGAGGTTAGCTCCACAGTTCAACAAAATACACCACCAAAATTTAGAGATCCTGGATCACCCACCTTCACTTGTAATATTGGCACTAAAAAGATTGGAAATGCTTTATTGGATTTAGGATCTAGTGTCAACATTTTACCTTATCCTATTTTTACACAGCTTGGGTTAGGGGAGCTAAAACCAACATCTGTTGTACAACAACTAGCTAATAGGTCTATTAAAGTTTCCAAGGGGTGTATTGAAGATGCACTTGTCCAAGTAGACAAATTTTATTACCCTGCAGACTTTATAGTCCTAGACATCCAAGGACCCCAAGCTACAAATTCTACTCCCATCATCCTTGATAGACCTTTCCTTGCAACATGTAATGCCTTAATTAATTGTAGAAATGGTCAACTAAAAATCACTTTTGGAAACATGTCTTTAGACTTAAACATTTTTAATACATGTAAGCTTCCAAGTGTGGATGATGAAGTTAAAGAGGTGAACATGACTGATTCTTTGGTGAATGATTTCATTATCTCTGAATTTGATGGTGATACTACAATTGTGGAGGATACTGATGATATCTCTTTTGTACAGGAATATATGAAGGAGCTTAATGCGATGTGGGAGCCTAGGTTTGAGGCCTTGCCATCAAATCCATCAACTCTCAAACCATCTGAAATGGAGGTTCCAAAGCCTGAACTCAAGCCATTTCCTGAATTTCTCAAGTATGCTTTTCTAGGAGATGAAAACAGCTTTTCCGTGGTAATATCTTCTAAACTCTCTTTAGAACAGGAAAGCTCGTTAATTGAAGTTTTGAAAAAGCATAAGGAGGCTATTGGATGGTCCATTGCTGATATTAAAGGAATTAGTCCCATTGTATGCATGCATCACATTTACTTAGAAGACGATGCCAAACCTACTAGAGAATTTCAACGAAGGTTAAACCCTACATTAAAAGAAGTAGTAAAAGGCGAGATTCTAAAATTATTAGATGCAGGTATCATATACCTAATTTCTGACAGCAAATGGGTTAGTCCCATTCAGGTAGTACCTAAAAAGTCTGTCCTCACTGTGGTTAGAAAAGAGAATAATGAACTTATCCCTGTTAGAACCACCACAGGATGGAGGATGTGTATAGATTATAGGAAACTGAATTCCCGGACTAGGAAAGACCACTTTCCTATACCATTCCTTGATCAAATTGTAGAGAGAGTGGTTGGACATAAGTACTATTGTTTCTTAGACGGCTATTCTGGTTACTTTCAGATTGAGATTGCACCAGAGGATCAGGAGAAAACAAATTTTACTTGTCCTTTTGGTACTTTTGCTTTTAAGAAAATGCCGTTTGGTATATGTAATGCCCATGCTACTTTTCAGCGATGCATGCTTAGTATTTTTGATGATATGACTGAGAAAATTGTAAAGGTATTCATGGACGACTTTTTTGTATATGGTAGCTCTTTTCATGATTGTTTAGCTAACTTAGCTCGTGTTCTTGACAGGTGTATTGAGAAAAACATCCTATTGAATTGGGAGAAATGCCATTTCATGACCACTGAGGGCATAGTCCTTGGTCATGTAGTTTCAAAGGAGGGGATTCAGGTAGACAGAGCCAAGGTAGCAGTAATTGAGAAGCTACCAAGTCTCAAGTGTGTGAGGGATATCAGATCATTTCTTGGTCACACAGGATTCTACAGGCGATTTATTAAAGATTTTAGTTGTAACGGTCGCTTCCCGACCTTATGAATTTCTACGTGTACGTACGTTTCCGTACTCGTATTTTATTTGGCTTTTTCTTGGTTTCGGTATATACGATGTGATATGCCGTTGTTACCGTATGGAAGTGTAGATTTTTATAGTAATTTTTGGGAACGTAATTTCATGGCTCGTTTTCTCGCAAAATAGCTTTGAATGGAAGGTCGTTGTGGTCTTTTGGCTTCAACGCTCAATTCTCGATTTTACAATAATTGTCGGTATGATTAGCACGCGGCCAGACCCTGTAGCCCCGTACTTCTCGTCTCTGCGATCGTCCTGGTATTTTTGGATTATTTTTTCGATGCCCGTAGAGGGACTTATCCCCTAATTCTATTTCCAACCCTTGTTAACCCTTAATCTATTTGCAATTCAAATTTAAACCAAATCCTAATCTAGATCCACAAATATCTCATACGTATGAGTGGTTGTTTTTCCTTCCTATCCTCGCCCTCTTTTCCGCCTACTTGCACCCTCCCTATCTCTATCTCTCTCCTGCATTTAACCCAAATCTCTAGAGGAGATTAGCAATTTTTTCCATCTTTAAACCCAACTCCTGTGTTTTACCCCTAGGGCACAACATTTCAGCCGCCGCCTCTTTCATATCCCAAACCCTAGACCCGCACCCCCTCTTCCCCACGCTAGTCGACCCTAGCTCCCCCTCATCGCGACCCTCCTCCTCCACGGTGATCCCCCATCGACGGCCACAGCTCCGCCTGCACAACACCCCGCTTAGCCGTTCTCCCCTCATGTCAGTAGCAGCAGCCGCCTGCTGCTTTCTCGACCGAAGCACACTGTTTCTTGACCGCTGCACAGCCCGCCGGCCGTCCCCGGAGCCCCCTGTCGCCGCCCTTCCAGCGAGCAGTGCCAGCGTCGATCGCAACAACAGCGGCTGCCGCTGTTTCATCCTCCGACGTGTCGGCAGCCGCCAAGAACAGCCGCCGGCAGTCTCTCCCTCCCCGCCAGCGACGCTCGACGCAGTGGCACCCCGTGTGACGTCCCTCCATCGTCGTTTACCCTCTTCGATCGCTGTTTTGGCCCACTTGGCCATTGTTCCTCTTGCTCGCTGATCCACGGCCCCTTGACACCGCTGACGTTCCCTACTGACTGCTACCATGCTCCTCTTCGCTGTCCGCTATCCCTGCTCGCTGCCCTCACTTCCAGTTCACTGCCAGAACGTGTCTTGCTACGTCAACCATAGCCGAGATGCCGTAGACAACGATGAGCTTCCACCGTTCAAACTCTACTTCCATTCTACGTCAAATGCCGGAGAGGTTGGTTCCCCTAACATGTAGTGAACCCACACCGTAGCTCATCAAAACCTAAATAAAATCAACAACTTAATTTAACTAAAGTTAATTTCTACATCTTTAAAATGTTTTCCACCGTAGGAAAGATCGACGAATGGACTAATTTTCTGTGCACATAGGGTAGACGTTGATCTAGACTGAACAAAACATCAAAAGATGTGACTTTTGACTCTTAGGGTAGTCCCGCCAAAATTTAGAAACAACCCGTAATAGGATTGACAAAAAGCACGATCTGACATCGCCGTGATCCTGTTTCAGACAGACCATTACCGACATGACGCTTCGATGGGATACTCCAGACAGACGACGCACTCGCCACCGCAGGCAAGTTTTTACACTTGTACTCGTACGGCCACGTTTAGGCCATCACTTACTTAGAATGTTAGAGTACATATAAAGAGAACGTCCTGACAGCTTAGACTTGACGACGAAGTCTAAGCACAAAACAACAACAATTGACAACTTAGGGCTTTTCTGTGTGTGTGCGTGTGGACCCCCTAGAACAACAACTTAACAACAGAACTTTCATAACTGGTCAAGTCTTGTCCTCTTTGTTCTTGTGGTATACCTTATGGGTGTCTCGACGTCTCACCAGGGGAGTGAGCGTCCCAGCAGACCGTTCCTTTTCGTGTATACCTTACGGGAAGTCTCGGCGTCTCATCAGGGGAGTGAGCACCCCGGTGGACCGAGGGGAGAGGCACTCACCAAGGGTGTGAGCGGTACTCGTACAGTCCAGTCTTGTCTTGTCTTGAGCACTTGGGGTGGGGCTGGGTTAGCGGCCACCAGATAGGGAGTTTGGCCACTCTCTACTCTGCAGGCGCGAGCTCTCTTTGGTGTCACACTCACGTCATGTCATGTCATGTCTTGTCCCGTTTAGGTTATTCCCGTAGTCGGTAGCACACGCTACGGCTACTGCTTGTCGTGTTTACTTTTCCTGCTCCGTTTTACTTTCTGTCATGTTATAACCCCAACATGTTAATCAACCAATAAAATGTTGCTTAAAATTATAGTACACTTGTAGTAGAGTCTAACATTTATTTGTAGACTTTAGCTGACGTACAATTCGTTTTCTCTTTGGTGCTGTACGTAAGGTGTCGAGCCAGAGTTCGTGGACGAGGCAGATTTACCGGAGTACGTGGAGCCCGAGGACGACGCCCCAGAGGACGTACCTGACGAGGACCAGACTTAGACATTCCCCACCGTTGGGGACTTCTTGAGGTTACTACTTTTTTGTCGGGGTGAGTAGCACCACTTTACTCTCTGCCTAGGTTGGCTTCGCACTATTAGTTTCCTTTTCTGTAGTTTGTTGCCATGCTTAGGCTCTTTTTTAGACTTGTCATATGCTGGATATTATCTCTTTCATAAAATGAATGCATCCTTTTCTTTCTGTACTTTTGTTGTTCCGGATTATTTATATGCAAGAACCTGAAATTTTTGAATGGTACCCCTACAGACGCTTATTGGGTCCGAGTTTCACAGCTCCGGCCCAAGCGGGCCTTAGTCACGTTTCGCTTCCGTCGTTTTGGGAAGCGGGACGTGACAGGTTTTAGTGGTGGCTCTTGCAGGTCATGCAAAAAGTTCGGAACAATAAGAGTACCGCATTCATTTAATATCCATGTGCAAGTCTAAATTAGGTAGGAAGACTTATATAGACATCCAGGTTTGATAGTCAAGCGCCTTGGTTATGATTTAGTCATACACGTCTTAGGATACCTTAGTAGCCCTCACTCGACTCTGACCGTGTTAGATTTCTAGAGCTCGCCTTTTAGTCGTTCGCTCGGGTCCATCGACTTCAGGCCCATCAAAACGTAACCTTGATTTCTCTTAGGAACCTTTTCCTGAGACCCTGATTACAGTCTAGCTCATTAGGAAGTCTTAGTCCCGAGTTCTCCTGATCTTTAGACGGCCCGATAATTAGAATCCCTGACTTCTATCATCTTTCTGATCATTACACTTCTGTGTCATCGACCGTAGGATTCCACCTGGCTTTTCATGGGTCATCTCCTAGTCATATTATGTTTGGATCATTTGATTCTTTTCCTTGCCCTTGAATCACGTGATCCGTTCGTCGTTAGTCACCAATCGTTGAATCTTTTCCATTCAGCCTTCTGACCCTTCTAAAGTATTTTCAATATTATTTTTCGAATTCCTTCCGCAGTTTCAATTCTTTGAAAAATTAGCGTGAACTTAGATTTCCTACCTTTCGGTTAACTTGAATGCATACTTTGAATTTCGAATTTTTTCATCAAAATCTTTAATTACCATCTTATAATATTTCTAACCTATATCTTTCGAATTTTAGTTTATATGTATATATATATGTATATATATATATATATATAACTTTATTTCCATTTTGATAATTTAAGATATCATTCCTTTCTTTCTATACTATTAAATTTATTTTAACCACTTATCGTATAATGTTTTAAGGATATTTTTGAAGCTAAAAAAAGACTTCAATTTTTAGTATATCAGTTTTCTAATCATCATATTCGTATTTCAAAAATCTGCTATAAATCTATTTACATTTGTAAAACACTTTTCCGTATTATTAAATCTATTAGATCTATATACCCTACTCATTATTTTCTTAGTCTAACACTTTTCCGTATTTTAAAACTTTACCATCTGCTCGCTATTCTTACGTATTTTTTTATAAGAATATAAATGTGATATCATGTTTATACATTTTCCCCTTCACCAACTTGGTTGTTCAGAATTATATTTTTGTTCCACCTAATCAAGCTATCACTTTATCTGTTGCCTCATCTGAACCCGTTCATCCCGGTCTTGTTTCGATTCAATTTCGACTTCGGTTTCCTCACAATTGTTTGGCTATCTCATTAGTGCTTGTCGTTGCATGTGTCAACCTTAGTATTGTATAGTGAGACCATTAGTTTAATTTTGACTTGTCGTTGTGGTGCTTGTTTTTAGGGGTGTGCTTACGCTTAGTATATTAATATGTTATGATTGCATGTTGTGTTATTTTTATGTGTACTCAATATCATACTTGATAAATATATATATGAAGTGGTAGATAGGATATTATAGTGTACTAGTTAGTCATATATGTGTGGTTAGTTATATCAATATAGGGATGACTGTATGCATTAGTATTAGTGTTTGAATATCTACTGAGGGTATATGTATGTTGGAATATAGGGATGACTGTATGTATTAGTATTAGTGTTTGAATATCTACTAAGGGTATATGTATGTTGGATGTACCTGTCACTGTTTGTGAATGTATGTAAGTAAAGTTAGGTGCATGTCTATTGTAATATATGTGAAGATAAGTGTGTCTATAGTTGAGTGTATATATTGAAAGAATTATATTTAGTGCGTGTGGGCGTGTGCCCATGCGTAGATAGGTATGTGTTTAGTTATGAGGACGATTTATGCATATTGAATGAATAAGTGTGATGTACGGTTATAATCTTGTATAGTATTGGTTGCCCTTGCGGGATTTTGCTTGTGTATGTGTATACTAGGAGGTATACATGATTATTGTATGTTACAACTATATGTATGGATAGGTGTATGTAATAGTATACTAATTAAATGTAAATTGCTATGGCATGGATGTATTATATGTATCATTGCTATGTAGCATTATTTTATTTAATTGATATTGTATGTGTGTATAGTGAAGTATTAGTGCGTGCCTTAAATATAATATTATTTTTTTAATTATGGCGCGAAATCAATGTATTAATAATATGGTGTATTAGTCGAGGTATATTAGATGTAATATCGACATATAGTTAGTGATATATGTGTGTGAATAGTAAGGGGTTACTATCTGTCGTAACTATAATATTGGTTGAAATTATATTGAATAATGATTAATCATGTTATATATGTATGTGTTGTGATATATTAGTATTGAGGTGTGATATGTAAATTGGGGATGCGTGTGTATATTATTGTATAGTTATTTATTGACATTAATACTATTGTTATTATTATTGTGTGATAGTAATATTGGTTGGGTATTTACGCTCGAGGGCGTAGCTATGGTATGTATGTTGTGTCTTGGATATAGTTATAGGACTGTATGTGATGTTTATATATGATGAAGTATCTGAGTGTATTTAGATAACTATATAAATTAGTGTATGTATGGTAGGAGTGAATGTAAAATAGATATGGCAAGCGTGCTTTAATATTGTTGGTGTGATTATATGTGTTGATGTGCTTGACGTTGAATAGGGGTAGTATACACATGTTCGATTGGTATATAGGTAGTTATCTATACATGAAGTGCTATGATGGTATAGGTTAGTGTGAAGTATATTATGTAAATATCTGTACCTCGGTGGTGTGATAAGTGAGCAGTAGATATTTAAGAGATGTAAGTTATTATATATATGATCGAAGTATGTGCGTGAATCTGACTGTCTGTGATTGGTATAAGTATGGAGTGCATATATATGTATATGTATATGTTGTGATATTAACGTTTGACTACCTGGTGCATATATAAGCACTTGAATTAATTATACATGGTTGAGTTATAGTGTAATATGATTTGGGGTAGTTACTAGTATGGCTAGATATATATTTTAAGTTAGAAAGTCTGGGGACGGACTTTATTCTTAAGGTGGATAGAATGTAACAGTCGCTTCCCGACCTTATGAATTTCTACGTGTACGTATGTTTTCGTACTCGTATTTTATTTGGCTTTTTCTTGGTTTCGGTATATACAATGTGATATGCCTTTATGACAGTATGGAAGTGTATATTTTTATAGTAACTTTTGGGAACGTCATTTCACGGCTCGTTTTCTCGCAAAACAGCTTTAAATGGAAGGGAGTTTTGGTCTTTTGGCTTCAACGCTCAGTTCTTGATTTTACAATAATTGTCGGTAGGATTAGCATGCGGCCAGACCCCGTAGCCCCGTACTTCTCGTCTCTGCTATCATCCCGGTATTTTCGGATTATTTTTCTGATGCCCGTATGGGGACTTATCCCCTAATTCTATTTCCAACCCTTGTTAACCCTTAATCTATTTGAAATTCAAATTTAAACCAAATCCTAATCTAGATCCACAGATATCTCATACGTATAAGTGGTTGTTTTTCCTTCCCATCCTCACCCTCTTCTCCCCCTACTTGCACACTCCCTATCTCTATCTCTCTCCCGCATTTAACCCAAATCTCTAGAGGAGATTAGCAAATTTATCCATCTTTAAACCCAACTCCTGCGTTTTACCCTTAGGGCACAACGTTTCAGCCGCCGCCTCTTTCATATCCCAAACCCTAGACCCGCGCCCCCTCTTCCCCCCACCAGTCGACCCTAGCTCCCCCTCATCACGGCCCTCCTCCTCCACGGCAATCCCCCGTCGATGGCCACAGCTCCGCCTGCACAACACCTCGCTCAGCCGTTCTCCCCTCGCGTCAGTAGCAGCCGTCGCCTAATGCTTTCCCGGCCGCCGTACACTGTTTCCCGGCCGCTGCACAGCCCGCTGGCCGTCCCCGGAGCCACCTGTTGCCACCCTTCCAGTGAGCAGCGCCGGCGTTGATCGCAACAGCAACGGCTGCCGCTGTTTCATCCTCTAACGTGCCGGCAGCCGCCAAGAACAACTACATGTTGTCTCTCCCTCCCTGCCAGCGACGCTCGACGTAGCGACACCCCATGTGACGTCCCTCCATCGCCGTTTACCCTCTTGGACTGCTGTTTTGGCCCACTTGGCCATTGTTCCTCTTGCTCGCTGATCCGCGGCCCCTCAACGCCGCTAACGTTCCCTATGGACTGCTACCGTGCTCCTCTTCTCTGTCTGATATCCTCGCTCGCTGCCCTCACTTCCAGTTCGCTGCCAGAACGTGTCTTGCTACGTCAACCGTAGCCGAGACACCGTAGACGATGAGGAGCTTCCACCGTTCAGACTCTACTTCCATTCTACGTCAAATGCCAGAGAGGTTGGTTCCCCTAACATGTAGTGAACCCACACCGTAGCTCATCAAAACCTAAATAAAATCAGCAACTTAATTTAACTAAAGTTAATTTCTGTATCTTTAAAACGTTGTCCACCGTAGGAAAGATCGACGAACGAACTAATTTTCTGTGCACATAGGGTAGACGTCAATCTAGACTGAACGAAACATCAAAAGACGTGACTTTTGACTGTTAGGGTAATCCCGCCAAAATTTAGAAACAAATCGTAATAGGATTGACAAAAAGCGCGATCTGACATCGCCGTGATCCTGTTTCAGACAGACCATCACCGACGCGATGCTTCGACGGGACACTCCGGACAGACGACACACTCGCCACCGTAGGCAAGTGTTTACACTTGTACTCGTACGGCCACATTTAGGCCATCTCTTACTTAGAATGTTAGAGTACATATAAAGAGAATCGGACTTGAAATGATAGCATCCGGGACCCCCTGACAGCTTAGACTTGACGACGAAGTCTAAGCACAAAGCAACAACAATTGACAACTTAGGGCTTTTCTGTGTGTTCGTGCTTGTGGACCCCCTAGAACAACAACTTAAAAACAGAACTTTCATAACTGGTCAAGTCTTGTCCTCTTTGTTCTTGTGGTATACCTTACGGGTGTCTCAATGTATCACCAGGGGAGTGAGCGCCTGGCAGACCGTTCCTTTTTGTGTACACCTTACGGGAAGTCTCGACGTCTCATCAGGGGAATGAGCGCCCCGACGGACCGAGGGGAGAGGCACTCACCAAGGGTGTGATCGGTACTCGTACAGTCCAGTCTTGTCTTGTCTTGAGTACTTGGGGTGTGGTTGGGTTAGCGGCCACCAGATAGGGAGTTTGGCCACTCTCTACTTTCCAGGCGCGAGCTCTCTTTGGTGTCACACTCACGTCTTGTCTTGTCTTGTCTTGTCCCGTTTAGGTTAGTCCCGTAGTCGGTAGCACACGCTACGGCTACTGCTTATCGTGCTTACTTTTCCTGCTCCGTTTTACTTTCTGTCATGTTATTACCCCAGCATGTTAATCAACAAGTAAACTGTTGCTTAAAATTATAGTACACTTGCAGTAGAGTCTAACATTTCTTTGTAGACTTTAGCTGACGTACAATTCGTTTTCTCTTAGGTGATGTACGTCAGGTGTCGAGCTGGAGTTCGTGGACGAGGCAGACTTACCGGAGTACGTGGAGCCCGATGACGATGACCCAGAGGACGTACCTGACGAGGACCAGACTTAGACGTTCACCACCGTTGCAGACTTCTAGAGGTTACTACTTTTTTGTCTGGGTGAGTAGCACCACTTTACTATCTGCCTAGGTTGGGTGCTTCGCACTATTAGTTTCCTTTTCTGCAGTTTGTTGCCATGCTTAAGCTCTTTTTTAGACTTGTCATATGCTGGATATTATCTCTTTCATAAAATGAATTCATCCTTTTCTTTCTGTACTTTTGTTGTTCCAGATTATTTATATGCAAGAACCTGAAATTTTTGAATGGTACCCATACAGACGCTTATTGGGTCCGAGCTTCATAGCTCCGACCCAAGCGGACCTTAGTCACATTTCTCTTCCGTCGTTTTGGGAAGCCGGGCGTGACATTAGTGCCATTTCTCGCCCTCTTAGCAACTTACTATCTCAAAATGTGGATTTTAATTGGACACCCGAGTGTCAACGTTGTTTTGATACTTTAAAAAAGTTGCTAATTTCTGCTCCTATTTTGCAGGTTCCAGATTGGTCGCTTCCATTTGAGATCATGTGTGACGCTAGCAACTATGTAGTTGGCACAGTGCTTGGACAAAGGAAAGATAAGCACCTAGTGGTTATTTCCTACGCCAGCAAAACAATGAACGATACTTAAAGGAACTATACGACCACAAAGAAGGAGTTGCTGGCTGTAGTGTTTGCCTTAGAGAAATTCAGGAGCGATATTTTGGGATCTCCTGTCATGATTTACACGGACGACTCTGCTTTGAAATATTTATTGTCTTAAAAAGATGCTAAACTACGACTAGTACGATGGATTTTATTATTGCAGGACTTCAATGTCTTAATCAAAGACAAAAAGGGCGTGGAGAATTTAGTAGCTGACCACCTATCACGATTGACAGTCGGCCTTGATTCAACAGAAGTACCCTTGGAGGAATCTTTTCCTGATGAGCATCTTTTTAGCGTCTCCACCTTACCATGGTATGCAGATATAGTAAATTATCTAGTGACTAGTAAGACACCTGAAACTTGGTCATTTCAAGATGTTAAAAGGTTTAAGAATGATGTAAAATACTTTTTCTTTGATGATCCATACCTCTATAAATACTGTAGTGAGCAAATTATTAGGAGGTGCATCTCTGACCATGAGATAGTAGTGTGGTACAATTTTGTCATGATGGGGGTGTGTGGAGGACATTTCTCTGCAAATAAAACTGGCTAAAATTTTGCGATGTGGCTTTTATTGGCCAACTATGTTTAAGGATACCCTTAGGTAATGCAAAACTAGCATTCCTTGCCAACAGTTAGGAGGTATTATTAGGTGAAACATGATGCCTTTAAACTCCATTCTAGAGATAGAAATATTTGACTGCTGGGGTATAGATTTCATAGGACCTTTCCCACCTTCATTTGGATATGCTTATATTTTGGTTGCAATTGATTATGTTTCTAAATGGGTGGATGCTATTTCTTGCAGGTTGAATGATGCCTCAATTATGCTCAAATTTCTCAAGGAGAATATCTTTTCTAGGTTTGGAGCACCCAAGGCCTTGATTAGTGACGGAGGGTCTCATTTTTGCAACCGTTTGTTCGCCAATTTAATGAAAAGGTTTGGGGTCACGCACAAAGTTTCTACCCCTTATCACCCCCAAACCAATGGTCAAGCAGAGCTGGCGAATAGAGATAAAGGGATCCTGCAGAAGACGGTTAATCCATCAAGGAAGGATTGGAGCTTGCACTTACCTGAAGCGTTGTAGGCATAAAGGACATCCTACAACACAATTTTAGGGATGTCACCCTACCGTCTAGTATTTGGAAAGTTTTGTCATTTACCTGTTGATTTGGAGCATAAATCTTATTGGACTATTAAGAAATTGAACTTTGATATTGATTCATCTTTTGCCTCTCGCAGGTTACAGTTGTTGGAGCTAGAGGAGCTGAGGAGAGATGCCTACGACAACGCTAAGATATCCAAGGAAAGGATGAAGTCTGTTCATGACAAAATGATCCTTAGGAAAGAATTCATGCCAGGCCAGAAAGTTCTTCTCTACAATTCCAGACTCCATATCTTCCCTGGGAAACTTCGCTCTAGGTGGTTTGGGCCTTATGTTGTCAAAGAAGTTTTCCCACATGGAGCAGTCCTATTGCTGAATGAGAAAGACGGAAGTGAGTTCAAGGTGAACGATCAACGATTGAAGCATTTTCATGAACCTTGGACCAAGGAGGCGAGCACCATCGATCTCACGGACCCACCTTCGGGTGGTAACTAATCAGGTGTTTTCTCTCCATGACTACTCTCCTTTACATTGAGGACAATGCTTAGTTTAAGTTGGGGGGAGAGTATAAATTATTAGATTTTTTGATGTTTTGATTTTTTTTCGTATCTTCTTTTTAGACCTTTTTCTATAAATAATAAAAATAAAAAAATAAAAAAAATAAAATACAATTAATAAATAAAAAAGAAATTTGGAGAATCATCACATTCCTTTTGCTTAGTCCCTAAATGATTAATTCCTTGCGATTTTCTCGGAATATTATTTCGTATCAAATTCATATATGTTTGAATGGCATGGGTTAATTTCTTTTCCACATTTGGAATCAAATGTTAATATGCCATGTATGAAACTTGTCATGATATTCTCCTTAATTTGGGAATAGTTTTGTGCAAGCTATTGCTATGTGTGAGTGGGATTAAACAATTGAGTTGATTGGTTCTAAATTGGATAGGATTGTTGGCCATTTGCATAAGTTTGGTGACTTTTAATGAGTGGGTGGTTGAGTTGATAGCTTAAGTTGAAAGTGAAAGAGAAATATAATAAGTGAATAAACGAATGATTCTCCTAGTCAAGTTGAGTAGCCGGGCCCCACGAAACATTGGGGATGACGGCAAAGATGAGATTTAGGGGGGTCATTCTAGCCCTTTGTCTATATAGCGTCATCGCGTGTACACAAAGGTAGCTGTGTTTGCATTTCATAGCGTTATCGCGTGTATGAAAAATAAAAATATAAAAAATGATGAGTATGATTCATGATGCAATAAATGATGGAACATGACTGATGCAATCTCAACCCCGACAAGTTAGAAGAAGCTTTGCATTGTTTTGGCCAAATCCTTGAAAATTGAAAACTATGATATGATTTGTGATATATCCTAACAAATGCATACGGTGCTTACTACTTTACTCTTCTCTGGATTAGATTGAGGGGAGTATCATATATTATTATCTTTCATACAATGTGTATATTGGCTTTGAAATCAATTGGAAATAACTTTTGGCGTAGGCCATAATAATATCATGAGTTTGGTACATGATTTTAATTGAATCTGAATTTATCGCAAAATTTGCTAGAGACTAGCAAATAGCTAGTCGGTGGGTATGATTTCAGCATAATTTTACCTTATTTCCCCTTATTAGACCCCAATTTGTGTATATGTAAGTGTTAAAATAGCTCTAGTATAGTTATATTCAGAAAATCATATAACATTAGAGCCTAATCTCATAGTTTACACAATTATCAATTTTTGTGAACTAATTTGTGCTTCTTCATATTTTTCAGGAACAGAGCTCGAGCCCACGATTCCAACGGCTGTTCATTCAGATTTTTCAGAGCTCGGGAGAATTATCTGCAAATTTTGGAAGGAAATCAGTTCAAAGAAAAAATAAAAAAATCTAGGCCCGCGGCTCGCTTTCCAAGCGGGCCGCTGGATAGTTAAATTAAACAAAAAAAATAAAGTGAGAAGGCCCAGCGGGCCAACCTGCTTGGGAAAAATGAGGGCACACGCCTTGCGCGTGCCCACCAATTCAAACCGCCCGCCCCAGCGGGCGGGCGGCTCTCCATCGGGCCGGGTATCTGACCCGGCCCATCAACTGGCAAGCGGGTGTGGATTTAAAGCGGGCGTAGGTGCCAGGATCTGACCCATTTACGCAAGACCAGACCCGCAATGTTCTTTAAAGTGAATTTGATGCATTTCTTGATGGATTTTAATGATTTTGGACACGATTTTGATCAGAATTTGATCCTGGTTGTGATTTTGCAGCTTATTTTCATGATCAGCAGCTCAAGGGGCAGAATTTGAAGGGTTTCATGTAGTTATCTATACATTGATTAAGGGAAAGATGAAGAGCCGAACACATTAAACCCCATGAAGAGTTTAAAGCCTATAAATAGGTGTTTTCCTTGAGCTATTTGCATCAAATTTTGTAGAATTTTTCTCCTATATAATTCTGGTTATAGAGAGGCTATTGTGAGTAAACTTGTAGAGATTTTTAGAGGAGGAAGAAGGAGTTTCATAGGCAAAGTTTGAAGGGTGTAATTGGTGATGTCTTCCTAAACTATTGTGTTTTTCTTTCAAGTTTCTTTTCTTATGAATAAAATCATGTTTTCAATGATTATATTATCTTTTATTTTCAATATGTGTATTTAAATTTTAATTGTGCATGATATGGTGTAGTTAGGAGATGTGATTTGTGACAATTTGGTTAAATTTTTAAGCCTTCAAAGTAAACGTTGCTAATGCTTTTAATCTTTTCTATTAAACTTCACATTCATCTTCCAAAAGAATATGAATGATTAGTTGATTACCCCCACAAGTTCCCAAAAGGAAGTTTCCTTTCTTATTATAAAAATATTATTATTTTAGCAACAAATTCTATCGAATTTGTGCTTTAATCCTCACAAGGGTATTTTCCGACGACTTTCTCTCAAAAAGAGGTGTCGTTGAGTTATCTCTAATCAACCAAATTAAAACAAATCATGGATCCTAATGAAACAATATCATGTACATATTTATAAATATTTTCTAAATCAAAAACGTTCTTCACTCATTTTTCCCTAACCTTAAAAAATCATCATACAAAGTAGTTGGCTTCTCTAAGATTATTCTCTAAATTGATTTGAACTTGTGATTGCAACAGATTTTCTTCTGAGGATACGATATCCGGACTCCCAGAACTTTACAACTTGCACGAACTCTTACACTTGAGAGTAACACATTTTTGGGTGAGGCAAGGACGATTGACACCTTTACCTGTAGTGGGATTACTTAAACATGGCTCATTGTTTCCTGATCTGAAGCTCTGCCCTTTGCTACTGATCTTTTTCAGCATTCTGCTGAAGTTCTTGGTCAGCAGAACAATGTCATCATGAAGTTCCGACTCATCGTCTGCTTTAAAGATTTCTCCAGCTTCTACTTTCAGAGCCACTCCTTTGTCCCTTTTATTCTACTTCAGATTCATTTCATAGGTCTGAAGGGACCCCATAAGTTCATCCAGCCTCATATTGGAGGTATTCCCAGCCTCCTCAAAGGCAGCAACTTTGGCCGAAAATCTGTCTAGAAGAGATCGTAAGGTCTTTCGAACCAATTTCACTTGTGAGTACTTTTTACCAAGTTGAAATGCCTGATTAGCCATGTCTCTCAACTTCCCATTAAATTCAACAATGGTTTCTTCATCATTCATCTTTAGTTCTTCAAGCTGAGATGTAAGCATGTGAAGTTTAGAGATTTTTAATGCATTTGTTCCTTTATGAACATTTTGGAGTATGTCATAGGCTTCTTTAGCATACTCACACGTAGAGATGAGTTTAAGCTGTTCTTCATCAACTGCCGTGAAGATGTCATTCACTACTTTAGAATTTTCCAGAGCGGCACGATCTTCTTCTTGACTCCAATCCTTAGCCGGCTTGAGGTGTTCTTTGCCATCTTTGTCAATTTTTATTGGTGGAGTCCATCCTTTAATGATAGAGGTCTAAGCCTTCTCATCAAGAGACTTAATGAATGCATGCATCCGAGACTTCCAACAAGTGTAGTTTGTCCCGATAAGCAATGGAGGACGAGTAACGGAAGCGTCTTCTCTTGTATTCATGATTCAAGTACTGAAGATCCAAGATCACACCCGCTTTGACAATACAAAGCAGCATGGATGACCTACTCTGATACCAATTGTAATTCAGTACTAAGGAGATAACCAAATGAACATACAACAATAAGAACAAATCCAAGAGAAGACACGCAAAACTTACATACCCAGAAAATCAGATTACTCCACTAAAATATAAATGAATACAATCACTAATATCTGATTTCTATTAGGAGGAACATGCTCCCCCTCAATACAAACCGTAGTGGGTGGTCTCAACCAAACATATGGAGTAATCTATGCAAGCTTCACTTGCAAGCAAGATCCCCTTGTAAAAACCGACTCAAATCAACTCTCTTGATCCCCACCTCATGTAGCAATCAGCCTCCCTCCCGGAGTTTCCAATCAACTTCAGTAAAAGCGATAAAACCCTAAAGACAATCAGCACGTCTTTTAAATAAGCCCACTTCCCACAATCTCGGAGTAGATATGGAGGGCTGTTCAATAGAATCCCATGCAGATTGATAATCTGCAAATCAAGGAATCACTTGGGGCAAATGATCCTGCAATATCTTCAACATATCTCGTAAGCACCATTTGCGGGTTACATATTGCCAAATATGTCTTCGGCAGATCTTACAACAATATTTGCGGGTTTAACAACTTCCTGTTTCATCTTTAACATATTTCATACGAAGCAGCATACACCTGAATATCTTTGGTTGTGATGCTTTAAGACCTGCAATAATAAATCTTCAAACCTCTGAAGTCAAACTTTCTATCTGTTAAGTCAGAACAGCATGTTGCAACTCATGTTGCAACATGACATACACCATGACATAATATCATGACATAATATCATGACTATTAAAATGATCTTCCATGTCAAAGATAATTAAGACCCACTGAAATACCCAAGTGCCACTAATGACAATACACTCACACCACGTGTAACATAAAAAAACTCACATTCCCTGCATGACATGATCGTGACTTGAAGAGCTAAGGAGGAACACGACCGTGCAGACATGGCAGAGTGGGCCTGGGCCAGTGGTACGATCGTGTCAAGTTTATACTATGGTTGATACGATCGTGTGCTGTTGGTAGAGACTTCGGGTTTTGAGCAGCACAGTTGACACAATCGTGTCAAATTTACTCTATGGTTGGCATGATCTTGCGGTTTTGATAGAGACTTCCAGTTGTGAGCAGCATAGTTGACATGATCGTGCCATATGTAACACGATCGTGAAAGACAGGTTTTTGTTTTGACCCGTCGATCTGATACTTGATCAAAATCAAATGGCCATGACTTAAACCAGCCTCTTTTACCCTAATGATGGATTCCTAAGGGATACAAAATTGGGGATCATCGAAGTTTTACGCGACAAGAGCTTTTGTAACAACTAGGAGCTTTGAAAGATGAGATCGTTCTTGTTTTAGGGTTTTCTGGTAAGATCTTTTCATTGTTGAGTGTGTGCGAGACCTTATATTCGCTAGAGTGCTAGATTTACATTGTCAAGAAGTTTCACTTGTCGTTGGAGGAGATCTTGGTAATTGGTGTAATCTCTTGTGCTACATCTCTGATCTAATTGAAACCATGACAGTGGAAGACTGGACGTAGGTGCCACATTGGGCCAAACCAATATAAATTCTGTATCTCTCTGTATGATTGCTTGATCCTTGAGTGTGGTGATTTATCTTTGTGCTTTATATAATTTCTTTAAGCTCATACTCTGTTTGTTAACATTGGTGGCATATTAGCTATCATTCCGTTGTGTGCACATCTTGTGTTCGACGATATATTACGCACCCAACAAGAGGTATCAGAGCATTGGTGAGAAGAAATTAAAAAGTCAAGATGTCGTCATCTTTCACATCGTTCAAGTTGGACAAGGTCGTCTCTAAATTGGGTCTCGAGGCCGTCGGTTGGTATTGTTACTGTGGCAGGTGATTGGTGTATCTCGACGGTCTATAAAGCCCAGATGGCCTAAACCCATACTATTGTTGCTGAGGATGCGGCCCTTGTTGTTGAGAAGGAGGTGGTGGTGGCCTTTGTTGTTGTTGAGGTTGCAATGCTTCAATTGGGTTCCCATATGATAATCTGGGGTGATTTCTCGCCACCGAATGTTGCCATTGATTTCTCCCATCTCCTTGCATGTATTAGACTTGCTCTGCTGGTACATCCGTTCCCTCACAGGAACCTTCTAATGGGTCGTACCTTTGCTCGGTGTAGTCCTCATGTGCCGCATAAACTGGAGCTCTATGAGTTGGGGGATATCATCCAACCTTTGTTCAATCCTCGCCACCTGTTTGCAAAGAGCCTTGATATGACCATCAAGATAAGTGGCAATTTTTACCTCGGGGCCTCTAGTTGTTGATCGCTCGTCGCTCCACTGCTGAGTGTTTGCGGCCATTTGCTCTAGCAAAGATATAGCTTCATCAGCTTGCTTGTCCAAGAGGGCGCCTTGAGCGGAGGCATCGATAATCATCTTTGTACTTGGTTGGAGCCCATTATAGAAGCTCTGAAGAAGATCCCCCTCCAGGACTCCATGGTGCAGGCATTGATGCTACAAATCTTTGAATCTCTTCCAAACCTCATACAATGACTCCTGAGGAAGTTGCCTAAAATTTGTGATCGCTCCTCGAATCCTCACCGTTTTGGACGGTGGATAGAACTTGTTCACGAAGGCTGTAGCCAACTACTCCCAAGTCGTGACTGTATTAGAAGGATGCACTCGCAACCAATAAGAGGCCTTGTCCCTCAGAGTGAACGGGAACAATCTGAGCTTCATAGCGTCTTCGCTCACGTCTTTGGCCTGGAAGGTGTCGCACTTCGCCAAGAATGTGTCTATATGGTGGTTTGGGTTTTCATGTGGATACCTATGAATGTGGTCCTGCTGCATCAGGTTGATCAGCCGAGTCTTTAGCTCAAAGCTTTTCGTCGCCAGCTGTGGCCTCAAGATAGAAGAAGTACTAGAAAAGTTCGGCTTTATATGGTCCCGAATGGACCCAGTTCGAGGAGGAGTAGCATTACCCTCCGCCATTGATTCATTAAAAGTTTGACTCCTCTATTCTGCTCTGAGTCTTCTTGCTTGCGATTTTTTCAATCTCAGGATCAAATAAAAATTCTTCGTCAAGACTCCTGAGGCGAGTGTTCATGCACAACAAAAACTCAGAGAAATACCGTCAGTAGCAAAGTAATAAAAAAAGAATAAAAGGATGGAAAGATAAGAGATGGTAAGACTTGCCAACAAATTCTTCAATAAGAAATAACCCAAGTAAAAGTGTTACCTTCCCCAGCAACGGCGCCAAAAACTTGACGCACCCAAAACTAACACTTAAACCCCACCTAGCAATGGCATGAATGCCAAAGGCTAGATGCATCCTAAATGTAACTCCTGGACTGTATCACAAGCGCACGGTGTCAAGTTATAGTATTAAAGATATCGATCCCACATGGAAGTGAATGCTAATATGGTTTTGGATGATTCCTAGATCTTCGGAATATTGCTAACAATCGATTTAAAAGGATGGTTGTTGTGGAGTTATATCTCAAACAAGGTTGTTGTTACGCCCTAAAAGTTGGCCTAGTTGATAAAGGCCACCTCAAATAACCCATCAACAATCCTCAGCAATGAGGACCAGTTCTCCAAGGTCAACCAAGAAGCTCGCTCGTCAGACCTGCATGCTCGCCATGCTGAGGACAAGCGCGCCTACCCTCCAACAAGAAGCATCATCCGGAGGAGCCGAGCTTAATCGCCGAGCTTAATCGCCGATCTATGGCTCCCCCTTGAGGGCGACCAAGCATAAATATCTCTGACAGGGTGACGTAGGCTCATATACTCTCCATTAATGCCAGAGGTTAAGGGCGAGAACTGATGCCTATCACTCACGTCTAATTAATGCTCCTGACACCTCCTGACACCATTAATGCGGTAATTATCACTGACATAGCCCCACCACTCGAGTGCCAACTGGGTTGATTCGACAGCTGACAAGATGGCGAACAACCGCCTCTCAGCCTTATAAATACCCCTTCATGCCTCCATAGAGGGGGTTGGTCAGTAAAATCTTCTAACTCATTTTCAATACACAAGGTCAGATATCTTCAACATATCTGCTCGTTCCTCATAAACCCGTCGCACTTCACCGATCTGTCTTAAGGTTGCCAAGTGTGCCTGGCGCCTATATTTTACGTCACCAGCTGACTTAGGCATCGGAGAGACTACGTTCTGACAGCCAGCCCCACCTTTCTGACCAGTTGTTAATCCACGCAGGAAGCTTGAATCTGATAAATCGGCCCAGATCGGCTTACTAATAGGATGACCTGATACGGTACAAAATTTAGCTTCAGACAAGGATCCAATAAGAAGAATAACCGGGACTATTGTATCAAATTTCTTAGTAACGCGCAGACCCCCTTTTTCTATATTTTCAGAGAAAGGGAATTATTATATGATCTATTCGAAGCCGCCACAGGTATGCGAATGATGCATAATTATTTCCGTATTGGAGGAGTCGCTGCAGATCTACCTTACTGTTGGATAGATAAATGTTTGGATTTCTGCGATTATTTTTTAACAGGAATTGTTGAATATCAAAAACTTATTACGCGGAATCCTATTTTTTTGGAACGAGTTGAAGGAGTGGGCATTATTGGTGGAGAGGAAGCAATAAATTGGGGTTTATCAGGACCGATGTTACGAGCTTCTGGAATCCAATGGGATCTTCGTAAAGTTGATTGTTAGTATGAGTGAGACCAGAAGTGGAAATAATATTGCCAGAAATTAACAAAATAATATTTCCATTTCTTCGTCAGAAAATGAGCCCCTTTTGAAGCAAGAATCGCTTTTCCTTGATATCGAACATAATGCATGAAAGGCTCTTTGAAGAACCATAAAGTTCTATGAGAATAGTTACGACATACTACTATAAAATGTTCTATTTGAAGATGTTCTATTTTTCCATAGAAATGTGTTCGTTCAAGAAAAGTTCCAGAAGATGTTAATCGTAAATAAGAAGATTGTTTAGGAATAAAAACTAATAAAATGTTTCCACTAATGAATTCCCTGGGAACCTTTATAGTAAATGGAATATACAGAATTGTGATCAATCAAATATTGCAAAGTCCCGGTATTTACTATCGTTCAGAATTGGACCATAACGGAAATTCTGTCTATACCAGTACTATAATATCAGATTGGGGAGGAAGATCGGAATTAGAAATTGATAGAAGACCAAGGATATGGGCACGTGTAAGTAGGAAACAAAAAATATCTATTCTAGTTCTATCATCAGCTATGGGTTTGAATTATAGTAAAGTGAGATTCCAATTAAGATAAGATTATTATATATATCCAAATATCCAATTAATAACAAATTCAATAGAAATTTTTTTGGAACTCAGATTGAATCTTAATGTGTCTCACAATCCGCATTTTTGAGAAAGAATGGCATTTTAGGGATCAGAAAAATACCAAAGAAGTTCAAGAGATAAGAGAATTAAGGATAGCTACCAGAAAGACTAATCCAATCCATAATGAATTTATTTCATTATGACCTTCAGACGATCCCCAGGTGACCTTGAATCCTTCACCTCTGAAGCGAGCTCTGAGTTTTGCTAACCTATCCATCATGCAAAAACTTGCAAATCATTTTAACCGTGATTCCCACTCCAAACAAATTTCATTGTGTGCAGATCTGACCCACAACAGTTGGCACCGTTTGTGGGAACTTAGGGTCACACCCATGACAAATCCCATACATTTCAACACTTTCCTAACTTTTGCAAACATCCCATGGAGGACGAGCCACATCCTCTCGAAGGGATTTTCCTTGGAGATGTACCCCTTGAGGGGACGGCTGAGGCTATTCATGCCTCGGCCAGTGCTATTTACCAAGAGTTTGAAGCCTTTACAAAGATGATGAACGATTGGGGTGCGGGTGGGGCTAGGACGTCCACCGTCCCCCCTTATCCCCAGAACGTGAGGCGTAGCCTTCACCTCCAGATCGAAGAAGAGGCAGTCGCCTAGCAAAAGGAGCCCAATGGAGAGATAGCGGCTCCATAAAGACGTCTCAATGAGAACATCGAGGCTGCTCAACATAGTCGGCTCAATGACGAAGCCGCTGTTCAACAAGCGCTTCCATAAAGCCCAACCCAAAATCGAAGCTCCTCCGAGTAGGTCGCCGCCTGACTACCTGTAGCAGGTTGGGCCTTGCTACCCAAACCAGAGAAGAGAGCGAGCTACCTCGCAGCAAAGATCCGGGGCAGGCTTCCGAGCTGCGCCCCCGAAAGGTCGCCAAGGGCTTGGGACAGGCTGCGTAACTCGACCCTTCCCCATCAGAGACCCAGGGCGGGTGACGTGCGTTTATATTTCATATATTTGCACACGTTTTCTTCCGTGTTTTTCCGTATTTTACCGCCGTCTTATATTCTTTTTCTCGTGTTTTCTTGTTCTCTTTCACTTTTCCGTGTTTTTCGTATTTTACAGGATTTTACTGGCATTGGGGCATAAAACGATGATATCATGAGTCCCTGGAGCAACGGAAGGAGTCACGCGTGATCCAGGGGGTCAAACGACGAAGATTGCATCTTTCAGCCCCTCACCCGATCGGTTGGTCATCTTCAACTGATCGGGTGATGCACGCGTGCACCACCTGGACACAGCTTGGAGCTCACGAGAAGTCAACCGGTCGGTTGCAGGCCGGTTCAAAAGCCCAAAGTCTCTGGATTTTCACTGTAATTGCCAACCGATCGGGTGACCTTTACCCAATCGGTTCATCTGTAGCCGTATCTCCAGAGCCAAGACACGGTCAGCTCAACCGGCCTCCTCACCCGACGGCAGCAAGATCCAACCAGTCACATTCATATGTCAACCGACTGGGTGAAGATGACCGGGTGAAGTCCCGCATTGCGCTATAAATGAGTGAAGCTGATCACCCGATCGGTTGACTTGTCAACCGATCAGGTGATATCATTTTCTATATATATAACCCTAGGTTTTCCTGAAACAAAAGTTGGTTATTTTTTACTGTTTTCTTCATTTTGTGACGGCTGTAATTTCCCAGTTTTTGCAAGTTTTCAGATCTTTGTCAAACTTTAGTATTATCTTAATTGCTTTACTACCATTGCATTTCTATTGTCTGATCATGATTTGACGGTCCATTTTCGTTTAGATCGCTTTTTAGTGAATATATGTGAGTAGTTCCCGAATCTGGGATTTTGGCGGAAACCCCTTCGTGGGTTCTCCCCGATGCATCCATAGGGCTAGGAAATCGATAGGGATTAGGAATCTACCGGTTACGCGGGGTGTTTTATTGTCATCGGCGGGAAAAAGACCGCCTTTGACCGTTGGGCCAAGGGGGAATAAACTTGGCGGTTGACTCCCTAGCCATAGCTCGCGCCCTTAGCGTAGACGCCAAATCCTAGCACGCGTGAGCGGCAGGATGAGACGTTGGGAGTTATCGTTGCGAGCTTAGTGCTCCCGGAGTCGATCAGTGTTAATGGACACGGGAGTGCCCACTGACCGAACCCGGGAAGTCCGGCGTATCATCCTGGGCACCGACCGGAATATCGGGCCAATGGGACGCTGGTACCACTCTTAGAGGCAACGTCTCACCATTAGACCCTAATTCTGATCGCTATCCTACCCTTAGGCCGTATCGGCGAGAATCGCACGATAGGGTGGAAACCAAAGTCCCGGGTTTTTCCTTTATATTGTCTATACCTTGCATTCCATTTGCCGTGACAACCCATCATTAGATCCGGGCTAGCTCGCCCATGGGGTGAATTTGATCCTCTTTGACACAAGCACATCCACGCCTCCCTGAGTTCGATCCCCAAGCCACATTACAACACCGTGCGCTTGCGGTTACAAATATTTAAATCTCACGCCCCCTATCGTATTATTGCACACATCTAGCACGCATAAGCGGGGGACGACAAGCTTTATGGTGCCGTTGTCGGGGAGGCAACGTGCTTGTTATTTTAGGATTTCATGAACCATTGTGTCTAGCTCTCATCCCTACCTCGCGATAATTTTCGCATTCTTCTTTTTCCTTTTTATCTTCTTATTTTTATTTTTATTTTTTATCTTATCTGTTTCTTTCCCACTTTTCGCTTCACAGGTGTTTGTTGTTTTTAATGCGCAGGAGTTCAAGAAGTCTCGACGACTTGATTCCCGTTGATCCAGAGATAAACGCCACCCTAAGGCGTTTGGCCGCCGAGAAGCGAAGAAGAGAGGATCCTGAAACCATGGGGGAAAACACCCCGGCTCACAAGTCTCTGCTGGAGTACTCGATGCCTTCCATCGAGTCCACCTCCGCCATCCGTCCTCCAGCTATTACGGCCCAAAGCTTCGAGCTTAAGCCATCTTTGGTGACGTGGATCCAGCAGGATCAATTTTTGGGTGCACCCATGGAGAGCCCCATTGAGCATTTGGACTCCTTCTTGGAGAAATGTGACACCTTCCGGATAAACGGTGTCAAAACGGAGACGATCCGACTGAAGCTGTTCCCCTTCTCTCTGCGAGATAAAGCCAAGCTGTGGCTTAGGGGGAAGGACCCAAATACATTCAACACCTGGGAGAAGCTCTCAAATGCTTTCCTGACGAAGTTCTTTCCTCCGGGGAAGACCATGAAGCTGAGGAGTGAGATCTCATCCTTCTCCCAGGCCAGCCACGAGTCCTTGCATGAAGCTTGGACGAGATACAAGGAGATGTAGCGGAGATGTCCCCACCATGAGCTCCCCAAGTGGCAGATCATAAATCTGTTCTATAATGGGTTGAGGGATGATTTGAAATCTTCCATGGACGCCGCGGCTGGAGGGTCCTTTATGTCAAGAAGCGAAGAAGATGCCGGGTAGATTTTGGAAAATATGGCATCCAACAATGAGCGGTGGTGTGACGAGAGAGCCACACCTAGATCTGGGGGCATTCACAGAGTCGAGAACGTCGACAAATTATCAAGCAAGTTTGACTTGCTGTCGACCCAGATCTCCGCATTGATGGTAGGCGCCGGTGGCACCAGTTCACAACAGATTGCTGCGGTGGAATCCGAAGTTTTTGGAGAATTCGACGGTGGTGACATCTCACCACCGTTGGATCAGGCGAGCGCATTATTTTACAATCCTACAGGGAATGCGCCTTTTCCACCACGAACCAACTCCAACCCGGCCTACTCTCCAAACAACCGGAATCATTCGAACCTTAGTTACCGGGCACCATATCGGCAGCCGGCTCAGCAGCAACAACAACAGATATATCAGCCGGCTAGGCCCCAGCAACAGTTTCAGCAGCAGCAATTCCAGCAGCAGCAACAACCTACACAACAATATAAACAATACACTCCTAGGAATCATCAGCCCACCCAGCAGCAATACAGCCAGCAGAGGGCCATCTCTCCGGTTGAGTCCCTCTTGACTCAATACATCGCTAACCAGGAGAATCTAAATCTGAAGCTGGAGATGGGACAGAGAGTCCTCACTGATCAGGTGACCCAGCTGGGGTTACAAGTGGCGAACCTTCAGAGACCGTAGAATCTATTACCGCCACAGCCTGAGGTGAACCCGAGGGGGGTAAATCGGACCTTGGCGTTCACGCATGAGCATGAGAACGTGTCCGCCATCGTCTTGAGGAGCGGAACGCAAATACCCACGAGAGTGCCCCCCAAAGGACCGGAAGCACCGTCGGTCGTGAAACGACCAATTGAGAAATTAAATGACGACGGTGCTTCATCGCCAAAGCCTACTACTCTGGAGGGAGACCATGGAGAGGAGAAGAAAAAGGATGAGGAAGGGAACCTAAGAGTATTCAAGCCCGTTGTGCCTTTTCCACAACGGCTCGTCCAATCCAAGATTGATGAGAAGTATGGAAAATTTTTTGCCATGGTGAAAGATCTGAGCTTACAAATCCCCTTCCTTGAGGCCATCGAGACAATTCCCTCTTATGCCAAATTTCTAAAGGACTTGGTGACACGGGGATCCAGAAAGGAGAAGGTCGTGTTAACGGCGGAGTGCAGCGCCCTCATTCAACGCGCAAATCCACCCAAGCTCAAAGACCCAGGAAGTTTCTCCATCCCTTGCTCTATTGGGGAAGTGCTAATCCAAAGGGCGCTCGTCGACCTAGGAGCGAGCATCAGTCTAATGCCCCTGTCATTATACAAGAGAATAGGGATGGGAGACTTGGAGCCCACCGGCATGACATTATAACTTGCTGACCGTTCGGTCAAGTACCTGGTGGGAGTAGTGGACGATCTCCTCATTGATGTGAGAGGAGTACAAGTACCGGTTGATTTTGTGGTAATGGACATGCCGAAAGGCAAGCACGCCCCTATTATCCTTGGACGTCCCTTTATGGCAACCACCGGAGTTTTGATAGACGTGAAGAATGGGAAGCTTTCCCTCAACGTCGGCCAAGAAAGAGTCGAATTTGACTTGGGGTTGTCGATGAAGCACCCCGATCATCCGGATGATCCTAGTATCAATGCGTTGGAGCTGGAAGAAGAGAGAGCTGCAGAGGAAAGCTCTTGGGAAATTCTCTCGAGAAATCCCCCCGACCACTTGGGAGACCTTGGAGAGCAAGGTGACTCACCAAAGAAAGAAGTTGCTGATGAGGCGGTCGCCCGACATGTGATCCCTCCCGGATTCCCAAAGGCTCCTCCTACGAGGAGAAAAGGCAAAGAGCCCATGGGGCTCACCGGGGATGAGGTCTGTATCCTCAAACGAGTGGCGGAGGACGCCAATATGAAGGAGAAGCCTCCGGACCCCGTCAACAAAGGGAGAGTGGTCGAGCAAGTTTTCTTGTCGCCACCGGCTACACCAAAAGCCACAAGCCCTGGAGCTGAAGAGATGCCAGACTTTGGGCATCACCCGTATCGTCCGCCTTGAACATCATCAACGGGCATCGAGCTAACGACGTTAAACAAAATCGCTTCATGGGAGGCAACCCATGCTCTAAACTTTTGTTTCAATTTTTAGGATTATTTTTCTTAACTTTATTTTATCTATTTTTATAAATAAATCCAGCCGCAAGAACTTCCGTGATGGAACTTAGGCGATTTGTGGGTTTTTGCAGAAAACAAGGCCCCAACCGATCGGTTGATAACTCAACCGATCAGTTGGGATGTATTAGGTAGATGCCGTGTCTGCCACTAAATGAATCGACCGGGTGAGGAAAGAAGAGACCGGGTGACAGACCGGGTGAACTGGGCTTAATTCTCGGGAATTTTTGGGAATTGATCAACCGATCGGTTGATACACTGAGCGACTGGGTGACAGATCGGGTGAGCTATACCAAAATTTCGGGAAAATCTGTGGAGCGGCCAACCGATCGGGTGAGTTATCACCCGACCGGTTCGCATGTAGCGTTTCTTCAGCTGAAAATCATGCCCTAATAGTCAACCGATCGGGTGACAACTCACCCGATCGGTTCGACTTAAAATCCTATAAATAACCCCCCCCCCCCCGCCCGTTCGTTCTGCCCTCGTCGATTTCGAAATTCCAATTGCCGTTTCGACTCCCCTGCTTTCGCCTGACCTCGTTCTTCCCCTTAATCAACCCAAATCGATCTCCCCCCTCTCCCTCGATTTCACCCGCACACAAAACCCTAACTTTCACCCATTCTCCCCCATTTTCGAAACTTGCTGGAAGAATTCGTCGTGGCTTCACACGTGCTCATGTTGCATTGCGTTGGGGATTCTACGAGTAGCGATCCTCATCTCAATTGGGTAATCTCGCTCCTTAACTCAATTTTTATTTTGCCCTAGAATTTCATTTTGCTCGTCTACCGTGTTTGTGCGTATTCATTGTATTTCGCATACACACACACACACGACTCCCACACAATGCCTCCTCGCCGTGCTAAGCCCACTGACCCCTCTTCTTCCAACCCTAGGCCCACCCGTCGCGCTCGTCGCACATAACCCACCGTACAACCCGCCGCCACCCCCAATTCATCCACCACCCCCACACCCCTGACCCCGTTTACATTGGCGATGCCGAATTCGAGGTGTCATTCCAGGACGACGACCAATCTGACCGGTTCATGGACATGCTCCTCCTAGCTAGAAATGGTGGTCGGGCAACTCAGGGGTCCGTCGACCGTGACCTACCCGTCCTGCAAAGCCTCATCTGTCACATTCGTACTGACCCACCCAATGTCTCCGAGCTTCACATTCCACCCCCACCATTTCTGGTCCTCAGCACAGGCCCCCATCACCACTCCCAGAGGGTGGTGCCTCTGCTTGATACTTTCAAATCTGACTTTTGCCCCCTATTTTTAGTGCCCATCTGTCTTTGCGGGGCCCTACTTTACCACTGCTAGGGGGAGGGCTCTTTCACGTGTCGAGTCCCTTCTTTTTATTTTTATTTTTTATTTTCTATTTCCTTTCTTTTCCTTTATTGACCCCCCTTGCATATCTCCGCATTTTCACGATCACATCATCCTGCGAGCACTGTCACGTCTAGCTTGGGGGAGGTCAAATTTTTGGGTGTGTTGTCGTGTTTTATTTTTTCTTTGTGTGTTTGTTTATTTGTCGTGTGGTGTGCTTTTTATTTTTATTTCTTATTTTCATTTTGGTTTGTTTGATTTTCTTTTCTTGTTTTTCTCGTCTTTTAGTGTCTGTGCGTATTCCCCCCCGTATTCATTGCCCTCCCGTATTTAATTCTATTGCATTGAGGGCAATGCAAGTTTCAGCTTGGGGGAGTCGCACTTCGTGCGTTGTTTGTGTCGTTTCTCTTCGTTTTTGAGTCGTTTTCCATCGTGTTTTTCTTTTTCTTCTCTTCTTTTTATCTCTTTCTCCTAGAGATGAACCCTATGATGAATTGCCACAAAATCACACACACCTAGCATGGCATCGATAATCACACTTACTAGCCCTAGGATATTGAGTCCCCTTGTATTTAATGCATCGTGGGTCCACTTAGCTTTTTGTGAGTCGTGCGTCGTGCCTAGCTGTGTGGTGTACTTCTACTTGGTGATTTTACTTTATATGCCTGTCCAGGAATGACCCCTAGATTATCATGCTTCGATTTGAATATGTGGTATTTGTTTCTCCTGTCTGCTTCTGCATGCTTTATGTATATCGTGTACTTCATTTCGCATGTGTCGGGATTCCACAATTAAGGACTAGGATAACCCATTTAGCCCATGATCTAACTAGCGAGAATAGTTTCCTTTGTCCAAGTGTTTAGATTCCGATTTCTTTTTTGTTTTACTTGGTGCAAATCCCCTTGTCGTGTACTGTTCTCCCACTTGGGAGAGTACACATGTGTATAGCCAAAAACACAAAAATTCAAAAAAAAAAAAAACAGAAATGAAAAGAAAAACCCAAAAAGAAGAGAAAAGAAAAGAAAGAAAAAAAATTGTATAGCCAAAAATCCAAAAAATATACAAATACCCAAAACCCAAAAAAAATTCCCGTGTGAATATTTTCCTACTTGCCGAAAATAAAGGGAAGGCGAGAATTTGCACCGGATGTTCTACTCCACATCATCTCAACCCCCCATCGATTTCGAAAACGCTTGGCTTAGGAACTTTTTAGCTATTATCTTGGCTATAGTGCGGTGATTTCCTTGACCCTAGTTGTGGAGTCCCTGACGCATGATATGTTTCGATTCTCTCTCTATTCTCATGCATGCTTGAACTATATATTCACCGCTTTATTCAATTCGAATCGATATTTGGGTCATTTCCTGGATTTGTGTATATCGATCTTTATCGCACATCGTAGATAGTGACACCGTCTGCTAGCACACAACCGCACTCACTCGCGCTTCACCGCGTGGGCCCACGGCACTTTTCTGGACTCGTATTCCTTGGTTTAGTGATGCGATTTAGCGTTTGCTTGCTTGGTGTATCGTTTTTGATTTTGTTGGCCCGACGGGTGATCTAGGATATAGAGTTTTCTTTTTCTCTCTTTCTCTCTATTTTCTCTCTCCGAGCCCCTACTCTCACTCGTCTTCCTCGAGGACGAGGAAGAGTTCAGCTTGGGGGATTTTGACGTGCGTTTATATTTCATATATTTGCGCATGTTTTCTTCTGTGTTTTTCCGTATTTTATCGCCGTCTTATATTCGTTTTCTCGTGTTTTCTTGTTCTCTTTCACTTTTCCGTGTTTTTCGTATTTTACAGGATTTTACTGGCATAGGGGGCATAAAACGATGATATCATGAGTCCCCGGAGCAACGGGAGGAGTCACGCGTGATCCAAGGGGGTCAAACGACGAAGATTGCATCTTTCAGCCCCTCACCCGATCGGTTGGTCATCTTCAACCGATCGGGTGATGCACGTGTGCACCACCCGGACGCAGCTTGGAGCTCACGAGAAGTCAACCGGTCAGTTCGCAGGCCGGTTCAAAAGCCCAAAGTCTCTGGATTTTCACTGTAATTTCCAACCGATCGGGTGACCTTCACCCGATCGGTTCATCTGTAGCCGTATCTCCAGAGCCAAGACACGGTCAGCTCAACCGGCCTCCTCACCCGACGGCAGCAAGATCCAACCGGTCACATTCATATGTCAACCGACCGGGTGAAGATGACTGGGTGAAGTCCCGCATTGCGCTGTAAATGAGTGAAGCTGATCACCTGATCGGTTGACTTGTCAACCGATCAGGTGATATATTTTTCTATGTATAGAACCCTAGGTTTTCCAGAAACAAAAGTTGGTTATTTTTTACTGTTTTCTTCATTTTGTGACGGCTGTAATTTCCCAGTTTTTGTAAGTTTTCAGATCTTTGTCAAACTTTAGTATTATCTTAATTGCTTTACTACCATTGCATTTCTATTGTCTGATCATGATTTTGACGGTCCATTTTCGTTTAGATCGCTTTTTAGTGAATATGTGTGAGTAGTTCCCGAATCTGGGATTTTGGCGGAAACCCCTTTGTGGGTTCTCCCCGATGCATCCATAGGGCTAGGAAATCGATAGGGATTAGGAATCTACTGGTTACGCGGGGTGTTTTATTGTCATCGGTGGGAAAAAGACCGCCTTTGACCGTTGGGCCAAGGGGGAATAAACTTGGCGGTTAACTCCCTAGACATAGCTCGCACCCTTAGCGTAGACGCCGAATCCTAGCGCGTGGGAGCGGCAGGATGAGACGTTGGGAGTTATCGTTGCGAGCTTAGTGCTCCCGGAGTCGGTCAGTGTTAATGGACATGGGAGTGCCCACTGACCGAACCCGAGAAGTCCGGCGTATCATCCTGGGTACCGACCGGAATATCGGGCCCATGGGACGCTGGTACCACTCTTAGAGGCAACGTCTCACAATTAGACCCTAATTTCGATCGCTATCCTACCTGTAAGCCGTATCGACGAGAATCGCACGATAGGGTGGAAACCAAAGTCCCGGGTTTTTCCTTTATATTGTCTATACCTTGCATTCCATTTACCATGACAACCCATCATTAGATTTGGGCTAGCTCGCCCATGGGATGAATTTGATCCTCTTTGACACAAGCACATCCACGCCTCCCTGAGTTCGACCCCCAAGCCACACTACAACACCGTGCGCTTGCGGTTATTTAAATCTCACGCCCCCTATCGTATTATTGCACACATCTAGCACGCATAAGCGGGGGACGTCACCGGGCTTCGGAGCTACGCCCCTGAAAGGACGTCCTCAGGTGAAGGCTGTCCTCGGCGAAGGTCACCCTCCCCCGACAGGTCGCCCATGGGTCCGGGGCAGGTTTTCGGACTGCGCCCCAACCCAACCGGGTTTTATTCTATCTCTAACCTGTGTCACTACATTTCGACTCACACTCTTAGAGTTTTCTCGTGTGAGAAGTCCCAGGTCAGGTTCGGCCTAATCATAAAGAGCAAGCTGTCTTGTGGTAAACAATGATCCGGGGCAGGTTTCCAAGTCGCGTTCCCAAAGGATCTCCAAGGGCTGGAGACGGGCTTCGCAGCTCGAC
This sequence comes from Scilla litardierei, assembly GCA_030789695.1. Classification (NCBI taxonomy): domain Eukaryota; kingdom Viridiplantae; phylum Streptophyta; class Magnoliopsida; order Asparagales; family Asparagaceae; genus Scilla; species Scilla litardierei. The sequence goes on along the minus strand of CM061137.1, from coordinate 13,103,033 downwards.
CCTTCCCTACCAAAGATTCGGGGCAGGCCACGTGATGTGCCCCTGAAAGGCGCCAGGGGTATAGGACCCCCCAGGGATGCTGGAAGGTTCACAACCCACCCACACCCTCTTTCGATGCCCTCCGGGGCAGGTCGCGGCCTGACTACTTGTAGCAGGTCGGTCCTCGCTATCCAAACCGGAGAAGCGAACGAGCTACGACACAGCAAAGATCCGGGGCAGGCTTCCGAGCTCGCCCCCGAAAGGTTGCCAAGGGCTTGCGACAGGATGCATAACTCGATCTTTCCCTGTCAGAGACCCAGGGTAGGCTCCGAAGCTGCACCTCCAAAAGGGTGTCCTCAGATGAAGGCTGTCCAGGCGAAGGTCACCCTCCCGCGACAGGTCGCCCATGGGTCCAGGGCAGGTTTTCGGACTGCGCCCCCACCCAAGCAAGTTTTATTCTATCTCTGACCCGTGTTACTACTCTTTGAGTTTTCTCGTGTGAGAAGTCACAGGTCAGGTTCAGCCTAATCACGAAGAGCAAGCTGCCTTTCGGCAAACAATGAACTGGGGCAGGTTTCCGAGTCGCGTGCCCAAAGGGTTTCCAGGGCTAGAGACGGGCTACGCACCTCGAACCTGGGGTTGGCCACGTGTTGCCCCAAAAAGGCGCCAGGGGCATAGGACCCCCCAGGGGTGCTGGAAGGTCCACGACCCACACACACTCTCTCAAAGCCCTTCGGGGCAGGTCGCGGCCTAACTACCCGTAGCAGGTCGGGCCTCGCAACCCAAATCTGAGTAGAGAGTGAGCTACCTCGCAGCAAAGATCTGGGGCAGGCTTCTGAGATGCACCCCTGAAAGGTTACCAAGAGCTTGGGACATGCTACGTAACTTGACCCTTCCCCATCAGAGACCCCGGGCGGGCTTCGAAGCTGTGCCCCCGAAAGGGCGTCCTCAGGGTGAAGGTTGTCCTTGGCGAAGGTCACCCTCCCTTGACAAGTCGCCCATGGGTCCAGGGCAGGTGTCCGAACTGTGCCCCCACCTAAGCAGGTTTTATTCTATCTCTGACATGTGTCACTACGTTTCGACTCACACTCTTTGAGTTTTCTCGTGTGAGAGGTCCTAGGTCAGGTTCGGCCTAATCGCAAAGAGCAAGCTACCTTGCGGCAAACAATGATCCGGGGTTGGTTTCCGAGTCGCGTATCCAAAGGGTCTCCAAGGGCTGAAGACGGGCTATGCACCTCGACCCTTTCCTACCAAAGATTCGGGGCTGACCACGTGTTGTGCCCCTGAAAGGCGCTAGGGGCATAGGACCCCAGGGGTACTGGAAGGTCCACGACCCACACACACCCTCTCAAAGCCCTCCAGGGTAGGTTGCGGCCTAGCTACTCGTAGCAGGTCGTGCCTCGCTACCCAAACCGGAGAAGAGAACGAGCTACATGGTTGACTCGGAAAACGCGCACGGATGCACGCCTTCCGCTCCCAAGCGTAGGAGCGTCAATGCAATATAAAAATAACCGGTGAGTACCGGGTCGGATCACAGGGACAAGTCGTTCTATGTTCACAAAATTTGACAGACAAAGAAAATTAAAGTGTGTTACAACTACCTAAACTAACGGCAGAAGTGTGAAAATCGTGGTGAAAAACGTGAAGTGAAACTAAAAATCCTAACCTATATTGGTAGGGTTAGAGAGCCAACGGGGATTTAGGATGGCAAGGCGGGAGAGCATGGGTTGTGGGTTCACTGGAATTGGTGTTAATTAAGCTCTAATTACCCCCGTATAACACAATTGATTGTCCGGCTAAGGACACTCAATCGGAAAGTTTAGCATTCAAGAACACAATATTTGCAATATGGATGGACGGATTATCATGGCACTAATCAAATTTGGAGCATGGATTCATCTCGAATTGTGCCCTCTCGGGACTTAACCAATTAAATTTGTGCAATAATAATCTCTATCAATAACATTTAAAATTGGGCAAGAGGGAAATTAGGGCTAACATTAACATCCAACATCAATAAACCACAACCAAAGCAAATTAACACTACATGATCATACTAAATAAGATGAAAATCTTATACAAAATATTCATCCAAGTTCAATACAAAAATGAGATATCAAATTACAAAAGTGGGGAAGAAAGATATCACCCAAGCTCTCCTCAAATGAACACTAGCTTCCTCCATTTTGCTCCTCCACCAAGCTTTTCCACCCTCCAATGGCTTCCAAGCCCTATCCCAAGCTTTGGGGAGGAAGAGCACTCCCCAAGCCCTAAAAATCGCCTCAAAACAGCAGCTGAAAAACTCCAAAAACCGAGTGGGCTTTCAAAATTCGCACCCAGGCTCCTAATACAGGCATTGCGGGTCGGATCTGGGTCGGATCCGACCCGCAAACCAGCTCCCCGCGCGCGCATAAAGGCGGGCGGGTCGGGTATCGGGGGGCGGGTGCCCACTGCCCGCCCCCGAACTCATTTTGCGCTCGCCTGCGCAATATGGCGGAGCGGGCCGCCGTGGGCCCGCTCATTCATCACCGCCCGCTGTAGCGGGCGGTCCCAAGGCGGAACGAAAACAAACGCGGGCCGGCCAAGCTGGGCCGGCCCGCATATAACGTTTTATTTTTTAAAAAAAAAATCGAAACCGCGGCCCGCTTGTGACGCGCGGATCGGCGCCACGTGGCGCCGTAGGATCGCGCCACGTGGCGCCCCTGTTAAATCCCATTTTCTGGGTTAAAACCCCCTATTCTCCTCCAATTAAATCACCAAAAATACCTAAAAATCCCAGAAAAATCCCAGAAAATTCTGGAAAATCCCCAAGACTCCCAGGAGTACCTGAAAAATATGAGAAGGAGAAATTAGTCCATTTGATGTGAAAATTAATTTAATGACTATTAAAAACACAATATTGACCTCCCAATAAGCTATATAAAATATTCCAATGCTCCAATAATTCTCAAAAATTGACCATATAATCACAATAATACCAGGAGCATATGAAAAATAATAGGAAGCCAATAACGACGATAAAATCCGTATTTTGTGTCAAGAATGAGAATAAGCTCCGAAATTGATATGAAATGAAAATATACCCAAAAAGAGCACAATTAAGCCTACTCTTTAGCACCAAATGGGGATAGTTAGGGGGTAAAAACATACAATTTATATCCCGAATCACTACATCGCAGCGAAGATCCGTGGCAGGCTTCCGAGCTGTGCCCCCGAAAGGTCGCCAAGGGCATGGGACAGGCTGTGTAACTCGACCATTCCCTGTAAGAGACCCAGGGCGGGCTTCGGAGCTGCGTCCCGATAGGTCGCCATAAAACCCTAAGGGTCTGGGGATTGCCTCTGGAGCGTCTCCCACCAGAAGGAAGTTTGGGACATGCTTCCTAGCTGTGCCCCCGATAGGTCGCCAGGAGCCCTGAGGGTTTGGGGATTGCCTTCGAGGCGTCCCCCACCCTAAGGAGGTCCGTGGCAGGCTTCCAAGCTGTGCCCCCGACAATTCGTCCATGGGTCCGGGGCAGGTTTCCGGACTGCGCCCCCACCCAAATAGGTCTTCACTTTATCTCCGACATATGTCGATGTTTCGACTTACGCACGTTTGGTGTTTTAGAGATATGAGAAACCCTAGGCCAAGATCGGTATGATCACTAGGGATGGGCTACTTCACCATGCTCACACTCTGGGGCAAGTATACGAGCTGCACCCTCGATAGGTCACCCAGGCTTCGAAGCTTGCTACCAAACAAAAGGTACAAAGAGATTCTTTAAAAATTTGCTAACGTGTCTACTCAACATTTAGTGTCTCCTCTGGTTGAAGATCTTCAACACCAAATGTTGGGGGCAGTTGTTACCCCCTAAAAGCCGGCCTAGTTGATAAAGGCCCCCTCAAAAAACCCATCAATAATCCTCATCAATAAGGACCAGTTCGAAGCTCGCCCGTCCGACTTGCAAGCTCACCATGCCGAGGACAAGCTTGCCTACCCTCTAACGAGAAGCATCGTTCGGAGGAGTCGAGCTTAATCGTCGACCTATGGCTCGCCCTTGAGGGCGACCAAGCATAAATATCTCTGACATGGTGACGTAGGCTCACCTACTCTTCATTAATGCCGGAGGTTAAGGAAGAGAACTGATGGCCGTCACTCGCGTCTCATTAATGCTCCTGACACCTCCTGACACCATTAATGTGGTAAATATCCTTGACACAGCCCCGCCACTCGAGTGCCAACTGTTGATTCGACAACTGATAAGATGGCTAACAACCACCTCTCAGACCTATAAATACCCCCCTCATGCCTCCATAGAGGGGGTTGGTCAGTAAAATTTTCTAATTCATTTTCAATACGCAGGGTCAGTTATCTTTCATATATCTACGCTTTCCTCATAAGTCCGCCGCACTTCACCGATCTGTCTTAAGGTCGTCAAGTGTGCCCGACACCTACATTTTACGTCACCAGCTGACTTAGGCATTGGAGAGGCTACGGGCTGATAGCCAGCCCCGCCTTTCTGACTAGTTGTTAATCCTCGCAGGAAGCTTGCCTCAGTTACCAGGAGAAGGCGACCTTCAGGCGATCCCCAGGCGACCTTGAATCCTTCACCTCTGAAGCGAGCTCTGAGTCGTGCTAACGTCTTCATCACCCAAAAACTTGTAAATCATTGTACCCGTGATTCCCACTCCAAACAAATTTCATTATGAATGGATCTAACCCGTGACATTTGGCGCCGTATGGGGGAACTTAGGGTCACACCCATGACAAATCACATACACTTCAACACTTTTCTAACCGAGGCAAACATCCCATGGAGGACGAGCCACGTCCTCTCAGAGGGATTTTCCTGGCAGATGTACCCCCTGAGGGGACGGCTGAGGTTGTTCATGCCTCGGCCTGTGCTATTCACCAAGGCTTTGAAGCCTTTACAAAGATGATGAATGATTGGGGTGCGAGTGTTGGGGTTTGGCGGACCCCCAGAGCTCGGATCTGTGTCCGTCCTAAGTCGGACGGACCACAGGGGCACAAAAGCGCAGCGGAAACCGAAAATCAAAATTTTCTAGACTAGCTAAACTATTTAGCTCGGCTCTGAGGGAGCCAGAACCTAGCCCAATCTATGCCAACTTGGGGTGGATCTGACCACCCCAAGAGGGATCTACTCTAAAGCGACTAATTAAATCTACACTAAAATTACTTAACCACATACCCGGAATCTTGGCCCTGGAGCAGGCAAGATATACTGCACTGTCTTCAGAAGCTCCTCGTAGCCGAGCCGCCTTGACTCGATCCACCTGAGCTGCCTCGCACCCTCGCACCGATCCACCCGAGCCCACTTTCGCCTCCGAGCCGATCACACACGGTAGAAAGTTTCACTTGAGAAGAACACGAGTCTTAGACGTCCGGATTAAGATCCAAACCCCCTTCGTAGTCTTGCTAGGACTACTCTGGAGAATAGGAAGAGAGAGAGAGAGAGAGAGAGAGAGAGAATAATTTAGTCGCCGATCGAGCTTGCTTTAAAAGTTGGGAGCTACTCGATCGATGACTTGGTGTGTTTTTCAACAAAGAGAGTGCACCCCTATTTATATAGGGAGTCGGCACTCACTCTCTCATTGCGAGCAATGTGGGACTTTGCAAAATGGGAGAAAAAACCAATTAAGCTAATTTGGCTTAATTTCAAGTTTAAGTGAGCTTTTCATAAAAGCGAACTTTAACTAATTAATTCTATTTGCACATTAAACTTTAGACACCAAACAAGCTATCAATCCGAAGGGCTTCGAATGGTGAATGCGTAGGAACCAACGGCGACGAATTTCAACTTCGTTTGACCCCTCAAACAATTGCCCAAAGTTGGGCAACCAATCGATTTTCGTAGCCGTCATTTGGGGTTTCAAAAACCCTAAATTGACTTAAGTTACGGGCGCGCCCGCTAAGCTTAACGGGCGCGCCCGCCAAGCTTAACGGGCACACCCGCCCAAGGGGGTAAAGGTGGGCCGTACGCCCGCTGGGCAGTGGGCGCGGCCCGCTGCAGCCAGTGGGCTGCGCCCGTTTGCCTTTGCCTATGGGCTTATTAGCCCAGTGGGTCTAACCCACTTCGCCTTGGACTGTTTTCGCGTTTCCGGTCTCGTTTGAGCTCTGATTTGGACACGGTTTGAACCTGTGTTTAGACCGGGATGATCCCGTCATCCAGGTAACCCCTTCCAATATATTTGTTTCTACTAAATTTTTTGTAACCAATTTACGACACGTTTAATCATAGTTTGCATCAAATGCAATGTTTGTCCCTATTGCTATTATGACTAACTTTCACAACAAGCTTTGTGAATATCATCAAATGATATCTCTCTCTATTCTATCTTCCTATTACTAAGACACGAACACTACTCGGTGTGAGACCCTACAGCCTAACCTTACTACAGGTTGGGGCTCAAAACCCCTAGACGACGGTCACTACGAGCAGTAGCTGTCGTCCCTGTTTCAGAATCATCATAACGTGATCGACCCTTTGACAAAAGCATCATTGGGGTGTATTGGCTGTGTTGGTGACGAACTCCGTTAGCCGTAGTCCCTTCGTCAAGACTGTGTTTCTGTTGGCCTAGGGTATGGTTTACTGTCAACCCTATTAGACAATATTGGTCAGTATACAGCGGTCTTTATTGTATACACGTTGTACTTCTTACAACGCACCCCGGCCGAGGATTAACATAAAGACCGTACTGAGCCTGTAACACTAACTTCCTTTTAACGGAAGTGACGAATTCAATCTTAGTCATCTACTCGCCTCGAGAGCTTCGGGTGCAGCTCAACCTAAGATCTTTCAGCAGGCCTAGCCTCGAAGCTAGATCATAGGTCTAAGCTACACCGTTCACTCTGATGTTTGTACAAATGACTTCAGGTCTTAAGGACCAGCTAACCTATCATCACCCTAGAGTTATTAAAGACAGTTCAGTTAAAGTTAACCATTTAATAACTCTTATGTGGTCGTTCAGTGAACTCACTCTCCAATGAGCACCTGTGTCTCGTCTCTGACTTCACCAAGTCGAATGACTATGAGATCATCATTACCCTAAGGTAAGACTAAGACACAATGGTCTATCCGATGTGTCGATATCCAGTTCTCGACACATCTATGACCATGAACCATTTAAGACTTACGTTTCTATTCGGTCACTTACTTACTCATAATCGAGATCTCATCTAGATACGTAAGGACCTAACTATAAGTCTATGGATATTATCTAAGTATAGCAATACGAACGTTTTATACTTAGAATAATAGGTACCATATACGGTATGAACAAGACGTATACTATGGATAAATGCCTTATGGGTATATATTCTCCTACAGCGAGTGGGGCCGGGACATCCACCATCCCCCTTATTCCTAGAACGTGAGGCGCAGCCTTCACCCCCAGATCGAAGAAGAGGCGGTCGCCTAGCAAAAGGATCCCAACGGAGAGATAGCGGCTCCACAAAGACGTCTCAATGCAGACATCAAGGCTGCTCAACATAGGCGGCATAATGACGAAGCCACTGTTCAACAAGCGCTTCCATAAAGCTCCAACCCAAAATTGAAGCTCCTCCGAGTAGGTCAACTACGCGCCCTAGGGCTCTAGCTTGCGCAGGACGACCTGGGACGCGAAAATACATGTCTTCCTTCTCTCACACCTATCATTAAGTTTCGACTCACATCCTCTTCAAACTTTTCTTGTGAGAAAAAGCCCCAAATCAGGGTCGGCCTAATCACAAAAGAGGACCTGTCTTACGGTAAACAATGATCCGGGGCAGGTTTCCGAGTCGCGTACTCAAAGGGTCTCCAAGGGCTGGAGACGGGCTACGCACCTCGACCCTTCCCTACCAAAGATCCGGGGCAGGCCACGTGCAGCGCCCTCGAAAGGCGCCAGGGGCATAGGACCCCCCAGGAGTGCTGGAAGGTTCACGACACACACACACCCCCTCTTGAAGCCCTCCGGGGCAGGCCGCGGCCTGACTAACCATAGCAGGTCGGGCCTCGTTACCCAAACCGTAGAAGAGAGTGAGCTACCTTGCAACAAAGATCCAGGGCAGGCTTTCGAGCTGCGCCCCCGAAAGGTCACCAAGGGCTTGGGACAGGCTGCATAACTCGGCCCTTCCCCGTCATAGACCCAGGGCAGGCTTCAAAGCTGCGCCCCCGAAAAGGCATCCTCAGGTGACGGCCGTCCTCGGCGAAGGTCACCCTCCCCCAATAGGTAGCCTATGGGTCCGTAGCAGGTTTTTGGACTGTGCCCTACCCAACCAGGTTTTATTCTATCTCTAACAAGTGTCACTATGTTTTGACTCACACTCTTCAAGTTTTCTCGTGTGAGAAGTCACAGTCCAGGTTCGGCCTAATCGCAAAGAGCAAGCTGCCATATAGCAAACTATGATCCGGGGTAGGTTTCTGAGTCGTGCGCCCAAAGGGTCTCCAAGGGCTGGAGATGGGCTATGCACCTCGACCCTTTCCTACCAAAGATTCGGGGCAGGCCACGTGATGCGCCCCCGAAAGGCGCCAGGGGCATAAGACCCCACAGTGGTGCTGGAAGGTCCACGACCCATACACACACTCTCGAAGCCCTCCGAGCAGGTCGCGGCCTGACTACCCGTAAAAGCTGTACTTATATAAAGGGGTAGAGACCCCACAAAATCTGGGAAAATCTGGGCATGGTCCCACCAACTTGGCTGGTCGCATCGCCTTACTCGGTCGAGTAGCAGTGCCTGCTCGATCGAGTTAACATAGGCTCTGCTTTGCTGCTTCTGCTGCTCTGGCTGATACGGGCTACTCGGTCGAGTTGCCCCCTCCCTACTCGGTCGAGCTACAATGGGTTTGGGCTCCTCCAAAATGCTGCTCTGTTTGGTCTTGACTCGGGTCGAGTAGAAGATCTGCTCGGTCGAGTAGCTTTGCTACTCGGTCGAGCTAGTGTACTCGGGGAGAAGTCCAAAATAGGCGTTCTATTTGAATACAGCTCAATCGAGCTGGCTATTCTGCTCGGTCGAGTAGGTGTGTCCATTCATATGCATCATCGGCGTGTCAGCTCGGTCGAGTAGCATCAGCACTCGACCGAGTGGCCTAAGAAACTGAACATGGGCTGGAGCTAGAGTCCTCATCTCTCGATCTCTTCTCCTCCTCTCCTCCAATCTTCTTCCTTGCCTCGACAAACTCTCATGGATCCTTGCCAATGACGTCCCGGACGTGTCGAATGTGTCTATGTCCCTAAATAGCTCCAATTCGCTCCAAAACTCCTGAAAATCCACAAAGCTATACAAAACTCAAATATGGCATTAGAAGCGCGATAATATATGAAAATGTGGGTTTTGGAGGTGAACATGGTATGGAATGATGCAATAAAAATATGTAAAATATAGGAACATCATGGCATTCCACTAGTTTGGGAGAAGATGAAGCGCCTGGGGATGACACTTCGCGAGCTCCGACGTCATAGGTGGAGCGGACCCTTTTTGTTTTTCTTTTTTATCAAACTGTAAAAAGAAATATTTTTCTTGAAATGGATTTTTCTCCTTTTCTGTGTCACCACCGCGTTTGCGCTTTCTGAATTTTTTTTGATCCGGTTTGGTTTTGCCCCCCCTCTCGCTGCTCAAGTTGGAGTCGTTAGCTGACTTGACCTGCGGGAGGTATTCATTGAGGGGATTGTTCCCAGTTCTTCGTGGTGGTCCATGGTAGCTCTGTTGGGGAAGTTTCCCCAGCCTTGGTTTGGGACCGACTTGCTGGGGGTTGCCCCGGCCTCATGGTCGGATCAGGTCCGACTTGCTGGGGGAGTTGCCCTCAGCCTAATGGTAGGATCAGGTCCGACCTGCTGGGGGAGTTGCCCCCAGCCTTATGGTCGAAACAGGTCCGGCCTGCTGGGGGGAGTTGCCCCAGCCTTATGGTCGGTTTAGGACCGGCCTGCTGGGGGAGTTGCCCTCAGACTTATGGTCGGTTTAGGACCGGCCTGCTGGGGGAGTTTCCTCCAGCCTGACAGTCGATGCGATGTCGATCTGCTGGGGGAGTTGCCCCCAGCCTGACGGTCGACGGGTCAGTCGGTTTGCAGGGGGAGCTACCCCCAGACTTACGACCGAACGAATGATCGACCTGTTGGGGGAATTACTCCCAGCCTTACGATCGATGCAATGTCGATCTACTGGGGGAGTTGCCCTTAGCCTGACGGTCGACGGGTTGGTCGGCTTGCTGGGGGAGCTACCCCAAACTTATGGCCGAACGAATGATCGGCCTTCTGGGGGAGTTACCTCTAGCCTTACGATTGATGCAATGTCGATCTACTGGAGGAGTTGCCCCAGCCTGACAGTCGATGAGTCGGTCGGCTTGCTAGGAGAGTTACCCCAGACTTACGGTCGAACGAATGATCGGCCTGCTGGGGGAGTTGTCCCAGCCTTACGGTCGATGCAATGTTGATCTGCTCGGGGAGTTGCCCTCAGCTAGATGGTTGACGGGTCGGTCGGCTTACCGGGGAAGCTACCCCTAGACTTACGGCCAAACGAATGATCGGCCTGCTGGGGAAGTTGCCCCAGCCTTACGGTCGATGCAATGTCGATCTGCGGGGGGAGTTGCCCCCAGCCTGACGGGTCGATCAGCTTGCTGGGGGAGCTACCCCCAGACTTACGACCGATCGAATGATCAGCCTGCTGGGGAGTTTCCCCCAGCCTTACGGTCGATTGAATGATCGGCCCGATGGGGGAGTCACCCCCAGCCTTATGGTCGATTTGAATAATCAGCCTGCTAGGGGATTTTTCACCAGCCTTACGGCCGATTTGAATGATTGGCTTGCTGGGGGAGTTACCCCCAGCCTTATGGCCGGTTGAATGATTAGCCCACTGGGGGAGTTGCTCTCAGCCTTACGGCCAATTGAACAATCGGCCCACTGAGGGAGTCATCTCCATTCTTATGGCCGATTCAGGAGGTTCGACACAGCGAAATGTTGAGTTAGATCTCGAGAGACATATAGTTTTTGGCGTGAACTTGCACTTCATTCTTGAAAATAAAAACTGGGGATACATTCGCAAAGAATTACAGAAAAGCATGGAAGATAACGGTGGGCATGCAAAGCTTGCCCAGGGGAGGAGTCACAGTTGATTGGCCTGCCTCCTCACTCGATTACGCACAGGGGGGTCTGGACGACGTTCACCCTCTTCCCCTTGTCCATTTACTTGGATGTGCCCTCCCCAGGGTCACCTTTGAGGCATCGACAAAATTCTTCAGGTGTCCTCGGCTGATCAGTTGGTCGACGTCCTTCTTTAGGTGCCAGCAGTCGTTGGTGTCGTAGCCTTTATCGTTGTAGTACCTGCAGTATTTTTCCTCGTCCCTTCGGCCGCCCTTCATCTTAGGGGGCGGCCTGTTAATGTGGCCCTTCTTCTAGGCCCGTGTTAGGACAGCGTCCTGGGTCGCATTCGGCTTGGTGGGCGGTGCTTCTCCTCTGCACTGCTTCCCCCTTGGCTTTTTCTCCTACCTGTGATCTTTCGGCTCGCGACACTCGCCTTCATCGTGCTTGGAGTTCCGCTTGGTTCCCGCCAGGGGACCCCCTTCTTCCACAGCGAGGGCCTCTTCGGTCAGCATGAACTGTTCCACCCGAGCTATGACCTTGGCAAGGTTCTTCAAGGGGTCATTGTGTAAGTTCTTCTTCAGGCCCCTAAGTTGAAGCCCCTTCTTTAAGGCCGTTGTCACGACCAATTCGGGGTAGCTCTCGACATTCAGCTTCTGGACATTGAAGCACTTCATGTAGGCCCTCAGTGTCTCGCCCGGCCTTTGTGTCACATTGAACAGGAGGTCTGAGCCTGGCTTCCTCTGTCGTCCGGACATAACTTGTTGGTAGAACATCTGGGACAGGTCCCGGAAGTTGTTGATGGACTGATCAGGGAGGCTATTGTACTAGTCCCGGGCAGACTTCTTGAGGGTGGTGCAGAAGCCACGACAGAGCAGAGTGTCGTCAGCCTCCTGGAACCTCATGATCCCTTTGTAGTCCAAAACATGTTTCTCGGTGTCCCCTGAGCAGTCGTATTTCTCTAGGGCTGGCACTTTGAACTTGGAGGGCACCCGTGATTCGGTGATGCTTCATGCTAACGGGCAGTGGTCAATCGCCAGAGGCCCCAGGTTAGCCTGGCTGGTTGGCATCTCGCCCTGGCGCTCGGGTTGTCTAAGCAGGTTGGTGGAGACGTGGGGATGATTCCCTCGGTGGCCATCCCGGTTTGGGATCGACGTAGGTTGTCGAGTGCGCTCTCTGCGGCGGCGTTCCTTGCGGATTCTCAGTCTCTTTCGATGTGGGCTCCTGCTTCGTCCCCGGAGCCCTTTGGTGGCCGTGCGGCTGGACGACTGACACCCGGCTGAGCGAGACCGTTTGGACGAAGCCACCGTTGATTTGCTCACGGTCCATCAGGTTCTCCCCCTCCACTTGTTCAAAGAGAAGTGGGGGTCGGTGAACACTCCCGGTTCTGGCCTCCACCCTCGCGGTCCGCGATTACAGCTGAGCGTAATAGGGGGCACTGCCCCGAGTGGTCAGTGAACCCCACCTGGTTTCCCCCGAAGGGGTGTTCCGGGCCTGCAAGTTGCTAGATGGCCGCTGCCAGAGTCTGGAAGTTGGCGTTCATCTCCTGAGTAAGATGGTCGAGTAGGTCGCGGGTTACCGAGCACTAGTCGTCGGTTCCCTCTGCGGAATGGCTGTGTCCGGCTTCGTTTGGGATGTAGCCGTCGTTCTCGGGGATGGTCAGCAGGCGTGTGGATCCGTAGTCGTGCTGCTCCATGTTGCTTGTAGTGGATGATGTGGGCGAAGATTTCTTTTCCACAGACGGCACCAGATGTTTCAGTTGTTTTCTCACCTCAGTTTGGTAGTCTGGAGGGTCGGAGATCGACGTGGTCGTGTGATACACGTGTGTCCTCCGAGATCAGATAGCGACACGTTTGCTCAGTCGAGAATGCACGGATCCGTGCGTCAGTATCCCAAAGGGTAGCTTTGGGGGAACGACGGCATCCTTGAGTAGAAAGACGAATGAGCTCGGGATCGAGATCACTCGGCTCCGGTGGATGAAGCGCCGAAGGGTAGCTTTAGCGTGGTGAAGTCTCCTTGATCTACACAGACGAGAAAGCTCGTCACGGGAATCAGACCTTGGTTCCGACCAAGTCCCCTCCGATGCCTAAGTCAGATCTGATCTGAAGGATGCTCGATGGGATCGAGTACGGTTTACGAAGAGACCAGTACACCGATCCTCAAGCCGAGCTATGGAGGAGAAATCTGAGGTGGAAGACAAGGTCGTAGGAGGAAGAATACATGAGTTATCGAGTATTCAGAATTCAGTCCCTTGATGTATATTTGTTCAGGTTTCTTATAGGGGTCTTTCCAGCCACGTCCCCTTGACGTCCCTCCATCTCGCCCCAAGTACCCGCCCCTTTCATCGTCCCTTGATGGCCCATGAAGGTGTGCGTAATGGGGCTCTTGAATGGTTATGAAGGTGGGCATAATTCGGGGGGGGGGGGGGGGGGGGGGGGGGGGGGGGGGGGTTAACTCAACCTACAAGGGTCAGCGGTTCCCTTTGCGTCAGTCCGGGGCTAGCATGACTCAAGGCATTTGCGGGGCTTTTAGGCCGGGGCCTAATTCCGTCCAGGCCCATGGGCTCGGATCATGGGCTCGGCCCGTTCCGTCTCAGCCCGTTCCGTCTTAGCTCGTTTTGGGAGGGTTGTATCACTGATCATTCCACATTATCTTATGGACATGTTAGCTTATGTCAATGTTAAGCATGCGTTCCCAATCCTCTATAACCTCTCGCATTCTTAAAGCTTCTGTATTGACCATTTCATCCCACAAGGTCCCTAATTAAAAATTGGGTTTTTCTTATTTTAGTCCCTTAAATTATGTGTATTTTGATATTAGTCCCTTAAATCTTTGTAATTTGAATTTAGTCTCTTAAATGTTTAATATTAACCTAAATAGTCCCTTTTGTTAACCTAAATAGTCCCTTAAATGTTTAAAGTTTAACCTAAATAGTCCCTTTAAAGGACTAAATTCAAATTATATAGATTTAAGGGACTAATATCAAAATACACATAATTTAAGGGACTAATATGAGAAAAACCCTTAAAAATTTTATAATGTTCTTTCAACACTAAGATTAGTTCCCTCCCGTACCTTACTGTCTTGAGTGGATAGAGTGCCACCTAATAACTAAGAAGCACATACAACAAAAAGAAATAAAAATAAAAATATTTGGGAACAGGGGTGAAAATAACCATAAAATCATACATGATCTTCTACAACAGACGAGAACATTTTGACATGAAATTTGTTGTTGAAATTCATTTGAAATGTATGAAGGATAGGTGCATTTATGTCCTTTCAAGTCATAACAGTTTTAAGGCGCTTGCATACTGTGGTAGTGAAGCACTCACAAGCATCACATTTGCAAGTAAATTGTCACTTGAATAATCATAGAGATGTTCATTTCCCTTGCACATTTTTTGAAAAAATGTATGGTTATGGAGAAGTTGCAATATAGAACATCTTGTACTTCCATCGATTTGAAATCTTCAAAGTTCTGTTTAGAAAAAGTTGAAACTCGTTATACAAAATTGTTTTTCAAGAACGTTTGCTAGTGTTTCATATTTCGATTAATGATCAATAGAGTGTTAGGTCATACGTATATGACGTTGTTGTCGTTAGTGGCACAATGGGTGTGTATGGAGAATGTTGGATAATGTGTCGTACATTATGTTGAACATAATGTCCAACATACGAGATCAGGTTTTTGCGATGTTGTATGAGGCTGTGGGATAAAATGTTGTAACTCGTGTAATTAATTACAAATAATGCTCTAAGTGATTTTATTCAAGAATTATGATTTTAATAAAGTAGGATGATGTGGCTATTCCTTTATTAAACAAAATCATATAATCACTCAACATCGAAATACTCAATATCATGCTCAATAATTATCCAAAAGGCATCAAATGTATACCATTTTAAGTTTTTGAGTTTTCAAGCAAATAGAAAGATCTGAATGATCTCTTCTCACAAATGAAAACAACAACCCTTTTCAAAGCGTGCTTTAAGCCTATTCAGCAATTTGATACAAATGAAAAAGAAAAATGCAATAGGCACAACTTAGGGACTTCTTTTCAACCGGCTAGAACCAGCCATATAGTTTAAATATCTGCATTATATAAGTATAATGCAAGTTGGCTGTAGCCTAGTGGTTGTTCCAAATCCACTTAAACTTAAGGTCAGCATAGGAATATGCAAACGTTTTGGATAGCAAAAGTTATTAACAGAAACATATCTTTGAGAGAAAACATGTTTGCATACGAGCAGGCAGAGGCGATTACGGGCATTTTAAACAAAAATGAACACAGCCCAAGAAAATTACATGGTCCCTTGCAGCAAGAATACACACATGCCATTAACAAAAAATGAAAGTGTACAGCGTACATTTAATAAACAGGGTGCATTCGAGGGTGCTGGGTGCATATAGGCACACACCGTTTTGAATGCATATGTACGTATAGCATAATTGTTTAATGCATATTGAATGTTTGTTGTTTTGCAACTAATGAGAAAACCGAAAAAGACCAAAATGCACACATGGCCATCTTCAACCTTCAGACGGGTTAAAACCCGTTCATTGGTTCAATTTCAAACCCAAAAAAATGCTATGCAGATTGATGGATTCCTCCGACCAAAATCGAAGAAACAGCAAGACAGAGGCAATTAAACGGGCTTTGATACCAATTATTAGCCTAAATGTGAAGGATTCATCACGAGTGCGGAAGAAATTCGTGGATCTCACCTCCGGCCATTGCTTCTTCAACAAAAGGTAAACTTTCTTGATCTTCTCAATTCTTAGATCACTCATGCATGATGGTGTATTCTCAGATTTTTGAGTGATTAGAATGAGGGACCAAAGCCCTATTTATAGGTGAAATTCACCGTTCCATCAACGGTAGGAATTTCAAAAATTTTGATTAAGGGAGGGATTAGGTTTATCAACTGTCGTGGATCATCAACGGGAAGAAATCCCAACGGGAGGGATTTTTCTAACATTCTCCCACTTGATCCACGTAACCAACATTCCCAACAAGAACCACAAATACATGAATCATGGCGATAAGTCCTTTTGAAAGCAAGTATTATCTTCCATGTATTACAATGTATCATGTTTCTCAATAATAGGTTATATATCTTTATGAATAAACCCTATGTTTATTCATGGTCCAAACTTAATGATTTTTCTCATGATAATGTATCTAAATGTGCACACAACCATATATGAGAAAATATCACAACAAGAATTTCATTAAATAACAATGTTATTACAATAAGGAACCAATCCCATTCTATCCACATGATCCTTAAACTTTAGTGGTGGCATGCCTTTAGTTAAAGGATCAGCAACCATTAAATCAGTACGAATATGTGCAATGTCGACTGATTTATCCTTAACACTCTGTTTTATGGCTAAATACTTGAGGTCGATGTGTCTACTTCGACTACCAATTTTGTTGTTATTAGCCATGAAGACAGCAGCTGTATTGTCACAATACAATCTCAGTGGTCTAGAAATAGAATCCATGATTCTAAGTCTAGTGATGAAATTCTTAATCCATACACCATGCGAAGTAGCCTCAAAACAAGATACGAACTCAGCTTCCATGGTAGAAGTAGCAATTAAGGTCTGTTTTGCACTTCTCCATGATACAGCCCCACCAGCTAAGAAGAAAATGTATCCCGAAGTGGATTTTCGACAATCAACACATCCAGCAAAATCTGAATCAAAGTAGCCAATGACTTCCAAATTGTCCGTCCGTCTGTACATGAGCATGTAGTCTCTGGTTCCCTTAAGGTATCTCATTACCTTCTTTGCAGCTTTCCAATGTTCTATGCCTGGATTACTCTGATATCGTCCTTACATCCCAACAGCAAATGCAATGTTAGGTCTTGTGCAAACCTGAGCATACATTATGCTTCCAACAGCAGAAGCATAAGGAATGTTTACCATCTGTTCCCGCTCAAAGTCATTCTTTGGGCATTGGTTTAAATTAAACCTATCACCCTTCACGATGGGAGCCACACTTGGTGAACAATCCTTCATCCGAAACCTCTCCAAAACTTTGTTAATATATGTCTCTTGAGACAATCCCAGAATACAACGCATTCTGTCTCGATGTATCTTAATGCCAATAACATAAGATGCATCGCCCAAATCTTTCATATCAAAGTTTCCCGAGAGAAATTGTTTCACCTTATATAGCATTCCTTTATCATTGCTTACAAGTAAAATGTCATCCACATATAGGATTAAGAAACAAATCTTGCTCCCACTAACCTTCTGGTATATACACTGATCCACAACATTTTCTTCAAATCCAAATGAAGATTTAAAACATCATGAAATTTCAAATACCATTGACGTGAGGCTTGTTTTAATCCATATATGGATTTCTTAAGCTTGCAAACCAAGTGCTTACCATTACTAGAGGAGAATCCTTCAGGTTGTTTCATATATACCTCTTCCTCTAGGTCTCCATTAAGAAAAGCCGTTTTCACATCCATTTGTTGCAATTCCATGTCAAAATGTGCAACTAATGCCATGATTATGCGAAGAGAATCTTTCTTTGATACAGGAGAAAAGGTCTCCTTGTAATCGATCCCTTCCTTCTGAGTGAATCCTTTGGCAATGAGCCTGGCCTTGTATCTCTCAATGTTACCCAATGAATCTTTCTTTGTTTTAAAGACCCATTTGCATCCAATGGCTTTCGCCCCTTTAGGTAACTCAACAAGGTCCCATGCCTCATTCGATGACATCGAATTCATCTCATCTTTCATAGCATCATACCATAAGTTTGATTCTTTCGAACTCATGGCTTGTGAAAGCGTCTCAAGGTCATTTTCGGCTCCAACATTAAAGTCTGATTCTTGTAGATACATAACATAATCACTAGATATTGCTGATTTTCTTGTCCTACTAGATCTTCTTAAAGTTGTATCAACATTCTCTTGAGGATCATGTTGATCAACTAGTTGCTCATTCGTCAGCGGTTCTTCTTGAACTATAGGTTGTTCAACCGCTTCTGGAGTTTCATGAACAACTTGATCTACTGGATCAATATCAACATGTGGAGTCTCTATTTGTTGATCAATGCCCCTTTGAACTCGAGGGGCACTACGAATGACAATTATTCGATCATTTGAAGTGGAAGGCCTATCACCAGCATGATCCCTTTCAGGAATAGTACCCTGAATATGATCGCTCCCACTGATCATGTCATTCTCAAGAAATTTTGCATTTCTTGACTCCACAATCCTAGTGCTATGAGATGGACAATAGAACCTGTATCCTTTGGACTTTTCGGCATATCCAATGAAATACCCACTAGTAGTCCTAGGATCCAGTTTCTTTTCTTGTGGATTATACACTCTTACTTCAGAAGGGCATCCCCAAACGCGTACATGGCGTAAACTCGGTTTCCAACCTTTCCATAATTCAAAAGGCGTCTTTGGAACAGCCTTAGTTGGAATTCGGTTCAATATATACGCTGCCGTTTTAAGAGCTTCAGTCCATAAGGTTATAGGAAGTTTGGCATTACTGCGCATACTTCTAACCATCTCCATCAAAGTCATGTTTCTTCTTTCAGCTACACCATTCTCACTAGGAGATCATGGATTGGTGTACTGAGCAACTATTCCATGCCCTTGAAGAAACTTTGCAAATGGACCTGGTGCTTGACCACCTTCGGTGTATCTACCATAATACTCTCCTCCTCTATCACTTCTCACGATCTTAATTTGTTTTTCACATTGTTTCTCTACTTCTGCCTTAAAAACCTTAAAGGCATCTAATGCTTCACTTTTGTTATGAAGCAAGTAGATATACATGAAACGTGAAAAGTCATCAATAAA
Source organism: Scilla litardierei (assembly GCA_030789695.1). Lineage (NCBI taxonomy): Eukaryota > Viridiplantae > Streptophyta > Magnoliopsida > Asparagales > Asparagaceae > Scilla > Scilla litardierei. The sequence goes on along the minus strand of CM061137.1, from coordinate 13,084,169 downwards.
GGAGATAAAGTATCTCGGACCACTTATGTCCATGTCTGGACAACAAATATCTGTATAAATGATTTCAAGTAATTCAGAACTTCTATGTGCACCCTTTTTAGATATCTTGGTCTGCTTTCCCTTTATGCAGTCCACACAAATCTCGAAGTCAGCAAAATCCAAAGTACTAAGTACTCCATCATTTACTAACTTTTTTATTCTATCTTTGGAGATGTGTCCTAATCTCCGGTGCCATAACATTGAAGATTCCTCATTCATAACACATCTTTTCATACCAGCATTAACATGCATAACAGCATTATTTTGCAAATTAAGCATAAAGAGACCATTACACAATATGCCATTTCCAATAACATCTGATTTATAAACCAAACTGAATGATGTTCCTTGAAAATTAAAAACAAACCCTAAAGGTAACAGTCTAGAAATTGAAATCAAATTCCTGGAAAAACCAGGTATATAAAAAACATTATGCAAAAGCAAAATAAAGCCTCCAGATAACATAAGCTGGCATGTTCCAACATATTCGACAGCTGAGCGCATTTTGTTTCCTGAGAAAATGCCTCGTTCATTTCCCGCCGGCTTCCGCAGGTTTGTCATACCCTGCAAAGTTGTTGAAACATGGATTGAAGAACCAGAGTCAATCCACCATGTGTCATAATGAACATCAGTCATATTAGATTCAAAACAGACGAGAGAGATTGAGTTACCTTTCTTCTTATGCTATTGAAGGAATTTTGGGCAATCTTTCTTCATGTGCCCTTTCTTTATACAGAAGAAGCACTTAGATTCATTAGCAATCCCTCCCTTAATAGGCGCTTTACCCTTCCCCTTAAATTTGGGGCGTCTGTCATCTTTCTTGTTGGTTGTCATTAACACACTCTCGCCATGCTCCATGATCAACCGACATTCCTCCTGAACACACATGGTCAAAAGTTCATTCATCGACCACTTATCCTTATGTGTGTTATAGGATATTTTGAAAGGTCCGTATTGATGCGGGAGAGTGTTCAAAATGTAATGGACCAAGAAACTGTCAGACATCTCAACCTCTAATGTCTTGAGTTGTGCCGCAATGTCCCTCATATGCATGATGTGCTCACGCACACCTCCAAGACCGGTAAGCCTTAGTGATGAAAACTTCCCAATGAGTGTACTCGCAAGTGCCTTATCTGAGTTCTGAAATTGCTCGTCAATGGCCTTTAATAGTGATCGGACCTTGTCATTCTTTTCCACCGAGCCCCTTATACTAGCCGATATTTTAGTCTTTATGAACATAACGCAGAGGCTGTTAGATATCTCCCATTTTTTATAAAGGACTAAAGCTTCAGGAGGGCTAGTATCTGTAATGGCTGGTGGCTCATCCTTACGGATGGCATAATCAATGTCCGCCACTCCTAAATGAAGGAGTACTCTCTCCATCCATATTCTATAGTTTTCACCATTTAGTTCAGGAACGTCACATGTGATGCTGCAAAAATTCAAAATACATACTCACTTCATTATTTTTGAGACTTAACAAACTAAATTATGCGTTACCAATGTAAAACATAGAAAGAATGTGAATCTAATGACATAAAACTTACCTGTGGGTCAAAGTTTTAATTCAATTAGATTTATTTTAACTGAACAATAAAACTACCAAAATTATTTTCCCTTTCTTAATTCATGTGGGAAAATTAAGAAATATAATTTGATATTTCATTCTAATCAATTATATAAGCTTCAACAAATTTTCCTGTGGGATAAAATGTTGTAACTCATGTAATTAATTACAAATAATGCTCTAAGTGATTTTATTCAAGAATTATGATTTTAATAAAGTAGGATGATGTGGCTATTCCTTTATTAAACAAAATCATATAATCACTCAACATCGAAATACTCAATATCATGCTCAATAATTATCCAAAAGGCATCAAATGTATACCATTTTAAGTTTTTGAGTTTTCAAGCGAAGAGAAAGATCTGAATGATCTCTTCTCACAAATGAAAACAACAACCTTTTTCAAAGCGTGCTTTAAGCCTATTCAGCAATTTGAAACAAATGAAAAGGAAAAATGCAATAGGCACAACTTAGGGACTTCTTTTCAACCGGCTAGAACCAACCATATAGTTTAAATATCTGCATTATATAAGTATAATGCAAGTTGGCTGTAGCCTAGTAGTTGTTCCTAATCCACTTAAACTTAAGGTCACAGGTTCAAAGCATAGCATGCTAATTTTTTTTTAAATAAATAAAAATAAAAATAATAATAATAATTAATCCCGCAAAGGGATTTGAATTCACGCCTCAAACAAGGCAGCGTATGGACTTTACCACCAGGCTAGCATAGGAATATGGAAACGTTTTGGATAACAAAAGTTATTAACAGAAACATATCTTTGAGAGAAAACATGTTTGCATACGAGCAGGCAGAGGCGATTACGGGCATTTTAAACAAAAATGAACACAGCCCAAGAAAATTACATGGTCCCTTCCAGCAAGAATACACACATGCCATTAACAAAAAATGAAAGTGTACAGCGTACATTTAATAAACCGGGTGCATTCGAGGGTGCTGGGTGCTGGGTGCATATAGGCACACACCGTTTTGAATGCATATGTACGTACCGCATAATTGTTTAATGCATATTGAATGTTTGTTGTTTTGGAACTAATGAGAAAACCGAAAAAGACCAAAATGCCCACATGGCCATCTTCAACCTTCAGACGGGTTAAAACCCGTTCATTGGTTCAATTTCAAACCCAAAAAAAATGCTATGCAAATCGATGGATTCCTCCGACCAAAATCGAAGAAACAGCAAGACAGAGGCAATTAAACAGGCTCTGATACCAATTATTAGCCTAAACGTGAAGGATTCATCACGAGTGCGGAAGAAATTCGTGGATCTCACCTCCGGCCATTGCTTCTTCAACAAAAGGTAAACTTTCTTGATCTTCTCAATTCTTAGATCACCCATGTATGATGGTGTATTCTCAGATTTTCGAGTGATTAGAATGAGGGACCAAAGCCCTATTTATAGGTGAAATTCACCGTTCCATCAACGGTAGGAATTTCAAAAATTTTGATTAAGGGAGGGATTAGGTTTATCAACTGTCGTGGATCATCAACGGGAAGAAATCCCAACAGGAGGAAATCCCAACAGCAGGGATTTTTCTAACATTAGTTACCTCCAATATCTAATACAATGCATGAACTAATCATTTACACCTTGACAATTAACAAAGCATGTAAATCAAAGCGTTGTAAATTAATCTACCAACAAAATATCATGGTGAATAAGTCTCTAAAATGAGTGAAAAAAATAACCATGGTACTATGCATTGTCTACGCATATATAAACAGTCTACTTCGATTCATGCTAATTGTATGATAACAGCATGCAGTTTGCATGCAGGTTGTTACTGAAATTCACCCTGAAGCAGTGAAGGTGAGATGCAACAAATGTGTTCTCTACTTTAATTAACATCATCATTATCTGTTGTCTTAATCTAATCATTATTAGCTGTTCTTGGATCAGACAAATGCCCCATGAAAGTTGGACACAAGCTAACAGCACCTCCCACACTCAAAAAAGTTGATCTAGCCAGCTAGTTCTAACTCTAAATAATTGTTATTAAAGTGATAAGGGCTTGCTTAAGTTTATTATTTGTGAGCAAAGAGTATGAATCAAGAGGTCCCTACTATGGTTTATTTTATGCACACACATGCATTGTAGGAGTATTACAGAAAGCCACCCTGATCTCATGATGGCCCCCATAAGAGTGAAGCATGGTTCTCTCATATGTGTCTTGTGGCTCATGGAGAGAATCAATAGCATTCCATTGCTTCTTCTTCTTTCTTTTAGGGTTTTCTGCAGGGCAGGGAACATGAACAGCCTTCCCAGTTACGGCTCCGCGAACCGTGTCACGGTTGTTATTAATTTTCGATCGTAAGTGCAACAATGTCAAGCAATGTGTAGCATCAGCTCCAGTTTGATCATAACAGCATCTGTAACTTTTTAGCTCCAAACTTGGCAGACTGTGCCCTTAGCGGGCTCCATGTCTCGACGCCATCGCTTGGTCCCACGTGTCGGCATTGGGTGAAGAAGTGGGTGCAGTGGAAAGTGGGTGAAAATATATCTCCCCTGAATCAATCTCAGAAGCCTGTCTGGTCCATGAGCATCATGCACAACTGACACAATGCTACCCTAAAGATCAGCATGGATGTTATTGTTTATTAATAAGCAGCACTTTGTAAAAAGATCATGTTGTCACATTCCTTTCACTTCTACCATCAATGTGCTTTTTTTTAATTCAATAAGCTTTGAAGTTTGAATTCAGCTGAGCATTTGGTGTCAATATGAGAAGAGAGAGAGGGAGAGAGGAATGATGAGGGGGGCACTACAAAGAGTCCTGGTTCTTTTGACTCTGCGCAGGTTCTTTTAGTTTAAAGCAACAGAAAGAAAAGAACCGTTTCTGCCGGGTTGTCGAGCTCATCATTTTTATCCATGTATATTTTTTTCCCGAAGAAAGACATGTAAACCTACAAGATCCCAATGCATTAAAAAAACTAGAAATAACCCTTGCACACAGTGCAAGGGAACCGAAAAAAGCCATCTCACACAATCAGGGCGTGTGACATACATGAGTTGTACGATGGGAGCAAAGCCAGATGCAAATGGAAAGAGTGAGTGTGACTGTGTATCGTCTTGGGGTATTTGGATTTTTTTGATTGGGGGTGTTTTGTTGGGCCTTTTTTTGCAGTGATGTGACAATTTAGTACACCCTTTGTCCTGGTCATCATAGACCGTGGGGAAACTCCCCCTTCGTGTTGAATTACAAACTCCCCCTTCGTATTCGTGTTGGATCACAAACTCCCCCTTCTTGTTAATTTATAACACTTAGAAAGCTGGCTAAAATGCCAACGCATAACACCTTATCCTTTCTCAGTGAGAGCTGGGTGGTGGGGCCCACAAATAGCGAAAATAGGTTTGATCGAACGGTTCACGTTGTGTTGGACGATCACATGGTCCTATATGCGTAGGAGCCAACCCGGTCCCCGAAACTTCCCTTTAGCAATGTTAAATAAAATTATAGATTTTTATCATGCCATATGCATGTTGAATGTATTTAATTAAAGTAAATCTGAGAAATAGATTCAAAGAATAAGGTATTGTCATTCATATCAATTTAATATACAAAGGAGGAAATGCATAAAAGGAAAATGTTGGAAGGATGTCAGCTACTGAGCCCATAGCCCTGTATTTATAGTAAAAAGGTTACATGATGGTGGATACCCGAGCCCTGTATGTACATACAAAAACCCATTCATTACACTTTCCATTCTCCATCCATCATTGTAAGCTCGACATATGAATACTTCAGGATTCACTGTGCTTATTAGTATCATGGGGATTTGGATACTTATGGATCCTAAGTTAGGATGTTCGGACTCATTAAAACCTTTGGATATGGAAAACATAATGGGAAAATCCGATAGCTAAGGAAAAAGAGTACAGATCTCCTTAACTTACCCTGATCTATAGATATCACTATGGGTGGATACTCTTGTATACAGAGTTAATGTAGTTGACTCGTTAAAACATTTGGCTATGGAAAACCCAGTGGGAAAAACCAATAGCTAAGTGAAAAGAGTACAACTCTTCATTAACTCCACATGTTCTTGCAAGTTTCAGGCTTGCAGGTCTCCTAGACATCTATACATCAATCCAGTTTACAACATTCCTATAATAAATACAGAATACAAGTAGTGCTCATCTATAGCAGCTGCTAAATCCAAAGGAGCTTTGGAGAGGTGTGTACTGTCTCATCGCCTTTGATGTAGCCTCCTCCTCGTTGAGCTAGGGAAGTGGCATGGTCTGCGAACTTGGTAGATAGCTCCATTTATCTAGCCTTTGACCCAGTCATCACTGGTCTGTGAGATACTTCAGGGCATATCTACACACTCTTAATTTGCTTCTTGGATGGTGAGCTTCTCGGAATGGTAGGATGATGTTGCCTTAGTTGCATGTTTTGTAGATCTACAGGAGGTGGCATTCCTTCGTGGTGGTCATCGCGATGATATATTACCTGCATCTGCAAATACATTTAACATGTAGAATGATCCTTTATAATATTGACCTTTGGAGCTAGTGCAGAAGATGCGTAGGTCCGGTCTAGTGGTGCGCTGCAGGCGCTGCACTGTATTTGACTAACAGATTTACTGCTAACGCTATATTGGGACGCGTGTAGTTTTTCCGTATAAAGAAGTTCTTCGGCAAGGTACTTCAGGACCTAGTATTTCATTCCCCTCTTGTTGAGCCATTGGGCCGACATTCGAGACAACTCGATCGACAGATGACTAACGCCTACCAGGCCCACCAAAGAAGCCCGATGTCGACTCAGTTAAAGCTCAAATGTCCAGTCGACCGTTGGGTCCGCCTTACTCGAACGTGGGATTAAAAGCAGGCTCGGGATTCTCGAAGACGTGCGCAACTTTTATTCCTATTAATGGGGGAAGATCGTGGCCCCCATTATGGGTGGCCATTATCACCACAATGTCTCCAAAGGAACCCTTAACGTCTATAAATAGAGCAAAGGGTCCCATCTTCAAGGTAGGAGGTCTAATACATAGAACTCTATCTTCTCAGCTTACCATTCTTATATTCGAGCCTGCGTCGCTAGTCTTAAGAAGAACCTCCGTGGGTCGATCTCAGCTGCACCAAGCTCCCTCTCTTCCTTAAGTCTCATACTAACTTAAGCATCGGATGGGATTTGGATCGAAACCCAGATCCGACCCCCCTAATGAGTCCCTGTGGTGCAGATCGATGCTCATCGTCCAACACCGAAGGTCGACTCTGGGCTTCCTAACCTCTAGCGATCGACATACTCGTCGTCCGAAGGTCGAACGTGGGTCACATCATCTCCAGCTACCATCACTCGACCCTGGTACTCCCAACCAAGGGTCTCACTCCAACTGCTGACGAGGCTCCAACTCAGCACTTCGAGTCTATGTCAGCCTGACAATTGTCTCGGTCAATTTTGGCCTTAACAGTTTGGCACCATCTGTGGGAAAACGTTAACCAGCTTGACATCCCAAAGCAATCCCAAAGCTATGACAGCTGGACCCAGAAACTCTGGACCAGTCGAATGTCCGAAGAGAGACCAAGAGCAAACAACGTCTTGGTAGAGGACGTCACGGACTCCACGATGCCACCACCTCGACCAGTGGAGGAAACAAATGAGCCCGGTGTGACCAGAAAAGAGTTCACCCAGTTCACCAAACAGATTGATAGGACCTTAGGCGCATTGGCAGCTTTAATACGCCAAAACATGGGGAGCCCATCCCCAGTAAATGAACTGTCGCCGCCTCCAAACCGTACCTGACACCAACGAGGGGCTCGACATTCCTCCGAGATTTGGGGGACCCAATGACAGATATTAACCTCCACGATTCGACCCCTAGCCGGCCCACCAATACAATGGAGCGGGAGTCAATAATCGAGCTTTCATGCTCCAGGGGGACTCACCCACTCCAATTACCGGGCGACAACTCGCAACATCCTAGATCAGGTAATCTACGGGGCACCTCCAGGTTATAACCCACTAAAACCTACAGGTGGATTCGCGAGGAGAGAAGAGATATTGAATCGATCCTCGGAAGTCAACTTCTCGCAACCTGGAGCAGGAGGATCCGTACTGGTCCAATCTGCGATTCAGAAGACCCCCGAAGGAGAATATCATCTCTGCTCCTTTTCTTCCAAAATTCAAGCTCCCTGCTATCCCAGCTTATGATGACAGAGGCGACCCATGGTCGCACATTCATAAGTATTTGAATGTCATGCTACTCCATGGGGTCGACGAGCTATACCTTTGTAGAGCTTTCCATGCCACTCTGATCAAAAGGGCAGAAAGCTGGGACGAAGGGCTACCCTGCGGCTGCATCGGCTCATTCGACGAACTGGCAGAAATATTCTGCAAGCAATTCGCTGCCGGACAACATCCCAATAAGAAGTCGTCCCACCTTTTCTCACTCAAACAAAACAAGAATGAGTCAATCCAAGCCTTCGTCCAGAGATTCAACGACGAGAGACTCGATGTAGAAAAGACACTGGACGTGACCATCATAGCGGCGCTCACCCAAGCGGTCCAGAACAAGCCCCTCAGGAGGGCCCTTCACTAGTTTCCCCCAACACCATCGCAGATATGCTCAATATAACAGATCGGTTCACTTCTTCCGAAGAGGCGGAAGAACCAGCATGAGCTAATGCGAAGAGCACCCCCTCCCACCACGGAGACACGAGGCGAGAGAAACCAAAATCAGGGACCCCCTGTCAGGAGTATCGAGATAAGAGGCCTAGGGAGAGGAGCCCTTGAAGCAAAGAACGTCATACCTACGCTAAACCAGTTGCCCCAAAGGCAGAAGTTCTCATCTACTATAACGCCCCGCTCCCCAGGATACCCGGGAAGTACGAATCTGTCCCAGGTAATCACAAGGCAGCGAGTGTTACAAAGGAAGGAGAGAAAAATAATACCATTGAATCATCAGGTCCACTGAGCACTGCTGGGGTAGAACCTGTAGTATTCCCACAACCAAACACAGAGAACAAATATCTAATAAACAACACAGAATAACAACAACACCAACCAGAGCACAACACCAAAAGTACATCATCTACATATACATACTGCGATAACTGATACGCCATCTCAGGTCTATCCCATAAGTAAACCCCAGTACAACAACTCTCTACCTCGTCTCTTATCCCTACCCCACACTCTCTCAACTCCGCCACTGGACTCCACTGCTCCACCTGCTACCAACTCCAAGAGCCAACACCTAAAAAGTCAACGGGGCACGTCAACGCGTGTCCCAGTAGGATGTCCCAACTCTTTGTCGTACATTATTCAACAATGGTATGCGTGCCATAAGGTATGATATGATAACAAAACTGATTGAACATAAGAGTATACATGAAAGCTACAATAAGTGACCTGATATGACACAATGTGAATGTAACATAACTTAAACATAACAGCAAGGAAATGAATACATTTACAGAACTCAACAAGCCAATAAAAGAAAGGAACCACAGATACAACAGACAATGTGTAAAACAAGGGCATACGACATAAAAGTGCTACAGGTAAAGAACACACACAAGTGGACGACATTTACCAATGCTACAAAAGTAATGAAAATTTTCAAGTAGTGATTTGGACCCTAAGTAGTGGGTAGACCCTCTTGGGACTGGACCTCACTCCCAGTTGGGGTGACACAGGCAAATTCCCCCAGCTAGCTGTGGCACTCGGCCCAGTGTGCAATACTGTTAACAAAGGAGTCCTGGTTTCTCCTTATTTCCCCTTCCATTTCTTAAATCCACCTCATTTCCGCCACTCCCCGCCACTCGGGCAAGAACATGAGGGCCACTAACCACTACAAACTGTCCAGCCCCTCATATTTTTCCCACAATTTAGTGTCCCCCAATCCCCGTGTCACACTCCTTTGAGAGGACTTAGTCGTTTTCGTGAATTTACAAAATGTAAAGAAGAACATAAAGAAACATAAGGACACAATGCTTTCATGTAAAAGATAATTCACATTTCCAACATCATATCGAGGTGTCATGCACATCGTGCCATGCCCACCATACCACCACAAACCCAACCTCATTACCACGCATGCCATGTCCACCACATCCTTCCCACCATGTGTAAGCAACCATAACCAAAAGCATGTTACAAAACATAAAGGCTGAAATCCATGATTCATAAAAGAAAGACAAGTACTTCACTTCCACCTTCTCATCTTCCATATACCAACCAAACAACATCAAACCCCCAACAAAGCCATGGAAAATAACCACAAATAAAAAGTAAGATAAACATCCAATGATTCAGCTTGCTGGAAATTGCACAACAGTCAGGTTGAATGGCATTTTACTCAATATTTTTGTATAGAACATAACAATGCAATGTAAATAAAAGTTGTAGTATGGTGGTTTTGGATTCACAGATAAACTTTCCTGCAAAAATATGAATTATATGATTTATGGTGAATTATTTTGTGAAGCTTGTTAGATCTGTTTTTCAGACAGATTCCAGGGTCTGTCTTGATTGCTGATTTTGGGCATGTTACAGTCAGAATTTCGAAATTTATACAGTGAGATGAAATTGTAGAAGAACTTGTTAGCTTTGCAACGAGACCAAGAACATGAAATTCCATTCTGTGTGCAGGTACTGAGGTCCATTTTTCTAAACAGTGACCTGTCTGCAAGAAATTCAGACATGCTGTAAATATTGAATTGTTAAACTAACTTCCAGTTTGAATTGGAAAAAGTTGTGAACATGAAAGTTATTAAGGACATCAATATGCATAACATATATTTTTTTCAAGGAATTTCATGTAGCCAATTAAGATCAGATCATCACTAAAGTTTCAGCTATTCAGTACATATTTCCAGCAACAACTATAAAGACCTTTCATAATGTTAAAACATGGATTACAGTAATAATCATGCATGTAATGATCATACTAAGTGGAGTTGAGACTCCTACAAGAAAGGTGATAACTCTAACATGGTTGTTTGATAAAAATAGAACCTTTAGCATGAATACCAAATAAAGGTGGCACCTTTTGCATGAAAACTAACTAAAAATGGCACATTTTGCCTTTTAAATTGAGAATGAATAATATACCAAAAAGAGAGGGATTCCTACCCCATATGAAGCTTGCTTTTACTCCTCCAAAACTCCCTTTTAAGCTCCATCTACTCCTCCTTCAATCAAGGCCTCTAGCTCCTCCATCATCTTCTCTTTCCTTTAAAACCTTCTCCTTAATTCTCTCCCGCCATCACTCCTCCATTCTATTCTCTCATTCCATTTTTATTTTCTTTTTTTGTGCATGAGTACATTTCGGCCCCATGAAGAAAACAAAAAGAGAAAAATGAAAAATGAAAAGAAAAAGAAAAAGAAGGAAAGAGAAGAATGTAGAAGAAGAGGAGATAATTAAAGGGAGAGATATTTTCTTTAAAAATTCCCTTTTATTACAAGTTTGCCATGGCACAAAGCCCTTTTATAATTGCCCTCCAACTTGGTATATTAATTACATTACATGCCATTTCTTTACATGCCATCTCTCCTTACACACACACCTATACCTATTTACAAGTATGACATTCCCTTATGCACACACCTCTCTAATACATGCACAATTCACTATATTACAACAATGCCATTGCAAAATTAATTAATAAGAATAAAATAGTAATAAAAATATTCTCTTTAAAATAGGCTTCACCAAATAAGCATCATAAAATAATTCATATTAAAATAGTATTAAAAATACATTTTACTGTTCACACCCACCAGCATAAAAATTACTTCACAGCAATAAAACCAACACCACTATTCACTGCACTTTCCCATACTCATCCATTAACATCCAATAAGCCTCTCATATAGGCACACACTCATTCACGTAGACAAATTACCGTGCACACCACTGAATTACTACACCCCCCCCCATTTATGTTCACACGACACAATTGTTATGCACACTACTCAACATTCATCAGCAAACATGTACAAATATTATACACACATCCATTAATATGCATATCCTAGGTATATAGGCACTAGGGTCATTACATCTACGCCCCACGAGAAGAGCTGATCCAAGAGGCAGCAAAGAAAGGCAAATACGAGAAGAGGGACGACCTCAAATTCTGCAAATATCACAATGACTATGGGCATAACACCAACGACTGTTGGACTCTCAAAAAAATAGATCGATGCCATGGTCAAGCGAGGACACCCCAAAGGCCCGGCCAATGATCCACCCAGCAAGGAAGGATCCTCAAAGCAGAAGGGCAAGATGATGGTATCGACTGTCACCAAGGTGGTCGACTAATGAGCCATATAAGACTTGAGGTGAATAAAAGGGCAATGAACAGCAACAGCTCTAACGTCGATCAGAAAACACCTGTATGCCTTTTTCGTTTTTTCTATTATTTCCGTCAATAAAGTATGTCTCTTCTATCGAATAAAGTTTTGCTTCCATAAGCCTTCGTAAAGTCGACAGAAACTATCTCATCGAAACTCCCCTCGAAAAGGAACCGATCCTCGAGAGGTTGTGGGAAAACTAAACTTACATTGATGCAATTGTCTCCTGAACAAGCATCAGCCATAATTCGAAGGGCCACCCATTCGCCACTGAACGACTCTCCTAAGCGAGCGTCAGCCATAAGTCAAAGGGCCACCCCTTTGCTACTGAACGACTCTCCTAAGCGAGCGTCAGACGTAAGTCGAAGGGGCCACCCCTTCGCCACTGAACAACTCTCTTGAACGAGCATTAGCCATAAGTAGAAGGGCCACCCCTTCACCACAGAACGACTCTCCTAAGCGAGCGTCAGACGTAAGTCAAAGGGGCCATCCCTTCACTACTGAACGACTCTCCTAAGTGAGCTTCAGCCGTAAGTCGAAGGGGCCACCCCTTCGCTACTGAACGACTCTCCCACCCCTTTGCCTTTAAACAACTCTCCTGAACGAGCGACAACCATAAGTCGAAGGGCCACCCCTTCGCCACTGAACGACTCTCCTAAGCGAGCGTCAGATGTAAGTCGAAGGGGCCACCCCTTTGCCACTGAACGACTCTCCTAAGCGAACGTCAGACATAAGTCGAAGGGGCCACCCCTTCTCCACTGAACGATTCTCTTAAGCGAGCGTCAGATGTAAGTCAAAGGGGTCACCCCTTCGCCACTGAACGACTCTCCTAAGAAAGCACCAGCCGTAAGTCGAAGGGGCCAACCTTCGCTACTGAACGACTCTCCTAAGCGAGCGTCAGAAGTAAGTCGAAGGGGCCACCCCTTTGCCACTGAACGATTCTCCTAAACGAGCGTCAACCATAAGTCGTAGGGCCACCCCTTCGCTACTGAACGACTCTCTTAAGCGAGCGGCAGACGTAAGTCGAAGGGACCACCCCTTCACCACTGAACGACTCTCATAAGCGAGCGTCAGACGTAAGTCGAAGGGGCCACCCCTTCACCACTGAACGACTCTCCTAAACGAGCATCAGACGTAAGTCGAAAGGGCCACCCCTTCGACACTGAACGACTCTCCTAAACGAGCATCAGCCATAAGTCGAAGGACCACCCCTTCGCTACTGAATGACTCTCATAAGCGAGCGACAGACGTAAGTCGAAAGGGCCACCCCTTCGCCACTAAACGACTCTCCTGAATGAGCATCAGCCATAAGTCAAAGGGCCACCCCTTTGCTACTGAACGACCCTCCTAAGTGAGGGTCAGACGTAAGTCGAAGGGGCCACCCCTTCGCCACTAAACGCCTCCCCTGAACGAGCATCAGCCGTAAGTCGAAGGGGCCACCCCTTCGCCACTGAACGACTCTCCTAAACGAGCGTCATCCATAAGTCGAAGGGCCGTTCCTTCGCTACTGAACGACTCTCCTAAGCGAGCATCAGACATAAGTCGAAGTGGCCACCCCTTTGATACTGAACGACTCTCCCAGAATGTCTTCGGCCATAAGTCGATGGGCCACCCCTTTGCCGACGAACGATTCTCATTTCGTTAACCATGAGTCGGGTGAATCTCTCCCTCACCTTGGAACATGGTGATCAAATTCTAAATGTGGTTCGATGGTCTATCCTCGATCATCCTGAAGCAGCGCCTAACCCATCGAAAGGGAACATCAGGCATTGACCACCACGGGGCATGAGCGACAACAAACAAAGAGAGGCAATGGCTTATAAGGATACACATGACAATTTTTTGTCACTTTCCATTGCAAAACATTATTTTCATTTACATCACCCCCTCCTATACATTCAGAAATTTCTACAATCAGGCTTAAAACTAAAGCACCAAGATCTTACAGAGGCCGTTCATGCCCTTGATCTCCATCCAGCACGGTCGTAGGCTCTGGAGCTCCCGTGGCACCCGCTCTTGCTTCGTTGCCCACCTGGTGGTGGCCTCGTCCACAGGAGCTGCCTCCTCCATGCCTTGGCTCGACTCATCCTCACCGAGGTCCGAAAATATCACCGGGATCTCGTCGATCTCCAATGAGAGCTCAGAAAATCGGTTCTTCATCTCCAATCAGCATCGCTCATAACCTTGCTTATATAGCTCGTCAAAGTCAAGAAATGAATCCGTGAAATCCTGAATCGCCCTCTCCGCAATGACCTCAGCTTCGACTCTCTCCTCCAGTAGAGCATCTTCTACTCGCTCCCTTAAGGCGACTTGCTCAGCATCCCTCTTACGAGACTCGTACAACTCTTCATCGAGTTTCTGGATGTGATTCAGTCTCGTCTCATAGAAAAGGCTGAGTCTGGTCAACTCAACTTGAGATCGCTCCACACGCGATCCAACAGCCTCCAAGGTGACCCCATGATCGACCACCTCCGGAGCTCGACGGCGCAGCGTCGCGGTGGCCATAAAAGCCTGCACACGACACTCGATGGTCAGCATACGCACTGACATTAGTGTCGATAAAGGCCCGAATTATGATTACCTGAACACTGGCGTAAACGGATATTGACGCAAGCCGCTCGTAATCGACCTTTTCCATGACGGACCTGTTCTGTGGAAGGGTCCCATTCTCGGCGATGCGGGAGGCGGTCTCGCAGTCGAGGAGAGCAAAATCTCTGTGCCTAAGTGGAAACCTTGTCTTGACGAGCTCCTCCTTGGAACAATCGAGGGGGCCTTGAGGAGATCATCCCTCCAGTAACATCGGCATATACTCGTCAGGGATGTCTTTTGGCAACCCTACGGAGGGAAACAGACCCCCTCAAGGCCAGGAGTCCTGGTGCACGAGGAGCTCCGGTGGAACTTGAGTCACCCTCAAATCTTCCTCATTAAAAGAAGCACCCCCTGACTGGGAGGCCTGCTCCACAGCTGCATTCGACCCAGACGGCTCTGAGTCGCTGAGAACGAGTTTCCGCCTCCTCTTGCTCCCCTCAAGCACAACCACTTCAAACTTGGAGGGGGGACCCTTTCTTCTTTTTCTGCTGAAGGCGAGCCACCTGGGCAGTCCCCTCGATGATCAAGGGCCGATCTTCGAACGACTGGGCCACCAGTCTCAACGCGGTCGACACCCAGGGCGACAACATGCTCGCTTCCTCCTCTTTGATGGAAGCTTCGACCGCTTCCCTCAAGGCGAGATCCACCTGATAATCCACCCTGGTTATACCTGCAAGGGCAACAAGTAAATTAAGTCGAAGAACGAAGGTCGAACAGTTGGCGAGCACGATCGAACCGACCTTTCATCCACACAGTCCAACGAAGCATGTCATCCGACCACAGCCACTTGACCGACCTCATACCCTCTGGCTGGCTCGTCAGAGTATCAGCGTTTTTCATCTCCTCGATAGTCAGTAGCTTATCCTCAGGTGGTCCAAAATCAGGGGCCCCAGGCAGTGCAAAATCTTGCCTCCCCTTGAAAAACCACAAACACGAACTCGTCTTTCCACTTGGAATTAGAGGAGGGAAGATCCTCCAACAGCTTCCGACCTCGACGGGCCTGAATCGTATACCAACCTGGGGTTTTGGGGGGATCGAGAAGAAGTAGTTGAATAGACACAGAGATGGCTCGATTTCCTTCATCACGTACAGAACTACGAAGTCCATCAACATGCCGATGGCATTCGGCATCAGCTAGCAGAGATAAATGTTCAAGGTATACAAGAAGTACCGCATGAAGGGATGTATTGGAAAACAAAGGCCTTGTTCCAAGGATTTTACGTAAACCCCCGCCTCCTGATCGCCAGGACGATGAGCCCTTTCGTCCCTCCCAGGCAGCCTGATTTAATAATCAAGACGGACGTAGCTCCTCTGAAGCTCGTCGATTTGGCCGGCCTTGACTTTGGACTTTACATTTGCCAGCAAGCCCGGCTCTATGACCCCTTCCTGATTCTTCTGAATGTTTGTGACCACGTTTCTTCCAGAAGCAGAGATGGAAGATGAAGCCATTGCTTTTGAGAGAAGAAAAATCTGAATCGAGAGAATGAAGACGGTACTTCTGTACTCCATTGCTGGAACCGTCATATATGGACGAGGCAACAACCGCATGAAGAAACACATGTCAAGGTTCGAAGAGCGCAGAATGTCTTTGATTTTGAACCGACAAATCAGCTAAATCGACGAGGCGGTCATTTTGGCGCATAGAACTCCAGTGCTATTTTTTTTACTTCCGAGCCCTATTAATGCGATGTAACGTCACTTGACTTTAGCGGATGGATCCTCCAATATCGTGCGACGGGGGCCATTGTTGAGCCATTGGCCCGTCATTCGAGACAACTCAGTCAACAGATGACTAAGACCTACCAGGCCCACCAAAGAAGCCCGATGTCTATTCTGTTGAGTATTATGTATCTTATTTTACAATTGATGCATATAGTAGGGGGAGCACATTAGCATTGTGCTTTTCTTTATGTTTTACATAATGTGTGTCATCATCAAAAGGGGGAGATTGTTGAGTATTGATGTTTCATACCAATGTTATTTTGATGATGATCGCAACACTATGTTGTTGCTAATGACTCTCTTGTTTTAGTCTCTTAGTTACTTTTCAAGAATTTCATTTTTGGAGACTAAACACTTGGTGCAAGGATGGACATCAAGTGGAGAAGGGCCAAAGCTTGGACTCAAGGAGTGCCAAAGCTTAGAGATGATGGAGAGCATCAAGGCATCCAGATTGAAGCCATAGACTCTAAGAAAAGCAATGTAATCCATGTAATATTTCATTGATTACTTTCTCTTTTTTAGTCTAGGATTTATGTAATGCCTTGATAGATGGTCTACTCATTCATGCATATACATTTAACCATCTTAGTGAGCCTTAGGATTATCATAGAATCCAACCCATTAGGCTCATCGTGTCCAAAGACTCATTTGGAGTCTTGGCTTTCTTACAGTCGCCTGCTGAAGGATTCACATTCGACTGGATGATTCCAGTCGCCTGTCGAGCCTTCTACAGTCGACTGTGGTGCACTGCTCAAGTCAACATTTTTATTGACTCTACTTGAACTTTGTGCATCAGTCGACTGATGTTCAAATTACAGTCGTCTATATATTTACAGTCGCATGTGAAATGGTCAACAGTCGGCTGAAAGGCGTAAGTGCGAATATTGCATCTCTCTGTTTTTCTCCATCTCCTGCAGCAGTCGACTGATGAAGGATAAACAGTCGCCTGTCTATTTTACAGTCGACTGTCATTTGTTTTTCAGTCACCTATGTGCATACTGGGAGAAAGAGTGCATCTTTCTATTTTATTCTATCCCCTGCAGTAATCGCCTGATGAAGAATATACAGTCGACTTTCTGTTTTACATTCGACTGTGTAGTCTTCTACAGTCGACTGTCATGGCTCAGATTATAGCCGTTTGGATTTATTTATCCGCTGGACAGTCAACTGTCATTTGTTCATCAGTCGACTGTTAGTGACGTTTCTGTCCAGAAACTAGCCGTTGCAGCTTTTTGTTTTTGGCTGTTTCCTTGGGTTTTGAGAGTTGATATAGGGTTCCTATATATATGAGAGGGCTGAGTTCATAGGAACTTATTGATACTATTGAAAATCATTAGAGTTTAATTAAGCCACTCTCAAACTCTCTCATTTCCCTCTTTGATCTCATCCTCTCCTTCATGCATTGAAGTCAAGCTCAAGGGAAATCATCCAAGTGCAATTCTAGCAAATATCATCACTTGGAGATCATATTTCATGCCTTGCATTCATTTATGAGTAAGTTCATCTCAACGCATATGTAAAAGTATTTGGTTTACTTTGTTATTTCATTGAAACCCTATCTTTCTGTGTGAGAGCTAGTTACTCTCTGTGTGATAGTATAACCTTCTGTGTGAAGGTTGATTGATATCTCTCTGTGTGAGAGTTTGAGTCTCTCTGTGTGAGAGTATAAGTCTTTCTGTGTGAAAGCAAGGATATCTCTTTGTGGGAATCCTAAATCCTCTGTGTGAGGTCTCTTTGTGTGTGAGTAAGGATTTCTTTGTGTGAGAATCCAAATCCTCTGTGTGAGGTATCTCTGTGTGAGATGGTATTCACTTCTCTGTGTGAGAATTATAGTTGATATTGGTGTGGCTAGACGAACCCAAGTTTGGGGAACCAGTGTAATTCTTGTGTTTGCGTTTGGATTGATTGTGTTGATTAATTCATCTTGCACTTATTATTCCGCATTTGCAAGTTTAATTTTAATTGCACAATTTATTTCCATTACTTTATTCACCCCCTCTAGAGTATTTGTTGTTAGTATTGCAAGGTAGACGGTCCTTACAATAGGTATCAGAGCGAGGTTATAGCATAATGCAACGATGGCATTCAATGCTTCATCCGCATCTCATGAAGAAGGTCACTCTACTGTTCGATCCCCGCTCTTCAACGGAACCAACTACCCAAGTTGGAAGATCATGATGATGATCTACATGAAGGGTCAAGACCAATGGGACATCACGGAGTTGCCATTTGAGGAACTTACTTCACCCACGGCTTCTAGAACTAAGGCAGAGAAGGACTCGATCAAAGTCAATGCGAGGGCTATGAATGCATTCCATTGCGTCCTTACTTCAAATGAGTTCAACCGCATCTGTAGGAGGATATATGCCCATAAGGCGACTTATCCTAAGTATACGTCTTGTTCATACTGTATATGGTACCCATTATCCTAAGTATGAAATTATTTGAATTAATATACTTAGATAATGTCCATAGACTTACAGTTAGGTCCTTACATATCTAGATAAGATCTCGATTATGAGTAAGTAAGTGACCGAATAGAAACATAAGTCTTAAACGGTTTGTGGTCATAGATGTGTCGAGAACTGGATATCGACACATCGGACAGACCACTGTGTCTTAGTCTTACCTCAGGGTAATGATGATCTCATAGTCATTCGACTTGGTGAAGTCGGAGACGAGACACAGGTCCTCATTGGAGAATGAGTTCACTAAACGACCAAATTAAATTTATTAAAAGGTTAACTTTAACTAAACTGTCTTTAATAACTCTAGGTTGATATGTAAGCTGGTCCTTAAGACCTGAAGTCATCTGTACGAACCTGTGAGCGAACGGTGTAGCTTAGACTCATGATCTAGCTTCGAGGCTAGGCCTGCTGAAAGATATTAGGTTGGGTTGCACCTGAAGCTCTCGAGGCGAGTAGATGATTAAGATGGGATCCGTCACTTCCGTTAAAGGGAAGTTAGTGTCACGGGCTCAATACGATCTTTGTGTTAATCCTCGGCCGGGGTACGTTGTAAGAAGTACAACGTGAATACAACAAAGACCGCTGTATACTGACCAATGTTGTCTAATAGGGTTGACAGTAAACCATACCCTAGGCCAACAGGGACACAGGCTTGATGAAGGGACTATAGCTAACGGCATTCATCACTGACACAGCCAAAGTAAACCCAATGATGCTTTTGTCAAAGGGTCGATCACGTTATGATGATTCTGAAACAGGGACGACAGTTACTGCTCGTAGTGACCGTCGTCTAGGGGTTCCGAGCCACAGCCTATAGTAAGGTCAGGCTGTAGGGTTTCATACCGAGTAGCGTTCGTGTCTTAGTAATAGGAAGATTAATTGAGAGAAATTCATTTGATGATATTGAATAGTTAATATTCACAAAGCTTGTTGTGAAAATTAGTCGTAATAGCAATAGGGACAAATGTTGCATCTGATGCAAACAAAGATTAAACGTGTCGTAAATTGATACGACAAATTTAGTAGGAACAAATATGTTGGAAAGAGTTACCTGGCTAACGGGATTGTTCCGGTCTAAACACAGGTTCAAACTGCGTCCAAATCGGAGCTCAAACGAGCCCAGAAACGCGAAAATAGTCCAAGGCAAAGTGGGTTAGACCCAATGGGCTAACAAGCCCATCCACAAGGGCAAAACGGGCGCAGCCCGCTGCTGCAGTGGGCCCACGCCCGTTGCAGCAACGGGCGGGCGGCCCGCCCTCCCTACCTTGGGCGGGCACGCCCGCTAAGCCTAGCGGGCGCGCCCACAACTTATGTGATTTTTAGGGTTTTTGAAACCCCAAAAAGACGGCTACGAAAGTTGATTTTTTGCCCAACTTTGGACAATTGTTTGAGAGGTCAAACGAAGTCAAAATTCGTCGTCGTTGGTTCCTACGCGTTTACCATTCAAAGCCCTTCGAATTGATAGCTTGTTTGGTGTCTAAAGTTTAATGAGCGAAGAGAATTAATTAGTTGAAGTTTGCTTTTACGAAAAGCTCACTAACTGCAAATTAAGCTAAATTAGCTTAATTGAATTTTCTTCAAATTAGCAAAAGTCCCACATTGCTCGCAACGAAAGAAGGAGTGCCGACTCCCTATATAAATAGGGGTGCACTCCCTTTGTTGAAAGATGCATCAAGTCCTCGATCGAGTAGCTCCAGAATTTTAGAGCAAGCTCGATCGGCGACTAAACTATTCTCTCTCTCTCTCCTTCCTGTTCTCCGGAGTAGTCCTAGCAAGACTACAAATGGGGTTTGGATTCGGATCCAGACGTCTAAGACGCAGGTCTACTCAAGTGAAACTTTCTACCGCGTGTGATCGGCTCGGAGGCGAAAGTCGGCTCGGGCAGATCGGCTAGAGGGAGCGAGGCGGCTCAGGCAGATCGAGTCAAGGCGGCTCGGCTACGAGGAGCATCAGAAGACGGTGCGGTACATCTTGCCTGCTCCAGGGCCAAGATTCTGGGTATGTGGTTAAGCAATTTTTAGTGTAGATTTAATTTTGTCGCTGTAGAATAGATCCCTCTTGGTGTGGTCAGATCCATCCCAAGTAGGCATAGATCGGGCTAGGTTCTGGCTCCCTTAGAGCCTAGCTAAATCGTTTAGCTAGCCTAATAGTTTTGTTTTGTTTTTTCTGCTGCGTTTTACGCTTTATGCCCATGTGGTTCATCTTACTTAGGACGGACACAGATCCGAGCTCTGAGGGTCCGCCAAAATCCCTACAGCATCTCCATGTGCAAATCGGCCAACGAAATTTGGCATACATTGGAGATTTCTCATGAAGGGACTTCGAAGGTAAAGAAATCTAGACAATGCGTATTTAGATCTAAATATGAGTTGTTTAAGATGCAGGAAGATGAAAACATCTCGGAGATGTTCACAAGGTTCACTGATATTGTGAACGCTTTGGAAGGACATGGGAAGGTGATTTCCCAAGAGGATCATGTAGAGAAGATCCTTGACTCACTTACATCTCAATGGGAGTCAAAGGCCAACGGGATTTTGGAGTCAAATGACTTGTCCAAATACACCATTGAGTAGTGCATTGGGAATATCATGGCGTATGAAGTGAAACTTCAACATAAGAAAGAGATTCAACCAACCAAGCCCGAGAAGCAAAAGGGGGTTGCATTCCATGCCGAGAAGAAGCCAATCAGTGGAGAAAGAAGTTCCATCGGGAAGCTCCGAGTGAAGATAAAGAAGAAGATGATGTTGTGATGATGATTACATCGAGCTTGTCAAGCAATTCAAGGCATTCCTCAAGGACAAGGAAGGTAAATATTTGTCAAAGTTTGCCTCCAAGTCTAACAATTCTATCAGTTTCAATTGTAGAGGAAAAGGTCATATTTCTACCGAATGCCCTTCCAAGCCCGACAAAGAAAATTACAAAGGGAAAGGGAAGAAACCTTGGAAAGGCAAGTCCAAATTCAAGAATCAAAAGAATGGAATTATCGGCACATTTGATGATTCCGATGAGGACACATCAATTGATGAAGAAGAGGATGACAAGGAGCAAGCTCACACGTGCTTCGTGGCTTTTGATGATTCTTCATCAATCTCCTCTAGCTCAAGCGATGAAAGAGATAGAGGCGTGTCTCAACTCCAACGAAGAAATGTGCTTCATGGCTAATGGGGAAGAGCCTTCGTCAATCTCTAGCGAGGAGAAAAACGATGAGAAAGTTGAGGAGGAAAAGCTATGCTACGAGGAGCTCGAATACCGCTTCAATGTGGCCTCCAACTTGGCAAGTAAGTGCGTCGACTCATATGATAAATTGAAAGCTAAATTTAAGAATGCTATGAGTAGGGTGCATGCTTTAGAATCTTCTAGTGTAAATAATCATGATGCTTTGCATGTTTGTGACACTAGTGAGAGAGAGACACACTTCTCTCTTAAGTTAATGAATTGAGCTTAACCAATGAAAAATTAGTAGCTCAAAACCTTAGCTTAGAAACTCGCATTCAACAACTTACGTTGAAATGCGAAGAGGAATCCCAAAAGCTCAAAAGCTTTGTTTATTCTAGGGATTCACTCTACGGTTTGCTTGAAAAACAACATCCGGCAAACCATAGAGGAGGTTTGGGATACACTCCAAATGTGGATACCAAACCCACCTCCAATTCTTCTTTTGGTGCAAATTCAAGAAATATTGCTAAAGCACCTAAGAAGAATTACCATGATTTCTTGTATAACAATAACACCAACAAGAAGCATGTAAATCACAAGGTGGTGAGGAAAAATGAAAACTCTTCATTTTTTGCTAAGAAGCAAAATTCTCACTTCATGCATGCTAAGAAAATAGTTTCTACACCTACGCATGGCACATCCACCCCTCTTGCAAAGGCAAAACCCTTGTCTAGGAAATCCTTGAGATTATGGATTCCCACTAAGTGTAGTGTGCAAGAGAGGGATAACTACATCAACTCTTTGGTTAGGGATGTGATCACCTCATGTGATTACATTAGGAAATCAAACTCCTCTTATGTTTGGTTCCCTAATGTTTAGGTTCCTCACACAGATGCATTTTGCATGGGTATTGTGCTTAAATGTTTATTTTAGCATACACAATCTTTGTGTGTGTTTCAAGATTTTGAAAATGTTTTCAAATTTATTTTTCATGAAAATGAGGACCTTGGGGAATACATTGACATACATGCATTTGTTAATTCATACGTATGTCAATGGGGGAGTTAAAATGTTGTATGTTTAAACTATTTTAAAAACATATTTTAACTCTCATTTAGGGTTGGTCTTGGGATCATTGTTTCAATTGGTGTCATTTTCCAATTGGTTATGATGGTTTAAACCTCAACCCATTGATATTGCCAATGTGTGTCATGTTATATCTTCTTTTGGCAATATCATCGTGTATCAATGAAGCTTGATTTTTCCATATCTATTGCTTTGATACACTTTAGGCACATGGCTCCAATTAATGTTTTCAATTGGTAAAGAGATTTTATCTTTCAAGATTCTTTTTCTACAATTGGTATTTTCTCAATTGTTTATCTCCTACTTTACAATTGGTATTAGATCCTAGAAGTCAAAAATTTGACCATTTCTATGATCTAGGGGAGCATGGGATAGTGATTGATACCCACTAAATTTTACAAATTTGGTATCATACATCTCCTTATTTCTTGCATATTGTCACATCTTTGATTAAGATGACAAGGGGGATATTTTTGATGTCCACCTTTTTGACGATGTCAAGGGGGAGAGGTATATGCATTATGTAAATCTTGTATTTCATACAAATGCATTTTGGGGAGAGATATATCTATGGGGAGAGATATATGTGGGATTATATAAACCATTCATGTGTGCATGATTATTTTCTATTGCAACTGGTTTATGTAATCCATGCCTATTATAGGTCATCATGGTGTCTCATTATTTCATTTTGTATAATGAGTATTTACAATTGTGTATCTTATTTTACAATTGGTGCATATAAGTAGGGGGAGCTCATTAGCATTGTGCTTTTCTTCATGTTTTACATAATGTGTGTCATCATCAAAAGGAGGGAGATTGTTGAGTATTAGTGTTTCATACCAATGTTATTTTGATGATGATCACAACATTATGTTGTTGCTAATGACTCTCTTGTTTCAGTCTCTTAGTTACTTTTCAAGAATATCATTTTTGGATACTAAACACTTGGTACAAGGATGGACATTAAGTGGAGAAGGGCCAAAGCTTGGACTCAAGGAGTGCCAAAGCTTGGAGATGATGGGGAGCATCAAGGCATCCAGATTGAAGCCATAGACTCTAACGAAAGCAATGTAATCCATGTAATATTTCATTTATTGTTTTCGCTCTTTTTGAGTCTAGGATTTATGTAATGCCTTGATAGATGGTCTACTCATTCATGCATATGCATTTAACCACCTTAGTGAGCCTTAGGATTATCATAGAATCCAACCCATTAGGCTCATCGTGTCCAAAGACTCATTTGGAGTCTTGGCTTTCCTACAGTCGCCTGCTGAAGGATTCACAGTCGACTGGGTGATTCCAGTCGCCTGTCGAGCCTTCTACAGTCGACTGTGGTGCACTGCTCTAGTCAACATTTTTATTGACTCTACTTGAGCTTTTGGCATCAGTCGACTGATGTTCAAATTACAGTCGTCTGTATATTTACAGTCGCCTGTGAAATGGTGAACAGTCGGCTGAAAGGCGTAAGTGCGAATATTTCATCTCTCTGTTTTCCTCCATCTCCTGTAGCAGTCGACTGATGAAGGATAAACAGTCGCCTGTCTATTTTACAGTCGACTGTCATTTGTTCTTCAGTCGCCTATATGCATACTGGGAGAAAGAGTGCATCTCTTTGTTTTATTCCATCCTTTACAGCAGTCGCCTGATGAAGGATATACAGTCGACTGTCTATTTTACAGGCGACTGTCATAGCTCAGATTATAGCCGTTGGGATTTATTTAGCCGTTGGACAGTCGGCTATCATTTGTTCATCAGTCGACTGTCAGTGACGTTTCTGCCCAGAAACTAAGCGTTGCAGCTTTTTGTTTTTGGTTGTTTCCTTGGGGTTTGAGAGTTGATATAGGGTTCCTATATATATGAGAGGGTTGAGTTCATAGGAACTTATTGATACTATTGAAAATCATTAGAGTTTAATTAATCCACTCTCAAACTCTCTCATTTACCTATTTGAGCTCATCCTCTCCTTCATGTATTGAAGTCAAGCTCAAGGGAAATCATCCAAGTGCAATTCTAGCAAATCTCATTACTTGGAGATCATCTTCCATGCCTTGCATTCATTTATGAGTAAGTTCATCTCAAAGCATAGGTAAGAGTATTTGTTTTACTTTGTATTTCATTGAAACCCTAGCTTTCTGTGTGAGAGATAGTTACTCTCTGTGTGAGAGTATAACTTTCTGTGTGAAGGTTGGTTGAGATCTCTCTGTGTGAGAGTTTGAGTCTCTCTGTGTGAGAGCATAAGTCTTTCTGTGTGAAATTAAGGATATCTCTTTGGGGGAATCCTAAATCCTTTGTGTGAGGTCTCTCTGTGTGAGAGTAAGGATTTCTCTGTGTGAGAATCCAAATCCTCTATGTGAGGTATCTCTGTGTGAGATTGTATTCACTTTTCTCTGTGAAAAGTATAGTGGATATTGGTTTGGCTGTACGTACCCAAGTTTGGGGAACCAGGTTAATTCTTGTGTTTGCGTTTGGATTGATTGTGTTGATTAATTCCTCTTGCACTTATTATTCCGCATTTGCAAGTTTAATTTTAATTGCACAATTTATTTTCATTACTCTATTTACCCCCCTCTAGAGTGTTTGTTGTTAGTATTGCAAGGTAGACGGTCCTCACAATTGGTATCAGAGCGAGGTTATAGCATAATGCAACGATGGCATTCAACGCTTCATCCGCGTCTCATGAAGAAGGTCACTCTACCGTTCGACCCCTGCTCTTCAACGGAACCAACTACCCAAGTTAGAAGATCAGGATGATGATCTACATGAAGGGTCAAGACCTATGGGACATCACGGAGTTGCCATTTGAGGAGCCTACTTCACCCGCGGCTTCTAGAACTAAGGCAGAGAAGGACTCGATCAAAGTCAATGCGAGGGCTATGAATGCATTCCATTGCGCCCTCACTTCAAATGAGTTCAACCGCATCTCCATGTGTAAATCGGCCAACGAAATTTGGCATACATTGGAGATTTCTCATGAAGCGACTTCGAAGGGACTTCGAAGGTAAAGAAATCTAGACAATGCGTATTTAGATCTAAATATGAGTTGTTTAAGATGCAGGAAGATGAAAACATCTCGGAAATGTTCACAAGGTTCACTGATATTGTGAACGCTTTGGAAGTACTTGGGAAGGTGATTTTCCAAGAGGATCGTGTAGAGAAGATCCTTGACTCACTTACATCTCAATGGGAGTCAAAGGCCAACGGGATTTTGGAGTCAAATGACTTGTCCAAATACACCGTTGAGGAGTGCATTGGGAATCTCATGGCGTATGAAGTGAAACTTCAATATAAGAAATAAATTCAACCAACCAAGCCCGAGAAGCAAAAGGGGGTTGCATTCCATGTCGAGAAGGAGCCAATCAAGTGGAGAAAGAAGTTCCATCGGGAAGCTCTGAGTGAAGATGAAGAAGATGATGATGTTAGCGATGATGATTACATCGAGCTTGCCAAGCAATTCAAACAATTCAAGGCATTCCTCAAGGACAAGGAAGGTAAATATTTGTCAAAGTTTGCCTCCAAGTCTAACAATTCTATCTGTTTCAATTGTAGAGGAAAAGGTCATCTTTCTACCGAATGCCCTTCCAAGCCCGACAAATAAAATAACAAAGGGAAATGGAAGAATCCTTGGAAAGGCAAGTCCAAATTCAAGAATCAAAAGAAGGGACTTCTCGGCACATTTGATGATTCCGATGAGGACACATCAAGTGATGAAGAAGAGGATGACAATGAGCAAGCTCACATGTGCTTCACGGCTTTTGATGATTCTTCATCAATCTCCTCTAGCTCAAGCGATGAAGAGATAGAGGCGTGTCTCAACTCCAACGAAGAAATGTGCTTTATGGCTAATGGGGAAGAGTCTTTGTCAAGCTCTAGCGAGGAGGAAAATGATGAGGAAGTTGTGGCGGAAAAGGTATCATACGAGGAGCTCGAATACCGCTTCAATGTGGCCTCCAACTTGGCAAGTAAGTGCGTCGACTCATATGATAAATTGAAAGCTAAATTTAAGAATGCTATGAGTAGGGTGCATGCTTTAGAATCTTCGAGTGTAAATAATCATGATGCTTTGCATTTTTGTGACACTAGTAAGAGAGACACACTTCTCTATCAAGTTAAGGAATTGAGCTTAACCAATGAAAAATTAGTAGCTCGAAACCTTAGCTTAGAAACTCGCATTCAACAACTTACGTTGAAATACGAAGAGGAATCCCGAAAGCTCAAAAGCTTTGTTCATTCTAGGGATTCACTCCACGGTTCGCTTGAAAAACAACATCCGACAAACCATAGAGGAGGTTTGGGATACACTCCAATGGTGGTTACCAAACCCACCTCCAATTCTTCTTTTGGTGCATATTCAAGAAATATTGCTAAAGCATCTAAGAAGAATCACCATGCTTTCTTGTATAACAATAACACCAACAAAAAGCATGTAAATCACAAGGTGGTGAGGAAAATTGAAAACTCTTCATTTTTTGCTAAGAAGCAAAATTCTCACTTCATGCATGCTAAGAAAATATTTTTTACACCTAAGCATGGCACATCCACCCCTCTTGCAAATGCAAACCCCTTGCCTAGGAAATCCTTGAGATTATGAATTCCCACTAAGTGTAGTGTGCAAGAGAAGGATAACTACATCAACTCTTTGGTTAGGGATGTGATCACCTCATGTGATTACATTAGGAAATCAAACTCCTTTTGGGTTTGGTTCCCTAATGTTTAGGTTCCGCACACATATGCATTTTGTATGGGTATTGTGCTAAATGTTTATTTTAGCATACCCATTGTTTGTGTGTGTTTCATGATTTTGAAAATGTTTTCAAATTTATTTTTCATGAAAATGGGGACCTTGGGGAATACATTGACATACAGGCATTTGTTAATTCATACGTATGTCAATGGGGGAGTTAATATGTTGTATGTTTAAACTATTTTAAAAACGTATTTTAACTCTCATTTAGGGTTGGTTTTGAGATCATTGTTTCAATTGGTGTCATTTTCCAATTGGTTATGATGGTTTAAACCTCAACCCATTGATATTGCCAATGTGTGTCATGTTATATCTTCTTTTGGCAATATAATCGTGTATCAATAAAGCTTGATTTTTCCATATCTATTGCTTTGATACACTTTAGGCCCATGGCTCCAATTAATGTTTTCAATTGGTAAAGAGGATTATCTTTCAAGATTCTTTTTCTACAATTGGTATTTTCTCAATTGTTAGAGATTGTTTATCTCCTACTTTACAATTGGTATTAGATCCTAGAAATCAAAAATTTAACCATTTCTATGATCTAGGGGAAGCATGGGATAGTGATTGATACCCACTAAATTCTACAAATTTGGTATCATACATCTCCTTATTTCTTGCATATTGTCACATCTTTGATTAAGATGACAAGGGGGATATTTTTGATGTCCACCTTTTTGACGATGTCAAGGGGGAGAGATATATGCATTATGTAAATCTTGTATTTCATACAAATGCATTTTGGGGAGAGAGATATCTATAGGGAGAGATATATGTGGGATTATATAAACCATTCATTTGTGCATGATTATTTTCTATTGCAACTGGTTTATGTAATCCATACCTATTATATGTCACCATGGTGTCTCATTATTTGATTTTGTATAATGAGTATTTACAATTGTGTATCTTATTTTACAATTGGTGCATATAAGTAGGGGGAGCTCATTAGCATTGTGTTTTTCTTCATGTTTTACATAATGTGTGTCATCATCAAAAAGGGGGAGATTATTGAGTATTGGTGTTTCATACCAATGTTATTTTGATGATGATCACAACATTATGTTGTTGCTAATGACTCTCTTATTTTAGTCTGTTAGTTACTTTTCATGGATATCATTTTTGGAGACTAAACACTTGGTGCAAGGATGGACATCAAGTGGAGAAGGGCCAAAGCTTGGACTCAAGGAGTGCCAAAGCTTGGAGATGATGGAGAGCATCAAGGCATCCAGATTGAAGCCATAGACTCTAAGAAAAGCAATGTAATCCATGTAATATTTCATTTATTGCTTTCACTCTTTTTGAGTCTAGGATTTATGTAATGCCTAGATAGATGGTATACTCATTCATGCATATGCATTTAACCATCTTAGTGATCCTTAGGATTATCAGAGAATCCAACCCATTAGACTCATCGTGTCCAAAGACTCATTTGGAGTCTCTGGCTTTCCTACAGTCGCCTGCTAAATGATTCATAGTCGACTGGGTGATTCCAGTCGCCTGTCGAACCTTCTACAGTCGACTGTGGTGCACTGCTCAAGTCAACATTTTTATTGACTCTACTTGAGCTTTTGGCATCAGTCGACTGATGTTCAAATTACAGTCGTCTGTATATTTACAGTCGCCTGTGAAATGGTGAACAGTCGGCTGAAAGGCGTAAGTGCGAATATTTCATCTCTCTGTTTTCCTTCATCTCCTGCAGCAGTCGACTGATGAAGGATAAACAGTTGCCTGTCTATTTTACAGTCGACTGTCATTTGTTCTTCAGTCGCCTGTATGCATACTGGGAGAAAGAGTGCATCTCTCTGTTTTATTCCATCCCCTGCAGCAGTCGCCTGATGAAGGATATACAGTCGACTGTCTATTTTATAGGCGACTGTCATGGCTCAGATTATAGCCGTTGGGATTTATTTAGCCGTTGGACAGTCGGCTGTCATTTGTTCATCAGTCGACTGTCAGTGACGTTTCTGCCCAGAAACTAGCCGTTGTAGCTTTTTGTTTTTGGCTGTTTCCTTGGGGTTTGAGAGTTGATATAGGGTTCTTATATATACGAGAGGTCTGAGTTCATAGGAACTTATGGATACTATTGATATTCATTAGAGTTTAATTAAGCCACTCTCAAACTCTCTCATTTCCCTCTTTGAGCTCATCCTCTTTTTCATGCATTGAAGTCAAGCTCAAGGGAAATCATCCAAGTGCAATTCTAGCAAATCTCATCTCTTGGAGATCCTCTTCCATGCCTTGTATTCATTTATGAGGAAGTTCATCTCAAGGCATAGGTAAGAGTATTTGTTTTACTTTGTTATTTCATTGAAACCCTACTTTCTGTGTGAGAGATAGTTACTCTCTGTGTGAGAGTAGAACCTTCTGTGTCAAGGTTGGTTGAGATCTCTCTGTGTGAGAGCATAAGTCTTTCTGTGTGAAATCAAGGATATCTCTTTGTGGGAATCCTAAATCCTCTGTGTGAGGTCTCTTTATGTGAGAGTAAGGATTTCTCTGTGTAAGAATCCAAATCCTCTCTGTGAGATTGTATTCACTTCTCTGTGTGAGAAGTATAGTGGATATTGGTGTGGCTGGACGTACCCAAGTTTGGGGAACCAGGGTAATTCTTGTGTTTGCGTTTGGATTGATTGTGTTGATTAATTCCTCTTGCATTTATTATTCCGCATTTGCAAATTTAATTTTAATTGCACAATTTATTGCCATTACTCTATTCAACCCTCTCCAGAGTGTTTGTTGTTAGTATTGCAAGGTAGACAGTCCTTACAGACTCAGTCAAAGCCCAAATGGCCAGTCGACCGTTGGGTCCGTCTCACTTGAACGTGGGATTAAAAGCATGGTCAGGATTCTTGGAGACGTGTGCAATATTTATTCCTATTAATGAGGGAAGATCGTGGCCCTATTATGGGTGGCCGTTATCACCCCGATATCTCCAAAGGGACCCTGAACGTCTATAAATAGAGCAAAGGGTCCCATCTTCAAGGTAAGAGGTCTAATACATAGAACTCTATCTTTTAAGCTTGCCATTCTTATATTCGAGCCTGCACCGCCAGTCTTGAGACGAACCTTCGTAGGTCGATCTCATTCTCAGCTGCACCAAGCTCACTCTCTTCCTTAAGTCTCATACCAACTTAAGCATCAGAGGGGATTTGCGTCGGAACCCAAATCCGACTCCCCTAACGAGTCCATGTGGTTCATATCGACGATCATCGTCCAACGCCGAAGGTCGACGCCGAGCTTCCTGACCTCGACCGATCGACATAATCATCGCCCAAAGGTCGAACGTAGGTCGCATCATCTCCAACTACCACCACTCGACCCTGGTTCTCCCAACCAAGGGTCCCACTCCAACTGCTGACGAGGCTCCAACTCAACACTTCGAGTCTATGTCAGCCTGACAACTGTCTCGGTCAATTTTGGCATTAACACATCTTTCAACAGACGAAAGGGGTTCTCATGTAAATCCATACAACCTATATGTGTATTTAGTGGATAACAATGGTCCGTGTTTCTTCTTCAACTTCAGGTGTATGAAGTTTAATGTCGCATGATTTTCATCTTTTTGATGATATTTTCATCTTTAGGACGATAAGTCTGTAAGCCAAGACATGTCTTTATGTTTGCCTAGGTCTTGCATTTCGTATTAGGCTTAAACAGATATTTCGATTATCTCTTTAGGAGATCCGGTGAGATTCAAGTTTTTATCAAATCATTTTCTTTATTGATTGCATTTTATTATTTATTATAGAATATATGTCCCGAAGTCTATTCAGGCAATTAATGAAATTAGGAATAAATCCTTAGGGGTATGATGTCACAATATCCAAAGCAGTATATCCACAATTTCTTTTGCCAATTGTGATGGTTTTGCAAATATAACCAGGGAGTTTGATGCATCATTTATGTTTCATAGGTGATTCAAGCTCATCTTACTTTATTACTTCTTGGTTTTAGTGAAAAGAAACCTCTAAGCTATAGGTTATACCATATAGCATATGAATTTATTTATATTTATTACAATACTCACTATTCCCACAGGTTCACCTTTTGATATCGGGACTTCGGGTCCAAACACTTCACGTTTAATAAGTGAGTCTAGCTCAACTTATTTTTGCCTCGTTCCACATGTTTGGCCAATCACGTTTATTTTTTAGAACAGAGTGTGGACCGATTACTACCATTTAAATGGCAAAATGAATCGTGAAATAATCGTCGACAAGTGTGTTTTTATCCAAACACCTCCACATGCACATACATTATTCATTCATATTTCATTTTATTCCAGAATTTCCTCTTCCGGAGGTCCGGAAAGTGAGAATATGGAGATGAGCTCACTTTTCTGTGGTGGTAATTTTTAAGGTTTACATGGGTTTTTCTTTATTTGGAGCATCGTGGTCTGTCCTCTCTTCATTAAGGATATCCCCTTCTACTGCTAGTGGATTGCATCCATCATTTTTGGTATATCAATCCTAACTGGATTTTTAGCAGCAGTGTTTGTGATTTTGACAATATTCGGATGTCAGTAACTATGTTTGACAACTGTTTAAAAGTTTCATAATTATGGAGGATCTTCAGGATCACAATTCATAATTCTTGGATCATAAATTTTGATATTTTGATATGGTCAACTGAGATCTAAGTTGAGGGATGATGGTGACATCCAAGTTGAACCTAGTACTGGGAAATTAAAGAGTTCTAAATGTGAAGGATCTCATCGTCATTATCGACTCTTTAAATCAGGGCCCATCAAGTCATAATCTATGAGATGTGCTTTTAATTAATGCTTCCCATGTTTGGAGTACTTGGAATCTATTTATATGGGGAGATTAAGCCCGATAAATAGTTCTAAGACGACATTCTGATGGTATATAGTGGTGCTATGGGGATGTGGACCCATCAAGGCACAATCTATAAGATTTGCTTTAAACGCATCCTTCGTTTGAAGTTCTCAAAACTATTTATTTGGGGTGATCATGCCTTGATAAATATGTTCTAATAAAGAGGTCATAAGGTGGCGTTTTGATGGTCTGCAGTGTAATTGCATGTCCCTATGCAAGTCACCAGCAACTGGATTTTTAACGAATGTGTAATCCATTTGAATCATTTTAATGATTTACTCATATCACCCATTTTTGGGTGTGAACAAAATCTTCAGGATGTTCAACTTACTCCAGTTTGCAAATTATGGTTGATTTCCCAGTATTATCCAAATTGCCCACCATTTAATAACGTTTCCTCTTTGCTTTGAAAAAGCTGGACTACTGTTGGTTAATAGGGTTAATTATGACCATTTCTAGAGGATCCATGGATGAGTACACTAAGGTACATCATCAGTGCTATGTAGGGAGTGGATAAGTCCACCTTTATCCCTCAAATACTATCAAGAGACCCAGAGGTCTTATTATTTTAATGATGATAGTAAATATATAATCTTAAATTCTATTAGAGGAAGTTTTGAGAGTCAATGTCCACGCATACTGGAGATGATCTCAAAATCACTTTTCCCGTTAAATGGGACAATGAAAACGCACTCTTATGAAGTAACTTGATGTTCTTCAGAATTATAGGATTGGTTAATGATGTCTTGCATCATCAATCCAAGGTGGTATATTGTATCGTTCTAAAGTTTAAAACTTGGACGATTCTGGACACTTCATGGGTTCCAATTAATTCCCCTTTTCGAATTTAACTAAGAATTTTGAAAATCCATTTGAACGCTCAAGTATCCTCTTCAAGGCCATTATATTACTAAGTCATTTATTAGGATTTCATTTTGGCGAATATCCATTGGAACTTTGTAAGTTTCTTTTTCAGAGAGTACTGGTCATCCTCATATAGAGTATTCAGGCTAGCAAAGCCCGAATCTCAAGTTAGATGTCCCAAAATAGTTTTATACTAGACTATTCTTAGGGTGAAATGCTATTAATAGCATACGTCTTGAGGTGTCCATCTATAATTGTTTGACATGTGTTAAAAATAAAGCATAAAATTTTGTAGTAGAATGAAATGCATAAAAACAAAAATAGTTTATAAAAAGCATACATATATTAATAAGTTTAGAAACATACACCTATTAATTATGTTATGGCACATAATTATAGTTTTTAAAAGTATATATGTTCTCGGAGAATAGCTTAGTATATAATAGCTACATTGAATTTCGTCATTAGATTAGTTTTGTATATATTATCTATGTCATAAATTAATGATCTTTCATATTGCAAATAGCAGTATGGGTCTTACCAAAACTTCTGGGTTTGATCTAGTTTGCCATTGCTTGTTCCATGTCGAGTTATATCATATCTTCCCTTTCTTTATATATATCAGGACGTCGTTGGTCCTAGACTTCTCCTGTTTTCACTCTTCCATATTGTTATTTATAAGGTAGAATGAATATTAGTATCTCTAAAGAGACATATTCAAGGGAACGAGCTTGTTTCTATACTTCCAATTTTAAAATTTATGTGGGGGTTTTGAAAGTCCATTTGAATGCCCCTATATGGTCTTCAGGCCATTCTTTTCTTGAGTCATTTAGTTTTTATGTGGATAGAGAAACATGCTTAAGTGGAATAAATACGTGGTGCGAATGTCATAAATTATTTCTCACTTATTATTAAGCCACGACTTCAGGAGTGAGCTTATACTTAAGGCTAGATTCAAAAATCTTTCCTTGTAAGGTGAGGTTACTCTAAAAGAGTTAAGCGGTGTTATGACATACTCTTGATGTCCATATCGGTCTATATAGACCATAGATCTGTGAGATCTATTTACCCATAGTGCACATTTTTAAGAAGATTGCATAAATAGTTTTCGCATAATCCCTCGTATTTTGTTTGGTCAGAAGGGTATTGACATTTGATTTTGAACTTCAGGTTCAATTATCAAATATAGATATGATTTTTAGAATTTTTGAAAATTAAACTTAATCGTGTGCCATAATACATAATTTATATATGTGAGTATAAATGCATGAATTATTAAATATATCATGCAGATATATATAGCATTTAAGTAGGCAATTCATTTGAAGTATACAAAAAAATTATATACATGAAAATAGCCAAAGTAATGACATGCAAACAAGGTATAAAATCAATTGTGCATTAATGTATTGTTATGAAGATGACTTAATTTATATGACCTGTTGCCAATAATTTCGCCGGACTTTAACCCAAAAAAGAAATTGTGGTGGGGTATGTGGTGGAAGTGGTGCTTCGGGCCGCTCGCGGTATGCACCGGGTTAATCGAGTCATGTTCAGGAAAAATTTAAAACTGAACGAGCCCAAAAACATATATTATCGATATCAATCCCCTCTTATTTTATTCCCTGATTTTTCTGTAATTTTCCAGAATTTTCTGGGGATTTTGGGAATTTATGTGTATTTTCTGAATTTAATATATGTATGTATGTATATATATGTGTGTGTGTGTGTGTGTGTATATATATGGACTAACCCGAGGGCCGTTGGGGGCACGGCGGTCACCCCCCAGTTTGCATAGTCTCGACCGGGCTCTCGCCTTACCCTCCTAAAAAAGCCGAAGGCAGGGGGAGGGGGTTGGGGATTTTTCTGGGTTTTCAAAAAAAAAATATATACTTTTTATTTTCAGAAAATATTAAAATGAATTCGTCATGTGCAAGCCTGAGGCCCGTGGGTTGGCTGTGGGCTTCAGGCCCGTTAGGCTAATTTCTGCTCCTTTTTAAAGGTATATGTGCCTGATGTGGGCTTCAAGCCCATATATTAAATATATTAAATATATTTTTAAAGTTAATGGGCCGAATCCTATTCGGTGGGAAACACCTCCCCTTTCTCATCTACCCTAACCCTAGGGTTAGGGTTTGCGGTTGGGTAGCGGTGGCTGCAGCCCGCCACAGTGGGAGTGGGATCCCGGCGGTCGCCGACGAAGTGGCCAGTAGAGCCGAGGTCAGCGACTTGAATGGTTAAAAAATTTAAATACATGAGATTCAAATATCAAGTGTAACCCGAAAAACTTAAACTCTTCCGTAGCCGCTGAATTTGTGTCTTTTAAATGTCTCAAAGATGCTAGTCTATTAATGTGCTCTAATTAAATTCGTTGAAATGGCCTTTATGGATAACCACAAAATGTTTAATTTAAACAATCCCACACAGCGGTGAAATCCCTCGCAATACAAGTAGACTTTTCATATTTCTGAAATTTGATGTAGATAAAAGTGACCACACTATGGTTTATAAGATATTACATAGAATGCAAATAAATTTTCTTTTGGACAAGCCAAAGGCACTCATGTACATTGCAATATCCCATCATAACAATTTAGTGTAATTTATAAAGGCAAAATATATTCAGATATCCTGAGGAAAAATAAATAGAAGTCCATGCCTCGATGAAAGGTGCGGAATGGTTGATTATTAAAGCATTTTGAGGGAACATATATAGAACACCTTAATCTACAGATAGGATCAAAAAACATTAAGGAAACCGATTTATCAATTATTTTGTGAACATGTGACTAATTTTGATGCATTGCATGCTTATATAGCCTCCACTCATTGCGAAATTGTCCAGCATTATTATTGATAGGCCGCGACCATTTGCTCATCAAAATTCGGAGGAGAGCTTGGAGGCACTTCATGTTGGAACTTATCCAACAAGTTGGATCTTAATCCAACATTGGGCTAATATGCGGTAAATAATTATATAAGTGCTACGCTGTCATATTAAGCCCAATATATTAGTGATCTGTTTTTAATTAATTAAATGGGCTAAATGAGTTAAACAGGTTGTGGGGCCTTTATGTGTAGAGACTATTGGGCTTCAACTCGTTGATGGGCCGAGTTGGAAACCCTAGGGCTATGGAGGCTAGCCTATAAATATTAGCAGTCATGGTCTCTGGAATACACGAACAAAGTTGAGCCGTCTTTTCTATGTCCCTCCGCAAGGAGAGAAACCAGGAGAAAACTAAAGGGATTCTCCAACAGTTGATTCGTGCTATTCTGGAAGATCATCCGCCACGGTATCGTCAGGATCTCTTTCAAATTATTAGCGATGGACTAAGGTACGCTTCCGCTAAATCAGAGTATGCAATGATTTAAGATTCCGCATGTTATATATCTAGATCTGTGTTATTCGGGTTGTACACATCTAGATCTTTAGTTTCTACAAGTGGTATCAGAGCCCGCATGATGTGGATCTTAAATTTTTTTGCCTGCTCGTTGTAGATTTGATAAAAATCAGATTTTTAATCTGTTTCTGGATTCGGATCTGTTAAAATTCGTTTTTTATTAGTTTTAAGGTTCGGATCTGTGAAAAATTGGGTTTTTTTGATTGATTTTCCTGTTAAAAAAATAATTTTCATGAACCCTAGATCGGGGGCGGCCCGCCAGACGCCGCCCGACACGGCGAAAGAGGGGGCGGCTCTGATGTCCCCGTCGGGAGATCGGCGCCAGAAACCCCGGCGCCGACGCAGAACAGTAAGGGGCGGCACAGCCGCCCCTGCCGTTAATTTAAAAAAGGTGAGAGCGGGCGGCGGTAGCCGCCCCCGTCGGAATCAGAGGGGGCGGCGGAAGCCGCCCCCCTCCGCATCAGAGGGGGCGGCGGTTGGGATCGCAGGGGGGCGCGGCCCAGCCGCCCCCCGATGGAATAGAGCAGGCCCCATCAGGGGCCTGCCGTGGATCTGCAAGGGGGCGGCATCCCTGCCGCCGCCGTCGCACCTTAAAGGGGGCGGCGCCCAGCCGCCCCCCCCCCCCCCCCCCCCCCCTGCCGGAGAAACAGGTGCCGGCCCCCCTGCCGGTGCCCGACAGCAGAGATGGGGGCTGCGGCGGCGGCCGCCATCGCCCCCCCCAATCAGAATACCCTAACCCCGTTTCTTTTTTTCAGCCCCGTGGGCCGGCCTCTCTTGGGCCGGCCCACAAGCAGGTTTTAAAAAAAATGCTGTTTTTTAAAGAGGGGGTTGGGCCATTGACAGTGGGCCTGTTTGGGTTATTTGGTTGTTTTTTTTGGGCCTCTTGTTAGGATTATTGCAAACCATTTTTTTGGCCTTCTTTTAGGCTTATTGCAAAACAGTTTTGGGCTTAAAAATTGAATATTTTGGCAAGTTTGCACCCAACTTTGGGGCTACTATTGTACTCTTTTTAAAGCCCTATTTTGGATAAATTGATGCACTAACAATTAGAGAAAATAAAAGGCCATCTTGTGTATATTTTCTCATTCAGTTTGTTTATGCGTTAAAATTTAAGTTCATTCCTTTTTTAATTCTTTAGGCAAAATTCAGTTAAATATACATTTCGAAATAATTCTAATTTTTGTGAAATTCTGCTAGAGTGGGTTCCACTATTAGGATTGTTATTATTTCGGAATGTAAACGGTTAAATACATACTTTTGTATGATTAGTTTCCCAATATTGAATTTAATTTGGATTGAAGGAGGAAATAAGACGCTTAAATGTATATTTCTCCTCAAAGATAAAATTTTGTGTTGATTGTGCAAAATAAATTTAAATTCGAAGTTTATGGCATAAAACAATATATATGTACTTCGGTATATAACAAGTTGACTTCATACCTTAGTATGAAAATTCAGGTTGCCTAAATTTAGATTTAAATTAAAACACAAAATTCAGGTGTTTTCTTCGGGAGCAAATAAAAAGTTTTAACATATATTTCTCCTTAAGAATAAGTTTAAAAGGCCTTAAAGAATTTTTGAGCACTAACCATCAAGCAAATGGCCCTAAGGAAATTTGACACATTTTAAAGTTATATATTAAATGGGATAGGGTGTGTATTTATATATATAAGTTAATATGTATGTTCATATACACATTAGTACACCTATATACCCCATTTTAAGAAGAGAATTTGTGTTGAAGTTATGGATTTTAGTTAACTCAATATAAATGATTAGAACGGTGGAATAAATTGTTCTTATTTATATTTCCACTTAATGTAATCATTTTGTGTTAAATTCGGTTTAGTTTTGAATTCAATTTTTTGGCACAATTGATTATATATATTTCGAATATGGATTGATTGGATCATCAACTCACCAAAGTATTTTTTCTTGTGAAGATTAGTTTTAATCTCGAAATATAACAAGTTAAATACATACTTTTGTATGAAAATTTTGGTTGCCTTAAATTTGATTTTGAATAAAAGTGGACTTGGAAATCTCCACTTAATGTATAAGTTAATGTATTAAAATTGCAACTTAGATTCAAATTATGCAAAGGTATATATTTTTGAGATGACTTCGTGCAATCATCATCTCACTAAAGTGGGCTCTGTTGTTTTGCATTATTTCATTTCATTAATATAAAAAGGATTTTTGTGCCCGTGATTTCGTAAGAACGCTAAATCGGCCCAAAGGAAGATTACCGTTCTATACCATTTCATGCGCACCTGTGGCAATAGACAAGGTGATGATTAGTGAGATCAATGCATACAAATTTAATTTGGCCCAAAGGAAGTTTTATTTTTGGCATGTTATTATTGTCATTGTCTGATTGCTACAACAAGATGTCAGTGACTAGTCAATAGATTATCCAAAGATAAATATTGGGCTAGTGGGGGATGTCTTGAGATGGGAAAATAACATTAATTTGAATTTGGTGTTGTTTTGTTTAATACTCATATGAACATGTTAAAATTGTTTTCTTGTTATCTTTTTCAGCTATTATTCCTGAAAATTTTTCTGCCAAACTAAAATCAATTCCAGTCCTTAATGGCACTAACTTCAAGGCATGGAAGGAGAATCTTTTGATAATCCTCGGAGTCATGGATCTTGATCTAGCATTAAGGACTCATTGTCCTCCACCACTCACTGATGAGAGTACCTCTGATGAAAGAGGGTGTTGGAAGAGATCAAATCGCATGTGCCTAATGCTAGTGAGGAATGCCATTCCAGAATATCTCAGTGGCTCTATTTCAGAGAAAATTTCCACAGCTAAATGGTTCCTTATTGAGCTTGAAAAGAAGTTTGTCAAGAATGAAAAGAGTGAAATTAGTACACTCTTGACAAACCTATCTTCAATGAAATATGAAGGTAAAGGAAACATCATGGAGCATATAATGAAGATGTCTAATATTGCTTCAAGGTTGAAAGCACTTGAGCAAGACCTCTCTGAGGCTCTGCTAGTGCATTTTTTGATATCTCTTCCATCTCAGTTTGACCAGTTTAAGATGAGCTACAATCTGAAGGATGAGACTTGGTCTCTGGATGAGCTCATCTCAAACTGTGTAAATGAAGATGAAAGGCTTGAGCAAGAAATGACAGAAAGCCCTCTCCTGACATCCACCTTCAACAAGAGGAAGAAGGATACTGAAGCTGCAGATACAGCTTCTCAAAAGAAACATCAACGGGAACTGAAAAGTTTAGAAGGTCATGGTTGTTTCTTCTGTGGAGCTGAAGGGCATGTAAAGAAGAATTGCTCAAATTATCATGCTTGGCGTGCTAAAAAGGGTATGTTTCTTTAATTTGGTTTGATTCTAAGTTAATTTCTTCTCATGCAACATTTGGTATTTATAGACACGTGATGGAAAGATTTTTGGTATAACCATTCACATCATTGTGTCTATGCAGGATTGCCTAAGATGCCAAGAGCCAAATGATGGTGAAAGATACATCGATATGTGCAATGGCAAGATGGTTCAAGTAGAAGCAAATTAAATTTAGATTATTTCTTTTAAAGGCTAGATTGTATTTGAATTTTATAAGACTATTATGAACCGTTTTTAACGGAATTTGGATTTCCATTTCTATTTTTGAACAAATTTGGTTATAAGTGTTCAATTATGAATGGAAAATTTGGTTGTCTCTTAATTCAAAATTAGTTTATTCTAGTTCTTTAAAAGATCATTATAATCTTCATTTATTTGAAAATATTGCTTCATTTATAGATTTCCTGCATATAAGTACATGTGTTGTAATGAAAGAATTAACAGTTTAGAATTCAATTATATTTTGATTGTAGCTTATATCCTTAATAAAGTTTCAACAAATGAATCACTTGCATGTTTGGAGATGTCCAACTAAGGTAAGGCTTTATAAGCCTAATAAAGTAATAGGACATAATGCTAATGATTTTCTAATTTTGTTGAATATTTTTTAAGTTGATATTATTTTGTACGATTTTACATAATCCCACTATTAAGTTAGTTTGCGAATTAGAAAATACACACCTATTTGAGGATACTGAGTTTGAGGGGGGAAGTTTGGTTAGTAACATTATTCTTGAAGAAGATTAATCTCACAGGTGTTGTTGGCATTGTTCAGGATGTATTACTGCCATTGTTCAAGACACAATAAATTCAAGATAATGTTGCAATTCCTCCTATTCGGGATATTGTTCATAAGGACAAACTCTAGCACCCTCAAAGCACTAATTGCCATTCAGGAATCCATTAAAGAAATGACAAGCTCACTGTTGACATTAGGATGATGGAAGTTCGACTTACATCAAGTCATAAAAATACTACATCTCTTTAATGGATTAATGCATTCATTAAGAAAGTCTTTAAATGATACTTAAAATATTTTCTCATTGCCATAAGGTTTTGAACCCTATTGATTGAAAATAGTCTTTTTATAATCAAAAGGAATTCAGAAGGGTATTAAGAAAGATTTAAAGCATATCACTCAAAGGCTTTATATGGAAAAGAATGCATTAATTGTAAAGAGTCTTTTATTCAGTTTTCATGAAAGACTCTATAAGGTTTATAATGGCATTGGTAGAGCATTTCAATATCGTTACTGATATATTAAATTTCATTAAGTGATCACCTCGTTCGGTTTTGAGATGATATTTAATGATGTTATCTAAGTTCTGTGGGAGCATGTACTTTATATAATATCTATGTGGTAATGAATGCTAAGTTTTGTGGGAGACAAGTTTAGTCTCAATAATTGCCCTGAGAATAATCTTCAGAAGATTTCCTATATCTCACCAATAGGGAGTCTAAAGTATGCTCAGTTTTATATGCATTTGGTTATTGCATATATTACAGGTGTGTTGGGCAGATTGTTAAGTTCAGGATTTGACCATTTGACATCAGCCAAATGTGTCTTACGATATTTATGGAGAACAAAAGGGTTACATGTTCAAGGATCAGTAGTCAAAAGGGTTTGAGATCATTTTGGTATATTGACTCTGATAATTTATTGGATGCAAAGAATGTATGAAAATCTACGTCAGGCGCCATCTACTAGAAGAGATCTAAATGGTCCCCTTTATAGAGTCTCTTCTGACATGGCTTTAGATTTCATATCATA
The DNA here is from genome assembly GCA_030789695.1 of Scilla litardierei. Lineage (NCBI taxonomy): Eukaryota > Viridiplantae > Streptophyta > Magnoliopsida > Asparagales > Asparagaceae > Scilla > Scilla litardierei. Next base: position 13,042,230 of record CM061137.1, on the reverse strand, counting down.
TTATGTGACATCCAAATCATGAAATATATCTGTGTATTTTGTCACTGTGCTGCAAATTAGGGATGGTGTTGAAACACCACACAGTTTATTTAGTGACAATGAAGTCTGCAGTTTTATATTCCAACAACAACAGAAACTTGACAAAGTTAAGATATTCAGAGATCAAGTTCCTAGATTGTTGATTAATAATAGGAGTGTATAATTGTCTAATGAGCACATCAGAACAAACCATTTAACTACGGATCCGTTATAGTAAGGAAATTTCATCCAAAAGGTTTTATGAGCTAGCTACTCATGGATGTCATTTCATTAAGAACATTCAGTTTTTGTGGGAGTTTGTTCTTTTGGGTGCTCATATGATAGACAAAATTAAGTCTCCAGCTTAAGCTTGAGGTTATTTTCTGATCAGAAATAAAGTTTTTTGGTTTCAGTTCGGCTTCACTCCTATTTTGGTTTGTTTATGATCTCACTAAGGTTAAGGAGGATCAGTTGGAAATAGACATGTTAGATCACATTACATGTAATTTTCATGCGACACATCCACTTCATAATCCATGTCATTCTTTTGTATTAGCACTGTGACCCCTGATGGGTCGAGCTGCAATTGCTGCCGCGAAGATCTCTTTGATCCCTTGCTAATATAATTGATGGACCGGATTGTTCTTGACTCATTAAAGAAATGACAGTAAGTTAAGATCTTATTTGGTTGTATGCACTATGAAATATAATTATAAAGTTTAGCATATAGCCCAAGTGAGAGATTGTTGGAACTTATCCAACAAGTTGGATCTTAATCCAACGTTGGGCTAATATGCCGTAAATAATTATATAAGTGCTACGCTGTCATATTAAGTCCAATATATTATTGATCTGTTTTTAATTAATTAAATGGGCTAAATGAGTTAAACAGGTTGTTGGGCCTTTATGTGTAGAGACTATTGGGCTTCAACTCGTTGATGGGCCGAGTTGGAAACCCTAGGGCTATGGAGGCTAGCCTAAAATATTAGCGGTCATGGTCCCTGGAATACACGAACAAAGTTGAGCCGTCTTTTCTACGTCCCGTCGCTAGGAGAGAAGCCAGGAGAAAACTAAAGGGATTCTCCAACTGTTGATTCGTGCTATTCTGGAAGATCATCCGCCATGGTATCGTTAGGATCTCTTTCAAATTATTAGCGATGGACTAAGGTACGCTTCCGCTAAATCAGAGTATGCAATGATTTAAGATTCCACATGTTATATATCTAGATCTGTGTTATTCAGTTTGTACACATCTAGATCTTTAGTTTCTACACTTCAAAAATGTTGAAGGCTTAATTTTGGTCCAAACTATACAGATCTAAACTATATGATAAAAACAATAAGTTTAGATCTATAAAAAATTGAGCAATGTAACTCTAGATCCGTTAGATATAGGGAAGATCTGAAGCAAAAGATCCGAAGTAAATAAACTAATTATGCTCCTTACGAAGTTCGCAAAAGCACGACAGGAAAAAAAATCGATCTTGCTCAGATTTTTGGTAGAAACTATCGTGCTTGATAACGTGTTAAGAGATGAAGAGTTTCTAAGGAAGAGCGATGGATAGAAGGTTGCCTAGCCTCACTAATATATTAATACATATAGTTTAGAATATAAATGGGCGGATATAAGAAAGGTCACACAACCTATTCATAACAATAAACACTATTCATCCCCTCTAGTGTTCTACTTGCCATCCCCAGGGATCCCAACGGCATTGTCAAATTATAAGTATTTTATTTTCAGTTCCAATTCAAATAAAAGTTGGACATGCCCTGGATGGTTACTGAGTTGAGTCTATTCTGAATCACACTATTGCTGTGGAGATATTCTTTCTTTTCCATAAAGAAAAGACACGTAAACTTGCATTATAATTTTTTCAGAAGAAACTATACTTTGCGAGATTGAACGGGCAGAAACAAAGCTATAGAATTCTATGCTTGTGTTCGAAGGTATCCAACGGAAAAATCCCCCGACTCCAGCACTGGATAAGCAAGCAGACTGTTTTTGGGCTCCCTGAATCCCAGAATGGTTTGGATCGTTTCTGCGTTTGCCAACGAAATGAAAGGCATCGTCCTTTCCCAATGCTTCTCGATCCTTATGGTATACCAGTCGCCAGTGCTGGAACGCTCTTAGCGGCTATCGGAATGTTGAATCAAAGTTTTTTAACTTTCAATTGAAAAACAAATTGTAATGATTTATGCAGCTGTTGTTTTCTTTGTATAAGCATCAAAGAGCTTGTTTGATTCGCAGCATTCGAGTCCGTCCAAGTAGAGACTTGAACATACGACCATTATGTTTAAACCCAGTTGTTCTTCTTCTTTCAAGGACAGGTTCTTACGCGTTACTCATCCGTCCGGCATTGGAAACACCACTTCGAGTCTGACTTGCATGTGGACTTGCATGTGTCAAGCTTTGTTAATAACAACAAGGTTATGAATTAAGGAAAACGATTGGAGTGTTATAAACGGGCTTTGGAGGCCCAACTCGTTAGTGGGTATCCACCCATTATGTAACACTATTACTATAAATACAGGGCTACGGGGTTCCGTAGCCGCCATGGTTTACAACACGTTATCAGCACGCTCTAAGCTAAGCCGAACCCCTGCCGACGGACGAACGCGACGCGAACGGGCTTCCTTCACCGAACGTCGCTAGTCCGGCGGGTAGGATCTAGAGGTAATCCTGAAACCCTAGATCTAAAATTTCATATGCGCATATGTTGAGATCCAATTTCCTGGATCAATCAATGAAATTCTCATCGTTTTTATTGCTAAAAATCAACCTTTTACAATAAAAAACGATTTTTTGGAGATCAAAAAACACTTTTTTCTACTAAAAATTGGATTTTTATCCCCAAAAACAATGAAACCCTAGGGGATCTTCTCGCCGGAGCGCGAATCCCCCCAAACTCGCGCGAAAACCCCCGCCCGCCGCCCGAAGGGGCGGCCACCCCCCACCCCGCCGCTGCGACGGCGGGCCAGACCCGCCGGCGGCCCGCCGCCAGCGGCGGTGGGCCAAACCCGCCGCCTGCTGGCGATGGGCCGCCCCGCCGCCGCAGCTGCGGGCCAAACCCGCCGCCTGCTGGCGGCGGGAACCACCCCCGCGCCGCCAGCAGCGGCGGGAGCCACCCCGCCACCCGCAGTGGCGGCCATCCACCATCCCCCCCGTTGCCCGCAGCGGCGGGCCCCGTCGCCCGCAGCGGCAGGCCCCCAACCCCCCCGGCAGCCGCTCGTATCGGCCCCCCCGGTGCACGCTCATGTCCGGAAACCCTAGCCGCCTGAAGCGGCAATCCGCGTGACCTAAAACCCTAACTAGGGTTTCACCCCGAAAATTCACTATTTTTAAACGATTTTCAGATTTAAATTCGATTTTCATTCGCTATAATCTGATTAATGCTTTATAAATAATCGCAATTTTTTCTTGGATTATTTGATTATTACACGCTTAATAATTAGGAAGATCCTGCGACCGCTATGCCGTTAGTTAACTAACCTAACGGTGTATGACGTTGCCCAGTGGTCCAATAATTATTAAACGAAAAATTTTCATTTCCATTATAAAATTTCTGTGATGATTAAATGCATGTGTAGAAATTTATATGCCTGCCGCATATTTAATGATTCTGTGATGTACATTTTTATTTAGCATGCTAAAATCACTATGACAAAGTTTAATGCCTGTAGCAAAACTGTATGTCTGCGATGAGATTATTTAAATGCATGCAGCATATAAATAGCATGTGTATACATCATACTTGTTTCAATTTTGGTTAATTGAGCACAACTTTTTAGTTTACTAGATTTACATTATATGTATGATGTGCTCATGATTTGTGAGAAAATTGAGAATGTGAGCAAATTGGACAAAACCGAATCGGTTCCCCGGTTTCGGAACCGGGGAACCGAACCGGGGAACCGGGGAACCGGAACCGCTGGTTCCGGTTCGGTTCCACAAAAGGGGAAACCGGAACCAAACCGGCTTGGCACGGTTCCGGTTCCGGTTCTTGGAACCGGTCGGCCGGTTCCGGTTCGGTTCGGTTCCAAATCGGTTCGGTTCCACGGTTCGAACCGAACCGTGGTCGGATCTATATGTATGATGCGCTCATGATATGACAACTTTTTATGACAACAAACCAATAATGATTTCAAAAGGTTTAACATCATATCCTAGTTGACAAAATGAACCTGGAGTTCAAAACCAAAATGAACCTGAAGTTCAAAATCAAATCAAAAGTCAACACCCTTTCACACTAATAAAAATTAACAAGTACGATGGATTATACGAAAAACATTTATGCGTTTTCTTTTAGAAATACGCATTTCGCGGTAAATAGATCTCTCAGATCTACGGTTCGTATAAACCAATATTGACACCAGCAGTTGTCATAACACCGCCAAACTCTTTTGAGCAATCTCACTTTACAAGGTATGATTCTTGAATCTAACCTTATTAAGCGTACGCCCGAAGTCGTGGCTTAATAGATAAGTGAGAAATTATAAAATTCGTACCCACGTAATTGTTTCCCCTAGAGTATGAATCTATATCCACATAATACTTGAATTACTCAATAAAAATGGCCTGAAGACCATACTTGAGCTTTCAAATAGACTTTTAAAAGTCTCTCATAAATTAGAAAGTGGAAATATAGAAACTAACTCATTTCCCTTGTATATGTCTACTTTGTAAGACCAATAATCATTCTTCCTTATAAACGACAATAAGGACGACTGAAAACAGGGGAAGTCTTGAATAAAAATGAGAAAGGGAAGATATGATGTACCTCGATATGGAGTATGCAATGGCAACCCAATATCAGACCAGAAGTTCTGACAAGACCCATAATGCTTTTTGCAAAATGAATGGGCATTGACCTATGCCATATAAAAATATATACATATCTAGTCTAAACGACGAAAGTCAAATTGACTGTATGTATATTTCGCTACTCCCCGAGGACAAATAAATTTTGAAAATAAATTCGATCTGTTGTCATAATATGAGTCTAAAATGAGCACAATTGTGGACGTATATTTTATAGAACCCACATCATACTATGAAACTTGTTGCTCTAACATAATTATTAGTAGTATTCTCTTGCAGTATATATGTGCTTTTTACGCATTTTATTTTACTGTAAATGATTTGTCACCCTGAATACTCCTAAAAACGAGGATGCCATGTACTCTCTGAAACTTATAAAGTTTCAAAGGATTTTAGTCAAAATGAAATCCCTAATGACTCAAGAAACCAATAAAGCCTGAAGCTTTATCCAACTATGATCCGCATAATAGTCATTGTGAAGATGTAATCCTTCACAGTTTGAACAGAATTCACCTATTACCGGACAAAATTAACTTGAGCATTTTAATGGACATTCAAAAGTCCCACATAAATTCGAACAGAGGAATTAATTTGGAACACCAGAAGTGTCCAGAATCGACCAACTTTGGATCGATGTCACCCTGGATTGATGATGCAAGACATCATTAACCAGACGAACCCGAAGATTCTTCAAAAAAGGGTGAAACTCTCATTATCCCATCCAAAAGGGAAAAATGATTATGAGATCATCTCCATTCACATGGACATTGACTCTCCTCACTTCCTCAAACGAATTTAAAATGATATACTATCATTAGTAGAATGAGACCTTTAGGCCTCTTGAGAGTATTTGAGGGATAAAAGTGGACTCACACACTCCCTTCATATGGCTGATGATGTACCTTAGAGTACTCATCTATATATCCTCTTTAAATGGTCATAATCAAAACCTTGTTATCCAACCGCAGTCCAGATTATTATTAATCACAACGGACATATTACATTACTGGGATATTGGTTGGGCTTTTACTTACCCTCATACCACCCTCAAAAATGCCGCAATGGAACTTATTCATCGGGACTAACCCTCTTAGATGAATATGTTCCGAGATCCCCAAACGGGGAGGCATTAGAGCACATCTTATAGATGGAGCCTTGACGGGTTCATATCCCTAGTTTTATGCTCAACTTCATTGAAGTCGAACTTATTGCGGATTTTTGGGATAACAATGGGAAATCAATTTAACAACTGGAAGAAAATTGAACACCCTGAAGCTTTGTGTTCACACCCAGAAATGGGTTATATGTAAATCATTAAAATGATTTAAACGGATTACTTGTCCACTAGAAATCCAATTGTAGGTGACCATGTGGGAACATGCAAACCATCAGAACGCCTCCTTAGAAACTATTTATATGAGCCTGATCACCTCATATAAACAGTTTCCGAGAACCCCTAACGGGGGAAGCGTTTAGTGCACATCTTATCGATGGAGTCATGATGAGTATACATTCCCATATCACCACTATGGACCATTTAAAACATTAATACCTATGATCTGATTATCATGAATAGTGATGAGATCCTGAAGATCCACACTTATGAAACTGTTAAACAGTTATCAGACATAGCTACTGACAATATAAATATTGTCAAACTCACACATCCCTGCTACTAAAAATCCAGCTAGGATTGACATACCAACTATAATGGATGCAATCTACCAGTAGCAGAAGTGGATATCCTCAATGGATGAGAGGACATACCACGAGACCCTAAAACAATACCACCACAGGAAAGTGAGCGCATCTCCATATCCTCTCCCTTTCCAGAACCTCCTGAAGAGATAAATCTGGAATAAATTGAATAATGTACGTACACGGAGAGGTATTTGGATAAAACACACTTGTCGACAATTACTCACATTTCATTTTGCCATTGATATCGTTCACAATCTCCGTTTCCTGAAGCAAACGCAGAAATTTGGCCAAATTATGTGGAACGAGGCAATAAAAAGTTGAGCTGGACTCACTTATGAAATGTGAAGTGTTTGGACCTGAAGTCCTGATATCAAAAGATATCAAACCTGTGGGCTACCGAGTATTGTATAAATAAATAAAATCGTATGCTATAAGCAAAACGCTATAGCTTAAAGGTTTATTTCGCAGAAACCAGGAAGTAACCATGTAAGATGAGCTTAACTCACTTACAAAATTATTTGAACTGATGCATCAGGCTCCTTGGTCATAGTTGCGAAAACCATACGATTGCAGAGATAATTTTAGGCTATGTTGCTATGGATGATGTGACAACATACCCTTATGAATAATCATCCTGAAGATGAAACCATCATCCCGAAGATGAAACCATCATCCCGAAGATGAATAATCATCCCGAAGATGAAACCATCATCTTGAAGATGAAACCATCATCCCGAAGATGAATAATCATCCTGAAGATGAAACCATCATCCCGAAGATGAATAATCATCCCGAAGATGAAACCATCATCCAGAAGATGAATAATCATCCATCAGATGAATTACCATCCAGAAGATGAAATTATCATCCAGTCGATGAAGAAACATGGAAAATTGCAATTCACCAATACACCTACTGGTTGTATGGATCTACATTAAGACCCCTTTCGTTCGCTGGAAGAGGGGAAGGATATCCTAGGTCCTGAAGTGCCTTACTCAAGTGTCTTTTGTACACTCCTTTATCTGGCAGTAAACCCTTTAACCAGATACAGTGCAGCGCTTGCAGCGCACCACTGGACCAATGATATGTAGCTTCTGCGCTACCTCCAAGGGTCAAGGATCATCCAACATGTTAAATGTATTTGCAGATACAGGTTACAGATCATCGCGATGACTGCAACAAAGAAGCGACCAACTCCTGGAGACCAGCAAAGCATGCTTCCAAGGCAACATCAATCCCACCATCCCGAGAGGCTCATCAATCCAAGAAGCAAATCATAAGTACGCACAGCCAGGTCCTGTAGTACCTCGCAGACATAGTGACGACTGGGTCAGAGACGTGGTGCTACCTACCGAGTCTACAGACCACTCCTCTTCAGAAGAGATCCCTCAGATTCAGTAGCTGCCATAGATGAGTGATACTTGTATAGATGAGCGATGGCTTGTATAAGTGAGCGATGCCTTGTACTTTGTACTTATTATCGGAACACTGTAAGAGATTGATGTATAGTTGCCTAGGAGATCTGCAAGCCTGCAGCTTGTACAGATCAGGGGGAGTCAAATGTAGTGTTGTACCCTTTTCCCTTGGCTATTGGTTTTTCCCACTGGGTTTTCCATAGCTAAAGGTTTTAACGAGGCAAACTCATTGACTCTGGATCCAGAAGTATCCACCCCCTAAATACTTCCACTAATCAGGGGAAGTTACGGAAACTGTACTCTTTTTCCTTGGCTATTGGGTTTTCCCACTGGGTTTTCCATAGCTAAAGGTTTTAACGAGTCAGTTATCCCTAACTTAGGATCCAGAAGTATCCACCTCTAGTGATATCCATCGATCAGGGGAAGTTACAGAGACTTGTACTCTTTTCCCCTAGCCATTGGTTTTTCCCACTGGGTTTTCCTTGGCAAAGGTTTTAACGAGGCAATTACTCTTAAACTTGGGATCCAGAAGTATCCATAAACCCATGATCAGATAAGCTCTATGAACCCTGAAGCGTTCATCACGGCTTACAACAATGGATGGATAAGGGGAAGTGTTATAAACGGGCTTTGGAGGCCCAACCCGTTAGTGGGTATCCACCCATTATGTAACCCTATTACTATAAATACAGGGCTACGAGGTTCCGTAGCCGCCATGGTTTACAACATGGAGAACAATATGTACGGAGTTCAGTTTTGTCCCATCTAACTCTAGTGGTCTCCTGACTCTCCTCCGCCATTATAAAGCAAAAATTTGAGAGTGTTAGAAGGTAATTGGACTCAAGAGAGAGAGAGAGAGAGAATTTCATTGCTAAGAATAAGTCACCATGGCTAAGAGCCATGGTGCTCTATTTATATATCTCAAAGTGGGGAGGCCAAAAGCCTCTAGGAGACCAAGGGTCCCCATTACTCTAAGTAATGGGGGCCTAATGAATGGGTAATGAAGGAGGGGAGGCCAAAGGCCTCCCTCATTCATAACACTCCCCCTTACACATTCATCACTTCGGTCTCAGCTACTGAGGCAAGGGGTGGATACTTCTGGATCCAGAGTAAGTGTGTTTGCCTCGTTAAAACCTTAGCTGTGGAAAACCCAGTGGGAAAACCCAACAGCTTAAGGAAAAAGAGTGCAACCCACATGTTACTCCCCCTGATCCGTACAAGCTTCAGGCTTGCAAGTCTTTCAACTGTCGCATACCAATGTTCTTTACAAGCTTTACAAAAGTACATTTAGGCAATGCCTTAGTAAAAAGATCAGCTAAGTTGTTGCATGACTGGATCTGTCGAACTTCAATCTGCTTGTCGTTCTTCTGCTCGTGCGTCCAGAAAAACTTGGGAGAAATGTGTTTTGTCCTGTCGCCTTTGATGTAGCCCTTCTGAAGCTGAGCAATGCATGCGGCGTTGTCTTCGAATAGGGCAGTAGGCTCCAGATCACTGGTCTTCAGGACAGTGGATTGGAGGATGTGTTGGACGACGGAGCGTAGCCAAAAACATTCTCTGCTCGCCTCATGGATCGCGATGAGCTCTGCATGGTTGGAAGATGTAGCAGTAGTGGTTTGTTTTACCGATCTCCAAGAGATAGCAGTACCTCCGTAGGTAAATACAAAACCTGTTTGAGATTTTGCCGTGTGCGGATCAGAGAGATAACCTGCATCAGCATAACCAAACAATTTGGGGGAGGCACCTCTCTGGTAGTAAAGTCCAAGATCAATGGAACCCTGAAGGTATCGCAGAAGATGCTTTACTCCGTTCCAGTGGCGCTTTGTGGGCGCAGCACTGTGTCTGGCTAGTAGATTAACTGTAAACGCTATATCGGGACGCGTACAGTTAGCCAGATATAGAAGTGCTCCAATGGCATTGAGGTAGGGTACTTCAGGACCCAGTATCTCCTCCCCCTCTTCCAGTGGCCGGAAGGGGTCCTTATGTACATCTAGTGATCTTACGACCATAGGAGTACCTAAAGGATGACATTTATCCATATGAAACTTGCGTAGAAGTTTCTTTGTATAATTAGATTGGTGTAATAGGATTCCACCTCTTAGGTGTTCTATATGTAAGCCAAGACAATACTTTGTTTTGCCTAGGTCTTTCATTTCAAAAGTATGTTTAATGCTTTCAGATATCTCTTTAATCTCTGCAGGAGATCCTATGAGATTTAAGTCATCTACATATACAGCTATGATGACAAATCCTGTTCCCGTTCTTTTGATAAAGATACACGGGCAGACTTCGTTATTCGTGAATCCTTGCTGTGCAAGAAAATCACTTAGTCTGTTATACCACATCTTGCCCGATTGTTTTAGACCATATAATGATCTATGTAGCCTTACAGAGAATACGTCCCGAGGTATCTCTTTCATCTCTGGGGGTAGATTAAACCCATCAGGAAGTCTCATATAGATATTTTTATCTATATCGCCATATAGATATGTAGTCACAACGTCCATGAGCTGCATTTCTAGGCTTTCCAGAGAAGTTAGGCTGATTAAAAATCGGAAGGTGATCGAATCCATGACCGGGGAATACGTATCTTCGTAATCAATCCCCGGTCTTTGGGAAAATCCCTGGGCTACAAGGCGTGCCTTATAGCGAACGATCACATTATTTTCATCTCTTTTTCTTATGAAAACCCACTTATATCCCACAGGTTTTACACCTACTGGTGTTTGGACTACTGGTCCAAAGACTTTGCGTTTCAAGAGTGAGTCCAGCTCTACTCTTATTGCCTCGTCCCACTTTGGCCAATCATCTCTGCGTTTACATTCCGCTAGAGATCGTGGTTCGACGTCATCGTCATATTCAGTGACGTGAACGGCAATATCGAACGCAAAATCTTCGTCGACGACTATGCTATTTCTGTCCAGTACTTCTCCAGTACGTACAAAATTTAATGATGTTTCTCCTATTGTTTCCTCTGCTGGGGAAATCAGGAGGGGAGAAGTAGCTGGTCTGAGCTCAGCATCCTGTGGAGGGATAATCTTAGTATCGCCAGGAGTCTTCCTCTTTCGAGGAACTTTATCTTTTGAACCTGGTGGGCGTCCTCTTTTCATTTGAGGTACAACCAATTCTGCTGCCGGTGGGCTGCATCCATCTATGGGGATGTCAATCCTAGCTGGCGTGTTGGCAGCAGGGACGTGTGAACGGACAATCTTCTGGTTGTCCGTGAATTTATCCGGTAAAAGATGTACTGTATTCTGGATGTGAAGGATCTTCAGGATCTCATCTTCACACAGATTAGTACGCGGATCATATAGGGACAAAGACTTCTGGTCCCAACTAATGGTCTCAGAAGCTTCTGGCTTCTTAGACTGTGTGCCCAGTTTTGGAAAAAATTTATCATTAAATTCACAGTCTGCAAAACGTGCCTTGAATGCGTCACCCGTCAGGGGTTCAAGGTATCTGATAATAGAGGGCGAATCAAACCCAATATATATACCTAGACGACGCTGAGAACCCATTTTGGTCCTCTGCAGTGGTGCTATTGGGACATATACCGCACAACCAAACACTCTCAAATGAGAGATATCCGGAGGTGCGCCGTATGCTAGTTGCATCGGGGATAAAGTGTGGCCTCCAGAGGGTCTTATCCTAATAAGTGACGCGGCATGTAAAATAGCATGCCCCCAAGCATCCACAGGCAACTGGGATTGCATAAGCAATGGACGTGCAATCCATTGGAGTCTCTTTATAAGGGACTCAGCTAATCCGTTTTGGGTGTGAACATGTGCTACATGATGTTCAACTTCAATACCCGTTGCCCGGCAATAGTCTTCGAAGACTTGTGAAGTAAATTCTCCCGCATTATCAAGACGTAGTTTCTTGATTTGGTTATCGGGGAAATGAGCACGCAACCTTATTATTTGTGCCAATAGCTTTGGAAAAGCTAGGTTGCGGATGGACAAGAGGCACACATAAGACCATTTGGTTGATGCATCAATCAGTACCATGAAGTACCGAAATGGGCCACTTGCGGGGTGAATAGGCCCGCAAATGTCACCATGAATTCTCTCAAGGAAGCCAGGAGACTCTAATCCCACTTTCAGGAGGGATGGTCTCGTTATTAGTTTTCCCTTAAAACAAGGGAGACATGGAAATTCACCCTTTTGAAGAATCTTCAGGTTCTTCAATTTGTGTCCACGGGATTCAGTGATGATGCGGCACATCATTGCTGTTCCAGGGTGACCAAGTCTATTGTGCCAGAGTTCGAACTCTGGCAGTGATTGGCACGTCTGGTGCTCAGTCATATTGGCTTCTATTGGTTGAATGTATGTTTGGTAGAGACCCGACGGGAGTCCCTTGAATCGTTCGCAGATGATCTTCCGGTCATCTTTCTGACGAGTTACATACAGATATTCAACCGTATTTTCATCTCTGGTTTCTAAGTGATATCCGTTTAAACGGAAATCCTTGAAACTTACGAGATTCCTATTTGATTTAGGAGAGAATAATGCATTTTTTATTTGAAGTCTTGTGTTATTTGGGAGCAATATAATTGCTTCACCAGATCCTTCGATTATTTGGGACAGTCCTGAAATTGTGATAACAGGACCGTCATATTTATTTACGCTATTAAAATAGCAATGATCGCGAAGGATTGTGTGCGTTGAGGCACTGTCCACTAGGCACTCAGACATCATCTATATAAGCAAAAACGAAATTTTATTTGAGCGAAAATGTAAACATTCATTCGAAAATAAAAGTTCGTAATTAAGCAAACAAAGATGAAGATACATTGAATTTCTAAAAAGCATAGATAAATGATGGTGCTTAATCGAGAAGGTCGTCGTTCTCGAAGTCTTTTGCAGTAAACATTGTTGGTGGCTGAACAGCCGCCAAGTTTGTTTCAGGTAGAGACTTCTGGCTCGCCTGGTATAGATCCTGGAGGTGGCGAGGAGTGCGGCAGTTTCTGGACCAATGGCCAGTCATGCCGCATCTATGGCATTTATCCTCCCAGTTCTTCTTTGGAAGTGACACTTGCTCGGTGTTCTTTCGCTTCCAAGTGAAGTTTCTTTTTCCTTTGTTGTTTTTGTTTTTCTGTGGAGCTGCACCTCTTGGTTGCTTCATTATAGCTTTCCCTTTAGTGTTTTTAGCCTTCCTCTTGTTTTTCCACTTCTGGGGAGAAACGTGGCGGGCTTCAGGGATAGGGGCAGTGCCAGCTGGACGCAAGTTATGAGTTACAAGCAGTAAGTCTCGATTCTGCTCTGCCCTAAGTAGGCATGAGATCAAATCGGAGAATTTCGTGAAATTGCGTTCACGATACTGCTGCATGAGGATTGCATCTTTCTCGTGAAACGAGGTAAATGTCTTTTCCAACATGCGCTGTTCTGTCACTTCTTCACCGCACAACTTCAAGCGTGAGGTGATGTTATGAAGTGCAGAATTGTACTCAGCGACGGACTTATAGTCCTGAAGTCTGAGGTTTTCCCACTCATAACTGGCACGGGGTAATATAACATCAATTTGATGTTTATACCGTGCTTCCAGCGCTGTCCATAGGTCCTTTGGGTCCTCAACCGTTAAGTATTCGGCCTTCAAGGTCCGATCTATATGTTTCCTAATGTAGATTATGGCTTTCGCCCTATCTACATCGGATACAGTGGTTGTAGGGCTGATGCTAGCTGTAGCAGAAGCTTCGGCCGCTGCTGGGGCCGAGGAAGGAGCCAAAATGGACCCAAGGAGGGCCATCGAACGCAAGTGGAACTTCAGGTCCACTCGCCAACTCAGGTAATTTGTCTCTGCAGAATCAAGGACTTCGAAATCGACGCTTGCCAATTTTGCCATTTATCTACGCAATTTAAAATGAGCATGAATTAATTAAAATTCAAAATTCATGCATAAAGAAATAAACAAGTAAAAATGCGGGGATCGGCCAGATACCCAAAATAGTACACAGTCCAAAGTTCGTTTAAAGTCCATAATAGAAAAAAAATACAACTTTGGAAACCCAAGCTGAACTGGGTCCCTATATCTCCGTCTTCATATGCTGTTGCATCGAGCTTTGGCTTACACAGTCATGAATCGACTCCTTGCGGTCCAGCGGACGCGACCAGGGAATTGACTAAGCCAGGACCACTTGTTACCCAGTCAAGCTAGGTTGGTCCAGCAAACTTAGCCAAGCACATTGACCGACATCATGATCCATTGAAGAAGTTTTCATCAATTCTATGTGCTGTTGCATCGAGCTTTGGCTTTAAAATACAAATTTCCTCACTTACAAATTCTCTCAAAAGAAAATAAAAGTGCAAGGAAAGTAAATAGGTATACAATGGCCGATCCCGAAAAACACATTTTTACTTATGTAAACATCCACGCAGTTCTAAATATGCTACATGCATAAAAATAAACAACCACGCATATATCTCAAACATAACATATGGTAAAGGAAACTAGAAAATATGATTATCTCGTAGACCACGTGGAAACGTCATACACCGTTAGGTTAGTTGACTAACGGCAGAGCGGTCTCAGGATCTTTAAGATAATTATATTTTGAAAAATCTTAATATTCCATAAATAATTAATAATGCAAGAGATGTTTAACATAAATTTAGCAATATGACAAATTGGGCGTTAGGCCCATAACAAGAAATTAAAATAAATTAATATTTTCATTGGAGCTGCAGGCCCATAATTAAAATATTAATCATTTTAATAAGCAATTTTATTAACTTAGCTTCTAGCCCAATAAGCCAAATTAATTTAGTATTAATCTTTGGGCTTCAGGACCAGTTGCAAAATTTTAATTGACATATAAAATTTGCAATTGGATTAACTGGGCTTCTGGCCCAATTTGGAAAACCAAAATAATAATTAATCGGAATGGGATTGCAGGCCCATAAAACATACATATAGTATGATTTATTAAATATAATAGCATATAGCTCATTGCATTTTTCATTGTCAGATTTATCTCCTTCTTCAATTATTATTATTATTATTATTATTCAAATTTGACGTTGCTGCCTTGATTTTGCACACAGTAAGTAAGATGCTTATGCAAGGTCATGCTTAATTGCTAGTGTTAATGCACTGTATACAAACTGGCACATATTGCTAGAATTTTAGGTCCAACAAGACAAAAGCTTTGAATTTAGCATGCCATTTAGAGGGGTTCGATGAATTTGGCTAGGCCCCACGCCATTCAAAATGGTGACAAGTGGTAACATCTTAGGCATTTGCATCTTCAGATTTCCCGGCCACAAATTTCCTTTTTTTTAAAATTTTTTTTTTGTTATCAATCAGATTTATACAAGACTTTAAGATAAGCTTTGTAAAATCATGTTTATCAATATATTGTAATTTTCTACGTGATCAAAAAGTATTACCTCTAGATTAAAAAATCTAGGGACGATCGTAAAAACAGAAAATCCGTAGAAAGAGAAATCCACGCTCCTAATACGCCAAAACGGATCGCCGCAACGGAGAGCCGCAAAGGTACGCCGCAACAATAGATTCCTTCACGCGTAGGGGATGGATTTTTGAGGGGAGACGGGATGAAAAGCTCAAAGAATTTTAGAGCAAACGTGCTGATAACGTGTTAGAAGGTAATTGGACTCAAGAGAGAGAGAGAGAGAGAATTTCATTGCTAAGAATAAGTCACCATGGCTAAGAGTCATGTTGCTCTATTTATATATCTCAAAGTGGGGAGGCCAAAAGCCTATAGGAGACCAAGGGTCCCCATTACTCTAAGTAATGTGGGCCTAATGAATGGGTAATAAAGGAGGGGAGGCCAAAGGCCTCCCTCATCCATAACAGAGAGTTATTTCAATTTTAATTTTTTTGAAAAATTAAAATTAAAATTAAAAAAGAAATGACCGGAGGGGGTTGTTGGTAGTTTACCTTATCAACTAGCGCGGTAAGCTTACCACCGTAAATCATAATTCGGAGCCCATTTCCACGCGCGTCTCTCTCATGTCTCGTTCTCATATCGTCGTCATTAATTAAGCAAAATCTCGTGAGATATAATTAACGTATAAATATTAATTACTAATAATTACCACTAAAACCCTTGTCTCTCTCTCTCTCTCTTATTAAAAAGAGCCGTCGCTCAGGAGACCGAGAAACACGCGAGGGGGGAGAGAGGGGATAGAGAGCAGAAGTCGACTGTGGGAGTCGAAGAAGCGACCAAAAAAAGAAAGGGAAATAAATCAAAAACGAAAAATTGAAGAAAAAGTCGACGGCTTTTGGACGAATGTTGGACCCCCGAAGACCACCGAGATCCAAGCACCAACCCTAATTCATGGAAGGTAACACCATATCCAAATTCTTCTCATCCCCTTCGATCTTGTGCTCCTTCTAGGTTGGATGTTGAAAGCTTGATTCTTTTTGGTGACAGTGATTTGTTTACGGTTTTAGAGTTTGGAATTTGCTGGGGTTAGGGTTCTAAACTGTAGCTCTAGGTGAATTTTGGTAGTTGGATCGAATTTTGGATATATGGTTGGAATTTGATGGTGAAAAGCGTGGCACAATTTTGGCTGGCATTGGACTTGCTTAGTCTTTATTTTTATTTTCTGGGTCTTTGGTTTGTGTGGCATGGCGAGCCAAACCACAAAGTTTGACATGTATTAGTTTATAACTTGGAGCTGAGATGGAATAATTTGGGCTGATTTTAAATTTAGATGCTTTTTGATAGTGAATCGTCATTCTGAGATTTTGACTAATGGAGCATGTGTTGGGGTTTTCGGGACCATTGCGGAAAACCGAGCATGCATGAGAATGAAGAATCACACAAGATCAAGAATAAGAACACCTAGATTTATGTGGTTCGGCCGATCAATCCTGACCTACATTCACAAGGCATCGATAGAGAAATCTACTATGTCAAAAAAGTAAGATTACATGATGAACACTCATCTCACTAATAATTTCTATACTTTCACACATACACCCAATCTCAATCACATAGCTTCCAAGGTATTCAAAGCCAAAGCCATGCCAAGCCACCTCTCATCTATCAATAAGAGAGCTATATAGTAGTATAATGAATTTCTATCATGGTATACCTCTTATACAAAGAAACTTATCATAGCATAACTCTAATTTAGTTGTAACCCACATAACCTAAATAATCAAAGTCCTGAACCCAATATGATTTCTAATTTGGATCCAATTCATTTTCAAAAGAACTTCTAATCTAAATTTAATTCTTGAATCTGATCTGGGTTCAAACTCATGCGTTTGTATCATTTTTCTCACCATTCCACGTTGATACTAACAGAAAATCCTATGGACGTAGCACTCGGATGTGAAACGTAAGCACAACACTCCACATGGATCGTATCCAGTGATACACTTAAATCAAAGATATACTGCTGCTTTCATTATCATACTTTACGACTAAATCCGCATATACACATCTTCGGGAAACATTTCATACATTCATCATAGTGTCGAATTGAGTACTTATGCCCATGTTCCTATCATGTCCCCGATAATCACAATCATTACATGCTCCATCTTGGTTATAATTGAGCTCTCATAATGTTTGGCACACCTCTAACAATCCCAACCAGTACATAATGCTTCCCCTAGATTTCCAATTGAACAGTCATGATACTCATGCCACGTACCTAACACGTAATTACTACTGCATCAAGTTTTACTTGGATCTAATCACCATGAACAACAAATGAGATGAAGCTGATAACATGCAAATCATATGTCACACCATGACTTGAAGCATGATATCATCTAAATCATGAGGTTATATCACCTCACCGGTATCATAAATTCCATTATCGATCTTCTATCATCTAACCGAGGTGCATATCTATGAAACTCGCTCCAAATAATGTATTTTGCCCATTCTGCTTCTACCATTGCATCTAGAGCACTGAAAAACATAGAATTTGACTCATGAATCACCTCAATTGGCCACCAAATGAGCAATTTGTGCTTAAATCAATTTCAACAGTTTGATCACCAACAAAACTCTTTAATGTTTTTCACCATACCTGAATTATTATTCACATGTTGCCACATGCTTCTTCTTTTTTTGGCTTTTTTATATTTTCTTCTTCTTTAAGTCGCGAGATGCCGACGAGCCTCACACGATCTTAACTATGATCGAATATTGTGAAGCTTTGATACCAATTGTTGAGATTTTCAGGACCCTTACAGAAAACCAAGCATGCAAGATAACGGAAAACCACATAAGATCAAGAATAAAAACACCAAGACTTGCTATTTGGCTGATCAATCTCGACATACATCTACATGGAATTGATAGAGAGATTCATTATGTGAAAAAAATAAAATTACACGATAAACGCTCATTTCATCAATTGTCTCTCTTTTCACATACATCCCGTCTCCATCCTATAGCTTCCAACACTTATAAAGTTGTCAAAGCCAAGCCAAGCTACCTCTCATATATCAATGGAATATATATGTATAATGGTATAATGAATTCCTATCCTAGTATAATGTTATACACGAAAATCTATCCTGGTACAACTCTTATTTAGTTATAGCCCACACATCTAAATAACTAAAATCCTGAACCTAATGGTACTTCTAATTTGGATCCAATTCTCTTTCAAAAGAAATTCTAAGCTAAAATCCATTTCTTAAATCTGTACCGATTCTAAATCTTGTGTGGTTGTATCATAGTTCTCAACAACATGTTTGGGTAAAATATGCTTGATGCAATATAACAAAGACATTTAGCTCTAGCTCATGTTCCCATTAAATTGATGATGGGTTCGAAACATGTTATGATATAAAGGATTTAACTAAGACATTGATGGATAGACTATCTTCATTTCACACTGTTGTGACTTCTGAAGATGGAATGAGCATTTAGAGTAGGAGTTTTGAAAATTTTGTATTTTTTGAAACATTTAAACTAAGTGACTATCCACCATTTCATGAATATTAAGTGGAACTCGGATTGTAGAACTAGAGGGAGTTAAAACTCTGATAGATGCCCTTGAGGGGTGTTTTTGCAGATCTATCAAACTCTATCATGGAAGTAGTGTGCAATGGCCAAAATTTGAGTCATGTATTGGTCAGATTGAATCCAACCCGACCAATCAATAACCTTTGAACTGACTAAGAAACCTTTTTTGATGTTGGTTGCTGCCTTGATTTGACACTTAGCTGATCTAGCTTAACTGCATAAGATCCCAACCTAGGAGACATGTGAGTGCAAATCGATTATATATATCTTTGTGGATGTTACCCGATCTAAGATCTTGTTGATAAGTGGCAAGGGAAATGGTAGATTAACTATATAATTTATATTTGTAAACCCAAACCCCACTACGTGCTTCTAGGCTGAGTTGGGTATGAGTTTATAATTTTGTATGCAAGAAGCTGATGCGGACCCGAGCCCGCACCCGGTTGCTCTTGAGGCCGGCGGCTACCTAGGGGGGACCCACCCACCTTTAGTCACTTACGTGCGCCGTAGGAGGCGCGGTAGCACGTAGGAGGGTTAGTTAGGGGTACTCTAGTCATTTTAGACTAGATTAGTAATTCTCCACTTTTCTATAAATTAGGGCTAGCCGTCTTTATTTTATTTTATGCTTATTTTGTGAAGAACAATTGTAGGCGTCATTTGTGAGGGTGTTTAGGCTTTGTTCCGTACATTCAAAGCTAGGAGAGCGAGTCTTCTCTCGAAAGAGGCTCATTTATCTATCTATTTTCATAGTTCTTCGCAATTTAAGATCCAAAAATTCCACTTTTTTATATTTTTCCTCTTTAAATTCTGAAATTAATTGATACGAAACCCTAGTTCGTATCAAATTGGTATCAGAGCATTGAGATCCGATGGCGACGAGCACGAGGTCAAAGGCGGATGGCGTGGATGAGAAGGTACAAGGGCTTCGAGAAGAGTTCCACCGGGAGATCGAGGGATTGAAGAAAACCCTAGGAGAATCCATCAAGGATCACGCCCATTCGCAAGAGAACATCCAAACCGAGCTTCGGGGCATGCGAAGGGAAGCCGCGCAAACGGCACGCGACATCCAAGGATTAAAAGAGGCAACTTCAGATCTGAAGTTTTTAAGGGAGGCTACATCGTCAATTCCGGAGATAAAGGCTATGCTCCAAGCCCTCACGATGGAGAGGGGAAGAGATCGGGGCAAGGGGATTCAAGGGGGAGAAAATCAAGGAGATTCTACGCTTGAATCAGCAATTTGGGAGCAACCGGAGGGGGTGACGGCTACGGCGACATCTTTTGGGCGAAACGCGGCCACCCAAAACCCTAGGAGGGCCGGCCAACAGGAGACAGGGCCGGCAGGCCCTCCTGGACCTGCGGATGACCCGACAGGCCAATCAGGGCCTGCGGCCACACTGCAGCAGGCCCCCCAGGGCCTGCGGAAATTACAGCAGCCCCTGTTGGGCCTGCGCAGCACGCGACAGGCCCAACTGGGCCTGCCGCAGCTGCAGCAGGGCCCAGTGGGCCTGCCGCAGCAGCTGCAGCCCGGAAAGGCCTGCTGCGGCATCGGCAGGCCCATTTAGGCCTGCCGCTGCCCCAGCAGGTCCAATCCGGCCTGCAGCCCAGTTCTGGGGGCCCGCCGAGGTGCAGGCAGCCCCCTGGGGGCCCGCGTCGACGCCAACTACTTTCCGAGGGCCCCCGGTAGCGCAGACAGGCCCATGGGGGCCAGATGGAGGCGGATGGGCCCGGGACACGATGATTGGGGCTCCAGCAGCCCAATTTTGGAGACCAGAGGCTCATCCACAGGTACTGAGACCACAGGAGGACCCCAGACAGGTTTTTGATGGCTTTCCGGAGCGGGGACAAGGCCCGAGGGGCTATTTTGGAGGACGGACAGCACCGGTACAGTAGCCCAGAGGAGCAGGAGGACCCGTGATGGCACGACAACAGGAGTTTCCGGGGTACCATTACCAGCCTGAGGCGTGGGAGCGACCCGGGTGGCCTGAGGAGTTGTACGAGGTTGACGGGGGAGGACCAGTCGAGGCAGTCGGCGGAGGATTCGGCCGTGGGGGTGACCGCGGTAGAGATGTGGGACCTCAGGGGGACATCAATGCAGATCGCCGCCTTATGAAGCTGAAGATGCCGATTTTTGACGGCACGGATCCGGATGGGTGGATCTACCTGGCGGAGAGTTACTTCCAGGTGATGCGGTTGACGGAGGAGGAGGTTCTGAGAGCCATATGGATCTACTTCGAGGGGAAGGCGTTGGCATGGTACATGTGAAAGGCGGCACGGACGCCCTTTCGCACTTGGGAGGAGCTTTCCGCACTGATACTAGACCGGTTCCAGGAGACCCCAGGAGGAGATTTCTACGAGCAGTTATCTGCTTTGAGGCAGGAGGGGACGGTCAGGGATTATGTGGAGAGATTCGAGATGTTGAACAGTAGGGTGAAGGGGGTGACTGACGAGGTGATGATCGGGAATTTCATGAGGGGGTTGAAGCCCTCTATCCGAGCAGAGCTGAGGATGCAGAGTCCGGGGATATTGGAGGATGTCCTTCGCCTGGCCCACAAGGCGGAGGAGAAGCATGCGGAAGAGAGAAGGATACGGGGAGCTTGGGGGACCCAGGGGACCTGCCCCACCCCCGCAGCGGCAGCACCGAGAGCACCCACAGCAGCGCCAGAGGCTAGGGCAGAGAGTCGACCTGCGACTCTGGGGCGACGGATGACAGAGGCGGAGGTGAGGGAGAAGCGTGCCAAGGGGTTGTGCTTCCGTTGTGACGAGAAGTTCACCCCTGGACATCGATGTGCTAGTCGCCTGCTTCAGATCACTATGGTACCAGACGAGGAGGGGTACGGGGGTGATGAGGAGTTCGAGGTGGAGCATGAGACACCAGTGGAGGAGAAGTCTCACCTAGACTTCGCTGAGGTGTCCCTAAACTCTGTGGTGGGGTTCACTCCGAACCACACCATGAAGTTGACGGGACAGCTAGGAGACACAGCGGTGACGGTGCTGATCGACAGTGGGGCCACCTACAATTTCATCTCCAGCCGGATAGTGGAGAGACATGGGCTGCAATTGAGCACGCAGGAGAAGTTTACCGTGCTGCTGGGGACAGGGAAGATGGAGGAGAGCAAGGGGCTCTGCAAGGGTCTGTGCCTGACCTTGCAGGGAGTACAGATCATGGACGATTTCCTACCCCTTGAGTTGGGCAATGTTGACATCATCATGGGCGTACAGTGGCTGAAGAAGCTGGGGGATATGCGGGTGAACTGGAAGCGACTCAGGATGGAGTTCAAGGAGGGGGAGCGGACAGTGGTGCTCACCGGGGACCCGACCCTATGCTTATCGATGGTGGCCTTCAAGGCCATAACTCGAGCCTTACGGAGAGAGGGGGAGGGGTACTTGGTGGAGTGTCGTTTAGCAGGGTCTGAGCAGGAGCCACAGACAGGGGTTCCAGAGGAGGTGAAGCAGGTGTTGGGGCAGTACCAGGAGGTCTTCCAGGACCCACAGGGGCTACCACCAGAGAGGGGGCACGAGCATGCGATAGTCCTGAGGGATGGCGCAGTACCGGTGAGTATGCGCCCTTACCGCTACCCCCCACGTGCAGAAGGATGAGATAGAGCGGATGGTCGGTGAGATGCTACAGGCGGGGGTGATACAGCCCAGCGTTAGCCCGTTCTCGAGCCCAGTCCTGTTGGTGAAGAAGAAGGACGGGAGTTGGCGCTTCTGCGTAGATTACCGAGCATTGAACAAGGAGACAGTGGCTGACAGGTTCCCTATCCCTGTCATAGATGAGCTGCTAGATGAGCTGCATGGAGCAGTAGTGTTCTCCAAGATTGACCTGAAGGCGGGGTATCACCAGATACTGATGAGACCAGAGGATGTGCCGAAGACAGCATTTCGTACCCACGAGGGTCACTATGAGTTTCTCGTCATGCCGTTTGGCTTGACGAATGCTCCTTCTACGTTCCAGGCGTTGATGAACGACGTCTTCCGGCCGTTCCTGAGGAGGTTTATACTCGTCTTCTTCGACGACATTCTGGTCTACAGCAAGACTATGGGGGAGCACGTGTGCCATCTGGAGGTGGTGTTTCGAGAGTTACCGAGGCATCAGCTGTATGCCAACCGAAAGAAGTGCAGCTTCGGTCAGAGGCAGATAGAGTACTTGGGACACGTGGTGTCGGCCGCCGGGGTAGCTGCAGACCGGGCGAAGATAGAGGCGATGTTAGACTGGCCGGTACCCACCACTCTGAGGGCACTACGGGGATTTCTCGGGCTGACGGGTTACTACCGGAAATTTGTGAGGGGATACAGCACCATTGCCGGGCCATTGACAGATCAGCTGAAGAAGGATGAGTTCCAGTGGGGAGAGGCAGCGGCCAAGGCCTTTGAGGCCTTGAAGGAGGCAATGACCACAGCACCAGTCTTGGCGTTGCCTGACTTCGGCATCACGTTCGTGGTGGAGACTGATGCGTCAGGAGTCGGATTGGGGGCGGTCCTTATGCAGCTAGGGAGGCCGATAGCCTACTTCAGCCAGGTGCTTTCGGCTAGAGCACGACTGAAGTCTGTTTACGAGAAGGAGCTGATGGCTATTGTGTTGGCGATCCAGAAGTGGCAACCGTATCTGATGGGCAGTGAGTTCGTGGTCAGGACCGACCAGCGCAGTTTGAAGTATCTATTGGAGCAGAGGTTGGTGACAGAGGAGCACCAGCGCTGGCTATCCAAGCTGGTAGGGTACAGATTCGTCATTGAGTACAGGCCGGGGTTGGAAAATAAGGCGGCAGACGCCTTATCACGCAGAGAGGAGGGGGTGCACTTGAGAGCACTCTCGTTGCCAGTATGGATAGATGGTGAGCCCATGCTGCAGGAGGCCGAGGCCGATCCGGAGTTGAGACAGATTCGTGAGCAGCTGCAGGGAGGCGGGGAGGTGCCGCAGGGTTACTCACTAGAGGGGCGGAGACTATTATACCAGGGGTGGTTAGTATTGCCGCGGGCGTCCACCTTCATACCCGCATTATTTCAGGAGTTCCACAGTTCGGTGGTGGGGGGACATTTCGGGGTGCAGCAGACATATATGAGAATGTCCCGGGAGGTTTACTGGCCTGGTATGAGGAGAGCGATAGCACATTTGGTTGCTGCTTGTGACGTGTGCCAGCGTCACAAGTACATGTCCATGACGCCAGCCGGACTTTTGCAGCCCTTAGCACTCCCTGAGCGGGTCTGGGAGGAGATGACGATGGATTTCATAGACGGGCTACCCAGGTCGGAGGGGTACTCCGTGATTTTTGTTGTGGTAGATAGGCTGAGCAAGTACGCCCATTTTATACCGCTGAAACATCCGTACACGGCTGTTTCAGTGGCTGCAGCCTTCACCAGAGAAGTCATACGGTTACATGGGATCCCAGCCTCCATCGTCACAGACAGAGATCAGGTTTTCCTGAGTGGGTTTTGGCGGGAGATATTTCGTGTCCAGGGTACAGTGCTGAAGAGGAGTACCGCATATCACCCTCAGACCGATGGGCAGACGGAGGTAGTGAACCGCAGCATCGAGACATATCTGCGGTGCTTCGCGTCGGAGACACCTCGACAGTGGTATCAGTGGTTAGCTTGGGCGGAGTATTGGTACAATACTTCGTACCATTCAGCAGCAGGTACGACCCCCTTTCGGGTATTATATGGCAGGGATCCACCAGAGCTACTGCGATTTGGGGAACGACAGACACCAGTCTCCCAGGTAGAGGACTATATGAGGGAGCGGGAGAGCATTATGGAGGAGCTGAAGAAGCATTTGCTGCGAGCTCAGCAGGCGATGAAGGCTAGGGCGGATGGGCATCGGCGGGATGTGCACTTCCAGGAGGGTGATATGGTCTATCTGAAGCTGAGGCCTTACCGACAGAGATCGCTAGCGAGGAGACGGAACGAGAAGCTATCAGCGAGATTCTATGGGCCTTTTGAGATTGCGGCCAAGATTGGCCAGGTGGCTTACAGGCTGAGGTTGCCATCGACTGCGACGATACACCCGGTTTTTCATGTATCGCAGCTTTGGCGAGCCATCGGGGAGCAGACGGTGTCCTCTACCCTACCGCCTACACTTACTGAGGAGATGGAGGTGATGCTGGAGCCACTGGAGGTTCGAGCTGTTCGTCAGGGGCCGCGCGGGCAGAGGGAGGTGCTGATACACTGGGCGGGGCTACCAGACTGTGATGCGACATGGGAGGCCTATCGAGTGATCCAGGAGCAGTTTTCACACTTCCACCTTGAGGACAAGGTGGCTCTTTTAGGGGGGTATTGATGCGGACCCGAGCCCGCACCCGGTTGCTCTTGAGGCCGGCGGCTACCTAGGGGGGACCCACCCACCTTTAGTCACTTACGTGCGCCGTAGGAGGCGCGGTAGCACGTAGGAGGGTTAGTTAGGGGTACTCTAGTCATTTTAGACTAGATTAGTAATTCCCCACTTTTCTATAAATTAGGGCTAGCCGTCTTTATTTTATTTTATGCTTATTTTGTGAAGAACAATTGTAGGCGTCATTTGTGAGGGTGTTTAGGCTTTGTTCCGTACATTCAAAGCTAGGAGAGCGAGTCTCCTCTCGAAAGAGGCTCATTTATCAATCTATTTTCATAGTTCTTCGCAATTTAAGATCCAAAAATTCCACCTTTTTATATTTTTCATCTTTAAATTCTGAAATTAATTGATACGAAACCCTAGTTCGTATCAGAAGCTTACTGAATCCAACATGGATTTAAATTGGTCTTATAGTATTTGAGTCAATTTTGTATTTTGATCTTTGAGTCTTTTTAGAATTTAGTTATTTGAGTCTTTTTGGAGTCTACAATTTTTAAAAATAGAACTCTTTTTAAAGTTCATATTCTAAGGTATTCTTTTATTTTATGTAGGTATTTGAGTCCTATTAAAGTTTGGGTAAAAGTTGTAAATGAATTTGTTTTTTCTCTTATAAATATGAGTTTGTATTAGAGCTTTTGATTACAAACAGATTGAGTATAAATTTTAGTTTGCAACCATTAATATCTTCAACAGAGATATGCAAGTGTGGACGTGCCTGACTGAGCTTAAGGTTTGAAAAATATCTTCATGTGTGAGGTGTTTGCGAGGTGGTGAAATTGGTGATCACAAGATTTCTGTGGCAAGAGACATAACGACTTATCCTTTTATTTCATAAATTTCTAGTTTGTTTATTTTATTTCTCTACCACGTCTTTTTTCCTTTCGTTCTGCATTAAGTTTAGCATTAGAGCTAGATTTCTAATCTTTATCATCATTATTTTCATTAGATTATTAGTGATGTTTTAGTTAGTAAAAAAATTGATACAGTATCGTCCGCTACAATACAGACTGCTACAGTAATTGGTTACCACAGTACTGTTGAATTTACAGTAATGCTGCTATACCACATTGCTATTATGCGTCCTTCCATTTTTTGGTGAGTTTTTTGGATTGTCCTACATATGAACAGAACTAGAGTCAATATTTGGGCATTTGAGCATATTTTTTGATGATGTTGGAGCCTTTTAAGCTTATTTTGTGAGCCGTTTAAGTTAGTTGCAAGCTAGTTCGAGCTACTGCATACTTGGAATGATGGAAGAAGTTTATTTACTTGATGATGCACTAGCGATGCAGATGATTTATGAGTATAGCATTCAAATGAATGTTGTTAGGTATTTACTTACAATAACCGGCGGTGAGGAAGATTGGTGTATAGCACTTATTTTTCATACATACATTAGTACATGTGACAAGTCCTATGAATTGATGAATGACGAAAGTAGCTGAGTTAATATTATTGCTAGCCTTAGAAGAGATGGATATAAATGCTGAACGTCATCCACAATCATGTGACGTCAAATGGGTTGATAAGATGCTCTTCAATGATATTTGGTGCATATCTAACTTTCAAGCTATTATAATCACATTTGGTATGACATTATGCCTATGGTGTCGCATACATTTTGTTAGGATGGTCTTGGTTGTACAATCGAGATGTGATGGAAGGTTATATACACATTCATGTTGAATGGAAATAAAATTATGTTGACTTATTTTCAACCCAAGAGTTGAGTTGTTGATTAAAAGAATGAGTTGAACTTCAAGGAGACGAGTATGAGGAAGCCTTTGAAGTCTGAACCAGAGACACCCCGATCCAGCGTTACAAATAAAGTCAACAATAGAGACAACACTCAAGTCTGACCATGATCTCGAGCCAAATGCAGGATCCAAGATGCAGGTTAAGTCAAATCCTAAGCCCAAGATGAAGCTACAGTCTGAGTTAAAATCATATGCAGAAATTGAATCAACACCTCAACTTGAGTTTATTGAACCGACATTCAAGCCACTTGTTGAACTTGATGTAGAATATACGAACTCTATTATTCCAGCTCATCCATTGCCTACGAGCCAGCAGTTATTGTGTTGGGAAGGGGTGCGGCCATTCCGGTGGCAGTTTGGTAGTTTTTGAGCCCAAGTGGCAAACTTGTAATTTTGAGTCATAATGGCATATTTTGTAATATTGGGCAAATCAGCCTTTTATATTGAGAGAGAGTGTTAGGGCTAGAGGAAGGGAAGAATATTGAAGAAAAAGATAGATAAGAGTAGTGTAGGGTTTAGGAGTAAACTAGTTGGTAGATCTGGAGAGTTTTAGCCCTTTATCTCGAATCGAAGGGCAGGATAGTGGTCCTCCTCTTTAATAGAGGCCATTATCGTTATAATTTTCGTTTATTATCTATAAAAATAATCTCCTTTTCCAAATCCCAAATTCCTTCCACCAAAACCATAGAAATTCCTATCAAATTGGTATCAGAGCTTTACGATCCATGACAAAAATAAAGAAAAAGATTGAAACTTTGGAGGCGAGATTTGATGCCGAGCTCGGGGAGTTCAAGAAATTGACGGAAGAGAATTTCTTCTTGATGAGCACGAGAATGTTAACGATGGAGGTGGGACTCTCAAATCAGATCGAAATCTAAGTTGGCATCCAAATCGCTGCAAATATGGAGATCTACATGAAAGAAATTGAAGAGTGGTAGAAGCCCTAAATATGAAGAAAGGAGCTCTCCCAACCCATATCTGAGGGAAGACGAAGACCCCGACGTAGATCGAGGGAGAAAGGATCGAGCTGTGGTCAAGTGGAAGGAGAAGATCGTCGAATTCATCGAAGGTGGCTTTTCGGAGACAAAGGAGTTGACTAGTGGAAGAACCGTCGCCAAATTTTAGGGTGGCGACACCTTTCCACATGCCCCAGAGGGACGCGAAGGTTGTGCACCCCCAAACCCTAGATCTGGGGGCCGTGGGAACCCCAGGCGTCTGCTTGGGGGCCTCGCGAGCCCCCAGGTCCTCTCTTGTGTTGCCGCAGGGGCCCCACGAGCCCCTTGCGCCACTTCAGGGCCGCTTGGGGCCTCCATCTGACCGACACCAGGCCCTTTGGCCTCTGGCGACATTTCAGGGAGGCGACACCCTTCCCCTTGGAGCCTAACACCAAGCATGGCGGGCAAATGACCACTTTGGGAGTTACAGAGAGCATGGTGGTGATCCTTGGAAATATTTTGGAGAAGGCGGAGGACTAGATTAGGGGAATGGAGGCTGGGGGGACAACAGTGAAGCATGGGAGACCTGTCAGGAGATAGAGGAGCTCCGCAAAATGTTTATCCATCCCCACTTCGGTCAGCAGAGGGAGAGAGCATGACATGTGGTCTTTGGGCCCCGAGAGTAGGGTTTGGAAGCTGAAGTTGCCCGTCTTCGAGAGGAGGATCCTTATTTGTGGGTTTACTATGCGGAAAGATATTTCGCTGTAAATTGCTCGACTGAGGTAGAGAAACTGTGGGCAGCCGACGTCTGCTTAGAGGAAAAGACCTTGTCCTGGTACCTATGGGGGCAACAATGGCAGTGTGTGCGATCGTGGGAAGAGTTGAAGGACTGCTTGTTGGACCACTTCCGTGACACCCAAGGCGGGGATCTACATGAGCAGCTCCTTGCACTTCGGTAGGATGGCGCAGTCCAGGATTTCAGGAAGAGATTCGATGCGTTGGCTGCCCGAGTGAGGGGGATCCTCAAGGCGACGTTGGAGGGAAGTTTCGTGCAGTGACTCTGATAGGAACTCGAAAGAAATCTGAATTTATTAGTAATAAACTGAAAATAAAAGAGATAGATGATTACAAGTAATCGCCTTCCCAAGACGCCGATTGATAGTGGACGTCCGCGTCCGTACCCTCCTATAGAACGAGGAATTCTCCCTCGAAAATAACTCAATAATCAATACCAAGCATGCCTAGGGCCGGCCGGCCTCCATCCCCTTTTATAATAATCCAACTAATTGCCTAATTACCCAAATGCTCCTACACTAATAAAATCACACAAAACACCCAAAATAAGCCCCAATTGGGCCGTATCTATTATTACTCCGCCCCCGAAAACCACCTTGTCCTCAAGGTGGTGCATGAATTTTATGTCGGTCCTACTCCAAGTGGCAGTCGTCATCCACCATCCTTGTCGTCATCCACTAGCAGTAGCTGTAGCTTACGTACTCCGCAATGGTACACCGGGATGAACCTCTCGTCGCATCTGAAGCACAGCCCCTTCTGCATCCTCTCATGCATCTCCGCCTCAGTCATCTTCTGAATCTATGCTCCTTGCAATGGCCCCCCGCTCTTCTTCTGATTGACTGAGTCTGTCACTGTCTTCTGTTGTCCCCCAATCGTGGGCTGGCTATGGGAAGAGGAGCCACCTCAATCCCTCCAGATCTTTTTGTCTCCACCAGGCGATCCTCTACCAACTGAGCGTACTCCATGGCCTCCATCAAGTCCTGCGGCTTCTGTATGCGCATCTCGGTGCGAATGGTGGCCTTCAGCCTCTTCATAAAGGTGCTCTCCATCATCTCATCGGAAACTCCCCGCACTCGCCCTGATATTGCCTCAAACTTTTCCCTGTAGTCCCTCACCAAGCCATCCTACCTGAGGAAAAATAGCTGCTCTCGCAAGTTCCTTAGATGAGTGTCGCGAAACCTCCACCAATCCGTCCTTGATTTCCTCCCACGAGCGAAACGACCGTCGTTCATCCCTCCATTGGTACCATACAAGGGCCTTCACATTCAAGCATACTGTCGTCGCCTCTAGCTTCTGATCCTTCGTCATGCGGGAGACACTAAAAAACCTCTCCACCATGTAAATCCATGCCATTGGATCATCCCCCTCGAATACCGGCATTTTCAACTTCCTCAACCTGTCTGCCGGGAAGGTCCCCTGGTCCCCTCGCCATCCTGCGTGTCTGGGCTGATGATAATGATGTCATCTCTTCTGATGCTGCTCATATCCCCTATGTGGGCCTCCATCACGATCTCCATAGCCTCCCCAATCTTCGCCGCTTGCGTAGGAGCCCTAATATCCTCTCTCCCAATCCTCTCCTCCGCTGTCATCTCATGCATAGTCCCCATAGTAGGGGGTGGGCGTGGATGCATCTACACGCTATAACAGGAGTCGTGGGTCTCTCGAAACTCGTCATCCTCGTCGTAGGTCTCCCATGAGTAATCTGGAGGGTCGTCGTCGTTATAGTGCATCACCAGGTGGCCTTGGGGCCCTTGTCGCCCTCCAGTATGCTCGAATCTGTGATGGTTTGGGTCTGAACGTCGTTGAAACGGACACGGAAATCTTCCATGGAGCTGTCCTGTGCCTGGAAGGGGCTGTCGCCACTCTCCGACGCCGTGTGGGGGCTTCGCCAGGGGCGGGAGCCCTTGCTGGGGCCGCTGCAGGGGCCGACACCCCTTACCGAGCCCATGTGAGGGCTCTGTAGGGGCTAACGGCCCTTGCTGGGGCCTCGACAGGGGCTGGTGTCCCTTGCCGAGCCCCTGGGGGGCTCTGCAGGGGCCGACGACCCTGGCTGGGGCTGCGACAGGGGCCGGCGCCCCTTGCAGACCCCCTGAGGGGGTTTGCAGGGGCCACCGGCCCTGCTGTGACTTCTGCAGGGGCTGACGCCCCTTACCGACCCCCTGTGGGGTGTCTGCAAGGGGCGGCAGCCCCTGGGTTGCCGCCGAACCCCCCTTTGGGCCATGTTTTGGCCTCCTAGGGTTTCCCGAGTCATTGCCGTCTATTAAGGTCTCCTCGTCATCCTCGAAGTAGTAGTGGGCGTCCGAAAGAAGACCCTCCGCGAAATCCTCCATCTTTTCCTTGCCCTTGTCCAAAGGTGACCTTTTTTGATTGATTAGGGTTTTCGCCTTTTTTGTATTGACTAGCTGCCAAAAATTGTTGCATGAGGCGCTTTAGGGCTTCTCCACGCTTCCCTTGATCTTCCACCAACTTCTCTAGAGCTTCGCCTTGCTTCACGAGGGCATCAATGGTTTCTCCTTGTTTCGCTAGGGTTTACTTCACGCCCTCGAGTTCGCCGTTGAATTTCTCCTCCACCGCGTCGATACGTTCTTTGGATCTCGTTGCAGCCACCATGGATCGACGTGCTTTGATACCAATTGATAGGAACTCGAACGAAATCTGAAATTTATTAGTAATAAACTGAAAATAAAAGAGAGATGATTACAATTATAAGTGTAATCGCCCTCCCAAGACGTCGATTGATAGTTGACGTACACACCCTTCCGTAAAATGAGGAATTCTCTCTCGAAAATAACTCAATAATCAAAACCAAGCATGCCTCGGGTCGGCCGCCTTTTATAATAATCCAACTAATTGTCTCATTACCCAAATGTCCATACACTAATAAAATAACACCACCCAAAATAAGCCCCTACTTGACCGTATCTATCAGACTCAGGCTCGATATTCGAGCTGAGCTCCGTTTACGGAAGCCGAAGGGATTGATGGAGATGATGAATTTGACCCAGTTGGTTGAGGACATGCTTAACGTGGAGCTGCTGTCCAAGGGAGCGTATAGTGGGGCCGCATTTCGCACCCAGTTGGCCGAGGAGACCAAGAAGCCTTAATCAATGACGGTCCAGACAACACAAGGGAAGAGCAACGAGCCTCCAGCAGATGACAGGTACAAGCATCTCACACAAAGGAAAATCTTGGACAGACGCACAAGGGGTTATGCTACCGGTTGTGACTAGAGCTTCCGCTTCGGCTACCATTGTCAAGCATCTCACACAAAGGAAAATCTTGGACAGACGCGCCAAGCGGTTATGCTACCGGTTGTGACGAGAGATTCCGCTTCGGCCACCATTGTCAAGTTCGTACAGTGCAAGTGTTGATAGTTGAGGAAGATGAAGATGCGGCCGTCGGGGAGGAAGAGACATGAGGGGACGAGTACGTCCTTTGGAATAGCGCACACATGGACGTCATGCACCACCTTGAGGTCAATATGGATCTTCAGGGGTGGAGTAGTGTTGCGAAGGGGGTGCGGCCACCCCGGTGACAGTTTGGTAGTTTTTGGGCCATAGTGGCAAACTTGTTATTTTTGAGCCATATTGGCATATTTTGTAATATTGGGTAAATCAGCCCTTTATATTGAGAGGGAGTGTCTAGTCTAGAGGAATGGAAGAATATGGAAGAAGAAGATAGAGAAGAGCAGTGTAGGGTTTAGTAGTAAACTAATTGGTAGATCCTGGGAGATGGAGCCATTTATCTTGAATCAAAGGGTTGGAGAGTGGTTATCCTCTCCAATTGAGGACATTATCTTTGTAATTTCCATTTATTATCTATAAAAAGGGAGTTGCTACGCGCATATACCGAATTGCCCTGCGCACGACCGCTTTTACTTTTTACTTCGCATACGACGAATAAAATAATATTATTTACGTTTCTGCTCTGCGCATGATCGGGAGTATGGAAAATATCCCTTAAAGCAAAACATCATAAAATCATGAAAATAATTATTGAAAAATCAAATTAAATCCCCAAAAATACATATAACATATACGAACCGAATGACAGATGCCTTAGATCGTGGTAACACGAAAGTTGATCGAAAAAGCCAAAATATCTAGATTGAGAAATTTTTTCCAAAATTCTCCGTTGGGTTGATAAACTGCACATACAATGATATTACTAAACACCGTTATACAATGATAAACTCCACAGAGCCAAAATTGCTCACTGCACACATGTAAAAATTTTGCCTATTGTGTGCGGTGAGTAAAAAAAATCAAGCAAAATAAACATTAGTACCAATTTCTGTTTAATAACCTCTACGATATATAAGATGCAACGAACACGGCGGTCCTGCTAGCAGGTTAGCTGGCGGGGTTAATGGGCGATGCCCCTTACGTGGTTCCGAAGGGACATCGTCCCTCGACGCTTTGAGATATCAGTAATCTCATTAATGATTTTCAGCCTTAAAACCCTATTCAGTATCTATGAATGATGAATCTACTGATCATATCAGAGTTAGTTTAATCATATTAAACAATCATTCAACAGAATTTGCAGATCATATCAGCATTAGTTTATTCGTATATCGCGAGCAACAGGCAAAATTAGTTTATTCGTATATCGCGCGCAACAGGCAAAAATTTTGCCTGTTGTGCGCGGTGAGCAATTTTGCTCCACAGAGCCAAAATTGCTCACCGCGCACAACATGCAAATTTTTTGCTTTTGCTCCACATTTTGCCTATTGTGGGCGACGAGTAAAAAATATATTTTGTGAGCAAAGTCGCTCATCGCGCACAAGCAAACTTCTTGCCTGTTGTGCACAATGAGCAATTTTGTTCACAGAATTTTTTTTACTCGCTGTGCACAACATGCAAAACTTTTGCATGTTGTGTTCGGTGAGCGATTTTGCTCCACAAAGCCAAAATTGCTCACCGCGCACAACATGCAAAATTTTTGCTTTTGCTCCACATTTTGACTGTTGTGCGTAGTGAGCAATTTTGCTCCACAGCCAAAATTGCTCACAGAGCACGACAGACAAAAATTCTGTATGTTGTGCACCGCGAGTAAAAAAAATTGGGGTTTTAGCATATTTGTCCCTTAAATCTTGTGTATTTTAATATCCGTCCCTCAAATCTTCATATTTGCTCATAAGTCCCTTAAATTTTGAACGTTAAACTTAATAGTCCATCAATCCGGTTTTCTGTTAAAAAGTTATATTAGTTAACGATTAATTACGTTTAATTAATCATTAAACCCCTAATTCAATCTTAATTAACCCCACCCAATAAACAGTGGGAGGGGACGACGCCCCCTCGCCCTCCTCCTCGTCTGAGGCGGAGGAGGAGGGGGCACCGCCCCCTCCCCTAGAGCAGCAGGGGAGGGGGCGGTGCCCCCTCCCCCCGAGAGCAGCAGGGGAGCCCCCTCCCCCTCCTCGTCTGAGGAGGGGGAGGGGGCGGTGCCCCCTCCCCCCGAGAGCAGCAGGGGAGGGGGCGGCGCCCCCTCCCCAGACGAGAAGGGGGAGGGGGGCGGCGCCCCCTCCCCCCGAGAGCAACAGGGGAAGGGGCGCCGCCCCCTCCCCACAGAGAGCAGCAGGGGAGGGGGGCGGCGCCCCCTCCCGGCGTCCCCTCCCCTGGTCCGGCGGCGGCACCGCCACCGCCTCCACCATAGGGCGACGCCCAGAACGCCCCCATGTCGTTAAGCCCTAAACTAACGGAATATTCACATTTCCGTTAAGATTTTAACAGATAGTTAGTGAGAGGGACCATTAAGGTTCAATACTAACTTTTGAGGGACTTGAGGGCAAATATGAAGATTTGAGGGACATATATCAAAATACGCAAGATTTAAGGGACAAATATGCTAAAAACCCCAAAAAAATATTCTGTAAGCAAAATTGCTCACCGCGTACGACATGCAAAATTTTTACTTGTTGAACACGGTGAGTAAGTTTGCTCAAAATTATTTTTACTTGCCGTGCACAACAAGCCATAGAATTTGGATACCGTAACAAGTTAATGAGTTCGTTAACAAATAAAAGTTGTTCATTCGTTACTTTTCGTTAACAAATGAACAATAACATAATAGGTGAACAACTTATAGAATTATTTTTCACAAACACGATGACTGTGCGAATGATAATTAGTTCATTATTTAATTTGTTAACAAACAATCTACATCAATTCAATCCAAACAGTTGTGCGCGGTGAGTAAAAAGCGGCGTGGAGAAAAAAATTACTCAGCGCGACAAAATATTTGCCTGTTGTGTGCAGTCAGAATTTTTGCCTGATGTGTGCGGTAAGTAATTTTGATTCTCCGCTTCAGTTTTTACTCACCGCGCATAACTGTTCAAAGTAAGGCGGGGGTATTTCTGGGGTTTTCAAAAAGCCATTTTCGTTACTGTTTATTTCAAAAAGCGGTCGTGCGCAGAGGAATTCGGTATGTGCGCATATCAGCTCCCATATAAATATCATCACTTTTTCCAAATCCCCAATTTCTTCCACCAAAACCCTAGAAATTCCTATCATATTTCATCTATTTTTATGCTTGTCCATACTACCGCTGACTTGTTACTCCTTACAGGATTGCTTAAGTTACAACATATAATATTATTTCAAAATTTGAGGATGAGTATCCTCAAATTATAAAAGATTATTCATTTCCCGAAATTTTTGGGTTCCGAAATTTTGGGGAAATAGTTTGAATGGCACGTGCCTTTAGGGTAGGGGTTATCACTAGTTAATATATAAATACACATGAACTCACATTTATAAATAGGGATTAATGTAGAACAGGTGGCACATGATCCAATGGATCATGTGCAAGACAGAAAAAGGTGGGGCCCCTCGAGTACAAGCCCATGTGGGGGCCTGTACTTCCCCGTCTTTTTGTGTCTTGCCACCTGATCTATTAGATCAGGTGGCAGCTTTTCTACATTAAATCCTTATAAATAACCTAACAAGGCCGACATTTATCGGTACAATTGGTATAGTCTACTCTTTTCATTTCTGTGGATTCAAATGAAGGGTTTATTATGCGCCAGCTTTTTGTTTCTCAACAAGAACTACATTAGTTTCCTTTATCTTGCGTGCAGACATGATCATGATCATTCGTAATGAACAATTTTTTATGATAATTTGTGGGCACTGGATACATTTAGAATTAAGTTGCTAAATTAGTTTGTGAAGTTTAACACTTTTCCGAATAGCATTCTGTTAGATATGCATGTTATTGACCCATCACTAAGTGAGCATGTAAGCATCCACATCCATGATGTTCTAAGCTTTCTCCTTTTTTTTGTGCATGGACGTGTGTGCACCCACACACACACTTTTAAACTAATTTGTGTTCTGGATGGTTACTGATGCAAACAGATTTGGATTATCTGCTCTGTATCTGATCTTGTATTCATTCGATCATTTGTATCTAACGTTGGCAATTTCAACTTGATCCATGAACAAAACCCAAAGCATACCTATTTATTCGAGTTTAGGGTGAGGCCTTAATTGGGTTCAGGCAGCTTTCAGGTTCCCGAGACAAACCGACTTGACCATATCTGACCTCAATTTGAACCTGACCTATCACCCATGTGTCTGTAGAGGGAAGCAGTTTTTTAGCCATCAAAAAATGATATTATTTGATGGGCAAACATGTTTGGAAATACATGGTTTTTTAATTGGTGAATTTAAGTGTGTAGATTAAGAAGAGTAGTTCTGATCATCCGTGAAATGAGCCACCATGGAGTCCTTACAAAGCTTAGTTTGAGAACATTCTCAAAGGATCACTTCCCCACACACACACACATTTATTCCTTTTAAGACTTAAGAATCTCAATCTTCCTTATCTATTTGCATAAATCCCAACCGCTCTTCTCCCTCACAAAACAGTCTCCAATGCCTTGCATCCTCCTTCAGATCTCACTCTGCTTCTTCTCTGTCCATATCCCGGGAACCTCCAAAGCATTTAGATCTCTTGAGTATAGGTTGATGTCTCCTCCATTGATTCATGTAGAGTTTTGGGGGAAAATAGTGATTAGCTCCCAAATGAGCTAACTCTTCATATTTATATTATCCCTTGCTTTTCTTTACACACACACCCAATACAATAACACTCAATACTCCCCCTCAAGATGAGCAAAAGATATTTATTATGCCCATCTTGTTACAAGCATCCTCTACTCCTTTAGAGTTCAACCCCTTTGTAAGGCAATCTGCTAGTTGCTGTCCAGAGGTAATATAGGAGATCTCCAACTGTTTCTTGTCCAGTCTCTCTTTAATGAAGAACCTGTCGATCTCTATGTGCTTCGTTCTATCATGTTGCACTGGGTTGTTGGCAATATTAATTGCTGACTTGTTATCACACAACAACCGCAATGGTCCTTCTCTTAGCAGGCGTAGCTCATGTAGGAGTGATCTCAACCAGATCATCTCACAGGTACTAAGCACCATAGCACGATACTCTGCCTCTGCAGTGGAACGAGCCACCAAATCCTGCTTCTTGCTGCGCCAAGAGACCAAGTTGCCCCCAACAAACACACAGTAGCCCGAGGTCGATCTCCTATCATCTAGGCAACTGGCCCAATCCGCATCACAGTAGCCTGTCACATTCATGTGACCATGACTACCAAATAATATGCCTTTTCCTGGACTATTCTTCAGATACCTCAGTATCCTGAAGACTGCCTCCATATGTCCAGTCCTAGGATCATGCATGTATCTACTTACCACACTGATAGCATAGGCAATGTCAGGTCTGGTATGGCACAAGTAGATAAGGCGTCCAACAAGTCTCTGGTACCTTTCTTTGTCTACTGGCTCCCCTGATTGTGAATGCAACCTATGATTCTGATCAATAGGAGTAACTGCTGGACGACACCCCAACATACCAGTCTCAGCCAGTAAATCCAGGGCATACTTCCTCTGTGAGAGAACTATACCCTTCCTGGACCTGGCAATCTCCAGTCCAAGGAAATACCCCAACTGTCCAAGGTCCTTGACCTCAAATTCTCTCGCCAACCTTACCTTCAAGTGAGAGATCCCCTCTTCATCATCTCCAGTGATAATAATATCATCAACATATACAGCCAAAAGAGTAATCAGCTGTCCTGAATGTCTATAGAATACAGTATGATCACCATTACTCTGCTTGTAGCCCATAGTGATGACTGCACGCCTGAATCTGTCGAACCATGCCCTTGGAGATTGCTTCAGCCCATACAAAGACTTGTCCAGTCTACACACCTTTCCCATCGTCTGTTGTGTACTAAAGCCAGGTGGAATCTCCATGTATACCTCCTCCTGTAAGTCTCCATGTAAGAAGGCATTTTTTACATCCAACTGATGCAATTTCCATCCAAAATTCGCTGCACAGGATATCAGTACTCTCACAGTACTCATCTTTGCCACTAGGGCAAATGTCTCATCATAATCAATCCCATAAGTCTGACTGTAGCCCTTGGCAACCAACCTCGCCTTGTACCTGTCCACCTTCCCTTCTGCAGTTTGCTTTATTGTGAATACCCACTTGCAGCCCACAGCTTTCTTCCCTGCTGGAAGTGAGACAAGTCTCCATGTCTTGTTCTTCTCCAGTGCCTCAAGTTCTTCGAGCATTGCTTTCTTCCACTGGGGATGTTGCTTTGCCACTCGCCAATCACTTGGTATAGGGATAGACTGTAAGGATGCAATGATAGCCCTATATGCAGGTGTAAGAGACGCATATGAGACATGATTAGCAATATCAGTCTCATATCCATACCGTATAGGAGGCCTGCCGGCATTGATACGAGGCTCCCTACGAGATGCAAGTGGAAGATCTAAACTAGAGGAAGGCAAAGAAAGGTTACCATCCGTGATAGGAGAGGAAGGCAGTAAGGAAGTCGGGACTCGAGCAGGCGTGATAGACTGATCAATCTCGACATGTGGCTGTGGAGCTAGTGGTTCTTCAGTGGGGAAGATGTCTTCATGTTGTTCTCCATCGCCATGACTATCCTTCTGTCTCCTGCTATATTTCCTGCCGTACAACCTGTCTTCCTCCTCTTCCACCAAGGTCCTTTCCTCCTCCCTGCTATCAGGACCAGTACCAGTAGGCCCAACAGGACACTGTATAAGTCCAACCACTACCCTCCTGTCATCAGTCTCCCCCTCTCGACCAGCTCCTCCTGTGTTTGGAGAGGCACCAGTATCAAATACTGATGTAGAATCTATCAGTCCTCCATAAAAAGGCTCAGTCTCCCTGAACGTCACATCCATACTCACAAACAGCCTTCTTTCTGAGGGACTCCAACACCTATAGCCTTTCTGATTTGAAGGATACCCAACAAATATGCATTTAATTGCCTGAGCATCCAGCTTCCCCACAGAAGGTCTATGATCCCTCACAAAGCATGTGCATCCAAACACTTTTGGTGGAACTACAAAAGTGTTCTTTCCCATAAGAATCTCACATGGAGACTTCATACCAAGGATCCGCGAAGGCATCCTGTTGATGAGATAGGTAGCTGTCATCACTGCTTCACTCCACAATATCTTAGGTACATTCATGGTAAGCATGAGTGACCTAGTTACCTCCAACAAGTGTCTATTTTTCCTCTCAGCAACTCCGTTCTGTTGAGGGGTGTTGGGACAAGTGGTTTGATGAGTTATCCCACTCTCAGATAGATAAGATGCAAACTCCTTGTTTACATACTCTGTCCCATTATCCGTTCTCAAGACACGGATCTTGGCCTCATACACATTTCTGACACTTCTATGGAAGTCCTGAAAACACTTCAACGCTTCGCCTTTGTTTTTCATCATGTAAAGCCATGTCATCCGAGAATGACAGTCTATGAAAGTGATAAACCACCTGAACCCACTTACTGAAGTCACTGGACAGGGCCCCCAAACATCTGAGTGAATAAGATGAAATCTCTCTACACTTCTCATCCCCACACTAGGATATGAAGTCCTAGTGTGTTTCCCAAATTCACATGCATCACATTTCAAATTCATTTCATTCACTCTATTCAAAATATCGGGATACATTTTACTCAAAATATCAAAAGGCAGGTGTCCCAACTGACAATGTAATAAAAATACATCCATTTCCTTCTCTCCACCAACGACAGCCAGTGCAGCATCCCCACTAGCTCTGTCAAGATACCACATTCCATCACGCCTGACGCCAGTCCCAAGCCTCCTCCCAGTCTTCCTTTCCTGCAACACACAATGAGTAGAGTCAAAAGTAATGCTACAGTCGAGATCATCAACAATAGAGCCAACAGATAAGAGGTTGACTGGAAATGATGGGACGTGAAGGACTGAAGAGAGGCGTATGAAGGGGGTGCACTGAATAGTGCCAATCCCTCTAATGGGTTGGGATGTACCATCAGCTGTCTGAACAGTTTCATGAATGGTATGTGGTTTATAAGTGGAAAACTGTCTATATGCACCTGACACATGACTAGATGCACCTGAGTCAATAATCCACTCTATATGATCTCTACATGAAAGGGCTAATCGGTTACCTGATCCTGTGTGAGCGAAGTGGGCAAAGTTACCGAATGGCGAAGCAATATCCCTAGTCTGGTCTGCATGACTCTCCGAGCTCTCGGTAGTAGACCTGGACTGTCTTCGCTGCTCTAGGTCTGACGCCTCAGCTGGCGTAGCCTCAATCATCACTGTCTCCTGTCGCCCATCAGCGGTAGCAAAGTTGGCCCGTGGGCCGCCGCGACCTCGTCCACGGCCTCCACGGCCCCAACGACCTCCTCCTTTGCCTCCAGTGCCACGTCCTCGTCCACTACCCTTCTGAGGGCAGTTAAAGCTCAGGTGCCCCTTCACCCCACAGGTGTAGCACTCTCGATCCTCGCTCACTGCTGCTACTGCCGGTACAGCCAGTGCAGCCCGAGTGACCTGAGTACCCTCATCCTTCATAACTCTCAGTCTGGTCTCCCGTGCCATTGCAGTTATGGCCTCCTCCAGAGATGGGATGGAGGATAAGTGACACATACTCGCCCTCCTGGCCTCAAAATCTCCACTCAGGTTCCTCAGAAAATGTGTCACACGCCTTCGCTCCACCCACTTCCTGTGTATCGCAGCACTCCTAGGATCAGGCAGATCAATAGGGTCATAGTGGTCTAACTCTGACCACAGCCTTTTCAACTCCGCAGAGTAGGCTAGAATAGACATCTCCCCCTGCTTCAAGGTGTCGACCTTGCCCTGCACCTCCATCATGAGCATCACATTCCCTGCTCCAGAATACATTTTCTCCACCATACTCCATATCCCCGCAGCACTCTCTATGGCCTCCACCATCCCAGCAATGGGTGGGACCATCGATGTCATCAACCAAGCAGCCACCAGTGAGTTGGTGTTTCTCCAGACTTTCCAATCATCCCCATCCTTATCCGCCGGTTCCTTGCATGAACCCAGAACGACGCCTTCTAACCCCTTTGACTTCAGGATGAGAAGCACTCTCCTGGACCAACTGAGGTAATTCTTCGTCCCTTCCAATTTCACATCATTGGGCATCAATTCCAGCTTCTGCACGGGTCGTGAAGGCATCGATCCACTCGAGGATCCCAACTCCTTCGAAGCAAGCATCTTCGTTATCTCTCCAATGAAGGCCTTCATGTCAGCTGAGGTAAGATTGTCCCCCATCTCTCCAGATCCGCAGATCTCTCCTTTCTCCCTTCTTAGATCCGCAGATCCACTTCTCCTTCTCCTCTTCTAGGTCATACCCTAACCGTAAATCTATGTAGTCATCTTCATGGCTCCACCATAGATCTAGGGTTAGGGTTTTTTTAGGATTCTCCTTTGTAGCAGAGAATCAGCAGAGAATCAGCTGCGACAGCGCGCGGCACGGCAGTAGCGAATCTGCGCAGCCGGCGGCGGCGGCGGCGGCCTGCGCAGCCGGCGGCGGCGGCGGCCTGCGCAGCAGGCGGAAGGGTCGATACCGAGGAAGGGTCGCGGCACGGCAAGCAGGCGGAGAAGTGCGCGGCAAGCGGCTGCTGTTTTTGGGTTTTAGGGTTTTAGGGCTAGGGTTTTTTGGTGTTTGGCTCTGATACCATGTAGAGTTTTGGGGGAAAATAGTGATTAGCTCCCAAATGAGCTAACTCTTCATATTTATATTATCCCTTGCTTTTCTTTAC
Organism: Scilla litardierei; assembly: GCA_030789695.1. Taxonomy (NCBI): domain Eukaryota; kingdom Viridiplantae; phylum Streptophyta; class Magnoliopsida; order Asparagales; family Asparagaceae; genus Scilla; species Scilla litardierei. The sequence goes on along the minus strand of CM061137.1, from coordinate 13,000,391 downwards.
ACACACACCCAATACAATAACACTCAATAATTCATTTAGTCGTGTTTGGAAATCTGTAACCCGCCACTGCTCTTGCCCTCGTCACCTTTGCTGTTTTTGCTGCAGAAATAGAAACTTGATGTACATCAGCAACGTTGAACTGCAATTTTGTTTTGCTACTTTTTGGGTCTCTTTGAAGTAATACATTGACAATGTTTGGTTTCTTTGGTTTGTTTGCGGCTGTTTGCCCGAAGATCCTAATTTTTTCGGGTGCACCTATATTTAAGAATATCAAGTATTCTCTGATGTGGTATTTTTGTTGGGAAAAAATATAAAAGTCATGATTTTATATAGTTTTAATATTTTTTCATAAGCCAGTATGAAATTAGGAGTATAGATTAAATTTTCTTGTGTGTCTAGTCACACCGATGAGGCCGCATCCTATAAGGACAGATCTGAAATTTTGGAGCTTTGGGGGCGTTTTCGTACTTTTCAATTTTCAGGGGGCATTTTCGTACTTTTCAGTGTTTAGGAGTATTTCTGTAATTTTGATAATTTCTGATTAATATTTATATGGAGCTAGGGGTATTAAAGAGGGATGTTGAATCTTAAGAGAAAACTTGCGAGAGGTTGATAGTTTCACTCTTGTTGGAAAGTGCATCTTCCTCTCGAATAGAACCTTGGAAAAGCGGTCAAGGAAGAGTGGTCCACTCTCGAACATGGCCAATGAAGAGCGGTCAACCTCTCGAACGTGGCCAATCTATCTTGTATTTTGGTTTTTATCAATAAAAATCTAAGCTTTTCCGCTTTTTAGCCTTTAAAATCCTTTCTTACCCAAAAATCCCATCTTTTCACTAAAAATCCCATTTTTATTCCACAAAACGCTAAAAAACGCATCAAGTCGTATGAGAGCATTACGATCCGTGGCGGCGGTAACGAAAAAGGTGGAACTTTTGGTGAAGAAACTCAATGTCGAGGTGGCGGATTTGAAGAAATTGTGGAAGAAATTCTAACGTCATTCTGATCTGAGATTAGGGCATCAATCGACGAAGGATTGAGTGTGTCAGATGCAAGGATGGAGGCGAAGTTGGATTCAAAGTAGAGAGCTTTCAATCAAACCCTAACACAACTTTCAGATCTAAAAGCAGCGTAGACTTAAGGATTGCTCTTTGACACAGACAGAAGCGGCAAACGATAAGGAGGAAGGCGGCAGGCCCATTTACCAGCACCAGAGGCTCGTCGACCCCTGGGTAGCGCTGCCTAGGGTTGGCGAGCCCCAGTAGGCCGCCAGGGGCCTCGCAGCTGTCTAGCGCCCCTGCATGGCTGCCGAAGCCCTTGCAAGGCCACCAGGGCCCTCACGGCCTCCTGATAGCTCGGTAGGGGCCCACATGGCCTCGACTTACTCGCCAAGGGCCTCGCAGCTTTCTGGCGGCTCGTCGAGATCCTGGTAATGATTTTGGGCTGCTTCGGGACCTTGAGGAAGGCATGGAAGAGATCCATGGGTTCATGGACATTGGTTTGCGACAGAGAGACGAAGACGCCTAGTACTTTCGGCCTACGAGGAGGAATTTCAGGATGATTATAACGAGGACATGGGCCTTAAGGAGGTGTTGACGACTACGTTTGGGATGTGGATGACTGGGGCGGCAATGGAGACAAAGGCGGTGGCCCATTGAGAGGCTATGGGTGACGCATGGAGGTACGTAGCGACAATTATCATACCCTTATTATGGACATGCAGGATGGCGAGCGGGCCAGGAGAGACTTGGGATTGATGACATGGTGAGGAAGCTGAAGGTGCCACTGTTCGAGGGGTATGATCCTTACGATTGGATCTATCGAGCTGAAAGGTTCTTTGCGGTGATATGCCTAACTAAGAGGTAAAAATTGGAGGTTGCTGGCATCTATTTCGAAGGAAAGAAATGTGCTTTCTTTGTTTCAGTAGAGGGATCATCAACACCGTTTCTGTCCATGGAAGGAGCTCAACGATTGCTTGGTGGACATGTTTAGAGAGACACTTGGCGGAAACTTGCAGGAGCAGCTAATAGCACTCATGCATGATGGAACCATCAGGGAGTATAAGGATAAGTTCGAGTCACTTTCGGGATGGGTGAGAGGAATTCCAGAAGAGACTTTAGAGGGAAGCTTCATGAAGGGGCTCAAGGTGAACATCCGTGCAGAACGCTCCATACATAGGCCTATGGATCTGATAGAGACGATGGACTTGGCTCAGATGGTACATGATCGTTTCACAGAGGAGCGGAGGTCCAGGGGGCCTTGAGTGGATTCACTTCTCGCAGCCAGGTACCAGCAGATGAGCAAGTCACCGTCAAGGGGTCCAGTTCACCAAGGGACAGAATAGCGAGCCACTGCTGATGGGACAACTCAAGAAGACGACGCAGGCTGAGGTGCGTGACAAATAGGCTAAGGGATTGTGCTTCCGCTGTGATGGAAAATTCACTCTGGGACATCGGTATTGCAACCACATACTTCAGTTATTGATGGTGGACGAGGAGGATGAGTTGGTTGAGAAGGAGCTAAAGGGAGTCGTGCACCCCCCACTTGGAGTAGCTTGCCTATGGTTTTCACGTCACCATCTTAAGGACAATGTGATTCTTTGGGCACAGAGTAATGATGATGCCGCTTCATATAATGGTAGATCTGGAATTTTGAAGCTTTAGGGGTGTTTTCATAATTTTCATTCATGGAAATTTTCGTAATTTTCAGTGTTGGGGAGTTTCTGTAATTCTGATAATTACTGATTAGTATTTATATGGTGCTAGAGGGATTAGAGAGGGATGCTGAGTCTTGAGAGAACTTGCGAGAGGTTGATAGATTCCCTCTTTTTTTTGGAGAGAGTGTGTTTCTCTTGAATAGAAACTTGGGAGAGCGATCCACATCTCGAACTTGGCCAAGAGAGCGGTCCACCTCTCGAACTTGGCTAACCTATCTTGTATTTCAGTTTTTATCAATAAAAATCCAAGCTTTCACCCCCTTTCTAGCCAAAAAATCCTTTCATTTCACTAAAAATCACATCTCTCCACTAGAAATCCTCTTTTTATTCCATAAAACCCTAGAAAAACCTATCACACACCCAACTAATATCCGATAAATATTCAAATTTGGTCCGAATCCAAGTACCTATTCCAGTAATATGTTTTGAGCTATAATATCTGCACCCGTGTTGTTGGAGTGGTGTTTTGAATTCGGATTTCAAAGCGACCAAAGTAGATATGACAAAATTGTAGGAACATCACAGAAGGGTGAACTTCAGAGAGTTACTGGCACATGCATAGGTAGAATTTGGAGATGAATTATATACCATTGGAAAGTTTGAAAATGTAGTTTTCTAAAGAATCCCAGATTTCATGATTTGGACATCGGTGAAAGAATTTATAACCCAAATAAGCTTGGTGTGTCAGGATATTCAGATCCAATTTGAATCCTAATAGGATTTTGGTTCCGGCTATACTTAGTTAGAATTGGATTAGAGTCTTTAAGTGAATGCGACTCCTAGTAGAAATATTGTGAGGGATTGCCCTTAATAGTTTTAAAATCTTTAAGCTTTGGGAATCAAGAAAACCAAAGATATATAAGGAGGATAATTGTTGCACAAGAGATGCAAAAGAGACAAGGGAAGAAAGAGGGTTCTTAATTCTTTGTAGAGGTAGTAGTTGGGCACCAATATGCTCTTAAGTTTTAAGAGATTGTTATTATATTGTGAAAATTGAATGGTTAAGAGGTAAGAGAGGCATCATTGATATAGTGCAATCTTTGTAAGGATCAATGATTTAAATATACACCGTATCAGCTAATATATTGGTATCGGGCTAAATCCAACATGATACTGATATATTTCTTGGGTTTTAAAAATTCGATATTTCGAAATATCGGTCGATAAGGTTGATATGTTGCCATGATATCGACTGATACTATTCACAACTTAAGTTCTAAATGGTTTGGATCGAAAATGATTCAAACCCGTTTTCTTTATAAAATCATCCAATGCTTTGACCGATACTGATTTCACTCATCCGTTGCTTCTTCGTTGAAAGTAAAAAGGAAAGAGAAAAGGCATGCGAATTGGGGCTTTATGGTTTTGAAATTTGAGGGAAATCGGAGGTGATTCGAGGGAAAATCAAACTATTTATAAGTTTCTTTGATATTTCTTCTTAATTAGAGTTTTTTGCATAAATTTTTAGATATTTTTTATGGTTTTTGATCCTCTTCTTCTTCCTTCTTCTTCTACTCCAATTCTTCTTCTTCTTCTTCTTCTTCTTCTTCTTCTCCAGTTCTACTTCTACTGTTGATCCTCCTCCTGATGCTGCTACTTCTCCTCCTCCGACTCCTACTGATGCTGCTACTTTTCCTCCTCCGACTCCTACTGATGCTGCTATTGCTTTTTCTTCTTCTCCGACTCTTTCTACAACTATTGACTTCTTCTTTCTGCTTCCTTTTATCCTTCTATCGATGCTATTGCTTCTTCTTCTTTGACTCCTATTACTACTACGCATTCGGCTCCTACTGTCACTGCAACCGTCACTGCTTCTCCAGCTTGTACCGATGCAGCTGCAGCTTCTTATCTGCTTCCTTCTACTGCCTTTGCCTCCCACTTTTTGGTTTGTGTTCGTGAGCTGCGGTTCTGTTTCCAACCCAAAAGAGAGCTACATGTCTTGTGCTCTGGGGCCTCTGGTTGCTGGGTTATGGGGCTCTGTTTCGATGATGACATTGTTATGAGAGACTAGAAAATACTGTGGGATATACTTATACATACATAGATGATTACAAAATAGAATTGATTTCAATTAATATTTGTATTTAAGTCCTGGGCCATGCTATAAATATATGATTATGTTATTGATGATATAACACTTGTATTGGTTGGTTTTATTTACTTGAATATTGTTGGAAAATGTGTGCCCTCGATGCCAATAATTTATAATTGAGACGTCTTGTTAGTATGCTATTTGGTAATGTTTATTTGAGTATAATCATAATGTTTGTCTGCATTTTATACTTAGATAAAATCGTGAGACTTAGTGCGAGGTCGAACATGTATCGAGATAGAGGATTTCGATCAGGGAGAAGTGTTTCGATCGCTAGTAGCATAAGTCTAAAAATGTTTGTAGTCGTAGATGGATCTGGAAAGGACATCGATGCATCAGATATGCTATTGTGTGCTCTGTCTTCAGCAAGTGTTGGTGGCGCTGCTCTCGCGATTGTTCGATTTAGCAAAATCGGAGATGAGACACATGTGCTCATTAGAGAATGTGTTCATTGAACGACCCAACGAGAACTGCTATGTGGATAGTGCATACAAAACCGTCAATTGTAGCTCTCAAGTGATGATAGGTAAGCCGGTCCTTTTACTTGAGGTCATTGTACGAGCATATGCGTGAACGGTGTCACTTAGATATCTGACCTAACTTCGAGGCAGTGCCTACTGAAAGGTCTTATGTTGGATGACACTTGAAGCGTACGAGTGGAGTAGTGTCCAAGAGAGGATTTGTTACTCTCGTATGTGGGGAGTTAGTGAACGCGGAATCACTACGGTCCTTAGCGAAATCCTTGGCCGAGGTGTGTTGGATATGATCCAACAAAGACATGCTAAGACCGAATAAAGCTGATCGATTGCGAAGCTATTAGGGATTGACAGTCAACCGTACCCTAGGCTTCGTAGCGGCATAGTGTTGAAGAAGGGATTAAAACTACGGAATTCATCACTGACATAGCCAAGTGTAGTCCCGACAATGTTTATGTCAATGAATAGACTACGTAATGATGATATCGAACCAGGGACATCTGCTGCTTGCGGTCATTACCGTCAGGGGCTATGAGTCCCACCTGTAGTAGGGTCAAGCTGATGGTCTCAGACAGGTAGAGATTCTCGTCTAAATAATAAGAGAAACATGCATATGATGCATGTGAATTAATATGGTCGCAAATAGTTGCAAAGAGGATTTCGGTCACATAAGATATGACGTGAATATTAAGCTTTCAAAGGCATAGAAAATATCCAAAATGGGGTCTGGGAATGTCCTGGACTAAATTGTCATAGCCCAAATGACGTAAGCCCAAGTTCTGTGCTTAGGTGCGCCTGGGTGTGGGCACACGCCCAGACGCCCTAAAGGGCGAAACTGGACCAAAATCCGCCCATATGGGCGGAACTGGGCCAAAAGCCCAGTTCCGGGCCCGAGCGTGCCCAGGCACAAGCCCAGGGTGCGCCCAGGCATCGGCCTGGGCCAAGGCCTAGTCCAAAAATCGTTGTCGTAAGCGCTGGGCCAAAGCCCAGTCAGGCCCAACACTTGCTACGAGCAGGCGCCCAAGCGAGCGCGTGAGGCCAAGCGGGCGCGCCAGTTTTTGGGCGTGCCCGATAGTATGGTGGGGCCCCGCGGGCTGTGCATCCGTGACAAATTTTTGGGCAAGTTTGGACTCAATTTTGAGGCGTCGTTTGAGAGGTCAAACGAACTCGGGATTGAGTATTGTTTGTTTCTATGCGATCTCCGTTTAACGCTCTTCAAAATGATGTCATTTTGATTCTGAAGCTTAACGAAGAGTGAGAATTAATTGCTTAAAGTTTGTGATGGGAACCGCGTATACACGCGGAGGCGGACCCGCGATCAGCCGTGCGTGCATGAGGGGGCTTACCCTGGGGCATTTTCGACACTCTATTTTTAATTATATTTTAATGGCAAACTGGTAATTGATTAGAGGGTGGATTTATTCTTAAGCTAGGGCTAGCCGTCATTTATGGATATGCTTGATTATTGAATTGTTCTTGAGGAAATTCTTAGGAGAGTACAGACGTTCTCGCTTATTGGCGTCTTGGGAGGGTGGTTGCCCCCTTTAATTATAGCCAAAGCTACATCTTTTCTAGTTCTTTTCTTTAATTAAAGTTCAGATTTGCTTTATTCCTATCAATTTGGTATCAGAGTGCGTAACGAACCATGGCGGCGTCGACGAGGCAGAAGGACAAGTTCGAGGCATTGTAGGAGAAGTTCAATGGGGAGACCGAAGGGATCAAGATATCGTTGACGGGGAACGAGGAAGCCATGGCAAGGTTGACGGCTTCCATTGAAAAGGTGGTGGCGTAGAAAGAGAAACAAGATGAACAATTCGCGCAATTGATTTTTCAATTGACGGCCAATGCAGGAAAAGATGGGAAAGGCGATGGAAACCCTAAATCATCGACAAAGGTGCCATCTTTGGATAAGGGGAAAGAAAAGATGGAGCTTTTTGATGCGGAAGCCGCCCACGAGGAGGAGGATTACTACGAGGAGGAATATGGAGGGCTATGGAAGGAGGATTATCGAGAGGCGATACGTCGAAAAGCAGAGGAAACAAGGAGGGGCGGCGGCGGGACCTAGTCGACTCCCCCATGAGATGCGACAAGGAGGTGGGGGCCGCAGGAACCTTCGCAGGCCCATGCAAGCCCCCAAGACATCAGGCGGGGGACGGCGCACCCCCCAGCCTTGCCTGGGCCTGGCGAAGGGCCCCAGGGGCCCCGACGGGACCCGCCACAAAGCGGCAGGGCCGCGGGCCCCGGACATCATCGACAGGGCCCCATGGCTCCTCTGCAGGGCCGCTTGGGCCCCCGAGCAGCCTCGACAGGGTCGCTGGGCCCCACCGACCCACGGTGGACCCCCGTGGGGGGTGGGAAGCAGCACAGGACCAGCAGCAGCAGGTGGGGGAGTTTTCGCCTTTTTCGGAGGGTCCGGTTCGTGGTTTTGACGACAGTTTTGACCTGGGAGGGGCATGAGTATTATGATGACGGAGGGGGTTTCGGGACCCTCCCGACCCTCGGTACAGTGACGATAGATGGCGCCCTCTACCCCACACCTATGAGGGACGCCTCGGGGACGACGGAGGAGGTTATAGAGATTATCAGGAGGAGCATGGGGGCCAGTCTGGAGGCTACGGTGGGCGAGGAGAGGGGCCCCGAGGAAGCCATGTAGATCGCTGGAGAGGACCGCAGGGAGGATATGAGACATACCAGGAGAGGTGGCAGCACTATCATCAGCCTAGGTATGACGTGGGACGAGGAGATCAGGGCACATACAATATGGACCGGTTGCGGAAGCTGAAGATGTCGGTATTTGATGGGATGGACCCAGTGTCATGGGTCAACAGAGCAGAGAGATTTTTAGTCGCATGATGGAGGAGCAGAAGCTGGAGGCAGCTAGGATTTGTTTGGATGAGAAGGCCCTCGCCTAGTTTCAGTGGAAGGATACGAAGCGTTCTTTTCGCTCATGGGAGGAGATCAGGGACCAGATGGTTGATAGGTTCAGAGATCCCCACAAGGGGAACGTGATTGAGCAGCTGCTATCCCTCAGGCAGGAGGGCACATTGCAAGATTACCTGGAGAGGGTCGAGGCCCTATCAGGACAGGTGCACGGGGTGGCTGATGAGACGATGAAGAGCACCTTCATGAAGGGACCGAGGGCTACTATTTGAGTAGCGGTGTCCATGCAGAAGCTACAGGGGCTTATAGAGGCCATGGAGTACGTTCAGATGGCAGCGGACTGTCAGTTGGAGGAGAGAGAATCTAGGGGTGGATGGAGTGGCACAGTTTCCCGCAACCAGACATCGACAGGAGGGCAGCAGAGAGCCACTACGGGAGCGGATCCTGCCACCAAGGAGAAGAGTGGGGAGAAGAGTAGTGCACTGCAGGCTGGGGGCAGTTCAGGCGGATGACTGACGCGGAGATGATGGAGAAGCGACAGAAGAGGCTATGCTTTAGATGCGACGAGCGGTTCACACCAGGCCACAGATGTGTGGGGCGCAAGCTCCAGGTACTGCTGCTTGAGGATGAGGATGTCGAGGCTAAGGTTGAGGACGAGACCACTGAGGTAGATGAGTCTGAGGGCCACCAGCTAGACGTGGCAGAGGTTTCCCTTAACTCCATGGTAGGGTTCACACCGAACCATACCATGAAGTTGAGGGTGTATATCGGTGACCAGGAGGTGACAATACTTATTGACAGTGGGACGACTCACAATTTCATTTACAGAAGAGTGGTGGCCCAGCAGGAGCATTAGCTGACAGACTGTGGCGGCTTCAGTGTCATGATGGGGACGGGAAAGAAGGAGAGCAGCCAGGGGGTTTGCAGAGGACTAGTGCTGACATAACAGGGGGTGCAGGTGATAGCATATTTCTTGCCTCTAGACTTGAGGAGCACCGACGTCATCCTGGGCATGACGTGGCTACAGACGTTGGGGGGAGATGGCGGTGAATTAGAAACTGCTCAGAGTGGAGTTTCAGGAGGAGGGGAGAGCAGTCACATTACAGGGGGACCCCAGCCTATGCAGAGTATTGGTCTCGCTGAAGACCATGGTGAGGACCATTCAGACAGAGGGCGGTGGATACTTAGTGGAGTTATATTCATTGACGGGAGAGGGAGGCATTGAGGCCAGTAGAAAGCATCCCATGGAGAGGTACAACAGCTGATGAGGCAGTTCGAGGTCTTTCAGGAGCCCCGGGGTCTTCCATCGCTGAGGGATCACGAGCACGCCATAGTACTGCGGGAGGGTGTGTCTCCCATCAGCGTGAGGCCCTATCGTTACCCCCAGCATCAGAAGGACGAGATCGAGAGGATGGTGACAGAGATGGTGCAGGCGGGGATGATACAGCCCAATGTGAGTCCCTTTTCCAGTCAGGTACTGTTGGTGAAGAAGAAAGATGGGAGCTAGCGCTTCTGCGTGGACTACAAGGCCTTAAATAAGGAGACACTGCCAGATAAGTTTTCCATACCAGTTATTGATGAGCTTCTGCCCGAGTTGCATGGGGAGGCCGTATTCACCAAGATAGATATCAAATCGGGCAACCACCAGATCAGAATGAGGGGTGAGGATGTGCCCAAGATGGCGTTCATGACGTATGAGGGCCACTATGAGTTTTTAGTCACGCCTTTCGGCTTGACTAACGCACCAGCTACCTTCCAGGCCTTAATGAATAAGGTATTTTGCCCTTGCGATTTGTACTAGTTTTCTTCAATGATATATTGGTGTACAGTCGTACCTTGGAGGAGCACTTCGACCACCTGCAGGTCGTGTTCCAGGAGCTGCAGTAACATAAGCTGTTCGCGAACAAGAAGAAGTGCTTATTTGGACAGTCACAGGTGGAATATCTAGGGCATGTGGTATCTGTAGAGGGGGTGGTAGCGGATAGGTCGAAGATTGCGACGATGCTAGACTGGCCGTGCCCCACCACTCTCAGGGGGCTGAGGGGATTCCTGGGGTTGACAGGATACTACCACAGATTTGTACAAGGATATGTGGTGATCGCCTGGCCACTCATCGAGCTATTCAAGGACCAGTTTATTTGGGGTGAGGAGGCGATGACGGCGTTTGAGACCTTGAAGAAGGCCATGACTACAGTGCAAGTACTGGCGTTGCCAGATTTTTCCAGACCCTTCGTGGTGGAGGCGGACGCTTCGTGGCGTGGATTGGGGGCGGTATTGATGCAGGATTAGCGGCCTATAGCATATTTCAGTCAGGTGTTGACCGCTAGAGCCAAACTGCGGTCCGTCTATAAGAGGGAGTTGATGGCCATTGTCCTGTCTATCCAGAAGTGGAGGCCGTATTTGTTGGGGAGGAGTTTCCTGGTGCGCACGGATCAGAGGAGTCTCAAATACCTATTAAAGCAGCGCATGATAGCAGAGGAGCATCAGAAGTGGCTGCGGAAGTTGATGGGATATATGTTTGAGATTGAGTATCGCCCAGGACTGGAGAACAAGGCGGCTGACGCCCTTTCACGACGAGAGGATGAGGTAGAGTTGGCGGCACTGGCGGTTTTAGTACTACAGGACTGGGAGCCACTGTAGCAGGAGGTTGAGCAGGACCATGACCTGTGAGGCATACGAGAGGCACTATTGCAGGGTTCCACAGAGTACACAGGGTATACTATCCAGGATGGACGGCTGCTACATTGGGGGCGATTAGTTCTGCCGCGGACTTCTACATATATTCCAAACATACTCCAGGAGTCCCACAACAGCACAGTAGGACATTCTGGGGTCCTCAAGAAGGGGATGAAGAAGGATGTAACGAGGATGGTTGCAGCGTGTGACGTTTGTTAGCGTTACAAGTACCAGGTGATGGCTCCAGTGGGTTACTATAGCCGCTGTCCTTGCCCGATCGTTTGTGTGAAGACCTTTCCATGGATTTCATTGATGGGCTGCCGAATTCGGGAGGATATACAGTCATATTTGTTGTGGTAGACCGCCTCAGCAAGTATGCGCACTTTGTACCACTTCGGCATCCGTACAGCGCAGTCAGTGGCGGAAGTATTTTTGAGATAGGTCATTTACTTGCATGGGCCCCTAAAGTCCATTGTCTCTGATAGGGACAATGTGTTCCTTAGTAGATTCTGACAGGAGCTTTTCAGACTTCAGGGTACAGTGTTGAGACGGAGCACAACCTACCACCCTTGGACAGATGGCCAGACCGAGGTCGTCAACAGAAGTGTGGAGACGTATCCGTGGTGCTTTATTTCAGAAAATCCCAAAGAGGTCTCGTTGGCTGGCATGGGCGGAGTACTGGTATAATATATCTTATCACACTGCAGCCCAGACGACACCTTTCAGGATTCTCTATGGCAGTGATCCTCCACATTTACTGCACTATGGGCAAGATACGACACCAATATCAGATGTGGAGCAGTACCTGGCAGAGAGGGATCAGATTTTGGAGGAGATGAAGCTCCATCTGGCTAGAGCTCAGTAAATTATGAAGACAAGGACAGACCTTCACCGCAGAGATGTGCAGTTCACAGTTGGGGATATGGTGTACCTGAAGCTAAGACCCTACTGGCAGATATCCTTGGCCCACAGGAGGAATGAGAAGTTAGCACTGCGATATTTTGGACCTTTCGAGGCCGATGCCAGGGTGAGACCAGTTGCTTATAGGTTGAGACTATCTCCAGGATCTGCTATTCATCCGATATTCCATGTGTCGCAGCTTCGCCAGGTTATCAGAGACCACACCTTCGCCACCCTTCCGGTGACATTGACAGATGATATTGAGGTGAGGTTGGAGGCTGAGGGAGCACTAGAGAGCGCGAGGTTCTGCTGCAGTGGAAGGATTTGCCAGAGCACGAGAGCTCGTGGGAGTCCATGGACGTGATGGTGCTGCAATTTCCAGATTTCCACCTTGAGTACAAGGTGGCTCTTTTGGGAAGGAGTAGTGACGGGACCCGCATATACACGCGGAGGCGGACCCATGACCAGCCGCGTGTGCATGATGGGGCTTACCCTAGGGTCGTTCGACCCTCTACTTTTAATTATATTTTAATGGCAAACTGGTAATTGATTAGAGGGGGGATTTATTCTTAAGCTAGGGCTAGCTGTCATTTATTCTTATGCTTGATTATTGAATTGTTCTTGAGAGAATTCTTAGGAGAGTGCGGACGTCCTCACTTATTGGCGTCTTGGGAGGGTGGTTGCCCCCTTAATTGTAGCCAAAGTTGCCTCTTTTCTAGTTATTTTCTTCAATAAAAGTTCAGATTTGCTTTATTCCTATCAGTTTGGTCCTTGAAAGTGGACAAATTTGAATTTGAATTCTGTTTATTTGTACCACATCGATGTGATACTTATTTGAAGGCGCAGCTCCCCTATAAATAGGGAGCCCATCTTCCTCCTAAAGACATACCAAGCCTAGATCAAGGGAGCTTGCCCTAAATTAAAGTGAGCAAATCTGGTTCTAAATGAGATCAAATTTTTTCTTTTCATCTTTACTTTCTTTCAGGTTTTAGCAAAAACTTAAAGGAAGTTCAGATCGGATTTGAAGTTTGGGGCGAGGATTCAGCTAAGGTGAAATTTTCTGGAGCAAGTGGTTGCATCCTGACAAAGGCGTTGGATCGCTTTGGGGTGTTGTCCTAAGGAAGAGTTTTCGCGACTGCAAAAACTAATGTATGCTTTTCTGCTTTATATTTTATAGCAAAATTAGTTAGATCTATCTTTGCGAGATATGTTCGCCCTTCTCCTTAGACAGTAAAAGCTCCTGCAAAGGAGCATTTTTTCCTTAAGGCATTTTCATAGAAGCGTTTTATGCTTTCTTTTCTTCTTCTGCTTCCATGTCTGCTAAGCCTTGGGCTAGACGATGGAAAAGCCCTATGGAAGCTTGCTCAAAACTCTTCAGATATTATATCAGACTTGTCAATTTTGGATTGACATGTGGATTATGGATATTGTACCTTATCGGTTACCTCATAGGTCCTATTCTTGATTTTATAGATTGACACCATGATATTACCTTTAGGCTACACATAAAGAGACGTCTCCTGATGTATGATATGTACCATGTAAATCCCATAAAACTTTCAAAACTAATAAAATTTTAAAATATTTTAAGATGGAAAAAGATCAATCATGATATATAGAAAGGGATTAACCCTGACATATGATATGACATACTATTTCCTTCTTCCAATCATGACATGATACTTTTTTAATTTTTAAGTATCTTTGTATCTTAATTTAATAATTTTCAATGTTTACATATTTGATCTTTGATAGATATTGAAAGTGTCTTTGGGAGCGTCTAGTAAGACATCATTAGTCATCATAGGAACAAATTGTTAGGATCATGAGGAGAAGATGTGATCCAATAAAACGAAGTGCAAGTTTTATAATCATGTCACGAACGGTGGTATAACCTTTTCAAGACACATCTTGCAGGAAAGAGGAAATCATGCTTCTTGCATAAAAATTCATGAGGATATTAGGTCGAAGTAGGGATGGCAGTAATGGTCTGACCCGCCCGGCCCGACCCGGTTTTGACCCGGCCCGACCCTGCCTGCAGCCGGGTCGGGGCAAGGTTGGGCTTTGTATGCGCCCCGACCCGACCCGCCCGACCCGGTATACTATAGAGGTTCTAAAAAACCTTACTATTTTGATGCGGAACATGCAGTCAGCGAATAACCCATAACTCATACTCTATTCCACTGTTCTCCCAATTGAACTAATTCCCAATTCCAAATTACCAAATAAATCAAAATTCTCCTAATTCACAAATAAAATTTTTATTTGGGATTCAAATGGATGGCAGTAATGACCTGATTCGACCGGCCCGACCCGGTTTTGGTAAGAAAGTACCCGCCCCGGCCCGCGATCCGCCTTGCCCCGGCCTGCAGATGGGTCGGGGCAAGCTTGGGTAGTTAAATACCCGCCCCGCCCCGCAATATTGCCATTCCTAGGTCGAAGGCAATTGAGGCGTTAAAAAGTCACACAATTATTGAAAGAGATCAAAGAAGTAAAGATTCAAGCTCTTAGATATGAAGTAGTCATTAGAGACGAGGAAGTTGAGGTGGATTTTTCACATGATACTAGCTATAGACGTCTAAAGTTCGAAGGATCTATAGACAATTACGTGAATGTACATGATATTAAAAAGTCAGAACAAGTGAGGAAGGATAAAGTAAAAGGTGTGCAAACTACTCTTAATGAATATTGGAAGAAGGAAAGAGAATGCGTGTGAGTGAATTGCATGACTTATTTTTGAGACATGATCATCATTTGTTATGGTGGATCACTCTTTTTTTGCCAGATGTTACAAGCAGTGGGTAAATATGGTAAATATATGAACTGAATTTGAAAGGTCTAACATCTTATGAGATCGCTGAGAAGTATTTTTCGAAGGAAGTGTCTTCTAAGAAGAAGTTAAAAATCATTTAAATAGACTTGTGGATTGTAGTGTTATAATCTTATGATAGATTGTTGGACTGATAGGAGGAGTTGGAGCACTATGAACATAGTCATTCATAGTTATACGTGAACAATGTTTTATGATTCGAAGAGCATATCTAATTATATACATGGTAACAAATATATCTGACTTAGTGAATGCAACAATTGATAAGTTGTGAGAACAATATGTCATGTAAATAGTTACTGACAATGCATCTAATAATACAGTTGCAGCGAAGTTGTTAGCTATGATGCATCCACCTAATTTTTGGACTTCCTGTCCGCACATAGTGAATCTTTTGTTATAGGATATTAGAAAAATCAAGCATATTCAAAATGCTATTTTAGATACTAGAGTTGTCACTGTTTACATGTATGCTCACACGATCGTTCTTGATATGATGAGGTAGAAGATGACGATCTTGTAAGGCCCCGCATTACTTGGTTTGCTACATCATTTTTATCCTTGCAAAGCTTACAAAGAGAAGTCCAAATTGAACGTTTTCGTCAATTCCATGAAATGGGATGAGTTGAAGTTCTCTAAGACGGCTTAACAAAATGTATAAATTGAATATCTAATCTAATTTGGTTCACATATTATCGCAGTTAATTACCAAATTGAGGGGTTTGATTGACTTGTAGGTCTATAACATCATTAATGGCCGTTCATTTTGGAAGGACATTCACTCGCATCGAACATTTTTGAGCCAATTGTCAACGTTTTTCGAAGGACAGATAGCACGACACTCTGTGTGCATATATGAAGACTTGGAGATGTGCAAAAATGAGATTGTGTTGAATTTGACGCATGATGAGAAAAAAATACAAGCCAATCTCAATGGTAATTAATAAAAGATTAAATGATATGTTGAAGAATCATTTGCATATGACGGGTTATTTGTTGAACCCACACTTTTATTATCAAAGGCACGTGGTTATTGGTAGAGATGGTGTTTTGCAGATGAATTTTTTGAGTGCACGGTTAGAATGATGCGCATGATCTTAAGGTGCAAGACAAGATTATCTTCCAGTTACATGTATCGAAATCGAAGCAGATCTTTTGGAAGGGACGTAGTGTAAAGGCAACCTAAAAATCCTTCACTTGATCCATGTATATTTAATTTACTAGGTTTAATTTCCTGTTATGGTAGTTTTAATATTTTAATATTTTAAGGTTTAGACTAACTAAAATGAATTTGAATTTGGTTCTTAACTTTTCGTTAATTGGTGGCTATTACATGTTGGAACAGCTCCGGATTTGAAGAAGATAACAATGAGGATTTTGGGATTAATCCACTAGCTCTAGTGGATGTGAAAAAATAGGAGTATTTTTTAGATGGTAAAGATTAAAAAAATTATTTTTTAAAATATCATCATATATTCATTTCTCATGATGGCTATGGATTTTCATTAACAGATTCACACGAAAAGAAGAAATAAACTGAGTACTGATAAATTGAAAGACTTGATTTATATCATATTCAATGCTCAATTGAAAGAAAGATTTGCAGTAGAAACAATGTTTCTCTTTTTTCTCGTTCCATGATGGAGGGAGAGGTGATCGTCTGGATGGATCTTTCTAAATCAGCTAATACTTCTGTTCACTTGGATGATGATGATGATGATGATGAAGTATTCTCTGGCGAAATGTTAACATGACATTACGTTGAAGATGTGATGGGGGTTAATCCAACACCAAGAGCTAGCAAAATGTTAATTGTTAAAGGCTTCAAAGATTAGAAAAGCCATCACATCATCATCAAAGGGAATGTGAATGGGAAGAAGCAAATGCTCGAGGAGGAGGAAGCTTTTGGATCTTTATTTGATTCATCCTCAAATTCATCTTCAGAGGATGTTTCTATATCGGAGGCAGAAAACGTTGAATGACAACTACAAGAGATGAGCAAAGAATAAGTATGTCGAAGAATGTGAGGTAAGTTACTTTTACTGGTAATCTTTTAATTCATTTTCTATTCATGAAGCATTTTAAATTTTAATATTTTATTAATTTATACATAGTATGTTAGTGATAGTGATTACTTAATGCGTTATTGTAATTTTATTTGATCCTATTGATGAAATATTGGTGATATAAACAAACATGGATATTTTTGATATTATAGATACTCTTTAGTTATTAAGATTTGTATATTTATAATGTGCTCTATGAGAATCCGATATTGACACATATTTGTGATATCCCGATTTTTGATATCCGATGTGAAAATTAGCCATCCGATACGATACCGGTATCTGATAATTAAATCATTGATAAGGAGAGCAACGGATAGCGAAGCTACCTGTTAAAATTATGTTTTTGTTATGGTACTTCAAACTATCTTGGGCAGGAAGAGGAAAAGGTTCACATCTCCTAACACGTAGTTGCTAAAAGAAAATGTATATGGATATCATAATGCACATATCCGCTACATATATGATCCGTGTGAACCCTCTGTAACAAGCTATGTTAGCTAGACACGATGAAATCACCTTGGGGTCTTTTTTAAGTGGTCATACAGAGTTCGAGTGAAATCTTCTGTCTGGTGCAATATATGTGGTTATTTTTATACTGACATGCCACAGGTGTAAGATGAGCTATCGGCTATGGTTACTTTTTCCAAGTATCTATTGAACATAACCAGGTTTCTAATTCCATTGGTGGACGTCATCGTTATGGACATCACCCATTTATGTGTGATGTATCAGTTTGTCGGGGGTTATGTTGCAAAATTAAGATGCTGTGCAAGAATACAAATCAGGGGCAGTTGGGGTTTTGTCTAAACTGAAGTCAACTTTCGTCATTGCCAAATTGCACACCGCCTTGTTGGAAGTCACCATTCTAATTTTAGATTCACAAAGGCTGTGGTGGATAATGCATTCAGCCCGTGCTGTGATACTGGTTTTGTCTTGGCAAGTCCTTATCTATGACACAAGTACGTGGGGGTGGGGATCATACGGAGAGCAGTGAAGGATGGTGGTCAAAAGAATGGATAGACGGTAATGGGCCACGAAACCAGAAAGTTCTTAGGATGCAGCAACTGACCTAAGTATGTGACTTGATGAAGGTGTCGAGTGTGGCAGAGCAATAATATATGTTTTCATTAAACCAAAAGATTAAATATGTTTTATGGGCCTGAAATTGCCCCTTGGCAAACTGCAATTTTTTGGCAGCTTCATTGCTAATTGGATGACACTTAGATATTTGGTTTACCAAGGTTATTTCTGGGTTTCATTGCTAATTGGCTAGTTGCATACTTCATACTCCCTCATTTAGTTTGAATTTGCACGTTGCTAATTGCTTGATATATTATTACCAATGAGCTTGTAAGGCAAACTGTGATCAAAGCACACTCTTCTTCGACCCCACTTAGGTGGTTATCTCTTTAAATTGTGTACTCAATTTGCAGTGACTTCAATTTCTTGCTCTATAGCTCCACAAATCACATCATTCACTGGCACGGGACCAGTGTTTGACTCATGTTTGGTTTTAAGGATATGATGAGGGGTAGAATATTTATATCATTTCTATGGCTTATATTTATTCATGATGTTATCGTTTTTTTTGTAAGTATTCATGATGTTATCAGCACAATGTTTAGTTTACCCTTGCGTATTCCAGTGCATAATATAGACCTTCATTTATTATATTTTATCAATCCAATTTTTCTATTCTTGATTCTTAAGAGAGTGCCTTATAGTGCTAGAACTTAGTTTATTTCTTTGTTTAAAGAGTGTTGCTTGTCCTGAGATGGATGTGAACCTGGACTTCTAGTGTCTTGTTGCTTACAAAAGATTTAATTCCTTTGATGTAATCTGACCACATGACATTGTTTATGTCCTTCCAGATGTGTATTGGAACCCGCTGATTGCTAGAAACTATATTACGGTTATCCCTTTGCTATGAATAAAATCTGTAGACATGTTTTGAGCCTTCAGGTCAATTTTTTAGTTTTCATCGAATGATAAATCCTCTCATAAACCTTGAGTAGAATGTATAGGTCATCCACGTTTATTACACTACCATATGGGAAGTAATGGATGCACTTGATTAGAAAACATGGGTGCATAATCTTACAATATATGTTTGCCATTGATGGAATATGATATATGGTTCAAAATAGCTATCACAATTCGCTTTTGTGCACTATTGCAGTGCCCTAGAAAATCAATGAAAGGAAGTTTTTGCAAGCGGAAAGATTTTGAATTTCATTCCAGTTGTTCCATGGACCATCTTATACGGTGACAAAAACGAAAAATGGTCCTTCAAACAAGGTTAGAACTCTTGGTGGTATTATCGGTATTGGCCAATGGGTTGCTATTGGTATCAGTTGTATCGAAAGTACAAGGCAATGCATATCAGAAGTATTGGAATTTAGGAACGATTGCTTTATCTGAGGCTAGGTGTTGGCTGAAAGTACAGCTTTATCTTTAGCAAATGCTTAATCTATGATTGGATCATTCTTGTCATCTAGGAAACTGTCCTTTCTCAATGCATATCAGAAGTTTTGGAATTTAGGAACGATTGCTTTATCTGAGGCTAGGTGTTGGCTGAAAGTACAGCTTTATCTTTAGCAAATGCTTAATCTATGATTGGATCATTCTTGTCATCTAGGAAACTGTCCTTTCTCTCTGACTGACTCTATTGATTGATTATTTTTATGAAAGATATTATCATAAATCAATTATCTTCAACTTCTTTAGTTTTAGAGATGGATTTCTCTGACTGACTCTATTGATGGTTTTTTTATGAAAGATATTATCATTATGATTTCTTAGCATCGTTTCTTAGCGTCAACATGTCTGGGTGAAACTTGAGTTTTGCCCGAAAAGAGGGTCTATTTTGTATCACTCAGAGAGATCCAAAAAAAGCATATATGTATCTATATTGATCTATTTTTTGAACCTTGAATTTGATTGTTATTCGTCAAACAAGATTCTTTCAACCATTATATGACATTAGTCAGATTGCTATTTCAAACCTGGTGCCTTTTATTAGCTTTTTTATTTACTTTCTACTACTTAATGCCATCAGTGTCAGCTACGTTTGGGTGAATCGTATCAGAATGCTTAAATCTGATACAATACGAGTGATACATCTTGGTGTTGGTCAAATTTTCTATGATTTGAAGTATAAACCTTGGCATCCATTTTTATGATCATGCATGCTTGAAAACAGAATACAACTTTTAGCCAAGTTTTTGCACTTTTTGGTTATTTTGCTAATTGCAGTTAACACAATGGTATTCACCTGCATTGATGGTATGTTTGCCTTAAATAGCTGAAGCATGTTATGATTCTTGCATTATCTGACAGGTGGGTCATCAGACTGTGCTTCAGGTGGGTCTGGGCCTAAAAGATCTAGCGCAACTTCAGGTGGCAGACCGTGTGGCTCTTCATCGTCTGGCCGTAAGGACTTTCTTCGGAATTTTGTGGATAGTGAAATTTTTACAGCGCATCTAGAAGATTGGTTTTCAGGAACGTCAGAAGAATCGGGCTTCAGGAAGCCAACATTTGATGTACCTTTCGAGCTTACTGAACTTCAAAATTTTGATTATGCACTGGAAGGTGTTACTTTCCAACAATTGATCCGGATGCCAAATGCTCTGTATGCATCAACATCTGATGCTATTGAAGCAACTGCACATCTTGCAATTGAAGATTTTCTACACGCCGGTGTGAAGGGCTTGTGGGAAAGATTTTGGGGTCAAGATGTGCCTATGCCTTTCTCGGTTGCCTGTATCCACAGTACAAGTTCCAAATTCTATCCTGCTGAGAAGGCTATTGCCAGTGGGAAGCTTGAAGGGCTTTGTGCGACGGCTATACTGCTGAAAAGCAGCCGTAATTTACATGGGAGATGGGATCAGATTGTTGAATTAGCTTTGTTGAGGCCTGATATTGGTACCCTCGTAGTACAGCAGAGCGACCAACAGCCTTCTCATGCCATTCTAGGGGAGGCGCTGTTCTTCGCTCTGCGTGTTCTGCTATCTCGAAGTCTCAGCAGATCGACTACCATCGTTCGCAATTCAAATTGTGTTTATGTACTACTAGTTGATTCACAACATGGTGGTGTAGTAAGAGTGGAAGGTGATGTGAACAAGTTGGACATTGATGTTAACAATGTCTATGAGTGTGCGTCAGAATGGATTAAAATGCATGCCAAAATCTGTCTCTCTCCTGTTGATCGGATCTGGAACAAGCTTGGCAATTGCAACTGGGGAGATATCGGAACCTTACGGGTTCTTCTCGCAACTTTCCATTCTATAGTTCAATTCTTTGGAGTGCCCAAGAATTCACTTGAAGATTTAGCTACAGAACATAGATCTAGGCTACAGTACCGAAGAAAAGAAAGGCATCTGGTAGATTCACATGTTAATGAAAATGGTTTGTTCCGTTTTCAAAAGCACAGCATTTCTCCTGAAATTGTTGAAGTCCAAGAAGAATCCATCAAAATTGAATCAAGAGAGACATTGAAGCTCGAAAAAGGATCAGTGATATGGCTGGAGAACTCTAACTGGCAGAAGGGTTTCGAGATCAATGAAGTTTTGAATGATGGTGAGGTCCCAATCTATAGTGCGTGTCCTGTAGAAGAACCTGGTAAAGCCTTTTTGCTATATGTCGGCTCTAGTCCATCTCATTTGGAGCCAGCATGGGAGGACATGACACAGTGGTATCAGGTTCAGAGGCAGACCAAGGTTTTGTCTCTAATGAAACAGAGAGGCCTTTCGAGCAAGTACCTACCTCAGATTGCTGCCTCTGGCAGACTTATTCACCCGGGTCCTTGCAATAAGACCAGCTCTGGAGGAAACTGTGGCCATCCATGGTGTGGCACCCCAGTTCTAGTTACTTCGCCGTGTGGTAAAACTGTTGCTAATATGATAGCTGGAGGTCCATTTGGTACAGAGGAAGCTCTCAGATGTTGCCATGATTGCTTGTCTGCCCTTGCAACAGCCTCGTCAGCTGGAATCAGGCATGGAGACATCCGACCAGAGAATGTGATTCGAGTGAGCAATGGTGCGAGGCATCCTTTCTTCGTGCTGATAGGATGGGGTCGTGCTGTGCTTGAAGACAAGGATCGGCCATCCATGAATCTTCTTTTCTCTTCCACGTACGCTCTCCAGGAAGGGAAGCTATGTTCAGCATCTGATGCAGAGAGTCTGATCTATCTTTTGTATTTCTTATGTGGTGGAGTTTTTCCAGACCTAGATTCCGTAGAAGGGTCTCTTCAATGGAGAGAAGCCTCATGGTCAAGACGGGTTATACAGCAGAAGCTTGGTGATATCTCAGCTGTCTTGAAAGCGTTTGCTGATTATGTGGACAGTCTTTGTGGGACACCGTACCCAATAGATTATGAGATATGGTTAAGACGGTTGAGAAGGACAATTAATGAAGAAGATCATGGGAAAGAGATTGTTGTTTCAAACTAGATTGTTTCAAGGCCAGATTTGACTTGGTATAGTCTCATCTGGGTGTTGTCAAATTTTTTGTAGATTCTGAGCTCTGTTTTGAACATAATGAGTTCATATCGGAGTTTGAAGTTGGAGGTTGATCTATATGTCTACGAAAATGCATCAGTTCGAGGACATGGCTGTAAAGATTCTTTGAAGACAATCTCTGGGAGTGTCACAAGTTTCAGCTTGTGTGTAGGTTATGATTGGTATGGCGAGGGCTTCATGTTGGTTACTAGTTGCTACTAGCTGATGTCTTGCTACCTTTGGAGATTCTGGGTTGATATGGTTCTCATGTAACTAGGGAAAAGCAGATACTGAATACTGTTTCCGCTTGGTTGGTTCTAGTTGGCGCGACTTCTGTGTGGTAGCAATTCAGGTGAGGAATGCCTATTTTTCTCCTTTTTTTCATATATTTTCAGATTCATTATTTTACTTTGGAAAAGAGTTGGTTGTTTTGATTATGTGGATGTCTTTGTGTAATATTTTTGGGTTCTGACCTTCACCATTCAGCAGTTGCCTTCACGGGAACCACATTATGTAAATTGTTCTTGTATCGCTGCTTTTTGATTTTTCACCGAGGGCTTTTTAATTTTCTGGGTCTCGAGTAGGTGCAAGATGAGTCTTTCTTTCTTCTACTTCCACTTGCTCTTCTTTTCATCATGTGATGAATCTCAGCTAAAATTTGCTTCAGCGCCTAGGTTTTGCGCGGTTTTTATCACTTGGGTATGGAAACATTTTCAGAGGCATCTGACTCGGTGGAGTATTATGCCAGCTAAGGTGAGGAATCAGACAACATTTTCGAGCTCATCTCACAGCTTAATCTGTACCATTCTTTAGGTTTGTGTCTTCATGTCAGGAGAAAAATGAAAAAAGATTCTTTGGATTCCCTGGATACCGAGTGTCTGAACTGCTCATCTGAAACTTAATGCCTCCGGGTTTAGAGTCGATTACTGTTATCTTCTGTTATTCCAGTAAAAAAACAGATTTATTTTTTAATCATCAATCTTGTATATGTCAGTGTATCATCATCCGATAATTCAGGGACATGAACGGAGAAAAAGATGGTTGCTGAGCCCCCCTTCTGCAATATGTAGTTTACAACACCCCACACACACACACACACACACACACACACACACACACAACCAAAACAAAACAAAACAAAAAAAAAAAACAAAAACAAAACAAAAACACCCCAACCCACTCCACACACACACACACACAAATATACTGAAAATGGTAGGTGGGGTAAGGCTAACTCATCCAGTAAACATCTCCATTCTAACAAACAATACTATTAGTTGTGCATATAAATGAAGGGATAGTATGTTGGATATTGGAATATCCTAATGAAAGTTTTGATGGTCAACAAATCATATTATCTATGCTAATATATTTTGCAGCTCTATGTGAAGCATATGATCATGGTAATAATGATGTAGAACATGGGAACAGGATTTGCTTACAAGTGCATCAAGAATATTGTTATGAACTATTCATTAAGGATTTGTGGAATTCTTGGTGTTATTTTTCTTTATTTTTAGTTTTTTTTGTATGTAGCCTTGATTTTACACACACTATCACAAATCATAGGTATTTTACTTTAGAATTATCTCGCAAAACCAACTTTGCACTAATGTTACTTAGTTCTTTGGTTTTTATATGTACTCTTTGTTTAATTCATATAATTAGTCGACTAATATGATCTCTACTTGACAGATACTAAAACTGTCACATACACTCGTACAGATTCAACCTGATCAGTCGAGTAATCAATTTTCTAGTCGACTAATACAGAGCACATCAAAATCTTCTTCTGAACCAGTTAGTTAAACTAATCCAGAGCATTTCAAAATCTTCTTCTGAATTAGCTAGTTGGCTAATCAGTTTTCTAGTCAACTAACCAGCTTTTTAGTTGACTAATCTAAAGTAATCTATTCTAAATTGAGTACTTTTAGTCAAATAATTCACCTTATAGTTGACGAATACATTATCTTTTGAATTAGCCTAATACTGACTCGTCGACTAATATAAGAGTTAGTCAACTAATCAGTCAGTTGCTGGCTATTAACGTGCAATTTTGTGTCCGTTTAAAACAGTAACAACATCAATATTTGAACATTGGATTTCATTCATATATTTTGATTCTCTTTGAGAAAAGCTCCATAAAATTTCTAACCTTTTGTTCTTTCAAGTGTTCCCATTCTAGAACAAAAATTTTCTCCCAAATATACACAAGAATCACTTGCCTTGATCACTCAAGGATAATAGGAGATTGTAATCCTTCAATTTTTAACGCAAATGATCTCTTAGGTATTGAAAGATTGTTGCACATTAAGTAACAATGTGTTAAGTTGTAAATGTTGATTTCTAACACGCTGTAAGAGTCTTATAGTGGAAAATCTAAGCGGGATCATCTGGGAATTGGAGTAGGAATGGATGACCGAACTGGTATGCATCTTTGTGTTTGCGATTGGCTACAAATTGCCTGATTTGAATTGCTGACATTGTAGTTCAAATTACTCACTCTGTGAAATTTATTAGTAACACTGCCAATACCCCACTTGAAGAATAGGAAGCCTAAGCCCACCTAAGTGGTGCGAGTGCAAGTCAAGTGCCTCATCTAGGCCTAAGTCCGAGTTCTCTTTTCGTATGGCCTTGAGATCCTCCGTAGTGAGTTTGAAGGGGTCAGTAGCATGTCTGCAAGTTGAGCACCATATCTGCAAGTTTGTAATCCTGAGCTGAGACCTTAGCTCACGAACCTTATCCCAGGGTATCTATTCTAGACTATCATGCTTTTCATCTTCCTCTTCTCTTTATAAGAAGGGATACATATGAAGCATTCTTGGCTGGCCCAGGTGACATTCTTCAATCCTTGACATCTGTTCATGTATAACAACAGCCAACATTCTTGTTGCCTAAGAAAATGCCAACAAACATTTGAATATTAGCTTTACAAGTGTTGAGGCATTTGTGAGGATTCATCGAGACATTGATCTCACTCAAGTTCTCCTCTGATAATAGGACAGGGATCTCCTGTTAGGGCGTGATTGAGATCCCCTCTCTTGGGCTCCTATGCCCTCTCGATAGGCTTATCAAGAAATCAATCGTCTCGCGGAATTCTAAGATCGTCGAAACAACGGACGCAGATAATGACTTTGTCTACAAAACTCGCGATACAACAATGTATATGAAAAGTAACGCAAAATAAAAGATAATCACGTAACTGACATCAAGATTTACATTGGTACCTCCCAATACTTGGTGTACGTCCAGTTGGAGAGATCACTAATGCTTCAATAATCTTGGATTGCAAGTTATGATGTTTGGTTCAAGGGAATAACCAAACCCGCAAAGAATCGGAGAAGAAAACAATAGAGAAAAGTTCTCAAACAACCCTCTCTTGGCCCTCAGTTTACCCTCTGCATTTTCTGCATGTAGCTATAAACTTGTACGGAAATCTACCTTGTAATTGAGCGATGCAAGCAGCGTTGTCCTCGAACATAGTGGTATGTTCAAGGTCTCCAGTCTTCAATCCGGTCGTCACTAGGATGTGATGTACAACCGAGCATGGCCAGACACATTCTCTGCTTGCTTCATGGATGATGAGGATCTCTAAGTGATTGGATGAGGTCGCCGTCATGGTCTGCTTGACGGATATCCAGGAAATGGTTGTCCCACCATAGGTAAACACGGACCATGTCTGTGACTTTTCATTGTGGAGATCAAACTTGTAACCTGCATCAGCATAACCAACAAATGTGGATGATAATCCATTTTTGTAAAATAGTCTCAAATCTGTTGACCCTTGGAAGTAGCGTAGAAGGTACTTAACCCCGATTTAGTGACGCTGTATAGGCAATGCACTATATCTGGCTAGTAAATTTACTGCGAACGCTATATCAGGACACATGCAATTAGCCAGATATAGAAGTGCTCCAATAGCACTCAGATAAGGGACTTCTGGACCAAGTATATCCTCCCCCTCTTTCCGCGGCCGGAAGGGGGTCTTTGTGTGCATCCAGAGATCGTACTACCATATGTGTACTTAGTGGATGACATTGGCCCATGTGAAATCTTTGCAATATTTTCTTTGTATATGTGGTTTGATGTAGCAGGATTCCGTCTTTTAAATATTCAATCTGTAAGCCAAGGTAGAATTTGGTTTTCATAGGTCTTTCATTTCGAATTCTTTTGTTTGGCTTACAGATATCTCAGTGATCTCTTCAGGAGATTCAATGAGGTTCAGATTGTCTACGTAGACTGCTAGTATGACGAATCCTGATCCCTTTGCTCTTATAAAGATGCAAGGGCAGACTTCATTATTGTTGAATCCTTGTTGTACAAGGAATTCACTGAGTCTGTTGTACCACATCCTTCCCGATTGTTTAAGACCATACAATGATCTTTGAAGCTTAACAAAGTAGATGTCCCGATGTCTATCTTTTAATTCAGCAGGTTTTGAAAAGCCATCAGGAAGTTTCATATAAATCTCTTTATCGAGATTTCCATATAGATATGCAGTCACAACATCCATTAGCTGCATATCTAATCCTTCCTTTGCTATTAAGTTTATTAAAAATCGGAAAGTGATCGTATCCATTACCGAGAAGTATGTTTCTTCATAGTCTATACACAGTCTTTGGTAAAATCCATGTGCTACAAGCCTTGCTTTGTAGCGTGCGATCTCATTATTTTCATTTCTTTTTCTGACGAATACCTATTTGTATCCCACAGGTTTGACACCAACTGGTGTCTAGACTATTTGCCCAAAGGCTTTGCGTTTCTAAGCGAATTCAGCTCTGCTTCTATTGCCACATTTCATTTGGCCAATCATTTCTTTGTTTGCATTCAGTGACGGTAAGTGGATCATGATCATCGTCGCTTTCAGTGTGAATGGCAATATGAAACACGAAGTCATCGTCGACGACTATACTCTTTCTGTCCAACACCTCCCCTATACGTACATAATTCAATGACATTTCAGTTTCTCCCGGCAGTTCCTCTGTAGTGGATTCCGGGAGGGGTGAGGGTATGGACATGAGCTCATTTTTATGTGGTAGTATCGTCCCAAGGTCTCTAGGTATTTTTCTTTTTCTTGGATTTTTGTCCTTGGAGCCTGGTGGTCTACCTCTTTTCTATTCAGGAGCAGCCACTTCTACTGCAAGTTGATTGCATCTATTCTCATCTATTCTCAGAGATGTCAATCCTAGCTGGAATATTTGCAGCAGTGATGTGTGATCTGACAATCTTTTGGTTATCAGTAAATGAGTCCGGTAACTGATAAACAGTGTTATGCATGTGTATGATCTTCAGGATCTCATCTTCACATTGCTTTGTTACCAGATCATAGTGGGTCAAAGATTTTGTATCCCACGATATAATTTGCGTAGCACCAGATTATTCAATATCTGGGCCCATTTTGGAGAAACTCGTCTCTTCAAATTCACAGTCTTCAAAACGTGCCTTGAATGCGTCCCCGTTTGGGGTTCTAGGTATCTTATAATTAAGGGCGAGTCAAACCCTACATAGATACCTAGGCGACGTTGAGGACCTATTTTTGTCCTCTGTGGTGGCGCAATGGGGAAATGGATTGCGCAACCGAAGCTTCTGAAGTGAGAGATGTCCGGTGGTATTTCATATGCAAGTTCCATTAGAGTGAGACTCTGACCTACAGAGGGTCTTATTTTTATCAGCGCCGCAGCATACAAAATTGCATGTCCCCATGCATTCACCAGCAACTTGGATTTCATTAACAATGGACATGCAATCCATTGGAGTCTTTTTATCAGTGACTCTGCCAACCTGTTTTGGGTATGAACAAGTGTGTCACGCCCCGCTTCCCAAGTACGGAAGGCGAGACGTGAGGAGGTCCGCTCAGACGTGGAGCTGTGAAGCTGTAGTCTGATAAGCGTCTGTAAAAAATTCGAATAGTAGCAGGTCCTTGCATCGCGACGAAACAACAACAATGATAATAAAAAGAGCATATAAGAAAACATCCACCAGACATCGAACAAAATATCCCAAACATCACAGAAAGAGTCACCAAATACAAAGTCTGAACAATAGGCCTAAAGCATGGCCAAACAAAACAAAGAGATGTGTGCTAAGCACTGAAACCTAATCTGCAACTACTGGAAAACAACTACGAAAAGAGACTCCAAACGAGTCTAGGACTGGTCACTAGTGTCCTCGAATCCAGTCTCTACAGGGACTACAAACTCAGCGTCAACGAACTGCGCGTCCTCTGCTACCTGCTCTGTCTCAAAGCCTGACATGTGACACCCAAAGAAAAAAGGGCACATGTCAACAAAAGTCTCCCAAAAGAAAGCGGAGAACTTTTGTGCAAGGATACAATTAAAATAAAGTGACTAGCAGTTCTAAATATAATGAAATGACATGACATTTAAGGAATGCAACATTTTAAGATGACATGATAACATGCATGCACATCGTAGCAGAAGCTACGAAAAAACACTGTTTCACGAGTCACGAACATTATCATTTCACGATGTGCACAGGGTTTACGCCGTTTGGCTGAAGTGACTGTACGGGCACACTTCTACGCTCAAGTGATCGCTTAACCCTACCCCTCCCACTTGTGTCGAGCCTTGGTTTCCCAAGTACGTGAGCTCGCTTCTGGATCACGAGTTCAGGAAGTGTTTCTCAATATGGACTGGCGCCCATCTTCTGGATCACTAGCCGGGAAGTGTTTTTGGCATAGGGTTGTGCCCGCAAAGCTGGTGACTAGCCTCAATCATTACAATAAGTGTAGTGTGTGCTACGCAATCACGATGAAACATTGAATGCAAGATGTACAAGATGCATGAACATGGCATATAGATAGTCAAGAAGAAGTGCGTACGGATATTTAAAGTAAACGTGACATACATGGATGCATGAAATGACATGAAAAAGGGGTCGGATCTAGCTTCGTTGTCAAGCTAGATCTAGAAGGCGTCTAGGCGACTATCATTTCATCGTCTAGTCTCTTTTACGCTAAAAGTAAGGAATGGCCTAAAACAAGGCCTAAACAATTACTGGCAAGTATCACTTGCCTATTTCCGATGGTATCGGTTGTCGTAGGCATCTGGACGGGTACTACATATTGTCACGTCCGGTTTTTTGTTTCGGTTAAACACATCACTGAATTAGATTTATTGCGAGATAATCAAAATATCGAGTTAATCCTTAAAGTGGGTTCATCTAATTTTATTGGGTTATCTGGCTAGGGTGATGTCTATATTGTGTTAAACTAATCTGATACACTTATTTTTATACTAATTTTATTATCTTAACATCATTAAACAAGTAATAACATGCTGAATTAAAGCTAACTAACAAATATTAAATCAATCACTAATAACCTTATTAATTAACCTCACACCAACTAATGATATGGTTATTATCATGTTAACATTACGTTTAATACCCCCCACCTACTATCACCCACCCCTTACACAAATTAACATTCAAATAACTCTTACTGTCTCTCTCTTCCTTACAAAGGCTGTCAACTTATACCTTGTCTCCTCCTAATAATAGCTACAGGCTCCCCTCTTTCATTTATTTATTATAATACTAAGAGCCTTGAGTAAGGCTGTCACATACTTTTATCTCACACACTCTCTCTCTCTTCTCTCTTAATCCTAACTGTCATCCCCTTTAATATATATCTATTCTTTTAACTCTTTCTTCAGTAAATCTCCCAGGCTTTCCCTTTCACTCTCAGACCCTTTCTTCTCCTCTGTCGTTCTTTTCTCTCTTTTTTTGTTTTTAAAGCTTGCAGCCGAATGAAGCAAGGGGAGAAGGCCACGCACCTAGGTCAAGGAAGATGATGGCGACGGAGGCGCAGGGGGAGCTCCGGCGTATGGCGGCCCAGGCGGCGGCTCCAGCCGACGCGCACGCGCTCTCCGGCGCTTCTGGGCGTGCAAGGGCGGCCTCCGAGGCGCGGGATCACGCGGGCGGCGACGCAGCTGCTGGGCGCGGCGGCGGGCTATGGTGAGGGGTGGTGGTCGGCCAAGGGAGGGAAGGAGGAAGATGGAAGAAGATGAAGGTGTGAGGGTTTTGAATTTCTGAAATTCTTTTGTTTGATTTGAATCTGAGTTTGTTGATTCAGATCTGATGTTGGGTTCCTCTCTATTGTTTTCAGATTTGGGTTTGTTGTTGTGTAGTTTGATTTGGGTTTTGGCTTTCAGATTGGGTTTGTTGGTAGAGAAGAGGAAGATGGAAGGAGATGATGGTTTGAGGTTGTTTTGATTGGGTTTGAAATCTGAAATTTGTTTGAATTTGAAATTTGTTTGTGTCGATGTTTTCCTCTTCTTGATTCTAGTTTCAAAATCAGTTTGGGATTGTATTTGAAGTGGGGCTGATTTTTGATTGGAATGTTGGCTGGAAACTTGTTGGCCTTGGTGAATTGGTTTGGGAGGATGAAGAACAGATTTGGGTTTGGGAAACTGTTTGCTGGAGAATTTGTTTGCAGGTTTGTCTGATGGAAGATTTATAGAGGATTTGATTTGCAGACTATTATTGGTTCGGCTGATAGAGGGTTTGCACAGAAGATGGGTTTGTTGGGGGCTGATGAAGGTTTGCAGAGAAGATGGAAGCAGCAGATGAAATGTTGCCTTAAGAAGATTTTAGCAAGGAACCATTTTAATTCGATTAGGTGTTAGATTGGGATGGAATTAATAGGTGTTTGTTGACTTAAGGGGGTATCTGGCTATAAACGTGTTAGACTCCCCTACTCTCCTCATTATTCTAAGAAAGAGCAGAGAACAAATTAAATGTGTGTAGGTTTGGGATTAGGACGATTTTAATGATGTTTGTTGCCTTTAGCTAGAGGATGCATCTGGCTACGAATTGATTTCATCCCTATTACAAAATCCAAACGTGAATGATTATGTAATTAAGTAAGTGTTAAAAGTAATTATTTAAATAACAGTCGTGATTAGTAAAATAACAAAATATAATTAGTAAAATAATTAAATTAAAGTTTTTAGTTAAACTTGATGATCAATTAATGATGATACGACAAAAATGGAAAAACAGAGTCACACGTACGTAGCAATAAACGTACAGACGAAAAGTCATCCAGACGACTGAAATAAAATACCGATACATACGATCTAAAACACGGCTAAAAATACAGGCCGTTACATTCTACCCACCTTAGGAAAAATTCCGTCCTCGGAATTTCCTATCAACTAAGGAACAGGAAACGAGTATGGATAACACCCTCGTATTTTTATGAGGTAAAATATGACCCGAAATACTTCGAGACAAAGAAATGGAATTGGTTAGGAAAAGACACAAGTGATGTGGTTAAGATTGAATTTCTAAAAGAGGTTCGGACGACTAAGCACCATCGATGGTCTTAACCATTAGTGGGCACGTGAAAGGACTAGGGACGGCTACCCAAGATGTGTAGGGACACGGGTGAGAACATAATAAACTACAAATATATAAATATACTCCCAACTATAACCCCAAATATTCTAACACCCTGGGTGTTAAACTCATAAACCCAAACAAGTGTTACTAAAATAAATTATCACTTCTTGTCTTGTCACCGAATAATGTTACTGCTATAAACAAATCATGAACTTAAATACAAGTCCAATACTTCTTACAAATTTCCTTACTCATTCGCTCATTATTTCTATAAAGACAGTAATATCTTCTCGGGGATCTTTAATGTATGATATCCTCTATACCTAAGTTCTCCAAAAAGCTGTACATTCTCATAGGTTGTCCATCCGTAATGCATCATCCCTTGCTCATTGTATAACCTAACTTGTAGTACTATAATTGTGACACCATCTAACTCCGACCTTATTCTTATCTCAAGCACTTGGTATAACGACGCTTTACCAATTACTGACATATGACAATAAGTACCAAGGCGCCTAGTATACATCACCGTCTACCATCAACATTTATCATGCTCCCAACTCATTGTTCATCATGACAACTCATAAGTTTAAACACCTTAATTAACAAATTATTAAATCACATCTCATCATTTCTTATTGAATCTTATCCTAAGCAACTTAGATCAATTTTCACACCTATCCATATCAACACATCATATCATTTCCAATG
Source organism: Scilla litardierei (assembly GCA_030789695.1). Lineage (NCBI taxonomy): Eukaryota > Viridiplantae > Streptophyta > Magnoliopsida > Asparagales > Asparagaceae > Scilla > Scilla litardierei. The sequence goes on along the minus strand of CM061137.1, from coordinate 12,968,180 downwards.
TCTCCACTACCCTAACGATGAAGTCTTGTTACTAAACATACTCTACTAATCATCATCGTTTTCATAAATCATGTAATATCTATAAAGTTACTCTCAGCTGCTACTAATATGAATTCCTAATTCGTAATGTATTTGTCTTTCTGTGTACCACTCATAGTATGGAATTCTATCGAAGCTATTGTGTATGGGTATCTCAAAATGTGAAAAATAACTCTCGAACACATTATTCTATCTATCATATTGTAAACAATCAATACATCATCTCCACTGCTCCTATCTGTAACTAAAATCCCCTAATAATAATCATCATCATATCTAACATTCTATCAATCATAATGCGTAACAAAATTTACCATTGCTGATGATAGAAATAAAGATAGAAGAAAATATTTTAAACAAAAAGTTATAACGCAAATGTAAAACTAATCTCGCTAAAGTGGTAATAAGTTAATAGATGCACTATTGTGGTAACCAAGAGATAGTCCCTATGCAGAGGGTCTTATTTTTATCAGCGCCGCAGCATGCAAAATTGCATGTCCCTATGCATTCACCAACAACTGGGATTTCATTAACAATGGACGTGCAATCCATTAGAGTCTTTTTATCAATGACTCTGCCAACCTGTTTTGGGTATGAACATGTGGCACTGGATGTTCAATTTTTATCCCAGTTGCAAGGCAATACTCTTGAAATGACTGGGACGTAAATTCCCTAGCATTATCCAGACGTATTTTCTTTATTTGGTTGTCTGGAAAATGCACCCGCAACTTTATTATTTGTGACAGTAGCTTTGGAAAAGCTAAGTTGCGGGTCGATAGTAGACACACATACGAGTATTTTGAGGATGCATCAATCAGTACCATAAAGTACCGAAATGGCCCACTTGGGGGTGGATAGATACACATATATCTCCTTGTATTCTTTCGAGGAAGCTTGGAGATTCTATATTCTCTTTAGTGGTGATGACCTTGTTATTAATTTCCCCTTGAAGTAAGGGATGCAAGTGAATTCTCCCTTCTGAAGAATCTTTTGGTTCTTCAAGTCATGCACATATGATTAGGATAAGATGTGATGCATCATCACCGATCTAGGGTGGCCAAGTATATCATGCCAAAGTAAAAACTTGGCTGATGTCGGGCACTTCAGATGCTCCTTTAAATTAGCTTCTCTTCTCTCCGAATCTTTGTATAGTAAAGGCCTGATGAACGGCTCTCAAAACGTTCAAGTATGGATTTTACTCCTTTTTCTTGAGACGTTGCATATCATAATTCTTTTTCATTTACATTTGCTGTTTTCAGATGGAATCTATTTAAACGGATGTCCTTGAAACTTAATAAGTTTCTATTTGAATTCGGAGAGAATAATGCATCCTTTATTTTAATTTTTGTTCCATTTGGGAGCAACAAAGTTGCGTTCCCAGAATCTTCAATAATATTTGATGGCCCTGAAATGGTATTTACATGGATTTTATATGGTATAATGCTATGAAAATAGCATTTACATTGAAGGATCGTCTGTGTCAAAGCAATGTCTACTAAGCAGTCATGAGAGCGGTCCATCTATTAAAAGATGAATCGTATAAGCACATTTACTTTTCAGAAACATAATCAAATTTTATTCAAATAATTTCAGAAATTCAAACAGCTCTCATAACATTTATTGTTCTAAACAAATATAAATAAAACAGCTAATCAAGCAGGTCATCTCTTTCGAAGTCGTCAGCTGTGAACTTGACTGGAGCATTTGTGATCACCAGGTTTCTTTCAGCTTTCTTTTTCATGTTCTCTTTATACAAATCCTGGAGATGCCGCGGAGTTCTGCACACTCTAGACCAGTGTCCTTTCATGCTACATCTATGGTACTGATCTTCCCATTCCCTTTTGGGTGGGGGTGTTGATGGGTTTTAAGGGACCCTTAGGGCACATTTCTATGCCCGTCCTATGTCGGACGGACGATAGAGGCAAAAGAACAGCGGAAAAACGTTAAACTATTTAACATGCAAGCCTTAAGGATATTAAGACCCTATCCATGATCTCTACTATCTTAAGGTGGGTCTGACCACCCCAAGATAGATCTAAGCTACTGCAGAATTATAAATACTATGCTTAATTAAACTACATATTCAGAACCTTGCTTGCACCGGCAATGTGTACCGAATTGCGTCCCAAGCCGCTCCTGGTCCCGAGCCGAACCGCTTCTCGAACCGCACTGCATCCCGAGGCGAGCAAACCCCTTATCGCTGAGCCAAGCATGCGCCGAAGAAAGTTTCACTTGAGTTGATCCTCCGTCAAGACTTCGGATCCGAATCCGAGTCCCTTCGTGGCTTTGCTAGAGCCCTTCAGGAGCAAGGCAGAAATTTAGAAGAAGAAAATTAATTTTAAGCTTAGATCCAAGCGTGCTCCAAACTTTTGGGAGCCGCTCAGATCTAGAGCTTTTGGGACGAGTTATGAGGAAAGGGGCAGGCCCCTATTTATATAGGCGGCTGACCCCTCCCCTTTACTCCACTTCCGATGTGGGACTAAAGTATTTGGAGTTAATAATTCAAGTTAGTTTGCCTTTCATAAAGGCCAAACTTCCATGAATTTTAACTCCCTCGCCGTTGAACTTCACATTTGATACAACATATCAAATTGAAGAGCGCTGAACGGTGAACGCATAGGAAAAAAACGGCGAGCCGAGTCCGTTTGACCCCTCAATTGATCGTCTAAAGATGAGCCCAAAAGTCATTATTCGCACAAAGCCAGCTGCAATTTGCCCCTAGGGTTCTGAACCCATGTGGTGGGGCCCACCTGCACCAGCCAGGCAGGCTGGGCACCTGGCACCTAGCCTAGGCGCCCTGCACCCATGTCTGGGCAAGGCGCTCGGGCCTGGCGCCCGAGCCTGGCCCGGCTCCCAGGGTGCCCCTGGCCCAGCGTTTGGGCCTGGGCGCCCGGGACCAGTTCAGCCTGGGCTGACCCATGCCCAGTTTGGGCATGGGTAAGGCCTATTGTGCTTCTAAATGGTTTTGGGCATATCTTGCGCATTTGGCGTCCGTTTTGGACGTCGTTCGAACCTGGATTTAGATCGGGACGTTCCCGTTATCCAGATAACCTTTTCCTCGCATTTATTAAATTAAATACGCACGTAAACAATTTACGACGCATTAAATCTCATTTGCATCATATGCAAAAATCTCCACATTTATAATATAAAATCTTTTGCATCAAATACAAATGTTTGAGCTAACTGCAAACTCTTTGCAGTTTTTATCCCTTGCATCAAATGCATATTCTCCCTAATTTCTACCTATTACTAGACGAAGGTCGCACTCTGTGTGAGACCCTACAGCCTGACCCTACTACAGGTGGGGCTCGAAGCCCCAGAAGGCAGTGACCACGAGCAGCAGGTGCCGTCCATGTTTCAGTATCATACTTATGTGGTTAACTCATTGACATGAGTGTTGTCGGGATCACCCTGACTGTCTCCGTGATGAATACTGCAGTTTTAGTCTTCTTCGTCAAAACTATGTCGTTCGAGTTCAAGCGTAGGTTACGGTCAAATTGTCAACTCCAATAGCTCGAAACCGGTTAGTCTCCATCTATCTTTAGTGAAATAATGTTGGACTTCTTCCAACATACCCAACATACTCTGGCCAGAGTTTTCACTATAGATCGAACTAACACTACGACACTAACTCCCATTGACCGGGAGAGACGAATCCTATCTTGGTCATTACTCTCCTCGCACGCTTCAAATGTCACCCAACCAAAAAACCTTTCCACAGGCCTTGCCTCGAAGCTAGATCAAGGATCTAAGTGACACTGTTCCCGTACAGGTTCGTGCTTGAACGCGTCTCAAGTATGTAATGCTTAAGCGCTACTCCCAAGTGTAGGAGGACGTCAAGTAATAAATTTATATCCGGTGAGACCGGGTCGGATCACGGGGACAAGTTGTTTTGCAATCATGAATTCAATTAATAAAGGAGAGATAAAGGCGAAGCTACAACCAACTAAGCTTACGGTGGAAATGTGTGAAAATGTGTGTGAAACCATTTACCAAATCAACAACCTAGGGTGGAAGTATCAGGGAGGAAACTAGGCGAGGAAGCTTGTGTGATGTGTGGGGATGTGGTTGTTAAGCATATGGGTTCAATCCGAGGGTAACTCAATTGTCTTTCCGGCTAAGAAAGCGCAATCGGTGGATGTATCATTTTATCAAACACTTGGTGTGCAATGAAAGTAGTGTATGGAAATTCGAGATAATAAACATCCAAGCATGCATGAGTGGTACTACTAGGCAAACTCCACTCTAGGAATACCCATTAGGGTTGCTAATTCAAAGTATATCTCAACAATCTAACACATAATCATTAAAACATGCAAGATTGAAATACCAAAGCCCAACAACTAAATATCACCACACAACACACAAGCGATAGATCTAGCTACTCATAACAATAAAAGAAAAAATTTTACTTCTAAAAACATCATCCAATATGTTACAAATATCCAAATCCAAATACACAAAGAAGGGAAAATAGTTCACCAAGATTTCTCTAAGGAAAACAAAAGCCCCACCCAAGTGCTCTTCCAAGCTTTCTTGCTCCTCTCCAATGGCCTATAACCCTAAGAATGAAGAAGAAGGAGTGGAATAAGAATGGGTTGAAAACAACCCCAAATTCGGCTAAAACCACATTCACAGCTTAACGGGTCTGGAATTAGGGATTGCGGGTCGAAACTGTGCCACAAAACCCGCAAAAACCAAGCCCCAATCACTTAACATGCATTGCGGGTCGGATCGGGTAGGATCCGACCCGCATCCGCACCCAAAACCGCAACTGAAACCCAAATCTGCAGAAATTTTCAGCACCGTCACCCTGTCTTGCGAAAATTCTAGAAAAATCATCCGACCTCGGAATGACGTGTTCCAGGCGGCGATGGATCCGTAACAAAGTGTACTACGACATAAAAATTCACTAGGCCGGAATATACACTGGAATGGTATCAGAATTCTCTACAAGAGGGGAATAGCAGAATTTACAGCCCAGAAATTTTCAGCATCGTCACCCTGTCTTCCAAAAAAATCCAGTAAATTGCTCCGATCTCCAAAAATTCTGGAAAAAATGCAGTAAATTTCTCCGACCTCCAAAAATCTGGAAAAATGTGCGTTGGAATGTGGACTTCACGAAATTCAACTGAAAAATAATAGGAGATCAAGGTGAGGAAGCAAATAAGCTGTAAAAATTATGTTTTATGCATATAAAAACGATAAGCTCCAATATTAAGTGATATCATCAAAATGTGTTATCGGAGCCAAAATGAACACAAATTATGCACAAAATGCCATCTAATGAGGGGTAAAATATGCAATTTATACCCTGAATCACTCCCCCAAACTAGTTTTTTGCTAGTCCCTAGCAAAACAAGCGATATATTCGGATTCACAATATAGCACACATCAAACTCCATAATATTCATGGCACATGAAAATATTTCAACATAAACTCAATTCCAATATACCAACTCATAAAAGAGAGCAAATCCAAGAGCAAAACTTCAATATGGCTCAAACCAACAAAGTACAAGCAAAGTCTGCATTTATTGAGATTAAAACAGAAGAGTGTCATAGTATCACAATCTTCAAGAACTTGGCCAAAAATAACACTTAGCTTTCTTAATTCATGGAAGTTTGATATGTGGATCGTGTTTATTCATGTATTTTAATATGAAACTTAGAATGACCCATATAACGAGGGTTCGGTCAATGACTCCCAAATTAGAAGATTTTGGAGCATTGGGTCAAAAAGGACCCCGCGGACATAATAACTCGAATCACATAAGATTCACTTATTTTTCTCTCGTGCACCCCCCTAAATCCTATCTTTCGACGCGAATTCCCAATGTTTCGTGAGGACCCGGCTACTTGACAAAACTAGAACGATGCACTAATTCTTTTTTTTCTTTTTCTCATCCTTTTCTTTTTTCTTCTCTTTTTTTCTTTTTTCTTTTTGATCCAACACACCAATCAACCACTCCTCAAACATAAACCAAGCATTTATGCAAGGTCAAATCCCATCAAATTGAAAACCAATCTACACTAATGACTTAATCCAACTCGTGCATCATAAAGTTTGCACAAAACTAATCCAACCCACATCGAAGACAAAATTCATCGAATTATGCACTATTTTTATGAATAGCATATTAAAATTGATCCCATGAAGAAAAATCGATAAACTGCATGCCAATCACAATTTAGGAGTTTGAACATAAGATTTGAATCCAAATGTATGCATGAATATGAAGCATGTAAGAGATTAAGCATAAAGCTAGCGACATGGAACGAGGATGAAAAATATGATATGCAATAAAGAGCAATGAGTGATGACAAAATGGAGGTATCTCAAAAAAATTAAGCTAAAATCAAAATCTTAACAATCCTAAAGATTCTAATACTCTCCCCTAACTTAAAATAAACATTGTCCTCAATGTTAGGAGAGTATTAGATCTCACAAAAGATCCTAAACAAAAGCATATAAAAAAAGAAAGGAAAACATGCTACTAAGAAAATAAAACTAAAACACTAATTTTATTTATTTTTACACTAATTTATAGAAAGCACCGTGATCGAAGGACGGATCTCGGATGTATAACGGTGGAGGTAGCTGATCCATCAGCTCAGTTCGCTCCTCTGTCAGCTGCTTTGGAGCTAGGCCTCCACCGGCCTCCTTGGATTTCAGCAATGCAACTCCCAGCGTCCCATTTGGATAATATGTGTCATGTAGAAGCGAGCTGCATCAATCCAAGTCATGTCCTCATGCCCTGCAACAAAAGCATTTCAAAATGGGTCATCAGAGAAAGAATTTAAATGTAAACGACGACAATCTGAATCAAAAATGTGCGGAAGTGCAAATTGGGATTCATAAATGCAAGGCATGATATGGTGGAAACTTTCCTGAATAATGGTGTTACGTGTGGCATTATACTCTGCATCAGGAGGAGGGGGAAGCAGCTGCAAAAGAGAATCTGGAAGAAACAACGGCTCAGGCTCAATGTAGACCATCTCGCAATCGTCCTCGCTATCAGGAAGTGTATGCTCTGTAGACCTCCCTAGACTATGAAGTGTATCCTGAAAATCTCCATGAATGATGGCCTGGTGCACATCCCGAGGAGAAGGGTATAAGACCTGCTGCACTGAAGTAGGAGGACGGTTTGGCTCGGGCTCTGTCATGGTCTGTAAGCTTGCTCCCTCGCACATATCATCCTCGTCATCATCAAAGAAATCTCGCACAGTACGTCCCTGGTTGATTGCGGAAGGACGCGCAAGTGCACGCCTTCCACTCCGAAGCGTAGGAGTATCAATGCAATAAAAATAACCGGTAAGTACCGGATCGGATCACTGGGACAAGTCGTTCTACATTCACAAGTTTGATCGATAAAGAAAAATAAAGCGTGTTACAACCACCTCGCTACGTGAATGAGTGTGGGAAAAAGTGATGGTGAAAACAAAAATCCTATCCTAAGTGGGTAGGGTTAGAGAGCCAAATGTGGAGTAGGATAGCTAGGCGAGGAGTATGGGTTGTGGGTTCACTAAGATCGGTGTTAATCAAGCTCTAATTACCCGCATTTAACTCAATTGATTATCCGGCTAAGAATACTCAATCGGAAAATTTAGCATTTAAGAACACAATAATTTGCATCATGGATGGATGTATCATCGTAGCACTAATCAAATATGAGCATGGTATTTTCTCAAATTGTGCCCTCTCGGGTCTTAACCAATCAAATTGTGCCCTAATAATCATCCAACATTAACATGAAATTGTGCAAGAGGCAATTATGGCTAAAATTAACAACCAACCCTAATGAATCACAACCCAAGCAAATCAATACTACTCAATCATAGTAAACAAGAAGAAAACTTCATTCAAAATTAACCCAAGTCTATTACAAAAGAGAGATATCAAAATACAAAGTGGAAGAGGAAAATTTTCACCCAAGATCTTCCTAAATGAGCCTTCCCTATACCAATTTGCTCCTCCACTAAGCTTCTCCAAGCTCCACCAAGCTTCCTCAAGCTTACATGGCCTCCTCCCCCTTCCAAGCCCTAGAAAAATCAAAAACAGCCCCCCAAAACCAAGAACAGCCGAGAGAATCCCCATTTTTCGCACAGGCCAGCCTATTACAGGCATTGCGGGTCGGTTCGGGTCGGATCCAACCCGCAAAATGAAGCCCGCCCACCCGTTTGAAGCGGGCGCCCCCGCTGCTTCAAAATTTTGGGCGGGCCGGCCGCCGGCCGGTCGGCCAGCGCTTTGTTCTTTATTTTATAAATGATGAACTGCGTCCCACTTAGGAGAGCGGGCCGCTAGGTTGGGTCTGAAATTTACAGAAATGCCATTCTAGCTCCAAAAATCTCCAAAAAATAGCCCGAAGCTCCCAAAAATTCTGGAAAAATTCCAGAAAATCCAGAAAAATCCCAGAAGTACCTGAAAAATAAGGGGAACAAAAATTAGTTCACAAAAACCACGTTTTATGTATAAAATAGGGATAGGCTTTAATAATCCAAGATATCACAAATACGCCCGTATCAAGCCAAAATTAACATGATATACACATAAAACGCCCAGAAATGGAGGGAAAATATGCAATTTATATCCCGAATCACATCCCCAACTAGCTTTTTTCTAGTCCCTAGCAAAATATGCGAAAAATTCGGATAAAATTGAAAACATGCACCAACTTCATGATATCATCATGGCATACACAAAATAGTATTTCCACTTGATTCCAAAGCCAATATATCCAATGTATGAAAGTAAACACCAATGAAACTCTCTTCAATCCAATTCAAAGAAAAGTGAGGTAATAAGCCCGTATCGCATTCTTTAGGATATATCACAAATGGGAAAGTTTCTAATTTTCATGGAAATGGCCAAAACAAAAGAAATTTCTCTAAGTTGTGGGAGATGAGATTGCATCACTCATGTTGCTTATTCTTTCATTTTTTCCATTCATTTTTCTTTTCTTTTTTCTTCTTTTGTTTTGTTTTGTTTTTTTTTGTTTTTGATGTTTATGTTTTGCATTCACGCGATAACGCTATGAAATGCAAACACGGCCACCTTTGCATACACGCGATGACGCTATATAGGCAAAGGGATGGAATGATCCCATAAATCTCATTTTTGGCTTCCTCCCCAATGTTTCGTGGGGCATCGGCTACTCAATTTGATTAGAAAAACCATTCACTTTTGTTAACTTTCATTCTCATTCTCAACATGAATTATCAACTCATCCACCCACTCCTAAGAGGAAAACAAAGCATGCACAATTGGCCAAACCCAATCCAACCAAAAACTACACCATTCATCCCAACTCATGCAATCACTTACACCAAACTTTTCCCAAATTATTTCAAAGAGATATCACGACGTATAAAATAGCTTCATACATGGCATAGTAGCATTTGACTCCAAATTAGAAAAGAAATGAAAACGTGCCAATCAAACATCGAAGAAGTTGATACCAAAATAATAATCCGAAAAATTGCACTGCATGAAAGCACGTAGGGACAACACAAAGCTAGTGGCATATGGACAATGAGGCCAAAATATGATATGCAATGAAAATCATTGGATGAGAGGAAGATGGAGGCATCTCAAAAAAAATTTAGCTCAAAATCCTAATAACTCTAAAGATTCTAACACTCTCCCCCAACTTAAAATAAACATTGTCCGCAATGTTGGAAGAGTATTAGATCTCGGCTAAAGATCCTAGAAAAGAAAAGAAAAGCATACGAAAGCACTAAAATAAAATATTTATTTATTTACACTATTGGAAAGAACACACCGTTGCAAAAGGCGGATCCAAAATGTGCAATGGTGGTGGCAACTGCTCGATCATATCCTTACGCTCCTCCGCGAGCGTCCTTAGAGCTAGGCCTCTACCGGCCTCCTTGGATTCCAGCAATCCAACTCCAAGCATCTCCTTTGGATAATATGGATCATGTGGGAGACGAGCTGCATCAATCCAAGCTATGTCTTCATGCCCTGCAACAAATGCATTCCAAAATGGGTCGCCATAAAAAGAATTTAAATGTAAACAACGACAATCTGAATCAAAAATATGCGGAAGTGCAAATTGGGATTCAGAAATGCAAGGCATGATATGGTGGAAAATTCTCTGAATAATGGCGCTAGGTGTGGCATGATACGCTGCCTCAGGAGGATGTGGAAGTGGCTGCAGAAAGAAAACTGGAGTAAGAGGGAGCTCAGGCTCAATATATACCATCTCGTAATCCCCGTCGCCATCCTCTTCCTCGACATCAATATCAACATCAACGATCTCTGCTGCACTCCCCAGAATGGGTAACTGCTCCTGATAAACCTCCTCGATGACTGGCAAGTGCGCATCCTGAGGCGAGGGAAGTGACATCTGTGATAGGACTGGAGGTAGACTCGTCTCGGGCAATTCCAAGCACGCATCATCCTCGTCATCCCGGAAATAGTTCATCTTAGTCATCCTCCCTAAGTACTCAATGCAATTCCAAGCACGCCTTCCACTCCCAAGCGTAGGAGTGTCAATGCAATAAAAATAACCGGTGAGTACCGGGTCGGATCACATGGACAAGTCGTTCTACATTCACAAGTTTGATCGATAAAGAAAAATAAAACGTGTTACAACCACCTCGCTACGTGGATGAGTGTGGGAAAAAGTGATGGTGAAAACAAAAATCCTATCCTAAGTGGGTAGGGTTAGAGAGCCAAATGTGGAGTAGGGTAGTTAGGCGAGGAGCATGGGTTGTGGGTTCACTAATATCCGTGTTAATCAAGCTCTAATTACCCGCATTTAACTCAATTGATTATCCGGCTAAGGATACTCAATCGGAAAATTTAGCATTTAAGAACACAATAATTTGCAACATGGATGGATGTATCATCGTAGACTAATCAAATATGAGCATGGTATTTTCTCAAATTGTGCCCTCTCGGGTCTTAACCAATCAAATTGTGCCCTAATAATCATCCAACATTAACATGAAATTGTGCAAGAGGCAATTAGGGCTAAAATTAACAACCAACTCTAATGAATCACAACCCAAGCAAATCAATACTACTCAATCATAGTAAACAAGAAGAAAACTTCAATCAAAATTAACCCAAGTCTATTACAAAAGAGAGATATCAAAATACAAAGTGGAAGAGGAAAAATTTCACCCAAGATCTTCCCAAATGAGTCTTCCCTCTACCAATTTGATCCTCCACTAAGCTTCTCCAAGCTCCACCAAGCTTCCTCAAGCTTCCATGGCCTCCTCCCCCTTCCAAGCCCTAGAAAAATCAAAAACAGCCCCCAAAAACCAAGAACAGCCGAGAGAATCCCCATTTTCGCACAGGCCAGCCTATTACAGGCATTGCAGGTCGGATCGGGTCGGATCCCACCCGCAAAATGAAGCCCGCCAGCCCGCTTGAAGCGGGCGCCCCCGCTGCTTCAAAATTTTGGGCGGGCCGGCCGCTGGCGCTTTGGGCCGGCCCGCCAGCGCTTTGTTCTTTTTTTTATAAATGATGAACTGCGGCCCGCTCAGGAGAGCGGGCCGCTGGGTTGGGTTTTTTTGTTTATTAATTTATTTATTTTTTCTTTTCCGACATTTACAGAAATGCCATTCTAGCTCCAAAAATCTCCAAAAAATAGCCCGAAGCTCCCAAAAATTCTGGAAAAATTCCAAAAAATCCAGAAAAATCCCAGAAATACCTGAAAAATAAGGGGAGCAAAAATTAGTTCACAAAACCATGTTTTATGTATAAAATAGGGATAGGATTTAATAATCCAAGATATCACAAATACGCCCGTATCAAGCCAAAATTAACATGATATACACATAAAACACCCAGAAATGGGGGGAAATATGCAATTTATATCCCGAATCAGTCCCATGCACTGTACACCTCAAAATGGGTGGATGTAGTAAATGGGAAACATAACTCAGGCTCTCCAATATCATCCATATCGCTCGTGCCTTCACAAGCATCCACCACAACATCACCACCAATATAAAAATGCATCGTGTCCTCAACTGGTCGACACGCATCCCATCATCCATATCCTCATGCTCACCAAGATATGGATATTCAGCTCCTTCTACTTGGTTCCAATGCACCCCATCATCATGTACTTCTCGTTCTTCCATAGGGTCACATTGAAATGAGCCCACAGCTGGCTCCTCGAGCTGCTTCGGAACCTGTTGGACTGCGTCCTCTTACTCTGTAAGGTCCCTCAGGTAACACCATGAATCCTCGGTCGACTAATCAAAGAATTCCCCACCGCAGCTCATCTGCACGAAGTCTCGCCCAGATGGTGATAATCCTGTATAAAATATCTGCATGAGATGATCCTCGTGGAAACAATAGTGTGGGCACGCAAAGATCACATCACTGAACCTCTACCAAGCCTGATGGTAGCCCTCTCCATCAGCTTGGGTAAAGCTCGATATATGCTGCTCCATGGCCTGCCGCCCCTGTATCTGCTGCAAAAAAGTAGGCAAAAACACTCGGAGAAATTCAGCCAGCCTGAAATGACTACCAAGTAAAATGTGAGTCAAGAGATAATGAATCAAACCACATTCTAGCATTATCTTGCAAAGAGTAGGGAAAGAATCTAAAATATATGCAATCATCACAAATGTTCTAACCAAGACAAGAGTACATCCATTCTTCAAACTTTTTCATATGTAAATGAGGGTTCTCCCATTCCGAACCATGAAAGTATGGTGGGTGTGGGATATCTCCAATTCAATGTCGGAAAAGTCTGAAGATGATGCCATTTTTTTGTAATTTTTTTTCAAGAAAATGAAAATAAACAACCAAAAGACTCAATAAGTGAAAAACAAATTAAATGAAAAGACACAACACTAAGAGATAGAAGTATCATAATAAAACTTTCAAAATCAATCAAAAAATGCAAATAATAGAAACCATTGTCCCCAACAACGGCGCCAATTGATTGAACTGGAAAACGCACCAAGGATGCACGCCTTTCACTCCCAAGTGTAGGAGCATCAATGTAATATAAAATTTATAACCGGTGAGTACCGGGTCGGATCACAAGGACAAGTCGTTCTACACTCGCAAGTTTGATCGATAAAGAAAGGTAAAGCGCGTTACAACCACCTCGCTAAGTGAATGGTAGTGAAAAAATGTGTGGTAAATTAACAATCCTATCCTAAGTAGGTAGGGCTAGAGAACCAAATTGGAGTTAGGATAGCTAGGAGAGGAGCATGGGTTGTAGGTTCACTAATGTTGGTATTAATCAAGCTCAAATTAACCACATATAACTCAATTGGGCCTCCGGTTATGGCAAGCTCAATCGGTAAATTTAGCATTCATGAACACAATAATTTGCTAAAAGGATGGATGCATCATCATGGCACTAATCAAAATAGGATCATAGACTTTTCTCAAAGTGTGCCCACTTGGGTCTTAACCAATAAAATTAGCCCTAATGGTACATCCAACATCAACATGAAAATAGGCAAGCGGAAAATAGAACTAAGATTAACAACCAACCATCATGAATCACAACCCAAGCATTTAACACTACTCAATCATGCTAAACAAGATGATAATTTTATACAAAATCAACCCAAGTTCATTACAAAAAAGAGATGCTAAAAATACAAAAAGGAGAGGAAAGATTTCACCCAAGATGTCTCCCAAATGAACCCTTGCATCCACCTATTTGCTCCTCCTCCAAGCTTTCCACATCTCACATGGTCTCCAAGCCCTAGAAATTTGAGAGAGGAAGAAGAATGGGTTGAAAAACAGCCCCAAATTCGGTTAAAACCCCATTCACAGCTTAACGGGTCTGGAATTAAGCATTGCGGGTCGAAACTGTGCCCCAGAACCTGCAAAAACCAAGCCCCAATCACTTAACATGCATTGTGGGGATCGGGTCGGATCCGACCCGCATCCGCGCCTAAAACCGGAACTAAAGCCCAAATTTGCAAAAAAATAGCACCGTCACCATGTCTTGCTAAAATTCTAGAAAAATCATCCGACCTTGGAATGACGTGTTCCAGACGGCGATGGAACCGTAACAAAGTGTAATACGACATAAAAATATCACTAGGCCGGAATATACATTGGAATGATAGCAGAGTTCTGCACAAGAGGGGAATAGTAGAATCTCCAGCCCAGAAATTTTCAGCACCGTCACACTGTCTTTCAAAAAATACAGTAAATTGCTCCGACCTCCAAAAATTCTGGAAAAATATGTGTTGGAATCGTGACTTCACGAAATTCAACTGCAAAATAACATGAGACCAAGATGAGGATGCAAATAAGCTGTAAAAATTATGTTTTATGCATATAAAAACGATAAGCTCCAATATTAAGTGATATCATCAGAATGCGTGTATCGGATTCAAAATGAACACAAATTATGCACAAAATGTCATCTAATGAGGGGTAAAATATGCAATTTATACCCCAAATCAGTTCGTACAATGACCTCAAGTCAAAAGACCAACTAACCTATCATCACTAAGAGTTATCATTGACAGATTGGTCAATCATAACCATATGATAACTCTTGATGGGTCGTTCAGTGAACTCATTCTCCAATGAGCACCTGTGTCTCGTCTCCGACTTGGCCAAGGTGAACGACCATGAGATCATCATCAATGCTACACGGTGAAGACTAAGACGTCTACCCGATGTTTCGATATCCTTTTCTCGAAACATCTACGACCACGAACGTTTCTGGACTTATGCTACTTACAGTCAAGCATTTCTCCATGATCGAGATACTCATCTCGATACATGTTTGACCTTGCATTAAGTCTTAGGACTTTACCTAAGTTTCTAATGATAACTAGATTATGATTTAACCTAGATAAATTCTTACCATACAGTTTACTGTAATTGTGAACAAGATGTTTGTACAATTACACAGAGATAAATTTTCTCGAGGGCATACATCTCCCAACATCTCCCACTTGCACTCAGGCCCATTTATCCCGGTATCTCATTCCATATTTTACACATAATCTTTCCAGACTTCATGTGGTAGAGCCTTCGTGAGTGGATCTGCTAAAACGTCTACTTTAAAGGCTTAAAGGGTCTTCTATGTTTATCTTAGACCACATATTTGAATCCATCCAAATAATTCACTTGGTCTCTTGGAATCCATTATTAATTTCTTGACTGGATCTCATCCAGCTCATCGTACCTTACGACAATAATTTAAAATAAGTTACTGGTTATTTTAGACGGTTCATAATCATTTTGATAAAGTGTCAAACTCTTTGACCACTTTGTTAAACCATATGTTCCGGCTCCTTGATGCCTTGCATGCTTTTATTCGCTCCCACTGACCTTGAAAACTCTCTGGCCTATTCATATAAGTTCGTTCTTCTAAATCGCATTTAGAAGACAGACTATACATGAATGCTCCAGTTTTCATGGTTATCATGAGCATTAACATCGAGTTCGGTCCTAGTAGATCTGTACACATCTGCTGATGAGACAGTTTCATCATAATCCGTTTATAAGAGTTAGGATGATAACCGTTCTCAATCAACATAAGTTGTACTTCACTACTTTCTTTCTACACCTATCTTCTAACTTGAAATTTTTCTTGCAGTCGATAAGAAACACTTTCTTTTGGGCACATAAATAAAAGTCCATACTTTATATTACGTGCACTGACCTTTTCAGATTGCATCAAGTTATTAATCAGAGTCCCTACTCCGAATTTCATCCTGGAAGTTGACTAAATCATCATCAATTATGATGTCTAACTTGACTCTTCATCTCACGAAACTCGAGTAATCCTTTAACTTGCTAACGATTGATTTTGATGAATATCTTATTGATCAGGTCCTCACATATCATTATCAAAACATAGGCATTATAATTTGGTCTTTAACCCAGAAGGAGGATTGTAACTCAGAGTCACATGCCATGTATCGCATTATGTCAAACAAAGTACGATTCATTCTTTTTAACACACCGATGTGTTAAGAGACTTGACCTGAGATAAAATCACATTTTCTTTTTAATTTACGCAAGACTGATACAGCTAAGTATTCGACTTTTCGATCTGATCGAAGCAGTTCAAATACTTCTGTCATTTTGTTTTCTATTTTATCAGACATGTGTTTCATCAAGAACACGTGTCGTGATAAAATAGTATAACTTGTCTAGGCTAATTTAGATTTGGGTCTGAATACATCCGTATGTACAAGACCGTGAGTTCTCCAACTCATTCTCCCACTGTCTCACAGAAGGTGTTGGGCCATCATACCTTTGGGATAAGATTCACTAGTGTCTGTAGACTTCATAATACGAGAGGTCAGACACCTCTTTATATGACTTGTGAATCTTAGTCTCTTTGGTACGACCTAGTCTATTTTGCCATATAAATTTTGTTATTATCTTGTGTATTCACGTATTAACATTTAATAAATTATCGTTATACAAATTATTCACATAAAACATGGCTTCAGAAGCAAGGTGATGACATTCGTCGTGTTTGACGTCCTACATGGTCCAAGAAACAACAATAGTTCTTTTTTCCAACACGTAGACAATCTATTTCTTTTGTATAACGGTTATCCTGAAACCGTGACATCAAATATTTCACATTTTAGTTCCTCCTACTTATGCATTTACTAATGATAAAAACTATCTTTCTCAATTGACTTTCTTAGTGCCTTCTTCCTTTTCTAAATCTTATTTAGATATTATACGCCCCAACAAAATTATTAGCTGTGCAAGCACCTAACGTATCCAAACACTTGAGTTTCACAACCTTGAGTTGACTCAACAAGTTGCTTGACTCAAGATCTGATTTGGATACATGGTTTTGTACCGCTCGTGCACTCATGTTCGAATCAAACAGTTTGATCGAAGTTTTGAACCTTGCGGATCGAAACCGTTTTCCATACAACCTTGAGTTGACTCAAGAAATTGTATGGAGAAACAAGTTTTGAACATCAATATGTTCAAGCTGCCCCTGGTAGAGGCAAGTGACAGGTAGCGTGCATTTATTTTATTGGATCCAGAGTTTAAGGAAATTGTTGTCCTTAAGCCTGTGATTAAGAAGGTCATTTAATGTCAATGAGAACATAGATTAGTCTATCAATTAGAATTTGAGTTGATATTCCATTAACCAGCTATTTGGACCAGTTAACTTATTCTCTTAGAATATTATGTTTTTGGATTCTATTGGTAAACATAGAACTACCCTAGTTTAGCATATGTTCAATATTAAATATAGATAGAATGACTTTTAATCTAACTATATCCTCCCACTATTTTTGCGATCATTTTAATCCATAATAATGAACGATTTAATTAAATTAAATTAATGGGTAAGAGATCCAACCACCCTGAGTCTCACAACCTTGAGTGTGCTCAACAAATTACTTGACTCTATGATTAGTAGACGACTCTTCATCAAACATATCATATATGATTCTCTTATTAGTTTTTACCCCTAGCCACTTATGATCATGCGTGTGCTCATCCAAATCACAATGACTAGCCTAGTCAGACCCTTATTTTCGTGTCTAGCTTAATTTACGCCGGCGCTCGGTGTATTCACGACACGACAGTTTGGATCAAGTCTAGACTACATCTCATGTATTGAGAAGTTGGTTTCCATAAAGTGTCTATGACATAGCTTGGGTGTGCTCAACAACTACATCAAAGAACCTATAGTTGCCAACCTCTAAAACAAGAAGGGCTAAGGCTAATCTTGAAAAGGATAATTAAAGTATTAGACTTAGGTATAGTCCAGGGTGTCATATAATCATGATTCGCGTCATTGCGGGCCAGCGGAACACGGCCAGGGAATTGACTAAGCCAGGATCACTTATCCCCAGTCTAGCTAGGGTGATCCAACAAACTTAGCCAAGCACATTGACTGAATCATGGTCCATTGAATGAAACTTACCATTTTTATATGAGTGTCATAGACTAAAAGGCTTTTATTAGAACTAGTTACTCCTAGCAACTAGTGGATCCTTAAAATTCAAAATTTTATGGATTTGTTAATAACTTTTATTAAGGCATTATCAACTATAAGGTTCATATGTATTAACGTGTTATCCTAATTGTTATTAGGATTTTAATAAATACAGCTTACAACACTTTAAAGTGCAGTCTTTTAATGAAAATTATTATTATAACGATTAAAATAATAATCGTTATTAAAAGGACTACCCTAATCGGGAATTAGGTATGAAAAGGTTGTCACGATTTATTAAAACATAGCATGTAATTTAAAATTCATCTTATCGATTTTAAAGAGTTATTTAAAATGCAAGTTGCACACAGTCGACTGTAGAACAATTCGCAGGCGACTGTTGGAAGACATGCGACTGTAAATTGACCATCAGTCGACTGTTTCAAAAGCTCAAGTAAGAGTCAATAAAATGTTGACTTGAGCAGTGTACAATAGTCGACTGGAATCACCCAATCGACTGTAAAACCTTCATCAGGCGACTGTTAGAGAGCCAGAGACTCCAATTGAGTCTTTGGGCTAGATGAACCTATTGGGTTGGACTCTATGATAATCATAAGGCTAACTAAGATGGTTAAATGCATATGCAAGAATGAGTAGACCATCTATCAAGGCATTACATTAAACCTAGACTCAAAAAGAGAGAAAAACAAAAAATGAAATAATACATGGATTACATTGCTTTCCTTAGAGTCTATATCTTCAATCTTGAAAGTCGTGATGCTCCACATCATCTCCAAGCTTTGGCATCCCTTGGGTCCAAGCTTTGGCCCTTCTCCTCTTGATGTTCATTCTTGCACCAAGTGGGTAGTCTCCAAAAATTATATTCTTGAAATGTAACTATGAGCCTAAAAAAAGAGAGTCATTAGTAACAACATAACGTTGTGATCATCATCAAAATAACATTGATATAAAACACCAATACTCAACAATCTCCCCCCTTTTTGATGATGACACATTATGTAAACATAAAGAAAATAAAGCACAATGCCAATAAGCTCCACCTACTTATATGCACCAATTGTAAAATGAGATACACAATTGTAAATACTCATTATACCAAATAAAATAATGAGAAACCATGGTGACATATAATATGCATGGATTACATAAACCAATTGCAATAAGAATATAACATGCACACATGAATGGTTTATATAATCCCACATATCTCTCCCATATATATATCTCTCTCCCAAAATGCATATGTATGAAAGACAATATTTACATAATGCATATATCTCCCCCTGACATCGTCAAAAAGGTGGACATCAAAAATATCCACATTGTCATTTTAATTAAAGATGTGACAATATACAAGAGTAAAGAAATGTATGATGCCAAATTTGTAAAAATTAGTGGGTATCAATCACTATCCCATGCTCCCCCTAGATCATAGAAATGGTCAAATTTTTTACTTCTAGAATCTAATACCAATTGTAAAGTAGGAGATAAATGATCTCTAACAATTGAGAAAATACCAATTGTAGAAAAAGAATCTTGAAAGATAATCCTCTTTACCAATTGTTATTCATAATTGGATCCATGGGCCTAAAGTATATCAAAGCAATAGATATGGACAAATCAAGCTTCATTGATACACAATGACATTGCCAAAACAAAGTATAACATGAAACATGTTGGCAATATCCAAGTGGTTGAGTTTGAGACCAATACTAATCAATTGACAAATGACACCAATTGTGAAGCAATGATCCCAAAGACATACCCAAATGAGAGTTGTTGCGGGGTAGAACTCGCATACAATGAATTTATATTATGGGGAACCAAGGGCACGATGGTTATGCTAATGACAGGATTAGGGTAGGCTATTTAACAGATGATAAGTGGGGTGATGAGGCTAAATTTGCTGCGGAAGCTGACCACAGTACCGAATCCGGTAGGATATGATGGAGGGGCCGAACTGCTTAGGGTGAGGGCGAGCACGACCGGGGATGACGAGCTAACCTGCGCAAGGAGCAACTCGTCAGAAAGGCCGGGTTGGGGTCCAACCCTTAGAGCCTCTCCGATGCCTGAGTCAGTAATAGGACTTAAAGCGGGGGCTAGGCACGCAGGTCAGACTGAGTGTGAGTCGACCGTACGTGACGAGCTATGAGCGGAAGAACAAAGATATGGACGACCTTTGCTCTTGTGTGTGTGAATAATAAGATTGAGAGTCAATTTGCCAACCCCTCCACCGTAAGAAGTGAAGGGGTATTTATACCTGACGGAAGGCGGTTAGGTGGGGCTGATCTAGCATGCTGACTCGACGTGCTGAGCTGGCTCTGCTGTCAGCGGAAGCTTCGGACGAGGATGTCAGGAACAGGAGTGTCAGCCACGCTTTTGTCAGACGGCGCAACGGCCAGGGGCGCTTTTGTCAGGGTGTCAGGGCCGAAAGCATTAAGTGTCAGAGGGCGCAGCGGCCAGGGGGTGCTTTGTCAGATGGTCGGGCGGCGCTAGTGTCAGTAGCGTCCTTTGTACTAGGTTGCTCGTCGTGTCCGATGTGCCAAAGAGTCACCGGTGCGCATTTGAGGTACGACGCTACCGATGGGGTCGCCAGGTCGTCCCGGATGGAGGGCACGTTGTCCGGCCACGTGCCTTGCGCGTTGTTCCCGATGAGCTAGTGGGGGGCGAGTCGGGTGACCACCGGGACTCTGGAGGAGTGCGGCTACGCCACCGTCCATAGTAGGGTGCGTCCTTCCTTCGGCCGTGTCAGGCTCCGGGGTAGCTTGGCGCTCCGTTGTGGGTGAGTTAAGTGCACGGTCTCTGAAGTCGCTGGATTGGCGCCCTGGAGCTGGGCCCGCCGGCCTCCGGGATGGAAGAATGACGTAGGTAGGATGTTTGGTGACCCGGGGATAGAAAGTCGGGCTTTCACGATCTTTAAGTCGTAACAAGAGTCAAAATATGTTTTTATATAAAATATTTTAAACATATAATATACTAACTCCCTCATTGTCATACATATGGATCAATGAATGAATGCATGACAATGTATTCCTCAAGGTCCCCATTTTCATGAAAAATAAATTTGAAACTATTTTCAAAATCATGAAACACACACAACCAATGGGTATGCTAAAAATAAACATGTAAGCACAATACCCATGCAATATGCATATGTGTGAGAAACCTAAACATTAGGGAACCAAACCCAAGAGGAGTTTGATTTCCTAATATAATCACTTGAGGTGATCACATCCCTAACTAGAGAGTTTATGTATATATCCATCTCTTTCATACTACACTTAGTGGGAATCCATAAACTCAAGAATTTCCTAGGCAAGGGTTTTGCCTTAGCAAGAGGGATGGATGTGACATGCTTAGGTGTAGAAAATATTTTCTTAGCATGCATAAAGTGAGGATTTTGCTTCTTAGCAAAAATGAAGAGTTTTCATTTTTCCTCACCACCTTGTGATTTACATGCTTCTTATTGGTGTTATTGTTATACAAGAAGGCATTGTGATTCTTCTTAGGTGCTTTAGCAATATTTCTTGAATTTGCGCCAAAAGAAGAATTAGAGGTGGGTTTGATAACCACCTTTGGAGTGTATCCCAAACCTCCTCTATGGTTTGTCGGATGTTGTTTTCAAGCAAACCGTGGAGTGAATCCTTAGCATGAACTAAGCTAATAAGCTTTTGGGATTCCTCTTCGCATTTCAACGTAAATTGTTGAATGCGAGTTTCTAAGCTAAGGTTTTGAGCTACTAATTTATCATTGTAAATGCTCAATTCCTTAACTTGACAGAGAAGTGTGTCTCTCTCACTAATGTCACAAACATGCAAAACATCATTATTATTTATACTAGTAGATTCTAAAGCAAGCACCCTACTCATAGCATTCTTAAATTTTGCTTTCAATTAATCATATGAGTCGATGCACTTACTTGCCACATTGGAGGCCACATTGAAGCGATACTCAAGCTCCTCATATGGTAGCTTTAGCTCCTCCTTTTCTTCACCATTGCTTTCCTCCTCGCTAGAGCTTGACGAAGACTCTTCTCCATTAGCCATGAAGCACATTTCTTCGTTGGAGTTAAGCCATGTCTCTATCTATTCATCGCTTGATCTTGAGGAGATTGATGAAGAATCATCAAAAGCCGCGAAATTACTCCTTGTCATCCTCTTCTTCATCACTTGATGTGTCCACATCGGAATCATCAAATGTGCCGACAAGTCCCTTCTTTTGGTTCTTGAATTTGGACTTGCCTTTTCAATGATTCTTCCCTTTCCTTTTGTAATTTTCTTTGTCGGTGTTGGAAGGGCATTCAGTAGAAATATGACACTTTTCTCTACCATTGAAACAAATAGAATTGTTAGACTTGGAGGCAAACTTTGACAAAGATTTACCTTGCTTGCCCTTGAGGAATGCCTTGAAATGCTTGGCAAGCTTGATGTAATCATCATCGTTAACATTATCTTCTCCATCATCTTCACTCGGAGCTTTCCGATGGAATTTCTTTCTCCACTCGATTGGATCCTTCTTGACATGAAAAGCAACCCCATTTTGCTTCTCGGGCTTGGTTGGTTGAATCTCCTTCTTGTGTTGAAGTTTCACTTCATACGCCATTAGATTCCCAATGCACTCCTCAACGGTGTATTTGGACATGTCGTTAGACTCCAAAATACCGTTGGCCTTTGACTCCCATTGAGATGTGAGCGAGTCAAGGATCTTCTCCACTCGATCCTCTTGGAAAATCACCTTCCCAAGTCCTTCCAAAGCGTTCACGATATGAGTGAACCTTGAGAACCTTTCTGAAATGCTTTCTCCTTCCTGCATCTTAAACATTTCATATTTAGATCTAAACACAGCTTGTTTAGATTTCTTTACCTTTGAAGTCCCTTCATGACATATCTCCAAAGTATGTCAAATTTCGTTGGCCGTATTGCACTTGGAGATGCGGTTAAACTCATTTGCAATGAGGGCGCAATGGAATGCATTCATAGCCCTCGCATTAAATTTGATAGAGTCCTTCTCCGCCTTTGTCCTTGAAGCTGCAGGAGTAGAAGGCTTCTCAAATGGCAACTCCGTGATGTCCTATAGGTCTTTACCCTCCATGTAGATCATCATCCTGATCTTCCAACTTGGGTAGTTGGTTCCGTTGAAGATCGGGGGTCGAGCGGTAGAGTGACCTTCTTCATGAGACGTGGATGTAGCGTTGAATGCCATCGTTGCAGTATGTTATAACCTCGCTCTGATACCAATTGTAAGGATCGACTTACCCTTGCAATACTAACAACAAACACTCTAGAGGGGGGTGAATAGAGTAATGGCAATATATTGCGTATTTAAAAATTAAACTTGCAAATGCGGAATTATAAATATAAGAGGAATTTAAACACCACAAAAATCCAAACACAAACATAAGATATTACCCTGGTTTTCCAAATTTGGGTATGTCCAGCCACACCAATATCAACTATAATTCTCCCACAGAGAAGTGAATACAATCTCACTCAGAGATACCTCACACAAAGGATTTGGATTCTCACGCGGAGAAATCCTTACTTTCTCATAGAGAGACCTCACATAGAGGATTTGGATTCTCACACGGAGAAATCATTGTTTTCACACAGAAAGACTTTTGCTCTCACACAGAGAGACTCAAACTCTCACACGGAGAGATCTCAACCAACTTTCACATAGAAGGTTATACTCTCTCACAGAGAGTAACTAGCTCTCACACAGAAAGCTCGTGTTTCAATGAAATAACAAAGTAAAACAAATACTCTTACATATGCCTTGAGATGAACCTACTCATTAATGAATGCAAGGCATGGAAGAGGATCTCCAAGTGATGAGATTAGCTTGAAAGCACTTGAATGATTTCCCTTGAGCTTGACTTCAATGCATGAAGGAGAGAATGAGCTCTAAGAGGTAAATGAGAGAGTTTGAGAGTGGATTAAATAATCTCTAATGATTTTCAATAGCATCAAGAAGTTCCAATGAACTCAGCCCTCTCATTTATATAGGAACCCTATATGAACCCTCAAAACCAAAGGAAATAGTCAAAACAAAAAGCTGCAACGGCTAGAATCTGGGCAAAAATGTCATCGACAGTCGACTGTCCAATGGCTAAATAATTCTCAACAGCTATAATTTGAGCCATGACAATCGACTGATGAAGACATTACACTCGACTGTATACATGATATGCGCCTGTAAATCTTTCAGCAGGCGACTGCTGCAGGGGATGGAAATAAACAAAGAGGTGCAACTTACGCACTGTTTGAAGACAGGCGATTGATGGCCAGTATACAAGTGATTGTCAAATGGACAGGCGACTGTAAAAACTGCAACAGTCAACTGACTTGCAAATTAGGATGAAGCCCAGACAATGCAAGTTGTGCACAGTTGACTGTAGAACAATTCGCAGACGACTGTTGGAAGACAGGCGACTGTAAATTGATCGTCAGTCGACTGTTCCAAAAGCTCAAGTAAGAGTCAATAAAATGTTGACTTGAGCAGTGTGTCATCTGTGGAAGGTTCGACAAGCGACTGGAATCATCCAGTCGACTGTAAGACCTTCATCAGGCGACTGTTGAAGAGCCAGAGACTCCAATTGAGTCTTTGGGCTAGATGAACATATTGGTTTGGATTCTATGATAATCATAAGGCTCACTAAGGTGGTTAAATGCATATGCATGAATGAGTATACCATCTATCAAGGCATTACATTAAATCTAGACTCAAAAAGAGAGAAAAGCAATAAATGAAATAATACATGGATTACATTGCTTTCCTTAGAGTCTATGGCTTCAATCTTGAAAGCATTGATGCTCCCCATCATCTCCAAGCTTTGGCACCCCTTGAGTCCAAGCTTTGGCCCTTCTCCTCTTGATGTCCATCCTTGCACCAAGGGGTTAGTCTCCAAAAATGATATTCTTGAAATGCAACTATGAGACTAAAACAAGAGAGTCTTTAGCAACAACATAACGTTGTGATCATCATCAAAATATCATTGGTATGAAACACCAATACTCAACACCGATGTGGGACTAAAGTATTTGTAGTTAATAATTCAAGTTAGTTTGCCTTTCATAAAGGCCAAACTTCCATGAATGTTAACTCCCTCACCGTTGAACTTCACATTTGATATAACATATCAAATCGAAGAGCGCTGAACAGTGAACGCGTAGGAAAAAAACGGCGAGTCAATCCGAGTCCGTTTGACCCCTCAATTGATCGTCCAAAGATGAGCCCAAAAGTCATTATTCGCACAAAGTCAGCCGCCATTTGCCACTAGGGTTCTAAACCCAGGTGGTGGGGCCCACCGCACTAGCCAGGCAGGCTGGGCGCCTGGCACCCAGCCTGGGCCAGGCGCCCGGGCCCGGGCGGGCCTGGTGGTTGAACGGGAGGACGCGCATGGGGGCACGCCTTCCACTCCCAAGCGTAGGAGTGTCAGTGCAAAAAATTTATAACCGATAAATACCGAGTCGGATCACAGGGACAAGTCGTTCTATATTCACAAAATTGATCGATAAGGAAAGGAAATAGCGTGAAACAACCACCTCGCTAACGGTGAAAAAGTGTGGGAAAAACGTGTGTGGAATCTACAATTCTAGCCTACGCACTAAGGGTGGAGAGCCGAATCGGCAAGTAACGAGGAGGACTCATGTGGTGTGTGTGAATGAGGTCGTGGGCTCGAGAAATCATCCCAAATATAACTCAATTGATTATCTGGCTAAGGAAGCTCAATCGGAAAATACGGCATTTCATCGAACAAGTAGGGTGCAATAAGTAATGAATGAAACTCATGAGAGTAATAGACAATGAGCACATTAGAGAGGGCCCGCTAGGATAATCCTCTTCTTGGATTTCCCCTTAGGGTTGCAATAAACAAAGTACTAGGGTTTCATCCACCAATTTAGGAAATGAAAATGTGCTAGAGATACAATTCTCAACCCAACAACAATAATCAAACAACACAACCACACAAGCAATATTCAGAAATTCATCATGAAAAGGAGAAGTTTTTACTTAAAACAAACATCCAATTACAACACAAAAATCTAAATCAAAATACACAAGAGAATGGAGAGATTTCACTCTAGTGTCACTCCCAGATGAGTTCTTCCACTCTCAAATGATCCTCCAAGCTCCAAGCTTTATCATCCTCCACCCATAGCCTCTAAGCTCTCCCAAGCCCTAAAAAAACTCAAAACCCCAAGAACTGGCCGAAGCTAAACGAAGCCGCCCCTGAAATTTCGCACAGGCCGCATTTATCAAGGTTGCGGGTCGGATTTTTGGGGCAGGCGCCTGGACCCGCACGGTGCCCGCTCCAATTCAAGTTGCGCGCGCCTGCGGTCTTCAGGCGGACTTGGGCCCGCAAAATATGCAGGCGGCCTTCGTCAGCCCGCAAGAAACGACACCCGCGCTGGGCGAAAAATCGGAGCGGGCCGGTCGCTGGGCCGACCCGCATCCGTGATATTTAATTTTTTTAATTATTTTTTAATAAACACTGCCCGCTCGTTTTCGAGCGGGCCGAAGCCCGCTCGACCAAAGCAACGGGCGCTGGGCGCCCGTTGGAATTTTCGGGGGCAGCTGATCGAGCCACGTGGCGCTGTTGGATTGCGCCACGTGGGGCCAATATCAATTCTTTTCTTCCCCCTTTTAAATGCTTTTCTCCCTTCAATAATTCACCAAAAATACCTAGAAATCCCAAAAAAATCCCCGAAAATTCTCAAAAATCCCCAAGACTCCTAGGAGTTCATGAAAAATAGGAGAAAGAGAAATTAGTCTATATGATGAGAAAATGAATTTAATGACTATTATAAATTAATATTGACCTCCCAAAATTCATATAAAATATTCTGATGCTCAAATAATTCCCAAAAATTGACAATATGATCACAATAATACCAGGAGCATATGAAAAATATCAGGAAGCCAATAAAGACGATAAAATCCATATTTTGTGCCAAAAATGAGAATAAGCTCTAAAAATGACATGAAGTGAAAATATACCCAAAAAGAGCAAGTTTAAGCCTAATCTTTAGCACAAAATAGGGGTAGTTAGGGGGTATAAATATATACTTTTCACTCCGAATCACACCCCAACTAGCTTTTTGCTAGTCCCTAGCAAAATTTGCGATAAATTCGGATTAAAGTGAAAAACATGCACCAAACTCAAGATATTCTCATGGCATACTCCAAATGGTGTTTCCAATTGATTTCAAAGCCAATATGCCCAAAGTATGAAAGTAGATAACAAATGACATTCCCCTCAATCCAATTCAAAGCAAAGTAAGGTAATAAACCAGTATCACATTCATTAGGATATATCACAAATGACAAAGTTTCTAACTTTCATGGAAATGGCCAAAACAAAAGAAATTCCTCTAAGTGGTGGAAGATGAGATTGCATCACTCATGTTGCTTATTCTTTCATGTATTCATTCATTTTTTCTTTTTCTTTTCTTTTTTCCTTCTTTTTTTGTTTTTTTGTTTTTGATGTTTATGTTTTGCATTCACGCGATAACGCTATGAAATGCAAACACGAACACATTTGCATACACGCGATGACGCTATATATGCAAATGGATGGAATGATTCCCTAAATCTCATCTTTGGCGTCCTCCCCAATGTTTCGTGGGGCACCGGCTACTCGATTTAATTAGATAAACCATTCGCTTATATAACTCTCTTTCTCATTCTAAACATGAACTATCAACTCATCCACCCACTCCTTAAGAGGAAAACAAAACATAACCATATGGCCACACCCAATCTAATTAAAAACTACAACATTCATCCCAACTCATGTAATCACTTACACCAAACTTTTCCCAAATTATCTCAACGAGAGTATCACGACATATAATTGTTGAGTATTGATTCCCCGGATTTGGTTTTGGATGATGAGCAAACATAAATATCGTGTACTAACTGTTTGTGAGCGCAATTATGGAGATCGTCGCCAAAAGAACACGTACATCAAAAGCGACGTCTCAAGACTTCTCAATACGCGTGATCGTGTGCCTGAAGCTTCGTTGAAGCTCAAGGACCATTATTGAAGTCAAGAAGAATGAAGATTGAAGCTTTGAAGACGGCTCGTAAGGTTTATTTTATAGTCTTCTAGCTTCATAGAATAGAATGTTAAGCCTTGGGTAGGACTTACATTATAAATCTTCATTTCGCTCATATCTTAGAGCTAGGATTATCATAGAAGCCATTAGAAACTTTTCCGAAGCCTATCACCTCTGCCCTCGGCTTCTAGTGCATGTTAGTTGGTTCAAGTAGAAGAACCAACCGACTAGATGACGATCTAGTCGGTCGGCAACTCTACATGAACCGACTAGAATGCCTTACTCATTTCAGCTCATTCACTGATTGATCAATTAGTCGGTCAAAGAAGAGTCACCGACCGACTAGATGACGATCTAGTCGGTTAGGAATCCTTCTTAGACCGACTAGTTGAGCTCTCTCTTTATCGTTAGTCGGTCAAAGAACGTTTGTCGACCGACTAGTTGAGAAACTAGTCGGTCAGCATTTGTTCTTAAACCGACTAAATCAACTTGAAGTCAGCCTTCTATATTTCAACTGTTAGTCGGTCAAAGAACATTCACCGACCGACTAGTTGTGAAACTAGTCGGTCGGCAACTCTTCTTAGACCGACTAGTCGTCTATCTCCTGTACTTCACCTTTTGGCTGTTCAACCATTAGTCGGTCTACGTTGTATCACCGACCGACTAGTTGAGGAACTAGTCGGTCAGTGATCCTTCTTTGACCGACTAGTCTGGTTCAGAATAGAGCCGTTGGAGCTTTTATTGAAACGTTTTTCTCTCTCTCTTTCCTCTATCCTATATATACTTGGAGGGGTTCTTTCCTAGTATTCAAGGCTGCCATTTTAGAGGTTTAGAGATATCAAAGAGAAGCTATTCAACTCCATTCTAAAGCTTTCTCTTCCTCACAAGAATCTCTCCCTCAACTCTTTGAGCCATATTCCTCAATAGAGATTCTCACCATTGTGAGCCTTCCAAGCCAAGAGCTTGATCCAAAGTCACCATCCTCCATCCTAGCCTTCGATCGCTGATCTTATTGGTGGAGATTCGGTTTGGTGACATTCTCTCCTCAAAATCCATCTTTGCCCTAATTTGGTAAGTATACTCAAGGCATATGATTTTGTGGTAAGTGTTTTCTTATTTTATTTCAATCGTTATTTGAATTGTTCTCTCGGTTGTGAGAGAAGTGTGTGATCCCGTGTAACGACCTGAAATTCCATCACTTCGATTTACCCGTTTTTACGTATTTTAAAAATTAATTTTACTTTATAAATGGTCGTAAAGAGTTTTATAACAAAACCGATTTTAAAAATTTTTATAAAAATATTTTAGAGCACTAGACTTATCATATTGTATTTCAGCATTTTCAGATTTCCGCAGATGCCCAAAACATTCCTGTTAAAATTCATCTCCCAAAATTACCGTTTTGAATCGACGAATTTATTTTCTATTCAACTGTCTTCAAAATGTTTTCAAACTTCTACAGTAGCATCCTATTATCATTTAGGGCTTACCACATCAATTTCATAATTTTCTGACATCATTTCAGCCTAGAACCCGCAGACCCGCTTTCTAAACATTTTGGCCTAAAACTGGTATTTTCGTAACTCAAATCCCAAAACGGATCTTGTATTCGCGATCCTCGCGACGATACGATCATGTGGGTATGTTTTCGTAATTTTCGGAATCGTTTGTAAAAACGAGTTTGTATTCCTCCGGTTTTGCAAATTACATTCACTAATGACCATTTTACAATTACTAATCACTTTTAACTAATTGAATTTTACCCCTAATTAAACCTGGATCTACCCCTAATTACTATCCCTAACCCCACCCCTATAACTCACCGTTTGATATAGGTGAGATCCAACCATCATATTAAACTTTGCAATTATTATTATTATTATTATTATTGCTACTGCTGCTTCTTAAACTATTTCATTTTCTAACCTATAAGTAGCCCTGCTCCTTCCCCATCCCCAGACACTCACACCCGAACCCATTCCCATCATTTACAGCCTTTTCTTCTCACACCCCAACCCAAGGGTCTCTCTCTCTCAGCCTTAACCCCCCACACACACTGTCTATTTCTCTATCACTCTCTTTATTTTGTTACATGCATTAGATTTCAAACCCCCCAAGCCCACAGACTCTCTCCTATCTCACCCTCTCCCCGCGTTCGCCTCCCCTAGGGTCGATGCTGACGAGACCCGCCCGCACAGCTCCGCCGTCCGCCGTTCGAGCCCCGCCTCACTGTAACAACCCTAGTGTGCAAATACTAAGTAATCGTTAAATTCATCCAAGTTTCTCGTACATGTGCACACCAATCCCGGGGAGTGGAGAGATTTGCAAATTGCCCCTCGATTTTTCATTTATACCCAAATGAGGGTATCAATGTAAGATTGGGCTTAAGGCAAATTTCTTCAAGTGAAGGGTTATTGTGAAAAAGGGAAATGAGATATTTGCAATGGCAAACTTGTAATAAAATCAAGCATTTGGATGGCTAATTTTGAAAAAAAAAGAAAGAAAAGAAAAGAAAAGAAAAGAAAATGGGGGTATGGCAATAAGTTTGCCATACCAAAGTACACCTAACCCCCCATCTCTCCCATCACCCTACACCGTAACCCCCCCCCCCCCCCCTCTCCCCTCTCCTAGGTCCCTTTCTCTCCCCCTCTCTCCATTATTTTCAGCCCATGGCTGAAATTAGCTAGGGAAAAAAAAGGGAAAAGAAAAAGGAAGAGAAGAAAGAAGAGAATAAGAAGAAGAGGAAGGAGAGAGGAGAAGAGGAGGCCAAGTTGATGGTAGCTCCCTCCAAACCCTAGGCATCCTTAAAGCTTCAAAAGAGGTAGGATCTTCTCAACCTACCTCTAATTGTAGATAATGGCAATAATGTTGTATGTTTAGGCTTCTTCATGAAAATTTGGGGAGAGTGTTGTAGAGCTAGGACTCTTGTTGCATGCTTGACAATTTGCTGAAACTTTAGCTAAGTGCTGGGATTAATTGGCTATTAGGAATGCTCTGAATATTTTATATAATATATATCTCGTAGTTATGAGTAATTTTCATGTTTATCACTTTTTCTAATTCGAACTGGAAGTTGGGGTAAACATTCGAATTGTGCAACATGCCAGGAATTCTGTCAAGCTGTACACATTTCAGTAAAACGAGCAGCACTACCTGCACACATCTTGGATTTTGTTGATTTTGGTCTTGTTGGAAAGCTAACAAGTTTTTCTCAAAGTCCATCGCGTCTTTTATGTTGAAATTCCGACTAGAATATGACCAAAATTGGCTTTGAACACAGACACAGAAATCTGTCTGCATAATAGTTTTGACACCCTTTACCAAATAATTCACTATAAATCCAATACTTCATATTTTTGTCTGATATTTTATGGGTGAACTCAGAACTATAATATCTCCAACTTTCATTCTTTGATATTTGTCAAATTCTCAAAATAAATGGGTTAAAAATTCTGTTTTTCTATCTGTTCATGCAATTTCAGTATGTTGAAGTGTGTTGGGTGAAATTGGACTTGTGTGATATTGCTAATTTTTCACTCCAAATGCATGAATGATGTTGATGCATGTATGTAAGATTAGTTATGCTATTTGTTACAAAAATTGGTGACATGATTCTCTTCATTTATGTGGCGCTCATTATATGTTTGTTAAAATGCCTGAATGAACTTAAGATTGAAGAAACTTGGAAAATGGCATTGTTAATTGTGTGACATGTATTACCCACGAGGAATTGTATATGATAATGAGGTTATGATACATGGCTTATGGAGCATGCTAGTTTGTTGTGAATATCTTGATGAAAAGAATGAATTTGGACATCATTTACATACGTCATTTTACATGCTCAATACCCTAGGATTAATGATTAGCTAAAAGATAACCTAGGGATATCTTGTTCCACTCGAAGTGGGTGAGGACCCTAGGAGGGTTGGGGGAAACCAAGGTAACGAGTGGACATGCAGGGATGGACTGCTGGGTTGTGGACCACTCCTGACGAGCCCTCAGCGGCGGGGAGTTGGTGCGGTTGTGGTTGAGTTGGTTGTGTTGGTGAACGGCTTCTTTCGTAAGAGCTTGTCTCGGGAAGTCGTAGCATTCCACCCACCTTACCGGGTGAGGTCCAGTCCCCGATGTCTGACCCGTTACTGAGGTTTCGAATTCATGCATGAAAACTAACCTATAAAGAAAAAACAGTAACTCTGGAATGTGATGCATTTTCCTTTGTTGTGATTCCTTGTTGTGCACTATGATTAGAGTAGTAGAGTTGTGGAGTTCCTACTGGGCACGCTGTGACGTGTCCTCCCCCCTACAGGTCCAGGCACTGGTTCTCCGGCGGCGGGCCCGGGAGTGGAAACCCCGGAGGGCAGCTCGTCTCAGCAGGGTCCGTAGTGTATGGTCAGTGTGGGTCGCGTGGTGTAGTCTTGGGTTGTGTGTGTGTGATGAACGTAGTGTTGTACCACTGTTCCCTTTGTACCCCGTAGGGTTGAGTTGTACTTTTGTGGGAGCTTTTGCTGTTGGGGTTGTACAGTGGACTTGTGCGGTACTGGCCATGTAGTAGCGGTGCTTTGTGACTCTTGGATGTTCTGTTCGTCGTATTTTACCTTACTGCCTGTGTTGTAGTGTCTTGTACTATCTTTCTGTGTTGGAGCTGTACTGTTCTGTTAATCGTTCAGTCTGTACTTTACTGCCTGTGTTTCCTCAGCGTTTGCAGTGGCCTGCGTGACTTTGGTGTGTACTTTAGCGCTTGGTACTCTATACCGCAGCTTGTCACGCCGACCCTCCCTATTTTGGGCAGCTGGGCGTGACACTCACGGCCTCCCAAGCGCTGACCGCCGCCCCGAGATCCGCCTGCGCTCCGAGAGCCTCCGACCTCAGTCGAAACCCACGGCGACCCTCTCGCTCCGCCATCCGCCGTTCTCCGTGCCTCGTCGCATCCACCGGAGTCGCCATTGTCGACCACCACAACGCCCCTCGGAGCTCCTGCGTCGTCGAAGCCACCAAGAACAGCTCCACCGCTCCATCGCTCGCGTCTTCGCCGCAAGCCCCACCGTGCCGCCGCCGGAATCCGGCCCACCGCCGCAGCCGTCGACCTTCCCCCGCCGGCACCACCGACCCCTGCGACCCCTCACCCGACTGACCATCCCCTGTCAGTACTCTCTCCCCTCGCAGCCACAACAACACACGCAGGCAACCCAAAGAAATACACAGCTCACGCATGGAGCTCACGCATGGAGAAAGAAGGTTACAGAGAATGTAAATTATTTTAAATAATAATAATAATATTATTATATAAGTTTTGAATAGTGTTTTTGATACAGGTACCGGAATGATGAACGGATACCACCAGAAGATCCGCGTCTTCGCCACGAACGTGTAGGCGCCAGTTTCGTCTCAATTCGATACTTAGTTTTCAAGTTATGATTTTTCAAAGTTTATTGTAATGTTTTTAATACGTATATACTCTTATAAAATACGCGTATTTCGGTATTTTCGAAATTATAAATAAGATTTTATAGTATTAAATCCATAACTTGAAATACAGACCCCAGAAAAATGTGGGGATAGCCCCAGAAAATCAGAAACATTATTCTGGACCCAATGGCGCTAGTCTCACTGCGATCAGACGCCTACTTTTTCCAGAATAAATTTTTGAACCTAAAAATTAAATACGTATAATTCTTTCTAAAAATCATAACTCGCTGTTTTCACTCACAATAATATGTGATAAAATTATATGTGAAAGTAAACTTCGAGACGGTCATTTTGACTGTTCATTCGAGTAATTCCGACTAGGATTGCTCCCGGAACAATTTACGAAAGATACGCGCCACTTAAATAAATTGGGGTTTTAAGCTAGTTTTGAGTTTCTAAAAATTATAAAAATTACTATAGACTTCAGAAAAATATTCCCTCTTGCAGTAAAACTATTTTTATCATATATAGTCTATATAAAAATTTAGGACCCTTTTCGTCGCCGTTTTAACCAGTTTTAAAATCAGACACTCAACTTAAAAAAATAAGAAAATAGGGTATTCTCTAACTAGTTATCTCTTGTGTTTACAGGTAGCAAATCTCGTGCATCGACACTAGATCCAGTCCCGGATCACTACCACCACCTCAAAGATAGTAAGTCACAGTAAATTCTACCCTTAGAAATATAGATAGTGTACTCGTATGAACATATGACTTGACACCTAATCTCGGGACAGTTATTGACCTGAACAGATTATTGACATTGCTTGACAGAAAGATTGTAATTGGAAATGTAAGAACAGTAAATGACTGGTAAAATTGCAAAGTACGGTAACCTGCACAGACACTGGGTTTTGGGGTAACTTATAATAGTGGAAGTGCGGGAGCGACCAGTCCGATCTTTGTATTGAACAGTATCGATTTGTGGAATAGTACCGAATTGTTGAACAGTATCGATTTGTTGTAACCCGAGATATCAGGTGGACTCTTGGTTGCTCACTATACTTCCCATTATAAGTCACGAACTAGGCTAGGCACAATTACTCTCCCTATTGCTATTGTCATTGATATCGTCATGGTTATTGCTATTGTCATTGCTCGGTCACCTTTACTTTACTTGTCACCCTTGCATGCTTGACAGATGTACTTTACTTATCGCACTTGCATGCTTGTCTGTCCCTACTTTACTTACCGCACTTGTTTACTATAGACTGCTCCATATTTGTGCACTCCTCTTTTTCTATCGCTAGAATTGTTGTGACTTACCTTCGGTTCCATTTATGGCACCGGCAGACGAAGACCAGACCGAGGAGATTGCCACAGAGATCGAGGAGCCTACATTGACCCAAAGGCGGCAGAGTTTTAGTTACTTTTCTGTTGGTGTGTGTGTTGTACAGTGTATTTCCTTTTCCGCATTTCCTTTCAGTACTTCCTTCATGTATTTGTGAGAGAGTGTGCTGGTTGTTGATGTACTTTAATTTGGACTGTAATAACGTCTGTACGCTGGTTTGAGTATTGTGATACATCTCTGAGTTGTGGCTATGCTGACTTCACTGGTAAACTGCGGAACCTGCGAATAAACCAAATAAGTAACGGGCCCCGAGAGCGGGTCGTTACATCCCGGTTTGTGGGAGTCATATGTCATTTGTATGATTTGGTCTTGTAGAGGTTTCTACAAGAATTTCATAGTGGAAATCTTGGGTTAGAGGTTTTCTAACTTAAGTATCTAGAGGGGATCCGGGTGGTTGTGACGTAGGATCACCGGGAACAAGTCGGGGAGACTTGGGTGGATCCGAACCCGTTACATGCTTTGTTTGCGTATGTTTAATTCTTGTTGATTGTTGTTTATTCCGCATTGTCGTTTGTTCATTGCACAATAGTTAGGAATAACTCTCTTAATTATTTTAAGTACTATTCACCCCCCTCTAGTACGTGTGCAGTAGCTACCACATGACACAACAATTGGTATCAGAGCCAATGCTAAAGCTACAAGGTCAAAGCTATGACAAACAATGACTACAACGTCTTCAGGGATCGTCAAGGAGCTTCTTCTGTTCTGGAAGGGCAATCCTCTACTAGGCCTCCCTCCTTCAATGGTACCAATTACGGGTACTGAAATGCCGGATGGAAACGTTCCTCCGGAGCGCTTCACTTTGGAGAGCCACGATGAAGGAGTATGTCGAGCCCGAAGAAGAAGATTTCGCGAAGTGGACTCCCACGGAGGTCGCCGCGGAGGTAAGCAATGCCAAGGCAATGATTGCCTTGCAATGCGCTTTGGAGCCCGAGGACTTCAATAAGATATGCACATGTAAGAGTGCATATCAAATATGGAACTCCCTCCTCATCTTACATGAAGGAACGAGTAGGGTAAGAGACTCTAAACTCGTTGTAGTTAATAAAGAATTCGAGTTATTTCATATGCTACAGGGTGAGAAGATGAAGGAGTACTATGCTCGCTTCGTCGACATCACGAACGAGTTGGAGGCTCTTAGGAAAAGCTACACCCAAAAGGAGAAAGTATCGAAGATCATCGATGGACTTCCTTCTTGTTGGGAGAAACGTACCTTCGCCATCGAGGAAGGTAATGATATGAAAACTTATACTGTCGTACAACTAATGGGTACCTTGATGTCTTATGAGGTACGCAAGGACAGTAAGCTCATGATGAAAGAAAAGATGAAGTTGTACTTGAAGCAAGACGAGCCTAAGAAAAAGACGATTGCATACAAGGCCACTCCATCTACCGATGATGAAGAATCGGAAGAAGAGTTGGACATGGAAGCTTTGGCCGATATGGCAAAGAAGTTCAACCGATTCTTCCGACAAGGTAAGTTGAAAAGTAAATTAAAGTTTATTTCGACTAATGTCTCCTCTCCCGTGTGTTATAAATGCAATAAGCCAGGACATATCAAGCCGGATTGTCCTCTCTACAAACACAAGGGGAAGTGGAATGCATCCAAGTACGACAAGTCGAGAAAGCACAAGAAAGGACTTGTCTGCACTTTCACCGACTCCGACGAGGACTCCTCAAGTGGAGAGTCGGACGATGAAAGAGTGGAGAAAGCACACACGTGCTTCATGGGAAAAGAGGAACGTGTTCAAGAGACCTTCTCCGATGAAAGCGAAGATGAAAGCGAGGATGGAAGCGAGGATGAAGGCGAAGAGGTAACTATGGATGAACTTAGATTAGCCAACGAACAACTTTGGAATAAGTTTTCTAATTTGGCTACTAGGTTTATGAAGACTAAAAATGAACTAGATAGTCTTAAAAACTCGCCTAAGCCTTTCATCGTCAACAACGACACCGTTGTTGAAGAGTTGAGAAATGAGATTGTAAATCTCAAATCTCAACTTGAGTATGTTCATATCGAGGATTCGGATGAACATGTGATAGCGGATTTGACGTCTCAAAACTCAACTTTGAATATTGAGAATAAAAATCTCAAATCACGTGTTTGCGCACTCACATCGCAAGTGTCCACTTTGGAAGCTTCGATGCATTCTCTCACCGAGAAGTATGAGTGCACAATAGGCCGAATTCATGAATTCAATAAAGGTAAGGGCCATTTGGATAATATCCTAAATGACTTACCTCCGGCCAATCATCACATTGGTTTGGGGTATAAGATGGGAGATTCATCCAAATCGTCCGGCACCTTTGTTAGGCCAACGTCCGATGCTTCTACTAGTGGAAGTAAACACTTCATGGTTAGTTCTTCTACTAATGGTGCTTCCGCTAGGAACACACCCCCATTTGGAAAGAAACCCTCTTTGGGTGGACCTCCAAAGAAGGGTCATGCTTTCATGTATACCATGCCACACAGGAACACACATCCTACTCCACATGTTAGCACGTATGATGATTTTTATGCTCCGCATCCACGAGCACGTGCACACCTTGTGAGACACACTCATGCACGTGTTCCTCCACATTCATATGCTCATTCTCATTATCATATGAACAATTATCATCATGCATCTTATGCCTATCCACGACATGCATCACATAGAAATCAACAACGTATGCATGTTCCCAATAGGAATAGGGCTCCCAAAATCTTCACTATTTGGAGCCCAAAGGACACAAACATGAATGAAAAACAAGTGTATATGAATTCTTATTTTATGAATGTCGTGCATAGTTATAATTATGTGGAGAAGTCTAAGTCCAATTGGACTTGGCTTCCAAAAGTCTAATTTCTTAGGACCCAATGTCCTTGGGTACCATGGAATGATATTTTATCTTTAGGTACTCAAGGATAAGAGAAGGAGCATCAAATCAAATTTTAGCTCCACATTAAGTTTTTCTAGGTTCAATCCACTGTGGGATACCAACCCTACCAACTCATTGATTTGCAAAGGATTTTCATTCAATTGGAGTTGTTGGTGCTTAAGTGATGCACCAAAGGAGGGGGAGCTTAATGTCGTAAGTATATCCTTACGTTTGATTTACATAGGTATCCATGTGTGTTAAATGCATCCATTGTTAGAATATTCACATTGGTATCATTTTGTTTCAATTAGTATGCTAGAATTGTGTATACCATAGTATTATGACGTTCTATCTATTTTTGGCATAACACTTTTGCATGTTACTTTTGGTATCAATTTGCTACATTTGGTATTCACATTGGATTTTTGTCTCTGATGTTGATTTTGGAGAGTATGTTCCAAAACTTAATACATGAAATTGATTTGAGTTTTGATGATCTCGTTTTTCGATTTTCGCCTATGGCTTGGTGATTTCGATTTTCGATTTTCGACTATGGTTTGATGATTTCGTTTTTCGATTTTCGCCTATGGCTTGGTGATTTCATTTTTCGATTTTCGACTATGGTTTGATGATTTCGTTTTTCGATTTTCGCCTATGGCTTGGTGATTTCGTTTCTCGATTTTCGACTTTGGTCTCATTGGCACGCTTTGCTTTTATTCGGTATTTTACATTTGATATTTTACTTTGGTGTCATTTGGACCGTGGTCGTATTCTTCTACTCCCGTGCTTTATTTTTTAGCCATTGGTTTTGTCGTTGATCTCCTCCCGCTCTTTTTGCTAATGCCAAAGGGGGAGAGATATAATAATGACAATGTGCTAATTGATAATTCAACGCAATTTACCGTGAATCTAATTTGATATGTTAGATTCAGGGTGAGTGAAGATATAAAAATGGATTTAGATCCTATATGTCAATAATTGGTTCATATTTCATATCTTCCTCGCCTGCTTGATGCATATGATTATTGTTTAATACGGAACTAACGTGTCATCAATGCAGGGGGGAGTAAGTAAATTTCTTTTGAATCATTATTATTGATTATTATTTATGTTGGGTTGTCATCACCAAAAGGGGGGAGAATGTTGAGTATTGATTCCCCGGATTTGGTTTTGGATGATGAGCAAACATAAATATCGTGTACTAACTGTTTGTGAGCGCAGTTATGGAGATCGTCGCCAAAAGAATACGTACATCAAAAGCGACGTCTCAAGACTTCTCAATACGCGTGATCGTGTGCCTGAAACTTCGTTGAAGCTCAATGACCATTATTGAAGTCAAGAAGAATGAAGATTGAAGCTTTGAAGACGGCTCGTAAGGTTTATTTTATAGTCTTCTAGCTTCATAGAATAGAATGTTAAGCCTTGGGTAGGACTTACATTATAAATCTTCATTTCGCTCATATCTTAGAGCTAGGATTATCATAGAAGCCATTAGAAACTTTTCCGAAGCCTATCACCTCTGCCCTCGGCTTCTAGTGCATGTTAGTTGGTTCAAGTAGAAGAACCAACCGACTAGATGACGATCTAGTCGGTCGGCAACTCTACATGAACCGACTAGAATGCCTTACTCATTTCAGCTCATTCACTGATTGATCAATTAGTCGGTCAAAGAAGAGTCACCGACCGACTAGATGACGATCTAGTCGGTTAGGAATCCTTCTTAGACCGACTAGTTGAGCTCTCTCTTTATCGTTAGTCGGTCAAAGAACGTTTGTCGACCGACTAGTTGAGAAACTAGTCGGTCAGCATTTGTTCTTAAACCGACTAAATCAACTTGAAGTCAGCATTCTATATTTCGACTGTTAGTCGGTCAAAGAACATTCACCGACCGACTAGTTGTGAAACTAGTCGGTCGGCAACTCTTCTTAGACCGACTAGTCGTCTATCTCCTGTACTTCACCTTTTGGCTGTTCAACCATTAGTCGGTCTACGTTGTATCACCGACCGACTAGTTGAGGAACTAGTCGGTCAGTGATCCTTCTTTGACCGACTAGTCTGGTTCAGAATAGAGCCGTTGGAGCTTTTATTGAAACGTTTTTCTCTCTCTCTTTCCTCTATCCTATATATACTTGGAGGGGTTCTTTCCTAGTATTCAAGGCTGCCATTTTAGAGGTTTAGAGATATCAAAGAGAAGCTATTCAACTCCATTCTAAAGCTTTCTCTTCCTCACAAGAATCTCTCTCTCAACTCTTTGAGCCATATTCCTCAATAGAGATTCTCACCATTGTGAGCCTTCCAAGCCAAGAGCTTGATCCAAAGTCACCATCCTCCATCCTAGCCTTCGATCGCTGATCTTATTGGTGGAGATTCGGTTTGGTGACATTCTCTCCTCAAAATCCATCTTTGCCCTAATTTGGTAAGTATACTCAAGGCATAGGATTTTGTGGTAAGTGTTTTCTTATTTCATTTCAATCGTTATTTGAATTGTTCTCTCGGTTGTGAGAGAAGGGTGTGATCCCGGTTTGTGGGAGTCACATGTCATTTGTATGATTTGGTCTTGTAGAGGTTTCTACAAGAATTTCATAGTGAAAATCTTGGGTTAGAGGTTTTCTAACTCAAGTATCCGGAGGGGATCCGGGTGGTTGGGACGTAGGATCACCGGGAACAAGTCGGGGAGACTTAGGTGGATCCGAACCCGTTACATGCTTTGTTTGTGTATGTTTAATTCTTGTTAATTGTTGTTTATTCCGCATTGTCGTTTGTTCATTGCACAATAGTTAGGAATAACTCTCTTAATTATTTTAAATACTATTCACCCCCCCCCTCTAGTACGTGTGCAGTAGCTACCACAGGGCACAACAATAATGTAGTTCCATACATGGCATATTCGCATATGAATCCAAATTAGAAAAGAATTAAACCATGCCAATCAAGCATTTATGAATTTGATACCAAAATGATAATCCGAAAAATTGCATGTCATTAAGCTTGTAGGGACTAAGCACAAAGCAAGCGGCGTATGGACAAGGAGGCTAAATATGATATGCAATGAAGTTCATTGGATGAGAGCAAGATGGAGGTATCTTAAAAAAATTTAAAGTTAACATCAAAATCTAACAATCCTAAAGATTCTAACACTCTTCCCCCAACTTAAAATAAGCATTGTCCTCAATGTTGGAAGAGTATTAGATCTCAGCAAAAGATCCTAAAAAAGAAAAGAAAAGCACACGAAAGCACTAAAATAAAACATTTATTTATTTACACTATTGGAAAGAACACATCGTGGCAAAAGGCGGATCTCGAATGTATAACGGCGGTGGCAACTGCTCGATCATATCCTTACGCTCCTACGCGAGCTGCTTTGGAGCTAGGCCTCAAACGACCTCTTTGGATTCCAGCAATGCAACTCCCAGTGTCCCCATTGGATAATATGTGTCATGTCGAAGACGAGCTGCATCAATCCAAGTCATGTCCTCATGCCCTGCAAAAGCATTCCAAAATGGGTCGTCAAAACAAATAAAAGAATGTAAATACAATAGACGACAATCTGAAGCAAATGTATATGGAAGTGAAAATTTGGGTTCAGAAATGCAAGGCATGAGATGGTGGGGACTTCCCTGAATAATGTCGCTAAGTGTGGCATGATACTCTGCCGCAGGAGGAGGGGGAAGCTGCTGCAGAAGAGAATCTGGAGGAGACGGCTGCTCAGGCTCAATGTAGACCATCTTGCAATCGTCATCGCTATCAGAAAGTGTAGGCTCCGCAAACCTCCCCAGCCTATGAAGTGTATCCTGAAAATCTCCATGAATGATGGTCTGGTGCGTATCCTGAGGTGAAGAGTATATGATCTGCTGCACTGAAGTAGGACGAATGTCTGGCTCGGACTCCATCATGGTCTGTGAACTCACTCCCTCGCCCAAATCATCCTCATCATCAACAAAGAAAACTCTCTCAGCAGTCTGTCCCATGCAATCGTACACCTCAAACTGGAGGGATGAAGTAGAAGGAAAACAAGACTCAGGCTCTCCAATTTCATCAATCTCACTCGTGCCTTCACTTGCTTCTACCTCAACATCACCATCAACAAAGAAATGCATCGTGTCATCAACATGGTCGACACGTACCCCATCATCCATCTCCTCTGACTCCTCAAAATGTATATGCTCAAATTCCTCTACTTGGCCCCAATGCATCCTCTTCACAGGTTTCTCTTGGTATTCCATAGGGTCACATTGGAATGAGCCCTCAGTTGGCTCCTCAGTCTGGTCTTGGACCTGCTGGATTGTCTACTCATACTCTGCAAGGTCTAAGGTAACACCATGAATCCTCGGTCGAATAATCAAAGAACTCCCCACCGCAGCTCATCTGCACAAAATCTCGCCCAGATGGCGATAATCCTGTGTAGAAGATCTGCAGGAGATGATCCTCGTGAAAGCTTTGGTGTGGGCACGCAAGCACCAAATCAGTGAACCTTCGCCAAGCCTGAAGGTAGGCCTCCCATTCAGCTTGGCTAAAGCTCGCTATATGCTACTCCATAGCCTGCCGCCCATATACCTGCTCCAAGAAAATAGGCAAAAATACTCGGAGAAATTCAGCCTGAAATGACAACAAAGTAAAATGGGAGTTAAGAGACAATGAATCAAACCACAATCTAGCATCATCTTGTAAAGAAGAGGGAAAAAATCTAAAGTATATGCAATCATCAAAAATTTTCTCACCAAGACATGAAAATATCCAATCTTCAAACTTTTTTATATGTAAATGAGGGTTCTCCCATTCCGAACCATGAAAGTATGGCGGAAGTGGGATATCTTCCAAATCAACGTTGGAAAAATCTGAAGATGATGCCATGTTTTTAAAAAAATCCAAGAAAATGAAAATTAACAACCAAAAGACTCAATAAGTGGAAAATAAATAAGGTGTAAAGACTCAACACTAAGAGATAGAAGTGTCACACTAAAACTTTCAAAATCAATCAAAAAATGCAAGTAGTAGAAACCGTTGTCCCCGGTAACAACGCCAATTGGTTGCGACCGGAGAGGACGCGCACGGGGCATGCCTTCCACTCCCAAGCGTAGGAGTGTCATTGCAATAAATTTATAACCGGCGAATACCGGGTCGGATCACAGGGACAAGTCGTTCTATATTCACAAAATTGATCGATAAGGAAAGGAAATAGCGTGAAACAACCACCTCGCTAACGGTGAAAAAGTGTGGGAAAAACGTGTGTGGAATCTACAATTCTAGCCTACGCACTAAGGGTGGAGAGCCGAATCGGCAAGTAACGAGGAGGACTCATGTGGTGTGTGTGAATGAGGCCATGGGCTCGAGAAATCATCCCAAATATAACTCAATTGATTATCTGGCTAAGGAAGCTCAATCGGAAAATACGGCATTTCATCGAACAAGTGGGGTGCAATAAGCAATGAATGAAACTCATGAGAGTAATAGACAATGAGCAATTAGAGAGGGCCCGCTAGGATAATCCTCTTCTTGGATTTCCCCTTAGGGTTGCAATAAACAAAGTTCTAGGGTTTCATCCACCAATTTAGGAAATGAAAATGTGCTAGAGATATAATTCTCAACCCAACAACAATAATCAAACAACACAACCACACAAGCAATATTCAGAAATTCATCATGAAAAGGAGAAGTTTTTACTCAAAACAAACACTCAATTACAACACAAAAATCTAAATCAAAATACACAAGAGAATGGAGAGATTCCACCCAAGTATCACTCCCAGATGAGTTCTTCCACTCTCAAATGATCCTCCAAGCTCCAAGCTTCAAGCTTCATCATTCCCCCCATAGCCTCTAAGCTCTCCCAAGCCCTAAAAAAACTCAAAAAACCAAGAACTGGCCGAAGCTAAATGAAGCAGCCCCTGAAATTTCGCACAGCCCGCATTTATCAATGTTGCTGGTCGGATTTTTGGGGCGGGCGCCCGGACCCGCATGGCGCCCGCTCCAATTCAAGTTGCGCGCGCCTGCTGCCTTCGGGCGGTCTTGGGCCCGCAAAATATGCGGGCGGGCTTCGTCAGCCCGCAAGAAACGACGCCCGGCGCTGGGATAAAAATCGGAGCGGGCCAGCCGCTGGGCCGACCCGCATTCGTGATATTTAATTTTTTTAAATTATTTTTTAATAAACACGGCCCGCTCGTTTTCGAGCGGGCCGAAGCCCGCTCGACCAAAGCAACAGGCACTGGGCACCCGTTGGAATTTTCGGGGGCAGCTGATAGCGCCACGTGGCGCCGTTGGATTGCGCCACGTGGCGCCCAATATCAATTCTTTTCTTACCCCTTTAAAATGCTTTTCTCCCTTCAATAATTCACCAAAAATACCTAGAAATCCCAGAAAAATCCCAGAAAATTCTGAAAAATCCCCAAGACTCCTAGGAGTTCCTGAAAAATAGGAGAAAGAGAAATTAGTCTATATGATGAGAAAATGAATTTAATGACTATTATAAATTAATATTGACCTCCCAAAATTCATATAAAATATTCCAATGCTCAAATAATTCCCAAAAATTGACAATATGATCACAATAATATTAGGAGCATATGAAAAATATCAGGAAGCCAATAAAGACGATAAAATCCATATTTTGTGCCAAGAATGACAATAAGCTCTAAAAATGACATGAAGTGAAAATATAC
The DNA here is from genome assembly GCA_030789695.1 of Scilla litardierei. Classification (NCBI taxonomy): domain Eukaryota; kingdom Viridiplantae; phylum Streptophyta; class Magnoliopsida; order Asparagales; family Asparagaceae; genus Scilla; species Scilla litardierei. Next base: position 12,923,821 of record CM061137.1, on the reverse strand, counting down.
CCAAAAAGAGCAAGTTTAAGCCAATCTTTAGCACAAAATAGGGGTAGTTAGGTGGTATAAATATACACTTTTCACTTTGAATCACTTGGCGCCCTGGTGCCAGGTGTCTGGCCTGGCGCCCAGGGCGCCCGGGCCTGGCCCGGCGCCCAGGATGCCATTGACCCGGGTGCCCCAGGCCCAGCCTCTGGACCTGGGCGCCCGGGGCCAGTTCAGCCTGGGCTGACCCATGCCCAGTTTGGGCATGGGTAAGGCCTATTGTGCTTCTAAACGGTTTTGGTCATATCTTGCGCATTTGGCGTCCATTCGAACATGAATTTTGATCGGAACGTTCCTGTTATCCAGATAACCTTTTACTTGCATTTATTAAATTGAATACACCCGTAAACAATTTACGACGCATTAAATCTCATTTGCATCATATGCGAAAATCTCCACATTTATAATATAAAATCATTTGCATCAAATACAAATGTTTGAGCTAATTGCAAACTCTTTGCAGTTTTCTATCCCTTGTATCAAATGCATATTCTCCCTAATTTCTACCTATTACTAGACGAAGGTCGCACTCTGTGTGAGACCCTACAGCCTGACCCTACTACAGGTGGGGCTCGAAGCCCCAGAAGGCAGGTGCCGTACCTGTTTCAGTATCATACTTATGTGGTTAATTCGTTGACATGAGTGTTGTCGGGACCACCATGACTGTATCCGTGATGAATACCGCAGTTTTAGTCTTTTTCGTCAAAACTATGTCGTTCGAGTTAAAGCCTAGGGTACGGTCAAACTGTAAACTCCAATAGCTCGAAACTGGTTAGTCTCCATCGATCTTTAGTCAAATAATGTTGGACTTCTTCCAACATACTCTGGCCAGAGTTTTCACTATAGATCGAACTAACACCCCATTGACCGGGAGAGACGAATCCTATTTTGGTCATTACTCTCCTCGCACACTTCAAATGTCACCCAACCAAAAAACCTTTCCACAGGCCTTGCCTCGAAGCTAGGTCAGGGATCTAAGTGGCAATGTTTCCGTATAGGTTCGTACAATGACCTCAAGTCAAAAGACCAACTAGCCTATCATCACTAAGAGTTATCATTGACAGATTGGTCAATCATAACCATATGATAACTCTTGATGGGTCGTTCAGTGAACTCATTCTCCAATGAGTAGCTGTGTCTCGTCTCCGACTTCGCCAAGTCGAACAACCATGAGATCATCGTCACCGCTACATGGTGAAAACTAAGACACAATGGTCTACCCGATGTTTTGATATCCTTTTCTCGAAACATCTACGACCACCAACGTTTCTAGATGTACGCTACTCACGGTCAAGCATTTCTCCATGATCGAGATCCTCATCTCGATACATGTTTGACCTTGCATTAAGTTTCAGGACTTTACCTAAGTTTCTAATGATAACTACATTATGATTTAACTTAGATAAATTCTTACCATACAGCTTACTGTAATTTTGAATAAGATATTTGTACAATTACACAGAGATAAATTTCCTCGAGGGCATAAATCTCCCAACCGGTGCATCCTTTTTGTCGTTGCCGTTAAACTTCCGCCTCTCTTCATTTCTTCACTTTTGGACCTAACCTCTAACCTTTTTGTTCGGATCCCCTCCTGTGGGTTTTCTTTTCTTTTGTTATCTTTCTTCTTTTTAGAAGAAGATGCATTATGAGTTTCAGGTAAGTGGGCAGTGCCAGGTGGCGCATATTATGAGTGGCGAGGAGAAGCTCTCTGTTTTGTTCAGCCATGAGTAAACATGACAACAGCTCAGCATACTTGGTGAACTTTCGTTCACAGTATTGCTGCATCAGTCTCGCATCCTTTTCGTGGAAATACGTGTATGTCTTTTCCAGCATGCGATTTTCTGAGAAATTTTCACCACACAACTTTAGGCGTGAGGTGATACTAAAAAAACTGAGTTGTACTCAGCTATAGACTTAAAGTCATGTAGTCTTAGGGTCTCCCACTCATATCGTGCCTTTGGAAGTATAACATCTTTCTAATGTTTATATCTTTCCTCTAGGGCAGTCCACAGCTCAAGTGTTTCTTCGACCGTAAGGTATTCAGCCTTTAGGGTCTTGTCCATATGGTGACGAATATAAATAATGGCTTGCGCCTTTTCAATGTCAATTGCCTTTCCATCTTTTGTCACAGCAGAAATGAGGGATTTAGCCCGCAGGTGAAATTTAACATCGAGCTGATAGCTTACGTAATTCCTGCCTGATGTATCCAGCACTTCGAAATCAACGCTTGCGATTTTTGCCATTTTATCTAGCAGAGCACAAATTTGCATATATTAATAATACATAAAACATTTTCATGCAGATGCAATTTTTAAACGAATAAGCTAATTGCGTGGATCAGCCAGTCCCACATAAAATAAATAATGTCTAAAGTCCATATTACAGTCCATATTACACAAATGAAAGCGAAAAAGTACAACTTTGGAAACCTCATGCGTCCCATTTTTAAATTCTCCAGCTTCAAGATTGGCCTCCGCCTCTGTGGAAAGTAGTCATCAATCTTGGACATCACATAATTTCCTCACTACAATTTTTCTCAAAAGAAATATATAGGAAAAGTAAAATGTGTGACTAAACAGCCGATCCAAAACCACAATTAGCCATCCATGCAAAAATTTGTGCTCATGCAACATTTTCATAACACATCACAGTCATCACAGATTCAGAATATGAAAAACATAATAATTTAAAATACTTAATAATTATTCAGACCACGGGACGATGTCATACACCGTTAGGTTAGGTGACTAACGACAGAGCAGTCGCAGTATCTTTATAATTATTAAGTTAATACCGCACAAATTAGCATAAGTTTATCCCAGAAAATGAGCCATAAAAGGTAATGTTATGCATATAAAATATGATCCTAAAAAGAGGTATCATAAAATGCAATTCGTTGTGCATTATGGGCTAGTTCAAAAGAATTTGAATGATGCCCAAATTACTTATTTATTCATTATCAAAGGAAAAAGTTTTCCTTTTTATATCCCAAAATGATCACCATGAGCCCAAAATTTCCCCACAACGTTCCCAATTTGATCCTCTATTTTATCAAAATTTTCTGGAATTTTTAGGGCCCAAAATGCCCATTTTCCCATTTCCCATTTTCCCTTCACCTTTTCTTTCCTTTTTTTTTTTCAAAAAATTAAACCCGGCTTGAGGCTCGCAGTATGGCTGCAGGCTTCAGGCCTGCAGCTATTTCCCCATCCTTTTTTTAAAATAACGCGGGCCTGAGCCCGCAACATGGGCTGCGGGCTTTAGGCCCGCATCAGTTGTTGCTGCTTTTTTTAATAATGCGGGCATGAGCCCGCGGGAAGTGCTTCAGGCACGTAGCAAAAATCTTCCACATTTTTTTATTAATGTGTTGGGCCCGAAGGCCCAACTGTTGATTGAAGGGGCGGTGGCTAGGGTTAGCCGCCGTCGCTCCTATGGTGCCCTCTAATGGGGGAGAGGGGAGCCGTCGGTAGGCAGTTGAGAGGGGGCCGACCGTGAGGCAGGGGGTGAGGGGCGCCGCCGGTAGGCGGTTGCGAGGGGGCCATCCATCGTGAGGCGGGGGTGAGGGGCGACGTCGGTATGCGGTTGCCAGGGGGCCGCCCGCCATGAGGTTGGGGTTTGATGCCGCCGTGAGGCTGTTGGTAGGTAGATAGCTCCGACTTCAGGCAGAGTAACAAGAGGGCGGGGCGGCTCCGACTTCGGGCGGGGCGGCAAGGCGGTCAGAATGAACGGGGGGCTACACCGCCTTCGGGGCGGTTAGAGTCAGCGCCGTCAAGGAGGCAGGTGTAACCCCCCGTAAAACACAGTACGATGTAATGCCAAGCTTCTGCGTACGTGCATTTGAAATATGGGTCGAATGGCAAACTTGTAAATTTTCAACTTTTGCTAAAACCCCAACTTTCTTCCCCAAATCTTTTTTCTTCCCCCTTTCTATTAATTTATGTTTCAAATTTCACATGTGCCTTCATTAGTTTCTCTTTATTTTCCTTTCATTTTCAAAATCCCTTGCATTTTCATTTGCATTTTAATTTTTCAATTCATTGTCTTTTATTTTTCCTTTGAATTTCCTTCATTTTCCCTAATGGGATTTTCCCCTCTTGGGCCTTGGGCCAAACCATATAGCTACAAAAAAAAGAAGACAAAAAGAAATCAAAAAGGAAAAGAAATCAAAAGGGGTTGAAAAGTCAAATTCTCCAAACTTCTAAACCTTTCTAAATCTTACCTTCTTCATTCTTTTCTTTTTTTAATTTACTTTAATTCCCCTCCCCTCCCCAACCTGGCCGAACCCTCTAGCAACACAAAAAAACAAACAAAAGAAGAGAAGAAAGAAAAGGAAGAAGAAGGAAGAGGAGGGCTAAAGGGGATTGAAATCTTCATTTGAGGTAGGATTCTAATTAGAGAGTGACTCTTTTAGGCCTATAATTCAACAATAAAACCTGCAATTACTATTTATGCAATAGTTTTCACACTAATTTGATGAACTTCATGCTAAGTTAGTGCAGATTTTAAAACCAGAATTTTGCTGTGAATGTTTTCATGCATATATCATTCTGTAAACTGCGTTAAATTCTGAAATAATTATGCTGAATTAATCAGTTGGGTATCCACAACTTTCAATTTGGAAAATTTTCCAAATTCGAACAACAATTCGGGGTAAAAAAATCAATCTTTCCTGCATGTTAGATTTTACTCTCTTGAGACACCTCTCAAAAAATACTCCTATCTCTCTGATCAGTTAATGAACTTTCGTGTTCTTGGTCTCGTTGGAAACTTAATAACCTGCTTTACAACTTTCTCCTAGAGCATGTTTTTGTGATTCGAACTGCAACATGATTGAAAGCTGTGATGTTTTAGAGCACACAAAATCTGCCTGAAAAATAGATTTGACTTGTTTCACAAAATAAATCACCGTAATTTACACAGTTGCTATGTATGCTTGAAATTTGATCAGTGAAATCCCAGCAACTATATCTATAACTTTCACTATGATGAAAAGTTCACGTTCAGTACAAATTTGTGATGTTATTTGCCCGTTAGTGTGACTGCAGGTGCATTTCCAGCCATCTGAAATGTTTTGGGTGATGCTGCACCATGTGTAAATGTGCATCTTACCTCTCTTATGCATATGTATTATCATTATTGCCTAAGCTTATTGGTCATTGCGGTCTCTTATGCATATGTATTATCATTATTGCCTAAGCTTATTGGTCATTGTGCGATATACTTGTGGAATCACTAATATTGTTGTGTAAATGAGGCCAAATTATAATTTATAAGTCCTGGGGTAACTTGTTCCACTCTAACGTGGGTAAATATCATTGGAAGGGGTGGGGGAGACCTGAATAATACGTAGGAATCAGGGCTGGACTTGTGGGGAGTTGTGATGATATGTGATGCCCACATGGCAATGTACCGTGAGAGGATGTATGTTGATCTTATCTCGCTCGCACTCCCATGAGTGGGAGTGGGCAGAGTTCGAGAGGCCCCGTTAAAATTCATCAGTGCTCGTGTACCATTGGCAGGGTAGTTGAGAGCCACCCACCCGAGGTGAGGTCCAATCCCTGATACACAGCGTGGTGTCCAGGTCTCCAAATTAATTAGATCATGAGAATGTTGCTTACTTTACTTCTTTTATAATACCGTAATCGTACTGTTGCCTAGTAGTTCTATTAGACCATTAAAATAACAATAATAATAACAACAACAAACAAAAACCTAAAAGTGTTCCTTTCTAGTTGGGTTTCCTACTGGGCACGCTGTGACGTGTCCATGTTGTCTTTGAGGACCAGAACAGGCGGGAGCTGAGCCAAAGCTAAGGGAGCTTCGCCATGTAGGAGACTCTCACCCTTCAGACACCTAGGATTAGATTAGCGATTGTGAGTTGTCCCCTTTCTGGTGTACTTTTGTTTGGGGACTTTCTTATGTCCATATGTTATAGAGTGATGTCCTCTGTGTTGTACCTGGCAGATGCTTTAGTTGCACTCTGTATTTTGCTCAGATGTTGTGTGGTATCTTAGTTGTACTTCGTACTTGTATATGACTCTGTGACAGATAGTACTTTGATTGTTGTGATTGGAGCATTGGTAGTTTTCTTTTCCTTCTGTTTGTGTTGTCCCAGCATGTGCAGTGGCTTGCTTGTAATAAATTTACATTTTACGCTTGGTACAATACCGCGGTCTGTTAAATACCCATCTTCCATTTGTCCTAGAAATCTTGAAAACCATGGTATTTGGGAGAATGGGGCGTGACAGTAGGTATTAGGTCACGGCTAGGGTGCCGTGACAGGCAGCCCACGATGGCTGGCGGCAAGGCCGCCGGCGAAGCCGTTGGGGGGGAGGGGCGGGGCTGCAAAATGTATAATTTTTTGTTTCGTTATCAAATATCATGTAAAAATATAAACCCTAAAAATAGGGTTATTATGATACGAAAACAAGGATCGACGATTAAAAAAATGTCGTTATTTGATTATCAACCCGTTTTCCAATCCGATCTTGCGAGATCGATGGAAAAATAAAATCATGATCATGATTAAAATGAAAATTTTAAAGATCGTTTCTCTAAATACATCTTCCAGATCTAGTGACGGTTGACGAAGCCTACACGTGGAAAACGACGCCCACGCCTGGAAGACGAAGTCCGTACGTGGTAGATAAAACCACGCGTATGGATCTACAGCCTTCTTCTCGCTTTCGCAATGAACGTGGTTTTGTGGAAAAATTTAGAGTCTCGTGTTGATAACGTGTTGTGAAGTAGCAAATCTAGAACGTGTTGTGAAGTATCAAATCTCGGGGGAGACCACAGTCCTTTATTTATAGTAGAGGGAAGAGCGTACATAGATAGAGTTACAATTGATATGATCTTATCATATGGATAAGACGTAATCCCCAATACAAACTCCCGTCAACATTCGTTTACAACACCATGAATTTATTGATCATTTTTGTGTGTGTGATAAAAATCAAGTTTTCTAAGCTTTCAACCTTCAAGAAAAATACTCACTTTTGGCATATGCCATAAGATTCTCTCTACAATCTATTGGCCAAGTAGTTCTAATCTCCTAAGCTTTCATCCCCATCTTATTAGTGATCACAATCAAATTTCTTAGCCTCACTTTACACCAAAAGCTTCAATCAAGGTTAGATGAAAGTTGTGCTTCATCAAGAAAATGTGTTGTAAGCATTTCTCACCTATAAGTTATGAGACGGGAAAAACCCTCAAGTGTTTGAGGTGATTGTTGTGAAAATCTTCATTGTGTTGAGTTGGTTGGCAATCCTCATCGTGTTAAGGTGGTTGTAAAATTCTCATTGTTTGGAGATGTTTGTAATCTTATCTAATGAGAGGTTAGTAGCAAAAATCCAAAGAGATTGGGAACTGGACTAGGTCACGGAGTGACTGAACCGGGATAATTTCTCTGTGTTTGCGTTGCTTGCTCTCTTTGTGTTTATTCTTGCAATTGATATTATTTTACTGTTACACTTTATCTCGTATTTGCAAGATTACTTCATTGTTGATTAAGACCCAAGTAAGGTAATTCTTATTGGAGTCTTAATTAGAAAATTAGAGGAGTTATTTTAAAGTTGTGTTTGATTTCTTAAACACTATTCAACACTCTCTAATGTTTCTTTCTGCCATCACATGATCCATCACTATACCTTATTCTGTTTAACAAATTAATGTTTACAGAATTTTAACAAGACTAAAAAATATTCGTTCATATAAACCTCAGGTTCTCGAAGTATATAAAAATCCAATTAAAAGCTAGCATGAAGCACAACGTCCAGCTGTATTCAATTGGCTGTCTCTTTTCATGAACCATATTATGCTCTCCTTATGGGATTGGGTTGGCTCCTATGCGTGTTGATGTGATCGTCTAACGCGACTTGGACCGTTTTATCAATACTTTTTGTGGGCCCAACCACACACCTTTTGCTCTCCTAAAAAAGAAAAAAAGAAAAAACAAAAGGTGGGTAGTGGAGCCTACAAAAAGTATTGATCGAACGGTCCACGTCGCGATCACAAGGTCCAACACGCGTAAGAGCCAACCCGATCCCCAGCTTACATGTTCTAAATCCCTTCGGGGCCCTCTCTTAATGCACTCGAACACCTCGGAGTGCTGCTACTCACACTTGTTAAATTTATTAACTAGTTTGTCATGACAAATTTGTAAATAAATGTAACGATGTTTGCAAAATGCGTAAGGTGACTAGCAGCATTCAACGTCTCGTTCTGCTCCATCATAATAAGAACCCAAAAAGACCCCAAACATTCTAAGTTTTTTACATCCAACCCCACTTGTCGCTTCTTGGGTCTCCGCAAAATATTTTGAAGAAATTGCAGAAGAAGGACGATGAGCAGCATCGGCACCGGCTACGACCTCTCCGTCACCACCTTCTCCCCCGACGGCCGCGTCTTCCAGATCGAGTACGCCGCCAAGGCCGTCGACAACAGCGGGTACCCACTTCTTTTTCCTATTTCTTTCTTTTTTTAACCTAACATCTTCGCCTTTTCCCCCGAATTTTGCAATCTCAAACTAAATGTTCGCTTTTTTGTTTGCTTAAGGACTGTGATTGGGATCAAGTGCAAGGATGGGATCGTTCTGGTAATTAATTATTTTTTTTAAAATTTTAAAATTTTAGGTTATTTTGTGTTGTTTTAGTGCGGCTGACGGTCGTTAGGGTTTTGGTTTTTAGGGAGTGGAGAAGCTGATTACGTCGAAGATGATGCTGCCTGGATCAAATCGGAGGATACATTCGGTGCATCGCAATTCTGGCATGGTAAATTTCTTCAATTTATTTGCCTTTTTTATTAGAAGAATTTTGGGTTGTTAAAAAAATGAACATATTATTCTTTTTCCAAGAAACCAGCTGAAAACATCTGATAATGTAGAAGCTAGAAGGAATAGTTTAAACAAAACGTTTATTGACTGTGATGATTGCCATTGTTTTCCCAACAAAAATTTTCATGTCCGTAAATCTCTCCTGGCTTTGTGAATTGTACTACTTTTGGTCATGAATGATTTGTATGAGGGGATGATTGAAATTGAGAGTTGCAAGGGTATGCAATGGCCATTGGCGTAGGAATATGATCACTAATGGCTAATATGCTAGTTCAACAAACTGATATCAGTGGGCATAACACATTAATATGGATGCACCTTCACCAAAAATAGATTGTCATTATTGGCCAAAGTAAGCATAGGCGATGATTTAATGAAGAGTGTTATGTCGTGATAGGAGGTGAATCACTATATAGACCGAATCATGGTCCTACTCTTGTGCATTCAATGTGGTTACTTTTAAGTTCAATTCTTTTGGTTCAATGGCACATTGTTGTTATAGAATAAGCTGATGTCGGGGACCATCTTGCACACATGTAAGTGTAGCTCGGATTTATTGAGGAATGGGGGATGATGTTTTAGTGGATATGGCTAGTTGTTTAATGGTTAAACCAATATATTTTCAACTGTATCCGACTTCCAGAAGGTATACACATTTACACCAGCGAGGGACCGTGTTTTGTACTAGAAACCTTGTTGGCCGGCTCCTTTATAAGTATACCAGCAAACTCACTTTCTTCTTGAACGTCAGGCAATACCTGCATGAGATTAAGGCAAGAGATTACCATATGGTCTATTATCTCGATGATTCAGTGGTTTATGTAATCATAATTAAGCAACAATAAGCATTGTGGTTTGATCACCATACCATGTCAAAAGCTGACTATAGTGAATCCCTTTATTAAGTTGGAATTCTGGCAAACTAAAATTATGTCTTGGTATTATAAAAATTGTAATTGAGGTAGTGCAATTGCTTGTGGGTTACAATGGTCTGGCTTATTATCTGTACATCACATTTTCGGTTCAATTTTTTTTGGCTTATGGTCATTCCCTGTTGGGCCTTCTTTGTTAACTACTTATTAGAATTTGAATCATTTCCATTTTCTCATAAAACAAGTAAGTTATTTGTTAAAACTGAAGACTTTCAGATAAGTTTGCAAAAGGCCCTTACATAAGTAGCTTCTTGCAACAACGGTTGGGATATGGAGAGTTAATTACAGATTAATTCCAGTAAGTTATTTTGGGTTGGGTGGAGAAAAAGCGAGTAGAGTCCAATATTAAATCTTTTGCTCATTAGACATAGTCTTCATCGGTGAAGAGTTCACATAACTCTAGTTACGGACTAATAATTTGTCTTACACAGACTATCTCTTTTTGGTAGCCTTTTGTAAGTGGTCAAACTGAGCCAAAATTTTAGCCTTCCAACCTGGCACAAAAGACTTATATCGATTTGAACCATGGTTAAAATATCGTTCTTGGTATTGGTAGGTGTTTTGTAGTATCGATATTGGTTATATGGAAAGTATCGGATGTACGTGCCAAATGTATCATGCTTCAAGTATCAATTACCTTTGCTTGGATATTGGTTGCAAGTAGAGCTTAAGCTATGAATTTTCTCTACCCTCTTTTGTCATCTATTTCTCTAACACACCATCAATTTGACATTTTTATAAAATCTTATATTATTTAAATCAGTTAGCCTAGTTTTAAGTTGAGTCCATCGTAATGTTTAATGTAGTAGCCTATATTATACCGAAATGGTCTACCAATATATGTGTATTGGTGAAACTGGAAGAGTTTTGCCCAGTCCTGATAAAAATGGGTTTGTTTTGTGTCACGCTTTTAATAATCAAAGGTTTTGTTCGTATCACCCTTTAAATCTGATAAGAAATGTCCGATATGTATCAGTATTTACCCGAAAGGAAAACAACTAATCACCTTAAAGTGAAATGTATAAAAAAAATACAAACTTTGAGAACTATACCAAACTGGTCCTTCCTGCGCCCCACCCCCATCCCTTTACGTATAGTTAAGACCGATCATGATTTTAGAGTAGATTTATAAATTAGACATATAAAACTATTATCAAGCTTGGGAAAAAGGGATTGATTAGAAGGCATAATGGAACTAGTAGTTGATCTAGATAAACTACTTGAAGAAAGAGATTATATGAGATTTGTGCTCTTCTTCTTTTGATTTTACATCGCTTATATGACGAAGAGGATGAGCAGAAGTGGTCGTCTATTGGGCGCGGTTCAGCTAGCAGATACTCTTAGAGCATGTGTAGTAAGAAGTCCCTAAGTTAGCGTACTATGAGGGACCGCCAAGAAAATAGGAAATAACCTTCTCGACCAACTGATCTACGTTCTTTCGTCATGCATGCAATGACAATATGACATGAGAGCGTTCCCCTCGTCCTCAATGTGCGTCCACAGCTTACTCGAGTGTTTGAAATGCTTGCTTGTTCCACCCTGATTTCTACACGCAAAATCGCCCTTCAAATCCAGTTTCAGCCTCTATTTGGAATCCATTATGGACTAGATTATTGGAAATCTCTTGAACTAACCCAATCAGTAAAAAGCTTGTTAGAGAGCTTTACATTTAGAATTAAAGAGGATAATTTAAGTTGTAAACAATGAAATAAATGTTGTAATGTAGCTGAAATAAAACCGAACTAAATTATAGAATCAATAGACCATAGAGACCACTTCATGCAAACTAGCAAGCAAACTCACTATGTACTTACTTTACTGAACCCATAACTCCTGTCTTTTTTCACCTTACTTTGGTGCTTTCCTTGAGTAGTTGCTTTATGTTGTCAGATAGGACTTCTCCATCTATGGTTTTGGCCATGGATCATAGCTCCATATGACTCAAAAGAAAAACATTGGCAAAGTTTGTGGATCGGCTGCCATCAACCTCGAACCCTAGAATTGGTTGTATGATTCTTTCAAAAGGAACTAGGAAAAACTTTGAAAAAACTTAAGCAGGAGTTTTTACCATGACCTCAAAAATGTTGAGTTTGGTGCTGTAAACGAATAAGAGGATTTCCCATAAAACTTAGTCATTTAGCTGGCTGAAAGGGAAGTCAACCATGGCTATGCAGATCTAGCTTATGAAAAATTGATTCTATGAGGCTGGTAGATAATTCAAGAAGAATAGTGCATGATAACATTTCCAAAATAAGGCAAACATCAGTTATGTGTATGGGATTATACACAGATGATACATATGAAGTTGTGCTCATTTAACCAATGTCCTGAACTGAATATAGGAAGAGAAGAACATGCTAATATTACAAAAGAATGCAATCCATCCATAAGAACAATATGGAGCTGGGTCCTGGGATAACATGAATTTTTTGAGATGATATAATTATACACACATGAAGTGGATTTAAATATGATTTGTGCAAGTTCCTTATTTGATGGAGACTTTTGATTCTAGTTCTTCAGATGTATAAGGTAAATGTTATAAACGGTTCAGATAGAGATCACATGGCTTATCAGGTTGCTGACTTTCCTATTCTACTGGCGAAGCACATTTATCTCCAATCTTGAATTGTGACAAACTATTGCTTTAAGGAGGGTAATATCCTTTAAAGTTGAAACATTTTGCTTCTTACTCAAGGATTTCATGGTTTTCATTTTTCAGAATTGATCACTACTTTGTTAGGAATACCATTGAATAGTAAGTCAGCTATCTCCTTATATGCAATAAGTGCTACGGCAAAAATGATAACTGTGAACCACACCTTCTACAACACTGTTACATTATCAGTTGTACCAAATTACATCTGTAGACTTTATATAAAAACTTTGGAAGAAGCATTTGGTGAGTATGTATGTCTGACTTCTCATTTTGTGTACAATGTTTTTGTATATTGTTAATATCATTTGCCCTTCCTTCCATCTTGCTTTTGTGTCTCATTATCCTCAATTATAGGCTGTAGCTGGCCTAGCGGCAGATGGCAGGCAAATTGTTGCACGTGCAAAGTCTGAAGCAACTAACTATGAAAGGTTAGATATGCTAACTCTTGTCGATTATGATCATGGATTTAATTTCTAAGTTCTTCTGAAAATTGATGCGTGGTGTATAATTGTGTTACGAACAGAGTTTATGGTGAACCCATTCCTGTGAAAGAACTTGCAGACAGAGTGGCTAGTTATGTTCATCTGTGTACGCTATATTGGTGGCTCAGGTAGGCTTAATACTCTCACATTTTTCCCTTGCTGATCGTGTGATTTAAACTTAAGGCAAATCACCCTTTTTTTTATTAAAATGAACTCTTCATCTCATGGTGTTGCAGACCATTTGGCTGTGGAGTCATACTTGGAGGTTATGACAGAGATGGACCACAACTCTACTTGGTGGAACCATCAGGCGTTTCATATGTAAGTTCACACTAAAGCTTTATTAATTTCAAATTGAAAGAGACTATTTGGAGCTGAATTATTTTGTTTCAATAAAGAAACATATATGTGCAGTCGTGATTGCATGTGTGGCTGTGGTGATGGGGTATGTGAACATGAATGTATCATTATGTGAGCTCTTGGTTCATCTGTCTTTAGAAGTCCATCTAGTTGATCTTGAATTTTTCAGTTACATGAAATTCACAATCCGTGTTATGATACTTGTACAGAGATACTTTGGCGCTGCAATTGGGAAAGGAAGACAGGCCGCCAAAACGTGAGTTAGTAATGACTATTCACATCCGTAATTTTCATATTATTGCCATAGTAGAATAATGTACTAAAAGTTCACTTTATTTATTGATGCCTGATTGAGTGTGGAAAGGAGTAAAGGTTAGATACATGACACGCTCGCGCACCGTTGCGCACACACATGTATTTGTAAACACTGCTACAAAATGCAGTATGTGCTTTCACGGGGTTAGCAGGCGCATACTCATACACTTCAAATGCAGTTTGTTTGTTTTAAGTAAATACAAAATAATAAACAAATCGAGGAAATCAAGTGACTATGGAATGCGTAAAACATGATATTATTGCTTACCACCATACAAAAGAATCGAATAGCTTGGTGAACAATGATGACAGAATGTTGATACTTAACCACATATCAATAACAACTATAGACGACAAATTCAATCTAATGAAGCTATTAAACGGGGAACGTGGGTGGGCATGACACGGACAAAGACATGGACGCGCAATACATTAATTTCTTAAAGCGTGAGACATGGGGACACTTCTAAAAGGGCACTATAACCATTCATATATAGTCACGTGCGTGCATCCAAAGCCCAGATACCTATTTCTACTCATATAGTAACATATAATGCTTACAACCTATCACTTACTTTTATGGAATTGCAAAAGTAATATCATCATAGTATTATATAACTTAACGTATTTGATACAAATGACAATCATTTCCATAAACTTTAGTCATTGATATATAGATGCAACTAAATGAAATTTTCAAATATATTAAATCATATAACATGAACAAGTGTATGAGTTATATACAACATGCATACACGAAGTTTTTGAAAAGAAGTGTCTAAGAAGTGTCATCGTGTCCGACACAAGATCTCGCGTCCAATACAGGCTTCACGATAGTGCGTGTGCTATGTGGCAATGAGGCATACATATCATTTTAATGTAAATGAATAAGTGGCTGATTACTTAAAAAGGAAAGGAAAGAAATTAAATAACTACCCTATAAAGCAATCAATTTCTTCCCGAAAGAAATAACCAATCTATGGAAGGAGCAGCCAGAGAAGAACTAACAGAAAACCTGAAATTTCAAAGAGGCTGGAAAGACGACCATAAAAAATCATGTAACCCCTAACATAGCAAAGTTCTGTGGACCGTGCATTTTGGGATGCATGATCGCCTAATGCCTTAAAACAGATGTGCCAAGCTGGCTCATTCAAGCATGCAACGACAAACATGTCTTATAATTTTGTTTATACAACTTTGTCCCATTCATCAGAAACTATGTTTTGAAAAGCATTGGCATGTAGCGAAGCAATAGACATATTAGAAGATTAGGTAGTGTATGCTACAAAGCGACAAACATAAGCTACTTGAATTTTTCAGTTTTTATTTATTTTTTTAAAATTAAAAATAGATTTAAAAAGCAAAAATAAGAATATATATATATATATATATATATATATATATATATATATATATATATATATATATATATATATATATATATATATATATATATATTAATGGGTATCATACGCCATATGAGAGCCTCTCTCATACGCCCTCTCACATAAAGCACCCAAGTACAAGCCCACATGGGCTTGTACTTGGTTGTACTTGGGTGCTTTATGTGAGAGGGCGTATGAGAGAGGCTCTCATATGGCGTATGATAGCCATTATTCTCATATATATATATATATATATATATATATATATAGGGTAAAGTGTTCCTAGGGTGACTCCTTAGATTATATATATATATATATATATATATATATATATAAATATAATTCAAAGAAATTGTGAATAAATAATTCAAAATCCTAGTCATGCACAACTTTAAATACACAATTATTATCACATGCAAACATATACTACAATAAGATTTAGACATGCATGTTTATGGAAACCAATTCAAGTCATTAACACCATAATTATCACAAATTCAAGCCTCATTGATCTTTGCTTAGATCTGGTGGGCAGATTTTGATCAGAATTCGATTGTTGGCCTATTTTTTATAGAATGAAGGAAAGATGAGATTTGAGCGATGAAGAAAGGAGGAAGGCATACTGAGAAGAGAGCATTAAACCCCTAAGAGAATGGAAGGACTGCCCCAAGCCCTACATGAGAACACAAAAGGAAAAGAGGGCAGAGCATTTTTGACTCTTTAAATTCTGGAGCAAAAATATTGATGAGATGAGTGGGGCCACTTGTTTTAGTGAAAACAAAAGCAATAAAAGAAGGAAACCAACAGTTTTGTCCCTAAACCAACTAAATTTCGTAACTAAAAGTATAGAACTCTTTAGAGAAAAGCGTGTTCATCTGCACCATGCTTTCCATATATAAATAAAAGCACATGCCCCCCCATAGTATTGCACGGTGAATTTATGGTGGCCAGTTGGGGACAACCCCCTTTCCCCCTCCCCAAAGAAAAAACTGTCACAATTTCATTTATGTATGCCTATTTTTAGTAATAACCTTTTCATTTATGGATGTAAATTGCCACATTAAGCCTCACAATACCAAGGGAGAAAACTTGTTATCTTATAACGGTTTAAACTGTAATAAGTCTCCATAATTACTTACAAAAGCAAAGAAATCAATTACTGATCACGTTCTGATAGATCCTAGGGTTTGTTGAGGGAAAATAGGGAGTTGAGAGGAGAAATTAAGAGGAAAAGAGAATTCTTTCCATTGATTTCAGATCTGAAGCAACAAAAGAAAAGCCCCTATTCGAGACGGGGAGATCTCCTAGCTTTCTATTCGAGGGAAAAGCCTAATCCTCCAAAGTAGACATATTGGTCTATGGTTTTCATTCACAAAATAAGCATGAAAAGAAAATTAGGGCAGACTACACCTAATAAACCCCCAAATCTGCAGATTTGCAGATTTTACAAAAATACCCCTCTAACATCCAAAATTGCATAAACCCCCAGAAATTACAGATTTGCCCCCGAAGCTCCCGCGCGCCTCCTCATCTGGTATGTGATAGTCATATCAGTACTCCCCCCAAAAGAACCACCTTGTCCTCAAGGGAAATCAGGAAACTGTTGCCGGATCACCTATCGAGGTTCCCAAGTATCATCATAATCTGGTAGTCCGCGTCACCTGATCAGCACCTCCTGCACCCCAGCTGAACTCTGACGAACTCCCTCGACCTCCTGTGGCTCCAACAATAACTCCATATACTCGGTCAGGGTGGGTGGAAGAGTAGGGGACATGGTGTGGTCTCTAATAGCTTGTCGCAACTGGGACACGTGGAACACCGGGTGAATAGAGGACGTAGCAGGCAACTGTAGACGATAGGCCACCTTCTCAATCTTAGCCGTCACGTCAAAAGGTCCATAGTGGCAGGCTGCCAGCTTCTCGTTGCTCAGTCGTGCCACTGTCTTCTATCTGTACGGCCTCAACTTCAAATACACCTTATCGCCTACATCAAATTGCACATCTCTCCTATGCATGTCTGCCCTGGTCTTCATGATCTGCTGTGCCCTCAATAAATGTCGCTTCAGCCCCTCCAGCCGTCTAGTTCTCTCCTCCAAATGCTCCTCCACCTGAGACACATGGCTCATACCCCGCTGTAATGTATCAAAGGGAGATGGTCACAGCCGTAAAGAATACGAAAGGGAGTGCTTTGCGCTGCTGAATGGTAGGATGTATTGTACCAGTATTTCACCCACGCCAACCACTTCGCCCACTGCTTCAGCGACTCTGATGCAAAACACCTTAGATAGGTCTCCACGCTCCTGTTCATTACCTCCGTCTGGCCGCCAGTCTGTGGATGGTAATCCGTGCTCCTCCTCAAAGCGGTGCCCTGCACCTTGAATAACTCCTTCTAAAAACTGCTCAGGAAGACCTTGTCACGGTCAGATATAATGGAAGTTGGAAACACATGCAATCGAACTACATCCTTCATGAAAGCGGTAGCTACCGTCACCACTGTGTATGGCGCAAAGGAATGAAATGTGCGTACTTGCTGAGGCGATCGACCACAACAAGTATGAAAGTGAACCCCCTGACCTCGGTTACCCCTCAATGAAATCCATGCTAATGTCCTCCCAGACTCTCTCTGGCAAGGCTAATGGCTGAAGTAATCCTGTGGGGGCCATCGCCATATATTTGTGACGTTGCAGACGTCACACTCTGCTATTAGGTGGGCGATGTCCCTCTTCATTCCCGGCCAATACAGCTCCCTCGCCATCCTCCTGTAAGTCTGCTGCACCCCTGAGTGACCCCCAACCGAACTGCCATGGAACTCCTGAAAGATGGTGGGTATATGTGAAGATCCCCGTGGTAGCATCAACCGCCCCTGATATAACAACATCTGCTCACTTAAAGTGTACCATGGATGGTCGGTAGATCCCCGCTGCAAAGCCTCCCGTATGGCCATCAATCCCTCATCTGCCTCAATTTCCTGCGCCATCGGCTCCCAGTCTAGTAATACTGGCACAGAAATGGCCACCACCTCTGCCACCTCCTTACGAGACAAGGCATCTGTTGACTTGTTCTCCAAGCCTGGCCTGTACTGGATCTCGAACTGATAGTGTACCAACTTGGACAACTACTTCTGATGCTCTTCTGTAACCATGCACTGCTCCAGAAGGTACTTCAGGCTTCGCTGATCCGTCCGCACCACAAACTTCCTCCCCAATAGATAAGGTCGACACTTCTGGATCGATAAAACGATCGACATCAACTCCCTCTCATACACAGACTTCAGCCGTGCTCAGCCTGACAACACCTGACTAAAGAAAGCCACTGGTTGCTGATCATGCATCAGCACCGCCCCAAGCCCATATCCGGACGCACCCGTCTCCACCACAAAAGGCCTACTGAAATCAAGCAAAGCTAGCACGTGCACTGTCGTCATCGCATGCTTCAGGGACTCGAAAGCACTGTTCGCTCTCTCGCTCTAATGGAAGCTGTCCTTCAACTGCTCTGTCAATGGTTAAGCAATAGTGTTGTATTACTGGATAAACTTCCTTTAATACCCCGTCAGGCCTAAGAACCCACGCAGTCCTCGTAAGGTCGTGGGACGAGGCCAATCCACCATGGCAGTAATCTTCGACATATCTGCCGCTACCCTCTCAACCGACGCCACGTGACCAAAGTACTCACCTGGAATTGTCCAAAGAGGCACTTCTTCATGTTGGCGTATAACTGATGCTCCTATAGCTCCTGCAACACCACATGCAAATGCCCCACATGCTCCTCCATAGTACTACTGTAGATGAGGATGTCGTCAAAGAACACCAGCACAAACCTTCGCAAGTAGGGCCTCACGACCTTGTTCATCAAGACCTGGAACGTCGCCGGGGCGTTGGTCAGCCCAAAAGGCATGACCAAAAACTCGTAGTGGCCCTCATGCGTCCTAAACACCGTCTTGTGAATATCTGCTGCCCTCATCCGTATTTGATGGTACACTGATTTCAGATCTATCTTTGAGAACATTGCAGCTCCATGCAACTCGTCAATCAACTCGTCAATAACAGGAATGGAAAATTTATCGGGCATCGTCTCCTTGTTTAGGGCTCGATAGTCTATGCAAAAACGCCAGCTACCATCCTTTTTTCACAAGCAGGACCGGGCTAGAAAAAGGACTCATACTCAGTTGTATCACCTCTGCCTGCAACATCTCCACCATCATCTCAATCTCGTTCTTTTGCACATGAGGATACCGGTAAGGACGCACGCTAATAGGGAAAACTCCCTCCTCAGGACAATATCGTGCTCATGGTCTCATGACGGTGGAAGACCATGCAGAGTCTGAAAAACCTCTCCAAAATGGCCAAGCAGCTCCTCTAACTCGGGTGCTAACTCCGGCTCCCCCGACTCTCCATCCTCCGCTACTGATAGGAACTGGAATTCCACCAAGAATCCCCCTCATGTAGACTGCAGTGCTCTGGTCATGGCTTTGTAAGAAAATCGTGGCGGCATAGGCTGGGATCTTCCTACAACACTACAGTCCATCCATCCTTCTGAAACTCCAACCTGAGTAGCCCCCAGTTGGTCTTCGTGTCCCTGAGGGTTTGTAACCACTTCATCCCTAGGATGATGTCCGTACTACCCAGCTCCAGAGGAAGAAAGTCGGCTATAATCTGAATCCCCTGTATCGTAAGGATCAGTCCCCTGCATATGCCACTACTCTGTGCCAACTGCCCCGTCCCAAGCACCATGCCGAACCTGTCTATATCACTGATGTCCAGCCTTAGTCTCTTCACCAATCGATGTGAAATGAAGTTGTGGGTAGCCCCACTGTCGATCAATACTGTCACCTCCAACTCAGCCACCTGCCCCATCAATTTCATGATGCGGGTAGTCATGAACCCCACCACAGAGTTGAGGGAAACCTCTGCCAGATATAAATGTGGGTGCTCCTGATCCTCCTCAACGTCAGCCTTCAAGCCCACCTCATCATCTCCATCCTCGTCAGCTACTATCAGAATATGCATTCTACGGTCTCCGCACCGGTGTTCAGGAGAAAACTTCTAATCACACTAGAAACACAACCCCTTAGCTCTCTTCTCCCGCATCTCTGCCTCGATCATCTGTCGTACCTGCCCTGCTGGCCGTGCCACGACCCCACTCTCCCTGCCGACTCCTGTCCCCACCACTGGCGCCCTATTAGGAACCAACAAAAGACTTGATTTTTATAGCAAAATAATAAAGAAGAACAAGATATTTGAGCACAAAAGAGGTGTGCTCTCCTCCCAAGATACCGAAGAGGACGTTCGCACTCGTTTAATCTAAGAACTAATCCTAAAGACGCTCACTAGAAAATATCCAATATCAAGCATGAAAAATACAAGCGACGGCTAGCCATATATATAATAGAAAACTAGGGTTACTCGGCAATTGGGCATGCACGCGTAAACAAGCCAAAAAGGGGCCGGCGGCTAGCATGGGCCCGGCCCATGTGGAGGCAGGAATAGACCCGCTGGGTCTATCAATACTCCCCCAAAGAGCCACCTTGTCCTCAAGGTGGTGCCTGCAAGTCCCGACGGAGCTAGTCCGTGTGGGGGTCGTCCTCCCCTCCGATGCCTTCGTCCTCCACATCATCATCCTCGTCTGCTTCCGCTATCAATACTTGTAGCTTCCGATCCACACAGCGGTGACCCGGAGTGAAGCGTTCGTCACATCGGAAACAGAGCCCTTTTTTGCCTCTTCTCCCGCATTTCCGCATCGGTCATCCTTCGGAATGGGCCGCTAGTTGGTGGGGGGTTGTTTTGTTCGCCCGTCTTCTCCAGCCCCACCTGAACTACCTCCGTATTGGCCCCCGCTCCACCTGCTCCAGTCGAGGAGCCCCGCAGTAACTGCCCACTGTAGCTTCCCCCGCCTCTCCTATCCTCATCCCGGGAGTCCTCTACCATCTGTGTCATCTCGATGACCTCTGAAAGCCCTCGAGGCTTGTAGGGCCTCACCGCAGCTCGAAGACTAGGTCGCAGCCCCTTTAAGAAGGTGCCCTCCAGCGACTCGTTCGACACCCCATGAACTCGTCCGGCCAGTGTCTCAAATCTCTCGATGTACTCCCGCACCGGCCCCACCTGCCTAAGGACAAATAGCTGCTCGTGTAGGTTCCCCAAACGTGGGTCTCTATACTTCTCCAGCACCAAGTCTTTCAGCTCCTCCCAGCTCCGGATCTGCTGCCTCATCTCCTTCCACTGGAACCACCCCAAGGCTCTGTCCTCCATGCAGATGGTTGTTGCCTCCAGCTTCTGTGCCTCGGTCATGTGATGCGACGTAAAATACCGCTCAGCTGTGAATATCCAGGCATGTGGATCCTCCCCCGAAAATATCGGCATCTTCAGCTTCCTGACCCTGCAATCTCCACCAAAGTGCCCCTGCTCGGGCCTCCCCTCCTCCCTGTGATGCGGACGGTAGTGCTGTCTACTCTCGTCCTGAGTCTCGTACCGCCTAGGTGGTCCTCCTCCGCGGACCCCATAGTCTCCGCGGCCTCCATGCCCCTCGTCGCCTCCAAATCCGTCATCTGGCCACTCCTGGTAGTCTCCGTATCTCCCCGCAGTGCCTGCTGTGCGTCTCTCCTGGAGGTGGGGCGGTGTCTGCCACCTCCCATCGTCAAATCGAGGGTCGGGGGGTTCTCGATAGCCTTCGCAGTAGTCTCCGTGCTCCAGAAAATCACAGGGTCCCAAATCCTCCTCAAAGTAACGTGCCGGAGCTTCTCGACGCGGCTGCCCGTCGCGAAAAGTCAGAAAACCGTCGTTCGGCGCCTCGAAAACCCCGTGCGGGGCCTGTTCTTGTCCGCGGGGCCGCGGCCTGCCTGGGGCAGGGCCGTCGGCCCCGCCTGGTGACTCTGGGGCCCCAGCGGCCCCCCAATGGTCGGGGGGGTTTGCCGCCCCCCGGGGGGCTTTGCCGCCCCTGGGCGGTGCCCCTGGGGGCCCCAGCTGCCCCCTCGGAGGTCGGGGGGGGGGGGGGGGTTCGCCCCCCCTGGGGCCCTTGCCGCCCCTGGGCGAGTGTCCCGGGGGCCCTAGCTGCCCCCCTAAGGTCGGGGGGGGGGGGGGTTCGCCGGACCCCCCGGGGGCTTCGCCGCCCCTGGGTGGAGCCAGGGGAGGCCGCCGCCCCCTGGCGGCCCTCCTGGGGGTCGGCGGGGCGCTGGGGGGGCTGCCGCGGCCCCCCTCTGCTTCGCGCGTCCGTCCAGCGGGTTGGATGCTACCATCGGCCCATCTTTGGGCTTCCGCCGCCTTTCGCCTCACTTCTTCTCGATAATCGACCCTCCACGGTTCCTCATCATCATCATCAGCCAAATCCTCCACCAAAAAGCCGTTTCCCGGATCAAAGCTCTCAACTTTCTCATTCTCCTTCAAAGGTGCCGCCTTTTCTCCCGATTTAGGGTTTCCCCCCCCTTTGTTGTTCGCCGCCAACTGATTTAGGGTTTCCATCAATTGCGCGAATTGTTCGTCATGCTTCGCTTGATTTGCCGTCAATTGGTTGATGGAAGCCGTCAATTTAGCCATGGATTCGTCGTTGGCCGCCAATGATTTCTTGATCCCGTTGATTTCGCTTGTGAACTTTACCTCCAATGCCTCAATTTTGTCGCGCGATCTTGTCGTGGCCGCCATGGATCGTCACGTGCTCTGATACCAAAATGTTAGGAACCAACAAAAGACTTGATTTTTATAGCAAAATAATAAAGAAGAACAAGATATTTGAGCACAAAAGAGGTGTGCTCTCCTCCCAAGACGCCGAAGAGGACGTCCGCACTCGTTTAATCTAAGAACTAGTCCTAAAGACGCTCAATAGAAAATATCCAATATCAAGCATGAAAAATACAAGCGACGGCTAGCTCTATATATAATAGAAAACTAGGGTTACTCGGCAATTGGGCACGCGCGCGTAAACAAGCCAAAAGGGGGCCGGCGGCTAGCATGGGCCGGCCCATGTGGAGGCAGGAATAGACCCGCTGAGTCTATCACGCCCCTTTTGTTGTGATCGCCTTGGACCCTCTTGCAGGTGCCTGCCCCCGAAAAGAGGATCCTCTCCAAGGCCCGCGTGCCTTTCTCTCCTGGTCTAACCTATCCTCCACAATCCTGGCCAAACTCATGCAAGCTTGCAGACTCGTCGGTTCATGGGCCCTCACATCTGATCTGATAGCAAGCTTCAGCCCCTTCATGAAATTTTCCTCGAGCGACTCCCCTGACACCCTGCTGATTCGGCTGACCGACATCTCAAATTTCTTGATGTAATTTCTCACGGTCCCATCCTGGCTCAACGCATACAATCTCTCAAAAGTACTGCCTGCATGCACCTCCCCAAATTGCTCATCAGAAGCATCGTAAACTCCTCCCAGGTGTGAAAAGGCTGGTCCTGCTGCGTCCAACGGTACCATGATAAGGCCTCACCCTCCAGGCAGACCCCAACGGCTCTACGCCACTCCTCAGTCACTATAGATATCTCGAAGTATCTCTCGATCCTGTATAGCCACACGAATCAGGGTCCTCCCCTCGAAAACGGGCAACTTCAGCTTCCTGATACGGTTTTTCGCAAAAAACCATCCTGGTGCTCCTCTCCCCTGTGGGCAATCATGCCTCCTAAATGGGGGATGACGTGGTGCACCGAATCCATGACCTTCATCTCTCCTGTTCCATGCTCCTCCGCCCCCCGTCATCCCCCTGCCATCTCCATAGTATCAACGATCAGCCCCATGGTCTCTGTCGTGGGCCTCATATCCCATCTCATGTCTCAGCGGCTCCGGTTCGTAGAAATCTACCTCCCAGACTTCGCGACGCCCGTCAAAACTCTCGTTGCGTCCCATTTCATGCTCAACACCAGATCGATGGGCCGCCCGGGGCTCATCTTGGGCACGGCAGCCCAAATCCTATCGCCGAGGGCCTGGGCGGGCCGCCAGGCCCTTCGGCTGTCTTCTGCGGGCCACCGGAGCATCTGAAGTGCCCTGTTGGTTTACCGGGGCCTCCGCACATCCTGGCGGTCTCGCCAGGGCAAGGCAATGCCCTGGCAAGCCGCCAGGGCATCACGTGGCACCTGAAGGGCTGCCAGGGTACCGCTGGTGCCCTGGCGGGTCGCTGGGGCCCCGCGCCCCTCCCACACCGCGCGTAACACCTCCTCGTAGACTCCTTCGCCCTCCAGGATGTCGTGGAGCCCTCGTCGCATTACTTCGTCTTCGTAGAAGTCTAGATCCTTGTCATCCGTCACCTAATCTGCATCCGAAAGGAGCCCTTCGCGATGCGGATCCCTCGTTTCCTTCCCCTTCACCAGAGATCTCTCCTTATTCCCCAGATCTTGGGTTTCAACTTGCGGGGAGTCCCTTTGCCGCGCCAATGCTTTGATTTTCAGATTTGTTTGCCCTACGACCTCCATGAGTTGGGAAAACCTCCGATCCATATCAGCCCTTTGTTGTTCCACCGTCTTCGTTAGTCCTTGGATGGCGCCATCAACCTTCTATTCCAACGCCTCCTTCTTGTCTTTCGCTCTTGTGTTCGCCATGGATCAACCGCTCTTATACCAACATGATAGATACTAGGGGTTGTATGAGGGAAAATAGGGATTTGAGAGGAGAAATTAAGATGAAAATAGAATTCTTTCTATTGATTTCAGATCTGAAGCAACAAAAGATAAGCCCCTATTCGAGACGGGGAGATCTCCTAGCTTTCTATTCAAGGGAAAAGCCTAATCCTCCAAAGTAGACACCTTGGTCTAGTGTTTTCATTCACAAAATAAGCATGAAAAGAAAACTAGGGCCGGCTACACCTAATAACCCCCCAAATCTGCAGATTTGCAAATTTTACAAAAATACCCTTCTAACATCTAAAATTGCATAAAACCCCCATGAATTACAGATTCCCCCGAAGCTCCCGCATGCCTCCTCCTCTGGTAGGTGATAGTCGTATCACATTCCTACTTAGGCCTGAAAACAATGTTCTAATTTAAAAGAATTCTTAATAACTTGTAGTCTTTTCCCTTCCTAATTAATCATTAGGATCATTTTCACAAATATCAACACATTTGATATACCTTTTTTTCTTTTTGAAATATTCATTATACATTAAAAATTCAGTGAACTCTGTAAAAGAAATATTAAGGTGAATAATGTTAGGGTAAATTGCATAAACTATCCCTGGACTATTTGCATAATAATACTAATACCCTTGGTCTAAGAAATTAGCCAAAAGCATCCCTCAAAATTAGCAGAAATTACCCCTATTCTATTGGCATGGGGCTACTGATACCCCTCTTCAGGGGAAGTTTTTGCTAATTTCTTAAATTAGGGGGTATTAGTACCTCATGCCAATAGGACATGGGTAGTTTCTGCAATTCATCCATAATGTTTTCAAGTATAACAAATCTGATTACGTCTGTACCTTTGATGTGCTTGCCTTTGCCCCCTCCACCATACCTCTACACCCCAACAAAGAATTTGTCTGGGTCTGTCCCTAGTTTTGCGTCAATTAGCACATACTACATAAAAATAGTTGGAAGTCATGATATGGGACATAGCATAGTGCGCTTTGTAGCACACTTTTTTGAACACTGATAGTAAACTTTCACAGGTACATCGGCTTCGATTTTTTGCACTCAAACGTTAATGTTTCCTTACATTATATTACCCTCTTTATACTTAATCAAGTAAAGCTCTGATCTAACAAATTCTACACTTTCAGCCTTCATCTTGACCATTTTTACACTTTCTTATGTTCCGTTTTATACCAATCATGCTTACTGAAGTACACATGTAAATATTTGATTGCACTTTATATCCATGGCATGTAAGGCACTTTTCCCAACCAAAAACTTGCCATGTCGGATGCAC
This sequence comes from Scilla litardierei, assembly GCA_030789695.1. Taxonomy (NCBI): domain Eukaryota; kingdom Viridiplantae; phylum Streptophyta; class Magnoliopsida; order Asparagales; family Asparagaceae; genus Scilla; species Scilla litardierei. The sequence goes on along the minus strand of CM061137.1, from coordinate 12,897,986 downwards.
TTGGACATGCTACATGTCCACCCATGTTCGACACTTAAGAATTTGTAAATTTCTATTCACCTTAAAATATTTATCACATGAAATATTGTATGCCTCTTTTGACCAAAAGTTATTGTTTTATGAATCAGTCTACAAAATTTAAGTTCTTTTTTATATGAATATGGCCCCAACATATCTTATATGAGTGAAATACACATACATGTGGAAAAAATATACATATATAGCAGCGTTTTCGTTTCTAGAGTTTGGATAATTGATATGCCCGGCACCCTGCGTCCGTGTCAGAGTGCAACACTCGTGTCCATGTCTCCAAATTCTTGCTTTATATTAATTTTTCTCATGCAGACCTTTTTTATATTTTAGCAAGTAATTTGGTTGTGATGCAAATTTTACATCATGACTAATTAAGCAATTAAAATTACACTTAAAAGAGTCATGCATTTGTTTTTAATTGTAACCTTCTAAATATTGGTGTTAAACAGGGAGATAGAGAAGCTTAAGCTCTCTGAAATGACTTGCAGAGAAGGTGCTGTTGAAGTTGCCAAGATGTAAGTGATTCTTAATTTATACATCATCTATTTACACTCGTGACATTTCAGCTTCTTATTTCATCTCTTGATGTGGAACTCTAATATGCATCCTAAGCTTATATTAACGGGTACAGTTTTCTTTATCATAAAAGGTTCTTTACACATATACTCAAAATCTTTATATAGGAAAATACCGTTTGAGGCATTGAAATTGCTGATTTACACTCCACAGTATATGGGGTCTTAAAATTAACCCCGCCCATTACCAAATGACAACGCAAAACGGAATCTCTCTTATGCTTTTAAGTACGTATTACTTCTGAACAGTGACTAAATTATCCCTTGTTTTGGTTAGTGTTGTCTTCCTGACTAACCCTAACCTGGTTAATCTGCCCCCCCTTAGTGGGGCCCATCTATCTCTCTCTCAATTTTGGCGAGTAGGATATATTGAAAATTGAAATTTGACAAAATACCATTACCCGAGGACTTTAATTATTTCTACATCAATCTTCCAACTCCTCTCCATCAATCTTGTTACCCCAATGGATTTTGTTCAACCTGAACAAAATTCATGTAATGAATGGATCATATTTCAGAACTTTAAGATCATATAAGTTGGACATAGAACCTAACCAATTATTAATTGGTTTGGTCAAGTTGCTTGGATCGACTTGTTGCTTGATTTATCTACATATAATACATGTCTGACACCGTGAAGTCATTAAGCCTTCAAATCTTCTTGTTCGATCGAGATGCAAGTACTGTATTTGGCAAATCAATAGAATGCCAGTCTGTTTTCTAAGGAGTTGACAAGACACTGCATACAACCGAGGCAAGCTAACAGATTAGGATGGTTAAATTTCTTCCAAGAACCATATGTTAGGAAGCCCTGCCCAACCTGAACACGATCCAAATAATTACTGGGTATTTCAAGACTTTAAGCTTATATAGTAACCGGACATAACACATGCAACACTTCTATTAATTGTGTTGTTCCAGTTGCATGGGTCTGTTTGTCTTCCTAGTGTTTACATGAAGACATTATTGCTGCATTCACTATGGAAAGGAACAACTCATGGTCTCATCTAAAACCTCAGCTTGATACTAGGGGCAATGTCAGCCTGCAACTGTAGTGCATTGGAGTCGCAGCTTTCAGCATTACTATAAAGAAAGTGCTTTGGATGAAGGAAGAGTTAGGGATGCACATGAGCGGAATTGGAAGGAAACAAAGCAGAGGAAAGAGATAGATGGATTAAAAGGAAGAGAAGAGGGTTTAGGATTCCGGCTTTGTAGAATATGAGGCTTTTAAAGGAAAAATGTTAGCAAGATTAATAACTATATGTATTAGAATGAATAAAAGAGGGTTTATGATTTTGATTTCTGAAGAAGTAGGAATCTTGGAGTAGCAAACAGTCGATACTGCGGACTGTCTTGTAGCCACTGCATGTTAGATTTAAGATCTTCACCTTTATTCCTATAATGGTCTGAAGTACAACTGATTCCACAGTTTATCCCCCCTATGGTAAAGGAAATGGTATATTACATGTCTGTTACAAGGTCTTTCAAATTAAATCTGTATAATAAGTATGTGCACAGCCCACATATGATGGAAGTATCATGAGCTTTAAATGGGTAGACTGTTTGTGATGGATTGATCTGACAGATTAAAAAAGGTGTAATCATGTTAGATAGTACCAACACTAAATTGCCCCATATGTTTTACAGTTGTGCTGAATCATATATGCCTATGCGCACCCAACCCAATAACTGTGTCAAGTCCTACTAAGATTGAAATTTCATTCTTAGCTATGTACTGCTATGTAAAATCCCCACTTTTTGAACAAAAACATATTTCATATTCATTCAGAGAAGATCGGTTGTTCCATTAACTACTATGGAATAACAGTGCAGTTGTAGCAATGGTGGCCATCTCCTAGAGAGGTCACAGTACTTGGTGTGATTGCAAGGGGAGCTTTCCAGAGATACTTTATAGATCAAACGTCGCTGAACTGAATTTCGTCAAGACAATCTCCAATATTCACTATTTGACTGACCATCTTTTATTGAACAACTTGGCTTTTATCTTATTGCGATATAATTCCCATCCAAGGTTCAGTGTTATAATTGTTTAGTAGTTTGATTTGAGTGTAGATCAAGTTGTAATTGTATTTTTGGATTTTATAGGGTAATGACGATAACTTGATATATGCTTTTGTTTTTCTTTCATGGTGTATTCCATTTGGGGTTCCATCTACACTGAAGTTAGCAAAATGAAAGAACTCAAAAGATATGAGACTACAAACCTGTATGACCAGGACACATCCTGGTTACATATAATGTTAGTGAAAAACTTTAAAAGGCTATACGGGGACATCCTGATTCTCCTTAAACCTATTCTAGAAAGGCTGTATTCTTAACAGAATGAGAATGTGAAATGACTCGCTTCCCTTGGCAACAACAATGAATTGCTTTCTATGCTACTTGCATGCATCATCCACTTTTTCCTTTTAGACCATTCCATAATCTTCATACTCATCTGTGTTTCTTTTTTTTGTTCCACATCCATTTTATGGCTGATGTTTTTTCATTTTTTGTTGCTTCATATGTACCAGTTTTCTGGAACATGCAATACCCGCTTGAACAAACAAATTATGAAACAACTTGAAATGGTCTATGATTTATATATTTCATAATTAATATGCAAAACGATTACAATGACTTATTAAGACGGTTCAAAATGGACTTGATTTTAATTAGCATATTGAAAGTTAGAGATTAAAGATAAGGGTGGTCTCTCCAATACAAATTCCGAAACGACGTAGTCTGTGCAGACGGATGATAGGAAGTTTTGTATCAATACTCTGCCCAGGCTAGCCACCTATTCCAACTCCTCGGACAATCAGAAGCAAAACAGCGAAGGTACATCTCAACACTCCTGTTGACGACCTCCGTCTGGTCGTCAGTCTGGGGATGATAGGCTGTACTTCTCCTCAAAGTGGTCCACTGAACTCGAAAAAGTTCCTTCCAGAACGGGCTCAAAAAACTATGTCCCTATCTGACACTATCGATTTGGGAAACCCATGTAAGCGAACCACCTACCGTATGAATGCCGCCGCCGTCGTCACTGCCGTGTAAGGATGACGTAGTGCGATGAAATGCCCATATTTGCTCAGAAGTCAACCACCATCAAAATCACTGTGTAACCATCGGACTTCGGAAGCCCGTCAATGAAGTCCGTACTGATGCCCTCCCACACCTACTCAGGAAGGGCCAATGGCTGCAGTAGCCTTGCTGGAGCCATGGCAATGTATTTGTGACGCTGACGTATGTCACAACTGGCGACCATCCTCGCAATATCCCTCTTCATTCCCTACCAGTAAAGCTCCATAGATATCCACATATACGTCTGCTGAACACCAGAATACACTCCCACCGCGCTCACATGGAACTCCTGAAAAAATGAAGGGGATATGTATCGAAGTCCGCGGTATCACCAATCGCCCCTGAAATAATAACCTCCCGTCAAACGAATAACCGGGGTGATCAGCCGTCCCCTGGGTCTGACCCTCTCGTATCCTAGTCAGCTCCTCTTCTACATCGACCTCTCTCCACAATGGCTTTCAATCCATCAACAATGGTACTGATAATGCTGCGAGGCAAGCGACATCCCTGTGTGAAAGAGCATCTGCCGCCTTGTTCTCCAATCCGGTTCGGTACTGTATCTCAAACTTGTAATCAACAAGTTTAGATAACCACTTCTGGTGCTCCTTCGCAATTAACCTCTGCTCCAATAAGTAATTTAAGCTCCGCTGATTCGTGCGCACTATGAACTGTTGCCCCAATAGATAGGGCCGCAACTTCTGGATTGCCAATACAATCGACATCAATTCCTGCTCATACCTATTGGTATCTGCTCCTGCATCAGGACTGCTCTCAAACCATACCCCAAGGCGTCAGTCTCCACTACAAACGCCTTACTGAAGTCCGGTAAGGCCAACACAGGAACGGTGGTCATAGCTCGCTTCAACGCCTCAAACGCCTTCATGACATCCTCACTCCATTGAAAACCGTCCTTTAACTGCTCCGTCAATAGCCAGGCGATAGTGCTATAACCCTGAACAAATCTGCGGTAGTACACAGTCAAGCTCATGAACTCCTCTCAAAGCACGCTCTGTTGTCGGCTGCGGCCAATCTAGCATTGACTCTACCTTCGTCATGTCAATCGCAACTCCCTCCGTCGAAACGACATGACCCAAATACTCCACCTTCGCCTGCGCAAACATGCATTTCTTTTTATTGGCATACAACTGATAGGCCTACAACTCCTGTAAAATTGTCTCCAAATCCCGCACATGCTCCTCCACTGTCTAACTATATACCAGAATGTCGTCGAAAAACACCAATACGAACTTTCTCAAATATGGCTTAAAGATCTTGTTCATCAGTGCCTGAAAAGTGGCTGGGGCATTTGTCAGTCCGAAGGGCATGACCAGGAACTCGTAATGCCCCTCATGAGTATGGAAGGCCGTTTTCGAAATGTCCTCGGCCTTCATTCTAATCTGATGTTACCCCGACTTCAGGTCAATTTTCGAAAAGACTGCCACTCCATGTAACTCATCCAGTAGCTCATCTATCACAAATATAGGAAACTTGTCAGACACTGTTTCCTTATTGAGGGTGTGATAATCCACGCAAAACCTCCAACTGCCATCATTCCTAACCAATAGTATCGAGCTAGAAAAAGGACTCACTGGGCTGTATCACCCCCGCCTGTAGCATCTCCCGTATCAGCCTCTCAATCTTATCATTCTGTATGTGGGGGTACTGGTAAGGACGCACACTAACCGGAGATGCTCCTTCGCGTAAAACAATAGCATGCGTATGATCCCTCTGAGGAGGAAGCCCATGTGGTATCTGAAACAAGTGCTCAAAACTGTCTAGCAACACCACCACCTTTACGGGCACCACCTGCTCCTCCGCTTCTGCTCCCAACTCCCGGTACTCCACCATAAAGCCTTTCCCCCTTCAGCACTATCCGTGCTAGGGACTTAAGGGAAGCTGCACATCAACATAGGCTAGAGTCGTCCAACATCACTGTCTTGCCCTTCTCTTGGTACTCCATCCTGAGTAATTTCCAGTTGAACTTGGTGTCCCCCAACTTTTGTAGCCACTGCATGTCCAACACTACATCAACCTTCCCCAACTCCAGGGGTAAAAATCTCCCACTATCTGAACTTCCTGCACGGTCAGTATCACCCCTCGGCAGACTCCATTGATCTCCTCTCTCCGACCCATGCCCAAAATCACCCCAAAATTTGCCGTATCGCTAAGCTATAGCTCATGCTGCTCCACCACCTTCTGCGAAATAAAATTATGCGTAGCACCACTGTCAATAAGCACTGTAACCTCCTGAGCTGCCACACTCCCTGCCAACTTCATGGTGTGATACAGAGTGAATCCCACCACGGAGTTGAGAGAAATCTCCACTGCGTCTAAGTGTGAGGGCTGCTCTGTCTCGTCCTTGCATCCGTCAAGTATCATTACGTCCTCCTCTGCTGCAACCTCCAACTGCATAGCCCTCCCTGCACAACGGTGTCCTGGTGTGAACCTCTCGTCACACTTGAAGTAAAGACCTTTAGCCCTTCGCTCCCTCACCTCTGCTCTGTCATGCGGCGAGTCTGCCCTCCAGGCCTTGTCTCCGCCGCATCCCCTTTGCCGTCACTAGAGCCCCGCAGTGGTCTTGGGTGCAGCAGTAGGTGCTGGACTGCGGTATGTTGATCTGCCTCAAGCCCCATAGACCTCCTCTCCTCAGTCAACTTGTCCTCCACTCTACTTGCCACTCGCATCATGGCAGACAATCCCTGAGGGTCCTGGGCCCTCAGCTCAGCTCTAATCACATGCTTCAGACCATTTAGGAAGTTCACCCTCCATTGATTTTGTAAAAACACCCTCCACTCGGCTCGAGAGCCTATCAAACTTCTCGATATATTCCCGCAACGACACATCCTGCCTTAAGGCATACAGTTGCTTAAATAGTCCTCCCCATGGGTCTCCTAAAATCGCTCCATGATGCACTCGGCCAACTCCATCCAAGTCCGTATAGGCCTCTGCCTCTGGATCCATCTGTACCAAGATAGTGCCTCGCCTTCGAAACTTAATGCTACCACCCTCAGTCATTCTGCCTCGATAAAGCCTGTAACGTCAAAATATCTCTCAATCTTGTACAACCACTCATCTGGATCCTTCCCCTCAAAGAGGGGTGCCTTCAGCTTCCTCATCTTGTTCTCCAAATTGATGTCACCCTGCGGTGAACCTTCCCGGTACCCCGCCCGGTGTCTTTGATAGACAGGTTCCTCGAATCGTCACTGTGCCTTAGGCCGCTGCCTGCCGTATCCTCGGTCTCCTCCCCTAGCCCTCTTGTTAACGAGTTCTACCACATCTTCCCACGCCTTCCAGTGCTTCTCATCCTCCCTGGACCCGGACGCATCCCCTGCTCATGCCGATGCTCCCCGTGGAGTCGCCACCCTCGCCGCCCCCAAGGGTGTGGTTTTGCTCCCGCGGCCCCTGGCAGGGCTGCCCGCCTTCACGTCCCCACGGAGGGCGGATCACCTCCCGCGACCCCTTGGCGGGGACGCCAACCCTCGCTGCCACCCATGGGGGTGGATCCGCTCCCGCGGCCCCATGGTGTGGCCGCCAGCCCTCGCCACCCCCCACGGGGGCAGATCCCCTCCCGTGGCCCCTGGCAGGGCCGCCAGCCCTCGCCGCCCCCACGGGGCGGATCCCCTTCCGCGGCCCCCTGATGGAGCTGCCTGCCATCGCCGCCTTCGAAGGGGGCGGATCCCCCTTTCCGATGCATGGGCGGAGTCGTCCGCCCTCCCCGTCGCGAAAATCGACCCCCTTGTTCTTTCCTTTCGCGTCGATCTTCTCCTGCTGTCCTAGACTTATCTGAGAGACCAGATCTGATCTCGACGTTTTCGGATCTAGATTTCTTTGGAAAAATTGTTGTTGGAACATCTTCGCAATGTCAGCAAACCTTTCTTTCATCTCCTTGGAATTTTGCTCCGACATCCTCTTCATGTTTGGCTCCAACGAAGCGTTCAAATCTGTCTTCAACTCTACTTTTAAGTGGGTCATCTCTTTCCTCAGCCCCAAGATCTCTGCATCGAGTTGTTCGTCCAAATTTTTTGATGCAGCCGCTCGTGTGTTCGTCATGAGATCAAGCGCGATACCAAAATGATACGTTTTGCACCCAAATGGCAATAAGATTCAGATTTGTGGAAAGAAGAAATATAGAAGTGGACTTTTTATTGATTTCTGGAATAAAAGTGATAGGTTGATCCAATCTGGAGTGGATCTTTCCCAATCTTGTGTTAATGGAACAAGACTAATCCCGCAAATAGGATTCTTAAAGAACCCTAGCCGTCACAATGATTTTTATCACAAATATTCGATAAACAAAATTGGGGCAGCCATCCCTCTTAAATACGAAACACTCACAAGAGTCTAAATGCACCACAAAATAATAAGCCCACTACTAAAAGAAGTAATAAGTCAGAAGTCACCCGATGGGTCCGTCTGAGACCGGACCCGCACCCGCGCCTGGCTGCTCACGCGCACGCCTCCTTTTGTACACCACGAAAGAATCTTTAAATCTATATTTAGATAATTGTCCATGTTTAAATATAAATAAAGATAAAAGATCATGTACAAATTATTATATTGTGAAAAAAAACTTGAGAACATATACAATTCTAATCTCTTTGTAGATCTTATGTAATACATATCACGGAATGTAAAATTTAAAACCCGACCTACCAAATTGGGAAATGGATGGAGAAAAAAATGGGAGCGAGAAGGCAGAGAAGGGAGTTCTTGGATGTACATGTGATTTTCAAAGGACTCTAGAGTGGATGACAGAGTAAACGGATCTCATGGTTATTTCCTATATATACATATATATTACATTTGAGGACTTTTTGAATTACTTTGCTGACTAGGACAAGTTGATGTCATGCTGATGTATAAAGAGGTTGATAAAAGAATGGTTAGGATTTAATCTTGGTAAAAGAAGGGTTGAGATGAGTGTTTGGGAAAACAAAAAAACCTCGGCACATGGATCGCTGACATGGCTAGATTCAATGATATGATCACATGGATTGATGACGTGGTAGAAATCCCATCCATTCAATCTAACATAAATTAACACAGTTAGATTCCACCTAAAAATTTGAATCCCCACCTGTTCCCAAGAAAAGAACCTTTAACACCTCCCACTCGCATCAACTCTCCCTCGTAAAAATCGATCTCCCTCTCACCCATCTCCCATGCGGCAAACAAAATTAATTAATTATGCGCTCGCTAAATTTTTGTTCTTTTAAATTGTGAAGTGGAATATTATGTCCCAAAATTTTGGAGGGGGGAAATAATGTTTGGGGAAACAAAGATTTTAAATGAATCGTGCCCGAGGGCATGGGTTATGACTATATATATATGAGAACAATGGGTATCATATGACATGTGAGGCATCTCCTCATATACAAGACACAAAAAGTGAGGTGGTACAAGCCCAAATGGGCTTGTACTTGTTGTACCACCCCATTTTTTGTGTCTTGGTATATGAGGAGATGTTTCCATTGTATCATGATACACATTATTATATATATATATATATATATGTATATGAGGAGGGATCAAATAACCCTTAAGAAAACCCCCTAGCAAAAAAGTCTGCCCCCCTATTTTTTCAGAAGATCCAAACCGTTCATCTTGATCTCCACTCTCTAAAACCCTGACCCACCAATTTTCAGCCCGATCCCATGTGTTTTGCTCGTTCATCCATCAGTCCCAAATTTAACGGTTTCGCATTAACACAACTTTTGCAAATGGTTGATGAACGGGCAAAACACATGGGATCGGGCTGAAAATTGGTGGTTCAGGGTTTTAGAGAGTGGAGATCAAGATGAATGGTTCGGATCTTCCGAAAAAATAGGGGTTATTGTTTGTGGTTATTTGATCCCTCTTATATATATACACTAGAAATAATCCGTGCACACAGTGCACGGCGCAAGGAAAAATCCCGACGAACAAGATGCGGTGAACGCGCGCAACTGAAAAGGAGTGAGAAGTATGCCTGTAGGTGTCGGTATCGTCGGGGGTAAACGGGTAAACTCAAAAACCTTGGGGGTTATAGGGGAAAAAGCCTATAGGTCAAATATGCAATTATGTGAGTTTGGAGGGTTTTAAATAACACGTGCACACATGCACGTGGACTGGAAAAAAACTGGTCAGAAAAACGTGGGGAAAAGAAAGAGTGTGTATGGGCGGAATGTTCAGGGGCATAAATGCAAAAAATCGGGGTTGCATGTGCAAAATTTTTCACCTCCTCTTATCCCTTAAAATCTCATCTGTTATCCAAATTCTTTTGATAACATCCATCTCTTATCCAATTTCTCTTGTCCAAATTCTCTTATCCAAATTCTCTTGATAACATCCCTCTTTTATATTATATATATATGGCGATCTTCATGTGCGAAAAAGGAGTTTTCGCATGGTGCGAAAACATTTTTTTTATTTTTTTGAAAAAAATTTTCAAATTTTTTTAAATGTTTAATCCATACAATTATATACCCCAGGGAAAATAATGGGTGAACCCGTTGGGGATTAGAGCACACATCCACCCGTTACAAATTTAACGGTTTCAAAACGTGCGAATTTGTTGAAATGCCTTGATCGAAGGCCAAATGACATTATTTCTCAACGATTATTTTTTGAGGGGTGTATAACAACATATAATGGTGGTGGAAAAAAGAATTTTTGAAAAAAAATTTCAAAAAAATAAATACATTTTCGCACCGTGCGAAATGTTCTCACATGAAGATTTACATATATTTATCAAGGTTTTAGGTCTCGGTTTCGGTATCGCTCTGGCCAAAATTTAGGTTTCGGTATCGGTATCGGTATCGTCTGTTTCAGTGGTTTCGGAAGCAGGTTTTGGTATCGTCTGTATCGGTAGTTTCGTTTCGGTATCAATATCGGTTTCGGAGATACTTTAAATATGTATACACTATATAGACAGTGACATATTACATACTGTTAGTCAGTTACATTGTAATTTATACAAAAAATGCGTACAAAATTTTTAGATGTAACCAACATATTAATCCAACCAACCCTTCATTATTTTATTTTTCTGGATTTCTGTATGGTTTTTGGAGTTTTGTGTTTTTCTGTATTTTTTTTGGTATTTTCATGTATTTTCAAGTATTTTCATGTATTTTTCTGTATTTTTCATGTATTTTCTTCGATTTTTCAGTTATTTTTCAGTATTTCTGTATTTAACTGTTTTTCTGTATTTTTCATGTATTTTCCTGGGGTTTTCTGTATTTTTCTGTATTTCTGTATTTTCATGTATTTTTGTATTTTCCTGGAGTTTTCTGTATTTTTCTTGGATTTTTCTGTATTTTTCTGTATTTATGTATTTAACTATATTTTTCTGTATTTTTCCGTGTATCTGTATTTAACTGTATTTTTCATGTATTTTCATGTATTCATGTATTTTTCATGTATTTTCATGGGGTTTTCTGTATTTTCATGTATTTTTCTGTATTTGCCTGGAGTTTTATGTATTTTCATGTATTTTCATGTATTTCTGTATTTTCCTATATTTTTCTGTATTTTTCAAGTATTTTTCTGAATTTTCTGAATTTCTGAATTTTTTTGAATTCTTCATGTATTTTCATGTATTTTCTGTTCACATTACTCATTTGTAATAACAATTAACTAATTAATAGATATAAAAGAACCATAAAAATTGATGAGCCATAAATCTGACTTCATAATACAAAAGCTATACAAAATACTTCAAAAGATACAAAAATGAAGAAAATAAATAAAAAGATACAAAAATCTCTTTCGTAGTTCTCATCATTCGGCTGTGGTGCATGGTAGTATGGAGGATAGGAATACTGCATTTGTTCCGGGCCTAAAAAGATATCATCATGTTATCATATGCTGAGGGCCGGCTCTGCTCGATGAAAGGCGTGTCATGACTGCCTTGACTGCTGGACTGCTCAGTCGTGTTCGGACCGTACCTGTATTGACTACCATAATCCGCATGGACATCAGAGTGTCTGTACGGTGCGAAATAACCGCCTTGGCTGCCTGAGTATCCACCAGAATACGATTCATGAATGACAGGAATATCATAACCTCCATAATAATCAGAAGAACGTTGATACCCTTGATATTCAGAGTGTCTACCGTAGGTATCGTCTCCCTGTTCTTCACTTTGGTGCTGCCTATCATGATCTTATACCCTTGCGAATGTTGTGTATCATAAGCATGGTCCCCACGTCTCTCAGTATGGCGAACGGATGCCGACGTACCACAACCTCCGTCTGTAGGACATTGGTCATCGAGAGACGAAGCATCATCGCTATCATGCCGAGCCTGAGTGGCTATCGTGCCAAGGATTATCTCTGTCATCGAGCACCCTGTCTTCTGCCTCCCTGGTCCATTCATCCCATGGATCATCCTCGTGGAAAATCTGATCCAAATCGATCAGTTGGTGATCGTCCTTCTTGCACCTTCTCGCATGTCTATGTCTCAGTCTCATATTATAATGCACATAGACCAGCCTTTTAAGGTGTTCCATTGTTAACCTGTTTCTGGTCTTAGTGTGAATGAGTGAGAAGGTGGTCCAGTTTCGTTCACAGTTGGAAGAAGAGACCGTTTGGCTCAAAACACGCACATCTAAGCGTGTAAGAGTTGGAGCTTCCTCTAGCCCAACGCTTAACCACCATTGAGCTGCAAAAAGTTCCAGTGGTTAGAAAAGATGGATCGTTTTATGGGGAACATATAAAAATCTAAGATCCTTATAGATACCTGGAGTGACCCTTGTTATTGCCATTTCCGCCTTAGGGGAGCCGAAATAACCAACTCTCATCTTATAGGCCTCCAGCTACAATTATCAAGCATAATTTTAGAATGTGAACTACTACATCGAATCATATATTAAAATAAAAATATCCAAATTACATTTGCCTCTTTGTCAATGTCAATTTGCTTCGAGATGTCTGGTGCCAGCCTCTCGATCACGCGTCTGAGTCCAACCAGCACCTCGTTGTCGTTTGTTGCATTGGAGGAGTACTGAAAACGAGGATTCAGAAAATAGCCTGCAACATGAATATCTTGATGTAGCTGCTTATCCCATCTCTTGTCGATCATATCCCACCATTTTTTGTATCCCCTACCAACATTCGTTCGAATTTCCTCCTTTACACGATCCATGTCCTCGTAGAGATATCCCATCTCGGCTTTATCATCACTGTCGACCATACGGAGAACCTTCACCAGGGGCTCAAATACGGCGATGACATTAAAGATATCTTGCCAGAATTCATCGTCGTGAATTAGATCATACACGTTTTCAATGGTCCTATCTTTTGGTTTGAGCCTTGGAAAGTTCTCGGACCAGTTCCTGGAAGTGATCATTCTCCGCAGGTCATCTCGATGCGTGTACAGAGAGTCCAAAGCAATGAAGTGGGTCGCAAATCGTGTGATCGCTGGCCTGATCAACTCTTTTCCACCAGTCTCTTGTCTCATCAAGTTGAGCACACATCCTTTGTTGTATATGAACCCTGTTACCATCTGACTTTGTGCGACGATTTTTTTGACTACTACTTTTGCTATGTCAGAAAATATCAAGTCGATGCAATGCGCTGCACACGGTGTCCAATACAGATGCTGTCTCTTTCGTATCAGCAGCTGCCCAGCTGACTTGTAGTTTGCCCCGTTGTCGGTAACTACCTGGACTACTCTATGCTCCTCAATTTGTTCTACATATTTGTTCATAAGATCAAATATGTACGGACCGTTCTGGAATTGGTCAGTTGCATCCACAGAGTCCAGAAACACCGTCCCGTTGGTCGAATACACAAGGAAGTTAATAATCTTTCTTCTGTTTTGTGTTGTTCAGCCATCACACATTAGTGTGCAACCGTACTCGTCCCACTGAACACGAAAAGTTTCTACATAATTTTTTATCTCTTCATACTCCATGTCCAAGTAGGTGTGTGACAGCTCTCAAACAGTGGGTGGAGCAACGCCACGTCCCGATTCCGCAATAGCATACACCATGGGCCTGTAATATGGGCTATTGGTCACATTGTATGGGATGTGGTTGAAGATGAAAATTTTGGCCATAGCTCGGCCGACATAGGATTTGGCAGTCTTCATGAAGGTATTCTTTATGGTTGAATGAGATTTACCCTTCTTCGACAGAGAAAAAGGGTCGACACCGAGTCTGAGAGCACCGGCTGGTCTACCGGTTTGCTCAACATCGCGAGCAGAACCACACGCGAACATACCGGCCATTCGGCCGGCACGACTACTTGATCTGGCAAGCCCAGAGGCCCCCAGACCCAGACGATCCTGCTTCCCTCCTTCTGCCCTCACTTCTAATCTCTTCTTTGGCAAGTTCTTGCCTACTTCTAAGAGCTCTTCTAATGTCTCTCGCCTCCTCGGTGTCATCCTCATACTCATCTGATATTTCCTCCGTAGGCCTTGCCCTTATCTCCTCCTCGATTCTCTTCTTTTCAAATCTAGCATGTACCTTTTCTTTCTTCTTCTCAAATACGTGTACTCTCATCTCTGCACGCACTTCTTGCGGTGCCTCGAGGCATGTCAGCACATCCCCGGTAATTCCCGTCAAGTGTTCCTTAAGGCGAGACACGCCCCCATGCATTTTCTTTCCGGCAATAGTTGCACCTTATATGTCTATGCTTATCTGCGATCATTTTACAATGAGACCACCCAATATCCACCGTCTTCTCCTTTAGAGTTCTTCGAGACATTTTAATTATTGCAAGTCTGCAACATATAACAAAGAAAAAATTGTAGTTGAAAGACACTATTTTTATAATATCTAATCTCGCTTTTTACAATTTCTATTTTTATTACTAGAAATTTTTTATTACTGTTCTTTAACATATTTGACTAATCTAGATATAATCGACGGCGTCACAGCATGATAATATGCATTCTAGTTTGGTAGAAAAATAATGTGTTAGCTGCAGTTTGATGCGCGTGAGAAACTTGTAAGGGATGGGCAGGTTGTAATTTAAAAAATTAAAGGGGGTTATTTCTTATTATGTCAAAGACAGGTTTGTCAACTGTCTTGTGTTAAAACTTAAAAGTAGACCACGGTCACGTGGTGGAGTCCTAACATCCCTAAGAGTTGGTTCTTTCAGTATGGAAGGAAATAAAGAGAGCACATCATATAAGTATAAACCGGATTCAATAGTCAGACCACAAGTAAAAAAAATCTCAGCTGAAGATCATTAAGCATGTCACCTCATCTGATTTCAGGCCATGCAACATAATTTGCTTCTAGAAAACACTAAGCTCCCGCTGATTTCAAAGCAACTAATGTGCACTCATTGGACAACATATGGCTTCCTACCTAAAAGCACCAAGAGGTTCACACCAATTGAAGCAATGGTACCAATAAATGATATTTTAAGTTACATGCCACTTCTAATTAAATGGTCCTATAGCAAGTTCAGGATAATATAAATTAAGTTGCATAAGCTGGAAAGTGAGCCCAGCAGTCTCATTAATAGCAAAAGAGACTCATTTTCTTAATTGAGCCCAGCAGCGATAATATATATTAATAGCAAAAGAGACTGACAATTATTAATAGCAAGAGTCTCATTTTCTTATGAAACCTCCTTGGGACTGACAATTATTAATAGCAAGAGTCTCTTGGGTACTAGCAAGAGTCTCCTTGGTACTGACAATTATTAATAGCAAGAGTCTCCTGTGTACTAGCAAGAGTCTCCTTGTGATTGACAATTATTAATAGCAAGAGTCTCCTGGGTACTAGCAAGAGTCTCATTGGGGACAATTATTATTACCAAGAGTATCATTATTAATAGCAAGAGTCTCCTTGGGACTGACAATTATTATTACCAAGAGTATCATTATTAATAGCAAGTCTCATTAATAGCAAGAGTCTCATTTTCTTAATTGAAAATTGGGACGGTAGAGTTTCTCATCGTTTCCCCTTCTAATACACCACCAAACCCAGCAGTTCAAATTCTTTAGGACTAATCTATGAATTGCAAACTTGTAAATATTGTTATGTGCCGATTAAAACGGTGGGTGCGCTCAAATTACATTAACTTTATATTAAAAAGCCCAAAGCCACTAACCTCACTTTCAGTCTTCGACGAGTCAGAGGCTCCGAGCGCACACAAGTCTTCCGGTGATCAAGTCTCTTCCTCCTTCGCCGACGATCAAGTCTCTTCCTCCTTCGCCAGTGATCAAGTCTTCAGGTGAGGCGTCGACCCTCTGGTGCCAACGAAGCTTCGAGACTTCCGAACTAGCGGTGGAGCCTTCCGATCGAAGAAAGTAAGTAGGCTGGCAGGTCGAGAGTGGGCGCGAGTACTCCATTTAGTTAGGGCCCTTTCTTTCAGAACCTGTCTGTGTCTGTGGTTTTTCTTTGCCTGATTTTTTCAATAGAACAGAACTCCTATGATAATTAATTAAGTAATATATACCCTCATTTGAATTTTGTGCC
The DNA here is from genome assembly GCA_030789695.1 of Scilla litardierei. NCBI lineage: Eukaryota > Viridiplantae > Streptophyta > Magnoliopsida > Asparagales > Asparagaceae > Scilla > Scilla litardierei. The sequence continues at coordinate 12,881,876 of CM061137.1, read as the reverse complement.
ACCTTCTCAAAATGTCTATCTTTCCTTGTTTCTTCGGACTTGTTGTTCTACACATGGCGGACGACTCTTCGGATCTTTGAGATACAGGTTCTACTGGAACCTTTCCCAGATGACAATGAAATCGGGAATGAGAGGCCCCACCCCGTGGAACGCAATCTCAGCCAAGAAACCTCGTTGCGCCAGAGGCTAAACGCCTTCGGTAAGGAGGATGACTCTCTTTTTCTTATGGAGCGGTGGAGCCTTCCGATCGAGCAATCGTGCCTCTTTGGTTTCCGTCGAGGCTTCGAGACGTTCGATTAAGGCTTTGAGGCTTCCGATTGAGCCACCGAACCTTCCTATCTACCCTTCGTGCCTTCCGATCGCCTTCGTCCCTTCTTCGTGGAGATTTCCGATGGAGTTTGGAGAGTTTTCAACGAAGAGTTATGTATTGTTCCCAATTTTATAGATTTATCTTTTTAATTTCTGTTCAATCACATGTTTCATTCACTGTTAGGTCACGATGGGTTTTTTTCGGTGTGTCTTCTTCCTTTGCCTACGTTTTCTTTTGGGTTTGTCTTCTCCACCGTAGGCACCTAGGGTTGTCGAAACCCTAGGGTTTCGGTCAATATCGGCTGTACTGGGCGATACTGGCCGGAACCCTAGGGTTCCGGCCGAAACCGAAACCTAGGGGTGGTTTCGGTACCGTTGGGGTCCGAAACCGATCCAATACGGCCGATACCACCAGGTATCGGCCGAAACATCAATCCATGATACACACACACAAACATATACATATATATATATATGAAGCCATAATCCTAGGGGTTTTTCTTGGGGGTTATTTTTTGGGTTATTTGATCCCTCTTATACACACACACACACATATACATATATATAGGTAAATCTTCAAATGAGAACATTTTGCACGTGCGAAAATGTTTAGTTTTTTTTTTGAATTTTTTTCAAAAATTCATTTTTCCACCATCATTATATGTTGTTATACCCCTCTCAAAAAATATCCGTTGAGAAATAATGTCATTTGGCCTTCGATCAAGGCATTTCATCAAATTCGCATGTTTTGAGACCGTTAAATTTGTAACGGGTGGATGTGTGCTCTAATCCCCAACGGGTTCACCCATTATTTTCCCTGGGGTTTATAATTGTATGAATTAAACATCAAAAAAAATTTGAATTTTTTTTCAAAACATAAAAAAAATTTTCGCACGGGTTTTTCGCACCCGAAGATTGCCATATATATATACATACATATATATATACACACATATATAGGCTTCACGCCAGTGATCTCTCTCCATACCGCTGACTGCAACATGAGGCGGGCCTCACCCTACTAGAAGAGAGTAGGTACTCTTCTGGTTTTTATAGGCCGGTCTTTATTAATTTATAATCGTTTTTTTCTTTTTAGAAACCTCCAGCCACATATGAACAAGACCCATCTATGAAGGTCACATGTTACATATTTTATTCAAATGATGGGATATGATGTCACAATATGAAACTAATGTAATGTGATGGAATTCCTTTCATCCAAGTCCTTAATAATGTTTGTGTTTGCACTGTCAAAATTTGCACAACCTAACATGTTAAATTACAGATCTATTAACAAGATTATTTATATTTTACAATACTTTGATTTCGTATTTGCAGAGGACTAGTTATTGATATCATACGCGCACACACATACATATGCATACATACATACATATAAGTTGATTAGATTCATTTGGGTGGACCAAATATATGGATCCTGTAATGCCCTGATAGCTACTGCACAAGTACTAGAGGGGGGTGAATAGTACTTTAAAATAATCAAGATAATTATTCCTAATTATTGTGCAAACTCAACCAACAATGCGGAATGAAAATATGACAACAATAAAAGACAATGCAAACAAGTGATGTAACGGGTTCGGATCCACCCAAGTCTCCCCGACTTGTTACCGGCGATCCTACGTCCCAGACACCCGGATCCCCTCCGGCTACTTGAGTTAGAATCCTCTAACCCAAGTTTTGCACTATGAAATTCATGTAGAAACTATTACAAGATCAATTCATACACAAAACGAAATGTGACTCCCACAAACCGGGATCACAAACTTCTCTCACAACCGAGAGAAAAACTTAATAGCAAAGTAAATGAAACAATAAAACACTTACCAACAAAATCCTATGCCTTGAGTAAAACTTACAGATTTTAGGGCAATGAAGATTTTGAAGGAGAGAATGTCACCAAACCCTAGCTTCACCAAGATGAACAGCGATCGAAGGCTAGGATGGAGTTGGTGATTTTGAATCAAGCTCTTGGCTTGCGTGGCTCACAATGAAGAGAATCTCACTTGAGGAAATTAGGGCTCAAGGAGTTGGGAGAGACTCTTTGTGAGAAGAGAGCTTGGAAATGAGAATTGAATGCTTTCTCTTTGATTCTCTAAAACTCAATAATGGCAGCCTTGAATGCTAGGTTAAAAGCACTTCAAGTATATATAGGATAGAGAGAAGAGAGAAGCAAAATCGTGGCATTAAATGCCCAACGGATCTATTTCTGAAGCAGACTAATCGGTCTAAGGATCACTGACCGATTAGTTTTGTAACTAGTCGGTCGGTGATTCTTCTTGGACCAACTAGATGGCAGACAGCCAAGATAGAGAATTTAAGGAGATAGAACTAGTCGGTCTAAGAAGACTTGCCAACCGACTAGTTTGACAACTAGTCGGTCGGTGAGTGTTCTTTGACCGACTAAGCAGTTGAAATTCATAGGCTGATCACAAGGAGAACTAGTCGGTCTAAGAACAAATTCCAACCGACTAGTTTCACTAGTTGGTCGATGGATGTTCTTGGACCGACTAACAGTTAACAGTAGCTAGGCTGAAAGAATGAAGGTATAACTAGTCGGTCTAAGAAGGATTCCCAACCGACTAGTTTGACAACTAGTCGGTCGGTGAACCTTCTTGGACCGACTAATTGGTCAACAATGCCTAGGCTGAATTGAGCAAGGAAATTTAGTCGGTTCAAGAAGGATTCTTAACCGACTAGATGACAATCTAGTCGGTTGGTTCTTCTTCTTGAACCAACTAAGATGCACAAGAAGCCGCGAAATGAAGCGTTAAGCTTCGGGAAAGTTTCTATGGGCTTCTAAGATAATCCTAGCTCTAAGATAAGAGTGTTATGAAGATTATAATGTAAGTCCTACTCAAGGCTTAACATTCTATGAAAAGAAGCTAGAAGACTATAAAATAAACTAGACGAATCGTCTTCAAAGCTTCAATCCGAATCTCTTGACTTCAATAATGCTCCTAGAGCTTCAACGAAGCTTCAGGCACACGATCACGCGCTTTGAGAAGTCTTGAGACGTCGCTTTTGATGTACGTAGAATTTTGGCGACGATCTCCATAACCGCGCTCACAAAGAATTAGTTCACGATATTTATGTTTGTTTATCATCAAAACCAAATCCGGGGAATAATACTCAACAGATTCAACTCGCGAAAATTTAAATTTAAGCAACCCAAATGGAAAATTTATTCCGTTAGATGCGATCTAATTAAACTAATTACAAAAAAATTTAAATGTTTGAATTTGTTTCAGTTGTGCAAAATGTGATCACAAAATCAACATTTTAGGATTATCATAAAATCGACTAATTTGTTGTCACTCGATGCATGGGTTAAACATCTTCAAATCAATTGGATTTTTGTTTATAGTAAGTGTAGATGTGTTTGATCATTTCCAACACAACAGATTTTCCATCTTGAATAAGTTGGATCCACATATTTAGTTTAGTAGAATGAATACTAGTTAACATCGTACACACACGTGTGTAAAGGAATATGAGCATCCACTAGATAAGGAGAAAATATCATCTGTGGCTAGCGTCAAAAATCACACCTCATATTTTTTTCTGACTATCGGATCCGTTCATTTTGATCTTTATTTTCTAAAACCCCAAACCATCAATTTTTAAATGAACCCAATGGGTTTTGCTTGTTCATTTTGTTGTTGTAAAAAGTTGTATTATCTACAAAATAATGAAATTCGTGGTGATGAGTAGATGAACAAGTAAAACTCTTGGGTTCATTTGATATTGATTGTTTAGGGTCTTAGAATATCTAGATAAGCATTGAACGCAACTGGTCGTCGGAAAAATTTATGGGGATTTTGACGCTAGCCGAAGATGAAATTTCCTCCGTGGCAAGTTGATGCACATATTTCACACACGTGAGAAAACAGGAAATATGGTGTCATATGAGAGTTTCTCTGATATGACAGGAAATATGGTGTCATATGAGAGTTTCTCTGATATGACAGTCAGAAAGTTCTCTCTCTCTCTCTCTCTCTCTCTCTCTCTCTTCACATGATTTTTGGATGATCACTGATGAAGTTGATCTACATATCTTTAAATATAGATAAATACTTATGGTTCCTATGTTATTTTATTTTCGCATGCATCAGATTGTTGAAACTTTAATGGTTTTTAGTAAAAGATTTTTTACACCACCTAAATCAAGGAGCAAAATACCTAGGTTCACCAAATCTTTTTGGTGGTTTGGGGTATTAGAATATGGTGGTTTGGGTTATTAGAATATGAAGAAGAACTGTGCCGATCAACTAAAACAATATATGGAGTGAACTTTTTGACCATTACAGGAGAGGGTTTCTTCCGGTGACACCCTAATCATGTTGTCCTATATGGTAAATTTTTAATACAATTGTAGACAAGACCTAAATGGGCAGAGGTGACATGTGGAATCTTTTTGCAATATTTTAATCTGTTGCTTTTGGACGGGGGGGGGGGGGGGGGGGGGGGGGGGGGGGGGGGGGGGGTTGGGTGGGTGGGGGGGTGCAGTGCGCGCATGTTTTCTTCACACATATAATATTTTATATCTGAACCAATTTCATATTTCATTTAATTATTCTTTACTAAATGTCAATGGAGGGAGCTTTAAATTTATTATTTATTATTATTATTATTATTATTATTATTATTTTATTATTATTATTTTATTATTATTATTTTTTTTTTTGGGGGGGGGGGGGGGGTAGAGCTAAGGTTATTTTTCCTTTTTGGCATCCATACCAGTTATACTTATCCTGGCATCGGTTCCCGTATATATTCCATTAGTCTACTTTGTGCTTCTTCTTTAGATTAGTTCATACTATGTGATGCAATACCTTCTTTCTTTCTTTTTTGGCCGTTAAACATCCAAACTTAATATACATGAGTTGTTTCCTAGGGAAACATTATGTAAAAAGTCAAATTAATTCCTCGTTTAGAATTGAAAATAGTTCTTTTTCTGCATCTTTATTTTAAGCGAGGAGGTACTTTATACTTGTGATTATTATATTTATTTCCACACTTTTTGTTGCATTTTACTCCATGGATTATATAGTTGAAGGTAGAAAGTAGATGCTTCTTCTCACAGAAAGTGTATTTTTGACCATATCACATGAACCCAATACAGCGCAGAAAAAAGAGATTTCAGGCTTTCTTTGATAACACTAAAGCTTGAAGTTTCTAAATTTGCATTTTAACTCATTGTTTTGTAGAATTTACAGTATCTTTTGGCATGCAGAATATATGGTGTGCATGATGAGGCAAAGGACAAAGCGTTTGAGTTGGAACTGAGTTGGGTATGTGATGAATCAAACCGCCAACATCTAAAGGTAAGCATGCCAATTTGATTAGATGACCCATAAAAGCTGAAACATAATTCATTATATAAGGTTTGATTTTACGTCCATAGATTGTTGTGGCTAGTTTTGAGTATTCCATTTTCTAATTTGTAGTTTCAAAGGTTTCATTCTAGAACACTGGTATTTGTGTTAATTTTGCTCATGTTAATTTAGCATTTAACAGTACCCACTATAATAACCTATATTATTGCTCCATTTTTCTTTTTCTCTTGCAATTAACTACATGTGAATGCAACTCAAGAATCCGACAGTACCCACTATAATAACCTATATTATTGCTCCATTTTTCATTTTCTCTTGCAATTTACTACATGTGAATGCAACTCAAGAATCCGACATTTTGTTTGAGAGTCACATATGTTAACAGTACTTACATATGTTGTTTCACATGTATGTGCACAAGCTTGGTTTTGTAAATCCTTCTTTGTGGAAAATAACTATAATGCTGAGTGATTAACTTTATTTTAATGATATCCAGACGAGGTTCATCTTGAGCAATATATTATTTTCCATATAACAGAGAAAAATGAGTTAAAGATTAAAAGAAGAAGAAAAAGACAAACCCTAGAAAGTAGAGTCCCTGATAACACAGTATGTCATTTCTCTTACATATTTTCTTTATCATTTTTGGCTATTTGCAAATCAGTTTGCCATGTTTCTTATGCATTGAAATATATTTTGCAATCTCAATTTTTCCCCACTAATTTATGCACCTGACTTTGTACCTCTGTGTCGTATATGAATGCTTCCAGAGGAAGATTCATAAGGGAGATTTTCACTTCTCAAGTTCTATTCAATGCTATGTGGCCATGGTTCCTATGCGTCATTAAATCAGGAAACTTCACCCTTCACCATAAATTAACTTTCTTCATTTTCTCCTTTATCCAACTACCAATGCATATCTTCTAAGCTAAATGAAATGCTAAGCCTGAAGTGTATTCATGCGATCTTGTGGGTCCTCTATCATTTTACTTCATGTTCCTTGTATGTTCAGCTAAAATCACTAATTGCTATAGCCTAATTTAGAACTTCATATAGCCCCAATCTGAATCTTGTTAGTTTGTATTTGATCACTTAATCAATAATTAGTCTTAAAATCTCTTAAAATGAATTCGTGTGTTCTATTTCATATCAAATGGAACGCATCTTTTGTGGCCCCCTTTCATACATAGCCAGTTATGTGCCTTCTCTAAAAGATTATGCTTTATAGTAAATCCATTCATGTGTCGTCACTTCGATCTTGGCTTGATACATAATGTAAAAGCGCTTTAGGTACTAGAACATAAGAGAATCATGTAGAAGATAATTTGTTTTAAGCGATCAAAATGCCAACACAGATAATGCCATGAAAATATTGTTTACTGGGGTTGGAACCCAGACTTTGAGAGGCTGGTGCTTGGAAACCATGTACAAGAGGGGAGTTTACAAGCCAGTTCAGTTACCCAACATGCCAATACACGTTTACATGACTCTCACAGCATCGGGGCCATGTTAAACAATATAGAGATGCATGCAAATATTAGGACTTTGTTTGATATTGCCCCAAATATAAATGACTGCACTAGATAGCCAATGAAGTATTATACCATTATAATTAAGCACTTTGCTGGTTTTAAATGGTACACGAACAACTGGATCTGGAGACGCATATGTGCGTTGCCGAGCAGAAGTCCTTTTGCACATTGCACCATGGCACTTTGGTGGTGTCGCATACGGCTGCTTAGCATCAAATCTTGGTGATGTCTGTGTATGCTCTTGGTAGATATATATATGACTTCACTTGGCCTTGAAAGATAACAAGAAGTCATCGAAATTACTTGATCAATGTTGTTGGCAAGGGAAAAATGGCTATTTCCTCCTGCCAGTAGCAGCAATGCAGTTGGATGAAATTTACCCTTGCAATCATGAGGCCCATGGTGTGAACATTTGCACACACGCCTTTCAGTATTAGACTGGCTTCTGTTTGATCTTTACTGAAACCTAATGTCTCTTAGCTTTTGCTTTGTACTGCAAGCAACCCAAGTAACTGTGTGTTATATGGTGAAATCCGCAGGTTCCGGATGCTCTCCTGGAGGAAGCCAAGGCGGCTGCCAAAGCAGCGCTGGAGGAGATGGATGCAGACTAAGAAAAGAGCTCGGTTTTTATGTCCTCTCTCTCATTTCTACATGTGCAATGCATCATGGCTGCGGCTTCATCTGCCGTTGCTGAAGGGGGTTTAAACTCGTGATAGCGAGCCGTTGGGGGAATAACAGTAGCTTGAGAGGGCCTCTTTTGTTATTTAAAATCGCTTCTTAACTGGTTGGCAGAAATCTCAATTTTCCTTTACATCTGTGCTTTCAGTATTCATCACTTCAGCTTTGTATCACAGATTCATGAATCTACTGCAAATGTGATGGTGCCCATCTTTAGCCTTTATTAAAAATCTTTTTCAAGAATTTGTTTCTTTTCGAGGACCTATCAGGCAACGGTTTGTTTAGGAGATTCTGCAAGGAAATAACATGGGTGCGATTTTATTTATCTACACACGGAGAGATCTACACGAGAGATGGAGATGCATGCCGGTTCATATCATTCAATCTAATCATTAGCAACGATGAAGTGATCTCGTCTGTTGTTGATGCCAAAGATTTAAAATCACTACTTGAAGTCCGGCTATAAGCCTATATAGAGAGATGTAATTCAGCACAAGGGGGGATCTGATTTAGAACACAATCCTGTTTGAAAATTTTGCACATAAACATGGTGCGAAAAATATTTCATTTTTGAATATATCTTTTCCACAAATGTTTTTTCAATTTTCAATTTATACATATATAAACCTCAATTTAACAAAATATTACAAATTCAACTATTTTAGAACAATGGAACATTTTGTATGGTCCCAGTACAAGTGCAAATAGGGTGATATTCTGGTTTTTTTTGGCTCCTTTTTGGGTTTTTGTTGTTGTTGTTGTTGTTGTTTTTTTTTTTTTTTTTTTTTTTTTTTTGGGGGGGGGGGGGGGGGGGGGGGGGGGGGGGGGGTTTGCATAACATCCGACGATCTAGATATATTAAAAACGTCAAAAGGATACTTTTGTGACGATGTTTGCTTGTGGGAGCTTTTGCATAAGATCATTTTCCTTTCAGAATAATGGAAATGTGTTATCCCAAAAATTCCGATTCATTTTCATAGTTTTTAAATTTTTTAAAAAAATTGATCTACACATCATAGATGATGATTATACCAAAAATCAAGTTAATCATCCTTCCATTTGCTCCTAAATTTGACCATTACAAATTCAAATGTTCAAACCAATAGAACTTTTTTGTGACGAGTCGAGGATCAAATTTCTCCAAGATTCACTCATATTTGGAATTTCTCTAAGTTTCACTCATATTTGGAGTTAAGAATGTATGCAACAATCTTAAATTCAAATTCTTTTAAATCAATGGGTTTTGTACTGCGAGTGTAGGAAATTTTATGCGTTAACATACCCATTAACACACACGTGGACGCACACAATTTCATGCGATGACAACATAAAAAACCATTATCCCTATTTTTGGAAATTTCTTCTGAGGTTGTCCACATTACGAAACACCAAAACTCCAAATATGGGTGAGAAGGGGATTTGACACTTGATCCACCTGTTACAAAAAGTTCAATTGTTCCGAAATCGTTCATTTTGCAACAATCAGATCAATGAGCAAATATAGGTGATTAAATTGATTTTTGATGTGGTGATTATTCATGATGTATAGGTCAATCCAAAAAAAAATTTAAAAACATAAACCAATGAAAATGGTTGGCAACACGCGATTTTTTTAATGCTATCATCACATTTTCATCTGTGTGTACGAGTTTAATGGGAATCATGTGGCCAAGGGGGATTTTCCTCCTTGGTCCACCACCGGCCAAGCCTACCATATTCTTTTTTGAAAAAATTTCCCCAATATGCTCTACACTACACCTCATGGATGATCACCACATATGCACTTCGAAAAGTCAATCCTCCTTTTTTTCGGAGGATCGGAACTATTCTTTTTTATCTACATATTTTAAAACCCCAAAACGAGTAATATCACGTGAACCCAATGGGTTTTGCTCGTTCATTTACCCGTAGCAAAAAGTTCTATTCACGAGAAACTATTAAATTTGTGACGGGTGGATGAACTAGTAAACATGATATTAGGTGTTTTGGGATTTCACAATATGAAAATTAAAATAAATGGTTCAGTCGTTCGAAAAAATAATGATGGAGTTTTCGAGATGCATGTGGCTTAGCCACATGTCATATGTTTCCCGTATTACACATGTCATATGTTTTCCGTTATTTTACAAACACACTCTGGAAGAATGGAAATGAAAGTGTGCTATCAGCCTAAGAAAAATTCCTACAAAAGTGTGCTATCAGCCTAATAAAAATTCCTACGCCGCACCACATTTCTAGCATTTTTAATATTCTTAATTTTTTGCATGTGATCTACACCACGAATTATCAACATATCAAAAATAAAGTTAATCCTCCTTTTTGCCCCTCGATCTGATAGAATAATAGCATTTTTGAAATGATATGGTTGATAGCCACATCCCCTAACGTTGTGCGAACTAAATATGGAGGAAACTAAATTTTCAGCGATGGGACTAAAATTTTTGGAGGGACTAAATTTTAATTTGAACTTTGGTTGGATATTTTGAGGAGAATATTTTGAATGCCATGTGACCTATTGTCACGTCACGTATATGACTAGTAAAGCTCTATATGATGCTTCTAGGAGAGCTATAAGAAAAAAGTGTTAAATGGCGAAATAAGCTAACCAGAATTACATGAATACTATAAAAAACATTGTTACACACACTCTGGCAGAAAAGGAGTAGTTCAAGATTATAATAATGAATTTTTCTTCCGGAAGGAAGAGCTGAGTTATTCTTAATAAAAATCATAGGTATCTCATCTTGGACGAGAAACCAATGGGTCACACCTGTGCTTCAAGGGGTAAAGATCCTTTGAATTGCAATCCAAAAACTTTGATTGGATGCAATACTGATTTCATTATATACCATTAATTTTTGTCAAATAAACAGCTTGATCTCGAAAATAGATGACAAGACTTCTATGTTTAAGTCCTAATGATAGCCTACCATTTGAATTACGGCAGTATCAAGGAAACAATAGCAAGAACAATGAACTGTTATGGGCTAACTATAGTACAAAACTTGGCTATATCCTTTTATTTACTTACAGCTTATGCACACGAAATTCTGATGGAAGGGGGGACAAGGGACACCCACCTCATTCTGGTATCGCAATTGTTACTGTTCTTCGTCTATACTCGCTCCTGCCAACCCCTTGAGGGCTAAAACAAAAATGCATGTCCATGCTTCGACGCAGCTTCTGTCTAGAAGAGGAGAGCTTTGTTTCTGTAAGATGAGATGAAGCATCCATCCAACCAAAGACCTGTCACAGGATTAATACCTGTTAGAGTTCATATTTACAAAGCATGAATGATATATCCGTATGCTCTATTGAGAGAAGGGGATACATAGAAAGCAAAGAAATGCAGATCGATAAGGCCACGAAGTTGAACAAGGGAAAGGAGCCCTAAAACTTAAGCAGTTGTGGCTGTGTATTGAACAAGAAACCACAAAGTGAGGGGGGGGGAACAATAAATAATAGAATATATTTAACTGCCAGAAAGAGTAACATAACGAGGAGTGTAAATGCTAGAAAAGAAAAGGAAAAAAAGAAAAATGTAATCTAAGGAGAAGATTATTGCCGCCAATTCCCAGTCAAGATAACGACCTGCATTTTGCTTTTTCAGGAAAACCCCTAACGGCAGGTAACGGTGTTAAAATATTTTTAAACTATATTTTAAATTTTTTTCTTCATGAACTACCTCTCCCTTCAATGTTAGATAAATTTTAAAATTTGATCTTTTATTTAAAATATGTTCAATATCTAGACTTATTTATTATTATTTTTTGATTTTTTTTTCAATCCCTAACCGCGTTCGCTGCTGTTAGGGGCTATCCGGAAAAAAACAAAATTTGGGAAGTTTTGAGCACAAAAAAGGGGTTTGAAGGCTTTTTTAAAAACGCCTCAAAGTCCAAGATGGTTTCTTGAAATTTAGCCAAAAAAACAGAAGACGTGAAGTTAGAAACTAATTTAACATCTGAGCCAAAAATATAACCTTATCCTTTTCTAACCTGTAATGTTTATATAAAAATAGCTGAAGATTTTACCAAATAAATTTTAATTCAAAAATGTCCGTATCGGTACAACCATGCACTGCAACACTGGGTGATAACCTCTTTGCCATCCGCAATGCATAAGAAAACAGTCAAAACATGCAGAAAACAACAATGAGAATATCGTTATCCAATTCTGTTGATGTCGGCTATGTAAATACTTGTTCTCCATATAGATATGACATGTTATATCTTTTAGTTTTCTGTGTTTTATCTTGCATCGATCCATTTTCAGTTTAACTGTCTCCACTGTGCATCCCATCTATTGTTCTTCTACAGTTTATCTAACCAAAACTTTCATACACAGTGCGGCTCATCTATCCCAGCAATGACATTTCAAATGACAAATGCGTTCATCTCATAAACATGCTGCATTTAATTATCCAACATTCTGATCTGTAAAGCATGAATGGGCATTATTCAACATCTCTATAAGAAATGACAGCATCCATTTAATTAGGTTAAATTATTATTATTATTAATTTGAATTAAGTTTGAGATCATGTTGATGAAACCAGAACACAGTTCGTCAAACCTGAAAGCATATATCAATTTTCCGAGGTCAAGGGACTGGAATGAGGAATCATGCAACAAGCACATACAGGATATGACCAAGTGCATGCGGCAAAAAATAGCAATTTCATAGAATGTAATGCACGAACAGCATATAAAAACATTAGTGAGGGAAGAAGTTACTACTACTACTACGATTATGGTTACGATCATCATCATCATCATCAATCATTATTATTGTTATCACTATTGTCAATATCATCATCATCATCATCATCATCATCATCATCATTAATATTATCATTATGATAATTATTATTATGATCATCATTACTATTATCATGATGATCATTATCATTACCATTAGCGTTATTATTATAATTATCATTATTATCATCACTATCATCATCATCATCATCATTAAAGGGTCTAAGTGTTAAGTATCAAAAAATGATGATGTTTAGTTTTATGTACAACATAGAATAGAAGGTCTGAGTACAATTTCATTTACCACCACCACCACCACCATCTACTTCGGGTCGAGTCTTTTCTTATTCTTCTTCTTTTTGTTTTCTTGGGTTGTTTTTCTTTTCTTTCTTTTTTTGGGTGAGTGATATGTTGATTTATTCTTTTGCAGATGTTAAAACCCAAATCACCAACATTTCTAAAAAAATGAAGTCTCATGAAGCAATTCAAACCAGCCAACATAGCCTGGAAACTGTTACTGAATTGAACAGCAGTGATCTTGTCTGAAGGGTGTTTAAGTTGTCCTTTCCTTTAAATCAAAAACCATTCTTTATTCAATCTACAAGATAAGTTAGATCCTCAGATACTTGGAATTGTGATAGTGCCTACCTAGCATGTGTTGACACTTAAGATAGTCAGTTACTAGCAAGAAGTTTGATGGTACCAAGGATTTGAAATATTATACACTTGTGCATAAAGAGGTCAAGTAACATGGTATCGGAAAGCCAACACTACATTTCAAGAGGTATTTGTTCAAGCCTGATCATCATTGAAAGTGTAATATATACTTAGGTATCCTATCCATTCTTCCTTTTTGATAGTTATATTTTTGCTGGAAGCCCATCCATGCGGTCCCCGACACACGTGAGGGCAATGCTTCAATTAATTGACACACACACATGCACACATCTATGTATGTGTGTGCACATATCAAGGTTATAAAAAACTCGCCACAGCGACGCCATGGCGGCAAGGCGCGATTCCCACGCCCCGCTAATGCCCATGTAGGCTGTTTGAGGCGGCTTGCCACCATAGCACGTCATGACGACACAAGGCACGCCACAAAAACATAAGGCGCGCCACAAAAAATAAAAAAAAAATAAAAAAATGGTATCGGGTCCGCATTATAGGGCTAAGAGAACCTGACCCGTTCTCTATTATAGGGCTCAAAAATGCACTGATACTTTCTCAAATATATGGCGTCTACATCAAATCTGCGAAGAAGGTTAGTGAGCTCAAACTTCATTATACATCACAAATCAGCTTCATTTAATGATTATATGCATTATGCATTGTATGGTGTTTGTTTACTTGCTTGGCTGAAATGTGTCCATATACTGTATCAATGTTATTCCTTTTCTGGCTTTAGACAGCACTTGTGGACTAAGTTTATTCAAAATGTTAAACTAGGACATGCAAAAATCAATGTTCCTTCAAGTATCAGCAAATTTCGTTCAGATCCAATTATCCAAATAGCTTTAACAACTGTATTAATCGATTGCTTTGATATTGATGACGTATTGAGGTCACATGCTTTTTAGTTATGTAAACAATTGTTTCTTAGTAAAGTAACACTTTAGTTAATTGTAAGCACATATCTCAATGTAAATGGAATGCTATGGATTTGGTATGATTTGGAAACTAATCCATCTAAGTGGAGCATAGTCTACTGTCTACATATATATATATATATATATATATATTATATTATATTATATATACACACATTTGCCGCCTTAAGTCACGCCTTGAAAAACGCCGTGGCTTAGCCAAGGCTCCTAAGGCTTGAGGCTTGACCTCGCCGCCACGCCATTTATAACCTTGGCATATATACATACATATATAATATGTGTGTCTGATAATAATGAACTAGAAATTACCCGTGTGCACTGAGTAAAAATAATACACCAAGAACATGGCACGGTAAACACACGCAACCAAAAAGGAGCGAGAATTATGGGTGTGTGTGACGGTATCGGCGAGGGTAAAAAGGAGGCTAAAGGGCTAGAATGCAAATACTCAAGGCCAAACATGCAAGTAAATGGGATGTTGGGGGAAGGTTTTTTTGTGCTGTCAACATAGAAATTCCCACAATTAGTAGAATTTCACCAAGTTTTTCACATTTTGAAATTGATCTACACATATTAGAACATCAATTTACTAGAAAACTAGTGAACTCTAGCATATTTGCTTGTCAATCGGATCGTTGAAAAAAGTTTTGCTATCGTAAAACTGTCGAATTTCTAACGATCCAATCGAGAAGCAAATAGGGCGTGATTCACTAGCTTTTTGGTGTTGGGCTTTTAATATGTGTAGATCACTCCCAAGGAATCAAATCTTTAAAAAAAGTGAAAAAAGTGATGAAATTATACTGTCCAAATAGGACATCTCTTGCACGGATATCATAGATTCATTATTCTGTATGTGTATATATCCATACATACATTGGTGTGTATCCATATATGAAAGTATGTGTACATATATCCATATGTATGTATGTATCCATGTATGAATATGTATGTACACATACACATACACATACATAATGTGTGTACACATAAAAATGTATGTATATACATGTATTATATATGTACTAGAAATTTCACGTGCCCAAAGGGCACTGCGATTTGAGAGGGGGGTCCACACCTATACCAGTGCACTGCAAAGTGGGGGGGCCCACGCCTATACATAGCCCTCCAAATTTTAAAATTTTAAGTTTACAAACCAAATTTCAATTTTCAAATCTTCCCCACAAATTCCCCCCTAAAACTGTCCCAGTCCTAGTCATCAAGCATGTATCCTAGTCATAAGCCCCTTTGTCCTAGTCACTTGTCCTACTGAGATAAAATTCAAAATCTTCATCAAATATTGAATAGATGTATGTGTGTGTACAAAAATATGTATATATATACATGTATATATATATATATATGTACTAGTCATTACCCGTGTCCATAGGACACGGTTTATTTAAGATATTCCACTCCTCAAAATTTTAGTTCTCCCAAAATTAAAGTACAATAATTGTTATGTAGTTCCCCCCAAAAAATAAATGATTTCATTTTCTCCCCACTAAGAGTTTCCCCCTAAAATACAAACTCCCCCCAGTTGTTTCATAGATTTTTCAAATTCAAACTTTTGGTGCCATGATGATAAAATATCTTTCAAACTTTAAATTTCAAACTCCCATCAAAATTTCAAAACTCCAACTAAAATTCAAACTCCCCCCCTAAGGTTTCTCCCAAAATTTCAGAATTCCAACTACTTTTTGTTTGTCCTAGTCAGCACTAACCTTTATCCTAGTAGGACATAATTCAAAATCTTCATCAAATATAGAATAGATTATCTCTGTTTTGACTCTTCTGTGTTGTATTATATCAAATGCATGTGTAGAATCTAGAGTTGGAGCAATCAAACTCCCGGTGTCAGTACTATTGCAGCTCGGTTAGACAAGGTGCTTTGCAATACTCAATGGCAATATAGGCAGAGTAAATTCACAATAATTCTAGAATTCGTAATTAAATACAGTGAACATAAGTATGACTGAAATAATACAAGAAAGAACTGTAAAGCAATAGTTTGACTATACTAAATGACAAACATACAAGACAAGAATAGTATCATCAAATAATAAGGCAACAATCGCGAATTGACAAACAATACATGACTAGAAGTATGGTAGTATCTCACTAGCAGGTAACCAAGACATTAAGCATTACTATAATCATTTAGACATGACAATGAAAAACTATAGCAATAGACCAAGCATGATATAGAATATCTTACAAGCACTATCGTATGCTAGACTGTGATACCTTACACTAGTGTTGTGACTCATATTGTGGAGAACGATATACAACTAGGAGTCCACCTTATTCATTGGTTGATCACAACCATGTTTATATAAAAAATGTAGTGAATCACTCTGGGTATGAGCCGAACACATAACTGGCCCGAGTATTTGTTTCATTTGGAATCATTATAGCTTTCCATATACTAATGAATGATTACTCAGGCTGATTTTCATAAGTGGAAAGACCATGCCTTTCTTTTAGTGCAATATTATTAATAAAAGTAACTTGCTTGTCATGTAAAATTATGGAATTTTGCTCAAGGAACGAAAAGAAGAACTAGGTTACTAGCATGTATAATCTTTCACATAAACAGTAAATTGACATCACTATAACACCATGATAGACCCCATGTGATTAAGCACTTCCCTTATATGAGTGACCTTCACACTACGTGGGTTTTGGGGTCTTCTGGAAATGACAGTCAACAGACAAAAACTTCTTGTAATTACCAATTAATATAAAGCAACTAGAAGTACAGTGTTTAGAGAAGGCAAAACAGAAAAGACATGCAAATTTATTATGGTTCAACATAACACCTGGTCATGCACACTTCCCCAATGCAAATCCCACCTTTTTGGGGATTTTTGCACTCTTTTCAACATTAGAACCCTTGGTTGATCTGGAGGTATATCACAGCAATATCAACACCTAAGATAATGAACCCATTGTTGATAGATGGACCTAACTATCCAATCCTTGATCTCTTAAATCCAAGAGATCACCTGCATATCTTAAAGCAAAACTGCTCTGATATTTGCTTACCAAAGCTACCCGATATCACGCTCATTTTATTTCTCTTGATAGAGCAGATATGTCGATGCAAATTCAATTTTTCCTTGAAAGGTTCTATATTTGGCTTTGTTTTTTGGGCTCACAGAAAAGAGTGTCCGAATGAAGCTCAAAAGTCCACATTTTCGAGTAAAGATCATTCCAAAAGTTGGATTTGACAGATCAGCTCAGTTATGATTTTAATGACATCTTACCACAAAAGTCATTTGTAACCGTTATTATCTATTTTCTTCAAATTCAAGACAAATGACCTCTCAAAATTTCTTACAAGAGCTGCTGCAACGTTGGAAACCAAGCAAACAGTGATTGACAGAATGCAGCTGCATAAACATCTATTAAACTTTATGGTTAATATACAAGAAAAATAATTTGGTATGGAAACAATATAAGAGACCTTGCGAAGATCATTTGAAAACACTAACACACATTTAGACACCTCACAATTTTATGGAAAGCAACACAAATAAGTGTCAATAATCAATTATTATCAAATATTGATTTGTATGATCATTTAATTCCAGAAAGGTTATGAAAAGAAAAAAATTCAAAAAAGTGAGAAATAAGGACAAGAAAGAAAAGGAAGGAAGGTTCAAGAATAAAACCTACCTCACTCTGATATAGACTCGATTTTACTTTAGATTTTTGCAGCTGTTTCTTTGGCTTAACGAATAAACTACATGCCCATACTCCTAATAAAGTCGCTTCAATGGGTGCAAGCCAGTAAACATATAAATGCTCCTTTGTATTATAACTCCCTTGGGCATATATGCCCATCCAAATGCCTGTCAGAAAAGTAGTCTTTGTCAGAATGTCGATTTAAAGTTGTCTCTTACTATAACAGAGAATTCCTATTGCAAATCTTTAGTGGCTGGTTAAGTATAGCATGTCAATAGAGGTGCAGAACAACAAGCATTACATACAGATAGATAAACAAAAAAGGGATAAGCAAACACCCAGCCAAATATAGATTTCCCCAACAAAGAAGAACATTTTAGTTTTTTGCTCTTCAGAAAATGTAAGTGTTGGTGATACGGACGCACCCTCAGAGGCGGGCACGGGTCCAAGCGGGTCCCAAGGCGGATGGGTCACTTACTATCGGAGGCATCGAAGGACAGATTAGTCTTTTGTTATGGTATTTTATTCCTAGGTTTTCTCTATTTATATCTAGGGTTAGCCGTCATGAGAGATATGCTTATTGTGTGAGAAACATCGTAAGTGTCTTTTGTGAGGGTTTTAGACTTTGATCCGTTCATCAAAGTTAGGAGAGCGAGTTCCTCTCGAAAGGGCTCAAGTTATCTTGCTATTAGTAGTTGTTTCTTCTCAAAAATCCAATAAAAATCCCATCTTTTCCAATTTTTATTCCTTTTCTTCGCTGATTTCCCATTGATACGATCCAAATCGTATCAAATTGGTATCAGAGCAATAGATCCAATGGCGGAAGGCACTAGATTCAAGACGGAGATGGAGGCGCTGCGAAAGGAGATCCGGGAAGAGGTCAGCAAAAAGGTGGGTGCTTTGGAAGTCACGGTCGAGATGCTTTCCAATTCCCAAAAGGAGATGGAGGCCCGTTTGATGAAGAAGCACGAGGAGTCGGACGCTACTCAAGTTCAGATCTTGAAAATTCTTCAAAAACTTGAGGGGAAAGGGAAGCATGTGGAGATCGGAGGGGAAGAATCCGCAGCGGAGAATCATCATACTAAGGCGGACGATCCAAAGTTGATGGCGAATACCTCCGGGGCACCTCCGGGAACCAAAACCACGAGGGAGAAGGAAGATCTAGGGTTCCGGGAGGAGTCGTGGGTGGAGGAAGTGCAACGGGAGCGGCGGAGGCGGCGCGAAGGAGATCCCCTAGGGTTTCTTGCGGAGACGAGGGGACGCGGCGGACAAGATGGAGGCTTTCCGGAGGATAGGGGAGGCGGCGGCTGGGGGGGAACCCTAACCCCCCCCCCCCCCCCCGCGCGGGCCGCCAGGACCCCGCGAGGGCTTGGGGGGCCTCACGGCCCACACCCGAGCCCGCGCGGGTGCCCAGGAAGGCTGGGCGGGCTCGCGCGAGGCCCTGGAGGGGTCGCGCGGCCCGCCAGTGCCAAACCTGGGCCCCGCCGAACCCCAGGGAGGCTTCGCAGCTTTCCCTGGGGCCGGCTGGGCCCCGGCGAGTGATGGTGGGGCCCGGGGGGCCCAATAAACCCCCCGGGTCAGTTTTTCGGCCCCCCGAGCACCGAACAGGGCCCCGCAAGAGGCTACCGCGGGATTTTTGGGGCTGCAGAGGAGGAGCGCCAGAGGTGGCCTATGGAGGAGTACGCGGAAAATTTTGGGGGCCCACGAGGGTTTCCCGAAGAGGCCTACGGCAGAGGCAGGACAGAGTACGGAGGCCATGGAGCTCAGGGAGGAGGACACCCGACCATGTACCCTGACAGGAGGATGGAGAAGTTGAAGATGCCCATTTTTGAGGGGACAGACCCCAACGGGTGGATAGTGCGAGCGGAGTGGTATTTCCAGGTGATGCGGATCTCAGAGCGGGAGGTATTGGAGAACATCATCTGCTATCTGGAGGGACAGGCGCTAAGTTGGTACCGCTGGAGGATGTCCCGAGCCCCTTTTCGGACTTGGGAGGAGTTGTCCGCTTTCCTACTTGACCGTTTCCAGGCCAAACCGGGGGCGAATTTCTACGAGCAGTTGCTTGGACTACGGCAGGAGGGGACGGTGTTGGACTTCCTGGGGAAGTTCGAGGTGTTGGCAGGCAGGGTGAAGGAGGTGTCGGAAGACGTATTCTTGGGGGCATTTATGCGAGGGCTGAAGCCCTCGATACGAGCCGAGCTATGGATGCAGAGTCTCAGGGACCTGGAGCATGTGATTCGTCTGGCATTGCGGGCGGAGGAGAAGCAGGCGGAGGAGCGGAGGATCAGAGGGACTTGGGGGGGCACCACAGCAGAGGGTCCCATCAACCGCCGCCGCCGCCCCGAGACTACCGCTGGCCGCCTCAGCCGGAGCGGGGGAGAAGACAGGAGCAGCACGTCCTACGGGACAAGGGCGGAGGATGACCGAGGCTGAGATGCGGGACAGGAGGGCCAGGGGGTTGTGCTTCCGTTGCGACGAGAAGTTCACCCCGGGCCATCGGTGTGCGAGCCGGTTGCTGCAGATCACTATCGAGCCGGACGAGGAGGAGTACATCGACCCAGAGGAGGCCGAGGAGGAGGTCGTCTCAGTAGAGCAGCCGGTGGAGCTGGAGCAAGCGCAGGTGTCCCTCAACTCCGTGATGGGGTTCACACAGAACTCCACCATGAAGTTGGTGGGACAGGTCGGGGAGACAGCAGTTACGGTTTTGATTTATCGTGGGGCCACCCACAATTTTGTGTCCCTGCGAGTGGTGGAGCTGCTGGGGCTGCAGATGTCCGGTGGGAGGTTCACCGTACAGTTGGGGGATGGACGGTGCGAGGAGAGTACGGGGCTATGTCGAGGACTCTGCCTAGTCATTCAGGGGGTACAGATCGTGCAGGATTTTTTACCGTTCGAGTTGGGGAAGGTCGACTTCATCTTGGGAGTCCAGTGGTTGAAGACATTGGGGACCACGATGACCAACTGGAAACGGTTGAGGATGGAGTTCAAGGATGGCGAGCGGATGGTGGTGCTTCAGGGAGACCCGAGCTTGTGCTATGCCATGGTAGCATTCAGTGCCATGACTCGGGCTATTCGACGGGCAGGGCAGTGGTACTTGGTGGAGTTTCGGGGGATGACCACAGAGGCGGAGCCCGAGCCCGAGGAGGGGCCACCAGAGGTACAGTCGGTGTTGGAGCAGTTCGCAGAGGTGTTCGAGATGCCACAGGGGTTACCTCCACCCCGGGACCACGAGCATGCGATCGTACTGAGGGATGGCGCACCCCCGTCAGTGTTCGGCCTTACCGGTATCCCCACGTGCAGAAGGATGAGATCGAGCGGCAGGTCAGAGAGATGCTGCTAGCAGGAGTGATCCAGCCCAGCGTCAGCCCCTTCTCGAGCCCAGTTTTGTTAGTGAAGAAGAAGGACGGGAGCTGGCGTTTTTGTGTGGATTACCGAGCCCTGAATAAGGAAACTGTGCCCGACAAGTTTCCTATTCCGGTGATAGATGAGTTGCTCGACGAACTGCATGGGGCGAGGGTGTTTTCGAAGGTGGATCTAAAGTCCGGGTATCATCAGATCCGGATGCGAACAGAGGACATCCCGAAGATGGCGTTCCGTACACACGAGGGCCACTACGAGTTCTTGGTGATGCCGTTTGGATTGACAAACGCCCCGTCTACTTTTCAGGCCTTGATGAACAAGGTGTTCCGCCCTTACCTACGACGGTTCATCCTTGTGTTCTTTGACGACATCTTGGTCTATAGCCGCACACTGGAGGAGCACACGGGGCATCTGGAGGTGGTTTTCAGGGAGTTGCAGGGGCACCAGTTATTCACCAATCGGAAGAAGTGCTCGTTCGGGAGGAGTCAGATCGAGTACTTGGGGCACATTGTCTCAGGCGACGGGGGTAGCGGCAGACCGGGCAAAGATTGTAGCGATGTTAGAGTGGCCTCTACCACAGACACTGCGGGCATTGCGGGGTTTCTTGGGATTGACAGGGTATTACCGCAAGTTTGTGAAGGGATACAGCACCATTGCCTGGCCACTGACGGAGCAGCTGAAGAAGGACAGTTTTCGGTGGGGGGAAGAGGCGACTAAGGCTTTCGAAGCCTTGAAGACGGCGATGTCGACGGCGCCGGTCCTTGCTCTGCCAGACTTTAGCCAGCCATTTGTAGTAGAGACGGATGCTTCAGGATATGGTCTTGGGGCGGTGCTGATGCAGGAGGGGCGGCCGATTGCATACTTCAGCCAGGTGTTGACCACGAGGGAGAGGCTGAAGTCAGTGTACGAGAGGGAGTTAATGGCTATAGTCTTCTCCATTCAGAAATGGCGACCATATCTGCTGGGACGAACTTTTGTGGTGAGGACAGATCAGCGGGCATTGAAGTATCTGTTAGAGCAGAGGTTGGTGGCAGAGGAGCACCAGAAGTTACTGTCGAAGCTGGTGGGATTTCGGTTCGATATTGAGTACAGACCGGGGCTGGAAAATAAGGCGGCGGATGCATTATCTCGGCGGGATGAGGGGAGCCAGCTGCAGGCGATGTCGATACCCGAGTGGAGAGGTTTGGACCAGCTGTCACAGGAGGCGGAGGCAGATCCGGAGCTGCAGCAGATCAGGGAGAGCTTACAGGGGGGAGGTGACGGGGTGCCAGGTTACACGGTAGAAGGGGGAAGGTTACTCTACCAGGGGAGGTTGGTGATTCCGCGGGGGTCTGCATCGATTCCGACTCTTTTTCAGGAGTTCCATGGGTCGGCGATCGGAGGGCATTCGGGCGTGCAGCAGACGTATATGCGGATGGCTCGGGAGGTATACTGGACGGGCATGCGGAAGGACATCGCGCGATTGGTGGCGGCTTGTGACGTCTGCCAACGTCACAAGTACATGGCGATGGCCCCGACAGGACTGCTACAGCCTTTGGCATTGCCCGAGCAGGTGTGGGAGGAGGTGTCCATGGACTTCATAGACGGCTTGCCGCGTTCGGAGGGGTTCACCGTGATCTTGGTTGTGGTTGACCGGCTGAGTAAGTATGCTCACTTCATTCCCTTGAAGCATCCTTACACAGCGGTTTCGGTGGCGGGGGTTTTCGTGCGAGAGGTGGTGCGGCTGCACGGGTTTCCGAAGTCTATAGTGTCCGACCGGGACAATGTTTTCACTAGTCACTTCTGGGAGGAGTTGTTTCGAGTCCAGGGGACAGTGCTGAAGCGGAGCACCACCTACCATCCGCAGACGGACGGTCAGACCGAGGTGGTCAACAGGAGTGTCGAGACCTACCTCAGATGTTTTGTTTCGGAGACACCCCGACAGTGGACCAGATGGTTGGCGTGGGCGGCGTATTGGTACAATACATCCGTCCACTCGGCGGCAGGGACGACCCCTTTTCGGATATTGTACGGACGAGACCCTCCTTCTTTGGTTTACTATGGGCACCGGGCGACACCGGTGTCACAGGTGGAGGAGCAGATGGAGGAGAGGGATAGGATGTTGGAGGAGCTGCGGAGGCACCTGACACGAGCACAGCAGGTGATGAAGGCCAAGGCGGACGGACATCGGCGAGATGTGACTTTTCAGGTGGGGGACAGGGTCTACCTGAAGCTTCGACCTTACAGGCAGAGGTCTTTGGCCCACAGGAGGAACGAGAAGCTTGCGGCCCGTTACTATGGGCCTTTTGAGGTGGAGACTCGGATTGGAGAGGTGGCTTACAGGTTGAAGCTGCCGCCAGGGACAGCGATACATCCGGTGTTTCATGTTTCCCAGTTGCGTCGGGCGATTGGCGAGCATGCTACATCCTCCACACTTCCTCCTACGCTCACAGATGATATGGAAGTGATGCTCGAGCCAGTTGATGTCCGGGCGGTACGGAGAGGTCCGGGGCGGCGTCGGGAGGTCCTCATTTACTGGCAGGGGCTACCAGAGTGCGATGCGACATGGGATCAGTATGAGGCGATACAGGAGCAGTACCCTGATTTCCACCTTGCGGACAAGGTGGCTCTTTTAGGGGCGGGTATTGATACGGACGCACCCTCAGAGGCGGGCACGGGTCCAAGCGGGTCCCAAGGCGGATGTGTCACTTACTATCGGAGGCGTCGAAGGGCAGATTAGTCTTTTGTTATGGTATTTTATTCCTAGGTTTTCTCTATTTATATCTAGGGTTAGCCGTCATGAGAGATATGCTTATTGTGTGAGAAACATCATAAGTGTCTTTTGTGAGGGTTTTAGACTTTGATCCGTTCATCAAAGTTAGGAGAGCGAGTTCCTCTCGAAAGGGCTCAAGTTATCTTGCTATTAGTAGTTGTTTCTTCTCAAAAATCCAATAAAAATCCCATCTTTTCCAATTTTTATTCCTTTTCTTCGCTGATTTCCCATTGATACGATCCAAATCGTATCAGTTGGCAAGCAGAAATTCATCATTTATGATTCCTAATTGTTATATGCTATCCAAACAGAGGAGAAATTTGAAGCAGAATGAATAAAAATACAGCTGATTAAAAGAAATGGACAAAAAAGCTTTATTTGGGGATGATAGGTAATAAGTGACCATATGAGCGAACCGAGCAGATAAGTGATCGAATTTAATCAAACAACAAGATCAATTCATTGAGGATTTCTTTATTTGTGTTTCTATTTTTTTTAAAGTACAACTATTTTTCTTCTCTCTTTTGTGGGTAATACTGCTTGTGTTGGGTATAACAATGGAACAAACATGTATGAGTGATTTGATGCGTTTAGTGAGTATTGTGCATGTTTAAAAAATTCAATCATTTTTTGAAGCTCGCAATCATTTTTGAGTTGGGCCGTAAATTATTGCAAGGAATAAAATTAAAGGAGGGCGGAAAAATAATATTCCTATTTGATTTGAAGCTCAAAGCAATTTGTTAGACTTTCTTTTTCAATGTCCATGGTTTATTCAAGTCCCATAATTTTGGTGAGCAAGTTCAAATTCTCAAAGGAGATAAAGTCCTAAGCAATTGATGCACAATAAATTTGGAAATCAAAGAAGCAAAGAATTGGTTTACAATCCTTTAAGGAAATCATGGAATTGCAGACGAATTCTATTGGTGGAAGGAAAAGACAAGACTTTGAATTATAGTTCCACTCAAACTCTACAAGTTCGGTTCGTGGAAGGATTAGTACTAGTCCTATTTGGTTACCGTAATTCATGCATGTGTATATAAGAGGAGGGGAGCCAAATTTCATCAGTCGCATGCAATAATTATTAGGAGAAGAGTTACAAAAATTAAGGAGAGAAAAACAAAAACTGAAAGCAGTCACAAATCGAAGCTCATAAGTTCAAAACCATAGGGAACCTGCATCTTCATGCTTCTAAGTCAATAAATACTTCAATTCTATTGAAATTCCACCTGCGGCCTATACTTCAAGCAAACAGCAGCCATCAAGATTTTGTTGCGTGATAATATCATCATACACTAGCAATGCAAGCCACAAATTCATTTCAGTGCCTATTAAATTGAAAGAAGCTTGAATTATCTTGAAGGCAATCATCATCATCTCATGGGGTCCCACATGCAATCAACTTTAGCATCATCTAGCAATTATTTTCAATGTTTGCTATCCACATCCAAGATACAGATCGTACAACCAGTTGCAGATCGAGTAGCAAGTAGTTTTGGGTGTTACAGTGCAAGATACTAGTTGATGTAGGTACACAGGCAAATTTCCAAGCACAACATTGCAGCCGTACATACATCATCAGACATACATCATCAGATCGCACGTACACTGAAGAGCACGATCTTATGCATAACGACGCACACAATCAAATCAACACAATGTGCTTCAACTCTGAGATTTCTAAACTCTGGTCTTTAGATATTTTTGTGTTGATTAGTCTTGATGCTTGTATTTTTATTAATTTTGAAGTTTAATTTTGACTAGAATTTCTGATTATGATGTATTAATTGGGATACTTAATTGTAAGGTATCAATCAAGGGGTAGAATTATTTTGACTATTGGCAGACCAGAAAAACAGATTTTTTTTCCTACAGATTGCTGTTACAATGGTTACCATGTACCATACATAGACGAGAGAGTTCAACCTCTAAAAACCCGAGAAAATAATCGATGGGGAAACACTTACAGCAGCAGGGTTCATCATTCCACCAGTGACATCAGAACCCAATAAATGAAGAACCACCTTAGAAATGCTTTTTATCCACGTCTTTGTGGAAGAATGTTTGGGGTCTTTCTTCTTCAGGGTTAATGATACTATCACAATTGTGAACGCAAGCAGCCCTTCTGTTAAAGTTCCTCGATGAATATCGACCTTCAAATGTGGTGGATGCGCAGCTTCAGGAAAGGTTAGCATGATTAACCAAACAGCAACGATTGATCCGACAACCTGAAATAAAAAGGGCTCACTTTAGATAAAATGATGTAAAATTTATGAAGAATGAGCTATCAATTAGTCTCATTTAACAAAAGCTACCTTCTGCAGTTTCTTCCAAGATGAACCTGATATAAGATTAATAACTTTTTGATGTTTGAAGATTTTATAGTTAGCTATGTAGAAAACGGATGACTCTTTCGCAAGGCTTTCCCGCAATGAGCCAAAAATGAAGTAATTACACATAGAACACAAGATATACGTTTTTACTTTCTGGGTGAGGAGTTTACATGTGTGTATATATGGTATGTCATATTCCAATTTTCCAATGTAATGTCTCAATGAAAGAGTTGATGCATAATGATCCGTGTGCCTGCTCGGTGCTGATGTACTTTAACTTCCTTTCTTACATCCTTTATGCGATGGATATTATTTTGCGGCAGTTATTGACCGAAGATGTAAGGTCATAATAACCTATATTAATGGAATATAATAGTAGTTGATGTTCATTTGTGTATCAAAACTTCTCAATTATTGCCAGCACATATTTCAGGTTTGCAATTAACATGCGTCTCTAGCTATATTTAACCAAACCATAAACTGGTTACACATTTCCAAAAAAGCGGTTTCAATGCAAAATGAAAAAAAAAAAGAGGAAAGAAAATCCAGCATATCCTAAGGTTGTGTTTGGTTTGGGGGAAAAGGAAAGAAAAGGAAAGAAATTAAGCAAGAAAATCAATTTCCATTGTTTGGTTGAAAAGAAAAATGAAATGAAAATGAAAATGAAAAAAAATAAAGGAAAATTCATATTAAAACTTTTCTTTGTGCTTTTCCTCTTATTGGCCCAAGGAAAATGAGGGAAAAGAGAGCTAAACTAATTTCCATCCCATTCATGTATTTGCATTTTTTAGCAAACATAATTAGTTGCTAATTTTAAAGAATTCACGAATTATTCATGAATTTGTTTCAAAATATTGGTTTTTAATTCGTGAATTTTTCAAAAAAAATCATGAACATTGCCAAATTTCTATTTGCGAATTGAATGAAAATTTTGCAAATTTTTCACGAATTTTTCAAATAAATCATGAATAATTGGCGAATTTTTCAAAATACGCCTTATATATATATATATATATATATATATATATATATATATATATATATATATATATTCATGCATTGTTCGAAAAATTAGCAAACAATTCACAAAATTTTAAAAATTTGTGAATTATTCACGAATTTTTCAAATAGCTCGCGAATAATTTGCTAATTTGCTAAATAAATTCCTCATATTTAACATATTTTCACTCATTCGTGAATTGTTCAAAAAAAATTAGGTAATTCACGAATTTTTTAAATATTCACGAATTATTCATGTGTTGCATGAAAAATTCAGTCATTATGCATGAATTTTTCAAATCGATTGCGAATTATTTCAAACTTTTTAACAAAATTTGTAAATCATTTATGTACTATTTAATAACATATCTATTATGTAAGGGGCCCTGCGGGGCTACACACACACTAGAGGGGGGTGAACAGTGTAATAGCAAGCAAAGTGTTTAATTAAAAGTTACTGAAATTAAAGCACAATAAGCAGTAGAATTTAAACAGAGTACTCAACAACAATCGTAGACACAAGGATTTTACACTGGTTCCCCAAAACTTGGGTACGTCCAGCCACATCAATATTCACTATAATTCCCACAAAGAAAAGTGAATACAATCTCACACAGAGATACCTCACACAGAGAATTTAGGATTCCCACAAAGAGATATCCTTACTCTCACACAGAGAGACCTCACACAGAGGATTTAGGATTCCCACAAAGAGATATCCTTACTCTCACACACAGAGACATCACACAGAGGATTTGTTCTTTTACACAGAAAGAGCCAAACTCTCACAAAGAGAGTAACTAATTCCCACAAAGAGAATTATGGGTATCACAAAGGTGAAACGAAATAACACTTACCTATACTTTGATATGATTTTACCAATGTGAAGAAGAATGCATGCAAGTGAAACTCAAGTGCTTGAGATGAGGCTTTGATTGCACTTGATGATCTTTCTCTCTTCTAGGAATGAATCCTAACACTTCTCACTTGAGTGTATGAAATGAAGAGAAGAAAGATGTTCTCCAAGAAAAGGAATGAGATTGAAATCCCTTGGAGAAATTCCCTAGAGCTTAGATGATATAGCATAAGATTGAAGCTCTAAAGAGTGAATGAGAGATTAGGAGTGGCTAATGATTCTCAAAGATATTCAATATTAACCAAGAGTTCTAAATGAACTAAGCCAACTCATATATATAAGAAGCCCAAAGGAACCCATAAAACCAGCCAAAAATCCAAAGGGAAGAAATCTGCAACGGTTAGATTTTGGCAGTTTACGGCACAGACAGTCGACTGATGAATAAATGACAGTCGACTGTTCAACGGCTAGAAAAATCCCAACGGCTATAATCTGAGCCAGGACAGTCGACTGTAAAAGACTACACAGGCAACTGTAAAACAAACAGTCGACTGTATATTCTTCATCAGGCGACTGCTGCAGGGATGGAAATAAAACAGAGAGAGATGCATTTTTTGCACTTACGTCTTTCAGACGACTGATGGCTATTTCACAGGCGACTGTAAATATACAGGCGACTGTAAAAACTTCATCAGTTGACTGTCTTGCAAATTGGGATGAAGCCCAGAGAACCCAAGAAGCGCCCAGTCGACTGTCGACCAATTTACAGGCGACTGTAGAAACACAGACGACTGTAAATTGAACATCAGTCGACTGATGCGAAAAGCTCAAGACGAGTCAATAGAAATGATGACTTGAACTATGCACGACAGTCGACTGTAGAAGGCTCGACAGGCGACTGAAATCACCCCGTCGACTGTAAAACCTTCAGCAGGTGATTGTAGGAGAGCCAGAGACTCCAATTGAGTCTTTGGGCTAGATGAACTTATTGGGTTGGATTCTATGATAATCTTAAGGCTCACTAAGATGGTGAAATGCATATGCATGAGAGTAAGGCCATATATCAAGGCATTACAATAATCCTAGACTCAAAAAGAGAAATGCAAGTAATAGAAATTACATGGATTACATATTGCATCTCCTAGAGTCTAAGTCTTCAAGCCACGATACATTGATGCTCCCCATCATCTCCAAGCTTTGGCACTCCTCGATGAGCTTCCCTTCATCAAGCTCCAAGCTTTGGCAATGCTCCTCTAGATGTCCATCCATCATCATGCTCCAAGCTTTGGCTTTATTAGATGATCTTCATGACTTCATCCAAGCTTGAGCACACCATCACTCTTGGAGGTCTTTAAGATATCCATTGTAATATCCTCCAAATATTATGCTTTGTCTTATCAACATATAATCATTAAGATAAACTGAGACTAAAACATAAGATTGATTAGCACACTAATATAATGTATTGATCATCATCAAAACAACGTTAGTCTTGAACCCAAGAACTAACATATTATACATTTGAGAGATATTTTTGAATTGGTTTGCTAACTAGGACAAGTTGACTAGGACAAAAGGCTTGATAAAAAGATGGTTGAGATTAAATCTTGATGAATCAATGGTTGAAATGAGATTTTGTGAAATGGGGGGACTTAAATTTTGGGGGGAAATGTGTTTAGGGTGAAACTCAAAACTTTGAAATTAGTGGGGATATTTTGACTGATGGTGTTTGTTAACTTTAGGCAGAAACTTAAATTTAGGGGAAAACTTGACGTTGGGATTCAGATAATTCAAATTTTTTAAGGACATAATAAACGACCACACCCTCTCTATGTCCTCTAAAAGAAGCAAGAGACAAGAGAAAAGAGTCGCCTGGAGTCTTCCTTCTGGGAAAAAGAAAGAGGCACGGGTGACGAGAGAAATTAATGGCTAATACTATTGGATGAGAATTTGGGGTTTGGGCTGCTCCTCTTCATCTTTCTCCTCCTGCAAGCTTCACTCCTTTGGTGGCTCCCCGTTTCTCGACCAGATGATGGTCCCCCTGCCGGGACCACCACCACCGGCAGTCCCCACCAGCATCCTCAAGGGCGGCACCACTATCACCCCCACGTGCCTGAAACTCGAGAAGCGGCAGTATTGCGGGAGCAGAGATGAGGAGGCGCGCCCTAACTTCCAAGGTAATTTGTTCAAGAAATAGATGTTTTGCGGTAGATCAAAGGATTTACCATAAAGATCCTAGCTTTTTGATTTGGGGAGGCTCATGAGATAGATTTAGAGTGGCATTGCATAATTTTCTTCAACAAAAACAAACTTTAGTAGATCTTTTATCTCTTTCTTCTATATTTCTTACTAATAACTGCTTTGTTGTCTTTCGCTAGCGTAGTTCTTCAAACGAGTGCCGGATCAATGAAACGAAGAGAAAATAACAGAAACATGAGATTGTTGGGATCATTATAATGAAGCCAACAAATAAAGATACTATTTTTATACATTGATGTACTTCTATGCGATGGGTAAGTTTGAGATGGTGGGCATATAGTTTAGTAAAGAAATAAAAGTGCACCTCACCACTCCATTATTACAAAAAATTGCACTTTTTCACATGTAATCTATATCTGTCTTCTTTTAACAATGTTGTTATTGTTGTGATTTGAACTTGAGAATTCTCACAATATATGTAATCCTTTAATATATACCATGTATATATCTATTATAAGGGACGTTAGTTCCTCTGCTCAATTTTGCCATGGTTGACTATGGTATATTTTGCTCGGGGTTCCCTGATACTGCCAACTTCAACTTCTTGCAGAGCTTCAAGCTTCGTTCCATTTTGTGAGCATTTTATTTATTTATTTAATATGAGTTTTGTTTTTAAGTTTGATTATGTGTTGATTTTTTTGATTTTTTTGATTGGATTTAGTGATTTATATTAGGTGTCTTTGCTGAGAGCCGTACTCGGAAGCTAATCTTGAGTTCGTGCATGTCAATGTGATCAAGTTTTTCTAGTTTGGGATTGATGTGTTTAAGGTTATATGAATT
This sequence comes from Scilla litardierei, assembly GCA_030789695.1. NCBI lineage: Eukaryota > Viridiplantae > Streptophyta > Magnoliopsida > Asparagales > Asparagaceae > Scilla > Scilla litardierei. The sequence goes on along the minus strand of CM061137.1, from coordinate 12,850,607 downwards.
CAGGAATGTTTTTTATTTGAAAATTTCCTCATTTGGTTGGAAATTGGGCCCATTTTTCTTAACATGCTTAATTTTTACTGGTTATTTATTAAAATTAGTTAGGAACTTAATGCACAGTGTGAACCACAGGATTAGAAATTTTATTGTTTCCCATAATATGTTTATTCACATTTCACCTAAGAATGATATATGTTTGTTGCCAAGTTTAGGGATGAGATCAAAGCCTTCTGGCAAAATGGGAAGTTAATGCCCAATCGTGATGCCCAATATTTTAACAGAATGAGAAGTTGATGCCCGATCTCAATTAACAGAGCACCAAGCTCCTCAACCTCATCGTCATCCAGAGGATTGATCCCTTCATCAAGGAGAGTCTCATGACAGCGGCTAACGTCACCTTCAACAAATTCAATATTGAGCTCAACCAATGGGTATGTTGATTCAACCATGCTACCTATTTTGTTCTGTTAAGTTTTATTTGGTTTCTGAGCTGATTAGGGCTTTCTACTTGATTTTGTTTGTAAAGCCGCAAGGATGTTGAAGGATCTCTATTTTTTGTCAAGAGGTTGAGCTGGATCTTGTGGTTAGCATTAGGGTTAGGCAAGTTAGGGTTTTGATTATGTTATTATGGTCGATTAATTAGGAATAGTTTTGGTTCTTATATTTTGGAATAATTAATTTGTGATTGCAAGTTTAGATTGATCTTATACCAATGAATTTAATTCAAAATGGATGTGTAAAATGCAAATTTTTGGATCTACGGTTTCCTTTAGGTGATGGGGAGGGATTTGATGTTGTCATTCTGTTCACATGGATTGCTTTTATTTGGGAATTTTGATATATTCTATAGCTAAGTTGACAACTTTTTAGTTTAGTATTTAGGTTTCATTGTTATGCATTTAGTTGATTCTCAATTTCTTACTGCTTTCCTGTTAAATGGTCTTGAAAGTATTTTCTTCTACAGGAATACTCAACCGAGATTTCAGGTCATTGTCATGAATAGGCACATCATAGGTTTGTACTTTAGTCTAAGAAGTAAAAGTTGTAGTTGGTTTTGGTGAGTCAACACTTCAACTTGGGTGAAAAGCAGTGTGAGAATTTTTGTTGGCATGTGATTTTTGTTGGCATGTGATAAAATCAATTTATGCAAGATATCAGTGCTATCTCTTATTAATGTCACATATACACTTTTTTCCCTTTTTGTGAGCAAAATGCTAAAGTTGTAGCACCACATTGATCCCCCTTTCAAAGGAAATAGAAAATGAAAAAAAATGAAAAAATGCACACACACACACACACGTGCACACTGTGTTTCTTTGATAATAGTTTAACATATTTTCCAAAGAAAGTTTAACAATAATTGTGATACACTAATGTGATATTCCCTCACGACAAATATGAAAGAATGCAATGCAAAAGGTAGCCCGATAAGATACCAAATGCAATCGGTTCTGAAATATCATCACTCTCGACAAAGGAATCCCTCTCTCAACAAATTCCTTTCCCCTTCATGGAACTTTTTGATTTTTTTTAATGAAATGCAATTTGTTCTGAAATATCATCGCTCTCAACAAAGGAATCCCTTTCTCAACAAATTCCTTTCCCCTTCATGGAACTTTTTGATTTTTTTTAGATGAAATTTCTTCTTGCCTCTGGCGATGATAAAGAATCCTACGATGTGGAGTTTTATTCACTCGCTTATCTTTCGTTTATTTTCTTGGGATTTATGGGATGTTTTCGGCCGGTGGTTTGGGGCCTTATCTCTTATGATTGATGATCACAGGTAAATTTTGTTCCTTTTGTTTTTGATTTTTTGCAAGAATGTGGATTGTGTTTTTTGCTTTTGTCAAAACTTGCGCATTTTAGCTTTATAATTTATGTCATTATGGGATTTTAATAGTGGAAACTTTAGTGTTTGTGGCAAGAAAAATGGATGAAATTTGGGAAAATTATGCCTTTTATTAAAGAAAAGAAAATCTTCATTTTAAGTCGTTTCCTTCATTATTTGATGCGATTTTTTTACTGGAATATTTCAGGGCATTTCAATTCATGTTTGGATGTTCCATGAGGGCAATTAGGACCTCCTAATCTTGGTGTTTTGAGTTTTTCATCTGAAGCTCTTCGTTGAAAATTAGAGATTATTTTTGGAACAGGTGAGGAGAGAAAATATCAGCAAGCGGATAATTACTTGCAGGACCTGGTGCCTGTATGCAATAACATTACAGGCAAAGACAGCGTCTCGATGAGATCATCAATTATGTTCAATCTCTTCATAAACAAGTTGAGGTGATTGATTTACTGATGCGGCTAGTAATTGGAGGGAAGGGGCAATTGGGTAAAATAACAATTAGAAGTGTTTTTTCTATTTAAAGGGGGTTGAGCCGGCCCTAGAGGGTATGCGAAAATTGTGAGAGTTAATTTATTTATTCCCTTAGATTAATTGTATCAGGATTTGGCTTTTCCCCCTAGGTTAAGAATTGTTTCTTAGTCTTAATTAGCAAGTAGTTGAATTGTATTAGGGTTTCTATTTAATTCTAGATCTGAAATTCCAATAAAAATCCCCTTTTTATCATCAAATCCCTAGCGAAACGCATCAATTGGTATCAGGGCACTAGATCCAGGGCGAGCACCCGATTTATGGATCTGATCGACGCATGGGTAGAGAGAAGGGAAAGGGCGTGCCATCAAATAGTGGAGGGTTTGGCGGAGATCAATCGTCGCTACAAGGAGAAGGTGGCGGAGATCGACCGACGCTATCTTTCCGCTGCAAAGACAAAGATAGATCTGAAGCCTGCGGCTGTCGGCGATCCAGATCTGAAATTATCAGATCCAGATCTGAAATCTCCAGATCCAGATCTGAAATCTTCCCCAGATCCAGATCTAGAATTATCAGATCCAGATCTGGAATTATCAGATCCAGATCTGGAAATTTCAGATCCATAACTTGAAATTTCAGATCCAGATCTGGAAATTTCAGATCCAAATCCGATAGAGACGGAGGAAAATGGTGCAGATCTGAAGCATGAGGCTGTCAGCGATCCAGATCTGAAAATTTCAGATCCAGAAACTGAAGAAGACGGCGCCTTCAACCACTACAACCAAGGGTGGGAGGCATCTCAGGCCATCTTGGAGCCACCGGAGGGAGCACAGAACGTCGGAGGGGGGCGACAGCCCCCCCCCCCCCGACAGATCCCAGGAGGGCCGGCGAACCCGCAGAAGGGGCGGCAAGGGCCGCCCGCCCCTCCCGGGGCTGCGCCCCCCCTGGGGGCACAGCGGAGCCCCGCCGTACCCCTTAGGGGCGGCGACAGGCCCTTGTGGCCCCGGCGGTGCCCCGCCGGCCCAGATTTTGGGCCGGCAGGTGCCGCCGAGCCCCTGGGGGGGCTGCGGCAAGGAGTTTGGGGGGGTTCCGACACCCCCCGGAGGCGCTATTGGGGGCGGCGATGCAGGAGGGGGACCGACAACCCCGGTCGAGCACTTCGGGGCCCCCTTGGGCCCAGCACGGGTCCCGATCTGCGTCATTTTGAGGATTTCAGCCATCTATGGGGCCCGGGGAAGGATTCCAGCAGTGCAACGATGACGACGACCATCCTAAGTATTTGTGGGGGCCCGACGACGCTTTTTGGATCCCGCCTTGGCCCGACAATATTTTTCCAGACTTCGTTAAAAGCGGTGGGGATCACTCTCATCCATTTGACCCGGGAGGAGGCTTGCAATCGACCTGGTGAAACGGATGGCCCACGGACATCGTGCACCACCTTGAGGACAAGGTGGATTTTCAGGGGCGGAGTAGTGATGCGGCTAGTAATTGGAGGGAAGGGGCAATTGGGTAAAATAACAATTAGGAGTGTTTTTTCTATTTAAAGGGGGTTGTGCCGGCCCTAGAGGGTATGCGAAAATTGTGAGAGTTAATTTATTTATTCCCTTAGATTAATTGTATCAGGATTTGGCTTTTCCCCCTAGGTTAAGAATTGTTTCGTAGTCTTAGTTAGCAAGTAGTTGAATTGTATTAGGGTTTCTTTTTAATTCTAGATCTGAAATTCCAATAAAAATCCCCTTTTTATCATCAAATCCCTAGCGAAACGCATCATTTACATGTACTAGAAGTTTATCATTTGTGCATATTTATTTACGTTGTTTCTTTTTAAATTTACAGTTTCTGTCCATGAAACTTGCTATTGTAGACCCTCGATCGACTGCAATACGTAGTGCTTCATTGAAAAAGAGGTAAAGTGAAATTAAATCTAAATAAATTCTTATAAATATTTTTTTGTTGTTGCACAAAAGATTCGTAAATTGCAAATAAATTCAACTCATAGCACGATCATCTCATGAGAAGTGTCTTCGGAACTACTATATCCATTATATCACATACTCGATCCTTTGCAACCATTGGTTCCTTTTCACGTGAACTTGGTGTTCCTACGAACCTGTCAGAACTCGGCATCCTTTATAAATCGATCAATACTGTGACTGCTTCAGTATCATATACATTCTCATCATGACCTTATTTCAATATAACTACTTCTGACACTTGAAGTAAATCATTCTTCAGTCTTCAGGAACTAATTGCAGTAAATCAGTCTTACACTTGAAGTAAATTAGTCTTTAGGAACTAATTGCAAATCAATAGTCATATAACTTGGCTTTAAAAAAATTTCCTAACAATATTCCAGGTAATTTGTGGATCTTCTTCTGATTGGGACAAAAATATGCAAGAATTAATCCAGAAGATGAATGGAGCTCAGCGAAGATTGCTCTTCTTGTCCATTCCATTTACTTCAAGGTGACAATGCTAACAAGCAACATAGGCTACGGATAATGGTAATGAACTAAAACATCTAACGCGACCCTTGAGATTAAAATTGGTTCTATCCTAACGCAAAATGACGTCATGTATCGTCCCGTGACAATCGATTTGATTATTTATATAGATCATTGGATTAAAAAATGTATGAAACGTAACCTGGAAGCTTAATACTGACAATTGTAGTTTTTAACTTGGTTCAATTATTGTATAAATTTCATGAAATATGTTGTAACTGGGGATAACTGACAATTGTATTTTTTTTAACTTCATAAGTTGCAGTTTTAATAAGGAGGACTCCACTTCGGGGATACCGTATAAGGAGTTGCAGGAAACTGATTCTTTGTTGTCTAATAAGTTTATTAGCACAATGATTTTGCTAATATTTGTGCTTATTTTGATGTTTAGGAGTGTTTCCTGATTCTCTTGTTGTCTAAAAAGTTTGTTAGCACAATGATTTTGCTGATATTTGTGCTTATTTTGATGTTTAGGATCATTGGTGGAAAACAAAGATTGACATTAATGGTATGGTCTCTCTTTTCATAGTTAACCACTTGAGATTTTTAAGATGATGAGTAATACATATGGAAAATATGCTTCTCAATAGCTAAAGTTCAAAGTCCCTTAAGACTATACTGCAACTTGAATGCTCAATGTGTTATTATATAACTGGAATTGATTTGTGCAGACTTTGGTCGTATTGGAAGGCTGGTCTTAAGTATAGCCACTTCTAGTGATGATGTTGAAGTGGTAGCGGCAGTGTTCTAAATATCGGATATCGATAGCGTATCAGCTAAGGAAATTTGATATCGGATTGCGGATATCGGGGATATATCAGGGATATTGACTAAATATCGGAGTGTCATATCGGAGGCTTATATGTAAGCATAGATGTATCTAAGAAGATATAAAATATACTACCTCAAAAAAATTATGTTTTGGTTATACTCATCTCGTTAAACATGAATATCGGGGATATTGACTAAATATTAGAGTGTCATATCAGAGGCTAAAATTTGATGTCAAATAAAAGCATATGGGTCTAAGAAAATATAAACTAAACACAAATAAAAGTATGTTTTGTGTATACTTACAGCATTTAACGTGAATACTGGCCATCCACTTAGTGGAATATTTCTTTAAGTGATCACAAACCAAGCGAGTTAAATACCCACAAAATATGATTCACATGGATCAATATTAACAGTGTGAAGATGAAATAATGTAAAAATATAAAAAGGAAAGCATACTCACCTTGATCGGAAAACCCTCTCTTGAGAAGAATAAATGCTGGAATGAAAAAACCGACAACTGAAAAAATGAAAAAAAATGAAAAAAAATGAAACAGGTAAAGAATAATACGTAGTAAATACTAAACTTGATTGGAAAATCCCTTGCGAAAATCAAACACCGGATGTCAATGCTTGATCGACGGAAAAAACACAAAACTGGAAGTAAATAAAATCAAAAACCGAAAAACTGAAAAAATGGCTCGACTACTCACCTTAATCGGAAAACACTTCCTTACAAAGATTGAATGTCAAACTCCGAAGCTCATTCGATTGTCGTCGAAATTTTCGTCGGTCGGAGCTGAGCTGAGCGGCGTAAGGAGCAGAGTGTTGAGCGGAGCGGAGCGACGTGATTAGAATTAGGAAAAGTAGCGATTATCTCTTAAAAATCCCGATGTCGTCGGGTGACTCGGGTCGGATCCACTTTTAAGTGGACCGACCCGCTAACTTTATTTTTAAAAAACTTTGAATAGCGGTTGATATTTCAAAAGGATATATCGGCCGCGATATCTGCCGCAACCCGATATTGCGGCAATACTTCACAAAATATCAGAAACATCAATATATAAACACACATCGTATCGGCCTAGTGATAAAACCGATATTGCGGCCGATATATCGGATATCGGACCAATATTTAGAACACTGGGTAGCGGTTAACGATCCGTTCATTGATGATAAGTACATGGTAAGACATCACAAGCTTTTTATATTTTTGGTCCGTTGATTTTAAAACAATTTCATTGGTATCCTGTTTAAAGTCTGAAGTCATGGTATCTTGTTACAATTTCATTGATGATTACAATTTCATCGGTGATCGTATTATTGCTGGAGCTTGGTTGAATTTCATTGGTTAGTGAGGTTGTGGCACAAGATTCCCTATACTCGGAAGTTTTGGTATGTTCTGTTCGATTCACATTCAATTTTTTAGTGTTCAAGAGGATGGTTTCTCCTCTTTTACTTCTTTCTGTGATGCAAATTTCTCTGTTTTTACTGCATTCCTCATGTCTTAATGAATGAAATGTGATTGCTATTTGGTAAAGTGCTGATATTTTGAAGGGGGGATTATTTATTTCCATAATTACTTTCCAAATTAAAGTAATCCATTAATTAACACATTATTTGGCTTTGGTGTCCTTAGCGTATCATATGACTACTTCTCCAAGTCTTGAAAATAAGGATTAGCACATAATACCAGCTCCTCAATGCAAAGTAAATACAATTGATACTCTAACATAAGTAATTCCAATATGATAACTGATGTGTCCTCTGTAAAATGCATGAGGAAACGCGTGATCACATTTCCAGCATTATTCATTTGTGAGACCAATCTGGTTGTCTCTATGCCATAACCTCAAAATTCATTGGACTGCTCCAACTGTTTTTTTTGGTTTGTTGACATATTGAAGGATCTAAATGAGAGTCATACTATAAGTGATATTTTGGTCTTTCATCTCTTCAAACTGGCTTTTGAGATGCAGCAGTTGCTGCCACAAGAATCCTTAGAATGGGATCGGAACCACTTGCAGGTCCCGCCTGATTGAAGGGAGATTGTGGTTGTTGGACCGAAGTAGATGCTTTAGGAGGGGTTTGAAATTAGCTTGGAGGAGGAAATGGCATTAGTAGCGACCGTATGGTCCAAGCCCATGGAAGGCATTTTAGCCTTGCTAGTACGACCTCTCCGGAAAGAATCAGTTGAAATCCCCAAATTGTTTCTGCGAGACCAACATATTTCCCTGGAGGACCGGTAAAGACTTCTGCCACGAAAAAGGGTTGTGATAATAGAAATTATGGGGCTGATTTGAAATGAAAGGAATGCAAGAGTTTATCATGCTAAGTGTCTTTACTTTGATTCATTTACTTGATAAATGTAATTCATGATTTGTCTCATTCTGGTTAGGTAACTTACACCCCTGGCAAAAGCTCTGTCGTGGACGATTACCTTGGGGTGCTGCAGGGAGGAAGGCATTTTCTACTACTGCTACTACATAGGATGTTATTGGAGAGGATGGAGCAGAATCGAAAGCACCTGACAACGAGATACCATTGGCAACATTGGCAACGTTACTGACATGAGCCAAGGAGGAGGTTTGAAGCAGGCCTTGCAGATTCAGCCATTGCATGCGCAGACTTTGAATGATATTGAGCCGATCATCCTCATTTTCCACTGAATGTGTTGTTGTGTCCAACAACTATGATATCGTTTTTGGTTGTGACATGTGTGTGGCATAATGTTTTGCATGAACTAAATATGTGGGTTTGGGGTTTTTGGTAGCTTCATATGTAATACAGGTATGATTCTGAACTTATGATCACACCTTTTAGCTGGGGGAATGTGTTAGTGGGTGAGTTCGTAACAATTAATCCTATGAATGCAAAGAAGGACGTTGGCTCGAGTTTGAGACCACGTCCTATTTTTTGAAAAAATGTAGACACTTTTTTGAATTCCTAAATAGTAATATAATAATATATACAAATATCACTCAGATAAATTCTCACTCTTCATATTTTAAAAAATCTTCATTATACATATCAAACTTAGTGACTATGTAGAATGGATATGGAGATATATAATGTTTTCAACTATGAAAAATCCACTAATACTTTGTATCTTTAATGTGTTCGTCTTTAGCCCTCTAAGAAAGTATGCATGGGTTCACCTTTGTGCATATGCTTTTGATGTTTGCATCTATTTGGCAACGTGTTAAATTTTTGGTTGGAATTAAATTCTCTATATGGAACTAAATTTTGGGGTATTAAAATTTTTAGGTTGAACTAAATAACAATTATTGCGCTTTACTTTTTGATGTTCGTTTTGAAGGGAGAATATTTTAAATGAACTGTGCCCTTAGAGCACGAGTTGTGACTAGTTATTTACGAATCATAATATTTACAGTGTTAGTAAATTATTCGTTACAATTCACAAATTATTTGCTAAATTAACGAATTATTCAAAATAACTAACAAGATTCGTTATTAAAAAGAAAATTTTCATGTGTTATGCGTGTAAAAGGATTTGAATTCACATTGTCTGCTTGAAATGCAAAAGCAACCTAAGCAATCGGCAACTAGCATTTGTTGATGATATATTCATAAATTATTTTAAATAACTAAGTTATAGTAATATTATCATTTTATATTAGCCATAACTATTTCCGAATTTGATGAAATTATTTCCGAAAACTTTTGACTATACATTTTATTCGTGAATTAAATACTAAAAATAATTTAACAAAGATACCTTTTATTTTTTTTATTCATTTTCAATGAGCAACCTAATAAAAATAATTTACATGTTTTCTTTTAACTTTCTTTCCAATTTTCTTTGGTAACCAAACATGTGAAAGAATCTCATTTCATTTTTCTTTTCTTTCTTTTTCTATTTCATTTTCATTTCATTTTTCTTTCTTTCATTTTCTCTCAATCCAAACACACCCTAAGAGTAGAAAATCTATCATCTTCCCTATTTATTCAAACCAGTAGTTTAGGAATCCTGGCTAACAGACAAAATCCAGACAAAATCCATCTCCATTCTCATAGCCAGCCATTTAAAAAGGCTTCCATTGCTTGAAACACAACACGTGTACATTATAAAATATGCTCAAAAAATAATAATGGAAAAATGGAAGTAAAGTGTTTGCAGTGATTTCTATAGCCAACTGTTTACGGGTGTTTTCTCACCGCTGAATTGTTGAACGGAGGGTGGGAGGTCAATGCGGTCAAAGGGGACACGTGTGACCTCCAGGATCGGTTGAAGGCGCAGTCGCTCGATGAGGGCCACGCGGATCCTCACATCGACTCGCCGAAGGGTAGCCTCAACAAAGCGACGACCTCCTGGTGGTGGAGACGAACGGGCTCGGGGACGAGGGCGCACGGCTCCGGCTGTGAAGACGCTGAGGGGTAGCCTCGGCGTCGCTGGATCTCCTGGTCCTGAATAGACGAGAGAGCTCGTCAGGGGAGTCGGACCTTGGTTCCGACCAATTCCCCTCTGATGCCAAAGTCAGATCTGGTCTGATAGGTGCTCGGTGGGATTGGGCTTGGTTCGCAGAGAGACCAAGCACTGATCCTCGAGCCGAGCTATGGAGGAGAAGTATGTAGAGGTGGAAGAAGGTGTAAGAGTGTGTATGAGGTACCTCCATTGTAGATCTTGGAGACCCGCCCCTTTTGAGACGACGCCTCTTCCCATCCATATAGGCAAGTCATCCCCCCGTGTAATGAGCCATGATTGCCATCATTAATGGGGGGTGCCAAGTGGGGAATGTTGACCCCAATAATTAACATGCTTTATGGAGGGATGAATGCCATGAAGGTGGCCATGATTGGCGAGTGATGGCCATGAAGTCGGGCCATTATTGCCATGAAGGTTGCCGTCATAATTGGGGAGTGATGGCCATGAAGTCGGGCCATGATTGGCGAGTTATGGCCATGAATGTGGCTGCCATATCTGACGAGCCATGATGGCTGGAGTGATGGCATTGGGTGGTTGCCATATTTGGCGAGTGCTTCCTCGATTTGGGCCACGATTTCCTCCACTATGGAGGTGTGCAGTCTTTTGGGCATTCGTCTTGGATGGAGAAGCGCGACCCGCCCGTGAGATCCTTGGGCCGGAGCCCAATGCCGTAGTAGGCTGGTTGATTGGCCGTGTTGACTTGGCTCCTCTTGGCCCGGTCAAAATGGTCGTATCAATTGCCCCAATCTTCTGAGCTCTACCGTTGTTGAGGTGGAGGTCGGGAGATGTAGTATAAGGGGGGAGCAGTTGCTCCTTTTGTAAAATTGGTCCGACTTGCGGAGTCAGCTAGTGGCAATACTTTGTCGGTCCGGGATTTGTTCGGTGGCGAGGGGAATGACCCCTCGACTTACAGCCGACAAAGGAGTGGATCGACCAGCTGTGGGAGTTGCCCCAGCCTTACGGTCGATGTGGTCGGTCCGCAGGGGGAGTTGCCCCCAGCCTTATGATCGACGGATCGATTGGCCCGCTAAGGGAGCTACCACCAGTATTACAGTCGATCGAGTGATCGGCCTGCTGGGGGAGTTTCCCTCAGTCTTATGGTCGATGTGGTCGGTCCGCTGGGGGAGTTGCCACAGCCTTACGATTGACGGGTCGATTGGCCCGCTGAGGGGAGCTACCTCCAGTCTTACAGTCGATCGAGTCATCGACCAGCTGGGGGAGTTGCCCCCAGCCTTACGGTCGATGTGGTCGGTCCGCTGGAGGAGTTGCCCATAGCCTTACGATCGACGGATCGATTGGCCCGCTGGGAGAGCTACTCCCAGTCTTATAGTCGATCGAGTGATCGGCCAGCTGGGAGAGTTGCCCCCAGCCTTACGACCGATCCATTCGTTCGGTTGCGAGGGGAGTTGCCCCTCGACTTATGGCCGACGAATGAGTGGGTCGGCCAGCTGGGGGAGTTGCCCCCAGCCTTATGACCGATCCGTTCGTTCGTTGGCAAGGAGAGTTGCCCCTCGGCTTACGGCCAACGAATGAGTGGGTTGGCCAGCTCGATGAGTTGCCCCAGCCTTACGACCGATCCATTCATTCGGTCGCGAGGGGAGTTGCCCCCCGGCTTACGGCCGACGAAGAAGTGGGTCGACCAGCTGGGAGAGTTGCCCCCAGCCTTACGACCGATCCGTTCGTTCGGTGGCGAGGGGAGTTGCCCCTCGGCTTATGGCCGACGAATGAGTGGGTCGGCCAGCTAGAGGAGTTGTCCCCAGCCTTACGACCGATCCGTTCGTTCGATCGTAAGGGGAGTTGCCCCTCGGCTTACGGCCGACGAAGAAGTGGGTCGGTCAGCTGGGAGAGTTGCCCACAGCCTTATGACTGATCCGTTCGTTCGGTTGCGAGGGGAGTTGCCCCTCGACTTACGGCCGACGAATGAGCGGGTGGCCAGCTGGAGGAGTTGTCCCCAGCCTTACGACCGATTCGTTCGTTCGGTTGCGAGGAGAGTTGCCCCTCGACTTACCGCCAAGGAATGAGTGTGCTGGTCAGCTGGGGGAGTTGTCCTCAGCCTTACGGTCGATCCGTTCGTTCGGTTACGCGGGGAGTTGCCCCTCGACTTACGGCCGACGAATAGGTGAGGACCTTGTGAAGACTTTCGAAGGTTCTGTGGTGGCGCTCTGCAACTACTTCGTCCGGCTCGGGTGGATGTGGGAGCAGTTCGACAGCCTGGTCGGGGCCATTTGTCGAGCGGCAGCTTCGGCGGCCCTTCAGAAGGGCTGCTTGGAGGCCCGAACGGAGTCCAGACGAGCAGCTTGGTCGGCTCTGTTGGTGGGGCCGACAACTCGGCAAGCGGGGGCCCAGCAGCACGATCGGAGGAGCTGTCTGGACGCTCGAACTGGGACGACTGTGGTTTGGTCAGATCAGTTCGGCCACGGTCGGAGGAGCTGTTTGGACGCTCGGACTCGGACGACTGTGGTTTGGTCAGATCGGTTCGGCCCGGCTCGCAGAGAGAGCTCGGCATGGTCGGTAACTCGACTTTTAGCTGGTCAGAGATCCGGCGTCGACGATATAATCACCGACATGGCCCTCGAGCTACTGTTGAGACAAACGGTGAGCTTGAACAATGGCAAGGGTCCTTGGCAGGTCTCTACCGGCAGCTATGCTCGCTCCCCGGAAGCAGAGCCAGCGGAGGTTTTGCGTCGCCGCCTCAATTTCTGCTCCGTTGCCGTTGGGTGAGCTTGGAAGGCGGGGTAGTCCGGGTCCCACCATGTGGGTTATCTTTGTCCCCTCCATGGCTCGGTTTCGCCTAGGGAGATGGCGAACTCAAGTCGCTGGAAATCATGTCGGCACAGGTCAGTTGTATGGATCGGCCTCCTCTCGTCGATCGACCTTGTCAGATCGAAAGATCGTCCAAGTGGATGGAACGAGGAGAGCCTCGACAAGGTGGCTCGGATGCTCGTTATGGAGGATCGGATGCTCAGCAATGATGCTCGGTAAGGCAGCTGGACTCGTCTCGTCGGCCTCCTGTTGGGTCAGTCGGCCTGGTCTGGTCGGCCTGAACTGGTTGGCATCCTCCTGGGTCGATCGGCCTCGTATGGTCGGCCTCCTCCTGGGTCGGTCGGTCTGAGAATGCCATGCTTGGGGCACTGCTTTAAGGAGCTGCAGCTCTCTTCTTTTCATTGGTTTTGTGATGCTGATGGTGAATAATTGGGATTGCAACGATGCTTCGCTGAGGCTGTCGTGAACGTTACAACTCCTTCAACGGCTGCTTTTGAACGGCTGGGATTGGGTATCTGCATCCCCAACGTTCAACTCCTCAGTCGACCGTGTCAAGCGTCCCACTCCATACACACAGAACAGCATTGTGATGCGATTATACAAGGACACGTCACCATAGCATCCCCTACTTGTATGCCGTAATGCCGTCTGGTGTTGGGAAGAAGAGAGCGGATGCTGATGGTCTTGGGGCGTCGAACGATGACAGCGAGGGCATAGAATATCGTACTCTTTTCAAACATGTGCCTCACAAATGCATTGACCCCCCTACACGACTGTCACCGCCTCTCAATTCATGTGTTCCATCGGAGAGCTTACCCATCGGAATCGCCGCCCTCTGAAGATGAGGAAGAAGACTCATACCTCATCGCCACAGGACTTTATGAGAATGCCGCCGAGATGGTTGAATGATTGGATGGGACCTGGGTTCGAACTCTCGGAAGCTCGGCCTGGAGTGTGATCAACGATCTTGGCGGCTCGGCACGATCGGCTGAGGGATCTGCTTATCGAAGGGACATGGGCATTCCCGCTAGCTTGCTTGGCAGGAGTTTGGAAGCTTTGGCAAAAGCGGCACCAAGATAGGCTCGGTAATTAGGAGGAGGATCTACTTGCCAGAGGGGCCCAGGTGTCTCGGAGATCTCGATGGGATCTCGATGGGCGGCTCGGAGATCTTGCCAGAGAGCGTCTTGCCTGTAGAGGGCTTGGAGACGGGAGCTCGATGGGAGGACAGTTGGGGGGTTCTTGTTGGATATTGACGACATGAATACACCCATGAGGGGATGTATGAGGGTATACGGACATCAGATGTCGCGTGCACAAAAGCGTGCACGAAGGGAACCTTTTCTCGTGTGAAAAGGACCACTCGATAAGTGGAAAAAGCCACTCGATAAGTGAAAAAAGTCACTTTATAAGTGCATAAAGGCACTTGATAAGTGAATGAAGAGGATAAATGAATGTGCTTATATAGGCTAATAAGCTTATAATTGGTTATTTCCTACAATAACCACCCCTAAAGCCTATAAATAGGACCCAAGGGTAAGGCATTCACTCCACACTTTCCATGCCATAAGTTTGCATAAGGCATCTTATGTTCTTCTTCTCCCTTCCATTAAAATCCTCTTCTAAATAGAGATTTAGGCGGTGAAACTCTGCTTCGATCCTCCGTGACGAAGTATCGACCGTTGTGGCGAATCCGAGGGCGAAGTTCCGAGATTACGGTGCCGCATACGCAAGCGTAAGTCTCTACTTCATTATTCGATCCTAACGTCACTGTTTTGACAGGATCCTACATTGGTATCAGAGCCATACGGGTTCGCCCCGGTCAAACCGCCGCCCCGTCGAACCGATGAACGAGGCGTTGTCTTTTTCACGAATGGGTATCCTACCATTATGGATATGGTAGGAACGCTTCGTGACGGAGAGAACGCAGCGGTTGTTCTTTTCACGTTAGGGTCTCCTATCATTACGGATATGGCAGGAGCTCTCCGTGACGGGAAGAACCGACCGTTCATATCGTCAAGCTCGCACTCTTCATGGATGCCGAGTCTCCATTCATAGAGAATGTGAACTCTCTTTGTAACGACCAGTAATTTTCAACAGTTCAATTTACGTATTTATACGTATTTTTAAGAATAAAAATACATTATAAATGTTAGTCAAGAATTTTCTAACAAAACTGACTTTAAAAATTCTTATAAAAATATTTTAGAGTACTAGACTTATCATATTGTATTTTAGCAATTTCAGATTTCCTCAAATACCCAAAACATTTCTGTTAAAATTCATCTTCCAAAATTACCGTTTTGATTCGACGAATTTATTTTCTATACAAACGTCTTCAAAACGTTTTCAAACTTCTGCAGTAACCTCCTATGACCATTTAGGGCTCCTCACATTAATTTTGTAATTTTCTGACGTCAAATCGATAGAGAACCCGCAAAACCGCTTTCCAAACGTTTTGGCCAAAAACTAGTATTCCCGTAGCCCAAACCCTGAAACGGACTTCGTATTTGCGATTCTCGCGACGATACGAACCCGTGGGTATGTTTTCGTAATTTTTCGGACACGTTTACTGGTAGGGGCAAAATCGTAATTTTGTTACAATTTCTACTGCTACCGTCAC
This sequence comes from Scilla litardierei, assembly GCA_030789695.1. NCBI lineage: Eukaryota > Viridiplantae > Streptophyta > Magnoliopsida > Asparagales > Asparagaceae > Scilla > Scilla litardierei. The sequence goes on along the minus strand of CM061137.1, from coordinate 12,835,185 downwards.
TAATTACCCGAGCTAATTACTAATTACCTTAACTTAATCAACTATTAAATTTCCTAACATGACAAACACATGGAGATGACACCTTAAACGTTTCAACACTTAGTCTAAACCTAATGCCATTTTTTCAACACCTAACTACCTAACATCATAAATTGTTTGACTAAGTATTTAATTACCAGCTAATTTTATAATAATTAAGTTTAATTATAAAACCCCCAGTTAATTCTCTCCCTCAGCCCGTAACATACACAGAGGCCATCTCTCTCTCTCCCCCCCTCACGTTCTCTCTCTCTCTCTCCCGCTCATCTCTCTCGCCGTCAACCCCCGCCCTCCGGCTGCTCCGTGCCCTCCGCCGTGCCGCCGCCGCGCCCTCCGAGCTCGCCGCCGCCGGTAGCGACCGCCGCCGACCCCCGAGCGTCCACAGCAGCGCCCGGCGCCCTCCGAGCCCCCGCCGCCTCTGCCGCCTCCCGCCGCCGCCCAAACCTGCCGCCTCCGACTCCGCCGCAAGCGCCGCCCCGAGCCCCGCCGGCGAACCCATTCCCCCGCCGCTGCTGCACGCGAGGCTGCGTAAGTTTGCAATGGCAAACTTGTAAATATTGAATATTTTGTAATTTTCGTATTTTAATTAATTAATAATGTGGTTTAATGGTTTTAATTGCATAACTAATTATACAGGGGCCAGAAAAATGAGTGGATAGTCCCAGAAAATCAGAAACGACATTTCGGAGCCATTGGCGCTGGTCTTACCTCGACCAGACGCCTACTTTTGTCGGAATGATTTTTCGAACTTAAAGATTTAATAGGTATAATTCTTTCTAAAAATCGTAACTCGCTGATTTTACGTACACTAATATTTGATAAAATTATATGTGATAATAGACTTCGAGACGGTCATTTTGACTGTTCACTCAAGTCATTCCGACTTGTATTGCTCCCGTAAGAAATTACGGAAAATACAGGTCACTTATGTATTTTAGGGTTTTAAAGCTATTTCTAAGTTTCTAAAAATTATAAAAAATTACAGAAGCTTCTGAAAATTCTCCCCTCTTGCAGTAAAATCTAAATAATTATTTTAGGTTTATATAAAAATTCTAAATATTTTTCGACACCGTTTTAACGAGTTTAAAAATCAAACTGACCTAATTGTTTAAATAGAAAAGGTCGTGTTTTTACTAAATAAATATTTTGTGTTGCAGGTACAGACTCTGGTGTACCAACTTCTGAGTAAGCCCTAGATCCTCTTCCGGCTTACTACAACGGTATTAATTTTGGTAAGTCACGATAGGTTCTAACCTTAGAAATCTAGCCACTGTGCTCGTACGAACTTGTAGCACCGCACTACTACGTGCTCGAAGCACGGAAACATACGCCACTTTCTTGTGTTGGACTTGACTTGGAACATCCCGTGGAACGTTCATGTAAAGAACTTGTACTTGACACAACACCGGGTTTTGGGGTAACTCATAGTTTGCGAGAGTACGGGAGTGACTAGAGTTTGGTCTACCTGTCAAGCTGCCTGTGTTTCGGCAAACCTGTCTAGCTGCCTGCGTTTCGGCAAACCATCCTGCTGTCTGGATACCGGCATTCGTCTGGGTAGCACCCAGGCAAGAGACAAACTGAACGGTCACATATTGTACTCTCCGACTTGAGTCACGTAGTTCTAGTGGAGCTTGCACAGTTACTTCTTTACAGTCATGCACTTTACTTTCTGCACTTGTAGCACTTTACTTTCTGCACTTGTACAGACACTACACCGTACTTTACTTCTGCTTGTCATACTTGTACATTACTCCTTTTCTTTGTTTAGAATCTTTGTGACTTACCTTCGGTTCCACTTATGGCACCGACAGACGACGACCTGATCGAGGAGATCGCCCCAGAGTACGAGGAACCTGTGTACGACCCGGAGGCCACAGAGTTTTAGTTACTTTTCTGTCGGAGTGTGTATTGTACTATGTATTTCCTTTTCTGCATTTACTTTCAGTATTTCCTTTCATGTATTGGTGTGAGAGAGTGCTGGTTGTTGTACTTTAATTTGGACTGTAATAATGTCTGTAAGCTGGTTTGAGTGTTGTTGGTACATCTCTGCGTTGTGACTATGCTGATTTCACTGGTAAACTGCGGAACTTGCAAATAAATCGAATAAGTAACGGGCCCCCGAGAGCGGGTCGTTACACTCTTCATGTGGAGCGTGTAGTTTGCGAACTTTAAAGTATGTTATTTTTCCATTTTGGCACACGGCTATTAGAGAATAACTACTTTCTCGACGAACGGGTGCTTCATCGAGGAAGAAGATGGTAGTTATTCCCATCGGGGAAGATGACTTTTGGTGCATGATCACCATGGCCAAATGGTCTATGGAGGCAATGCATCCCCCCTCCCCATGTGGAGGGGGTTGGCTACGGCCAAATGACAACGAAAACCACCCCGTCGAGGAGGAGGAATGCATGCGGCCAACCCCATGCAAGGGGGTGGCCGGCCATGGCCATATGGGCCATGGCCGGCCAAGGCCAAAGGGCCACGGCCAGGCCTGGCCGAGGCCTGGCCAGGGCCAGGGGCCCTGGCCGGCCTCGGCCACGGTCGGGGGCCGGCCAGGCCGGCCCTGACAGGGGCCAGGGCAGGCGCCCTGGCCTCTGCCAGGGCCATGGTCGGCCCTGGCCGGCCTCGGCCAGGGCAGAGGTCCTTGGCCGGCCCATGGCCAGCCCCGGCCAGGGCAGAGGCCCTGGCCAAAGGGGTGCAAAATTGGTCGGTATTGGTCGACCAATTCGGGATTTTTGGTCGACCAATTAAGCCAGAGGCCTTGCCAGTGGTTTCGGCCCCGGAAACCTGCATGGTTAGCCCATATGGGGCCAACGGCAGTCGTCTGCGGCAAAATTCTCCAATAAGGGGGAAGCGCCTGGATCCACACGGGAGCCGGCACCGATAGCTTGCAGAAAAATCCCCAAAGGGGGGATCCGACCTTGGCACGGCTACGACTCATCCCAGCAAATGGCCAGGAAGTGCCAAATATTTCGCTAGTATCATAAGTGTACAAGGTTGAAATATACATTTTTTGAAAAATACGTTTTCATACGTTTTGAAAAATACGTTTTCAAAAACGTTTTTCCGCTGCGAAGTACTATAAGAGAACTTTTTATTTGATAAAGTGATGGGGAAATACTGAAAGTTACTCTAGATGGTGATTGGAAACGTAGTGACCTTTCCAATTCTAGGGTAACATCTTCAGTATTTTTTGAAAGTAACTTATCAAATTATAAATATCATTCCAAGTGGGAGTTGAAATTAGAACTATCCAAATGGGATATTCTATTATCATTTCAAATGGGAATTATATTTTAAGAATTTTTCAATGCAATGTACAATACGTTTTAGAGGAGCAAGAAGTGCTCGAAACTCTAAAGAACGTAATGATTGAACCCGAGTTAGGCACTACGGCCCAACACAGACGAGACAAGGAAGCTTTTGATGCTTGGTCTCGGAAGAATAAGATAGCCCGCATTACGTTATTGAGCAGTATGGCCGATGACATAATGCGCATCTTCCGAGAGCATGATCTAGCCATGGACATATGGTCCAAGCTAGAGGAGAAGTTTGGTGGCACATCGGTGTCCAAACTTCGCGCCTTAACTATAAGATTTGATTCATACAAGAAACGTCCAGATCATTCCATGGGGAAACATCTGCGACATATGACAAATCAAATCTCAGAGTTAAAGGATGCGGGTCATGTGCTCACAGATGAGCAACAAATCCAAGCAGTCATACGTTCCCTACCAAATGGGTGGGACCAAATGAAGATGTATCTCTCACAATGAGAGCATCAAAACCTTCAGCGATGTTTCCAAGCACCTCGAATTAGAGGAAGAGCGGCTTGCGGCTGCCAAGCCAAGTGCAGAAGTGCACATGGTTGCTAGTTCCTCACACGGGAGAAAGAAACGGAAAGATCGTTTGAAGTTTACAAATGAACGTAATAAGCAACCGGAGTCTACCAAGAAACCCAAACATAAGGGTGGGCACAAGAAATGGCACAATAAGAAAGACTTGAAGAAGATCAAGTGCTTCAGGTGCAACAAGCTAGGTCACTATGCTCTTTCGTGTACGAGTGGAAGCGACGAGGTAACTTGTAATTATGCTAGTTATATATGTGTTTCTAGTTCAATATTTCTTGTGGAATCTAATCCATTTTGGATAATTGATTCAGGTGCCACCGACCACATAGCAAGGGACAGACGGTCCTTCGTGGAGTATCACCGGATACCCCAAGGAATGTCACGCCCCGCTTCCCTAATATGGAAGGCGAGACGTGAGGAGGTCCGCTCAGACGTGGAGCTGTGAAGCTGCAGTCTGATAAGCGTCTGTAAAAATTTCGAAAAGTAGCAGGTCCTTGCATTGCGACGAAACAACAACAATAATAAAGCAGATAAGAAAATATCCACCAACAACATCCAACAAATATTACATCACAGAATAGTCACAAAAGTACAAGTCTGAACAATAGGCCTAAAGCATGGCCAAACAAAACAAAGAGAGATAGGTGCTACGCACCGAAACCTAACAACAACTAAGGAAATGTAACAACTAAGGGGAGACTCCAAACGAGTCTAGGACTGGTCACCCGTGTCCTCGAACTCGGTCTCAGCAGGGACCTCGAACTCAGCGTCAACGAACTGCTCGTCCTCAACAACCTGCTCTGTCTCAAATCCTGACATGTGTCACCCAAAGAGAAAAGGGCACATGTCAGCAAAAGTCTCCCAAGGGAAGCGGAGAACTTTTGTGCAAGGATACAAATAAAATAATGCAACTAACAGTTCTACAATGATGATATGGCATGACATTAAAAGAGTGCAACAATTAAATTAACGAGATAAAAATAATTAAACACGTCGTAGCAGAAAGCTACAAATCACGATTTCACGATTTCACGATTAACTTGTATTCACGATGTGCACAGGGTTTACGCCTTTTGGCTGAAGTGGCTGTACGGGCGCACTTCTACGCTCAAGTGATCGCTTAACCCTACCCCTCCACGTGTATATGGACTGGCGCCCATCTTCTGGATCACGAGCCAGGAAGTGTTATTGGCATAGGGTTGTGCCCGCAAAGCAGGTGCCTAGCCTCAATAGTTACAATTATTGTAGTGTGTGCTACGCAATCACGATAGAACAATTTGATGCATGACATGTAATGAGCAGTTAAAGTGCGTACAATTAATTGAAAGTAAACGTGACATGGCAGCATGAATGAAAGCTGGTAAAGTGTCGGATCTAGTTTCGTTGTCAAACTAGATCAAATAGGGCGTCTAGGCGACTATCATTTCACCGCCTAGTCTCTTTTACGCAATTTACAAAAATGGCCTAAAACATGGCCAAAATAATTACTGGCAAGTATCACTTGCCTGTTTCCGGTGGTATTGGTCGCGTGGGTTCGAGCGTTGCGTTACGGTGAGTCTGGTTCGCTGTTTTGGTTAAATAAATCACTGGATTAGATTTCCGTGAAATAAGTCAAAATGTCCAATTAATCATTAAAGTGGGTTCGTCTGACGGTTATATTGGGTTCAATAAACAGCGTACGCCTTATTAATTTACACTAACAGTATTATCAACATGGTGAACTTATCTTTAACAAACTATCATCAATTTTAATATTAACACTAACTTATTTTACTTAACATTAGATAACAGGACATTGTAAAGTATTAATAATACTACCTACCAAGTTTGGCCATGGGGTAAAAGTTAGCATGTTAAAAATATAACCCTAACATTTTTCTTTAATACCCAAAAAATAACTCTCTCATATCATATAGATAAGGCTGACACTTCCCATTCAAATTTCAGCCTCTGTCACCTCTTGATTAATACAACTTCCTTTTAATATTTCCTATGCTCTATCTTCTGTTATTTAATAGGCTAGGCTGTCACCCTATTTAATGTTTAAGATATCAAATATTAATATCTCTAAACACTCCTTCATTTATTTAATATTTCATAAGGCCATCCACACACAAAAACTCTGTCCTTCTTTCTTTCTCTCAGCCCTCCGTCTCTTTTTCTCTCCTCATCTCTGTTCTTGTTTTTCTTTATTTTTTTTTTGTTTTCAAAACAACTTACAGCAACGATCAAAAGATAGGTTTCGCACGCAAGAAAAGGGAAGGGAAGTCTTACCTTCGCACCAGCGGTCGGACGGCGGCTGAAGGGGCTTCGGCGGCTATGGTGGGCGGCGCAGGGCGGTTGGCCGGCGGCGCAGCAACCCAGGCGGCGGCGGTTCACGGCTCTGGGCGGCAGCGTGCTGGCGGATCTCCGGCGCAGGCGGCGGCCAAGGGGGCTCCGGCGACGGGTGGCTCGACGGCTCGCAGGCGCGCGCGTGGGCGTGGGCGCCGGTTTCCCTCAGGCGGTGGCGGCGTTCACGGCGTAGGGGTGGCGCTCCTCCAGTGCTCGGGCGGTGACTCGCTCTCCGGGCAGCGGGGATGGTGCGGCCAATGGGAGGGGAGGAGGAAGGAGGAGAAGAAGAAGAAGAAGGGTTTGATTGAAGTGGTGTTCAGATTTGAGCTTTCTCTTTTGATTTGAATTTCAGTTTGTTTTGTTTGGGAAAATAGGTTTGGGAATTGATTTTGGGAAGAAATTGTTTGGAGAATTTGATGTTGTATTGATTTGGGGAAGATCTGTTGGTTGGGGTTTTGAATTTCTGAAACTCTTTTGTTTGATTTAAATCTGAGTTTGTTGATTCAGATCTGATGTTGAGTTCCACTCTATTGTTTTCAGATTTGGGTTTGTTGGGGAAGGAGAGGAGAATCAGAAATGGGGTTTGATGAAATTGTTTGGGGATGATGAACCGAAATGGGTGATTTCAGAATTTCGGAGCTGATTGTTTGTGAAATTGTTTTTTTTGTGAAGGATTTGGGAAATTGGTTGCTGGTTGATTTGTTTGCAGGATGAAGGGGAAGATTGCAGAGTTCGTTCATCAAGAGAGAACGTTGGCTTTTAAGAAAATGAGCAGGGAGACACCCCCTTCCCATTGTCAAAGAAGCATTAAATCGATTAGGATAGAAGTTATTACTATCTTAGACTAATTAGGCATGGAGAGACGTGTTGTTATGCCCAAACGAAAAGAATGTGAAGGTTGACAAATTTTGGGAGAGGGATCCGATATCAGAACGTGTATATTGTCGTTTTGGGTAGGGTTATGGTAAAAATGTAATTAAGTAGATTTAATAAGTCATCATTAAAAATGAAAGGTAATTAGTAATTAGTGAAATAACTAAGCGATTTAGGAATGGTAATTAGTAAATTCTAGTTGTACTTAATAAAGTAATTAGTAGGATAATTTAGTTAAACTTTTCTAGTTAATCTTAATGACGGCACGGTCAAACGAAAACAGAGACGCGCTCGCGTCGACACGTACGAACAAAAAGTAACTGGATAACAGAAATAAAATACTGACACGCACAAACGAAAGCTCGCTTAAAAATACTGGCCGTTACAAGGAACGAAGTGGATCTATGTAGGAAACAACACACGTGTTGAAGTGAAAGGCGTTGGGACTTGCAAGCTAGTCTTGGACAACGGCCGCACTCTCCTACTTCATGATGTTCTCTTCGCTCCAGATATTCGAAGGAATATAGTATTTGTGGTCGTGTTAATGGGTCTTGGTTATAGCTGGTTTTTTCATGATTGTAAAGTGGACTTGTGTTGTAATAATTTCTTAATTGGTACTGGGTATGTATTTAAAGGATTTATTGTATTAAATACAATGTATGATTCCTCTGATTGTAATGAAAATTTCCTTGTTGCAAATTCTTCGACTTATTAGTCTGATATAATTTGTTGGCACGCAAGGCTTGGTCATATTGGACCAACGCGTATGGATAAGCTTGTCAAACGTGGCTTTCTATCCAATGTTTCAAAGGTCGATATGTCGACCTGTGAACATTGACTTGTGGGAAAATCTTGTCGCAAGCTGTTTGGAACCGGCACAAGGGCCGAGGTTCCATTACAGCTCATCCATTCGGACATATGTGGTCCGATGAATGTCAAGACAAGGCGCGGGAAGTCCTATTTCATCACTTTTATTGATGATTTCACCCGATTCGGACATATCTATTTGATATCCCACAAAAGTGAAGCATTAACATGCTTTAAAAACTATATGAGTTTAGTGGAGAATCAATTAGATCGCAAGATTAAGGTCTTGCAAACCGATAGGGGCGGTGAATATCAATCAACAAGTTTTAAAGAACTTTGTGATGAAAAGGGCATAGTACATCAGGTAACTATGCCTTATACTCCTCAACAAAATGGTGTTGCTGAAAGGAGGAATAGGACTTTAATGGAAATGGTCCGTTCAATGATGGCGCAAGCTAACTTCCCAATTACCTTTTGGGGTGATGCATTATTAACGGCCACTTTCATTTTGAACCGCGTACCCTCGAAATCAGTTAGCTCCACTCCTTATGAGTTGTGGAACCAAAGGTCTCCTGACTTAAACATTTTAAAACCTTGGGGATGTGCATCCTACGCACATATTTCCTCCCATAAGTATGGCAAACTTGGGCCAAGGGTAAGGAAATGTATCTTTATACGATACGCTGAAAACTCCAAATGTTATGTTTTCGTTAGTCAGGAAGACAATGGTGGTCTAATTGAATTTGAGTCGAGGAATGTCACTTTCTTGGAAAACGAGTTTCCAAGACAGGGCGAGATAAGTCAGGACTTATCTCTATTTGAGATTTATGATCAAGATGGATTACCTTATTCGAGTGGGAGAATTCTTGGTGAAGAAGACGAAAATACGTTTCAAACTTCACCAATGGATGATACGAATGACGTTAATCCTATTCCATATGGGAAAATGATCCAAGTGGGAGCATTTCTAACAACATTCCAAGTGGGAGTGATATTAGAATTGATCTAAATTCAAGTCAACAAGGACTTGAAGAATCTCAAATACGACGTAGTAGTCGTACAAGGTTGGCTCCTCTAAGATTTGAGGATGAATTTCCACAAACCTTTATGACTTTACTACAAGATGATGACGAGCCTGCTACTTTCAAACATGACGTATCATGTCCTGCAAAAGACAAATGGATGGAAGCGATGAAGGAGGAATTGGAATCCATGAAAGTTAACCAAGTCTGGGACTTAGTTAACTTACCCAGAGGACGTAGAGCAATTGGGAACAAATGGGTTCTCAAGATCAAGCATAAGGCTGATGGCTCTTTAGACAGATATAAAGCTCGCCTTGTCGCGAATGGTTTTACGCAACAGGAAGGGATAGACTACGAAGAGACCTTCTCACATGTTGTTCGTTTTACCTCGATTCGCCTGATTCTGGCAATGGTAGCTTACTTAGACCTCGAATTACATCAGATGAATGTAAAGACTGCCTTTCTCAATGGAGAATTGGACGAGGAGATCTATATGGAACAACCAACAGGGTTTGTAAAAGAAGGAAACGAACATAAAGTTTGTAAACTTCGTAAGTCCATATATGGTCTTAAACAATCCTCGAGGCAATGGTATATACGGTTTCAAGAAGTTGTCTTATCAAATGGATTTTCCATGCGTGATGAAGATAACTGTGTATATATCAAGAGGAATAAGAACAAGTATATTATTATGTCTCTATATGTAGATGACATTTTAATAGCCGGAAATGACAAGGGCTTTGTGATGGATATCAAGGCTTGGCTTTCATCAGTTTTTGAGATGAAAGACATGGGAGAAGCCGCATATATCCTTGGAGTTAAGATTTCAAGGAATCGTTCGAAGAAACTTCTTTCTCTTTCACAGGAGACTTATATAAAGAAGGTTCTAGAACGGTTTAATATGCAGGACTGCAAGTCCATTGATACTCCTATAAGCAAATGCGACAATTTATGTCTGAAATCGTGTCCTAGGAACCAAAAGGAAAAGGAAATTATGGAAAAAGTTCCATATTCCAGTGCAGTTGGTAGTCTTGTGTACGCTATGATGTGTACAAGACCGGACATCTGTTTTGCCGTTGGAATGGTAAGTCGTTACCAATCCAACCCAGGGCAAGTACACTGGAAAGCGGTTAAGAGGATAATGCGGTATCTCAAAGGAACTGCAGACTATGCTTTATGCTATCAAGGAGATGCCTTGAGGCTCGAAGGCTACACTGATGCTGATTGGGCGGGTGATCGCGATGAGCGACGATCGACCTCAGGATATGTTTTTCTACTCGGATCTGGTGCAATATCCTGGAGTAGCAAGAAACAATCCTGCATCGCACTTTCAACTATGGAAGCCGAGTTTGTAGCATTTAGCATGGCAGTCCAAGAGGCTGTTTGGCTTAGGAAGTTCTTAGACAGGCTAATTGATGCAAGTGACTCAGGTGCTGTACCTATACACAGCGACAGTCAAGCATCTATAGCTTATGTCAAAGATCCTAAATTCCATTGTAAGACCAAACACATAGATATCCGCTACAAATTTGCAAAAGACTATGACAAGACCAAGAAGGTAGACATAAGGTACATATCAACGCATGAGATGATAGCGGATCCGCTTACGAAGGCGATCCCCAGAGATGTGTTTTACAAACACTTATCATCTCAAGGATTGCGTAAGAGCTGAGTTGTACCAATGTAAATTCCCATGTCTGTAAATGATCAAATTTAATAAAAGAATAAGTTCTTTTCAACATTGCATATGAATTTCTTAAGAAATGTTTGTGTACATTTTTTGAAATCTCAGCTGAATTATGGTATGTCGGACAGATTAAGGTTGGCTCTCTCACATGAGCAACCGCCTTTATTTTATCAGACGGGTAAAATAAAGATGAGACCTGTTTAAAGTCAAAATCGTCAGACGGACGATTTAGAGTCATGACTTCAACAAAATGGTCGTATGAAAGATCTGCATCATATGGATGCTTTCAAAAGATCTAAGAGGATTTTGAAATCCTATCTGTCTTATGCAGGATGTGAGTCCAGAAGATTATTTGAGTAGTAAAAGGGACTCAAAGTCAGACATTGTGGTGTCTGATTATCATCCTTACAACATCATTAAGACATACGCTCCCTGGGAAAGGAGTGATGTTATAATACGTATTCATAATACGTATGCATTTTGACCATTGGGTTAGAATAGTAATTGTGTTTACTATTATGTGAGACCCAAAGACCACATGGGTCTTAACTCGTTACCCTTATGGACTCTAATTGGTTCCTTAAGATTTGACTGGGTGATTGCTATCTTAGCATGTTGCTTATGGACTATGGTTAATTCGGTCCGGCGGGTCATGTTAGAAAAGCGAGTCAAGTCAAGATCAAAAGGATCGCAAGAAGAGGAAGATTAATTTCATATTCAGATTTGGACTTTAGAGATTCAAAGCTGGCCAGCCAATTGTAATCCAGATGGGATTCAATTGTTGAATATAAAGTATAAGAAATGTGAAGAAATAATCTAGGGTAAAGCATGCGTTGATCTACTCAACTTTGCACCTCGAGGAGTGTTGTGTATCTCTAACAAGTGCACAACAGCGGACTCTATGCGCATGACGGTCACACGGCCTATTTCTCGGTATGACAAACAGAAGAGTTAAAGGAAAAGATGTTTCCTTACAATCCCCTCAAGTGTGAATGGGAGATGTTGGATATGGACGACATGAATACACCCATGAGGGGATGTATAAGGGTATACGGACCTCAGATGTCGCGTGCACGAAAGTGTGCACGAAGGGAACCTTTTCTCGTGTGAAAAGGACCACTCGATAAGTGGAAAAAGCCACTCGATAAGTGGAAAAGGCCACTTTATAAGTGCATAAAGGCACTTGATAAGTGAATGAAGAAGAAGATAAATGAATGTGCTTATATAGGCTAATAAGCTTATAATTGGTTATTTCCTACAATAACCACCCCTAAAGCCTATAAATAGGACCCAAGGGTAAGGCATTTACTCCACACTTTCCATGCCATAAGTTTGCATAAGGCATCTTATGTTCTTCTTCTCCCTTCCATTAAAATCCTCTTCTAAATAGAGATTTAGGCGGTGAAACTCTGCTTCGATCCTCCGTGACGAAGTATCGACCGTTGTGGCGAATCCGAAGGCGAAGTTCCGAGATTACGGTGCCGCATACGCAAGCGTAAGTCTCTACTTCATTATTCGATCCTAACGTCGCTGTTTTGACAGGATCCTACAGATCTCCCATTCCTCAGCAGGATGGGCAAGTCGGCTTGGTTGGCAGTGCTCGGAAGCCTGGCGGTACCACTGGTAGGCCCGACCTCAGGTATGCCGCCTCCTCGAGAGTGATGGTCGGCGTCAGCTTCCTTCCTCCGACCGACGTCCCTGAACCCGTCAGGAACTCTAAGAAGGGATGAGCAGGTAGAACGACGTTCATGTTAGATCTGCACTCTGATGGAGGTGACTTCGGTTGTGGAGATGCCAAAGGATCCAAATATTCGTTAAAGGTTTTCTTGTAGAACTCATTGCACTCCTCTGTGGTAACCTCTTTAGGATTGCGGTGCCAAATAGGCTGAGAGCAAAGAGAGAGAGAGAGAGAGAATAGTTTGGAACAGTTTCATGATGTAAATGGGAAATAAGAATTTCTTGAATGAAATTGCTCGCTGGAGAAGCTTGGATGATCCTGTCAGCTGGGTCGGAGGCTCAGATCTGATTGATCGTCAATGATCTGCAACTCGGATCTGGGCCGGACACCTGAGCATCGGACACTTGGGTTGACAACGCAAAGCTTGTTGCGTCATCGGCAACATGAAGCCGATATCTCTGTCGAGCACTTGAGCTTGGTCATCTAAATTGGCAACAAGAAGCTCGGATGACGGTTCACCGTCGCGGCGGAGAAGAAGCCGGAGAGCCCAATGTTTCGGGCTCTTCCTCATCGGCACAATCAAAGAGCAGGTCACCTAAGCGTCAAAGTTCCAAACTCATGCTGAATCCTGATGATGACTCGACAGGGCAAAAGCTTATGGATCTGGCTCCCGATCATTGGGATCCGGTATGGATCTCGCCCCCGATCGTTGGTACTTGGTCGATCCGCTAGTCGGCGCGCTGGTTGATGCAAGGAGAAGAAGGTTCTGGCGGGTGGGTGATGTGCCTGGAGATCACGTTATGGGCGGCGACGTGGAAGACGACAGGGAGGAAGAGATTCCGGAGTGTCCAAACTCGCTCCTCCCGCCAGCCCCAGCTTCCCCAGCACGGCCTGCAGCTTCTTCGCCTACATGAACCGGTCGTCGTCCTCGTCGAACGCCTTGAACGCCTTACTCGCGTCATCCCCGTAGGCCGGATCTCAGTCGCCTACTCCCTGGGGCCCTTGATCTCCCTCGCATCCAGAGAGGGGGCCACCGAGGGAGCGGTAGAGGGCTTGGAAGGCGTCAACTGCAGCGGTACAGATCCGTGGGGGAGATGAGGCCATCGGTGTTGTGGTCGAAGAGGGCGAATATCAGGCAGAGACGGCGGATGTTCAGCGATGGGTTACAAAGGCAGAAAGACAGGAATGCCTTCTTGCCTAGCTGATGCTATCTCGAGGAAGTCATCGATGAATGAGTGACCCTCCTTGACTTGATATAATAGAGATCCCACACCTGAGGAAATAACATGAAAGATGGGGACGAAATAGCATATTATTTAGGAAATAATACGATAGATGGAAATAATATTATTATATTATCATATTATTATCATAGGAAATAATATGATAGATGGAAATAATATGATGATATAATTTGACTCGATATAATAGTCATCGACGAAGTCAGCTGATGCTATTTCTGTCTGGATCCTGGGAATTTGAGATGACAGAGATCCAGGTAGGGTAGGGGGAGATGGAAGCTTAAACCAAGGGTCTGATGTCCATCGCCCAGATCTCCGCAAACACCGATCTGATGAGGGTGATGATGAGGGAGGCGAGCAGGGGGGATGAATTTGGGGATCGCCATCGAGGCGAGACTGATCTCGATGGATCCGGTAAAAATCCGCCAGCCCTGTAGCCGCCTTTTGTCCTGACCTTTGTACCACTTTTGGAAGCGTGATAAGAGAGATCCAACCTTTATTTGTAGATAAAGTTCTTAATTAACGGAACGAGTAATGGTCGGTGTGGTAAACGACGTGGGGGTCGACTCGTTCCCACAGACGGCGCCATATATTTACGTGTGTTTTCTCACCGCTGAATTGTTGACCGGAGGGTGGGAGGTCAACGCGGTCAAAGGGGACACGTGGGACCTCCGGGATCGGTTGAAGGCGCAGTCGCTCGGTAAGAGACGTGTGGATCCTCGCATCGGCTTGCCGAAGTGTATCCTCGGTAAAGCGACGAGCTCCTGGTGATGGAGACAAACGGGCTCGGGGACAAGGGCGCTCGGCTCCGGCTGTGAAGACGCTGATGGATAGTCTCGGTGTCGCTGGATCTCTTGGTCCTGAATAGACGAGAGAGCTCGTCAGGGGGGTCGGACCTTGGTTCCGACCAATTTCCCTCTGATGCCAAAGTCAGATCTGGTCGATGGTGCTTGGTGGGATTGGGCTTGGTTCGCAGAGAGATCAAGCACCGATCCTCGGACCGAGCTATAGAGGAGAAGTATATAGAGGTGGAAGAAGTAAGAGTGTGTATGAGATACCTCCATTGTAGATCTTGGAGACCCGCCCCCTTTGAGACGACGCCTCTTCCCCTCCATATAGGCGAGTCATCCCCCCGTGTAATGAGCCATGATTGCCATCATTGATGGGGGGTGCTAAGTGTGAAATATTGACCCCAATAATTGCCATGCTTTATGGATGGATGAATGCCATGAAGGTGGCCATGATTGGCGAGTGATGGCCATGAAGTCGGGCCATTATTGACATGAAGGTGGCCGCCATAATTGGGGAGTGATAGCCATGAAGTCGGGCCATGATTGGCGAGTTATGGCCATGAATGTGGCTGCCATATCTGACGAGTCATGATGGCTGGAGTGATGGCATTGGGTGGTTACCATATTTGGCAAGTGCTTCCTCGATTTGGGCCACGATTTCCTCCACTATGGAGGAGGGGAGTCTTTTGGGCCTTCGTGTTGGGTGGAGAAGCGCGACCCGTCCGTGAGATCCTTGGGCCGGAGCCCAAGGCCGTAGTAGTAGGCTGGTTGACTGGCAGTGGTTGAGTTGGCTCCTCTGGGCCCGGTCAAAATGGTCGTATCACCAACTGAACCCGATGAATAAACATAATTGAAAAATGAATAAATTCAAAATTTTGTAATATAAACAAATTAAGTGGAAAAGTCTAGAAGAAGAATCATAGAGTTCATATCAAATGCATTGGTCGAAGAAGTTCTTATCAATCAAATTGAAAAGCATATTGAATAATACTCAATTCAACCGACTAATTCAACCGACTGAATGTTGTAAGACTTGTAGGAAAAAGTGAATGACCACTCAAGGAGTTGAAGCTAATGGCTAGCCTGAAAACGCATGTCTGACTGAGGATAGTTTGGCTTAGTGATATTCACCAGCCCTCCCTTGTGAGAGGTCGAGTGTTAGATTCCTGATTTTCGATGTATCAAAAAATCTCATTGTAGAAGTAACTAATGAATACATGCTAAATTGCTAATAATGTATATTAGATCTACGCAGCAGAAGTGATAGGGATCATACCTCAACGATGATTGTTGCAATGCTTGGAAGATGATGCGCCTTAGCTCGACGGATGAGGAAGTCACGATCAGATGGTCCTCCCATGTCCATCACATAAACAGCCTGCGAGATGAATCCTAAGAGCAGGGAGGGGTCTAAGGCAAGAGAAGCCGTGGCTATCTCCTTGAAATATGTATGTGTGCTGCGGGGAGGAGATCAAGGTCCTAGTTATAGGCCTTCAAGTCCCAGCTTGACCTCCTCTCCAAGCAATACCAAATCAGTATATGATTGCAATCGTGCAGCACACAAATGCGCAACTAGGGTAAACCCTATCTTGAGCTAAGGTTTTGGCCCTAGATGCATATGGTAGTTAGAAACCCTACCCACCCAATGCACGAGGGTCGGGTTTAAATACATGTTTGGATTAAAATCCGGCCCGTTTTCCAACACACAGATCCCTCTTTGCAACACAGAGTAAATTAAACATTACACCTGATTCAAAAACTATATAATGGTAGTTCTTCAACAATGAAGGAAAAAAGTTCAAGCATTGCCCTTAAGAAGCCAATCAAGAGCGCCATTCAGGAAACCTAAGTTTGCACATCATACTTTGAGCTTAAAGTTTTACGTTAGTTGATCATCCTAAAAAAGAGTTTAGAATAAGGTCAAGGCAGTCACACCACTATGCGAAAAGGGTAAAATTAACTCTTGTGAACTTCTGGGTGTTCCGGGTTTTCACTTACCAACCAAAATGAACATAATACAATTGCAATGTCTAGCTAAAGTATCCGATCAATCAACAACAATCAGCGTGGTTAAAACAGTCACAACATCCAAAAAAAAATCAATCTTTACACAACAACAGATGCAAATAAGAACCATTCGCTAATTAAACGAATCAAAACGCCATTCTGATTATAATAAGAAAAATGGCTTACCTGAGCTGGAATCCTCGCAAAGATTGTGAAAATGAACACAGAAAAGCTCCCAGAAATCCCATAACAAAGCACCATCAATGGATTGTAAGCTCCCTTAGCGAGCTTACGGATCCAAGCAAAAAAGACCAGATAAAGAACTGCAAGAAACCCTTTGAAGACAATGGCCGCCGCATTGTGGGCCCCCAACCCCAAGAATCTGTAGGCTAAGTATCTGATGAGAGATACTGAGGTGACCCATATGAAGGAGATGAAGGCATCGGAAACGATGAGTGTTAACTGGGGACTTAACCGATTTTTTGTGGTTTCTTCCGACATTTTTGGGATTTTTACTGCGAGCAGAAAGAAGAACGAATCAAATGCGACCTTTTTACATATTCACCCTCAACTTTTCGACATGCAGGGAATTGCTATGCGAACATACCAAATTGCTCAGTTCACATGCCACTTACTGTTTCTTTTTTTGCGTGGAAACATTGCAAAGCTGTAATCGAATCCTCAACATCTCACTATGAAGGGATAGAGAATATTACTAAGCCAATTGGCTTGGGTATGTTTTTGAAAAATCCCGTAATATCTTTTTAAAAATCAAGAAATATCTTTTTCAAACTTGCTCATTTCGTATACATTTTTGCTCATCGCGCACATACATGTGTGTCATGATATTGTGATCG
Organism: Scilla litardierei; assembly: GCA_030789695.1. NCBI lineage: Eukaryota > Viridiplantae > Streptophyta > Magnoliopsida > Asparagales > Asparagaceae > Scilla > Scilla litardierei. Next base: position 12,818,001 of record CM061137.1, on the reverse strand, counting down.
TCTTCTTTCTCTCTAGTTCTTCTATCTTTCTCTCTAGTTCATATTCGGATCAGTACACATACCACTTAACTTAGGACGGACGGGCGGGGGGAGTTGAGAGCTGTGAATGGATGCATGTTTTGGGGATGATTGAAGGGTGTTTTGAAAAATTCGGTATGTGAACGCAGTAATGTAGGTGCACGGAGTAAAAGTTGTTATGTCTGCTGAGGAATTTGGTATGTTCGCATAGCAATTATCATGTAGGAAACTACCCCGAAGCTTATTTGGCGTGGATCATCTGAACCCGATCCGTTGCACGTCTCGAAGTGAACTACATCGAATCAGAACACCGGCTAAAACCCTAACCTCTCCATCAAATCCTTAATCAAATTTTTATCTTTCTTCTTGATTTTGCAAAAAAAGTTGGGAATTTGTGAAGGTTATCGCGACCAAGATTGGACTTTTTCAGAGCGATGCAGGCCGCTAGGGTTTACCGCCAGCTACTGAAGGCCGTGGACAAGCACATCGGCAAGGATGGGAGCAAAAGGCACTTCAGGGATTTCGTAACCGAAGAGTTCCGATCAAATTCCAAGCTTTCCGACCAATCCGCAGCCCAACGGAAGCTGAACCTCGCCCGCGACTATGCATTCCTGCTCAACAGCGTGCATCATCAAAAGGTACATTTTCAATTTTTGAGTGTTAGCTTTCCGTCTTTTGTTCTGTTTATTTCTGACAATTTACATAAGATTAGCAAAAATGATAATGGTCACGAATTATTTAAACCGGAGAACTAATACATTTTATGACAAGCTTGGCTTATGCTTGGAATTGGTGAAGGAGTAGAACCCATTAAGTCTTGCTTGGCACAAAAAATGTTCCCCTAAATACGACTTATTTTATTCAATATCCAGCTTGATGCTCCATAAGCCAAGAGTTGAATTGGAGATATCCAAATCACTGATATTATCATTTTAATGATCCAAAAGTGATAGATAAGTAATTGCACTATAAACTTGATGAAGGTTGCATGATGGGACTGCACTTGAGGGCTGAACTAGTCTCAGTTGCATGAAGCTGACCTTTGCATGTATTTGGTCCCCAATGTATGCATGAAGAATTCTGCCATGTTATAATGACTATTTGGACTGGAGAGTGTCATATAAACCACATGGACGTCTTCTACCACAACCAACATTGTCGTGTAACAAATGTTGAGGTGATGTGGACGATTACTAGGCGTCGACTTCACCCAAATGTAGATGCACATATGTACGTCACAAGCCTACATCTCTATTCTAGATTCTTTAGGTTTTCTTGTATTGTAGATGGCATGATATGTAGGACACTTCCTCCAACAAATATTGGTGTTTCCAATGCGTTTGGCAAGACACACGTCCATTTACGTCAAACGCTTCTAATAGTGTAAAACTTTATTTACTTCAAAAAATCTATAACAAAGTATGATACGCCCCTTTTGGAAAAGTTATGGATCATGTTATTACTTTAGGTTCGTTCATAATGTGAATACAACCAATTAACCACATTATATAAAATAAATGTACATATATGCACAATGCATGCATACACCGGGAGGGGGATGGGGAGGGGAAGAGAAAAAAAACCATAAGTGTGTCCGTGTGTCTATGCTATGCAGAATTGTCATGTTCGACCCCTATGTCCTTGTCAGTGACTCAAAGTATGATACATGTATCCTTATCTTGTATTTCATCTCTCTTTTTAGGGAAAATATACTTGGATGCCAACAAATTCTTCTTTTGCAATTGTAAATCGACACTTGTAAATGTATTTGCTGTCTCAAACACTTGTAAATCAACAATCTATATGAAGTTCTAGAAATAGGAGCTTATATATGTTGAAGGTAGAGTTGGTGCCTTTTATAGCCATTGGATACATGCAAAAGTGGATATATCACCGCAACAATCTATATGAAGTTCTAGAAATAGGAGCTTATATATGTTGAAGGTAGAGTTGGTGCCTTTTATAGCCATTGGATACATGCAGAAGTGGATATATCACCGAGGCTCTGCCATCAAAAATTGTTGGAGGAGATGCAAGGATTGATGAGAGAAATTATGTTTAAAAGAACTCTTAATTTATTTCCCCTTGTTATTTTCATCTCATTGCACATGGCTATTTATAAACCCGGTTTGCTTCAATCGACATACATTTTTGAACACAAATTAATTGTCTCTTCCCCATGCTTAACATACTCTTCACACTTAACATGTGCACATACTTAGCATGCCTACAAAACAATTATTATTCACCTACATACGAGAACAAGTTTGATTCTTCTATCTTATCCCATATCTATATTGATTACAAATTAATTCGCATTTAGCACCCTCTCCTTAATTTGTGATCTGCATCTTCTCCTTGAAATATATAAATTTATTTGTAGAAAGCATTTTAGTGAAAAATGTATGCCACTTTTTCATCGATGGTGATGCACTCTAGTTTAATTCCATTGTCTTCTACCAATTATCGATGAAGTGGTGTCTAATTTCATTCTGCTTTGCTCGGGCATAAAAATTGGATTCTTTGTTATGGCTATTACTGACTTATTGTCATAGTAGAATGTTATTGTCTATTCTTGTTTCTATCTCAAATCTTAAAGAATTCTTCGAAGCCGATATATTTGCAGGTGTCACCAGTAGCTGGAATGTACTCTACTTCTACAGATGACAAGCATATTGTTTGTCATTTCTTTATGGATCATGGTATTACCTTAGTTTTTAATGAAAATAAATATCTAGATCTACTTTTTCAATCATCGATACATCCGATCCAATCGCTATTGGCATAGCCAACTAGTACATTATCTTCTTATACCGTGTATTTGATGCCAAAATCCTTTCTATCTTAAATATTTATGAGAATGTGCTTTGTCGCATTGTGATGTAGATTGCTTGGGTGACTTTATAAGTTTGGAGGCTTCATTGTCTGCATAGAGAAAGTCAGACCTTATATATGTGACATAGATTAATGACCTGACGAGGCTTATGTTGCTTGGGACATCCACATTTGGTCTGTCATTATTCATGCATAACATTTCATTCAGAATATTAGGTGCTGCAACTGATTTGCAATTTGAAATGTTGATCTCTCTTTGAAAAAAAGTTTACAATATTTTTCTTAGGAAATAAATATTTTCTAATTTCTGCGGCAAACTTGAATGCTGAGAAAGTACTTCATAAATCCCAAATCTTTCATCTACATCACAGCGGTCTTGTACTCTTCAATAATCTTTTGATTTGTGCCAAATTAGATTAAATCATTGACATATAGACATGCACTGATAAAATCCTTGTCACCATGCTTCATGTAAAGAGATGGTTTGCTTGGCCTTCATAAAAATCCATTTTGGCGGAAGCACTTGTCAATTTTATTGTTTTAGACTCTTGGTGCGGCTTGCTTTAGGTCATATAATATATTACACCCATAATAGACTTTGTTTTATTCTCTGTTGATGCATACCCTCGAGATCCCAACTCTCTATTTAGAAAAGGCAGGCTTTACATTGAGCCGAACAAATTGGAACTTCTGGTGAGCATGGAGTGCAAGGATGGTTATTATGGTCTCTATGCGAGCAATTGGGGCAAATGTCTCATTGAAATCAACACCAAGTAGTCTTTGGCTACTAGTTGAGCCTTGTATTTCTAGATTGATCCATCTTCATTGTACTTCGTCTTGTAGACCCAATTGAGGCCAATCACATCCTTTTTTAAGGAGATCAACTGACTCACTTGTGCAGTTATTCTTAATGGAAGAATTTATTCATCTATGGATTTTGTCCACGAATCAGCTTTCGCTGCTTCTTCATAAATCCGTGGGTCAAAGGAAAAGAATACTACATCGCACAATTCATAAGCATCCATCAAGCTGCATACCTTAATGGAGTTTCCGAGTCATTATGTTCTTGATCTTGCAATTGCCTAGATTGAGCGAATCTTGGGCTTTGTGCAGGTGCTTCAGCATTATTAAACTCTGGTACTTTTAATGTTGGTGAAGAACTTTTCAACCAGTCCATGATGCCATCTCATCAAAAATCACATCTCTAAAAATCACTAGCTGATTTGTTTGAGGATTAGGAACGTGATATCCTTTTGACTCATTGATGTCGCTAATGAAGCTGTATTTATCACCTTTTTCAAACTTCTCTCTTTGTTATGCTGGAGTGAGAACATATGTTATGCAACCAACCCCCTTGAAAAGATATATCTTATGCTTTTGCACATTCGAAGCTTCATATGGAGCCATATTTTGAACAACTTCTGTGGGAGATCAGTGTGCGTTGCGTCTGCTCAAAATTTGTTATGAAAAGAGTTTGCTTTTAGCATTCTTCAGCCATATCAATGCATGTTCATTTCTTTTGGTCTGCTACACCATTTTGTTGAGTATGTCACATCAATAGTTATCACTGTAAATCTCCTAGCAGTTTCTGTTGAATGTTGCTAATAGAAATCCACCCCCACGATGGATTCTCAAACACTTCAGTTACCACACTTTGTATTTCTATTGATGCCTTTAATTTGAGAATAACATAGATGCCTTCAACTTGTTTTCACAAAAATATACCCACACATTCTGCTATAATCATCGACAAAAAGAATAAAATATTTTTTATTGACAGATGGTGATCTCATCAGGCCACGTACATTGGTGTGCATGAGCTCAAGTGGCACACGAGCTCTCCATGCTATCTTTGGAAATGGTAGTCGATGAAATTTATCATAAATGCATGCTTTGCGAATACCATTCTTATCAATAGGATCAACCCAATAACAATATTCTTCTTCTTCAGCAACCAAAGAGCTTCATAATTTAGATGGTCATATCTTAATGCCACAAAAAAGAATCGTTAGTTTCTTCAAAGCAGAACTAGTAGTTAGTGGCATGGTAAGAGGAAAGATTTTGGTAAAGGACATTTTTATTTTGGCCGCTGTAAGTTTATTTTTATCCAAAATTGTGTATGTATCACCATAAAAGTTCATTGAAGATCCCGTTTGGAGTAATTGTCCAACACGTAATAATAAATTTTGTGCTAAACCAGAGACAAAGAACATCATGCATGAACTTATTGTTACCTTTTTTAGTGTGGACAGCTATAGTTCCTTTGCCATAGATTTTCTATAATTTTCCTTCTAGCTTCACCTGAGAAGAGGGTCCATTAATCAACTCCATGAAGAATGCATTGTTTCCTGTCATATGCTTGTTACATCCACTATCCAAATACCACGTTTGTTTTGATTTATATTAACTACTCATACATGAACAGGAGTTTACGATGTTCATCTTCATAAAATTTTGCCTCATATATTGTCTCTTTATACCAGCAATTTATATAAGAATCAGTTGGAATCTTGCATATACTGCATTTAAACAGCAAAGGTGAGATTGTTGGCCAAATTTTCACAAACAAAACAATGAAAATTAGCATTACTAGAGGTATGGCTCTTATTGAAATAATCGCCTTTTGAACCTATTCATATGTTATGGCCTCTGCAACTTCCTCGTGCTCTTTGAAAATTTTCTCGTTCAATGTTTGCATACTCTTTTTTATGCTTCTTTTCATTGATGGTGTTTTTGGATTAAAATGCTTGCTCTAATAGATTGGTTCTTGTTGTTATAATACCCCCTGGGACACTTGCATCCCTTTTGAGAATGAATGGCGCAATTCAGACCCTTTGGGTTCCTGCTAGTTCGTAATCATAAAGCAGCAGTCCTTTACATATGGCATTGATTCCTGCAAACTCGTGCTCCTCTATTCATAGCACTATAGCTGTGTGGCCTGACTTGCCTATAAAAAGCAGTCAATTGTGTCGAAGGCACCATATTGTCTCAGATTGTAGCGTAGCATAGTAGAGTACAGTATTAAGTATTTTGTTTATCTTAATGTGTTCGGTAGCATGGTTGAGGCTTATCATTTCATGTGACGATTGGGTTACTGACGGTACAATCAACATGCAATTCTGCATTGTCATAACAGAGAGCCATGACAGATGTGAGCTGTGCAATATTTAAACTATGGAATTTGTAAGCAAAAAAGTCTATGTTTAGACAAATATGTTTTTGTTGCTTTACTAGAGCCTTATGATGTGTGTTTTAAATTTGTTTAATCTTTTACTTGTGTACTTGTCTGTTTTGATGCACTTTCCTAGCTTCAAATTGATATATTACTAAGAAATATTTATAAATCTATGGCTAAAACCTTTATCTCAAGAACTGCAAGTAGCTTGAGTATTGCATGTTGGAGGGTGTAAATGCAGGCTCTGAACTAGTGACATAAGTTTACAAACCCTTGACATCAGTTTACCTGACCATTTATATTGATGAATCAATGTTCAGGACTTGCTGTTCTCATATAATATTGCTGTGGATCGATCCGACGAAATGAAGAAGATACTGGATAAATCTGCTGCTAGTGTGGGTCTTCAGCTTCCTGATGTTTACCAGCCCTGATGGTACCGTCTTCTCCTTGAGTTGCTTTCGTGTTGATGGATACCGAATAAATCCAATTTTTTTTGTTTCTTTCATACTCTACCGGCCCAAGGGTCTGCTTCCTAATGTTCAATATTCTACGGCTAAAACCTCCTTCATGCTTCCAGCATGCGTAACATTTTCAGTTACATTGCAGTTTGTAACATTCTATTTCCATTGCAACAATTGCTCGGCTGTCTTGTACATTGGAGCTATACTTGCTTCGTCTTTTCCTTTTCCTCCTTGATATTGAACCTACTGAATATTGAGATAAGAAGCTGTGGGTTGACTTGTCGTTAAACCATTAATTGTTGTTGGTTGTGTGGAGAAATATGCCATCATCATGAGAAAATAAGACAGTGCCTGTGAAGCAAACTTTCCATAATTGCATGCACAAGACTGTGATCAAGCGAAAACCAGCGAAACTTTCAAAATGCACCACATAACAACATACAAAGCTCCCTAAAACTTGCCTTGCTTCATTACAGAACTAAACAGAAAACTTGTCTCCAAAATACATTTATCGATCAACGAGAAGAATGCTTTATTAGTGTAAATTCATAGCAAAGTTGGTTCATTCTTCTTACTACAACAATAGGCACACTCAGGCAGATGACTTGAGCATTCAGAATGAAACGCGACATCATATCAGTAGTCCTCATATTGATAGCTCTCTAGTTTCATCTCATGCTGGTGAACCTTTCGTGCAGGCTTATGCTTCTTATTGCAATTGATACTCGAGTACAAGGAAAAAGAAGAAAAAAAAGGAAGAAAACCTATATTTATCTACATTATAACAAATATATAAAAGACGATCTTCCTGAGTTTCAAGAAATGATGCATATAAAATTGCCCTAACTTTCTATGCACATATTATTCCTATTTTCTGATGTAAGGCAGCCTGGATTCTGTTTCGCGCCCAAGATAAGTTCTGATATCGTTACAAGAATTATAAACCCACGTCTAAAATCAGGCAGACGATTTTATCCAGAAGTGCATGCACCAATAAAACTTTGAGATTGTAGGTTGATGCCATCCACAGCAAAATCAACATAAATCACACTCGTAAGTTTCCTCCATACCTGCAACGAAGAATGCAGCTCATAACTTTCTCCTAAATCCATAAGAACCATCAATTCAAAACATAAAAAATTAGTAATGCGGGAAAACAAAGGAAAAAATATTTTCTGGTCCGCAGAAGTTGATTGATTCGAGAGAGATTGTTCTCAATCTGTAGACTCAATGCTAAACGTTCTTACAGACTAAAGGTTCAGTAAGATTGCATTGTCCTTCAGCTTACTTTCGGAAAAGAATTGGGCAAAATGCACTAAAATACCCCCAATGTTGGGTGGTTCTTTCACGTAAATACCCGATCATTTTAAGTCGCACAGGTTAATACACTAACATCACAAAATGTTTAATTTTGCTACCGCAATTTACTTTCTGTGCAGATCAGTTGATTAATGGATAAAATAGCCATTGGTTAATTTAAAAAATTATTTATCTTTTTTATATCTATTCTATAAAATATGGATTTACAAAGGTGCCATTGTCCCAGTTGGAAGAGTTTGTCCTATTTGGCGGGTGGAGGTATGTGCTGCCTCATCCCCCCCCCCCCCCCCAACGGGGTGTGAGGATCTACGTGCACTTTGGGATGGGATTTTTTGGTGGTGCCCAAACAAAAGCACTCGTCTCCCTTAATTGCATGCTTGCCATCCCTTTTTCATGAAATCAAAGAAGCCCCTTCCTCTCTCTCTACTATTTACAAGGTGCACATGGACCGGGAAAAAATCCGGAGAGAAGCGGGCGTCAAAGTGAAAAAAGGTGTGGGTATGTGTGTATGGATAGCGTCGGGAGTAAAAATCAGAAAAGCAGGGGCCTAAGAGATATGCTTATTCAATCTTGCCCTATTAATCTTCGTTATCTTCTTCTTCAATATTCCCCTCTTCTTCTTTTCTGTCTTTGCTCTTTTTCTTGCTTCAATCTTCTTGTTTTTGGGTTTCTTTTTTTTTTTGGTTTTTGAAGAATTAATAGTAGCAAAGTGGGTTTGGGTCTTAAGAAGAAGAATAATAATAATAATAATAGTCAGTAGAGGGCATGTGAAGGAGGATGACGGTTAGGAAGAGGAAGAGAAGATCATTCACTGTCAATCTCCCTAAATCTCCTTTTCCCAATCTCCCCAAATATTCATCTCTCAATTTCGATTATTCACCATGATCCCACAGAATAAAAGGAGGGAGATGAACGGGAAGGGGTCAGAGCAAAATCATCTTTTTTTAACCATTGTTCGTGAAAATTGTCAAAAGGATACTAAGATGAATGACTTCAAACGATAAGGTATTTATGTGAAATAACCTCCAAATGTTGGGGTATTTTAGTGCATTTTGCCCAAAATAATAGTATTATTTTAACAGGTCAACATGATGCTACTCTTGTATCTAGATGATATGCAAGTGTCAAGTCACATATAAATCATCTTACGCAGTTCAGCTGCAAGATAAAAGCGAGGAAATAAACTAAAAGAAACTTCGCTAATTCCTCACATTACTTTTTTACATGGTCGTCGAACTACTGCTAGGGACAACATCCTGTCGTATTTCCACTTTTCTATAATTGGGAATGTCCCATAATCTTGTAACTACCAAGATGCCCTCTCATCTGTTATAAAACACATAGTTTTAAGAAAGATATGTGAAAACTAAAATATTAATGTTTTTATGTACATGTCACTCTATTATTTCTGCTTGATAACATAACAAATCTTATTCGACTTCATTTTTCACCAAAAAATCAAAGAACAATTACAATCATTAGATAATTATTATTTTGATCAACAGTCTCATGTTAATCCAGTTGAATTGAAGCTTGATCTTTTCCTCTTTCATACATTGTCAACATAATCGGTATGTCTTATTCCACTTATTTTTACAATCAATGAACCGATTCAATCAAAAAAATATTCTAATACCATACTGTTAATCACCAACCCATCTGGGTCTTGCCAGTGCCAGTATTTTCTTGTTGTTCACTACATACTACCACTGTTCGTCATCCGGTGTACTATTACTCGGATCTAATATTTGGAACTAACAATTACTTTTCAACTTTATTTCTACAAGTCCTAATATATTGTGAAGAACAGCCTCAATCACATAGAAAAAGCTCTCCACTGTCATCCTTCGTGACACACGAGTAAAATTCCATCATTTAACCAGAGAATTAAAAGAGTCCAATAACCAACAAAGGTTTAACCTGAAGGTTCCATGATCTCTGATATGTTGCATTTCAAAAAGGATCCGTGTAAGAAAGAGAGATGTTATACAACATGCTTTATTTTTCCCTGTCGCAATGCAGCTACAGTTCTCATGTAGGTTAGAATTTGCAAAGTTACCATGGATTCAGATTTTGAATATCTGAACCAATTAACATAATGAAAGATTCAGACATATTATCTGAACCCTTTAAAACTTGCAGCCAGTAATTTGGCTTATATTTTAGCACATTGCTACAAGTTTTTGGTTGTTTAAATGCTTGGATTGTGAGTTAGATTGCATTCATCTGAAGTCATGTATAAATATTTATGCCATTAGTTGGGTCTATGCAAACAATGGATGGAACAAATCATAATAACTCTTAATAATTACCTTATCTCGGCAGCACATGAACATTATGATCAGAAGAGAGTGACGTTCTACTAGAGCTAATCCCCTCATCAGGCCTCGCAACCACAAGCACCCCATTTGATTCCTCATCAGTCCCTTTATCAACAGCCGTTCTGTCTGCAAAGTAAGTGTAATTAGACCCACTTTCTTCCTGAATAATAGGTTCTTGAACAGCAGGAGGCGCAAGAGGATGTATTCCATCATTTTCAAGCCTGGTATTCTCGTTTAGATCATCAAAATCAACAGTGGTATAATCCAAGTTCTGTAATATAGTTGGAATCGATGTACTTCCACCTAGTTGAAGCCCATTGCCCATATCTATATCAACCTTCTCCTTTGGGCTCATTATGTCTGCTCCAATGTTTGGAGTAAAAGATCCAACTTCTATTGCCTCTTCAACTACCCATGATCTGAAGTCATTCATTGAAGGTGGAATCTTGGAGAAAAACACGTCGATGAAATTCTGCCATTTACCCGTGTTATATGGGTTGTCCTTCTTATCATAACGATAGCGGAAATTTTCATAAGTTGTCTGTAAGTAGAACAAGTAAAATCAGAAACATGCGTCAACCTAGTTCCAATACATCGAAAATGTGAATGTAGTTAGAAAGTATAAGGTAGTTTACATCTCAAGAGTAATTCTAATGTGACGGTAACTAGATGGAATACAGGGAAAGCAGTTATGCAGAGGGAATAATTTTATTTGAACATATGATGAAGATATTTCACATATGAGTAGATGTACCTGATTTGTGCTAATCAAATAGAGATGGAAGACGGTGAGCCCACCAACAAACCAGACTGCCAAGAAAGTGTATATTATGAGCACAAGTGAGATGAGTTCACCCCTCATAGACTTCAAAATGGAGTTATGGTGGTTCTTCTTTTCCTTTGCAACATTCAGCCATGATAAGCTGAAGACATATATGCAGAGTAACGTTGATGTGGATATGAACATGAAAAAGAAACGGTAGTTTCTCTGCAGTTAATTATGCAAATGGTGTTAATAATTGCAAATATCTACAACTTGCTTTCTTGGAACTTATGTAATGACACTCTGAGAATAAACTTTTGGAAATTCAAAGTCGGTAGGATGTAAAGAGTGAGAATACAGTGAACATGAATCGCTGTACCATAACTTACTAGTCCAATGCACTGACCAACCCAAGGGCAATGGTGGTCGAACTTCTGGACACAGTTGTTGCATATTGAACAATGCGACGCACGTGGTGGCCGATAGAGCAGACACGTATCACAATACTTCACTCTGACAGAATAACCATTCACAAAGATATCCTTTGTCCTGGGCAATCTCAAGTGTGGGGTTCTTCCGTCGATCCATTCCATTGACGGAGTGGTGACATCAAATGCTTCTTCCGTGTCCGGGGCTCTTGAATTTCTTGGTACTATTCCTGGATCCCTACTAGATGTCATTAAAAGAAAAACCAAGTCCTGCATCATCCATCAGAAATGTTGGCTCATAACCATAAAACGCATATTCATGGATATCCTTATGGAGGTAATAACAACTCGGATGACACCCAACTGTTTTGTTAGCCATCGCTTACCAAAAGCGTGATGATAATTGTCACAATGAACACTGGATAGCCAAGAATCTGGCTGTGGTCATCAATTCCGTTCTCTTCACCATTGCGTATCAAATTGTCCTTGTGGATTTTTCTACTTATTTGGTAACAAAATAATATTGCTGGACCACATATCAGAAGTATTGATAGAAACAGTGATGCTACATCTGGACCAAATATTAGTCTCCCTCCACAGAAAAATCTCTGATCAAATAAAAAAACAGGATTTTCAATATCAGTCTCACAAAGTTCAACATATGCATGCATGTAGTGGGAATACAAGATAATTATGCTGCAAACCGATCATTTTTGCTTGAAACAAAGAAATCTTTGTGACTCAAAGCAAATATTAACTCTTCTGCATTCTTTCACACATCATACACATAATATCACTATTATGAGTTCAAAAAATGGTCATGATAAGTCCAAGTAGTGTCTCAGTGAGGATGTTAATGACAAGTATCAGATCATCGCTATAATCATTGTGGTTATCAAACTAACAAATCCAATTACTTCGTATTGAAAGTAGATTTCTCCCTTTCCTCTCTAGCCCAGATGAAACTAATGGAATTGCAAATTTAATGGATGATGAACCATCGAAATGGACAATATCATAACCAAAATCAACAACATGAAAAACGAGGTCAATCCCTAATTAGAATAGGCAAATTAAAGATCAAACCCTTTTCTTTTCATCTTGGCAAATTAGCATCAATATGAACATCCTAATGGAAATAAATTTGGAAGAATGCTCACATTGTTTCCCTTCCAAGCTTGATAGACCCTTTTGGCATTGGGCTTTGGTGGTGCCATATCTCTCATCAACAAAACCCCAAAAATCGAAACTTACGAGAGATGGGTTGTTAAAATTAGTCCAAAAGAGGCTTTTTTTTTCCCCCACCAGAGGAGAATGACTCAACAGGATGAGAAAAAACGAAGAGGGTCTCTCTCTATCTCTTTCTCCGTCTCTTTCCAAGATCGAAGGCGGACTCTTGTAAGCATTTTGTCAAACAACTCGGCTCCTATCTCTCCTCGCTCTCTCTTCTCCTCTTAATTTTGTTTCTCTCTCTGAAAATGAAATGGACGAAAAGGGGACGAAAATTTTTGTCTCGTTTGTTAAAGAGGCGATAAGACAGAAATCTCGACGGCATTCTCAATACACCGCGGCTTTCTCGGTCGGAGAGGTCGCGGGGGGATAACAGCCCAAATGTCAGAATATGATAATGAGATGAGATGTTGATTATATTCATCTTGTTGTGAGTTGAGTGATGCCTTTGGTCTCCCTCCCCTCATCACTCTCCATTACTCTCCACTAAGTTAGTGGGGAGGCCCTTGGACTCCCAACTTAACATGAGAGTTTTATAAATATAGTACCATGGCTATTTGCCATGGTTAATCCTCTTCTAACACGTTATCAGCACCTACGCTCTTATCTTTTTTGAGCTTCTCATCCAGTCTCCCCTCAAATTTAACCCCCTACGCGCTAAGGAATCTAATTGTTGCGGTGATCCGGCTTGCGGGGAACAGTTGCGGAGAACCGTTTCGGCGATCTTTTAGGCGTATCGGGAGTGATATTTCGATCTACGGCTTTTTCTTATTACGGTCGTCCCTAGATCTTTGATCTAGAGGTAAATCTTATCGATCCCGTAGAAAATTACAAACAAATAATTTGATATGATTTTTCACAGCCTTTCTTTCGGCTTGTTTAAATCTACGATATCATGTTTAATACTGATTAAATAATAAATAAAAAACCCCTGACAAACCCTTTGGCTCCCCCCGAAGGGGGGCCCTCTCTGTATACGGCACGTTGATCTTCGCAGAGATGATTTTAAACGCAGAGATGATTTTGATTTTGAAATACATAAATGATTTTAATAGGCACGTTATAATACATAATTTTGATTTTAAAGCATCTCTGTATTTTGAAGCATATCTGTATTTCGGCATCTCTGGATTTTAACATGGGCTCAGGTTCTTCAAATTAAAAGTATGATTAATTGCTTTTGGTATTACGTATCATGATTTATTAGCTTTTGGTTATATTTGAAGCTTCACCCAAGGCTCCTGGAACTTAGGCTTGTTTGGATGCCAAGATTTTAATGACCCCAGACCTTGTGAAACATTCAGAAATAATTAAGCTCTACATGAATGCATGTTTTAATTGGTTTGATTTTAACTTAGAATGGAAGCTCAGATTCGGAAACTTCATTGCCAAATGAGTCATTGACAGTTTCAGTGTTAATTTGGACATCATTTTGAATATGAGAGGATTGAGCTGCTTGATGCATTATGAACAACTTGATGCAAGGATCCCACATGCATAGTTATATTGAATATATGAATAAATGAATCACAGTAGGTGGGTTCAAAACACAGTAGCATTGGTACACAAGCCAACCTTCTTCTTTCATTTAAAGAGAGAACATCATCATGCTCCTGGTAATTGGATGAGTAAAAATAAGTAGCAAGAATGAAAAAATGAGAAGTTCAACGTATTGAAGGCAAAAACCATGCTAGTTTCCATAAAAGAACAACAAATTAAAACAATAAATGAGTGGGCTTTGCCTACACCATATGGGATGGATTGCTATAAGTTGATCTCTTGCGATTTTTGCTAACGTACAGACCCGAAGATGAGGGGACAAAATCTGTAAAATAAGGGGTTGAGGGGGGTTTTGTCATTAATTAACCCTAAAATTTGTTTTTTGGGTTTGAGTTAAAATTGTTTTTAAATTTTACAGTCCAAAACTGTTTAATGAATTTGTTGGGCTGTTTATTGGGCCTGAAGCCCAATACATAAAAAAGACAATTAAAATGTGCTTAAATTAACTTATGGGCATGCAGTCCATATTACAACAATAATTTATTTTGTCTGCTTATTTGGGCCAGAAGCCCAGATAATTTACATTGCCAATTAAAATGATTTTCATTTGGCTGATTGGGCCTGAAGCCAATTTAATTCAATGTCAATATTTAATTGTTAATTTTTGGCAAATGGGCCTGCTGCCCAAATATTAATAATATATTAGAATGATTAATATTTATGGGCCTGCAGCCCCATTCAAAATATTATTTTATTTTAATTCTTTGTTATGAGCCTATCATGTCATATTGCTAAAATTATAACACCCTTGCATTATTATTAATTTATGGAATATTAGGATTTTTTCAAAATATAATTATCTTAAGGATACTGCGACCGCTCTGCCGTTAGTCAACTAACCTAACGGTGTATGACGTCTCCCCGTGGTCCGAGAGATTATTATATTTTATAGTCTCTTTTTCCATATTATATATGCATGTGTTATATAAACTGCGTGGTTGTTTCTTTTGTGCCTGTAGCATATTATAAACTGCGTGGTTGTTTATATAAGCTAAAATGTGATTTTTGGGATCGGCCAGTTTGATACCTTTTAAATTCCTTGCAATTTTATTTTCTTTTTGAGAGAATTTGTAAGTGAGTATTAAATGTATTAATGCCAAAGACCGGTGTACCGAGATATGAAGACGGAGTTTATATTTTCAATTGACAGGGACCACTTCTTGGTTTCCAAATTGTATTTTTCTTCTCTTTATGAACTGTATATTCGGACTTTGGACTTTATACGTTTTTTTGGTATCTGGCCGATCCCCACATTTTACTTATTTTATTGTTTATGCATGAATTTACACTTTAATTAATTCATGCTTATTTTAAATTGCATAGATAAATGGTAAAATTGGCAAGCGTCGATTTCGAAGTTCTTGATGCTGCAGTAAATAATTAGCTGAGTTGGCGAGTGGACCTGAAGTTCCACTTGCGTTCGATGGCCCTCCTTGGCTCAATTTTGGCTCCTTCATCGGTCCCAGCAGCGACCGATGCTTCTGCTAGTAAGGCCCCAGAAGCGGAACAATCATCTAGCAGAACTCCTACCACCATCTCTGATGTGGATAAGGCGAAAGCCATTATCTATATTAGGAGACATATAGATCGGACCTTAAAGGCCAAATAACTAACGGTAGAGGACCTAATGGAGCTGTGGACAGCGCTGGAGGCATGTTATAAACATCAAATTGATGTAATATTACTGCGTGCCAGTTATGAGTGGGAAAACCTCAGACTTCAGGACTATAAGTCCGTCGCTGAGTATACCTCTGCACTTCATAATATCACCTCACGCCTGAAGTTGTGCGGTGAAGAAGTGACAGAACAACGCATGTTGGACAAGACATTTACCTCGTTTCACGAGAAAGATACAATCCTCATGCAGCAGTATCGTGAACGCAACTTCACGAAATTCTCTGATCTGATCTCATGCCTACTTAGGGCAGAACAGAATCAAGATTTACTGCTAGCCCCTCATAATTTACGTCCAGCTGGCACTGCACCTATCCCTGAAGCCCACCACGTTTCTCGCCAGAAGTGGAAAAACAAGAAGAAGGCTAATAATAACAAAGGGAAAGCCGTGATGAAGAATGGACGAGGAGCAGCACCCTCGTCCAATAACAACAATATAGGAAAGAGTAACTTCATAAAGAAGCAAAAGAACACTGAACAAGTGTCACTTCCTAAGAAGAACTGGGAGGATAAATGCCATAGATGCGGCATGACTGACCATTGGTCCAGAATCTGCCGCACTCCTCACCACCTCCAGGTCCTATATAAGGCGAGCCAGAAGTCTCTGCCTGAAACAAACTTGGCGGCTGTTCAGCCACCAACGATGTTCACTGCAAAAGACTTCGAGAACGACGACCTGCTCGATTAAGCTTCATCTTTTATCTATGCATTTAAAATTCAATGTTGCTTCATCTTTAATTTGCTTAAGTACGAACTTTTTTTGTCTTTTTCATTGACTTAAATAAAATTTCGTTTTGCTTATAGATGAAGTATTTAATATTGTGGACAGTGCCTCGTTGCACTGGTGTAGCATTAATATTGCTCCCACATACAACGAGACTATAAGATGCAAACTTCTCCCCTTAAACATATAGGAATTTTCCAAGTTTCAAGGATATTTCGTTTAAACGAACATAACTTGAAAACTGTGGATAATAAATATTGAATATCAATATGTAACTCGTAAAGAGGATGGCCAGAAGCCCAGCTACTTACGATTTCATTGGACCCTCGTCGGGCCCCTATAATTACAGATATTCATCCTATAGAAAGCCAACTTGACTGAGCACCAGAAGTGCCTTTCATTGCCATAGTTTTTAACTCTGGCAAAATGGACTTAGTCATCTAGGATCAGCGATGATGGACGCATCATCAAATGAATCCATTGGAGAACCTGAAGATTCTTCAAAAGGTTGAGTTTCTTTGTCCCCCTTTGCCATAAGGGAAAACTTAGAGAGAGACCTTCCCTCCTGAAAGTGGGTTTAGAGTCTCCTGGCTTCATTGAGAGAATACATGGTGACCTTTTGCGGGCCTATTCACCCCGCAACTGGACCATTTTCGGTACTTCATTACTGTACTGATATATGCATCTACTAGATGGTCTTCTGTGTGCCTTCATATTCACTCGCAACATAGCTTTCTCAAAGCTAATAATGAGGGTGAATTCACTACTCATATCATTCAAGACTTCTGCCAAGCAACTGGCATTGAAATTGAACATCCTGTAGCATGTTCATACTCAGAATGGGTTATCAGATTCTCTGGTAAAGAGACTCCAATGGATTTCACGTCCATTGTTAGATTCCAGTTGCCTGTTGATATTTAGGGACCAACAAGCTGCACTCCGCATCGCTTATCACGATACGGCCCGCTTGTGGCCATATCTTATTGCTGATGCCACTTCCTTATGGTTTACCACCAAGTCTTGATAAATGTGAATTTGATGAGTAAAGTCTCATTGTAATAGGCACGCAGTCTAACGAAGCCTGAAGCTTCTGAGACCATATCATGGGACACATAAGTCCTCATCTCGTTATGATCCGCATACTTTTTCTGTGTGACGTTGAGATCCAGAAGATCCTTCACATTCAGACTAAAGTACATCAATTGACGGATAAAATTGCGGACAACCAGAAGATTGTTCGTTCACACGTCCCTGCTGCCAACACGCCAGCTAGGATTGACATTCCCAAAGATGGATGCAATCCACCGGCAGCAGAATTGGCTGTACCTCATTTGAAAAGAGGACGCCGGCCAGGTTCAAAATAAAAATTTTCTTATAATAGGAAGATTCCTGGATATATAAAAATGATCCAACCACGGGATGCTGAGCTCAGACCAGCAACCTCTCCCCTCCTAATTTCCCCTGCAGAGGAAACAACAGGAGAAACATCATTATATTACGTACGTACTGGAGAGGTACTGGACAGATATAGCACAGTCGTCGACGACAGTTTTACTTTCGCTATTGCCATTCACGTCGCTGAATACGACGATGACGTCTACCCACTTTTCTATAGCGTAAACGCATAGAATGGCCAAAGTGGGACGAGGCAATAAGAGTAGAGCTGGACTCACTCTTGAAAAGCAAAATCTTTGGACCAGTAGTCCATACACATGAATGTGTAAAAACCTGTGGAATATAATTCGAATTTCATAAAGAAATTGAAATCAAGGAAATGTGATCATTTTCCTACTATGCCTACACTTCTCTGCAAAAGCCAATACATGCAGCTCATGGACGTTGTGACTGCATATATATACGGCAATATAGATATATAGATCTAAATAAAACTTCCAGAAGGGTATACTCTACCCCCAGAGATGAAAGAGAAACGTAGAAACGTCTTCTCCATAAAGGCTACAAAGATCATTAGTTGATCTTAAGCAATATTCTGCCCTTGTATCTTTTTCGAAAGATCGTTGACAGGATTTGTTATATTTGCCTTACATATGGTCGACTTAAAGCTAATAGGATCTCCAGCAGAGACCATTGAGATTTCAGATAGCTTTAAAGCGTACCTTGGAAATGAAAAACCTAGGTATAACGATCATCCTGACGATGACATTAATCATCCTGAAGATGGCAATAATCAGCCTGAAGATGAACTATCATCCTGAAGATGACATTAATCATCCTGAAGATGAACTATCATCCTGGAGATGAACCATCATCCTGAAGATGACATTAATCATCCTGAAGATGAACTATCATCCTGGAGATGAACCATCATCCTGAAGATGACATTAATCATCCTGAAGATGAACTATCATCCTGAAGATGAACTATCATCCTGAAGATGACATTAATCATCCTGAAGATGAACTATTATTAATCATGCCGAAGATGTCTCGGCTTACATATTAAACACCTTCGTGGTGGAACCCTTTCATATTCTTCATACACCTGGAGTTTATGAAGAATGATGTCCTTTTGCAACCTATTAAAAATGGATACTTATTTATGACACCTTTCAGTAACTGAAAGAGGGGGAGGACATCTTAGGTCCCGAAGAGCCTAGCTCTAGTGTATTATCTGGCCAACTGCACGTATCTTTGATATAACGTCTCCAGTAAAGTTGTTAACCAGATACAGTGTTGTCCTGGAGAGCAACACTAGACCAAGGATAAGCTGCTTTTGCGCAACTTCCAAGGGTCAAGGAATATATATTGCATATGCAGCTTTAAAGATCATCGCGATGACTGAAACACAATAGGCCGGCCACCTCCTAAATATATACACATCATCATCCAATGTCTACATCTTCTGAGAAGCTCATCATCCACGAAGCAAGTATTGAAAACGCCCAACCAGGTCTAGCAGTACCTTGCAGACACACTGAAGACTGATTCAAAGAATACTTTAGTGGAGTCATCTACCAACTTCGGAGAGCAGTACACTCCAGAGCGACGCTGCCTTCCAATAGCCGCTAGATGAGTGAAACTTGTACAGATGAGTGATAATTGTATTTTTCAGAACATGATGGATGTATAGACGAATAGGAGATGATTGTATAGATACATAGGAGATCTGCAAGCCTGAAGCTTGTACAGATCAGGGGGAGTCCCTCGATAGTTGTACTCTTTTCCCTTAAGCTGCTGGTTTTTCCCACTGGGTTTTCCACAGCTAAGGTTTTAACGAGGCAACCACAGTGGCTCTGGATCCAGAAGTATCCACCCCATTGGCATACTGAATCTTGAAGTATTCATATGCTTAACCCAAGGTAATGGAGAGATGAGGGGGAGTGTTGTGAGTTGAGGGAGGCCTTTGGCCTCCCTCCCCTCATCACTCTCTATTACTCCCCACTAAGTTAGTGGGGAGGCCCTTGGACTCCCAACTTAACATGAGAGTTTTATAAATATAGTACCATTGCTATTTGCCATGGTTAATCCTCTTCTAACACATCTTATATTATTGCCCAAAAAATATGTCATAACATGTGGCATGAGCGTTTATCTCAAAGAGTGTTGTTATTCGTATCACAGAAATTTATTAATATACTATACTACTTCATTTACCACACCCATATTTTTAACATCAGACGTTTGGATTAGGAGATCCGAACGGCTCTAATACTTTTATTCGTCCGTTCGGAATTGCAATAATAAAATATGTATTGTGTTCGGATTTACACATGTATTGTATTAGAGTCGTTCGGATCTCCAAATACGAACATCTGATGTTAAAAATATAGGTGTGGTGAATCAAATAGTATGGTGTATTCATAAATTTCTGTGGTGCGAATAGCAGCACTCTATCTCAAATGATCATATGAAAATTTTATTTTTTGCATTTTTGGTTGGCACGGTTAATGGATCTTTATATTTTAAACCCAAATAGATCAATGATTTAGAGGAATTTGGATATGTGCTGATTGAGTATGAAAATTTCCTGAGCTGTCGGTAATTTGGGGGGGTAAAAGATTTTTTTTATTTTTATTTTTTGCATTGTGTTCTACAACTTGTTGTCTATCATCACACCAAATTTCAAGTGAATCCAACACTTTTTGACCCTCCATACATCCATTTCAAAAACACCGCTCAAAAATTGGATTTGTAAACGCAATCTTTTTGAAATGGATAGATGGAGGGTCAAAATGTGTTGAATTCACTTGAAATTTAGTTTTGTGATAACCAATACGTTGTAGAACACACTGGGAAAAAAATTTAAGCCCTCAAACCATTGTCAGCACATGAAAACCAAACATGTGTTGACAACAAAGGCCTATATTCCTCCAAAGATTTAATCAACCTAAATGGTGTGAAGTAGTTTCTGTGGAAATACCCCAGGCCTTTTTTATATGGGAATAGGGAAGAGTTCATACAATGGTAGGATACCGTATTCATTTAGGATACAAACTCCTAATTTGTTGCTGGATAGGATAAGCCATATATGGGCCTTTACATGGACATACATAATACTTTCATAACACTCCTCATTATCCTACCATAAGTGTGAACTCTGCTCATGAATACTTCGAGATTCTGGACATTACACGAGTATCACAATGGGTGGATACTTTGTGATTCAGAGTTAATGGTATTTACCTTGTTAGAACCTTTGACTATGAAAAACCCTATGGAAAAAACCATAAATACGGAAAAAGAGTACAATTCTTCCTTAATTCTCTCTGATCTGTACAATCTCCTTAGGCTTTCAGATCTCTTAGGCATTTTACATCAATCCTATTTACAACATTCCGAAAAAAATATGTACAAATCACAGATATCACCATTCTTTGGCAGCTGCTGAATTCAAAAAAAAAGATCTGGAGAGGTGTGATTTATCTTGTCGACTCTGATGTGGTCTCCTCAAAGTTGGGATAAGCATGTGGTATGGTCTTCAGACTATGTGGTCATTTCTAAATCACCAGTCTTTGACCCGGTCATCAATGGGATGTGATGTGCCACTGGGTGCAACCGTACAAACTCTCGTCTTCCTTCAGGAATGGTGATGATCTCGGAATGATAGAATGATGTTGCCTTCATAGTTTGCTTTGTAGATCTACAGTAGATGGTGGCCTCCACCTAACATCTCCTGGTCAAGCTTCTGCTATGCACAGAGTTATGGTGCTTGAAGGAATCTAGTCAAAAGCCAGGAAGTGCATGCTCCTAGCTAACAAGGTAGTCACCTCCCTAACTGTCCAAACCGGTGGCAGCACTGGGGAGCACCAGCCTTATCCCTCATCTGATCACTTACCGAATCGAGCTCAGACCTCACCTCCCATAGACAAGCTCGACCCGCAAGGGAAGACTGATCGCGAGAGGTCCACTCTGGTGGAAGAAATAGAAGCAATTTCTCTTTCTAAATCCAACCCAAATCGGACCAGCCTTGTGGCCCGACCTTCGAGCGCTTATCGTCGACTTCCTTCGATGAAACAATGATGTCTTTTCATGGTTGCACACTGACATGCCATGCATGTGGCGGTCTATAGGTTCAACATGGACCTTGATGTGCTGCTAGGCCTACCAGAAGTGGCAGACCTTCAATGATGAGAGGTGCCAAGCCATCAAAGAAGAGGTATATAAGCTCCTTCGTGCGGGCTTCATCAAGGAAAGGATGTACTTAGAATGGCTGGCCAACATCGTTTTAGTGAAGAAGGTGAAAAAGTAGTGGAGAATCTGCATTGACTTCACGGACTTCAATAAGGCATGCCCGAAGGACAGTTTTCCACTGCCTCGAATTAACCAGCTCATTGACGCCATAGCTGGTCATGAGCTGCTAAGCTTAAGGATGCGTACTCGGGCTATAATCTGATATGTATGTACGAGCCCGACCAGGAGCACACAATCTTCTTAACAAATTGAATGATGTACTGGTACAATGTGATGCCATTCGGTCTAAAGAACGATGGGGCCACCTTGTCAATAGATAGTACATGAAACAAATCGATAAGACAATGGAGGTATATGTGAACGATATGCTCGTCAAGTCCTTGGAAGTAGTCGACCGTGTGGTCGACCTGGAGGAAACCTCGCCATACCATGGAAATACCACATGAAACTCAACTCGAGCAAATGTGTCTTTGGCATAGCCTCTGGAAAGTTCCTGGGGTTCATAGGCTATCACCAAAGGATCAAGGCAAACCCAGAGAACCTCAGCGCCATGGTCAATATGCAGTCCCCACCTGGATCAAAGACATTTAGTGCCTCACAAGATGGGTGGCCACCCTCAACAGGTTCATTTCCAGAGCGACTGACAAGTGCATCCCATTCTTTAAGGCGCCAAAGAAGGGAAATGATTTCCAGTAGAAGAAGGAGTGCACACCCAATGTGATATATTGACAAGTTGGTTCAAGACATCTAAGACCTCGCATCTCCACATATCGAAGTTGATATTCATATCAAACTTCTCAATTTTGAACTTCTTGTTAGATGTGATAGTCCGAGCCGCTGGAGCATGCTTTCTAGAGGTCGACGACTTCGGAGCGTCGTCATCACCGTCGTCGCTGCTGCTCATCATCACCGGCTATAAAGATCACCGAAATCAAGCTATGATACCAGTTTGTTATGTGCCAGCAGAAGCATAGGAGCGTCGGCTATCGCGGTAGGGGAAGAAGACGAGTAGATCACGATCAAGCACAGCGACAGATTGCAACTTTAGCCTGGAAACCTGCATAGGAAATACCAATGAGATTCATCACGAAAAAGGATACCAAAATACAAATCTTCAACTTCATAACCAAGAAGAAGAACTTAAGATCTCCCTAAAGCTCTTAAGACAATCCCTCAAAGTTGGCTCTCAACAATGTCGGCTCAAAGCTTTCAATATCGCAACAATCAATCTTCCCCCAAAAAAAACCTTCGCCTATACACCCATTATATAGCCTAGGGCACAATATGTGGTCTAATAGGAGAGGAATTCATATCTGACTAGAACTCCGACTCAAACAGAGGTCTAATCCAATCAAAACTCTAATTCGGATAGGATATTACATCCTATGGTCGGCCCCTCTGTGCTGTCGAACTCACTGCTGAAGACCAAGTTGACGAAGTGCCAGATTGAGCTACCTGAAGCTCAGACTGTAGAGTTGCCGAGCTATGAGCCGCCAATCCTCCGACCTGAAAATCCATGCCTGTAGAAGTCCATTAGCTTGAAATCCTCGTATCTGACTTGTGTAGAGCCAGAAAGGTGGGATGCAGAGCATAAGCGAGCTAGCCCTGCACAAGATAGCTCGTCTGCACATCTTCAATACTTCTTCAGCACATCAATCGAGCCAACTTTCACAGAGTTTATTTAGAACATTGAAATTCTAATGTGAAATGTTGACTTGAAAAATATCCATTTAAAATATTCAAATGATAAATTTTTAATACCAACCAAAAATAAGAAATAATTTAAAAAACAAATCAAATTTAAATTTAATTATAAAAATCGATGAACTTCTCGTCATGCCAGATTTTATGTGCGAATTCACATGGGAAAACAACCAGGATAGACAACTCCGGTCAAATTATGCACTTTTCAAATGATCGTGATTGTTAACCTCGAACAATTTTTTGTATCAATAATACTGGATAATCTATTGCAATAGTAGAGTTGTATATGAATCCTAACAAATGATCGAGGCTGGCAATCATGGCCATCTTGATCTTAAATGATCGGGGTTGCCAACACCGGGTGTTTTCTACTCTTCCACATCGGCACGAGTTTGCTTGTGGTAACCCATGTAGCGGTGAATTGGTTTTTATAATTAAATTTAACTTTGGTCCATTTTTAAAAGTATTACTAATTTTTGATGTATGGTGAAAATTTGTCCATATGTTAAATAGAGAAATATGGACATCATCTAGCAAAGGGGAAACTTTACCCATTGTCTAGTGTCAAACCATCCCATTTTTCATTCGATCTAAACCATTGATCTTCATGTTCTAAAACCACAAACTCCTAATTTGCACGTGGAATCCAACATATTTTGCTTGTTCATGTAGGTTTAACCGTTTTCCAGGAATAAAACCTTTTGTAACAGTTAGATGAACAACCAAACACTCTAAGATTCAACTAAAATTTATAGTTTGAAATTTTAGAACATAAATATCAACATCAACAAAACCGATCGTCGAGAAAAAGACGAGTACGAAGTTGTGTGAATCATTGACTTTCTAAGCTGAAAAGGTTTCTTTACAAAAAAAAAAAATTGTTTAATTTATATATATTCGCGGCAGGAAAGCAGATAGAGGAGAATGGGCGCTGGACATTCAATCACGATTTCATCGGCATCATCACATTGTCGTTACCAAATTTGTCTCTCAAACCCCAATCACCGTCTAAATCCCTCACCCTCTCTCTCTCAATTCAAACCCTGCAACAAAATCCCAAGAACACATCTCAAAAACTCCATCATAAAAAACATGAGCTTTTCTTCTTCATCATCATCCTCCTCCCAATCTCTCCCTCTCAAAAGCAGTGACCCAGACACCGTTACAGAGACCCACAAGGAGGAGGAGAGTGCTGCTGCGAGATCGGGGTTGGTCGACGAGCTAGTGTACGAGGCTCTCGTGTGGAGCTCTCTCCATGGTCTTGTGGTTGGGGACAGAAACGTGGAGGTAATCAATTAATCTCTTCTAGATTGACGAAAAACCCTGTAAAAATATTTGATTCGTAAGGAAGGTTACATTCTTTTGCACTCGATGAGATCAACGGGGACAGCTGTTTGGCGGACTGCTATTAGTTTCTTACGTTGGAAGTGGATATAGGCGGTAACAAATTGGTTCGTTTGAAGCAAATGTGTTCGTTGAAATTCCCATTTTGAACTTCAGTTCTTTTTTAAATAAGAATTCTCGAGTTTGATGATGAGATTACAATTTTTAAGGTTTGTGGTACCATTGTTGATGAAAGGTCTATTTGGGTTGGGGGCGGAGGCAAATCAAGGCGCTATGACTATCATTTATTAGTT
This sequence comes from Scilla litardierei, assembly GCA_030789695.1. Taxonomy (NCBI): domain Eukaryota; kingdom Viridiplantae; phylum Streptophyta; class Magnoliopsida; order Asparagales; family Asparagaceae; genus Scilla; species Scilla litardierei. Next base: position 12,792,497 of record CM061137.1, on the reverse strand, counting down.
AAAGGAGAAGAATTGAGACGCAGTTTTGTTGGCATGGGGGTTGATTGCCGTGAACAGTCTCGAGTGCAACCTTTTTAAATATGGCTTTTGATTAGGACATTATGTTCCTGTCAAAGAGGGCATAATTTAACGCTTTGTCGATGTAGCCTAGGGGAGATTGGACATTGAATCATGTTTGATTGGTTTGCATTGGCGATTGGTCATCAACTGATCAACAAAATGGTTGAGGCTTGGTGTTGTATTGACTTCTACGTAATCTATGAATTTCTTAACACGATGGGGCTAGGCTTACGATTTGCTATATATGACAAAGATTTGATTTGAGTTTTCTCCCAGCGTTTATCTCCTAAAAAAGAGTTGGTTTTTAAGCATTTAAGCATGTAAAGATTTCAACTTGGATCCAATACAAATTATTTTATTTTGTTTAGTTAGTTAGTACAGATATAAAATTATTCTCCTGATAGGATTGTGACGTGAGTCATAGTTTTCGAAGATAAGTATATATAAACCTGTGTTTTATCTATTATCTCAGGAAAAAGTTTTCTTTACATGTGGAAACTGCATGACTGTCAATTAGAATGTAAATTTAGTAGAGCAGAGGTTTGACATTGAATGGTAGATGATCATATCGCGTGACTAAATACGCTTGATTCTCGTAAGTAAAGTGGCTTAGACTTTTACGAGAGAACCACAGACACATTTTAAGTTTAGCAACTGTTTTGCTATCTGAAAGTTTGCTAAAATATACAGATTGCCCTTTTGGGATGAATAAGTTATCTTGGCATACATTTGTTTAGAAGCTTATGCCACCTAATATTGGGCCTTTAGTTTTGTGTTAGAACTTGCTATGTAACTAATAACCAGGAAGAGATAATTATTCCTGCCTTCCGTGCTAATAACTATTATTTCCATTCTTTTATGCTTTCCTCTGCAAAGGTGCTTACAGAAGCTTAACAACTACAGGTTTGCATGCTTATTACTCTTGAATTTTATTATCATAATGAAACGATCTCAATGGAAATTGATATTTTTGTGGTGGAAAAATGTAAAAGGTGGAATTTTTATTTTTGATTGGAAAAGAAAGATACAAAAGTGGACCTCTTTGGGAGAGACGGCTACTCTCCAAGCTTTTCTTTCGAGACAAAAGCCTAAGTCTCCAAGTAGATGCCTAGGAAAATCTTTCTCTTCGCAATTGATCCCCCTCCCTTAGCCTAGCCGTCCCTTATATAAGAAAAACTACAATTTACAGAAAATGACAAAAATGCCCCTAGGGCAGAGAATGATAGAAAATGACCCAAACGTCCCGCCGCATCAATTTACGTGCCTTCTCCGTCACTGATATGTTATGACCACATTATAACTCTCTCAAAAGAGCCACCTCGCCTTCAAGGTGGAATCCAGGAAATTGCCACTGAATATCTTCAAAAGACTCCCAAGTAGTATCTAGTACGTCAGTCCCTACCAATGTATCAAACCATCCTTTGCGCCTGTAGCACCCTGACGGACTCCTTTGACCTTCGATGATTCAAGCAACACCTCCATTTCGTCTGGCAGGGTTGGTGGTAAGGATGGAAAAAGTGTGTGATCTCCGATCACCCGGCGTAGTTGAGACACGTGGAAGACATGATGGATGATGGATGATGGTGGTAACATCAGCTTATAAGCAGCCTGCTCGACCTTGGCCTCGACCTCAAAAGGACCATAATAATGGGCTGTCAATTTCTCGATGCGCCGATGTGCCAAGGACTTCTGCCGTTATGGTCGAAGCTTCAAATAGACCTGGTCCCCAACCTTGAACTGCACACCCTTACGGTGCTCATTCGCCTTGGTTTTCATGATCTGCTGTGCTCGGGTCAAGTGTCGCTTCAATTCCTCCAGAATCATAGCACTCTTCTCCAAATGCTGCTCTATCTGGGACACCGGGGTTGATCTATGTGAGGAGGATCACGCCCGTACAAGATCCTGAATGGAGTAGTCTATAATGTCCAGTGGTAGGATGTATTATACCAGTATTCAGCTCACGCCAACTACTTAGCCTATTGCTTGGTTGGCTCTGATGTGAAGCAACACAAATATGTCTAAATACTCCGATTGATCACCTTCGTCTGGCCGTCCATCTGTGGATGGTAGACAGTACTCCTTTTCAAGACAATTCCTTGCACCTTGAGCAATTTCATCCAGAAATTGCTCACAAAAACACCTTGTCTCGGTTTGACACGATGGACTTGGGAAATCCATGCAAGCGCACCACCTCTCTTATAAATGCTACAGCCACCGTCACGGTCGTATCTGGGTGCCGCAATGTCACAAAATGTGCGTACTTACTAAGCGATCCACCACCACGAATATGACTGTGAACCACTCTAACCTGGGCAGCCCTTCTATGAAATCCTTGGAAATCTCCTCCCAAACGTGGTCAGAGAGGGATAATGGCTATAGTAGCCCTGCTGGAGCCATCGCGAAATATTTGTGACTTTAGCAGACGTCACAATTCACCACCATTTTGGCGACATCTCGCCGCATTCCCCTCTAATACAGCTCACAGGCCATCCTTCCTGTAAGTCTGATGCACCCCGGAGTGCCTGCCAACTGCGTTGTCATGGAACTCCTGAAAGAGTAATGAAATGTGTGTAGAAGTCCGAGGGATTAACAGCCTCCCTTGGTACAACAGTCGCCCCTCATCCAATGTGCACTCTGGATGTTCCTCAGATCCCTGTAATAATGCAGCTCGAATTTGACTCAACTCTTGTCGGCCTCTACCTCCCTCCACAAGTGTTCCCAATCCACAAGCATTGGCACCGAAATAGCTGCCATCTGAACCATCGCCTCCTTGCGTGATAGGACGTCTGCTGCCTTGTTTTCTAGGCCCGGCCGATACTGGATCTCAAACTTGTAGCCAATAAGTTTGGACAACCACTTTTGATGCTCCTTCGTCACTAGGTGTTGCTCTAATAGGTACTTGAGGCTCCGCTGGTCCGTACGCACTATGAACTCCCTACCGAGCAAGTACAACCTCCACTTCTGTATTGACAACACAATTGCCATCAGTTTCCACTCATATACTGACTTGAGTCGAGTCCGGACAGTGAGGACCTGACTGAAATATGCTATTGGTCTCTACTCTTGCATCAATACTACTTCCCATAACCAGATGCATCAGTCTCCATTACGAATGGTTTGCTAAAGTCTGGCAGGGCCAATACTGGTACAATTGACATGGTCCTTTTGAGGGCCTCAAATACCCTGGTAGCCTTGTCCCCCAATGTAAGTTATCTTTCTTCAACTGTTCCGTGATTGGCCATGCAATCATGATGTATCCCTTCACGAATTTTCGGTAATATCCCGTCTGGCCCAAGAATCCCTGCAGGGCCCGCATGGGAGTGGGACGTGACCGTCCTCCATAGCTGCTGTTTTCGACCAATCTACTGCAACCCCCTCTACAGAAACCACGTGACCTAAGAGTCCTCCACCTTCCTTTGCCCGAAGAGACATTTCTTCCTGTTGGCATACAGATGGTGATCCTGTAGCTCCTGCAGCACTATCTTCAGGTGCCCGACATGCTCCTCCATCGAGTGGCTGTAAATCAGAATGTCATCAAAAAAAATACAAGAACGAACCTTTGCAGGTAAGGGTCGAAAGACTTTGTCCATGAGCGCCCGAAAAGTGGCCGGGGCATTAGTCAAGCCAAACAGCATGACCAAGAATTCGTAGTGACCTTCATGCATCCTGAAGGCGGTTTTGAGGATGTCAGCTACTTGCATCTTGATTTAGTGGTACTCCGACTTTAGATCTATCTTGGAAAACACCGACGCTCTATGTAACTCATCCAGCAACTCATCTGTCACAGGAATATGGAATTTATCCGGCACCATATCCTTATTTAGGGCTATGTAGTCGATGCAAAATCGTCAACTGTCATCCTTCTTCTTTACCAAGAGGACAGTGCTGGAAAATGGACTAACGCTGGGTTGGATCACCCTTGTCTGCAACATCTTCTCCGATATCTTCTCGATCTCATCCTTCTGCATCTGGGGATATTTGTAGGGGCACATGCTAATGGGTAAGGTGCTCTCTCGTAGGACAATCACGTGCTCGTGGCCTTGTGGGGGCGGTAGGCCACGTGGCGTCTAAAACGCCTCCTTGAATCGACTCAAGGTCTGCTCCAACTCCTCAGGATGCTCTGCTACTGCTCCACACCATCCAGTGCCAAGCCCTGAAACTCCACCAAAAAAACCATCCCCTTTCGTCTGGAGGGCCCTCCCTTTGGCTTTGTAAGAGACGATTGATCGACACAAGCTAGGGTTGCCTCACAATGTGAATTTCTCGCCTCCTCCTGGAACTTTATACTCAGTAGCTTTTAGTTAATTTTGGTCTCTCCTAGCGTTTGCAGCCACCTCATATACAGAGTGATGTTCATTCCCCCCAACTCCAAGGGTGAAAAATCCTTCACGATATGTTTGCCATGTATGGTTAGTAGCAACCTGACACATCCATCTACTCTGACCTACTCTGCTAGTACCCATCACAACCCTGAAACTCCCTGTATCGCTAAGCTGTATCCCCTGCTACTTTACTATTCTGTGAGAAATGAAGTTGTGAGAGGCTCTCCACTATCAATCAGGACGATGACATCTTGGTTTGCGACTCTACACCTGCCAACTTCATGGTATGATTCGGTGTGAACCATGCCACGGAGTTAAGCGATATTTCCACAATGTCTAGGTGTATGTGCTCCTGGTCCTTCAAAACTCCTTCTCAGACTTCACCACGACTTCCTCCTCATCGCAAACGATCAACATCTGTAGAGTTCGGTCGCCACACCAGTGTCATGGAGAGAACTTCTCGTCGCATTTGAAACAGAGCCCTTTGGCGCTCTTCTCTCTCACCTCGGCCTCAGTTATGTCATGCGCTTGTACTGTCCCATTGGCCGTATCTTGCCACTTCTATCCTTGTTGGCTGTGGTGACCCTCGTATGGGCATTCTGTCCCCTGGCTACGTCTGCTCCCGAAAGGAAGATCCGCTCCAAGTCTCCCAGGCACGCCACTCCTCGGCAAGTCTGTCCTTTATCCTCCTAGCCAAGCGCATCCAGTCGAGTAGCCCTTGCAGGTTTTGAATGCGTAATTCGGCCCGAATGCTAGGCTTCATCTCCTTTATAAAACACCCTTTCAGAGATTCCCCCGACACCCCTGACTCGGCCTGCCGATGCCTCAAACCTCTTGATGTAATCTTGGACCGTCCCCTCCTTCCTCAAAATATACATCTGCTCATACAAGTCTCCCAATGTGTCTCATGGAAACGGTCTAGTAGGCACTCACTGAATTCCCAAGTACGAACAGATCATTGTCGCTGCCACCATCGGTACCAACCCAAAGCCTTGTCCTCCAACAAACTCTTACTGCCTTCATCTCTCCTCCTCCGACATATGAGACACCTCGAAATATCACTCCGCCTGATATATCCACCTGTCCGGGTCATGGCTCTTAAAAATCGGCATTTTGAGCTTCCTGATTCGAGAGTCGGAGTGAAAATCTCCAGGGTCCCCTCCCTCGAACATAGTCATACTGACGCGGCTGATATGGCCCCCTGGGGGCCTAATGGTCTCTGATTCGGGCCGTGTCCTCTGCTTCATCCTCATCTCTGCCTGCATCCCCCAGTTTGAGCTTGCTCATCTTGTAGCCTCCATGGGGACATCATCATGGTATCTGTCGTAGTTTTTGAACTCCAACTCATTCCTGCTGGTCGGTCTCTGCCAAAATCAGCTGCCTGCCTGCCTGCTGCAAATCGAGGCCCGGACGGGCCGTCGGAAGCCCACGGGGGCCCTGGTGGTCCCACCGGGCGTCGGTGGTGACTGGACGGGCCGCTACAGGCCCGCGAAGACCCGAGTCGCCCGGGCTTGGCGAAGCCCTGTCGGGTTGCCAGGGGATTGTCGAAGCCCTGGCGGGGTCGTATGGGCTCGGCAAAGCCCTGGCGCATCGCCAGGGTGTTGGCGATGCCCTGACGACCGGCCAGGACCTCGTCGAAGACTTGGCGGGTTGCTAGGTGGTCAGTGATGGCCCAACGAGTCTCCAGGGAGCCGCGAGGCTCCTGGCGACCTCGCAGGGTCCCGTTGCCATCCGGTGCCCCTCCCCAGCGACTGTGGGTCCTCTAGATCGTTGCCGTCTTCCGCTTCTGAGTCCAGACATGCATCAGAGAGGAGCCCTTCATGTAGATCTGCGACTCTCTCTTTTCCTTTTGCCTCGATCCTTCTCCTTTGCCATATATCTAGGTTTTCAACCGGATCTAATTTGCCCGCCTTCGAAGCCGTCATGTTTTGTTGGATTAATGCTGGGTGACTTGGGCGAGGGCCTCGAGAACTTGTTGGTGTTGTTGCGTTGATCGCTCGTCCGTCTCATCTGTCATCTTCAGATCAGATCTGAGCTCCTCGATCGCCTTCCTCCACGCCACCCCTTCACTTTCAACTTTCTTGTAACGCCCCAGAAGCGGGAGCCGTTACACTCTTAATAGTTTTGCAGGTCTTGCATGTACCAATGAAGTCAATATAGTTTAAACAGGAAATAATAAGGACAAAGATAAATGAGATACTCTTTTATTAAACCTTCAAATGGAATTACAATGTCTAGGCAGAAAGAAACACTACAGCTCAACTAAAACAATACTGAAAAGAAAACGACTAAGAGAAAACTAACTCTCCTGATGACACAGAAGCTCAGAAATCTGCGTTCTCAACAAGAAAATCAGACTCCTCATACTGTGGGGCCTCCTCTTCGAGCTGAGTATTACCTGATGGAATTGAACCACCGTTAATAAAGTAGATTGCAAACCGTATTAAACATTTAATTAATTATTTTGCAGGAGTTTAGAAAGGTACCGAAAACTGTAAAAGAAAAGTTACTGACCTGTCATGATTTGAGTAGCATTAAGGAAAGGAACATTTAACCAAAAAGGAATGTTGTTGTGTTGTGACTTATATAAGGAAGGCACGATGTGCAACGTGAAGTCCACCTTGGACCGCGGGGTGCTACCCCGGGCCGAGTATAGGGACAAACTGTACCGAGAACTCAGGATCCATAAAGGAAATCCTCCCAGATAGGGGCCATAAGCATGGCTTCAATCGCTCCCGCACCCTCTCAATTTATAAGTTACCCCATACCCGTGTTGTCATGTGTAGTTGTTCTAGTATTAGGGTGTCAAGTGTCTTGTTCTCGAAATTGTTCTCTAAATTATATATTTAGATAGCTATGCAAACTCTATGTCCAAGTTGTCATGTTTGGAGGGAGAAAATCAGGCGTTCCAATATTGTCATATAATTTCGTTGCATAACTCCTAAATATACAATTTAGTGAAATTGGCAATTAGATATGCATGTCCAATAATTACCAAAAACACTTGTAACGCACATAGTTAAATGGCGAAAAGTAAAAGGCAGAAGTAGCAAGAAGAAATGCAATATATATGAAAGAGTAATTGGAAGGATAAAGTAAAACTAGGAATGAATCAGATTCATGTTGGCACCTTTAGGGGGTTGTGGTCTACCTGCTTAGAGGGGTTGCTCGGTTCCGGATTTGTTTAAAAAGCTACTGATCTGGCTCAAATTTGTTGTGATAAAGGAGGTACAGATTCCCAGCTTTTAAGATAAACTTGTACGAGGAACAAAAACTGAATTTTGTAAGGGAAAATAAAACTTGATTTATAAAAAGGAACTGAAATTTCATTTATAAGAAACTGAAACTGGATTTATAAAAAGGAAAACTGAAACTTCATTGATAAGAAACTGAAACTGGATTTATAAAAAAAAAGGAACTGAAATCAATTTATTAAGGAAACTAGAAATCTATTTATAAAAGGAAAGAAAAAAATGGAAATTGGTTTGTAACGGAAAGTCTGAAAAATTGATCTGTAAAGAGAAAGGCTGAAAAATTGTTTTACAAAGAATAACTGAAAATTAAAAAGGAACTAAATTGAAATTTAAAGAACTAAACTGAAGTTTTCTTTATCATCATTAACTGAATGTATAAAGGAGCTGAAAATTGTCATTTACAGAACAGGTTTATACTGAACTTAACATAGGAAAGAACAACAGCCTAAGGGACATCAATATCTAAGTTAAGCATATCATCAAAAAGGGCTGGAATAGTACAGTCAGCGCAAACAAACCTAAACCGTGCCTTCCACCTCGGCGGCCGACCACAACATACAATTCTACGCAAGGGTCTAACGAGAGTAAGGAGCAACGGCCATAATGCCGTAAATCTAACCTAGGTGCCAAAAACATTCACAGAGGAGTTTCCTCTCTAAGAATCCTTACATGAATCATCATCTTCATTCTCGGAATAAATAATTAAAGGCTTAATAGGGTTCGAAATCTACCTGAAATCGAAGATTACGAAAGTATAATAAAGATCCGAAGCCAACAGTGCAAAACCGAGAGCCTAGAGGCAGATCCGAAAACAACAGAACAAAGCCGGGAGCCCAGAAGCAGATCCGACACCAAAGAACAAGTCGAAAATCCCAAAAATATAACCGATCGCTCAGAAGCAGGATCCGAGCTTCCAGAGCCAAAACCGAAGTATTCCAAAGCAGCAATCGAGAACTTTTGAAGTGGAAAAATATAATTTTCGCATGCAAAAAGAACCCTAGTAGATCCATTCATATAAGGAGAGAAGAGAGAGAAAAGGGAAGAGATCTTATCGTGCGTGAATCGTGGCTCCGAAATCACCGGGATATACCCACGAGAAGATCGGCGGTTGAAGATGGATTAGGGTTTCGAAAACCCTAAGTAATCGCCGCCGTCCCTATTCGTGCGAGGGGAACGAGTCGAGAAAACTCGCTTAGGCTCGGGTCGAAAAGAGAACGAGAGAGGGGGGAGAGAAAATCGGGGGTTTGGGTCCGCCGCACGCGAGAGGGAGAGAGAGAGCGCGTCGGGGTCGTGGGGGTTTTTTTTCTCTGCTGGGCTTTGACGCGAGAGAATGAGAGAGTGGGAGAGAGAAAGGGAAGTGGGTGGGGGTTTATTAAAAGGGGAGTGGGCCGGGCTTTGGGCCTTTACACCTGTAACGCCCCAGAAGCGGGAGCCGTTACACTCTTAATAGTTTTGCAGGTCTTGCATGTACCAGTGAAGTCAATATAGTTTAAACAGGAAATAATAAGGACAAAGATAAATGAGATACTCTTTTATTAAACCTTCAAATGGAATTACAATGTCTAGGCAGAAAGAAACACTACAGCTCAACTAAAACAATACTGAAAAGAAAACGACTAAGAGAAAACTAACTCTCCTGATGACACAGAAGCTCAGAAATCTGCGTTCTCAACAAGAAAATCAGACTCCTCGTACTGTGGGGCCTCCTCTTCGAGCTGAGTATTACCTGATGGAATTGAACCACCGTTAATAAAGTAGATTGCAAACCGTATTAAACATTTAATTAATTATTTTGCAGGAGTTTAGAAAGGTACCGAAAACTGTAAAAGAAAAGTTACTGACCTGTCATGATTTGAGTAGCATTAAGGAAAGGAACATTTAACCAAAAAGGAATGTTGTTGTGTTGTGACTTATATAAGGAAGGCACGATGTGCAACGTGAAGTCCACCTTGGACCGCGGGGTGCTACCCCGGGCCGAGTATAGGGACAAACTGTACCGAGAACTCAGGATCCATAAAGGAAATCCTCCCAGATAGGGGCCATAAGCATGGCTTCAATCGCTCCCGCACCCTCTCAATTTATAAGTTACCCCATACCCGTGTTGTCATGTGTAGTTATTCTAGTATTAGGGTGTCAAGTGTCTTGTTCTCGAAATTGTTCTCTAAATTATATATTTAGATAGCTATGCAAACTCTATGTCCAAGTTGTCATGTTTGGAGGGAGAAAATCAGGCGTTCCAATATTGTCATATAATTTCGTTGCATAACTCCTAAATATACAATTTAGTGAAATTGGCAATTAGATATGCATGTCCAATAATTACCAAAAACACTTGTAACGCACATAGTTAAATGGCGAAAAGTAAAAGGCAGAAGTAGCAAGAAGAAATGCAATATATATGAAAGAGTAATTGGAAGGATAAAGTAAAACTAGGAATGAATCAGATTCATGTTGGCACCTTTAGGGGGTTGTGGTCTACCTGCCTAGAGGGGTTGCTCGGTTCCGGATTTGTTTAAAAAGCTACTGATCTGGCTCAAATTTGTTGTGATAAAGGAGGTACAGATTCCCAGCTTTTAAGATAAACTTGTACGAGGAACAAAAACTGAATTTTGTAAGGGAAAATAAAACTTGATTTATAAAAAGGAACTGAAATTTCATTTATAAGAAACTGAAACTGGATTTATAAAAAGGAAAACTGAAACTTCATTGATAAGAAACTGAAACTGGATTTATAAAAAAAAGGAACTGAAATCAATTTATTAAGGAAACTAGAAATCTATTTATAAAAGGAAAGAAAAAAAATGGAAATTGGTTTGTAACGGAAAGTCTGAAAAATTGATCTGTAAAGAGAAAGGCTGAAAAATTGTTTTACAAAGAATAACTGAAAATTAAAAAGGAACTAAATTGAAATTTAAAGAACTAAACTGAAGTTTTCTTTATCATCATTAAATGAATGTATAAAGGAGCTGAAAATTGTCATTTACAGAACAAGTTTATACTGAACTTAACATAGGAAAGAACAACAGCCTAAGGGACATCAATATCTAAGTTAAGCATATCATCAAAAAGGGCTGAAATAGTACAGTCAGCGCAAACAAACCTAAACCGTGCATTCCACCTCGGCGGCCGACCACAACATACAATTCTACGCAAGGGTCTAACGAGAGTAAGGAGCAACGGCCATAATGTCGTAAATCTAACCTAGGTGCCAAAAACATTCACAGAGGAGTTTCCTCTCTAAGAATCCTTACATGAATCATCATCTTCATTCTCGGAATAAATAATTAAAGGCTTAATAGGGTTCGAAATTCTACCTGAAATCGAAGATTGCGAAAGTATAATAAAGATCCGAAGCCAACAGTGCAAAACCAATAGCCTAGAGGCAGATCCGAAAACAACAGAACAAAGCCGGGAGCCCAGAAGCAGATCCGACACCAAAGAACAAGTCGAAAATCCCAAAAATATAACCGATCGCTCAGAAGCAGGATCCGAGCTTCCAGAGCAAAAACCGAAGTATTCCAAAGCAGCAATCGAGAACTTTTGAAGTGGAAAAATATAATTTTCGCATGCAAAAAGAACCCTAGTAGATCCATTCATATAAGGAGAGAAGAGAGAGAAAAGGGAAGAGATCTTATCGTGCGTGAATCGTGGCTCCGAAATCACCGGGATATACCCACGAGAAGATCGGCGGTTGAAGATGGATTAGGGTTTCGAAAACCCTAAGTAATCGCCGCCGTCCCTATTCGTGCGAGGGGAACGAGTCGAGAAAACTCGCTTGGGCTCGGGTCGAAAAGAGAACGAGAGAGGGGGGAGAGAAAATCGGGGGTTTGGGTCCGCCGCACGCGAGAGGGAGAGAGAGAGCGCGTCGGGGTCGTGGGGGGGTTTTTTTTTTCTCTGCTGGGCTTTGACGCGAGAGAATGAGAGAGTGGGAGAGAGAAAGGGAAGTGGGTGGGGGTTTATTAAAAGGGGAGTGGGCCGGGCTTTGGGCCTTTACATTTCTCCTCCAAAGCCTCATGATCTTCCTTGGATTTGGTGTTCGCCATGTGGATCGTCACGCTCTGATACCACCTTGTTACGTTCTCATTGGAAATTCAGAGAAAAGTTGATATTTTTGTGGTGAAAAATGTAAAAGGTGGAATTTTATTTTTGATTAGAAAAGAAAGATACAAAAGTGGACCTCTTTAGGGGTGGATGGTGCTCTCCAAGCTTTTCTTTCGAGACAAAAGCCTAAGTCTCCAAGTAGATGCCTAGGAAAATCTTTCTCTTCACACTCGATCCCCCTCCCCTAGCCTAGTCAGCCCTTATATAAGAAAAACTATGCAAAAATGCCAAAAATGCTCATATGGTAGAGAATAATAGAAAATGACCCAAATGCCATTCCACATCAATTTGCGCTTCTTCTCCGCCATTGATATGTTATGACCGCATCACATAACAACTTGTAAGCAACGACTTGGCATGTCTATAAAATAACTATTGCATTGTTATGTGAAACGTTTGAGGAAATTTATTTCTTTTGTGAAGGCAAGCGGGCAATATTCTGCTCAAGAAAAAATTTACTATGTCGCTTTGTCAATCAATAGATTTTGTTAGCATCCTTTTCCCATGTGCCAGTTTCAAGAAGTCTTTTATGATAAAGGGTTAAAATGGAATTCTACTTTTTTTTTGAAAGATTGGAATTCTACTTTGAATGCATATGTTTTATCACATATATCGCGACGTCTTATATTTTGACATGTTTTCTTGACATAAAATGCATGCTTATATTGAATATTCTAACTTGCAATTGAAAAGGTTTAATACTGAATTGGTATTTACAGGGGTCAGGAGTAGTCCCTGGAGTTGGGATGGTTCATGCTCCAATTGCTCTCTTGCCTATGCCATTTCCAGAGAATTATTGGGGTCAAGCTTGTGAGTTAGCTCCCATTTTTAACGAGCTTGTAGATCGTGTCAGCTTGGATGGAAAGTTTCTGCAAGACTCATTATCCAGGTCGCCTTCTTACATCCTTAATGGTCACGATAAAACTAGACTATTTAAGATATGAATTTATTATCGGTAGCACTAATTCTTAGTTGGGTAATGCTTAGCATGTCTCCAGCTTGCATCCCTGCATCCGTGTGTTCAATTGGTTTTTTTTTGCTCAGTAACTATGTTACATTGATTTGCTACAATAATTTCTGTAAAGAACCATGTGCATATTTTGTTGCAGCTAAAATTTCTGATAGGAACCAAAAGGAATTCTGCGATTTTATTAGAATAAACTGAAAATAAATGGATAAGTGATTACAATTTTAGGGGTATTTGCGCTCCCAAGACGCCGATTGATAAGGGACGTCCACACCTTCCCGAAGAACTATGAGAATTCTCTCTCTATTATGAAAATAATCAAACAATGCATGAGCTAGGGCCGGCCGGCTCCATCCCCTTTTATAATAATCCCCCCTAATTTTCTAATTACCCAAATACCCATACACTAATAAAATAACACAAAATGCCCCAAATCAGCCCCTAATGGCCGGATCTATCAATTTCGTCATAATTGTTACAATTCCATACATCTTCAACCTGTTTGGATCATTTACTCTTTGTGCTTTCTAATATAATGATATTTTGATTTTAAAGCAATGTTTCATTAATTTGCTAGTTTGCTAATACTTTTTTTGTTGGTCAAAATTTATTTATTTGAGGGGGTTCGCATGAGGAAATATCATATTTTTGCTCGTCATAAATTTGATTGTTTATTTGTATAATAATTTTGGTGATGTAACATAATACTGAATTTGATCCCACTGTTTAATCCTTTCAACCCTCTCATTATTAACTATTTTATTACGCTTTAGCATTATTAAATTTCTTGAGTTGCATTTAGTTCGACATATGATTCCTTATCTGGCAATTTGTGATTGAACATTTTTTCTTATTAAATCTAATGAAGTAATCCAATCTAACTCCATTTCAATAACCAAATGAAAAAAGAATTTCGAATTCATGTGTTGGTAACATCAAGGAAACCTAATCTGTAATGGGTATTGTGGTTGTTGGCTCAAATTAGCCATGTGGGCTGCCCTTGCACCAACCCAAGGGGGGTTGGTGGTGGGTTGGTACACCATCCCCCTCCCCTTTTGAGTCCTATAAAAGGATACCGAATGCATGGTTATTAGCATCGAATAATTTAGGAATCCAATTGAGCTTCTATTGAAGCATTGAGAAAGTTTGTATGAGGTTATATTGGAAGTTCCATAGGATCATTGAGGGCTATCTTTGAGAGAGCCTATTGTGAGGATTTCTTAGGAAGAGTAGTTGAGTGCCTTTTGTATCTACTAATTGAAATTATGAGAAGTGTTCCTTTGGTCGTTTAGGCGACCTAAACCTTTTGTTTGCTTTGCTCTCTATTTGTTCTTCGTGCTAGACACTTCGGCGATATGATTGCTTCCGCATCGGCGCATAACAATTGGTATCGGAGCTTTGGCGACGAAGTTCTAGACGAAGAAGACGGGCAAACGGCGACGAAAATCCTTCTATTCCAATGACACAATCTTCAACAACACGAACTATCTTATCTAATATGAAGTTCGAAATTGAGAAGTTCGATGGGCGTATCAACTTCGACATGTGGAGATGCGAAGTACTTGACATCTTGAACCAACTTGGTCAAGATCACGTATTAGATGAGAGGCCGACTACGATGTCGGATTCGGAGTGGAGGATGATGAACCAGACCGCTTGTGGCACGATCCGGCTCTACTTGACAAAGGAGAAGAAGTACCCTTTCATGGAGAAGACGAACGCGAAAGCGTTATGGGATGCGCTTGGTGAGAAGAAGCTTTTTGGCCTTAAGAAGAAGCTTTTTGGCCTCAAGATGGAGGAAGGAGTTTCAGTTGAAGAACACCTCGACTACTACAACAAACTCCTCACAGATTTGAGGAATATCGACGTCAAGGTGGAAGATGAGGACAAGGCGATGATTCTCCTCAACTCGCTGCATGAAGACTATGAGCACATTGTTTCGATCTTAACCTATGGTAAAGAATCTATCACATTCAATGAAGTTTCTAATGCTCTTACTAGCAATGAATTTAGAAAGAAGGATAATGAGAAGATGAAGGGCCAAAGGTCCGAAGCGCTTACCGTGGTTAGAGGTCGGAGCAATGAAAGAGGTGGAGGCCGCAAATGGAACCATAGATCCGAGGCGAGTGACAATAATAGAGCTCCGCGCACAGACATCGAGAGGGATCAATGTGCCTTTTGCAAAGAAAGAGGACATTGGGCGAGGGAGTGCTCAAAGGCCAATAAGAAGAAAAATGCTACCGCCAACATCGTCAAAAGCGAGGAGGTGGATGAGTGGGTTCTAGTTGGTGCAACGGAAGGGGTGATGAAGGGGGGATGAGTGCTCGACTCGGGTTGCTCGTTTCATAGGACACCCCACAGAGAGTACTTTACTGCTTTCCATGAAGGTTGTAAGTGTAAAGTCCTTCTTGGAGACGATGGAGCATGCACGACGGCGGGCGTTGGCACGGTCCACATAAAGATGAGTGATGGTATCACACAGGACATAGGCGATGTTCATTATGTGCCCGATGTGAAGTACAATTTGATATCGCTTGGTTCACTTGAAGCCAAGGGTTGCAAAGTGACTATGGAGCATGTTGCTTTGAAGGTGACACGAGGAGCAATTATCCTGATGAAGGGAAATCGTGAAGGCAACCTCTATTACTTGGATGGTACGATGATGATGAAGACGACAAGAGTTCCAGATGAGCGAGCTACTGACTCAAGTTCGCATGCACCAAAGACGACGTCATTGGATGATCTCTGGAGAGGTGGTGCTAATAGAGGTGATGGTTCAAGTCAGTATAGTGGAGACACCTTATCCCCACAACTTGCACAGCGGATGGATTCTATCAAAGTTTGGAGACCAATGTATGAGAGATGCCAACCTGCAAGAAGGGTCTCGTTTGCTTTCTTTGTCAGGTGTGATGAGTCTCCAACCTTATTCGGTGAGGTGGAGCACAATGTCGACCTATGTGGACGAAGGAAAGATTGGTGTGATGAGATGGAATCAACGACGAATGATGAAGCCAAGGATCGGGTGGAGCTACTTGGCATTAGTGATTGTTCGACAGACGAGCTTATGAAGATCGATATTGGAGTCAAGTTCGAGTAAGGCTCGGACTTGTATGTTGACGATATGAGATGACTTTTGGTGGCCCCTTCTGGGGCAATGAGGCTCTGCGAAGTCATATGAGCCTTTCAAGGAGGAGCGTTGACGGTCGATTGTGTGACATTGACCTAATATCTCGTTAATGTGGAGATTTGTGGTTGTTGGCTCAAATTAGCCATGTGGACTGCCCTTGCACCAACCCAAGGGGGGTTGGTGGTGGGTTAGTACACCAACCCCCTCCCCTTTTGAGTCCTATAAAAGGATACCGAATGCATGATTATTAGCATCGAAGAATTTGGAAATCCAATTGAGCTTCTATTGAAGCATTGAGAAAGATTGTATGAGGTCATATTGGAAGTTTCATATGATCATTGAGAGCTATCTTTGAGAGAGCCTATTGTGAGGATTTCTTAGGAAGAGTAGTTGAGTGCCTTTTGTATCTACTAATTGAAATTATGAGAAGTGTTCCTTTGGTCGTTTAGGCGACCTAAACCTTTTGTTTGCTTTGCTCTCTATTTGTTCTTCGTGCTAGATACTTCGGCGATCTGATTGCTTCCGCATCGGCGCACAACAGGTATAACATATGGTATGTGTACTAATTCATCCGTAAGTATGCACAATGATGATTTTCAAATGATATGCCATATTGTGAGGTCAGCGGACGTATTAAAGTGGCAGTTATGTAAGCGAAAAGTTCGTCAAGGATTTTTATTTGTATCTTTTATTTTATGTACTCCCTTCAGCTTGATTCTCATACGAAAGGTGGGATTTGCAGTAAATGTTGAACCATGCTTGTTTTTATCATTATTACCTATTTTATAGAAATATTTACGTTCTGCTACAGCTTTTTTAGTTCCTTTCAATTGCATTATTTTGTTTATTTGTCTTTTCATATTGCAGAACAAAGAAGGTTGATGCTTTCACTAGCAGACTCTTAGATATTCATTCAAAGATGCTGGAAATCAATAAACAGGAGGTGATTATTTGATGTGATTTTTCTCTTTTTGTGTGTGCCATAACTATTGCTGGGAATAAACCAGTCAAATTTTTATTTAGAAAAAAGTGGCAATTTTGGCTTTGTTCTGTTTCTTTCTTCTGTTGAGACTTTATTGATTTCATTTCAATAACATATCAGGATATCCGATTAGGTTTGCATCGGTCAGACTATATGCTGGATGCAGAAACTAACCTACTTTTCCAAATAGAGCTCAACACCATTTCATCTTCATTTCCTGGTCTAAGTTGTCTTGTGAGCGAGCTTCACAGGTTAAATGATCACACTATCTATTATACTCAATTTTGTGCTATGCTATCTATTTCTTTTTTTAGTATTCCTGGTTTTTATGATGCATGTGACCATAGGCTGATTATAAGTTTCTATGCATCGTTTATGTTTAATTTTTTTACTTTATAGTTTCTTAATTATGCTTAGACAATCAAAAGAAGTTGTCTGTTAAATGTCATCTTGTACTTCTCATTCGATTTGGTTTTCATGACCCGTGTTGGTGCATTCCCTGGGACAAAGAATAAATGAGAAAGAATAGGAACCTTAATTGCATAGTGAAGCATTCTAGACTTTCCATTTATGTCAAGACAATGTCTTCCTAAGGATGTGGACAGATACGATTATGTTCATCACTTGAGCCTCTAACTTCATCTTTGTGAGATTGATTTATCGGCATCTTATAATAACATGATCTTGAATCGTTTCTCTTAAGAAAATGTTTAGACCATAAATGGAAACTTTAAAAATTATATGAGAACTAGATATTACCCGTGCACTTAGTGCACGGAGCAAAAGTAACCCCTTTCGAACAAGGCGTGGTTTGAGTGGTAGGTGTGAAGTTGGGTCATTGTTTTTGGGTGGGAGGTGTATTTGTGGGTCAATTTTTTGGTGGACTTTGGGCAAGTGGGGTGAGGTGGAGTCCAATGTGGCACCCACAAAATGTATGATGGGAACAAAGCCGCCACGTAGGACACCTTCACCATTTGTAATATAGATTTTGTCCCTCATTTATAAAGAGAAAATTAAAGATTTGGCACTTCCAACAAACTCTTACCTATCAAATTATCTTTAGATAAGTTTTTAAATATTATTACAAAACTCATGCACTCACACAGAATAATGTATGTGTTGTCAGCATGGGAAAGTTTATCACGCTGATGCACATAGACAATATGTTTATTTGTTTTTTATTTTTTTCAGTCAATATGTTAATTTGTTTTTTTATTTTTTTCCAGTTTAGTTCTACATATCATGAATGATCAACACACTAAAATCAAGTAAATCTAACGCTATTTGATCCTCAATCCAATTGTTAAAAATTTAACAGTTTTATAACAATATAAATTTTTGTAACAAGTGAATCGATGGTCAAAATCCCTCAGGGTTCACAATTAGCAATATTGTGAAGGAAAGATAAAGAGTGAAGCCTCATAAAAACTTCAGTAGAATGTTAAGTGCGATTTCATAAATCTTACCAGTATAATCTGGTTTGAACTAAAAATAGGTCGGCATAATTTGGCATACAATCAGTATTATAAGAAGACATGAGTTGTTAGTGGAACATTACATATGTAATTGATAAAGTAATTAACAATTAGCAATGATCATGGATAAAAAAAGTGCAGAAATTGCATGTGCATGTTAAAATGCTTCATATTTTTTCAAACACCAACCTCATATGTTCATCTTTTAAGACAACAATGGGGGCCAATCATATGTGTATGCAAATGTAACTTCAAAATAGTTTGGTGGATATGGAATGCAAGGTCATATAAGTGGTATGTTCAAAGTAGGGGTTTGAAGTAAAGGTGCATCCAGTTCAGCAATGGAGTTGCCATTTCAGATATTCTGGGATCTTTTTTATTCGGCTGATACTTGGTACATATTATATTAGCTTGTCACCTCAAGTTTAGGGTAGTTTAGTCGGTATAATCCTTTAGTTATGTGCACTCAAAATCTTTAGTATTAGTTTGTACATAATTTCTACTTAACTGCCTAAGCCATGTTGAACTCATTTTTCAAAAGTAAAGTAAAATAAAAAAATATAAAAAATCTTCGAAGTGTATGTGTGTGCACATGCGTGTTTATTGCCTAAGGTGTTAGGGACAAGCTGGAATTCTTTAGGGCTTTTTTGAACTAGCTCAGTGAATATGCATATGTTGGCTGGAGTCATAAGGCAGATATGTCTATTTTCTATTGGTAGTAAAGGAATGTGGTAAATTCGTGTTTTCTTACACCTAAGTACACATGGCACAAATCCTCAAATTTCTTTTTTTCTTTAATTCACGTCTGAGTTCAGAGTAACTAGACAATGCCGAAAAGTACTGCTTCGGTTTTGGAGGCTTGAACAATTTTGGTGACCCCCACTGATCCGTGGGGATCGCTAAGAAACTTTTGTGCAGATCCAAGTACATATTGGCTCTAGAGTCTGGCATAGAGAGGGGGTTTCAATTTTTCTATTTGAACACGAGAAAATTGTTGTTAACCTGATAAACACTCAAAAAGTCAACTTAGAGGGGAAAATGTTTTTCGTTTAGAATGCCAAAGCAGAAAGAATGTTTCCATTCTGTGCAGGATCTTGTAACTTATCACCAACCTATTTTATTAGCTCTTTACTGGATGGCAGCGAGCCATATTATTCTTAGGCTTTTCTTATAAGTTTTGAGTGGTTTTTCTTTTATGGTTTGGGCAGTTTTGATGAAGTTCATGCACAACAATGCAAATATGCCTCATGTTTTCAGACCGGTTATTGGAATGGAACATTATGTTTTTGTCCCTGCATAGAATTTTTTTGGTGGCATTCATCTGTTTTATATATGCAATCTGAGTTTGGCTTTGATCATTTTCTGAAATATTTTCTGCCATCATTTGGGCTTTTCTTTTTAAGGTGTGTTTATGACATATTTGACTCATTTACCAGTCTTATTTCTGTACTCACCATTAGATTAATATGAAGCCTACATATAATTATAAAGGAATAAATTTGCTAATATGCATGTTTTAGATCGTTTTGGTTTAAGAGGTTATGAATAAATGAAATATAAAAATGGATAAACAAAAAAGCACCATAACGTAATTTAATTATGAGAGAGATAGCAAAACATGCGTCTAAATGATTCTCTTTTGTAAGGCTGTTAAACATTTGAGTTTCTTTTCTTCATACCAATATTCACAGTACCTGTGCATCTGCAAAACACAATGCAGGAACTTACTCAACCACTATGGGAAGCACCTGGGTTTAGATTCAAGAAAAGTTCCGGGGAACACAGCTGTTAGTCAATTTGCAGTCACATTAGCTAAAGCATGGAAGGAATATAATAACAACAGGTTATACTGTTTCCTTTACATTTTGTCTTTTTTAATATAATGTGAGGAAAAAATTCCCAGCTCATTGCTAACATTTTTCTTCCTTTTTGGATTTTTCAGTGCTATAGTTTTGGTAGTGGTTCAACCTGAAGAGCACAATATGTATGACCAGCATTGGCTTTGTTCTGAGTTGAAGGAATCATATCCTACGCATATAATTTTTTTTCTTTAATCGGTGACATCTTACCTAAGACCTGAAATTTCCATATATAATGTTTGTATATACAAAAGAAAACCCCGACTGTAGTGTGCAAAGCAATTTTCTCCCAGCTTGTTGTGTGCATAGCAATTTCCCTCCAAATATCAGCCGCATCAGAATTTTGTCTAAGAAAAGCTTCCCAAAAGAATTTCACTATTTAACATGAGAAAGCCTTTTAAAGTGGATCTACGACTTGAGGATTAGATAGCCTTGCAGATCATAAAGCTTCTTGCTAGTGAATGCTACATAACTTATTGCATCCTAGTCATCTGGTTGTGACCCATATTATGTTTAGTGTTGTGATATGCTTACTGAAATGCATGCATGCATGGTCTACATGCACTCCTCCGTACAAACACACGAATGCATTCATATGCACACATATCTACATAGCTACATACCTACACGAACAGATGTGTGGCGCGCACATACAAACACATTCAGTCATCCGTCCATGCCTGAATGCCTATTTGACATGTATGCACATCCACACATAAATATCTGTATCATACAACGTTGATTTAGCTTTTATTTTTGTTTTTTCTTTGTAACTTGCCCTTGAAAGCATTCAGAATTAATTTCTTATATATACTAGTGGAATTTTGAGAATTTCTTTTTTCCCTTGAAAACAAGCATGTCTTCCTAAGTTGATGGATGTTGATCGAACATACTTCTATGGGTTTATTTTCTTAACTTAACGACACACATGGTATTGTGAGTATTCGCAAAACTTTGGCTGAGATAAACGCAGAAGGGGAAGTCCTACCTGATGGTTCATTTCTCATGTAAGATATACCATACGTTATCAGCTGACACCATTCTGAGATTACGAATGGGGGATATATTATTTGAAATAATAACCCTCTTTTAAGTGAAAAAAAATCTTTAAATTTCTTGTTAAGAAAATTTAACTGTAGAAATTTATTTATGCAGTTGTGGCAAAATGGTTGCGGTGGTCTACTTCAGAGCTGGTTATGCCCCAAATGATTATCCTTCGGAATCAGTATGTAATATTCTGATATTTTTCTAATCTAAATGAGTCGACATGTAGTCTTTTCAATCATTTCATTGAGCTTTATTAGAATATACCATCAACCTTGAATTCTTGCACTACAGGAGTGGAGAGCTAGATTTTTGATAGAAAAATCCGATGCAATAAAGTGTCCGTCAATATCCTACCATCTGGTTGGAACCAAGAAGATCCAACAAGAACTAGCAAAGCCCAATGTACTGGAAAGGTGATGGAACTTTTATTTATGTTGTATCTTGCGGTCGAGTTGTGCGAGTTCAGTAGCTGTAGCAGTAGAATTGATATAGCGGGGAATAGCTTGAAGGGCTCATGAATGAGGTTTTATATTTAAATAATACCATTTGAGGGGGAGATTGTCGTCTCATTCATTATCAGTGCTATGACCATTTTACACTTGCTCTTAAAAAGGCTCAATATGCCGCAACCAATTGAATCCTCGAATATTCGTGGAAAAACCTGTGATCGTTTTTCAATGTACAAATTAATCAGACGCAGGATAGCCTGTTCCCCCCATATAGGGAGAAGGGAAGAGATAATTGATGTGCATGCACACATTAGTCATTCTCGCTCTTGTGAACCAGGACATTGTGGATGAATTTCAACAGGATCCCGCACATAGTTTCATTTTCTTTTCTTGTATTCTGTCAGTGTGATACAAGTAGCAGATAGCTAGATATACCTCAAGGGCTATTGTTTCTTTCATAAAGATTTTTAAGCAACTGTACTCATTGTATTTTGTAGATTAGCCTGAAAAATTATTTGATCAATACAGTCTTTCATCTTCTAGAAGGAGAGATGAAAAAAATATAATATCTAGCGACTCGCGCTGTTCAATAACACAAGGATCAAGAGTGGGTAGAAACCCATTCATTCTAGACATTGTTAGTTCTAAATATTTATATGTTATAATTAGTGCAATGAATCTTTGGAATGCATTTGTATGTTAGTGGAGATAACCCACCCAATGGAGAGAGCATTAAAGGGTAGAAGAATGTGCAAGCATGCCATTCCTTTTTAAGAGAGCATGCCTACAAAAATTTCTTGTTTAAGGCCTTTTGTGCTTAGTTGTGACTTGTGACCTTCTATTCTGTGGGCTATCAGGTTCCTTGAAAATAAGGATGATATTGCAAAATTACGGAAATGCTTTGCCGGGTTGTGGAGTTTAGATAACCCAGAAGGCGTGAATGGAGCTATGGAAAGGCCCGAGTTGTTTGTTCTCAAACCCCAACGAGAAGGAGGAGGTTAGATGTTCCAACACACATTGTCTAAAAATGCGTTATTTTTCTTTGTAGCCGCTCCCTTAAAAGGTTTATATTAATGACCTCGATCACACCAGGGAATAATATTTACAACGAAGATGTAAGGAAAACATTGGTTAAACTGCAACAAGAAGGAAGCGAGGAGCAGGCTGCATACATTCTGATGCAGAGGATATTTCCCAGAGCCTCAAATGCTTATCTTGTTCGCGAAGGTGTATGTCACCAAGACCAGGTTATCTCCGAGCTTGGAATATATGGAGCCTATTTAAGGTTTGTAACCCATTGGTTAGATTTCTTTTTCTTTAAATTCAATGCTCAAACCACGAGTCGTAAGGATGTTTCTTGCTGAAATTTTGTAGGAACAAGGATAAGGTGGTCGTGAATGATCAGTGCGGCTACTTGATGCGAACCAAGGTTTCTTCGTCTAATGAAGGTGGAGTGGCGGCTGGATTTGCGGTTCTGGATAGCGTTTATCTGACCTAAAAAAGGTTTTCGTTCTAGGTGAATGCTCGACTTTTGCTAGATCGGAGCTATGCTAATAGTCTTCATATTGCCCTAAAGATAAATGATGGCGATGGAAGGGAGATGGATGCTGGCTTGAAGATACCCTAATTTATAATCCGCGGATGACAAATAAGCATTGTTGTGATTCTCACTGATCACTAGAAGACTTACTGATTACAGTAAAACAGTAAAATACTGCTCACGGTAAAACAGTAAATACTGGAGAGTAAAAAAAAAGGTTTTCACTATTTCTCACCAGGAAATAAATTTACACACTCTAGGGTAAACAACAAAAAAACTCACTACAATTTTACCTCTCTGGGGTAACTTCCCTCTCTGGGGTAATTTCCTCTCACCGGAGAAATCCCTCACTCTTACACCTCTCTGGGTAATTGCCTCTCTTCTTTCTCTTGAAGAAGAGAACTCGATTTTTGGGATGCTTTAATCCTCTGCCATAACCCCCCCTTTTATAGTGCTCTAATACTCTAAGAAACGTCACTGGTGACGTTCCTAAGAAAGGGACATTGTTGAAAAAAAAAAGCAACAAAGGGAACATGTGGTAGGTGGAGTTAGGCAGCTGGACCCTTCAATTCTCCCCCTCCAGCTGCATCCAAGATGATTGTCATTTAACAACCATCCCAGCTATGTCTCTGCACAGCTCCAGCTTCTCCCGTGTCACCACCTTCGTGAACATATCTGCTGGATTCTCCTTCGTGTGGATCTTCACTAGTCTCAACAGCTGTTGATCCATCACCTCCCGTATCCAATGATACCGAATGTCAATGTGCTTTGTCCGAGCATGATACATCGAATTCTTGCTCAGATCTAAAGCACTTTGACTATCACAATGTACCATGTACATTTTCTGCTTGATCCCTAATTCTTGGAGAAATCGCTTTAACCACAACATTTCCTTACCAGCTTCTGTAATTGCAAGATACTCCGCCTCTGTTGTGGATAGTGCAACGCACTTCTGCAATCTTGATTGCCAAGACACAGCTCCCCCTGCAAAAGTGTAGACGAATCCTGATGTAGATTTTCTACTATCAAGATCTCCAGCCATATCTGAATCTGTATAGCCCTCCAAGATTAGATCAGCTTCTCCGTAGCATAGACATGCCTTTGAAGTACCCTTCAGGTATCGAAGAATCCACTTGACCGCCTCCCAGTGTTCCTTTCCTGGATTAGAAAGGAATCGGCTCACCATTCCCACCGCATGGGCAATGTCAGGACGTGTACACACCATTGCATACATCAAACTCCCAACTGCTGAAGAATAAGGGTATCGATGACATCTCCTCCGCCTCTTTCTTGGATGAAGGGCTTGATTTCCCGCTCAACTTGAAGTGGTTAGCCAGTGGAATGCTAACTGGTTTGGCATGATCCATCTTGAATCTCTTGATCACGCGTTCAACGTACTTCTCCTGAGATAGCCATAGCTTGTTGTGTTTCCTATCTCGGACTATCTGCATTCCCACAATTTGTTGAGCCGGACCTAAGTCTTTCATATCAAAAGACTTAGAGAGTTCCTTCTTCAGCTGGCCGATTTTTGTTGCATCTTGTCCAACGATCAACATATCGTCGACATATAAAAGCAATGCAACAAAGTTACCGTCTGGAAACTGCTGTGTATAAACACATTGGTCGGCAGCGGTCCTTTTGTAGCCTTGACTCATCATGAATGAGTCAAACTTCATGTTCCACTGTCGTGGCGCTTGCTTGAGGCCGTACAGACTCTTCTTCAGCTTGCATACGAGGTTTTCTTTGCCTGAAACCTCGAAACCTTCTGGCTGCTCCATGTAGATTTCTTCATGTAGATCACCATGAAGAAACGCCGTCTTGACATCCATCTGCTCAAGCTCTAAATTCAACCTGGCTACCAATCCGAGGATGACGCGGATTGAAGCCATCTTCACAACAGGTGAAAAGATCTCGTCAAAGTCAATACCTTTCTTCTGAAGGAATCCTTTGACCACCAGCCGAGCTTTGTGCTTCACCATCTTTCCGTTGCCATCTTTCTTGAGCTTGAACACCCATTTGTTCTTCAGCGCCTTCTTTCCTTGTGGAAGCTTGACCAACTCATAAGTAGAATTCTTCTTGCAGAGATTCCATCTCATCGTGCATAGCTTGCAACCAACTTTCTTTGTTCTTGTGAGATATCGCTTCATGGAAACTCTCTGGCTCCCCTTCTTCAGAAAGTAGAAGATATTCAGCTTCTGAATATCTGGTTGATGGAATCCGGCCTCGTTCAGATCTCCGTACTTGTGAGTTGTTGACTTCAGGAGGCATACCATCATCTGCCTGTGGTGATGGTGGTGCAGTATCTGCTGGAGAGGGTTGTGGCTCCCCCTGCTCAGCATCCGCCTCTTCTTCCACGTCTTGTTCAACAGCCTCCTCCTCTTCTGGTATTTCTTCATGCACCTCTTCATATTGCAATGGTGCTGGGTCTGGAACAATGTCTTCAGCACTTGAGCTTGCAGTTGAAGACGCCATGGGCTTTTCAATGTCTTCCAATGTCTGATTTTCTTGGAACAGCACATCCCTGCTCCGAATAACCTTCTTCGTCTTTGGGTCCCACAACCTGTACCCAAATTCTTCATCTCCATAGCCGATGAAGATACAAGGAATGGTCCTTGCATCAAGCTTCTGCCTTTGCTCCTTGGATACATGTGCAAAGGCTAAGCAACCGAATACCCTCAAGTGGGAGTAAGAGGGATTCTTACCAGACCACACCTTCTCTGGAATTGCGAAATCCAAAGGTACGGATGGTGATCTGTTGATGAGGTAGCAGGCGGCACGAACAGCTTCTCCCCAGAATGGCTTTGGTAGCTTAGCCATACTGAGCATGCTTCTGACCTTCTCCATGATAGTCCGGTTCATCCTTTCAGCTACGCCGTTGTGTTGTGGAGTGCGAGGAACCGTCTTCTCATGTCTAATGCCTTGAGTTTTGCAGTAGACATCGAATGCTCTGGAAGTGTATTCGCCTCCATTGTCTGAGCGGAGGCACTTTAACTTCTTTCCTGTCTCACGTTCGACCATGACGTGGAACAGCTTGAAGAATTCGAGCACTTGGTCTTTCGTCCTCAAGAAGTAGACCCACACCTTTCGAGAAGCATCATCAATGAAGGTCAGAAAATACCTATTGCCACCCAGCGATTCAGCCTCCAAGGGACCGCAAACATCAGAGTGTACCAGACTGAGTAACTCTGATCTCCTTGTTGAAGAAGAACTGAAGGATACTCGATGTTGCTTGCCAACTAAGCAATGCTGACAAGGATCTAGTCCAGCATCCTTAGTGATTGAGATCAGCTCCTTCTTTGTCAAGAGAGATAACCCTCTCTCACTCATGTGACCAAGTCGTTGGTGCCACAGACTTGGAGTAGCCTCACGTTCCACCACGTTAAGGCTATCGGTACATATCTTCACATGAGTTTTGTATAACGTACCGCAAATGTGCCCCTTTGCGATAATCATGGCACCTTTCGTCATTCTCCATGTGCCGTTGCTGAAGTGGTTGTCGAAGCCCTGTTTGTCAAGGGCTGTCCCAGAGAGCAAGTTCAGCCGGAGATCTGGCACATGGCGGACATCCTTCAGCGTGATTGTGCAGCCGACGTTCGTCTGAATCCGAACGTCGCCAATTCCCACGATCTTGCAGGAACTTGTATTCCCCATCTTCACAATGCCAAAGTCTCCTGCCTTGTAGTTGGTGAAGAAGTCACTTCGAGGAGTGGCGTGGAATGATGCTGCTGTATCAACCACCCACTCGCTGTCCTGGTTGGAGACGTGAAGGCATGTCTCTTCTTGGATAGAGCAAATAGCCACTTCTCCGGTGCAAGTGACTAACGCCTCTCCATCCTTCGTCTTCTGTTGAGGACCATTTTGACCTTGTTCTCGCAACAGCTTCCGGCAGTTTTTCTTCATGTGGCCCTCCATGCCACAATGGTAACACTTGTAGGTAGGCCTCCTCCCGTCTGTGGACCTACCACGGCTTTTGCTCCTGCCTCTGCCCCAGCTGCGACCACCTCCTTGTTGTCTTCCTCGAGTCTCTGTCACGAGGGCATGCGATTGGTCGGTGCCGGCTTCTTTTCTCCTGGCCTCCTCGTTGAAGAGTGCATCCTTAACCATAGACATGGTAAGTTTGCCGTTTGGGGCCGAATTGCTGAGGGAGACCACCAACGTCTCCCAGTTGTCCGGAAGAGAACTGAGAAGAAGAAGAGCTTGCTCTTCATCTCCAAGCTGTAACTCCACCGCAGATAGTTGATTCACCAGGCTCTGGAACTCGCTCGTGTGCTCCGCAACGGAAGTTCCACTCCGCAGCTTCAAATTTACCAGTCGCCTCATTAACAAGGCTTTGTTTCGAGCGGTCTTGGCTTGGTACATGTCCTCTAGCTTTTGCCAGAGGGCATATGCGTCCGTCTCCTGCGCAACATGGTGGAAGACGCTGTGATCGATCCATTGTCGGATTTGACCGATCGTCTTTCGATTCATCTTCTTCCAGTCAGCTTCTTTGGTGGATTCTGGCTTTACTCCTTTGACCTCCAATGGGTCAAATAAATCTTTACAACTGAGGAGATCCTCCATTCGAGGTCTCCACAGTGTGTAATTTATGGCCGTCAGTTTGACCATAGCTCCCGACGAGGATGATTCTTCCATTGAAATTTTGAAGAGAAAAAAAAGTAATGGTAGAAAAAAAATTTCCCTCCCCAAAAATTTCTCTCTTTTTTACTCTCTCACAGATAGCTCACCTGGGCTCCGATACCACTTGTTGTGATTCTCACTGATCACTAGAAGACTTACTGATTACAGTAAAACAGTAAAATACTGCTCACGGTAAAACAGTAAATACTGGAGAGTAAAAAAAAAGGTTTTCACTATTTCTCACCAGGAAATAAATTTACACACTCTAGGGTAAACAACAAAAAAACTCACTACAATTTTACCTCTCTGGGGTAACTTCCCTCTCTGGGGTAATTTCCTCTCACCGGAGAAATCCCTCACTCTTACACCTCTCTGGGTAATTGCCTCTCTTCTTTCTCTTGAAGAAGAGAACTCGATTTTTGGGATGCTTTAATCCTCTGCCATAACCCCCCCTTTTATAGTGCTCTAATACTCTAAGAAACGTCACTGGTGACGTTCCTAAGAAAGGGACATTGTTGAAAAAAAAATCAACAAAGGGAACATGTGGTAGGTGGAGTTAGGCAGCTGGACCCTTCAAGCATTGCATAGAATTGATTTCTGCATTTAGAACCAGCTGTATCGTTCTTATGATTTGATCCCATGGGTCATAATCTCATGGGGGTGGAAGGCATGAAGGGTTGGATCGACCCCAATGTCGTCAAATTCTGCCGTGGGTGTCGAGCGAAGGGGGGCTGTGGTCTGGTCTCAAGATGGCAGCAAGCCACGGTGCATGTCGTTTGGGAGGTCCGGGGTAAAAACATACTCAGACGCAACAAAACTTGTAAACCATTTCGATTGTTGTATCTGTATTGGGTAAAGGGTATCTACAGCGATATTGAACCTTGAAGCCTTTTCTAACCAGTACGTTTGATTAATACATCATTTAAAACAATTGTTTGGCATATATTATCTAGGCTGTAAATCAAGATGTCGTCGAAAAGAACTAGGATGAACTCGCGGAGGAATGGTTGGACGATGGAATTCATTAACGATTGAAATGTAGGAGTGTTTGTTAGCCCGAAGGGCATTATGATGAATTCATAATGTCCATCATGTGTGCAAAAGGCCCTTAAATGAATTTGGATTGAATATGTTTAGCTAGATACTTTCCATAGTATCTAGCTATTTTACCCAATATGTTTTTTATCTCTTCTTCTCTTTTCTTTCATTTCATCCAAAAGCCACGGCCCACCAAACAAACCCATCTCTTCTCCTTTCTTTCTCTCTGGGCTCGGCCATGTTCTTCTTCCCCTTTCCTTTTTTGCCTTTCTTTTTCTTTTGGGCCGTGACCAGCCCACCAAGCTCCTCCTCTTATAAGCCCAAAACTCTTCATGTTAAAATCAGCCCACGTAATCTTTCCTTTAAAAACTCTTCCTTTCCCCTCAACCGAAAACAACGCCTCACACAGCCGCCGCTCTCTTTCTTTCCGTTGGAAACCCTAACCGAGAGCGATGAATTCCTCTTCGATTCGATCTCCTACTCCGCCACGATTCTCCTCTCCCTCTATCCATTAAATACACCATTATTTCTAGGGTTTTCTTCCTATAAAAATTATTCTCTCTTTTCAAATTTCTTCGATTTCTTAACATGCGGATTCTTTGGGGATTTCCGATTCTCCCTCAGCTTGATTTGGATTCCTTGGCATCTTCGGGTGATGGTAGATTATTTTTAAATCTAAGCTTTTGATTTATGTTAAATTTTGTTGTTTAATTCTATGAAATTGTTTGGGTTATCGACAATTATAGCAATCCCCAAATATATTATGAATTGTTGGAATCGTTGGAATTGTTGGATTGTATGGGTTATTGGCTGAGTGGCTTGCGGGTTTCCTGTTTACTAAGCTTGGAGTTTGCGGTTCTCTTTGGGAGTTCCTGTTTGGGGTCGGCCCTGTTGGGGTCTTTTCCCTTCCCTGTTTGGGTCTCGGCTCTTGGCTTCTTGCGTTTGTGGTTTTGCCGTGTTCACTGTTGGGTGCCTGGGGGACTGTTGGTTGATTGGTTCTGGGTTGCTGTCTCGCTGTCCTCTGGACTTGCCGTGACTTGTATCGGCTGATTGCCGATCTTGCCTTTGGGCTTTTGATCTGTTGTTTCGCCTTTCTTGGGCTTTAGCCCTTTGGGACTAAATGTGATCTTTGGGCTTGCTGCAGACTTATGGTTTGATTACTTATAAATATATTAGGGCTGACAACCATCTGGTAAACGGTAAAATTATGTTAGGTTGCCAACGTGTATATGATCCAACGAGCTTTACTTTTTCCTTTTCTGTCTTAAACTAATTTTCAAATTTTATCTGTAGAGTTTTGAACTTTAGAAATTATTTTTTTTTTCCAAGTTATAATTTTGACTAGAATTTCATAGTATGGTTAAATAGAAATTACTTTTGAGCAATTGTAAGTTTGGACACCGTTACTGGAGATATTGTTAATTTACCAGCCACATGCAAAGTAATGTTGATATAAGTGCTTCATGTATTGACATTGATACATTGACACTTGATGTGCTATAACTTTTGATAACCATACTGGAACATAGAAATTTTACATAGAATCAATAACTATGTAATTTAGTGTGATTATGACATGGACATTTACTTAGAACTTAGATATGCCTGACGTTGATACCTTTGACATGAAGCTTAGATAAATTATAGATGACTATGCAACATGAAACATAGACATTTTGAAAACCATTAGACAACTAGAAACAATAGTCACAGTACTTTGACATGACACTTGATAGAGAAATAGGAGTTCAACGACCATATACCTGACACTACATCCGTATACCCACATGTTAATACTTTGATGTTCCTTTACATAATTCTTGTTCCTGAATGACGTGCTTTTGCTACATAGTTCACATATAATTTGTTCATTGTCTGATCGTAGTTGACATGATCTGACATGATTGCAATGAATGGTATAATATGAATTACTTGCTTGAATATCGTACACTGATGCATGTTTTCGGTATTGTATTTGTTCATTTGTTATTGTATGCAGTTCTCAGTCTTTGATTATTGCACATGTTTATGATTGGAAACTAAGTGCTAGATGAGACAAAGTGCCACAATACATTGGAGAACACCTCTTGAACCCATGATAGCCACATCTAGAATCCCTTCCATAGTTTATAGTGAGAACCATCACAGTACCAGGTACAATATTGGCTGACATGACAAACTATACAGTAGTCACATCACCGTACTTTGTCACTACACTTGACTTACATGTTATTGGGTAACTCATATTAGAGAGAGTGCATGAGCGATTGGAGTCATGTTCATCACAGATCATAGTTTATCAAAAATCACAGTTTCATGTTCACAATTTCATGTTTGGATCATATTACAGTTTGACGCTATCCAACTTATGTTGGATCTAGAGTCCTTTCTCAGTTTGACGTTGGACTCAGGCCCGTGTACCTTTCCGTGATACAAGGTGGTTTTCGAGTTGCATATCGTGCTCTTTAATATGAGTCACTTCACAATTTAGTGTACTAGATTATGCCTGTAGGATATGCCATGTTTAATTTATGGCTACAGTTGTTGTCTTGCTTGGATAATCATATTAATGTTTAATGTTATGTATGCTTGCTACCAAGATGTTTCTTTACTTTGGCCGATCATTGTTTGATTATCAATCATTGCTGCCTATATCTTGCATGCTTGTCCTTTCGTAATGTTGTGTTGTCACTTAATGAGACATAATTTAGAACTAGCTTAACCGAACTATTCAAGTAATATATAACTTTGACAACTTTGAAACATTCATAACATGTGGTACCTCTGGCTCCATAATTTACCTTTACATGCTTTAGTAGTTTTCGTTACTTGTAATTGTTTGATATGTCTATAACTTGTTACAGTTTCAAGTTTCATTCTGTAGTGTACCTTCACATGCCTTGTACCTTTCTTCCTTTTTGCCTTGTACATAAACTGAATGATTGGATTTGGGTGTATAATCTCCTGTTAAACGCAATCGTACATCTCTCATGTGTTAAACAGGTTTCCTAGGGAGTTCCAGAGTTCTAGGTTTGGCCTCCTTTCCTTATGAGCTGTGTACAGAGATTCCGAGACCTCTCGTGCAGGTATGAATTTACGATATTTTTTATTTCGTCTATATTGTTTTCACTGGTAATCGGCAAGACCTGCAGATTGTTGTAATTTGTGATGCCACCCTGAAGCCATATCGTTACAGTGGATTTGTCATATTTGGATCATTTTCAATGTAAATCATCCAACGAATCTAATATATACTACTATCGTAAAAAGAAAGAAATAAAAACTAAACTAACAAAATTTAAATGAATTAAATTGTTGTTGCATTAGGAATTCTCATTTCAAATTATAACTTAATCCCAGAACTGAAACACCCATCTATGCATATATCTAGATTACTATTACATCAACTATTGCAATATATAATATTTCGTCAAAACATAATCATAATTCCATTTATTAGTCTAGAAAATAATTCAAACTGTTCTTAATTGTCTTCATATATTCAATAAATTTTTGGTAGGTTTTTTATTTCTGTTTAAAGAAGCACCCAAATTGATGCAGGTGATATTGTCAACATCGACTATATTGACTATATTGATACTGTAGTTATTTGGCCTGTATACACCTCCGATACCAACATAGAGATTTTAAACCTTGACTTGGAAGTTTATGCTTACCTTTAGCATTAGATGTTTTAAAACTTCGATACCTTAGTGCGTTACACATGGCATTATCTGGAATTCCTCTTGGGACAATTATCCTGCAATTTTTTTGACAAATGAACTCTTAAGCCTGTTGGAGGCATAGAGCCATAAACTATTGAAAATTGTAAAAGATGAAGACACACATCTGATGGTTATATCATTATGCAGACTCTGTTTTGTCAAGAGTGAATATGCTTTGTGCGACACATCAATGAAACCATGCATCGAATTGGTTAGGGTCATACTATTACATTGCTTTCCAAAAGGTATGATGCATGCTTTGTGAGGATATAGAAAGCTCTCTGTGGGCCCATATTTGTTGTTGAGCTAATGTGTCATGTTTCAAGGGTTTAGTTTAGGGGTTCAGATTAGACTTGTGAATCTTGGACTGAATTCTAATCAGCAACAAATTAAATTCTTTTTTTAATATTTGGGATCACCACATTAAAGCCTTCCCATTCAGCTCTGTATAGAGTCATTCCCTCTAATAACATCGTTGTATCCTGTTGTTGTTTCGGTCCAGGTTCTTTATGGTCTTTGTCCTTGTCACTTCAAAAACTACCATCATCTTGCTATTCTTAAACAATGCATTCATTGGTCTTTGTTGCACATGTTCAAACCTTGTGTGCGCTCGCGTGTCCACGTGTGGTGTGGAGGGAAACATATCTTATTCGACGCTTTTCTCGTCTCATTCTTTTTTGTAGCTACCTCTCGCTTTTGGGGGCATATTTTTAGCTCTTGCCACTCATCCATCTCAAGATTTTTTAATAAAAAACTTTATCAATCAGATTGGTTTTGACAATAAAATTTCGTATTTCAACAAAGAAATATGCGATTTTAAGTCTGATCAAGCCAAATTGCACCACGGTTTATTTTGTTGAATGTTGTTCAGTTATACAAAAACTAGTTATACAAAAACTAGCTGTATTAGATCTCTACTTGCTCCAGCTTAAACTTGGATAAGTTGCTACTAGTCCTCAATTTCCACTTTACTACTCCCTATATCGGTGTTTTTAATTAAATTGTAATATTTCAGTGCATTTGAGCCGGCTGTCTCACACTTTATATTTGAATTTGCTTCATTCTTAGACACTAATCTGGTCCGTTACTCTCTTTTTCTTATTGTGGGTTTTATGACACCCCTAATTGTACCATAACGTGGGTAACGAACATGAAAGATAAGCGACTATAATAATCAAAGCTTTGTCAGTCCTCAATCCAGCCTAATTTGATTTCAATGCAGTCCATGTCTCCACACCCGCCCCCCGGGGGGGGGGGGGATATCGGCTAAATCCGAGTTTCTTTTTAATTTGGACGGGAAAAAACTTACCGTTACGGTTCTTCGATGAATCGGATCTGGAATAATCCGATTCCGTTTTTGGAATCAGAACCAGTTATTTGATTCGATTCTGATTCTGAAATCGGATTAGTTCCGTATCAAAACCTCCATTGCTTCCAAATTTCATACATGCATCCAAAAAAATAATTAGCAACTTCAAAACCTCTAATCTCAAAATGCAATTACACAACACATCCCAACATACACCAACCATTCACACACAGCAAGGTTCACAGCAATACGCCCACCAACACTTTTTAATACAATAAGTGCATCAGCCAAAAAATCACTAGCCAAAAAATTCGCACTCTTTCCATCTATCTCTGCTGGTCGATTACGAAATACGAAAATGAACTGAGGAATTATAATACTTACTCTGTCTGTAGACAACAGACCAACAAAATCATGATGGAAAATTTGTCTCTTAAAATGAAACAACTCGAGAAAGCTAGCTCACTGAAATATGCAAATACAGCACACCAATACGAAACGAAGATTCAAGTCACTGATAATCTGGTAAATCCGAGTTTCTTTTTAAAATCCGATTCCGAATCTGCTTTTAATTTGGACGGAAAAAACTTAACGTTACGATTCTCCGATGAATCGGATCCGGAATAATCCGATTCCGTTTGGAATAAGAACCAGATATTTGATTCGATTCTGATTCTGAAATCGGACCAGTTCCAGATCAAAACCTCCATTACTTCCAAATTTCATAAGGGGGGGTGGGGGTGGGCAGGGCATCGGGTAAATCTGAATTTTTTTAAAAACATCCGATTTCGAATCCGACGGGAAAAAACTTACCGCGATTCTCCGATGAATCCAGAACCAGTTATTTGAATTTTGATTCTGAAATCAGTTCCGTAAATCTCCAACTTCCAAATTTCATACATGCATCCAAAAATAATAATTAGGAACTTCAAAACCTCTATTACTTTCAAATTTCTAATACATGCATCTCAAAATGCAATTACAAACTCACCAACATTTCAAAAAATTAGAATTCAGAGTTTCATCCCAATTTAATGTTCATACTTCACTACGCATCCCAACATATCAAATACAAACCCACAAACAGTTCACATTTCACAGCAAGGTTCACAGAATTACAATACGCCCATCAACAGATCTTGTTAATAAAATAAGAAATATAAAAAATAAAAGCGGTTCACAAAAAGCATCAGCCAAATAATGCACCAGCCAAAAAAAAATTCTTTTAACAGTTCACAAAATGTAGATCTCTGGCCAATAGTTGCATACTCTTTTTTTCTATAAAGTTTCTTTGCTGGGCGATTACTGAAGTACACAAATGAACATAATGAGGAACTATAAGATACTAAACAAATTTGAGCACAAAAATAAACCCTACTCTGTCTGTAGACATATAGACCAACAAAATCATTTGACATAAGAGCTCATGATGGAAAATTTGTCGTGGGCTTAAAATGAAACAACTGCATGAGAAAGCTAGCCCACACATGAAATATGCAACTACACGCACACCAATACGAAACAAGAAGATTCAAGTCACTGATAATCTGGAAATTGCACCCTTTTAATATGAGCTAGAAAAAACATGTCAGTGGTATTTGCATATTACACCCTTCCGAAATCTACAAATCGCACACTTTCAAACTATGCAAATTGCGCCCTTACAAAATTGAGAGGATAACACTAAACAATCATAAACTCTACTGACGTGGTATAAAACAAAATTTAATTGAAAGTATGAAACATTAACATAACTAACCGTCAACTATTATAGAATAGTCAAATAACTGAAACCAGCAGGTTGACATGTTGCAAAAACTGACTTCACAAGTTGACATGTTACAAAAACTGACTTCACACCTAATCCCTAAAACATGTTAACAGGTTGCAAAAACAATAACTGAAACTAGCAAAAACAAATAGATTTTGAAAAACTTTGTAAGCTTAGACTTTTGACATGTTGTAAACAATACATTATCAGCCCCTCAACAATCAAACGGTTAGAAGACCAGAAACTAGTAAAACCATCAAACAAAAAAAATGCAAAAACAGACTTCACAGTCGAAGAAGTTGGCAAAATAGAGATATATTTGATAAAATTGTCTCATAATTCTACAACCAAAGCAGTTTGCTAAGCTCACTGTTCAATCATTCTAAAAAAATTAAAAATTAATATGCCTTCATCCAATTTTGCACTCATCTTGTCCTCCATCGTGTAAACACAGTCGAGATTTTTAAATGTTCTAGACTTCAACTAGTCTTGTGCACAAATAGAGTCAGTTTTCGGAGCATCAAGTATCTGCCCTTAATTGAATTTGTCAGTTCCCTCAAAGCCATAGTATTGTGACTTGGAGTCAGTACTCATCATAAATCAATGGAGCTCAATCAAACGAAGACCAGAAACTAGTGAAGTTGGCAAAATAGATCTCATAATTCTACAACCAAAGCAGTTTGCTAAGCACTGTTCAATCATTCTAAAAAAATTAAAAATTAATATGCCTTCATCCAATTTTGCACTCATCTTGTCCTCCATCGTGTAAACACAGTCGAGATTTTTAAATGTTCTAGACTTCAACTAGTCTTGTGCACAAATGAGAGTCAGTTTTCGGAGCCAAAGAACTCTTATGCTCATCAAGTATCTGCCCTCCCTTGCTAAACGTCTACTTTGAAGCTATAGTTGTAATTGAATTTGTCAGTCAATAAGCCAATATTATATATAGCAAAACACTAGTACTTTAATAGATTAATACCCAATGAGTGAGATACCGATCAAGCTCTTCCATTTGTTCTGGATTTGTTGATTGTTGACGAAGAAACATAGCCAACGGGTCAAACTCATCCCTCAAAGCCATAGTAGATGAGCTGCTCCTAGGATTGTGACTTGGAAAATTTGTGTTGTACTCATCATAATTCATATGGATCTCAATCTTTAAGTTGCTGAAGCATTCTTCACCAATTATTTCTTTAAGTGTATTCTTAAACCAAAATCCAAAAACATTTAATTTATATCAGGGATCTAAGACAACGGCCAAAAACAATACTTTATTTACTTGAGATTGATCTCCCTAGTACTTGTCATACGTATGCTGCATAGAATATGTCATGTCCGCAAAACTAGGATCATGACTCATCTTTTCTTTTTTCAGGTGCACATATATCAAACATATCTCACTAAAATAAAAATTTGATGTAGCTTACAATGATCCTATAAAGAAACATAACCCAAACTTTAGTTCATTAAAACATATATAAATTTGAATTATAAAACAATTATCAATTCAATATATACCTGAGACACGCTTTGTGATGTCATAGAAAAGACACAAGAAGCTAGAAATACTCCTTACATTCTTTCCATCCTCAACTGTAGGGTGGTCCTTTCCGTTTTCTTTTTTTAGCTTTCCCCCGGTCTCTGCTCTATCAATAGGTGAGAGGGGTTTTAGGCAAATACTCGAATTGAATCGTCTTAAATGTATTTTTGAACTTTTCAGCTCTCTCCAACATGCATATGTAGAATTCCATCTAGTGGTGACATGAAGCTTAAGAAAAGTCTTGAGAGTAATCTTCACACGTGTCACACATTGTTTGAAGTTCTCAAATCTCTGTGGTGATGACTTCACCAATTTAACCGCATTGCGGACCCGAATCACAGAATCTCTAATGTCCTTTAGCCCTTGTTGGACAATCAAATTAATTATATGTGATGTACACCTACAATAACAACAAATAAAGAGTTTAAAGCTTGCAATACCTAAATAAATTATGGTAACTATGTAATCATCAATGCGCACATTAGATATATACTTGACATGCATGTAGTCGTTATTACAAACTCGATGATGTCTCAGTACATTACTCCTCTTGAGGTATGCAATTGCTCCAGTATTGGCCGAAGCATTATCCAATGTTACTGTGAGAATGTTATCAATACTCCAATCTATGAGTATATCTTTCAAGTCTTGGCCAATGACATCTCCACTATGGTCAACTAGCTTCTTGAATGATATTATTTTCTTTTATAAATTCCAATATTGTCAATAACATGAGCTGTCACACACATATATGTGATGTTTTGTAAAGATGACCAAGTGTCTGTGGTAAGACACAAACGATGGGCTGATCTTTTTATAACATCTCTTAATACAGTCCTCTTATTGAAATATATCTTCATAACATTCCTCATAGCTGTGTAGTGAGAAGGGATTTTAAAACGAGGTTCAATATCTCACATGAACTTAATAAAAACATGGGTTTTCACGGTTGTAAAAGGAAGCTCATCCATAATAAAAAAACTGGGCCAAAGCTGCTCTCGTAACATTTTGACTAAACCCAAGTTTCAACTTCGCCTGTGTAGATGCCTTTTCGAATTGATATGTCAATGTCTGATGACCCTTTTGATTAATCCCGAGGTAATCATTATAATCCTTTCAATTCTCCAAATGTTTACGCAAGGGTGTAGTCCCTTGGGTTCTAGAGTCAAATTTCAAGACGCTTCCACAATAATCACATTGTGCCTACTCGGATTGAACCTCAGGATCAAGATTATATCCTAATTTGGTGAAATGATTCATCCATATTAAAGATGCATTCTTTCTTTTTTTTCTTTGTAGGTTGAGTGATTGCGTTTTCTAGTGGACGCTTGGACTTAAACTCTCCTAATTAACCGTCATGGATAATTGGATATGGATGATATGAAATTGTCTATCACCGTTAATTCTTCTTTAGGTACATGGATCCATCATCTCCCGCTCATTATGTCGAGGGGTTAGATGCAACTGAACCACTGAATGGCCACCATAATACTCTAGTTGGGGGGTTCAAGTGGAGCCTCAGACACTTTAATTTCTCCCTCCCATATAGCTGGTCAAGGATGGTTAACTCCAAAACGTCCACTAGAGAACACAATCCATCAACTTCCAAAGAAATAAGAAAGAAAGAATGCATCTTTCGTGTGGAATCATTTCATCAAATTAAGATAGAATCATGATCCTGATGTTCAATCAAAGGAGGCACAATGTGACTACTGTGGAAGCATCTCGAAATTTGACTCTAGAACCCAAGGCACCACACTCTTGTGTAAACATGTAGAGAATTGCAAGGATTATAATGATTACCTCGGGATTAATAAAAAAATTTAGAGAACTCATCAGACATTAATAAAAAAGACATATTAATTCGGAAAGGCATCTAAACAGGCGAATTTGAGACTTGGATTTAGTCAAAATGTTGCGAGAGCAGCTTTAGTCCAGTTTTTGTTTATGGATGTGCTTCCTTTTACAATTGAGGAGAAACCTGGGTTTATTAAATTCATATCAGAGATTGAACCTCGTTTTAAAATCCCTTCTCGCTACACATCCATGAGGGATGTTTTGAAGATATATTTTAATAAGAGGACCGAATTGAGAGATGTTATAAATAGATCAGTCCATCGTCTGTGTCTTATCACAGACACTTGGTCATCTTTACAAAACATCACATACATGTGTGTAACAGCTCATCTTATTGACAAGATTGGAATTTATAAAAAAAATAATACTTCAAGAAGCTAGCTGACCATAGTGGAGATGACATTGGCCAATACTTGGAAGATGTATTCATATGTTGAGTATTGATAAGATTCTCACAGTAACATGGAATAATGCTTCGGTCAATACTGGAGCAATTGCATACCTCAAGAGGAGTGATGTATCGAGACATCGAGTTTGTAATGACGACTACATGTATGTCAGATATATATCTAATGTGTGTATTGATGGTTACATATTTACCATAATTTATTTAGGTATTGCAAGCTTTAACTCTTTATTGTTGTAGGTGTACTTCACATATAATTACTCTGATTGTCCAAGGGCTAAAGGACATTGGAGATTCTGTGATTTAGGTCCGCAATGCGGTTAAATTGGTGAAGTCATCACCACAGAGATTTGAGAACTTCAAACAATGTGTGACACGTGCAGAGATTACTCTCAAGCCTTTCCTTGAGCGTGATGTCACTAGATGGAATTCTACATATGCATGTTGGAGAGAGCTGAAAAGTTCAAAAAAAAAGTTCAAAAATGCATTTAAGACGATTCAATTAGATGGAATTCTACATATGCATGTTGGAGAGAGCTGAAAAGTTCAAAAATGCATTTAAGACGATTCAATTCGAGTATTTGCCTAAAACCACTCTCTCACCTATTGATAGAGCAGGGATCGAGGGAAAGCTAAAAAGGAAACTGAAAGGGCAACCCTACAGTTGAGGATGGAAAGTGAGGAGTATTTCTAGCTTCGTGTGTCTTTTTTAATGACATCACAAAGCGTGTCTCAGGTATATATTGAATTAGCAATTGTTTTATAATTCAAATTTACATATGTTTTAATGAACTAAAGTTCAGGTTATGTTTCTTTCTAGGATCATTGTATGCTACATCAAATTTTTATTTTAGTGAGATATGTTTGATATATGTGCACCTAAAAAAAGATGAGTCATGATCCTTGTTTTGCGGACATGACATATTCTATGCAGGCTAGGTATGACAAGTACTGTGGAGATCTATCTCAAGTAAATAAAGTATTGTTTTTTTCCACTGTTTTAGATCCCCGGTATAAATTAAATGTTTTTGGGTTTTGGTTTAAGAATACACTTAAAGAAGTGATTGATGAAGACTGATTCAGCAACTTAAAAATTGAGCTCCATATGATTTATGATGAGTATAACACAGATTTGTTTACACAAGCGACTCCAAGTCAAGATAGTGGTAGCAGTCGTCTATTATGGCTTCGAGTGATGAGTTTGACCTGCTGGCTATGTTTTTTCGTCAACAATCAACAAATCTGAAACAAGTGGAAGAGGTTAGTTGGTATCTCACTGATCGAGTATTAATCTATTAAAGTACTGGTGTTTTGCTATATATAATATCTACTTGGCTTATTGACTGACAAATTCAATTTTGATTGTTAGTTTGTACTAACTCAATAGTTTTATATTTTGGCATGGTGGAAGTCAAACTCCTCCAATTATATGGTGTTAGCAAAAGTTGCTTGAGATATCCTAGCAATTCCAATTACAACTGTGGCTTCGAAGTCAACTTTTAGCACATGAGGACAGATACTTGATGAGCATTGGAGTTGTTTGGCTTCGAAGATTGTGGATGCTCTCATTTATGCACAAGACTGGTTGAAGTCTAGAACATTAATTTAAAAATCTCGACTGTGTTTACAAGATAGAGGACGAGATGAGTGCAAAATTGGAGAGTGCAAAATTGGATCAATGTATATTAGTTTTTTTGTTAGAATGATTGAACATTATTAATTTATAACATCAAACATGTCCTTTGTGAAATTTGGAGAATGACAGTGAGCTTAGCAAATTGCTTAGTGAGTCTATTATAACCGAATTAGAAGACAAATTAGTAAATCCATATTTTTAGCATGTTTGGCCAACTGGTTTTTATGGTTTCTGGTCTTCTGACCATTTGATTGTTGAGGGGCCGTCGATGTATTGTTTTTGCAACATGTCAATAGTCTGAATTTACAACATTTTTCAGAAGCTGTTTGTTTTTGCTAGTTTCAGTTCTTGTTTTTGCAACCTGGCAACCTGTTGTAGAGATTAGCTTTTTGCAACCTGTCAACTAGAGATTAGCTTTTTGCAACCTGTCAACTAGTGGTTTCAATTATTTGACTCTATCTCATTTTGGAAGAGTGCAATTTTTAGATTATCGTGGACTTGAATTTTCTTGTTTCTTATTGGCGTGGGGGTATTTGTATATTTTATGTGTGAGCTAGCATTCTGATGTAGTTGCTTCATTTTAAGCCCTTGGGCAACTTTTTCATATGAGCTCCTATGGCAAATGATTTTGTTGGTTTATATGTCTACAGACGGCCTTCAGAACAAGAAAGACTTAGACAGGGTAAGGTTTATTTTTGTGCTCAATTTTGTTTAGTAACTTACTGTTCCTTGTGATGTTCGCCCAATAGACACTTTATAGTTGGAAAGAGTTCGCGGCTATTGGCCAGCGATTTGCATTTTGTGAGAACTGTAAATTAAAAGATTTTTGGCTGATGCATTTTGTGAGCTGCTTTTATTTTTTGATGTTTCCTATTGTATTAAAAAGATCTGTTGGGTGTGCTTATTGTGACTGTGAAACTTAGGTGAAGTGTGAAATGTTGGTGGGTTTGTATTTGAAATGTTGGGAACTTAAGTGAAAATTATATTGGGATGAAACTTTGAATTCTAGTGTTTTTGAAATATTGGTGGGGTTTTATTTGCATTTTGGGATACTTGCATTAGAAATTTGGAAGAAGGGAAGTTTTGAGGTTCCTAATTATTTTTATTTTTTGGATGCATGTATTAGAAATTTGGAGGTAGGATTTGATCCAGTTCCGAATTTGGAATCGGAATTGGAACTAGTTCGATTTCGGAATCGGAATCGGATCACATATCTTTTCTGATTCCAAAACCGGAATCGGATTATTCCGTATCTGATTCATCGGAATTAGGATCAGACGTTTTTCCCATTTGAATCAAAAGCGGATTTGGAATTGGATTTTTTTTAAAATCGGATTTACCTGATGCCCACCGCTACTTTTAGTAATTGGCGGCTGAGGAGACACTTCGGCTGCTAAGAAAGGGCTTTGGTGGCTGAGGCACAATGGCAAAGGAAAAGACTCCGGTGGATGAGGAGAGACTCTGTCGGCTGACGAGAGACTGGTGGCGATTAGCCTTCAACGTCGGCTAGCCGCTCTGGTCGACGGATTTGATTCGCCTGGTCGATGGATTTGATTGGTTTAAGTGAAGTAGAACAAGAAGAGGGTGGCGATAGGACTTGCGCGGGCCTTAGAGTTAGAGTGATGAACTATGTGGAGAGTGAGGGATGGCCACCAACATCGAAATTGGATCTCAGTCTCTCGCGACTGCCGACTCTCTCTCGCTGCCGATTGATTTGTATCACAATCTCTCTTTTAGTCTCTTGCAAGATGCGACTTCAGGGCTCTAAGGGTTCTCGCTTTGGGGTTTACGGTTACGAACTTACGACTTAGGAATCCTCTACCGATACAGCAATACATGGTCCTCTACAGATACCTAGGAATTGGAATCAGATCGGATAGGGATTTTAGGTTCAATTCCGAATTGGTTGACATTTTGAACCCAAATTTGATTTCGGACAATTTGGGATCGGGATCGGAATCGGGTTAGAAATCGGGTTTTGAATTGGAACCAGATTTTTTGCCCACCATTGGTCTTTAGGGAATTAATGGAGGATGTGTAGGGATCGATGTTCTAAATATCGTTCGATATCTGATATACGATATGTGCTTATTTAATATTTTGGGAAATACTTCGAAAAATCGGGTTGCTCCACCACAATTCAAAGTCCTTTATTTAAAATGACGTGATTTTTAAGAGATTCCTTAAGCCGCTTAGCGTTCGACGAAAATTTTCCGAAATTCAATCTTTGTCAAGGTGACTAGTCGAGGTTATTCATTTTTTTCACATTTTCCTTCCTTCCAGTTTGATCTTCGCAAGTATTTTTAGCTTTTTCAGATTCTTTAACCTTTTCACATTTTAGCGTTTGTTCATTTTCACACAGTTAATTCGCTTGTTTGTGATTAGTAATATTCCACCAAGTGTATACCAAAAATATACAGACCCCTATATTTTTATTTGACATCAATTTTTAGCCTTTGATATGACACTCTGATATTTAGTCAATATCCGCAATATAACGAGATAAGTATAACCAAAACATACTTTTATTTGAGTTAGTATAGTTTATATCTTCTTATATACATCTATGCTTACATATAAGCCTCCGATATGACACTCCGATATTTAGTCAATATCTCTGATATATCCCCGATATCTGCAATCCGATATCAAATTTCCTAGGCCGATGTGGCATACCGATATCCGATATTTAGAACACTGGTAGGGATGTTTAAGGATGATGATGTGGCATGCCGAATTGGAAGCCCAATCGGGCTTTGGGCAATGGCCATTCTCATCCTAGTCTTCGCCATTTTCCCACCACACTTGTATTATACTTTTTTTTTTGAAAAGGGAGCTTAACATTAGAGATCATATACGTCTTTATTTTACTTGGGTGCCAAGATACCTTGTGAGTATAATTAATAGGAGTTGAGGTCAAGGTGTCCATGTCAATGGCTGCATGGAACTACTAGGACAGTACAGATATACTCATATCTTGGGTATCTGTAGTCTACTGGGAACTTTGACATTGGTGCATTTTAGGCATGCTATCTGCAATGTCATCTTTAGGCTTTCCTTTCGGAAGAACTTCTCTAGGCTGTGTTGTTCTTGCAGCTATAAACCCAACTCCGGAGCTATAAGATATAGGTTTTCATTCGCTTAATG
Organism: Scilla litardierei; assembly: GCA_030789695.1. Classification (NCBI taxonomy): domain Eukaryota; kingdom Viridiplantae; phylum Streptophyta; class Magnoliopsida; order Asparagales; family Asparagaceae; genus Scilla; species Scilla litardierei. The sequence goes on along the minus strand of CM061137.1, from coordinate 12,748,268 downwards.
TTATGTTGGGAGCAGTGCATAAACTTGCATTCGTGTATTAATGGTCAATTGTGGCCAAACTGGCCTTCCATTCAACTCAGTTTTTGTTCACGACAACCCCAACAGTCTTCCTGCCCATGATGTTGATATCAGTAGGCAGCATCCATGCATATATAATTGTCTACCCAAAATTCTTGTCATTTCAGGTTCATCATGCTTGGTACCTTCCAAAAAATATTGAGCATGGCATTGAAAAATAACTTTTCATCTTCTCTGTTTGGTTGCTTGGATGCTCCTGATATGTGTGACCTGCTGTCTCTCATTAGATTCTTCTCTTGTTTGATGCGCATGTTATACTTCAATGCCTCGATAGATTCATAGAAAAAGCTCAAGCTAATGCTAAGCAGGAAAAACAAATGTTCAAAATGATCATAAGTTTACAGTTATTTTGATCTACGATCACTTGCGTAACCTCGACATTCTCACCAATTTTTTTTTGCAAGTTGATGGATTTTTTTGCAGTTGGGAAGGGGTCAATTGCTTTCGGTTCCAGCATACTTGGTTAAACGATCACAAGCATCGTTTCCACCATGTTGACAAATATGGTCTCTCTCATCCCTGTCTGGCAAGGTGAACATGCAGAACCCCGAGAAAATGACATGGCTGAAGATCAAGATTGCGAACTTGACGCAACACCCGATATATGGCATGAGGAAATTTATACCCCACAGGAAACAAGGCAGCGCATATATGATTGCCAATTCGATGCGTTTGCTTTCTGCCATGGGCTTCACTCTTTCCGCAAAAGTGATTCTCGAGACAGCTGGGCGAGAAGTCCAGAGGAAGAGCTGACGCTATGTAATCTGAAAATTTTGAGCTTCTATGCTATCCTCAACTATGGATGATGTGTGTATCTTTTGATCTTTGAGGGTGAATGTAGTTGTGTGTGTATGATGAGATTTACCGGCAGATTAATTTAGTACTCCAGCACTCAATGTTGTATTGTTAATGGCGGTACTTTCAGTACTCACCCAACTCTTTTTACCATTGAGCAAGCCTTGTTTCAAATATGGAGCGATGTTGGTTATCATATTGCGGACATGTATACGAATACAGACGCATATACATGTTAATTCATTTGCAAATATAGGGTGATAATACAAAATCAATCTAGTTTCATGAGCAAGAGGGAGTCTTGCATATGGTCTTTATTGGCATGAAGAAAGCCGAGGATAGAGTCATAGGGAGGTTCAATGATGGGGTTTAATGAAGAAGAGAGTGACTCTAAAGTACATTACAATCAAGGAGCAGACTTGTGAATGAATAACAGATAACTTCTCGATCACCATTATGTTACATCAAAGCTTGGTTTAGAGGAAGGATGCATATTCAAGATGTGGTGCATGTTATTTGCGGATGACCTTGTGTTGATAGATGAGACCCAAATGGTATAAATGCAAATTAGAGCTTTAGAGGCAGACATTGAAAACTCGAGGTTTTAGACTTACTACGAACACGACTGACTATATGAAATGTAAGTTTAGTAAAGTGTGGTATAAAAAGCGTAGCGTGACGAAGCTAGGTGGATAAATTATATTGATAAGTACTTTAGATATATTAGGTCCATTATCCAGAGGATACATGCAATAAGAAAGATGTTCATCATAGAATGAAAGCGGGACTAAATCAGTTTTTTATATGGTAGGTAGTGTTAGGCTATCGTGAATAAGTATTAACAAAGTATCGGCGTGGTAAAGATATGAATGTTAAGGTGGACGTACGAAACACTAGAAAGAATAAAGTAAGTAAAACGGATGTCTAATATAAGCATGATCCAAATAAAGGGAAAAAAATGAGCGAATATCACTTGAGATGGTTTGGTCATATATGCCAAAGTTCTATTGATGCGACCGTTGGAAAAATAGAACATATGAATGTTGATATCAAGAGATAGAGGTATTGCCAGAAAAAGCCATAGATAGAAGTGATAAGAAGGGACTAGGGATGACAGAAATGATCTGATCCAACCTGACCGACTCGCATTTGGTAGGAAATTGCCTGCTTCGCACTAACACATGGCGAGCATTGGCCAAGCCTGCCAACGGCTCAGGGCAGGCCCAGGCTTTCTACTCAACCCGCGTTGTCTGGCCCACGCCGCCTCGGCTCACTAAAGGCCTCTATATTTTTTTGAAATGTAAAGCCCTATCTGATTTGACCGAAACACCCAAACACATGTTTAAAAAAAACCCAATCACCACATCCCTAATATGAATTGTACTCCTCTCCCATATTTAAGAAAAAAAACCTAGCATTTCTACCCAAAACTTCTCCCGAGACCGTCGTCGTCGTCGGAGCTCTCTACATCTCTTTGTATTTCTTTTTTTCCCAAACTTCAATTATCTAAATTCAAAAAATGTTCGATTGATCAATAAGGTCCTACAAATCTGAAGTCGAGTCCCTAACCACTTTAAAGAAGATAAAAGAAAATAAAAAAATTTATAAAAGCAGGTCAGAGCGGGCCGGCCTGACCCGCGCTAAGCAGGCAGGGCCCGTGATGTCTGGTCCGCTCTTAGGCACAGGCCAGGGCGAGCTCCCTAGGTTGGACATCATGTCGGGCTTGGGCATTGAAACACGTGCCTTGCACGGCAAAATAACCATTCCAGAAGGCAAATGAAAGATCATTGCTTGACGAAAGATGAAGCTTTAGATCATAATGTGTGAAAAATAAGTATTTGATACCATGATTCGACATGATCATGGTCCAACATTCTTTCTATCAAGTCCATGAAGCTTAACGGAATTTTTGAGATGCTGGATAAGACGATGACACTGTATATGAACACACATATTCTAACTCAAAATCATATTACTAGGATATGAATTCAGATTTTGAAGTGTGTTGGATATTAATAGGACATGGATGTCCACATTGAAAAAAGTCGATTGCAAAATTGGTAAGGATCAGATAATTCTATCCATTTCCAACCCTAATGACAAGACACAACTTTTATAAGCTTGTATAACCGATAACATATCGCTGAAACTCTCCTAATGGCATACATCATGCTAGGGGAAGTATAGTCATAGTGTTGAAAACATCATACATCATGCTAGGGAAAGTATTGTCATAGTGTTGTCACTGCTTGGTTAGATTTACATAAATGCTAGTCCACAAAGTTCATGCACTAATCTCAATGCAAACTGACGGTAAAAACAGTGTAACGAGTACCTTTAGATGCGCAATGATCTTATGCAGGGCAAACAAACTATCAACAATGAGCATATTTGAACAGCACTCAACGGAGTTATGCTTTAAATCTCTGAGTAAAACTCCTAGATCACGATGAAAAGGAGAACGATATCAAAGGCTTGCTCCATGCTCATCAGATACTGCTAAGATACACTGAATAATACCGAGTTATATCACAAATGGTTTCCCCCATGGTTGATATAAATCTGACATCGCGTTAGCAAAGGCATCATAGCTCGTCCTTCGGAGAATGGAAGCATTCTGCATCCCAGTAATACGGAAATTTCAACTTAGCTGCTGTGTGAGGCATGTCCCAGTTGTCGTAGATGAACCTGCATAACAAAAGAGAAAATATGCAATGAAAAAAAAGAAATCTTACGTTACAATCACCATTCATTCAAAAAATGAGAATGTATGAGCTTTCCATTTTTCTTCACTTCTTGAAGTTTGCAACATCGCTTCCGACAGATTTGAAGAATTTGTGCATAAGATGCCATGCTACTTTGGTTAACTTGCTAATATTGTAGGTTTACAGCACCGGAGCAAAATTAGGGCGCTCAAAATGAAATTTTAGGATAAATTGATAATTATGCGGCAAAATTTTTTTGTCAAATCTTAGATATGTAAAGAAATAGGGGAGACTGGACAAACATAATCCCACAGAAGAGATGAAAAAAACACAAACCATTATACAGTTGAATATATGCAAGTGCTTGATACCGAAGAAATCCTTTCGAACACAAGCACAAGGGTGTAAAATTAAAACAAGGGGACAAGTAATATAAGCATCACAGGGAAGGGGGGAAACCCTGAAAGTCGATATGTTTCCCCCTGAAAGTCGATATGAAGTGATTATAAGTTTTTTCCTACACAGGTACTCACTTGAGAAAACAAGGTTAGTTTTTTTAACCAAGGGTAGAGACAAGTACAGATGGAGATTCTTGGACATAACAGGGTGAAGAGTAGCTAGAAAAGACGGATATGGACTGGAGGCTACATGCAGTGTATAAACTGTGAATAATGCAACAACGGGCTTGCATTACTCACCGGATACTTCCTCTAACATCTACAATTTTGATCAATTAGTAGAAAACATATTAATATTATCTTTAACAAAGATAGAATCCATAAAAAGAAGAGAACTAACACTTTGACTGGCGGGCGGGATATTACAACTATCATCTGCAGATCCTCACTTTCATCTGTGTTCCAAACCTGCATAATTAAAAATTTACATGATACATGTAACCTACGAACATCCTGTGAAATAAAAATAATCACCAAATAAAAATAATCACCAATAATAAACTTCTTAGAAATAGATTTGGCACAAGAACTAAGAAGCAAGGTCATGGTTTCAATACACACAATACAAGAAATAAAAATAATCACCAAATAACAAGTCCATGAAATATTGTGTAAGTTTCAATACACACAATACAAGACATCTTCCATTTTCAGCAGTTAGTGTAATGTCATGGTTCCTGATTGACGTTGCCTGGGAACCATATAATACATATTAATCTCATCTAAAACAAAATAACTTTGTAAAATACTAGTTGATCACAAGTTTTCCTTTTTAGCGGGTGTTTTCTTCCCGGTTGGACTAAACAATCTCCAACTATACTTCTTTATGAAAAAAATTGTGGGAATCAGCAGATGTTCTTTACCTCAATATATCTTAATGCAATTTTTTGGCCAACTATGTGGAGTTTGGGTAAGTAGAGAATGCAGTTTAAAGTGATATGGATGCTGTTTTCACATTTTTAAAGCAGAACTAAAATGTCTGAAATGGATAGTCTGGATACATACTCTAGGACAGGAAAAAAAACGTAATCACAGTTCTGTGATGTGTGATGCCCCAGTTAGACTTGGGTGGAGTTTGGGTATGTAGAGAATGCAGTGTAAAGTGATATGGATGCTGTTTTCACATTTTTAAAGCATAACAAAAATGTCTGAAATGGATAGTCTGGATACATACTCTAGGACAGGGAAAAAAAGTAATCATAGTTCTGTGATGTGCGATGCCCCAGTTAGACTTGGCACTAGATTGATGCTATAATTTCAAGGCATCAACAATAAGAGTTAGCAAAACCAAAGACACAAACAAAGCATATATGCTTTGCAATGTGCAATACGGGCAGTACATATTCCTTGTGCCTAATGTTTACCATGTAAATTCATCTGATATAAGATTATCAAGACAGGGTTTGATTTTTCCATCCCATTCTCTGTACAGCAGATACTGACATATAATGATGTGAAGACGCTGCCATGATCAACCCCTTAAAAAGAAGGAAAGCATAACTATTCTGAGACTTTTAAAAAAAGACGTGACATGCAGGTACACAATGATGAAAAATATTTCACACATGCTTTCAGATATTTTCATTAATCTTAGAAATTCTTCTAAAAATTTTTATATGACAAACATGAATTTTTCATTGTGTTTAAGTTCAGTTAGACGATTGGCTTTAACTCGCTTTGTCCCCATAGAGTTAATATTGCTCAAAGCTTAAAAATTTTGGGGGTAAAGTCGTTATTGACATAAGAGCAAAATTCCCTTAGGTCAGAGTTCAAGTATCATCTTACGATTTGAAATATAGTTACCCTTATTTTCTTTTTTTTTCTTTCAATAAAACTATCTTTCAAGTTGCACGAATGCCTGCGCACATGGAAGTTTAAGTTATAAAGGAATTAATATACATTGTTAGCCACATTTTATCAGCTTAATTTTTTTTGAGTAAAGTGGTTATTCGATGAAGTTGGAAGTGGACCATGCCATGTTGAGCTTACCCATGTCCAGGCATGGCCCACAAAAATTGCTTAGGCCTAAGCACGGCCATAGATCAATTGATTACTAGGATGTTCCACGTGTTGTATTGAGCTTGCCAGTTCGTGCATATCTTCATACTTGTATTGATATGATTCATTTGTGCCTAAGCATGACTCGCAAAAAATTACTTAGGCCTAAGCAAGGCCCAGTTGTGTTTAGCTACTTGCCATCTTCAATCATAGACGACATTTAGCTCACTTTCTCTCTATTATAATAGTTAAGTCAACCTTTCCTCTGTCTCACACTTACAAGAAACTCAAGAACATAAGATAAGAACTCAGAAGTCGAGAACTTGTATTTCATTTGCTTGCTTTCTTGTTAGTTCTTGTTGATGATTGTTGGATACAAATAGCATCCCCTTGCCTATATTTATAGGCATGACTGTCATATAATGAATGGAGAAGATTTAACTTCTAGAAACTTCCATCATCGAATGATTTAGGATCAGCCTCTAAAACTCTCTATAAATATCTGAAAAGGATTCTTCTTACAAGAGATTACAACAATGTACAAGAATGTACAACAACATTCTAGATCTTTATTTAAAAACACACATAAGAATCTTCTAGATAATGTCATCTTATTAGCCTAGTAAGCTCCAAGTAGGTGATGATGAAATGTACGTCACATTCTTCATCACATATCTTAATGATGCTCTCATCACGTGACATTCTACTTACCGCATTTGCATGTTCATAGATATTTTTGCTGTTCGGCAATCTCTTTCACTTGACGAAATACTTCAGCCTTTGATGATTGTTAGCTTCGTGAATCATACTATCCATTAGGATCTCCTTGACATCTTCGTCGAATAGTGTACCGAGAAGATTTCTATCGGCTCAAGTCTTCCGGATCTCTATGGAATGGCTTTAACATGCTCATGTGGAAGATTGAATGATATTTGCTTATTGGAGGAAGTTCCACTGATACACACTCTTTTCATAATGGAAAATGGACTTTCATACTTACTTATCACACTTTTGTGTAATCCTTTATGCCGATCTAGCGTAGATAGCTTAACAAGGATCAAGTTTCCCACTTGATATTCTTTATGCATTCTTTTCTTAACGGACCATTTCTTCATCTTTTTTGCAACCTTACTAAGATATGACTTTACCAACTTGTTCCTTAGCAAATTTGTAGAATGTGTAACAGAACCAAATCATTTATGATGATTTTTTATAAAATTGCGTGTTTTTGGATCTGAATATTTTAAATTAATTTTAGAAGTTTTTTGTGATTTTAAAAACAAATTTTCAAAAATTATTTCTATTTTGTTTAATCAAAACCCCTTAATCCATTAATTAAAACTCATTTAATAGAATCCTAATTTAAATCTCAAATTGAATTTCACAGTTTAAATCTAAATTTGAAAATAAAAATAATCTAAATTAAAACGGTAACAACAATATATCTTCTAAATTTAAATCAAGAATCCTAAACAAAACAAACTCTAATACAACTAAAAATCAAATCTAAAATACAACCCATTAATAACCCAAACCCCACACACACACAGACATCACATGGATTTTTTTGCGTTGTCAGAATCGAAAAACTTAAAAAAATTATTCATTTGGTTTTTGGTTTGGTGATTATCCATGGTGTAGAACACATCCAAAACAATTTTAAAAAATAAATAAAAACCATTTATATGTCTGCAGGAAAATGACATCACATATATATGATTCTTACACACACACACTTAAACTAAATCACCCCAAAACCCTCATCAAACCAACATCTCTATCCCCTATCCCTATTTTCCAATGAATATGGGCGTATCCCCCTATTCTGGTTCTTCACCAAAGAGAAAAAAGAAGAAGATCAGAGGAGAAAAATAGAGAAAGAAGGAAAACCTCCCTAGGCCGCCGCCGCCGCCTTCGAGAGTCGCCTCTCATCCTACAAGATTCAAACCCAAAGAAACCTATGCACACAGCTACACACAAGCAGGTTTCATGTTTTTATTTTATTTTCAGTTTAATTTGTATTTAATTCTTTAATTAAATGAGTTTAGATAAACTCTTTTATCAAAGTTAAATTTTTTTAAGAAATTGATTTTGAAGATTGTTATGTCATGTTATATCTAGATCTTGTAAATTGATCATTAAAAATTGATTTTTTTGGAATATGATTATTGGTATGTAATTTATAGTAAATTTAATCTAGGAAGAATTTTATATCAAAATTAAAAGTTTAGAGAATTGATTTTAAAGATTGTTATGCTGTATTTATATTTAGATATTGTAAATTAGAAATTAAAAGTGATTATTTTCTTTCCATGAGTATTGTTGTCAGTTTAGATTTACAGAAAAATTGGATTTTAGATGATTTAAAATCAAAATCTTGTTTAACTCACGAGTAATTGAATATAAGATAATTATTGGACCTTTCATGTCATTGGCTGTAAATTATCATATCATAATTATTGTAGCATGACGATGAATGTTAAAGTACTTTGATGGACATATACCAGTTTTACGAACAACATATGCTACATTCAATCTTATAATTGTTGCACATTTAAATAAAAAAGAAAAAAACATAGGATATCTAGCTAACACACGGGGTAAAGGGAAACTTATTGTCATAGAGGGTACAGAAGCGATGAGTGTTCTCTACGATCATTGCCAGTCATGAGTGTGGAAAGGTATAGATGGACACTGCAGATTACGACCCAACAGTCATAACCCAGATGAAATTTATTGCGACAAGTTACGATCCCTGATTTTCCATCCAGATCTAGAATCATGTGAAAATGCTATGATCCACAGATGTAGTTTGATGGTGTCCTGAATAAGAAAATTATTGGTCCATATTAATTGCTAGATGGAACACCTAAATTGACTATCGTACCCTCAAGTATAAGTTACAAGTTAGAAAAGTATTATTATACTATATTTGACATCCTACATTAATATTATCATACCATACATGACACCATAGGCTAGTAACGTCATGCTATACTTGATACCATAGTCTAGAGATATTATTTTATTTTACTGATTGATCTTGATTTATGATGCACGTGCTTTATCGACATACTTATTCTACTGTATAAATTAGTTATCATTATTGTTTTATATCTTTACTGCTATATGTTTTAAAAGATTAAAAAAGATTTAATTTAATTGTTTTGGGAACTTATCGAGTAAATCTCGTTGACGACATTCACTTTTGTTGAATGTCGGTCACGTCTGAAGAGCGAGTTTATAGGGATCACTAGTAGAAAACGGCTTATCAGCCACGAATTTAATCCGTGGCTGATGTTTGAATAACTGCAATGGATTAGTCCGTAGCAGCTTTTCTGTGGCTGATGAGACTAACAGTCACGGACCATCTGCCACGAACTAAATCCGTGACAGATGAAGATCATCTGTCACGGATAATTCCGTGTAGATATCTTTGGTCACAGGTCACATTTGTCACGGAACTATGCGTCGCAGATGTGCATCTGTCACGGCCAGTTCCGTAGTGGATTCATATCCACCGCAGTCGGATCCGTGGCAGATAGGCGAAATTTTTTCGTCCAAATCGAGGGCGGATGAGCACGGCTGAAATAAGCCCATGCTCACTGCCCTCAATCATTTTTATCCTTTCCCAAAAATTTTGCCCACCCCTCCATTTATCTCCCTCCCGATCTCTCCCTTGCGGCCTAGCGGCGACATCCCGACATCCTTGATGGCGGCCTGCGACGAAGGTGCACTTCATCCCATTTGCCCTCTCTCTTAGGGTTAGGGCTTGTGGCTGCCGGCAACATGACGCCCCTCCTCCACTTTCCTCCTCAATTTGAGGACAGTGAAGTCCCATCTGTTTTAAGTAGAGGGGGGACGTCGCCCCTTCTCCCCTCCCCTCCTCAAGGGCCGCGCCCGCTCCTCCCCTTGGTGTGTGTGGAGGTGTATGCTTCCTCTTGCCTTTTGCGTCCATGACTTCATTGTTATTTGTTACAACGATAGCAGATCGTTAGACCTCGGGGATCTTCTTCCTGTTGTCACAATTGAGAGGTACTCGGCTCTTCATACCTATCTTTGAATAACTTTTTTTATTTATCATCTCATCTTGCGATAATTTTCATGACCATGCCTATGACGTCTGGCTATCTTCATGCCTAACCTTAATGAATTTAACATGTGATATCGTCATGTCTAATCTTCGAAGAATATCATTAAATCTTGTTCATGTTGGTGATAATTTTTATGAAACTGTATTAACTTTTATCTATTTTGTTAGATATTGACATGTATAAAATTATAGTAATTTATGAGTTTTGTTTAATTGAAGCGAATTCACAGCAGGAGAACTTAGCGAGTAAAATAGTTTTATACTGCAACATGTACAGTTCATTTTAGCCAAATTCCAGGGGGATTGAAATGCAATCTTTGAATTTTTTAAATTTTGAAGTTGTGATAATTCTTTACCATTAATTTGGTCTATGGATCTTCGATGACTCAATATATCCAGATTGCCATTAGATCATAAATTTCTCTGTAAAATATGTAATGTCACATACATAACAGCCATGTCCTGATAAAACATTCAATATCACCTTTTCCGTCAAATTTCAAGCTAGCCCTCCTATTTGACGGAGCATATTCATTGCGTTTTTTCTGCATATTGATCGACTGGCTCATGATCGATATGGAAATTTTTATGATTTGCATGATGCTTCTGCAAGCTACCGAGTTTGTGCTTGGTTATCTTTATTTGAGCCTCTATGATATTTGGTTGTGATACATTTTCAGTTGTTTCAATCCATTTGTAGTTATGCATGGTCAATATGTAGATTGAAAACTATTTTACCCTTGTATGGCCCATGTCTTTGAGGGATGGGGGATTATGTAACGTTATGTAACATTCTAGCTGTAAACAAATGGCCTGGGGTGGATGAAATATATATTTTGTTATGTACACAGAAACTATTAGAATCTTGAAGGAAGCTCGAGCATGGAGTGGTATGGTGCAATTGTTCGACGTTGGTCCTGTACCGAACTTGTGGCTCTCTGCTCTTTGACGTAGCCTGGACCGAACTTGAAGGAAGCTTGAGCATGAATAATTTTTTACTTATAATCTCATCTTGTCGATAATTTTCATGATCATGCCGATAACATCTGGATATCTTCATGTCTAATCTTAAAGAATTTCATATGTGATTATCATCATGTCTACTCTTCGAAGAATATCATGAAATCTTGTTCATGTTGGTGATAATTTTTATGAAACTGCATTAACTTTATCTATTTTGCTAGATATTGACAAGTATAAAATTATAGTAATTCTTATGAGTTCAGTTAAATTGAAGTGAATTCCATGCAGGAGAACTTAGAGAAAAGAGTAAAATAGTTTTATACTGCAACATGTACCGTTCATTTTAAACCTAATTCCAGGGGTTTTGAAACCGATACTTTGAATTTTTTAAAATTTGAAGTTGCGATAATTTTTTACCATTAATCTGGTCTATAGATCTTCGATGACTCAGTATATCCAGATTGCCATTAGATCATAACTTTCTCTGTAAAATATCTAATGTCACATACATAATAGCCATGTCCTGATAAAACATTCAATATCCCCATTTCCATCAAATTTCAAGTTAGCATTCGTATTTGATGGAGCATATTCATGTATTTTTCTGCATATTGATCGGCTTGCTCATGTTCGATGCCAAAATTCTTATGGTTTGCATGGCGCTTCTACGCGTCTCTGAGTTTGAGTCTGTGATTGGTCGTGTCCTTTTTTCTTTGCCTCGATACGATATTTGGTTGTGATACATTCAGTTATTTCAATCCATGTGTAGTTATGCACTGGTCATTACGTAGCTTGAAAAACTATTTTAGCATTGAATGACGTATGTCTTTGAGGGAGGAGGGGAGGATTATGTCTTAATTAAAGTTATGTAACATTTTAGCTTGAATTATTGCCTTGGGGGTGGATGAAAATCTATTCTGTTATGTGCACATAGAAGCTATTAGAATCTTGAAGGAAGCTCAAGCATGGAGTGGTATGTTGCTATTCTTGGACGTCACCTGGACTGAATTTGGGGCTCTGCTCTTTGATGATCCTTCTTCTAGAGCTGTGATCATGGAGCTGATTTTAATCTGCAGGGGAGGGTGCTGTAAGGCTGATTTCAGATCGATATCCAACAATTCTACTCGGGAATTACTTCTAAGCTCGGATGGAAGGCAGGGGGTCGTTTGAATTGGCCAACATTTCCTTGAATTCTTCAACAGTCAGGAAGGTTTTGGGCTTTTGCACAGTAAAGCATGGAGTTTTTCCTGCAGCATTATTTGCTCGATTTAGCCATGGTATGTTTCGACAAGTTGTCTTATTATTAGGTCATTTTGATTGGAGCTGTTTTCAGCAAGTCCGGTAAATATTGGTTTATGTCAATTAGATTTTTGCCCCCTTTTATAGTAGGTTGAATTTTGCCGATTGTTATCATTATTTCCATATATGTGAAAATACTAACCTTTTGCGCATTATGTTAGTTTGGACAATTTATGCTGGCTGATGCCATTATGGATATTTAGTGTTGCGCTTGGTTGTTGCTGCAGTTTTATGCCGTCGGTTTAAGATATTACATTAGCATTTTTCACTTAAAACGTTTTAAACTATGGTAATTGAAGAAATTATTCCCCTTCTATGACTGTCATCTGTTGTTTCACATTGGGGTTTCGTGACTTTATTAAGCATAGTCGTCTATTATTTTTTTGGACAAAAATGTCATTTCTCTACCCATTTTATGGGTAGGATTAGAATTTTATGGGTAGGTTTTTTGCCTCGAGTTTTGACTATCTTGTTCTACACAATCATTGATCATGTTCTATACACGCAAATTATTGTTCATATTACCTATCTCGCCAAACGATGTGCATGTCATTAAATATCATTGTTCATGTTCTATTAATTATTGAATTATGTGACTTATATGGTATTTAATTAATATTAGTGTTAGTGTATGGGTGGGGAAGGGATATAAATATGGGGAAAACTTAAAATATGTTATATGATACTTATATATCATATATGTATCATATATGTATAAACCGTTAAATTTGGGTCAGATGGATGAACGGGCAAAACACATGGGATCGGGTTGAAATTGGTGGGTCAGGTATTTAGAGGGTGGAGATCAAGATAAACGGTTCGGATCTTCCGAAAAAATGGGGGGCATAGGATTTTTGCTAGGGGGTTATTTTTGGGGGTCATTTGATCTCTCCTCTCTATCATATATGTATATACATATAACACAAATATATCATATATGATACATATATGAGAATAATGGGTATCATATGGCGTATGAGGCTATGCCTCATATACCAAGACACAAAAAGGTGGGAAGTACAACAAGTACAAGCCCATGTGGGGCTTGTACTTCCCACCTTTTTGTGTCTTGATATATAAGGCATATGAGGACCCATTATTCTCTACATATATATGGGTTTTCCTATATAAGTCCGTTAAATCTTCCGCGTTCCGATATTTGTCCCTTTAAATTTAGTACTTTCTAAAAGTAAAAGTCACTCAAATTTTCACATTCAACCCATAAGTCACTCAAATATATCATATATCATATATGACATCACATGAAAATAATGAGTATCATATGACAATAGAGGCTTAGCCTCATACAAAAATGGGGAAGTACAAGCTCCATATGTGCTTGTATTTGTTGTACCGTCCACTCTTCTGTGTCTTGGTATATGAGCCTAAGCATCAATTGATCTATGATATCCATTATTCTCATAAGATATATATACGTCTCATATATATCATATACGTATCATATACGATATATACATATGATACATATATATCATATATAATATAACGTATATGATATGTATATATGGTTTTTCCAATAAAAATCTGTCAAATTTTTTGTATTTCGATATTTGTCACTTTAAATTTAGTACTTTCCTAAAAGTCACTTCAATCAAGTGTATTTCAATCAAGTGTATTTCAATCAAGTGTATTTTGATATTTGTCCTTTAAAGGAGGACCGGAGATATTTTCTCAACACCCTTCGCAGCTACTACAATATATCGCAGCAGTAGTAGCTGCGATATCGCAAAAAGTAGGGAGTGGACTTTGATTCATTACTTATAAATGCACGTATTTGTAAATACGTTTTGTTATATTCAAAGAAATATATTTTCAAATATGGCATACAGACAGTGTTTTAAAACAAGTTATATGCGGCCGCATATACGGCCGCATATAAGGATGCGGCCTTTGACCGCATGAAAATTAAGATATGCGGTTGAATTATGCGGTCGGTTGCATAATCGGTCACATAATCGGCCGCATAAATGTTATGTGACCGCATATGCGACAACTAAAAAATCTCAACCCATTAAGAAACACGACCCGTTAAACATAAATATCAGTTTTTTATTTTAAAATGCTTATGTTTGACAAGCTTTTGATTTGGACGTAAAACTAAATAGTTATGTTTTGTGTGTAGATTGCTTTAAACGTTAGACGTTAGTTATTTTATGTATTAATCGTCATAATGGCGCTGATGTTTTAGTATCCATACTTTTAAAACTTGATATGATTTTTTCCTTATTCCTATCTTTTTTAATTTAATATACACAAACACATATACATAAACTTATTGCTTATTTATATACTAAATTATTCATTTTCGCGTAAACCGCGTAAACCGCATAATCGGCCGCATAATCCGCTTATGCGATATGCGTTCCTAGACCGCGTGCATAATGAAACCGCCTTTTATAACGCTGCGTACAGATGACAGAAACCAGGAGGGTGGAAACATCGGTGACGGCCAGTAGGGTGGAGACTCTGTAGATCAATGATACTTGCTTTATTTTTATGTAAAACTTTTTCGTTTTGTATATATGTATTGATACCCTGAGGTGATGATGGTATGCTTGTTTTGTATAGTATTGCTGATACTGAGTTGATGGTGATGGTTTTTTGGTATTTCTGGGAATTTTGTTAATATTATTTTATATATCCATTTGGATTGTGATGATGACGTTGATGATGATACATGGATATTTATGGCTGTGTATTATTCTGGAAACTTTAATTGTACATGATTTTTTTATTTTCTATTTTAAAAAAAATTAAACATTAGCCTTAGCTGTGGCCGTGGCTAGTATTTAAATTAGACACGGTCATGCCATGATTAAATGCATTAGCCACGGCCAGTCCGTCAGACTGTCGGTGCTAATGAGCACTAGCTAAGGCCAATCCGTGGCTAATGTTTGACATTAGACACAGACTAATTTTTTTTGCAACGGCCAATCCGTGGTTAAAGAGGGCATTTTTCCCGTTTTCATATGAATCACATTAGCCACGAACGTCCGTGACTAATGGTATGTGGCTAATGTATCCGTCACGGACCATCTTTCATTTGCCACAATTTTTTGCATTGGCCACATCATTTTCTACCACGAACTATTAGCCACGGAATTTCTAAAAATCCGTGGCTAATACTAATTAGCCACAGATTTCATGGCATTAGCCACAATTTGTCTGTGGATAATCTCCAATTTTCCAGTAATGAATTGATCCTTTTAAGCAGGTTGGCAGAAAGGAGTATGCATTTCCAAAAGTTTAGACTTATATTTTCTTTTTAGTAGTTGCCAATAACATACAAACCTAATTTTGTACAGACCATATAGCCTCATCTTTATCATTGCTCTTTTATCTTTTTGGTTGTAATTGTTGAACTCCGATTTAGGAGATATTTTTGTTAAATTTAGATAGGATGTAATACAATTTAGTTCCTATTTTAATGTTGCTAGTTAAAAATATCTAGGAGAATCGGTGTGTGATATTTTTCCATTGATGCTAGGTGTATTTAAATCTATAGAAAAAAAGAAAAATATATTCCAATTTTCCTTTTGATTTAAATACGTCCTTCCATTCACTTCTCCAGTATAGTTGGAAGCGTGGCGTCATATATGTTGTACTACACCCCTTGTAGCGCGTGGGAATACTGTTTAGAGTGATTGTTGCCCTATCACAATCTCGAATGGATTTTTCCTAGTCGACTCACTCCTTTAGATGTATTAAAATTAAGCTACATCCAATAATTTTACACAATCTTGCTAGTTTGCACTCGTATAATGCCTCAAGTACACCTTTAGTAACTCGTTGATCCTCTTTGGCTGACCATCCATTTGAGGGTGGAAACTTATGGCAAAGCTTAGATCAAATCCTAGCAATCTGAATAGCTTAGACCAAAACCTTGCCGTAAAGCGAGCATATCTATCGCTCACGATAGTTTTTAGTAACCCCAGTGCTTTATCACATTTGCATAGTAATTACCAATAAACACATCTACAACCAAAAACCTATCTAGGTAAAGCAAGAACCAGATCTCATGTTCCTTTAAATAATAATGCATTAATTTTCTAATCTACTGCTTGCTTTTAGGCAAAATGCTAAAGCTTCCTAATATGGGTTTTGGAATATATACAAAGGAAAGGGAAAGTGCAAACTGATGATATGAAGTCTACCGTATGAGATAAAAATTTGAAATGCAATAAGCAGTAATATATCGTTTACCTTTCTTACGAGCAATATGAATATCAAGATCTGATAACACTGAAGCAGAGGTAATATCAAAGGAGGATGGTTCAAATGAAGATGGATGTTCAGAATACAGCAAGGCAGAAGAATTAGTCGGGGATGAAGCAAATGGTATCATCGTTGTAAGTCTTGTAAGTCTGGCATACACATGCACTGGTTTAGTTTAATCTTTTTTCCCTGAAGGATGCAATACATACTGTGAAAGGGGAACATACTCAATCAAGCATGTCTGGTTAGCGGAAAAGTGAGGCATATACTCAAAAAATATAATATCAACAAACACTTGGTACCTTCTGTTATGCAGACAAAGTACATATATCCTTTTTGACTTCTAGAATATCTTAAAAATAGAAATTTAATATATTTAAGGGTCACCTTATTCAAACAAGGTTGCAAATTATGAACAAAACAAAACCAAAAACTTTTGAAGTAATAGATAAAAGAGGCTTGTTAGGACACAAACATGATAAAGGAGTCACCATATGAAGTACTAAGGAAAACATACAATTTATAAGATAGCATGATTAAGGAACTGCATCGGCCCAAAGATATTTTGAGACATTCATAGTAATCATTTATTCTAGTAAATGTTTGGGAGATGTGGATGTTTTCTTTCCGCTACCGTATTTTGTTGGAATGTGTAAGTACATGTTTTATGCAAAATACCACATGATACATAAAATCAGACACTTCTTTTTGCACAAATTCAAAAGCGTTCTCAGTACGCAAAATAAGAACTGACTGAAAACTGATTCCTTATTTTATTATAAGAACAAATTTTCAAAACAAAATGAGACAAAAATTATAAATAATTTTAAAACCTGATCAAATTTGAATTTAATTACAAAAATCGACCAATGTTTCACCACGTAGGATTTTGCTCACAAATTGGTGCTGAAAAACAACAGTGTTAGCAATCCTGGACAAAACAAACAACCAGGATTGATAACACCGATCAATTTGTGTACCCTTAAAATTGATCAAGGTTGATAATCTTGGCCATCTCATTGTAATAGCCATTGAGAAATATCCCAAAACGATCTTGGTTGGTGACTCTGGCCGTTTTGAAATCTTTCACTTTGCCGATGTAGTAAGAAGTTAGTTGATTTTTGTAATTAAACTTAAATTTGGTCGATTTTAAAAATTATTTTTAATTTTCAGCTTATATTGAAAATTTGTCCTTATTATAAAAATATGCAACGACAGTTAGAAACTTGAGTTCTATTCTTTAACAATATACCTAACTAGCTCTAAAATGTCTTCAACAAAAAAAAGAAAATGATGATATCCAGACGATGTAACTTGACACAATCTTAAATATCAGAATGGGCTACTCAAATGAACTCTGACTTTGACTAATAAAACGACTAGAATAGAAAGCTTGATAATGCTTGTCTATCTTACAAGACTCGCACGTTAAGGATAAAACAAAAAGCTCAATAGAGATCACTTGCTTAAGCTTCCGTAGTGACGGAACTCAAACAATGATGCTATTGTAAGATGGGCTTAGAGAAAGAAGCAGCAGTCATACACATACGATTTACTAATGTTCGAATAGCACATGCCACTAGCTTCATGACTCAAACCAATCTACATCCTAGTTTGTAGATCACAAAACACACAATACTATAAAAATATCACTGAGAATTTTTTTGCTTTTAATTAGCTAGCTAATAGATAACAAACTATCAGGAAAAAAGGAACATAAAGGACATATGGACAAGCCATTAGTAGCATGAACAACACCACAACTAGATATATGCAAGGAGGATCTTAAAAAATTATCATGAACAGAAATAATGAAATGATTAAATGAAAATAATTGAAATTTATTTTTGATACTTATCATGTGATTAGATCCTCAAGAGTCTAATATGCAAGGCATATCCGGGGGTGCTAAAAAGCACCCGTATTTGGAGCAGAAGCAGTGGCATATATAGCTGAATTCACTGGCAGAGTAAACCATGTAGCATGAAACTGAAAGAATCACTAGTATTTTGACTGTGGAATCTGTAAGATATGCACAAACATCGAGGAATATGCAACAGTAGGAGCATCTCATGATGAAGTATCTACCAACACGTTGGATGACCAAATTTCTCTTAACACTTGTCAGAAACATGGTCTGTGCATCCACAATGCTCACACTAATAAGATCTTTGTTAAAAGAAGCTGTCTGTATGAAGTTTATCCGCAACCTCCCAAAGCATCACATCTTCGGCCTTGGCAACGTTTGCAACCACCACCACCACCACCACTAGCCACCTTTGCATTCTCAACTCGAGAAACAGGAGTAGAGATACATGCAATGCTAGTAGAAACTCGCCTAACTCTGAAAGTGTAGTTAAGAGCGAATGAACTGTGTCTCTATCAAGAATCTATCTCCACACCTGACAGTCATATCTATCTCCACACCTGACATGTAAGTGACTAATTCAGTGCAACTAAGAACTTGGCCAAAGTAAATTCGTCCTTATAGTGCAACCGTTTCTTTATATCGATGACTAGTGACCAGTGACTGATATATATACAACTTATCAACAATTTCTTTTTAACTTCATATAATAGATAGAGAGATCACTGCGTCCATACTGCAAGGAGAACAATCGCTCATATAGCTTATCTACCATAGAGATATTTGCTTCATTAGAGTACATCTTATGGATTGTATCACATATCTCCTTTGCTATTTGAAGGAAGTTCACATTTACGCTGACAATTACCATATGTTGATTTTGGGGAAAGTGTGATTAGCCACAAAAGATGGCTAACCCTTCATATATATATCATCCCTTACTTTCTTTACACACACACCCAATACACTAACACACAATACTCCCCCTCAAGATGAGCAAAAGATATTTATCATGCCCATCTTGTTACAAGCATCCTCTACTCCTTTAGAGTTCAACCCCTTTGTAAGACAATCAGCTAGTTTCTGTCCAGAAGTAATGTATGAGATCTCCAACTGTTTCTTGTCCAGTCTTTCTTTAATGAAGAACCTGTCAATCTCTATGTGCTTCGTTCTATCATGTTGCACTGGGTTGTTGGCAATATTAATTGCTGACTTGTTATCACACAACAACCGCAATGGTCCTTCTCTCAGCAGGCGTAGCTCATGTAGGAGTGATCTCAACCAGATCATCTCACAGGTACTAAGCACCATAGCACGATACTCTGCCTCTGCAGTGGAACGAGCCACCAAATCCTGCTTCTTGCTGCGCCAAGAGACCAAGTTGCCCCCAACAAACACACAGTAGCCCGAGGTCGATCTCCTATCATCTAGGCAACTGGCCCAATCCGCATCACAGTAGCTTGTCACATTCATGTGACCATGACTACCAAATAATATGCCTTTTCCTGGACTATTCTTCAGATACCTCAGTATCCTGAAGACTGCCTCCATATGTCCAGTCCTAGGATCATGCATGTATCTACTTACCACACTGATAACATAGGCAATGTCAGGTCTGGTATGGCATAAGTAGATAAGGCGTCCAACAAGTCTCTGGTACCTTTCTTTGTCTACTGGCTCCCCTGATTGTGAATGCAACCTATGATTCTGATCAATAGGAGTGACTGCTGGACGACACCCCAACATACCAGTCTCAGACAGTAAATCCAGGGCATACTTCCTCTGTGAGAGAACTATACCCTTCCTGGACCTGGCAATCTCCAGTCCAAGGAAATACCCCAACTGTCCAAGGTCCTTGACCTCAAATTCTCTCGCCAACCTTACCTTCAAGTGAGAGATTCCCTCTTCATCATCTCCAGTGATAATAATATCATCAACATACACAGCCAAAAGAGTAATCCGCTGTCCTGAATGTCTATAGAATACAGTATGATCACCATTACTCTGCTTGTAGCCCATAGTGATGACTGCACGTCTGAATCTGTCGAACCATGCCCTTGGAGATTGCTTCAGCCCATACAAAGACTTGTCCAGTCTACACACCTTTCCCATCGTCTGTTGTGTGCTAAAGCCAGGTGGAACCTCCATGTATACCTCCTCCTGTAAGTCTCCATGCATGAAGGCATTTTTTTACATCCAACTGATGCAATTTCCATCCAAAATTCGCTGCACAGGATATCAGTACTCTCACAGTACTCATCTTTGCCACTGGGGCAAATGTCTCATCATAATCAATCCCATAAGTCTGACTGTAGCCCTTGGCAACCAGCCTCGCCTTGTACCTGTCCACCTTCCCTTCTGAAGTTTGCTTTATTGTGAATACCCACTTGCAGCCCACAGCTTTCTTCCCTGCTGGAAGTGAGACAAGTCTCCATGTCTTGTTCTTCTCCAGTGCCTCAAGTTCTTCGAGCATTGCTTTCTTCCACTGGGGATGTTGCTTTGCCACTCGCCAATCACTTGGTATAGGGATAGACTGTAAGGATGCAATGATAGCCCTATATGCATGTGTAAGAGAAGCATATGAGACGTGATTAGCAATATCAGTCTCATATCCATACCGTACAGGAGGCCTGCCGGCATTGATACGAGGCTCCCTACGTGATGCAAGTGGAAGATCTAAACTAGAGGAAGGCAAAGAAAGGTTACCATCCGTGATAGGAGATGAAGGCTGTAAGGAAGTTGGGACTCGAGCAGGCGTGATAGACTGATCAATCTCGACATGTGGCTGTGGAGCTAGTGGTTCTTCAGTGGGGAAGATGTCTTCTTGCTGTTCTCCATCGCCATGACTATCCTTCTGTCTCCTGCTATATTTCCTGCCGTACAACCTGTCTTCCTCCTCTTCCACCAAGGTCTTTTCTTCCTCACTGCTATCAGGACCAGTACCAGTAGGCCTGACAGGACACGGTATAAGTCCAACCACTACCCTCCTGTCATCAGTCTCCCCCTCTCGACCAGCTCCTCATGTGTTTGGAGAGGCACCAGTATCAAATACTGATGTAGAATCTGTCAGTCCTCCATAAAAAGGCTCAGTCTCCCTGAACGTCACATCCATACTCACAAACAGCCTTCTTTCTGAGGGACTCCAACACATATAGCCTTTCTGATGTGAAGGATACCCAACAAATATGCATTTAATTGCCTGAGCATCCAGCTTCCCCACAGAAGGTCTATGATCCCTCACAAAGCATGTGCATCCAAACACTTTTGGTGGAACAACAAAATTGTTCTTTCCCCATAAGAATCTCACATGGAGACTTCATACCAAGGATCCGCGAAGGCATCCTGTTGATGAGATAGGTAGCTGTCATCACTGCTTCACTCCACAATATCTTAGGTACATTCATGGTGAGCATGAGTGACCTAGTTATCTCCAACAAGTGTCTATTTTTCCTTTCAGCAACTCCGTTCTGTTGAGTGGTGTTGGGACAAGTGGTTTGATGAGTTATCCCATTCTCAGATAGGTAAGATGCAAACTCCTTGTTTACATACTCTGTCCCATTATCCGTTCTCAAGACACGGATCTTAGCCTCATACACATTTCTGACACTTCTATGGAAGTCCTGAAAACACTTCAACGCTTCGCCTTTGTTTTTCATCATATAAAGCCATGTCATCCGAGAATGACAATCTATGAAGGTGATAAACCACCTGAACCCACTTACTGAAGTCATTGGGCAGGGCCCCCAAACATCTGAGTGAATAAGATGAAATCTCTCTACACTCCTCATCCCCACACTAGGATATGATGTCCTAGTGTGTTTCCCAAATGCACATGCATCACATTTCAAATTCATTTCATTCACTCTATTTAAAATATCGGGATACATTTTACTCAAAATATCAAAAGGCAAGTGTCCCAACTGACAATGTAATAAAAGTACATCCCTTTCCTTCTCTCCACCACCAACAACCAGTGCAGCATTCCCACTAACTCTGTCAAGATACCACAGTCCATCACGCCTGACGCCAGTCCCAAGCCTCCTCCCAGTCTTCCTTTCCTGCAACACACAGTGAGTAGAGTTAAAAGTAATGCTACAGTCGAGATCATCAACAATAGAGCCAACAGATAAGAGGTTGACTGGAAATGATGGGACGTGAAGGACTGAAGAGAGGCGTATGGAGGGAGTGCACTGAATAGTGCCAATCCCTCTAATGGGTTGGGATGTGCCATCAGCTGTCTGAACAGTTTCATGAATGGTATGTGGTTTATATGTGGAAAACTGTTTATATGCTCTTGACACATGACTAGATGCACCTGAGTCAATAATCCACTCTATATGATCTCTACATGAGAGGGCTAATCGGTTACCTGATCCTGTATGAGCGAAGTGGGCAAAGTTACCGAATGGCGAAGCAACATCCCTAGTCTGGTCTGCATGACTCTCCGAGCTCTCAGTAGTAGACCTGGACTGTCTCCGCTGCTCTAGATCTGAAGCCTCAGCTGGCGTGGCCTCAATCATCACTGTCTCCTGTCGTCCATCAGCGGTAGCAAAGTTGGCCCGTGGGCCGTCGCGACCTCGTCCACGGCCTCCACGGCCCCAACGACCTCCTCCTCTGTCTCCTGTGCCACGTCCTCGTCCACTGCCCTTCTGTGGGCAGTTAAAGCTCAGGTGCCCCTTTACCCCACATGTGTAGCACTCTCGATCCTCGCTCACTGCTGCCACTACCGGTACAGCAGTGCAGCCCGAGTGACCTGAGTACCCTCATCCTTCATAACTCTCAGTCTGGTCTCCTCCTGTGCCATTGCAGCTATGACCTCCTCCAGAGATGGGATGGAGGATAGGTGACACATAGTCGCCCTCCTGACCTCAAAATCTCCATTCAGGTTCCTCAGAAAATGTGTCACACGCCTACGCTCCACCCACTTCCTGTGTATCGCAGCGCTCCTAGGATCAGGCAGATCAATAGGGTCATAGTGGTCTAATTCTGACCAAAGCCTTTTCAACTCCGCAGAGTAGGCTAGAATAGTCATCTCCCCCTGCTTCAAGGTGTCGACCTTGCCCTGAACCTCCATCATGAGCATCACATTCCCTGCTCCAGAGTACATTTTCTCCACCATACTCCATATCCCCGCAGCACTCTCTATGGCCTCCACCATCCCAGCGATGGGTGGAACCATCGATGTCATCAACCAAGCAGCCACCAGTGAGTTGGTGGTGCTCCAGACTTTCCAATCATCCCCAGTCTTATCCACCGGTTCCTTATATGAACCCAGAACGACGCCTTCTAACCCCTTCGACTTCAGAATGAGAAGCACCCTCCTGGACCAACTGAGCTAGTTCTTCGTTCCTTCCAGTTTCACATCATTGGGCATCAATTCCAGCTTCTGCGCGGGTCGTGAAGGCATCGATCCACTCGAGGATCCCAACTCCTTCGAAGCAAGCAGCTTCGTTATCTCTCCAATGAAGGCCTTCATGTCGACGGAGGTAAGATTGTCCCCCATCTCTCCTATCTCCCTCCTTAGATCCGCAGATCTACTTCTCCTCCTCCTCTTGAGCGAGGAGGAGAGGAGCAGCGGCGGCAGCAGCGCGCGGCGGCGGCGGCGGCGCGCGCGCGCAGCAGCAAGCGGCAGCTGCGGGCGCGCAGCGGCGGCGGCGCGAGGCTGTGGCGGCGGCACGAGGCTGTGGTGGGCGGCGGCGGCTAGGGTTTAGGGTTTTTGTTTTTGTGCTCTGATACCATGTTGATTTTGGGGAAAGTGTGATTAGCCACAAAAGATGGCTAACCCTTCATATATATATCATCCCTTACTTTCTTTACACACACACCCAATACACTAACACACAATACCATACTATTCAGCATCCAAGCATCGAAGCACGAACAAATTGATTGTTACTCCACCACTATATATTCTTTAAGTTTGGAGTCTGGGAGTTCATATGTGAGATGTTTTATCCTCTTTTATGTATCAATGAAGACAAAATGAACAAACCCAAATAAAATGTTTCCATCAAGCTTCTTTATGGTGACAGCTAAGATCTTTAGACAGAGGGTATCAGTAGCAAAAGACGGAGGAGTAACCATAGCTAGTGAAGAGTGGTGAATTAGGTGGTAAGAGCAATAGAAATCAACTAGTAGTAGGTAGTAGTCCTGGTAGCGCCAAACGAAAACCTGCATAGAATTATTTTGTCCTATTTAAGTTTAGATCAAAGTAAGAGCTTTTTAGTTTTAAAAAATATCCGATTCAAATCATATTCTGATCTGATCCAAGTTCAAATATAGAGGAGGAAGGAGAAGTGGAGATGGGGAGGTGGTGTGTTAGTTGGTGGGTAGGCACGGTGGAATAAAAAAAGGAAGAGATGAGGAGAGGCAGGTGATGGAGAAGAGAGGGATGAAGAGGAAGAGATGGAGCCGCAGAAGCAATGGGCGAACATTCGCAAGAGAAGCAGCACCTGTCGGAGAAGGATATGGGGTGGCAATGGCTGTGTCAAATGGTGATAGCTACGGCATACATGTTAGGTTTTTTTATTTGAAGGAAGATTAATCTGGGGTTAGGATTTAGGTTGCTTTAATACAATTTTAGGATTTAATATGAATTTAAAAAATAAGTTTAGAGAGAGATGTCCTCCACTTAGCTTTATTATTGATATATTTAGATCTTATAAGGGGTCGGGGACACACACACACACACACACAATACCCAATAACTAACTACAACCCCAGTACTCATAAAAGTATGAAATTACTTGCATTATAAGGATTAATTTTTGCCATCTGGTGTAATGTATCACGATACCCTATCGTATGTCCAAGATTAATCTAATGTCAACAGAAAATAGGTCTATTAATAACTAAAAATTAGAATTTAGATTACTATACCAATATGGATGTATCCATAAATGCTAAATGCTACTGTGTAATGGTTCTAACCATAGTTTTAGGTTTCGGCCGAAACCGACCGGTTTCGGCCGTTTCGGATCGGTTTCGGAGGGGACCGGTCCGAAACCACACGTCAGTTCTCGGTTTCGGCCGTTTCGGCCGTATCGGCCGGGGTTTCGTCGGTATCGGCCGGGGTTTCGGCCGTATCGGTCGGGGTTTCGGCCGTATTGGTCAATACCGGCCGAAACTTGTCCGATACCGACTGAAACTTAAAAAAATGAAAACAAGAAGAAAGAGGAGGAGGAAACATCACCAAAATCCAAAAAAGAAGAAGAAACGAAGAGATGGACGTACCTCATGGCCACTAAAGGCTTTCCATTTAATTACAAGCTTGACATTCAGCCACTAAAGGTTTTCCATTTATTTACAAAGTTATCATTTTCAGCCACCAAACCCTTCCATTTATTCAAAAGCTTGCCATTCTCATTTATTTTCAATCCTGTTGATCAAAAAAATGTAATATATTTAGCATAATACTTTTAACAAAATGTGTAACTAGTAAAAAAGTATTTGTGCTAATATTTGATAATATTTGATAGTATTTAATAGAGTTTTAAGTATCTGAAATTACCGATACCGATGAAACGAAACCACCGTCCGAAACCACCGAAACGGACGATACCGATACCGAAACCTAAATTTTGGGAAGAGCGATACCGAGACCGAAACCGAGACCTAAAACCTTGGTTCTAACCCAAAGTTAGTAATATTTTTGTACAAAATAAGTAGTTAAAAATATCAAATTTTATTTAATTGTAATATTTATAATATTCTGATTTTTTTCAGAATTTTTAGATCTTATTTGAATTTTAATTCTTTTTTCAACCAATCCATTAATCCAAACCCATTAACCAATAACCCGCTAACCCGACCTAAAATCCAACTAACCACACTACCATCTCCTCTCCTATAACCACTATCCTACTACCATATACTCAACCCCACTCAGCCTTTACTCCTCAAAATAACCACACTCCCCATAGTCTCTATCTTCTTTCTCTCACGCACTATGCTATCGAGGCGCTGACTAGTCGTCGACTAGTCGAGAGTCGGTGGAGGACAGACTTGAAATTTTTCAAAAGTCGGGCGGTGAGTCGAACACCGACTAGGCATCGACTTGGTTCAACTTTTTGACCGATTTGGTCCGACTTTTGGTCCGACTTGGTCCGACTTTTTCAGCATACTTTTACAATCAAAATACAAGAGGAAAAATTATTTGTCTCCCATTCTAACTTCGTGGTAATCAAAACATTTAAAATGGATCGAGTTGAATTCCAAGAGGAAGACAAGAAGGCCTTGAAATTCTCCCCACCAAGAGATTTTCAGCAGATGACCATCAAGTAATGAACTCTAGAAAATGTTCACTCTAAAACTGCGACTGGCCACATCCGTTTCCATGTAGAGATCTCATCCTTGGCGTATATTTTCTTATTCTGCCATAGAATCCAATTGTCCGATTGCATGCTTCCCTATGATCATTCTGACTGATGGTTGTTCGCCTCCATCGCGAACCAGGTGTATACTGATTGAACTCTAACATGACATTATCTGCAATAATATGCATGCAAAAGATTAAAAAATAGTGAATTTTCATAGAATTTATCTGAGCTAGAAAATTCTATGCCCAGTACAATCCTAAAAAAGAAGCAACGTCTGATACATGAAATAAAATATGTTAATATCTGGGTGTGACTAGTCGCCGACTCGTTCGACTAGTCATGAGTCGGTACTTGACCGACTCGTTGTCGACACACCGACTTAACTGCATAGCTCCCGCACTTCTTTTCCCCAAATTCAACATCTAATCTTTCTTCCAAACTTTATAAAAAAGGAAAACTCTAACTCAAATTTGAACCCAAAAGCTCTATATGTCGCTAAAAATATGATCATCTCTATCGGCATTATCACTAACATCTCCCCCTCATCATCTTCTACTTCTTTTAGTTGTAGGAAGCAACAATAGAGTAAAGGAGCAATAGTAGCTGCTATTGCAGGAAGCAACAGTGGCAGCAGCAGCAAGAGCAACATCGAGCTGTTGCAGCACTAGCACCGGTAATGGCAGCTACAAAACAGTAGCAGCAAGCACATCGGCATCGGCAACACTAGTAGTTACAGTATTGTATACAGACAAATTGAAAAACTATCCTTGACATCATACTTGATTACCATGTTTGATTACCGTCCTAGTAACTGTACCCGACATTATTTATTAATTTTGATATTGTATTTGTTTACTAGATCTAGCCCATATTACATGATCATGATACTATATATATATATCATTATACTTGTTTACCATACTCGATTACATATTCACAGATCTGCATGTGTTTACTGTATTAGATACCGCACCATTACATAATACCACAAGGTTTAAGAAACCCATTATTACAGAGGTTACATGGTTACATGGGGATATCACTCATACGTATTGGATTGATTGTACTTGACCATAATTGATTACTGTTGTTTACCATTCTTAGCCGGAATTAGGGCCCCGTGGCAGTGATGATATTCATATGTTGCATATCGTACCCTCAGACATAAGCTCAACATTAACATAGGAACACTGCATTGTTAACGTTACACCTTAGTAACACCATCTTATTAGAATTAAAATTGCTTAGTCACTACATTTTTGTTTATTACTACTGTTTCTATGAAACTATATTTGACTATTCATTGCATTATATATATATATATAATGTTATTACTACTGTGTTGATGCGTTTTGGACTTTTTGGGGTATTTTAGGAATGTTCAGTTTTAGGGGGGTTTTCGTAAATTCTGCAAATCTGTAGTTTTTCCTTTATTTATAGCTAGGGCCGGCTAGGGAAGGCGGTATGCTTGGTTCTATTTGTGAAAACCCTAGTCCAAGGTGTCCACTGACATCACCCCGAAGTTCTTAGGCTTTCTTCTCGAATTAAAAGCTCAGAGAGTGTCTCTTCTTGAATTGAGGCAAGTTATCTTGCTTATTTCAGCTCCAATAATCAATAAAATTTTCATTTTTTTGATCTTCCACCAAAAATCCCACCTTTATTCCCAAAAAGCCCTAAATCGTATCAAATTGGTATCAGAGCTTTCGATCCATAACGACCATGAGAGCAAAGGATATGATCGACGCAATGGAGGAGAAGATAGAGAAGATGGACGGCGCGATTCAAGACCTCACAAAGAAAATTGAAGATCAAGGTGCCGAGACGGATCAGAAATTGGTGCAATTCATGGAAGCCTTAAATCAGAAGTTTAATGCGATTTCTAAGAAGTTGGACTTAAATTAAGCCGAAACCCTAGATCCGGAGCAAAAGGTAAGACCTTTGGCCAATGGAAAGGAGAAAGTTGACCCTTTTCGCGAAGGGTTTCTCTTGGATGCAGATCACGACTTCTCTTGGATGACGAGAAACATGACTTCCATGGGGACGAGGAGGCGTAACAAGGGTTATACGACGTCCAGGGAAGCAAAAGAGAGGCCGACCATCAGCGACGACAGCAGCAAGGGGGTCGGCTGACCCTGGTGGCTCGTTAGGAGCCGCGTGAGGCCTTGGCGGCATGCAAGGGACTTGCGAGCCCTGGCGAACCGCCAGGGCCCCACGGGAACCCTGGCGGCCCACCATGGCCATCTGGGGCTTCTGACGGCCCGCCATGGCCATCCTGGGCCCCTGGCGGCACTGCCAGGGCCCCTGGCATCAGCAACTAGACTGTCGGGCCCACTTTAAGCCCCCAACGACCCCTCAGAGGGGATATGGGCAGTGTGGAGGTTTCAGCGATGGGATTAAGGGTATTTGTGATGATTTTGGCGCTGATTTCTATGGAGGGGCCCCAGGACATGATGCAAAGTTTGAGAACTATGGCAAGTACCACAGGAATGACCAAGGGGACTTCGTTGATGGATGAGTTGATTGGGGGGAGGCCGTTTGGGATGGAGTTGATGGAGGAGAACGCGACCCGGTGGGAGGCAATGGCTACGACATACCGGCTCACCCTCTACCACGACACCATGATTATCAGCAGGGGAGAGGTGCACCTGGAGGAGTCACCGCGGAGAACCGGGTTATGAAGTTGAAGATGTCCATTTTTAGGCTGAGGACCCAGATGGATGGATATACATGGTGGAGCGGTACTTCGAGGTGTCGATGGTTCGGGAGACAATGGTTGAGTGCAGTTGGGATCTGCTTGGAGGGAGAGCCACTATCGTGGTACCGATGGAAATGTCAGCGGCCTTTCCGCACGTGTGAGGATTTCAAGAGACGCCTTCTGGACTGCTTGGGGGAGGTGCAGACGGACTACGCATTTGAGAATTATGCTCTGAGGCAGGAGGGGACAGTCAGAGAGTACACCAAGAAGTTCGAGATGCGGGCCGAGTCCATATGGTGTTAGGAGAGTCCCTTGAGTGTTGTTTTATGAAGGGGCTGAAACCCACCATTAGATCAGAGCTGAGAATCCAGAAGCATGCGGATTTACTAGATCAGATGAACCTTGCGAGGATGGTAGAGGACAGATTGGCGGAGAAGAGGAGAGCTCGATGGGTGTGGGGAGGTCTTCTTCTTGGGAGTAAGAACCTGTAGGGGAACAGAAGGCGGCCACAGGGGGAGCATGAGATATGAGAAAAGCAAGTCAATGGATTATGCTTCAAGTGTGATGAAAAGTTTTCATTGGGGCACCAGCGTGGCGATCGTATCTTGCAGATATTGATAGTGAATGCGGAGGAGGATGGAGATGACGTGGTAGTGTTGGAGGCTGGTGAGGAGGAGGATCAGGAGCACCTGCATTTGGAATAACCCGTCCATGCACTTCACGCACCACCTTGAGGACAAGATGATTCTTCGGGGGAGAAGTAATGATGCATTCTAGACTTTTTGGGGCATTTTAGGAATGTTCAGTTTTGGGAGTATTCTGCAACTCTGTAAATTTTCCTTTATTTATAGCTAGGGTCGGCTATGGAAGGGGGTATGCTTGATTCTGTTTGTGAAAACCCTAGTCCAAGGTGTCCACGGACATCACCCCGAAGTTCTTAGGCTTTCTTCTCGAATTGAAAGCTAGGAGACTGTCTCTTCTCGAATTGAGGCAAGTTATCTTGTTTATTTCAGATCTGAAAATCAATAAAAATTTTCCTTTTTCTTTGATCTTCCACCAAAAATCCCACATTTATTGCACACAAAACCCTAGATTGTATCAAGTTTCTTTGAAACTAATTTGACTATTCATTGCATTACACATATATATCGATCATGTTATTTGATATTTATTGATTTATTATCCTATTTTTCTCTATTCATTTTAGTTATTATTATTCTATTAGAATTAGAGAACTTATTGAATGACCACACGCTGATAAATATTTCTGTTTATTTGTTTCTATCTTTTAAAATACATGTTAGGTTGAGTGATCGACTATATTTGAGTGCTGATTATTTAGGTTAGAATTCACATAGCGAGACTTTACTGAGGAGCTATTTCATCTCGTAAGTTTCCTCCGCTAACCATTTTCTTTCTCTCGCATTCCATACTTATATGATAGTCCTATCATGCCTTCTATACTTGTCATATTTCCATTTGATTGCATAGGTTTAATTGCTTATTATTTGTTAGAAAGAGAGAAGCTGCATATTATTATAGACGCATTACATATTTAGGTTTAAAGGAGGAATCCCAATTAGTCTTAAATACGTACGTTCATGACATCCTTCCGTTATCTTTAACATACCGGGAAGTGGGGCGTGACAATCTGAGTTAGCTAATATTCAGCTAAGAAATTAAGGTTTTGCTAGAATGAAGATAACAGGACTGTTCACAAAGTTAGACTGCAATACCTGATGGGGATCATTTACAGGGACAGCAAACGTGCTATTTGCATAGATAGGGAACTTCTGAGGCGTTCCTGGGTGCTTCAAAGAGCTTGAGCCAAGTAAAAGCTCACCTTTCCCTTTTAAAACAACAAATACCTCTTCACATGAGTGGCGATGGATCGGTGTCCTTGTCCCTGGTGCAAAAGTTTGAAGCCAAATTTCAACCTGGCAAGCACATAGATTATGATATAAGTGGTCCATTTAAAATAAATATTATTTTTATAATTCACATTAGCAGAAATTGAAGAGTCAGTTTTACAAAAAAATAACTTAAATATCAGCAGCTTATGAATAGGCTACGCAACGAAACAAACCAATATTTAGATCATTCTCCATTCTAGCATTCTGTTGGGATGTAAAACCTACACAAGCTAGCAGATGAAATACCCCAAATTTTACTGAGAATTAAATCAGCCCCACTGCAATAACAAGATATTCAAGACTGCATATCAATAATCTCAAAGAAAAACATAAAGAAAAACAACACCGAGATTTAATGTGGTTTGACAATATGCCTGTCTCCACGGAAGGGAAAAAAAGGGAGACATTTTGTTAGTAGACTAGATGAGAAAATATGCCAACGTCTTCATTGCCTTTCTAAAGATAATGCTTAATAAGACTCTCTTCTTTTATGGAATCTCTCACAACCTCTCAATGGGAAGAAGAATGCATATGGAAGCCCACTGCAGAAAGCAACAGCTTCGTTGCTTCTTCGTAACCCTTATAGAAGGTGCCTAGCGCTATCCTTAAACCGCGGCGGCTTTTTTGTTGAACAATAAGACCTGGACGATTATCCCTACCCTCGGTAGCTTACGAGTTTACGTCCATCCCTGGTCGGGTACAGTTTCCTTTCTTGCTGCGCCCTTGTAGCCGTTACCCGCTTCGAGGTCAAGCTATCGGACTTAGTTGCATCTTCGGAGAGAGCCGGATGAGGGGAGACCCTCACGTCCGAAACATCTCTTTTTTATGACTTCCACTTCTCGATCCCGGCCCGGAAAAGTGACCGACCAGGGCGTTCCTTCGTAGTTTTCTTAGGGTTAGGTTATGGATTACATCGCCTTAGTGGGATTGTCGATAAGCAAGACCTTGCAAAGACTAGCTTCTAAGGCTCTCTTTGAACTTGTTGCTCACTGACACCTACTATATATTCCGGTTTGTCTTCTAGTGGATTCCCCTCCCGAGTACAGTACCCTCCCAATGAAGTCGTCGAACTAAACTATGCATCTAGCCGGCCGGTCTTTCGGCCGGATCCCCCTGAAAACCGTACGTGCGGGTCTCCCCGCATGCGGCTCACGCCATTCGAGGTGGCCCAGCCCAGCATTCATTCGCAAATCCTTATTAGGGTGTTTTTCACAAGGCTTCCACCACTCTGATGACTCTTAGATCATACCTATAAAAGGAAAATAACAGTTGGATTAACTCACAAGTAGGAGGACCCAACCTAAAAGCTAAGTGACTGTTTGACTTCAATAAAACCCTTTCCATGGGTTCCAAGATTTTGTGGAAACCCATATCTTAACTTTTTTTGGGAAATCAGTTTTTTCTTGTTTGTTTGGTAGGAAACCTATGTGAAAAGCATGTGGAAGCAATTTGCAAGCTTTCCAATGTTTATTTGGACTGGAATTCAACCATGCTAGAACAATGGAAACCTCTTTCCATTGTTTAGTTTGGAGAAAATAGAGCATGGAAACTCAAGTACAATCACCACACTACCTAAATGTGAGCTTAATGCACTAATAAGGCAAATCCCCCAATCTGTGTATAAAAGAAATTGGTTGAGGTAAGCAAACTCATGAGAAAATAAAGCCCAATGACTAGAAATGGCTACTTGGCCATCTCCTACTATTACATATAGCAAATATAACTTGTGTAGCAGCTCAAGCTCCATTTTCAACATACGTTGGACTGACAAAAATGTACAGCTCAAGGTCAATAACAAGTAATGCGGGTAGCAAACATTACTAATGTGGCCTTCTTACACCACTAAAGACACTATTAGTGAGGAAAATGAAGGTAAAATGTTTTGGGGGTGTACTAAAAATATCCCAACAGAGTATGTGATTTCATTTCATGGTTGAGTGAGGATGCGGACATCACAGACCCTCAACCGAGAACCAAGTGGAGACAACAATTTTCAAAGAGAGCAAGAAGGAAGACCCCAAAGAATTAGCAACCCAGATATTGAAAAAAAACTTAAGTTAAACTATCAAAACTATAAGTTTGCCAAAACAATGTTCTCATAATCATTATGCTATGCTTTTTTAACTATCATTTTGCTTGTGTATGAAAAAAATATGATCTGAGCTCAATATCTTGACAATAGAGTATGAAAGATATTGAATCATTATATAAATAGTTTGATTGTTAGATTTGATTTTATAATTGGAACTTGATCGTGTCATAACAAACAATAACCGACACCTTGAATTAGGACATAATGAATCGGCGGAGAATATCACTTAGAATGGGGCGTTGTCTTGGACTTGGAGCAGTTATCATATCCAATAGTAATTGTAACATTGAAGAGTATATTATATAACATGAACTCAATCTAGGTGTCTAGAACAACTTATGCACTACTAGCTAGGATGGACACACAGAATGACACATGGAATAGCTCCTAAATTCCTTACAGACAGCCATCCCAA
Organism: Scilla litardierei; assembly: GCA_030789695.1. Lineage (NCBI taxonomy): Eukaryota > Viridiplantae > Streptophyta > Magnoliopsida > Asparagales > Asparagaceae > Scilla > Scilla litardierei. The sequence continues at coordinate 12,714,343 of CM061137.1, read as the reverse complement.
AACACTTGGTGTGGGTTGCTATTTCAGATGTGGATAAGTAATCACAACCTAACTTTGCAAGCTCAAATGATACATATTGAACTTATGATGAAAACTAAACTTTAATGCACGATTAATTTATGATATATTACAACAAAAAAATCTATATCAATCATTACCGTGTTATGAAACTTGTTTTTTCAAACATTAGTACAAAATCATACTGTAGTGCCTTGCATTTTTATCACAAAATACGAGACACAAGTGGTGATAGTTGTGGGTCCAAAAGATCAAATAGGGGTGAGGATGAAGCCAACGAGGAAAGTGGCTGCAAAAGTGAATGCTAAAGTAACTTCAAAGGGAGTTATAAACAAGTTTTGGTAGCCACATCATGACAACGTTTTCATCCCTTGCTTCTCAATCTAAGGAAACAATAGTGACAAGACCTTAAAAACTGTTTTCTCCAAGGTTTTAGGTCTCGGTATCGGTCTCGGTTTTGGTCTATTGAAAATTTGGGTTTCGAAATCGGTATTGCTCGTTTTGGTGGTTTCGGAAGTAAGTTTCGTTTACACCGTATCGGTAGTTTCAGATACATAAATATCTATCAAATACTATCAAATAAATAAATGATTCATGTTTGTAAATGTAATACAACTATTATGTAAATAAATGTGTAATGTGAGTAAATGAACTATGTAAATAAATGTCTTGGGCACCACTTAGTGCTGCTACTCACACTACACATTTTGCTTAAAAAATATTGCATTTATTTACAGGTTTTCCATTTCAAGTTTACATTTATTTACAGGTTTGCTAAAAAATATTGCATTTATTTACACATTTTGCTAAAAATAGTGCCGCTATTCACACAACACATTTTGCAAAACATAGTTCATTTATTTCCAAGTTTTCCATTAAAATGGCAAACTTGTAAATAAATGCAATATTTTTAGTAACATGTGTAGTGAGTAGCAGCACGGTCATATTTTAGGCTCTCTCCCTCTCGTGACGTGACTCATGCTACACATTATCCAAAAAAATAGCAGCTCGCGATCATTTTTAGGGCGTTCTATTCCTCTCGATGTCTTGCCCCCATCGAGCGCTGATCGGAAAACAAAACGAGGTGGAGGTGGTGGATGTTTCGAGGGTTAAGGTGGTGGGAGACGGTGCACACGCTAAGGTACGTCTCTCTTCCTCTTCGGCTTTCGCTTCCGCTTCATTTTTGGGTTTTTTTTAATTTTAAGCTTTTTCTTCTTTTCTTGTTCTTCCTCTTCCCCCCCTCTCTCCTTGTTTTTTTCTTCTTGGGTTTCGGCCGAAACGTTGTTGTTCTGGCCGGTTTCGGCCGAAACCTTCCGGCCCGTTTTGTCTCAGTTAGGGCCGAAATTGGGACAAAACACCCGATACCTATTCGTATCGGGCAAAACCTTGTACATTGGTTTTCTCCATGATTACTATAGAGATCTGTAAGAAATTCAACATAGATTTTGGTTATGAAATGATACCAGTCACATTGTTAGAAATGGCACAACAAGTTAAACAAAAGATGGCATAATCTTGGTTGAGCGCTCTAACCCAAAACTTAAATAATTAGGAAGAGGACAAGTGTTCAATTTATATTCACCTTTTCTATTATTTCTAATTATTTTTCTGGCCATTCTTCCCTCAATTTCAAGGTGGATTTACTGTGAGTTTGTGCAGAAAGAAAACCAATCCACGCGTACTTTTAACCAAGTGCATGTGTGTTAATCCATATGCATCTTTTTTAATGTGCACTTTAAACAAGCGTAGGTGTATTTTCCATGTGTACTTTTAAACATGTGCATTTCAATTTTTTAAAAGAAGCAAAGTAGATGGATGGCCCGGATACTATGTTAGCACGAGAGAATAAGAGGATCAATGGACCCACGATGAGTTAAACTAGTGAAGCATAACCTTAATTGAGACACTCTAACCCAAAAGCTTAAGCTATTATTAGGTAGAGGCCCAATTTACAATTTATTAACTTCACTTTTTCTATTTTTCCCGATTTGAGACAATTTTTTGTACGCATGAAAACAAATTGATATTCTTTGATATTAGTTGCATTTGGTGGGATGAGGAAAAAAACGACAACGCTCAACAAGTAATATATGACAAGTGACATATAAGTAAATTTATGTATCTAGCATGGTTTTTACAGTTTACCAGTATATTATTTGAAATAATGAGAAAGTGATAACATGTGTGCAGGCAAATCCAATTCTAGGCTTACAGAATATGTCAATAGGCATTTAAAACACTTTGATAATCTATATATCAATAATTACTGATGTAGAACACAAACGATTTAGGGATTTTAGGGAAGAAAATAATTGTCTTCACACCAAGAGATCCAAGGCTTCGCACCAAAGAGAGGACCTTTCACAGGTTTTGAGGGAAAATTGCTTTCAGGTTTTCATTGATATCAAAGTATCACAATACATGGCTTTAAATAGAATAACAATCCCTCAACCCTCACATTCTACCCAATGTTGGACTAAAACAAAACAGAAAAAAGATACATTCAGATTTCAAAATGGGCTTGGGCCCATCCATAATGAGCCGGGTTGAATATGATGCCTCTTGCGCGTGTAAACCCTGATGTCCCCATCAACTCTCCCCGAGTGGGAAGAACTCGGCTCCGACGAGTGTAGGGCCGGCTGGCTGTCATAGTGCTCAAGCAAATTTGGGTCTAGCCTCTGAATTTCTGTTCTGGTAATCCAAGTACAGTCTGATTCTGGCCGGCCTTTCCAACTCACTAAGTAACGCTGATAACCACATTGCCTGGTGATATAACATGTTCATCTAATATGTGATCAATCTGCTCTCTATGTGGATGTATGGGTGGTAAAGGAGTAGGCTGAGGAATAGCAGGGACACGCAAGTCATCTTGGGAGGGCTCAAAGAATGGGTCTGTGGGTATAGCTGTTGGACCTTTATAAGCCACTAGATCTTCATTATTAAAAGTTGAGCTAGTCCAATAATCTGCAGTGAGATCTATCACATATGCATTAGAACCAATTTTCTTTAAGATTTTGAATGGGCCAGCACTACGAGCCTGCAGTTTCTTCAAGGTTCTAGGAGGAAACCTCTCAGATCTGAGTCGCACCATAACATAGCCACCTTCATTAAACTCTTCAAAATGCCTGTGAGTATATGCAATGGCCTTATATTTTTCATTACTAGAATGAATTCTCATGCTGATCTCTTTATGCAAGTCGTGAATGAGTTGTGCAAATGACTTAACTGACTCAGACACTCTATGATGATGCGACATGTGAATGTGGTTTATAGGCTTTCTAGGTTTGTAACCATGGACTACCTCAAATGGACTCATGCCAATGGACCTATTTATTGACCCATTATATGCAAACTCGGCAGTGGAAAATATCAGATCCCAATTACTAGGATTTTCACCCACTAAGCATCTGAGAAGATTCCCTAAACTACGGTTCACTGCTTCAGTTTGATCATCAGTCTGGGGGTGATAAGCAATGGAGAACTTGAGCTTAGTGCCCATCATATGCCATATAGTTTTTCAGAAGTAGCTCATGAACTTTACATCCCTATCAGACACTATACTCTTGGGTAAACCATGGAGACAAACAACCCCATCAAAGTAAAGCTTGGCAATGTGTGAAGCATCTAAAGTTTTGGAGCAAGAGATGAAGTGTGCCATCTTGGAGAATCGATCCACAATGACAAAAATTGAATCATGCTTTTTAGGTGTGTGTGTGTGGAAGTCCTAGCACGAAATCCATACTAATGTCGTGCCAGGGACAATCTGGCACAGGTAAAGGTGTGTAGAGGCCAGTATTCTACTTTCTATGTTTAGCCATCTGACAAACTCGATATTGACCCACCAGAGTGGCAACATCTCTCTTTAGGCTCGGCCAATAAAACTGACTCTCTACCGACTCAATTGTCTTATCTCTCCCAAAGTGTCCTGATAAACCTCCAGCATGTATCTCCCAGACAATAAAATCCCGCACAGAAGTGCGTGGAATACATAACTGTGTGGCCATAAATAGATACTCATCCTACAGGAAATAACTATCTTGCTCTCGTACTAACTCATCCTGAAGGGTAGCAAAAATCTCACCGAAGTCTGGGCACGACATGCAATCTTTCTTAATCTTCTCGAATCCTATCACCTGAACACTCATAGCAAATAGGAGAGCCATCCTGCGACTGAGTGCGTCAGCGGCCCTATTCTCAACCCCCGCCTTATGATTGAGGACAAATGTATACTCCTGAAGAAAACCAACCCACCGAGCGTGCCTAGAGTTTAGTTTCTTCTGGGAATTGAGATACATCAAGGCCTCATGATCCGAGTACAATACAAATTCTTGCGATAGGAGATAGTGTCTCCAATATCGTAATGCATGCACTATCGCATAGAATTCCTTATCGTAGGTAAAGTATCGTAGTTTGGCATCACTAAGTTTCTCACTAAAGTAGGCCACATGATGCCCTTCTTGACTTAAAACTCCGCCGATACCTATACCTGACGCATCACATGCAACCTCAAATGCTTTCATGAAATCCGGGAGGCGCATAACAGGCGCCTTAGACATACTTTTCTTTATATCCTCAAACGCCTTGACGGCAGATTTGGTCCATATAAAGCCCCCTCTTTTCATACAGTCAGTGATTTGGGACATGATGGTGTTGAATCCCGCTATGAATCGACGGTAGAATGTGGCTAACCCATGAAAACTCCTAACCTCGTGTAGGTTGCGGGGTTCAAGTCAATCTACTATTGCTTGGATCTTTTGGGGATCTGCATGCACTCCCTCTGAGGAAACACCAAAATCTAAGAAGATGATGCTATCAGTCAGGAAGGAACACTTCTTAAAGTTTGCATAAAGGCTCTCCTTTCTCGGGGTATTGCATACCTGCCACAGATGGTTTATGTGTTGCTCCCTAGATTGGCTATAATAAGGATGTCATCAAAGTATACAACTAGAAATTTCCTCATGAATGGTCGTAGTACTTGAGTCATCACTCTCATGAATGTGCTAGGGGCATTGGATAGGCCAAAAGGTATTACCATCCACTCATATACACCATCCTTCGTTTTGAAGTCCGTTTTCCATTCGTCCCATGTGCGGACTCTAATCTGATGATAACCACTCTTAAGATCAATCTTCGAAAATATTGTGGCGCCAGTCATCATATCAAGCATGTCATCAAGCCTAGGGATAGGAAAACGATACTTGACCGTGATCTTATTAATGGCACGGCTATCCAAACACATTCTCCATGATCCATCCTTTTTGGGTGTGAAGAGAGCTGGCACTGCACATGGGCTCATACTTTCCCTAATAAAACCGTTGACTAACAACGTCAACTTGCCTTTTCAGCTCAACATGCTCAGTAGGGTTCATTCGATAATGAGGCAAGTTGGGAAGTGTAGCTCCTGGGACTAAGTCTATGATGTGCTGAATATCACGCATGGGTGGAAGACAGTCTGTGAGGTTTTCAGGAAAAATGTCACGGAATTCTTTCATTATAGGCGTTATCTCTTCTGGGATCTCCTCCTGACTAATCTTACAAATCTCTCTCGCAACTAATGCATACATGACCGATTCCTTTCTAACTTCTCTCTTCAGCTCCTTAGGACTAATAATATGTAAGCTCTTACCCTTAGTTGCTTCCTTCTTTTCAGGAGCGGTCATCTTGTGTTGTATGAGATTCAGCTTGATTTTCTTGCCTTCATGTGTGAATATACACGAGTTCGAGAGACCGAAAATCATGACATCCATGTCAAAAAACCAAGACCTCCCCAAGATGATATGACCAACATCCATGTGCAGCACATCACACCAAATCTTGTCCTTATATAATCCAAACTGAATAGGGACAAGACATCTTTCTTTGATGCTAATGGATGAAGCATCCACCCACGATACCTTATAAGGACTAGGGGGACTGGCTGTAAACCTATGCGTGAAACGAGCTTAGATGACACAGCATTTATGCAACTTCCGTTATCAATGATCACCTTACTATGCTTGTCACCATGTGTCACAAAAGTGTGAAAAATCACAGTCATACGCCAGTTATTACTCTCTTTGGTCTGAGCCAGTGCACAACGTACAACACCAAGTCCAGAGTTTTCAGAGCATGTATCGATAAGCTCTACTTGCGTGGGTATGCTCTGAATACAGCCTAGTCTAGCCGATTCTTCATCGGTCTCATAGCATGCCTCAATTGGCTCATAAACTTCTTCTTCCCCATCTATGTGGTCATCTCCCTCGGCATCATGTACTAACAAGGCCTTGGAAGGGCAGCTTCCTGCGAATTGACCAAAACCTTGACACTTATAGCATTGGGTACGTGGACCGGCTCTTGAAGACTCGCCCATAATACATTTTCCTTTGTCATTCATGTGGGTGGGGGGTCTCTGGTCAGATCTAGGTTGGGATTGAATCGGGGGTGGTTTGCTACCATTTGGTGCTGGGCAACGTGGCAAATCTTGTGAATCGTAACGCCTAGTAACTGGAGCATGATGAAAGCTATCAATATCCAACACAATCTGATAAGCATGCTCTAGTGTGTGGACATCACGAAGGATGAGCTCCTTACGTAGGTCAGGTCTAAGGCCAGCCATAAACCTTGACAATGTCACACTCACATCTTCCTTCACATCGCATCTTATCATATACTCGTCAAACTTATCGACGTATGTGCGAACCGACAAACTATCATGGGTGAGATACTGCCATTGGTCTAGGATTCGCTGGTGATATGACGTGGGTAAATATTTCTCCTTCAACTTCTCTTTCATCTCATCCCACATACCTATGGGCTCTTGTCTACCCTGGGCTAACATGCGCTCAACATTCTGCCAATATAACTTCGCAGGTCCGATAAGCTTCATCCTCGCAAACCTCACTTTTCTCTCTTCAGACATGTCATACCATCCAAAATAATGGTCCACATCGGCCATCCAATCAATAAAAGTCTGGAGATTCAGACGACCATCAAAAGTAGGTGTGTCTACCTTAATGCCCCTGATCACACTATCGCCTCTATCACGTCGGTCATAACGGGGTCTCTCTAGATTGCCTAAGTGGACTAGGCGTGTATTTGTCATGACGGTTAGATTGCCTGGATGGACTAAGCACTCGTCTCTCATGATGTGGTCTCTCTCTATTTCGCCTAGGTGGGCTAGGCGTACTTGTGCATATGAACCCTCATCTGACGTCCTCTGTCTAGTGTTCTATAGGCGTAGCACCCGGTCTAGACACTCGCGAGACTCCGATCTACCTTCACGGATTTGGGTTTCTAAAGCAGCTAACCGGTTAATGACATCTCTCAGAGTAGGTTGGTCAGCATCCATGGTATTTAAGATCTGATAAATACTGCCACTACGTGTGGACATGCAAATACTTCTAAATGATGAACACTTGACTAATGTTTTTTTGCCTTTTTTGAATGTAAATGAGATGTTAACTAATGAAACTTCCTATGTGATGCAGGTCAATGATGTAGAGATCAACTAGCAGAAGTCATTTGAGCAATTCAAATTTCTAGGCATGTGCAGCTATCGCAGCAAATTCAAATGTTTAATTTGGAGATCTATAATGATGATTTATAAGCTGTAATGTAACTATTCAAATATCTTAATGAGAATAAGTCTTGTTGCAATATGACAGTAAATTGAAGCTCTCCTTTTAATATCAAACTTTATGGCTCTAAGCAAAAATGTGGGCATATGGTTGTTTTCGTTTGCAATGAAAGGCTAGCAGCAATTGACAAAAAGTGGCTAAGGAGAACTCACAGCAGATCTTCCCGCAAGGAAGATGAACATGTCCAAGTAAGGTGGCGTTGCGTCCGTAGTTGAGTTCTCTAAGCACTGCCGCGAACCGTTCTGAATTTGGATCCTGAACGAACTTGAAATCTCCAAAATACAATGGTTGCAGAAAATATCCTGAAAATATGTAGAAAATACTCTGAAAATAACAGAAGTTACTGTATCGGCATTGTCGCTATCGTGAGTTCAGCGCAGATCTGAGGGATCACGTCCACAACTCCCGGATCTGAGAGATCTGAGGGAGGTGCGCTCTGACTGTTAACCAAGCGAGCGACCTGAGCGAGCGTCGGAGTCGATCGAGAATGGACCAGCGGTGGCAATCTCAATGGAGGTGGCAACCTGAGCAAGCGACGGAGGCGGAGCTCCGATCAGATCGTTGGAGCGAAAGGGAGCGGCGGCGACCAGATCTGAGGCAACGACGGCTTCGATCTGAGGCGGTGGCGACTAGATCTGAGAGGGAGACTCGGCGGCTTCGAATTTCGACGGTGGCGAATCAAATCTGAGAGGGATCGGGGAGATCTGAGAGGCGGCGGTAGCGGTGGTAGCGGCGGCGAAGACAGTGAGAGGCGGCGGCGGCGAGATCTGAGAGACAGAGATCGATGAAATCAGAGTGACGGCGACGGCGAGATCAGAGTGAGAGGCGACGGCGACGAGATCAGAGTGAACGGCGGCGACGAGATTTGGGACGCACAGATCTGAGAGGCGGCAGCGGCGGCGAGATGTTGAAGGTGGCGGGGAGAAAAACGACGAGGAGGCATGGGTGCTCGAGTGGGCTTCGCTGGCGACGTGCAGGCTCGGGGAGGGAGAGATCCGGCGAAGGATCTGGCAGCGACCAGATTTGATGTATTTTTTTAAAGGAGACGGCGGCGGCGGTACTAGATGTTAGGGTTTGGAAAACTGGGGGTTTTCAAGTGGAAATGAGAATCGTTCGACTCTGATACCAATTTGATGTAGAACACGAACGATTTAGGGATTTTGGGCAAGAAAATAATTGGCTTCACACCAAGAGATCCAAAGCTTCGCACCAAGAAGAGAACCTTTCACATGTTTTAAGGAAAAATTGGTTTCAAGTTTTCATTGATATCAAAGTATCACAATACATGGCTTTAAATAGAATAACAATCCCTCAATACTCACATTCTACCCAATGTGGGACTAAACCAAAAAAGAAAAAAAGATACATTCAGATTTTAAAATGGGTTTGGGCCCATTCATAATGAGCTGGGTTGAATACGATGCCTCATGCGCGTGTAAACCCTGATGTCCCCATCAATTACCTTTGTGGAAAAAGTAATGCTGACTTTGTATAAAACTGAAAGGATTGTAGATATGTTTATATATATAATTTGAGATATATTAAGCTGCTTTACATAAACGTGAAGAGCCAAGGACTATTACTTTTGCAAAGTCATAACAATATGTGATATGTTGTAATTGTTATATGTTACTAAATGAATAAAAATATGTCAGGGCTTATGAATGAATGAGCATGTTTATGTAAAAACACATATATGCGCTTTCTTTGTTATTTAAACATCTTGTGTTAGCCGTCATGTTCCCATGTCCTACGTTTATAGGAATTACCGTGTCATGCATCCGCGTCAGTGTCATATCCGTGTCCTGTGTCCATACCTATTCTTCATAGGATCTTGCTATAGGGGTGAACACATTGACATATTAATATGCTAAAAAGTTGGTCAAACTTTATGTCGATCTTTCTCAAATCTGAGACATGTCCATATCCAGCACCATTTCTAACTGTAATAACATATCCAGCACCATTTCTAATTGTAAATGCTTAGACATAATGATGTAATATGTATTGCTTTCCCATCATGAAATAGCTTATCAATGAAGTCAGCTTTTGAAATGGTAGACACGAAGAGCTCCTTGCCATTGATATGTAGAAAATTAATCTCTTGGAGTGTCCACAAAATATCAAACTTGAAGATGTGCATACCTCAAACCTTCACAAGCACAATGGAAATGTTGTTTGACTAACATTGTCAAAGTAGATAACAAAATGAGCTGAACAGTGAATTCTCTTCAACATCAATTTAGCAAAGAAATTTAAGCACATATAATGAAAAAACATTTCACAATATCATGATTTAACAAAATACCTCTTTCATCCCATGCAAAACAGCTCCTGCAATGGTGACATGCGCCAAACCGCCTCTTCCAAAGTCACTTTGAGAAGCTTCACTTACATTTCTCACCAATAAAGCACCTGGAAGAGAAAATTATTAACTCTATATCTACATACGCATAGATTTAAGATAATTTGTTGATAAATTCAGCATGGTTGGATGAACGTAATTGTATGTCAGCATAGAAGGACAGTTCCGGATTAAAATCAAGTCAATCAGAAAGCTCAGAGTTCGCAATACATTTAGCCAGAAAATTGAGTATGCTCCTGCAAGAAACATGATCATGAAGTACTAATGCAATTTGTTTTCTTGGGACATCCAAAAAAAATAGTGAGTAATTTTCAAACACATTGCCTACATTTATGAAGAAAGTAATAATTTTGACACGATAAACAGAACTTACGAAAATAGATCAAACAAATATATTTACTTTAGGTGTTCATGTGACCTCTGACAGATGTTCCCCATTACCTTATTTTGTTGGGGTGTGCGTGCACAAGAATTATTCCAATATTAAACATAAACAATGCAAAGTGAGTACTTAAAACACTCCTTTATTGTGTCACTTGGCAAATTTTGAATAGATATACCGATTGATTCTGTAATTCAACGTACAATATCTTAAATGTGGCAAACACTGACCCAAGTCAAATGCGAAAAATCATTCACAAATGTGACAAATTAACTAAAAGCAGATCTAGACTCAACACGACAAGGTCACCATATATCTAAATGAATAATCTTAAAAGATTTTTGAGCACACTTATTGACTTGCCGTTGATAAACATAGGATGATGTTATGTTTTCTCAATTGACAGGACTCACACTCCAAGCTAGACAAACTATGAAATGTGGGATGCAAAAATTTTAAATTCTGAAAAGCTGGATGACCTAATCTGCAATGTGTGATATAAGAGGTAGTAATACCAGAGCAAACTACTGATACAATCTTCGCATCCAAATGATAGAGATACTAGACTCGCACCATGTGGCAATTGTCCTCTTCGTTCCAATCTTTTAAAACATACCATGATTAGGAAATAAGGTTATGAAGTAATTTAACGACCATATTAATTGACTAATAAAAAGTAAATTAAATAAGAATTTATACAGATATAGAACAAATGTCAAAGGTAAAGGAGTGATATTAATGGAGCCAACACCCTTATTAGTAGATATTAAACCATCTACTATGTCACTGACTGTCGATAAATAGACGTATAAAACAAAAAATATATACCTAACTCGCTAGTCATATAGTCAAAAGCCCTAAGTCTATTACCTAAGTCTGAGGATTTAATGTGGAAGTGTAGATAGGTTACATGGTCTGGTTATATCAAGATGGAAGAGAATGATTGCAACTGAGTCTTATGAAATCTTAAAAATATCTGGTACTGGCTCCACTTGTCATCAGATATTTGAACACTAATGGATTTCAAAGAGTCATCTTCAGAAGCCACATAAGCAACATTGCCACCTCAAAACCTCTTTTGTGGCATCTTAAGTTTGGAATATGCGAACTTCATATATCTAAACTTTTATTGTAATAACAAATCAATTGCTCTGAAGACGCATCACCCTCGGGAATATTTGCCTGCTGAATTTGGTACTCCTCTGTGTATACTGTGAGTACCAATACATTCATTATCTTTGCCTTTCTGCTAGCTCTACGTCATGCACCTCAACATTCACTGTGCTACCAAAGAATCAATGTGCAGCCATTACAAGTCGCTTTTCCAAACTTCTTAAATCAAAACTTTGACTACTTTCTAAGAAAATTAATTGAAAAAAATCTACTGCAAAGTGTGAAAAGTCTCAAGCAATGTCAGGCAAAAACCAACACTTACAGAGGTTGTATTATTGCATACTCAGGATGTAGATTTTCCAAAAATGCTAGAACTACCAGCTACTCTCTCTGATCCATCTGCTGTACATCTATCAATATATATAAATAGAATTTAACTCCTCATAAAACTTGTGCAAAACCACATAATGTTGTACTAATGGCTTCTCTATAGGTTGGTTCTTTCAAAAAGACTGGGATACTTCATATGCTCTGAAAAGTTTATTCATCTTAGAATACACGATCTCTAACAACTTTCAAATTTCCTTCATAATTTTTCCTCGATGACAAGGTTTTGAATCCCGTGCTCCATGGAATTCATCACTTTTTCATCTGAGCATCCTCTCATTTCCAATCATCTACACCATTAGATAGAGGATTACCAGTCAAGTGCATTTCCTTACCTCTGCCATCAAAACGTGTGTCTACCAAATACCTCCACTGCTTATAATTCATATAGTTAGGTTTTTTATATATGATTTTCATAGAACACAATTCTGGGACAATTGATGACTTCACTTTTAACTTTGAATCCATCATCTCAATCATATCACTACTTTCACTGAAAAAGAATTAACCAAATATCAGAAATCGCCTAACATCAATTACTAACGCCAAACAACTAATCCCAACCGCCAAACATCACTCAAAACATGCTCCATAATACATAAAAAGGAGCAAAATAAATGAAGATTTTTAATGTAGTTTGTGATAGTATATACAGACATTATACTGCATCTTTTTATATAAATCATTTTACTATTTTTGAATAAGTAAACTTAAAATGGCGTAGAAGTTAAGTGGAATAGAAAATAGAAGAATGAAGAGAAGATAGGTTAAAGGAGAAAGGAACATGTGGCCGGTTAGAGGGGTGTCGGAGGTTGATTATGGCTGGAAAGGATCGGATGAGGCTGGATGAGGCTGGAAATCACCACTTCATTGATCATTGTTTGAGATGTGATAAAGGATGTTGGATGTGGCTGTAAAAGTCTGATAATGTTGGATCTGATGTTGTTAAAGAATACAGGCTGATCGTGGCTGGAACTCATCAATCGTAGCTGGAGAAGATCGACAAGTAAGGTGACATTAGAAATCACCTTGTCGTTATTGAACAAGGTTAGAGAGTCATGATCATGTGGTCAAAATAATCTGGGATAGGTCGGATCTATCTCGTCACCATATGTTATCAGAGAGATGTCAGATCTTCCTCGTCATCACCTTTAATGGTTAAAAAATAGTTGAATCAGCCACGTCATAGGTTGCGATGATGGCTAAGTCGGATCAACATTGTCATGGGTTAAGTGGGCATCAGCAGGGTTCTAGGAGGGCAACGGTCAGTTGTGATCCGAGTCATGAGCTAAGATGATGGAGGGAGAGAGGGAGGGAGAGAGAGCGCGATGGCAGAGAAAGGAGAGAGGCAACATGGTTTTAGAACCGGTTGGGATTATGGTTAGGATTATTAGGCTAAGTTAATTTTAAGTTAGGACTAATCTAATTTTAAGGTTAAACCTTTGATACCATGTTGATAATCAGAGATTAGATATTTTTAAAGAAAAGGATTGAGGATGTTAATATATCATTTCCCCATAGATTTATTATTTATGGTACTATGTTGAAGCTTTTACATAAAACTCTTCTAATATGTGTAGATTGTTGCATCTCAACAGTGTCCATCATAAGATTACTTTAAGGCAATGTTAAAAATAACTTAACGTTAAGCGTGACGTAGACCTTAGAATATCACATAATATATATAACGTAATGTGTATTGTATGTTATATGATTTTTATTTTTCTAATTTAAATAATATGGAACTAATTCTAGTATGTTTTAATAAATAAGATAAATATTATAAAAATACAAAATAATAAAAAAAATAATGGCAATAGTAGATAACATACAATACCAATATTTATTAGCAATTATAACAAACATGCATCATTATCATCAAATATGCCAAGTAGCAACACAAAATAAGTCATACAACCATAATAAACAATATAAAGCAAACATTTCATTCACAACTTAAAGTCTTATTTAAATTAGAAATCAAGAAAAGTAATTAGAGTACCATGACTTACATATTAGTTGAACAAAGGAAGTCTGCATCTAAGTTCACATTAAAAATGGATTGATGTCTTTTTTCTTTATAGTTATAACATAGTTACATTAGCTACAATTTAGCGTAGTGTAACATATCTTACGGTAAAATGTAGGGTTATATTGATTTTAGGTTACACATAGTTGTTACATAATAAAATGGATAAGTTAGGTTACGTAAAGAGTTATTTCAATGTAATGTGTTTTTTCAAACATTGCTTTAAGATTAAATTGCACTCAAACTTCATATTCTACGTGCGACTAATAACCCCTAATCTATGTTATTAGCATACACCTTGATAGGAACCGGAGGAAATATCCGATTTTTACTTATGAAAACTGAAAATAATGAAGATAGTGGCCATGTTCGAGAGGTGGACAGCTTTCTCAAGTTGCCGATTCAAGAGGACGACCGCACTCTCTCGAAAGTAGATGGAATTCTCAACCTCATAATTTCTCTCTCAAAATAAGTATTAGAATCCCTAATCCCCCCTAATCCCTATAAATAATAAATTGAACATTGAAAATTACAAAAAAGACCCCCTAAAACTAAAAATTAAGAAAAAGACCCTAGAAATCTGAAAATTACAAAAATGCCCTAATGGGCCAAAATTGCAGATTTATCCTTGATTTATCCTGAAAATCCATATTGTCCTCAAGGTGATGCATGAAGTCTATGGCAGCCTTACTCCAAATGGATATGCTCATCTCCATATGGCTCTTCTTCCTCCACTACTTTCTCATCGTCCTCATCTATCATCAGCTACTGAAGCTGCGCACTCCACACCGGTGCCCCGTGGTAAATTTCTCATCTTACCAGAAACATAACCCCTTCAGCTTCTTCTCTCGCATCTCTGCATCACTCATCTTTCAGAATCGCTCTCCTGGCTGTAGCACTCCGCTCTTCTCCTGACTGACCTGATCTACCCCTACCGATGCCGGCTGGCCCACTGCCGATGACTGACTGTAAAGCCCAGTTTTATTAAAAGGGCCTAAAGCCTTTTTTCTGTCTGTCTTTCTTTTTATTTTTATTTTTCCTTCTTTTTTCTCCCGGCCCGGCCCATCAAAGACCATAACTTAAACACTTTCCCTTCTCCCTCTCCCCTTGCGTCTCTCTTGCGCGTCTCTCTCTTTCTCGCGGAACGTGCAGGCGTGTGCGTGAAAGCAGCCGCACAGCAAAAAAAAGAAAAAAGAAAAGAAAAGATCAGATCAGATCTGCTCTCCCCCTCTCCTCTTCATGCCAGCTCATCCTTGGTGCAAATCGAAGCTCCTCATCTTCCCTCCACCTCCTACTACACATGTCTCATTCCCAAATCCTAAATTTTAGGGTTTTGAGACGTTTTTCCTTCAGATCTGAAGGTAAGAGACTCGTGGCACCTTCTTAGTTCTTCTACAAGCTATCTAGGCTCTTTCCCCTATTTAAGCCTGGGTAAATCCAAAAATTTCAGCTTTTATGAAAAAATCTCGTTTTTCAAAAGAAAAGATGCCTTTTTATGTGATTTGGAGGTTTTCTCTCTGTTTGAGGACTGATCTGAAATATGAAGTCGTGATTTCTATTATGTTCGCCATATGAGTCCGAATCTCAGGTAAATCACTCTCAAATTCTGGAATTTCGGTGTAAAATCGTTATGTTTCATAGCTATAATGAATTCTGAGCGTAAGTTAGTAGTTTTTGGGCTTGAAGGCAACTCATGCCGCTGTCCTATGCTCTGTTGCATCTTTATCATGATGGCTTGAGCCCTATTTGGCTCTGAAATTTCAGCCAAGCCTTTCCTTGGCTTTGTTATTTTTGTTAGGCAATTTTTGGGTATTGACATGAACCTGCAGATCTATTTTCTGAGCATGGTTGAACCCTATTTTGTGCCATGATGATCATAAACTCATAAACCAGGACTTATTGGATGATTGGTTGTCTTTTGAGCTATGTTACGTGCTTGTCTCTTAAAATTTCAGAATGCCCAATGATGTTAGCTGAGGGTTCAGTCCCTTAAGTCCTTAAATGAATGCTTGAAGGATCATAAAAATTAAACCATGAAATTATGGTTTGATAAATAAGTCCCGCCGTTTGGCTAAAGATGAAATTGAAACCATGAAAATATGGTTAAGTCTCGTAACGATGATCAATGATGACACTTAACTGAGATCACTATCAAAGACCCTTTTTCCACTTGAAATGTCATCTTAATTTCAGAATGAAGTGCCAATTGTTGCATGATTGTCATATTCAGGTATTTGATACTTAGTTAGCAATTTGTTTCAGTTAACATTCATATTCATATGAAACATTGTTCATAATTTTTGTCACTGTAAAATGTCATGCCATGCAATTAAATGCTTGCTATATATTAAGTTCATGACATTGAATTTAGCTTTATAATGGGTGTGCAATGGTAAATATGGATACTAGAAGAAAGTCTTGTTGAATCCTGTTATGAATATCCCGTGGAACATCTTGATGGAACATCTTGATAAATTCAAGAACATGTAAATGAATGGTACCACATAGCACACCCATATATTGTCTAAATTCAATGTGACTATGTTTAAATCAAGAAATTGAATACTCGCCTCATGTGACAAATAAAAGAAATGGTATCAAAGTAGTATAACACATGTGACATATCACTGAGAGGTTGAGTGATGTACACTTAGCTTACACTGAGTACTTGAAAGTTGAAACTCACTGGGTATGGGGAAAATCATATTAGTGGGAGTACGGGGGGCGACTGGAGCCATGATTTGTTCCATAAGAATGTTACTCCAGTTGTTAATGTGGGTCAAATGAGTAAATGTGTCCGTCCTCCTGTTGTTTCTGTGGGCTTAGCCTGGGTAGTGGACTCCTTGGTTGCTTCTGTACTCCCCAATATGATTCACGGCCTAGGCTTGATTTAACCTGTAGAAAGTAACAAAATCTACCACAGAAGGATGCATGTTATTTTCTTCTTTGTCAGCTTGAGTAGTTGGTAAAAACGTACTTCCATTATTTTAAGTTTTGTTTTCAGTAATTTTTACTTACACTCACATAAATGTTTAAATACCAAAATTCTTGAAGTTATTGTGATTTACTTGGTGCTCCTGCTTTGCATTGAACACCATGTGTTGATAGTTCTGAGGAGTTTCCTGCAGTTGAGGTTCTTGAACCAAAGGTGGAGTCTGCTGATCTTTGACCCAGAGGTAGTCATGCATTTATCTTTGTATGACTTTTTGGTGTACTTAGGTCTTAGAATATGATCCTATTTTGTGATGTATATAGATCATGTTCTGAGAGCCTCTTCTGTAAACTCGCTTATATAAATAAAGTGAAGTTTTTCCTTACGCATTTTGTACATATCTGCTCATAGCTTAGATTGTCAACACTGGTTAACTGCAGGACCTGCCAACTTCGTGAAACATGCTGTGGCCCTGGGTTGTGGGGTGTGACACTGACTATGAAAGATAGTCCCACTCGAAACTCCGTAGATTTCTACTCCTTTGCGAGATAATCATCTACCGTCTAGGCCAAGTCCATAGTCTGCATCAATCCATGAGGTCTCTGTATGTGAAGCTCAGCGCATATGCTAGGCTTTAGTCCCTTCATAAAGCTCACATCCAGTGTCTCCTCTGGGATCCCTCGCACTCGTCCTGATAGTGCCTCGAACTTCTCCATATACTCCTTCACCGTCTCCTTTTGCCTGAGTGACAGTAACTATTCCTGTAGATTTCCCTATGAGTGTCCCGAAATCTATGCACTAAGCAGTCCTTGAGTTCATCCCACAAGAGGTAGGGTTGCCTCTGCTTCCTCCACTAAAACCACGAAAGCGCCTTCCCCTGAAAGCATATGCTCGCTACCTCCAGCTTGTCCTCTGACATGCACGTCACTGTGAAGAATCTCTCAGTCCTGTAGATCTAGCCATATGGGTCCTCTCTCTCGAATAGCGGCATCTTGAGCTTCCTCGCATTTCCAACTATTCCAATGTTCACCTGGTCGATGCAACCTCCAACATGTCTATACTGATTGGTATGATAAGTGTCACGCTTGATATTCCTGAGACGTCTGTAGCCTCTCATAGGAGCATATCACTGACGTCATCATTTCCTACCCAGTCCACATCGCCCCAGGGCATGTCCCCATCGCCCTCATCATAAGATGTGTCGTCGTTATAGTCGCCAGAAAACTAGACTGGAAGAGAACGATGTCATCTCTCCACCATATATCAGGGACCATGTGGCTCCTGAAAGTCATCGTCCCACTCCAAGAGGTAATTTTGAAGGCCGCCAGTGTCCCGGTATGTCACTAGGGGTCCCCGGAATCCTCGTCGCTCCCGTAAAATGTCAGCACGGGTGCTGACGTCCTGCAGAAGCACTGCAGGGGCCTGGTGGCCCTACCGGGCACCTGCAGGTGTCTGTCTGCCCCTGCCAGAGCCCTGCATAGGGCTGTCTGCCCTTGCAAGAGGTCTACAGGGGCTGGGAGCCCCAGCAAGGGTCGGTCCGCCCCTGCAGCATGTCTGTAAGGGCTTGGTGCCCCTACTGTTGGCTCGCAGGGGTCAGGTGCCCTTGCAGGTTGACTGCAGTGGTTGGCCGGCTCCCAAGGGGCCCGAGGCTAGCGGCATGGGTCCTCGATCCTTCCGTCGTATTTCGCGTCTTCCTTGAAGTAGTAATCGGTGTCCTCAAGAAGTCCTTTGATGAAATCTTCCTCCGTTTCTTTTTCATTCTCCAAAACTTTTGCCTTTTGTAATAGGTTAGGGTTTTCGACCACATCGACTATCTTCGTCGAGATGCTCATTATTGCAGGAATTGCACTAGGGTTTCACCCTGATTCACTAGGACGACACCTTGTTTCGCTAGGGTTTGCTTCACACCATCAAGCTTGCGTTGTATTTCTCCTCGAAAGCATCAAACTTGTCTTTCGCTCTTGTCGTCGCTATGGATATCACCGCTCTGATACCAAATTGATAGGAACCGAAGGAAAAATCTAATTTTTATTAATGAAAACTGAAAATAATGAAGGTAGTGGCCACGTTAAAGAGGTGGACCACTATCCGAAGTCGCTAATTCAAGAGGACAACCACTCTCCCGAAAGAAGATGAAATTCTCAACCTCTCTTATAATCTCTCTCAAAATAAGCATGAGGATCTCTAATCCCCAATAGCCCCCCTATAAATAATAACTGAAAAACTACAGAAAAGACAACAGAAACTGAAAATTAAGAAAAAGCCCCTAGAAATCCAAAAATTACAAAAATGCCCCTAATGGGCCAAAATTACAAATCTATCGCACCTCTTGAGTTAATACTCGGGGTTTAGTTCCATTACAAATTATTTTTATGTTTTACTCTTTTCTTCTTTCTTTTGATGCCATCCCTTGCTTTCTATCTCTTCTCTCATCTTGTCAATTCCTCTAATACACATTTGTCTCACCTTTCTCCTTACTCTTCTTGCTAGCTTCTTTATCTCCTCTCTCATCTATATCTTATCGTTTCCTTGTTGTCAACCTTGAGGCATACCAGTTAACCCCAAAAAGGACCACCCATACAGCTCATTTGTCAACTTCGTGAGCTACCCTTACATCTCTTTTGTCAACTCCTTGAGCTAAACATACATCATATATTCTCTCTTCTTTCTCACTTGTTGTCTCTCATACTCACAGGGAAGTAGATTGTTGCTTTGTTACTGCTTGCAGTAGTAAGAAGCTGGCTTTGTTGATCTTCGTTTTGAGTAAACAATATGTGTTGCTCTCATTGATAAAAGATGTCTAAGGATGAAGCTCTATATTCATCGAAGAGGTTGGGGTTAAGCCCATATAGGAGGTACTGAAAGTGAAAACCAAACCTATTTGATCATGAGATATCCGTATGAAGAATATTTTATGTTGAAGAAACAAGATGGACTAGTGATTCTCTGAAGCAATGACTTCTAAAATTAATCTTATATTTAGTGCATTTGATGCATTTAGTTGCAGTATATTATATAATACCCCATTTCTATTATGATAGTGTTTATGGCGTAATCAGGAGGTTCAGCAATGCACGTATTATGAACGATATCATATCTATTACATATACCTTTTGAGAACTTACCTATATAAGAGGAATCATGAAGGCCATAGTTGTTGGACATGGGGCCAATTTTGGTAACTCTCATGAAACATAAGTGAACATTGCCACAACAATCCATCCCATGGCCCAACATTGCAAGCATTCTGTATGTGATTTTATCAATTCATAGTCAATATGTCTAATTCAAGGTCTGGGCTCTTATGTCCCTCAAGATCCAATTAATTATCATGTAAGTGTATATTCTAAACTGAAAGCTACCTACATCAACAGCATATAATAATATTCCTAGCTATTCTCCATCCTTTTGTTGTAACTTTGAAATTTCAACCTTTCAGGGGGGTTGTTAGGAATTTTTAATAAAAATATTTATACTAAGAGGTTAACAATCCAATTTAATTTTATCATTCATATTTATTTAATTCATTCTTAGTGCTTTCTTTACTTCATCAATTGTAATCGTCTGACAATGACTTGATCATTATGGAATATCAAGTGGTGCTATTAATGTAGTCTTTATAACCAACTATAAATGGACATCATGGTTATATCCTCATAAAAGAAGCAATCATGCTAACAAAAAAGGAATATACAAATGGTGGAAATTATCTCTAACAATCTTCCTTATCCTTTTCTTTGCTAAAATCCAATAAACATCTCATATTATATCCTTGTTCCAGGTATACATAACTTGCTACTCACTTTCAACTCTCTCAAAAGTTTGCTAACTGGAGGCCTACCAATAGGTGGGGTCTGTATCACTAGGGGGTTCATCTGTCTTAGCTGAGCACACAAGGTCATAGATATACCCTTTAAGGCAGCAACGCCACAACCACACCTACCATGAGCCTTGTAAACCCATTTCATTTTTTATTATTCAATTGTTATTTGATTAAATATAAGGGAATTGATTTGCGAACCCACCGTTTTACTACCACGCACATCCTATTATTTATAAGTTTGTCATTCAATTACATTATGTGAAATTAGAATTGATTCCTTTTTTATCCTAGTTTGCAGTCTGCACCTGTCGCTCTCCATCTTCGTTGACGAGGACTCTGACGAAGATTTACGGGGTTTGGTGACAGAATTGATGGAGAGAGAAGAGCTATGCCTGAAGGCTACATGATCGAGCAAATGCACGTGAAGAGAAGGGTTATGGTATCTAGGGTTTGGAGGAGGCCGGCGGCCGATGGCGGTGATGTGTTTGTCGAATGGAACGTTGGCATCAACCTGCTCTCCGATTGTTACAGGGTGAGGGCATCGACCGTCATCGGAGTAAATGGCTGAAGGCTACAAGAGCAGGGGCAGGGGAAGAGGGAGAGGTGGGTGGGGAGGCGGGGCTGGGGAGGTTGGAGGAGGGGGCAACATCACCGCCCGCTGCCGTTCGCCCTTTGAGCGGCCATTTTACTCTTCGTGCACACCCATGGGATTTTTCGAAAATTTACCCAATGGATATGCGCGGTGAATAATTTTAATGGCAAACTTGTAAATAGAGGTATGTGCATGGGAGTAATGGCAAACTTGTAAACAAGTAATATGTGTGCAGAGTAAAACGGTGGCTTCACAAATCAATTCCCTAAACATAATTTTGATATAAAAAGTCTAGAGCCTCATATTAGACTAACTGCTAAGAAAGTAGTTATTATGCAATCCGAGCTTAGAAGATGAATCATTTTAGAATTTGAACAGTAGTTATCAGTTACAATGCAGTTATTTAGGAAAAGTGTATACACTAGTCCCAATTCACACCTAGTTAAAGTTCCTATGGCCAAACAAATCCATTTTCTCTGTATACTTATAATTCAAAAAATATCAACAATCTCTTTGTCTGTGTTGTTGTTTATTTTAGTTTATTTTTTGGGAGGGTGTTCCAGTGTGATTAAAACCCTAGAAAGAGATACCAATGTGGTTTCACTAATCATCACATAGTTATCCAATATTTTAAAGTTAATCAATTATTTACTTTCTAGAGAAAGATACCATTATCGAAGAGCCGAAAGCTTAAACGGGTACAACTTTGATTCATACGAAGCGCAAGAAGAACCCATTTCTTCAACATAATCTTGCTTCTAATTTCTCTATATGAAACCTGGACTCCAGTTTAGGTTTCAATAAAGTGGCCGTTTAAAGTGCATCCAACACCACAATGAAGGTTAAGTTCTCAAGCAATCTGGCCTCTACTACCGCTTCTAACACATCAATAAATTAAGCAAATAAATCACATAGAATCCAAAAAAATGCAGGAAACTAACCAGTGAGGGGAGAAACCCACCAAATCCAATTAGAAACTCGGTCAGATTAGGCAGTCAAATTGGCACAAACAAAATGATTTACCGACATATTGTTCAAGAATTAAGAGGGTTAAAAAATAGGCCCCAAAATTGAGACTGAATGAAAAACTAAAATTTGTCAGCTGGACCTTGACTGTGGGAGCAGAGGGAGGAAGCATCAGCAGCCGCAAGCAGGAGGCAGAGCAGCAGGAGGCAGGGGAGCACGTGGGCCTCACGTGAGGGCGCGTTCATCTCCGCTCTCCCTGGGAGGGCTCTAAGAGGTTGGAAGCATAGGAGAGAAGGGGAAGTCTTGGTGGACCGGGCTAACGACAAATTATGTTAATCTAGAAGCCAACAGGCCTGTTTGGGCTGGGATGGACTCCGGCAGAAAAATGAAACTATGCTAGATTTTTTAAAACACATCTCCCAACTTTGCTCTATTTTGAAATACCACATGATTAACACCCCCTAACTTTTAAAAAAAACCTTAAACTTTATGGTATTTTTTAAAAGATAACTCTTTTTCTCGGCTACTTTTGAAAAGTTTGGTGTGGTTTCTTTCTTGAAAAATAAGTATAGTTCAAGAATTTTCCTAAAAGTTCGGTGTGGTTTCCTGGAAGCTGAAAGTTTCATGGGGTTGTCTTTCAAAATGGGGCAAGGTTGAAACGGTTTCTCAAAATTTAGCCATGGAACTAAAATGGCAGCCATGGTTCGTCTCGTGATTATGGGAATGCCCTTTGGGTTTGGGTTTATAAGCCGACATGTTTATACCGTCACGTGTAACATATTGGGTTTATTTAAATACATATTTATTTTAACGTTGGTGATGGTTCAGATCTAGATCTCACATGAGAGTCGAAAGATTTAGGTTAGGAGCCATCCTGACCTCCCCCTAACATCTGTTTAGTTATGATATGCAGATATGAAGAGGGAGGTGCATAGTTTGTGTAAGGGCACCACAGTCCTCACCACAATTATATTGTTTGTAACACACTATATTTCTTAACATCAATAGTGGCAAGGAACAATGCTAGAGTGGCGAATGCTAGTTGAAGAGTAAATCAAGATCACAACGATGTGGTTCGTCATAATTATTTCAACAAAAAGCGGTAACAAGCTATGTATGGACATGATTGGTAAGGAAAACATGTCCGAGACAAGCATGGTGATGTAGATGGCCAAAGACATAGCATTAGCTAGGGGGACCTCAATGGCAGAGAGAGAAAGATAATGAGCCTTACCATGAGGCTAATAAACAATCCATGATTCAATGGCTACCTTTGGCCAACTGACGAAGCTTTGGGAAACGGGTGGCAAAGAAAGAGATGCTCTGATCGAAGGTTAAAGCATCGACGTGATCTTTAACATGGGTACACTCTATCATCTTCAGCACATATAGCTGTTGTATCAAATACAACCAGCTCGTTAGATTTTTCTTTGCATAAAGTGCATGTAGCTTCCTCCAAAACTTTTCTACAGTAGCTTCCTCGGATACCTTCCTGAGTACTTCATTCGATGGAGATAACTACAGTGCACTCAATGTCTTTCTCTCTATATCTGATTTATAAACCTCTGTGACATCCTTATCAAGATTCTCTTTCTCAAAGACAATTTGACAGCATCCGTTTCTCATCAGAAAATCCTTCACTTTTAATCTCCAAAGACTGAAGTCATTTCTCCTAGTGAACTTGTCCATCTTGAACGATGTGGTAGAAGAGGCCATCTTGACTTCCTATTTCCTCTCACCAATGCTCTCATACCACTTGTTGGGTTCGATACACTAGCGTCAACACCAATGTGTGTACGTCGGATTCATCAATAATAAAGTATCATCAACTTAATCAAATAGAGTTAGGATCTTGAGTGAATCATAGAAAGCACAAGATTAATCACCACACAACAAGAGCAAGGCAATTACACAGAGAACACAAGATTTTATACTAGTTCGGCCAATATTTGGACCTACGTTCAGTCTTCAGTTGTTGTGGTTTCCACCAGATCAGATATGTTTATAGAAAGAGTTTACACCGGCCTCCAAATCTCCTCCAAACAATATATGTAGCCCTACTCTAGTGATTACAGGATATCAAGCATACAAGAGCAATGGCAAAAATCTGATTAAAAACTCAAGAAGAAGACTATCTCACCGTCAAGAGCACAGGCCGCATCCCTCTTTCCATGCAAAGCCGATCACCAATCGCTTCTATAGCTGCATATCTAGACTTAGGGAAATATTAATTAGGTTTTAGAATCCATCTAAAGTCATGGCCATTTGATCTGATTAATAATCAGTCGGACGGTCACGATCCTATTTCCACATCTGCTGGAACACGCACCATCAGACATCTGACCTAGTGTGGTCAGATGTTTGGTGTAATATGTTAGCTGCATTCTTGAGCTGTGAGACGTCTAGCCCAAAGTCATCAGACGTCTGGTAGAACATCTGTACATGGTGTAGATTTCCAGAGAGTTGTGAGAAATTACGTCCACATGTCATTCAGACGTCCGAAGGCAAGTTGTCAGGCGTCTGAGCCGACCGCATCAGATGCCTAGCGTATCATCCCTCTGAGTCTTTAAGCTGGAGATGCTGCTACTTCAGGCATCTGATCCTACCAGACCAGACGTCTAATTGACTGCAGAATTTACATGGCAAGTTTGAAGCATTAAGCTTCAACAGTTTGGGTTTCTTTTCATTATTCTGACTTGCACCGCCTCTTCCAAACAAACGAGGATGGAGATGAGAGAATGATTGTTTTTTTACCTAACAAACATAACCATAGGCACTGCACTCGCTCTAATTTATGTTAAACAAAAATCATGTTTGCCTACAAATTAACTCATAGACAGTTATGATTTATGCAGTGAACCATATGATGCGAAAGTCTGTACCACACTCTCCAAATTAACATTGATGGGGATGGTAAATGATTATTTTTCCCAACAAATTTAACCCTAGGCATTGATTATGTTCAACAAAAATCATAACTATCTACTAACTGAAGCACGTTTATAGTTTTCAAATGAACATGGACGGAGATGGGAAAATTGTTGTTTTTCCAAACGTAACCCTAGGCTTTGCACCCATTCCAATTTATTTTCAACAAAAAATTATCATTGTGTTATGAATAGGACCCATTGGGCCTATTGGGTATCCACCCACATGAGTACCCATTATGAATACTATATAAAGGAGGCTAGGGGTTTCCTAGCCTCAACCCTTCTCCAAATCCTTTTCTCGTTCATAACACGTTATCAGCACGATCACGCTCGTTGGAGGAGACGGCGGCTCGCGGGAAAGGAGATCCACAAATCGCTCAGAAAAAGAAGATCGTAATCTTCTCAACGGGGAGCGAAAAGGGCATCCTTCACCAACCGTCGCCTAGATTCCTCGTCGAATCTAGAGGTAAAAATCCAAACTTTTTAGATCTAAACTTGCTTTTCTCATTAGATCTGCATGTTTTAGGATCAAAAAGTTTACAAACTCGGTTAAATTCAATATTTTTAATAAGATCTGCATGTTTAAAACAATAAAAACTTGTTTTTTAGCGATCAAATTTGTTGAAAAATCCGTTTTTACCTCCCCCGCCTTTGATCCAAAAATAAAAACCCGCACGCCCGTAGGGCGGAACGACGACGCGCCCTTTGCGCCGCCGTCGGAGAACAATCGCCGCGGCCTCAGGCCGCGGCCGCCGCGGCCTGACGCCGCGGCCAGCAGCCGCGGCCTCAGGCCGCGGACTGCCGCCGCGGCCTGCAGGCCGCGGCGGCCGCGGCCTGACGCCGCGGCCCTGTGCCGCGGCCTCAGGCCGCGGCCTGCAGGCCGCGGCCCGCCGCCGCAGCCTGTCGCCGCCACGACGGCCGCGCCCTACGCGGCCAGCCGTCGCGGCGACACGCCGCGGGCCCCCCGTAGGGTTTCCCGAAACCCTAACCCTAACGGGCCTTTTTCCGGGGAGGCCCAACATTAACCCTAATGGGTTGTTTTCATGGCCCAAAAGGCCAGAAAATTAGCCCATTCACATAAATTATTTTATTTATTTTTGGCCCTAAAAAGCCCAAAATATTTAAAAAAGAAATCATTAAAAGGGTTGAAAGCGGCAAAATAAAACATTATATTATGGATCAAAAAAGGCAAAAAGTTTTACAAAAAAAAAATGTTTTTTGCACGACACACACAATTTTTAAATTACTTTAAATGCCTGTGTCTTTTGATTATCTGTGTGGTTGTATGTCGCAAAAATATTATCTGCGTGGATGTGCAAATATTAGGCTATGTTTTTAGGGATCAGCCAGGTTTCTGACACCGTTTTAAATTCCCGCAATTTTTCTTCTTTTTTGAGAGAAATTTTGTATGTGAGGATAAAAATGTAAAAAAGAAGACCGAAGGACACCAAGAAGAAGCTGAAGGCGTTCGCACAACGGAGATAGGGGCTTCTCTCTGAAGTTCCCGAGTTGTACTTTATTTTTTCATGCATTCATTTTTGATGTAACTTCGGACTGTACTTCTTTTATTTTTCGGTGTCGGCTGGCTGATCCACATAGTCCTAAGTCCTTTTCTTTCTGTTTCATTGCTTATGCATTAACTGTGTGGTTGTTAATTAGTTTTAATACCATGTTAATGTTACAATGAAACTGTCAAAAAGCATGCTAAAATCACTTTAATATAGTTCAACGCCTATTGCTAGACTATATACATGCGATAAGTTTTCTTTAAAAATGCCTGCAGCATATATATAGCATGTGCACATCATACTCGTTTCATTCAAATGAACATAATCTTTAGTTTACAAACTTTACATTATATGTATGATGGGCTCATGATATGACGATGTTTATGACAATAAGACAATAATTATTTCAAAAAGTTTAAATATCCACTTTGACAAAATGAACCTGAAGTTCAAAATCAAATCAAAAGTCAACACCCTCTCTCCCTAATAAAATAAATACGATGGTTTATGCGAAAATTATAATTGCTATCTTTATAAAAGATGCACACTTTGCGGTAAACAGATATATAAGATCCATGATCTATATAATCAAATATGGACACCAGAAGTTTTCCATAATACCGCTAAACTCTTTAAAAGAGTACTCTCATTTATTTTTACAAGGAAAGTTTTTTTTTCTCTAGCCTTGAATATAAGCATACGCCTGAAGTCGTGGCTTAATGAATAAGTGAGAAATATATTTCGCACCCACGTATTTGTTCCCCTCTGAGCATGGTAAACTATCCACATAAAATTTGAACGACTCAAGTAAAAGGCCTGAAGCTATACTCGAGCATTCAAATAGACTTTTTTAAAAGTCCCTTATTAAAGTGGAAGTATAAATAATTTGCTCAAACCCATGCTTATGTCTCCTTAGCAAGACTAATTTTCATTGTCCTTTATAAATAAGGAATATTGAAATCAGGGGAAGTTCAGGATCAAACATGACCTGAAATAAAAATAAGGAAAACTCAAAACAGGGGAAGTCTTGGATTAAATGGGAAAGTGAAGATACGATATACCTCGACATGGAGTAAGCAATGGCAAGCCAAAATCAGACCGGAAGTTCTGATAAGAGCAATAATGTTTTTGCAAACATGAAAGTGCATTAACTTATGCCATATAAAAATGCATACATATCTAGTCAAACGACGAAAGTCTAATTGACCTTATGTATATTTAGCTACTCCCCGAGGACAAATAAACTTTGAAATCAAAAATTATCTGTTGTCATAACATAAGTCTTAAATGAGCATAATTATTGTTGTATGTTTTCAAGAGCACACATCACATTATGTCACTTGTTGACTTATCATCAGTATTATTCTCTTGTAGTCTTAATACATTTTATTTTACTGCGTATGTTTTGCTATCTTGAATACCCCTAAAAAATAAAATGAGGATGCCATATACTCTCTGAAACTTATACAGTTTCAAAAAAGGATATTCGTCAAAACGAAATCCTTAATGACTCAAGAAATAAATGAAGCCTGAAGCTTTGTCCCAAAATGATCCGCACAATAGTCAAAGTGAAGATGTAATCCTTCACAGTTTGAACACAGTTCAACTATTACCGGACAAAATTAACTTGAGCATTTTTAATGGACTTTTCAAAAGTGCCACATAAATTCAAAAGAGGAATTATTTTGGAACACCAGAAGTGTCCAGAATCGACCAACTATGGATCGATATCACCCTGGAGTGATGATGCAAGACATCATCAACCAGAAGAACCCGGAGATTCTTCAAAAAGTGTGAAATTTTCATTGTCCTATTCAAAAGGGACAAATGATAATGAGATCATCTCCATTCACATGGACATTGACTCTCCCTACTTCCTCAAATGAATTTAAGATGATATACTATCATCATTAAAGATAATGAAGACCTTTAGGTCTCTTGAGAGTATTTAAGGGATATAAATAGGCTTCGTCCACTCCCTTAACCGGACTGATGATGTACCCTTGGTGTACTCATCAATATATCCTCTAAATAAATGGTCATTATCCAACCACATTCTTTTATTAAAGGGTGGTAACTTTGGATAACACTGGGAAATTTAAATGTTTTACAACTGGAAAAATAAACGAACACCCTGAAGCTTGTGTTCACACCCAAGTATGGGTAAGATAAATCATTAAAATGATTTAAATGGATTTCTTATCCATTAAAAATCCAGTTGTAGGTGACCACATGGGAACATGCAATTACATTGCAAACCATCAAAACGCATTCTTAGAACCTATTTATATGAGTCTGATCACCTCATATAAACAGTTTCCGAAAACCCCTGACGGGGGAAGCGTTTAGAGCACATCTTAATAGATTGTGCCATGATGAGTTGACAACCCCATATCACCACTATAGACTGTCACGCACCGCTTCCCAAAAATATGGAGGCGAAGCGTGAGAAGGTCCGCTCAGACTTGAAGCTGCAAAGCTGCAAGTCCGATAAGCGTCAATCAAATTTAAAACTGCAGGTCCTTGCAACGCGAACGGAACAAAGATAATAATAATGAAATGAGACAAAAGAGATATCTCAGAATATCCATAAAATAAGTTTCAACATCACAGAAAAAGCCACCAGGCTGAAATAAAAGAGAGTCTAAAGGCCCAAACATGGCCAACAAAAATACAGCGTACAAAACAAAGGTGCTACGCACCAACAACTAACAGAAAACCTAAAATAAACGGAAGCTCAGAAAAGTCACTCAGAGGGGTCACCGGTGTCCACAAAACTCCTCCTGGGCAGACATGGACTCAGGCTCAGCGTCAACAAAACACCACGTACTCAGCAACGGTCTCTGGCTCAGGGTCTAACATGTGACACCCAAAAGAGTAAGGGGCACATGTCAGCAAGTCTACAAAAGACTTGTGCAAGGAAACTGAAAGTGAAAGTAAGCAACCTAGCAGTTCTAGCATGAATGCAATGACATGGCAGTTAAAGTATGAGTGCAACAAGTAAAGTAAAGTAAAGTACGAGTATGTCATTTAAGCATGGCATGGATGACAAGTTATACAAGTAACACTCACTAGTACAAGACAAGTAAAGTAAGCACCTCGTGCACAGAGATTCCGCC
Organism: Scilla litardierei; assembly: GCA_030789695.1. Lineage (NCBI taxonomy): Eukaryota > Viridiplantae > Streptophyta > Magnoliopsida > Asparagales > Asparagaceae > Scilla > Scilla litardierei. The sequence goes on along the minus strand of CM061137.1, from coordinate 12,684,563 downwards.
TTCTGGCTAGAGTGGCTGATCGGGCAACTCCTAAGCTCAGGTGACCGTTTATCCCTACCCCTCCACGTGTATCGAGCCAGGGCCTTACCCCCGAACACGGAATGCTCGCTTCTGGATCACGAGCCAGGAAGTGTTTTTAACAAGTATGGCATAGGGGTGCACCTAGCCGGAAACACGGAAACATGGATTGTACAAGTATTTTGTAGCGTGTGCTACGATGCAACAATCAATTTGGATGACATGTACGATGCAATGCATGGCAGTTAAAAGTGCGTACAGATAAGGAAAGTAAACGTGACAGTTTAGTATGCATGATTAACAAGTTTAAAGAGTTGGATCTAGCTTCGTTGTCAAACTAGATCAATTTAGGTGACGGATCTAGTTTCGTTGTCAAACTAGATCAAGTAGGCGTCTAGCCAGCTATCATTTCACTGACTAGTCTCTTTTACGCTAAAAACAAGGAAGTGGCCTAAAAACATGGCCCTAAACAAGAGTTGGCAAGTTTCACTTGCCTGCACAACCAAGCTGGAGTCACGACCAACCAGAGTACAAACTACCTACGTGCTCAGGGCGCAGTCCAGCCTCAACACGACACGAGAGCTTCTCTGACGTCGGGTAGCGACGTCAGGGGTTGGATCCGGTATCACGAACATTTTAGGACAAACGGTTCTCTTGGGCCTTGCTCATGCGTAGGGAAAGGTAACTGTTCGGTCAAGGGGTGCTACTGTTCATATAAGAAAACACAACCACTCACTATAGAGATAGGGTATGTACTTATCCTTATTGTAGTGTGAAACATTCAACTATTCTCTCATAGCATTTTTTAGCCTACCAGTTATTACCTGGCATATACATATCATAGGGTACTGTTTGAATATAATTATAACTACTGCTCATCATGTCCTTTTGAGAAACACCTATCGCTTAATACCAAAAGAGTCAACTGTAACCTATTATAAAGAGCATGCAGTACTTATTATGGCAGTTATTAAAACACTAACTCACGTTGCTAATATTATAAACCTCTGGTTTGTACTTATTCTTAGCATGAAGTGATTATAACACTTGTTAACAAAAGAGCTTGCTGATTAAAATTCTTGAAAGGCATACGTTTTCTAATCATATAATAATATATATATATAATTTCTAAAGGTATTTGGTACTAAAACTTACTGTTTTGGAGAGTCTCCCCTTGTGCTTGGAGGTAGAAGATGGTGGCGAGTAAGGGTGGTGCGGCGGAGGCCCGGGGTGACGCGTCTTGCGGTGGAGCGCGAGGAGAGGACAGCACCGGGGTCTGTCGCCGCGAGAGCGCCTGGAGATCGCCACCGACGTCGTGGCAGCGCCGGTGGACGCTGTAGCTCGCTTGCGCGCTGCCGTGCTCGGAAGTCGCACAGCCGACGGAAAACGGGGCGGTGGCCACCGGCGGATGGTCGGGGAGGAGGTCCGACCGCCAGTCGGTGCATGGACAGGCCGGAGGGGGTTAGGTCACCGGCGAGAATGAGCAAAGGTCGGAGAGCAGCCCACGTGGAGAGGTTTTGCGTGAAGAAAAGAACGGCGCGGTGCTATTGGTTGCTGAGAGATATAAATAACCCTAGACTCTGATTAAATAGGAGAGGGCGGCGGCTATTTCACAGGCCTAAGGGTTTTTTTTCTTTAATAGGGAAACTGGGTGTTGTGTCCTCATGGGGTTGTTTAATATAGGAAATAGGGTGAAGGCTGAGAGGGTGAACGTGGGAGACAGGTCCATGACGTGGAGAAGTGGGATAGGGGAAAGTATGTTGGAATAAAATATGATTGGTTAAGATTGATTTAACAGCATAAGGTATAAATAGGTTAGTATTAAAAATTTGATTTCATTTAATTCTAATCCTTTCAAATCGTTTGAAAATTGATTTCAAAAAAATCCCACAGCCTTCATCCAACGTTGGATTATTCTAATGGTTATAGTTTTAAAAACATTTTAGTTAAGAATGACAATAGTATAATTAATAAGATTATTACAAACTTACCCCTCGACATCCAAAAATTATAAACAAGATACTGGGGCGATCGTGCCTCCGAGAGGGTCATGAATACGGGGTTCGGTCAAGCGTCAAAACTACGGAATTGCAATAATAAAACCAAATACGGAAATACGCACACGGATCAACCTGCGCACAAAATACGTACGACCAGAAGTGGTCGTGACATCATACCCACCTTAGAATAAAGTCCGTCCTCGGACTTTCTAAATATGAATAACATATCTGCTAGTTTTCTATCAACTACCCCAATCACATCACACTATAATTCAACCAGGTATAATTACTACAAGTGCTAATATTGCACTAGATAGTCAAACATTAATACAACACACACGTATACACATGCACTCTCTTTACGTATACCTATTATAGGCAGTCAAATTCATACACATACTTCAATCATTCATGTAGTCATATACATCCTTATATAACTATTACTCACTTATTACATAACCCTGGTACACATACTTACATAAAAAAAATAGTTCACACCAGCAAGTACAATCGTATTTCTTCATATATAGATAACTACCTATGCACAACAACATGGATAACTAATCCCTATATCTCCTAGTATACAACCAACACCCAACATATCAACACGTGTAATCACACCACACAATATTAGATTCGTTACTACATCTAAGATACATTCACCACTACCATAATTTCACAGTTATAGTCATCCAAATGCACGCAAATATTTCACCATATAATCACCTCACATACGGTCCTATAACTATATTCACGACACGCCATACATATCATAGTCACCAATACTTATAACTATGCACATACTTACTCGTGCATGGTGCACACCCACACACGCTAGCATTTCATTCATATTTACCAATCATACCACTATATACTTATCACATCTACACACCTAGTTTAGCTAGCACACATACGTTCACACAGGCAAGTCCTTAGTAAACAACTATACCACAAGACCAACACCTATAACTATATACTAGTATGGCGACCCACAATCATGTGCGTAACACAACCAGGCACAAACACTCCTATCACTATACATACATCAAACATTGCTATATTCACACCGCAGACACCCATAACAGTATACTTAGAGTATACCCACTCAAGCTTGAGTGAGACTCGAAACACATATCAGAATACTCTATATACGTAACACGGTATTTATTCCTATACCAATACCACTCCAATGTATACACATCTACCAATATAACCTTATACATACCGTAACGTCAATCACACTTAATATCTAGTCGGGTAACACCCACGTATACCATAATAATTTTACAGACATCAGCACACGTATAATTATAATACACTCTCTAATACGTGCATTCATTGTATAGTCACATACTTGTAATATATCTATATTCACACCATAGTCATCTACCTATAATTAGTATACCAACACATCTACTTATCCATACCTAGTTTAAGACACACTATAATCGTGTATACCTCATGGTATACACGCACGCACATGACATCCCATCAAGGCAATCAATATTTGCAAAAGTATAATCCTATTACCATACGTATGCCGCCTATACTCATGCATCAAATACATAACTACTTACGTCTAAGCACAACACGTATTTACGTACGAGCACACGCCCACACGCACTAACATATATGTCATATAATAGGCCTACTCACTTAACTATACGTACACCTATTATTATCACACCTAGCAAACACATAGCTTTACCAACATATTATTTCAACCATTATAAGTATCTCCAACTACATACACCCCATTAGATATTTCAACGATGATTCATATATACTCAGACGTTCCTAGAGTGGTATAGCTATCCTCACACATATCTATAAATACTAACACACATCCAACTTCATGTCATCACGAATAACTCAGAAAATGCACATATCACACAATATGCAAACATTATTATACTACATGGGAGTACACTAATTCAAGCCCACACACTCAACTCAGGTACATGCACCACGACACCTCACAAAGGTCCAAGAGTCTACTAACAAATTAGAATTAACACAGTTATTGATGAGCACTAAAGCCTAAGCAATAGAGGGCGGTCGAAAGCGTGACGAGGGAAGGATCGATAAGCACGAATTCAGATAGGACGACTAAAAGGAGACAGCTTGGTTAGATGAAACATTGACTCAATTGTGATGTTTAGGTAGAGGAAAGGGAGATGTAGTGATACTCTTATAGGATACAGAAAAGTAGTGTAAATAACATAAGCTAAAATACATGAAATTTGAAAACTATTGTACTTCAAAAGTTGGAGTCCTCGTCTGTATAAAATATTTGGAGATCGATAAAACGAGTTGTTCAAAATAAGTTTGAGTCGAATAATCATAATAAGAGAAAATGGTTTATTGACATATCGAAAATTATTATGAAAAGGACGCAAATCATTCATACGACATTAATTTAATATAGTGTTGTCAAAGGTTTGAAATTCAAAGAATGAAACTAAATTAACTATAGTGTATGGAATATTTTCCAAGTCTTAAAACTGGAGAGAAATTTTAAATAAATAATATTGAAAATACTTTTAGAGAAACCCGGACTTGCCAAACGAACTGGTTTATACAAAGATCTTTAAGTACGAGTACCACGAATCCTAAAACTGATATATATATTTATAATAATTGAAATTCTATTTAGCTTGGAGAAGATTTTAAAGTATGGATGCTAAGCGATTAAAATGAATCTCATAGTTTAGGAAAAATGGTATATCGAATTTTCAAAATAGTAATAGAGTCTTTAAACCGACATGCGAAAAATATAGATTAGAAAATGGTTACGAGATAGTAATTATAATCACAACCAATAGACTTCAAAATCTACAAGGAATTTTGACTCGCCCACAAAGTGAGGAATTTTGAATATATATACGTAGAGTGTTTAAAACAAAATTTAAACTTAGCGAAAAATTTTAATAAGGTAAATCGAAAAATAACTTTGGAAAAATCAAGCTTTGCGAAAGAGGACATTTGAAAGTCAACGATTATCGTAATGTGGTGATCACGTGAATCGAGCCAAGGAATTGGTCGCATGATCGAAACATACATACGCCTAGGATATGAATCAGGAAAATCTACGGGGAAACTCCTGCAGTCGACCAACTAAAGATTAAGAACTAAGCGCTAAAAATTTCTAAGGAGCTAGACGGTAATGAAATGCGCTCAGCTCGGTCCGGAATCGATGAACCCAAGCGAACGACTAAAGAAATTCTAGAAGTCTGATATGGTTAGGGTTAGACAAGAACCACTAAGGTAACTCCTACGACGATTAAATCAATTGCTAGCAGGGAGTCTAACTAACAATCAGGGCCCCTATCTAGCAAACACCAACGTCTAACTAAGTCTTCTTACCACCTAATGTCATAAGAAAGCGACTAGACTCAGGGCTTATGACTCGGATGTTGCAATTTATTTAATGGACATTCCGTTATTATCGTTGTTTCGTTAATTCGCAATTGCAAGACTGGACCTGCATGGGCCACCAACAAAACCTGTCACGCACCGCTTCCCAAAAATATGGAGGCGAATCGTGAGAAGGTCCGCTCAGACTTGAAGCTGCAAAGCTGCAAGTCCGATAAGCGTCAATCAAATTTAAAACTGCAGGTCCTTGCAACGCGAACGAAACAAAGATAATAATAATGAAATGAGACAAAAGAGATATCTCAGAATATCCATAAAATAAGTTTCAACATCACAGAAAAAGCCACCAGGCTGAAATAAAAGAGAGTCTAAAGGCCCAAACATGGCCAACAAAAATACAGCGTACAAAACAAAGGTGCTACGCACCAACAACTAACAGAAAACCTAAAATAAACGGAAGCTCAGAAAAGTCACTCAGAGGGGTCACCGGTGTCCACAAAACTCCTCCTGGGCAGACATGGACTCAGGCTCAGCGTCAACAAAACACCACGTACTCAGCAACGGTCTCTGGCTCAGGGTCTAACATGTGACACCCAAAAGAGTAAGGGGCACATGTCAGCAAGTCTACAAAAGACTTGTGCAAGGAAACTGAAAGTGAAAGTAAGCAACCTAGCAGTTCTAGCATGAATGCAATGACATGGCAGTTAAAGTATGAGTGCAACAAGTAAAGTAAAGTAAAGTACGAGTATGTCATTTAAGCATGGCATGGATGACAAGTTATACAAGTAACACTCACTAGTACAAGACAAGTAAAGTAAGCACCTCGTGCACAGAGATTCCGCCTTCTGGCTAGAGTGGCTGATCGGGCAACTCCTAAGCTCAGGTGACCGTTTATCCCTACCCCTCCACGTGTATCGAGCCAGGGCCTTACCCCCGAACACGGAATGCTCGCTTCTGGATCACGAGCCAGGAAGTGTTTTTAACAAGTATGGCATAGGGGTGCACCTAGCCGGAAACACGGAAACATGGATTGTACAAGTATTTTGTAGCGTGTGCTACGATGCAACAATCAATTTGGATGACATGTACGATGCAATGCATGGCAGTTAAAAGTGCGTACAGATAAGGAAAGTAAACGTGACAGTTTAGTATGCATGATTAACAAGTTTAAAGAGTTGGATCTAGCTTCGTTGTCAAACTAGATCAATTTAGGTGACGGATCTAGTTTCGTTGTCAAACTAGATCAAGTAGGCGTCTAGCCAGCTATCATTTCACTGACTAGTCTCTTTTACGCTAAAAACAAGGAAGTGGCCTAAAAACATGGCCCTAAACAAGAGTTGGCAAGTTTCACTTGCCTGCACAACCAAGCTGGAGTCACGACCAACCAGAGTACAAACTACCTACGTGCTCAGGGCGCAGTCCAGCCTCAACACGACACGAGAGCTTCTCTGACGTCGGGTAGCGACGTCAGGGGTTGGATCCGGTATCACGAACATTTTAGGACAAACGGTTCTCTTGGGCCTTGCTCATGCGTAGGGAAAGGTAACTGTTCGGTCAAGGGGTGCTACTGTTCATATAAGAAAACACAACCACTCACTATAGAGATAGGGTATGTACTTATCCTTATTGTAGTGTGAAACATTCAACTATTCTCTCATAGCATTTTTTAGCCTACCAGTTATTACCTGGCATATACATATCATAGGGTACTGTTTGAATATAATTATAACTACTGCTCATCATGTCCTTTTGAGAAACACCTATCGCTTAATACCAAAAGAGTCAACTGTAACCTATTATAAAGAGCATGCGGTACTTATTATGGCAGTTATTAAAACACTAACTCACGTTGCTAATATTATAAACCTCTGGTTTGTACTTATTCTTAGCATGAAGTGATTATAACACTTGTTAACAAAAGAGCTTGCTGATTAAAATTCTTGAAAGGCATACGTTTTCTAATCATATAATAATATATATATATAATTTCTAAAGGTATTTGGTACTAAAACTTACTGTTTTGGAGAGTCTCCCCTTGTGCTTGGAGGTAGAAGATGGTGGCGAGTAAGGGTGGTGCGGCGGAGGCCCGGGGTGACGCGTCTTGCGGTGGAGCGCGAGGAGAGGACATCACCGGGGTCTGTCGCCGCGAGAGCGCCTGGAGATCGCCGCCGACGTCGTGGCAGCGCCGGTGGACGCTGTAGCTCGCTTGCGCGCTGCCGTGCTCGGAAGTCGCACAGCCGACGGAAAACGGGGCGGTGGCCACCGGCGGATGGTCGGGGAGGAGGTCCGACCGCCAGTCGGTGCATGGACAGGCCGGAGGGGGTTAGGTCACCGGCGAGAATGAGCAAAGGTCGGAGAGCAGCCCACGTGGAGAGGTTTTGCGTGAAGAAAAGAACGGCGCGGTGCTATTGGTTGCTGAGAGATATAAATAACCCTAGACTCTGATTAAATAGGAGAGGGCGGCGGCTATTTCACAGGCCTAAGGGTTTTTTTTCTTTAATAGGGAAACTGGGTGTTGTGTCCTCATGGGGTTGTTTAATATAGGAAATAGGGTGAAGGCTGAGAGGGTGAACGTGGGAGACAGGTCCATGACGTGGAGAAGTGGGATAGGGGAAAGTATGTTGGAATAAAATATGATTGGTTAAGATTGATTTAACAGCATAAGGTATAAATAGGTTAGTATTAAAAATTTGATTTCATTTAATTCTAATCCTTTCAAATCGTTTGAAAATTGATTTCAAAAAAATCCCACAGCCTTCATCCAACGTTGGATTATTCTAATGGTTATAGTTTTAAAAACATTTTAGTTAAGAATGACAATAGTATAATTAATAAGATTATTACAAACTTACCCCTCGACATCCAAAAATTATAAACAAGATACTGGGGCGATCGTGCCTCCGAGAGGGTCATGAATACGGGGTTCGGTCAAGCGTCAAAACTACGGAATTGCAATAATAAAACCAAATACGGAAATACGCACACGGATCAACCTGCGCACAAAATACGTACGACCAGAAGTGGTCGTGACATAGACCATCAAAATGCAGAACTATTTATCGGAAGTAAATATCCCAGATAAATAGAGTCTGAGCACTCTGAACAGGGGAAGCATTTAAATTCACTTCTCCAAAGACGTGCATTGATGATCCTATTTTAAAGCTTTGATGAGATCCTGAAGATCCCTCACAACTTTAATGTCCCAGAATCAGTTTCAACAGAAATACTACGATCATCCATGAGCCTAAAGCTCAAATGACCATTTAAATCATTAATACCTATGATCTGGTTATCATGCATTGTGATGAGATCCTGAAGATCCACACTTATGAAACTGTTAAAACAGTTATCAGACATAGTTACTGACAATATAGATATTGTCAAAACTTTCACATCCCTGCTACTAAAAATCCAGCTAGGATTGACATACCGAATATATTGGATGCAATCCACCAGTAGCAGAAGTGGATATCCTCAATGGATGAGAGGACATACCACTAGGCTCCAAAAAGAGAGATCTACTCCTGGAGACCGAAAAAACAATACCACCACAGGAAAGTGAGCTCAAATCCAGAACCTTATTGCAACTTGGTTGCTAAGGACCAATTCTGGATCTGTCCATATTCTTTACCCGTCCCAGAACCTTCACTTCTTTAACGCGTCGTGAAGGAGACACCTCTGGGAGAAATCAAATGATTATAGTACGTACGGGGTGAGTTTTGGACAAGAAAGAACACCTTTTGTCGACAAATTCTCTCATATTTCATTTTGCCAGTTAAATATAAAATATCGCTTCCACAACTCTGCTTTGCCTGAAGCAAAGATAGAGATTTGGCCAAATTATAATAATGTGGAATGAGGCAATAATAAGGTGAGCTGGACTCACTTATGAAATATGAGGTGTTGGACCTGAAGTCCTGGTATCAAAAATGATATCAAATCCTGTGGGATAACTGAGTATTGAAGGAGAATTAAAATAAAATCGTTAACTATAAGCATTTTAATTTGCTATAGTTTTAGAGGTATAAATCGCTCAAACCAGGAAGTAATCAAGTAAGATGAGCTGAACTCACTTACAAGATGAATCTGATGCATCGACTGGTTTATGTCAAGGCGTAACCCAACGAATGGCAAAAGAGGGAATTTTTGGTTGATGTTGCTATTGGATGTGACAACATCACCGATATAAAATTTCTTCAACTGCATGTACAAATTTCTTTACTTTCCTTTCTTTTTGGGACACATATTAATAATATGGTTAAAGGAAAGACAACCTAGACAAAGATCCTTAAAGGACTCATACTAAAAGGTTGTTGTTTGCACCTCTTAAAAACAGTATTGTTCTTAAGAGAGCAAATTAAAAGATTTGAGATTATTTTAATAACTCAAAATATTATCGGATCTCCTGAAGAGAAATTACCGAAATATCTGTTAAAGCCTATCTATCAGATATGATATGATATGAAAGCCCTAGCTAGGCATAAATTCTAGGCTTACAGAACTTTAATCATCCTGAAGATGAACCATCATCCTGAAGATGAACTATTATCCTGGAAATGAACTATCATCCTGAAGATGACGTTAATAAATCATCCCGAAGATGTAAACTTCATACAATGATGATTGATGAAGAAACATTAATTTCATTCTCCACCAAATACACCTATTTGGTTGTATGGATATACATTAAAAGACCCCTTTCCGTTAGCTGGAAGAGGGGAAGAATATATATGGTCCGGAAGTACCTTAAGTGTCTTTGAAACACTCTTTTACCTGGCCAACTGCATGCGTCTCTTTTGAGCGTTAGCAGTATAGCTATTAGCCAGGTACAGTGCAGTGCCCCCAGCGCACCACTGGACCAGAGATATGTAGCTTCTGCGCTATCTCCAAGGGTCGAGGAAAAATCCTCTATGTTAAATGTATTTGCATATGCAGGTTACAGATCATCGCGATGAATGGCATAAAAGGGACGTCCACCTCCTGAAGATCTACACAGAATCCTTCCAAGTCTACATCCTTCCACCATTCCGAGAAGCCCATCACCCAAGGAGCAGTTCAAGAACATACAATGCCAGGTCCTGAAGTACCTCGCAGACAATGACGATTGAGACGTGGAGCTGTCTACCAAGTTTGCTAGCGCTCTTTTAGTTTCAGCTAATGCCTTATATGAGTGAAACTTGTATAGATGAGTGATGCTGTACTTTACTTTTGCTTTCGGAATGTTGCCGATGAGATGGATGTATAGACACATAGGAGATAAATGTATAGATATATAGGAGATCTGCAAGCCTGAAGCTTGATCAGATTAGGGGGAGTCAACTGTAGAGTTGTACTCTTTTTCCTTGGCTAGTGGTTTTTCCCACAGGGTTTTCCATAGTCAAGGTTTTAATGAGGCAACCACATTGACTCTGGATCCAGAAGTATCCACCCCTCGACACATCCCCAAATCAGGGGAAGTTATGGAGTGCTGTACTCTTTTCCCTTCGCTATTGGTTTTTCCCACAGGGTTTTCCATAGCTAAGGGTTTTTAACGAGGCAGTTACCCTTAACTTGGATCCGGAAGTATCCACCCCTTAAGATACTCAGTAGTACTAATGAATCATTCAGTATTCATAAAGTCGAGTATACCACGTTGGTTGGATAAGGGGAAGTGTTATGAATAGGACCCATTGGGCCTATTGGGTATCCACCCACATGAGTACCCATTATGAATACTATATAAAGGAGGCTAGGGGTTTCCTAGCCTCAACCCTTCTCCAAATCCTTTTCTCGTTCATAACACATTATATATTGTACGTTAACCCAAACCAGTTATGGTCTATGCAATGAACCATCTACTGTAAAAGAAAGTCATCGGATGACAAAATGACCGGGTTGGCTCCTTCGTGCGTAGGACCATTTGATCGTCCAACGCGTGGTTGGACCGTTCGATCAGATCCCTTTTTTCCTCTTTGTGGGTCCCACCACCCAGGGTGGTGGGACCCACAAAGAGCAAAAAAGGGGATCTGATCGAACGGTCCATGTCGCGTAGAACGATCAGATGGTCATACTCACGAAGGAGACAAACCCGGTCCCCCCTGCAAACCTTTTAGCTGGCCAAATTACCCTAGACTAGAACATCAATCCACCTTTGGGAGTGACTAGGGCGACCCACCACCCCATTTACAGGCCGACACCCTTTCCCCTCCTCAACCCCATCCACACATCATGATGTGCCCTAGCCTCTTGACAGCAGGTTGCTTCTCGACATGCCGGCCCCGCCCGGTCCCCGGCGGTGTCTAGCCGCCACGGCACTGCAGCAGGGGGAGGGTGTGATGCGGGGCTCTGCGCGAGTGCATGCGCGCATGAAAACAACCCCCCTCTTTCTTTCCCAACTTTGGTCCCAACGACGACGGCAACAACAACACGTAGCGATATGGGGTTTGCGAGAGATGTGATCAGTCTCGGGTGTACTCGATGTGGGTGTGGAGATAAGTTTTTGTCTGGGTTGTTCGCTTGCCATCTCGAACGCGATGAGATCTCTTAATTACCCCCGCATCATAACAAGAAACCCTAAACGATCAACGACCATGATTTTGATCGACAAAGATGTTGCATGCCCGTTCTCGGGAAAAATCCCAGCTTGAAAAGAGAGATCATCCTCAATGTTCTCCCCCTCCGCTTCAAAATCAATGCCAATCATTCCCCGTGCATGCTATCTCCTTCGATAAGAGTGAACGCATGATGTCTGCGAGGAGCAAGGCGCGGCATCATTCCACGTGTCATGCGCTGTTCCTCGAACTGCGGCCTGCATCTGCATCATTGATCATCTATACCACGCAGCTGCGCGAGCCATGATGCCCCTCGCCATGGCTTTCCAGCAGCCAACCCACAATCAAGGACATGCTGGCCATTGAGAGCAAGGGGCCCCCAGCTCGGGCCATGGGCAGCTCTCTCTTCCCTCTCTGTTCTGGCCTGTTGAATCTGCATCAACCAAAACAGCAACATTCGAATATATTATTTTTTTTTTGCTTCTCTTTCTTGATCTTTAAAACAGTCTCGCAAAAGGAAACATCCCTGGCTCCCTGGCCTTAATTACTTCCCAAACAAGGAAAAAAAGTATATGAGCACATCAACATCGATCATCCTATATTGATGTATGCATGTGACATGATATTTTAAATTTGGGCTTTACCGTGATTAAAATAATAATCCAAACATAAACAATGTGAAAAAGATGGGAGATTCATCACCCTCACTTGGAGCCTCCGTTCTAGCTTTGGCAAAAAACCATGCAAGCATGGAGTCCCGTCATGTTCCCTGTGCTCCCTTCTCTTGGTTTGCTCCCTAAAGAGTGGATTAATTTATAGCAAACCTTTGTTTGTTTGTTTGTTTATTCTACCTAATCTCAAACTCTTGGAGTTGGGTCGCATTGAGTGAGAGTTGGAAAGCGTTTGCCAAAATCTCTGCAGTATCCAACTTATCACAATCCAGTCAAAGAAAGGTCTGCAGGCTTTTCTCTGCATCTGATATATTTCAGGATTTGATATGATGTGCTTCTTTAAGAGTCACAGATATGCATGGTTCATGCTTAATGTTTTTTTAGGCTAAACAAAGATTTGGTTGCTAAGTAGAGACCCTGACACATGTCGATTTCTAGGACAAATTCTGAAGTGCCACAAGTTAGGAGTTCTCTGGACTTTAAATTTGGACGAGCTCACACTTGAGTCCAACTCGGCAAGATCCTGCTAGAGTTAGGGCAACATTCTTGATCTAATATGCTTGATAACTGTATGCTTACTGACTACAATCTTTTTAGAGCCTGTTTGGGTTCCTAATAAAATAAACGGAAGTGATTTTATTTGAATTCTGAAACAAAATAATATGGATGATTTTGTTAGTGGTTGTTTGGGTATGTTAATGACTTGGAAAAACTCCTTAATTAGAATCATGATTTTGATAATTTCTATTAATGAAAATTTGACTTTCTTGATCATACACGTGCTTCTTTTCTAGTCTGTTGGTATATGTGGTGAATTCGCATGCACTTTTCTTGATGGAGAAAGATGATTTCTTTACTTGTTATAATTGTAATGAAATGTAATGTACATATGGTCGATTTCATGGTATGATGAATCACCTATACTTTTCTTGATTGAGAAGCTGATCTCTTTACTTGTTATAACCATAATGACATGTAATGTACATTTTGGTGATTCAAGTCTCCAACATCACATTCTCGGGTCACTCGGTCGAGCTGTCACAGTCGCTCGACCGAGATAGAGACACTGAGCAAACAGCCTAGCAGTGTTGGTATCATACTCGCTCGAGTACTCTACCGCTCAACCGAGCTACCAGCTGCTCGGTCGAGTGACGGGCTACTCGGTCGAGTGACGGGCTACTCGGTCGAGCTACAGTGTGTTCAGAATAACAGTAAGTTGGCTTATTTGAGAGCTCTGCAGGAATCATCAGCTCGGTCGAGTGACGGGCTACTCGGTCGAGCTACAGTGTGTTCAGAATAACAGTAAGTTGGCTTATTTGAGAGCTCTGCAGGAATCATCAGCTCGGTCGAGTGACGGGCTACTCGGTCGAGCTACAGTGTGTTCAGAATAACAGTAAGTTGGCTTATTTGAGAGCTCTGCAGGAATCATCAGCTCGGTCGAGTGACGGGCTACTCGGTCGAGCTACAGTGTGTTCAGAATAACAGTAAGTTGACTTATTTGAGAGCTCGGCATGGATCATCAGCTCGGTCGAGCTGATCCGTAACTCAGTCGAGCTAATCAGCTGCTCGACCGAGCGCTCTCCTCATCCACCCAACGGCAGCAGCGGCAAGAAGACCGCTCGGTCGAGCGGGGAGCCTACTCGACCGAGCGACGCGGGGCCGACAGTGATCAGCCGACGGCATGGATTGATTTCAGGCTCATTTTGGGGGTTCTATTTAACCGTAATGCTTCATCAGATTAGGTTAATGATGTTCTTTGATATCCAGAGCTTTTGGAGAGGAGTAACCGCCACCATTGGAGATCGTCGTCAAGAGATTAGGGTTATGAGATTGTTTGTGAAGTTGAGCGATTCTCTTCATTTCTCCTTTTGATTTCTTCTTCCTTGAGTGAGATTGTGAGGGCTTGTGTTTTTAGCCAAGTTATTACTCACGTGAGCGGAAGAGAGATTGTAACCCTATTGTGGCTCTCTCTGATAGTGGAATCATCTCAGAATTGTTGGACGTAGGTTGTGCGCAACCGAACCAGGGTAAACTCTTGGGTGTCTGCGATTTGATTTTGTTGCCATTATTCGTGGGTTGCTTATATTTGCAAGGTTGTAGGGATTTTGTTGGGTTATTTGAGGTTCAATTTTGCTAGTCCAAGATTCCTGATCAGCTTGTAGGATTAGCTATTTCCGCAAGAATCTCAATTTGGTATCATCGATTCCCGTCAAGTGGTATCAGAGCTTGGTTCCTTTGTGAAGGAAGTTAGTGGCGAAGATGGTTTCATTAGCAAACATTGAGAAGTTTACTGGCTGGAATGAATTTCCAATCTGGCAGACGAAGGTGAAGAATGTTCTGATGTAGACAGTCTGTTACCAAATCGTACTCGATGAGGCAACTATCAATAAGGATGTGAAAGAATCCTCTAAGGCGGAGATGGTGAGGAAGGCATACAATGCAATTCAGTTGTCGTTGGCAGATAATGTTCTGAGAGAAGTCTTGGATGAAGCAACGGCGTCTGACATCTGGAAGAAGCTTGAGGGACTGTACATGAAGAAGTTGTTCACGAGTCGTCTCTATTTGCTTCAACAGTTGTATACTCTCAAGATGAAGTCTGGATCAGCGGTGAAGGATCATATGGATGAATTGAACCGGATAGTGTTAGAGTTGCCGGGTATGGATGTGAAGATTGAGGATGAACAACAAGCTGTTATCTTGTTATGTTTATTGACTGAGGAGTTCAATCAATTTGTTCGGTCGATGATTTATAATCGAACGACTCTCACTGTGGAGGAGGTGAAGGCAGCGCTTCACACCGAGCAGCAATGTGGCAAGGTTCAAGATAGAGATCATGTGAGTAACCGCGAGGAGGCCCTACATGTGAGAGGTCGACAAGAAAGGAGAGGATGTCACAAGAAGCACAATGACCGCTCCAAGTCGAGACATTCGCAGGATAGATATGCGAAGGTCACATGTTACAATTGCCAGTAGAGGGTCATTTTGCAAACCTGTGTCCTAACAAGAATAGGAAGAAAGGCAATGAGATCGATAAAGAGTCCGGTTTAGCATCATTGGAGATTGATGGTATGCATATCCATGATGAAGGTAGAGATCCGGAAATGTTTGCATCAGGGATTGCAGGAGACGCAAACATTGCTTGGCTTATGGATAGCGGATGCTCATACCATATGACTCCTCATAGAAGTTGGTTCGCTACATACCGTCCCAATGAAGATGAAAGCTCAATTCTCATGAGGAACAATGCAGTATGCAAGACTGCCGGTATTGGAACCATCTGAATCAAAATGCATGATGGCATAGTGCGTACACTTGCCGATGTGAGGCATGTCCCATATCTGCGGAAGAGCCTAATCTCCATAGGCGTTTTGGACAATGCCGGGTGCAAGTCAGTTTTTGAGAAAGACCAACTGAGAGTTTCCAAATGTGCTATGGTCGTCATGAAGGGAAGGAAAGTGGGAAACTTATATGCTCTTCAAGGTACCACAGTAGAAGGAGATGCAGACGTAGGCACTACGAGGTTTCGAAGACTCGGCCAAGTTGTGGCACTATCGCTTGGGTCATCCATGTGACAAGACCGTCGATGTACTTTGGAGGAGAAAGTTGATTGATGCTACAAATAAAAGTGTAGAATTCTGCGAGTCATGTGTGTACGGAAAGAAGACAAAGGTGCAGTTCAACACAGGAAAGCACACTAGCCAGGGACCACTTGACTATGTTCACACAGATGTGTGGGGACCGTGTCCAGAGCCGTTAAGAGGAGGAGCTAGATACTTTGTCTTGTTCATAGTTGACTACTCTTGCAAAGTCTGGATGTACTTGATGAAGTCGAATGATCAGACATTTGAGATGTTTATAGAGTGGAAGACCATGATAGAGAAGCAAACCGAAAAGCATGTGAAGGTGCTGAGGTCAGACAATGGATGTGAGTATACCTCAAAAGAATTTAGGAATTTCTGCAAATTCCATGGGATCCGCCGACATTTTAGCACACCTGGAGATACGCAGTCAAACGGTGTGGTGAAGCGGATGAATCATACATTGTTGGAGCGAGTGAGATGCTTGAGGCACTCAGCTGGTTTGGAGAAGGAATTTTGGGGAGAGATTCTCACCACTGATGTGCACATCGTGAACAGAGTTCCGTCAGTGGCTATTGGTTACAAGATTCCTGAAGAGAAGTGGAGTGGTGAAGCTGGAGACTATTCTTACTTGCGCATTGTGGGTTACCCGGTGTATGTGCACGAGAGGGGCGACAAGTTGGATCCAAGAGCAAAGAAGTGTATCTTTCTTGGATATGGCCACGGCGTCAAGGGAGATCGCTTATGGGATTCAGAGGGTCAAAAAGCGATTGTGAGCCGACATGTCACTTTTGATGAGGATGCAATGCTCAGGGCGGTGCATTCTCATTCAAAAGGGGACACGTCAGCAGTGAAGACATTGGCAGACATTGTCAACCTTTCAGTCCAGTCCACTCAGCGACCAGGCAAAGAGTTGATGATCGACGTCCCTGTTGAGGGATGTGATGAGGTCCATGTTGAGGACCATGAGCAGACACCCAGTCCATCTCAGATACACGTTGATACTTATGCAGGTGATGAAGGAACGTGGCGATCTAAGAGGGTGAAGAAGGCGCCAGATAGATTTGGAGCATGGGACTATGAGGGATATTCTTTCGATGACATGGCTTCATATGCACTCAACCTGGAGCAAGATGTGCCGGCGACATATGGTGGAGCCATAGACTCAGGTGATGCCACTCAGTGGCAAGGAGCTATGGAGGAGGAGATGGAGTCCCTTCACTGTAATGACACTTGGGAGCTAGTGCCGTTACCCAGCGAGAAGCGCGCCATTAGATGTCGTTGGATTTACAAGGTAAAAGAAAGCTCAACCCAAGATGGCAATGATGTCAGGTACAAGGCAAGACTGGTGGCCAAGGGATTCGCACAACGAAAATGAGAGGACTACAACGAGATATTCTCATTGGTTGTGCGACACACATCCATTCGGTTGTTGTTGGCACTAGTTGCTAGCATGGACATAGAATTGGAGCAACTCGATGTCAAGACCGCTTTTCTGCATGGAGATCTTGATGAAGAAATTTACATGCAACAGCCTGAGGGGTTCAGAGTTGAGGGGAAAGAAAATCTGGTATGCAGATTGAAGAAATTGTTGTATGGGTTGAAGCAGTCACACGGGCAATGGTACAAACGATTTGACAGCTTCATGATGGGAGTAGGCTTTGAAAGGAGCATCAAGGATTAATGTGTGTATGTGCATACACTAGAGAATGGCTTGAAGATCTATTTGTTGCTCTAAGTGGACGACATGCTTACCGCTTCCAATAGCATGTCTGAGGTAAAGAAGCTGAAGGCGAAGCTGGGGCAAGAGTTTGACATGAAGGACTTATGGCCCGCAAAGAAAATTCTCGGAATGGAGATTTTTCGAGATAGGAAGAAGCATGAGCTCAGATTGTTACAGAAGTGGTACATTCAGAAGGTGCTAATCCGGTTTGGGATGGAAAGCACGAAGCCCGTGACAACACCTCTAGGAGCTCACTTTCAGCTGTCGGCAACACAGTCACCAAGCACTGATGATGAGAAGAAGTACATGTCTCAGGTGTCATATGCGAGTCCAGTAGGGAGTTTGATGTATGCGATGGTTTGCATGCGTCCAGATATTGCACATGTCGTGGGAGTGGTTAGTTGGTATATGGCCAATCCAGGCAAGGAGCATTGGCAGGTCGTCAAGTGGATTATGAGGTATCTACGAGGCACAGCTAGTGCCAGGATTCTCTACGAGAGAGGAGACGAAAAGGTGCTGACGGGATATTGTAACAGTGACTATCCAGGGAACAGGGACAGTCAATGATCTACCACATGGTATGTGTTCACTCTGGGCATTGCCGTGGTATCGTGGAGGTCGGTCTTACCGTCTGTAGTGCGTTATCGACCACAGATGCCGAGTTGATTGCAACGGTGGAAGCTGTGAAGGATGCCAAGTATTTGAGGAGTCTGCTTAGAGATTTGGGGGTGCCACAGAGTTCGTCACAAGTGCATTGTGATAGCCAGAGTACCATTCATCTGGCAAAGCACCAGTCATACAGTTCGAGGACGAAGCAAATTGAGGTGCGAGATTCCTTCCTAGAGTTGGAGAAGAAGGAAGTGGAGCTTCAGAAGGTCCCGACTGAGAAGAACCCCGCAGACATGTTTACTAAGCCAGTTCTCGTCGTCAAGCTCCAGGTGTGCCCAGAGTTGATTTCTTTGTTGGATTAGGTGGCGCCAAAGGGCGCGAATTTCGAGATGATGATAAAACTCAGATAGAGAACCATGTCAAGCAGCGTGGATGTGCAGGAGCATGTGTGTAACGGCCGGTATTTTTAGCCGTGCTTTAGTTCTGTGTACCGGTATTTTTCCTTCAGTCGTCGGGTTGACTTTTCGTCCGTGTGTTTCTTGTTACGCGTATGCGACTCTGAATTTCCGTATTTACCGTATTATCGTTAATTAACCATCGTGTTTTTAAAAAAAAACTTTAATTTAATTATTTACTAATTACTTTTATTGTTTTACTAATCGCATTTAAAACTTAATTAATTAATATCCCTTCTTTCAACAAACACGTTTAGATTTGGGAGAGGAGAAGTCGTATACGTTAGGCTAGGCAGATGCATTCCCTCATTTCATTCAACAAACATCATTTAATTCTATCCTAATCTCAAACCTAAACTCATTAATGTTGTCTACGACTAATTAGCTTCTTAAGGCAACATTTCATCTGCAGAAACCCATCTTCTCTGCAAACAACTCCCTGCAACCAAATTCCCCCAAACCAAAATTCCATCAGATTTTTCAAAGCCAAGAACGAATTTTCAAACCAAATTAGCCCACAAATTCATCATCTTCCCAACCCAAAATTTCCCTCAAACAAACCCATTCTTGATTCACAAAGAAATCAAATACAAGGAGAAAATTCGTAACCCAAATTCAGATTCAAATCCTAATCCATTCTTTGAATCAAAACCCCAATCTGAAAATCAACTTCAGAATCAAATCAAACCCTAGATCTGAAATTAAACAACACCAAATCTGAAAATAAACTTCAGATTCAAGCCCAACAAAACAACTTCAGATCTGAAGTTGAAATCCAAGAAACCCAAACCCACCTCTCCTTCTTCCCTTTCCTCCTCCCTCATCCCCTCACCTGCGCATCACCGGAGGCCGCCCACGCGCGCGTTGCCGCAACCCGCCGCCGACCGCCTGAGGGGAGCCGCCGCCGCTCCTGATCCGCCGCCCGCGCCTGCTCAGCCGCCAGAAGCGCCGCCGCCGGAGTCCCCTGGCCGCCGGCCACCTGCAGTCGCGCCGGTCCTACCTCTCCTCCGAGCACAGGTAAGACTCCCTCATTGAGTTTCTTGTTGCTGCCATTAAGAAAGAACAAAAAAAACTAAAAAAAAGAGAAAGAATGAAGGAAACAGGGAGACAGTAAGAAAAGAGAGAGAGTTATGAAAAGAGAAAGAGAGTGAGAGAGAGAAAGTTAGGTCACAGACCTAGTAATAGAAATAGGGTTGTATTAAATGTTAGTAGAAAGTTTCATATTATATCATGTTAACTTGTTATCTCTTAGTCAAAGTTACTGCTAGTAGGTAGGAATATTAAATACACTGTCTAACCATGTAATTAGCTTAGGTAAAGTTAATTTGTTGTTAGTATTCGAATTAATATTAGCTTGTTAGAGTTAAATAATGTTAGAGGTAGTTTTAACCTATTATAATTAGTTGGTGGACTTAAAGAATAATATAACCATGTTAATTTATCTAAAATGAGTAAGATTAAGTAGGGTTAGTATTAGAATTATTATTAGTTTGTTAATGATAAGTTCACCATGTTGATATAATTCAATAATATTAATGTAATAAAATTGAATAAAATAATGTGTACCCAGTTTGTATAACCTAATAAACACCACACTAGCTAGTGAACCCCATAAAAATTAGACGAACCCAATTTAGGGGTTAACTTAATAGTTGCGTAACTCGCAATAGATTTAATTCGTTATTTCTCGTTTTAAACACATTTTGTTAATTATAATAAGTGTTATTATTTAATGACGCAGATACGTCGCGAACCTTCATACCGTTACTCGGACAACCTAAACTGTCTCAGTCAGGCAAGCGTGCAGTTATTTTATGTTTTTGTGCTAACCGTTGTTATACACTGAATTGCTGACACAAACACATTTTTTAGAAATGCTAGACTTGTGGACCCCTTAATAATCAAAATGAACGCACTTTGTGAATGATAATGTTTATGGACATGTATGGTTAATTTTAGAACTGTTGATTCTTATAGAATGTTAAATGCCGTTGGCTCCCGTAGTTAAATGCCGTTGGCTCCCGTAGTTAAATGCCGTTGGCTCCTGTAGTTAAATGCTGTTGGCTCCCGTAGTTAAATGCCGTTGGCTACCGATGTTACATGCCGTTGGCTACCAGTTGCCGTTGGCTACCAGATGTTACTGCCGTTGGCTATTAGTTAATCTCGTCGGTCACATGTGATTACGTCACATGCGACTAGTCTGGACTCGTGTTTCAGTATATGACGGATTAGCATCCTGGCACGTGATTCAGGAAATACACTTGGGTGGGGTTGGTTCCCGGGCACTAGCCGGTAGTAAACGAGTCGCCTTCGGGGGCACTTGAAGGTGTATTTATTTACTATTCGTCTAACGGCGGGAATCTTATTCACGGACTTGCACACACAGTTAAATAATTGAAAAAGAAAGTTAATTACAGAATAATGTTATATTGCTCAACTGCCATGTTAATTTTTACAACTGAAATACCATGCTAGTGTAACTTTTCATAATTGTTTTAACTGCTTCAGTTCATTGAAATACATGCTAGTGTAAATTCTTTTAACTGCTGTAAAACTGCCATATATATAACTTGTTATATATATCTTGCCTTGGGTCATCTGACATCTACTTGCAGACCCTTGCTGACATACATTCATGTTGTTTGAATGTATGTCAGGTTACGAGACAGGTTATCTGGAGGACGAGTTGCTGGATCAGAGTGATCCAATAGACCAGGATTCTGCTGATCCTGAAGTCCACCCTACCGTGGAGTAGTGCTGATTATCACCGCTGCAGCTATTTACTTTTCACCGCTGTTGTTTGTAGGGTGTGTACCCACTTTATCTGTATCGCTATCGTTGTAGGCCATGCTTGGGGCCCTTTTATTATTGTGTACTTTATCTGGATGTTGGCTTTAATATTTCTATTGTTCTGAGTTGCATGCAAGTTCCTGCGAAAGGTGTTTTCACAGACGCTTATTGGGTTCGAGCTTCACCGCTCCAACCTAAGCGGGCCCGCTCGCGTCCTCGCCCCAAGTATAATGGGAAGCGGGGCGTGACAGGTTTTTGTGGTGGCCCATGCAGGTCTTGCATTAGCGAAACTTCAGTACAATGGAAATACTATCAATGACCAAAAACATCTAGATTTATCTCGTACACAACTTAACCAAGTTCGTTTCTCAGCATGGCAGGAGGACACCACACCAGAAATGGAAATGGGACCGATAATGCAGCTAACGGAAGTGCTGATATCAATGTAGTCCTCGGAGTTATCAGGGGAATGCTGGAAGTCCAGCAACAGCTGATTCAGCAAGGACAACAACCTGCTCAGAATGCACCATCGCCACCCCCTCGAGCTGAACCAGGAGTCAGACAATTTCATGAATTGCAGCCCAAGAGCTTCTCTGGAAAAGAAGGGCCGCTAGGAGCTGATGAATGGGTCCAAGCGACCGAAGATAAGCTGAGTGATGCACGTATCCCACAGGCTGGATGGGTTGACGTGGCGAAACTACAGCTGACAGACAATGCCAGGAGCTGGTGGCAACTGGAAGAGAAACGTCTGATCAGACCGATCTCTTGGGGTATGTTTAGGGAAAGGTTCGATGCTAAATACTTTCCCAAGGCAGCCAAGAGAGAGCTTCATCAACGTTTCGCTAACTTGGTCCAAGGAGATATGACTGTGGATGAGTATGAGGCTGAATTTGCCATGCTTAGCCGTTTTGCACCTCATATGATAGAAGACCCTGAAGATTGTGCCTTTCAGTTTCGCAAGGGCCTGAATCGCAAGGTCCAAGCCTCGATGACCTCGGCGAGACCGACGACACTTCAGGATGTTCTGGATTGTGCACGTGAACATGAGCTTGTAGAGAAACTCCCCGAGGGACCTTCAACTGGAGGAGGCAAGCGTCCCATGGAGCCGCCTAGGATGGCGCCTAGAGGAAACTTTCGACCTCCGCAGACTACACCGTTCAAGAGGCCATCCACTTCTGTCGATCGATCGCATCTGATTTGCTACTTCTGCGGCAGGACTGGACACCAGAAGAAAGATTGCAGGAGGATGCTGAACCAGTGTCTGGTATGCGGATCACCCGCACATGCCGCGAGAGACTGCCCTCACGGCAAGGACCGTCGACCACCCACTGGAGTACCTGCACCTATTCAGCGTGCAGTGCCTGCACCTGTTCAGCGAGGAGCAACCGGACCTGCTCAGCGTGGACCACCTCTGATCCCTCAGGATTGAGCTTATCAGAAGGTCCATCAGCCGAAGCGCCAGGCGTTCACGATGACAGCTGCAGAAGCTGTGGCTGAGGATGATGTGATCACAGGTAACATTTATACCTAGTATTTATCTTTTACCATATATTAATGCTTGCTAGTTAGGTTTCCTTTGCTAAATTATATTATTTTCGTCTTAGGTATTATCTTAGTGGCCTCCCACCCGGCTCTTACTTTATTTGATTCCGGAGCTTCCATGTGTGTTATATCCCAGAAGTTTGTAGTTAAACACTTGATCCCTACCTACCCACTTCCCAAGAGATGGAATATCACAACTGGAGGTGGCGTAGTGAGTGTTATCTTGGGATGCAAATCATGTCCCTTAGTGATTTGCGGACATGAACTTTATGCAGACTTCATGGTCCTAGATACACCCAACTTTGATGCTATTCTCGGCATGGACTGGTTAGGGACTTTCTATGCTACTATCGACTGTCACAAGAAGAAAGTAGTATTCGAAATTCCCGACCATCCTGTGTTCGAATTTATCAGCGGTAGTCGTTCGCTCGAGCCTATCAGATTTCGGGCTCAGCCGAACGAAGCGATCCTCGCATCTACGCAAGTCGAACCGGAGAAGCCTGCAGTGGTTCGAGACTTCGAAGATGTATTTCCAGAAGATATTTCTGGATTGCCGCCTGATCGATCTTTAGAGTTCAGTATTGATCTAATGCCAAATACTCAACCAATCTCGAAGGCACCTTATCGTATGGCTCCAGCAGAACTTGAAGAGCTACAGAAGCAGTTGGACGATCTGTTGCAGAAAGGATTCATTCATCCCAGCGTGTCTCCCTGGGGTGCACCCGTACTGCTGGTCAAGAAGAAGGACGGATCGAGAAGGATGTGCGTGGATTATCGGGAGCTGAACAATGTCATTGTGAAGAATAAGTACCCGTTACCTCGCATTGATGACATCTTCGATCAACTCGGTGGATCACGAGTTTTCTCGAAGTTGGACCTCAGGAGTGGATATCATCAGTTGAAGGTCAAGAATGAGGATGTCTACAAGACAGCTTTTCGGACCAAATATGGACACTACGAGTTCGTTGTCATGCCATTCGGTGTGACCAACGCTCCTGCAGTATTCATGAATCTCATGAATCTCATATTCTATGATTTTCTGGATAAATTCGTAGTGATATTCATTGATGACATATTAGTCTATTCGAAAAGCGAGGAAGAGCATGCCAAGCATCTACGGATGGTTTTGGAGACACTTCGCCGTCATCAATTGTATGCCAAGTACAGCAAGTGCGAGTTCTGGTTAGACCGGATTGCATTTCTTGGACATGTGGTATCAGGCGACGGTATCTCAGTTGACCCAGAGAAGGTTACATCAGTCAAGAATTGGCCAACTCCTCGGTCAGCATCAGATATCCGGAGTTTCCTAGGATTGGCGGGATACTACCGTCGATTCATTCAGGATTTCTCGAGGATAGCAGAGCCCATGACTCGACTGACGAGGAAGGACGTCAAGTATGTTTGGTCAGACACTTGCGAGCAGGCATTTGAGACTTTGAAAGCCAAACTTACATCTGCACCAGTTCTGGCTATTCCAGATAGGACTGGAGGATTCGAGATCTTTTGCGATGCCTCGGGAAAGGGTCTTGGATGTGTTCTACATCAGCACGGTCATGTAGTCGCGTATGCTTCTCGGCAATTGAAGATTCACGAGAAGAATTACCCGACTCACGACTTGGAGTTAGCCGCTGTTATCTTCGCTTTGAAGATTTGGAGACATTTCTTACTGAGTGAGAAAGTGAAGATTTTCACTGATCACAAAAGTTTGAAATATATTTTCACTCAGAAGGAGTTGAATATGAGACAGCGCAGGTGGTTAGAACTGATGGCTGATTACGACATCGACCTTCAGTATCATCCAGGAAAGGTTAATGTTGTACCTGATGCTTTGAGCAGACTTCCAGCGGTCATGACTCTCACAGTTCAGTAGAGGTTACAACAGGATCTGTGTGGGATGAGCACAGAGGTTGTATTACCTGGAGTCACATCATCGTTGATGAATATGCAGATTCAGTCAACGATAGTGGATAGGATCAAAGCTGCACAGTCTGGAGATGCTAAACTGCAGAGGATCCGAGAGCAAGTTGAAGCTGGACTTCGGACGGACTTTATCATTCATGACGATGGTTCCTTGAGATACGGCAGTAGGATCTGCGTACCTTCTGGTGATATCAGAGATGAGCTGATGAATGAAGCTCATAGCTCTTCCTATTCCATTCATCCTGGCGGTACCAAGATGTACAAGGATCTCCGTCTGAATTTTTGGTGGCACGGTATGAAGAGGAGCGTAGCTCGTAGCGTCGCCAAATGTCTTATGTGTCAGCAGGTGAAGGCTGAACACCATCGCGTTGCCGGATTACTTCAACCTCTGCCGATTCCAGAGTGGAAGTGGCAGCACATCACCATGGATTTCGTAACTGGACTACCTCGGAGCACCAAGCAGAATGACGTGATTTGGGTTATCGTTGATCGATTAACCAAGTCTGCGCATTTCATACCTTTCCGAGTAGGACAAGCTACGGAGATACTTGCGAAGAAGTATATGGAGGTAAATATCTTTCTTATACCTTTATAACTTCTTTCTAGTATGCGTCGTGATGTGAACGATAATCGTGCAGGAGATTGTGCGATTACATGGAGTTCCTGTGAGTATCGTCTCAGACCGGGACACGAGATTCACGTCTCAATTCTGGAAGAGTTTGCAGACTAATCTGGGTACCAGTCTGAAATTCAGTACTGCGTATCACCCGCAAACTGATGGACAGTTGGAGTGCACTATCCAGATATTGGAGGACATGTTGAGAGCTTGCATGTTGGATCTCAAGGGTTCGTGGGAGGATCATCTGCATCTGGTGGAGTTCTCCTACAACAACAGCTACCAGACGAGCATTGGCATGGCTCCATTTGCTGCTCTCTATGGAAGGAAATGTCGATCCCCGCTGAGTTGGGATGACGTTGGTGATAGAGAACTGTTGGGACCAGAGATAATAGTTGAGGCTGTGGATGTTGTGCGTGATATCAGAGACAAGCTTCGGATTGCTCAGGACCGTTATAAGCATTGGGCAGATGCTAAACGGCGTCCTCTGGAATTTCAACCAGGAGATCACGTGTTCCTAAAGATATCCCCGAATCGAGGAGTGATTCACTTTGGGAAGCGAGGCAAGCTTAGTCCGAGATATATTGGACCTTTCGATGTGCTAGAGCGAGTTGGAGAGGTAGCTTATCGCTTAGCACTACCACCGTCATTAGTGGGAGTACATGACGTCATTCATGTGTCCCAGCTGCGTCGTTATATTAGCGACCCCTCACACGCTGTGGACTACTCAGAGATCACAGTTCGCCCAGATTTGACGTACGAACAACAACCAGTGGAGATCTTAGATCGACGTCAAAAAGTCTTCAGGACCAAGACTATTGATCTAGTCAGAGTGATGTGGCGTCGCGACTCGCCAGGAGAATCTACCTGGGAGCGGGAAGATGAGATGCGAGAGCGTTATCCATACTTATTTCCTGCTCCTTAGTTGATTAAGAATTCCGAGGACGGAATTTTCTTAAGGTGGGTAGAATGTAACGGCCGGTATTTTTAGCCGTGCTTTAGTTCTGTGTACCGGTATTTTTCCTTCAGTCGTCGGGTTGACTTTTCGTCCGTGTGTTTCTTGTTACGCGTATGCGACTCTGAATTTCCGTATTTACCGTATTATCGTTAATTAACCATCGTGTTTTTAAAAAAAAACTTTAATTTAATTATTTACTAATTACTTTTATTGTTTTACTAATCGCGTTTAAAACTTAATTAATTAATTAATTAATATCCCTTCTTTCAACAAACACGTTTAGATTTGGGAGAGGAGAAGTCGTATACGTTAGGCTAGGTAGATGCATTCCCTCATTTCATTCAACAAACATCATTTAATTCTATCCTAATCTCAAACCTAAACTCATTAATGTTGTCTACGACTAATTAGCTTCTTAAGGCAACATTTCATCTGCAGAAACCCATCTTCTCTGCAAACAACTCCCTGCAACCAAATTCCCCCAAACCAAAATTCCATCAGATTTTTCAAAGCCAAGAACGAATTTTCAAACCAAATTAGCCCACAAATTCATCATCTTCCCAACCCAAAACTTCCCTCAAACAAACCCATTCTTGATTCACAAAGAAATCAAATACAAGGAGAAAATTCGTAACCCAAATTCAGATTCAAATCCTAATCCATTCTTTGAATCAAACCCCCAATCTGAAAATCAACTTCAGAATCAAATCAAACCCTAGATCTGAAATTAAACAACACCAAATCTGAAAATAAACTTCAGATTCAAGCCCAACAAAACAACTTCAGATCTGAAGTTGAAATCCAAGAAACCCAAACCCACCTCTCCTTCTTCCCTTTCCTCCTCCCTCATCCCCTCACCTGCGCATCACCGGAGGCCGCCCACGCGCGCGCTGCCGCAACCCGCCGCCGACCGCCTGAGGGGAGCCGCCGCCGCTCCTGATCCGCCGCCCGCGCCTGCTCAGCCGCCGGAAGCGCCGCCGCCGGAGTCCCCTGGCCGCCGGCCACCTGCAATCGTGCCGGTCCTACCTCTCCTCCGAGCACAGGTAAGACTCCCTCATTGAGTTTCTTGTTGCTGCCATTAAGAAAGAACAAAAAAAAACTAAAAAAGAGAGAAAGAATGAAGGAAACAGGGAGACAGTAAGAAAAGAGAGAGAGTTATGAAAAGAGAAAGAGAGTGAGAGAGAGAAAGTTAGGTCACAGACCTAGTAATAGAAATAGGGTTGTATTAAATGTTAGTAGAAAGTTTCATATTATATCATGTTAACGTGTTATCTCTTAGTCAAAGTTACTGCTAGTAGGTAGGAATATTAAATACACTGTCTAACCATGTAATTAGCTTAGGTAAAGTTAATTTGTTGTTAGTATTCGAATTAATATTAGCTTGTTAGAGTTAAATAATGTTAGAGGTAGTTTTAACCTATTATAATTAGTTGGTGGACTTAAAGAATAATATAACCATGTTAATTTATCTAAAATGAGTAAGATTAAGTAGGGTTAGTATTAGAATTATTATTAGTTTGTTAATGATAAGTTCACCATGTTGATATAATTCAATAATATTAATGTAATAAAATTGAATAAAATAATGTGTACCCAGTTTGTATAACCTAATAAACACCACACTAGCTAGTGAACCCCATAAAAATTAGACGAACCCAATTTAGGGGTTAACTTAATAGTTGCGTAACTCGCAATAGATTTAATTCGTTAATTCTCGTTTTAAACACATTTTGTTAATTATAATAAGTGTTATTATTTAATGACGCGGATACGTCGCGAACCTTCATACCGTTACTCGGACAACCTAAACTGTCTCAGTCAGGCAAGCGTGCAGTTATTTTATGTTTTTGTGCTAACCGTTGTTATACACTGAATTGCTGACACAAACACATTTTTTAGAAATGCTAGACTTGTGGACCCCTTAATAATCAAAATGAACGCACTTTGTGAATGATAATGTTTATGGACATGTATGGTTAATTTTAGAACTGTTGATTCTTATAGAATGTTAAATGCTGTTGGCTCCCGTAGTTAAATGCCGTTGGCTCCCGTAGTTAAATGCCGTTGGCTCCCGTAGTTAAATGCCGTTGGCTCCCGTAGTTAAATGCCGTTGGCTACCGATGTTACATGCCGTTGGCTACCAGTTGCCGTTGGCTACCAGATGTTACTGCCGTTGGCTATTAGTTAATCTCGTCGGTCACATGTGATTACGTCACATGCGACTAGTCTGGACTCGTGTTTCAGTATATGACGGATTAGCATCCTGGCACGTGATTCAGGAAATACACTTGGGTGGGGTTGGTTCCCGGGCACTAGCCGGTAGTAAACGAGTCGCCTTCGGGGGCACTTGAAGGTGTATTTATTTACTATTCGTCTAACGGCGGGAATCTTATTCACGGACTTGCACACACAGTTACATAATTGAAAAAGAAAGTTAATTACAGAATAATGTTATATTGCTCAACTGCCATGTTAATTTTTACAACTGAAATACCATGCTAGTGTAACTTTTCATAATTGTTTTAACTGCTTCAGTTCATTGAAATACATGCTAGTGTAAATTCTTTTAACTGTTGTAAAACTGCCATATATATAACTTGGTATATATATCTTGCCTTGGGTCATCTGACATCTACTTGTAGACCCTTGCTGACATACATTCATGTTGTTTGAATGTATGTCAGGTTACGAGACAGGTTATCTGGAGGACGAGTTGCTGGATCAGAGTGATCCAATAGACCAGGATTCTGCTGATCCTGAAGTCCACCCTACCGTGGAGTAGTGCTGATTATCACCGCTGCAGCTATTTACTTTTCATCGCTGTTGTTTGTAGGGTGTGTACCCGCTTTATCTGTATCGCTATCGTTGTAGGCTATGCTTGGGGCCCTTTTATTATTGTGTACTTTATCTGGATGCTGGCTTTAATATTTCTATTGTTCTGAGTTGCATGCAAGTTCCTGCGAAAGGTGTTTTCACAGACGCTTATTGGGTTCGAGCTTCACCGCTCCAACCTAAGCGGGCCCGCTCGCGTCCTCGCCCCAAGTATAATGGGAAGAGGGGCGTGACAATGTGTGAAGAGATTTGAATCAAGGTAGAGTGTTAAATTTTGGTGATTCAAGTCTCCAACATCACATTCCCAGGTCACTCGGTCGAGCTGTCCCAGTCACTCGATCGAGCTAGAGACACGAAGCAAACAGGCTAGCAGCGTTGGTATCATACTCGCTCGAGTACTCTACCACTTGACCGAGCTACCAGCTGCTCGGTCGAGCTACAGTGTGTTCAGAATAACAGTAAGTTGGCTTGTTTGAGAGCTCTGCAGAGATCATCAGCTCGGTCGAGCTGATCCGTAACTCGGTCGAGCTGATCAGCCGCTCGATCGAGCGCTCTCATCATCCACCCAGCGACAGCAGTGGTAAGAAGACCGCTCGGTCGAGCGATGAGCCCGCTCGACTTAGCGGCGTGGGGCCGACAGTTTTCAGCCGACTGCCTGGATTGATTTCAGGCTCGTTTTGGTGGTTCTATTTAACCCTAATGCTTCATCAGATTAGGTTAATGATGTTTTTGATATCCAGAGCTTTTGGAGAGGAGTAGCCACCACCATTGGAGATCGTTGTCAATAGATTAGGGTTATGAGATTGTTTGTGAAGTTGAGCGATTCTCTTCAGTTCTCCTTTTGATTTCTTCATCCTTGAGTGAGATTGTGAGGGCTTGTGTTTTTAGCCAAGTTATTATGCACGTGAGCGGAAGAGAGATTGTAACCCTATTGTGGCTCTCTCTGATAGTGAAATCATCTCGGAATTGATGGACGTAGGTTGTGTGCAACGGAACCAGGGTAAACTCTCGGGTGTCTGCGATTTGATTTTGTTGCTATTATTCATTTGCTGCTTATATTTGCAAGGTCGTAGGGATTTTGTTGGGTTATTTGAGGTTCAATTTTGCTAGTCCTAGATTCCTGATCAGCTTGTAGGATTGGCTATTTCTGCAAGAATCTCAATTTAGTTTCATCGATTCCCAACAATGTACATATGGTCAAAAATTGTTGTGTATTATTGATTCATAATATTAGAACATGATAGGGAACCGACAATTAATGACTTGGTTGAAACCATAAGTAGTCGATGAAACCATATCTAACCTAAAATGTTAAGCCTATGGGTAGAGGCACAATCTCATTTATAGACATCAATTTCTTTTAATTTTTTCAATGTCTGACTATTATTCTCAATACACAACCCCTCCCCCCCCCAAACCCACTCCCACTCCCACTCCCACTCCCACTCCCACTCCCCACACAAAACAATCGCAAACTCAAGGGTATGGTAAAGCCTTGGGTTAAAATCGGAATAATCATAATTTGTTGTGAAGTGCTTTCTGGGGGAGACCCAATGCCTTTATTTATAGAGGAATAAGGAATAGTTCATACAATGGTAGAATACTGTATTCATGTAGGATACAAACTTCTAATCTGATGCTGGATAGGATAAGCCCTACATGGGCTTCTACCAGGGCCTACATATACATTCATAACACTCCCCATTATCCTACCATAAGTGTGAACTCTACTCATGAATATTTCGAGATTCTGAGCATCATATGATTATCACAAGAGGTGGATACTTCGAGATCAATTAATAAGATTTGTCTCGTTAAAACCTTTGGCTATGAGAACCCCTTTGGAAAAAACCCATAGCTAAGGAAAAGGAGTACAATTCTCCTCTAACTCCCCCTGATCTGTGCAAGCTTTTAGGCTTTCAGATCTCGTATGCATTTTTACATCAATCCTATTTACAACATTCCGAAAAATATGTACAAATTACAGATATAACCATTGTTGGCAGCTGTTGGATCCAAAAGAGCTATGAAGATGTGTGCTTGGTCTTGTTGCCTCCGATGTGGTCTCCTAAAAGTTAGGGTAAGCTTGTGACATGGTCTTCCGACTATGTGGTTAGCTCTAAATTACCAGTCTTTTACCCAATCATCACTAGGATGTGATGTACCACTGAGCGCCACTATACACTCTCTCGGCTTGCTTCTTAGATGGTGAAGGTCTCGAAATAATATGATGATGATGCCTTCATAGTTTGCTTTATAGATCTATAGAAGATGGTCGTCCCACCGTAGGTACCCATTTTGTGACTTCTCGTTATGGGGGTTGGACCTATAACATGCATCTGCATAAGCATGAAGGATAATTCTTTATAATATAAGCCCAAATCTATTGACCCTTAGAGGTAGCGCAGTTGATGCTTAACTCCGATCTAGTAACGCTTTGTAGGTGTATCACTGTATCTGGCTAGTGAATTTACTGCAAAAGCTATATCGGGACGCGTGCAATTAGCCAAATAGGGAAGTGCTCCAATTGCACTTAGATGAGGGACTTCAGGACCTAGAATTTCCCCCCACTCTTCCAGCTGACGGAAGTGGCCTTTATGTATACCCAGTGAACGTACTACCATAGATGTACTTAGTGGATGACAATGGTCTTAGTGTAAATTCTTCAACACACTCTAGGGGTATGAAGTTTAATGTAACATGATTTTCTCTTTTAGATAAATCTATGAGTCATGAAATATCTTTATTTTGCATATGTCTTTCATATCATATTTGATAGTCAGGCTAGAACAGATATTTCGGTTATCTCTTCAGGAAATCCAATGAGATTTAAGTTGTTTACAACTATGATCTCAAATCACGTTCTTTGCTCTTTATATAGATGCAAAGACAACCTTTAGTGAGAATCCTTGCTTTGTCAATGGATTCACTTGGTTGTATTTTTATATAATTATTTCTTTAATAGAATAGACATCCCGAAGTCTATACAGGCATTTAAGGAAATGAGGAATGTATCTTTATCAAGAAATCCATAGAGGTATGCTATCACAACATCCAATAGCACATATCAGGAATCGGTCTTTGACGAAGCCGGGGTGGCTGCGAGGCTAGCTGAGAACAGCATGCTGACTAGAGATAAGGAGTCCCTGACGAATGTTGATGCGGAGAGGTTATGCACCTCGGCCATCTGGCATAGTATGCAAGTAGGTCGCCCACCCCTCTTAAGATAGAGCTCCCTATTCATGCGTGCATTCTAACCTTCTCCTTTTTTCTGTGCAGGCGAATGCCATGAT
Source organism: Scilla litardierei (assembly GCA_030789695.1). NCBI lineage: Eukaryota > Viridiplantae > Streptophyta > Magnoliopsida > Asparagales > Asparagaceae > Scilla > Scilla litardierei. The sequence continues at coordinate 12,651,653 of CM061137.1, read as the reverse complement.
GGTCGTCCTTAGGCGCCATACCCCCGCTACAAACAAGGCCGAGTTCACGCCCGGGAAGAAGGAGGCTGAACTTGCCGCATTAAGAAGGCAGCTGAGGAGTGGGTGGCGAGGCATAGGGCCCGGTACGCGAAGCTGCAGGAATCATACGCCGAACAACGGGCGACGATCCAAAAGCAGGAGGTATGCCTGGAGGAGTTCGAGAAGAGGGTCCAGGATGAGGAAGCCCGACATTCCAATGCAGAGGTTGCCCTTGAGCAAGAGAAGAAGAGGGCAGCAGAGCTGGAGCAGTAAGTGGAGACGGGGAAAGCCAAGCTGGAGGCAAAGCAAGTCAAAGCGGTCGTCCGCTACCAAATGACGGAGCTCGTCCCGGCTATGGCGGTGATGTAGAGGGATGGTATAGCGGAGGGCTGGGAGGCGTGCCTCCAAAGAATCAAGGAGAGGATGGGGAGCCTCTATCCTTCAGTTGAGGTGGACTTTGCGAAGATGGCGGCCTTGGATGACGAGGAGGAGGAAGAGGTCACTACGCCTGCTGACGGAGAGGCTACTGCGATTGAACAACAAGTGGGGAGCCGTGTACAAGATGGTGGCGACGGTTCGGGCGGAGGCGACCAAGCGGAGGGCGGCCATGGAGAGAGTGGCCAAGGTGCTGTATGAATGTTGGGGTGGGGGTTTTAGGGGCCGGTCTATGGGCCTGGGTGTAGGACTTGTCTCTTTTTTTTGTTTCGGAAGTTTTGGGGTTTTGGTAAGGTCGGCACCCCGGAAATACTTGCAAAAAATTTTGTCAATGAAATTTTGTAGTCCGGGCTTAGTTTTCTCGACTTGTGGCTTGGTTCCACGCCTCAGACAGTGACTTAGTGTTGCCCTTATGAGTATTGCCCCCGACATTCGGGGCAAGCAAGAGCTATGGAGAGGCTGACGTCCCCTAGTTTTTGATCATGCAAGTGTGCAATAGGATTGGGGATACCAGATTTAAATATTTATACCGCAAGCGCACGGTGTTGTAGTGTGGCTTGGGGGTCGAACACAGGGAGGCATGGTTGTGCTTGTGTCAAAGAGTAACCGGTTCACCCTGTCACGCCCCGGTGCCCAAAAGAGGCAGGGGTGACGGCTGCGGTACGGAAGTATCGAGCATAATGGCGCTACAAGGAAAGATTTAGCAGGCCACTGCAACTGCTAGAACAACACATGCAGTTAAAGCAGGTGCAAAAGTAAAGCACGAACTGTAAAGCTCCAGCACAACACAAAGAGGTACAGCGAGGCGGTGGCAATCAACAAGCGGGAGCGTACAAGTGTGCAACACAGATCATTTACTATCCACACACCACAACATCATATACCGTACATAAACCACCACCATAGGCACGGGGTACAAAAACTGAAGGGGAAAAACAAAAGTAATTGCTCAAAAAGAACTATCCCTAACCCACTACACCCGTGCCCTAACTAGCTGCTCTGGGCTCCTGGCCTGGAAGAGTCGCCCTCAGGGCTACGGTAGGCTGGCAGGGGTGCTGTCGTCCCGGAACCTGTACCTGGGGAATGGGAAAAAGGGGCACGTCACAGCGTGTCAAGTAGGAAACTTAACCACACAAGCCAGATTCACAACACTGCACCAATCCCTCATATTAGTTTATTAAAGTAATGTTTGTTGTTTGGAACCTAAACATTAGGCGGAACACAAGGGAACTGGACCTCACCCATAAGGCGGGTGGAAAGAATCTCCGACTCTCTGGCGTGCTAGCTCGTCAGGAGCCTACGTAACTCAACCACTCTCCATGGCCCAAAGGGCCACGACCTCGAAGGCCAAAGATACCACACACCCCAAAGGGCACGACCACTCCCCGCGGTAGGAGGGCCAAGGAAACAACCTCGAGAGTCCAGTCCACATTATGTCCTCCTAATGCTTTGATTCCCCCACCCCATTCCCTAGGATGATCACCCACCTTAAAGTGGCAAGAGACATCCCAGGCTTTCATTTTAATCACTTAACATTTAGCATGGTCTCGGGTTTAACATAATGGTGTAAAACTCTGAATATCCATCTCTCAACGTAACGAATTAAACCAACATTCTCATATATAAAGGGAACATCGCCATGGCATTGCATCTTCATTATCGCCTTCAAGGCATAAGTAAAATTCACCATTCATCATTGGCTTACTTAAATCATAAGAGTATGAACCTTAACTACAAGCAACCAATTATTCAACATACAAATATAATAACCAACACCCACATAATAATAAATGTAGGCACGTAATGTGGTTGAACCACTTCCGTTTAGCATTACCATCAACATACCTCTTAAAGGAAACCAGACTTTTTAAAGGAAAAGGAAAAATGCAACCCAATTAATCAAGTTAATTAATCAAGTATTAAGGGTCTAACCTAAGCATTTCAATGAGGGGTTAAGTATTTGTTGTGCTATGCTAAACTTCAAGGGAAAAAGGTGCAAGGTCTAACTCTTATAGCCAAAAGAGGGGTTGTAAGGACGGAGAAGCTTTAATAATAAACCCTCTTGTAGAAACGGTCTTTTTCATGGAAAAAATATTCAAAATAGACTTAATAACATTTAGGATTTCAGAAGAGGAAAACTTAATGATTATTTGTTCAACTTCACGCTTTAGAGTTTTTTTTCGTGTTATTATATGTAAATTTGTATTTTCACAAAACTCCTTTATCAAGTTCTCGGAAAAAGTTCGCCTTCCAATTGAAATGAACCCAACCCATTATGGAAACCAAAGTGTGCTTAAAATGAACCGGGAGAACCTCGGAAATAATGTTAATTGGGGTTCCTACACGCTCTAAAATCATTTGGAGCCTCTAACTAGAAAGTTGGCGAAAACCCACTTACTAATTTTTCTTTTGTACTCATTTTTCAATTGGATTTTCTCTTAATCATGGAATTCTAAGGGGATTAGTAAGTGGTATTTTGTGTAATGTTCCCAGGGCTTAGGATGTTATGGGAATGCTTGCCAATTGTTCAAGAAAAATTTTGGCAGAGTTTCTCTTGTATTTGTCAAGTTTCCCCAAGTACAACATAAAGATTATTAAAGGAACCCCATGCTATAAACACAACAATGTAATCTTGCTCTTAGATTCATAGGGGAAACAATAATCAACATCCAAAACATGAAGTGTAACCAAATTAAACTTGTCCTACTACTCAATTTGATCAAAATAGCAAAGTTTTCCAAAAATTAAAGAACAAACATAAAACCCTACACAAAGCCTCATATTGGAAGCATGGTGAGAAACCTACCTTGCTAATGCTTTGGGATGATTGTAGGAGTACTAAGGTGGTTGTGGGTGCAAGGGCTTCCTTCCCTTCTTCAAATTTTCCCCCTCCTTCTCTCTTTGTTGTTTCTTTTTTTTTGCTTTCTCTGCAAATTTTGGCATGGAAGCTCCTTTGGGATTCCAGATTGCCACGAAAAGCTTAAGGGGAAAAAAATTAATTAAAAGGGAAGGGTTAAGAAACTTGTAGAAGAGGGGGAAAGAAGTTTAATCTATTCACACTTTTGCCCTTGCCCACTTAATTACAAGCCACTAACGTCATAGGCTCCTTAATTGCATTTGTTTGCAATCACACAAATGCAAAATTCACACTTTTGCCATTGTCCACTTAATTACAAGCCACTAAACGTCATAGGCTCGGTCATCCTCTTATATCTATAACAAGCATGCCATTGCCATGCAATTTGCATTTGTGTCCATTTTTTACTAACCTTGATCCAATTTAGTGGTTAATGTATGAATTTTCCATATACTTGAAGGAGGGATGCCTGTATTATCACTTAGGAGCATTACACCCTACCCTCCTTAAGGAAATTCCGTCCTCGGAATTCAAAACAAACAAGGGGGTCTTTTATCTACATTACGCACATACGAATGATCTTTAAACAAAGAGATGAGGATGCTTCTCCCTTATTTCATCCTCTCCCTCCTACGTTGATTCTCCGGGAGATTCTTGTTGCCACATGACCCTGACCAAATTAATGGCCTTCTTCCTCAACATCTTCTGTCGCCGATCGAGAATTGCCACTGGTTGCTGTTCATACGTCAGGTCTGGACGTAATTCAATCTCTGAGTAGTCCACCACATGGCTAGGATCTCCAATATATCCTCTTAACTGTGATACATGAAACACATCATGTACGCCTTCAAGATGTAGCGGCAGCACTAACCGATAAGCCACTTCGCCTATCCGGGCTGCAACTTCAAACGGGCCTATATATCTAGGGCTCAACTTTCCATGTTTACCAAACCGGATCGTCCCACAGACTGGTGATATCTTTAAGAATACATAATCACCCGGCTGAAATTCAAGTGGACGCCGCTTCGTGTCTGCCCAGTGTTTGTAACGGTCTTGAGCCATGCGAAGATTCTCTCTGACCGTACGCACTACATAGACTGTAGCAGTCACTAGGTCTGGGCCCAAATTTTCACCATCTCCCTCATCATCCCAACTCAAGGGTGATCGGCAATTTCTACCATACAAAGCTGCATAGGGAGCTATACCAATGCTTGCCTGATAACTGTTATTGTAAGCAAATTCCACTAGATGGAGATGGTCCTCCCAGGACCCCTTGAAATCCAACATGCAAGCCCTAAGCATATCCTCCAATATTTGAATGGTGCGTTCTGACTGTCCATCTGTCTGTGGGTGATATGCGGTACTGAACTTCAAATGGGTCCCCAAACTGGCCTGCAAGCTCCTCCAAAAGTGGGATGTAAATCTAGTATCACGATCCGACACAATGCTCACATGAACTCCATGCAACCTTACAATCTCTTCCATATACTTCTGAGCTAAGACTTCTGTAGACTGACCAAGTCGAAACGGAATAAAGTGCACTATCTTAGTCAATCGATTGATAATCACCCTTATAGCATCGTTCCCCTTTGTCGTACGCGGTAGACCAGTCACAAAGTCCATGGTTACATGTTCCCACTTCCACTCTGGTATCAGAAGGGGTTGCAATAAGCCTGCTGGTCTCTGGTGTTCTGCTTTCACCTGCTGGCAAACCAGACACGAAGCCACGCTCTTCGCCACACTTCGCTTCATCCCATGCCACCAGTAGTATCGTCGCAGATCCTTATACATTTTGGTCCCTCCAGGGTGAATAGAATAAGGAGAATTGTGTGCCTCCTTCAGCAGCTATTCTCGAATATTGCCCGCTGGCACACACACCCTGTTCCCAAACCTTAAGGAACCATCTTCATGAATACAAAAGTCTTTCCGAAGCCCTGCCTCGACTTGTTCTCAAATCCGCTTCAATTTCACATCGCTCAGCTGATCAGCCTTAATTCTATCCACCAGGTCAGATTGAATCTGCAAACCCAACATATCTACCCTATCTCCGGGAAGGATCACTTCAACATCCATCCGTCTTATATCTCCTAGAAGCTGAGGCTGCATAGTCAACCTCATCACAGCTGGTAGTCGACTAAGAACATCAGGCACCACATTCACCTTCCCTGGATGGTACTGCAAATCAATGTCGTACTCAGCCATTAATTCAAGCCAACGACATTGTCTCATGTTTAACTCCTTCTGAGTGAATACATATTTCAAACTTTTATGGTCAGTGTAAATCTTTACATGTTCGCCCAGTAAGAAATGTCTCCATAACTTTAGGGCATATATGACGGTAGCCAGCTCTAGGTCATGGGTAGGATAATTCTGCTCATGCACCTTCAATAATCTAGAAGCGTAAGCTACTACTCGTCCATGCTGATGAAGGACACAACCAAGTCCATTTGCTGAAGCGTCACAGAAAATCTCAAAGCCGCCTGATCGGTCAGGAATTGTCAACACTGGAGCTGTGGTCAATCGACGCCACAGTTCCTCAAATGCACACTGACACTCCTCTGACCACATATAAGGCACTTCCTTCTTAGTCAAATGAGTCAAAGGTGAGGCAATCTTAGAGAAGTCCTTGATAAACTTCCGATAGTATCCAGCCAACCCCAAGAACTCCTGATCTCAGTGACTGACCGGGTGATGGGCCAATTCTCTACTGCAGCAACCTTCTCTGGGTCGACAGACACTCCTTCTCCTGTAATCACGTGTCCCAGGAATGCGACCTTAGTCATCCAGAATTGACATTTACTGAACTTCGCATATAGTCGATGCTCTCTGAGAGTATTCAATACCATCCGTAAATGCTCAGCATGCTCATCCTCAGTCTTTGAATATACTAAAATAGCATCAATAAAGACTACCACAAACTTATCCAAATAATCAAAGAAGACCTGATTCATTAGCCTCATAAAAGTCGCCGGGGCATTAGTTACTCCGAATGGCATCACCAAGAATTCATAATGCCCATACCGAGTTCTAAACGCCGTTTTCGGAACATCCGATCCACGCACCTTCACTTGATGATAACCACTTCGTAAATCCAGCTTCGAATACACTCGTGAACCACCGAGCTGATCAAAGATATCATCAATCCGAGGAAGGGGTACTTGTCTTTCACTGTCACTTTGTTCAGATCCCTGTAATCAATGCACATCATCCGAGTTCCATCCTTCTTATTTACTAACAACACTGGTGCTCCCCACGGGGATACACTCAGATGTATCAGTCCTCTATTAGACAGATCAGTCAACTGATCGCGAAGCTCAACTAATTCAGGTGGAGACATACGATAAGGAACTTTTGCTATTGGCTGTGCACCCGGTAATAGGTCAATAGTGAATTCTAAAGACCTATCTGGAGGTAGTCCAAAAATATCGTCGGGAAATACATCTGGAAATTCCCGAACTACTCTATGCAAAACTATTTCGGCTTCCATCTTCATCTCCAAGGACATCGCCTTAAACTTCAAGGGTTCCAGAGCCCGAGTACCACTACAAAAGTCAAACTCTGGGTGGACAGGGATTCGAAAGACTACCCTCCTTAATCTACAGTCTATGGTCGCATAAAACATCCCCAACCAATCCATTCCAAATACTGCCTCGTAATCTGGTAGTTCGATCACGAGAAAGTCTGCATATAGCTCTCGACCTCCTATCTCCACGAAACAATTCCGTAATCCTGACACACTGCATATCACACCATTACCCGTATGCACATTCCACGTAGCAGAAAAAGAATCAACAACTATAGAATGCTTCGCCACAAATACCTTGGATAGAAAACAATGTGACGCTCCAGAATCAAACAAGGACCAAGCTGGGTATGAAGCTACTCTAACCATTCCTATAATAGCACAACACAACCAACTAACCATCGAGCAATAGCTGAACATAGAACCATGTAATACAAGGACTAGGGTTAGGGTCATACCAGAGATCACCTGTCCTGAGCGCTCGGCATCGACCGCTGTCATCTGAAACTGTGGTGGCCTCTATGGAGCAGGAGCCTGTCTCTGGAAGTCGCGCCGTGGAGGCCTCCCTGGAGGTCCCCTCGGAGCAGTCGGTCGCGGCCCCGGTAGTGGTGGAAGGGCCAATCGCTGTGGTTCCGGTGGAAGGGCCCTCGGCTGAGGCGTTGCAGCTGCTACTAGTACTGGTATCTCCATGGGCCGTCTCCGTCGGGGGCAATCCCTACTGAAGTGCCCCATGTCGTCGCAGGTGTAGCACTGTCTGTCCATAACCCTACAATCCTTGGCTGCATGTCCAGGCTTCCCACACCTCGAACAAGCAGACCCCCTTTGAGGTACTGGCGGATGTCCGGATCGCTTGAAGGTCACCTGGTGAGTCGGGCGAGGAACAGCCCTCTGTGGTGCTACAGGTCGTCTGTCGACAACTGGAAGCTTCCCCAGGCTCCTCAAATGTAGCTCGTATCATCGAGCCGCGCTAAACACTGCCTCGTATGTCAACAGCTCCTGTGTAGCCATAGCCCCTCTGACCTCTGGGTCCAGGCCCATGCGGAAGCGTCTAGCTCGAGTAGCATCCGTCGCCACTAACTCTGGGGCGTATCTGATCAAAAGAGAGAACTATGCATCATATTCATCAACCGTCCTGCGGTCCTGGGTCAGGTGCTCGAACCACTGCCTCAACTCATCCCTCGCCTCCCCTGGAAGGTAATGGGCCTCGAACTTCTCCCTGAAGGTTTTCCATTGCACTACCCCTGTCATATGCCTCTCCTGGGCATCCCACCAATCTCGGGCTTGATGGGTCAACTGCCGCTTGACCAATTCTACCCATGCCTCTGGGGGTATGCCAGCCAAAGTCAAGTCGTCCTCTGTGTGTCGCAGCCACTCATCAGCCTCTAGGATGGTCTATCTGCCAGAAAAGTACATCGGTCTCAAGGACCTGAACTGCTTGTAACTCGGGGCCTTCGATGCAGGCGCCTCGTGTCCAGCTGCCCTGTCCTCCAACTGCTGCAAGTGGTCCAAAATCCCCATCCGGACCTTCGCCATCAGGGCTGACTCTGAGGTCCGATCTACCGAGCTACCCGAAGCTCCGGTCCCTCCAGACCCTCCAGGCGTCCTGTTGCTGCCAGACGTCCCGTTCCCTGTCTCCATACTGCGGAGGAGAAACAGAAGAAATCTGAATTAGTACCTCATATACATCTTGAAGTGTCGAAGCATTACCTGTGTCGTCTTTGCACAATCGCAGTGTGCGGTGACCTGCATGGGCCACCACAAAACCTGTCACGCCCCGGTGCCCAAAAGAGGCAGGGGTGACGGCTGCGGTACGGAAGTACCGAGCGTAATGGCGCTACAAGGAAAGATTTAGTAGGCCACTGCAACTGCTAGAACAACACATGCAGTTAAAGCAGGTGCAAAAGTAAAGCACGAACTGTAAAGCTCCAGCACAACACAAAGAGGTACAGCGAGGCGGCGGCAATCAACAAGCGGGAGCGTACAAGTGTGCAACACAGATCATTTACTATCCACACACCACAACATCATATACCGTACATAAACCACCACCATAGGCACGGGGTACAAAAACTGAAGGGGAAAAACAAAAGTAACTGCTCAAAAAGAACTATCCCCAACCCACTACACCCGTGCCCTAACTAGCTGCTCTGGGCTCCTGACCTGGAAGAGTCGCCCTCAGGGCTACGGTAGGCTGGCAGGGGTGCTGTCGTCCCGGAACCTGTACCTGGGGAATGGGGAAAAGGGACACGTCACAGCGTGTCAAGTAGGAAACTCAACCACACAAGCCAGATTCACAACACTGCACCAATCCCTCATATTAGTTTATTAAAGTAATGTTCGTTGTTTGGAACCTAAACATTAGGCGGAACACATGGGAACTGGACCTCACCCATAAGGCGGGTGGAAAGAATCTCCGACTCTCTGGCGTGCTAGCTCGTCAGGAGCCTACGTAACTCAACCACTCTCCACGGCCCAAAGGGCCACGACCTCGAAGGCCAAAGATACCACACACCCCAAAGGGCACGACCACTCCCCGCGGTAGGAGGGCCAAGGAAACAACCTCGAGAGTCCAGTCCACATTATGTCCTCCTAATGCTTTGATTCCCCCACCCCATTCCCTAGGATGCTCACCCACCTTAAAGTGGCAAGAGACATCCCAGGCTTTCATTTTAATCACTTAACATTTAGCATGGTCTCGGGTTTAACATAATGGTGTAAAACTCTGAATATCCATCTCTCAACGTAACGAATTAAACCAACATTCTCATATATAAAGGGAACATCGCCATGGCATTGCATCTTCATTATCGCCTTCAAGGCATAAGTAAAATTCACCATTCATCATTGGCTTACTTAAATCATAAGAGTATGAACCTTAACTACAAGCAACCAATTATTCAACATACAAACATAAGAACCAACACCCACATAATAATAAATGTAGGCACGTAATGTGGTTGAACCACTTCTGTTTAGCATTACCATCAACATACCTCTTAAAGGAAACCAGACTTTTTAAAGGAAAAGGAAAAATGCAACCCAATTAATCAAGTTAATTAATCAAGTATTAAGGGTCTAACCTAAGCATTTCAGTGAGGGGTTAAGTATTTGTTGTGCTATGCTAAACTTCAAGGGAAAAAGGTGCAAGGTCTAACTCTTATAGCCAAAAGAGGGGTTGTAAGGACGGAGAAGCTTTAATAATAAACCCTCTTGTAGAAACGGTCTTTTTCATGGAAAAAATATTCAAAATAGACTTAATAACATTTAGCATTTCAGAAGAGGAAAACTTAATGATTATTTGTACAACTTCACGCTTTAGAGTTTTTTTCGTGTTATTATATGTAAATTTGTATTTTCACAAAACTCCTTTATCAAGTTCTCGGAAAAAGTTCGCCTTCCAATTGAAATGAACCCAACCCGTTATGGAAACCAAAGTGTGCTTAAAATGAACCGGGAGAACCTCGGAAATAATGTTAATTGGGGTTCCTACACGCTCTAAAATCATTTGGAGCCTCTAACTAGAAAGTTGGCGAAAACCCACTTACTAATTTTTCTTTTGTACTTATTTTTCAATTGAATTTTCTCTTAATCATGGAATTCTAAGGGGATTAGTAAGTGGTATTTTGTGTAATGTTCCCAGGGCTTAGGATGTTATGGGAATGCTTGCCAATTGTTCAAGAAAAATTTTGGCAGAGTTTCTCTTGTATTTGTCAAGTTTCCCCAAGTACAACATAAAGATTATTAAAGGAACCCCATGCTATAAACACAACAATGTAATCTTGCTCTTAGATTCATAGGGGAAACAATAATCAACATCCAAAACATGAAGTGTAACCAAATTAAACTTGTCCCACTACTCAATTTGATCAAAATAGCAAAGTTTTCCAAAAATTAAAGAACAAACATAAAACCCTACACAAAGCCTCATATTGGAAGCATGGTGAGAAACCTACCTTGCTAGTGCTTTGGGATGATTGTAGGAGTACTAAGGTGGTTGTGGGTGCAAGGGCTTCCTTCCCTTCTTCAAAATTTCCCCCTCCTTCTCTCTTTGTTGTTGTTTTTTTGGTTTTCTCTGTAAATTTCGGCATGGAAGCTCCTTTGGGATTCCAGATTGCCACGAAAAGCTTAAGGGGAAAAAAAATTAATTAAAAGGGAAGGGTTAAGAAACTTGTAGAAGAGGGGGAAAAAAGTTTAATCTATTCACACTTTTGCCCTTGCCCACTTAATTACAAGCCACTAACGTCATAGGCTCCTTAATTGCATTTGTTTGCAATCACACAAATGCAAAATTCACACTTTTGCCATTGTCCACTTAATTACAAGCCACTAAACGTCATAGGCTCGATCATCCTCTTATATCTATTACAAGCATGCCATTGCCATGCAATTTGCATTTGTGTCCATTTTTTTACTAACCTTGATCCAATTTAGTGGTTAATGTATGAATTTTCTACATACTTGAAGGAGGGATGCCTGTATTATCACTTAGGAGCATTACACACCCTATGGGTGGGCTAGCCCGAACGATCGATGGTTGTCACGGAAAATAGGTACGAGGGATAAACAATATAGAAGGAAACCTAGGACTTCGGTTTCCACCCTATCATGTGTTCTCGCTATTACGACCGACGGATAGGAATACGATCGGATTTAGGGTTTAGTGGTGAGACGTTGCCTCTAAGAGTGATACCAGCGTCCCATGGGCCCGATATTCCGGTCGATGCCCAGGATGATACGCCGGACTACCCGGGTTCGGTCGGTGGGCATTCCCATGTCCATTAACACCGACCGACTCCGGGAGCACTAAGCTCACAATGATAACTCCCAACATCTCATCCTGCCGTTCCCACGCGCTAGGATTCAATGTCTACGCTAAGGGCGTGAGCTGTGGCTAGGGAGTCAACCGCCAAGTTTATTCCCCCTTGGCCCGACGGTCAAAGGCGGTCTTTTTTCCGCCGATGACAATGAAACACCCCGCGTAACCATCTAAATTCCTAATCCCTATCAAAATACTAGTCCTATGGACGCATTAGGGAGAACCCACGAAGGGATTGCCACCAAAATTCCAGATTAGGGAACTACTCACAAATCATAGCTAAAAAGCAATCTAAATGAAAATCAACCGTAGAAATCATGATCAAGCGATTGAAATGAGGTAGTAGCAATTCTATAAAGATAGTATTAAAGTTTGAAAGCAATCAGAAGACTTACAAAAAGCGATAAAATTCCAGCCGTCACCGTACAAGAAAAAGACAGAAAAAATAACAACTCTCGTTTTCAGAAACCTAGGGCAACTATATATACAAATCGACGTCACCCGATCGGTTGAAGTATCAACCGATCGGGTGAGCTGCTTGATGTTTCGGTCGTCGGCATCGGGGGCTTCAACCGGGCGCTGAGGAGAGCGGGTGAAGTAAGCGGGTCGTCGTTTGAAGAGATGCAGCATCAGGTTACCCGATCGGTTGGAATTATCTCCAAAATTGGCCAAGAGTCTTGTCGATTTGGCACGGTCAGCGAACCGTCGGTTGAGCTCTCCGGGTCGCCGTTTGGAAAATCAGCTACAGATGAACCGATCGGATGAGATATCACCCGATCGGTTGGAATTCAGCTCCAAATGGCCGAGAGCTCTGATGTGTTCAACCGGTCGACGAACCGGTCGGTTGAGATGATCCTCACTCCAACCTCTGTCCGGGTCGGACACGCGTGCATCACCTGATCGGTTGGCTGTGTCCAACCGATCGGTTGAGGGCTGAAAAATAGCTATCTTCGTCGTTTGACCCCCTGTATCGCGTGTGACTCCTCCCGTTGCTTCGGGGACTCATGATATCTTTGTTATATGTCTCCTACGCTGGCAATCTCCTGCAAATACACAAAAACACAAAGAAGTGAAAGAAAACTAGAAATCCCAAGAAAATGGTCACTGGACGACAAAAAACAACGGAAAAACACAAAGAAGACGTGCGTGAATATATAAAATATAAACACGCGTCAGAGGCTGTGCCGGATGTCGAGAGTATGGACCGATGCTTTTCTTCCGGAGTCTGAGGGAGGGGAGGGTACGAGCATGTAGATCGTCCCTAGCCCTCCGAAGCCTATCAGGGGCGAGGCTCCGTAAGCTTGCCCCGGAGTTTGAGGGAGGAGAGTGTGCGAGCCCGTAGCTCGGCCCTAGCCCTCCGGAGCCTATCGGGGGCGAGGCTCCGTAAGCTTGCCCCGAAGTTCGAGGGAGGGGAGGGTACGAGCCCGTAGCTCGGCCCTAGCCCTCCGGAGCCTATCAGGGGCGAAGCTCCGTAAGCTTGCCCCGGAGTTCGAGGGAGGGTAGGGTACGAGCCTGTATCTCGACCCTAGCCCTCCGGAGCCTATCGGGGGTGAAGCTCCGTAAGCTTGCCCCGGAGTTCGAGGGAGGGGAGGGTACGAGCCCGTAGCTCGGCCCTAGCCCTTCGGAGCCTATCGGGGGCGAAGCTCCGTAAGCTTGCCCCGGAGTTCGAGGGAGGGGAGGGTACGAGCCCGTAGCTCGGCCCTAGCCCTTCGGAGCCTATCGGGGGCGAAGCTCCGTAAGCTTGCCCCGGAGTTCGAGGGAGGGGAGGGTACGAGCCCGTAGCTCGGCCCTAGCCCTTCGGAGCCTATCGGGAGCGAAGCTCCGTAAGCTTGCACCGGAGTTCGAGGCAGGGGAGGGTACGAGCCCGTAGCTCGGCCCTAGCCCTCCGGAGCCTATCGGGGGCGAAGCTTCGTAAGCTTACACCGGAGTTTGAGGGAGTGGAGGGTACGAGTCTGTAGCTCGGCCCTAGCCCTCCGGAGCCTATCGGGGGGCGAAGCTCCGTAAGCTTGCCCTGGAGTTTGAGGGAGGGGAGGGTACGAGCCCGTAGCTTGGCCCTAGCCCTCCGGAGCCTATCGGGGGCGAAGCTCCGTAAGCTTGCCTCGGAGTTTGAGGGAGGGGAGGGTACGAGCCCGTAGCTCGGCCCTAGCCCTCCGGAGCCTATCGGGGGCGAAGCTCCGTAAGCTTGCCCCAGAGTTTGAGGGAGTGGAGGTTACGAGCCCCTAGCTCAACCCTAGCCCTCCAAAGTCTATCGGAGGCGAAGCTTTGTAAGATTGCCCCGGAGTTTGAGGGAGGGGTGAGTACGAGCCCGTAGCTTGGCCCTAGCCCTCCGGAGCCTATCGGGAGCGAGGCTCCGTAAGCTTGCCCCGGGGTTTGACCATGTTCGAGGAGAACTAAAATTTCCAAATGGAGATGGCAATATTTGAGAATACGCACAAAAAGAAGATAATTTCATTAAGGTTTACAGTGTTACTGATAGTATTTGAGCAAGTACTCTGCATTCCATCGGTGGGCTAGCTCACCGCCCTCCATGGTTGCAAGGATGTAGGTAGCCGGTCTGATGATGTCAATGATTTCATAAGGGCCCTCCCATTTTGCCGCGAGCTTCCCACGTCGAGCGATCTCTGGCTTGAAGGTCGCGTCCCTGAGGACTAGGTCGCCGATTCTGAAGCTCAATTTCTTCACTTGGGGAATTGTAGTGCCGAGCCATCCTCTGGCTGTGTTTGACGAGGTTTGTCAAAGCTCGGTCTCTCACTTCATCGATGAGCTCAAGGTTGAGGTCGAGGCCTTCCATGTTGACATTTTCATCGAAGTATTTGAGCCGAAGTGTCTCTTCTCCCACTTCTACAGGGACGACTGCCTCCGCCCCGAAAGCGAGCATAAACGGACTCTCCCCAGTTGATGCTTTGTAGGTCGTGCGGTACGACCATAGGATGCCCGGTAGCTCATCTACCCATGACCCAATCGCGTCGTCGACCTTCTTCTTCAGGGGGCCCAATATGCATTTATTCGTCGCCTTCGCCATTCCATTGCACTACGGATGCGCTACGGAGGCGAAATGGAGTCTGATCCCCCACTCCGAACAGAGGCTCCGGAAGTCCATGCAGTCGAACTGCCTCCCGTTATCTGTCACTATGGAGCGAGGTACCTCAAAATGGCATATGACGGACTTCCAGATAAAGCTCTTCATATCCCTCCAAGTGATGTGTGCCAACGGTTCAGCCTCGATCCATTTGGTGAAGTAATCGACGGCGACGACGAGGTACTTCCTCACTCCCGACGCCTTCGGGAAAGGTTCGAGGATATCAAGGCCCCAATTGGCAAACGGGATCGGGCTGAGGATGGGGATCAGGTCGGTCGGAGGAGCAGCAGTGTGTCTGCAAAACTTCTACCACTCTCCGCACTTCTTGACATACTGGAGTGCGTCATGGATCATGGTCGGCCAGTAATATCCTTGACGCACTGCTTTATGGGCGATGGTGCGTCTGCCATAGTGGTTTTCACAGAGGCCTTCGTGCACCTCACGGATGACTTGTCCGGCTTGGTGTGGCCCCAGACACTTCAGATAAGGCAGGACATCAAATCTTGCGCGGCGCTTCCGATAGAGCACACCGTCAAAGATTACGAATGACAGGGTTCACCCTTCGACCTTCTTCGCTTCAAGCCGGTCTTCAGGCAGGGCTCTTGTCTCAAGGTAGGTCATGATTGGCCTCATCCAGGTCGTCGTTTGGCTGATACACATTAGCACGCCCTCCTCAAAGTAGGTGTCAGCAAGTTCTCGACGTAGATGGCCTTCCCAATCTCGACTGGGGAAGAGGAGGCTAGCTTCGATAGAGCGTCGGCCCGAAGGTTGTTCGATCGAGGCAGATGCTGAACCTCTGCCTTCTTGAACTTCTGAAGTTCGGCCTAGGCGCACTTTAAGTAGCTCTTCATCGGCTCCTCCCTCGCCTCGAAACTCCCTTGGATTTGTTGGACAACGAGCCTCGAGTTGCTTAGCAGCAGTACATTCGTCGTCCACATCACCCGGCATAGCTTCAGCCCATTGACATCAGCTTCATACTCCTCCACGTTGTTTGTCGCCGAGAAGTTGAAGCAGAGTGCGTACTCCAGCAAGCTTCTGTGGGGGTTTCTATGACAATGCCCACTCCACTTCCCGACCCCGCAGTCAACCCGTCGACGCGAACAACCCATAGTTTGCCATCTCCTCCCTGAGTGGACGTCGACGGTTTGTCTGCCACCATTGATTTCTACCAAGCCACGGCCGATCGAGCGCCCGACGGACCTTCGGGAAGTTCTTCAATGGTGAATTCCACCACGAAGTCCACCAGTGCTTGGCCTTTGATCGCCGTCCGGGCTTTGTAGATGATGTCGAACACGCTGAGTTCGATGCTCCAGTTCAGCATTCTGCCCGATCGCTCCAATCTCTTCAAGTTCTTCTCGAGGTGTAGATTGGTGTAGACGATGATGGTATGAGCTTGGAAGTACGGCAGGAGCTTTCTCGTCGTCGTGACGAGGCAGTAAGCGACCTTCTCTATGGGGCTATAACGGGTCTCCGCATCTCGGAGCACCCGGCTCGCATAGTAGACCGGCCTTTGTGCGCCCTTCTCTTCCTTGACTAGGGCCGAGCTGACAACTTCTTCATTAGTGGAAAGATACAAGCCCATCAGCTCTCCCTCCTCCGATTTCACGAGCAGCAGCAGACTTTGCAAGTATGCCCGCAGCTCTGCGAACGCTTGGGCACAGGAGTCGTCCCATTCGACCACCTTCTTGCCTTCCTTCTTCGCGGCGAGAGCCCGCCGCATGACCCTGAAGAACGGGAGTGATCTTTCGGCAGACTTTGATAGGAACCTCCTCAGGGCGACGATCCTTCCATTCAACCTCTGCATGTCTCTGATTGTTTGAGGCTCCTTCATGTTGATGAGGGCTGATATCTTTTCTAGGTTCGCCTTGATCCCTCGCTTCATAATCATAAAGCCAAGGAACTTCCCTGACTGTACACCAAAGATGCACGTTGCTGGGTTGAGCCTCAGCTTATAGCGATGCACTTTCTGGAAGGTCTCCTACAGGTCGACGAGGTGGTCCGGGGCCTCCTTGCTCTTGACCAACATATCATCGATATAGACTTCAAGATTTCGCCCGACCTGAGAGCTGAAGATCTTGTCCACCATCTGCTGATAGGTCGCACTAGCATTCTTCAACCCAAACGGCATCTTTGTGTAGCAGAAGGTCCCTTTGTCGGTGATGAATGACATCTTCTCCTCGTCGACCTTCGCCATTGGAATTTGATTGTAGCCCGAGAAGGCATCCATGAAGCTTAGCAGTTCGTAGCCTGACGCATGGTCGACCAAGTGGTCGATCCTCGGCAAGGGAAAGATGTCCTTCAGGCACACCTTGTTGAGATCAATGAAGTCGATGCACATGCGCTACTTTCCACTGGCCTTCTTTACCATTACGACATTGGCGAGCCACTCCGGGTAGCTCACAGACCTGATAAATTTGGCTTTGAGGAGCCGCTCCACCTCCTCACCCGCCGGCCGCATCTTCTCTCCTCCGGAGCTCCTCTTCTTCTGCCTGACATGACGAGCTTCCGGGTGTGCATTTAGCGTGTGAGCGATCATTGCATGATCGACCCCGGGCATGTCTAAGGGCGACCACGCGAATATATCCGCATTCTCCCTGAGGAGATCAATGAGCATCGTCATTAGAACAGCTGGGAGCTTTATGCCAATGGATACGGTCTTGCCTTCTTCCGCAGATATGTGCACCTCTTCAACTCTTCCATCGGAGTTGGTCACTGGTCGCAGAAGTCCTCCCGATCATCGAGGAGGTTGACCGACAAGGCCTGCTTGGGCGCCTTGTGCTTGGTGGAGCCGACGTAGCAACTCCGGGACAGTTTTTGGCTCCCTCGTACTTGCCCCACCCCCGCAGAGTTTGGAAGTTGACCATTTGATGCAGCAGGCTGGGAGAGCTTCAATGGCGGTCATGTATGGCTGCCCTATGATGTCGTTGTACGCTGACACAATGTCGACAACAACGAATTATGTCATGCGGGTGACGACCCTCGGCTCCTCCCCCAGAGATACAAGCAGGGTGATCACTCCGGCAATGGGGACCGAGTGGCTGGTGAAGCCGATGATCGGGCCAGTACATGGCCTTAGGTCTACCTATTTCAGCCCAATATTTTCGAATGTCGACATGAACATGATGTCACAGGAGCTTCCAGTGTCGATCAGAACGCGGCTGATGATGGCCGTCCCGATCTGAGCTTCGATGACGATGGCGTCGTCATGCGGTAGTTCGATCCCCTCCAAGTCATTGTCGGTGAAAGAGATGGGTGGTCGAGCTACTCTTCTCCTCTTCACCCCTGCGCCTAGGTCCGCCGCCATCACTTACCGAACATACGCCTTCTTGGCCGATGATGACGTGCCTCCCGAGGACGGTCCACCGCATATCACATCTATGCACATGATGTTAGTGGTTGTGCCCTAGGCCAAATAATTGGACCTTTATATTATGTCATTTTCATTTATAAAATGTTTCTCTTATTATTGTTATTATTATATTGCTTGCATGTTTCTTTATAATAATGGTTGAATAGTTGTTTTATGCTATTCTAATAATCCCTAGTCATTCATCATTAAAGGTTTAATGAAGAATTAAGATTAGTATGAGTTTGGTAGATAATTATGAGATAATTATATGTATGGTGATACAAATCAAACTTATAGGTACTTGTTGGAGAACATGTACTGGATAGACTCGCTATGAGATCGTTACATGGATTAGTGTCATAAATGATCTCATAATAGTTATGTCATTGAATCCTTTGAGCTGAGCTCATCACAGTTTCCTACATAAGGAACATCATATTTTGACATAATCAAACGTTATCTTTAATCAGATAATCATAAAGGTTATGATCGAATATGATGTGAATTATGCAGAGGAAAGTGAATGAACAAGATGGAATTTGTCCCTCTCCTATGAGAGATATCTAATGGGCCCCTCGATAAGTAGGACTGAGAAATGCATGGCCGTGCTCAAATGAATGTCATTTGATTTTATCAGTCTACTTAGAAAGCGAGAAATTAAATGTTTGAACAATATAAGTATGACACTACCCATGACTTATGTTCAAATAAGATATCATGTGACAAAAGGATTATGACATGTCCTATTGGTTAGGTTAATATCGGACTAACGATATTCATATTAATTGGGTAGTCAAAATGTCTTGCTAGAGACCAATTATGACTTGTGGGCTTCTAATGAGATTAGGCCCACTGCCAATTTAATATGAGCCTATTGGGTCGCACACAAAGAACGAATTGGATAGGATAGGGTTTAAACATGATTTCGAATATGATTTGAAATTCGTGATAAGGTGAAACATCTTAACCGTCAGATATCGTATCTCGTTAAGATATTATCCCTAAGATATCGTCGCTTAACTGAAATACGTTAATGTGTTAACGTGGGATTCTTATCCTAAGATAGCGTCACGTAACTGAATGTTGTTAATGGGTTAACGTAGGATTCTATATAAGATATAGAATCATGATTTTCAGTTTTACGTTTTTCAATCTATCTCCTCTGTTTTTGAGAAAAACAAATAGCGAGAGAAACCCTAGTTGCGGTAAAGGAGCTAGCACCCTCGCAAGTCCTGTTCGTGACGTTCGCGTGTGGATACCGATTGAGGGTGGTCGTTCGTAGAACAGCACCTATAGTCCGACAGATTCAGATCGTCGCAGCACCTACAGTCCGACAGATTCAGACCGTCAGAAAGGTTAGTAATCTATTCGAATTAATTAGAATCGCATGGATCTCTTGGTAGGTTTCTATTTTCCGCTGCGTATAAGTTAGTTGTACTATGATAGAAACCCTAACACATGACTGGCCTTGGTGGGTGTGGAGCTTCTTGTTTGACGTTCTGGGGTGGGTTTGGCCTCCGTGCTCCCGACGACGCTCTCTCTTCTCGAGCTGGTCTTCTTCCCTCAACGAAGCCTCAGAGATGGCCCTCCTGAATCAGCCGCTCTATCTCCCTCTTCAATGTGAAGCAATCGTCGGTATCGTGACCGTGATCACGGTGATACCGACAATACTTTTGCAGATCCCTCGTAGTAGGGTTCGACCTCAACCTCTGAGGTGGGTCTTGGAATAGTCCAGCCCTCGTTGTGACGGCCAACAGCTCGATCATGGGGGTATTGAGCTGTGTGTACTGGGCCCGCGGCGGCCTCTCTAGCCTCTGGACCGCCCGCAGGGGCTCCCTGGCAACGACAAACTCCCGCACTGGGCCAGGACGGTCTTGCGGTCGATGGCCTTTCGGGTCGCGCCTTTGTTGGCCCGGCTGATCACGGTCGCTGGATCGGTCTTCCTGCCTCGGTCAAAAGCTGGGCTGATGCTCACTGCGGGGTGCCCCTGATCTGGCGACCTCTCTCCTTGTTCCTAGGGCTTCCTCGCTTAGCATTTACTTCTCCGCTCGAATGACAAGTGCATCAAAGTCAGTCGACGGGTCTTGGAGGAGGAATTTGTGGAGACTCCGGCTAGTCAGCCCCTTCTTGAAGGCCACCATGGCGAGCTCGTCTTCGCAGATCGTCACTCCGAGCCTCTCATCTTGGAAGCGACGCAAGAACTTTCGGGTGGTCTCTCCATCCTTCTGGACAATCGAGAACAGATAGTCCAAGTGCTTCCTCTTTATCTGCCCCGCACGGAATTGCTAGCAGAATTTGTGGGATAGGTCGCCAAAGCATTCGATGGTCCGGGTGGGCAGACCGTTGTACCATTCTAGGGCCGACCTCTGCAAAGTGTTCCGGAAGGCCCAACATAGGAGTGCGTCGTCTGCGCCCTGGATCTCCATTGCTCCCATGTACCTCTGCACATGCTCGAGGGGGTCGCCCGCACCATCATAGAGCTCAAGTTGGGGAAGCTTGAACCTAAAAGGTATCGGGGAAGAAGTCACCCATCTCACCAATGGGTTGGCCTCCTCGGGGTAGGGGACGCTCGGGCGACCTTCGGCCGTCGTGGTGCCTGTCTCGGCCTTCATGCCGACCTTCGAACCTGGCTGGCGAGATGCCTCGACGCTTGGGGACACGCCCTCCCCGTCTGTCTGGGGTTCTACTCCGGTCGCGGCTTCGTTGATGACGATCATCACACCCAGGTGAATGGCACGGTTGTCGAAGTGGGCTGCTCCTGAGCGGTGGGGACCCCGCTGATGGCAGATTATGCGCATTCATACGCCGCAAGACTGAGGTCGACATCTCCGGGATCTCACGGTTCTCCCTTCGAAGCCTCTCGCGCTCAGCGACGATGAAGCGGAGGTTCCGGCAAGCCGCTTCTTCGCCGAGACGGGCTTGTTGGGCGGCATCCGCCTCGTCCTCCAGGCATCTTCTGTTGACAGCAGCTTCTTCATCGTGCTTCCACTACCGAGCAGCCTCTGCTTCTTCATCAAGGAGTTTTTGATGGGCAGCTATCTCTTCGGTGAGCCCTCTTCGCTGAGCGGCCGCTTCTTCTTCGAACTGAGGAAGAAGGTTTCGCCTCAAATTTGGGGGCTCAGAGGGGCCTGGGGGTGCGTCAGCTCTGGCCACCTCGAAGTCTTTCATCATCTTAGCGAAGGCCACGAAGCTTTGTTGGAGAGCACGGGCTGAGGCCTGAATGGCCTCAGCCATCCCGGCCTCAGCCATCCCCTCAGGGAGTAAGTCTGTCGAGGGAGTCCTCTGGTGAGAGTGCGACTCCTCATCCATGTGGGCTTTGCCACTGGTGGGACTGCGATTGATAGGTATGGAGTTTGACATGGGTGTGACCCTTCGTTCCCACAGACGGCGCCAATTGTTGCCGGGTATGTTCCGCGTACAATGAATTTATATAGAGGGGGAACCATGAGCACAGTGGTTACAAGTTGGGTGAGGATTGGATAGGTCGGTTACAAGTAGAGAGGTGATGTCGAGGCTAGGCGCATTTCGTAGGACGATCTCTGGATCAATCCTGCAAGTTTGCCACTTGTCCGACGCTCTCCTTGAGTTGTTCGCTTGTTGTTCGCTATTTGGACGAGCCCACCTGCGCAAAGAGCAACTCATCAGAAAGGCCGGGTTGGGTTCTAACTCGCAGCCTCTCCGATGCCTAAGTCAGAATTAGGGCTTATAAAAGTGGGTCGGACACGTAGGCCAAGCTAGGAGTAGGTCGACCTTACGTGGCGAGCTTGGATGGAAGAACAAAGATGTGGACGATCTTTGTTCTTGTGTGTGAGTGAGAGCTTGAGAATTAATTAGCCAACCTCCCTCTCGATGTAAATGGAGGGGTATTTATAGCCGATGGAGGCGGTTAGGTAGGGCTGAGCTGGCGTGCTGTGGTGTGTCAGACTTTGGAAGGTTCAATCGAGGATGTCAGAGCTGTGCGTGTCAGCCATGCTTTTGTCAGGCGGCGCAACAGCCAGGGGTGCTTTGTCAGAGTGTCAGAGCCGAAAGCACCAGGCGGTCAGACGGCGCAGCGGCCAGTGGTGCTTTGTCAGGCTGTCGAGCGGTGGAAGTGTCAGTGGCGTTCTCGTACGAGGGCGTCTGTCGTATTCGATAGGCTGAAGGGTCGTTGAGGTATGTCCGAGGAGCGGGGCCGCACATGGGTCGTTCGGTCGCTCCCCGAGGATGACGGACAGTCTGGTTGCTCGCCTGGCGAGCTGGGAGGGAAGTGGGCGACCAACTGGCGGGGTTCGGGACAAAGGGCGCCCTTCCCACCAGTCGAGGCGGACTTCGTGGGTGGCAAGCGGGCTAAAGGGGAATAGGCGACCGGCCGGCGAGGTTGGGACGAAGTGCGCCCTTCCGCTAGTCGAGGCGGACTTCGCGGAAGACGGACGAGCTTGCCTAGTGTCTGACGAATTTGATAGAAAAGTCGTAGTATCACGATCTTTAGATCGTAACATTTTCTATTTTCCGATCAATCAAAAAAATCCCACAATATCTCCGTAAACAAATTTTGTAAAACTTAAAAAAGTTCCCCCTTTTTAACAAATGCCTCTCCCTCATTGAGCTCCCCCCACTATCCTCCCCCCTCCTGCGCGTGGGCATAATTCCCGTTTCCGTTCCCTCATTCTCACTATGCCTACCATCATTGTCCTTGGTTGCCTCGCGCGCATGCTCTCTCTTTCTCCCCTCTCTCTCCTCAACTCAATCCACTCTCTATCCTTCTATAAATCTTGGCCTCGTCCACTCTCTCATGCACTTGCTTGCTCTTGACGACCTCCTCCTCCTCCTCCCCTCACTCAGCTAGCACACAAGCATCAAATTAACATGGCCGCGTCGGGCTTCGAAGGCTTTGAAAAACGGCTCGAGCTCCACTTCTTCGGCGACGACCCCCTCGGCCTCCGCCGCCTCCCCCTCTCCGCCCTCCGCCAAGTCCTCTCCGCCGTCCAATGCACCATCGTCTCCGCCGTCGGCAACCGCTCCTTCGACGCGTACGTCCTCTCCGAATCGAGCCTGTTCGTCTACCCCACCAAGATCATCATCAAGACCTGCGGCACGACCCGGCTCCTCCTCGCCGTCCCGTCCCTCCTGCCCCACGCCTCCGCGGCCGGGCTTCGCTTCTCCTTCTGCCGCTACTCCCGGGGGTCGTTCATATTCCCAGATACCCAGCCGTTCCCCCACTCGCGCTTCGCCGACGAGGTCGGCTACTTGGAGCGGCTCTTGCCGCCGCATTTGGCCCACCGCAAGGCCAGCATTCTCAAGTCGTCGAACACCCGCCACTCCTGGCACGTGTACACCGCCACCGCCGGCCGCGCGCAGTGTTTGGCCAGAGAGCTCACGGTCGAGGTCTGCATGACCGACCTCGACCGGAATCTCGCCCGCCGGTTCCACCGCGACGGGCGCTCCGACGACGGGCTGTCCGGCGACGAGGTCGGCAGGAAGATGACGGAGGCGGCGGGGATCGACCGAATCAACCCGTCGTCCCTCGTGTGCGGGTTCGCGTTCGAGCCGTGCGGGTACTCGATGAACGGCCTCGACCACGGCCGGTACTCGACGATCCACGTCACGCCCGAGGACGGGTTCAGCTACGCCAGCTTCGAGTGCGTGGACGAGAGGTTGGCCGCGGTCGTCGACGCGGTGTCGAAGGCCGTGCGGGTGTTCGGGCCAGGGACCGTGTCCGTGTCCGTCTGCGGAGGAGCCGAGGACAAGGAGGAAGTGATGTCGGCCGTGGCGCACGCCGCCGAGTCGATCGGCATGGAGTGCATCAGCCGGGCGGCGGAGGAGTTCCCCGGCGACGGGCCGATCACGTACCAGACCTTTTCGGCCCGGCACACATAAGACACAGACACGGACACAGACACAAACACGGAGCATGTTGGAATATGCTGGCCATAAAGGGAGCACAAATGTGTGATATGAGAGACATAGAGAATGTTGGTGAAATGATGAACTTTTTGAGAGGGGGAGATCATGAGTACGATAGAAAAGAAGCACTATATGATAATGGTGTTCCACTTGTGCTTTTGCTTGTGCACGCATGCTTGATATACTGAGTAGTGGGGGGTTTGAGAGGATTTTTGTCCTCCTTAATGCATTTCTTCTCTCTTTCTGTTATTGCTCTAAAAGCTCAAAATGCATGACTATCATCCGAACTGTGAGCAGCCTGGTGTACTGATACAATGCCAACATGCGTGAAGATCCGAGATCTTAGGAGTGCGATCGGATGCAGATTCTACTGCTCGTGACTTGGAGTGGGGCTGCGCGTGCCTTGCTGCCTTTCGAGTGCAAGCACAGGCATGATTGCGCATCTGAGATTGGTTCAGCTGGGGCTTTTGGTTCTCAAACTGCGCCAATATATGGTCCACTAGCGAGCTAAAAGCTCAGAGCACTTGCAAGATTCATCCCTGCAGCAAAGATAACTACCACTAGTGCAGGGTGTGAGAGTGCTCGCAAATTGGGAGTTGCCAAGCATTACGCATCTAAGCATATTCTTTTCTTCTTTTTTCATCGGCTGATGTTTCAGTGGGTTAGGCACGGCACAGAGGAAGTTGCTTCAAAAAAAAAATTCTTGTTTGTTTGAACGAGTCGGCGCAATTCATAGATTTTCATATTAGATAACTCGATCAAATAAAAGAAACTATCTTTGTAAGTTTTAATTGGATCTATTTGATTAAAATTGAATAGATCCATGGAAACCTAAGGGGGGATCTAGAGTTTATTGAGTTGGGAGAGGGATTTGTTATGGCGAGATTTATAGGAGGATCTCGTTTTTGTTATGGAGGAAGGGCCAAGGCTCATCTTTGGGCACTATTTGACGGTGCGACGTTGGATTCCCAATTTCTCGCCGTCGGTGGCAGTGATTGGTTCGACGGCAGTATGGATAAGGTTCCCTTTACTTCCAGTTGAATATTATGATGACAAAGTGTTCACGGTTTTGGGGGATTGCGTGGGGAGAGCTCTAAAGTTTGATTCGCGTACTCGCTTGATGAAGAAGGCGAGATTCGCTCGCATTTGTGTTGAAGTATATTTGAATAAACTATTGAAATCTCAGATTTTCTTTGAGGGTAGATGGTTGAAGGTTCAATATGAGGGGTTGGGGATCATCTGTTTCAAGTGTGGCAGAGCGGGTCACAGAGAGCCGTGCATTTTCCAGTAGAAGGAAGGGGATGACAAGCAGAAGCATGATTCGGTGGATTCGGAGTCGGGATCGAAACCAGGGATCGATAAGTTTGAAGATGGCCCTTCGGAAGCTTTTGGTCCATGGTTGGTGCCGAACGATAGGCGTGCCCGTCGTGCTCAGATTACACCGCAGGGGATACAATGGAGGTCGGGGGTTTTGATCGGAGGAAGGGGTCTAGATTCTTTTCGCTTGCAGATGAGAAGATTGGGGAAGACATAGAGGAGAGTTGGCGGGATGGGGAGTGTGGGCATAAGGACCCAACATTTAAGTCATTGTAGATTGTTTCGAGCATACAAAGTGAAGGGAGATCCAAATTGTTTTCTGGGCCGGGGAAGGGCAAGAATGTTGTTCTTTAGACAAAGGAGAATGAGACTTATAATGGTTCCTTGGGTGGTAACCAAATAGAGGGCCGAAAGTCTTGGGCCGGGATGAAATTTGGTCAGACGGTGAGTTTTGTAGTGCAAAATAATGTTAGTGGGTCGAGTTCGAACGTTGAGTCGCTTTAGCCTTCTTCGGGTAAGCGTGTGCCGCTTAAGGACATTTCGAATGCGAGCGGTGGTATCAATTTGGATGGTGGGTCTAGGGGTGGCAGTACGGTGAGTCATCCACTGGTCACTAATGGCAAATTGATGTTCTCCTCGGGGGAGAGGATGGAAGAATATAATGAAGTGGACGTGTTTCAGGAGAAAGCGATGTTGGATGTTAACATCCTCCGACCAAATCTTTCCTAGTTAAAGGGTATACTAGGTTATCTTTGTAGTAGTTGGTTTATGGATTTTCTTTTTTGGAATTGTAGGGGGCTGGTAAGAAGTTGTTCATCAATGAGGTGCGTGAATTGATGAGGAAGTACAGACTTGTTTTGTTGGCTATTGCGGAGCCCAGGATTGCGGGTGATCATGCGTTGAAGGTCATTAGTAAATTGAATTTTAGCTGTTATTTTGTGGTGGATCCGGTGGGTTATTCGGGGGGCCTTTGGGTTCTTTGGGATGACCATGTGTTGGATTTGGAAGTTTGTCTTCCTCACCTCAGTTTATTCATGGCTTAGTTCATCGTATTGGTTTCGAAGATTTTTTGATTTCGGTTGTGTATGTAAATCCATCTAGGACTGATCGGTGGCGGCTGTTTGATCAGATGGAGGAGTTGGTAAACAGGTGGATCTTCCGTGGGTTGCGTTAGGTGATTTTAATGACTATTTGTTGGAGGCTGAGAAACTTGGTGGTTCTTCCACTTTGATTCAGATGGTTGCAAGATTCCAGGAGTTTGTGTCCAATTGCAACTTTTTGGATATTGGATTCAATGGTGCACCATTTACTTGGTGTAATAACAGACAGATAGTGGCCAGAGTTTATGAGAGGTTGGATAGAGCTTTAGCTAATGGGAAGTGGTGTGCTGTTTTCCCGGAGGCTTATCTCTGCCATTTGCTTCGTATTCTTTCGGACCATTGTCCTATTTTGCTGCAATGTGATGGAGTGGTTGATGTTGTTTCCAATCATAGAGTCTTTCAGTTCCAGGCTATGTGGCGGAAGGAGGTGGGTTGTCGTGAGTTCGTGGAGAACAATTGGAGGAGGTCGGAGGGGGATTATGTGGGTAAAGCTGCTTCTTTTGTTCAGGAGGTTCAGATTTGAAATAAAGAGTGTTTTGGGGATATTTTCCGCAGAAAACGTTGGCTTAGAAGGAGAATTAATGGGTGCAAAGGTGTTTGATGGAGCAGGATACTCATCAGCTTCGGTGGTTGGAGCAGGATCTTCTCAGGAGGTATGCACGGGTGTTGGAACAGGAGGAGTTGCTATGGTTTCAGAAGTCCAGATGCCATTGGCTAAAGTTTTGGGATAGAAATACTAAATTTTTTCATCTGATTACTCTCAATAAAAGGAGGGTTTGAGGGTGAAGCTGATTAAGGATGAGTCGGGAAGTTGGATTTCGAATCCAATGCAGTTGCAGAGTTTGTGTTACAATTTTTTCAGTAAATTGTTTATGGTTGATGAACATAGTACATTTCATTTCTCTCACCTCTCGTTTCCACAGCTGACGATGGTTGAAAGAAATAGTATGGATTTGGGTATATCGGAAGAGGAAGTGAAGAAGGCTCTTTTTGGCATGAGAGCGTGGAAGGCACCTGGAATTGATGGTCTACATGCAGGGTTCTTTCAGGAGTTATGGTCGAGTGTGAAGGGATCGCTGTGGAGTTTGGTCAGCAAGGCTTTTGAGACTGGATCCTTTAGCACTGAATTAGGCAAGTCTCTTCTGGTGCTTATTCCTAAGGTTGCTCATCCTGAGCTGCTCTCTCAATTTAGACCCATCTATCTTCTTCCAGTGGATTACAAAGTTATCACTAAAGTATTAGTTAATAGACTGAGTAGTCTTCTTAGTAGACTGGTGAGCCCGTTTCAAACCAGATTCATTCCGGGAAGGCAGGTGGCTGATAATGTAATTCTTGTGCAGGAAATAGTTCATTCCATAAGGAAATCTACGAGAAAGAAGGGTTTATTGGTGGTTAAGATTGATCTCAAGAAAGCCTATGACAGAGTTGATTGGCAGTTTCTAAGGGAGACTTTGGTGCTATTTGGGTTTTCGGCTAAATGGGCGGAGTTAATCATGTTCTCTGTGTCTTCCACTAATATGGCTGTGCTTTGGAATGATGGTCATACAGATTGGTTTCAGCCACAAAGGGGGCTACGTCAGGGTGATCCTCTAAGCCCATACCACTTTGTCTTATGTATGGAGAGATTAAGATTACTGATTCAAGAGGCAGTGGAGAAGAAGAGATGGAAGTCGATTATGTTTCATAAGGGTGCTCCAGGTTTGTCACATTTATTATTTGCTGACGATCTGTTTTTGTTTGGCCAAGCGTCCATTGATCAAGCTTCAATCATGAAGGAGATTTTGAATAAGTTTTGTAATGCATCGGGGGCAAAGGTCAATTTGGAGAAGTCAAGATGCTTTATCTCACCTGTATGTTTGAGAGGCCATGGAATCAAGCTCAGTAATGTTCTTGGCATTTTGATGATGAAGGACGTGGGTAATTACTTGGGTGTACCTCTCGTTCATGGGAGAGTTGGTAGAAAGACCTTTGGTGTGATTATTATCACGGTCGCTTTTCGATCGTACGTTTTTCGTGCGCGTACTTTGTTCGTACGCGTATTTTTTTTGGACCCTTCTTGTATCCGAACCCTATGATGTGATATGCCGTTGTGACCCTCTGGAAGAGTATTTATTTGTGGAATTATTTTGGAACATCATTTCGTGGGTCGTTCGCCCACAAATTAACTTTGTTTGTAGAGGCATCGTAGTTTTCATTTTTGTCGTGAGACCTTTTTATTTTTAGTTTTGTTTCTCGTCGCCCTAGCCGTCGATCTTCTTAGTTTCGTTTTTCTCGTCGACACGATCGTCCCGGTATTTTTATTATATTTTTCGGACATCGTTCAAACTTCAGTTGGCCAAACACTCTAATCACTTTCAACTTGTGTTTAACCCTAGCTAACCTTAATTTCAAACCCCTAATTAAAAATCAACTTAAACTATATGGTATCCCACGTTTCACATGTCTTCTTCCCTAGCTATCCACCACCCCCTATTAAACTGATTGCACCACCTCCCTCTCACATTCTCTCTCCCACTTTCCCTTAACTATACCCCTTCTCAAATCTATATAGCAAATACCCTAGTTTTCCATTCCTCCCACGCAAGAGGCAATAGCACCCGCCATGGCCTTCCCCCTCCGACCCGCGGCCTCAACCTTCTCCCCTCCATCATACACCGCCGGAAAACACCAAGATCCGGCCACCACGCGCATCCCTTCCTTGATGACAGCCGAACAAACCAACTCTCCTTTCAACTGGCAACATCTCCGACCAAAGACCCCTTCTCCGGCCTCCCCAACTGCCGTCCGTCCACCACGCGCGGTAGCCCTCTCTACATCTCCGGTCACCACCCCTATACCGCACACACACACCCCCCCATCCTACCTGTCGAATCGCCCTTGAACACCAAGATCCGGCCATCTCCCGAGCAAGCGCCGATCACCCCTACATTCAAACACCCGCCGGCCACTAGGAGCAGGCCACGCACCGCCGAAACCCCCCCCGATCTGCTCCTTCCCAAGCCCAGACTGCCACTTCCCTACCCCCTGGGCTGTCAAACACCACCATGGCCGCACAATTTTCCCTCTCCTCCTCCGCGATAACCAATTGCCGTAAACCACGCAAAACAGCCCCTATCTCACAAACTGCCATTCGCCCCTCATAAAACCCCATCTTCCCTCACAAATTTGTCGTTGCCGCGCCTCCTCTCAGACTGTAGAACCCGTTGCTCGATGTCTGCGTCTTCCTGATGCCGAAGAATGTCGTACAGCTGTTCCCTAGGCCGAAGACCCTTGCACGGCCCTCACTTGCCACTGGCGTTCGTGTTGCTCACCACCGTACGTGTGTCGTGCTACCGTGGTCGCTAGCTGTCTATCATATCCTTGCACGCTACCAGAATTCAACCCCTGACGTCGCTACCCGACGTCAGTGTAGCTCTCGCGTCGTGTAAAGGTATATCTGAACCGTTGGAACCCATACCCGCATGTTAACAAGATTAAAACTTTGTTTTCATTGCTTTGGTAACTAACTAATCAAAGATTAATAATATGGGACTGTAGGCTGGGATGATTGATTTGGAGCACATAGGGAGATCTGGACTATTGTTGAACTGAGACTACAGACGTTGTTCAGGCAAGTGATACTTGCCAGAAATTGTTTAGGCCACGTTTTAGGCCAATTTGTTTACTAGCGTAAAAGAGACTAGGCGATGAAATGATAGTCACCTAGACGCCTTACTAGATCTAGTTTGACAACGAAGCTAGATCCGACACCTTTAACATGCTATCATTTCATGCTGCCATGTCATGTTTACTTTTAAATTATCTGTACGCACTTTTAATTGCTTATTGGCATGCTCATGCAACTTGTCATGTCATTTCATGCATCATCTTGCTCTACCATGATTGTTGTAGCACACACTACTTTAAATTGTAAGCTGCGGCGAGTAGGATCTTGACTCCTACATATTGATTGAGGCTAGGTGCACCCCTACGCCAAATGAAAAACACTTCCTGGCTCGTGATCCAGAAGCGAGCACAACGTAGTTGGGAAACCAGCCCTCGATACACGTGGAGGGATAGGGTTAAGCGACCACTCAGCGTAGAAGTGTGCCCATACAGTCACTTCAGCTGTAAGGCGTAAACTCTGTGCACAATGTGAAAAGTTAATGATTCGTGAAAATCGTGAAATGGTGTTTTCATAGTTTTGCTACGATGTGCATGTTTTTCTCATCATGTCATTTTAATTGTTGCATACTTTTAATGTCATGTCATTTCATTATATTAGAACTGCTAGTCGCTTTACTTTTATTTGTATCCTTGCATAAAAGTCCTCCGTTTTCCTTGGGAGACTTTTGCTGACATGTGCCCTCTTCTCTTTGGGTGTCACATGTCAGATTCTGAGTCAGAGTTAGTTGCAGAGGACGAGCAGTTCGCAGACTTTGAGTTTGAGGTTCCTACAGAGGCTGAGTTTGAGGACACTGGTGACCAGTCCTAGACTCACTTGGAGTTACCCTTAGTTGTTGTTGCTTTTAGTAGTTGTTGTTAGGTTTCGGTGGGTAGCACCTATCTCTCTGCTTTATGTTTCGGCCATGCTTTAGGCCTTTGTTCAGACGATGTACTTTTGTGACTTTTCTCTGTGATGTTGGAATATTTGTTGGATGTTGTTGGTGGATATTTCTATGTCTGCTTTCTACTTATCAATGTTGTTGTTTCGTCGCATTTGCAAGAATCTGCTATTGGTATCATACACAGACGCTTATCAGACTTGCAGCTTCACAGCTCCAAGCCTGAGCAGACCTTTTCACGTCTCGCCTTCCGTACTTGGGAAGCGGGGCGTGACAATTATGGAGAAGATCATGACTAAACTGACAGGGTGGAAGGCCAAGTTGCTGAGTTTGGCGGGTAGAGCAACGCTGATCCAGTCTGTTACTGCAGCAATCCCGACTTACACTATGCTTACTTCTAAGATTCCGGAGCACTCTTTGAAGGAGATGGATAAGGTGAATATGAGTTTTTTGTGGGGTGGACAAGTGGGAGTGAAGAAGCTGCATCTGTTGAATTGGAATAATGTCTGTAAACCAAAATGTTTGGGGGGTTTGGGTTTGAGATCCATGATGTTGCATAACAGGGTGATGTTGCATAAGCTGGCATGGAGATTCTTACAGGATCCTCATTGCTTATGGGTTAGTGCAGTTAAAACAAAGTATAAACTGAAGGGGGATGTTCTGCAGGTGGCCGAAAGTATGGATAAGTTCCAACCTGGTTGGTCTTTCTCGTTCAGATCTATTTTGATGGGGATGAAAGTGCTGAGTAAGGGGATGCTTAAAACAGTGGGGCAAGGTTCGTCTATTTCTTTCTGGTGGGATTCGCGGTTAGATAAGCCACTGGCTAACTATCTCACTTCAGCACCGGATTTGGAGGTCACAGATGCTAAAGTTAGTGATTTCCTTATGGCTAAGGGTAAATGTGATATTGATAAGTTAATGAGATATTTACTTGATGAAGTGGTTATGAACGTTGTCGGGTACCTGATAGCGGAGGTGAGTAGTCAGATGGATGGGTATAGATGGAGGTTTACACAGGATAGCTGTTTTTCGATGGGTTCTGCCTATCGTAAGATGGTGGAAGAGGATGGAGTGGATGAAGATAGGGCGTGGATATGGCGTCTTCCTTTGCCTTGCAGAAGATTATTCTTTTTGTGGCTTGTGTATAGAGATAGAATTGTGACAACAGCTTTTAGAGCAAGGAGGGGGATAGCTGGTTCTCCGGAGTATAGGCATCTGAGGCGATGGAGGAGGACACTATTCATGCTTTGAGAGATTGTTGCAAAGCGAAAAAGGTATGGATTTCCTTGATTCTGCTCTGCGAGCACCCTCTGTTCTTTTCTCTTCCTGGGGGGGGGGTGGTGGGGTGGGTGTTGCTTGGTGAGTTTTTGAAGAAGAGGAATAATGACGTGATGAGAAAGATCCTTTTCACGATTGCGTTGTGGTGTATTTGGAAACAGAGATGTTGTGTGGTTTTTTAATCGGGTAGTGATACTGTAGACGGTGAGGCTTCGTGTGAACTTATCTGGGCAATGGCGTCTGAAATTTTCCAAGAATTAGTACGGAAGCCTTTTGAGAATAAGGATCATGGCATGGTGTTGTGGAAGAAGCTGGAGATGGGATGGGTGAAGTTGAACGTAGATGGTGCGGCTAAAGGGAATCCGGGAGTTGCAGGGAGAGGAGGTTTAATTAGAGATCACAATGGAAATTGGGTTATTGGGTTTTCTTCATTTCTGGTGGTTTGTTAGAGTTTCATGGCTGAACTTGCTGCGATTAAGACAGGGCTCATGTTGGCTTGGAAGAAGGGTTTCAGAAGAGTAATTTGTGTGACAAATTCCCTTTGCTCGGCGTCGTTGTTGCTGAGTAAGGAGTGGAAATTCCATTCATACATGGCGGTTGTGGCGGACATAAGATTGATTTTGGAGAGATGTTGGGAGGTCATGATCATGCACACGCTACGTGAAGGAAATTTTTGTGCAAATCATTTGGCAGACTTGGGTTCTTATCAGGAGATTGAAAGAGTGGTGTATCCGTCTTGTCCGGAGTCCTTAGCTTCGTTGCTGGCCGATGATGCGGTATGAGTCTGTTATGCTAGAGGCTTTAAGCCTCCGTAGTTTGGTTTATGCTAGAGGCTTTAAGCCTCCGTAGTTTGGTTTTGGGTTGTAGTTAGTTTTCAGAAGTACCAAAAAGAAAGAAAGATGCAAAGTGGTTTAACTCCCATCGTGCTTTATTAATACACAAAGGATCTGCCAAATCGACATGTGCAAGAATGCACTCCCAAAATCCATGGATTTCAGATTAAAGCCCACTTTGCCAAACCCTAATCCTAAACCTAACCTTAAACTTAACTTAGCTCTAGCTGGACATAAGAGCGGCATAGTAAGAAAAAGGGGACGGTTTATACATCACATTTGGCTACGCTAGGCATACCCGAGCGAGGTGTAAGTACATAGCATATAAGTGCGTGCAACGTTTGACCTAATCTCCTCCTATACTTAAATCAGATAGTGAATCAAGGATGCCCGTGGTAACTATGGCTGATCTTTTGGGAGATCAACCAATAGTTATCGTGCCGAGCTATGTAGGAAATGTAGATTTTAGGTGGAGTAGATACTAGTATATGTCACGCTCCATTCCCACAAATACTTTGTAAGGCATCGCAAACCATGGAAAGGGAGGATGGAGCTTGACAAGCCGCGATATTACACCAAGCGTGAATAGAGAAACACAATAAGCAGGCCATTGCGAATGCTGGGATCATACATCACACATATATAAAAGAAAGAAGCAACACATACTGCCATCACAGAAAGTACATATCTACAGAACTACATAACCAAAGAGCGTACAACACACCAACATCAGATACAAAGTGGACTGACTTAAGTACATATGAGAGGTACTACAAGCCATCAACACATACCACAGCTACAGAAGACAACTCGCTCACCACTCGACCCAACTCACACTACTGACACAGCCCCAAAAGAGTGGTGTCCCCAAGTCAAAACTCATGTCTAAGGAATCTCCTAAGGGAGATTCTGCTCTGGTGTCCTCTGCTCAAGACCTGAAAAGTAAAATGAGCACGTCAAACGTGCACAGTAGGAAACTAACCAGGGTAGGGGTAATCACTTAGGGCTATGAGTGTAAAGGCAATATGAGTACAAGCAACCAAGGTAAAGAGTACAACACACAAGTGTGCAACAACACATATAAAGTTCATTAGTTAGCAGATGTTGGTGACTCTTTGGAAGCCTGTGTATCACCTAAAGATAAGGGCCTGGACCTCACCCCAAATTTGGGGTGAATATAGCACACGACGCAGTGGACACTGACACTGTACGCCGGGCCTCTCAGCTCCCCCGTCCCCGGAAGGAGTGAGGCTCTCCACATAGTAATACAACCTCCGTATGTCCCCTCCACTCCCAGTAAAGGCAAGTGGGAATAAATATCACATATCACATATCTCTTTCCCCAACTTCTCAGTACAACCCCTTATAGTTAAGTTATACCCAAACTTCCCCCATCCCAATACTAGGATGTTCACCCGCCTTAGAGCAGATCAAGACATCCCAGTTAACATGTCATATGTCATAATATTCAATGGCCATACACAAGTTCACAAAT
The DNA here is from genome assembly GCA_030789695.1 of Scilla litardierei. NCBI lineage: Eukaryota > Viridiplantae > Streptophyta > Magnoliopsida > Asparagales > Asparagaceae > Scilla > Scilla litardierei. The sequence continues at coordinate 12,617,126 of CM061137.1, read as the reverse complement.
GTACTACATGGCACAACATTTTATTGGCCATTTTCCAAGTTCTTCCATTTTCACATTCATTTGGGCATTTTAACAAACATATAGCGGACGCCATGCAAATGAAAAGTGCCCCATAATCAATTTTAGTAACAAATCTCATAATTAAACTTTCTTAAAGATATCAACAACATTCATGCATGTTAAAATGGAAAATTTAACAACAATCATAATTTTAACTTCACCCAAAACAGTTCAACTTGCTGAAATTTGTGGGAACAGCTACAAACTCATCACATTTAATCAATTTCTCTTATGAATTTGGCAAAACTCACTGAATGAAAGTTGGAGATATACTAGTCTTGGGTTCATCCATAAAATTTCATGCAGAATGTGGACTATGGAATTTATGGTGATTTATTTGGTGCAACATGTGCAGACTGTTTTTCAGACAGAATTCTGGGTCTGTATTAAAATCCAATTTTAGGCATGTTGGAGCCATAATTTCGAAATATGAGCATTGTGATGAATTTGTAGATAAACTTGTTAAATTTCCAACAAGACCAAGATCAGTAAAATACATAGATTGTGCAGGTAACAAACCACATTTTTCTAAACTGAGTCAAGTTTGACAGATTTCCAGACATATTGCAAACACTGAATTTTTACTCCTACTTATTGAACTCAACATATGACAAATTTTATATGAATTTGGGGTAGTACTTCAAGATCTATAACTACATATTTTTTTAGAAGGTAAATCAAACTATAGAGATCAGAATTGAGGTAGAAACACACATACAGAATTTCTGTATTTTAGGAGAGCTTGATTTGCTAGGAAAAACAAGGAAAATTGAATCTTTTGGGCTATTGCAAACATAATACATGAAATCAAGAACTTAAACAATATAAATAACATCTTAACATTCTCATATCCCTAAATAAAAATCTCTTAACACAAGTTAGAATCCTACCTCAAAGAAATCCCTTTCTCCTTCTTTTCTCTTTCTCTTCTTTCCTCCTTTCTCTCTATTGAAAAGCTAGGGTTTTTCTTGGAATTTTTTGGAATGGAAGTTAGGGTTTGGAGTTTTTGATGGAGGGGTAAATGGGAGAGGGGAGTTCGGCCATGGCTTGGGGAGATACGGATGAAAGTAGAAAAGAAAAGAAAAGAAAAGAAAGTTAAAGAAGAAGATAGAAATTTCTTAGGAAATATCTATCTCTAGATTCCTCTTAGGATAAGCATGCACAAGCCAAAATGACTTTAATACCCTTCCAAAATTACCCCTCAAGTTTCAAGTATTTGCAAGTTTGCCATTACTTTACGCACACACAACTTTAGTATGTACACACAGCAGCTTTAGGCCAAATGACCGTTTTGCCCCTAGCCTTTCTAAAAATTTATGGGTGTGCCAACAAACCCATCCCTTTTCACACTGGCCCTTCACACACTAACCCACTCTTTCAAAATTTACAAGTATGACATTACTTTACACACCCACCTTTACTCTACACACACTTCCACCCATATTGCCAAATGACCAAAATGCCCCTACACTCTTCACGAAATTACACGACTGCCACCAGCCACATACACGCCATATCACCTCCTATCACCTCATTATACTCCCTCTACTCACTCATAGAGGACTACCGTATTAGTCACCATATAGGGCTAAACAGGCGATGACACCCTACCCTCCTTAAAACAAAGTTCGTCCTCAAACTTCCGAAGTCCAAGGGTCCTAATCTACTAGGAGAAATACTACTAAATTTCAGGAGCTTCTCTATATAGTACCCTACACCATGGTCCTCACAAAATTTTGCACTTAAGATTATCAAAAGAGACATTGATACATGGATAAGATACTTACATAAACAGGTGAGGGTATCTGTCTCTCATCTTGTCCTCACGCTCCCAGGTGGACTCACCAGGAGATTCTTACTGCCACATAACCCTTACTAGATTAATGGCCTTTTTCTTTAGCATCTTCTGTCTCCGATCCAGGATGGCCACTGGTTACTATTCATAAGTTAGGTCGGGGCGCACTTCAATCTCTGAGAAGTCCACGAAGTGACTAGGGTCTCCCACATATTTCCGAAGCTGAGCTACGTGGAACACATCATGGATGCCTTCAAGGGAGGGAGGTAAGGCAAGGCGATATGCAACTTCACCAACACGAGCCAAGCTCTCGAAGGGACCAATGAATCTCGGGCTCAACTTCCCTCGTCTACCAAATCGAATCGTGCCACATGTCGGGGAGATCTTCAAGAACACATAATCACATGGCTGAAACTCCAATGGACGCCTCTTTGTATCTGCCCAATGCTTATAGCGATCCTGAGCGATACGAAGATTCTCCTTGATTGTTCGAACTACATCGATCGCTTCCATCACCAAATCAGGTCCTAAGAGTTCACGGTCCCCAACATCGTCCCTGCTTACAGGCGATCTGCATCTCCTTCCATATAGAGCAGCAAACGGTGACATTCCAATGCTTGCTTGATAACTATTGCTGTAAGCAAACTCCACCAGGTGCAAATGATCTTCCCAAGATCCCTTAAAGTCCAACATGCAAGCTCTCAACATGTTCTCGAGGATCTGAATAACTCGCTCGGACTGTCCATCCGTCTGGGGATGATATGCGGTACTAAACTTGAGATGAGTCCCCAAACTAGACTGCAAACTTCTCCAAAAATGTGAGGTGAATCCGGTGTCCCGACCAGAGATTATACAAACAGGAACTCCATGAAGCCTCACGATCTCCTGCAAGGAAGATTATATCAACGCCTCACGATCTCCCTTGTATAGAAAATATAAGGGTGACGAAGGGGTTTTACCTCCATGTATCTTCGAGCCAATTGCTCGGTAGACTGTCCAACTCGAAAGGGAATGAAATGTGCAGATTTGGTCAAGCGATCAACGACTACCCAAATTGCGTCATTTCCCTTGGGTGTGCGGGATAACCCAAACACAAAATCCATCGTCATGTGTTGCCATTTCCATTCAGGTATGGGGAGAAACTGCAACAGACCTGTAACTCTTTAGTGTTCGGCATTCACCTGCTGACAGACCAAGCACGAGGCCACACTTCTGGCTATAATGCGCTTCATCCCATGCCACCAGTAATGCTGTCGCAGGTCGCGGTACATCTTTGTCCCTCCTGGATGAATTGAATATGGGGAACTATGGGCCTCTTTAAGTAATTTCTCTTGAATAGCACCAGCTGGCATGCATAGCCGAGTACCAAATCTAAGAGAGCCATCTTCGTGAATGCAAAAGTCGGTCAGAAGTCCGGCCTCTACCTGTTCTCGGATTCTCCTCAACTTTTCGTCTCCTGACTGTGCAGCCTTGATCTGGTTTACCAGATCGGACTGGACCTGCAAGTTCAACATGGCTGGTTTGATGTCTGGAAGAACGACCTCTATCTCCATCTGTCGCAGGGCCCACTGGAGCTGAGGCTGAGAGGTCAACATCATCACATCTGGATATCAACTGAGTGCATCAGGGACCACGTTCTCCTTCCTCGGGTGATACTAGAGATCAAGATCATATTCTGCCATCAGCTCAAGCCATCGACGCTGTCTTATGTTGAGCTCCTTCTTAGTGAATACATACTTCAAACTCTTGTGGTCGGTGTACACCTTGACATGCTCCCCTAGCAGAAAGTGTCTCCACAGCTTTAGGACAAAAATCACGGCTGCCAACTCTAAATCGTGTGTAGGGTAATTTAGCTCATGCACCTTCAGAAGTCTAGAGACATAAGCTACCACACGTCCATGCTGATGTAGGACACATCCAATCCCTTTACCAGAAGCATCACAGAAAATCTCAAATCCTCCAGAACGATCTGGAATCATCAGAACTGGCCCAGTAGTCAACCTTCTCTTCAACTCCTCAAATGCATGCTGACATTCCTCAGACCAGATATAAGCAACATCCTTCTTAGTCAGGTGAGTAAGTGGTGCCGCAATCTCGGAGAAATCCTTGATGAACTTCCTGCAATAGCCAGCCAATCCCAAGAAACTCCGAATCTCTGAAACTGTCCTGGGAACAGGCCACTTCTCTACTGCAGACACCTTTTCTGGATCAACTGATATACCTTCTCCTGAAACTATGTGGCCCAGAAAAGCCACTTTAGACAGCCAAAACTAGCACTTACTATATTTGGCATATAACTGATGCTGCCTCAAAGTCTCTAGAACAATCCTCAGATGCTCTGCATGTTCTTCCTCATCCTTGGAATATATCAGGATATCATCAATAAAGACTACCACGAACTTGTCCAAAAAGTCAAAGAATACCAGATTCATTAACCTCATGAAGGTAGCTGGAGCATTAGTCACACCGAAGGGCATCACCAGGAACTCATAATGTCCATAACGGGTTCAAAAAGCTGTCTTTGGAACATCAGACCCCCGAACATTAATCTGATGATAACCGCTCCGCAAGTCCAACTTTGAGTAAACTCGGGATCCACCAAGCTGATCAAAGAGGTCATCGATGCGAGGAAGTGGGTACTTGTCCTTTATTGTCACCTTGTTCAATTCCCTATAGTCAATACACATCCTTCGGGATCCATCTTTCTTATTTACCAAAAGTACTGGTGCTCCCCAAGGTGACACGCTTGGCTGTATCAACCCTCGCTCTGATAGGTCCTTTAGCTGATTACAAAGCTCAGCCAACTCAGGTGGTGCCATCCGATACGGAGCCTTCGCAATGGGCTGTGTGCCTGGTACCAAATCAATGGTGAACTCCAATGATCGATCAGGAGGAAGTCCATAAATGTCATCGGGAAAGACATAAGGAAAGTCTCGCACAACCTTGGGCAAGACTGTTTCCGCCTCCATGGCCATCGCCAACACTTCTGCTTCCTCTGGTGTCGCTCTGAATCTTACAGGTTCTACTGTGCAACTACCACTTCTGAACTCAAACTCTGGATTATCGGGAATCTGAAAGACTACCCTCCTTAATTTGCAATCAATAATGGCATAAAACATCGCTAGCCAGTCCATCCCAAACACAGCTTCAAAGGTAGGCATCTCAATCACAAGGAAGTCAGCTTATAATTCCTGACCGCAAATTTCCATTAGACAACAACGGAACCCTGAAGTACTCCTAATCACACCACCCCCTGTATGAATATTCCAACTAACAGTGAAGGAGTCTACTGGTATAGCATGTTTGTCCACAAATTGTCGAGACAGAAAACAATGTGAAGCCCCAGAATCAAAAAGTTCCAAAGCAGGAAAAGATGCTACTTTAACCATACCTAGAAGCCGACAAAGGAAATCGAGCCAACGTCCAACATAAATAAACAATGAGTGATATAATGTAAAGTAAGGGGGGAGGCTAGAATCATACCGGTGATAACCTGGCCTGAGTTTTCTGCCTCTACTGCTGTCATCGTGAAAGCCTGGGGCTTTGGAGCAGAGTTTGTCTTCTTGTAGGCATGCCGCTGAGGAGGCAAGGAAGGTCCTCTAGGGGCTGGTGTGCCTGGTCCAGCTGGCACTAGAAGGGAAAGCCGCTGCGTACCAGGTGGAAGAGCTCACTGCTGCATCGGTCTAGAAGTCACAGGTGCTACTGGGGCCGGGTAGGCACCCTGCTGCGGGCAGAACCTGCTAATGTGTCCTCGACCACCACAAGCAAAGCACTGTCTAGCCCAAGTCCTGCACTCCTTCTGCTCATGACCAGGCTTGCCATAGAATTGACATGTCAGACGTCTCTGTGTCACTACAGGAGCTCATGGCCTCTTGAACTGGGCCGTCTACACTGGCTGAGATAATGCCTTCTGTGATCCCGAGGGTCGTCTGTCACCTGTAGGCATTTTCCCTATGCTCTGTAAATGGATCTCATATAGTCTTGCCGCCTTAAGCACATCCTCATGTGTGGCGAGTTTCTGTATAGACATCACCCCTCTATACTCCGGATCCAGTCCCAAATGGAAGCGTCGAGCTCGGGTGGCGTCGGTCGCAACAAGCTCCGGGGCAAACTTGCTTTGCAAGGAGCACTCGGCATCATACTCATCCACGGTCCGCCGGCCCTGAGTCAACTGCTCAAAACGCTGCCTGAGCTCATCCTTTGCGGTCTCTGGGAGGAACTTGGACTCAAAACGCTCCTTGAAAGTCTTCCAAGAGATAGAACCTGTCAGATGCCGCTCCTGGGCACCCCACCAATCTCTGGCCTGAGGAGTCAATTGCCTTTTTGCTGCATCAACCCAATTCTCCAATGGAAATCCAACAGCAGTGAGGTCATCCTCTGTACGCCGTAACCACTCATCGACCTCCAATGCAGTCTCCTTGCCAGAAAAAGTCCTCGGCTTCATTGCCCTAAACTGCTTGAAGCCTGGGGTTCACTGACCCTGCATCATGGCGAGCATCTCAGCCTGCTGACCCAGACTCGCCTGAAAACCCAGCAAAATCTTCTCCATCAAAGAGAGCTCAGCATGCTCCATCTTTGACGAAGATATCTCGTTTCCACTATCCATTCTGCAGAGAAAGGACATCACAAGAAAAATCAGTACCATATGTGATGGCATTAAAGTGTATTGGATGTATCGTCCTTTCGCATATCGCAGTGTGACTGACCTGCATGGGCCACCACTAAACCTGTCACGCCAAATTCCCACAAATACTTTGTAAGGCAACGTAAACCATGGGAAGGGAGGATGAAGCATGACAAGCCGCGGTATTACACCAAGCGTGAATAGAGAAACACAATAAGCAGGCCACTGCGAATGCTGGGATCATACATCACAGATATATAAAAGAAAGAAGCAACACATACTGCCATCACATAAAGTACATATCCACAGAACTACATAACCAAAGAGCGTACTACACACCAGCATCAGATACAAAGTGAACTGACTCAAGTACATATGAGAGGTACTACAAGCCACCAACACATACCACAGCTACAGAAGACAACTCGCTCACCACTCGACCCAACTCACACTACAGACACAACCCCAAAAGAGTGGTGTCCCCAAGTCAAAACTCATGTCTAAGGAATCTCCTGAGGGAGATTCTGCTCTGGTGTCCTCTGCTCAAGACCTGAAAAGTAAAATGAGCACGTCAAACGTGCCCAGTAGGAAACTAACCAGGGTAGGGGTAATCACATCGGGTTATGAGTGTAAAGGCAATAGGAGTACAAGCAACCATGGTAAAGAGTACAACATACAAGTGTGCAACAACAACACATATATAGTTCATTAGTTAGCAGATGTTGGTGACTCTTTGGAAGCCCGTGTATCACCTAAAGATAAGGGCCTGGACCTCAACCCAAATTTGGGGTGAATATAGCACACGACGCAGTGGACACGGGCACTGTATGCCGGGCCTCTCAGCTCCCCTGTCCCTAGCTGGAGTGAGGCTCTCCACATAGTAATACAACCTCCGTATGTCCCCTCCACTCCCGATAAAGGCGAGTGGGAATAAATATCACATATCACATATCTCTTTCCCCAACTTCTCAGTCCAGCCCCTTATAGTTAAGTTATACCCAAACTTCCCCCATCCCAATACTAGGATGTTCACCCGCCTTAGAGCAGATCGAGACATCCCAGTTAACATGTCATATGTCATAATATTCAATGGCCATACACAAGTTCACAAATGTAATACATGGCACAACATTTTAATGGCCATTTTCCAAGTTCTTCCATTTTCACATTCATTTGGGCATTTTAACAAACATATAGCGGACGCCATGCAAATGAAAAGTGCCCCATCATCAATTTTAGTAACAAATCTCATAATTAAACTTTCTTAAAGATATCAACAACATTCATGCATGTTAAAATGGAAAATTTAACAACAATCATAATTTTAACTTCACCCAAAACAGTTCAACTTGCTGAAATTTGCAGGAACAGCTACAAACTCATCACATTTAATCAATATCTCTTATGAATTTGACAAAACTCGCTGAATGAAAGTTGGAGATATACTAGTCTTGGGTTCATCCATAAAATTTCATGCAGAATGTGGACTAGGGAATTTATGGTGATTTATTTGGTGCAATATGTGCAGACTGTTTTTCAGACAGAATTCTGGGTCTGTATTAAAATCCAATTTTAGGCATGTTGGAGCCAGAATTTCGAAATATGAGCACTGTGATGAATTTGTAGATAAACCTGTTAACTTTTCAACAAGACCAAGATCAGCAAAATCCATAGATTGTGCAGGTAATAAACCTCATTTTTCGAAACTGAGTCAAGTTTGACAGATTTCCAGAAATGTTGCAAACACTGAATTTTTACTCCTACTTATTGAACTCAACATATGACAAATTTTATATGAATTTGGGGTAGAACTTCAAGATCTATAACTACATATTTTTTTCAGAAGGTAAATCAAACTACAGAGATCAGAATTGAGGTAGAAACACACATACATAATTTTTGTATTTTAGGAGAGCTTGATTTGCTAGAAAAAACAAGGAAAAATTGAATCTTTTAGGCTATTGCAAACATAATACATGAAATCAAGAACTTAAACAATATAAATAACATCCTAACATTCTCATATCTTTAAATAAAAATCCCTTAACACAAGTTAGAATCCTACCTCAAAGAAATCCATTTCTTCTTCTCTTCTCTTTTCTTCTTTCCTCCTTTCTCTCTTGAAAAGCTAGGGGTTTTCTTGGAATTTTTTTGGAATGGAAGTTAGGGTTTGGAGTTTTTGATGGAGGGGTAAATGGGAGAGGGGAGTTCGGCCATGGCTTGGGGAGATAAGGATGAAAGTAGAAATGAAAAGAAAAGAAAAGAAAGTTAAAGAAGAAGATAGAAATTTCTTAGGAAATATCTATCTCTAGATTCCTCTTAGGATAAGCATGCACAAGCCAAAATCACTTTAATACCCTTCCAAAATTACCCCTCAAGTTTCAAGTATTTACAAGTTTGCTATTACTTTACGCACACACAACTTTAGTATGTACGCACGGCAGCTTTAGGCCAAATGACCATTTTGCCCCTAGCCTTTCTAAAAATTTACGGGTGTGCCACCAAACCCATCCCTATTCACACTAGCCCACACCCACCTTTACTCTACACACACTTCCACCCATATTGCCAAATGACCAAAATGCCCCTACACTCTTCACGAAATTACACGACTGCCACCAGCCACATACACGCCATATCACCTCTTATCAACTCATTATACTGCTTCTACTCGCGCATAGAGGACTACCGTATCAGTCACCGTATAGGGCTAAATAGGCCATGACAGTATAAGAGGAACTGACTTTTTTGATTCCCAGAAAATTGTCCCCTCTCCCATAGTCCAAGAGACTACTTATAGGCAATTGCTTCTGAGAGATGTTAGATGGTAATGTTTGAGATTTTAAACTGCTTTATTGCGTTTGGCATGAGCAGTCGCCATTGATGACGAGCTTGCCGGTCGGTCATTGACTGCATGTATTCTGAGCTGATGCTTTAAATGAAGAAACCCAACGGTCAACTGGGCTGTTGTCTTAAATGATAAACAGTCGGCCTCACATGAGGGCATTCGGGTTGTTAGGCTGAAGTTGTGGACGTGCTTTTGGGCTTGTCCGCTCAGATAAACAACTGAGCAATCGGGAGGGTTCCATAAAAAAGTGATAAACAATGAATAACACATGTGATAATCATATCACACCAAATAATTTGGAGAATAACATTGTTAAATAGAAAGAAATGAAGTCTACTATTTAAATTTGTGGAAGGTATATATTTGTAAAAACCAAGATGAAATTATAATGTATGTATATGAGCCAAATCCAGGTCAGGTTCATTGAGCTGGCGTCCATAGCGTGAAATTCTGGTCACATTCAGACCCCATTAACAAACAAAACCCCACCCCCATGGCTCTCTCTCTTCCCATTTTTCTCTTGTTTTTTGTACCATTTTTCAAATCAATCTTAGCAGCAGAATCCATGGCATCGTCTGTTTCTATCAAGAAATCTGAAGAAGAATGGAGCGCAGTCCTTTCCCCTGAGCAGTTTCGGATCCTTCGAGGAAAGGGAACTGAGTAAGGGCCGCTTGATAAAAATTTCACCTTTTCCATCAATTTATCTCATAGTATTTCTGTTGATTTCTTTTAATTTCTCAACTGTGAGTAATTCTAGATATGCTAAAAGCATGATTTCGCTCATTGATACCACGAACTCATTGCCTTGATTTCTTGGTAAAAATTGGATCGTTTGATGAGGTTAAATCATCTCAGTGAAAACTTTTATGGTGGGCTGTGTTGCGTATGTAAGGATTTTGGGTCTCCTGTTGGCTAGCCTCCATTTTCTCGATTGTTTCTATGAGTTGGGAGGTAACATAAACTAAAATTCGGCGTGTGGTCTTGAGAATATATGAGTTAATTATCTTCATTTTCAGATGAAAAGAGGAAATTGTGATGTGTGTGTGTGTGTGCACTTCTTGATGACCGATGGCGATAACTTGCTAACCATGGTAGGATTTGTGGAATTATTCTTTTATATAAAAATTTCTGGTGGTCCATCAAGTTGGTGACATATGTGATCACTGTCAGTTTCTAACATTGAAATGAAGTAAAACAAATACCATTGTACCATTCAACTCGTAAATTCCGCAAGCAAATTGTTACTAAAAGAAAGCAATACTGGCATGGCTAAATAGATGACGGTCATGAGTTCATTAAGCACGATGGATGGGGGTCTCATTTTAGCCACCAAATGTGTGAGCTAAGGCAATAGACATTTGTGCGCGCGCATGTGTAGAGAGATTAATGTGTATCAGGTGGCAACTAAGAATTTTTCATTAGTTGCAGCTGATTTGACGGCTTATTACTAGGTGGAGCAAAAGGAATCACATAGGACTGTAGTCTGTTTTTCTTTGGCTACACCTGATAAGAGGTCATCACGTCAACCTCAACTAATGTATGCCCTTATTTGTCAATTGATACACACACACACTCTCTCACTCACTCTCACTCACTCACTCTCTCTCTCTCTCTCTCTCTCTCTCTCTCTCTCTCTCTCTACTAGGTATAACAAGCATTATAGCTAAGCATACACTGGAGCCATATTCGTCTACACCGTTATTGATGATAACCTTGTAAAGTTAGTCAAGTTTCACTACATCTCTCGCGCCCTTTCTTACTCTTTAGTACCCCATATTATCGAAGTCATAGTCATTGCAATCTTGTTTGTTTGTCTTGAGAAGATAATTAAAATACCATAGCCTTTCCGTTAAGGTAGGGAAGTATTGAATTAGACGTGCTAGGTGATATGTGAAGGACATGAAATTGAAGTATTGTCCTTTGTGAAAGTGACAAGAAATGTTAGAGAATTTTCTTTGAACTAAGCATTCTTTAAATCTTAAGATGGTATATCAGTTTTGGGAATAAATTTATGGGTTTTCACACTTGAATAATTAGTGGAAGTTTATGGCATCCTTCAAGAAATTCATATGCTTAGCTTTGGCTGCATTCTTCTGACTGAAGATGTCCTTTTAAGTCTCTATAACTTCACACTTTTGGATGATCATGTCAAATGCATACGCAAAGAAAATTCTATTAATTCTTCTATATGAATCTCACTATTGTCCATGGTAGGCTCATGTGTTTTCTATCTAACATCAAAGTGTGAATGAAATTTGATATTTGATTTGGCTCCACTGTTCTCTGCCAGTCTATGTGAAATGACACTTATGAAGGGCCAAATAAATGCATGAAGTCCAACCCAAATTTTTAGACATGAAAAGGGCCACGTGTTACCTAGAAATTCAACATTTTGTCTTACGACAATGCATTTAAGCCTACTAAAGATGATGGAAATTGCTAGTAGACTAATAAGCCAAATCGTAGAGGAATTCCGTGTTGGAGTCTTAAGCCGTATCTCACTTTAACCCTTGATCATTTTATTCTGCTAAACTTTTGGCATGTGCGATGCTCATGGTGAAATTCTAACAAATAAAAATAAATAATAATTGTTATTTTTAAGTAGAAAAAAAATAATAACAACAATTGTAAACATTAATTATAAGATAGTTTTTCTACATATTCATAACTTATATTTTTTTTGATAAGCATTGGGTTCAATCTTAAAATTAGCATAATAATGTCTTTTAATAGTAATTCCTTTTTGGATATTCTTTCAAAAGCTGATATATAATGGCCTCAAATTTTTGGATATATGAATATATTTTCTTCCCTTTCCTTTCTAACTCCTTTTCTTTTTCTTTTGTTTTTACAGCCCGTAGAGGCCCGAAGCACATCTTCTCTTTTTCTTCTTCTCTTTTCCATTTATCCCAAACCCCCCCCCTCTCACTCTCCCCTTTTCTTTTTCTTTTGATTGCTCAGCCCGACAACCCAAGGCCCACGAGACATCTACCCTTTTATCCTACCCTCACATGTACCTCACATGTGACCCCCTCTCTTTCTCTCAATCATTCCCTCGGCAAAAGAAAACCCCTCCACCTCAGCCGATATCCCCTCGTCGCATGCTGCCTCTCCCACATGAGCGTTTTGACACCGTTTCCTGTCCTTTCGCCCTCTACATGTTTGGATCTCTGTAACATCCCACTTAATATAAACCCCCCCTTTTTCTTTAGGCCCGGTCCACTTCGACGAAGTCCGCATGGGCTTCGTTTTTCTTTCGCGTTCTCTCTCTCCCCTTATTCACTCGACGAAGCCCGCTAAGGCTTTCGATCGCTTCTCCCTTTGATTCGACGATGCCCCTCCGTCCTCTCTCTCACTCTCGCATCACCGGGGGCCCTCGATGGGGCTCTCGACGATACCACCTCTGATCATTTGTCCTCGGCAACGCCCGTGGACCCTCTCCGTCCTTCTCTGCGACTCTGCGGAGACCCATGCTCCCCTTGCTATGACTGTGGCCCTCTGGGATTGCTTCGGTGGCTATTTAACTCCATGCTCCCCATCCTTCTCTTGGTTACATGCTCTGTAAGTAATTTTCCATATTTTCGAAGCTATCGATTGATTTCTGTGGCTCTTAGGGATTGATTTCTGTGGTGATTTCTTCTATCTGCAGTGGCTTTCGAATCTTAATTTTCGTTGGATCTTCGGCTACATTACCGGTATACTTTATCTCCCCTTACGTTCAGTTTTCTTTCGATTTTCTCGCATGCTTTAACTCAGTTGAAATCATTGGGATTTTGAGAAAAAAATTGGATTTTTCCAAACGGGAGAGGATGATTTGGGAGAGTAGAGTAGGGTTTGAGTCCATACGGTAATCTAGTGGGATTGGTTCCATCGCCTACTTGTCGTAGGGTCTCGGGGTCCTCGCATGGGACTGTGTTGGCATGCTGTTTGTCATTTGCTTGATGATTTAGGGTTAGGTGGCTCCCCTTGCTAGCGGTCTATCCATTCCTTGCTTGAGTTGGGGTTCGGTGACTTCCCTTGCTTGCGGATGTGGGCTCCATGCCGACTGATGGCTGCGGCTGGGTTTTCTGTTGCTTATTTGGGTTTGGCTAAGTCCTTTGATCGCCGTTTTGGGGTTTCGTTGTGGTTTACTTGGGATATGAACCCAATTCCCAGTTGTCTTTGTCATTAGCCCCGAGTCCCTTGCTAGAAACATGTGGATTTTGCCATAGGCACGGGTTCACCCCCACCACGTGATGAAAAGACCCTAAATTTGATCACAATGGCTTAGAACCTTTAAAACCATTACAAGTTTGACTTTCGATTTTTTCTTTATCAAGCAATTATCATGTTTCTTTTGTTTTCTTGGTTCGTTGCATGGAACAGTTGGGTGTTTTCATATTAGTTCAGATTTGGAATATCTTGAAATGGGAATATCTCTGCTTTACTTTAGCACATGCTAGTTTCATTGTTATGCCATGCTAGTGCTAGAAAGTTTAATATTGTGATTAAATTGCGTACTTCATGGGTTATTACTTGTGATGGCACTTATACTGAATGACTGGTGGTTTGAGATTGGCTCTTGACATGATATGTTACTATTACATGTATGACAGTGGACCCACTTAACTTTGTTGTTTAACTAATATTAAACTGAGACCACATCACGACACCAAAACTATTAATTGATTAATTCAGCTTGACTCACCGGGTTTTGGGGAAACTTATGATTGAGGAAGTGCGGGAGCGATTGGAGCCTGTCCTTTGGCCCCTGTCTGGTAGGACGTCCATTCTGATTGATCCTGAGTCCATGTCACAGTGCTACGGTATGATACTTTCTTCTTTGGACTCGGTCGAGGGTAGCACCCTTGTGGTTTAGGATGGTCTTCGGGTTGCACACCATGTTTTTCTTCATAAGTCACGACCTAGGATTGGTTCACATTAGCAGTTACCACCTCGCAGTAATTAAACATTTAATAATCATAACATGTTTCATTTCTGTAACATACCATTATAACTGTTGCTCATGTTTCCTTTCGTGCACTATTATTACCATGATGTCATTTGGTTAGATATTGTGGCACAACTTTTGTTGTCCCACTAGGTGACGCACAGGATTACCCAGAAGCGTTGGAGTCGGAGTTTTCGATTCAAGATGCCAGGCCTTGAGCACTGTTTGTGTGTGAGTGTGTTCTTGGTGTTCCCCTTTTTGTACTTTTGGTTTTGTCCTGGAGCGTGCTGTGAATTGTACTTTTGTCCCCTGAATTTCAATTCTGTTATCATATGTGGAGTTAATGCATGAGTATCTTATTTCTTTCCGCTTGTTCTCCTTGTATAAACTGTTAATTTCAAATTCTAGAATTACTGTAATTTACCACTGACTATTGGCAGCCGTGTTTTGTGGCACCGTTAGGTCCTGCTTTGGTATACAAGGAGGTTCCAACATTTAAGGAATCGGACTTTGCTATGGAGAACGCGGACTTTTGATTGTGAGGTTGTGAATTTATCTCTTATGTATTTTTCTTTATACATCTGTACGTGTATTGTATCAGACAATTGTACTCTCATGTATTAATGAAAATTTTCATATATGCGTATTTTGGTACATACTTGTAGTCTATATTATTTTCACCATTAAAAAGCAGGACCTGCATCACATGTGAAAAACGGCAATATTCCAAGGAGCGGGCGTGGCATGTTTTTCTGGTGGCCCATGCAGGTTCGTGCTAACCAAGGTTTGGGGTCTCGGTTTCGGTATCTCGGAAATTTAGGTTTCGGTATCGGTTTCTTCTGTTTCGGTGGTTTCGAAAGTGAGTTTCGATTCGTCTGTGTCGATAGTTTTAAATACTAAAAATTATCAAATACCATCAAATACTATTAAATTTGTATTACTAATATCAAATTCTAATTTAAATGTTATTGTATAATAGTATCAAAAATTAAAAATACAAAAGAATATATATATTCTCTAATTCAGAGGATTCTACTATTCATTCTGCTATTCACAGTACACGTTTTGCCAAATATATTACAATTTTTACAAGTTTGACACTCCTTTTCTGTAAGATAATGGCAAACGTGTAAATAAATGTAACGTATTAAGAAAATGGGTTAGATGAATATCAACGCATGCTGAGTTCCAAAGTGCGCTAGTTAAATTACACATTAAGTAATCAACTTACATATATTTACATGGTTGCCACCCCTTTCTTTAAAACGTTTTATAAGAGAATGGCAAACTTGTAAATAAGTGTAATTGTTTAGCAAGCTGAGTAATATAATAGCAGCACAGCCCTAATTGCTCCGTGCCTCAGTCTGCATTCGAAGCTCGAACATTCGTGAAGGCAGTTGATCGAAAACCCACAGGAGGCGAGGCTGCGGCGCTCGAAGACCTGCATGCGACGGGATCTTTGAGTCTCCGAAGAGGAAGAAGAATAAGAATAAGAAGAAGACAGCTCAGGACTTGCAGGCAGCTGACGAAGACGACTGCTCGAAGATGCACAAGTGGTATCTTCGACGACGAAGAGGAAGAAGAATAAGAATAAGAAGAAGAAGACCACTCTTGGAGGACTTGCAGGCAGCTGGGATCTCCAACGACGAAGATGAAGATGAAGACGACTGCTCTTCGAAGATGCACAAGTGGTGGGGATCTTCGACGACGAAGACGAAGACGATGAAGACTGCTCTCCAAAGACTCGACGGCGGGACTCAACGGAAATGAGATAAAAATTTCAATTTTTTGAGTTTTCAATTTCCAAGTACAAATTTAACCGGTGATTACTGATTTGTGTCTTCGAGTTTTGAAGAATATGTAATTTTATTTTCAAAATTTTCCTTTGGTTTCGGCCAGAACGATGTCGTTTGGCCGAAACCGAAACTTAAGCCTCTATTTGTCTCGGTGTAGGCCGATACCGAGACAAAACGCCCGATACCTAGTGGTATCGGGTGAAATCTCAAACCATGGTGCTTACCACCTCATGAACAGTATAGAAAGAGTAGGATGCACATATAATATACTTATATTGACCTAATGAGTACATGATGTCTCAAGCGTTCACCTATATGTGACGTACGTGTGAAGGCTTCTTCTCCTCCTCCTTTGAACTTTTAAACCCTCAACACGGAATTTGTGTTCCATCATTTGAATGTATTTTTATACTCCCTTCTACATTTTCCTCCTTTTTCCACAATCAGTAGAATATTTCATAGATTGAATCAATTTTTCCCTTCATCGCCATCACATTTCCTTCAGCTTGTGGACTTCTCATCATCCTTCCCATTCTTGGAGTATTTCTAGTTACTTTTAGTTTGTCTAACTCTGTCTATCCCTTCTCAAAGGGGTAGTGTTCAAGATGCTCAGTAATCCAAAATTCGAGTTCATTAGCGGAAGCAGGTCTAAAGGACCCGTACAATTTAGAGACAGACAACAGAGGCGATGGTGACTACAATGGAAGCTGAGCCAGAAAAGCCTGAAGAAGTGCGAGAATTCTTGAGCGTATTTCTGGACAATATTAAAGGACCGCCTTTTGAATCGTGCCCTTGAGTTTTCAATCGACCTGGTTTCGGGCACCTAACTAATATCTATGACATCTTACTGCATGGCGTCACCTGAGCTAGAAAAACTTCAGACAGTTGGATGATCAACAACAGAAAAATGGATATGACCGAGTGTATCCTCATGGGATGCTCTTGTGTTGCTTGTGAAGAAGAACGAACCGAAGTGCTTGTGCATAGACTACAAAGAGCTGAACAAGGTGACAATGAAGAAGTATCATCTTCCCTGTATCGATGACATTTTCGATCAGCTCTATGGATCGAGCGTCTTCTCAAAGTAGGATTTGATGACAGTATACTACCAGGTGAGGGAGGAGGAGGATGTTTTAAGACCGCATTCAGAACCAAGTATGGATACTAGGAGTATTTGGTAATTTCGTTTGGTGTGACCAATACACTGTCAGTATTTATAAGCCTTATGAACCAAGTACTGTACAAATATTTAGATAAGTTCATAATGGTCTACATCGATGACATCCTGATATATTTGAAGGACACTTGGAAGCATGCTGAACATTTGAGGAATGTCCTGGAGCCTTTAAGGTGACACCAGCTGATTGCTAAATTCAGCAGATGTGAATTTTGGCTGAACAATGTGGCTTTTTAGGCCATATTGTGTCTAAAAAGGGATTTTCGTAGATCCTGAGAAGGTAGCAGCTGTTTAGAACTGGCCAGTTCCTCAGACTGTGACCAAGATTCGAAAATTCTTGGGACTATTCGGCTATTTCTAGAGGTTATCCAAGCCTTCTCGAAGATCACAGAGCTTATGATGTGATTGACGAGAAAGGATATGGTATTTGTCTGGTCTAAGTCTTGTGATGATGTTTTCCAGCAATTGAAGAGAAGGTTGACCTCAATGCCAATTTTGATTATTCCAGAGTGGATGAGAGGATTCGAAGAGTTTTATGATGCGTCTAGCAAAGGACTTCAGCGTGTGCTACACCAATATGATCGAGTCGTGGCATACATGTCCAGCAGCTGAATACCCATGAGAAGAATTATCCCACTCATGATCTTGAGTTGGAAGTGGTTACCTTTGCTCTTAAGATTTGGAGACATTTCTTGTTGGATGGCAAGTGAAGGTGTTTACCGATCACAAGAGTCTGAAATACCTTTTCACTCAGAAGGAGCTCAACATGCGGCACGAATGTGGATTGAGCTTATGACGGATTACGATATTGATTTTCAGTATCATCGTGGGAAGGTCAACGTATTACCAAAGGCATTGAGTCGTCTTCTAGTGACAATGATCCTTATAACTTAGTGGAGGCTATAATCATAGATCAAAGAGCTGAAGGTAAATGTGATCTTGTATGTAATGACTACATCTATGATGAACATTCAAATTCAGTCAACTCTGGTATATAGGATCAATGCTGCTCAGGCAGGGGATGAGAAGCTGCAAAAGTTCAGAGGCTTGGTGATGGCAGGGCAGAGGCCAGAGTTCAAAGTTCATGAAGATGTGTCTCTACGATATGGCAGCATGATTTATGTGTCGTCTGGAAATGTTAGAGAAGAGCTTTTGAAGGAAGCTCACAGTTCTTCACATTCTATTCATCCAGATGAGACCAAAATGTACGATGACCTAAGGCAGCATTACTGGTGGCATGGTATAAAGAGGAGCATTGCCAGGAGCGTGTCGAAGTGTATGGTATGCCAGCAGGTAAAGGCCGAATATCACTGCATTGTTGGTTTATTACAGCTTTACCCGTCCCAGAGTGGAAGTAGCAACACATTACAATGGATTTTATGACTAAACTATATAGAAGTACGAAGCAGAATGAAGTTGTCTAGATGATCGTCGATCGATTGACTAAGTCAGCACACTTTATCACTTGCAAAGTTGGTCAGTCGACAAAAGTACTTGCCAGGAAATACGTGGATAGATTATGAGGATGCACGGTGTTCATGTGAGTATTGTTTCAGATAAGGACACTCAGTTCACATCTCATTTCTGGAGGAGTTTGTAGGAGAATTTGGGCACCCACTTGAGTTTCAGTACGACCTATCATCCTTATACAGATGGCCAGTCAGAGTGCACTATTCAAATATTGGAGGATATGTTGCGCGCTTGTATGTGGCTTCAAGGGGGTCATGGGAAGATCGCCTTCATCTCGTGGAGTTTGCGTACAATAACGGCTATCAGGCCAGTATTGGTATAACGCCCTTTGCAGCGATGGACGTGAGCAAGTGTCATTCGTCCTTGAGCTGCGGTGACGTGATTGACCGAGAGCTGGTTGGACTGGAGTTAATTGAGAAGCTGTGAATGTGGTACAGACTATCAGAGAGAAGCTTCAGGCGGTACAGAACCGGTTCGAGCATTGTGTGGATGCGAGGCGCAGACACTTAGAGTTCCAGCCCGCTGATCATGTCTTCTTGAAGATCTCTCCCAACAAAGGCATGATCCGGTTTAGTCAAAGAAGGAAGCTCATCACACGTTATATTGAGCCTTTCGACATATTGAAGCGAATGTGAGAAGTTGCATATATACTTGCACTGTCTCCATCATAAAAGAAGTGCATAATATATTCCATGTATCTCAATTACCCAAGCATATATGATACACTGCTCATGTGCTTGATCATTCTAAGATCACAGTGCGGCCTGACATGACATATGAGCATCAGCAGTGAAGATTATTTACCGTCATCAGAAGGCCCTCTAGAGCAAGACTGTCAACCTAGTGAAGGTGATGTGGCAGCAAAACTCGCCTGGAGAATCTACCTGAGAAAGAAGATGGGATACGTGAGTGTTACACTCACTTGTTTGATGTATCTTAGATTTTATTAATTCCGAAGACAGAATTTTTGTAAAGAGTGTAGGATGTAATGGTTTTAAATATTTGGATACATGTATATATATTTTCTTTCCTTTCCTTTCTAATTCTCTTTCTGTTTCTTTTGTTTTTACAGCCAGCAGAACCCTGAGTCCCATCTTCTCTTTTTCTTATTTTTCTTTTCCATTTATTTACTCATCCTAAACACCCCTGGGCCCGCTTCTCACTCTCCCTTTTCTTTTTTCCTTTGATTGCTTAGCCTGACATCACAAGGCCCACTGGGCCTCTCCCCTTTATATTACCCTCACACGCCCCTCACGTGTGACCCCCGCTCTTTCTTTCGATCATTCCCTCGACAAAAGAAAACCCCTCGACCAAGCTCTCCTCTCTCCACATCAGCTGATTGCCCCCTGCCACACGCCGCCTCTCCCACGTGAGTGTTTCGGTGCTGTTTCCTATCTTTTCGCCTTCTGTAGGTCTGGATCTCTCTCTCTCTCTCTCTCATGTCACCTCAAGCCCTAGATGTAAGTATCCATACTTGGGGCTTCTGATCTCTGAGATCCGACACCCTACATCAATTCCTTGTGTGCTCTCTTTCCCTTACCGCTCTCATACTTCTCTATTTAAGGTGTTTGAGTTTCGGTTTTAAGAGTTACATGCAAAAATCACTTCTTTCCTTCAAATACTTCGTATTCTATTGGTGATCAAATTTTGATAGCTTGATTTGCTTTCGGTTTTTTGCCATCTTTCATAACGAAGCAGTCACAGCTGCTCAATGGCGAGGCGGCGTGGCTTAGAGCTTTCCATCGGTTATCGGTGTTTGGTAAATCATTTAATTCTTGATTTTTGATGCTAAAATTCATGTGTGCTTGCGATGATGATTTTGAGCTTAGCCTGGGTATTTTTAGGGCTGGCGGCAACCCTCGTCGTTGTCGCCATTACACTTGTTGTTCTGTTGTGTTGGCTATGTCGTGACTTGCTTTGGGGCCTTGCCCCTCTGCCGAGGGCTCTGTTTGGGGCTTAGCCCCTTGTCGTGACTTCTTTGGGCTTCTTGCCCTTAGACGTGACTTCTCATTGGTGCCTAGCCCTTTGTCGAGATTTTTCTTTGAGGTTTTGCCTCTATCGTGACCTCCTTTGGGGTCATCGCCCTTGTCGTGATTTCACATAAGATCCCGCCCCCTATCGTGACTCTATTCTGGGTTTTTGCCCTTTGGTTGGTTGCAGTTGTTGTAGATGTTGTTTGGTGTTGGTGATGGCGTGGTGGTTGGCCCTTGGTGTTGGGATTTTGTTGCTTGACTTGGTGTTGCCGTGGGGTTCTGTTGGTGTTGATTGTTGGCCGTGTGGTTCCTTTTGGCGTAGGCTTGTTGGTGTTGGGTTGGCTTGTTGTTAGGCTGATGGATGGTGTTTGGTTTGGAGGTTAGATACGGGCTTTGCCCTATTTGTTGTACTTGGGATTTGTCTTATTTGTTGTACTTGGGATTTATCCTATTTGTTGTACTTTGAGCTTTGTC
Organism: Scilla litardierei; assembly: GCA_030789695.1. Lineage (NCBI taxonomy): Eukaryota > Viridiplantae > Streptophyta > Magnoliopsida > Asparagales > Asparagaceae > Scilla > Scilla litardierei. The sequence continues at coordinate 12,595,979 of CM061137.1, read as the reverse complement.
CTTCTTGCTGGACCCATGGGCTTTGCTCCGTTTAGGCCATGAGCCATGTTGGGATTACATGCCTTTGCTTTATTGACTGTTGGATATTGGATTTACATACGGCTTAATTTCATACTTATGCTGAAATTGTCTTTGATGAATATGTTGGCTGGTAACATGAAAATCATAAACAATGGATATGACCCTTAATCAATCAATGACGAGTTTTCTCTGAGATCAACACGTGTCCCTTACCCCATTGTTATTCTCCCAAGTTTAGATTGTTCTACCATTTGTTGCATGTTATCCATGTTTAGATCGTTATACCACTTGTGTTAAGATCGTTATACCACTTGCTGCATGTTATCCATGTTTAGATTGTTATACCACTTGCTGCATGCTATCTTATACCATCAGAAGTAGTAATATGTTTGAATGTGCTATTTTGAAAATATGATCTTGAAACAAACTGCCACTATTCCCATACATGATATGTTGGACTTGTTATTTAAACGTCACCTTACCAATGGTTTAAACTCATGTAAACTATTAGAATCGTGAAACATGAATGGACTTGAATCACATAGCTAACCGACCATATTCATTAGTTTTGATGTGACCCGTGGACTTATTTAGAGACCTTATTTCATGATGTATTTCTAACCAAATAAATGCTTGCACTTTAGAAAATCACTTGAACTACACTACTGTGACACTGAGAGATGTACACATTGATAAACACTTCCACTTCAAACGTGATCTGTTTTGGGATAAATCATGTTACTGAGAGTGCAAGAGTGACTGGAGCCATGCTTTTGATTACATGACTTCATCAGGTATTTCGGTTGGGTCTCATCATGCATCTGATGGCCCCCTAATAGTATCATCGGACATAATTTTTTGAGTCCCTTCTGTCTTTGTTCTGGACTCAAAGCCCCTCCTGTTGTTATTTTTGGGATCGGCCTGGGTGAGCGCCCGTGTGGTACAAGTTGGACTCCTGGTTACTTACTGAACTCTCCAATATGATTCACGACCTATGATTAGTATTGCAATAGCTGTAAACTGTAAACTGTCTTGCATGCCCTGTTTTTACCTACTTCCAGCTCCTGTTTTTAGTTATACTCGTATGAACTGTTTAATTTCAAATCCTAGAATTACTGTGATTTACCACGACTGCTAGCGGCTCTACGTTGTGCCACTCATGTATACGATGAGGCCCCAATATTTAAAGATTCGGACTTTGTTGTGGAGAACGTAGACATTTGACTATGAGGTTATAAGCGTATCTCTTATGTATTTTTCTTTATGCATAATGCATCCGTACATGTATTGCATGTACTGTATCAGACTCTTGTACTCTCATGTATTATTGAATGTGTTCATATGATTATTTTGGTAATCTCTACACGTGGCTTATATTGTTTTTACTGGTAAATAGAAGGACATGCATCACATGTGAAAAACAGCCATGTCTCGAGGAGCAGGGCATGACATGATATGATTAGGTGTTGAGTTACATATTCATCGATTGACTCTAAGTTGAAATCGCTACATCGATGGTCCAACATTCAAGTTGTTGCCAGATCGGAAGGATCTCGTAAAGGATCCAAGGAAATGCATAGGACTTGTGAAGAACCTAAATAACGTCACGATGGGGCTTGACCTTATGTTGCAATAGTGACCATGATGAGTCAATTCATGTATGCTTTATGGATAAGTAACTGTGATGATGTGATTTGGATATAATGAAATTCAAAGAGTGCTCTAGGCAAAAACTCATATTCTGTTTGTGGTCATAATCACATATCATCGCTCACTAGTGCAGATTGGATAGGATGTTTGGATAAATTATATCAACCACATGGTATTGTGGTTCACATGAGATAGGATATTTTGTGAAAACATTGTGTCATGGAAAAGCAAAACGAGCATGGTGTCGAGTGCAAAGTCATGATATTCTAGTCAAATGGGCTTTGTGTTTACATCTGAGATATAACCATGACAATTATATTACAATTTACAATGCACACAATTCCTGTGTTTCATGAGCAAAAAAATCATTCTGCAAATGATTGAAGTGAATTTTCACTTGGTAACGTTGAAATCCGATGATGGTGTTATCAAGCCATGACATTTGTCTTTTATCAATCAATTGTCTGATATATTGACTAATCTACTATGAAGAACCCAATTTAGTTTATTGGTAACAAGCTAGGCATGTGCATTGAATCCCTAGCTTGTGCGTTGAGGGGGATTGAGTGGGACTGTTAAGGATAGGAATAATAGTTTCCAATTTAGAAATGGGAATTATAGTGTTCAATTTAAGAATAAGAACTATAGTTCCCAGTTTAAGAATAGAAATTGAATAAGAATTGTATCGGATTATTTTCTGAGCTATATAACCCGCGCATTACCCCAGTCTAGGGATGAAGCTATTTTCTATTTCAATAATTGCCATTATCTCAAATATCTGACGGAGCAGAAGAACCCATATTACCTGTCAACTTACTTTGCTCAGAGTTCAAAGGTTTCTTGGTTTACCTTGCATTCTATAATGAATCACTCAATTTACTTAATTGCTTTTTTGGTTACTAGAATCTTTCCCTCAAACACCCTCCTGGATCTCCTAATGTAGAATTCATTTCCTACGAATCCTTCACCATCTCTCCACATGATATCTTCATTCAAATAAATCTTCTATTTTTTCTGTTAGTCTTCTCTGCCTAAGCTAATTGTGTCTATTTTGCATCTCATTTTTTCCAGTGATATTGTTTTGCCTACCAGAGATGTTCTTTTTTCAATGACATTAGAAAACACATCTTTTTCCAATTTTCTTGTCTTTTACTCAGCCTTCTTGGCTTGCTAGATAGCCTAAGTACAACACATCTGTAAGGTGTGTTTGATTGTGCCACAATGCTGCAGTTAGGGGTTTGTGTGCTTTGGAACAATAGCTAATTTTTTATTTGGAAACCCCCACCCCCAAACACCCAAAGCACTAGTATGTTGGTGTTTGGAGTTGTTTTCCCGCATCTACCTTGGTTTTTAAAGTATCTCTATTATGAGCTACAAGATAGCTAAAAGATGCTTCTGCAGAAAACTTGTCATTGGCATTATCCACACGAATTAAATTCTCACCCACATCATAAATGTTGATGGTCTTGTTCATGAGGAGATTAATGCTTGTGCGCTGTTAAACAAATATAATGCTAATATGTTTTCGACATTATTTAATCCGTTCCCTTTTGGGTATCATATGCATGTTGTTGTCACCTAATTGTGCCTTGGCCTATACTGGGTTTTCATTTCCTATACTTGCCACTCACCTTCCTTAACATGCGCGCGCGCACACACACACATCGATATAAAGGTTCTCTTTGGCTTAGCTCATGCAACCCCATCTTCCCCATGTTTTTGATTTGTTCGGCAATTTTGGTCCACTAGAGGCATTTTCGTAATTTTCGGATTTCTATGGGTTTTTTGTAATTTTCGAATTTAGTGGTCTTTTTGTAATTTTGTATTTTCAATTTATTATCTATAGGGATGCTAGGGGATTAGGGATTCTTGTGCTTGATTTGGTGTAGAAACTTAAGAGAAGTCGAGAGAATTCCTGCTTTATTGGAGAGTGCGACCGTTCTCTATAATTGGCGGCTTGGCAGAGTGGTCCACCTTTAGATTTTTGGCCACTATCTTTGTTATTTTCAACTTATCTCAATAAAAATCCTTCATTTCCCCAATTATTCTCTTCAAAACCACAAAAATCACATCTTTCTCATAAAAATACCACCTTTCCCACAAACATCTTAATTTTATCAAATAAATCTAGAAAATCCTATCAGTTGGCATTAAAGCGACAATCTTGGCATGCATGGAGGCGGCTACAACAAAAAAGATTGAAGCTTTGGAGGAAAGACTCGATGGCAAAATTAAAGATATAAAGAAATCTATAGAAGATCTCAGATTTGTGGTCAAGGCGTCGATGGAAGGACTCGAGATGCGGATGGATGTAAAATTTGAAACCTTCATGCAAACCCCGATGCAACAATTCGCAGATCTAATGGCGGCAACTTTTGTGAAAAATTCAGATTTGTGCGAAAATTCAGATCTATGGCAAAAAACGACACAACTTTGATGAAAAAGAAAGAGAATGAAGAAGAGTTCAAAGAAGGCCTTCTATTTGACACAGAGGAAGAATCCGACGGAGCAGAGGAAGATCCCGCGGAGCAGAGAAACAATCGCTATGCTCTTGGGGGGTTCCGCGACCCCTTACTGGGCCGTATGGTTTTGCGACCATGGTGCAGGGCCGACAGTCCCCTGCAGGCCCACCGCAGGACTCTACTGGGCCACCGCAAGGCCCATATAGGGCCATTGCAGTCTCACCAGGTCACTGACGAGCCCTGGCAAACCTCATCTTCCCCATATTTTTGATGCGTTTGGCAATTTTGGCCCACCAGAGGTATTTTCGTAATTTTCGGATTTCTATGGGGTTTTCGTAATTTTCGAATTTGGTGGTCTTTTTGTAATTTTGTATTTTCAATTTATTATCTATAGGGATGATAGGGGATTAGAGATTCTTGTGCTTGATTTGGTGTAGAAACTTGTGAGAAGTCGAGAGAATTCCCTCTTTATTGGAGCGTGCGACCGTTCTCTATAATTGGCGGCTTGGCAGAGTGGTCCACCTCTAGAATTTTGGCCACTATCTTTGTTATTTTCACCTTATCTCAATAAAAATCATTCATTTCCCCCAATTATTCTCTTCAAAACCACAAAAATCACATATTTCTCATAAAAATACCACCTTTCCTACAAAAATCCTATTTTATCAAACAAATCTAGAAAATCCTATCGGTTGGCATTAGAGCGACAATCTTGTCATTCATGGAGGCGGCTACAACAAAAAAGATTGAAGCTTTAGAGGAAAGACTCGATGGCGAAATTAAAGATATAAAGAAATCTACATAGGATCTCAGATTTGTGGTCAAGGTGTCGATGGAAGGGCTTGAGACGCGGATGGATGCAAAATTTGAAACCTCCATGCAAACCCTGATGCAACAATTCACAGATCTAAAGGCGGCAACTTTGGCGAAAAATTCATATTTGTGCGAAAATTCAGATTTCGGGCAAAAGACAACTTTGATGAAAAAGAAAGAGAAGGAAGAAGAGTTCAAAGAAGGCCTTCTATCTGACACAGAGGAAGAATTCGACGGAGCGGAGGAAGATCCCGAGGAGCAAAGAAACACTGGATGTGCTCATGGGGGGTTCTGCGACCCCTTGCAGAGCCGCAGGGTTTTGCGACCATGCTGCAGGGCTGACAATCCTCTGCAGGCCCACCGCAGGACTCTACAGGGCCACTGCAGGCCACCGCAAGGCCCCTGCAGGCCACCGCAGGCCACCGCAGGCCACCGCAAGGCCCCTACATGGCCACTGCAGGCTCGCCAGGTCTGTGACGAGCCCTGGCAGATCCGTTAGAGACCCGTCGAGTCTTAGGAGGCCGTCCGAGGCCCCGGGACTTTCGGGGAGCCCGTTAAGACTTTGACGATGAATTTGGGCTTCTTCCGGGTCTGAGGATGATGTGGAGGAGCTCACGGGCCTTCGTGTGCCTCAATACACGGCAAATGCAACGTTGAGTACTTCTAGTCTACGAGGAGTTTCAGGCCGATTATGACGAAGATCCAGGCTTTGAGGAGAATGTTGATGACTATGCTTAGGCTTAGCATGACTGGGGAGGTATTGGCGGCAGATGCGACAGCCCTTTGAGGGGCTATGTGCGACGCATAAAGTTACATCACGCCAATTATTACCATCCCCTTTTTTATCGACATGCAGGGGGGCGAGTGGATCAGGATAGGCTTGGGGCTGATGGCAGATGAGAAAACTAAAGATGCCATTGTTCAAGAGGAATGGTCCTTAGGGCTGGATGTATCGAGCTAAGAGATTCTTTGCAGTGTCACATTTGGCGGAGAGGTAGAAACTGGAGGTGGTCGACGTCTATTTTGAAGTGGATGCACTCTCTTAGTTCCAGTGGAGGGAGCGGAGGCGACACATATGCTCGTGGAAGGAGCTCAAGGACGGCTTAGTGGAGAGATTTCGAGATGCCCATGGAGGAAATTTATAGTAGAAGCTGTTGGCATTCAAGCATGGTAAGACCTGTTAAGGAATATCGAGAGAAGTTCGAGACACTGTAGAGGCAAGTAAGGGACATACCAGCTGAGACTTTAGAGGGAAGCTTCATGAAAGGTTCAAATTGACTATTTGCGCTGAGCTTCGAATTCAGAGGCCTATAGGACTGATGGAGACCATGAACCTGGCGCGGTTGATTGAGGATCATCTTTCTGAGGAGAGTATGTCTAGAGAGACTTGGAATGGCTCCAATTTTCGCAGAGCGCCAACGATAGGACCCCGTCAATCCATTTGGAGCAGTGTTGTCCATGGATTTTATGCACCATTTTTAGGACAATGTGGATTTTCAAGGACGGAGTAATGATGTGTTCAACAATTTTGGACCACCAGGGGCATTGTCGTAAATTTTGGATTTCTATGGATTTTTTTTTCTTATAATTTTGCATTTTTAGTTTATTATTTATACGGGCTCGGGAGATTATGGATTCTCATGCTTAATTTGGTGAAAAAACGTGTGAGAGGTTGAGAAAATTCACTCTTTATTGGAGAGTGCGGTCGTCCTCTATAATTGGCGGCTTGGAGGAGCGGTCCACCTCTAGAATTGTGACAACTATCTTTATTATTTTCAGTTTATCTCAATAAAAATCCTTCATTTTCCCGATTCTTCTCTTCAAACCCCTAGAAATCAAATCTTTCTAATAAAAAGCTCACCTTTCCCATAAAAATCCTAATTTTATCATCAAAAACCTAGAAAAATCCAATCAATTTTTGAAGATCAGTTCCGTTCAATTTGATCTACATGTTTTAAAATCCTAAACTAACAATTTTCGAGTGAACATAATGGATTTTCCTCATTCTAACCGTTACAAAAAGTTTTGTTGCTACAAAACTGTTAAATTCACTTGAAAATTAGTAAATGAATGGATTAGATCGAATGAAAAAAATAATAAGGGGTGTGTTTTGACGCTATCCAGGATAGAAATTTCCTCAGGTAACTGATTCCCATTTTTCACACACACACACACACATATGCAAATAATCCTTTGTAAAAACTCTCATGCGCAAACATCGCAAGAAAAATATCTTTTTATTTTCTTAAAATCTAGATCATTAGATGTTATCTACATATCCTAATATCCTTCCAAATCAAAAATAAAAAATAAATTTATATTTGCCTCTCGATCAAATCGATACACGATGTTCTATTATTATAAAACTATTGAATTTGTAACGGTGTGATCAATGATCAAATCCTCCTAAGGTTCATTCATTATTTTTATTGTGGTATATATACGTATGGATTAAACCTTGAAAAAGATTTCAAAAATAAATAAATAAATAAAAAACTTTTTCCACTATGTTTTCACACTGAACCATGGCCATATATATGAGAGAAATAGGCATCAACTTGCCAAAAAGAAATTTCCTTCTTGCATAGCATCAAAATCACACCCCTTATATTTTTATCTTTCGATCTGATTCGTTCATTTTCATCTATATATTCTAAAATCACAAACTATCAATTTTCATGTGAATGCTAAAGTTTTTGCTCGTTCACCCACTCGTCATAAATTTAACGGTTGTGTAGTAACAATGCTTTTTGCAACGGCTATATAAACGAAAAATACATTAAGTTCATTTCAAAATTGACGATTTAATGTTTTAGAACATGAAAATCAAAATAAATGGATCTGATCATCGAAAATTGTAAGTCCGGGGTTGCGGGGGCTAGTAAGGAGGAAATTTCACGCTTGGCTAGCTTACCTTCATATTTTATACACACAGAATAATGTGTATCATATGACATGTGAAGCATATCCTCATATACCAAAACATAAAAAGTGGAGTGGTACAACAAGTATAAAGCCATGTGGTCTTGTACCACACCACTTTTGCCTTACCCTCCAGAAGCCGAAGGCCGAGGGAGGGGGTTAGGATTTTTCTGGGTTACAACACACACACATACACACATATACACACATAAGCATCATGTAACTAATGAGAAATTTTCCTCCTTGGCTAGCATCGAAATGCAACCCCCGTATTTATTTCATTCGATCCGATATGTTCATTTTGATCTTCATGTTCTAAAATCTTAAACTATTAATTTTCAAAAGAATTCAATGGGTTTTACTTGTTCATCATTAATCGCAATTTTAACAGTTTCTTAGTGACATTTCTTAGTGACAACTTTTTATAACAACTAGATATGCACAAGTAAAATCTTTTGGGTTCAATTGAAAAGTGATGATTTAGGTTTTTAGAACATGAAGATAACAATGAATGGAGTTGAGTGTGTGTTCCTCCTTGGCTAGCGGACCTTCATATTGCTCTCGCGCGTGTCTTGTCAAGGTTCAATTACTATGCACATTGTTGAACATTTTATTTTAATATCCGACATTTGGTCGCCACTTTTAATGACTATGCAAACAGTCATCAGATTTCTCATAGCTCTGTGAGTTATCCACAATGGACCCTATAGTGCGTTACTGGTTCTTAAGGTTGCTTGGTTAGGAATGATCTCTTGTATTATTTTAGGTTTTCATCCCAACAAAGCTTAAGGGCTACATGCTCCTCAGAGTAAATCTGTACCCAATAAGTTACATTATGACATTCCCTGTAAGCGGGGAAGTTCTTTTACCGAATATTTCTCATAAAATGCAACCAAATCGTAAGGGATGCCGTGATGCTAGTTTCATAACAAGGCATATACACATCCATCTCTGATTCCTTGTTGCTGATGTTGCCGATGCTGACCAGGCCCCGAGGTACTGGTGAATATGACAAGTTCTTCGAAGACGGGACATATGAATGCGCAGGTTGTAAGACAGCGCTGTACAAATCGACCACCAAGTTTAACTCTGGATGCGGTTGGCCAGCTTTCTTTGAGGGCCTTCCTGGAGCCATAAACCGCACGGTACACATCCTCAACTTAAATTCTGTTTGTGTTGCATACTGTTTAAAGCATTCATAAACGAGATTGGTTCATGATTTCAGCCTGATCCTGATGGAAGGAGGACGGAGATAACATGCGCGGCCTGTGGCGGGCACCTTGGCCATGTTTTCAAAGGCGAGGGGTTCAAGACGCCCACCGATGAACGCCACTGCGTCAATAGCGTTTCGATAAAGTTCACTCCCGCCGCTCCCTGAACTCCGATGTCGTGGGATGTTCTCAATTCCATGCAATGAACAAAAAGGCGTGGTTATAGTATGATCAGACGGATGTGGTTATGTTACCTATATGTTAAAGAGATGCTCGTTCTCAGTCAAGATTGAAGCCATATGCATCACAAGTGCTGTGTCTTACTTAGCTTTATTGAAGCCATGATCATTACAGAGATCAGATATCATGATTTTCTTTTTATATATAAATAAATTAGTTGATGGAGCTATCATATCGTTGAGCTTGTTAATTGGCCTTGTTAATTGCTAGGAAGTGTTGTGATAAAATCCAGGGAGCATATAGGTCACTAAAGTTTGGTTCATGTCTTCATGTAGAACTTCGATCCTGTCGTTTACATATCATTGACTATCGTAAATAAATGTGATTATGATTACTTTGAACGCCACTTTCTTGTGCATTATACCTGCTAATTTTATTCTCGATAGGAATAAATTGCACACTGTTATGAGAGTGCCGGCTATTGAACCAGTAGCCTTTTATTTATAGAAAACAATTACATAATGGGTGTATATCCTAAACCCTATTGGGCTCCACTTGGGCCTACAAAGGCCCGTTCATAACACTTCCCATTATCCATCCATTGTTGTAAGCTTGGTATATGAATGCTTCGGGATTCGTAGAGCTTATCAGGTCATGAGGATATGAATACTTCTGGATCTAAGTTAGGAGGTCTTACATCGTTAAAACCTTTGGCTATGGAAAACCCAGTGGAAAAACCAATAGCTAAGGGAAAAGAGTGCAAGTCTCCTTAACTTCCCCTGATCGGTGGATATTACCATGAGTGGATGCTACTGGATCCAGAGTTGATGTGGTTGCCTCTTTAAAATCCAGTGGGAAAAACCAATAGCTAAGGAAAAAGAGTGCAACACAACATTAACTCCCCCTGTTGTGTACAAGCTTAAGACTTGTAAATCTTTCAACTGTCTCATCCCAATTCCTGTTACAAGTTTTCTAAAGGTACATCGAGGTACATCGAGGTAGTGCTTTAGTAAATAGATCTGCCAGGTTGTTGCAAGACTGAATCTGCTGGATGTCGATCTGTATGTCTTCTTGTAGTTCATGCGTCCAGAAAAGCTTGGGGGAAATGTGCTTCGTCCTGTCATCTTTGATGTAGTCATCTCGTAGTTTAGCTATGCAGGCTGCATTGTTTTCGTACATGGTTGTTGGTTCAAGGTCGCCCGTCTTCAGGCCTGTTGTCACCAGGATGTGGTGAATGACTGAACGTAGCCAAAAGCATTCTCTGCTAGCTTCATAGATCGTAATGAGTTCAGAGTGATTGGATGAGTTTGCTGTCTAGGTCTGCTTCACAGATCTCCATGATATGGCTGTTCCACCGTATGTAAATACGAAACCAGTCTGGGACTTTGCGGTGTGAGGATCAGATCTGTATCAGCATCTACAAAACCAATTAAGTTGGAGGATACATCTTTCTGGTAGTATAGTCCCAGGTCTACTGACCCTTAGAGGTAGCGCAGAAGGTGCTTCACTCCATTCCAGTGGTGCTTTGTGGGTGCTGAACTGTGACTGGCTAGTAGGTTAACTGCGAACGCTATATCGGGACGCGTGCAGTTTCTCAGATAGAGGAGTGCTCCAATGGCACTTAGGTAAGGTACTTCAGGACCAAGTGTTTCCTCCCCTCTTCCAGCAGACGGAAGGGGTCTTTATCGACATCCAATGATCTGACAACCATTGGTGTACTCAGCGGGTGACATTTGTCCATTTGGAAATTTTTCAGCAATTTCCTTATGTAAGTGGATTAATGTAACAGGATTCCTCCGCTGATATGTTCAATTTGTAAGCCGATGCAGTATTTTGTTTTGCCAAGGTCTTTCATCTCAAAAGTCGGTGTAAGGCTTTTGAATATCTCAGCTATCTTATCAGGAGATCCAATGAGATTTAAATCGTCCACGTAGACGCCAATTATTACGAATCATGTTCCCTTTGCTTTTATAAAGATGTAAGGGCAGACTTTATTATTTGTGAATCCTTGTTGCACGAGGAATTCACTGTGTTTGTTATACCACAGCCTTCCCGATTGTTTTAGACCATACCGTGATCTTTGAAGTTTGACAGAATAGACGCCCCGAGGTCTATCTGTCATTTTTGTTGGCAGTTTATACCTGTCTGGAAGTCTCATATCGATATCCTTATCTATATTGCCATATATGTGTGTGCAAAAAATGAAGATTTTTCATTTTTCCTCACCACCTTGTGATTTACATGCTTCTTGTTGGTGTTATTGTTATACACGAAAGCATGGTGATTCTTCTTAGGTACTTTAGCAATATTTCTTGAATTTGCACCAAAAGAAGAATTGGAGGTGGGTTTGGTAACCACCTTTGGAGTGTATCCCAAACCTCCTATATGGTTTGCTGGATGTTGTTTTTCAAGCAAACCGTGGAGTGAATCCATAGAATAAACAAAGCTTTTGAGCTTTTGGGATTTCTCTTCGCATTTCAACGTAAGTTGTTGAATGCGAGTTTCTAAGCTAAGGTTTTGAGCTACTAATTTTTCATTGGTTAAGCTCAATTCCTTAACTTGAGAGAGAAGTGTGTCTCTCTCACTAGTGTCACAAACATGCAAAGCATCATGATTATTTACACTAGAAGATTCTAAAGAATGCACCCTACTCATAGCATTCTTAAATTTAGCTTTCAATTTATCATATGAGTCGACGAACTTGCCAAGTTGGAGGCCACATTGAAGCGGTATTCGAGCTCCTCGTAGGATAGCTTTTCATCCTCAACTTCCTCATCGTTTTTCTCCTCGCTAGAGCTTGACGAAGACTCTTTCCCATTAGCCGTGAAGCATATTTCTTCGTTGGAGTTGAGCCATGCCTCTATCTCTTCATCGCTTAAGCTAGAGGAGATCGATGAAGAATCATCAAAAGCCGTGAAGCACATGTGAGCTTGCTCGTTGTCATCCTCTTCTTCATCACTTGATGTGCCATCATCGGAATCATCAAATGTGCCGACAAGTCCTTTCTTTTGATTCTTGAATTTGGACTTGCCTTTCCAAGTCTTTTTCCCTTTCCCTTTGTAATTTTCTTTGTCGGGCTTGGAAGGGCATTCGGTAGAAAGATGACCTTTTTCTCTACAATTGAAACAAATAGAATTGTTAGACTTGGAGGCAAACTTTGACAAAGATTTACCTTGCTTGTACTTGAGGAATGCCTTGAATTGCTTGAATTGCTTGGCAAACTCGATGTAATCATCATCGCTAACATCATTTTCTTCTTCTTCTTCACTCAGAGCTTCCCGATGGAACTTCTTTCTCCACTTGATTGGCTCCTTCTCCACTTGATCGGAGAGCAAAGGGATTATGCTTCAAGTGCGACGAGAAGTTTACCCCTGGGCACAGGTGCCGCAATCAGGCCTTGCAGGTGTACGAGGTGTACGCTGAGGACTTGGAGGAGGAGCCGGCAGGGGAGGAAGCGGCAAGGACCGAGGAGGACGGCGAACCTCTACTACTGGAGGCGGCCGAAGTCTCGCTTAGCTCCATTGCGGGGCTTACACGGGTGCACACCATGAAGCTGGCGGGTAGAGTCCGAGACCTGGATGTGGTGATATTGATAGATAGTGGGGCCACCCACAATTTTGTATCCTCCAGGGTGATTGAGAGTCAGGGGATACCACTGACGGAGACGGAGGGCTTTGGAGTCATGCTCGGGACCGGTGTGGTCGAGCAGAGCAGAGGCATCTGCCAGGACTTGGTGTCCATACATGGAGTGGTGATCACCGGTGATTTTCTGCCCTTGACCTTGGGCAACGGCGACCTGATTTTGGGGATGCAGTGGCTGCAATCGCTGGGGGAGACGAAGTTCAACTGGAGGCTGTTGCGGATGGAGTTTCAGGTGGAGGGCAGGAAGGTTGTACTTTTGGGTGATCCGAGTTTGTGTTCGTCGGTGTCCTACAAGACTATGGCGAAGACACTCCAGGCTGAAGGAGGGGAATTCTTGATTGAGCTACAGGGGTTGGCGACGGACGAGGCCATGGGGGAGACAGTAGTACCACTGGAGGTAGAGCAGCTATTACAGGGGTTTGAGGGGGTATTCCAGCCACCTAGCGGTCTTCCACCGCCAAGGGACCATGAGCACGCTATTGTGCTTAAGGAGGGGATGTCGCCCATTAGTGTGCGTCCATACCGATACCCCTAGGTGCAGAAAGACGAGATTGAGAAGCTGGTACAAGAGATGCTGCAGGCAGGGGTCATCCGCCCTAGTGCTAGTCCTTTTTCTAGCCCAGTGCTTCTGGTTAAGAAAAAGGACGGCAGTTGGCGATTTTGTGTCGATTACCGGGCGCTCAACAAGGAAACTGTCTCCGACAAGTTTCCCATCCCGGTGATTGACGAACTACTAGACGAGCTGCACGGAGCGGTGGTTTTCTCGAATATCGACATGAAGTCGGGTTACCACCAGATTCGCATGAAGCAGGAAGATGTGCAGAAGAAGGCCTTCAGAACTCACGAAGGCCATTACGAGTTCCTCGTCATGCCCTTTGGGCTGACGAACGCGCCCGCTACCTTCCAGTCACTGAGGAATAAGGTCTTCCGACCCTACTTACGGAGGTTCGTCCTGGTCTTTTTTGATGATATCCTAGTCTACAGTGCATCATTACAGGATCATCTGGGCCATTTGGAGATAGTGATGCGAGAGCTAGAGGATCATCAACTACAGGCTAACCGAAAGAAGTGCCTCTTCGGACAGGTGCAGGTGGAGTACATGGGGCACATTGTGTCGGTGGACGGGGGTGGCAGCCGATCGATCGAAGATTTCGGCCATATTGGATTGGTCGCTGCCAAGGACACTACGGGCCTTGCGGGGGTTTCTGGGCCTCACATGGTATTATCGGCGATTCGTGAAGGGGTACGACAGCTTGGCGTGGCCCCTTACGGAACAATTGAAGAAGGATAGTTTTTTTGGGGAGAAGAGGCGACGAGGGCATTCCGGGCCCTCAAGGAGGCGATGACGACAGTACCAGTGCAAGCACTCCCGGATTTTGAGAAGAAGTTTGTGGTGGAGTCAGATGCATCGGGCTTCGGGCTGGGGGCCGTACTGATGCAGGAGTAGAGGCTGATCGCTTACTTCAGTCAGGTTTTATCTTCCAGGGCCAGGCTGAAGTCTGTCTATGAGCGAGAGTTGATGGCGATCGTGCTGTCAATACAGAAGTGGAGACCCTACCTACTGGGGAGGGAGTTTGTGGTACGGACAGACCAACGGAGTCTGAAGTACCTTCTGGAGCAATGCATGGTGGCAGAGGAGCACCAGAGATGGTTGTCCAAGTTGAGCGGATACAAGTTCGAGATTCATTACAAACCCGGCTCGGACAACAAGGCGGCAGATGCACTTTCCCGACGAGATGGGGGGGGTATAGGTGGTGGCTCTTTCTATTCCACTGCTGTTGAGGAGCGACACCCTGCTAGCAGAAATTGAGGCAGATGAGGAGCTGCGGCGGATTTGGGAGGCGATCTCTGGGGGATCTACAGACTTTTCGGGCTAGCACATTAGAGGAGCGACTACTATTGTACCGGAGGAGGCTGGTGATTCTCCGGACTTATAGTCACATCCATACTCTCTTCCATGAGTTCCACAGTAGCGCCGTGGGGGCCACTCGGGAGGATACCAAACTTATCAGAGGATGGCTCAGGAGCTCTACTGGCCGGGCATGAGGAAGGATATCACGAGGCTGGTCTCAGAGTGTGATATATGTCAGTGCCACAAATACCAGGCGACATCCCTGGCAAGTCTTCTACAGCCCTTGGAGTTACCGGAGAGGATATGGGAAGACATCTCGATGGATTTTGTGGAGGGGTTGCCACGATCGGAGGGCTTCACTACGATATTTGTTGTGGTTGACCGCCTCAGCAAATACAGCCATTTCATCCCACTACGCCATCCATTCACTGCAGCGTCAGTGGCAGTTGCTTTTTTGAAGGAGGTGGTCAGGCTGCATGGGTACCCTCGCTCTATTGTGTTAGACATGGATAAGGTGTTTCTGAGCACTTTTTGGAAGGAGATGTTCCGGCTACAGGGTATAGCGCTACGACGGAGCACAGCTTATCACCCCCAGACGGATGGCCAGACGGAAGTGCTTAACCGCAGCGTGGAGACATACCTACGGTGTTTTGCGTCAAAGACACCTAGGAAGTGGGCCGGGTGGTTGATGTGGGCTGAGTACTGGTACAACATCTCGTACCACTCAGCTGCGAGGATGACACCGTTTCAGATTGTGTATGGCCGAGATCCGCCCCATCTAGTGCATTACAGAAGGGGATCTACCCCGGTGTCGGGATTAGAGCAGCAGCTGGAGGATCGTGACCGGGTGTTGGAGGAATTGAAGCGCCATCTACTGCGAGCACAGCAAATCATGAAGAAGAAGGCGGATGCACATCACAGGGAGGTGGAGTTCACCGTGCGAGAGCGTGTCTATCTGAAGCTTCGACCCTACAGACAGCGTTCTTTGGCCTACCGGCGCAATGAGAAGCTGGCGGCGAGGTATTATGGGCCTTACGAGGTTGAGGCCCGGATCGGCAAGGTGGCATATCGACTGAAGCTACCTCCTACTACCAGGATCCATCCGGTTTTTCACGTCTCACAGTTACGCCGGGCTATTGGAGATCACGTGGCTTCGTCTACATTACCTCCTACTCTCACGATCGACATGGAGGTACTTTTGGCGCCCGAGGAGGTTACAGGCATTCGTCCAGGAGCATCAGGAGCACGGGAGGTTTTGATCCGATGGTCGGGATTGCCGGAGTTTAAGGCAACGTGTGAGCTTTATGATCATATTTTGCAGCAGTATCCTGATTTCCACCTTGAGGACAAGGTGAAACTCCTGAGGGGGAGTAGTGATACGTTTATCACCTACGAGAGGAGGTGCAAGAAGACTAAGGGGTAACTGCTGGACACACCGACGATTTGGGGATAGAATTTTTTATGCACTTTTAAGTTGTTTTGTGTTGCTGTACGCACCACGCCTCATCATTATATAAATGAGGGCGTGGGCTAGGGTTAGGGTATCGAATTAGTACCCGTCTTTTAACATTCCTAGAGTTCTCCGAGGAGATCTAGAAGAGATTTTAGGCTTTTCCCTTAGCAAAAGCTAGGAGAGGGGCCAACTCTACCAAAATTGGCTACTTATCATTGTAACCCTATTTTCTATTTCAAATAAAAATCCCCAAATCCTTTCCACAAAACCTAGTCCGCATCACTGCCACACCTAAATTACTAAAATACTATGTTTTCAGCCTAAAATTACAGATCTGTCCATGGACACTCAAAATTACAGTTTTGACCATGCGCCCAGACATTATAGATCTGCCACTGGTTGCCGTCGCTCATCCTTGACTCTCCTTTTTCTTTCACCGCTTGCATGCGATTGCATCATTACTCAGTCCCCAAAAAGCCACATTGTCCTCAAGGTGGACTTACAAAAGGGGTGTTGGATTTCTCTCGGTCTCATTGAAGCCTCACAGACATCTTCCGCCCTTGTCGAAGCCTCACTAGCCTCCCCTGCCCTTGTCGAAGCCTCGTCGGCCTTCCCCACCGTCGTCGAAGCATCGACGGCCTCCCTCGGCCTCGTTGATGCCTTCCCATGCACCATCGTGCATGGATCTGGCCAGATCTAGCCGGATTCTTGGCCAAAGTGGTCTCACCAACTTAGATCTATCCTTTGGTTGTAGATCTTCCTTAAAGGAGATGACTTTCATCTTGTTGTTGTCCAAAAATTTCGTCTTTTGTCCGTTCGCTGATGGATCTTCTGCCAAGTTGACAACTTTTTCCTTTTCCTTCGTCAAGGATAGTGCATTTTGCCCTAGATCTGAGCTCTCTTCTTTGTCTAAAGATTTCTTTGCCCCTTGCATCTTTGTGATTTGTTGTGAGATTTGTTGTGTGACTTGCACGAGGGCTTCTAACGATGCGTTCATCCTTGAATTTAACGCCTTAAATTCAGATTCCAGGGAAGCCATTGATGTTCTTATTTCCTCCACCGATATCTTCAATTCTCCCACCTCGACATTAAGTTCTCCCTACAAAGCTTCAATCTTTTTCATTACCGTCGCTATGGATGCCAAGATCGAGTGCTCTGATACCAATTTGTTGCAATACGGATCTGATTTAATAAGATTTTTAGTGGTTTTTGGGGGAAAGATGTGATTTTAAGGTGAAAAGTAAGATTTTTATGGCTAAAGAGTAGATTTGGAAAAGAAACGGGGTATTTTTATTGATGAAATAAAGATAATACAAGATAATTGGTCTCTTTCGAGAGAAAGATCGCTCTCCTAGTTTTTAATTCGAGAGAAAAACCTAACTCTCCCACTAGATCTAAGGGATCTATCCCTAATCTCAATAATATTCTCAAAATTCAACATAAATCTCTTCTTATATAATCTCCTTATTTATAACAAAACTCCTCATGAGCCGACATCCCTACATTACTAAGATATCCTGTTTTCAGTCTAAACTTACAAAGCTGCCCATTGGACCCTCAAAATTGCAGTTTTGCCTATGTGCCCAAAAATTACAGATTTGTCACATGCCGCCGCCACCGCTCCTTGACTCCCCTTTGTTGTCGCCGCGATCGTATCGTCTAATGAATTTCATTAAATATGACATGTTAATATTAGACCAAGTATATTTTGCTCAAGATTACTCAAATGCAAAGATTATGCTCTCAAAGCAAGTTTGGCAAAATGGTATATGGTATGACTCCAAGGCAATAATTGAAGAGTAATGATTCTAAAGGCAATAGTATGTAGCTAAATCTACAACAAATCAAGAGCTTGAAGGCAATATTATGTAATTTGTTGTAACATTCTTTCTTGTCTTAGATATTCTGTAATGCTTGATGTCACACACATGAAACATATATAAACAATTAGAATTACTATGGATTTAAGTATTACATAAAAACATAGGTTTCATAGCCAAACAACTTTATTCTGGGTAAACTAGTCGACCAATATAATCCCAAGTCGACTAGAACTAGCATATGGTTTTACCCATGTTTGGCTGAGGAGTTAGTCGACGAGAGTATAATGACTAGTCAATTAATTCATTAATTAGTCGACTAGCCAACATACTCTAGTCGACTAGCCCAATTGACTGATTTTGCACTCTAGAATTTCTAGTCGACCAGAGTACATTGCCTAGTCGACTAGCTATGGCATATTTGACTAGGTAATGACCACTAGTCTACTAGAATTAGCTGTTGCAGATTTTTCAATTAGATGTTTCTAAGAAAGAGGTTTTTGGGTATTTCCTATTGCAGTTTTCCCGTATATACGAGTGCATGTCATTTGGTTACAATTAAGGATGAAAAAGGAAAAGGAAAATTCCAAAGAGTCCCAACGCTCTTGATCTCTTTCTCTAGATTGAGCTTCTTACTCTTCCAAAGTCCAATCTTATAGAGTAGAAATCTAAATCCCTAGCCACACTACAATCAAATTGTGTTTCATCTTCAATGCTTAGGAAAGTTGTAAAGATTTGCTTCAAGTTGTAATATCTAGTGTGAGGGGTGCTCTTAATAGAAGATGTGTTTGTATTGCTCTCGTTGGAGAGATGTTGGTCCGTTCACCGGCTTGTGATAAAGTGGACGTGTTGCACTATTCAAGAGGAATAGTGGATTTGTCTAAGTGTGGACGTAAGGATAAATGTAGGGCACGCAATGCCCGAATCAGGGTAAACGTATCGTGTTTGCAATTGTCTTGATTGGTTTGCATCTCTTTATCTTGATCTTTGTGTTGTTGATTTATATTTTTGCATACTTGTGTTCATCTCCGTCATGCTTATCTTTATAGTTGCAAAATATATTTGTTGATTAAGATTCAATTAAATAACTCTAATTGAATTCGTAGGTAGAATTTTAAAGGTAGTTTTTAAAGATTGTGTTTTATGTGATAAACACTATTCACACCGATTTTTAAAACACAATCTTGAACCCGTCTCCCACTCCCACAATCTTGAACCCGTCTCCTTTCTCTTCTCGCATCCACTATATCAGTGTGGTAGGCGGCAAACCAGAAGGCAGAGTGGTCGGTAGCAGAGAGTAGAGCAACAGGCGGCAACATGCATGTATTTTTATATAGCTTTTTTTTCGGCGTAGCGTATAGACAAGGAGTGCAATGGCTTATTGGAGCGATTTGGGGTTCACCTCTGCATAGGCTGCTGCCTAGGCTGTTTTTTCAAAAACAGTGATACTCTCTTTCACGGTTATTACCACTTGGTCAAGGAAAGAGTTGTCATAGTCCTATAAGGCCCAGTGGCCTCGAAACTTTTAAGACTTGGGAAAACCTAGAGAGGAATGGAAAACGATGATTTTGCTCAAATATATGGAAATGCATTCAATTTTGTGACACACTTGAAGTCAGTAGTCTAGGCTGGTGGCACTACAGTCAGTATACAAGCTCTATGCTCTGTAAAATGGCAAGGGCCTAAAATGTTGTTTGTTTGGAGCCCCCCCCCAAAAAAAAAAAAAAAAAACCACAACCCCCACCACCCACACCCACACCCACATTAATATATATATGTACATAATATTCTTAATAAGACATGGTATTTCATTTGGGTCATCCATACTCTTTGCATGTATGGAGCCACCAATGGCGACGCTGAAAACACTGGATTCCCGACTTTTCTAATCCTAAGATCCATCTGGTTTTGTTTACAGGTGAGAAAGGTGTGGGTAAAAGTGGGAAACTTCTGCACTACAAGTGGAGCACATTCCACAGGATCATTGCCAGCTTTATGATCCAAGGAGGTGGCTTCACGCTTGGCGATGGAAAGGGGGGAGAGTTCATTTATGGCGCTAAGTTTGCGGATGAGAACTTCAAGCTCAAGCACACAGGGCCTGGTGCGCGATATTTCACTCCCTCTCTGCCCTGTAAGCAAATTTCCTTTCGCAGCCATTTTTGACGAATCTGTATTGTTGGTGCAGGATTCCTGTCGATGGCAAATTCTGGGCCTGACACCAACGGATCGCAGTTCTTCATCACCATCGTGACAACTAGCTGGTAATCACTCGTTCTCTCCCGACATTGAATCTCTACAAAGTGTTTCTGTGTGGTGACACAAGCTGTGTGCTTTGTTTCGATCCTTCAGGCTGGACGGGAGGCATGTAGTCTTCGGCAATGTGCTGTCGGGGATGGATGTGGTGTACAAGGTGGAAGCCGAAGGGTGACAGGATGGGACACCCAAGAGCAAGGTGATCGTCGCTGACAGCGGGGAGCTTCCTCTGTAGTGCAATCTCTCATCACAGGCTTGGTTTTTTTTTTTGCGTTGAAGGTGTTGATGTATCAAACGGCTGACCATTTTGAAATCGCTAGTCGCTAGATTTTAGCTTTGGACTGGACGCTGCTGGACTTGGCTTGAATTAAATTTCAAAGTGTTTGTAATGTGATTTTATTTTTGAGCTTCGAGATGGACTTGTTTATGTGTCACTTGGCGCATGTTTGTCTCTAAATTATTTAAGTAAACAAGACGCGCTTATTTGTTGAATTTGATTGAATATCCTACTATCAAAAAAATAGATGAATACTAAAATCAAATTGAAAAGTAAAGGAAGAAACAATTTAAACCCAAAAACGTGAGGAAGAGTCTTTACATGGTTGTGTGTAATCGTGAACAAGGCAGGAGAGACGCAAGTCTCTCCCAACAATGAGTGAGGTGGGAAAGGGGAAGCCGAATGAAGAGCCAAAAAATGTTCGAACTAACTGTGGTCGAGCAACTTTGAAGTCAGTACCTTGCGTGAGAATGGATATGAAAAGGGGTTTCATCTTCTGAAAGAAAGATGAGAGTAATTGGAAAGAGGGCGTGTGCCATCTGCACCTCAACAATTGCGGTGTATGCACGGAAACTTTGCAAACTCGGCGGTGAAGAGATCCTGTGGTCATGACGTGTGAGTATTTCTATCTGCTGTTTGCATGTGAAGCTGAGGCGGTGGGCCCCTCCTATCCCATCATAAGAATATGACATTAGCATCATCTGCTTTCGATGGAGAGCATACTCTAGAATCTCCTTTGTTAGGGGTTTGTTGTTTTGTCGTATGCGAAGAACTATGACATAAGGGGACCATATCTAACAGGCCATCCACCCACCCACACTAAACAAGAACTAGTTAGGGGTTTGTTTCTTTCATCAGTTTGATATGAAAGAACAGGCTTGGGAAAACAAAACTACCTAAGAGCCCAAGGCCCGGTCGAAGCTAGGCCCATTTATGAATCCAATTTCCCTTACTCAATCCAGTCCAGTGCGCTGTCAGAACAACACCGTTCCTGGCAATCTGACCGCCACCAATCCACTTCTTAACCTTCACCCACGCGTACCAACCAAACGAAACGCTTCATGCGGATCAGCACACCGCCTCCCACGAAACCCTAACACACACAAGCCCCTTCTTTCATCATCCCTCGCCGCCTCTCGTCTTCAAACCTTAACCCGAGATCTCATGGCATTCGAGGTCGGCGTCGTCCCTTTCAACCCCGACGGCTGGGGCCCGCCGGACTCCACATCCTCCATCTCCTCCTCCTCCTCCGGCCCCCACTCCTCCCACGTCCCCTTCGCCCCCTTCTCCCGCTCCGAGAAGCTTGGTCGGATCGCCGACTGGACCCGCAACCCGAATCTCTCCAACCCGGCCCGTGCCCGCGACTCGTCGTCCGCCTCCGCTTTCGACTTCGCCCTCGACCTCGACCCCAACTCCGCCGCCGCTCTCGACGCCGACGACTCCTCCTTCCGCCTCGTCGACGGCAAGCCCCCTCCGAAGCCCAAGTTTGGCCCAAGATGGCGCTTCCAGAACCGACCCCAGCTCCCCCAGCGCCAAGACGAGGAGGTCGAGGCCCGCAAGCGCGTGGCCGATAAGGAGCGGGCCCGCCGCGATCGCCTCTACCACCAACATCACCGTTCCAATCAGAACAACCCCAACGCTGGCGGGGCCTACCACCGCCGTGACTCGCCGGCGATGAAGTCCAGCGTGGACATCCAGCCCGAATGGACGATGCTCGATCAGATCCCGTTCTCTACCTTCACTAAGCTGTCCTTTTCGGTCCCCGATCAGCCCGATGATCTGCTGGTTTGCGGCGCTCTGGAATACTACGATCGATCATTCGATAGGGTCAACCCCAAGAACGATCGCCGTCTCGAGAGGTTCAAATCGAGGAATTTCTTCAAGGTTACCACTACCGATGATCCGGTGATCCGCCGCCTCGCGAACGAGGATAAAGCTACCGTCTTTGCTACTGATGCTATACTTTCTGCCCTAATGTGCGCACCGAGATCGGTTTACTCCTGGGATATCGTGATCCAGAGGGTCGGAAACAAGCTGTTCTTCGATAAGCGGGATGGGTCGCAGTTGGATTTGCTTTCGGTCAATGAGACCTCACAGGAGCTGCTGCCAGAGGCGAAGGAGGACATAAACTCTGCGCATTCGCTTGCGATCGAGGCTACTTACATCAATCAGAACTTTTCGCAGCAGGTCCTTGTGAGGGACGGGAACAAGATGACTTTCGAGGAGCCGAACCCATTTGCGTCCGAAGGAGAGGATGTTGCTTCGGTCGCTTACCGTTATCGTAGATGGAAGCTTGATGAAGATATGTACTTGGTCGCAAGGTGCGAGGTTCATGCTGTTTCCGATGTGAAGGGGCAGACGTCTTTCCTCACTCTGAATGCCCTTAACGAGTTTGATCCGAAGTATACTGGTGTAGATTGGAGGCAGAAGCTTGAAACCCAGAGGGGCGCTGTGCTCGCGACCGAGCTTAAGAACAATGCTAATAAGCTCGCGAAATGGACTGCTCAGGCTTTGCTTGCAAGCGCGGATATGATGAAGTTGGGCTATGTTTCTAGGATTCACCCCAGGGATCATTTCAATCATACTATATTGAGCGTGGTTGGGTATAAGCCGAGGGACTTTGCAGCGCAGATCAATTTGAATACTTCTAACATGTGGGGTATTGTGAAGTCAATTGTCGATCTTTGCATGAAGCTTAATGAGGGGAAGTATGTGCTTGTGAAGGATCCCGCAAAGCCACAGGTGAGGATTTATGAGGTGCCTCCAGATGCTTTCGAGAATGACTATGTGGAAGAGCCGCTGCCGGAGGAGGAGCAGGTTCAGCCACCAACTGAGGAGGATGATGCGGAGAAGGTTATGGATGCTGTTGCTGAGGCAGAGGTGAACAGTCCATCTGATGAGGCTCAGGCCGAGAAAGAGGCTGGTGCTGCAACTGTTGCTTGAAGGGTATGCTTGCTGCCTTTCTGAATGCATCCATCGAGTTTTTTGGACATTACTCCCGTTGCATTTCTAATATAGTTTATTGTTCGGATCTTGAGACTCTAGTATTTTGCTTGTGTCGTCTTCAATATCGTAGTGTGTTCAAGACTTGTTTTTGTTGTGGCTAAGCAATGAGAAGTTCCTAGTTATTAGGGACTCGAATTGCCATAAGGAGAACCTATATTTTTACTATATTTTTTTTGTCTAAATAAGCTTGTGTGTGCTTTTCTTTATTCTTGACTTTGCACTTTTTGCTTCTTGATTATTATGCCGTGATGTCTCTCTGCCCAAATGTGTATATTCTACCCGATGTGTTCCTTTCAGATATGCAACTGATGCATCTCTCATGTGTTGATCGCACACGGGAAGTATTGTTGAAGGTTGTTTTAAATATTTACATGCAATGGCATTGATTATGTGTACATTATGATGTATATATATATGATGTATATATGAATACATGTTACTTCAATGTTATGATTATGATGTTTTTTATGTTTGTGAATATTCGAAAATTTAAGCCAAAAGCTTTCATTTAAAATGACACGCTTGTTTCTTCTTCAACCTTGTTATTTTGAATTTGCACTGCCCCACCATTAAATCAAAGCATGAGCTTTTGACTTTGCATCTGTTGTGAACATACTAATATTAGTGTTGGGATATTATATGTTTCTTTTGTTTGAAAGATAAATTTTGGAACCTTGGACGTTGGAAGGACTGCGCACTTGGCTTTGTGTTGAAGTTGCCTAGGAACCCTTTGCTTAATGTTTTAGTTGAAAAACTTTATGTGCTCAAATTTTTTGGTTTTAGTTAGGAAGATGGTTGGCCATTTTGACCCAAGTATGCATTCCCAAGTGCAGTGCTTGTGATTTTTTTTTTGGATTATTGAAAGAGTGATTTTCTGTATTGTATGCATGACATTGTGCACGTTAAAAAGCTTATCTCCAAGAAATCACGGTGATGAATGTGCTGGGTGATGAATGTGCTGGGTTTCGCTTCTTGGTTCTTGACTTTGAAGTGCAATGTGGACATGTTACTAACAAATGTTTATCCTGGCCGGGTAATCTTCATCTTCATGGCTTTGACAGTGCAAGTCCGATTTGACGGTGATGAATGTGCTGGGTTTCATCTTCATCTTCATGATTGCGTATGTTGTGCGCAGACACTACGCTGAAAGTACAAGACAAATGGTTTGTATGATATAATTTTAGTACTAGTAGGATTTTTGTGTTTGATGTAGATAATACAAGTGAGGCAATAGAAAGCATATTGAAGCATTGCATTCTAGATTGTGTTAGCTACTGTAGTGGACATCATATCTCAGACACAACCATGATTACTGCTCATGCTCACCATTAATGATCATGAGGTTTGGGGAGATTTCACTAGGTCAGATGAAATAGGGATGTTTGCAGGCAGTCTTATAATGTGACAACTTTATATATGAATTTATAGATCTTGCTGTATGGATGGCTACAGGAAGCAAACCTTCGACCATTTCATGGTTTCATACCGAGAAGTACATCGACTTTTTGGTTCTGACATAGAAACCACTAATCTCACAGAAACAGTTTTCTTATTTTGTCTAATCATATATTTTGAGTAGTAGATAGATGTCTTACAGTATTTAGTGTATATTCTTACTAGATTATTGTATAGAAACGTGAAATCGAAACTAAATAATCGATGCTTGTTTGAACATTATCTGAACCATGTGGGACTATGAGAAATGTATTGCTAATTTGATGGATGTAAACCTTTTTTTTACTTCCACTGTAGTGAACCATATAACAGTGTCAAGTGATTTTGAGTTATTGTAGTTGAAACATGCCGTTCTTTAAAAGCTAGATGCAATACTAAGAGGATTTGTAGTAAGCGAGAATGGGAGGAAAGAAGACTATGAAAAAGAAGCCAGTAGCCTTTTGTGAGCTATCGAGACACCGTTGGGTATATTAGAAATTTTGCTTTTCTAATCTAAGGATGTGTTAAAATCCATAAGATTTGGATATTCATACCAATAAATTCTTAAAAACTAGCAGTTTCGACTATTGAGACTACATTTCAGCATGCTATAATGTACTTCTGTCTGAAAATTGAACGGTAACACAGGCATGGCTAATCACTTTGTGTCCTAGAGCAGTGTGGAAGAAGTATGGCGCTGCATTGGTAAATTGCTGAAAATGCTGCCCATTTATTTACAAGTTTGCCATTAAATGGTGTTCCTCATGCCCTCTTCATCTCTTCCTCTTCTTTTGTGAAACAGAGATTACTTGGATTTGGACGGTTAACCTCACATTTGATGATTTGCATCTCCATTGGGTCAAAAGAAACTGTCATATAAAATGGTAGGCAGGGTGTTGGGGTAGAAAGTAAAGTGCCCGAAAACATGTGAGGCAGATCTTTTCGGTAATTTTGTGGTTCGGATCTACAATTTTAAACTCAAAGTTTTCTTAGGTCAAGTGTGGGTGTGGCTCCAAAAAACCCCGAAAATCTGGTAATATATTCTAAAACCCAATAAAGAAATATGAGTATCAGCTACTCCAGGAGGGGACGGCCCCCTTGTATGGGATCGACCAAGGCCTCCATAGTATATTTTTTTTCGGAAATTTTTCTTTCCAATATGTTCTACATCTCATAGATGATCACCACACCAAAAATCAAGTGATTTCAACACTTTTTTCTCATCGATTTATACGCTGCAAAAATTACCATGTTATTCTGCCATTGATTTTTACAATGGGTTGATAGATGGGAAAAAAGTGTTGGAATCATTTTTGGTGTGGTGGTGATCATCCATAGGGTGTAGAAAAAAAATAATTGGGTTGGCTTGGATTGGCCGACATCATACGAGGAAAATTCCTCCTCATGTAGTTGACCTACCCAATAACAAGTCCAAAATAGAAATATAATTATAAATAGCAACGTTGAGGTTAGCTTGCTAATGTGGAATTTTCTTCGTTGTTTATGCGTCCATCTAGCTATTGCAAAAGTTCCGTCATTCCAAAACTGCTAACTTTACGACGTGTGGATGAACGAGCAAAACCTCTTGAATTTATTTGAAAATTGATGGCATTGAGTTTTATCACATATGAAAATCAAAATGAATGAATCGGCTCTTTGGGAAAAAAAAACAATGTGAAATAATGGGATGGTTTTGACGCTAGCAAAGGCGGAATTTTTTTCATACTCATTTTTCTTAATTATAAAATTTTATTATAGTCTAGTTGATAAAATTGAAGTTCTTTATGAGATTTTATTATAAGAATAAACTAGTCATAACCATGGATCATGGGTCACGGTGTATTCAAAATATTCTCTAAAAAATTTCAACTCATTCAAAAATACCATTCCAATCAAATTTTTTTAAACATCATTTAAAATATACACTCCCAACAAATTTTTAATCACATTCGAACTAAAATTTAGTTTCCACGAGATAATTTAGTTCTCCTAAGGAATTTACTTCTCCCAAAATTTAGTTTCATTCCGATGCAGTTTTCACCAAATTTTAAAATTTTATTTCTCTTCAAATTTAGTTCCATCTAGATTTAAAACACAAAATGAAAACAAAGGGTGGTTCAGAAAATAGATCCTCAAGCTTTTGAAGCAGAACTGTTCTAAAAATGTCGGTAGGCATGAATTTTTTTTCCTAACCACCTTACAGAAGGAAGAAGAGCCTAAGTAGCGGGCAAAGTATTTTAGAGGGAGCTTTCTCGAAAAACATATGTTCTTCCTTGATCCTTTCCCTAGTGTTGGATTTGGGTATGTTCATGATAGGTTTGACACGAGGAGTAAAACATAAATGTTGAATTATTAAGGGGTCTATGTGCAAATTTCAATTTCTTCACCTGGAAAGTTGCGGTCTCCCATTCTCAATTCCCAATTCCTATTTATGCCTACGGGAGTTTAAATTTGAGTTTGGGTTTCATTGGTGATTCCAATACCAATCCGAAGTATAGTAGTTCACCTTTGATCATATTCGCTCTAGAAGGTGATGTGTTGTTGATTTTCTTCACCTGCTTGTGTAAACTATCTTAAGAGCGTTTTTAGTGAACACATTTTTTATGGTTTTATTTAGTGCTTGTAAGGGGGAAAAGCACCGAGTTTAATTAGAGAAATCACTTCGACTGGCATCTCCTTGTTTCGAAGCTAACGAAAGTGACTCCTCTTTAAGCTCTTCCGGTGTTTGTTTTGCTTGGCAGCGATGGCTGACAGGTTGAAAGAGTCTAAACGAACTCCAGTAGAACGTTCATACCTTCGCTGGGTGGCCTAAAACTTAGAACCAAGGCATTTATATACGAAGAGAAGAGATTTGTGGACTAGACTTCTACAAGTTCGAGTTCTTTGCCTCCCCATTGCAATAAGTTAGCAAAACATAACACTAGGTAAACATAATGACGAAGAAAAAACAGCCTTCGATACCTGTAGAATCGGTGTTCAATACGTACTAACAGCAACATGCTGAGGACTGTAAATGACAGCGGGGAATGCTGCACTGCTTCACAGATATGGCTTCACGGAGCCTGACAATGCATTTGACATTGTGAACATTGATCTCGACATTGTCCTTAAATTGTGCTCCTCATCGTTCTCCAGCCGCTATAGTAGAGCAAGGTTATCGTTGTGGAGACGACTAAATTATTCTGGCTGTACGAGCCAAAGCTCAGAGTACTTTGAAGTTTCCTTTTCGGGGGAGCCCCAGCTCGAGCTTCTAATTCTTCTCTACATCATTTTCCTACCAGAAGTTGCAAAGCAGAAGCTGAGTTGTATGACAGATGATTTCAGAGAGTCTCACGAATCTGTGAACTTGATCAAATTAATCAGCATTACAAGAAGCAAGTGCGATGTTGAATCAGACAAGATCAAGGAACTATTGTTGACAGTGGATGCCTGCAGAGCTCTTACATCTCTTGCTGACATGAGGGAGAGTCTTTACGGCTTGAATACCTTAAAGGACGATGAGGGTAAGCTGAGAAGATGTTGCCCTATAAAGGACCGGAAATTCTATCACTCGATGGTTCTGCGTGTGCGCGAAAGGAAGATACTCCAGCGACTAATGGTGTATGCTTCCAGAGGTTGTAAGGCCAAGAACGATGAAGTTTGAGTTTTGCTTAAACGTGTTTGTCTTAAAAGGTACTATGGTGTCATAGGGTAGTGGTGGCAAAATAGACCCGACCCGACCCGAACCCGGCCTGTTGGGTCGGGTATGGGTAGGGGTCAATCCGGGTCGGATCGAATTCGGGTCAACCCGACCGACCCGGATAAAAATCTGGGCCGGGTAAGGCTTTGGCCACTCGACCCGGTTGACCCAAATTCGACTCGTATTTCACTCTTTTCACCCCAAACCCGACCCGAATCCAACCCGTGATAGTGTTTTTTTGCAAAATAATCACTCTTTTCACCCCAAATCCGACCCGAACCCGACTCGTACGACAAACCGAGTTGGGTAAGGGTTACCCGGGTTGCACCCGGGTCGGATACGGGTTCCCGAACCTTGACCCGGATTTTATCCGGGTCGGGTTCAGGTTTACCCCTATTCGGATCAGATCAAATCTGACCCGACCCGACCCAATAAACCTCTATCATAGGGTGGTACAGAGATATACTGGAGATCACTTCATGTTTGCAGATTCGATTGATGTGGCATTGAGTTTGGAGATTCATCTTTGTAATGGGTTCGTTGGACACTCGGTTAGTTAGCGATGTTTAGTGTAAAGCTCACTAGCCAAGCATGGCGAGATAATAGCTTAAAGGTAGATGATTTAGTGATGTGAATTGGCTCAGTTATTGGTGTATGTTAGTATCAAGGTGGAGTGGTGATTTTTGTGTCATTAAACACATCAATGTTTTGAGGTTAGCCTAATATGATTTTTGCGCTAAATTGGCTTAAGGGATGGGACATAATTATTATGGAGAACCCACGTGGCCCAATGATCTTTTATGTATATTTCTAGTAGTAATTCTAGGTTCGCATTTTTTTGACTTGGCCAAGCATTAGTTTTTCTATGATTTTTAGCAGACATTTTGCTACCTAATGTGTGGGCCCATGTCAGGCACTTTGTTTTATATTTCCTTTTGTTTTGTTCGTGCTACAATAAAGGTTCCAAGCCTAGCATGCAACGCCTATCATGCACATTAGTAGCGTGAGCTGAAGCATGTATTAATGCGGAGCAGAAGCAATTTGCGGTGTACATGAATAACAATCGGATGCAGATTTGGGTTTCCTTATGGGTTTTTAACTCAACTTGATTATTGTGCTATTTAAACTCTTGTTTAGCCTGGGTGTTGGGATATAAATTTGACAATTCATGTAGCAAAATAGAGAGCAACCATAGAGGGTGCCATGAGTTATTTTTGAGCTTTTTGTTAGTTTTCCTTATAGATTTTCTTCAAAATTATTATTAGGCTTGAATTTTCATTGAATCCAAGTGTTATGCATTGTATCCAAGTGTCATGCATATTAGTTTAAAATCATTAAAGTGGTAGTAATCTCTCTTACTATGCATACACAAATATTAGATGGAACCATGATAAATTTTAGTGTCAAACGAGTGATTTTATTTTAGTTTGCATTTTATATCTATTATTATTGTTATTGAGTTATAGACTTACTTTGGTATTAGAAGTATTTACTGTTTTCTTTGTTTGCTTTGTTTGGTGATTCATTATCTTAATTTTCCGTAAAATGATTATTGGATTTGACAAGTAATCACCCCAACAACAAGAGCATAATCAGTGTGTACTCAAATTTAGGTGTAGGGTTTACCAACCCGACATCACAGTCAATGGGTAATAAATATAGTAGCACCACTGACAAAACTTGCATAGCCTACATATCACCTACATGCCATAAACAAAGCATGCTTTGGTAAATAAATACGAAAAAGGCATGTTTCACTAAATAAATCTAAAAGGATGATTTTCCAAAAAATACCCTTATAAAATTAACATCCCAAATTAAGAAATTATATATTAACCCATTGATCGAGAGTGCTTTCACTAAAAAAATACCCATATGACGTCAAATAGAGAGTGCTTTCATACGTACTAGAGGAAGGAAGATGAATCAGTCTTTATGGGCAACAATGAAGAGAGCAAAGTTGTTGGAGTTGTTTCGGTGAGAATCATGATTTTTGATGGCATGATGCGCACACTCATCAATGTATGGCATGTTACAGAATTGAGGAAGTCACTAATTTTCTTGTATGCGTTGAATTCATTGGTTTGCAAGGTTACGATATAGAAGGAATCTCTGAAGAAATCGAAGGATCCGATAGTGTTGTTAGGAGGTAAAAAAGTCAGGGACTTGTATCTGCTGAAGGGGTTATAGGAGATTCTAGTATCGGAGTTGAGAGTTCATAAGAGATTGATTCGACTAGGCTGTGGTATCTCAGACTAGGACATCAAGCGTGATCTGATCAAAGGGGTAAATTTCAAGGAGCTGGAGTTTTGCAAGGGTTATGCTTATGGCAAGCAGACGAAGGTTAGTTTCGGCGAGGAGAAGCTGACACGAGAGGGATTCTTGAGTATGTTCACACCAATGTTTGAGGTCATGCACCAGTTCACTCTCAAAGTTCAAACATGTAGATAGTCTTTAAAAAGAGCCGACATGATAATATTTGCTATGGGGATGTCTGTATTCTTTCTACTTTTAACTACACATTAACCGTTAGGCTCTCATTCTGATGTGTTACGACGAACGCGAGAAATTGAAGAAATTTTTTTATTTTTATTTCACCCCTCATCAACCCATATTTTCACAAAAACTCTCAAAATCCCTCAAAAAAGTCATAAACCTCACAATAGATTCTTACTAATCCCAAAAATTCATTGACATGATTAGATGCAAGATCCATTATTTATAACACACCATAAACTTAATTGAACTATTATCCATAATTGTGGTCCAAATTTGAATCCTATATAATATAGAACTCACCCCAAAAAGGAAAACATAAAAAGAAAACCTAACCCAATTAGGATTCAAATAAAATTTTGAGTCAAATCCTAACATGATGCACTCTTCTTCTTGATTGAACACGTTTTGTACAAAACAATTTGGAACCAATCAACAATGATGGGTTTTTAAAATTTTCGTAAGTAAGCATGGTATGCATCTATCATAAAATCTTATCATTTCTTCTATCCATCGTCTTAGCTGTAGGCTTAGTACCAGATGTCCTCATAATTCTCCATTCTTATTTCCATTATATTCATTTTTATGAAAAAATAATAATTAGATAATAAAAAAAATTTGAACTTGAAAATGACCCTGCCAAATTTATAGCTTCAAGTCTATGCAACTTTCCTTTACAGAAGCTGTTTTCATTCAATGTACGCTTAGAACCCGAGCTTGCAGTATACTGAGTTTGTTGAACTTCAAAATGATTTTTAGCATCATGTCCTCAATGGTTCAAGTAACATGCACCATGCATATGACATTAATGTTTACTATACACATCACGTAATCATCTTTGGACTAAACTACATCCTTTGTTCCATGAGCACAGATGTGACTTCATTAACAAATAAGTTTTTGGCTTAGACTGGCAAGTTGTTGTTGTTATTTCAATTTTCTAACATCCCACTCCTTTTTTTAAGGATGTTTAAGGTTATGTAACAGTTGATGGAATGCCTGTAAGACAGCCACACCTTCCCTGCTGTGGGATGGGCATGAGATGGTTTCTGTAAGTAAAACTTACATACTGTTTTTATTCTTCAATTATGGCATGTTTTTTCTTTTCACCTTCTTTGTATCTATTAGACGGTTTTCTTTTTTTCTTTATAATTATATTGGTAAAACAGTCTGTGACCAAAACAATTTTGATCGTCTATGAAAGGTTCATCATTGGTTTCTTTCTTGGTGCTATTCCCTGGTATGTTGCGGCTTTCATTATGCTGTGTGTCAGAGTTGATTACAGAGAAAAGCCAGGATACATTGCTTGCACGATTGCGGTAAGTAATGATATGTTGATTTTTCCTGTTTAAAATTTTTCACTTTTTCACATACAGCTTTGTCTTTGTCGTGTTGTCTGCCTGCAAAATGGAAACTAACACCTTCCAAGTTTTGTGTTATGATTGCATTATCCTTCTTTTTCGATGGTTCTTACATAGATATTGTATTGCCTGCCACCAATCCTACCAAGCTATGTTTTGCCGTTTGAATTGGTTAAGTATTGTTCTGTACATGCTTAGTTCTTGATAATACCGCAGAGAATCTATGGCATGTCATCATTTGCGGTTTGAACAAAACTAGAAAACTGGCGTGCATTCTTCCTTAAGTTATAGTATACCCTTGAACTTTTCTCGTTTTAAATGGAATTCGGAATCAAATTTAAAAAATTATGAGCATTATTATTAGGAAGCTGGATTTCAGTTAGAATGTTCAACTGGAGTGCTCTTCTGCTGCCTATAAAATTAACCA
Organism: Scilla litardierei; assembly: GCA_030789695.1. Lineage (NCBI taxonomy): Eukaryota > Viridiplantae > Streptophyta > Magnoliopsida > Asparagales > Asparagaceae > Scilla > Scilla litardierei. The sequence goes on along the minus strand of CM061137.1, from coordinate 12,563,020 downwards.
TTATAATTTATCATGATGCAATACTTTATATAGCTTCCAAGAGAAGATTTTGGATTATAAGATTGATGGTAAACCCTTCTAGTTAGATGCTGAAACCAATCTTCTTCTTGTCATAACTAAGTTATAGTCTCTTATCACAAATCACTCCATAGTTACTCTGCAATTTAAAGGATATCTTCCATGGATCCAGATATTGTCGCCTTTGCGATTTCGTGCCAAGAGTATAATCACTGATGCTCCTGTATATTGTTGACTACTTGATCAAAAGTATAGGCTAATTTTGGACCCATGAGGGTCTGAATCATGTCTTTGAGAGAGGATCCACAAAGCTGTGTGACCTCACAGTTATATACTGGTTTTAGAGTTGATGTTCATTGTCTGCGAGACTCATTGATACACCGAAGTAAAAAAAGCAAGAACTCCAGTATATAATGCTCCAATGAGCAGCAGAGTCTCTTTTAATCTGGCACTGCTCCTACCTTATGAGTTGTCCAGAGGCCTCCTTCTAGCACTACCAGTACCGGCAGTGGAGTTGAGTGTCAAGAATATTTGTTGCAAAATTTTCTTGTAGTTTAGATTTCACTGCCAAGTTAGGAACAAAATTGATGATAATTGTTTTAAGAAAATATAATTTGAATGTTTGATTCCCTTCTGGGATTAGTGATAAATCAGATATTGATTTGCACAGAAAAATATATGAGAGGCCTGATACGCACTAGAGAGCTGCTTTCGAACTTTTAATCTCAAGAATTAGGTTACGAAATATGGTGAACAGAAAGCATGTAAGCAGGACCAGGTAACAGGGTACGAGGACAGTAGATCAGTGGGGTAGCATTGAAATCATGTAATGCATAAGCAATACGTACTTTAGGAATGGTTACTATGTTCTGACAATGGTCCTATTCAAGAGCAGGGTGAAGCGAGTAGAGCATCAAAATGGGGTTTCGATTCATTGTAAGTTGAATTGGTGCACTCTTCTTATTCTTCCATTTTTCTTTCTTTTACATTATCCTGGCGCTCCCATTACCCTCATAAATGTCTCTCCATCATACTTTTTATTACTTAATATTCAGTAGGAGACCATCTAGACCATCTAACATCTAACATCTAACATCTAGATAGTATCAATGTTCTCCTTAGAGTTAGAGCGCAGAATGGAAAGCTGCTTTCCATGGCATTTAGAATTCTATTTGTATCGTTTAAAGTAGCATGAATTCATGGGGACGGCAAAGACCAACTTGTTGGTAAAACGACCACCTTTGAGATCCCTGCGGAACAACCGCCCCTAAAAGCTGATCAGAAATCTAGGGTTAGCAAAAATTGGATACTCAAGGAATACCCCAATAAAAACCCTACGACCTTGCAAAGTAGAGCAGCAAACGAAATATCAACAAATAAATCAAACATCAGACACAATAGGTTTACCCTGGTTCGGTTGCGTACAACCTACATCCAGCAACTTTCGAGATGATTTCACTAGCAGAGAGATCTTCAAAGGACTACAATCTTGCTTCCACTCACGTGAGTAATAACTTAGCTAGATGCACAAGTCCTCACAAACTCACTCAAGGAAGAAGAAAATAAGGAAACAATGAGAGGATCACTCAACTCCAAAAACAAAACTCATAGCCCTAATCTCTCGACAATCTTCAATGGCGGCGACGGCTCAAGCCCTTTCCTGCCCCAGATCTGAAATCTTCATTAACCCTAATAATCTGAACCATTAGATTAAATAGGGTCTCAAAATCAGGCTGAAAACTCATCAAACCCGTTCAACTTGAAATCTGGGCCCCGCGCCGCTCGGTCGAGTATAGTCTGAGCTCGACCGAGCCGCAGCTTTGCTGTTGCGGCTGTTGACTGCCTTGATGGGGCACTCGGCCGAGCGGCTACTCCGCTCGGCCTGAGCACTTGCACTGCAGAGGCCTAAATGTCTCTGCCTCCTTAACTCGGCCGAGCTCTCGAGCCGCTCGGCCGAGCGAAACTTGCTCGGCCGAGCGGTAGAGTGCTCTATCGGGCGAGATCCCATGCTGCTTGGCCTTTTGTCTTATGGCACTAGCTCGTCGAGCTTCTGGAACCGCTCGGCCAAGCGATTTGGATGTGTGAAGTGAGAGACTTGAATCACCAAAATTTAACTCTCTACCTTGATTCAAATCTCCTCATACATACTCCTGCACATCTACGCTGCTCGCTATGACCCTCTCTGGGTTTCATCATCATCTTGGAATCTGTGCCCTCTGGCGCCACCTAAGCCAATAAGGAGATCAACTCCAGGTACACCTGGAGCTTGATGGCAGGAACTGGCTTAGTAAACATGTCTGCGAGATTCTTCTCAGTCGGGATCTTCTGAAGCTCTACTTCCTTACTCTCCAACACTAGAAAGGAATTTCGTACCTCAATATGCTTTGTCCTCGAACTGTATGCCAGGTGTTTTGCCAGATAATGGCATTCTGGCTGTCATTGTACACTCATGACGAACTCTGTAGCACCCCCAGATCTCTCAACAGACTTCTCAAATATTTGGCCTCCTTCACAACTTCCACCGCTGCGATCAACTCGGCCCCTATGGTCTATAACGCTACCACCAACTGTAGGACCGACCTCCATAATAGCGTAGTAGTCTCCAATGTGAACTCGTACCCCATGGTAGATTGACGCATGTCCCTGTCCCCTGCGTAGTCACTGTCGCAGTATCCTGTCAGCACTTTTTCGTCTCCTCTCCCGTAGAGAATTCCGACACTAACTGTGCCTCGCAGATACCTCAGAATCCACTTGACGGTCTGCCAATGCTCCTTGCCGGATTTGTCATATACCTGCTAACACCACTTCCACGGCATGTGCAATATCTGGACGCGTGCATACCATCGCGTACATCAAACTCCCTAATGCACTCTCATATGGTACCTGAGACATATACTTCTTCTCATCCTCAGTGCTCGGTGACTGTATTGCAAACAGCTGAAAATGAGCTCCAAGCGGTGTTGTCACGGGCTTCGCGCTCTCCATCCCAAAACAAATCACCTTCTGAATGTACCCCTGCTGTGACAACCTTAGCTCATGTCGCTTCATATATCGGAAAATCTCCATTCCAAGAATTTTTTTGCGGACCCCAAGTCCTTCATATCGAACTCTTGACCCAGCTTCGCCTTCAGCTTCTTCACCTCAGACATGCTATTGGAAGCAATAAGCATGTCGTACACGTAGAGCGGCAAATAAATCTTCATGCCATTTTCCAATGTGTGTACCTACACACACTGGTCCTTGATGACATCGAGCTACTCCAACTCCATGTTCATGCTTGCCACTAGTGCCAACAACATTCGAATGGATGTGTGTCGCACAATTGCTGAGAATATCTCATTATAGTCATCTTCTTTCCTTTGTGTAAATCACTTGGCCACCAGTCTCGGCTTGTACCTGACATCATTACCATGTTGGGTTGAGCTTTCTTTTACCTTATATATCCAACGACATCCAATGGCACGTTTCTCGCTGGGTAATGGCACCAACCCCCAAGTATCATTGCGGTGGAGGGACTCCATCTCCTCCTCCATAGCTCCTTGCCACTGTGCGGCATCTCCTGAGTCTATGTATCCACCATATGTTGCCGGCTCCTCATGCTCCAAGTTAAGTGCATATGATGCCATTCATCAAAAGAAAATCCCGCATAGTCACATGCTCCAAATCTCTCGGATGCTTTCATCACCCTCTTTGATTTTCGCGTTCCTTCATCACCTACATAATTGTCAATGCGTACCTGAGATGGACCGGGTGTCTGCTCACGGTCCTCAACATGGACCTCATCATGTCCTTCAATTGGGACGTCGACCATCAACTCTTTGCTTGATCACTAAGTGGGCTGGACTGGAAGGTTGACCACATCTGTCAATATCTTCTCTTGTGAGTGTCGCCTTTTGAGTGAGAATGCTCCGTCCTGAGTATTGCATCCTCATTAAAAGTGACATGTCGGCTCAAAATCACATTCATGCCCCTCTGGATCCCTTAAGCGATATCCCTTAACGCCATGGCCATATCCAAGAAAGATACACTTCTTTGCGCTTGGATCTAACTTATCACACCTCTCATGCACATATGCCAGGCGACCCACTATGCGTAAGTATGAATAGTTTCTAGCTTCGCCATTGCATTTTTCTTCTGGAATTTTGTAATCTATAGCCACTGACGGAACTCTATTCACGATGTGCACTTCAGTGATGAGAATCTCTTCCCAAAATTCATTCCCCAAACCAGTCGAGTGCCTCAAGCATCGCACTCGCTCCAACAACGTTCGATTCATTCGCTCTACAACACCATTTGACCGCAGATCTCCACGTGTGCTAACGTGACGATGAATACCATGGAATTTGCAGAAATTCCTAAATTCCCTCGAGGTATACTCTCCTCCATTATCGGACCTCTGCACCTTCACGTGCCTTCGGGTTTACTTTTCAACCATGGTCTTCCATTCACTGAAAATCTCAAATGTCTGGTCCTTCGATTTCATCAAGTACATCCAGATTTTGCGGGGTAGTCATCTCTGAAAAGAACAAAGTATCTAGCTTCTTTTGACGGCTTCGGACATGGTCTCCACACATCTGTGTGTACATAGTCAAGCGGTCCTCTGCTAGTGTGCTTTCCCGTATTGAACTGCACATTTGTCTTTTTTCCGTACACACAGGACTCACAGAATTCTACGTTCTCATTTGTTGCACCAATCAACTTTCTCCTCCGAAGTATATCGCGGGTCTTATCACACGGGTGACCCAAACGATAATGCCACAGCTTGGCTGAATCTCCGATTCTTGTGCTAGTAGAGCCAACGTCTGCATCTCTTTCCACTGTTGTACCTTGAAGGTATACACGTTTTCCACTTTCTTTCCCTTCATCACTACCATGGCTCCTTTTGACACTCTTATGGTCTTTCTCAAAAACCGATTTGCATCCGGCATTGTCTAAAATGCCTATGGAGATTAGGCTCTTCCACATATATGTGACATGCCTCACATCGGCTAGTGTACGCACTACGCCATCATGCATCTTGATCCGGACGGTTCCAATACCTGCAGTCTTGCACACTGCATTGTTCCACATGAGGATTGAGCCTCCATCTTCCTTGGAGCGGTACGTCGTGAACTAATTCTGATGTGGAGTCATGTGGTATGAGCACCCACTGTCCATAAGCCACGTTACGTTTGCTTCACATGTAATCTTGCCGCTAACATCTCCGGATCTCTACCTTCATCATGGATATGCATGCCATATATTCCCAATGATGCTGAACCGAACTCTTTATCGGCATTCTTGCCTTCTTATTCTTGTTAGGACACCGGTTAGCAAAATGACCCTTCTGCTGACAATTGTAGCATGTGATTTTTGCGAATCTATCCTGCGAATGTCTCGACTTGGAGCAGTCGTTCTTTCTGTGTTGGCCTTGACATCCTCTCCTTTTCTGTCGACCTCTCACATGCAGGGCCTCCTCACGGTTACTCACATGATCTCTACCTTGAACCTTGCCACATAGCTGCTCAGTGTAAAGTGCCGCCTTCACCTCCTCCACGGTGAGAGTTGGTCGAGTATATATCATAGACCGAACAAATTGATTATGCTCCTCAGGTAATGAGCACAACAGGATGACTGCATGTTGCTCGTCTTCACATCCATACCCCGCAACTCTAGCACTATCCGGTTCAATTCATCCTTGTGATCCTTGACCGCAGATCCAGACTTCATCTTGAGCGTATATAGCTGCTGAAGCAAATAGAGACGACTCGTGAAAGATTTCTTCATATACAGTCCCGCGAGCTTTTTCCAGATATCAAATGTCCGTTTCTTCATCCAAGACCTCTCTCAGAACATTATCTGCCAACGACAACTACAACTGTATCTCACTGTATGCTTTATAATCCGGCACTACTCCTACCTTATGAGTTGTCCAGAGGCCACCTTCTAGCACTACCAGTACCGGTAGTGGAGTTGAGTGTCAAGAATATTTGTTGCAAAATTTTCTAGTAGTTTGGATTTCACTGACAAGTTAGTAACAAAATTGATGATCAGTTGTTTTAAGAAAATATAATTTGAATGTTTGATTCCCATCTGGGATTAGTGATAAATTAGATGTTGATTTGCACAGAAAAAATATGAGAGGCCTGAAACGCACTAGAGATCTGCTTCCGAACTTTTAATCTCAAGAATTAGGGTGCAAAATAGGGTGAACAGAAAGCATGTGAGCAGGACCAGGTAACAGGGTACAAGGACAGTAGATCAGTGGGGTAGCATTGAAATCATGTAATGCATAAGCAATACGTACTTTAGGAATGGTTACTATGTTCTGACAATGGTCCTATTCAAGAGCATGACGAAGTGAGTAGAGCATCAAAATGGGGTTTTGCTTCATTGTAAGTTGAATTGGTGCACTCTTCTTATTCTTCTATTTTTCTTTCTTTTACATTATCTTGGTGCTCCCATTACCCTCATAAATGTCTCTCCATCATACTTTCTATTACTTAATATCCGGTAGGAGACCATCTAGACCATCTAACATCTGGATTATATCAATGTTCTCCTCAGGGTTAGAGCACAGAATGGAAAGCTGCTTTCCATGTCATTTAGAATTCTATTTGTATCATTTAATGTAGCATGAATTCATGGGGACTGCAAAGACCAACTTGTTTGTAAAAACATCCACCTTTGAGATCCATGCGGAACAACCACCCCTAAAAGATGATCAGCAATCTAGGGCTAATTGGATACTCAAGGAATACCCCAACAAAATCCCTACGACGTTGCAAAGTAAAGCAGCAAACGAAATAGCAACAAATAAATCAAACAGCAGACACAATAGGTTTACCCTGGTTCGGTTGCGTACAACCTACATATCTAGCAACTTTCGAGATGATTCCACTATCAGAGATCTTCAAAGGACTACAATCTTGCTTCCACTCACGTGAGTAATAACTTGGCTAGATGCACAAGCCCTCACAAACTCACTCAATGAAGAAGAAAACAATGAAACAACGAGAGAATTACTCAACTCTAAGAACAAAACTCCTAGCCTTAATCTCTTGACAATCTTCAATGGCGGCAGCGTTGGCTCAAGCTCTTTCCTGTCCCAGATCTGAAATCTGCATTAATCCAAATAATCTGAACCATTAGATTAAATAGGGTCTCAAAATCGGGCTGAAAACGTCATCAAACCCGTCCAACTTGGAATCTGGGCCCCACACTACTCGGTCGAGCGTATTCTAAGCTCGACTGAGCGACAGCTTTGCTGCTGCGGCTGTTGGTTGACTTGATGGGGCACTCGGCTGAGCGGCTGCTCCGCTCGGCCCGAGCAGTTGCACTGCAGAGGCCTAAATGTCTCTGCCTCCTTAACTCGGCCGAGCGGTCGAGCCGCTCGCCCGAGCTAACCTTGCTCGGCCGAGCGTTAGAGTGCTCGGTCGGGCGAGATCCCATGCTGCTTGGACTTTTGTCTTGTGGCACTAGCTCGGCCGAGCATCTAGCGCTGCTTGACCGAGCGATCTGGATGTGTGAAGTGAGAGACTTGAATCATCAAAATTTAACACAACTACCACACTTTGCACGACCCAAGAGGTTCTTAAGCCTGGGCATAGTTTGTTACCCATGAATATGCAGACCTCTTGTCAGGAAATATTAATATCAAAGCATAGCATTTATAGGGTTTAGGTGTTCCTGGGACTTGAACTTCAGGAAGCAATACCTTAATTATCTTTTAGGACAATTTTGTCCGCCAAGTTTTGCTTTCTCATTTGTAATTGATATTGGGAAGGTATGCTTAGGTTGGGGCTTAGAACACTAGGACTCTCTATCCAAGAAAACTTCACTCTTATGGTATATTTCAACATATGACTATGTAGGGCCAAAGGTAATCTACTTTAATTCTGCTGGCTAACAATCAAGATGCTCTATGCATCTACGATCTATTCCAATTCGCATTCCCCTGCAGTATTTTCCCTAATATTGACCTTGTTGTTGTTCTGGAACTATACTAGAATCATTCGATGACAACTTTATATACTTCATTATCTTGTTGAATGTACTACAATGGTGTATAAGCTACACCTCTCCCTGATTTATGAGATCAATTAGGGATAGGGGTACTAGTAAACTATGTAAGGTGAATATGATTTGATATGGAATGCTGTTGCCAGTCTTACGTAACAAACAGTGGTGTTTTGTTGCCATGTCCTACATCTGGACAAATTTTTGTTTCCGGCCTTCATTTAGCTTCCATTAAAGTTCGTGAGCCTTTAATATTTCATTGTTGGTGGAAAATGCTAAATTTTCGATGGCATCTTGCAGCGGAAATCAACTGTGTATCAGACTGTTCAAATGAATCTATTTCAGGTGTGAAAACATAGATCTGATGCAGAGTCATGCTTTTAAGGGCCGTTCTAACAGAGCCTAATTTAACTAGATACTTGTGTTGGTCTTATTGAAGATAGATCTCATCCAAAAGAAATTCGAAATATTAGCGCGACACTTGCCTTGGCTGGAAGAAACCAATGGGACAAACAATCATCGTGTGGTTGATGGTCTTGTAATTTTCTTTCACATATAGTCAGCAGGTGTTGCTTTAGTCATAGTGGATTTTGATTTTTTGATGGGTTTTCATGAGGCCTGTAGTTTGATTAAAGATTTGTGTCCTCTTTTACAGCTTCAGAGGTATACACATCCATGGCCCACCTTAACCAAAACGACTCAAGTGTGCCCTGTTTTAGCACTGTGTATTCAAGCACAAATTAACTTTGAGCGCCAAATAAAGCAGAGATGCAATCACTCCTGCCATAGCTCTGTCATATTCCTTGTATGATTTGCTGCCATTTTTCAAATGTGGATAGCTTCAGGAACTTTTTCAAGCCTTCCTTGATATCGCACATCTTTAATCCGAAGCCTAAACATGATGTCACCCCCCTCCACGATTGTAGCTCACTTGGATCTCATGCTCTACCTTCTCCCTCTCTTCTCCTGCACTTTCTGGTAATGATCATCCCCATAGATGTCCACCAAAAGCAATTATATTTGTGAAAGTTGGCTCGATTAAGGCGCTAAAGATGTATTGAAGATGTGCAGATGTGCTATCTTATACAGAGTTAGCTCGCATGTGCTCAAGGTCCTGCATATCTGGCTCTGCACAGGTCAAATACCGGGATGTCGAGCTAATGGACTTCTTCAGCATGAATTCCCAAATCGAAGGATCGGCGGCTCATAAATCGGCAACTATACCGTCCAAGTTTCTGATAGCTTGGCTCGGTACTTCGTCAGCTTGGTCTTAAGTTGGGAACCTGACAGCACGAAGGGGTGCCGACCATAAGATACATCGTCTTATTCGTAGTAGAGTTGTGATTGAATCAGAACTCCGTTAAAGTCGGTTTTCTAGTCAAATATGAATTCCTCTTCTATCAAAACACTTATTGTGCCCTAGGCTATATAATGGGTGTTTAGACGAGGGTTTTTGTGATCAATCATGTGCATTGCGATATTGAGAGTTGTGAGCCGCCGTTACTTAGAGCCAATTTTGAGAGATTGTGTTGTGAGCTTTTGAGAGATCTTGAGTGCTTCTTCCTCGTTGGTGGAGATAGAAGATTTGTACTTATTCTCTTTCGTAATAAAGCTCATTGGTGTTTCCCAAGACTGTCATAGGCCGAAAGTTGCAATCTTACTCTGTACTCGGTTGTGATCCCTATTAGAATAAAAGGGTGTAAGACTATGGCAGTATTGCAATCAACAGAGCGTGAAAGAAGAAACGGAGGCAAAGGTATGGCTATAGTATATGTAATTGAAGAAAAGAGACAATGAAACAGAGAACTTATCAAAGCTGTTTCGTGGGATGACCACTGACTTGAAAGTAATTACGGCGCGACCTCGGCGGTAATCAAATTCGCCGGTTGCTCTCTAAGGCTAACACAACAGCTTCCGAACACGTCTACTCGCTACCAGAAACATTGAAGTTTGCACAAAACAGCTACCCAGGAGTTTTGGAATGAGAGGAAATTATTCTGAAGGAAGAAGAAACCAAATTTTTCGTCTGCAGCAAGAGCAAAGGGCACGGCTATTTATAGGAAGCAAAAAAAGTTGAAGAATTCAAACGGGTAAAATGATAAATGTCGCGTTTGAATGCTGTAACAGCTACAATAAAAACATAGCCGTTTTGACATTAACAAGCCTCGTATGGATGCTGTAATGAAATCGTACAAATGAATATTGCAATCAAATAGCCATTAGAATGTTTTAAATCTGAGACGTGAAGGGGCTATATCCAAAAAAGGAAAGACACGCCGTTCAAAAAGGAAATGCACGCGCGTCACGACACGACCGGCGGGGCGCGAATCACGTCACGACCGGCCAGCCGGCGGCGACGGCACGCGTGCGTTTGATTTCAAACTCATGTACGTCCTCTCTCCTTCACAAAAGAGTCGTACCCCTTGAGGCACAACCCAGGTCTCAATAATTCCTTTATAAACACTTTCAAGGCAAATTGCCCACGCAATGTGGGACTAAAAGGTATAGTGAAAAAGAGAGTGGAAGCTAGTCTTTATAAGAGCCATTATTTCCAACAATTCATTGTCTTCTTCCCTCACCGCGATCGTCTACAGTCCTAGAATTCCGCTTACACAACAATATTAATAGTAATTCAAGACCTTGCTGACCGAAAACAAAGTTTTAGAGCCGTGTCATCGGATGTTAATGTAAAAGTTTCTTTCTTATGAATCAATTCTACGCAGATGTACAATTTTGAACGACATGTATCAATTTGCCCCAAGGTGGGACGCCATCTATGCCCCAAGGTGGGATGCCATCTATGGAAGTTTTATTGAGTTTTCCGAAAACGCTTTAGAATTTCATTTGTGACCATACCTATTTCGCGAACTATTTAGTGTTTGTTCATCAGCATAGTTCTGTGTTTACAGTCGGAACCTTAACAGCATCTCTTGTGCAGGCTGTTGTTGCAACAATTGCTGCCATATTTGGTGCAACAGAGCTGTTTGATGTCTGGGATTGACGAGCGGCCAACCATTGTCGGTGTATGTGTATGCTTCCCAAACCTATCCTCCTGGAACAATCAGAACTCCTTTATTCAATATAGTGTGACCTGTTACTGATTTATATTTTCATTGCGGGATTGTTGATGTTATATGGTGATGATGATGATGTTGTTGAAGATATTGGTATCTATAATATGTTTGATTGTTTGCTTGAAGAATCACTTCCTTTTCTAACATATTTGTATCTATAATAATTTTGAGAAATGGTGTCAGTTGAGTTATCTGATTCTATGTTCTTTCCCGAGTACTATCTTTGTAGAAGATGATGAACAGGACATTCAGTTCGTTGTGAACTTAAAGGCTGTGGATGCCGCTCTTTAATTTGTTAATCTTCGGTCAGATGAAGCTTTGGTTCGAAACCGACTGCTCTGATCAAATCCTGGGCATCGAATGGCTGAGATATGTTTTCTCGCATCCGACGGTCCTGTTTGAATTCACCGATTGCCTCTAAATCCCCTTTCTCCTTCATTCTGGCCTCCAACACAGACCCATGCTTCAATGTTAAGTTCTCTATTAATTGACTTTCCAATTTACTTCCTTAACCTGCCATTGAAGATGGGAAATCATAGAAAGAGTTCGGCTCAGCCAAACTCAAACGAGGCTGGCTTGGCCAAGTTTGGTTAAATTAAATGTGAAATTAAATGTGATCTCACATGTTTATATGTATATGTATGTATAAATGTATGTATAAATGTATGTATGTAGCTTATATTTTAAGCACACGATATGTAGCTAAAATATGCAAATTTATCTGTGTAACTAATATAAATCCATCGATCCCAACTTATTTAGGATGAATGCTGAGATGATGATGATTATACCTAATATACATTATACAAATAAAACCAAATTTTATTCATCAGAATTCGCCACACTCAATATGATGTACTTTGTTATGTTATTTATCGTCAGATATATACATAATTTATTATTAATCGCTTTATTTTTTTAATTGGGTAAAAATTAATATTAGTTGACGTTTTAATACTTACAAGGATCCTGAGACCGCTCTGTCGTTATGTTAGTTAACTAACCTAACGGGTAATGACGTTTCCCCGTGGTCCAAGTAAGTTTCCAGTGGTCCAAGTAACTATTAAACGTAAATTTAATATATTTATCCAGTACTATTGCCTGCGGTGTTGAATTTAATATGCCTGTTATGTTGCATACATATATAAAACTGTGTGGATGTTGTAAATAATTCGGTCTTGTGGTTTGGGATCGGCCATTTTGAGATACACATTTTTATATTCCTCGTTTTCTTTTTTTGTTTTGAGAGGAATTGTAGTGAGGTTATAATGTAAAATACTAAAGACCAGAGCTCAGCCAAATTGAAGACGGAGATGAAATCTGCATTATGCTGGGATCCAAAATGGGTTTCCAAGTTGTATTTTTCATTTCTTTTTGTATTTCATTTTTTGGACTGTATTCGGACATTTTTGGACATTTTGTTTCTAAGAGTATCTGGCCGATCCCCACATGACTGTGTATTTATTTTGCGTGAATTTATTTTTTACAAATATTAATTCATGCTTATTTAATTGCATAATAAATGGCAAAATTAGCGAGCGTTGATTTTGATGTGCTGGATGCGGCAGGAAAGAACTATCTGAGCTGGCGGGTGAACCTGACATTCCACCTGCGCTCAATGGCTCTTATGAGTATGATTCTGGCTCCTACTACTGTGCCTGAGGCCCCAGCAACGGCCTAGGCTACTTCAACCGCGACCCCTGAAGTGACGCAGTCATCTGTCTCTGATATAGATAAAGCGAAATCCATTATCTACATTAGGAGGCACATAGATCGGACCTTAAAAGCCGAATATCTTACAGTAGAGGATCCACTTGAGTTATGGACGACACTGGATGCACGTTATAAATATCAGATTGATGTTATACTGTCCCGTGCTAGTTTCGAGTGGGAAAACCTCCGACTTCAGGACTTCAATTCCGTGTCTGAGTATAACTTAGCACTTCATAATATCACCTCACGCCTGAAGCTGTGCGGTCAAGAAGTCTCGGACCAACGCATGTTGGAAAAGACTTTCACGTCTTTCCATGAAAAGGATGCAATCCTCATGCAACAGTACCGTGAAAGAAATTTCACGAAATTCTCTGACTTACTCTCATGCCTCCTAAGGGCGAAACAGAACAGAGTCTTGTTACTGGCCACTCACAACCTTCGCCCTGCTGGGACTACTCCACTCCCTGAAGCCCATCTCGTTTCTTCCCAGAAGACGAAGGATAAGAAGAAGGCCAGAAAATACAAGGGTAAAGCTGTGATGAAACCGGCTAGAGGACCTCCACAGAACAATAACTACAACCAGTGGAAGAAAAATAATACGTGGAAGAGTAACAACAATGGCCAACCGTCTATTCCCAAGAAGAACTGGGTGGACAAGTGCCATAGATGTGGCATGACTGGACATTAGTCCAGGAACTGCCGCACTCCACGTAATCTCCAGGATCTTTATCAGGCAAGCCTGCAGCCTCGTCCTGAAACAAATCTGGTTGATTCTCATCCTTCAACCAAGCTGACCGCAAAAGACTTCCATCACGACGACTTGCTCGACTGAGCCTTATCTTAGTTTGCTTTTATATTTGCATTTTAAATTCTAGTTTCCTTCATCTGTATTTCCTTTTTAGTACTTTATGAATGCATATTTAGCTTTATTTTATAAAGTCTATTCATTCTGATATATAGATGAAGTGTGATATATTGTGGACAGTGCATTGATGCACTGGTGAAGCATTAAAATTGCTCCCACATACAACGAGACTAAAAGATGCAATTTCTCTCCTAAATCATAGAGTAATCTTCCAAGTTTCAAGGATATTTCGTTTAAACGAACATAACTTGGAAACTATGGATAATAAATAGTGAATATCTTTATGTAACTCGTCAAGAGGATGGCCAGAAGACCATCTACACACGATTCGTTGGACCCCCGTCTGGTCCCTATCATTACAGATATTTATCCTATATAAAGCCAACTTGACTGAGCACCAGAAGTGCCTTTCATTGCCAGAGTTTTCAACTCTGGCACAATAGATTTGGTCATCCTGGATCAGCGATGATGGACGCATCATCAAATGAATCCATTGGAGAACCTGAAGATTTTTCAAAAGGTTGAGTTTCCTTGTCCGCCCTTGTCATAAGGGAAAACTTATATATAGACATTCTCTCCTGAAAGTGAGATTAGAGTCTCCTGGCTTCATAGAGAGTATACATGGTGACATTTGCAGGCATATTCACCCCGCAAGTGGCCCATTTCGGTACTTCATTGTACTGATAGATGCATCTACTAGATGGTCCTATTGTGCCTTTTTTTTATCCACAAGCAACCTAGCTTTCTCAAAAGCTGACAATATGGGTGAATTCACTAAACATGTCTTTCAAAACTACTATCAAGCAACTGGCATTGAAATTGAACATCATGTAGCATGTTCATACTCAGAATGGGTTATCAGAGTCTCTGATAAAGAGACTCCAATGGATTTCACGTCCATTGCTAAATCCCAGTTGCCTGTGGATGTTTAGGAATACTCCATACTGCATTCCGCATCGCTTATCACGATACGGCCCTCTTGTGGCTATATCTTATTGCTGATGCCGCTTGCTTATGGTTCACCACCAAACATATCTCATTTGAGAGTGTTTGGATGTGCTAATATACGTCCCAATAGCACCACCTTAGAGGACCAAAATGGTTCCTCATCAAAACTAGTTATCTTTATATGGTTTGATTCGCCATGTATTATTAGATACCTAGAACCCCTGACAAGCGATGCATTAAAGGCACGTCTTGATAACTGTGAATTTGATGAGCAAAGTCTCATTTAAATCGGCACACAGTCTAAAGAAGCCTGAAGCTTCTGAGACCATATCATGGGACATAAAAGTCATAATCTTGTTATGATCCGCATACTATTTCTGTGTGAAAATGAGCTCCTGAAGATCCACATTCAGACTAAAGTACATCAATTGCCGGATAAATTCACGGACAAACCATAAGATTGTTCGTTCATACGTCCCTGCTGCCAACACGCCAGCTACGACTGACATCCCCAAAGATAGATGCAATCCACAGGCAGTAGAATTGGCTGTACCTCAATTGAAAAGAGGACGTCCGACAGGTTCAAAAGATAAAGTTCCTCGAAAGAGGAAGATTCCTGGAGATATTAAAATGATCCCTCCGCAGGATTCTGAGCTCAGACCAACGACCTCTCCCCTCATGTTTCCCATGCAGAGGAAATAATAGTAGAAACATCATTATATTACGTACGTACTGGAGAGGTACTGGACAGATATAGCACAGTCGACGACGACGATTTTGCTTTTGCTATTGCAATTCACGTCGCTGAATACGACGATGATGTCAACCCACTTTTCTATAGCGTAAACGCATAGATTGGCCAAAGTGGGACGAGGCAATAAGAGTAGAGCTGGACTCACTCTTGAAACGCAAAGTCTTTGGACCAGTAGTCCAAACACCTGAATATGTAAAACCTGTGGAAATAAGTTGGTTTTCATAAGAAAAAGAAATGAAGAAAATGTGATCATTTTCCTATTTTATACTAAGCCTAACCGTCTCTGGAAAAGCCAAGAAATGCATCACATGAATGTTGTGACTGCATATCTATACGGCAAGATATATATATATATATATATATATGATTCAATGTAGAAAAGGTGGCACCTGATCCAATGGATCAGGTGCAAAGACACAAAAAAGGTGGAAAGTACAAGTCCCACATGGGCTTGTACTCGCTGGGGCCCACCTTTTTGTGTCTTGCACCTGATCCAGTGGATCAGGTGCCACTTGCTCTACATTAATCCCATACATCTATATGAAACTTCCAGAAGGGTATACTCTACCCCCCGAGATTAAAGAGAGACGTAGGAACGTCTTCTCTATATAGGCTTCAAAGATCATTACATGATCTTAAGCAATCAAGAAAAATGTGGTATAACAAATTTATCGAATTTCTTGCGGAACAAGGATTCACTAATAATGAAGTCCACCAGTGAATCTTTATCGAAAGAATGTGGACAGGATTTGTAATAGTCTCCGTATATGTCGACGACTTAAATCTAGTAGGATCTCCTGTAGAGACCTTTGAGATATCTGATAGCCTTAAGCATACCTTCGTAATGAAATACCTAGGCAAAACAAGGTATTGTCTCGGCTTACAGATTAAACACCTTCATGGTTTAATCCTTTTATACCTATCATATTCTTCATACACCAGGAGTTTATGAAGAAAGATGTCCATTTGCAATCAATTAAAAATGGATGCTTATTTATGATGCCTTCCCGTTACTGGAAGAGGGGGAGGACATCCTAGGTCTTGAAGAGCCTAGCTTATGGCCAACTGCACGTGTCTCTAATAGAACGTCTGCAGTAAAGCTGTTAGCCAGATACAGTGCTGCCCTGGAGAGCACCACTGGACCAATGATAAGCTGCGTCTGCGCAACTTCCAAGGGTCAAGGATCATCATCCAAGGAATATATATCGCATATGCTAGTTTACAGATCATCGCGATGACTAAGCAAAATGTCCGGCCACCTCCTAAAGATCTACACATCATCCTCCAAAGTCTACATCTTCTGAGAAGCTCATCATCCAAGAAGAAGTCTAGAATACGCTCAGCCATGTCCAGTAGTACCTTGCAGACACAGTGAAGACTGGGTAAAAGAATACATACGTGGAGTCATCTACCAACTTCGAAGAGCGTACCACTCCAGAGCGCCACTGTTTTCCAGTAGCCACTAGATATGAGTGAAACTTGTATAGATGGGTGATGATTGTATTTGCTTTCAGAACATGATGGATGTATAGACGAATAGAAAATGATTATATAGATACATAAGAGATATGCAAGCCTG
This sequence comes from Scilla litardierei, assembly GCA_030789695.1. Lineage (NCBI taxonomy): Eukaryota > Viridiplantae > Streptophyta > Magnoliopsida > Asparagales > Asparagaceae > Scilla > Scilla litardierei. The sequence goes on along the minus strand of CM061137.1, from coordinate 12,546,071 downwards.
AAGCTTGTACAGATCAGGAGAAGTTGATAGTAGAGTTGTACTCTTTTTCCTTAGCTATGGATTTTCCCACTGGATTTTCCATAGCCAAAGGTTTTTAATGAGGCAACGTCATTTAACTCTGGACCCTTAAGTGTCCACCCCTAATGAAAGCTAAAAGATCTACAAGCATAAGGCTTGTATGGATCAGGGGGAGTCACCAGTTGGTTGTACTCTTTTTCCTTAAAACTGCTGGTTTTTCCCACTGGGTTTTCCACATCTAAGGTTTTAACAAGGCAACCACAGTGGCTCTGGATTCAGAAGTATCTACCTCATTAGCATATTGAATCCTAAAGTATTCATATGATTAACCCAAGGTAATGGAGAGATAAGGGGGAGTGTTGTGAGTTGAGGGAGGCCTTTGGCCTCCCTCCCCTCATTATCTTCCATTACACCCCACTACTAAGTAGTAGGGGTCCCTTGGGCTTCTTACCCCCTCCCTATTGAGGAAGAATATATAGAGAGCCATGGCTTATGACATGACTACTCGACACTTTGAGATTGGTATCATCTTATGAGTTTATAACACTTTTATCAAATTTGTTGGAGTTGGGTATGCTCATGATGGGCTAACCCATGGATTAAAACGTAATTATAATAAATATAAGGCAGATATATGCAAATTCGATTATTCTTTATGAATAATTGTAATTAAGAGAAGTTCAGGGTTCACATTGGAAATGTGTTATATTAACTACCCTATGGTTGGAAAAGTTACGTTGTTTACTTTCCAAGGTTAATTAACTTCTCATTCCCTTAAGCATATAAATACTCTCCTTCTCTTTGAGAGAAAAAAAAGAAAATAAAAACTCTTACCTTCTTTTCTTTCTCCTCTATCCTAACACAAAGAAGAAGTAGGTCATGTTTGTAGTGATTTATGTTTGGCTTCCATTGGTGATTCCAAATTCAATCTAAAGCGTGTAATTCCTCCTTTCGATCTCATTACGATGTAATTAAACAAGATGATAGGTTCATCTCCATTATTTTTCTACAAAATTCGAAAAAAGTTATGAAAAAAGAATATTTGACTTATAAATATTTTTCTCTCTGGCAAGTTCACTTTCCATAAAAGGTTAAAACCTTCTTCATGGTTTTCCTCGAACAAAAGCTGCAGAATAGGCTTTTGAAAAATGGTTGGCAAGGTCAAAAAATTTGCCCCTCCTTTTTTATAAATACATCTGCATCAAATGTGTCTATAGTCCAATATTGTGTGTATGGTTACTTGAACATGTGTTGATCATGTCATATCCATACCTCATACTTGTACTATTTGGATTATATGAAGAGAATAATGTAGAAAAAGTGGCACATGATCTAATAGATCAGGTGCCAAGACACAAAAAGTGGAAAGTACAAGCCACACATGGGATTTTACTTTCTGTGGGGCTCACCTTTTGTGTGTCTTGCACTTGATCTGTTAAATCAGGTGCCACCTGATCTACATGATTCTCTTATATGAAATGGGTCGTATCTTATACTTAACCCGAATCGGATGGAAATATACTCTTCCATCCTAAGGAAAACAGTATTATTTCCTACATTCATCTATCTATCAAAATAATGTATGGAAAATAGTATTATTTACTACATTCATCTATCTATCAAAATAATGTATGTGATGTCAGCAGTAAAGAATTTCTCGTGCTGACGCACATCTACATCATTGTTTTTATTTGAGCCGTGCTATCTGCACCGCAACGTGTGCAGTGCAGACACAGAAAAAAGAGGAGCATGAATTGACATGGCGTTTTTCTGTGCTCGTCAATTCTCAACCCAGTTATATGTGCCTGACAAAACGGTCGGTGAGAGGTCAAATCATTTTTTTAAATTGACAGAAAGGAGAAAAAAAGCGAAGCGACCCATGAAGACATCTCCCTCTGCAGCTTCGACGAATGGGGCCCAGCGCCGAAGGACCTCCTACTCTCGAACCCCCCGCTCCTCCTCCTTGCCGCCGTCGGCGCCGTCCTCTGCGGCGACACTGAGTGCGACATCCGCTTCTCCCCTCCTCCACCCCCCTCCGCTGCCGCAGGTAGCATCAGACTCGACATCTCCTGCTTCAGCCTCGCATGCCCTGCCTCCAGCTCTTGGATTTCTTCGGCAGCTCCTCAGCTAGTGGAGTGCTCTCCATCTCTCTCTCTCTTTAGGGTTTGGCGGCCCCCCCGCTCTCTCTCTCTCTCTCTCTCTCTCTCTCTCTCTCTCTCTCTCTCTCGGTTGAGGAGCCGCAGTCCTTGCCGGAGATCGATGATGCTGATGTAGTTCCGTAAGCGTGCCCATGAACTTGGAAACTTATATTTTGATCAAATCTTCTGTTTTTTAACTGCTGAATGCATAATAACAACATATGCCCGCAAGAAGCAGTGGGGCAGATACCGATGGCGTTTGTGGTGAGGCAACCTGGAAGCAGCCTCAGCGAGTTGTTTCTTTAGTGATTTCTTGAGGTAATGCCGGCATGATGGCATTTTTTGTGAAGGTTAATTGATGAAACTTATTACATGCTTCAATGTTTGTTGGCCTTTTAATTTGTGCATTTTAGATCTAGATGAATAATCTTTAGAAAGTGCCTTTCGGTTATATATTAACAGTACTATATTTTTGTTGCTTAGTCCTTGCTTTTAACTGTCGGCGAGTAAGAAGATTACTGATGCGTGCGGAGAATCACGTGGTGATGCCGTTGGACGATTTGAAAGCTCTTATGGACCTTTTGACCAAAATAAGCCGACACAAAGCATAAACAAAGCACATACATGCAACCTGCAACACTTTCGTAAAAAGCAAAAACAAAGCTGTGTTGACAAATCTTGAGAAATCAACTTTGTTTGGGCACTTTCTTCTCTATCGATCTACTGCAACTATAAGCACCAACCCTCCCTATATAAGCTGATCTATTTACTTGACCCCTCTGCAACCCCCACCATCGTGACAGCCACCGCCCACTGCAATTCCCCTACAGCGCGTGTGCACCGTCGTGCCCTACCGCAACTCCCGTCGTCGTGCACAGCAGCGTGAGCACGCCGTCGTGAGGTCTCTGTCGCGAGCTAAGATTTCTTTACCTGATTCAGTAATAATATTTCTCCAAAAAAGAACTCTGTTAGTCTTAGTATGTGTTATATTTAAAATAGAACTATGTTTGTCTATTTGAACAACATGATCTCACCAAACTATGGAAGATGTAAATGTTAAAGCCCGAAACCTACAATAAATGGTTCATATTTCGTCCTGATGATAAAGAAAAATATATATACTTAGCACATAAGTCGTAGAACTTGAGTTATTCTGTATGTTGTTATGTTGTGAACGAGTAGGTGACTATACAGTTTCATGCCATCTCATTACCTAAAGAAGATCATCGAAGTTTGCTTCAATATAAAGTTCTTAGGTTAGTAAGATGATATGTTCTTCCAATATTATGTAGTATTCATATTCGCATGGGCTTGGGGTTTACTGATAAGTATAAGAACATGCTTTAAAATGAAAACTATGTCACCCCCTAAAACGAAGGAAAAAATGATCGTATTTGCAAACATCAACTAAACAGCTACCACTATAAAATTAATGTTTTAATGATAAAAATTAACGTTTTAACTAATGCTTTAACTAATTTAATTTTAATTTTGAAAAAACTTTTGCTCATGCTATACTATGCTATTCTATGTTGATGTAGTTTCTATTTTAACTTACCAATGTCTTTAACTTGACATGGATGGTAGAAAGAAATCTGACAATTGGTGATCCCATGATCGATTTTTAAGCTTATTTTCCTTTATTTTTTCTAATTTCCAGTCTTTTGAATGCAAGATTTTGTAAATATCGGGGGGAAATGAGAAATCTTTTCTCACAAGTTAAATTATTATAACTAGGTACACGAGCATACTCAATAAACTATTTTTTCAAACTTGTCTTCGGACAAAATACATAACAAATAATAATAACTAAACTCAAGAAGGAGAGAATATATGATACGCTAGATACGTAGATATAGGCATTATGGGTGTGCACGGGTACATGGTACCTAGATACTCGATCGGAACCTACCCAAATAGGTAGGTTCCGGGTAGATACCCATTAGTTCTGGGTAGGTTCCGGGTAGGAAAATTAGGAACCGGTGTGAATCGGGTCCGGGTCCGGTTCCCATCTATAGGAAACGGGTACTCGGACCCGGAATCGAAGACTGGCTAAGGACTTGGGTATGGTGTTGGAGAGAGAATTATGCGACAGGTTCAAATACTCAATATTGATCAATCCACCTAGCGATTCAGGAATCTGACCTTGGAACAAATTATCAGAAAGATCCAAACACATAAGCATTTGAAGCTCCCCAAATGAAGTTGAAATGTTACCTGAGAAGTGGTTCCTGGAAATAAACATTTTGCCTAAAGCTTTCAATTCCCTTATCTGCGAGGGGATGGAGCCATCTAGATTATTGTTGTTCAGACCCAATTCGATGAGCCTACTTAGGCTCCACAATCTAATGGGAATGCAGGAAGACAATTTGTTGTGAGACATGAACATGTGTTGTAGCCCGTTGAGATTTCCCAGTGAATACAGTATCGGTCCAGAGAATTCATTCATTTGAAGTTGGAGGTCACTTATGCTTGTCATCAGCCCAAGTTCGAAAGGGATGGAGCCACCTATCCCATTGTGATCCAAGTAGAACACCTCCATTGTCTTTAGCCTTGTGGTTGCCAATGGCATTGTCCCCGTCAGCTGGTTTTCTGCTAGATTGAACTCAGACAGGCTGCTTAAATTGCCGAATCCTTCAGGAATGTTTCTCGATATTCAGTTAGCCTCAATGTCAAAACATTGAAGAATGGTAGAGAGATTATCGACTGAATCTGGAATAAGGCTGTCTATCTTATTTGCTCCAACATCAAGCGACAATAAGTTCTTGCAGTTGGAAAGAGAGGTGAGGAAATCGAGCCCTCCTGTCAGTAGGGTTACAGGGTACCCAGAACCTACCTAGAACCATAGGGCCCGGTAGATTCCAGGTATAGGGTTCAACTGCGTAGGTTCCGGGTCCAAAGTTTAGGAACCGGTCCCTTGCCGGGTAGGGTCTGGGTAATGTAAAAAAAGGTACCTGGACCCGCACACCCCTAATAGGCATACTGCTGCCAACTGTTTCTGTATACAGTACAAAACAGTTGGATTTGGGGTTAAGTTTTTGGATTGATTTATAAATTAATTTATATCAAAGAAAATATAAATTAATGAAATAAATATAAACATTTATATTTTATATTCACAGGAATTGATTCCCAAGCTCGAGCACGACCGATATCCCTAGCTCCAGCCATGCTTTCCTGCAAAGATCTCCATTCAAGTACATGTTTACATTTATAGCTATCTAAATTGTGCAATGTTTATGTTTAAGTATTAATATGACCTTTAGTTGTGGTTGGAAACAGTTTATGGTCATTGGTGAACATTGGTGGACGTGTATGGAACCCAACTTTGGGGTTTTAGAGTATTTGTGATAATTGAGGCTTTGCTGTAGGGTTTGTTGATGAATATGGAATACACTAATTGGTTTGACGGAAATTACTATGAACAGTATAATGAAATTAATTTGAATGAGCCTCCTAGTTGGCCCATTTCAGTAAGTATGATTTTGCATTTACTATATTTATAATTGTTAATGAAACTTATGCATATCTAACGAATATCGTAGGATGATATACGTGAAACGAATTACGAGCCTGAATCATGTGATCAAACAGTAGACTATACAGATGATTTCAACACTGACGAGGTTATTATTGCGCCTTATTTTAATTACCAAAACTTTAAGAAGCTTCATTCACAATATAATACATTTGATTTAACACAATCTCAGGTGTTTGTTACTCGTGATGATCTCATAAATTGGGTGAGAGATACTGGAAAATGGAATGAATAAATCATTGTTATAAAGCGGTCAGATACACCACAACCGGGGAGGACAGGCTCTGTGACATTGGTGTGTGTGTGGAGTGGGCTGAGTTTTGTAGGTTTGGTTGGGCGATTCCTTTATCATCCGTGCATCCACACTGAAAAAATTGGTCATTGATAGCGACATGGATAAGGAGTATGAACACTGGTCATTCGCTCAAGACCTAGAGGCTGTTCAGAGGCGATTTGATATCTATGATATATAAGGAAAAAGAGCCATTCATGGCAAAGTACGTGAATTAGCTTATCATGATACTACACAATGTGACAGCCACTGGAAAGGGTTAAAACGAAAGTTCGTCCACGTTCTAAAGTTGACAAAGCAACCAAACGGAATCCTTCGTATTTCGAACACAGTGATGCGGTGTATGATAGTGTTCCTGCTCTAGGAATCGACATGTCGGTGAAATCGTCGAAACGCAAGAAAATACCATATTCTGAATGGTTTCCTAAATAATTTGTTCCTTACATTGAAAATATTGTTGATGTAGTGCCTAATGGCAATTGCGGATTTCGAGTCATTGCAGAGTGGGTAATCTTGGTCTGTGAGGGCAATTGGTTTCAAATAAGGCGGGATTTACTCGATGAGTTGATCCGTTGGCATAATGATTACATTGAATTGTTGGGGGCTGACCGTACTAACGAGATTGAAAATATACTTCATATGCCCAAACCCATAGTAGCACCCTTCGGTAAATGGATGACCATGCCCGATATGGGTCATTTGATTGCTTCAAGATATAATGTAGTCGTCCATTGATCGAACCATTTGTGCGTGACATTTCTTCCATTAAGAGATACACCGCCACCGCCAAAAGAACAGAAAATTATTGGGATCTGCTTCGTGCAGAATAATCATTTTGTAAAGGTATTTTTAAAATGTTATTAATCTTATGACTATTAAGAGTTTCTTTTCAATTATATATAATCTTTTCATCACGTATGCAGGTCATCATGCATGAAGGCTCACCAATACCACCCGTTTCTCTGCAATGGAAAAGATAGCATTATGCATATGCTAGCGGATGGGAGACTCCTTACGTACAAAGGATGCTTCACTTTAGATCTTTATTACATATGAATATAAATATAGCAACCCAAGATGTATTTATAGATTTAGGTTAATGTAAAATATGTCCATTTCTTTACTATCTTAATCGAACAGTTTTATATAAAATTTAATGCATGCCCGTTAACAGTTTTATATAAAATTTATTGATTACTTTGTTGGATCAGCAATGTGTTGAGGAGAACAGCATGGCTGCAACTGGTTATGTTAGGGTTAGGGTTAGGGTTAGGATATGGCTTTAGGGTTAGGCAAATTGGTTTGGTTTATGATTGCAATGTGTTGGCTGGTGTTGTTTGTAGAAATTCTTTAAAGTTAATCTTTATCAATTGGTTTCTAATATACAGGTGCACCATTATCATACGATCTTAAGTTTTCTATTGTGGACAAGCATTACTCTTTATTGCTATGTAAGTAATGTTTAACTTTAGTTAATATCAGTTTATGATTGCTTTTATTTATTCCAAAATTAGTAATTTGCTAAAATATGGCTTTGTATTTTATACAGATGGATGCTGCGAAGGAAGCTGATTTACGTAAAACTGTAAGGCACCAATCATTCTTATACAATATGTGCACTCATTTGTTTTCTAATCAATCTTGTATAGTTATATGTTAACTTGCTTAAGAACCATAATATAGATGTTAAGTTACGTTCTTATAAGAAAATTTGGTGGGATAAGGTATGATTGTCATTATACACATAATCATTTTCATATTAAAATATTTTAATTAATAATTATTTCTTATTATTAAGGCCAAAAATGACTGAAACAATTGAGTTGCTGACGCAGACCCTTTCTTGCTGAGTTGGAGCCTCGTCAATCGGTTGAGTGGGACCCTAAGTTGGAAGAACCAGAGTCGCTGATGGGTGGTAGTCGACTTATGGTGCTCATTCGACCCACGAACGGATTGAGCCTCAGTCGATCGATATAAAGAGGCTCATGTACGACCTTCTCGTATGATCGGGACTCGATGATCTGCACCACAAGGAAGCGTTAGGGGGGTTGGATCTGGGTCCCGACCCAAATCCCCTCCGATGCTTAAGTTAGAATTGAACTTAAGAGAGTGAGGGAGCTTGAAGCAGCTGAGATCGACCCGTGGAGGTTCGTCTTAGGTCTGGCATCGCAAGCTCTTTTGTGGAAGAAATATAAGATAAAATATGTAATCTCAGAGTATCAGAACTCGTACGTCCTCTATTCTGTCCGTCCCCCTGTATTTATAGACCTCCGGGGTCTTTTCAGTGACGTTAGGAGGATAACGGTCACCAATTATGGTGCCATGATGTTCCTCCTTTAATAGGGGTAACCGTAGCCCACGTCCCCGCTATTTATGAGCTCACCTTCAATCCCATGTTCAATTGGTAGGAGTGCAACAGGCGATTGGTAGTGGGCTTTGACTGGGTTATCTTCAGGCCTATTTAGGGGGCTCCGCGGGCTTCAGTCGCTCATCGAACGTGCTCCCGAGTGTCGGCCCAATGACTCAATAATGGCCCCCGTCGCTCGGCCCCAGACAGTTTGTATGTTGGGGTTAAGCGACGTTACATCGCATCAATGGGGCACGGTAATCGAGGAATTAATACTCGAGTTTTAGGCACCAAAGCGCCCGATTCGCTGATTTGGATGATTCGCCAGTTCGAAATCCAAGATGCTAAGTGGTTCAGGTCTTCAACACGAGTCTCATCATGCCGTGATCAGTGGCGTAACCATGAATTTATTTTGCACTGGGCAAAAATAATGATAATCAAAGAATAATTTCTTTATAAAATATTAAAACAAAAAAAATTAAGGCTAAAAATGTTTTGATTACATATCAGTAAAACACTGTCATGTGTGTGTGTATATATATATATATATAATATAAAAAAGTGTCTATTTACATCAAACTCTATCTAAACTGATATATACTCTACTGTTGACTATGTATCATATGTCTCACTTAAGACTTCAATAATATCTTTTTTTGAAATAAAATGAAAACAAAATTTTCATTCATTTTGAAGACATTTTAGCTTTAAAAATTAATATATTAATATGTATCGAAAATTGATAACCAATGCCAAGCAGAAATGAATGAAAAAGCTAGAATTCACATAACAAGCATGCAACCAGCATTTACCGTGGGCACGATAACTAGTACACCAGAGGTGCGTCCTTCCTGATCCTCTGTTCTATAGTTCGAATTAGGTTTAACGTTGGATGAAATCAAAAAAGAAAGATTTCTTTTTCGATTTTCACCCACTTCAGTTTACAAATTTTTTGATGCATTTAGATTTAGTTAGATAGATATGTATTGATTTAATAATATCAAACATATACAAAGTAAAGAAGTGATTTAATGTTTTCATATATAGTATAAAATTCAAAGTGCAGAATTAAATTTTACTTTAAAAAGCTTTTTTTGCTTTCAACAGATCATACATGTTATGCAATTATCCTAGTAGAAGAACTACACAACCATTGTTAATGAACTCGCTTTGTCGACTTCATCTCGCTTAGTTTTGGCCAAAAAATGAGTGCCAAAAGAGATAGAAAATTTGATAGGTTTAAAATTAATAGAAAATTTAACAAACTTAAAATTTTAAAATTAGTTCTTTTTATAGTGGTGTAGGTATACATAGTAAAACTTTACATACGTATATTAAATCTTTTAAAAGATTAAAAACTTAAAAGTGTTGTGAATGGGTATTTACTGGGTTGGTGAGTTATTGGGCCAACCCAAGTGGTTGGGCCCATACCCACTTGTATTCTCCCCTTTGGCTATAAATATAGACTTGAGGGTTCTCCCCTCAATAATTGATTCGTAACACGTTATCAGCACGAGTCTCTAAAATTATTCCACAAATTTTTCTGTTCGTTGCGAAGGCGAAGGCGAAGGTGAGACGGTAGATCCACGAGCGCGGTGCAAGGCTTCCTCCATCAAGGGTCGTCATCCGCGTAGGGCTTCGAGCAACCGTCGCTATATCCGGAGGACGGATATAGAGGTAAAAACTCTAAAAACAAAGTTTTTAATCATACGTATGATTACCCCTCCCCTAGATCTCACAAGATCGTCATGGGGATTCATCGTCGCCTTGAAAACGACGGATTTTTCTTCCCAAAAATCAAATTTTTTAAAGGGTTTTTTGGGATTTTGTCAAACCCTAAATTAAACCCCGTCGGCGGCCTCGCCGCCAGCCCCGCCCCCCCTCCCCCCGCCTGTAGCGGGGGTCGACCTGCCGTTCCTCCCAACAGAGGCGGTCTCCGACCAACCCCGCCGCCCCCCGCCTGTAGCGGGGTGGCGGCGTCCCTTCGTCGCGACCAACAGGGGCGGTCCCTGACCGCCCCCGCCGCCCCCCGCCTGTAGCGGGGTGGCGGCGTCCTGTCGTCAAGCCCAACAGGGGCGGTCCCCGACCGCCCCCGCCGCCCCCCGCCTGTAGCGGGGTGGCGGCGTCACTTCGTCGCGCCCAACAGGGGCGGTCCCCGACCGCCCCCGCCGCCCCCCGCCTGTAGCGGGGTGGCGGCGTCTTTTCGTCGCGCCCAACAGGGGCGGTCCCCGACCGCCCCCGCCGCCCCCCGCCCGTAGCGGGGTGGCGGCGCCCCCCCCGTTGCGCCAATCAGGGGCGGTCCCCGACCGCCCCCCGCCGCCCCCTCGCCTGTAGCGGGGTGGCGGTCCCCCGACCCACCGATGAGGGCGGAACCCTCCGCCCTCCGCCCCCCTACCGGCAGCGGAGGGTGGGCGCAAACCCCCAACCCCGATCAAGGCGGCGGCGGCGGCTAAACCCTAGCCGCCGCCGCCCCCCACACCCAAAAACCCTAATCGGGTCTCTACAGCCAGACAGACAAAAAAAAGGGTTATTATTTTGGCCTGCGGCCCGAAGCCCGCAGGCCGGCCTGCGGGCTTCGGCCCGCAGGCCAAATCTTATTATTAAAAAAAACAGTTATCCTTTGGCCTGCGGCCCGAAGCCCGCAGGCCGGCCTGCGGGCTTCAGCCCGCAGGCCAAATTCTGTTAAAAAAACAGTTATCCTTTGGACTGCGGCCCGAAGCCCGCAGGCCGGCCTGCGGGCTTCGGCCCGCAGGCCAAATTCTGTTAAAAAAAACGGGGAGGCGGGGGCGTTTACGGGCTGAAATTTTGTGAAATATCACGGCAAATTACGGGACAAATACCGGGCAGACAAGGACGTTTTGGGGATTTTTTGGGGAACTTTTTTGGGATGACGAGGGAGACTTTTCCCTCTGACAAAGAAAATGTTAATTTTGGGCTCTTAATCAATTTGATTGATTAAACCCATTTACTTTACAACCTATGCATTGTAATCTCTTTTACATGTTTTACATCTCTGGCAAAATTATGTGGATATTATTTGCGTGGTTGTACATCTTATTTAAAAACTTAATAATTAGGAAGATCCTGCGACCGCTCTGCCGTTAGTTACCTAACCTAACGGTGTATGACGTTGCCCAGTGGTCCAATAATTATTAAGCGATTAAATATTGCTTTATCCTCATATGAATAAACTGCCTGTGATGTCTGTGGATGAAAATGTCTATGAGCACAATATTCTTGCATGAATTGCTAAATGTGGTTTTTGGATCGGCCGTTTAGTCCCACAGTTTTATTTCCCGCACTTTTCTTTTATTTTTGAGAGAAATTGTAGTGAGGAATTTATGTAAATGTCAAAGAAAGAAGACCTACTTCCATGGAGTCGGAAGCTACGCTTGAAGACGAAGATATTAAATGGGACCCACGGGGTTTCCAAAGTTGTATTTTCATTTTAATTCAAGCTGCAAATTTGTATAATTTGGACTGTGGACTTTTGGACTCTTTCTTGTGGGACTGGCCGATCCACACATTTAGCTTTTCATTAAATATTGCTTCCGCATGAAAATGTTTTTTCTGGTTGATTATTAATTCATGCATGTTTGTGCTCTGCTAGATAAATGGCTAAAATTGCAAGCGTTGACTTTGAAGTGCTGGATGCATCAGGCAGAAACTATCTAAGCTGGCAGCTAGATGTTAAGTTTCACCTGCGGGCAAAGTCCCTCATCACGGCTGTGACTGAAAAAGAAAATGTTAGCGATATAGAGAAGGCGCAAGCCATCATCTATATTCGCCGCCATGTGGACAAGACCTTAAAGGCTGAGTACCTTACGGTCGAAGATCCACTTGAGCTATGGACCGCCCTTGAGGACAGGTATAAACATCAGATAGATGTTATACTCCCCAGGGCGAGATATGAGTGGGAGAACCTGAGACTGCAGGACTTTAAGTCCATTGCTGAGTACAACTCAGCACTTTTTAGCATCACCTCACGCCTGAAGTTGTGTGGTGAAAAAGTCTCAGAAGATCGCATGATGGAAAAGACGTATACGTCTTTCCATGAAAAGGATGCGATACTTATGCAGCAATACCGTGAACGTAAGTTCACCAAGTATTCAGAGCCGCTGTCATGTCTTCTCATGGCCGAGCAAAACAGAGAGCTTCTTCTCGCCACTCACAATATGCGCCCTCCCGGCACTGTCCCCCTACCAGAAGCTCACCATACCTCTTCCTTCAAAAAGAAGAGGGACAATAAAAGAAAAGAAAGACCACAGAAAGGGGGACAACAGAAAAGAGCCAAGGGCCCACCACAACAGCGCAAGAATGAAGGGAAGCGCAAGTTCACCTGGCGCAGGAATGATAACAAGAAAAACAATGCACCCCCACCCAAGAGGGACTGGGAAGACCAGTGCCACAGCTGTGGCATGACAGGCCACTGGTCTAGAGTGTGCAGGACCCCAGTGCATCTCCAGGAGCTTTATAAACAAAGCAAGAAAAAGAATGCTGAATCAAACCTGGTGGCTGCGAATAATGCAGTCAAATTTACAGCAAAAGACTTTGAGTCAGATAATCTGCTTGATTAGCCTGTTATCATTTATCTTAGCATTTCTATTGTATGAACATTTTTTTTTTTCATGAGAGCTTTTATGTATCTTCAATTCTGCTGAATAAAATTTAGCTTTTCTGAATGCAAATGTTTACTCATTTTTAGATGGAATGCTCTCATGACTGCTTAGTAGACAGCGCGTCAACACATACGATCCTTCAACACAAATTCTATTTTCATAACATTATCCCGTATAAGAGCCCTGTAAACACAATTTCAGGGCCATCAGACATAATTGAAGGTTCTGGGAATGCAACCTTGTTGCTCCCCAATGGAACAGAAATAAAAATAAAAGATGCACTTTACTCTCCGAATTCCAAGAGAAACTTACTAAGTTTCAAAGATATCCGTTTTAACGGATTCCACTTGGAAACAGCAAATGTCAAAGAAAACGAATTACTGTATGTAACGTCTCAAGAAAATGGAGTTAAAACCATTCTTGAACGTTTTGAGAGCCTCTCATCAGGCCTCTACCATACAAAAATTCGGAGAGAGGAAGCAAACCTGACGGAGCACCTGAAGTGCCCGACATCGGCCAAATTCTTACTTTGGCACGATAGACTTGGCCACCCCGGATCTGTGATGATGCACCGCATCCTAGCACAATCCCATGGGCATAACCTGAAGAACCAGAAGATTCTTCAGAAGGGAGAATTCCCTTGTGTACCCTGCTTTAAGGGTAAATTAATAACAAGGCCATCACCACTTAAAGTGGATATTGAGTCTCCTAGCTTCCTTGAAAGAATACACGGAGACATATGTGGACCTATCCACCCCCCTAGCGGGCCTTTTCGGTACTTTATGGTACTGATCGATGCATCTTCGAAATACTCGTATGTGTGTCTACTTTCAACCCGCAACTTAGCTTTTCCAAAGCTTTTGGCACAAATAATAAAGTTGCGGGCGCATTTCCCAGACAACCAAATAAAGAAAATACGTCTGGATAATGCGGGGGAATTTACCTCTCAGTCATTCCAAGAATATTGCCAGGCAACGAGAATAGAAATTGAACATCCGGTGCCACATGTTCACACCCAAAATGGGTTAGCTGAGTCGCTAATTAAAAGACTCCAATGGATCGCACGACCATTGCTGATGAAATCCCAGTTGCCGGTGGATGCATGGGGACATGCAATTTTGCATGCTGCATCACTAATAAAAATTAGACCCTCAGGAGGTCAGAGTCTATCTCCAATGCAACTCGCATATGGAACGCCGCCGAACATCTCTCACTTGAGAATCTTCGGCTGCGCAGTTTATATCCCCATTGCACCACCATAGAGGACCAAGATGGGCCCTCAACGTCGCCTAGGTATCTACGTAGGGTTTGACTCACCCTCCATTATAAGATACCTAGAACCCCAAACGGGGGACGCCTTCAAGGCACGCCTTGAAGACTGCAATTTTGATGAGACGTATTTCCCCAAAATGGGCCTAGACATCGAAAAGTCTAGTGCAAAGCAAATGTTGATGTGGGATACAAAAAGCTTGACCCACTACGATCCGGTAACAAGACAATGTGATGATGAGATCCAGAAGATCTTACACATCCAGGACACAGTCCATTGATTACCGGACTCGTTCACTGACAACCAGAAGATTGTCAGATCACACATCCCTGCTGCGAATACTCCAGCTAGGATTGACATCCCGAAGGATGGATGCAATCCACCTGCAGCAGAAGTGGCTGCACCTCAACAGAAAAGAGGCAGACCACCAGGCTCCAAGGATAAAAATCCAAGAAAAAGAAAAATATCCGGAGACCTTGGGACGATACCCCCACAGAGAAACGAGCTCGTGTCCATACCCTCCCCCCTCCCGGAATCCACTGCAGAGGAACTGCAGGGAGAAACAGAAATTTCACTAAATTATGTACGTACAGTGGAGGTATTGGACAGAAAGAGTACAGTTGTCGACGATGACTTCGCGTTTCACATTGCCATTCACGTCGCCGGAAGCGATGATGATTATGAACCACACTCCGTTGCTGAATGCAAACGTAGAGATGATTGGCCAAAGTGGAATCAGGCAATAGAAGCCGAGCTGGACTCGCTTCAGAAACGAAAATTCTTTGGGCAAATAGTCCAGACACCTACCGGTGTCAAACCTGTGGGATACAAATGGGTATTCGTCAGAAAAAGAAACGAAAACAATGAGATCGCACGCTACAAAGCTAGACTTGTAGCACAGGGATTTTCCCAAAGACCGGGTATAGACTATGACGAAACATAATCCCCGGTCATGGATGCGATCACGTTCAGATTCCTGATAAGCTTAACAGCAAAGGAAGGCCTAGATATGCAGCTAATGGATGTTGTGACTGCGTATCTATACGGCAATCTCGACAAGGAGATCTACATGAAACTTCCTGATGGCTTCTCAATGCCTGCTGAACTGAAAGATAGACCTCGGGACGTCTATTCTGTTAAGCTACAAAGATCATTGTATGGTCTCAAACAATCAGGAAGAATGTGGTATAATAGACTCAGTGAGTTCCTTGTTCAACAAGGATTCACGAACAATGAAGTCTGCCCTTGTATCTTCATAAGAACAAAGGGAAAAGGATTCGTGATAATAGCTGTCTACGTAGACGATCTGAATCTCATAGGATCTCCCGAAGAGATCACTGAGATATCTGTAAGCCTAACAAAAGAATTCGAAATGAAAGACCGAGGCAAAAACAAATTCTGCCTTGGCTTACAGATTGAACATCAGAAAGACGGAATCCTATTACACCAAACCACATATACGAAGAAAATGTTGCAAAGATTCCATATGGACCATTGCCATCCATTAAGTACACCTATGGTAGTACGATCCCTGGATGCACATAAAGACCCCTTCCGGCCGCTGGAAGAGGGGGAGGATATACTTGGTCCGGAAGTGCCCTATCTGAGTGCCATCGGAGCACTACTATATCTGGCAAACTGCACGCGTCCCGATATAGCGTTCGCAGTAAATTTGCTTGCCAGATACAGTGCAGCGCCTACGCAGCGCCACTGGACCGGGGTAAAGCACCTTCTGCGCTACCTCCAAGGGTCTACAGATTTGGGACTCTTCTACAAAAATGGAACATCCTCTACACTTGCAGGTTATGCTGATGCAGGGTACTTGTCTGATCCCCACAAAGCAAAATCACAGACTGGGTACGTGTTTACCTACGGAGGGACAGCCATTTCCTGGAGATCCATCAAGCAAACCTTGACGGCAACCTCATCCAATCACTCAGAGATCATTGCCATCCATGAAGCAAGCAAAGAATGCGTATGGCTACGCTCAGTCATCCACCACATCTTGTCTACGACCGGACTGAAGACTGGAGACCTCGAGCCCACTACCATGTTCGAGGACAATGCTGCTTGCATAGCTCAGCTACGAGGTGGCTTCATCAAAGGCGACAGAACGAAACACATTTCACCAAAGTTCTTCTGGACGCACGAGCTACAGAGAGATGGCAAGATCGACATCAGACAAGTGCAGTCATGTGACAATTTGGCAGATTTGTTCACTAAAGCCCTTCCTACTGCTACCTTTAGAAAACTTGTACATAGGATTGGAATGAGACGCCTAAGAGATCTGAAAGCTTGAGAGCTTGTACAGATCAGGGGGAGCTTGGTAGAGTTTGTACTCTTTTTCCTTAACTATGGTTTTTCCCACTGGGTTTTCCATAGCCAAAGGTTTTAACGAGGCAAATCTCACCAACTCAGGATCCTGAAGTATCCATCCCATGTGAGACCCATACAGGCTCAGAATCCTGAAGCATTCATGAGCGGGGTCCACAACCATGGCTGGATAAGGGGGAGTGTTGTGAATGGGTATTTACTGGGTTGGTGAGTTATTGGGCCAACCCAAGTGGTTGGGCCCATACCCACTTGTATTCTCCCCTTTGGCTATAAATATAGACTTGAGGGTTCTCCCCTCAATAATTGATTCGTAACAAAAAGTATAAAGAATGATAATAAAAATTAATAATAGTGCAAATATGCATAACAAAACTTTAAGGAGATTAATATGACCAAAGTTTAACATAAATCAGAATAATTAATAGTTAAAATTAAATTGTAAAAATATTTTTAAATTGCTAGTTATGGGATTTGAATCCACGTCGTTTGGGACTGGAACTAATGTTGGACGCATTTACAAGTTGGCCAAACTGCCATAACAATTAGGTTGGTTATGGAATTAGGTTAATGGCCATTCCTAAGTATGGCAACATGAACTAACCCTAACATACAAAGTCTTTTCTGGTTCATATTGCCCTGGGCAGCTGCCCAGGGCAACGCGGACGTAGTTCCGCCCATGGCCGTGATTGTCTAGTGTATATAAGACGGTTCCAGAGTGGAAATTTGAAGTCATTGTCTTCATCGTTCTTAATTTAGATTTTCTCCTTTTAAAAATGGCTTCATCATCCGTCCCTGCCTCTGGAAGGAGCTCGACTTCTGTTGTGCAAAAGAACAAGGAGGGAGCCATGGTGCCCGGTCTGATCGCCAACCAAATATCCAAAGTTGGAGCCGATCAAATCTCCGAATTTCAGAGAAAATATGTTCGGCTCGACTATCGGATCCAGTTGCCGGGGAGAGATGAAAGGGTTCATTGTCCCGGTGATCGGGAGGTCGGGATTTACATCAAAGCCTTCCAACGAGGGCTTAGATTCTCCATGCATCCTTTTATGTGATACGTACTGAGCACATTGAACCTTTCTCTTTGTCAGCTGATGCCAAACACCATAGATGCATTGGTTGGTTTCATCGCTCTGTGCATTATGAAGAAGGTTGAACCGTCGCTGGGATTGTTCAATTATTTATTTTTGATTCCTCCCCTTAAGAATCCGGGTTGGTACATGATAACGACTCGCCGAGGCAAGAAGCTATTCGACGATCTCCCTTCCTCGAATTCCAATTGGAAAGACGAGTATGTGTTTGTGGTCTTTCAAGGCGAGGCGAGCTTTTGCACCGGATGGGGTGTACCTGACTTAGGTCTCACCGAGGACAAGACTTTTTCCGGAGTGGAGAAGGAAGCCGTTGATGCATTGTTGAGCCTACCAGAGAATATGAGGAAGACAAAGTGGTTGTGGTCGAACTTGGTGCTGCGTCGGACCGTATGGACGAAAGGTCGATCCAATCTTGCCCATTAATTGTTTGATCTTTGTTCCATGCCCTAACATGTTTTTCTTTTGCATGCATGGTTGGTCTGGAGTACCAGTGGACCCTGCGCCAGAATAGTTGGTTAACATCTCTTTGTTTTTTCATCACTCATACGGGTGGTCGTAATGCTTGATGGCCCCTTTCGACAGGTTAAACTACTGCTCAAGATGGTCGGGGTTAAGCCGTTGAACCATGTCCAAATTAGACCACCTCGTTCAGTGGCGAGGGGGTAGCCACCTCGACTTACGTCTGACGGTGCGTGATGTTCGTTTAGTGGCGAAGGGGTGGTCCCCTCAACTTACAGCTGACGACATGAGAGGGTTGTTCAATGGCGAATGGGTGGTCCTTTCGACTTACAACTTACGACACGATAGGGTCATTCAGTGGCGAAGGGATGGTCCCCTCGACTTATAGCTAATGAAACGATAAGGTTGTTTAGTAGCGAAGGGATGGTCCCCTCGACTTACGACTGATGACACGATAAGGTCGTTCAGTGGCGAGGGGGTGGCCTCCTCAACTTACATCTAACGATGTGTGAGATTCATTCAGTGGCGAAGGGGTGGTCCCTTCGACTTACGAATGACGACACGGTATGGTCGTTCAGTAGCGAAGGGGTGGCCCCTTCGACTTACGAATGACGACACGGTATGGTCGTTCAGTGGCGAAGGGATGGCCCCTTCAACTTACGGCTGACGACGAAATAGGTGCACAAATCAATTTTCATCAATATAATTGTTCAATGAATGAGGCCCATTTAGATTTTCCTAAGGATCGGATCCTTGTCACGAAGAGTTGGGGTAAAACACATAAATACTTTATCGAAAAAAGTTGTTTCGAAAAGGGAGCAAAATTATATTTGATGAAAAACAAACAGGTTTAACAATGAAAGAAAAAAAGCGTACATGCATTTCTGATTCTCGCTGGGGGTTGCTTTCTCTTCATGCTTTTATTTGATCTTGAGTTTAGAAGCTCGTTAATCGACCACCTTTGTGATAGGCAACTTCGTCATCTTGCCTTTTTGCTTTGAGGGTCCTTCTTTGCTTGATTGATCGACTGTGTTCTTGGGGTGCCCACGTTTGACTAGTGTGTCGATTTCTTTCTTGAGTGTCCTGCAATCGTTGGTGTTATGCCCATAATAATTGTGGTACTTGCAGAATTTGTGGTCATCCCTTTTTTCATATTTTCCCTTGTTGGCAGATTCCTGGACCAGTTCTTCTTGTTGGGCATAAGCTAGGACCTCCGTCTTGGGTGCATTTGGTCTTGCATAGCTGGGGGCTCCTTACTTTGAGGGCTCCTCTCCCTCTGTCTCTTATCCCGAGATTCCTGGCGAGGGGTTCACTGGGATGGATTTTTCCGCCTGGTGTCTCCACGGCGAGCAGGAGTGCCTTTCTTAGCCATTTCAGTTGGTTCTTCTGCTTCTTCAGAGATGGTGAACCGATCTGTTATATTGAACAGCTCCACGAGATTGTTAGGTGAAAACTGGTGGAGGGCCCTCCGCAAGTGTTTGTTTTGCATTGCTTGAGTGAAAGCCGCGATGACAGTAACATCCGGTGTGTCCTATACCTCAAGCCTTTCGTCGTTGAACCCCTGGACGAAGGCTCGGATTGGCTCTTTATCCTTCTGTTTGAATGTAAAGAGGTGGGAGGATTTTCTCTTGGGACACCGACCTACGACAAATTGCCTGCAAAACAAATCAGCCAATCGTCGAATGACCCGATACAGTCGTCGGGTAATCCGTTGTACCAGTCCTCCGCCGTCTTAATTAGGGTAGTATGGAAAGCTCGGCAGCGGTATGGCTCGTCGGCCTCATGAAGCAACATCACGTTGCCATTATACGTCAGCACGGCGGGGAGTTTGAATTTTGAGAGAAAAGGAGCGGACATGATGTTCTCCTTCAACGGGGTTCGCCGAAGCATGGAGTGGATAAGTTGGAATCACCCATCCCCGCATTGCATTTAAGTAGCTCCTGAGGATCGGTTGGGAATTTTCTCAGCCTCCCTCCTCCCATTTCCACCTGCAAAATCGAGAGGGTTATAGCCTGGAGAGACCCCATTTATTACCTGATCCAGTATGTTGCGAGTCACGTGCCTGTAGTTGGAGTGACTGGGTCCTCCCAGAAAACCAAATGTATGGTTATCATTCCCCATTTCACCATATTGGTGAGATTTAGGAGTTGTATTGAGTGGGACGATCTTTTGTCGATCCACTCTCAGATCTCTTGGATCCCTAAGCATCGCAGCATCCCTCGTCGGTGTCGGTGTTGGATTTGGAGGCGGTAGTTGCTCATTTGCGAGTGGTGGATCTCCCATTCTTTGACGTACCACAGTTGCCAATACGCTGAGACTCTTGTCGACCCGCTTTGCAAATTGGTTGAATTGCTCCTGAGACACCTTAGGTACTTTAGTAGCCCTCCGGGGTCTTTTTAATGAGGATGTAGAATCTGAGGCATCCTCCTCCTGGATGATGTTAGCGTTTTGATTCTCGTTTGGACCTGGGTCAGTCCGATGTTGCTGGGTCCAACTGACACAGCTTGTTAATTGTTTTGCGATGTCGAATTGATGAACGTATCCCACAGACAGCGCAAACTGTTAAGGCCAAAAATGACCGAAACAATTGAGTTAGACTATAATGACCCGCTCCCGGGGCCGTTACTGTTCGATACATGCGTACGTCCTGCTAGGCACCAATAAAGTCAATACAGGCTCCGTTGCAGAAATATGCCAAATACTCATACATGAAAACAAAATACAACCTTATTACAAACCAGTAGCGTACAGAAAAGAAAAATACAGCCCGAAAACAAATACACACCAAGCCACACTCTGGAAATGAAAAGCATAAGATAACATAACACTCTCACACTCACTCTCAGTAACTAGCATCCTCCTGGTCAAACTCCACTGCAAACTCAGCGCCTGCCAACTCAGGTGTTACTTCGTCAACATGTGAAGTATCTGGCGGGTCCACCACAAAAAGAAGGGTCGGCAGGATCAGACGTAACTCAAAGTATCTCTAGCATGGAAATTAAAACAATATGCAAGCATAAAAATCTAGTAGAGACTGGGAGTAAAAGTGCGTACAATAATGGTATGGAAGTAGAGCAACAATATAGCTTTGCAGATTTTCGACATTCACAGTTTAAGCAATTAAATGAAACATCATTAAAGATGACAAGGTTACAAGAATTTAACTGTGCCGAACCTAGATTGTGACTTATAATGCGGAGTACAGTGATTAACCAAGAGTCCATCTCATACCACGGGTGCCCATACTCGGGTTAAACCAACACTGTGCAACAAATACGATACTGTTCAATAATCTGTGATTCATGTCTGTGAATTTGTCAATGACAAGCGGGACAACAACAACAAAGCCTGAACTGGTCGCTCCCGCACTCCCGCTATTATAAGTTACCCCGAAACCCCTAGTGTCTGTGATGTTACCATATTTGTAATTTATGAGTCATTTACTAGATTGTCACATTTTCCAGTCAAGCATGATACGTAGTCCGATCGATTCTTTTACTATACTGTATGATTTAGCTTATCTAACTGTTCAATTGGAACACTTTGAGAACAAAATGAAACTAGTTTTAGCATGCATTTGGTATAATTTTTAAACCCATATCAAGGGTACGATGAGTTACCGATACGCTGTGTCGTGAAAAGCGTGGCTCGATCCGCGGTGGAGTTACCTGGTTCACATGTGTTACGAGGCAAGGTAGCTACACAACTTATAAATACAACTCATATATTAATACTAATATACTTATACCTAGCTAACATTAACTTAAAATAATTTAAAATAAAAATATATTACTAACTTTATATATATTAGCTTAAACTAAAACCTTTATAACTAATTTATAAATTAAAAATTAAAAATTAAAACTTAAATATATACATATATACTTTTTAATAACTTATAACCTATTAATAACATTATTCTTAAATAAAAACCCCACCTCTCTCCTCTCTAAGTCTGCCTCTTCTTCTTCCTTCTCTTCATCCGTTTTTCTTTCTCTCCCCCCCTTATTGTGTTACAGAGGGGTCAAAGGGCGCCCAAGGGGGCTCGGGCAAGGCAGCTAGGGGGCTCAGGCAAGGCAGCTAGGGGGCTCAGCATGGAGCGAAGCAGGCGACAGCCAGGCAGGGGCGGCATGTGCTGCTGGGTGGCAGCGACAGATCTGTGCATGCGGTCAGAGCTGGAGGCGGCGACCTGGGTGGCGGGGTTGTGCAGGGGCAGGTGGCAGTAGATCTGTGAGCGCGGGCAGAGCTGGAAGGGGCGGCCTAGTTGGCAGGGGTGTGCAGGGCCAGGCAGCAGCGCGCGCGGCTCTCAGGTGGGGGCGGCTGCATGCAAAGGCGCATGCAGCTTCGGAACGACGGTGGGACAAGCTGAGGTGCACGCGCAGGCAGCGAAAGGGCTCTGGTTATGGTGATCTGAAGTAGTGGGAGGAAGAATGGAAGAGGGGGAGGGGAATTAATGGTTTCAGAATGGTTTTCCACTTCCAATTTTTGTTTTGTGTGTTTGATTTTTTTGGGTTGATATGGGTGATTGATTGACATAGGGGAAGGATGATGATGAGGTTGATGATTGATGCAGGGAGATGAGGATGAACGAGAGAGTGGTGGAGGATCTCTAAATAAGTAATAGGAAATAAGATGAGATCCGAATTCTTCGGATCTCATCTGCCAAAGGGAGGTGATTAACGGGGTGTGGGGTTGGTTAATTAAATATAGTTTAGAGTAATAGTTTTATGGTAATAGTAATTACGATATGGCGAAGAATAAAAATAGGGTGCACTCACGTCGACGCGTAGAATCAAAGAACGCTCAGACGAAAAATACTCGGACGACTTAAGTAACATACAGTCACACACACAATCAAACACGCCTAAAATACAGATCGTTACATCCTACCCTCATTAGAATAATTCCATCCTCGAAATTCTCTACAGGGCAGGAACGTCCTCGCATCTCGTCCTCTCTCTCCCAGGTAGACTCTCCTGGCGAGTCACGACGCCACATCACCCTGACTAGATCAATAGTCATGTTCCTGAAGACTTTCTGCCGTCGATCTAGAATCTTCACTGGTTACTGCTCGTATGTCAAGTTCGAACGAACCGCAATCTCCGAATAGTCCACGACATGACTAGGGTCGCTCATATAGCGATGCAACTACGAGATGTGGAACACATTGTGCACTCCCTCCAAGGCAGGAGTAGTGCAAGCTTGTAGTCCACCTCTCCTACTCGCTCCAGAATATCGAAAGGCCCAATAAATCGAGGACTAAGCTTTCCTCTCCACCAAAACGAATCAATCCTCGGTTGGACGAGATCTTCAGAAAAACATGATCACTGGGTTGAAACTCCAGGTGTCGACGTTTCGTATCTGCCCAATGCTTGTACCTGTCCTGAGCCAGCTGCAGCTTCTCTCTGATGGTCCAAACCACATCCACTGCTTTTGTGATTAGCTCGGGACCAACCAACTCTCGATCTCCTACATCATCCCAGCTCAAGGGGGATCGGCACTTCCTCTTATACAGTTCCGCAAAAGGTGACATGCCAATGCTAGACTGGTAGCTATTGTTGTACACAAACTCCATCAAATGGAGATGGTCTTCGCAAGATCCTTTGAAGTCCAGCATACATGCCCGCAACATGTCTTCAAGTATCTGTATAGTACGCTCTGATTGACCATCTGTCTTTAGATGGTAAGCTATACTAAAGCTCAAGTGGATTCCCAAGCTCTCCTGAAGATTCCTCCAGAAACGAGATGTGAACCTGGTGTCTCTATCCGAGACAATGCTGATAGGAACTCCATGCAGCTTCACAATCTCATCCATGTACTTCTTTGCCAACACTTCTGTACACTGGCCTACTCTGAAAGGAATGAAGTGCGTTGTCTTGGTCAATCGATTTATGATCACCCAGACTGCGTCATGCTGCTTCGTAGTCTTGGGTAGTCCAGTCACGAAGTCCATCGTGATGTGTGACGCACCCTGAACTTACACCTAAATTCCACCTAGCGGTGTCACAGTCGCTAGGCGTAGTATGACTCCTAGGTGTTAGCTCTGGGCTCTATCCGCAAGCGGACGATGTCAAATTATAGTATAAAAGATGTTGGATCCCACAGAGACGGTGCCAGTGTATTTGATGTCTCAGATTATTTTTAGATCTCGAAGTGAGATAGATGTCGGTCTGGAAGGATTGGTTGTGATGTTGTTGTTGACTTGATAATAAAGAAAACTAGGTTCTTAGGGATCACCGCTAAGACCGTCAGAGATCGACGTTGGAATGGGATCCTTACGTTGCATTAGGCTTAGGGGATTAGTCTCTCAATTCATACCACTCTCATAGGTTAGAAATTTGAGGTATTTCGGTGGATCTCGTTGACGCAAATGGCGGTAGCCATCAATGTAGAGATATAGTTCGTCGGTGGATCCCCTCAAAGCACAAGCCGGGCATGGTCACGCGCCTTGGTTGGATCCACTAATTTTCCTATTTAAATCCCAAGGATACTCCTTAAGCTCATCAATTCCACCGACCGTGGGCATGATCTCAGTACGAGTTATCCTAGGGATTCGGATGGATCGACCGAAATACGTCCCTTTATTCCTAGTACAACCTAGAGATCCAGATCTACATCTCCCTCCTAAAGTCTTTGGGCTAACTCCTCAACCCTAGAGGAGACTACTCACACATGATGATTTTGACGAATAAAAGTACAATTTTTATAAGGAAAAACATCGTAGCAATTGGATCAAGTGAGAAATGATTAGCTTACTTGCTGGAGACGAGAATGAACAATAACCAATAATAATCCAAGAAGATTCCGTAGATTCCAGAACGCAAGAGCAATTGATCTTTCAAAAACAATTCAATTATACCAAAAAATAGGTTTAGATCTACAAATCGTTTCTCTAATCTCACATCCTCTCTCCAAACATAATTCCCCCAAAATAACCAAAGAAAAATGAGCCCTTCATTTCGTTGCTCAGATCCGGACTTCACTCACAGCTGCGCGCATCAGACGGGCCCACGAAAATTGCCAAAAATGACCCTCATTGTCGTCGACCGAGTCAGTGACTCGATCGATCAAAAGCTTGCTCGGTCGAGTCTGTCAGTGGATCGGGATCCTTCGAAAAGTGTCACTCTTTCTGCTCGGCCCAAGTGAGCCCTGCTCGATCGAGTCGCCAGTTGACTCGGTTGCATAAGTCCTGCTCGTTCGAGCATGATGTTGATGATGGAGCTTTGAGAATGGAAGCTGCTCGACCGAGTCACCATACTGCTTGGTCGAGCAGGGTGCGTATCAGGTTCTCTCGTGTATCAGCTCGACCGAGCAGCTGCTCTGCTCGGTCGAGTCGCCTGGGAAAATCTCACAGCTCCTCTTACAGCTTCTTCTTTACTCCTGGAAATCTCCTCTACTCCTCCTATATGCGTCCAAAACTCGACGAACTCTTGTAGAGCTTCGCCAACAGGCTCAAGGGCATGCCGGATGTGTCCATATCCAAAATTGGTCCCGAATCGCTCCAAAATCCCTGAAAATCCACAAAACTCTACGAAACTCGAATATGGCGTTAGAATTGCAATATCGTAGGAAAATGCAGGACTTGGATGCGAACATGGCATGAAATGCAGTGGAATGATGCTATGAAAAGATGAAAAATATGGACACATCAAAATCCCCCAAGCTTACCTCTTACTTGTCCTCGAGGAAGACGAATACTAGGTACGCCGGGCGATAAACAAAAGAAATAAAAATAAAAGAGAATAGAGATGGGAGAGGGTGCTAAACTTGTTCAATCAGATCTCAAGGCTCAGCAGTGTATCACGATGCTTTGAATGGTAAAAACACATGCTAATGGTATTTTCAAGTTTTACTAATCATATGGCTAGCAAGCATTAAAGAAAAAAATAGGGATCTTCTAAAATAATGACATTAACTCATATCAATCTCATGTAGTCCATAGAGTCTAGTATAAAAAGAGTTAGCCATGCACTTTTCAATCAATAGATACATGTGGAGCATAGAGAAATCACACCGGCATGCAATAAAGAATGGAAAGGAATCATGTTATTTAAATATTCATTTCGAATCATGAGAAATATCCAAAACTAAAATATTTCGTAAAGTTCAAGCATTATCTTATCTCCCCGTTGTGCATCGTCTCCACTCTAATGTTATACTCACTCATATGATCAATTGTTTCACCCCTCCCCCAAGCTTAGCTCGAGGCGTCGTATCTATGAATATGATATGGAAATTTGTGTCTTTTTCCAAGTATTTGTGATAGCTTCTAATAAAGGATATAAAACAATTTTATTTCTTTCTTTTCTTTATTTTTTCTTTTCTTTTTCTCTTTTTCACATTTTTTTCATTTCCATCTCATTTAGAAGCTATCTTTTTTCTTTTGGGATTTTTAGGAAGTAAGATGCGGTAAAGGTAGCTGTAGAGGGTGAAACCAACTGATATGTAGAGAATCATAAGGATATATGGAGAAAGAAAATAATAAATCGCTCGGTTCACTCAACAGAGGTGAACAACGATTCAATAGGATAATACACTAACTAAACTCATAACTAACATGGATATTTTCATTCATCTTGGTGAATACTGAAAAGCACGCAGCAATAAGCACAATAACATCAAGCATGCAAACAGAAGTGAATGAGATAGCAAACGGGTGCTCCAAATGTTCTAATGATGCGTGAACCTAGGTGCATTACCCAATAAAGCACATACTAGATACTATTTCATGCATGCAATTTCAATTCATATCAGGCATTGAATTAGAGAGATCAGCAAAAGAATATGCACGCATATAGATAGTAAAACTGAAACTACTCTAAATAGCATGTCATCAAATAATAAGCACCGTGAGTAATTACTGAGGGCTATGATAAGTATCATCATGCAGAACAACCTTCGCAAAAAGAAAAAGGGCGGAGAGAAAAACAGAATGAGAACAGACGTGCATGCATGGCAAAAAGTGAAAAACGTGATGCTGAATGAGAAAAAGATAAAAAAAGGTGGAAACGGGTGGAAAAGTAAACTAAAAGCTGAAAAAGGAAGGAAAATATAAAAGAAAAATGAAAAATAAAGCGATAGCGTTCATGCCCCAAGCTAAACCCAGCAGTGTCCTCACTGCTAAGAAAACGCTAGTAAGCGGGAGATGATGCTAGAAAGGGTGGGTCGGTGTGGGGCGATAAAAAAGGAATAAGAAATAAAACTGTGCTGAAGAAATAAAAGGTGATATGATGCAACGATAAAAAGATGATGAATATGTATGAAATGATGCATGGCGGGTCCTCCCCTAAGCTGTGTAAAACCAGGGCCCCAAAAAGACAGATAGGCACAATATAATGTGAGGGAAGCAAAAAGTGTGTAAGGACAGCATCAAGCCGGGGCACCACCCTCTGGAGGTGGTGATGGGTCCCCCTGCTGTGGACTAGAAAATGTGGAGGGTGGTTGTGGCTCGACAGGTGGGTCAGTTCGCCAGTGCCTAACTAGGTTGCGAAGAAAAGGTAGGTTATGCTCGACTGACTGTTGAGTAATGCAGCCCCCTGACCTATGAATAGGAGCATGGCGACGAACTGGTCGCCCTGATCAGTGTCTCGGAAGGTAACGTCATAATGTGTGTCGTCGATATGTAGACGCTCGGGAGGGGTTGGGGCATTGTTTGGCAGGGGTGAAGTGGTGGATGATTCACCAACAATGTGGTCATCTGTGGGTGAGCGTGTACGACGGGAGCGTCGAGTGGGCCTAGGGTTGGGTGCACCAGTGTCGACGTTTGTGGTGCTTGCACGGCGTGGTGGCATCTTGCAAGCAGTATAAAAACGTAGGGCAGTATGTAATGTATATGGGGGAAAGAGTGTACCGACACCAATGATGTGGTGATGTGATCAGTCACGTGACTGCTGCTGATCAGGAGTATCGCCCAAGCTGTTTCTAGACTTACCCTTCTATGTCGACGAGACGTACCTGAAAGAGGAGAAAATAACGTCAGGGAAGGAGAATTAATATGCAGGGGGTGATGTATGTCGGAGCTCGACCGAGCATTAATTTTGCTCGGTTGAGCAAATAGGGTTTTCATGTGGTTGGGGGCGGAGATGGCGGAGGGGGTGGGGGAGCTTGAGGATGTGAGAGGGGGAGGGGGGAGAGAGAGGGGGGGGTGTAACGGTCGGCGGATGGAGGCAATGGTGGCCGTCTGGATCGAGTATGAGTGGGTAGGAGAACTCGGGAGGTGATTAGGGTAATGAGCGTTTAGGGTTTATAGGAGGTCGAGTCGGGGTTTAATAACCCGACTCGTTCCGAAGTGGGTCCGTGAGACAGGGGGAGGAAAGTGACTCAGCCGAGCAGCACAGCTGCTCGGTCGCGTCATCAAAAAATAAATCGAGGCTGAGTTTTAGGTTACTCCCTCAGCTACTTGATCGAGCAGGGTCTGCTTGATCGAGCATTTTGTTGCTGAATCCGATCCTTTCTTCTGCTCGGTCGTGCATGCTTCTGCTCGGTCGAGTCGATGCCTACTCAGGTTGAGCAGAGGCTGCTCAGGCCGTGTAGACAGAACACCGTTTCTTCCTTGTTTTCACGTGACTATGCTACTCGACCGATCACGTGGCTGCTCGGTCGAGTCAGTGTCTACTAGGATCGAGTAAAGGCTGCTCGGGTTATGTAGACAGAATGACGTTTTCGTTCTCTTTTCTTGTGCCGGCGCTACTTGACTGAGCAGATTGCTGCCCGGTCAAGTCACCTGCGCTACTCGATTGAGCATGTGGCTGCTCGGTCGAGTCACCCGTGTCTCTTCCATTCAGCTGTTTTGCCCCTCTCAGCTGTTCTCCTTCCAACTCTCTCTTCCATTCAGAACATCAATTTGTGTGCCCCCTTACCTATCAACCTGCAGAAAGGGAAGGCGCTTTTATTTGGTTTCTCGGATGAGATAAAACAAAAACAAAAAAACAGAGAGATATGTAAAAAGGTCGGGTTGCCTCCCGATAAGCGCTCGTTTTGAGTCATGAGCTCGACTCTCTCAAGTTCTTCAACAAATAGTGGGGCATTCCTCGAGGAGGCATGTCTGCTCTCACCCAATTGGTTCTCCTGCTTTGTACGGTTTAATTCTCTGGCCGTTTACTTTGAAATTGTCATTCTTCCCTTCGAGCTCTACGGCACCCCCCGGAGGTAAACTTACTATCTTGTAAGGGCCGAACCACCTTGACTTTAATTTCCCGGGGAAGATGCGTAGTCTTGAATTGTAGAAAAGTACCTGGTCACCGACATCATGGCGAACCATCGTGATGTTCCTGTCATGATTGGCCTTGGTCCTCTCCTTATATATCTTTGCATTCTCATAGGCGTGTCGTCGAATTTTGTCAAGCTCGTTGCTGTGCAAGGTTCGTCTCGTGGCGGCACTCTGGTAGTCAAAGTTCATTTTCTTTACTGTCCAATACGCTCTGTGTTCCAATTCTACCGGAAGGTGGCAAGCTTTTCCATACACTAGTCTGTATGGGGTTATTCTGATAGGAGTTTTGAAAGCGGTGCAATATGCCCAAAGGGTGTCGCCCAACTTGTGTGACCAATCTTTCCTCGAGGCGCTCACCGTCTTCTCCAAGATGCCTTTGATTTCCCTGTTGGATACCTCCACTTAACCACTAGTTTGAGGGTGATAAGCAAGAGCGACCTTGTGATGAACTCCATATTTTTAAGCATCGTCTCGAACTTCTTCTCGATGAAATGGCTCCCTCCATCACTTATGATTGTCCTGGGGACTCCAAAACGAAGAAAGATGGTATTCATGAAGAATCTGGCTACTACCCTCGCGTCGTTTGTCGGGGTGGCCATGGCCTCCACCCACTTCGAGACGTAATCAACGGCGACCAAGATGTACTTATTGTCGTTACTCGATGGAAAGGGCCCCATGAAGTCAACGCTCCAACGGTCAAATAGTTCTATCTCCAAGATGCCCTGAAGGGATGTTTCATTCTTTTTCGTGATGTTTCCCGTCCGTTGGCATCTATCGCATTTAGGTGTAAGTTTGGGTTGCGTCAAGTTTTTGGCATCGTTACTGGAGACGAGAATGAACAATAACCAATAATAATCCAAGAAGATTCCATAGATTCCAGAACGCAAGAGCAATTGATCTTTCAAAAACAATTCAATTATCCCAAAAAAATAGGTTTAGATCTACAAATCGTTTCTCTAATCTCCCCTCCTCTCTCCAAACGTAATTCCCCCAAAATAACCAAAGAAAAATGAGCCCTTCATTTCGTTGCTCAGATCCGCACTTCACTCCCAGCTGCACGCATCAGACGAGCCCACGAAAATTTCGAAAAATGGCCCTCATTGTCGTCGACCGAGTCAGTGACTCGGTCGAGCAGAAGCTTGCTCGATCGGGCTGCTCGGTCGAGCAGCCCTCTTGCTCGGTCGAGTCTGTCAGTGGATCAGGCTCCTTCGAAAAGTGCCATTCTGTCTGCTCGGCCCGAGTGAGCCCTGCTCAGTCAAGTCGCCAGCTGACTCGGTTGCATAAGTCCTGCTCAGTCGAGCAGGATGTTGATGATGGAGCTTCGAGAATGGAAGCTTCTCGACCGAGTCACCATACTACTCGGTCGAGCATGGTGTGTATCAGGTTCTCTCATGTATCAGCTCGACCGAGCAGCTACTCTGCTCGGTCGAATTGCCTGGAAACATTTCACTGCTCCTCTTGCAGCTTCTCCTCTACTCCTGGAAATCTCCTCTACTCCTCCCATAGGCTTCCAAAAATCGGCGAACTCCTGTAGAGATTCGCCAGCGAGCTCAAGGGCATGCCGGATGTGTCCATATCCAAAATTGGTCCCGAATCGCTCCAAAATCCCTGAAAATCCACAAAACTCTATGAAACTCGAATATGGCGTTAGAATTGCTATATCGTAGGAAAATACGGGATTTGGATGCGAATATGGCATGAAATGCAATGGAATGATGCTAAGAAAAGATGGAAAATATGGACGCATCAATGTGCTGCCACTTCCACTCTGAAATGGGCAATGGCTGTAATAAGACGGCAGTCTTCTGACGTTCAGCCTTCACCTATTGGCACACAATACACTTTGCCACGCTCCGTGCGATACTTATCTTCATGCCATGCCACCAGTAATGCTGTCGCAGATCCTGATATATCTTGGTACCTTCAGGATGTATAGAGTATGGGGAACTGTGAACTTCCTCCAATAGCTCCTCTCTAATAGTGCCAGTCAGAACTAAGCACCCAATCGTCGATGTCATAGACGACCGGGGCATCTGGTGGCTCCAGGACGTGGATAGGGGGAATGGTAAAAATGCGAGGAGGGATCCAGTCAAGAATGACTGGGGGATATTATGGGTGAGTGCATGGTGAGGGAGGAAAAGGTAGGGCTCGTGGTAGGTGCCTTAAAGGTAAATCCAGTGACGCGCACCGTGCGGCCTGATGATGGACATGCGGGTGAGCACATCCATCGTCAGGCATGTAGGCCCAGTAGGGGTCACCAAACGGGCAGGGAGATCTAGGCCGAGCATTTGGGCAAAGATGGTAAAAAATCCGTCGCAGTAGATATCTGTGGAGGCGTGGGTGGTCTGAAGAAGGCGGTGACACAGCCAGTGTACTGCGTCTGAGAGTAGGAAGGGGTGGATGGTGCCATCGGGGTAAAAATGCAGCGGTCAAGTCATCCCCATAATATGGGAGAGCTCAGGAAGGAAGAGTGTCCCGACATCTGGCCTGGAAAAAATAATTGTGGCGAGGTGGCACTGGGCGTAGCGGAGGCATGGGTGGACTATGGAAGAAGATTTTGCTCGGCTAGGGTGATATCCTCGGAGACCCGTGATGCGATGCCAAAACTGCTTGGCATCGAAATCAGCAGGCTTGTAGTCGGGGGAGAAGGCGAGTCTGCGGTCTGGGATGGCGGGAAAGTGGAATTGTGCACGGATCATGGCGTGTGTGACCACTACATCGTGGTCAAGCAGGTGAAAGGTAATGCCATCACCTGCTGGGGCGACGACAATGGAGCTCAGCGCCTCTAGTGTGAGGCGGGTGTACGCGCGGGCGTGGAATGCAATGAGGCGGTCAAAACCAATGGCCTGGTAAATTCGGACCACCCATTGCAGGAGACTGAGGAGCTGGATGGTGGATATGTGTGCGAAGCGGGTGGGAACTATGGTGAGGTGGGACATGGCCAAGAAACGCTCTCGGTGAGTGTCATCTCGAAAGACAACACCATAGGTCCTAAGGGCGATGGATGGAGGTACGGGACGTGGTGGCGAAGCGGTCGTGGGGATGGAGGGAGCGACGGGGTGGGTGGCGGTGGCTGGAGTGGTGCCTCTATGGCTAGAGGCACAGGTGAGGGAGATCGGGAGCGGTCAGAAGAGGACGTAGAGGGTCCATTCCACTCTTCCTCCTTGGGAGTGGTGTACGTGCACAGCGGGAACGACGTGATGGTCGGGAAGAGGAAGAGCTATCGTCGGCCTTCATCTTCCTGGGCGGTGGCCTCGGACAAAGGCGAGGCGGCATCGTGTGATGGGTGCAAATGACTGAATATGGTAAAGTAAATACAAAAGGAAATGGTATACCCAAGCCGATAGTCACTGCGAATTCAATCAGGAAGCATTGGCACGATGCGAAAACATATGGATCCCTAATCTCCTCCTGATCTAGACGAATCCTCGGAGGCAATTTCATTTATATAACGGATCATAGAGATAAAATAAGAAGATTACCGAAGTGGGGTGAGGGGGGGATGATGGGGAGGGTGACGACTATGATGGGGATAATGGGGAGGAAGAAGATGTAGAGGATGGGGGGTGGGGCTGCTCGGCCCGAGCACAAGTTGTGCTCGGGCAGGCTGCTCGGGTGAATGGGAGGGGGTTAGACTCCGGTCGGGGGGGGGGTGGTAGGGGGTGGATGTTGGGGGAAGATAGGGAGAAGAAAATGGGGGGTGGAAGGGAAAGGGAGTGGGGAAGGAGGAGTCGTAAGCGCTGGGCGGCGCCGACGGTGATGCTCCGGCAAATCACCGGAGCTAGGGTACGGGGGAGGTTATTGAGCATAAAATAGAGGGGGAGGGAGGGAGATATAGAGGGAGGTTGGTGGTGTTGGTTGTGGATGGCGGCACCACCGGCGTTGGGCGACAGGCGGCACCGGCGGTGCTGCTCCAGTTGTTCGCTGGAGCGCTGGGGTTAAGGGAGAGAGAGGGGGGGGGAGAGAGAGAGAGAGAGAGAGAGAGAGAGAGAGATATATATATATATATATATATATATATATATATATAAGGAGAGAGAGGGTAGGGATGTGGACCGGCAGGCGGAGACAGGTAACGGTTAGAGCGGCAGAGACGGCTGCGACGGCGACGGGGGGTAGTCGAGTACGAGTATGTCTAGGGCGAGGGAACTTGGGGGGGATTAGGGGAGCTCAGGAATTAGGGCTCGGGGAGAGAGAATATAAACCGAGCTGACTCAGTTTGGGACGTGGGCTCCGATTTTAAGTTGCAGCTCGGGCCGAGCAGCTATAGCTGCTCAGTCGAGCTGAATTAAAACAGAGCGACGTTTTTAACTCCCTTTTGCTCTCCATGCAGCTTGGCCAAGTAGGGTAACTCTCGCTCAAGTCGAATTAGTTTCCAAAGGGCTCTTTTTCAACCATTTTGGGCTCTCCTTGCAGCTCGGCCGAGTAGGTGGCTATTCGGTAGAGTCGCAATTAATTTCCAGAGCCGCTTTTTGCCTTCATCTCCAGCTTCCTGCAGCTCGTACTGTAGCTCGACCGAGTAAGGTGCTACTCGATCGAGTTGCAATAAATTTTCAGAAGCTGATTTTCGCCTGTTTTCTCCAATTTCCTGCAGCTCGACCGAGTAGGGTGCTACTCGATCGAGTTGCTGTAGCTTCCAGAATGCTGCTTTGGGCCTTTTCTCTATCCTCCTGCGGCTCGATCGAGTAGGGTGCTACTAGGTCGAGCCGCCTGTAGCTTTTCTCCCCCAAGCTTGTGCTTCTCTATGGCGCTCTCCCCTTGGCTCCTTTGCCTTTAATTCATCGTGTAATGCGCTCTTCTCCTCGTTCAACATGAAAAAAGGAAGAACTCGTCAGCTTTTTATGTTTTGAATTTTTATAGAAGTAAATACGTATTTATTTGATTTTTGATGGATAGAAAAGCGAAAAGAAAGCAAAAACTGAAGGGTAGAAAGTCGGGTTGCCTCCCGATAAGCGCTTGTTTTAAGTCATTAGCTCGACTCCCTCAAGATTTTCATTTAATATTGGGTGCATACGAGATGCACCTGTCATGTTCACCGAAGATCCCATGAGGCGGTATTTGACACGCGTCTTCAAGGTGGCGCCCCTTGGTCATAAGTATATGAGCTCCCGGCTCTTAGTGGTGCAATGAATTGCCCGGAGCCTCCTCATCGAGCACACGTAGATAGGCAGCTACCGATTTGTTATATACGGCGTCGCCATCGTCATCAATGCTTAACTTCACCGGATCCTTGGTGAACTCTTCCACGGCATATTCAACTTGGCCTCATCTTCTAGGAGCTCAAGGTAGCTCACATCTCCTTGTGTGGCACGTTCCCTTATAAGCTTTTGTAGCTTAAATTCCACCTCTGTATCACCTACTTTCATGGAAAGTGTTCCCTCGCGAACATCTATTAGCACTCCGGCGGTCGCCATGAACGGACAGCCCAATATGAGCTGAGAGCTCCCTTTTTCTGGCATATCCATGATGATGAAATCCACCGGTACGCAAAGTCATGAGGTATCTACAAAATGATGTCTTGAGCTATCCCCATCGGATACATGATGGAGTGGTCCGCCAACTAAATGGACATGTCGGTTGGCTCAAGCTCTGTTCCGGTATGTAGCCTCCTGAAAATGGAGAGAGACATCAAGCTGATGCTCACTCCTAAGTCTATCAATGCCCGGCTATGGGGGTGCCGCCGATGAAGCACGGTACCGTGAAGCTCCCAGGATCCGGCAACTTCTTTGGAAGATGGTTCTTGATAATAGAAGTAGAGTCCTCCAAAAGTTTTACTTCATCATGTTTCTGCCTCCCCGTAATGAGTTCTTTCAAAAATTTTGCATATGTAGGAATCTCGGTTATAGCATCCATGAAAGAAATGTTTAGCTGAATACCTTTAAGGAGCTCCATGAACTTAGCATACTTATTTTCCATCTTCGCCAATGCTAATCTCTGGGGATATGGCAGAGGAGGTCGACTTGCCCTTTCCTTGGTGGCGTCTTTTGAAGCAGTGTTTTTGGAAGTAGCGATGCTATGCTCCAGCCCTGCAATGGTGGTGGGCACGGTAGAGGGTGAAGCCTCTTTCTCTCCAATAATACTAGGCTCATCAATAGCCTTTTCCTTGTCTTCGCCAATGAGAACATTTTCATTTTGAGCCTCCACTGTCGGTTCTTGGATTGCTCTACTAGAAACCGACACCACTATAGTGTCAGTTTTCTTTCCTCCTCGGGTGGTAATGGCAACTACTGCATTCGCTTGAGCTCTAGGGTTGGGCTCTGGTTGTGAGGGTAGTCTTCACTGCGTCTTCAAGAGCTGAGACATCTGACCCTTAAGCTCATTAAGGGAGGTATTAATATTCTTGAATTGGGCGGTGATATCGTTGTTGAATTTGGTTTGTCCGCTCATGAATGCTTCCAATGTGGCCTTGAAGTTGGGCCTTGGTGGTGCCGGCACATATTGTTGTGGAGGGGGCCGATTGAAGTACCCTGACGGTCTATATGGCCCAGATGGCCTAAATCCATTTTGTTGTTATGGCCCTTGTTGTTGGGGAGGTGGTTATGGCGGCCTCTGGAACTGTGGAGGTTGCAGCCCTCCATTTAGATTCCCGTGAGAAAGACCGGGATGGTTCCTTGCTGCTGGATGCTGCCATTGGTGCCGTCCATCTCCTTGCAAAAAAATGTGCCTGCTCAGGTGGCATGTCAGCTATACATCATATGACCCTTCATGAGGGACATAGCCTTGCTCTGGATATTCTTTGTGGGTAGGGTAGGCTGGAGCACTTGAGGTGGTTGGAATAGCATCCAACCGTTGTTCGATTCTTACCACCTGCTTACAAAGAGATTCAATATGAGTATCAAGTTGGCTAACAACTTTTACCTCAGGATTCTTAATGATGGTGCGCTCCTCGCTCCGTTGTTGGTTGTTCGCAGCCATGTGCTCAAGCAGAGATATAGATTCTTCAGGTGACTTATCCAGGTGGGCGCCTTATGCGGTGGCTTCTATGATCATTTTTGTGCTCGGCTGGAGCCTGTTGTAGAAGCTCTAGACTAGATCCCAAGCCGGGATTCTGTGATGTGGACACTGGTGCTGGAGATCATTAAACCTCTCCCAAGCTTCATAAAGGGACTCTTGAGGCAATTGCTTGAAATTGGAGATGGCACCTCGGATCCTCACAGTTTTGGACGGTGGGTAAAATTTATCCACGGATGCTAAAGCCAGTTTCTTCCAGGTGGTGAAGTGGTTGGTCGGATGGGCATGCAACCAGTATGAGGCCTTATCCCTTAAAGTAAAAGGGAATAGCCTAAGCTTTATGGCATCGTCGCTTACGTCCTTTACTTTGAACGTGTCGCACTTTGCCAAGAAAGAATCAATGTGATGATTCGGGTTCTCGTGCGGATGCCCGTTGAAAGGATCCTGCTGCATCAGATTAATTAACCCGGTTTTCAGCTCGAAGCTACCTGTCGCCAGTTGCGGCCTCAGAATAGACGAAGTGCTCCTATAGCTTGGTTTCATATGGTCCCAGATGGACCCAGTATGAGACGGAGTGATGGTGCGCTCTGCCATCGAATCAGAAGATGTCTGACCCCTTGCCAACGCTCTGAGTTTTCGTGCGGTTTTTTCGATCTCGGGATCAAAAAGTAATTCATTGTCATGAGGCGAGTAATCATGCACAACAAAAACCACTCAGAAAAATACCGTGAGTGGCAAAGTAATAAAAGAGAATAAAAGGATGGAAAGACAAGATATGGTAAGAATTGCTAACAATTCCTTCAAAATAAAAATAGCCTAAGTATGCATCTGAAACGAACACCTAAAAGCCACCTGGCAGTGTCACTAATGCCAGGCGCTGAATGGTTCCCAAGTATCGGTTCCGGGCTCACGAACGCAAGCAGACGGTGTCAAGTTATAGTATATAAGATATCGATCCCACAGGGAAAGTAGTTGTGTATAAATCTCAGGTTATTTCTAATTCTCAGAAAGAGGTAGCAGTCGGTTTGAATGATTATTTGGTTGGTGTTGTTTGAATCAATATAAAGAGACTATAGCATTAGGATTCACCGCCAGGACCGTCAGAGGTCGATGCTAGGTTAGAACTTCTACGTTGCATTGGTTTTATTGGGGATTATAGCGTCTAGGAAGTGAATTCATGTGTCGAGACAACATGAATCTAATACACCATATTCACCCTGCTCGCACGATAGGAGAATATGGTATGTGCAGTAAGGATCTACAATAATCTCACCACTCTCGTGGTTTGAATACTCTCAACTCGTACCACTCTCGTGGGTTCGAGCTTCAAGGTATTTTGGTAGCTCTTATTGACGCAATGGCGGTAGCCGTCAATTAGTGGTATAGTTCGTCGGTGGATCCCGTCAAGGAACAAGCCGGGCATGGTCACGAGCCTCGGTTGAATCCACTAACTCCCTAATTAAATCCATAAGATACTCCTTAGGCTAATCGATTCCACAGACCGTGGGCACGATCTCAATACGAGTTCTCCTAGGGATTTTGCCAGATCAACCAAAATACTCCCCTTTTAGTATCCAATGCAACCTAAAAATCCTAGCTTCGCATGTTTTTCCTAGAATTCTAGAGCTACTCCATTAGCCCTAGATTGAACTACTCACACATGGTGGGGGAAACAAGGAAAGATTCGATTTTTAGGTTGGAATTCATCTTAGTATCAAAAGCATGTAAAAGTTAGGAATACATACCAAGGACGACGTAGATCGGTAGCAAGCCACAGAGAAATAAGATCCAAATGATTCCAAGCCAGAAAATGCAATAAAAATTAAACCTTTGCTAAATATCAAAACCTAGATCTAAATCTCAAGCTTACACTCAAAAATCTCAATAGAAATTTCTCCCTAAAACACTTGATGTCTAAAATATTAAAGAAAAATTGTTTTTATACAAGGGGTAGGGACCACACAGAAAATTCTCAGAAATCTGGAAAGTTGGCCCACGTGCACTTGGGCACGTCGGCTACTCGACCGAGCAGGTTGCTGCTCGGTCGAGTCACTTCGTTGGCCGCGCTGCTGCTCGCTTGTTTCAGATGCTGGCTATTCGGATGAGTAGCCCCCTACTCGGTCGAGTAGCAGAGGATGTCAACTCGGGTCGAGTCACCTAGCTTACTCAGTCGAGTCAGCTCGTATCTGTTTCCTGCTGTATCAGCGTGTCAGCTCGGCCGAGTAGCTATTAGCTACTTGACCCGAGTCGCTAAAGCTACTCGGGCCGAGTCGCCTGGGAAACTGAATGGCTGAGGGCTAAATCTGGATTTCGCTTGCTCGCTTCTCCTTTTCTCCTCCGATCTTCTTCCAAACTGTGGCGAACTCCCATGGAGCCTTGCCAATGACGCCCTGGATGCGCTGGGTGTGTCCATGTCCCGAATCAGCTCCAATTCGCTCCAAAATCCCTGAAAATCTACAAATCTATGCAAAAACTTGAATATAGCGTTAGAAGTGCATTAATATCTAAAAAGATGGATTTCGGAGGTGAATATGATATGAAATGAGATGAAATGATGCGGTAAAAACATGGAAAATATGGACACATCACTAGCGTAGACCAATTGCGATCAGCTGAAGGGATCTTCTCTTTGGTTCGGTTGACAAGTTTACCGCTCTGCAAGTGCGGGCTGCTCTGAGCCTCGGCGAGCTTCTCTAAGACTCGGCGAGCTGGGTCTCATTGAAGAGATTTGACGGGCTATTAATTGGGCTTCGATCATATGGGCCTAGATCGACCGGGCCGATCTTAAGGCCGTAACAATTGCCCCCATCATTTGAGTTCAAAACGAAAGTCCGGCTCGGCTCGGATGACGTGCTCCACTCTCTTTTTGGCTGACAGCTGTGGCACTAAATGCGAGATGCTCGGTGAATCTCTAAAGTCATTATGACGATTCAGTAGTGGGGGGAAATCGAGGTGCCTACCCACTCGGAGCACGACACGTGTCCCGTACGATTCTGGGAAGAAGCTGAGGTAATAGCTTCACTTTGGATCTCGCCACGTGGCCCACCTTCAACGGCCGAGATCGGCCGACTCCCTCTATAAAACTTAGAGAAGGGGCAACGGTGGAGGGCTTTTGCATTCGAATTTCAAAAGCTTCTTTTTTTCGTTCATCGTTTCGAGAGCTTTCGTCATCGGTCGACGCTTCGTCGAAGCTCCGGTGATCTTCTTTATAGGTACTTTCTTCGATCACTCTCTGTTGGCTTCATCCGAATCTTCTTCCTCCAATAGACACGTAGAGAAGTACTTCGACGAGTTTGAGGGTGCTAGCATCGAGGAGACGGAGGAACAGACGGTGTCGGCAGACGTGGCGGAGTCTTAGCCGGAGGAGTGGAAAACAACCCCAGCCATCCCCTCGACGTTGACAGTCCCCAAGAAAACCAAAAAGAAAGGCTCAGGGCCGACCGTCGGTGTAGTTACAACGGCGGTCCCGACAGAGATCCATGCCATAGTGCCCAAGACAAAACATATCAGTCGGGCCGAGATTCACTCCAAGTATATCCTACCGCCGTATACAGTTCGCCTCCCCCACTTCTGATGAAAGAGTCTACTCTCTTGGGGACAACGAAGTCGGGGTCTATTATCCGACCTTCGAGCTCAGACTTCGGTTTCCACTCCACCCCTTCCTCCTGCACATGCTGAACTTCCTCGAGCTTTTGCTCTTTCAGCTGATGCCGAACTCGATCAGTGCCATGGTCGAGTTCCTTGTTCTTTGCTTCTGCAGCAGCATACGTCCGACCCTACCTATGTTCCGGTATTTCTTCGAGGCAAAGCAGAAAGGAGTGTACTATTATATCAGTGCGAGGAGGGATTGGCATCTCGTCCTTGAGTTGCCGAGTAAAGTGAGGGATTGGAAGGAGAGGTTCGTTTTCATCTCGACACCGGTGGACTTGACTCTGCGGTCGAACTGGGGGAGGTTGAATCCCCAAGCGAACAAGGAGGTGACTCTGCAGGGGCAGAATTTGGAGAAATCCAAGATCTTGATGGAGATCCCCCAAGAGCTCTGAAAATATACGAAGCTAGTTAAGGACGACCAGATCGCCCTACATATCTGGCCCGAATGTACCGCGATCTAAGCGACCTTCTTGATATATGCTCACCATGATCTCTTTTCTCCTTGCAGGTGCGAACATGAGTCTGTCCTGAGACGAGCTGATGAGGATGGCCATGGGGGGGTCTGTCGACCGTAGAGCTAGCGGCCAAGGACAAAGGTAAGGGGGTGGCACTGAGCTTGACGAAGAAGGCTGGGCAGAAACGGAGCCTGGAGGTGGCATCCACCGTTCGGGCTGAGGGGGATGAGCAGAGCAAGAGGATGAAGAAGAAAACATCTGCGGCTGCCCCTCCCACTCACCAAGAGAGCGACATTGTCAACATTGATGATGTCGAGGAGCCGGTGGCCGATCTGATGGTCGCCATGCCCTAGGGCGGGCCGTCCCTGGTCACCATTATGGTCCCCCTTCTCTCGGCCCTCTCTCAAGAGCCACCAGCCGAAGTTCAGGTCGGCAAGCTAAAGGGGCCGAGTGTTGGCCCGATGGAATCCCCTTGGGAGCATGGGGAGTCGGATCGGAGGAAGCCGGAGCATCCAAGCATCGAGGCAGCGCTCGCCAGCTTTAAGGCGAAGAAAGCCTAGGTCCACGCTATTCCCAAGGTGGATATTTTCTCTCCGAGCTTTCGGGTGGGTGCCCAGGAGTCGTTGTTCGAGGACGCCGGGGTTGCGGCCTGTCTGGCAGAGAACTGTCTGCTGCCATAGGACCGGGGAGTTCCTGTATGATATCGGATCCGAGCGCCTCTATGACATGGCAATTTGGCACAGCATGCAGGTTCGTTGTTCTCTTTACTCATACTACCGGTCTTCGTTTCTTCATGCGAGCTCATGTACTTTGTTCTTTTTGTAGGCTGTGGCGACGATGACGTCTCTGCAGTGCCACACTAATGTGGCCAAGCTCAAGGCGACCCTTGGGAGGAAAAGGACAGAGCTCAATGCGGCCACCGATAAGCTGTAGGAGAAGGAGGCCGAACTCAAGCTGGTCGTCGAGAGGCTGCAGAACAGGGAGGAGAGACTGGATGAAGTCCGCAGGTACTATGCGACCCAGAAGGAGGGAGAAGCAGTTTAAGATCTCGAAGGAGCTGGTACGGCGGTTTCAGGAAGCGGAGGCCCGAAGAGTCGCTTTGATGAATGCACATGCTGTGGAGGTGGAGGCAAAGGGCAGGAGATTGTCGAGCTCAAGCGTCAGGTGACGGAGCTAAAGAAGATCGATCTGAAAGCCATGAAGTCGGAGGCCGTCTGCAAATATCAGATGGATGAGCTCCTTCACATCATGAAGGATGTGCGGGCCAAAAACATGGAGGAGGGCCTGCAGGCGGGCCTTGGGAGGGCGGAGAAGAGGTCGAAGAGGCTGCATCCCGAGCTGGAGGTCGACTTTTCCCCGTTGGTGGTGGTCTCAGATGGGGAGAAAGACGAGGACGTCAGGGAAGCAGGAGGTCCGTCGGCTAGCGATCAAGCTCCAAGTGATGTATGCAGCCAGGGGGAGGTCGCAGTGACAGAACCGACGGAGAGTGAGGCAGAGAAACAAGCGAAGGGGCAGGAGGAGGTCGGCGACCAAGTTGCAGTGCCATAGTTAGCTGTTGGGGGGCATATATAGGGTCAATCTTGGGGCCAGGATTAGGACTTGTATATATTTTTTGAAAGAAGCATAGTGTAAATATTTTTAATTTAATGAAAGATATCACCGTAGAGGTAGTTTGCCTCATTTATCTTTGTGCTTGTTTGTGCTTGTTTGTACTTGTTTGTGCTTGTTTGTGCTTGTTTGTACTTGTATGCCCCCAACTTTCTGCTTGGAAGAGCCTATGAGCGAGGAGAAGCGGAATGTTGTAGAGTTTGGATGTAGTCGAGTTGGGGAAGTTCTTTGTAGAGACAGATCGCCTTCGGGGTCTTTTCGGGGAACTACACGTGGCCTACCCGAATCTTTGTTTGGTGCGAAGTAGCTCGCTTCCTTCCCCAATTTGGTTAGCGAAGTCCGGCATGCTATGGGTAGCTGTGCTGCGACCTGCCCCGGAGGTCTTCCTGAGGGCGAATTTCGGGACGGAGCCCTTCCTACATACCCATGTCTGGTTTGGTTAGCGAAGTCTGGCACACTATGGGTAGCTACACTGTGACCTGCCTCGGAGGTCTTCCTAAGGGCGAGTTTCGGGCTAGAGCCCTTCCTACATAGCCCCTGTCCGATTTGGTTAGCAAAGTCCGGCACGCTATGTGTAGCTGCACCACGACCTGCCCTGGAGATCTTCCTGAGGGCAAGTTTCAGGCCGGAGCCCTTCCTACATAGCCCATGTCTGGTTTGGTTAACGAAGTCTGGCATGCTATGGGTAACTATAACGTGACCTGCCCCGGAGGTCTTCCTGAGGGTGAGTTTCGGGCCGGAGCCCTTCCTACGTAGCCCCTGTCCGGTTTGGTTAGCGAAGTCCGATACGCTATGGGTAGCTGCACCGCGACCTGCCCTGGAGGTCTTCCCAAGGGAGAATTTCGGGTCGGAGCCTTTCCTACATAGCCCATGTCTGGTTTGGTTGGCGAAGTCCGGCACGCTATGGGTAGCTGCACCGTGACATGCCCCGGAGGTCTTGCTGCGGATGAGTTTCGGGCTGGAGCCCTTCCTACTTAGCCCCTATGTAACGCCCTGCTCCCCAGGATACCCCAAGAAGCGAGTGTTACGAAATAAAAAGTGAATTACAATATGAATACACTAGCAGGTCCACTGTGCACGTGCTGGGCAGTACACGTAATGCTCCATAATTAAATGCAATCCAAAGTTCCACCAAACTAAAACCAACACATAGGAACAACATAGATTAAAACATCCTTCATATTTATTAGAAACAAAGTTCTTTTACAACTTACATACAACTCAAATTTACATACAACATATAACATCAATATACACCTCTCATTAGCAACACCTCCTAACCATACCCAAATACAACTCAACACCCTCAAAATCAATCCCCCACACTACTCCAATCCCAAACTCTGCCAACTAAGCTTCTCCAACTGCCAATCACCTGAAAAATATCAACAGGGAGACGTCACAGTGTGACCGAGTAGGAATTGCCAACTTCCACTAGCATGTTATTATGAAAATGAGACTACTTTACATGCAACCATGTCAATGTGCAAATGAAACATGAAATAAGCAAGTGAATCATGCTACAAAACATATGAGCATGGCAGTAAAGGATGCAATGGCAACTACTTTACATCCATGACATAGCATGAGGCAAACTACAAGTAAACATCAAGCACCAAGTTGAAACATAAAGCAAGTTATAAGTGCTACAAAAATGAAGTGAGTTGTAACATCATTCCAAGGTACAAATGAGACTTTATAGATACAAGAGAGTCTCTCATGGCTATGGGACAATAGCCTAATACATGCATGGTTCATGAGTCATCATGTCATGCCTTCATATAAATATTTAATTCACATTTCCAACCCATCATAATCAACATCATAACAAGGTGCCATGCACATCGTGCCATGCCAACCATACCACCAC
This sequence comes from Scilla litardierei, assembly GCA_030789695.1. Taxonomy (NCBI): domain Eukaryota; kingdom Viridiplantae; phylum Streptophyta; class Magnoliopsida; order Asparagales; family Asparagaceae; genus Scilla; species Scilla litardierei. The sequence goes on along the minus strand of CM061137.1, from coordinate 12,502,224 downwards.
AACTCATACCACATTACCACCAACATGAATGCATGCCATGTCCACCACATCCCTCCCACCATGTATAACAACTAAGGTCCCATATTCATGTTACAAGAACTATTCCAATAATATTAGTCAATGCTTTAGTATTCTCCTCCCTCTTTCACCTCTTCTCTCTTTCACCCAAAACAGTCCAGCCTACTGAAATTACTGGAACAACCACAAAATCAAGGTATTTAACCAATGTCTCTTGTGAATTCGACAAAACTCTCTAAATGAAAGTTGAAGATATAGGAATCCTGGATTCACCCATGAAATTTCATGCTTAAATATGGACTGAGTGATTTATAGTGAATTAATTGGTAGAACCTATACAGACTGTTTTCCTGACAGATTTCAGGGCCTGTATTAGAAGCTAATTTTGGATATGTTGCAGCCAGAAATTCGAAATGTATGCACTTTGATGAATTTGTAGATAAACTTGTTAAATTTGCAACATGACCAAGAACATCGAATTCTACAGAGTATGCATGTAATAAGCTCCATTTTTCTAAACTGTGTCCAGTGTAACAGAATTCCAGACATGTGGCAAAAATCTAATTTTTAACCTAACTTCCAGTTTGAATTGGAAAAAGTTGTGGACATGAAAGTTATTAAGGACAGCAATATACACAACATATAAAATTTCCAAAGCATTCCTAATAGCAATTAAGCCCAGAACTTAGTCAAAGTTTCAGCTTTTCAGGATAAAGTTTTCAGCATCAAGAACAAAAGTGTTTCATGAAATTAATCATGTATTAAGCTAAAAATTAAACATGTACCAATTCTATAAATGACAACCCAATAACATACTAGGGAAGTTGGTCTTCCTACCTCCTTGACGAAATAAACCCCTCATCCAATTCCAAGAGAAATCCACCAAGAATCTCCTTTTCAAGCGCAACCCAACTCTCCTTCTTCCATGGATTTCCCCTTTCCTCTTCTCTCTTCTTTCTTTCTTTTTCTCCTCTTTTCTTCTTTTTTCTTTTTTTTCCTTGAACCTGGGAGTTTCGGCCACACTTGGGGGGAAGAAAAGAGAATAGAAAAAGAAATTAGAAGTTAGAAGAAGAGTGGTGAATAATGTGGAGAAAAGAGGGGGTTTATTAAAGAAGATATTTCTAGGGGCTTATGTAATTACAAGTTTGCCACCCTCTACAAGCTTCTCATCCCTCCTATACACACAACCCAAACCTAATTACAAGTATGCCATTCTCTACACATGGCATTCTACTACACACTCTCTCCTAAAACTTAATTACAAAAATGCCATCCTTAGTAATAAAAATCGCATCTCTCATTCTAATGTCTCAAGCCCAAGAACAAGGCCCAACAAACAACCCACTAACTAATAAAATTAGCTAAGGCCTAACCATATTAATAATAATCATTATTAATAAACACACCAACAATAATATCAATAACAACAATAATAATAGTAATATCTCTAGGCATACTAATAACAACAACCAATACCACCCATATTAATACTTCCATTAACACTTGTAACAACATTGCTATTAAATAACATAATAGTAGTACCATGCTAGTTTTATTAATAATACATCCCCACCAATACACAAAGCCATCCAAATAATACTTAGCACTAACCACAATAAGATATACTCTCACTATTAGCACTTAGTAATAATACTTCATATACTAATAATCATACACCAACATTCATATACCAATATTCATATACCAATATATTCACATCTCACTTCATACATATACCAAGGCACGCAATCATAGTATTTCACACATAGGGCATTACAATCTATCCACCTTAAAAATAAAGTTCGTCCTCGAACTTTCTAACTTAGGGCTCTACCTTAAGGCTAGACTGCTACCCACCTTAAGACTCAACTACCCTATGGAAGCATTACCTGCACTACCTTACGCACGCCACAGTGCGATGACCTGCATGGGCCACCAATTGTAACGCCCCGCTCCCCAGGATACCCCAAGAAGCGAGTGTTATGAATTGAAAAGAGAATTACAATACGAATACACTAGCAGGCCCACTGTGCACGTGCTGGGCAGTACACGTAATGCTCCATAATTAAATGCAACTCCAAAGTTCCACCAAACTAAAACCAACACATATGAACAACATAGATTAAAACATCCTTCATATTTATTAGAAACAAAGTTCTTTTACAACTTACATACAACTCAAATTTACATACAACACATAACATCAATATACACCTCTCATTAGCAACACCTCCTAACCATACCTAAATACAACTTAACACCCCCAAAATCAATCCCCTACACTGCTCCAATCTCAAACTCTGCCAACTAAGCTTCTCCAACTGCCAATCACCTGAAAAATATCAACAGGGACACGTCACAGCATGACCCAGTAGGAATTGCCAACTTCCACTAGCATGTTATTATGAAAATGGGACTACTTTACATGCAACCATGGCAATGTGCAAATGAAACATGAAATAAGCAAGTGAATCATGCTACAAAACATATGAACATGGCATTAAAGGATGCAATGGAAACTACTTTACATCCATGACATAGCATGAGGCAAACTACAAGTAAACATCAAGCACCAAGTTGAAACATAAAGCAAGTTATAAGTGCTACAAAAATGAAGTGAGTTGTAACATCATTCCAAGGTACAAATGAGACTTTATAGATACAAGAAAGTCTCTCATGGCTATGGGACAATAGCCTTATACATGCATGGTTCATGGGTCATCATGGCATGCCTGTATATAAATATTTAATTCATATTTCCAACCCATCATAATCAACATCATAACAAGGTGTCATGCACATCGTGCCATGCCCACTATACCACCACAACTCATACCACATTACCACCAACATGAATGCATGCCATGTCCACCACATCCCTCCCACCATGTATAACAAATAAGGTCCCACATTCATGTTACAAGAACTATTCCATTAACATTATTCAATGCTTTAGTATTCTCCTCCCTCTTTCACCTCTTCTCTCTTTCACCCAAAACAGTCCAGCCTGCTGAAATTACAGGAACAACCACAAAATCAAGGTATTTAACCAATTTCTCTTGTGAATTCGACACAACTCTCTAAAAGAAAGTTGAAGATATAGGAATTCTGGATTCACCCATGTAATTTTATGCTTAAATATGGAATGAGTGATTTATAGTGAATTAATTGATAGAACCTGTACAGACTGTTTTCCTGACAGATTTCAGGGCCTGTATTAAAAGCTAATTTTGAACATGTTGCAGCCAGAATTTCAAAATATATGAACTGTGATGAATTTGTAGATAAACATGTTATCTTTCCAACAGGACCAAGAACAGCGAATTCCATAGAGTGTGCAAGTAATAAGCTCCATTTTTCTAAACTGTGTCCAGTGTGACAGAATTCCAGACATATGGCAAAAATCGAATTTTTAACCTAACTTCCAGTTTGAATGGGAAAAAGTTGTGAATATGAAAGTTATTAAGGACATCAATATACACAACATATAAAATTTCTAAATCATTCCTAATAGCCAATTAAGCCCAGAACTTAGTCAAAGTTTCAGCTTTTCAGGATAAAATTTTCAGCATCAAGAACAAAAGTGTTTCATTAAATTAGTCATGTATTAAGCTAAAAATTAAACATGTACCAATTCTACAAATGACAATCCAATAACATACTAGGGAAGTTGGTCTTCCTACCTCCTTGAAGAAACAAACCCATCAAAACAAACCCATCATCCAATTCCAAGAGAAATCCACCAAGAATCTCCTTTTCAAGCTCAAACCCAACTCTCCTTCTTCCCTGGCTTTTCCCCTTCCTCCTCTCTCTTCTTTCTTTCTTTTTCTCCCCTTTTCTTCTTTTTTCTTTTTTTCCTTGAACCTAGGAGTTTCGGCCACACTTGGGGGGAAGAAAAGTGAATAGAAAAAGAAATTAGAAGTTAGACGAAGAGTGGAGAATAATGTGGAGAAAAGAGGGGATTCATTAAAGGAGATATTTCTAGGGGCTTATGTAATTACAAGTTTGCCACCCTCTACAAGCTTCTCATCCCTCCTATACTCACAACCCAAACCTAATTACAAGTATGCCATTCTCTACACATGGCATGCTACTACACACTCTCTCCTAAAACTTAATTACAAAAATGACATCCTTAATAATAAAAATCGCATTTCTCATTCTAATGTCTCAAGCCCAAGAACAAGGCCCAACAAACAACCCACTAACTAATAAAATTAGCTAAGGCACAACCATATTAATAATAATCATTACTAATAAACACGCCAACAATAATATCAATAACAACAACAACAATAGTAATATCTTTAGGCATACTAATAACAACAACCAATACCACCCATATTAATACTTCCATTAACACTTACAACAACATTGCTATTAAATAACATAATGGTAGTACCATGCTAGTTTTATTAATAATACATCCCCACCAATACACAAGGCCATCCAAATAATACTTAGCACTAACCACAATAAGATATACTCTCACCATTAGCACTTAGTAATAATACTTCATATACTAACATATAAACCAATTTTCATACACTAATAATCATACACCAACATTAATATACCAATATATTCACATCTCACTTTATACATATACCAAGGCACGCAATCATAGTATTTTCACACATATGGCATTACACCCTGTCTGGTTTGGTTAGCAAAGTCCGGCATGCTATGTGTAGCTGCACCGCGACCCACCCCGGAGGTCTTCCTGAGGACGAGTTTTAGGCCGGAGCCCTTCCTACATAGCCACTGTCTGGTTTGGTTAGCAAAGTCCGGCGCGTTATGGGTAGCTGCACCGCGACCTGCCCCGGAGGTCTGGATAGTGACCTTTTGGGGTCACAGCTTCAGAGGCCTGCCCCAGACTTTCTTAAGGTGGGGGATGCTTCAGAAGCAATCCCCAAAACCCTGGGCGACATATCGACAGCGCAGCTTGGAAGCCTGCCATGGACTTCCTTATTGTGGGAGACGCTCTGGAGGCGATCCCAAGACCTAAAGGGCTCTAGGTTGTCCTGCGAGAGCTTGAGTTCTAAGGCGCATAGTCGGCCTACTCGGAGGAGCTCCGATTTTGGGCAAGGAGCTGAAATTTTAGTTTGCATAATACGTATGTGCAAATGAAAATACAAGAGTTTACTTGTAGCAAGGTAGCCCACCCCAGGTGATTAAGACGGCCTTTATGGATGCGCGTTCTACCCTGGAGGGGATCTGAAACTTTCATTCAAACAACACATTTTTTGTACAAACATAAAATCACAAATTTTATTGATAGTACTTAAGTAAATGTTGGGCCTTCCACAAATGAGCTAATTCTTCGTCCTCCATATTCGCCAAAATGTAGGTCGCGGGTCCCACAATGTCTGCTATTTTGTAGGAGCCCTCCCATTTGACGGAGAGCTTTCCGTGGCGGCCGATCTCGGGTTCGAAGGTGGCGTCCCTGAGGACGAGGTCGCCGACTCTGAAGATTCGCTTCCTCACCCAAGAGTTGTAGTACCTCGCCATCCTTTGGTTGTACTTGATAAGACATGTTAGAGCAAAATCCTTACCTCATCGATGATTTCAGTGTTGAGGTCAAGGCCTACTTCATTCGCTTGTTCGTCGAAGTACTGGAGGCGGAGAGATTGTTCGCCGACTGCCATTGGGACGATGGCTTCTGCCCCGTAGGCTAGCATGAAGGGGCTCTCGCCAGTTGAAGCCTTGTATGTCGTGCGGTAAGACCAAAAGATGCCTGGTAGCTCGTTAGGCCAAGATCCAGGAGCATTGCTGTCCTTCTTCTTCAAGGGTTCAAGAATGCACTTGTTCGCTGCCTCGGCCATGCCATTGCACTGCAGGTGCGCAACAGAGGCAAAGTGAAGGTTGACGCCCCAATCTAAGCAGAACTCTCTGAAGTCCGTGGAGTCAAACTGCGTCATGTTGTCTGTCACAATGGAGTGGGGTATCCCGAAGCGGCATATGATAGACTTCCAGACGAAGTTCTTCATGTCTTGAGGTAATGCGCTATGGGCTCTGCTTCGATCCACTTGGTGAAGTAGTCAACGGCGACAACTAGGAACTTCCTTCCTCCGGCTGCCATTCGAAATGGTCCGAGGATGTCGAGGCCCCACTTGGCAAATGGGACCAGGCTGAGAAAGGGAATCAAGTCGGCGGGAGGAGCCTTTGTATGCTTGAAGAATTTCTGGCATTCCTCGTACCGCTTGACGAAGTCGATCGTGTCCTTCAGCATGGTCAGCCAATAGTAGCCCTGTCGGACTGCCTTATGTGCCAGGGTGCGGCCAGCATGATGATTCCTGCAGAATCCTTCATGTATTTCATGGATGACTTCCTCAGCTCTTCTCGGCCCAAGACATTTTAAATAGGGCAATACATCGTTTTTCGTGCAACGCTTTTGGTAGAGTACGTCGTCGAATATCACGAACAACAAAATCCTTCTCTCAGTCTTCTGTGCCTCCAGCCTATCTTCTGGTAGGGCTTCGGTCTTCAGGTAGGCGATGATCGGTCTCATCCATGATCGCTCTTGGTTGACGCATATTAGTTTGCCATCCTCAATGCTGTGTGTCAGTAAGTTCTCAATGTAGCTGGCTTTCCCAATCTCTGCCGGAGATGACGAAACCAGCTTAGAGAGGGCTTCGGTATGGAGGTTGTTCAACCTTCGTAGATGTTGGACCGTCGCTCTCCTGAATTTGAGGAGTTCGGCCCGGGCGCACTTCAGTTACCGCTTCATTAGTTCCTCCCTTGCCTCGAAGCTTCCTTCAATTTGCTGAATGAACATCCTTGAGTCGCCAATCAGCAGCACATTTGTCGCTCCAAGCACCCGGCAGAGCTTTAGGCCGTTGAGGGCGGCCTCGTACTCTGCCACATTGTTAGTTGCTAAGTAGTTGAACCGGAGGGCGTACTCCAATATGCTCCCCTCCAAAGTTTCTATTACAATGCCGGCTCTGCTCCCTGACGTTGTGGTCGATCCGTCGACATGGATGACCCATTGCTCGCCATCGGACTGGGTTGATGGGGAGGGAGGACTTTCACAGGTGAACTGTGTTGGAAGCAACGATCTGGGATCTTGGTTTGATGATGACAAACGTATTGTTATAGTTGACGTGTGTGCTTAGTGTGTTTCAGGATTGGCGAAACGATGATTCTTTCAACATTTGGGGAAACCGCTAATCATATAGCAACTGGAGAGAGGATGAAGTATTGTGCGCAAAGCGATGAGTTGGAATTGGTCCTATATGGGATGAGATGGACTTGGTCAAAATATTTAACTAGATTTGCTAATATCTAATTCCACCAATTTCCTTTTCATATTAAAATCAAATATTTGATCCTACCCTATCCCTTGCCATGCCAACCATCTTCAAACCCTAGCCGAAAGTATTTTATTTGGAGGTTGCGACTGTGACAAAAAAACCCCCCCGAAGGGACCCTAGAAGCCCTAGCAAAAACAAGGAAAAACTCCTATCAATTCCTATTCGTATATATACCCTACTAGCAATCTAGGGTTGCAAGCGGCCAACGAAAAAAAGAGGCAAGGCTAATTATTTCTCCAAGCAACCTATACAATCCTAGACCTCTGTCTCAAACAAATCCACGCAAGGGCCAAGGTTCACGTCAAGCAAACTTTCATCTCCTAAAAACCCAGTTCAAAGCCATCATCAGAAGATCTCCATTCAAAGCCTTCATCTTGCGGAAGCCCTCAACTGTGCAACATCTTCAACGCTCTTGTTGCCGCGACAACTTGCAGCCAGCCTCAAACCCACGTCGCCACAAAAGGAGTTTACATCGCCGAGATCTGTGAAGCCGTCGTCGAACCGCTGCTGCCCAAGAGCTCACCGCTTACACCGAGGATATCTCACCGTCGCAGTCTTCTGAAGATCCCGCCGCCGTCCGCATCACTTCAGTGAAAAAGAACACCGTCGTCACCGTCGAGCACGTAGAGAAGTCGCCATCGCCATTGCTGTCTATAGAAGAAGAAGTCGAAGGTGAATCGTTGCTCAAACGTAGCCGTCGTCTCAAGCTTACCGTCGATCAAGAAGCTTCACAACGCCATCGCCTAGCTGATGCACGCCGGAGAATAACACGAAGGAGAACCCGCTGTCGCAGTCGAGTTGAACGGCTTCGGAGAAGGAGAGAAGCTCGCCGCCTGCCGTAGCCGAGGAGGTGCCACCGGTCGAAGTTGTCGCTGTTGCTGCTCGCGTAGAGATCGCCGCTGCACGGAGGTCGCACCACCGGAGAGCCGTCACTGTCATCACCCTCGCAGGCGTCCTCGCCGTGTCGTAGTCGGAGATCGCTGCATGAAAACGCCGCTGCCATAGACACGTGAATTCGAAACAACGGTGGGGATCAACTCAACGCATTAAAATCAATGGTGGAGATTAAACTGGCAGCCGCTTGATCACGTGAGCAATGAAACGAAGAAAAAGCGAAATTGATTTCGCGTGCTGACGTGGCTTGGGGGAATTAAAGGAAGTTGTTGTGCGAACTGACCTCTGCTAAATGGGTTTGAACTGAGTTACTCTGCGCACCGACTGCTGATTTTAAGAGGAGTTGCTCAGCGCACAGCCGGCCATTTTATAAGGATTTGAACTGAGTTTTTTTACACACAGATTAGTGTGTATTTTGCAATCCAAGAGTCAGATTGAGACACCGTTTGTGTCAGATTGGAGCTGACAACGTGCTGATTGACAGAGACGCCTACACGGACACGAACTGAGCATTTCTAAACCCTTTACTCTTTATTTTCGTGTCTTAGTATAACGTTCTCTGTAGGGAAAACTTTACCTATTCTTTGGGGACTATTTTGGGACTTGTCTGGTTGGGGCTAGACAAGTGGGACCCAGCTAGTTTGGTACTAGCTGGTAGAAAGCGTTACTAGGATTGATAGTGAGAGAAAACACAGTGAGTGGGGTACTGAGAGCCTGGCGAGTGTAGAGACGTAGAGGGTGCTCTAAGCGTGGTTTTGTACCTATTGCACTATTCAATACTAGTATCTGCTTTGGGGACTGGAGTAGGTCGAAGGGTCGACCGAACCAGGGTAAATCTGCTGGGTACTATGTGTCTGCTTTTTATTTACCCTGTTGCTGCTATAACTGCGTGTGCTTATTCGTGGGTTGCACGAATTATTTTTGTAAGCCTATTCACCCCCCTCTAGGCTAGGATCCAGATCCAACAAGTGGTATCAGAGCAGGTTTTAGGATCTAGCCTAGGATTGACCATGAATAACCATATGGATAGTGCTTTTGCTGAGGGTCAGTCTGTTTCCCGTCCCCCTAGATTTAATGGAGGTGATTATGCTTATTGGAAAAATCGAATGAAAATCTACCTTATTTCTGTTGATTATAAAGCTTGGCAAATAATTGAAAAAGGATATAAACTGCCTGTAATTAAAGTAGAAAATGTTGAGATTGAAAAACCAAATGACAAATGGGATGATAATGATTGGAAATCTTATTCTTTAAATGTTAAAGCTATGAATGCTCTCATTTGTGCACTTGATAAATCTGAATATACTAAAATGTCATATTGTTTAACTGCGTAGGAAATATGGCATACTTTGGAGGTGACGCACGAGGGAACGTCACAGGTAAAGGAGTCTAGACTTGCACTTCTGAGCACAGAGTACGAGGGATTTTGCATGCTACCATCAGAGACCATATCAGAGATGTTTGCGAGGTTCACCAACATTGTCTACAAGTCTAGCTCGCTCGGTAAGCCATATTCTAGCCTTGAGCAGGTGAGAAAGATATTAAGAGCACTGCCAAGCTCTTTCAGGCCTAAAGTCACTGCCATCCAAGAAGCGAAAGATCTGTCATAGATGAGGGTGGAGGACTTGATAGGTAATCTAATGTCCCACGAGCTTAAATTGCAAAACGTGAATGAAAGGGAGAAACCTGAGGAGAAGGAGAAAGCTACAAAGCCACTTGCTTTGAAAGCTGGTGAAAGTGAAGATGATGATGAGGACATAGCGCTAAGGGTCAGAAATTTCAGAAAGTATGTCCAGACCAAGCAAGGAAGAATAGAAATGGCACCCAGGTTTAATCGCTCTAACTTTTTTCAGTCTTCTAAGCAAACTTATGATCAGAATGCTACTAATAGAATGACTTGTTTTAAATGCAAGAAAAGAGGACATCGAATGAGGGATTCCCCATATGAGACAGCTCAGGTCGCTGAAAAAAAAGGAAAATCCAAGGTGCTAACTTGGGATATGGACAGCGAAGCTGAGAGTGAGGAGGATGATCATGTTGCCATCTCATGCATGGCATTGATGGGAATACACGATGAGGTAATTTCTGGTAGTAAAGCTGAACTCTTTACTCTTTGTAAAGAAATGCAAGATAAAATAGTAGAGCTTGAATCCACTATAGATGATTATCAAAATGAGAACTTTGAAATGCAACAATCTGAATATGATATGTCTACAGAGATTGAAAAACTGAAAATTAAAATTGTTGCTCGTGACTCTACTATTGACACTTTGAAAAAGGAAAAGTCCAGTTTTAATGATGAAACACCTTGTCTCTCTTGTCCTTCCTTGATGAATAATATTAGCATGCTTAAACTTGATTTGATTAAGCTCGAAACTGAAAAAGACTATGTGATTAGAGAGCTTAATGATAAATTCTGTATGTTGGATAATGACTTTAAAAGAAAAATGATTGAATTTGAAAAGAAGGAAGAGGAAAACAAGAGAGCTTTTATTAGTAAATGCACGATGCTTGTGGAAGAAAATAAACAATTAAAAACCAAAGTCTCTCATCTTAAAGTGGCCATTAAGAAATTCTCTATGGGAAAACAATCGTTGGACACTATTTTAGAGAATCAATTATATGGCAATAATAGAAGAGGACTTGGTTTTGGTCTGAAAAACGTTGAAAATCAAAAAATTCAAGAAATTCCACAATGTACCCTCTATTGCAAAGAACAAATATGCAAAGTGCTTTACTTGTGATAGTGTAGGCCACACTGCATATTATTGTAAATTTAGGAACACAAATATCAAGTTTAAACAAGTTTGGGTTCCTAAATCTTTAATGGCTAACACTCGTGGACCTTGTTGGATTCCAAGGTCACACTTAACACCTTTCATGTAATTGTGATGGAGGCTTAGCGAGGAGCAGATTTTTAAAGTCTCATTCTATTTCTAGCTCCTTAGCCAAATAGCGACGCGAAGGTATAATTTTTATCCCTCTTTGCATTTCATTGCATACTTTCATAGATTGTTTTGTGTGCTTGATTTATTTTTGTTTGTGTGCTTGTTTGCATGATTTTTAATGTTTTTATTTCTGAAAAAAATAAAAAAAATTACAAAAAAAATTGAGCGTAAAAGAATACCCTTTATGATTTATCTTACGTGGTATTGTATGAATGATCAAATCTATCCCTTGTAGAAGTTAATTCATTATTGTTGTAGCTACATAAACATGTTGTTCTCTTTTTAGTAGCCATGACATGACTCATAAATTTCAAATTTGACTTCTACACCTACATTTGCACTTTCACGATAATTGACTTTTTAGTGCTTTTGGAGATTTTTTTGAAGAAAAATGGAAAGTGAATGTAGGAATGATTAATTTCTGAATTTTCTAAGGGATATGAAGTGTTTAGCCATGAGTTAAAATTGAGCACAAAATAATTTTAAAAATACTATATTTGCTCCATATGAAAAATGTATACACTTCATGGCTAATACACAACCCACGAGTATCCAACTTGTGCTAAATGGGTAATCATTAGCGTTGGTGTATATAACTCGTCAAGCAATGCCACCTCACATTTAAAAGTCCTTTTAGGCCATGCTTTGGGGTTTGGTAACTTGAACTCATCTTTGATGAGGTGGGAAAATTCAATCCTAGCGTTATTCATGAAAATTGGAAAATGTGGATTGATTTGGTTGATTTTCTGAAATTGAATCTCCTCTTGTACTTAATTGTCTATATCACTACACTTACACAAAGGTGGAGAAGTCTAGTTATGAAATTCTATGAGCTTAGATTGTCTATTTTGCGGAAAACTCATGCAAATTGCATGCTACATTTAATAATGGTTTATTTTTGCATAGAATATTGTTGTGATTTCATTAATCCACTTTTGGTGATTACAAAGGGGAGAAAGAAAAGAAAGATTTGGCAGATTTGATGTCGGTATTATTTGTTGATGTCGGTATTATTTGGTGAAGGGGGAGCATGAAAAATAATGCTGAAGGGGGAGCTTGAGTGAAGGGAGAGCATGCTTTCATATTTGTTATAATGATTTGCATGCTATGTTGTAATACTTGAATATTTCATTCCTCCAACACACTTCACACACTCATACTTATTGCTCAAATCTTTTATAGGTTTGTCATCACCAAAAGGGGGAGATTGTTGAAAGCAACGATCTAGGATCTTGGTTTGATGATGACAAACGTGTTGTTATATTTGACATGTGTGCTTAGTGTGTTTCAGGATTGGCGAAACGATGATTCTTTCAACATTTGGGGAAACCGCTAATCATATAGCAACTGGAGAGAGGATGAAGTATTGTGCGCAAAGCGATGAGTTGGACTTGGTCCTATATGGGATGAGATGGACTTGGTCAAAATATTTAGCTAGATTTGCTAATAACTAATTCCACCAATTTCCTTTTCATATTAAAATCAAATATTTGATCCTACCCTATCCCTTGCCATGCCAACCATCTTCAAACCCTAGCCGAAAGTATTTTATTTGGAGGTTACGACTGTGACAAAAAAAACCCCAAAGGGACCCTAGAAGCCCTAGCAAAAACAAGGAAAAACTCCTATCTATTCCTATTCGTATATATACCCTACTAGCTATCTAGGGTTGCAAGCGGCCAACGAAAAAAAGAGGCAAGGCTAATTATTTCTCCAAGCAACCTATACAACCCTAGACCTCTGTCTCAAACAAATCCACGCAAGGGCCAAGGTTCACGTCAAGCAAACTTTCATCTCCTAAAAACCCAGTTCAAAGCCATCATCAGAAGATCTCCGTTCAAAGCCTTCATCTTGCGGAAGCCCTCAACTGTGCAACATCTTCAATGCTCTCATTGCCGCGACAACTTACAGCCAACCTCAAACCCACGTCGCCACAAAAGGAGTTTACGTCGTCAAGATCTGTGAAGCTGTCGTCGAACCGCTGCTACCCAAGAGCTCACCGCTTACACCGAGGATATCTCACCGTCGCTGTCTTCTGAAGATCCCGCCGCCGTCCGCATCACTTCAGTGAAGAAGAACGCCGTCGTCACCGTCGAGCACGTGGAGAAGTCGCCATCGCCGTTGCCGTCTATAGAAGAAGAAGTTGAAGGTGAATCGCTGCTCGAACGTAGTCGTCGTCTCAAGCTTACCGTCGATCTAGAAGCTTCGCGATGCCATCGCCTAGCTACTGCACTCCGGAGAAGAACGCGAAGGAGAACCCGCTGCCGCAGTCGAGTTGAACGGCTTCGGAGAAGGAGAGAAGCTCGACACCTGCCGTCGCCGAGGAGGTGCCACCGGTCGAAGTTGTCGCTGCTGCTGCTCGCGTAGAGATCGCTGCTGCATGGAGGTCGCGCCACCGGAGAGCCGTCACCGTCATCACCCTCGCAGTCGTCCTCGCCGTGTCGTAGTCGGAGATCGCTGCATGAAAACGCCGCTGCCGTGGACACCTGAATTCGAAACAACGGCGGGGATTAACTCAACGCATTAAAATCAACGGTGGAGATTAAACTGGCGGCCGCTTGATCACGTGAGCAACGAAACGAAGAAAAAGCGAAATTGATTTCGCGTGCTGACATGGCTTGGGGGAATTAAAGGAAGTTGCTGTGCGAACCGACCTCTGCTAAATGGGTTTGTACTGAGTTACTCTGCGCACCGATTGCTGATTTTAAGAGGAGTTGCTGAGTGCACAGCCGGCCATTTTATAAGGATTTGAACTGAATTTCTTTACACACAGACCAGTGTGTATCTTGCAATCCAGGAGTCAGATTGAGACACTGTTTGCGTCAGATTGGAGCCGACGACGTGCTGATTGACAGATACGCCTACACGGACATGAACTGAACATTTCTAAACCCTTTACTCTTTATTTTCGTGTCTTAGTGTAACGTTCTCTGTAGGAAAAACTTTACCTATTCTTTGGGGACTATTTTGGGACTTGTCTGGTTGGGGCTAGACAAGTGGGACCCAGCTAGTTTGGGACTAGCTGGTAGAAAGCGTTACTAGGATTGATAGTGAGAGAAAACACAATGAGTGTGGTACTGAGAGCCTGGCGAGTATAGAGACGTAGAGGGTGCTCTGAGCGTGCTCTAACTTGTGGTTTTGTACCTATTGCACTATTCAATACTAGTATCTGATTTGGGGGCCGGAGTAGGTCGAAGGGTCGACCGAACCAGGGTAAATCTGCTGGGTACTTTGTGTCTGCTTTTTATTTACCCTGTTGCTGCTATAACTGCGTGTGCTTATTCGTGGGTTGCACGAATTATTTTTATAAACCTATTCGCCCACCCCCCCTCTAGGCTAGGATCCAGATCCAACAAACTGCTGAGGTTCAGCATCCAGGCAGGCGTTCGGTAAAGCTTCGCCGTTCGTATTCTGCCAGGAAGTCTGCTAATGCTTGCCCCTTGATTGCTGCCCTTGGTTTATAAATGTTGTCGAACCCGCTGAGCTCAACGCTCCAATTCAGCATTCGGCCTGATCTCTCGAGCCTCCTCAAGTTCTTTTCCAGTGGCGAGTTTGTGTAGACAACAATGGTGTGCACCAGGAAGTAGAGTCGGAGCTTCCTTGTGATCAGAACCAGTCAGTAGGTGATCTTCTCGATGGGGTTATAGCGAGTCTCTGCGTCTCGGAGCACTCGACTGGTATAGTTGACCGGCCTCTGGATGCCCTCGTCCTCCTTTACTAGGACTGAGCTCACAGCTTCCTCAGTAATGGCGAGGTATAGGCCGAGCTTCTCTCCTTCTTCGACTTTTGCAAGTAGCGACAGGCTTGCATGTAGGCCTTCAACTCACCGAAAGCTTTTGCGCAGGAGTCGTTCCACTCCACCACCTTCCTCGCACCCTTCCTCTCCGCGAGGGCTTTTTGAAGAATATTGAAGAATGGGAGAGACCTCTCTGCAGACTTCGACAGGAATCTTTTCAGTGCAGTGATCCATCCATTCAGCCTCTACAGGTCCCGGATCGTCCTTGGCTCCATCATGTTGTTAAGGGCGGTGATCTTGTCGGGTTGGCATCAATTCCTCGCTTGGTGATCATGAAGCCAAGGAACTTTTTCGACTCGACAACGAATATACACTTGGCTGGGTTGAGCTGCAGGTTGTAGCACCGCACCTTTTGGAACGTCTCCTCCAGGTCGACGAGATGATCTTCGGCCTTCTTTGATTTCACCAACATGTCGTCGATGTAGATCTCGAGATTCCTGCCGACCTGGTGATGGAAGATTTTGTCGACCATCGTTGGTAGGTCGCTCTGGCGTTCTTGAGTCCGAACGGCATTTTATTATAGCAGAATGTGCCTCGGTCTGTAATGAACGCCGTCTTCTCCTCATAATGGGTTGCCATCTGACCGGCGCCCCGTTTACGGTTTGGGCACGGTGTCGTTTTACCGCAAGTGCATGGTTAGTGTAGGGTGCTGGTTTATCGAAATCAGGGAGGTGGATGGCTTGAATGGCTTCTAGCCTCGCCTAGGTTGTGTGCTAGCTACGCGGATGATATGAGTGGAAGTGTGGAAATAAAAGAAAGAAATAAAAAGACAAGAAATGAATCCCCGCTAATACGTGGTAGAGCACTCATGACACTTGGCATTTGACTTGACCCAGGGTGAGACATTGCCCCTAAAGGTGGTACCTAGCGTCCCATGGGCCCGATATTCCGGTCGATGCCCAGTACGCTAGGTCTATCCGGTTCCGGACGGTGGGCATTCTCATGTCCATTAACACCTTCCGCAACCGGGAGCATTAAGGCCACAATGATAACTCCCAACATTTCATCCAAGCCGTTCCCACGCGCGAGGACTCAATGTCTACGCTAGGGACGTGAGCTGTGGCTAGTGAGTCAACCGCTAAGTTTATTCTCCCTTGGCCCGACGGTCAAAGGCGGTCTTTCTCCCGCCAATGACAATAAAACGTCCCCGCGTAACCCTAATGGCCAAAAGGGTCGAATGTGATTTCTAGCAATACATCAAAGCAGATCTTGATTGGACAAGACACCGGACCCCAATCCCCAACACAACTAGTGTGTTGCCGTACGAATTGGACTCAGATTGCTAGAAATCCCCATTGACACATTCCATCGAACACATACCATGCAATCAAGTCATCAATCATACTCTAACCCATATTAGGGTTCATCAAGAACTACTCAATGATGAAGAACATGATAGCAATCAATAAATCCAAACAAACATTCATCATCAAGTAAAATGAAAATAACACAAAACAATGGAAATAAGAGAAAGAAATACTTATCTTGCAATTGAATCTCCAATCCTTTACAAGATTTATTGAAGTAGAAAACCTAATCTAACCTAACCTAAAGCTCCCAAGAAAGGGGAAGAAAAACTGCTGAAAAATGGGAGAGAACCTCCCTCAAGTCGTGCCCTATCTTCTATTTATAAGCCCCCTCAAAACACTCACGGTTTGGGTCCAAAACCCCAGCAAAACTGCCAAAACATGCCCACCCGATCAGGTGGAAGTTCACCCGATCGGGTGGAAATAAATAGAGACTGAACTGCTGAAATTTGGCCCAACCAATCAGCCACCCAGACACCCAACCGATCGGTTGAAGTAAAAATCCAAACGTCACCCACTTTCAGCACACAGCTGCTTTCAAAAAATTCCAGAAAAATATAGAAAAATCAGATTTGGGCATGCGACCTATCGTTGGAATGCTAACGACGATGCCGAAGTAGAAAAATAAGAGATCACCCAAAATCCCTCTGGAATGATAGAAGATCTTCAATGAATGAGCAGCAGTGCGCAAAAGGGGAAGAAAAGGCCACCCGATCGGTTGAAATGTCAACCAATCGGGTGAGCTGACAGTCGCTTTGGTCATTGGGCTTCAAAAGCATCAACCGGTCGCTGAGGAGAGAGGGCGGCGTCACCGGGTCATCGTTTGTTGATTTTCAGCTTCAAATGAACCGATCGGGTGATTTGTCACCCGATCGGTTGGAATTAAGTCCAAAAAGACAGAGAGCTCTGTCGATCTCACCCGATCACTGAACCGATCGAGTGAACTGCTCTTCACTTCAGCTCCTATCCGGGTCGGATGCACATGCATCAACCGATCACGTGGCTGTGTCCACTCGATCGGTTGAGGGCTGAAATGTGAATTTCTTCGTCGTTTGGCCCTATGGATCGTGCGTGACTCCACCCGTTGCTCCGAGGACTCATGATATCTTCTTTATACGTCCCCAATGCTGGAAATCTCCTGCATTTGCACAAAAACACAAAAAAGTGAAAGAAAACTAAAAATCACAAGAGAAAGGGTACGGAACGACGGAAAACAACAGAAAATCACAAAGAAGACGTGCGTGAATATATAAAATATAAACACACGTCACCATCTGTATTTGGTTGTAGCCTAAAAAGGCATCCATAAAAGTTAGAAGTTCATACCCTGAGACATTGTCCACTAGGTGGTCGATCCTTGGCAGCGTGAAGCTATCCTTTGGGCAGACTTCATTGAGGTCAGTGAAGTCCACGCACATTCGCCATTTGTCGATGGGCTTCTTCACCATCACCACATTGGCGAGCCAGTCAGGATAGCTTACCTCTCTAATAAATCCGGCTTCGAGGAGCCTCTCCACCTCTTCGCCCGCTGCCCGCACTTTCTCTCCCTAGTGCTCCGCTTCTTTTGCCGCACATGGTGAGCTTCAGGGTCGACGTGCAGCTCAAGGGTGATCATCGCCTTATCGACTTCAGGCATATCTGAGGGCGATCACACGAAGATATCAGCATTCACCTTGAGAAGGCCGATCAGCTCCGCCTTCAGCTCCGCGGTCAATTTTGTGACAATCGACACAGTCCTGTCTGCTTCCTTCGTCAGTATCACCTCCTCTACGCCCTCCACCGGTATTCATCGTTGATGAGCGAAGTCCTCTCGACCGTCAAGGAGTTCGATCGACAGTGCTTGCTCATACTGCTTATGCTTGGTGGAGCCGACGTAGCAGCTTTGCGAGAGCCTCTGGCTTCCTCGCACTTGTCCAACCCTATACGGAGTCTGGAACTTGTCATTTAGTGCAGTAGCTAGGGGAGAGCTTTGACGGTGGTCATGTAAGGCTGCCATATGATGCCGTTGTATGCTGAGGG
The DNA here is from genome assembly GCA_030789695.1 of Scilla litardierei. Taxonomy (NCBI): domain Eukaryota; kingdom Viridiplantae; phylum Streptophyta; class Magnoliopsida; order Asparagales; family Asparagaceae; genus Scilla; species Scilla litardierei. Next base: position 12,483,929 of record CM061137.1, on the reverse strand, counting down.
GACATTGACGACGACGAACTATGTCATTTGCGTGACAATCCTCGACCTCTCTCCTAGGGTGACGGGCAAATCGATCGTTCCAACAATGGGCATTGAATGGCCAGTGAAGCCGACAATCGGGCCCAATCATGGTTTCAAGTCCGCCTCGCCCAGTCCCATCATTTGGATCGTTGACAAGAACAGTATGTCGCACGAGCTGCCGGTGTCGACCAAGAGTCTGCTCATAATTACCGGCCCGATGAGTGCTACGATGATGATGGCGTCATCATGTGGCAGCTCAATCCCCTCCAAGTCGTCTTCAGAGAAGGAGATGGGGGTGGAGCTACCCTTCTTCGCTTCTCCCCTTCGCCAGCACCCGCCAATACTGCTGTGCATAACTCTTTCTTTGCGACCTGAGGTTCCGCCCGAGGCCAGCCTGTCACATATCACATCTATGCGAAAGACTGGATCGGTGATAGGATGTGCGATTGTTTGGTGTTCTGGCACTGGGCCGGCCGAGGAGGTTCTGTAGGGGTTTTGAAGGATCCTTAGGGCACAATCTGTGTCTATCCGAAGTCGGACAGACCACAGACGCAAAATAATGCAGCGAAAAAACAGACATGTTAAACTATTTAACGAGGCCCTAAGGTTCAAGACCCTTAAGCCAGGATCTTTGCCAACTTGGGATGGGTTCAACCATCCCAAGAGGGAGCTAAGTTACTGAGATTAAATTAAAAGAAAGCTAATTAAATTCACATACCCGGAACCTTGCCCTGGTTCAGGCAAGGTGTATCGTACCGTCTTCCGAGCCGCTCCCCATTCCATGCCAAACCGCTCCTTGAACCACTCCACGTCCCAAGGCAAGTAACCCTCTTGTCGTCGAGCCAACCAAGCGCAGAAGAAAGTTTCACCTAAGCATGAACCTTCGCCAAGATTTCGGATCGGATCCGAACCCCTTCGTGGCTTTGATAGAGCCCTTCAGGAGTAAGGCAGAAATTTAGGAAGAAGAGAAATATTAATTTAAGCCTATATCCGAGCGTGCTCCAACGTTTATGGGAGCCGATCAGATCTGGATTTTGGGACGAGTTTTGAGGAGGGGAGCAGACCCCTATTTATGTAGGCGGCTGACCCCTCCCCTTTACTCAAATTCCGATGTGAGACTATTGTTTGGAGTTAATAAATTCAATTTATTTTGCCTTTCACAAAGGCCAAACTTCCGTGAATTTTAACTCCCTCATCGTTGAGCTTCACGATTGATACAACCTATCAAATCGATGCGCCCGCTTTTGTCTGCTGTGTCGAGGCAGCCCGGCCCAATGGGCCGGGCTAAACCCCTCCCCCTTTTAATTATAAATTAGCCCCTTGGGCTGATATTACAAGGGCTTGGGGTTTTGATGTTTTGGCTATATGTTGCTTATTTGGAGTCGGATTTGGACGCCATTTGAACCTGTGTTAACACCTGGACATTCCCATCTTACAGGTGACCTTTTCCATGCGTTTATTATATTAAATATGGTCTTAAACAATTTAAGACACATTTAACCCCTTTCGCATCATATGCAAATTAGTCCTTATCTAGGCTTAAAATTTCATTTGCATCAAATACAAATGATCTGAGGGCATACATCTCTCAACATCTCCCACTTGCACTCAGGATCATTTATCCCGATTGTAGAAGATAATTGCAAACTCTTTGAAGTTCTCTATCCCTTGCATCAAATGCATATTCTTCCTAATGTTTCTACCGATTACTAGATGAAGGTCGCACTCTGTGATACAGCCTAACCCTACTACAAGTTGGGCTCGAAGCCCTATACGGCAGTGACCACGAGCAGTAGTTGGCGTCCCTATTTCAGTATCATAATTATGTGGTTGACTCATCGACATGAGTATTATCGGGACCACCCTGACTGTATCGGTGATGAATTCCACAGTTTTAGTCTTTTCGTCTAAACAATGTTGTTTAATTCAAGTCTAGGGTACGGTCAAACTGTCAACCCTAATAACTCAAATCTGATTAGTTTTCATCGATCTTTAGTCAAATAATGTTGGACAACTTTCAACATACTCTGGCCAGAGTTTTTACTTAAGACCGAACTAACACTACGACACTAACTCCCACTGACTCGGAGAGACGAATCCTATCTCGATCTTTACTCTTCACGTACGCTTCAAATGTTACCCGACCAAAGACCTTTTGACAAGCCTTGCCTCAAAGCTAGGTCATTGATCTAAGTGACACCATTCACGCATAGGATCGTATAATGATCTCAAGTCAAAAGACCAACTTGTCTATCATTAGTAAGAGTTATCATTGACAGATTTGTCAATCATAACCATATGATAACTCTTGTGTGTCATTCAGTGAACTCATTCTCTAATGAGCACTTGTGTCTCGTCTTCGACTTCACCAAGTCAAACGACCATGAGATCATCGTCACCGCTATACGGTGAAGACTAAGACACAATGGTCTATCCGATGTTTCGATATCATTTTTCTCGAAACATCTACGACCACGAACCCTTTAAGACTTATGCTACAGATAGTTAAACATTTCTCCATGATTGAGATACTCATCTCGATACATGTTTGACCTTGCATTAAGTCTCAGGACTTTACCTAAGTGAATTACTAATGATAACTACATTATGATTTAACTTAGATAAATACTTACCATAAAGCTTACTGTAATTTCGAACAAGATGTTTGTATAGATACACGGAGATAAATTGCCTCGAGGGCATACATCTCGCAACATCTTCCACTTGCACTCAGGCCCATTTATCCCGATATCTTATACCGCATTTACACATAAGCCTTTCTAGACTTCACGTGGTAGAGCCTTAGTGAGTGGATCTGCTAAAACGTCTACTGTATAGACTTAAAGGGTTTTCTATGTTTATCTTAGACCATTCATTTGAATCTCATCCAAATAATTTACTTTGGTCCTTCGAAATCCATTTAATTTTCTTGGATCTCATCCAGCTCATCGTATCTTACGACAATAATTTTTAATAAGTTATTGGTCATTTTAAATGGTTCATATTTTAGAAGTGTCAAATGCTTTTAACCACTTTATCAAATATGTTCCATCCCCTTGATGCCATGTGTTTTATTCCCTCCCACTGACCTGGAAAACTCTCTGGTCAATTCATAAAAGTTCGTTCTTCTAAATCATATTTAGAAAACAAACTTTAAATGAATGCACTAGTTTTCATGGTTATCATGAGCATTTGCATCGAGTTCGGTCCGAGTAGATCTGTACGCAACTGCTGGCAAGACGATTTCATCATAATCCGTTTATAAGAATTAGAATGAAAACGTTCTCAACCAACATAAGCGTACTTCACTATTTTCTTTCTACACCAATCTTCTAAACTCGAAGATTTACTTGTAGACATTAAGAAACAATTCCTTTGGGCACGTAAACTAAAGTTCATACTTTATTTACGTGCAAGGACATATTGCATCAAGTTGTTAATCAAAGTCTATACTCTAAATTTCATCCTGGAAGTTATTTTAAACCATCATCGACCATGGTGTCTAACTCGACTCTTCGTCTCACGAGACTCGAGTAATCTTTTAATTACCTTACGATTGATTTAATGAATATCTTATTGATAGTGTTCTCATAGAACCTTATCAAGAACCAATGCATTATAATCTGGGACTTAACCCAGAGGGAGGATCGTAACTCAAGTCACTTTGTCATGAGTCGCACTATGTCCAACAAAGTGCGATTCATGCTCTCTAACACATCCAATATGTTAAAATACTTGACCTGAGAGAAAATCACATTTTCTTTTCGCAAGATTTAAACATCTGAGTATTTGAATTTTTGATCTAATCGAATCATTTCAAATACTTCTGTTATTTTGTTCTCTATATTATCAGACTTGTGTTTCATGAAGAACATGTGTCGTAATAATAATAAGAACGACTTATCCTGGCTAACTTAGACATGGGTCAGGGTACATTAGTATGTACGAGACTGTGAGTTCAATAACTCATTCTCCCACTGTCTTACAGATGGGTTTCGGCCATCATACCTTTGAGGATAAGATTCACAAGTGACCGTAGACTTCATAATACGAGAGGTCAGACCCCTCTTTATGTGACTTGTGAAGCTTAGTCTCTTTAATACGGCCTAGTCTATTTTGCCATATAAGTTTATTACTATCTTATGTATTCATACATTAGAATTTAATATATTATAGTTATTACAAATTACTTAACACAAAACATTGCTCCAGAAGCAAGGTGACGACATTCGTCAAAAATGTGTTAGACGTCTTTTGTATAACAATTACTTTGAAATCGTGACATCAAATATGTCACATTTTCAGTTAATCCTACTTACGCCTTTACTAATGATAAATAAAACTATCTTTCTCAATTTGACTTTTCCTTAGTGCCAACTTCCTTTTCTAAATCTCATTTAGATATTAAACGTCTCAACAAAATTTAATAGCTGTGCAAGCATCTCATGTATCCAAACACTTGAGCTTTGCAACCTTGAGTGTAGCTCAACAAGTTGCTTGTCTCAAGATCAGGTTGGGATACATAATCTTGCACCGCTCATGCACTCATATTCGATTCAAACAGTTTGATCGAATTTTCGAACCTTACGGATCGAACCTGCTTTCCATACAACCTTGAGTGTAGCTCAACAAGTTGTATGGAGAAACTTGCTATTGAACATCGATATGTTCGAGCTGCCTCATATAGAGGCGAGTGACATGTAGCGTGCATTTATTTTGTTGAACTCAGAACTTAATGAAATCAAATTCCTTAAGTCTGTTCTTAAGAAGGTCATTTTAATGTCAACGAGAATATAGTTTATTCTATCAATTAGAATTTAACTTGATATTTCATTAACCAAATATTTTGACCAGTTAACTCATTCCGTTAGAATATTATATTTAGATTCCATCGCTAAACATAGTCTTACCCTAGTCTTAGCATATGTTCAGTATTAAATATAGGTAGAATGGCTTTTATCTATATATATCCTCCCACTATTTTTGCGATCATTCTAAGCCTAAATACTGAATGATTTAATCAGATTAAATAAACGGGTAAGAGATCCAAGCACCCTAAGCCTAACAACCTTGCGTGTAGCTCAACAAATTGCTTGACTCTGCAATCGGTAGATGACTCTTCATCAATCATATCAGATATGACTCTCTTATCGGTTTTTACCCCTAACCATTTGTGATCATAAGTGTGCTCATCCAAATCACAATGTCTAGTCTAGTCGGACCCTTGTTTTCATGTCTAGCCTAACTTACGCCGGCGCTCGGTGTATTCATGACATGAAGGTTTGAGTCAGGACTAGACTATATCATAGACTCAACTTACCCCGATGCTCGGTGTATTCACGACACGACTGGTTAGGTCAAGTCTTAGCCAAACTACATCATTGGCTAACTTACGCCGACGCTCGGTGTATTCACGACACGACGGTATGGGTCAAGTCAAGATTTCATCTTATGTATAGAGAAGTTGGTTTCTACAAGGTTGCCATGTCACAGCTTGAGTGTAGCTCAACAACTGTAACACGGGTCCTATAGTTGCCAACCCCTAAAACAAGGAGGGCTACGGCTAATCTTGAAGAAGATTATTAACGTATTTGACTTAGATATAGTTGATTCGGGTTCAATATTACATATTTACCCCCCCCCCCATTTAGCCCTATTTTGCTCATGTGATGCTACATTGTTCTCTAATTCATACGTATTTTGTACACAATTATTTATTAGAGAAAACACTCTATTTGAGCACAAAACAGCAATTAATGGAGTATTTCTGCACTCTTTATATTTTTCATAGCTTGGTCTCGATCTCACGATTCCAACGACTATTTATTTGTATTTTTCTGAGATCTGTGCTAATTACTGTGTATTTTTGAAAGCAGAATACCAATAAAATGAGGAAATTAAAGTTTGCACGAATCTTGATGTCCACGTGGCGGCCATCCAGCGTTCCCCACCCACATCGAACGGCCTAAGCTTTGGGGCGACGCGGCTTTAGTATGTCCGTTGGATCGAGATCCAACGGCCCGAAACGAAACAAAACACAGAAGCAAATGGAGGCATTTTTACGGGCAAAGTGGCCACGTTTAAGCCGTCGTTCACGCATCCAACGGTGAGAATCGCAGATCACGATTCGGGCGATGCGGCGATCTGAGAGCCCTCTGATCGCGATCGGACGGTCTACAATCAACCCATAAAAGGCACCGCAAGCGGGATTTGTCACGGCGACGTGGCAAGATCGGGATCGTCGATTCATAATCTAACGGCGCGCGCTCACCCCAGCATTACGAACCAGCATCTGGCGACGCGACGAAGCATTGGCCGAGCGATCATGATCGGATGGACGAGAGCTCTCCGAGTTCGATCCGAACTCGAGAGCGAAGCGGAACGGGTGCGCGAGATCGGATCCGCTTCAAAGGGGACACGTGGCGCTTCCGTATTAAATCCCGCGTGCATCTAACGGCTGGTATTTGCAGCGATTTTTGAATCGGGTTTAAAGTGATTTTTGGAGCGGGTTTCGACCCGCGAAGCACAGAAACCCCGCAATGCCTAGTATATAACGTATTTTTAGGGTTTTGAGCGAATTTTGGCGTATTTTGGGCGTATTGGAGGCTCTAGGAGCCGTATTTCGTCAGGGAAAAATTCTGTAAAATTCCAGAGGCTATTTTCTTATTTCTAGAGAGTTTTGGTGTCTAAACTTGAAGATTGGGTGATAAATTTCTTAACTTAACCCCCGTATTTGGTGCTTTTCTATGGTATTTTGCCATTAGATTGATGTATTTTGTTATGAAACTTGTTTATTCTTGCACTATGAGTAGCTAATTTCTTATTGTGCATGGTATGGCGTAGTTAGGGGATATTATTTGTGTTCGTTTGGTTGAATAATCATTGTGCTAAACCGTTAAACGTCGTTAAAGTAGTAATCTTTGGTATTAAATCGTCTTTTTCATCTTCCAAAAGAAGTGATTGAGTTGATGATCGCCCCACAATGGTGAGTTTTGATCTCCGCAAAAGGAAGTTTCATATCGTATTTTTGATCTCTCCAAAAGAGAGTTTCATATCGTATTATAACTTTAGCGACGATCTTATTCATATTGTGCTTGAACCCCCAAATGGGTATCTTCCGATGAGTTGCTCCCAAAAGGAGAATTCATTGAGTTATATTGGGTATTTTCCGGTGAATTGCTCCCAAAAGGAGAATTCATTGAGGTATACTTGTCAACCAAATTAATACGAATCATTGATCCTAATGAACCCATACCATGTGCATACTTTTTATAAATATTTTCATACACGAATTTCTTTGTTCGCATTGTTCACAAACCACGTCCAATCCCATTCACACCATCGCCATCATTATTGAAGTGGTTAGTTTCTTTTCGTAGGCTTTCTATTTGATTTGAGCTGTGGTTGCAATAGATTTTCTCCTGAGGATTCGGCATCTGGACTCCCAGATTATATTACTTGTACGGACTCTTGCGCTTGAGAGAAGCACCTTTTTGGACCCACCAAGTTTTTGGCACCGTTGCCGGGGAGGAATGGTTTGTTACCACGGTTTATTTCATTCAGAGGACCTTCGGTGAGATCTTTCCACTTTACTGTATATAAATTTTTGTTTGATTTTATTGTACATAAATTTTTGCTTTTATTTTTAAAAATGGAGTATATGAATTTCTATTGCACAAACAATCTGTATGATGCAAGGTATGCTAATGCACACAAACATAGGATGGAGAAGCTCAAGATCGTTAATTTTAATCAAACTGACTATGAAACTTTCTTTCAGGCCTGGAGGAGGTTCACAGACATAGTATCGAGCTATCCACAGCATGGGTACACAAATGAAGAGCTTATGGCGTCCTTCCTAGATGGACTACGAACACAGCTGCAGAAATTATTGGGAGGCATGACGCCGACAGAGGCGTGGCAATACATGGAGTCTCTGCAAGAAAATGAAGAAACCATGGAAGAGACTTCAGAGAGAGATTCAACGGAGCCTTCGTGCCTTGATCAAGAAGAGCAAAGCGTAGACGTACCTTTGCAATCCTTGAAAGAGGAAGTTTACTTGATTATTCATACACAGGAGGCTACATCCCATCAATTCCAAAAGAATTTCCTTGCTCGGAGTCGGCAGATTCAGAAATCCTTTGAAAAACTTACTCTGATTGCCACTTGCCTAGAAGAAAGTAATGCTTTTGAAACTCAATTTCAAGAATCTAATACGAGTTTATCTTCTATTGCAGAAAAATCGAGCAAGCCATGTCACGTTGAGGACACAAATGAAAATATCTACATGGCAGAAAGTGTGTGCAAAAGAGAGGATGAGCTAGCAATTTTGGATGAACGAGAGGAGGACACAACTAGGGACAAGGGTTTTGAGATTATCGCCATGGAGCCAGAACCATTCCCTCCTCCAGTTTTTCCCCAAAATCATTTACCCCTCTCCCCAATGATTGAGCATCATACCGAGAGTAGTGCATATCTTTCAGGGAGTAGTCGTCAACTTGCTTTAATTTATTTCAACTATTTTGATGACTACATTTGGAATATTTTGTTGAAAGGAATCGTAAACTAATTTGGACTGACATAACTCATCGCTCGTAGGACATTGGCAAACAAGTTATAGAGATGCTTGGAGTTGTGTTGCTGGGGTCCAATTTAGCTTCTGGAGGAAAAATAATCGCCGAGGAGCGCAAGGAGCAAATTGAACAACTTCATCCACAATTAAAGATTCGGGATCCGCCATTTGATCACGGTGTGTTCTTTCCAGTGGTGTAGATTTTTATATGCTTTCTAGGTTGCTGGCTTGAATAAACTCGTACCCCTTTCGACATTGAGGACAATGTCCATCTTTAGTTGGGGGGTGTGTACGAGACCTTAGGATTTTTTTTGAGAAGAATAAATCACCAAATCTCATCATTTAAAACTCATTCATATACCAAAAATACGGATGATTACGTATTGATTGAGTTCTGAAAATTGTTTATGGCTTGAGTTAATTATTTTTCCTTCATGGAATTACCGTTAATATGCTATTCATGAAAATTCTCAATTGCCTTGATTAATATCTCGAAATAGTTTGAATTTATTTCATGCATGCTAATGTGATGAAAAAGCTTAAGTATACACGATTTATTAAGAAAAGTCTTCAAGTTGAAGAGGAATTTGGCCATGGTTATTAATGTTTATGTTCGAAAATATGGGTGTTGAGTTGCTTACAAAGAAAAAAGAAAAGAAAAGAAATGAATGAAAAATGAATGAAGGAAAATGAATGAATAAGTATGTCAGAAAAAAATAACTTGGTTGGCTCGAGTAGTACAGTCCGAGGGGTCCTTCTTGGCCTAATGCCCTATTATCGTCTGATTTGGGAGCCATTGACAGGAAACTCACTCATTTGATGGAGCGATCCAAGTTATACATTTTTCTGCGAATGTTGCTTGAAACGCGTTACGCAGAACTAATAAAAGAAAAGAAGTGGCGAATAAACTAAGCAACCTCAATGCCCATGACTTGAACGATCTTTGTGAAATGCCAATTCCTTGGAAACAAGAAAACTAGAGAAAAAACGACGTGTTATACTTTCGCTTGCGCAAAACGATGCTTGCATGTTATTAATTCATACTAGATTAGAGAAAATATCATGTGATTGATTTTGTTCATGGATGGTGTATATTGATAGTCTAGATCATGTTGGAAAGCGTACTATTGAGCCATGCCATAAGCGATCGAAAGAACTTATTGTTTTATTAATCATCTGTATTAATCGCTCTTTTTGCTAGAGACTAGCAAATCGCTAGTTGGGGGTGTGATTCGGGTTCAATATTACATATTTACCCCCCTCCCTATTTAGCCCTATTTTGTGCTCATGTGATGCTACATTGTTCTCTAATTCATACGTATTTTGTACACAATTATTTATTAGAGAAAACACTCTATTTGAGCACAAAACAGCAATTAATGGAGTATTTCTGCACTCTTTATATTTTTCATAGCTTGGTCTCGATCTCACGATTCCAACGACTATTTATTTGTATTTTTCTGAGATCTGTGCTAATTACTGTGTATTTTTGAATGCAGAAAACCAATAAAATGAGGAAATTAAAGTTTGCACGAATCTTGATGTCCACGTGGCGGCCATCCAGCGTTCCCCGCCCACATCGAACGGCCTAAGCTTTGGGGCGACGCGGCTTTAGTATGGCCATTGGATCGAGATCCAACGGCCCGAAACGAAACAAAACGCAGAAGCAAACGGAGGCATTTTTGCGGGCAACGTGGCCACGTTTAAGCCGTCGATCACGCATCCAACGGTGAGAATCACAGGTCACGATTCGGGCGTCGCGGTGATCTGAGAGCCCTCCGATCGCGATCGGACGGTCTACAATCAACCCGTAAAAGGCACCGCAGGCGGGATTTGTCACGGCGACGTGGCAAGATCGGGATCATCGATTCATAATCTAACGGCGCGCGCTCACCCCAGCATTACGAACCAGCATCTGGCGACGCAGCGAAGCATTGGCCGAGCGATCACGATCGAACGGACGAGAGCTCTCCGAGTTCGATCCGAACTCGAGAGCGAAGCGGAGCAGGTGCGCGAGATCGGATCCGCTTCAAAGGGGACACGTGGCGCTTCCGTATTAAATCCCGCGCGCATCTAACGGCTGATATTTGCAGCGGTTTTCAAATCGGGTTTAAAGTGATTTTTGGAGCGGGTTTCGACCCGCGAAGCACAGAAACCCCGCAATGCCTAGTATATAACGTATTTTTAGGGTTTTTGAGCGAATTCTGGCGTATTTTGGGCGTATTGGAGGCTCTAGGAGCCGTATTTCGTCAGGGAAAAATTCTGTAAAATTCTAGAGGATATTTTCTTATTTCCAGAGAGTTTTGGTGTCTAGACTTGAAGATTGGGTGATAAATTTCTTAACTTAAACCCCGTATTTGGTGCTTTTCTATGGTATTTTGCCATTAGATTGATGTATTTTGTTTTGAAACTTGTTTATTCTTGCACTATGAGTAGCTAATTTCTTATTGTGCATGGTATGGCGTAGTTAGGGGATATTATTTGTGTTCGTTTGGTTGAATAATCATTGTGCTAAACCGTTAAACGTCGTAAAGTTGTAATCTTTGGTATTAAATCGTCTTTTTCATCTTCCAAAAGAAGTGATTGAGTTGATGATCGCCCCACAAGGGTGAGTTTTGATCTCCCCAAAAGGGAGTTTCATATCGTATTTTTGATCTCTCCAAAAGAGAGTTTCATATCGTATTATAACTTTAGCGACGATCTTATTCATATTGTGCTTGAACCCCCAAAAGGGTATCTTCCGATGAATTGCTCCCAAAAGGAGAATTCATTGAGTTATATTGGGTATTTTCCGGTGAATTGCTCCCAAAAGGAGAATTCATTGAGGTATACTTGTCAACCAAATTAATACGAATCATTGATCCTAATGAACCCATACCATGTGCATACTTTTTATAAATATTTTCATACACGAATTTCTTTGTTCGCATTGTTCACAAACCACGTCCAAACCCATTCACACCATCGCCATCATTATTGAAGTGGTTAGTTTCTTTTCGTAGGCTTTCTATTTGATTTGAGCTGTGGTTGCAATAGATTTTCTCCTGAGGATTCGACATCTGGACTCCCAGATTATATTACTTGTACAGACTCTTGTGCTTGAGAGAAGCACCTTTTTGGGCCCACCAATAGTCCAGGGTGTTATATAGTCATGATTCGCATCATTGCGATCCAGCAGAACACGGCCAGGGAATTGACTAAGCCAAGATTACTAACCCTTAGACAAGCTAGGATGATCCAACAAACTTAGCCAAGCACATTGACCGGATCATGGTCCATTGAATGAAGCTTGTCATTTTTATATGCGTGCCAAAGACTAAAAAGGCTTTTATTAACAACTAATTAATCCTATCAACTAGTTGAATCCTTAAATTCAAAATGTTAGGATTTGTTTAATAACTTTTATTAAATCTTTATCAACTATAAGCTTCACGTGATCATTATTAGGATTTTAATAAAATCATTTACAACGCTTTAAGCGTAGTCTTGTAATGAGAATTAATATCATAACAATTAAAATTAAAAATGTCATTAAAAGGGACCACCCTAATATGGAATTAGGTTTTAAAGGGTTGTTAATGTTTTATTAAAACATAGCATGTCATTAAAATTAATTTCATAAATTTTAACGAGTTCTTAATGGCTAATCTAAAAGGGTTATCTTGTGTTATCAAATAAGGGACAAGAATAACATAGCCATTAAGCATAAACAACACTAATTTTAACGCATAAACAGAGTGTTCTACTATTTAACAATTAAATAGAACAATATGTTTAAAACATTTATCTAATAAATAATTAACATACATCTATAATTTAACACTTAAATTAAAACCATGATTTTAAAACTTAAAAAAGTTTCATAGAAATATCATATAATTTTTATTTCATAAACTACGTTTTAAAATCATCATTAAAAATTTTCATGCTACTAAAATTTTTATCGCATAAAATTTTAAAGCATTTAAAACCGTTTTAAAAGTATCACATAAATTTAAAATATTTTAAAAACATTTAAAAAGCATTTCAATTAATTTAAAATCACAGTCCTCAAATCAAGATACAAACTAAGCTCTGATACCACTGTAGGGGTTTTGAAGGACCCTTAGGGCACAATCTATGCTCATCTGAAGTCGGACGGACCACGGACGCAAAATAATGCAGCAGAAAAATAGACATGTTAAACTATTTAACGAGGCCCTAAGGTTCAAGACCCTTAAGTCAGGATCTCTGCCAACTTAGGATGGGTTCGACTATCCCAAGAGCGAGCTAAGATACTGAGATTAAATTAAAAGAAAGCTAATTAAATTCACATACCCGGAACCTTGCCTAGTTCAGGCAAGGTGTACCGGATCTTCTTCCGAGCCGCTCACATTCCGTGCCGAACCGCTCCTTGAACCGCTCCGCTTCCCGAGGCGAACAATCCTCTTGTCGCCAAGCCAACCACGCGTCGAAGAAAGTTTCACCCGAGCGTGAACCTTCGCCAAGATTTCGGATCGGATCCGAACCCCTTCGTGGCTTTGCTAGAGCCCTTCAGGAGTAAGGCATAAATTTAGAGAGAAGAGAAATATTAATTTAAGGCTAGATCCGGGCGTGCTCCAACGTTTATGGGAGCTGCTCAGATCTGGAGCTTGGGACGAGTTTTGAGAAGGGGAGTAGACCCCTATTTATATAAGCGGCTGACCCCTCCCCTTTACTCAAATTCTGATGTGGGACTATTGTTTGGAGTTAATAAATTCAATTTAGTTTGCCTTTCACAAAGGCCAAACTTCGGTGAATTTTAACTCCCTCATCATTGAGCTTCACGATTGATACAACCTATCAAATCGAAGGGCGTTCAACGATGAACACGTAGGAAAAAAACGGCTCGTCAATCTATGTCCGTTTGACCCCTCAAATTTATGCACAAAGATGGCCAAAAATCACCCACTTACGCAACAGACAGCCAAGGTGGCTGCATGCGGCCCTAAGGTTCAGAAACCCCCGAAGTGGGGCCCACCATGTGGGCCCCACCGCTTACGCGTGCGTGCTTTCCAAGCTGACGCAGTGCGTGCACAGCACGCACCTCACGGGCATGTGCTATGCACGCGTCGTGTGCACAGAAAGGCAGGGCGGGGCCCTGCCCGCATGATTGCAGGCGGGCCCCGCAAATAAAATGCGGGCGCTCAAAGCGCCCGCTTTTGTCTGCTGCATCAAGGTAGCCCGGCCCAATGGGCCGTGCTAAACCCCTCCCCCTTTTAATTATAAATCAGCCCCTTGGGCTGATATTAATCAAGGGCTTGGGGTTTTGATGTTTTGGCTATATCCTGCTCATTTGGGGTCGGATTTGGACGCTATTTGAACCTGTGTTAAGACCGGGACACCCCCGTCTTACAGGTGACCTTTTTCACACGTTTATTATATTAGATATGGTCTTAAACAATTTAAGACACATTTAACCCATTTTGCATCATATGCAAATTAGTCCCTATATAGACTTAAATTTTCATTTGCATCAAATACAAATGATCTGAGGGCATACATCCCTCAACATGCTTACTGTAATTTCTAACAAGATGTTTGTATAGATACACGGAGATAAATTGCCTCGAGGGCATACATCTCGGAAAAGGTTCCGCATGAGTTTGCCCTTCTCGCCTTTGGCCTTCTTGATCGACGAACCTCTGAAGGTGGTCGTCCTGGATCAGCTGTTCTATGCCCTCCTTCAGAACAAAGCAGTCATCGGTGTCGTGGCCATGGTCGCGGTGGTATCGACAGTATTTCTGTGCATTGCGGGAGTTCGGCCTTGTCTTTATCCCCGGGGCGGGTCTCTAAGAAGTCTGCCCGTCCTGGCCGCTGCAATCACTTCAGCTAGAGGGGCATTGAGCCTTGTATACTGCGCCTCCTCTAGCGCTCTTTCCGGTTCGTTCCTTGGAGCGAGGAACCCCCTCAGGGGCTTCTGCCTTAATGGGGGCGCCCTTCACGCCTTGGGCTTGGCAGTTTTCTACGAAAGAGGCTCTCCGCAGCTTGATCTTGCGGGATGTGCTCCCGCACTATCTCGATCGATGCATAGGGGATTCCCAGGCTCCCCTGTTGGATCCTCTCCCTCGCGACGGCGATGTAACGTCGTTGTCAGACAACTACTTCTTCATCAAACCGTCTTTGTATTGCGGCCTCCTTCTCGTCGAACTGTCTCTGCCTAGCGACCGCCTCTTCATCATCGAGATGCCTCTACAGAGCGGCTAACTCTTCTTCATCAAAGCGCCTCCTTCAAGCGGCTGCTTCTTCATCGAATTCGGGAAGGAGGTTCTGCCTCACATTGAGAGGTCTGGAGGGGCCTGATGTTGAAGGCCGTCTTGCAGATTTCGCTGCAGTCATGTCCTTCATTACTTTGTCGAAGATCTCAAAGCTTTGATAGACGCCACGGGCTGCAGCCTCGATGGTAGCGTCTGGCCCTTCAAGGAAAGCATCTCTTTGGGGGGGGGACCTCATGGGAGAGGGGGCCTCCTCGAGCATTGGTTGTTTACCGCTGCGATGACTATGGAGACTTTGTATGGGGGTATGCCACGGATGTAACCCTTCTTCCCAGAGACGACGTCAAATGTTGTAGGGTAAAATCTGCAAACACTGAATTTGTATTGAAATGGAAATCAAGGTTACAATGATTACGAGTGTTTGGGGGAGACAAGGCTAATCACGCATTTGAGAGAGCTTTGAGGATAGAGATCTCAAGTCCGCCCTTCATCTGGTGAAGGTCACTCATCAGTCGATAAAGGTCGCTCGTCAGTTGGTGATGGTCGCCACAGATTGCTTTGACCGCTGATAGCTGGGGCGAGCTTCCTGCAAGAAGACCAACTCGTCAGAAAGGCTCGGTTGGCTGTCAACCGAGAGCCTCTCCGATGCTTAAGTTAGTTGATGACTATGAGGAGAATGTCGGATACGCTGGGCGATCTCAAAGGCAGATCGGCCCTTACATGGCGAACTAGTGTGGAAGGCCTGAATATATGGAGGATATTCGACCTTGAATATAAATAGCTGTGTTAGGGTTTCTTACAGATTAGCCAACCCCTTTGTCATTGGAGGAGAGGGGGTATTTATAGGCTGTTGGAGTCGATTGCTTTAGCTGAGCTGGCGGTGTCAGACTGTCGAAGGTTTGGCCAAGAATGTCATAGTCGAACGTGTCAGGCGTGCTTTTGTCAGACTGTTAGGGTCGAAAGTGTCAGGCGTGCTTTTGTCAGGCCGTCAGGCGGTGAAGCGGCCAGGTGCGCTTTTGTCAGGCTGTCAGGCGGTGAAACGGCCAGGTGCGCTTTTATCAGGTTTGTCTGTTGTGAGATTGTCCGTGATATTTGGCAGGTCTCCTGAGCCCGACAGCTCATGCTCATCCCTGTGCGGACTTCTTCTGGGTGGAGTGGTAAACGAGCTACCTTTGGGGAGAGCTGGCGTAGACCAAGTGCGATCAGCCAGAGGGCTCTTCTCTTTGGTTCGGTTGATAAGTTTGCTGATCTGTAAGTGCAGGCTGCTCTGAGCCTCGACAAGCTTCTCTAAGCCTTGGCGAGCTGGGTCTCATTGAAGAGATTCGGCGGGCTATTACTTGGGCTTCGATCATACAGGCCTAGATCGACTGGGCCGATCTTAAGGTCGTAACAGTAGGGATCAGTCTTTCTTCTTTACCAGCAATATAGGAGATCCCCAGGGAGATAGACTGGGTCGTATCCATCCCTTCTTCGGTAGCTCATCTAGTTTGGCCCGCAATTATTTTAGCTCAGATGGTGCTAAACGATATGGTCCCTTGGACATCGGCTGGGCTCCTGGCATTAGTTCGATGGTAAATTTGAGGGTGCGATCCGGAGGTAAACCTGCAAGTTCATCTGGAAATACATCCATGAACTCTCGAACCACCTCTGATATATCGGTCTCAGTTTCCATTGTGGCTGCTACTGCTTCGACCGACCTGGCTATGTACTTCATCGGACCTACAGATCTGCTTCCACAAATGAACTCGAACTTCAGATGATCAGGAATATCGAAGGATACCCTCCTTCGACAACAGTCGATGGCAGCATGGAAAGTTCACAACCAATCCATCCCGAATACAGCATCAAAGTTTGGGATATCTATCATCATGAAGTCAGCGAATAACGCTCGCCCATAAATCACCACGGGGCATTGAGGATACCCACTAGTTGCCTTTATCACTCTGCCACCCGTGTTGACATTCCAACCGGTAGTTAAAGTTTTGACTAGAATGGTTTGGGTGTGAACGAATCGACTCGCCAGAAAGCATTGTGATGCTCCCGAGTCGAACAAGGACATGGCGGGTTTCCCAGCTACTAGTATGACACCTAAGTTACAAACACTAATCTAAGCAACCAATGCTAATGAAAGAAATGATTCACTAACTATGCTAGTAATATACCTGTGATCACTTGACCGGTAGCCTCAGCCTATTCGACGGTCATGGTGTAAGCCTGGTGTTTCGGTGGTGGTTGCTGCCTTGCTTGCTGAAACACCCTCTGATGTGGATGTAGAGGTGGACGTTGTGGAGAGTTCCATGTCGGGGCAGCACGGGGATCTGGAGCTGGAGCACGTGGCTTAAAATATGGGCAATCCCTAGCCATGTGTCCTGACACCCTGCAAACCAGACAAAAGCCTAAAAGACTTCGACACTTATACTTGAAGAGTCCAAGCTTCCCACAAAAGTGGCAGATCGGTAGGGCCTGCTGATGTTGTCATGGCTTCTTAAACTAAGTCTGCTGAATAGGGCAGTGCATCTGTGGCCGTCTGCTTGGCCCAGCATGGATCAGCGGGAACCTTGTAGATGTTGTCAGTCTAAGCTCTTCCTCTGCTTCCTTTTTGACCATCGCATGGTTACGAGTAATGGTCAGAACTATAGCATGTGTGGTCGGACTAGCAGTGACCAACTTTCTCCGAATCTCAATATTGAGCCCCTGCTGGAAATGCTAGGCTCGAGTCAATGGATCTGTAACCATCTTCAGGGTAAACCTATTGAGCCTGGAGAACTCAGCATCATACTGGTCCACAGTCATCGAGCCTTTCTTCAGGTTGATGAACTTCTTCCTCATCATGATCTTTGCATGTGGAAGAAAGTACTGAGAGTTGAATGTATTGGTAAATACATCATATGTAATCGGTAATCCCAAGCGGTCTTCTACTGCCTGCCACCAGTCTCGAGCACCATCAGTCAGTTGCCTCTTGGCGGTAGCCACGCATGCTTCTTCTCAAATCTGAGATGCTCTCAGATCATCAGTGATGCTCCTGAGCCATTCCTTCGCTTGGAGATGGTTCTCTGTCCCGACAAAGGTCTTTGGGCTCATCGCTCGAAAGTGACAAGCACTCAGGTCAGCTTTCAGCTCTCTAAGAAAATCTTGTCACAGCTACTACTGAAGAGCAAAAATACCCCGCATGAAATCTTCTGCAGTCAATGGTGCAGTCGGGAGTATGGTCGTGTATGGACCATTGTTGGCTCCATTACCAACATCATTCTAGTTGGGACCCCCATTCAGGTGATTGGTCCCGGATCCAAAAGCATTGTCCTTGCTTCCTGAAGTGTTCCTTTCCATTGCTTACCTGTGTTTCATAAGGTTTGATCAGTTCCATTAGTATTTTATACAGCACATTCTGAACTTCATGGACTGTTCATGTAGTATTTAACACAGACCTGCATGTGCCACCAAACTTATAACGACCCGCTCCCGGGGCTCGTTACTGTTCGGTACATGCGCAGTCCTACTAGGCACCAATGAAGTCAATACAGGCTCTGTTGCAGAAATATGCCAAATACTCCTACATGAAATGAAATACAACCTTATTACAAACCAACAGCATACAGAAAAGGAAAATACTACCCAAAAACAAATAAACACCAAGCCACACTCTGGAAATGAAAAGCATAAGATAACATAACACTCTCACACTCACTCTCAATAACTAGAGTCCTCTTGCTTAAACTCCACTACAAACTCAGCGTCTACCAACTCAGGTGTTACCTCGTCAACCTCTGAAGTATCTGGTAAGTCCACCACAAAAAGAAGGGTCGCCAGGATCAGACGTAACTCAGTGTATCTCTAGCATGGAAATTAAAACAATATGTAAGCATAACAATCTAGTAGAGACTAGGAGTAAAAGTGCATACAATAATGGTATGGAAGTAGAGCAACAACATAGCTTTGCAGATTTACGACATTTACAGTTTATCAGTAATTAAATGAAACATTATTAAAGATGACAATGCTACGAGAATTTAATTGTGCCGAACCTAGATTGTGACTTATAATGTGGAGTACAGTAGACAACCAAGAGTCCCTCTTATACAACGGGTGCGTGTACCCGAGTTAAACCAACACTGTGCGACAAATACGATACTATTCAATAATCTGTAATTCATGTTTGTGAATTTATCTCCGACAGGCGGGACAATAACAACAAAGCCTGAATTGGTCGCTCCCGTACTCCCGCTATTATAAGTTACCCCGAAATCACAAGTGTCTATGATGTTACCATATTTGTAATTTATGAATCATTTACATTTTCCAGTCAAGCATGATATGTAGTCCGATCGATTCTTTTACTATACTGTGCAATTTAGCTTATCTAATTGTTCAATTGAAATACTTTGAAAACGAAATGAAAATAGTTTTAGCATGCATTTGTTATTATTTTTAAACACATAGTAAGGGTACGATGAGTTACCGATACGCCATGTCGTGAAAAGCGCAGCTCGATCCGCGGTGGAGTTACCTGGTTCACATGTGTTACGAGGCAAGTTAGCTACACAACTTATAAATACAACTCATATATTAATACTAATATACTTATACCTAGCTAACATTAACTTAAAATAATTTATAATAAAAATATAAAACTAACTGTATATATCTTAGCTTAAACTAAAACCTTTATAACTAATTTATAAATTAAAACTTAAAACTTAAATATATACATATATACTTTTTAATAACTTATAACCTATTAATAACATTATACTTAAATAAAAACCCCTCCTCTCCTCTCTCTAAGTCTACCTCTTCTTCTTCCTTCTCTTCTTTCGTTCTTCTTTCTTATCCCCCCCTTGTGTTGCAGAGAGGTCAAGGGGCGACCAAGGGGGCTTGGGCAAGGCGCTAGGGGGCTCGGCATGGAGCAGAGCAGGCGGCAGCCAGGCAGGGGCGGCGTGTACTGCTGGGCAGCGGCGACGGATCTGCACGCGCGGGCAGAGCTGGAGGGGGCGGCCTGGGTGGCAGGGGTGTGCAGGGGCAGGTGGCGGCACGTGATTGCAGGCAGCGGTGCGCATGGCTCTCAGGTGGGGGCTGATGCGGGCGGAGGCGCACGCAGCTTCGGAACGACGGTGGAACGAGCTGAGGTGCACGTGCAGGCAGCGAAAGGGCTCTGGTTGTGGTGATCTATAGTAGGTGTTGGATACAACGTGTTGTTGGATACAACGATCGATGACTTCGTGTTTGATGATAACAAACGTGTATGAAATATTTAATGTATGTGCTAGTGTTTTCAGGAATGGCACTCTCGCGAATACTCAAAGAGAGACTAGTTATACACACTTCAAGCGGACTAAGTCAAAGATGGAGAATATGGCTACAACAATTGGACTAAGTCAAAGATGAGAAGATAAGGAGAAAATCAATTGAAATCCATATTTGAATTGATTCAAATCAATTGGTGCAACATTCAAATCCTAACGCCATGCAAATTGGAGACTTGGTCAAAGATGGAGAGATATGGAGAATCTCATGCAAATCAAAGGTGATTACAATAAATCTAATTCAAATCCTATAGCTACACAAATTGAATTTTATAGCCATTCATATTCAAACTCCATATCCTAAGAGATTTATTCAAATCCTAATCATATTAGGATTCCTTCCAATCTCCATCAAATATGGGATTCTAATTGATCCTATCATATCACATCCTCTCCTATATAAACACACATTCAAAGAGAGGGAGTTATATAAAGAGGCAGCCAAAGAAATTCGGCCACAACCCGAGAGGAAAGCTTCATGGCTGCAACTTTGCAAGGAGCTCGACGGACGACGCTAAAAAGTGCATAACTTTCTCCACAGAGCTCGAATCGATGAACCGTTTGCACCAGGACGATCACAACTCAGTGCTCTACAACATGGTGATATTTTTCTAATTTTAATCTCTGTATTAAATCAGCGGTATGTATTTTAGCATGAGTTGTATTCTGAATAGCTTCATATATTTCATCATCTCCTAGGCCAAAGTTCTTCATCTCCTCCAAGCCCTTGGACGCAAGCTACCTCTCCAATTTACTCTCCACATCTCCTTGTACAACTCCATACCCCAAGCACACATCAAGGCCGTAACATACTTGAAGTCTTCAAGCCTTGGCCGCAAGTTCCATTGGAGAGAGCTTCAACACATTGCACAACACTCCAAAGAGGTCCTGAACACATTGCGCAACAATAGAAGACAATGAGCATCAAGGCCGCAAGTTCTCAAGAGATGAAATCATCTAAGCCGCAACTTCTAGAGGTAAGGACGTGACGTTGGGATGACATCCTGTCAGATGCGATCTGACCTGAGCTGATTGACAGAGACGACGGCTGCTACACAAACTGAGATTCTCTAAACTTATTATTATTATTTTGTGTAGTTGTATAGATCTCTGTAGGAAAAAAATTACCATTATTTGTGTTTTGAAGACTTGTCTAGTGTGAGCTAAACAAGAAGGTCTTGACGAGTTTGTAGCTAGTCAAAACAGAGCATTTACTAAGTTGATAGTGTTCTGCACCGGTAGAGTGTTGTATGAACTAGATAGGGGCAGGTAGCTCAGGACTCATTGTAGTTGTACAAAAGGAACAGATTAATGCTAGTATCTGCTTGGGAGATGGACGTAGATCGTGGTGACGACCGAACCAGGGTAAATCGGTTGTGCATCTGTGTTTAATTATTATTTACCATGCATGTGATTATAACTGTGTGTGATTTCTCGTGGGTTACACGAGAATTTTTTAGTAGCCTGTTCACACCAATCCCCCTCTAGGATTAGATCCAGATCCGACAAGTGGTATCAGAGCAGGTTAGAGGATCTAGTCTAGGATTATCATGAAAACCCCAAAATTTATTTTTGCTCATGGCATGCCTATTGATCGTCCCCATCAATTTAGTGGCCATGATTATATATACTAGAAGGCTAGGATGAAAACTTATTTACTATCTGTTGATGTTGATACTTGGTACATTATTGAAAACGGATATTCTATGCCTGAAAGTATTTTGACTTTGGATGCTAGAAATGTGTGTGCTATAAATACTAGAGTAATGAATGTTTTATTGTGTGGTTCAGATAGAAAAATATTTGATCGTATCTCACATTGCTCTTCTGCACAGGATATTTGGAGGACATTGGAAACAACTTATGGAATCAAACAATCCTCCGGCAATCATGTCTCTAGCAATGAAAAGAGAATGCAAATGGAAAGTATTGCTCTCTTGAATAAAAATGAATCTTGTCCTTCTAAGATTGTTAGAAAGAATTCTACTGAGAGTAGGTTTTGTTATAAATACAGGAACAGAGGACACATTGTGAAGAATTGCCCACAAGTAGAGAATTTCGTAGTTGGAAAGGAAAATAAGAAATCTACAGCTACGTGGGATGACGATAGCAAAGAGGAAATTGCGCACACCTCCCTCTGCTTAATAGCAAAACACAATGAGGTAAAACTTGCACTAAAAGAACTGAACTTCTGAACCTTTGTAAAGAAATGCAAGCTGAACTCGAGAGGCAACAAAGTACTATTAATGGCATGCAAGGTGAATTGATGAGCTAGATTCTATTGTAGAATGCTATAGAAATTCTTGTTTTGAATTGCAAAAAGAAAATTGTGACATGATTGAAGAATCTAAAATTTTAAAAGAAACACGTGTTGCATGCAAATCTAACATCACCATGTTAAAAGAAAACTCTAGCTCACCTGAAAAAGTTGTTTCTCTTCCTTTTTCTTCTTTATTGAATAATATTAGCATGCTTAAGCAAGATTTAATTAAGCTTGAAATTGAAAAGGATTATATGATTAGAGAGCTTATGATAAATTCTGCATGCTAAATAACGAGCTTAAAAGAAAATTATTGAATTTGAAAAGAAAGAAGAGGAAAACAAGAGAGCCTTCATAAGTAAATGCACTCTGCTTGTGAATGAAAATGCTATATTGAAATCCAAAGTCACTAGTCTGGAGTTATCTATTAAGAAATTTCCCATAGGAAAACAATCTTTGGATATTATTCTTGGAAAACAATTATATGGCAATAATAGACGTGGACTTGGATTTAATTCTAAAAATGTTGAAAAGCCTAAGTATAAGAAATTTCACCATGTGCCTATCATTGCTAAAAATGCTTGTGCAAAGTGCTTTACTTGTGATAGTGTTGGTCACACTTCATATCATTGCAAATATAGAAACACCAATATTAAATTCAAACACATATGGGTTCCTAAATCTTTGATGACTAACATGAGTGGACCTTGTTGGATTCCAAGGTCACACAAAACATCTATCATGTAGGTAAGATGGAGATTTGGCGAGGTGATATGGATTGAACGTTTCACTATTTAGCTCCTTAGCCAAACGACGATGCGAAGGTATATCTTGTCTTTGAACCTAATGCATACCTTCATAGCATTTTTTATTAGCATTTTTGTGTGCTTGATCTTTTTTATTTTGTGTGCTAGCTTGCTTGTTTTAGTTCCCTTTATAAAACAAAAATTAAAAAAATGAAAAGGATTAAAAGAAAAAAAAGTGTGCTTAATGTATATATTTTTCCTTTGTATCATTGAAGTGATATTATTGAATGACATTCATATCCTTGTAGAAATCATTGTATTATTGTTATAGCTACACGTCCATGTTAGAATTCTTAAATAGCCATGACATGTTTAATGAATTGAATAACATGATTTCTACACCTACACTTTCACATCCACTAGTATTGAATATTGTTGCACAATTGAAGATTCTTTTATGAAATATTGGAAAGTGAATGTAGGATGAATAATAACTGAAAATCTAAGTGATATGATGTGTATTTACCATGGATAAAATTTGAGCTAAAAAGAATTGGTTTTCATGTTATGAAAAATGAAAAAGAATGTAAATTACTCTGTATGTAAAATGGATACAATTCATGGCAAGTATACTATACACGAGTATCCAACACATGCTTTATGGGTAATCTTTAGCATTGGTGTTATACTCGTCAAGCAATGCAACCCCCACATCTAAGAGTCATTATAGGCTATGTTTTTGGGGTGTGGTACCTTGAACTCATTTTTAATGAGATGGGGAAAATCAATCCTAGATGATTTAGTGTTTAATGGAAAGGTGGATTGGTTTTGGTTGTATTTCTAAAGAGTTTCTCCCTTTGTGCTTCAATTATTTGATCATCACACTTACACGATGGTGTAGAAGTCTACGTTACACTTTTCATTAAATTTGAAGTGCTTATTTTAAGAAAAATGACTTGTTAGTTGTAATTTATTATACTCTATTTTTGCATGTGACATGAATTAGACTTTGTTTATACACTTTTGATGATAACAAAAGGGGTAGAAAATATTGAGAAAGATTTGAATAATTTGGTGTGTGCATTAATGCTCATATGTGCATACATGAATATTGGTTTAAGGGGGAACATTAATGAACAATGAAAATGTGCGTATTGAATATATTAATGAATACATGAAATATTTGTTCTAGGGGGAGCATGAATAAAGGGGGAGCATGCATACATGTTTGAATGCTTGAAACATCATCGTTGCATGCTTGTATGCTTGCACATCATTGCCATACTTGTTGCATATTGCGTACATCCTTCATTTTCACACTTCACACACACATGTCAAGATGAAATCATATGAATCGTTATTGCTCAAATCTTATATTAGTTTGTCATCATCAAAAGGGGGAGATTGTTGGATATAACGTGTTGTTGGATACAATGATCGATGACTTCGTGTTTGATGATAACAAACGTGTGTGAACGATTTAATGTGTGTGCTAAGTGTTTTCAGGAATGGCACTCTCGTGAATACTTAAAGAGAGACTGCCAAAAGTGATGGTGGAATTGCTATACACACTTCAAGTGGACTAAGTCAAATGGAGAATATGGATACAACAATTGGACTAAGACAAAGATGAGAAGGTAAGGAGAAAATCAATTGAAATCCATATTTGAATTGATTCAAATCAATTGGTGCAACATTCAAATCCTAACGCCATGCAAATTGGAGACTTGGTCAAAGATAGAGAGATATGGAGAATATCATGCAAATCAAAGGTGATTACAATAGATCTAATTAAAATCCTATAGCTACACAAATTGAATTTTATAGCCATTCATATTCAAACTCCATATCCTAAGAGATTTATTCAAATCCTAATCATATTAGGATTCCTTCCAATCTCCATCAAATATGGGATTCTAATTGATCCTATCATATCACATCCTCTCCTATATAAACACACATTCAAAGAGAGGGAGTTTGATAAAGAGGCAGCCAAAGAAATTCGGCCACAACCCGAGAGGAAAGCTTCATGGCTGCAACTTTGCAAGGAGCTCGACGGACGACGCTAAAGAGTGCATAACTTTCTCCACAGAGCTCGAATCGATGAACCATTTGCATCAGGACGATCACAACTCAGTGCTCTACAACATGGTGATATTTTTCTAATTTTAATCTCTGTATTAAATCAGCGGTATGTATTTTAGCATGAGTTGTATTCTGAATAGCTTCATATATTTCATCATCTCCTAGGCCAAAGTTCTTCATCTCCTCCAAGCCCTTGGCCGCAAGCTACATCTCCAAGTTACTCTCCACATCTCCTTGTACAACTCCATACCCCAAGCACAGATCAAGGCCGCAACGTACTTGAAGTCTTCAAGCCTTGGCCGCAAGTTCCATTGGAGAGAGCTTCAATACATTGCGCAACACTCCAAAGAGGTCCTCAACACATTGCACAACAATAGAAGACAATGAGCATCAAGGCCGCAAGTTCTTAAGGAGAAAATCATATAGGCCGTAACTTCCAGAGGCGAGGACGTGTCGTTGGCGATGACATCCTGTCAGATGCGATCTGACCTGAGCTGATGGACAGAGACGACTGCCACTACACAAACTGAGATTCTCAAAACTCCTTATTATTTTGTGTAGTTGTATAGATATCTATAGGGAAAAATTTATCATTATTTGTGTTTTGGGGACTTGTTTAGTGGGAGCCAGACAAGTGGGTCTTGACGATTTTGTAGCTAGTCAAGACAGAGCATTTACTAGGTTGATAGTGTTCTGCACTGGTGGAGTGTGGTACGAACTAGGTGGGGGCAGGTAGCTCAGGACTCATTATAGTTGTACAAAAAGAACATATTTGTTACGACCTAAAGATCGTGGGGGCCCGGCTCCCGCCCGGATCCGCTAACATATCCCATTAACTCGCCCTGTCACAAAGGGGCCGCCGCCCCGAAAGTCTGGGGCATCACGGAGACAGGTGCGCCTGGCGGCGCTCCCCGAAACGGCCGAGGCGAACAACTGTATCCGACCGAGGCGAACAACCGCAGCCGCCCGACCCACCGGGGTAGCGCGTTAGGGGACGCTTGGGTAGCTAGGCTAGGCCTATTGACGGGCGCGGCTGGGCCGGACAACCCCCGACCGGAACGGCCCGTCCGATTCCCGCGAACCGCGGTGCCAAAAGTGATCCAGACCTTTAGTTCGACGCTAACGACAAACAGCCTAGGATAAGGACACGACTGATACATACGTCACCCGACCGCCTGACAAAGTACCCCCAGGCGGCTGACCTGACCGGCGGTTAGTGCTTTCGGCCCTGACATCCCGACAAAAGCACCCCTGGGCCGTTGCGCCGCCTGACAGAGGCAGGTCAGAAACTCATGTTCCCGATGTCCTTGTCCGAAGCCTCCGCTGACACCCGAGCCAGCTCAGCACGCCTAGTCATCACCCGTCAGGTATAAATACCTCCTCTCCTCTTACAGAGAGGGGGTTAGAAAAACTCTCTCATCTTCTATCATTCACACACGAGAGCAAAGGTCCTCCATATCTTTGTTCTCCCACCTATAGCTCGTTACGCGAGGCGGACACACAGTTAGTCAGGCCGGCGTGTCCAGCCCCCCATTTAAGCCCTTTTACTGACTTAGGCATCGGAGGGGCTAAGGGTTGAACCCCAACCCCGCCCTTCTGACGAGTTGTTCGTGCTGCAGGAGAGCTCGCCCCTTGGCCAAAGTCAGCGTCAGCCTCCCACCGTCCAACCTTCCTCAGCTACGTCCGACAAGATACGGTCCCGTGAGCTCCACCGGCAATGGATCCAACCTCTTCATCCCACTAATCACTTGTAAAACAACCTACCTAACCCCTCATTTCCATATAACCACCGTGCCCTTGGTTCCCCATAATACAAATTCATTGTACGCGAGTTCCACCTCGTAACAATTGGCGTCGTCTGTGGGAACGAAGGGTCACACCCATGTTAGACTCCATGCCGATTCCGCGGAACCCTGACCACGGCAAAGATCCCGTGGGACAGGAACCGCTCTCTTTGCAAATTACTCCGGCGTCTGACGCCCTCCCGGGCGTGGGCACCGAAACTGAACCTACTTCATCCTACGTCGTCTTGAAAAGCTTCGAGGCTGTCACTCAGGCCGGGGGAGGCTATCAGACGACCGGAACGGGGCCGCCGCCCGGCCCCTCGGAGCCCCAGAACGTGAGGTGGAACCTCCGCCTTCAGTTCGAGGAGGAGGGAGAAAACAGGGGGCTCGCGGAGGAGATTGCGGCCCAGCAAAGGCTCCTGGAAGAGGAGATGGAAGTTGCACAGCGGTGGAGGCGCCTAGGGGAGGCGGCCGCGGCGCAAAGGCGTGAGGACGAGGCGGCTGAGACCGCCCGGAGGGCCTACCAGGAAGAGGAGGCCGCCCGCCACCAACTCCGCTTCATTGTCGCGGAACGGGAGAGGCTGAGGAGAGAAAACAGAAGTAACCAAGAGGTCTTTGAAGAGACGGCGATGGGCCGGCGGCCCGGGGGCGGACGGGACCCGTTGCTGAACTGGTTCCCGCATGGAGAGGGTGACCCGCACCACCAGCACCACCCCTCCGATACCCTGCACGAGGAAGCCGTTTGTCGACAGCTACGCTTCCTCACCGCCGAGCGCGGAAGGCTCCTCCACGAGAATCAGGAACGGATGGAGGCCCGAGGGGAGTTAGCCGGGAGGCGCTGGCGCCGGGAGAGCCGTAGCCCACAACCCGTCGAGTCCTCGGCCCAGGAGAGGAGCCCCGTCAGACGACCGTCGGGCTACTCTCCGGAGGCGGGGGACCGTGGTCGGCTATGGCGCGATCGGAGCCGGACCCCCGAGTGGCGGAGGGGGCAGGCCCCGGATCGCCCTACCTATCCGGAGGAGGCCACGCCGCTCGCACGGTGGATCACGTCCGCCCCAAGGCCCAAAAGGTTCAAACCCCCCCTCTTGGCCACATACAACGGGAGAGGCGACCCCCTCACGCACGTGCAACAATACCGAGGGGCGATGGAGGCGCAGGATGTGGACGAGGCGTTCCTATGCCGGCATTTTTCCCAAAGCCTGAGGGACGCCGCGCTGGACTGGTACTTCGGCTTGCCCGCGAGATCCGTCGGGAGCTTTGGCGAGCTGTCGCACAAGTTCTGCCAAGAGTTCCGGGCCGGGCGAACAAAGAAGAAGCCTTTGGACTATCTCTGCACGATAGTCCAAGGAGAAGGGGAGAGAACGGGAAGATACCTCCGCCGCTTTCAGGAAGAAAGGCGGGCGGTGGTGACATGCGGCGATGAGGTGCTAATGCTGGCATTCAAGGCGGGGTTGCGGACTCGGAGCCTCCACAAATCCCTTCTCCGGGACCCGCCGACCGACTACGAAGCGCTGGTTGCAATGGCGGAGAGGCACGCATTGGCCGAAGAGACCCTCGGTGCAAAGGCCGTATTTCCCCCGGCGAAACCATCCCAGGACGGACCCCGACCGCCCCCTCGGCCGAGGCAGGAAGAGAGGGGCCGAGGGCACGATCAGATGGCCCTACCGCGGCAGGAGCCGCCCGAGCCTCGTCCACGAGATCGCCTCGGCCCGGCGCACGAGTTCGCCCCGACGCGGAGGCCCCCCGGAGTCATCCCAAGACGAGAAGACCCCCCACTGACGCATTACACGCGACTCAATGCCCCCATGATGGAGGTGCTGGCCGCGGCGGCAAGGGCCGGGCTACTGTCGGAGCCTCCCCGGGAGATGAGGACGGACCCAGCAAGGCGGGACCCCCGGAGATACTGCCGTTATCACCGGGACCACGGTCACGACACCGACCGCTGTTACTCCCTCAAAAGAGAGATCGAACGACTGATCCAGGCGGGTCACCTGGGGAACTTTGTCGCGGGAAGGCGGGTAGCGACAGGCGAGAGAGACCTCCTGGAGGAGGAGGGACGGGGTCCGCCGGCAAACCGCGATAAGGAGGAGCCCTGCCCCCCAAAAGCAGTCATGCGAATTGAGATGATAACTGGAGGCCCAACCTCGGTGGGACGGGCACCCGCAATCCCGGAGGCCGAGGCCCGACAGGTGATGGCGGCGGGCGCCGACCGCCGACCGAAGCGAAGGAAGATACCCCGACCCCCGATCACCTTTACCGAGGAGGACGGTCGGGGGGCACGGAGCCAGAACAATGACACCCTCGTCATCGAGGCTCGGATTGGGGCGATCGGCGTCGGCCGGCTCCTGATTGACACCGGTAGCTCCTGTGACATCCTGTTTCTGACAACGGTCGAGAGGATGGGGTGGGGGCACGCAGACTTGGAGCCCTGTGTGGGCCCTGTCGCGGGCTTCACCGGCCATGCGATCCCCACCGAGGGAACGATCACCCTGCCCATGACCCTGGGGGAGGCACCGATGGTCGTCACCAGGGAAGCGCAATTTGTCGTCGTCAACGTCGCCTCGGCGTATAACGGAATCATAGGGCGTCCATATATGACGGCCATCGAGGTGCTCCCCAGCCTGCAACATCAGACGATGAAGTTCCGGATCCCGCGGGGGGTGGGACAGGTGCGGGGAGGACGGCAGGTGCCCGGAGACCACAACCAGGCGCCATCCCTGCCCAGGAGCCCGAGGCGGCCCCTGACGGCTCTCATCCCTGACGAGAGGGAGGACTTCTGCGACCAGCGGCCGACCCCGGCAGAGGAAGTGGAGGAGGTCCCAGTGGCCTCGGACGAGGAAAAAACCGTCTCCGTCGGGACGAAACTCCCGTCCGCGTTGAGGACGGCCCTCATTGCCTTGCTCCGGGAAAACGCGGACATATTCACGTGGTCACCCGCAGACATGCCCGGGGTGGACCCAAGAGTAATCTCCCACAGGTTGAATGCGGACCTGGAAGCCCGACCTGTCCGACAGAAGAAGAGAAGTGCAGGAGGCGAAAAGAAGAGGGCGGCTGAGGAAGAAGTAGAGCGACTCCTCGAGGCCAAATTTGTTCGGCCGGTGGACTATCCCGACTGGCTCGCCAACGTCGTTTTGGTGAAGAAGCCCAGTGGGAAGTGGCGCATGTGCGTCGACTTCACCGACCTCAACAAGGTATGCCCGAAGGACAGCTTCCCTCTACCCAGAATCGACCACTTGGTGGACCAGGCGTCCGGCTATGAGTTGTTGAGCTTCATGGACGCCTTCTCGGGGTACAACCAGATACCGATGGCGGAGGAAGATGAGGAGAAGACATCGTTTGTCATGGATAAAGGCACCTTCTGTTACACCAAGATGCCCTTCGGTCTGAAGAACGCCGGGGCGACCTATCAACGAATGGTTGACCGAATATTCGGCCCTCAGGTGGGGCGAAACCTGGAGGTTTACATCGACGACATGCTGGTGAAGAGCGGAAGGGTCCCCGACCACCTCACAGACCTGCAGGAAACCTTCCGGAGGGTCCGCCGGTACAACCTGAGGCTAAACCCCGCGAAGTGTATTTTTGGCGTGCAATCTGGAAAATTCCTGGGCTTCATGATAATGAAGCGGGGAATCGAGGTAAACCCCGACAAGGTGGCGGCCCTCATCGGTATGACGGAGCCCCGGACGATCCGGGACTTGCAGCGACTGAACGGCCGGATCGCTGCTTTGGGGTGATTCCTGTCGAAGTCAGCGGAGAAGTCGCTCCCTTTCTTCAGGGTCTTGCACACAGCCTTGGGCGAAGCTAAAGATCAAAGGAAGGTGATCCCGTGGGATGACGACTGCGCCAGGGCGTTCGCGGAGCTGAGGGCATACCTACAGAGCCCACCGCTCCTCGCGCGGCCGGAGGAGGGCGAACCCCTGGGGTTGTACCTGGCGACCACCGAGGGGGCCGTTAGCTCCGTCCTGATCAAGGAGGAAGGAGGAGTGCAACACCCCGTTTACTACGCCAGCCGGATCCTCCGGGAGGCGGAGACTCGTTACAGCCCTATCGAGAAAGCCGCCTACTGCCTAATCACCACGGCCCGGAAGCTCCGACCCTACTTCCAGGCCCACCCCATAATCGTCCACACCGACATGCCCCTCGAGAAGAACCTGAAAAGGCTGGAGCGGTCGGGAAGGATGCTCAATTGGAGTGTCGAGCTCAGCGAGTTCGACATAACTTACAAAGCCCGGACGGCAATCAAGGCCCAAGCGCTGGCAGACTTCGTGGTGGAATGCACAACGGAAGTCCCACCGGGCGACCGGACGGAGCTACCATCGGAGACCACGTCCCCGCGGAGGACCGGGGTGGGTGAACCCTCAGCACCCTCCCCGACGACGGTGGGCGAATTATGGACAATCCACGTCGACGGCTCCGCAACAGGCTCTGGGACAGGAGCAGGTATAGTCATTCAAACCCCGGATGGATGTTCGCTGGAGTACGCCCTGCGCTTCAGCTTCCCGGCCACCAACAATGTCGCGGAATATGAAGCCGCGGTGAACGGGCTGAAGCTCGCAAGGGCGGTGGGGGCGACGAATGTGTTGCTCCTGAGTGACTCCCGCCTCGTCATCCAACAAATCCTGGGGGGCTTCGACGCCCGAGAAGAAACAATGAAGCGATACCTAAACCGCATCCAGATCGAACTCCGAAAGTTCGAGAAAGCGGACGTCCAACACCTACCCCGCTCCCACAACCTCCGGGCGGATGCCCTGTCAAAGCTGGCTTCCTCTTCGGCGGCCGAGATCGGGAAGGCAATCTACGTGGAAAACCTGGCGACGCCAACCATCGACGAGGGAGAACTGATGTGCGCGGACACGAGGACGTCGTGGATGACCCCCATAATGAAGTACCTAGAGGCGGGCGAGTTACCCGAGGAACGGATGCTGGCAAAACAGGTGGAAAGGCGAGCCCTTTCATTCGTACTTCTCGACGGAGTACTGTACCGCCGCCGCCGAGCCAATTTCGACATCCTGCCCTACCTGAAATGTTTGGGCCCGGCGCAGGCTGAGCAAGTCATCCGCGAGGTGCATGAAGGCTTTTGCGGAAACCACCATGGCGGGTGCACCATCGCCCACAAAGTGATGCGCCAAGGGTACTACTGGCCGACAATGATACGGGATGCGGTACAGTACGTCAAGAAGTGCGAGGCATGCCAGAAGTTCTGCCGGTGGACGACTGCACCCCCGGCCAACCTAATGCCCATCCTGAGCCCGATCCCCTTCGCCAAGTGGGGGCTCGACATCCTGGGGCCATTCCCAAAGGCCTCCGGGGGAAGGAAATACCTAGTCGTCGCCGTGGACTACTTCACAAAATGGATCGAGGCAGAGCCGCTGGCGCGAATCGCGTGGACGGATATGAAGGGCTTCATCTGGCAATCCATCATATGCCGCTTTGGGATTCCCTGCTCCATTGTCACGGATAACGGAAAGCAGTTCGATTGCGAGGGCTTCCGCAACTTCTGCTCGGGCTGGGGAATCAAACTCCAATTCGCGTCAGTCGCCCACCCACAGTGCAACGGAATGGCGGAGGCCGCGAATAAATGTATCCTGAACCCGATGAAAAAGAAGGTGGACGCCGCTATGGGGGCTTGGGTCGACGAACTACCGGGGATCATGTGGTCTTATCGTACCACCCACAAGGCCTCGACTGGGGAAAGCCCCTTCATGCTAGCATACGGATCGGAAGCGGTAGTTCCCGTGGAAATCGGCGAGGAGACACTCCGGCTGAAGCTCTTCGACGAAGAAACCAACGGAGAAGGACTCGGTCTCAGTTTGGAGTTGATAGACGAGGTACGAGACCGGGCCTTGACTAGCCTTGTCAAGCACAGCCAAAGGATGGCACGGTTTTACGACTCCCGGGTGAAACCGCGGACCTTCATGATCGGCGATTTGGTCCTCCGAGATGCCACCTTCCGCCCCGAGACAGCAAAGCGGGGAAAGCTGGCCACTAAATGGGAAGGACCCTACACGGTCATCGACATTGTCGGGCCGGCCACATACATCCTGGCTACCCCCGAGGGGAGCGAACTGGCCCACCCTTGGAACGCAAAACATCTGCTGAAATTCTACCAATAATTGTGAGTCTTTCTTTTCTTATACGCAATGGCAGTACCCATCCGTTCTTCCCAATATGGTTATTCCTGCACAAGTTTTGCAGTTCGATAAAACTCCGAACCTCTGGGGCAGGGCCAACCCTAGCCACCCAAACCAGAGAAGGGCACGGGCCGGGCTACGCGCCCGCTCCCCCCCTCCAAACCTCTGGGGCAGGGCCAACCCTAGCCACCCAAACCAGAGAAGGACACAGGCCGGGCTACGCGCCCGCTCCCCCCCTCCAGACCTCTGGGGCAGGGCCAACCCTAGCCACCCAAACCAGAGGTGGGCACGGGCCGGGCTACGCGCCCGCTCCCCCCCTCCAGACCTCTGGGGCAGGGCCAACCCTAGCCACCCAAACCAGAGAAGGGCACGGGCCGGGCTACGCGCCCGCTCCCCCCCTCCAGACCTCTGGGGCAGGGCCAACCCTATCCACCCAAACCAGAGAAGGGCACGGGCCGGGCTACGCGCCCGCTCCCCCCCTCCAGACCTCTGGGGCAGGGCCAACCCTAGCCACCCAAACCAGAGAAGGGCACGGGCCGGGCTACGCGCCCGCTCCCCCCCTCCAGACCTCTGGGGCAGGGCCAACCCTAGCCACCAAAACCAGAGAAGGGCACGGGCCAGGCTACGCGCCCGCTCCCCCCCTCCAGACCTCTGGGGCAGGGCCAACCCTAGCCACCCAAACCAGAGAAGGGCACGGGCCGGGCTACGCGCCCGCTCCCCCCCTCAAGACCTCTGGGGCAGGGCCAACCCTAGCCACCCAAACCAGAGGTGGGCACGGGCCGGGCTACGCGCCCGCTCCCCCCCTCCAGACCTCTGGGGCAGGGCCAACCCTAGCCACCCAAACCAGAGAAGGGCACGGGCCGGGCTACGCGCCCGCTCCCCCCCTCCAGACCTCTGGGGCAGGGCCAACCCTAGCCACCCAAACCAGAGAAGGGCACGGGCCGGGCTACGCGCCCACTCCCCCCCTCCAGACCTCTGGGGCAGGGCCAACCCTAGCCACCCAAACCAGAGAAGGGCACGGGCCGGGCTACGCGCCCGCTCCCCCCCTCCAGACCTCTGGGGCAGGGCCAACCCTAGCAACCCAAACCAGAGAAGGGCACGGGCCGGGCTACGCGCCCGCTCCCCCCTCCAGACCTCTGGGGCAGGGCCAACCCTAGCCACCCAAACCAGAGAAGGGCACGGGCCGGGCTACGCGCCCGCTCCCCCCCTCCAGACCTCTGGGGCAGGGCCAACCCTAGCCACCCAAACCAGAGAAGGGCACGGGCCGGGCTACGCGCCCGCTCCCCCCCTCCAGACCTCTGGGGCAGGGCCAACCCTAGCCACCCAAACCAGAGGTGGGCACGGGCCGGGCTACGCGCCCGCTCCCCCCTCCAAACCTCTGGGGCAGGGCCAACCCTAGCCACCCAAACCAGAGAAGGGCACGGGCCGGGCTACGTGCCCGCTCCCCCCCCTCCAGACCTCTGGGGCAGGGCCAACCCTAGCCACCCAAACCAGAGAAGGGCACGGGCCGAGCTACGCGCCCGCTCCCCCCCTCCAGACCTCTGGGGCAGGGCCAACCCTAGCCACCCAAACCAGAGAAGGGCACGGGCCGGGCTACGCACCCGCTCCCCCCCTCCAGACCTCTGGGGCAGGTCCAACCCTAGCCACCCAAACCAGAGAAGGGCGCGGGCCGGGCTACGCGCCCGCTCCCCCCCTCCAGACCTCTGGGGCAGGGCCAACCCTAGCCACCCAAACCAGGGAAGGGCACGGGCCGGGCTACACGTCCGCTCCCCCCCCTCCCGTCCTCGGGGGCGGGGCCAACCCGAAAGGGACCACGTACCCATGACTCTCGGAAAGTCAAAAGGGAACAGGGGCACACGAACCGGGACGAAATGGCATCAGTTCCCGAGTCGGCGGCCCCGATGGGACTCGACGAAATAAAAGGACGCTCGAAAAACACGCTACCATTAATAATGCGCTCTAAAAGAGGACCCGTGACAGCCACCTGGCAGAGGCGGTTTCCCACGGACGCGAATTCGAGGAGCCCATTAATAATGCCAACTCGGCGCAATAAATAAGGGAGAAACCGTCAGCGAGATCTCCCTATAAAGACGCCACACCCCCTTCCGAAAGAAGGAGGAACCATCAACGAGATCTCCCTATAAACACGCCCCTCCCCCTTTTTTGAAAGTAGGAGAACCGACAGACATGAGAAACCGCCATTTGATCCCCCCACCCACCGAAAAACGAGCAGAGATAAATCGCCCAAACAAAAGGGAGGTCACCGGCCATCAATGGTTCCCGCCGCCCAGGACAGCGGCACCCACATCTCCAGCATCGCCAACCGGATATTCCACTTACAAACGGATCGCTAACCGGATATTCCGCTTACACAAGCGAAATCCACCTTTCACGCCTCCGTCCCCTAAACAAGGACGAGTCGGGGAAAGAATGGCATCCGTTCAAAGCCGACTGGGTAGGCAAAAGCCCCCAGCACTGGCTGGCCAGTACCTCCTCGCCCTCGACCTCCGGTCGAGGACCTCGGAAAGGCTGCATCCCCGACTAGCCCAAACGGCGAGTCATGGCATGTCAGCTCGCCCATGCACCATCGGGCGCCGAGCCCCACCCTCAAACTGAAGCAGCGAGGCACAGGGCGGCGGAGGACGGCCATATGCTCAAGAACCTCCCCAAGGAGCAAGCCGCAGCAGGACGGCTTCGCTCCTCGGCGCCTCTTCCGGACCGAGGAAAACCCTTTCCGCGGCAGGAGATGACGAAGCAACGGGGGGACAGCGGCCCGATCGCCAAAGAGACCTCGCAACACTTCAAAACAGAAGGCGACCAATCGCCTCCGCGCCAAAAACGGCTCCAGTCAAAGCGGGCCCGCACGGCCCTCGGTCACTCCTAGATCCGGAAGTCAGTTAGCCCACGCGACCGGGCGAGGATAGCTATAAAGCCCCTCCCCGAGCCGGATCTGACCCCACAACGGGCGACGAACTAAGAACTCATGTACAAGCTGTAGCTCAGCTCTTACACATTTAAATAAAAATAAAAACATTCTTCTTCATACACTCAGATTCTTCGGAGAACACCGTAACTCGTACCCCGCGATACGAGGCTTCGAACCGAGCTCCCCCCCGCCCCCGCTCCCTGAAAGTCACCGACAACTTTCGTTCAATAGGAAAGGGGTGTACTAATGCTCGCCCTACGTACACGGTTCGGTCCAAAATCATATCAGGATAGGACAGCGTATCTCATCCCGAACCCCTTCGCCGACACCCCGCCCCGCCAAAGGCAACGCAAGCCGATAACATCCCCTTCCCCGCGACCTAGCGGTCCCGGACACGGAAATGTTGGGGGCATAATTAGGAATCGTGTAACTCACGCAAGAAGCCAAGACACGTGACCTAGAACGGACCGGTCGCAAGGCCCTGTCTCGTCAGAGCAGCGCCACGATGCGACCTGACATAACGAAAGGACGATTGGACAACACGCCATCGGCAGCAACACGCCCCCCGAAAGGCCAGAGTGCCAGATACCGCCAGGGAAAAGCGATTCCCAAAGCGCGGGATTCCGCGGAACCCATTAACGGCACTAATCCCCCGCATTACCCAAGAAAAACCCTTCCACAGAATCTCGCTATAAATACCCCCCTTCAGGGGTCAGGGGGAAGGAGGAAGAGAGACGCAGGGGATTCCCATACCCTCACTCCGGGCACAAAACGGCCCCAAATGCCCCACCGCCTCCAACTGGATATTCCACTTACACATGGGAGGCACCGCCCGCCAGCTTTCCTCCTGCTTGTTACTGTATCAAAAGGCGGGTCCAAATAGCTGGCCGCGGGCCGCAACACCCTAATAAACGCCGCCACCTTCTGCGATCCCCACAGGGTGCCGGGGGAGGGAAGACCCCTCAACGGCTCGCCCAGCAGTGCCACCACCGCCACCCTCGTCCTCAGCCACCCAGGAGTTCCCCCTTGGTGTGCGGGGTCCCCGGCGAGGCCGCGCAACCCCCCAGCACGGCGACAGCAAGGCAAAACGCGAGGAAGCAAAGAAGGAGAAAAGGAGAGGACCCCCTCCTGCGACCGTGGGTTGGCTCCTCGGCTCGCCCTCGGACAGAGACGGTAGGAATTCAGTAATCGACATACGGGAAGACCGCCCTGACGCAGGGATCTGCTCCTCCTGGCAAAACGGACAACAAATGTGGACCACACTCTGTCCCACACATCTTCTCCTAAGTCTTGTAAATACCGCCGAGATTTCCAATAAAGATTGGTGCATAATACTTTCCCTTTTTTCTTTTTTCTTTTTTTTTCTTTCTTTCTTTCTTCTTTTTTTCCTTTTTTCGAACAACGCCCCGCTATAGCGGGACACATCCCGCGGGGCCGGCGTCACCTCCCGGAGCCGAGATCCAGGTCCGAATCCCAAGTAAAAGGTAGTATCACGGTAACGTTACGCCATCCGAGCCGAACCGGGCTTCCGCTTCGCACTCGAATGCCGGGGGCAATTGTTACGACCTAAAGATCGTGGGGGCCCGGCTCCCGCCCGGATCCGCTAACATATCCCATTAACTCGCCCTGTCACAAAGGGGCCGCCGCCCCGAAAGTCCGGGGCATCACGGAGACAGGTGCGCCTGGCGGCGCTCCCCGAAACGGCCGAGGCGAACAACTGTAGCCGGCCGAGGCGAACAACCGCAGCCGCCCGACCCACCGGGGTAGCGCGTTAGGGGACGCTTGGGTAGCTAGGCTAGGCCTATTGACGGGCGCGGCTGGGCCGGACAACCCCCGACCGGAACGGCCCGTCCGATTCCCGCGAACCGCGGCGCCAAAAGTGATCCAGACCTTTAGTTCGACGCTAACGACAAACAGCCTAGGATAAGGACACGACTGACACATACATCACCCGACCGCCTGACAAAGCACCCCCAGGCGGCTGACCTGACCGGCGGTTAGTGCTTTCGGCCCTGACATCCCGACAAAAGCACCCCTGGGCCGTTGCGCCGCCTGACAAAGGCAGGTCAGAAACTCCTGTTCCCGATGTCCTTGTCCGAAGCCTCCGCTGACACCCGAGCCAGCTCAGCACGCCTAGTCATCACCCGTCAGGTATAAATACCTCCTCTCCTCTTACGGAAAGGGGGTTAGAAAAACTCTCTCATCTTCTATCATTCACACACGAGAGCAAAGGTCCGCCATATCTTTGTTCTCCCACCTATAGCTCGTTACGCGAGGCGGACACACAGTTAGTCCGGCCGGCGTGTCCAGCCCCCCATTTAAGCCATTTTACTTACTTAGGCATCGGAGGGGCTAAGGGTTGAACCCCAACCCCGCCCTTCTGACGAGTTGTTCGTGCTGCAGGAGAGCTCGCCCCTTGGCCAAAGTCAGCGTCAGCCTCCCACCGTCCAACCTTCCTCAGCTGCGTCCGACGAGATACGGTCCCGTGAGCTCCACCGGCAACGGATCCAACCTCTTCATCCCACTAATCACTTGTAAAACAGCCTACCTAACCCCTCATTTCCATATAACCACCGTGCCCTTGGTTCCCCATAATACAAATTCATTGTACGCGAGTTCCACCTCGTAACAATATTAATACTAGTATCTGCTTGGGGGCTGGACGTAGGTTGTGGTGGCGACCGTTTGATTATTATTTACCATGCATCTGATTATAACTGCATGTGATTTCTCGTGGGTTTCACGAGAATTTTTAGTAGCCTATTCACCCCCTCGCCCCTAGGCTTAGATCCAGATCCAACAATATGGGGAGGAAGAATGGAAGACATGGAGGGGAATTGATGGTTTTAGATTGGTTTTCCACTTCCAATTTCTGTTTTGTGTCTGTGATTTTTTTTAGGTTGATAGGGGTGATTGATTGACGAAGGGGAAGGATGATGATGATGTTGATGATTGATGCAGGGAGATGAGAATGAACGGGAGAGTGGAGAAGGAACTATAAATAGAGTAATAAGCAATAAGTTGAGATCCGAATTCTTCGGACCTCATCTGCCAAAGTGAGGTGATTAAAGGGGTGTGGGTTGGTTAATTAAATATGGGTTAGAGTAATAGTTTAATGGTAATAGTAATTACGCTATGGCGAAGAATAAAAATTGGGCGCGCTCGCGTCGACGCGTAGAATCAAAGAACACTCGAACGACTGAAGTAACATACAGTCACACACGCAATCAAACACGCCTAAACTACAGGCCGTTACATAGACCCTTTCTTGCTGAGTTGGAGCCGCGTCAGTCAGTTGAATGGGACCCTATGTTGAAAGAACCAGTGTCGTTGATGGGTGGTAATCGACTTAGGTGCTCGTTCGACCCACGAACGGATCGAGCCTCGTTCGATCGATATAAAGAGGCTCAGGTCGACCTTCTCGCGGGATAGGGACTCGATGATCTGCACCATAAGGAAGCGTCACGGGGGGTCAGATCTGGATCCCGACACAAATCCCCTCCGATGCTTAAGTTAGAATGGAACTTAAGAGAGGGAGGGAGCTTGGAGCAGCTGAGATCGACCCATAGAGGTTCGTCTCAGGTCTGGCGTCGCAAGCACTTTTGTGGAAGAAATATAAGATAAAGTATGTAATCTCATGATCTCGTACCTCCTCTATTCTGTCCGTTCCCCTGTATTTATAGACCTCCAGGGTCTTTTCAATGACGTTGGGAGGATAACGGTCACCAATTATAATGCCATGATCTTCCCCCTTTAATATGGGTAATCGTAGCCCACGTCCCCATTATTTATGAGCTCACCTTCAATCCCACGTTCAATTAGTGGAAGTGCAACGGGCGATTGGTAAGTGGGCTTTGAGTGGGTTATCTTCAGGCCTCTTTAGTGGGCTCCACGGGCTTCAGTCGCTCGTCAAACGTGCACCCCCCGAGTGTCGGCCCGATGACTCAACACTTATTATTACTCTCAGACAATTGAAAAAAGAACAATAAACTCTACTGATACAATGAATAATGGAAAAAAAAGAAACATGTTTTCAGAGATAATATAAAAATCTGAGATGATTCATTCAAAATATCATTTTCATTGAATATCCTAATACACCATTTGTGAAAATAGAATTGGAAGATGGTTTTAACAGAGCTTGAATGGGTTCGCAAAGCACAATGGCAAACGCTCCCACAGAGTAAGGTAAATAGAGTTCTCGCTTTAATTTTTTTATATTCACGAATATATATTTATTTCTCTAACAAATTTGTGTTTGTTAATTACCTAGGTTATTACGCATCCAAGTGAAACTTCAGCATGGATTGAGATTGCCACTTCCTTTCTTTATAACGTGATGAGGATCAAGTTTTCTAGCCAATGACCTACTTGTGCTGCTATTAGAACTCCAGCGTCGTGATTGTAAACTAACGTGATCATAATGGGTTGGTTTTGGAAACAAATTCTATTGATTTTAACTCCATTGTTGGTTATGGAGCTGCATTGCAGCGACCAAATATTCACACTTTTAGAAGCCTATAAGAAGGGAAGTCACTATATTTAGCTGTTAAATTGATCCACCTATAATGGGTTGGTTTTGTGTAGATTTGTTCACTTAGGCACCATGGTTAAGTGCTTCTGTTGTGCGCGAAACTGCCAAGGATTTCTTGGGAGCAAACGGAGAACAAGCCAGTTGAGATGATGGGGACACAAAAGGATGAGGAGTATCTGTACCTTGAGAAAGAGTAAAAATGATCATTCAATTGAATTTTCATATTTACTGATCCTTCTTTCATGAAGCAGCAAGAGACAACATGATAGGCTGCACTCATTTTTGTTTTAACTTGGAGGATTTTGTTGGGGGGAAAGCATCGAATAACCACATAACCACGGTGACTTTGAAAGGTCTTGTAGAACATAGAGTAGTCATGCCCCGTGCTTGTATATATGTATGCCCACATGCTTGTATACCAATGAATATGACTTGAACCCACTTGCCCTTCTGATCACTCCATATTTTACACCTTTTTTCCGTGTATTTGCATGTCATTTAGATCGCCCAAATCATGTTTTTCACGATATATCGACGATATTGCGATGCTTTTCACGATTTGTTGTTTTTGTCGCATTTCAGGTGATTTGGCGCGATTTGGAGTGATCTCGAGACGCGCTTACTTTAGACGGCCACCGACGACCTCCCCGAGGGATATTTTGCTGTTGGAGAGGAGCGGAAGAAGAATGGACGTCGCAGGAGCGACGAGGAGGCCAAAACAATCAGATTGGGCATCTTTTGTGTCCCACTCGGCCGAGTGGAGGAGCCACTCGGCCGACCAGCGAGACACTGCTCGGCCGACCCGTTCAGACACGATTTCCATGTGTACTCGGCCGAGCGACGGAGACCACACCGGCCGAGTGACGATACCACGTCCGCCCGAGTGCAGTGAAGCCATCGGCCGAGTGACGACAACTCACTCGGCCGAGCCGCCTCCGAACTGAAGACCCTTGAAGCCCCCGACTTACTGGAAAATGACAGGGTTTTCACTCGGCCGAGCGACTTTTGTCACTCGGCCGAGTGCGATGCGCTGCCTGTAGCGAAATTTGCGGAAAACAGGCTGTGCAGGGGCGTTTTGGTCAGGATTTTTTGACGATTTTTGGGGCTATTTAAGCCCTGTTTTTACCCTAGTTTTGAGAGCCATCTCTTAGATTTTTTGCAGCTTTTTGAGATTACTTTTTAGCTTTATTATTTGTGATTGGAGAAGAGGAAAAACTTGGATTTTTGTTGGATTAATTGAAGAACTACATTGGTTTGCATCTCTCTTCCCCAAAAACTCTATTTTTATTGTTTATATCATTGTTGTGATGAATTCCATTGCCTATTTCATTGATTATTTTTGTGCTATTACTATGATTTGTGAGTAGTCTCCACGTCTTGGGGCGTGGGGATGAACCCTACAAGCCCAATTTCGTATTTGTGATAAATTGGTAGAAATTATGCTAGAATCAATAATTAGAGATTAGATTGGGATCGAATTACTACGGATAGCTAGGTATTCATATCAATTGGGATTTGCAAGAGATTGGATCCCAATTTGATAGGAAGCCCTAGAAATCCGAATTGGGTTGGAGTCGGACTTTCGAAGTATCGGTTTGCAAGAGATTGGACCGATACTAGGATCTCCGGTTGCAATTCCGTGTCGATACCCATTTGCAAGAGATTGGACGGGTAGGAACTATCCTAATTTAGATTGTGGACCGAGTTTGCAAGAGATTGGGCTCGGTGCGCAATTGGACGATGATGTTGATCCTAATGCTAGCTTTCCTAGGCTAGGGTTTGCAAGAGATTGGACCCGACCCTAGGATAGCTATAGACCGGCAACAGCGCGAGAGCGTGAGCTTGGTTCCACATTTAGTTGCAACTAGTTCATCCAAATTCTCATTCTAGCAATTTTGATACCGACGAACCACATTTATGAAATACGGTGAGTAGCGAGGATTCCCCATTCCCTAGGCGTTCTTTATTTGATTTGATATTTCGCACATTTGTCTGACGATTGTGACAGGATCGCCCAAGGCAATTCTCTCTATTCTTAAATAGCCAGGTTGATTAGGAGCAAGCACGGTCATTCGTCCTCCCTGTGTTCGATACCCGCTCGCCGCTATACCGTGCGCTTGCGGTAAAACTACAACCGTTCTTTGGGTGTACGTCCCGGAGCGATCAAGTTTTTGGCGCCGTTGCCGGGGAGGCGATTGCGTTTGATTCTTTTTCACCCTATCTACTTCTTTCTTTTATTTTTATTTTTTTTTATTGTTACCATTATTATTTCCTTTACTATTCTTACCTAACCCTTCCACGGTATTAATCATTTCTTTGAAACTCTGTTTCCCCTGTGCATGAACACGAGATCTACGGCGGACCCAGAAGACTTATTATTTGTTCCCGAGATTGAACGTACCGCGCGGAGACTTAGAGCGGAAAAGAGACAAGATCCGGAAGGGATGTATATGACCAACCCGGAAACTCCTGAAGAATTGGCGGCAAGGATGGCAAGGATAATCTCTATTCGAGATAGGCTTCGGCCTAAGACTTCTTCTACCACCTCGTCCATTGCCATGCCGGGGTTGGCGGCTGACAAGAACTTCGAGCTAAAGACTGGATTGGTGGTTTTGATGCAACAAGACCCATTTCATGGGAACGCACATGAGAACCCCCACTACCACATCCAACTATTCTTGTCGAAGTGCGCCACATTCCAGATGCCGGGGGTCTCCAACGATGCTATCAGACTGCGTCTCTTCCCCTTTACGCTAAAGGACAAGGCACTCTATTGGTTGAGGACGCAAGCTGAGGGTGTCTTCACCACTTGGGACGAGCTGGCGAGTGCATTTATTGACAAATTTTATCCGCCATCCAAGACGGTGAAGATCCGGAGCGCTCTCATGTCCTTCAAGCAAGGACCACAGGAGACGCTCTATGAAGCATGGGAGCGTTTTAAGGATTTGCAGCATCAATGCCCGCACCACAGTATAGAGGATTGGGAGCTAGTTCATAGCTTCTACAACGGTCTCCAACCGGGGAC
Source organism: Scilla litardierei (assembly GCA_030789695.1). NCBI lineage: Eukaryota > Viridiplantae > Streptophyta > Magnoliopsida > Asparagales > Asparagaceae > Scilla > Scilla litardierei. The sequence continues at coordinate 12,440,312 of CM061137.1, read as the reverse complement.
CAAACAAATTATTGATGCCGCGGCGAATGGTGCAATCTTGTCAAAGACTCCCGAGGAAGCTACGGCCCTAATTGAGGAGATGGCCTCAAATAACCAACAATGGGGCGATGAGCGAGGACACTCCACATCCTCCTTAAACCCAACTAGCATCTACGAGGCGAAGGCCATAGCGGAGCTCACGAGCAAATTCGATTCTCTCCACAAGGTGGTGGAGAGATTGGAGAAATTTATCACGGAGCCCCAAGGAAGCCCATCCACCTCCGCACCGACCAACCAAATGTGTGATTGGCAAGACCAATCTCAAGTCATGTACTCGGGAGGAGAGCAAGGAGAAGGATCCTTGGAGCAAGTACAATATGTTGCGGGGAACCAAGGGTATTGGTCCAATCCGGCCGCAAGAAATCATCCGGGATTCTCCTACGCCAACAATGAATGAGCCTTGAACCCGCCACAACCACCGCCTCAACAAGCTCGACCACCACCACCCCAACAACAAAACTATCCACCGAGGGGGCCTACTCAACAAAACTTTCAACCAAAGCAACAAGTTCCACCATATAGGCCTCCCGGATTCAACCAAGGGTGGAGGAATCAAAATCAAAACCCTCCACAAGCTCCACAACGATCCGACTTCGAAACTAGAGTGGAGGCGTTCATGGTTGAGCAAAATAAGGTGAATGCTACTTTGAAGGCGGGGCAAGAATCTCTTAATACCGTAGTGGCTCAAATATCGGAGCAATTGGCGTTGCTCAATCGGAACACTCAAAGATTGCCGGCGCAACCGGAGCAAAACCCACGGGGCAACACGGGCCACATCAATGCCGTAGTTGCCGTTACTACTAGAGGCGGGAAGGACACCACCCCCGCTATGATTCCTACCGAGAAGGCCGTGGAGGAAAGCTTGGAGCCGGTTGAGCCGGTAGTTGAGATTGAAAAGGAGAAGGAGCCACAAGACAAGGAGAAAACTAGGGTGGAGCGATTAATTGAGGAGAGGCGCTTCATGCCACCGGTCCCATTCCCCCAAAGACTAGCGAAAGCGAAAATGGAGAAAAGGCTAGCAAAATTCCTCGAGTATCTAAGAGGAGTTAGCCTCAATATTCCCTTCCTCGACGCCATCGTGGAGATCCCCACGTATGCTAAATTCTTGAAGGACTTGATTTCGGGGAGGAAGAGGAAGGAGAAGATCATGCTAGCCGAGGAGGGCTCTTGGTTCACCAAGAGAGAGAAGGAGCCGGCAAAATTTAAAGATCCGGGGAGTTTTCGGATTCCTTGCACTTTGGGTGGCGTGCCTCTTCAAAAGGCGTTGGTCGATCTTGGGGCTAGTGTGAGTCTCATGCCCCTCTCCATGTTCTTAAAGCTTAACACCGGGACAAAGTTGAAACCCACCGACATGCGCATTCAATTAGCCGATGGCCGGATAACAAGGCCGGTGGGGATTGCCGAAGACATCCCACTTCAAGTCCCGGGTGGAATATGCTTGCCATGTGACTTCGTCATCATGGACGTTAAGGAGGAGGGAGACACCTCATTGATACTTGGACGCCCATTCCTCGCCACCGCCGGAGTCATCGTCGACGTGCGCGAAGGTACCTTAACCTTAAACGTCGGAAACATCGAGGTGGAGCTCCACATTCCTAAGGCAATGAAGCACATGCCTTACCACGAGGAGCTTGATTACATGGACCTCCTCGATGAGGTGATAGAGGAGGCGATTCCTCACTCAATTGGCGCTCTTTTTGATGAAGAATTTGAAGAAGGCCCGGATTTAGGCCGCGCTGAAGAGAATAAAGGTGATTCCCCCGAATTCTCCGCTGATGAAGATGAAGGCGACGCTGATGTCGCAAGGATTCGAGAGCTCTGCAAGCTCTCGAAATTAAAGTCTCCAAAGAAAGCTCCGCCGGTACGGAAATCGGCATCGCCGGTTAAGCCGTTGACCGGGGCAAATGCTAGCTTGGGGGAGCCTCCCCCCAACACTATTCGAGACAAGAGACCTCCGAGGGAGAACGCTACGCCGCCACGTCCAAATCCAAGCGCGCTCCCCGGGAAGTTTGACGGGTGCATCTCATATGCACCAAACATCCCGCATTGATTGAAAATTATAGGGGGTCGAGCTCACGACCTAAAACGAGCGCTTGTCGGGAGGCAACCCGACGGTTTTTGCTTTATTTTTACTTTTTCTTTATTTTCGTTTTAGAGATTTTTAGTGTTTTGAGTCATTCGACCAAAAATTTTGTGATAACGGGTCCTATTTTTCTTGACAGGAGAGGAGATAGGTAGATCCATCATGAGGAGGATGAACGAGATGACGAGGAGCGCCCCAAGAAGGCGTTCGACGCTTAGGAGGAGCATGAAATCGACTGGAGGAAGAAAGACGGAGTTTAGAGCCCAAACGAAGACAAACAGCAGAATACAAGGCTCACTCGGCCGAGTATACTAGTCACTCGGCCGAGTCCAAAAGTTCGTCCGGCCGAGCCGCTCACGAACGAGGGAAGTCTGCTGTACCCAACTCTCTGTCTATTTTCCTCATTTCATTAGAACTGCTACTCGGCCGAGTCTACATTCTCACTCGGCCGAGTAAAACGGATACCCTCCTAGGGCGAGTCATGCCGAGTAGCTTGAGTCACTCGGCCGAATGGACTTACTCCACTCGGCCGAGGCTGGCAAAGCCACTCGGCCGAAGCGATATCGGGGAGAAATTTTTATTTGCCTCGCTCGGCCGAGTGAGCACGTCACGCGGCCGAGTCGTAACATTTTTATATATAAGCGGCGAGGGGGGCGCGGAATTCGAAAACGCAAATCCCCAATTCTCGCCCGCGCCCCTTCAGCTCCCACGCCCGATTCCCCCTCGCTCGACCCTCACTCGCCCGACCGCCGCTGCCCCGCCGCCGCTCGGCCCGCCACCGCCGGCCGAGCCCGCCGACGCCTCGCCCGAGTCGCCGCCGGCGGCGCACCGCCCGGTCACCTCCGGTTCGCTTGTTTTCACCGTTTTCTCCTCTTTTCGTGTAGTTTTTGAGGATCCATGTGCTAAACGCCCCCCTAACCCAAATCAATTTCTATATCTATCCATTATACCCCCATTGCTCCATACATTTTGATTATTACTCGCTGATATCGCTTTTCCATGCGCAGGTTGCTTTTTGGAGCTTAGGGGAGCCTAGGGGAGCTTCTACGGGCTGTTTTGGACTTCGTGGAGGCGCGGACTTCGCACGCTTCCACTGCTTAGCACTCGCGGCGTGTTTTGGTACACTCTTTCCATTCTTTTTGCACACGCTACACTTTTTCACTTTTCGGCGCGCTCGGGGCCGATATGCCGCCCCGGACACGGCCGCGGACGAGGAGACCTCCCGCTAAGCGGAAGCGGTCGGATGACGCCGGCCCCGCCCAAGAGGCGGAAGAGTCTCCTCCTCCGCCTTCCCACACACACCCCGCACAGCCTGCAGGCCCCGCACACCCAGCACAGCCTGCAGCGCACCCACAGCCCGCACAGCCCGCACAGCCACTCCCCGCCGCTGCACAGCCACCACCACCGGCTCCACTGGTCGGGCCGCTCGGGATCACGTTCCGAGACGACGCACACCGCACCGTCTTCGACCGTATCTCCCAGCGCTCGATCGTACCCTCCAGGTTTGCCCACCTCGCTGACCTTGGACGCCTGGGGGTACTAGAGGGGATACTCACGTTGTACGACAACGTGGGTTGGCGCGACTTCCTTCAGGTGTCGGCTGACACGTTCACCCGCCCGACACTTGAGGTTTTGAGTTCGATCGCCCGGACCGATGAGGGATGCTCATTCCGGTTCATGGATCGAGAGTGCCAGGTCACTCTCGATATGATGAGAGCATTTTTCTCTTGGCTCGCCGTCCCCGGAGCCGATCGCGGTTACGGACCCACACATATCCCTCCACCCTCTTTCGACGCCGGTGCCTTCTGGGCACGTATCACAGGCCACCACGCCGCCTTTGACCCTAGTAGGGCCAAGGCCTCGGCCATTGTCCACCCCTGCCTACGTATTGCCCAGCGCCTTATGGCGACCACCTTTTTGGCCAGATATGAGCCGGGCACGATGTCTACGCCAGAGCTCTACATGCTCTATGCGATGACACGTCCCAGAGCTCTATCTAGGGATGGACACGAGCTTGTCCCCGCCGTCATGATCGACATTGCGGCTTGGTTTTTAGACTGTATCATTGTGTCGGTGGGCGCTCGCTCACCGATATGCTGCGGCGGTCTGATCACCCTGCTTACCATGATGACCGGCGAGGACATACCTGACGACCTGCGATGCGTTCCGGGCCCCACTTCCTTGTCGATAGACGTTATGGCCCGGATGAAGATGCTGCGTCCGCATGGTGAGCGTCACTGGGTCTGGTTGCACGGCCCTTTCGGTGCCGACTACATGATTCTCCCGAGCCCAGCTCGGACTCAGATTGCACCGGCCCACGTTGACTGGCTCCCAGCGATGGATGTCCTCATCCCCGCTGCGTACGTGCTCGAGGCCGAGGAGGCCGAGCAGGCCCACGCTGCCCACACTGCCCAGGCTGCTCCCGCAGACCCTGCTGTACACCCTGCCGAGCCTGCTGCCGACCCCGTCGACCCTGTGGCCCCTCAGCCTGTTCCTGACGTTTCCGCTGCTCCTGACACTTCTGTCCCCACCTCTGTCAGTGTCGAGAGTACTTTTGCTGAGCCCACTTCCACCACTGTTACCACTTCCGAGGCTGTCCCCACCACTCCCGCTGCCACCTCTGGCCCTCTGTCCGTGGAGCCTCTTTGCTCCGCACTCCCCGAGCGCCCGCCGACCCTTGTCGAGAGTGGAGCGCCCTCGTTTTCCGCGGTCGTGGAGACCATGGCTAGCATGATCTCCGCTGGGATTGCGCCTTTTGGTCCACACAGTTCCGCCCCAGCGGTAGAGTCCTTTGTCTCCACAGCCGCAGTATTCTCCGAGAGCGTCGTGGCGTATGTCCACACTTCTGGGCCACTGACCTCTCCTGCCACCCTCGTTGCCACTTTTGCACGCTTCCTTTGCTGCCGCTGCCTCTACTTCTCACCAGCCGGTGTCCCGGCCTCACACTGAGGCCAGGCCCACATTTGCTGGCACGGCACCTTTTGTCCCCTTCCCTGCTGAGCCCGTTACATACTCCACTCGCGTACGCCAGCCCCGCCCTGCGCAGCCCAGACCGGTGCGTCCCTCTGCACCACCCCCGCCCGACACTGTACTGCAGAGCATACGTGCTCTTGAGTTGGCGGTGAGTGGTCTTAGAGGTGACCTTAGGACCCTGTCCTCCACCGTCTCTACGATGGCTGGACGCTTTGACCTGATCCCTCAGATCCACTACTGCCTGACACAGATCTTAGAGCGTCTTCCGCGCGTACCCCCACCCACCCAGCAGGTTCCCACACACACTTCCACACACACTAGACCTGCTTCCACTTCCACGCCCACCCCAGCTCAGCAGCCTACACCACCACCACCTCCACCTCCGCCTCAGGACGGAGACGGCGCAGCACCACCTTCCTAGGCACCCTTGATGCCATCGATTCCTTTTGCCGTTGTGCTGCCCGTTTCTGCTGGGTCCTGATGCCTTTTTGCCCCCCCCTCCCCTCCCCTCACTTATTTTGGGACTCTCATTTTGCCGTATCTTTATATATCTTTTTTGGGAGAGAGGGAGAGCTTTTGGTGACCCATTTATACTCGTATCACTCATATCTGTGCATGCATCATATCCGCATCATATTTTCATTTCTTTATTTTTCGTTTTATTATCTTTTTTCTTTCCATCATGCATGCACCCTCACTTGCCCCTCTCATTACTTGTCTCTCTGTGTGCCACACTTTGCACATTGAGGACACTGTGCGGTTTAGCTTGGGGGAGTGAGTTCTCACTTTCTTTTTGGATTTGCCACCTTTATTTTTAGTTTTTCACACCGTTTTTTTTTCACTTTTGCACTCATTTTTCTTTATTTTTCTTTTATTTTGCCATGCATCACGTTTTTCTTATTTCTCTGTGTGCCGCATTGCATAGTTTTATTTTTCTTATCTTTATTTCTTTCCTTTTTCATCTCATGCTAGAGATGAATTTTCTGTGATGATGTCTACGTGGAGTTAGCTTATTCTATATGCATGCTATATTTGTCATGTCTTAGATTTTATTTCTGATATCACATGCTATGACTTGCTTTGCATTTAGAAATAGTAACCCACACTTTTTCCACATGAAAATGGATGAAGTTTTATTATTAGCTGAGCCTGAATATTCATATGTATGCTATCACAGAAAACACACCAAGATTCACGCATTGAATGCCTATATCTGGAGTACTGATTTCTTTTCCTATATCACTTCTATATGCATGAATTGTACACTTCACTTCGGGATGATTGAATGATGTTAGCTATGATATATCTGTATTAGTTAGCTTTTTTGTGATCGAAACTGAGTAGATTAGATTACCCTGCTGAAGTTGTCGTGCATGTCTTATAGAGTGAACCGAGAGTTATATACATTTCTTTCTCCACAAATCTTGAACATCATTTCTCTACTTTTAAAAATCATTGGTGAATCTCCCCTTAGTGATTCTATTTTATGGCATTTCCCCCGCTATTAATTCCTAGCTCCAAGTCCCTTCTTCTAATATATATATATATATATATATATATATATATATATATATATATATATATATATATATATATAAAATAAAAGAGAGAAAAACATTCTTGTATATCATTATCTCTCTCTGAGTTGGGATCATTGTGTATATATTGCTTATAAAAAAAAGAAAAAAAAGAGAAAAAAAAAGAGAAAAAAAAGAGAGAGAAAAGAGGAAAAATCCTCAATAAAAGATCCCATCTCACTTTCTTTCTTTCTTCTTTCTCTTCTTTGCTTTTGGAGCTATATAAAAATGGGGATGTAAATATTTTTGTGCCACCACGCTTATAGATAAGCTTGGGGGAGGGGACCCATTGATGTGTGAGAGAGTGACTACTTGACATTGCACGACAACCTAGGCTAAGTAATATTCTATACTCGGTGAGATTGTTTCTAGCTTCACGAAATCCAGAAATCTAGGCATAGCGTTCATTTCATGAAATCCAAACTTTTCTATTCTCTCTATTCTATAGTGTGATACTCTTATATTCCAGATAGAAAGCGTTCAATTGAAAAGTGTGTGATCTGTGATTTGTATACCGCTTTAAATGATTCAGGCAATGTTAATTTTAAAATCATTCCGTTCTTCATGATTATATCATTGTTCGTGGGTTTTCTATTTCTATTTGCACTATTATACTATGATATCAAAATAAGATTCTTTGACATGTATTTCTCATTCGGTGCATGCTATAAGAGTAAGTGAAACCCACGTCCTGAGAAAATGATCTAGCACCCTACCTCTTCGCTTCTTTCTTTCGTCTTTATTTTCATTTGGTTTTCATTCTTCTTCGTTTTTCATCTTTTTTTTTCGTTTTTTCGCCGTTTTTGTTTTCCGAATCCACCGGGTTCGCCTTTTACTTATCTTCCTCGAGGACGAGTAAGAGGCAAGCTTGGGGGATTTTGATCACTCCATATTTTACACCTTTTTTCCGTGTATTTGCATGCCATTTAGATCGCCCAAATTATGTTTTTCACGATATATCGACGATATTGCGATGCTTTTCACGATTTGTTGTTTTTGTCGCATTTCAGGTGATTTGGCGCGATTTGGAGTGATCTCGAGACGCGCTTACTTTAGACGGCCACCGACGACCTCCCCGAGGGATATTTTGCTGTTGGAGAGGAGCGGAAGAAGAATGGACGTCGCAGGAGCGACGAGGAGGCCAAAACAATCAGATTGGGCATCTTTTGTGTCCCACTCGGCCGACCAGCGAGACACTGCTCGGCCGACCCGTTCAGACACGATTTCCATGTGTACTCGGCCGAGCGACGGAGACCACACCGGCCGAGTGACGATACCACGTCTGCCCGAGTGGCGCCCAGACGAAGCCCCTCCAAAATATCGAAGTTTCTGTTTTTCGGCCACCTGAGCTTCAGAAGACCCACTCGGCCGAGTGGCAAACCACGTCCGCCCGAGTGCAGTGAAGCCATCGGCCGAGTGACGACAACTCACTCGGCCGAGCCGCCTCCGAACTGAAGACCCTTGAAGCCCCCGACTTACTGGAAAATGACAGGGTTTTCACTCGGCCGAGCGACTTTTGTCACTCGGCCGAGTGCGATGCGCTGCCTGTAGCGAAATTTGCGGAAAACAGGATGTGCAGGGGCGTTTTGGTCAGGATTTTTTGACGATTTTTGGGGCTATTTAAGCCCTGTTTTTACCCTAGTTTTGAGAGCCATCTCTTAGATTTTTTGCAGCTTTTTGAGATTACTTTTTAGCTTTATTATTTGTGATTGGAGAAGATGAAAAACTTGGATTTTTGTTGGATTAATTGAAGAACTACATTGGTTTGCATCTCTCTTCCCCAAAAACTCTATTTTTGTTGTTTATATCATTGTTGTGATGAATTCCATTGCCTATTTCATTGATTATTTTTGTGCTATTGCTATGATTTGTGAGTAGTCTCCACGTCTTGGGGCGTGGGGATGAACCCTACAAGCCCAATTTCGTATTTGTGATAAATTGGTAGAAATTATGCTAGAATCAATAATTAGAGATTAGATTGGGATCGAATTACTACGGATAGCTAGGTATTCATATCAATTGGGATTTGCAAGAGATTGGATCCCAATTTGATAGGAAGCCCTAGGAATTGGGTTGGAGTCGGACTTTCGAAGTATCGGTTTGCAAGAGATTGGACCGATACTAGGATCTCCGGTTGCAATTCCGTGCCGATACCCGTTTGCAAGAGATTGGACGGGTAGGAACTATCCTAATTTAGATTGTGGACCGAGTTTGCAAGAGATTGGGCTCGGTGCGCAATTGGACGATGATGTTGATCCTAATGCTAGCTTTCCTAGGCTAGGGTTTGCAAGAGATTGGACCCGACCCTAGGATAGCTATAGACCGGCAACAGCGCGAGAGCGTGAGCTTGGTTCCACATTTAGTTGCAACTAGTTCATCCAAATTCTCATTCTAGCAATTTTGATACCGACGAACCACATTTATGAAATACGGTGAGTAGCGGGGATTCCCCATTCCCTAGGCGTTCGTTATTTGATTTGATATTTCGCACATTTGTCTGACGATTGTGACAGGATCGCCCAAGGCAATTCTCTCTATTCTTAAATAGCCAGGTTGATTAGGAGCAAGCACGGTCATTCGTCCTCCCTGTGTTCGATACCCGCTCGCCGCTATACCGTGCGCTTGCGGTAAAACTACAACCGTTCTTTGGGTGTACGTCCTGGAGCGATCACCTTCTCAGCTTTTAACCACTGTTATGTCATTTACAATTCATTATTGTGTCCAAGTTGCCCAAGAACTTGTTCCGCTCACCGAATTATTCACACAAGACAGACAGCAGTCGACCACCGCCTTAACTCACCAATCCTCTCACGTATCAAAATATTCATGCACTTGTCCGACTCACTGTTGAGTATAAATTTACAGGGCACCTGAGCATCATTCCGCTCAAATTCACTACATAGGCATCCAAAAATGCATGCTGCAATCCAATCCCTTTCCCTCCTCCTCGTCGTTCTTAATTTCATCTCATACGCCGCCTACGCCGCTGCCGTTGGCGGCCTCTGGGACCTCCTGCATGCCAACACTGGTGTGTCGGCAATGCACACACAGCTCCTCCACAACGACCGCGTTGTGATCTTCGACCGCACCGATTTCAGCCCTTCTAACATCTCTCTCCCCAACGACAAGTGCCACGATGACCCGAACGATGAGGCCTTGAAGATCGATTGCACGGCCCACTCGATTGAATACAATGTAGCGACCAACACGTTCCGCCCTCTCATGATTCTCACCGACACGTGGTGCTCTTCCACCACCGTAGACCCCAATGACATCCTTATCCAGACCGGAGGGTTCAACGATGGCGAGCGTGCCGTTCTCAAATTCAGCCCATGCAGCGGCTATGGCGACGAATGCGACTGGGACGAGACCAACCCGGTATTTAAGTGCGGTGATGGTACACTACCAACCAAATCCTTCCACGTGGCACGGCTGCCGTCGGAGGAGGACGACAGTTCAACTACGAATTCTATCCGAAATCGGGCTCATCTAATCCCAGACAGATTGACCTCCCGCTCCCTCCACAAACACGCGGTCAAAAGGAGAACAACGTGTACCCTTTTTTCCATCTCAATGTCGACGGCAATCTCTTCAAGTTTTCCAACAACCGCTCCATTCTCCTCGACTATATGAAGAACGTCGTGGTGAGAAACTATCCAAAGATGCACGACACATCGCCGTCTTAGTCGATGGAACGGATGCCAATGGCTTGGGTGATGGGCAGCATGGTTTTGCTCTCGACAGCTCAGGTTCTTATCATCAACGGAGCGGGTTCTGGCTCCGCCGGCTGGAAAAATGCCCATGACCCAACTATTCATATGATTCCCAAGAAAACATTTGTGCCTAAGACTAATCAAACATTACTAACAAATAATAGTACATATTAAATAACTTCTCATAACTGTGATCATAACTGTGAATGAAAAGTTCCTTCATATATTCAAGATAGCATCCTCGCAAAGATTAAGCATACGTGCATGACAAATATAATGGAAACCTAACAGTACCATTACCACATTAACCAACAAAACGTTGCAAGTTTGGGCATGATAAAAATACAGCAATCCTAAATAACAAAGACTCAATCAACCTCTTGGAGACTTTCTGCCCCGGCGGTAACCTCCTCGGCCGAGAACTTGCCCTTGGCCTTGTCGGAGGGCCTTGCGGGCCTTGTCAAGCTTCAGCTTCGTGACGACGACCTTCGACGGGTCGATACCGATGTTGACCATGGACAGGGGCGGACCCACGTTGGGCTTGCCCCCCCCCCCCCCCCCCCATTTTCAAAATTTACTTACCTACATATATACAGCAGTATACCCACAATGTAGGAATAAGTAAATACATTGCATTTCTATTGACATAATTGGTTCTGCGCCATGGTAGTTGTGCGTTACATCCACATTCGTGCAGGTCTCGAGTTCGATTCCTAACAATAGCATCTCAATGGCTCTTGTAATTAAACTGTATGATTTTTGGTTAAAATAACATTAAAATTTGGGGTATTGTCTATACTTTTAGATTTTTAGATAAAATAAACTTTTCTGTAAATGGGATAAATAACATTAAAATTTGTGTGAATGAGATTTTGTCTTGTAAACTTTAAGATTTATATATTGAAATTTGGGTTATTGTCTAAGTAAAATTTTAGAGTTTTAGATAAAATAACATTAAAATTTGTCTACTGTTATGAATAGGACACATTGGGCCTATTGGGTATCCACCCACATGAGTACCCATTATGAATACTATATAAAGGAGGCTAGGGGTTTCCTAGCCTTAAAAAAACCCTTTTCCAAATCTGTTTCTCGTTCATAACACGTTATCAGCACGATCACGCTCGTAGGAGGAGACGGCGGCTCGCGGGGAAGGAGATCCATAAATCGCTCAGATTCAAGAAGATCGTAATCTTCTCAACGGGGAGCGAAAAGGGCATCCTTCACCAACCGTCGACTAGATTCCTTTGTCGAATCTAGAGGTAAAAATCAAAACTTTTTAGATCTAAACTTGCTTTTCACGTTAGATCTGCATGTTTTAGGATCAAAAAGTTTAAAAACACGGTAAAAATCATTTTTTTAGATCCGCATGCCTGAAAACAATAAAAATCTGTTTTTAGCGATCTGAATACTCGAAAAATCCGTTTTTACCCCCAACCTTTGATCCAAAAATCCGCGACGCCCATAGGGCGAAACGGCGGCGCTTCACAAGCGCCGCCGGCGTGATTTTCACGCCGCGGCCATAGGCCGCGGCCTGCAGGCCGCGGCACGCCGCTGCGGCGGCCGCGGCCCGTCGCCGCCACGGCGGCCGCGTTTCTGCGCGGCTAGCCGTCGCGGCGACACGCCACGGGCCCCCCTAGGGTTTTCCGAAACCCTAACCCTAAACGGGCCAACTTTTCGGGGGAGGCCCAATTAACCCTAATGGGTTGTTTTCATGACCCAAAAGGCCAGAAAATTAGCCCATTTACATAAATAATTTTTCTTCTTTTATTTTTGGCCCGAAAAAGCCCAAAATAATTAAAAGAAAATTTAAAGGGTTTTAAAGCGGTAAACAAAACATTAAAATATGGATCAAAGGTAAAAGTTTTTTCAAAATAAATTTTTGCACGTCACACACAATTTAGATTATTTAAATTAATCTTTACATGCATGTGATTGATTATCTGCATGGATGTGCAAATTAGGCTATGTTTTTAGGGATCAGCCAGGTTTCCGACACCTTTTAATTTCCTGCAATTTTTCTTTTTTTGAGAGAAATTTGTAAGTGATGATATAAATGTCAAAAAAGACCGAAGGACACCAAAAAGGAGCTGAAGGCGTACGCACAATGAAGATAGGGACTTCTCTCTGAAGTTCTCGAGTTGTATTTTATTCTTTCATGCAATTTTTTTGATGTAACTTCAGACTGTACTTCTTTTTATTTCGGTGTCGGTTGGCTGATCCCCATAGTCCTAAGTCATTTTCGTTTTCATTGCTTATGCATTAATTGTGTGGATGTTAATTATTTTAATACCATGTTAATGTTACAATGAAACTGTCTAAAAGCATGCCAAAATCACTTTGATATAGTTTTACGCCTATAGCTAGACTATATATCTGCGATAAGATTATTTTAAATGCCTGCAGCATATAAATAGCATGTGTACATCATACTTGTTTCAATTCAATTGAACATAATCTTTAGTTTACAAGCTTTACATTATATGTATGATGGGCTCATGATATGACGATATTTATGACAATAAGACAATAATGATTTCAAAAAGTTTAATATCCACTTTGACAAAATGAACCTGAAGTTCAAAATCAAATCAAAAGTCAACACTCTCTCTCCCTAATAAAATAAATACGATGGTTTATGCGAAAATTATAATTGCTATCTTTATAAAAGATGCACACTTTGCGGTAAACAGATATATAAGATCTATGATCTATATAATCCAATATGGACACCAGAAGTTTTCCATAATACCGCTAAACTCTTTAAAAGAGTACTCTCCTTTATTTTTACAAGGAAAGATTTTTTTCTAGCCTTGAATATAAGCATACGCCTGAAGTCGTGGCTTAATGAATAAGTGAGAAATATATTACGCACCCACGTATTTGTTCCCCTCTGAGCATGGTAAACTATCCACATAAAATTTGAACGACTCAAGTAAAAGGCCTGAAGCTATACTCGAGCATTCAAATAGACTTTTTAAAAGTCCCTTATTAATTAGAAAAGTGAAAGTATAAATAATTTGCTCAAACCCCTGCTTATGTCTCCTTAGCAAGACTAATTTTCATTGTCCTTTATAAATAAGGAATATTGAAATCAGGGGAAGTTCAGGATCAAAAATGACCTGAAATAAAAATAAGGAAAACTCAAAATAGGGGAAGCCTTGGATTAAATGGGAAAGGGAAGATACGATATACCTCGACATGGAGTAAGCAATGGCAAGCCAAAATCAGACCAGAAGTTCTGATAAGAGCCATAATGTTTTTGCAAACATGAATGTGCATTAACTTATGCCATATAAAAATACATACATATTTAGTCAAAACGACGAAAGTCTAATTGACCTTATGTATATTTTGCTACTCCCCGAGGACAAATAAAATTTGAAATCAAAAATAAACTGTTGTCATAACATAAGTCTTAATGAGCATAATTATTGTTGTATGTTTTCAAGAGCACACATCACACTATGTCACTTGTTGACTTATCATCAGTATTACTCTCTTGTAGTTTTAATACATTTTATTTTACTGAGTATGTTTTGCCATCTTGAATACCCCTAAAAAATAAAATGAGGATGCCATATACTCTCTGAAACTTATACAGTTTCAAAAAGGATATTCGTCAAAACAAAATCCCTAATGACTCAAGAAATAAATGAAGCCTGAAGCTTTGTCCCAAAATGATCCGCACAATAGTCAAAGTGAAGATGTAATCCTTCACAGTTTGAACACAGTTCAACTATTATCGGACAAAATTAACTTGAGCATTTTAATGGGCTTTTCAAAAGTCCCACATAAATTCAAAAAGAGGAATTATTTTGGAACACCAGAAGTGTCCAGAATCGACCAAATTTTTGGATCGATATCACCCTTGATTGATGATGCACGACATCATCAACCAGACGAACCCGAAGATTCTTCAAAAAGGGTGAAACTTTCATTGTCCTATTCAAAAGGGAAAAATGAAAATGAGATCATCTCCATTCACATGGACATTGACTCTCCCCACTTCCTCAAATGAATTTAAGATGATATACTATCATCATTAAAGATAATGAAGACCTTTAGGTCTCTTGAGAGTATTTAAGGGATATAAATAGGCTTCGTCCACTCCCTTAACCGGATTGATGATGTACCTTTGGTGTACCCATCAATATATCCTCTAAATAAATGGTCATTATCCAACCACATTCTTTTATAAAATGGTGGTAACTTTGGATAACACTGGGAAATTTAAATGTTTTACAACTGGAAAAATAACGAACACCCTGAAGCTTGTGTTCACACCCAAATATGGGTAAGATAAATCATTAAAATGATTTAAATGGATTTTTTATCCATTAAAAATCCAGTTGTATGTGACCACATGGGATCATGCAATTACATTGCAAACCATCAAAATGCCTCCTTAGAACCTATTTATATGAGTCTGATCACCTCATATAAACAGTTTCCGAAAACCCCTGACGGGGGAAGCGTTTAGAGCACATCTTATAGATTGTGCCATGATGAGTAGACACCCCCATATCACCAATATAGACCATCAAAATACAGAACTATTTATCGGAAGTAAATATCCCAGATAAATAGAGTCTGAGCACTCTGAACAGGGGAAGCATTTAAATTCACTTCTCCTAAGACGTGCTTTGATGATCCTATTTTAAAGATTCGATGAGATCCTGAAGATCCCTAACAACTTTAATGTCCCAGAATCAGTTTCAACAGAAATACTACAATCATCCATGAGCCTAAACCTCAAATGACCATTTAAATCATTAATACCTATGTACTGGTTATCATAAATTGTGATGAGATCCTGAAGATCCACACTTATGAAACTGTTAAAACAGTTATCAGACATAGTTACTGAAAATATAGATATTGTCAAAAATTTCACATCTCTGCTACTAAAAATCCAGCTAGGATTGACATACCAAATATATTGGATGCAATCAACCAGCAGCAGAAGTGGATATCCTCAATGGATGAGAGGACATACCACTAGGCTCCAAAAAGAGAGATCTACTCCTGGAGACCGAAAAAACAATACCACCACAGGAAAGTGAGCTCAAATCCAGAACCTTATTGCAACTTGGTTGCTAAGGACCAATTCTGGATCTGTCCGTATTCTTTACCCGTCCCAGAACCTTCACTTCTTTAACGCGTCGTGAAGGAGACACCTCTGGGAGAAATCAAATGATTATAGTACGTACGGGGTGAGTTTTGGACAAGAAAGAACACATTTTGTCGACAAATTCTCTCATATTTCATTTTGCCAGTTAAATATAAAATATCGTTTCCACAACTCTGCTTTGCCTGAAGCAAAGATAGAGATTTGGCCAAATTATAATAATGTGGAATGAGGCAATAATAAGGTGAGCTGGACTCACTTATGAAATATGAGGTGTTGGACCTGAAGTCCTGATATCAAAAATGATATCAAATCCTGTGGGATAACTGAGTATTGAAGGAGAATTAAAATAAAATCGTTAGCTATAAGCATTTTAATTTGCTATAGTTCTTAGAGGTATAAATCGCTCAAACCAGGAAGTAATCAAGTAAGATGAGCTGAACTCACTTACAAGATGAATCTGATGCATCGACTGGTTTATGTCAAGGCGTAACCCAACGAATGGCAAAAAGAGGGGATTTTTGGTTGATGTTGCTTTTGGATGTGACAACATCACCGATATAAAAATTTCTTCAACTGCATGTACAAATTTTTTCTTTACTTTCCTTTCTTTTTGGGACACATATTAATAATATGATTAAAGGAAAGACAACCTAAACACAGATCCTTAAAGGACTCATACTAAAAGGTTGTTGTTTGCACCTCTTAAAAACAGTATTGTTCTTTAGAGAGCAAATTAAAAGAATTGAGATTATTTTAATAACTCAAAATATTATCGGATCTCCTGAAGAGAAATTACCGAAATATCTGTTAAAGCCTATCTATCAGATATGATATGATATGAAAGCCCTAGCTAGGCATAAATTCTAGGCTTACAGAACATTAATCATCCTGAAGATGAACCATCATCCTGAAGATGAACTATTATCCTGGAAATGAACTATCATCCTGAAGATGACGTTAATTAATCATCCCGAAGATGTAAACTTCATACAATGATGATTGATGAAGAAACATTAATTTCATTCTCCACCAAATACACCTATTCGGTTGTATGGATATACATTAAAAGACCCCTTTCCGTTAGCTGGAAGAGGGGAAGAATATATATGGTCCAGAAGTACCTTAAGTGTCTTTGAAACGCTCTATTACCTGGCCAACTGCATGCGTCTCTTTTGAGCGTTAGCAGTATAGCTATTAACCAGGTACAGTACAGTGCCCCCAGCACGCCACTGGACCAGAGATATGTAGCTTCTGCGCTATCTCCAAGGGTCGAGGAAAAATCCTCCATGTTAAATGTATTTGCATATGCAGGTTACAGATCATCGCGATGAATGGCATAAAGGGACGTCCACATCCTGAAGATCTACACAGAATCCTTCCAAGTCTACATCCTTCCACCATCCCGAGAAGCTCATCACCCAAGGAGCAGCTCAAGAACATACAATGCCAGGTCCTGAAGTACCTCGCAGACAATGACGATTGAGACGTGGAGCTGTCTACCAAGTTTGCTAGCACTCCTTTAGTTTCTGCTAATGCCTTATATGAGTGAAACTTGTATAGATGAGTGATGCTTGTACTTTACTTTTGCTTTCAGAATGTTGCAGATGAGATGGATGTATAGACACATAGGAGATAAATGTATAGATATATAGGAGATCTGCAAGCCTGAAGCTTGATCAGATTAGGGGGAGTCAACTGTAAAGTTGTACTCTTTTTCCTTGGCTAGTGGTTTTTCCCACAGGGCTTTCCATAGTCAAGGTTTTAATGAGGCAACCACATTGACTCTGGATCTAGAAGTATCCACCCCTCGACACATCCCCAAATCAGGGGAAGTTATGGAGTGCTGTACTCTTTTCCCTTCGCTATCGGTTTTTCCCACAGGGTTTTCCATAGCTAAGGGTTTTTAACGAGGCAGTTACCCTTAACTTGGATCCAGAAGTATCCACCCTTTAAGATACTCAGTAGTACTAATGAATCATTCAGTATTCATAAAGTCGAGTATACCACGTTGGTTGGATAAGGGGAAGTGTTATGAATAGGACCCATTGGGCCTATTGGATATCCACCCACATGAGTACCCATTATGAATACCATATAAAGGAGGCTAGGGGTTTCCTAGCCTTAAAAAAACCCTTCTCCAAATCTGTTTCTCGTTCATAACATCTACAAAATTTTTAGATTTTCATTTGAAGCCATGCTAGTTTTTTTCCTTCGTGTTTTTAATTATAGCATAGCGGAGTCAGCATCTGCTTGAGAAAAGAAAAAGGCCTAAAAATATAACTGAGAAAATACCCCGAAACAGTATGCCTTTTTACAACGTCGCCCCGCCCCCCGGTCATCTAATCCTAGTTCCACCCCTGACCATGGATGACCCACTTCTTCCTGTAAAACTGAACAACTTTGCCGGCGCGGCCCTTGTATGTCACGCGCACCACCATGACCTCGTCATCTTTCCTAACTGGGATCGACCTCACGGTGTACTTGTTCCGAAGGTCAGCAGAGAGAGGAGCACTCATGAGGACTCGGTGGACGCTCGACGGAGCGGTGATATGGGCCTTCTGGCACTTGCGGTGGGAGCTCGAACCCCTAGGGTTGAACTTCATGGTGACCTGCAAAAGAGAAAGATTGGAACTTTTTTCAGTCGCGGAATGAGAGAGATATACTAGTGAGTTGAGGGGGTGGCGCACGTCGATGTGTTTACTAATATATGTAAGATAACAAAGGTTAAAAAAATAGCAATCCAAATGTTTACTCTGTTGTTGAAATAAAAAAGAACGTGTAATTTGTTTGCTTTTTTCTCTTCTACCGGTCTCTGTTTGGAGGTTGTTCCATTCGCGATGATGAAACGTAGATGTCCCTATTTCGAGCTGTCGTTTCTCTCCATCGTGGGCTCCGCATCTGTTCCCGTTCAACGTTCAACGCTCATAAGCTGTCGTTCACGGGTCTCTCATGGGTCGCTTCACAGTTTTTTCATGTCTGCACCGCAACGGTGCAGATAGCACGGCTCTTTTATTTTAGGCTAAGATAATTACAAAAATAGAATAAAAATATTCAATGTAAGCAGCGTTAAAAGAAAAATGGTGGCAGTCCGTGTGAAAGGGACACGCAGCACACACAGCCCAGCCACGCCGTCGTTGTTCCAGGCTATAGCTAAAGAGTCGGCTCCCCAAAATACAACTGATATCTTGTAAAAAATACGCTCCTCAAAGATCCAAGCTTTTTCTTCATTCGAGATCCCCGGATGGAAAAAGTGGCGGGCGACGACAAGTCCGACGATTACTACCAGCACCACCATCACAGCCACCACCAGCAGCAGCAGCAGCCTTACGGGCCATTCGAGGGTGGGCCCGCTGGCTATTACCCCCCTTAGTATCAGCAGCAGCCGGCCATGGGATTCCCTCAGCCGGCGACCACTCCCGGCGTAGTCCCCGCCCCCGGCCACCCCTCCGCTAGGCTCGCCTACTATACCCACGGGTACCACGCTGTCGCAGGTAGCACAAAAGGCCGCAGATCTCTTTTTGTTGATGCGTTAGCTCGATTTGGGGTTTTTTTTTAATTATTTCTCTGGAATATATTGTGAAATTACTGCTGAAAATAGTTTTCTCTGGCAATAATGCCATAAAGTATTCCCTTTTATCTTCGGAATCAATCAATTCCAGATCCAACAATCCAAAACCAATGATCCAACTTTAGAAACCTACTCGGCTCTTCCTCTATTATTAGGGTTTAAACAAAATAAAGGACGGAAGACAAGTATAAAATGACCTTCGCTACACATTCGTGTTCCTTTATTTTGTCAATTGGAACTTGAGAGAAACTCATGGTTGATTTGAGTGAAGAAGGCCATCATTAATAGCAATAGCACAAAAATGCTAAAATGTTTTCATATGGGCATACGTCCTATTTAGCACACAAACAAAGAACTTACCATACCCCTAACCCTGATCCATACGCTTAACCCTTACGCATAACCTTACACTCTGACCCAGCCTTCATTCACCCCCTTAACTTCTAAACGTAACCCTAGTCCCCAACCTTATAACCTAACCCAAACTCTTTAATCCCAAACTCTTAGTAGTGTCAAAAGGGAAATGGTTTTCACGAGGGATAGAGTTAGCCAAAACAAAAGAGAGATGGCAGCATGGGCTCAGGCTCGACGTCAACGAACACCTCGTCCTCAACAACGGTCTCTGGCTCAGGGTCTAACATGTGACACCCAAAAGAGCAAGGGGCACATGTCAGCAAGTCTACAAGAGACTTGTGCAAGGAAACTGAAAGTAACACAAGCAACCTAGCAGTTCTAGCATGATGCAATGACATGGCAGTTAAAGTATGAGTGCAACAGGTAAAGTAAAGTACAACAAGCATCTAGCATGGCATGGCAAGAGTAGAAAACTACTAACATTCACAAGTCACGTTTTCATGTCGTGCACAGAGTTCACACCTTACAGCTGAAGTGGCTGTACGGGCACACTTCTACACTGAGTGGTCGCTCAACCCTACCCCTCCACGTGTATCGAGCCATGGCCTTACCCCCGAACATGAATGCTCGCTTCTAGACCACGAGCCAGGAAGTGTTTTTCAATATGGCATAGGGGTGCACCTAGCCTCAACAAGTAAGTACAAGTTTAGTAGCGTGTGCTACGAATGCAACAATCAGACATGGATGGCATGACATGGCAAGCTGTAATTTAAATGCGTACAGTTAAGAAATTTAAACATGACATTTACAAATGCCTGGATGACATGGCAGCATGAACAAACAAGTAAAAGGGGTTGGATCTAGCTTCGTTGTCAAGCTAGATCAAGTGAGGTGACGGATCTAGTTTCGTTGTCAAACTAAATCAAATAGGCGTCTAGGCAGCTATCATTTCACTACCTAGTTTCTTTTACGCTACAGTACAAAAGTGGCCTAAAACATGGCCTAAACAAGCAACGGGAAAGTTTCACTTGCCTGAAAAGGGACATGTTGCCAGTCACACGATCAAGGAGCCCAGTTCTGCCTATGTGTCCCAACACCAAATATCACACCAACCTACAGTCCCGTATTCATTATCTTCAATTAGTGAGTTACAACCAAACGGAAATTACCAATTTTAGTTGTTTAAAAGGCAAGTGTGATTTCTACGGGGCAAGTCTTACCTCAACACGATGCGAGAGCTACTCTGACGTCGGGTAGCGACGTCAGGGGTTGGATTCCGGTAGCGCATAGGGTAACGACGTCGGCTCGGGGAAAGATAACGAGTCGCGAAGGAAAACATATCATATCTATGATACGGATAAACGGTAAATAAGCTAAACGTGATAACTCAATAAACGATAACACAATTTAGCACCTAAAAACACTGTCTACCAACTAGTAAAACTAACTGTAGGTTATAAAATAAATGTATATGATAACCTACGAAGTTTCACACCCATATAATTAATCACAAACCAAGGTAGCATGGGTTCTGTTCTTAAGAATGTGGACACAGTGTGTGAACATAAAACTAAAGAAATAAACTATCAACCCCTATAACAATAATAACACATCACCTCAGCATATAAAGTGGACAGTCCTCGTGAGGGTCACGTACGTGTGCTCCCAGCGTTGTTGACATCGCCGAACATCGAAGACAGGGTCGGTGAGGACCTGCCTTGCGTCGGGGCGGCGATAACGCTGTGACAGCGCCCGGAGGCCCTGTTGCTTGCGTCAGGCACTGTCGCACGCAAGAGAGGAGCACAGGCCGTCGTTGAGAGATCTAGGGGATGCTGATGCTTGCGTGGTGGCCGACGGTGTGCTGTTGCTGGAGGGACGTGCAACGATGTGTTTCCGACGGCTTCAACGGTGGAAGACGTCGTGGGGAGCGCTGGGGTGGCGTGCGGGACAGTATCGCCACATGCTGCTGCGAAAACTCGAGACAGCTGCTTGTGGGAGATGCGGGGGAGGACATCGTCGGATTCTGTCGTGCGGTGTCGTCGCCGTGGAGAGCAGCAGCTGTTGCTCTCGGAGATATGCCATCGTTCGCACGCCAGGGGGTAGCACAGGCCGGAGGAAGCTCGGGGGTCACCGGCGAGGCCTGATCGGGGAGGAGTCGGCGGGGATGTGGGAGGTCAGAGCACGGGGTGGAGGAGGCTGACGAAAGTTGGTTGTGGAAGAAGGTGAGCAGGCGGCGCATGGAAAAAAGAGATGAAGACAAACCCTAGGCTAATATTTAAAGGCCAGGCTAAAGGGTCGCGGGAGTAGGTGTGAGCCCAAAGGGTTTTAATAATAATACAGGATGGTAGGGTCTGTGAAATGTGGGCATAGGTTTAAGTTTTTACAGCATGCGAAAAGCCCAACCAGTTTTGGGTTTTTTATATATATAAAAATAATGTGAGTTGGGGCGGCCCGCGAACCCCTATATTTGGGTTCAAAAGCTCTGTTGCGGGGTTCAAAAAGGCTGCATGAAAAACTTAGGCTTAGGTTAGCTAATAACAACATAACCAATCTCTCTCCCTCTCCCTCTCATGCTAAGTGTGTGTGTGCGTGCGAAACAGGTGGGTGCGGCCAAGGGAAAACTGAAGCTAGGATTACAAGTGATTAGGATATAATAAGAATAATTAGTGGTTTACAATTATAAGCTTAGGTTAAATATAATAGATTGGGCAAAATAGTGAAAGTGATTCAAAAGGAGCTTTAAAATTATGAGATAAATACTGGGACGACCGTACCGACGAGAGAAACAAGACAAAGAAGACGGATCACAATTTCGACGACGAAAAACGAAACTAAAAATGAAAAGGCCTCACAATAAAAGTGAAAATCGTGACGTCTCCTCAAACAAAGTCAAATCGTGGGAGAACGACCCATGAAATGTCGTTCCAAATGAATTCCACAATTTAATACTCTCCGAAAGGGTCACAACAACATATCACACCATAGTGTTCGGACACAAAGTCTAAAATATATATGTGCACGAACAAGGCTACGTGCACGTAAAGCGTATAAAGGATACGGGGTCCAAAGGCGACAGTAATTTCAAATTGGGCACACGTCGGGGGTTGGCTTGCTAAGGATGCAATCAAGGTGCTACGGCCCTATTGACTCAACAACACGACTCACATATAAAACAACAAAACCAATCAAGTACCCGAAATTGCTATACGCACAGCCGTATAACGAATAGTGGGTACCGGCCATTACATCCTACCCACCTTAGAACAAAGCCCGTCCGCGGACTTTCTAACTATAAATATAACTCTAGCCAGTCTAGTAGCTATCCCAATCACATCACGCTATAATTCACTCAGGTATAGTCATTACAAGTGCTTATATATGCACTAGGTAGTCAAGCATTAACATTACTATCATGTATGTATGTGTGTGTGTGTGTGTGTGTGTGTATTCACGTACATTATACACTTATACCTATCATAGTCATTCATACTCACACGCGCATTCCAATCGGCATATAATCACGTACATCCCTACATAACTATTAGTCACTTATTACATACTACGGTGCACATACTCTCAACCAATTAAATAGTTCTCACCAGCAAATACAATCGTAATACTTCACGTATATATAACTACTTACGCACCAAGCAAACAGGAATATTATATTCCCTAATATCTCCTAGTATACAACTAACACCCAACATATCAACACGTGTAATCACACCATACCATTATTAAAACAAGTTTACTATATTTAATATACATTCACCATCACTATAATTTCACAAGATATAGTCATTCAAATGCACGCAAACATTTCACCATATAATCACCTCAAATATCGTCCTATAACTATATAATGGTAGTCACTCACAACCCTGTGCGTAACAAACCATAGACAAGCAAACCTATCACTATATATACAACATCCATCACTATGTTCATAACACTACACACCAATCACTGACAAATATAACAATATATATAGAGTATACCCACTCAAGCTTGAGTGAGACTCAAAATCCATATCAGAAAACTTTATATACATAACACGGTATCTATACCTATACCAATACC
This sequence comes from Scilla litardierei, assembly GCA_030789695.1. Classification (NCBI taxonomy): domain Eukaryota; kingdom Viridiplantae; phylum Streptophyta; class Magnoliopsida; order Asparagales; family Asparagaceae; genus Scilla; species Scilla litardierei. Next base: position 12,416,791 of record CM061137.1, on the reverse strand, counting down.
ACTCCAATATGAATATCCACCAACGTAACACAAGTACCGTAATATTAATCACACCTAATATTTAGTCAAGTAAAACACACACAAAGCAATCACTTTACACCCTATAATAATATTACAAATATCAGCACACGTATAATTATAATACACCTCCTAATACATACATTCATCGTGTACTCACATACCTGTAAGATATCCACGCCATAGCAATATCAAGCATAATCAATACACTTCTACATATACCTATCCATGTATAGCCACGACATACAATAGTCGTGTATACCTCATGGTACACACGCACCCACACAACGTCTCGTGAAGGCAAGCAATAACAAACCAAGTTATAGCCCTATTACCATACGTATATCATACGTATATACTCATGCAGCATATGCATAACTACTTACGTTTAAGCAAAATATATATCTACGTACGAGCACATACTCTCACGTACAAACATATAGATCACACAATAGGCCTACTTACTTAACTATGAGTACACCTATTATCATTGCACCTAACATTCACCCGACTTACTAATATATATACACATATCAAGCATTCACAAGTATCTTCATACTACATACACTACTAGTATATGCCCCAATACAATTTCCAATATCTATACAGACATTCCTAAAGTGTTATAGCTACCCACACATATATAACTAGTATCATCCATCAACTTCAAATACATCATGAATAACACTGAGTATGTATATATCACACAATAGGCAAACATTAATATACTACAGGGGAGTACACTCATACGTGAGTGATACGCCGGGGTTCACACATACGGGTCCACACACTCTACTTATATGCATACATTACAACGACATAACAACTTATACTAATGGGCCCACCAAACTATACTAAGATTGTCACAGGCAACGGCAAGCACTAAGGGCTAAACAATAGGAAAGAACCCGAAGCCAAAGCATAACGAAGGAAAGATCGAAAAGCACGAGTTTAGATAGAACGAAAATAAGAAGACAGCTTGCTTAGGTGAACCAGTGGTATAATTGTGATTGTTTAGGTGGAACAAGAAGGATGTAATGATACTCTCATAGGATACAGGAAAATAGTGTGTAAAAGATATAAATTAAAAACGAAGAGTACGAAACCGGTCGATAAAATGAATTGTTCGAAATAAGTTTGAGTCGTATATACATAATAAGAAGAATGGTTTATTAGCTTATTGAAAATCATTATAAGGAAGAACAAAACATTCACACGAACTTTAAGAACGTAGGTTCAGAAAATATTATACGGCAGTAATTTAATATAATTTCGACAAAATTTCGAAATTCAAAGATTGAAATTAGATTAACTGAAGTGTAGAAAATTTAAGCTCATGTTAAATACTTTCAAAGTCTTTAATCTAGAGAGAAATTTAAAATAAATAATTTTTGAAACTACTTTTAGAAAAGATGGTAATTAAACTGAATCTCATGGTTTAGAAAAGATGGTATATCGAATTATCAAAAAGTAATAAAGTTTTAAAAACCAAAATGCGAGAAATATAGATCAGCAAATAGCTACGAGATAGTAATTTAAAATTACAACCAATAGACTCCAAAAACTACGAAAGGATTTTAACTCAGTTGAATAGTGAGGAATTAAATATATAAGAAGAGGGTTTTAAAAAAACAATTAAACTGAGCGAAAACTTTTAATAAGGGAAAATCGAAATTGACTTTGAAGGGTTCAAGATTTGCAACGGAGAAAATTCGAAAGATTAACGATAATCGCCATGAAGCGATCACGTGAAACGAGAGCAAAAAATAGATCGCGTGGTCTTATACAAAATACGTCTAGGATATGACTCATGAAACTCTACGGGAAAACTCCTACGGTCGACCAACTAAAGATTAGGAAACTTAGCGCTAAGAATTCCTAAGGAACTAGACTGGTGATCAGTGTTTGGCTTGGCCCGAAATCGATGGACCCAAGCGAACGACTCAAGAATTTCTGGGAGTCTAATATGGTCAAAACTAGACAGGAACCACTAAGGTAACTTCTAAGACGATTATAATAATTTCTAGCAAGGTGTCTAGCTAACAATCAGGGACATCTAACTAACAAGCACAGACGTCTAACTAAGTCTTCTTACCACCTAGTGACATAGAAAAACGATTAGAACTAGGCTCAAGGCTTATGACTCGGATGTTTTAATTTATTTAATGGACATTCCATAGTTATTATCGTTGTTCTGATAATTTACAGTTGCAAGAAGGACCTGCATGGGCCACCAACAAAACCTGTCACGACCTGCTTCCCAAAAATATGGAGGCGATGCGTGAGTAGGTCCGCACAGACTTGAAGCTGCGAAGCTACAAGCCTGATAAGCGTCAATAAAACTTCAAACGGCAGGTCCTTGCAAATGCGATACGAAACAAAGATAATGAGACGAAAGCAATCTCAGAATATCCATAAAATAAGTTCCAACATCAAATAAAAGCCACCAGGCTGAAAAGAAAAAGAGTCTAAGGCCCAAACATGGCCAACAAAAATACAACGTACAAAGTAAAGGTGTCACGCACCGACAACTAACAGAAATCCTAAAACAAAAGGAAAACTCAGCAAGGTCACTAAGACTGGTCACCGGTGTCCACAAACTCCTCGTCAAACGTGGGCTCAGGCTCGACGTCAGCGAACACCTCGTCCTCAACAATGGTCTCTGGCTCAGGGTCTAACATGTGACACCCAAAAGAGCAAGGAGCACATGTCAGCAAGTCTACAAGAGACTTGTGCAAGGAAACTGAAAGTAAAGCAAGCAACCTAGCAGTTCTAGCATGATGCAATGACATGGCAGTTAAAGTATGAGTGCAACAGGTAAAGTAAAGTACAACAAGCATCTAGCATGGCATGGCAAGAGTAGCAAACTACTAACATTCACAAGTCACGTTTTCATGTTGTGCACAGAGTTCACGCCTTACAGCTGAAGTGGCTGTACGGGCACACTTCTACGCTGAGTGGTCGCTCAACCCTACCCCTCCACGTGTATCGAGCCAGGGCCTTACCCCCGAACATGAATGCTCGCTTCTGGACCACGAGCCAGGAAGTGTTTTTCAATATGGCATAGGGGTGCACCTAGCCTCAAGAAGCAAGTACAAGTTTAGTAGCGTGTGCTACGAATGCAACAATCAGACATGGATGGCATGACATGGCAAGCTGTAATTTAAATGCATACAGTTAAGAAATTTAAACATGGCATTTACAAATGCCTGGATGACATGGCAGCATGAACAAACAAGTAAAAGGGGTTGGATCTAGCTTCGTTGTCAAGCTAGATCAAGTGAGGTGACGGATCTAGTTTCGTTGTCAAACTAGATCAAATAGACGTCTAGGCAGCTATCATTTCACTGCCTAGTCTCTTTTACGCTACGGTACAAAAGTGGTCTAAAACATGGCCTAAACAAGCAACGGGCAAGTTTCACTTGCCTGAAAAGGGACGTGTTGCCAGTCACACGATCAAGGAGCACAGTTCTGCCTACGTGTCCCAACACCAAATATCACACCAACCTACAGTCCCGTATTCATTATCTTCAATTAGTGAGTTACAACCAAACGGAAATTACCAATTTTAGTTGTTTAAAAGGCAAGTGTGATTTCTACGGGGCAAGTCTTACCTCAACACGACGTGAGAGCTACTCTGACGTCGGGTAGCGACGTCAGGGGTTGGATTCCGGTAGCGCGTAGGGTAACGGCGTCGGCTCGGGGAAAAATAACGAGTTGCGAAGGAAAACATATTGATGCGGGTCGGCACTTAGGGGGGACGGGCCGCACGGGCTTGGAAGAGGGTCCGGTTCGGGTCTACCATCGGAGGCGGCGACTTGGGTCCACCACAGACCCAGTCCCAAACTTGTGATTCCTCATAAGTGGTGAGGGTAAGAGGGTAATTAGATAATTATTAACCCCTCCCCCAATAAAGGGCCGACCGGCCCTAGGATGGCGATTATCGAAGAATTGTGCAAGGTATTTTATTTCTTAGAATCCCTAGTTTAATTCCTATTTGCTAATTAGTTGTTTAGTCCTTAGATCTATTATTCTAGCAATTAAATAGTAATTTCAGATCACTTCTTCGGCATTAAAACCTAGATTAGGAAGTCCAAAAGCCATAAAAATCCCACCTTTGATCCCCATAAAAAGCCCTAATCGTATCAAATTGGTATCAGAGCGGTCGATCTATGGCAAGCACGCGATCCTTGGAGCGAGTCGAGGTTTTGGAAGAAAAGGTTGAAAGGATTGAAGCCCAAATCAGCAAGGGTTTCATCGATTTGAGGAAAGAAGATGCGGAGATGGCCGCGGAGATCCGGAAGGAGATGAAAGAGAATCAAGGGAAAACGGAGGCAAAACTATCGGAATTGACGGAGGCTATAGCGGCGTTGACCGCTCATCTTGTACCAAAGGCGGATCCAAGCAAAAAGGAGCCACCTTTGGCTAAGGACAAGGGCAAAAAGACGATTTTTTTGAAGATGATCCGGATCTAGAAGAAGACGGAGGCTTTGAGCAAGAGGACAAGGCATGCGGGACTCGTAAGGACCAAGCGCCGCCGCGCTACAGTGAACTAGGCACCGGAGGGGGTTTTCCGCCCCTCCGGATGGCCGCCGGGCCCCCAGGAGGCTTTGGGGGCCCGGTGAACCCGCACAGAGGCGGGGCGGGGCCGCCAGGCCCCCAGGAGGGGCGGTCGGGCCTGTCGCCCCTCCCTGCACCTGCGGCAGGCCCCGGCGGCACCGCCTGGGGGCCGCCGGCCGACCCTGGCGATGCCTTGGGGGGCCTCGGCCGACCCCAGGGGAGTGCCCCGAGGCCCCGTCGACCCTTGGGGGATCCCGACTTCCCAGGACGCCCGACAGACTTTTTCGAGGGTTTCCAGGCCCCCGAGAGCCCCGCCCGAGGTCCGAGGAGCACAATTTGGGGGTTTTCAGCCTTTTGAGGGACCCAGCGGAGGATTTCAGCAGGGTGGAGGGCACCACCAGATCACATGAGGCTCGTCGACTCAGCCCCCACCCTTTGGGGGAGTGACGGGAGATTGGAGAGCGTACCAGGACCCCCAGGAGGCCACCAGGCGGAGTTTGGACACCCTCAGGGAGACTGGCAGGGGCATGGAGCAGATGGAGTCTACCGTGATCGAGCTGAAGCTTATGTTCCGGACAAGCGATAGGGATACCAGCACAAGGGTGGATTTCAGCAGCAGGAGAGAGGTGGTTACGGTGGCGAGAGGCGACTGCGGAAGCTGGAGGTGCCCATTTTTGAGGGAGGAAATCCGGATGATTGGTTGTACCGGGTGGAGAGGTACTTGGAGGTGTCCATGGTCCCAGGAGAGGAGTGGCTTCGGGCGATAGGGGTTTGCTTGGAGGGAGAGGCCTTAGGCTGGTTTCGTTGGACAGATCAGCATCAGCCTTTTCAGACCTGGGCGGAGTTTACGACGCTTTTGACGGAGCGATTTGGAGGAGGACAGGCTGGTGGCGTGTTCGAGAGACTGTACTCGCTGAAGCAGGAGGGGAGCGTGGGGGATTATATCAAGAAATTTGAGTTGCTCTGCCTCCGAGTTTGGGGAGTATCTGAGGAGTCGTTGGAAGGCTGTTTCATGAAGGGGCTGAAGCCCACGGTGAGGTCGGGGCTGAGGCAGTTCGAGCCCGTTGGTTTGCGCGGGATGATGACGTTGGCACGGAAGGTGGAGGACCATCAGGAGACGGAGCGGAGGGCCCGTGGGACATGGGGAGGCACCACGTTCAGGAGCCAGGCGGCTGCTGCAGGGCAGAGGATGGCACCTACTTCAGGGACCACGCCGGGCCAGGGGGCTACAGCCGCAGCTGGGAGCGGCACTGACAGGAGGCAGTAGCCCTGAGGTGGGAGACAAGTGCGGTGGATGACCGATGCAGAAATACAAGAGAAGCGGGTGAAGGAACTGTGCTTTAGATGTGATGAAAAAGTTCACCCCAGGACACAGATGCGATGCTCGGACTCTCCAGATATTGATAGCTGGCGATGAGGATGGAGAGGACGAGGTTGTCATCCTAGAGGCAGGAGAGGATGGGGAGGAGATATGTTGAAATTGAGAGTTATTTGATAATTAGAAAGAGAGTTCTTCGAGAATGGAGCACCAGCACTTGGACCTTGCAGAGGTGTCCCTCAATTCCGTGGTGGGGTTCACGCCGAACCACACCATGAAATTGGTAGGACAGGTGGGTAGCCAGGAGGTGATAGTGTTGATCGACAGTGGGGCCACCCACAACTTCATTTCCAGCAGGCTGGCGAAGGCACAGGGCTTGCAGATGAGTGGCACGTGGCGGTATGGAGTGATGCTAGGCACGAGACAGGTGACACATAGCACTGGTGTCTGTCGCGAGGTGGTTGTGGCGATTCAGGGAGAGCAGATTGTCGCCGATTTCCTTCCCTTGGAGCTAGGGAGTACAGATGTCATCCTGGGGATGAAGTGGCTGTAGACCCTCGGGGAGACCAGGACGAATTGGAAGATGCTGAGGATGGAGTACCAGTATGGAGGGAGGACAGTGGTATTGCAGGGGGACCCCAGCCTCTGCCGTTCCTTGGTATCTTATAAGGCCATGTCTAGGGCGATCCACACAGCATGGGGAGGTTTCTTGGTGGAGCTACAGGCTGTGACAGCGTCAGTACAGAGAGAGGGCCCCACACAGGCGGTAGCACCGGAGGTAGAGCAGCTGTTGGCTCAGTATGAGGAGGTTTTCCAGACACCACAGGGTCTGCCACCACACAGAGATCATGAGCACGCCATCGTTTTGAGGGAGGGTGTGTCTCCCATCAGTGTGCGACCCTACAGGTACCCACAGGTACAGAAGGACGAGATAGAGAGGCTGGTGGAGGAGATGCTACAGGCTGGGGTGATTCAGCCGAGCACTAGCCCTTTCTCTAGCCCGGTTTTGTTGGTGAAAAAGAAGGATAGCAGCTGGAGATTCTGCGTGGATTACAGGGCCCTGAATAAGGAGACGGTGGCAGATAAATTTCTCATTCCTGTGATTGATGAGCTGCTGAATGAACTCCACGTGGCAACATGCTTTTCCAAGATTGATCTGAAGTCCAGGTACCATCAGATACGGATGAGGGCGACCGACGTGCCAAAGACTGCTTTCAGGACTCACGAGGGGCATTAAGAGTTCCTAGTCATGCCCTTAGGTCTGACGAATGCACCGGCGACATTCCAGGCCTTGATGAACAAGGTCTTTCGACCTTTTCTGAGGAGATTTGTGCCGGTCTTCTTTGACGACATCCTGGTGTACAGCCGCAGCATGGAGGAGCATATGGGGCATCTGCGAGCGGTGTTGCATGAGTTACAGGAGCAGTAGCTGTGTGCGAACAAGAAGAAGTGTCTGTTTGGACAGCCACAGGTGGAGTACTTAGGACACGTGGTGTCAGCAGAGGGAGTTGCAGCAGATAGGACCAAGATTGTGGCCATGTTAGACTGGCCGATACCTTCCACCTTACGGGGACTGCGAGGCTTCTTGGGCTTGACAGGGTATTACAGGAAATTTGTCCAGGGATACAGCATGATTGCTTGGCCTCTTATCGAGCAGCTAAAGAAGGACAACTTTCACTGGGACGAGGAGGCTACCAGGGCATTCGAGGCCTTGAAGCAGGCGATGACGTCGGTGCCAGTTTTAGCACTCCCAGATTTCAGCAGACCATTTGTGATAGACACCGACGCATCAGGGTATGGCTTGGGGGCAGTGTTGATGCAGGACCAGAGGCCGATTGCTTTCTTCAGCCAGACTCTGTCAGCACGGGTGAGGCTGAAGTCAGTTTATGAGAGGGAGCTGATGGCGATTGTACTATCCATTCAGAAGTGGCGACCCTACGTGTTGGGTAGGAAGTTCATAGTGCGGACCGACCAGCGGAGTTTGAGATATTTATTGGAGCAGCGCATGGTCACCGAGGAGCATCAGAGGTGGCTCTCCAAGCTGGTCCATTTCACATTCGAGATACAGTACCGCCCAGGCCTGGAGAACAAGGCGGTTGACGCCTTGTCACGCCGCGAGGAGCTTGCAGAGGTAGCCGCCATCTCAGCACCGGTCCTCTTGGATTGGGAGCCCTTGAGTAGAGAGATTGAGGCTGATGAAGATCTGGCGAGGATCCGTGAGGCACTACAGCAGGGGTCCGTAGACTTCCAGGGATATAGCATGGATGGATAGAGGCTGCTATATCACGGCAGACTGGTGATTCCTAGGGGTTTCGCCCACATTCCCATGATTTTTCAGGAGTTCCACGGCAGCGCCATCGGCGGACACTCCGGGATACAGCAGACTTACAGGAGGATGGCAAGGGAGCTATACTGGCACGGGATGAAGAAGGACATTGCCCAGTGGATAGCAGAGTGTGACATGTGCCAGCGTCACAAATATATGGCAATGGCACCAGCGGGACTTTTACAGCCATTAGCCTTGCCAGAGAGAGTCTGGGAGGATATCAGTATGGATTTTATTGAGGGGTTGCCGCGATTAGAGGGTTATAGTTCTATACTAGTGGTGGTCGATCGGCTCAGCAAGTACGCCCATTTCATACCCCTCAAACACCCTTACACTGCAGTTACGGTGGCAGCAGTTTTCATGAGGGAGGTGGTTCACCCGCACGGGTTTCCCGGTTCCATAGTGTCAGATCGAGATAAAGTGCTCATTAGCAGCTTCTGGTAGGAGTTATTCAAGGTGCAGGGGACCAAGTTGCGGAGGAGCACTGCCTATCATCCACAGACAGATGGACAGACAGAGGTGGTGAATAGGAGTGTGGAAACATATCTGAGGTGCTTCGCTTCAGAGGCACCGAAGTAGTGGGCAGATGGTTGGCGTGGGCAGAATATTGGTACAACACCTCGTACCATTCGGCAGCACAGAGCACCCCATTTCGGATCCTATATGGCCGAGACCCGCCACAGTTGATACATTACAGCAAAGGGGCCACGCCGGTGTTCCAGGTAGAGGAGCATTTGACTGAGAGGGACAAATACCTGGAGGAGTTGAAGAAACACCTGTTGAGAGCCCAGCAGATCATGAAGGCCAATGCTGATGCACACCGGTGAGATGAACACTTTGAGGTAGGGGACCGTGTGTACCTGAAGCTTCGACCTTACAGGCATAGGACCCTGGCCCGTCGGAGCAATGAAAGCTAGCAGCCTGTTACTATGGACCTTTCGAGGTGACCGCTCAGATCGGGAAGGTGGCCTATAGACTGCAGTTGCCCGCCACTTCGACCATCCACCCGGTGTTCCACATATCGCAGTTGCGGTGGGCCATCGGGAATCACACACTGTCACCCACCCTTCCACCCACTCTGACAAATGACATGGAGGTGCTTCTGAAGCCTCAGGAGTTGACATGGATCCGGCAGACCGCGAACGGGATTCAGGAGGTGCGGATTCAATGGTGGGGCCTTCCCGACCACGATGCTACATGGGAGGCTGCTTCAGTGATCCGCAACCAGTTTCCAGACTTTCACCTTGAGGACAAGGTGGCACTTTTGGGGGGGGAGTAATGATGCGGGTCGGCACTTAGGGGGGACGGGCTGCACCGGCTTGGAAGATGGTCCGGTTCGGGTCTACCATCGGAGGCGGCGACTTGGGTCCACCACGGACCCGGTCCCAAACTTGTATTCCTCATAAGTGTGGAGGGTAAGAGGGTAATTAGACAATTATTAACCCCTCCCCCAATAAAGGGCCGGCCGGTCCTAGGATGGCGATTATCGAAGAATTGTGCAAGGTATTTTATTTCTTAGAATCCATAGTAATTCATATTTGCTAATTAGTTGTTTTAGTCCCTAGATCTATTATTCTAGCAATTAAATATTAATTTCAGATCAGTTCTTCGGCATCAAAACCTAGATTAGGAAGTCCAAAAGCCATAAAAATCCCACATTTGATCCCCACAAAAAGCCCTAATCGTATCACATATCATATCTGTGATACGGATAAACGGTAAATAAGCTAAACGTGATAACTCAATAAACGATAACACAATTTAGCACCTAAAAACACTGTCTACCAACTAGTAAAACTAACTGTAGGTTATAAAATAAATGTATATGATAACCTACGAAGTTTCACACCCATATAATTAATCACAAACCTAGGTAGCATGGGTTCTGTTCTTAAGAATGTGGACACAGTGTGTGAACATAAAACTAAAGAAATAAACTATCAACCCCTATAACAATAATAACACATCACCTCAGCATATAAAGTGGACAGTCCTCGTGAGGGTCACGTACGTGTGCTCCCAGCGTTGTTGACATCGCCGAACATCGAAGACAGGGTCGGTGAGGACCTGCCTTGCGTCGGGGCGACGATAACGCCGTGACAGCGCCCGGAGGCCCTGTTGCGTGCGTCAGGCGATGCCGCGCGCAAGAGAGGAGCACAGGCCGTCGTTGACAGATCTAGGGGATGCTGATGCTCGTGTGGTGGCCGGTGGTGTGCTGTTGCTGGAGGGACGTGCGGCGATGTGTTTCTGGCGGCTTCAACGGCGGAAGACGCCGTGGGGAGCGCTGGGGTGGCGTGCGGGACAGTATCGCCGCGTGCTGCTGTGAAAACTCGAGGCGGCTGCTTGTGGGAGATGCGGGGGAGGACATCGCCGGATTCTGTCGTGCGACGGTGGCGCCGTGGAGAGCGAGAGCAGCAGCTGCTGCTCTCGGAGATATGCCACCGTTCGCGCGCCAGGGGGTAGCACAGGCCGAAGGAAGCTCGGGGGTCACCGGCGAGGCCTGATCGGGGAGGAGTCGGCGGGGATGTGGGAGGTCGGAGCACGGGGTGGAGGAGGCTGGCGGAAGTTGGTTGGGGAAGAAGGTGAGCAGGTGGCGCATGGAAATCTTTGTTTCCCAAAAAATTATTTCCACAACCAAAATTTAACAAAACAATAAATTAACGTAAAAATATTTAGCGGCACGAACACCTTCGACGCGGGCGTCTTCGGCGCGGAACAACAAATTTGGCACATGCGCTTTTGGCGCGGAACAACAAATTCGGCGTCGAACAACAAATTTGGTGTCCGTGCCTTCGACGCGGAACAATAAATTCGGCGTCGAACAACAAATTTGGCGCACGTGCCTTCGACGTGGAACAACAAAATAGCATAAAAATTTTAGCGGACGCCCTCGGCGCGGGCGCGGAATAACAAATCTTAGGGTATCATTACGCTAATTTGTTGTTCTGCTAAATTGTTTTACACTAAATTTTTTATTTTGTTTAATTCAATGGATACTTCTTTTCGACAATCTTTCCCAAGGCACTCCTAATTTCAAAGTTTAGGTTTCAAAGGCACTTTTTCCTCCAAATTTAATCTCCACAATCTTTTCCAATGCACTTCTAATTTCAAAGTTTATGTTCCCGAAGCACTTTCCCTCCAAATTTAATCTCCACAATATTTCCCATGGCACTTCTAATTTCAAAGTTTAGGTTCCCAATGCACTTTTCCCACTAAAATTTAAGTTTTTCCACTAAAATTTTCGCAAAATCCAATCTCAACCATTGATTTACCAAGATCAAATCTCCGCTACTCTTTATCTTGTCCCAGTCAGCCCTGAAATTCAAAAAACACTGTCAAATGTATAATAGATAATAGATATCCAAATTTTCATTTATTTGTTAACGGGGCTAATAACCGGTTGGGTCGGGTCCAGTAGATAATAGCATTTCCCTACAAATAAACCCTCCTGTTTGATAGAGGGCACTGTTCATTTAAGATTTCCCCCGCAAAATCTTTGTTCACCAAAATTTTTTTTCATAGCTAAAATTTAACAGAACAATATATTAGCATAAAAATATTTAGTGGTACGGGCACCTTCGACGCAGGCGTTTTCGGCGCGGAGCAACAAATTCGGTGCATGTGCATTCGACACGTAACAACAAATTTGGTCCCGACACTTTCGGCACAGAATAAATTATCGTAAAAATATCGGCGCGGGCGCGAAACAACAAACCTTAATTGCTTTGCGCGGAACAACAAATCTCATGCTTCTCTATAATCTTTCACAATGCACTTTTAATTTCAAAATTTATGTTCTCGAGTCAATTTTCCTTCCAAATTTAATCTCCACAATCTTTCCCAAGGCACTTCTAATTTCAAAGTTTAGGTTCCCAAGGCACTTCTCCCTTTCCCAAGATATTTTTAATTTCAAAGTTTTGGTTCCGAAGACACTTTTTCCACCAAAATTTAAGTTTTCCCACTAAATTTTTTATAAAATACAATCTCAACCATTGATTTACCAAGATCAAATCTCAGCCATTCTTTATCTTGTCCTAGTCAGCCCTGGAATTCAAAAAACACTGTCAAATGTATAGGAATTCAATTCCTAAGTACTCTATAACCTTGCTGCGCGCGCTACAGAACAAACTCCCTACTAAACTCCGCATCAGCCGTTGGTGTCCTCTTGCTTGCACAGTATGCGAGCTTTGCATGGATGGCTCCCCTGAATCAATTGAGCACTTATTTTTCTTATGCCCTTACTCTAATTATATTATGCAGAGATCTTTTCTGAAGCTTGGAGTATCAGGTCCCGCATCTCTCTCCCTCTCTGCGATTGGCACTTACTATCTTGCCAACTTTTGCAAGAAAGGTATGTTTGGTCTGCTGTGTAAAACCGTATTGTCTGCGGTGGTGTGGCATCTATGGCGTGAACACAACAGACGTGTGTTTGATAAAGATAAGAAATCAAAGATTGCACTTTTTGAAGATATCTCTCGGGATGTCCGCATTGCACTCCGCCATGCTGAGGAGTTGGAAGAAGGGGCAGAACTGGCTTTTGCAAATTGGGATATTATTGACAATGGTTGATTGTCCTCCAATTTCTGTTATGTGTCTGTATTCAGCTGAGTTTTTGTACTATCCTGTGGCTCTATACTTGGGTGGTGGTTTAAATGATCTTGGGTGACGACGCTTGTGTCCTCTCCCCTAGTCACTTAGACTCACAACCTATAGTTAGGCCACTTTGTACTATATGTTTATTAATACAATTTCACTCTTACCTTGCATATATATATATATATATAACTTAATATCTCTTATGACTTCGTAGCAAGTCACCAACTTTCCCATTATTTTGCATACTACATAATTATAATCAAGTGGAACATTGTACCATGATTGGCAGTGACATTATTTATCAGAGATATGGTATGAGAGAATATGATTTCTACAACTAGAGGTTTTCGGATTCCAAAATCCAAATATATCATTAGATTACACCTAGCATTTAATTTTCTAAGTTAGATGAAAAGTAAGGTTATATATTTTTCTAAAGATTAGCAACAAAATAAGGGATGAAAATATGTTTAATCTTTACTAACCTTTTGTTAAGATAGCGAGGTTGAAAATAGTCCTACATTGAAAAGATTAGAGAAAAGTGAAGGACATAAATAGAAAGTTAGGAGTCTACCTATCAGCTTAAAGCCTTTGGGTTAGATAAAGCCTCTAATTTCACTAGCTTGACTAAGGCATAATATTGTCATAACAAATGACATCGAGCCTGATTATGGCTCAAGGGAGAGTTTGGGTATGATTTTTTACCAAGAAAAATTAGGTTGCCATAGGTCTTGGAGGTTTGAGCCGTTTATATTAACCCTCTTGTGTAGCACCTTTTTAAATGAATTGTTGGTAATCCTTATGCCATTTGAGCCATCCATGCAATATCACATCAAGGTGTTGCGTCCTAAGACATGCCCTCTTATGTACCGAAGTATGAGAGATCGTTGGTCTCATGCCAAACCTGTGGATCATTTCTGAAGGGAGTTAACGTCATGTGTAACTGAAATCGTCTGTTCTGCCTTTGAAAGATTAGTGAAAAGCAAAGGACATAAATTAAAAGTTAGACCTCTACCTTCAGCTTAAGCTTTGGGTTATATAAGGTCTCACCTAAATTATGTCGCAATTGGTTTGACTCTCTGATGGGCCTGATCTAGTTAAACATTGTTTACTTTAGCCTTTTCTTACTGAAACCTAATGTATTTTCTTATATTGCTTTCAAGTAAGGTTCATAAAACCCAAAACTAATCATTAGAATCAAAATGGCTCCTGCGATATTTAAATGATGAATGTGCCATCCTTATGTTACATGCTTGAACCAAATACATTCCTTTCATCAGATAAGAGTATTAGACCACATCACATAATCTGCGTCGGGATTGTTGTTGATGATTAGATCTGAAGCTGGATCGTTCTTTTGATGGATCTCCTCTTCAAAAGAGATGAATTCTTCACTGTCCTTATCTAAAGGTGTCTTCTTTTGCTACGGATCTGCGTCGTTTGGCTTCGTCTTTCTTCAGATAAATTCAAACAGGCTTAGCGAATGATGTTCGAAATTTTCTCCAATAGTTGGCATCTCGCCTCCTCAAAGAGTTGCTTCATCGTGGCTTCAAGTCTATCCATCATCGTCATTGATTCTTGGATCGAATGCTCAAATACCAATTTGACAGTGTTTGCTAGGGATTTAGGGAAGAAATTTCGGGTTTTTTTAAAGATTTTGGGAAAAGATGGTATTTTTGGAGATTTGGAGGGAAAGGTGATATTTTTATTAATAAAAGAAGGAAATACAAGGATAATTTGGCCTCTTTCGAGAGGATGACTCTCTTTTAAGTTTCAATTTGAGAGGAAGCCTAACTCTCCCAATAACATAGTGGGTTCTACTCCTAATCTCAATCAATTCTTCACCAAATTCAACATAAACAACATCTACTTCTCAAGAGCTCTCCTCTCATATTTATACTAAACCCTCCTAATGAGCCGCTGATCCAAAATACCTAAAATACCACTCATCTATGCTTTTTAGCCCAAATTTACAGATATGTCTATGGACCCTCAAAATTACAATTTTACCTCTGGTGTCCAGAAATTACAGATTTGTACTGGTTGGTCGCCGCACCTTAACAGTAACACATCTATCTTTGAAACTATTAGCAAAAGCTATAATACAAGGATATATGATGTAACTAAACTAGCTTGATTCCGATAGTACTACAACCCCAGGTCGGTTAAGGATGATCACTAACACAACTCATTGAATCTCTGACTAAACATTCCTTCTGTACCGTTTTCTAACTACACGACTAACAAAACTAGTAACGGTTGATTGTGTGTTCTAATTTCTTTAAGAATTAACTACAATCATATGTATTTATTCATTATTCCCTTTCCTATGTAAGTAATTAATTATTACCAATGTTTGAGAACTCGGTTTCGGTTTCGGTTTCGGCACGCTATTAGAAAATTTTAGGTTTCATATAGTTTCGCACATTTCATATGTTTCGGTTTCGGATATATATATGTATGTATGTATGTATATTTACGTATATTTTTATATAACAATACATTTGTAATAAATTTTTAGAATTTTAATAAATTATATAATATAATTTTTAAATTTTCAATAAAATTTTAGAGTTTTTATAATTTTTAGAATAATAAATGTTTTTTATATATGGTTCAAATATATTTGTGTATTTAAGCGTAACCACATTTTTTATTGTAAGGAGCAATGTTTCGGTCGAATCCAAGCAAAACCAATCGAAACCGCACGAAAGAGTTTCAAGTATCGATAGTTTTGTTATGGAAATGACATAAAATACAAACCAAGATTTGTGATATAACTATTAAATCACAATGAGAAAAAAGATACCATCATGTAAGTCAATGTTTCCTTACATAATAGGTGTTGTTGCGTCTTGAGATTCTATTTTCCATATTATGCATGGAGTAATTGTGAGGAATCACCATTCTACTGTCTCGAAGAGCTCTCCCGTCATTTTTTTTCAATTCTAAGTGCTTAACTCCCAAAAGATGAAAGATTGTAGCATTGGTTTTTCCAACAAAATAAGTGGAGAATGAATGCAATATCGTTAGCTTTTGCATGAGTGGTACTTCATGGCCATCTAATCTCAAAAAAAACTTGTTGCAAAAGAATCAATATTCCTATTATTAAAGTGAACGGTCGCTAAAGGGAAGTTGTAATTAACTAAATATGTGCTAGTCCTTCTCCAACCTCGAGGTTTCTTTTGATGATAGCCACATTACAGCTCAAGGGATGGATTGAGTGTACCAGTGCTCTAGCGTAATTTGTCAATGAGTTGATCACTCAAAGTCGGAATCTAATCAGGCAATAGGAACATACCATTAGGAACCCTATTTACCCAACAAACACTTTGATTGCTAGAAAGATCGTAGTTCATGATATCGGGTAGCATTGAGGAATGATCAGCGTAGAGAGAATCGATGAAGAGTGTAACAAAATGGTATCCATCAAGCAACAGGTGTCGTGTGAGAATAATCAGTCCATTGAGTTTCTGATCACTTTCTTTCACTCCTTTTGAGCGGACCTAGAATGGTGGTGGTCTTAACTATTGGCATATATGAATTCTGGTTTAGGTGAGTTCTATTGGGCAAATCTCGACAGAGACATTGCCACTAAGATACCTATTCTAGCTTCTACTACTAGAGTAGAGCAAGATATGACATTGCTTTATCCGGCGAAGAATATTATATTCCAATAGGTATTCTAACATTTCCCATCATACAGGCACTTCCAAGAGGTTGTATGAACAAGTCCACTAACTAATTCATGAAGGTTACATGAAGAGTATGTATAATCTTTTTTATTTACAACCTTCTCATAGATAACAATCAATCTCAATATGCTTTGTATGCTTATAAATGATAATGTTCTTTGCAATATGGATAATTGTCTTGTTATCATATTGTAGGAACTGTGAATTAAAGTTCTGTTATGATATTTTTATCCATACCAATTCACATATAACGTTTATCATATAACGTTTATCATATACCAATTCACATATAACGTTTATCATAGTTTGAAATATAGATTCTGTACTAGACCATGAAACCACCTTTTGTTTCTTTTTATGCCACAAGATTTCTTTTAATAACTACGCAATATTCAATAATAGATCTCATATTAATGGGCGATCATGTCCAAATAGCCTTAGAAAAGTCATTCACTCTACATGATCTGAATATGATCATGATCTGACTATATGAGTTCTCTGCTTGGCGCATGCTTGGCGCACCCTTCATATAATGTACTATCTAAAGTTTAGCTTTTGATCTGCATGCACTGCAGACATTATTTGGTTAACTACATTCACTGGATACACGATATCAGGTCAAATCACAAGGTCAAGTCACAATAAGGTAATTGAGTTCCCTAATAAGTCTTATGTATCGTTCGTGATCATTCAGTCGCTTTTCCTAATTTGATATTAACTTTGAATTTAAATTCATAGGAGAGCTGACTAGTCTATATATCCAGATAGCACGATCTCTGCAAGAATATTCAATACATATTTATTATGACAACACAATCCATTCACAACAATCTAACTAGCTCTAAATTAAAGAAGTAACTTGGTGGCTCATGATCTTTTGTCTAAAATTATTGATAGTATGCCTTAAGAGCTCTAATCCTCTCAATATCATCTTCGGTGATCACTATATTATCAATATAGATCACTAGCAAGATATGTCTCTCCATGAAGCATCCAAAATATCATTGAATAAGTTTTCTTTATAGTTGCGTTCTAAAATTTTGAATAATGGTAGTAGATCTCCCAAATCATGCTCGCAAGGATTGCTTCAGATCATACATGAATTGTTTCAACCGACAATCTTTTCCAAACTCTCCCTAAGCAACAAATCCAGGTGGTTGCTCTCTATAAACATTTTCATCAAGAATATTATTGAGAAAGGTTTGTCTTGACTCTTGATATCCAGCTGATGTAACGACCAATGATACCTATTTATACAATAAATATTGTAAGTTCGTGGTGTTGGTCATGTATGAGTAACACTTAACATGTCACTACAATCTGTGTTATTTGCCTAATATTCTGTTTAATTTGTTATCAATCACTGAAGTTACAAAAGTGTTGAACTATTCCGTAACCTTCTTTTGTACTCATAAAGTCTTTCATGAGATTATGACGGTGAAGACGATTAGCAAAGGGCGAGTGTGGTGGCTTTAATTAGACTAAGGCTCGTGCAAGAAGAGAATATGAAGCGATAACGATGGTTCGAACTTGAGCTCACCGGCCTCCTTACGTTAATGATTTTACCAACTTCTGTTAATGTCGGAGATTGGGAATTCTAATGAAATGATTAGAGAAATTTAATTAATCTCTATAAACCTAAATATGTTATTATTGATAAAGGTCTCATAATGCAGTTTTTACAGAACACCCTACATAACTATATTCTAACAACTTCCATTCCCTCTTATGCCCCAGGGTAAGGCCCCGAGGTCATTCAAAACCAGCATTGCAGTTGTAACGGGTTTTTGAGGGATATTGTTTTCACATGTGAGCTGGGTTGTGAATACTTATTCGCCGGTGTTTTTACTGAACTACAAACCACTATACAAGACAAACAATCTGAATAAATCTGCTGCTATAATTTGAATTCACTAGTCATGTTGAGTTGAAGCTTATTTAAATTTGACAAAAATCCTCCAATCCTGATCTTACCTGCATTTCATCAGGATCCAGTGTCCAATAAAATTCTGATCTTACCTGCATTCCCTGCTGTGGGATGGGAATGGGATGGTTTCTGTAAGTAAAATTCACTTACCAATATTTATGCTTATGGTATGCATTGTATGGGCATGGGATGATCTATGAAAGTAAAACTTGAAATATGTATATAGTTGTGTCTATTATAGAGTCCAAGGGAAGATTTTGAATGTGAAAGATTGATCATGGACCCTATAGACAGTAAATATAATTTCCTCTTTGTCAAAAACCAGTTATATTTTTCTTCTTCTTTTTAGCAAACTGTGGCATAAGTACTTAATCTGGAAATCAGGGAACATCACTCATATTTCCAGGTATTGATTATTTCGGAAAATATGAATTGAAAGTTTGATTGACTTCTTGGATTATTGATAAATGACATAATGAATTACCTAGAATAAATTTGAGGGACAATTTCCATTAGAAATTCTTCCAACTTTTTAATCTTAAGAATTAACTCACTAAGTTAAAATTTTGTATTTGATTGAATATTGGAATGATAGCATCTATGTGGAGAAGCAAATGGCTATATTTGCTGGCTGATTCTTTCCCCATGGAAGTTGAATTTACAGTTGATGAGCTAGTCCTGCTCAAGAACAAGACTTCACAGAAGCTGAGAATCAAGATGAAGTTTATTATTCTTGCCCTCACATTTCCTACTTGTATGCCTTTTGATGCGGCACATGAAGAAACCAGATCTAGGGTTCTAAAATGATAGGAAACAAAATTTTTGAAAAGAAAATGAGGATTTGGGATATAAATTAAGGTTTGGATAACAAAAAGGATAGATTCGGACCTCTTGCCTAGGCACCTCACGCATCCACTTTCAGCTCCTTGCAAAAATAGAGATTTAAGGGGTAAAAACTAAGGTTCTTTATGAACCAACCTAAATTTTTTTTCAAAATTATCAATTATTAATTCCTAAATAATAGAGTTGCTGTGCATCCTTATTTAAAGGTAAACTTATGTGCATTGCACATGCAAATAAAAAATCAACTAAAATAAAACGAAAATATTTAAAAATAAAAACACATGTGCAACACGTGATGATACTGAAAAATCAACTTAAAATGAAAATAAGCTAAAATAAAAGCTAGGTCTAAAGTCAGCTCAAGTCATATCCGTATCATTCCCCTTGGCTTTTGAACATTTACCTCCTAATGGATGGCGATAGAAGGTGTACAAATCAAGTAAAAGTGATCAATCGTCTCCAATGTGATGCAAGAGACAAGAAGTTAACGTTGTAAGTAATTGGCCATCATTAAACTTGCATGAAATAATCGACTCAGTCGTATTAGGATCAATTCTCTGCAGATTAGGATCAATTCTTTGCAGAGCTCGACGAGAACATGTATGAGAACATATACGATACGTGCAAAACCTCCGTATATGTTGTAAAACAAACCTCTCTCGATAAACTATGGTCACACCGTCATCTGCAATGGAAATGCCTGCAAATATCTATTGATTATGCAATAGATTTGTGATAATTACTCTTAATAACATTGATTTTGCAAGTCCTGGAATGCAGGCCACTCATATGATATTCATAATGCTTAAGAAATACAATATGTCCATGATCAATGTCTAACTTTAGTGAACTCATGGTCATAAGGTTAATAGATTTCATGTGTGATGTGTTAGTGATGAACATAACCTTTTGATCTTAAACTACACTCTTATGTTGGTTAAGAGTCAATACAATCATCTTTCCTTTAAACACAAATGAATTGGTGTTAGATTTTCAATAATATGAAACATCAAAGACATACGGCTGTTGTATACCTTACAAGATATGTGCAGCATCCATTGGTAAATCGTCACACCATGTGCTATTATGGTAACTCAAATACTTGATACACAACATAACAATGTGTGCTTATCGACCCATGTGATATGGATGTAGGTGACATATGTAGCTAACTTGACATTAAATTTATACAGGTAGGTAAAAAATATTATCTCCTCATCATAATAGCTGACACCTACTGATATAGTCAGGCATTAGAATCATTCGTCGGCATCACTATCTCCTCAGGTGAAACACTTAATGAATCCCTATGTGCTCATATTGGGTCACTGCAAATGGTCATACGCATCTTTTGCCGTGAGAATATAATCTTATCCTTGCTAGATTCTTTAGCAGCCATATTTCAGCTTTGGTCATCTTAGGTTGCTTTGGTCATTTGACTTTTGTTCATCTTGGCTAACCATTGCTCTCCATATATCCAGTATGTTTGTTACAGATTGTACTTGGAGGGATTGTCATGTTAAATGGTGATATTGTGAACATTTGTATCTATTGCTGATTGTTCGGTTGCTCTTTTAACTCTTTGTCTTGTGCTCTAATTTAGCTCATTTGTTTCCGACACATTGAAAACTGAAGATTAGTACCCAAAAAAACTCAATCACCAGCAGTTTCTGAACAATAACAAATGAGAAAAAAACATTTGACATGTTTCACTCGTTTGGTGTTGGTGTCCGTTTTACGTACTAATTTTGGAGTCAGTCTCCTGGTACATCACAAAAAAACATATTTAAACCCTCTCTAAATTCCCAGTTCAAAGCTCTCAACAGTTAGATTTATTCTGATCTGTGAATCAATCAAAAACTAATTTTTTCCTTCTCTTGCTTCACATTGCCCAAATTTTGTATGTCAGTGCTTAAAATGAAAGCTATCATATTTTATAGCAAACAAGCACTTGGAATTTTGAACCATCAAACGCCTAATTGCAATACATTAAGGACGTCATAATGTTCAAACCATCTGCGACATTAACATTTGTTGACTAAACATCCAACAAGTTATGGGACACTAGCATCAATCAAACTCTCATTGTTCTGCAAAACAGAATACGAGGAAACAACCGCAAGCACCGTCAGAAACTACTGAACTAACCCATACCCCGTCCAATTAATCCTCATCCAACTAAGATCAGTCCATCGTGCCTCGGTTCATACAATAAATTACACAGATTTCATCAATTCAGCTCATGATCACTGGGGCATTGCGAATGATATATACATTTTGCTTTTATACTCCACAGTGTAAAAAGGGCACAATTCTGAAGCATGGATGGGGTAATGCATGATGTGATTCTCTTGAGTTCAAAGGCTGCCGATAGGATCTCATGCTGAGAGGGGAAGGATGAGACTATCTATCTCCGCCGCCAAACATGCCCCCCAAGCCGCCCAGGTCCTTGTTGCCCATCTGCTTCATGAGGTTCTGGAGGCCGCTCATCCCGCCAATCTGCTTCAGCATTTGCGGCGGGAGGGCTTTGCTCATCTGCTGGGCGTTCATGTTACGTGACAGCGCGCTCATGTCGCCCTTCTTCGGGATTTTGAGCCCCTTCATCTTGCTCCAAATCTTGGCGAGCCGCTTGAACTCTTCCATCATATCCACCACATCCCTGAATGGCCTGCCCGAACCTCTGGCTATCCTCATCATTCGTGACTCGTTCATCAATTTTTGGTTCGTGGAGTCAAGCTCTGCATCATTTCAAAACTAATCAGAAAGCCAATCGATAACTTAAAAGTTGGTTATGCAATACAGATTAATGTGCCGGCATTGATCCTCCGAAGGTCCCAACTTTCTTAGCCAGGTAATTATGGCCTAGAGAAGATTCAAAGATGCAACTTGAAAGGCATTTTGATGGTTTAAATGCCATGGCATTTGGATTTTTAAAAAACAATCCGGAATTTGAGTATATACCTTCATTTGTCATTGAATCCATCATTGTCATGTATCTCTTGATCTTCGCTTGGCTCTCCTTTTCATGACCTTTCGGCATCACTTCTGCACTAAATCCTGGTAGCATAGACATCACCTGATTGTCACAAAAATTACATTTTTTTGGCGAAGACACAAAAATTACATATTAGAAAGATCATATAAAATGTTCTTATATAAAACATGCAGAACATTTGCAGCTAGAAACAAAAGTAACTGAAAAAGAATTAAGTGTCTAAAACAAATGTGCCAAGTTATCTTGAGAGACGTATTTATAGAGTGAAGAATGAAAAAGAAAGACCGAGTCCAGGATACATGACGATGCTTGTTTAACTTGAATCGTTGTCTATCAAATGCAAATTTTCTATCCTGTGGTTTAGAGAAATACAACGTTGTCACATCTGTTCCTCACACCCTAAAAGCCTAATTTCAACCCCTCCCAAAATAAATAAAAGAACAATAAACCCCCTACCCCAACAACTGATAGGATCTAAAGACAAGATTAGGGCAAAATATGGTTATTCTATTATAACAAACCAAATACAACAACGATACATCCTCCAATTTGAGAGGAATGTCAATTCTCTCTCAATTAACTAATCTCTCCACACTAATCGACATGAAAACCCTAATGACCTCTTGTGTATTATTTAAAGAGTAGCCTTAATTAGGTAATTAGCCCAAAATACTAAACTACCCCTCCCTTGTGCTCTTGCGCCTCCGTCCATGTGATGATCCGCCTAACATTACTCCCCTATGAACGAGACACATTGTCCTTAAAGTGGAATTCTGGAAACTGCTACAGAATTGCACTGAACGACTCACGTCGCTTCGTAGTCTGAAAGGTCCTTCCATTGGATCAACATCTCCTTGGCACTCGACCCCCTTGGCATACCCCTTCAATTCTGACGGTTCTAGTATCACTTCCATGTTGTCCATCAGCGTCGGTGGCAAGAATGGCAAATGTGTATGAGCACCAATTGTTTGGCGCAGCTGTGAGACATGGAATACTGTGTGAATAGCAGATGTCAACGGTAATTTCAAAGGATAAGCCACCTTGCCAATCTTTGGCTCGACCTCGTAAGGCCTAAAATACCGCGACGCTAACTTCTCGTTCCTCACGTGTGCCAAGGATTTCTGACGATAAACTCGGTCGCCCACTGCAAACTGCACATTCCTCATGTGGCATCTGCATGTCTCTTCATAACCTATTGTGCCCTCGCCCTTGCCAGATGTCGCTTCAGCTCCTCCAACACCTTATCCCTCTCCTCCAAATACTACTATACATGTGACACCCGTGTGAAACTGTAGCCATAATGTAGCAGGATCAGGGGATCGTGCCCGTATATGATCTAAAATGGGGTGTCTGAGACGCGATGTGATATGAAGTGTTGTATCAATACTCCGCCCAAGCTAACCATCTTGCCCATTGTTTCGATGTCTCAGACACAACATCGCAGATGTCTCTATACTCCGGTTAACCACTTTTGTCTGTCTATTTGTTTGCAGGTGATGTCCAAGGCTCTATTGAATTGTTTCATGCATCCTAAACAACTCCCCCCAATAATGGCTCAGGAAGCTGCGATCGCAATCAGACATTATCGACTCGAGAATCCCATACAAGTGCATCACTTCACGAGTAAAGGCAGCTACTACTGTCACAACAGTGCAGGGGTGTCGAAGGGCCACAAAGTGTGCATATTCGATGAGGCGGTCCATCACAACAAAAATAACAGAGAATCCATTCGAACACGGCAACCCCTCAATGAAATCCATCGTGACATCCTCCCAGCCCCGGTCCGATAAAGCCAACGGCTGCAACAGCCTTCACGGCACCATCATCATATACTTGTAACATTGCCAGACATCACAACTAGCCATCATTTCTACCACATCCTTCTTCATCCAACTCAGTACAACTTCATTCCCAATCGAATGTATGTCTTGAGGACCCCAGAGTGTCTCCAATGGTGCTCCTATAGAACCCATGTAACAACTCAGAATATGGATCAATGTCCGGGGTAATACTAGTCTGCCCTGATATAACAATCGTTGCCCGTACAGCGAGTAGCCTAAATACGCTGTCGAACTGTGCACTAAGACACCTCGAATCTTCGATAATCCCTCATCTGCCTTAATCTCTTGTAATAAAAGCTCTCAATCAAGCACTAAGCGAACAGACAGAGCTATCAACTGTGGTTCCTCTCCCCGTCTAGAGATGGTGGCTGCCTTATTTTCCTGCCTTATTTTCCAACCTCAGCCTGTACTGGATCTCAAAATCATATCCTAGCAGCTTGGAGATCCATCGATGGTGTTCCTCCATCACCATACGCTATCCTAGTAAGAACTTGAGACTCTTCTGTTCTGTCTGAACGATGAAACACTGACCCAACAAATATGATCGTCACTTCTGAACTGCCAACATAACCGACATAAGCTCGTGCTTATAGGTTGACTTGAGCCGAGCCCTCGCGGTCAATACCTGAAATACGTAACTGGTTGTTTGTCCTACATCAGAACCGTCCCTAGCTCATACATCGACACATCCATCTCTACAATGAAAGGGCGGCTGAAGTCAAGTAATGCCAATATCAGGACACCGGTCATGGCTTACTTTAGGTTTTCGAAGGCATGAGTCACATCTTCCCCTCGGTGAAAGTTGTCCTTCAGTTGGTCTGTCAATGACCATGGAATCGTACTATCCCTTGATAAACTTTCGATAATACACTGTGAGCCCCCAAACCCGTTGTAGCTCCTTCAGTGTCTTTGGTCGTGTCCAATCTAGCATTGCCGCCACCTTAGACTTGTCGGCTGCAACCCATTTCGCTAAAACATGACTGAGATACTCCACTCACATTGAGCAAATAGACATTTCTTCGTATTAGCGTACAGATGATAAATGATGATTATGTTCCTCCAGTCTTGATGTCCACCAGAATATCATTGAAGAAATTCAGAATAAACTTCCGCAAGTACAGCCAGAATATCTTATTCAAAAGCGACTTAAAAGTAGCCGGAGAATTGGTCAAGCTAAATGGCATGACAAGGAACTCGTAATGCTCATTGTAAGTCCCGAACGTGGTTTTCATCACGTCCTTGGCTCGTATCCAAATCTGATGATATCCTGACTTCAGATCGATCTTAGAGAACACAACTGTGTCATGAAACTCGTCCAACAACTTATCAATCACTGGGATGAAAATTTATCTGAGACCGTTTTCTTGTTCAAGGCCCAATAGTTGATACAACCCCTCTAGCTGTCATCTTTCTTCTAAACCAAAAGGATCAAGCTCAAGAACGGGATCACACTCGGTTGGATGACTCCAGCTAGCATCATCTCCCTAGACATCTTCTCTATTTCATCCTTCTGCACCTGAGGATACTGGTACGATCGGTCGTACACTTATGAGCGAGACCCTGTCTCTCAATACAATAGCATGCTCATGGTCCCGCGGAGGGAAACCCGTGTGGCATTTGGAATACTCCCTCAAATAGAGCCAGGAGCCGTTGTACCTTTATGGGGATGTCTTGCTCCTCCTCTGGTGACTCTCTTGCCAAACCCTACAATTCAACCAAGAATCCACCCCTTGGTATATATAGCATTCACTATGGTTTATAAGGAAACCAATGTGCGGTGTAGGCTCGAGTCCCCATGTAGTGTCACTGACAGGTTCCTCACTTGGAATTCCATACGTAACAACTTCCAATTGACCTTCATTTCTCCCAAAGACTATAGCCATTTCATTTTTAGAATCACATCTGTACTACTCAGATCTAACGGAAGAAAATCCCCATGTACCTGAAATCCCGGCATCGATAGGATCAGCCCACATTATTTCCATCGACCCTGCTCTACCACTCATGTCCGCAATACCACACTGAAACTCCTTATATCCTCCAATTGAAGTTTCTGTTGGTCCACTACTCAGTTAGAGATAAAATTATAGGTAGCCCCACTATCGATCAGCTGTCCTACTCCACGATCCTCCCTTTTAATTCATGGTGTGATTCGGTATAAATCCCATGATGGAATTGAACGAGACTTCGGCCACATCAAAGTGAGGATCATCCTATACTACCTCTTCCTCGAATTCCACGCCGCCATCCTCATCACAAACGATTACCATCCTCATCACAAACGATTAAAACCTGGAGGATGTGGGTCCTGACAGCGATATCCTGTCACAGCGAAAACACAATCTCTTCGCTCGCTTGTTTTGTATTCTCCATTTTCGTGAGGCATTTGAACTTATTTTCTAGTCGTGTTTCGCTGCTCTTGTCCCAGATTGACTGAACCCCTCCTGGATGTGTCTTATGTCCCCCCTTATGGTGTTGGTACAGAAAATGAACCCGCCCGACGTTCCCTTAGCACGTCGTTCCACCACGTTGCTATCATCGATCATCTGTGCCAACTCCAACGTCTCACCTAGACCCATCGGCCTCAAAAACGTAGTTTAGCTCGAATATCTATCTTGAGCCCTTTCATGAAGTTTCCTCCCAACAATGCCTCAGATATCCCCCGCACTCGGCCCGACAGCAACTCAAACATCTCCATATATTCCATGACAGTCTCCTCTTGAGTTAGTGCGAATAACTGCTCGTGCAGGTCAGCTCCTTAAGTATCACAGAACCGCTCCAGGAGGTGATCCTTGAACTCTTCCTACAATCGCACGGTTTGTCATTGTTCCCTCCATTAGAATCACACCAACGGCTATCTCTCCAAACATAAGGCCACCGTCAGCAGCTTCTCCTCTTCTATAAGTATATTGACGGCGAAATACAGTTTGACTTAGTACACTCCTCCATAGGCGTCCTCCCAGTTAAAGATCGGTATTTTCATCTTCCGCATCCGCGAATCGGTGCCAAATTGCCCATGTCCGACTCTTAATCGGGACTGCTTGTAATGAAATTAATGGTACTCATTCAAATCGGGAGCTGTGGGACTCCTGAAATCACCAATCGGAACCCTTTCATCGTGATTCCCTTGATGCCCACCGTTTTGAAGCGATTCCAACAAAAATCCAAGGGGTCCAGCCAACATCTGCCAGCCCCACCCCGCGACCGACCTTCCACGGCCGCGTCGCCGCTTGCCCCAGGCCTCCCGCCCTCCACTATCGGCCTAACTTTCCCGACCGCGCGTCACTCGTCCAGGGCCTCCCTCCATCGCCCCCTAACAGTTGTGGGGTCATTCGCTGCCCATCCACGCAGAAACCGTGTTGTTGCTCCTCTGGGCGGAATCCGTCGAGAACCCACAGGTAACATCACGTCAGACGTCGCACAGCATGGATCTGACTGGATCCGGCCAAACCCTGCTGTCCCATGGCGTGGAACACATGCGTAAAGTCCAATGTTTGCCTTCGCATGGGTCGCGCCGCCATCGTGAGCGGATCTGACCAGAACTGGCTAAATCCGACCGTCCATTGGCCGAACGGCCCGCTGCCATGGTTCCA
Source organism: Scilla litardierei (assembly GCA_030789695.1). Lineage (NCBI taxonomy): Eukaryota > Viridiplantae > Streptophyta > Magnoliopsida > Asparagales > Asparagaceae > Scilla > Scilla litardierei. The sequence goes on along the minus strand of CM061137.1, from coordinate 12,389,079 downwards.
TCACTAGCCCAAGGACCAGTGCCGAACTTCCCTTCGGTCGCCATTTGGTTCCCATCCCACCAACTTTGATTCTTCCTTCATTCGCAATGGCTTTTCCGTCGTCGTTGTGCCGCAATCTCCGATGTCTTCCCTGCTCTAATTCGTCCATGTTGGAACAATCACAGGTGGTGAGTAGCTGCTTATCTCGAACAACTGCTTCATTATGGTCTTCAAAGAGAGAAAAACCAATGTTGAAAAATCATGAACCGTTCCTCCATCGTATTCTTGAGAATTTTCACCTCGTTCCCAAGTTTCTCCTCCAACACATCAACTGTCTTCACCATCATTGTCCCCAAATTCAAGCGCTCTGATACCAATTTGATAGGATCTAAGACAATATTAGGACAAAATAGTGCTATTTTACTGATAACAAATCAAATCCAACAACGATACGGCCTCCAATTCGAGAGGGAGGACAATTCTCTCCCAATTAACTAAGAAAATAAAAAACTGCTAATCTCTCCACACTAATCAGCATGGAAACCCAAATGACCCCCTGTGCCTTATTTAAACAATAGCCCTAATTAGGTAATTAGCCCAAAAGAGTAAACTACCCTTTATGCTCTTGCGCCTCCGCCCATATGTGATGGTCGGCCTAACAACACATGTGCCTGCTTCACAGCCTGCACCAATAGTGCCACTCTCAGCACCTATTGACCAATAACATAACAAGAAAACCTCTGTTGTTGTACATGATGTCATGTAGAATATCCTACATGTCTCTTATATCCAAGTGTACATAGACATTTTAGATGGAAGGATCCATACTCTATAGTCATATGTAGCTATCGATCTATGAAAGCCTCCAGAAGCCTTATCATCTTCATCCATTGTAAAGGTGACTTGCCAATATAAGGCATGTAAGGGACCTCGTTTGTCACTGGGTGTGCCAGGCAATCAAATACTTCCCCGATTAAGTAACCCTCTTGTGTTTTCTTGGGTGTGTGCGTAAGAGGGAATGCTGAGCTAGCCACTTCGATAGAGGAAGAATGATCAAAGTGCCACGTGTTAACAAGTTTGAGGTTCCAAATCAACATGTTCATGACAAGCGCAGATGCACGCGCACTGACCTACCCCCTCCTCCCTGCATGCATTAGTTTCCTTTTTCCATGTAGTAGTCCAATACAAATCAATATGGCATATAACTATGTTTTTCAATAAGAATCTCTATTATATTATTTTGAAGTGCTTGCACTAACGGGTCTATTGAAAGCAATCACGAGAGTTCATGTCCTGTAAATGGAGGGAACACAACAGAGTAGACTCAACTACAGTGCCATGTAGTCAATAGTATGTTAACTGCCACAAAGGGAAGAAGGGAGAATGTATTTGTGCATTAAAAAGATGTTATAAGGTTGGACAATAATGGAGGGAACACACCAGAGTAGACTCAACTACAGTACCATGTAGCCATTCAGTGGCGGATCCTGGCATTTGGTTTGATGGGGTCCCAAATCCCAATACATGTATATTTTTGATGGGGGCCTAATATATGCATTGCATGCACGCAAGTGCACGCACACACACACATCAACATTTGGTGGGAGCCCGTGCCCCCACAACTTGGGTAGTTCCGCCCCTGTAGTCAATACTAGGTTAACTGGGAAAAAGGGTGAATGCATTTGGGCATTAAAAAAGATGTTGCATAAGGTTGGACAATAAAACACCAAAAAGAGAATTAAGTGAATTCCAACTACTAACTGAGTTCTGAAGGAGTGATTGCATTTATTAAATCACATAACTTCATGTCTTCAGTCAAATTTTACTTCGGGTAAATTTAAATAAAATATCTTTTTAACAACTAATTTTGAGATAACCCTGATTGGACAAATAAACACCCCCCCCAAAAAAACTACATTAGGTTTTCAACGCATTCAAACCTACACTATGTAGGGCACTTCCCCTATTTATAACTTGATGTGCCCAATACATGAACACAACACATGTGCCCCCCCCCCCCCCCCCCCCCCCCCCCCCGTGTCCGACATTTACGAATATGTGCATGATGTTCACTTTTAATAATATGTATCATATGAACTATGGTGTGCCCTTTTTGACAAATAAGTTCATTTTTATATGAATATTAAGTTGATAACTTCGTATGAGCCAAGTGTTCTCTCACACACACACAATAAGTTACTTTTTATATGAATATTAAGTTGATAACTTCAAATGAGACAAGTATTCACACAAACACACAGAGAGAGAGAGAGACACACAGAGAGAGAGAGAGAGAGCTAGAGCTTGGATAATTGTTTTTCTGGCACCTCGTGTCTGTGTCGGTGTGTGACACCCTTGTCCATGTCTCCCAGCCATTACCATAGATTCAAACGACGAGATAAGACAGGAAAAGCTTTCATATATCATACAGCTTTAAAACATATTTCTCTTTATATTCTGAAGAACAAATGAAAAGTTTTACGAGGGCAAAGGTTGTGTGTTCACTTTAATAGTTGATTAGGGTTTTCTTAAAAATATGTCACAAATGTATGATGTAATGAAAAGATCATTTCAGATAATAAGATAGAATAGAGCTGACAAACCTGGCCAATTGGGCCCATTTTGAGTATATTCTGAAATTGCTCATACATAAGTCTCAGGGTAAAGCTTCCTTCAGTGAGCTTCTGGAGAAGCTCAGGTTGCTGATCAGTAGGTACAACTTCGGTAATTTTATCCATAAAGCCAGACCAATCACCCATACCTATATTTGGTAGCACGTCGTCTAGTTTTAAGCACCATAATTCTGCCTGACAAGCAGGTTTGTAAGAACAAGAAGATGGTCAAAAGCATTACCTAAAAGCCGGCTCACAAATGGCTTAACATCAAAAACTTCAAACTCATGCATGTGTTCACCAGTTCCAATAAATATGACTGGACTTTTAGTAGCAGCAACCCTGCACAGGAAAGTGGAGGTATGATCATTTAATCACTCAAAAATTTGGAAACAATGCATTCACCAATATCCCATTTTCAAAAAGAACATGTAAAATCAGTGATAACATCAGAAACAAAAATCAAACTACAGAACAAAGAAAATATACAGAACCTCAGAGACACCGGATGACAAGAGCATTGTCGTCGTCATCCTCAATCTAAGCCTTTCTTATAAGAGAGAGAGTTCCACGTAATATTTGACAAATTTTTCCAGCAACTGGCTGCTGGTTTAACATCAACATTTTCTTAAATAGGACTAAAATTCTGGCCAAAAGGAATATGGTTAAGAGAGAGATTTACCAAGGTACTAAAGCATTGTATTAAATATCGGTTAAAATGGCCGATATTTTGTTTTTGGTCCCTAATGGTACTATACGATGAAATATATCATCCATGTCATTCGCTGATGATATCAGCTAGCATTTGTCCTGTATTCTGATATATTGATGACATGCATCTGCTAATATGCATTTCCTTTTATGTGATAAAGCAAGTTGTTGTCCAATATTTGGACCAAACCATATTACATAATAATAAGCTCTCTTTCCTTAAATCAATCAATCAAAAAGGAAAAAAGGAGGAATGCAAACAAAGAGTGACGGTTCATCTCGATAAGATCATGGCAAAAATCTTGATCGAAAATCAATGTTGGCAAACTTATTCAAGTTATTTTAACAAGAGAATAATGGCTATTATATGCCATATGAGAGCCTCTCTCATACGCCCTCTCACATAAAGCACCCAAGTACAACCAAGTACAAACCCATGTGGGCTTGTACTTGGTTGCTTTATGTGAGAGGGCGTATGAGAGATGCTCTCATATGGCGTATGATAGCCATTATTCTCTTTTAACAAAATCTATTTTTTACATATATTTCATAAAATAGATATCAGGTTTTCACACTTCTTTCTCTTCTTCTCCTCTTTGTCCTTTTTCCTTCTCATTTTTTACCATGTTCCCATCTTTTAATATTATTTCATTCATTCATGCCAGTAGTAAATACAACTTTTATGTTATACAAGTAATGAGATTATTGAAATCCTTTTAAATATATATTTTTTCTATTCCTGATCTATTTTATGCTTTGTAAAATATGTTATGTTTTATTTTTCCTATTTATGGAATGTTTATTGCATAGATGACTAGGATGCTATAACTACTTTTTAGTTTATGTGTGTGTGCGTGTGTGCCCCATATCAACATCTTATATGATCTTGTACCCTGAATATATCATCCAATATAGGATATTCAATATGTAAAGCCCACATCCCATACGATTACGATATCCAATATTTAGAACCTTACACTAAAGAGTAAAGACCAGTTGATACACTCCAAATTTCCTTGATCGGGCAAAATATCTCTCAGATTGTTGGAGGCGAATGTTGGGGATGTGTTGGGTTTTTTTTAAGGTGGGAGAGTTGATGAGCATTGTAGGGGATGATATTCAATTCTACTCTAAGGCACAGATAAAGCTAAGAGCCGAGATATCCCAATAATACCATAAATTTCATAATAGGCATTCTTTATATAAGCCTGACAAACCTTTCATATTTCCAAACGTTCTAAAACTTACATAATCACCCACCAAGACTTTTTTGTCATTACTCCTAGAATAAGTACATTGTGAACGAGCTTTGTAAACGTGACATTACTCTCTTTATATATAATAAAAAGTAGGCTCTCTAACCTTTTCTCTCCTAATTCCTTTCCTCTCTAATCACAAGGTATCAAAGTTTGAGGTGGAACTTCCACATCTCGTCATTCGCTGCGAGACTCTGTTCACTTGCACATCTCGACATCTTGTCAGGCTTTGGCTCTGGGTGTGATTAGATTCATTACAGTATGTGTCTTGGTTCATCTACAAAATTCTATTAAGATATTACCTCCTCTAGTGTTGGTAGGTTTCACTAAAAACTTAAGGTGAAGCTTTGTTAGGATTTACTTCTCAAATCCTTTAGAATGCTTAAAGTGGCATGGCACGTAATTAGAAAATGAGTTCATTCTCACATCGATTATAATAATAGATGGGTATACAGTTTAATATGGTAGGATTTATGACTCAAATAAAGTTAATCATTGGATCAATGAGGGTTTTCAAGCATATTAGCACATCCTAGGCTGCAGGATTAGTTCCTTATCATAGGTCGGTCGTTCCTACAGATTTGTATCATCCACATCTGAGCTTGATTGTCCTATTGCACTTCACAAAGGCATGTATTATATGATTAGAAATGTGTGTACGTTTGGATGCATGGACACGTTTATGTATGAATGCATATATGCACACACTATCTTTTGTGTTCATACATTAGAGTCTTGTCTCCATAGCACTGTTTCCTGTATCTTAATAAATTGTCATGATACGTAGCTGTGTCAGTGACATGTCTATGTCCATGTTTGCAAGACAGCTAGTTAAACTTCAACCAACACAAATCAAGACTCCGCAGGCATTTCTTCACTTTGTTTCTTTTTTTTGGGTGGCCGCTTCTGGAATTAACATCTACACTTCACCAGAAGATGCTTAAATAGGTGTGATCATTTTTGAGTGACCAAATAGACATGAAAGGCAAACCACGCATATCATTAGTAAGTATGACACAAAAACATGCAGTACGTACATAAAAAATGCACGGTGATATCCATATGGTTTTCCAGAAGAGACATCACCAATTGAAGATAAAGGACTTACGCACTAAGTGCGCCACCTCCTTTTGCATGCCCATCCATTTTGGTGATAATAACAGCCCCAACTGATACACTTTGTCTGAAAGCTTGTGCTTGATCGAATGCAGCTTGCCCAATACTACTGTCCATGACAAATATCACAAGGTCGGGTTTCTGCAAGAATAAGCCAGGACAATTAATGAAATGGAATAAATAAGTTATAGAGGCAACGTAACAGCGTGCTTACTGTTGCTTCAGACACTTGACGCATCTCTTCAAAGAGGGCAGCTTCCTGCTTGTGCCGTCCACTGGTATCCACAATAATAAGATCACAGTTTTCTTTCTTAAACCTTTCCACACCCTCTACCGCAATTTTTACAGGATCAGATTCCATATAGCTGTAGAAGCAAATGACTAGATTTAGAATAACAAAGTATGACCATAGGAAGCGTAGATAGGCTACAACGTACATGGTGCAACCTTAGAAGAAACTTGAAGATTATTAGTGTTTAATGTTAAAAGCAGAATATCTTATTGAGCACAAAAAACAAATGAAATATAGTCTATTGGAACCGACGGAACACCCATGTAAACTAAATCTTGACTGCTGCCATTCAATCAGAAGCATCAGCGGTGCCTCCGTTAAAAATTTGTCACAGCTATTATTGACTTTAAAGGGTCAATGTCTTATATGGTTGTAAGAAAGGATGGTTCATGATAAAGATCCAAAATAAAAGTAAATATTTATAAGAGATACAAAAGCCACATGTGGTAAAAAGAAGTGAATGTCATATATCATGCAGAAATCAATTTCAGGTCATAGCTTTCTTAATTTATTATTTATATGGTGAATAATATAAGAGAATATTAGGCTCAGGACAAAGTTGATTGTGAAACTTTAGAATCATCAGCATGGTTTTCAACATCAAAAGCTTTACATTTTGCTTAGAGAACCTAACCATTTGAACTCTACTGCTTCATATGAAGTCTGGTTTAGGGAATCAGATAGCATATGCTCTCCGATTAGGCAAATTGGAAAGGTATAAGTTTGAACGATGAAATTATAAAAACAACACGATCACTTCAGATCCCAAAAATTCAATAGTACAATTACGAAATAGCTTAAGAATGCTTTCATACATTACCTTCCATAAAAAGGAATTTTAGCTTTGGTTGCATTTTGTTTTAACTGATCGAAAGCACCAGCTCTAAACGTATCGGCACAAACAAGAGCAGGTTTCCATCCCTTCTTTTGATGATAATATGCATATTTGGTACAAGTTGTGGTTTTCCCCGAACCTGGATACACCATTAATGATGTAAAGTAATCAGCAAAGCATTAGCGGATGTAGCTTAGATAAACATAAGTATGAGAATGGACAAACTCAATTTAACAAGTGAATACTGATGTCCATTAATGGACCAACAAATACCAGATGTGGTGAATAAAAAGCAAAAGGACTCTCTAGTGTTTGATGCAGCGAAACAGAGTATTATTATAAAGGAACATGGACTGCTTACTTACATTTATGCATTCGACAACGACAAGAAGAAGGTTGTATATATATTTGCAAAGGGGATTACCATGCTGTCCGCAAAACATGAAAAGGGAAGGAGTTTGTTTCCGTGCATCTGCCATGTGCGTATAACAATATTGAGTTAAAAGTTTTTAACAATTTCCAATATAGATTTTAGGCTATTTATTGATGCTTCTTTCATGGTCCCTGCTTATGGGAATGTGGCCTAGTTCTTCCTATACAGTCACACTTCAGAATTTTATAGGTTTCTAAAATTGTAAATCTTTATCATCAATTTTGGCAGAGTAGAAAAATCATGTACAAGCAATGGTTGAACCATGTTGGGGCAGGGAATTCATGGAACATTAGCTCTACTCTCATTCATTCATTCAGCAAAGTTCATAAACCAGTAAGTAGAAACCCATTAAATGATTCATCATTTGCTTTCTTCTGAATTTGAAATACACAATCTATTATACATGGACAAAACGGTAGGTACAAAGACGGTTGAAATTTAATCTTGATGAATCAATGGTTAGAATGAGTATTTGCTGCGTTTGTGAAAATTTTGGAAAAGACCCCTAAATTTTGGGGAGACCTAAATCTAGGAAGAACTAAAATTTAAAATTTTGATGGGACTAAATCTAGAGGGAACTAAATTTTGGAAAACTAAAATTTTTTGTGGAACTGAATTTTCTGAGAGGAACTGCATTTTAATTTAAAATTTTGGAAAGAACTAAATCTGAAGGGAACTAAAATTTTAAATTTTGGGAGAATTAAATCTAGAGAGAACTAAACTTTGAAGAACTAAAATTTTTGAAAGAACTAAATTCTCTGGGGAACCCAAATTTTAGTTTGAATGTGGTTAAAAAAATTTATTATGCAGTAATATTTTGAAGGTGGCTGTGAATTTTTGGAAGGGAATTTTGAAGAGTACAAATTTTTTGGGAGTAAGATTTTGGATGCGTCGAAATTTTTCAAAGGAATATTTTGAATGCTTCATGACCTATGGTCACTGGTTATGACTAGTTTATTTTCATGGAGATTCGACTTGAGCTATTCTAGCCGTATCTTTAATTTTAGTATATTTTAATTTTTATAAGATTCATGAATTATGCATGTGCTTTTATTTTTTAATAATTTATTTTATTTTTAGTTATTTTTTTACACATGTGGTGGTTGTAAATTTACCCTTAAATAAGGATGAATTCCAACTATTAATTTCATTGAATTGGAAATCGATAAATTTGAGAGAAATTCTAGATTAATTTGCGAGGAACCTTAGTTTTTTAATTTATTTTCTCGTATGTTGAGAATGGGGTACGTGATGTGCCAGGATGAAATGTCCAAATCTTATTTATTATCCGCTTTCTTTTCCTAATCCCAGAAATTTTTCCTAATTTATGGTTCACAACAGCTCATAAACTTAGATTTGAAAACATAGATTTATTTTGTCTCTTGTGCTACGTCAAATTGATATCAAAGTAGAAGAGTAACTTAAGTAACCACTTTAAACATGACCAAAATTAAAATGAATACTTCTAAGGAATCTATGAATACTTCTAAGGAATCTAATGACAAGATTAAGATTAGAGACTCCTGACAGCAAAAGCCAAAAAAGGTTCAATGTTTCACATCATGGATATGACCACTTTGATTGTCAATGTTCTAATATAGGAGTTGGAACATAAGTGAGATTCATGGTGATAATGATATAGTATGGTTGTGGAGTAGTGTTTTTCACTTAAGGGTGCTAGTAATACAGACAATGGCTTACTTGAGTCTAGTGCCCTATTAAATGGTATTACATGTTTAGCTCACACCTAGACGTAAGAAGGATTGGCAAAAGATGAATGTTTTCTTTACATAAATCAAGATTATAGATGGAGCTTTCAAAATGATGATTAACAAAGATAGTTGTACAAAAGATGGTTGTACATAATTAGTCTCCAACTCAACTACAAAGAAAATAGGAACTAAGGCTATCTCATCCACAGCCATACAACATCACGTGTGTTTATAAAAATTCACACGATATTACCAAACGATATCAAATATGTATCAAGTTTTTGAGTTACCAGGATCGCATTTGATGTCATATTCAATAAATGGCGGCAGCACAAATCTTTTTCGATATGATATGGTTGTATGATCTTGATGGTATACATTCTAAGAGATCCAACATATTCATTTAGGTTTGAAGGAAACTAGCTTGTGTTAACTCATATCCAACCTAAGATTGTTATTGAAAATCAAAAGATAGATTGGACACTAACACAACATGCACCAAGTCGGTTAGTCTTGTGATCCTTAGTTTACTCTCGCTAAAATTGACCATAGACATAATGCATTCACTAAGCATCATCAATACCATATGAGTAACCAGTTTTAGGGACTTGTGAAATCATTGCCAATAACAATAATAATAATCACAAGCCTATAGCAGAAGTAAAAACAAATTTGCAGAGATTTGCAAAATGAGAATGAGGTATTTGCAGGATGACGAGATGGCCAGAGATTTGCATAGAGCGGTTTGTTCTATATAACCTATTACAAATATTTGCACATATCAAGTTCGCGTTGAGCTCTAAAAATTATTCATCATGATGCGACCAAGTCAATTGTTTCACATAAGCTTAATACTAGCCAATCACTTACAACGCTTACTCATCATTTTTCACCTACTTTAGTTTATTTTGATGTTTAGTTGATGTTTCTATTTTTAGATATTTTTATTATTTTTTATTAATTTTTGATGTGCACTTGTGATGCACAAAAGTTTACCTTTAAATGATGTAGTCCAACTCTTTATTTTATTGAATTAAAAATTATTAAGTTTAACAGAAATTCTATATTGGTTCGCATGGTACCTTAGTTTTCTTTGAAATCTCTTTCTTGTGAGTTGAATGGTGCATGAGGTGCCTTGGGAAGAGATCAGAATCTTATAAATACTTAGCTTTATTTTCCCATTTCCTTAGAATTTTTGAAACTTCTTATTTTTTTCCAATCACATAAACTCCAGATCTATTTTATTTCTTGTGTTGCATCATATTTTCTATGATCAACTACAATAACTCTTAATCCATATGGACTATCAATTATTTGATGCCACCATCTTTGTATTATTGAAACAAAAGGCATGTCACACAAACACACCACACATACCTCTACCTTGACTCCATACTGAATTCCATCAGATTTGAGAGATTATATTCTGATGTACATTCATTGTTACGGTGCACTAAACGTAGGTTACAAATACCATAGTCTGACTTAACTTTCTTCCAACGCTACATTGTCATTCCTTCTTGAATCTAGAGTTTACATATCAAAGGATAACTTGTTGTCATAATTGTCGTGCACCCCTTAGACATTGCATACAGTTAACCATATGGTTTCCTCACTATTTAACCCTTTTAGCACCTTGAGCTGCGAAGCGATTCCACAGTCCACAAACTCAACATCAAATTGCATTCTCTTGCATTCCCTCTATGACATTTTAGATAGAGAGATCATTTAATTTAGCCCCCTCGTTGTTTTTAAAAGCAGCCCCGGCGACCCCAGAGCCACCCTAATTAGCAGTAGGCATCGTGACTAGGTAGCATACCACTAATCAAAAGAAATACTAGAAAGAGATAAAGAGATGTGGCTGCCTGTTGCCCACCTCCATTCGCCTTCTTTCACTTAAGTGAGGAGAGATATAAGGAATAGGGTCATTCGATCACTAACCATAGGTCAATCTGCTTCAATTAAACGGGGTTAGAGTTTGAATAACCCTAACTCCTCTCTGTATCTACTCTTTAACGTGGGTCAAACCGCTTCTATTAGAAGGCGGTTAGAGTTCAAATAACCCTAACTCCTCTATATTTTTCTGCTCTCTCTAACGAGGATAAGGCAATAAGCAAGAGACCATAGAGGCAATGGGCATAAAGTAGTGGAGGTTGTGCGCGATGCAACAGAGTCGACAGTCGATGTCCCACCATCTCTCTACTTTTTAATTACTCATCCACCGTCTCGGTGTTGCCTAAGCGACTAGGCACTAGGCAATGGATCCGGTTCCCCGCCTCATCTAGAGTTGTCTAAAACATTGGCTCCCAAGTTCCCAAATACCTAAATACTATTATACTAGCAACGCATATGCGTACACATGATAGCTTGGTCTTCTTTATACATGTGTGCTTATATAAGGGCACGTTGACACTACATTAACAAAGAATACAGGTACTAAATGTGGTATGTATGGCATGTGCATAATGATTAATCACTTCTATAAGCTGTTTTAAAGCCACTGGATTGTATTTAGCAGTATATTCAAATTTGAAATTACTCACAGAAAACAAATAGCCAAAGCCATGCATTAAGCATAAAATGTTACATCCCAAATGACAATAATGCACAACTGAATTAATGGATTGCCCTTCTTTTGTTTAATAACAAGCTAATTGCAGTTGATTTAGCCTAAACTGAAAAATTGAGCAAGTTCCTAATGTGATATACTTCACTTTTCTTCCTCTATTTGTTTCTTTCTTTTTTCCCCTAAAATAGTGCATCAGCCGTATGTTAATATACTTCTATATGGCCTTTCTAGTATAACTTATTTTTTAGAGCCTTCTTGGAGTAATTTTTCATAATATCACGTTTTTATTTAAATTTATGCAATTAATATTATTTAAAAGGAGAAAAGGGGCTGATTGATGGCATGCTCCGCTTCGTTTCGTTTCATGCCATTTAAATCTTTGGGAAATACAATGCTCAAATGACACTTTTGCAAGATGCATAAGCTGCAAGATATATAAGCTAGGGCTTACTCTAAAATTCCATATAAGGGAACTGCCCCATGCTCTAAGGTACAGAATGGATAAATTTTTCATTTAAAGTAGATTGTTTAAGAAAGGGACAACTTCAAGCATAATAAGGATCCCTTACCTCATCCAAATAGAAGGGTTACAGCCCAAGTGAACAGAAGGCTTCAAGTGGAGCATTGAACAAAGTATTCAACATCAAAGTCTGCCATCATTTAAGATCTTTAATGGTTACAATGTACAACACTAATGGTTTGGCGTTCATCTTGCAAAGATGTGAAATGATAAGCATGAGCTCCCAAACAACCACATCAGTGGTTCTGTTTCAATCGGATATAATGCTTTGAGAACATCCTTACATGAATATGGGAGGAATCGTATTGAAGAATTACATACTAGGTAATGCCAATATTTATAAATTCTCTTATCTATGTGTTACTCTCAAAATGGTATGCCTTATCCAAAGCAGGATGGAGATTTGGAGATTTCAAAAGAAACAAACAACTACTTGCAAAAGATGCTTTCCAAGTAACGATGATCTTGCAAACGTGAACAAAGAATTTTTCAGTTCTTCCAGTTGTTGCAATAAATATACATTTTTTATTCACAACCGGTTAAGTGGGTGGACGATGGATCCAAAGAGCATGGTTTGGTGGCTTTAACATGAATTGCCTTTGCTTCAGGGCCTAGAATACCAGTGAAGCTTCTTGTGTTACCATTAATTTCATTGTGTTGTGAAATAAATTGATGCACAAGGCTGTTCATATGTTCGAGCTTTGGGAACAAGATGCTATAACAACATGCCAAAGTTTTGGTGTATGTAACTCCAACTACACTTTCCTCCAAGAAAAGTGAGGACTATTCAAAAGGAAAACAACATTGTGTGACATTGATGAAGATCTTGCTGTGCTGATCCTGTAGAAGGCACAGATTTATGCAGGTTGGAGGAGGAAGTGCTTTATAAGGGTATGGAACATGTACACGGGATCAATGTCATTCTCATCGAAAAGGAAAGGATGATTTCTAACCATCTTTTATTTGTTACAACTTATGTAACGGGCCTGGAAAATACTAGTAAGTATTTAGCATATTGTTTATCCTAATAATGTCAAATACTAAACATTTTCTCTTTATATATGGCCCATAACAAGGTTGGTTGTGTTGGAAGTTAACAACGTTTGAGGTCTTGGTTTCGATTCCGTTCTTTCGAAAAATTTAGGTTTCAGTAGTTTTGGTTTCACCAGTAACTAACTACATTTGTGACTTAACTAATAAGATAATGACAAACTAATAACATAATTAGTAACTAATACAATAATTTCTAACTAAAAAGATAATTTGTAACAATATTAGTTAAAATCTGCTATTCACATTACATGTTTTTATGAATACACTCTCTCGTCCAAAATACTATGCCAAACTTGTAAAAAAAATGGAATATGTTTTAACATAATGTAGAATGTGAATATCTATATCCATATCCACTACTTACTTTCAAGATAGAAAGTTACTGGACAACATTTAGATTGCTTTCTTACTAATATGGAAAATTATTCTAACCTTCAGTTATTATTTGTGCATCATGACCATGGGATCTCAAGTCCTAAGTTCTTATTACCATTTTGGTGTTCTTTGACGTTCCCAACTTACCTGCAATGAGAGAATAATGTTTACGACACATCGTTCAGCCGCTCTGTTACCATTGGTTGCCCCATTGTATCCGGTGAAATCCATGATAATAGTTGTATAGCATGTAAAAGGAAATGTGCTTAGAAAATAGGCGCACTTGAGAAAGGATGAAACACGCAGTCACTAATCTATATTATTTGTTCTGAAGGGAAGGTGGGAATTGTATATGCTTATACTATTAAGGGATTATTTACAAGTACTTAGTGCTGCTAGTCACAAACACATTTTTCTAAACATATTGCATTTATTTACAAGATTGACATTAAAATAATAAATGGCAATGGAAAACTTGTAAATAAATGTAATATGTTTAGCAAAATGTGTAATGTAAGTAGCATCCCCCATTATACCACATGAAGTCTCCAGACTTAACCCGAGTCTCCTTCTTCTCCCCTCATCTCTTCTTCTTCTCTCATCTCTCCTTCTTCTTCTTAATTCCCATATAAATAAAACACATCATCGGAAGAGGAAGAAGGTGGAAGGAGCAATGGGAGGCGGCGGGAGGCAAGATCTCCAAGTAAGTTTCTCTCTTCTTCCTCTTCCTCTTCTTTTTCTTGTTCTTCTTTTTTACGCAGTTGTAGAACTTTTCTTTTTGATGTGTTGTTCTTCATCTTCCTCTTTCTCTCTTCTCTTCCTTTTTTTTAAATTGGTTTCGACCGGAACGGCAATGTTCCGGCCAAAACCGAAATAAACCCCTAGTTTTAGTCTCGTTACCCACCGAGACCGAAACGAAACAGCTGGGGTATCGGTCGGTCTGCCAAAACCTGTTTCCATGGTTAACAGCAAAGTGGCAACATAAAATCCACGACACATCAGATCTTGTTGAAAAGTTTTTGCAAGGTAGTTCCCCAACTAAGCTCCTGTAAAAGTATATATCCACTTCTAAGTACTTATATAAAGTAGCATAAGCTTTTTATCGTTTGCTAAATTTCACATGATTGTCAGTTCAGTAGCAAGAAGTATATTAATTCAAGACAGCATCAAGCTGTCAGCCGGAATATTTTCGGTATAGGCAAAGGACATATACCGCCACCTCCAATAACAAACAAATGCTACAATATTTGAATATCGTAACTAAATCATAAATTAAAAATGACATTGGTCTTAGATTCTGGGTATGTAACTCAAACAAGACTACAAGTTTATAAAGCCATTAGCTAAATCATGAGCTCAGGGTAACATAAGTCCTACCTTCTGGACATGAACCTCACCTTGTAAACCTACAAACATTACCACACTTGTTTTTCCTTTTTTTGGTGTAAAGGAAGGCTTCCCCGGATCCAACATCTTGCAAAGCTCATCGAAAACAGCCTAAAGAAGATATTCAAAGTGGTTACATAAAGCAAACCAGTGAGTGGTAATAGGACATCTGATAGTAAATGAACAAAGATATGAGATATGGCAACTAGAATACATATAAATCATGTTTCAACATTAGACAATAGAAGATGCTACAAGGATAATTTCTTCAAGGCAAAAAACATAAGACAGGCAACTGACGAAAGATATGACATAAATGGTCTTATACTTTTTTGCCTTGAAGTCTTCAACTGAACAAATTTACAAGACTTGTGCATTCTTCAAGTGTATCTACATAAAAAATGGTCAGAAACCAACTTTTAACTGAGTTTTGGACTGGTCCCTTCTGAAACTATATGTTGCAGTAAAAAACTAATTACATGGTACAAACTCTGAAAACTTGATATCAAATTAGCAATTTATGTGGAAAGATTCGACAACCCTACTTGCTAGAAGGTCCTTGCAGGCGGGTTGAGCTTTCAAACTATACATTCCTAATCATATTCATTGGTATAGATGGCATGCCAAATATCAATGAAAACATTAATGGATTTACCTGTCCTACGTTATTATTGACAGAAACAAGGTAACCTCTCAATCCCACTGAAAAAATCTCCATGGCATTGAATTGACACCTCAAATTCATGACAACTTATAGCATCTGGCATTGCTAGAATCCCACATTCCCATGCTAATACTTCAATTCAACTAAGTTCGTTGGAACATTTTCCGCTTAAGCGGAAAATTAGTTTTGTTTGAGCCACAAGATTTTCTCCCCCCAACTGTAAATCTCTCTCAACATTCTAACCATCGACTTCATATGCAGGTTTAGCGAAAATTTAAACCTCTCTCCCCCTCTAAAAGAGGTAATGCCAAAGCCCCTATCTAAATTATCTTGTCTCAATAAAGTTAAAATCTTGCCACTAAATTCATCGTAAACGTATAATCCCACTGAATTCACAAATTACAATCTTTAATATCAGTCTAAGACCGACAAAATTTGCAAATGTTCCAACTTATAACGCTCCAAGGGACTCAACACAAGCCAACCAAACGAATTGAAAGTAATTGAAGATAGTTTGCGGTACCTTTTGGATGATCCTGCGCTTGTTGTGGCCGGCGGCGAGGTCGTCGAGGTTGACGATGCGCTTGATGTTGGCCTGCATGTCACGGACCATCTTGAACTGGATGTCGGCCTGCAGGAGGGCGCGCGAGATCTCGTTGAGGCAGTCGCTGAGTACCTTCTCGTCGATGATGGTGGCGTTGCTCATCTGCTGCAACGCGCGGGAGATGCTCCCGCCCAATTGCCCTAGCACCATGGCTGCCGGCTGATTGAAATCGCGATTTAGGGTTAGGTTTAGGGTTTTGGGGGAAAATCGAAGATGTAGGGAGAGGGAGACGAAACGATATGACCGGAGAGGATCGGAGACTACGTCGATTGAGAGGTCGAAGCTTTTGATTGGCCGAGGTTCGAGAGTTCGAGTCAGGAAGGATGAGGGCCAAGGTGAGATCTCACACCCGTTTGATGATCAGATCTCTAATCTTCTTCGATTTAGGGCCTGTTCTTTTGGCCGATTCTTGGAGGGGAAACCCTGCGTTTTTACTATTCATGCACGTGGGCATGGATTCCTCTTCACTTTCTTACATTGCGTTTTTTTGTGCATTGGGATTTCGGGAATTCTATCCGACGTGTAGGGTGTCAGATGGATTCTCTCGTGGGTTTTTTTTTCCTCCGCAAAACCAGCGGAAAACAACGGATTCCCACTGTTGTGGGCCCATCATCTCTTGGCGGAACACGGCATGTGTTCTTTTAATTTTTTTTATTTTTTTTAATGGTTTTAATCTTTTCATACTCATTTGAGTGGACCCCACATCACTTTCCACCCCAACTTTCTTCAACCAAACGAACATCCTACACGGAGTGGACCCCACATCAACTTTTCAACTCTACAATCCAACCCAACTTTTCAACAAAAGAACGCACTACACCAAATTTCTCTCACATCAGATTCCACACTTCTCAACTTTCCCACTTTATACTTTCCAACAAAAGAACAGGCCCTTAGTATTTTGTTGGTGTTTCTCTCCCTACAGATCTTACAAGAGGCCCTTCTAAAATTGAAATTTACATATTAGTTCAGTTTGGCAATATTTCACTTTGTAAATATGATTTAATTCATTGTTTTTATTTTTACTCCGGTTATGGCATCTTTCTTTTGGGTGCTTTGCTTCGAGCAAGTTCTTTTTAGCACTGTAGCACGTCAATTCGCGTCCTTTATCGAGGATTCCCCTCTCGTTTTCATCTCGCGTGTTCCGTTGCTTCGCTCTTTGACTCCCTTCCGACGACCTCTCTTTCCTACGTGGTACACCCAAATCCTCTTTCTGAAATCCGCGGATTTTCCGGGGATTACGAAGAAATCTCTCCGTTCTTTGGCCACACCTGTTCTGATCACCCCTTCTCTCTCCTTCTTTGCGTGGGTTTCAGTTGGGTTGGGAAAACCTCCTATCTCCGGCCATTTTTGTTGGAATCAGTTGCTAGCGTGATTTCTAGGCCGGATCTGAAGAGGGTGTGCCTAGCTTGGTCGGATCGCATTTGGTCACCACTGTCTCGCCGGAGTTGGAGCATCATCGTGTGTGCATCGATTGATGGGGAGGGAAGAGAATCGGAGGAGAGCATCAGGAGCGGTTAGCTTTACCCTAATTTTCTGCGATATTAGCGACAAGCTATAATTTCTGCTGCTCTCTTATTAATTTTGCTTTGATCTGAATGAGCCATGGGATCCTGGTTTGCATGCAGCTAGGGTTTCAAGACTCAAACTGCAACATATAAAATTTTCGTAAAGAAGTAACAACTGAAACTGCTACATACATCAGCAGAAAACCCCAAAACAAAAATGCTTTCCTTGGTTGCATGCTGCAAAGGTTTCAAAATTCAAGGGTTTAGGCCCTTTGCAGATATTATTACGTGAAGTTGGTATCGATGTGTGCATGAATTCTTTGTATGCTAAATTATTTGTATACTGCTTGAAACTGCTACATACACAATTTTCTTAATTAAGCATCATCTAAAATTGTTACATACATCAGAACGACCCAAAAAATGCCCCAGACCAAAAAAATTCTCATTCTCATGTCTGAAACTGATACATGCAAAATTCTTAATACTATCGATGGTTGCATGATTTGTGCATTTTTAAAAAACCCCCAATGATGAAAAAAACGAGGAATGATGGAATGGATTTGATTACGTACGTACACGATGGATGGCTTGCTAGCTGGTTCTATTTAAGCCCCAATTTGATTTATACAGTGTTGGATGCCCATTTTAACCGAAAGTTCATGATTTTTATTTGTTTTAAATGAAGTATATTTAAAGTTAAAATTTCAAACTATTAGAGTTTAAAATTTATTTTTCAGTTTACAAACTGTTTACTTACGTAAACGTCTTGAGTGGGTATTTATTACGATGGGTGTATTGAAAATTGATTTACTGTTGGGGTATTTATGAGGGTGAAAAAGCAGGAGCAACGGCAAAGCAACCTCGTGTGCCACTATGATAACACATTAAATCTGAGGGCTAATGTTTTGGATATGCACAATTTTATATGAAAATGTGTTATTCATATTTTTATGGTATGTATTAAATTATAGGGGATATATGCGGGGTTTATCTTTTGAGCTTGACATAAGGTATATAGGATAATGGGAAGAGACATGTATAGTTTTTTCATGCCATCCAATATAGTAATATCATATGTCATTCAACTCTTACGTGTTAAGTATTGTTTGATTCCATTAAGTGGGACATGGAAACACAAGGAGACCATTCGGCCTGTGAGTTATGTACCGCTGCAGCGGCGGCAATATCATTTGTTATATTAGCCTTACAACTGGACAATAATGCTAGGGCCGACCGTATTCCCAGAGAGCCCTCAGCTGTGCGGGATCTACATAGAAAATCCCACATGCGGAGAATTCTATATGTGTCTGAAAGTAGCTGTTTGGACTATTTACAGATGCGAAGACATGCTAATGCGTCAGCACGATCTTCTCATGGACATTATTCATGTATCCATCGAGGAGCAGTTGGACATGTTCCTGCATATTGTAGGGCACAAGTTAAAGAATAGAGTCATGCAAGTGGATTTTATTGTTAGTTCTTGGTTTCAAGACTAACGGTGTTTTGATGATGATCAATACATTATGTTAGTGTGCTAATCAATCTTATGTTTTATTCTCAGTTTATCTTAATGATTATATGTTGATGAGACAAAGCATAATGCTTGGAGGATATTACAAGGGATTGTAAGGGACCCTGCGGGGATACACACACTAGAGGGGGGGTGAATAGTGTAATAGCAAGCAAAGTGATTAATTAAAAGTTACTAAAATTAAAGCACAATAAGCAGCGAAAAATAAACAAAGTGCTCAACAACAACAATCGCAAACACAAGGATTTTACACTGGTTCCCCAAAACTTGGTTACGTCCAGCCACACCAATATTCACTATATTCTCACACAGAGAAGTGAATACAATCTCACAGAGAGATACCTCACATAGAGGATTTAGGATTCCCACAAAGAGATCTCCTTACTCTCACACAGAGAGACCTCACACAGAGGATTTTGTTCTCTCACCCAAACTCTCACAAAGAGAGTAACTCCCACAAAGAGAGTAACTAATTCCCACAAAGAGAATTAGGGTTTCGAAACAAAAACAAAACGAAACAACACTTACATATGCCTTGATATGATCTTATCGATATGAAGAAGAAGGCATGCAAGTGAATGACCAAGTGCTTGAGATTAGCTTTGATTGCACTTGATGATCTTTCTCTCTTCTACAAATGAATACTAACACTTCTCACTTGAGTGTATGAAAATGAAGAGAAGAAAGATGATCTCCAAGAAAGGAATGAGATTGAAATCCATTGGAGAAATTCCATAGAGCTTAGATGCTATAGCATAAGATTGAAGCTCTAAATGAGGGAATAGGAGAGATTAGGAGTGGCTATTGATTCTCAAAGATATTCAATAATAACCAAGAGTTCTAAATGAACTAAGCCAACTCCTATATATAGAAAGCCCAAAGGAACCCATAAAACCAGCCAAAAACCCAAAGGAAAGAAATCTGCAATGGCTAGATTTTGGCAGTTTATGGCCCAGACAGTCGACTGATGAACAAATGACAGTCGAATGTTCAACGGCTAGAAAAATCCCAACGACTAGAATCTGAGCCAGGACAGTCGACTGTAGAAGACTACACAAGCGACTGAAAAACAGACAGTTGACTGTATTCCTTCATCAGGCGACTGCTGCAAGGATGGAAGAAAAACAGAGAGTTGCAACTTTCTCCCACTATGCATACAGACGACTGATGACCAGAGTACAGTCGACTGTAAAATAAATAGCCGAGTGTATATCCTTCATCAGTCGGCTGCAGCATAGGATGTAGAAAAACTGAGAGAGATGCATATTTCGCATTTACGCCTTTCAGATGACTGATGGCCTTTTCATAGGCGACTGTAAATATACATGCGACTGTAAAAACTTCATCAGGCGACTGTCTTGCAAATTGGGATGAAGCCCAGAAAATGCAAGAAGCGCAAAGTCGACTGTCGACCAATTCACAGGCGACTGTAAAACACAGGCGACTTGAACATCAGTCGACTGATGCGAAAAGCTTAAGAAGAGTCAATAGAAATGTTGACTTGAGCTATGCATCACAGTCGACTGTAGAAGGCTCGACAGGCAACTGGAATCACCCAGTCGACTGTAAAACCTTCAGCATGCGACTATATGAGAGCAAGAGACTCCAATTGAGTCTTTGGGCTAGATTAACCTATTGAGTTGGATTCTATGATAATCCTAAGGCTCACTAAGATGGTTAAATGCATATGCATGAGAGTAAGACCATTTATCAAGGCATTACAATAATCCTAGACTCAAAAAGAGAAATGCAAGTAATAGAAATTACATGGATTACATATTACATCTCCTAGAGTCTAAGTCTTCAAGATCACGATACATTGATGCTCACCATCATCTCCAAGATTTGGCACTCCTTGATGAGATTCCCTTCATCAAGCTCCAAGCTTTGACAATGCTTCTCTAGATGTCCATCCATCATCATGCTCCAGGCTTTGGCTTCATTAGATGATCTTCATGACTTCATCCAAGCTTGAGCACACCATCACTCTTGGAGGTCTTTAAAATATCCCTTGTAATATCATCCAAGCATTATACTTTATCTCATCAACATATAATCATTAAGATAAACTGAGACTAAAACATAAGATTGATTAGCACACTAACATAATGTATTGATCATCATCAAAACAACGTTAGTCTTGAACCCAAGAACTAACAGGGATATCTTAAAGACCTCCAAGAGTGATGGTGTGCTCAAGCTTGGATGAAGTCATGAAGATCATCTAATGAAGCCAAAGCTTGGAGCATGATGATGGATGGACATCTAGAGAAGCATTGCCAAATCTTGGAGCTTGATGAAGGGAAGCTCATCAAGGAGTGCCAAAGCTTGGAGATGATGGGGAGCATCAAGGTATCGTGAGCTTGAAGACTTAGACTCTAGGAGATGCAATATGTAATTCATGTAATTTCTATTACTTGCATTTCTCTTTTTAAGTCTAGGATTATTGTAATGCCTTGATAGATGGTCTTACTCTTATGTATATGTATTTAACCATCTTAGTGAGCCTTAAGATTATCGTAGAATCCAACCCAATAGGTTCATCTAGCCCAAAGACTCAATTGGAGTCTCTGACTCTCCTACAGTCGCGTGCTGAAGGTTTTACAATCGACTGGTGATTCCAGTCACCCGTCGAGCCTTCTATAGTCGACTGTGGTGCATAGCTCAAGTCAACATTTTTATTGACTTCTTGAGCTTTTCACATCAGTTGACTGGTGTTCAATTTACAGTCGCATGTGTTTCTACAGTCGCCTGTGAATTGGTCGACAGTTGACTGTGCGCTTCTTGCATTTTATGGGCTTCATCCCAATTTGCAAGACAATCACCTGTTGCCTGTTGCTGTTTTTACAATCGCATGTATATTTACAGTCGCCTGTGAAATGGCCATCAGTCCTCTGAAAGGCGTAAGTGCAAAAAACGCATCTCTCTCTGTTTTCTTCCATCCCTGCAGCAGTCGCCTGATGAAAGATATACAGTCGACTGTCTATTTTATAGTCACATGTGTAGTCTTCTACAGTCGACTGTCCTGCCTTAGATTATAGCCGTTGGGATTTTTCTAGCCGTTGAACAGTCGACTGTCATTTGTTCTTCAGTCGATTTTCTGTGCCGTAAACTGCCAAAATCTAGTCGTTGCAGATTTCTTCCCTTTGGGTTTTTGGCTAGTTTCATGGGTTCCTTTGGGCTTCCTATATATAGGAGATGGCTTAGTTCATTTAGAACTCTTGAAAGAGTTAGGAAATCATAGAAGATCATTTAATCTCTTCTCTAAGCCACTCCTCCCACATTCCCGGTCTACGATCAGGTATTCACTCCTCCCTTGCCGCAATTAGAGCTTCAATCTTATGCTATATCATCTAAGCTCTAGGGATTTCCTCCAAGGGATTTCAATCGCATTCCTCTTCTTAGGGAACATCTTTCTTCTCTTCATTTCATACACTCAAGTGAGAAGTGTTAGGATTCATTCCTAGAAGAGAGAAAGATCGACAAGTGCAAATCAAAGCTAATCTCAAGCACTTGGTCATTCACTTGCATGCCTTCTTCTTCATTGGTAAGATCATATCAAGGCATAGGTAAGTGTTGTTTCGTTTTGTTTTTTATTCGAAACCCTAATTCTCTGTGTGGAAATTCGTTAATCTCTTTGTGGGAGTTACTCTCTTTGTGAGAGTTTGGTTCTTTCTGTGTGAAAGAACAAATTCTCTGTGTGAGGTCTCTCTGTGTGAGAGTAAGGATATCTCTTTGTGGGAATTCTAAATCCTCTGTGTGAGGTATATCTGTGTGAGATTGTATTCACTTCTCTGTGTGGGAATATAGTGAATACTGGTGTGGCTGGACGTACCTAAGTTTTGGGGAACCAGTGTAAATTTCTTGTGTCGCAAAGGGGTTATGCAAAATGTGCTAGCAGCTGTTACTCCCAATAAAAGATTCAGTTACGTAATTGGCGGGTGGGAAGGATCCGCAAATGATTTTACGGTCCTGAAAGATGCATTGTCTAGATCCCCCCAATGGGGCTGAGAGTGTATGAAGGTAATAGGCATAAAGTTACAGATACATACGAAATACGTATCTCAGATATCATTGGCTTATAAACTGGCTTTATTTTTTCGGTTGTAGGTAAATATTACCTTTGCGATGCTGGAGATACTATAATGCCAGGGTTCATATCTCCATACAGGGGTGTTAGATACCATTTGAAGGAGTATACTAATCGGGTTCCTCGAAACCGACGAGAGCTATTCAACCTACGACATTCTACCTTACGATCAAAGCTCGAGTCGACATTTGGTATCCTAAAGAACAAGTTTAAAATTATGACAGCCAAGCCTCACTATCCATTCAAAAGTCAGGTCGATATTGTACTAGCTTGCACTGTTTTGCATAATTACATACAAATAGAAGATCCGCATGACCCCCAATTAACTGAAGATGTATATGGGGTTGAGGAGGCTGTAGAGGGTATCGATGAGCATGATGACGATGTTATGGAACTATCACAACAGGTTTCCGTTCGTGAACAAACCGAACAACGAGATCAATGGAAAATGCGTATGGAGCAGAAAGCTTGGGATATGTGGGGGGGGGACTTCTTTAACAAAAATAATTACAGGAACACTTTAGAGCATGGGCTATGAGGGGGTCGTCGTATAATTTGCCTACTAAGGCTGAACCTGATATCCTTGTATCTTGAGTATTGCATTATGTTAGCTATGTTGTGTATGCCAAAATGTTGGTGCCTTTGGTTATCAAGTATATGCTTTACAATTATAAAATTTTAGTCCCCTTGCAGTTTAGTATCAGATTATATGATAGTTGGATATGTATAACCAACATGTTGCATTTTCAATTTCATCTTCTTGATGTTGTAGGGATGGAAGGAGCAGCAAATTTAGGTCAGGAGGTGATCCATACCGGGACATGAGTGATCCCATGCATCCAAGTAATGAAAATGTATATGTGTCCCAATGGGGAGAAGCTGAAAAAAAGGGTGGTGTCACGCCCTAGTCACCCTAATACTCAAAGGAAGAGAATATTCTTCTCGATTCCCCGAGACAAAAGGGGATGAGCCACGTGATGGGCCGCGGACTTAGTCCAAGCGTATAAATAAAAAACACTGCAGATCACTGATCACACTGAAACAACATAGTAAAGTAAAAACAAGGAAACTCTAACAATCACAGAAGTGCAACATCACATCACAAGTGGTACAGAGAGTAAAGCAGGAGAGTACAAGTAATTACAACAACATAGACTACAAGTGCTAGAGTCTACACATATATCCAAATATAGAAGTCTGTTACAAAAGTATGAGTACAGCTGCCCACTGGCTACAAAAGTAATATGTACAACACCACCCAAAAGGCAACTCAAAAAGTATTACATATCATCTGACACAACTACTATAGAGGTATAGCATCAAAAGAGTACATCCTCACAACACCGAAGGAACGACTGAGAAAAGCCACGACAACCCTGTCAACAGAAGCTGCCACTACTACCACCTCGTCCTCAATGACACCTGCATACATCCACATCGCCGCCTTCCAACACCACCACCGCATAAGAACACTAACTCTGGTCCTGCAGACCCTGCTCAAACCCTAAACCACAGAAAAGGGTCACGTCAGAGCGTGACCAGCAGAAGAACACTACACACCATAGGAGATCTAACACACAATAATTTATATGGTTATCACATTTGTGTTTGAGTTTGTTAATTGACAAGTGTTATGATGTGTTGGAAAGTTTGAGACCAAGATTCGAGTACGAGAGCTACACCTCGTCCCTAGGTCGGGACGGAACAACTGCACCTGCCAGCTGGTCGGGGCTCCCCACCCAACTCACATGGCATGGGCTACCCACTCCATAATAGGACGTGAGGCTAACAACTCAAATACAGTGCTTGGTCCGTGTAGCAACGGCCACCACTCGGTGCGTAGTCAACGACCACCACCCAAACTAGTCTAGATCTTGTACTGGCATCTTTTCTCTACTTTCCCCCATACCCATCCCCTGCTTAGAGGGTCAGCTTACTCTGCGCAAGTGAACACCCCTAGCATGACATTATACCCTAGGGTTAGTTGCTCATTCAAAGGGGTTTCATGTTCAACTTTAATACAACACACTTTCATTTGCCATAACCACATCACAACACCACTTGCTTAAACATAAACATAGACTGAGCAACTAAGCCTTGGGCTGCCATTATACAACTTAAAACATGCTTTAACATTATTCACATCAACATTATAGCACAACTAACCACTTTACTTTCAGCAATAACCATGCACTTAATAATAAACACTTCACGTTTGGGTACCTTTCAACATAACAGTACCTTGCAGCCATGTTTCAGAGAATTAAAAGAATTTGTTTGCATAAACTAATTACACAGGGTTAAAGATCTATGTGTCTATCTTCCACAAACCAAATTTCAGATCTAAAAACCAAAAATTGGATTTTTCATGAATTAAAAGCTGAAGAGGGTTCAGTCTATTTTTAAACCGCAGATTTGGGCTGTAAAATGGGTGTTTAAAAAATACTTAGAAGCTGAATTAGAAAAAGTCATAGTCTAAAGAAAATCAAGATAAAGTTGTTAGTTTTCAAATGGGACTAGTTTCAAGTCATTTGAAGGTTTGAGCAAGAAAATACAGCTATACTTGTAAAGTGGTCGAAACTGGAAACAGTCTGTATAGTTTTGAAAGATGGAATTTTTAAAAATAGTAGCTGTCGAAATTAGGGTTTGGTCCAGCGAAGAAAAGTTATAGAACTACTTGATGAATAACATACCAAAATTTGGTTTAAAATACAAAGATTTGATAGGGCAATTGATTAAAAACAAATCGGACAACACCTCCCCTGAATTGGGCAGAATCTGTCCTGTTTTGTACAAGTTGAAAATAATAGCAAAAATCAAGATAAAATTTTGAAAATTTGTAGAAACCATTAAAACATCATAATAAAAGAATGGGGCACAAAAAGGTAACTAATTTATGGATATTGCAACAAAATCATACGTCTAACACAACAAATCATGAATTTTAGCCATAACTTGAACAAACTTAACAAATAACTAGAGAAATGAAACATGCACCCTAATTAACTTGTCTATCCTACTCCTATAGATGTAGGACTTCTACATGAACATCTAGGAAGAAGAAGATGACATGATCCCCTTGCTCAACTTCAAGGAATCCTTCAAGTTTGGCCCTCCAAGGTACTCTTATCCTCTTCTTGGCACCACCTCTTGCAAACTCTAGCTCCAAACTCTAATTATTCTCCTTCCCTAGCCTCTAGAACTCATCCACACTCTCACACATCAGTTAGCCACGAAATTTCTGGTCTAAGGTGAGATGGAAGGGATAAGGATGAGTGGAGAAGTGTTTGGATAAGGATAATGTGTGTAGAAAGCTCTAGGGGTAGATTTGTCATTTCACCTTTTCTACTTGCATGCCCATCCAATGCATGAGGGCCTCATCATCCTTAAACACCCACTAACACATACACATAGACCCAAAAGCCCTCACTTGGCATTTTACACAAAACCTCCCTCCATTTTGTTTTTTGCGAATATACCCAAAATTGGGTACAAATGAAAATGTGAGTGGTATTATTGCGAAACTCTCTAACCCCCAATGGCCACCTTGCATAATTATTTCTACTACCCCATTTACATCTTAAGATGGCCATGATAGTTGTGGCTAACCTTTGCACACACGCATCTCAATATACGGGATCAACTCGATATCCGCGTGCACGATTTGAAGAACAAGTGTGCCCAAGGCTAACCCCATCTTCTAAATATTCATGGTGAGTCCACTCACTATGTTCATGGTGGTGATGTATGCACGTGTTCATGCACGAAGTGTGCACGTGACTGAGCACAAGTATGCATGAAAATGACTAGTCGGTCGATCAACATACTCGGCCCGACTAGTTTACACCATTTTCTCATAAACACACCACAACCTTCCGACATGCTTTCCAACACATGTGAGCCTCATTTATCAGAAAGATCCTCTAAATGGGTCCACTCTCTAATGATCCTACTCCACTACCTTCAATACGCCTTACATGGCCACAACGCATAACCCTATCCCGTAGACTGGACTACGGAGGGTTACAGGTGGATCCCCTTGTCAACCGACCAATGCCCATGAGGATGCCAACTATCCCCTTTCCCATGCATGACTTCCAAGCATGTGGGCATGGGTTCCAAGCAGGTGGGCATGGAATGGGATATCCACAGCATCCAACTTTCAGCATTCCAATGCACATGCCAATGTCAATGCCATCGTTGCCTGGACCGGGGTATATGAATATGCTCCAAGGGGAGAACCACCCTCTTTCAGAAGCCCCTCTTCCCGTGGTGTCTTCGCTATGCCTACGCCACCAAGTGGCAATGAACAAACACCCGGCAGTGACTCCTCTAGGAAGTCAAGCCGACGGAGCGAAGATGCCGAAGGGTCTGTTTCAAGCATAAGGAAAAGTCTAAGCATTCATCCTCTTCTGCACATCAGAACGACATAGCACGATGAAACCTGCATTCCATACCTAGTTGAGCTTGCACGCCAGTGGTTTAAATCAGATAAGACATTTAAAAGTACAGCCTTCATTGCCGCTGCAGCCAAAATTAATAACATCCATGGGACTTCTTTCACAAGTGTTAATGTGAAAAATCACGTGAAAGCATTGAGGAAACGTCTCAAAGACGAACATGAGTGCATGGATAGTAGCTGTGCAGGATGGGATGCGAAGAGGAAGATCATTGAGCTGGATCCAGAAACGTATGCTCCGTGGGTGGCAGTAAGTATATCTATCTTATATATAGGCTATGTGCTAATACATTAACTATAGCTTTGCATAACCTTTATCATATTTGATATTCTTATCATTCAGGCAAACCATCGGAAGCGGACTTATGTGACCCATCCAATTGCATGGTATGACGATCTTGTTGTCATCATTGGTGATGACGCTGCTAGGGGGGATCTTTCAAAGACTATTTTCAAAAACTTTGGTGGACAATATTCTGGAGACGAAGGCGAAGTAGAGCCCGTATCTCCTAATCCGATACATATTGATTCGCCACCCCACTATATCCCGGATGACATCCCCACCCAAGCGTCGACCGGTCCTGTTCATCAGCGGGGACCAGCCATGCTACCCCATTCACGATGGGGAAAAAGAAACATCGTAGACGGGCCATGCAACAAGATCCCGACGTCATGCGGGATATAGCAGAAAAAGTGAAAGAGGTTGTGGATGCTATACGGTCCGCACATTCTCATTGGATAGGACCGCTTGCCCAGCTTGTTTACGAGTTTACTGAGTATACGCCTGGGATATTGTTTAAGGTGTTTAAGGCCCTACGCCAGGATGAGATGGAGGCACGAAGCTTTTTGGCATTGCCTCCATTGGCTAGGAAGATTATGATTGAAGAGATAGTTTTTGGGGTTGATATGGACTTGTGGGATCGAGTTTTATGGTAGGTATGGGTTGGTTTTCGAAGTGGATGTTATGTGGTTTTTGTTAAGGTGATGTGACAAACAATCTCTATGTTGAAGTTATGTGGTTATTGTTATTGTTATGGTAGGTATGGGTTGGGTTTGGGAGGGAAGAAAGATGATGTGACAAACAATCTCTATGTTGTGTATATATTCGTTTGTAGCTTACTAATGATAATTAGGTTTTGGTATGTGTTCAGTCTGACTGGGTTATGATGTTTATGCAGGTAATTGGTGCATGCAAATAGCCCAATGATGATGAATTTTTTTGAACTATATGTCCATATGCAAATAACCCAATGATGATGAAATTTTTTTGAGCACTTTGTCCCAATGTTCTTCAGAAATATTTGGAATTTGGCTGGGAGGTTCATTTATAATGAGCAGCTGTCGATTTCCAAATTAAATTCACGATACATCACAATTTTCCTGAGGGCTAAAACTAAATATATGAAGTTTCTACATATTGCATCCAATATTTACTTTCTGATACCTACACAATGACCCAAGACACAACAACTGAAACTAATACATCCACAGTCCCCACACTGAAACTGCTACATATGCCCTATGATGATGAACAATAGAGAAGGAGTTTGACCCTATGATAAGAAGAAATAGGAGGTATTTGGCTTGAAGGTTCATTAATAATGAGCAACTTCCAAATACCTACTGATGTTCAAGATACAAAATATGTTTACTTGCATTTGTGTTTTGGGGTGTTCTTATGTATGTATCTGTTTAAGTTGTTGCTTCTTTAAGAAAATTTTGTATGGTGCAGTTTCAGTCTGTAGAATGATAATTTTTTGGTCCCGTGGCAATTTTGTTTTGGGTTTTTCTGATGCCCTATGATGATGAACAATAAAGAAGGAATTTGACCCTATAATAAGAAGAAATAGGATGTATTTGGATTGAAGGTTCATTTATAATGAGCAACTTCCAAATACCTACTGATGTTTAAGCTACAAACCATGTTTACCTGAGGGCACAAGTCATACTTTTATTATTTGGGGCATTTGTGTTTTGGGTTTTTCTGCTCTATGTATTAGTTTAAGTTGGTGCTTCTTTAAGAAAATTGTGTATGTTGCAGTTTTAGTCCGGAGAATGAGAATTTTTTGGGTTTGTGGCATTTTTTTGGGTTTTTCTGATGTATGTTTCAATTATAGCCCTATGATGATGAACAATAAAGAAGGAAAGGAATTTGACCATATGATAAGAAGAAATAGGATGTATTTGGCTTGAAGGTTCATTTATAATGAACAACTTCCAAATACCTACTGATGTTCAAGCTACAAAACATGTTTACCTGAGGGCACAAGTCATATTTTTATTATTTGTGTCATTTGTGTTTTGGGTTTTTCTGATGTATGTATCAGTTTAAGTTGTTGCTTCTTGAAGAACATTGGGTATGTTGCAGTTTAAGTCTGGAGACTGAGAATTTGGTGGGTCTATGCTTTTTTGTTTTGGGTTGTTCTCATGTTTGTATCAGTTTCAGTTGTTGCTTCTTGAAGAAAATTGTGTATGTTACGGTTCAGTCTGGAGAATGATAATTTTTGGGTCTGTGGGAGGTTTTTTTTGGGTTGTTCTGATGTACGTATCAGTTTCAGATGTTGCTTCTTTAAGAAAATTGTGAATGTTGCAGTTGCAGTTTGGAGACTGAAATTTTTTGGGCCTATGGCAATTTTTTGTTCTGATGTCTGTATCAGTTTAAGTTGGTGCTTCTTTAAGAAAATTCTGTATGTTACAGTTTAAGTCTGTAGACTGAGAATTTATTGGGTCTGTGGCTTTTTTGTTTTGGGTTGTTCTCATGTATGTATCAGTTTCAGTTGTTGCTTCTTGAAGAAAATTGTGTATGTTGCAGTTTCAGTCTGGAGAATGAAAACTTTTTGGGTTTGTGGAGGTTTTTTTGGGCTGTTCTGATGTATGTATCAGTTTAAGTAGGTGCTTCATTAAGAAATTTGTGTATGCCGCAGTTTAAGTTTGGAGAATGAGAATGTTTTGGGTCTATGTCATTTTTGTTTTGGGTTTTTCTGATGTATGTATCAGTTTCAGTTGTTGCTTCTTTAAGAAAATTGTGTATGTTGCAGTTTTAGTGTGGAGAATGAGAATTTTTTGGGGCAGAGGCTTTTTTGGGTTGTTCTGATGTATGTATCAATTTAAGTTGGTGCTTCTTTAAGAACATTGTGTATATTGCACTTTAAGTCTGGAGAATGAGAATGTTTTGGGTCTGTGGCATTTTTGTTTGAGGTTTTACTGATGTATGTATCAGTTTCAGTTGTTGCTTCTTTAAGAAAATTGTGTATGTTGGAGTTTCAGTCTGGAGAATGAGAATTTTTTAGGTCTGAGGCTTTTTTTGGGTTGTTCTGTGTTGAGTATTGGTGTTTCATACCAATATTATTTTCATGATGATCACAACATTATGTTGTTGCTAATGACTTCCTTGTTTTAGTCTCATAGTTACATTTCAAGAATATCATTTTTGGAGACACTTGGTGTAAGGATGGACATCAAGTGGAGAAGGACCAAAGCTTGGACTCAAGGGGTGCCAAAGCTTGGAGATGATGGGGAACATCAAGGCATCAAGATTGAAGCCATAGACTCTAAGAAAAGCAATGTAATCCATGTAATATTTCATTTATTGCTTTCTCTCTCTTTTGAGTCTAGGTTTGATGTAATGCCTTGATAGATGGTCTACTCAATCATGCATATGCATTTAACCATCTTAGTGAGCCTTAGGATTATTATAGAATCCAACCCAATAGGCTCATCTTGCCCAAAGACTCTTTTGGAGTCTCTGGCTCATCAACAGTCGCCTGATGAAGGTTTTACAGTCGACTGTGTGATTTCCAATCGCCTGTTGAGCCTTCTACAGTTGACTGTTCAACATTTTTATTGACTCTACTTAAGCTTTTCGCATCAGTCGACTGATGTTCAATTTACAGTCGCCTGTATATTTACAGTCGCTTGTGAAATGGTCAACAGTTGTCTGAAAGGCGAAAGTGCGAAAAGTGCAACTCTCTGTTTTATTCCATCCCCCGCAGTCGCCTGCTGAAGGTTTTATAGGCGCCTGTCCTATTTTTAGTCGACTGTATCGTCTTCATCAATCGACTGTCGAGGCTCAGATTATATCCATTGGGTTTTATTTAGCCGTTGGACAGTCGACTGTCATTTGTTCATCAGTCGAATGTTTGTGCCGTTGCAGCCCAAAATCTAGCTGTTGCAGCTTTTTATTTTTGGCTGTTTTCTTGGCTTTTGAGAGTTCCTATAGGGTTCCTATATATATGAGAGGGCTGAGTTCTTTGGAACTTCTTGAAGCTATTGAAAATCTTTAGAGTTTAAATAAGCCACTCTCGAACTCTCTCATTTCCCTCTTAGAGCTCATTCTCTCCTTCATGCGTTAAAGTCAAGCTCAAGGGAAATCATCCAAGTGCTTTCAAGCTAATCTCAACACCTGGAGATCTTCTTCTATGTCTTGCATTCATATATGAGTAAGTACATCTCAAGGCATAGGTAAGAGTATTTGTTTTACTTTGTGTTTCTTTGAAACCCTAATTCTCTTTGTGGGAATTAGATACTCTCTTTGTGGGAGTCACCCTCTTTGTGGGAGTTTGGTGTCCTAGTGTATGGCTAATCCTAATTCTCTGTGTGGGAATTAGTAACTCTCTGTATGGTAGTTAACCCTTGTGTAGGGTTGGTTTGGTTCTTGTGTAGGACAAAATCCTCTGTGTGAGGTATCTCTTTGTGGGATTTGTATTCACTTCTCTTGTGGGAAATATAGTGAATATTGGTGTGGCTGGACGTACCCAAGTTTTGGGGAACCATGGTAAAATCGTGTGTTTGCGTTTGATTTTATTGTGGTGATTAATTCCTCTTGCATTTATTATTCCGCATTTGCAAGTTTAATTTTAATTGCACAATTTATTGCCATTACACTATTTACCCCCCCTCTAGTGTGTTGTTGTTAGTATTGCAAGGGTAAGGTGATCCTTACATTCTGATGTATGTATCGGTTTCAGTTGGTGCTTCTTTAAGAAATTTGTGTATGTTGCAGTTTCGGTGTGGAGAATGAAAATTTTTTGGGGCTGTGGCTTTTTTTTGGGTTATTCTGATGTATGTATCAGTTTAAGTTGGTGGTTCTTTAAGAACATTCTGTATGTTGCAGTTTAAGTCTGGAGAATGAGAATGTTTTGGTCTATGGCATTTTTGTTTAGGTTTTTACTGATGTATGTATCAGTTTCAGTTGTTGCTTCTTTAAGAAAATTGTGTGTGTTGCAGTTTGAGTCTGGAGAATGAGAATTTTTTGGTCTGAGGCTTTTTTGTTGTTGTTCTGATGTATATATCAGTTTCAGTTGGTGCTTCTTTAAGAAATTTGTGTATGTTGCAGTTTTAGTTTGGAGACTAAGAATTTTTTGGGTCTATAGCTTTTTGTTTTTGGGTGTTTCTGATGTAGGTATCATTTTCAGTTGTTGCTTCTCGATGCAACTTTGTATGTAGCAGTTCCAGTCCGGATGTTTGTATGCATCAATTTTGTTTGTAGCAATTTTGTTATGATGTATGTATCAATTTATTTTCAATTTTTGAAATCTTTTAATTGCCATTATTTAATTGCTTTGCTTTTTGTACTATGTATATGTATATATGTTGCCTGTCTCCGTTGTCAATATTTCTTTCATGCAAGGTTAACATGAGTACCGGGTCCAGCCAGTCTATTCCATCCAAACCCAGAGTTGTTGCAGGTACTCAGTTGGATGAAGATGCAGATGACAGCAGGTTTTGTCATTGTGGGCTGCGGGTTCCCAGGCGGACATCATGGACCAGAAAAAATCCTGGTCGTCGATTTTGGAGCTGTCCAGCGCGAGTGAATAATAAATACAAATTCTACGAATGGAAGGATCCACCTCACTCAGACTGGTCCACATATGTCATACTACATTTGCTAGATGAGCATGAAAAAAGCCCGACCCATGCATCCTCTTCCATAGCGGTCTCTGTTAGGCGGTTTTTGGAGATAGAGAAGCGGTTGGCCACGTTCGTGGGGGGATTTGAGCAGAACACTGGGAAAATGGACACCCTCCTCTCCGAATACAAAACGATTAAGTTGGTTTTGTATTCGCTCATAGGCTTGTTGTTTTCTTTGTTATTGTTTTTTATTAACAAGAGTGTTTGATGAGGAAGATACAATGCAAAACTTTATTACTGTATGTTGGGTATGCACAATGATACTTGTATTTTGTATATTATATGTATGTTGTTTAAGCTACCATAATTTGGTATTTGACATGTGTTTGTAATATATGTTGCATACGATCTATGCCGTGCATTTAATATTTTAATATTTTCTCTTTCTAGGTGATGAAATTGTAATTTTATTTCTGTTGATTACGTTGCTTGCCGTTCTTGCGTTATTATTTATTCGGTCCAATGCAATTAAATATATTGGTTTTATTATTAAATTCGGTATTTTAATATTTAATTCTGTTAGTTGTATTTAAATATGTTTATTTAATTTTTATTTTAATATTTAATAGTTAATTAATTAATATTTAATTAAATGATGGGTTTCACAATTTTCTACTTCATATGAGGAAGGGGGTAATCGCACCTCAAAACATCATAACCAACTTCCAACTTTCTTCATCCAATAATCACAATCCTATTATAACCAAAAGAAACACACTACTTTACTATGGGACCCACAAACAAAACTCAAACCCACTTTCCAACCTCAAAGCAAACAAAAGAAGAGTGTTGTTAATTGCACTGCAATGATTTATGAATTCACCCTACTTGTATTTACAAGTTTGCCATTGTCTTAGTGCAATATTAGAATTACACTTTTACCCTCGGCCAATGAGTTCACCATCTGACAGCCCAGCTCCATTGTATAACCCTTGGCCTCTTCTTCTATCTCATTCACCAAAACACCCTACATCGCTCAATCTCTTCCATTCTCTTTGAGTTTCTCGACCTAATTCTCTCTCGAAGTTTCAATTAATGGCTTTCTCTCGGAGCACGATGGTCGCATTGATCCTCTCACTCGATGTGAGCTCACTCGCCAAGGCCCCAGGAGCTGCCCCCAACGCTTCTTCCCCAATGGCTACCCGACGATGACGCCCAAAGCTGCGCCAGCAACTGCACCAGCTGCCGCCTCAACCGTTGCTCCCCCCCACAGCCGCACCCATCTCCACGCCCACTGCCACCCTAGTGTCCTTACCGCTGGTCCACCCATCGCCAACAGTCCGCCATCGCCTCTCCACTGACGGCCCCACCTACCTCCACCCCCAGCTCCGATGTAGCCCCGCCGTCAGCTTCTTCGCTTTCGTCGTAGCGTCTCTATCTATTCCATTCACCTGCCACCATCCCGAGCCTGCCAACCCCACCCAACCTCGCGGCCTCGATCCATCCACCATCAACTCCATCCCCGCCTTCCGTTTCGCCAAGACCGCAGCCTCTACCCTGAAGAATGTGCCGTCTGCCTCACAGACTTCTGCGGGAATGAGTTCCTCCGTCTCCTTCCCCCACTGCTCCCACTCCTTCCACATAGACTGCATCGATGTGTGGCTCCAGTTCAACCCCAATTGACCTCTCTGCCGCAACGATATCGGCTTACTCCCAATTCTCCTCTACCAGTAGCAGTTTAGAACCCTTTCGCCACCAGAGCAACAAAATTCAAGCGTGGTGATGGATCAGATGACACTTTAAGGATAAGCGTGCTGAATGCGGCAAGTACTCCTAGGTCGACGATGCCCAAGTCGAGCTTGTTATCGTCGTCGAATTCAACGAAGAGATTTTGGTAGATGGCGAGCCTGAGAGACGAGTGCATTGACATGAGGGAGAAGGACGAGAGGTTTGAGGTGCAGCCACTACGACGGTCGTTGTCGATGGAATCATCACATGATCGGCAGCTGTACGAATCTGTTCAGGAGATTTTGAGGAAGAATCTGAATTTGTTTCGCGAGGTTGGCAACAATGGAGAAGGATCGAGCGGCGGCGACATCGCCATTGCAAGCGGGAGGATCCAACGGTCGTTCTTCTCGTCTGGCCTGAGCTCAAGAAGCATCGCTTTGGCGCTTCCAGCATTTGTGATGAATTTGTGAGGGTAGAATATTCAGAAAAAAATATAACAGTGAGGGGCAATACTGGAAATAAAAGATGTGAATTTAACAATTTGTAATAGACAAAAAAATTTAGATGGTGAATTTAGGAATGCGGTGCATTCATAAAACTCAGCGATGTGACTAACAACACTCCCAAAAGAAACACACTACTCTTCATCTCTCTCCTTCAGATTCCTGCATGGATTTACTATTGCAAACAGTAAATCCCAAACCAAAGCAACCACAAAGAAACAGGCCCTTATACTTGCTATCTTCTTTTTACCCTTTTTACCCTCTTCCATTTTTATTTCTGGATATATGAACTTTAATGATAACGATAAATTCAGGGATGTATGCTGATTCAGGATATCCAAATCAGAATTGTATCGGTATCTTTTAATATATGGACATAGATATCAACATATTCTATGAAAATCGGATTCATGGTTGTATCATTTCATATGCAGGTATGAATAACAACATATTATATCCAATCAAAAATGAGTTTGGCTATAATAAAATTTGATTTTATTTAATTGCATATTCGGGATATCTCACTCTATCGATGTCGAGTTCCTTAAATATCTCGTCATTATATCATTTCAGCAGGGCAAGACCTAAGCAAAATTTATAGTGACTGTATAGTGACTGGTTTATGTGTGTCGATATCCATTCCTCGTCCAGAGATATGGCATATAAGCTCACTAGAAATAACCCGTGCACATAGTGCACGGGCAACCAAAAAATCGCGAACCCAAAAAAACCCAACACACACGGTGTGTGATCCACAATCATGTGCAAATGAGAGAAAAGAGTAGGTGTGAGTGTGAATATTACTTTGGGGGGAAGTGCGAAAAGTTAGAGGGTTAAAGTGCAAAAAAAACTTGGGGGCTAAAATGGAAAAGCTCCAATGGCAAACTTGTAATTAAGTGTGTTGAAGGTGGTCTTTTGGGGTTTTAAAAGTCCAACAGCAAACTGGTAAATAAATAGGCTGGGGTTTTTCCTGGGTGAGGAGTTCTCACACGACTGATGTGACATTACCACGTAGGACAAAGGCATATGGGAACTCCTTTAAATGTGTAATAGATGGGATTCAAACCTCAAAAGGATAAAGTAAATTAAGTTGTAGGTATGTTTTAATTAATTAAAATCTTTATTAGGAGCTAATTATGATTATATCACTTACTGGTTAATAATGGTTTAAATTATTAGTTGTTAAATTATTTAATTCAATTACTAAACAAGCAGAATTAAAATTTTTAAATCACCTATCAGTTTAAACCTTGTAAAACAAAACGAATAAGTTTAATTTGTTATGAATCAACTACTGAGGGGAGAGTCCTCAGGTCTATATTTATAGCCAAAGGGGAGAATACAAGTGGGCTTATACAGATATGGGCCCAAACACTTAGGGTGGCCCAATAACTCATCCAACCCAGTAAATACCCGTTCACAACACTCCCCCTTATCCAGCCATAGTTGTGGACCCTGCTCATGAATACTTCAGGATTCTGAGCCTGTATGGGTCTCACATGGGGTGGATACTTCAGGATCCTGAGTTGGTGAGATTTGCCTCGTTAAAACCTTTGGCTATGGAAAACCCAGTGGGAAAAACCATAGTTAAGGGAAAAGAGTACAAACTCTGCCAAACTCCCCCTGATCTGTACAAGCTCTCAAGCTTTCAGATCTCTTAGGCGTCTCATCCCAATCCTATGTACAAGTTTTCTAAAGGTAGCAGTAGGAAGGGCTTTAGTGAACAAATCTGCCAAATTGTCACATGACTGCACTTGTCTGATGTCGATCTTGCCATCTCTCTGTAGCTCGTGCGTCCAGAAGAACTTTGGTGAAATGTGTTTCGTTCTGTCGCCTTTGATAAAGCCACCTCGTAGCTGAGCTATGCAAGCAGCATTGTCCTCGAACATGGTAGTGGGCTCGAGGTCTCCAGTCTTCAGTCCGGTCGTAGACAAGATGTGGTGGATGACTGAGCGTAGCCATACGCATTCTCTGCTTGCTTCATGGATGGCAATGATCTCCGAGTGATTGGATGAGGTCGCCGTCAAGGTTTGCTTGATGGATCTCCAGGAAATGGCTGTCCCTCCGTAGGTAAACACGTACCCAGTCTGTGATTTTGCTTTGTGGGGATCAGACAAGTACCCTGCATCAGCATAACCTGCAAGTGTAGAGGATGTTCCATTTTTGTAGAAGAGTCCCAAATCTGTAGACGCTTGGAGGTAGCGCAGAAGGTGCTTTACCCCGGTCCAGTGGCGCTGTGTAGGCGCTGCACTGTATCTGGCAAGCAAATTTACTGCGAACGCTATATCGGGACGCGTGCAGTTTGCCAGATATAGTAGTGCTCCGATGGCACTCAGATAGGGAACTTCCGGACCAAGTATATCCTCCCCCTCTTCCAGCGGCCGGAAGGGGTCTTTATGTGCATCCAGGGATCGTACCACCATAGGTGTACTCAATGGATGGCAATGGTCCATATGGAATCTTTGCAACATTTTCTTCGTATACGTGGTTTGGTGTAATAGGATTCCGTCTTTTTGATGTTCAATCTGTAAGCCAAGGCAGAATTTGGTTTTGCCTATGTCTTTCATTTCGAATTCTTTTGTTAGGCTTACAGATATCTCAGTGATCTCTTCGGGAGATCCTATGAGATTCAGATCGTCTACGTAGACAGCTTTTATCACGAATCCTTTTCCCTTTGTTCTTATGAAGATACAAGGGCAGACTTCATTGTTCGTGAATCCTTGTTGAACAAGGAACTCACTGAGTCTGTTATACCACATTCTTCCTGATTGTTTGAGACCATACAATGATCTTTGTAGCTTAACAAAATAGACGTCCCGAGGTCTATCTTTCAGTTCAGCAGGCATTGAAAAGCCATCAGGAAGTTTCATGTAGATCTCCTTGTCGAGATTGCCGTATAGATACGCAGTCACAACATCCATTAGCTGCATATCTAGGCCTTCCTTTGCTGTTAAGCTTATCAGGAATCTGAACGTGATCGCATCCATGACCGGAGAGTATGTTTCGTCATAGTCTATACCCGGTCTTTGGGAAAATCCCTGTGCTACAAGTCTAGCTTTGTAGCGTGCGATCTCATTATTTTCGTTTCTTTTTCTGACGAATACCCATTTGTATCCCACAGGTTTGACACCGATAGGTGTCTGGACTATTTGCCCAAAGACTTTTCGTTTCTGAAGCGAGTCCAGCTCGGCTTCTATTACCTGATTCCACTTTGGCCAATCATCTCTACGTTTGCATTCAGCAACGGAGTGTGGTTCATAATCATCATCGCTTCCGGCGACGTGAATGGTAATGTGAAACGCGAAGTCATCGTCGACGACTGTACTCTTTCTGTCCAATACCTCCCCTGTACGTACATAATTTAGTGATATTTCTGTTTCTCCCGACAGTTCCTCTGCAGTGGATTCCGGAAGGGGAGAGGGTATGGACACGAGCTCGTTTCTCTGCGGGGGTATCGTTCCAAGGTCTCCGGATATTTTTCTTTTTCTTGGATTTTTATCCTTGGAGCCTGGTGGTCTGCCTCTTTTCTGTTGAGGTGCAGCCACTTCTGCTGCAGGTGGATTGCATCCATCCTTCGGGATGTCAATCCTAGCTGGAGTATTCGCAGCAGGGATGTGTGATCTGACAATCTTCTGGTTGTCAGTGAACGAGTCCGGTAATCTATGGACTGTGTCCTGGATGTATAAGATCTTCCGGATCTCATCATCACATTGTTTTGTTACCGGATCATAGTGGGTCAAGCTTTTTGTATCCCACGTTAACATTTGCTTTGCACTAGACTTTTCGATGTCTAGGCCCATTTTGGGGAAATACGTCTCATCAAAATTGCAGTCTTCAAGTCGTGCCTTGAAAGCGTCCCCCGTTTGGGGTTCTAGGTATCTTATAATGGAGGGTAAGTCAAACCCTACGTAGATACCTAGGCGACGTTGAGGACCCATCTTGGTCCTCTGTGGTGGTGCAATGGGGATATAAACTGCGCAGCCGAAGATTCTCAAGTGAGAGATGTTCGGCGGCGTTCCATATGCGAGTTGCATTGGAGATAGACTCTGACCTCCTGAGGGTCTAATTTTTATTAGTGATGCAGCGTGCAAAATTGCATGTCCCCATGCATCCACCGGCAACTGGGATTTCATCAGCAATGGTCGTGCGATCCATTGGAGTCTTTTAATTAGCGACTCAGCTAACCCATTCTGGGTGTGAACATGCGGCACCGGATGTTCAATTTCTATTCCCGTTGCCTGGCAATATTCTTGGAATGACTGAGAGGTAAATTCCCCCGCATTATCCAGACGTATTTTCTTTATTTGATTGTCTGGGAAATGCGCCCGCAACTTTATTATTTGTGCCAAAAGCTTTGGGAAAGCTAAGTTGCGGGTTGAAAGTAGACACACATACGAGTATTTCGAAGATGCATCAATCAGTACCATAAAGTACCGAAAGGGCCCGCTAGGGGGGGTGGATAGGTCCACATATGTCTCCGTGTATTCTTTCAAGGAAGCTAGGAGACTCAATATCCAATGTAAGTGGTGATGGCCTTGTTATTAGTTTACCCTTAAAGCAGGGTACACAAGGGAATTCTCCCTTCTGAAGAATCTTCTGGTTCTTCAGGTTATGCCCATGGGATTGTGCTATGATGCGGTGCATCATCACAGATCCGGGGTTGCCAAGTCTATCGTGCCAAAGTAAGAATTTGGCCGATGTCGGGCACTTCAGGTGCTCCGTCAGGTTTGCTTCCTCTCTCCAAATTTTTGTATGGTAGAGGCCTGATGAGAGGCTCTTAAAACGTTCAAGTATGGTTTTAACTCCATTTTCTTGAGACGTTACATACAGTAATTCATTTTCTTTGACATTTGCTGTTTCCAAGTGGAATCCGTTAAGACGGATATCTTTGAAACTTAGTAAGTTTCTCTTGGAGTTCGGAGAGTAAAGTGCATCTTTTATTTTTATTTCTGTTCCATTGGGGAGCAACAAGGTTGCATTCCCAGAACCTTCAATTATGTCCGATGGCCCTGAAATTGTGTTTACAGGGCTCTTATACGGGATAATGCTATGAAAATAGTATTTGTGTTGAAGGATCGTATGTGTTGACGCGCTGTCTACTAAGCAGTCATGAGAGCATTCCATCTAAAAAAGATGAGTAAACATTTGCATTCAGAAAGGCTAAATTTTATTCAACAGAATTGAAGATACATAAAAGCTCTCATGAAATAGAATGTTCATACAATAAAATGCTAAGATAAATGATAACAGGCTAATCAAGCATATCGTCTGACTCGAAGTCTTTTGCTGTGAATTTGACTGCATTATTTGCAGCCACCAGGTTTGATTCAACATTCTTTTTCTTGCTTTGTTTGTAAAGCTCCTGGAGATGCACTGGGGTCCTGCACACTCTGGACCAATGGCCTGTCATGCCACAGCTGTGGCACTGGTCTTCCCAGTCCCTCTTGGGTGGGGGTGCATTGTTTTTCTTGTTATCATTCCTGCGCCAGGTGAACTTGCGCTTCCCCTCATTCTTGCGCTGCTGTGGTGGGCCCTTGGCTCTTTTCTGTTGTCCCCCTTTCTGTGGTCTTTCTTTTCTTTTATTATCCCTCTTCTTTTTGAAGGAAGAGGTATGGTGAGCTTCTGGTAGGGGGGCAGTGCCGGGAG
The DNA here is from genome assembly GCA_030789695.1 of Scilla litardierei. Classification (NCBI taxonomy): domain Eukaryota; kingdom Viridiplantae; phylum Streptophyta; class Magnoliopsida; order Asparagales; family Asparagaceae; genus Scilla; species Scilla litardierei. Next base: position 12,347,644 of record CM061137.1, on the reverse strand, counting down.
GGCGCATATTGTGAGTGGCGAGAAGAAGCTCTCTGTTTTGCTCGGCCATGAGAAGACATGACAACAGCTCTGAGTACTTGGTCAACTTACGTTCACGGTATTGCTGCATAAGTATCGCATCCTTTTCATGGAAAGATGTATACGTCTTTTCCAGCATGCGATCTTCTGAGACTTTTTCACCACACAGTTTCAGGCGTGAGGTGATGCTAAAAAGTGCTGAGTTGTACTCAGCAATGGACTTAAAATCCTGCAGTCTCAGATTCTCCCACTCATATCTCGCCCTTGGGAGTATACCATCTCTCTGATGTTTATACATGTCCTCAAGGGCGGTCCATAGCTCAAGTGGATCTTCGACCGTAAGGTACTCAGCCTTTAAGGTCTTATCCACTTGGCTGCGAATATAGATGATGGCTTGCGCCTTCTCTATATCGCTAACATTTTCTTTTTCAGTCACAGCAGTGATGAGGGACTTGGACCGCAGGTGAAACTTAACATCTAGCTGCCAGCTTAGATAGTTTCTGCCTGATGCATCCAGCACTTCAAAGTCAACGCTTGCAATTTTAGCCATTTATCTAGCAGAGCACAAACATGCATGATATAATAATCAGAAAAAAAACATTTTCATGTGGAAGCAATATTTAATGAAAAGCTAAACGTGTGGATCAGCCAGTCCCACAAGAAAGAGTCCAAGAGTCCACAGTCCAAATTATACAAATTTACAGCTTGAATAAAATGAAAATACAACTTTGGAAACCCCGTGGGTCCCATTTAATATCTTCGTCTTCAAGCGTAGCTTCCGACTCCATGGAAGTTGGTCTTCTTTCTTTGACATTTACATAAATTCATCACTACAATTTCTCTCAAAAATAAAAGAAAAGTGCGGGAAATAAACTGTGGGACTAAACGGCCGATCCAAAAACCACATTTAGCAATTCCTGCAAGAATATTGTGCTCATCAATATTTTCATCCACAGACATCACAGGCAGTTTATTCGTATAAGGATAAAACGATATTTAATCACTTAATAATTATTGGACCACAGGGCAACGTCATACACCGTTAGGTTAGGTAACTAACGGCAGAGCGGTCGCAGGATCTTCCTAATTATTAAGTTTTTAAATAAAGTGTACAACCACACAAATAATATCCACATAATTTTGCCAGAGATGTAAAGCATGTAAAAGAAATTACGATGCATAGGTTGTAAAGTAAATGGGTTTAATCAATTAGATTGATTAAGAGCCCAAAATTAACATTTTCTTTTGTATGAGGAAAAAGGTTCCCTCATCATCCCAAAAGCCCCCCCAAAAATCCCCAAAACGCCCTTGTCTGCCCGATATTTGTCCCGTAATTTACCGTGATTTTTCACGAATATTTTGCCTTTGAATCCCCATTTTAAATTAATTTTTAGGCTAATAAGTTGCCTTTTGAGGCGAGTTTATAGCCCTTTGCCTCCCCCCAATTTTTTTTTTCCAGATAAACCAGCCTGCGGGCCTGAAGCCCGCAGTCGACCTATGGGCTTCAGGCCCATAGGCCTTTTTTGGAAATCTGTGGGCCTGAAGCCCACAGATCTGCTGTGGGCTTCAGGCCCACAGATCTGTTTATTTATTTATTTTTTTTTGAAATCTGTGGGCCTGAAGCCCACAGATCTGCTGTGGGCTTCAGGCCCACAGATCTGTGTGTTTTTTTGGGTTCTGTTAGGGTTTTGCAAAAGGGGGGGGGGCGCCGCCGCCGCCGCCGCCCCCTGCGGGGGGGGAGGGGGGGGTGGGGGGTGGGGGGCGGGGCCGCCGCCCCCCCTGCAGGGGGAGCGGCAGGGGCTGCTGCCCCCCCTACAGGGGGGGCGCGGCATCGGGGGCCGCCGCCCCCCTGCAGGGGGGAGCGGCAGCGGCCGTCGCCCCCCCTGCATGGGGGCGCCCTCGCGGGGGCCGCCGTCCCCCCTGCAGGGGGGAGCGGCGGCGGCCGCCCCCCCAGCAGGGGGGGGGGGGGCCTCGCGGGGGCCGCCGCCGCCCCCCCTGCAGGGAGGCGCGGCGGCTGCCGCCCCCCTGTGGGGGGGACGGCGTGGCGGCGAGGGGGGGGGGGGGGGGGGGCGAAGCCGCCGGCGGGGTTGATTTAGGGTTTTGGCAAAAAAGAAATCCAAAAACCCTATAAAAATTGATTTTTGGGATGAAAAATCCGTCGTTTTCAAGGCGACGATGAATCCCCATGACGATCTTGCGAGATCTAGGGGAGGGGCAATCATACGTATGATTAAAAGTATCGTTTTTAGTATTTTTACCTCTATATCCGTCCTCCGGATATAGCGACGGTTGCTCGAAGCCCTACGCGGATGACGACCCTTGATGGAGGAAGCCTTGCACCGCGCTCGTGGATCTCCCGTCTCGCCTTCGCCTTCGCCTTCGCAAAGAACGGAAAAAAATTTGTGGAAAGGAAAAATTTAGAGGCTCGTGTTGATAACGTGTTATGAATCAACTACTGAGGGGAGAGTCCTCAGATCTATATTTATAGCCAAAGGGGAGAATACAAGTGGGCTTATACAGATATGGGCCCAAACACTTAGGGTGACCCAATAACTCATCCAACCCAGTAAATACACGTTCACAACATAATTTTTTTTTAACAGTAAGACTACTTTTTAAAACGTAGACCTTCCTTCTCCTTTCCATCTCCGACTTTCTTAACACATCAACAAAATAAAGTTAATTGTGTCCTATTGTAACCATTACTTCTCACCATAGCTTCCATCCAAACAAAGCAGTTATAAGACAATGAAAAGCATTTAGGGGAAATTATCTACCAAAAAAATGTTTAGTTGTATTATAGCAAAAACAATAAAAATAATAACAAAAAACAATTTATTAAAAGACGTAAAAACATTGGACGAAAGTATCGTTTTTAGTATTTTTACCTCTATATCCGTCCTCCGGATATAGCGACGGTTGCTCGAAGCCCTACGCGGATGACGACCCTTGATGGAGGAAGCCTTGCACCGCGCTCGTGGATCTCCCGTCTCGCCTTCGCCTTCGCCTTCGCAACGAACGGAAAAAAATTTGTGGAAAGGAAAAATTTAGAGGCTCGTGTTGATAACGTGTTATGAATCAACTACTGAGGGGAGAGTCCTCAGATCTATATTTATAGCCAAAGGGGAGAATACAAGTGGGCTTATACAGATATGGGCCCAAACACTTAGGGTGACCCAATAACTCATCCAACCCAGTAAATACACGTTCACAACATAATTTTTTTTTAACATTAAGACTACTTTTTAAAACGTAGACCTTCCTTCTCCTTTCCATCTCCGACTTTCTTAACACATCAACAAAATAAAGTTAATTGTGTCCTATTGTAACCATTACTTCTCACCATAGCTTCCATCCAAACAAAGCAGTTATAAGACAATGAAAAGCATTTAGGGGAAATTATCTACCAAAAAAATGTTTAGTTGTATTATAGCAAAAACAATAAAAATAATAACAAAAAACAATTTATTAAAAGACTTAAAAACATTGGACGAAAGTATCGTTTTTAGTATTTTTACCTCTATATCCGTCCTCCGGATATAGCGACGGTTGCTCGAAGCCCTACGCGGATGACGACCCTTGATGGAGGAAGCCTTGCACCGCGCTCGTGGATCTCCCGTCTCGCCTTCGCCTTCGCCTTCGCAACGAACGGAAAAAAATTTGTGGAAAGGAAAAATTTAGAGGCTCGTGTTGATAACGTGTTATGAATCAACTACTGAGGGGAGAGTCCTCAGATCTATATTTATAGCCAAAGGGGAGAATACAAGTGGGCTTATACAGATATGGGCCCAAACACTTAGGGTGACCCAATAACTCATCCAACCCAGTAAATACACGTTCACAACATAATTTTTTTTAACATTAAGACTACTTTTTAAAACGTAGACCTTCCTTCTCCTTTCCATCTCCGACTTTCTTAACACATCAACAAAATAAAGTTAATTGTGTCCTATTGTAACCATTACTTCTCACCATAGCTTCCATCCAAACAAAGCAGTTATAAGACAATGAAAAGCATTCAGGGGAAATTATCTACCAAAAAAATGTTTAGTTGTATTATAGCAAAAACAATAAAAATAATAACAAAAAACAATTTATTAAAAGACTTAAAAACATTGGACGAAAGTATCGTTTTTAGTATTTTTACCTCTATATCCGTCCTCCGGATATAGCGACGGTTGCTCGAAGCCCTACGCGGATGACGACCCTTGATGGAGGAAGCCTTGCACCGCGCTCGTGGATCTCCCGTCTCGCCTTCGCCTTCGCCTTCGCAACGAACGGAAAAAAATTTGTGGAAAGGAAAAATTGAGAGGCTCGTGTTGATAACGTGTTATGAATCAACTACTGAGGGGAGAGTCCTCAGATCTATATTTATAGCCAAAGGGGAGAATACAAGTGGGCTTATACAGATATGGGCCCAAACACTTAGGGTGACCCAATAACTCATACAACCCAGTAAATACACGTTCACAACATAATTTTTTTTTAACATTAAGACTACTTTTTAAAACGTAGACCTTCCTTCTCCTTTCCATCTCCGACTTTCTTAACACATCAACAAAATAAAGTTAATTGTGTCCTATTGTAACCATTACTTCTCACCATAGCTTCCATCCAAACAAAGCAGTTATAAGACAATGAAAAGCATTCAGGGGAAATTATCTACCAAAAAAATGTTTAGTTGTATTATAGCAAAAACAATAAAAATAATAACAAAAAACAATTTATTAAAAGACGTAAAAACATTGGACGAAAGTATCGTTTTTAGTATTTTTACCTCTATATCCGTCCTCCGGATATAGCGACGGTTGCTCGAAGCCCTACGCGGATGACGACCCTTGATGGAGGAAGCCTTGCACCGCGCTCGTGGATCTCCCGTCTCGCCTTCGCCTTCGCCTTCGCAACGAACGGAAAAAAATTTGTGGAAAGGAAAAATTTAGAGGCTCGTGTTGATAACGTGTTATGAATCAACTACTGAGGGGAGAGTCCTCAGATCTATATTTATAGCCAAAGGGGAGAATACAAGTGGGCTTATACAGATATGGGCCCAAACACTTAGGGTGACCCAATAACTCATCCAACCCAGTAAATACACGTTCACAACATAATTTTTTTTTAACATTAAGACTACTTTTTAAAACGTAGACCTTCCTTCTCCTTTCCATCTCCGACTTTCTTAACACATCAACAAAATAAAGTTAATTGTGTCCTATTGTAACCATTACTTCTCACCATAGCTTCCATCCAAACAAAGCAGTTATAAGACAATGAAAAGCATTTAGGGGAAATTATCTACCAAAAAAATGTTTAGTTGTATTATAGCAAAAACAATAAAAATAATAACAAAAAACAATTTATTAAAAGACTTAAAAACATTGGACGAAAGTATCGTTTTTAGTATTTTTACCTCTATATCCGTCCTCCGGATATAGCGACGGTTGCTCGAAGCCCTACGCGGATGACGACCCTTGATGGAGGAAGCCTTGCACCGCGCTCGTGGATCTCCCGTCTCGCCTTCGCCTTCGCCTTCGCAACGAACGGAAAAAAATTTGTGGAAAGGAAAAATTTAGAGGCTCGTGTTGATAACGTGTTATGAATCAACTACTGAGGGGAGAGTCCTCAGATCTATATTTATAGCCAAAGGGGAGAATACAAGTGGGCTTATACAGATATGGGCCCAAACACTTAGGGTGACCCAATAACTCATCCAACCCAGTAAATACACGTTCACAACATAATTTTTTTTAACATTAAGACTACTTTTTAAAACGTAGACCTTCCTTCTCCTTTCCATCTCCGACTTTCTTAACACATCAACAAAATAAAGTTAATTGTGTCCTATTGTAACCATTACTTCTCACCATAGCTTCCATCCAAACAAAGCAGTTATAAGACAATGAAAAGCATTCAGGGGAAATTATCTACCAAAAAAATGTTTAGTTGTATTATAGCAAAAACAATAAAAATAATAACAAAAAACAATTTATTAAAAGACTTAAAAACATTGGACGAAAGTATCGTTTTTAGTATTTTTACCTCTATATCCGTCCTCCGGATATAGCGACGGTTGCTCGAAGCCCTACGCGGATGACGACCCTTGATGGAGGAAGCCTTGCACCGCGCTCGTGGATCTCCCGTCTCGCCTTCGCCTTCGCCTTCGCAACGAACGGAAAAAAATTTGTGGAAAGGAAAAATTTAGAGGCTCGTGTTGATAACGTGTTATGAATCAACTACTGAGGGGAGAGTCCTCAGATCTATATTTATAGCCAAAGGGGAGAATACAAGTGGGCTTATACAGATATGGGCCCAAACACTTAGGGTGACCCAATAACTCATCCAACCCAGTAAATACACGTTCACAACATAATTTTTTTTTAACATTAAGACTACTTTTTAAAACGTAGACCTTCCTTCTCCTTTCCATCTCCGACTTTCTTAACACATCAACAAAATAAAGTTAATTGTGTCCTATTGTAACCATTACTTCTCACCATAGCTTCCATCCAAACAAAGCAGTTATAAGACAATGAAAAGCATTGAGGGGAAATTATCTACCAAAAAAATGTTTAGTTGTATTATAGCAAAAACAATAAAAATAATAACAAAAAACAATTTATTAAAAGACTTAAAAACATTGGACGAAAGTATCGTTTTTAGTATTTTTACCTCTATATCCGTCCTCCGGATATAGCGACGGTTGCTCGAAGCCCTACGCGGATGACGACCCTTGATGGAGGAAGCCTTGCACCGCGCTCGTGGATCTCCCGTCTCGCCTTCGCCTTCGCCTTCGCAACGAACGGAAAAAAATTTGTGGAAAGGAAAATTTTAGAGGCTCGTGTTGATAACGTGTTATGAATCAACTACTGAGGGGAGAGTCCTCAGATCTATATTTATAGCCAAAGGGGAGAATACAAGTGGGCTTATACAGATATGGGCCCAAACACTTAGGGTGACCCAATAACTCATCCAACCCAGTAAATACACGTTCACAACATAATTTTTTTTTAACATTAAGACTACTTTTTAAAACGTAGACCTTCCTTCTCCTTTCCATCTCCGACTTTCTTAACACATCAACAAAATAAAGTTAATTGTGTCCTATTGTAACCATTACTTCTCACCATAGCTTCCATCCAAACAAAGCAGTTATAAGACAATGAAAAGCATTCAGGGGAAATTATCTACCAAAAAAATGTTTAGTTGTATTATAGCAAAAACAATAAAAATAATAACAAAAAACAATTTATTAAAAGACTTAAAAACATTGGACGAAAGTATCGTTTTTAGTATTTTTACCTCTATATCCGTCCTCCGGATATAGCGACGGTTGCTCGAAGCCCTACGCGGATGACGACCCTTGATGGAGGAAGCCTTGCACCGCGCTCGTGGATCTCCCGTCTCGCCTTCGCCTTCGCCTTCGCAACGAACGGAAAAAAATTTGTGGAAAGGAAAAATTTAGAGGCTCGTGTTGATAACGTGTTATGAATCAACTACTGAGGGGAGAGTCCTCAGATCTATATTTATAGCCAAAGGGGAGAATACAAGTGGGCTTATACAGATATGGGCCCAAACACTTAGGGTGACCCAATAACTCATCCAACCCAGTAAATACACGTTCACAACATAATTTTTTTAACATTAAGACTACTTTTTAAAACGTAGGCCTTCCTTCTCCTTTCCATCTCCGACTTTCTTAACACATCAACAAAATAAAGTTAATTGTGTCCTATTGTAACCATTACTTCTCACCATAGCTTCCATCCAAACAAAGCAGTTATAAGACAATGAAAAGCATTTAGGGGAAATTATCTACCAAAAAAATGTTTAGTTGTATTATAGCAAAAACAATAAAAATAATAACAAAAAACAATTTATTAAAAGACGTAAAAACATTGGACGAAAGTATCGTTTTTAGTATTTTTACCTCTATATCCGTCCTCCGGATATAGCGACGGTTGCTCGAAGCCCTACGCGGATGACGACCCTTGATGGAGGAAGCCTTGCACCGCGCTCGTGGATCTCCCGTCTCGCCTTCGCCTTCGCCTTCGCAACGAACGGAAAAAAATTTGTGGAAAGGAAAAATTTAGAGGCTCGTGTTGATAACGTGTTATGAATCAACTACTGAGGGGAGAGTCCTCAGATCTATATTTATAGCCAAAGGGGAGAATACAAGTGGGCTTATACAGATATGGGCCCAAACACTTAGGGTGACCCAATAACTCATCCAACCCAGTAAATACACGTTCACAACATAATTTTTTTTTAACATTAAGACTACTTTTTAAAACGTAGACCTTCCTTCTCCTTTCCATCTCCGACTTTCTTAACACATCAACAAAATAAAGTTAATTGTGTCCTATTGTAACCATTACTTCTCACCATAGCTTCCATCCAAACAAAGCAGTTATAAGACAATGAAAAGCATTCAGGGGAAATTATCTACCAAAAAAATGTTTAGTTGTATTATAGCAAAAACAATAAAAATAATAACAAAAAACAATTTATTAAAAGACTTAAAAACATTGGACGAAAGTATCGTTTTTAGTATTTTTACCTCTATATCCGTCCTCCGGATATAGCGACGGTTGCTCGAAGCCCTACGCGGATGACGACCCTTGATGGAGGAAGCCTTGCACCGCGCTCGTGGATCTCCCGTCTCGCCTTCGCCTTCGCCTTCGCAACGAACGGAAAAAAATTTGTGAAAAGGAAAAATTTAGAGGCTCGTGTTGATAACGTGTTATGAATCAACTACTGAGGGGAGAGTCCTCAGATCTATATTTATAGCCAAAGGGGAGAATACAAGTGGGCTTATACAGATATGGGCCCAAACACTTAGGGTGACCCAATAACTCATCCAACCCAGTAAATACACGTTCACAACATAATTTTTTTTTAACATTAAGACTACTTTTTAAAACGTAGACCTTCCTTCTCCTTTCCATCTCCGACTTTCTTAACACATCAACAAAATAAAGTTAATTGTGTCCTATTGTAACCATTACTTCTCACCATAGCTTCCATCCAAACAAAGCAGTTATAAGACAATGAAAAGCATTTAGGGGAAATTATCTACCAAAAAAATGTTTAGTTGTATTATAGCAAAAACAATAAAAATAATAACAAAAAACAATTTATTAAAAGACGTAAAAACATTGGACGAAAGTATCGTTTTTAGTATTTTTACCTCTATATCCGTCCTCCGGATATAGCGACGGTTGCTCGAAGCCCTACGCGGATGACGACCCTTGATGGAGGAAGCCTTGCACCGCGCTCGTGGATCTCCCGTCTCGCCTTCGCCTTCGCCTTCGCAACGAACGGAAAAAAATTTGTGGAAAGGAAAAATTTAGAGGCTCGTGTTGATAACGTGTTATGAATCAACTACTGAGGGGAGAGTCCTCAGATCTATATTTATAGCCAAAGGGGAGAATACAAGTGGGCTTATACAGATATGGGCCCAAACACTTAGGGTGACCCAATAACTCATCCAACCCAGTAAATACACGTTCACAACATAATTTTTTTTAACATTAAGACTACTTTTTAAAACGTAGACCTTCCTTCTCCTTTCCATCTCCGACTTTCTTAACACATCAACAAAATAAAGTTAATTGTGTCCTATTGTAACCATTACTTCTCACCATAGCTTCCATCCAAACAAAGCAGTTATAAGACAATGAAAAGCATTTAGGGGAAATTATCTACCAAAAAAATGTTTAGTTGTATTATAGCAAAAACAATAAAAATAATAACAAAAAACAATTTATTAAAAGACTTAAAAACATTGGACGAAAGTATCGTTTTTAGTATTTTTACCTCTATATCCGTCCTCCGGATATAGCGACGGTTGCTCGAAGCCCTACGCGGATGACGACCCTTGATGGAGGAAGCCTTGCACCGCGCTCGTGGATCTCCCGTCTCGCCTTCGCCTTCGCCTTCGCAACGAACGGAAAAAAATTTGTGGAAAGGAAAAATTTAGAGGCTCGTGTTGATAACGTGTTATGAATCAACTACTGAGGGGAGAGTCCTCAGATCTATATTTATAGCCAAAGGGGAGAATACAAGTGGGCTTATACAGATATGGGCCCAAACACTTAGGGTGACCCAATAACTCATCCAACCCAGTAAATACACGTTCACAACATAATTTTTTTTTAACATTAAGACTACTTTTTAAAACGTAGACCTTCCTTCTCCTTTCCATCTCCGACTTTCTTAACACATCAACAAAATAAAGTTAATTGTGTCCTATTGTAACCATTACTTCTCACCATAGCTTCCATCCAAACAAAGCAGTTATAAGACAATGAAAAGCATTTAGGGGAAATTATCTACCAAAAAAATGTTTAGTTGTATTATAGCAAAAACAATAAAAATAATAACAAAAAACAATTTATTAAAAGACGTAAAAACATTGGACGAAAGTATCGTTTTTAGTATTTTTACCTCTATATCCGTCCTCCGGATATAGCGACGGTTGCTCGAAGCCCTACGCGGATGACGACCCTTGATGGAGGAAGCCTTGCACCGCGCTCGTGGATCTCCCGTCTCGCCTTCGCCTTCGCCTTCGCAACGAACGGAAAAAAATTTGTGGAAAGGAAAAATTTAGAGGCTCGTGTTGATAACGTGTTATGAATCAACTACTGAGGGGAGAGTCCTCAGATCTATATTTATAGCCAAAGGGGAGAATACAAGTGGGCTTATACAGATATGGGCCCAAACACTTAGGGTGACCCAATAACTCATCCAACCCAGTAAATACACGTTCACAACATAATTTTTTTTTAACATTAAGACTACTTTTTAAAACGTAGACCTTCCTTCTCCTTTCCATCTCCGACTTTCTTAACACATCAACAAAATAAAGTTAATTGTGTCCTATTGTAACCATTACTTCTCACCATAGCTTCCATCCAAACAAAGCAGTTATAAGACAATGAAAAGCATTTAGGGGAAATTATCTACCAAAAAAAATGTTTAGTTGTATTATAGCAAAAACAATAAAAATAATAACAAAAAACAATTTATTAAAAGACGTAAAAACATTGGACGAAAGTATCGTTTTTAGTATTTTTACCTCTATATCCGTCCTCCGGATATAGCGACGGTTGCTCGAAGCCCTACGCGGATGACGACCCTTGATGGAGGAAGCCTTGCACCGCGCTCGTGGATCTCCCGTCTCGCCTTCGCCTTCGCCTTCGCAACGAACGGAAAAAAATTTGTGGAAAGGAAAAATTTAGAGGCTCGTGTTGATAACGTGTTATGAATCAACTACTGAGGGGAGAGTCCTCAGATCTATATTTATAGCCAAAGGGGAGAATACAAGTGGGCTTATACAGATATGGGCCCAAACACTTAGGGTGACCCAATAACTCATCCAACCCAGTAAATACACGTTCACAACATAATTTTTTTTAACATTAAGACTACTTTTTAAAACGTAGACCTTCCTTCTCCTTTCCATCTCCGACTTTCTTAACACATCAACAAAATAAAGTTAATTGTGTCCTATTGTAACCATTACTTCTCACCATAGCTTCCATCCAAACAAAGCAGTTATAAGACAATGAAAAGCATTGAGGGGAAATTATCTACCAAAAAAATGTTTAGTTGTATTATAGCAAAAACAATAAAAATAATAACAAAAAACAATTTATTAAAAGACGTAAAAACATTGGACGAAAGTATCGTTTTTAGTATTTTTACCTCTATATCCGTCCTCCGGATATAGCGACGGTTGCTCGAAGCCCTACGCGGATGACGACCCTTGATGGAGGAAGCCTTGCACCGCGCTCGTGGATCTCCCGTCTCGCCTTCGCCTTCGCCTTCGCAACGAACGGAAAAAAATTTGTGGAAAGGAAAAATTTAGAGGCTCGTGTTGATAACGTGTTATGAATCAACTACTGAGGGGAGAGTCCTCAGATCTATATTTATAGCCAAAGGGGAGAATACAAGTGGGCTTATACAGATATGGGCCCAAACACTTAGGGTGACCCAATAACTCATCCAACCCAGTAAATACACGTTCACAACATAATTTTTTTTAACATTAAGACTACTTTTTAAAACGTAGACCTTCCTTCTCCTTTCCATCTCCGACTTTCTTAACACATCAACAAAATAAAGTTAATTGTGTCCTATTGTAACCATTACTTCTCACCATAGCTTCCATCCAAACAAAGCAGTTATAAGACAATGAAAAGCATTGAGGGGAAATTATCTACCAAAAAAATGTTTAGTTGTATTATAGCAAAAACAATAAAAATAATAACAAAAAACAATTTATTAAAAGAGTTAAAAACGTTGGACTGGCGACTCCGCTGGGGATCGAACCCAGAGTCTCTGGTTTCGTAGACCAGCGCCTTATCCATTGGGCCACGGAGTCGCTGACGTTGCATTTGAGAAAACTGCTTATATTAACAACAAACCTTACGTCAGTATTGCTTGCTTCAACATAACACGTTTGATGCAGCCGCTGACATTCAACGCGCACACAACCAAGAGTCTATCTTCGATTCTTCATAACCAGTATAATCATATATTATCTTTAAAAAAACAAGAACATCAATCTAACACGGCGTTCATAGTTACATGCATACAACTCCTACTGAAGAAATCACAGACTTAACCAGTATAATCATATATTATCTTTTAATTAACACTTAACTATTCATGTGCATGTAAGAACTCATTTTTATGTTACTCCTTCCATCAAGAAGTAAGATCAACTAGCTATATACTTATGATAAATATAATAATTTTTATATGGTTACAATATGCCAAATGATATCAATTTAATATGCATATATAAACATATCTCATGCTATTGAAGAGTCACATAAGTGTAAATTTCTTACATAGAAATGTGATGCGCATGAAGAATGAAGGCAAAATATGGTTTCTTATGGTTTACAATAACAACTAGACTACACTTAGGGTTTACCGCAGTTGCAGAAAATTGTTCACACGCATTCCTGTTTATGGGGTTGGAATGAAAATCTTCAACATAGTATATCTTAATTTGATGCCAATGTTTATGGGAAAAGAGTACTGATACTCAATTGGTGTTACATGGACGATACCCCTGGGTGAGATGCCTGATTGGTGAATATCAAGTGGTCCATGGAGAAGTGAAAAATTTCTCATTTTTATGTTGCACTTCCACCAATCGGAGAGCAGTAGTTCACATACTATTGGTTCGTAAACACTGCTATTGGAGAAAGGTTCGATTATGTGGTTTGTGTCTTGTGTCCAAATAAAACACCCAAATTTAACCAGGTCATTTGAGCTAACGTTTAGTTTCACATTCGAAGTGTGGTTGTTGGCTTGATAACCCATGTGGCCTGCCCTTGGGTTGGTACCAACCCCCTCCCCCTTCATCTAGTGTAAAAGGAGGGCAAGTGCTTAGTTATTTAGCATCGAACATTGAGAATCCAATTGAGCTTCTATTAAAGCATTGGGAAAGTTGTATGAGATCCTATTGGAAGTTCCATAGGATCATTGTGAGCAATCCTTGAGAGAGCCAATTGTGAGGATTTCTTAGGAGTAGTTGAGTGTCTTTTGTATCTCCTAATTGAAATCAAGAGAAGTGTTCCCTTGGTCGTTTAGACGACCTAAATCTTTTGTTTGCTCTCTCTATTTGTTCTTCGTGCTAGATACTTCGGCGATCCGATTGCTTCCGCTCGACGCACAACAATTGGTATCAGAGCTTTGGCGACGAAGATCTAGACGAAGAAGATGAGCAAAAGTAGCGACGACAATCCTTCTACTTCCATGGCGCAATCTTCAACAACGGGAACTATCGTATCCAATACAAAGTTCGAAATTGAGAAGTTTGATGGGCGGATTAACTTCGGCATGTGGAGATGCGAGGTACTTGACATCTTGAACCAACTTGGTCAAGATCAAGTACTAGATGAGAGACCGAAAACGACGTCGGAGTTGGAGTGGAGGATGATGAACCGGAACGCTTGCGGCACGATCCGGCTCTAGTTCACGAATGAGAAGAAATATCCTTTTATGGAGGAGACGGACGCGAAAGCGTTATGGGATGCTCTTGGCGAGAAGTACATGAAGAAGAACATCCAGAATCGCCTACACCTAAAGAAGAAGTTCTTTGGCCTCAAGGTAGAGGAAGGAGTTTGAGTTGAAGTACACCTCGACTACTACAACAAACTCCTCACAGATCTGAGAAATATCGACGTCAAGGTGGAAGATGAGGACAAGGCAACAATTCTCCTCAACTCCCTACATAAAGACTACAAGCACTTCGTTTCAATCTTAACCTACGGTAAAGAATCTATCATCTTCATTGAAGTTTCTAACTCTCTCACAAGCAATGAATTTAGAAAGAAGGATGACGAGAAAATGAGGGACCAATGGTCCGATGCGCTTACCGTGGTGAGAGATCGAAGCAATGAAAGGAGTGAATGCCGCAAAGGGAACCAAAGATCCAAGACGAGGGACAAGAGTAGAGCTTCGCGCACCGACATCGAGAAGGACCAATGCGCCTTCTGCAAAGAAAGAGGACATTGGGCGAGTGAGTGCCCAAAGGCCAAGAAGAAGAAAGCGGCTACCGCCAACATCGTCAAAGGTGTGGAGGTTGATGAGTGGGTCCTTGTCGGCGCTGCGAAGGGGGTAATGAAGGAGGGATGTGTACTCGACTCGGGTTGCTCGGTCCATATGACACCCCACAGAGAGTACTTTACTACTTTCCATGAAGATAGTAAGCGCAAAGTCCTTCTTGGAGACGATGGAGCATGCACGACGGCAGGCATTGGCACGGTCCGCATAAAGATGAGTGATGATGTCACACGTGACATATGCGATGTTCATTATGTGCCCGACGTGAAGTACAACTTGATATCGCTTGGTTCATTAGAAGCACAAGGGTGCAAAGTGACTATGGAGGACTGCGCTCTGAAGGTGACACGAGGAGCAATGATCCTGATGAAGGGAAAGCGTAAAGGCAGCCTCTATTACTTGGATGGTACGATGATGATGAAGACGACGAGAGTTCCAGATGAGCGAGCTACCGACTCAAGCTCACACGCACCAAAGACGACGTCTTTGGATGATCTACGAAGAGGTGGTGCTAATAGAGGTGATGGTTCAAGTCAGTATGATGGAGATACCTTATCCCCACAATTTGCACATCGGATGGATTCTATCAAAGTTTGGAGACCAAGGTATGAGAGATGCCAACCTGCAAGAAGGGTCTAGTTTGCTTTCTTTGTCAGGTGTGATGAGTCTCCGACCTTATTCGGTGAGGTGGAGCACAATGGCGACCTATGTGGACGAAGGAAAGATTGGTGTGATGAGATGGACTCAACGACGACTGATGAAGCTAAGAATCGGGTAGAGCTACTTGGCACTAGTGATTGTTCGAGGACGAGCTTATAAAGGTCGATATTGGAGTCAAGTTCGAGTATGGCTCGGACTTGTATGCTGATTGATGCGTCCCAGAACTAACTCCGAAACGATGTCGTTTACAGCAAGCGCACAGTATAGTGGCAAGCGGGTATCGAACACGGGGAAGCGGTGCTATACTACCTATCTACTCCTAGGTTGAGTTAGACTTGCGGGTTTATTGGTGGATGTGGATGAAGTGTCGTGATGGTGATGGATGCAAAAGTCGTGTCACTCGATGTCGCAAACGGGGGATTCCACACAAAGAAATAAATAAATAAAATATAAAAGATAGGGCTTTAGGACTCGCCGCTAGGACCGTCAGACGTCGATGCTCGGTTGAGACTTCTACATTGCATTGGTTTAATTGGAGAGTGTAGCATCTAGGAAGTGAATTCATGTGTCTGAGCATCATGAATCTAACGTATCACATTAACCCTGCTCGCGCGATAGGCGCATATGATACATACATTAAGGATCTACAAAGTTCTCACCACTCTCGTGATTCGAACGCTCTCAACTCGTACCACTCTCATGGGTTAGAGCTTCGAGGTATTTTAGTGGCTCTTATTGACGCAATGGCGGTAGCCGTCAATTAGTGATATATTTCGTCGATGGATCCCCTCAAGGCACGAGCCGGGCATGGTCACATACCTCGGTTGAATCCACTAACTCCCTAATTAAATCCGTAGGATACTCCTTAAGCTAATCGATTCCACCGACCGTGGGCACGATCTCAGTACGAGTTCTCCTAGGGATTTTGCCAGATCAACCAAAATACAACCCCTTTTATACCCAACGCATCATAAAAATCCCAACTTTATATGTAAATCCTAAAATCCTAGGGCTAATCCCTTAACCCTAGAAAAGATTACTCAAGCATAGCAATAGATAATAGAACGCACGAAAACTTCATTGCATGCATCAAAAAGAGATAAAACAATAAGAAACCACAAAGAAATAATAATGGAATTCAAAAAGGCAAAAGTATTTATCTTGATACAAGGGAGTGGCCTAGGGCATAGCCAAACTCCCCAAAAAGATCGTCCCCAAAGCTCTCTTAAAAATTCCTAAAAACTCTCTCCAAAACTCCACAAAAAGCCCCCCTGACAGCTGCCCAAATCCCCTCTAAAAACCCTCGCAAAAACGCCTCCCAGAAGCCCTCCCAAAATCGTCCCAAAATACGGACGTAACTTAAAATCTGGGCCCACGGCGACTCGGTCGAGTAGGTGGCTGCTCGGTCGAGTCGTCAGAAGTCTGGATCCATCGTCCAAAACGTCGCTCTGTCTGCTCGGACCGAGTAGGGTCTGCTCGGTCCAAGTAGATAGCTGCTCGGTCGAGTAATATGCTGCTCGATCGAGTCGTCAGAAGTCAGAATCCATCGCCCAAAACATCGTACTGCCTGCTCGAACCGAGTAAGCAGCTGCTCGGTCGAGTAAGCAGCTGCTCGGTCGAGCAGGCAGCTGCTCGGTCGAGTAGAAGGTCAAAAACATATTTCAGCAGCATTTTTCACTCTGCTCGGTCGAGTAGTGTACTGCTCGGTCGAGTAGGTTGCTGAAAACAGATTTGAGCACTGCAGCATCATCTTGCAAAAATTCTCCAGAGCTTATCCGACCTCCGATTGGCACGTTCTTAGTGGCGTTGGAACCTTCATGAAGTCTACTATTTGGGAAAAATATCAGAAAAATACTGAAAAATCCCAGGTGATAGCAGATTTGAAAATAGTGCACGGCTGTCCTGTTTCCAGCACTTTGGGTCGCTCGATTCCTTCGCCGCATCATAGCTCGATCAAGCGACCTTCTCTCTTGCCCCTTCCTTGCTCCAATCTTCTTCTTTGGCACCTCGAGCATGTCATCATGAGTCTCATTGGTGCTCTCACGTCGCCGATCGTCTTATTGACTCCAAATTGCTCCAATATCGCTCCAAATCCCTGAAATGGACATAAACGCTCCGAAAGTCATACTATTCCAAATTATAGTGTAAAAGTGTATGAAATATGTAAATGAGCAATCATTTTGACGTGTAATTATTTAGATAAAATGTGGAATATAATGACATAACAAAATTTCCCCAAGCTTACCTCTTACTCGTCCTCGAGGAAGACTAGTAAGAAGCGAACACGGGAGATGGATACAATGGAGATGCGAGGCGGTGGCGTGTAGTGGAGACAAGGGGTTCAATCTTAAATTCAGAAAAAACAAGAACCCAAGACATGCAAGATCTCGTGAACACACGTCAATTTGAAATTAGAACATATATACATAACAAATAATTAAATCTCGCTCAAATTAAAATAACGTGGATTCCAATAAATGTGATGAATTCGATAAATAATAAAATGAGAGTAGAGTTATATCATTTCATAGTTTATCATGCAATATAGTAAGTTCACAGAAATGAAACCAATGTCCACAACTCTTTCTCTAATCAGTATAATGTCATGGTCATACGTTTCCAAGCATGCGTGGTATTTTGTTATACTTCATGGAATGAAGTTAGCAAATCCAATCAAGGTAAGGCCTCACCACACTACGACCATTTCAAGACTCCTAGAACCCATCAACTTTGCCATGTCTTTGTTCTATATAGAAATGGAGATAAGGATATGGGATTTCTGTACTTTTATATTGTTTTTGGCTATATGAATATTTCATATGTATTTTTCTTTCTTTATATACACGAGAAAACTCAATATATACAAAAAGCGGCCTATGCATCCCAGACCAGACGGTCTTATGGCATTGGGTTACGAAAAACCCCTAGGGCCTTTTATTCATGATATTTGTTTGAGTTTTGCATTTTTGGGATTTTTGCAAACTCACGTAAACGCGATGGAAGGCAAAACATGATCAAAGATCATTTATTGGCTATATTCACAAAAGAAAACGAAAAAGCATAGAATTTAGACATGGCTCGGTTTCAGGAATCCTAATCATCACTACTTTGGATGTCGTGGGGTTATCCTATCTCTTTTGAATCACTAAACATCCATGAAGCAATATAATTATTAATCAAATCACGCAGGAGTCAAATGATTTTTAGATTTGATTTATTCATTTTTCGCTTAACTGTTTCGAGAATGTGGTTGTGAAACTATGGATTCTACTATGAAAAAGCATATTAACAAAGATACACTAATCAAGGAATCGAACTCTAATCTAACAGATATCAAAGTTCATAAAAAAATAAATCCACGATATTTCATAGAAAATGAGCATATGAGACATAAATATAGAAGTGAACATGGTTCATATGGAAATTTCAAAATGTGTTTCACGATGAAGCAAAGTGCGTGCACTATGCACTCCCCCAAGCTTAAACATCACATTGTCCTCAATGTATGTATGATATAATAGAGGACAACGACAAGATGGGGGGCCACTCAAGAAAATAGTTTCTCTCCCCCAAGCTTAAACATCGCATAAATATTGGGGAGAGAGGTGAAATAAGCGCCAAATACAAGGGTGGGCATGGATGATAAATAGTGGGTTGGGTGCAAAGGATAATTGAGACATCATATGTGGTGAATTTATTAAACTAAGAAAGCATATAAAATCCTATACTGTCCTCTCACTGTCGAGAGGATTCGTGATTATTTAAAGCATAAAATTCTACACTACTGGATTGATATCACATATAGCAAAAGGCAGATCCAATATCTTTACCGGTGCAGGAAACTGTTCTAACTGCTCCTTCCGTGGCTCCGCCAGGTGCATGTGTCCACGGACTCCATCAGACTCCAGCAATGCAAATCCCATCATCTCGCCAAGGACTCCACCTGTACCCTGCAAAAGATAATCCGCATCAATCTGATGTGGATAATTCTTCCCCAAAATAAAAGTTTTCTAAAGAATATCATCAAAAGAAATATGTAAGTAAAAATAGGTAGACGATACTTCCCTGAAAATACATCTCCGCTCTCATGTACCACGACAATCAACTCCTCGTTGTTTTCCTTTGTTTCCTCAATTAACTCTGGCATAATAGTGTGGGTCTCGTCAGGATGCTCCTCATCATCGTCAGACTCATCCCATTGCACCTCTTGATCATATTCAATAGCATCCATGTGTGCTAACTTCTCGCTCTCCTCCTCGTATACGTCTCATCTTACCTCTTTATTATTTGTATGTGTATCCTGTAAAAGGCACAATGAGTCATCTAAATATGAATCATAATAAACATCGTACACGGGAGGGGAATCAAATGTAGGAGAGGAGGGGGTGAAGAGATCTCCCTGAATGGGAGCAGTAAGCTCTGGTGGGTGGTCCTCTGAGGGATGCTCAGCCTTGTAGAAAGTGGAGGTGGCTGCGGTAGCTCGAAAGGAGGAGGGTAATGCTCGGTATCCTCATAAATGGTTGTGTCCTTGTCCCAATGCACGACCTCCTCGGTGAAAGTCTCTGGCTCCGCGTGTAATATTTAAAATAAATATAGCTCTGCCTCCTCGCGATGCAGTGCTTCGGCCTCCTCTTCGGGTTCCTCTGGTATAACAGACAAAGTGAATTTCATCTGCTCCTTTTTATGCCTATGTCTTCGTTTCCGTCCTGGAACTCGAGGCACTGGATGGTGTGGCTTGGCCCTCTCCACGGTATGTGTAGGTGGCTCTATAGGCTCCTGTATCTCGGCCACGGTATAAAAGTGGGTCTTATGCCCCTCAACTAGAGCGTAGACTCCATCATCAATTGTGCCTGTGGAAGAGATATGATGAGTAATAAAGTTTTGAAATCAAAGCTCAAAAGGGTCACCTGCCGTTATTGTCAGTGGACCAGTGCATCGAACTGCGTCCACGATGCTTCTCAATAGGTCCATATATGTGTCCTCCGCTGGCAGCTCAGATGTCTCTATTTGTGGAGTGTTGATGGTGTAAAGGTGGATATGATCACCTTCAAGTGAAACATGCACTCTGTCTACGATAGTACCTGCATCAGAGACATTAGCCATAACGAAATCGATGAGTACTTGGTCGGATGGTTTACATGCCATAACGGTTAGCGAACCGGTAGATCGAGCATCATCTATCATTTGCTCCATGGTTGCTGCCAACTGCAGATCACTGAACATTTCCACTTTCATCCTCTTCATAAACTCACGTGAGAGTCCCTTTAGCCTTCCAGCAAAGATATCAAATAGCCTGGAACCATCCCACTCATGGTCGGACTCCGTATGGAACATCCCTAACATTCTTTCGAACTAGCACAATGCTTCTCTGAAGGACTCTCCATCAGCCTGATAGAATATAACGAGGTATATATAGAATCGTATAGAACCTGGTCGGATCCTTGGAAGCACCATCGCTGCATCAACTGTACCTGATCAAGCAAAGTAGACAACCTAGAAAAGACGTCAGTGGTATAAAGAGAGATAAAGATAATAATAATATCATGTGGTGGGGAAAGTCCTCTCGGTTTATTATTATTATTTTTGTTTTTTTGTTTTTTTGTTGTTTTTTAACGCAATCTAATCAACCTAATTGTGGTAAATAGATAATATGGCGAAACGCCTCCCTGGTAACGGTGCCATAAACTTGATCCGTCCGAAATGTAACCCTAGAACGACCTAGTTATGGCGCGAATTACACAGAGATAAATCCCCGGCAACTGCGCCATAAACTTGATGCGTCCGGAATGTAACCCTAGAGCGACCTAGTAATGGCGTGAATTACATGGAGATAAATCCCCGGCAACGGCACCATAAACTTGATGCGTCCCGGAACTAACTCCGAAACGATGTCGTTTACCGCAAGCGCACAGTATAGTGGCAAGCGGGTATCGAACACGGGGAAGCGGTGCTATACTACATATCTACTCCTAGGTTGAGTTAGACTTACAGGTTTATTGGTGGATGTGGATTATGGAGTGTCGTGATGGTGATGGATGCGAAAGTCGTGTCACTCGATGTCGCAAACGGTGATTCCACACAAAGAAATAAATAAATAAAATATAAAAGCTTAGGGATTTAGGACTCGCTGCTAGGACCGTCGGACGTTGATGCTCGGTTGAGACTTCTACGTTGCATTGGTTTAATTGGGGATTGTAGCATCTAGGAAGTGAATTCATGTGTCTGAGCATCATGAATCTAACGTATCGTATTAACCCCGCTCGTGCGATAGGCACATACGATACGTGCATTAAGGATCTACAAAGTTCTCACCACTCTCGTGGTTCGAACGCTCTCAACTCGTACCACTCTCGTGGGTTAGAGCTTCGAGGTATTTTGGTGGCTCTTATTGACGCAATGGCGGTAGCCGTCAATTAGTGATATATTTCGTCGGTGGATCCCCTCAAGGCATGAGCCGGACATGGTCACGTACCTCGGTTGAATCCACTAACTCCCTAATTAAATCCGTAGGATACTCCTTAAGCTAATCGATTCCACCGACCGTGGGCATGATCTCAGTACGATTTCTCCTAGGGATTTTGCCAGATCAACCAAAATACAACCCCTTTTATACCCAACACATCATAAAAATCCCAACTTTACATCTAAATCCTAAAATCCTAGGGCTAATCCCTTAGCACTAGAAAAGATAACTCAAGCATAGCAATAGATAATAGAACGCACGAAAACTTCATTGCATGCATCAAAAAGAGATAAAACAGTAAGAAACCACAAAGAAATAATAATGGAATTCAAAAAGGCAAAAGTACTTATCTTGATACAAGGGAGGGGCCTAGGTCATAGCCAAACTCCTCAAAAAGATCGTCCCCAAAGCTCTCTTAAAAACTCCTAAAAACTCTCTCCAAAAATCCACAAAAGTCCACCCTGACAGTTGCCCAAATCCCCTCTAAAAACCCTCGCAAAAATGCCTCCCAGAAGCCCTCCCAAAATCGTCCCCAAAATCCGGACGTAACTTAAAATATGGGCCCATGGTGACTCGGTCGAGTAGGTAGCTGCTCGGTCGTGTCGTCAGAAGTCTGGATCCATCGTCCAAAACGTCGCTCTGTCTGCTCGGACCGAGCAAGGTCTGCTCGGTCTAAGTAGATAGCTGCTCGGTCGAGTAATAGGCTGCTCGGTCGAGTAGTCAGAAGTCAGAATCCATCGCCAAAAACATCGTACTGCCTGCTCGGTCGAGCAGGCAGCTGCTCGGTCGAGTAAGAGGTTGCTCGGTCGAGTAGAAGGTCAAAAACATATTTCAGCAGCATTTTTCACTCTGCTCGGTCGAGTAGTGTACTACTCGGTCGAGTAGGTTGCTGAAAACAGATTTCAGCACTGCAGCATCATCTTGCAAAAATTCTCCAGAGCTCATCCGACCTCCAATTGGCGCGTTCTTAGTGGCATTGGAACCGTCATGAAGGCTACTATCCGGGAAAAATATCAGAAAAATACTGAAAAATCCCAGGTGATAGCAGATTTGAAAATAGTGCACGGCTGTCCTGTTTCCAGCACTTTGGGTCGCTCGATTCCTTCGCCGCATCATAGCTCGATCGAGCGAACTTCTCTCTTGCCCCTTCCTTGCTCCAGTCTTCTTCTTTGGCACCTCGAGCATGTCATCATGAGTCTCGTTGGTGCTCTCACGTCGTCGATCGTCTTATTGACTCCAAATTGCTCCAATATCGCCCCAAATCCCTGAAATGGACATAAACGCTCCGAAAGTCATACTATTCCAAATAATAGCATAAAAGCGTATGAAATATGTAAATGAGCAATCATTTTGACGTGTAATCATTTAGATAAAATGTGAAATATAATGACACATCACTGACGATATGAGATGACTTTGGTGGGCCCTTTTGGGGGCAATGAGGCTCTACGAAGTCATATGAGCCTTTCGATGCAAGATGATGGGAACACGAGATGATTCTCACCAAGGAGGAGCGTTGACGGTCAATTGTGTGACATAGACCTAATATCTCGCCAAGGTGGAGATTTATGATTGTTGGTTTGATAACCATGTGGGCTGCCCTTGGTTGGTGCACCAACCCGAGGGGGTTGGTGCACCAACCCAATGGGTGGTTAGTACACCAAACCCCTCCCCTTCATCTAGTATAAAAGGAGGGCAAGTGCTTGGTTATTTGGCATCGAAAATTGAGAAACCAATTGAGCTTCTATTAAAGCATTGGGAAAGTTGTATGAGACCATGTTGGAAGTTCCATAGGATCATTGTGAGCCATCTTTGAGTGAACCAATCGTGAGGATTTCTTAGGAGTAGTTGAGTGTCTTTTGTATCTAATAATTTAAATCAAGAGAAGTGTTTCCTTGGTCATTTAGGTGACCTAAATCTTTTGTTTGCTCTCTCTATTTGTTCTTCGTGCTAGATACTTCGGCGATCCGATTGCTTCCGCTCAGCGCACAACACGAAGTGGCGGGAGACCGTCAATATGCAACAGGTCATGATACAACATTATTATGCAGGCACAGGAGCCCGCCGAAGCCTATGGCTTTGGCCCAGCAGCCCAGAGGTCGACCGTTTCTACATTTAAGACGATAGCCTAACTAACCGTTAGGCTTCCTCCTTTAAAGTATCAACTCATAATGAAGGTATTAGATGACCGATCGTTAAGATTATCATCAATGCGACAACTCAGCACCATAAAAGCTCAGACGTTGCCCTTTAACGTCCCGCCTATAAGTACTCTCTCGGACAATAGGAGAATGGATCTGATCTTTTATAGGACAATCTCCTGCCAAGTACTTCAATACTCAGGATCTGCTCCACCTAAAAACTCTTACATTTCCTCTATAGATTAGCGTGATAACTATCGGTTGGTCTCCCACTAGATCGGCCATAGTTACCACAAGCTCTTTGAGTCATTATTTGACTAAAGCATCGGCGGGGATTAGGTCGATCCGACCTTCTTAACGTGCTATTTGTGTTGCAGGGAGTCAAAAGTAGCCCAGAGATGGCTCGGACTTAACTCCAACAGCTCAAGCTGAGGTCTGCTCGGCCCGAAGATAGCTCAGACCTACTTCCATCAGCTCATATTCAGGGCAGTGTTAACTCATCCAGGCCCTATCAGCCGACACCGTCTTCCTACACCGGTTACTGCAACCGCACCATCATCAATGATCATCCAACCACATCACGGGTGAGAAAACACTTATAAACAAATTCCCACTGATACATCATTATCATCCAAGCCTAGGAGCCCGTCGAAGCCCACAGTTTCGATCGAGCAGCCCAAAGGCCGATCGTTTCTTCATTTAAGGCGATAGCCCGACTAACCGTTGGGCTTCCTTCTTTAAAGCGTCGACTTATAATGAAGACATTGAATGACTGACCATTGAGCTCATCATCAATGCGACAACGTATCATCATAAAAACTCAAACGTTGCCCTCTAACGTCCCACCTATAAGTACTATCTCTCAGACAATGGAAGACATGATCTGATCTTTTCTAGGACAATCTCCAGTCAGGTACTCTATACTCAGGATCTGCTCGGTTTAAAAACTTTTACATTTCCTTCATAGCTCGGCGCGATAACTATCAGTCGGTCTCCCAATAGAACGGTCATAGTTACCAAAAGCCTCCTTGAATCATTATCTGACTTAAGCATAGGAATGGATTCGGTCGGACCCCAGATCCGACCCTCCTCAACGAGCTTTTTGCATTACATGAAACAAAAAGTAGCTCGGAGCTAGCTCGGATTGAGGTCTGCTCAGCCCGGAAATAGCTCGGACCTGCCTCCATCAGCTCGGATTCAGCACGTGGTTAGCTCGTCCAAAGCCCAGTCAGCCGCCAACGTCTTCCTACACTAGCTACTACAACTGTACAACCATCAAGGATCATCCAACCACATCAGGAGTGAGAAAACATCTGTAAATAATTGGCACTGTCTATGGGAAATGAGTTGACATCCACGTAATAAGCCACATCGACGATGACTCGACCCACCAATCAAGAGACTGAAAAGTCAATTACCGTAGGGACAGTGGACGTTACGCTGCATCCCATGGATCCCAGTTCTTCCACTCATAGAATGCATGTGCCATAATTTGTGATTTTGAAGCAGTTACATGCGTTCTCATGGAGGTGAGCGTCAATACTCAAGCGCCAACTGCCGTGATAGAACGATTGCTGGTTTCGCAGCCCCAGCCAACCATGAGCCCACCAGTCATTCCAACTCCTCCTCAGCAGCACCCAGAAGTGCCACACGCCACATCAGTGAGCCAAAGAACTATATCTATTAACCCGAAACGATAGTTCCTCTTGCTTTCTTCTCCACACTAATAGCAATAGTGCCACATCTCTGCTCGTCCTAAAGGAGCTCAGGACGGTGAGACTAGGGGGCTCCATCTCAACTACATCATTTCTCATGGGCTTGTTGCCCTCACTCGATAGAGCTAAGGACCGTCGCCCTACTCTGGTTGATGATCGACAGAAAAAGAACTGTCGTAGACAACATCGCAGCCTTCATTGTAAGTCTCACACAGGCCTCAAGAGGAAGGCTCGGAGAGGCAGCCTCCACCATTCGAGCTCTTCCAACAGATTGGATGAGGAGTTGACCTCTTGAAGAAGAAAATCACATCGGTCCAGCTGTCGCCCAGATTCAAGATGTTCGACCTAAGCAAATATGATGGCTCGGGTGATCCGCATGATCACGTCCAAGACTATAAAGGAGTGATGGAGATACAGAGGGTCGACAACTCACTCCTTTGTCGAGCTTTCTAAACAACTCTACGGAAGGCCACGAAAGAGTGGTACAATGAACTTTCCAATCGGTCTATTGGATCGTTCAAGAGCTTAGCCCAAGTCATCTGCCAACGATTCATGGCAAGGAGAAGGATGAAGCGAAGCTCGACCGACCCACCTATTCACCTTTGTGCGACAAGAGGAGGAAACATTAAGAAGCTTCCTCAAACACTTTAATTCTGAAAGGCGAATGTTAAGAGCTGCAGTGATGAGGTAATCATCACTGCATTCAAGGAGGGGGTTTGGTGTGAAGACTTGATAAAGGCTCCGCATCAGAGACCACCCCGCAGCTAAATCAATTCCTTACCAGAGCGGAGTAATATATGATGGCTGAAGAGGCACTTGGGCTCCGAGAGCTATCCGAAGAAACATCAGTAGATCGGTACTATAATTCCAGAGCCGGAGATAGCTTCCGCTTGGGTGACCCAGTCCCGAGGAAGGTAGCATTCTCCCTAGAGATCATCCATCAAGCCAAGCTCGCTGCCAAGTGGGAAGATAACTCGTCCTCGCAGGCTGATATGGTTATACGATCAGGGGCCAACGCCCACGCGGGCAGATATAGTAATACGATCAGGGATTACTCTCAGCCTCATCCATTCTTGGAATAGAGAACATCCATGGAGGTATAAAGAACTAGTAAACCGAGCAGACCCTTGTGCTATTTTTTCGGTTTCTTTGTTTTTCATTTAAACTATATCTTACCGAGCTAATATACCTGCGACAAATGTACTCCAAGAGAGCATCTGATCGGTCTTTCCCATTTTACTTTCTCTAAAGTGCCCAGGTAGCTCAGAAGACCTCACATGCCGATCTAGCTATACGATCGGTGGGTGCCTTCGCGGGCCGATCTAGCTAACGATCGAAGATTACTGTCAGAAGACCTAGTGGGCTACTCAAATATAGAATTGGAGGACACTCCCTCGTGGTCCAATCTAGCTATATGATCGGAGATAACAGTTAAGACTTTGCGGGCTGGTTGGATATACAATCGAGAGTCATTCCCTTACGTACCGATCTAGCTATACGATCGGAAATTATTCTCAAGATCTCACAGGCTGGTCAGCTATACAATCAGGGGCCACTCCCTCGTGGGGCCAAATTTAGGTATATGATCGGGGATTGCTCAGAATACCTCATGGAATGGTCGGTTATACAATCCGAGATGCCCTTACGGACCGATCTAGCTATACGATCAAAGATTACAGTCAGAAGATCTCACGGGATGGTAAGCTATACGATCAGGGGTCACTCCCTCGTGGTCCGATCTAGCTATACGATATCGAATTTGCTCAGAAGAACTCGCAGGCTGGTCGGCTATACGATCATTTGTTACTCACTCGCATGCCGATCTAGCTAAACTATCGGAGATTACTTTCAGAAGATCTCGCGGGCTGATCGGCTATATGATCGGGGGCCACTCTCTTGCGAGCCGATCTATCTATATGATCATGAATCACTCTCAGTCGACCTGCTAATCTCAGCATTGCCACATCATCCGACCTCAACCGCCGTAGCGATTGAGCTCGGGAGATAGGGGCCATTGATATAGCATTATTATCGAGGCCCAGGAGCCCGTCGAAGCCCAGAGCTTCGGCCCAACAACCCGAGGCTGACGGTTTTCTCATTTAAGGTGACAACACGACTGACCGTTGTACTTTCTCTTTTAAAGCGCCAACTTATAATGAAGGCATTGAATGACCGACCATTGAGCTCATCATCAATGCGACAACTCAGAACCATAAAAGCTCAGACGTTACACTCAAACGTCCCGCCTATAAGTACTCTATCGGACAATGGGCGAAGGGATCTGATCTTTTCTAGGACAATCTCTAGTCAAGTACTCATATACTCAGGATCTGCTCTGCCTAAAAACTCTTACATTTTCTTCGTAGCTCGGCAACCGATCTTGCCATATTTACCACAATGATCCTTGAGTCATTATCTGGCTTAATCATATGAGGGGATTAGGTAGGACCCCAGATCCGACACTCCTTAAGGAGCTATTTGGGTTGCAGGAAGCCAAAAGTAGCCCGGAGATAGCTCTGACCTAGCTCGGATATGTCTCCAATAGCTCGGACCGAGGTATGCTCAACCCGTAGATAGCTCAGACCTGCCTCCATCAACTCGGATTTAGGCCGGGCTTAGCTTGTTCATGGCCCAGTCAATCGCCAACGACTTCCTACACCGGCTACTGCAACTGCACCATCATCAAGGTTCATCCAACAACATCAGGGACAAGAAAACACCCGTAAACATGTCCCACTATAGCTAACATGTCTCCCATAGGTAAGAAAATTCCGCACAATATGTCGGTAGTCCATCATACTATTGTGAACAAACAAGGCGGATAACTCCCAAAGTTGTCTTACATATATGCAAGAATATTCGTCTAATTATG
This sequence comes from Scilla litardierei, assembly GCA_030789695.1. Taxonomy (NCBI): domain Eukaryota; kingdom Viridiplantae; phylum Streptophyta; class Magnoliopsida; order Asparagales; family Asparagaceae; genus Scilla; species Scilla litardierei. The sequence goes on along the minus strand of CM061137.1, from coordinate 12,319,195 downwards.
CTGGTAGCGGTCATAGATTTTTAATCTCTCATTGCAATCAAGCGATTTACCAACATTTTGAGTTCTTTCCTATCTATTACGTGATCGTAAATGAAGGGAGAGAAAAAATACTTGCTCACTCAAATCTCCTTGACACGATGCTAATGATTATAATATGTGCAGTTGTCAATTATCCTAATCCCAATAGTCTTTATGAGGCAAGAATGTTATTGATATAACCTTAGGTACCAAATTGAAGCAATTATCTCAACATCAAATAATCAAAATACAAGCATCATAGTTTCATTTCTAAGCCAAAAATCGTAGTCCAAATCCATGAACATAGAATCTGGAGCTTACCTTCCATGGGGCAAACACATCCCACGAATACCAGAACCCGGTAGCACAGACCACGGCCTCCGCGTCACCTATCGCCTGCGCCAGCTTCTCTGGCCCCTCCGTCACATTAGCCCTCACCTTCAAAGCAAACAACCCAAAATTTTAATTAAAAAACAACCCAAAGAGACAAAAAAATATTCAGTTCATGAACCCACAAAGTCCAAATCTGGGTCTTTGGGCAGATTGCTTCTGGCATTGTCCAAATCGAGAGCCCCGGCTCTCACTGCATAACCTTTTGAGAGCAGCTGCTCGACGATTTTCTTCCCAGTCCTGCCGCTTGAGCCTGCAACAAAAATCTTCTTCTTGGTTTGTTGAGGCGTCTGGGTTTGGTTTTCTTGTGTGATTGTGCTCGAGCTTGCTGTAGTTTTCATTTGGGTATAGAGTTTGGGGGTCAGCGAGCGAGAGGAGAAGAGATGTGAGGAGATGAGAGCAGAGGCCACCATTGCTCTCATACCCATTCTTCAGTTGAAAAGGGGCAGAAAAGGCCCCGCGGTTTTGTTTTGGCCATGGGAATTTTGCAAACATTATTGAGTTGTAAAGAAATACTGTCAATGTTAAAGTACTAGTCATTGCCTGTGCTCATAAGGCACGGTTTATTTAATGGCTGAGTTTTTTTCCCCACGTCCAAATTCTCTTATCCAATTTCTATTGATAACATCCCTCTTTTATATGATAGATATCCAAATTCTCTTATCCAATTTCTCATGTCCAAATTCTCTTATCCAATTTCTCTTGATAACATCCCTCTTTTATATAAGGGAATAATGGGTATCATACGCCATATGAGGCCTTGCCTCATATTCCCTCTCACATAAAGCAACCAAGTACATGGGCTTGTACTTGGTTGCTTTAAGTGAGAGGGAATATGAGGCAAGGTCTTATATGGAGTATGATACCCATTATTCTCTTTATATAATAGATGTTTCGCTATAAAATTTCCGGTTTTAAATAAATAGTTTATATTTCAAAATAAAAAAAATAGAGGGTAGATTGCATTAAAATACCCTCGCGTTTGGACCATTTTAAGTAAATATCCTGAGGCTTATTTTGGTCAAAATATATACCCAAACGTTAGGAAATATTGCAAACGTGATACCTAAATGAATTTTTCCGTCCAAAAAACAAGTCACGTGTCTGCACGTGTGTAAAACTAACAAGAATACCCCTCCCTCCAACATTAACCTTTCCCACATAAGTCTCCCCCCATTTTCTAACAATTTCCACATGCGCCTTCAAGATTAGGGCAAAGAAAGGGAAAAGAGGCCGGAGCAGCAGCCGTACGACGGATCAGCAGCAGCCGTAGTTTGGGTTGTTGAGTATTGGACTTCTCCCTACTTGGTATTAATGATGAGCAAACATAAATACTTGTGACTAATCCCAGATTTTGCAGTTAATCCATTACCTAAGCTTATTATGAAGATCTACTTGCAATGGATGTCACTCAAAGATCATTGAAGGCAAATGAAATGGATTGGATGATCGTAGATGATGATTGAAGCTCCATGAAGACTTCAAGCTCATGCTTTGGATAGAAGAGAGTATTCGTCAATGTAAATTTCTTATATCTCTTCTAGTATGTAGCTTAGAAGTAGAACATTATTGGAGCACACACACATCTTCATTTCGGTCTTAGGACATCATTAGTTCAATCGTCCTTAGACTCCAATTTATTTCTATTTTGATTGTGCATGTATTGTTTATAACGGTCGAATGTTGAACGTTTTACAGTTGCCTGTCTCAAAAACAATCGACTATGTTTTGTTCTACAGTCGTCTGTTATGCACAAACTTTTCCAGTCTAGTTTTGGGCTTCTCTGCTTTCATTCCCACATGCGACTTATGAATGATTCACAGGCGTATGTCCAAGTGACAGTCGACTGTGTTTTGTTAATCAGTCGCCTGTCTATATTTAGCCCAAAGTCTATTTCCCTGATTACTCTGGCCAATCGACTAATGTTGAATTTACAATCGACTGTCCAACGGAACAGTCGACTGTCAATGCTGCATCAGTCGTCTGTCTGTGAGCCAATTTGTTCACTCAACTCTCTGGAAAATCTCAGGGTTTTGACAGTCGTCTGTAGAAGGAATTACAGTCGCCTGTTCTGATTAACAGTCGACTGTCGTCTCCTCTTCAGTCGTCTGTCCTGTTATCCCAGACGTTTTCCAGAATTCTTCAACTTACCCATCTTACGGCCAGTCGCCTGTAGTAGGATTTACAGTTGCATGTTGGTTTAACAGTCGACTGTCTATGCCTCATCAGTCGACTGTTCACGTGGTAAGTTACCATTATGAATTCTCACCTACCCTATCTGACTGTGCAACAGTCGACTGTGGATTTCTCAACAGTCGACTGTCGCGGGCTCAGATTCTATCCGTTGAGATTTTTCTCACGGATTTCAAAGCTGTTTTGCTGAATTCGGTTGTACGATTTTGAGAAACCTATATAAGGAGCATCTACTATTCCATTGAGAGGTTTCTCATTCTTCCAAGTTTCATTTTGCTAAATCTCTCAAGATCAAAGCTCTCAAAAACCCTAAAGCCCTAGGAATTCCTATCTTCAATCTCTTGCTCTCCAACCTAGAAAAAAAGAAACATCTTCTAGGCATTTGGTGCAGTCAAAAGAAAGGGCTTTACTCTCTTCCAAGAGAGTCTTACAACACACAACACACTTCTCCTTCAAGTTCTACTTCAAGGCATAGGTGATTGTAAGTGTTGCTTTCATATTTCATAACTTTCGTTATTTGAATTTACTCTCGGGTTGTGAGTGTGGTTTGCTTGCTACCAAGTTGTGGGAGTCAAGGTCAATCGATTATATTTCGATTTCACTTGTAAGGTTGCTACAAGTGGGTTTTAAGAAAACCTCAAGGTAGGGTTCTAACTTGAGTATCCGGTTGTTAACCGGGTGGAAGGGACATAGGATTACCGGGAACAAGTCGGGAAGTGACTTGGGTAATCCGAACCCTTGAAACATCCTTGCGTTTGTATTTGTTTCATTTTGGGTTTATTTTCTATTCCGCACTATTTTTGTTGGTTAGCTTTTTAAATTGGTGTAAATATCTTTTTAAATTGCTTAAACACTATTCAACCCTCCTTCTAGTGTTTTCTCTATAGCCAGGGTCCTTATAATTGGTATCAGAGCGTAAGGTTATAGCTATGGCATCCAACAACAATAACGTTCCTCCACTGCCTTCGTACAACAATCACGATCGTGATGGAGCGTCCACTCTTTTCGAAGGTCAATCAACGGTGCGTCCTCCGCGTTTCAATGGCACGAACTTTGGCTATTGGAAATGCCGGATGGAAACGTTTCTAAGGAGTGCTTCACTTTGGAGAACCCTCCATAAGGAATACGTTGAGCCCACCGAAGAGGATTTCGAAAAAATGGACGACTTCCGAAAAATCCGCCGAAGTCAACAACGCAAAAGCAATGAATGCTCTTTATTGTGCGTTGGATCCGAATGAGTTCAATCAGATATGCACATGTAAGAGTGCATATCAAATTTGGAACCATCTCGTCGTTACCTATGAGGGAACGAACAAGGTAAAACTTTCTAAACTCTATGTTGCCGTGCAAAACTTCGATATGTTTCATATGCAGGAAAATGAAAACATAGCATCAATGTACGGACGTTTTACCGACATCACCAATGAACTGGAAGCTCTTGGCCAAACATACACCGAACCAAAAAAGGTAAGGAAGACCATAATGGAAATGACCTCCAAATGGGAAAGAAGAGCTATCTCCATCGAGGTGGTCAACGACTTGAAGACTTACATAGTTGTGAATCTTATTGGGACTCTCATGTCTTATGAAGTAAGACAGGAGAACCGATTAAAGATTCGAGCTATGATGAATCTTTCGGAGGCCAAGAAGAAAGCCTTGGCATTCAACGCCAATTTCTCATCCTTCGATAGTGAAGATTCAGAAGATGAGATGGACTTGGGTGAAATGGCCCAAATGGCGAAGAAGTTCCAATGCTTCTTTCGCAAAGGTAAATTTCCATCTAACAAAAGATTTGAGTCTACTAATAATACTTCTTCTCTTTGCTTTAAGTGTAACAAGCCAGGGCACATCAAAAAGGATTGCCCAATGCTAAGAAACAAAGAGAAGTGGAAGGCTCCGAAGTACCACAAGTGTGACAAGAAGAAGAGAGATAAGAAGAAATGACTCCTCGGTACATTCGATGACTCAAGTGGAAACTCATCAAGTGATTTCGATGATGAGAATGGTGAAAGTGCCCACATGTGCTTCATGGCCCGAGAAGATTCACTCTCTGATGATAGTGATTCCAACATGGATGATACCGAGGTAACAATGGATGAATTATGTATTGCTAATGAAGAATTATTTGCTAAGTATCAATCTCTAATGCTTAGATATACTAGCTTAAAGAAATTGAATGTTAGCAATCCATCCATTCCATGCATTATCAACAATGACACCATTGTCGATACTTTAACTCTTGAGAAAGCGAATTTAGCTTCTCAAAATGTCACTTTGAGAGATGAGGTGAATAACCTCAAATCTCAACTAGATCAAACACATCCTAATGATAATAGTGATCTAGTTATACGACACACACAATTGGGTTTAGAGAATGATTCTCTTAAAACCCAAGTGCACGAGCTCAAAGCACGGGTGTCCAACTTGGATACCAATATTTCTTCTCTTAAGGAGAAATATGATCTCATGTCCTCCCGTATTGTGAGATTCAATAAGGAAAAAGGACAATTGGATGATTTGCTTGCAAACCAATTTCCGGCCACACATGATGTTGGTCTTGGTCTTGTGGAAGCTGATCGACCCCGGGCGTACACCCGGAAGAACGGTTGTAGTTTTACCGCAAGTGCACGGTGTAGCAGCGAGCGGGATATCGAACACAGTGAGGACGAATGACCGTGCTTGTTCCAATCACCCTGGCTATTCAAGAAGAAAGATTTGCCTTTGGCGATCCTGTCACAATCGTCAGACAAAGTGCGGAAATATCGAATCAAATAAAGAACGTCTAGGGAATGGGGAATCCCCGCTACTCACCGTATCTCATAAATGTGGTTCGTCGGTTTCAAAATTGCTAGATTGGGATTTTGGATGGACTAGTTGCAACTGAATGTAGAACCAAGCTCACGCTCTCGCGCTGTTGCCGGTCTATAGCTATCCTAGGTTTGGGTCCAATCTCTTGCAAACCCTAGCCTAGGAAAACTAGCATTAGGGTCAACATCATCGTCCAATCGCGCACCGAGCCCAATCTCTTGCAAACTCGGCTCGCGATCTAGATTGGGATAGTTCCTACCCGTCCAATCTCTTGCAAACGGGTATTGGCACGGAATTGCAACCGGAAACCCTAGTATCGGTCCAATCTCTTGCAAACCGATACTACGGAAATTCGATTCCAACCCAATTCGGATTTCTAGGGTTTCCTATCGAATCGGGATCCAATCTCTTGCAAATCCCGATCGGTATGAACTCCTAGCTAACCGTAGTAAATTGATCCCAATCTAATCCCTAGATATCAATTCTAGCAAAATTTCTACTAATTCATCACAAATATGAAGTTGGGTTTGTAGGGTTCATCCCCACGCCCCAAGACGTGGCGACTACTCACAATTCATAGCAAGATCACAAAAATAATCAATGAAATAAGCAATGGGATTCATCACAATATTGAGATATGCAATAAAAATAGAATTTTTGGGGAAGAGAAAGACAAACCAATGGAGTTCTTCAATTAATCCAACAAAAATCAAACTTTTTCTCCTCTCCAATCTCAAGAATAAAACTAAAAAGCTAATCTAAAAAGCTGCAAAAAATCTAAGGAGAAGCTCTCTAAAACTAGGGTAAAAACAGGGGTTAAATAGCCCCCAAAATCGTCCAAAAACTGTGACCAAAATACCCCTGCGCAGCCTGTTTTCCGCAATTTTCGCTACAGGCAGCGCGTCGCACTCGGCCGAGTGACAAAAGTCGCTCGGCCGAGTGAGAAACCCTGTAATTTTCCAGTAAGTCGGGGCCTTCAGGGGTCTCTACTTCGGGGGCGGCTCGGCCGAGTGAGTTGTCGTCACTCGGCCGATGGCTTCATTGTACTCGGGCGGACGGGATTCTCCACTCGGCCGAGTGGGTCTTCTGAAGCTCAGGCAGCCGAAAAACAGAAACTTGGAGATTTTTGAAGGGCTTCGTCTGGGCGCCACTCGGGCGGACGTGGTCTCTTCACTCGGCCGATGTGGTCTCCGTCGCTCGGCCGAGTGCACATAGGAATCGTGTCTGCTCTGGTCGGCCGAGCGGTGTCTCTCTGGTCGGCCGAGTGGGTCCTCCACTCGGCCGAGTGGGACACTAAACATGCCCAATCTGCTTATTTTGGCCTCCTCGTCGCTCCTGCGACGTCCGTTCTTCTTCCGCTCCTCTCCAACAGCAAAATACCCCTCGGGGAGGTCGTCGGTGACCCTCTGGAGTAAGCGCATCTCGAGATCACTCCAAATCGCGCCAAATCACCTGAAATGCGACAAAAACAACAAATCGTGAAAAGCATCGCAATATCGTCGATATATCGTGAAAAACATGATTTGGGCGATCTAAATGGCATGCAAAAATGCGGGAAAAAGGTGTAAAATAGGGAGTGATCAAAATCCCCCAAGCTTGCCTCTTACTCGTCCTCGAGGAAGATAAGTAAATGGCGAACCCGGTGGAATTTGGAAAACGAAAATGGCGAAAAATGAAAAATGAAAAACGGAGAAGAATGGAAAACGAAATGAAAATAAAGAAGAGAGAAAGAAGCGAAGAGGTAAGCTACTAGATCATTTTCTCAGGACGGGGGTTTCACTTACTCATATAGCATGCACCGAATGAAAGACTCATGTCAAAAGATTTTATTTTGATATCATAGTATAATAGTGCAAATAGAAATGGAAAACCCACGAACAACGATATAATCATGAAAAACGGAATAATTTTAAAATTAACATCGTCTGAATCATTTAAAGCGGTATACAAATCACAGATCACACACTTTTCAATTGAATGCTTTCTATCAGGAGTATAAGAGTATCACACAATAGAATAGAGAGAATAGAAAAGTATGGATTTCATGAAATGAACGCTAGGCTTAGATTTCTGGATTTCGTAAAGCTAGAAATAATCTCACCGAGTATAGAATATTACTTAGCCTAGGTTGTCGTGCAACGTCAAGTAGTCACTCTCTCACACATCAATGGATCCCCTCCCCCAAGCTTATCTATAAGCGTGGTGACATAAAAAAATATTCACATCCCCATTTTTATATAGCTCCAAAGGTAATAAGAAGAAAGAAGAAAGAAAGAAAGAAAGATGGGATCTTTTATTGAGGATTTTTCCTCTTTTCTCTTTTTTTTTTTTTTGCAATAAAAATATATACACAACGATCCCAACTCGAAGAGAGATAATGATGTACAAGAATGTTTTTCTCTCTTTTTTTAGAGAATAAGAGATTTGGAGCTAGGAATTAGTAGCGGGGGAAATGCCATAAAATAGAATCGCTAAGGGGAGATTCACCAATGATTTTAAAAGTAGAGAAATGATGTTCAAGATTTGTGGAGAAAGAAATAGATATAACTCTCGGTTCACTCTATAAGACATGCACGACAACTTCAGCAGGGTAATCTAATCTACTCAGTTTCGATCACAAAAAAAACTAACTAATCCAGATTTATCATAGCTAACATCATTCAATCATCCTGAAGTGAAGTGTACAATTCATGCATATAGAAGTGATATAGCAAAAAGAAATCAGTACTCCAGATATAAGCATTCAATGCGTGAATCTTGGTGTGTTTTCTGTGATAGCATACATATGAATATTCAGACTCAGCTAATAATAAAATTTCATCCATTTTCATGTGGCAAAAGTGTGGGTTACTATCTCTAGATGCAAGGCAAGTCATAGCATATGATATCAGAAATAAAGTCTAAGACATGACAAATATAGCATGCATATAGAGTAAGCTAAATCCAACGTCATCATCATCATAGAAAAGTCATCTCTAGCATGAGATGAAAAAGAAATAAAGATAAAGGGAAAAAAAACTATTTACAATGCGGCACACAGAAAAATAAGAAAAACGTGATGCATGGCAAAATAAAAGAAAAAATGATGAAAAATAAGTGCAAAAGCGAAAAATGGTGTGAAAAACTAAAAATAAAGGTGGCAAATCGAAAAAGAACGTGAGAACTCACTCCCCCAAGCTAAATGGCACAGTGTCCTCAATGTGCAAAGTGTGGCACACTGAGAGACAAGAAATGTGAGGGGCAAGTGAGGATGCATGCATGATGAAAAGAAAAATGAAAAGAAAGAAAAAGACATGAAAATATGATGCGGACATGATGCATGCACGGATAGGAGTGATATAGATATATAAGAGTGTCACCAAAAACGCTCCCTCTCTCCCAGAAAAGATATATAAATATATGGTCGACATGAGAGTCCCAAAATAAGTGAGGGGAGGGGGGGTGGGCAAAAGTGCAACAGGACCCAGCAGAAACGGGCAGCACAACGGCAAAAGGAATCGATGGCATCAAGGGTGCCTAGGAAGGTGGTGCTGCACCGTCTCCGTCCTGAGGTGGAAGTGGTGGTGGTGGCTGGACAGGCCGCTGAGCGGGTGTGGGTGTGGAAGTGGTAGCAGGTCGAGTGTGTGTGGAAGTGTGGGCGGGAACCTGCTGGGTGGGTGGGGGTACGCGCGGGAGACGCTCCAGGACCTGAGTAAGACAGTAGTGAATCTGGGGGAGCAGGTCAAAGCGCCCAGCCATCGCAGAGACGGTGGAGGACAGGGTCCTAAGGTCGCCTCTGAGGCCACTCACCGCCCCCTCTAGAGCACGAATGCTCTGAAGTACAGTGTCGGGGGGAGGTGGTGCAGAGGGACGCACCGGGCGGGGCTATGCAGGGCGTGGCTGGCGTACTCGGGTCGCGTAGGTGACTGGCTCAGCGGGGAAGGGTACAAAAGGTGCTGCACTCGCAAATGTGGGCCTGGCCTCAGTGTGAGGCCGGGGCACCGACTGGTGAGAAGTAGAGACAGCAGCAGCGAAAGAAGAATGCAAAAGTGGCAGCGAGGCGGCCAGAGAGGTCAGTGGCACAGAAGTGTGGACAGACGCCACGACACTCTCGGAAAATACAGCAGGGGTGGAGACAGAGGTGACTACCACTGGGGTGGAAGTGTGTGGACCAAAAGGCGCAACCCCAGCGGAGATCATGCTAGCCATGGTCTCCACGACTGCGGTAAACGAGGGCTCTCCACTCTCAACAAAGGTCGGTGGGCGCTCGGGGAGTGCGGAGCAAAGAGGCTCGACGGACAGAGGGCCAGTGGTGGTGGTGGCAGCCTCGGAAGTGGTGGAGGTGGTGGTAGTGGGCTCAGCTGAGGTACTCCCGACACTGACAGAGGTGTCAGGAGTAGTGGAAACGTCAGGTATAGGCTGAGGGGCCACGGGGTCAACAGGGGCAGCAGGCTCGGCAGGGTGTGCAACAGGGTCTGCGGGGGCAGCGTGGGCAGCGTGGGCCTACTCGGCCTCCTCGGCCTCGAGTACGTAAGCAGCGGGGATGAGAACATCCATCGCAGGGAGCCAGTCTGCCTGGGCTGGTGCAATCTGAGTCCGATCTGGGCTCGGAAGAATCATGTAATCGGCCCCGTAAGGGCCGTGCAACCAGACCCAGTGACGCTCACCGTGCGGACGAAGCATCTTCATCCGGGCCATAACATCTATCGACAGAGAAGTGGGGCCCGGGACTCGTCGCAGGTCGTCGGGGAAATCCTCGCCGGTCATAAGGGCAAGCAAGGTGATCAGGCCGCCGCAGCATATCGGTGAGCGAGCGCCCACCGATACGATGATGCGGTCCAAAAACCAATCCGCGACATCGATCACGACGACGGGGACAAGCTCATCGCCATCCCTAGATAGAGCTCTGGGACATGTCATCGCATAGAGCATGTAGAGCTCCGACGTAGACATCGTGCCCGGCTCATATCTGGCCAAAAATGTCGTCGCCATAAGGCGCTGAGCAATGCGGAGGCAGGGATGGACAATGGCCGAGGCCTTGGCCCTACTAGGGTCAAAGGCAGCGTGAAGACCCGTAATCCGAGCCCAGAAGGCACCTGCGTCGAAGGAAGGTGGGGGGATATGGGTGGGGCCGTAACCGCGATCGGCTCCGGGGACAGCGGGCCACGAGAAAAACGCTCTCATCATATCGAGAGTGACCTGGCACTCTCGATCCATGAACCGAAACGAGCATCCCTCGTCGGTCCGGGTGATCGAACTCAAAACCTCAAGTGTCGGGCGGGTGAACGTGTCCGCCGACGCCTGGAAGAAATCTCGCCAGCCCACGTTGTCGTACAATGTGAGCATCCCCTCTAGTACCCCCAGGCGTCCTAGGTCAGCGAGGTGTGCAAACCTGGAGGGTACGATCGAGCGCTGGGAGATACGGTCGAAGACGGCACGGTGTGCGTCGTCTCGGAACGTAATCCCGAGCGGCCCGACCAGTGGAGCCGGTGGTGGTGGCTGTGGAGCGACAAGGAGAGGCTGTGCGGGCTGTGCGGGCGCTGCAGGCTGTGCGGGGTGTGCGGGGCCTGCAGGCTGTGCTGGGTGGATGGGGTGTGTGGGAGACGGTGGAGGAGAGTCCTCCAACTCGTGGGAGGGGCCGGCATCATCCGACCGCTTCCGCTTGGCGGAAGCTCTCTTCGACCGCGGCCGTGTCCGGGGCGGCATATCGGCCCCGAGCGCGCCGAAAAAGTGTAAAAAGTGCGGTGTGTGTAAAAGAGTGGAAGGAGTATACCCAGACACGCCGCGAGTGCTAAGCAATGGAAGCGTGCGAAGTCAGTGCCTCCACGAAGCTCAAATCAGTCCCGAGAAGCTCCCCTGGGCTCCCCTAAGCTCCCAAAATCAACCTGCGCATGAAATGGCGATATCAGCGGGTAATATTCAAAACATATGGAGCATTAGGGGTATCATAGATAGATATAGGAATTGATTTGGGTTAGGGGTTCGTTTAACACATGGATCCTCGAAGAATACACAAAAAGAGGCGAAAAGGGGCGAAATAAGCAATACCGGAGGTGGCCGGAGACACAGCCGCCGGCGGCGACTCGGGCGAGGCGCGACGAGTGGTCGGCCGGCAGTGGCTGGCCGAGCGGCGGCGTGGCAGCGGCGGTCGGGCGAGTAGGGGGGTGCGAGCGGGCGAGGGAAGCTGAAAGGTCGGGGGTGCGAGCGGGCGATCGGATTTTAGCGTTTCGAAAAACGTGCCCCCCTCGACCTCTTATATAGCAAAAGTTACGACTCGGCCGAGTGACTTGGCCACTCGGCCGAGTACGGTCAATAGAAAATTCCTCCCCGCTTACGCATCGGCCGAGTGGCCTTACCAGCCTCGGCCGAGTGGAGTAAGTCCATTCGGCCGAGTGGCTCAAGCGACTCGGCATGACTCGCCTTAGGAGGGTATCCGTTTTACTCGGCCGAGTGGGAATATATACTCGGCCGAGTAGCAGTTATATTGAAATCAGGAAAATAAACAGAGAGTTGGGTACAGCAGACTTCCCTCGTTCGTGAGTGGCTCGGCCGGACGAACTTCTGTACTCGGTCGAGTGACTAGTATGCTCGGCCGAGTGAGCCTTGTGTTCTGCTGTTTGTCTTCGTTTGGGCTCTAAACTCCGTCTTTCTTCCTCCAGTCGATTCCATCTTCCTCCTAAGCGTCGAGCGCCTTCTTAGGGCGCTCCTCGTCGTCTCGTTCATCCTCCTCATGATGGATTTACCTATCTCCTCTCCTGTCAAGAAAAATAGGACCAGTTATCACAAAATTTTTGGGCGAACGACTCAAAACACTAAAAATTTCTAAAACGAAAATAAAGAAAAAGTAAAAATAAAGCAAAAACCGTCGGGTTGCCTCCCGACAAGCGCTCGTTTAAGGTCGTGAGCTCGACCCCCTATAATTTTCAATCAATGTGGGATGTTTGGTGCATATGAGATGCACCCATCAAACTTTCCGGGGAGCGCGCTTGGATTTGGACGTGGCGGCGTGTTCTCCCTCGGTGGTCTCCCATCTCGAATAGTGTTGGGGGGAGGCTCCCCCAAGCTAGCATTTTCTCCGGTCAACGGCTTCACTGGCGATGCCGATTTCCGTACCGGCGGAGCTTTTTTTGGAGACTTTAATTTCGAGAGCTTACAGAGCTCTCGAATCCTTGCGACATCAGCGTCGCCTTCATCATCTTCAGCGGAGAGGTCGGGGGAATCATCTTTCTTCTCATTTTGGCCTAAATCCGGGCCTTCCTCGAAATCTTCATCGAATAGAGCGCCAATAGAGTGGGGGATCGCCTCCTCAATTACCTCATCAAGGAGGTCCATGTAATCAAGTTCCTCGTGGTAAGGCATGTGTTTCATAGCCTTAGGAATGTGAAGCTCCACCTCGATGTTGCCGACATTTAAAGTTAGGGTACCTTCGCGCACGTCGACAATCACTCCGGCGGTGGCGAGGAACGGGCGTCCAAGTATCAATGAAGTATCTCCCTCCTCCTTAACGTCCATGATAACGAAGCCACACGGCAAGCATATTCCCCCCGGGACTTGTAGCGGGATGTCTTCGGCGATCCCCACCGGTCTTGTTATCCGTCCATCGGCTAATTGAATGCGCATGTCGGTGGGTTTCAACTTTGTCCCGGTGTTTAGCCTTAAGAACATGGAGAGAGGCTGAGGCTCACACTAGCCCCTAGATCAACCAACGCCTTTTGAAGAGGAACGCCGCCCAAGGTACAAGAAATCCGAAAACTCCCCGAATCTTTAAATTTGGCCGGCTCTTTTTCTCTCTTAGTAAACCAAGAGCCCTCCTCGGCTAGCATAATCTTCTCCTTCCTCTTTCTCCCCGAAATCAAATCCTTTAAGAATTTAGCATATGTGGGGATTTCCACGATGGCGTCGAGGAAGGGAATGTTGAGGCTAACTCCTCTAAGATACTCGAGAAACTTCGCTAGCCTTTTCTCCATTTTCGCTCTAGCGAGCCTTTGGGGGAATGGGACCGGTGGCATGAAGCGCCTTTCCTCAATCAATTGTTCCGCTCTAGATTTCTCCTTTTCTTGTGGCTCTTTCTCCTTATCATCTTCAACTACCGGCTCAATTGGATCCAAGCTTTCCTCCACGGGCTCCTCGGTAGGAATCATAGCGGGGGAGGTGTCCTTCCCGCCTCTAGTAGTAACGGCAACTACGGCATTGATGTGGCCGGTGTTGCCCCGTGGGTTTTGCTCGGGTTGCGCCGGCAATCGTTGAGTGTTCCGATTGAGCAACGCCAATTGCTCCGATATTTGAGCCACAACGGTATTAAGGGAGTCTTGCCCCGCCTTCAAGGTAGCATTGACCTTATTTTGCTCGACCATAAACGCCTCCACTCTAGCTTCGAAGTCGGATCGTTGTTGAGCTTGTGGAGGGTTTTGATTTTGATTCCTCCACCCTTGATTGTATCCGGGCGGCCTATATGGTGGAACTTGTTGCTTCGGTTGAAAATTTTGTTGAGTAGGCCCCCTCGGTGGATAGTGTTGTTGTTGGGGTGGTAGTGGTGGTCGGGCTTGTTGAGGTGGCGGTTGTGGCGGGTTCAAAGCTCCTTCATTGTTGGCGTAAGAGAATCCGGGATGATTTCTTGCGGCCGGATTGGCCCAATATCCTTGGTTCCCCGCGACATATTGTACTTGCTCCAAGGATCCTTCTCCTTGCTCTCCTTCCGAGTACATGGCTTGAGATTGGTCTTGCCAATCACACATTTGGTTCGTTGGAGCGGAGGTAGAAGGGGCTCCTTGGGGCTCCGTGATAAACTTCTCCAATCTCTCCACTACCTTGTGGAGAGAATCAAACTTGCTCGTAAGCTCCGCTACGGCCTTCGCCTCGTAGATGCTAGTCGCTTTAAGGAGGACGTAGAGTGTCCTCGCTCATCGCCCCATTGTTGATTATTTGAGGCCATCTCCTCAATTAGGTCCGTAGCTTCCTCGGGAGTCTTTGACAAGATATCACCATTCGCCGCGGCATCAATAATTTGTTTGGTCCCCGGTTGGAGACCATTGTAGAAGCTATGAACTAGCTCCCAATCTTCTATGCTGTGGTGCGGGCATTGATGCTGCAAATCCTTAAAACGCTCCCAAGCCTCATAGAGCATCTCCTGTGGTCCTTGCTTGAAGGACATGAGAGCGCTCCGGATCTTCACCGTCTTGGATGGCGGATAGAACTTGTCAATAAATGCACTCGCCAACTCGTCCCAAGAGGTGAAAACTCCGTCAGCCTGCGTTCTCAACCAATAGAGTGCCTTGTCCTTTAGCGTGAAGGGGAAGAGACGTAGTCTGATGGCATCGATGGAGACCCCCGGCATCTGAAATGTGGCGCACTTCGACAAGAATAATTGGATGTGGTAGTGGGGGTTCTCATGGGCGTTCCCATGAAATGGGTCTTGTTGCATCAAAACCACCAATCCAGTCTTCAGCTCAAAGTTCTTGTCAGCCGCCAACTCCGGCACGACAATGGATGAGGTCGTAGAAGAGGTCTTAGGCCGAAGCCTATCTCGAATAGAAATTAGCCTCGCCATCCTTGCCGCCAATTGTTCAGGATTTTCCGGGTTGGTCATAAACCACCCTTCCGGATTTTGTCTCCTTTCCGCTCTGAGTCTCCGCGCGGTACGTTCGATCTCAGGATCAAACAATATAGCTTCAGGGTCCGCCGTAGATCTCGTGTACATGCACAGAGAAAACAGAGTTTCAAAGAGATGATTAGTACCGTGGAAGGGTTAGGTAAAAATAAAAAAAAACAAAAAATGGAAATAATAATGATAATAAAATAAAGAAGGAAGTAGCTAGGGGTGGTAAGATCAAACGCAATCGCCTCCCCGGCAACGGCGCCAAAAACTTGATCGACCCCGGGCGTACACCCGGAAGAACGGTTGTAGTTTTACCGCAAGTGCACGGTGTAGCAGCGAGCGGGATATCGAACACAGGGAGGACGAATGACCGTGCTTGTTCCAATCACCCTGGCTATTCAAGAAGAAAGATTTGCCTTTGGCGATCCTGTCACAATCGTCAGACAAAGTGCGGAAATATCGAATCAAATAAAGAACGTCTAGGGAATGGGGAATCCCCGCTACTCACCGTATCTCATAAATGTGGTTCGTCGGTTTCAAAATTGCTAGATTGGGATTTTGGATGGACTAGTTGCAACTGAATGTAGAACCAAGCTCACGCTCTCGCGCTGTCGCCGGTCTATAGCTATCCTAGGTTTGGGTCCAATCTCTTGCAAACCCTAGCCTAAGAAAACTAGCATTAGGGTCAACATCATCGTCCAATCGCGCACCGAGCCCAATCTCTTGCAAACTCGGCTCGCGATCTAGATTGGGATAGTTCCTACCCGTTCAATCTCTTGCAAACGGGTATTGGCACGGAATTGCAACCGGAAACCCTAGTATCGGTCCAATCTCTTGCAAACCGATACTACGGAAATTCGATTCCAACCAAATTCGGGTTTCTAGGGTTTCCTATCGAATCGGGATCCAATCTCTTGCAAATCCCGATCGGTATGAACTCCTAGCTAACCGTAGTAAATTGATCCCAATCTAATCCCTAGATATCAATTCTAGCAAAATTTCTACTAATTCATCACAAATATGAAGTTGGGTTTGTAGGGTTCATCCCCACGCCCCAAGACGTGGCGACTACTCACAATTCATAGCAAGATCACAAAAATAATCAATGAAATAAGCAATGGGATTCATCACAATATTGAGATATGCAATAAAAATAGAATTTTTGGGGAAGAGAAAGACAAACCAATGGAGTTCTTCAATTAATCCAACAAAAATCAAACCTTTTCTCCTCTCCAATCTCAAGAATAAAACTAAAAAGCTAATCTAAAAAGCTGCAAAAAATCTAAGGAGAAGCTCTCTAAAACTAGGGTAAAAACAGGGGTTAAATAGCCCACAAAATCGTCCAAAAACTGTGACCAAAATACCCCTGCGCAGCATGTTTTCCGCAATTTTCGCTACAGGCAGCGCGTCGCACTCGGCCGAGTGACAAAAGTCACTCGGCCGAGTGAGAAACCCTGTAATTTTCCAGTAAGTCGGGGCCTTCAGGGGTCTCTACTTCGGGGGCGGCTCGGCCGAGTGAGTTGTCGTCACTCGGCCGATGGCTTCATTGTACTCGGGCGGACGGGATTCTCCACTCGGCCGAGTGGGTCTTCTGAAGCTCAGGCAGCCGAAAAACAGAAACTTGGAGATTTTTGAAGGGCTTCGTCTGGGTGCCACTCGGGTGGACGTGGTCTCTTCACTCGGCCGATGTGGTCTCCGTCGCTCGGCCGAGTGCACATAGGAATCGTGTCTGCTCTGGTCGGCCGAGCGGTGTCTCTCTGGTCGGCCGAGTGGGTCCTCCACTCGGCCGAGTGGGACACTAAACATGCCCAATCTGCTTATTTTGGCCTCCTCGTCGCTCCTGCGACGTCCGTTCTTCTTCCGCTCCTCTCCAACAGCAAAATACCCCTCGGGGAGGTCGTCGGTGACCCTCTGGAGTAAGTGCATCTCGAGATCACTCCAAATCACGCCAAATCACCTAAAATGCGACAAAAACAACAAATCGTGAAAAGCATCGCAATATCGTCGATATATCGTGAAAAACATGATTTGGGCGATCTAAATGGCATGCAAAAATGCGGGAAAAAGGTGTAAAATAGGGAGTGATCAGAAGCAAATGCATCCAATGCACGCACTTCCTATAGTGGTGTCACTATAGACTTTGTGAGGCCTTCCTCTGGTGCATCCACAAGTGGTGTCAAAGACACTATAGGTAGCAAACCTACCAAGAAAGTCACCACTTCACCATCTCTTCCTTTTGGCAAGAAACCCACTAAGGGTGGAAACCAAAAGAGAAGCCTTGCTTACATATACACCAACATTCATCCACGTATGAAATCTCCTACTTCACAAGTGGATACTCATGACACTTTTTATGCTCCACCTACGGACACGTACAAATCCATACATGAAAAATACTCATGTACGTGCTGTTGAGTATTGATTCCCCTGATTTTATGTGGAAGGAACGAATATGTGGAGGATATTTGACCTTGTGTATAGATTGATGTGTTAGGAATTCTTACAGATTATCCAGCCCCTTCTCGTTGGAGGAGAATGTGTATTTATAGGTTGCTGGAGTCGGTTACTTTAGCTGAGTGACAGCGTCAGGGGTCCGACCGAGGATGTCAGAGCCGAACGTGTCAGGCGTGCTTTTGTCAGGCCGTCAGAGCAGTTAATGTCAGGTGTGCTTTTGTCAGGATGTCTGGCGGCGAAACAGCTAGGCGTGCTTTCGGCAGGCGGTCAGGCGGTGAAGCGGCATGTGCTCTTTTGTTAGAGTTGTCTGTAGTGAAACTACTAGTGGCGTGGCGTCTTCCTTCGTGTGTGAATTGGTTGGTGAGCGACGTCTAGGTGAGCTTCCGGGGGACGAGCTGCTCTGGGCGTGAGCTGTTTTGGGGGCGAGCTTGTTGTTCCACTTGGTGAGCTTCTCTGGACCTCGACGAGCTTTGCCGAACTAAACTGCAATATGGGGATTCGACGGGCCAGGACTTGGGCCTTGATCTAGTGGGATATCTCCTGGGCCGATCTTGAGGTCGTAACAATTGTCCCTATCATTCGAGTTGGAAACAGAAAGTCCGAATCGGCTCGGATGACCACATCACTCTATTGGATGATGGTTGTATCATTAAATGCGAGTCGAAAGCCAAATCCTTGAAGTCCTCATGACGATTCGGTAGTGGAGAGATATCGAAGAGCACCCTCCATTTGGCGCACGACACGTGCCGCGTGTGGCTCTGGAGAGAAGCTGAGGCGATGCCTCCACTTCAGATCTTGCCATATGGCCTACTCCTGACGGTAGAGATCGCCTGACGTGTTTTATAAAACCGGTAAGGGGGACGATTGAAGGCTCCTGATTTTTTGAATTTGTACTTTCCTCTCGGTCTTCGTCTTCGATCGTTCACATCCAATCTCGCTTCGTCGGAGCTCCGGCGATCTCTCTCTTAGGTACTCCCTTCTCTCTTCTCATCAGATGACTTCATCTGAGTCCTCTTCTTCTAACAGACACGCCGAGAAAAACTTCGATGAGTTCATCGATGTTAGCTCCGAGGGGGCAGATGAACCGGCGGTGTCGACAGAGTCTTGGCCGAAGGAGTGGGAAGCAGCCCCCACTGTCCCATCAACGTCGACGACCCCTAAGAAAGCCAAAAAGAGGGCCCAAGACCGACCCTCGACAGGGATACATCAGTGGTTCCTGCAGAGATCCTGACCATAGCTCCTAAAATAAAGCATATCAGCCACGCCGAGATTCGTTCCAAGTTTATCCGGTCGCCCTATGACGTTCGCCTCCCTACCCCCGATGAACAGGTTTGTTCGCCCAGGGACAATGAAGTCGGGGTCTACGTCCCGACCTTCGATCTCGGGCTTCGATTTCCACTCCACCCCTTTTCTTGTTCATGCTAAACTTCCTCAAGCTTCCGATCTTCCAATTGATGTCGAACTCGATCAGCGCCAGGGTTGTGTTCATTGTCATCTGCTTCGGTAGTGGCATAGATCCGACCTTGCCGATGTTCCGGTATTTCTTCGAAGTGAAGCGACAAGGAGCGTACTATTACGTCAATGCGAGGAGGGACTGGCATCTTGTCGTCGATATGCCGGGTAAAGTAAGGGAGTGGAAAGAGAAGTTCGTCTTTATCTCGACGCCGGCGGACTTGTCTCTGCAGACGAACTGGGGAAGGTTGAACCCCACCATGCACGAGGGGGTGACTCTAGGGGGCGGGATCTGGAGATCTCCAAAATCTTGACGGAGATCCCCCACGATATCAGGATACATGCGAAGCTGGTCAAGGAGCACCAGATCGCCCTCCATATCTGGCCCGAAGGTACTGCGATCGGCACTTGTGTGGAAAGCTTATGTGGAAGGCACGAATATGTGGAGGATATTTGACCTTGTGTATAGATTGATGTGTTAGGAATTCTTACAGATTATCCAGCCCCTTTCTCGTTGGAAGAGAATGTGTATTTATAGGCTGCTGGAGTCGGTTACTTTAGCTGAGCTGGTAGTGTCAGGGGTCCGACCAAGGATGTCAGAGACGAACGTGTCAGGCGTGCTTTTGTCAGGCCGTCAGAGCAGTTAATGTCAGGTGTGCTTTTGTCAGGATGTCTGGCGGCGAAATAGCTAGGCGTGCTTTCGGCAGGCGGTCAGGCGGCGAAGCAGCATGTGCTCTTTTGTCAGAGTTGTCTGTAGTAAAACTACTAGTGGCGTGGCGTCTTCCTTCATGTGCGAATTGGTTGGTGAGCGGTGTCTAGGTGAGCTTCTGGGGGGACGAGCTGCTCTAGGCGTAAGCTGTTTTGGGGGCGAGCTTGTTGTTCCACTTGGTGAGCTTCTCTGGACCTCGACAAGCTTTGCCGAACTAAACTGCAATATGGGGATTCGACGGGCCAGGACTTGGGCCTTGATCTAGTGGGATATCTCCTGGGCCGATCTTGAGGTCGTAACAATTGTCCCCGTCATTCGAGTTGGAAACAGAAAGTCCAGATCGGCTCGGATGACCACTTCACTCTATTAGATGATGGTTGTATCATTAAATGTGAGTCGACCACCAAATCCTTGAAGTCATCATGACGATTCGGTAGCGGAGAGATATCGAAGAGCCCCCTCCATTTGGTGCACGACACGTACCGCGTGTGGCTCTGGGAAGAAGCTGAGGCGATGCCTCCTCTTCAGATCTTGCCATATGGCATACTCCCGACGGTAGAGATCGACTGACGTGTTTTATAAAACTGGTAAGGGGGACGATTGAAGGCTCCTGATTTTTGAATTTGTACTTTTCTCTCAGTCTTCGTCTTTGATCGTTCACAGCCAATCTCGCTTCGTCGGAGCTCCGGCAATCTCTCTCTTAGGTACTCCCTTCTCTCTTCTCATCAGATGACTTCATCCGAGTCCTCTTCTTCTAACAGACACGCCGAGAAAAACTTCGATGAGTTCATCGATGTTAACTCCGAGGGGGTGGATGAACCGGTGGTGTCGGTAGAGTCTTGGTCGAAGGAGTGGGAAGCAGCCCCCACTGTCCCATCAACATCGACGGCCCCTAAGAAAGCCAAAAAGAGGGGCCCAAGACCGACCGTCGACGGGGATACATCAGTGGTTCCTGCAGAGATCATGGCCATAGCTCCTAAAATAAAGCATATCAGCCACGCCGAGATTTGTTCCAAGTTTATCTGGTCGCCCTATGATGTTCGCCTCCCTACCCCCGATGAACAGGTTTGTTCACCCAGGGACAATGAAGTCAGGGTCAATGTCCCGACCTTCGATCTCGGGCTTCGATTTCCACTCCACCCCTTTTTCTTGCTCATGCTAAACTTCCTCGAGCTTCCGATCTTCCAATTGATGTCGAACTCGATCAGCGCCAGGGTTGGGTTCATTGTCATCTGCTTCGATAGTGGCATAGATCCGACCTTGCCGATGTTCTGGTATTTCTTCGAAGCGAAGCGACGAGGAGCGTACTATTACGTCAATGCGAGGAGGGACTGGCATCTTGTCGTCGACATGTCAGGTAAAGTAAGGGAGTGGAAAGAGAAGTTCGTCTTTATCTTGATGCCGACGGACTTGTCTCTGCAGACAAACTGGGGAAGGTTGAACCCCACCATGCACGAGGGGGTAACTCTAGGGGGCGGGTGTTGAGTATTGATTCCCCGGATTTGGTTTTGATGATGAGCAAACATAAATATCGTGAACTAACTCTTTGTGAGCGCAGTTATGGAGATCGTCGCCAAATGTCTACGTACATCAAAAGTGACGTCTCAAGACTTCTCAAAGCACGTGATCGTGTGCCTGAAGCTTCGTTGAAACTCAAGGACCTTTATTGAAGTCAAGAGATTTGGATTGAAACTTTGAAGACGGTTCGTCATGTTTAATTTATTGTCTTCTAGCTTCATCGTGTAGAATGTTAAGCCTTGAGTAGGTCTTACATTATTAGAGCTAGGATTATAGTAGAAGCCCTTAGAATCTTTTCCGAAGCTTATCGCTTCTTTCCTCGGCTTCTTATGCATCTTAGTTGGTTCAAGAAGAAGAACCAACCGACTAGATGGCAATCTAGTCGGTCGACAATCCTTCTTGAACCGACTAGATATCCTACTCCAATTCAGCTCATTCACTGTTGACCAATTAGTCGGTCCAAGAAGGTTCACCGACCGACTAGTTGTCAAACTAGTCGGTTTGGAATCCTTCTTAGACCGACTAGTTATATCTTCGTTTTCACAGCCTGAGCTACTGTTTATCGTTAGTCGGTCAAAGAACAATCACTGACCGACTAGTTGAGAAACTAATCGGTTAGGATTTGTTCTTAGACCGACTAGTTCTCCTTGTAGACAGCCTATCGTATTTCATCTCTTAGTCGGTCAAAGAACACTCACCGACCGATTAGTTGTGAAACTAGTCGGTTGGCAAGTCTTCTTAGACCGATAGTGCTGTTTCTCCTGAACCATCTTTATTGGCTGTCATCCTCTTAGTCGGTCCAAGAAGAATCACCGACCGACTAGTTGAGAAACTAATCGGTCAGTGATCCTTCTTAGACCGATTAAGCTACTTCAGAATAGAGCCGTTGGGGCATTTATTGCATGAATTTTGACTCTCTCTCTTCTCTATCCTATATAATCTTGAGTTGCTATTTCATAGAATTCAAGGCTGATATTAATTGCATTTTAGAGAATCAAAGAGAAGCATTTATTCTCATTTCCAAGCTTTCAATTCTCACTAGAATCTCTCCCTCACTCTTATTCCTAAAGAGAGATTCATTGATTGTGAGCCCTTCAAGCCAAGAGCTTGATTCTAGGTCACCAACTCCTCCCTAGGCTTCCATTGCTGGTCAACTTCTTGGAGCTAGGGTTTGGTGCCTTGTTCTCCTCCAAAATCCTCCCTGCCCTAAAATCGTAAGTTTACTCAAGGCATAGGATTTTGTTGGTAAGCATTTCATATTTCATTTTTACTTTGAATATTGCAAGTTTTACTCTCGGTTGTGAGAGTTGTGTGTGATCCCGGTTTGTGGGAGTCACATTTTCATTTGTGTATGATTTGATCTTGTAGAGGTTTTCTACAATAATTTCATAGTGCAAATTTGAGTTAGAGGTTTCTAACTCAAGTATCCGGAGGGGATCCAGGTGTTTGGGACGTAGGATCACCGGGAACAAGTCGGGGAGACTTAGGTGGATCCGAACCCGTTATATCGTTTGTTTGCGATTGTGTTTTTATTATTGTCACATTTTTATTTCCGCATTGTTGGTTGAGTTTGCAAGATAATTAGGAATTATCTTCTTAATTATTTTAAAGTACTATTCACCCCCCCCTCTAGTACTTGTGCAGTAGCTATCAGGGCATTACATTTGGTATTAGAGCCAAGTTCATAGCTATGACAAACAACGACTACAGCGTTTTCAAGAACCGTGAAGGAGTTTCTTCGGTGTATAAGGACACTCCTCAACTAGGCCTCCCTTCTTCAACGGTACCAATTATGGGTATTGGAAATGCCGGATGGAAATTCCTCCGGAGCACTTCACTATGGAGAGCCACGTTGACGGAGTATATCGAGCCCACCGAACCAGACTTCGCCAAGTGGACTACCGCGGAGGTCGCCGCGGAGGTGAACAATGCCAAGGAAATGAATGCCTTGCAATGTGCGTTGGAGCCCGAAGACTTCAACAAGATATGCACATGTAAGAGTGCATATCAAATTTGGAACCAACTCCTCATCTTGCACGAAGGAACGAGTACGGTAAAAGACTCTAAACTCGTTGTTGCTAACAAAGAGTTCGAATTATTTCACATGGAACAAGGTTAAAGTATGAAGGAGTACTATGCTCGCTTCGTGGACATATCCAACGAATTGGAAGCTCTTGGGAAGAACTATATCCAAAAGGAGAAAGTCGCGAAGATTATTGACGGACTTCCTTCTTGTTGGGAAAAGCATACCTTCGCCATCGAGGAAGGTAACGATATGAATAAGTATATTTTCGTACATCTAATGGGTACCTTGTTGTCTTATAAGGTACGCAAGGACAGTAAGATCAAGATGCAGGAAAAGATGAAGTCGTACTTGGAGCAAGACGTGCCAAAGAAAAAGACGATTGCGTTCAAGGCCGCTCCATCTACATCTACCGATGACGAAGAATCGGAAGACGAGTTGGACATAGAAGCTTTGGCCGAGTTGGCAAAGAAGTTCAACCGATTCTTCCAAAAAGGTAAGTTTAGGAATAAATCTAAATTTATTTCAACCAATGCCTCCGCTCCTGTGTGTTATAAATGCAACAAGCCAGGACACATCAAGCCGGATTGTCCTCTCAACAAACACAAGGAGAAGTGGAAGGCACCCAAGTACGACAAGTCGAGAAAGTACAAGAAAGGATACAAGAAAGGGCTTTTCGGCTCATTCACCGACTCCGAAGAGGACTCCTCAAGTGGACAGCCGGATGATGAACAAGTGGAGAAAGCAAACATGTGCTTCATGGCTAGAGAGGAATATGATCAAGACACTTCCTCCGATGAAAGCGAGGATGAAGGCAATGAGGTAACTATGGATGAACTTAGATTATTCAACGAACAACTTTGGTCTAAGTTTTCTAAATTGGCTAGTAGATATATTAAGATTAAAGATGAGCTAACTAGTCTCCAAACCTCACCTAAGCCTATCATCAACAACAACGACACCGTTGTTGAAGGTTTGAGAAATGAGATTGAAAATCTCAAATCTCAACTTGAGCATGTTCATGTTGAAGATTCGGATGAACACGAGACAGCGGGTTGGATTTCTCGAAACTCAACTTTGAGTATTGAGAATGAAAATCTCAAGTCTCATGTTTATGTACTCACATCGCAAGTGTCCACCTTGGATGCTTCTATGCTTTCTCTCACCGAGAAGTATGAGCACACATTAGGCCGAATTAAGAAATTCAATAAAGGTAAGGGCCATTTGGATAATATTCTAAATGACTTACTTCCGGCCAATCATCACATTGGCTTGGGGTGTAAGATGGGAGACTCATCCAAATCGGTCACGACCTTTGTTAGGCCATCTTCTGAAGCCTCAACTAGTGGGAGTAAACACCCCGTGGGTAGTTCATCTACCAATGGTGCTTCCACTAGGTACACACCCTAGTTTGGAAAGAAACCCACTTTGGGTGGACCTCCAAAGAAGGGTCATGCTTTTATGTACACCAATACCATGCCACGTAGGAAAACACATCCTACCCCACATGTTCGCACGTATGATAATTTTTATGCTCCACGTCCATGAGCACGTACACACCATGTGAGACACACTCATGCACGTGTTCCTCCACATGCATATGTTCATCCACATTATCATATGAACAACTATCATCATGCACCATTTCATCATGTGCCATATGCTTATCCTCGACATGCATTTCCTAGGCCACTTCCTCGTAGGCCACATGCATCACATAGAAATCAACAACATGTGCATGCTCCCAATAGGACTAGGGCTCCCAAGAAATTCACTATTTGGGGCCCGAAGGACACAAGCATGCATGAAAAACAAGCTTATATAAATTCGTATTTCATGAATGTCGTGCATAATGATGATTTCGTTGGTAAGTCTAAGTCCAATTGGACTTGGCTTCCAAAGGTCTAATCTCTTAGGACCCAATGTCCTTGGGTACCATGGAATGATATTTTTATCTTCAGGTACTTGATTCGGATTCAATATTACATATTTAACCCCCCATTTAGCCCTATTTTGTGCTCATATGATGCTATATTGTTCTCTAATACATTCGTATTTTGTACACAATCATTTATTAGAGAAGACACCCTATTTGAGCACAAAACAGTAATTAACTGAGTATTTCTGCACTTTTTATATTTTTCATGGCTTGGTCTCGATCTCACGATTCCAACGACTATTTATTTGTATTTTTCTGAGATCTGTGCTAATTACTATGAATTTTTGAATGCAGAATACCATTTAAATAGAGAAATACGCACGAAAATACGAAAATACGGTTGCCACACGAATCTTGGCGGACACGCGGCGTCAATCCAGCGTTTCCAGCTCGAACCAAACGGCTCACAGCGGGCGACGACGCGACGCGTTCTCAGCCGTCGATATCGAATCGAACGGCCCACATCCGCTTCCAAGCGCAGCAGACGGGCACATATTGGCGGGCTACGTGGCTAATTGTAGACCGTTGATCATTCATCCAATGGTCAGGAGCAGCTCTCAGCGAAGCGGCGAAGCGGCGAATGAAGGACCGTTGGATGATGATCCAACGGCGGAGATCCTACTCTACGCGTATCTCAGCGCAGCTAGCGGGCGAGATCGCAACCGTCCGATCTCTCGATCGGACGGTCCAGAAGCATTCCGAGGCAAACTCGGAGTCGAGCGAGGCTAACGGGCGCGGATCTGCGTAGAGGGACACGTGTCACGACGAGGTGCGATCCCTCTTGGATCGTGCGACCGAGATTTGCAGCGAACAGCGGAGCGGGTTTGAGTGCGGAGCAGGTTTGAGTGCGAAGCGGGCATGGATTTAGACCCGATAAGCACAGTTAAACCCGCAATGCCATTATTTAAGCGTATTCTAGGGTTTTGGGGGAATTCTGGGCGTATTGGAGGCTCTAGGAGCCGTATTTCTCCTCTGAAAAATTCTGTAAAATTCCAGAGGCTATTCTTATTATTTCCAGAGAGTTTTGGTGTCTAACTTGGAGATTTGGTGATAAATTCTTGAACTTATACCCCGTATTTGGGTCTTTTTCATTGTATTTTGCTATTAGAACAATGTATTTTGCTATGAAACTTGATTTTTCTTGCACCATGAGTAGCTAAATTCTATATGTGCATGGTATAGCGTAGTCAGGGGATATGAATCATATTTGTTTGGTTGAATCATTGTGTTAAATCGCTAACGTTGCTAAAGTTGTAGTCTTTATTATTAAATCTTCTCTTCATCTTCCAAAAGAATATGATAGAGTAGGTGATCACCCCACAAGGGTGAGTCTTGATCTATCCAAAAGAGAGTTTCATATCGTATTTTTAAGATTATAACTTTAGCACCGATCTCATTGAATTTTGTGCTTTAATCCCCAAAAGGGTATTTTCCAATGAATTGCTCCCAAAAGGAGGGGTTATTGAGTTATATTTAGTCAACCAACTAATACGAATCATTGATCCTAATGAACCCATACCATGTGCATATTTCTCATACATACTTTCATACACGAAGTTATTTGTTCGTATTGTTCGCGTACCAGAAATCACCATCACACACTTTCAAACCATCGCCAACATAAGTGGTTAGTTTCTTTTCGTTGGATTTCTATTTGATTTGAGCTGTGGTTGCAATAGATTTTCTCCCGAGGATTCGACATCTGGACTTCCAGATTATATTACTTGTACGGACTCTTGCGCTTGAGAGAAGCACTATTTTGGGCCTACCAAGTTTTTGGCGCCGTTGCTGGGGAGAACGGTTTGTTACTACGGTTTATTTCATTCAGAAGACCTTCGGTGAGATCTTTCCACTTTATTGTATATAATTTTTGTTTGCTTTCATTTATAAAAAAAATACTTGTGCTAGTTTATGTGGCATATGATTCCTAGGACACAGAGGTTGACTAGACGTTTTGAGATGGCTAATAATAATATGGATGAAAATTTTAACAACAACAACGAAAATAATGTGCAACCTAGAGTGCTTAGGACTTTAAAAGATTTACTCAGACCCACTAGGACTAGAACAGCTTCATGCTTTGTTTTACCTACCGATGCAAATTATTTCAATTTTAAACCTGGGGTGATCCAACTCTTACCCACCTTTCATGGGTTAGTCAAGGAAAATCCATATCTTCATATAAAAGGATTTGAGGAGGTGTGCTTGACATGCTTTGATGGGAAAACTAGCGAGGACACGGTATATCTTAAAATGTTCCCATTTTCATTGAAAGACAAAGCTAAGAATTGGTTGAATGCATTGCCATCACGTTCTATTACTACATGGATTGATTTGCAGGCTGAATTTCTAAAGAAGTTTTTTGTTATTCACAGGACACATGGATTGAAGCGGCAGATCATGAACTTTGTCCAGAAAAGCGAGGAGACATTCTACCAGGCGTTTGAGAGGTTCAATGAGCTGTTGCTTGCATGTCCACACAATGGCTTCGACAAAAGCAGGATTACTGGCTTCTTCTACGATGGACTGCAGCCTCAGATGAAGCAATTTGTAGAAATGATGTGCAATGGAGGATTCTTCGATAAAGAGCCAGATGAAGCTTGGACGTATCTGGAGGAGATAGCAGAAAATGCGCAAACATGGGACACTACTTCAGACTACGACAGAGGAGGCCATTCTGCACCATCTCAGCCTACACGAGGAGTGGTATTCAATTTGAAGCCAGAGGATGCGTTGGAGGCAAAGATGGATGCCATGATCACAAACAAGCTTCACGCCATGAATTTGAAAGAGGCCAAGGCAGTTGAGATAGAGCATACTTGTGCACTTTGCGACGTTGGTGGCCATGACACTAGTGCATGTCCCACACTTCCAGATTTGAAGAGCATGCTAGGCAATCCAACGGGGGTGAATCAAGTGTCTACAAACTACCATAGTTTCAATTCTAACAACAAGGGGTGGCGCAACAATCCAAACTTAAACTGGGGCCCTAATCAGCAATCTCAGCAGCAGGCTCTACCTCAGTTCAGACAAAATCAATATAACAACAATTATCAAGGTGGGAACCAAAGGAGAGACCATGAGCCAATGCCACAACAGCAGATGCAACCATTTGGTGATGCACTTCAGCAGCTTATTCAATTACAGCAAGCCCAAATGCAGTAACAACAGGCTCAATTTCAAGCTCAGCAAACCCAGAATCAACAGATGAGCGAAAGCTTGGCTAGGCTTACGGCGACACTGGAGAAAGGTAAGCTTCCATCTCAGTCAATTCCAAATCCTAATATGGGCTCATCTTCTTCTCCATGTAACAATATGAAACCTTGCCAAGCTGTGTCCACTCTGAGGAGTGGAAAAGAGATCCGGAAACCTGACCCACCGAGCAGAGAAGCTGAACAAGAGGAGGTAATTCAGATCCAAGAAGAGGAAATTCAAGTGCGAGAGGAGGCGCAGGAAGAGAGCACAGAAGTGGGTTTGAGCAAAAATGCCATTGAAGAGAAGGAACCCGCAGCATATGTACCTGCAGCGCCTTTCCCTCATCGGCTACTTCAGAAAAATAAAGATAAGTATCAAACTAAAATTCGTGAAATTTTTCAGAAGTGCCAGATAAATATTCCATTGCTTGATGCTATTAATCAGATACCTGCCTATGCTAAATTTTTGAAAGACCTGTGCACTGTTAAGAGAAAATTGAATGTGAAAAAGAAAACATTTTTGACTGAACAGGTTAGCTCTATTGTGCAACAAAATACACCACCTAAATTTAGAGACCATGTATCACCCACCATCACTTGCACCATCGGAACTAAAAAGATTGGAAATGCTTTATTGGATTTAGGGTCTAGTGTCAATATCTTGCCATATTCTATTTTTGTGCAACTTAGGTTAGGACAGCTAAAACCAACATCTGTTATATTGCTACTAGCTGATAGATCTACTAAAGTTCCAAAGGGATGCATTGAGGATGTCCTCGTTCAGGTGGACAAATTTTACTACCCCGCAGACTTTATAGTTCTAGACATCCAAGGACCCCAAACTGCCAATTCTACTCCTATCATCCTAGGTAGACCATTCCTAGCGACATGCAATGCTTTAATAAATTGTAGGGATGGTCAACTGAAAATTACTTTTGGCAACATGACTTTGGATTTGAATATTTTTAATACTTGCAAGTTGCCACATGTGGATGATGAGGTTGGGAGGGTACATATGATTGATTCATTGGTGGATGATTATATTTGTTCTGAATTTTGTGCTGATGCTTCTATTGTTGAGACTATTATTGGTGATTCTGATGACATCTCTTTTGTGCAGGAGAACGTGAAGGAGCTTAACGCGGTATGGGAGCCTAGGTTCGAGGCTTTGCCACCTAATGCATCAATTCAAATTTCATCTGAGGTGGAGGATCCAAAGCCCGACTTAAATCCACTACCTGATTATCTCAAGTATGCCTTCCTTGGAAACGAAAACAGCTTCCATGTGGTAATATCTTCTAAACTCTCTTTAGAACAGGAAAGCTCTTTACTTGATGTGCTAAGAAAGCATAGAGGTGCTATTGATTGGTCCATTGCTGATATAAAAGGTATTAGCCCTATTGTATGCATGCATCACATTTATTTGGAGGATGACGCCAATCCCACTAGAGAAATGCAACGTAGGTTAAACCCAACATTAAAAGAAGTGGTGAAAGGCGAGGTTTTAAAATTATTGGATGCAGGTATTATATATCCAATTTCTGATAGCAAGTGGGTCAGTCCTACACAGGTTGTTCCTAAAAAGTCTGGGCTCACTGATGTTAAAAATGAGAATAATGAACTTATCCCTGTTAGAGCCACCACATGATGGAGGATGTGTATAGACTATAGGAAGTTGAACTCCAGAACTAGAAAAGACCACTTCCCTCTTCCATTTCTTGACCAGATTTTAGAGAGAGTGGCTGGACATGAGTACTATTGCTTTCTAGACGGTTATGCAGGTTACTATCAGATTGAGATTGCACCAGAGGACCAGGAAAAGACCACTTTTATCTGCCCCTTTGGTACTTTTGCATTTAAAAGAATGCCGTTTGATTTATGTAATGCTCCAGCTACTTTTCAGCGATGCATGCTCAGTATTTTTGATGATATGGTTGAGAAAATTGCGGAGGTATTTATGGATGATTTTTCAGTGTATGGTAGCTCTTTTCATGATTGTTTAACTAACTTGGCTCATGTTCTTGACAGGTGCATTGAAAAGAATCTCCTATTGAATTGGGAGAAGTGTCATTTTATGACCACAGAGGGACTTGTCCTTGGTCATCTGGTTTCTAAAGATGGTATACAGGTAGACAGAGCCAAGGTAGCAGTAATTGAGAAGCTACCAAGTCCCAAATGCGTGAAGGACATCAGATCATTTTTGGGACATGCAGGATTTTATAGGCGATTCATCAAATATTTTAACACTATATCTCGCCCTCTTTGCATCTTACTTACTCAGAATGTGGATTTTATTTGGACACCTGAGTGTCAACATTCTTTTGAAACTTTAAAGAAGTTGTTGATTTCTGCTCCCATTTTACAGGTACCAGACTGGTCTCTACCATTTGAAATAATGTGTGACGCAAGCAATTACGCAGTCGGTACAGTCCTAGGCCAAAGAAAAGACAAAGTTCCAGTAGTGATCTACTACGCCAGCAAGACATTAAATGACGCTCAGAGGAATTATACGACCACAGAAAAGGATTTGCT
The DNA here is from genome assembly GCA_030789695.1 of Scilla litardierei. Lineage (NCBI taxonomy): Eukaryota > Viridiplantae > Streptophyta > Magnoliopsida > Asparagales > Asparagaceae > Scilla > Scilla litardierei. Next base: position 12,288,391 of record CM061137.1, on the reverse strand, counting down.
GGCTGTAGTATTTACGTTGGAAAAATTCAGGAGCTATATTTTGGGATCACCAATTTTAATTTTTACTGATCACTCTGCTTTAAAATATTTATTGTCTAAAAAAGATGCTAAACCTCGTTTGATACGATGGATTTTATTGTTGCAGGAGTTCAATGTCATAATCAAGGACAAGAAAGGCATGGAGAATCTAGTAGCTGACCACTTATCACAAATGACAGTAGGCCTTGATTCAGCAGATGTGCCTTTGAAGGACTCCTTTCCCGACGAGCATCTTTTCAGCGTTTCCACCTCTCCATGGTATGCTGATATAGTAAATTATCTAGTAACTGGTAAGACTCCTGAAACTTGGTCACTTCAAGACTTTAAAAGGTTCAAGTACGAGGTAAAATATTTCTTCTTCGATGTTCCATACCTCTATAAATATTGTAGTGATCAAATTGTTAGGAGATGCATTCCTGACCATGAGATAATCAGCGTGATACAATTTTGCCATGATGGAGTGTGTGGAGGACATTTTTCTGCGAACAAAACTGTGGTAAAAATCTTGCAATGTGACTTTTATTGGCCAACTATGTTTAAGGATACATTTCGTTACTGCAAGACTTGTGCTGCATGCCAACAATTAGGGGGTATTACTAGACGTAACATGATGCCTTTAAACCCCATTCTAGAAATCGAAATATTTGACTGTTGGGGTATAGATTTTATGGGACCTTTCCCACCTTCATTTAGATATGCTTATATTTTGGTTTGTATTGATTATGTTTCTAAATGGGTGGAAGCTATTCCTTGCAGGTCGAACGACACTTCAGTTGTACTCAAGTTCCTCAAAGAGAACATTTTCTCTAGATTTGGAGTGCCCAAGGCCTTGATCAGTGATGGAGGTCCCATTTTTGCAACCGCTTGTTCGCTAATCTAATGAAGAGGTTTGGGGTCACGCATAAAGTTTCTACTCCATATCACCCCCAAACCAATGGTCAAGCAGAGCTGGCAAATAGAGAGATCAAAGGAATTTTACAGAAAACGGTGAATCCGTCAAGGAAAGATTGGAGTTTGCGTTACCTGAAGCGTTGTGGGCCTACAGGACGGCCTACAAAATAATTTTGGGGATGTCACCTTACCGTCTTGTTTTTGGGAAGTCTTGTCACTTACCTGTTGAATTGGAGCATAGATCTTATTGGGCTATAAAGAAATTGAATTTTGATACTGATTCATCTTTTTCTTCTCGCAGGTTACAATTGTTGGAGCTAGAGGAGTTGATGAGAAATGCTTATGACAACGCTAAAATATCGAAAGAGAGGATGAAATCCGTCCAGACATGATGATCCTAAGGAGGGAGTTCACCCCAGGACAAAAAGTTCTTCTATACAATTCCAGGCTACACATATTCCCCGGGAAGCTTCGCTCTAGGTGGTATGGACCTTTCACAGTAAAAGAAGTTTTTCCACATGGCACAGTGCTATTGCTTAATGAAAAAGACGGGAGTGAGTTCAAGGTGAATGGTCAAAGATTGAAGCATTTTCACGAGCCTTGGACCAAGGAAGCGAGCACCATGGATCTCACAGACCCACCTTCGGGTGGGAACTAATCAGGTGTGTTCTTTCCATGATTCCCTCTTCCTAACATTGAGGAGAATGTTTATTTTAAGTTGGGGGGAGGGTATAAGCGTTTAGTATTTTTATTTTTATTTTTCTTTTTCTTTTAGGATTTTTTTAGTTCCCTTTTTGCATTGGGGAAAAAAAATTTGAGTCAAGATCTATCACCAAAATCTATTTTACCTAGAGATGAACCTCATGTGATGAAAATTCTCGATATTTATTCACCACCGTACACATATGATTTATTTTCCTCCACCACTATTGTTAAATATTTCAGTCTCATTTTACATAAATGCGAGTACTTGTGGCAAATTCCTTTTGATACATCTCAATGGCAAGATTAATTGATGACTTAATGAATCTAGAAATTATGGATTAGCAAGTAGTATGCTTTCATTGGAACAAACCAAAGTTCATGCACCAATAATTCATAAAATAACTGGAGCATTACTTTTTATCTCGAATTCATTGCTATTTGCATGCTTTGTATGATTTTGGGTAGAAACGTGTACACCATCTTTTGAAATGATTAGGATAACCCATTCTTGTAAAAGATTAAAAAAAAGGAAGCTATCTTGCTAAGTTATTTATGCACACACAAAAGAAGAAAAAATGAGATGAATGAAGAGAAAGAAATGAATAAATGTGTTACTAAAGAAATACCTTGGTTGGCTCAAGTAGTACAGTCCGAGGGGTCCTTCTTGGCTTAATGCCCTATTATCGTCTGATTTGGGAGCCATTGACTGGAACCTCAATCATTTGATGGAGCGATCCAAGTTATATATTTTTCTGCGAATGTTGCTTGATGCGCGTTACGCGGAACTATTAAAAAAGAGGGATAAAGAAATTAGAGAATAAGTGTGCATAATTAGCAAGGCAAGAGAACTTCCAAAGCTTAAAGAAAACACAAGATGTGGTGTGATCTCTTATGAATGAAGATTGACATGTGTATGCTTTAATACCATTTTATTTTTGATGCTTGCTTTGCATGAAACATCTACGCTCCAAGTTAGAACATTTGATTGAACGGTGTGAGCCATTGATTTTGTACACTATGAGCTATGAAGTAATGAATAGTGAAGTTAAGTCTATTTTATAACCATTTGAGATACTTGATCTTCATTTTTAAACCCACAAGCACCATTATTTCTGATATTGAAATATTGATATTAGTGTATGGTTAACTTCTTTTGTCGTAGTAGTATGGTGATGAGTGATTTGAGATCTGATAAGGCGATCTAGGTGCATATTTGATATTATATTTCGCTCACTTTGCTAGAGACTAGCAAAACACTAGTTTGGGGGTGTGATTCGGGTTCAATATTACATATTTAACCCCACATTTAGCCCTATTTTGTGCTCATGTGATGCTATATTGTTCTCTAATACATTCGTATTTTGTACACAATCATTTATTAGAGAAAACACTCTATTTGAGCACAAAAAAACAATTAACTGAGTATTTCTGCACTTTTTATATTTTTCATGGCTTGGTCTCGATCTCCTGATTCCAACGACTATTTATGTGTATTTTTCTGAGATCTGTGCTAATTACTATGAATTTTTGAATGCAGAATACCATTTAAATGGAGAAATACGCACGAAAATATGAAAATACGGTCGACGCATGAATCTTGGCGGACACGCGGCGTCAATCCAGTATTTCCAGCTCGAATCAAATGGCTCACAGCGGGCGGCGACGCGGCGCGTTCTCAGCCGTCGATATCGAATCGAACGGCCCACATCTGCTTCCAAGCGCAGCAGACGGGCGCATCTTGGTGGGCTACGTGGCTAATTGTAGACTGTTGATCACTCATCCAACGGTCAGGAGCAGCTCTCAGCGAAGCGGCGACGCGGCGAACGAAGGACCGTTGGATGATGATCCAACGGCGGAGATCCTACTCTATGCGTATCTCAGCGGAGCTAGCGGGCGAGATCGCAACTGTCCGATCTCTCGATCGGATGGTCCAGAAGCCTTCCGAGGCAAACTCGGAGTCGAGTGAGGCTAACGGGCGCGGATCCGCGTAGAGGGACACGTGTCACGACGAGGTGCGATCCCTCTTGGATCGTGCGGCCGAGATTTGCAGCGAACGGCGGAGCAGGTTTGAGTGCGAAGCGGGCACGGGTTTAGACCCGATAAGCACAGTTAAACCCACAATGCCATTATTTAAGCGTATTCTAGGGTTTTGGGGGGAATTCTGGGCGTATTGGAGGCTCTAGGAGCCGTATTTCTCCTCTGAAAAATTCTGTAAAATTCCAGAGGCTATTCTTATTATTTCCAGAGAGTTTTGATGTCTAACTTGGAGATTTGGTGATAAATTCTTGAACTTATACCCCGTATTTGGGTCTTTTTCATTGTATTTTGCTATTAGAACAATGTATTTTGCTATGAAACTTGATTTTTCTTGCACCATGAGTAGCTAAATTCTATTTGTGCATGGTATGGCGTAGTTAGGGGATATGAATCATATTTGTTTGGTTGAATCATTGTGCTAAATCGCTAACGTTGCTAAAGTTGTAGTCTTTATTGTTAAATCTTCTCTTCATCTTCCAAAAGAATATGATAGAGTAGGTGATCACCCCACAAGGGTGAGTCTTGATCTCTCCAAAAGAGAGTTTCATATCGTATTTTTAAGATTATAATTTAGCAACGATCTCATTGAATTTTGTGCTTTAATCCCCAAAAGGGTATTTTCCGATGAATTGCTCCCAAAAGGAGGGTTTATTGAGTTATATTTAGTCAACCAACTTATACGAATCATTGATCTTAATGAACCCATACCATGTGCATATTTCTCATACATACTTTCATACACGAAGTTCTTTGTTCGTATTGTTCGCATACCAGAAATCACCATCACACACTTTCAAACCATCGCCAACATAAGTGGTTAGTTTCTTTTCGTTGGATTTCTATTTGATTTGAGTTGTGGTTGCAACAGATTTTCTCCCAAGGATTCGACATCTAGACTCCCAGATTATATTACTTGTACGGACTCTTGCGCTTGAGAGAAGCACTATTTTGGGCCTACCAGTACTCAAGAATAAGAGAAGGAGCAACAAATCAAAATTTTACTCCAAGAATATTTGGTTGCCAACTTATGTTTTCTAGGTTCAAGCCGGTGGGAAACCAACCCTACCAACTTCTTAGTTTTGCAAAGTTCTTCATTCAAATGGAGTTGATGGTGCTTTAGTGATGCACCAAAGTAGGGGGAGCTTAATGTTGTAAGTATATTCTTACATTTGGTTTCCATATGTGTTGAATGCATGTATATGTCTCTTTGTATTTTAAACTATCTCATGCATATCTTGATGCTAATTTTGAGCTTGTGTTATATTTCTTATCTTTCTTATGCTCATGGCATTCCATGCTTATTATTGACTCATTTAGTGAGTATCTCTTTTGGAATGCATGCTAGTACTAGAATTGTGTATGCCATAAGTTCTATGAAGTTCTAACTCTATTTTGGCATAACAAATTTTGTATGATGTGTACATCATGTTGCCTTTCGTTTCTTATGCACATTGTATTTATGTCTCTGTTATTGATTTCGTCGCTCGACGCTTTTTATGGATTTAATAGATTTGGTTGTATGCAAACATAGAATTGTTTTCCAAGCACTAAATTAACCAAGAATGTTGATATTGGAGAGTATGTTCCATAACTCAATATGTGCAATTAATTTGATTTTTGATGATTTTATTTTTCGATTATCGTCTGTGGTCTCATTGGCACGCTTTGATTTTATTCGGTATTTTACTTTTGGTATTTTACATAGGTGTCATTTGGACCGTGGTCGTATTCTTAGACTCTCGTATTTTTATTTCTGGCCATTGTCATTGATCTCCTCCCGCGCTTTTTGCTAATGCCAAAGGGGGAGAGAATTAATAATGACGATTTGCTAAACGATAATTCAAAGCAATTTACCGTGAATCTAGTTTGATATGTTAGATAAATAAATTTTGATCCTATATGTCAATAATTGGGTTCATATTTCATATCTTCCTTGTCTGCTTGATGTGTATGATTATATTTCAATACGATACTAACGTGTCATCAATGCAGGGGGAGTAAATAAATTTCATTTGAATCATTATTATTGATTATTATTTATGTTGGTTTGTCATCACCAAAAAGGGTGAGAATGTTGAGTATTGATTCCCCGGATTTGGTTTTGATGATGAGCAAACATAAATATCATGAACTAACTCTTTGTGAGCGCAGTTATGGAGATCGTCGCCAAATGTCTACGTACATCAAAAGCGACGTCTCAAGACTTCTCAAAGCGCATGATCGTGTGCCTGAAGCTTTGTTGAAGCTCAAGGACCTTTATTGAAGTCAAGAGATTCGGATTGAAGCTTTGAAGACGGTTCGTCATGTTTAATTTATTGTCTTCTAGCTTCATCGTGTAGAATGTTAAGCCTTAAGTAGGTCTTACATTATTAGAGCTAGGATTATCATAGAAGCCCTTAGAATCTTTCCCGAAGCTTATCGCTTCTTTCCTCGGCTTCTTATGCATCTTAGTTGGTTCAAGAAGAAGAACCAACCGACTAGATGGCAATCTAGTCGGTCGGCAATCCTTCTTGAACCGACTAGATATCCTACTCGAATTCAACTCATTCACTTTTGACCAATTAATCGGTCCAAGAAGGTTCACCTACCGACTAGTTGTCAAACTAGTCGGTTTGGAATCCTTCTTAGACCGACTAGTTATATCTTCATTTTCACAGCCTGAGCCACTGTTTATCGTTGGTCGGTCAAAGAACAATCACCGACCGACTAGTTGAGAAACTAATCGGTTAGGATTTGTTCTTAGACCGACTAGTTCTCCTTGTAGACAGCCTATCGTATTTCATCTCTTAGTCGGTCAAAGAACACTCACCGACCGACTAGTTGTGAAACTAGTCGGTTGGCAAGTCTTCTTAGACCGACTAGTTCTGTTTCTCCTGAATCATCTTTATTGGCTGTCATCCTCTTAGTCGGTCCAAGAAGAATCACCGACCGACTAGTTGAGAAACTAATCGATCAGTGATCCTTCTTAGACCGATTAAGCTGCTTCAGAATAGAGCCGTTGGGGCATTTATTGTACGAATTTTGACTCTCTCTTCTCTATCCCATATAATCTTGAGTTGCTGTTTCATAGCATTCAAGGCTGATATTAATTGCATTTTAGAGAATCAAAGAGAAGCATTTATTCTCATTTGCAAGCTTTCAATTCTCACTAGAATCTCTCCCTCACTCTTATTCCTAAAGAGAGATTCATTGATTGTGAGCCCTTCAAGCCAAGAGTTTGATTCTAGGTCACCAACTCCTCCCTAGGCTTCCATTGCTGGTCAACTTCTTGCAGCTAGGGTTTGGTGCATTCTTCTCCTCCAAAATCCTCCTTGCCCTAAAACCGTAAGTTTACTCAAGGCATAGGATTTTGTTGGTAAGCATTTCATATTTCATTTACTTTGAATATTGCAAGTTTTACTCTCGATTGTGAGAGTTGTGTGTGATCCCAGTTTGTGGGAGTCACATTTTCATTTGTGTATGATTTGATCTTGTAGAGGTTTTCTACAAGAATTTCATAGTGCAAATTTGAGTTAGAGGTTTCTAACTCAAGTATCCGGAGGGGATCCGCGTGTTTGGGACGTAGGATCACCAGGAACAAGTCAGTGAGACTTGGGTGGATCCGAACCCGTTATATCGCTTGTTTACGATTGTGTTTTTATTGTTGTCACATTTTCATTTCCGCATTGTTGGTTGAGTTTGCAAGATAATTAGGAATTATCTTCTTAATTATTTTAAAGTACTATTCACCCCCCTCTAGTACTTGTGCAATAGCTATCAGGGCATTACAGCGGGATCTGGAGATCTCCAAAATCCTGATGGAGATCCCCCGCGATCCCAGGATACATGCGAAGCTGGTCAAGGAGCACCAGATCGCCCTTCATATCTGGCCCGAAGGTACTATGATCTAAGCGATCTTCTACGTCTTTGCTTACCCTGATCTCTTTTATTTTTGCAGGTGCGAACATGAGTTTGTCGAGGGACGAGTTGATGAAGATGGCCATGGAGGGGGTGTCAGCCGAGGGATTGGTGCCCAAGAAGCAGGCGGCCCCGGTCAAGGGCAGGGCGGTGACGTCAAAGAGCATGCCGAGGAAATCAGGGCAGAAGCGGGGCCTGGAGGAGGCGTCCATTGCACAGACTGACGGGGAGGAGCAGAGCAAGAGGCCGAAGAAGAAAGCGCCAGATGTAGTTGTTCCCTCTCCTCGTGCGAGCGAAGTCGCGTCGGGAAGTGTGGCCGATCCTGTCGCGGTCGAGGAACTGGTGGCCGATCGGACGGTTGCCACGCCCCAAGGCCTGTCGACCCAAGCCAAAGAGACAGGGGTCGGGTGTTGGCCCTTTGGATGCCCCTCTGGGAAGTAGGGGAAGGCGGATTCGAGGACGCCGGTGCATCCAAGCTGCTAAAGCGAAGAAGGCCGAGATCTTGGAGATCCCGAAGAACGAGCTCTACAGGCCGAGCTACCGGGTGGGTGCCCAGGAGTCACTGTTTGAGGATGTCGGGGTCACGGCCCATCTGGCATAGAACAGTCTGCTGCCCAGGGACCGGGCGTCCTTGTACAACATTGGTCCTGAGCGCCTATGCGGCACCATAATCTGGCACATCATGCAGGTTTGATGCTTTCCCCTACCCATGTTGTCGACCTGCCACCTGTTACGTAGGTTCATGTATTCCTTTCCTCTTTTGCAGGCGGCGGCAGCGATGACCTCCTTGCAGCACCATACGAACGTGGGTGCACTGTAGGTGACCCTCAATCAAAAGAAGACAGAGCTCCAGGCAGCCACCAGCGAGCTGCAGAAGAAGGATGCTCCGCTCAAGGAGGTCGCGGAGCAGCTGACGAGGAGGTCGGTGAAAGTGGACCAACTCTGCAAGTTGCATGTGGCCCAGCTGGAGGAGATGGAGAAGCAGTACAAGATATCAGATGGTCTGACCCAGCAGCTGGAGGAGGCGGAGGCCCAAAGGGTCACTCTGGAGAACGCCCACGTCGAGGAGGTGGAGGCAAAAGGGTGGGAGATTACCGAGATCACGCGTCAAGTGGCAGAGCTGAAGGAGGTCGATGTCGAGGCCACGAAGACGACAGCCGTCCTCAAGTACCAGAAGGACACGCTCCTCCCCTTATGAAGGAGATCTGGGTCAGGACCATGGCGGAGGCTCGGGAGGTGAGCTTGCAAGAGGGCTTCTGGGCGGGCCTCGAGAAGGTGGGGGAGAGGCTGAAGAAGCTGCATCCCAGGCTGGAGATCGACTTTTCTGTGTTGATGGCAGCCTCGGATGGCGAGGAGGAAGAGGAAACCAGGAAAGTCGCTCCGCCTAGCGGCGATCAGGCTTGCGGTGACCAGGCTGGCTGTGATGTCGAAGACCAGGGGAAGGACGCAACGACGGAGCCATCGAAGACCGAAGCCGGGGCCCGTGTGGAAGTGTCATAAGGCGGTTGGGGGAGTGTAGCAGGTGTAATGCCAGTCTCAGGGCCAAGGGTAGGACCTAATGTAGTAATTTTGATGTAAATGTAAGTTTGAACTTTCAGTGAAATATACCTTTGGCAGTTCGCCTTGTTTGTGCTTGTGTTGCTGTTGGTCGCTATTCTTTGCCTTTATGTGTATGCCCCCAACTTTCTGCTTGGAGGTGGCTAACGCCTCGGAGAAGCGGAATGCTATAGTGTTTTGAGTGTGATTGAGTTGGCGAAGCTCTTTGTGGAGATAGATTGACGCTTGTTCATAGTTCACCTTTTGCACACGTTCGTTATCATGTTTTCACATGCATTTCATCTCATTCCATGTTGTATATATCACATTTTGGTTCATATTGACTATTGGGTGTATTGTTTATATTTCAAGTAAATATCGGCATTTCGATGTCTCCTGGAGTCGACCTTGTATGTCGGGACCAAAGCACGCTTATACGACAAAGATCCGATGGCCAAAGATGAGGATTTGAAGATTTAGAGCTTCAACCGATCGAGTGGACAGACCCACCCGATCGGTTCGTGCACATATATCTGACCCGGATAGAAGCTAAAGTGAAGAACAGCTCACCCGATCGGTTCAGCGATCAGGTGAACCCGTCAGTGCTCTCTGTTTTGTGTGCCAAAGCCACCTGATCGGTTGACTTCCCAACCGATCAGGCCATCTCTCCGGGTCATTTTGGGGAAGAACTCACCCGACCGGTTGACACGTCAACCGGTCGGGTGGCCTTTTCTTCCCCTTTCGCGCATTACTGATGCATTCATTGAAGATCTGCTATCATTCCAGAGGGATTTTGGATGATCACTTATTTTTCTACAGTCGGCATCGTCGTTAGCTTTCCAACGATAGGTCGCATGCCCAAATCCGATTTTTCTATATTTTTCTGGAATTTTCTGAGCGCAGCTGGGTGCTGAAATTGGGAGCTGTCTGGAATTGAATTTCACCGATCGGTTGGGTGTCCGGGTGGCCGATCGGTTGAACCCATTTTCAGCAATTGAGTCTCTGTTTATTTCCACCTGATCGGGTGAACTTCCACCCGATCGGATGGGCCTGTTTTAGCAGTTTTAGTGGGTTTTTGGACCCGAACTGTTAACGGTTTGTGGGGGCTTATTTATAGGAGATTGTGCACAACTTATGGGAGTTCCTCCCCCATTTTTCAACAGTTTTCTTCCCCTTTCTTGGGAGCTTTAGGTTAGGTTAGATTAGGTTTTCTACTTCAATAATTCTTGTAAAGGATTGGTGATTCAATTACAAGATAAGTATCTTTTCTCTCATTTTCATAGTTTTGTGTTATTTTCATTTTGCTTGATGATGAATGTTTGTTTGGATTTATTGGTTGCTATCATGTTCTTCATCATTGAGTGCTTCTTAATGAACCCTAATATGGGTTAGAGTAGGATTGATGCTTGGGATTTACATTTGACTTGATTGCATGGTATGTGTTCGATGGAATGTGTCAATGGGGATTTCTAACAATCTGAGTCCAATTCGTACGGCAACACACTAGATGTGTTGGGGATTGGGGTCCGGTGTCTTGTCCAGTCAAGATCTGCTTTGATGTATTGCTAGAAATCACATTCGACCTATTTGGCCATTAGGGTTACGTGGGGGCGTTTTATTGTAATTGGCGGGAGAAAGACCGCCTCTGACCTTTGGGCCAAGGGGAAATAAAATTGGCGTTTGATCCCCTAGCCACAGCTCACGCCCCTAGCATTGACATCGAGTCCTCGCGCGTGGGAACGGCGTGGATGAAATGTTGGGAGTTATCATTATGGCATTAATGCTCTCGGTTGCGGTCGGTGTTAATGGACATGGGAATGCCCACCGTCCGAAACCGGATAAACCTAGCGCATCATCCTGGACATCGACCGAAATATCGGGTCCATGGGGCACTAGGTACCACCTTTTGGGGCAATGTCTCACCCTGGGTCAAGTCAAATTTCAAGTGTCATGAGTGCTCTAGTCCGTGTTAGCGGGGATTCTTTTCTTGTCTTTTTATTTATTTATTTTATTTCTTCACTACTCACTCTTATTATCCGCGTAGCTCTCACACACTCTAGGCGAGTCTAGTAGCCATTCAAGCCATCCACCTCCCTGTGTTCGATAAACCCGCACCCTACACTAACCGTGCACTTGCGGTAAAACGACACCGCGCCCAAACCGTAAACGGGGCGCCGGTCAAGTTTTTGGCGCCGTTGCCAGGGAGGCGTTCGGTTTGATATTAGCTTAGCTTGGGTTCGTTAGACTACACACAAAAAACAATAACCAAGAAATTTTTCTCCTACCATTATATTATCATTCTATTATTCTCTTGTACTATTGATGCTCCTCTCTAGTTTTCTTATTTTTTTTGTCCAGGTATCTTTGGTATAACCATGTGGAGATCAAATTTCGATGCTCAAATGGGAGGCTATGATCCTTATTCATTTGTGGTTTGTGAGATTTGTGGGATGACAGGGCACGTGCATAATGATTGCCCATTTACGCCTGAGAGCCTCATTCTAGACCAAGGCTAAACATTTTTCCACAACCTTAGCCCAAACACCTCCCATCCATTTTCTCAACCTTATATCCCTCCACAAACACAGGAAAAGTCAAGCCTTGAGTCTCTCCTTGAAAGTACCATGTTTAACCAAGGCCAAATATTGCAAAACTTTATGGTACCAATCACCGAGGCTACACCGAGGAGAGGGGATAGAGGAGAGGATATACCCACTTTCATGGTTGAGACCACCATGCCATCGACCACCATAGACACATCTCATGCCGATGCCCCATTTTTCCAACACTACAACTTGGATGACAATGCATTTTTTGATGATGATAGTGAGGATGGGGTGACTTCTCAAGGATCTGTGGGAGAGGCTTCTCATCTTGATTTGGATACCACATATGAGTCCTACGAGAGCACCGAGGAGACAACAGAGCTTATGCATACCGACGAGGAGGATGTGCGTGAGGACAAGGACACCACGACCACATACGAGTGGTCTGCCCCACATCCACCTCCACAGCCATCTTTGTCGTTGTTTCTTCCTTGGTCTGTGGTCAACCACGATGATGTCATTCAGGACATCGGGCAGATGGTGGAGTATGAGCATATCGTCGAGAAGAATGTGCATAAGGACTTGGATACGATGGTCCATTTCATGGAGCCCGATTCACATCTACCTCTACCGTCACTCTCCATTTCTTTTGCAGCTGAGCATCTATTTGAGCATATTGCCCATATTCAGGGAGATTTTCTTACTCACTCTCACTCCACATTTAAGTCTCGCTTTTCACGTCCTATTTCTTTAGACATATATATTTTTGACACACCATATCTCCGCAGGACACATGATCAACTTCCCCTGAGGTATGCTGCGGTGTGTCACCACCTGGAGAGCCACTTCTCTTGGAGAGTGAGGATTTGGTCGTCACTAGTACAGAGGATAACGACCCATTCTCAGGGAGTATTCGTCACCCCTTTATTATTTTTCCATCTTATGTTGACGATTATCTCTGGGATACATTTATTTTGGGAAATAATTTCTTGACATGGACTAATGCACCTCGTCCTTTGCAGGTCACAGGTGGACACCTACTGAGGATGCTTGGAGGTGCATTGCTTGGGTCCATTAGCACACGTGGCACAGCGCTTCTGGCGGAGCCACAGCAGGAACAGTTAGAGTAGCTACCTGCCCCACTCGAGATTCTGGATCCGTCTATGCTCAGGTGTATCCTAATCTAGTAGTGTAGAAATTTACAGCTTTCTAGTTTAGATTAGAATAATCTCGTCTCTTCTCATTAGCGAGGGGAGCGTATCTAGGGTTTACTTTTGCATCATAATAACCCATCATTTCGTGCCCTTCTATCATTTCACCCCCATCACCTTACCCTGTTCTTTTGGCACTTTTCTTGGCCCCGTTATCATTTTTCTCCATGAGACCCCTACCACCTCCAAAGGGTGGCGATGCCTGTTTTGCCTATTGTTCACTCCCCCCTTTATCTTTTATGCCCCGTATCGGATTTTCATATCTTTTGGGGATAGCTTATATTAGCTTGGGGGAGAGTATCACCCATAGTCATTTTTGTTATTTTTGATGCATTTCCTCTTCATTTTATCTTTGCCCGCTCATGTGTGATCTTATTGCATTAAGGGCAATGCAAGCTTTAGCTTGGGGGAGTTGCATTTCATGCATGCTTTCCTTTATTTTCTTCCATTTTCACCTTTTTCATGCATCAAAAATTTTTCTTTTCATTTTTATGCATCATTCCCATCATGCATTTTTCTTTCTCCATTTCATTCTTGCCTCTTTCTAGAGATGAACCTTCAATGATATTTTGCCACTCATGCTTCACTTTTCGCATTTGAGCACCTTTCTTCATCACGCTATTTCTTTGATTATTCGATGCTCATATATGTGTTTGGCCATCTTTTGGGTTTATTTGCTATATTCAGAGATTGTTGGTTGTGATTGTGTTTAAGGCATGCTTCTAGCTTCATATCGTATTTTAATATGCCTCTCTATTTGAAGTTCCATGATTTTCACGCTTCATTCCCAAGAAACGGTTATTTTACCATCCTACCCCCGTGCTTCTAACTCTTGCATGAAATACTATGTGTGTACTCTTATCGCATGTGTTAGCTACCTTTCAATGGGATTAGGATATCCACACCCTTGTCACATGCTTGAATTCATGGAGGATTTTCTTGCCATGCTTGGATTTCTCAGAAATTCTCTTTTGTTTTACTTTGTACATTCCCCCTCGTCGTGCATCGTTCTTCCATTTGGGGGAGTGCACATTTTTCATATTTTTGAATAATGGTCCTTCGGGGTTCTTCGTAACCCGACGCCCTAAAGCCATCTGGCTTGGGATGCGTAGGCCGCCCTTGCATTCCATTGCGATTCCGCAAGTTTGCAAGACAAAAATATTAAAATCAAAAACAACAAAAACAAACCAAAAAAACCAAAAAATGTATATATGCCACATTCTCCCCTTTTCCTCCGCTCTCTACATTTCCTATATTTGAGAGCACCATTGTATATAGGGAAGGCGAGAGTTTGTACAAAGTGATCTTTCCACATCTTCTCCATCTCCTTTTGAAAATACAAGCAAGGCAAGAAAGTGTTTCAAAAATCAACAAACGACAAGTGTGTGTGGTGATTCCTTACATCCTAGAGATTGATAGTTATTCCCATGATTCATATCTATTCTTTCTTACTTCTTCATGCATGTATGGGTATCTCGTATTCACCGTTTAGAAGATTTGATATGAATTTCGAGCTTCCTCTTATTTGGGCATATTATCTACTATAATATGCTAAGATAGCTATGCCTTTGCCAATGTCACGCTTCTATATCTTTTGTGATCTATTGACATGAACACATGATGCTATATTATGAGATTGAATTCTTGATTTAGATTGTGATATGCTTTTCCCTTGTGCTTAATTGTGTTGGTGATTTCATTTGTGGTTTGGAGAGGGTGATCAAGGATTCTTCACTTTCCTTTCTTGCTCTCGCACCCGATCTTCATTCCAACTCGTCTTCCTCGGGACAAGGAAGAGTTTAGCTTGGGGGCTTGACGCGTGTTCATATTTCACCTTTTGCACATGCTCTTTATCGTGTTTTCACATGCATTTCATCTCATTCCATGTTGTATATATCACATTTTTGTTCATATTGACTATTGGGTGTATTGTTTGTATTTCAGGTAAATGTCGGCATTTCGGTGTCTCCTGGAGTCAACCTTGTATGTCGGGACCAAAGCACGCTTATACGGCAAAGACCAATGGCCAAAGATGAGGATTTGAAGATTTGGAGCTTCAACCGATCGGATGGACAAACCCACCCGATCGGTTCGTGCACATATATCCGACCCGGACAGAAGCTAAAGTGAAGAACATCTCACCCTATCGGTTCAGCGATCGAGGGAACCCATTAGTGCTCTCTATTTTGTGTGCCAAATCCACCCGATCGGTTGACTTCCCAACCGATCAGGTCATCTCTCTGGATCATTTAGGAGAAGAACTCACCCGATCGGTTTACACTTCAACCGATCGGGTGGCCTTTTCTTCCCCTTTCGCGCACTGCTGATGCATTCATTGAAGATATGCTATCATTCAAGAGGGATTTTGGGTGATCTCTTATTTTTCTAGAGTCTGCATCGTCGTTAACTTTCTAACGATAGGTCGCATGCCCAAATCCGATTTTTCTACATTTTTCTGGAATTTTCTGAGCGCAGCTGGGTGCTGAAATTGGGAGCTGTCTGGAATTGAATTTCACCCGATAGGTTGGGTGTTCGGGTGGCCGATCGGTTGAGCCCATTTTCAGCAGTTGAGTCTCTATTTATTTTCACCCGATCGGGTGAATTTCCACCCGATCGGGTGGGCCTGTTTTAGCAGTTTTAGTGGGTTTTTGGACCCGAACTGTTAAGAGTTTGTGGGGGCTTATTTATAGAAAATTATGCACGACTTGTGGGAGTTCCTCCCCCATTTTTCAGCAGTTTTCTTCCCCTTTCTTGGGAGCTTTAGGTTAGGTTAGATTAGGTTTTCTACTTCAATAATTCTTCTAAAGGATTGGTGATTCAATTGCAAGATAAGTATCTTTTCTCTCATTTTCATAGTTTTGTGTTATTTTCATTTTGCTTGATGATGAATGTTTGTTTGGATTTGTTGATTGCTATCATGTTCTTCATCATTGAGTAGTTCTTGATGAACCCTAATATGGGTTAGAGTAGGATTGATGCTTGGGATTTACATTTGACTTGATTGCATGGTGTGTGTTCGATGGAATGTGTCAATGGGGATTTCTAGCAATCCGAGTCTAATTCGTACGGCAACACACTAGATGTGTTGGGGATTGAAGTCCGGTGTCTTGTCCAGTCAAGATCCTCTTTGATGTATTGCTAGAAATCACACGACCTATTTGGCCATTAGGGTTACGTGGGGGCGTTTTATTGTCATTGGCAGGAGAAAGACCGCCTCTGACCTTCGGGCCAAGGGGAAATAAAATTGGCGTTTGATCCCCTAGCCACAGCTCACGCCCCTCGCATTGACATCGAGTCCTCGCGCGTGGGAACCGCTTGGATGAAATGTTGGGCGTTATCATTGTGGCCTTAATGCTCCCGGTTGCGGTCGGTGTTAATGGACATGGGAATGTCCACCGTCCAAAACTGGGTAGACGTAGCGCATCATCCTGTAAATCGACCGGAATATCGGGTCCATGGGGCACTAGGTACCACCTTTTGGGACAGTGTCTCACCCTGGGTCAAGTCAAATGCCAAGTGTCATGAATGCTCTAGCCCATGTTAGCGAGGATTCTTTTCTTGTCTTTTTATTTCTTTCTTTTATTTCTTCACTACTCACTCTTATTTTAACCCCGTAGCTCTCACACAATCTAGGTGAGGCTAGTAGCCATTCAAGCCATCCACCTCCATGTGTTCGATAAATCTGCACCCTACACTAACCGTGCACTTGTGGTAAAACGACACCACACCCATATCGTAAACGGGACGCCGGTCATAGATCGCCTCCAAGGTCTTTCGAGGGCATCGCATGTGGTCAACCCCTTCTTGACAATTTTGAATTGGATGGCAGACTGCCGCAGTGGTCTTCAAGATCGCTCGTATCGAGTGACCCCGCATTTGTATTTTCGGTTTGATGTGCCTGGGAGTTCTTCAAGATCGCGGGTATCGAGGGACCCCGCATTTATATTTTCGGGTTGATGGCGAACTGCCCCGTAGTTCTTCCTAAGAGCGAATTTCGGGCAGAACCCTTCTTCAAGCACCTGGCCGGTTTGGTTAGTGAAGCCCGGCACGCTATGGGTAGCTGCACCGCGACTTGCCCCGTTGGTCTTCCTAAGGGCGAATTTCGGGCAGAACCCTTCTTCAAGCCCCTGGCCGGTTTGGTTAGTGAAGCTCGACACGCTATGGGTGTAGAGATATGATGCCCTCGAGGCTATTTATCTCTGTGTGAATAGCACAAACGTCTTGTTCGAAATAACAGTAAGCTGTTTGGTAATAATTTATCTAAAATTATATTATAATGTAGTTAACATTATATATCAACTTAGGTAAAGTCCGTAGACTTTATGCAAGGTCAAACAGGTATCGAGATGAGTATCTCGATCATGGAGAAATGTTTGCCCATCTGTAGCATAAGTCTAAAAGGGTTCGTGGTCGTAGATGTTTCGAGACAATGATATCGAAACATCGGATAGACCATTGTGTCTTAGTCTTCACCGTTTAGCGGTGGCGATGATCTCATGATCGTTCGACTTGGCGAAGTCGAAGACGAGACACATGTGCTCATTAGAGAATGAGTTCACTGAACGATCCACAAGAGTTATCATATGGTTACATTGACCAATCTGTCAATTATAACTCTTAGTGATGATAGGCAAGTTGGTCTTTTGACTTGAGGTCAACTTACGAACCTGTGCGTGAACGGTGGCACTTAGATCACTGACCTAGCTTCGAGGCTAAGCCTGTCGAATGGTCTTTGATTAGGTGTCACTTGAAGCGTACGAGGAGAGTAATGACCAAGAGAGGATTCGTCTCTCCCGGTCAATGGGAGTTAGTGTCGTAGAGTTAGTTCGGTCTTTAGTAAAATCTCTGCGTAGAGTATGTTGGAAGAGGTCCAACATTAATTGACTAAAGATTGATAGAAACTAACCGGAGTCAAGTTATTGGGGTTAACAGTTTGACCGTATCCTAGACTTAATCTACACGACATAGTTTAGACGAAGAGACTAAAACTACAGAATTCATCACAGACACGGTCAGGGTGGTCCCGACAATTCTCATGTTGATGAGCAAACCACTATGATCATTCTGAAACAGGGCCGTGTGCAATCAGTATAGGGCCGTGTGCGTAAATAAATTTTGGAATTTAGTTTACGTGCCCAAGGAAAATGTTTCCTTGCTTTCTGCAAGTAAATCTTTAAGTTGAAAGAATGGTACAGAAAGAAAATAGTGAAGTACAATCATGTTGGTCGAGAACGATTTTCATCCTAATACCTATAAAACGGATTATTATGAAACCATTTTCACAAGCAGATGTGTACAGATCTACTCGGACCAAGCTTGATGTAAACGCTCATGTTGACCCTGAAAATTTGAGCATTCACTTATAAGTTTGTTTTTCTAAATATGATTTAGACGAACCAACTTATATGAATTAGCCAGAAAGTTTTCAAGGTCAGTGGGAGCGTATAAATTACATGCGAGGCATCAAAGGGATGGAACATTTATTTTGACAAACTTATCAAAAGGTTTGACACTTTATCAGAAATGAATATGAGCCATTTGAAATGACCAGTAACTAATTTAAAATTATTATCGTAAGGTACGGTGGACTGGATAAGATCCAAGGAAATAAAATATTATTGATTATGAAAGACCGACTGAATTATTTGAATGAGATTGAAATGGTTGGTCTAACATGAACATAGAAACCCCTTAAGTCTATAGAGTAGACGTAGCAGATCCACTCACAAAGGCTCTACCACATGAAGTCGAGAAAACTTATGTGTAAAAACGATATAAGATACCGAGATAAATGGGCCTGAATGCAAGTGCGAGATATAGAGATATGATGCACTCGAGGCTATTTATCTCTGTGTGAATAGCACAAATGTCTTGTTCGAAATAACAGTAAGCTGTTTGGTAATAATTTATCTAAGTTATATTATAATGTAGTTAACATTAGATATCAACTTCGGTAAAGTCCTTAGACTTTATGCAAGGTCAAACAGGTATCGAGAGGAGTATCTCGATCATGGAGAAATGTTTGACCGTCTGTAGCATAAGTCTAAAAGGGTTCGTGGTCGTAGATGTTTCGAGACAAGGATATCGAAACATCGGATAGACCATTGTGTCTTAGTCTTCACCGTTTAGCGGTGGCGATGATCTCATGATCGTTCGACTTGGCAAAGTCGAAGACGAGACACAAGTGCTCATTAGAGAATGAGTTCACTGAATGATCCACAAGAGTTATCATATGGTTACATTGACCAATCGGTCAATGATAACTCTTAGTGATGATAGGCAAGTTGGTCTTTTGACTTGAGGTCAATTTACGAACCTGTGTGTGAACGGTGGCCCTTAGATCACTGACCTAGCTTCGAGGCTAGGCCTGTCGAAAGGTCTTTGATTGGGTGTCACTTGAAGCGTACGAGGAGAGTAATGACCAAGAGAAGATTCATCTCTCCCGGTCAATGGGAGTTAGTGTCGTAGAGTTAGTTCGGTCTTTAGTATAATTTCTGCGTAGAGTATGTTGGAAGAGGTCCAACATTAATTGACTAAAGATTGATAGAAACTAACCGGATTCAAGTTATTGGGGTTAACAGTTTGACCGTACCCTAGACTTGATCTACACGACATTGTTTAGACGAAGAGACTAAAACTATAGAATTCATCACAGACACGGTCAGGGTGGTCCCGACAATTCTCATGTTGATGTGATAACCACATTATGATGATTCTGAAACAGGGACGGCAACCACTGCTCGTGGCCACTGCCGTATAAGGCTTTGAGCCCAACCTGTAGTAGGGTCAGGCCGTAGGGTCACACACAGAGTGCAACCTTCCTCTAGTAATAGGTAGAAATTCGTTAGGGAGAATAATTTGCAAAGGAAGAGAAAATTGCATTTTGATGCAAATGAAAATTTAAGCTTAGATATGGGACTTATTTGCATATGATGCAAAAGAGATTAAATGTATCTTAAATAGTTTAAGACCATATTTAATGATAAAAACATGTTGGAAAGGTTGCATGTATGACGGGAACATCCCGGTCTAAACACAGGTTCAAACCGTGTCAAAAACGGAGTCCAAACGAGCCAAATAAGTCTGTTTAAAGACGTTTAAATAGAAAGGATAAACGGCAGCCCAAAAAGTAAAAGACCCAAAGCTTTAAATGTTAAAGCATTTTAAAAAAAGGGTCGGACATTTTTTGGGCCTGGCCAAATGGCCAGGCCGTGAATTGCTGGCGCCTTGGGTGCCAGCTATAGCCCAAAAAAGGAGAAACAAGGGCGCCAGCTGGCGCCCCTTGATTGGCCCCACAGGGCACGTGCATGGCACGCGCCCGCAGGCGCGTGCCATGCACGCGGCCTCTGCGGGCTGTTGCGGGCGCGTGGGGCCCACATTGAGGGCCCCACTGTTAGGGCTTCGTGCCCAGTGAACAGCGGCGGCTGTGTTCATATTGAAACACACGTTTTGGGTGATTTTTGGACTGACGTTTGAGGGGTCAAACGGACTCGGATTAACGAACAGGGTTTTCCTATGCGTTCAACGGTGAACGCCCTTCGTATTGATAGGTTGTATCAATCATGAAGTTCAACGGTGAGTGAGTTAAAATTCACGGAAGTTTAGCCTTTGTGAAAGGCAAACTAAATTGAATTTGATTAACTCCAAATTTAGTCCCACATCGGATATTGAGTAAAGGGGAGCAGTCAGCCGCCTATATAAATAGGGGTCTGCTCCCCTCCTCAAAACTCATCCCAAGCTCTAGATCTGAGCGGCTCTAGTAAATGTTGGAGCACGCTTGGACCTAGGCTTAAATTAATATTTCTCTATCTCCCTATATTTGGCCTTACTCCTGAGGGCTCTAGCAAAGCCGCAAAGGAGTTCGGATTCGGATCCGAAATCTTGGCGAAGGTTTCACTCGTGTGTAACTTTCTTCGATGCGTGGTTGGCTCGGCGACACGAGGATTGCTCGCCTCGGGATGCAGAACGGTTCGAGGAGCGGTTCGAGGAGCGGCTCGGTGTGGGATGGGGAGCGGCTCAGAAGACGGTGTGGAACATCTCGCCTGCCCCAGGGTTGAGATTTCGGGTATGTGTTTTATAAGAATTAGTTTAATTTAATCGCAGTAGGTTAGATCCTTCTTGGGATGGTCAGATCCATCCCGAGTTGGCATAGATCTTGGCTAAGGGTCTTGTACCTTAGGGCTAATTTAAATTGTTTAACTTCATGTTAATTAGATTAACTTGTTTATTTCTGCTGCAAATTTTTATGTCTATGTTCCGTCCGACTTAGGACGGTAATAGAGTTTTTGTGCCCTAAGGGTCATAGAAAACCCTTCAATGGGTAGCTGCATCGTGACCTGTCCCGGTGGTCTTCCTGAGGGCAAATTTCGGGCGGAACCCTTCTTCAAGCCTCTGGCCGGTTTGGTTAGCGAAGCCCGGCATGCTATGGGTAGCTGCACTGCGACCTGCCCCGGTGGTCTTCTTGAGGGTGAATTTCGGGCAGAACCCTTCTTCAAACCCCTGGCCGATTTGGTTAGCGAAGCCCGGCACGCTATGGGTAGCTGCATCGCGACCTGTCCCGGTGGTCTTCATAAGGGCGAATTTCGGGCAGAACCATTATTCAAGCCCCTGGCCAGTTTGGTTAGCGAATCCCGGTACGCTATGGGTTACTGTACCGCAACCTGCCCCGGTGGTCTTCCTGAGGGCGAATTGCGGGCAGAACCCTTCTTCAAGCCCCTGGCCGGTTTGGTTAGTGAAGCCCGACACACTATGGGTAGCTGCACCGCGACCTGCCCCGGTGGTCTTCAAGATCACGGGATCGAGTGACCCTGCATTTGTAACTCCGATCTGGGTGGCGAAATGTCCCGGAGGTCTTCAAGATTGCAAGATCGAGCTGCCCCGCATTTATAACTCCGGTGTGGGTGGCGAACTACCCTGGAGGTATTCAAGATTGCGGGATCGAGCGACCCCGCATTTATAACTCCGGTCTGGGTGGCGAACTGCCCCGGAGGTCTTCAAGATCACGGGATCGAGCGACCCTGCATTTATAACTCCGGTCTGGGTGGTGAACTGCCCGAAAATCTTCAAGATTGCAGGATCGAGTGACCCCGCATTTATAACTCCATTTTGGGTGGCGAACTGCCCCGGAGGTCTTCAAGATCGCAGGTGTAAAGTGGCCGTTTTCAATCTCGCGTTTATGATTTCGATTTGACTGGTGAGCTGAAAATTTAGTTTTCATAAATACGTATATATAAACGAAAACACAAGAATTTACTTGTAATGAATTGGCCTGCTCCGGATGATTAGGGCGACCTTTAGGGAGGCGCTTTCTATCTTGGGGGAATTTGAAACTTTTATTCAAACAACACGATGTTGATACAAATACATAAAATTACAGATTTTATTGATAATACTTGAGTAGGTGCTGGGCATTCCATGGATGAGCCAGCTCTTTGCCATCCATATTCGCCAAAATGTAAGTAGCGGATCCTATGATGTCCGCTATTTTGTAGGGGCCCTCCCACTTGACGGAGAACTTTCCGCGGCGGCCGACCTCGGGTTTAAAGGTAGCGTCTCTGAGGACGAGGTCACTGAATCTGAAGCTTCGCTTCTTCATCCTGGAGTTGTAATACCTCGTCATCCTCTGGCTGTGCATGATAAAACAAGTTAGCGCATGATCCCTTACCTCGTCATGTAGTTCGATGTTGAGGTTAAGGCCTTCTTCATTTGCTTGTTCGTCAAAGTATTGGAGACAGAGAGAACGTTCACCGACCTCTACCGGGACGACGGCTTCTGCTCCATAAGCTAGCATGAAGGGGCTCTTGCCAGTTGAAGCTTTGTAGGTGGTGCGGAAAGATCAAAGGATGACGAGTAGCTCGTCGGGCCAAGTTCCAGGAGCGTTGCCAACCTTCTTCTTCTGGGGTTCGAGGATGCACTTGTTCGCTGCTTTGGCCATGCCATTGCACTGCTGGTGCGCTACGGAGGCGAAATGGAGGTTGATGCCCCAGTCTGAGCAGAATTCCCTGAAGTCCGTGGAGTCTAACTGCGTCCCGTTGTCCATCACAATGGAGCGGGGTATTCCGAAGCAGCATATGATCGACTTCCAGATGACGTTCTTCATGTCTTTCGAGGCGATGCGTGCTAGGGGCTCCGCTTCTATCCATTTGGTGACGTAATCGACGACGATAACCATGTACTTCCTTCCTCTAGTAGCCATCGGGAGGAATGGTCCGAGGATGTCGAGGCCCCACTTGGCAAATGAGACCGGGCTGTGGATTGGAATCAGATTGGCAGGAGGAGCTTTGGTGTGCTTGAAGAATCTCTGGCACTCCTCGCACCGTTTGACGAAGTTGATCGCATCCTTCAGCATAGTCGACCAATAGTAGACATACCGGACTGCCTTGTGTACCAAAGTTCGGCCACCATGATGATTCCCACAGAATCCTTCATGTATCTCTAGGATGGCCTCCTCAGCACTTCTCGGCCCGAGGCACTTTAGATATGGCAATACATTGTTCTTCGTGTGACGCTTTCGGTAGAGTACGTCACCGAAGATCACATACTATAAAGCTCGTCTCTCAATCTTTTGTGCCTCCAACCTATTCTCCAGTAAGGCTCCGGTCTTCAGGTAGGAGACGATCGGATCCATCCATGATGGTTCTCGGTCGACGCACATCAACTTGCCCTCCTCAATGCTCGACGTTAATAAGTTTTCTATGTAGATGGCCTTCACGATTTCCCCCGGAGAAGACGATGCCAGCTTTGAGAGGGCGTCGGCGTGGAGGTTGTTTAACCTCGGTAGATGTTGAACCGCCGCTCTCCTAAATTTGAGAAGTTCGGCACGGGCGCATTTCAGGTATCGCTTCATCAGCTCCTCCTTTGCCTCGAAGCTTCCTTCAATCTACTGGACGACCAACCTCGAATCACTGATGAGCAGTACATTCATCGCTCCAAGTACTCGGCAGAGCTTTAGGCCGTTGAGGGCGGCCTCATACTCCGTCACATTGTTGATCAACGAGAAATTGAAGCGGAGGGCGTACTCCAACAGGCTCCCCTCCGGGGTCTTAATCACGAGGCCGGCTCCGCTCCCCGAAGCTGTGGCCAATCCATCGACGTGGACGACCCACTGTTCACCATCGGGCTGGGTGGAAGTAGAGGGAGGATTTTCAACGGCGAGTTGCTGGGGTGCCGTACCCAGTGTCCCTCGAGCGGAGCCTCGCCATTCTCTCCCACTGTGCACTCCACCACGAAGTTAGCAAACGCATGCCCCTTGATCATCGCCCTTGGTTTGTAGATAATGTCGAACTCCTGAACTCGACACTCCAATTCAGCATGCAGCCTGACCTCTCCAGCCTCCTCAGGTTCCTTTCCAGCGGCGAATTGGTGTAGACGACAATGGTGTGCACCTGGAAATAAGGTCGGAGCTTTCTTACGGTCAGGACTATACAGTAAGCCATCTTCTCAATGGGGTCATATCGGGTCTTCGCATCTCGGAGCACTCGGCCAGCGTAATAGACCAGCTGTAGATTCCCCCGTCCTCCTTCATGAGGACCGAGCTCACAACCTCCTTAGTTGTCGCAAGGTAGGGCCAAGCTGATCTCCTTCTTCAGGCTTCGCAAGCAACAGCAGGCTTTGCAGGTATGCCTTCAACTTGTCGAAGGCTCTTGCGTAGGAGTCGTCCCACTTCACCACCTTTCTTTTGTCCCTCTTCCCAGCGAGGGCCCTCTGAAGAATCTTGAAAAGGGGGAGTGATCTCTCTGCAGACTTTGACATGAATCTTCCTAGCGCGATGATCCGTCCGTTCAGCCTCTGTAGGTCCCGGATCGTCCTTGGTCCCGTCATGTTGGCGAGGGCGGCGATCTTGTCGGGGTTAGCCTCAATTCCTTGCCTGGTGATCATGAAACCCAAGAACTTCCCCGACTCGACACCGGATATGCATTTGGTCGGGTTGAGCCGTAAGTTGTAGCGCCGCACCTTCTGGAACATCTCCTCCAGGTCGGTGAGATGATCCCCGGCCTCCTTCGATTTTACCAGCATGTCATCGATGTAGACTTCCAGGTTCCTGCCGACCTGGGGATGGAAGATCGTTTCTACCATCCGTTGGTAGGTTGCCTCGGCATTTTTGAGTCCGAACGGCATTTGGGTGTAGCAAAATGTCCCCCGGTCCGTGATGAACGCTGTCTTCTCCTCATCGTGTGTCGTCATCTGTATTTGGTTATAGCCTGAAAAGGCATCCATAAAATTTAGGAGTTCATACCCTGAGGCATTATCCACCAGATGGTCGATCCTTGGGAGCGGAAAGCTGTCCTTCTAGCAGATTTTATTGAGGTTGGTGAAGTCCACGCACATCCACCATTTGCCACTTGGCTTCTTCACCATCACCACATTGGCGAGCCAATCAGGGTAGCTCACCTTTCTGATGAATTTGGCCTCGAGGAGCCGCTCTACCTCTTCTTCCGATGCCCACGCTTTCTCTCCTCCCGCGCTCCACTTCTTTTGTCGGACCGGGCGGGCCTCATGGTCGACATATAGCTCATGGGTGATTACCGTCTTATCGACCCCCGGCATGTCTGAGGGCGACCATGTGAAAATGTCTGCATATGCCTTGAGGAGGTCGATCAGCCCTGCCCTCAGCTTTGCAGTCAGCTTCGTGCCAATCGACACCATCCTATCTGCCTCCTCCGTCAGCGACACTTCCTCTAAACCATCCACCGGGGTTGGCCGCTGATGCTCCGAGTCCTCCCGACCGTCGAGGAGTTCGATGGACCAGGCTTGCTCGATCTGCTCCTGTTGTGTAGATTCGATGTAGCAACTCTGCGAGAGCCTCTGGCTTCCTCGCACTCACCTGACCCCATACGGGGTCTGGAATTTCACCATTTGGTGTAGCAGTGAGGGGAGAGCTTCGATGGCGGTCAGGAAGGGCCACCCTATGATGTCATTCTACACCGAGGGCACATCGACGATGATGAACTGCATCATTCGCATAACAATCCTCGGCCTCTCCCCCAGGGTGATGGGTAGATCGATCGTTCCGGTGATAGGTACCGAATGGCCAGTGAAGCCAATGATTGGGCCCATGCATGGTCTCAGGTCTGCATCGCCCAACTCCATCTTCTGAATCATGGACAGATACACTATGTCGCACGAGCTGTCGGTGTCCACTAAAAGTCTACTCACCATCGTCGGCCCGATGTGTGCCTCGATGACGATGGCGTCGTCATGTGGCAGCTCGACCCCCTCCAGGTCTTCTAAGAGAAAGAGATGGGGGTAGAGCTGCCCTTCTTCGCTTAGCCCCATTATCAGCGCTCGCCACCACGACCTGCCTCGCGTCATTCTCCCTCAGTGATGATGAGGTTTCGACCGAGGTTGGCCCGTCGCATATCACATTAATGCGCATGATCGGGCCAGCAATAGGATGGGCCGCCAACTCGGCGTTGTAGGCCTGGGCCAGTCGGGTTGGTTCCGCTGGAGTTCGCCCCTCTCGCCCATATTCTTCATGGTCGACGAACATCTGAAGGTGGCCACCCTGGATCAGCCGCTCTATGTCTCTCTTCAGATGATACTAATTGTAAGGATTGTCTACCTTGCAATACTAACAACAAACACTCTAGAGGGGGGTGAATAGAGTAATGTCAATAAATTGTGCAATTAAAATTAAACTTGCAAATGCGAAATAATAAGTGCAAGAGGAATTAATCAATACAATCAATCCAAACGCAAACACAAGAATTACCCTGGTTTTCCAAACTTGGGTACGTCCAGCCACACCAATATCCACTATAATTCTCACACAGAGAAGTGAATACAATCTCACACAGAGAGTAACTAGCTCTCACACAGAAAGCTAGGGTTTCAATGAAATAACAAAGTAAAACAAATACGCTTACCTATGCCTTGAGATGAACTTACTCATTAATGAATGCAAGGCATGGAAGAGGATCTCCAAGTGATGAGATTAGCTAGAAAGCACTTGGATGATTTCCATTGAGCTTGACTTCAATGCATGAAGGAGAGAATGAGCTCTAAGAGGGAAATGAGAGAGTTGGAGAGTGGCTTAATCAATCTCTGATGAGTTGCAATAGCATCAAGAAGTTCCTATGAACTCAGCCCTCTCATATATATAGGAACCCTATATCAAATCTCAAAACCCAAGGAAACAACCAAAAACAAAAAGCTGAAACGGCTAGTTTCTGGGCAGAAACGTCACCGACAGTCGACTGATGAACAAATAACAGTCGACTGTCCAACGGCTAAATAAATCCCAACGGCTATAATCTGAGCTATGACAGTCGACTGTAAAACCGACAGTCGACTGTATATCCTTCATCAGGCGACTGCTGCAAGGGATGGAATAAAACAGAAAGTTGCACTCTTTCTCCCAGTATGCATACAGGCGACTGAAGAACAAATGACAGTCGACTAGACAGGCGCATGTTTATTCTTCATCAGTCGACTGCTGCAGGAGATGGAGAAAACCAGGGTGCCTTTCAGACGACTGTTGACCATTTCACATGCGACTGTAAATATACATGCGACTGTAAATTGAACATCAGTCGACTGATGTGAAAAGCTCAAGTAGAGTCAATAAAAATGTTGACTTGAGCAGTGCACCACAGTCGACTGTAGAAGGTCGACAGGCGACTGGAATCACCCAG
Organism: Scilla litardierei; assembly: GCA_030789695.1. Taxonomy (NCBI): domain Eukaryota; kingdom Viridiplantae; phylum Streptophyta; class Magnoliopsida; order Asparagales; family Asparagaceae; genus Scilla; species Scilla litardierei. Next base: position 12,260,896 of record CM061137.1, on the reverse strand, counting down.
TCGACCGTGAATCCTTCAGCAGGCGACTGTTGGAAAGCCAGAGACTCCAAATGAGTCTTTGGTCAAGATGAACTTATTGGATTAGATTGTATGATAATCCTAATGCTCACTAAGATGGTTAAATGCATATGCAAGAATGAGTAGACCATCTATCAAGGCATTACATTAAACCTAGACTCAAAAAGAGAGAAAGCAATAAATGAAATTACATGAATTACAATTCTTTCCTTAGAGTCTATGGCTTCAATCTTGATTCCTTGATGCTTTCCATCATCTCCAAGCTTTGGCACCTCTTGAGTCCAAGCTTTGGCCCTTCTCCACTTGATGTCCATCCTTGCACCAAGTGTTTAGTCTCCCAAAAATGATATTCGAGGAATGTAAACTAAGAGACTAACACAAGAGAGTCATTAGCAACAACATAATGTTGTGATCATCATCAAAATAACATTGGTATGAAACACCAATACTCAACACTTGGAGCCTGGAGATCGTCCTCTCTTTTGTTGAGGTACGGCCACTTCTGCTGCAGGTGGATTGCATCCATCTTTAGGTATGTCAATCCTAGCTGACGTGTTTGCAGCAGGGACGTGTGATCTGACAACCTTCTGGGTGAGTGAATTTGTCCGGTAGTATGTGAACTATATTTTGTATTTGGAGGATCTTCAGGATCTCATCTTCACGTTGGTTCATACGCGGAACAAAGTGGGATAAAGTTTTTGTATCCCATGAAATGGTCTTTGAAGCTTCAGGCTTCTTAGCGTTCATGCCTAGTTTGAAAAGTTATTTTCGTCAAACTCACAGTCTTCTAGACGTGCCTTAAAAACGTCCCCCGTTATGGGTTCCAGATATCTAATGATCGATGGTGAGTCGAACCCTATGTAGATACCTAGACGACGTTGGGGACCCATCTTGGTCCTCTGTGGTGGTGCGATAGGGATATAGACTGCGCATCCAAATGTCCTCAAGTGAGATATTTGGTGGAGTTTCATATGCAAGTTGCATCGGTGAATAAGTTTGACTACCAGATGGTCGTAATCTTATTAGCGATGCAGCATGCAAGATTGAATGTCCCCATGCAGTCACAGGCAACTGGGATTGCATTAACAATGGATAAGCGATCCATTGTAGTTTCTTTATAAGGGATTCAGCTAACCCGTTCTGGGTGTGAACATGTGTTACAGGATGTCAACTTCAATGCCAGTTGCTTGGCAGTAGTCTAAAAAGACTTGTGATGTAAATTCTCCAGCATTATCCAGACGTAATTTCTTAATCTGGTTATCTGAGAAATGTGCCGACAACTTAATGATTTGTACCAGTATCTTTGCAAAGGCTACGTTGCGGGTGGACAGTAGGCACACATATGACCATTTGGAAGATGTGTCTATCAGTACCATAAAGTACCGGAATGGGCCACTTGAGGGGTGAATATACCCACAAATGTCTCCATGTATTCTCTCCAGGAAGCTGGGAGACTTTGAGTCCACTTTAGGTGGAGATGGTCTCGTAATCAATTTACCTTCTGAACCAGGTGGACAAGGAAATTCACCCTTTCGAAGTAACTTCATGTTCTTCAAATTAATTCCACGGGATTGGGATATGATGTGTTGCATCATTGCCGATCCAGGTTGTCCGAGTCTATTGTGCCAGAGTTGGAATTCTGGTTGATTTTTGCACTTCTGGTGCTCAATTGTATTGACTTCCATTGCTCGTATTGTTGTAAGGTATAGACCCGACGGGAGTCCCTCAAAATGCTCAACGATGGTTTTAGCACCGTTTTTAAGAGTCGTTACATACAAGTATTATTTGTCATGTCACCGTTTCTAGGTGGTATCCGTTTAAATGGATGTCTCTGAAACTTAGGTAAGTTTCTGTGCAAGCTTGGAGAGAAAAGAGCATCTTTTATTAAAATTTGTGTTTTATTCGGGAGCAAAAAGTTTGCTGCCCCTGATCCTTCTATTATACTTGATAGACCGGAAATAGTATTTACGGTGCCATCGTATTGGTTGATGCTTTGAAAGAAGCAAATATCTTAAAGGATCGTGTGCGTAGAAGCACTGTCCACTAGGCATTTATTATCCATCTATAGCAAGAAAGAAAAAGCATAGCAGTATAAGGCACAAAATAAGTAACTGTCATTCAAAGTCTGAAAATTGAACTAACATGCTTGATAGAAATAAACAACCAGAAATGAAATTGTTTTTTCAACTACAACAAATTAAGAAATAGATAAGGCATCAGTCTACCAGGTCATCGGTCGAGAAGTCCTCGGCGATGTACCTAATTGGAGCCAGGTCTTCTTTTTCCACCAGGTTTGTTTCAGTAGACTTCTGGCTAGCTTGGTACAAAACGTGGAGGTGGAGTAGAGTACGACAGTTTCTAGACCAGTGTCCAGTCATGCCACATCTGTGGCATTTGTATTCCCAATCTTTTTAGGGGGCAGATGCATGGCTGTTGTCTTTCCTCTTCCACACATTTTTCCTCTTCCCCTCATTATTAGTCTTTGGAGGGGATCTTCTAGCCTGCTTTTTCAGTGCCTTTCCCTTCTGGGGTTTGCCTTGTAATTTATTCTTCTTCTTCTGGGAGGAGATATTGTGCGCTTCAGGCGCAGGTGCAGTGCCAGCAGGGCGCAAGTTATGGGTGGCCAGCAAGAGGTCCCTATTCTGTTCTGCCATCAGAAGGCATGAGAGAAGTTCAGAGTATTTCGTGAATTTCCGTTCACGATACTGTTGCATGAGGATAACATCCTTCTCGTGGAAAGATGTATTAGTTTTCTCCAGCATGCGTTCCTCCGTCACTTTTTCACCACACAACTTCAGGCGTGAGGTGATCCTGAATAGTGCCGAGTTGTACTCGGAAATGGACTTAAAGTCCTATAGACGGAGGTTCTCCCATTCATATCACGCTCGAGGAAGGATGACATCTTTTTTATGTTTGTATCGATCCTCGAGGGCGGTCTATAACTCGTATAAGTCTCCACTGTGAGGTACTCGAGTGTCTGATATAGATAATTTCTTTCGCCTTATCTATATCAGAAACAGTATCGCCAACAGCAATGGCATGACTCAATCCCTGTGAGCGTAGGTGGAATTTGATATCCAACTGCCAGCTCAAGTAGTTCTTGCCTGTTGCATCCAATACGTCGAAGTCGACGCTCGTTATCTTTGCCATTTATTTAAGCATGTCAAACATGCAGCAATTAAATATTTGAAAATAAATAATTATGCATTTCAGACACAGATATTTGTTGTATGGATCGGCAAGTCACCATTTTTAAAGTACAAAATAAAGTCCATTTACAGTCCTATTTAAAAAGAAAATACAACTTGGAAAACCCCATGGGGCCCCTCTTCTTCTGGAAATAGATCTTCATCACCGTGGGACGTGCGCCAGACTTCGAAATTTATACAATTTAATCCTCACTACAATTTCTCTCAAAAGAAAAAAAATGCGAGGAAAATAAATGGGGACAAATAGCCGATCCAAAACAACAACCAAATATTAACATTCGTCGCAGAGATATCAACAATGCAGCAGGCATTTAATTATTCATCACATGCATGTAGTATGTGTAAATGCACTTTCATGCTACCGGCAATGAAAATATACAAGATCACAGGCATTTATAATGGAATAAAGTATTTTTGTTTAATAATTAATCGGACCGCGTGGAAACATCATACCCCGTTAGGTTAGCTGACTAACGGGAGAGCGGTCTCAGGATCCTCATAATTATTAAACGTAAAAAAATAATCAATTAATCCAAGAAAATGCGATTAGTGATGATTTACACATATGATGAATCAGAATTATTTAGGAGAAAAAATTTTGATCAGGAAATCCTAATTAATGTCTGAAAATGGCCTTTTATTAAAGAAATCGAAAAAACCCTAGTTAGGATTTCGTTGCGACGAGGCACGCACCGGAAGCATGCGTGAGCGCGCGTCAGGCGCGTGCTGTGCGCGAGCAACGGGGGGCAGCGCTGTTCCCGTGCGTCAGGCACGGCGGGCCGAGGCGCTGCGGGAGCGAGTCAGACGCGCGGCAACGGGCGCTGTACGTGCACGGGAGGAGTGCCAAGTCCTCTGGATTCATGGATTTCGGAGGAAAAATTCGATTTTTATTGTAAAAATACACTTTTTAATCGTTGATTAATGAACGTTTTTACCATAAAAATTTGATTTTTTTAGCATAAAACGTTGATTTTTCATCCAAAAATGGTATAAAAACTCTTTTTTTGAAAAGAGATCTATATTAAAAATGTGATATTGCATCCAGATCTAAGTAAAAGAGATAGATCTAATAAAGGAAATCACAGATGCATTATCATGCGCATGAAAATTTTAGATCTAAAGGATAAATGATTAGCTCTATATCATACCCGACAGATCTAGCGATGTTTGGTGAAGGAAGCCGCGATTCGTCCGGCGACAAAGATTCGGCTCAGCTGTGAGCATGCTGATAACGTGTTATAAGAGTGCTGGCTACTGAACACGTAGCCCTCTATTTATAGAAAACAATTACATAATGGGTGGATATCCTAAACCCTATTGTGCTCTACTTGGGCCTGCAAAAGCCCGTTCATAACACACGATTATAATTTACGCAATAAACCCTCCATTGCAAAAGTACAAAAGATAAGGATGAGAGAATCTGAGTCCATACTTAAAGGGTTGGTAATGATGATGATCATGTACTGCATGCTATTATCAGAAGAAATGAGTACAAATTATGATAAGATATGATGATAGGATCTAGCTTAATACATGTTATCAGAAGAAAATAATCAAGTCCAATGTTAGTGTCAATCCGAGGATGTAGAGCATCACGGCCGTTCATCCACTTCGTCGTCCTCGGACGACTCATGGAGGCCGTCGAAAAAGGAATCAAGGTAGCAAGAGACGACCTCACTCGAGCTGCACCTGTTGGCGCTGGCTCGCCACTGCTGGTCGGAGATCATCTCCGGAGACAGCCCCCATTGCTCCATCTCCTCCTTGGTGTGATGAATCGCGAGGGTGTACTCCCCCTCAGGTCCCAGCTGCATCACCCTGTACTCGCAGTTGCCGAAGTTGTTGAGCCGCTCGAACTGGTCGACGGTCCACTTGAACCACTTCATCAGAAACACCCGGGAGGTCAGGCCATGCGATATCATCACGAGGTTGGTCTCCGTCTTCTCGTCCTGCTCCAGCCTGTTCATGTCGATGTCCCTCCACATGGACTCCATGAAGCCTGGAAACAACAAGCTTCGCTTAACAACCTGGCTGCCATAGATAATTAGATAATTACGAGAAACAGAATCTTACTGGCTACCCTGTCGAACACATCGGCGGCCGACTCGCCCTCCGGAAACCGAAAGAAGAACCTCCCGAACCTCTCCCTCGTCTCCTTGATGGCCTTCATCCTCTCCTCCACCTGGAAGTTGCCAAAGTCCTGCTCCCTTATCCTGCACTCCTCCCTCACGCCGATGATCCTCTTCTTCCCAAACACCCGCCCCATCTCTCTTAACGTCGCCCGCGTCCTCTCATAAGGTGACACGTAGAAGTAGACCTTCCAGTTGTCCGTTTCCTCCCCGCAGAAACCAGAGACCACGCGACGGACATGGTGGCCTGCAGCACGGGCCTGCTCGATCCCAAGGGGGGTCAGTGGGATCCGATAGTCTGGTGTTGTGGTGTAGGCCGACATGTCCAAGTTTCCTTGGCTTTCTCCGTGCCTAACCAATATGATCCGCTTCGGTAATATTCTTTTGGGATAGCCATCTTGCTTCCTGAACATCGGCGGCGTCTCTCCCAATCGCATCTCATCTTCAGAATATCCTGCAAGAGTTCCATCATGCAGATCTCCGTTTATGCACTGCTTCATTCTCCTTTCTTCGGGTTCTCTCTGTTTTTCCGTCTTTTCCCCCCTTTCCGCTCCCCTTCTTCCCTTTAGTGCTTTGATTCTTTTCCTTCCCTTGTGTCCTTCTATATACAGATGTCAAAATGTGTAAAATTCAGAACCCAAAGTTGACCCATTAACATTGTATACATAAATATGCTCGTAGTAGGTGTCTCTCTTTTGAGCTGGATCCTGTTTTAAATGCCCCTTATAAACAACTTGCAGAACCGTTCAGTGCGTAGACAAGCATACGCAACTATAGTAAATAAATAAATGGAACAATGCAAGAAGAAAAAGGAGCATTGCATGAATAAAATTGAATTAAGCAATTAAATTCAATGCTGTTTAAATCAGAGAATACAACTAGCTGAGAGCTCTCTACCGTCTAGTTTGACCGGAGGCAGCCGGAATTTCTTCAACGTTTGAAATGAGAAGCAGATTCCCACTTTCAAATCGCAATATATGCTAGGTTTGCAACTTTTGCAATGTAAAAGGCATCTCTGCATGTTGTGGACCTTTAATTATATTCGCACAACATTTTTTAATTGGGAATATAAAGGATGGTGACAGAAGACTTGTTATAAAGTCCAGATGGCATCTAGAATAAATACACCCATTGAAACACCTAAGATGACATAGGAAGTTGTTTACCACGAAAAGTTGGTGAGAGTGGATTATCTCTAACATCTTCTCAAGCAATTTTTCACGACTTGCACACAACAAATTGTTGCATTAGGCATCCGGACAACCTGAGTTTACAAGGAAAAAATCCATAACAATCATTTTGATTATCCAAAACATAAACAATCATATTATGCATGACATTCAAAGATAAATCACCACTCCCCCCGGCAAAAACCAAGCACGCACCAACGCACACATATTTGGGTTCTTTTTTCTATGCATCTCGCATGACGGAAATCCTTTACGTCGATCAAATTTGATTCCATGCCCAACATGTCACATGTTTTTTGGTATTGTCTACTATAAACATGAAACCTTTAGATTAGGTGCATAGCCCAACCCAGCAGCATTAGCATTTGGGAAGCTTCACACATTATGATTTGGTCGGTCAAGATTTTGGTTTCGGGGCTCCTTTCTCGACACTCCCTCCATCGAAGCAGCCGCAACTGCTCAACAACATGACGGCAAGTCTCCGACGAGTCTCCAACAATCTTCGGTTTTGGTAAATCACTTTAATTCAAGTTTTTTGGTTTAAAAATCGCGTTTTTCTCTTCTTTATGTGATGATGTGTGATTTGACCATGTGATGGGGTTTCTTGGGGCTTGACGACGACCCTTGCAGCCGCTACTTCACGGCTATTCCCTTGTGGTAGCTCTGTCGTGGGTTTCTAGTTGGGCTTTTGCACTCTACCGTGGGTTTCTGGTTGGGCTTTTGCACTCTACCGTGGGTTTCTGGTTGGGCGTCTCCCCGTGTGGACCTTAGTCATAGGCCCTTGGCCCCTTGGGTTGAACTGATGCCTTGCCCCTTGACCTCATGAGCTTGTCGGTTGTTCTTTGGGTGCTCGGTTGTTGTGGGCCTCTGTCGTGGGGTTTTGTGGGATTTGCGGATGTTGGACATGGATTCTGTCTGGGTGTTGGACTGGGGTGTTGGACTCGATGATGCCTTGGTTGTTGGGTGTTGGCACTAGGTGATATGCCTTGGTTGTTGGGTGCTGGTGTTGGATTTAAGTGTGTTGTTGGCCCCTTGGGTTGAACTGATGCCTTGCCCCTTGACCTCATGAGCTTGTCGGTTGTTCTTTGGGTGCTCTGTTGTTGTGTGCCTCTGTCGTGGGGTTTTGTGGGATTTGCGGATGTTGGACATGGATTCTGTCTGGGTGTTGGACTGGGGTGTTGGACTCGATGATGCCTTGGTTGTTGGGTGTTGGCACTAGGTGATATGCCTTGGTTGTTGGGTGCTGGTGTTGGATTTAAGTGTGTTGGACTTGGGTGTTGGACTTGGTGTTGCCTTTGGTAATTGGATATGGTGTTGGACTTGGGTGTTGGACTTGGTGTTGCCTTTGGTGATGAGAGATGGTGTTGGACCTAGGTGTTGGACTTTTGTGTAGGACTTGGGCTTTACCCTTTGACGTGCTGGACCCGTGGGCTTTTGCCAAGTTTTGTGAGGCTGTGGGCCATTGTTGATTGGATTACATGCTTCTACCCAATTGTCGGCTTGACACTGGGATTCATGATTGACTTTATTTCATGTTTATATTATACGAGAAACTTCCTTGATGATATTGTTAGCTGGTGACATGAAACAACATGAACATATGTATTAGACCATTATACAATCGATGCTGAGACTTCTCTGATATTAATTCAGTTGTCACTTCCTCCATTTTTAAATTGTTATGGAATCACTTGATGCATGCAATGGATTAAACTAGAAATCTTATAACTTCAAAATTTAGTGATATGATTGGATGTGATATGATTAAACATGATCTTGGAACAAACTATTATTATTCCATGCCATGCATGTAGTTAAGACTTATAACTTGATGTCACCTTACAAGTGACATATTATTGAAATTGGGCCTGTTGACATAATGATTCTTGAAACTGCTGGAAATCATGAAACTTAAATGGACTTAAATCACATATCACATCAACCATATGAACTAATTTTGATGTGACCCTCATACTTATTTAGATACTATCACACAATTTCTTGAACAACACCACTTTACACTAAAAACTATACACCTTGAACAATATTTGACATTTCAAACTTCCTAGATTTGGGGATAACTGATATTAGAGAGTGTGTGAGAGCGACTGGAGCATACTTCTGATTACATGACCGCATCAGGTGTTTCGATCGGGTGTCATCATACATCTGATGGACCCCCCTCCAGTATCGTCAGACATAAATTTTGAGTCCCTTTTTTATTTTGGACTTACCATTCTGTTTCTATTTTTGGGATCAGCCCATGTGAGCTCTCCGTGGTATAAGGTGGACTCATGATTGCTTATTGTAATCTCAAATATGAATCACTGCCTAAGATTGGCACAATTGTTAGAAAGTTGTTAACCTAACTTTAAATTATTTGCATGCATGTCTATAGTTAATCAATTCTAGTTATGGCTTTACTCTCAGTGCACTGTTTTAATTCTAAATTCCAGAACTATTGTGAATAACTCTAATTACTAACGACTCGTCATTTTGTTGCACCGTTAGGTGCTAATCAGAAATATGAGAAGACCATAGTATGCATGAATATTGGGTTAGATGTGCGTGACACAGATTGCTGAGTATTAGGCCATGTGTGGATTTCCTCTTGTGTATCTTACTTTTGTATTTTGAGACATTGTATCTTTTACATTGTTTCCAGATGTTGTACTTGAATGAGAATTAATATGAGTATGTTGGTACATGTCTACTATTTGCTATATATTATTTTTAATTGTAAACAAGACCTGCATTACATGTGAAAAGCAGCCACGTTTCCCGGAAAGCGGGGCGTGACAAATGATGTGTAGAACAAACCTCAAAAAAAAATTCAAATTTTTAAATATCAAGCCGTGCTGACTGCGCAGGTATTTCGTGTGCTGTCAGCACATATACATTTTACACACACACACACACATCTCTCTCAAAGGCATCCGTGCTCACTTTTTGTTTATGGGGAGAGCCATTCGTGTTCTGTGCCATACACAACCATTTACAGAAAAAAGAAGTTATTCACTATGTGACCAACATGTTCTCGGTAATGGTTAAAAGCACATCTATGATTCTTTTTTGATAAGAGCCCAATTAAGGTGGTCTGCTAGAATAAGTGGTCAGGGACACAAATGAAGTCGGAAGTTGCCCTTGAAGTCAGATATAAAACAAACTGGAAGCCCTCATAACACATTCACGAATCTTGAAAGAAATATTTAATCCAACAAAGAATTTTCCTACTACAGTTGAGAATACCTTCCACATACGCTTTGAATCTAGTTGACTAACCCTATCCTCAACACCAACCAGTTGCTGCAAAACTGATTCCTCCAAGAAGTCAGAAGTTGGATATTTTCGAATTACAGTTTAAGAGTTGGGCCTTGGTATCTGAAACCATACTTCAGTGCCCAATTGAACGGTTCGTTTCGAGTCCTGATATTATAGATCTCCCAGACTTGCTTCTTTTTATGCACTTGGTCATTTGTCTAGGCAACTTAAAATCAAACAGATTATGTATTTTATTGCATGGATAAAAGCAAGCCTAGCAACACCCAATTCCTATTTGCTGACATTCTCATAGCCTATGCAGGAAGCAATTGTTCCGTGTTCTTAAATATCCTAGATGAATTTCAGTTGTAATGATCTGAGCCCAATTTCATTTTCCCCTTCGTTTGCCATCATGAAGGGTGCTTCACATCAACACGGAGTTATTCCACTTGCTACCAAATGCTAATGCACAACTGTGGTTTTTGATAGTAACAACTCTGACGTCTCAATATTGGCCCCGTCCATAATCAATGAGTTGCCATTGCTTACTACTTGGGATAGAAACAGAGCACCCCTTACACCGGTATTGTTACAGCAGTGATTTTTGAAAATGCTTCATGGTCTTCCTCCCATGCTGCTATAGACCTTTATATTTGCATCCCCAGTCTGCATATTAAATTATCATAATTAAGACTAACTAGCAATATCAACCGCTTATCTTTATTGGTCATTGTTAGCAAATTATTATCATACATTTTCGGAAGCATAGAACCAAATAAAATCAGTGATGGTACTTTACAACACAACAAATTTTTTCCGCATACGGGCCTTTCAATCCTTTAGATTTTCAGTTTCCAGTGTTCCTTCCCCCAACTATCAAAATCCATTGGGCGCAAGTCACTGGGAAACCATATACGAATCCGTTTACTCCCAATAGTGTCAATTTATACCAGTATTAGAAAATACCCATGCACACAGTGCATGGGCGCCAACCCCACCCCCCCCTCTCTCCCATGACGTGGATCTCGCCTGGAAGTGGGTGTTTCGATGGGTGTGTAATTGGGTGCATGTGAAACGGGTGGGTGTATGTGTGGGTGTTGCCTTGGTGCATGGGCTTTTTGTGAGAATGGTGGTGGTGGTGGTGGTGGTGGTGGTGCCCACATGACGAGGTTGCCAAGAACTATATCAACCCCTTTGTCCTAGTCATAAGATTTCTCCCTCTTTTATATAATAGATAATGTTATATATATTATCGTGGCCTCAAAGAATTTTCTCCATCCATTCAACTTTACAAGAAGTTCCGTTAATCCACTAAATGCCTCCCAGAAAAGTTCTTTATAAAATAACTAAATATAATATGCAGAAGCTATCATATTAAATGGCTAGCTGTAACCGTCGGATAACTACAAATGTATGAAGTGGAATAGTAGCAAAGGAATCTATAGAGTGACCAATATATGTATTTCCATATATTCTCATACGACACACTTGTGCGTGTTCTCACTTCCTCTCTATAATTGATAAGAACATCCTAATCTACGGGATTAGTATTAAACCACACTGTTTTGTTTAGTGAGATTTCGCCAAAATGGACTACACTAATGCTTTTGGTACCACTCGCTAGTGACCCTCTTGCTCAGATGGGCATTGAATTTGAGCACCTAATGAACTGGACTCAGTGCATTATTTGCTAACAGACAAGTGCACAAAACGGAAAATGAAAAGCTAGCACTACAAGCACAGAAATAATTGTGCTGAGCTGGCATATAGAGCAAATGTAAAGAAGATACCCGCCAACAGCGAAAATACAGGTAAAGATGCCTCCCAAAATTGATGTGCTGACAAAAGATGGCACAATTCTCTAAATACAGGACGATGCACTAGCAAATAAAGAATAAGAAAGAGGTTTTCAGGGGGGGAATGTCTACTTTGGACTGCCAAATAGTTTGCATGTTGCAATCTAAGAAGAAACAACCAGGGTGGATCATCTTGTTTATCCTTGTAACCCTATACAAGAGCAAACTTTCAGCAGAATTCTCTAGAAATACCGGCCAACTTATGCTCAAAGGCCATATAAGAAGGTTGGGACTTGGGATATAAAGTGGATATGCCAATGAAGATCAGGATAGAACAAATTTAGAACGTTGATCATTCTGTAGTCTGAACTGAGGGAAGCATGGACTAATAACATGGGAGAACACAAGGATAGCAAAAACCTTGTGATACATTTTGAGAGTCATCCACTCCATTTAAATCTATTAATAGAACTCATTTAGATGAATTATTGGAGACTCAACAAGCTGTAAATTGCCGTCTTACAGGAAATCTTAATTCGTTGGTCAGAGTAAATATATACCAAGTAATTGCCTTCCCTCTCAAAAAGGGGAAAAAAATCAAACAAAATGAAATTTTCAACATAAAATCATGTTATCCCCATTATAGTCTTATAATTCCCACACTTTCCATATGACCCAACAAACCATAGGCAACCAAACAAATCTAAAGCCTTCCAACAGACCGAAGCAATTAAGCATACAAAAATAATTACATCATCATCTGCTAACATTGAACAACAATCCCCTTGTAGGGGCCTAAAACCCTAGAACTAAGAGAATTTTAAATATAACAATGTGATGAAATTCAAAATTCAACACATCACAAAATGAAGTGAATTAAACATTTGCAATCAAAGTGAACAATGTCAAATCGAAATTAACAGGATCAATATCCTGGCAATATCTAGAGAAATAAATCATTAATAATTGCTCTAACCAATAAAAGATTGGGTAAACATATCGTACAAGATGGGCAAGATCTGTCATGGGTCAAATTCTATTTTTTTAAAGATTTTGATGGATTTATTTTAAAAAAACCAAGGATTAGATATTGATGGCGTACTTCGCAACATCCCAAGAGATGGAGAGACTTTCAAACTATGTAAGTGTAATTTTGCAAATCAAGCAAAAGAATGAAAAAAGCGAAAAGAAAGTCAAAATGAAAAAGGCTTATTTATTATTAACTCTTGACATAAAAGCATTAATTTGTTTGCAGCAAATAATTTTCTTTTTAATTTAAGATTCATGTGTCCTCTCAAAAGATTTGAAGGAACGAATTTTTATTTTATCGAATTTTCTAAATCTACAATTTTTCCCCCTATTTTTGTGTTGAAAAGTGCAAATACATTTTTTGGAAGCAAGAAGTATTATCTAGCAATTTATCTTTTTATTATAATCAAATGTCAAATTTCTTCTCTTTTGGGTTGGGTTGGGTTGGGTTGGGTGTTTGGGTTTTTTTTGGTGGTGTGTGCGTTTGTTGGGGGTTATTTGTTTGGGACATTTGGATGGGAGTGGGAAATTCGTATGGACATTTGTTTTACTGCTATTAATTTGAAATCAGGACCAATGTTCTGAAAATGGAGTGTTATTGGTTGCTTAAGAAGGGGGTTTAGTGCCAAAAAACCATGTATAATGAAATAAACCCAAACACTTTTTGCTATGATTGCTCTAAATAAAAAATAGGACCATAAAGAATGGAAACAACTAATAGCTATAAATTCCTTAGATGACTTACAAGAAGGAAAATCAATAACAAAGTTGCATAAATTGCCTCAAACTGATTGATTTTTTGTTAATTGATAATACTTTTCATATAAATATCTTGGCACCATACTTTACAAATGATGACTCTATATGCCGAAGTCTTTTAGCATATGTGAGAAGGAATTGGGTAAACTTCTATTGGTAATCGTGTTTGAACCATTGGCAGGAGCAATCATATTCCATGGTGATTGAATTCTTAAAAGTTGTCAATCAAATATGAAAATGAATGGTAATATAGCCTAACAAAAATGTGATGGCCCTTTCATAAACATGTGATTTATTTGGTGTCAATGAATGAATTGGGCTATTAATATAATGTCCGTGTTATATATTGACATCCCATCATCACATTTCCAGGGCTAGAAATGATTATCTAGCCAAAAGCACACATTTCCAAATTTGGACAAAATGCTTAATTGAAAATTTTCTCACTTATTTATTCTTTGCCATTTTTATGAAGTTTCTAGTATTTTAAACTTGATGACAAGGCATGTTGTTTAATTCAAAGTATTAGAATTTTTATAATGTAAGCATGTTTTATATATACTGAACACATTTCATCGCCACATATTTTCAATCCTGACTCATAGTTCACCTTGCAACTTCGAATCCTTTCTTCTCTGGCTTCTTCCCCACTTTATCACAATCTACCATAACATACATACTAGCATACAAGCACATGATATACATGTATTATCACCATCATTTTAGTAATTTAAAAAAGAATTTAAATAAATAAACATGTTAAGGCATTAAGTCTAAGGTTATCAAAACATTTTGTTCAAAATCTAAAAAATAATTTACTAAATAATATGCATTTATATGACATGCTAAATTTAAATTAAAAAGTCACCATTTTCTAGTTCAATATGAATATGTATACTACCTACAAAAAATATATATTTATGATGGAATTATTCATAATACAGAAAGATATATATACCAAATTAGCTAACTTAGGCAAAATTACCAATTGAATGCATCTAACCATTCAACTCTAGATAACAATTGCTTTTAACAATAATTGGATATCTTCTTTTAAATCTACAGATTAGTAATCTTCTAACAATGAGTTCGTTCGACTATTAGGCTTAGTTTATGACACAAACTTCTAAATCACATATGAAACACTAATTCTCACCCAAGAAAAAAAGACTATTTTTTTAATTGAAACTAAGAAATTTGATAGATACAAAATTTATTTAAAATAAACTCATAAATTGAAAAGAAAAAAAAACTAAATGTCAGAAAAGAAAATTACTTTGATAATTACAGTTGGATTCATTCTGTACAGGCATAAAAAATTAAAACAAAGTTAAATATGAAAAATGATAAACTTCAATAAAAAAATCAATGAAGTTTACCTATGCAATTTTTTTGAATATTAGACATTTTTCTTATTTATAAACCAAATAGGAATTCATGTAAATAAATGTGGAAATGACACAAAAAGAAAATCAAAACAATAAAGAAAAAATAACTCAATTTGTATGCAGACAGATAAGATTGGCAATAAATGAAAATTTATTTAAGGAATGAGAAAATAAACTAAATATTAAATTACACAAAAGTAATGATAGGCTTTAGTTTGATATTAGCATTAACTTATGAGTCAAATTTTTGTAAGTTTAGACAATGATTCAAATCATATTCTGATACTAGATATTTAAGGTAAAAGTCCACTTATTTATATATTTATATATATATATATATATATATATATATATATATATATATATATATATATATATATATATATATATATTTATATGCGTCAATGAAAATAAGTTAAGGATAAAAAAGATTGCCATCAATTAGATATAAGCATGCAGAAATAGAATAAAAATGAAATTCTCTAATAAAATATGCATAAATAAAATTATTATTGTAATCTCATTTTTGAATTATGGAGTACATGAATCGTTCTGAATATCGGATATGGGTCGTGTATCGGCTTGAAAAGTATGATATCGGATAACGGATATCAAAGATATAACGGGGATATTGACTAAATATTGTGTGTCATTTCTGATGCTAAAAATAGATATCATATGCATGTCATACATGTATCTAAGTAAATATAAACTTTATAAACTTATATAACAATATGTTTAAGGTATACTTAACTTAATTTGTTGCATTAAACTTGAATCTACCCCGAACATGTTGAAAACCTTTCCTATGTCTACAAGTACTCACAAACCAATTAAGTACCATACCTATCGGATCTTGTATTTTTATTTATATTTTATCCTTTTTTATATGTTCTTGTAAATAAATTTCGTAAAATTTCCACACAAGAGAGTATTCATAGCGGCAGCGGTAGCTGATGCCTAAAAGTGCATATATTTCTTTTGTTTGCATTTCATTCTCTACAAATAAAAAGAGTCAATAACCCGATATTACTATTATTAGTAATATTTTTAATATTATTTTTATTATTAAACTGAACTGAATTAGAAGAAAATTCTGATGAAAATTAAAGATCATTTTTTAGGAAAATGAAATATTTTTATGCCAACTACATCATAATTGGATCGATAGATCAAATTAAAACAAATTATATTAAATTAAAAGTATACCAAATTATATTTAAAAATTGAAAAGAATTGAAAACATGGGATATTTTTAAGGAGTTCTTTGGACGTAGTTCTCACAGAGAACTCGGTATTGGCATCGTATACCTAACAGATGAGTGCGACAGATTTCGTTTTGCTGATCCCCATCACCCTTACTTAATCCAAGACCTAGAGAAAGAAGGAAAGGCTGAGAGTGTGATGATCTGAGATCGAGAGGAGGAAGAGAAAGATCGAACCCCCGGTTGAGATCGTATAAGATGACGATAGGCGGAAGAAAGAAAGATCAACTAGCGATGGAGTCAAAAAATTGATGAAATTTTTGGGTTGCCTATCAGGATCAGGTCAACCCTCATCTCCCATTTATAAGTATTATTAGCTATTGTATCACATTAGATCAAATAATAATTGAATCCGACCTAAAAAATTTAAAAGCAAAAAGCGTTGAAATCGGCAGATATTTCAAACTACACTATCGGGTGAAACAATGGTCCGATTCCGAATTATGACCAATAATAGTTGAAAAATCAGAAACCAAAATAAAACACATATATCATATCGACCTCTTATTTTTCCGATATTGCGTCTGATATTGCAGATAAAAATCGATATTTGAAACACTGACATGGATTAAATTTGAAGTTACAAAGTTAATCTCGGATAACTACATATGCATTTAAATATAAATAGAGATAAGACCAATTAGTTATTAAATCAGTAGGTGTGAGCTAATCTTTAAAATATGTTTACAGTTAATTTAAATCTTATTTAATAGATATGATGAAATATAAGTTTGAAAAATCCGGTAATTATATTTAAAGAATACACACTGATAACTCCAACCAATGTAACATCCACCTCTTGCATTCGAGTCAAGAGCCCAAATGCATTATCAGCTTGCACATGCATCGCAAGCCCACATATCACTGAGATCCACGAGTACAAGTCTCTCCTCACCGGCATCTTCTCGGAACTTGTACACCCTTTTAAATGCTCCCACACTGAGTACATGTCAACAAGGCAATGGTTCAAACCCCCACTCCCGTTCATCCTATTTCTCACGATATATGCATGAGTATAAATGCACGGATCCAAAGCAGCCAACCCAGCACACGCAAAAAGAACCCTACACATGGTCAGTTCATTAAGCCTCATTCGCGACATCCCCATGTCATGAAGCAGCGCTAGACCCTCTATCCTTCTCATTCCAAACGACAACACTTGTCATAGAAATTTATCAAACAAGTTATGGCCAAGGAAACACGTGCTTTATATCCCGTTGCATAACCTCATTCCAAACGACAACATTCGTCTTAAAAAATTCATCGAACACGTTACATGCAAGCGATAAATGGCCACTATCGCCCCAAACTCCGATCAATTTCGGCACCCGAAAAAAGGTTGATCTCGTACCAATTCAGAAAATTGAACCCCAACTTTCATGTAACAATTCGAACACTACCCAATTTCATGAACAAATCGTCAGAAGTTAAGAAGGAAAAAGGGAAGGACTCACAGTATTCGCTGTGCTATCGAGATTCTGAGTAGCGGTGTAAGCGCCAAGATGCGGGTATCTCGGCCGGAGTAGGCGGTGGTTCCTTACCCCGCTTTTCCGCCGTCGCCTTCGCCGTCGCCTTCGCCGCGAGATCGAAGAGGGCGAAGTTGGATCCGATCGGCTTGACGATGAATCGCTTGCAGATGATTTGCGATGAGGGAGAGGAGGGATAAAGGCGGAGAGATTGTCACGGGGATAAACCCGACGCTTAAATACGCCCAGTACCCAACACGCTATATACGCGTTCGGGTCAAGCATGATCCTATCCATTAATCCGTTAATTAAATGGATCGGATATTTAACACATTTACACCGGTCCGCCTATCATCAAGACCCGTTAGATATTTGGATTGTCCAAATTTTAATTGAAGTAATTTGGATCCGCATCTTTGATCTACACGAATGGATCACCGTATATGTGTGTGCATGCGTGCGTACTTGTGTGCGCAAAGATAATGGATGTGCTCACAACATAGGAAATTTTCTAAGCTGTCGGCACCAAAAAACACAAGAAAATTTTATTCTCGAAATTTTTCTAACTTGTTGTACACATTCTAAAACCTCATATCCAAAGAGCAGTGACTCTCGATCAACTCGTTACAAAAAGTTCTATTTTTCTAAAACCGTTAAATTTACAACGGTTAATCGAGTGTCAAAACGTTGGATTTACTTAATTTTTGGTGCGGTGATCATCCATTATGTATAGAACAAATCCCAAAAAAAAATTAATAAATAAATAATACGATGTATGTGTGCGTCGGCGTGGGAAACTTTCCCTCGCTAATAGCACATATAGTATTCTTTGTGTGTGTATATGTATAGAATAATGTGAAACATATGGCATATGTGGATAAACCACATGTGTGTCTCAAAAAGTCCATCCTCCCCTATTTTTTCGGATGATCGAAACCATTCATTTTGATCTTCATATTCTACAACCTCAAAACACCAGATAAAGGGGTTTTGCCAGTTCAACCATTCGTCTCAAATTTAACGATTTCATATGAATATAACTTTTTGGGACGTGTGGATGAACATGCAAAACACACTGGGTTCACCTGATATTTAGTGTTTTGGGGTTTTAGAATGTGAAGAACAAAATGAACAGTTCTTATCGTCTGAAAAATAGGTGAGGGTGAATTATAGAGTGTTACATATGTGGCATAGCCATATATGTCATGTGTTTCCCATTATTCTCATGTGTGTTTAGAAAAATTTTCCTAAGATGACTCTTTAGAAAATTATCTAAGAATTCGTCTTAATACATACTTTGAACGAATTTTATGGATGATCCAATCCGTTCATTGTGATCAAACTGTCATCAAATGCTTGTTCATGCACGTTTAATATGTTTTAATCATGTGTTATGTGGTTGCAAAATGAACATTTTCTTAATAATAGAACAAATGATGACACATGATCAACGGTCAAAAAATGTCCAACTCAAGTGATATTTTATGGACAACTATTTTGAATTATCGGAGGCATGATGGATGAAGTAGATCATCCATAAAGTAGCTCAATTATATGATTTTAGGCCGAATCCTTAGATAATTTCCTAAGGAGTCACTTTGGAAATGCTTTTCCTATTTATGTATGCGCGCACACGGGAAAAGTGTTCCTAAAGTTACTCATTGGGAAATTATCCAAGGAGTTAGCCTAAAATCATATAGGGGAGATACTTTGTGGATGATCCAATTCGTCCATTATGATCTTCATATCGCAAAACAGTTGTGTATGAAAAATCATGTGATTTAGATACTTTTTGGCCATGAAAAAGTGACATCATTTATTCTATTGTTAAGAAACCGTTCATTTTATAACCACATAATGCATAGTTAAAACACATTTAAAGTTCATGATTTTTTAAATAAGTATATGTTGACTTGTAGATTATGATTGACGAATCAGATCATCCACAAATAGCTCAATTATATGATTTTAGGCCGACTCGGATAATTTTCTAAGGAGTAACCTTAGGAACACTTTTCTCAGACACACGCACACACGCTCACGCCGCGCGCACACACAGGGTTAAGGTAGGTGAGCGTTCAGTACAGGAAATTTCCTACATCGCCAGGAGCGGAACTACCCACTAGATTGTAGGGGCTTGGGCCCCCAACAAGATTTGATGTGTGTGTTTGTATGTATATATTATTGGATATTGAGGCACTACTAATATAATTTGATGATGTACAAAAAATTAAGTGTGCTAATCAAATTTGTGAGTGTATGTAATCAAATATTAAGCATTAAAGACAATGAGTTCAAAGCTATGATGATAATGACTTGCACAATGACTATGGGGCTCCCTAAAATGGGACAAAGCTTACAAGGAAGAGCACAAAGTCATGATGATGAAGCACACCAAAATTCCAAAGCGTACAAGGAGTCAAGACAATGATAAAGCTTATTGGACTACATCAAGCTTCGTGGTATATGTATTTTGATGTATTTTTTGCATGAAATGAAGTTATATGAAATGCAAATGAGGTGGGGAAATTGGTGGTGTGGTGTTGGATATACGTGGAATATGGGATGTGTGACATGGTCACGTTAGGACACGAGGTGGAGTGCACGGGCATGGACAAAGTGCCGCGGTAGGAGGCGGGTGAATACGCCGTTGGCCACCTCTTGATCCATTAGGTGGCTCCACGTTGATAACGGAGTAGAATCACTTGCACGTGCACGCCGGCTCATTCATGTGATCTCATTGCCTAGCATTGCATTGCATTGCTTGTTGTGTTTCATAAGCATAATGGCGTCATCGAGCTTTACATGTGATTGTGGATATATGTATGTTCGTGTTGTCGTTGTTGATGTCGATGTTGGTGATGCTTGGTGTTGGCGATGTTGTTGTTGTGTTGACAATGTTGTTGATGTTGTTATGGGTTGTTGTAGTTGGTGGTGTTTGGAGGTGTTGTTGTTGTGGTGTCGTTGTTGTGTTGGTGGTGTATTGTTATTGTGGTGTTGTAGTTGTTGTTTTTAATGTTCTTGTTGGTGACCTTATAGCAATGTTATGTTTTTCTTATGATTATAGCATGTTTCCTTTAAATATTACTTATGTTGTAGTTGGAATGATTGTACGTCTGAGTATAGAAGTGCACGTGTTTATGTGTTAATGCATGTTAGTCTACGAGTAATGTGTATCGTGGGATTCTGTAATTAATTGATCTCTAGGCCGTCTATAGATACGGCGTGACGTTTGTATTTGTGTAATGTGATAAATACGTATATAGATATGGTGCGTTGTTTGTATGGGTCCTTGTGTTCCACTCAGGTATGAGTGAACATGCCTTAGACGTATTAGGGTAGTGTGCTTGATATATGTCTATATGCAAGTTATATACGGTTGCATTTTTGGGTGTAAGCGGGTGCGCTTACACCGGTGTTAGGATAGATATAGTGATATCTGGGTGTATGGATGTTGAAGTGTAAGACTCCATGTATGACATGTGTGAGTATGTTTAAATGTGTTCCTGGTGACATATGTGGTTGTATGTCTCAGGTTGGCAGTGCATGTGGGTATGTTTGAAATGTTATACTTGTGCGTCTGTGAACTAGTAAAAGTGTTGGTATATGAATGTGCTTTATCTATATGCTGGTGTAGAGCGACCCTATATATCTCTATTCACCCTCAGCTATGTCCTAAGTTAGAAAGTTCGAGGACGAACTTTAGAAGGAAGTGAACTGCAATATCAAAAAACTGAACCCAACATTACAACATCATCCCAAGTACAATTACTAATAGCAACCACATCTGATATTGCAACCATCAACAGAAACCAAGTCACGTCATTCACTTCACAACCACAATTACATGGAGTACCTATAGCTATACATATGCAACCTGCAACAATTTATGGTTTGTTATGAAACTTAAGTTTTAGAAGAATTCTTGAAGCACCTAACTTAACTTCATGCCTTAAGATTTTATTTGTAGAGCCTTAATTGAAACTTCACACATTAAGGAAAATCTTTTTAATTGTTTAAAAATGTTTTAAAATCATTTTGAAAAGATTTCCTAAAGTTATAGGACATAACTATGTAATAATAGTCAGATTAGTCGACTCGTAATGACACCTAATTGACTAACTGAAGTTAGATACAAGGCTAACAAAATGTCAGGAATTAGTCGACTAGCTTTTATGTATTGGTCGACTAATAGCATAACTGTAGTCGACTAGTTTATACATAGAGCTCTAGCATCTCTTGCCATTACTTGACTAGTCGACCAGAGTTCAACAAGTAGTCGACTAGTGACCCAATTAGTCGACTAATGAGTGAACTCTAGTCGACTAGTAATTGGCCTATAACATGAAAATTTTTACCATCATTTCAAGCCATTGGTGAGACATTTTGATTAATCTGTTTTATGTAAATTTGATTCATATATATCGGAGGTTGTTGGAGGTTGTTTTAGGAGTTAAGTATGCAATGAATGATCAATTTTCTCGAGAAAAAGAAGTTTTAAAAGCCTTCAATAGCCCACTTCCAAAAAATTTCTTAGCCCCAGTTTTCAAGCTTTTAAGCAATATTTTTGGCCAAAATTGTTTTGATCTCCTCAAGCTTTCATCTTGGTTTTGCTTGAGATCAAAACTTGTTTTCCTTTGCCACATTCACAATAAGCTTCAATTCTTGGCTATATAAAGGGTGTACTCCATCATTCAACAAAAGTGTAAGTTGGAAATCCACAAATTGTGTGGTGGAAAGTAATTGGTTGTAAATCATCATTTGTTAAGGTATTGTTGGTTTGAAAATCCTCATTTGGTGAGGTGATTGGAAATTCTTACTTAGTAAGGAGGTTGTAAATTCACTAGTTGTAGAGGTGTTAGAAAGTCATCTTGAAGAGGCAAGTGTAATCTTCTCTTGGAGAGTTTGATTAGTGGAAACTCCAAGTGTAGCTTGGGACTAGACGTAGCCCAAGGATTGGGTGAACCACGACAAATCTCATGTCTATGCATTGCTATTATTTGTGTGCTAGTTGTCTACTTGCATTGTATTTTACTTTCCTTTGATATATCTTGTAAGCTGAGTTAAGAACCAATCATGTAACACTAGTTGAGTTCTTAGTTTACATAAGAATCAATTATGTGCGTCACAGCAGGAAATTTTTTCGTGCTAACAATATATATAGTTTTCACACTACACACACAGGAGAATAATGATAAACATATAATATATGTGGCTAGCCACATATGAACCTTGAAACCCCCACACTTCATTTTTTACTGATCGAATCCGTTCATTTTGATCATCATTGTTTAAAATCCCACACCACCAATTTTCAAGTGAACCTAAGAGGTTTTACTTATTCATCTAACAGTTGCAAAAAGTTCTAGTATTGCAAAACCGTTAAATTTGTAATGATTCCATTAATGCAAAATCATTAAATTTTTGATGAGTGTACGACCGAGCAAAATCCTTTGGGTTCACTTGAAACTTAGTGGTCTAGGGTTTTAGAACACACAGATCAAAATAAACATATCGAATCGTCAAAAATATAAATATGGTGAGGTTTTGGCACTAGCCAATGAGGAATTTCCTCCATGTCTAGCTGATGCCTATTTTTCTTTCTATATATGTATTTATGTATGTATGTACGTATGTACATACAAATTTCAAGTGAGGCTATGTAATGGCCATAGTGCCATATACGGTATGATATGTGATTATGTATTTGTGTAGTGTATGCATATTGATATACGTTTGTAGAGTGTATATACACATGTGGTGTATATAGTAACATGTACTGTAGTGCATATGGTAGTGCATTATTTATTATTATTCTTACTACTACAACAACAATTAGTGATGATGGCATTGTTGTAATTATTGGTTGTGTATAGTAAGAGTGGCTATGTGTAGTAGGGGAGTGCGTGCATAGTAGTGGCATATTGGTTATTAGTTAGTGGTGTGTGTAGAGTAAATGAGTGTGTGTAGAGATGTAGATATTTTGGAAGAGACTTTTCTTTTTAGGAAAATGGCAAACGTGTAAATAAGTGAACTTCAAAGATGTTATGTTGAGGACTTACCATAAAAGGAAATGGCTAACTTGTGAATAAATGAAGTGGAAGATATTTTGTGGAGGACTTTCCTTTTATGAAAAGTTTTAATGGTAATTAAAGTGAATGTATGTAGATATTTTCTAAAGGGGATTAAATACTCATTCTTTCCCTTTTCCTTTCTTTTTTTCTTTTCCATTTTCTTTTCCTTTTGTTCCCCCTTGGCCGTGGGGGTTTTCATGAGGAAACACAAAAAAGGAAGGAAAAGAAGGATAAAAGGAGGAGTGATGGAGGGATGGAATTAAGGAGAAGCTTTTAAGGAAGGAGACGAAATGGGAGGATGGGCTAATGAAGGAGGCATTGACTAGAGGAGAAATCAATGGAGCTTAAGAGGAGTTTTTGGAGGAGAAAATGAGCATTTAAGGTAGGATCTCTTCTTGGCGTGGTGTTTATTATTTTAGATTGTTGTAGGGGTTTCTTTAATTTAAAATTCTCATGTTAGCTAGGGTGTCGTTAAAATTACAATTGAAGTTGTTAATGTTGCATTTTAGTATTAAAAGTTGCTAGTATTGCATGTTGATTTCTAAGTTGTTGAGAAATTGCACTTGGTGGGAATTGCTACATGGTTGGTTGAGAATCTTGTGTAATTACTATAGTTGACTTGGCCAAGGGCAGTTGATGGTGGTGGAACGTTGCACATGAAAGTTGTGTTGGAGAGATGGAGGAGACGTGGTTGGTCTCTTTTAAGCATGGAACCTTTTTATGTCGTCTCTCATGTTGCATGATGACTCTTTAATTTAAATGTAATTCAAATTCTTGAACGTTATATGTTATAACATCATATATGACATCCTTATAACATCCATGTTATATTATATGTTATAACATCATTCATAACATCCTTTATAACATCATTAATGTCGTATGTTAGTTTAATGTTGTATGTTATAACATCATTCATACCTTCCTTTATAAATTCATCCATGTTGTGTTATTTGTAAGTCACAACATACTTCATAACATGCTTTACAACATGCTTCACAATATGCTTCACAACATGCCTTACAACATGCTTCATAACATGCTTTACAACAAGCTTCACAACATATCTCACAACATGCTTCACAATATGCTTTACAACATGCTACTTTTACATCACTTTATGTTGCATGCTACCTTTATGTCACTTTAAGTTGCATGCTCACTCTACGTCTGTGCCCTTATGTGTGTTATAGTTGTGTGCCTTTATGAGTATTAGTGCTATGCGATCATTGGAAATATTTCCTTGGTGGATTTCTCTAATGAATCACTTTTGTTCCTGAAAATTTGATTAAGTATTAGGAATACTTTTGGAACAACCTTCATGCTCGTCTGTAATTCTGTCACCATGGAGCTAATTACCTGTATATTCTTGGTCTTGGTAAGCTGAAGTGGTGAATATGTACATGTTTCACTACGTAATCTTTGATATTGTGTATTGTGAAATGTTGGTGGTTCCTATGTGAACGGAGATTGGGGAACAACTCTTGTTCTTGCCCGGAGTGGCAGAAAATGTGTAAGGGGAAAATATGGCCAAGTCCCAAGAAGGTCATTGTGTATTGTAGTTGATGTGTCCTCGTTGATAATTGGCGGTTGGAGAATAGCTTTGTTTATTATATTGGAACTCTGGTGTTGTATCACTCTAAATGTTGCTTTTAGCTCTATGCACTTGATGTTGTATGCTAGTTTATTCAAGTAAAATGCAGATTTAATCCATAGGCGTGTATCAGTCCACCATGTGGTGGGTGAACACCCTAGGCGGGGGTTGGGAAAAGACTGGGTACGAATAGGGTATGAGGACATGACTATGCATTACCGTTGGCATCATCGTTGTTGAGTTGTTATAGAGTCGTTGGTGCTCTATGGAGTCGTTGGTGCTCCTACCGTCCCACCTTGGGACGAGCGTCCTGGTCCTCATATCAGCATTGTACTCAGGCTTCCGAAACATAGTTAAATTAAATGATGATTGTCATGAATGTGTAATGTCTATTTTTACTTTCTGCCTGGTATAGTTGTGGCTCCCTTTGTCTCTTGCATCATATTTGTGCCTGTAAATAACAACATGAGAATAGTATTTTCTTATGCTAGTTGAGCTTCCTACTGGGTCACTTGTTGATGTGTCCCACCAGTGGCAGTTTCAGGTAGCATGTGTTTGGTGTTGTAAGCTGGTGGAGCTGAGTTGGGGTTGTGGTTGTGGTTGTGCAAAGTGGAGCTTGAGTCCTGTTGTGGTCCTTGGTGTTTGGGTGGTCGTGAGCCAGTGTTGGAGAGACTTGTGCTCTTGGGTCCTTTATTGGGTTGGAGTTTTGGTTTAATAAGAGTTCTAGGCGTAGTTGTTGTTGTATCAGATGGACTTTGTTGGACTTTGATGTTTATGTATAAGTCTCTTAGCTGGCTTAGTTAGCTCTGAGTTGGTTTTTGTTTCTTTCTGTGTTTTTCTTTTCTTTCTCTGGGTTTGTGATTCTTCTTGTGTGAACGTTATATGGACTTCCCCAGCAGTACGCAGTGGACCTGTGTCCTTCGAGGACCTGTGTCCTTCGAGGACTTGTATATATGCATCTTTCTCTTATCACACCCGCCTCTCTAGATATTATGGATGGATTCAAACGTCCTAGGTATTCTGGGAAGCCGGTCGTGACAAATTTTTGGCTGCCCATGCAGGCCTCTGCACTACAACTGTGTAAGGGTAGTACGTGTCATGTTCCGATAGTGGGCAGCTAAGTCTTAAGGCGGGTAGAAGTCCAGGCTTATGATAAAGCTCTGATATTAGAAGTCGAGGTGTAAAGTTCATGAGGGTAGACTTGGATAGTCTGGTATATATATGTATGTATGTATGGCTATGTGTTTGCATAGATATACGAGTATCGTATGTCTATTGTTGAGTATATCTGCGTGATATATTCGTGTGTGTATATGTAGATACATCTATATGTAGGATACTATTTTAGATGCTTGTGTGACTATGTGTCTGTTTGATGGCGTTTTAAGTATATGTGTTAGTATATGTTTGAACTATGAGGTATGGGTATGGTAGAACCATTGTATAATTTGAGATGTAGGTAGTGCGTGTATCTGTATAAAGTGTGTGTTATATATATTGTGTGTATGGATCCATGTATGGATCCCCATGTCTCACTCATGTACAAGTGGGCATACTCTAGGTTTATTAGTATATTATGTTAGTCTGTGTGTTGATATGACTATGTGGTAAAATACGTGATATGTATGTACTATATGTATGGTTGTGAGCATTTTTGCTTATATGTGTGTGTGGATGGCTATACCAATATATGTATATATGTGCGTATTGGTGTTGCTGTATAGCTATAAACTAAGGGTGTATAAATATGTGGGTGTTACATATATAGTGATATGTGTGCTTATAGTTAGACATAAGTACATATTGGAATGATTTGTATACTAGCATGTATGGACGTGTGCCCATGAATGGGTAGGTATATGCTTAGTTATATGTAGCTGTACTCACAACATGGATATGAGTGCTTTGTGTGCAGTAGTAGGGATATTATATTGTATTGTATTGCATGCATCTACGGGATAATATATGTGTGTGTGGTTGGATGTGTACTAGGATGCATACTTGGATGTATGCTTATAGCTATGTATAGATGTGTATATGTAGTAGTATACTAGCCCTATGTGAGGTTGTGTATGTAGTAGTATACCATATTTGTGGGTACTTGTGTGTATATATGATATATGTGTCTATGTTTTTGCATACATATGAGATTAGTGTGTGATAGTGTTAGTATATGTTTGTGTGTGATATGTATATGCGTATGAAGTATCTGCGTATATATGACCATGCATATATGGATATTTAATATATGTGTATTATCTTCATTTGTATAGATGATTGGGTGTACGTATACATGTATATGTCTCTCTGATTGTAGGGTGATCTATGTATGTGTTTACCTACAACTATAGGTGGTAGTGTGGCTTGGGTGTCTATGGAGTTTCTCCATATTGTAGTGGTATTTATTGTACTGATGTGGTATTAGAGTGCATATATGATATTACATTATATTGCTGATGTGATATGACACGTGTGTGGGGACACGCATGTATGTATGATATTTGTGTGCATGCATCCCATGCATGTATATGTGATACATATGGATGAGTGTAGATAATACCTAGATATAGAGATATGTTAGGCATATGCGGGTGGATTAGTATGCCTCCTTGTAGCAGTATATGGCCTGGGAAGTTTTGAACCTCGACCTTGTTTTTGTTGGGATGACCTTTAGAGTCTAGACTGGCCAGCCTTTGGGTTGACCTTTAAATTAGGAAGTCTGAGGACAGACTTGATTTTAAGGTGGGTAGAATGTAACGGCCCTAGTGCCATATGCGGTAGGATGTATATGATTATGTATTTGTGTAGTGTATGCATATTGGTATACGTGTGTAGAGTGTATATACACATGTGGTGTATATAGTAACATGTACTGTAGTGCATATGGTAGTGCATTATTTATTATTATTATTATTACAATTAGTGATGATGGCATTGTTGTAATTATTGGTTGTGTATAGTAAGAGTGGGTGTGTGTAGCAGGGGAGGGGTGAGGGTGTGCATAGTAGTGGCACATTGGTTATTAGTTAGTGGTGTGTGTAGAGTAAAGGAGTGTGTGTGTAGAGATGGAGATATTTTGGAAGAGACTTTCCTTTTTTTAGGAAAATGACAAACTTATAAATAAGTGAACTTCAAAGATATTATGTTGAGGACTTACCATAAAAGGAAATGGCTAACTTGTGAATAAATGAAGTGGAAGATATTTTGTGGAGGACTTTCCTTTTATGGAAAATTTTAACGGTAATTAAAGTGAACTTGTGTACATATTTTCTAAAGGAGATTAAATACTCATCCTTTTCCTTTTCTTTTCCATTTTCTTTCCATTTTATTTTCCACTTGTTCCCCCCTTGGCCGTGGGTTTTTTCATGAGGAAACACAAAGAAAAGAAGGATAAAAGGAGGAGTGATGGAGAGATAGAATTAAGGAGCAGCTTTTAAGGAAGGAGAAGAAATGGAAGGATGAGCTAATGAAGGAGGCCTTGATTAGAGGAGAAATCAATGGAGCTTAAGGGGGGGTTTTAGAGGAGGAAATGCGCATTTAAGGTGGGATCTCTTCTTGGTGTAGTGTTTGTTATTTTAGGTTGTTGTATGGGTCTCTTTGATTTAAAATTCTCATGTTAGCTAGGGTGTTGCTAAAAGTTACAATTGAAATTGTTGATGTTGCATTTTAGTTATTAAAAGTTGATAGTATTGCATGTTGATTTCTAAGTTGTTGAGAAATTGCACTTGATGGGAATTGCTACATGGTTGTGTTGAGAAATCGTGAGTAATTGATATAGTTGACTTGGCCAAGGGCCGTTGATGGTGGTGGAACGTTGCACATGAAAGTTGTGTTGGAGAGATGAAGGAGGAGAGGTGGTTCTTCTCTTTTAAGCACGGAACCTTTTTATGTCGTCTCTCATGTTGCATGATGACTCTTTAATTTGAATGTAATTCAAATTCTTGAACGATATATGTTATAACATCATGTATGACATCCTTATAACATCCATGTTATATTATATGTTATAACATCATTCATAACATCCTTTATAACATCCTTTATAACATCCTTAATGTTGTATGTTAGTTTAATGTTGTATGTTATAACATCATTCATAACTTCCTTTATAACTTCCTTCATGTTGTGTTATTTGTATGTCACATCATGCTTCACAACATGCTTCATAACATGCGTTACAACATGATTCATAACATGCTTTACAACATATTTCACAACATGCTTCACAACATGCTACTTTTACGTCACTTTATGCTGCATGTTACCTTTATGTCGCTTTAAGTTGCATGCTCACTCTACGTCACTCTAAATGTTGCTTTTAGCTCTATGCACTTGACATTGTATGCTAGTTTATTCAAGTAAAATGTAGATTTAATACTAGATATGTCTCGGTCCACCGTGTGGTGGGTGAGCACCCTAGGCAGGGGATGAGGGAAGACTGGGTACGACTAGGGTATGAGGACATGACCGTAGCTTACCGTTGGCATCACCGTTGTTGAGTTGTTATAGAATCGTTGGTGCTCCTATCATCCCACCTTGGGACGAGCGTCCTGGTCCTCATATCAGCGTTGTACTCAGGCTTCCAAAACATAGTTAAATCGAATGATGAATTGCCATGAATGTGTAATGTCTGCTTTTACTTTCTACCTGGTATAGTTGTGGCTCACTTTGTCTCTTGCATCATATTTGTGCCTGTAAACAACAACCTGAGAATAGTATTTCCATATGCTAGTTGAGTTTCCTACTGGGTCACGCGTTGACGTCTCTCACTGTGGCAGTTTTAGGTAGCAGGTGGTTGGTGTTGTGAGCTGGTGGAGCTGAATTGGGGTTGTGCTTGTGCAGAGTGGAGCTTGAATCGTATTGTGGTCCATGGTGTTTGGGTGTTCGTGAGCCTAAGTTGGAGAGACTTGTACTCTTGGGTCCTTTATAGGGTTGGAGTTTTGGTTTAGTGAGAGTTCTAGTCGTAGTTGTTATCGTATCAGATGGACTTTGTTGGACTTTGATGTTTATGTATAAGACTTTTAGCTGGCTTAGTTAGCTCTGAGTTGGTTTTTGTTTCTTTCTGTGTTTTTCTTTTCTTTCACTGTGTTTGTGATTCTTCTTGTGGGAACGTTACATGGACTTCCCCAGCAGTGCACAGTGGACTTGTGTCCTTCGAGGACATGTATAGATGCCTCTTTCTCTTATCACACCCGCCTCTCTGGATATTAGGAACGGATTCAAACGTCCTAGGTATTCTGGGAGGCGGGGCGTGACAGTCTAGCAATTGGTGTGGTCGTATTAAAAAACTTGAAAGAATTTTTAATTTTTTTTATGGAGTGATGTATATATTCTAAAACTGAAAAAAACTTAATTCTAGTTTGAAAAACCTTCAATATACAAAATTTGAGAAGATTCTGATGCCATTTGACCCTGGATTAAGCCATTGCAAGCTATATATGTTTAACGGTTTCAGAACAATATACATTTTGAATGTCTTGATCAAGGGTCAAATCTCCAAGGATTCACCTCAAATTATGCATTTTGAAGTTTTGGAATGTGTACAACAAATCCAACAGATCGGATTTTTTTAAAATGGAAAAAATGATTTTTTTTGTTTGGCCGCACTAATTGTTTAGTGAGGCCTGGTTGCACCAGAAAATCCATATGCATTCGTGTGTACACATGCTTATATACATATACACATACATACATCTATGTATATATGTGTGTATACGCATATGTACACACACACATACATAGATAGATACATGTGTATGTGTGTCTACACACCCGCATGCACGCACGTGAAAAAAAGAACTATTAATTATATAAATGACATTTTATTTTGGTTTATATTTTTTATTAGATAAGAATTCTGATTTTATGAATTTTATTTCACAATGCTAAATATTGAAATTTTGGTTTACTATGTTTCTTTTTTAGTTGGAATAGAATATATTTCAAGTTCAACATAAATTTCTATCTATGTTATTTTAAATTTCTTTTTAATTATAGTGAAATTCTTCTTATGAATTGAGTTAATTATAGTTTACTATGTTTCTTTTAAATTTCTATCTATGTTTTTAATTTAATGAATTTTTACTTTGCAGAGATTTTGATTTACTATAATATTTTCTAAGTACACTGACTTTCTAATGAAACACAATCTCAAAACCTTGAGATCGCTAGATCCTTGGCGTATTCATGTTTTAGTTTTAGAATATGAAGATCAAAATAAACAGTACCGAACACCTAAAAATAATAATGAAGAAACAAAGTCATATTTCTCTCTATATGAGTAAATACATGAGTAATATGGGTAGCTGAGGAATTTCTTCCCATGCACTTATCAAATTAAATTGTACTGTGTCTTTCTTCTTATGAATTGAGTTAGCAACACAGTAAACATTAACATTCATAAGCATGAATCTGACGATCCAAGAAATGGTGTCGTATATACAATAACCACTACCAAAGCCCTCAAAAAACCATCCAGCACAGCATGGAATGAAACATGAGAAGCATGCTTCCCAGTATCAAACATCATAAACGCAGCCGTCATTCTTATCCCTTGAGGAGCTATGTACATTTTCAAATCTTTGATTAGCTCTGTAAACAGGGAAGCAGTTCCTTCTCCCTTCTAAGTTCTTCTTCAGTAGCTGTCCCGAATTTCGATCTGGACATCGAGTCTGATATCAGTCTGCCCTCTGGAGCAACCCAAGCTGGACAGTTTTTTTTATGTGTTAAAAAGAAAGTTTCAAAGCAGGAGAACTTTGGATTGGGGATAAGTAATGATAGAAGAAAATACCTTCCAAGCATACATCGCAAAGAAAGCAACTGTATCTGCTGACCATACAACTGCGAACGACTTCCAGAAGAAGGGGATCAGAACGTTGAGTAGCGGGATGAGAAGGAAGAGATAATTGAGAGCTTCCTTCTCATTCTTTGAACAGTCTCGTGCTCGTAGCGAGGGAATTGCTGCAAAAAAGGTTTCAACCGCTCAATAAATGGAAGGGTAAAAGGAACAACTACACAAGTCGTAATATTTTCATGAGCATTTCTCTCAGCAAGTTCAGTTGTTCTGTCGAATTTTGGAGCTATCAATGAGAAGTTCAAAACATTTATGTTGAATGATATGGTTGTCTAAGGGGTGCTGTAATTATATTGTTCGTAACTGGGACAGATTTGTGCATGTTGTAGGTATGCAGCCCGTATGAGATCTGCTAATACAAAATACCATTCCTAAAATATGTGAAGTGCATGTAACGTGACCAAACAAAAATTGAAAGAAAAAACACTTAATGGAAAATATTCTTTAAGAAAGAAGGGAACATCTAGTCTTTTTTGGCTCGGTTCAAAGAATATCATAGCTGTTCATTGGCAAATACAACCCCAGACCATCAAAAAAGGGCAGTCGGAAATCTCTACCCAAAGTGTGCTATTTTGCCTGTATCCTTTACCACAGAACTTGGATCAAGTCGAAGCAAGCTGCACTGAAAAATTACTCCAATTCGAATCCAACGACATAGCTTTCAACTAGATAACGATAACAGAACAAAAAATTTGAGGTTTATAAAATTATTGCAGAATTAGGTAACTAAAATAGGCATGTCTTTGCATTCAATTACTATATTAGTTAGGATTTAATAGTCTTATTTCATAACAAATAAAGCTTTCAAATTAAATTTCAATTATAATTAAAAAACCTTATTTGATTTTCACTATTAAAAAACTTGTTTGATTAGCATAACTTAATCAATTATGAATTCTAGTTGACTCAAAGACCTTTTAAATAGGAATCTAGTAGTAAGTATGAATATTAGGTTTGGATTGAGTAACAACGAACTCTTAGTTAAAAACTGCTAAAATTAGAAGTTAATCAAGAATCGTTTTGAATTATCTTTCAAAGTAAACTAAGGGTGCTGCTATTTGCACTTCATTATTTCCTAAACACACCTCACTTCTAAACACTCCACACTAATTATCAAAAAAATTTAAGCACACCACTATTTTGTTGTTTTACCATCTCCTCCAACGACATCTTCATCCTCCTCCTCTGCCGCCGCCGCCTCCTCCCCTCTCCTCCCCCAACTCCTCTCCATCCTCCACCTCATCCTCCTCCACCTCTTCCTCCTCACATGCTCCATCCTCTCGCAGCGAGTTAAATTAAACAAAAATTAAAAAATTCAATAAAATATAAAGAACATGAAACCTAATTAAAATCAATTAACTTCCAACAAATGACGAGCTCAGACTTTTAGAGCCGAGCGTCATATGTGATGGTCTGGCCAATATTCCCAAACATCAAACATGATGCTTGGGTATATAGGACTGAACAATACAAATAAATTTTGAAAAAGTATTGCCTAGTTCTTAAACTCAAGTACCATATGGGTGCCCAGGCCTCTCCAATTCCGTTGCTCGGGTTTAAAACCCCGAGTTACAATTCAAGAATGGGAAGGAGGACAATGTGGATGGGGAAGAGGAGAGGTGATGGTGATGTCAGAGAGAATGATGAAGAGACGGTGGTAGGAGAAGGCAATGAGGAGGAGGAGGAGGAGATGGGAATGTAGTTTAGTGTGCAGAGAAAAGGGTAGAATATGTATAAAAATAATGGCAAACTTGTAATTAAAAGCGAGGTGTGGTTAGGAAAAATTGAATTGCAACTGGCAGCTCCCGTAAACTAAAAGAATTAATTAATGTGTAACTTAGACTAAACACTATTGAACTATAGGGGTTCTAGACTTAAACCACATATACCGTGTTTTACTCGATTGATGAGTTTGGATGTCAGATGGGGTCCCATGTAACTCTAACTTGTTATCAGGCTCAGTTTTTCTTAAAAGAGTGGGTTCCACTTCATCTTCCTTCTCTTCATCCACAAGTTCAACTATGGATTTTTGAAGGAAAAAATCAAAATCCATCCATCAAAGAGAGTAAGGAGTAAAATAACTCAGATCTAAAACCCACATCCACAATTTATACCATAAAACGACAACAGAAGCCCCAAAAAACGTATCCTCAATTCACTGAAAAACAATGAAGCAAAAGCAAAAAAAAATATATATATATAAATTCAGCATTGGAAGTCTATTCAAAAGGTAAGATTTTTTACCTTTTATATAAAAATATGTGTGCAATGTCATCCTTTGATTTCAATTCTTAACCCGTATCCTAACCAAATTATTTCAATTGTAATTATTGGTCATTGCAATTAAAATACTTATTAGGCAGATTTAATTACAATGAAGCTCAGGTGGGGTCACATGCGACCTCATCTAATGGAAAAAAAACTAACATCATTCAAACTTAGAAGGTGTACTCTAGCAAAAATGAAGTAAATGGGATTAAGTCTAGAACCTCCAATAGTTTGAGGTGTTTTGACTAATTTACATTTAATTAATTAAGGATTGTTAATTAATTATGAAGCCAATCTAATCAAACTTTTAAATTAGGTTCATAATGACTTTCCTGTTTAATTAAGGTTTTCTATTTTTTATGAAAATCTCTATTTAATTACATGAATTAATTAATTAAGAGCTTGATTGAAATTGGTTTATCCTTTTTACAAGATAAAATTGGTATATCATCGTCGGTGTTGCTACGTCACTAATTCACAAGTAGATAGAAAGTTAAAATATGTCCTAAATTCAAATTCAGGCTCAATGTTTCTCGAAATATATCAATCATGACCTATGTCCAAATAAAATTGTTGGCGTTCTTTGTTTATTTTCTTATTATTTTTATCATGGAAATTATTATTGAACAGTTATTAGTTTGACAATCATCATGTGCATTGCACGTACCTAAAGGCTAGTCCATAAAAAGTTTGAGTATGAAACATAACCCTGGAAAGAAATTTAGTAGAGTATAGAATGTGGAAGAAGCAGCATTGAAACTAAAAAAGAAGCCAATACATTAAGACATAAATAGCAAATTTCAGAAGAAAAGAAGTGAAATTAAAATTAAAAAAGCTCGAAGGAGATATTTGGCTTGCAAGCTTGTTCACTGAATACCCAGAAAGAAAATGCTTGAATTTCCGTAGGAGTGACCAATGAGCTGTTTTTTCTCTAGCAGATGATAGTTAATGGAGACTGAAGCATGACTAACAAGCAACAGAATTGCACTTTAAGTGCAAACATGGGCCCATGTGTATTTGCAAATAAGTAATACCTAGAAAGAACTACATGGTTCCCTAACAAAAATTGAAGGTTTTAACCATACAGACCATTTTCTTTTCTTTTCTTTGAACTTTTTTTTGGCTTTTTCATCAATGCACATGAGTTAGATGGTACAAGCACTTTGGAATATAACTTCATTATCTAACTCAGGTCTCTTGGCTTTAAGCATCATCTTTTTCCTCCAACAATAGTGCCTTTTGCAAGCTTTCCATCTCTTGGAAGTGATGTATTCATCAGCTGGATGCAACCCTGTTACATCCTCGGTCATCTTAGTTTTTATTTTTGTTATCCTTTAGCACTGGCTGTTTGGCTTACCCCTATCATCAAGATAAACAATACGCATCACTCAAAGTCATGCATGCATATTTTCTTCAATGTGCAGATGCCAATGGCTTGGTTTATAGACCTTAACAGAAATGCTATTCTCAAAGATAACTCTATCAGTGCCAATATCGGTCTAACAGAGAGAAGAAATTCAATATGTTCAACAACATTCTGTCAAGCTTCGAATATCTTCTTGCAGTGAAAGTAAAATTCAACGAGGAATGAAATAATGGTTTGTTTTATAAAGGTAAAGTATAACTTACTAAACATCCAAATTGACCACATTCCCATCAATCTCCATATGTCAGGTTCATTTGATGGAAATATAAGATTAAATGATAAAACTCCCCCAAGTAGCATTGAAGCATATCCCTGAACTTCAAAAACAGTGTAAAGAGCTGTTCCAGGTACAGCAGGATTCTTGGTTGCAGTAGAAGCCCTTGGTGCAAAAGTCGCAGCAGTCTTTTGAACAACCTATTGGGGGAAAACAAGAATATACCCAACAAGTAGCAGATATTAAAGAATCAACTAAGAAAAACAGTATTTCACTAGCAACTGTTATGAAAAGGAAAAACTGCAAGTGGATAA
Source organism: Scilla litardierei (assembly GCA_030789695.1). Classification (NCBI taxonomy): domain Eukaryota; kingdom Viridiplantae; phylum Streptophyta; class Magnoliopsida; order Asparagales; family Asparagaceae; genus Scilla; species Scilla litardierei. Next base: position 12,224,646 of record CM061137.1, on the reverse strand, counting down.
TTGCTTTATTACATTGTAAAGTAAACATAACATGGATATGTAATATAGCCCAAATAATAAAAAAATTGTTCCTTTTTATTGATTTCCATTTTCTAGTAATAAAATCAAATCAAAAGACAGTAACTTAAAAAGAAAACCATTAACGGTAAAAAGCTTCCTGCCCTTTCAGTTTTCATTGAATTTTGAATGGCCCCATGGCCTTCTTTTAACTGCCCACCTCAGTCACCCTGCGTATTTCAAGAATTCCACTGCCCTGCATTCTGATGTATGTAGCATTGAAAGGGAGAGCGGCATTATTAAATTGGCCTCCCCATTTATTCTATCCTCACATGGCGCCAAACACCCACTCAGCTCCCCCATCCATCTTTATAATCTTTTTTATATCTCATCAGATCAAAAGAGCTAAGCAACCCCCCCCCCAAAAAAAAAAAAAAAAAAAGCCAAACAAACAAACAAAACAAAACAAAACAAAAACCCCAAAAACCCAGACAGAAAAATACTCCGTCATCTTATAAAAATAACCCAATACTAAATCCCATATTTCTCTCTCCTATCATTTTTCGTCTCCATCTTCAGATTTCTTTCCCCATCATCAAATCGAGAAAAGAACCCCAAAAATGACCCAACTCTCCTCTTCTATACTTCTTCGTCCATTTTTACATGAAAACCCCAAGTTTCCTTTCCTTTTGTTTTTGTTCCATCTTGGTGGAGTGTAAAATATAAATAGCAGTCTTATATGTGGACTGTAAACTCTATATATAATAAAGTATTGGTAGAGAAAGTGTTTAACACTCTCTAACGTTTCTCCCAAAATACTCAATCTCTGATTTCTACATGGTATCACAGCATAAACCCTAACCCCAATTCATATTCCATCAATCAACCGCCACTAATCCTAGAATAGCTTTAGCCCTAATTTTTTAAATAATCTTGTAATTATCTGTCAACCATTAACATGTCCATTTTTGACGATAATTTTAGCATGATCATCTCACCGTCTATTCTCCAGCAACACATGCCCAATCATCCTTGTCATCACCTCCAGGGCCCTCACGATCCTCATCAGCAAAAACTACAACCTTCAACATCAGATCTCGACCATATCTGATGTGTTCATTTAGATTCAACCAGGTTACCTCTCAATGAGCCCCTTTCCTCTATCAAATATTATCGGCATTTGTTCCGGCTATCAACATCAAATTCGTCAACTTCCGATGCTTTGATGGAGTTCAATGTTGTTTCACCTGTATTCGAACGAGTACAAACTCAATGCGCTGGATCTGGTAGAGCACGGACATCACCAACCTTTCTACAAGCTCGCCAAACTTTTTCTAACCTCATCGACCCATTTTCGATCATATTTTCCGTGCATCATCATCCATCTAACTTCTTCTTTTCTTTTCTTTCTTCATTTCATTCTGTTTGGTCCGACTTAAACAAATCCCATAGTTTTATTAGCAACAAAATTGCAGTAAACCAGAGCTAGAACAACTTTTTATCTTCTAGTTGTTTTATATCTTTAAGTTAGTCTATCTTTTTTGTGATATGTTTTGGGATCCCAAGGTAGTATCATTGCCCATTGAATGTTTTAGGAGAGTTCACAATGCATGGGTGTATGTATTAAGATCCCAAGGGAGAATCAATTGTGATTTGTAATTGCTATTAGCGTGCAAGGATATGATCCTCCCTGGATCACAGGTTGGGATAGTTTTGAATCTTTTGATAGCTTAGAGCATCTCCAACCGGCCTTCATTTCTTCAAAATGAAGGCTGGTGCCTCCTCCAACCCATCTTCAAAATGAAGCCAGGTTTGAAGGGGATGAATAGTGGCCCTTCAAATATGAAGGGGCACTATTCACCCCTTCATTTGAGAATGCCATGTTAAATTACAACAATGCCACTCATTTAATTAAGCATGATTAGTTAAATGTTTAATATCGTTTATACCTCATAACCAAATTTAATAATTTTAGTACCCTTGGAAAACCCGCGATAATACCTATAATATGAGACCAATATTGAATATTTTTCAAGCATTCACTTGTTTTGTTGTTGAAGACAACATTTATATAAAAATTAATATTATTTTTACGGACAAATATTAATATTTAATATTTTTCACCAAAATTATTATAGTTATAAAATAACAATAATTTTATATTATTTATAAATTTCTTTAATAAATAAATAATTTATTAGATTAACTCATTTTAAAAAGTAATATTTTATCATTATATAAAGATAAATAAATATGATAAAATAAGATTTGAAGGGGGAGGGTTGGAGTTGCCCATTCTTCAAAATAGAATCTTTGAGGAATATTCCATTTTGAAGGGGCTTTTTTGAAGGAGAGGGTTGGAGATGCTCTTAGTAATCTAGTTTTTGAAGGAGTTGATGTGTCATAGATAAAAAAAATGTGAAACACGCTATACTAGAACTAGTTTCATTCAAGCCTACTGAATGGAAACTGGACTAAGTAGAGGGGAAATTCCTTGGGATGGAAAAGAGTTGTTGCAGTTAGATCTTCATAGTGGATGAAAGTACAAACATTGTCAAACTGCCCATGAAAAGCTCCTTGGAATGGGAGAAGAACTACCAAGATGACAATTAAGGTCTTAGTTAGGTGCTTAACTCGATAGGGAAGGAGATATCACATTATATGATGCACTATGAGATAGCAAAGAAAATGGGAGTTCTTGAAGGTAATGTTCTCTGAGAAAAACAATTTAGAGCATATGTTGTTCCACAGGAGTTCTACAGGTGTAAACAGAAGAAGACACACTAGTATCACTATGTAGAATTCTACATGTATTGTGACTTATATAGCATCTTTGTGATCTCATCAGATATCGAGAAGATGCAAGAACAGAGGGAGCAGTTGGCAGTATTAACTTTTTAGGCATATTACAATTAAATTATGAAACGATGCATCCATATTGCCAGTTCCTTGGTGAAGTCTTTACCAGAAACATTCCAACTTTACGGTTTCATACTTCTAGAATGCCAAAAGATATGTACTAGTGCATCTATCGATAACTCTCACCATACAAAGCTTATATTGAGATGCTATAGGAGGTCGCTAGAGACGTGAAGGATGCCATGCTCATAAAGGACGAGGATGCCATATGGGTGGTGTGGTTGAGTTGGTGCTCAGGTGAGTATATTGTCAAAACAGAGGATATGTCACTACTGCAATGAAAAAGGCACACAGTTCACATGTCAAAATTTACACAGGAAGGCACCAATGACCCATTACCTAAACCTTTGCCCACATGCAAAGCTGCCCCTAAAATCGCTACCGTCTGTCACATGATTCATCTCCTAAAACTCCATCCACATGCAAAAGCCCGAAAAAGGGCATTCATCCATCACAAGATTCCGGCTAAAGTTATAAACATGAAATTAAACCCAACAAGAACAAGCATCCTCATTCCGACTAACTTCACCCGCAGCCGCTGTAGAATTACCCATCTCCTAACACTACATAAACATGCTAAGCATTCCATTGTTATAAGTCCCCATCTCACCCACATCAAAAGGATACCACGTAGGCCTGTCAAGAATATCCGGAAAACCGAATATCCGACCGATTTCCGGCTGTCCGAATCCAAAAATATCCGAATCCGATCATACTTTTAGGATCGGGATATGATGTGCTCATCCCGAACCCGAAAATATCCGAAACCGAATATATATAAATTTAATAATTAAATTATATAAAGGAATGTGAATAATCCCGTAATCGGAAACGAGTGTGTCATGAATCGGAACGAACCCGACCCGTTTACAACCCAAAGTCTCCTAGCTGCTTTTTCTAAATTGACTGCACCTGGCCGCCTGCTTTTTGTAGGGTTTACGATCTTCCCAATTCCTCTTCTTCTTCTTCAGTGTTCAATCGAGAAAAACGAAGCAGGAGATCGACAAGGGAGGAAGACGGGGAGGAGCATCTCGTTTACCTCCGCTCTCTGTCTTGTTTCGGATTCCAAAACTCCACAAAAATTCACGAGATTTAAAACCCCACCCGAATCTTTCATTTCGATCTCTCTCATTCCTGCTGGTTTACGATTAGAGAGAGGTCCATCCTTGCTCATGTCTCTTTATCTCTCAAGGTATTGTTTAGATCTGCTCCTTGATTCGCTGTTTTGATGTATTAGGTAGAAAAGATGGCATCTTATTGCGTAAATGTTGCTATTTTATGATGAAATTTCTCTAATTTAGGTGGTGTCATCTGAATTTTGCTTGGATTGGTGGTTGATCAACGTAAATAGATTGCTATCGTAGCCGAAAATTTTCTTTTCTTCACTTGTATGAAATCTTCGTCAATTTTATGCCTAGAGAACCATATTGTGCCTTCAGAATGGGTCAACTCTTTGAGCTGTTGAGATAAATATGGCTTTCTTATTTTTATTTTTTCATTTTTGTTATTAACAGTGTCATGTTGATCTTTGAATCTGGGATGAAAAAAATTGAGATATATGAATTATGAATTTTGCAACACTTGTTTTGGACTTAGAAGCTTGAACATTCGACGTGCTGAAGAATATAGAGTAATTCATATTGCCAAATGAACATGTTCTCCTATTCTGCAGTTGCCAAATGAACATTTTTTTCGTAGATGCTCTATCTGACAGCCGGCTCTCATACATGTGTAATATTTTGTCCCCGTGGGTCAGTTGTAAACTTGTAAGTTGTAATGATTGAACACAAAAAGATTCAAATTTTCTGACATTTAACATTTATAAGTGCTGCATTCTTATGCAATGAGTTTAATTATCTAACAGAATGTATGCAGTATGCCCATTTAACATAGTTTCTTATTTTTGTTTTATGCAGCATTCTCAATTTCATCAATTGATAGCAATTCTGTGACTCATTGTTCCGTTCATCAATTGATAGTAAATCATCAAAACTCAGGTAAATTGTTTGTTTATGGCTGTTCATACATGTTATGTTTGAAAGTCTGAGTAGTTTTAAGTGATATGCTAGACCTTATTTATGTTTGTTCATATATACTATGTTTTGACATTGTAGATCATCAATATGACAAGTCAATCTAATTGTGCTTCGAACATTGTTATTGCGAGTGACACTAATGACCCTAATGGTGTACAACCAAGTCAAAATGAGAGTCAAGTATCTAAGCAAGAAGTTGATCATCCACATCAAGACTTAGATAAACCCCCAAAAGTAATGAAATCAGTAGTTTAGGAAGACTTTGAAAGAGTAGTAGAGTATGGACCGAATGGCAAAGAATCAAAGGTTACTGCAATTTGCAAGAGTCGTAAAAAAATGAATGGACATTCAACCCAATGGACCAGTCATTTGAAAACCCATCTAAAATCATGTCCATATTATAAGAGGAAGGCAAGTGGACAACAACTTTTGAGTATTTCATCACGATCTTCCAATCAAATCTCTAAATTGGTAAATTGGATGTTTGATCAATATTATTCTCGCTTGTGTTTTGCTCGTATGGTTGCTAAGCATGACTACCCATTCAATATGACTGAGCATCAATACTTTCGGGAATATGCGAAGAGTCTTAATCCCCAAGTGAAGTTCTTTTCTGGGAATACAATTCGGTCTGATGTTATGAAACTTTATACTCAGTTAAGAGGTGAGCTGCACGAGCACCTTGATAAATTGTCTTCTCGAGTTAGTCTTACTACCACGCACCCTCATTTTAACAAACATATAGCAAGCACTAATCAAGAAACCCCCTAAAAACCAACACATGTTTTGCGGATTTCCTCCAAAGCCAAACATGGCTACTACCACAAAAATTATCAAAATGGGTCTATTAGCAAAATATGATAAATTCATCACATACCCAATACTCAAAATCAAGGTAACTATTAATAATTATTCGCAAGAAAAGAGAGATGACGCAAAGACGCCAAATGTGTGTATCTAATTCGAGCGAATAAGCGATAGGGAGCGAAAAAAAGGCCCACCCTTTTGATGTCTTTCTCGATGGCGGGAGCCTGGGATGAAAGAGTAGAGGCCTTGCTGCCGCTGCTACTGATATTCTCACCCTCGGGGACGCTTGGTTCATGAGTTTCTATGACATCGGAACGAGCATCAGCCCTCACTCTTGATCGTTTTCTGGGAGTAGAGAGGATGGAGATAGCTTTGGGTGGCGGGAAAATGGAGGGGAATTTTGAAATTGTAGCGTTGCAGGTTGCAAAGAATGGCTGCATTTTCTCTCGCACTCGGGGAGAGAGAGAAAAAATGGCGGATATACAACCCGATAAGGTGAGAGAACATGCGGAGGGTCTTCATTGTGAGGTGGAAAAATGTGTGTTATTGTTGTTATTGGTTGATGAGAAGACCACACGTGTTAGGGCTTGTTCTGTTTTTTGATAACGGAGTTTTGATAAAGTTGTGAATAGTGTTGGGAAAATCAGTGTGTGTTTTTTTTTTTTTGTTGGAAAGTGTGGTTGGAAAGTGGAGTTAAAAAAGTGTTGTTGGTTCCCCATAACTTTATTGTGTTTTTTTGTTGTTGAGAATGGTGTTTGGAAAGTTAGATGAAGGAAGTTTGATTTGAGGCCCGCACAAACTTAAATTATTATTTAAAAAGTAATTAATTAATTAAAACAGTAACTAATTAATTAAACTAACCTAATTAATTAATTAAACTATTTAAATTTAACTACCCTAATTAATTCATTAATTCAACCAATTTAATAAATTAATTAAAACAGTAATTAATTAATTAAAACAGTATTAATTAAACTAAACTAGTTAATTAATAAAGTAAACTATTATCTATTATTTAATTGCCTAATGGGCGCGAATGCTAGGAGAGAGAAGTTCGTTGCTGAGAGAGAGAGAAAATGGGGGCGCGAATGTTGGGAGAGAGAAAATGGGCCCCGCCACCACGGATTCTTGACGTAATCCCCGCATTTTGCGGAGAATGCGGTATGAGAACCCGTTGCTGCCACGGAGGATTTTTTCAGACAAAGTTTTTTCATCCAAAAGAACAGACTTTGAGAAAGTGGGTAGAGAATTGGGTGAATAGTTGTGCGAATAGTGCATTGAATCAACTTTCTCGTCCATTCTCGAGGAAACGAACACGCCCTTAGTGGCATTGGAGAATCAAGTTAGAGGAGCTAATTAGGGCATGTTCGTTATTGTGAGAATGAGAGAGAAAGTGTAAAGTTTTAGCTATTTTGGCACTGTTTACCGACTATTCATCCACTTTCTCAATCCCAATTCTTGAGTTACGTTCGTTTTATTGAAAAAAAAATTGGGGAACAAACGTCGAGCTGGCTCCTCGTGGCAGCAGCAATTTCTCCATACAAAATCTCTGCAAAACACGGGGATTACTGCAAGGATGTAAATTCGCGGGCCCCATGTCGCTTTGTTTCCTTTTCTAGCGAATCATTTTGTTTAATTTCGCAGGCCCCACGTCCATGCGCTTTTGGCCGCAGCACATTCTCCCCCACGTCGTGGGCCCCACGTCGCACTTCCTCCCCCGTGCGTTCATAATTAATTTTCGTATTAGTTGGTTAGTTAATTAATAGTTAATAGTTAATTAATTAGTTAGTTAGTTAGTTAGTTAGTTAGTTAGTCAATTAATTAATAGTTCATAGTTAATTAATTAGTTAATTACCTAATTAATTAGTTAATAGTTAATAGTTAATTAATTCGTTAATTAGTTAGGTAATTAATTGGTTAATTAGTTAGGTAATAGTTTATTAATTAGTTAGTTTAATAATTAGTGGGCCCCACACCACTTTCTTTCTCCAGCTTTCCAAACAACATTCTCAACAAAACAAACACAAAAAAATTGTGTGGGACCCATAAAACTTTCTCAAAACAACTTTTCAACCCACTTTCTAACAAAACAAACACAAACACATACTTTTCTCATCCCAAGACTCCAACCCCTAAACACTATTCACAACTTTCTCAAAAACTCATTCTCACAAAAAAAAACAGGCCCTTATTGGTGGTGTTGTTAATTCCTAGTTTGAGGAACTAGGTGGAAATTGTTGCAATTGGGAAATTCCTAACAAGAGAGGCTAGATGTGATTGTTGAACACCATGATAAGTGAATCTAGGCACGTGTATTGGAAGCCCTCATTAGAGGCATTTGCTCTCTTGTTGAAGAATGTTTGATAGTTGAAAATCCCAATTAGAGACTAGTGACTGGAGTTTCCCTATGCCGAGGGTGAACCAAGATAGTCGATAGTTGAGCGTGGGCTAGGTGGTGAGACGGGTTGGATAGATACTTATACTCTTTGGAGTTGTTTGGGGTGTTGATTAGTAAGAATTGTAAACTTGTATAAAAGATGCACAATGGATATTGGATATATATATAAGTTTGTTCCTTGGTCGTCACTGAGTTTGTACTTTCTGGATGTCTATGTGTTGTCTATGATTGTATTTGTGGAACATTGCAGGTACTACCACAGCAGTGCGCAATGGACCTGCTTTGAGTTTTTTGTATTTCCCTTCGTAACACCCGCCTCTTCGGGAATACCTAGGACGGATTCGTACTTTCTGGGTATCCTGTGGAGCGGGGCATTACATCGACTGTAGAAGACTACACAGTCGACTGTATAATGAACAAGCGCATGTATATCCTTCAGCAGGCGACTACTACAAGGGATGGAAATAGAACAGAGCGATGCAACTTATGCACTATATGCATACAGACGACTGATGGCCAGAGCACATGTGACCGTAAAATAGACATGCGACTATAAATACTTCAACAATCAACTGACTTGCAAATTGGGATGAAGCCCAGAAAATGCAAGTTATGCACAGATGACTGTAGAACTATTCACAAGCGCCTGTTGGAAGACATGCGACAGTAAATAGACCTTCAGTCGACTTGTTTCATAAGCTCAGGTAAGATTCAATAAAAGGATTACTTGAGTAGTGCACTACATTCGACTGTAGAAGTCTCGACAGGCACCTGGAATCACCCAGTCGCCTGTTGGAGAGCCAAAAACTCCAGTTTGAGTTTAAGGCATGGTGAACCAATTGAGATGATTTCTATGATAATCTTGAGGCTCACTAAGATGGAAAATGCATATGCATGAATAAGTTAATCCATCTGTCAAAGCATTACATTAAATCTAGGCTCAAAAAGGAGAAAAGCAATAAATAAAATATTACATGGATTACATTGCTTCCCTTAGAGTCTATGGATTCAACCTTGATACTCTCCATCATCTCCAAGCCTTAGCACCCCTTGAGTCCAAGCTATGACATTGCTCCTCTCTATGTCCATCCTTGCACCAAGTATTTAGTCTTCAAAAATGATATTCTAGAAATGTTAACCATGAGACTAAAACAAGAGAGTCATTAGCAATAACATAATGTTGTGATCATCATCAAAATAACATTCGTATGAAACACCAATACTCAACACCTTGTATGCACCTACACACATACACGTACATGTGTACACAAACACATTCACATTCATCCAATACAAATACAAATACAAATACATTCACAAATCCACATACCAAGACAATTACAATGACAACGAAACAAACACATAAACAAACATACAAGGAGACAAACATACACATACCCATGTAGAAAAGGACTCGCGCGCGGAGGGTATTTCGAATACGGGGCCTGACAACTTGACTGAATGTGACCCGGGTGAGCGCTCGTATGGTACCTGTGAGATTGTATGTTGCGCATTCTACCCTCAAATACGAGTCAGATCACTAGATTATGATCAATGTACCATACGGGTGAGCGCTCGTATGGTACCTTGCTCATTATATTTTATGCAGATCTTACTGTTAGGGTTTCTATCATGCATAACTAGTTTATACGCAGCGATAAAATAGAAACATACCAAGATCCATGCGTTTCCAATTGATTCGAATATGTAAGGACCCTGTCTATGGGGAAAACACTAGAAGGGGGGTTGAATAGTGTTTATGCAAATTTAAAAGGAATTTACGCCAAATAAAATGCAATCCAACAAATAGTGCGGAATAGAAAAACAACCCAAAGAGAAACACACGCAAACGCAGCTATGTTTCAAGGGTTCGGATTACCCAAGTCAACTCCCGACTTGTTCCCGGTAATCCTACGTCCCTACCACCCGGATACCACCGGATACTCAAGTTAGAACCCTAACTTGAGGTTTCCTTAAAAACCCACTTGTAGCAACCCTACAAGTGCAATCGAATACAATCGATGTCCTTGACTCCCACAACCAGGGAGCAAGAAAAAACCACTCTCACAACCGAGAGCACAATTCAAATAATGAAGTTATGAAATCTGAAAGCAACACTTACAATCACCTATGCCTTGAAGTAGAACTTGAAGGAGAAGTGTGATGTGTGTTGAAGAACTCTCTTGGAAGAGAGGAGAAAAGCCCTTTCTCTTGACTGCACCAAATGCCTAGAGGATCAATCTTTGGTTCTAGGTTGGAGAGCAAGAGAACAAGATTTGGAAATACTTAGGGCTTTGGATTTGAAAGCTTTGATCTTTGGAAATGAAAGCTTGAAGGATTTTGCAATGAATGAGTAACCTTCCAATGAAACAGTAGAAGCTCTATTTATAGCTTTCTCAAATCCACAAAACAGTTTAGGCAAAAACCCAATCGAAATCCGTGAGAAAAATCTCAACGGATATAATCTGAACTTGCGACAGTCGACTGTTGAACAAACCACAGTCGACTGTTGCACAGTCAGCAAGGGTAGGTGAGAATTCATAACGGTAACTTACCACGTGGACAGTCGACTGATGAAGCCAAGACAGTCGTCTGTAAAACCAACAGGCGACTGTACATTCTTCGACAGGCGACTGGCCGAGAGAAGAGTAAGTTAGATGAAATACTGGAAATCTCACAAGATACAGGACAGACGACTGATGCAAGGAACACAGTCGACTGTTAATCAGAACAGTCGACTATATATCCTTAAACAGACGACTGTCACAGACATGCGAAATTTCCAGAGAGCCGAGTCAAAGAATAGACTTACAGACAGGCGACTGTTGCAGCATAGACTGATCTAATAGATAGTCAACTGTATATACAGCATAAGTCGACTGGCCGTAGGAATCGGATCAAACAGAGTTTGGGCAAGGAGAGACAGGCGACTGATGAACCATTCACAGTCGACTGTCGCTAAGACAGGCACCTGATAAACGTTCAACAGTAGCCTGTGCGAGATAATCAGAGAGGACCCAAAAACTGCATTGTAATAGTCTGTGCATAACAGGCGACTGTAGAACAAAACACAGGCGACTGTTTTTGAGACATGCGACTGTAAACTGTTAAGCAGACGGCTGTTATAAACAATCCTAGCACAAACAAAAAAGAATTGAGTTGAGATCAAAGGACAAAGGTCTAAAGATGTCCTATGACAGAATGTAGATGTGTGTGAGTGCTCCATCAAAGTTCTACTTCTAAGCTACATACTAGAAGAGATAAAAGAAAAATTACATTGACGAATAATCTCTTCTTTCCATCGTATGAGCTTGAAGTCTTTACGGAGCTTCAATCATCAATCTACGATCATCCAATTCATATCATTTGCCTTCAATCACGTTTGTGAGTCATCCATTGCTAGTTGATCTTCATAGTAAGCTTAGGCAATGGATTAACTGCAAAATAGGGGATTAATCACAAGTATTTATGTTTGCTCATCATTAACACCAAGTAGGGAGAAGTCCAATACTCAACATTCTCCCCCTTTTTGATGATGACAAACAAACATAAACAAAAAGATAAATAATTGTGCGCAATGAGAACTTACTCCCCCTACATAGATGCCAATCAAGTTAGCCAACAAATATTAGAGCATCTATATAGTAATTGAAGCAAATGAGTGAGATATGAATGAATTTAATTCAAGACATCTAGGAAATAAAAATCCATATTCATTGTAATCTTACTCCCCCTGAATCTAAGGCAACGAAAATCTTAGATTTCAAGCGTTAGAACATACTTAGCACATCCATTATGAATCTCGTATGTTTAATTCTCTCCCCCTATGGCATTATCCAAAAAGGTGGGAGCAAATAACAACAACAATAATAGTGCTAAAATACGAACTAACAACAATCAAGGAGTATAAAGATATATCGAATCAAAACTCATAAAATCTCATCATATACACATGTGAGTAATGGAATTGAAATCCAATATCAACATTTTAGATATTCGAAAAGAAAATAATTTTCACAAATTCACCACTTCAATGAAAGAGCATGAATTAACCAATATCAAATTCGTGTATTGTCTCAAAAGCACATCAAAAAGAGTGAAGCATACATAGAGACAATATATTATACATCACACAGAAATTAATTAATATAGCATAATGTGACACAAGAGAGAGATGTAACATCATATATATAATATAAAGCAGCTGAGTACATCATCGGATGGTCATCAACATGGCCACCCCCAAAAGATACATCATGATAAAAAAAATACATCATGACGACATCAAAGACTATATCATCATACATATATATATAAGTATCGCATAAAGCATCATCCATCATACAACGACAAAACATATATCATCACTCAAAAATAACATCACTCAAAAGCATTGATCTAAGGGTGAGCGTCTCCAGGGGCTGCGGACGAGGAAGCAGGCTCTGACGCAGCAGGAGAGTCCTCTGGAGAGGGGTCAGAAGGAGCAACAGAAGCAACAGCATCATCATCATCCTGTGTAGAGGAAACACCAGGAGGCTCAACGACACCAGAAGGCTGAGGAGGCACATGAGGCTGAGGAAGATACTGTCTCAAATCCTCAGGGAAGGGAATGCCCTGATGGATGAGAGAGAGAGAGAGAGAGAGAGAGAGAGAGAGAGAGAGAGAGCAGTCGGTAAATACCAGAGATCATCGACAAAAGAGTATCCTGAGACGGTGGAGCAGATGATGATGAAGGCAAATCAGCTGGAGGCACAGTGGATGAGGATGGAGCTGAAGTAGTCTTCCTCTTCTTCGAGGCAGTCTGCAGAGCCGAAGAGGACTTCGACTTCGCAGAAGCGTCGAGGAGAGGGCCAAAAGGCAAGGGCTCATAACGAGTCAAGTCAATACCAAAGTGACGGAAGACACGAGTCAAAAGACCACCAAAGGGAATGTGAGACGAGGAGGACGTGAACTCAACCTTGTCCATCCTGTCAAGGAGGACACCGGCCCAGTTCACGGGCATGCCAGAGAGAATAGCATACATACACTTTAGTATATCCTGAGACGTCTGGTTGGACGATCCATATCTCGGCAGAATGTTGGACTTCACCACTAGGTGAACAGCCCAACCCCGTGCAGAGAACATGGATGATCTGACACCCGAATCAAGAGCTAAAGGAACCTCTCGAAACATATCCCGGAGAACAGACTGGTCAATATCGTCAATCTCGGAAAAGCTGATATCAATGGGGAGGGAACCGACAGAAGGAATCCTAAGGATAGTCCCTAAGAGAGAGGGAGTGAGCTGAATGTGGGTGCCCTGGACGACAGTATCAAGGATGCCAGTAGTCGAATACTCACCGCGAACGCGGTTCGCATAGAAGAGCTTCACCAGAAATGGGTAGGCTCTGGGGGACTCGCTCTGAGAGAAGCGAAAAAGGTCGGCCAGGTGGGTAGCGGACAGAATGTCAGAGAGTCTCTCAGCAGTGAATGCGGGGAAAGAAATGTACCGCTCCCTAAGTAGATTGATCCCAAGGAGAGAGTGAAATTTTGCCAGACAAAGATCGTCTCTGCAAACGGGAACCAGGGGATCAGAGGGGGGTACAGCAGGAGTCTCTTCAGACGAATTGGATGCAGAAGGAGACACATGAGGAATCTCAGCAGCAGGCTCACTGATGTGAACACCAGTAGGCTTGCGCTGACGATGAATCAAGGGCTGAGCATCGCTCGACGAAGAAGAAGGAGAATAACCCAGCGAAGATGAACGTATGGGTGACTGGGCATGCTTGGTTAGAGCTTTATATGGTTTCTTTCTCTTGGCGATGAGTTTCTTAGGAGCCCTAGGTTGTTTAGAAGCAATGATCTTCTCTTTTCCCTTAGGTTTAGGAGCCATGGAAACAAGAGAGGAAGAACAGAAGCAACAAACGGAAACAACGAAGGTCAAGAGAGAGAAAACACACCAACCGAGGGAAGACAGATGATCATGGAGTGGAAGATCAAAGACGACGGTAGAACACGATCGACAACGACGATTGGGAGGAGATCGACGGTTGAAGAAGTGAAATCGGTCGATTTTGTAGAGAAAATCGAGCGGGAAGTTGAACGGTCGAAGCGGAGGAGAGAGAAAATCAACGTGGGGAAATGATCGCTTCGATTGAATTTAAATTAGGGAAAATCAATCTGAGCCGTTGGATCAAAGAATCGATGGCTCGGACCAAATCAAATGAACCGACACAGCAGGAGACAGTCGACTGGAGAACAAAAGTCAGTCGATTGTACGAAGTGATAAAATTAAATCTCAGAGAGATGGGCAGTCGACTGGCAAGTATAATGCAGTCGCCTGTCCGCTGGACAGTCGACTGACATATACACAACAGTCGGCTGGCCGAGAATTAATACAGATCACACGAATAACAGAGAATACTGTGAAAATTTGACAGAGAGTACAGTCGCCTGATGACTAAATTGCAGTCGCCTGTTAAATTAACAGTCGACTGTAAAACAGTCAACAGTCGGCTGTGCGAAAGATATCAATTATCATATGGAGGATATAGAGTAGGGCAGTCGACTGTCAAACTAAAAACAGTCGTCTGTCCTGGTCCAAAAATGCACAGTGAGATAGAATTCCAGAGAATAAAAACACTCACCCTAGGACCTATACTCTAATCACAAATATATCTTAAAATCATTATGACAACAATAAATCTATTGAAACACAAATTATTCCAATCAACTTCGAAAACTCAAGAAATCAAATAAGTCACAATTGCCTTTCTTAATCTCATAAAACAATAAAGCACACGAAGAAAGACAATCAAAAATATATGAGCTCAAAAAGGAGTTATAGCATGAAGATTGAGCTTCTAGATTTCAGATTCAACCATAATTCCCAATTCTCCACGCAACCTCACAAATGAATCTTCTTTAAGAGGTTTAGTGAAGATATCGGCAATTTGTTTTTGGGTTTCAATTTACTCTAAGATGATGTCCTTCTTAGCTACATGATCATTTATAAAATGGTGTCTCACGACTATGTGTTTGGTACGGGAGTGGTGTACCGGATTCTTGGAAAGACAAATAGCACTTTGATTATCAACCATGATAGGGCAAGTATCACAATTGACACCATAGTCACTAAGAGTGTGTCTCATCCAAAGAACTTGTGCACATGCAAGACCCGCGGCAATATATTCCGCTTCAGTCGTGGACAATGACACCGAATTCTGTTTCTTAAAGAACCAAGAAACTAAGAAATTTCCTAAGAAATGGCATGTGCCACTAGTACTTTTACTGTCTGACTTGCATCCGGCAAAGTCGGCATCACTATATGATATTAACTCATACGCGCTAAACTTAGGGTAAAGTAACCCATAATCTAGGGATTGATTGAGATAACGAAATATTCGTTTAACCGCAATCAAGTGTGACTCCTTAGGTCTT
Organism: Scilla litardierei; assembly: GCA_030789695.1. Taxonomy (NCBI): domain Eukaryota; kingdom Viridiplantae; phylum Streptophyta; class Magnoliopsida; order Asparagales; family Asparagaceae; genus Scilla; species Scilla litardierei. The sequence continues at coordinate 12,209,070 of CM061137.1, read as the reverse complement.
ACTTGATATCTAGCACAAATACATACGGAAAACATGATATCGGGCCTACTAGCGGTTAAGTAAAGTAAGCTACCGATCATACCTCGATATAGACGAACGTCTACATCTTTTCCGCTTTCATCCTTGTGAAGATGAGTAGTAGTACTCATGGGAGTCCTTTTGCTTGAAGACGATTCCATCCCGAATCACTTAATAAGCTCCCATGTGTACTTTGTCTCCTTTTGCTTGAAGACGATTCCATCCCGAATCACTTAATAAGCTCCCATGTGTACTTTGTCTGATGTATGAAAGTGACATTCTCCATTTGTCGAATTTGCAATCCAAGGAAGTAGGTGAGCTCTCCCATGTGGCTCATCTCAAACTCATCCTTCATAGACATGTAAAATTCTTGACAAAGATTAAAGTTAGTAGAACCAAAAATAATATCATCTACATAAACTTGAATCAAAAGAATGTCATTTTCATAATCTTTAATGAAGAGTGTAGAATCAACTTCTCCCATTTTAAAACCTAAATTCAAAAGAAAGGTCTTAAGGCGATCATACCAAGCTCTAGGAGCTTGTCTCAATCCATACAACGCTTTCTTAAGTTTGAAAACGTGGTTTGGAAATTTCTCATGAATAAAACTGGGAGGTTGAGAAACATAGACTTCTTCATTTACAAATCCATTTTAAAATGCACTTTTAAATCCATTTGAAATAATTTAAAATTCTTATAGGATGCAAAAGATAAAAGTAACCTAATAGCTTCTAATCTAGCTACGGGGACAAAGGATTCTTCGAAATCAATACCTTCCTCTTGCCGATAGCCTTGAGCTACTAACCTTGCTTTGTTCTGTGTGATTACCTCGTTTTCATCCGTCTTGTTCTTGTAGATCCATTTGGTCCCAATAGCTTGGTGACCACTTGGAAGAGGTACAAGTTCCCAAACTTCATTTCTCTCGAATTGCGCTAGTTCTTCTTCCATTGCCACTATCCAAGAGCTATCCTCACAAGCTTCTTGAATGTTCTTTGGCTCAATGGAAGAGACGAATGTGCAATGGGAGAATTCTTCAATTCTTGATCTCGTTCGAAAACCCACACCAATATCTCCAATGATTTGGTTATGGGGATGGTTGCGAACGGTTGGATAAGCTTTGGGTAAACCTGGATCACTAGGAACAACTTCAACAACTTCGTTAGAAGTGTTAGTCTCAACAATATTATCATTAATCTTAACATTATTAAGAGAATCACAAAGAATATCTACATTATCATCATCAACATGAGGAAAGTCAAAATCTTCATAAAAAGATACGTGAAGTGATTCCTCAATCGTTGAAGAAGTTTTGTTGTATATCCGGTAGGCTTTGCTACGTGTGGAATATCCAACAAAAATTCCTTCATCGGATCTTGGCTCAAATTTGTCTAAATTACCGAAGGTGTTCTTTATAAAACATTTTGAACCAAAGACACGAAAATATTTCACTTGAGGCTTTTTATCGTAAAACAACTCAAAACAAGTTTTGTTTGTTCGGGGTCTCACTAGGATTCTATTGAGCACATAACATGCCGTGTGCACCGCTTCTGACCAAAATTGTAGTCCTAAATGATTATCATGGATCATATTGCGAGCACACTCAATAAGAGTCCTATTCTTTCTTTGTATAACACCATTTTGTGGTGGTGCACGAGGAAAGGAAAAGTTATGAGTTATCCCGGAGTCATTACAAAACTTAGTAAAAGACTCATTCTCAAATTCTCCTCCATGATCACTACGAATAGTGATAATGGTGGATCCTAAAAGATTCTGAATCTTCTTTGCAAATTTGGTAAACTCTTCATGAGCTTCATTCTTATTAGTTAAGAATGAAACCCAAGTAAATCTAGAAAGGTCGTCAACGACAACTAGTCCATAATGAGCATTACCTAAAGAAGCGGTTCTAGTTGGCCCAAATAAATCTAGATGTAGAAGTTCTAGGGGCCTCTTAGAAGTAATCCCTTCTTTAATCTTAAATGAAGATTTACTTAGTTTACCTCTTTGACATGAATCACAAAAGTTTTTCTTATTAAAGACAATCTTAGGAAAACCTTTGACTAGATCATGCTTAGCTAACTTATATAAGTGCATGAAGTGAATATGACCAAAACGGCGATGCCATAATAGTTGTTCACTTGTGTTAGCAACTAAGCAATGTTCTACGGTTTTAGGCAAGCTTAAATAATAAATATTTTTACGCCTAATACCGGAAAATAAAACATTTGAATCACAATCAATAATAGTACACAATCCTTCTCCGAAGTTAACCTTGTAACCTTTGTCACAAAGTTAACTTATGGAAATGAGGTTGTGACATAAACCACTAACAAGATAAACATTAGTAATTAGGGGTTTGGAAGGATTACCAACAATACCTACTCCAATGATGGTTCTCTTTTGATTACCTCCAAAAATGACCGTTGCACCATCTTTGATGCTAATCACTTCGGAGAGCAATGAGGGATCTCCCGTCATGTGTTTGGAGCAACCGCTATCAAGAATCCATCCTTTCCCTTTAGAGCTAATAAGGCATTTATTGCTCTTCTTCTTTCTCTTGGATACCTATATAATATACCATAAGCTTATGGTACCCAATGTTTGTTGGGTCCAAGGGGATTAGCCCTTTGGAAGCCAAGTCCAAGTGGACTTCCGCTTCCCAACATAGTTACTATTTCTAATTACATCATGAAAGTAGGAATCAACATAAGCATTCCTAATATTTAGAATAGTGCTCTTAGGACCCCAAATAGTGTACATCTTGGGAGTCCTATTCCTAGTTGCATGCATATGAGTTGGATTTCTATGTGGTGCATGCTTCTTAGGAACATGATTTCTAGCATAGATATGAGGTGGAGGATATGCATTGTACATTCTTGAATGATATGTATTCTTGGGAACATGCATATTATATGAAGCATATTGATCATGCATGACATGTGGAGAATTAGCATACATGAAAGAATGATGCGTATGAGCATATGGATGTGTGGGAGGACGTACATGAGTATTTCTCATGTGTGGTTGTGTACGTGTCCGTGGGTGCGGAGCATAAAATGTGTCATGATTATCCACTTGTGAAGTAGGATGTTTCCTACATGGATGAGTATTAGTGTACATATACGCATGGCCTTGCTTTTGGTTTCCACCATTAGTGGGTTTCTTGCCAAAAGGAAGAGAAAGTGATGTGGTGACATTCTTGGTAGGATTGCTACCTATAGTGTCTTTGACACCACTTGTGGATGCACCGGAGGAATGCCTCACAAAATCTATAGTGACACCACTATAGGAGGTGTGATCATTAGATGCATTAGCTTTTACAAATCCAAGGCCAACACGATGTGTGGCCGGAAATTGATTTGCAAGCAAATCATCTAATTGTCCTTGTCCCTTTTGAATCTCACAATACGGGAGGACATGAGCTCATATTTCTCCTTTAAAGAAGAAATGTTGGTATCCAAGGTGGACACCCGTGCTTTGAGCTCGTGCACTTGGGTTTTAAGAGAATCATTCTCTAAACCCAATTGTGTGTGGCGTGTAACTAGATCACTATTATCCATGGGATGTGTTTGATCTAGTTGAGATTTGAGGGATTTCACCTCATTTCTCAATGTGACATTTTGAGAAGCTAAGTTTGCTTTCTCAAGTGTTAGAGTATCAACAATGGTGTCATTGTTGATAATGCATGGAATGGATGACTTGCTAACTTTTGATTTCTTTAAGCTAGAGTATCTAAGCATTAAAGATTGGTATTTAGCAAATAGTTCTTCATTAGCTATGCGAAGTTCATCCATTGTTACCTCGGTGTTATCCGTATCGGAATCACTATCATCCGAGAGTGGGTCTTCAAGTGCCATGAAGCATATGTAGTCGCTCTCACCCTTCTCATCATCGGAATCGCTTGATGAGTCATCACTTGAGTCATCCAAGGTACCGACGAGTCCTTTCTTCTTGTCTTTCTTGTTCTTGTTGGACTTGTGGTACTTTGGTGCCTTCCACTTTTCTTTGTTGTTTAGCATTGGGCAATCCCTCTTGATGTGCCCTGGCTTATTACACTTATAACAAAGAGAGGAAGTAGCATTAGTAGATTCAAAACGTTTGTTGGAGGGAAATTTACCTTTGCGGAAGAAGCGTTGGAACTTCTTCGCCATTTGGGCCATTTCACCCAAATCAATCTCGTTCTCGGATTCATCACTTTCGGAGGATGGCGAATTGGCGTTGAACGCCAAAGCTTTCTTCTTGGCCTCCGAGGGATTCATCATGGCTCGAATCTTCAATCGGTTATCCCGTCTTACTTCGTAAGACATAATAGTCCCGATGAGATTCACCACGGTATAGTTCTTCAAGTCATTGACCTCTTCAATAGCGATTGCTCGTCTTTTCCATTTGGAGGTCATCCCCATGATAATCTTCCTTACCTTTTCAGGTTCGATGTAGATTTGGCCAATGGCTTCCAATTCGTTTGTGATGTCGGTAAAGCGTCCGTACATCGAAGCAATGCTCTCATTTTCCTGCATGTGAAACAAGTCGAAGTTTTGCACGGTAACATATAACTTTGACAACTTTACCTTATTCGTTCCCTCGTGGGTAACGATGAGATGGTTCCAAATTTGATATGCACTCTTACATGTGCATATCTTGTTGAACTCATTCGGGTCCAATGCACAATGAAGAGCGTTCATTGCTTTAGCGTTGTTGACTTCGGCGCACTTATCGGAAGTCGTCCATTTCTTGAAATGATCTTCGGAGGGCTCGACGTACTCCTTGTGGAGAGTTCTCCAAAGGGAAGCACTCCTAAGAAACGTCTCCATCCTATACTTCCACTAACCAAAGTTAGTACCATTGAAACGTGGAGGACGTACTGTAGATTGACCTTCGAAAGTGTGAACGCTCCATCACGGTCGTGATTGTTGTAAGTAGGCGGCGGAGGAACGTTGTTGTTGTTGGATGCCACAGATAAAACATTGCGCTCTGATACCAATTGTAAGGACCCTGTCTATGGGGAAAACACTAGAAGGGGGGTTGAATAGTGTTTATGCAAATTTAAAAGGAATTTATGCCAAATAAAATGCAATCCAACAAATAGTGCGGAATAGAAAAACAACACAAAGAGAAACACACGCAAACGCAGCTATGTTTCAACGGTTCGGATTACCCAAGTCAACTCCCGACTTGTTCCCGGTAATCCTACGTCCCTACCACCTGGATACCACCGGATACTCAAGTTGGAACCCTAACTTGAGGTTTCCTTAAAACCCCACTTGTAGCAACCCTACAAGTGCAATCGAATACAATCGATGTCCTTAACTCCCACAACCAGGGAGCAAGCAAAAACCACTCTCACAACCGAGAGCACAATTCAAATAATGAAGTTATGAAATCTGAAAGCAACACTTACAATCACCTATGCCTTGAAGTAGAACTTGAAGGAGAAGTGTGATGTGTGTTGAAGAACTCTCTTAGAAGAGAGGAGAAAAGCCCTTTCTCTTGACTGCACCAAATGCCTAGAGGATCAATCTTTGGTTCTAGGTTGGAGAGCAAGAGAACAAGATTTGGAAATACTTAGGGCTTTGGATTTGAAAGCTTTGATCTTTGGAAATGAAAGCTTGAAGGATTTTGCAATGAATGAGTAACCTTCCAATGAAACAGTAGAAGCTCTATTTATAGCTTTCTCAAATCCACAAAACAGTTTAGGCAAAAACCCAATCGAAATCCGTGAGAAAAATCTCAACGGATATAATCTGAACTTGCGACAGTCGACTGTTGAACAAACCACAGTCGACTGTTGCACAGTCAGTAAGGGTAGGTGAGAATTCATAACTGTAACTTACCATGTGGACAGTCGACTGATGAAGCCAAGACAGTCGTTTGTAAAACCAACAGGCGACTGTACATTCTTCGACAGGCGACTGGCCGAGAGAAGAGTAAGTTAGATGAAATACTGGAAATCTCACAAGATACAGGACAGACGACTGATGCAAGGAACACAGTCGACTGTTAATCAGAACAGTCGACTATATATCCTTAAACAGACGACTGTCACAGACATGCGAAATTTCCAGAGAGCCGAGTCAAAGAATAGACTTACAGACAGGCGACTGTTGCAGCATAGACTGATCTAATAGACAGTCAACTGTATATACAGCATAAGTCGACTGGCCGTAGGAATCGGATCAAACAGAGTTTGGGCAAGGAGAGATAGGCGACTGATGAACCATTCACAGTCGACTGTCGCTAAGACAGGCACCTGATAAACGTTCAATAGTAGCCTGTGCGAGATAATCAGAGAGGACCCAAAAACTGCATTGTAATAGTCTGTGCATAACAGGCGACTGTAGAACAAAACACAGGCGACTGTTGTTGAGACATGCGACTGTAAACTGTTAAGCAGACGGCTGTTATAAACAATCCTAGCACAAACAAAAGAGAATTGAGTTGAGATCAAAGGACAAAGGTCTAAAGATGTCCTATGACAGAATGTAGATGTGTGTGAGTGCTCCATCAAAGTTCTACTTCTAAGCTACATACTAGAAGAGATAAAAGAAAAATTACATTGACGAATAATCTCTTCTTTCCATCGTATGAGCTTGAAGTCTTTACGGAGCTTCAATCATCAATCTACGATCATCCAATTCATATCATTTGCCTTCAATCACGTTTGTGAGTCATCCATTGCTAGTTGATCTTCATAGTAAGCTTAGGCAATGGATTAACTGCAAAATAGGGGATTAGTCACAAGTATTTATGTTTGCTCATCATTAACACCAAGTAGGGAGAAGTCCAATACTCAACAGAATAGATTACTAACCTTTGTGATGATCTGAATGTGTTGGACTACAGGTGATGCTCTACGAACGACCACCATCAATTGATATCCACAAGCGAAGGTCACGACCAGGAATTGCGAGAGTGCTAGCTCCTTCTCCGCAACTAAGGTTTCTCTCGCTCTTTGTTTTTCTCAAAAACGGAGGAGATAGATTGAAATCGTAAAATCGAATCAAAATCCTCTATATATCTTATATAGAATCCCACGTTAACCCGTTAACACATTTTAATTACGCGGCGATATCTTAGGGATAAGAATCCCACGTTAACCCATTAACGCATTTCAGTTACGCGGTGATATCTTAGGGATAATATCTTAACGAGATACAATATCTGACAGTTAGATATTTCACCTTATTACGAATTTCAAATCAAATTCGAAATCACGTTTAGACCATATCCTATCCATTACGCTCTTTGTGTGCGACCCAATAGGCTCATATCAAATTGGTAGCGGGACTAATCCTATTAAAAACCCACAAGTCATAACTGGTCTCTAGCAAGGCATTATGACTACCCAATTAATATGAATATTTTTAGTCCGATATTAATCTAACCAATAAAACATGTCATAATCCTTTTGTCACATGTAACGGTCCATATTTTTTCAATACAACTATTCACGTATTTTCCATTTTAAAACTATTTTATAATGGTTTGTCAGGAGTTTTACGATTTCAAAAATTTCTTATAAAAAAATATTTTGAGATATCAGACAAGTCATGAAGTATTTTAGTAAGTTCGCGTTTCATCAAATACTCACAACAATTCTGATAAAAATTTATCTTCAGTTATCCGTTTTGGCTTAATGAATTTATTTTCTATTCAAAAATCTTCAAAACGTTTTCAAACTTTTATAGTATCCTTCTATAATCAATTAGGGCTTCCGACATTAATTTCGTAATTTTCTGGAGTCAAATCAGTAGAGAACCCGCAAACCCGCTTCCTAAACGTTTTGGCCCAAAACTAATATCTCCGTAGCTCAAATCCCAAAATAGATCTCGTATTCGCGATCCTAGTGACGATACGATCCCGTGGGTATGTTTTCGTAATTTTTCGGACACGTTTACTGGTAGGGGCAAAATCGTAATTTCATTTTTGATATTTTACTAATTACTACTCTAACTATTCTAATTACCCCCTAATTATCTAATCACTTACGTAACTTATCCCTACCTAACCGATCCCCTAAGTAGCCCATGTGTTTCATGGGTTACTTAAAGTCAATACTTAGTCTAAAGTTTCTACCTAACATCTTAATTACATTTTGACTAAGTATGATAATTAAATACTAATCTAAATTGCTATAAATCTTCCCCTCTCCCATTCGATTATCCCCAAAACTCGCATCAGCGAACCCATGCACAAAGCCCGTAGCCACTCACCCAGGCCCGTTGCCCGCAATCCGCCCCACACTCAACCCGCCCTCTCGCCTGAGCTCCGACGTGCACGTACGCCGAAGCTCGCTCCGCCGTAGCCCGAATACACCTCCCCATCGACGGACCCATTCTCTTCCCTCTGTTCAAAATAGAGCACCCAACTCGTGGCCCTGTCTCCGCTTCACCTCAACCCACAAAGCCCCCTTCTCCTTCGATCATAGCAGGAGCCGCTCCAAGCTTCGTCGACCAGATCCCGTCGCGTCGCCTGCCAAACCCGCTGCCCCGATCAGCCCCGCCGCCGTCGATTGTTGAGCCGCCACCCCTGATCAGCCGCCACCTGCGTCGCCTGACTGCCTGTCACGCCCCGCTTCCCATTCTACCGGGAGCGAGGACGTGAACGGGTCCGCGATGTGCTTAAAACAAGGAGGAGTACTTTTTTTTTCTTTTTGAATTTTTTCTTTTCTTCCTCCTTGGCTTAAACACACTAAGCGTCTGTATAAAAATTGCAGATCCTTGCTTGCAAATTTAAGAAGCAGCTCAAACGACATTATTACATATCCAGTGTACATTAATTAAGATACAGCTTGGCCTAGTATGGCCAATACAAACAAAGTACACGAATTACATTAATCAAATATGTATAAAAGTGCTGACGCGAAGGTAAAAGTCTAGTCTTCTGTGGGTAGATACTCCACGTAGCCTTCGAGCACTGGCTCGATTCCTGCAGTAGTGTCTTCAAAGAACTCACTATCGATACCTGACGGACATTTCGTAAAACAACAAAATGAAATGTCCGTCAGCGAGGTTTACTCGGCAAGATAATCTCAAAACCAAAATGTTGGATATTTTAAAATTAAACCAAGCTGGACTTTTAAAGACAAGCAATAAGTTTAATTTAAAATAAGCAATAAAAGAGATAAAGCAGTTAAAACAGTTAAAATAGTTAAAGCAGTTAAAGAAGTTAAACATTTGCAATCTGTCGCAACTTAATCATCGATAGCCATTTGCAATATCGTTTACAACCTGTAGCAATTTAATCACTCAATAACAATTTGCAATACCATTTGCAACCTGTGACAATTTAGCATTAAATAAACACACCGTAGCAACCTGCAGAAAAGATGTTAGAACAATAGTCAAAAACCAGTCTATCCTAGTGATAAGTCCATGTCCAAGAGTACTAGAGATAACCAACATGCAGCCTGCGACGGGAGCAACTCCGAGGCTTACCCACCGTTCCGATATGGCAACGGTCAAGGTTCTAACCCCCGTAATGTGTTGGAGGTAATTTAGTATGGCGCATCCAGTCATTCTGTAACACTTGTGATCATAGACTACCCCAATCCCAGGTCAAGTCTAGTGTCGGTCAAAAGAATGTGTACTATCTGTCTATTATTGAAATTCCATCTTTCATTCTATATTGTTAAAGTTCCATCTTCCATTCAATATTGTTGAAGTTCCATCTTCCATTTCAGTCAATTCAGTCTCGGTTTTCAACAGTCCGTACGATAGTTTCACAAAAGTTCACCACTTTGCGATTCGATTTAGCAATTAGAAGAAAACATAAAGATCACTTAAATTGATGAAAAAAACGAGTAAGATCTAATTTTAACTAAGCAAAAGAGTTTAAATTAGCTTAAAATACTTTCTAAGACTAGTAGTTATTTTTCAAGATTTTTAAACAATTTTTAAACAATTTTAAATAGTCAAAAAGCAATTTTAAATCAAGAATGATTTTTAAAACATATGTTCAAGGAATTGTTTAGAGCAAACCGTACATCAGAATTCTTCAAACAAGGTGTCAAAATGATCGTATTCACTAGTACTACGACATATATTTTTATCGTACGTAAGTGCACGTAAAAATCACAGATTACGAATTTTAAAAGGATTTTTAAAACAAGAATTTATCATTACAACATATCTTCAAAGATTTATTCCGGGCAAACCGTACGTCAGAATTTTGCAAACAAGATGTCAAAACGATCGTATTTACAAGTACTGTAACATATATTTTTATCAGACGTACATATACGTAAAAATTGCAAGCTACGAATTTTAGAAGAATTTTAACCTATTTAAGTTTTGCCTTTAAAAATTCACTGTGAGAAATATACTTGCCTGATCGAGATGAAACTAGCGCCAATGGATTCGTTTCGACGTTTCTGATTTTCTGGGACTAGCCACACATTTTTCTGGCCCCTGTATAATTAGTTATGGATTTATAACCTTAAAACCCATTTATTAATTATTATAAATTACGAAATTACGAAATAATCACGTATTTACAAGTTTGCCATTCGAAACTTACCGTCGCCTCGTTCGTCTTCGTGCAGCGGCGGGGGTCTGTCGGCGTCTTCGACGGCGAAGCGGCGGCGGATGGAGACGACGGCGATGGGTGCGGGCGAGCGGCGGCGAGGAGCGGCGGGAGCGGCAGTCTTCGGCGATGTGAGGGAGGCGGCTTCGTGGAGCTCCGAGGGGAGGAGGTCGAAGGCGATCGGAGGCGGCGACCGGGGAAGCGGAGCTTGGTGGCGCTCGGGGGCGGCGCTGGGTGTCGTGGAGCTCGAGGAGCTTGTCGGAGGCGGCTCTTGTCGGAGAAGCAGCGAACGGAGGGGCGTTTGCTGCTTCGAGGCGGTGGTCGAGCAAGTAAAGGCGACGGCGACGGCGAATGGCGGCCTTCGGGGGTCCTCACCGGAGATGAAGAGAGCGAGGGAGAGGCGGGGGCGATCAGGCGCTGTCGGAGCGGCGATGAAGGCGAAGACGGTGGCGGGGCAGTCGAGGGGGAGTCGGAGGGTGGAGCTGGGCGTCGTTCGGGGTGTAGACAAGGGCAGCGGCGAGGGACTCGTGCGGTGATGGGGGTTGAGGGCGGTCGGAGCCCGGTGAGCGTGGGTGAGGCCTCGTCGGAGAAGACAAAGAGGGGGAGAGAGTGAGTGAAAGAGAGAGGAAGCGGGCTCCGTGGGTTTCGAAATAACGAGGGAGAGAGAGAGGCTATTTGAGAGAGAGACGGGGGAACTGGGTTTTGAACGAAACCGTGGAGAGAGAGAGAGAGGGTCTGTGTGTTGAAGAGGAAGGGGAGATGCCTGTAAAACATTTATAGGGTTAGAGAGAGAGAGAATGAGAGGGTAGATGGGATTGGTTGGGGGGTAGATGGGTGGAGCTGCTGAGAACGGGTAGCTGGATGGTTAGGGGGGTTAATTAAGGTAATTTGGGAAGGGTAATGGGTAATTAATAATAGGTAAACCCCCATTAGCCAAAGTAATTAGTAAAATACTAAAGACGAAATTTACGAAAATGCCCCTACTAGTAAACGTGTCCGAAAAATTACGAAAACATACCCATGGGACCGTATCGTCACGAGGATCGTGAATACGAAGACCGTTCCAGGGTTTGAGCTACGGAAATACTAGATTTTGGCCAAAACGTTTAGAAAGCGGGTTTGCGGGTTCTCTAATGAAACGATATCAGAAAATTACGAAATTAATGTGGGAAGCCCCAAATGATCATAGGATGCTACTGCAGAAGTTTGAAAATGTTTTGAAGACGTTTGTATAGAAAATAAATTCATTGAGCCAAAACAGCAATATCTGAAAATGAATTTTTATCAGATCTTTTAGAGGTATTTGACGAAATCCGATTTTACTAAAATACTCCATAACTAGCCTGGTACTCCAAAATATTTTTATAGGAAATTTTTGAAATCAGTTTAAGACTCCTAACAAACCATTATAAAATACAATTTAAAAATTGAATTTTCTTTAAATACTTAATTTGAAAGTATTGGAAAAATACAGGCCGTTACACTGCCGCTCCCGTGCCGCCTGCGCACCCACCGCCCAAGATCCGTCGCCCTAGCCCGCTGCCGCTCCGCCCCAAGGCCGCCGCCCCTGCCCCAAGGCCGCCGCCCCACCGATCCGCCGCTCCGCTGCCAAATCCGCCACCCCCCGCTGATCCGCCGCCCAGGCGCCGCCGCCCCCGCACCTCGCGTCGCCCGGAGTGCCGCCGCCAAGCCCCCCTTGGCCGCCGTCCCCTTATCCCCGCCGAGCGCCCTGCAAACGAAAAAGGGAGGGAAGAAAGAAAGACAGAGAGAACGAGAAGAGACACATAGAGAGTGAGAGGGAAAGGTAAGTTTCCTTTCTTATTATATAAGTTTAATAGAAATTTAAATAATTAAGTTAAGCTAAGTTAATAATTAAAGGTAAGTTATATTTTATTATTATATAAGTGTAAGTTAAGTTTTATTAAAAGTTATCATAAATTTTTTATAAGTAATAAAGTTAGTGTATAAGTTTATACAAGTTGGGATGAAGTGTGACTTTTGTTATAGATATCAGAAAAAAATCAACGGAGACCACCCGAGGGTCACACGCTTTGTCACAAACTTGTAGACGCCAGTTTCGTCTCAATCCGATACCTAGGGTATAAGTTACGATTTTCAAAGGTTACATTAATAGTTTCAATTCATTTTTAGGAATACGTATATACGTATTTGTATTTAAGTTGTACATGTATAATCATCTTATATTGGTTTTCTGATCTTAAATTCATAATTAATCCTATATGCATTAGAAAAATACCAGACCAAGTCCAGAAAATCGGTCGTGATGTTCTGGACACTTTGGCACTGATTTCATCACAATCGGACGAGTATATTTTCCTTAGTATTTTTCTAAAAGCTAATACTTTATTTCGACGTTTTCACTTATAAAAGAATAACTTATGTTTTCCACTTACACTGACATACGCGAAAATTATATGTTATAGTACTAAATGAGACGGTCATTTTGAACCCTTGTTGGATCAATTCCGACGTATGGTTTGCCCTAGAGAAATCTTTGAAAAATATAATGAAAAATTGTTTACTCATTTTTAATTAGTTTTAATTGAATTTAAACTTTTAAAAATTATGAAAAATATCTAGGAGCCTTAAAAAATATTTTTTTCATATATGAAATTATTTTACTCCCATCTAGTTTACCTAAAAATATTTAGCACATACTTTGACTAGTTCTAAGATACTATAAAAAGACAAACACGTTAAGAAAAAATAGATAGAAAATAGTGTACTCTTTAACCTGCCATTTCTTGTATTTGCATGTACCAATTTTCGTGCACCAGCTTCTTTGGGAGCCCTAGATCTAGTCACATCTCACTACGATGATCTGGATTAAGTAAGTCACTTTAATTCTAACTTTAGAAATTCAGATAGTGCACTCGTACGAACTTAGGGCATGACATATAGCCTCGGAACAGTTATTGACTTGAACAGATGACTACAGACATAACTAAATAGTCGCATCAATTACTGCATGACATGCATATAATTCGTGAATTGTCGAATGTATTATCTTGTGGAATATCTTGTGGTACATTTTGTGGTACATCTTGTGAAATGACATTGTGGAACATCTCGTAGTGAACATGTACTTGATAGACATCACAGACACTTGGGGTTTTGGGGTAACTTATAATAGTGGAAGTGCGGGAGCGACCAGTCCGATCTGCTGAATAGTACCGTTTTGGTGAACAGTATCGTTTTGTTGAAAAGTACCATTTTGATTGTACCGTTTTGATTGTACCGTATCGTATTGTTGTAACCCGGGATATCAGGTGGACTCTTGGTTGCATATCGTACTTCCCGTTATAAGTCACGAACTAGGCTAGGCACAATTACTCTCATTATTTCTATTGTCATTGCTATCGTCATGGTTTTTCTTGTACGGTACCAGTTGTACTTGCTTATTCACTTTTACTTTACTTGTCGCACTTGCATGCTTGCATGTCCTTACTTTACTTTACGCCTTTACTTGCATATCTGCTCTTATCTGACTTATTGCATTAGCATGATAGTCTTTAAAATGCTTAATATAGACTGCTTCGTACTTTTGCCCTACTTTATGTCTATTGGTAGAATTATGTGACTTACCTACGGTTCCATGTTTCGTGGCACCGCAGACGACGCACAGCTTGATACAGAAGCTCCTGAGTGCCAGAGTTCGTCCCTGAGGCTGCAATAATAGAGTTCTTAGTGGCATCCTTTCGGTTGTACATTTTTCCTTTTACTCTCGTTGTAATAATTTGTACTATATGTGGATTGTAATAATTGGACACTATTTGGGTATTTTTGTACATCTCTGCATCAGAAGCTATTTTGTTTTCAATGGTAACCTGCAAGACCTGCGCAAATATCAAATAAGTAACGGGCCCCCGAGAGCGGGTCGTTACATCACACGATATCTGATTTGAATACCAGTCATGGACAGTGTCATTCTTATATTGTTCAAACATTTAATTTCTTGATTACTAAGTAGACCGATAAATTCAAATGGCATTCATTTGAACACAGCCATGCATTTCTCAGTCCTATGTATCGAGTGGCGCATTAGATATCTCTCTCATAAAAGAGGGACAAATTCTGTCTTGTTCATTCACTTTCCTCTGCATAATTCACATCATGTTCAATCATGACCTTTATGATTATCTGATTAAAGACACCATTTGGTTATGTCAAAACATGATGTTCCTTATGTAGGAAATAGTGACGATCTCAGGTCTAAGGATTCTATGACATAACTACTATGAGATCATTTATGACACTGATCCATGTCATAATCTCATAGCGAGTCTATCCAGTACTTTATTCACCAAAGGGTAACTATAAGTTTGATTTGTATCAAAATACATATAATTATCTTATAATTTTCAACTAAACTCATACTAGTCTTAATTCATCATTATACATTTAACGATGAATAACTAGGGATGCTTAGAATAACATAAAACAGCTATTCAAACATTATTATAAAGAAATATGCAAGCAATATAACAATAACAATAAGAAAAACAGTTTATAAATGAAAAAATGACCTAACATAAAGGTCCAAATATTTGGTCTAGGGCATAACCACTAACACTTACATGATTGTTCATGATTTTTGGAAACCTACGAGCTTGCTCTAACAGTTGCTTTATTGATTGTTAGGTATAGGAGACTGGTAATTCCCAAAGGAGACATGTTTAAAGGAGCGAGATTTCTTGGACCAATATCCAGATGTTAACTAGATAGGTCCTAGCAGTCGTATATTATGTTCAAACATTTTTATTCCAAATATGCATAAACATTAATGTTATTTCTTGTACTTTGGACAATCTGCTTTAATGTAATTGTATTTTATTGGCATCATTGTGTACATATATATTGTTCTCAAGCGACTTGTAGGACCTGATGCTTGTTGTGTTTAACGTATTTTGAATCAAGGAAAAATAATATGGATTTACCATTACATCTTCCTTTGTTTAGGGCATAACATAGGCTTGTCATGCATCATTTCCTTCTTTATGGGAAGCGGAATGTGACAAACTACCAATTTTATGCCTGCACACCACTGACAAACATGATGTTACGAGGCAAATTGCTACCCCAAAACACAATTGTTGCTTCCCTTTCACTCTCTCAACCGCCGCCGCGCAAAGAAATTATACTAATTTTAATCAGTTGTATTGACGAGACGGCCATTGATCCAATGATCATATGCAATCTTTTTCCTATCATATCTATAATTAAAAATGCATTATTGTTAAGCAAGCCTTTGACAAATCAGATGGGAATATTGCATATGGAAGCAAGCTCTTGCCCCCACTCTCCTGCTGCGTTCACATCGTTATCACGGTCACAATCACCATTGCTCAACTGGATTAATTTCATTGAAAGGTTGACAGATTCATACAAGTCTAAATCCCACTTGCTCTCGTTGACGGCGATTGGCCATCCTTGTGTATAAATACTGCAAATACGTTACATTATCAAGGTCCAGAAGAAGCTTTTTATATAGGCTAAATTTAAGAAATAGTTCAATTTTTTTGTATGTTTTAATTATTAATAAAACAATTTTCTTTCCAGGTGGTTACATGATGGTCACGTGGTATGATTCTATTTTATCTATAAAATTTTTGCACACACACCCCTGGCATTACGCAATATTCGGATAATAGTAACCTTGCAACTTTTCTATCTGCCTCCTTCAGAAAATCAGTTACTTAACGTCTATTCAGTTGTATTTCATCACTCTTGAGACAAAATGCGAAGTTATAATAAAGAAAGAAAAGGAAAAAAGAATCAAGTTGAGAGGTGTGAGGTCTAATAATTATAACCAGAACATGATATGATTTGAAGTTTTCCATCATAATCATCTGCATGTGTCTTTTTTTCCCTTGTTACAACGCATGGCTCCAAGCTATGTGTTCAACAAGCAAGTCAACACTCCATACATCCATATTCTTTGAGAATGTTGCCATCTGCACCCTATGAGTAGGTGTGCATTGACTTTATTTTTCCAAACAACAAACAACAACCTAGGAGGTGGAGGTGGTATAAAGTACATCTGAATTCGGATGGAGTGAGGGCCTGTTCTTTTGCTGGAACAAAGAAGAATAGAATATGGGAAAGTTTGTATTCCAAGGAGAGAGAAAATTGAGTTTTGCGTTCTTTTGTATGGAATAGAGTATGGAAAGTGTGGTTTGGAATAGAAAGTGGGGTCCACATTCTATTCTAGTGTTCTTTTGGGATTGGAGAGTTGGAATAAAAAAGTGGAAAGGGGATGAGTTGGAGGGGAGAGAGAGAGATTAAATGAGATAGTGTGGCCCACCATTCCCAATGATTCCATTGTATTACAAGCAAAAAGCTTGGAATACAAAAGTGCTCATCATTACCAAATTGGAATAGCCACGTAGGATTCTATTCCACGCCCAAAAGAACAACCGCTTGGAATACAAACTTGGAATAATGTGAATAGTGCAGGAATAGTGTCCTTATTCCCATTCCCACCCCTACTCTTGGCAAAAGAACAGGCCCTGATTGAACCATCTGACTGGAATACTAATATGTGGTGGTATGATGTGAAGTTAAAGTTATTTCGCAACAGGTTAGATGAAATGGATAAGGGAACAAAGAATAATATAATAGACATTGGCATCTAGTTTCGTCAGTCACCATTCGTGAGGGATGTATTGACAGTGCCCTTCACAAAAGATTTACGCATCCTGAATCTTACAGAGCATGATGGCATCGATGACCCTATGGAATACGTATCGTGCAGCTTCACGATCTTAATAATGTAATACAATTTTGAGGCTTCGAATTCCGCATCCTGAGGAGTAAGAAGTTCAAACGGGCCGCATCATGATGGCTTTCATTTAATGGCACGGTCTCGACTGACGCGCCTGTCAAAATTCACACGAGTCACATCGCCCGAACCGAACCGGCAGAATCCGAACGGCCCGATCGATGGAGGCAATTGATACGACCATTCTAGAACAGCCCAAAAGCAAGCGGCCTAAGCCCACGCTAGAAGCAGAAGGCTCCAAAAAGGAGTTTGGGCCAACCGTCGAGACCCTCGAGAGAACCCGGAATCGGGTCGGCCACGATCGGGCGTGCGCTCGGTCAGCACATGACAGCGGGAGTTAACCGCTCCCCAAAACACTCCCCCTTAATGGCCATTAAGAGACATCATTAACCCACCTCCATGGCGCATAAAGGCGCCTGAAGGGAGGCGGATCATGGGGGCAAGAAAATGGGGCGTGGAGATGGGACGATCGTGGGAGAATCCCTATAAAGGGACTCGAGGGGGGACGAAGAATTGGACCTGATCTCCGATACCCACAAACGGAGGTATTTTTATCAGAGACCTGGTTTTCCATTTTGTCTTTCCTTCCATAGCTCAAATCCGAGGATACGCGTATCGGCCTCCCCGCGAGCCGTACCAGTCCCGCTGAGTACTTACCAGATCCGTTCTGACTTAGGCGTCGGAGAGGACTTGGCCGGAACCAATGTCCGGCCCCCCTAACAAGCTCCTTCGTCTTTCCAGGTCAAGTAATTTTAGGCACCGAGGCTACCCCTCAGCGCAGCACCCACCGAGGCCGGACGCCCTCCTAAGTGCCGAGGCTACCCCTCCGCACATCACTGACCGAGGCTGAGTGCTCCGGACGACGAGCCCACTTGCCCTCGACACACCAAGCCAGCCGTTTCATGAGCTGGTGCAAGGATCCAAGCTACCCTCGTCGAGCACTCGCCCACTCGACAGGACCCAGTGGTCTATCCTGATCCATTGACCACGTTGACCGTCCAACCCTCGGTCAACGATTCCGTGGTGAGAAAACACCCGTAAACAACTGGCACCGTCTGTGGGAACAAACACAAACCCACGTCAAACCGCTAAAATGGAACCAGTTGTAACGGCACGGGGCATATGCCCCCCATCCACGAGGAAGGCGAATACGTCCCTCCCGAGAACCAGCACAGTCACACTACCGAGGGGACCGGCGACTCACGTTCGGTGATCCAAGAGCAGCTCCATCTCTTCGCCTAGGAGACCAATGCCCACCTCTGGACGTTGGCTGCAATGATTCAACAGCTCATCTGCAACCCGTTCATCCTGGGAGATGGGACAGCGGGGGCCCTCGATCAGGGAGGAAGCCGCCGGCCTTTACGCCCGGCCGTGGTCACTGACCACGGGGATTGGGTAGCCAACCCAGAACAGCGGTTCTGTTGGTTTTTATCTGATCCAAGGGCTCTCTTTCGACTAGTGCATTGTCCGTCCTTCGCCCTACTTGAGAGCGAAGGTCGGACAACCTTGCACAAAATTAACGCAGCGGAAGCCGAAAATTAAAGAGAAAAACTTTATATAAACATTTTATATAAACTGGCCCTATCTGCATAAAACCCAAGCCAAGAAAGCGCTACTATCCCGGGGTTGGGTCCAGACCAACCCCTAAGGATACAACTATCTAATTAACTACATTAGCTACTGCAATTAAAATGATGCACATAAATTAAAACTAAGGTTAAGAAAACTCAACATACCCGTAACTCTTGCCTTGCAGCAAAAGTGTTACCGAAGGCAATCAATTGCCCTTCCCGCATAAGCGGCTCCGATCCCAGCAACTGCTTGCGCCGATCCCAGCAACTACTGGTCGCCGAGCCAACCACTTGCTCCAGAAAGTTTCACTTGAATGGATCCAACGCCTAGACTTCAGATCCGATCTGAGTTCCTCCGATGCCTTGCTAGGGCTCGACCGAAACAAAGAATGAGAACGAGAACTTTTAATTTAGCTTCCAGATCAATGCTTGTTCTTAATTTGAACTGCCTTGATCATCGGCTGGTGCAAGTTTCAATGAGGAGACCACCCTACTATTTATAGGGGGAGTGAGGAGCTCCTCAATTGAAATAGTCGATGTGGGACTAAATAATGGGAATGGAATCTTATAGTTCAAAACTATAAAGAGCCATAGTTAATTCGTTTCTCAAGCAAAACGTACACATCATATATGTAAATCGGAGTGCTCGACGAGACGAACGCATAGGAAGAAACGGCACCTCATTTGGACTTCGTTTGACCCTTCAAACTTGAGTTTTAAAATCTGATTACAAAAATAATAGGAGAACGCGATCTGAATCGCGTTCTCTCAGGAAAAATACCCCCCCCCCAAGCGCCACGTGGCGCTTGCCCGGAGCGCGCCACGTGGCGCGCCCCCATTTGACCCCGTCGCCCGCACTGATCGCGGGCGGCATACGCGAGTGCGGGCGGGGCCCGCACTCAGCGTCGCTGACGCAGTGCGGGCCCCGCCCGCACTCAGCACGCGCTGACGCGCGCTGACATCAGCGGGCCCCGCGTCAGTGCCAGAAAGGGCTAGGGGTTTTTTTTCTCTCTGTTCTTTTACAAAAAGAACCATGTAATTCCACTAATTACAAAAAGACTCTTTTGAGCATAACTTGCTCATTCGATCTCCGATTCAGGTGCGGTTTCTTCCTATGCTCTTCTTAGAATGTCCACAACATTCCTAAGCATATAATGTCCCATTTATTTATTGTATCGTATACAAATGATCTGAGGGCACCATCCCTCAACAGGTTCACCCTGCCGAACTTCATCCCGGTGTGGTCCATCACGCTGACCTCGCTTCGGGATGGGGACGAGGGGGGTCTCGAGCAAGCTGGAGACGAGTCGGCAACAGTCTCATCTCGACGTCCACGCTCAACAAATCGGTGATCAACCGATCGTCGAGCCATCGGGGACCGACCCAGCCGGAGTGAAAGCCCCCGTCGCGGAAGGCCCGAGAATACTGTCGGGAGAGGAGAAGCGCCTGTCGACCAACGCCCGTCCCCGGCTCGGCTGGGATTCGGGCGAGCCCCCCGCGTGACCCCGTTAGCTCGCCTCAGCAATTAGACCTCTACGTCAACACGGGGGATGTCCGGGGGCGCTAGGGGCGACCGTTGTCCGTTGTCCAGAAGGATAACCGAAGCACGAGTGCCCTCCAGATTCAAGGTGCCAACTTTAGAGAAGTACGACGGCACGAGTGACCCGGAAAACCACGTGATGGACTATGAGGGGGTCATGGCGTTCCAAGGAGTCGACGACACCCTGCTCTGCAGAGGCTTTTACTCCACCCTCTGGAAATCCGCCCGAAGTTGGTACCACAGCATTCCCAATCGTTCCATCGATAGCTTCGAGAACCTCTCCCAGCAATTCTGCAAGCATTTCATGGCCGGACGCAGGTAAAATCAGACTCAGAACTCATGTTCAATGTGGTGCAGGGTCCTGGAGAACCCCTGAGGCACTACATGCGTCGCTTCAATGCGGAGAGACTAAATGTGAAGAGCTGTCCCGAGCTGGTTGTGAAAACGGCCCTGACGAAAGGGCTCCGACACAGGGGCCTGAAGAAGTCGCTGCACCACGAGCCCCCGAAAGACCTCGCCGAGGTGATAGCCCGAGCGGAGCACTACATGCTGATGGAGGAAGCGCTGGTCGCATATGACGGAAGTCACCCAACAGGAGCCAGACGGGGCTCCAATCGGGACGAAAGCGAACGTCACGGACCTGACGACCCTCGGCAGGAGAAGAAGGCCAAAGGAAAGCAGCGCATGGAAAAGGCACGACCCCCCAAGCTGAACACCGCCCCGGACGTTGTCCTTGTGCACACTCAAAAAGAGGGGCGCTTTGGCAGGCCACCTCCGAGGATGAAGAGAGGCAGAAAGGACGAGGAGAAATATTGCAAGTACCACAAAGACAATGGCCATGACACCGACGACTGCTGGCACTTGAAGAATGATATAAAGAAACTGGTCAGCCAAGGTCACCTAAAGAATTTTGTCGACGACCCAATTGCCACCCCAGAGAAGGAACGTCCAGACAGATAGACAAAGGAAAGAAGGTGAATGTTGTTCAGGCGTCTATGCGCATCATCGAGTGAGGGGACGTGACAATCAGCCTTAGCCTCACACAGGCAAGATTAACTTGCCCTCGCCTTCCCCGTTTTATTTTCCTCCAAATGTACACCCGGGTCCAAGGAATGAAAAGTAATCCATGTTAGTACAACTCTACTCTTTCTCACCGTATCTAGCTCGACGATTGACCGCAGAGCAGGGGGGCTTTCCCCCCGGGGGCAGACTTATTACGCTGATCGATCGGAAGGCTGGGGGTAACTCCCCCAGTGGGCCGATCGCGCGGATCAACCGTAAGGTCGGGGGCAACTCCCCCAGCGGGTCGATCACACAGGACGACCGTAAGGCTGGGGCAACTCCCCCAGCGGGCCGATCCCTCGATCTACCGTGAGCCTGAGGGTAGCCCCCCAGCATGTAGACCGACCCGACCATCCGTAAGGCTGGGGCAACTCCCCCAGCAGGCTAGTCAATCGGTTGGCCGTAAGCCTGAGGGTAGCTCCCCCAGCCAGCCAACCGATCTGATTGACGGCAAGGCTGGGGGCAACTCCTCCAGTGGATCGATCACCGAGGCCATCCGTAAGGCTGGGGGCAACTCCCCCAGCAGGCGAGTTCATCAGTTGGCCGTAAGCCTGAGGGTAGCTCCCCCAGCTGACCAACCGATCCGATCAGCCATAAGGCTGGGGCAACTCTCCCAACGGGCAGATCACCATGGCCATCCGTAAGGCTGGGGCAACTCTCCCAGTGGGCCGGAACATCGATTCGACGTAAGCCTGGGGATAGCTCCCCCAGCAGCACGAACGATCTGATCAGCCGTAAGGCTGGGGGCAACTCCCCCAACGGGAAGATCACCATGGTCGTCCGTAAGGCTGGGGGCAACTCCCCCAGCGGGCCGGAACATCGATTGGACGTAAGCCTGGTGATAGCTCCCCCAGCGGCCCGAACGATCCGATCAGCCGTAAGGCTGGGGGAAGCTTCCTCAACGGACCGATCCCCCGACCGCCCGTAAGACTGAAGGTGAGCCTCCCCCCCGCAAGGTGATCATCTGATCGGCCTGAGGATCACAGACGAGGGCAATACCACATCAGGCCTAATAGTTGGTCAGCCGAGAACACCCCCGAGGCACTGGCTCACCGAGCCAACCAACGTAGTGCCCCGAGGACCATCCGCCCACACGACGAGTGGCGGAGGGACATCAAGGGATCAACCCCTCTAGTTGGATTGAACACGACTGTTGCTCACAAGACCACGGGTCTTCCCCCACTGTGAAACAGCTTAATCAGTGGAGGGCCAGAGATGGAGACAATCCAGAAAATGATTGACGAGAGCAAAAATACTGCACAAGGAAGACAGCATGAAGCGAAAAGGTACAAAAGCCCGCAAAACAAATTATATATTACACCCAGAAATTGTTCCATGTTACAGGGCAAAAGGGGGGCGGGGCAGGACAAAAATGGAGAAACGTTGCCTAGGGGGCCGGTGCCCGGGATGAGGCATCCTCTGGGACCTCACCTTGCTTGGAACGAGGAGGCTCTTCGGGACCTGACAGAGGACAGAGAAGTGCCTTCCGGACACGCTCCTCGAACCTTTGAAAGGAGTCCTGGAAGACCCTCACGATCCTGGGGGCCAAGAGGTCCTCGTAGGAATCGAATGCCTCCTTGAGGGCCTCCGTAATCCATGGCCTCAGGACCCCCTTGTAGTCCCTTTCCACCTCCTCGATGAGCCAGGTGGGGTGTGCCTGTCGCAGAGCTCCCAGCTCGGCCCAGAGCTCGCCCCTCTCCTGGAAGAATGCTTCTTCCACCTCCTGAGCCGACCTCTGAGCATCGGCCAGGCCCCTGGAGGTCCAGCACCTCGGAGGCGAGCTCGTCCACCCGACGCTGCAGAAGGCGAGCTTCCATGCAGGATTCTTCGGCCGCCACCTCAGCCGCTCTGGCCCTCAAATTCTCCCGTGCCAAAGACTCTTCGAGGTTGGTCGCGTGGACCGCGCGACGCTGCACCTCAACGGCCATCACGGTGGCCTGCAAAACAAAGTGAGTGAGCCAGGGGAACCACGAGGCAGGATGGGGCGCAACAGAACGACCAACCTGCTGGAGCTGCCAGACTAAAGTATCTGCCAGTAGATCGGAGCGAGCCCTCTCCAGGAGAGAGCGATCCCTCGGAAGGACGGAGCTCCGTGCCAAATGGGCGGCCACGTCCCAGTCGACAAAGACCGAGTCACCAGGCGTGACCTCGGGACCGGCCTGGAGTGTCAACAGGGCGCCCCCAGCTCCGGCCAAAGACAGCTCTGCTGGATCGACGGGGGTGGCCACAACCACCAGCGAGAGGGTCCCTCTCGAGACGATCGACATCTCAAGGGCCGCAGAGGGGCGGATCTCCTCGGTCTTCTTCTTCTTCTTCCTCTTCTCGTTGGGCTCCCAGGACTCCGGAGGGTGGCGCTTCCTTTCCCCGCCTCGACCGCCTGCGGGCGCACGAGGCCCCGGACCAGCGCTGTAACAACTGGTTTTCATGTATCTGGATTTATTATATTATATTATATGTTTTGGTGGATTTTCTCCTTATGCGTGGTTTCCGTCTCCGTAGCTTTCATTTTCGATCGTTTCGTCGTGTTTTTCTAGCTTCTTCCTTAGGATCGTTGATTTTGGAGTGAGTCATTCGTGACGGGCTTCATATCGGTCATATCTTGTTGTTAGATCAAGCCTAAAAGTCTTAGGAATCGATCCCGGAGCTTTGCGCTCCATTTCGGAACTTTTGGTGCTCATTAGCCGGTGTAAGAAGGGGCACCGACCGACTAGATGACGATCCAGTCGGTCGGAAAGCCTTCTTGAACCGACTAGTTGGCTTTGTAAATTTCTCAGGAGTTACTGTTTGTCGTTAGTCGGTCTAAGAACGTTGGTTGACCGACTAGGTTGCAAACTAGTCGATCAGCAATGCTTCTTTAACCGACTAACTCTTTAACTATTTTTGGTACCAGTTACTGTTCACTTTTAGTCGGTCTAAGAACGTTCATCGACCGACTAGATGCCGAACTAGTCGGTCAGTAGTTGTTCTTTGACCGACTAAATCTAAATCCTATTTTTGTACAGGAGTTACTGTTTGGACTTAGTCGGTCTGCGTTGGTCAACCGACCGACTAGTTCCCAAACTAGTCGGTCAGTGGTTGTTCTCTGACCGACTAATCAGTGTCGAAACCCTAATTTCTGGGCAGCCGCCAGCCTTTCCTATTTAAACCCCTCCCAAACATTTTCTTCTTCATCTTCTTCAACTCTAAACCTAATTCCTCCCCCATTGAGCCCCCTACTACCTCAAACCCTTATTCCTTCATCCCAAGCCCAAAATCCATCATCCAAACCCTCACTTAACACATTCTACCTCTCATCTTCCTCCAAAATCTCATCAAACCCCCAAAATCCCCCAAAACCCTATTCCTCCAAACTTCTCCATCCATTTCCAGATCTGAACCCTAGGTTCCCCGGAGCGTTTCTTCCGTGGCCGTGCTTGCTCGGCATCATTCTTCCTCTTCCGATACGGTGATAATCGATCTCTTAACGTTTTCATAACCCGTTGTGTTTTTGTGAAACCCTAATGAAATGAATGTTGTTTTAATGATTGTTTCTCCATAACAGCGACTTCCCCGTAGATTAGCGTCCGTGTGACGGCCTCGTTGATCGTCATCCTCGGTGCTAGGCAAGTGAAACTTGCCACTTAGGGTTTTGGGCCATGTCTTAGGCCATTTGCTTGTTGTAGGCGTAAAAGAGACTAGGCGACGAAATGATACTCGCCTATGCGCAATTTAGGGACTAGCTTGACAACGAAGCTAGAACCGACATTTATCGTGTTGCACAATTACCATGTCATGTTTAATTTCCATTAACGGTACGCAAATTATTTGTCATGTCATTGCATTCTTTATGTGTTTCCGTGATTGCGTAGCTTCGCTACAATACTTGTGTTTCCTGGCTCGTGTTCCAGAAGCGGGCCATGTGTTGGTTGATAGCCAATGCCCGAACTACTTGTTTCCGGCTAGGTGCACCCCTACGCCAAATGCTTATGAGTCGTGAACTAGAATGCGAGCTCCTGTGCGGGGCAACCCTGGCTCATTTACTGAGCTCGTGTGCAGGGACCCTGGCTCGTTTACATCTGGGTATTGGGGGTAAGAGTTAAGCGGCCAATCAACTGGGAGTCTGCCCGATCAGCAACTGCAGTGGTAAGGCGTAAACTCTGGGTTTTGGGGTAGTGTTAAGCGGCCAATCAGCGTGAATGCCAACCCGTTCAGCTGTAAGGCGTAAACATCTACAAACAACTTGAAATGTGACTAGTGGAATGATTAAGATTGTTAGTAGCTTGGCTACTCTTGACTTGTCCCGATAATTGCTATCTTGTACTTATTGTTTCACCATGTCTTGCTTGTGCACTCATGTTATAACTGCCATGTCATGCATACTATAACTGCTAGGTTGCTAGTTGCCTTACTTTCAGTTTCCTTGCCCAAGTCTTTTAGACTTGCTGACATGTGCCCCTTTACTCTTTTGGGTGACACATGTTAGATCCTGAGCATGAGTACATTGTAGAGGACGAGGTGTTTGCTGACGCCGAGCCCGAGCCTGTGTTTGGCGAGGAGTACGTGGACACCGGGGACCAGTCCTAGTGTCTTCGTTGAGCTTTCCTTTTGTTTAGACTGCTGTTTTGTTGTCGGTGCGTAGCACCTATACTTTGTGCCGTGTTGGCTTTTGTTGGCCTTGTTCTGGGCCTTAGACTCTTTCTTTTAGCCTGGTGGCTTTTCTGGATGTTGAACTTAATTTTCATGTTGGACAAATTATGAGATATGCGATTTTATTTCTGTCTCTCCTTGTGTTATTATTGTTGTTCCGTTTGTGGTTACATGGACCTGCTTATGTTTTATTGACGCTTATCGGGTTTGGGGCTTCACAGCTCCACTCTCGTGCGGACCTTTTCACGTCTCGCCTCCATTTTAGGGAAGCGGGGCGTGACAGGTTTTGTTGGTGGCCCATGCAGGTCCTCTCTTCTGTAACTGCGATTATCGGAATGACGATAATAATATTAGAATGTCCAATAAACTAAGTTCGACGTCCGAGTCATAAGCTATGAGTCTAATTGTTTCATTTTCTGTGTCACTAGATGGCAGGAAGACAAATCACCCGTGGTGGAGGTAGTGGTGCGCCCCCTCATGACGAGGAGCCTGAGCGGGAACCCACCAATGGAGAGATGATGCGGATGATGCTTCAGATGATGCAGGTGCAGCAGGGCGTGCTCCTGCAAGTGCAGAATGCTCCGGCTGGTCGAGCTCCTCGGGCGACTCCGGAGGCCCCTCGCTCCGAGCCTGGAGCGAAGTAATTTCGGGAGCTGGGTCCCGCATATTTTGATGGGTCTGAGGGTCCTCTGGCTACCGATGAGTGGATTCGGAACATTGAGGATAACTTGAAGATGGCCAAGATCACCCCGGCTGGATGGGTTGATTTGGCGAAGAGGCAACTCAAGGATAATGCTCGGAACTGGTGGGATGCGGAAGAGAAGATGCTGGTGGAGTCGATAGCTTGGGCTACCTTTAAGTCCAGGTTTGATGAGGAGTTCTTTCCGAAGGATGCTAGGAAGGAGATGCTGCAGCGCTTCATTGATCTGAAGCAAGGGAGCTTGACGGTGGACATGTACCACCAAGAGTTCACTAGGCTGAGTCGGTTCGCACCGAAGATGGTGCAGGATGCTGATGAGAGGGCTCAGAGGTTCCTGCAAGGACTTGCTTTGGAGCTTCAGAGTTTCGTGTCTTCCTCCGATCTGGACTCTTATCAGAAGGTTCTGGTCGCTGCGAGGAGGCAGGAGTTGAACCTGAGTCAGAGGAGAGGACATGTTTCCGGTGTTGGGAAGAGGCCTATGGAGCAGGCCAGGGCGGTGGTTAGGCCTGGTTTCAAGCCTAATCAGCCAGCTCAGTTCAAGAGGCCAGGAGGGCCTGTTCTGAAGACTTGCCATTTCTGCGGCAAGCCTGGCCACATCAAGGATCAGTGTAGGAAGTTTCTGGGCCAGTGTTTAGTTTGTGGGGATGCTTCTCATGTCGCGAAGGATTGTCGGCATGCGAATCAGCTGCGGAGGGCACCTGTTGCAGCACAGCCGTTGCAGCAGCGAGCGTCTGTTCCTGCTGGACGTGGAGCAGCTCTTGTTCCACAGAGGCAGGCTTTTCAGCAGGCTATTCCACCGAGGAGGCAGGCTTTTCTGATGACCGCTGTGGAGAACGGGGCTGTGGATGAGGTTATCGCAGGTAATCCTCAATCTAGCTGTTACTTTCCTAGCTGGTTTTGATTGTTAGGTTGTGTTGTTTGCTTGAACATGATTGGTTGTTAGAATAGGATTTGATTGTTAGATTGTTTGCTAGGTGTGGTTTTGGTTTGCACATTTCCTGCACGAGTCCTCTTTGACTCTTGTGCATCGATGTGCATTATTTCTCGGAGCTTCGTGGAGAAGCATTCCTTGTCGACGTCCCCTCTTCCCAAGAGTTGGAATATCGTTACAGGGAATGTCGTGGTCTCGGTGCATCTTGGTTGCAGTTCTTGCTCGTTGGTGGTCTGTGGACATGAACTTTACGCTGATTTCATTGTCCACGACATCATCAACTATGATGCGGTCCTTAGGATGGATTGGCTTGCGAGCTTTTATGCTACGATCGACTGTCGGAGGAAGAAGGTGGTGTTCGAGATTCCCGGACATCCAGTATTTGAGTTCAGCCGTGGTAGCAGCTCGCTTGGTCCTGTCAGATTTCGGGCCAGGCCGGTGGAGGTTGTGGCTATGCAGATGGAGTTGGAGAGGCCAGCTGTGGTGCGGGATTTTGATGACGTCTTCCCTGAGGAGATGTCTGGTTTGCCACCTGATCGAGCTTAAGAATTTTCAATTGATCTTGTTCCGGGAGCGCGACCGATTTCGAAGGCACCGTATCGTATGGCACCCGCTGAGTTGGAGGAATTGCGGAAGCAGCTGGATGAGCTTTTGCAGAAGGGTTATATCAATCCTAGTGTGTCTCCGTGGGGAGCACCGGTGCTGCTGGTGAAGAAGAAGGATGGTTCGCGTCGCATGTGCGTGGACTATCGGGAGTTGAATGCGGTGACCATCAAGAATAAATACCCGTTGCCTCGCATCGATGATATTTTTGATCAGCTTGGAGGTTCGAGGGTGTTTTCTAAATTGGATTTGAGGAGTGGTTACCATCAGTTGAAGGTGAAGAAGGATGATGTTCCGAAGACAGCGTTCAGGACGAAGTATGGACACTATGAGTTTGTGGTTATACCTTTCGGCGTAACTAATGCACCCGCAGTTTTCATGAATCTGATGAACCTGATTTTCTATGACTTTTTGGATAAGTTTGTCGTTATCTTTATTGACGACATTCTGATTTATTCGAGGTCGGAGGAGGAGCATGCCTCGCACTTGAGGAGGGTATTGGAGATTTTGAGGAAGCATCGGTTGTATGCTAAATTTTCGAAGTGCGAGTTTTGGCTGGATAGAGTTGCTTTTCTGGGGCATGTGGTGACTGGAGATGGTATCTCAGTGGATCCCGAGAAGATTAGGGCCATCAGGGAGTGGCCTGTTCCGTCGTCAGCATCTGAGATCCGTAGTTTCCTTGGATTTGCTGGTTACTATCGGCGTTTCATTAAGGACTTTTCACGTATTGCTGAGCCGATGACCATGTTGACGCGGAAGGATGTACCTTTTGTTTGGTCGGGTGATTGTGAGAATGCTTTTGGTATTCTGAGAGAGCGTTTGACGTCTGCCCCTGTCCTTGCTGTGCCTGACCGTAGTGGAGGATTCGAGATCTTTTGCGATGCTTCTGGCAAGGGTCTCGGTTGTGTTTTGCACCAGCACGGGCATGTTGTGGCTTATGCTTCTCGTCAGCTCAAGGTTCATGAGAAGAATTACCCGACACATGATTTGGAGTTGGCTGCCGTTGTGTTTGCTCTTAAGATTTGGAGGCACTTCTTGCTGAGTGAGAAAGTGAAGATTTTCACCGATCACAAAAGCTTGAAGTATATTTTTACTCAGAAGGAGCTCAACATGCGACATCGTCGATGGTTGGAGCTCATGGCGGATTATGAGATTGATCTGCAGTATCACCCTGGCAAGGTGAATGTGGTTCCTGTTGCGCTGAGTAGGCTTCCAGCGGTGATGATTTTGACCTCGCAGTGGAGATTGCAGCAAGATTTCTGCGAGTCTGGTGTGGAGATTGTTCTTCCTGGGGAGGCTTCTTCGTTGATGTGTATGTAGATACAGTCGACGATGGTGGATCGGATCAAGGCTGGCCAGGCTGAGGATCCGAAGCTGGTGACGATTCGGGAGCAGGTGGAAGCCGGTCTGCGGACTGACTTTTTGATTCATGAGGATGGCTCGCTAAGGTTTGGAGCCAGGTTGTGTGTGCCAGCTGGGGTTATTAGAGAGGAGTTGATGGTGGAGGCACACAGTTCGCCGTATTCTGTGCATCCTGGTGGGACCAAGATGTACCAAGATCTTCGTCTGAATTATTGGTGGCATGGCATGAAGAAGAGTGTGGCTCGGAGTGTAGCCAAGTGTTTGGTTTTCCAGCAAGTGAAGGCAGAGCATCAGCGTGCGACCGGGTTGCTACAACCGCTTCCGATTCCAGAATGGAAGTGGCAACACATCACTATGGATTTCGTGACTGGACTACCTCGGAGTCCGAAGCAGAATGACGCGATTTGGGTGATCGTAGATCGATTGACCAAATCCGCGCACTTTATTCCGTTCCGAGTGGGACAGTCCACTGAGGCGCTAGCGAGGAGATATATGGAGGTAAAATTCTTTTACTCTCCGTTTTCATTTCCTTTTCCTAGTTTGGATAGTGATGTAACGTGAATCGTGCAGGAGGTCGTGCGACTTCACGGAGTCCCCATGAGTATCGTGTCGGACAGGGACACGAGGTTCACATCTCAGTTCTGGCAGAGTTTGCAGAAGAGTTTGGGTACGCGTCTGAGTTTCAGCACGGCGTACCATCCGCAGACGGATGGCCAGTCCGAGAGGACGATTCAGATTTTGGAGGACATGCTAAGGGCGTGCATGTTGGATTTCAAGGGTTCGTGGGAGGACCATCTACATCTGGTGGAGTTTTCCTACAACAACAGCTTCCAGGCGAGTATTGGCATGGCGCCTTTCGCCGCTCTTTATGGGAGGAAATGTCAATCGCCATTGAGTTGGGATGACGTTGGGGATCGTGAGCTGTTGGGACCTGAGATGATTGTGGAGGCCGTGGGTATTGTCAGGAACATTCGGGAGAGGTTGAGGATTGCTCAGGACCGTTTTAAGCATTGGGCGGATGCTAAACGTCGTCCTTTGGAGTTTCAGCCGGGAGACCATGTGTTTCTGAGGATTTCCCTGAATCGTGGAGTGATTAGTTTTGGGAAGCGAGGGAAGTTGAGCCCGCGATACATTGAACCGTTTGACATTCTGGAGAAAATTGGCGAGGTAGCCTACCGCTTAGCCTTGCCGCCGTCTTTGGAGGGAGTTCATAATGTTTTCCATGTGTCGCAGCTTCGTCGATACATTAGCGATCCATCTCATGCTGTGGATTTCTCGGAGATTACCGTTCGCCCCGATATGACGTATGACCAGCAGCCAGTGCAGATTCTGGACAGGCGTCAGAAGTCACTTCGGAACAAGGTTGTCAATCTTGTGAGGGTGATGTGGCGACACGGCTCGCCTGGAGAGTCTACTTGGGAGAACGAGGATGAGATGCGAGACCGTTTCCCACTTTTGTTCCCGGACACGTGAGTGTTGGGAAATTCCAAGGACGGAATTTTTCTTAAGTTGGGGAGGATGTAACGACGGGTTTTCATGTATCTGGATTTATTATATTATATTATATGTTTTGGTGGATTTTCTCCTTATGCGTGGTTTCCGTCTCCGTAGCTTTCATTTTCGATCGTTTCGTCGTGTTTTTCTAGCTTCTTCCTTAGGATCGTCGATTTTGGAGTGAGTCATTCGTGACGGGCTTCATATCGGTCATATCTTGTTGTTAGATCAAGCCTAGGAGTCTTAGGAATCGATCCCGGAGCTTCGCGCTCCATTTCGGAACTTTTGGTGCTCATTAGCCGGTGTAAGAAGGGGCACCGACCGACTAGATGACGATCCAGTCGGTCGGAAAGCCTTCTTGAACCGACTAGTTGGCTTTGTAAATTTCTCAGGAGTTACTGTTTGTCGTTAGTCGGTCTAAGAACGTTGGTTGACCGACTAGGTTGCAAACTAGTCGATCAGCAATGCTTCTTTAACCGACTAACTCTTTAACTATTTTTGGTACCAGTTACTATTCACTTTTAGTCGGTCTAAGAACGTTCATCGACCGACTAGATGCCGAACTAGTCGGTCAGTAGTTGTTCTTTGACCGACTAAATCTAAATCCTATTTTTGTACAGGAGTTACTGTTTGGACTTAGTCGGTCTGCGTTGGTCAACCGACCGACTAGTTCCAAAACTAGTCGGTCAGTGGTTGTTCTCTGACCGACTAATCAGTGTCGAAACCCTAATTTCTGGGCAGCCGCCAGCCTTTCCTATTTAAACCCCTCCCAAACGTTTTCTTCTTCATCTTCTTCAACTCTAAACCTAATTTCTCCCCCATTGAGCCCCCTACTACCTCAAACCCTTATTCCTTCATCCCAAGACCAAAATCCATCATCCAAACCCTCACTTAACACATTCTACCTCTCATCTTCCTCCAAAATCTCATCAAACCCCCAAAATCCCCCAAAACCCTATTCCTCTAAGATGGGATCCTCAAAAGTAGGGTCCTCAAGGTACTCTGTCTCTAAACCTAACATATATTTCATAAAACATTGAAATATATGTCAGCGATAAGCTCGGCAAGATATTTAAAGTAATGAAACGAGGAACAACTATAAGAGGAAAAAAGAGCGTTAGTACACAGTTATGAATAATAAGTGCAGAAAAGTAAAGTATGAGCATGCATGGATATTTTTGCAGTTAAAAGTAAAGAAGTTATAAGTAAAGTAAAACAGTGGTATGTTGAGTATTTGATTGTTTGTGCACGTGATAAGTCCATGTCTGAGAAAGTAATGTTCTCGATACACCCTATCATCGGGGGCTTACCCGTGACGCTTCTTGCCATTCCAACCTGGAATATGGTCAAGCTGCTTGCCTCCGTTAGTGTGGTTTTGGAGGTAGCCGTAAGGTGTTCAAGCAACATTTACAGACTCTACTACAATGGACCAACCCCACCCCAAAGCGTTCCGCCGTTTACTGGAACACGAGCCAGACTAGTCATATGTGACCTGACGGGAGTAGCCAACACGGCTCTTTGTGTATGTCTGTTCACTGACTAAGTTCCATTACATCTGTAGTCGATGTATGGTTTCACTCCATCTGTATTCGATGGTTTCACCCCATCTGTAATCGATGGTTATCACATGTGTGTTTGTAACATACTCGTTTTTCCCAATTGATTTATCTTGTTAACATGCAGATAGTAAAACTGTAAAAGCAGTCCAATTTAGTTACAAGCATGTGAAAAATTGTTCCAAATGATCAACATTGATATGACTAGTCCATTTAAATTAGAAAGCAACAAAATTGAGAACAAGTTAAATGGGCTACCAGAAATTGACAAGTACATCAGATTTAGCACTAAGTTGGAACGACCAGATTTGTAATTCATTACTAAAAATACTTGCCTTGACGTGGGTGTGAGTGTCCAGGCGATGGTAACGTGATGCACGTTTTTCTGCGTCAATAGATTGGCGACATCAGTTCCATGGTTATTAACTAATTATAAGACATCAAATCAACCTATCAAAACATTATTAACTAACTAACCTATTTAACGGAATTTGTTAACGACTTAAACTGATTAAGACGGTGATGAAAAGCGTTCTAAATTTTTATATATGCTATATATGCTAAAAATAGTTTTACTGTAAGAGGGAATATTTTTCTAAAGCTTATAGTAATTTTTAGAATTTTTTTTAAAAGCTCAAAAACAATTTAAAAACTATTTTCCAATTAGTGACGTATTTATTCAGGAATTTATTCCGGATGCAATCTACATCGGAATGTTGCAAATGAAGGTGTCAAAATGACCGTCTCGGAGAGTATTATCACATATATTTTTCTCATATTTTATTATACGTAAAAATAAGAAGATATGGATTTTTGAACGAAAATCAGGTATTTATCTTTTAGGCTTAAAAATTTATTCTGGAGAAAACTAAGCGTCGGATTGAGACGAAACTAGCGCCATTGGGTCCAGAATGTCATTTCTGATTTTCAGGAGCTAGTCTAACATTTTTCTAGGTCCTATATTATTTATACTGAATTAAAAACCAATAAATCTATTTATTAATTAAATAAAAAAATACGAAAATACGATATTAACTCATATTTACAAGTTTGCCATTGCGGAAAACTTACGCAGCGACGTTCAATCGCTCGGGGGGGGCTTCGCCGTTGGCCTCGTCGGCGGAGGCGGCGACCGGGGGAGGTGACGGCGGCGAGCGACGGCGGAGCAAGGCTGCACGACGGCGGAGGGGCCTTGGGGCGCTGTCAGCGACGGGGGGACGCTCGGAGAGCGTGGCGGAGATGTTCGAAGCGGCGGCGGAGCTCGCAGCGGCTTCTTGCGGTGGCGGAGCGGACGGGGAAGCTCCGGGAGTCGACGGCGAATGCCTCGACGGCGAGGCGAGCTCGGTGGTCGGAGGATGGGGGGTTCGGGTGCTGTCGGTGCTCGGGAAGCTCGAACAGCCTCAGGTGGCAGTCGGCGGCTGTTGGGGGATGGTCGAGGTGGCGCTCGAGACCCTCGTCGGCGTCGGGAGGGGCGGAGGACGACGGTGGGCGTGGAGCGTTGGTCGAGGCCCTCCGAAGACGAGGGAGTGGGGAGAGAGAGAAACGATGGAGAGGGTGTGAGAGTTCCGTTCGAGCTTGGGGGAAGGAGAACGAAGGAGAGAGGGATACTGAGAGCTCCTGGGTTGAAAACGAACAAGGGATAGATACATATAGGTTAGAGAAATTAGCTGTGAGAGAGAGGGGGTTAGCTGGGGATGTTAGCTGAGTGTGTGTGTGTTAGATGGGTAGCTGCGGGTTAGGTAAAAATTAGGGTTAAGTAAAAGTTAAAATGAAATTAGTAAGTTAAAATCCCATTAGTAAAAGCAATTAGTAAAACACAAAAACGAAATTACGAAAATGCCCCTACTAGTAAACGTGTCCGAAAAATTACGAAAACATACCCACTGGATCGTATCGTCGCGAGGATCGTGAATACGAAGACCGTTACAGGATTTGGGCTACGGAAATACTAGTTTTTCGCCAAAACGTTTAGAAAGCGGGTTTGCGGGTTCTCTAATGAAACGATATCAGAAAATTACGAAATTAATGTGGGAAACCCCAAATGATCATAGGATGCTACTGCAGAAGTTTGAAGTCGTTTTGAAAACGTTTGTATAGAAAATAAATTCATTGACCCAAGACTGCAATATCTGAAAACGAATTTTTATCAGATCTTTTAGAGGTATTTGACGAAATCCGATTTTACCAAAATACTCCATAACTAGTCTGGTACTCCAAAATATTTTTATAGGAAATTTTTGAAATCAGTTTAAGACTGCTAACAAACCATTATAAAATACAATTAAAATTGAATTTTCTTTAAATACTTAATTTGACAGTATTGGAAAAATACAGGCCGTTACATTCTACCCTCCTTAAAAATAATTCCGTCCTCGGAATTTAAAATATTTTTGAAACAAATAATTGATATTATAAAGAAGCTCAAGCAAATAAATGATAGAAAAGATAGTAATCTTTGTAAATCAGGTTGTAAATAACACGAAATGTGATAAGAAAATATGGGATGTCACCAATATATTTTATCACAATAGCTACATCAGATTTATCAAGTAGGCAAAACATAAAATAATGGCATTACATGAAAAAGATAGTGAGGATGATGATGACATCTGATCGAACTTGGGACATAAGGTGACAAGTCAGAAGCAAGTACACCAAAGAGAAGAACGGAGCGTCTAGAATATATAAACGATGGTTACATGGTCTCAATCATGTAAATTATCGTCATAACATACAAAAACGTGAGGACTAATCCAAATGCATGCAAGCTGCTACAACGTAACCAGCAGAGCACCAAAAGACTTCATCTGCCATGCTACCAAATTACAATCCAATATCCAGATCGTTACCAACAGGCAGATATAAGGCCAACTCTCATGGATCAAGATCATTGTCACCACTGCTTCCAGCAATCTCCACCACATCCAACAGTAAGCCAGCATCAAAGCTGTCCTCCAAATGAGAGCACAAGACTGGCATCTCATCTCAACACCTAAGGCCAAAAGGAATCCAATACCCAATCCTAAAGATACTCCTTCCCAACACCATTGGTTGATATCTACAGCTAACACCATCAGCCCTAAGCAATTTAATGACCAAAAACTCACGAACCCAAAAACATCAAGGAGCGCCCTAAGAAGCACTCGAAGCTGGGCAGCTCGAGGGGGGAAGAACCAGAAAAAGGAGCTCCCAATGATACCAATGGCGGCGGGTTCCCAATATCCCGACCACACGGCCAAAGCATGGGTGGCGGCGAGGGTTGCTGCTACGCCCAACAGACCCCAAGGTCGTCGGCGGGCCATCGGCGGCTGGCGATCTGCGGCGGCGAGGGCTCCGACTGGCTGGCGATCCATGGCAGGGAGCTAGGGCCTACGGGATGGAGCGAAGCGGAAGCTGGCGGATCGGAGATCGGAGCGGCGATGCGAGGTCCGATCGAGCTCGCTTGGGGAAGAGCCGGGAGGAGGAGGGGGTGATGTCTGAGGGGAAGGAGAAAGCCACGGGGTGGCTTGCGGAGGAAGGAGCGGGGTTAAAACGGGGGGAGGGGGCGTCGAAAGTCGGGGTTAGGTAGGGTAGGGTTCGGCGGGCACGAGTCTCGAGGGGGGAAAACGGACAAACGAAATAAAGAGGGGGGAGGAAGGTACTGGTCGGTGGGAAAGGAATAGGGTACGAATAGAAGAGAAACACGAGCTCAAGAAGGATGAAAAGACACGAACAACCTACACTTACACGCCAGGTTTGGCTCGTCTCAAATCTCTAGCACCATCCTCCAATACTTCTGAGCGTCCTTCGATTCGCTTCCGTTGTCGAACTCGAACTTCTGGTGATCGAAAATTGAATGCTACCCTCCTTAGAATAAACGTAGCTAAAGTTCAGGCGAACTAAAAGCGATTAGGAAGAATTATAAGAATTAGTAGAATGATCAGAAGGCAATCATTAGCTAAAGAAATGTTGCTAGTGATGAAGATCGATGGCGTTACAAAAGCATGGCTCAACCTGCATTGATGCAATGATTAGTTCGTTCGGCTTGGCCCGAAACTTGATAGGCCCAAGTGAACGGTCTCCGCTCATGAGTTCAACACAGGATGATCATGGATTTCAAACACTACTTTCTTGTTGTGACACTCGATAGTAGCGTAGAAATTTCCTAACCAATCCATGCCGAACATCGCATTGAAGTTTGTCATGTCGACTACCATAAAATCTGCGAACAACTCGTATCCACAAATCACTATGGGCAAAATCGACATCCAGTAGAAGTCCTCACTACTCCACTCGCAGTAGTGATGCTCAAGCGATTTGGTAAAAAGTCAACATGAATAAAATGTTTCTCTACAAATCCTCGGGATATGAAGCAGTGAGTGGCTCCCGAATCAAAAAGGGATAGGGCCGGATAAGAGGCTATCAATACAATATCTTAGCAAAAGATAAAAAAGTAACTCATGCATGTAATATAAGCACTAAAAAAGAAGGGTGTAAGTAATACCAGAAATCACTTGTCCATCCGACTCAGTCCCCGCGGCTGTTATGGTGAAGATTTGACGTCTCGACTGGTTCTGCCTCTCTGCAATCAAACAAAGTAAATATTTGTGTACTAGTTTGCCCAAACGATCTGGTTAGTAATAATATTTATACTATTTCTGAAGTGTCTCGCAGAGTGCAAGAGGACCTGCGTGGGCCACCACCAAAACCTGTCACGCCCCGCTTCCCAGTATACTTGGGGGCGAGGACGCGAGCGGGTCCGCATGTGCTTAAAGCAAAGAAGGGGGGATTATTTTTTTCTCTCTTCTTTGACTTAAGCACACTAAGCGTTTAATTAGCGAAGGCAGGTCCCTGCACGCGAGTTTCTCAGAAACAGCACAAATATTTATTACATTACATTACCAGCGTCCAAGGCAAATACACAAACAGTTAAGGCCTAGCATGGCCGTACAATCTGCTGAAAGCAAACACACCTAAAAATAACAATACAAAAAAATAAACTGAAATATACACGTTCCGCTTTAGCCTTCCGCGGGGAGGATCTCAATGTCTTCGTAAATCTGATCAGTGGTGTTTACCTCTAAGATGGGATCCTCAAAAGTAGGGTCCTCAAGGTACTCTGTCTCTAAACCTAACATATATTTCATAAAACATTGAAATATATGTCAGCGATAAGCTCGGCAAGATATTTAAAGTAATGAAACGAGGAACAACTATAAGAGGACAAAAGAGCGTTAGTACACAGTTATGAATAATAAGTGCAGAAAAGTAAAGTATGAGCATGCATGGATATTTTTGCAGTTAAAAGTAAAGAAGTTATAAGTAAAGTAAAACAGTGGTATGTTGAGTATTTGATTGTTTGTGCACGTGATAAGTCCATGTCTGAGAAAGTAATGTTCTCGATACACCCTATCATCGGGGGCTTACCGTGACGCTTCTTGCCATTCCAACCTGGAATATGGTCAAGCTGCTTGCCTCCGTTAGTGTGGTTTTGGAGGTAGCCGTAAGGTGTTCAAGCAACATTTACAGACTCTACTACAATGGACCAACCCCACCCCAAAGCGTTCCGCCGTTTACTGGAACACGAGCCAGACTAGTCATATGTGACCTGACGGGAGTAGCCAACACGGCTCTTTGTGTATGTCTGTTCACTGACTAAGTTCCATTACATCTGTAGTCGATGTATGGTTTCACTCCATCTGTATTCGATGGTTTCACCCCATCTGTAATCGATGGTTATCACATGTGTGTTTGTAACATACTCGTTTTTCCCAATTGATTTATCTTGTTAACATGCAGATAGTAAAACTGTAAAAGCAGTCCAATTTAGTTACAAGCATGTGAAAAATTGTTCCAAATGATCAACATTGATATGACTAGTCCATTTAAATTAGAAAGCAACAAAATTGAGAACAAGTTAAATGGGCTACCAGAAATTGACAAGTACATCAGATTTAGCACTAAGTTGGAACGACCAGATTTGTAATTCATTACTAAAAATACTTGCCTTGACGTGGGGTGTGAGTGTCCAGGCGATGGTAACGTGATGCACGTTTTTCTGCGTCAATAGATTGGCGACATCAGTTCCATGGTTATTAACTAATTATAAGACATCAAATCAACCTATCAAAACATTATTAACTAACTAACCTATTTAACGGATTTGTTAACGACTTAAACTGATTAAGACGGTGATGAAAAGCGTTCTAAATTTTTTATATATGCTATATATGCTAAAAATAGTTTTACTGTAAGAGGGAATATTTTTCTAAAGCTTATAGTAATTTTTAGAATTTTTTTTTAAAAGCTCAAAAACAATTTAAAAACTATTTTCCAATTAGTGACGTATTTATTCAGGAATTTATTCCGGATGCAATCTACATCGGAATGTCGCAAATGAGGTGTCAAAATGACCGTCTCGGAGAGTATTATCACATATATTTTTCTCATATTTTATTATACGTAAAAATAAGAAGATATGGATTTTTGAACGAAAATCAGGTATTTATCTTTTAGGCTTAAAAATTTATTCTGGAAAAACTAAGCGTCGGATTGAGACGAAACTAGCGCCATTGGGTCCAGAATGTCATTTCTGATTTTCAGGAGCTAGTCTAACATTTTTCTAGGTCCTATATTATTTATACTGAATTAAAAACCAATAAATCTATTTATTAATTAAATAAAAAAATACGAAAATACGATATTAACTCATATTTACAAGTTTGCCATTGCGGAAAACTTACGCAGCGACGTTCAATCGCTCGGGGGGGGCTTCGCCGTTGGCCTCGTCGGCGGAGGCGGCGACCGGGGGAGGTGACGGCGGCGAGCGACGGCGGAGCAAGGCTGCACGACGGCGGAGGGGGCCTTGGGCGCTGTCAGCGACGGGGGACGCTCGGAGAGCGTGGCGGAGATGTTCGAAGCGGCGGCGGAGCTCGCAGCGGCTTCTTGCGGTGGCGGAGCGGACGGGGAAGCTCCGGGAGTCGACGGCGAATGCCTCGACGGCGAGGCGAGCTCGGTGGTCGGAGGATGGGGGTTCGGGTGCTGTCGGTGCTCGGGAAGCTCGAACAGCCTCAGGTGGCAGTCGGCGGCTGTTGGGGATGGTCGAGGTGGCGCTCGAGACCCTCGTCGGCGTCGGGAGGGGCGGAGGACGACGGTGGCGTGGAGCGTTGGTCGAGGCCCCTCCGAAGACGAGGGAGTGGGAGAGAGAGAAACGATGGAGAGGGTGTGAGAGTTCGTTCGAGCTTGGGGGAAGGAGAACGAAGGAGAGAGGGATACTGAGAGCTCCTGGGTTGAAAACGAACAAGGGATAGATACATATAGGTTAGAGAAATTAGCTGTGAGAGAGAGGGGGTTAGCTGGGGATGTTAGCAGAGTGTGTGTGTGTTAGATGGGTAGCTGCGGGTTAGGTAAAAATTAGGGTTAAGTAAAAGTTAAAATGAAATTAGTAAGTTAAAATCCCATTAGTAAAAGCAATTAGTAAAACACAAAAACGAAATTACGAAAATGCCCCTACTAGTAAACGTGTCCGAAAAATTACGAAAACATACCCACTGGATCGTATCGTCGCGAGGATCGTGAATACGAAGACCGTTACAGGATTTGGGCTACGGAAATACTAGTTTTTCGCCAAAACGTTTAGAAAACGGGTTTGCGGGTTCTCTAATGAAACGATATCAGAAAATTACGAAATTAATGTGGGAAACCCCAAATGATCATAGGATGCTACTGCAGAAGTTTGAAGTCGTTTTGAAAACGTTTGTATAGAAAATAAATTCATTGACCCAAGACTGCAATATCTGAAAACGAATTTTTATCAGATCTTTTAGAGGTATTTGACGAAATCCGATTTTACCAAATACTCCATAACTAGTCTGGTACTCCAAAATATTTTTATAGGAAATTTTTGAAATCAGTTTAAGACTGCTAACAAACCATTATAAAATACAATTAAAATTGAATTTTTCTTTAAATACTTAATTTGACAGTATTGGAAAAATACAGGCCGTTACATCACTTAACACATTCTACCTCTCATCTTCCTCCAAAATCTCATCAAACCCCCAAAATCCCCCAAAACCATATTCCTCCAAACTTCTCCATCCATTTCCAGATCTGAACCCTAGGTTCCCCGGAGCGTTTCTTCCGTGGCCGTGCTTGCTCGGCATCATTCTTCCTCTTCCGATACGGTGATAATCGATCTCTTAACGTTTTCATAACCCGTTGTGTTTTTGTGAAACCCTAATGAAATGAATGTTGTTTTAATGATTGTTTCTCCATAACAGCGACTTCCCCGTAGATTAGCGTCCGTGTGACGGCCTCGTTGATCGTCATCCTCGGTGCTAGGCAAGTGAAACTTGCCACTTAGGGTTTTGGGCCATGTCTTAGGCCATTTGCTTGTTGTAGGCGTAAAAGAGACTAGGCGACAAAATGATACTCGCCTAGGCGCAATTTAGGGACTAGCTTGACAACGAAGCTAGAACCGACATTTATCGTGTTGCACAATTACCATGTCATGTTTAATTTCCATTAACGGTACGCAAATTATTTGTCATGTCATTGCATTCTTTATGTGTTTCCGTGATTGCGTAGCTTCGCTACAATACTTGTGTTTCCTGGCTCGTGTTCCAGAAGCGGGCCATGTGTTGGTTGATAGCCAATGCCCGAACTACTTGTTTCCGGCTAGGTGCACCCCTACGCCAAATGCTTATGAGTCGTGAACTAGAATGCGAGCTCCTGTGCGGGGCAACCCCGGCTCATTTACTGAGCTCGTGTGCAGGGACCCTGGCTCGTTTACATCTGGGTATTGGGGGTAAGAGTTAAGCGGCCAATCAACTGGGAGTCTGCCCGATCAGCAACTGCAGTGGTAAGGCGTAAACTCTGGGTTTTGGGGTAGTGTTAAGCGGCCAATCAGCGTGAATGCCAACCCGTTCAGCTGTAAGGCGTAAACATCTACAAACAACTTGAAATGTGACTAGTGGAATGATTAAGATTGTTAGTAGCTTGGCTACTCTTGACTTGTCTCGATAATTGCTCTCTTGTACTTATTGTTTCACCATGTCTTGCTTGTGCACTCATGTTATAACTGCCATGTCATGCATACTATAATTGCTAGGTTGCTAGTTGCCTTACTTTCAGTTTCCTTGTCCAAGTCTTTTAGACTTGCTGACATGTGCCCCTTTACTCTTTTGGGTGACACATGTTAGATCCTGAGCATGAGTACATTGTAGAGGACGAGGTGTTTGCTGACGCCGAGCCCGAGCCTGTGTTTGGCGAGGAGTACGTGGACACCGGGGACCAGTCCTAGTGTCTTCGTTGAGCTTTCCTTTTGTTTAGACTGCTGTTTTGTTGTCGGTGCGTAGCACCTATACTTTGTGCCGTGTTGGCTTTTGCTGGCCTTGTTCTGGGCCTTAGACTCTTTCTTTTAGCCTGGTGGCTTTTCTGGATGTTGAACTTAATTTTCATGTTGGACAAATTATGAGATATGCGATTTTATTTCTGTCTCTCCTTGTGTTATTATTGTTGTTCCATTTGTGGTTACAGGGACCTGCTTATGTTTTATTGACGCTTATCGGGTTTGGGGCTTCACAGCTCCACTCTCGTGCGGACCTTTTCACGTCTCGCCTCCATTTTATGGAAGCGGGGCGTGACAAGCGCCCCCGTTACCTCCCTCTGAGCGGGCAGAGCTGGGGAGATCGACGGCCACGGTCTCCCCCGCATGGGTTCAACCGCGACCTGGGCTGGCGGGACAGCTGGGACCGTTGGCTCCAGCCTCCAACCGCGGGGTCGGCTCGGCAGATCTCATCATCCACCATACGGTGAGGCGCATGGCCAGAGGGGTTTCCTCGGCCAATACCAAATCCCCGACGGATAAGTTCACCGACGTCGCGGCTGAACTCCCGACCAGTCATGTCTGCAGAAAGGGAAAGATCAGGGTATGCAAAGGGTGTAGCAATGCGAAAATGGAGGACCTACCGGGAGACCACATGACGGTTTTAAGAAGTAGGTCGTCCAGCAGGGGCCAGAGCGACCTCTCCACTAAGGGCAGGGACGACAACAATTAGATTGCAGCCTGATCGGCCTCTGAGAGGGTC
This sequence comes from Scilla litardierei, assembly GCA_030789695.1. Lineage (NCBI taxonomy): Eukaryota > Viridiplantae > Streptophyta > Magnoliopsida > Asparagales > Asparagaceae > Scilla > Scilla litardierei. Next base: position 12,166,217 of record CM061137.1, on the reverse strand, counting down.
AACGTCAAGTCATATTGACATAGCCCCTCCAACCAGTCAGGATCTCGGCGTCCCTGGGGAAAACAACAAAGACGAAGCTCGAACTCCAGTCCCCCACCCAGCGGGGCAGGCCAAGCAAGTACTCCCTCCTCGCTTGGGCACGGATGTGCTGCCACGATCCCCGTCCGACCGTCTGAACCCGGAAATAGTAGAAGAAGAGGGGCAGGGTCGGCTCCAAGCGATGCACGCTGCAGATCATGATGAACCCAACCAACACCGCAATTAAATATGGGGTCAGCTGACACATGGCCACCATCAAGAACTCCATGACTTGGATGATGAAATGATGATGGGGGAAGCGAAGCCCCAGGCGAAACATCTCGACGTAGACACCGACCTCCCTGCTCCTTGGGAACAAATCCTTTCGTCGCTAAAAGGGATCCGGACGTCATACGGGTGACACAAATACTTTTCTCGGACCTCCGTAGCCGTCGAGAAAGGGATGATGGACGACGATCTAAGAATCACCGAGGGAACGTCGAACCTTTCCGCCGCTTGAACCTCATCTCTACCAACCGGGTCCTCAAAGAGCAAGCCCTTCCCTTTATCCAGAACGGGACGTGTCGCCGAGGGGATATTGGGCCTTGATGATGGAGGATTGCCCGACTCAGACACCGGAGGAACCCCGGACCCCGACACGGAACCGCCTATTATAAGTGCAGCCATAGGATAAATCGAGTGGGGCAAAGGAAGGAGAGGGAACGTTACCTTAAAGGGAAACCAAAGGAAGAAATACGATGGAGGATTCGAAGGAGCTCGCAAGAATAGAGTCTGATCGGAAGGCGCGAAAGAATCGAACTCAGAAGAGCGGCGTCTTTATGTGAAGGACAATCCCAGCATCAGGACCGTCCGAAGGAGAACGCGTGGCAAGCAACATCTGGCGGCTGACGGCGCTTCGAATTCCGCACCCGGAGGAGGGAGAAGTTTAAACGGGCCGCATCATGATGGCTTCCATTTAATGGCATGGTCTCGACTGACGCGTCTGTCAAAATCCACACGAGTCACATCGCCCGAATCGAACCGACAGAATCCGAACGGCCTGATCGATGGTGGCAATTGATACGACCATTCTAGAGCAGCCCAAAAGCAAGCGGCTTAAGCCCACGCTGGAAGGCTTCCAAAAGGAGTTTGGGCCAACCGTCGAGACCCTCGAGAGGACCTGGAATCGGGTCGGCCACGATCAGGCGTACGCTCGGTCAGCCCACGACAGCGGGAGTTAACCACTTCCCAAAACACTCACCCTTAATGGCCATTAAGGGACCCCATTAACCCACCTTCATGGCGCATAAAGGCGCCTGAAGGGAGGCAGATCATGGGGGCGAGAAAGGGGGGCGTGGAGACGGGACGATCGTGGGAGAATCCCTATATAGGGACTCAAGGGGGGACGAAGAAAGGGACCTGATCTCCGATACCCACAAATGGAGGTATTCTTCTCAGAGACCTGGTTTTCCATTTTGCCTTCCCTTCCATAGCTCAGTCCGAGGATACGCGTATCGGCCTCCCTGTGAGCTGTACCGGTCCTGCTGAGTACCTACCATATCCATTCTGACTTAGGCATCGAAGGGGACTTGGTCGGAACCAAGGTCCGGCCCTCTGACAAGCTCCTTCGTCTTTCCATGTCAAGGAACGCCAGGCGCCAAGGCTACCCCTCAGCGCAGCACCCACCGCGACCGGACACCCTCCCAGGTGCCGAGGCTACCTCTCTGTACCTCGCTGACCGAGGCCGAGTGATTCGGAGTGAAAAGTGTATATTTATACCCCCTAACTACCCCCATTTTGTGCTAAATATTAGGCTTAATCTTGCCCTTTTGTGTGAATTTCACTTTATGTTTCATTTTAGGGCTTACTCTCATTCTTGGCACAAAATATAGTTTTTATCGTCCTTATTGGCTTCCTACTATTTTTCATATGCTCCTGCTATTATTTTGATCATATCGCCATTTTTTGGGATTTATTTGAGCATGTGAATAATTTATATGGATTATTGGAGGTCAATATTGCTTTATAATAGTCATTATATTAATTTTCTCATCATATGGACTAATTTCTCCTTCTCCTATTTTTCAGGTACTTCTGGTGGTCTTGGGGATTTTTCAGATTTTTCTGGAAATTTTCCGAGACTTCTAGGTATTTTTGGTGGATTTTTGAAGGAGAATTGGGATTTATTGGAGCTAGAAAAGAGTTTCTGGAAATTTTTAACAAAGAAAATCGAAAAAAATATAGTAGGGCCCACTTGTTTTTGAGGCCCGCTCTTGGAGCGGGCCGCTGGGTCGGTTGCTTTAATTAAAAAAATATTTAAAAAAAGGAAGTTTTGGGACGGCCCGCTTGCGCGCTCAACAAACGAAGCGGGGGCACGCGCATTGCGCGTGCCCCGTGCTGTTGATTTGGACGATCAGAGCCCGCAGGTCGGGCGCGCGCCCGACCCACAACGTTTTAAACGGGCTGTTTGCGTTATTTTCGGGGCAGCTTCGTTTTGTTTCGGTTGCTTGCTGTTTTTTTTGTTTTTTTGGGTTCTTGTGGGTTTTCTTCTTCCCCAAAGCCAAAGCTAGGGCTTGGATGCCATGGGGGGAGCTTGAGGAAGCTTGGAGGAGCACTTGAATAGAGGATTCCATCGTTGAGTGACACATTGGTGAACTCTTTCTTAACTCTTGTGTAATTTTGGTTTAGCTACTTGTATTGTATTGGATGATTATCTCTAGAGATATAGTTGTCTTCTTTTTCATCATGAATAGCTAGATCTCTCTTGTGTGATTTTGTTTTGTGATTGTTGTTGCTTGGATTGTGATTTCATCTCTAGCATGTTTCTATTTCTTATTTGGTGGATGAAACTTTGAGATGTTGGTTGTTGATGGAACCCTAGTGGGTAATCCATAGAGAGGAACTATCGTAGTCGACCCTCTCTTCTTTGCTCAAAGTATTTCTCGTTGTTTCATACACTACTTTTATTACACCCTACATGTTCGATGAAATACCACATCCACCGATTGTTCGTCCCTTAGCCAGGAAAACAATTGAGTTATATTTGAGATGAATCCACAGCCCACGACCTCACTCACATACACGCCACACGAGTCCTCCTCGTTGCTTGCCGATTCGGCTCTCCACCATTAGTGTGAAGGCTAAGATTGTAGATTCCTCACAATTTCACACACTTTTCCACCGTTAGTTGAGGTGGTTGAATCACGCTTTATTTTTTTTTATCGATTAATTTTGTGAATATAGAACGACTTGTCCCTGTGATCCGACCCGGTACTCACCGGTTATAAATTTATTGCATTGACACTCCTACGCTTGGGAGTGGAGGGCGTGCCTTCGTGCGCGTCCTCCCGTCATAACCAATTGACGCCGCTGCCGGGGACAACAGTTTCTATTAGTAGCATTTTTTGATTGATTTTGAAAATTTTAGTGTGATACTACTATCTCTTAGTGTGAGTCTTTTCGATTCTTCATCTTTCACTATTGTTTATCCTTATTTATTTTACGCTTTTTGAGTCTTTTTGATTGTTTGTTTCTTTTTTTTCAAACATGTCAAGTACTTCAAACTCTCTTGGGTTTGACATGCGGGTGACCAAATCCATACCGAGATTCCTTGGTAAGGATGCGGAGAGCCCCTACCTACATATTAAGAAGTTTGAGAGTGCTTGCAAGCTTCATTTTGATGGAAACATATGTGATGAAAAGTTTTATCTTAAATTCTTTCCCTATTCGTTGGATGGTAGTGCATTAAATTGGTAGTGCATTAAATTTTGTATGAAATTTTTTTCCATCTTACAGGACCAAAACATGGCAAGGAAGAATGGTGAACTTTTCTCAGCGCATCGGTGAGACATTTTTTCAGGCTTGGACGCGTTTTTCAGAGTTAGTGTACGGTTGTCCACATCATGGATTTGACAGGGTGCGTCTTCTTGGATTCTTCTTGGAGGGTCTGCTTCCGGAGATGCATGATTTTGTGGATTTGTTGGACAACGGCCACTTTTTGGACATGGATGAGAATGCGGTTGGCGTTATTTGGAGTCCTACAAGGAGGAAGATCATACATTGGTTGCGACTCCAAATGAGCCAAGCCATGAAGTTTTGATCCACCAAGCCCCGAATGAAGAAGTTCTTATGGATCTCACCCCACCGATAGTTGAAGAATTGAGTGCCACATGCCAAGTAGTAGTCGTGGAACCAAGTGTTGGCATGGAGGAGTTGGTTGAGCCGGTGGAGGAAATTATCATGACGGCATCTCCTATTTCTGCTGGGCCGTGTCAATTAGTTGTTGAAGAATTGGTTGTTGACATGGTGGAGATAGAGGAGCCGATCGCGCACACACTTGGGAGAGAAGTGGGTGAGGAGGATTGTGCTTATGTTGATGAGCCCGAAGAAGAGGCAAGCGAGGGTGAGTCTATACCGCATGCTATCATAGACCCCGAGCTTCCCCATCATTCGGTAGTTTCTATGGAGATGCATCTTCCTCCCCCGATTGATATTGAATGCCGCGGGAATGAGCTACAAACCACCTCAAATTCAACCATCCAAGGAGTTTTCTCACACATTCATTATGCTTTTCATTCCATATTTTATATTGATGATTATGTGTGGATGTCTGTTTTGGGAATGTGTCCACATCTCTCTCTTACACAACCCGTCTCCTTCCTTATATAGGTACATCATTTGAGGAGATGCTTGGGGTTGTTGTAACGACCCGCTCCTGGGGGCCCGTTACTTATTTATATTTGCGCAGGTTCTGCAGGTTACCAGTGAAAACAAAATAGCCACAATGCAGAGATGTACAAAAATACTCAAATAGTGTCCAATTATTACAATCCGTACTGTACAAGATGTCCCAACAAATATACATGAAAGTAGAAAAGTACATAAGTGAAACTCTAGAAGCTGCGGTTGAATTCCGGCACTATTAGCTCAGGAGCATCTACCTCTATCTGTACGTCGTCTGCGGTGCCACGGAGATGGAACCGTAGGTAAGTCACAACAATTCTAAATATAGAAAAGAAGCAGTGCACAAGTATGACAAAAGTAACTACGTACGAGCAGACCATAGTGAAAAGTAAAGTACTGAGCAACAACTATACACATCTGAGTAGTAAAAGTAAACAGTACTAAAATGAAAGAACGACTGTACTGTGGTGGTACGAGTGTAAAACATGCTAAGGAAGTGAAACATACTACTGCTAAAAGTACGACAAGTAAAGTATTGGTGACTGCACAGGAGTAATAGGTGAAGTGCATGCAATGCGTAAATTAAAGGTGACTGTAATGCGTAAAGTAAAAGTGACTGTGCAAAAGTAACTACACTACGTGACTCAAGTCGGAGAGTACAATATGTGACCATCAAGTCCATCTCTTGCCTGGGCACGACCCAGACGAATGCCGAAACACATGCACGGTACATGTATTTTGCCGAAACACAGGCAGCGGGACGGTATGCCGAAACACAGGCAGCGGGACGGGAAGATCGAACTCCAGTCACTCCCGCACTCTCTCAAACTATGAGTTACCCCAAAACCCCAGTGATGTGTCAAGTGTTCTATGTACATGTTTATACGGGATGTTCCACAAGATGTTTCCTGAGATGTTCCACCAGATGTTCCACAAGATATTCCACAACAAGTTTCACAAGATGTTCCATACGGTGTATCACATGTTAGTCAACCCAAGTCCACTGGTTGACTTTTTCATTGAAAACCAGAGGGTGGTAACTCATTCCAAAGCTGACTGTGCCAACGCGAACTGAGGATAAAGACAAGTCCAACGACGGTAATACTGATTCCATGCTTCGAGCATGTAGAAGTACTGTTTAGCACACAATTTACTCCAGTTGATGGTTGTGTGCTATAACCACCAAAGTTGAAAGTTGGCAAAGTAATCTGTAGTTGATTACTTCCCTGTTAGATTAGGTCTCTAGTTCGGTTCAAGTCAAGTAGCCGTTCTGAGGTTGTAGTGATGTCCTAAGTTCATACGGGGACACTAACTAATTTTCTAATATTAGAATTAGTCGTGACTTACTGCTTTTGAGCTCGACGTAGCAAGCCGGAACTGGTTCTAGGGATTCTACAGATGTTGATGCACAAAATTGGTACCTGCAATCACAAGAACACTTGGTTAAAGAACACGATATTTCTATTTAATAATTTGGTCGTTTTGATTTTCTAAACTGGTTGAAACGGTGCTGAAAAATGTTTTAAATTTTTATGTAGGCTAGATATGATGAAAATAATTTTTCTACAAGAGGAAATAATTTTTCAGACGCTTCTGTTAATTTTTATAATTTTTAAAAGCTCAAAAATAATTTAAAAACTATTTTTCAATTAGTAACGTATTTATTCAAACATTTATTCTGGATGCAATCTGCATCGGAATGGTTCAAGTAAGCTGTCAAAATGACCGTATCGAAGAGTACTATAGCATATATTTTTCTCACATATTAGTGTATGTGAAAATATCGAGTTACGGATTTTTAAATGAAAACTACATATTTAAATTTTAGGCTTAAAAATTAATTTTAGAAAAACTAAGTGTCGGATCGAGATGAAACTAGCGCCATTGGGTCCAGAATGTCATTTCTGATTTTCTGAAGCTAGTTTTGTATTTTTCTGGGCCCTATATTTCAAGTTATGGATTTAAATCCATTAAACCCTATTTAATAATTATTTAAATGCGAAAATACGAAATTATCTCCGTATTTACGATCGTGCCATCGCGAGTTAAACTCACGCTTTCTACGCTCGATCGTCGGGGGGCTGTTTTGCCTGGTGGCTGGCGATGACGGCGAGGCGGGGGAGACGACGGCGACGGCGACGACTCGGGGAGGCGATGGTGACGGCGTCGTATGGTGTGGAGGCGGGCCAGAGCGGTGTCGGGCGGCTTCGGGCGGCCTCGGGTGACTTCGGGTGGCTGCACGGCGGCGTTGGCCGGAGCTGGGCGGAGGAACGTGGGGTTCGCTGCGGCAGTAGGCGGAGGGAGGCGTTCGGGAGAGGGGGTGTTGCTGGTGCTTCTCGGTGGCAAAAGCGGAGAGAGGTCGGAGGGTGGCGGGGGTGTCACTGGCGATGGGCGGAGGGAGGAGGCCGCGGTGGTGAGTGGCGGCGACGTCGAGGGGTCACGGCGACGAGCAGCGGCGATCGGAGAGGAAGAGGAAGCGGTGGCGGGTGGTGGCCTCGGGGTTCGGGCGTAGGGCGGCGTTGTTCGAATGGTGGGGGGCCTTGTCGAAGCAGCGAACGACGGATTCGTCGAGAGAATGGCGACGGGGAAGCTTCGGGGCACCGTGACGGGCTCGGGGGTCGGTGTTGCTCGGAGCTTCGTGGGTGTGGGCTTGCAGACGATGGCGAGGCGATGGTGGAGCTCGCCGGCGTTGCGATGGGTTGGTCGATGCCGGAGAGAGAGAGGAGGAAGCGGGAGAGTGAGAGAGAGACCCTTGTGTGTGTATATGAAGTGAGGGGGAGAGATGATGGGTGCGTAGGTTTAAGAGCCTGTGGGGCTTTATAAATAAACTTAATTAATATAAAATTAGGTAGTAATTAAATACTTAGTCAAAAATTTAATGATGTTAGGTAGAGATTAGGTATAGGGTATTGACTAATCGTAGAATGAAATGAGGCATGAATCTCATGTTTGCTTACTGTGGGAGTTAGGTAAAGGTAAGTAATTAAGGTAATTAGTTAAGAGTATAACCCCATTATTGAAAGTAATTAGTAAAATACAAAAAAACGAAATTACGATTTTGCCCCTACTAGTAAACGTGTCCGAAAAATTACGAAAACATACCCACGGGATCATATCGTCGCGAGAATCGCGAATACGAGATTCATTTCAGGGTTTGAGATACGAAAATACTAGTTTTAGGCCAAAACGTTTAGAAAGCGGGTTTGCGGGTTCTCTATTGATTTGACTTCAGAAAATTATGAAATTAATGTGGAGAGCCCTAAATGATCATAGAATATTACCGTAGAAGTTTGAAAACGTTTTGAAGATGTTTGAATAGAAAATAAATTCATTAAGCCAAAACGGTAATAACTGAAAATGAATTTTTATCAGAATTGTTTTGAGTATTTGATGAAACTCGAACTTACTAAAATACTCCATAACTAGTCTGATACTTCAAAATATTTTTATAAGAAAATTTTGAAATCATAAAACTCCTGACAAATCATTATAAAATAGTTTAAAAATTGAAATTACGTGAATAGTTGTATTGAAAAAATACGGACCGTTACAGTTGTATACGTGGCCGCCATTACCACGTTTGGCCGAGGAGCATTGGCGAAAGAAACAAAAGGAGCGTTGGAACAATTGCCACCTCCGATGGAAATTTTGGATCTGCCATTTGCTAAGGTGTATTCTTTCCAATGGTGTAAATAAATAAATGTTTTATTTTAGTGCTTTCGTTTGTTTTTCTTTTCTTTTCTAGGATCTTTTGCCGAGATCTAATACTCTTCCAACATTGTGGACAATGTTTATTTTAAGTTGGGGGAGAGTGTTAGAATCTTTAGATTGTTAGGATTTTGTTGGTAGCTTAAAATTTTTTTTGAGATACCTCCATCTTGCTCTCATCCAATGAACTTCATTGCATATCATATTTTGCCTCCTTGTCCATACGCCGCTTGCTTTGTGCTTAGTCCCTACATGCTTAATGACATGCAATCTGTTCGGATTATTATTTTGGTATCAACTTCTTCGATGTTTGATTGGCATGGTTTAGTTCTTTTCCAATTTGGATTCATATGTTATTATGCCATGTATGAAACTATTTTAGATGTTTTGATACTCTCTTTGAGATAATTTGGGAAAAGTTTGGTGTAAGTAATTGCATGAGTTGGGATGAATGGTGCATTTTTTAATTGGATTGGGTGTGGCCAATGGTGCATCTTTTGTTTTCCTCTTAAGGAGTGGGTGGATGAGTTGATAATTCATGTTGGAATGAGAAAGAGAGCTAATATAAGTGAATGGTTTTCCTAATCAAATTGAGTAGCCGGTGTCCCACGAAACATTGGGGAGGAAGACAAAAATGAGATTTAGAGGATCATTCCATGCCTTTGCATATATAGCGTTATCGCGTGTATGCAAAGGGGGCGGTGTTTGCATTTCATAGCGTTATCGCGTGAATGCAAACCATAAACATCCAAAAAAAGAGTACAAAAAAGAAGGAAAAAGAAAAGAAAAGAAAAATGAATGAAAAAAATGAAAGAATAAGCAACATGAGTGATCCAATCTCATCTCCCACAACTTAGAGGATTTTCTTTCGTTTTGGCCATTTCCATGAAAGTTAGAAACTTTGACATCGTGATATTTCCTAATGAATGTGATACGGTGCTTATTACCTTACTTTTCTTTGAATTGGATTGAGGAGAATGTCATTTGTTGTTTACTTTCATACATTTGGTATATTGGCTTTGTAATCATTTGGAAATACCATTTGGAGTATGCCATGAGGATATCTTGAGTTGGTGCATGTTTTTCACTTTAATCCGAATTTTTCGCATATTTTGCTAGGGACTAGCAAAAAGCTAGTTGGGGGTGTGATTCGGAGTGAAAAGTGTATATTTATACCCCCTAACTACCCCCATTTTGTGCTAAAGATTAGGCTTAATCTTGCCCTTTTGTGTGAATTTCACTTTATGTTTCATTTTAGGGCTTACTCTCATTCTTGGCACAAAATATAGTTTTTATCGTCCTTATTGGCTTCCTACTATTTTTCATATGCTTCTGCTATTATTGTGATCATATCGCCATTTTTGGGATTTATTTGAGCATGTGAATAATTTATATGGATTATTGGAGGTCAATATTGCTTTATAATAGTCATTATATTAATTTTCTCATCATATGGACTAATTTCTCCTTCTCCTATTTTTCAGGCACTCCTGGTGTCTTGGGGATTTTTCAGATTTTTCTGGAAATTTTTCGAGACTTCTAGGTTTTTTTGGTGGATTTTTGAAGGAGAATTGGGATTTATTGGAGCTAGAAAAAAGTTTCTGGAATTTTTAAACAAAGAAAATCGAAAAAAATATAGTAGGGCCCACTTGTTTTTGCGGCCCGCTCTTGGAGCGGGCCGCTGGGCCGGTTGCTTTGATAATTAAAAAATATTAAAAAAAGGAAGTTGCGGGCCGGCTTGCGCGCTCAGCAAACGAAGCGGGGGCACGCGTATTGTACGTGCCCCGCACTGTTGATTTGGACGATCAGAGCCTGTGGGTCAGGCGCGATTCGCGCCCGACCCGCAACGTTTTAAACGGGTTGTTTGCATTGTTTTTGGGGCAGCTTCGTTTTGTTTCGGTTGCTTGCTGTTTTTTTGTTTTTTTTGTTTTGGGTTCTTGTGGGTTTTCTTCTTCCCCAAAGTCAAAGCTAGGGCTTGGAGGCCATGGGGGTAGCTTGAGGATGCTTAGAGCTTGGAGGAGCACTTGAGTATGAGAATTCCATCTTTGAGTGACACATTGGTGAACTCTTTCTTAACTCTTGTGTAATTTTGGTTTAGCTACTTGTCTTGTATTGGATGATTATCTCTAGATATATAGACGTCTTCTTTTTCATCATGAATAGCTAGATCTCTCTTGTGTGATTGTGTTTTGTGATTGTTGTTGCTTGGGTTGTGATTTCATCTCTAGCATGTTTCTATTTCTTATTTGGTGGATGAAACTTTGAGATGTTGGTTGTTGATGGAACCCTAGTGAGTAATCCATAGAGAGGAACTATCGTAGTCGACCCTTTCTTCTTTGCTCAAAGTATTTCTCGTTGTTTCATACACTACTTTTATTGCACCCCACATGTTCGATGAAATGCCACATCCACCGATTGTTCGTCCCTTAGCCGGGAAAACAATTGAGTTATATTTGAGATGAATCCCCACACCCACGACCTCACTCACATACACGCCACACGAGTCCTCCTCGTTGCTTGCCGATTCGGCTCTCCACCATTAATGTGATGGCTAAGTTGTAGATTCCTCACAATTTCACACACTTTTCCACCGTTAGTTGAGGTGGTTGAATCACGCTTTATTTTTCTTTATCGATCAATTTTGTGAATATAGAACGACTTGTCCATGTGATCTGACCCGGTACTCACCGGTTATAAATTTATTGCATTGACACTCCTACGCTTGGGAGTGGAGGTCGTGCCTCCGTGCATGTCCTCCCGTTCAACCGCCGAGCGCTCCGAACGACGAGCCCACTTGCCCTCGACACACCGAGCCGGCCGTTTCAGAAGCTGGTGCAAGGATCCAAGCCAACCTCGTCGAGCACTCGCCCGCTCGACATGACCTAAGGGTCTATCCTGATCCCTTGACCACGTTGACCGCCCAATCATCGGTCAACGATTTCGTGGTGAGAAAACACGCGTAAACAGATTCTTTTATTAAAGCTTTTAAGCAAAGTTTTTCTTGGCCTTCTTTGGAGTCAATATCACTCGAGCTTAATCTCTATATTCTTGAGATTGGACAACGAATCTCTTTTTGATCTCAATGTGCTTTATACTTTATTTCATTGAGATCAAAAGATTGATTTTTCCATAGCCACTCACAATACACGCCAAGCGCTTCATTTTTTATTGGCTATATGACGTTTGTAAATTTCAAAGAGAAAAAAGACTGTGAAACATCCACAATTGTGTGGTGGTAAGTTGTTTACTTGTGTTGCAATTCGATTAAAGCCTCTTTATGGAGGTCCTCTTTTTGTGAGGTTTGTTGTATTGGTCCCCTAGTAAGAGGGGTGTGAAAATTCCTTACGAGTGAAACAAGGTGTTTATAGAAGCCCTTATTGGTTGTGAGGCAATGTTGCTCTCGGGTTTAAGAGTTGTTTGGTTGATGCTGGATGTGGGCATATTGTTGGCCGAACTAGGGTATATCATGCTTGTTTGCATTTGCTTATTGTCTCTTTCCCTCGCTCTATTTACTTATATGGTTTCTTTCGTTGTGTATTAGTACTTTTATTGCAAGTAAATTGAGTTGTTGACTGAGTAACTATTGAGGTAACCTCCTTATGAGACTTAAGCTTACTAGAAGGATTAAATTTTAATTGTGTACTATTTTTGATTCACCTTATTCGACCCCCCTTCAGTGTGCGTGCCATCTATAGGATCTGAACAACTTGTACATGGAGAGAGAGAGGAGTAGAAGACCCCTTTATATAGTGCTATGGGTCAACCTAACCTGTGCCATATTCGTAGTTCAAGTTGGATCACAACTCTATCCTCAAACACGCTTTCAAGAAGAAGGCTTGTTCATTAGAATTTCTAATCCAATTAGAATACATGATATAAGCCCAAATCTTATCCTAAAATAATGGGGGTTTATTAGAGTTAAACTCAAGTAGTTTGGTTAGGATTAGAACTAACGTTTGAATCAAATTCCACATCAAGTCACAAACCCTTATCTGTTTAGTCAGCCGTTAGTCGACTAGCCAACCTATGCTAGTCGACCAGCTGCCGACTATAAGAATTTCACGGATCTTACACTGGTTAGTTGATTATCTAACATGATTAGTTGACTAATCAGTGCTTTAGTTGACTAATGATATAACAGATGCTGAGACATTAACTACCAGACGATGAGACAGTTTTAGCCTTTCTTCTTGATTTGAAATGCACATAACTCTTTACTATCATTTCTCTCATGCACTTACAACTCTTTGCAATGAGGTATTTTCTATCGATGTTGATCACAACTCGTGTGCTCGATCACTGTGTATATCATATATACATAAAGTTATTTCATTCGCTTTTAATGAGAGGTCGTCATCTGTATGAGACTCAATGACATGATCACATCGTATCCTTTATTTTGGAACAGTCATTAACTGGCTGGTCAGAGACTGGAATATCTTCCAACCAAGATTTGGACATGACAGTGACAGTTTACCGTGCAGTCTGGTCCCTTCATTAAGAATATGTTGCTAATATGTCTAGGGTTTGGAGTCATTCAAATCACACTACACCTGAAAGGCATTGAGTCATATGCGACTTATAGTTAACTATGGGATGACACTTGTTACTCCTAAGAAGTCATCCCTCTAACTTGGCTAGTGATTTACCGTGGATTGTCTCCCTACAACACTAACCTCCTATACCGAACGAGACTAATCTCGTCTAGATGGCAACGCCCTTCATCTGCTTCCAACGCTACCCAGAGAATACATACGAATTGGTCACATTAACCGATGTTCGATGAAAGCCAAAGTACAACCTTTCACGTGTAAGGTCCTCTAACCATATCTGGTCGTAAGGACTACGATGCACCAACTGTCACACGAGTGCTTCAATTGACATGTAGAGTATAATGTCCGTGTGGAAGCAACTCGGTGGGTCGTTCTGTGAATTTTTTACCCAACAAACACATGTCCGTTGTCTCGCGCTGTCTCCACATCGAGTGGCTATAAGACCAAGCACTACCATCCGTTTGTAGAGATCAACACACAATGGTCTATCCAGACTAATCGATGGCTCGTCTGTATATTCCATTGACCAAGGACATGTAAGAGTTGTGCTTATGCGAGTTCATTGTGCCTCATTATCACGATCTCATCATGACCCCAATGTTCGTCAAGTGTCTACAGAGACTTTACACATGCGATATAAACACAACAACATACTCAGCAGTGTATAAGAGAATAAAAGAGGTAAAAAAATTCAAATAGCATGCTATTATGTTGAACAAGATGCCTTAATACAATTACAATAATTGGCTGAATGCCACATTATCCAACAAATACTTTGACAACGTTTCAAACCAAATTCTTTCCCAAGGTACTATATCCGATCGTCAAGCCAAAACCATCAAATTGGACCAAACTTCACGTCACCACTAGCAATCGCACTTTCTTCCAGCTCATGCATGTGCGAAGGACAAATGCTAATCTCAGGAATTAGATTAGAGAGTGGATCAGTGGTGTTATACCATCCTAAATGAGGTCCATACATCATACTATACTATGAGAAGGCCCAATGAACCAACTCACAAGGGGCTATCATAAACATTGCCCACACAAGAAGAGATATATCCTACAACTAAACAACCATTCATAATCTTATATATAACCTTCTTATTCAGCAGGAGGTGAGCTCATTATATTCTTCTTATTCCATCTTTTTTCTTTGGCGATTATATTTTATCTATCAAGTTCTAGTATGAGCGTTGGATGAATTGAAGCCGGTGAATCTACTTGGATTCAACTAAGTCTCATTTTGACTATGTTGTGTGAATTATAGGACAATTAGGAGGAAACCATACCCATATCCATCTGATTACTAACTTTAATTTGAATAAATGTACTTACTGATTTTAGGTAAGGGGTATTCACAAAAAAATACCCTAACGTTTGGGCTATCTTTCAAGTTAATACCATGAACTTTTAAGTTGTACATATTTAAACCCTAACGTTATATGTCGGGTTTAACTTGATACCTTTTTTCTATTTTCCGTCGAAAAGACTGAAATCTGGACGATTTTGCCCCTCACCTCATTCCTCATAGGGGAAATCACAAAAAAATACCCTAACGTTTACATTATATTTCAATTTAATACCCAAAACTGTAGAAAAATTTCCTCTTATGACCATCAACATAGCAGTTAATCCTACTCTTCTTTGCTTTATGGAAAAGAATTCCGATGAATTCTGATGAAAACAAGAGGATTTGTATGCCATTGAAACAAAATTAATACACCGACATCCACATATCCCTCGGAGAAAGGCTATTCAAAATCAATAGCACCCACCAGATGTTACCATGACGTGAACATCTTACTGGATGAGGTCCTCGGCTCACTGTTAAAGCTCTGGCCAAGGGTCACGAAATCAATGCCAGCCTGGACATGCCCATGAAGACCAATGACACAGAGCTCCATACGATAGAAGAATTGCCGTTGATGTGGATCCCGGGGATGAACGGTGGGGGATAGTCGAGGGCATCGTCTCTCTCAAATGAAGAAGTTCTGCTCCCCCAACAAAGGGGCCAAGAGGGTCCACCCCTCTTCCCACCCCTCCCCCACCTCCCTCATCCCATCTCTCGACCCACCCGACCACTCTCATGGCCTCGGCCTTGGCCATCTTCGTCGAGGAGCAGGAAGTGCTTGCATATCTCGTAGGCTGCTGCTGCTTCGACAAGAAAGACATGGAAAAACAGAAGAACAAGAAGAACAAGAACAACCACCCCCTAAATTGGGTTGCTCCTGCTTCGGCTGCTATAAGAGCTTTTGTGTATGCTGGGATTCTTTCCCTAACCGACATGTCATTCACGCCATCATAGATGCGTTTAAGGAGACCTCGGCAGTGCCTGCCAAGATGACGAAGACCAAGAACATCAGACTGTTCAAGTGCAACTGCCACTTTTTTGTAGCAAACAACCTAAATAGAATGTGATATGGTGGGCATGCCAGATGGAATGTGGTGAATTTAGTAGTCTTCATGTTCTTCAAAGGTACTTGTGTGAGCAATACTGCAGCGGCAAGGTCTTTGTTGTCTTTTGTGGTCGTCTGTTCCATATGGCTTCTTTTTGTCGGTTCAAACTTCTTGATCTTTATGGTTGCCTTCGTGTCCATTTTCGTGGGTTAGTTTATCGTCGGTACTTATTGCCTCAAGAATCTCATCCAGTTGTAGCGTTCATGTTTTGACATATATTTTACCTTTGTAACGTAATTCATGATATCTCTGATTCTCAAATTGAAATAGCTTAATGTTTTTCTAGATGGTGTGGTCTGTGATGCTACTCGGCATCTGATGCTAATGAAACATTCATGTAGTTGATATATGCAATAAGGTGTTATTTGTTTTCCATTTCAATCTTCATTTCTGCTTGCTTTCATTGTCTTGTGGGCTTAATTTTGTGTGTTCCGTTATTGTTTCTTGTATGCAGCAAAAATGTTTTGCTTGCTATTATTCTTCTTTCTTTTTCTGTGTGAGAGCAGAAATGAATATTGAACTAGTTACACAAGCCAAAGCCAACCCTAATGGATCATCATGGTAATCAAACTGTAGTGCAGAAGAAGCCCTCTTGATGCACAAATGTTTGTTGTAGAACGGAATGGTCGACGGTGGCAATGTTGGAGGAAGAGGATGAAACGACAGAAGAGAAGAAGGCATGAAATATCGATCGCTAGGGTCACAAACGAGTTAGTTATTTGATTGAAATTGAGGGGAAAGAATTGGTCATGCGAGAATTGGTGATAGGGATGATCTTCTATTTCTTGGTGGAAGCCTTGGAACGAGAAGCTGAAGCCAATGAACAAGCTTACGAAGGCAGCAATACAACATCGGTGTCGTGAGCAAACGGCGCGCTGCTTACCGGCGGAGGTCATAATATATAGCATCCTCCCTTGAATTTCCTTCAAATCATTATGCCGTCTCAAGTCAAGAATTGGAGTCGAGCCATCTACGATGATCATCTATTCAAGATGCTGCAACATGGGCTCACAGCTAAACATGGGCCCGAGCAGGTATTAACTTGAAAGATACCCCAAACGTTAGGGTATTAACTTGAAAGATACCCCAAACGTTAGAGTATTAATTTGAAAGATACCCCAAACGTTAGGGTATTTTTTTGTGAGCTTCGATTAGGGGCAAAACGGGTATAATTTAACGACGTTGTTGTCCGTTAGCTAAAACACGCAAAAAGGTATTGCTGTGTACGACTTAAAAGTTCAGGATATTAATTTGAAAGATACCCCAAATGTTAGGGTATTTTTTTGTGAATACCCCTTTAGGTAATGTAACTGTTACATCTCTATCTCTTTCAAAATTTAAGTATAAATATAGAGAAAAGCAATATATGCAAAAGAGCCATCCAACAAAATGGTACTTTTCAAGCAGTTCTTTTTCCAACACAACCGCAATCGTCAAAGAGGGGGAACAGCAGAGGATCGCGTTTTTTGGTGGCATTCGGTCGATCCCGCATCTCCTCGAGTGTGAACTTCACGTCACCACGGGAAATCCCAAAAGGAAGAAAGAAAAAATTTGTCAAACCCCTCGGTTATCTTATTTTGGGAAAAATCCACCGGATCCGAATCCAAATCTCAAATCGCTTCCCCCCTTCATCGTGACTATCGATTCAAATTCTTTTATGTTTATTGGCGGATTCGATGGTTCTTCGATAGAGAACTGATTCGTTGGTTCAAAAAATGGACGGGCGATGGAGCGGTGAGCGGAGGAGAATGCCGTTGTTTTTGGGTCGGTTTGTGTTGCCTCTGCTGCTGTTGGCAGGTGAGTTTCCTGTGATTTCAGCTTCAAATCTCTTTCAATGGCGGGATACCGATGATTTTTTTCGAAAAAGTTTGAATCTTGATTGGTGATCTTTGAGCTTGAATGGTAAAGAAGGTTTTTTGAATATTTTGTTATGTGTTTTCTAGCAAATTTTGGAGTATTCGAGAGTGAATCCACCTGCAACTGAACTTCCTGCTGTTGTTCATTAGTGTAGCTGGCTCAGTTTAAAGAGCCAAGTAGATTTCTAAATTGTTTCTTATGTTTTTCCCAGCATATTATACAGTTCTTTAGAATTAACTCAATTGTAGCTAAACCTGCTGAGGGCTATTGATATGAATCCCATTGCTTTCTTGATTCATTATTGAAGATGTCGAGGAATGGGGTTTCCTAAAATAGCTTGACTGACTTTACTTTTAGCACAAATATTGATTCGTTTGTCTTGAAATTGGGTGCTCATGCCCTTTGAGTTTGGGGACCAGAAATCCGTAGAATCCAGTGTACGAGCAAAATGTTAAGTTGTTAACTACGGCTCGTAACTATTTGGATTTCATCTCCAAGGACATCAATGCCAAAATTGGATTTGGATAGGGTTTAGTGACTTAGTTCAAGTGGCAGTTGGGGTTCAATCCTGTCAAAAAACTGTCTTATCTACTTTGTTCGTGTTGGTCAACATGAACTAATAACTTGAAATGGAAAAATTTCCCAAATGGGATATGTTTTGGACTTGGAACATTTGAGTGGAACATCGGTGGAAAAATTATTCAATGCAAAACAACTCGAACCAAAAAATGGAACATATACTTGGAACTTTTGTTGACATGGCAACTTACCTCATTTATTATCTAATTTACTATTAATGAGTCAATATTAATGATATTTATTAAATAAATCTATTAATAAGTGATGTGGCATCTTAACATTATTTATTTTTAAATAATTCTTACTATTAGTACTGGTACATTAATAATTATTTACTAGTTTGATTAAAATATTGTGTATATAGTGCAAATATTTATCATTTAAATAGCAAATATTATATTAATAGATATTTCAGCAATTTTTAATCATAATATATATTTTTTATTACTAATATTGGTATAACAATTACCTACACACTAGTAAATTAGTGATTGATTAATCTTTGATAAATTTGGTGGGGAGAGAGATCCCTATTTATCAATTGTTAATAATATAAATAATTATCCTTAATTTCTAAGTCTAAGAAATAATCATTAACATTGCTGCTTAGTAAATACTTATACTAATTATAATTAAAATTTTTATAATTTTGATGGGGGAAGAGATTGTTAATAAATTTTTTATTAGAAATAAATATTAAATTATCATTAAAAATTGATAATCCCTGCTATTTCTAGATACTTATCAATATTATTCATGAATTAAAATTAACCATTTAATAAGAATAAAATATTCATTGTTAAAATCAATACATTATTAATAATAATGTTCTGACAAGAGAAAGTTCCAATCAGTGGATCCAATGAAAAAGGTGGAGCAATTGTGGAGGGCGGAACATCATCCTTTCTATACCGTGATGCCAGCATAACTTTGTTGATAAATAAATTCTACTTGAAGAATTATCTCTTCATAATTACGATAAATGAGAGAGATCATTTTTAAACAATAGATATTAGTTATAAATAACTATTGATCATTAAAAATCAATAATTAATTCTATTTCTAGATAATCATCAATATTAATCAAATAATCAGCAACATAAATTAATTATCATAATAAGGATAAAAATTACTCATTGTTAAATATTAATAAAATATTCATAATAATGCTATGTCGTGGGAGATAGTTCCAATTATAGTTGGTTGTTCTAGCGAGAAAGATGGATCAATTTTGGAGGGTGGAACATTATCCGTTCCATGTACTGTAACCATCATTTTGAACATGTTCTTTGGTTCCAGTTCCAGCGATAACTAGCACCTTAAAATATATTCCAGTGTCTGCTCCGGTTGACTAACACAGTAATAATTATTCCTCCAAAATGTTCCGGTTCCAGTTGACTAACCTTGTACTAATTATTCCTTCTCTAGATATAGCCAGTTCTTGTTTATTATTGAACTTGATGGATACCTTGGTATTTGGATCCACTTTATAAGTTTGGAGCTTTAATAAAGTTAACCTGTTAGGCCCATAGTATTATGTTCAAATAGTGGTTTTAGTTTAGAAAATTGGTAAGTATATGGTTTATAAACTTCGTACGCCTATTGAAGCATGTGCATGGTTCTAACGATTTCAGTTCCAGTTTCAGATTCGGTTGACTAACACCGTAATAATTATTCCTCCAAAATGTTCTTGTTCCAACTGAGTAACCCTGTAATAATTATTTCTTCAAAAGATTCCAGATTCAGTTGTAGTTCTTGTTCAGTCATGAACTTGATGGATACCTTTGTATTTGGATCCAATTCATAAATTTGGAGCTTTAATAAAGTTAGCCTGTTAGGCACCTGGTAATCTCTTCAGATTTGGTTTTAGTTTAGAAACTTGTTAAGGGTTTGGTTTATAAACTTTGTAAGCCTAGTGGAACATGTGCCGAGTTCTACTGCATGAGGCATTTGGTTGTCACTCTCAATTTAATTTCAGTGTACGTGTACTATGAAATGCGATCAGGTGAGCAGCTATAGTAATTTGGCAGTTCGCTCTGATGTTGGTTTGACTGGGGAAGGTGCTTAATTTGGATTTTATTTGACTGGAAAGGGTTCCATTTGGATTTTGGTTTGGGGCTCATGAGCTAGGGTTGTCTAGATGTACTACATTGGAGTCATAATGTGAATTTACTTCTAGTAAGGGCTTTCAGTAAGGCTCTGTTTTCACACTAGTTCTTGGGTTATGTCATGCCTTGAAAGGGAATTTGTATATCATGGCAAATCATTTTATCTTCCCCGATATTTCTCACCATCTGTTTGATGGGAGAACTTCTGAAGGAGTTCACCTTTGGATCCATGACCTTGAATTGCGCTTTATGCAACCTGTATCCGTAGTTTCCTTTAAGAATTTTGTAGGGTTGAATGTCAAGTTGACAATTCATTGTGAACTTTCATCAATTTTTTTGAAAGTTTCACAATATGTTGCTGTGCACAATAGCAGATGCCATCTTGATGGAAATAATTCAATATTGAACCTAACTGTTGTGCACAATTTCTGTTATTCAACATACTGTTTGCTTGATATGTATCAGAGGTATTGCATGATACATATTGGAAGTATTGGGATTTGATAACGATGGCCTTATACTGGCCTAGATGTTGGTTGTTGGTAGATATTTATCTTTAGCAAATACTTCTGCTATCCATGAGTCTCTATCATCTAGTTCATTGTCCTCTATCTACTCAACTGAATGTTGTCGTCATGAAAGATGTTATTGAAATCAATTATTGTAGCTTTGATTTATTTTCTTTTCATAGTCAACAATTTCACCTCATATTATAACTGAAATGGCACAATACCATACGAGTCATTGCAAGACTTGAAGAGTTTGTGTGATCACTATTAAACGGGGTTCAATTTGTAGCACCCATACATATACGATCCAAAAAAGACTGACTGGTATGTGTGTTGAGTTACTTTCTCTTTTATTGAACCTACTTGAAAGTGACGATTGAGAAGAATATGTGAAATTCAACTATCCTAAGATTGTCTGCTTGTCATTCTCTCTTTATTAAGAGAGTTGGGTTTGTTTGAGGGTGAAATATAGAAGAGAATAACAAGTTCTATCTCACTATGTGTGTGTATTGTATGGATGGGTGAGGCTTTTTAGACACATGCCATCTAAGTCTCTCTTATTTGGAAGTTGACCCCTCAAATCTTCATACTTAGAAATTTATGCTCCAGATTATCTTAAGTCATGTTATACATCTCTCCATTACTTTAACGAAAAATTCCTTTATTTTATGGTAGATGGAATATTTTTTCAAATGACTAAATTGCCCTTACCTTTTACCTCTCTCAGATTAAGTGGTCTCAATACTAAAAATCTAAAACCTAAGATAAATATTTCAAAAAATAACCAACTTAATTTCTTTTCACCCTTCTCTTCCAAGCAAGAAACCTAACATCCCAACATTGTCTTCTTCTGAGTAAGAAAATAATAATTAATAGAAAACGTTGACATCTTGAAGGAGGCATGAGCGGTGGCTTTGGTGTTAAACAGCGACACAAAAGATCATCTCTTGAGTCCATTGTGACACACTGAATTTTCTTAATACCCACAAAACAAGATCATCTCTTGAAATCCCTAGATTCTCGCTGGAATCAAATTTTATTTACTTAATGTTGTCAATCAAGGTCATCTATTGGGATCCACTTCACCAAACATAACAAATCAAAATTGCCATTTGGTAATGGCATGGTGCCGATTAGACATTGGCGATTGTCGTCATCGGTAATCGCTTAGGCTTTGGTCATCGTAAAAGATCAAGTTGAAGGTGTTGGTGGCTATAGCCATCATTGATGAAGGGGAAAAGAGTTGAAGATGAATTAGTCAAATAATGTTGTGATTGCCTTGCAGACTATTTGAAATTGGGAGGGCAATTTTTTCATGGGCTCTAGCAGCTACAGTATCATGTTACAAAAACCTTTCTTTTCTGGGAAAAAGGAAGAAATGAAAAAGTTATCGGGTTAGATCAGGACACGTTGTTATGCTACCATAATAGAGTTATGGTCTGTTTGAGGGAGAAAGGGAAAAGAATTTAAAACTTTGGGGAGTTTGAGATGAAGTATCACACTGGATACTTTGCAACAGAGATGTACATTGAAGTAAAGGAGGATAGACCATTTGATGCATGTTTAAAGTGGATTTTTTCCAACAATTCCAACAATCATTTAACTTGTGCAGATTACTAAATGCCAAATTTACCATGGAGATAAATTTTGACCAACTCTAAGTGGACATGAATAGAGTTTCTATAAATGGTCTTGTTCTCAATCATTAATGTTATGATTGTTCTTTAGACAATAAGGAGAAGTGAATAACGAGACTTTGAGAAATTCCGATTCACTTGAGGTGCTTCTAAGGCAAGTGAGGGGATGCTGAAGAGGTGTATAAAACACATCAACTACTTGCAATATGGAACTCGAAGCCATTTCTCAAGTTGATGTTCACAAACATTTGAAAGTCTTCTATCTTTTTTGTGCCATTATATTTCCAAAAGGTTTTGTATTGATGCCAACAGTTGATATGCATAGTCTTTCCTTCCAACATATTACATCGTTCTTCTTGGGCTTGTTTGAGGTGCATGTTCTTTATATTTTTTCATGGTTAATTTTAATGTGAACGCTCCACTATATCGTCCAAAAATATCTTTGTTCATTTTCGTCTGAAGAAGAAGGCGCCATGGACTCGATATCTAGGTTTAGTAATCGGATTCTTTACGAACTTCTCTGGGAACTGTAGATGGTGGTCTTATCGCTGTTGTTAAAGTGGGAAATAGATAGGGACAAAGACACTCAACGTGTGATATCGTGATACACCCATGAGAGAATGTCATTTGTTACCTCTAGAATGGATATATAGTACAAAGCAACCATAGCTTATTCTTCATTGAGCTCAGGATCCTGATAGGATTTTTCCAAATCTGAAATTAAATCCAATAAAAACAGCGAATAATGAAGATAAATGGCTACAATAAAGGGACAACCACCCTCCCAAGACGCCGGTAAGCGAGGACGTCCGCATTCTCCTAGATCTACCTAAGAACTCTTGAAGAATTCTCTCAAAATATCAATAATCAAGCGTATCTCTCAAAGACGGCTAGCCCTAGTTTAAATAAGAAAAACACTCTCCTAATATTAAAAATTAAGACAAAGACCAAAAGGCCCTTAAATCGGCCTCCCCATTGCGCGTGTGGCCCTGGCGCCGGCTCGGGTCCCCCTTTGGGCCGCCGGTCTAACACTATTCCGCCACTGAAAATCCACATTGTCCTCAAGGTGCTGCTTGACATCATTGACGGTGCTACTTCGAGGGGGAGTCATCATCATCTCTGATCTCTTCGTCCTCCACATCATCATTATCGTCTGCCTATGCGATCAACACTTGCATCATACGACCCCCACAGTGGTGTCCTGGAGTGGACCTCTCATCGCATCTGAAACAGAGTCCCTTCTGCCTCTTCTCCCTCATCTCGGCGTCAGTCATCCTCCTAAACTGACCCCCCCGCTGGCGGTGCGCTGCTCTGCTCTCCAGTCTTCTTAATATTTGTTTGATCTGCCACTGTAGCTGTCTTCTGTTCTCCTGTCGCGATCAGGACACTTCGCGAAACCGGTCCAATCCAACCACCTCTGGCCTTTCTCTCCTCCATCTGCCAGTCCTACGCCATCTGAGCGTACTCCATGGCCTCCATCAGACTTTGAGGCTTATGCATGCGTACTGCTGCGTGTATAGTGGCCTTCAGCCCATTCATGAAGGTGCTCTCCATCATCTCGTCGGTCACCCCGTGCACCTGTCCTGAAAGAGACTCGAACCTCTCTAAGTAGTCTCTCACCGTACCATCCTGTTGGAGAGATTGCAGCTGCTCCCGCACGTTCCCTACGTAAGGGTCTCTGAACCTCTCTACCATCTGGTCCCTGATCTTCTCCCATGGACGAAAGGGGCGCCTCGCGTCCTTCCACTGAAACCACGCCAGGGCCTTCCCATCCAGGCATATGACAACAGCCTCCAACTTCTGCTCCTCAGTCATCTGGAAGACTCTAAAAAATCTCTCAGCCCTGTAGACCTATGCGATCGGGTCCGCTCCATCGAATATATGTATCTTTAGCTTCCTTAGTCGATCCATATTGAATCCCCTGGTCCTCGCAGCATCCTCCCTGTCTAGGCTGGTGGTAATGCTGATACCTCTCCTGGCGCCGCTCGTAGCCCCCCATGAGGCCCTCCTCCTCGGTCTCCGTGCCCCTCGTCGCCTCCAAACCTGTCCTCTGGCCACTCTTGGTAGTCTCTGTATCCCCCTCCTGCTCCTACTGTGCGTCCCTCCGGGTGGTGGGGTGGCGGCGGCCACCTTCCGTCGTCAATTCGAGGGTCGGGAGGGTCCCGATAACATTCGCCATAGTCCCTGTGCCCCTGAAGTCCACCGGGCACCATCTCCTCCTCAAAGTCGAGTGCCGGCACCTCTCGAGGCGGCTGTCCGTCATAAAAAGGCTGAAAATCGCCGCTCGTAGCCTCGAAAACCCCGCGCGGGGGTCTGTGCATGTCCGCTGGGCCACGGCCTGCCTGGGGCAGGGCCGCTGGCCCCGCCCGGTAGTCTTGGGGGCCCCAGCGCCCCCGGGGGTCGGGGGGTCGCCGGCCCCCCTGGGCTTCGCCGCCCCTGGGCGGTGGTCCTAGGGGCCCCAGCGGCCCCCCGGGGCTCGGAAGGTTCGCCGGCCCCCGGGGGGCTTCGCCGCCCCTGGGCGAAGCCAGGGGAGGCCGCCGCCTCCCTGGCGGCCCTCCTGGGGGGCGGCGGGGCCCTGGGGGCTGTCGCGGCCCCCATCCGCTTCGTGCGCTTGTCGGTAAGGTTGGATGTAGCCGCCGGCCCATCTTTGGGCTTTCGCCGCCTTTCGCCTCACTTCTTCTCGATAGTCGACCTTCCACGGCTCCTCTTCCTCAGCTTCGGCCAAATCCTCCACCAAAAATTCGTTTTCCGGGTCAAAGTTCTCAACTTTCTCCTTCCCCTTGCCTAAAGGTGGCGCCTTTCTTGCTGATTTAGGGTTCCCATCCCTTTTTTTGTTCGTCACCAATTGATTTAGGGTTCCCATCAATTGCGCGAATTGTTCGTCGTGCTTCGCTTGATTCACCGCCAATTGGTTGATGGAAGCCGTCAACTTTGCCATGGATTCTGATGGGCCTTCCGGCCCATCTACTGACCTGCGGGTTTACACCCGCAGGAAGGGGGTGCGGGCCCAGGCCCGCACTGCACACCCATTGCCCTAGCCGCCTCCCCTTTGATGGCCGGCCCTCTCTTAACCGCATGCCATCCACTTGCCCTAGTTTTGATTATAAATAAGGGGGGCGTAGCCGCTTGTTTACCCATGCTATTTTGATAATTGATATTTGGAGACTCTTAGGGTAGACGAGTGCGGACGTTCTCTAGGCGTCTTGGGAGGAGGGCACACCTCTTTTGTGCCCAATTATCTTTCTATTTGCTATTGTTTTTCTAATAAAAATTTCATCTTTGTTAGATTCTAACAATTTGGTATCAGAGCACGTGACGATCCATGGCGGCTTCAACAAGATCGCAAGGCAAATTTGAGGCGTTGGAGGCAAAATTCACGGGCGAGATCGAAGCAATCAAAAATTCGTTGGCGGGGAACGACGAATCCATGGCAAAATTGACTACTTCCATCTCCCAATTGGCGTCAAATCAAGCAAAACACGACGATCAATTCCCACAATTGATGGGAGCCCTAAATCAATTGGCGACAAACTCCAAAGGCGACGGGAACCCTAATCTGACACCAAAGGCGGCACCTTTGAAGAAGGAGAAGGAGAAAGAGGAGATTTCGCCCCAAAATCAACCATATTACATGGAAGAATTGGACGAGGGAGATGACGAGGAGCCATGGAGGGTGAACTACCGCGAGGAGGTTCGGCGTAAGGCGGTGGAGGACCAAAAGGGGGGCAGAGGCCCTAGTCGCCAAAATTGGGGACGCCACACTCACGAGGGGAGCCGGCCGAACCCCCACAGCAGTCGTGGGGGTCGGCCAGCATCGGACAGAGGCGGGGGGCTGTCCCCCGCCTGCGCCGGCCCCGATAGGGGCCCCCAGGCCCTGCCAGGGCTTGGCAGGGTCCGGCGACCCTGCTGGACCTCCGGCAGGGCCTACCGCCCCTCCGGCAACCCCGGAGGGGTCCTGCGGATGTTTACAGGGCGCCGGAGCCCCCCTGGCAACCGCCGGGGGGAGTTCTACAGCGGGGCCGGCCAGGGGCAGGGGCCCCCATGGCAGCATCCCGAAGGCGGGGGAGCGCGCGGACAGCCACCTGACGTGATTTTGGAGCCCCCTGGGCGGCAGACAACGTACGAGGAGGGTTACGGGCGGATTTTAGGAGATTTTGGTGACCCTCCGGAGCGTCGACCAGCAGCTGAGGACCCCTTCTACGGCGACAGGCGCGGGAGAGGATATTATTCTGACGACATGGGGTGGCTACGAGGCGGAGTTCGGCGATGACGCAGGTTGGGACGATTTCGAGGGCCGGCAGGGAGATTACCGTGGCGACTACGGAGGCCGCGGGGGAGGGCCACCCAGGCGATATGAGACCATGGACGAGAGGCGTCAGCATTACCGACCACAGCACCGAGAGGAGGGGAGACCCGAGCAGGGCCATTTTGGAGGAGATTGCAGAGTCCGAAAATTGAAGATGCCGCTATTTTCTGGAGAGGATCCACACGCCTGGTTATTTATAGCAGAGAGATACTTCACGGCACATCATATGACCGAGGCCCAGAAGCTGGAGCCGGCAGCTATCTGCATGGAGGGGCGAGCCTTGGGATGGTACAAGTGGAAGGAGCGGCGGCAGCAGATCAGGAGCTGGGAGGAGCTAAAGGACCTGGTGCTGGAGAAGTTCAGAGACCCCGTCTGGGGAACTTACACGAGCAGCTGTACGCCCTCAGGCAGGAGGGGCCATTGCGGGACTACATTGAGAGATTTGAGACACTGGCAGGGTGAGTGCATGTCGTGTCTGACGAGTCACTAGAGGGCACCTTTCTGAAGGGGTTGCGCCCCAGTCTGCGCGCAGCAGTGAGACCCTACAAGCCCAGGGGGCTTTCAGAGGTCATTGAGATGGCCCAGATGGTGGAGGATGCACAGTCCGAGGAGAGGCGGGTCCGGAGCAGCTACATCAGTCAGACATCGAGGGGCGCCCCATCTGGGCCTGGAGGAGCAAGTACCCCGGCGGGGGTGGGCCAGACGAGCCGGGAGAAGACTGGGGAGAAGAGTAGCACGCCAGTGACTGGGGGGCAGTTCAGACGCATGACGGACGCGGAGATGAGGGAGAAGAGGCTGAAAGGCTTATGCTTCTGGTGCGATGAGCGGTTTTCGCCAGGACATAGATGCGCGGGGCGCAAACTCCAGGTGATCCTGTTGGAGGACGACGACGGCGAGTCTGATATTGAGGAGGCCGCTGAGGCAGAGGAGGAGCTGGAGGGTCAGCAGTTGGACGTGGCGGAGGTGTCCCTCAACTCCGTGGTAGGGTTCACATCGAATCATACCATGAAGCTGAGGGGAGAGATCGGCGACCAGGAGGTGACTGTACTGATTGATAGTGGGGCCACCCACAATTTCATTTCCAGGAGGGTGGTGACACAGCTGGGGCTTCAACTGACAGATTGCGACAGCTTTAGCGTGATGATGGGGACATGGAAGAAGGAGAGCAGCCGCGGAGTTTGTAGGGGATTGGTGCTGACCATGCAGGGGATACAGATTATTGCAGATTTTTTACCTCTATACTTGGGGAGCACCGACATCATCCTCAGCATGACCTGGCTCCAGACTTTGGGGGGAGATGACCATAAATTGGAAACTACTACAGATGGAGTTTCAGGAGGCGGGGAGAGCAGTGATACTCCAGGGAGACCCTAGCCTCTGCAGAGTTTTGGTCTCTCTGAAGACCATGTTTCGGACCATCCAGACAGAGGGAGGAGGATACCTACTAGAGCTGCACTCTTTGACAGGTGAGGGAGGCGCAGGGGCTAGTACAGAGCAACCCATTCAAGGAGAGGTTCAGCAGCCGATGGACCAGTTTGAGGAGATCTTCTAGGAGCCTCGTGGTCTTCCACCACCACGGGACCACGAGCACGCCATTGTTCTACGAGAGGGTGTTTCCCCTATTAGCGTGCGGCCCTACAGATACCCTCAGCATCAGAAGGACGAGATAGAGAGGATGGTTTCAGAGATGGTGCCGGCAGGGGTGATCCAGTCGAGCGTGAGCCCGTTCTCCAGCCCAGTGTTATTAGTGAAAAAGAAGGATGGTAGTTGGCGGTTCTGCGTGGACTACCGGGCGCTGAACAAGGAGACGGTCTCTGATAAATTCCATATACCTGTGATTGATGAGCTCTTGGACGAGCTACACGGAGCAGCCTGGTTCAGCAAGCTAGATCTTAAGTCAGGCTATCACCAGATACGGATGCGACGGGAGGATGTGGCCAAGACGGCGTTCAGGATGCATGAGGGCCACTACGAGTTCCTGGTCATGCCCTTTGGGTTGACCAACGCTCCGGCCACCTTTCAGGCCCTCATGAATAAGGTATTCCGTCCCTTTCTCAGGCGATTTGTACTAGTTTTTTTTCGACGATATTTTGGTGTACAGTCGTACTTTGGAGGAGCATTTGGACCACCTGCAGGTGGTTTTTCAGGAGCTGCAGTACCACCATCTATATTTGAACAGAAAGAAGTGTCTATTCGGGCAGCCGCAGGTGGAGTATCTGGGGCACGTGGTATCAGCAGGAGGGGTAGCCGTCGATAGAGCGAAGATCGCAGCCATGCTGGACTGGCCGCGCCCTACTACTCTCAGAGGGCTACGGGGCTTCTTGGGCCTTACAGGTTATTACCGCAGATTCGTAGAGGGATATGGGACGATTGCCTGGCCATTGACGGAGTTATTGAAGAAGGATCAGTTCCACTGGGGGGAGGAGGCGACGACAGCTTTTGAGGCCCTGAAAAGGGCAATGACCACTGTGCCAGTATTGGCGTTGCCCGACTTCACCAGACCATTCGTAGTAGAGGCAGATGCATCAGGACATGGGCTGTGAGCAGTACTAATGCAGGAGCAGCGTCCCATAGCTTACTACAGCCAGGTGTTGACCACGAGGGCCCGATTGCGATCAGTCTATAAGAGGGAGCTGATGGCGATAGTATTGTCCATACAGAAGTGGCGACCATATTTATTGGGACGGAGCTTCATAGTGCGCACGGATCAGCGAAGCTTAAAGTACCTGTTAGAGCAGCGGATGGTAGCAGAGGAACATCAGAGGTGGTTGCGAAAGCTGATGGGCTACAGGTTCGAGATCGAGTACCACCCGGGATTGGAAAATAAGGCAGCTGATGCGTTATCTCGGCGGGAGGAGGAGACAGAGTTAGCGGCACTTACGGTTTCAATCCTCGAGGATTGGGGTCCGCAGCAGCAGGAGGTAGAGCGGGACCCGGAGTTGGCGGATATACGAGAGGCCCTTTTACATGGGTCGACTGAGTACCCGTGATATTCTTTGCAGGATGGACGGCTACTTTACTGGGGGCGGCTGGTGATACCGAGGACTTCTACTTTTATACCAACCATCTTCAGGGAGTTCCACGACAGTGCTATAGGATGACATTCTGGAGTCCTCAAGACCTACCAGCGGCGTTCACGGGAGGTCTACTGTAAGGGGCAGAAGAAGGATGTGGCCAGGATGGTGGCAGAGTGTGACGTGTGCTAGCGTCACAAATATCAGGCCATGTCCCCAGGAGGACTACTACGGCCGCTATCTTTACCAGACAGAGTTTGGGAGGACCTCTCTATGGACTTCATCGATGGATTGTCAAAGTCGGGTGGTTACATCGTCATTTTTGTTGTGGTAGACCGCCTCAGCAAATATGCACATTTTATCCCGCTGAAGCATCCTTACAGCGCCATTTCAGTGGCAGAGATTTTTGTAAGAGAGGTCATTCGTTTGCATGGCCCGCCGAAGTCCATAGTCTCCGATAGAGACAAGTTATTCCAGAGCAAATTTTGGCAGGAGTTGTTCAGATTGCAGGGGACGGCCTTGAAGAGGAGCACAGCTTATCATCCTCAGACTGACGGTCAGACTGAGGTGGTAAATAGGAGTGTGGAAACTTACCTGCGATGCTTTATCTCAGAGAATCCTAAGGAGTGGGCTCGTTGGCTACCGTGGGCGGAATACTGGTACAACACTTCATACCACACGGCGGCACAGACTACACCTTTCATGATTTTATATGGCTGAGACCCTCCGCACTTACTTCATTATGGCCATGAGACGGCCCCGGTTTCTGATGTGGAGCAGTACCTAGCAGAGCGGGACCGGATTCTAGAGGAGCTGAAGCTCCACTTGGTGAGGGCTCAGCAGGTGATGAAGGCACGTGCAGACCTACACCGTTGAGATGTACACTTTGAGGTTGGTGACATGGTATATTTGAAGCTGTGACCTTATAGGCAGCGAACGGTAGCTCATAGGAGGAATGAAAAGCTGGTACCTCGGTATTTTGGGCCTTTTGAGGTCGAGGCGACGATAGGACCGGTGGCCTACAGATTGCGCCTACCCCCAGGATCTACCATTCACCCTGTTTTCCATGTGTCACAGTTGCCTAGGCCGTTGGCGACCATACACCTTCCCCTACGTTACCCGAGACCCTTACTGCAGATATGGATGTGAGGCTGGAGCCTGCATTGCTGAAGGGAGTTCGTCAGAGCGACACATGCGGACATCAGTGGAGAGGCTTACTAGAGCACGAAAGCACGTGGGAGGACTTGGAGGACATGTCGGCGCGCTTTCCAGACTTTCACCTTGAGTACAAGGTGGCTCTTTGGGGGGAGTATTGATGGGCCTTCCGGCCCATCTACTGACCTGCGGGTTTACACCCGCAGGAAGGGGGTGCGGGCCCGGGCCCGCACCGCACCCCCATTGCCCTAGCCGCCTCCCCTTTGATGGTCGGCCCTCTCTTAGCCGCATGCCATCCCCTTGCCCTAGTTTTGATTATAAATAAGGGGGGCGTAGCCGCTTGTTTACCCATGCTATTTTGATAATTGATATTTGGAGACTCTTAGGGTAGACGAGTGCGGACGTCCTCTAGGCGTCTTGGGAGGAGGGCACACCTCTTTTGTGCCCAATTATCTCTCTATTTGCTATTGTTTTTCAAATAAAAATTTCATCTTTGTTAGATCCTAACAGATTCATCGTTTGCCGCCAACGATTTCTTGATCCCGTCGATCTCGCTTGTAAATTTTCCCTCCAAAGCCTCAATTTTATCTTGCGAACTTGTCGAAGCCGCCATGGATCGTCATGTGCTCTGATACCAAATTGATAGGATTTTCCCAAATCTGAAATTAAATCCAATAAAAACAGCGAATAATGAAGATAAATGGCTACAATAAAGGGGCAACCACCCTCCCAAGACGCCCGTAAGCGAGGACGTCCGCACTCTCCTAGATCTACCTAAGAACTCTTGAAGAATTCTCTCAAAATATCAACAATCAAGTGTATCTCTCAGAGACGGCTAGCCCTAGTTTAAATAAGAAAAATACTCTTCTAATACTAAAAATAATGACAAAGACCAAAAGGCCCTTAAGTCGGCCTCCTCCCTTGCGCGCGTGGCCCTGGCGCCGGCTCGGGTCCCCCTTTGGGCCGCGGGTCTAACAGATCCATAAAGCTAGCTTTAAAACCATCTCGAATGGAGAATGGATTCTGGCCATGCTTTACTTCAACATAATAATTTCTATATAAGGCTAGATAGTACATTAGAAAAGGTAGACTACTGTATGTTTGCAGGGTACGTCTAAAATTTACCTCATCCTCTCTATGTGATAAGATTAATTTCCAACTTTCATATCCTTCAGTTGTTGTCGTAATGCATATTTATGTAGTTTTTACCTAAAGGAATGACCATGATGACATGACTGACACAGCTTCTACTGAGTTAATGCGATGGTCATCAATGTCTAGGAGGCACTCTCAACGTTGAAAATAGTAAGAAGCTTATAACACAGTGATAGACCTGTAAATTCCGTATTCTTTCCTGGAAGGGTATTTTCGAAAGGATATCTCGTGCTTTGTTATATACTTCCTGGCCTCACCACTGCAGGCGATTAAAATTTTTGCTGAACATGCAGTATGCCTACATATATGATTCCCTCGACTTACAAATTGATTCACCTAGATAATGGATTGTTTTGGCAAAAGAGATTGCAAGTACATGCATAACTATTGCTATATCTTTTTAATTTTAATATATCTGACTGCCTCACTCTTTCACTAGTGTGGGGTGGAGAGAAAGCTAGGAAGCAGATGCTACACATATGAATTATATGTTTCTCATTGCACAATTCATGCTTGTGTGTTGTGCATGTTGACGTGCACGATGTTACAAGCTTGTCTTTCTTCTTCTTTCCTAGCTCAACCGAATTTTATTTCTTAAATCATGCCAGGAAGCATGTCTTAAAGATGGGGACATGACATGTTTTATGTATCTTTACGTGTTAAATGCTTCTGGTAATGTTATTTTTATTGAAAATGGTGTATGTCCTACAATTTCTGAGAATATGGTCTTATCCAAACACCTATTGGATCTTGGTTCAGTGGTCTATCCTGACTTGAATCCTATGTGTCTCAACCTGGGATGGTTTTGCAGTCTGTGTGTAACAAGTATTTAACACCCTTCTTTAAGACTAACTTCTGCAACGTCTTTTAAGAGGATCAAGAATCCTGTATTTTTCAAAATCTGTCTTTTATTATTTTCATTTATTTTTCACATATTTAACATTTGTCTTTTCTATCTTTCATTCTGTAGGTGCTTTACTTGATTGGAGTTTGATCTCTCTCATCAATTTGTTAATATTTTTTGCCATTCAAGTTACTGTAACAAGAAAAGGTATGGTGTTTGTATTCTGATACATAAATGAAAATTTTCATCCCGTTGTCCTGCTTTTGCAACAATTAGTCATGACACCAATGCTGTATAGAACTTGTAATTCAGCCTTTTGTATCTCTCATTGTTTATTTTCCACACATTTGGATTCACAATTTCTGATTTACATATCTAGCTACAGGTTACATGTTTTTCTTGTAGGCACGCACACCTTCATATGTAGATGTGTGTGTTTGTGTGAAAAATGGTCATCGGTTGCCGTAAAATGAATCTTTTCCTTGTAGGGTGAAAATATCAGATCTAGATGCATGTGACCATCCATGCTGCTGTTCATGGCCAACAATCAAATATCATTTGATTCTCATGCTACTTGCATCTGAATCTTGGCATCGGGCATGCCCTACTATTAACAAACCAGTAATTTTATAACCACAATGATGCTTGGTCAAGAGCATGGAAGTCACAGAAAGTTGGTTTTATTTATGTTTTACGATCAGCTTGATAATGCCGACTGTCTCTCCGTGGGGTTGAGAGTTGGCTTTTAGCCATTTGAGAATATTCATCTGACAGCTCATATTTTGTAATTCCTGTAAGATTTAAGGAAATCTTGAAACTAGTGCTGTTGATTGTCATATGGAAAACCTACTCCGAATTTCTAATATGCTTGTCAGTTTTCCAAAAATTACATTCATGTTTCTCAGTAATCATGCAAGCAATTTCACGGAGGAGAAAAGGTTACTATGTAAGAAGCTAGGGGGAGATGGACATTTACCTAAATACAAGGATACTCTGGTACTTCTCGAATATGCCAAATACACATTCATTGTCCTATTCTTTTAAACTCTTATATTTGTGCTTGTGCCAGTCCAATACTGTACCCGCGTGTATGTCCTGCTGCACTAAATCACGCACATGTGGTTGCTTAAGGTTTTAGAAGCAAATCCTTCCCTCAATTTTAGGATAGTCAAATCAAAACTTTATCTTCTTAGATTTTAAATTATTTAGAGTGCTTAATAAAACATTAAGTGAAAATGAGCACCCCCCGATGCATCAGGTAATACCAAATGGACACCCATAATCACTTGTTTCTTAGATTTTTATCAGGACGTGTCAAAGTGAGATGGTTCATTGCCCTATAAGTCTTTTGTATTGGTTTGGATCAATCAATAACTCTTGGTTGGGTAACAACTTGGAATTTGGATTCATAGGTGAAGTAGCAAATCAACTATCTAATATGCCCATATTTAAAAGCATGCCAAAACATATGTTCATTGTGATAGGACACATACTCTTCGATATAACCAACTTTATACCCAAGAAATATCACAATGGTCCAAGAACTTTGGTCTAGAAGTGGTGGCTGCAAATATGCCTTTAACTCCTAATTCCTTTTGCATCATCAGTAGCGATCACAGTGTTATCAATGTACACAATCAATAAAATGTGCTTTACTTGATGTGGTAGAAGAAAACAAAATAGTCATTTGGGGCTCATAAGCTGTTTTTGCAAAACGACCAAGCCAGATTGTTCTTGTGACTCTTGGGACATTGACTTGTGAGAATCTCGTGGAAAGATCTTGAGAATTAGATTGAAATTCTGAAATTGGATTTGTTGTTGTACTCCCAATCATTTATGGCTGTGCAGGTGTATAGTTTGATGGAACACTTCCAAGAACGGCAAGCATAAAAATATACTCCTAAGGCAATTACCTTTCTTCATTCACTACTTGTAGGGAACAAAATCCGTAGATTCTCGTATAGTCTTTTAAAGTCTCCATGATGCCGTGGCATGCATATTTCTCTTTCACACAACTCCTGAATCATATCATAAGCTCTATTAATATATTTGGACCCTAAATAAATCTCACGCACACTCACATCTCCTTGACCATCATAGTATGCATCACCATTACTTGAATCTTCATCTCCATGCCGTTCTACATCTGGTTGTGAAAGATAGCATTTCCCGGTTCCAGTCAACCGTCAATGGAACCGACTCCTTTGATTATTACTTCTTCCTTTTGCTTTGAAGATGAGTCTTCAACATTCTTCTTCTACTATATATAGTTTGATGCATTTGCACCAACATTTTATTAGTAACCTGTCCCCAAGCACTTGGAGAACTGGCTTCACAGCTGACTTGAACTCATTGGCCATCGCTATGCTAGATCCTCAAGCTATACTTCGATATATTTAGAATTTGCCCCCTTGAGGACTATTTAGTTAACTTCACAAGTGAAAAACAATGTTCCTCTCTTAGGACCCCAAATACACATTGGAAATCAAAACATGAGTAATATGACCTATCAAACTATGATTGTTGTAGTGTCTTGCAGATACCGCGACACTGCATTTATAGATTTCTTAATTAGCTAGATCTAAATCACACATGCTATATATGTGAAGAAATCGACAAAGAAGTGGGCAAAAAGTGGGTGAGATGCTCTCAGTGCTGGCATGCTGATGCATGTATTGTTGTCAGAAAAAGCGAGAAGAGATCGATGTTGTATATTGAACGAGATTATGGTGTAGTTGAGGATGAAAGTAACGACAATGATGGTCTTGGGACGTGATTTGCGGAAGGTGAAGGCATCGGTTTTGGAGGAGATTAGGACAAGCTCAAATGGCAGTTTATTTATTTACACTTATACTTTTTTTTTCATAATCCCTTATAGTTCGCATAATCGAAGTATAAACCGGTTATGCTTCATGCGCTGATGGACCACACATAATAATACAACCAAATGAACATCCCTAATTTTTTAATCCAATTTTTTTCTATTTTAATAACTCCTTTCAAGCTAAAGCATATATATCATGCAAGCACAACTTGTTAGTTGTCATAAATGAACTTGACATAGAAACCACCTAGCGGGTTGTTTAGCAAATGTGCTAGTTGATTCGCTAAAGCTACATGAAGGGTCTTTATGATACTATCTTCTATCAATTTATTGCAGACCAGATAACAATCAATATTGATTTGCTTTTTGCGTTCATTAAAAACGTGATTCTTTGCAATATGGATTGTTGCCTTGTTATGATAGTACACTCGCATAGGTAACAAAATTATGAATTAAATCTCTATCATAAGTGTTTGACTTTGATCCACACCAACTTACACGTGGTATTTACCATGGCTTGAAACTCATATTCTACACTCGATCAAGAAATACTTTGGTTCTTACTTTTTCTTGCCACAAGGTTAATACCAATAAATGCACAATAATAAGTGATGGATCTCCTATTAATATGGATCCTGCCCAATTGGCATGAGAGTAAGCACCAACTTTACTATGAATTTATAAAACTGTTGCCTGCAGCACCCTTCAGATCACATACTTTGTTTAAGTATGAAAAACTGAAACCTACGCATTGTCAAATTAGCAAAAAATATAAGGATGCGGATCTTATTTGTCTTTTCTGTTCATAAATGATTGATAATGTAACTCTGGCTTTGGAATTCGTAGCGCCTTCAGGCCATGCATCCTTCAACAGTGACCTACTAAGAGATTATGAACAACATATCTATACAAGCCTGTCTTCGGTTCTTCTCACAATAATACTGTGATAGGACATTACTTGAAAGGATAATATACTTAGACACTTGCTTCTTCCATTCACGTCTTCGCATCCCCTTCTTTGACCCTTTCCTTTCTCTCCAGTTATTGAGACGATTGCCTCATTTGCTGAATTCCTTGCTACTCTAATATAAGAGATTTAGGTCAGGCTTTGTGCAACTTTGCACTACCATGTAATGGTATTGGTCACAAGTCAATTTTTCAGAAGTTTGTAATATATA
Organism: Scilla litardierei; assembly: GCA_030789695.1. Classification (NCBI taxonomy): domain Eukaryota; kingdom Viridiplantae; phylum Streptophyta; class Magnoliopsida; order Asparagales; family Asparagaceae; genus Scilla; species Scilla litardierei. The sequence continues at coordinate 12,129,629 of CM061137.1, read as the reverse complement.
TTAATACAACCAGCAAAGTGGAAAAACTAGAAAAAAGATCGGCATGCTTAATTCTTACTCTCTCAACACTCTGAAAAAAAGAATTATCCAGTTGTATGATTTGGTTCAGGTTCCATGCTTTTAGGTCTCCAGCAACAATAGAGAGTGATCTTTCATGATCCTTACACTAGTAAGCTGTTAGACCCACGGGCCGAAGGGGGTCCCTAGCCGGCGCCCAAGCCATGCGCGCAAGAGGGGGAGGCCGACTTAAGGGCTTCTTGGTCTTTTTCTTATTTTTAGTGTTAGGAGAGGATTTTTCTTTTTTAAACTGGGCTAGTCGTCTAGGGGTATGCTTGTTTATTGATATTTTGAGAGAATTCTACGGGGTAGATCTAGGATAGTGCAGACGTCCTCGCTTAACGACGTCTTGGGAGGGTGGTTGCCCCTTTATTGTAACCATTTATTTTCATTATTCGCTGTTTTTGTTTGATTTAATTTCAGATTTGGGAAAATCCTATCAATTTGGTATCAAAGCACATGACGATAGATGGCGGCTACGACGAGATCGCAAGACAACATTGCGGCTTTGGAGTCGAAATTTACAAGCGAGATCGACGTGATCAAGAAATCGTTGGCGGCAAACGATAAATCCATGGCAAGGTTGACGGCTTCCATCAACCAATTAACGACAAATCAAGTAAAGCACGACAAACAATTCACGCAATTGATGGGAACCCTAAATCAATTGGCGGCGAACATCAAAGGAGAGGGGAACTCTAAATCAGCGGGAAAGGCGCCACCTTTAGGCAAGGGAAAGGAGAAAGTTGAGATTTTTGACCCGAAAAACGACTTTTTGGTGGAGGAATTTGTCGAAGATGAGGAAGAGGAGCCATGGAAGGTCGACTATTGTGAAGAAGTGAGGCGAAAGGCGGTGGAAGCGCAAGGAGGGACCGGCGGCTTCACCCAAGCCCATAGGAAGGCGCGCGAAGACGAGGGATGGCCGCGGCAGCTCCCCCAGGGCCCCGCCGCCCTCCAGGAGAGCCGCAGAGGAGGCAACAGCCTCCCCTGGGTTTGCCCAGGGCGACGAAGCCCCCAAGGGGGCCGACAGCCCCCCTCGACCCACAAGGGGCCGCTGGGGCCCCCAGGGCCCTCGGGCGGGGCCGGCGACTCTGCCCCAGGCAGGCCGTGGCCCCGCTGACCTGAGCAGACATGCGTGCGCAGATTTCGAGGGCACATGCGGCGGTTTTCTGCCTTTTCACAATGGACAGCCGCGTCGGGAGGTTCTGGCTCGAGACTTCGAGGAGGAATTGGGGCTCGGGGATTTCAGGAGTACAGAGACTACGACGAAGGTTATCGGGAACCTGTCGACCCTCGATTTGACGACGGAAGGTGGCAGCCACCGCCTCACCACCCAGAGGGACGCACAGTAGGCACAGGTGGGGGATAAAGAGACTTCCAGGAGAGGCCAGAGGGCAGGTCTGGAGGCGACGAGGGGTACAGAGATCGAGGAGGAGGTCCCCATGGGGTTACGAGCGGCGCCAGGATAGGTATCAACACTACCACCAGCCTAGACAGGGAGGAGGTCGCGGGGACCAGGGGGCTTTAATGTGGACCGAATAAGAAAGCTGAAGATGCCAATATTTGATGGGGTGGATCCGGTCTCGTGGGTCTACAGGGCGGAGAGATTTTTTAGAGTCTCCCAGATGACTGAGGAGCAGAAGTTGGAGGCTGCTGTCATATGCCTAGATGAGAAGGCCCTGACGTGGTTTCAGTGGAAGGACGTGAGGCGCCCTTTCGCTCGTGGGAGGAGATCAGGGACCGGATGGTAGAGAAGTTCAGAGACCCCACGTGGGAAACGTGCGGGAGCAGATGCTATCACTCCGGCAGGATGGGACGGTGAAAGACTACTTAGAGAGGTTCGAGGCTCTTTCAGGACAGGTGCACGAGGTGACCAACGAGACGATGGAGAGCACCTTCATGAATGGGCTGAAGGCCACTATACGCGCAGCGGTACACATGCATAAGCTTCAAAGTTTGATGGAGGCCATGAAGTACGCTCAGATGGCGGAGGACTGGCGGATGGAGGAGAGAAAGACCAGAGGTGGTTGGAGTGGACCGGTTTTGCGGAGTGTCCCGATCGCGACAGGAGAACAGAAGACAGCTATAAGGGCAGATCAAGGAAATATTGAGAATACTGGAGAGCAGCGCACCGCCAGCGGGGGGGTCAGTTTAGGAGGATGACTGACGCCGAGATGAGGGAGAAGAGGCAGAAGGAGCTCTGTTTCAGATGCGATGAGAGGTTCACTCCAGGACACCACTGTGGGGGTCGCAAGCTGCAAGTGTTGATCGCCGAGGCAGACGAGAATGATGATGTGGAGGACGAAGGGATCGGAGGTGATGACGACTCCCCCTCGGAGTAGCACTGCCAGGGATGTCAGTCACCACCTTGAGGATAAGGTGGATTTTCAGGGGCGGAGTAGTGTTAGACTCACGGGCCAAAGGGGGTCCCGAGCCGACGCCCAAGCCACGCGCGCAAGAGGGGGAGGCCGACTTAAGGGCTTTTTGGTCTTTTTCTTATTTTTAGTGTTAGTAGAGGATTTTTCTTATTTAAACTAGGGCTAGCCGTCTTTTAGGGGTATGCTTGTTTATTGATATTTTGAGAGAATTCTACAAGAGTTCTTAGGTAGATCTAGGAGAGTGCGGATGTCCTCGCTTAATGGCGTCTTGGGAGGGTGGTTGTCCCTTTATTGTAACCATTTATCTTCATTATTTGCTGTTTTTGTTTGATTTAATTTCAGATTTGGGAAAATCATATCACAAGCCTTTTATGCATTGAAGGAATCAATTAACTAGTGAGTAATGGCAGCAATCATATGCAAATGTGGCTATAGGGAAGACTAATGCAGAAAAAAGAACAGGAAAGTTGTCAAGTTGCAGCGTATAGAAAAAGATAAAAGTTATACACAGGACAAAAAGTTCAGTTATTACTAAACACCATCATTACTAGAGGATTCTATTCAGTAATGGTTAGTTTTGTTATATTGACATCTGATCTGAGAAGGCATGGCCTAGTTGAGCTTAATTACATACATATACTGCCATCGGTTCAGTTTTCTTTAAATTTAATTGAATTTTTATTTATTGAATGCTGCCCCCTATCTATAAATGCTTCTGGCCTGGAATTTTTTTTCTTGCAATCTATGACTCCTTAAAATGAAGTTGATTTCTACCACCATACTTGGGCTATGGTCGGTTGTGTATAAGATGATAGTAAATTAATTACTGGAATATACCAGTTCTATGTGATGGGAGAAAAATCACATGAACTTCAAAAACATGGTTTGTGTGTGCGTGCGTGTTTCGTAACTTGCTTTTCTGTTGTACCCTCCTAATCATCTTGACACATTAGATCACTGCAACCTAGAATACTGATAGTTGGAACATGTAATGTATAGCCCAATAACTCTCAAATTCTTATTGTCGCTTGCTATGTTATGAGTTTTTTATTTGCCAACTCAGTTTAATGCTAAGCCTATTTCTCCTGCACATAGACTAGTGAAATGTGACTAGTTGCAGCGGTCTATTGTCATTGTTATTGTACAAATTTTCGGACAACAATACATTGTGATGCTCTCACTTGACAGGATTTCCATTTTGGAGGCTACGTCTGATCTCTTGGTGTACAATTCTCTTTTCCGTTCTTACCATTATTGCGCAAATCATATTTAGTATTATTTGGAGTTTTGAGGGAAATGGGTGGAGCATAGCTGACTCTTGGTGGGCAAAGCTGATTGGATTTGTCAGGTATTGAAGATTTAGCATATCTGCTTCTGTTCTGCTATTCCTTTTTCTATATCTACAGATTCATTAGCACTATGCCAACATTTTGATATTATTGTGCAAGACTAGCACTATGGTGTGTACAATGCTCATCTGTACACCAAGATGAGATCACAGATGAGAGTCAGTTATTAATGTTACACAGCAGAAAAATGCAAATAGTTTTTAAATTGATAAAGCAGCAAAAGCTAAATAAACCACTATGTGATCAGAGTACAACACACACTTCATTTTTCAACATTACTCTCTGAAGTGAGTATATGAGATCCAATTCTTGAACAGTATTACCTGTCAACACAAATAATGAACATTTAAGTCCTAAGAAAGAAAAGGTCCAAAAGTGATGATATGCTATTGTGGAAAAGGTTGCAACTATTTTTGAACTGACAACAACACTAAAATCGTCATAACAAAAGATCCAAGTATAATAGTGTCATTCTTTCCAATGTTATTTTCCTAGTCATCAAACAATACAGTTATGAACAACAAACTCTATGAAACCCAAAAAGAACTTTTCCGAACTGCCTATCGACAACTTTCTATCAGCCCCTTTATACAATTGGTCGAATGCCCTTTTTAGTTTGGATTCTTTGGACATCGGGTTATTTTCTTAAGCATCAGGAAGGGCACATTCGTTTAAAGTGCACATAGAGGACAATTGTGAAATTAAATACTGCATATGGCCCAAACTTATTGTCAGTCCAAAAAATAAAAAAAAAAGAAAAAAATTGATCAAATGTAAGAGTAAGTACACCGGCGTCGACCTAGGGTGGGAATGAAATGTGATAAGCAAATTAAGCTTATGGATCTATCATTATCTATGGGGGGACAGACTTGGAATGAAACAAATGATACCGAAGCTTAAGAAAGAATAAGATAAGACCATGATTAAAGTGAAACAGATGGCAGAAAACATAAGTGTGTATATTTATGAGGAAACACGAGTCAGGAGATCAGTGGCCAGAGGAGAACATTTCTCCTATATTGCCTCTAAAACGCCAATCTCTGTATCATTATTTCATGCACCAATCATTATATATGAACTTTGCGGCCTAACATTGGTGGTGCTGAAAATTATTTGGTGTAGAGTTTGTTTATCTATGTATCTAGTTTGCTATGTCATTGTAAAACTGTTAATTTATCAGCCACCAGATGCATGGGTAGAAGTTACGAAATTGATAACAGAATGAATCAGACCTCTCGCATCTCTTCTTCTGTCTCAAATCAGAAAAGAAAAATCCTTTGACATAATATTGAACACCAGATCATGCTGAACGCTTATGGAGATGAGGCGAATGTAGTTAAAAGAGTTAATAAAGTGAATATCGAGAAAATTCACCTCAGTAAATCTAATACATCTCTTTTCCTTTGTTCTAACATATCGAAGAGAACACATTAGTTTCTTTAGTGATGAAAGGAAAAAAAATGCACAGAAGATGGTGAAAAAGCTTTTTTATGAAAGAGAGGTGAAACGAACCTGGAATAAAATCTAAAAGCAATACATTTAAAATCCAAAAAAGAAGACATAATTGAACAAATCTATGTTGTTTTTTCCTTTCTCGTTATCTAACAATTTCTATTCATTGCACCCTTTCTCCCTTTCATTTTTCATCTAGGGTGCATTTGGTACGGATTATGTAATATTTCCCGTCAAAATCATATTTTCAAGATTATGATTCACATGCATTTAAATTTTTAATACTGGGTACATTTAAAAGGATTTGGGAGAATTTATCATGTTTGTACATCTAAAAAATTCCTAAGAATGCGTGAAGATGGGGTAGTTCGGCAAGTGATGGTAGTTTAGCAATGATTCGATGGTGATAGCAGTGACAATGGTTGTTCAATAAGTGCGGATGGTGGTAGCTATGGAAGTGTTCCGAAAGTGACGATTGATATTTACCAAGTGGAGATGTCAACAATGATGGTAACCGCTTGATATGTAAAGATGTCGATGTAATGATGATGGTCTGATAATATAGATGGCATGGTCTTGCATGTGGAGATGGTAATGATGATGCCATCATTCCAAAACGGTGATATAGACGACGATTAAGTGGTGGTAATTTGTAAGCAATGGCAGCACCATAACTATTTAGCAGGTGGATATAATGGTAGTGCCGATGGTGGTGGGTTGGAGACGATGATGGCAAATCAATAAGTAGAGATGACAATGACGATGGGTGGCCTGACAAGTAATGGTGATGGTTGATGGGTGGTTTGACAGTGATGACTAAGACAATAGCAATTCAACAAATAGAGGTAATATGATGGTGGCGACGGGTCAACGATGACGGTAACGGTAATAGTTTTACCAGTGACGGGGTGACGACTGTCTGACGGTGGCATCGAAGATGATGTCTACTCGATAGCTACAGATGATGGTGATGGTGATCCAATGACGATTGTGACGGTTCAGCATGAAAAGATGGTGGTAACGATGATAATGGTAGCAGTAAGGTAGATGGCAGTAGTGACAACAATAGTGGATGATGGTACTTCAACATGTGAAGGTAATGATGACAACAGCGATAACATCGGGTGATCCGACGATGCCAGTGACGGTTTGGCTAATAGAGATTGTGATGATGTCGTTCTGGCAATGATGATGGTGTTTTGATTGGTAGAGATGGCGGTGATGATTGCGATGATAGCAGTCTCGTCGTAATGGTTGTGATGTCGATAGTTTAATATACTAACGATGGAGCTCTGACAGATGTGACAGTAGTGGTTACGACCGTAGTGGTAATAGTGATGGATGTGGTCGTGAAAATAGATTATAATCAGACAATTGAAAGTAAAAAAAAATGTTTTAAAGGATTTTTGAATTTACATGTGGAAGGATATAGAAAAACCACATTCTACAGAGAAGCAAGGGAATGTGATTCTGACAAAAATTTAATAACCCTGGGAATGGTGAATTTGGCCTATACCAAACATGGCAATCAACATATGAATTTTGGATTCTTTCCTAAAGTTTGTCATACCAAGCACACCCTAAAGGTTGAGAAACAAGATGGCATGACCCAGATTGGGAAGGGTTGGGTATGAGTAACTCACAAGGGATGAATGGATCTTGTGGGAATCTAAGAAAAACAAGTCTCACAAAAGTTTAGGTCTGATGAAGTTCAAACAGATTGCTAGGATTTAATATGGATAGTGAAAACTCTAGTCTTCCAATGGATGTCCAGTATTTAATTGAGGATCAGGCACCCAGACACAAGTGCGTGAAAAGCCGGGTCCGTTAGGGACTTTGCACAGTATAACTAGAGAATTGTGATTTTTTCATTTTCTTAATTTCGATTAATTTTGCCATCTCATGTTTCTTTTCTTTTCTTCAAATATCTCTAACTAGGCCTCACATTTTGATGCAACTGGGAAATTTGGCCTCCGGGGGTATTTTCGTAAAATAACAAGTATTGTAATGTTTTTCTATTATAGCCTAGAGCCGGCCCTAATGGGGTTTATGCGAAAAATTATTTAGTTTATTTCTTAGATAGCCATAATTTAATCCTTAGCTAGTTGTCTACCTATTCATAGTTATTTACCGAGTAGTTGATTTGTAGTAGGGCTTTGATAATTTCAGATCTGTTTTATCCATTAAAAATCCAATTTTTATTGCTCTTTCCATCCCAAAAATCCCATCTTATTGCAAAACCCTAACGGATCGCATCATTTGGTATCAGAGCGCTAGATTCATGGCAAACATGAGATACAAGGAGCGAATCGATTTGTTGGAAGAGAAGTTGGAGAAGTTTAGGTGCAAAATCGGCGAAGAAATCCAAGAGGTAAGGAAGGAAGTGGCGCATCAATTGGATCGACGCTTTTCGCAACTTATGGATCTTATACAACAAAACTCGGCGGCAACAAACCAAAGCATCGCGGCTAACTCAGCGGCAACGCATCAAAGTATAACGGCTCTTGGAGAAAGGCTAGAAGCAAGTATAAAGGTGTAAACTTTGGTGAAGGGAAAGGAGAAAGAAGAAATTTTTGTTGTAGGACTCCTCGACGATGCCGATACGTACTTCTTGGAGGACGAAGAGGGGGCCGAAGTGGTGGACAACCAGATCGAAGGGTTACAGACACTTCCGCTTCGACGTCTGATGGATCCGGAGGGTCGGAGGGCCCATCCGGCCACTCCCCCACCTCCGGGAGGTGTGCCGAATCCCAAGGGGCCGACTGACCCCCCGCAGCACGAACATGGGCCGCTGAACCCCCATGTGGGCCGACAGCCCCCGCCAGCATCAACTGGGGCTTCGACTGCCCCGAACACATCATTTGGGGGGTCCCTGACCCAGATCTGGGGTCGGCAGCCCCCGCCAGCCCCAATCAGGGCTCTGACAGCCCCAAGCACCATCAGCGGGGTCTGCCGACCCCAGATCTGGGGTCTGCAGGCCCCGCCTCCCCAATTGGAGGCCCCGCCGACCCTCAGGGGCCCCCGTCAGGGCCCACATCACTTCCCTGAGGGCCAGTCAGCCCAAAAGGGAGGCCTACAAGCCCTGTCCCCCTTTCTGTAGGCCTCGTGGGGCCAATATGGGGACCGACAGATGCAACAGCCGCCTTTTTAGCCACAGAATGGGACCGTTGGAGCCCTTCAGCCACCCGGAGTACACCAGCAACTTCTTGGAGGACCGACAACATTTCCCCCGCCTTTTGGGGGATTACAGGAGACTGGAGGGGGCATCAAGGGCCCAACAGAGCGCACCAGGAGAATTATGGACGACCGCTTGGTGACGATCGGGGTGATGGAGCAGTTTGGGGGAATTTTTCCGTGGGATGGTTTGGATGGAGGAGCTCGGAATCAAGCCGCGGGGTATGTGCCAGAGGGACCACATTTATTTCAGTCGAGGCGCCTTGATCATCCACAGGAGATGCGGATTTGCGAAGGAGAATCGACTGAGGAAGCTGAAGATGCCGATTTTCGAAGGGGAGGATCCCGATGGCTGGTTATACCGCGTGGAGAGGTACTTTGAGGTAGCCATGGTGCAGGAGGTGGATTGGCTCAGTGCCGTAGGAGTCTGCTTGGAGGGAGAGGAATTGGGATGGTTCCGATGGACGTAGCAGCAGAGGCCGTTCGGTACGTGGGAGGAGTTCACCGCCCTTTTTACTGGAGCGCTTTGGAGAGGTGCATGCTAGTGGAGCTTATGAGAGGTTGTATGCATTGAGACAGGATGTGGTTGTGAGAGACTACATCAAGAAGTTTGAGATGCTATATATCAGAATTCGTAGGGTATCAGAAGAGTCCTTGGAGGGTGCTTTATGAAGGGTTAAAACCCACCATTAGATCGGGACTGAGACAGCTGAAGCATGTTGATCTACGTGAGATGATGATTTCAGCGAGGATGGTGGAGGACCGTCAGGATACAAAGAGGAGAGCCCGAGGAACATAGGGGGCACCTCTTTTCGAGGGCAGGATCCTGTAGGGGACAGAAGACGGCCACAAGTAGAACAACATCCACAGAAGGGGCATCGGCTAGCAAGGAGAAGTGGACGGAACCACGACCTAGAGGACATACACGGAGGATGACAGAGGCGGAGATTCGTGACAAGCGAGCCAAGGGTCCGTGTTTCAAATGCGACGAGAAGTTTACTCCAGAGCACCGGTGCGGGTACCGTACTCTTCAGATCCTAATAGTGAATGACGATGAAGAGGATGGAGAGGGCGTGGTAATGTTGGAAGCTGGCAAGGAAGATGATCAGGAGCACCTACACGTGGAATAGCCCGTCCATACTTCACGCACCACCTTGAGGACAAGGTTGTTTTTTCGGGGGCGGAGTAGTGATGCGGTTGGGACTTTTGGCCTCCGGGGGTATTTTCGTAAAATAACAGGTACTGTAATGTTTCTCTATTTATAGCCTAGAGCCGGCCCCAATGGGGTTTATCCGAGATTTGTCGAGGAAACTTATTTAGTTTATTTCTTAGATAACCCTAGTTTAATCCCTAGCTAGTTGTCTACCTATTCAGTTGTTATTTAGTTGTTATTTAGCGAGTAGTTGATTTGTAGTAGGGCTTTGTTAATTTCAGATCTGTTCTATACATTAAAAATCCCATTTTTATTGCTCTTTCCACCCCAAAAATCCACTTTTTATTGCAAAACCCTAGTGGATCGCATCACATTTTTCTGTGTTTGAACTTAACATGCTTTCAAATTCTTCTTCCCTTACATAGCAATGTCCTCTTGGGCAGGAGATCCATAGCAGAGATAGGTGCAGGAAAAACATAACTCTTCAGGATAGTACAGGGAAGGAGGTATGACTGTAAGGTCTTGGTTCCAGGGTCTGCCCCAGTTTCCTGAAACTTTCACGATCTTTTTATTTCCTGCCAGAAGCGCCAGACACTATCGGATTATTTAGTGGAACTAACTTTTGCTTATTATCAGCTCTCGTGGGACTGGGTTCTGCTGAATTCAGGTTCAGTCAGTTCTACCGGATCCCATACATAATTCAAATATGCCAAGCCTCAGTTGGCCTAAAGCTTGCATGAGGATTTACAATGTAATTTCAAAGGGTTTATGGATTATATGTTATCATCTAGGGATCTTAGGCTACCAAAAGGATATCAAACCCGAGTGCCAAATCACATATGCCATTAACTCAATGTCCTACATCAACTGCTGAACAAAGCAAGAAACATAATGCTCTGATGGTTTCAATTCTTCGGGAGCCTAGCCTAGTGACCTCCATGGATGTGCTTCTCCCTTTGCTTGGATGAGTGATTTTTCTTGCATATATACTTGATTCGATGCCATCATTCATTAATCATTATGCACCTGCATACACATTGAACCAATGTCTCCAAATATGCCTGTCCTTGTCATCAAACAATAAATTGTTAATTATGAGATTTCAATGCTAACATATGACATTAAGTGTTTTCCCTACATCGTCTTAGATCTCTGGCACATATTGTGCCCCCCCCCCCCCCCCCCCCCCCCCCCCCCGAGATTTTTTTTTTCTATAACACGAGTTTTAAGAAATTCATTTCCAAGTCTTGCACATAATTAAATGGGTCTTAAATTTTCGTTGGAAAGCACATACTGACTTGAATTTAAAAATGTGGTGCATTGGATTAAATGAAAATCATTTTAGTTGTACGGATATTACTCGATCAATTTAAACGAAAGTTATTAAATGATGTTAACAGATAAATGTCCAGAATTAATTTGGAGTGGTACAAGGACATGTCATTATTCCATGACCCTCCAAGAGTTTGCATTATATCAGTAGGGATACCTTTATCTTTGAATGCATCGACACGTGATTTACCATGAGAGTTTTTTCTATCATTTTCTTCCCTCTTGCTTCAATATTTAATACTGGTTGATCCCAGCAGCGCATTAGTTTTGGTAGTTATCTAACCTTGTTTGGTATTAAGAAGAGGATGCTAATCCCTTTATTTTAAGTGAATGAATTTGCATTAACAGCTTTTGGATATATCTGTTTACGTGTGTCTGTCTCAATGATTCTGCCTTTACAGAGTTGAGCCATGGGGATCAAGATCTGTCATATACTTTGTGATCATACAACTGGCTGCTGCTGTTGTTGCTTTTGTTGAAGTCCATGAGAACAGTAACCATGGGGATTCTTGCTGGTTAAACTTTTCTTCAGCTATTCGTCGTTTAGGTTTGATACAGAGAAGTTGCAGTTTTATATTATGTTATCATTCATCATAAAGCAGAATAAATCAATGATGTTTGTGTAATTATTTTTCATGAGTATCCTTGCATTTTAGGTGCTGAGTACCATGTAGGACCATGTTAACCCTTTTATCTTGTACAAGTTCCAGCACAATTGTTCAGCTATAGCTTCTACGGCAGGGGAAAAAAAGCTATATATCTTGATGAGTAAATAGGTGGCTTCTAGGAACTCCAAAACTGGTTCATCTATAGCTTGGCACTTGGTCAAGAATTTTAGTTGGATGAGTTATAAAATATGTACATTCTGTACCTACATTGTGATGCAATCTTACTGGATTCCCGGGCAATCCAAACTGGGTAATTGCATATCATTACTAGTGATGTTTCTAAACGATGATACTAATTCACATGATTTACTGTTGTAATGCATTGTTCTGCAGTATGGGTTGCTTACCCAGTAGGTTGCTCCCACTTCATCCCTCATCTCCAAATAATCTCTTAGGAAAATCCTTAGCAACGATGTAATATGCGAACTATTTTTTTGGTCACTGCACCACTTCCTCTAGGCATATCATAGAACATGTGCATACCGCATACTTCTTTGTTTCTGCTTTTAGTTTAAGATGGATGTTTTTCGATGATTAGTTGTGCATTAAACCTACCCCTTCGACTAATCCCTACATTTTGGCATGCCTGTTTGGACATGAATCACTGTTGTGCAATAGACCAAATAGTTGCTCCTGAAAGCCTTAGCAACGATGTAAGAATAGAGCTATTAGTGAGTCAGTGACAATGACAGATAAATGCTATTTTTTAATTACTATGTCACTTATTATAGACATAACAATACATACATATTTATTTCAAAGATAAGCTTGTTGAGGGCCTAACAATCTAATTTCAAAGATAAAAGTAGACAACAAATGGTTACGAGCGTCTGTAAAATCAAACTCCAAAACCACACCTCATTTAACACTTTCTAATGCATTAAAGATGACAATATTTTATAAAGGAGGTCTGCATACTATTAGCCTGGAGAATTAGCAAAGGGGACACTCTTCTCCAAGTTGCCCTTAGTAGCGTTAAGGCTAATGATATTGTTTAATTCTTAGAAAAATATTTTTCAACTTCTTTAATCCAAATTTCAACAAAATTGAGTGTGCAAATCAAGACGGATAAGGTTATATCTATTGGGGAATTATCAAGAATTATAGTAAGATCCTGATTTCGCATAAAGAGCAATATGAAATTGTGAAGGAAGGAGAACAATTACCATAGTTACAAATTTTGAAGTTGAGAGAATCAAACATAAGCCCAACATGAAAAACTCAAATCAAGAGTATAGGATTGGAAACGACAATCTGTCGAATAAATGATATGCGTTGTTGCTGTTATCACGGTGTATGCTCGTTGCTGCAGGTGATGGTTGATGCCGCAGTAGCAGCAGCTTCCTGTTGCTATTGTTGCCACAGCCGCTGTGAGTACATCCTACTGCAGCAACTGCGTTAGCTTGTTGCTGCTGCTGTTTCTAGCAGCAGCAACTGGTTCTGTAGCAGTTAGCTATTGGAGTTGCAGCTGCTACAGCTAGTTGTTGCAGTTGCTGCTGCTTGCAGTTACAGCAGCAGCTTTTTGCTACAGTTATCATGCTTCTTCTTCCACTTCTGTTTTCATTTGATGTCGATGGAGATGATGATGATGATGTTTGGGGAAACAGAGAGAGATGAGAGAGTTTTTGGGTTCAGATTTGAGTTGAAGTTTTCCTTTTTATGGAGATTGGATGATACGTTGCGTTATGGAGGAAGTGAGGGGGAGAATGACAGAAGTATGGGGAATGTGGGTAGTGGGGTTATTTTGATGGGTAATGGGTTAGTGTGATTGATTAAATGAGATTAGTGGGATAGTGTGAGAGACTTTATGGGAGATGAAAGGGTATTGGGGTAGTTGGGTTTCGGGTCGGGTTAGTGGGCTGTGGGTTAATGGGTTTGTGGGCTGGGTTTAAAAAATAGAATTATAACTCAAATTAAGTTCAGTAAAATTTCCAGAAAATTATAAAAATTAAAGTTAAATAACATTTGATATTTTTAACAATTTATTTTATACAGAAAATAATAGTAATTTTGGTTAGAATCATTACATCAGTTTTGCCTGGTTCGTATATGGTTAAGGTTAACCTGTACCCAACAAGGTAATAATCAGGATTTATTGCTTCGACCCAATGATAATTGGGTAACCTGAAACCGTGCCAACTAATCGGATTATCAATGAGTCGGGTTTGAGATGGTTCATTTTTTATGATTAATATGCTTGATGAAATTTGAACAAGCTTGATGAAATTTGACCTAAGTAAGTCCTACAACTACAGTACGCCATGTTTTTTCTGATGCAAAGGTAAAATTTTATTTAACTATCCAAGACTGTATGAGCGTTGATATTTCTTAAAAAAGGTATTGCAGCAGGAATGAACCCACGACCACTAAATGAGGAACTTCACCATAAAGAAATGACATCAATTACATACAGCTGTGCTACAAAAGATATATTAGAGTAATTGGGTCAGTCGTCTCGAAGCAGGTTTTGGGGGCCTTGATTATTAATTGGGGCAAACGGGTGATCCGTTCACACATGCAGCTTTTGGTGACTGAAAATCCAGATATATTAATTCGTCTCGGGTTGGGATCAGTGCGGTGTGTCGGAATTGCCTCCTTAGTCAAGTCTAGACAGATTTAAGGGTGATATTCTGTAATTTTCTTTGAAGATTTTAATATGTGATGCAAATTAGAATGGAGAGGTTTTGAGGATTTGCGATATGGAAAAAGAAGGGGAGAGAAAAAAGTTCAATCTTGGATGGGTGATGTCGAAGCGAAACAAGCTTTGGCGAGAACTGTGTGATAAAAGATTATCAAGTCGAGCAGTCATCCAGTTGTGAAGGTTGTCTGGGGCTGTCCATGACTGTTATGACAGTGGAAGTCTGGAGTAGCTGACCGTATGAGTGATATTGGAAATATGCATTCGAACATGGGACTGTGGGTGAGCTGGCAGCATAAACATGAAGGTGCAAAGGTTTTAGGTGATTTGACAGAAGTTAAAGGCCGTGTAGACAACATATTAAAGGTGTGAAACCAATAAGCTTGAAATAATGTCAATATTGAGACCATTCATGGACATCACTTTGAACATTTATACCTAAATGACTAAATCCATCTAAGTATCAAGGGCAGCTTAGCATCAACAGGAAACTAGTCTCCATGGGTAGCATCACTGCCCTTCCAGATTAGTTTCTATTGTTGCTATGACACCATGAGTAGTGCATCTTGATCATTTGCAACCGTCCAAGTTCCCTTGTGATTAGAAGCTTCAATAGGAACCTTAACATATTAGCTCCTCTAGATGCTCAGTGCTCTTTACAAATGACCAATTATTTTAGCACTTGTTAGCACTGTTTGTTTGTAGTATTCCAAAGCCATTTACTGGAATCTTCGATAAAAATATGACCAAATCCCCTTGTTCCTTTGACTAAAAAAACATTCCCGGTTCCTTGAGCACTTCCCATGCTGTAAGTTATCACTGACCACATAACAGAAATGCCCTTTTAGTTTGACCATTTTGATTAACTAAACGGGGACTATAGAAATAAGCCATGAATCAAGATCATCACATTCACAGAAATGAATTTATGGAAATCAATCTCTCACATCTAGATCAACTGCTTTTCTTCCACCCATTTAAAACATTTTTACACGTTATTCATCATAAGTTGCCAATCTACCTGCTTTAAAACCAAGGTATATCATGCGAGATAATTGTTTCTTGCAATTGAAAAAAAGCCACATTTTCTCATGCTGACATCAGAAGCACCTATCCTGACAAGTGAACACTTCGAATGATTTGTAGAAAATTTGCTAAAAATATAACATCATTTAATTAGTGTAATTTAAAGCCTCATTATTCCTTTATGAGTTACACAGTCCTTCCTAATCCTTCATCGGTTTAATTAAGGATTATGCACTGCATGTTAACCTTCAAAGCAGATAATTGCGAAGGCAAGACCAAAGCTTATATTTGAATTTTGTTACTAAATTCTATATACATATGTGGTGGGAATTTCAACTATTTTCTAATTGATGTTCTCACGCATTTATACCATTTAGTGTTCTTTTAAAAAATGTTGGCATTTATCTCATTCATGTGAGAAAAGTAGTAGTCAGGAGTACTTTATGCAGTTCCTTTGGCTTGCTGCAAATTCCTTTTGGGATGTTCAAGATTCATGCATTATCCATTGGCTTGTTGCATGTGTTGCAAACATTTTCAATTTTTTTTGATGCAATATGTATATTCTTCTGACACTTAGTATTGACTTCTTCTTGTGTTGTGTTGTAGGTCACCACATCGGGGTTGCATGCTGCTTATTGCTGCCAGCTATCCAGTTGGTTGTAGGGATTAGTCATCCCTCTTGGATTTCTTTGCCTTTTTTTATTGGTAGCTGTGTTGGTCTTGTTGATTGGTCTCTATCAAGCAATTTCCTTGGTCTTTTCCGGTAACATTCTTAAAAAATATATTCTTCATCTTGTGCTGTGCATTCGAGATACATTCTTTGTGCCGTTGCTATGTACGGAATTTGTGGTAGCTATTTGATTTGATGTAGATTTATGATTCTGTAGGTGGTGGAGGCCTCTGCTAGCATATGCATGTGTTAGCATTTTCTTGCTTTATGCTTATCAGCTACCAGTTGAGCTCCCGGCATTCTTTCAAATAATTGCGGATTTCATTGGTTTATACAAAATAACCACTAAATCCGAGTGGCCAGAGCTTTCCTCTGGGATTTCTCTTTTATTATTCTATTTCATGGTAAGTATCTGGACCTGTTTTTGAGTAGTGCATGCACTGTTTTAAAATTTGGTTTCAATGCGCGCATGGTCCTATGGTGCATGGTACACATACGATTTATGTGGCCGACTATGTAGATTTATGCGGTCTTATGTGGAAATAATTCTTAGTAGAGTAAATTTCCCAGACACACCCACTGTTCTATTAAAACTCTGTCAGCAGTAACCCATAAACTAGGAAATTAGCAAGAACATCCCCTCAGTTGACATAGGGAGTTAAAAACGGTTAAAAGTTACACACACACACACACATTTTGCCCTTGTCTTTGTGGATTATCTCTGAGATAGTCCTTAGAAGTTTCAACAGGAAAAGGGGAAAACATTAAGAAAACTATTTATTCTAACAAGAAATTTTTTCTTTTAATTTTGTAAAAAGAAAAAACATAAAATTACTAAGAAGAAGAAGATTCCACCCCAAATTCAAATTCTAAATATTCAAATTAATAATTCCAAATATAATAATAATCATTTTAATTAGGAGGAGAGGTGAAGATGAACAATTCCCTCCATCCGTCATAATGATTTTACTATTATTACTATTACTATCATTATCACTTTTTTCTACTAGTTTATTATTGTTCTTGTTGATCTTCTTCATCTCAAGAATTGCCTCCTTATGCATTCACATCTTGAAGATTTCCAGTCG
Source organism: Scilla litardierei (assembly GCA_030789695.1). Lineage (NCBI taxonomy): Eukaryota > Viridiplantae > Streptophyta > Magnoliopsida > Asparagales > Asparagaceae > Scilla > Scilla litardierei. The sequence continues at coordinate 12,112,644 of CM061137.1, read as the reverse complement.
ATGCGGATCTTCTTGCACCCTTCCTGCATGATGTCCTCATCCCTCCTCTACAGCTTTCACTTGAGTCTCTCCGCTAGCTCCACTATCCCTTTTTTCTTTGCTGAACTGTTGTATCCACAGACCATCTCGGTAGACACGAGCTTACTTTTCCAGGGGCATGCCTAAACTCTTAGTATTCCAAACACGGGCTAGTTTGAATCATGAATACTTTCATGAAGGGTTTTCCAGGTAAAATTACAGTAAAGAAGACAATTGTTTCTTTCTTGTTAACAAGTTACTTCATTTTACTTAATTTCTCTAGATAAAAAGAAAAGAAAAGAAAATCACAACTTAATTTTTTCCAGAGAAAAAAAAGAAAAGAGAAGGTTGGTTCTTGTGCTTGCACATGCAGAATGCTTGTGAAAGTGAATGATTTTACCTTTTATAATCCACCCGAGAATTCATTCAGCACGAATACCAAATGATTAAAAAAATAAAGACGGAAGCTTATTTGCTAACCCTACAAATAAATCAAATTCTATCCATTAAGTTTCCTCCAGCTCCGAAACCTTTTATTCGCTCTCCTTCCTGCCACTAAAATTATAGCTTGTGGGTTTGACCCCTGTCGGAATAGCATTGGTGGGTCCATCCCCTTCCCCTGATTTTACCGTGAGCATGACATATGACTCTTCCTCAGCTTCTTCTTTGTCGTCTTGTTCTTATTGATGATGATGGTTGAAGTTCAGGTTGCTGCGACCGATGATGTTATGTTTGATGCAGCAATGGAAGTTGCGATGTCAGTTGCAGGTGGCATAGGTGAAGGATGTGGGGCCCGTCGAGTCAGAGGATGGTGATGCGATGAGAGAAAGAGCATGAGAAAGAGGTGAGCGAAAGTGAGAGGAAAATGTTAACGAAATACCATGTTCAAGGTGAGCAGGACATATGTCTCTTCCTCAGCTTCTTCTTTGTCGTCTTGTTCTTATTGATGATGATGGTTGAAGTTCAGGTTGCTGCGACCGATGATGTTATCTTTGATGCAGCAATGGAAGTTGCGATGTCAGTCGCAGGTGGCGTAGGTGAAGGATGTGGGGCCCGTCGAGTCAGAGGATGGTGAGGCGATGAGAGAAAGAGCATGAGAAAGTGGTGAGAGAGTGAGAGGAGAATGTTAACGAAATACAGAAGTGTAAAAAAGGACAAAATATTGAAAACTTAATGGTATTTAAGGCCTACCATCAATTAAGGGGGTGTTCTTGCTAATTTTAAGTCCGGGCTTTATTAGTGACATAGTGTCCATAGAACATGGAGTGTCTGTGATATTTTCCCTTCTCTATTGTATATATAATGTATATAGATATACATATACCTGAATACATGTATATTAATTGTTAAAAAAGTGCTTTAAAATAGGGAATATCAGGAAAAATATTGTAAACTTTCTAGCAAGGATAAAAGCATCATGCGAGCATGAATACATTGAACAATATAGGCCATTGTATTGAAGATATTAAAAAATAGGAAGAATTTCTAGATAACATTAACTTTTTAACATAAAAAATTACAAATCAATATAAAAACAAACAAGCAACCAGATAACTAGGAAAAACACTTGCCTCTTTTCTGTTTGAATTTTGAATAACTATCCAACTTTTATGACAGAGAGATAGTTTAGAGAATTCAATTGTTGGTGGTGCTGTTGTTGCCGCCGCCGTTCCTATGGCTTTGATGACATTTTTATATCGTGATGGATTAATCTCTATGTACTTATTTGAATAAGATATTGAAGGCATAGATCTTCTAACAGTTTTGTAGAATGGTGTAGAGATGGTAAGCTGTTAACCGTGTTCTTCTTAGATTTTGTAGTCAGTTTGATTTGTATGTTGGCCTGTCAAGTTCTATACTAAGTTTTTATACTAGTGAAACTAGAGTCTGGGTGGACCTAAGAATTAGAATAAGAGTTGTAATTGTAGTGTACATCTCAGCTATATAAATAACAATGGGCTGGGGCATGGCATGTTTTTTATTTGAACACGAACCATTGGTAAAGGGTGTTGCTCGAGAGCCCCGGGGGGGGGGGGGGGGGGGGGGGGGGGGAATGTTCATATGGCTAACAAATGATTTCGTTACTCCGAACTCCAGTTAAACATGTAACATGTTTATTGATAATTACACCAAAAATGTAAAAGATTTGAGATGAATGATGGAGGGAGATTTCACCATAGCATAGCTAAATCATACATGCAACTAGTAGTGGATTTGCTTTGATAACATCCTCATAATAATGTGCAACTGTTCTAGGCTTTCAAATGCAAATTGAACCAACTTTGTTGAATGTTCAAAGAACTTTGACCAATTCTGTCTACCAATGTTCAAAAATGCATGTTCACCATGCTTTGTAGCATCCAATTGTTTTTACATATCAAGCACAGAATGCACAATCTAATTGAAGTCATTTGGAAAAAATAGCGGAAATGTTTATATGCTATTAGACCATGATTAGCTTGAGAGGGGATCAACGGATTGATATTGGTAAAATCATAAATAGTAACTGAAACCATATCGAAGCTAAAAGTATAAACTAATGTGCAGTTGCCCAATTATTAATTTATATGCATCAACTTCTTTTAATTTTTTCAATGTAGGACTATTATTCTCAACAGCCCCTCAGCTTCAAGGGGTGAGCCTAGTGTCTGAAACTTTGAATATTAAATTCAGAACAGGGTTGCGTTTCATATTGATTCACATTCGGGTTAAGTCATCATGTACGGACATGATGATACTAATGAATGGATATGATTACGAGATAAACGTCTATTAGGTCATTGCAAACATATATGATGAAACCTGTGAAGGGATATGATTACGAGATAAACGTCTATTAGGTCATTGCAAACAGATATGATGGCTATTTTGAGATTTAGCTTAGGAATCATGTGGTCCAATACAATGTTAGAACATGACTAGCTTGAGAGGGGTACACTGTTAATGATATTGGGGAAGTCGTAAATAGTTATTGAAACTATATCTAAGCCAAAATCTTAAGCTAATGGGTGATGGCCTAGTTACCAACTTATAGACATAAGTCTGTCAATTTTTGCAATGTGGGACTATTATTCTCAACATATGCAAAAAACACATGGGGTTTTTGCGAAAGCATTTTACTTTTGGTGTGGGGACATAACTTGGTGGTTTCCTTTTGTAGACTTGTTTGGACTAAAGTGCGATGACTGCAGCTCATCAAATATTTGCTCCAGAATTCTAAAGTTTCGGGATATTTCGCCGCTTTTTCCCTCCTTTCGTTTTCTCTTCTGTTCTCACATATGGCTTGGGATGTTTCCTTTTTTTTTTTTTCCTTTTTAGCCTCTTCTATGTTTTTTCACCTCCCCTTCTTGGGGTGCCTTCCTTTTCCCGCTCATTTCATTCAATCACATTTCCAGTTTGCTTTTTAGAACATCACTGCATCAAAAATCTGGCCAATTATCATTTTACAAATATGCACTAGAAGTCAACTTGATGAAAGATCGGCATGGCTTGAATTTGTGATGACTAAGGCGTTGATGATTTGAACTTGGTTTCATATTTAATCATAAATATGAGCATCTAAATCTTACTGCAGCATACATTTGCTTGTGATAATTATTGTGTGTATCTGAACTTGTGCAAGATTGCAGGATTCTTGTTTTTAAAATTTTTGCAAAATGTTCCTTGTATTATTGAACTTTCTTTTCTTGTTTTTAACTTTAGTTTTATTTCCAAAAGTATTTTTATTAAATGAAAATTGAAAACAGTGTAGTTTTTGCTTTTTGCTGCTATTGCTTTGCAATGCTTATGGGTATGCCGCTTTGCTATATGCGAACACCTTTCAATTATTGCTAACACTGTTTTTTATCCTATTTGGATGTTTGCTTTGGTATCTCTTTTTGAGTTCATTTTGCTTGATTATGGTATCTCATTATCCCCAAAAATGACACCTTTGTAGCTTTAGATGAGTTATTTATAACCTCTTTGATGCACACATAATTTTAACTGAGGTTATATGAATACGAGTTCAAACTATAATGCTTTTGCTATAATGAATCTGTTTCCTATCTAGCATTGGACCTAGTATTTGCATCTTAAATAGGTGTAGAGTATTTGCGTTTTAAATAGGTGTAGGGTCGAAGTTTTCTTGCACTCTAAAGTCTCCCTCATGTAATTTGGGGGTATGGTTTGAATTGGTATATCAGGAGATTGAATGGAGATGGATGCGGAATGAGTTGAGCAAGACGGAATTTGAGAGAGAGAGAGAGAGAGAGAGAGAGAGAGAGAGAGAGAGAGAGAGAGAGAGAGAGAGAGAGAGAGGAAACTTTGTTGAATGTTCAAGGAACTTTGACCAATTCTGGCTACCAATGTTCAAAAAATGCATGTTCACCATGCTTTGTAGCATCCAATTGTTTTTACATCTCAAGCACATAATGCACAATCTAATTGAAGTCATTTGGAAAAAAAGCGGAAACGTTTATATGCTATTAGACCATGACTAGCTTGTGAGGGGATCAACGGTTTGATATTGGTAAAATCTTAAATAGTAACTGAAACCATATTGAAGCTAAAAGTATAAACTAATGTGCGGTTGCCCAATTATTAATTTATATGCATCAACTTCTTTTAATTTTTTCAATGTAGGCCTATTATTCTCAATAGCCCCTCAGATTCAAGGGGTGAGCCTAGTGTTTGAATATTAAATTCAGAACAGGGTTGTGATTCATATTGATTCGCATTCGGGTTAAGTCATCATGTGATGATACTAATGAATGGATATGATTACGAGTTAAACGTCTATTAGGTCATTGCAAACAGATATGATGAAACCTGTGAAGGGATATGATTACAAGACAGATGGCTATTTTGTGATTTAGCTTAGGAATCATGTGGCTCCAATACAATGTTAGAACATGACTAGCTTGAGAGGGGTCCACTGTTAATGATATTGGGGACGTCGTAAATAGTTATTGAAACTATATCTAAGCCAAAATCTTAAGCTAATGGGTGATGGCCTAGTTACCAACGTACAGACATAAGTCTTTCAATTTTTGCAATGTGGGACTATTATTCTCAGCATATGCAAAACACACATGGTTTTTTTACCAAAGCATTTGGCTTTTGGTCTGGGGACAAAACTTGCTGGTTTCCTTTTGTAGACTTGTTTGGACTAAAGTGCGATGACTGCAGCTCATCAAATATTTGCTCCAGAATTCTTAAGTTTCGAGATACTTCACTACTTTTTCCCTCCTTTTGTTCTCTTCTGTTCTCACATATGGCTTGGGATGTTTCCTTTTTTTTCTTCCTTTTTAGCCTCTTCTATGGTTTTTCACCTCCCCTTCTTGGGGTGCCTTCCTTTTCCCTCTCATTTCCTTCAATCCCATTTCCAGTTTGCTTTTTAGAACATCACTGCATCAACAATCTGGCCAATTATCATTTTACAAATATGCACTAGAAGTCAACTTGAGGAAAGATCGGTGTGGCTTGAATTTGTGATGACTAAGGGGTTGATGATTTGAACTTGGTTTCAAGTTTAATCATAAATACGAGCATCTAAATCTTAGTGCAGCATACGTTTGCTTGTGATAATTATTGGGTGTATCTGAATTCTGAACTTGTGCAAGATTGCAGGATTCTTGTTTTTAAAATTTTTGCAAAATGTTCCTTGTATTATTGAACTTTCTTTTCTTGTTTTTAACTTTAGTTTTATTTCCAAAAGTATTTTTATTAAATGAAAATTGAAAACTGTGTAGTTTTTGCTTTTTGCTGCTTTTGCTTTGCAATGCTTATGGGTATGCCGCCTCGCTATATGCGAACACCTTTCAATTATTGCTAACACTGTTTTTTATCCTATTTGGATGTTTGCTTTGGTCTCTCTTTTTGAGTTCATTTTGCTTGATTATGGTATCTCATTATCCCAAAAATGATACCTTTGTAGCTTTAGATGTGTTATTTATAACCTCTTTGTTGCACACATAATTTTAACTAAGGTTATATGAATAAGAGTTCAAACTATAATGCTTTTGCTATAATGAATCTGTTTCCTATCTAGCCTTGGACCTAGTATTTGCATCTTAAATAGGTGTAGAGTATTTGCGTTTTAAATAGGTGTAGGGGTTTAAATAGGTGTAGGGTCGAAGCTTTCTTGCCCTCTAAAGTCTCCCTCATGTTATTTGGGGGTAATGGTTTGAATTGGTATATCGGGAGATTGAATGGGGATGGATGCGGAATTAGTTGAGCAAGAAGGGAGGGAGGGAGGGAGGGAGGGAGGGAGAGGACTACAACACTTATAAAGATCAAACTTGTAGATCTTACCATCCAAACTTAAAAAATATGCACCTAAATTAAAAATTTGTTTTGTTTGATGTGATCTAATATTGTTAATCTACTCATAAACTAAACTGAGAATATTTTGAACATGTTTTACTTATGCAAAACATGTAAATAAAATCAAATGTTTTAGAATATTATAAAATTGACACATACTTGATGCATGTGTAAAATATGTGTAAATCATTTGAAGTTTAGTTTGTAATTAGTTAGTTTAAATATGTTAGATTATATCCAATGGAATATATTTTTATTTTGGATTGCACCTTTTTAAATTTGGGTTGGTAGTATCTGCAGATTTGGTCCTTTTGAGTGTATCATAGGCTAATTGTTAGGATTGTGGATAAAATAAGAGAGTTGTAATTCTGTAATTTCTGGGCGAGTGTCATTTCTGTAATTTCAGGACTGGCATTTCTGTAATTTCTGGGTGGCAGCTCAAAACCCTAGGCCATGGGCAGTTTGGTAATTATGAGACAATGGCTCATTAGAGAGAGTTTTATTACAAATAGGAGGGAGATCATGAGGAGGTCATGAAGAAACATGTGAGTGATTATTTGTAGTTATCAATATTAGTTAGCCTTAGATTATTGAGAGTTTCCTCTGGAATTGAGGTTGGACCTTATAGTTCTAAACCTTGAATTAATAAAAATCCTATATATTTGCCCCAAATCTATTTCTAATCATATCAAATTGGTATCAGAGCACTTAGATCTGGGACCAATTGCGACAAAAAGGTAGAGATTCTTAAGAAAACGATGGATGAATGCTAAAAATGATGGATGAACGTCATCAACCGATAGAGGAAAGGTTTAAGGAAAGGTTTTCATCAGAATAATCCATGTCGAGACAATTATTGGAGATGAAGAGCCGCCTACGACATATGGTGGCGGCTAAAGATATGGTTATGAACGTTGGTGGCGACGAAGAAGGTGACGCGGCAACGGAAAGCACTAATAATAAAAGAAAATCCGATGTCATCTAGGAGGAAATCCAACCAAACGATAAATCTGAGATGGCATGATGCACTGGCCTCGGAGGGGGGCTGGATCGGGCCAAATCAGACCAGATCCGCGCGCGACAAAGGCATTTGGATGGAAGAGGGCCCAGAGGAGTTCGACGGCATGCGCTTCCCCCGTGCTTGGGTCGCAAAAGAGAGGGTGGGCGACGTGCGCTTCCCGGGCTCGCTCGTGATGGCGCAGGCGGTGCGCCTGCCTGGCCCGCATGTAAGGGCGTATATGGCATGCCGTTCTCGCACGGGTGGGGTCATGGCCATTGGCACGAGCGAAGTGCCTGCTGAAGTCGTACCGGTTGGCACGAGTGGTGCGCCCATTAAGGCTATGCCTGATAGTGTAGGTGGAGCTTTTGCCAGGGCCACTCACGAGGGCACAGTTGGTGCGCCCTTGGCCATTAGCATGGGCCGCCTAGGCCGTGCACGAGGGCATCGATGGCGATTTTTTCATTCTAGCACGGTGGGCCTAAGCATGAGGGGTGGGCGGTGAGCGCTTCTAGTGAGACAGGGGCTGTTGACAGATGATCTCGATGGTGATGGAGACTTCCAGGGTTCCTGCAAGACTTGGGTAGGTGCCCAGGGTTTTGACGAGCTTCGACGAGCTTAGGGGAGGCTGCCAGGGTTTCGTCGAGGTTGGGAGCAATCCAACAACATTTGTTCGGAATTTTAAGGACAAGTGTTTTTGGGAGGGAGTAATGATAGTATTGGATGCAAAAATAAGAGAATGAGAATTCTGTAATTTTAGGACGAGTGAGAATTCTGTAATTTCAGGACGGCAGCTCAAAACCCTAGGCCATGGATAGTTTGGTAATTACGGAGTGACGGCTCATTAGAGGGGTTTATTATAAATAGGAGGGGGAGATCATGAGGGAATTGTGAAGAAAATTGTGGGTGATTATTAGCAGTTATCTAGATTAGTTAGTCATAGGGTTTTGGGAGAGTGTCATTCCTCTTGAATTGATGCCGAATCTTGTAGTGCCAAACCCTGAATCAATAAAAAATCCTATCTTTTTACTTCAGATCTCCCAATCCTATCACTAACTCTCTCCATATATATTGGTTTTATTATGCAAAACATCAACATCATGGTGCTGATTATTGAAACAAGAGCCGGAACATATGGTTGTGAGGGTTCGTATGAGAAATTTCTTACATTGGCTCATCAAACTTAATCACACACAATATATAAATATAAATATAAATATTAATATCTGCCTCATATACGCAAGGAGGAATTTCCTTATATGCACTTGTCCAAAAGTCCACTCATCACAATATTTTTGGATGATCGGCACCGTTTGCTTTAATCTTTATATTTTATAACCCTATTACACAAAAGATCTAGTGAACATAATGTGTTTTGTTTGGTTTAGTTGTTGCAAACTTAACTGTTTTGCGGTAATAGAACTTTCTGCATCGACTAGCTCAACGAGCAAATTACCTTCCGCAATGTCTAGCCCAATGAGCAAATCACATTGGGCAGACCACCATGCATGCCATTACTTCAGGCTGACATGTGATCATTCTATCTAGACACTTCTACTATTTAACATATGTTCTAATTCTAACAAGTATATATGTATGTGCGTGTACATAAACATACATATGCATATACATATACATCCACACATAGATTTACATACAAAAACATACATATATACATATGTGTATACATACATACATTTGTGATAGAGAGAGACGTGAAGGTAATTGTTTATTGTTCAAAAGTCCCTCCATATGATCAGTAATGCTGGCCTCTAAACAATGACCTCTTAATTACGAAAGCCCGGTCATGTTGCTCAAGCGGAGCTTGGTCGGTGTACATGTACATGTGTGCGTCTATAAAAGCAATAAATTGCAATAGTGAGATTAGATTCTTATTGTAAGATGTTTGGATTAGTTAATCCAGCCGATGATCTGTTCCGTGCATCTTGATCTATCCATCAAAAGATCTATATATAGAAATTTGAACTGGTTGGAGGTTTTTTCTTGTTGCATCAAGTGTTCTCAAAATGGACAGCTTTCATGTAGGATCATGTAACTGTTTTGGACTTGTGTGTGCGTGTGACTGTGGGCTCATCTGTGTAGAGTTATGGGGGGGTTGGGGGTAGGGGTAGGGGTAGGGGTGGCAAATGGGTAGGGTTGGGTTTGGGCAGGGTTGGGTTTGACTCGACCAAGAAAAAGGTAACTTCGAACACGATCCAGATTAAATCTGTTTCAAAGTTTGGAAACTCATACCCGACCTGGGTGTAAACCAAGTCACCCGTATTCGACTAGGTTTCTCTTGTGGGTTGGGTTCGGATCTGGGTTGGGCCGGGTTCTGACTGAAAAGAGTAAAAATTAATGGGAAGCAAATTGCACAGAGAGAGCATTGAACTCGTGAGTGCAAGCATGCGTGTGCAATACCAATACCAACAAGGTACAAATGTGCTTGTGAAATTATTTTTAATTTATTTATAGACTTTCAATCAATCCTATTACTTAAAATTTTAAAAGAAATTCCTTTAAATTAATTTCAACCAACGAGACTCGAACTGGTGACCTTATTAATGAATAAATCCCCAACCAACTGAGCTAAGGATTGGTTTTGTTTCACATTTTATTATATATTCATTTAAACCTTATCATTTGAATTTTAAAAAAAACTTAACATGAACGTGATGTGATTCGAACCACCAACCTCTTAATGCACAAAGAAGAGTGACAACCATCATCCCAGCGGTACCATTGAACGTTGGTTGCATTACGTTTAATATATATTTATAATAAGCATGTGGAATTCGGTACAATCTGGTTTGGCGGGTGAAATCTGTACCCGACCCGGATCATACTCGACCCGGATTGGTCCATACCCATACCTGGCCCAAGAGGCCGGATTTGGATCGGGTCGGGTTAATTTTGCCACCTCTAGGTGGGGTGTGTTCTTGTATGCATGTACCTACTAGGACCTAGTTTTGTCTTGCACTTTTGTTTTTCTTTTCCTTATCCTATATGTGCCTAATTGTTAATGGTCCATATTATCTTGTTTCTATTAAGTTTTTCCTTTATTGCAGTTATCATCTGTCAAATGTGATTTGGAAGAAATGGACTCTATTATGTCCATGGATGGTGATGATATGACGGAACGACTTCTCCCTTCTAAGCATTCATTTTTCATAAGAGAATATCGGTATGTGATTTTTTAGTAATTCTAATTTTGCCTTGTGCTATATCTCATACTATTATTTAGACTCTGTGACAAGTAGCAAATGGTTTTTTCGTTCTTCATAACTTGGAAATGTGCATTAGTACTTATTTAAAGTTTAAACGAATGCATATTAAAAATCTCTTCATTTTGTTTTTGACAATTTTTATTCTTGTTGAACTAGGAGCACTTGATGATGTTAATCCCCTTGCCAATCCTAGGTTTGAAAATCTTATTATATTAGAAATTTGTTAGTATACGGAGACTGTTTGGAACCAATTACCTATTGAATGGATGTCACTTTGGCGAATGGCGCTGAATGCTGCGTCTCTTCCGAGACCAGGATCCAAATTGGTATGCTTGTAACTTTTTACCCAGGATTTAGATTGCTTCAATTTTGAGAAGCTCTCTGGTAATAATGACAATCATGTCATAGATATGTTGTTCTGATAAGCTGTATTCCCCAAATGGATAGTGTTTGATAATCTAGGGTAGTGATTGGAGGGTCCCAGGGGTTAGTTACTTTAACACTATTGGTTAGTTACTTTAACACTATACTGTGTGACTGGGCATTAACTTTACTTTTGTTATAGTCTTGTATGATGTCGATCTTCTTGATTGGATGTTTCATTTTGTTTAAGCGAACATTTTGGTCCACATTATCTTCTGAATGCATATGTCCATTGGGGGTCGTCAACATATTTGTGGTCATACATAGTTTATGGACCTGACTGCCGTTTATTTGGGTGGCTAGACCAGTTCAGATGAACTTAAATGACAACCAGAAAGCCTCAACTAGTTCTTAGGAACATTTGGAACCACGTGCTTCTTTGTCCTTTAGGCGATGTTGATTTTTTATTATTCTTTTTTTCACCTTTGGTGAACAAAGACCGTAAGTCGGGAACTGAACGTGGAATTTCACAGTACAAATTCCCCTACGTTTACCATTGGAGCCAGGCCTTAGTGGTATATTAGGGATGGTAAAGTTTTTAAGGCTGAAGCAACAGCTAGGGATATGCAAACAATGAGTAAGACTTGATTATGAAGAAATGACTCTAGTTCGAAGAAGTATTTACTTATTTTCTTTTATGCAGGCTTCACGGATGTTAATAATTGTTGCATTAAGCTCCTGACATGTGAAGGTCTTGGGCCAGGTTATGAAATAAAGAGTAGCTATTAATCAACTCCTTTTTATTGGTTAGAACCCAATTTGGTATGCTGATCAAAGTTCCTTATAGATTGTACCATCAATCAAAGTCTCCATGTCTCAAGCTTTGCAGCTTTGAGCTTGATTACACTTACAATTCGGGATGTTTTCAAAGTGTCACAAGTTTGTTGATCCTCGATGAGTAGTTATTTGAGTCTAGTTTTCAATTCCAGATATTATGGGTGATCTTGTTTCTGAAGTAAGAGTTGATTCTGAAGAAACAACTCTAGTTCGAAGAAGCATTTAATTCTTCTTTTTTATGCAGGCATCACTAATGTTAATAATTGTTGCATTAAGCTCCTGACATGTGAAGGTTTAGGGCCAGGTTATGAAACAAAGAGTAGCAATTAATTAACTCCAGTTTATCGGTTTGAACCCAAATTTGGTATGCCGATCAAAGTTTCCTATAGATTGTACCATCAATCAAAGTCTCCATGTCTCAAACTTTACAGCTTTACACTGGATTGCACTTGCAATTCTGAATGTTTTCAAAGTGTCATGAGTTTGATTTGATCCTCAATGAGTAGTTATCTGAGTCTAGTTTTCAATTCCAAAATAATAGAGGTGATCTTGTTAATTTTCTTTTATGATCAAATTACCCCAACATGTCTAATTTCAGTATCCATTCACGAGAACAAATATTATACCTTATAATTGTAGGCCTTTTTGATGTGTCTTCAAAATTTTGTTTTCTTCTTTATTTATTTCGCTTGACCGGTTATTATCATCATTATCTCGTCAATTATCGTATTGCTAATAGAAAGAAAGGCGACAGTGATAATTCTTGTACTGTGCAGGAGGCTACTACTTTATTGCACAACCATTTAGTTCATTTTAAATAGTATTTTCGTGTGTAATGCACTCTTTATGTTGGCATTTCATGCATATGAAAGTTTTCTCTTCCCCTTGGATCATAATTATTGCCTATTGATGTTCATTTTAGTGCAACAAGTGTTGGATTACTTTATTCTAGCAATTACATACTCCAAGAATATAAAATTGTTTTGGCTTTTTACTCACAATAGCATACTCAATGAATGTCAGTCCTGTTACAGTACTCATTACAATATCTGAACTTAACCATTTGTATTATTTCTCCAATTTATGCTCCTTTTGCTTGTTTCCATTTGTAGGTCAGGTGTCAGGCATACGAATGTGTTACTGAGGGGATCTGTTTTCCGGAATTTCAGTATTAACTATTTCACATATGGGTTCCCGGTAGGCATTTTATGAACGTGGAAAATCTTTCTTTATATGAATGTGTATGCATATATTTCTGTATGAACTATGTACCATGGATATGGACATGGGATACAAATACGACCAGACACGAACATGGAGACCTGATAAATTCTTAGAAAGTAGGAGATGGGAACACTACGATATAATAATGTATGTGCGAGCATGTGTTCATATATGATACACATCAAAGCCCATAATGATTTGGATGTGCTATATTAAAAATGAAAAGAACTATATAAATTTTAGTGACAAAAACTCATAGTTTCTATAAATAACGAAATCAAATAAAAGATCTAAAAAATCTAATCGAGACATAATGTAGTTTATGTGATGGTTAAGCTTTGTTGATATGGTACCCACTTGGTTAAACTCATGTGTGCATATGCATGTATATATGTACATACATTAAAGATACATGTGGCTTTATAGTGTCATACACCTGACCTTTATATTTTATTTATAATGGACACGGTTCAGACACAACTTTTGCATTTTTGAAGTTGGACACGGATTCATAGTGTTTGATATATGTTGGGCAAGTGTCGGTATTTGACATACACGACACTAACACGGCACCCGTTTTGAAGTGTCCATGCTTCATAATGTATAAATGAGCTAGACTAGGAATTCTTGTGAATTACAATCACATTTATTATCAGATTTCTGATTTTATAATGCAATTGTCGCAATGAAAGAAAATTATCATATATATAAATAATTATTAGAGTTCTAATTTTATAATTTTCATGCAGTGACGGGAGAATTAGATAATGTTGGATGTGCTATTTTTAAAGAAGAAACAACGGTTCATGCATATCTAATTTTGATACATGTTGGGAATATCATATTGGGGTTTAAGCTACTCAAGATGATACCGGCCAACATGACTTGTTGAGATGTGATGCATAATGTTTGAGGGGCTTTATGTAAAAGGGGTTATATGTAAAAAATTCAATATTATAGTATAAATAATAGATCCACTGAAGAGGGAATATTAACTAACTCCTCTTAACCTATCTCTGATTCTCTTCATGATTGTAGATCCCTAACTTTAGATTAGCCTAACACTAGTTTAATATAGTCACAAACCCTAACCTTAGATCAGCTTAAATCCAACATTACTGCCACCTTATTTTAATGCTCCGCAGCAACAATAGCCATACCAAACTATTCTACACCGACCTCCAATCCGTAACCCCCTAACCCAACCTGTAGCTTCCATCATTGTCTCTGATCCACCCCAATCCTAACCAACATTGACAACCACATGATGGTTTGAGGACGAATAGATCTTCACCTAGACCTGACACTGTTCAATGTAGACAATGTTGTTTCCGGTGACTATCGATGATAAGCCCTCATCCAGGTCCAAGGTTGTATATGACGACGAGCTGTTTCTGAGCAGATCGGAATGGATCCAACCACCAACCGGCTTAGGCATCACTTCTTAGGCATCACCTCTCTGTTCTCATTTGATAACAACGAGAAAGCTTCTAACACTCTATGGCATTGACGACGAGATCCAATCACTGTCTGAAGCCGATGACCTCTCCGACGGGATCTGATCATTGTTTGGCCACTTCACCAAGATCATCCTTCCTCTTCTTCCACCATATTGCATCACCTTCTTCATCTCCAGATTCTTCCATATCTTTTCTTCTGCTGCTTTCTTAGTCTCAATCCCTCTTTTCTCTTTTTTCCACGTCTATTCTTTTCTTTTATTTGTTTTGATTTTTCTTTCTTAAATTGAAACAATAAAATAATTTTCTGAAAAACTATGGGCGTATACTACAATATATGGTAAAAATATAATAAAAAAGGAGATTAGTTGAATTGTTTCATTGAGTAATTAGGCTCAGTTTTAAGAGAATTTATGCTCAATTTTGTCACAAGTTCTTGTACTCGATTTAGAGAGCACTTCATCTTTATCCTATTGGGTTTCGAATTGACTATTGTTATTTGGAATCATAGGAAAGGATCAGCATAAATTAGAGTATATGATCTGAAATATATTTAGTGAATTATATTGGGTGATTTGGACTAAACATTTGGGTTTGTTGTAGTTTTTTTGTTGGAACGAGTATGGACGTGCTAGACATGGCAGAGTCAAAGTTAGAGGTGAAGTCCCGGTAGTCCCAGAGTTGGTTTCTACGAAGATCATAGATTATAAACTACACTGGACCAATATAAACAATGGAGGTGTTTAATGGAGACCCACCTCCCGGTAGACGAAAGGACATTTGACCGATGGTTTTCCAACTAGGGGGTAACTTATTGGATGCAAGATGATGCTCATATCAGATAGTTAGTTGCCGAATTTCATAAAGCATGAGATTCTCTTCCGGGTAATTAAGCAGAATGCTATGCAGGAGAGTTGAGAGAGATTTTATACCATGGGAAGAAAACCTTTTATGAGCATATGATGTCTCACCGTCTTGGAAGAACCTGCATGGAGGGAAGCTGCTACCATAGCATTATACGTACTTCCACAGACTGTGAGGTACCAAACTTCTTTTTTCCTATCTCAACAGACGCAAAAAAGATAGCGTGAAGAGATCCATTGATAGTCTTCGCTCTTTTGCAAAGTTTATGTCCTGAGTATGCAGTAAAATGCATTCAGATTTGTAATGGGCTGTTTTCTTTTTCCCCCAACTCTCTTTTTTTATTTGCCCGGTCCACTCGCGACCCCGGCTGGGGCTCATATTTTTCTCCCGGCCGCGATCGACACACACACACTCGTTCTCTCACGATCGAGTGGCTTTCGATCAAGGGCGATCGTCGCCCCTCTCGCGTTCGCCCCTTCGACAAAAACCCTAATCTGCTCGATGAGATGAGCGCCCCTCTCCTCTCGAACGACGTGAACACCCTCTCGTCCTCTCATGCGACACGATTGTTGCCCATCTCCTCTTGTACGACCATGCAGAAGCCATTATCGCCCCTCTCGCTTCGATCGCGTGAATCAAGGCCACGATCTCCACGGTTCTTCTCCCTAACAGCTCTTTCGAGCACTATATCTTCATGTCTCCTCTCTTCAATTTTCTACGAAAACTATAAGTTTCTTTCCAATTTCTGGAGCTTTCGATTTGATTTCTTCGGCTCGTGAAGTTGTTTTCTTCTGGAAATTTACGGATCTCGCTTGAGGCTTTCGGTTTCCTGTGGGTTTCTTACGCATCATCAATCACAATAGATTTTTATCTTCCTCATGCTTCAGTTGATTTCAGTTTCAACCGCGGGTAGATTTGTGCGATAAATTGGATTTTTAACGAGTACTGGAGATGATGATTTGGGTTTCGGGGTGTCGTTTCTCCGATTGTGGCTACGAGGCCTCGTTGCCTGTCGGTTTTGGCTTCTGTGGGGACTGAAGGCCGAAAGGCTCGGGTTGGGGGTTCTGGGGTTCATTTGGGTTGGTTGTGGGGCTCTCGGGTCTCCTGGTTGCTCTCTGATGGCCTCGGCTCTCAGGCCTTTTGTTGTCTGGTACCAATGGTCATCTGTATTGTCGGTTTTTGGGGTTTTAGCCTTCTATTTGACTGCCATGACCATGCAGTGCTTCGGGTTTTGCATCCCTTGACTCTGGAGTAACCTTTGGCCCATCCCCACTCCTTCGTGGACTCTCGGAATATTTTTCCTGCCGCCACTGCACGAAGAAAAAATCCCTAACATGATCCCTCTGGCCTAGAACCTTCAGAATCATTATGAGTTTGACTTTCGTTTTCCTTTATGAAAGCAATTGTTATGTTCCTCTTATATCTTGGTTCATTGTATAGAATAGTTTGTGTTCCAATAATAGTTCGGATCTGAAATTTCCATCTTACTTTGTCACCATGTCAGCATTAATATTGTGCCTCTTAATTGCTGGAAATTATCTTGTTAAGCCTGCTAGCAATATGAAGTTTAATGTTATGTTAAGTTGCGTAGTCCATGAGATGTTACTCATGATGTCACTGATAATGAATGGCTGGTGGATGGAAATTGAGAATTGGCTCATGACATGTCTGGTTACTACCACAGATATGTAGATTCGATTTATTGACAGTGGACCCCATTGACTACATGATTTAAATAATATTAAACTTAGAACCGACATGAATATTACATGAAACAAGACTGCTAACTAATCTACTTAACATGACTCGCTGGGTTTTGGGAAACTTATAATTTGAGAGAGTTCGAGAGCGATTGGAGCCTGCTTTCGGTCCGCAAATGGGAGGATTTCCGTCTATGGATCCTGAGTTCTTGATACTTGGCCCGGGGTAGCACCCTGCGGTCCAAGCTTGTCTTTGGGTTGCACATCGTGCTTTCCGTTATAATTCACGACCTAGGATTGGTTCAACTTAACAAGTACAACATTGTAGTAGTTTGTTGGCATTAAATGATCATAATATGATATATCTTTGTACCATACCATTTATATTTGTTGCTCATATGTCCTTGTTATGCACTGTCATTATTACTGTTGCTTGGTTAGATAATCATCTACTCATTGAGCAGCGGTACCACTCCTGTTGTTGCCACTAGGTGACAAGCATAGATTCCCAGAGGCATCTAGATACGGGGAGTCGGAGTTTCCGATTCAGGACGCTGGGTCTTGAGGACTGGCTGAGTGTGAGTGTACTTGGCGTCTTTTCCATGTATTTTTGTTTTAGCCTTAGAGTGAGACAGTGAATTGTACTTTTGTTTCCTTGTGCTGAAATTGTGTAAATATGATCTGGAAGTAATAAAATGAGTATCTTTATTTTTTTGGTTTGCTCTCCTCTGTTTTTTACCGGCATATGCAGGACCTGCATGCAATTGTCTAAATGTGACGACACTCGGATATGTGGCGTTACAAAGTGGTGGTCCATGCAGGTCCACACAATCGGCTCGTGAACAGTTTATGTAAAGATCTGGTGGCACTTCTTGTTGGGAGAGCAGGTGAAGGGG
Source organism: Scilla litardierei (assembly GCA_030789695.1). Classification (NCBI taxonomy): domain Eukaryota; kingdom Viridiplantae; phylum Streptophyta; class Magnoliopsida; order Asparagales; family Asparagaceae; genus Scilla; species Scilla litardierei. The sequence continues at coordinate 12,094,755 of CM061137.1, read as the reverse complement.
TTCACTGTTCACAGACCATAAGAGTTTGAAATATATTCACACAGAAGGAGCTGAATATACGGCGACGTTGATGAGTCGAACTTATGGCAGACTACCACATTGACCTTCAGTACCACCCTGTAAAGGTCAATGTTGTACCTGATGCGTTGTGTCGTCTTCCAGCAGTGCTGAGGCTCAACAGGAGATCAGGGAGATGTGGATAAAAGTGGTATCACCAGGGATGACTGCTTCTTTAATGAACCTTCAGATACAATCAATTTTGGTGGGCATGATCAAGGCCTCTCAGGCAGGGGATGCAAAGCTGCAGAAGATCAAAGAGTGGGTACTAACTGGGCAGAGACCAGAATTTCAGATTCATGAGGACGAGTCCTTGAGGTACGGTAACATGATATGTGTGCCATCTTGAGACGTCAGAGTGGAACCGTTGAAGGAAGCCCACAGTTCACTGTATTCCATTCATTCAGGCGGGATGAAGATGTACAAGGACCCGCGACAACATTACTGATGGCACGGGATGAAGAGGAGCGTTGTTCGAAGCGTTGCTAGATGCCTGGTGTGCCAACAGGTGAATGCTGAATATCATTGCACTGCTGGATTATTGCAGCCTTTACCTATTCCAGAGTGAAAGTGACATCACATCATAATGGACTTCGTGACTGGATTAACTCGGAGTACGAGCATAATGATACTGTTTAGGTAATCGTTGACCGGTTGACCAAGTTGGCGCATTTTATACCATTTAGAGTAGGCTATTCGATGGAGACACTTGCCAAGAAGTACACGGAGGAAGGTGTGAGATTACACGGGGTTCTGTCAGCATTGTTTCAGACATGGATAACCTGATTTACGTCTCACTTCTGGAAGAGATTGCATGAGCGTTTGGGCATACAATTAAGCTTCATCACAGCGTATCATCCACAGACGGACCTGCAGTAGGAGCGTATGATACGGATTTTGGAGGATATGCTGCCTGCTTGTATGTTGGATTTTAAGGGATCATGGGAAGATCACTTGCTGTAACGCCCCGCCTCCCGATAGGTGTCGCTACGATTGAAACAAGAGTGTCCCGCAGGTGCCAGTGAAGTCAATGTAGAGTAGTGCAGAAAGTAAGGACACTCTAGACATGACAAGTAATATAGTTCTAAATGAGGAAAAGACAGTAACAAGCAGGTAAGGACAGTAAAACAGGTAACACAGTATTGAACAAGAAAGAGACAAGTAAAAGCTACACTACCGCTGAAACGTAAATGGAACACGTATCTGCCGCAACGTCAAGGCTCAAACAGTCTTGCACTGGAAGTTCTGACTCCTCTCAAGGTCCTGTACCGAAAGCTCCAACTCGTGCTCAAACACCTCTGTGTGATCCTGTGCGTCGTACCTAGTGGCAACAGAATTCGCACCACGCTCAATAGAGTACACAATATCTAAACAAGAGACAAGAAAAGTAAGTGTGCACAAAAAGGAAACAAGACAACCACAGATACGATAGTACTGAACAAATAAGTAACCTGACCTGATAATCAACAAACCCATACAACGGAAGAGTAAGGAGGTATAAAAAGGCGATGTGACAGCAGCTAGAAAGGGTACAGAAGAGAGACATGTTATGATGGACCTGGTTAAAATGAGCACAACTTTTGTAAAAATAGTACTAGCTAAAGTGAACCAATTCTAGGCCGTGACTTATGAGAAAGAGTTCAGTAAGCAACGGCTAGACCATCTTGAGACCGCAAGAGTGCTATCCCGGGCCGAGTCCAAAAGAAGAAAGTACCGTACTGTAAGAGCTGCAAAACTGTAAGTGATGTAACTCTGTGATCTGTGGTGAGGCTTCAGGACCCACCAAGATGGCCGTCCTTGTCTGCCCTCCAGACTCCAGGACCCATCTGCACTAGTGATGGATGTCCCCTCCCCAATAATCAGGGGAGCCGAAGACAGGTCCCAGTTGCTCTCGCACTCTCCAATCATAAGTTTCTCCAAACCCGGTGAGTCAAGCTGAAGTAATCATTTTATTAGTTATTGTGTCGTGATGTTCAAAATTGATTAAACTACATAGTCAAGAGAGATCTGAGATCCACTGCAATATTAATAGTCCACCTCAAATCCTGTCATGCATGCAATCAGTAACCGGTCATGACAGTTCCACCTCAACTCTCTGCCATGCATTCAATAGTAATCTTGTCATGTCATGATAATTCCACTTCAAATCCTTTTGCCAATCAGTACAAGTGCTATCTCAAGCAACAACCCAAGACTACGCAATTTAACACAATATTCAACTTAATAGTACTAGTAAACTCAAGAGACAACATGATAATGAAACTGGCATGTGACAAAGTAGCATGGATGTTCCTCGTGGCAAGATATCCCAAGCTGAACTGAAAAGGAAGCAACACCAACTGTTCTATGCAATGAATCAGAAAGAAGGAAGACATGATAACTGCTTGATAAAGAAAAGCCGAGAGACAAATAATAACCTAGATACTCGAGACAGCATGCAAAGGAAGCTACCAAACCTGTCAAGCAAGGAACTCAAAACAAGTAAATAAGCCAGCCACCATCCAACGACAACCCATGAATCCCAAAACAGCAACAAGGGATTTAGCCAAACCCAACAAGCAACAGAAAAGCCAACCACAACTCAACCAGCAGAGAGCCCAAAGTTGCAAGTAAGGGAACCAACTAACCCCATAACAGCAAGAAAACCCCAACCTCCACGCAGTGAAGTTACCATACCTCAAAACAGCCAGGGGAGCCCATGCCGCAAGCAGAAGAAGCCATCAACTCCATCAAGCGATGAAGCCCAGAACAGCAAAGAAGCCAACCAACCCAAGACTAGGCAAGGGAAGCTACGAACTCAAAACAGCAAAAGACAACCCAAACCCACAAGTAGGAGAGCCCAACCTATAAGCAAATAAGACCCAAACCCCAATACAAGCAAATGAATCGAAATTGGAGTATAGGGATAGAGTCTACCTGAAACCGAAGCCGAAGAACCAAGGTGAAGTTAAGATCCGAAGCCCAATCATCAACAGAAGCCTACGCTGTAACCATCAGCAACAAGGGATCCCAATCCGTTAGCAAGGAGGGCCACCGAAACCAGCAATCCAGTAAGCAGGAACAGACAGCAAGCAGAAGGGTCGACGCAATCCTAAAACAGTAAGAAGACCAAAATCTGCAAGCAATAGAGAAAGAACGAAAGAAACCTACAAGAAAGAAAGAACGGGCTGTTACACTTGCACATCGTTGAGTTTGCATATAACAACAGCTATCAGGCCAGCATTGGAATGTCATCGTTTGCAGCATTGTACGGGAGGAAGTGCCGATCACCGTTGAGTTGGGATGATCTTGGTAATCGAGAGCTGATTGGACCTGAGATGATCATAGAGGCAGTTGAAGTGGTGCGGACCATCAGAGAGACGCTATAACTGGCGCATGACAGATACAAGCTTTGGACAGATTCAAGCGGTGACATCTGGAGTTTCAGCCTGGTGATCATGTTTTCTTGAAGATTTCACCTAACAGAGGAATGATTCGGTTTGGTCGGAGAGGAAAACTCAGACCATGGTACATTGGGCCTTTCGATGTACTAGAGCGAGTAGAAGAAGTGGCATACAGACTTGCACTGCCACCATTTCTTGAAGGAGTGCATAATGTATACCATGTATCCCAGCTGCGGAAGTATGTGGGAGACTCGATGTATGTAGTTGACCATTCGGAGATTACCGTGTGGTCAGACTTGTCATATGAGCAGCAGCCTACGAGGATCATCAATTGGCATCAGAAGGCCCTTAGGAACAAGACGGTCCACTTGGTGATGTGGTACAGAGACTCGCCTGGAGAGTCTACTTGGGAGAGAGAGGATGTGATGAGAGAACGTTATCCATATTTGTTTGATGTATCTTAGTTATTTGAAATTTCGAGGGCGGAATTTTTTGTAAGGTGGGTAGAATTTTTTGAAAGGTGGGTAGAATGTAATGGGCCGTTTTTTTCCATCTCTCTTTTTATTATTTGCCCGGCCCACTCGCAAGCCTAGCTGGGACTCAATTTTCTCTCTCGATCGTGACCGACACACACTCTCTCGTTCTCTCACGATCAAGCCCACGCTTTCCGATCATGGGCGATCATCACCCCTCTCTCGCGTTCGCCCCTGTGACAAAACCCCTAATCCGCTCGATGAGACTAGCGCCTCTCTCCTCTCGAACGACGCGAACACCCTCTTGTCCTCTCATGCGACACGATCATCGACCCTCTCCTCTTGTACGACCCTGCGAAAGCCATCACTACCCCTCTCGCTTCGATCGCGTGAATCAAGGCCACGATCTCAACGGTTCTTCTCCCCAACGTCTCGTTCAAGCCCTATATCTTCATATCTCCTCTCTTCTTCAATTTTCTACGAAAACTTTAAGTTTCTTTCCAATTTCTGGAGCTTTCAATTTGATTTCTTCGGCTCGTGAGGTTGTTTTCTTCTGGAAATTTACGGATCTTGCTTGAGGCTTTCGATTTCCTGTGGTTTTCTTACGCATCATCAATCACAATAGATTTTTATCTTCCTCATGCTTCAGTTGATTTCAGTTTCAACCGCTGGTAGATTTGTGCGAAAAATTGGATTTTTAATGAGTACTGGAGATGATGATTTGGGTTTCGGGGTGTCGTTTCTCCGATTGTGGCTACGAGGCCTCGTTGCCTGTCGGTTTTGGCTTCTGTGGGGACTGAAGGCCGAAAGGCTCGGGTTGGGGGTTCTGGGGTTCATTTGGGTTGGTTGTGGGGCTCTCGGGTCTCCTGGTTGCTCTCTGATGGCCTCGGCTCTCAGGCCTTTTGTTGTCTGGTACCAATGGTCCTCTGTATTGTCTGTTTTTGGGGTTTTAGCCTTCTATTTGACTGCCATGACCATGCAGTGCTTCGGGTTTTGCCTCCCTTGACTCTGGAGTAACCTTTGGCCCATCCCCACTCCTTCGTGGACTCTCGGAATATTTTTCCTGCAGCCCCTACATGAAGAAAAAATCCCTAACCTGATCCCTCTGGCCTAGAACCTTCAGAATCATTATGAGTTTGACTTTCGGTTTTTCCTCATGAAAGCAATTATTATGTTCATATCATATCTTGGTTCATTGCATAGAATAGTTTATGTGTGTTTCAATAATAGTTCAGATCTGAAATTTCTATCTTACTTTGTCACCATGTCAGCATTAATATTATGCCTCTTAATTGCTGGAAATGATCTCTTTAAGCATGCTAGCACTAGGAAGTTTAATGTTATGTTAAATTGCATAGTCCATGAGATGTTACTCATGATGTCACTGATAATGAATGACTGGTGGATGGAAATTGAGAATTGGCATATGACATGTCTGGTTACTACCACAGTTATGTAGATTCGATTTATTGACAGTGGACCCCCTTGACAACGTGATTTAAAAAATATTAAACTTAGAACCGACATGAATATTACACGAAACAAGGCTGCTAACTAATCAACTTAACATGACTTGCTGGTGTTTGAGAAACTTATAATTTGAGAGTGTGCGGGAGCGATTGGAGCCTACTTTTGGCCCGTATCTAGGAGGATTTTCGTTTATGGATCCCGAGTTCTTGATGCTCGGTCCGGGGTAGCACATCGCGGTCCAAGATGGTCTTTGGGTGCACATCGTGCTCTCCGTTATAAGTCGCGGCCTAGAATTATTTCACCTTAGCAAGTACAACATTGTAGTAGTTTGATGACATTAAATGATCATAATATGATATATATTTGCACCGTACCATTTATATCTGTTGCTCATATTTCCTTGTTATGCACTGTCATTATTACTGTTGTTTGGTTAGATATCATTTACTCTATAGAGTAGTGGTACCACTCCTATTGTTTCTACTAGGTGACGAGCATGGATTCCCGGAGGCTTCTAGGTACGGGGAGTCGGAGTTCACGATTCAGGACGCTGGGTCTTGAGGACTGGCCGAGTGTGAGTGGTTGCGTGTGAGTGAACTTGGCGTCTTCTCCATGTATTTTTGTTTTAGTCTTAGAGTGAGACAATGAATTGTATTTTTGTTTCATTGTGCTGAAATTTTGTAAGTATGATCTGGAAGTAATAAAATGAGTATCTTTATTTTTTTGATGTGCTCTCCTTTGTTTTCACTTGCATCTGGAAGACCTGCATGCGATTGTATAAATGTGACGGCACCCGGATACGGGGCGTTACAAGATTATCTGTGAAAGTTCTACACTCTTACTGCCTGCGACCTTCCATAATTTGTAAATTTTCCTGGAGAGTTTTCGGAGCTCTGTTTCAGGGTGTATGTGTGTGCGTTAACACCGGTTACATATTTGGCCTTTGGTAATACATGATGATTTTAAGGTACATGAGCTTGTAGGGGAGGCAATGTGGTTGACACATTGGTACTGGAGGAGAGTTCCAAATTCTAGAGGCCGAGATGATTTTGGAAGTGCATCAATGATCAGGGATGCAGTAGCATTAGAGGTAAATCTGTCATTACTGTAAGGATGTTTGGGCTCCTGAATTTCGCTTGCTCCAAACTTTAGGTGTCATAGGAAAGATGATTTGGAAGCAGTACGGTGTATGTGACTTCTCAGGATGATTCTTCCAAAACTGTATGGGTGTTTAGATTTGTTAATGTAGTGAGTACCAGATGTTTCAAGATTTCATAAAGCTCAGCTGCACTCATCTTCCTCTACCATCACAATAACTTTAGCCTAAACATGTCATCACACTACTTGTCTCTTTTCATCCCGGCCTTAAACTTAGATCATAACCTTGAGTGCATATGATCACATGATGAGAGATCGTGGTATTCTATCATTTTTATTTCACATCACATGTTCAGGCTGTAACATTAGCTGATGGCTTTACATCCTCAATTGAGGGTGTATGCAAGGTTAATGTTGCATCATTCTTACCATTATATTCAGTCTTGTATTTGTCTAAATTTTTAATTAATTTGCTTGTGGTAAGTCAGTTGATCCCTTCTTTGAATTGCTTCGTAATTTTTCTGATTATTGTGCCTTTGAGGAGCATGGAGTGAAGAAGATTGATATATGCCATGAGCATGTAGGACCATATCATTTGCATACCGAGATCGCTCCCATGACTTGTTCCAATAGTACTACCCCTCTAACCGTTCATTCCCGACTTAAATCTTCTTCGTAAAATGTGAAGATTCTCTCGTGAGTTTAATAAGCTGCCTACTTTAGATTATGAGTCGTGTCAGTTAGGGAAACACCATAGTGCCTTTTGTTTAGGATAAATAAACGTGCTAGCTATCTATTTGAAATTGTTTTTTCAAACATTTGGGGATCATGCCCAGTTAAGTCTAATTTAGTTTTTAAGTTTTTTAGTTTTGTTGGTGATTATTCTATGTAACTTGGTCATATATGTTAAAAATAGACGGCAATAAAAAATTCAGTTGATATGTCTAATCATACGTTGAGAAGTGATAATGCAAAAGAGGTAGTAATGAATTCACATGTTTTCTATTTGAATTTGATATCTAACATCAATCTTTATATATTTATACATCTCAGGGTTGCTCAACGTTAAAATAAGGTAGTATAGTTAGGATGCTTATTCACGTAAGCGTTCCTAAAACCTTTTGGGGGTGATGCTGTCTTTACTGCTTGTTGATTAATTAAATGCCAATAACTGTTCTGAATGGTTGAATGAATCTCTTATCAAGTTTATCCTCCCTCAGTTAAACATTTTCCTTTGCATTCGAAGATTTTTGGATGTGTCTGATATATTTATAATCATCATTTGAAGAATACCAAATTTGATCCTTAAAACTTTCAAGTGTGTTTTCTTAAGATATTCATGGATACAAAAAGGTTATACGTGTTATTGTCATATTAAGAACCAACATTTTTATGTTAGAAGATGTACATATTAATAACCAACACTTTTATGTTAGAAGATGTATACCTTTGTAGAGTTGCTTTCTTATTTTTCTACTTATAAAGATTACATAATGTCACATCCTGCATCCTAAAATATTAGGACACAGAATGGGACATGCCCGTGGCGTATTGAAGGCAAGAAGAAAACCTTTTTGACCTAGATACGCTAAGCGTGAATTAGTCACATGGTATTTTGCGTATGAAACTAACAGTTATCAACTATTATAATATAATTTACCGTCCAATGTAAACAAGAATGCTAATATGCTTGAAATGGAGGAATACGATAACCACAGAATGTAAGCAAATACGGTAAGGGAAAGTAGTCATTCTGAAAATAAATGTAGTCTAAGTGATGCTAAATTCATGAAAGTTAATAAAACATGAACATAGCTTCAATACTTTCAAGTGAATTAACAGAGAGTCCGGTAATAGTATTTAACCACAAGTACCATAAATGGACGATAAGAGAATGATAGATAACATTTGAATGGGGAATGGAATTAACGTAATCATCAGCTTGATGAGAATCACAATACTAGTCAAGCAAATATGTTGCATGTTTTGAATAAGAAAATTAGGTTTGGGATAAAGAAAATACAACCTTCACATTGTCAAGTTTCTATTGGCAAAAATTACCAACTTAGTTGAATATCGAGTCACCCCACGTATGTTTTGACGATGAGCAAACATATTGTGTACTAATGATATTTGAGTATAGGTCTAAGTTATGATAAAAGTCAAAGCTATGTGGAGTTGTCACGCCCCACTCCCCGGGGCGTGCCTGTTTTTCACATATAGTGTAGGTCCTGCTAGTTACCAGTGAAAACAATATAGGCTACGAGTAGAGATATATCAACATACTCATATTGAATTTCTCATGAAAATAAACAGGAAATTGTTAAAACTTACAATTTAAGGCCAGTATTTGCAACTACTATGACGAAATCTGTGTCCTCGTAAATTGGGTCCTCATCTAACTCTGAATCAACACAATTTAAGGCCATGATTGCAGCTACTATGACGAAATCTGTATCTTCGTAAACTGGGTCCTCATTTAACTCTGAATCAACACCAGGTGGTACAACAACAATGCAGACCTATTAGGTAAATCACAATGATTCTAAAATTTTGGAAGTTAAAATATGTGAACATGGAAAGCACTAACTAGGAAACGATAACTGAGAACAAATAACAGACTAATTAATATTTCATAATTGCATTAACATCTAAGACAAACATGCAACTAAGTTTGCAGTTAAAAGTAATACTAACATCATTTTATGTCAAACCTAGGCCGTGAATCATATTGGAGAGTACAGAAGCAACCAGGAAGTCCACCTTAGTACTCAAGGGCGCTCACCCAGGCCAGGCCCAAAGTAGGAACAATAGGGGGCCATGATCCAAAAGTAACAATGTGGAACTCATCAATTAAGTCCAACGGTACACTAGGGGACACATCCTGATTCATGATGTGGTCCAGGCTGGAACACCTGATGTGGTTAAGGTCATTGGGAGCATGGCTCCAGTCGCTCCCGTACTCTCTCTAATATGATTTACCCCAAAACCCAGTGAGTTTGTCGTGCCAAGTGCAAGCCAAGTGTACAGCTCTCCGTGCCTTAGTGCAACACTACATGTGTTGATCTTTATTGATGTCATTTTAAAACTTGATTTCTAGAATAAATCTTGAAATAAATTTAAGGCCACATTGGAATTAACCCATATCATGGGGTGCTATGTCATTCCAGTCTCAATCATACTTTCACGTTCAATTCTATTAAGTTTATTTCAATGGTATAACAATACATATATTCCAATGAATTTTCATTTCATTTTGGTTTCCATGGCACACTCCACATATTAATTATTCCCAATGTCAGGGGCCACTGTGCCTGATTATATTATCAAGAAGCATGTAGCATCAATAACATGGAACGATGAAACATTTAGCATGCTTTAGACTTTAACATCTAATCATGGGGCATGACTGTCAATAAACAAAAAATTCAGATTATACTAAGCTGGAGAATAAAAACTAACATGCTAAACAGACTAACACAGAAGATATATAATGCGAGATAGACTAAAGCTTAAAGTTAAATAAACAACCTGAGCTAACCTGCATGTCGAGGTAACGATCCGTGTCGCACCTTTAGAAATATGAGGGGGGAGGGACAATCTAGTTATCTCAGATAGATTTCATCATCGGTCATTTTGGGACTTAACCATGAGTCCATAGTTTTATTTGATCCTTTAGGCAGTGCTATGATCCAACATGTAGTAACTTAGATCCTTCAGGCAGAACGTCCCATACTTTCCAACGGTCTTTAAGGCCAAACCCTCATCTTCTATCATCGTGTAATTTCTAAGCCATCCTACAGCCTTTACCAAGCATCAAGTGTAATAAAAATTATTATCCGAATATGGCAACTCCGGAAAATCCCAGCAGATGTGATAAGGAAAAATTCCCTTAGGTCAGCCACAAATTTTTGGTCATGGTGACCATTTTCAGTCACAGGAAGGCTCTGCGGATTGTAGCGGAAAAAGGAAGGCCGGACAGTCTCGGTAAGGGGGAGAAAATCACCAAAACGGCCCGTAGACAAGGGAAAAGGGTTCTACGGGTCTCAGCCAAGTCGAAGGTCCTGCAGAAAATCATTTCAAAGGCCAATAGGGCTGCGGCGAGGGTCGCTGCCTTGCCCGGTGCTCAAAAACATCATCGCAGAGAAGGAAAACGCAAATCACAATATTTTTAAAATCCAAAATTAGAGAATCAAGGTGATTGTACCCGAAACTGTGAACTGATGAAGAAATCAGAAGAAATCCCAACTCCAGAGCTCAAACCGAACGTAAATCCAGAAGAAAAACCCGAATTTTCTTTTGAAAAATATCTTTTTATATAAAATCGAAACCCCAGGGGTTCATTTGGGCTCATTCGGGCTCATTCGAGCTTAAATAGAAGAAAAGGGGACCTAAGAAGCTCAGAGGGAAAGCCACGAAGTCGTAATCGTGTCAAAACTCTAGCTTTTAGGGCGTGGAAGAGAGAGGAGGAGATGACGCGTGTCTCGGTATAGAGCAGATGGGGCTTCTGTGGCTACATGCGAGGGTTTCCTTCTTATCGAAGGAAATTGAAGAGGGGGAGGCGGTCGAAAGAGTTGGCGAGAGGGGTTTTCATTGCCGCCTTGGAACGAAGTCGCGAGAGAAAGAGGAGAGAGAAAACGATGGGAAAATGAAACGGGAGTGAGGGGTCACGTGGTTCCTTGTATGGGAGAGTTTAAGTTCGGGGAAAAATAATTTGGGCCGGGTTTATAATTGGGCCTTCACAGGAGTAAATAAAGGCTTATATAGTCCAAAGTAATCAAGACATAGAATTAAGGGATTGCATTAAAGTGCTTCATTGCAAAATTTAATTTGATGTAAATTTTTATTTGTCTTGATTAGATTATTAAAGGTTTAGTTGAAGCTCACACATACGTAGGATATCTTAGAAAATATTTTTAAATGTTTAGAAATGATTTCAAAATTGTTTCTTCAGTTTTAAAGCTCAAAAAATTTCTTTTATAGGCTTACTAGTTGGCTAGAACAGACTTCCAGTCGACTAGTTATGCTATAAATAATGGCCAACTAAGTGTCAGATATTAGTTGAAAAGAGTTTAAGGACTAGTCGACTAACCAATGAACTCCAGTCGACTAACTGCATGGCTGAAAACTATTAATTTTCTACAGAGTTTTGACGTCGTGACTAGTCTACTAGGTGAAAGGATCAGTCGACTAGCTGAGCCATTAATCGATTAATTCAAGTACTCTAGTCGATTAATAACTATCCATTGACTCTAACAGGTTTTTCTTCAACTAAACGTTTTTGACCATTTTAGGGTGTTGATAAATTGTTTGATCCGATTTTCAGTATGCACATAGAGGGTTATTCAGAATTTATTTTCAAGATTTAATGATCTATTTTTCTTCAGAAAAATCAATTTTGTACTCAATCTCTCTCAAAAGAAAAACCCTCTTATTGGCCATATTTCTCAAAAGTTTTCAGTTATTTTTGTTGGCCAAATTCCTGCTCTCAAGAGCTTTGATTTGCAACATCATTTAGTGATCAACCAACTTATAGCCTCATAACTTCTACACAAGCTTCAACCTGACTATATGTAAATTGTACTCAAACAAATTGTAAATAATTCTCACTTGCATGTGAGGTGATTTCTCTCAAGAGGAGAGTTGTTTGTTTCTCGAGATTCCTCGATGTGGTTGTAATGTTCTTTCATTGTGGAAGGTGATAATGGAAAGCCCAAGAGAGCTTGGCTCTCTTGGGGACTGGACTAGGTCAAGAGTGACCGAATCAGGATACATTGTGTTGTTTGCGATTGCCTCTCTTTTCATGTTTGCGATTGCCTCTCTTTTTATGTTGACTGGTTTGTTCTTGCAAATATCTAAGCTTCCACAATTTCATCTTATTATTATTTGCAAGTAATATATTGTTGATTAAGGATTATCTTGGTAACTCAAGTTGAATCTTTAGATAGAAACTTTAGAGTTTGTATTAAATTTCATAAAATACTATTCATCCCCTCTACCCCTCTGGTGTTTTTGCTTGCCATCTCAGAATCCCAAGACTAGCTACTTAATTACATTGGCTTATCACCTGCATATTAGCTTCTCACCTGCCAAAGTCTCCCTTTTTGATTATCACCACAACCTTAAGGACCTCAATGTCAACCTCATCTTCCGTTGTTCACAAAGTGTATATGATAGGATTGGAGATGTATTTTGGGAAAAAGATTTGATTTTTATGGTAAAAGATGAGATTTTAGGGCAAAAGATGGGATTTTATTGGTAATTGAGTGAAATTACAAGGATTTGGCCTCAATTTGAGAGGATGACCGCTTTTCCAAATAAACGTAGGGCTATAAAAAATATAATCTAGATAATTACTCTCTACAATTTTCTTCATAATCTTCATTAATCTTCCCCCTTGTTTATTATAAAACTCTCCCTAATGAGCCGTCGCCCCATAATTACCAAAATATCTCCGACGTGGGGTTTTTAGCCGCCGCCCAGAAATTATATATTTGCCACTGCGACTAGAAATTACAGATTTGCAACTCTGCTCAGAAATTACAGCTTTGCCACTGCACCCAGAAATTACAGATTTGCCACTCTCCTTTAGCATTTTGCCGCCACTGCATTTTGACTCCTTTTGCCGATACCACTACTTGTTTGTGATCGTATTATTACTCTTCTATCAAAAAGACACATTGTCCTCAAGTTGAGAATCTGAAGAGGTGTTGGATTGCTCCTGGCCTCGCCAAACCCTTGCTGGCCTCCCCTATCCTCGTCGAAGCATCACTGACCTCCCCATCGTTATTGAAGCATCGCCGACCTTTCTTGGCCTCGCCGTTGCCTCTCCACGCATCGTCGTGTACGGTTCTGACTGGATTTGGCTAGATCTGACCGGATCCTTGGCCGGAGCGATCTCGCATCTTAGATCCGTCGTTCGGTTAGATTTTCTTTTCAAAAGAGACAACTTTTCCCTTGCCCTTGTCCAAAGACTTCGTTTTTAACTCTTGTCTTTGCTTGCCCTGTCGTTCAGCTGGATCTCCTCCTCAAAGGAGACAACTTTTTCCTTGTTCTTGTCCAAAGACGTTATCTTTTGCCTGCGACGATAAAAGGGAAGTGAATAGGCGGTGGTGGCAAAACCCTAGATGGCAGTGGCAGTTCTGTAATTACATGACGCAATGTCAATTTCATAATTTCTGTGCACAATGGCAGTCTCGTAATTTCTGGGTGCAGTGACAGAATTGTAATATTATGGTTAAAAATCCTATGTTTGAGGCATTTTGGTAATTATGAGGCGGCAACTCATTAGTAGGTGTTTTATTATAAATAAGGGAAAAGATTAGAAGAGATCATGGAAGAATATTGTGAGAAAGATTATTAGTAAGTTAGTTTAGATTAGTTTGTTGGAGAGTGGTTTTCCTCTCAAATTGAGGCCATTGGGAGAGCTATCCTATCGAATTGAGGCAAAACCATTGTATTTTGATAGATCTGAAGCAAATCTGAACTTTATAGATGAAAAACAGAAATTAAAAGATAACTTTGGCTACAATTGTAGGGGGAAACCATCCTCCCAAGACGCCGTTAAGAGGACATCCGCACTCTTCCCTAGAAATCACTCGAATAATTTGCATGCCTAGGACCGGCCGCCGCACCCTCCCGTATATTCCTTTTACCAAAATAACAAAGTACAAGTTTGCCCTTTTAATAATAAAAATAAAGAAAATAATGCAAAAGGTGCAAGCACGTCCCTGAGTCACTTGGTTGAGCCAGATGTCCCCTTGGTGCGCCGTTTAGAGTATGTGATGAGCCCATCATTACTCCCCCAAAAGAGCCACCTTGTCCTTAAGGTGGAAATCTGGAAATTGCTGCTTTATGGCGCTCACCAACTCCCAGGTGCTCACATGCTCTGGTAAGCCCCTCCAACGCACCAATACCTCACGCTTTCCAGTCACTCCCTTGCGCACCCCTTCAACTCCTCAGGCTCCAATAAGACCTCCATGTCTTCTGTCAGTGTCTCCGGAAGTGAGGGAGGAGTATGCTCACCAATCGCCTGACACAGCTGGGATACGTGAAACACATGATGGATGATCGATCCTGGGGGCAACTTCAATCGATAAGCTAATGGGCCCACCTTGGCCTCCACCTCAAACGAGCCAAAATACTTGGGGGAGAGCTTCTTATTCCTTCGATGAGTTAGTAACTTCTGCTTGTATGGACGCAGTTTCAGATAGACTATGTCCCCTACATTGAACTTGACATCTCGGCGATGTAAGTCAGCCCTCGCCTTTATGACCTGCCGAGCTCTAGCCAAATGGAGCTTCAGCTCCTCCAAAACCCGTCCCTCTCTGCTAAGTACTGCGCCACATCTGATACTGGAGTCGTCTCCTGCCCATAGTACAACAGATGAGGGGTCCCGACCATACAGAATTCTGAAGGGTGTCGTCTGAGCCACCGTGTGATTTGAGGTATTATACCGGTATTCTGCCCACGCCGGCCAACAAGCCCACTCCTTTGGACTCTCTGAGATGAAACACCGCAAATAAGTCTCTATGCTTATGTTAACGACCTTTGTCTGGCCGTCGGTCTGGGGATGGTAGGCGGTACTACGTTTCAGAACCGACCCCTGCAATCTGAAGAGCTCCTGGGAGAACCTGCTTAAAAGATCTTGTCCATATCAGAGACAATGGACTTTGGTGGCTCATGTTAACGACCTCTGCCACCGAAACTGCGCTGTAAGGGTGCCTGAGTGGTATGAAATGCGCATATTTGCTGAGGCGATTTACCACAACAAATATCAACGTGAATCCCCTGGACTTAGGTAACCCGTCAATGAATTCCATAGAAAGGTTCTCTCAGACTCGCTCTGGCAAGGACAGTGGCTGTAGTAAGCCTCCTAGGGACATCACCATATATTTGTGACGCTGGCACACGTCACACTCAGCTACCATCTTGGCCACATCATTCTTTATCCCTCGTCAATACACCTCTCTAGCCAGTCTCTGGTATGTCTTAAGGACGCCAGAATGTCTGCCCACGGCACTGCAATGAAACTCCTGTAATATGGCTGGGATGTAGGGTGGAAGTCCTCGGTATCACTAGGTGTTCCCAATACAAGCGTCTGCCTTCCTGTAAGGAATATCTGGATGATCTGCTGATCCCTGTAAAAGTGCCGCTCTAATGTCTTCTAGCTCCTGGTTCTCGACCTCCCTCTGCAGTGGCTCCCAGTCCTGTAGTACTGAAACCGATATCGTCGCCAACTGAGCATCCTCATCTCGCCGTGATAAAGCGTCGGCTGCCTTATTCTCCAGCCCGGGACGGTACTCTATCTCGAACCTGTAGCCCATCAGCTTTCGTAACTATTTCTGGTGCTCCTCTGCCACCATGCGCTGCTCCAACAGCTACTTGAGACTCCTCTGATCTATGCGCACGAGTAAACATCTTTCCAGGAAGTATGGCCTCCACTTCATGATAGCCAGGACTATAGCCATCAGGTCCCTCTCATACACTGACTTCAATCTGGCCCTCGCTGTCAACACCTGACTGTAGTAAGTAATAGGGCGCTGATGCTGCATCAGTACCGCCCCTAGACCATGTCCCGATGCATCAGCCTCCACCACAAAAGGCCTCAAAAAGTCAGGTAATGCTAACACCGATACGGTCGTTATGGCCTTCTTCAAGGCCTCAAAAGCAAGCATTGTCCCGTCGCTCTACACGAACTGATTCTTCTTCAACAGCTCCGTTAGTGGCCATGTGATCGTCCCATACCTCTCTACAAACCTCCTGTAGTACCATGTGAGGCCTAGGAACCCCCTCAACCCCTTGAGAGTGGTGGGGGGTGGCTAGTCCAACATCGCTGCAATCTTCGCCCTGTCTGCAGTCACCCCCCTCTGAGGACACCACATGGCCCAAGTACTCTACCTGAGGTTGCCCAAATAAACACTTCTTTCAATTTCCATACATCTGGTGGTACTACAGCTCCTGGAACACCACCTTGTTCATCAACTCTTGAAACGTGGCTGAGGCGTTATTCAAGCCGAAGGGCATGACTAGAAACTCATAGTGGCCTTCATGAGTCCTGAAAGCCGTCTTGGGAATATCCTCCTTCCTCATTCTGATCTGATGGTAGCCAGATTTTAGGGTTATCTTTGAAAATATGGCTGACCCTTGTAACTCATCGAGGAGCTCGTCAATCACCGGTATAGGAAACTTGTCTGGCACAGTTTCCTTGTTCAGCGCTCTGTAATCCACGCAAAAGCGCCAGCTCCAATCCTTCTTCTTCACCAACAGCACTGGACTGGAGAAGGGACTCACACTGGGTTGGATGACCCCTGCCTGAACCATCTCTGCCACCATTCTCTCTATTTCATCCTTCTGTATCTGGGGGTAGCGGTATGGCCAAACACTGATAGGGGACACCCCTTCGCGCAACACTATGGCGTGCTCGTAGTCTCTAGGTGGCAGAAGACCCCGAGGCTCCTGAAAGACATCTCCAAACTGCTTCAACATCGTTAGCACCTCTCGTGGGACCTGCTGCTCCCTACCTGCATCAGCATCTCCCTCTCCTGTCATCACGTGTAGCTCTACCAAGAACACTCCTCCCTCCGCCTGGATGACCCGTACTATGGTCTTCCAGTAGACCAGTACCCTGCACAGACTGGGGTCCCCCCCTGCAGCAACACCGCTTTCCCCTTTTCCTGGAACTCCATCCTGAGAAGTTTCCAGTTCGCCTTCATCTTTCCCAACGTCTGCAGCCAAGTCATGCCAGTATGACATCTGTGCTGCCTAGATCTAGAGGCAAGAAATCTGCTAGTAACTGTATCCCCTGTAATGTCATCACCAGTCCTCGACACACTCCCCTGCTGCTCTTCTTCTTGCTCGTCCCCATCATCACACTAAAAGTGCCACTGTCGTCCAGCTGCAGGCCATGCTGCTCCACTACCCTCCTGGAGATGAAATTGTAGGTCGCCCCCACTGTCGATGAGAACGGTTACCGCCTGATCAACGATATGCCACTTCAACTTCATGGTATGGTTCGGGGTGAACCCCACCATAGAGTTAATGGAGACCTCCGCTACATCTAACTGACGGTCCTCCGTGTCCTCAATGGCCTCGTCCTCAACCTCAACATCCTCATCATCATCCTCCAACAGCAGTACATGCAACTTGTGTCCTGCGCACCTATGGCCTGGGGTAAACCACTTGTCACACCTGAAGCAGAGCTACTTCTGACGCTTCTCCCTCATCTCCGCGTCAGACATCCTCCTGAACTGTCCTCCTGCTGGTGGCGCACTGCCTCTCTCATCGGCCTTCTCCTCGCCAGCCTGATCTGTCCCAGTGACGGTCCTCACCCCTCCCGCCACAGCTGAGGCCCCACGCTGCACCTGTCCACCGTACCCGCTCCTCACTCGCCTCTCCTCAGCCTGGACGTTGTCAACCATTTGTGCCAACTCCATGACCTCCGCCAGCCCCTTGGGCTTGTATGGTCGAATCCTTAAATGAGTAATGGGCTTCAAGCCCTTCATGAATGTGCCCTCCAATGACTCATCGGTGACCCCGTGCACTCGTCCAGATAAGGTCTCAAAATTCTCAATTACTCTCTTACTGGTCCGTCCTACCTGAGAGCAAATAACTGCTCGTGAAGGTTTTCCAGGTGGGGATCCCGAAACCTCTCCAGAATGAGATCCTTAAGCTCCTCCCAGCTGCGAAAATGGTGCCTCATTTCCTTCCACTGATACTAACCTAAGGCTCTCCCCTTCATGCATATGTCTGCTGCCTCCAACTTCTATGCCTCCGTCATGTGATACGCCGTGAAGTACCTCTCTGTCCGAAAAAGCCACGCATGCGGGTCTTCTCCCTCGAACACCGGCATCTTCAGCTTGCTTACACTGCCAGCACCTCCAAAATGCCACTAGTCTGGCCTCCCATCTGTGCGCCTGAACTGGTGATACTGCTGCCATCTCTCATTCTGTGTCTCATATCCTTCATGTAGCCCTCCACAGTGGTAACCATAGTCCCCTCGGGGACCTCCACCGTGACTGCCATACTTATCCCAACCCTCACCAGCTCCAAAATCACTCCCGTAGGCTCCCTCACCTTCGTCCACGTAATTTCTGCCACCTCCTTCGTCCCCGTGGTAGGGGGCTCTTGCCTGCTCCTGTCCAGAAAACTCAGGGGCCTACAAAACTGTTCCTTGTACCTCGGACGACGCGGCTGAAGGCCGGAATAGGCAGGTCGGCGGCTGGGGTGCTCAGCGAACACCCCTGGCGGCTGCCATGGGTTCGTCGCTGCCTGTAAGGTCTGTCGGTAGCCCGGCGGGGCTTCTGATGGGTCCAGCAGGGTCGGCCGACCCTGCCGATGGCCGACAAGGTTCGGCCGGCCCTGTCCCCCGCCACTGTTAGGGTTCGGCCACCCCCTAGGATTCATCTGGGGGCGGCTGACTACCCTTGACCCCTCTTCGTGGTTCCATGCTCCACTCGTTCCTCTAGGGGTCTTTATCCTCTTTGAAGTACTCGTCGGCATCTGAAAGCAACCCTTCGTCAAAAGTCTCCTTCTTTTCCTTCATCTTCTTCAAAGGTGGGACCTTTTTTTTTGAAGAATTAGGGTTCGCGCCGCCGTTTCCAATCTTCTCGTTGAGCTCCGATAATTGGAAGAGGATCTGTGCAAGGGATTCGTTAGATCTATCTTGTTTAGCCGCGAGTCGATCCACGGAAGTCAACTTTGCGATCGACTCGTAGTTCCCCGCTACGGTTTTCTTCAACTTTTGATCTCTCCATTGCTCTTCTCCTCCACCGCTTCGCTTCGATCTTTATTCCTTGTTGACGCCGCCATGGATCGTAGACACTCCGATACCAAATTGATAGATCTGAAGCAAATCTGAACTTTATAGATGAAAAACAGAAATTAAAAGATAACGTTGGCTACAATTGTAAGGGACAACCACACTCCCAAGACGCCGTTAAGAGGACGTCCGCACTCTTCCCTAGAAATCACTCGAAATATCAATAATTTGCATGCCTAGAGCCGGCTGCCGCACCCTCCCATATATCCCCTTTCCCAAAATAACAAATTACAACTTTGCCCTTTTAATAATAAAAATAAAGAAAATAATGCAAAAGGTGCGAGCACGTCCATGAGTCACTTGGTTGTGCCAGATGTCCCCTTGGTACGCCGCCTAGAGTATGTGATGAGCCCATCATATTTCCACTTATTATTAATAAAAATACTATCTTTCTTCCAAAATCTATTGCAAATCCTATCAAAGTGTTATCGGAACGTTCGATTATGTAATCAATGGCGGTGGCGGCAAAAAAGTGGATATTTTGGAGGAAAATCTAACGAGAAATGTGGATGTGCTCATGAGAACGATGGAGGAATGACAACAGGCGATGGAGGAAAGGATTTCTTCGATGGAGGAAAGGATATCATACTGGATGAAATCTTCGATGAAATGCTTGATAGAATCAGCGATGGAAACCCCAATGAAGCAAATATCAGAGTTGAATAACTGCCCTCTGCTTGAGGTGATGGCTACAAAGACAATTCTGGACAAAGGCGAAGACAAAGTTGAAGATCTGAACCAAAAGGTGAAATCTTTGAATAATGGCAAGGAAAAAAACTATTACCTTTGAGGAGCAGATCTTACCAAGTAACGGCGCGCACGATCCATGTGTGGATCAGGATCAACCCTCCAATCCTTGGGGGTGCGGCGAAACAAGGTGGCAGGCCGCGGGGAGGCCTGGGACGCCGCCCACTACCCTATGGGGCCCATGGGTCCCCATCGTGGGGGCGGTGCACATTGGAGCGGCAGATGTGGGCCCACAGGGGCTTGACGGCAGACCAACGACTTTTTCGGGGATATCGTGTGAAGCCCATTTTTTTTTAAAAAAAGGCCTTAGGCCTTTTTCTTTCTTTTTTTCTTTTTATTTTTCTCTCTTTCTTTTGCTCCCAGCCTAGCCCACAAAGACCACAACTAAACCCTCTTCCTTTGCCATTCTCTCTCCCCCCTCCCAATCTCTCTCGCGTCTCTCTTTCTCTCTCGCGAACAAACACGCATGCGGCACGCACGAAATAGCCGCAACAAAAAAAAAGAAAAGAAGAAAGATCAGATCGGATCTCATCCCCTCTCCTCTACATGCCAGCACCTCCTTGGGAGCAAAATCGAAGCTCTTCTTCCCTCCACCTCCTACTACACATGTCTCATGTCAAACCCTGAAATCTTGGGGGTTTGACACGTTTTTGCTTCAGATCTGAAGCTAAAAGCTTCGTGGCACCTCCTCAGCTCTTCTATAAGACATTTAGATGTTCTCTTCCAGTATTTAAGCTTGGGTAAGTCCAAAAATTTCAGCTTTTATCAAATATTTTGTTTTTCCAAAGGAAAGTTGCTTTTTATGCGATTTGGGGGTTTTCTACCTTGCTTGAGGACAAAAGGATTGATCTGATTTCTGGAGTTGGGATTTTCTATTGAGTTCATCATATGATTTCGAAATTCAGGTAAAACACTCTCAACTTCTGGAATTTTGGAATTAAATGTTTATGTTTCATTGCTATGATGATTTTTGAGCGTAAGTTGGGTGTTCTTGGGCTTGGTGGCAACCCATGCCGCTGCCCTAGTTCTATCGTGCCTTTATCGTGACTGATTGAGCCTTTTTTGGCTCTAAAAATTTCAGCCAAATCTTCTTTGGCTCTGATTTCCCTGTTAAGAAATTTTGGGGATATTGACATAAATATGCCATCTCTTTTTGAGTATGGCTGTACCCTCTTTTGTTCTATGAAGATCATAAACTAATAAACCATGACTTATTGGATGATTGGTTATCTTTTGAGCTAAGTTATACACCTTGTCCCTTAAAATTCAGAATACCCGATGATGTTTTAGCTGAGGGTTCCGACCCTTTAGCCCTATGCGAATGCTTGAAGGATTATAAAATTAAACCATGAATTTATGGTTTGATAATTAAGTCCCTATGTTGCCTAAGATGAAATTAAAACCATGAATTTGGTTAAGTCCCATTAAAATGATTAATGATGATATTTACCTGAGATAACTACC
Source organism: Scilla litardierei (assembly GCA_030789695.1). Taxonomy (NCBI): domain Eukaryota; kingdom Viridiplantae; phylum Streptophyta; class Magnoliopsida; order Asparagales; family Asparagaceae; genus Scilla; species Scilla litardierei. The sequence continues at coordinate 12,073,243 of CM061137.1, read as the reverse complement.
AATGACCATTTTCCAATTGAAAATCCCCCTTAATTTTAAGGCAAAGTATCAACCGTATCATGATTCCTAGATTCAGATATTTAGTACTTAAGTAGCGCTTTATTTCAATTAATGCTCAAATGAAACATTGTTCATAATATCCGTCACTTGTAGAACACTTGTTTAATTAATAACATGACTGCTACCATGTTACTCGTTGCCATGCTATTAATTCATGTTTCAAGAAATTAATATTTGCTATATGTTAAGTCCATGACATTGAATTTAGTTTTATAATGGGTGTGCAATAACAACTACGGACACTAGAAGAAAGTCTTGTTGGCATGTCCTGTTATGAATATCACATGCAACATCTTCATGGAACATTTTGTTAAATTCATGGATATGAAAATGTATGGTACCACATATGACACCCACATATTGTCTAAATTCAATGTGATTATAATTGAAATAAGAAATTGAATACTTGCATCATGTGACAAATAAAAGAAATATTAAATTAGCATAACACTTGTGACATATCACCGAGAGGTTGAGTGATGTAAACTTGGCTTATACTGAGCACTTGAGACTCACCGGGTATGTGGTTAATCATATTAGTGGGAGTAGGGGGCGACTAAAGCCATGATTTGTTCTATATGACAGTGTTACTTCGGTTGTTAATATAGGTCAAATGAGTCAATTTGTCCGTCCTCGTGTTGTTTTTGGTGGGCTTAGCCAGGGTGAGCGCCCCCGTGGCTTGTAGTGGACTCCTTGGTTGCTTCTGTACTTCCCAATATGATTCACAACCTAGGTTTGGCTTAACTTGTAGAAAGTAAGAAATCTTAATGATGCATGTTATATTATTCTCTATCAGTTTAAGTAGTTATTTCCTTGGTAAATTGCAATGTCGTTATTTTGAGCCTTATTTTCGGTAGTTTTACATGCGCTCACATAAATGTTTAAGCACCAAAATTCTTGAAGTTATTGTGATTTTCCTGGTGCTCTTACTATGCATTGAACACTAGGTGTTGGTAGTTCTGAGGAGTTTCGTGCAGTCGGGGTTCTAGAGCCAAAAGTGGAGTCTGCTGATCTTTGACTTAGAGGTAGTCATGTATATTATCTTTGTAGAACTTTTTGGTGTATTTAGGTCTTAGAACGTGATCCTATTTTTGTGATGTATATAGATCATGTTCTGAGGACCTCTTTTGTAAACTCGCTTATATAAATAAAGTGAAGTTTTTCCTTTACGCATTTTTGTACATATCTGCTCATAGCTTAGATTGTCAACACTGGTTAACTGCAAGACCTGCCAACTTTGTGAAACATGCTGTGGCCCCGGGTTGTGGGGCGTGACATATCGAGACGACGATGGAGGCTTCTAAGTCTTTGACAAGAGTCGGATAAATCCATGTCTATTTTCGGAATTTCATCTTGAGGGTAAGGTGGCTTTTTGGAAGGGAGTAATGATACAATTATGTACAAGCGACGCCGGCAAAAGGAGAGTCAAGGAGTAGCGACTGTAAAATCTTAGCGGGCAGTGTCAGTTCTGTAAGTACATGACAATGTCTATTCTGTAAGTACTAGGCACAATGACAATCTCGTAATTTCTGGACGCAGTGGTAGTTTTGTATTTTTTGGATGCAGTGACAGAACTGTAATTTCAGTGCTGAAAATCATGGGTCAGGGGCATTTTGGTAATTACGGGGCGACAACTCATTAGGGGGATTTTTTAAATAAGGAGAAAGATTAGATGGAGATCATGTTAGAATATTACGAAAAAGATTATTTGTATGTTGTTAATTTAGATTAGTTTATTGGAGAGTGGCATTCCTCTCGAATTGATGTCATTGGGGGAGCATTCCTCCTCTCGAATTGAGGCCAAACTATTGCATTTCCACTTATTAGTAATAAAAATCCCATCACACCACCCAAAATCTAATGCAAATCCTTTCGGTATACCAAGATAAAAGAGGATTCCAGAAGTTTGCTTGTTTCTTCCAACAAGTTAAGATCTTAATCTATAATGATGAAAAAAATGGCAAGTGTTTGTGTTGTCCAACCGCTCACACAAGCGAACATATTTGATACATTTATCAATATGAAAAATCACTTTGTTGATAGAGCAAATAGATTTAGAAGAAGATAATGCTGCCGCATATGTATCACAGTTTATTCAGTTAGGCGTAGTAGAATATAAAAATATTACACTCAAACCTTGCTACAACTTTGGAGTTCTGGTGTTGCAGCATAAATTTTAAAATGGTATCTGAGCAACTCAGGTTTAACACAGGCTGAGTGGGCATTTGGAAAGCTGATTTAGCAAAAAGATCGCGCAACACACAAAGCCCGGTTTCAGCTCATAAAAGGGAACTCAACCTGTGGAGGCATGTTAGAATATAAATATGTTAGATCAAATCTGTACTCAACAGTGCTCTTGAAACGATGAACAAAATCAGACTTATTTATATATACATGTGTATTTTGTTAGGTTTCAAAACTGACCCGATAAACTTCAGCTTGGCTTCTAGAAATAATAAGTTTACATATAAAGCCTCATGTGCTTCTTAATATGCAACCAAGTTACTAATTTGCATTACATTGCAAATTTATTGAAAGTGTTGTGTTTGTATCTTTTTGTGCATGTATGTGTTCCAAGTAAATTTTGCATATACATAAGTAAATAAAGCTTTTGATCGTATTGCATGAAACCCAAGTATCCAATATCACGATCCGATGTGACCACTATCTGATGTGATTTTATTGAGTCCATGAAGCAAACCCCAAATTTTGGGATGAAGGCTATGATGACAATGATGATTTCTTTTTCCATACTGTACACATATCCTGAATTTTCAACCTCTCTGAGTCCACTTACCGTACCATACCATGTCTTCTTAGTATGATTTACACGTAATAGCGCAACCTAGGTTGTTTTCGTCCTGATTCTCATCAACTAGTTGGAAAATATCAAGAAAAGAATAGTGGGTAGATTTGTTATAGCCATATTAAGACATTTGTTCTTTGTTGCTTGTAACATATTTTGCAAGACAGATGTGCACCTTACCACCGTAAAGTTTCTATCCCATTTCATCAGGACCCACTTTGGAATTTAAGGAATAGCTTTGTATTACATTGACCGCTGTTGGATGTTTATTGGAAATTTTGAATCGCAATAAAGATTCTGTTTAGCCTCTCCATGGTTTTGCAACATATTTATGACATCTCAATTCTTGTCTCATTTGGTTACATTAGAAAAATTGAAGTTCATCAGATTTTCTTTGAGATAGCATCATCATATAGATTATGACTGCAGACCTTTAAAGCAAATTCAAAATACTATGTATATCCTCATACTAATTGGGGCCATGATTTAGAAAAACTAATGGTCTTCATGCTAGGACAACAACAAGACTGCATTCATTTTCAATTAGTTTTAACTTTTTAATCTTTGTTCAACAGGTAGACAGAGACCGTGGTAGTTCGTTCTGTTGATGAATATTGTAAGAGTGCTTGGATTTCATCTTTCCATTCTTGTGTGGGCGGGCGAGCTTCTTTTTCTTTGTTTTTGTTGTGGTCTTCTTTTTCTTTGTTTTTTTGGTGTGTGTGTGTGTGTTTTTGGTTGGGGGGGGGGGGGGGGGGTTTACGTTAATGCCTGTGTTTTATCCAAAAAATTTGGCTATCAGGCAGTCGCTATTGGTGTTTATTTCATAGTTTTAGGTTTCGGCCTTTTATCCAAAAAATTTGGCTATCAGGCAGTCGCTATTGGTGTTTATTTCATAGTTTTAGGTTTCGGCCGAAACCGGCCGTTTCGGATCGGTTTCGGAGGGGACCGGTCCGAAACCACACGTTACTTCTCGGTTTCGGCCGTATCGGCCGGGGTTTCGGTCGTATCGGCCGGGGTTTCGGCCGCATTGGCCGATACCCGGCCGAAACTTGTCCGATACCGACTGAAACTTAAAAAAATGAAAACAAGAAAGAGGAGGATGAGGAAACATCACCAAAATCCAGAAAAAGAAGAAGAAACGAAGAGATGGACGTACCTCATGGTCGCCCGTCTCCCGTCGCATCCCCGAAGAAGCTCGCATCCTGCAATTTGAGGTCTTACATGGTAGCATATTCTAGCATTTAATTTAAATTTTGTTTGCACGGTGCAAGTGCAATTGTCCAACACATGCTAGCATTTATTAAGAAGTTTGACATTTTGAGTGAGCTGGCCACTAAAGGCTTTCCATTTAATTACAAGCTTGACATTCAGCCACTAAAGGTTTTCCATTTATTTACAAAGTTATCATTTTCAGCCACCAAACCCTTCCATTTATTCAAAAGCTTGCCATTCTCATTTATTTTCAATCCTGTTGATAAAAAAAATGTAATATATTTAGCATAATACTTTTAACAAAATGTGTAACTAGTAAAAAGGTATTTGTGCTAATATTTGATAATATTTGATAGTATTTAATAGAGTTTTAAGTATCTGAAACTACCGATACCGATGAAACGAAACTACCGTCCGAAACCACCGAAACGGACGACACCGATACCGAAACCTAAATTTTGGGAAGAGCGATACCGAGACCGAAACCGAGACCTAAAACCTTGGTTTATTTGCATTATGATCTTGAACTTTAACTTTTGGTAGTCTTGGTATAAGGTTGTGATGGTATCTGTTTAGTGCTTGTTGATGACACTACACTTGACCCATGCTGGTAACAAAATTTAGATGTAATTTATTGTTCATGCATTTTGCTCGGGCAGTGGTATAAATATTTTTTTCTTCTCGCTTTGGGTTTATTCCTAAGATCTAGCTGATGGGTGCCTGAAGTTGGGCTGAAATTCGATATTTTTACATGTTAAATGTCCACCCATATCGAATTATGTTTTGAATTACGCAAACATTAGGACGTTTCAATAATTGTTTGAAGGTAATCTTGTTAATTAATAAGCTATATTCAAATGTGGTTCATATTTCATAGTGAAAATTTATATGTAGCATTAGATGCCTAATTGAAGGTCATGTTGCTTTAAATCTATTCAGGAGTTGGTTTGTAATACTTGTAGTGGCAATTCATATCACATTTTATTTTGAGCTATTATGCCGGCTTTTTTTGTAAAATTTTCAGTTCTGTACATGGCAGGTGTTGTTGCTTGCTCTTGCATGTTGGAGTTTCAGTTTTACTAGTATATGTGCTTTCGGATTGCTGGCTTACGTTGGGTATATTTTATATGCCTTCCCTTCATTGTTCCGCTTACACCGGTTGAATGGCTTGCTTCTTGTCTTCATTCTCCTTTGGGCTGCTAGTACATATATCTTCAATGTGGCATTTACATTCCTCAACAAAGAATTCAAGAAGGTATTATACATTACCCTTGAGGATTCTGTCTGATGCGACAATGAAATTTTGGTTGAGGATGCTGCCTGTTGGGGCAATGGATCGTTGATTACATCTTTTACAAACATATTTCAGGACATGGAAATTTGGGAAACTGTTGGATTTTGGCACTACCCTATACCCGGACTTTTTCTACTTGCACAGTTTTGTCTCGGTGTTCTTGTTGCCATTGGTAATCTTGTTAATAACTCAGTTTTTCAGTATTTATCTGGTGAGGGTGGTTGTTCCTCAAACGACGATCATTCAGTACAAGGTGAGTTCATATTTGGCAATACTGTTAGTATTCTCAATCGACCTTTTTAAGCAATATATAAAAGTAAGAGGACTTTTGTGTCAAGCCAAAATATTTTATAATTAGATTCTAATTAGTAACTAGAGTTTGAGTAGAAGTAGGAGTTGGGATAAGAGTTGTACACATGGATTGAGGTTTCGGCCGAAACCGAGAGGTTTCGGCCGTTTCGGATCGGTCTCGGAGGGGACCGATCCGAAACCCCCCAGATTTCTCGGTATCGGCCGAAACCGCCCGGTTTTAGCCGGTTTCGGCCGAAACTGGGCGGTTTCGGCCGATACCGGCCTTCATTTTTTGGGTAACAGCAAAAGAAAAAAGAAAAGAAGAAGAAGAAGATGCTGTTGCTACATCAAAACATCAAAAAGAACGTCAAAAAATCAAAAAAAAGAAGAAGAAGAAGAAAACGAAGAGGAAGATCAAGAAGAGGGGGACTTACCGGATCTCCAGTGGCCACCCTCCAGCCATCGTCCAGCGGCCACCCTCCAACAGCTTCCCTCTTTTTTTCAACGATGGGCTGGCTGGACGGATGGGGGCAGAGAGAGAGAGAGAATGCATAATGTGTTTATTTTTATTTAAACAAAAAGCCTGCAGTTGCATTTATTTGAGCAAAAAGCAAAATGAATGGCAAACTTGCAAATAAATGTTAAAGGTTAATACAAATGTGTAAATTAAGCTCAAATATTTTTCTTGCTATTCAAACTTGTAAATAAATGCTATCTCACTTCTTTTATTTACAAGTTTGCCATTCTATTATAGCATCATGTGATACATTTAGCATAATGTGTAAAGTGAATAGCAAATTCTTCCTAATTATTTTTAATTTTGATAGTAGTATACAAAATTGTAAATACGCATTAGTCATACAAATTTGATAGTATTTGATTAATACTTTAGTTAAAATATTTAATGCATTTGAGAGTATTTGATACTAATTGATAGGATTTTAAGTAGTTAAAATTACCGATACGGACGAACCGAAACTCACGTCCGAAACCGCCGAAACGGACGATACCGATACCGAAACCTAAATTTTCGGAAGAGCGAAACCGAGACCGAAACCGAGACCTCAAACCTTGGTTGTACATGTATTGTTTTTAGCTATATAAAGTATAAATTGCGCCAATACCATAGCTTGGGGTGTGGTTTGCTTCAATGGCTTCATTGTGATTCCATTGAAGTTATACTCGAACATACTTATATTTTTTCATAAGATAAAGCAGTTAAATCAGTGTAGTATTGTACATGTATTGTTTTTAGCTATATAAAGTATAAATTGCGCCAATACCATAGATTGGGGTGTGGTTTGCTTCAATGGCTTCATTGTGATTCCATTGAAGTTATACTCGAACATACTTATATTTTTTCATAAAATAGAGCAGTTAAATCAGTGTAGTAAAAAAATAGCTTATTTCAAAACGAATTTGGTAGAAAAATGTGTCTATGAAGTTGACTCTTCCACAGGTTTTCTTTATTTTTGTTTTTTTTGTCTCACATAGTACTTACAAATTGGTCCAACTGCTTGTTTGCTTGACTCCAAAGTACAAGTTGAGTTCTTATTTAACGAGTGAGAGACTATATGATATTGATGTCAATCTATATTTACATTACTTAACTCAATATCAAAATAGATTTATTCTTTTATTTTACTTCCCTTCTTCTTCATTTACTCTTCCCAATTTTTTAACATCTCTTCACCTGTGAAGATGCTCCCTAGTGGCCTGCTCCACCCTGCCACTGTGCACTTATTTATGTTTTTTACTGCACTCGCCTCTTACTCCTGGTAGTGGAATATCTACCTCAAAGTAAGCTCTACTATATTAAACACAGCTTATTCCTCGTCAAAGTAAACTCCCATAAATTAAACACAAAATTCTCATTACCTTGGTTTTCACTAATGAACTAATGAACTTTATTATCACTGTTTTCTTCTTCTTTTTAAGTGTAAATTACATGTCATACCCAATGTTAGTTCTTTAATTGAGTTACTTTATCAATTATGTAGTTTACTTTTATGACACATTATCTGCAATACTCTCATGTCACTTATTTTTTTTTGCTTTTTACAGATAAAGAAGACACAAAAGTCTTGATTATAGCTACGATAGCGTGGGGTTTGCGCCAGTGTTCCCGGGCTATTACCTTAGCCCTGATTTTTCTGCGCGTTATGAAGCCTGGCTATATTCATGCTGCATATAGTATGGTGAAAAATCCCTTATCTTATGAAGTTTTTAAGTTAATTGGTATCTATACGTTGTTCATAGCATAGTTTGAAAAATCTACCGATACCAGTATGTATCGCTCACATTATATTGGATTGCAAGCACCCGTATGATTCAACCAAAAGATGCAATACTGTTGATATAAATTAGGAACAACTACTAAAACATGATAGTTTGGTTTTAAGCACAAGAAATTGAAAATTTGTCATTCCAGATAATGATTGAAAGAATCTCATTTAACATTCAAAACTATGGTGTGAGAAATCTGTCTATGTACATATCGACCATTTTGGATCGGATTCGCATGTGATAAAATTCAAACCACTGTTTATTTGGACCAGACAAAGTTCATTGGGTTTCAACACAATGCGTAGTTATAAGTCAGTGCGGTTATAATATTGGGCTAAAATATCCATCGCTAAAATGAAGGCATATTTAAGTTTAGCTGATTTATTTATGTAATATCTTTCATTGTATCTTTCATGGCACGATTAGTTCATTTGTTGAACGAGTTAGATAGAGAAAGATATGCCACTGTCTTGGTTGGCACAAATAATTACTAGATAGATTAACACTTGCTGAAGGTGCATCATTACCTGATGCACCCAACTACTACTGTCAAAAACAAATATGCATAGAACTAAACACATTATGGACTACTCAACTGGGTACCATGCAACAGTTAAACAAATCTTATTGCTATCAAAAACGGAAAAGAAACTCAAACAATCAAAATCTGAAATTTGACTCAAATCAACTAATAAAGAGACATTGATTCTCAATCAACAAAAGCTATGGTACCAATTATATAAAACAACCAACTAAAGAAGACTGGATTTTTTTGAAGGGAAAAAAATCCATCTCTAATCAACAAATCCTTAGCATGTTCTTGGGATGAATAAAGGCTAGAGTTATGTGCAACATTTCATTGTTTCAAAGAGATTATAGATTGGAGGAAGATAGTTTGGTAAAAGGAAACAATTTCACCAAGCTGAAAGTGACTCAGAGATCTAGAAAAGCTGTTATAGGTGTCAAGATGATTTTCAACCTCTATACTAGTGCAACATTAGTTCAAGACCCCTGAGAAATATTGAGCTTTAGGGGAAAGGGAGGTAGGTAGTAGTTGTTGAAGAAGGTTGGGAGCATGAATTTTAGATGTTGGAAGGAGATAACAAGGTCCAAGGCCATAAGGGCTGTTTTAACCATCAAAAGTCTTCAACTTGACTGGGTATTTAAACATGTTTAGAACTTTGTTATTAGCGTAAAGCAACCACGATCTGAAAACAAATGTAGATTTGGTTATGGCAGACGTGGATCTAAACAGTTTTCAGATCTGTATTTGGCAATGGTAGGTATGGATCTAAACATTTTTCGGATCTGGATATGAACATTTGATTTTGTTGATATGGATCTAAACAGCTGTTGAAAAGAAGGGTCTTCTCGTGCGAATGCCGACCCTCAATTCTTCCCCATTATTTTCCTTTTCCGAGGTAGAGATAGGCAATGCCTCTGCTGCATGAGAGGAGGCTCTGTAGCGGCTATGTACCTGGATTTAGTAGATACGGATTGAAAATGTTTTGGATTTGGATAGGTATCGAATAAATCTCCTAAAACCTAATACATTCTACTGGACATAAACTGAAATAAAAAACAAAGAAAAAATTAAACTAGAGAAACAAAGTTAAAATGAATTAAAATGTGGGTGCCTCACTAACCTGCAAGCAAGACATGGATGGGATAAGACAATACCTAAATTCCAATATTGATATTGCCAATATAGATATTATAAACCACTAGCTGATATTGATTCGTAAATGAGATTTCAGACATTGATTTGGAGATTGGATGCGTTGGTCAATTCTAGACATGCAGACGTGCATTTTCCAACCTTGATTCTCGAGTGCAATACTTTTTGTTATGCATTGAATCAGCTGTTAAAACTATGACTATATTGTTTTCATTCATGCATGCATATTTTCTTTTCATCCTTGCCTCATGTACACACACACATAAGCATACCAGTTATTTTGGACTTTGAAGAAGTAAATTTAGTTTGTAATTACTGAGGTAGTAATTATCTGTTCTGGGTATATATGTTTGTGTGTGTAAACTCAAAACCCCATCACATGTTTCTACACACACACACACACACACTAGTCATAACCCGTGCCCGCGGGCACGGTTCATTTAAGATTTCCCCCGCGAAATCTTTGTTCCCCGAAAAATTATTTCCACAGTCAAAATTTAACAGAACAATAAATTAGCGTAAAAATATTTAGCGGCATGGGCACCTTCGGCGCTAAATAACAAATTTGGCGTTGAACAACAAATTTGGCGCCCGCAGGCGGAACAACAAATTAGCATAAAAAACTTTTCGGCGCCTGCACCGACGCGGGCGCCTTCGGCGCGGGACAACAAATTCGGCAAAATTTAGCGAGCGCCTTTGGCGCGGAGCAACAAAACTCAGGGTATTTTTATGCTAATTTGTTGTTCCGCTAAATTGTTTTACGCTAAATTTTTTATTTTGTTTAATTTAATGGATCATGATTCTCCACAATCTTTTCCAATGCACTTCTAATTTCAAAGTTTAGGTTTCCAAGGCACTTTCCCCCCAAATTTAATCTCAACAATCTTTCCCAAGACACTTCTAATTTCAAAGTTTTCGTTCCCAAGACACTTTTCCTCCCAAATTTAATCTCCACGATCTTTCCCAAGGCACTTCTAATTTTAAAGTTTAGGTTCTCAAGGCACTTACCCCCCAATTTAATCTCCACAATCTTTCCCAATACACTTCTAATTTCAAAGTTTTGGTTCCCAAGACACTTTTCTTACCAAAATTTTCACAAAATCCAATCTCAACCATTGATTTACCAAGATCAAATCTCAGCCACTCTTTATCTTGTCCTAGTCAGCCCTAGAATTCAAAAAACACTGTCAAATGTATAATAGATATAGATATATATACATACATACATATATATACATACATATATATATATATACATACATATATATATATACATACATATATATATATATATATATATATAGAGGAGGGATCAAATGACCCCCAAAAATAACCCCCAAAAATGACCCCCTATCAAAAATCTTATGCCCCCCATTTTTTTGGAAGATCTGAACCGTTCATCTTGATCTTCACCCTCTAAATACCCGACCCACCAATTTTCAACCCGATCCCATGTGTTTTGCCCGTTCATCCATCCGACCCAAATTTAACGGTTTCGCATGAACAGAACTTTTGCGAATGGTTGATGAACGGGCAAAACACATGGGATCGGGTTGAAAATTGGTGAGTCATGTATTTAGAGGATGGAGATCAAAATGAACGGTTCGGATCTTCTGAAAAAATGGGGGACATAGGATTTTTGATAGGGGGTCATTTTTGGGGGTTATTTTTGGGGGTCATTTGATCCCTCCTCATATATATATATATATATATATATATATATATACTAGTCATAACCCGTGCCCACGGGCACGATGCATTTAAGATTTTTTCTCGCGAACTCTTTGTCCCCAAAAAAATATTTCTACAGCCAAAATTTAAAAGAACAATATATTTGCGCAAAAAAATTTAGAGGCACGGCCGCCTTCGGCGAGGAACAACAAATTATGTGCGGGCGCAATTGGCACAGAACAAATTAGCGTATAAAAATTTAGCAGACGCCTTCGGCGCGGATGGGTTGGTTAGACCTCTGCTTGAGGGGTGAATTGAAATGGACGCCCAAAAAGCTCAGCACGCCTCTTTGAAAGGGAGAGGGAGAGGGAGACGGAGAGGCAGAATTCGGGTGTTACAGATTATTCAGCCGCCCAAAATCATGGGGCCCGCGTGCAGAAAGAAAGCAGATTGGGTGCCCCCATTTGCTTGGTCCCCGCACAATGTAGCCCCTGTTACATCATACATCCTTTGTATTAGTGGGACCCGCTCAGTGAAAACCCCCCACTGCATTAAACGCGCGCTTTGAAAATAGCGGGCGAAGCGCTTCATTGAAAACTGGCGATTGAAAAAAGTGCATGCAGCGTTTGGATTAATTTTTCAAAGAAGCATTTGAAAACCACAGACTTTCTATTTGTAAACCCCACACTTTCTCAAGTGACGTTTGGATTAATTTGGGATAATTATTTCTCAATTGACTGCAACCACGCGCGCATTTCAACGCAGTATTAAGAGCTGTTTATCTTGCCATCGTTGGGTTCCAAATTTTCTGGCGTAGCATTTGCAAATTTTCGAAAGTTTTTTGAAAGCATTAAGGGCACAGCCAAATTTAATTTTTTTGTGTTGGGTTCCAAATTTTCGAAAGTTTTTTTTGAAAGCTTTTTTTGAAACCACAGCCAAGTTAAACCATATGTGATATTTTGAAACCACAGCCAAGCAGCATTTGCATTTTCGAAAATTTAATCTGATATGATATCAAGGCAAAAATTAAAAGTAAATCCTATATGATATTTAGGATCCATTTGTACAGGGAGAAGATAAGTTCGGTAACCAACGGAAATACTTGATTTCATATAGGAATAAGAAAGGCTGTTTACTAATTTGAAAATACTTAACCCAGGCTCACATCTACTTACGCCCATCTGCTTTGCAGTCCGTAGCCTCAACCCAATCCTACAAAAATCCTAGTGTTGTTACTGTGAGGATCAGGAACGCACATCTCTAGGTAAGAATAGAGTGGTTTTTTAACATCCCAATTCAAAGTTGTTGTTCCCCCCAACAAATTTTCACCCAATCCAAAATTTTTCCCCCCAACAAATTCTCATCCAACCCAAAAATTTTCCCCCCAAAACTTGATGTGACATTGCCACATAGGATAAGTTCAAAAACAGCTCTCAATTGTAATAGAGAGAGAAAGAGAGAGAGAGAGAGAGAGAGATATATATATATATATATATACATACATACTAGTCATAACCCGTGCCCGCGGGCACTGTTCATTTAAGATTTTCCCCCTTGAAATCTTTATTCCCACAAAAATTATTTCCATAGCCAAAATTTAAAAGAACAACAAATTAGTATAAAAATATTTAGCGGCACGGGCTCCTTTGGCGTGGACGCCTTCGGCACGGAACAACAGATACGGCACAGACGCCTTCGGCATGAAACAACAATTCGGCGCGGGTGCCTTTGGCGCAAAACAACAAATTCGGCGCGGACGTCTTCGGCGCGGAACAACGCGCGAGCACGTTCGGTGCAGAATAACAAATTCGGCGCAGGCGCCTTCGACGCAGAACAAAAAATTCGACGCGGAATAACAAATTAGCGTAAAAAATTTAGTGGAACAACAAATTCAGCGTGGAACAATGTGCGAGCGCATTCGGAGCGGAACAACAAATTCGGAGTGGGCATCTTTGGCGCGAAACAACTAATTAGCGTAAAAAATTGCACGGACGCCTTTGGTGCTGAACAACAAATTCAGCGCCTTTGGCGCGGATCAACAAATTAGCATAAAAAAATTTAGCGGATGCCTTAGGCGCAGAACAACAAATCTCTGGGTATTTTTCGGTAATGGTATTAACTTAAATTTTTTTATGCTAGTTTGTTGTTCCGCTGAATTTTTTTACTCTAATTTTTTTACTTTGTTTAATTTAATGGATCATGTTTCTCTACAATCTTTCCCAAGACACTTTTAATTTCAAAATTTTGGTTCTCAAGACACACTTCCCCCAAAATGTAATCTCCACAATCTTTCCTAATACGCTTTTAATTTCAAAGTGTTGGTTCCCAAGACACTTTTCCTCCCAAAATTTTCAGTTTTACCACTAAATTTTTCACAAAATCCAATCTCAACCATTGATTTACCAAGATCAAATCTCAGCCACTCTTTATCTTTTCCTAGTCAGCCCTAAACTTCAAAAATAGTTGTCAAATGTATAATAGATATATGATAATAAGAGGTGCAGTGGGATAACTCTCTCTAACTTAATTTTTTTGATATAAATCTTTGATGGTAACATGGTATCAAAGCCATGTAGTAGATTTGAACAAAACTAGTACATTTGAAAACCCCAGAAGAATCAGAGAAGGTGGACTTATTGTGATATGGACATAAAAAAGGAATATCTACATGAAGCGTGGATGAATGCATTGGATTAATGAAATGAAATGTACAAAGTAATGGATCTACTCATGGGTATTTGTGAGCATTCATCTCATTCATAAGTGTCATAGCTATATTAAAAAGATAAGATGACGATGCTTACATTTAACAACATCATTTTGCTGGAAGTGTGAGGACATGCAGTTTGATGCACAATTCTACGAGAGAAACTGAAAACTTCATGTTGCGTATGTTTGAAAGCATTATTGGTACATAAAACTCAAATGAAATGGATGTAGAAAGTTGGCTTTTTATTTCATTATAAAGGTTCTCAATGATGTTGGGAACTTATGTACTGTCTTTTAGCAAGTAACACTCATTTTTGAGAGATCGCCCACAAAGATCAGAAAATAACAAAAATTAGATAAATAAGCAATTCGACGTTGGCCATATTTGTCTAAGTGCACTAACTTAAATAAGGACCGCCTCCTTTGTTCAGCGAGGATATGAAGCATGATAGTGCTTTCATAACTGACAGGATTCACAATCTAAATAATAATAATAATAGAAGACTTGATGTATATTATTTGTTTTTTGGTGGCAGTATATTATTTGTTTTAATTTTTGTAGAATGAGTGACCATACCGACGATGCCACATCAGTAAAGAGCCCGAAGAAAATGTAACAAGAAAAACTGAAGGTGAATCACCATCATTCAAGTAATCATTCAAGTAGAATAAACCTTTTGTATGATCCGAATCAATCCTTCTCACAGTCCACAGATTTTGAAAAATATGATGTGGGAATGAATGAAGGTTACCAAACAATTTTATTCTTAGTAAGCTAGCTAATGATAGCAAACTAATAGGGAATTTTGGAATGTAAACAACATTGTCTAAATCTAGTTGAGAAGTAGCATGAACTAGGCCTTTGATGAACATACACAATTTTAATAAGGGGTGAAGAATTAGAAAAGGGACAAAAAAGAAATTTGTTTTGGACGTTTATCATGTGAGATGATGCTCCAAAATGTAATACCCAGGGCTTATCAACAGATTCAACTAGTGCATTCATACTTGAAGCTGATGCATGAATTTCTATATGAACTGGTCAAGAGGATTGAGAAGACTGCAATTGCAAAAATCGCTCATACTTTGATCTTAAAATTTTAATTGTGAAACTAGAAGCATAGGATATATAATGGCGGAACTAATTGGAAAAGCCTTGTTCAGTGTTCTAAATATTGGGTATCGGTTGCGTATCGGCCTAGGAAATTTGATATCGGATTGCGGATATCGGGGATATATCGGGGATATTGACCAAATATCGGAATGTCATATTGGAGGCTTAAAATGATAACATATGCAAGCATAGATGTATCTAAGAAGATATAAACTATATTAACTCAAATAAAAGTATGTTTTGGTTATACTTTTCTCGTTAAACATGAATATTGGGGATATTGACTAAATATCGGAGTGTAATATCAGAGGCTAAAAACGATGTCAAATAAAAGATTACATGTGTCTAAGAAAATATGAACCATAGAAACTCAAATAAAAGTATGTTTTGGTTTTACTTATCTCATTAAACGTGAATACCGATCATCCACTGGTGGAATATTTCTTTAGTGGTCACGAGGATCAATATTATTCTAATGGACACACAGTAATAGCGCAAATAAATAACTTCCCATATTATTCATGTGGATCAATATTACCAGTATGAAGATGAAAATCAAAAAAGTGAAAAAATGTAAAATGTAAAAAAGGAAAAGAATACTCACTTTGATCGAAACCCACTCTTGCGAAGAACAAACGCTGGACTGGAAAAACTGAAAACTGGAAAAAACTGAAAACTGAAAAAATTCAGAAAAAGAAAAAATGAAAAAAATAAAAAAAAAGGTAAAGATACTAAGTACTAAACTTAATCGAAAAATCCCTTGCGATGATCAAACGTTGGATGTCAAAGCTCGGTTGATAGAAAAAACCCAAAACTGCAAGGAGAAAACAGAAAAAATGAAAAAATATATGAAAACATGAAAAAATAGGGCTCGACTATTCACCTTGATTGGAAAACACTTCCTTGCAAAGATTGAATACCGGACGTCGAAGCTCAATCGATTGTCGTCGAAAATTTTCGTCGTACGGAACTGAGTGGAGCGATGTGATTAGAATAGGGCAAAGCAGCGATTATCTCTCAAAAATCCTGATGCCTCGTCGTTTTAGGTAAATAATTGGGTCGGGTGAATCGGGTCGGATCCACTTTTAAGTGGACCGACCTTTTAATTTTGTTTTTAAAAAACTGTGAATTACGGTCGATATTTCAAAGTGATATATCGGTCGCAACCCGATATTGCGGCGATATTTCTCCGAATATCGGAAACCGTAATATATAAACCCATATCGTATCGGCCTAGTGATTAAACCGATATTGCGGTCGATATATCGGATATCGGTCCGATATTTAGAACACTGGTATAAACTTAACAGTTCAGTCTCGAAAGAAAACCACATGGCAACCACAAAAATGCACCAAAAAGCAGCCACAAAAACTGCTCAAAACAGCCAACAGAAACCACCCAAACAGCCACCAGAAACTGCTCAAAACAACCACAAAAAACTACTCAAATAGACACCAAAACACTCCAAAAACTGCCACGAAACTGCTCCAAACTTCCACCATTGACACCCCAAACAACCACCAGGACGGCCACAAAGCTGCCAATAAATCAGCAATATGAGATGCCACAAAAGCTATCGAGGGGAAAACCAACAACATCCAAGGGAGGAGCCCACAAGAACCACAGAGGGGAAAACCCAACAACGACAACCAAGGGGAAACCGCAATAACCCTAATTGAACAACCATGGAAGACCGCACAGTACAACAAGAAAACCGACAGAAAAACAATAGAAAAACACCGACGTGATGCCAACGACAAATCTCCCCCATGGCGGTCAGGGTACCATCCAACTCATAAAAGTAGTCAATCAGATTTCAATCTTCTTATTTTGAAGAAAATAGTCTTTCACTCTGCTTAGCTATTTTGGAGATGTTATCATATTAATCAATATCTATCTGTAGGTCTTTTATCTCCTTGTAATTTGTAAGAACATCAACCCTTACTTCGTCCTCCATGTTCAGCAACTTGGTCAACACGTCATACTTCTTAGACTTTGCATCCAAGGGATCATTCGCCCAGTGCTTTAGCTTCTTCTGAGACCTGGTGATGGAGCAAATATATATGGCCTAACGAAGATAGTCGGTATCATTTAACTTCGTAGTGGTAATTAACTTCGTAGGGGTATCTGTTGAGAATAATAGTCTTATATTCAAAAATTTAAAAGAATAATGTGACGAGATCGTATTCAGTGGCATTTTTGTAATTTTGGGGTCCCGGGGGGATGTTTTTGTATTTTTGGAGAAATATTATTATTATATTAGTGGGGGTTTTGAGAGATTAGGGAGAATGCTGAAATTTGTGAGAGAACATCTAGATGATTGATTATAATCCTAGATTGTGGAGAGTGCGGCCATCATCTCGAATTAGTGGCTTAGGAGAGCGGTCCATCTCTCGAACGTGGCTAATTATCCTTGTATTCCTTTCAAATCCAATAAAAACATGAGATCTTTATTCCCTAAAATCCCAATTTTACTCGATTCCTAGAAAAATCAATTAAATTGGTATCAGAGCATATGTCCTAATGGCAATGACAAGAAAGGTGGAAGCTTTGAAGGTGAAATTCGATAGTGAAGTGAAATTGAATAAATCGATGGATGAGATGACGATGTCAATGGCCTTCATGGATGCGGGATGAACGCAACAATCAAAGTCGGTATGAAGGTGTCGGAAGCGAGGTTGAACACGACGATGGAGATCTTCATGCAAATCCTATTGTAACGTTTCTCGCAACGATTCTCTGATTCCAAATGGACGAACAAGTCAGACCTGGACAACGCCGAAGACAACTCAAATCTAGGACTAAAGGTGAATTTTTTGACGCAGGGAAATAAAAAAGTAGAAAATTTTGAGGAAGGACTTCTATCCGATGCAGATCTGGAGTCTGTTAATCCGGTGGAAGAACCCACAGAGGCGATGACTCCCCGCACCCCCGCTAGGGGCACCACTGCCTCAGGGCAAGCCGCCCGAGGGCCGAAGGCCCTAGGGCGGGTTGCATGGAGCTTAAGGGCTCCGGGGCCTGCCTGGGCCCAGCAAAGCACCGGCTGGGCCGCCTAGGGCCTCATGACCCCTAGGTGGCCCGCCAAGGCACTGGAGAGCCTTGACTAGGCCGTTCGGGGCCTTGCGGCCCCCGGACAGCCCGCCAGGACCTTGCCAAGCATTGTCAGGGGCCTGCCGCCATGATACGGGCGATCCTCAGGGTGGCTGCTGGGGGTCTGGTGTCGACTTAGAGGACATCCAGGTGCCCTATGGCCCTGGATTGTTAGAGAGACATCAACACCATGCTCTGGACTACAAGGAGTTTGAAGATTATCATGGAGATGATTGGGACTACAAGGAGGACAGTGGAGACTCGGATTGGTACGATGGCGATTGGGAAAGTAACGATGAAGCTGGTGAAGCCCTTGTGTGGGGATTTGGGCGATCCACAGAGACATGCCAGCACATCTACCAGCAATACCATTATAGGCATCTCAAAGGGAGAGCTGAACAAGGGGATCTCGGTCTTAATGGTTAGGAAGCTGAAGATGTCGCTGTTTGAGGGAGATGATCCTTATGGATGGTTTATCGGGTTGGAAGATTTTTTGCAGTGATTCTACTGACAGAGGAGAAATTGGAGGCGGCTGGTATATACTTTGAAGGAAAGGCGCTATCTTGGTTCCAATAGAGGGAGCAGAGACGACCTACACGTTCATGAGATGAGCTGAAGGACTGCTTGGTAGACCATTTTTGGGACACTCGGGGATAAAATTTACAGGAGCAGCTCCTTGCACTTAGGCAAGAGGGCACCGTCAGAGAGATGCATAAGTTTGTGACGCCCTCAGCCCGAGTTAGGGGAATACCTGAGGAGACATTGGAGGAAAGTTTTATGAAAGGGCTAAGGGCATACATCCGAGCCGAGCTATGCATACAGAGATCATGATGGCTGATGGACACGACGGAGCTGGTCCAGATGATTGAGGATCGACCCATAGCCGAGCAATGGGCCAGAGGGGCTTGGAGAGGATCCGCTTTTTACAGCCACGTACCGGCATTGGTCAGATGGCACAGTTTGGAGGAAACCAGCCCAGTAGAGAGGAGAGCGACGAGACACTATCAGGGGGACAATTCAAGAAGATGACGAAGGCTGAGGTGCGGGACAAACAAGCTAAGGGGTTGCGCTTCTGCTGTGATGAGAAATTCACCCCAGGACATCGGTGTCGAGACCGCACACTCCATCTGTTGATGGTAGATGAAGGGATGAAGGGATGAAAGAGGATGAGCCAGTAGGAGACGAGCATCTCTACTTGAAATAGCACAACCATGAATTTCATGACACTACAAATAAGGAGGCGGAGTAAGGATGATGAGATTGCATTCAATGAAATTTTTGTAATTTTGGGGTCAAGGGACGTTTCTGTAATTTTGGAAAAATGTGATTATTATATTAGTTCGGCTTACAGAAATTATAGAGTAGAAATTATAGAGTATGCTGAAATTTGAGAGAGAAAACTGTAGGTGATTGATTAAAACCCTAAATTGTGGAGTGCAGCCATTCTATTGAATTGGTGGCTTGGGGGAGCTGTCCACCTCTCGAACCTGGCCAATTATCCTTCTATTAAAAATCAGATGTTTATTTCCTAAAATCTCAATTTTACTTCACAAATCCTAGAAAACCTATGATAATTATATATTACTCATTATCCATTGTTTTAAGCTTTTGGGTTATGATTTCAATTACTAATTGTGGCTCCACCAATATCATAAGTTCCGGGCCTCTCTAATTCTATCACATTCTAAAATGGTACTAGATGTAACGCCCCAGACTCGGGTGCCGTCACACTCACAATATTTTTGCAGGTCTTGCAGTTACCAGTGAAGTCAATATATAGATAAACATAAAATATTTATAACAAAAAGTGAAAATACTCATTTTATTTCATCCTTCAAAGGAGTACAATGCCTAAACAGAAAAAGAAACCACATCTCTCAACGATAAAGTACTGAAGGAAAATAAATAAGAGAAAACGATAAATCTTCTACTTCTAAAACCAAACTCTTAGAAATCTGCGTCCTCGATTGGAAACTTGGACTCCTTGTATGTGGAGCCTCGTCGATCTGATCGTTACCTAGCGGAAACAACAGAAATCAAACCACTATCTATAGAATAGATTTAACCTCACCAAAACAGAGAGTTAATATCATGCATGAATTTAATAGGCATGCAAGGAAAAACTGTAAAGAAAGGTACTAAGCTAGTCATGTCTATTAGCCTTAAGGGTCTATCAACTAATAATTCATTTTGTATTGTGACTTACAATAGGAGAGCACGATGTGCATCGTGAAGTCCACCTTAGATCGCTGGGTGCTACCCTGAGTCGAGTAAAAAGATCATCTCTAGTATGAACTCAGGATCCATAGATGGATATCCTCCCAGACAGGGGCCAAAAGTATGATTTGAATCGCTCCCACACACTCTCCATTATAAGTTACCCTAAAACCCGTGTCGTGTCATGTCAAGTGTAGTTGTTCTAGTTCTAAGTTATATTGTGGCATGTCCGTAGTCTCTAAATTACATAGTCAAGAGCTATACAGAATTTATATATTTCATATAGCATGTCAGGTACAAGTATCCAGTATTTAGTGCACAATATCAAGTATCTAGTATCCAGTTCATAAAGCATAGCATTTGACATATGTAATCTAGTGCATCATGCAGTGTAAGAAGCACGTGTAGCATTCAGTTACGTACATCAGAGCAGTTAACCGTTTAATTAACTATTGCATGCATTCAAAACAGGGCTCAACATTTGAAAATGAATAATCAAGAAAAGTTTTAAACAAAAGAAATTAATTTTTTTGACACTTTAGGGATTAGATTTGGCAATCCAACTCAACTCAGCAATCTACCAGCTCAATGGGAGGATTCTCCACGTCCGGTATAAAACCACAAAAACAAATAAAAGAAATTGATATTTTGGTTCGGAAATTACATAGTAAAAACGACTTTTAAAGCCCGAATAGAAAGCACATCTGTTCAGTATAAACCCAACATTTCAATCTCGAAAGAAAACCAAAGTGCAGCCACAAAACTGCACCAAACATCCACCAAAATACTACACAAATAGCCATAAAAACTGCTCAGAACAGCCACCATAAATTGCTCAGAACAGCCACCATAAACTGCCCAAAAAGCAACCAGAAACTGCGCAAAACAGCCACGAGAAACTGCACAAAACAGCCACCAATAACACCCCAAAAACAGCCACGATACTGCACCAAACAGCCACCAGTAACACCCCAAAAACATCCACAAAACTTCACCAAACAGCCACCAATAACACCCCAAACAGCCACCTAGACGGCTACAAAGCTGCCAATAAATCAGTCACAAGAGAGGCCACAAAAGCTACTGAGGGGAAAACCAACAACAGCAGCTAAGGGTGGAGCCCACAAGAACCGTCGAGGGAAAAAAACCCAACATCGACAGCCAAGGGGAAACCACAAGAACCCCAATTGAACAAACCTCTGAAGAACCTACATCAGTAAGAAAACCTACAGAAAAACAACTGAAAAACACCGACGGGACGCCAGCGGCAAAACTCCCCTACGGCTACTGGTGGCGCTGAAAAGTAAAAGAGAAAAGCGACCACAAAAAATAACGGAGACAACGATGAGGGTCGCCGATGCGTCTTGCATTGCCGGGGAAATTGAATAATTGAGGATACCCCTCGATTCTCACCCTACATCACGCCCCAACACAAAACAACCAAAAAGAAGCAAACCACAGCCATGGCAAAGATCAGCGGAGAACCACACATGCATACACATAATTAAATAATTAATCGAAAGCTTTAGAGGGGTCGAATCTACCGTTCACCGAAGATCGCGTAAGAAAACCAAGAAAGCCGAAGCCTCAGAGAGCAGAAAGCCACACGAAAACCCGGGCAATTTTTGGAGAGGAGAAAATTGTTTCAGCATGCCTCAAGCCCTAGAAACCAACACGTAAAATCGAGGGAGAGAACGGGTGTGGGAGAGGATCTCGCATAAGGTTGAGATTTCGAACTGAAAATCATTGAAGAGCGTGGGAGGATTGTGATTTTGGGCTAGGGTTTTGTTTTGAAGAAGGGATCGGCGGCGCCCAGAGAGGGGGGAGAGAGGGGGGGGGGAGAGGATCAAAATTGGAAGGGGGTTGTTGGGCTGAGGGTTAAGTGAAGGGCAACTAAAGAAGAGTGGGCCGTTTGTGGGTTTGTTGGGCTTGGGCTCGAAAAAGAAAAGGAAAGGGAAAAGAGTTGTTGGGCCAAAAAGAAAGAAAAAAAGAAAAAGAAAAGAAAGAGATGGAGATGGAAGAAGGAAAAAGGAAAATAGAGAAGTGGAAAGAAGAAGAAGAAGAATAGTAATAATTAGATTAAAGGAGAATTTAATTAGAAGAAATTTTTTAAAAAAATTTCCAAAAATTCTCTTTAGGAAAGGACGTGCCATTACACTTTATCAACCTTCAAAGAAATTCCGTCCTCGGAATTCAAAGAATCAAAGTCGGTGAATAAGTACGGATATCGCTCCTTCATCTCCTACTCTCGCTTCCAGATAGCCTTTCCTGGCCAGTCACGACGCCACATCACTTTGAACAAGTCCACAGTCTTGTTTCAGAGAGCCCCCTGTCGTCGATCAAAAATCTCTACCGGCTGTTGTTCATAAATCAACTCTAGCCGCACTGTGATTTCTGAATGATCGGCTACATGAGTCGGGTCCCCCACATACTTTTGCAGATGGGATATATGGAATACATTATGCACCCCTTTCAAAGATGGAGGCAGTGCAAGCTTGTTTGCCACTTCGCCCACACGCTCGAGCACGTTGAAGGGCCCAATATACCTTTGGCTAATTTTTCCTCTGTGACCAAAATGAATCATGTCTCTATTGGGTGAAATCTTCAGAAAGACGTGATCTCCAGGCTGAAATTCCAAATGTCGTCTTTTTGAATCTGCCCAGTATTTGTATCGGTGTTGTGGCACATGTAGTCTCTCTCTGATAGTTCGTATCTCATCGACTGCTACCACAATCATGTCGTGCCTAACAAATTCTCGATCCCGACATCGTTCCAGTTCAAGGGCGATCGACACTTTCTTCCATAAAAAGCCGCAAACGACGACATCCCAATGCTGGCTTGATGACTGTTGTTGTATGCAAATTCTATGAGGTGTAAGCGATCTTCACAGGACCCCCTGCAATCCAACATATATGCTCGTAACATGTCTGCCAAAATTTGAATAGTACGTTCAGACTGCCCGTCTGTTTGGGGATGATATGCAGTGCTGAACTTCAATTTCATACTTAACTTCTTCTGTAAACTGTTCCAGAAGTGAGATGTAAACCATGTGTCTTTATCTGAAACTATACTTACTGGAACCCCATGCAATCTCACAATTCCTTCCATGCATTTCTTGGCAAGAGTCTCTGTAGATTGGCCGACCCTGAAAGGAATAACATGTAATGCTTAGTTAATCGATCAACGATCACCCAAACCGCGTCATATTGTTTTTGGCTCTTTGGTAGTCTTGTCACGAAGTCCATCGTGATGTGTTGCCACTTCCACCCGGGAATGAGCAGGGGCTGTAGCAGACCGGTACCACGGTGATGTTCGGCCTTCACATGCTGGCATACCATGCGTCTGGCCACACTTCGCGCCATACTTCTCTTCATTCCGTGTCACCAATAATTTCATCGCAAGTCTTAATTCATCTTGGTGGCTCCTAGATGGATGGAGTACGGGAAACTGTGTGCTTCCTTTAATAGCTCCTCTCTGACATCTCCCGAAGGTACGCATAATCTGCTGCCATATCTCAGGGACCCATCTGCATGTATCTGGAATTCTGGTCGCTACCCTGTCATTGCCATGTTTTTGATCCGCTGGAGTTTTGTGTTGCCTGCTTGTGTAGCCTTAATCATGTCTGCCAGCGTTGATGGTATCTGGATGGTCATAAATGATGAAGTTAATCCGGGAAGCACTACGTCTATTTCTATCTCGCGAATTTTCTGCTATAGTCTCCACTATGTCATAAGGGTCATCACAGCTGGAAGTTGGCTCAGCGCATTAGGTACAACATTGACCTTCTCAAAGTGGTACTGTAGGTCAACATCGTAGTTTGCCATATGCTCGATTCATCGCCGTTGTTGCATGTTCAACTCATGCGTGAAGATGTATTTCAAGCTCTTATGATCCATAAATGTCTTCACGTGCTCCAGAAGTAGAAAGTGTCTCCAGATCTTCAATGCAAAAATTATTGCCTCCAAATTCAAGATCATGAGTGGGGTAATTTTTCTCGTGGGTTCTTCAATTGCCTTAATGCATATGCAACAACGCGTCTGTGCTGATGAAGTGCACATTCAAGACCTTTGCCGGACGCATCGCAGAACACTTCAAATCCTCATGTGCAATCTAGAATGACTAATATCGGCGTGGTCGTCAATCTCTTCTTTAATTATTGAAATGCATCGTTACAAGCCTTTGACCACACACACATTAAATCCTTCCTTGTCAACCTGGTTATGGGCTCTGCGATCCTCGAAAAATCCTTGATGAATCTCATGTAATAGCCGGCTAGTCCCAAGAAACTTCAATTCTCTGATAGTGTATTAGGGACTGTCTAGTTCTGGACGGGTGCAACTTGTTCTGGGTTCACAAAAATTCCTTCTCCTGAAACCACATGGCTTAAAAACCAGCTTGTTCATCCAGAACTTGCACTTATTGTACTTAGCATATAACTGGGCCCATCTCAATGTCTATGACCGTCCTCAAATGTCTGGCATGCTCCTGTGCATTCTTCGAATATACCAGTATGTCGTCAAGATACACCATTGCGAACTTGTCCAAATATTCGTATAATACTTGGTGCATGAGATTCATGAATACCGCCAGTACATTGGTCACACCAAACAGCATCACTCGGTTCTCATAGTGTCTGTATCTAGTGCTAGATGCCGTCTTATGCACATTCTCTTTCTTAATTCCTCAACTGATGGAAACTGCTCTTCAAATTTAATTTAGAGAAGTTGCCTGATCCCTCAAGATCATCAAGTAAGTCGTCGATGCGGGGTAGGGGATACTTGTTATTTACCGTGACTTTGTTTAGCTCCCTGTAATCAATGCACATCCGTGTTGATCCATCATTCTTATTCACCAATAGTATTGGAGCACCTCACGAAGACACAGTGTTGTGTCCACCCTTTCTTCAAGAGATCATCCAACTGTATCCGCACTTTGTATAATTCGGGTGGTGCCATACGATAATGCTGTCTAGAATAGGGTAGGGCCCCAGCCACTACTTCAATTGCAAATTCAATTCCGCGGTTTCTAGGTAACCCAGTAAGTTCATCTAGAAATATGCCCAAGAATTCTCGAACTGCCTCTGTCTTCTCTATCTTAATATCCATTACAGTCGTCGCTGACGTCGTCGGTTTAGCTCTGAAATTTGCCAGTCTCTCTGTTCTGGCAAATTTGAATCTGGGTTGATTTGGCACATCGAACGCCACTCTTCCTTTGCGACATTCAATCGTGGCGTAGTGTACTGCCAACCACTCCATGCCGAGAACAACGTCGAAATTTGGCATGTCAATGATGATGAAATCCGCAGGTAGTTCGCATCCGCAGATTACATGAGGCAGTAAAAACATGAGCTAGTTGTTGTCAGTACTTCACTGTTTGTGTTAACGTCCCAACAAGAGGGGAGGGGCGAAACGAGAATGGTGTGTTGGTCTACGAACCGCTTTGACATGAAGCCGTGTGAAGCTCCTGAGTCGAATAGGGCAAGGACGGGTTTACTAGCGACTAGTATAATCCTAGTGTCACGAATATCAAGTCTAAGCATACATGTACTAATGTATGAACCAAAACACGATAAAACTGTAAATTACGTACTAATGATAACTTGTGCCTTTTTCATAGTTATAGTAAACGGCTCTCGTTTAGGCGGTGGAGCTTGAGACCTCGCTTGCTGATACACCTTCTGCTGTGATGGAAGTGGGGCTATACGCTGATTGTTCCCCGTTGGAGCTGGAGCTGGAGCAGCTGCCAGTGCAGTGGCCTAGGCTGGAGCTACTGGTCTCTGTCCTCTATGCGGATAGTCTCTCGCATTGTGACCTTTGGCATTGCAGACGAGGCATACGTTTAGATAAAGCTGGCAGTCGGTTTGATGTGACCTGCCTTGTTGCAATAGTGGCAGATCGGGGTGGGTCGTCGGGATTGATGGTGCAGTGCATGCATCTTAAATTGTGTCTGATGCATAAGCCTATGGAGCTGCCTAGTGGGAGCAATGGCTGTCTATGGGGTCTTGCGAAAACTGCTGAGGATGAAGGTGGTCATCGTGGAGGAGCAGTCACCTAACGCTCTCGCTCGATCTCTCCGTACATACTCAAACTCCCGAGATGTGGAGAGTACATCTGCATGGGTCTTCAGACTAAACCCGACCAGCTTCTCTCAGATGTCAATATTCAGGCCTTGCTGAAATCTCTTGGCTTGAGCCATTGGGTGGACTCCATGTCCTTGGCAAATATGGAAATAACAGATCGTTTAGCATATTCACATGCACAATATAGCAACAACTTTGAGTCAAAATATGCACTTGCTAAGCATAAAAACTTAGCATTGTATTCCTCCACCGTCATGGAGCCTTGCTTCAGTCCCACAAATTGCGCCTCTAGATCCTTCTGCGAATCATGTGAAAAGTATTAAGCATTAAATGCCTTCTTGAAAGTGCTCCAGGAGTTTGGTTGCGCTAATCGGTCCTCTGCACAATCCCACCATATCCTGGCCTCCTTGGTCAACTGCAACTTTGCCATATCTACCCAGGAATCTACAGGAGCTCGTGCAGCCTTCAGCATATCAGTAGTGGAGCGCAGCCATTCCTCTGCAGCTAGAGGGTCCTCTCGTCTAGTAAAATTCGACGGGTGTAGTGCCCGAAACTGTTGTACTCCCATTCTTACCTAGGCTCCTTCTGTATAGTTTGAACTATTTCCCACCGAGCTTGATCAGATATCTGATACACCATTGTGTGTTGTTCAGTATCGGTGCTATCGTCGTTGCCGACGTTGACATTATTGTCATTGTGTTCAACATCATGGTTGACGTTGTCGACATTTCCGTTGATGTGGTTGTCGACATTATTGTTGACTATGTGGTTGTCGTACTAGGCCAGACCCGCTTCTGTTGCCTAAGTTTCTTGTCATTTCTTCATTTACAATGGAATTGTTCCTAGCGGCGGTACGTGCACGTCGGTTGTAGGCTTTCGATATTCTGTATTTCAAAGATGGATGTCAGTTCAATTTGAGTATTTTAAACATATTTCATGTTTAGCTTATACTGTTTACAAGGTTGTTGCGCGGACTTGCAGGGCCACCACTTGTAATACAGTAGACTCGGTTGCTGTCACTTACAATAATTTTGTAGGTCTTGTAGTTACCAGTGAAGTCAATATAGAGATGAACATGAAATATTTATAACAAAAAGTGGAAATACTGATTTTATTTCATCCTTCAAAGGAGTACAATGCCTAAATGGAAAAAGAAACTACTTCTCTTAATGATAAAGTACTGAAGGAAAGTTAATAAGAGATAACAATAAATACTCTCCTAAAACCAAACTCTCAGAAATATGTGTTATCAACTGGAAACTCGGACTCCTCGTGATGTGGAGCCTCCTCATCGATTTGATCGTTACCTAGCGGAAACAACTGAAATCGAACCATTATCTCTTTTAAACAGTCAATTAATATCATGCATGAATTTAATAGGCATGCAAGGAAAAATTGTAAAGAAAGGTATTAACCTGGTCATGTCTATTAGCCGTAAGGGTCTATCAACTAACAATTCATTTGGTATTTTGACATATAATAGGAGAGCACGATGTGCAATGTGAAGTCCACATTGGACCGCGGGGTGCTACCCTGGGCCGAGTAAAAAGATCAACTCTAGTAAGAACTCAGGATCCATAGACGGACATCCTCCCAGGCAGGGGCCAAAAGCATGGCTTCAATCGCCTCTGCAATCTCTCCATTATAAGTTAACCAAAACACGTGTCATGTCAAGTGTAGTTGTTCAAGTTCTAAGTTATGTTGTGGCATGTCCGTAGTCCCTAAATTACATGGTCAAGAGCTATACAGAATTTATATATTTCATATAACATGTCAGGTACATGTATCCGGTATTAAATACCTAATATCAAGTATTAAGTATCTAGTTCTTGAAGCATAGCATTTGACATATAATCTAGTGCATCATGTAGTGTAAGAAACACGTAGCATTCAGTTACGTACATCAGAACAGTTAACCATTTAATCAACTATTGCAGGCATTCAAAACAGGATTCAACATTTAAAATGGATAATTAAGAAAAGTTTTAAACAAAAGAAATTAAATTCTTTGACACTTTCGAGATTAGATTCGGCAACCCAGCTCAACCCATCAATCCACCAGCTCAGTGGGAGGATTTTCCACGTTCGGTATAAAACCATAAAAACAAATAAAAGAAATTGATATTTTCTTTCAAAAATTACATAGTAAAAACGACTTCATAAAGCCCGAACAGAAAGCCAGCAGTTCAGTATATAGTGTAAACTCAACAGTTGAGTCTCGAAAGAAAACCACACGGCAGCCACAAAAATGCACCAAAAAGCAGCCACAAAAACTGCTCAAAACAGCCAACAGAAACCGCCCAAACAGCCACCAGAAACTGCTCAAATCAGCCACAAAAACTACTCAAACAGACACCAAAAACACTCCAAAAACTACCACGAAACTGCACCAAACATCTACCAATGACACCCCAAACAACCACCAGAACAACCACAAAGCTGCCAACAAATCAGCCACAAGAGATGCCACAAAAGCTATCGAGGGAAAAAACCAACAACAACAGCAAAGGGAGGAGCCCACAAGAACCACAGAGGGGAAAACCTAACAACGACCGCCAAGGGGAGACTGCAAGAACCCTAATTGAACAACCACGGAAGACCTCACAGTACAACAACAAGAAAACCGACAGAAAAACAATAGAAAAACACCAACGGGATGCCATCGACAAATCTCCCCCATGGCGGTCAGTGTGGCTGAAAAGTAAAAGGGAAAAATGACCACAAAATAACAGAGAACGGCGAGGGTCGTCGACGCGTCTCGCGTTGTCGGAGAAATTGAATCATTGAGATCATAGATTAAGGTCTCGGCCGATACCAGTTGGTATCGGCCGTTTCGTACCGGTACCGCCCCCCTAACGGTACGAAACCACATCCCAAATAATCGGTATCGGCCGGAACCCTACCCTAGGGTTCCGGCAACCCTATGGTTCAAACTGAAAAGGAATTGAGAAGAAGACAACAAAAATTGAACATAAAGTGAAAAGAAATTGAATCACGGGTGTACAGACTGAGGAAGACGGCGACGGAGGAAGACGACGAGGCATACAAAAATCAAAAACCCATGAGTGTACAGAAATTAACGTGAGTGTACAGAAAATAAAGTGAAAACGTTATAAAAAGAGGGAATAGAAGGCGAAAAATCTCAAAGTAATATACCTCTCGAGAAATCTCTAAAATCGGGAGCCCTAGTTCCATCTGAGGAGCTCGCCGCATCGAGTCGAAGACGCTGGAGGTCGCCGCATCGCTGTTGGAAGATGTTGGAGCTCGTCGACGCTGGTGGAAGCCACTGGAGATCGCCATCGCTGTTGTCGAAGCCGCTGGAGATCTCACCACATCTCTTCGAACCCCGCTGGAGATCGCCGTGCGAAGTCGCCGTCTCTTCGAAACCCGCGCGTCGCTTCGAAAGTCGAAGGCGTAAACAACACAACTTTAACGCCTTAAAAGAGGTATTTAATTCCACCATGATTAATTACGAAGCTACCCATAGATTTATCAAATATTTACAGTAGTGCCAGTAAACAGAACCTATAATAATAAACTTAATGGCAATATAGTAAATAAGTTGAACCTTTGGAGCAAACTTAAACATGAGTAATGTGATCGTTCCAACTTAGACCATAATGTATCGTTTATTTACAATAATGCCATCACACTTAAAACCCCATTAATTGAACTGAATGGCAAACTTGTAAATAATCCTTATTTGCTAGGGGATGAGGAGAAATGTCATTTAAAAGTTTAAAATTTAAATCCTCTAGGGTCTGCGCCCTCTGCTGCTCCAAATTTTGATATGCTAAAAAAATTTAAAGATTGGGTATTGGGACCATTAATTCTAATTAAGTAAACAAATTATGTTCACATGTTGCTTTCAAATTCAAAAATTTTGACATTGAGACTTCGAAAGCCATTAAATCCAGATATGGATTAATTCTTAAATAATTTAAGTTTAATTACTTTAGTATTATACCATAACAAATACTTTAGAAATACTAGTGAATACTAAAGAAATAATTAAACTTAAATACTTTAGGAATTATAATTATTTCTTAAATAATTTAAGTTTAATGAATTTAGTATTATACCATAACAAATACTTTAGAAATGCTAGTGAATACTAAAGAAATAATTAAACTTAAATACTTTCGAAATTATAATTATTTCTTAAATAATTTAAGTTTAATTACTTTAGTATTATACTCTAACAAATACTTTAGAAATACTAGTGAATACTAAAGAAATAATTAACCTTAAATACTTTAGAAATTATAATTATTTCTTAAAAATAATAAAAATAATAAAAATATATATAAGCAATTAAGTAAATATTAAATACTAAAATTTCCAGTAAAAATAGGTTATAAATTTTAAAAAGGGATTGGAAATTTACAATAGAAATACTTAAAAATTAAAATACTAATTATGGTATATAGTAATAAATGTAGTATAATACTAATACATGCTAAGTAATAAATTATAGAAGTAGAAATAAATTTTTTTATATTTCATATTTACCAGTATTTACAAGAAATTTTATAGTAAACCGAGACCGAATAAATATTAGTAAATATTTCTAGTAATAGAAAAATATAAATTATAACAAAAATATAAATTGCATTTATAATTAAAGTAATATTAAAGATATATTACAATAATACATAAAATACTAATAATTATAAGTTGCATGTCATTATTTACAGGATAAATTTTTAAGTTGCATGTTATTATTTTAAACGTTCTAATGATAATTTTAATAAAAGGGTACACTTTAAATTGTTGTAGTGTGAATTTATTAAAATCTTAATACATGATTAGGATAGCACGTTGAAACAAATAAAACCTTATAGTTGATTAGGACTCTAATAAAAGTTTTTAACGAATCATAATAAATTCAAATTTTAGGATTCAACTTATTGATATGATTAACTAGTTTTAATAAAAGCCTTTTAGTTGATGGCAAACATATGAATGATAAGTTTCCTTAAATGGACCATGATCCAGCTCAATGTGCTTGACTAAGTTTGTTGGATCACCCTAGCTAGACTGGGGATAAGTGATCATGGCTTAGTCAATTCCCTGACCGTGTTCCGCTGGACCGCAAGGACGCACATCATGATTATGTGACACCATCGACTATATCTAAGTCTAATACGTTAATAATCCTTTTCAAGATTAATCATAACCATTGTTTTATGGTGCAGTAATTAAAATGTCTCGTAGAACTCCAAAGGAGAAGACGGTGGATATTGGGTGAGCTCACTGTAAAATGCTCGCAGAAAATCATAGACAAGTAAGGTGTATTACCGGAAAGAAATGCATGGAGGCATGTCTCGCCTTAAGGAACACTTGGCGGGAATTACCGGGGATGTGCAGACATGCCCCGAGGCACCTAAAGAAGTGCGTGAAGAGATGAGAGCACACATATTTCAAAGGTATGCCGAAAAGGTACATGCCATATTTGAGAAGAAGAGGACGGAGGAGGAGATAAGGGCAAAGCAGACGGAGGCAATATCAGATGACTCAGATGAGGATGAGGATGACACCGAGGAGGCGAGGGACCTTGGAAGAGCTCTTAGAAGAAGTAGCTAGGAACTTGTCGAAGAAGAGATTAGAAGTGAGGGCAGAAGGATGGGAGCAGGATCGTCTGGGTCTGTAGCCTATGTGCTAGCCAGATCGGGTAGTCGTGCCGGTCGAATGGTCGGTATGTTCGCATGCGGTTCTGCTTGCGATGTTTAGCCAACCGGTAGACCAGCCGGTGCTCTTAGACCCGGTGTCGACACTTTTTCTCAGACATAGAAGGGTAAATCCCAATCAACCATAAATAATACCTTCATGAAGAATGCCAAGGCCTATGTCGGCCGAGCTATGACCAAATTTTTCTACTTCAACCACATCCCATATAATGTGACCAATAGCCCATATTATAGGCCCATGGTGGATGCTATTGCGGAATCGGGCCGTGGCATTGCTCCACCCACTGCTTGGGAGCTGCCACACACATACTTGGACATGGAGTATGAAGAAATCAAAAATTATGTTGAAACTTTTCGTGTTCAGTGGGATGAGTACGGTTGCACACTGATGTGCGATGGCTGGACAACACAAAACAGAAGGAAGATTATTAACTTCCTTGTGTATTCGACCCACGTGACAGTGTTCCTGGACTCTGTGGATGCAACCGATCAATTCCAGAACGATCCGTACATATTTGATCTTATGGACAAATATGTAGAACTAATTGGAGAGCATAGAGTAGTCCAAGTAGTTACCGACAACGAGACAAACTAAAAGTCAGCTGGGCAGCTACTGATGCGAAAGAGACATCATCTGTATTGGACCCCGTGTGCGGCGCATTGTATCGACTTGACATTGTCTGACATGGCAAAAGGAGTCAAAAATATCGTCGCACAAAGTCAGATGGTAACAGGATTCATATACAACAAAGGATGGGTGCTCAGCTTGATGAGAAGAGAGACGGGTGGAAAAGAGTTGATCCGGCCCGCGATAACAAGATTTGCGACCCACTTCATTACTTTGGACTCTCTGTATGCGCCCCGAGATGACCTGCGGAGAATGATCACATCTAGGGACTGGTCCGATAACTTTCCAAGGCTTAAACCAAAAGATAGGGACGTTGGAAACAATGTGTACGATCTGATTCACGGCGATGAATTATGGCAGACTATTTCTAATGTCATCGCCGTATTTGAGCCCCCCCGGTGAAGGTTCTTCGAATGGTCGACAGCGATGATAAGGCTGAGATGAGGTATCTCTACGAGGCCATGGACCGTTTAAAAGAGAAAATTCGGAAGAATGTTGGTAGGGGATACAGAAAATGGTGGGACATGATCGACAAGAGATGGGATAAGCAGCTACATCAAGATATTCATGCTGCAGGCTATTTTCTGAATTCTCGCTTTCAATACTCCTCCAATGCAACAAACGACAACGAGGTGCTGGTTGGACTCAGACGCGTGATCGAGAGGCTTGAACCAGAAATCTCGAAGCAAATTGACATTGACAGAGAGGTAAATGAAATTCGGATATTTTTATTTTGATATATGATTCGATGTAGCAGTTCACATGCTAAAATTATGATTGATAATTGTAGCTGGAGGTCTATAAGATGAGAGTTGGTTATTTCGGCTCTTTAAGGCAGAAATGGCGATAACAATGGCTACTCCAGGTATCTATATAGATCTTAGATTTCTATATGTTTCCCATAAAACGATCCATCTTTTCTGACCACTGGAACTTGTTGCAGCTCAATGGTGGATAAGCGATGGGTTAGAGCAAGCTCCAACGCTTACACGATTAGCTGTCCGTGTGTTGAGCCAAACTGTCTCTTCGTCCAACTGTGAACGAAACTGGACCATCTTCTCACCCATTCACACTAAGACCAGGAACAGGCTAACAATGGAACACCTTAAAAGGCTGGTCTATGTGCATTATAATATGAGACTGCTACATAGACATGCGAGAAGGAGCGAGAAGGCCGATCACTAGCTGATCGATTTGGATCAGATTTTTCACGAGGATGATCCATTGGAGGTTATGATATTCCTGCCATTCATGAATCTTATTTCGGTGGATACTCATGAAACCAAGGTGGTTATTGTGCACCATACAGACACTCTGATGTCTATGCTGATTATGATAGTCAATACAGGTACGGTCCGAACGTGACTGAGCAGTCCAGCAGTCAAGGCAGTCATGACACGCCTTTCATCGAGCAGAGCCGGCCCTCAGCATATGATAACATGATGATATCTTTTTAGGCCCGGAATAGATGCAGTATGCATATCCTCCATACTACCATGCACCACAGTCGGATGATGAGAACTACGAATGAGATTGTTGTATCTTTTTATTTTTTTCTTCATTTTTGTATCTTTTGATGTATTTTATTCAGCTTTTGTATTATGAAGGCAGATTTATGGTTCATCAATATTTATTGTTCTTTACTTCTTTTATATCTATGAAAAATACATGAAAAACATGAAAAATACATGAAAAATAAAGAAAATGCATATAATTTCTAGAAAATACGGAACTTACCGAAAAATACAGAAAAATACATGCAGATCTTTAAAATACCGAAAAATACCGGAAAATACATCAAAGTATAAAATACAAGAAAATACCGAAATACAGAAAAATATAGCAAAGTATCTCCGATACCGATACCGATACCGAAACGAAACTACCGATATGGACGATACCGAAACTTGCTTCCGAAACCTCCGAAACGGACGATACCGATACCGAAACCTAAATTTTCGGCGGAGCGATACCCTCTCCGAAACCGATACCTAAAACCTTGATTGAGATAGCCCCTCGATTCTTACCCTATGTCACGCCCCAACACAAAACAACCAAGAAGAAGCAAAACATAGTCATGGCAAAGATCGCCAGAGAACCACACATGCCTACACATAATTAAATAATTAATCGAAAGTTTTAGAGTGGTCGAATCTATCGTTCACCAAAGACGCGTAAGAAAACCAAGAAAGCCGAAGCCTCAGAGAGATCAGAAAGCCCCAGGAAAACCCGAGCAATTTTTGGAGAGGAGAAAATAGTTTCCGCATACCTCAAGCCCTAGAAACCAACACATAAAATAGAGGGAGAGAATGCATGTGAGAGGGGATCATGCATACGGTTGAGATTTCGAACCGAAAATCATGGAAGAGCGTGGGAGGATTAGCATTTTGGGTTAGGGTTTTGTTTGGAAGAAGGGATCGACAGTGCCCCGTATGGGTTCAGGTGTTTGGGGGGGGGGGAGAGGATCAAAATGGGAAGCGAGGGGTTGTTGGGCTTGAGGGTTAAGTGAAGGTCAATGGATTTTTATAAAGAAGAGTGGGCCGGTTGTGGATTTGTTGGGTTTGGGCTCAAAAAAGAAAAATAAATGGAAAAGGAAAGGAGTTGTTGGCCAAAAGAAAGAAAAAAAGGAAAAGAAAAAGAAAAGAAAGAGAAGGAGATGGAAGAAGGAAAAATGAAAATAGAGAAGATGAAAGAAATAATAATAATAGTAATAATTATATTAAAGGAGAATTTAATTATAAGAAAAAAATCTTAAAAATTTCCAAAAATTCTCTAAAGGAAAGGACGGGCCATTACACTAGAGCAATCTGATTCTTGAACAATCATCCCGTAGTGATCTTCTCTTGAAATCCCGTGTCATAAGTTCCATTTTGTGTGGTAACCCGTTTTACAGGTTTTATCCGATCTTGTATTTCATATCATGTAAGCTTATAATGATAAAAAAAGAAAAAGATTCAAATCCACGTTTCCCACATTGACTTTGATGGGTGTCAAGAATAATAGTCTCACATTAGAAAATTTGAAAGAATATGATATTAATATATTAGTAACCGTGTCACTCCCTACTGATTTAAGCTTTTGGGATAGATATTTGTTCGATTACTAATTGTGACTCAACCAATGTCATTATCTATGTGCCCATTGAATCCGTCCGGTTTTTACAATAGCAAATTCTCTTAGGATAAACAGACTCTAACGACATGTTTGGTAGCTTGCGAGTGCAATTTCAAGTATAAGTGTAATTTCAACAAAAATTATAATGTAATATTTTTGCGATATGTATCCAAAGCACATGTTTGGTATACTTTAGTATGTTGTAAAATATCTTTTGCCTAAATACAACCGCAATTGAAACTTTTTACGAACCTAAATACAACTGCAGTTGAAACTTTTTTTAAACCTAAATACAACTGCAATTGGGTTGCAATTGCAGTTGGCCTAAACATGTGGGCTTTTGAATTTTACAACTGTAATTACAATTGCCTGCCCAATCATAGACTACCAAACATGCATTAAGTGGGTAGAAGAAGACGAG
The DNA here is from genome assembly GCA_030789695.1 of Scilla litardierei. NCBI lineage: Eukaryota > Viridiplantae > Streptophyta > Magnoliopsida > Asparagales > Asparagaceae > Scilla > Scilla litardierei. The sequence continues at coordinate 12,036,882 of CM061137.1, read as the reverse complement.
GCTGACTGATTATCTTTGCGAGTGGCCATCAAATAGTCAACATCTAGTCAGGAACAACTGTAATCAAAAATCCATAAGCAGTAATTATAGAACTTGAAGGCAGTGGGTACAACAAAAGCTGGCATAAGAAATGATTATAATTTTTTTAAATCAAGTAAATAGAAAGAAAGAAGAGATCATATCTAGTCCGTTCAAATATGATTAGATTTGATTCGATCGAAGTAAAAAAAGTGGTGTCAATGATGGGCGATAGAGACGAGAAAAGCATCATAGTTGATCATGGCACTGAAGAAAGGACAACAATTAGGCGGATACGATGCATCAATGAAGACGTGGTGACGACGAGCTGGCAAAGGTTAATGAGGCGTCACCTGCAAAGAAGGCAAAAGAGGCCAATGAGACACTGATGAGGGTCAAAGCAGTGTTAGAATATATTGATGAGTGTCAAAGCAGTGTTGGAAAAGGTTGACAAGGGTTGATTATGGCTAGATTTGTTGTTGGCAAGATCAATCTGGGATGATGTGTAGTTGGTTAAGTCAATTAGGGTTGGAACTATGGTTTGTGTGGTTGGTGAGGTTGATTGTGGCGGGATCAAGGGTGATGCTTGACGATGAGGCTGGAACAATGATAAGTGCAAAATCAGATGTAAATATTGTTGGATTGGGACGATGATGTGATGCAATAAGATGAAGATGATAATAGTTAAGATTGGGTTTAGGGTTAATCTTGGATGGTGATAAAATAAGGGTTATGGTTAGAGTAAGTCTTAGGCTCAGAATCAGAGAAGGAAATGAGACATTTAAGGAGAGTTAATCCTCTCCGCCTCTTATTGGTGAGTTAGTCTTTGCATATATAGAGTAAAATAGATCACGTGTTATGAGTTTCCAAACATATACCAGTATAGCTAGAACACAATTTCAAGTTCCTCCCAGACCATCACATTAAGATGAGAATTTTTTTGAAGGAATAACCTTGGCAGACACACTTGCTAGCTATCTGATGAACGGTGTGCAAATTAACTTATTATCAACAACATTCTGGACAAAAGAACAGTCCACCTCTTATATGCTTGGTCTTCTCGAACCACAGGGTTATTGTCGATATAAAGTTCTGCTTGATTATTACATAACATAGGCATTGGTTCGTCCTTCTAAATTCAAGTTCCTACACTGAAGTTACGAACCACATCATCCCGTACGTTGTATGCGCCATCACTTTATGCTCAACTTCTGCACTGAAACACATCATCCCGTACGTTGTATGAGCCATCACTTTATGCTCAACTTCTGCACTGAAACGAGCCCGTACGTTGTATGAGCCATCACTTTATGCTCAACTGCTGCACTTAAACGAGCCACCACAATTTGTTACATGCTCCTCTAAGTAACATGATTACCTCATATACAGGTACAATAACCAAAAGTAAACTTTATCTCTCTTGTCCCTTGCATTGCCTAGGTCAGAAAATGCTTAAATTCTAAGGTGCCATGTCTCATGTATAACAGTCCTTTGCCTGGTTAATATGCACAATACGCTTTATCTCTCTTGTCCCTTGCATTGCTTAGGTCTAGTCAATATGCACAATGCTGCATGCGAGTAAATCTTATCTGGTTTATGGATAAATTGACTCACTAGTGCAACTATGCAATATCCACTCTTCTAGCCATGAGTAGATGAGTTTTCCATCCAACCTCTTATACCAAGAACCATCCTCAAAGACCGGTCTAGTCTCATCCTACAAATCAATATCAACATCCAAAAAGGTATTCATTGGCTTGCAACCAAGTAGTCTTCCTGTCTATTGTAGACTGTCCAGCACATACTTTCATTGGAAAAGAAGCCCCGGTATTTGCTATGAACAATTTCAATCCTAAGAGAGTACCTTGGGCTTCCATGTCTTTAGTTACAAATTGCTTGAGATTGGTCTTCACAATCCCATCAATTTCACTACCAGTTAAAAGAATATCATTCACATATACAGCTAGAAGCTAGAATCACAGATCTAAATGTGATGTGACGAACATAAATGGGATGATCAGAATAGCACTGCGGGAAACCACACCCTGTAATAACCTTGTTGAGCGCACGATGACTCTGTTTCAAGCCATCGATCTCCTTGTTGAGCTTGCATACTACCATCTTCGCTTAAGCAACATACCCAAGATGTTATTCCATCTTATATAAATGCATTAAGAAGTTTTACTGTCTTCAGTTTGGAGCCGACTAGGTGCCATAAGTTTAATATAAAATAAAAACTCAAAATCAGTGTCGGATATACTGTAACAATAGCATCAAGCGCTTCATATTCACCCAAATAACTGCATAGACATGAATTTATTTGTATTCATTCCCTTGCGAAAAGAATTACTAATAGTTTTCCATAATCTTTATACCAGGGCAAAAAAATAGTAAATTGATAAGCAAATGCCAAAACCATGCTTTGTTATAGTAGCTCAGTACTAGAATGTTATGCTTTTTATTTCATTGAAAGCTTGCTATCTTGAAAAGGAAATGCATTTATATAACTTCTGCAGAATTCAAATCATTTGTATAATGAATGATGCACCATTCATCTTTCTGAAGTTTACAATATTTTCTTTTCTTTTCTTTTCTTTTTTATCGGTCAATAATTCAGATCTCCACCGTAATGTGACAATATGATTGGTATCTCAATTTAATGTGTATTACTAGCTATACCTATGTTTGATGACCTTGCTAATTGATGCTGAATTTTTCTGTTTTTCAGTGTGTTTCTTCCTGATCTATTTGTTGAGCCATTCCATTAGTAGAAATATACGTCAAGCTTTGGTTCTTTTTTGCGCGACACACTTTTCTCTGTTGTATATCCTTCAGCTTAATCTGATCTCGAATGCTTTGGAGCGTAGTGGGTCCTTGACAATGCAAATCTTGTCACAGTTAGGTAGGCCTTTATAATGTCTAGTTGTCAATGCAGTTAACGACCACATTTTGTTTGCTTTGGAAACTTTTTAATGGGCAGTCTGTATAGGCTCTGCTATACATATGCTTAAATGCTAATGTTCTGCAATCGAGGTAAATCACACTATCAAGTTAGTTATTTAATTGTTAGGTTATATGCGCATTTAAATTTGCCTCAACTGGTGTTCGATTCCTGAAGTTACTGTACACTAGATGCAGAATGTAATACTGGACATAGTTAACATCTATAACCTATCTTGTCATCTATTATATTTTGTAGGTTACTTTTGGTTCAAGTGGTTTCTGTGATACTTAATATTGGATTAGTTACTATTAATGCTTATTAAAAACACTTTTATGTACTGTTTGTAGAACCGTATGCATGGCATCACATGATGGTATTGGGTTTCTATATTCCAACCCAATTCATTATTTGCTGCTATTTACATGCCTTTCTTTGAAACATAATACTCCTTTATGTTTCTTTCAGTAATTTTCTGTGATCTTTACTTTTTAAGTGCAAATGTATTTCTTTTTTCTAGAAAAATTTCACAGCTCTTTCTTTTTCCATCTTGAATAATATACACAGAGTCTAGCAATTCTTTTTGCAGGTCTTCAGTATTTTAGAATATCTGCATATTACTTCACCGGTTCTACCTTAAATTAAAATGCTACTTTCCTATCCATTATGCACTTAAAGCCTCAATATTTTGTTGTTAATCAGACAATTCATCCATATTGCTTTCTCATTCATGTCACTATTGGATCCTCTGTACTGCCTAGCACTTTGAGTGGCTAAAAATTATAAAACTACATTGAACTCTGAAAAAATTTCAAAATATTATCTTGAAAATTGAAAAATAACACAACTACCACAAACTTTCAAACTTTCGCAGAACTACCTCGCAGCAGGAACAAAAAAAAAAAGAAAATGTCCAAAATCTTTATTAGGTTTCATGCAACTACAATGAACTTTTGGACATGCTTTTGAAACTATCATATATTTGAAAAACAATTACAAAATTAACTTGTCATTTGTCTTTGTCTTCTTTTTTTGTTTCGCAATAGTGTTCTATGTTATATAATATTTTTTCTGCTATCTTTTTTCTCACCAATCTTTTACTCCCTTGATAACTTTTTTAAATATCTCTTTTCTATGTTATAATATTTTCACACTACTTCTTTGTTCATCACCCATTTTATTGTTTTATATTTTTTATTTTGCAACGTTTGTTTTATAATTTTTATGTTATTTTTTTTTGCTATTTTGTTTTTCTCACTATTTCTCTGCCTTCTCTCCATTTTTTACTTTTTACATAACCAATTGGATAATTTTATATTATAATTTTCTTTTTTAAATTTTATCAATGTCCCTTTACGGCACCTTTTGACTTTTCTTCCTTCTAAACTTTTCTTATTTATACAATATAATTTTTTTCTCTTTGTTCCGCGGCTTTCATTTATAAAACAACATCCAAAATCAATTTACAAAACAAGAAAAAAAATGGTTAAGTGTCAATAGTTTAAATTATCAATATTGATAAAAATTGTTAAATGTCAAAACAAGAATAAAAATTTATTTGGTCCATCATACAATGGCTAGCTCTACCCTTGTCCCCTACAGTCTCTTCGTCTCTGTCTCCATCCACATTGACTGGTTGTAGAGTTACAAAAATTCTTAATATAAAGAAAGCATAAACAAAAGCACTTGAAACCCATCCAAAATCAATAGATTTCTTTGGACGAATGAAAGGTTATTTCTTGCCTCTAACAAAAGGATTCCTATCCACTCCAAACCTTTGCTCAAATTGAACGGGGTCTGATGTGATCCGGGTCCGATACCAGGCGGAAGCGACGCGCACCCAAGGGGTGACTTATCCTTTTGCTCATTAGTCGAGTTGTGTGTTTAGCAATTAGGGGGCTTTTACTCAGTCGAGTTTTGTGTTTAGCAATTAGGGGGCTTATTATTCTTTTATTATCTTTTGTGTTAGGATGAGTTTAAAGGGCACGAGCCGGGCCTAATTTGTTTATCGAAGAACGATCATTTGAGAGTATTTTCTTGTTAGGGATTTGGGGGATTAGGCTTGATCTATCAATTCAAGTTAGGAAGAGATCCACACCAGAAGTGATCGTTTATCTTAATATCAATTTCCACTTTTAAATTTTTTTTTCTCGTTAAATTCTACAAATCATATCAATTTGGTGGATTAGGCATACAAACTTAAGCCAGAGCCCACGACAGAGGTTCATGAGTCTGACTTGGAGTCTGAGGCAGTATTGTAGTCTTTGCAAGAGCCTGAACCAGAACCAGAGTTAGAGCATGAACCAGAGATTGACCCAATACTACAGTTTGAGCCGGAACCATCTGTGGAGCATGTGCCCGAGTTGCTTCTAGAAGCACCATTGGATCCAATTGAGCACATTGAGCTCATGATCCTAGATTCCCCTCTCCCAACTAACAGACAGATGCTGAATATTTTTCTATCTTTCGTGAATTGGATGAAATTATCAGAGGACATGCTTCGATCAATCTGCATCATGATACACTTTAGAGTTCGTGGACGCGTCTTCTCTAACTGTCGAGGACTATTGATTTTTGTGCATGTGTGCTACTTCTGCCTACCTTCACCAGAAGGTGAAGTTCTCAAGTGGACGAGAATAATGATGATCAAGTTCTGATTAGTTAAGTTTAGTTGGATTTTATTATGATTTTATTATGATTTTCAGTTAGGATTTTATTGATTTTTCTGTTAGGATTTTTAGTTAGAATTTTAGTTAAGTTTTTATTTGTTTTTATTTGATTTTATCTATTAGGATTTTATTTGTTTTTAGTTATTTGGCCGTAAGCATATATAAAGGCCACTAGACTTATTGTAATCAATCAACAATTGAATGAAATTGAGATTTTTCTCTAAAACCTGTGAAATGTCCTCTCTTCCTCGGTGCTAAGCCTTGGAATCTTTGGTGTGAAGCCAAGAAATACACAATTATCTAGTTCTTCCTCAAATCCTCCATCAAATCCCTAGATCCAATTACGTCCTACATCAAATAAACATCATAGAATTCATATAAAAGCGCATACGAATCGCAAGAGAAGGATCTGGATACTTATCAAAGATCCACAAGCAGAAATGTTATAAAAATCCCAACTTTGGTTCAACCCAATACCAAAAAGATCAAACCTTACACAAGGAAACAAGTCGGCTACAAGCATGAAGGAAAGCTAGAACTCTGTAAAAATCTGAATAAAAATGCAGGAGAAAGTCCCCTAAAAATTCTAACAAAAATCCTATAACCAAGCCCAAACAGCTCAAATCAGCGTAGCTAATTCTTCAGAAAGTTGGGTTCGACACGATCGTGTAGAAACCCTACCGTTCTATTGGCTCACTTGGCACGGTCGTGTATAGGATCGACATGACCGTGTCGGCGCTACGACATCTCCCCTTCAAAACGACCCACACAGTCGTGTGAACGGTCGTGTGGAGTCTTCAGTTGTGTCACCTCACACGGTCGTTTGTGATACATCACACGACTGTGTGAGTCTTCATTTCTCTTCTTCTTTTGGGGGCTGGATTGACACTGTCATGTGTGATATGTCCCACGACCGTATCAAGCTGTTGTTTCTTCTTCACTCCATTGATTTTGGGCCCTTCGCATTCTCGATCACTTTCTAAACTCACATCCTCGCTCTAGAGTCCCAAATCTCACTGTTTTCACCTGCAATACACCAAGAAAACTCAAGAATGAAAAGAAACCAAAAAGTGAAAGAAACAATATGGAAGATGTGATATAGTGACATGAAATGTATAGATAATTTTTTTAAAATATATAATATAAACGTCTATTAGGAGCCAACTTGAACAACGGGAAAGGGAGAATGTTGATTTTTGAAGGAGATCCGCTGGAAAAGGAAGAATGGTGAGCGTGGGAGAAAAAACTAAAACCTATGAAACGGGTGAAACTGTTCGAAACCTAAAAAATTTTCAACTGCCAAAATTAAAACGAAATCGAAACCGAGTTCTCAAACCTTGGTTTGACGGATGAAGTTTTATGGAATTTTTGGTAAACATTTGAGGTAGTTCTATATATTGAAAGTTCAGGCAGTATCGTGAAATTTGCTCAAAGTTTAACGTAATTTTGTGAAAGTTGAAGGTAGTTTTGTGGAAATTAGCTTACTTTGAGCCCACAATTTGGATGCCTTGTTGCTGTTTTATTTATTTATTTGTAATTTTAATGATATATATGCAAATTGTGCTGGTGGTGATTTTATCTCTGCGGTATGTCTTATCATGTAGGAGCCAAAATGACCTTTTTGTTTATGCACATAAGTTTTCAATTATTAAACTTTGTAATGACATACTTTATAGGTTTAATAAATCCATCACACAACCTTATCTACCATCTTTGTTCCACACATTAGCATTAACACCGTCATCATTGTCTTGTGTTTTTCGCAATCAAAATGGTTGACTGTGGAGAATGACTTGGATTGGAGAAACTTGATTAAAAAATGGCTGGTTTTTTGAGTATCTATTGCTTATTGTCGAAACATCCTTTAGTTGGTGCAGAGGTATATTTCAAGAAAACTATGAAAAAAATATTTTATAAAAATTTGATGGCTAGTTGGTAGGTTGCTAAGCATAACTTCTGTGGCCATGCAACTTAATCTCTTATGCAACCATGGAGAAGATTTGTCATGCACAACTTCCCAAAATGTTAAAAGAAAAAGAGGTGTCAAGCCCGCATACATTTAGGACTACTAAGAATTCCATCTTTTCAGCCTAAATGCAAACACGTCTGGTAAACATTTAATGTTCGTCTCATTCTAACTAATAATAAGCAACAGATATGAATCACCATAATTCTATGATTGACGGATACAGAGAATGACTAAACTGACAATAAAATGATAACATGTAACCGCCAAGATAAAATATAACCAGAAAATAAAATAAAAATTAACGTGTTACCTGAATTCTGGTACTCTGTGTCCTTTTCCACAGGCACTGGATCCTGAGATCTGGACTATCTCCGTAACTACCTCTACCTAATTGGAGCACAACAGTAACTGCTAGATTAGTCGTAGATTCCTACAATTACAAAGATTACATGTTAGATCTGCATATAAAATATAATACTATGGTATGGTAATAGAAATAATGTCATGATCACAAACATAGTAGATAGAGGCATTGTTATAACAATGTAGGACAAAGACATGATCAGATGTGCAAATCAATATTTATATGTTTGTGTAGGTAAATTGGTATTTCTATACTAGTTCTGTGAACTCATGTCTGCGAGAACAACATGCATTGTTAAGCATGAACTATCCTAACAATGTAATGTTATGTCTATCAATCGGTCAATCGAGGAATAATGTACCTGGTACCGTAATAGATTACCTACGTGCCAATAGGAATATGAGAAAGGAATTTTAGAGGCGGCCCCCAATGGATTCTAGGGGCGTCTTCTGTAGATTTAATATGTGACCCTACTGATTCAAGAGGTTGCTCCCATGGATTCAAGAAGCGACCCTCGGTATCCCGTGACACTTTGTTCTGTGTAGTATTTAGCTCCATATGACACTTAGTTTTCAATGTTTATTAAATATCAAACGCATGAAGGCCAATATCATGAACATGTACAATCCATCTTTCGTATTAAACCTATTAATTAGTATGTCCAGTTTTACCAGTATTAGCCAACATATAAAATACAGTCATGTGCAGTTGACGGACCCGGTCAAGTACGGTAAGCAGGAACAATATCATGTATAATATTAGGAGTGTGTAATCAGGAACAGTAATCCAATAATAATATTGAATATAATAACATGGATCGTGTAACCTTGTGCAATAATCAAGTAACGTATTGGGTGACCTGAATTCAAATGCGGTAGTCAAGTATAGTATCATGTAATTACTATTAGGTGTGATGCTTAAGATAATATTTAGTATAGTATCAGGGACATGTAATCGTATGTAATGAATATCAAGTCATGTATAGTGGAGGTGAGCAGTGACTATGTACTGCATAGATATCATATCTACAGAGGTGACTATGAGTTACATGAATAAATATATGCCAGAAACTAAATGTAACTGTTTATGGTTATCAATATAAATGAAACATATAAATACAACAGGAAGAGCAATATTGCATAAATTAAGATACACGAGCAAATTCATTATCATATAAAAATAAGTAACATGGTATTGCATGGCATAATAATAATGAGATGTACTATAAATTGTTCACATGACTATATAGGTGGAACAATGAAATCTACGTTAGTGCATTGACTCAGGTCCGAGTGTACAAGGAATGAAACACGGGTCTTGTAGTATAACCACACTTTCGATGTGGGAATCAAAAACATGGATGCAGTAGTAAACCACACTTCCATTGCTGGAAATGGAAATATGGATGCATTGGTATGTTAGTGGTTATTCCCTAGGCCAAATATTTGGACCTTTATGTTATGTCATTTATAAAATGTTTCTCTTAATGTTATTATTATATTGCTTGCATGTTTTATTATAATAATGTTTGAATAGCTGTTTAATGTTATTCTAAATATCCCTAATCATTCATCACTAAAGGTATAATGATGAATTAAGATTAGTATGAGTTTGGTTGATAATTATGAGATAATTATATGTATTGTGATACAAATCAAACTAGCAGATATTTGTTGGAGAATAAGGTACTGGATAGACTCGCTATGAGATCATTGCATGGATCAGTGTCATTAATGATATCATAATAGTTATGTCATAGAATTCTTAGACTTGATATCATCACAGTTTTCTACATGAGAAACATCATGGTTTGACATAACCAAATGTTATCCTTAATCATATAATCATAAATGTTATGATTGAACATGATGAGAATTATGCAGAGAAAAGTGGATAAATAAGATGTCCCTCTCTTATGAGAGAGATATCCAATGGGCACCTCAATAAGTAGGACTGAGAAATGCATGGCCGTGCTTAAATGAATTGATACATGATCAATATCATTTGATTTTATCAGTGTACTTAGTACTCGAAAAATTAAAGAACAATATAAGTATGACACTGCACATGACTTATGTTCAAATCAGATATCGTGTGACAAAAGGATTATGACATTATCTATAGGTTAAGTTAATATTGGACTAACGATATTCATATTAATTGGGTAGTCATAATGTTTTACTAGAGACCACTTATGACTTATTCGCTTATAATGAGATTAGGCCCACTGCCAATTTGATATGAGGCTATTGGGTCACACATAAAGAACATGATGAGATATGGTTTTAAATGAGATTTCGAATTTAAAACCTGATTTGAAATTCGAAATGATGCTATATATCTTAACTGTCAGATATTATATATTTGTTAAGATATCATCCCTAAGATATCTCTGTATAATCGAAACACGTTAAAGGGTTAACGTGTGACTCTATATATGATATAGAGATTTTTAAGAAGGCTACGTGATCTCTGCTTTTTGAGAAAATACATAGCAAGAGAAAACCCTAGTTGCGGATAAGGAGTTAGCACCCTTGCAACTTCCGAACGTGACGTTCGTGTGTAGATACTAGTAGAGGGTGGTCTTTAATCGAGCAGTATCTGCAGTTTGATTCTTCGAACAGTCAATAAAGATTAGTAATCACGTTCAAATCAATTGAAACTCATGGATCTTTGGTATGTTTCTATTTTTCAGATGCGTATAAATTTTGTTATGCATGATAGAAAACCTAACAAATCTCACTTCCAGTTATGGAAGTGGAAACATGTATACGGTATCTATTGTTGCTCATGCAACCTTGTGAGACAATGAGTTATCACATACCTAGTGAACCTAGATAGTCATATGTGGTATATATGATATGTAATGCTCAATATCATTGTACCAGTATCATCAGGGATGTCTCTAGAGAACTCTCATCACCATGTATAAATGACAGTGTGCCATGTAAATGATCGTGTACAATGTATTTATTTAATACTACCAGGCGCAAGCAATTGTTACCCTACATTCTTGATTTTATTGTGGGATTTACTTGGCACTTATCATATATATATATATGTATATATATATTATACATTTGACAACTGTTTTTGAATCCTATGGCTGACTAGGATAAGCTGACTAGAATAAATGGGTTGATAAAAAGACGGCTGAGATTTAATCTTGAGAAATGAATGGTTGAGATGAGATTTTATGGAAAGTTTTGGAGGAAAAAACATTTCTGGGAAATGAAAGTTTTTGAGGAATGAAAGTTTCTGGGAAATAGCAGAGTGCATGCAATCAATGCATTTGAGAAAAAACTTTAACTTGTACTTAATGCTGCAGATCGAATGCTGCTAGATCGAATGATCTCTCCATCAACGCGGGCCCACCATCTCTTCGACGCATTTGGCAACAAAATGAGAACCTTTGGCGTGTCCCCCTAAATTTTTTTACGCTAATTTGTTGTTTCGCGCCGAAGGCGTGTGCTAAATTTTTTTACGCTAATTTATTGTTCTGCGCCGAAAGTGCCCGCGCCGAATTTGTTGTTTTATGCCGAATTTGTTGGTCCTCGTCAAATTTGATATTTTGCGTCGAAGGCGCCACCTAAATTTTTTTACGCTTGCCAGAGGCGCTTGTGCCAAATTTTTTGTTCCGCATCGAAGTCGCGGGCTAAATTTTTTCACGCAAATTTGTTCCGCACCGTAGGCGTCGGCACCGAATTTGTTGTTTCGCGCCGAAGGCGCTCACCCCGAGTTTATTGTTCCATGTCGAAGGCACCGACGCCGAATTTGTTGTTCCACACCAAAGGCGTCCGTGCCGCTAAATATTTTTATGCTAATTTGTTCCGCGCAATTATGGATGTGGAAATAATTTTTTGGGGGAACAAAGATTTCGCGAGGGAAAATCTTAAATGAACCGTGCCCGCGGACACGGGTTATGACTATAATATATATATGGCAATCTTCAGATGCGAAAAAGGGGCTTTTTGCACCGTGTGAAAAGATTTTTATTTTTTTTGAATTTTTTTATAATTCTTTTTTTATGTTTAATCCATATAATTATATACCCTATGAAAAATATTGGGTGAACTCTAGGGGAATTAGAGCATCCATCCACCCGTTACAAATTTAACGGTCTCAAAACGTGCGAATGTGTTGAAATGCCTTGATGGAAGGCCAAATCACATTATTTCTCAATGATTATTTTTTGTGGGGGTATAACAACATAATATGTGGGTGAGAAAAAGAATTTTTGAAAAAAAAAACAATTTCCAAAAAAACTAAAAATCATTTCACACGATGCAAAATGTTCTCACATCACGTGAAGATTTACCTATATATATATGCCATTAAATCTCGGAAATAATTCCAAAGGCTGTATCATATAATCATTCGTATAGTCAAGAAAGGGCATGTGCGATCTGGGTAATGTCTGTATAATATCAATACTAAAACGATGCAAGCATCCACAAAATCGGGACCAATCAAATCCAAGCATATAATCAAAGCATGACCTAAAACATGACTATAGGGATCGATAAGAAATTAAGTCCAATGTATAATTATTTATGCACCCAAGTAATTTCCATAATAATAAAGGGTCATCAATTTTAATTTTAGGCATCAGGGCCACGTATCTCGGAAACATTTTCATCTTCGATAATTAAATTTCAACTCATGCAAGATAACAAAAGACCATAATCAATTCCACAATCAAGTCCAACACATTATGTCACATCACATTATGTCGCCTAGGCCCAATAGGTATCATCATAAATGCCCAATCCAAGCCCAATATAATCAACCAATAAAACCCAGTTTAGATTCAGAGTGTTGGAAATAGTAGTATCGGCAAACATAGCTCAAATCACAATAACAGAACTTCACACCCAAGTCAACAGACTGCAGGAAGAACAACCCAAAGCTCAAAAGGAGCAGTAAGAAAAACAATTGTCATGGCCAAAAAGAGCAACATAAAGTTACAAAACTGAGACCCAGATAATAGCCGAGATTAACATGGATTTTGTTTAGAAACCGAAAGCATCTCAATACATGGAGTGCATCCAAGAGTGACACACATATGAACACTTATGAGCTCAAACCTGAGAACACACATCAGGAAAACATGACACACAACCCGAGAGCAACGCCCGAGAGCACACACCCGAGAAGGAGCAGAGCACAAGAGTGCGGCCAACAAGAGCAGTGCAGAGCAGCACCGTGAGTGAGCAATCAGGGCAAAGGAACACCCGAGAGTAGTAGGGGACAGAGAGCCGTGAATAAGTTCTATAACAGGAAAAGGAAACAAGGAGCAAGTCTCGAGCGCAGAAAAAGGCAGGGGACACGTCCCAAAGGCAACATGGGCCGCACACACAGTAAGCCAAGAGCACAAGGCAGTCGAATCACACCGGGAGCCCATGCACACATCAGGGAGTGACAGAGGCATGTGAGCCGATGTGGCAAGGAACATAGCAAGGTATTTGAATCGGGGATTGCCTAATGCCACGTGTGCATATACTAACAAAAATCTCACAAAAACACAATTAGTCACACTAATTATTTGCTTAATTATCAAAACCAACTGGGGTGTTGCAATAACCAACACAAGGAACAAGTCCCGAGAGCTAGGAAAAGAGCAGAGAGGCAACACACATCAGATCATACCCGAAAACACATAACCGAGTGCTTCACACACGATAAACCTTAGTGCACAAAGTGCACGTCCATGAAACATGGCACAAAGGGATGCTCACCTGAGGGCACACCCATCATAGAAACTGCCGAGGGCACACCACTCGTGGAGAACACCCAACCTGATGAATCAAATCATAGCCTAACAAAAATCCGCTCATAGTAGCGCATCTCGAGTGGCAAACATGGAATTATATGCTTATCTAATGATCATCGCATTAAACAATTTCTAGCACATCAAACATAGACCAAAATTAAGAATGATTTCAACACAGCCGGGAAAAATCCTGCAATCATGACATCAAATCAAGATTATTTGCCCAAGTTTATCGGGGCCTAAAAATGTAGTTAAGAAGATCTATTGTTCACACGAGACAAGAGTTCGTTGGAAAACTCATCGGTCCTCATCGCCTTGCCGAACGCCAGGGCTGCAGCTGTCTCGAAGAAGATTGGAGTTTACTAAGAAGGTTCAAAAGCGAAGGGAGGATATTGGAGCTCCGGCGACACAAATCGAAGTAAATTTCGTAAGAGTTTGAGGAGAGAAACCTAGGGCTTTTGCGTGAGAGAGAGATCTGAAATAGGGAAGGGGAGAGGAGAGGAAGTGCCGTTGCCAACGGGCAGGAGAGGGTGGCGGCGTGGATCAAGCCCACGCCAAAACCATGGGGGGGGGGGGGGGGGGGGGGGGGGGGTTCATCGGCTGTTTTGCACATGATGGAAAGAATTGGCAGAGAGAGAAAGAAAGTGCATATTTGACTGACTTGCTTTATAAATTCTAGTTTACTAAGGTCAAACATAACCAATTTGATACTCGTATGCATGCAATATACTTCTTAAGCAGTCCTTGTTATGGTTTCATGCCCTCCAGTCTTTTGGTCATATTTTCTAACTTGTAGATTCTTTCTAGGAAATGTGCAAGTGAAGCATGTTTGGAAACATGTTGATGCAACGTATGAAAATTTTCCTGTTTAATGTTCTTTTCCATCCAACAGACATGAGCCTTTTGCAGCTTAATTTTCTTGCATGTGCTTTTGAACGCTTATGAACTGGTCTGCATCCATGCAATAATGCATCAATATATTCAAAACATGCTTTTTGACTTCTGAGCTGCCTATAAATGTTGAGACCACCTAAAAGTTTTAAGTTTAGACACATCCTCTCCTTAACACATGTTGTGCATGTACCGGTTTCCTAAATACTTGTGTGTGAATGTAACGCCCCGCTCCCAGGGTACCGTCACAATTGAAACAGTCATGTGCAGGTCCTGCAGGTGTCAGTGAAGGCAATGTGGAGTAATGAAGAAAGAATGGAAATACTCATAACATGGCAGGTAGCACAGTGCTGAATAGAGAAACAAACAATTACAATCTATACTACAGCTGAAATGTAAATACGACGTGCACCTGCAACTAGCTCAAGCACCAAAGTCCTGCTCCGGAAGCTCAGATTCCTTGTGCTCAGGCGCCTCCATTTGATCATGTGCGTCACCTAGTGGTGCAACAGAAGTCGAAGTATAGCTCAATAGAGTAGACAATATCTAAACAAGTGACAAAAAAATAATGGTGCACAAAGGAGATATGACAACAACCGATATAATAGTCTGGTACGAAAATGAAATATGTTATGATGACCACAAACTACTGTAAGGTGGTACTCACTAAAGTGAACTAATCCTATGTCGTGACTTATGAGGGAGAGTACGGTATGAAACACGAAGACCTTCTTGAGACTGCAAGGGTGCCACCTCGGACCGAGTAACAGACTACTCAGGATACATACGCTAATGTTAGTATCGGGAATAAGTATCGAGAATAGTATCGGGAATAGCATCGTGTGGAATGGAAATCCTCCCAGACATGACCGAAAGGCAGGTCCCAGTTGCTCCCGCACTCTCATAATCATAAGTTTCTCCAAAACCCGGTGAGTCAAGCTGAATTAATCAATTATTAGTTTTAGTGTCGTGATGTTTAATATTATGTAAACTACGTAGTCAATGGGGGTCCATAGATAATAATTGAATGTAGTAACCAGACATGTTAGAGCCAATCCCAATTCCACTAGGCATCCAGTATCGTGTCAGTATCGTGCTATCACAAGAAACATCCCATGGACTACACAATTTAACACAACATTAAACTAGCATGCTCAAGGAGATTATTACATGACATAATAATAAAGCTGGCATGTGATAAAGTAGGGCATGAATGTTCTCATGTCAAGATTTTCCAGAGTGAAACGGTATTAAAAGAAGCAACACGTCAACGGTTCCATGCAATGAACCAAGAAACGATGGAAACACAAAAATTGTTTAATTAAAAAAGCCCGAAAGTCAAACTCATAATGGTTCTAGAGAATCTAGGCCAGAGGGATCAGATTCCAAGTAAACCACATCTGAACCCGAAACAACAAGCGAGAAAACTAGCCGAGTCCAACAATAACTCAGGGACCCAAGACAGCACGCGAGGGGAGCCACCAAACCTAACAAGCAAAGAACCTAAAACGACAAGTAAGGAGGGCCAGCCGCAATCCAACGACAAGCAATGAGGGCCAGCCGCAACCCATAACACAAGAACACCAAAACAGCAAATAAGGGATTCAGCCGAACCCAACAAGCAGGAGCAAAGCCAAGCACAACTCAACAACCTGCAGGGAGCACAAAGCCGCAAGCAAGGGAGGCCAACGAACCCTACAATGGCAAGGAAACCCCAAGCCCGCAAGCAAGGGAAGCCCCAAACAGCAAGCAAACCGAACCCAAACAGCGGGCAAAGACAGCCCTCGAACCCGACAACAAGCAAGGAAACCCAAATCAGCAAGCAAGAGACAAGCAAACCCCAATACATCCCATACAAGGAATCGAAAGAAGCTGAAACGTTAGGAGAGATATGGTCTATCTGAAATCGTAGCCGAAGAACTAAGAGAATTAAGATCCGAAGCCCATAACAACAAACAAAGGATCCAGCTGAACCACAACAACAGCAGAGGAAGCCAACCACAACCATCAGTAAGCAGAAAGGGCAGCCGCAACCCAGGCAACCAGTAAGGAATCCCAACCTGCAAGCAATGAAGGCCACCGAACCCCAAATCAGCAAGGAACCCCAAAACAACAAGGGGAACCACCACACCCAACTCAAGAAAGAAGGGACAAACCGCAAGCAGGAGGAGCAAAGAAGGGACAGACCGCAAGCAAGAGAGCCACCACGGAGGAGGATGCAGAGAGGGGTGCTAAATAGCAACCGAAGAGGACGAGGGAATGCCGTTGTCGCGAGAGGACGAAAGGGAGAGGGGGCTGCTCGTTGTCGTGTGTGAAGGACGGAGGGATGTGGCGCTGCTCGTACGGGGGAGAGGGCGGAGGGATGGGGGCGTTGTCGAAGGGCCCCATTGAGGCTCGTGTCATCGTGAGAATGAGAGAGAGTGAAATCTGCAATCGAAAAGCCCTCGCGGGCTTCGCTGCGAGCGTGAAAGAGAGTGTGTGAGTCTGATGCATCGGAGCAGCCAACGAGGGCACGAGGGCGTCGAAATGAGAGAGGGGGGAAAGAAAATCCTGTTGCGGGCTTGGGCTTTGCTGGCGTAGAGAGAGAGCGAGAGAGAGAAAGAGAGAGAGAGGGGGGGGGAGAGAGAGAGAAGCCCCGTGGGCTTTTCTGAGCAGGCCGAGTGAAGCGGAACGTTATTGTGAACATCGTAATAAAGGTTTGAGACATGACTGCTCATTAGCGAAAACTTTAATTACATATAGATTGTTCATTTATGGTAAGTTTGAAATGATTACAGTAGTTGAACTCCTTTGGAGGAAGCGTCTAGAAAGTTCTAGAGTTAATCAATTATCCGTAACTTTTTGAATTTGATCTTTGATGTGATATGGCTTTGAAAAACCGCACATAAGTAGATTCTAGAGTTAGAAAATTCATGAATAATAATCACTAGGAAACAAATAGCGTGTGAGCTGGTGGAGTTGTGTTAGTCCACTGCCCCTGGAAGGAATCTTTTTGCAAATTTCCTTTTCTAATGCTAACATAATGGAGGAATTCTCTGCTAGGCTTTTGTTTCGATATCCCTTTGCGCAGATCTTGAAGTTAATGTTACAGTTAAAAAACTGTGAGTATTAAATTGTTGCACGATATGGATGCCAAAAATAGCAAATTGTATAGATGTATGAATGAAAAATCTGATCATGATCTGGACACTCAAAGCCCTTCTGCACCACTTTTATTTGTTTTAAACATTCTGCACCAATCAAAACAAACAGCTTGGTATGCAGGCCATCCATTTTCTTCTTACTTGACGTGTAGGCAAAAGAAATTATATTCACAATATTTTCAGCTTTTTAGGCACTCGAAATGATGACACATAAGGGAAACAAATTGATGTATAAAATTTAGTACGTGCTTGATGATGGATAATAGAAGTTATTGATATTGGACACTGAAAGTTATAAATGCCACATGAATTCTGTGGACGCTTTGTTCTTTGTTATTTGCACATTATGTATTTTGGCTAAGAGACTAAGCAAGAACGGAAGAAGAGTGCCTTCTTTCATTTTAAAGAACTCCGATGATAAGAATGAACCAAAGTTCTAGTGAATCAGATGACAACTGCAATGCAATTTGATGGAATGTACTCATGGGAATATGGGCAATGTGCTCACCCGAGGAGGTTATTGGTTTTGGGATTCTTGGGCGGGACCAAAATATTCTCTGGCATTTTAATTATTGGTGGCATTAGTTTAGGGCTGGAATTAAACTTCTAGAAATAATGTGTGATTGGTTGTTGGGATTGGAGTTGGGGCATGATTCAAGTTTCCATATTTAAGTCACATTCTAGAGAGAGAGAGAGAGAGGGAGAGAGAGAGAGAGCACTCTCAACCTTAAAATTTTGTCCCATTGCTTTTTTTTGTTGTGTGTGTGTTTGTTGCCGGGGGCTGAGCTTTCCATATGTGGTTCTCGCATCTTCCTCGGTTCTTTTCGTCTTGTCGTCCACGAATTCCATTCTCTTCATTGCTACTTTACTTAACCTAGTCACCAACAGCTATAGTTACTGGCATGAAACCTCTCCTCCACAACCGTCCCTAGCAACTGTGATGAGCAGCAGCATTTCATGATTGATCATGACACCTGAAGCCACGATGATGACACCTGAAATCACCATCAGACAAAATGGCTAGCAACAACCATAGCCATATACTACTACAACATTTAATAACTGTCATATCTGCCACTAGCATCGGGTAGCATGCGACAACCACGTGCAATAAATACTGCAGCCGCCGCCAAACTGCAGGCTCTTACCATCACTGATAGCCAGTTAGTCTTTATTAGGCTTTTTAGTTTTGATGGAGTGGTCCAATAAATACTGAAGCATCCACAACCGCAGACTTGGACCGTCACTGATAGCCAATTAGCCTCTATTAGGCTTTTTTTAAGTTTTAATTCGAGTAGTACATTTCTTAAAAAATTTGAAACTATACACGTAGCTATATGTGTGGATGATCATTTTATCATAAGCAAACTGTAATTGGAGTCGTGATTGTGTATAAGTGGAGCTGTAATTAGAATTGAAAAGTATATATATAAATAGTTTGTCCAAAAGAATATTAGAAGTGGCATTGTAAATTTCCATAAGTGGAACACTCACATGTAATTGGAATGAAATTGTTTGATATGAGCTAGCAGCTTATTTAGCCAAACGAACTTATGACATAAAAGTCGTAAGGCACATACTGAAACCCCCAAGAGTGGGGGTGAATAGAGTTTATGGCACAAAAAATGGCAATCAGAATCACACAAATCGTAGATTCTAACAGAGAGCCAACTCCCCTCCACTACTCTCACCTCTCCCCGAGGTTTTAACTCTTTTTGAAACCACAAAAAGGACCTGATCACTGGTGGGCTCTCCACTTGCCAAAGGAGGCAGCCCCGCGCGCAAGGGAGGTCGCAACCCTAGAGGAGTTTTTGACCATCTCTCTTTATTTATAATTTAATGGCAAACTTGTAATTGATTAGAGGGGGTTTTATTCTTAAGCTAGGGTTAGCCGTCATTATGTTTTACGCTTGATTATTGAATTGTTTGAGAGGGTTCTTAGGAAGAGTGATGACGTCCTCTCTTTTGTCGTCTTGGGAGGATGGTTGCGCCTTTAATTGTAGCCAAATTATCATTTTTATTCCTATTTTTTTATCTATTTAATTTCAGATTTGCTGGAGTTCTATCAATTTAGTATCAGAACACGTAACGGTCCATGGCAGCGTCGACGATACAGAAGGACAAGTTCGAGGCATTGGAGAAGTTCAGTGGTGAGATTGAAGGGATAAAGAAATCCTTGGCGGAGAACGATGAATCCTTGCAAGGTTGAAGGCTTCTATTGAAAAATTGATGGCGAAGCAAGAGAAACAAGATGAAGCTTCGTGCAATTGATTTTTCAGTTGACGGCCAACACGGGAAAAGATGGGAACAGTGATGGAAACCCTAAATCAGCGACAAAGGTGCCCTCTTTGGACAAGAGGAAGGAAAAGATGGAGAAATTTGATGCGGAATCCGTCTCCGGGGAGGAGGAATACGATGAGGAGGAAGATGGTGAGCCGTGGAAGGAGGATTATCGAGAAGCGGTGCGCCGAAAAGCGGAGGAAGCAAGGAGGAGGCGGCCCTAGCTATCTCCCCTACGACGCGTGCCAAGGACCCGGGGGGCCGTAGGTTCCTGCCCAGGCCCCCGCGGGCCCCCAGGATTTTAGACAGGGGCGGCGCACACCCCAGCCTCGGCAGGGGCCGACGAAGGGCCCCAGGGGCCCGCCGACCAGCGACAGGGCCGCTGGGGCCCCGAGCAGCTTCGGCATGGCCTTGCGGCCCATCTGCAGGGCCGCAGAGGCCCTGCTGACCCACGGAGAGGCCCCTGCGGGGGTGGGAAGCAGCGCAGGAGGAGAGGCAGCTTGTGGGGAATTTTCTGCCTTATTCGGAGGGTCCTGCTCGTGGATTGGCGCCCGGTTTGAACCGGGAGATGGGCAGGAGTATTATGATGACAGAGGAGGGTTTTGGGACCCTACCGACCTTCGACACGGCGATGACAGATGGTGCTCTCCACCCCACACCTATGAGGGACGCCACGGAGACGGTGGTGGAGGTTACAGAGAGTATCAGGAGGAGAATGTAGGCCAGACTGGAAGCTACGGTGGGCGAGGGGAGGGACCCCGAGGGGGCCATGTAGATCGATGGAGAGGACCGCAGGGAGGATTTGAGACACCAGGAAAGGTGGCAGTACTATCATCAACCCAGATATGGCGGGGGACGTGGATACCATGGCACATTCAATATGGACCGGCTGCAGAAGCTGAAGATGTCAGTATTCGATGGGGTGGATCCAGTGTCGTGGATCAACAGAGCAGAGAGATTTTTTAGAGTCTCTCGCATGACTGAGGAGCAGAAGCTGGAGGCAGCTGGGATTCGTCTGGATGGGAAGACCCTTGCCTGGTTTCAGTGGAAGGATGCGAGGCGTCCTTTTCGCTCATGAGAGGAGATCAGGGAACATATGGTGGAGAGGGTCAGGAATCCCCACTTGGGGAACGTAAGGGAGCAGCTGCTATCACTCAGGCAGGAGGGCACAGTGAGAGATTACCTAGAGAGGTTCGAGGCCCTATCAAGGTAGGTGTACGGGTGACGGATGAGACGATGGAGAGCACCTTCATGAAGGGGTTGAAGGCCGCTATTCGAGCAGCGGTGCACATACAGAAGCCCCAGAGTCTGATGGAGGCCATGAAGTACACTCAGATAGCGGAGATAACGGATGATCGTCAGATGGAGGAGAGGAAGGCGAGGGGTGGTTGGAGTGGCCTAGCTTTCTGTAGTCAGACAGCGACAAGAGGGCAGCAAAGAGCCACTACGGGAGCGGATCCCGCCATCAAAGAGAAGAGTGGCGAGAAGGATAGTGCACCGCAGGCTGGAGACAGTTCGGGCAGATGACTGATGCAGAGATGAGTGAGAAGCGACAGAAGGGCCTATGTTTTAGATGCGACAAGCGATTCACGCCAGGCCACAGATGTGCGGGGCGCAAGCTTCAGGTGCTGCTACTTGAGGATGAGTTCGATGTGGAGGATAAGGCCGTTGAGGTGGAGGAGGAGATTGAGGGCCATCAGCTAGACGTGGCGGAGGTTTCTCTTAACTTCGTGGTAGAGTTTACACCGAACCATACTATGAAGTTGAGGGGGCATATTGGCGACCAGGAGGTGACATTACTCATCGACAGTGGGACGACCCATAATTTCATTTGCAGGAGAGTGGTGGCCCAACAGGAGATCCAGCTGACGGACTGCGACAGCTTCAGTGTCATGATGGGGACTGGGAAGAAGGAGAGTAGCTGTGGGGTTTATAGAGGTTTGGTGCTGACGTTACAGGGGATGCAGGTGATAGCTGACGTCTGGCCTCTAGACTTGGGTAGCACCGATGTCATCATGGGCATGACTTGGCTACAGACGTTTGGGGAGATGACAGTGAATTGGAAACTGCTCAGGATGGAGTTCTAGGAGGAGGGGAGAGCAGTCGTATTACACGGGGACCCTAGCCTTTGCAAAGTACTGGTCTCTTTGAAGACCATGGTGAGGATCATCCAGATGGAGGAAGGTGGATACTTAGTGGAGTTATATTCGTTGCCGGGAGAGGGAGATGCTGAGGCCAGTAGTGAGCAGCCCATTCCAGTAGAGGTACAACAGCTGATGGAGCAGTTCGAGGTCTTTCAGGAGTCACGTGGTCTCCCACTACTGAGGGATCACGAGCACGCCATAGTACTGCAGGAGGACGTGTCCCCCATCAGTGTAAGGCCTTATCGTTACCCTCAGACACAGAAGGACAAGTTCGAGAGGATGGTGGCAGAGATGGTGCAGGTGGGAGTGATACAGCCCAGTGTGAGTCACTTTTCCAGTCCAGTGCTGTTGGTGAAGAAGACAGATGGGAGCTGGCACTGTTGCGTGAACTACATGGCCTTGAACAAGGAGACAACGCCAGATAAATTCCCCATACCAGTTATTAATGAGCTTCTCGATGAGTTGCATGGGGCAGCCATATTCACCAAGATAGATCTCAAATTTGGCTACCACCAGATCAGGATGCGGGGGGAGGATGTGCCCAAGACGGCGTTCAGGACGCATGGAGGCCACTACGAGTTTTTAGTCAAGCCTTTCGGCTTGACTAATGCACCAGCTACCTTCAAGGTCTTTATGAAAAAGGTATTTCGCCCGTACCTACGACAATTTGTACTAGTTTTCTTTGATGATATATTGGTGTACAGTCGTACCTTGGAGGAGCACTTGGACCACCTGGACCACCTACAGGTCGTGTTCCAGAAGCTGCAGTACCATCAGCTGTTTACGAACAGGAAGAAGTGCTTATTTGGACATTCACAGGTGGAGTATCTGGAAATGTGGTATCTGCAGATGGGGTGGCAGCGGACATGTTGAAGATTGCGACGATGCTAGATTGGTCGCCTCACACCACTTTCAGGGGGCTGCTGGCATTCCTGGGCTTGACATGATACTACCGCAGATTTGTGCAGGGATATGGGACGATCGCCTGGCCACTCACTGAGCTACCCAAGAAGGACCAGTTCATTTGGGGAGGAGGCGACGACCGCGTTTGAGGCCTTAAAGAAGGCCATGACCACAGTGCCCGTACTGGCGTTGCCAGATTTTTCTAGACCTTTTGTGGTGGATGCGGATGCGTCGGGGCGTGGATTGGGGGCAGTATTGATGCAGGATCAGTGACTTATAGCCTATTTCAGTCAGGTGTTGACCGCTAGAGCTAGACTGCAGTCTATCTACGAGAGGAAGTTGATGGCCATTGTCCTGTCTATCCAGAAGTGGAGACCGTATTTGCTGGGGAGGAGTTTCCTGGTGCGCACGGATCAGAAGAGCCTCAAATACCTTTTAGAGCAGCGCATGGTAGCAAATGAGCATCAAAAGTGGCTGCGGAAGCTGATGGGGTACATGTTTGAGATTGAGCATCGCCTAGGATTAAAGAATAAGGCGGCTGATGCCCTTTCACAGCGAGAGGAGGTAGAGTTGGCGACACTGGCGGTTTCAGTACTACAGGACTGGAAGCCACTGAGTTGGAGGTTGAGCAGGACCATGACATGGCATGCATATTGGCGGCACTATTGCAGGGCTCTACAGGATACCCAAGGTATACTATCCAGGATGGACGGCTGCTACATTGGGGGCGATTGGCTTTGCCGAGAACGTCTAAATATATTTCGACCATACTCCAGGAGTTTCACAGCAGCGCCGTAGGAGGACATTCTGGGGTCCTCAAGACTTACCAGAGACTGGCGAGGGAGGTCTACTGGAAGGGAATGAAGAAGGATGTAGCGAGGATGGTTGCAGAGTGTGACGTTTGTCAGCGCCACAAGTACCAGGTGATGGCTCTAGGGGGATTACTGCAGCCGTTGTCCTTGCCCGATCGTGTGTGGGAGGACATTTTCATGAATTTCATTGATGGACTGTCGAAGTCGAGAGGATATACTGTCACGCCCCACTTCCCAAAATGACGGAAGCGAGAACGAGGCTAAGGTCCGCATAAACTTGAGCGGTGAAGCTCGTTCATTAAGATTTTGTGATAAGACCGCGCAGAATTCTTGCATGCATTTCAGAATAATAAAAACAACATTTCATTTATAAATTTTAGGCCACATCCAGAGTTCGTACAGGAAATAAAACAACAGGGCCTCAGCATGGCCAAAGAAACTACAAGGTATTAAAGCAAAACTAAAAGGAAAGCAGCAACGACACAACCTCTAGTCCTCCACAGTGAGCGACTCAGCGTTTGCATCAACTCACGGCTCACCAAGTCAAGCGTCTCAACCAAGTCCTCCTAGTCATGGTACTCTGTCTCACTACCTGACGTACAACCACCTAAGAGAAAAGGAGTTGTACGTCAGGCAGAGTCTACAAGAAAAGGTAAGAAAGACTCTACTGCAAGGTGCATGGAATTAAAAGACAGATATTTGAAGTATTGTTTACATGGCAGTTATAAGATACAACAACATGGCAGTTATATAGCATGGCAAAAGTAAAGACAATGCAAGAAAAGTAAATGTGGCATGACAATGGCCGTAGCGTGTGCTACCGGCTACAAGACAAGATAAGACCGTGTGTGTCCCGAAGGGCTCACGCCTTATGGTTAGAGGGCGGCCAAACCCTCTAAACCGTGCAACCGCTTAACCCTACCCCAACCCAAGTGCACAAGACAAGTCTGGACAAAGGATCACTCTCTCTGTCTTGGAGAGTGCCTTATTTGTTGCTAGCTTATCTGGACAAATGATCACTCTCTCTACTAGGAGAGTGCCTTATTCGCCGATGGCTTTTCTGGACAAAGGATCACTCTCTCTGCTAGGAGAGTGCCTTATTCGCTGCTAGCTTATCTGGACACATGATCACTCTCTCTGCTAGGAGAGTGCCTTATCCGCCGCTGGCTTCAATACAATTTAAGCAGAAAGTCACATGCCAAGACAAGAATGATGCATGACCGTTTTAAAATGTTTATCAACATGGCAATTATAGTAAATTGTGCCAAGACTTCGTTGTCAACCTCTCTCACAAAGTCGGGTTGTGCGACGCTGGGGCGTGGATGAAGATCGGAGGTCGGGGAGCGAGCAGAGTTGTGGAAGAAGGGAACAACGTGTGCGAGGCTGAGGGACAGATGTGCGGCTTGGGCGTTCAGACGTCGAATGGAAGAGTAGAGGAGGCTTCGTTTCCGGCGGCAGCGTGGGGTCTTGGCCGGAGGGGCTGTGGTGCGGGCGTGGCTGTCGCTGGGAGAGGTCGACGGCAAGGTGGAAAGTGAAGGAGGCTGGTCGGAGGGCGAGACGAGGTGTTGGTTTCGAAAGGGAACGACGGCTGTTCGCTGGGTCGGAGAGGAGAGTAGGGGAGATGCTTTGAACGGAGGGGGAAGTTTGGGTTCGGGCTTATAAAAGCAAGCGGTTACATGTTTATTTTATTTGCATGGGTCCTATGTAGGGGGAGAACTGTGGTTTGTTACCCCTTGAGTTTGAAGGGGAGAGAGAGAGAGAGAGCGTTTGTGAGTGGGCTGATGCGAAAGATGTGGATGTGGGGGTATGGTTACGCAACAGATCAAAAGATTTTATTAAGGAAAAGATTTAGTTTTGATTTAAAAAGTTTAGTTAGGATTTGTAGAAAGTAGGTTAAGTTTGAAAATTTAAACGTTCAGATTTTGTTTTAAAACAATATAAAGATCTGTTTTGAAAAACGATTTGATTTCATCCTAATTGAAATTCGATTTTGAAAGAATATTTAATGTATAACAAAATAATAGTAATAATAGATTATTACATCTTGTGTCACGACGCCCTAAAATTAAAAGAAAAATACTGGGGCGATCGTGGCGTCGAGAGGATCGTGAATACGAGGTCCGGTCAGAGTATGAGCAACTGAAAAATAAAAAAATAAAAAAACAAAGTGCAAA
This sequence comes from Scilla litardierei, assembly GCA_030789695.1. NCBI lineage: Eukaryota > Viridiplantae > Streptophyta > Magnoliopsida > Asparagales > Asparagaceae > Scilla > Scilla litardierei. The sequence goes on along the minus strand of CM061137.1, from coordinate 12,010,801 downwards.
AACACGCACAAACCAATACATTAAAGAGATACATACGAAAATACATACGACGGAAAGTGGCCGTTACATATACCGTCATATTTGTTGTGGTAGACAGCCTCAGCAAGTATGCGCACTTTATACCTCTTTGGCATCCGTACAGCGCAGTGTCGATGACGGATGTATTTGTGAGAGAGGTCATTCGCTTGCATGGGCCCCCCAAAGTCCATTGTTTCTGATAGGGACTAGGTGTTTCTGAGTAGATTCTGGCAGGACCTTTCAGGCTTCATAGTACAGTGTTGAGACGGAGCACAACCTACCACCTGTAGACAGATGGCTAGACTGAGGTCGTCAACAGGAGTGTTGAGACATATCTGCGGTGCTTTATTTCAGAGAATCTCAAGGAGTGGGCCTGTTGGCTGGCATGGGCGGAGTACTGGTACAATATATCTTATCACACTGCAGTTCAGACGACACCTTTCAGGATTTTGTATGGCTGTGATCCTCCGCATTTATTGTACTATGGGCAAGAGACGACACCAGTATCTAATTGGAGCTGTTCTTGGCAGAGAGGGATCAGATTTTGGAAGAGCTGAAACTCCATCTAGCTAGAGCTCAACAAATTATGAAGACGATGGCAGACCTTCACCGTAGAGATGTGCAGTTCGCAGTTGGAGATATGGTGTACCTGAAGCTAAAACCATACATGCAGAGATCATTGGCCCATAGGAGAAATGAGAATTTAGCGCCGCGATATTCTGAACCTTTCGAGGTCGAGGCCAATGTGGGACCAGTGGCTTACAGGTTGAGGCTACCCCCAGGATCGATTATTCATCTGGTATTCCATGTGTCGCAGTTTCGCCAGATTATCGGAGACCACACACCTTCGCCCACTCTTCCGGAGACATTGACAGATGATATAGAGGTGAGGTTAGAGCCCGAAGAGCTGAAAGGGGTTCGTAGAGGAAGCACTGGAGAGCGGGAGGTTCTCATGCTATGGAAGGGTTTACCTGAGCACAAGAGTACGTGGGAGTCCTTGGACGTGATGGCGCAACATTTTCCAGACTTACACCTTGAGGACAAGATGGCTCTTTGGGGGAGTAGTGGTGGGCTCCACACTTACCAAAGGAGGCGGACCCGCGTGCAGCAGCCGCGCGCGCAAGGGAGGCCGCAACCCTCGGGGCATTTTTCGACCCTCTCTCTTATTTATAATTTAATGGCCAACTTGTAATTGATTAGAGGGGGTTTCATTCTTAAGATAGGTCTAGCCGTCATTATGTTTTGCGCTTGATTATTGAATTGTTTGATAGAGTTCTTAGGAAGAGTGAGGACGTCCTCTCTTTTGGCGTCTTGGGAGGGTGGTTGTCCCTTTAATTGTAGCAAAGTTATCATTTTTATTCCTATTTTTTTATCTATTTAATTTCAGATTTGCTTGAGTTCTATCAATCACACTTACGGGTGGTGTTTAAATCGTTACCGATGTCAGTTTTGAAAATAAAGCCCAAAGATAGCCTCTGTATAAAACTATACAAAAATACAATTATACAATAAAAATAATACTAACTGATCTAATATAGCAGCAAAATAGAAGTTGACATAGTGTAGATCATTGGATTGTGATCGTGTTGGTGAAAACTATGTATAAATCGGAGCTCCATAGTAGAAGATATCGTGCTTGCAAGTTTCTGGGGCTATGCTGCAATTCTGATTTCTGCAGGGGCTTTTCTGCAAGCTGCTAAAGAAAAGAAAGCTGGGCTGACTCAGTCCTGACTGCGGTTGCGCCTGAGTCTGGATCTGTGCTGGCCTGGCCTGGGTCTATGCTGTGCTGGCTTGGGACTGGCTTGGTGCTAGTCTCGGTTGGTGCTGGCCTGGGTCTGGGTCTGGATTCTCAAATGGTCTGAGCCTAAGGTCAGAACAAGGACAATGCTGAGCTGGTTGGGACGTCCATTGGTCTGCGCCTGAGATGAAACAAGGTCGGAAGGAGGTTGGGCTCAAGTGTTGATGCCGCTTGCGCCCAAAGTCAGAAGGTCGATAGGCTGGGCTGTGGCTCGAATCTGCCCTGCTTGCGCTCTAGAAGCTGGTAAGCCGAGCGGGACTCGGGTCTTCCCTTCTTACGTGATGTTGCACCCGAGATGTGGTCTCGGCTTGGCCTTTCTTACGTGATGTTGTGCTCGAGAGATGTAGGTCGGCAGGGCTCGGGCTGTGATTGCTCCCGAGTAGAGAGAAGTCGGGCGTGTCTAGGTCCGATTTATGCTTCTGCCTGAGAAGAACCAATGCAAGGCTTGGTTGTGCCCGAGAAAAACCAAAGCATGGCTTTGGCTCTGGCTTCTTCTTTGATGCTGGTCGGTGCTTATGCCCAAGGAGAGGAGGAATGGAAGGCCGAGCTTGGGGTTCTCTCTACTTGCATATGGCTCTCTTCTCTTTGGATTTCCTCTCTTGCAATATTAGGGTGGCCTGCCTCTATATTTATAGGGTTTATGAAGCCCTAGTTTTTTTGCACAAGGACTCTTGTATTTTTTTTGCATATGAACTCTTGTATTTGGTTTTCACATGAACTCTTATAGCTAACTTGAACTCTTGCAGTTTGTATTGCACATGAACTATTCTAACTCCATTCTTTGACTTTCTAGAACACTTTGACCAAGCCAAAATTACCAATTTGTCATGTGTTGACTGAAACTCACTTAACAAACGCATTAGTAGCCGTGTGACTTGTTTGTCATCATCAAAATTAAAATGTGACCTAGTTAGTTGGTTAACGAGGTCAACACATACTGCTAGTCAAATTGGATAACCTCTCTTCCCTCTCTTACAAGTTTATTTAGCTTAAATGAGCTTATGATCGTAAGCATTTTTCCAATTATGTCATGTATGAAAAGAAATTTGTGCAACTGCATAATAAGATTTGGGGTAAACTGTATCAAATGTGTAAGAAATTGAAACATGACTTTTAATAAAAATTTATAATTACGGCTTTAGAAATCTTAATAATATTATCATGATCAAAAACTTAATCAGCACTAATTGGCGAAAAATGATTTTAGTACTTCTAGCATATATGTGAAATCAAATAATACATAAGGCCACTTCTTCAAAATCCTGCAATTCTGTTCGAAATCATTCTCAGATATTAGTTTCTTAGCTATTTAAGCCCTAGAATTCCAGTTCTAATATGAAATTTGCTTCATCAACATGTGTCCCAGTGTCATACAGGCATCCCAAACCAATAACAAACCCTAAGCCATATGTTTGTGTCAGAGGGTGTTAAAGCTGGATTAAGTATCTCCTTTGCCATATCTGTTGACTCTAACAATGTGCACAGTTTCATTTATATTTTTGTTGATGCTAATTTAACATGTGATAGATGGGATTTGGTTTTTTCTGAAATAAATTTGTGCTGTCCATCCACTTACATATTTACATTGAACTAATGGATTCTAGGGCTGGTCCGAGTTGATGAATCCGGGAAATTTACTTATTCTATTCTATTTTGAACTTTGCAGGAGTCTCAAGTCACACTAATTTTAGGGATTTTGTTGAGATAGGTGTCCTCTTGTGCTTTTGTGCATTGCAGAACCATGGTTTGAAATTACTCTTTTCATTATCAGCTATTGTGCAACATACTCCTCATCCTCCGTTTGGGTTCAGCATCCTGAAAGCTGGACTGAATAAGTCTGTTTTGCTGTCAGTATATGCCTCGTCAACTGCCAGCGACAGTCAATCTGCCAACTCTTCACATGGTATGTTCTTCATTTTTACATACCAAAAGGCACACAACCTCAGACTTCCCTCATTAGTATGGAATGATTAAAGTTATTAGTATTATGCCTACCATGGTAATGCTGGAGTTTTTTTAATTGTTTCCTTTTTTTTTTCCAGAGATGCTTATTGCAACATATCTCAGTCACATTGGACAGCGGTTTTTGTCTATATACCACTCATATGGCACATATGTGGCTTTCCTGACTATTCTTCTCACGCTATACTTGGTGACTCCAAATTATATATCCTTCGGCTTCCTCTTTTTCCTTTTATTTTGGATAATAGGAAGGCAGTTGGTTGAGAAGACAAGAAGGCGGCTCTGGTATCCCTTGAAAGTCTATGCCACAATGGTGTTTGTGTTCACATATAGCTTGGGCATTTCTTCCTGCCTTCAGTCGTGGGTATCAAAGCTGGTTAATCTTTATTCTGATCTAGGATTCAACCCTGAAGCATCTTTGTTCCAGAATGTCTGGGAATCTTTGGCTGTTTTAATTGTAATGCAACTCTACAGCTATGAAAGGAGACAGAATAGATACAACAGTGCGTTAAATTCTTCTTATGCATCGGAGCTCGGAGTCCTTGGGTTTCTTAGAAGATTCCTTATTTGGCACAGTGAGAAGATCTTGTCTGTTTGTGTGCTTTATGCTTCTTTGTCTCCAATTAGTGCATTTGGCTTTCTTTACATCCTTGGTCTAATCATATGTTCCACTTTGCCAAAAACGTCTCGGGTTCCTTCAAAGTTGTTATTAGTCTACACAGGACTTCTTGTTGCACTGGAATATCTTTTCCAGATGTGGGGCAAGCTGGCCCATATGTTTCCTGGTCAACGGCTCTATCGGTTATCAGTTTTTCTTGGTTTCCGGTACTTTGATTCCGGGTTTTGGGGCCTTGAATCAGGCTTAAGGGGGAAAATTCTGGTAATTGCTGCATGTGTTCTTCAATACAATGTTTTTCACTGGTTAGGGACGATGCCAAGATATCTAGTTAACAAGGGAAAGTGGGAAGAGCCGTGCCAGTTGTTCGTATCAGCAGAGCATGCTTCAACTAGTCCCTCAGCTTACACTGAATATACAACGCCATCAGCAGATTCTGGTCCTTTGTCTGCCCAACAAGATGTCGTCAGGTCGAACTCAGACCCTTCCTTTTCTGTTACCCATCAGATTTCAGATTCAGGGTCTACCATGAAAAAAGCAGCAGAAAGTACTAGCCCGAAGAAATATACATTTGGATATATATGGGGAAGTTCTAAAGGGAGTCACAAGTGGGACAAGAAACGCATTCGTGCTCTAAGAAAGGAGAGGTTTGAAATGCAGAAGGCTACCCTGAAAATATACATGAAATTCTGGATAGAGAATCTATTCAAATTACGTGGTCTTGAAATTAATATGATTGCTTTACTTGCGGCAAGTTTCACTGTGCTGAATGTGATTTCCATGTTTTATATCATGTGTCTTGTCACCTGCATCTTTCTGAAAAGAGAGCTTATCAGTAAATTGTGGCCCATATTTGTTTTTTTCTTTGCTTCAATCCTCATACTTGAGTACTTTGCTATTTGGAAAGATTTGATACCTTGGTTTCATGCATCTAGTGATATAAAAATCCACTGCCATGATTGCTGGAGCAGCTCAAGTCTTTACTTCGGCTATTGCACAAAATGCTGGCTTGGTAATTAAATATTGCACAATTATATTTCTTATTCTGCTAGGTTGTACCATCTACTTGTTATTTAACCAGATAATGTAATAATATCTAACTACATTTCTCTGTCTAATGCAGGGATAGTTGTCGATGATTCACGAATGCTTGTCAGCTACTATATTGTTTTCATTTTCTCATCTTTTAAGCTTCGCTCTGGCTATTTCACTGGTTTCTCGGAGACAAGCACTTATCTTCAAATGAGGTCCCAGAGGAGAAATGCTCTAGTTTGGAGGGACCTTTCCTTTGAAACAAAAAGTTTCTGGACCTTTCTTGATTATCTGAGGCTGTACGCATACTGTCATCTTCTAGACATTGTTCTTGCTTTGATCTTAATAACCGGAACCCTGGAGTATGACATTCTGCACCTTGGTTATCTTGCTTTTGCACTGGTTTTCATTCGAATGAGACTTGAAATACTGAAAAAGAAAAATGAAATTTTCAAGTATTTGCGCATTTATAATTTTGCGCTTATTGTCCTTTCTCTTGCTTATCAATGTCCTTATATCGGGGAATTCACCTCTGGTAAATGTGAGACTATTGATTACATATACGAGATTATTGGACTTTATAAGTATGACTACGGTTTCCGGATTACATCACGGTCTGCGTTTGTTGAAATAGTCATCTTTTTGCTAGTGTCTATGCAGTCATACATGTTTTACTCCAGTGACTTCGATTATGTGGCAAGGTACCTTGAGGCCGAACAAATTGGTGCTATGGTACGTGAACAGGAGAAAAGAGCTGCATGGAAGACTGCACAGTTGCATCATATCCGTAAATCTGAAGAGCAAAAGCGTTTGCGCAACTTGCAAGTTGAGAAAATGAAATCTGAGATGCTTAATTTGCAAATTCAACTTAATAACATGAATTCTGGTGCAAATTTTAGCAACAATTCACCACGGACTGAAGGCCTTCGGCGAAGAAGGAACTCGTCTTTGAGTATGGATAAATTTAACAAGGTTTCTGATGGTGAGGATGGTTTACCCACCAAACAGGACCCGAATGTTAATGCTGAATTTGACAGTTCCTTTGATTTTCATGTGCCTGATCTGAATAAGAATGAATTACATTCTCAGGAAGCATCTGACATTCAAGAGTTGCCTACAAGACAAAGTAGGGAAAGTTTATTGACAATGGACTACTTGAGGCATTCATTGGATTCTCGGTGTGAAATAACTGAACTTCCTAGAGAGCATGGTTCTCCCGATCGTACTGCAGAAGCGAGAAAAGAAAAGGTGAAGAGCAAGGAAAATCCTTTAATTTCTGCTGTGCAGCTTTTGGGTGATGGTGTTTCTCAAGTACAATCTTTTGGGAATCAAGCAGTTACTAATATTGTGAGTTTCTTGAACATTGAGACTGAAGAATCAGATTCAAATGGTCATTCTTCTGCAGAAGATGGGGCGTATGATGAAATTGAGAGTCAAAAAAACACGGTGTGCGGACAACTGGATCGAACTAATTCAGTTCGTTCTGGTAGTGGGACAACAAAACGTGCAGCTAGCCTTCAAATTGGTAGGATCTTTCGTTATATGTGGTCACAAATGCGATCAAACAATGACGTAGTTTGCTATTGTTTCTTCATAGTTGTTTTCCTGTGGAATTTCAGTTTGATGTCAATGGTTTATCTGGCCGCTCTTTTCTTATATGCACTGTGTGTAAGTTCGGGTCCTAGTTATTTCTTCTGGCTCACCATGCTAATCTATACGGAGTTCAATATTTTGCTTCAGTATTTTTATCAGATCATCATCCAGCATTGCGGGTTGAATATTGATTTCATGACACAACACTTGCTAGGATTTCCAGAACATAAAATAACATCATCGTTTGTCATTAGCACCCTACCTCTCTTTATGGTGTACATATCAACCCTTCTACAAAGTTCCATCACTGCTAAAGATGGTGAATGGGCACCAGTGACAGAATTTAAGCTCTTGAATAAGAGAAATGGTTATCAAGAGGAGCGTAGAATGAATTATAATTGGAGGGATAGATTAAATCAGTTTTTCTCACCGCTAAAGAATGTGGTAAAGATAATAGCAAGTAGTTTCTCTACATACTGGAGGTCTCTAACACAAGGATCAGAAGCACCTCCATATTTTGTCCAGTTGTCAATGAAAGTTAATGACTGGCCGGAGGATGGTATTCAGCCAGAGAGGATTGAAACAGGAATAAATCAGTTGCTTATTGTAGCCCATGCAGAACGTTGTAAAGCCAAAATTCCAACTACTTGTCATTCTGCAAGTCGAGTTAGAATCCAAAGCATTGAAAGAAGTCAAGAAGACAGAGATATAGCTCTTGCTGTACTTGAGGTTGTTTATGCTTCTCCTTTAGTAGGCTGTTCGGAAGTGGAACAGTATAGATCGTTGACTCCAGCTGCAGATGTTGCTGCAGAAATTCTTAAAGCAAAAGCTGCTGGAATTTTCGAAGAGATTGACTTCCCTTACCCTGTAATATCTGTAATTGGAGGAGGCAGAAGAGAAGTTGACCTATATGCATATATATTTGGTGCAGATTTGGCAGTTTTCTTTCTGGTTGCTATGCTTTATCAATCTGTCATTAAAAACATCAACAAATTTATCGATGTTTATCAGCTTGAGGATCAGTTCCCTAAAGAGTTTGTTTTTATCTTAATGGTGAGTACATGTGTACATTTTATATAAGATTGTTGACAAAGTTGCCATGTACGGAAGAATAATGGCTGTGCAGTGTTATGCTTGTTATTTGCAATAGTCAAATATATCTAGTCCTATTGTGTATCGAGTATTTTCTTTAAATTCTTTTCTTCTTTTGCAGGTTCTCTTTTTCTTAATCGTGCTGGATCGCATTATATACCTGTGTTCCTTTGCTACAGGAAAAGTCATTTTCTATCTTTTCAACCTAGTCCTCTTTACTTACTCGGTCACTGATTATTCTTGGAACATGGAACCATCTCTCAAGCAGATTGGAGGATTTGCAATCCGTGCAATCTACCTCACAAAATCAGTTTCATTTGCACTGCAGGCAATACAAATCCGCTATGGAATTCCTAATCAAAGCACTTTATATAGGCAGTTTTTGACTTGTAAAGTCACACAAGTCAACTACTTGGGCTTTCGACTTTATCGTGCATTACCATTTCTCTATGAGCTGCGATGTGTACTTGATTGGTCATGCACATCCACATCTCTGACAATGTATGATTGGCTTAAGGTAAGTTTTGTTTACCACTATTCAAATCCATGGAAGTCTTCAAATTATATGACATAAATTCCTTGATTATTGGTATACTAGAAATAACCCATGCACATAGTGCACGGAGCAAAAAAACCCCCGAAGAGGATGCGATGAACGCGCGCAAACGAAAAGCTGTGAGAAATGCCGGTGTGCGTGCCTGTATCGTGGGGGGGGGGGCAAAAAGTGCGAAGACCGGGGGTTAAAAGGCAAAACAACCTTGGGGGTGGCAGACATGTAAATAAGTGGGTTTTATTTGGGGTGAATGGTAAACATGTAAATAAGTGGGGTTGGATGGGTTTATTGTGGGGATGGCAAACATGTAATTGAGTGGCTTGGGGTGAGGTTTTGGGTGAGGTTTTGGGTGAGGTGGATGGGGTGAATTGGGGGTGGGGCCCACATTTGTCCTAGTCACATTTTAGCCTCCACCTAGGACAACTTCACTAATTGTCTAGGATGCGGAGCACGCGCACAACCGAAAAAAGTGAGAAATGTGTGTCGGTATCGTCGTGGTTTTTTTTGGATTTTTTGAGTGGTGGGTGTGAAGTTGGGTTCTTGGTTTTGGGTGGGAGGGTGTATTTGTGGGTCAATTTTTGGATGGACTTTGAGCAAGTGGGGTGAGGTGGAGTCCTATGTGACACCCACAACAAAAAGTATGACAGGAACAAAGGTGCCACATTAGACATCTTCACCATTTGTAATATAGATAGTCATAACCTGTGCCCGTTGGGCACGGTTCATTTAAGATATTCCCCAATCAAAAGTGTTGTTACCTGAAAATTCAACGCAACCCAAAACTATTAGTTCCTCAGCAAATTTAGTACCATTCAAATTTAGTTCATATCCAAAATTTCCCGCTAAATGTTCAATTTTCAAAAAATTTAGTTCATCCCAAAATTTAGTTTTACCAAACAATTTAGTTTCCCTCAAAAATTGATAGTCAGGAATTTTTTTCACTTCTAAAGATTGAATCCTGTAATTTTAAACAAACAAAAATTATTGGTCTATGAGCAAAATTATTGTAGGTAGCATCATCAACACAACAAACAAATGCAAATCATATACATGGTTTCATTTCATCAATTGAACAAAGAATCACCGTGTTATGAAGTCATACACCTGGTTTCATTTCATCAGCAGATCGAGTCAATCCTTTGCTGGAGAAAATATTTAGGGTAGGCTCCATTATATATATATATATATATATAATATATATAAATATATATAGCATGGAATCCCCAATTTTACATATAAGTGTGAGTTGGGAAGAGTGTGCGGCTATTCGAACGTGGGTTGGAGAACGTGTGCGGCTACCCGAACGTGGGTTGGAGAACGTGAGGATGAAAATGTGGCTGCGGTTCTATGTTTTTTTGCTATTTGGTTTTTAAAAAATTGCAAAAAGGCTATGGATATTGAGTATCCCCCCTCAATTTTGAGTATCCCCCAATTTTACCTGTAACTGTGAATTGGGAAGAGTCGTGAGGAAAGTGTGGCTGCCTTTTTTTGGTATTTTTTTCTTTGGTTTTTACAAAATGCAAATTGCCATGTCCTAGTCACCAAGCACAGTCATCGTTTTTTTCCTAGTCATATTTTGGGTGTCACGTATGACAAAATTCAAAAAAACTCGTCAATTGTATAATAGATAGTCATAACCCGTGCCCGTAGGGCACGGTTCATTTAAAATATTCCCCAATCAAAAGAGTAGTTACCCGAAAATTCTGTGCAACCCAAAAATAATAGTTACTTAGCAAATTTAGGACCATCTAAATTTAGTTCATATCCAAAATTGAATGGTTCTCCCCGCAAAATATTCACTTTCCAAAAATTTAGTTCATTCCAAAATTTAGTTTCCCTCAAAAATTGATGGTCAGAAATTTTTTCCACATTTAAAGATTGAATCCCGTAATTTTAAACGAACAAAAATTATTGGTATATGAACAAAATTATTGTTGGTAGCATCGTCAACACAACAAACAAATGCAAATCATACACATGGTTTCATTTCATCAATTGCGCAAAGAATCATTGTGTTATGAAATCATACATATGGTTTCACTTCATCAGCAGACCGAGTCAATCCTTTGCTGGAGAAAAATATTTGGGTAGGCTTCATTATATATATAGACTGGAATCCCCAATTTTACATATAAGTGTGAGTTGGGAAGAGTGTGCGGCTATTCGAACGTGGGTTGGAGAACGTGTGCGGCTACCCGAACGTGGGTTAGAGAACGTGAGGATGAAAGTGTGGCTGCGGTTTTGTGTTTTTTTGTTCTTTGGTTTTGAAAAAATGCAAAAAGGCCATGGATATTGAGTTTCCCCCGTCAATTTTGAGTATCCCCCAATTTACCGGTAACTGTAAGTTGGGAAAGCGTCGTGAGAAGGAAAGTGTCGCTGCAGTTATTTGGTATTTTTTTCTTTGGTTTTTAAAAAAAATGCAAAAGGCCATGTCCTAGTCACCAAGTACAGTCATCATTTTTTGTCCCAGTCATATTTTGGGTGCCACGTAGGACAAAGTTCAAAAAAGGTCGTCAATTGTATAATAGATATTTTTTCATGTACCCAGCTACAGTTGTGGACAGAAATAGAGCATGTTTAGTTTCTATGGTCTTGTGTTTAGTATGTCAACACAATGCACATCAAATTTATCAATACCTGATGGCTGTTTTAGAAATTACAAAGTTTTGTAAAGATAAGATGGCATGCATAAATAATTTGATGGGGTTTTATCTACTTTACTCAGTGAGACCTTAAAAACACTGTTAACTGATGGGGAACTTGAAAGCATTGGAGTTTTGTAGTGGAAGAAATTGGAGATTTGTGGAAGCGAAATTAAGGATATCAAAACTCGGTACGTTTAATAAGATGCATAGAAATTCAGGCCTAGCACCCAAGTGGATCGGTCAACTACTTTCGTACATTACACACAAAGTTATTCATGTGTTAGATTCATTACAAACTAGTAATAGCTTACAAATTTAAATTTTCATCGCTTTATAATCAATTTTAAAGGCCTTTCATGGATAACAATACTTGATCCTTTGGAAAACTCTTTATTGTTTAAATAGAATTTTAAAAAGAACAAAACTTGCATTTAATACATCTATATTACATTTGACAACTGTTTTTGAATCTTTGAGCTGACTAGGACAAGCTGACTAGGACAAACAATTTGATAGAAAGATGGTTGAGATTTAATCTTGGATAATCAACGGTTGAGATAAGAGTTTGTGAAAATTTTGAGAGGGAAAACTTTTTTATTTTGGGGAGAACTTTTTGAAGAAATAAATCTTCATTTAATATTGTAAAATTTGATATCTTTGAATTTAAAAGGTCTTGGAAGTTAAACAGCCATGCATTTATGTGATTTAATTTACAATATTTATAAAAAAAATAAGGAAAAGTTATATTATCAATCAGGGTTTGACGTATCGACAGATACCATTACGTATCGGCCGTATCGTATTGGTATCGACAGATGACGATACCGAAACCAAGTGTTAGTTTCTGTATCGGCCGATACTGAACGGTATCGGTCAGTTTCGGCCGATACTGTTAGACCCACGGCCTGAGGGGGTCCCGAGCCGGCGCCCATGCCACGTGCGCAAGAGGGGGAGGCCGACTTAAGGGCCTTTTGGTCTTTTTCTTATTTGCAGTATTAGGAGATTATTTTTCTTATTTAAATTAGGGCTAGCCGTCTTTTATGAGCATGCTTGATGATCGATAATTCTTTTGAGCATCCTTAGGTAGATCTACATTAAAGAGTGCGGACGTCCTCTTATTGGCGTCTTGGAAGGAGGATACACCTTTCTTGTATCCAATTATCTTTATTTATTCCAATTAATATCATTTTAATTTCCGATTTGTGTGGATCCTAACAATTTGGTATCAGAGCGTGACGATCTAGGCGGCGCCGATGACGAGATCGAAGGATAAATTCGACACCTTGGAGGAAAAACTCATGGGAGAAATTGATGGGGTTAAAAAATCACATGAAGAGACGATGAAGGCAATGAAGGTGTTGGCGGATTCCATCAACCTATTGGCAGCTAATCAATCCAAGCAAAGGGGAACAATTGACGTAGCTTCTCTTCCAAGGGTCGGCGAGCAACCACGGCGAAGGAAACCCTAAATCGACGTCAAAGGCAATACCTTTGGATAAGGGGAAGAAGAAAGACGGGATTTTTGACCCGGATCGTCCCTTTGAGGAAGATGAAATTGATGAAGATGAAGGCGAGGAGCCGGAAGGGGTCGATTATCGCGATGAGGTGTGTCGAAGGGCGGTGGAATTCCAGAGGGCGGCGGCGGCCCTAGCCACCCCTTTCAGACGTCGAACCCTAGCGTAGAGGGGCGGCCGAACCTCCAAATCAATCCTGGGGGCCGGCCGCCACGGCAATGGGGCGGGGGGACTGCCCCCGCCTCCAGAGAGGCTCGGCAGGGCTCGGCGAGCCCTGCCGACCGTTGGCAGGGCCTGTCGACCCTGCCGGAGCACCGGCAGGGCCTGCCGACCCTGCCGGAAGGTCGGCAGAGCCCGCCGACCCTGCCGGAAGGTCGGCAGAGCCCGCCGACCCTGTCGGACCCCCGGCAGGGTCTGCCGGCCCTCCGGCAACCCCGGAGTGTTCCGCCAGAGGGCGGCTACGCCCAGGAGACCCCCTGGCAGCCGCCAGGGGAGAGACACTCGCGGACAGGGCTCCGGCGGAGATTTCGGGCCTTTGGGGGCAGCAGCCAGCGGTGGAGGACCAGTATTACGGCGACGGTAGAGGTGGAGACTATTATTACGACGGCGGGGGAGGCTACGAGGCTGAGTTTGGCGATGATGCAGGTTGGGATGACTTCAATGGCAGGCGTGGAGGTCACCGCCGGCAGTGCCACCTAGACAGTACGAGATCCAGGATGAGAGGCGGCAGCACTATCGTCCGCCTCACCGTATTGAGGGGAGGCCCGATCAGGGGCACTTTAGGTGAGACTGCATGGTGCGGAAGCTGAAGATGTCGCTATTTACGGGGGAAGATCCACATGTCTGGTTGTTCACAGCAGAGAGATGCTTCGCGGTGCACCACATGACCGAGGCACAGAAGCTGGAGGCGGCAGCCATTTGCATGGAGGGGAGAGCCGTAGGGTGGTTCTAGTGGAAGGAGAGGAGGCAGCAGATTTGACGCTGGGGGAGTTGAAAGACCTCATTCTGGAGAAGTTCAAGGATTCCCACCTGGGAAACCTCCACGAGCAGCTTTACGCCCTCAGGCAGGAGGGACCTGTACGGGAGTACATCGAGAGGTTCGAGATTTTGGCGGGGAGAGTACACGGCGTCTCCGACGAGTCACTGGAGGGCACCTTCCTTAAGGGGCTGAGGCCCAGTCTTCGAGCTGCCTTGCAACCCTACAAGCCTCGGGTGCTTTCAGAGGTCATCGAGATGGCGCAGATGGTAGAGGACTCCCGGACTGAGGATATGAGAGACGGGAGCAGCTAGAGTGGGCAGATACAGCGGGGCACCTCGTCTGGAGTAGGCGGAGCGGGAGTCACTACTGAGGCAGATCAGATAGTGTTTGAGAAGACGGGGGAACAGAACAACCCACCACCGGCTGGGGGCCAATTTCGAAGGATGTCCGATTCGGAGATGAGGGAGAAGAGGCAAAAAGGGCTATGTTTCAGATGCGACGAGCGCTTCACTCCCGGACACCACTGTGCGGGTCGCAAGCTGCAAGTGTTGATCGCAGAGGCAGACGATGATGAGGTGGAGGACGAAGGGATTGGAGGTGATGACGACTCCCCCTCGAAGTAGCACCGTCAGTGATGTCAAGCACCACCTTGAGGACAATGTGGATTTTTCGGGGCGGAGTAGTATTAGACCCACGGCCTGAGGGGGTCCCGAGCCGGCGCCCAAGCCATGCGCGCAAGAGGGGGAGGCCGACTTAAGGGCCTTTTGGTCTTTTTTCTTATTTGCAGTATTTGGAGAGGATTTTTTTATTTAAACTAGGGCTAGCCGTCTTTTATGAGCATGCTTGATGATTGATAATTCTCTTGAGCATCCTTAGGTAGATCTAGATTAAAGAGTGCAGACGTACTCTTATCGGCATCTTGGAAGGAGGATACACCTTTCTTGTATCCAATTATCTTCATTTATTCCAATTATTATAATTTTTATTTCAGATTTGCGTGGATCCTTACAGATACCTACCAAAACTAACCGATACCGGCCGAAACTGACCAATACCGTTCAGTACCGATCGAAAACGGAGGAGAAAGAATGTGTAATTAAATAAAAATTCTCTAAAAACCCAACAAATTCGTGAATCAATAGGTTGCATAGAAAGCTCGATTAAAAGAGAGGAGAAACCATAGGGTTTCGGATTGAAAACGATGAAGAATTAGATGAAGAAGAGGCAAAACCAAGAAAAAATTGCTGAAAAAAAGAAGAAAAAGGACAAAAGGAAGATGATGAAAAATTGAACCCATCTCATCGAGTCGTCGCCTCGTCGAACCTGCTTCCTGCCTCACCGAACCCGCCTCGACCATCTAGCGTGAGAGTGAGAGTGAGCAAAGAGAGAGAGAGAAAGAGGCTCGAGTCGCCTTCCAGGAGATGATGCGTTCTTTAAAAAGGTAAAACAGTCGGTGTGAATATCAAGCGGATATTTTGTAGCAACCCTATAAATAAGTGGTATATGCGCAAAGCAAAATGGTGGGTGCGCAAAGCAACGCCCAACGATTTTTTTCGCAAACTTGTAAATAAGTGGTATCTGCGCAAGGTAAAACGGTGGGTGCGCAAGGCAAGCTTAGGATCTATTCATTTATCTAATAATTAGTATTTAAGTACCAAATTTTAGGTATTTAGTATTTGATATGATTACGAACTCAAATTTAGTTTATCTATTTAGTATTTAGTATTTGATAGTATATGATTAATAGTTTTAGTTTGTTAAGTATTTAATAGTATTTGATAGTTTTAGATTTAAGAACCTCCGAAACCATCACTATGTGTATATAGTATATCTATATATTAAAACACAACTGTTTTCGAATTCTAGAGCTGACTAGGACAAACAGGTTGATAGAAAGACGGCTTGGATTTAATCTTGAGTAATGAATGTTTGAGATGAGATTTTGTGAAAAGTTTTGGAGGGAAAAACATTTCTAGGGGAATGCAACTTTATGGGGAATGCAACTTTATGGGGAATGCAACTTTCTGAGGGAATGAAAGTTTCTGAGAATGAAATTTTCTTGGGAATAGCAGAGTGCACGCAATTAATGTGTTTGGAAAAAAACATAAACTTGCACTTAATGCTGCAGATTGAATGCTGCTGCAGATCGAATGCTGCTGCAGATCGAATGCTGCTGCAGATCGAATGATATCTCCCTTAACGCGGGGCACACCGTCTCTTCGACTCAGGCGTCCGCGCCGATTTTTTACGTTAATATGTTCCGCACCTAAAGCGCCCACGCCGATTTTTAATGCTAATTTGTTGTTACGTGTCGAAGGCGCCCCCGCCGAATTTGTTGTTCCGCACCGAAGGCGTCCGTGCCGCTAAATATTTTTTTGCTAATTTATTGTTCCGCGTAATTTTGGCTGTGGAAATAATTTTTTGGGGGGTAAATCTTAAATGAACCGTGCCCGCGGGCACATGTTATGACTAGTACATATTTAAAGTATCTCTGAAGACGAAAACGAAACCCGAAATGAAACTGCCGAAACTAACGATACGGACGAAGCCGAAACTTGCTTCTGAAACCACCGAAACGGACGATACCGATACCGAAACCTAAATTTTGGAAAGAACGATACCCAGACTGAAACCGAGACCTAAAACTTTGTTATCAATGAATTATATGTTGCCTATTCAAATCAGCCTTATCTATCTGGAAATTTGACTTCATCGAGAGGAAAACAATACACTTACAAATAGGATAACAGATCGTCGTAATTAATACACTCACACAGGGTCCCGTAAGACGTCATTATTAGGGCGCCCGCTAAATTGTTTTACGCTAATTTGTTGTTCCGCGCCTAAGGCGCCCGCGCCGAATTTGTTGTTCTACGCTAATTTGTTGTCCCGTGCCGAAGGCTCCCGTGCCGAATTTGTTGTTACGTGTCGTAGACGCCCGCGCCGAATTTGTTGTTCCGCGCCAAAGGCGCCCATGTCACTAAATATTTTTATTCTAATTTGTTCTTTTAAATTTTGGCTGTGGAAATAATTTTTTGGGAACAAAAATTTCACGGAGGAAAACTTGAGTGAATCGTGCCCGCGGACACGGGTTATGCGCCGAAGGCGCCCGCGCCTTCACTGCTAAATTTTTTTACGCTAATTTGTTCCGCGTCGAAGGCGCCCGCGCTGAATTTGTTGTTCCGAATCGAAGGCGCATGCGCCGAATTTGTTGTTCCATGCCGAAAGCGCCCATGCAGCTAAATATTTTTACGCTAATTTGTTCTTTTAAATTTTGGTTGAGAAAATAATTTTTTGGGGAACAAAGATTTCGCAGTGGAAAATCTTAAGTGAATCGTGCCCGTGGGCACGGGTTATGACTAGTAAGGTTACAAATGACCCCAAAGTAAAATACCACTTTAAAATAAAGGAAACTACTAACTCGACTTTAGTTCTAGAAAAAATCAAAAAGAATTCTAATAATAATAATAATCTGAAAGAAAACGTAAAATAATTAAGGCTTCTTGTATGACTAAAATTTCTTTATGCGTAGAACTTGATTTGATGTCCATGATTTGGTTGCACGTGCAAATAGCTTGTTCCATGTTATTCACATTAGATGTTAGTAAAAATATCATGCCCCACCTTTCAATTACTAGAAAATGGAATGGAAGTCCAGCGATGTGCTTAAATAAAAAGGAAAAGATTCCTCTTGATTTAAATATGCTTAGCATCAATTAAAAATATTAGATACAAGTTCTCTATTCATATTCCTTTAACAAGCAATAACAAACTAGATACTTAAATTTATTACATCCCAGTTTGAATTTTAAGTAAACATGTCCTAATTTGGAATTCAATTATTACAACCCAACATGATAAAATAGCAACGACAAAAAATACGGCTTTATGGCTAGTACAAAATTAAGTTCGTACTTTATTGATAACTACTAAAAAGAAAATATAACTAAATTTAAACCTCTAGGAATGTCTTCTTCACTCCATCAACTTGCTCAGAAGGATCAGTCGCTTTATACTCGTTTTCCGAACCTGACCAATATGAAAAAATGAGAATATTGTCAACGAGATTTACTCGGTAGGTTACTAAAAATAAGCACTTTAAATCTTTATTTTAAAAAACTTCAAAACATTTAGCATTAAAATCATAAAACCAAAGGGTTTGCAAATATGTGCTAAGATGATAAGTATGGCGATAAATTATGTTCATCATAAATCATGATCAAACCGTAAAATCAACAATTAGCTTTAGGCTATGGTGTCAAATATTGTATGATGCCACTAGCATATGGTGTCCAGTATAATATGATGATACTAATTTAGTGTTAAGTATAGTATGATGATACTAGTCTAATGTGTAACTATACCCGAGGGTACGATATGCAGTTTGGGTGCATCTTCTGCTTGGAACCGTTATTAATACAGAGGAATAAACTTCTCGCATGGTACATTATTGGACTACATCTATAGAGTGTAATCTTCTCACACGATTTCAGGTCCCAACTTTAAACCATAGATCGTAATATTCCCCAATGCTATCCGGATTACAAATGTTGGGTCGTAATGTTTGATGCCCATTACTACCTTCACATACTCGTGATTGGGTACGATCGTTTGTGACCCTCATCGCTTACACTTTGTGACCATAATTATCATGCTAATAACTTTAAAAAATTATATTATCACGTTCACTATTTTCAATTACTCATGTGTTGTACAAGATCTTGTATTTAAATTATCCAAAATTTCCCTTGTTCTATGTTAATATAGACGGCCCACCAATTTCTATGAAAATATCAATTTTTAATTACTAACTTACAAGATATAAATATAAACATAGCATAACAATCTTTAAAAAATAATTTCTTAAAAATTTAATTTTAATATAAAGTTCTTCCTAAATTCAATTCACTAAAAATTTAATACAACTAAACTGAAAATTAAATAAATAAAAAAAGAATTGGAAACTTACATGGCCAATAATTCTTGAATCAAATCTTTTTTCGGTTCTTTCTTCGGAAAGATGGTAACACACGCGCGGAGACGCCATCCACCCGGGATCGAACCCAGGTGGCCTTGCAGGAGAGCGAGGGAGGTGCCAATCGGACAACAGTCCGTTGGCAATCAAATCGTTTAAGAATCTAGATTTAATATAAAATTCTTTTTTAAATTTGATTATTCAAAACTAAAATAAAATAAATTGAAATTATCTATTATACAATTCACGAAGTTTATCCTACGTGGCAGTTTTGTCCCACGTGGCAGTTTTGTCCCAGTCATTTTTTTGGTGATTTTTTCGTCCCATGTGGCAGTTTTGTCCCACGCCGCGTGGAGGTTGGGTGTGTTTTTGGACTTGGGTTTGGGATGGGTTTTTAGTGATTTTTTTGCGTTTTAGTCCCTGTTTTCCTCTTTTTGCCCCCGACCCTCCTCTCTCATACACACCCACGCTTTTTTCACTTTGACGACCGCTTCTCTCCGCATTTGCACCCAGGCGACGACTGCCTCCGTGCCCTCTGGACACGGGTTATGACTAGTATACTAGTCATAACCCGTGCCCACAGGCACGGTTCATTTAAGATTTTCCTGCAAAATCTTTGTTCTCCCCAAAAATTATTTCTCCCTCCCAAATTCAAATGAACAAAAATTTAGTTTCGGCACGGGCGCCCTCGGGCGCGATTCATTTAAGATATCCCATCAAAATCTTTGTTCTCCCCAAGAATTATCCCCCCGTCAAAATTTAAACGAACAAAAATTTAGCGGGCGCCTTCGGCCCGGGCGCCTTCGGCCCGGGCGCCTTCGGCCGCTAGTCATCGCACACATTTTAATAACCAAAGTGCATTAGCGTTGATCAACAAATTCGGTGCCGGGTGCTAGTCACCGCACACATTATGCTAATCAAAGTGCATTAGCGTAGAACAACAAATCCGGCACGAAACAACAAATTAGTGCAAAAAATCGGTGCCCGTGGGCACGGTTCATTTAAGATATGCCCCCACGAAATCTTTGTTTCCCAAAAAATAATTAAAATTTAAAAGACCAACAAATTAGAGTAAAAATACTTAACGGCACCGGTGCCTTTTGCGCGGAACAACAAATTCGGTGCATGCCCCTTCGTCACGGAATTCGGCACGGAACAACAAATTAGCGTAGAACAACAAATTCGGCTCGAAACAACAAATCAGCGTAAGAAAATTTAGCGGACGCCTCATCTTGAAACATGTTCACTGGCTGCTTTCAAAGGTGGACCAAATTTCAAAGCTGGACCAAGTTTCAAAGCTCACATTCATGATTTCAAAGCTGGACCAAATTTCAAGGCTGGACCAAATTTCAAGGCTCTCATTCATGGTTTCAAAGCTTCATCTCAACCTTCCATTTCATAAGATCAAATCCCAGTCACTCTTTATCTTGTCCTAGTCAGCCCTAGAATTCAAAAAACGCTGTCAAATGTATAATAGATATATATAGTACATACTACCAATTCATGAATTTTAGTTCATTTTGTTTATGGTAATTGAATTCTGAGGTCACTGCAATCATGTCATATATCAAAAATTAGTAGAAATTTTTTCAATCCATTTGCAAAATTACATTAAGTTTCATGAAATTTTAGTTTAATTCTCAACAAATCAATCTAAGTAAAAATCCTTAAAATCGAATTTAATTTTACAACTAATTTGGCCAAAAATAAAAACAAGGGAACATATCTCCTGCAAAATCAACAACAAAAGATGGCGGTAGCTTCTCTAGAGAGAAAACAAAGAAGAGGGACAGAGAGATGTGTGTTTTATTGTAGGTTTTATTATACACACACATTGAGGTATTTGGCTAGTTAATTTGAATTTGATTTAGTTAATTAATATTACTATGGCGGTGAGTCAAAAATCCGCCATAAACATATGGCGGATAGTGTAGCGGCCTATGGCGGACGGGGCCTATGGCGGACAGAAATATATACATATATAATTATATATTAACTAAAAATTTACATATTCATGAATTGACACATGTTCTAGTATAGTAGTATGTCATTGCATGAAAAAGTGCATAATATTCTTGGAAAAGCAATTGACACATTCTAATTTTGTCAATTAATCTACAATTTTACACATTTCAGGCATAACAAAGATGAAGGTGTATTGAGTTGACACTTACAGAACCACAACCGCTCCCATCATTGTTTCAAAGTATGGGTATCCGACATCAACTGGTCGGATCATTGCTTCAAAGTTCCAACTCAAAGGAAGAAACCCGCTGCCATCGGACATCATTGATTCAAACTTCAAAGTTCTGTGAAAGACATCCTACAGATGTCAGTTGGCGACATTTCTCCTTGTATTTTTATTTATAGCAACTAGCAAGATATGTCAAATGTTTTACCACCAATAGTGAAAGAAAACACAAAGAAAAAAAGAAAAGTCTAACCTGAGTCACCGACTCACCTGACTCCTCTAGTTCCATGATTCCATCAAATTCACACATGCAGTATGCACACAAACCTAACTTGGAATATACAATTCATAAAAACACCATAATAAACGATATAATTCACCCAACATTCCAACAAAGAGTCCATACTCAAGAGAGTCCATACTCAAGACAAGACACAATGTTATGACAGAAGTAAAACTAATCCTCCTCATCCACACCCCACTCCTCTTCCCCAATATAATCATTCTCCTTGTCAGACAAGGAGGCATAACCTTCAGCTTCTTCTCCTTCGGAAGTCTCAAAATTAACATTTGGCAATTCTTCATCTGAGTCCTCACTAGTATCATCCAAATCTTCTTCTTCTTCTTCTTCTTCACATTGAACTGCTTTTCCTTTCCTAGTTGAAGAAGCCCCTCCTCTGCCTCTTGTAGAAGGTATGTGAGATGCTCGGCATGCACCACTTACCGGTTGCTTCCTTTTGTTACACCTAGTATACATTCTAGGCTCTCCAATCTCTGAAGCCCTATAAACTTCTCCCCATGTAAGTGCATCATCTCCCTCAAAACCCCTCTCATCTTGAGCTTCAGCATTATCTCCATCCATCTCTCCAACTAGCCACTCATTACATTCATCAATATCATTGAGGCTAATTGGATCAACTTCATCCTTAAGGTTTTATCTTCGTTTGAGTGCTTGATTATACTTGACATATACCAAGTCATGCAATCTCTTATGCTTAAGCCTATTCCTTTTCTTAGTATGAATCTGCAACAGTGAGATAAATAATTAATGAGTAATCATAAGGAAAATTTGGAGTTAAAATATTGATTAAAAGAAAACTGATTACTTGCTCAAAGACGCTCCAATTACGTTCACAATCGGATGCACTACAAGTCAAGCTTAAGATCTTAATAGCTATTTTTTGCAGATTGGGGGTTGATGAACCATATAGTCGCCACCATTGAGCTACAAAGCCAAAGAAAGTGTGTTAAATACTTGAGTAAATTGCTTAAAGAAATTAAGATTAAAGAATAGAAATTTAGTAGTTGTATTTGCTTTCTTTCTTACCCGGCGAAACTATTTTCCTCATTGATATGGCAATATCACTCCCAAACATCTCACCTGCAATCTTATAAGTGTGCAACTCCAACATGATCTTTTGCTCCACCTCTAAATTTCCTACCAACTTATTGATGCATGCATATAATCCAACTATAATCTCACTATCAAATTCCATATGAGTGTTGTCATAGAAAAACTCCGGATTCAAAAAGTGGGCAGCCGCATGCAATGGCCGATGAAGCTGAACATTCCATCTTCTATCAATGATTTCAAACACATCTTTGTATCTACTCTCATTATTATTAAAAGACTTCATAATTGTTTCCTTTGCCTTGTCCATTGCTTCATATATATAGCCCATAGCTGGCTTTCTCTCACCATCAACAAGCCGAAGCACTTTCACAAGAGGAGCCATGACTTTTAGTATATACACTACATGCTTCGAAAAACTAGGCATCAATACTATTTTACTTGCTTCACGTCCCTTTGCCTCCTTTGACAACTTGTTTGTATTCCACTCATTCGAGACAAACATCTTTCTGAGATTTGATTTCTCTTGGTGAATCCTTTCCAATGAAAGAAAAGATGTTGCAAATCGGGTGACCGCATACCTCACTAACACCCTTTTGTTTGTAAAGTACATCAACAAACTCAAAGTGCTTGAATGGCTATAAATAAAGCCAACTAGAGAGATTGCATGTTGAATTGTCTTCTTTATATTGGAAAGTTTACCAATATCCTCTAACATTAAGTCTATGCAATATGCTGCACAAGGAGTCCAATAAATTTTGGGTCTTTTTTCCTCCAATTTCTTGCCGGCAAGAACATAATTACTCCCATTGTCCGTTATGACTTGGACAATTTTTCCCTCTCCAATTTCCTCCACAATAGAATCAAGCAATTCAAATAACTTCTCTCCGGTCTTCACAAAGTTTGACCCATCAACAGACTTGATGAACATTGTCCCGGCAGGAGAATTCACCAAAAAGTTAATCAAACATCTTTGCTTCCTATCGGTCCAAGCATCTGACATTATGGAGCACCCAAAACTGGCCCACTGCTCCCTGTGACCTTTCATCAAATTATTGGTGTACTCCAACTCCTTTTGAAGAAGTGGGACTCTTATATCATGAAAGCTTGGAGGTCGTAAATGCGGTCCATAACTTCCAATAGCTGCAACCATGTCATGAAAGCTTTGCAATTTGATTATATTGAAAGATAGCCCAGCTTGATACCAAAATCGTGCTATATACTGGTGGACCCTTGCCGTAGCTTTTTTGTCACAAGCTTCTCTTATACTTGTTTTCTTCAATTTCTCCTTTCGATTTTTTGCAATTGCGGTTTCTGTACGTCTACAAAAGAGGTCCATGGGTCCCTTCAAAACAGCCTTCTTCCTCTCATTAGAACCACTAGGAGGTATTTCAACATCTAATTCTATAAAGTCACCTTCCTCCAATATAGTATCTTCTTGAACTTCTTCAACTTGCATTATTTTTCGGATTGCTTCGCTCTCCTTCGTTTTCTTAATCTTCTCAATTGCCCACAACTCTTCTCTAACTTCTTTTGGGCACCTTGTGCAAGCTGAAACATTGCCCTTCTTTCCCATTAGATGTTGCTTTCCTCTTGTAATTCCTCCTTTCATAATCTTCTCGCAGTAATTACAAATAACCTCATTGGTGTCATTTTCTTTCACTTGATGGCAATGCTTCCATCTTATATCTGACTTATTACTCTTAGTCTTAGTAATAGAGTTTGAAGAGGCATGACTTTGATTTGAAGTGTTTGACATTGCTTCAAGCTGAAAAAATCAAAAACAAAAACAGTAAGTAAAATTAATAGAGAAAATAGTATAAAATTAAGAAAAATTAAAACAGTAAGTAAATTAAAAAAGAAAATTAAAAAAACATTCTCCCCCTCTCCATTGCTTCATATTACGACGTGGATGATGCTGTGGGTTGCTCGGAGATGGCGGTGACGGGTGGTCTGATGGTCGAAGGATGACCTGAGTGAGGGGCGCTGACGGCCTGGGGAGATGGCGGCGGGCACTGTTCGGTGACGGGGTGCGGGTTCATCGGAAGTGGGTAGGTCGGATGCGGGCTGGGCATGCGTGGCGGTCGAAGGAAGACGGTGGAGTGAGGGGTCGTGCGGGTGGTCGCGGGAGGAAGGAGGCGAGGATGGCTGGGTTTCGTGGCGGAGGAGATGGCTGTGTGGGGAAGGAAGAAAGAGCTGCCGTTGTCGTGGAAGGAAGAAAGGAAAAAATGAAGGGAAAAGGAAGAAATGAAAAAAAAAGAGGAAGAAAAATACCTGAATGAGCCGCGCCCCCGTCGTCGCGCCCCCTTCGTCGCGCCGCTGCCGTCGTCTTCGACCAAGCTTCGTCGTCGTCGCGCTGCCGTCGTCGCGCCCCCTTCGTGGCGCCGCTGCCGTCGTCCCCTTTTCTGTTGAAAGCTAGGGCACTGCGGGATAAGAGGGGATTAGAAAACGAAGGGTTAACAACTTAGATAAGTCATTTGACTTCAGTAACTTATTAAATAATTATTAAAAACATTTTAAAAATAATTTTTTTACCTGAAACACCAAAATACCGCCATAGACGCCTCGCAACGCCACGACGCCACGCTCGTGACGGCCGCCATGGCGGAAAAAGCGGAACCCGACATTTCCAAGCAAATAGCGGATGGCTAATCGCGATTGGGTCAAAAGGCGCCACGCCATTGCGCCATGGCGGCCGTGGCGGCGCCATTTGATAACACTGATTGAGGTATTTGGCTGGTTAATTTGAATTTGATTTAGTTAATTAATATTTGATTTAATTTTTAAAACAAATCATGGTTTCAATCCAGTTTTAAATAAATTGTAATCCTTGAAATTTAGATTTGAATGATCAAATTTTGAAATTGAAATTAAAATTAATTAGGATTTTATTTGATTTTGAAAATAGATTTGATTTTTAATCTAATTTAAAATAATTTCTCAATTTTTAAATTCAGATTTAATAGTTTAAATTTGACATTTAATTTGAGATTAAATTAGGATTAGATATGTAGGTTATTGGGTGTAAACCGGTCCGGTTTTGTATTAGTTTTATTTTGATTAAAATTGCTATTTGATTCGGATCTTTAATTTGATTTTGAAGATAGATTTTGTTAAAAAATTAATTTAAAGGATTCATATTTTGAAATTTAGATTTAAAATTTGAAATTTAATTCGATATTAAATTAGGATTTTATTAAATGTGGTTTATTTAATGGGTTAAATTTTGAAATTTTCATTAAAATCACAAAAACTCTAACAATTTATTAAAATAGTGAACCAAAAAAACGTCATAAGTTTATAAAAATCACTCAAAACAGTTTGGAACCATTACAAAAAATAACATGGATATTGATGAACAAAGGTGGCCTTTCGATCCCTTATATTCACATTGTTTACCATTAGTATTAAATGAAAGATGAAGTGGTTAGAATAGGACGGAACAAGATGGAAGAATGTTAAGATGAGCTACTAGTTTATGGGTGTAGGGTTGGTTTAGGGTTTGATTTTACTTTGATTGAGGCTAAATGTATTTGGATTTTGAGAAGGAACAATAATATTATGAAGGTGGCTATGGCAAATGTAGAATTAGAATAGTGGTAGAAATTATGGAATTTTGTTATAGAGTTGTCTGTCCACATATTATTGGCATATATATATATCTCTCTCTCTATTATACAAATGAGAAACTTTGTCCTACTAAGACAACCCCAATTGGACACAGGATTGGCCTAGGATTGGCCACCTCATAATGGTGGGCGCCACTTGGGTGGTGGGTGGGATTTTGAGATTGCTTTGTGGTGTGGTTTTGGGGAGTTGGGTTAAATACCCCGAATTTCCTTTATTTGCAAGCTTGACATTGCTTCTTCATCAACCCCAAATGACCATCCCTTTACACATTTACGGATTTGCCATTGGGATTGTTGCACTTTGCCTCCAAGGTTTTTTTTGCAGTTTAGCCCCTGATTTCCCTCTTTTATCCCCCGATGATATCCATACATCCACACTTCTCGCTCTTTCTCGGTTCCGTGTGTGCTTCGCATCCTTTTCATGGGTTTTTTTTACGCCTGCACTGTGTGCACCGGTTATTTCTAGTTTATTATACATTTGAGGGATGTTTACAAACTTTTGTCCCACTAGGGCAAATGTTTGTCCTATGTGGGGGTGTGGGTGGAGTGTGCCACCTCATCCCTCATATGGGGGTGAGGGGGTGTGTGCAATTTGCGGTGTGGGTGTCGAGCCCCAAAACAAAACACCACATTTTCCCTTAATTTCATTCTTGCCCTTTCTTTTTCATGGAACCAAAGAAGCCACGCCTTCTCTATACTATTTACAACTATGTCATTGCCCTTTTTGCATTCCCCCCCCCCCCCGGGTTTTTTGCTCTTAGGCCCTAGCTTTTCTCATTTTATCATTTTACCCACTGCTTTTCATATTTTTATCACTTTTTTGCACTTTGCGCCTTGGTGACGACTGTCTCCATGCCCTCCAGGCACATGCATATACTTTTGTGTGTGTGGGGTCTAAAGAGAATATATACATGTTTGCAATCAAAATCCCATATGTCCAAATTACATCATCACAAGTTTTAAAAGCTTATTAATACTGTAGAGGCTCAAAAAATATTACTTCTACTGAAATAGGAAATTATTTTGTCTTGGGCCAAACACACTTCAAACCTTTTGAGTTCGGAAATATCCTAAGAATACATTTCAAAGCTCAATGATCAAGTTTAATCATTATCAAGTCGATTATCATGCACAAATCAAAACGCATCCAAATATTTAGGTAGTAGTGGAAAATAATCAATGGTATGATGAAGCATCATATAAGGAATACTACCATCAGTACCTAGAATCATTCCAAAAAAGTTTTAGAAACATTCATGTGAATAAGCATTGCGCCAACAACATGTATTAAATTTCTATTCTGTTGGTCAGCAGTTCATTTTTCTTAAAAATCATGCGAGCTTGGAGATTGATGTATACCACCCGGTAGAGTTGGTTTAGATTATAATAGGAGTTAAGGATCTGATACCATATGAAACAGCAAGGAGATTTGAAGAAAGGGTATAGAGAGTTATACAAAACCATCATTACCGATTATTTTATAAATGGTAGCATCACTTTTCCGAAAACCCATTCAAGATGTATTTATTCTAAGAATTCTTGTATGTGACGGTTATAGAAAGCAAAAACTGTAGTTTCGTCTCAGGTTCGCCCTGTGATGGCACTTGCTCCCCGCAAACTTTTGTTGTTTTGAGATTCACCCAAAACTTTTTGCTCGAATCTGAAAGTAACAGAGACCGGCAAGAAGCGGGTTTCAGTGTAAGGGGTGACACCGCTGGTCTCGAGCCTCTTATGTATATATCAATAGAAAAAAAGAAGATAGTTTAGAACCCCTTAATTCCAGTTGAGGCTTAATGTTGTTTATGTAGCTCAAAATACAAGATGAATACAATTAGAATTACAATTCATAAATGACTTATTATTGGACTTAACATAAATGTGACTCACCATTAATGTAATTTGTATTTTCAAATTAGAGACACTTCTATATTTAATATAATTTTAGCATGCTTCAAACTGAAGAACATATATATGTATGCCCTTGGCTTGGTGCCAAAATACTTTACCTAGAAACTACCCTAAGGTTTTGTGAATAAGTCAGTTACTGAACATTTGATTTTACATGTTGTTTCAACACTTCATGTAAAACCTTCTATCGAACAAAGTGACAATCAATTTTTATATGTTATCATCTTTTCATGAAAATTGGATTGTTTGCACTATAGATGGTAGCTTGATTGTCACACTAACGAAGTATAGGCTGTGGATGTTAAAAATTAAGTTCTCTTAATAAATATTTTAACCATGCCAACTTACATGTACTATACGCTGCGGCTCTCTTTTCAAATTCTGCATTAGATTGAGAGACTTGTTTCTTTTTTGACTTTCCCAATATACCAAGTTTCCTCCAACAAAAATATAATAACCAAAGGTTGATTGTGGACCTTTTGGACATCCATCTCGATCCGTATCAGTGTAGTGCTTAATCCCTGGAGATTGTTATGATCTTTTCGTTACTCAGGTCATGGAGCACTCTTTAATATAGCATGCAAAGTACCATCTATCAATAAGTTGTACGAGAAGAATCAAGAAACAGACTAAAAATTCTCACAGCAAACTATTTATAGTGTTGTGTAATTGTAGGCTATTTACTTTTGCACGCTAGCCAATCTTCTATACCTGCTCAAAAACTCCAACAACTCACCTGCATCAGCTAGCAGGTTGGTATTTGGACACATAGAAGTATTGGTTGGTTCGCATCCTAACGTCCTGGCTCCGTCAACAAATCAAGTACATACTTTCTTTGAGATAAGAAAATTCTATATTGAGATGGAACAACCTTAATCCCCATGAATATTGTAGCTAGCCTAAATTCTTATTTTGCCACTTCAATTGTGGTAAAGTCTTCACCTGGTGTACACCATTGTCATCTTTTGAAAAATCTATATTATCTACATGCACAACTAGCTAAATATAACCAGTAGATGTCCTTTGATCAAAAACAAAATGATCCTTACAATATTGTTTCCCTCTAACCTCCATAACAAAATTACTAAACTTGCTAGCCATGCTCGTAGTGACTTGCTAACCATGCACAACTTTTTAAGACCATATAACAATTTTTTGAGATGACAAACTTACCAAACTTCTCCCTTAAATTTATACCCAGGAAGTTGCTCCATATTCATTTCCTCACGAAGGTGTTGCGAAAGTTACCTTACTGAATACATCTTTCTTTCCCCTGTAAGGACAAAAGTTTTGCAATCTGAACTTCATGGAGAATAGATTTTCTTATACTCCTAGATCCACTATATGCCCATGTGCGTTTTTCTTTCCATTCAGCTTCCATATATTAGCTACTTTTTCAATAAATCATTATAAATGACACCTTCTCAAAAGTAACTCTTTTTTTACTGATATCAGATGCTTAAGAGACCAATTGCTAGATATCAAGTCAATTACAAAAAGAAAGATAATGCCAAAGGATAATGACTGATTTGTCTCAATATTTGACTTTTGCCATTGATGTAGAACATTGGTGCTGAATACATTAGTTCTTTAAGTTTGGTTTGAGTTTTCTATTAGACTATTACTATTTGAAATATGTGATACAACTAGATCAGGAATTTGGTAACGTCTGACAGTTCATGTACTGTTGAATTTCTATTAAGTATACTTTTTAGTTCTTATTTTACTAACTCTGGTATATTTTACTGCATAGCTGGAAGATATCAATTCAAGCCTGTTTCTTGTCAAATGTGATGCTAATTTAAATAGAGCTGGGCATGAACAAGGACAAAAGCAAAGTAAAATGACCAAATTCTGCAATGGGATATGTTTATTCTTCATATTGATCTGTGTTATCTGGGCACCTATGTTGGTAAGTTTCTGATACATCATCTACTTTGCACTAGAATTCAACCTTTTGAGAGCACATAATTGTTGAAACCTCTTTGATATCCTTTATTCAACTAAGGTACATTTAATATTTGGCTTAATTTACGAAAATTTAATAATACAACCCTAAAATTTTAAAATCCAGCAAAATCCCCTCAGCTTTTCTCAAAAGTTCTCGGAAACTACCTTCCGTCCCCTCACCATCAACTAATGTGTCAAAAATTTTATTCCGAAAAATGCCTATATTCATTATTTTATTATTCAATATTTAAAACAATACTTATTGGTTTTGATTGGTTTGGGTTTAGATTTGGACCAGGTTTTGAGGGGAGAGGGGAGAGGGGAGAGGGGAAAGAGATGTGATTGAAAGGAGGAGAGAGGAGGGACGGGTTGGGTTGGACTTGGGGCATGTTTGGGTTTGGGGGAAGAGAGGATGAAGAGGAGAGAGAAAGTATGGTTTGGGATCTAAGGCGGTCTTGGTTTGAAAGGAGATGAGGAAGGAGTAGAGAGAATGGACGAGTTTGATGGGTTTACGGTGGTTTTGGGTTTGGGGGAGAGCAAAGGGATGGGGAGAGAGAATGGGCGGGTTTGGATCAAAGATAAAGCAGGTTTTGGTTTGGGTTAATGGTGGGTTTGGGTTTGGTTGGAAGAGCATAAGAAAGGGGAGTGTATTTCGATTGGATATGTGTTTGGTATGAAGACGATGAGGAAATGAAGGGAATTTGGATTGGACATGGTTTTAGAGGAGGAATGATGCGGAAGAAAAAGAAACTTAGAGTTAGGGTTTGTACTGGTGTTTATGGTTTGAAAAACAATTTGGTTAGGGTGTCGAGGTTGGAAGGGGAAGAATTAAAAATGAATTTTTAAAATAAATTAATTTTATTAAAAAATTATTTGAAATATTTTGTTGGAAAAAATAAAATTTAAATTTTGCAACTAAATAATGGCTCAATGGTTTATGCTAACAGTACATAATTTAGTAGCAAGTGTTGACAATCATATAATTATATTTTGTAATGATATATTGATTTTTCAAAAAATTCATGTATTTTTGTAAAAAAATTCTTATTTTCTTCATTTTTAACATTCTTTTTATAAACATTATTTACAATGAAATGTTGCTTTTTTCATGATGCATTTGATTTTTAATATTTTTTTGTTTAAAGACATTTAGTTTTTTAAAGTTTTTTATTTTTGTGAGAAATATTTTTTGACCATTCTTTATTAATAATATACAGTAGTTTGTTATTTAAGATGTATATGGTATTAATTTTTAATAAACAATTATGCATTAATGTATTTTTGTGAAAATATTTGATATTACTATTACTTTAAAAAAATTGCTTAATTTTTTCATCATGATATGTATTATATATGTACTAATAATTCTTAATAGTAAATAAATTTAATTTTTGAGCATTATTATTATTTCTATGAGGTTTATTTATATTTTAGTTTCATTTTTAAGTTTTATCGATTTATTAATTTTTTTAAGAAATTGATTTTTTTAATAAAAATATTGTGTATTCTCATTTTTTATAAGTACATATAAATTATGCAATTTTTAAGAATATTTGAAATATTATTATTTTTAACTTTCTAGTTTAAATGTTTCATATTGGTATGCATTTTATACTTTTTACTAATAATTCTCTATAATATACATTTGTTAAATTTTTAATCAAATTTAGATTGTTGAACTTTTTATTGTCTTGTTATTTTGCATATTTTTATGATTTTTAAGTTTTTTTTCTCTATTTTAATAAGCGGTTGGGTTTTAAACTATTTAGTTATAATTCTATGATATGGTCATTTTGATGGTTTTGCTTTTTATGTTAATGCCATAAGGAGTTTTGTTAAACTTTCAGAGTTGCGATGTGATTTGATAAATTTTGAAAGTTTAAGGTTGTATTATTAAATTCATGAATAATGTAGGATAGTTTTCGTAAATTAAGCATGACATACTTGGTAGTGGCATATTGGTAGTTTAAATTAGAATTTTCAGTCGGAAGATATGCATGCACTTGACAGTTATGATTTTACTGACATTTTGTGAATATATGCATGGTCTTTGATTTTTTTTTTGAATATAAGCGAACTCCCATATCATGTTCAACACAATTTTCTCTGTTTCTGAACAAAAATTTTTAACAAATTATTTCTTTTTACAAATAATTGATGTGTTGTGTTCGTATTTGGATGTTGTTACATGCAAGGTTAGAGGTCTTGGTTTCTGTTTTCTGGGCATTTTAGGTTTCGATTAGTTTTGCTCGTTTCGATGGTTTTGGAGTTTCGTTTCGTTTCCTTTATATCGACAGTTTGGTAGTAGTTCTAAACATTACTTCTATTATTAATATCAAATACTGACTAAAATATCAATGTATAATACTATCAAAGAGTAAAAATACGTACATACTATAATTTAGAAGAGTTTTGTTATTCACGTTACACATGTTGCTAAATATATTACATTTCTACAAGTTTTTCATTCTCTTCTACATGATAATGGCAAACTTGTAAATAAATGCAACACGATTTGCAAAATGTGTTAGGGGAATATCAAAGTAGTGTTGTCAAATTACACATTTTGATAAACAATTTACATTTATTTACAAGTTTGACATTTCCTTTGTTTAAACGATCTAAAGGGAATGTCAAACTTGTAAATAAATGTACAATGTTTAGCAAAAGGGGAATTTGACTAGCAACACTCTCTAGTCTCTTGGGTCACCCATTAGATCAGTAAACTTGCCATTCCCTTGCTCGTTTCTTTGTCAATTTTTCGAGGCGGGTCGACGAGGCGGCATGAGATAGAGTTCGACGAGGCGGCAAGAGAGAAAGAGGGTAGGGGCAGCGAGGCGGCACAATGAGATCGAGGTGACATTTTTTGTATTTCTTTATTTTTCATATTTTTCCTTTTTGTCATAGAGGTGAAATTTTTTGTTTCTTCATCTTCCATTGTTTTTTCTATTTCTTCCTTTTTGCCATTTTTTCTGTTTCTGCTTCGTTGATTTTTTTGATTTTTTCTTGGTTTCGGTATGGTACGAAACGACTGAAATTCAATGGTTCGGTCGAAACCTAAAAACTTGTACTGATATCAGGACATAGTTTCCTTACATGACATCTCAGAAATAAATTCATGTAACTATAATATGTGGCATAATAAGCAAATACGAAATAGAGAATGTAATCAAAATGTGAGAAATTGCTTCACATGTAAGTAAACCGGTAATTGTGACAAAAATTGATGATCAAGAATAAACATTTACTTAAGAATATACTTCATACAATATGAAAATATTCATAATCTTGAACCACGGCTAAATCGTTACAAAAAGTGAAAATTGGACGGCAAGGCCTAAGCTGTGCTTTAGTAGGCATTTGACAACATACTCTATCAGCTTCATTTGCAGCTATCATCTATATAAACATTTTTTTATCTTGTGGTTGATCGTATGAGAACTAGTTTTGAAAAATAAGCCTAGTGAGAACTCGATAGTTGACCATCCCATGGATGATTCTCATCTAGATGGATCTACAAGCCTCTAAAGTCGACACACAAAACCAAAATTCCTTCAAGGGCTAAAACAATCTGCCAACTTCTTGGTCTATAGGAGTAAGGCATTGCTATGATTTGGAGACATGAACACGAGTGTAGCACATCAACACAGACATTGGACATTTGAAATGGCACTATCCAAACTCACTTTATGCGCATTGGGGTTATATATGTCTATTTCATTTGCATATACATATTTGACTGATATATGTATTTCTCTATTGGGTTTCTGTTCATATATGTAAGAACTTTTAGTAAATGGCCTGTAAAGCAAAGACACAAAAAAAGCCAAACTTAAAAATAATTTTGAAAATTGTCCAAATTAGAAAATATTTACCAAAATCGACGAAGTTTTGACACATCAGCGATTGGAGGGGTGATGCAGCGTTGACGAGCGGAGTTTGTATTTGGCCAGGGTTGTGAAATCATGTGTGCTTTTTGAAATGGCCACGGTTGGTAACCCCGACCAAAGTGCAATCACGTGGATTTTTTGAATTGGCTGGGGTTGCAACCCCGGACAATTCGATAATAGAGGGCTGCCAGTCAGCAGCCGCTCTTCTCCTTTCTCAACAAAACCACTAATCCCTTCTTCTCATTTCTCAGCAACCCATGGCCATGCCCCTTTCCAACACTCAAATACCTCTTGGTTCTACCCTACCGTAATAAATCATCAGATCCGTCCCGTCACTTGACGGTGAAGCCATTCACCAACCGTATCCGACTTGATTTTGCTCATTTTCGATCCTTGTAAAGTTTTTCCATCCCTCTCTTTAAGGCAATATTATTATGTGATTTAGTTGAAATTTTTTATACTGATTTGTTCTTTGAAGTATATCATTCATTTTCTGTCAATATAAAAAATTTACATTGAAGTTTTTATAAATGTGATGTAAATTATAAATATAAGTAGTGCCTAATTATGATGTTTGTACATGTTTATAACAATGGCCAGTGATGACATTTTTATCACCTATTATTTTGATGAAAATGTAGTAATTGGTGACAATAACAAACCGAAATATGTGAGAGGGACCGTTAAGCGAATAATGGTTAGGAGACCGTCAGCGCATACCGAGCTATTATATCAGATATACAATGTCACCAAGATCAATCAACATGAGTATACTCCGAAACTGGTGTGTAACTGGCCCGTAACGTAGTATAGTACTACCGATGTGATTATCTGCAATAACGGTGATATGGAAATGCTTTTCAACTTAGGAGAATTTCAACGGGTACTTGAAATTTGCATCGAAAAGGATAGCATAATCAATACCCCAAGTGTTTGACGCACGCGACACATTTACATACATACTTGATTTGGAGACAACTTAGCAGGAATGCATGATTTGTGTCTTTTCCAAATCAAAAGTGTTATTACATAAAAAATATGATGGGAGAAGGGTGCTCTTACAATCACAATGGGATGATAATATGAATGCGTAAATATTGTCAACGTCAATTATTTTGCCTTTATAAGTGATATTTTTAAAATGTCACATTCTAAAATTTGCACACTTTCATATGGCAAAAACAGGTAGAATGTTGCGGGCCAGTGTATTAATATGTTGAGTATTGGTGTTTCATACCAATCTTATTTTGATGATGATCACAACATTATGTTGTTGCTAATGAATCTCATGTTTTAGTCTCTCAGTTTATTTCAAGGATATCTTTCCTGGAGACTAATTCACTTGGTGTAAGGATGGACATCATGTGATGAAGAGCCACAGTTTGGACTCAAGGAGTGCCAAAGCTTGGAGATTATGGAGAGCAATCAAGGCATCAAGTTGTAGACTTAGATTCTTTTGAAAGCATTGTAATCCATGTAATTTACTTTATTGCTTTCTCTCTCTTTTGAGTCTAGGGTTGATGTTAATGCTTTGCTAGATGGTTTACTCATTCATGCACATGCATTTAACCATCTTAGTGAATCTTTGGATTATCATTGAATCCAACCCAATAGGTTCACTCTTTCTGTCAGTCGCCTGTTGAGGGAAACACAGTCGACTGGGTGATTTCCAGTCGCCTGTAGATCCTTCTACAGTCGCCTGATATGCACTGCTCAAGTCATCATTTCTATTGACTCAAACTTGAGCTTTACGCACAGTCGTCTGTCGATCGGTTTCCAGTCGCCTGTATATTTATAGTCACCTGGATATTAGCCAACAGTCGCATGTCTAGCGTAAGTGCAATCTCTGCATCTCTCTGTCTTCTCTCCATACTTTACAGTAGTCGACTGATGAAGAATATACAGTCGCCTGACTATTCGACAGTCGACTGTAGTATTAACATCAGTCGCATGTGCGAAGAATTGGAGAAAGAGTGCAGCTCTCTGTTTCGATCCATCCCCTGCTGCAGTCATCTGCTGAAGGATTAACGGGCGCCTGTCATGTTTGTCAGTCGACTGTATTGACTTCGTCAGTCGACTGTCCTGGCTTAGATTATAGCCGTTGGATATTTTCTAGCCGTTGATCAGTCGACTATCTTATGATCATCAGTCGACTGTTCCTGTCGTTTTCACCCAGTTTCTAGCCATTGCAGATTTGATTTTTTGGCTGTTTCTTTGGGTTTTTGGGCTTGATATAGGATTCCTATATATATGAGTGTGCTGCCTTTCTTGAGAACTCTTGACAACATTTGATAAACTCTTGACTCTATAGAAAATCTCAAGAGATCAATAAGCTACTCTCAAGCTCACTCATTTCCCTCTATTGAGCATTCATCTTTCTTCATGCATTGAAGTCCAGCTCAAGGGAAATCATCCAAGTGCTCTCAAGCATATTCCAACACTTGGAGATCCTATTCCATGCATTGCATTCATTCATGAGTAAGCATCTCAAGGCATAGGTAAGAGTATTTACTTTACAGGGTGTAAATTGTTTTCCCTATTTCTCTTTGTGGGATTAGGATTCTCTCTTTGTGGGAGGTTGTCTCTTTGTGGGACTTAGGATACTCTCTTTGTGGGAGTAACTCTCTTTGTGGGAGTTTAGTGTCCTAGTGTAGGACTAACCCTAATTCTCTGAGTGGGAGTTAGTGATTCTCTTGGTGGGAGTCGTGACCCTTGTGTAGGGTTGGTTGGGTCCTTGTGTAGGGCAAAATCCTCTTGGTGAGGTCTCTCTCTTTGTGGGAGTGTATCCCTTTGTGGGATTTGTATTCACTTCACTTTGTGGGATTATAGTGAATATTGGTGTGGCTGGATGTACCCAAGTTTGGAGAACCAGGGTAAAACTTTGTGTTTGCGTTTAGATTGATTGTACCATTTAATTCCTCTTGCATTTATAATTCCGCATTTGCAAGTTAAATTTTAGTTGGACAATTTTATTGCCATTACACTATTCACCCCGCATCTAGTGTGTTTTGTTAGTATTGCAAGGGTTAGACGATCCCTACAATTGGTATCAGAGCGAGGTTAAAACATACTGCAACGATGGCATTCATCGCCTCATCCGCGTCTCATGAAGGTCACTCTACCGTTTGACCCCCGCTCTTCAACGGAACCAACTATCCTAGTTTGAAGATCAGAATGATGATCTATATGGAGGGTCAAGACCTATGGGACATCACGGAGGTGCCATTTGAGAAGCCCACTACTCCAGCGGCTTCAAGGACAAAGGCGGAGAAGGACTCAATCAAGTCCAATGCGAGAGCTATGAATGCATTACATTGCGCTCTCTCTGCTAGTGAGTTCAATCGCATCTCCATGTGCAAAACGGCGAATGATATTTGGCACACGTTGGAGATTTGTCATGAAGGGACAACGAAGGTAAAGAAATCTAAACAAACTGTGTTTAGATCTAAATATGAAATGTTTAAGATGCAGGAAGGCGAAAGCATTTCAGAGATGTTTACAAGGTTCACCGATATCGTGAACGCTTTGGAGGGTCTCGGGAAGACGATTTCCCTAGTGGATCGTGTAGAGAAGATCCTAGACTCTCTCACACCTCGTTGGGAGTCAAAGGCCAACAGAATTTTGGAGTCTTATGACACGTCCAAATATACCGTTGAGGAATGCATTGGAAATCTCATGGCGTATGAAGTAAAGCTTCAACACAAGAAGGAGATTCATCCAACAAAGCCCGAGAAGCTAGAAAAGCAAAAGGGAGTTGCATTCCATGCCAAGGAGGAGCCAATCAAGTGGAGGAGGAAATTCCATCGAGAAGCTCCTAGCGAAGAAGATGAGCAAGAAGATGCAAGTGGAGAAGAAATTGAGGAACTTGCCAAGCAATTCAAAGCTTTCCTCAAATGCAAGCAAGGTAAGTCTTTGTCAAAGTTTGCCTCCAATTCTAACAAGGTTCCTACTTGTTACACTTGCAGTGGAAAAGGTCACTTGTCCACCGAATGCCCTTCCAAACCCATTAAAGAAACTTACAAGGGTAAAGTGAAGAAGCATTGGAAAGGAAGGTCCAAGTCCAAAAATCACAAAAAGGGACTTGTCGGGACCTTTGATTATTCGAGTGAGGACACTTCTAATAACGAAGAAGATGATACAAAGGAGGATGCTCATGCATGCTTTGTAGCCATGGATGTTCCTACTCCAATTCCCTCCGGATTAAACGAAGAAGAGTTCGATGCTTGGCTTGACGCATACAACTCCTATAAGGATTCGCGCCTCGCGGCTAAGGAGGAGAAGTCGTCATCAAGCTCTTGCAAGGATGATGATGATGTTGGTGTTGAGATCGAGGAATAAAAGATCTCATATGAGGAGCTCAAGTTCAAATTTGACTTGGCCTCCGAAAAGGCTAGTAAGTGCATCGACTCTTACAATAAATTAAAAGCAAAATATAAGAGTGCTAAGAGTAGAATGCATAAACTAGTTATTGCAAGTGTAGTTCATGATGAAAGGCATGTTTATGACACTTGTGAGAAAGACACACTCTTTCTCAAGTTAAGGAATTGAGCACTTCTAATGAAAATCTCATTACTTAAAACCTTAGCTTAGATGCTCACATTCAACAACTTGCGTTGAAATATGAAGAGGAATCCCGGAAGCTCATAAGCTTTGTGTATTCTAGGGATTTACTCCACGATTTGTTGGAAAAACAATATCCGGCAAATTATAGAGGAGGTTTGGGTTATGTTCAAAATGTGGTTCCCAAACCCACCTCTAATTCTTCTTTTGGTGCAAATTCAAGAAATATTGGTAAAGCACCTAAGAAGAATCACCATGCTTTCTTGTACAACAAGAACAACAACAAGAAGCATGGAGATCACAAGGTGATGAGGAAGAATGAAGAATCTTCATTTTTTGCTAAGAAGCAAAATCATCATTCTTTGCATGCTAAGAAATTTGTTTCTACACCTAAGCATGCCACATCCTTCCCTCTTGCTAAGGCAAAATCTTTGCCTAGGAAATCCTTGAGATTATGGATTCCCACTAAGGCTAGTGTGCAAGAGAGAAATAGTTACATCAACTCTCTAGTTAGGGATGTGATCACCTCGTGTGATTATGTTAGGAAATCAAACTCCTCTTGGGTTTGGTTACCTAATGTTTAGGTTCCTCACACATTTGCATATTGCATGGGTATTATGCTTCTATGTTTATTTTAAGCATACCCATTGTTTGTGTGTTTCATGATTTTGAACATATTTTTCAAATTTATTTCCTTTCATGAAAATTGGGACCTTGGGGTTTATTGTCATGCATGCATGATCCATGTGTATGTCAATGGGGGAGTTAATATATTATATGTTTGAATTACTTTAAGGCATATTTTAACTCTGATTTCGAAGGTTATTTGAGATCATTATATACATTTGGTTATTTTGGGTCTCAAACCAAACCTCTTGTTTATTGCCAACTTGTTTCATATCTCAATTTTTTGGGTAATATCCGTGTGTATCTTTGAAGCTTGATTTTTCCATATCTATTGCTTTGATACACTTAACAGCCCATGGCTCCAATAATTAATTGGTATTAGATCCTAGAAGTCAAAAGTTGACCATTTCTATGATCTAGGGGGAGCATGGGATAGTGAATTGATACCCACTAAATTTTATATTTGGTATCATACATATCTTTCTTTTCTTGCATATTGTCACATCTTGGTTAAGATGATAAAGGGGGATGTTTTTGATGTCCACCTTTTTGACGATGTCAAGGGGGAGAGATATATGCATTATGTGATCATATCTATAGGATGAGAGATATATACATATGCATATGGGGAGAGATATCTCTATAGGGAGAGATATATGGGTTTAGTTAAACCATTTGTGTTTGCATGCCTTTATTCTTTGCAATTGGTTTATGTAACCCATGCCTATTATATGTCACCATGTTGTTATTGATTTATGAGTATTTACCTTTGTGTAGCTCATTATTTAATTGGTGCATATAAGTAGGGTGAGATCATTAGCTTTATGCTTTAATTCTTTATGATTTACATAATATGTGTCATCATCAAAAAGGGGGAGATTGTTGAGTATTGGTGTTTCATACCAATCTTATTTTGATGATCACAACATTATGTTGTTGCTAATGAATCTCATGTTTTAGTCTCTCAGTTTATTTCAAGGATATCTTTCCTGGAGACTAATCACTTGGTGTAAGGATGGACATCATGTGATGAAGAGCCACAGTTTGGACTCAAGGAGTGCCAAAGCTTGGAGATTATGGAGAGCAATCAAGGCATCAAGTTGTAGACTTAGATTCTTTTGAAAGCATTGTAATCCATGTAATTTACTTTATTGCTTTCTCTCTCTTTTGAGTCTAGGGTTGATGTAATGCCTTGCTAGATGGTTTACTCATTCATGCACATGCATTTAACTATCTTAGTGAACCTTAGGATTATCATAGAATCCAACCCAATAGGTTCACTCTTTCTGTCAGTCGCCTGTTGAGGGAAACACAGTCGACTGGGTGATTTCCAGTCGCCTGTAGATCCTTCTACAGTCGCCTGATATGCACTGCTCAAGTCATCATTTCTATTGACTCAAACTTGAGCTTTACGCACAGTCGTCTGTCGATCGGTTTCCAGTCGCCTGTATATTTACAGTCACCTGGATATTGGCCAACAGTCGCATGTCTAGCGTAGGTGCAATCTCTGCATCTCTCTGTCTTCTCTCCATACTTTACAGTAGTCGACTGATGAAGAATATACAGTCACCTGACTATTCGACAGTCGACTGTAGTATTAACATCAGTCGCATATGCGAAAAATTGGAGAAAGAGTGCAGCTCTCTGTTTCGATCCATCCCCTGCTGCAGTCGTCTGCTGAAGGATTAACGGGCGCCTGTCCTGTTTGTCAGTCGACTGTATTGACTTCGTCAGTCGACTGTCCTGGCTCAGATTATAGCCGTTGGATATTTTCTAGCCGTTGATCAGTCGACTGTCTTATGATCATCAGTCGACTGATCCTGTCGTTTTCACCCAGTTTCTAGCTGTTGCAGATTTGATTTTTTGGCTGTTTCTTTGGGTTTTGGGCTTGATATAGGATTCCTATATATATATGAGTGTGCTGCCTTTCTTGAGAACTCTTGACAACATTTGATAAACTCTTGACTCTATAGAAAATCTCAAGAGATCAATAAGCTACTCTCAAGCTCCCTCATTTCCCTCTATTGAGCATTCATCTTTCTTCATGCATTGAAGTCCAGCTCAAGGGAAATCATCCAAGTGCTCTCAAGCATATTCCAACACTTGGAGATCCTCTTCCATGCATTGCATTCATTCATGAGTAAGCATCTCAAGGCATAGGTAAGAGTATTTACTTTACAGGGTGTAAATTGTTTTCCCTATTTCTCTTTGTGGGATTAGGATTCTCTCTTTGTGGGAGGTTGTCTCTTTGTGGGACTTAGGATACTCTCTTTGTGGGAGTAACTCTCTTTGTGGGAGTTTAGTGTCCTAGTGTAGGGCTAACACTAATTCTCTGAGTGGAAGTTAGTGATTCTCTTGGTGGGAGTCGTGACCCTTGTGTAGGGTTGGTTGGGTCCTTGTGTAGGACAAAATCCTCTTGGTGAGGTCTCTCTCTTTGTGGGAGTGTATCCCTTTGTGGGATTTGTATTCACTTCACTTTGTGGGATTATAGTGAATATTGGTGTGGCTGGATGTACCCAAGTTTGGGAAACCAGGGTAAAACTTTGTGTTTGTGTTTGGATTGATTGTGCCATTTAATTCCTCTTGCATTTATAATTCCACATTTGCAAGTTAAATTTTAGTTGGACAATTTTATTGCCATTACAATTCACCCCCTTCTCTAGTGCGTGTTGTTAGTATTGTAAGGGTTAGACGATCCCTACATAATATTCCAGAATGCCAGTGAATCAATATACTCAATTTTCATGCTAGGCCCATATATAGGAATCAATGATCGATCCACTGATAGTGATTTCAGAAGATGTTGGCATAACAACAAATATAGGAATATTGACTTCAATGCGAGACCTATGGATGATGGTTTAAGAATGCCCAATAAGAAAGCGATATCACTAATACCGAAGGCGACCATGACGTCACGAGGGAGGATAGCATACATTGTGCAGCATAAACGAACGTAGAGGATACAACATGGATTGAATCCTCTACATGGATTGAAAATTCA
The DNA here is from genome assembly GCA_030789695.1 of Scilla litardierei. NCBI lineage: Eukaryota > Viridiplantae > Streptophyta > Magnoliopsida > Asparagales > Asparagaceae > Scilla > Scilla litardierei. Next base: position 11,968,914 of record CM061137.1, on the reverse strand, counting down.
GTTACTGTCAACACTTATATAGAATTTGAAGAGCCGTTGTAAGACGAAGTGAAAGATGGTCAATGGATCAACACGCATAAATGATGAGAAATACCAAAAGAAACATGAAGTGTCAAGAATTCGCGGCGAGAGCGGAGTGTTCAATGTCGGTGATATGTATCGTACAATGACAGATTTCGTTCAAGCATTTAAGGAATGGAGCATCAAGCATAATGTTTCATTCCGACCAATCAAGACGAACACCGTATACTATTTTGTTATATGTCCCTTAAATAAACAAGTGAATTCTGAAACTAGAGATGAGGCGAGTAAGAATTGTCCTTAGCGGATTCATGTAGCAGTTTGAAAAGGAACTAATGAGAGGTTCAAGATAACAAAAGTATGTGGAAAACATATTTGTCATAATCCCAAATCTGAATACGGATCATGTTCAAGCCATGAGTTCTTTTGTGAGTTAAAAGATTATGCCAATGGTAAATGCAAAGCTTGATTTGGTACCATCCGAAATACAAGAAGACATACCATGTTAAAGATTAAAATATCGTGTACCAAAGCATGGCGAGCTAGAGTCGAGGCATTATCAATGATATTTGGTGATTGGAGAAGTCATACCAGATACTGTTGGATACAATGATGGTGGATACAACAATCTATGATTTCTTGTTTGATGAGAATAAACCTTCGTAAATATTTTTAAAGTGTTGTGTTTTTCAGGTAAATATGACCAAGAAGAACAATATTGGCAAAGTTGTAAATTGTGAGAATATGTTTAAAGTGGCATACTTGTGAATATAGACAAAGTGGCAAACTTGTAATATTTGAGTGGTCAAACATTTTCTAGTAAGTCAAAGGGGAAGAGATAAGATTATTTGGGCCTAGAAAGTCAAAGAGAGGAGGAGATGATAATTGGTTTAAGGAGAGGATAATGTGTTAAGATAATTGGTACAAATTCATCGTGGATGGTCCAAGTACAATGCACATGAAGACTAAGAGATTGTCTAATCAAATTTGAATTTCAAATAAAATCAAGGATTCCTAATTGTTAAAGGATTGACCAAGTTCAATGCACCAAAGAAAATGAGAAGATTGGCTAATCAAATTTGAGGGAGTTCTAATGAATATAGGATTGTCCAAGTGTAAGGGATTCCATTAGAGTTCATCGCTAAGATGAGAGCTACAAGGGTTTCATTGGAACTACAACTTTGGAAAAGTAATTCATGTAATCCCTTTCTCTCAAGGTCATATGTGGGAAATATTATTCAAGAGCAAAAGGCATGCAACCATGCATGAAGGGGTTCCCATGCATCACAATTTGCGATTGTTGATCAACCAAGAAATTTGAGAAAAGGGCATACTGGTAATTAGCCTAAATTAGGTCGGCAAATCAAAACCCTATATAAGGTTGTGTGACATAGGTTCAAAGGGGGGCATGCACCAAAAAAGCTGAATCAATATAAAATTTTGTTCGGCCAAAAAGAAAAGAAGCCAGAGGAAAAGCATAAGCAACTTTAAGTATTTGTTCTCCACCTTTCAAGCAGCTAGTGCACTGAAAATTAATGTGGCACAAATCAAATATAGAGAGGAAAAAGTTTGAGGCTTTGAGCGGCATTTAAAGTTGGGTGCAGCACAGATTAAGAGGGTGATTAATCAAAAAGATTAATAAAAGAGAAAAGAGTATGTGCAAGATTTAATTGGGCACAAAAAGGAAGGGGAGAAAAAGTTGTGCCCTCTCCCACGTGAAGACCAAGCTGCTGCATGATCGCTCCGCTTGTCTGCAGCGGAGCAACTCCAACCAAGCAGCACGAGAAACAAAGCCGCCAGCCTGCACCTGGATCGGCGAAAAGCTGAGTTCGCATGTGCCATGACAAATGTGATGGCTCGGCACGAAAATCGAGCAAACAAGTAAACCGACGCCGATCGATGAGCACGTTCCTTTGAGCAATACATGGGGGCACGTGTCAATAAAGCACGAGCCACCTGACGCATCCACTCACGAAAAACTGAGCCCATAATTCCCTAGAGCCAAATTCGTCTGCTTTGCGTACAAATCAAGTTCAGACAGTTTTGCGCAGTGAACTTTGAAGAGCCATAACATTTTATCTAGGCGTCAGATTGAGACACTGTTTGCGCCAGCACGAAGCTAACGACAAACACAACGACATGGACTATTCATTCATCACACACTAAGCATTCTAAACTCTTTTTACTATTATTATTTGTGATCGAATTGTTTTTAGATCCTCTGTATTTTATACTTTTGCTTTTGGGGTTCTTTTGGGCTCTTGACTTGTTGGGGCAAGTCAAGAGAAAGTATTTGCTAGAATAGTAGTGTTTGACACGTTGGTGAGCAATGTACAGACTTGGTGAGCTGAGTATTGGGGCTCGAAGTTCCTTGTGTTTTGTATCTTGGCATTATTCTAGTGATTACTTTGGGTCTGGAGTAGGTCGTTGGGACGATCGAAACAGGGTAAATACTGTGTGCACTCTGTGTTTGCTTCCGCTATATTTTCTATACACCATATTTGCTCTATGATTGTTTGTTTGAGTAAGCCATAGTTTTTATATTTGTGAAAATTTCCTTTAAGCCTATTCACCCACCTTCTAGGCATAGATCACGATCGAACAGAGCCTTCCATAGTATCTAGAGGCCAATGTGGAAGGCAATTTTGTAACCGTTTATAAGATTACAATAGACACTATCGCGCCAGGATTAGAGGTTACATGTGTGTTTTGGGCATTCGAACCATCAATTGAAGGATTCAAGTATTGTCGGTCTGTCCTAAGTATGACGGTAAATGTGTTGGTTGTTTGCTTGTGGCTAAAGGTATAGATGCAAACATGCGGCTTTTTCATTAGCTTATGTTGTATTGACTGAAATCGAATTGAAAGTGATGTGGTTTCTCATCTGCATATATTCATTCATACCCAGTGTTCATAGACACCGCCCAATTATCTTTATTTTCGATCAAATGAAAGGTATTCTACGAGCACTGCATAATGGATGGCTAGCTCCGAAACACCATTGATATTGTCTGCAACATATCATCGCCAATTTTAAGTTGAAATGCCACAGAATAATTCCCTTAGAAAATAACTTCTAGTGGACATTGTGTGCATCGGACATGCTTACATACATGAGCGTCATACAAAGATAAGAACAGAGTCTGTTGTGGTTGATTGTATTAATGAAGACTTGTATGGGCAGACACTGAGGTGGGCTTTGCATGCAGACGATGGGAAGTGCTATTGTGTCATGACAATAAATTGCTCTGAAAACTTTAATGGGATGCTAAAAGATGCTCGAGTGCCGCTAATATAAGTGCTGATTGCCAGAACATTTTATTGGCACAACAAATATTTCTACCATCGTCGGCTGGATGGACATGGTTGGCCTACAAATTTCACACCAAGGAAAAGATATTTTTATGGCACGTGTATGTGAAGCCCGAGGTTTCTACATCACATGTTTTGCGGATTATGAATGACAGGTTGTGGATAATAATGTTCTCGTTTTTACTGTAACGATACAAGGCGAGAATTATAGTTGTACATGTAACATTTCGATGCTTCAGCACATGTCATGTGCACATGTGATCACCACATTGTCAAGACAGAAACATGATGCAAACTATCATATTTATTGTTTTGTTTGCCCTAGCATAGCGTGGGAAAATATCGATGTTCTTAATAGTCGCATAATTCACCACATACCCGATTCATGCTTTGAAAGGATTGTGATCGGATAACTCCCCCTGTCAAAATGAGCACCCGGTTGGCCGTCATAGTTTCACATTTGTGGGGTCATGGATTACCTCGGGAGGACATGTAGAATATGTGTAGCAACTATACTCAGTCCGGCCATTACAAATCCCGTTGCCGAAATCCACCTCACTCAACGGCATAAGTTGGACACTTCTACTTTCTTGCATTTTATATTTGCACATGTGTTCTCAATTTACATTTTGTGCATTTTCTATTACATGCGTAATTTATGATACATGCATATTTTATTTATTTGCATATTGTAGGATTTCATCACATAGAGGAGGAGGTTCACGTATCTACTGCAACCCAATAGGATCATAAATACAATGTCATCTAAAGATGACGTAATTTATGATACAATGTAATTTATGATACAATGTAATTTATGATGCATGCATATTTTATTTATTTGTGTATTGTAGGATTTCATCAAATAGAGGTGGAGGTTCATGTATCTAATGCAACCCAATAGGAACATAACTACAATGTAAACATGACGCAACAGCGAAGAAGCCAATTTTACTTCTTTTCGTTATTTGTTGTGATCGCCATTTTTTTGTTTTCAGGTGTTTTATACATTGCAATGTAATGTATTTAGAGGTTATTAAAATTTGAAATATATTTGATGTGATTGTAAAATTTGAGAGTTTATACATTGGGATACATTGGGATGTAATGTATTAAAAGTTTATACATTGGGATGTAATGTATTGAAAATTTATTAAAATTTGAGATATATTTCCCATTTTGATGTAATATATTGACTTTAAATTATTTAATATTGTATTGGATGTTGTGTTGAATTGAAATATGATTGAAGGGGTGTGTATGTGAATTTGGTAGAAAGGACCTCAAATTTACTTCTCTCTTCTATCTTCTCTTACATATTGGGATTTTCGTCAACGATGGTGTGTACGTAGTAATGTATGTAGTTTTCATGTCAGGTCTCGTCTAAATAACACTTGTATAAATTCTCTGCTTCCAATGGACAAAGGGCACAATATCATCAAAGGATTTGCATCGTCCAACCCTTCGCCAATGGCTTACTCCATCCAAATATCACCGGTCTGCAGTGTTCTAAAACAAGTTATATGCGGCCGCATATGCGGATGCTGCCTTTGACCGCATGAAAATTAAGATATGCGGTCGAATTATGCGGTCGGCCGCATAATCGGCCGCATAAATGTTATGCGACCGCATATGCGAATAGCAGGCGCATAATCGGCAACTAAAAAATCCCAACCCATTAAGAAACACGACCCGTTAAACATAAAAATCAGTTTTTTTAATTTTAAAGTACTTATGTTTGACATGCTTTTGATTTGGACGTAAAACTAAATATTTATGTTTTGTGTGTAGATTGCTTTAGACATTAGATTTTAGTTATTTAATCTATTGATCGTCATAATGGCGCTGATGTTTTTGTATGAATTAATCCATGTTTTTAAACGTTGATATGATTTTTTCCGTGTTCCTATCTTTTTTAATTTAATATACACAAACACAAACATATAAACTTATTATTTATTTATGTACTAAATTATTCATTTTTCGCGTAAACCACGTAAACCGCATAATCCACTTATGTGCTATGTGCTCCTAAACCGCGCGCATAATGAAACCGCCTTTTATAACACTGCCGGTCTGAGTTCTCTGCTTCCAAAGGACGAGGGTGTGTGTGTCGCAATGTAAGAGGGTGTGAATATGCAGTGGAAGAATTATGATTGAAGAGTGTGTACATGGTGTTGTAAGAGTATGTAAAACTGGAGTGTGGAGGGTGTACAAGTGGCTGGGGTTAGGGTATACAAGTGGTCGGGTTGCCAACCCCTGCTATAAACCAAGAGAGCTCCAGGATAGCAGGCTGCTCCCAGCTACTCTCTGGTAGCTTACTCTTTGTTTCCTATCTTGGCCCGGCCATTTGGTTCCTTAACTGTTCACCAAAGAGTATGGAGCAGGTTGTTCTCTGGTTTTCTAGAGAGCAGTGTGCTCTCTGGTTTTCAACCCGGGGCTGGCAACCCCGGCCATTTGGTTCCTTAACTGTTCACCAGAGAGTAGGGAGCATGTTGTTCTCTGGTTTTCTAGAGAGCTGTGTGCTCTCTGGTTTTCAACCCGGGCTGGCAATCCAGCCATTTGATGCACATCCCCCAACATCCAATTTCACACTCTTACATCACCACATACACTCATCCTTCAACCACAATTCATACACTGTATATTCACACCCTCCTACTCTACGACATACACGCCCTAGTTCCTTGGAAGCAGAGAACTCAGATGGGTGATATTTGGATTAAGCAAGTCATTATGAAGGGTTAAAGTATGCGGAGCCTTGATGATGTTGGGCCTTTTGTTCCCTGAAAGCAAAGAACTTAGACGAGTAATATTTGGATAAGCCTTGACATGAAATATCTATACACTACTACATACACCTATCGTCGACAAAAATTCCAATGTGTAAGAGAAGATAGAAGTGAAGTGAATTTCGAAGAAAATTCCAATACATCTCTATTTAATCGAAATTGTATAGACAAAATATAATATTCAATTCCATTATAATACAAAGTCAAAGAAAATGTCGATACATGTGTGTCTTAATACTAATTGCATACAAAACCCAATGCAATATATACAACACTTGTAAAACAAAAAAAACGTCGGCGATCACATCAAATGCTGACGAGAAGTTAATCTGGGCCTTTGAGACGGTCCAGCTTTGGCATCGTTTCGTCGTTCAACAGCTGTGCCTATTGGGTTGTAGTGACGCCTTTCATATCTGTTTCAGTTTTTTGTTGTTGTTGAGATGGTCCGGCAGCATCCACGGAAGTCAAAGTTTGAGTATAGTCTCTCCGATGCAATTGACGAAGATGAGTCATCTCAGTGTTAGGTGGAATAAGCCTTATACGATGCACCAGTGTTTTTATCCAATTCTTAATGGTACGTAAGACAGACCTGGTGTTGGGTAAGTTCGGTTCGTGTAAAGTCCGTGATGCCAAATCGTTAACTTTAAGTAATGCGTCGGCCTGGAAAATAAAAAAAATTAACATGCAAAAATAAGATACAAGTACAAAAATGAACACAAAATCATGATCATTAAGACACTATTTATCAATTGGCGCTCAATAGGATCATGTGACTTATATGAGTATAGTGGTTCTTGCCTAGTGAATATCTATCTCCTAGTGATTCCCCAATACCATACAATGTATTCCTTTCAATGAGGTAGAATGTATCCTCATCTCAACCACTCGTGCTCTCAGCAGCCACTCTTGGAGAAGCAGATTAATGGCTTGCTCCTATATTCACAGGGTTTAACCAGACTTCACCGGCATGCCTTGGACTGAAATTGGGATACATTGAGTAATCCTAAATTGTTGTGAAACACGATCAAATACATACATCTCAACGGTTTCTAGCAGAAAATGAGTACGCACTCATACGAAATTCTATAATATACGATACATTCTCTGGAAGAAGCTCATACGATCTTTGTATGGCTTCTAGATAACCTAATAGACATGAATGATATAAACAAATCAATAGACTACGGTATTTGAATGTGACAATATTTCAACTTACGATATAAAATTCAGCAATTCAAACCTGCGATATCTGAAACGAGTCAAGCTCATTTCTATATACATCGAGATTCCCGTGAGGAATGAGCCAAAAAGATCACTGCACGTACCACCTGCATCGTAACGTGATTGCCATCCCATACAATTGGATCGGTCATTGGCCTTCCTATATGCTTTATTTCCGAAGACCAACCATATAAATATGAATGTGTAACCGAATGCTTATACATACATACATATATATATATATCAAAATATTAACTCGGGTAAAAAATGTATACCTGCAACAAAGTGCCACATATATATAGCTCCCGAGTTTCCATACGTGCAAGCTTTGTTAACTCGAAAGATAATTCAAAATTCCCATGTACTCCGAAGCTAATTTAAAATTCTACAGCTTCGTTAACCACCGTAGGTGCATCGAACCTTTGCTTGGATCTGAAACTAATAAGGTTCCGATCATATGGATCTTGTAAGCATGAGCATAATGCCGAACATAATCATCTGTGGCATCTTTGGTTATTCCATAAATGTTTCTAGAAGCCAAGAAAGCTTGACCTTGGCACATTGATTTTCGCTGGATGCTTGGTCCAGGAGCCGCATCCTCAACTCCTTCCAAGTGGAATGTCACTCCATGTGATATATAGCATTACCATCAATAGGTAGACCTGCAATGATCGGCATGTCCTGAAGCGTAATTCATCTCACCATGGCAAAGATGAAATGCGTTGATCTCTAGCCTCCATCTCTCTACTGCAGAGTAATTAATAGCCAATCCAACCTAATCCACTTCAACGAAGCGCATACGGTGAACCCATCCATTGCAACATAATAAGATACACACTCATCTATAAACCAATTGGAATACACACGCGAGTGATATACAACTCCAATTACATCATCTTACAAGCAAGTGCTGAGAAAATTAATATTCTTCATACCAAGATAATGCAAACATCTAATAATAATCGCATCATGAATATTCATATTTGTCTGTGCGGGAGATGCGCAGAATGATATCGATCCTAGTCATACAAAACCGCACCAGATATGGGTTCCGCCTTCTCCATAAATCATACAATATGCAAATAATAAATATGCACGCTGACCATTGTTATAAACTTGTAAGACCAACATTATAATTATGACCAAAATATATTTATAATTAATTTTGCCATAATAATATATTTACACTATTATTATACAGTAAATTATTTATCTGTTGATTTTATGGTATAATCCTTGACAATTGTAACGTCCCGGACTCGGGTGCCATGACACTCATATTAATTTTGTAGGTCTTGCGGTTACCAGTGAAGTCAATATAGTAATAAACAGGAAATATTCATAAAAATGAAAATAATCATTTTATTTCATCCTTCAAAGAAGTACATTGTCTACGACAGAAAAAAATAACTACATCTCTCATCTATAAGCACTAGAAAGGAATAACCAAAGAAAAAGATGAGAACTGTCTTATCAACTTAAAGACTCGAAAATCAGCGTTCTCAACTGGAAATTCAGACTCCTCGTACTGGGGAGCATCCTCGTCAAGCTGCTCGTTACCTAGCAGAAACAACAGAAATTGAAACCACTATTAATAAACTAGATTAAACCCACACTAAACAATTAATCATTTATCATGCAGGAATTAATAGACATGCAGAGGAAAGTTATAACAAAGAGAACTAACCTGTCATGGGTTAACAATGGTACATATCCTAGCAACAGAAATGTAGCAATAAAAGATTATTATGTGACTTATAATGGAGAATACGATGTGCAACGTGAAGTCCACCTTGGATCGCAGGGCGCTACCCCGGGCCGGGTATAAAGGTTAATTGTGGCAAGAACTCAGTATCCATGAAGGACATCCTTCCAGACAGGGGGGGCAACAGCATGTCTTCCATCGCTCCTGTATTTTCACAATTATAAGTTTCCCGAAAACCCGTGATGTCAAGTGTGTTCTACTTCTAGGTTGTTATCCCCTAAGTTACATGATTTAGGAGTTATACGAACTATGTTCAGGATGTTATGTCTGTGCAAGAAACAAGTCTACAGATATTATTTTACATTCATTTGCATAACTCCTAATCATATATTTTAGTGGATCCAGCAGTTAAATCTTTACTAATCATGCACATGTCCGATCTCATATTCTAAAACATAATCTATTTTTAACAATTAAAACCCAACAATTTGTAAAAACGAATTGAAACCCACGGTGTAATAATAAACAATTAAATAATGAACAAGATGAGGAAACCCCTACGAATGAATCAGATTCATGTTGGCACATTTATGTGTTGTGGTCTACCTGCCTAGATGGGTTGCTCGGAGCAATGATTGCATAAAGGAAGAATACTAATTTAGGACGAAATCATTGTAGTTTATTCATTAGTTGTAACAGGGAGCCTGTAGAACTGCAGCATGCAACTGGGTAAACAAGCTAACTAAATCGTAAATAAGCATGCACCAAGTAGACTGAAAACACCACCGAGCAAGCAACATGCTGACTAAATACCTAGAAAGCAACTGAACAGTCCTGCATACAGTCGCGCATGGAAGCAACAAACAACAGATCCTGAAAACATGCCAACAAGCAAACAGAACTGTATCAACCAAGAAAATTGAACGGTTCATGCAACAGGACAATATATAGCAAGAGACAGAACCACTAGACTGTAGGCAAGAACAAAGCACAAATCAGTAAGCAAAGTATGACTCAAACTGCAAGCGAATGGACACAAACTGCATGCAGAAAGGACCCAAACAATTGTAGGGAAAAAGGACGCTGTCTACAAGCACGCATGGCAAAATCCAGCAAGCGCACGGGCAAGAATCAGCAAGTAAAACAGCAAGCAGACATGATTGAAGCAGCAAGTAAACAACCGACATTACCCACGGCCGAGCCTTCCACCCCGACGGCCAACCACATGATAAAAATTAAAAATCAAACGAAGAATGATGTAGCCCTAAGATTGATGCCAAATTTCTTTGGAGGAGAAATCCTCTCTAAAAATTACATGAATCATCATTTTCATCCTAAATAAATAAACAATTAAATGTTTAATAGGGATCGAATCTACCGTGCACGGAAGACGTGCAAGAATTCCAAGGAAATGCTCAGGAAAATCAACTGGAAAAATCCTCAGAAATCAAAGATCAAAGCCGAAAGTTTTCGAGAGGAAAAGGATAATTTTTCGTGTATCAAACCCGAGAAATCATCTTATATAAATAGAAGAGATGTGTAAGGAATGGAAAAACTTATCTCGTGTGGATTGTGATTCAAAATCATCGAGAATCCCTCGCGAGGGGGTCGCACGTTTGTAGATAAGCTAAGGTTTTTGAAACCCTTATTCTCGTCGCCGCCGCCACTGTTCGTGAAGAGAGGAACGAAAAAGATTCGCTAGGCTTCGACGCGAGTTAGTGGGAGGAAAGAAAGGGAAATAAGGGATTTAAGTAAGGGAAATGGGCTGTATGGGCTTAGGCTTTCTTTTTTGAAGCTTTAAATGTGCCATTACACCTTATTCACTTTCAAAGAAATTTCGTCCTCAGAATTCAAATAAACACTAATTGGCAAGCTTTGTTAACTCGAAATATAATTCAAAATTCCCATGTAGTACTCCGAAGCTAATTTAAAATTCTACAGCTTCGTTAACCACCGCAGGTGCATCGAACCTTTGCTTGGATCTGAAACTAATAAGGTTCCGATCATATGGATCTTGTAAGCATGAGCATAATGCCGAACATAATCATCTGTGGCATCTTTGGTTATTCCATAAATGTTTCTAGAAGCCAAGAAAGCTTGACCTTGGCACATTGGTTTTCGCTGGATGCTTGGTCCAGGAGCCGCATCATCCACTCCTTCCAAGTGGAATGTCACTCCATGTGATATATAGCATTACCGTCAATAGGTAGACCCGCAATGATCAGCATGCCCTGAAGCGTAATTCATCTCACCATGGCAAAGATGAAATGTGTTGATCTCTGGCCTCCATCTCTCTACTACAGAGTAATTAATAGCCAATCCAACCTAATCCACTTCAACGAAGCGCATACGGTGAACCCATCCATTGCAACATAATAAGATACACACTCATCTATAAACCAATTGGAATGCACGCGCGAGTGATATACAACTCCAATTACATCATCTTACAAGCAAGTGCTGAGAAAATTAATATTCTTCATACCAAGATAATGCAAACATCTAATAATAATCGCATCATGAATATTCATATTTGTCTGTGCGGGAGATGCGCAGAATGATATCGATCCTAGTCATACAAAACCGCACCAGACATGGGTTCTGCCTTATACAAAATCATACAATATGCAAATAATAAATATGCACGCTGACCATTGTTATAAACGTGTACAAACAACATTATAATTATGACCAAAGTATATTTATAATTAATTTTGCCATAATAATATATTTACACTATTATTATACAGTAAATTATTTATCTGTTGATTTTATGGTATAATCCTTGTATAGATGAGAGATGTAGTTATTTTTTTCTGTCGTAGACAATGTACTTCTTTGAAGGATGAAATAAAATGATTATTTTCATTTTCTTTATGAATATTTCATGTTTATTACTATATTGACTTCACTGATAACCGCAAGACCAGCAAAATTAATATGAGTGTCATGGCACCCGAGTAACGTCCCGGACTCGGGTGCCATGACACTCATATTAATTTTGCTGGTCTTGCGGTTATCAGTGAAGTCAATATAGTAATAAACAGGAAATATTCATAAAGAAAATGAAAATAATCATTTTATTTCATCCTTCAAAGAAGTACATTGTCTACGACAGAAAAAAATAACTACATCTCTCATCTATAAGCACTGAAAAGAAATAACCAAAGAAAAGGATAAGAACTGTCTTATCAACTTAAAGACTCGAAAATCAGCGTTCTCAACTGGAAATTCAGACTCCCCGTACTGGGGAGCATCCTCGTCAAGCTGCTCGTTACCTAGCGGAAACAACAGGAATTGAAACCACTATTAATAAACTAGATTAAACCCACACTAAACAATTAATCATTTATCATGCAGGAATTAATAGACATGCAGAGGAAAGTTATAACAAAGAGAACTAACATTTCATGGGTTAACAATGGTACATATCCTAGCAAAAGAAATGTAACAATAAAAGATTATTATGTGACTTATAATGGAGAATACGATGTGCAACGTGAAGTCCACATTGGACTGCAGGGCGCTACCCCGGGCCGGGTATAAAGGTTAACTTTGCAAGAACTCAGTATCCATGAAGGACATCCCTCCAGACAGGGGGCAACAGCATGTCTTCCATCGCTCATGTATTCTCACAATTATAAGTTTCCCGAAAACCCGTGATGTCAAGTGTGTTCTACTTCTAGGTTGTCGAGTAACAATTTCATGTCTTTATCCCCTAAGTTACATGATTTAGGAGTTATACGAACTATGTTCAGGATGTTATGTTTGTGCAAGAAACAAGTCTACAGATATTATTTTACATTCATTTGCATAACTCCTAATCATATATTTTAGTGGATCCATCAGTTAAATCTTTACTAATCATGCACATGTCCTAAAACATAATCTATTTTTAACAATTAAAGCCCAACAATTTGTAAAAACGAATTGGAACCCACAGTGTAATAATAAAAAATTAAATAATGAACAATATGAGGAAAAACCAAGGTTCTAAATGGCGTGAGGCGTGGCGTGGCGGCGAGGTCAAGACTCAAGCCTTAGGAGCCTTGGCGGAGCCACGGCGTTTTTCAAGGCGTGCCTTAAGGCGGCAAATGTGTGTATATATTATATAATATATATAGAGGTGGACAGTAAACTATGCTCCACTTAGATGTATTAGTTTCCAAATCCTATCAAATTCATAGCCTTCCATCTACATTGAGACGAAGGAGCCTCGAGACGAGAGCGGCCGGAGACAAAGGCACCGCGAATCGGCTGCTGCGAGCGAGATGAAAAGCCCTGGGCCCCAAATCGAATGCAGTCGGCTACGAGATGGAAAGAAGCCTCAAATAATGAGAATGGGTCGGGTTTGGGTTCTTTTAGCCCTATAATGCCGACCCGGTTGCTTTTTTATTTTTGTTTTTTAAGGCGTGCCTTATGTTTTGTGGCGCGCCTTGTGTCGCCGTGGCGTGCCATGGTGGCGTGCCGCCTCAAAGATCCAACTTGGGCATTAACGGGGCGTGAGGGTGGAGCCTTGCCGCCATGGCATGCCATGGCGTCGTCGTGGCGAGTTTTTTAGAACCATGGGAAAAACCTACGAATGAATCAGATTCATGTTGGCACTTTTATGTGTTGTGGTCTACCTGCCTAGAGGGGTTGCTCGGACCAATGATTACATAAAGGAAGAATACTAATTTAGGACGAAATCATTGTAGTTTATTCATTAGTTGTAACAGGGAGCCTGTAGAACTGCAGCATGCAACTGGGTAAACAAGCTAACTAAATCGTAAATAAGCATGCACCAAGTAGACTGAAAACACCACCGAGCAAGCAACATGCTGACTAAATACCTAGAAAGCAACTGAACAGTCCTGCTTACAGCCGCGCATGGAAGCTGTTGGATCTGGAACGTAGCCTAGACGGGGTGAATAGGCTAATAAAAATTCTCGTGCAACCCACAAGAAATCACACGCAGTTATAAGCACATGCAGGGTAATAAAATAGTAATCACAGAATACGCACAGATATACCTTGGTTCGGTCGTCCCCATGACCTACTCCAGCCCCCGAAAGCAAATACTAGATAGATATGTAATCTTGTACAGCTACAATGGGTCAAGATCCCAAATCTACTCTCACCTAGCTCGTACGCACACAACGTGTTCTACACTCTCAATCTAGTCAGATGCTCTCCCTCCATGACGACTCCCAAAGTCGTCAGGTCCCCAAAAAGTAACACAGATGGTAAAATTTCACCTAACAGAAATCGCTACACAAATAACACAGATATACAGTAAAAAGTTTAGGGATGCTCAGATCGTGTCTGTTTAGCACTAAATCCATGCCACGCATATTATTGCCATACAATTGATTTCCAAGAATGATATCCAAGTTTTGTTTTCCTATGGAAAATCTCTTTAATGACAATTCTGGGGTGGTGACTTTGGATTTCAAGATATTGTTTTCATTCACAAGCAAAGTGCATTTACTAATGAAAGCTCGCTTGTTTTCCTCTTCTTTCTTTTCAAAATCCCTCATTTTTTCTTTAAGTTCAAGATTTAGCATGTTAATCTTTTCAAAAAGCGATTCATTTTCAACTTCAAGCTTTATCTTATCTAGCTTATACATGCTAATATCCTTTAATAAAGAGGGACATGAAAGACAATCAGTTTTTTCCGGCAAGCTAGCTTTCTCTTTTTCTAACATGGTAATGGTAGATTTGCATGCAACAAGCTCTTGTTTAAGATTTTTCATTTCTATGAACAGGTCATACTCAGTTTGTTGCATATCAAAGTTATCATTCCTATAACTATCCACATCAGCTTCTAGCCCATCAATTCTACATTGCATTCCTTTACAGATTTCTAAAAGTTCAGCCTTAGTGGGAGATTCTACCTCATTGTGTTTGGCCATACATGCCATGACGGAGTGGGCTTCATGTTCCTCCTCCTCCTCGGCTTCGATATCCATGTCCCACGTCAGCACTTTTGTTTTTCCTTTTGCAACTTGAGCTGTGCGTTGTTGTGGGCAATCTTTTATGTGGTGCCCTTTCTTCCTGCATTTAAAACATTCACTTCTATTAATAGCTTTCTGATCAGAGGAATTTCTACCAAAATTAGAATTATTAGAACGAATGAACCTTTTTCTCATCTCAGATCTTCCTTGATCAGTCTGAATGTATCTTCTGAAGTTTCTGACCATTAGAGATTGCTCCTCATCAAAATCGTCGTCGTTAGCTTGAAGAGCTAATGGTGTGGAAGCTTTAGTCTTCTCTTCAGGTTTCTCTCTGGCTTCTATACTCTGCAACTCAAGCTCGTGTGGCATTAGATTGCCTATCAAGTCCTCCACTTTCATTGTTGATAAGTCCTTAGCTTCTTTAATAGCGGTGACTTTAGGCCTGAACGAGCTTGGTAGCGTCCTTAAGATCTTTCGTACCTGTTCATGGCTAGAGTATGGCTTACCGAGGGAACTGGATTTGTAGACGATGTCAGTGAACCTCGCAAACATCTCTTTCACAGATTCTGTTAGTAGCATGCGGAAGCTCTCATATTCTGTGCAAAGCAACGCAAGTCTGGATTCCTTTACTTGCGATGTTCCCTCGTGTGTCACCTCCAGAGTATGCCAGATTTCCTGCGCAGTTAGACAATGTGAGATACGATTAAACTCAGATTTATCAAGAGAGCATATAAGCGCATTCATAGCTTTACCATTAAGGGTATAAAGTTTCTTATCAGCTAAATCCCACTTGTCTTTAGGCTTAATCATAACAGTGTCTTCGATTTTAATAGTGGGTAGACTATAACCATTTTCAACACTATCCCACACATCATAATCTACAGAAACTAGATAGATTTTCATCCTAGCCTTTCAATATGCAAAGTCTACACCGTTAAACTTAGGGGGACGGGCTATAGACTGACCTTCAGCAAATGCACAATCAGATATATTCATGGTCATAAAAAATCTAGACTAGATCCTCTAAACTGGCTCTGATACCACTTGTTGGATCTGGATCGTAGCCTAGAGGGGGGTGAATAGGCTAATAAAAATTCTTGTGTAACCCACAAGAAATCACACGCAGTTATAAGCACATGCAGGGTAATAAAATAGTAGTCACAGAATACGCACAGATATACCCTGGTTCGGTCGTCCCCACGACCTACTCCAGCCCCCGAAAGCAAATACTTGATAGATATGTAATCATGTACAGCTACAATGAGTCAAGATCCCAAATCTACTCTCACCTAGCTCGTACGCACACATGTTCTGCACTCTCAATCTAGTCAGATGATCTCCCTCCATGACGACTCCCAAAGTCGTCAGGTCCCCAAAAAGTAACACAGATGGTAAAGTTCACCGAACAGAGATCGCTACACAAATAACACAGGTATACAGTAAAAAGTTTAGGGATGCTCAGATCGTGTCTGTGTAGTCGTCTCTGCCAATAAGCACGGGTCAGATCTGAATCTGACAAGATGTCGTCGTCTCGTTGTCGGCAACTGAAATTGCGGCAATTTTCCTTTGATAGATGCTATGGGCTCCTTTAAATGCCTGAGGCAATTTGGCACATCCAAAGCTGCTTAATTTTTGTGTTCAATGAGTGGTCAACTTTGCCTTGCATTCCAGAGTTTCGGCCTTGCCAAATTTTTGAGAGATGATGGTTTTCAAGATTTTTCGGCTGCTCATAAAAACATTGCAAACAAAAAAACATCACCCAGCATTTAGATAATTTGAGATTGTCAAAGTGAATATAATTTTAAATGAATTGCTCTGTAAATCAAAACATGCGCCCTTTGATTTCTTTGGTGCGGCTGTGAAATAATGTTGCCTTCCTTTTAATTCCCTTGATTGACTGCACACAAAAACAAGATGCGGCTCTCCTCTCCTTGATTGCCTGCACACAAAAACAAGATGAAGCTTTAGTTAATTGGTTGTAGGAAAAAAACTTACTTTTAATTCCCAACAAGATGAAGCCTTGTGCGTCGAGATCTCAAGGGGGAAAGCACAAAAGAAAACGGCTACGTGCGCACCAAGGTAACAAAAAAGACATCACACAAAAAATTGCTCTTGCACAAAAATCTGCACACACAAATTCGTTCCCAAGGCTGCAAAAATTTTCGTTCCGGCTTCCACAATCTTGTTTCCAAAAGGTACCCTCCTTTAGAATTTTCGGCAGTAACTTGGAGAGCACCTCTTCATAATATTTGATGATGGAATTTTGCCTTATGCGTGCTCCCCCTTCTCTCTCCTATGTGCAGCTGACCTGCAAACAAAAAAATAAAGCACGAACAAGTCTGTGCGGCTTCAAGGAGTTTTGGCCGGCCTTTTGCTTTTGGTTGCCGCACGTTTTAGGGTGCCGATCAAGAGGGTTTAAATAGGAGTAGCTAGGGCTTTGGTCGGCTATGGAGAGGATCCCTAGGATAAGGGGATTTAGGATTTTGAATTGAATGTGGTAGGATTTGAGATAGATACAAATAGAATGAACAGATCCAATGAGATTCTCTCCATCTCACCCCATATTGGACCAAGTCCAAATAGCTTTGTGCACACCCCCTCTTCTCCATTCAACTTGCTATATGATTAGCAATTACTCCAACTATTTAGAAGATTATCGGTTCGCCTTTCCTGAAACACACTTAGCACACACGTTACATATAACACAACGTTTGTCATCATCAAACTAGATATCCTAGATCGTTGCTTCCAACAATCTCCCCCTTTTAATGATGACAAACCCATAAAGGATTTGTACAAATAAGTGTGCGTGTGTGACGTGTGTTGAAGGATGTAATGCAATATGATATATTCAATGAGATGAGATCAAACATTACTAGCATGCACAATATAACAATAAAACGATAAAGTTAGCATGCTCCCCCTTTTTAGCATGCTCCTCCCTTTTCATGTATTTTCAATGCTCCCCTTTCAGTCAATAATACCGATCATTAATACCGTATTTTGAGCCCAATAATACCACAAATCCTTCAACACTTTTCTCCCCCTTTGTCATCATTAAAAGTGTATTCTTGAAGACTAAAACATACCACATGCAAAAAGAGAGCATTATTAACCATTACTAGCATTTGCATGTCGTCATTCTATAATTAGCACTTGAAATCCAACGATAATAATAATTAGAATTCAACACCATCGTGTAAGTGCAATTATTAAACATAGAAGTACAAAGGGAGATACTTTTACAAATTCAACCAAATCAATCCAACATTTTCCAATTAACTTTGTATCACCTAGGATTGATTTTTCCCACCTCATCAAAGATGAGTTCAAGATAGCATACCTCAAAACATAGCCTATAAGGACTCTTAGACGTGGGGGTGACATTGCTTGACGAGTAAGAACACCAACGCTAAAGTTTACCCATAAAGCTTATGTTGGATACTCGTGGGTAGTGTATTTGCCATGAATTGTATCCATTTTTCATACAGAGCAATTTTCATGTTTTTTTCATATTCATTTACTTTGTTTTGTGCTCAGTTTTTTATTCATGGCAACTCACATCATATCCCTTGGATTTTTTCAGTTAATAATCATTCTACATTCACTTACCAATATTCATAAATAGTATCTCCAAAAGTACGACATAGTTTAACATTCGTGGAAGTGAGAGTAGGTGTAGAAATCATATTATCAATTCATCGAACTTTGCATGGCTATTATGAAATAAAACATACGCATGTAGCCATGATAATAATACTACACTTTCTACAAGGATATGATCATCATTCATTTATATCACTAGAATGATGCAAACAGAAAGATATGCATTAAGCTCTAATAATTTATTTTTTTGCTTTTTCAAATTTTTTTTGATTTTATAACCAACTAAAACAAACTAAAAACAACCAAGAGAACACAAAAAAAATCAAGCACACAAAAAAATGCTAACAAAAAGAAGAGAAAAAAAACTATGAGGGTATGCATTAAGACCACAAATATGAAATCATACCTTCGAGTCGCTATTTGACTAAGGAGCTAAAAAATAATGAGACATTCCATTTATCGCTCCTCGTCAAGTTTCCATCCACCTACAAAAGAGGTATCGTGTGTGACCTTAGAATCCAACAAGATTTACTAGTGTTAGTCAACAAAGATTTAGTAACCCATATTTGTTTGAATTTAATATTGGAGTTCCTATATTTGCAATGGTACGATGTGTGACCAATACTATCACATGTAAAACACTTTGCATAAACATTTTTAGCAATGGAAGGCACACTGTGAAATTTTTTATACTTAGGATTTTCAACATTTTTAGCACTAAATCCATGCCACGCCTATTATTGTCATACAATTGATTTCCAAGAATGATATCCAAGTTTTGTTTTCCTATGGAAAATCTCTTTAATGACAATTCTGGGGTGGTGACTTTGGATTTCAAGATATTGTTTTCATTCACAAGCAAAGTGCATTTACTAATGAAAGCTCGCTTGTTTTCCTCTTCTTTCTTTTCAAAATCCCTCATTTTTTCTTTAAGTTCAAGATTTAGCATGTTAATCTTTTCAAAAAGCGATTCATTTTCAACTTCAAGCTTTATCTTATCTAGCTTATACATGCTAATATCCTTTAATAAAGAGGGACATGAAAGACAATCAGTTTTTTCCGGCAAGCTAGCTTTCTCTTTTTCTAACATGGTAATGGTAGATTTGCATGCAACAAGCTCTTGTTTAAGATTTTTCATTTCTATGAACAGGTCATACTCAGTTTGTTGCATATCAAAGTTATCATTCCTATAACTATCCACATCAGCTTCTAGCCCATCAATTCTACATTGCATTCCTTTACAGATTTCTAAAAGTTCAGCCTTAGTGGGAGATTCTACCTCATTGTGTTTGGCCATACATGCCATGACGGAGTGGGCTTCATGTTCCTCCTCCTCCTCATCAGCAGCTTCGCTATCCATGTCCCACGTCAGCACTTTTGTTTTTCCTTTTGCAACTTGAGCTGTGCGTTGTTGTGGGCAATCTTTTATGTGGTGCCCTTTCTTCCTGCATTTAAAACATTCACTTCTATTAATAGCTTTCTGATCAGAGGAATTTCTACCAAAATTAGAATTATTAGAACGAATGAACCTTTTTCCCATCTCAGATCTTCCTTGATCAGTCTGAATGTATCTTCTGAAGTTTCTGACCATTAGAGATTGCTCCTCATCAAAATCGTCGTCGTTAGCTTGAAGAGCTAATGGTGTGGAAGCTTTAGTCTTCTCTTCAGGTTTCTCTCTGGCTTCTATACTCTGCAACTCAAGCTCGTGTGGCATTAGATTGCCTATCAAGTCCTCCACTTTCATTGTTGATAAGTCCTTAACTTCTTTAATAGCGGTGACTTTAGGCCTGAACGAGCTTGGTAGCGCCCTTAAGATCTTTCGTACCTGTTCATGGCTAGAGTATGGCTTACCGAGGGAACTGGATTTGTAGACGATGTCAGTGAACCTCGCAAACATCTCTTTCACAGATTCTGTTAGTAGCATGCGGAAGCTCTCATATTCTGTGCAAAGCAACGCAAGTCTGGATTCCTTTACTTGCGATGTTCCCTCGTGTGTCACCTCCAGAGTATGCCAGATTTCCTGCGCAGTTAGACAATGTGAGATACGATTAAACTCAGATTTATCAAGAGAGCATATAAGCGCATTCATAGCTTTACCATTAAGGGTATAAAGTTTCTTATCAGCTAAATCCCACTTGTCTTTAGGCTTAATCATAACAGTGTCTTCGATTTTAATAGTGGGTAGACTATAACCATTTTCAACACTATCCCACACATCATAATCTACAGACACTAGATAGATTTTCATCCTAGCCTTCCAATATGCAAAGTCTACACCGTTAAACTTAGGGGGACGGGCTATAGACTGACCTTCAGCAAATGCACAATCAGATATATTCATGGTCATAAAAAATCTAGACTAGATCCTCTAAACTGGCTCTGATACCACTTGTTGGATCTGGATCGTAGCCTAGAGGGGGGTGAATAGGCTAATAAAAATTCTTGTGTAACCCACAAGAAATCACACGCAGTTATAAGCACATGCAGGGTAATAAAATAGTAGTCACAGAATACGCACAGATATACCCTGGTTCGGTCGTCCCCACGACCTACTCCAGCCCCCGAAAGCAAATACTTGATAGATATGTAATCATGTACAGCTACAATGAGTCAAGATCCCAAATCTACTCTCACCTAGCTCGTACGCACACGTGTTCTGCACTCTCAATCTAGTCAGATGATCTCCCTACATGACGACTCCCAAAGTCGTCAGGTCCCCAAAAAGTAACATAGATGGTAAAGTTTCACCTAACAGAGATCGCTACACAAATAACACAGGTATACAATAAAAAGTTTAGGGATGCTCAGATCGTGTCTGTGTAGTCGTCTCTGCCAATAAGCACGGGTCAGATCTGAATCTGACAAGATGTCGTCGTCTCGTTGTCGGCAACTGAAATTGCGGCAATTTTCCTTTGATAGATACTATGGGCTCCTTTAAATGCCTGAGGCAATTTGGCACATCCAAATCTTAATTTTTGTGTTCAATGAGTGGTCAACTTTGCCTTACATTCAAGAGTTTCGGCCTTGCCAAATTTTTGAGAGATGATGGTCTTCAAGATTTTTCGGCTGCTCCTAAAAACATTGCAAACAAAAAACATCACCCAGCATTTAGAAGGGAATATAATTTTAAATGAAGTGCTCTGTAAATCAAAAAATGCGCCCTTTGATTTCTTTGGTGCGGCTGTGAAATAATGTTGCCTTCCTTTTAATTCCCTTGCTTTCCTGCACACAAAAACAAGATGCGGCTCTCTTCTCCTTGATTGCCTGCACACAAAAACAAGATGAAGCTTTAGTTAATTGGTTGTAGGAAAAAAACTTACTTTTAATTCCCAACAAGATGAAGCCTTGTGCGTCGAGATCTCAAGGGGGAGAGCACAAAAGAAAACGGCCACTTGCGCACCAAGGTAACAAAAAAGACATCACACAAAAAATTGCTCTTGCACAAAAATCTGCACACACAAATTCGTTCCCAAGGCTGCAAAAATTTTCGTTCCGGCTTCCACAATCTTGTTTCCAAAAGGTACCCTCCTTTAGAATTTTCGGCAGTAACTTGGAGAGCACCTCTTCATAATATTTGATGATGGAATTTTGCCTTGTGCGTGCTCCCCCTTCTCTCTCATATGTGCCGCTGACCTGCAAACAAAAAAAAAATAAAGCACGAATAAGTCTGTGCAGCTTCAAGGAGTTTTGGCCGGCCTTTTGCTTTTGGTTTCCGCACGTTTTAGGGTGCCTATCAAGAGGGTTTAAATAAGAGTAGCTAGGGCTTTGGTCGGCTATGGAGAGGATCCCTAGGATAAGGGGATTTGGGATTTTGAATTGAATGTGGTAGGATTTGAGATAGATACAAATAGATATGAACAAATCCAATGAGATTCTCTCCATCTCACCACATATTGGACCAAGTCCAAATAGCTTTGTGCACACCCCCTATTCTCCATTCAACTTGCTAAATGATTAGCAATTACTCCAACTATTTAGAAGATTTTCGTTTCACCTTTCCTGAAACACACTTAGCACACACGTTACATATAACATAACGTTTGTCATCATCAAACGAGTGATCCTAGATCGTTGCTTCCAACAGAAGCAACAAACAACAGATCCTGAAAACATGCCAACAAGCAAACAGAACTGTATCGACCAAGAAAATTGAACTGTTCATGCAACAGGACAATAATAGCAGGAGACAGAACCACTAGACTGTAGGCAAGAACAAAGCCCAAATCAGTAAGCAAAGTATAACTTAAACTGCAAGCGAATGGACACAAACTGCATGCAGAAAGGACCCAAACAAATGTAGGCAAAAAGGATGCTGTCTACAAGCACACATGGCAAAATCCAGCAAGCGCACGGGCAAGAATCAGCAAGTAAAACAGCAAGCAGACATGATTGAAACAGCAAACAAACAACCGACAGCACCCATGGCCGAGCCTTCCACCCCGACGGCCAACCACATGATAAAAATTAAAAATCAAACGAAGAATGATGCAGCCCTAAGATTGATGCCAAATTTCATTGGAGGAGAAATCCTCTCTAAAAATTACATGAATCATCATTTTCATCCTAAATAAATAAACAATTAAATGTTTAATATGGATCGAATCTACCGTGCACGGAAGACGTGCAAGAATTCCAAGCGAAAAGCTCAGGAAAATCAACTGGAAAAATCCTCAGAAATCAAAGATCAAAGCCGAAAGTTTTTGAGAGGAAAAGGATAATTTTTCGCATATCAACCCCTAGAAATCATCTCGTATAAATAGAAGAGATGTGTAAGGAATGGAAAAACTTATCGTGTGTGGATCGTGATTCAAAATCATCGAGAATTACGTTTGTAGATAGGCTAAGGTTTTTGAAACCCTTATTCTCGCCGCCGCCGCCGCTGTTCGTGAAGAGAGGAACGAAAAAGAGTCGCTAGGCTTCAACACGAGTAAGTGGGAGGAAAGAAAAGGGAATAAGGGATTTAAGTAAGGGAAACGGGCTGTGTGGGCTCGGGCTTTCTTTTTTGAAGCTTTAAATGTGCCATTACACCTTATTCACCTTCAAAGAAATTCCGTCTTCAGAATTCAAATAAACACTAATTGGCAAATAAGTGCAGATACCGATCATTCATCTCCTCCTCTCGTTCCAGGTATCATCTCCTGACGAGTCGCGATGCCACCCCACTTTGACCAAGTCCACGGTCTTATTGCGGAGAGCGCTCTGTCGACGATCCATAATCTCTATCGGCTGCCATTCATAGCTCAGGTCTGGCCACACTGTGATCTCTGAATGATCGACCACGTGAGTCGGGTCTCCCACATACTTCCACAGCTGGAATATGTGAAACATATTATGCACCCCTTTCAGAGATGGAGGCAGTGCAAGTTTGTATGTCACTTCACCAACACGCTCGAGCACGTTGAAGGACACAATATACCGTGGGCTAAGTTTTCCTTTGCGACCAACATGAATCATGCATCTATTGGGTGAAATCTTTAGAAAGACATGATCTCCAGGTTGAAATTCCAAATGCAGACCCTTTGACTCTGCTCAATGTTTGTATCGATCTTCGTACCACGTTTATTACTTCCACAATCATTTCAGGCCCAACGAATCCCCAATCTGCGACATCGTCCCAGCTCAAGGGTGACCAACACTTCCTTCCATATAAAGCAGCAAATGGCGGCATCCCAATACTCGACTGGTAACTGTTAGCAAATTATAAACGAGGTGCAGATGGTCTTCCCACGACCCCTTGAAATCTAAGATGCATGCCTGTAACATGTCCTCCAAAATCTGAATAGAATGCTCTGACTGCCCGTCCGTCTGAGGATGGTATGTTGTGCTGAACATCAACTGTGTACCTAACTTCTCCTATAAGCTCTTCCAAAAGTGGGATGTAAACTGGGTGTCCCTATCTGAAAGTATACTCACTGGGACCCCATGTAATTTCACAATTTCCTCCAGTATCTCTTAGCGAGTGTCGCTGTAGACTGACAAACCCTGAAAGGAATAAAATGGGCCGACTTGGTTAATCGATCAACAATCACCCAAACAGCGTCATTCTGCTTGCTCTTGGGTAGTCCTGTCACGAAGTCCATCGTGATTTGTTGCCACTTCTACTCGGAAATGAGCAGAGGCTGTAATAGACCAGCAATGCAGTGATATTCAGCCTTCACCTGCTGAACGTCATGCATCTGGCCACACTTCACGCCACGTTTCTCTTTATTCCATGCCACCAATAATTTTGTCGTAAGTCTTGTTACATCTTAGTGACTCATGGATGGATAGAATATGGGGAACTGTGTGCTTCCTTTAGGAGCTCCTCCCTGACATCTCCCGATGGTACGCATAATCTATTGTCGTATCTCAGAGACCTATCTGTATGTTTCTAAAATTCTAGTCGTTGTCCCGCCAATGATATGTTCATGATCTGCTAAAGCTTTATATCTCCCGCATGTGTAGCCTTAGTCCTGTCTACCAGCGTCGAGTGTATCTACATGATCATCAATGACGTGGTCAATCCTGGTAACACCACATCTATCTCCATTTCACGGATCTCATGTTGTAGCCTCCACTATGTCACAAGTGTCATCACTCTTGGAAGCCAGCTTAATGCATCAGGCACCATATTGACCTTCCCTGGATGGTATCGAAGGTCAATGTTGTAATCCGCATGAGCTCGATCCATCGCCGTTGTCGCTGGTTCAGCTCCTTCTTCATGAAGATGTATGTTAAGCTCATATGATCCATATATACCTTCATGCGCTCCCCAAGTAGAAAGTGTCTCCAGATCTTCAAGGCAAAGATTATTGTCGCCAACTCAAGATCATGAGTGATGTAATTCTTCTCGTGATTCTTCAATTGCCTTGATGCATATGCGACAACGCGTTCATGCTGATGAAGCACACAACTAAGGCCCTTTCCAGACACGTCGCAAAATACTTCAAAGTCTCACATACGATCCGAAATGACCAATATCGGTGTGGTTGTCAACCTTTTCAATTCTTGAAATGCATCGTTACACGCCTTTAACCACACAAATTACATCATTCCTTGTCAACCTGGTCATAGGCTCAGTGATCCTTGAAAAATCATTGATGAACCTCCTGTAATAACCAGATAGTCCCAAGAAACTTCGAATCTATGATACTGTCTTAGGGACCGGCCAGTTTTGGACTGATGCAACCTTCTCTGGGTTCACAGAAATTCCTTCTCCCGAAACTACGTGGCCTAGAAAAACCAGCTTGTTCAACCAGAACTCGCACTTATTGTACTTAGCATATAACGATCATCGCTCTTACGATGATTTTTTTAAGTTTTTTTCATCTTTGTCAAGACTGACAACGAACATGTAGCGCATTGTTTTAAATATCGGTCGCAATTCAATATATTGGCCGCGATATCGGAATTTGCACCAGGTCGATACGATATTTACAATTTAGTTGCAGTTTTCGTTTTTTGGGGAAATATCGGATTGGTATTGGATTTCGCCCGCAATCTCTGCCGATATTTCGGTTCGAAATATCGGCCGATATCGCTAGTTTTTTATATTTTAGGTTAGCAGGTTGGTCAACTGAATAGTGGATCCGACCTGACCCAAACTCATTTAGCATAAAACAAAATCGATCTGGTTTTTTGGGAGAAAATCCCAAAAAAAAACCTAAAACATCACAGCCTCTTCAGTTCACTGTCCACTTTCGCTACTGTTCGTTGATCAACGGTCATTTATTAAATATGAATGAACGGTTTGCATGTCATATATATGTTTTCAAACTCCCTTTCATGCTCAACTAATACCAGGTATCCTTAGAAATCTTTCAAATGGATGAGAAATATATTTAATCACCCTTTGTGAAGGCAGTCATTGGCAAAATCCAATACACAATCTGTCCTCCAAAAGGATTGGTCATAAATTTGCTCCCTTATGTTGTTTAACCGGGTGAATTACCGATAGTGACGTTTAATGAGATAAGTCTACCTAAAACATACTTTTATTTGAGTTTGTATAGTTTATATCCTCTTAGATACATATATGCTTGCATATGACATCATTTTTTATCATCTGATATAATACTTTGATATTTCTTCAATATCCCTAATATATCCTCGACATCCGCAATCTGATATCAAATTTTTCAAGCCAATACGTGATCAGATATTTAGACATTGTATTAGATACTGTCTCAGATATATATGAATACAGATATATATATGAATACTGTATGTGATACTGCATCAGTCTTGACATGCCAATATACATGGGACTGTACTTGACACTAGACATCGATATTCACATATATCACACTTATTATAGAGGCTTGCACTAGACACTGGAGATGTGGCAACTCATGTGATTGGTTCGACCCCTATTGTATCTGCTTGTTCATGTTTCTGTATCTAATTGTTCCTAGGCTAGTTGACTGCACCCATTGGCATGGGTGAGTTCATATGTTGTATATTGTGCCCTCAAGTATGAGTCACATCACTAGACTTAAGAGCACTTGTTCCACTTGCATAGTCATATAGACATTGTTAGTATGCTCTTCATTATCATGTTATGCATGGTCATATTACCTATTTTCATTACGTAGGTTGATGTATTTAGCTTATATGATATTACCCATGTTACAGTATTTAGCTTACGTGATATTACTCATGTTGCTATTTATATGATGTAGTGGTTTAAATATCGGATATCGGTCTTGTATCGGCTTGGAAAATTTGATATCGGATTGCTGATATTGAGGATATATCGGAGATTTTAACTAAAAATCAGAGTGACACATCGGAGGCTAAAAATGATGTCATATGCACGCGTAGATGTGTCTAAAAAGATATAAACTATACAAACTCAAATAAAAATATGTTTTGGGTAATACTTATCTCATTAAACGTGAATATCGGCCATTCACCGGTAGCATATTTATTTAACTAGTCACGAACCAAGCTACTACAATACCTACGAAATATGATTTACATTAATTATGCATGATATTATTTTAATAACATGGCTACATTGTTAACTATTAAGCAGAAATTAATTAACACTTCAACCGTTATTATACAACTCATATTCATATTGCATTACTGGGAATCATGGGATGTCGATTTTTGATTAGCTATCGTAACAAGTGAGCCACGGAAGTGAGATAATATCATAACAGAGCTATAAAATCAACTGAAAGTGTGAAAGTTGGGGAAAATCAGCATGTTATTATCCCCAAGATATGTATCCACGAAATTCATTTCACTAAGACATAACATTGTTTGCTAGCTATATCATGTATCAATTTTTCTGACAGTTAAAATTACATGCTGATTTGAGAGGAAAAGAACAGGAAAGTGTCGGCATCGAACAGTCGAAGAGAGAAAAGAAGAGTTAAAATTACGTGAAGATTTCGGTGATGTATGAGAAGTTTTTGTTAGGCCGATGGTTTAAGTGGTGTATCTCAGTTTCTTGTACTAGACATCATGTTATTTATAAAACCTTATGTTTTTTATTATGTTTGTCTTGGTATAGTATATGTGTTCATGTCATTTTCTAGTGACTTGTAGGACCTTTCCATTATCACGCTTAGTGTATATTAAACCTAAGGAAAAAATCTATGTTTTACTTAGGTCAATATGCACTGTGGCATGTCACGTTCCATTGTTCCATTCTTCCTTTCTCAGTCTGGGAACTGGGTCTGGGAACTGGGGTGTAACAGTACATATGGCCATACATCTCATCCACTATATAAATTTGTATCCTTCGCAAATCTTATTCTAGTTAATCGAGCTTTTATATCTTTAGTTGTATTTCATCCTTTTCCCAAGTCCTTGTTAGAAGCTCTTGCACATTCAGAATGGCTCTTGATAATGTAAAAAATGATAGAATTAGAAGAAAATGATACTGGAAATTTGGTTACACTTTCCCCTTACAAGTTAGCTATGGGATGCAGATGAGTGTTCACTATGAAGTTGAATCTTGATGGCATATTAGTCTAATTGAAAGCTGGATTGATGGAAAACGAGAATTCTCATGTCTATAGCATAATCTTTGAATTTTTCTCAGATCGCTAAGATAACTCTCTCTCGATGACTTATATAACTCGTTGCTACTTATTAGTTATTAGTGGTCATTACATTAGCTAGATATTAAGAATACCTTTCTCCATGGTATTCTTGACAATAAGATTTTCATGAAATAACCATCAGTGGTTTTTGTTCAAATGGAGTATAAGAATATTTGATGGTAGATACGATATAAATCTTTATATGACCTAAAGCTTATAATTGATAAAAGAAAAACATCTAAACAAAAATATAAATTATTTGAGTACACAAGTAAACGTTGTGATTTATAATTAGCGTTTTTAAATTTTCATGGTTAACTTAATCTACCTAAAATTTTAGTTACAAAACACGTTTCTCACATTCCCTTAAATTGAAAAGATTAATTAATTCTCGGTTAGTTTCAATGATTATGTTTTTTGTTTTTTGTTTTTTGTTTTTTTCAAATTAATGATGCAATCAGTGTCATCGTCAATTTCTCATTCATATCTTGGTTTATATATGAACGATTTTTTGTTTAATAAATGCATGTGAAAATTTGCTGCTTGTTTAATGTAAGCTAGTTTGAATCTTCAAAACTTATTTTCATTCTCATGCAATTAAAACTTGTTTTTGTTTTTGTCTTTCTTACTCGATCCCTAATGCATATATTGCATGGTGCCTGAGCAATGAATTTCATGTCTATTTTGTTGGTCACTTTGTCACCTCAAATATACTTAAACGTAATGGAAAACATATTCTTTATCTCTTTGGACTCGTCGACTTGAACACCATCGCATCTATGTACTTTACGAATGCAGTTTGTATGCCTTCTTGCAACGTCGCCCGGTCCTCCGGTCGTCTAATCCTGGTTCCACCCCTGTCCCTATGGGCATGGTTGTAAGATTAGTTATGGTAATTCAAGACTTTAGATTGCACATGGCTAAGAAGGTTTATTCAATCTTCTTTCAAGTACATCAAAGAAAACATATCATGCCGATTGTTTCCATTAACGATATATTGATTATTGAAGATGATGGATAGGAGATCACAACATTGAAGGCATATTTGCAGTGGTATTTCCATCTAAAAGACCGTAGGCCATTGCAGCTACTTCCTTGGTATAACGATATCACTATCACAACAGTGGATTGTGTTGTCACAAAAGAAGTACATGTTAGATATATTTCAAGAGATCAGATTATTGTGTATGATTGGTTAGCTATCTTATGATTCCGAACTCTAAATTGCTATTAGAATAGGAGGAGCCATTGGATGATCCCTGGTGATATATAAGACTTATGGGAAAGCTGAACTACTTTTCTGTGACCGATTAGATATATTCAGTGTGTAGTTAGTCAGTTCATGTTTACCCTACAAACATATCATTAGGAAGTTGCACTCAAGATAGTACTCTAGCCATATGGTTCCCCAAGCAGATGACTTATATTTTCAAATTGTGAACATAGTATAGTTACTACTTAGTCTAATACTGATTGGGTCAGAGCCCCTATTGACAGAAGATCTATCCCTCGCTATTGTGTATTCATTGGTGGTAACTTTGTGGCATGCAAATATAAGAAATAAGGTGTTGTCTCTAGATTGAGGGTAGACTCTGAGTTTCGGGTCACGGCAAATGTCATATGTGAGTTGGTATGAATCAAGGATCTTATGATAATAGAGTTTTGGCTTAGGGCTCCGTTGTCTATGTGATTGTATTGTGATAACAAAGCAAAATCAACATTGTAGATAATCCAATCTTTCATGAGCGCACGACGCATATTGATGTAGATTATTATCTAGTTCGACAAAAGCTGGTAGAAGACAAGATTATGGAGAACATTCATGTAGGTTCGGTGAATCAACTTGCAGATGTTCTAATCAAACTGCTAGGTGGTCCCTATATAAAGTTCATCTGTGTCAAGGGGAACGTTAGAATATGGAAGTATTGAATGAAAAAATTAAAGGTAAAATGTAAGGACGCCCAAATTCATTGTACCATGTGATAATTTTCATAATATATATCCATGTACCTAGGGATAGAATATGGAAGTATTGAATGAAAAAATTAAAGGTAAAATGTGAGGACACCCAAATTCATTGTACCATGTGATAATTTTCATTATATATATCCATGTACCTAGGGAAAGAACCCCCTCTCTCTCTCTCTCTCTCTCTCTCTCTCTCTCTCTCTCTCTCTCTCTCCTCCCTCCCTTTTTTGCAAACTCCGATTCTCTAAATTAATAACATTCATCATCAGAAGAACTATTTTGTACTAGAAATGTGTGCTCCATTTACTTTTATTAATTAATGGATTTGTTTTGCTTTGAAGGCTGTTAATAAGAGAATGTATGTCTTGTGAAGAGAATATGGGGAAGCTGGAGTTGCTTGTGTTCTTGTGCTATCTGTGTGCATTCTCAGAAATGGTTACTGTTCTGCATAACTGGGTGCTTCATATAGTTTTTCATAACTTAATTACAATATTTTTCTTATCTTTGCATGAGTGTTCCTCTGCTTGTTGATTTTTAATATTTATCAATTTTCTATGCAAGATGATCTGTGCAACCACATAACATTCTTATATTCCATCTTTTATGAGTCTTCGTTACATGTCCAATATAATTTAGCTTTATGATTCAATCAACACTTGCAGGTGCTGCTCTTTTTGCTGCATGCATATACTATATTCACTTTAATTAGTTCTACCATGTTGTAATTCTTGAGTTGTTTTTCATTTGATCTAAACTTTATATTTGTTCTTGCATCTTACATTTTTTCTTCCTAGTTTCTCATTTCACTAGTGACCAGTTAGCAGTTTTGAGTTGTTTTCCCAATTAATTATGTCCATATGTTCCTATTTCTTTGTTCATGTTCATTAAGAGTTTTTGCTTTTACAATGGCACCAGATTGGTTTATGCTATTAACTAAACAACTTGAAACTTTTTTTAAAGATGTACAGCAGCGGTAATCCCACGAACATTGCAAATCCTGTTCTAGATGTGAATGTTCAGATTGATATCAAATCAGCAGGTGGAAGGCTGACTCTCTTCCAAACCTCTTTATGTGAGAGATATTCATCGATGCCTTTGGACTTCTATGAGAAGATCGGCCCCAGACATTACCTGGAGACATATAATGTTCAAGACATTCAGTTGATCTGCTGTGAAGCTGATGCAAGCACATTGTGGTTGGTCCCTCCTGTAGTACAGAATAGATACATGGCATCACTTGGTCCAGATATGCAAATTACTTTCACTTGGATATTCACGAGGGAAAGGCCTAAAGGGAAGGAATCTGTGAAATCTGAATTAGCTATTGAGAATCTTCCAAGTCCATATGAAGTCATTGACATACTCAATGGAACTGCTGACAGTGTTAGACTTAATAATGCTTATCCTAGATATTTCAGGGTTACTAGTTCTGGTGAAGTGCGACGGCTAGAGCAAACAGTATGCAGATATTCTTTTTTCCCTGTATTTACATATTAGCATTTTGGTTGATAGACATACATTATCATGCTCAGTAATTTGTATCTTGTTTGCATTCCATGTGGCCACCATCTATTGATCATGTCTGAAATTACTTGATGTTGTTTATACAGGTCAGTTCAGTTAGTGGTGACCTTTTTCTTAATCATAATTCTCTTCCATGGTGGTCCTTCCATGATATCAATGCATCAGATGTGTCAGGATGCAATGGATCGACTGGACCAATGGCTGTTGTTGTATCTGAGGAAACACCACGTATGATTCTGTACTTTTCTCTGACTCTATTTACCGTGTGATTGTTTCATCTACTGTTTATAGCAAGTTGGTTGGTCATTTTTCTTCTACTTCATTGTAATGGCTTCTGAAATTATAATTACAGTAGAATACCTATGGGCTCTACTTCCTTCCTAGCATCTTGGTAGACCAGTGGAGACTTTTTTTACTGATGGAATGCAGTATTAGCACTCATGATCAAATAATTATTGGTGCTTCGTGGTTAGGCATATGCTCGTTAAAGCTGGATATTGTAGACCAGATCTTGTGAGGTTGTTTTCCATAGTTTCAATCATAAAACATGGAGCGACCATAGTGAGTTCTGTTCTGCTCGTGTCCAAGTAGGACATCTTTTGTTATATCGGGAAGTTTATACTTTGCAAAGTGATCCATTATCATGATAAGGTATATCATTGGCAATGAACATATAAAATAGCATTAATTTCTGAGGACTCTAGCAACCACGTCATAAACATGAAGCAGGCATGAATTGAGTAGAGTTTGGCAGTCATCATATCAGCTTTCTTATTAACAAGTTGTTCAAAAGAGAAATCTCTTTTTCATAGCCCTTATGCTATCTTATTAAGAGAATACCATGATTTCTATGTTTTTATTATCAAGATAAGTTTTCATGATGGGAAAGCATGCCACATATATGGTGCCTAGAATCCAAAGATGGGTTCTCATGAAATACTGACCAGTTGATGGAATTGATTGACTTATTTGGAAATTTATGGAGCCGGTTTAGATGTGTTAGATACATAAACCATCAAGTTCTTATAGGAACTTGATCATGACCTCTTTATATGCAACATATAAAGAAGAAATATATAATAAAATGCAGCTATCCCTTCTCTGTGTTAATAACGTGTTCATCATTTGTTGGAGCTTGGGCCCTCATGAAATACTTGGATGTTAAAACAGTATCAGAAATCCATCATGGTTATATATATAGAACATGATGTGTATCACTTGTTTCAAGAAACAGAAACATGCATTTCTTTCGCTTATCACGGAGTGCAAAGCTCCCAAGAATCTCTCATGACACAATAAGATGAACCAGCTTCTCTAACTAGACCACCCAAGCCAAATGTGGTATGCATTAGAAGGAAGACCACAAGATGCTTGACATATTGAAGGTAAAGGAGTAGATATCGATGCGCTTTGCATTTTTAAAAAATTGGATTGTTAGTAACTTTATGGCAGATTGATTGTTAGAGCGTAAAGTAACTGTGGGACTCGTAGAAGATAAAGCCACAATCACTGTAGTGGGAGACACGCTGTCTTACACAGCTTTGATACTTTGATATAGGATACTCATCTACTGGTTGGTATATGAGGTAAATTATTGACTAACTGGATAATAAGTTCACTAGCCCGATCACATAAATATAGTCATCCAGTGTTACGAATGGAGACAATACAGAAGAACTACGTGCAAAACAAGTCACTGAATTCAGTGAGGAACAGTGAGAGATATGAAGGACGACATGCCTAATTTTTTTATGATCTAACTGACTGCCCATGAACCAATCGAGTTGATGAAGCAACTTAGATCTAACAAATGAGGCTATTCATAAAATAATTCAGGTGTTGAAGCCAGCTTATATTCTCTAGGAATATGAATTTTCCATTATATTAAACTCTTCTTCTTCATGAGATGGGGGAATCTCTGGTGTGTGATTACTTCATCATAAAAGTGGTTTTTTCCTTAGAACTTTAAGTTTGAAACCTAGAAGCGGACACTTTAACATAGTAGAAATTGGAATCTTGTATTATGTTTAACTATATTTTAAAAAAAAATAATTGCAAAAAGTATCTACTTCCAAGGGTGAAAGTGTAATGACCCTAACCCAACTCATTGTAATTTTGTAAAATAATTGTATAAATTTATAATTTTTATAATTTTTTGGCATTGTTTCAGAATTTTTAAGAATTAGTTTGAATTTTTATTCAATTTTTAAATAAATCCATTAACCCGAACCCGTTAACCTGAAACCCATTTATAAACTCACTACCTCCTTAACTCATCTTCCTGTACCACTCTCCCATTACCCCCACTAACGCCACTTATTAGCTTCACTAATCCTAATTAATTTGCTTATAATTAAATTAATTAATTAATTAATTATAAAACATATCATAACACCTAATATCTATATTACATTTGAGGACTTTTTTGAATTGCCTTGTTGAGTAGGACATGCTGATGTATAAAGAGATTGATAGAAGAATGGCTAGGATTTTATCTTGGTAAAAAAGGGTCGAGATGAGTGTGGGAAAACCAAAAAAGCTCAACACTTGGATCGTTGACGTGGCTAGATTCAATGAAATCTGATCACATGGATTAATGACGTGGCAGAAATATCATCCATTCAAAAATTAACACCGCTGGATCCCACCCGAAAATTTGAATCCCCACATGTTTCCAAGAAAAGAAACTTTAACACCTCTCACTCGCATTAACTCTCCCTCATCAATCATTGGGAAATATAGTTAATTATTTGTGGAATAACTTATGGGAAAGAATTAATTATGTGGAATGAGTTAATTACATGGAATTAATTAATTATGTGTCTGCGCCGATTTTTGTTATTTTAAATTGTGAAGTGGAATATTATATGTCCCAAAATTTTGGAAGGGGAAATAATTTTTGGTGAAAAAAAGATTTTAAATCAACCGTGCCCAAGGGCACAGGTTATGACTAGGGGTGGCAAACGGGTCGGATCGGGTCGGGTCGGTCGGGTCGGATTTGACCCGACCCAAATAGGGTGAACCCAAACCTGACCTGAATTAAATTCGAGTCAGGGTTCGGGAACCCGTACCCGACCCGGTTGTAAACCGGGTCACTCGTACCCGACCTGGTTTATTATGCGGGTCGGGTTTGGTTCGGGTCAGGTGTGGGTCGGGTTTGGGTCGGGTTTGGCTTGGGAATAACAGAATTTAATCGAAATAAATTACCCAACAATTGCTTCCACCGGGAATCGAAGAGGGGCCAACATGGATTCATGAACAACCCAACAAATTGTGTTAACCAACACTCCCAGAATGAAGTTTTGAAAGGAAAGCATGTTATATTATATATACATATATATTTAATATTTTACCGGGTAAAAAAATTCGAAGGGATACCAAGATTAAACCCTAACCATTCTTCTATCAACCTCTTTATACATCATGCTGACATCATCTTGTCCTAGTCAAGCCCTAGTTGTCTTTTAATATATAGATATATTTAATATATTACCGGGTAGAATTCGGGTTGACGGGTCAAACCCGTACCCGACCCGGATTTTATCCGGGTCGGTCCGGTCAACCCAAATCCGACCCGACCCGAATTGACCCATATCCACACCCCACCCAAGAGGCCGGGGTCGGGTCGGGTGCAATTTGCCACCCCTAGTTATGACTAGTATATATACATATATCCGCTCTCAACTCATATCCTTCATTATCTCAGCCAAACACCATGCCGCCAATTCCCAATCTCTTCAAAAAAACAAAAAAAACAAAATTAAATTCCTCACCTGAGATATAATAGGAGCCGCCCTCTTCCAATCTTGATCCCTCCCCTTTCTCTTCCGAAGCCGGAGCCGCCCCCTTCCGCTCCCCCCCCCCCCCCCCCCCAAAAAAAAAAAAAAACCAGAAACCATCCAAAGTTATCGTCTCACCGGAGCCAGTTCTCCGCCCTTTTATTCGAAGTCATTGCCACCTCTTCCCCTGTCGTCCCGCATGAATCACATTAAACAGGTAGGTTTCCTAACCCCCCCCCCCCCCCTTAATTAGCAAATGAAGTTGAACTAATTATAATTATTTCTGTTAATCTGTATAAAATTAATTAATGGGTTATATGAAAAATTAGGGAAAATTGATGGGTGAATTGGATGCTGAAATGTGAGAATTGGAAATTTTGAATATGTAAAACTCTGTTAGGAATAAATATCGGTCCTCTTGGATCATGAGTGAAAATCCTTCGACTGTAGTGATTAGATGTTGAATAATTTGTTTAGTGAAATGCTTCGACCTTAGCAGACTACATTAATATTTAATCTTGCCTTATTTCATATTTCAGTTTAAATTAATTACATATTGATTAATTTTGATTAATAAACTCTTTCGGCCTAAATTGATTAAACATTAATCTTGATTAGTTAAATATTCCGGCCTTAACTATTGTTTAATTCTTGTTTAGTTAAATTTTCAGCATGAAATTCTAGTTTCTGTATCTTGCAGTCATATTATTAATTAATTAGAAATTATTATTCGCAGTATAGAGTAGTGCTTATTGTAGCATGTTTAAACTAACTTGTGTCATGTTGGAATGTTCATGTTAATTGAAGGATTAGACGTGGAAATCAGAAGAATGTGTTAGGAACTAACAAAAGATGGAATTTTTATAGAGAACTAATAGCGAAAACTAGATAATTGAATACAAAAGAGGTGTATTCTCCTCCCAGGACTCCGAAGAGGACGTCCGCACTTGTCTACCTATGGAATCACACAAAATATCAATAATCAAGTATAGGAAAACAAGTGATGGCTAGCCCCCTATTTATAATAGAAACTAGGGTTTCATGGGGCTAGGGTGCGTGCGCGGCTAGGGCTGGAGACGGCTTGGACTGGCGGCGGCCTGGGCCTGCGGGCATAAACCCCCAAAGAGCCACCTTATCCTCAAGGTGGAAGTTTGGAAAACGCGTTGCCATCTCGTCCATGTCCCCCCAAGTGCTATCATGCTCTGACAAGCCCTTCCACTGCAACAACACATGCCGCCCTCCTGTGTCACTCCTCCGAACCCCCTTCAACACCTCAAGCTCCAGTCTCACCTCCATATCAGCAGTAAGAGTCGGGTAGGGAAGGGAAAGGTGTGTGGTCGCCAATGGCCCGGCGCAACTGTGAAACGTGGAAGACGTTGTGAATGCCGATCCTGGGGGCAAGCTCAACCCTGTAGGCCACCAGCCTAACTCTCGCCTCGACCTCGAAAGGTCCAAAATAACGTGTGCCAGCTTCTCATTTCCCCTGTGAGCCACTGATCTCTGCTTGTAGGGCCTCAACTTCAGATACACCATGTCCCCTACCTCAAACTGTATGTCACGACGGTGTAAGTCTGCCCTAGCCTTCATCACCTGCTGTGCCCTCGCCAAATGGAGCTTTAGCTCCGCCAGAATCCGGTCCCTCTCCGCTAGGTACTGCTCCACATCCGAAACAGGTGTCGTCTCATGCCCATAATGTAGCAAGTGCGGGGGTCTATGCTATACAGAATCCTAAAGGGGGTAGTCTGCGCCGCCGTGTGATATGAAGTATTATACCAGTATTCGGCACATGCTAGCCAACACGCCCACTCCTTGGGATTCTCTGAAATGAAGCACCATAGATAAGTTTCCACACTCCTGTTTACCACATCCGTCTGACCATCGGTCTGAGGATGGTAGGTCGTGCTCCGCTTCAATGCCGTCCCCTGCAACCTGAAAAGCTCCTGCTAGAATCTGCTCTGGAACACCTTGTCTCGGTCCGAGATTATGGACTTTGGAGGTCCATGTAGACGAATGACCTCCCTCACAAAGACCTCCGCCACCGTGACTACGTTATAAGGATGCCGAATCGGAACAAAGTGACATATTTGCTGAGGCGGTCGACCACAACAAAAATGACAGTGTATCCACCCGACTTCGGCAACCCATCTATGAAATCCATGGAAAGGTCCTCCCATACTCGCTCCGGTAAGGATAGCGGATGTAGCAGTCTCCTGGAGACATAGCCTAGTACTTCTGACGCTGGCACACGTCATACTCCGTCACAAACCTCGCCACCTCCTTCTTCATCCCCTTCCAGTAGACCTCCCTCGCCAGTCGTTCATAGGTCTTGAGGACCCCAGAATGTCCTCCAATGGCACTGCCGTGAAACTCCTGGAGTATGGCCGGTATATATGTGGACGTCCTCGGTATCACAAGCCTCCCCAGTACAGCAGCCGTCCCTCCTGTAGAGAATACCCCGGGCACTCAGTAGACCCCTGCAGAAGAGCCTCCCGTATACCTGCTAGCTTCGAATCCTGCTCCACCTCCTGCTGTAGCGGTCCCAAGTCCTGAAAAACGGACACTGCTAGTGCTGCCAGCTCCCCCTCCTCTCGCCGGGATAATGCATCAGCCGCCGTGTTTTCCAGCCCCAGGCGATAATCTCGAACATGTATCACATCAGCTTCCGCAACCACTTCTGATGCTCCTCTGCTACCATCCGCTGCTCCAATAGGTACTTCATGCTCCGCTAATCCGTGCGTACTAGGAAGCTCCGTCCCAGCAAATATAGCCTCTACTTTTGTATGGATGACACTATGGCCATCAGCTCTCTCTCGTAAACCGACCGCAGTCGGACCCTCGCGGTTAACACCTGGCTGTAGTAAACTATGGGCCGTTGCTCATGCATCAGTACTGCTCCCAGCCCATGTCCTGATGCGTCCTCCTCTACCACGAAGGGTCTGGAAAAGTCGGGCAGCGCCAATACTGGCACAGTGGTCATTGCTCTTTTCAAGGCCTCAAATGCTGTCGTCACCTCCTTACCCCAATGAAACGGGTTCTTCTTCAATAACTCCGTCAGCGGCCAGGCAATCGTCTCATACCCCTCCACGAACCTGCGATAGTATCTTGTCAGACCCAGAAACCCCGTAGCCCTCTGAGCGTGGTGGGACGCGGCCAGTCTAGTATGGCCGCTATCTTTGCTCTATCTGCTGTCACCCCTCCTGCTGATTCAAAATGTCCCAAATACTCCACCTGTGGCTGCCCGAAAAGATACTTCTTTCTGTTCACATAAAGCTGATGGTACTGCAGCTCCTGAAACACCACCTGTAGGTGGTCCATATGCTCCTCCAGAGTACGACTGTACACCAAAATATTATCGAAGAAAACTAGTACGAATCGCCTGAGATAGGGTCGGAATACCTTATTCATAAGAGGCTGAAAGGTGGCAGGTGTGTTTGTCAAACCGAATGGCATGACAAGAAACTCATAGTGACCCTCATGTATCCTAAACGTCGTCTTGGGCGCATCCTTCTGTTGCATCCTGATCTGATGGTAGCCAGACTTAAGATCTAACTTGCTGAACCAGGCTACTCCGTGTAGCTCGTCCAAGAGCTCGTCGATCACCGATATGGGGAATTTATCTGGGACCGTCTCCTTGTTCAGCGCCATGTAGTCCACGTAGAATCGCCAACTACCATCCTTCTTCTTTACTAACAGCACTGGGCTGGAGAACGGGCTCACACTTAGCTGGATCAACCCTGCATGCACCATCTCTGACACCATTCTCTCTATCTCGTCCTTCTGATGCTGGGGGTATCGGTAGGGCCGCACGCTAATGGGGGACACGCCCTCTCGTAGTACAATGGCGTGCTCGTGGTTCCGCGGTGGTGGGAGGCCCCGAGGCTCCTGGAAGATCTTCTCAAACTGCTCCATCAACTGATGCACCTCTCCTGGAATGGGCTGCTCTGTACTGGCCTCTGCGCCCCCTCCCCTGTCAACGAGTACATCTCCACTAAATATCTTCCACCCTCTGTCTGGATGGTCCTCACCATGGTCTTCAAAGAGACCAAAACTCTGCAGAGGCTGGGGTCCTCCTGGAGTATCACTGCTCTCCCGGCCTCCTGAAACTCCATTCGCAGCAACTTCCAGTTTATTGTCATCTACCCTAACGTCTGTAGCCAGGTCATGCCCAAAATGATGTCGGTGCTCCCCAGGTCCAGAGGCAAAAAATCTGCGATCACCTGTATCCCCTGCATGGTCAGTACCAGTCCCCTGCAAACTTCCCGACTGCTCTCCTTCTTTTCCGTCCCCATCATCACACTGAAGCTGCCGCAATCTGTCAGCTGGAGTCCCTGCTGTGCTACCACCCTTCTGGAGATGAAATTGTGGGTAGCCCCACTGTCAATTAGCACGGTTACCTCCTAGTCGTCGATCTTCCCCCTCAGCTTCATGGTATGGTTCGGCGTGAACCCTACCACGGAGTTGAGAGACACCTCTGCCACGTCCAACTGCTGGCCCTCCAGCTCCTCCTCTGCCTCAGCTGCCTCCTCAACGTCAGCCTCGTCGTCATCGTCCTTCAACAGAATCACCTGGAGCTTACGTCACGCACACCGATGTCCCGATGAGAATCGCTCATCGCATCTAAAACACAAACCCTTCTGCCTCTTCTCTCTCATCTCAGCGTCTGTCATGCGCCCGAACTGCCCCCCAGCCTGCGGTGCACTACACTTCTCTCCAGTCTTCTCCCTAACCCCCGAATCAGTCCCGTGGTGGCTTTCTGCTGTCCCCCGTCATAGGTTGACTACGAGCTGTAGATCCGCTCCAACCACCCCGGACCCTCATATCCTCCAGCTGAAAGTCCTCTGCCATCTGAGCGTACTTCATGGCCTCCATCAAACTCTGTGGCTTATGCATGCAAACGGCTGCTCGAATAGTGGCCTTCAACCCCTTCATGAAGGTGCTCTCCATCGTCTCGTCGGTCACCCCGTACACCTGTCCTGGAAGGGCCTCAAACCTCTCTAAGTAGTCTCTCACAGTTCCCTCTTGTCGGAGAGAAAGCAGCTGCTCCCGTATGTTCTCCACGTGGGGTCTCTAAACCGCTCTACCATCTGGTCCCTGATCTCCTCCCATGAGCGAAAAGGACGCCTCGCGTCCTTCCAGTGAAACCACGACAGGGCCTTTCCATCCAAGCATATGCTCGCAACCTCTAACTTCTGCTCCTCCGTCATGCGAGAGACTTTAAAATCTCTCCGCCATGTAGACCCACGAGACCGGGTCCCCTCCATCGAATATAGGCATCTTCAGCTTCCTTAGGCGGTCTATGTTGAACCCTCCCTGGTCCCTGCGACCTCCTCCCTGTCTAGGTTAGTGGTAATGCTGATACCTCTCCTGGCGCCACTCGTAGCCCCCATGGAGCACTCCTCCTCGGTCTCCGTACCCCTCGTCGCCTCTAAACCTGCCCTCTGGCCTCTCCTGGAAGTCTCTGTGTCCCCCACCTGCGCCTACAGTGCGTTCCTCCGGGTGGTGGGGCGGTGGCTGCCACCTTCTGTCGCCAAACCGAGGGTCGGTAGGGTCCTGATACCCTTCGTCGAAGTCTCCGTGCTCCTGAAATCTCTCGGGTCCCAAATCCTCCTCGAAGTCACGTGCCGGAGCCTCTCGCCGCGGCTGCCCATGCTGAAAATCGCCGCCAACAGCCCCCATGTAGTCGCGCGCCTGCCTGTACAAGTCGGCGGGGCCGCGGCCTGCCTGGGGAGGGTCGTCGGCCCCGCCCGGTGATCCTGGGGGCCCCAGCGGCCCCCCGTGGGTCGGGGGGGTCGCCGGCCCCCTTGGGGGTTCGCCGCCCCTGGGCGAACCCAGGGGTGGCTCGCCGCCCCTGGGCCAGCCCAGAGGGCCGCCGCCTCCCCGACGGCTCTCCTGGGGGCCGGCGGGGCCCTGGAAAGGCTGCCGCGGCCCCCTTCCTTCCTCGCACGCTTCCCAGAGGGGTTGGTTGACGCCGCCGGTCCATCCTTGGGCTTCCGCGGCCTTTCGCCTTACTTCTTCTCGGTAGTCGACCCTCCACGGCTCCTCTTCCTCATCTTCGGCAACTTCCTCCACCAAAAAATCGTTT
This sequence comes from Scilla litardierei, assembly GCA_030789695.1. Taxonomy (NCBI): domain Eukaryota; kingdom Viridiplantae; phylum Streptophyta; class Magnoliopsida; order Asparagales; family Asparagaceae; genus Scilla; species Scilla litardierei. The sequence goes on along the minus strand of CM061137.1, from coordinate 11,926,931 downwards.
TCCGGGTCAAAGTTCTCAACTTTCTCCTTCTCCTTGTCTAAAGGTGGCGCTTTTCCCGCTGATTTAGGGTTCCCATCCCCTTTGTTGTTCGTCGCCAATTGATTTAGTGCTCCCATCAATTGCACAAATTGATCGTCATGCTTCGCTTGATTTGACGCCAATTGGGAGATGGTGGTAGTTAATTTCTCCATGGACTCATCGTTTCCCGCCTACATTTCTTGATAGCCTCGATCTCGCTCGTGAACTTTGCCTCCAACGCCTCAATTTTGTCTTGTGATCTCGTTGTAGCCGCCATCGATCGTCACGCGCTCTGATACCAAATTGTTAGGAACTAACAACAGATGGAATTTTTATAGAGAACTAATAGCGAAAACTAGATAATTGAATACAAAAGAGGTGTATTCTCCTCCCAAGACGCCGAAGAGGACGTCTGCACTCGTCTACCTATGGAATCACACAAAATATCAATAATCAAGCATAAGAAAACAAGTGACGGCTAGCCCCCTATTTATAATAGAAACTAGGGTTTCATGGGGCTAGGGTGCGCGCACGGCTAGTGCTGGAGGCGGCTTGGACTAGCGGCGGCCTGGGCCTGCGGGCATAAACCCGCAGTGGGGGCCCAGGCCCATCAGAATGGTTATATGTTTAGATTAAATTGATCATTAACTCATGAAACAGTAAAGAAGATCAGCAATTAATTAAATAACTAGATATTGCTTTGTTAATGTGTCATAATTATATGTTATAATGTATATTAAGATGGTTTGCATGATCAGTAAGATTCACATGATGAATTGTTGTTAGATCAACAGGATATCATATTGTTATAATAATAATAATAATAATAATAATAAAGAATTGCAAACATGACAATATGTATTTTTTTCCCTGTACAGTTAAATGCATAGATATTTTTACATCACGCAATCAACAAACTTATGTTTATACAATTTGATAGGCCGTTCATGCTTTATACACTCTTCTTAGAAATGATCTTGGATACGTAAGATACTTTGAAACATAGACCTTGATCATAAATAAATCTTACACTTCTTGTTTGACCCTCCATATAAAAACACAAACTGGACTTAGTAATAACATAGAAAGTAGACTTTATATAAGATAATAATGAAAGTAATGGAAGTAAAATGAAAAGAAATGTTTTGTTATTATCAATCTAAAAAAAATTTGGCTCAATTAAAAGAAATAGTATTTAATTAAATTTAGACTACCAAATCTTAACCACTATTACATGTTAACCTCACCAATTAAGCTAACTGGGAAAATTCTCAGTAACATTATTAGTTCTTATTAACTTATCAAAATTCTGTGATGGCTAAATATTTTATTTAACTTCTAGAAGTTGTTAGAAAATTATGAAATATAGCTGGTACGTATAATTAAATAATAAACTCATTTCATGATTACTATCCTTATTATTGCGAGTTTTACATGCTGGTTCTTGAAATGTTTATAATGATTTTCTCAATGGAATGGTATATGTAATGTAATGTGTATGGAATGTGTTTAATGAACTAATGGTTGTGCTTGGGTGACATAGTCGCAATAATTGACTGATTAAATATACTATATGAAATATTATCTTAAGTAATACTGGAACATAGAATTTAGACATGACATACTGGGTTTGGGAAACTCATTGTCATAGAGGGTGCGGGAGCGACTGGAGATCACTCATCTGTTCTCGTACTTGTATTTGACCATATCTGATTACCAATCTTGACTTGGATTAGCGTCCCGAGGTAGGGGTAATGCTCGTATGTTGCATATCGTATTCTCGAACATGAGTACACCATTAGATTAGGAAACACCTTGAAATCACGAGGGCATCTGGACAATAATTAGTAACAGATACAGATATATCATATCTGTTTATTTATAGTTTTAAATACATATTTTTATTATTCATAATGATCTTCCTAATATTTTATATATTCCATAATGCTGTCACTATTTTGTTATCCGGTACCCCCTGTTTGCAGAATCTACCTGCAAAAGCTTGTTGACAGTTCATACTTAAAATGCTCTGCCAGCTCCTGAAGATGAGTTCATGCCCATGAACCTAGAGTTAGATGCTGAGAACGTTAGAGGCCATCATCATTGAACAACACAGTTCCTTTCCAGTTATCTAGCATTTTCTGTTAGTCCATTTGTTACTTTACATTTCGGTATGTGTTTAGTACTGTTATTTTCTTAAAGTAATAATTAGTTGTAACAGACTTCGTGCCGTATGAGTTCAGTACTTTATGTTTTGAAACATCAGAATCTAGATGTAGTAAAGTTGGTTTTTGTTATCTGTGTTGCTCACTAAGGAATGATGCAAGACCTGAGATTGCAATTATACCCAGTAATTTACGTTTGTATGTACAGATCTGATATTATAGAACATATCAAATGTATCTTGGATATTGGAATAATATTAAAAATTCCAGGCTATAAATAAGATGCATTCAGCACATCTACGAGGTAATGGAGTATACATGTATCCAACAGTAATCCAAAATGGGTACATCTCTTCTACTAAGGAACATGGGTACATCTCTTCTACTAAGGAGAATGGGTATCATATATGGGTGAAATATGGTTCTGGTTAGATCTGTTCAGGAAAGGATAATGACACTGAGTGACGGGTTTCGAGAATCTTGTGATGGGGTTGCCGCCGTTGATTTTCTTTAGCTTGTATGTTTAGCTTGTTTCACAGAAGCACCAAAAATACTTTATCAGTAATATTGTGGAAGAGTGCAATAGCTAGATGTGTTATGCACAGACATGATCTCTGTTGATCTGTCTGTTTTTAAATAAATCATAATTGGAGTACCATTTTGTATTTTCTTCTCCCTTTTTTCTGATTTCTAATGAATTTTATTATCTCTTTCAGAGGGTTTTCTTGGCGAAACTCTTAGCAAGTTCAGCATTTGGGGGATTTACATTACGTTTGTGCTAGCAGTCGGCCGATTTATCAGACTTCAATGTTCCGATTTACGAATGAGGATACCGTATGAGAATCTTCCTTCTTGTGACAGGTAAAATTTGGGAGCTTTGCCACCATATCTTCTGCATATATTTATGCATGTTTGTTGGAGTCCATTTGAATTGGATTTTTTTTCCCGTGTATAAGATTTATTGTTCAAATTAACATTAATTAACAGTTGAAATGATCTCACTTTTACAGCATTGTTTAGAAGTAAACAATGTTTTGCCTCTGTGGGAAAGTCATATTAGATGCAAATATCAAGTGGATTTGTTATGATTCAAATATTGAGCAATTGATGAGACCGCATTGCCCCCCTGCGGCCCTGCAATGGCTCGGCGAGTAGGATTTCCATATTTAAATTTGGGTGGGTAGGATCTGTGGATTTGATCCATGTGTACCATAGTTTAACTCAAATATATATAGAATGGGTGTGGGTGTACAACCAAATGCGCAACATACAATGTCACAAGTTCTAACAAGTTTTAATGAGATCCAGCGTTTTGAAGTGGGTGAGAAGGATTTTGGTAGCAAGTGACAGAAATGGCTTAGGGTTAGGGTTGATTTTGTGTGCATGAAAAGATGACAGAAGAAAAGAGAGAAATAAGAGCGTGCTTCATGCAAGATGGCCTCACGCCAACAGCTAATTGGTCTCCATTACAGAGAAGATACTTCTTAACAATAACATCACCAAGAATTCTTTTAGGCAGCCAAAAACCATCTCTTCTGTTAGAAAAAGACAGGTATACCTAAACATAATAAATGGATCTTGACAGCCTAAAAATTCCAAAAAAGAAACCCAAATGGTGAAATAAATTGCCTAAAGTCACAATCTAATCATAACTTGAGTTCGAAATAAACATGTCTTTACCTAAAGAAATTAAATTCACTAGAATAATAATCTCTCTTTTTCCTCCATGTGCCTCTTGTATAAACATGATTCCCATCAGAAATTCTCTTAAGTTAAAGAAGGAACCTACTCAGGATTAGAAGCATTAGTTGAAACATTAAGTGAGCATCTGATGTGCACATAGTTGAGATTTAATGTAGGATCAGTGCATAATACTGATCAAATGAAGCTAGAAGGATACAGTTTGACTTCTAACTCCTTTCAAGTACACTTTCAAATGAACATTTTCCTGAGGAACTCTAATGTTTCATTGGACTGACTGTAGTAAAACAAAACAAACTAAATTTCTTTTTTATCAGTAATTGTCGTATTGATTATTTTAATTCTTTTGCTCCATTTCCCGGACCAAATATTCTCATGTTGTTGGCAGATGCCTACTAAATGTCAAATCAGTTTTGTATATAGACATATTGGTGACTTGAGTTCTTTTTTGATTGGATGCAGGCTTATAGCAATCTGTGAGGACATTTATGCGGCAAGGGCAGAGGGCGAATTGGAAGTTGAAGAAGTCCTTTACTGGACGCTTGTAAAGATTTACAGGTCACCGCATATGCTTCTCGAGTATACCAAACCAGACTAGTTATCAAGATGGAAGAAACTGACGAATCCTGACCCAAACTAATCTCAACTAGTTACGCTAACAAGATCACAATGCCAGGGGGCAATGAGAAGTTCTTACCCGCTAAAATGACAAGATAGAAGTGCATAAAGGAAAGGATAGCATTTGTGGATATTACGCTCTGGTCTTGTACGTCATGTGGAGCGATATATGTACATAATTGTATGTGTTATTTGTGAATGTTTGAGTTTGCATACCCAGTCGAGTTTGTGAGTGCAAAGTTTCTGTTTTTTCCCGTGCTTTGTGCTCGTGAAGTGCCCTTGCTACTCTTTTGAGATGTATGGTGGTTGTAAATTTGACGTTCATGTCGAAAGTTTAATTCAAGTTTTGTTGTTCTGATGTTATCAAGAAACTCATATATGATGTCACTGTATTGTCGGATGCTTTCTAAGAAGATATTCCCATCTTTGCTTTGTGTATTAGTTGCCAATACATATGTTATATTTCCTTGTTGGATATATCAAGTGTTGTGGGATGGATTTTATTAGGGTTTGGAGAGGGGGGGGGTTTGGTAAAGCTCTTGCACGTGCATATGACAACCATTGAAGGAGATTAGCACAATATTACCCTAGCCATGGCTACTTTAATTTCATACGTCCTTGTGTTTTTATGGAAGGCGGATTTGATCGCATGAGAGTTTTTAGATCGGGTGTTATTCTGACATCAATGGGTCTTAGCTCTCGTGTGCATGTTGCAATACTTGGGCATGTGTTATCTTTGGAAGTAGAAACAAGGATCCTGTGTCACTGCTGCCTGGGTAACCATATTTATCATAGGAATCTGTATTGTGTATAATATTTTTGTGTTGCAACATATTTATTGAGGGACAATTTTCAGCTCTACACGAAAACAACACAACTTTACGATGACACTGATGCGTTTTGCAAGCATGGGAGCAGTGGCGTAACCAGGAATTTTTTTCGCCCTCGGCGAAAAAAAAGATGATATAAAGAATATTTGTTTTTGAAAAAAAAAATCAAATCAAAAAAAATTAAACATTAATAAGTAACATACTGTTGTGAATGGCAAAGAAGAGTAATAGGTGTAAAAGGGTTAAGAGCCTCCCTACCCTCATATATATATCTTTCAATGTAGGCCGAATACCCAATGGGCCTCATAGGCCTATTCATAACATTTTTCTTTATGCAACCAACATTGAATAAGAGGTGGATTCTTCAGGATCCAAGTTAGGATAACTGCCTTGTTAAATAAATAACAGTTTATCCATAACTTCCCCTGTTTTAGGATGTGTCTAGGGGTGGATACTTCAGGATCCAGAGTCAACGAGGTTGCCTCGTCAAAACCTTGACTATGGAAAATCCTGTGGGAAAAAACCAATAGCCAAGGGAAAAGAGTACAACTCTACAGTTGACTCCCCCTCATCTAACCAAGCTTCAGGCTTGCAGATTTCCTATGAATCTATACATCAGTTTCCTATGTATCTATACATTCATAGTCCTCTCATCCTGACCCAGTTTACATTTTCTCACTCTCCTCATCCTAATCCCACATACAAGTTTCTCAAAGATACTAGTAGGCAGGGATTTAGTAAGCAAATCCGCCAAGTTATTACATGATTGGATCTTCTGTACCTCAATCTGATTTTGCTTCTGAAGGTCATGCGTCCAGAAGAACTTGGGAGAGATATGCTTCGTCTTATCGCCTTTGATGTAGCCGTCCTGTAGCTGGGCTATACATACTGCATTGTCTTTATGGAGTGGTGTAGGTGCAAGAACGTCGGTCATCAGGCCGATGGAGGTGAGAATGTGCTAGATCACAGAACATAGCCAGAAGCTCTCTTTACTTTCTTCATGGATCACTAGAAGTTCTGAGTGAGTGGATGAGACAGTCGTCATTGTATGCTTCACATATCCCAGGATATGGCAGTGCCGCCATAGGTAAACATGTATCCGGTCTGAGACTTCTCTGTATGAGGATCGGACCTGTAGCCTGTATCAGCATAACCAACTAAACCTGTTGGTGCCCCTTTCCTGTATATTAGACCTAAGTCTATGGACCCTTGGAGGTAGCGCAGAAAATGCTTTACTCCGGTCCAGTGTCGCTGTGTAGGTGCAGCACTATATCTGGCTAGTAGGTTGACTGTAAATGCTATGTCAGGGCGAGTGTAGTTAGCTAGGTAAAGGAGTGCACCGATAGCACTTAGATAAGGCACTTCAGGGCCTAGTACTTCCTCCACACTCTTCCAGCGGCCGGAAGGGGTTTTTATGCACATCCAATGATGTGACGACCATTGGGGTATTGAGAGGGTGGCACTTATCCATTTGGAACTTCTTCAACAAGTTCGATGTGTAAGTTGACTGATGTAACAGGATCCCATCGTTACGATGCTCTATTTGAAGATCTAAACAGAATTTTGACTTTCTGAGGTCTTTCATCTCTAAAGTTTTTGTCAAGCTTCTAGAAATCTCAGTGATCTCTTCAGGAGATCCGATGAGATTCAAGTCGTCCACATAGACGGCTATAATGAAAAATCATGTTGCCTTTGCTCTTATGAAGATGCAATGACAGACTGGGTCATTTGTAAATCCTTGTTTTGTAAGGAAGTCGCTCAGTCTGTTATACCACATCCTTTCATATTGTTTTAGACCATATAATGATCTTTGCAGTTTCACTGAGTAGATGTCACGTTGTCTCTCTTTTAGTGCTGCAGGCAAGGAATAACCGTCTGGCAATCTCATATAGATGTCTCGGTCTAAGTTACCATATAGGTATACAGTCACGACGTCCATAAGCTGCATATCTAAACCCTCTTGAGCTGTTAAGCCAATGAGAAGTCGGAAGGTGATCGCGTCCATGACCGGGGAGTATGTGGCTTCAGAACCCACCCCTGGACGTTGGGTAAAATCCTGCGCTACAAGCCTTACTTTGTAGCGAACGATCTCATTTTGTTCATTTCTTTTTCTAACAAATACACATTTATAACCCACAGGTTTTACACCTTTTGGTGCCTGGACAATAGGTCCGAAGACCTTGCATTTTGTGAGTGAATCCAACTCCACTCCTATTGCCGCTTTCCACTTTGGCCAATCATATCTGCTTTGACATTCTGTCAGAGAGCGTGGTTCAATATCATCGTCACAGTACACGACGTTGATGGCAATATTACACGCAAATGTGTCATCTATAATTGTGCTTTTTCTGTCCCAGTACTCCCCAGTTCGTACATAATGTATCGAAACTTCATTTTCTCCTGGTTTTTCCTATGTTTGAGAGTTTGGGAGAGAGGGGGAGTAGGGCTTATAGTAGCGTCCTGTGGTGGTATTGTTTTACCATTGCCAAGGGTCCTACTCTTTCGAGGGACTTGGTCCTTGGATCCCGGTGGTCGTCCTCTCTTTTTAAGAGGTCCAACCATCTCTGCTGCAGGCTGATTACATCCATTTTGCGGTATGTCAATCCTGCCTGGAGTGTTAGCAGCAGGGACGTGTGATCTGACAGTCTTCTGGGTGTCAGTGAATTTGTCCGGCAAGAGATGGACAGTGTTTTGGATATGGAGAATCTTCAGGACCTCCTCCTCACACTGGCTTGTGGGCGGATCAAAGTGACTTAGTGTCTTTGTATTCCAAGTGATACTCTCTGAAGCTTCAGGCTTCTTGGTTTGTAAGCCTAGTTTTGAAAATGATGTTGCATCAAATTCACAGTCTTCTAGACGTGCCTTAAAACGTCTCCCGTAAGGGGTTCTAGGAATCTTATTATGGAGGGCGTGTCAAACCCAACATAAATGCCTAGACGACGTTGTGGACCCATCTTTGTCCTTTGTGGTGGTGCTATGGGGACGTATACTGCACAACCAAATATTCTCAAGTGTGAGACAATTGGTGGAGCTCCAAATGCTAATTGCATAGGAGAAGATGACTGACCTCCAGAAGGTCTTAATTTTATTAAGGATGCAGCATGTGATATTGCATGACCCCATGCATTCACTGGCAACTGGGATTGAAGTAATAATGGACGAGCAATCCATTGCAGTCTCTTAATTAGAGATTCTGCTAACCCGTCTTGAGTGTGAACATGCGTTACAGGATGTTCGACTTCAATGTCATGTGCTTGGCAATAGTTAGAATGACTTGTGATGTAAACTCCCCCGCATTGTCCAGACAAAGTTTCTTTATCTGGTAGTCGGGAAGTGGGCCCACAACCTGATTATCTGAGCTAAAAGCTTAAACTATGCTAAGTTACGTGTGGATAGTAGACACACATGTGACCACTTAGTAGATGTGTCTATCAGGACCATAAAGTACCTGAAGGGACCACTTGATGGGTGCATATGCCCGCAAATGTCTCCATGGATTCTTTCCAGAAAGCTTGGAGACTCCAAATCCACTTTAAATAGAGAGGGTATCGTAATAAGTTTACCCTTGTAACAGGGTGGACAAGGGAATTTACCTTTTTGAAGAATTTTCAGGTTCTTCAAATTTATATCCCTTGAACTTTTTATGATGCGGTACATCATAACAGATCCAGGGTGCCTCAGTCTACTATGCCAGAGTTGGAATTCTGGTGTTTGGGGGCACTGCGGGCGCTCCGTTAATAATGCTTCTGGAGAGTGAATACTTGTTTGGTAAAGTCCCATGGGAAGTCCCTTGAAATGTTCCACAATGGTTTTTGTACCATTTGTAAGATACGTTACATTCAAGTATTCCTTGTTATTATCCTCGACCGTCTTTAAGCGATACCCGTTTAAACGGATATCTTTAAAGCTTAGGAGGTTTCGGATTGATTATAGTGAGTATAACGCATCTCTAATTTTGATGAGTGTGTTATTGGGGAGCAATATGATTGCTTCCCCTGATCCTTCTATTATATCAGCCGGTCCTGAGATTGTTCTCAATGGACCAGAATAGCTACTAATGCTCGTAAAGTAGTTTGTGTTTTGAAGGCTTGAGTGCGTTGATGCACTATCCACTAGGCATATGGATTCCATATCTATATAAAAAAATCATTCAAGCAATAAATAATACGAAAAGAAAGGGGAGATACTTTCATTTATATTAAGATGTTGAATAACGAGAGTAGTTTGACATAAAGCAAGGTATATTGCATGAAAGGAAGATACATTGCTAGAAAATAAAATTGTTTATAGTCCATGACTAAAGAGTGTCGCCTCTCATAAAATCTTCTAGATTCCATGTAGTCTCTGGTAACGCTGCGCTTTCTATCAGGTTTGTCTCAGCGTAAGTCTTGAGACTTGCCTGGTAGAGATCCTGTAGGTGTTTAGGAGTGCGGTAGATTCTGGACCAATGTCCAGTCATTCCGCATTTAGAGCACTTATCCTCCCAGTATTTCTTGGGATACCACCTTTGTTGGGCGTCCACTTTTGCTTCTTTGCCTTGAACTTCTGGTTCTGGGGAGGAGCTTGAGGAGTGGCCTTTTTCCGCTGCTTTTGTTCTTTCCATTTCTGGAACTTAGCCTTCTTATCCATCTTCTTCTTCTGGGAAGACTGGAAATGCGCCTCTACGGGAGGTGGAGGTGGAGTGGAGCCAGGAGGGCACAGGTTGTGAGTGGCAACCAAAAAAATCTATGTTCTGTTCAGCCATTAGAAGGCATGAGAGCATATCAGAGTACTTAGTAAACTTCCTCTCACGGTACTGTTGCATGAGGATCATGTCCTTCTCGTGAAAATACGTGAACGTCTTCTCTAGCAACATTTTCTCAGTCACATTCTCACCACACAACTTCAGGCGTGAGGTGATTCGGAATAGTGCTGAGTTGTACTCCGCTACGGATTTGTAATCATGTATGCGGAGGTGAGTCCACTCGTACTGCGCACGAGGGAGTATGACAACCCTTTGATGTCTGTACCACTCCTCAAGTGCTTCTCATAGTTCATAAGGATCCTCTGCAGTAAGATACTCGTCCTTCAGGGTCGAGTCTAAATGTTTCCTGATATAAATAATGGCTTTCGCCTTAAGTATATCGGAAACTTCTTCTGCATTAGGGGCTTTTTTAGAAGCATCCTTTTCAGCTATGGCAGTACTTGTTGTTGCCTTTTCAGTGGGTGTTAGACTAAACCCATGAGAACGCCGGTGGAACTTCAGGTCCAACTGCCAACTCAAGTAGTTCGACACATTGGCCTTTAGGACCGAAAAATCGACATTCGCAAATCTGGCCATTTAAACAATCTAGCAACATAAACAAAAGATAACATGAATTATTTAACTATTTAAAGTAAACATCCACGCATGCAATCTTGCAACATTTTAAATAGCATGAATTATTTAAAAATAAACATCCACGCATGCATTTTTATCAACACATAGCATGAATTATTTAAAAAATAAACACCCACGCATGCATTTTCATTTTAAAATTAAAATAGCATGAGTTATTTAACTATTTGAAGTAAACATCCACGCATTTAATGTATAGGCAATGAAAATAAATTAGAACTATGGGGATCAGCCAGCCGACACTAACAGAAAAAAGTCCGAAATTACATCCCATTAATCAAAAAATGCATAAAAATAAAGACAACTCGGAACTTCTGAGAGAAGCCCCTTTTTATTTATGCTAGCACCTTCAGCTCCTTGGGGTGGTCCTTCAGCTTCTTTTTACATATATAACCTCACTTACAAATTTCTCTCAAAAAGAAAAATTGCAGAAAAGTAAAAATGTCGGACACTTGGCTGATCCCTAAAATCATAGTCTACTAGCACATCCACGCAGATTTTATTTAAAATATACAACCACGCAGAGGATTATATCACATGCATATAAAGATTAATAAATAATCTAAAAAGAAAGTGACGTGCTAAAAATGATTTTGAAAACTTTAAATCTTGATCATTTTATTTATATTTATCTTTCCGCTTAACCCCATCACAAAATTAAAATTTCTTTAAGTATTGGGCTTTTGAGGCCAAAATAAAAAGAAAAATTATGTGTAAGTGGGCTAATTTTCAGGCTTTTGGGCCATGAAAACAACCCAATATGGTTAATTGAGCCTCCCCTAAAAATTTGGCCCGCTAGGGGCTAGGGTTTTCGAAAAACCCTAGGGGCCCGTGGCAACTGGCCGTGCAAAGGGGCACGGCCTCCGTGACGGTTGGCCGTGCCTAGGGGTCGCGGCCGCTGGCCGCGGCTGCTGGCCGCGGCTTGTTTACCGCCGGCGGCGCTGGAAAAGTGCCGCCGTCGTGCCCTTTGGGCGTGCGGTATATGGATCAAGGGGGGTAAAAACGGATTTTTCTAGACATTCAGATCTTTAAAAAACAATTTTTATTGTTTATAGACATGCAGATCTAAATAAAAATGCGATTTTTACCGTGTTTTCAAACCGTTTCATTTTAAAACATGCAGATCTACTGGAAAAGCAAGTTTAGATCTAAAAATTTTGAGAATTTACCTCTAGATTCGACAAGGGAATCTAGACGACGGTTGATGAAGGATGCCATTTTCGCTCCATGTTGAGAAGAATACGATCTTCTTAAAACTGAGCGTTGGATGGATCTCCTTCCTTGAGCGTCGTCGCCTTTTCCTACGAGCGTGATCGTGCTGATAACGTGTTGTGAGGGGAAAAGTAGAGTAATAGGTGTAAAAGGGTTAAGAGCCCCCTACCCTCATATATATAGCTTTCAATGTGGGCCGGATACCCAATGGGCCTTATGGGCCTATTTATAACACATACAAAAAAAAATTAAACGTTAAATAATACTCAATATTCAAAAAAACTTCTGCTCTCGTTTCTCTCTTCCCCTCTCGTGACAAGTTATATCATATGCTTACTCTCTTCCCCTCTCGTAACAAGTCTGTCATAGCGTATGTTTACTAAAAATCATAACAGAAATTTAAACATTAAATAATACTCAAGTAAAAAATGATGTTAAGTAACAAGCAATAATAAATAAAAATCTACTGCAATAGGGTTGAACCAGAAGCAGTGGTATCGTAGACAAAGCCTTATCCATTGGGCCATAAGGAGATGGTGGTTGAAAAAATACACAACATACAAAATAATATAATAAGCAACATATACCTAGACTTATTCTGGTTACCTTTAAAAAAAATTTAATACCTAACATCATTAGGCATCGATAGAAGCTTTCCTTTAAAAACAGAATTTTAGAGGATTTTTTTAGCCCAAAAAACATTTTGGAGGGTTTTTTCAAAAAGAAACGAAATTTGGGAGTGCTTCTTGAACTTTAGGCAAACTCAATTGCTTGTTCAACAATAATATGATCGCATGTAGTTGTAGATTTTACTCTAATACTGGAGGCGTTTTACTTAAAAAAATATGCTGGAATTAGGCACATTGCTCGCATTTGTTTGCTTACGGCAATATGACGCTAGCCTTTTGGTGTAAACTCAAATACTGTCATTAACATCACACATTATTTTAATTAACCAGCAACTTGTTGGCTGTACAGTTACTAAGACAAAAGAAAATTGGGTGGGATGTTAGTACCAATCATGTCATTTTGTAATCGAAATACACTCGGAATGCACACTGACAATGAAGAAAAAACATTTGGATGGAGTAAATTAAAAAACTCATAGCAGCAGGTATCGAATCCAGAATATTTAGTCTAGCAACCGAGAGCTATATCCATGGGACCATAAAGTGATAGAGTTTATATGTAATACTAAGTATAAATTTATTTTGTTGCCCTGGGCAGCTGCCCAGGGCAAACTCCATACAGTTACGCCTCTGCATGAGAGTATGTTTGTTGAAGAGAAGAAGAAAGGTGAGGGAAAGAAACCTTTTAAGGAAGCATGACAGATGCAGAAGAAGGGGCCACGGTGTTCAGAGCAATGACAAACCCTTCAACTCATGGAGAATTGCAGCTTGATATATTCGACTCACTTTCCTTTTACTGTGAGTTCTCAATGGAGGTGTGTCGGCATGATGGTTACTGTTAGGTTGGTTTCCTGTTGATATAAGTTGGCATTAGTGGCACTAAATCTGGGGAGCTCAGTTTGTAGAATCAGAATTGTTTTTGAGCAGTTTGAACAGTCATGTTGAACATAATGTTGCAACATTATGTACAACATGCAGGATCTGGAACATTGGTTCGTATACTGAAATGCTTTTTTGGTCTACAGATCTGTTGTGATGATCTTCGATCTGATTTGTAGCCTAAGATCTCGGGGGTTTCTGAATTGGTCGATGAAATATCTTGGTGAGATTTATATGTTCCTTGTTACTCGAATTTGTTACTTAATTGATGGGAGGAGATTTGTTTAAATCATTTTACCAGAATGGTTAATTGACTCATTGATCTATGGGATTTCTTACCCGAAGTGATCCTAGATATATTGGCGGAATATCTGCATTAAAGAGGAAGTTATTTACCAGCAAATATTGGTTACAAGATCGGTTGAAAATATGTGCGGTTGAGGATTTTATATCTGTATGGTTTCAGATCTTGTATTATTGTTTAGATCTTCTCCAGATATTCTGTTGTATGGTGTTATGCATAAGATCTGCTGAAGATGTGATTGAAAATTTCAATCTGCAAATATGGTATGAGAGATCTCGTTTTTGGTCATGTTGAATGATATGTTGAACATTATGTTGCAACATAAGATCCAACATGCTGTGTCGGAAGGATCCATCTTGCTGAGTCAGAAGTCTGGAAATGCATGGCGTTTATGGAAGATGGATTCCTCAGATCTCCTTTCAGATTCTTCTAAGTATTCCGGTATCTATTGTTGCAATTGAAGATCTGTTGGAGATATAGTTGGAAGTTGCTATCTCTCAGAAATTGTTGAAAAATCTGTTAGAGAGATATATTACCAGCAATGTTTTATTCATCGGATCCTTGTAGATACGTGGAACTACTTGCCCGAAGTAGTTCCGAAAATTGTGGGCTGCCGATCCGCATCTGATATGATTGAACGACCTTCCCTATTGGCCCGCAGATTGAGTGGGAGCAGGATATAGAAGGGGCATGCGATTTTGCGGTGAGGGCAGGGCTTTTGCGAAAGACCATCAAGAACTCCGGGAGGGAGGCCGATGGATACGCACGTAGGGTTCAAGGGAGTTGAACTAGTCGGTTGTGCAATGGAATCTTGCATGCAAGGGGAGCTTGCATAGATTACTCCACAGGGTTGATTGAGATCACCCCTCGCGGTTTGTATTGAGGGGGAGTATGCTTCTCCTAGTATATCTCTGATATTGGTGATTGTAATCATTATTTATTATAGTGGAGTAATCTGATTTTCTGGACGTGGCCCCGTAGATGTAGGTGTGCACACCGAACTGCGTTACCAAGTTTTGTGTGTCGTGCTTGGTTCTTGTTTTTAATCATTCGGTTTTCTTGATTATTAACTGCGTACTGAATCTCAATTGGTATCAGAGTGGGTCACCCATGTTACTTTGTTATCAAAGAGGGTGTGATCTTAGATTTCAGTACTTGAATCATGGCTACACGAGAAGGTGCCTCCGTTTTTCGTCCTCCATTGCTCATTGATACAAACTACACTTACTGGAAGTCTCGGATGCATGCATTCATTAAGTCCCTTGATGAGAAGGCATGGATCGCTGTCATTGAAAGATGGACACTACCGATCGAAATTGACGAAGATGGCAAAGAACACCTCAAGCCGGTAAGAGCCTAGAGTCAGATTAAAGAACATGCGGCCCTGTGCAATTCTAAAGCAATTAATGTTATTTTTTCGGCTGTAGATGAAAAGCAGTTCAAGCTGATTTCCACATGTGAGTATGCCAAAGAAGCGTGGGATATTCTCTAGAGTGTTCATGAAGGAACAAGTATGGTAAAAGCTTCCAAACTCCAAATGCTTGCATCTCAGTTTGAAAATCTAAGGATGAATGACGACGAGACTGTTGCCGAATTCAATGGGAGGTTGAGAGATATAGCCAATCAGGCCTTCCAGCTTTGGAAGAAATATTCTCAAAAGAAGTTAATTGAGAAAACCTTGAGATCTCTTCCAGACAAATTCTCAGCTAAAGTTGAAGCTATTGAGGAGTATAGAAATACGTCCACCATGAGACTGGATGAACTCATGGGATCTCTTCAGACCTATGAAATGAATCTGAAGCAGAATCAGATGGACAAAGAGGTTGCCCTAAAAGCAGAAGTTCGTGAAGTCTCTAAGTCAGATAATGAGTCTGAGTTAGATGATGACATTGCCTTGCTAACCAAGAATTTCAGCAGAATTATGAAAGAGATAAGCAATAAGGGTCAAAACTTCAGATCTAGTAACAATTTGGCACGGGCAATTCTTCCCTCTGCAGGCAAGAACACCGGTCGTCTGACTCAGAGGCATGATCAGAAGAACAAAGGTAAAGAGATACAGTGCAGAGAATGTGAGGGTTTTGGTCACATACAAGCTGAATGTGCCCATACCCTCAAGAAGCAGAAAGGGAAATCTTTAGCAAGCACCTGGAGTGATGATGAATCGGAAGGTAGTGCTGGAGATGAGGACAAAACCAATAACTATGTTGCATTTACAGCCATCCTAGAAGGACAATCAGATAGTGACACTCTTAGTCATATTGGATCAGATGTTACAACATCAGGAACAACATCTGGCAACAAACTACCCAATGTCAGACATAATGTTGCAACATTAAGTACAACATCCTGCACAGAATCTGAGTCTGAAGTTGATAGCGACGAGGAAGTTAATGACGATGATATCCGAAAAGCATACCAGATGATGTTTGAGAAGTGGATGCAAATCTGCAATATCAACAAAGTCATGAAGGAGAAGAATGAAAGACTGAAGAAAGAGAAGGAGGAGGTCAAAATCAAATGTCTGGAAGTTAAGGAAAACTGTAGAGAACTGGAAAGCAACTTTAGAAATGTTCTTCTCATGGCAGAGAAAGCTGAATGCATATTGGATAAGTGGAATTCTGGAAAAGTAAAGCTGGATGATATCTTGAACATGGGTAAGACTTCAAGAGATCGCACCGGAGTGGGATACAATAGAGGAGCTTTTGATAATGTGTCTGCTGAAAGAAGAAATCAAGTTACCAAAGAACTTGACAGAATGGGTCAGCACAAGGGCCATGATCAGAAGAAGAGGCAGATTAGAGGTATAAAAGGTGGTCGTTCTGTGTGCAGTAACTGCAAGTTCATAGGCCATATTGAGAGAAACTGCTTCAGTCGCATGCGACATTGGTCAGAAGGAAGAAATGTTAGACACCCTGATATGAAGATAAAGATGCAATGGGTCAGGAAGTCTGTATTATACAGCAAGACCACTACAGCTTCAGAGAAAACACTTCATGTTATGACCAATGTTGCAACATTAGATACAACACAGAACAATGTTGCTGCAGATGTTATGACACCAGACTCGACATTTCTCGACAATCAATGTGAGCAACCTGCGCCAAATTCTCATGACTCTTCCTCCAGAATTTTCAGAGTGTCATCTCGTCGCTCTGCTCACTGCTCATCCTCTGCCAGTGCCATCGGATCTTTGCATCTACCCTCTCCAGCACGACAATCCACCGTCGTTCCATCTTTCGCGGCCTCTTTACCTACACCGGCTGACTTCCCCAAAGTTTGTCCACTTCTTAGCCGTTTCCACCACATCCACGTCTCCAAATTTTGACATACAGACCACCGAAGCTTCTCTGTCAACACTGTCGATGTTTTCAACTCTCCAGCTATTTTTCGGCCGCTCAGAGCTTGACTACTACAGTGGATTTTGCTCCATCTTTCTTACAGCCAACTATCACATGCGAGGTATATTTTTCTTCCTCTATTTCCGTTGTGCCTGAGGATATTTTTGCTACTGAGAGAGACATGGGAGCCTTTTGAAGTGTCTCAGTTGTTGTTGTCTTTGGATTATCTATTGGAGATATGGACGTGTATTATTGGAGGCTAACTGAAAAGTATTATAGTTTTCGATGAGGTCACACGTTTCCTGTCGACCGCTGAAAAGTATTGGGAATGTTCGTCTGGTGTTGCATCTGATGTTGCACACGATGTTGCAACATTGGCACGTGTTGAACCTGATGTCATGGATCATGCTGTGACACAGGACACAACATGCACATCTTCTGCACCTAGTGACTATACAGCTTCACATGCTCCTGATTTGACCATGCCAGATTTGTAAGTTCCTCATTCTTGTCGCCGTCATCATAGTTCTGCCAAGTGACATGGTGCTCCGTCTAGTTCTCCAACTCCCTCCTTTTCAATGCCAACTTCTAAGAAGATCAGTTGGAGACCCGCAATCCAGGTGTGCATTCCAACCCATCACATTCATGTCTTATCTCTCAGTAATTATTGTATCAGAAACCGTTTGAAGTGAATGTCTCGTCTGAGGTGATCACTGCTCGGATTTTTACTAGTAAGGGGGAGAGTGTGCTTTGGCTTATTGTGGCTCAAAGGAGGAGAATGTGCTTGGTTGGTGCTTGGTTGGTGCACGTGCTTTAGGTTGTGCCACATAATGCCAAAGGGGGAGATTGTTAGGTTGGTTTTCTGTTGATATAAGTTGGCTTTAGTGGCACTAAATCTGGGGAGCTCGGTTTGTGGAATCATAATTATTTTTGAGCAGTTTGAGCAGTCATGTTGAACATAATGTTGCAACATTATATACAACATGCGGGATCTGGGTCATTGGTGCGTATGCTGAAATGCTGTTTTGGTCTACAGATCTGTTGTGATGATATCAGATCTGATTTATAGCCTAGGATCTTGGGGGTTTCTGAATTGGTCGATGAAATATCTTGGTGAGATTTTTCTGTTCCTTGTTACCCGAATTTGTTCCTTAATTGATGGGAGGAGATTTGTTTAAATCATTTTACCAGAATGGTTAAATAACTCCTTGATCTATGGGATTTCTTACCCAAAATGATCCTAGATATATTGGCGGAATATCTACATTAAAGAGGAACTTATTTACCCGCAAATAGTGGTTACAAGATCGGTTGAAGATATGTGCGGTTGAAGATTTTATATCTGTATGGTTTCAGATCTTGTATTATTGTTTAGATCTTCTCCAGATATTCTGTTGTATACTGGTATGCATAAGATCTGCTGAAGATGTGATTAAAGATTTCAATCCTCAAATATGGTATAAGAGATCTCGTTTATTAGTCATGTTGAATGATATGTTGAACATTATGTTGCAACATAAGATCCAACAAGCTATGTCGGAAGGATCCATCTTGCTGAGTCAGAAGTCTGGAAATGCATGGCGATTATGGAAGATGGATTCCTCAGATATCCTTTCAGATTCTTCTAAGTATTCTTGTATATATTGTTGCAATTGAAGATCTGTTGGAGATATAGTTGGAAGTTGCTATCTCTCGAAAATTGTTGAAAAATTTGTTAGAGAGATATATCGCATGTAATGTTTTATTCATCGGATCCTTGTAGATACATGGAACCACTTGCCCGAAGTAGTTTCGGAAATTATGGGTTGCCGATCCGCATCTGATATGATTGAACGTCCTTCCTTATTGGCCCGTCGATTGAGGGGGAGCGGGATATAGAAGGGGCGTGCGGTTTTGCGGCGAGGGCAGGGGCTTTTGCGAAAGACCATCAAGAACTCCGGGAGGGAGATCGACTACGCACGTAGGGTTCAAGGGAGTTGAACTAGTCGATTGTGCAAGGGGATCTTGCATGCAAGGGGAGCTTACATAGATTACTCCACGGGGTTGATTGAGATCACTCCTTGCGGTTTGTATTGAGGGGGAATACGCTTCTCCTAGTATAGATCTGATATTAGTGATTGTAATCATTATTTATTATAGTGGAGTAATCTGATTTTCTGGACGTGGCCCCACAGATGTAGGTGTGCGTACCGAACTGTGTTACAAAGTTCTAAATGTCGTGCTTGGTTCTTGTTTTTAATCATTCGATTTTCTTGATTATTAACTGTGTACTGAATCTCAGTTACTAACTAAAGTACAATCAAAACATGACGCGGCTTGAAGAAGATCGATAAAGAGAAATATGGTTTTTTTATATGCTTCCCTTAAATCTTCTGTATTTTGATAGTAGTCCCTTAAATATGATTATTTGCTTATAAGTCCCTCAAATACATGTCTTAAACATTAATAGTTCTTCTTGTCTCTATTCTGTCAAAAACTTAACACAACTTCATTTCTGCTGTAGTTAAAGATGCACTGGACTAACCTACCCTTGGGATTAACAGCACGTGAGCCTCACCGTGTTCTTAATGGATGGAAAAACTTATGAGATCTCAGACCATCAATTCTCTCCCTCTCTCCTCTCTTTCTCCTCTCTCTTTCTCTCTCAGATTATCCGCCCACCATGCCTCAATCCTTGATGAAAAGTTGATGAATAAAGTTTGTTCAAGATTTGAGTTCCTTGCAAGTTGGATCAGTGAGATTTGAGGTAAAAATTATAAATTTCTCCCTCATAGTTCCTGACAATTGATTTAAATGGTGACTTATGTTTTTTTGGAAAAATTTTCAATTTTTATGGGTTTTCTATTCGATTGACGGGGTTTCTGACTTGGTTTAAAGTGTGAGAGGAGAAAATCGTTTGATACGAATGTTTTAAGTATGAGAAGGAGACATCACTTGGTTTTTTAAAGTTCAATTTTTATGTGTTTTTGCATAATTTATAGGTTTTTCACTGGTTGTAATGCTAAATTTCTGGTTTATTTGACTGGTTGTACTACATGTAGTCAAACACTGACTGGTTTCAATGCGTGTTGCATTAGATAATATTCATTAGTGTTTTGATTTCAGATATATGAATTACATGTCTATGTCATATATGTTTTTGATTTCATATATATGTATTGCATATATATGTCTGTGTTTTGATTTCATTAGAAAATTGTATTTGTACAACAAGTTTTTCATTTCATATATATTGTCATGTGTTTCACAACTGTTTTGATTTCGTATATATGTCTTATATCTCTTGTATGTTTTCATATAGGAAGGAGGCGGAGATGCATGAAGGAGTCCAAACACTGTTGCTTAGGTTTTTTTAAGAGACGATGCTGCTTGGATTAAAGAAAGTAGAGGATATTGTTGGATATTAAGCATCCCTAATGATGTTTTGATGATGATCAACAAATGATTAGTACTAATCTATTTCATCAAGTGTGTAGATATTACAAAGTTAAGGAGAATGAAGCTTTACGTCAACAAAATGAAACCTTACGTCAAAAGTCAACAAAAGCCAAGGAGCTTAGCCAAAGAAAGGAATTCAAGTTAAAAGCTTTGGAGAAAAGTGTGGAAGCTCAAACCAAGGCCAAGGAGCTATATTGGGGTTAAGGCATGAAGAGGAAGATATTCAAAGCATCAAGAAGCTAAAAATTAGGTATTTTTGATGTATTTATTATTCATGCTCTTAGATCTTTTGTAGGCCTTAGGATTGGAGTCACACAGACACTATATGGTTCTTAAAACGTATTAAATGATTGGATTGTTTAAAAATTATTTTGAAATAATTTCATGATGTTTTAAAGCCCTAAACCCATGAATCAGAATAAGTCAACTATTTTTGGATAATAATCGACTACTTTGAATAGGTGAGAAGTTCTGCTTTCTGGACTCCAAAGGAGTCGATCGTAGTTTATTTGGAAGTCGACTACCATCATAAGGGCAGTCGACTATTTTGAGCTTCCAGACAGACTTCCAGATTTTTACGGGATTTTATTTTTCTAGACGTTTGGAGGGCATTTATGGGATTATTTTTCAACGGAAATATGGCTTATAAATATAGGGAGATGGCTGGAGTTATTATGGTAATGAATGAGTAAATTTTTAAGTCTTTCATAAGCATTCAAATCATTTTCCAAGCTCTCTCTCTCTCTCAATTTCTAAAGACTAGTTCATTTTCAGTTTTGAAAGCTTTTAAGAATTGATTTCTTGGTTTAACTTGATTTGATTTCTCCATGTTTCGATATTTATTTTTAGAGAAACAAATCAAAAAGCTTTATTTGATTCTCTTGCGATTTAACTTCAATTTTCTCAAGAATCAAAGAAGAAAAGTTTTCCTTAGCCACAATTCAAGCTCCAATCTTTTTGGCTATAGGACATTGTGAGCACAACCATCATTAATCAAGAGGTTTGTAAACCCACTAAGATAGTGGTGGTAAGTGCATATGTAATTTGATTCATTTGTTGCATTTGTTGTATTGAGAAAAGCCTTATTAAAGGACCTCTTGGAGGGAGGTAATTGTTGTAAGTTGGAAACCCAAGTGTAATTAGGCAAGCGTAGAAGCCCTCATTAAAGGCATTTGCTCTCTTGTTGAATAGAGTTAGTAAAAAATCCAAACAAGAGGTTGGGGACTGGAGTAGCCCACAGTGAGTGAACCAGGATAAAATTCATGTGTGTTTCCGTTGGGATTGTCTCTACTTTCTACTTGCTTGCATAATTGTGTTTATTATTCCGTTGTGCTACATTGCTACTAACTCTAAGTTCATTGCAAGCATCATCTCGTGTTAGTTAAGCTCTTGAGTAAGTAACTCTATCAAGTAGCCTAGGGTAAACTTGAGGGATTGATTTTATTTGTGGCACGTGTTGGGATATTGAGACACCCCAGTGGAGATTTGATGATGTTCACGAATGATATGGTACTAACATCTTAATAAATTGTGTAGAATATGAACAATGTGATGATCAAAGATTTAGAACAAAAGATAGAGCCATGGAGAACAAGGATGTGAAGTAGCTCAACGATAGAACAAAGATAAAGCTATGAACATAGAGCCATTCAAGAGTCAAGAACAGAAGATTCCAAGTTTAAGAAGAAGACTTAAAGGCTCTAGACAAAGTGGACAAGACTCAAGATTCAAGACTATGTAAAGTTGTGTAAGTTTTGTCTTAGTTTGTAAAAGCTTTAGATTTGGAGCTACGCACACTAACATATCACAAAAATGATGTCAAATAATCTTAATATTGTTATGAATAGGCCCATTGGGCCCATTGGGTATCCAACCCACTATTGAAAGCTATAAATACAAGGGTAGGGGACTCTTAACCCTCTACACCTATTTCCCTACTTTTCCCTTCACAACACGTTATCAGCACGATCACGCTCGTTGGAGGAGACGGCGGCTCGCGGGGAAGGAGATCCATCAATCGCTCAGATTCAATAAGATCGTAATCTTCTCAACGGGGAGCGAAAAGGGCATCCTTCACCAACCGTCGACTAGATTCCCTTGTCGAATCTAGAGGTAAAAATCAAAACTTTTAGATCTAAATTTGCTTTTCACGTTAGATCTGCATGTTTTAGGATCAAAAAGTTTAAAACTCGGTAAACATCACAATTTTATTTTAGATCCGCATGTCTAAAAACAATAAAAAATAAGTTTTTGGCGATCTAAATTCTCGAAAAATCTGTTTCCCCCCCCCAAACCTTGATCCATACCCCGCACGCCTGAAAGGCTAAACGGCGGCACCCTACGAGTGCCGTCGGCGGAAAAACGCTGCGGCCATCGGCCGCGGCCACGCTGCCGCCGCCACAGGCCACGGCCAGCCGTCACGACGGCACGCAACGCGGGCCCCCCTAGGGTTTTTCGGAAACCCTAGCCCTTAACGGGCCAATTTTTCGGGGGAGGCCCAATTAACCCTAATGGGTTGTTTTCATGGCCCAAAAAGCCAGAAAATTAGCCCATTTACATAAATAATTTTTCTTCTTTATTTTTGGCCCTAAAAAGCCCAAAATAATTAAAAGGAACTTTAAAGGGTTTTAAAGCGGTAAACAAAACATTAAAATATGGATCAAAGGTAAAAGTTTTTCAAAATAAATTATTTGCACGTCACACACAATTTAGATTATTTAAATTAATCTTTACATGCCTGTGATTGATTATCTGCGTGGTTGTATGTTTTCAATATATTATCTGCGTGGATGTGCAAATTAGGCTATGTTTTTAGGGATCAGCCAGGTTTCCGACACTTTTTAATTTCCTGCAAAAATTTTTTGAGAGAAATTTGTAAGTGAGGATATAAATGTAAAAAGAAGACCGAAGGACACCAAAAAGGAGCTGAAGGTGTACGCACAATGAAGATAGGGGCTTATCTCTGAAGTTCCCGAGTTGTATTTTATTCTTTCATGCTATTTTTGATGTAACTTCGGACTGTACTTCTTTTTATTTCGGTGTCGGCTGGCTGATCCCCATAGTCCTAAGTCATTTTCTTTTTCATTGCTTATGCATCAATTGCGTGGATGTTAATTATTTTTAATATCATGTTTAATGTTACAATGAAACTGCCTAACAGCATGCGTGAATGTTAACCTTTGTTAATTATTCACATTATGAAACTGTAAAAAGCATGTATGTTAAATTTACTTTAATAAGATACATGCTATGAAAAATGTTTGAAATACATGCGTGGATGTCTATTTTACTCAGTTTAAATGATACATGTTGTTTTTTATATTGCTAGATCATTCAATGGCCAGACTTGCAAATGTCGATTTTTCGGTCCTGAAGGCCGATGGGTCAAACTACCTGAGTTGGCAGTTGGACCTGAAGTTCCATCTGCGCTCTCATGGTTTCAGTCTCACAAAGACTGAGAAGGCAACAATAAGTACTGTTGGGGTTTTGGCGGACCCCCAGAGCTCGGATCCGTGTCCGTCCTAAGTCAGACGGACCACGGAGGCACAAAAAAGCGCAGCGGAAAACCAGAAATCATATTTCTACACTAGCTAAACTATTTAGCTAGGCTCTGGGGAGCCAGAACCTAGCCCGATCTATGCCGACTTGGAGTGGGTCTGACCACCCCAAGAAGGATCTACACTAAGCGACTAATTAAAACTACGCTAAAAACGCTTAATCCACATACCTGGAATCTTGGCCCTGGAGCAGGCAAGATGTACCGCACCGTCTTGAGAAGCTCCTCGTAGCCGAGCCGCGTTGACCCGATCTCCCTGAGCCGCCTCGCACCCTCGCACCGATCCGCCCGAGCCGCTTTCGCCTCCGAGCCGATCACACGCGGTAGAAAGTTTCACTTGAGAAGAACCCGCGTCTTAGACGTCCGGATCAGATCCAAACCCCCTTCGTAGTCGTGCTAGGACTACTCCGGAGAATAGGAAAATTAGAGAGAGAGATTTAGTCGCCGATCGAGCCTGCTCTAAAATTCTGGAGCTACTCGATCGTTGACTGGTGTATGTTTCACGAGGAGAGTGCACCCCTATTTATATAGGGAGTGAGCACTCAACTTATCGTTGCGGGCAATGTGGGACAATCCCCATGAAGAGAAAAAATAAATTAAGTCATTTGGCTTAATTTCAACTTTAAAGTTAGCCTTTCACAAAGTCAAACTTTAACGAATTAATTCTCCTCACATACTAAACTTCAGACACCAAACAAGCTATCAATCAGAAAAGCTTGGAATGGTGAACGCGTAGGAACTGACGGTGACGAATTTCGACTTCGTTTGACCCCTCAAACAATTGCTCAAAGTTTAGCAATTTTCACAAAATTCGTAGCCGTCATTAGGGTTTTCAAAACCCCTAATTTGACTTAAGTTGCGGGCGCGCCCGCTAGACTTAGCGGGCGCGCCCGCCCAAGGGGGCAAGGGCGGGCCGCCCGCCCGCTGCACACAGCGGGCCATGCCCGCTGCTGCAGCGGGCCACACCCGCTGTGCAACGGGCGTGCGCCCGTTGCAGCCAGCGGGCGTCGCCCGTTTGCCTTTGCACATGGGCCTTTTGGCCCAGTGGGTCTAACCCACTTCCACTTGAACTCTTTCTGCGTTTCTGGGCTCGTTTGAGCTCCGATTTGGACGCGGTTTGAACCTGTGTTTAGACCGGGACGATCCCGTCATCCAGGTAACCCTTTCCAACAAGTTTGTTCCTACTAAATTCGTTGTAACTAATTTACAACACGTTTAGTCAAAGTTAGCATCTAATGTAACGTTGTGTCCCTATTGCTAATGCGACTAACTTTCACAACTTAACTTGTGAATATCATCAAATGACATTTCTCTCTATTCTATATTCCTATTACTAAGACACGAGCACTACTCGGTGTGAGACCATACAGCCTGACCTTACTACAGGTTGGGGCTCGAAACCCCTAGACGACGGTCACTACGAGCAGTAGCTGTCGTTCCTGTTTCAGAGTCATCATAACGTGATCGACCCTTTGACAAAAGTATCATAGGGTTTGCATTGGCTGTGTCAGTGATGAATTCCGTTAGCTAAAATCCCTTCGTCAAGACTGTGTTATTGTTGGCCTAGGGTATGGTTTACTGTCAACCCTATTAGACAACATTGGTCAGTATACGGCGGTCTTTATTGTATACACGTTGTACTACTTGCAACGTACCCCGGCTGAGGATTAACATAAAGACCGTACTGAGCCTATAACACTAACTTCCCTTTAATGGAAGTGACGAATTCCATCTCAGTCATTTACTCACCTTGAGAGCTTCAGGTGCAACCCAACCTAAGATCTTTCATCAGGACTGGTCCTCGAAGCTAGATCATGGGTCTAAGCTACACCGTCCGCTCACAGGTTGGTACAGATGACTTCTGGTCTTAAGGATCAACTAACCTATCATCACCCTAGAGTTATTAAAGACAGATCATTAAAGTTAACCATTTAATAACTCTAACTTGGTCGTTCAGTGAACTCATTCTCTAATGAGCACCTGTGTCTCGTCTCCGACTTCGCTAAGTCGAATGACTATGAGATCATCATTACCCGAAGGCAAGACGAAGACACAGTGATCTATCCGATGTGTCGATATCCAGTTCTCGACACATCTATGATCACGAACCGTTTAAGACTTACGTTTCTATTCGGTCACTTACTTACTCATAATCGAGATCTCATCTAGATATGTAAGGACCTAACTATAAGTCGATGGATATCATCTAAGTATATTAATACAAATCTTTTTATACCTAGAATAATACGTACCATATACGGTATGAACAAGACATATAATCAAGATAAATTGCCCTATTGGCATATATCTTCCTACATCTCCCACTTGCACTTAGGCTATTTATCTCGGTATCTCATACCGTTATAGCATATCAGTCACTTTGACATTTGATATGACAAACCTAAGAATGGTTCTACTAATAGGTATCTACAACGAATTTTAATGGATTGAAATTACATCTCTTGATCACACAGGGTTGATCCTTTGGAAAAATGATCTGGATCAATTTTCCTAACTTTGTATAGCTAACAGTTAGCTTATACGATTTAGATGTGGGGTCTAACATTTCCGTAAGTCAGTTCTAGCTCATTCCACTTTATTGTGTCAATATGTCAAGTACATATTTGACACCCTAAGTCTCTATATATATACTATTAAATCAAAACAATTTTGACTTAATGATTTATATAGAAGATTCATTAAAGTGAAAAAATCCTTTTTACTTAGTCCGAAAAACGGAACTAAGTATATGAGCTCGCTCCCACTGACTTTAAGAATTACCTGGTCAAATTTCTTTAACATAATATCTAAATCATATTTAGGTTTATGTGCAAAATATAACCATTTGGTAAGTGCCTCAGATGGAATGTACAAGTGTCAGATTCGGTTTGACGAATGAGTCAAGTCAAGATCGTTTTAAGGAAACTTGACATTGACTCGTTCAATCAAAACGTCCTACACTGTACTTATTCCTTTAACCACATTTAGTATTAGCTCTATTAATAACTAAATGCAGATAATCAAGAATTAATCTTGATTTGCGTATTTTTGTGTTCGCACACAATTTATACGCCCCCTGGAACCTGCACTTAACTACTGATTGACTTCTAGCATTTAGTCAGCTCCAAAATCAATATTATCGAAGCAATACACCATTATTCGAAAATATACGCAACCATCACAGAAAAGCCACATCCACAGAATTTAAGCCAATTCAATTTCAATTGCAACAAACGAGACATCCATTCCAAAACAACGGGTTCATTAAAAGAACCTTAATTTGTTTATCAAAAATAAACCTTGAGTGCAAAGCACTCATTCATTGTTTTCGATCCTTAAAGATGATACATTTTATTCAAATAAGAAAAATATCATCTCCATCACGATCAGCGTCTCCAGAAGTCTTTGAGCGGTCCCAGCAGCAACTGTTGCTTTAATTACCGACCGATCTCCGTGCTTCTCTAATCTCCAGTTCTTATCAGCCACCTGTATACAGTACACAGATGTCTATAAGTATCTCATACTATATGAATGGAAATAATTGCATTTAATTGAATTTTAATTTGTACCTGAGGTGGAGGCATCAGTATGCCCCTTCTTCTTCTCTGCAAGATAAATCTTGCAGTTCCTCTTCCAGTGGCCAATCTTGTGGCAATGGAAGCACTCAGATTTCGACGGGGCCCCTTTGTTCTTCTTCTTCCCATTCTTAGCCTTCGCAGGTTGTGGGACCTGCCTCTTCTTTCCTTTGCCTTTCGGCTTGTCGGAAGTTGCAGAGCCAACAACCAGTGCAGCCGGCTTCTTCTCAATCTCCTCAAATTGCCGGAGCATATTGAGGAGACCAGGAAGATCCGTCTCAAGGCTGTTCATTATAAAGCCAGTTATAAAGGGCTTGAACTCGGGAGTTAAAGACTTTAGGATAATGTCCGTGGACATCTCATTGTCCAGGACAAATCCTAACTGGGCGGCGTCCTCCACGTACCCGATCATTTTGATAACATGATCTTGTACGGGTCCTGTCGTCATCTTCGTGCCCCAGAGGTTACTAGTAGCTTCGAACTTGGCAGCTCTGGATCGCTTGCCATACAACTCTTGTGCATTAAGGAGTATGCTCTGAACATCCATATGTTCATGCTTCCTTTGCAGCTCGTTGGTCATCGAAGCTAGAGCAAGGCATCTTGCCTTCTCAGCATCCCTCTGGTACAACTTGAAGGCTTCTTTCTCTTCGTGGGTTGAATCCTCATCGGGCTTGTCCGGAGCGTCCTCGAATAATATGTATCCAATCCCAGCTAGGGAAAGGACCAACTTAATGTTCCTAAGCCAGTCTTTGTAGTTGGTTCCATCCAGCACGTTCTTTTCTACCATGTATTTTAGACCTAAGTCCATTCTGCATTTTATAGATACTTTAGTTAGTATATGTTCGTAGTATAGTTTTAATGGTTTTAATAAAACTATATTCTCCCACTAAATTTATTTAAAGCCATAATAATAAACAATTTATTATAAAATAATATTTGTGAGAGAGGGATCCGACTACCATGAGTCTGACAACCTTGAGTGTATCTCAACAAGTTGTCCGACTCTGCAGTCGGTAGACGAACTCGTCGTCAATCATATTTACTATGATTCCCTATCGATTTTTACCCCTAGTCATTTGTGATCATGAGTGTGCTCAACCGGATCACAATGGCTAGCCTAGTCGGACCCTTGTTTTCGTGTCTAGCCTGACTTGCCCCTTTGCTCGGTGTATGCACGACGCGCCGGTTTGGGTCAGGTCTTAGACTACATTCTTGGTTAGACTTACGTCGAAGCTCGAGGGATGAGACAACGGTTTCAGTCAGGTCAAGATGTCAATCAAGAAATCGGTTTCTATAAGATTGACATGTCACGGCTTGAGTGTAGCTCAACAACCGGAACATGTTTCTTACAGTTGCCAACTCCTAAAACAAGGAGGGCTACGATTTATCTTGAACAAGATTATTATCGTATTGACTTAGGTATAGTCGATGGACTTACATAGTCATGAATCGACTCCTTGCGGTCCAGCGGACGCGGCCAGGGAATTGACTAAGCCAGGACCACTTGTTACCCAGTCTAGCTAGGTTGGTCCAAAAACTTTAGCCAAGCACATTGACCGACATCATGATCCATTGAAGGAGTTGTCATCAATCTTATGTTTTCCAAACAACTAAATGGCTTTTAATTAAAAGAACTAGTTAATCCTTATCAACTAGTGGATCCTAAAATTCAAAATTTTTCAGATTGGTTGAATATCTTTTATTAAGTCCTTATCAACTATAAGGTTCTACGTTCAACTTACTACCCCAATCTTATTAGGATTTTAATAAAACAATTCAACATTTTTGTCTTTTGTGAAAATCATTATTTAAACATTTTAATGAAATGATTTACAAACAAAGGGACTATCCTAATCAGGTATTAGGTTCGAATGTTGTTTTGTTTTATCAAACATAACATGTCACTAATTAAAATTTCATCTCATAAAATTTTAAATATTTAATGGCTAACCTAATAAGGTTTACAAGTCCATGAAACAACTAATTTATCAACATAAATAAAATGTTCATTTTATGACATACATGAGCATTTGCAAGTTCTAAAATTATCTACATAATTAAAACATGCAAATATAAATTTTAACACTTAAAATTAAAGATTAAAATTTAAAGCCTTCATAAAAAATTTTATCGCATAAAACTAGGTCGTACAAAATTATCTAATAATTTTAAACCTAGGCCTTTAAAAATTTTTAACCTTATTTCTAAAATTAAAATATCACATAAAAATTTTAGAAACATCTATGTAGTAAAAGAAATTAATTTATATTACATCTCATGAAATAAAATTATTTCTATTATTTACATATTTAAAACAATTTTAAAACTCTTTTAAAATCTTTTAGAAATCCTTTTTAGAAGCTTTCAAATAAAGTTTAAAGATTTCTAACTTTTATGTAACTAAAGAAAAATTCTTAAATTTCAAAAATAAAATTTTTCTAAAGTTTACATAAACTTTAAACACCCTTTAAAAATTTTTAATGTCTCATAAAAATTTACAAAGTATTTAAAACATAGTAGACTACTTTTAGTTTTATAGCATAAAAATAATTGTCCCAAAATTAAAACAAATTTCCGTGTTGCAAAATTAATTTTTGAAACACAAAATTATTTTCAAAACTAATAAAAAAAAGTTTTGAACATGCAAGCTAAGCATTTTTAATAATTTAAAAAGTCGCTATAGTAGATCTATAGCATAACCGTGGCTCTGATACCACTGTTGGGGTTTTGGCGGACCCCCAGAGCTCGGATCCGTGTTCGTCCTAAGTCGGACGGACCACGGAGGCACAAAAAAGCGCAGCGGAAAACCAGAAATCATATTTCTACACTAGCTAAACTATTTAGCTAGGCTCTGGGGAGCCAGAACCTAGCCAGATCTATGCCGACTTGGAGTGGGTCTGACCACCCCAAGAAGGATCTACACTAAGCGACTAATTAAAACTACGCTAAAAAACGCTTAATCCACATACCCGGAATCTTGGCCCTGGAGCAGGCAAGATGTACCGCACCGTCTTGAGAAGCTCCTCGTAGCCGAGCCGCGTTGACCCGATCTCCCTGAGCCGCCTCGCACCCTCGCACCGATCCGCCCGAGCCGCTTTCGCCTCCGAGCCGATCACACGCGGTAGAAAGTTTCACTTGAGAAGAACCCGCGTCTTAGACGTCCGGATCAGATCCAAACCCCCTTCGTAGTCGTGCTAGGACTACTCCGGAGAATAGGAAAATTAGAGAGAGAGATTTAGTCGCCGATCGAGCCTGCTCTAAAATTCTGGAGCTACTCGATCGTTGACTGGTGTATGTTTCAACGAGGAGAGTGCACCCCTATTTATATAGGGAGTGAGCACTCAACTTATCGTTGTGGGCAATGTGGGACAATCCCCATGAAGAGAAAAAATAAATTAAGTCATTTGGCTTAATTTCAACTTTAAAGTTAGCCTTTCACAAAGTCAAACTTTAACGAATTAATTCTCCTCACATACTAAACTTCAGACACCAAACAAGCTATCAATCAGAAAAGCTTGGAATGGTGAACGCGTAGGAACTGACGGTGACGAATTTCGACTTCGTTTGACCCCTCAAACAATTGCTCAAAGTTTAGCAATTTTCACAAAATTCGTAGCCGTCATTAGGGTTTTCAAAAACCCTAATTTGACTTAAGTTGTGGGCGCGCCCGCTAGACTTAGCGGGCGCGCCCGCCCAAGGGGGCAAGGGCGGGCCGCCCGCCCGCCCACTGCTGCAGCGGGCGGGCGCCCGCTGCGTGCAGCGGGCGCTGGCCCGGCGCTGGCCCGCTGCGTGCAACGGGCTGTGCCCGCTGCGTGCAGCGGGCGCTGGCCCGCTGTGCAGCGGGCCACGCCCGCTGTGCAGCGGGCCGCCCGTTGCAGCCAGCGGGCGTCGCCCGTTTGCCTTTGCACATGGGCCTTTTGGCCCAGTGGGTCTAACCCACTTCCCCTTGAACTCTTTCTGCGTTTCTGGGCTCGTTTGAGCTCCGATTTGGACGCGGTTTGAACCTGTGTTTAGACCGGGACGATCCCGTCATCCAGGTAACCCTTTCCAACAAGTTTGTTCCTACTAAATTCGTTGTAACTAATTTACAACACGTTTAGTCAAAGTTAGCATCTAATGCAACGTTGTGTCCCTATTGCTAATGAGACTAACTTTCACAACTTAACTTGTGAATATCATCAAATGACATTTCTCTCTATTCTATATTCCTATTACTAAGACACGAGCACTACTCGGTGTGAGACCCTACAGCCTGACCTTACTACAGGTTGGGGCTCGAAACCCCTAGACGACGGTCACTACGAGCAGTAGCTGTCGTCCCTGTTTCAGAGTCATCATAACGTGATCGACCCTTTGACAAAAGTATCATATGGTGTGCATTGGCTGTGTCAGTGATGAATTCCGTTAGCTAAAATCCCTTCGTCAAGACTGTGTTATTGTTGGCCTAGGGTATGGTTTACTGTCAACCCTATTAGACAACATTGGTCAGTATACGGCGGTCTTTATTGTATACACGTTGTACTACTTGCAACGTACCCCGGCCGAGGATTAACATAAAGACCGTACTGAGCCTATAACACTAACTTCCCTTTAATGGAAGTGACGAATTCCATCTCAGTCATTTACTCACCTTGAGAGCTTCAGGTGCAACCCAACCTAAGATCTTTCATCAGGACTGGTCCTCGAAACTAGATCATGGGTCTAAGCTACACCGTCCGCTCACAGGTTGGTACAGATGACTTCTGGTCTTAAGGATCAACTAACCTATCATCACCCTAGAGTTATTAAAGACACATCATTAAAGTTAACCATTTAATAACTCTAACTTGGTCGTTCAGTGAACTCATTCTCTAATGAGCACCTGTGTCTCGTCTCCGACTTCGCTAAGTCGAATGACTATGAGATCATCATTACCCGAAGGCAAGACGAAGACACAGTGATCTATCCGATGTGTCGATATCCAGTTCTCGACACATCTATGATCACGAACCGTTTAAGACTTACGTTTCTATTCGGTCACTTACTTACTCATAATCGAGATCTCATCTAGATATGTAAGGACCTAACTATAAGTCTATGGATATCATCTAAGTATATTAATACAAATCTTTTTATACCTAGAATAATACGTACCATATACGGTATGAACAAGACGTATAATCAAGATAAATTGCCTATGGGCATATATCTTCCTACAAGTACTGCCTCAGCCGACAAGGATGCTTCAGTGGAAGCACCTCATACAGAGGAAGTTTCCGATATATTAAAGGCGAAAGCCATTATATATATCAGGAAACATTTAGACTCGACCCTGAAGGACGAGTACCTTACTGTAGAGGACCCTTACGAGCTGTGGGACGCACTCGAGGAAATGTACAGGCATCAGAGAGATGTCATACTCCCCCGTGCGCAGTACGAGTGGACTCATCTCCGCATACAGGACTACAAATCCGTAGCGGAGTACAACTCAGCACTCTTCCGTATCACCTCACGCCTGAAGTTGTGTGGTGAAACGGTGACGGAGAAAATGTTGCTGGAAAAGACGTTCACGTCTTTCCACGAAAAGGACATGATCTTATGCAACAATACCGTGAGAGAAAGTTCACAAAGTACTCTGATCTGCTTTCATGCCTGCTTATGGCTGAACAGAACAGAGACCTGTTGGTTGCCACTCACAACCTGTGCCCTCCTAGCTCCGCTCTACTGCCACCTCCTGCAGAGGCACACTTCCAGTCTTCCCAGAAGAAGAAGATGGACAAAAAGGCGAAATTCCAGAAATGGAAAGAACAAAAGTAGCGGAAGAAGGCCACTTCCCCAGCTCCTCCTCAGAACCAGAAGTTCGTGGACAAGAAGCAAAAGAGGGTGTCCAACAAAGGTGGCACTCCCAAGAAAGACTGGGAGGACAAGTGCTCCAAATGCGGAATGACGGGCCACTGGTCCAGAATCTGCCGCACACCAAAACACCTCCAGGACCTCTACCAGGCAAGCCTCAAGCCTCGAGCTGAGACAAACCTGATTGAGAGCGCAGCGTTGCCAGAGACCTCATGGACTCCTGAAGACTTCATGGGAGATGACACTCTCTAGTTCTGGACCACTTCTATGTACTAGCAATGTATCTTCTTTTTATGCATCGTATATAGTTTTATTTCCATGTCAAACAATATTTTGAGCATTTATTTTTATGAAAGTAGATCTTTTCTTTTCATATCATTTACTGCTTGAATGTCTTTCTTTTTAGATATGGAATTAATATGCCTAGTGGACAGTGCATCGACGCACTCGATCCTTCAAAACATAGCTACTTCACGAGCATAAGTAGCTATTCTGGTCCACTGAGAACAATCTCAGGACCAGCAAACATAATCGAAGGATCAGGGGAAGCAATTATATTGCTCCCCGGTAACACACAAATCACACTTAAAAATGCGTTATACTCCCCTAAATCTATCCGAAACCTCCTAAGCTTTAAAGATATCCGTTTAAACGGATATCACTTAGAGACGGTCGAGGAAGATAAAAGGAAATACTTCCTTGTAACGTCTCTTACAAATGGTTCAAAAACCATTGTGGAACGTTTCAAGGGACTCCCCTCGGGACTCTACCAAACAAGTATACAAACTCCAGAAACATCCATGGCGGAGCACCTGCAGTGCCCCCAAACACCAGAATTCCAACTCTGGCACAGTAGACTGGGACACCCTGGCTCTGTTATGATGTACCGCATCATAAAGAGCTCCAGGGGTATAGACCTGAAGAACCTGAAGATTCTTCAAAAAGGCAAATTCCCATGTCCACCCTGTTACAAGGGTAAACTGATCACGAGACCCTCTCCACTGAAAGTGGACGTGGAGTCCCCCAGCTTTCTGGAAAGAATCCACGGAGACATTTGTGGGCCGATACACCCATCAAGTGGTCCGTTCAGGTACTTTATGGTCCTGATAGACGCGTCTACTAAGTGGTCACATGTGTGTCTACTGTCCACCCGTAACCTAGCACTATCTAAGCTTTTAGCTCAGATAATCAAGTTACGGGCCCAGTTCCCCGACTACCAGATAAAGAAACTTCGTCTGGAAAATGCGGGGGAGTTTACGTCACAAGTCTTTCTAGACTATTGTCAAGCTCAGGGAATTGAAGTCGAACATCCTGTAGCACACGTTCACACCCAAAATGGGTTAGCAGAATCTCTAATTAAGAGACTGCAATGGATTGCTCGTCCATTATTACTTCAATCCCAGATGCCAGTGAATGCGTGGGGTCATGCAATTTTGCATGCTGCATCTTTAATAAAATTAAGACCTTCTGGAGGTCAGCCATATTCTCCAATGCAACTAGCACTTGGAGCCCCACCAATTGTCTCACACTTGAGAATATTTGGTTGTGTAGTATACGTCCCCATAGCACCACCACAAAGGACAAAGATGGGTCCACAACGTCGTCTAGGCATTTATGTTGGGTTTGACACCCCTCCATAATTAGATTCCTAGAACCCCTTACGGGAGACGTTTTCAAGGCACGTCTAGAAGACTGTGAATTCGATGAAACATCGTTTCCAAGACTAGGCTCACAGACAAAGAAGCCCGAAGCTTCAGAATGTATCACTTGGGATACAAAGACATTATGTCACTTTGATCCGCCCACAAGCCAGTGTGAGGAGGAGGTCCTGAAGATTCTCCACATCCAAAACACTGTCCATCTCTTGCCGGACAAATTTACTGACAACCAGAAGATTGTCAAATCACACGTCCCTGCTGCTAACACTCCAGCTAGGATTGACATACCGTAAAATGGATGCAATCCGACTGCAGCAGAAATGGTTGGACCTCTCAAAAAGAGAGGGCGACCACCGGGATCCAAGGACCAAGTCCCTCAAAAGAGTAGGACCCTTGGCAATGGTAAACAAATACCACCACAGGATGCTAATATAAGCCCTGCTACCCCATCTCTTCCAAACTCTCATGAAGAGGAAAGCCCGGGAGAAATGAAGTATCGATACACTATGTACGAACTGGGGAGTATTGGGACAGAAAGAGCACAACCATAGATGACACATTTGCGTGTAATATTGACATCAACGTCGCGTACTGCGACGATGATATTGAACCATGCTCTCTGATAGAATGTCAAAGCAGAGATGATTGGCCAAAGTGGAAAGCTGCAATAGGAGTGGAGTTGGATTCACTCACCAAACGCAAGGTCTTCGGACCCATAGTCCAGACACCAAAAGGTGTAAAACATGTGGGTTATAAATGGGTATTTGTTAGAAAACGAAATAAACAGAATGAGATCGTTCGCTACAAAGCAAGGCTTGTAGCGCAGGGTTTTACCCAACGTCCAGGGGTGGATTTTGAAGCCACATACTCCCCGGTCATGGACGCGATCACCTTCCTATTCCTCATTAACTTAACAGCCCAAGAGGGTTTAGATATGCAACTCATGGACGTGGTTACTGCATACCTATATGGCAACCTATACCGAGACATCTATATGAGATTGCCTGACGGTTATTCTTTGCCTGCAGCACTAAAAGAGAGAGAACGTGACATCTACTCAGTGAAACTGCAAAGATCATTATATGGTCTAAAACAATCTGGAAGGATGTGGTATAACAGACTGAGCGATTTCCTTGCAAAACAAGGATTCTCAAACGACCCAGTCTGTCCCTGCATCTTTATAAGAGCAAAGGCAACAGGATTTGTAATCATAGTCGTCTACGGGGACGACTTGAACCTCATCGGATCTCCTGAAGAGATCGCAGAGATTTCTAGAAGCTTGACAGAAACCTTCGAGATGAAAGACCTCGGAAAGTCAAAATTCTGTTTAGGTCTTCAAATAGAGCATCTTAACGATGGGATCCTGTTACATCAGTCAACTTACACATCGAACTTATTGAAAAAGATTCAGATGGATAAGTGCCACCCCCTCAGCACTCCAATGGTCGTCAGATCATTGGATATACATAAAGACCCCTTCCGGCTGCTAGAAGAGGGGGAGGAAGCACTAGGCCCTGAAGTGCCTTATCTAAGTGCTATCGGTGCACTTCTTTACCTGGCTAACTGCACTCGCCCTGACATAGCATTTGCAGTCAACTTACTAGCCAGATATAGTGATGCACCTACACAGCGGCACTAGGCCGGAGTTAAGCATCTTCTGCGCTACCTCCAAGGGTCCATAGACTTAGGTCTATTCTACAGGAAAGGGGCATCAACTGGTTTAGTTGGTTATGCTGATGCAGGATACAGGTCCGATCCTCATACAGAGAAATCTCAGACAGGATACATGTTTACTTATGGCGGCACAGCCATATCCTGGAGATCTGTGAAGCAGACCATGACAACCGTCTCATCCACTCACTCAGAGCTCCTAGCGATCTTCGAAGCAAGCAAGGAATGTTTCTGGCTATGCTCTGTGATCCAGCACATCCTCACCTCCACCGGCCTGATGATCGGCATTCTTGCGCCTACTCCACTTCATGAAGACAATGCTGCATGTATAGCCCAGCTACAGGACGGCTACATCAAAGGCGACAAGACGAAGCATATCTCCCCCAAGTTCTTCTGGACACACGACCTTCAGAAGCAGAAGCAGATTGAGGTACAGAAGATCTAATCATGTAATAACTTGGCGGATTTGCTTACCAAATCCCTGCCTACTAGTATCTTTGAGAAACTTGTATATGGGATTGGGATGAGGAGAGTGAGTAAATGTAAACTGGGTCAGGATGAGAGGACTATGAACTCATAGATACATAGGAGACTAATGTATAGATTCATAGGAAATCTGCAAGCCTGAAGCTTGGTCAGATGAGGGGGAGTCAACCGCAGAGTTGTACTCTTTTCCCTTGGCTACTGGTTTTTTCCCACAGGGTTTTCCGTAGTCAAGGTTTTGACGAGGCAACCTCATTGACTCTGGATCCTGAAGTATCCACCCCTAGACACATCCCCAAAACAGGGAAAGTTATGGATTAACTGTTCTTTATTTAACAAGGCAGTTATCCTAACTCGGATCCTGAAGAATCCACCTCTTATTCAATGTTGGTTGGATAAGGGGAAGTGTTATGAATAGGCCCATTGGGCCCATTGGGTATCCAACCCACTATTGAAAGCTATAAATACAAGGGTAGGGGGCTCTTAACCCTCTACACCTATTTCCCTACTTTTCCCTTCACAACAAATATGTTTTAAAATAATATATAAAAAATTTACTAAGTTTCAAATCATTTTGAAGAGAAACCCCCTTGTATCACAAAATAACCGACTATCCACGCCCTCTGATAGCCAATTATTGTGAAGCAGAAAATGAACCAGGACTTCCTGTCCGTAGTATCCGACTATCCCCTTTGGATAGCTGACTATTAGCCACAAGATAGCCGACTATCACTCTGGATAGCCGACTATCTGGGTCAAACGGCTATTAAATCACAAAATCATGATTTACACAAAGCTGTCGTTTCTAACCGTTGGAGGAGGATTTTAGGGAGTTGTTTTGAATTATTTTCACCCTCTATATATACCAGAGAGTTCAGAATTATTTCATATCAATTTTTGTACAATTTTTAATATATTCTAAGTTATTTTCAAAAGATCTCTCTCATTCAAAAGCTCTCTATTTTGGCCATTGTTTGAAATTCTTGTGCTTAATTTTTGCTGATCTTTTTTATTAATCTTTTGGCCTGAAAAACTTGTTTTTGAATTTCCATTCTTAAGCTCTAGTTTTTAAAGAGATTTCAATTCAAGTTTTCTTTTAATCATTTGAGCTTCACTTATTTATTTTGAGATCAAAAGATTTGATTTTTCTTATAGCCATACAAAAGCACTTGAGCTCCAAACTTTGGCTATATGATCAAGGTTGTACTCATCAATCTTCTACAGAGGTTTGTAAGCCTGAAGGGAATGCATTTGGTAAGTGGATCGATAAGATCAAGTGTTGTGAGGGAAGTGGATTGGAAATCCTAGTTAGTTATGTAACTAGGTGTGTAGGAAATACTTAACGATGAAAGCTAGATACTTGTATTGCTTGTTGCCATAGTGGATTAAATCTAGTGTGAGGTCAGTGGTGGGGAACCAGGATAAATCTTGGTGTCTGCTCTATGATTATTTTCTCATTAATTATTATTATTTACTCGCTTGTGATCTAATATTCTGTTGTGCATCTTAATCTTATTGCAAGTAATTTTATTTGGGTTGATTAAGTACCAAGAGAGGTAATTCTTCTTAGAGACTTAGGCAACTTTTAGAAGGGTTTCTATTGAACGAAAAAGTTTATTATTTATTTCAACACTATTCAACCCTCTTTCTAGTATTGTCTGCCACACACAGGATCTGATAGCAAGTATTTTTTTAAAAACACTAATCACCCCTCTAGTGTTTAGTCCGTCATCTACAAGATCCTACGGATATGACCGTTGGTTTTTTGCCATTGCAATGGGGGTTAAATGGTCAAACCCAATTTAATTATAACAGATTTAAGATATGTTGTACTATTAATGTTTAAGACATGTATTTGAGGGACTTACAAGCAAATACTCGTATTTAAAGGACTATTATGTAGGATCATTAATACAACGTTGGGCTTATATGTAAAATAATTATATCATGCGGGCTGCCATATTAAGTTAAGCCCATTAAAATTGATCTATTAAAGATAGTATGTATTTGGGCTTTAATGAATTGGTTAGGATGTAGGCCGTTAATGTGTAGAGACAAGTTGAGCTTTCCGCTTTAATGATGGGCTAAATCAAAAACCCTAAGGATGTAAGGACTCTTTAACTATAAATATGGTGGTCATGCTCCTCAGATCGGACGAACAAAAAGCCATCCTTTCGGCATCCCATCGATAGATTAGAATCAGAGAAAATCTAAAGGATTTCTCTCAGAGATTCATGTAGATCGGGAAGACCAACCACACAGAACTAAATATCTAAGCGCTATGGATTCAGGTACGCTTCTGCATTTAAGTTTCAGATTATTTCTCATTGATTTGACATGATTAATCTAGATTATTATCGATACTTTTCGTAAAATAATTTAGATCCAGTTCTAACAAATGGTATCAGAGCCTCATCATGTTAGATCAATGAGATCCACAATTTTTTTAGGTAATTTTAGAATCAAAAATCAGTTTTTCCGATTTTTTGTTTTTTTTTTAATTTTAAAAAAATTAATAAATACATGAGGGGCGGTGGCCTTCGGCTGTCGGACCCCCACAGTAGCATCAGGTTGGGGGCAGCGACGACCACAGCTGCCGCCAAACCCGTTTAAAGTTTTCCTTTTTAAAAAAGGAAAATAATTAGAGGGGCGGAGGCCGTCGGTTGTCGGACCCACGGACTCAGCATGCTGGGAGGCAACGATGGCCGAAACCACCGCCAAACCCCTCAGAGTTTTTCCTTTTATAAAACAAAATTGGAGGGGCGGCGGCCGTTAGCCGCCAGACCCCCAGAGGGACTGCGGTCGTCGGTTGTCGGACCCCCGCATAAACACGGGGGGCGATGACGGCCACAACCGTCGCCGCTCCAAACCATAAACTAGGGTTTTTACCCTAGTGAGCCGGCCCACCAACATTTTTAATAAAATAAAAAACCTTTTTAAAAACCTAGCGGGCTAAAGCCCACAACAACAGTGGGCCTCAGCCCACGACAACGCAGCGGGTTGCAGCCTGCAACAGAAAAACATAAAAAAAATTTGGGAGCTGGGTTGATTTTGTTTTGGGTCTGTGTTGGGTGTTTTAACACAAATTTAAATACCTTAAGGGATGGAACAAATGGAATATTGTATATAATTTTTCCCTTAAGAATATTTTTGTGTTAAAATTTTGATTTCATTTTAAATTCAAAATTTTGATATAGTTGATTATATATTTCGAAATAAATTAATTAAAATAACAACTTACCAGAGTGGACTCTCTTGTGGAAATTGTTTTATTTCGAAATATAAAAGGTTGTGAGCATACTTTTGTATGAAATTTTGCTTCAAATTTAGATTTAAATAAAAGTGGAAATAAAATGTGTATTTTATATTTCCACTTAAGGATAATTTTGTACCAATGTTGCTACAATTAAAATTCAAATTTTGCATGGATAAATATTTTGAAGTAAATTAATTGAAACAACAACCCACCAAAGTGGGCTCTCTTGTGAAAATTAATTTTATTTCAAAATATAAATGGTTTTGTGCATATATTTCATGTGAATATTTATCGGCCCAAAGGAAGATTAAATATTTAACATAATTATATGTGCATTTGTGGTATAAACACGTGATATTTATTTGGTTTTACATGTAAATTATAAATCAGTCCAAAAGAAGAATTATTATTTGACATGTTCATTATTATCAGTGTTTGATTATTATACCAAGATATCAATTACAAGTTAATATGTTGTCCAAATATAAATATTAATGGAGTACCTTATATCTTAAAAGATAGGAATTGCATGCGTTTTCAATGTTACTTAGCTAGTGTCATATTTTTGTTGTTCTCTTTTCAGCTTTACCTCCCGCGAATACTACTGCTATCATCAATTCAATTCCAGTTCTGAATGGCTTAACCTTCAAGTCATGAAAAGAGAACTTGCTGATAGTTCTCAGCGTCATAGATCTTGACCTTGCGATGAGGACTGGCTCTCTCCCACCTCTTACAGAAAAGAGTACCTCTG
This sequence comes from Scilla litardierei, assembly GCA_030789695.1. Lineage (NCBI taxonomy): Eukaryota > Viridiplantae > Streptophyta > Magnoliopsida > Asparagales > Asparagaceae > Scilla > Scilla litardierei. Next base: position 11,885,640 of record CM061137.1, on the reverse strand, counting down.
ATGAAAAGAGTGAGAATGAAAGGCTGAGAGAGATCAAATCGCATGTGCATGATGATTATGAAGAAGGCCATTCCAGAAGCATTCAGGGGCACAATGTCCGATAAAATCACCAGTGCAAATGATCCCTTTCTGATATTGAAAAGAGATTTGTCAAGAATGAAAAGTCTGAAATTAGTTCACTCTTGACAAATCTAATTTCAATGAGGTATAAGGGTAAACGGAACATAAGGGAGTATATTCTGGAAATGTCTCACCTTGCTTCTAAGTTAAAAGCATTTAAGCTTGAACTCTCTGAGGACTTGCTAGTGTATTTTGTTCTGATGTCTCTTCCTACTCGGTTTAGCTAGTTTGATGTGAGCTACAATTGCCAGAAAGAGACGTGGTCTCTGAATGAGCTTCTCCAGCACTGTATTTAGGAAGATGAAAGGCTGAATAAGATAAGACAAAAAGCGCTCACCTGACCTTTACCTTAACCTTCAAGAACAAGAAAATGAACAAGAATTCGGAAGCTGCAGATATGACATCTCAAAAGAAACAGCAAAGGGAACTGCATAGTTTAAAAGGTAATGTGTGTTTCTTCTGTGGAGCTGAAGGTGTTTCAGAGTGGGTCCCTCGGTGTTGGTGTGGTAATGCATAGTTTAAAAGGTAAGGTGTTTCTGTGGAGCTGAAGGTGTTGACCGTGGAGAACCCGGTCAACGTGGTCAAGGGACCCGCTTTGGGTCCCTCGGGGGCTTCGAATCGGTGCAGAAGGGGCGAGGGGAAGCCTCGGCCCTGGTTGAGACGCTCGGCCTCGGACAGACGCGCTCGGCCTCGGCTGGGAGGGGGACGAGGGGTAGCCTCAGTCGCCCGGGTAGATGCACGGCCGTCTGGTGGCGAGGGTGAGTCTCAGACCCGATTAGGACGCTCGGCCTCGGTAGGGCGTGCTCGGCCAAGGAAGGTTGAGGGTGAGGGGAAGCCTCACCGTCCGGTTGATCGAGTGGTCGGAGAGGGGCGAGGGGTAGCCTCGCCCCGTTGGTCTGTTGTTCACCTGCGTAGACGAGAACGCTCGTCAGGGGGCCGGACCTTAGTTCCGGCCAAATCCCCTCCGATGCCTAAGTCAGATAGAGATCTGAGAAAGGAGGCCCGGCGGAGACGGTCCGACTCGTGAGGAGATCGTGACGGCGTCTCTCGGCGCGAGCGGGGGAGGAAGGAGATGAATTGGGGGAACGAGGTCGTTGATGGAGTACCTTAGGTTCTGTTACCTCAGATGCGGTCCTCTTCGATGATGCCCACCCTCCCCTCATATAGGTGACTCGTCCTGATAATGTGCCATGATGTGACATCATGGCCATCATTCATGGGGACGTGCAAATGTGGGAAGTTTTGACCTCCACTAATTGCGCCCATCTTGATGAGGAGATGAATGTCCTGAAGGTGGCCATGATGGCTGGAGTGATGGACTCGGGCGGTTGCCATATCTGGCGGGCCATGATGGCTATAGAGTGAAGGCCATTTAAGTCGGGCCATTAAGCTGAGCCATTAAGCCGAGCCATGATGGCTAGAGAGTGATGGCTTTGGACGGTTGCCATATTTGGCGAATGTTTCCTTGACTTGGGCCCCGATTTCCTCCATTGTGGAAGTGGGCCTTCGTCATGTGTGGAGAAGCGCGGCCCGCCCGTGAGATCCTTGGGCCGAGGCCCCAAGGTCATAGTAGTCTGGTTGACCAGTCGTAGTTGACTTGGCTCTTCTGGGCCCGGCCAAACTAGTCCCGTTAACATGCCCCCATCTTCTGAGCTCTACCATTGTTGAGGTGGAGGTCGGGAGATGTAGTATAATGTGGGAGAAGTTGTACTCTCTGCAAAACTTTGGCCCGTCTTGCGGAGTTTGGCCGGGGACGATAGATCGTCAGCCCGAGATTCGTTCGGTCGTGGGGGAGTCGCCCATCGACTTACTGCCGACGAAGGAGATTCGTTCGGCGGCGAGGGGAGTTGCCCCTCGACTTATGGCCGACGAAGGAGATTCGTTCGGTGGCGAGGGGAGTTGCCCCCCGACATACGGCCGACGAAGGAGATTTGTTCGGTGGCGAGGGGAGTTGGCCCCTCGACTTACGGCCGACGAAGGAGATTCGTTCGGTGGCGAGGGGAGTTGCCCCTCGACTTACGGCCGACGAAGGAGATTCGTTCGGTGGCGAGGGGAGTTGCCCCACGACTTACGGCCGACGAAGGAGATTCGTTCGGTGGCGAGGGAAATTGCCCCTCGACTTACTGCCGACGAAGGAGATCCGCTCGGTGGCGAGGTGAGTTGCCCCTCGGCTTACGGCCGGCGAAGGAGATCCGCCCGGTGGCGAGGGGAGTTGCCCCTCGGCTTACGGCCGACGAAGGAGATTCGTTCGGTGGCGAGGGGAGTTGCCCCTCGGCTTACGGCCGACTAAGGAGATTCGTTCGGTGGCGAGGGGAGTTGCCCCTCGGCTTACGGCCGATGAAGGAGTGCTCGGCCTACTGGGGGGGTTGCCCCCAGCTCTTTGACCGATCCGTTCGTTCGGTTGCGAGGGGGGTTGCCCCTCGGCTTACGACCGACGAAGGAGATCCGCTCGGTGGCGAGGGGGGTTGCCCCTCGGCTTACGGCCGGCAAAGGAGATCCGCCCGGTGGCGAGGGGAGTTGCCCCTCGGCTTACGGCCGACGAAGGATATCCGCCCGGTGGCGAGGGGAGTTGCCCCTCGGCTTACGGCCGGCAAAGGAGATCCGCCCGGTGGCGAGGGGAGTTGCCCCTCGGCTTACGGCCGGCGTAAAGGGTGAGGACCTTGTGAAGCCTTTCGAAGATTCCATGGTGGCGCTCTGCCATTGCTTCGTCCAGATCGGTGGATGCAGGAGTTGTTCGACAAGCGGGGACCCAGCAGCACGGTCGTAGGAGCGATCTGGGTGCTTGAACTCGGACAGGGGTGCTTCGGCCAGATCGGCTTGGCCAGGATGAGGACGACTTTGAGACAAGGTGGCTCGGTGTTGAGACTCCGATACTTGACAAGGCGGCCGGGCTCGTCTGGCCGGCCTCCTCCTGAGTCGGTTGAACTGGTGTGGTCGGCCTCCTCTGGGGTCGGCCTCAGCCTGTACTGGTCCAAGTTCTGAGGCTCTACTTGGCGACGGCGCACCGAGCTCCCACCAGAAGTTTACAAGAAGCTCTGTTGGAAGAACCTAGCAGCCGTTGACAAAGCGGAGGATGTAAGTTCTGCAGGCGAAATGTTCACGAGCCAAGAAGCTCATTGGGGGAGGAGTGATCGACTGAACTCTGATTGGGGGAGGAGCCGAGCTCTCTCTTTCTCTCTAGCCGCAAGGAAGTCGGATGAAATATCGTCGACTGGAGGAGGGGTCGGATGACCCGTCGGACACGTCGTCGACCCTTGGGAGGGTCGGGAGGCGGCCTTGCCCTCGACCCTGAGGAGGGTTGAATGAACCGTCGGACCCGCCGCCGACCCTTGGGACGGTCGACTGAGTTGTCGCAGTCCCATGGTGGGTCGGAGCCGTGTTTGGCGACCCTGTGGAGGGTCGGAGAAATCGCCCTCGATCTTGCAGATGCTCAGTCACCCGGGCTGGAGGTTGTCGACACCATCAAGTTGAAGGCGCTCAGAGGTTACCCGTCAACCCTAAGGCGGGTCGGAGCTCGGCATCGACTCACAGGAGAGTCGCAAGAGACCTGACCTCTGGGTGTAGCCGCTTGATCTTGGGGGTGACTTCGTCGAAATGAAAACCCCAACTACCGATCAACCCAGATCGAGGTTGTCGATCGATGGGGGCTCGGTGACGCTCCCTTGGGTCAGATCATCGGTGGCAGGTTGTTGTCGCCTCCAAGTCGGAACTTGATGACCCCTCTTGGTTGCAGCAACACAAGTGCTTTAGGCGAGCTCTTCGATCGTTGGGGATCTATCGGGGTTGGGGGTTGCCCAGCCCAATAGCTTGGCGGCTGTGAGCTCTCGAATCTTATGCCGGAGGCCCCGATTTGGTGTGGTCGAGGCAGGGGTGGCTCTGCCCTTTGCGTGAGAAGATGAGCCATCGCCGTCGACCCAGAGAAGGATCGAAGCGCTCGTCGTCAACCTGGAGGGAGGTCGGAGCAATTGGGTCGTCGATCCTGAGGTCGGTCGGAGGAGGGTCGAGCGCTTCGATCGAGACTCGACGAAGAAGGGAACTTGGGTCGAACGCCGATCTGCCCCTTAGGATGGAGACGTTGGGTCGAAGCCTCTACCCGAGCCTCAACGAAGCCCTGAGTTTTGGTCGAGCGCTGATCCTCCCTTCAGGATGAAGGTGTTGGGTCGGTGAACTCAACGAAGGCGTCGGACAAGATCTGGGAGACTCTGGCATCTTGGTTGCCCACGGAAGTTCGTGTATCAGAGCTCCTGCCTCGTCGAAGGCCTCCCGGCTTCGGCTTCGTTTTTGTTTACGAAGGTGAGTTTGATCCCCCAATTGTTGACCGCGGTAAGAGCGATGAAAGTCCCAGTGGATGAGCTTTGCAAGAAAAGATACCACCTCGTCACAAATAGATGAAATAACAGTTGTTATCAAATCATTATTAAGAAAATTCTTGATTATCAAAAAATGTACTTCCATTATTGACAAAGCTTTGGGGAAGCGTGGTCCTCTCGCTTTTGGTCGATCGAAGCGGTGCCGTCTCAATCTTCCTTGAAGGTGGGACGTGGAGGCACCGTTCTCGGTCGTAAGTCAGCACAGCATCCTTGATTTCGATGCCCAGACATCTCGATCTCGATTGATCAGGGCCAAGATGCCTTAAGTTGGCCAAGGTTTCAAGTGATCAGATCCAAACGAAGAAGCCCACGACGAGAGATAAGAGGATATTGGTTAATTGAACGAGTCGTTTGTCGGTGTGGTTGATGACGCGGATATTGACTCGTTCCCACAGACGGCGCCAGAGTTTTGGAGTGTTTTCTCACTACAATGCGTTGACCGTGGAGAACCCGGTCAACGTGGTCAAGGGACCCGCTTTGGGTCCCTCGGGGGCTTCGAATCGGTGCAGAAGGGGCGAGGGGAAGCCTCGGCCCTGGTTGAGACGCTCGGCCTCGGACAGACGCGCTCGGCCTCGGCTGGGAGGGGGACGAGGGGTAGCCTCAGTCGCCCGGGTAGATGCACGGCCGTCTGGTGGCGAGGGTGAGTCTCAGACCCGATTAGGACGCTCGGCCTCGGTAGGGCGTGCTCGGCCAAGGAAGGTTGAGGGTGAGGGGAAGCCTCACCGTCCGGTTGATCGAGTGGTCGGAGAGGGGCGAGGGGTAGCCTCGCCCCGTTGGTCTGTTGTTCACCTGCGTAGACGAGAACGCTCGTCAGGGGGCCGGACCTTGGTTCCGGCCAAATCCCCTCCGATGCCTAAGTCAGATAGAGATCTGAGAAAGGAGGCCCGGCGGAGACGGTCCGACTCGTGAGGAGATCGTGACGGCGTCTCTCGGCGCGAGCGGGGGAGGAAGGAGATGAATTGGGGGAACGAGGTCGTTGATGGAGTACCTTAGGTTCTGTTACCTCAGATGCGGTCCTCTTCGATGATGCCCACCCTCCCCTCATATAGGTGACTCGTCCTGATAATGTGCCATGATGTGACATCATGGCCATCATTCATGGGGACGTGCAAATGTGGGAAGTTTTGACCTCCACTAATTGCGCCCATCTTGATGAGGAGATGAATGTCCTGAAGGTGGCCATGATGGCTGGAGTGATGGACTCGGGCGGTTGCCATATCTGGCGGGCCATGATGGCTATAGAGTGAAGGCCATTTAAGTCGGGCCATTAAGCTGAGCCATTAAGCCGAGCCATGATGGCTAGAGAGTGATGGCTTTGGACGGTTGCCATATTTGGCGAATGTTTCCTTGACTTGGGCCCCGATTTCCTCCATTGTGGAAGTGGGCCTTCGTCATGTGTGGAGAAGCGCGGCCCGCCCGTGAGATCCTTGGGCCGAGGCCCCAAGGTCATAGTAGTCTGGTTGACCAGTCGTAGTTGACTTGGCTCTTCCGGGCCCGGCCAAACTAGTCCCGTTAACAGAAGGGTATATAAAGAAGCATTGCACTAATTATCACGCTTTGGCGTGCTAAAAAGGTATACTTCTTAATTTGGTTTAATTCTGAGGCTAATTTAACTTCGGTACTTATTGACACATGATGGAAAGATCATGTTACAACCACTCACATCAGTGTGTCCATGCAGGGTTGCCTAAGATGTCAAAAGCCGAATGATCGTTAAAGATACATCCATGTAGGTGATGGCAAGACGGTTCAAACTAAAGCAATTGAAAGTTTAGATTATTGTTAAAAACTAGATTGTATTTGGATCTTAATGAGACAATTATTGTACTGTTTATTACGAAATTTGACTTCTATTTCTGCTTTGGACAAATTTGGTTATCAATGTTCATTTGGAAATGGGAAATTTAGTTTGTCTCATGATTCAAAATTAGTTGGTTCTAGTTCTTTATGAGAATTACAATTATTTTATTGCTTCATTTAAGTAATACATGCATTTGAGTACACGAAGTATAAAAAGAAAATTAACAAATAAGAATTCAGTTACAATATGACACAAGAGTTAGAATATATATCTGAATGCAGAAACAGCGAGACTTATGTCAAATGAAATTCTCGATCCATTAGATTTCACAGACATTGAAATTTGTGTTAAACGCATAAAGGGCAAACAAACCAATAAAAGGAGATATGAAGCCAATAAGACTTTGGGCATCTTAGAACTTATATATTGAGGATATTTGTGGGCCATCGCATACGGTTGCTTGGAATGGTCAACAATATTTTATAAAGTTCATAAATGATTCTTCAGATATTGCTACGTATATCTCATTCGTAAAAGCACTTAAGATTGCAGTTTATATTCTTAATAGAGTTTCAACTACAGCAACTACATCACTTAGATGTTTGAGATGTCCGGCTGAGGTAAGGCCTCACAAGCCTAATGAAAGGAAACTGGACATAAGGATGGTGATTTACTTTTTTGTTGAATACTTTAAAAGGATCCATATGGTATATTTTTTATAATCCCACAATTAAGTAAATTTTCGAGTCTAGAAATGTCTGGTTCTTTGAGGATGCCGAGTTTACGTGGGGAGATACAGTTTGGGACATTGTATTTGGAGGGGAATATGTTGATATTCCCACGTGTGTTATTGGCATGGATTAGGATCTCATTCCTGACTTTGTTCAAAATACAATAAATCAAAATAATCTCAGAAATCCTCCTATTGGGAAATTGTTCAAGAAGAACAAACTCTAGCACCTCAAGAACTTATGCCATTAAGCAGAACCGTTAGAGAGAGGAAAAGTGCAATGCTAGATATTTACATTGTAATTCTCCCAGAACAGGATGTTGACATTGGAGTGATGAAAAATGATTAGATCAATTTTCATCAAGCCATGGATAACTCTAACTCTTTATAGTGGACTAACGCCTTAAGTGAGGAACTTAAGTCTATGAAGAATAATGACATTTAGAATCTTGTCTTATTGCAATAAGATGTGAAATCCATTGGTTGTAAATGGATTTTTATAACCAAGTGAGATTCAAAAGGCAGTGTGAAAAGATATAAGGCATGTCTTGTCATAAAAGATTTTATACAGAAATAAGGCATTAAATATAAAGAGACGTTCTATTCGGTTTCTTTGAAAGACTCTTTTAGGATTATAATGGTATTAGTGGTGCATTTTGATCTTGAGTTACATCAGATGGATGTAAAAACAGCGTTCCTTAATTGGGGACATTGAGCAGACGATTTATATGGTGCAACCAAAAAACTTTGTGCCGAGAGACCCAAAGAATATGGTTTGCAAACTTAAGAAATCTATATATAGACTCAAGCAAGCGTCTCGACAATGGTATTTTAAGTTTCATAAAGTGATCATCTCATTTGGTTTTGAGATGAACTAGTTGATGAATGCATATACCATAAGTTCTTTGGGAGTAAATGCTCTTTTCTGGTTTTATATGGCGATGACATTCTGCTTGCCAGCAACGCTAAGGGCTCAATGCATGAAACCAAGATATTTTTAGCTAAGAACTTTGAGAGAAAGATCTTGGTGACGCATCTTTTGTATTAGAGATTTAGATACACCTGGATCGTTCTCGGGGTATACTTGGATTGCCACAAAAGGCCTACATCGAAAAGGTTCTGCAAAGATATGGCATGTAAAATTGTAAACCAGTTGATACCCATGTAGCTAAGGGAGATGTGTTTAGTCTCAATATGTGCCCTAAAATGACTTTGAAAGGCAGAAAATGCAGAAGATTCCATATGCTTCAGCAGTATGGAATCTGATGTATGCTCAGGTTTCTTCGTGACCAGACATCATGTACATTACGAGGATGTTGGGAAGATTCTTAAATTAAGGAGTAGACGATTTGATAGCAGCCAAATGGGTCTTATGGTACTTATAGAGAACAAAAGACTACATGATCATGAATCAGAGATCAGAAAAGCTTGACATCATTTGGTACACTGACTCTGACTTTTTTGTTGGATGCAAAGAAGGTATGAAATCTATGTTATGAGATGACATTTACTAGAAGAGGGCTAGATAGTCTCTTATATAGCCTCCTTTAACATAACTACATGTTTCATATCATGTTATGTGACATCCAATCATGGAATATGATTGCATAATTTTGTTACATGGCTATAAATTATGGATGGTATCGAAAACCACATAGATTATTTTGTGACAATAAGTCTGCAGTTTTATATTCCAACAACAACAAAAACTCGAAAAAGTAAGGTATTCGGAGATCAAGTTTCTGGTTGTTAAAAAATTTAAAGTGAACAGTGTCTATAGAGCACATCAGAACAAACTATATGGTTGTGGATCCACTTGCTAAGGGATTGCCTCTCAGAAGGTTTCAAGAGCACTTTGCTCTTATGGCTGTCATGTCAGTTAAGGATATTCAGTTCTAATGGGAGTTTGTTCTTTTGGGTGCTCATATAATATAAACATTTTTCAGTTTTTCAGTTTAAGGTTATTTTCTGTAGAAATAAAGTTTTGGTTTGGTAACACTACGATTTTGGTATGGTTTGATCTCACTAAGGTTTAAGGGAGAACCAGTTAGAAATATGCAAGTTAAAATTACATTACATGAAATTTACATGCTACACATCCACATCATGATTCATGTCAATTAATTATTTTAGCATATGTGACCATTGATGGGTCGAGTTACGATAAATGTAACAAAGACCGCTTTGATCCTATGTTGAAATGATTGATGGACCGAATTGGTTAAGATACATTTCAGTAATGACAGCAAACTGAGAACTCATTCGGTTATTTATGCATAACATAATTATAAGTTTGACATATAGCCCAAGTGGGAGATTGTTGGATCATTAATCCAACGTTGAGCTTATATGTAAAATAATTATGTGATGCGGGCTGTCATATTAAGTTAAGCACATTAAAAGTGATCTATTAAAGATATTGGGTATTTGGGCTTTAATGTATCGGTTAAGATATGTGTCGTAAATGTGTAGAGACAAGTTGGGTTTTACGTTCTAATGATGGGAAAAATGAGAAATCCTAAGGGCATAAGGACTCTTTGCCTATAAATATGGTGGTCATGGTCCCCAGATCGCAGTAACGAAGAACCATCTTTTCTGCATCCCATCGACAGATTAGAGCCGGAGAAAAGCTAAAGGATTTCTCTCGAAGATTCGTGTAGATCTGGAAGGCCAACCACACAGATATAAAGATCTAAGCGCTATGGATTCAGGTACGCTTCCGGATTAAGTTTCGGATTATTTCTCATTGATTTGACATGATTAATCTAGATTATTAGCGATGGTTTTCGTAAAATTATTTAGATCCGGTTCTAACACATTAAGGTTTAAGACATATATTTGGTGACTCACAATTAAATACTCATATTTAAGGTACTAATATCAAAATACGAAAGATTTAAGGGATGAATATCGGAAAAAAAACCAAAACATTGCAAACAAGCTCATTAACCATCATATAAAATAAGTGGGGTTTTTGTCTCTTTAATGTTCTATCTTATCCATGCTCTCGTCTAAGGGGCTGTTCTTTTGCATGGAAAGGGGTTGGGAAAGTTGGGATTGTCACTATTCATGTACTTTCCAACCGAACTTTCTCATTTCTTGTTCTTTTCCTTGAAAGTTCAACTGGGAAAGTTTGCCTACGTTGCGCTTGAATTGACCGGTTTTGGGAAAGTTTGTAATCCTCAAGAATCGTTGGGAAAGTTGTGGATTCCACATTTTTGTGGGTCCCACTATCCCATCTCTCTCCCCCCCTCCAACTCACCAACTTTCCACTTTCTCATTCCAACTTTCCAAACCCAAAAGAACACAAGAAAGATGGTGGACCCCACTTTACTGTTCCAACCCCACTTTCCATACAACTTTCCACCCAAAAGAAACAAAACTCCATTTTCTCTCTCCTCAGATTCCACAACTTCACAACTTTCCCATTTCAACTTTCCAGCAAAAGAACAGACCATAACCATTTCTATCATATCATATAAAGGACCCATGGGCACAACTCTGCAAAAGGTTTACGAACCCAACTCTGCAAACAGTTCATTCTTTGTCCTTGTTGAACCTGGTTTGTTTATTCTCAACTGTTCCTCTTCAAAGTGGTTTGTTATTTTTCGTGTCCAGCCAGATAGATACGTTCATTCAACCGTATCTGTACCATAGCGTTATCGATATGAGTATCTTCAAGTTCAATGTTTTTTTCACTTGGATAGGCAAACATATTACCTAAAGCTAGCGTAATGCATAACATAATTATTGACATGCTAACCAAGTATATCTTCTTCAAACGTGCATACATCATACACCATATAAAATTCATAATATTTTGTAGGAAAAGTACCCTTTTTAGGCGGCTGAGAAAACCAACATGGTGGGGACTACATCTCATGACTGTGTGCATGGGTGGACAGACCATAGAGTATGTGTAAGAAGTATTTTCTTCTCATGAATGGACACCAAATAAACATGGGCTCATGTGTAGGCATGGTGACAACCCCTCCCTTCCTTCTCCCAAAAAACAAGGGGGAAAAAGAAGAAGGAAATAATTTTTTTTTTGTAATAACCTAAAAAATAGGAAAAATGTGATAAGAAGAAAAGGCAAAGGAAGTATCAAACCTATAAGAGTGAAAATATATGGGTTGTTCTATTATGTGAATGCGCCACGTGATGATTTATAGTTTGTCGTACACTTTTTAGAATGGCCAATTACTTCACGTGTCCAACTAACAGTTATATCTATAGAACCGTGGCTGTACCATGACGTCATCTATCTAAGAATATTCAAGTTCACGGTCTTTGCACGTGGCAATGCAAACATATTACCTGGACGAAATACACTGTATAATTATTACCATGACTCCGAAGTATATCTTCTTCAAATCTGCAAATCTCACGCTCCATATATAGAATCCAAAATAATCTTGAGAAAATGCCCTATAAATGAAAACCAGCAATTGTGAAGTGAGAAGGTGTAAGAAGCATTTGCATCACATGAATGGAACCATGGGTTCATGGGTAAATTTGGTAAGCACCCATGGCCTTCTCTCATAAAAATAAAGGGGAAAATGAGAAGGGAAATAAAAAAAACATTTTAATAATAACCTAAAAAGGAAGAAAATAGCGTATATAATATGGGTGGTCTTATTTGTTTTAAAAAAAAGAAGGGAAAAATAATTTCCTCACTGTCTCTCTCTGTCTCCGCCTCCACCATTTTCATTCTTTGATCTCTCACCCACCCATCGATCGCTCGATCGATCCATCAATCTTGAAGCTCAAATTCGGTGGGTCCCGATCCTTCTGCCTATGAAAACCGATCTCTATTCTGATCTCTAATCACAAATAAAAATCAATGTTTTGTTGTTGCTATTTTTGATGTTTGAAACTCTTGCATGCGTATCAGATCATTGATATTCGATGTTTTTTATTATTAATCTCTGTTTCCTTATTTGGGTACATGTTTTTTGAGCGATTCGGTCCGTTGCTGAGCCTTTTTTCTGATCTGGGCTTGTTCTATTTTTGATTGAATCAGCTACTTCTGATTGCAGGAAATTTGGCTTCTCAGTGCTCTGATTTCTGCATCAATCCAAGGTTTGGCTCTGACCCATTTTTGATTTTTTTCGTTAAGTTTTTGGTTTTTGGTTATGACTTAATTTTTGCCTATCATCAAATCCCAATTCCATCAATCTGTTGATTGGTTCTTATTATTGATAGGCTGCTCTGTGCCCTTTCTTTTCAATTTTTGTTGATCTGGGACCGCAATTTCGGTACCGCATTCAAGATTATTAGGAAAAAAATTGAGATTTTACCCCGAGAAAATTTTCATTGTTTAAATGGCTACAATGGTTGCTAGGGGAAGTAGCCCGTTACCCTCCTCGATCTCAATACAGGAAAAGGGAAGTAGAAACAAGAGGAAGTTTCGGGCCGATCCTCCCATCACTGACCCAAATCTGATCTCATTCCCACCCGACTGCCAAAGCTACGAATTAATCCCAATGGACAAAACCCCAGAAACAACCGGACTCGATCACCAGCCGGGCATGTGCGATGTGTGTATGAACCATGGTTATGGCCCCCCGAAAGAAGAGGTAGAACCCGAGCAGTTTCAGGAGGCCGATTGGATTGACAAAACCGAGTCGCAGCTCAAAGAAACCTTGTTAGGCAATCTGGAGACGATTTTTAAAACTGCAATTAAAACGATTGTGTCTAGTGGATACACCGAAGATGTTGCCACAAATGCAGTGTTGAGTGCCGGGCTTTGTTATGGCGATAAAGATACAGTTGCGAATGTTGTGGACAATGCGCTGGCGTTTCTGAAGAGCAGGCAGGATGTGGATTCTTCTCCAAGGGGCGATTCGTCCGAGGAGTTGAAGAGGATGGAGATGAGCACATTGAATGAGATGGTGAATGTTGTTAGAGATTTCCGGCCTTTCTTTAGTGTAGGCGATGCCATGTGGCGGTTGCTGATTTGCGACATGAATGTTTCTCTTGCTTGTTCTATGGACTGCAATCCTTCGAGCAGTGTTGGGGGTGAAGAAACCTCGGCTAATTCCACTGTCCCACAAATGGAACAAGAGTCTAGCCCTAGTAGTTTGAGCTTCCAAACCGTGCCTGAATCAAATGCTATGGGTTCAAATCAGCCGAATCTCATACTTCCGTATCCTCAGAATAGTTTAGGATCTGAGATGCCCACAGTGGTAGGAATTCCGAGCTTGCCTTGTGGGAGATTCTCGGCATCTCTCGATGTTCCAGGTGGTTCCGCCAAAGAACATGCGATGACTTCATTGGATTGTGTGATAGAGGAAACAGCGTCGCTATCTATATCCTCCCGATCTCAAGTGCCTGAAGGAAAGCCACATGCTAGTAAGAAAGGCCATTTGGGTAGTTCGAAGAGGGAATCCATCCTCCGTCAAAAAACGGTACATTTTGAAAAGAACTACCGCATGTTTGGGTCAAAAGCAGCTATAAGAGCAGGAAAACACAATGGTTTGGGTGGTCTGCTTTTGGATAAGAAATGCAAGGCCATCTCAGATTCTAATGCCATAAATATGAAGAATGCATTGATGAAGCTAAACAGAGCAGTTGGGAGTGATGCTCCACAAGCAGATCCAATTATCGATCTTCATTTAAGGGAGACACCAACAAAAACAACTAATAACACTCTGCCACCCTTATCAGTTGCAAACACAGAACTATCTTTGTCTCTGCCTTCTACAAGCAGCAGCTGCAATTTTTCAGGCAATGGTGTTGTTGAAGCTGGTTTCCCATCTGGAAATTGGATCACACAGGACAAGATGGATGAGATGCTACATAAGCTAATTCCTCGTGTGAAGGAATTGGAGGCCCAGCTGCAGGAGTGGTCGGACTGGGCCCAGCAGAAGGTGATGCAGGCTGCCCGTCGGCTGGCCAAAGACAAGCCTGAGCTACAAAGTCTGCGACAGGAGAAGGATGAAGTTGCTCGGATCAGGAAGGAGAAGCAGTCTTTAGAGGAAAACACCAGGAAGAAGCTTGCCGACATGGAGATTGCATTATCTAAGGCTGGTGCACAGGTTGAAAAGGCCAATGCTCAGGCTAGGGGACTGGAACGAGAGAACGCCGAGCTGAGGAAAGAGATGGAGACTGCAAAGTTGCGGGCTGCTGAATCTGCAGCCAGTTGCCAGGAAGTTTCCAAGAGGGAGATGAAGACGACTAAACACTTCCAGTCATGGGAGAGGCAGAAGGCGCAGCTTCAGGAAGAGCTTGCAAATGAGAAGAAGAAGTTACCTCGGTTGCAAGAGCAACTTGAGCAGGCTAAAGAACATTATGATCAAATCGAGGTAATTGTCAGGTGTTTTGCAGACTTCTAATTATTGGATTTTTGTGATTCATGAGTAACATAACAACAACCTACTTAAATATGCAGATTGCTTGCACCTATTTATATCCTTGAACTCTTGATCCGTATTTATGTTTTTAAAATGAGTTGCAATTGTCTCACTTCAGACTAGAAGGACTAATGATAAACTGAAAGATGAAGATTGAAAGAAAGGGAATGCCAGAAGGACATGATTAACAAGTACATAAAAGGGTCAATTAATATTTTGAACTATATTTTTTTTTCCATGTCTCGTCTTTTCGGCCTTTAGAATGTTTTGTTTCATTCATTCTCATGTACCAAATGATTCTTGGGAGTTCTGTAATGGTGTTCATCTTGGCAAGAAAAACATGTAAACCAGTGAAAAGAAGAGATCAACATGATTATACATTTAAAAGCAAGATTCATGAATTGTATTTACATTATGTTCAAGACATAATTCTTCTTTTTGTTATCTTATATGTGATACTTCATGATTCACTGTAACACTAAAAATCTGTTTTCTTTATTTTGTTTCCAAAGTGTCATTGGTGAATTTTTTGCAGTTTATTGAGTGTTCGTTACTTCTTTCGATTTTTCTAGCCGCTGAAAAACCTGACAATCTAATAGCAAGCCTTAAAAGTTAGTTGTGTTCTTCGATAAGATTATGATGTTAAAAAATTGCAAATATAACCTCAGTTTCCAACTACAATGCTGGTGGGTGTAAAACATCAAAAGAAAGAGTTTGCTATATTTTGCTCTTTTTATGTGATTGTTACTGGTTCAACTTCCATCAATAGTTGCTCAATTGGAGAGGCCTTACAATTGAGGTGGTTGTATAATTTTCTATTTGTGTGGTTTCGTTACTACAAACTTAATTGTTTACAGGAATCAACAATAAAAATTGGTGAAATTAAATAACTTACACTGACATAGAACCGTATATTTAGTTTTGTTGAATTTGTTCTCTCATTCTTCTGTGCATGGTGATTTTGTGTTGATACCTATGCACCAAATTCTTTTGATCCTGGTAGATTAGCTTAAATGATGAATGATTTTGAAGGAAACAATCCTGGATTTTGAAAAGACAGTTGGAAGTTACCTAATTTTTTTGTGAACTTTTATTCACCTTAAGGTCCATAACTGAGTAGGTAATGAATGTCCATTTGTTTGAAAATTAGTTTTTGTAAGTTAAGTATGTCCATGATACACATGAAAAATGCAATGTTAAGCTAATTGTATCCTGGTTTTAAAGAAGAAATCAATCCTTTTTTTAAACAAGAGTTTTGTTGGGCCATGAGATTGTTGGAATTCTTTTATTATGGTTGGAAGTCAATCCTTTTTTTATTGTTGGAATCAACAATTAAAAATGGAGAAATTGAATACTTTACACTGACATACCACCCTATATAATTAGTTTTGTTGAATTTGTTCTCTCATTCTTCTGGGCATGGTGATTTTGTGGTGATACATATAAACCGAATTCTTTTGATCCTTGTAGATTAGCTTAAATGATGAATGATTTTCAAGGAAACAATCTTGGATTTTGAAAAGATGGTTGGAAATTACCTTTTTTTTTTGAACTTTTATTCACCATACCTGATTAGGTAATGAATATCCATCCATTTGAAAATTTGTTCTTTGTAAGTTAAGTATGTCCACGGTACACATGAAAAATGCAATGTTAAGCTAATTTTGTCCTAGTTTTTAAGAATAAATCAATCCTTTTATTAAACAAGGGTTTTGTTGGGCCATGATATTGTTGGAATTATTTTATTATGTTTTTGGAATCAACTTTTTATTTCAGCTCAATGCCTTTTGCAACCAAACAGTTAGTTTTAAATTAAATTTCAATGTTACTTCCAAATGAAGCATTGCAAGCTTCGATGTTACTACTAAAACCTGAAGGATGCTTCCTTAGCATTAGCATATATTTTTAAATGAAATAGAGATTGACGTATGTGATTTCTATTTTTGTTTTGGCTCTTTTTGTCCTGTAAAGAAATGCATGAACAATTAGTTTTCTATGAACATTCAGTAAACTCAATAATATGCACCCATGTGCGACTGAAGTAGGAAGCAAGGTTTCACTGTATTGAGATGTGATGGCATCTGCAAGGTTATAGTACTCACTTGAGTATGTCTGAATATCAATACCTATATTTTGTTACTAAACTGTATTGGCATCCTATTCCGCTCCAAGGCTCAGTTGTGATCTATGTCGTTCTCTCAAGGCACATATCAATGTTTTTTTTCATTGTTATTGTTCCATTTAAATCATTATCCATAATTCTGCCTCTTGTGGAAAAAATTTGGCAGGCTAGGTGGAAGCAAGAAGAGAAGGCGAAGGAAGCAGCCCTGGCTATGCGCAATGCTCAAAGAAAAGAGCGGGAGCGGATTGAGATTTCAGGAAGATCGAAAGAAAACGAGATGAGATTAAAAGCAGAAACTAATTTGCAGAGATACAAAGATGATATCAGGAAACTCGAACAGCAGATTGCGCAACTGAGGCAGATGACAGATTCTTCCAAGATTGCAGCACTTAAATGGGGAAGTGATGGTAGCTATGCATCGCGCCTTGCTGATGGAAGGAAGGAGAACAATGGCCTTGTAGCATCTAAATTCTTGGAGCTCCAAGAAGTCGAAGAAGTACAGAGAGAACGAGAGTGTGTGATGTGCTTGACGGATGAGATGTCTGTCGTCTTTCTTCCATGTGCACACCAAGTGGTGTGCGCGAAGTGCAATGAGCTTCACGAGAAGCAGGGCATGAAGGACTGCCCTTCTTGTAGGACCATCATTGAGAAGCGAATCTGTGTTCGCTCCGCTGATTCTTAGCTTTCCCTTATACTTTCCAAACTCTTTCGAGTTTCGAGCATTCAGAATAATGTCTTGTGGGATTTGGAAGTGAATAATGGCTCTGCATGGGTCTTAAACAGTCCATTCCTCAATGAACTTGGGATGTTTGAGCAATTTATACGTATCATGTTGCTTGTATGTTTGGGGCAATCTCATTTCCTGATGAGTTACTCCTTTATATGATCAGCAAAAGGAAGTTTGATGGCATTTAATTATATGAGCAATTTTCTTGACAATTTTTCTAGATTTTCTGTAGGAAGATGAAAGCTGTAGTTTATGTGTTGCATCGGAAAAGAACTGTATTTTGCTCGAAATAAATATGAATAGGGAGATTATGGTAACAAGAAAGTCAAGAAAATTATTGGATCATAAGATAAATAGGCGTGTCTAGAAAATAATGATAACTACACGGTACCTTGAATTTTCTCAACGCCTTGACCCATTCAGAAATGAGTAGTTTTTAAATTTTGGCTATTATTTTAAAAAAATATTTCTAAATTCGACCAAGTTTGAAAATATTCGCAGAAATTGACTAATTGCAAGGCCGACCATTTGTGCTCAAGTACTTCTGATTATGATGTGCATTAGAAATAACCCGTGCACAGGGTGCACGTGGCCAAAAAAAACTCCACGAAAAGGACAGAGTGTACACGCGCAACCGAAAAGGAGTGAGAAGTGTTGGCGTGTGTGGGTATCGTCGGGTAGACCCGAAAAAAAACCTAACGGAAAGGATGCGGTGTACGCGCGCAATCGAAAAAGAGTGAGACATGTGGGTTTTTGTGAGAGTATCGTCGGTGGTAAAAGGTGAAAAATCAGGGGTTAAATTGCAAAAAAAATTGGGGGGGGGAAGTGAATAAATCCCAATGACAAGCTTGTAATTCATGGGAATGTGGGGATAATGGGGAAAAATCAGGGGTTAAATCGCAAAAAAAACTTTTTTTGGGGTGGGGGGCGTGAATAAATACCAATGGCAATCTTGTAATATAAAAGAAATGCTGAGGGCATTTAACCAAACTCACCACAACAATACCACAGGGTTGACCCAAAATCCCACCTACCCCCACCCCCAAGTGTGTCCCACTATGATGATGTGGCACCCCTCTCCCCTTGCTACATGATACAGAGATTACACGTGCACAGAGTGCGCGTAGATCCAAGAAAAACACGCTCACGATGCGAGACCCACACGCAACTAAAAAAGAGAGGGAAGTGTGGGTGGGTGAGTATCATCCAGGGTAAAATGAGTAAAAGCGGGTGTTAAAGTACATAAAACGTGGGGTCAAAGTGAAAAAATACCGATGGCAAACCCGTAAATATGGGGAAGATGGATGAACATTTGAGTTTTATGAAACAAGTAATTGCAAGCTTGCAAATAAGAGTAATGAGGGTGGATTTTCCATGGGTGCTCCACAACATCATCCCAAACCACACCCACCCCAAGTGTGTCCCACCATGATAAGGTGGCACACCTCTCCCCTTGCCAAATGGGACATAGGTGCCATGTGGGACAAATGTCAAATCATCCCCCTCATTTGTAATATAGAATTAGAAATAACCCGTGCACAAAGTGCACGGGCACCCCAAAACCCATATAATCACGACGCGGGACCCACACGGGTGTTTCGCTGGGTGCAAAACTGTGTTCAAATGGGAAGAGTGATGTGAGTGCTGGTATCGTCTTGGGGGTTTTGGGCTTTTTTCGATTGGATGGGGTTGGGGTGGGGTTTTGGGGGTTTTTTTTACTTTTGGGTGTTTTTTTGGGGTGATGTGGCATCTCATGTGGCACCCCTCTTTGGATGCCACATGTCACAAACATTACATCAACCCTCTTAATTATAAAATAGACTAGACATAACATGTGCATGATTACGGTTGAATATTGCATATAACTCATTGGTTTTTGTGCATAATCCATGTATAATTGGGCTCCGATATGTTCGTTTTGTCAATACCATCTTAATTGTGAGCTAAACATTTTCTATGCACAAAATATTATTTTCGTAGCTTAACTATACTTTACTTATTTTTCGGGAATTTTTGTGGGTTTTCTATGACTCAAAGATCTGGGGAATTGAAATGAATGACGCGGTCATGTGTTACACTCCACACGGTCGTGTGGATTGTAATACCTTCAGCCCACGAGAGAAGCATCGCACACGGTCGTGTGGTGAAGAGGCTAAAGAACAACAGCAATGACACGGGTGGGCACACACGACCGTGTAGAATTGTTGCTTAGACTATGGAGAGACACATGTCCGACATGGTCGTGTCAACCAATGACACATCTGTGTCATGATATTGAGAGAAATGGACATAAGCTCGAGACTTTTGATCACTCAGTTAAACGGTCATGTCGATTCGACATGACCTTGTCAAACTTGAAGGAAAAAGATGACGACATGACTGTGTCCTCTGTTAACATGGTCGTGTTCATATTAAGCTGCCATTTCCAGCTGCGAATTTTTGGTCGAAACCTACTCGATTTTTCAACCCGATTTGGAACCGTTGATCCATGGATGGATGGCTATCGATCTGAGATCATGTGGACTAGATTGATGGAGGATTGAGGGCTTATATAAGGGGATGCTAATCAGGGCAAACGGATTATCTTCATCTTCACTTTTGTTAGGTCAATTCTTTGTATTAGGTTAGAATTTAGCGTTAAGATTGTGGAGAAATGTGGCAGAGCAAGAATTTTAGGGCTGAGCAAGAACTGTAGGTCTGAGATTGAAGCTTCTCTTGGTGATAGATCCATAAATCCTCTCTTGATTTTGATTGTTTGTATCTTTCTTTGTATTGAACTCTAATCATTATCAATGAAGATTTATGTTTTTAATCTCATGGGGAGCTAATCTCTATTTTGTGTGTGTGATGAGATGAATTTAGGGGTTGTTCTCTCTATGCTTCCATTTAATCATGTTTGTGTTGAATGCTTAAATCATTGGATTAGGGTTATCTATGTTTGTATTGCAATGCATTACCCGTCAAGGGGTTCAATGAGGATGGAATGCCGCGCGACATCTCCTATATGTTATAGCATTACCTGCGAGGGGTCCCAAAGGGGATGATATGTCGTGAGGCGTTATCTACGTGGGCCTACATTACCCCTCGAGGGATCCGAGAATGAGGTGCCGCAAGGCATTCTCTATATGCATAAGACCCGTCGAGGGGCCTTGGACGTACTTAGGGTGGAGTGCCGCAAGGTACTGCCTAGTAATTAGGATATAGAACCGATAAACACAATGATTACCTATGACATAAATATTTTCATGCTTGATTGCATCGATATATCTTTCGATCCCCGTACATTGGCATGGATGTGGGATTGAGTTATCCGACCCAAAAGGCGCAACATCGAGAATGGAATGCGTAGCAAGGCATAACCCTAATGAAGTCACAACACACACACCATTATCTTATTGTCTCACCCACACTTCCCCAACATAGATTTAGTTTAATTTCGTCACTCAAATTCTCCAGCTATCAGTTCGCCTTCAAAGGGTGGGTTGATTCCCAGTGAATTATTTACTGACTTAATTTAGGGTTGTAATTTTGCAGACGATCATTGTTACTGTGGATACGATACCTGACTCACCAGGTTATTACTTCTTGACCTCATGCGCTTGGGAGTAGCGCAATATTTAGAGGCAATCAAGTTTTTGGCCACGTTGCCGGGACAACGGTTCTGCAATTTTCAATTTCTAATTAACTTGGAAATTTTGGTGAGACCTTTCCACTTTTTGTGTATATATCCGTTGTATATCCATTTTATTACTTGCAAAGTTTTGTTTTTGAGTTTATATAGACATAATCATTTTATAAAAAATTAGATTAGTTAAATAATTTGAGATGGCGAACAATTCAAATTCTAATGGCCCCAATGGCCCCCACGATACTGAAAATCGTTCTATCATCGTGATAGACAAATATTTAAGGGATGTGCTTATACCCGCTAGATTTTTATCTGACTTATGTATTATATTACCTACTGATGTGAATTCCGTTAATCCTAAACCAGGTACGATTCAACTTCTCCCTACTTTTTATGGGTTGGAGAGGGAGAATCCGTATTCACATATAAAGGAATTCGAGGATGTATGCTTAACTTGTATGAATGGAAAAACTAGTTCTATTCTAAAATGATATATCTTAAGTTATATCCATTCTCATTAAAAGATAAGGCAAAGACTTAGTTGAATGCTTTACCTTACCGTGCTATTATTTCTTGGGTTAATTTGCAAGCTGAGTTTATTTTTAAAAAATTTCAATTGCACAGGACCCATGGGTTGAAGAAATAAATGGTGAACTTCTTGAGACTTATTTCAAACAAACTCGTTACAGTCGCACCTGATTACACGGGAACGAAGAAAACTAGCATAAGAGACATTTGATGCTGCATGGGAGGGGTTCAAGGAACTTTTGCCAGTCAGTTTCTTATACAAATGACTTCATCCCTCATTAAAGCAGTTCGTAGAAATGATGTTCAACAAGGAATTTTTCGAGAAGAGGCCGGCTGAGGCATGTAATTATTTGGAGTGAATAGCAAAGAATGCACGGACATGGTAAGTAACTCCAGAGTATGATAACTGATAGGTAGTTTTTATATTTGCTTTCCACATTCTTTTTATTCACGTTCCACTCCATTTCGCCTCGTTTTTCGTGCCGTTTTTACCGTCTTTTGTTCCTTTTTACGCTTTTCATCTCCCTTGTGCATTTCGGGTGAATTCAGGGGATTTTGGAGCTAAAGAGCGAGATTATTGGCTTATGGAGCGAGGATCGATGCATGGAGCTGGATCTCATGGAAGTGGAGCATAATTGGGTATGGAGGAGTTTTGGATGGAGCATGGGAGCTTGGAGGAGCGTTGTGGAGTGCTGTAGAGTGTAGATAAAAGCATGTGGATGATTGATGATTGCTGGAGCGTTGGATGATAGCTAGAGATTGAACTTGGATGGAGCAAGAAGCTAAGCTTTAGGTGTGGAGTGTGGAGGATATTCTGAGGATGCTGAAGACTTCATCCCTCACACGACCGTATGGGAGGCAGCCAAACGGCCGTGAGAGAAAGGTTGACGACCAGCTGCTGGAGCCAAGACGAAGGGGTGCCAAGGCTACTACACGGCCGTATGGGCTTAATCCATACAGCCGTGTCGTTCTCCAATCCATCCAGCCCAAGCAGCAACGACAGCGTTTGAAGGATTGCCCGCGACTGTTTGGATTTTCCAAACGGCCGTGTCGAATGAGTTCTCCTTAATCGAAGCGGCCGTTTGAATTCTCTAAACGGCTGTTTCGAGTTGAGCCCTGGAGCAACCCGATTGGGTCTTAGGGTTTGTATAAAAGGCTATGGGCGCCGTCAATTTGGGGGAGCTGGGTCGTAGGCTCGTTTTTTGCCCCATTTATTGTTCTATTGTAATTTTAGTTTTAGTTTAGACATTAGATAGTATTTTTGGGGTGTTTCTCTCATGGATTTGTAATCTGATTTGACAACCCCTTTTGTGAATCAATGAGATAAGTCGTCTTCTTCTTATTCCATGTTGTTATTATTGTTGTTTCGTTAATTCTTGCTATTTTAGTTTATTTTCTTGTGCCTTTGATTGTTGATTGTTATTGTTATCTCCATTCTAATTGTCCCACATATCTCAATCCTTGTCAATCTCCGTAAACTATGTCATGTTTTATCGATTTGCGTAGCTAGCCTACAACCTTATATCGAGCCAGTATTCGATCAATATGACTCCCTGCGGACGACCCGTAAAGTGCTACGACGACGTCGTGCGCTTGCGGTTTATAAATTTAAAACGATAACAATAGCGCAGACATGCCTCTATGTCCTTCACGTGAAAACCCATCTAATTTGAGATCAGAGGAAATATTAGAAGCCAAGATGGAATACTTCCTCAATAGAAAACTTCGAGGCTTGAATTTAAACGGATTGAAGGCCACACCAGTGGAAGAATTTTGTGCCATTTGTGAGAGGGTAGGACATGACACATCGGAATGCCCAACCCTCCCAATGTTAAAGGAAGTGCTAAAGAACCCCACCGAAGTGAACCATGTTTCAAATTCGTACCAAGGACGAGGGGTCAACCAAGATGCCGTCACCTCTAATTGGCACAACAATGCTTACCAGAGTTGGTAGTCCAAGCCACAAGTTTCACCACCATTTTGGCAACCACCTACGGATAGTTATTAAGGTGGAATGTGGAGGAGGAAGGATGAGCGTAGTATGGAGCCACAAACGCAAACACTCACAGATACGCTCCAGTAATTTATGCAAATTCAGCAGGTATAGAATGAGCAATTCCAACAGTAACATCAAGTCTAACTCCAACAGATTCAGCTGTTGCGGCAAGCTCAACAAATACAGAACCAACATTTGACGAAGAGCTTGGCTAAGATGGCAGCCACCTTGGAGGAAGGCAAATTTCCGGCGCTACCAATTCCCAACCACACCATGAACTCATCTTCAGTAGGGATCAACATCAGGCCTTGCCAGGCGGCGACCACATTGAGGAGTGGTAAGTAGATTGAGAGACCTGAGCCACCCAATGAACCAATTGATATTTTAGTGGAGATAGAAGACCTTATATCACCACGAGCAGGGCGGGTGGAGAGTTCTAACGAGGGCCAGCGCACTACAGAGATCAAGTCCAATGGTCCAGACCTTACTCACATCCAGTATCATACCCTCAGAGGCTTCTTCAATCCAAGAAGGGTCGCCATCAAGAAGAGAAACGTGAAAATTTTAAACGTTGTCAAATTAACATTCCTTTTCTTGATGCCATTAAACAAATTCCTCGAGTACCGCCCCAAAAAATGGCTGGGAGTAGGTGGAGCTGCCTCCGCCTCCGAGCAAAATTAAATGAGGGGTGTGTTTTGGGGTTCGTAATTGTTAATTAGTGTTTAATTCTTAATTAATTAACTATAATTAGTATTAATCGTTAATTAATCTAAGTTCGGTTAACCTTTTACTAGAGTATAGGATGAATGGACAATTTGAGTTAAAGTTTAAGATTTGAGGGATATAAAAGCAAATCAATATTACATTTGACAACTGTTTTTGAATCCTAGGGCTGACTAGGACAAGCTGACTAGGACAAACAGGTTGCTAGAAAGATGGCTGTGATTTAATCTTGGAAAATCAACGGTTGAGAGGAGATTCTGTGGAAATTTTAAGAGAGAAAAACATTTCTTGGGAAATGAAAGTTTATGGGGAAATGAAAGTTTATGGGGAATGAAACTTTCTGAGGAATAGCAGGCTGCAATTAATGCATTTGGGAAAAAAAACTTTAATTTGCACTTAATGCTGCAGATCGAATACTGACGCAGATCGAATGATCACTCCCTCAACGCGGGGCCCACCGCAGATCGAATACAGATCGAATAATTTCCCGTGCCGAAGGCGCCCGCTAATTTTTTACGCTAATTTGTTGTTCCATGCCGAAAGCGCTCGTGCCGCTAAATATTTTTACGCTAATTTGTTATTCCACGCAATTTTGGCTGTGGAAATAATTTTTTGGGGAAAAAAGATTCCGCGTGGGGAAATCTTTAATGAACAGTGCCCGCCGGCACGGGTTATGACTAGTCTATATTACAAAAGAGGGATGGTGATGTGACGTTTGTCCCAGTTACAAGCTGATTGGGACAAACGTTACATCGCCCAAGCCCAGCCAGCAACCCAGTCAACATGGGTTTGGTTTTGGGGACTTTTTACCCCGACGCTATCGACACACATACCCACACTTCTCTCTCCTTTACAGTTGCTCGTGTGCACCGCATCCTTTTCGTGCGATTTTTTCCCGCGCCGTGCACAAAGTTCACTTATTATTTTAATTAACTATATATATAAGGGATTATATCGGGAAAAACTAGGGGTGGCATTCGGGTCGGGTCGGGTCGGGTTTCGGTCGGGTCAGATTTGATCCGACCCGAATAGGGGTAAACCCGAACCCGACCCGGATAAAATCTGGGTCAAGGTTCGGGAACCTGTACCCGACCCAGGTGCAAACCTAGTAACCCGTAACCGACCCGGTTTGTCTTACGGGCTGGGTAAGGGTCGGGTTTGGGGTGAAAAGAGTGATTATTTTGCAAAAAACACTATAACGGGTTGGGTTCGGGGTGAAAAGAGTGAAATACGAGTCGAATTAACCGGGTCGAGTGGTCAAACCCGTATCCGACCCGGATTTTTATCCATACCCGACCCGGATTGGTTCCTACCCATACCCGACCCAAGAGACCGGGTTCGGATCGGGTCGGGTTTATTTTGCCACCCCCAGGAAAAACAAACCATTTTTGTTTTGTTTATATTTGGAGAACTGTTATAAATCAACTACTGAGGGGAGAGCCCTCAGGTCTATATTTATAGCCAAAGGGGAGAATACAAGTGGGCTTATACAGATATGGGCCCAAACACTTGGGTTGGCCCAATAACTCATCCAACCCAGTAAATACACATTCACAACACTCCCCCTTATCCAGCCATAGTTGTGGACCCTGCTCATGAATGCTTCAGGATTCTGAGCCTGTATGGGTCTCACATGGGGTGGATACTTCAGGATCCTGAGTTGGTGAGATTTGCCTCGTTAACACCTTTGGCTATGGAAAACCCAGTGGGAAAAACCATAGTTAAGGAAAAAGAGTACAAACTCTGCCAAACTCCCCCTGATCTGTACAAGCTCTCAAGCTTTCAGATCTCTTAGGCGTCTCATTCCAATCCTATGTACAAGTTTTCTAAAGGTCGCAGTAGGAAGGGCTTTAGTGAACAAATCTGCCAAATTGTCACATGACTGCACTTGTCTGATGTCGATCTTGCCATCTCTCTGTAGCTCGTGCGTCCAGAAGAACTTTGGTGAAATGTGTTTCGTTCTGTCGCCTTTGATGAAGCCACCTCGTAGCTGAGCTATGCAAGCAGCATTGTCCTCAAACATGGTAGTGGGCTCGAGGTCTCCAGTCTTCAGTCCGGTCGTAGACAAGATGTGGTGGATGACTGAGCGTAGCCATACGCATTCTCTGCTTGCTTCATGGATGGCAATGATCTCTGAATGATTGGATGAGGTCGACGTCAAGGTTTGCTTGATGGATCTCCAGGAAATGGCTGTCCCTCCGTAGGTAAACACGTACCCAGTCTGTGATTTTGCTTTGTGGGGATTAGACAAGTACCCTGCATCAGCATAACCTGCAAGTGTAGAGGATGTTCCATTTTTGTAGAAGAGTCCCAAATCTGTAGACCCTTGGAGGTAGCGCAGAAGGTGCTTTACCCCGGTCCAGTGGCGCTGCGTAGGCGCTGCACTGTATCTGGCAAGCAAATTTACTGCGAACGTTATATCGGGACGCGTGCAGTTTGCCAGATATAGTAGTGCTCCGATGGCACTCAGATAGGGAACTTCCGGACCAAGTATATCCTCCCCCTCTTCCAGCGGCCGGAAGGGGTCTTTATGTGCATCCAGGGATCGTACCACCATAGGTGTACTCAATGGATGGCAATGGTCCATATGGAATCTTTGCAACATTTTCTTCGTATATGTCACGCCCCGCTTCCCAAAAATATGGAGGCGAAGCGTGAGAAGGTCCGCTCAGACTTGAAGCTACAAAGCTGCAAGTCCGATAAGCGTCGATCAAATTTAAACTGCAGGTCCTTGCAACGCGAACGAAACAAAGATAATAATATTTAAATGAGACAAAAGAGATATCTCAGAATATCCATAAAATAAGTTTCAACATCACAGAAAAAGCCACCAGGCTGAAAAGAAAAGAGTTTAAAGGCCCAAACATGGCCAACAAAGTAAAAAGTACAAAACAACGGTGCTACGCACCAACAACTAACAAAAGGCCTAACGCTCAACAAAACTCAAAGCATGGTCACCGGTGTCCACCAAAATCCTCCTGGGCAATCATGGACTCAGACTCAGCGTCAGCAACTCATCACGTACTCAGCAACGATCTCTGGCTCAGATCTAACATGTGACACCCAAAAGAGCAAGGGGCACATGTCAGCAAGTCTACAAGAGACTTGTGCAAGGAAACTGAAAGTAAAGTGAACAACCTAGCAGTTCTAGCATGAATGCGATGACATGGCAGTTAAAGTATGAGTGCAACAGGTAAAGTAAAGTAAAGTACGAGCATGACATTTAAACATGGCATGGATGACAAGCATTACATGAATCATTCACAAGACAAGTACAAGACAAGGAAAGTAAGCACCTCGTGCACAGAGATTCCGTCTTTTGGCTAGAGGGCTGATCAGGCCACTCCTAAGCTCAAGTGAACGTTTATCCCTACCCCTCCACGTGTGTCGAGCCAGGGCCTTACCCCCGAACTTGGAATGCTCGCTTCTGGATCACGAGCCAGGAAGTGTTTTTAACAAGTATGGCCTAGGGGTGCACCTAGCCAGGGACACGGAAACACGGATTTGTACAAGTATTTTGTAGCGTGTGCTACTATGCAACAATCAATTTGGATGACATGTAAGATGCAATGCATGGCAGTTAAAAGTGCGTACAGATAAGGAAAGTAAACGTGACAGTTTAGTATGCATGAACAACAAGTTTAAAGGGTTGGATCTAGCTTCGTTGTCAAGCTAGATCAATTAGGTGACGGATCTAGTTTCGTTGTCAAACTAGATCAAGTAGGCGTCTAGCCAGCTATCATTTCACTGACTAGTCTCTTTTACGCTGAAAACAAGGAAGTGGCCTAAAAACATGGCCATACACAAGAGTTGGCAAGTTTCACTTGCCTGCAATTACGACGTCTGAGCACACCGTCCAATGAGTCCAAAAATCACAATTCCTACGTGCACAAGTCCACCGGCCTACATCCGTTTTATTAATCTTGATTAGTGATTGCTAAAACATTTAAAATACTTTAAAAATACTGGTTTTAGTCTTGATTAGCATGCAATTGGGTTGGGGGTCCTAGGGGTGCAAAGTGTTACCTCAACACGACGCGAAAGCTACACCGGCGTCGGGTAGCGACGCCGGGGGTTGGAATAATAGATCGCGCTCCAAGTCCTGATTCCAATATATATTCCTTGCTGGAAAATTCAGAGCTTCGACCGGGGCGACGGTTCCAGATTCCAAAGCTCGCACGTGCGACGACGGGCTACGACGTGCGACGACGTCGTACGCGGCAAGTCGTCGAAGATAACACACCTAGGTGGGGCCCACAGCAGTCCTAGGGGCCTTTGGGGGACCCACAATAACTCTGGAGAACTTGGGGGGCCCACGGTGGCAAGCGATGCGACGGATGCGGGGTTGCGACGTTTGCTCTCGGTCGTACTCAGCCAAATGCGGGGATCTCCATCGGTCGCTGCGGGGGAACGGGCTGTGCAGCGCTTGGGGTCGGTGCGGTCGTCGGTCACAGCGGTCGCTGCGGGGGAATTCTTCGGTCAGACACTGCGGAAGCGGGCTGCAGCGCTGCGGGGGTTGCAACGGAGCGGGGAAGCGGCGATGCGGGGGAGCGCTTCGGTCGGTGCGGGCGGGAGCGTCGGTCGGTGCGGGGGTTGCAACGTTGCAGTTGCAACGTTGCGGAGCGGAGCGGAGGCGGGGCAATCTCTCGGTCAGACCGAGAGATGTCCTTGGTCGGAGCGGGGAGCGGGGGGAGCGGTGCGGGCTAGGCTGGGTGCGGGCGGTGGCCTCGGTCAGACCGAGGGAACGGGGCGGAAATCTCCGGTCGTGCGCATGCGACGGCTGCGACGTTGCGACGAATCGTCGCAACGTCCAATTTTGGTTTTGGAAGAGGCTAGGGCTAATTTCTTTGGAAAATAGGTCTTGCTAGGGATTGCTTATATAGTATAGATGGGTTGACTTGGTCTAGGGCTAAATCTAATAGGATTAGAAGTTTAAAATAATTTAAAATTTGAAATTAAACTTCTCCAACTCATCCAAGGATTTGACTTGGTCCAAATGAGCTGGAAATTGGCTCAAAAATTCTTTAAAACGTTTAAAACTCAAATAAATTTTCTTTGGCCGAATTTAATTTAAAAATAAATTATTAAAAATAATATAAAACTTGTTAAAAATATAAAAGTGGTCAAATAAACTCCAAAAATTATAAAATAAATATCGTGGTGTTCATGGCGACGAATGTGAGCTAACTAAGAAGACGGATCTCAAATTTGACGTCAGACGACGAAACTAAAAATAGAAACGTCTCCCGTCAAGAGTGAGAATCGTCACGTCTCATCGAGTAAGTTTAAATTGTGGGAAAACGACTCGAGAAACGTCGTTCCAAATTAGTGCCACTATTTAATACTCTCAGAGACGTTCACAACGACATATCACACGAAAGTGTTCACAAACAAACAAAGTCTAAAACAAACACGTGTACGGACAAAAGCACGTGCACGAACAACGCACAACGAAAAGTGGTCGTTACATCCTCCCCACCTTAGAATAAAGTCCGTCCTCGGACTTTCTAATATATCTAGTCGCTCTAATAACTACCCCAAATCAAGTCACATTATATTTCAAACCAAGTATATTCATTACAAGTGCTCATGTATGCACTAGGTAGTCAAACATTATTATTACCAACACGTATATATATATACATTCACGTACGTATACACTTATACCTATTATAGCCCGTCAACTTCATACATGTATTTCAATCAGGTATATAAACTTACATCCCTTATATAACTGCTACTCACAAACAGTAGTTCAGATACTTATATAGGATAGTCTCACACTTAGCCAATACAATCATCGCTCTACCTATATGTAGCTACCTATGCACAAACATCCAGGGTATACTACCCTCTAATATTCATCCATTACCAAGTATCTCAACACATATAGTCACACCATACCATTATTAAATCAAGTTCACTATATCTAATATACATTCACCACTACTATAATTTCACAATATATAGTCATTCAAATACATGCAATTAGTTCACCATATATTCACATCACGTACGGTCCTATAACTATATTTACGACACGCCACATAGACCATAGTCATCCATACCTATAACTAAGCACATACTTACCCGTGCATAGTGCACTCCCATACACGCTAACATTTCATTTTCATACGCCAATCATACCATTATATAACTAGCACACCTACACACCTAGTTTTAGCTAGTACACATACGTTCACACAAC
The DNA here is from genome assembly GCA_030789695.1 of Scilla litardierei. Classification (NCBI taxonomy): domain Eukaryota; kingdom Viridiplantae; phylum Streptophyta; class Magnoliopsida; order Asparagales; family Asparagaceae; genus Scilla; species Scilla litardierei. Next base: position 11,855,332 of record CM061137.1, on the reverse strand, counting down.
AAGTCCTTAGTAAATAACTATACCGCAAGACCAACACCTATAACTATATACTGGCGTAGCGACCCACAATCATGTGCGTAGCACAACCAGGCACAAACACTCCTATCACTATACATACATCAAGCATTGCTATATTCAAACTACAACATACATTCAATATACTTAGAGTATACTCACTCAAGCTTGAGTGAGACTCGATACACATATCAGAATATTCCATATACGTAGCACGACATTCATACTTATACCATATCACTCCAATATTTATACGTCTACCAATACAACCATATACATACCATAAGTCATTCACCTAATATCTAGTCAGGTAATACTCACATGGTTAAATCAATCTATATACCATAATAATAATACAGACATCAGCACACGTATAACTATAATACACTCCCTAATACATACGCATTCATCGTATAGTCACACACATGAAACATATATTCACACCATAGCCTACTACCTATAATTAGTGTACTAACACATCCACACATACATAATTAAGATGTGCAATGGTCGTGTATACCTCACGGTATGCACGCATGCGACATCCCGCGAAAGCAAACAATACCAATCAAAATTATAACCCTACTACCTATATATATATCACCTATATACTCATGCAACGAAACATAACTACTTACATATAAGCACATATATACCTACCTACGAGCACATAATCATACGTAATAATATATGGGTCACTCAATAGGCCTACTTACTTAACTATACATACACTTATTATTATCACACCTAGCACACACATAGCTTTACCAATCATTTTATTTCAACCATTATATGTATCTCTAACTAATACACTCCATTAGATATTCCAACGCTAACTCTTATATACTCAAGCATCCCTAGTATAGTATAGCTATCCACACAAAATCCATAATTACTATCTCACAACAACTTCATACTATCACGAATAACTCCGAGTATATATATATGTATAAATATATCACACAATAGGCAAGCACCAATATACTATGGGGGTACACTCATTCAAGCCCACGTACACAACTTAGGTACGTGCACAACGACACCTCTCAAGGGTCCAAGGGTCTACTAACAACTAAGGGTTGACACAGACATTGACGGACCCTAAGGCCTAAGCAATAAAGAGAGATCGAGGGCGAGACGAGGGAAGGATCGATAAGCACGAGTTCAGATAGGACGTATACAAGAAGACAGCTTGGTTAGACGAAACATTGACTCAAAGGTGATGTTTAGGTTGAGGGAAAATGGAGATGTGGTGATACATACCTAGGATATAGAAAAGAAGATAGGGTAAGTAGCCCATGCTAAAATACGTGAATTCTGAAAACTGTTGTACTTTAAAATCCTCGTCGGAGAAGAAATGTTTGGGGATCGATAAAACGTGTTGTTCAAAATAAATCTGAGTCGAATATTCAAAATAATAGAGGATGGCCTACTGGTTTTAAAAATCATTTTAAAAGGAAGTAAAACCATTTACACAAATATTAAGGACATGATTTAGAAAATTTATACGTCAATAATTTAATATAATGTTGCCAAAAATTTTCGAAAGTCAAAGAATGGAATCAAACAACGGAAGAATTTAAAATCAGGTTAAATGCTTTCAAAACTTTAGGCTATGGAAAATTGAAGATAATCAATTTGAAACTACTTTTAGAAAACCAAGGTTTGCCAGAAATGAGAAACTGATTTACACAAGGTTCTTAATATGTGAGCACAACAAGTCTAGTACGGATATAAAAATAATTGAAAGTAGGTATGGTGCACGGAAAATAATAATATTGGCTTAGTATAAGAATTATCGAAATCGAATAGTAAGTCTTTAGGATCAAACCATGGAGGGTCTAAATCAGAAAGAGGTTATGTAAATAGTAATTTTGCAAAAATCTGAAATAGCGAGAACGACGAGCAAAAACCAACTTGCGGAAATCCGAAATTCCATGTGACTTGAAAAGTATATTAAAAGTAAACACGAAGTATTATTCAAATGGCATAAATAAGAGAGAAAATTATAAATCGAGCTGAGCAAAATAAAAATACGGTTCAGAATAAAATTAATATATGAAAAGACGACATGAGTACGAAAACATAGGCTGGGAAAAATATTATAAGCTAGAGTTCAAAATTCCGACAGACGTTTTAAAAAATTTAAATCGATGAAGAAGTATGAAGTATAAGTATATTAAGATTTTGAACAAATTTAAACCTAGGGAAGAGGAAATCGAAAGATACTTTTGGAAGATTCAAGATTGTAACGAAAAGGTTTGAAAATTGACGACGATCGTCATGGGGCGATCTCGTGAATCGAGGCAAGGAGGTTGGTCAGGGAGCCAAACATACCTACGCCTAGGATATGGATCAGAAGAGGCTACGGAGAACTCCTACGGTCGAACAACTAAAGATTAGGAACTAAGCGCTAAGACTTCTAAAGGTTAGACGGTAAGGAAATGCGTTCAGCTTGGTCCGAAATCGTTGAACCCAAAAGCGAACGACCGAAGGAAAATCTAGAAGTCTAATATGGTCAGGGTTAGGCAAGGACCACTAAGGTAACTCCTACGGCGATCAATTGCTAGAAGGGGGTCTAACTATCAATCAGAGGCTTCTAACTAGCAAGCACAGACGTCTAACTAAGTCCCTTACCACCTAGTGTCCTAAGAAATCGACTAGACTCAGGGCTTCTGACTCGGATGTTGCAATTTATTTAATGGACATTCTGTTATTATCGTTGTTCCGTTAATTCGCAATTGCAAGACTGGACCTGCATGGGCCACCAACAAAACCTGTCACGCCCCGCTTCCCAAAAATATGGAGGCGAAGCGTGAGAAGGTCCGCTCAGACTTGAAGCTACAAAGCTGCAAGTCCGATAAGCGTCGATCAAATTTAAACTGCAGGTCCTTGCAACGCGAACGAAACAAAGATAATAATATTTAAATGAGACAAAAGAGATATCTCAGAATATCCATAAAATAAGTTTCAACATCACAGAAAAAGCCACCAGGCTGAAAAGAAAAGAGTTTAAAGGCCCAAACATGGCCAACAAAGTAAAAAGTACAAAACAACGGTGCTACGCACCAACAACTAACAAAAGGCCTAACGCTCAACAAAACTCAAAGCATGGTCACCGGTGTCCACCAAAATCCTCCTGGGCAATCATGGACTCAGACTCAGCGTCAGCAACTCATCACGTACTCAGCAACGATCTCTGGCTCAGATCTAACATGTGACACCCAAAAGAGCAAGGGGCACATGTCAGCAAGTCTACAAGAGACTTGTGCAAGGAAACTGAAAGTAAAGTGAACAACCTAGCAGTTCTAGCATGAATGCGATGACATGGCAGTTAAAGTATGAGTGCAACAGGTAAAGTAAAGTAAAGTACGAGCATGACATTTAAACATGGCATGGATGACAAGCATTACATGAATCATTCACAAGACAAGTACAAGACAAGGAAAGTAAGCACCTCGTGCACAGAGATTCCGTCTTTTGGCTAGAGGGCTGATCAGGCCACTCCTAAGCTCAAGTGAACGTTTATCCCTACCCCTCCACGTGTGTCGAGCCAGGGCCTTACCCCCGAACTTGGAATGCTCGCTTCTGGATCACGAGCCAGGAAGTGTTTTTAACAAGTATGGCCTAGGGGTGCACCTAGCCAGGGACACGGAAACACGGATTTGTACAAGTATTTTGTAGCGTGTGCTACTATGCAACAATCAATTTGGATGACATGTAAGATGCAATGCATGGCAGTTAAAAGTGCGTACAGATAAGGAAAGTAAACGTGACAGTTTAGTATGCATGAACAACAAGTTTAAAGGGTTGGATCTAGCTTCGTTGTCAAGCTAGATCAATTAGGTGACGGATCTAGTTTCGTTGTCAAACTAGATCAAGTAGGCGTCTAGCCAGCTATCATTTCACTGACTAGTCTCTTTTACGCTGAAAACAAGGAAGTGGCCTAAAAACATGGCCATACACAAGAGTTGGCAAGTTTCACTTGCCTGCAATTACGACGTCTGAGCACACCGTCCAATGAGTCCAAAAATCACAATTCCTACGTGCACAAGTCCACCGGCCTACATCCGTTTTATTAATCTTGATTAGTGATTGCTAAAACATTTAAAATACTTTAAAAATACTGGTTTTAGTCTTGATTAGCATGCAATTGGGTTGGGGGTCCTAGGGGTGCAAAGTGTTACCTCAACACGACGCGAAAGCTACACCGGCGTCGGGTAGCGACGCCGGGGGTTGGAATAATAGATCGCGCTCCAAGTCCTGATTCCAATATATATTCCTTGCTGGAAAATTCAGAGCTTCGACCGGGGCGACGGTTCCAGATTCCAAAGCTCGCACGTGCGACGACGGGCTACGACGTGCGACGACGTCGTACGCGGCAAGTCGTCGAAGATAACACACCTAGGTGGGGCCCACAGCAGTCCTAGGGGCCTTTGGGGGACCCACAATAACTCTGGAGAACTTGGGGGGCCCACGGTGGCAAGCGATGCGACGGATGCGGGGTTGCGACGTTTGCTCTCGGTCGTACTCAGCCAAATGCGGGGATCTCCATCGGTCGCTGCGGGGGAACGGGCTGTGCAGCGCTTGGGGTCGGTGCGGTCGTCGGTCACAGCGGTCGCTGCGGGGGAATTCTTCGGTCAGACACTGCGGAAGCGGGCTGCAGCGCTGCGGGGGTTGCAACGGAGCGGGGAAGCGGCGATGCGGGGGAGCGCTTCGGTCGGTGCGGGCGGGAGCGTCGGTCGGTGCGGGGGTTGCAACGTTGCAGTTGCAACGTTGCGGAGCGGAGCGGAGGCGGGGCAATCTCTCGGTCAGACCGAGAGATGTCCTCGGTCGGAGCGGGGAGCGGGGGAGCGGTGCGGGCTAGGCTGGGTGCGGGCGGTGGCCTCGGTCAGACCGAGGGAACGGGGCGGAAATCTCCGGTCGTGCGCATGCGACGGCTGCGACGTTGCGACGAATCGTCGCAACGTCCAATTTTGGTTTTGGAAGAGGCTAGGGCTAATTTCTTTGGAAAATAGGTCTTGCTAGGGATTGCTTATATAGTATAGATGGGTTGACTTGGTCTAGGGCTAAATCTAATAGGATTAGAAGTTTAAAATAATTTAAAATTTGAAATTAAACTTCTCCAACTCATCCAAGGATTTGACTTGGTCCAAATGAGCTGGAAATTGGCTCAAAAATTCTTTAAAACGTTTAAAACTCAAATAAATTTTCTTTGGCCGAATTTAATTTAAAAATAAATTATTAAAAATAATATAAAACTTGTTAAAAATATAAAAGTGGTCAAATAAACTCCAAAAATTATAAAATAAATATCGTGGTGTTCGTGGCGACGAATGTGAGCTAACTAAGAAGACGGATCTCAAATTTGACGTCAGACGACGAAACTAAAAATAGAAACGTCTCCCGTCAAGAGTGAGAATCGTCACGTCTCATCGAGTAAGTTTAAATTGTGGGAAAACGACTCGAGAAACGTCGTTCCAAATTAGTGCCACTATTTAATACTCTCAGAGACGTTCACAACGACATATCACACGAAAGTGTTCACAAACAAACAAAGTCTAAAACAAACACGTGTACGGACAAAAGCACGTGCACGAACAACGCACAACGAAAAGTGGTCGTTACAGTATATGTGGTTTGGTGTAATAGGATTCTGTCTTTCTGATGTTCAATCTGTAAGCCAAGGCAGAATTTGGTTTTGCCTAGGTCTTTCATTTCGAATTCTTTTGTTAGGCTTACAGATATCTCAGTGATCTCTTCGGGAGATCCTATGAGATTCAGATCGTCTACGTAGACAGCTATTATCACGAATCCTTTTCCCTTTATTATTATGACGATACAAGGGCAGACTTCATTGTTCGTGAATCCTTATTGAACAAGGAACTCACTGAGTCTATTATACCACATTCTTCCTGATTGTTTGAGACCATACAATGATCTTTGTAGCTTAACAGAATAGACGTCCCGAGGTCTATCTTTCAGTTCAGCAGGCATTGAAAAGCCATCAGGAAGTTTCATGTAGATCTCCTTGTCGAGATTGCCGTATAGATACGCAGTCACAACATCCATTAGCTGCATATCTAGGCCTTCCTTTGCTGTTAAGCTTATCAGGAATCTGAACGTGATCGCATCCATGACCGGGGAGTATGTTTCGTCATAGTCTATACCCGGTCTTTGGGAAAATCCCTGTGCTATAAGTCTAGCTTTATAGCGTGCGATCTCATTATTTTCGTTTCTTTTTCTGACGAATACCCATTTGTAACTCACAGGTTTGACACCGGTAGGTGTCTGGACTATTTGCCCAAAGACTTTTCGTTTCTGAAGCGAGTCCAGCTCGGCTTCTATTGCCTGATTCCACTTTGGCCAATCATCTCTACGTTTGCATTCAGCAACGGAGTGTGGTTCATAATCATCATCGCTTCCGGCGACGTGAATGGCAATGTGAAACGCGAAGTCATCGTCGACGACTGTACTCTTTCTGTCCAATACCTCCCCTGTACGTACATAATTTAGTGATATTTCTGTTTCTCCCGGCAGTTCCTCTGCAGTGGATTCCGGGAGGGGAGAGGGTATGGACACGAGCTCGTTTCTCTGTGGGGGTATCGTCCCAAGGTCTCCGGATATTTTTCTTTTTCTTGGATTTTTATCCTTGGAGCCTGGTGGTCTGCCTCTTTTCTGTTGAGGTGTAGCCACTTCTGCTGCAGGTGGATTGCATCCATCCTTCGGGATGTCAATCCTAGCTGGAGTATTCGCAGCAGGGATGTGTGATCTGACAATCTTCTGGTTGTCAGTGAACGAGTCCGGTAATCTATGGACTGTGTCCTGGATGTGTAAGATCTTCCGGATCTCATCATCACATTATCTTGTTATCGGATCGTAGTGGGTCAAGCTTTTTGTATCCCACGTCAACATTTGCTTTGCACTAGACTTTTCGATGTCTAGGCCCATTTTGGGGAAATACGTCTCATCAAAATTGCAGTCTTCAAGGCGTGCCTTGAAAGCGTCCCCCGTTTGGGGTTCTAGGTATCTTATAATGGAGGGTGAGTCAAACCCTACGTAGATACCTAGGCGACGTTGAGGACCCATATTGGTCCTCTGTGGTGGTGCAATGGGGATATAAACTGCGCAGCCGAAGATTCTCAAGTGAGAGATGTTCGGCGGCGTTCCATATGCGAGTTGCATTGGAGATAGACTCTGACCTCCTGAGGGTCTAATTTTTATTAGTGATGCAGCATGTAAAATTGCATGTCCCCATGCATCCACCGGCAACTGGGATTTCATCAGCAATGGTCGTGCGATCCATTGGAGTCTTTTAATTAGCGACTCAGCTAACCCATTCTGGGTGTGAACATGTGGCACCGGATGTTCAATTTCTATTCCCGTTGCCTGGCAATATTCTTGGAATGACTGAGAGGTAAATTCCCCCGCATTATCCAGACGTATTTTCTTTATTTGGTTGTCTGGGAAATGCGCCCACAACTTTATTATTTGTGCCAAAAGCTTTGAAAAAGCTAAGTTGCGGGTTGAAAGTAGACACACATACGAGTATTTTGAAGATGCATCAATCAGTACCATAAAGTACCGAAAAGGCCCGCTAGGGGGGTGGATAGGTCCACATATGTCTCCGTGTATTCTTTCAAGGAAGCTAGGAGACTCAATATCCACTTTAAGTGGTGATGGCCTTGTTATTAAATTACCCTTAAAGCAGGGTACACAAGGGAATTCTCAATTCTGAAGAATCTTCTGGTTCTTCAGGTTATGCCCATGGGATTGTGCTAGGATGCGGTGCATCATCACAGATCCGGGGTGACCAAGTCTATCGTGCCAAAGTAAGAATTTGGCCGATGTCGGGCACTTCAGGTGCTCCGTCAGGTTTGCTTCCTCTCTCCGAATTTTTGTATGGTAGAGACCTGATGAGATGCTCTCAAAACGTTCAAGAATGGTTTTAACTCCATTTTCTTGAGACGTTACATACAATAATTCATTTTCTTTGACATTTGCTGTTTCCAAGTGGAATCCGTTAAAACGGATATCTTTGAAACTTAGTAAGTTTCTCTTGGAATTCGGAGAGTAAAGTGCATCTTTTATTTTTAGTTCTGTTCCATTGGGGAGCAACAAGGTTACATTCCCAGAACCTTCAATTATGTCCGATGGCCCTGAAATTGTGTTTACAGGGCTCTTATACGGGATAATGCTATGAAAATAGCATTTGTGTTGAAGGATCGTATGTGTTGACGCGCTGTCTACTAAGCAGTCATGAGAGCATTCCATCTAAAAAAAAGATGAGTAAACAGTTGCATTCAGAAAAGCTAAATTTTATTCAACAGAATTGAAGATACATAAAAGCTCTCATGAAATAAAATGTTCATACAATGAAATGCTAAGATAAATGATAACGGGCTAATCAAGCAGATTGTCTGACTCGAAGTCTTTTGCTGTGAATTTGACTGCATTATTCGCAGCCACCAGGTTTGATTCAGTATTCTTTTTCTTGCTTTGTTTATAAAGCTCCTGGAGATGCACTAGGGTCCTGCACACTCTAGACTAGTGGCCTGTCATGCCACAGCTGTAGCACTGGTCTTCCCAGTCCCTCTTGGGTGGGGGTGCATTGTTTTTCTTGTTATCATTCTTGCGCCAGGTGAACTTGCGCTTCCCTTCATTCTTGCGCTGCTGTGGTGGGCCCTTGGCTCTTTTTTGTTGTCCCCCTTTCTGTGGTCTTTCTTTTCTTTTATTGTCCCTCTTCTTTTTGAAGGAAGAGGTATGGTGAGCTTCTGGTAGGGGGACAGTGCCGGGAGGGCGCATATTGTGAGCGACGAGAAGAAGCTCTCTGTTTTGCTCGGCCATGAGAAGACATGACAGCAGCTCTGAATACTTGGTGAACTTACGTTCACGGTATTGCTGCATAAGTATCGCATCCTTTTCATGGAAAGACGTATACGTCTTCTCCAGCATGCGATCTTCTGAGACTTTTTCACCACACAACTTCAGGCGTGAGGTGATGCTAAAAAGTGCTGAGTTGTACTCAGCAATGGACTTAAAGTCCTGCAGTCTCAGGTTCTCCCATTCATATCTCGCCCTTGGGAGTATAACATCTCTCTGATGTTTATACCTGTCCTCAAGGGCGGTCCATAGCTCAAGTGGATCTTCGACCGTAAGGTACTCAGCCTTTAAGGTCTTGTCCACATGGCGGCGAATATAGATGATGGCTTGCGCCTTCTCTATATCGCTAATATTTTCTTTTTCCGTCACAGCAGTGATGATGGACTTGGCCCGCAGGTGAAACTTAACATCTAGCTGCCAGCTTAGATAGTTTCTGCCTGATGCATCCAGCACTTCAAAGTCAACGCTTGCAATTTTAGCCATTTATCTAGCAGAGCACAAACATGCATGAATTAATAATCAATCAGAAAGAACATTTTCATCCGGGAGCAATATTGAATGAAAAACTAAACGTGTGGATCGGCCAGTCCAACAAGAAAGAGTCCAAGAGTCCACAGTCCAAATTATACAAATTTGCAGCTTGAATAAAATGAAAATACAACTTTGGAAACCCCGCGGGTCCCATTTTAATATCTTCGTCTTCAAGCGTAGCTTCCGACTCCTTGGAAGTTGGTCTTCTTTCTTTGACATTTACATAAATTCCTCACTATAATTTCTCTCAAAAATAAAAGAAAAGTGCGGGAAATAAACTGTGGGACTAAACGGCCGATCCAAAAACCACATTTAGCAATTCATGCAAGAATATTGTGCTCATCAACATTTTCATCAACAGACATCACAGGCAGTTTATTCATATGAGGATAAGGCGATATTTAATCACTTAATAATTATTGGACCACTGGGCAACGTCATACACCGTTAGGTTAGGTAACTAACGGCAGAGCGGTCGCAGGATCTTCCTAATTATTAAGTTTTTAAATAAAATGTACAACCACGCAAATAATATCCACATAATTTTGCCAGAGATGTAAAGCATGTAAAAGAGATTACGATGCATAGGTTGTAAAGTAAATGGGTTTAATCAATTAAATTGATTAAGAGCCCAAAATTAACATTTTCTTTGTCAGAGGGAAAAGTCTCCCTCGTCATCCCAAAAAGTCCCCCAAAAAATCCCCAAAACGCCCTTGTCTGCCCGATATTTGTCCCGTAATTTACCGTGATTTTTCACGAATATTTTGCCTTTGAATCCCCATTTTAAATTAATTTTTAGGCTAATAGGTTGCCATTTGAGGCAAATTTATAGCACTTTGCCTCCCCCTAAAAAAAATTTTTCTTTTTTTTTTTTCAGATAAACCAGTCTGCGGGTCTGAAGCCCGCAATCGACCTATGTGCTTCAGGCCCATAGGACTTTTTTTTGATGAAAATATGTGGGCCTGAAGCCCACAGATCTGCTGTGGGCTTCAGGCCCACAGATCTGGCTTTTTTTGGGAAATCTGTGGGCCTGAAGCCCACAGATCTGAATAATATATATATATATTTTATGTGTTGAATTCTGTGGGCCTGAAGCCCACAGATCTGCTGTGGGCTTCAGGCCCACATCTCTGCTTTTTTTTTTCGGTTTAGGGTTTTGCAGGAGGGGGCCGCCGCCGCCGCCCCCCTGCACAGGAGGCGCGGCGGGGGCCGCCGCCCCCCGCTGCGCGGGGGAGCGACGGGGGCCGCACCCCCCCGCAGAGGGGGGCGTGGCCAGGGGGCCGCCGCCGCCCGCTGCGGGGGGGGAGCGGCGGGGGCCGCCGCCCCCCCGCAGAGGGGGGGGGGGGCGCGGCCTGGGGGCCGCCCCCCGCAGAGGGGGAAGCGGCCAGGGGGCCGCCGCCCCCCTCTGCGGGGGGGGGGGGGGGGGGGGGGGGGGGACGGCGGGCGCGGGGGCCGCCGCCCCCCCGCTGCGGGGGGGAGCGGCGGGGGCCGCCCCCCCTGCAGGGGTGGGCGGCGGCAGGGGCCGCGCCGCCCCCCCTGCAGGGGGGGTGCGGCGGCGGCAGCCCCCCCATGGGGGGGGGTGTGTGCGGCGGCGGCAGCCCCCCCCATGGGGGGGACGGCGTGGCCGGGGGGGGGGGGGATTTAGGGTTGATTTAGGGTTTGGTATTTACAGAAAATCCAAAAACCCTAAAAAAAATTGATTTTTGGGATGGAAAATCCGTCGTTTTCAAGGCGACGATGAATCCCCATGACGATCTTGCGAGATCTAGGGGATGGGCAATCATACGTATGATTAAAAGTATCGTTTTTAGTATTTTTACCTCTATATCCGTCCTCCGGATATAGCGACGGTTGCTCGAAGCCCTACGCGGATGACGACCCTTGATGGAGGAAGCCTTGCACCGCGCTCGTGGATCTCCCGTCTCGCCTTCGCCTTCGCCTTCGCAACAAACGGAAAAAATTTGTGGAAAGAAATTTTTTTTTAGAGTCTCGTGCTGATAACGTGTTATAAATCAACTACTGAGGGGAGAGCCATCAGGTCTATATTTATAGCCAACGGGAAGAATACAAGTGGGCTTATACAGATATGGGCCCAAACACTTGGGTTGGCCCAATAACTCATCCAACCCAGTAAATACCCTTTCACAACAAGAACCACAAAAAGGCTCGTGTTTCCTTTCTCTAAAACCCACTTCTGAACGAGCATCTCTCTTTCTCTATGATCATGGGGATGCTCAGAATCTCAAACGGCTCTCTCCATATGCTCAACACACAGCAAGGATTCAACTGGAGGAGAAGAGACCGCCCTCTCTTTATGGCTGCTGCTGTTCATGCGGAGCAGCAGATCGACGGAGCTCCGCCCCAAGTCACCGGCGACTCCTTCATCCGCCTCCACCTCCGGAAACTCTCGCCCTATCAACCAATCTTACCATTTGAGGTAAACTAAGCGATTCCTACTGACTCTTATTGTTTATTCTGGTGAAAAGTTTAGAACTTGATGTTGCTGATAAGGTGTTTGATATTTTTCCCCAGTGGCATATTTCGTGTGAATGTTTGTAATTCTTTGATGAGAAGTGTTTTATGAGGTTCCCATTTGAAGCAATTTGTTCAAATTAGCTTCTTAATGGTCGTCAGTGAGGAAAGCGTAGATATATAGTTAGCACATGAGGTGTTTGATACTTCTAGTGCTCTGACCCTAGAGAGTTTGGAAAGCCCTTAGTAAATAGGAATTTATGAGGTAGCTTTTTGAGAAATCCAGTTCATTTTAGCTTTGTACCTTTTGCTGTTGCGAAAAGTTTGGATCTTTAGTTGGCACATGGGGCGTGCGTTAGTTTTTCCACCTCTTGGGATATATCATGTAATCCAAGTTTCTCGCTTGAAAATTAGAAGATCCTTGATAACTGATTATCCATCCACACACGCACAAACCCGTTCATGCACACATAAAGAAAATAACTCACTTATATGCATGCTTAGTATGCTTTATTGATATTCATTTTAATGTTGATCACAGTATAATTGTTATGTATTGATTAATGCTTCTCCAAGACCTAGAGATGATTTTTAATCACCATCCTTTCTATTCATCTGCCAAAGTAGATACCATTTAAAATCTGATCTATATAATGCAGCTTTTGTTGTCTAGGCACATGTACCTTTCAAAATCGGTACATCTTTCCTGGGGACTCCGTGGACATAAAGCAACTATCTAGGTGCTAAAGGGGGCAGCTGAAAGCAGGCTAAGCATTTATAAGTGGGTTTAGGCCGGCAAAAAGTGGCTAAGGCAGTGCGGTAGTATTACTCACTATACATTAATGCGAACAAACAAGCAGTCTGTTTATTCATCAATGAAAATTTTAATAATTAATAACAAAATTCAATAATGTATGATTCATAATGTAGTCAGACTCTATCCGATATTTAATATTTACTTATATTAATTTAAAAAAAATCTATTTTAGCAATTTGGCGTGCTTTTGGCTATTGTGAAATGTCAACTATGCGCCTTTTAGAAATTTCAGCAAAGTATATTTTAACTGCCAGATATGTCTTGATTTTTTTAATTATTCTCTTTCTTTTGGGCCCATCATGTTTACTTCTATCACTTGACAGGTGTTATCCACACGACTTGGAAGGAAGCCTGAGGACATTATCAAGCTTGATGCAAATGAAAACCCATATGGTCCACCTCCTGAGGTACACGCCTGGGAAGGAATTGCCTAATTGATCAATGCATACCTTACGTTGACTAAAATTAATGTATATCATTTAGTTGGTTCATTTCAGTATTAATCTTAACACACTTACATCATACCATTTAATATTAGATATATAATCATTTTCCAGGAATTTTACGGTAAAAGTAAATCTGTACTGAAGACCATTCAGTTAATAAAATTTATAGTAAATTACAGTCTGCTTCACTTTGAATTTTCGCGAAGAACATATGCATCTTTGCATGCATGGATAATGACACCAATTCAACACGTCTGTCTGTAATTTTAAATCATTTCTTGAATTAAGTACTTAGTGGGTCTGTCTAATAACTTTTGACTTCCTAGAATCTTTTTTCTAACTCCCAACTATTTCTTTAATCACTAAATATTGAATATTTGTTGGTTCGGCCTCAAATCGATATCCAGCTTCTGTGTTGAGAACCACAAATTACTATTTGGCACTTAAATGTAGTTAAGTAATACTAACAGGATAATCATTTATGGATCATGAAATTTCTAATTTTCTACTGAAAATCATAAAGGTGGCTGAAGCTTTGGGGGCATTAAGATTTCCTTATGTTTATCCGGATCCTGAAAGTCGTCGGCTGCGTGCTGCTCTTGCGGATGACTCAGGCCTTGAATCTGATTATATACTTGCTGGCTGTGGAGCAGATGAACTTATTGACCTAATTATGAGGTTAAGACTCGAAGTCCTCATGATTGTATTTAAGAAATAGCCCCATTACTTCTTGGACGATATTCATCAATTCCAGTGTATATTAATGTTTTTCTTATTAGTCTCCCCCAGATGCGTGCTTGATCCTGGTGACAAGATTGTTGACTGCCCACCAACATTTACAATGTATGAATTCGATGCAGCTGTGAATGGGGCACTTGTCATAAAGGGTATTCAGTTGGTTTCTTTTAAGCTGCTTCTTTCTTTTGCAGCAGAAAATTGTAATAGTCATTTGTTTATTTTTTCCTCAGTATGTCAATTAAACTTTTGGAAGGCTGCTTTTGTTTTTTGTTTCTGCTGCTTGCCAGTCTGTTACTGTTATCCAGTGATCACAGACTAGTGTCATTTTTTCCACTAAAATGTCACCGTTTTGACAGTCCATGTGTTTCACTTCTTATGCAGTTCCAAGACTACCAGATTTCTCTTTGGATGTTGCTCGGATTGTTGACGTTGTTAAACAGGAAAAACCAAAATGCATTTTCCTTACATCCCCAAACAATCCAGATGGAAGGTACATCCTTATTTCATTCTGCAGTGCAATTTTCTCTATAATGAGATTTGGCATTTATTTCATAGAAACGAGTTGAATGCTGCACTATTGAAATTCTAATTATAATTGGACATGGTTATTTAGGAAGACCACAATCAATTTTCTTTGTCATACATGATTTGATCATAGATTTTATCTGCATATCTTGGCAGATATAATTTGATTTCCATTATGTTTCTTCTCTTACAGTATAATCATTGATGGAGATCTCTTAGAAATTCTTAGTTTGCCTGTATTGGTTGTGCTGGATGAGGCATACATAGAATTCTCTGGTATGAAATCGAGAATGGACTGGGTAAAGACGCATGATAATTTGATTGTCCTCCGGACATTTAGCAAACGAGCAGGTTAGTCCATTTTCATCTTTCAGTATCTATGTATGAGGGACATTATTCTTTCAGTCTCAAAGTAGCTCGAATTTTGAATACAGTGTAACACTAATACAATGTATCCATATAAACATTTTCCCTTATAGTCTTTGGCTTCTATATTATCTGTTTATTTGTTTGTATAGGTTTAATCATTTGAGTTAAATGAGCATGCCCTTCAAATAGGTGGTGTTTTATATTATGCTTTAGAATTTAGAGATTAATGCTATTGTAGGAAATGATGTGATCTTACCCTTTAACTGTATTTATGTGATTGCGACTTTTGGTTAGAGATAGTATTATGGCAATATCCACAAGTGTGGGAGTACTAGATAAAAACTAACTACTGTCAAAATGGGGTATGAAGAAAAATGCACATGTAAATAACAATAAGTTGCCGTTACAGACAACTGACTTCATTTCATGTAAATAACAATAAGTTGCCGTTATGGACAACTGACTCCATTTCATATCAGCAATGTCTTATGTAATATTTGGACACAGTGGATTAATGCTGATAGGATTACTGTTATGTTTTCTATGATATAAACCTAAGAAATATATGATCTGCTTTCAACTTGAACAGGTTTAGCTGGACTTCGTGTTGGCTATGGTGCATTTCCTATTAGCATTATCCAGTATTTATGGAGGGCAAAACAACCATATAATGTGTCTGTGGCAGCTGAAATTTCTGCATGTGCTGCTCTCGAGAACCCTGATTATTTGGAGGTACACCAACATGTTTGCATGTTACGCTTCCTTGCTTCCATTTGTTTTAAGAGGATTTGTGGTTTCTAAGTCCCTGGTCAAATCTCTCAGAAGGTGAAGAATTCTTTAGTGCAAGAAAGAGAGAGGCTATATAATCTTTTGAAGGAAGTGCCTTACTTGAAGCCACATCCAAGCTATTCAAACTTCATACTTTGTGAGGTTACATCTGGAAAGGATGCTAAGAGATTAAAGGTGATTATCTTCCCCACCCTCATTTAAAAAAAATTCTTATTCCTCATAAACACGAGCTTATGAAGCATACTCTCTTTTCATTGGACCATAAATCTTTTAGACGTCTATATACTGTGTTAAATGATGTGCCTTTGCCTGTATCCTATTGGAGTGTTGACATATTCTCTTGTATTTATAAGCTTTCCTTTTGAAAGTCTGAATTGCAATAGACCTTTATCTGCATGCAGTTGTTGCTCACTCATTGTGAGTAGATACTTTCTTCTAATTAATTAATATATGATGGGATACTGATTTTTGACCTTTTCAAGTATTTAGTTGATCAAGTGTGTGCCCTTAACACCTAGAGAATTGGCCAACCTGTTTGGTTGCAACTATGGATTCATTAATTCTACTTGACATTGATACGGATTACTTTGGAACAATCACACGGGAAGTCTTACCCCTTGTGGACCTTAAAAGAATCTAAGCCAATTCATGGTATAATTCAGAGCATTCGGGAAAACATATAGTTACTGTGAAATGATGCAAATTATATAAGTAATTTATCTTACAGAGTGCAAGTTTTTTTTTGTGTTGGAGAGGCTAGGAAGTTTTAGTCCTAAAGATGCCTCACCTTTACTAAAGAACAGTTGATTAATACAAATTTTACCTTATTTTGAAATTTGGATACATGGATTTTCAATTACAAGAGTAAGTCCTTATAATTTTAAATTTTTGGTGAATGCAAGATGATCCTGAGAAAGTGAAGTGTCTGATTATTCTGGCTCTTCATACTGTTGTTCATCTTCTTGAGTTACTTCTGTTGCCACTTGAGCTGGTTGGAACTGAACTAGGCATAGTCAGGATGGAGAACTTGAAAAGAGCCTGTAATATTTCTTGAGCAGTTCTGGAGGAGATTGCTTATTGTTACTCATTTAGGGTTTGGATCTGTTGTCATTTTATTTTGCAATATTTTTTTGATGAAGTTAGTTTCTTCTGTAGCTCTTAAGTTGTCACACATTGATTATTTTGAGATGGTGCTTTGATCTCCACTACTCAATCAACATTTGACAAAAGTATGGTATGTGAAATGTACATGTATAATACAGTATATATTTCATAAACCAGATGCGAATTATACTACAGTCTAGATATTTTCATTAAAGACATGAACGATAAATGGTCGGCTATGCATACATACACGTATTATTCGTCCATCAAAACTAATACATGATAAAAAATTTGATATATATGTTAAAAATGAGGAATAATCAATAATGTTATAAATAAAATTAAGCTACCAATAATAAAATAAAAGTCAAGATTCGCTAAAGTTGTATCCTGAAGAAAATAATCATCAATGAGCATTTACTACATAGCAAATTAATCCGATTCAAATTTAAAATAAATTTTACACAAGTTATGAGACTGCTGACCTCATTAATTCTTCTAGTTTGGAGTATTTGATACGATCCAGATGAGAATGGAAGACAAATTTAGGGTTTTGTAGTGGATTTGGAGGCAAATGTGTGATTTTTATTAGATCTCAAAGGAAAATAATAAGATATTCGATCTCTTTCTAAGAGGCATCTCTCCTAGCTTTTAAGTCGAGAGAAAAGCTTCACTCTCCACAAACTAGGTATCTATCAACCTTCTAATGATTCGTTCTCACAAAATTCTGTATCCAAACCCTAACCCTAGACGCCATCTAATTATAATGGCTGTTTTCCCCAAAATTACAAAAATTCTGAAAATACCCATGATGCCCAAATTTACAAGTTTTCCACTGTCAGAATATTGCGAAAATACCACTGGTACTTGCGATTGCATCATTATTCTGCCTCTTAAAGAACCACCTTGTCCTCAAGGTGGTGTCATGAAATCCATGAGGCAGGCTACTCCAAATGGAGGTGCTCGTCTCCTCTCGACTCTTCCGCTGTAACTGCATTGCCTTCTTCATCCTTGATGATAATATCTGGAGAGCACAATGTCGGTAACGAGGTAACGATGTCCCAGCCTGAACCTCTGGCGACATTAATAGCCTAAACCCTTGACGCATTTATCTTAGATCTATGCCTCTGCGAGATGCTTGAGCCTGCTGTCCGATTGAATCTTGCTGTTCTTCTCTTGGCTTGTTTGAATTTCTCCCAGTTGGGGTTGCCGTATCTCCGTTGTTGCCCGGATGCAAAATGTGACACTGCTCATCGCTCCCTTGGCCCGCCGCTCCTCTACGAGCGGATCCTCTATCATTTAGCAGCCTTCTCAGTCTCTGTATGCGAAGCTCAGCATGGATGTTTGCTTTGAGCCCTTTCATGAAGTTCCCCGCAGCGACTCCTCAGACAATTCCTACACTCGGCTCGATATCATTTCAAACTTCTTTATGTATTCTCTGACTGTTCCATCTTGTCTGCAGGTAAAGAGCTACTCATGTAGATTTCTATCTTGAGTGTCGTGAAATCTGAGAAGTAGGCAGTCCTTAAATTTTTCCATATAAATGCATAGGCCGCCTTTGCTCCTTCCACTGATGCCAGGATAAACCTTCTATCTCCAGGCATATCCCAATCGTCGTCAATTTCTTTGCTTCCGTAAGACATGTCACCTCAAAATACATCTCTGTCCAGTAAATTCATCCATAAGGATCCTCTCATTCAAATATTGACACCTTCAATTTTCTGACTCTGCTTTTAGTGTTAATAACCCCCGCCCTGCTCCCCACGATACTGGCCGTAATGCAGCTGCCGGTGCGGGTCCCATGGTGCATCAAATTCTCTCAATCAGTCTCCCTCTGCTCTATTGTCGTCCTTCCAACCGTCATGTCCCCAATCGGAATCTCTTCCATCTTCCACATATTTCGAAACATCGTCATGGTATCCGTCAAGTTCCTTGTAGTCCAGAACTGGTCATCGACGCCTCTTTCCAGCAAACCAGGGGTCGTGGGGCCCCTGTAAGTTTTTCAGGTCAATGCCAGACACCCAGGAGGGTCCCTCCAGTGGTTGCCGGGGACTCGGCGGGCCACCTGAGGGCCGCAGGGCTGCAGGCGGCCTTGCTGGGGCCTGCATGCCTCTAACGGGTAACTAGGGGCCGTGAGGCTCCGGTAGCCATGCTGAGGGTCAGCAGGGCCCTAGAGGGCCCGCTAGGGGATTGCAGGGCCCTGGCGGCCCTGACGGGGCTCACCCGCCCTTTGCGATGCTTCCCAGGAGCCACATGGCCCCTGGTGAGGATGTGGGGGGTCGCCGCCCCCCGTGGGTTCTTCCACCACATCTTCGGACTCCACATCTGTAACGGATAGAAGCCCTTCCCCAAATTGTTCAACTTTCTCCTTCCCTGTCGTCAATGATCACATCTTTTGTGCCTGATTTGAGTGGTTGCCTCGTCCTTGTCCAAATCCGACTTCGTCGTCGTTGTCAACTCTGTGACTTGTTGCTAGATCTGTTGTGTTTACTTGCATGAGGGTTTCTAATGATGCTTTCGTCCTCGCTTCCGATGCCTTCACTTCGGTCCGATGAAAGCTCTCACCTCAGATTCGAATGTTGACCATCTTTCTGCCATTAGATTTTTTCAAATCCGCCACTTCGGCATCGAATTTCTTCGTCAAAGCTTCTACCTTTCTCGTCGATCTATGCTCTGATACCAATTTGATACGATTTGGATGAGAATTGAAGACAAATTTAGGGGTTTGTAGTGGATTTGGGGACAAAGGTGTGATTTTTATTATACCTCAAATGAAAATAACAAGATAGTTGACCTCTTTCGAGTGGAGGCCGCTCTTCTAGCTTTTAATTCGAGAGAAAAGCCTAACTCTCCACAAACTAGGGTTTTATCAACCTCCAAGTAATTTTTCTTTACAAAATTCATCATCCAAACTCTAACCCTAGCCGCCATCAAATTATAATGGTTGTTTTCCTCCAGAATTATAGAAATTACGAAAATACCTTCGATGCCCAAAATTGCAAGTTTGCCACTGCACCAGAATATTACAAAAATGCCACTGATACTTGCAATCGCATCAATTTTATTCATTGAAGTATTATATATTTGAGTATTATCCATACTGATAGCATCGAGCGAAGCATCCTTTCTCGATGTATCTTAACAAACTGCTGAAAGAAAACATGTATGTATACAGAATTTGTTAAATTCATAGAAGACGCAAATAATATGTGAATTATGCATGTTTTGACTGATAGAGTCTCTGATGCATTAGCAAATATCAGTTTGTGTTATAAGATCCGTTAATATTTATACGTCTCTTTAACAGGAGAGAGTTTTCATTTGTTTCATATACGAGAGCAAGTTTTGTCACACTGCATCAGCATCTTTACTAATATTAACATTTTTATTCAGGAAGAACTTGCACAAATGGGTGTAATGATCCGGCACTACAACAACAAGGAGCTGAAGGGATATGTTCGGATCTCTGTTGGGAAGCCTGAGCACACTAATGCACTTATTGAATGCCTGAAACTCCTTAGGTGATGACGACCTTCAGAAGCAAATGTCATATGTTCTGGTATGCACAAGAAATGGCTTTCTTTTCCAACCGCGTCGTTAGTCTTAAACAGACTTAGCTTATTTATTAAAACTGTATAAAATGATAGTCGAATTTGTCTTAGCAATTTGAATGAAGATAGTAATACAATTTCTCTGTAGCATATTGTTGGGAAGGGGGTGTGGCCATCCCGGTGATAGTTTGATAGTTTTTGGGCTCTAGTGGCAACTTGTTATTTTGGACCATAATGACATATTTTGTAATATTAGGAAAATTAGTCCTTGATACTGAGAGGGAGGGTTAAGGCTAAAGTTATGTTGCATTTGGAGGAGGAGGAGAAGAAGAGAATAAAAGTTTAGTTGATAGGGTTGGAG
The DNA here is from genome assembly GCA_030789695.1 of Scilla litardierei. Classification (NCBI taxonomy): domain Eukaryota; kingdom Viridiplantae; phylum Streptophyta; class Magnoliopsida; order Asparagales; family Asparagaceae; genus Scilla; species Scilla litardierei. The sequence continues at coordinate 11,834,731 of CM061137.1, read as the reverse complement.
ACTTAGCCCTTTATCTTTACTCAAAGGGTAGGAGAGTGGTTTCCTCTCTGATTGAGACCAAATTGTATCTTCATTTTGTATTATTTGCTATCAAAATCATCTCTTCTTCCAAATCCTCACCTTTCTTCCGCAAAAACCCTAAACTATCCTACCAAATTGGTATCAAACCTTTATGATCCATGGTGAAAACAAAGAAAATGGTTGAAACTTTGGAGGCGAGATTTGATGCCGAGCTAGGGGAGTTCAAGAAAATGGCAGATGAAAATTTTTCTATGATAAACACGAGGATGTTGGCGATGAAGGAGATACTCTTCAATCAGATCACAACCCAAGTTGGTATCCAAATCGATGTGAATATAGAGATCTACATAAAAAAATTTGGAGGGGTAGAAGCCCTAGATCTAAAGAGAGGAGCTCTCTAAACCCATATTCGAGGGAAGACGAAGACTCCAAACTAGATTGGAGGAGAAAGGATTGAGCTTTGGACAAAGAGAAGGGAAAAATCATCTTTGAAGGCGATCTATAACAAGGGGTGACGAAGGGCCGGGGGAACTAACTTTCAGGCGACGAAAGGGGCGACCGGCATTCAGATCCATGTATGAAAGGTCACCGATCCCCAAAACCCTAGCGGGGCTCGATCTCAGGCCACAGGGGCTAACCGGATCCCGGTGACCCTTGGAGGCCGATGAGCCTCCGACGAGGGCCTATGAGCCTCGCGAGCTTATGTGAGCCCCCGACAGAGCCATGATGGTCTCGTGAGCCCCGGTAAGTCTCTGGTGCCTCGCGACACCCATGCGAACCCGCATGGGAGCTGCTGGTCCCCTGCGATGGCGCAGGGGCCTCGCGGTCCGGGGCCCCCTTGCGCTACTGCAGGGGCCACGCTAACCCCCTATGCCACCGTAGGTTCCCCCAGGCCCTTGATCTGAGCAGAGGGACGGTCGCTTGGCCCTGGCAAATTTCCATGGGGTGGCGGCCCTTTTTCCTTGAACCCTATCATCCCCAGGAAGCTTACGGGAGGGTTTTCGGAGTTCGACGCCATGCACGGGGAGTCAATGACTGCTTCAGGGGTCATATTGATCGTGATGGTGACCTTTGGGGCTTGGAGGACAACGGCAGGGAGCTCGTGCGGAGGGATGGAGGCTGGGAGAACAACAATGAAGCATGAGGAGACCCGTTAGAAGATGGAGAAGCACCACAGAGTGATTATCAACAACCATATTTCGGACAGCCAAGGGAGAACATGATATGGGTCTTTGGTCTCGAGAGCAGGGTTCGGAAGCTGAAGCTACCAGTCTTCGAGGGGGAGGATCCCTATGGTTGGATTCACCGTGCAGAGAGATACTTCGCGGTAAGCCGATTGACTGACGGCCGAGGTAGAGAAACTGTGGGCAGCTGACGTTTGCTTAGAGGAAAAGGCAGTGTCCTGGTAACTATGGAGGCAACGATGGCAACGTGTGCGATCGTGGGAAGAGTTCAAGGACTGCTTGTTGGACCACTTCTGTGACACATGGTAAGGATCTACACGAGCATCTCCTTGCACTTTGGCAGAATGACACAGTCCTAGATTTTAGGGAGAGATTTGAGGCGTTGGCTGGTCGAGTGAGGGGATCCCTGAGGCGACGTTGGAGGAAAGTTTCATGCAGTGACTTAGGCCTGACATCTGAGTTGAGCTCTGTTTACATAGGTTTAGGAGATTGATGGAGACAATGGATCTGGCCTAGTTGGTCGAGAACATGCTTTTCGTGGAATGGCAGTCCAAGGGAGCAAATAGCGGGGGTCGTATTCTGCACTCAATTGCCCGAGGAGACCCCGAAGCCCTAACCGACGACGGTCCAGACAGCACAAGGAAAGAGCGACGAGCCTCCATCAGATGGCAAGTACAAGTATCTTACACAGAGGGAAATCATGGATAGGCGCGTCAAGGGATTATGCTACCGTTGTGGCGAGAGGTTCGGCCCGGACCACCCTTGTCGAGATCGTGTGCTGCGTGTGTTGATAGTTGAAGAAGATGAGGATGCGGCCGTCGGAGAGGAAGAGACACGAGGGAACAAGCACACCCATTTGGAATAGCGCACCCAGGATGTCATGCATCACCTTAAGGATAATGTAGTTCTTTGGGGACGGAGTAGTATTGGGAAAGGGGTGCGGCCACCCTGGTGACAGTTTGGTAGTTTTTGGGTACTATTGGCAAACATGTTATTTTGGGCCATAATGGCATATTTTGGGCCATAATGACATATTTTGTAATATTGGACAAATTAGCCTTTTATATTGAGAGGGTGGGTTAGTGCTAGAGTTCTGTTGAATTTCAAGAAGAGAAAATTGGAGTTGCTTGGTTGCTAGGTTTGGAGAGTTAGCACTTTATTTTTAATCAAGGGGTAGGAAAATGGTTTCTTCTCTAATTGAGACCAAATTGCATCTTCTCATTTGCTATAAAAATCATCTGTTCTTCCAAATCCCTACCTTCAACCAAAACCCTGACTTTCCTGATACATATCTATGGCATTATATATTTTGATCATTCTGTTATCCTTTGTAGTATTCCTTTTTAACTACTATTCCAATATCTAAGTGCTTTTTTTGAAGTTATTTCTAGGCGTGACAGTTTTTACGTTATTATTCTCTTACCGGTTTTATTTGTGATGAATTTTATGTGTCAGTTAATGAATATTAAATTGTTTATCTTTCAAACCAAGAATCGGTTTCAGTTGTTTTGTATCTGTTTCGAAGGGAAAGGAACTGATTCGAAACTTTAAGTAGTTCTAGGTATCGGCTGAAACTATCAAGTTTCGGCCAGTTTCGGCCGAAACTGGCCGAAATTGGTTTCAGTCTAAAATATTCAAATTACAAGAAGCAAGAGAAAAGGAGAAGAAGCAGAAACAACTAATAAATACCAAAAAATCCCGAGAGTCAACACTGGTCCGTGAATAAACATGGAAAAAATTTCTTGTGAAAAACTAGGGAAACTCGTGTGAATAAATAGTTTTAACTTAATTATTATATATATATATAAGCACATGTAAAATAAGAAAAAGCTTAGCTTTATTCTTATTCTTGGAGATGAGCTGCAAACGATCTTTGACTTTCGAGGACAGCAACCGTGTAAATTTGAGTTCATCTTCGGCGTTAACCTTAGATGATGGAAATCAAAGGTTAGATCTAAAATTATTGCAAAAAATTTTAAAAGGAAAAAAAGGAATACGAATTTAAACTCAAGCGCAAAAAACGAATTCAAACTTGAAACTTGCCTTCGATCAGAATCTCGAATGCGATCATCACCATTGTCGAGCGGGACGCCGTTAAGCGATGATGAGAAGAGATGGAAATCAACGAAGTGGGTTCATTGTAGCCCTAAGTTCGTATCGTGGTTTGTAACAGCAATGCTGCTCACGATACAAATGGCTTGCATATTACATTAATTTACAAGTTTGCCATTAACTTGTCACCGTTGAATAAAGGAAATGACAAACGTGAAATAAGTGTAGTACACCAAGCAAATTTAATGCAGCCGATAGCCGATGGTCACAGTAAACACAGTTTACTCAACATATTATAGTTATTTATCAGTCTGTCATTAACCTCTACCCGTTGAATAAGAAACATGGCAAACTTGTAAATAAGTGTAATACACTGAGCAAATGTGTAAAGTCATTAGCAGCCCGCACGTGAGGCACGTGCGGTCCCTGCCAGTCACCTTACATATTTGGCTCAACTTATTGCATGTATTTACAAGTTTGCCATTCATTGTTAACAGTTTTAGAAAGGAAATGACAAATTTGTAAATATATGTAATATGTGTGGCAAAATGTGTAACACGATCGACAACCGCACGTGCCTTGCATGCGCTCATTGCTCAACAGCGAGTGATGCTAATCTCATTACACATTTTGATAAATATATTACATTTCACTTACAAGTTTGACATTCTTTTTATTAAATATTCATAATTTACATCCAAATAATTTACATTCAAATAATTTACATAATTTATATTTTAATTATTCACATCACATGTTTTGATATACATATTACCTTTTATTTGCAATTGTCATTCCTCTTGTTAACTAATTTTAATATTTTTAACATTTTATTTACACATTTTGCTAAACATAAACATATTGCATTTTATTTGCAATAATTTTACTAATTTTAATGAAATATTCTTAAGTAATTTTCATTAATAAAATTGATAGTAATGTTAACTAATAATTGTTAATTTCTATTTTTTACTTTTTAAATTTAATTGTTACTGGTGTGATTCTAATTGTTAATTGTTAGTAATTTTATTTAACTAATGTTAATGTTAATAATTCTTAATTGTTGATGTTAATAATTTTACATACCTAATATTAATGTTAATAATTTTACTTAACTAATTTTAATGTTAAAAGTTAAAACTTAATAATTATTGATTTAATTAATTTTAAATAAATAATTTTTAATATTAATGTTAATAATTTTACTTAACTAATTTTAATGTTAAAAGTTAAAACTTAATAATTATTGATTTAATTAATTTTAAATAAATAATTTTAATTGTTAATTGTTATATTATTGTCTGTAATTATTGATAATTGATTTAAATAATGTTATATGTGTAAATTTATTTAAATAGTTTAACTTTACCGAACAATTAACCCCTTATATGTTGTCTTCAGTTATAAACAGTAATTAAGATGTCTCGGAGAACTCCCAAGGAGAAATAGTTGGATATTGGGTAGGCTGATGGTAAAATGGTTGGAAACGACCAAAGACATGTTAGGCGCAACTACTGTCGAAAAGAAATGCATGGAGGCATGACTCAGCTTAATGAACATTCGGTGGGAATTGCCGGGATGTGATGACATGTACCAAAGCGTCGTAAGTGCGAGCAGAGATGAATACACTCATTTTTGTCAAGAGGAAAGAAAATCAAATGTTAAAATTTAAGAAAGAGGATTAATGAAAAATTAATGGTGAGGCCTAGAGGCTCAAACTTGGATAAGGATGACGAGGATGAAGATGAAAACCGATGAGAGCTTAGAAGAGCACTGAGAGCAAGTAGGTAAGAATTTGCTAAAGAAGAAATAAGAATTGCTAGCTGAAGAAAGGAAGCAGGATCGTCTGGGGTAGACAAATGGGGTATAAGTCGTGTTGAACCTATTAGCAGATCGTCCGGTTTGCTAAAATATGGTTCTGTTCGTACTGAACCTATCGGCAGACTGTCTAGTATTCTCAAATCAAGTTTAGGTAATGCTGACCTTTTTTACTTTAACAAAGAAAGATGGCCCAAACAACTTTAAAGACGGTAATAATGTGTTGTGGTATGAAAAATGCCAAAAGCTTTCTTGGTAGAAGTGTTGCCAAATTTTTGTATTACAACCACATTTCACACAATATGGTCAATAGTCGGTATTGCAAGACCATGACAGATGCTTTCGCATAAGTAGGTCGTGGAGTTCCTCTGACCATTGCTTGGGAGCTTTCTCACACATATTTAGACATGGAGTTTGAGGAAACTAAAGTATATATTGAAACTTTTTATTGCTATTGGGATGAGTATGGTTGCACACTAATGTGTGATGGTTGGACAACACAGAATAAAAGGAAGATTATTAATTTTCTTATATATTCGACCTACGTGACACTGTTCCTTGACTCAGTGGATGCAACTTATAGCTTTCAGAATGGTCCATACATATTTGAGTTGATGGATAAATATGCAGAAATAATTGGAAATTGTAGAGTCATACAAGTAGTTATCGACAACAGAGCAAACTACAGATTAGTTGGGCATTTGTTGATGCAAAAAATATATCTGTATTGGACTCCATGTGCGGTGCATTGTATTGACTTGATATTTTTTGATATGACAAAATAAGAGGATATGAAAAATATCATCACACAACGTCAGATGGTAACCTGATTTATATACAATAAAGGTTGGGTGCTCAGCTTGATAAGAAAAGGGATAAGTGAAAAAGAGTTGCTCACAAGATTTGCTACATATTTTATTGCATTGGACTCTATCTATGTGCATCGAGATGAGCTAATGAGAGTGAACACCCAAGGGTCTGGTCCGCAAACTTTTCTAAGCTCAAACCAAACAATAAAACTGTTGCAACCAACGTGCACAATCTGATTCACGATGATGACTTTTGGTTAGAGATCCTTAATGCTATCACCGTATTTGAGTCGCTGGTGAAAGTTCTAAGAATGATCGACAATGATGATAAGGCTAAGTTGGTTATCTTTACGAGGTCATGTACCAGTTAAAAAAGACATAAAAAAGAGTACTGGTAGATGATACAATAAATGGTGTGACATGATTTACAGAAGATGTGATATGCATCTAAATCAAGATATTCATGCCGCATGTAAATACAATATGTTTTATTTGTATAGTTAAACTTAATGTGATACAGATCATTTATTTACATGCTACATGTTATTTTCTGAATCCTCATCCCAATACTCCACCAGGGTAACAAATGACAATAATGTGCTGCTTGGATATGGGGATGTGGTTGAGAGGTTAGAACCATGCATCTCAAGGTAACTTGAAATAGAGAGAGATACATGGTTTTTAGATATGTTTATTTTGATATATGATTTGATCCGATTGTTCATATTTTGAAATTATGCATGATAATTATAGGTGGAGTTATACAGGATGAAAGTTGGTGTATTCAACTCCCAAAAGGCACGTATGACAATAAAGCAGGTCACTCCAGGTATCTATGAGAATTTTAGTTTCTTGTATGTTTCCCATAAATTGCTCTACATTTTTTGATTAAGAGAACTTTTGTAACTGAATGGTAGACAATCATTAGGAGAGAGCAAGCTTCAAATTTTTCACACTTAGTTGTGCGTGTTTTAAGCCAAACAAGTTCTTCAAAATGTGAACAAAATTGGACCACATTCTCAATCATTCATACAAAGACCAGGAATATGAAAAATCTTAAAAAGTTGGTTTATGTGCATTATAATATGAGACTGAGAGAAAGACATTGCAAAAAAGGGAACAATTGATCATCAACTGATTGACTTGGATCAAACTTTCCATAAGAACGATCCGTTAGAGAGATGGACCAGTAAGACAGATGACAGACTGCTCAATAATAGAGACAATCTTTGGTTGGACGAAGTATTTGCAGAAGTAGAACGGACAAAAATCAATCAACAAAGACCAAGTCGCAACCAAGTGAATTTCACGTATAAGTGAAAGAAGAATGTAACTCGGTAAGAAAATGATGATGATTCGTCTCCCGATGAATAAGGTCTTACAGATGGAGGTTATAATGCTTTGAAATATAGGCGTCATATTCATAGAACTGGGGGCCATGCTTTCGATACAACTCATTTGCATGGGTATATATACTATGATAAGCATTACCAATGTGAAGAAATGGGGAACAATACCTACGATAGACAGTCTGATTATCACGGATATCAATGTTTTGATTATTATGGAGGTCATAATTATCCTGCCATTCATGAATCATATTCCAGTGGATACTCAGGCGATCACGACAATTTTTACACAGTACAAACACTTTGATGTCTACGCAGATTATGATAGTCAATACATGTACGGTTCAAATGTCACTGGACGGTCAGCAGTCAAGACAGTTATGACATACCTTTCATCGAGCCGAGCCGGCCATCCGCATATGATAACATGATATCATTTTAAAGACAGGAACAGATGCAATATTGCTATCCACCTTACTATTCTGCACCACAACTGGATGATACTAACTCAGAATGAGATTTTTTGTATCTTTTACATTAATTTATTCATTTTTGTATTATGAGGTCAAATTATATATTATCATTTTTATATTGTTATTTTATATTAGAAAATAATGAAGGTTGGCCGGGGTCCTAAAAAAGTTCCAACTAAAAATTTTGTACGGTGCATTTATATGTATAAAATACACCGTTTACATATATGTACTAGTCATTATCCGTGTCCGCGGGCATGGTTCATTTAAGATTTTCCCTCGCAAAATCTTTGTTCCCCAAAAAGTTATTTTTACAGACAAAATTGCGTGGAACAACAAATTAGTGTAAAAATATTTAGCGGCACAAGCGTCTTTGGCACGGAACAACAAATTCGACGCAACCGCCTTCGGCGCGGAACAACAAATTCGCGTAAAAAAATTTAGCGGGGGTGCGGGAAATTATTTTCATCTTGTTGCCCCATGCGTCGAAGGGACGGTGGGCCCCGCGTTGAGGGAGAGATCATTCGATCTGCAACAGCATTCGATCTGCAGCATTAAGTGCAAGTTAAAGTTTTTTTCCAAATGCATTAATTGCATGCACTCTTCTATTCCCCAGAAACTTATATTTTCCATAAAGTTTCATCTCCCCATAAACTTTCTTTTCCCAAGAAATGTTTTTCTCTCTAATACTTTCCACAAAATCTCATTTCAACCATTCAGTACTCAAGATTAAATCCAAGTCGTCTTTCTATCAACCTGTTTGTCCTAGTCAGCTTGTCCTAGTCAACCCTATAATTCAAAAACAGTTGTGTTTTAATATACAGATAATACGTCACTATGTGTATAAATATTTAAAATATCTGAAACCAAAACCGATACCCGAAACGAAACTATCAAAAGATTCAAAACTGTCAAAATGAACAAAACAAAATGAAACCCCGAAATCACCGAAATGAGCGAAACTGACCGAAACCTAAAATTCCTCGGAAGATCGAAAAGCGAAACCGAGACTTCTAACCTTGTTTCAAACTGTTCATATTAGGTAAACTTTTGGATTTTATACACCTTCAGGATGTTGGTCTTGTTTGTATTGCCTTCGAATTCTCAATATCTTCTTTGCGATGGGTGCTAGTGACCTTTCTTCACCCAGTGATGGCCTCTAAATTTTAAGTTCATTTTCTATATATTGTAAAGATATATTAGTATTTAGAGTGGTAATATATTTATTAGGAAATTGTTCTTTTAAATGCAATATGGATCTTAAGTGAGTGTAATATGAATAAATTACAAAGAAGTTTGAGAAAATAAGGCTGGTCTTTCAATGTAGAGTTGAAATTGGGGTCACTTTCTAGATAGATAGCGTCTTGTCTTTTTCAAGAAAGAAGGCTACGACAAGTATGGCTGTTGTTGGTATAGAATTCATATCCTAAGCTAATGTCAGACATTTGGAGGGCTTGATTGAGGCAGATGGATCAGCCTTGAAACCAGATTTTCGGGATTGCATCTGATTGCTTTTCATATCGGATAGCGGATATCAAAAGATATAGCAGGAATATGCGTTAAAATCGAGGTGCTCCTATCAAACATTATGCATATACAAATCTTAATAAGTAAATAGTCGTTATAACGTCCTAAATATTCATATTTGATTATATTACCCAAGCATCATCAATAAGAACAAACTTCACAATCACACTAAAATTAACCATTAACATTTTTCTATAATGCAATAGAGTATAGAGTGAATAGAAAATGTATCATAAAATTTTTAACAATGAGAGTAACTTACGTCATAGTTGTATCTAATTAATTAGACCGCTATGCATATTATTGGATGAATGCAAACAAAGCCTTTGGCATGACTTATCCGAGAAAAAAACAAAAAACGTCCATAGGAATTAAGATTATAAGATATATGAAATATGTTAACATAATGAGTGGAGTGATTAGAACATTAGAAAATAAAAAACATCGAATATCATAATGATTACATAACGATGACTATAATAATTACATAACATTAGAAAAGAAAACACACCAATTTAATTTTTTTTAAAATATCCGCCGATATCGGGCTTCATCGACGAAACCGGCTCGATTGATCGATCTGCAATAGAACATGTAAGGGTGTGTGTGCGTGTGTGCATAGTATATAAATATACGTGTACACACACAAAATATATACATAGATATACATTATATATGTATATTAGTATACGGTTCTATATGCTATCTATTTATATACATATTAATATAACATTAAAAAACAAAACAATCAATATATATATGTATGTATATATGCAATACATTGTTCTATTACAGATCCAGATCCGTTATCGTAGCAACATACAATACGAAACGTTATCAAAATTAGAGATTATGCTTGGATGATTTGAGTGATTTTGTACATTTATATACATATATACACAATACTATTTGGTGTTATATGGTGTTTTATTCCGAAGTTTCTACTTGGGAGGAGTATGGAGTTGCTCATATAGCGAAGTTTATGTTAGAATTTAGATCATCAATGACTCTGGAAATATTATCAACAAAGATTACAGATCAAAAGATCAATTGGATCAATTATAAGTAGTGGAAGTGTCTGGTGAAGATCTATTTTGAGGGCAGAGAAAAGAATGGTAATTTCACTGATGATCTTCCATTAGAAGGAATAGCTGATTGGAAGTGAAAAAAAATGCTCAAATAAAGTGTCAGTTGCTGAACTACATGGATCATAAGATTCACGATCTTGTAATTGAGCAAAAGACTGTGAAAGAGATTTAGACGATCCTGGAGACATTCTGGAAAGAAACAAAGAAACAATCTTGTAATTGAGCAAAAGACTGTGAAAGAGATTTGGGCGATCCTGGAGACATTCTGGAAAGAAACAATCTTCCCCCGCTCTTATGATATATCAGAGTCATTTTAGAAATGCCAGCATAAGGAGAAGTCGCTTAGAATTACAGAGATTTTCACAAGTTACAAAAGGAGCCGAATTCCATCTTCCCCATCTTGACAGATGTAAAGAAAATGAAGGGATTAAGTGTACAATTTGAAGTCTTGGCATTCTTTGGGAGTTTAAGTTTATAGTATATTGCAGTAAGTCTTCAAATTTTAGGTGGTAGCACTCCACTATTGTTGCTAGATAATTTTCACACTTTGCACCAAATTTTTCCAGAATAGTCGGAGACACGAGGCAGTACCTTTGAAGAAAAAATTGGCATTATCCATGCAACATAATTTTGACGGTGCCGATGGATATCGAGATGCTCGAGGAGGAACCATCAGAAGATGCGTATGTGGTAGAAGATGCATATGTGGTGGACGTATTAGTGTTTGTGGAAAGAGCAGAGCAAAGCTTGCTTCAGGAGGCACATGTATATCAGAGACGAGCCTATTGATCGAGAAGCTAATCTCTCACTATTACAAGGAGTTTGATTACATGAAGTTTGCTTGTCACAAGCTTCAAGATCCACTGGAAAGAGGGCTTGGAGGATGCACTACATACATGGTATCCCAAGAGGGCTTGTCTCAGTCCAAGAGTATTCCAATGTCTGATTTTTTGTTCTGCTATCTTATTTTGTTATGAGTGTGTGCACATGAAAGACTGAATAATTTCAAATTTGGATATAAAGTTGCAAACTGATTCCTAAAATACTTTTCGCATTATCGCTCTATAAAATTTGATAGAATACCAAAATGATATTTTTTTCCAGCATAAAACGTTTAAAAATGGTAAAAATTTCATATCTAGTTTTCATAAGTAAATTCATAACATGAAAAATTATCTATAAGGTGACAAAATATCTAAAACCATATCTAGACTCGATACGACAAGATTCCCATACATCAGAATGAACTAATTTAAAAGGTTCATAAGCTAATTTATTAGCATGTGGTTCGTAAGATATTCGGTAGTGCCTTTTCAACTGACCGTACTCTAGACTAGACAGACTGTTAAACTCGGGAGTCAAAAATTTCAAATTTAGGAGTCAAAAATTTCAAATTTAGAAGATCTGGAAAACTAATCTGTAGTGTGTGCTGAAAGGGTAAGTAACGAAAGAGTAAGCTATTGATCTGGTTTCAACATCCAGATGATAAAAATCTTGAGTGCCACGTCTTATGTCAATCGTCCTTTTCGTTTCAATCTTTTGAAAGACACAATGATCAGGAAAGTAAGGTTATGTCGTTTGTGGGTTATGGTATCAGAGCCACTAATTAAAGCTCAAAGGAACTCTAGCACAAATGTATGCTCCCATTGTGTGTTCATCTTCTGTACATTAGCAATGCGGGGAACAATGGTTTCAACTCTGTGTATAATTGACTTAGCAGTGCGGGGAACAATGGTTTCAACTCTTTGTTTAATTGACTTAGCAATGCGGGGAACAATGGTTTCAACTCTTTGTATAATTGACTGTAGTCAGAGAGAGAGAGAGAGAGAGAGAGAGAGAGAGAGAGAGAGAGAGAGAGAGAGAGAGAGAGAGAGACTCCTTATATATGCCGATTTGGCATGTCCTTCAAATAGTACAAATGGTCACATGCTGTATTTTTACTCGTTGATCATTAGCACTATATGGAGAACACATCATGTCAATATATATATGAGAGATATCTTTCATATCATATCACCAATCTCTCGTATATATATGTATACTAGAAATAACCTGTGCACACAGTGCACGGTGTGAAAAAAATCCTACGACCAGGATGCGGTGCACGCGCACAATCGTAAAGGAGCGAGAAGTGGGTGTGTGTGTCGGTATTGTTGGGGGGTAAAAGGACGAAAAGTGTGGGGTTATTGTGCAAAAAAGCAGGGGGCAAAAGAGAAAAAAAAGACCGATATAAAAATCCCCTAAACTCACCCCAAAGCAGCCCCAAAACCCCACCCAGGCCACACCCAGATAAGGTGTCGCAACCCGGGCCAGTCGTTTGTCCCAGTCAACTTGTGACTAGGAAAAACTGGGTGACTGGGACAAACCCGGGCCACACAGCCTTCATTTGTATAATTGATGTATATACATCAGAATAATATGTGTGCCGTCAGCGTGGAAAAATTTCCGCATTGATGCACATATACATTATTTTATTTATTTTTTAAATTTTTTAGGAATTGTTCTATGCATCATGGATGATCACCACATCAATAATCAAGTGAATCCAACGCTATTTGACACTCTATCTAACCGTTGCAAATTGAACAGTTTCAGAACAATTGAACTTTTTACGAGTGAGTCCATTCAGATATCTAGTTCACTATATATATGTAAGTTAATTAGGATCTATTTAGATGGACTAGACCTGCGAATTCATATACGTTTAATTTAAATTATGCAACCTAAATGAAAATTTCGTTCTGTTGGATGTGATCCAACACATCTAATTACTTACACATAAAATTCAAATGATTTAGACATGTTTTATTCATGCATCAAGTGATGTCAAATTTGTTGATTTTATGATGATTTTGAAATGTTGATTTTGAATCCACATTTTGCATGGGTAAAACATGTTTTAATTGTTTGAAATTTTGTTTGTAGGAATTTAAATATATTAGATCACATTCAATAGAACAAATTTTCTATTTATGTTGCTTGATTTTAAATTTAACTTGGATAGATTCATATGTTTGGTTTATTTGAATGGATCTTAATCAATACACACATATATGTTAGTGCACTAGGAGGAATTCCATACCATGTGAACATTAAAAATTACACTTCATAATTTCTTAGGTGATAGGTTCCGTCCATTTTGATCTTTATATTCTAAAACCTAACATATCAAAATATCTAGTAAACCTAAAATATTTTGCTCATTGAGCTAGTCATTGCAAGATGTTTAATTAGTGCAAAACTGTTTGCAACGATTAGATCAACAAGCAAATCACTTGGTTGGGGGTTTAGATTATGAAGATTAATGTGACCAGGACCAATCATTTAAAAGATAATAAAGAGTAGAATTTTAACTTGCACATGTAAGGGAATTTCTTGTGTCGCTGACATATATTTTTCTCGTGCACACGCACACACACATATAATAAATATGTTCTATCAGTGAAGGAAATTTCCTACGATTGCAGTACAAATCTATGTGGTTCTTGATTTTTTAAATTTTGATTATTTAGGAATGATCTACATATACTAAAAGTCAACTCATCAAAAATCGAGTGAATCTAAGCCTAATAAGTATTGATGGAATCGTTACTAAAAGTTGTATTATTGGAAATCCATTGATTTTATAGCCATCCGATCGTGACTCAAACAGGCTTGGAATTTCTTTATTTTTGATGTGTTAGTGCTTTAGTACATGTAGTTCACTCCCAATAATCAAAAATTGAAAAAACATCAAGAACCACATGAATTTGTGCCGCATTGCAAGAATTTTTTTGCTCTAAGAACACACTTATATTATACTCATATATATATGTATATAACTCGTGACCATAGGTCACGAGGCATTCAAAATATTCTCTTGAAAAATTTCAACCCATTCAAAATTTCTCTCCCAAAAAATTTAACATTCAATTAGTTCCACATAGAGAATTTAGTTCCACAAAAACTTTAGGTCCCCTAAAAATTAGTTCCCTCCAGATTTAGTTCTTCCAAAAATTTAAATTAAAATTTAGTTCACCTCAGAATTTAGTCCTCCCCCGAAATTTTAGTTCCCACCAGATTTAGTTCTTCCAAAATTTAAAATTTTAGTTCCCTCATAATTTAGTTCCATTCGGATTTAGTTCCCCCAAAATTTTAAATTAAAATTTAGTTCCCACCAGAAAATTTAGTTCCCCTTAAAAATTTTAGTTAACTCAAAATTTAGTTTTCTCCAAATCTAGTCCTCCAAAATTTAAAATTTTAGTTTCCTCAAAATTTAGTTACATATAGATTTAGTCCCCCAAAATTTTACGGGTTCCCTCAAAATTTTCACAAAATCTCAGCCTATCCATTGATTACTTAAGATTAAATCTTAATCGTCCTTCTATCCACATCTTTGTCCCAGTCAGCAAACCCATTTAAAAACATCCCTCATTTGTATAATAGCTATATACATGTACATATACATGTATGCACATACACATGTATATGCAGGATCATATACTATTCTATGTTTTTCCTGAAAGAGTGCCAATTCCTATGTTGTGTGGAGTTGACCATCTTCTATTCGTTGGGATAAAGCTTTTCTTCTGTAGGGGCCTTGTGCAGTAAACCGCAATGGGTAGTACTCTGTCATCATAAAATAGTAAAAAGTCAAGTCATCCATGTGAAGCTTTCGGGAAAAGGGGTAGTTTGACTCTTATGTGTATGGTATAGATATCATTTCTTGTCGAATCACTGAACCTCCCATCTTACTTGGTGGGAAGGTATTCTGAGTAATGGGAACCTTGTATGATCTCGACCCGCTTACTCATGTCTTGTATATGTGCAGGACGGGACGCTCTCCTAGGTGTGTGTAGGGGTTGTGTATGTTTGCGAGAATGGATTCCTTGTCAAGTCAAGGGGTGTGGACACACTTGCACAAATTCAAGTAACAGCTACATGGGTGCATCAAGAAAGGAAACTGTACCTGACTAGGTATGGATGTTAACTCATTAGCTACCAATAGGGTAGTTGCTAAAACAAACGGAGGCGTTAAGAAAGCCATTCGGTAGAAGTCCAAAGAAAAACTATTGGCAACTGGTTGAGACTGCTTCAAAAGAAAGGCGGGCATGGTAGAGCTTGGCAGAGCGTTTGAGAATAGGGTAGTGTCATGTCTTAAGTTGAAGATAAAAAGGGACAGGTTCCTTTATGCATGCATCTCTTTACAAGTTTCGGCCAGAAAGATCAAACAATTGGAACCGCTCACATCACACTAGTCGTAGTTGTGTAAAGAACGTTTGTTCGGGTGATCATAACATAAGCTACAAATGGTTAAAAATTGCTATAAAATTGATCAATTTCCGGCACTTGGTGCATGTATAAAACACATCGGAAGAATTTGAAATTTTAATTTGTAAGTATTTAAATATGTTAGATCCCATCCAATGGAACATTTTTTCCATGTATGGTGCCAAATTTCAAATTTGGGATGATAGGATTCACATTTTTGATCATCTGGAGCGGAGCCTAGCCTAAATTTACACGCACACGCACACACGCACACACACTGCAAGTGCATGGTCATACCAAGTAGTCACTTTAGCATTGATTCTCTCTCTATTTGTAGCCTCTCCAATTTCGCTGCCTCTGAGTCTCCTTCATGTTTTAATGATGACTTAATTGAGATGTCCTTTGAAACTCCTGCACATTATAATTAGTTCTTAATTGATATGTTGTTTCCATAATTTGGGGCTGTCTGTCTCAATTCAGATGTCCTTTACAGTCCTCAAAGTTTTGATCCTCACTGATAAACATATGCACTATAACCTTAAGAATGCTCACAAGTTTATCTTTCAACAGAACTCCGTAAAAGATTCAGGAACTACCAGGAACTAAAATTTTATGGTCTTCTTGCAATTGTTAAACCAGACTCCAGAACTGCTAAAACTAAGAACTGAATAATAAATGAGAGGGAAGTTGCTATACGTGGATACTAGTAGTTGTTGGATCTGTTTATTGGATCAGCAATACACCGAGGTCATTGTCTTTGTATTTAATATATGCAATACACGGTTTTAGTTGTTGTGTCCGTATGCTATTATGGAAAAGACGCAAGGAAGTCGTTTTATGTGGAAGTTGTAGAGGTCATTGTCTTTGTATTTAACATCTGCAATACACGGTTATAGTTGTTGTGTCTGTATGCTATTATGGAAAAAGACGCAAGGAAGTTGTTTTATGTGGAAGTCGTAAGAAAGTTGTTTACGCTTGATAGTTGTGGAATCAGCAATATGCTAAAATAATAAATAGCATCTGCGTTCTGTTATGTAGATGGCATAAGATCCAATAACATCCTTAATATGACTAAATGGCAAAGAAGTATCCGCAATTGTAGTTCAGTAGGTTGGGTTTATTATGTTTTTTTGGTCCATCCAAGCATGCTCACTGATTCTCCAAGAACCCCCCTTGCTTAATAGTTAATATGCAAGTTTGTATTTGATTTTGTTGATATGGAGCAATTTGCTAAAATTTGAAGTTATGGATAGTTATGTTTGAGCAATTTGCAGAATGATGATACCTAATTCCCAGTAAAAACTGCTTCCATCGCAAACCTAATAACCAGCAGTGTATGTCTTCATCTTTTATAGGCTTTCTTACTCCTAAAAGAAGCTGAGTTCATCAAGTTAACCCCACACGGCCGTCAGCAAAGCAGGCGAGGCGAGGAGGAATTACTGCACCGATTGAGTTGAATCTTATTGAAGGGAGAAGAAAAATACAGAGCGAACATTTGTTTGTTTGTTTTCCCGTCGTACATTTGAAAAAAAAAATTGAAAGGAATTTTTGCGTTCTGGATTGCAGTAATAAACTACTTCAAGAATTAAGGTACACGTCCAATTGCCTTCATTTGAGATGCAAGGAATCTGTATGAAAAACAGAGGCTTTGTGACAATAGTGTGTAATATTGTAGTGACAGGATGAGTGATTGTCAGTTGCAGCCTTGCAGGAAGAACCCCACCTGGCTCCTTCAAGGTTTACTCATTGCCTCCTTTCTTCTCATTGTCCTTTCTAATTATATGTATCAGATTCATCTGCTATCTGAACTTTAATTGCCATCGATAAACTCGAGTTTTTGACCAAAGCTTAAACTTTGATTCTGTTGATTTTTCAAGGTCTTTGCATCAATTTTTTTTTGTTCCTGATGCATCAAGGTTCAGGTTGCTGTCAGTTTTCTGTGGGGGAGAGACAGCATGGGAACAAGGCTGGCACTGCTTCAGCAACTCCAGCTTGCTTCACATGTACGGTCTCCTTCCATTGCTCCCACACCCATGCCTTTTTCCTCCGGGCGCCACCGAGCTTCCCACCCGTTTTTGCACCCGCGCGGCTCGGCTCGAGCGGGGCCCGTCTGTCAGTGGGGGGCGAGACCAGTGGGTGCTGGGGGACATTCTTGCTGTGAAAGGGGAAAAGAGAGAATGAGACAGGTGCATCCCAGGCTTTTAAGACATTGGTCCCATTTTCCTGATTCCTCCATTGCTTTCCATTATCAACATCACTTCAACCCAATCATGGAAAGATGATGATGCCTCCCCCCCTTTTTATCCCCCTTTCCTCCCCTCTGTCCACATGACCTGTTTGTTCTCTGGCCAGGGGCTGCACTCTGCCCCTGCAGTTTCTTCTGCCTGTTAAGGAATAAACTTAACCATCTCTATTCTTCGCAAAAGAACAGGCCCTAAGTAAACTTAACCATATCCAACCCATCCTTCAATTAAAAATCCTTTCTAGACAAAACAAGTAATGATTTCCATGTAGAATTTAAACCATTTCTTCCCCAAATCAAAAGAAGGGGATGCCCATGGGGGAGTAGTTAAACACCAGGCCAATTAGATGGTAATATAATAATAGTAAAAGGGGTGGACTTGCGCAATCACACACATCACCCCTTCATCTGCCCCCAAATGGAAGCAGTTGGAGCAAAGGACCTGCATCTTCTCCCCCATCCCAACCCACTGGGGCCCACATCCCAACGGTGAATACCTTAATCAAACCCTGCTCCTTTGATCCTAGCTCATGCTATCTGTCACTCCGCATTGGGATTTTTTGGCCCTGAAAACAATAGATTATGTAATTAATACATTATATAATTCTTTCCATCTTTCTGTCTCTTTAACTAATCCCAAAACCACTCTTTTTCTCTATGTCAACTGAACACAAGAGGGGAAAAAGAGGAAGCTTCGTCAATGTCCTCACAAAAACAATAGCTGAGCTCACCTTCTCAAAAGAACCGACCAGCCCTTCGTCTTCGATGCTGAGGCTCGCCGGCCGCAGGCTGCGCCGCCTATGCTGCGGCCTGCGCTGGCCCACTCCGCGATCCAAGACCAAGATCATCATCAAAGCGTTCAACAACACCAGTAGCAACGGCTGCAATGATGACACTCTCCGTAGTAACCATAAGGAGGCCGATGGGCCCGTCATCAGAATCGCCACTTTCAATGCGGCCATGTTCTCCATGGCCCCAGCAGTCCCCGCGGCGGCGGCCGCCGCCGCCGCGATTAGCCCGGTGGATCTCGACATAAGGGGGAAGGCCGCAAACGACAGGCCCATGAAGGGCATCTTGAAGCAGCAGAAGTTTTCGGCCTCGAATAGAAGGGTCTCGATCAACTTGCCCGAGGACGAGATTTCGGTGGAGAGAAGCAGGCAGATCAAGGGCAAGGCTCCGGCCGTGGGCCCCGCCAGCAGCGCGGGCTACCGGCCGGAGAGGAGCGTGCTGGACGTGCTGAGGGAGGCGAACGCCGACCTGATCGCGCTCCAGAACGTGAAGGCAGAGGAGGAGAAGGGGATGAGGCCGCTCTCGGACCTGGCCCAGGCCCTGGGGATGCGATACGTGTTCGCCGAGAGCTGGGCCCCCGAATACGGCAACGCGATCCTCTCCAAGTGGCCCATCAAGCACTGGAGATCCCAGAAGATTTGCGACGACGCCGATTTCAGGAACGTGCTGAAGGCAACCGTCGACGTCCCCGGCGCCGGAGAGCTCAACTTCCACTGCACACACCTCGACCATCTCGACGAGAGCTGGAGAATGAAGCAGATCGGCGCGATCCTCGGATCGAGCCACTCCCCCCACATCCTCGCCGGCGGCCTCTACTCCCTCGACGAGACGGACTACTCCGCCGAAAGATGGCACGATATCGTCAAGGTACGTAGAGATTGGGAATTTGCACACCGTGTCCGTTCGCTGATTTGGGGATGTTGCAGTACTACGAGGAGATCGGGAAGCCGACGCCGAAGCTCGAAGTGATGAAGTTCTTGAAGGGAAGGCGGTACTCGGACGCCAAGGACTACGCCGGCGAATGCGAATCCGTCGTCGTCGTCGCCAGGGGGCAGGGTAACGGCCATTGCCATCGCTCCCCACGCGTTCCGATTTCAAAAACGCTGACCTGGTTTAAATTTTCCAGATGTGCAGGGGACATGCAAGTATGGCACTAGGGTCGATTACATACTAGCATCGCCCAGCTCCCCATACAGGTTCGTGCCGGGATCATACGGAGTCATCTCGTCAAAGGGGACCTCGGATCATCACATTGTGAAGGTTGATGTGGTTATCGACAAGAACGCCGAAAACATCGATCGGCGGCGGCGACGACGGCAGAGAGTTGTAAAGATGGACAGGGATTCGACGAAAGGTATATGGGGGACTGACTCATGATCATAGCCTTTTTCCTAACATTATTGCTGTTTTTTTGGGTGCTTCTTTTCTTGGGGAGTTTTGTGCATAGTATTGTTTATTCTTGTTGCTAGTTACAGAAGGAATTGATTGTTATGAACACTGCTGATCTTGATGATGTGTAAGTTGGATTCCAGCATATCTTAAATTATATCATAACTTGTGGCTTTCAGTTCTTCACACTTCTCCAACATCAAGAAGCCGAGTTATTTCCCTTGCCGGAGACGTGTGAGTTGCATGAGATATGCTCATGATAACCGTTTTGGGGGAGAAATTTTTTTTTTCTTATGAAAGAAGGAAAATAAATAAATAAATTGTTTGAACACATAAATAAATATTCAGATAGTATATGAATTAAATTAAATTTTATGTTTCGAACTTTAGCTACCCCACTTTCATGTTTGGCAACATGTGAAGCGGTTGGATGCTTTCCAAAAGGTAAAATTTAGTTACTTCTTAGCTTTTTTTTCTAAATACAAATCTTTAATGAGAAAGTCCAAGTTAGCAGATAGTCAGCCTATACATATATAGATTGGTAAATCTTCAATTGAACAAAATTAAATATACGGTTGATGCATGGAATCCTCAATTGAACGTCCCGTATCTGGGTGTCGTTACTTTTGTACAATTTTTATGCAGGTCCTGCAGTTACCAGTGAAAACAACGTGGAGCAAGCAGAAATTAGAAGAATTTAAAATACTCATTTCATTACCATCATGTCTGGATTACAAAGTTCTATACACTGAAAAGAAAGTACATCCTCACTCTAAGCTGAAACATAAATACATGGAAACGAAGATACAAATGTCACTCACTCAACCGATCCTCAAAGTTCGTCGTCCTGAACCGGAAGCTCCGTCTGCTCATACACACGTGCCTCCGCGTAGTCTTGTTCGTCACCTAGTGGCAACAACAGAAGTGGTACCACTGCTCAATAGAGTAGATTTATCTAACCAAACAACAACAATAATATCGATACATGAATAGAGAGGTATACCTGTATAACTGATAATATGCCAAGGTTTAACATGTTATGGTTATTTCAATGTCGTCAACTTACTATGAAGTTATACCATTAAGATTGATTAATTCTAAGTCGTAAACTTATAACGGAGAGCACGCCATGCAACCCGGAGACCATCTTGGACCGCATGGTGCTACACTGGGCCGAGTCTAGAAGTCAACTGTAACGGGAACTCATGATCCATAAACGGAAATCCTCCCAGATACGGGCCGAAAGCAAGGCTCCAATCGCTCCCGCACTATCTCATTTATAAGTTTTCCCAAACCCCAGAGAGTCCTATAAAGTTGTCTACTTAACGGTTTGATGTTATATGCCAATTCCATGGCAGGTAATGACATTTACCTTACTCATTATCTTAACTTACGCAATCTAAGGAGTTTCTTTGTATCATGTATTCTCTGCTCTAAAACCGATCATATGTATCAAGCATCGGATATTGAATCAAGTCCAATTTATTTTAAATTCATGTGTCATCTTTAAATTGCGTAATAGAAGATATGAGACCAGTCCTAACAATTCAAGATTTCCATGGAATTTAACAAGTTTTTTTGTTCAAGTATGAAGACTTGCATTCAAGATAAATTACTGATAATACTTCTTCTCATTCACACTAGTATATACTTAAGAGATCTGAATTTAAGACTTGCATAAACTTGATAAACTTGATAAACTTGCACGTTCTATATACCTAACAAACTTGCATTCAGTTTTATGTATACTTAAGAAATCTGAAGTCAAAAACTAAGATCTACCTTTTACACTAACTGAACTGAAAAAGAATATCAAACAGAAATAGTTATAATCATATTTATTTTCATTTTAGTTGAAATTAAATCACTGAAAGTGTGGATAGAAAAGTTAATAATTTGGGGATCAGATTGTGGGAATTTCATCACATTGCGGGGGTACCCGAACCTGCGGCAAGGTCTATAGGGACTGCGACTCTATCAGCAAGGAACCAGGCCAAAGATTACCAACTGAGAGGGATAAGGGGGTTTCCAAGGTTCGGATGACAGTTCAGAAGATAAAACCCAAAAACAGCGAGCACCCGATACCTCAGATTATCAATTCATGAAGGCAGAAACTTACAAAAAAACTAAACAGTAACCGAAACCCCACAAGAGTAAAGGGGTTAACCGAAACTGCAAGGCAATGCAACCCTAAAGAGAAAAACCCGCGGTCAGAAAAGTTAAGGAGCCGAAAGTAATTATATTAGCCCAAACGCAGCCCCGAGACCCCGTGCCAAGCATGAAAGGGAGCCAACCCCACAACAACAGACTAACAGGGAAAAACCCAAAAATTTTATGTCATGTCATCATCCTTTCCCAGAAATCCAACTTTCATATGAATTTAACTAAGAATTTCATCTCAGAATTTTAAGCATTGAAGAATCGAAATTATCTGAAGTATGGAGAAGATAAAAATCTACCTTTTTGAAGCCGATGGTCAAGAAACCGAAGAACAAAAGCCCCCAGAAAAATCCTGATGATACCCGCAAGAAATAGATTCCAGGTCTGAAGAAGACAAACCTGAAAAGCTCATAGATTTAAAGAGACGTACTGTTTTCGTAGGAATTGTCGAGAAGAGGGGAGATCTGCAGATATAAGGCTCGAAGGAGCCGTTGAAGAGGAGATCGCGGGAGACGATCAAGGCGCGAGATCGTGGGGAGCTCCTCGTGCGAAACTGAAGGCGACGAGGGGGAGACAGTTGCGATTCGTGCGGAAGAGAGTGGGGAAGGCGGGTCGTGGCGTCGATCAATCGGAGCGATCGAACTGTGCGCGCGTGAGAGCGACGGTCACGAGCCCTAGAGGGGATCGGGTTTGAGAAATAAGGGAGAGATCGAGGGCAGCTGAAATAAAAGAAGCCCACTTGGGCTTGGGCTGATGGGCGGCCCAAAAGAAAGAAAGGGAAAAAATGTTTTTTTAAAAAAGAAACTAGGCCCATTATATAAAAGAACAAGTATCCCTTCCCCGTATTGACGATCTATTTGATCAACTTGGTGGGTCTAGTGTTTATTCAAAGTTGGATCTCAGAACTGGATACCACCAAGTGAGGGTTAGGAAGGAGGATGTGCCTAAAACCGCATTCCTGACTAGATACGGACACTATGAGTTCTTAGTGATGCCGTTTGGTGTTACAAATGCGCCTGCTGTGTTCATGATGTTGGATATTGGACTCCCCGGATTTGGTTTTGGATGATGAACAAACATAAATATATCGTGAACTAACACTTTGTGAGCGCAGTTATGGAGATCGTCGCCAAATTCACATGAATATCAATTACGACGTCTCAAGACTTCTCAAAGCACGTGATCGTATGCCTAAAGCTTCGTTGAAGCTTATGGACCAATTTAGAAGTCATGAAGATTCGATTGAAGCTATTGAAGACGGTATCGTCAAGTTTTATTTATAGTCTTTAAGCTTCTTTCGTAGAATGTTAAGCCTTGAGTAGGTCTTATGGTTTAATTCTTCATAACGCTCATATCTTAGCTCTAGGATCTTAGTAGAAGTCCATACAATCCTTCCCGAAGCTTCGCGCTTCGATTCGCGACTTCTTGTGCATGTTAGTTGGTTCAAGAAGAAGAACTGACCGACTAGATGGTGATCTAGTCGGTCGGCAAAGCTTCTTGGACCGACTAGTTCTTCTCAGTTAATTCATAGCTCTTTACTGTTTACAGTTAGTCGGTCTAAGATGACTCACCGACCGACTAGTTTGTGAACTAGTCGGTCAGTGATGCTTCTGTGACCGACTAGTTGAGCTTTCCCTGTGCATGCACATTTGAGCCTATGCTACTGTTTATCTTTAGTCGGTCTGTGTTCATTGATCGACCGACTAGTTGATGAACTAGTCGGTCAACTTTCCTTCTTAGACCGACTAGTTTAGTTTACTGTACATACCAAATTTTCACCATACTTACTGTTTATTGTTAGTCGGTCTATGTTCATTTGGTGACCGACTAGTTGGTGAATTAGTCGGTCAACATTTGTTCTTGGACCGACTAAGTCTATTTTAGCTCAGACTTCAGTTTTATCTGTTAGTCGGTCTATGTTGAGTAACCGACCGACTAGTTGTGAAACTAGTCGGTCAGCTACTCTTCTTGGACCGACTAGTTCCTTATGTCTGTGCTTTGATCTTTTCTCTGTTCACTCTTTAGTCGGTTTATGTTAATTGACCGACCGACTAGTTGATGAACTAGTCGGTCGGTGGTTGTTCTTTGACCGACTAGTTGGGTTCAGAAAAGAGCCGTTGGAGCATTTAATGACTCGAATTTCTTTCTCTCTCTCCTCTATCCTATATATACTTGATGGGCTGCATTCATTGCTGCCAAGGCTGATATTATTGCAAGTTTAGAGATCAAGAGAAATCATTCCAAGCTCATTCAAAGCTCATTCTTTCCATTCAATAATCTCTCCTAACTCTTACTTCCAAAGAGAGATTCATTGAGTGTGAAGCCTTCCAAGCCAAGTGCTTGATTCTAGGTTACCAACATCCCCAAAGCTCTCCATCGCTGATCTACATCTTGGAGCTAGGGTTTGGTGCCACTTCTTCCTCAAAATCATCCTTGCCCTAATTCGTAAGCATTACTCAAGGCATAAGTATTTTGTTCGGTAAGAAGTTTTCTTATTTCATTTCATATTTGAATTGTAAGTTTCACTCTCGGTTGTGAGAGTGTGGTTGTGATCCCGGGTTGTGGGAGTCACAAATTACATTTTGTATGATTTGACTTGTGGAGGTTTTTCACAGAGTTGCCGACCGACTAGATCGTCATCTAGTCGGTTGGTACGCCTACATGAACCAACTAAGATGCACTAGAAGCCGAGGGAAGAAGCGATAGGCTTCGGGAAAGTTTCTAATGGCTTCTATGATAATCCTAGCTCTAAGATATGAGCGAAATGAAGATAATAAAGTAAGTCCTACTCAAGGCTTAACATTCTAATCTATGAAGCTAGAAGACAATAAATAATACATGACGAACCGTCTTCGAAGATTCAATCTTCATTCTTCTTAACTTCAATAAAACTCCTTGAGCTTCAATGAAGTTTTAGGCACAGGATCACGCGTATTGAGAAGTCTTGAGATGTCGCTTTTGATATCCGTATTCTTTAAGCGATGATCTCCATAACTGCGCTCACAAACAGTTAGTTCACAATATTTATGTTTGCTCATCATCCAAAACCAAATCCGGGGAATCAATACTCAACAGGTAGGGGATGCAAAGCTGAGAAGATCAGAATGTTGGTACTGACTGGGCAGAGACCAGAGTTTCAGATTCATGAGGATGGATCCTTGAGGTACGTCAGTAGGATATGTGTGCCGTTTGGAGACATCAGGGAGGAACTGTTGAAGGAAGCTCACAGTTTTCTGTATTCCATTCACCCAGGCAGGACGAAGATGTATAAGGATCTGAGACAACACTATTGGTGGCATGGGATGAAGAGGAGTGTTGCTCGGAGTGTCGCCAAATGTATTGTGTGCCTACAGGTGAAGGCTGAACATCGCCGCACTGCTGGATTGTTACAACATTTGCCTATTCCAGAATGGAAGTGGCAGCACATCACGATGAACTTTGTGACAGGTTTACCTCAGAGTATGAAGCATAATGACGCCATTTGGGTGATCGTTGGTCGATTAACCAAGTCGGCGCATTTCAAACCATTCAGAGTGGGTCAGTCAACAAAGACACTTGCCAAGAAGTATATGGAGGAAGTGGTGAGATTGCACGGGGTTCCTGTCAGCATTGTGTCAGACAAGGATACTCGGTTTACGTCTCATTTCTGGAAGAGTTTGCAGGGGCATTTGGGCACACAGTTGAGCTTCAGCACATATATCATCCGCAGACGGACGTACAGTCAGAGCGTACGATACAGATCTTGGAGGATATGCTGCGTGCCTGTATGTTAGACTTTAAAGGGTCGTGGGAAGACCACCTGCACCTCGTTGAGTTTGCATACAACAACAACTATCAGGCCAGCATCGGGATGGCTCTGTTTGCAGCACTGTACGGGAGAAAGTGCCGATCACTATTGACCTGGGACGTTGTTGGTGATCGAGAACTGATTGGGCCTAAGATGATCATAGAGGCGGTTGATGTGGTTCAAACTATCAGGGAGAAGCTACAGCTGGCACAGGATAGATACGAGCATTGGGCAGATTTGAAGCGATGACGTCTGGAGTTCCAACCAGGTGATCACGTTTTCTTGAAGATCTCACTCAACAGGAGAATGCTTCGGTTAGTCGGAGGGGGAAACTCAGCCCATGATACATTGGACCCTTTGATGTGTTGGAGCGAGTGGGAGAAGTAGCGTACCGACTTGCACTGCCTCCCTCTCTTGAAGGGGTGCATGATGTATTCCATGTATCTCAGCTGCGGAAGTATGTGGGAGATCCGACTCATGTGGTCGATGTTGGATCTGGATCGTAGCCTGGAGGGGGGGGGGGGAAATAGGCTAATAAAAAATTCTCGCGTAACCCACGAGAAATCACACGCAGTTAAAAGCACAACCAGAGTAAATAAGAGACAATCACAGAGTACCCACATATTTACCCTGGTTCGGTCGCAACAACGACCTACGTCCAGCCCCAAGCAAATACTAGCATTAATAGGTTCCTTCTGTACACCTACAATGGGGTCCTAGCTTCAACTCCCCATCTAAACTGTACCACACTCAACAAAGTGCAGAACCCTATTAACCTAGTAAATGCGTATCTTGACTGCAACAACACGTCAAGACCCTTTTATCTAGCCCAACCAGACAAGTCCAAAATAGTCACAAAATATGATAAAAGTTTTCCCTATAGAGAACGTTACACTAAGACACGAATATAAAGAGTAAAGGGTTTAGAAATGCTCAGTTCGTGTCCATGTAGTCGTCTCTGTCAGTCAGCATGTCGTCAGCTCCAATCTGATGCAAACGGTGTCTCGATCCGACTCCTGGATCTCAATCAGGCTCAAATAGCACTCTGGTCTGTGCATTAAGTAAACTCGGTTCAAGATTAATAAATAACGGTCTGTGTGCAAAGCAACTCCCTTAATAGCTTTCCACGTCAGCCCGTAAAACAATTCTGTATAGGGCTGTTGACGAACGAGCTTGAACGAGCTTGAACAGTGAGCTTGGTTTTGTTCATGAACAAAATCCTTGTTCAAGCTCTGTTCGTTTACTAACCGAGCTCTAAAAACATGTTCAAGCTTGTTCGTTAAGCTTACCGAACGAACGTAAACGAACGTAAATGAACATCTACCGAGCTTGTTCACAAGTAGTTAATCGAACGTTCTGTTCGTTAAAAAGTCTTATCGAGCTTGTTTGTGAACATGTTCAGGAACATGTTCGTGAACACAAATCAATGTTGTTCATGAACATATTTTCAAACAAACAAACGAACATTTATTTTTTAATCAGGAATAATAATATTTAAACATTATTGTCAATGATTAAATCAATTAAATAAAAAGATTAAATATTTGCAGGACAAAAACAAACAAATTCAGCATAATAGCTCCATACATCCCATTACAAGCATTCATTCCAAGCATAATTAAAAATATAGTATTTGTCTAAATTTACTATTTTCGGTACATGTTCGTTCACGAACACTTAACGAGCTTGTTTATGAACATCACTTAACGAGCTTGTTCACGCACACTTAACAAGCTTGTTCATGAACATAAATGAACGAACACGGTTATGTTCAAGCTCTGTTCGTTTACTAGCCGAGCTCTAAAAATCTGTTCAAGCTTGTTCATTAAGCTTCCTAAACGAACGTAAACGAACATGTACCGAGCTTGTTCACGAGTAGTTCGTCGAACGTTCTGTTCGTCAACAGCCCTAATTCTGTAGCTCTTTGTTTTTTTCGCAAGGCTCGCACACGTCAGCATCGATCCGACTTCATCTTGCCTTAGAGCATGCAGCAGCGGCGAGCGACTCCTCTTCGAAGTGCGGATCTCTTCACCGGCGGCGAGCAACGGCGAGTAGCTCTCCAACTCTGACAGCATCTTCCTCGAGACGACGACAACAATGATGGCAGTGGACTTCTCTGGTGAAACTAAGGCATGTAGCGAGCGGATGTCGACTTCGTGCTTCGCTATCCGACGGTGCTTCTTCGACTCAGCTCGACGGCGTGGGCACGGTTCATTGCAAGAAATTCGTGCAGCGGCGATGTTTGAGGCGACTCAACTTTGTCAGCAGCTTCGACGGCGGGAACTTGTCTACTCCGACTTCGGCGACGACCAGCAGCTGCGATCTTCGACTGCGGAGAACCCACGCACGGCGGCGAGAGATTCGACTGCGGAGGTCGACTTCGGAGGCGACTTCTCCGACTCCAACTAGGGCATGCAGCGTCATCCTCTTTGAAAGCAGCTCGTCCTCTCTTCTTTGATGGCAAGGGATCTCCGACTTCTTCTACTTCAACAGCAGCGCTCGAACAGTCTCCGATGGCGGTGAAAGCTCCGAGCGATGGTCTTCTCGTGGATGCGTGGTGATGGCGCGTCGGACGGCAGCAACAAGGTCTTTTGGCTTGTAGATGAGCAATGGGAAGATGAGGCTTCGGTTTTCTTGGCTTTTGGAGATGAAGGCTACATCAGATGATTTTGAGGCTAGGCTTATAGCGTTTGGCTGCTTTCTTTTTATTTTTGGTTTCCCGCACACCTTTTGTAGAGGAAATTCTAGGGTTTTTGTGAGGGTGCGGCTTATATCCTTGGCCTTTTTAATTGTTGTATGCCGCATCCTTTGTTCTCCTATTAGATAGTCTTATATATGCTAGCCTAGGGTTTATTAACTAGGTCTAGGGCTAGGAGCATTTGGGGTTGCGGCAAGGAGAGATGGCTAGAGGAATTCGGTAATCTAGCTAGACTTGGTCTTAGGAAATATGACTTGGCTAGGAGAGCCTCTTGATGATGGCTAGACTAGATAGGAATGGGTATGGCTCTCTCTCTCTCTCTCTCTCTCTCTCTCTCTCCATCTCTCTCAATGTTGACCAAGACCTCATTGCTTTGACCATAAACCTTTCTCTATCCCAAATAGCTATACGAATAGAAAATACTTCACAGATTGAAAGAATTATCGTTTCGCCTTTCCTGAATCACACTAAGCACACACGTTAAATATAACAACACGTTTTTCATCATCAAACTAGAGTTCCTAGATCATTGCGTCTAACAATCTCCCCTTTGTGATGATGACAAACAAATGAAAGATTTAAGCAATTTGAAAGGTGTGTGTGAAGTGTGATGAGGGGTGTAATGCTTATGATGTATACAATGAGACAAAGCATTGCACACAATATAGCAATGATGAAAAGCATGCTCCCCATATCTTCAAGCTCCCCCTTCATCATACAATACCATATTTTCAAGCTCCCCCTTGAACAATACCAAATCTTTTGTCCTTTGTCCTTTCATCAAAAGTGGACTAATGAAGTCATCAAATATCACATGCAAAAGTAAAGTATTATATAGTATAGCTAGCACTTGCATGTATTTTCTTCAAAGTAGACAGTTCAAGTTCATGAAAATCATAATTTAGACTTCACCACCAATGTGTAAGTGTGATAATATAAACATTCAAGTACAAAGGGAGATTCAATTTAGAACATCAACCAAAACAATCCACATTTTCCAATTAACATGAATTTCGAATTGATTTTTCCCACCTCATTAAAAATGAGTTCAAGTTACCAAACCGCAAAAACATAGCCTATAAGGACTCTTAGATGTGGGGTTGGCATTGCTTGACGAGTAATATACACCAACGCTAAAGATTACCCATAAATCATATGTTGGATACTCGCAGGTAGTGTATTTGCCATGAATTGTATCCATTTTTCATACGGAGCAAAGTTCATGTATATATTTTTTCATTTACAATTCTTTTGTGCTCAATTTTTATTCAAGGCAATATACATCATATCCCTTAGACAATTCAGTTTTTATTCCTCCTACATTCACTTTCCAATAATCATGAAAAGAATCTCCAAATGTACTAAACATTTAGTATTTGTGAAAGTGCGTATGTAGGTGTAGAAATCAAAATAGTCATTTCATGAGACTTGTCATGCCTACTAAATAGATACTAACATGCTCATGTAGCTATAACCATAATACAATGATTTCTACAAAGGATATGAGATGAACAATCAAGAAATACCACTTATAATGAAACATTTGAAGAGGAATTCATTAAGCATCAAAATATTTTTTTTTCAGATTTAAAAAGAACTAAAACACACCAAAAACAACTAGAATCAAGCAAACAAGCATTCAAACAAAAAATTAAATCAAGCACACACAATGTTCTATGAAGGTATGCAATGTAATGCAAAGCGGGAAAAAGATATACATTCTCGTCGCTATTTGACTAAGGAGAAAAAAGAATGAGACTTTAAAATCAATGCTCCTCGCCAAATCTCCATCACACCTACATGAAAGGTGTTAAGTGTGACATTGAAATCCAACAAGGTCCACTAGTGTTAGCCATTAAAGTTTTAGGAACCCACACTTGTTTACACTTTATGTTTGTGATCCTAAACTTACAATAATAGGGTGTGTGGCCTACACTATCACACGTAAAGCACTTTGCAAGTAAGTTTTTCACAATAGAATGCACATTGTAGAATTTCTTAAATTTGGCCTTTTCAACATTTTTCAAACCAAATCCAAGTCATATTTTATTATTGCCATATAATTGATTCTCTAAAATGGTGTCCAATGATTGTTTTCCCATAGAGAATTTCTTAATGGACAATTCAAGATCAGAAACTTTAGATTTTAACAATTTATTCTCATCCACAAGCAAAGTACATTTACTTATAAAAGTTATCTTGTTTTCCTTTTCCTTCTTTTCAAACTCAATAGTTTTTCTTTTAAAATCATTATCTAGCATGCAAAATTTTTCCTTAAGCTCTCTTATCACATAGTCTTTTTCAGCTTCAAGCTTTAATAGGTCTTGTTTTAACATGCTAATATTGTTCAATAATGAAGGGCAAGAAAGACAAAGTGCTTCATCATTAAAGCTTGATTTTTGCTTTTTCAATATGTCAATAGTAGAGTCACGAGCAACAATTTTAATTTTCAGTTTTTCAATCTCCTTAGACATATCATATTCAGATTGTTGCATTTCAAAGTTCTCATTTTGATAATCATCTATAGTGGATTCAAGCTCTACTATTTTATCTTGCATTTCTTTACAAAGAGTAAGGAGTTCAGCTTTACTACCAGAAATTACCTCATCGTGTATTCCCATTAATGCCATGCATAGTGGGCTTCATGGTCATTCTCCTCATCCGCAGCTTCACTATCCATGTCCCAAGTTAGCACCTTGGATTTTCCTTTTTCTTTAGCTACCTGAGCTGTCTCATGTGGTCAATCCCTCATTCGATGTCCTCTTTTCTTGCATTTAAAAAAAGTCATTCTATCAGTAGCTTTCTGATCATAAGTTTTCTTAGAAGACTAAAAAAAGTTAGAGCGATTAAACCTAGGTGCCATTTCTGTTCTTCCTTCCTTGGTCTGGACATACTTTCTGAAATTTCTGACTATTAGCGCTATGTCATCATCATCATCTTCACCTTCGCTAGCTTTCAGAGCAAGTGGCTTTGTAGCTTTCTCCTTCTCTTCAGGTTTCTTCCTTTCTTCAACATTTTGCAATTCTAGCTCATGGGACATCAGATTACCTATTAATTCCTCCACTCTCATCTGTGATAGATCCTTTGCTTCTTGGATGGCAGTGACTTTAGGCCTGAAAGAGCTTGACAGCGCTCTTAATAATTTCCTCACTTGTTCAAGACTAGGATATGGCTTACCGAGCAAGCTAGACTTGTAGACGATGTTGGTTAATCTCGCAAACATCTCTGATATGGTCTCTGATGGTAGCATGCGAAATCCCTCGTATTTTGTGCTCAGAAGTGCAAGTCTAGACTCCTTCACCTGTGACGTTCCCTCGTGCGTCACTTCCAATGTATGCCATATTTCCTGCACAGTTAGACAGTGTGAGATACGATTGAATTCAAATTTATCTAATGAACAAATGAGAGCATTCATAGCTTTAGCATTAAGAGAATAAAGCCTCCAATCATTATCATCCCATTTATCATCAGGTTTAAGCATCTTAGTATTTTCAATTTTAATAACAGGTGATTTATATCCATTTTCAACAATTTGCCAAGCTTTATAGTCAATAGAAATTAAGTAGATTCTCATATGGTTTTTCCAATAAGCATAATCTACTCCATTAAATCTAGGGGGACGTGATATGGACTGACCCTCAGCAAAAGCACTATCAATGTGATCCATAATCAAACCTAGGCTAGATCCTAAAACCTGCTCGGATACCACTTGTTGGATCTGGATCCTAGCCTGGGGGTAAATAGGCTAATAAAAAATTCTCACGCAACCCATGAGAAATCACACGTAGTTAAAAGCACAACCAGAGTAAATAAGAGACAATCACAGAGTACGCACATATTTACCCTGGTTCGGTCGCAACAATGACCTACGTCCAGCCCCAAGCAAATACTAGCATTAATAAATTCCTTCTGTACACCTACAATGGGGTCCTAGCTTCAACTCCCCACCTAGACTGTACCACACTCAACAAAGTGCAGCACCCTATCAACCTAGTAAATGCGTATCTTGACTGCAACAACACGTCAAGACCCTCTTGTCTAGGCCAACCGGACAAGTCCAAAATAGTCACAAAATATGGTAAAAGTTTTCCCTATAGAGAACGTTACACTAAGACACGAATATAAAGAGTAAAGGGTTTAGAAATGCTCAGTTCGTGTCCGTGTAGTCGTCTCTGTCAGTCAGCACGTCGTCAGCTTCAATCTGATGCAAATGGTGTCTTGATCCGACTCCTGGATCTCAACCAGGCTCAAATAGCACTCTGGTCTGTGCATTAAGTAAACTCGGTTCAAGATTAATAAATAACGGTCTGTGCGCAAAGCAACTCCCTTAATAGCTTTTCCACGTCAGCACGTAAAACAATTCCGTTGCTCTTCGTTTTTTTCCGCAAGGCTCGCACACGTCAACATCGATCCGACTTCATCTCGCCTTAAGGCATGCAGTAGTGGCGAGCGACTCCTCTTCGATGTGCAGATCTCTTCACCAGCGGCGAGCAACGGCGAGCAGCTCTCCAACTCCGACAGCGTCTTCCTCGAGGACGGCGACAACAATGATGGCAGCGAACTTCGCCGGTGAAACTAAGGCATACAGCGAGCGGACGTCGAATTCGTGCTTCGCCGTCCGACGGTGCTTCGTTGACTCAGCTCGACGGCATGGGCACGGGTCACGGCGAGGAATTCGTGCAGCGGTAGTGTTTGAGGCGACCCAACTTTGTCAGCAGCTTCGACAGCGGAAACTTGTCTACTCCGACTTCGACGACGACCAGCAACATCGATCTTCGACTGCGGAGAACCCATGCACGGCGGAGAGAGATTCGACTACAGAGGTCGACTCCGGAGGTCGACTTCAGAGGAGACTTCTCAGACTCCAACTAGGGCACGCAGCGTCGTCCTCTTCGTAAGTAGCTCGTCCTCTCTTCTTCGACGGCAAGGGCTCTCCGACTTCTTCTACTTCGACAACAGTGCTTGAACAGTCTCCGATGGTGGTGAAAGCTCCGAGCGATGGGCTTCTCGTGGATGTGCGGTGATGGCGCATCGGACGGCAGCAAAGAGGTCTTTTGGCTTGTAGATGAGCAATGGGAAGATGAGGCTTCGGTTTTCTTGGCTTTTGGAGATGAAGGCTACATCAGATGATTTTGAGGCTAGGCTTATAGCGTTTGGTTGATTTCTTTTTATTTTTGGTTTGTCGCACACCTTTTGTAGAGGAAATTCTAGGGTTTTTGTGAGGGTGCGGCTTATATCCTTGGCCTTTTTAATTGTTGTATGCCGCATCCTTTGTTCTGCTATTAGATAGTCTTATAGAGGCTAGCTTAGGGTTTATTGGCTAGGTCTAAGGCTAGGAGCATGTGGGGTTGCGGCAAGGAGAGAGGGCTAGAGGAATTCGGTAATCTAGCTAGACTTGGTCTTAGGAAATATGACTTGGCTAGGAGAGCCTCTTGATGATGTCTAGACTATATAGGATTGGGTATGGCTCTCTCTCTCTCTCTCAATATTGATCAAGACCTCATTGCTTTGACCATAAACTTTTCTCTCTCCCAAAGAGCTATACAAATAGCAAATACTCCACAGATTGAAAGAATTATTGTTTCGCCTTTCCTGAATCACACTAAGCACACACATTAAATATAACAACACGGTTGTCATCATCAAACTTTCCTAGATTGTTGCGTCCAACAGTCGACCATTCGGAGATTAATGTAAGACCAGACTTGACATATGAGCAACAGCCAGTGAGGATCATCGGCCGACAGTAGAAGGTTCTCAGGAACACGACTGTCAGTCTGGTGAAGGTGATGTGGCACCGAGACTCGTCTAGAGAGTCTACCTGGGAGAGAGAGGATGTGATGAGTGAGCGATATCCATACTTGTTTGATATATCTTAGTTTCTTTTAAATTCCGAGGACGGAATTTTCTGTAAGATGGGTAGAATGTAATGGGCCTAGTTTCTTTTAAAAAACATTTTCCCTTTCTTTCTTTTGGGGCGCCCATCAGCCCAGTCGACCATTCGGAGATTAATGTACGACCAGACTTGACATATGAGCAACAACCAGTGAGGATCATCGGCTGACAGTAGAAGGTTCTCAGGAATAAGACTATCAGTCTGGTGAAGGTGATGTGGCACCGAGACTCGTCTAGAGAGTCTACCTGGGAGAGAGCGGATGAGATGAGTGAGCGATATCCATACTTGTTTGATATATCTTAGTTTCTTTTAAATTCCGAGGACGGAATTTTCTGTAAGATGGGTAGAATGTAATGGGCCTAGTTTCTTAAAAAAAACATTTTTCCTTTTCTTTCTTTTCGGCTGCCCTCAATCTCTCCCTCATTTCTTAAACCCGATCCCCTGTAGGGCTCGTGACGGCCGCTTGCGCGCATGCACAGTTCGATCGCTCCGATTGATCGGTGCCACGACCCACCTTCCCCTCTCTCTCTTCCGCATGAATCGCAACCGTCTCCCCCTCGTCGCCTTCAGTTTCGCACGAGGAGCTCCCTATGATCTCGCGCCTTGATCGTCTCCCGCGATCTCCTCTTCAACGGCTCATTCGAGCCTTATATCTGCAGATTTCCCCTCTTCTCGACAATTCCTACGAAAACAGTAAGTCTCTTTAAATCTGTGGGCTTTTTCCGGTTTGTCTTCTTCAGACCTAGAATCTATTTCTTGTGGGTATCATCTGGATTTTTCTGGGGGCTTTTGTTCTTCGGTTTCTTGACCATCGGCTTCAAAAAGGTAGATTTTTATCTTCTCCATACTTCAGATAATTTCGATTCTTCAATGCTTAAAATTCTGAGATGAAATTCTTAGTTAAATTCATATGAAAGTTGGATTTCTGGGAAAGGATGATGACGTGACATAAAAATTTTGATTTTTTCCCTGTGAGTCTGCTATTGTGGGGTTGGCTCCCTTTCATGCTTGGCACGGGGTCTCGGGGCTACGTTTGGGCTAATATAATTACTTTCGGCTCCTTAACTTTTCTAACAGCGGGGTTTTCTCTTAAGGGTTACATTGCCTTGCAGTTTCGGTTAACCCCTTTACTATTGCGGGGTTTTGGCTACTGTTTAGTTTTCTGTAATTTTCTGCCTTCATGAATTTATAATCTGAGGTCTCGGGTGCTCGCTGCTTTTGGGTTTTATCTTCTGAACTGACATCTGAACCTTGGAAACCCCTTATCCCTCTCAGTTGGTAATCTTTGGCCTGATTCCTTGCTGATAGAGTCGCAGTCACTGCAGACCTTGCCAAAGGTTCGTGTACCCCCCACAACGTGATGAAATTCCCACAATCTGATCCCCAAATTATTAACTTTTCTATCCACACTTTCAGTGATTTAATTTCAACTAAAATGAAAATAAATATGATTATAACTATTTCAGTTTGATATTTTTTTTCAGTTCAGTTAGTGTAAAAGATATATCTTAGTTTTTGAATTCAGATTTCTTAAGTATACATAAAACTGAATGCAAGTTTGTTAGGTATATAGAACTGAGTGCAAGGTTATCAAGTTTATGCAAGTCTTAAATTCAGATCTCTTAAGTATATACTAGTGTGAATGAGAAGAAGTATTATCAGTAATTTATCTTGAATGCAAGTCTTCATGGAAATCCTGAATTGTTAGGACTGATCTCATATATTCTATTACACAATTTAAAGATGACACACGAATTTAAAATAAAAGGACTTGATTCAATATCCGATGCTTGATACATATGATCGGTTTTAGAGCAGAGAATGTAGCTTGACATGATACAAAGAAACTCCTTAGATTGCGTAAGTTAAGATAATGAGTAAGGTAAATGACATTACCTGCCATGGAATTGTCATATAACATCAAACCATTAACCAGACAACTTTATAGGACTCACTGGAGTTTGGAAAAACTTATAAATGAGAGAGTGCGGGAGCGATTGGAGCCCTGCTTTCAGCCCGTATCTGGGAGAATTTCCGTTTACGGATCCTGAGTCCCCGTTACAGTTGATATCTAGACTCGGCCCAGGATAACACCCTGCGGTCCAAAATGGTCTTTGGGTTGCACATCGTGCTCTCCGTTATAAGTTTACGACTTAGAATTGATCAATCTTAATGGTATAACTTCATAGTAAATTGACGACATTGAAATAACCATAACATGTTAAACCTTGGCCATTATCAGTTATACAGGTATACCTCTCTATTCATGTATCGATATTATTGCTGTTGTTTGGTTAGATAAATCTACTTTATTGAGCAGTGGTACCACTTCTGTTGTTGCCACTAGGTGACGAACAAGGCTACGCAGAGGCACCTGTTTATGAGCAGACGGAGCTTCCGATTCAGGACGATGAACTTTGAGGATCGGTTGAGTGAGTGACATTTGTATTTTTGTTTCCATGTATTTATGTTTCAGCTTAGAGTGAGGATGTAATTTCTTTTCAGTGTATAGAGCTTTGTAATCCAAACATGATGGTAATGAAATGAGTATTTTAAATTCTGTTAATTTCTGCTTGCTCCATGTTGTTTTCACTGGTAACTGCAGGACCTGCATAAAAATTGTACAAAAGTAACGACACCCAGATACGGGGCGTTACACAGGCCGCCGGGTGCCTGGGCTGACCTGTTGATGCTAGGGATGGCAATTCTACCCGCGGGTACGGATACCCGCGGATACCTGCCCGTTTGGGTATGGGTATGTGTAGACTTTTATACCCACGAGTACAGGTATGAGTACCCAGGTTTTACCCACGGGTAAAACTGGACGAGTATGGATATATCCATACCCGCGGGTACCCGTATCATGTCATTTTAATATTAATATATTATTCTTATAGAGTAAAATACATATAACACCCAATTACATACTTTATAAAAATAATAACTATACTAATAACAACAAAACTAATTTTCTTATAAAGTAAATTCAAAAAGCTTGTAGTATACATAACTTTTTACGGTAAAAGGGTATGGATACACATACCCATCGGTTATATGGATATTCATACCAATACTAAGCGGGTACACGAGCACCCATGGGTATCCGTACACCCGATGGGTATGTGCATGGGTACAAAAATTAACCCATCACGGGTATGGGTACATGTATGGGTATGAGTAAATTGAGTGGGTACGTGTATGGATAGTGCATATCCATGCCCGCCTGCCCGTTTTGCCATCCCTAGTTGACGCAAGCATTCCACAAACAGGTGTGCCCGGACATGACGGTTTCGCCGGGCCATTCTCTTTCTTCGGTACCAGAAAAAGATAGGCATAAACATCAGAGGACCAGGGAAGGATCCCCTTTCTACTCTCCGATGCCTAAGTCAGGTGATGATGGAGGAAAGGAGGTGATGTGCGTAAGATTGCCTGTGTATGGTGGCAGCGTATGGGTTAAGCGGGAGTGTGCCCATAGCCATTAGGGTTTTGTTAGGGTTTGTGTGTCCAAATAGACATAGAGAGTACGTATTTGGTGGCGGAGATATCCTATCGCTTATATTGAAGGCAAAAAGGGGGGTCATGACACGTCACACAGATGTGAGGACCGCATATGCTCTGGCATAACTGTCTCCTACAAATCAGGCGTGTTCACAGATATAGCTAGAGGTAATGGACCGCAGCTGCATATAAGGTAGGTAGTTTTTGACAGAGGACAAATAGATCTCCTGATCTTATGCCACGTGGAGTGGATCGAGCAAACCGAGTAAGCATGTGTTCTGGCCTTGAGGCTGAAGAGGCTGATCTTGGACAGCGAGATCGTCCCTGCAGAGATGTGCTGAGCTGAGCTGAGGTCAGGGCGGGCTAACCTCTAGACCTGGGTTAAGAGTTCCCTGATGGCGGGTCCCATTTAATAGGCTGGGCTGGGCCCCACTGCTAGTGGGCCCAAGTGAAACTTGGTGTCTACAATGACCCATCGTCTTCTTGGTTAGGCACTACCGACCCAAGCTGCGACTTTGAGGTCAAGAGTGGAGAGACGAGGAGATGAAACGAAAATGAGGCTCTTGCTAACCCCATCTGGTCATTCTAACTTGCTTCGAGAATAAGGAATGTAGAGCATTGCTTGGGTGGAAGTGTACTCCTGATGGCATGCTGTCGTGGCCGCCATCTCTCGGGGATAGGAGCATTAGGATGTGGAGAAGGAACTATAGGCACGATTTGCATTAAATGCATGATTTGAGCGGTTAGTTTTGGTTTCTAAGGAGTCATAGACGTGGCACTGCTTGATTCGTAGTTGGTGGAAGCTCGCCCGTCGTGATTATCAAACGCCTTAGAACACTCCGATCTGACAGTCAATGTTGTTTCTTACCGTATCCTAGTTCATAAAAGGAAGAGAAGGCAGCGAGGGATCGATCATAATTGCACTCGTATTTCATTTCCTTCTTCATTACCTTCTTCTGTAACGATGCCATTGATGGAAATTGAATTCCACCCCAAGTGATTTTGATGATGAGCATACCCAATGAATGCTTAGTGTAATAACTACACTACACTTTAAGTATGCAGATTTCGTGAAGCTATACTCATACTCCAAGAAGCACGCATCAATACTCCACGACAAAGACGAACATGACTAAACTCAAGTGATGAAGCTCAAACAGAACAAGAAGCTCAAAGAGAAGCTCACCTTCACTTCATCAAGTTGACTAAACTTCCGAAGACATGTTCAGAGTCTAGTGTGAGTGTGTCGTGTCTTTTAGGG
The DNA here is from genome assembly GCA_030789695.1 of Scilla litardierei. Taxonomy (NCBI): domain Eukaryota; kingdom Viridiplantae; phylum Streptophyta; class Magnoliopsida; order Asparagales; family Asparagaceae; genus Scilla; species Scilla litardierei. Next base: position 11,795,440 of record CM061137.1, on the reverse strand, counting down.
TATTTGTCAAAGCCATATCAAATAGACAACACACACACACAAATGATTTCGAAATAATTTAAACTATCTTCAAAATAGTTTTCAAGAGCTTTTCTAGTCACTTCATAATTCTCGTAGTGAAACTCCACGCACCCTGGAGCTAACTACCCATCTGACTAGAACAACAGGAAAAACTCCTCTGGGAGTCGACTACCAAAGGTAGGGAGTCGACTACCTCTCAGGGATGAAAATTTCCTAGATCCCTCTGGGAGTCGACTACCTATATGAGGGAGTCGACTACCTGCTGGAAATTTTCAGACGTTTTGAATTTGAATTTTAAAATCTTTTGAGCAATTTACTCCGAAATTTTTGGGACAAAAGTCAAACGAAATTTGAAATTCAAATCTCAGTTTTTTCCCTATAAATAGAGCTAAATTCTTTTGTGAAAATAACAACATTGAAAATCAAAATTTGTGAAAACTCTCGTGAATCAAAGCTCTCTAATCTTTCTCTCTAGCCAGTTTAATTTCAGTTTTGATCTTGCAATATTTTCTCAATTCTTTTTGAAGATCATATTATTATTTTTATTGGCTAAATTGTTTTTCAAAATCCTTTCTATTATTTCTCTCTAATTTTATTTGAAGGATTTTTGAAAAAGCTCTAGATCACAAAGAACTTATCTCGTATCTTTGTGTGATCTAGACTATCATTCTATTAAGCCACTACACAAATTGTCTATCTTTTGATTGGCTATAGAATCGGGTGTATTTACCAATCTCTATCACTTATTGTAGAGTATTGGACAAATCTCTTATTGTGTTGATTGTTGGAACACTAGACAAATCTAGTTGTTGCCAGTTGGAAAGTCCTCGGTTTGTGAGGCAAGGGTAAAACCCTAGACAAGTCTAGGTGTTGTGATCGGAAATCATGGTCAAGGCTAGGTCGTTGGAAATCCTAACGAGTGAAGTTAGGTGCTTGTATTTGCCAAGGCAGACAGTGGAAATCTCGTACCGGATTGGTCGGGGACTGGACGTACCCGGGTTGCGGGGAACCAGGATAAAATCCTTTTGTTTGCGATTGTTGATCTGTGTTTGATTATCTTTACATTTATATCTTCTATCTACAGCAAAGATCAATTTTATCTCTATACGCTGAAATTCATACTTGTAATCTTATTTGTTCTAACATATTCTCTGGGAGTCGACTACTGCTCATAAGGAGTCGACTACCTGCTGTGAAATTTCTTTGTGCATTTTATTGTTGATTAAGAACCAAGCGTAGATCACTCTACTTGGTTTCTTAGGCAACGTTAGAAGGAATTTATTTGTGTTAATATCGTTGAGCGAAAAAGTTTTATTATTTGATCAACACTATTCAACCCCCCTTCTAGTGTTGCTTGCCATCCACAGGATCCAACACTTGGTATCAGAGCGAGGCTACAATAGTGATGGCGTCAACATCTTTTCACTCCGAAGGACTGAACACTATGCGACCACCTCTATTCAACGGAACCAACTACGCCAGCTGGAAGATCCGAATGAAGACTCACCTAGAGTCATTAGACATTGAAGCCTGGACCATCACCAAAGTCTCGTACATCGCACCCACCGACGTTGAGTTTGGAAAATGGTCTATCGACGACAAGAAGAGAGCTAATCTCAATGCAAAAGCAATGAATGCCTTGTTTTGCGCTGTTACAGGAAATGAGTTCAATCGAGTCTCCCAATGTGAGACAGCACATCAAATTTGGCATACTCTTCAGGTAAGTCACGAAGGTACAGAAAAGGTAAAAGAATCTCGTATAAATGTATTACATTCAAAATTCGAAACTTTTAAAATGGAAGAAGGAGAGAGTATCACCGAAATGAATACTCGTTTTACTAACATTACAAATGAGCTTGCAGGACTAGGAAAGAAACTTTCCGAGTATGAACAGGTAATGAAGATACTAAGATCCCTCCGACCCGAATGGAAGGGAAAGACCACGGCCATTCGAGAAGCTCATAATGTAAAGGACCTCACCATCGAAGAACTGATGGGAAATCTCATGGCATATGAGATCGAGCTTGAAGAAGACAAGAAAATCGAAGAAAAACCAAAGAAGAAAAATCTTGCATTCAAAGCTCAAGAAGAATATTCCGACTACACGGACAAAGAAGATCACATTGCGTTCATCTCAAAGAACTTTAAAGAGTTCATCACAAGTAAGTATGGAAAACGATCTTTTAGACCCACTAACAGTATTATTTGTTTTGGTTGTAATAAACCAGGGCATGTCAAGAGAGACTGTCCATTGGAAAGAAACAACCGTGATTCCAGAGATCGTGGGAAGAACAAAGAGAATAATGAAATACGAACCAATACAAGAAACAAGTTTCGACGACCAAAGAAAGAAGCTTATGCAGCCTTCGACCAGAGCGACGATTCTTCATCCGACGAATCCTCAGAAGAAGATAATGATGAAAGAAGAGAGACGGCACATATGTGCTTCATGGCATCTACATCCTCCAAGGTAAGCTCGCATCATGATTCATCTAGCGACAATGAGTCATCGTCAAGCGATGATGAAGACTTGGATTATAGGGAAGCATATAAGGAGCTATGCAAGATGCATGAAAAGCTCATTAAAGAACATAGAAAAACACTTAGAAATGTTAAAAGAGAGACTAAGGAAAAAGAAGAAGTTATTAAAGAAAATAGTCTTCTTAAAGAGAAAAATGATCTTCTACAAAAAGATATTTTGCTAGTAAATGAAAAGGTTGAAAGTCTGAATAATCTTCTCGTATCCGTCAAAGATAAATACGACGCTACGATGAAAATTATTGAGAATTTCAATAAAGGAAAAGGGAAGCTAGATAATATAATAGATAATCAAAAAGCTTCATCTAGCAAAACCGGACTTGGCTATGATTCACGTCATACTAAGAAACGGGTTAAGCACACTAGGATGCATCATGCTAACGATAATGTTTTAAGCATCTGGATACCAAAGAGATTATCTGATCAGCAAAAAGAAAGGTACGCGACCAACTTTGTTCAACAGATTCACTTTAACAAAAATTATAAATATATTGTTCATGAAGGAACTAAACCATATTGGGTTTGGTTTCCTAAAGACTAACTCCTCGGACTCAAAACCAAAGAGTACCATAAAACGCTTATTTTTCAGGTGCTCTAAAAAGGAGGAAAACAATGAAGAAAATTCAGGGAGTCAAAACGGCTGAATCGGAACAAATGCTTTTATTTTTTATATTTATATATAATTATTTAAATGGGTTGAAATAAGTTAATTTATATGAATGATTGTGTTTTATCGCTAAAAATATTTCTTGTTAAAAGAGGACGCTCAACCTGGACCAAACTTTCTCCGGGATGAGAAAACGTCTCAACCCAGCAGGGAGTCGACTACCTACAGGAGGGAGTCGACTACCAGTGCGTAAATTTCTGGGTTGCTCTTTTTTTTGACTAACTCTTAACGGGTTCTATTGAGTGGATGGGTCAAGATCCGTTAAGACAACTTACCCACTAAGCCTAAAACCCATCCTAGCCACCCAAATCTAGATCTAATGGCTCTCACTTCTCTTCATCTCTTCATTTCTTCAAACAAAACCCCAAGAAAACCCTAGAGGTAGCCGACTACCTCCTTTTCCCCTCTCCTCTCTTGAGTTTTCATCTTGGAGCTTGGACTTTTGGAGCATTTTTTTATCTTCCTTCAAAATTACTCAAGGTAAAAATTTTTTTACTTCCATGAACTTCATTATTTCATCTCTCTTGGTTATCTAGTAGTGTAAAAATATTTTTTTTTGTTGTTTTACTCTATCTAGATGCCTTTCAAAGGTGCTTTCTCTAAGAAGAGAAAAACTGCTACTGCTGATGTTGATTCTGAGAAAGAAATCATCCTACCCTATCTCTTCAAATCAACTACCTATGAACATTTTGTTAAAGTTTCTAAGAAACCAATCTTGCATGAAAGATTTGTCAAACTTAATGATGTTATCAATTACGGTATTGACAGTTTGCTAGATTTCCAAAACTTAGCAAATTTGTTCTCCTCTGAAAATGTGTATCTATGTTATCCTAGGCTTGTTCATCTCTTTTATGCTAACATGGATTATGATCTCGTGAAAAGTCGTTTCATAACTAAGGTTCTGGATACCAAACTTGCAATAACTGTCAAATCCCTAGGTGAAGCCCTAGGAATCCTATACTCCGGTATGATGCTTGACAAAATTGAGATGAATGACGAGAATATCCTAGAGAGAATGTATCTGCCCGGTAAACACTTTCAAACCAAACTTCCTTGTAGCCATCTTCGCTATCCGGCGAGAATCTTGGCTAATATTTTGTCGTATAACATAACTCAAAAGTCTGGGAGTCATGCTATTCTGTCTGAAAAACATGCAAAATGCATCTATGCCATTCCAGGAAACATTCGTGTTAATTGGGCTAAAGTCATCATGGATTCCATCCTACTTTCAGCTTCATCTGACAGACCTTCCTCCACTCTTTCTCATGGGCATTATCTGACCATTCTATTCATTAGCTTTAACGTGCCATTGGATCATGAAACAACCATTCTAGAACCTGCCCGTGTCTTTGATGTTCATGCTCTTGGGAGAATGAATCTCCATCATGACCTTGATGAGAATGTCCTTGAAGAGCAAATCGCTACCGAAGGAGGATCATCATCCTCAAGGCGAGGTAAGAAGGTTGTCATTTCAGATTCTGATGAAGAAAGTGAAGAAGAAGAAAAAGGAAGCGGCGAAGAAGAAGAAGAAGTTCCAGCTTACATCCTTGAACTTCAGGAGATGCTCCTGAAGAAGATTGGAAAATTGAAGATCTCACAAGAGAAAGGATTTGAAGATCTCAATCAAAAGGTGGACGACCTCAAGGAGATCGTGGTGAAAAGCAACAAGATGACTGAGGAGACGCTTGTTATGATCCTTGAAGAGATCAAGGAACTGAAAAAGAACAGCAGTCATCCTTAGTTTCATGAACTTCTCTTTCAAAACAATGGTTCTCTTTTTAAAACAATGATTCTCTAAACTATGGTTTGTAATAACTCTTATTGTGTAATGCTAGCTACTATGAAGTTATCTACTATGCCATACTCAGTTGTTCCTATGAACTAACATCTCCATTGTAGGTATATGGAATTGAATTCCTCTTATTTTAATGTTCTGTAGAAATTACTTTTGTTTTTTGTTGATGAAAAGGGGGAGAAAAATATATGAAATGCAAAAATATGAATTGTATTTCTCAATAGCTTCGATGCAGGGGGAGAACCGCATCAAAGCAGGGGGAGTAAGTATACTTGAAATGTTATTCATATTCATGTCTTACTTCAAATTTTTCACTTGGGTGTCATCATCAAAAAGGGGGAGAGTGATGGAAATTGAATTCCACCCCAAGTGATTTTGATGATGAGCATACCAAATGAATGCTTAGTGTACTAACTACACTACACTTTAAGTATGCAGATTTCGTGAAGCTCTACTCATACTCCAAGAAGCACGCATCAATACTCCACGACAAAGACGAACATGACTAAACTCAAGTGATGAAGCTCAAACAGAACAAGAAGCTCAAAGAGAAGCTCACCTTCACTTCATCAAGTTGACTAAACTTCCGAAGACATGTTCAGAGTCTAGTGTGAGTGTGTCGTGTCTTTTAGGGTATTTGTCAAAGCCATATCAAATAGACAACACACACACACAAATGATTTCGAAATAATTTTAACTATCTTCAAAATAGTTTTCAAGAGCTTTTCTAGTCACTTCATAATTCTCGTAGTGAAACTCCACGCACCCTGGAGCTAACTACCCATCTGACTAGAACAACAGGAAAAACTCCTCTGGGAGTCGACTACCAAAGGTAGGGAGTCGACTACCTCTCAGGGATGAAAATTTCCTAGATCCCTCTGGGAGTCGACTACCTATATGAGGGAGTCGACTACCTGCTGGAAATTTTCAGACGTTTTGAATTTGAATTTTAAAATCTTTTGAGCAATTTACTCCGAAATTTTTGGGACAAAAGTCAAACGAAATTTGAAATTCAAATCTCAGTTTTTTCCCTATAAATAGAGCTAAATTCTTTTGTGAAAATAACAACATTGAAAATCAAAATTTGTGAAAACTCTCGTGAATCAAAGCTCTCTAATCTTTCTCTCTAGCCAGTTTAATTTCAGTTTTGATCTTGCAATATTTTCTCAATTCTTTTTGAAGATCATATTATTATTTTTATTGGCTAAATTGTTTTTCAAAATCCTTTCTATTATTTCTCTCTAATTTTATTTGAAGGATTTTTGAAAAAGCTCTAGATCACAAAGAACTTATCTCGTATCTTTGTGTGATCTAGACTATCATTCTATTAAGCCACTACACAAATTGTCTATCTTTTGATTGGCTATAGAATCGGGTGTATTTACCAATCTCTATCACTTATTGTAGAGTATTGGACAAATCTCTTATTGTGTTGATTGTTGGAACACTAGACAAATCTAGTTGTTGCCAGTTGGAAAGTCCTCGGTTTGTGAGGCAAGGGTAAAACCCTAGACAAGTCTAGGTGTTGTGATCGGAAATCCTGGTCATGGCTAGGTCGTTGGAAATCCTAACGAGTGAAGTTAGGTGCTTGTATTTGCCAAGGCAGATAGTGGAAATCTCGTACCGGATTGGTCGGGGACTGGACGTACCCGGGTTGCGGGGAACCAGGATAAAATCCTTTTGTTTGCGATTGTTGATCTGTGTTTGATTATCTTTACATTTATATCTTCTATCTACAGCAAAGATCAATTTTATCTCTATACGCTGAAATTCATACTTGTAATCTTATTTGTTCTAACATATTCTCTGGGAGTCGACTACTGCTCATAAGGAGTCGACTACCTGCTGTGAAATTTCTTTGTGCATTTTATTGTTGATTAAGAACCAAGCGTAGATCACTCTACTTGGTTTCTTAGGCAACGTTAGAAGGAATTTATTTGTGTTAATATCGTTGAGCGAAAAAGTTTTATTATTTGATCAACACTATTCAACCCCCCCTTCTAGTGTTGCTTGCCATCCACAGGATCCAACAGCCATGTCTGTGCACGACAGCTTCTCTGACCATAGTGATTCCCATGCCACATGATCAGAGCATCTACCGCTGTTATCGAGGAGCGAGCCCACTCCGGTCGGGGCGTCCATGAGTGATGAGGAAGAGATGGACATCCAATTCTTCCTAAAGAATGAGGACGTGGAAGAAGCAAGGAGGTGTGCTTGGGCTGAGTGGTTTGCTTCTATTCCGACCACTTGAGGCTGAGCAAAGGCCTTTGGTGGTTGCGGAGGAGGAGGTAGAGACCAACCGTGCTTTAGTCGAGCATCTACATAAGGAAAAAAGGCATGTAGATGAGGGGCGTTCTGCACGCCGCCCCTAGTAGGGCCAGGGTGGCGAGCCCTAAGAGAGCGTCCTGTCTGCCACCCCCAAGGCGAGGCAGACCCTCTGTCCTGGTGGGGACCTGATTTTCGATAATATGACATCAAACCAAGAGGTGTGGCCAGAGCATGACCCTGAGGTGGTTGCCGAGCTCCTCGGCATGTAGGCTTTGGAGCACATGCTGGAGGCGATGGGTGAAGCAGTTCTCGGCTAGCCCAAGCCGAGGTGTGGCCAGAGCATGACCCCGAGGTGGTTACCGAGCTCCTCGGCATGTAGGCTTTGGAGCACATGCTGGAGGCGATGGGTGAAGCAGTTCTCGGCTAGCCCAAGCCAAGGATCTCTGGGTTTCCTGGGGCCCTCAAGCTCATGAGAATGATGAGATTCGTTATCATCGTTGAATTCAGTTCTTTGACTTCAACTTAACTCTTTCTCTTTGTGTTTAGCACCTAGCGAAGCTGTACCGCTATTTCCACAGCCTTTGCCACTACAGGAGACAGGCGAGGACTTTGGATGTAGAGAATGCTTGGCTCTAGGGTCTGGTCGACCAGATGAGGGAATGAGATAATGGACCTATGGGACCAGCTGCAGCGAGCCAAGGAGGAGATGAGAAAGGCCACAGCTGGAGGGTCAGCCTGCGGTCCTGAAGGTGGAGATGCACCGATGGAGACGAACCAGGCTTGTGGCATACTGTGTGGTTTTCTTTTCTTCTGCTTTTGAAGTTGGGTCAGTAGCTTTTGTTGCCAATAAAAGAAGAAAAATTAATTTTTGCTCATTGTTGGTATTGTCTTATTTATCGCACGTGTTCATTATTTCTGTTTCTATTCAAGCTCGATAGTATGAAAGTTGCACTGCATTGAGTTCAGAAGACTAGCACTGTACGGAACATCTTTGTAGAGCCCAAGGGGTCTGTAGTTTTGAACCCCCTTTGCCAAGTGTTAGACTTGGCTTGAACTTCTCAGTCAAGTCAGGGGTTGCGAGGATAGAGGTCCCTTGGGGCCCCAGCCTGAGACGGGAGCATGGTCTCCCCTCAGTTAATCGATGTCAGGCTTCTCCTGATGCCTGAAAGAGGTTGATAGATCATCATCACAAAAGAGGGCCCCAGCCCGAGTTGGGGTGTTGAGTTCATCCAAGGGCAAACATCGTTGGATAATGCGGGGTTGTTTCGGTAAGGCAGTGCCGACCCGAGCTGGGGTGCTATGAGGTTGAAGTTGAGCCATGTTACAACAGAGCTGTGAGGTCTGTCGACCTCGTTTGATTGGAGGGTATTTCTTGCTTTGGAAAGGAGGAGTCCAAGAGCTGCGTCTAGGGAGAAGAGATCCTACCGTGATGGCTGACGCAAGAGCATACCCTAGGGATGTGGAAAGTCGGATTCGATGTGATCCATATTTAATGTAGGACTTAAAGGACAAGCCTGTTTAGTGAAGGAATGCTGACGTGGTGGAAGTTGTTTCGTCTCCACGTTGTACGTTAACTGACTGGTCACATAGATCTTTGAACGGTGGTGATTGGCATCACATAGATCGAATAGTCGCCATTTGTCGCCTCCCACTCCCCAAAATACCCGGAATTTTAAACTTTTCCCCAGGAATCCGGGGGGGTGAGAGTGAGAGAGTACAGAGAAATAGCAGGTCCATTGCGAATGTGCTGGGATAGTACAAGTACTACTCCACTATAATATCAAAGACAACCTCATAAATAACAAAGAACAACGTTATATATATAGATATCGACATTCATTCATATACATAGTCCAGGTACATCACCATATATGCACTGCCACTCTCGACCTCCCAAGACAAACCAAAACATAACACAAAGCTACATCTCACTCCAAGTGCTACACATGGAACCCAACTCCAAGTCACCAGCATCAAGCTGTCCCTGCTACCTGGAAAATGGAGAGGAGCATGTTAATGCGTGCCCTAGAAGGATATCCCAACACTAATGGCAAATTATGATATTCTTTGCTTAATTACTGTAGTTACAAGTTAAGGTAAGATCATGGAAATTATGTGACATACCATAACGGTAAGGAGTACCACTGTATGAAGTAAAAGCATATGAAATGGAGACATACCTGTCGTTAGGGAATGAGCTGTTGCAAAAGAGAGTTAGTGCTACAAATAATATATATGGAAATGAACAACAGAGACAACTACGACTATATGATTTCAACAAAAAATAAATACAGGAGGACAAGAAACAACTACAAGTAAGGCTTCCTAATAAGGATAGCATAAATGCAAGTTATTAAGTGACAAGTGTAGAGACTACAAGCAATCAAAGTGCCACAAGCAACCCTAATCTGAAAGAGTATTATACCACAATGTCACAACAATACAAGTAGAGGGAAGAGGAAACACTGTAAGTAGAACAAATAACATGTAATTTATTAACTTACTCAGGAATGGCAATATTGCGGGGCGGGGCGGGTATTTAACTACCTAAGCTTGCCCCGACCCATCTACAGGCCGGGGCGGGGCGGGTCGCAGGCCTGGGCAGTGCGGGTTCTTTCTTACCAAAATCGGGTCGGGCCGGGTCGGGCCGGTCGGGTCAAGTTATTAATGCCATCCATATGAATCCCAAATAAAAATTTTATTTTGTGAATTGGGAGAATTTTGATTTATTTGGTAATTTGGAATTGGGAATTGGCCCAATTAGGAGAACCATGGAATAGAGTATGAGTTATGGGTTATTCGCTGAGTGCATAGTCCGCATCAAAATAGTAAACATCTATAGTTTATCGGGGCGGGGCGGGGCGGACCGGGGCTCATACAAAGCCCAAGCTTGCCCCGACCCGGCTGCGGGCCGGGTCGGGCCGGGTCAAAACCGGGTCGGGCCAGGTCGGGCCGGGCGGGTCAGGCCATTACTGCCATCCCTCTGGAAATCTGGGTAAATTGTATGATATAAGAACTTGGGCCTCACCCCATAGATTGTGGTGGAAAACTGCACTTGACGTAGTGGACATGGGCACTGTACGCCGGGCCTCTCACCCAGCCCCGTCAGGGGCCCTGCCTCACAGGTCCCACCCCAAGATTGGGATGAGTATGACACACGGTGCAGTGGACAGGGGCATTGTACACAGGGCCTCTCCGCCTCCTCCCTGAACGGTAGCGAGAGTAAGGATCTCCACATGCACCTCTCCACACCCAAACCACATCATCACAAGCGCCAAGTAACTATCACTCCATGTAAAGGCAAGTGAGAATAATCATCACATATCACATCCTCTTCTCCCCATCTTCATTGTCCAGGCCTTATATTCACAATTTACTCAAATTTCCCACAAACCCCAGTTTTAGCAGCTCACCCTTCTTAGAGAGGACTGAGACATTCAAGATTTTCATTTTATCCTCATATTTAGTAATGCAAGAGTCATGTTGCATGTCATCACATTCCACACTCATATCAACATGGGTCATGCACCCCAGTGTCATGCCCTCCGTCTTAGTCACATCACATATCAACATGGGTCATGCACCCAAGTGCCGTATCCTTCATCATAGCCACATTACTCATGACATGTGAAGCCATGCCTTCCATGTCGCCAATATCACCAATTTATAATATGGTTCATGATACAAGTGTATACAAGCTCATTTCTTATGTTTCTCAACTTTTGTTTCATTGAGGCATTTTCACAAACACTTGGCAGGCAACATAAAAATGGTCATTGTCAAATTAGAAAATTTAATAGCAATTTGCATAACTAAGATATCTTTCAAGTAACAACAATAATTAGTGATAATGGAAGCAAGATTAATATCTAAACATAATTCAAAACACTACTGAAGCAATTCAGCTTGCTGGAAAAGTGTTGACAGCCATAAACACATGCTGATGTCATACATTTCTTTTGTGAATTTGATAAAACATAATAAATGAAAGTTGTAGATCTACTAGTCAGGGTTTCAGATATCAAATACTAAAAAAAATTAGGATGTGTATGCTAATTATAGTGGCATATATCGTGAAACATAGAAGTTTTGTCCAGAATTCAGAAACATGACACAAATTCGACAATGAATTGCAACATGTTATAGTCAAATTCTGATTTTTCATAAAACATAAAAGTTGTAGCTCTTGAAGTATAGATACTCAAAATGTCTAAGTTTACAGAATTTGGATATCTACAATGTCAGATATAGCTATTTTAGTGAGGTGGTGTAAAATCTGGCAGAATCTGATACTCCAGATACAACAGGGCTAATGGCAGTTCGAATTTGTAAAAACAAAAATAAAGTTGGAGATAACTTAGTAATCCTTCCAACATAATTTTCCCAGAATTTCCTTATGTCTAACTTTAGAGATATAATCAAATGAGCAAGCAACAGAATCTGGATTCAATTTCAGCCAACATCATAGCAAGAGAATAATTTAATTAAGCCAAGATTAAAATCATTTACCATTAGGGGATGGTTTCCTACCTCAAGATGGCTATTTTCCAAGCCCCATGCTTTCTCTCCATGCCTCCTAGCTTCATGGCCATACTCCTCCAAGCTAACATCCTAGGGGTTTCTTTCTCTCTTTCTTTCTCTTCTTTTTTCCTTCTGTTTTCTCCTCCTCCTCTCTTCTTCTTCTTCTTCTTCTTCTTCTTCTTCTTTTTTTGTTGTTGAAGGGATTTCGACTATCCATGGAGGGGAGAGGGTAGGTCGGCCAAATGGGAGGGGGAGAGAGTGGAAAAAAAAAGAAAAAGAAAAGAAAAGGAGAAGGAAAGGATAAGGTTAAGAAGATTTTTCTAAGGATTTTTCTACCCACCCCCTTAGCTTAAAGGATAAGCCATGAACAAAGTGAAATGACCTAAATACCCTAATTACCCCACATCTTCACCATATTTTGCCCCTCATCTTTCTTAAATATTTACGAGGATGCCATTAACCCCTGACCCATTTTCACACTAGCATGACTCTCCCTACACACAAGCATGCATACCCACACATGCATACAAACACCACACACACACACATGTCCAATACATACTTGTTATATCATACACATGACGTCATTCACACTTCTCCCGCATTCATGTCTCATATTCATGTCTCTTAGCCACATGTTATAGCACAAACACATGCACTACGATACATACATCAACATCCACAATTATTTTATGCCTATATATGCATCATAAGTAGAAATACCATGTTTATATAGTAGAATACACATATAGTTCAAAACAGGGCATGCCACCATTATCTTCCACTGATACTCTTAGGGATTAGGTTAAACGGGGAAGAAAGCCATTGGTTTCTGTACTTGTGCTTATATTCTCGCCATTCTTCTTTCTTGCTAATGCCTTTGTTGTAGTTCCCTGTTGAGAACAATGGCTGAAGATCGACGTCACATCGGAAGACATGTCGTCTCTAGTGAGGTAGGAGGCTGGCTATGGCCTTATAAGACTGGGGGACCCGCTACTACAGTCGAGAGATAGCGACTTTGTTGTGGTGGTACTATGGATGTACGATCTCTGGCCCACCAGCCAAGTGTTGATGTTAATCATCCTCCTCTAGCGGTTTGCGATGCTTTGGCTGAAGGGGTCGAAGCCCACCGTCGTGTTCTAAAGGACCATCTTCGGAAAGGGAAGGGCCAAGCAGACGACGAGACAATTGTTGCTCGGTCATAAAAAAGGATCAAGAGGGCATGCTTGCTGTTGAGTATTCCCCGGATTTGGTTTTGGATGATGAGCAAACATAAATATCGTGTACTAACTGTTTGTGAGCGCAGTTATGGAGATCGTCGCCAAAAGAATATGTATATCAAAAGCGACGTCTCAAGACTTCTCAATACGCGTGATCGTGTGCCTGAAGCTTCGTTGAAGCTCAAGGAGTGTTAATGAAGTCAAGAATGAAGATTGAAGCTTAGAAGACGGTTCGTCATGTTTTATTTATTGTTTTCTAGCTTCATAGATTAGAATGTTAAGCCTTGAGTGTAATGCCCTACCAGCTACTGCACAAGTACTAGAGGGGGGTGAATAGTACTTTAAAATAATAAGGAGTATAATTCCAAATTAAATTGCAAACAACTACCAAATCAATTTGCGGAAGCTTAAATTGAATGACAACACAAAATTAACAATGCTAACAAACGATGTTAATGGGTTCGGATCCACCCAAGTCTCCCCGACTTGTTCCCGGTGATCCTACGTCCCAACCACCCGGATCCCCTCCGGATACTTGAGTTAGAAACCCTAACTCAAGATTTCCACTATGAATATCTTGTGAAAAACCTTCACAAGATCAAATCATACAAGCAATAGCAAACGTGAATCCCACAACCCGGGATCACAACCTTCTCTCACAACCGAGAGAATCACAAAGCAGTATTAAAGAGTTTAATATGAAATAAACAATCTTACCACAAAATCCTATACCTTGAGTTTTTCTTACCCAAATGGTGAAATGAAGGATTTGAGGAAGATGAAGTCACCAAGACCTAGCACCAAGGAAATGACCAGCAATCGGTGCCTAGGGATGATTTGGAGACTTGGATCAAGCAATAGCTTGAAGAGCTCACCAAGAACAACCTTCTCTCTAGATGGATTCTAGATCTAGAAATGAGAGAGAATGGGTTTCTTGTGAGGAAGAGAGCTTTAGATTTGAGTGAGAATGGCTATCTCTATTGATCTCAATGAATCTCTGAATGGAAGCTCTAACCTAGATAGAAATGAGCTAGGTTCGTATTTATAGGGTCCCATAAAAACAAGTTAGGTCATTCTCCAACGGATAGAAATCTGTGAGAATTAGTCGGTCAAAGAACAATCACTGACCGACTAGTTCATCAACTAGTCGGTCAGTCAAACAGCATGGACCGACTAAGTGAAGATCTGAGAAGAGATAGAATTTCAGACCTAGAAATCTAGTCGGTCCAAGAAGACTTTCTGACCGACTAGTTTCACAACTAGTCGGTCAGTCAGTGAACGTAGACCGACTAAGAGGCAAAATGAAATAGTCTGAACACAAGTTGACTTAGTCGGTCCAAGAACAAAAGTTGACCGACTAGATTGTCAACTAGTCGGTCACCAAACGTTCTTAGACCGACTAACGATAAACAGTAGCTTAGGAGAAATTTAGCATGAACAGTAAGTCACAACTAGTCGGTCAAAGAAGCATCACTGACCGACTAGTTCACAAACTAGTCGGTCGGTGAGTCAACGTAGACCGACTAACTGTAAACAGTAAAGTCCAAGAAATTAAGGAATCAAACTAGTCGGTCCAAGAAGAGTTGCCGACCGACTAGATCACCATCTAGTCGGTCAGTACTTGTTCTTGTACCAACTAACATGAACAATAAAGTCCGAATCGAAGCGCGATGCTTCGAGGAAGTTAGAATGAACTTGTGCAAGGATCCTAGAGCTACGAAATGAGCGTAATGAAGATAGAAATGTAAGATATACTCAAGGCTTAACATTCTATATATCGAAGCTAAAAAGACTATAAATAAAACCTTAATAAACGGTCTTCGAGAGCTTCGATTGAATCTTCATAACTTCCAAAATGGCGCATGAGCTTCAACGAAGCTTTAGGCATGAATACGAGCTTTGGGAAGTGTTGAGATGTCGCTTTGAATGTTCTCGTGAATTTGGCGACGATCTCCAATACTGCGCTCACAAATTGTTAGTTCATGGATTATTTATGTTTGCTCATCATCAAAACCAAATCCGGGGAGTCCAATATTCAACATTCTCCCCCTTTTTGGTGATGACAAACCAACATAAATAATAATCAAAAATATTGATTCAAATGTAAAATACTTACTCCCCCTGCATTGATGACACGTTAATTCCAAAATGAATATATATAAATTGCATCAAGCAGATGAGTAAGATAAATAAAGAGAATCGTTTTTCGAAATATCGGATTTTGAAAATCCTTATATATATCTTAACTCCCCTTGAATCTAACATATCAAACTAGATTCTTGGAAATTGAGTTAAATTTTCATTTGCGCTATTTATTATCATTATCTCTCCCCCTTTGGCATTATCCCAAAAATGGGGGGCATACAACGACAACAACTAGGAAATGGAAAATCCAACATCGGGAGTCGTAGACAATGACGATGGACCAAATTGACACCAAGGGAAAAATGTGGAAATCAAATCAAGGTGTGCCAAAATGTCCATTATCAAAAAAAATAATCAAAATCATCAAAAATACAAAATAATTATTAATTTCTTGAATAAAGAAACATACTCTCCAATATTCAATATTCTTGGTTAAATTTGTGCATGGAAAACAATTCAATATAATTATAGAATTTCCATCTATTTAACCAAGCATTTAAGCATCGAGCGATGAAATCACATTGCAAGGACATTGAATGAGAATTAATGTGCACGACGAAGTAAATATCACAACATGAACATCGATGTATATATAGAAATGATAACATGTTGAGTACATCCAAAAAGATATCAAATATAAAAATGTACATCACATCAAATGCAACACATCATCTATATAAACATCAAAAAGAACAACATCATCGTCTACATCAAAATAGAACATCATCATCAATATCCAGAGTACATCAAAATACAACACATCAAAATATCATAACTCTCATACTCTATCCTAACCCAAAATACTCTCACTAAGATATATCATCCAAAGCGTAGTGGAGAGTCCTCGGAACAACGATCACGAGGAAGTGGCTGGATCTGCAGTGTCCGTGGGTCCAGTCGACGGAGTGGACTCAGGCTCTGCAGGGAGTAGAGGTGTCTCAACAGATGGAATCGTCGGGGTAGGTGTGGAAACAACTGGCTCAACAGCTGAGATCTGAACAGCAGCAGGGGTCTCAACAGCAGCAGGGTCAGCAGCAGGCTCAGAAGTCTGAAGTGCTGAAGCAGAAGTCTCTGGAGCACCGGAAGTGGTGCCATCTCCAGGAGCTGAAGTGGTAGTAGCAGCAGCAGCAGTGGCCTCATCGTCACGGGCTAAGGAAGTGACAAGCTCGTCAAGTTCCTCATCGTCCATCTCCTCGGCCTCAGAAACTGAAGGAGGAAGATCAATCCCCATCATGCGAGCCATACGGCAGACTACCTCCTCAGTACGAGCCAAACGGGAGTCGTGCTGACGAAGTAGGCGTACGACATCGTCTAATGTGGCAGGAGGAGCGGGGGCTGCAGCAGCTGACGGAGTGGACTGGGAAGCTGATGCGGTAGACCTCTGTACGTGACGAAGCGGCGCTAGAGATTTCTTCACGGCCGTCGCGTTCAGAGGAGTACCCAAAGGACGCTCATCGTCAGGAGGGAGAGGTACTCGGAAATGACGAAACACGAGGGTCAACAGACAAGGGTATGGAATATGCGCAGATTTATTGGTCTTGCGTATACACTCGAAAGAATCCATCTTATCGAGTATCACGCGAGCCCAATTAATCTCGCACCCCAAGAAAAGAGCGTAGATCAATTTCAAGAACGGCTGGGATGGAAGTGAAGATGATCCATACTTAGGAAGTAGACAAGACTTCAAGATCAGGTTAAGGACCCACGCATTCGGCTTGAAATATTTCGATGGAACACCAATGAATGCGGAGGGGATAACCTGGAAGATATCTGAAAGAACTGACTGATCCAAGGAAGAAATATCGTCGACGGAAATGTCCGAAGGAAGGAGACCACACGACGAACAGCCAAGAATCTCCCCCAAGATTTCTGCCGTGAGAACTATAGGAGTTCCCAAGACAGTAGTCTCAATGGAGTGACTGACATCGTACTGGCCTCGAACGCGATTGGCATAGAACAATTTCACAAGGCGAGGATACGGTTTGGGATTGGCCTTAGGATCATAGCGGAGATAATCAAGGAGACCACTATAGGAGAGGAGATCGGCTAAGCCAAGGAAATCAGAAAACTGGACGTATTGCTCCAATAACATCGGGCAGTGTTCAATACGGTTGTAGGCCGCGAGACACAGAGGTTCATCGCGACACAACGATATGTCAACACCCCCCGCTGGCATTGGGCCCTTTCCCTTTGGCTGGCGAGTCCTAGGACGAAGTGGAGGAGTGGGTTCCTTAGTGCTAGGCTCATCCTCAGGGATAAATTCAGTGTCGGAATCGGGAGGAGTAGAGGGTGAGTGGAGAATAGCCTTCTTGGTCTTAGATTTGCGGGGTTTTACGGTCGCCGTCCTCTGCTTCTTCAGAGGAGGCGAAGACGGAGAAGCTTGGGTTGATTTGGCACGACGTTTAGGCTTAGGGGGATTCCTAGGGTCGGAAGGCCCTATAGACATGGGAGAAGCCCCAGAAGAGGCGATGAGAATCCTCGTCTTTGCCATGGTCGAGGCACGACGAGTACAACCAAACGACGGGAAGATCAATCACCCTAGCACAAACCCTAGAGAGAGAATCCGAAACACAAGCCCTAGGTTAAAACTAGAAACCCTAGGAGCTAGAACCCTAGATGAGATGAAAAACAAACCCTAGAGTAGGAATCGACCTAGGAGGAGGATGGAGATACCTAGGAGGAGGAGGCGACGGCGGTGGACGGCGGCGATGGCCGGAGAGATGGCCGGAGTCGACGGGAAGTTGAAGAGGCTCGGAGGGGGTTTGGGGTTTTCGGGCTTGAGCTGAGGAGAAGACCGACTAAAATGAGTTTTAGTCGACTGAAATGAGTATAAGTCGGTCGAGATCTGGAAAAGACACAACTGCCCTAACCCACTTAGTCGGTCACAGTTCAAGCACTGACCGACTAGATTACGATCTAGTCGGTCGGTCAATGAGCTTGAACCGACTAAGTCGAAACAGAGGCAAACAGTGAATTTTAGGGCTAGAATTAGTCGGTCGCAGTATATTCACTGACCGACTAGTTTTCAATCTAGTCGGTCGGTAAGTGTACTGTGACCGACTAAAGAAGGAAAATGATAAGATTAAGATTGAAGCTTGATCTAGTCGGTCTGAGTTCAATTGCTGACCGACTAGATGAGCATCTAGTCGGTTGACAAGTGAACTGAAACCGACTAGAAGAGTCCAAAAATTGATAATTGATTTCTCTTCACAAACCACTTGGATGAAACATCTTAACACTCTCATTAGTCATCTAAATTACCCCATAAAACGTCGAAATCTTAAATACGACATTGAAATACGAATTCGATCATAAATTCAAACAAATCTCATAAAATTCCCAAAAATTCAATAAATCTAGCATGAATGAAATATCGCGAAATATATTAGCATGCAAGATGATTGAGTTCAAATATGAATCCTATATCTCGGATTCACCCATAATCCCCAATTCTCGACGCAACCGCACAAAGGAGTCCTCCTTTAGGGGTTTCGTGAAAATATCGGCGATTTGCTTTTGGGTTTCAACGTACACTAAAATGATGTCCTTTTTAGCAACATGATCATCTAAGAAATGGTGTCGAACATCTATGTGTTTTGATCGGGAATGGTGCACCGGATTCTTTGAAAGACAGATAGCACTTTGGTTATCCACCATGATAGGGCTAGTATCACAGTGAATACCAAAATCCTTCAATGTGTGTCTCATCCAAAGAACCTGGGCACAAGCGGCACCGGCGGCAATATATTCCGCCTCGGTGGTTGAAAGTGATACGGAATTTTGCTTCTTGGAAAACCAAGAGACAAGAGAATTTCCTAGAAAATGGCAAGTGCCACTAGTACTTTTCCTGTCGGATTTGCATCCCGCATAATCGGCATCACTGTATGAGACTAACTCATACGTGCTAGATTTCGGATAAAGTAATCCAAAATCTAAAGTGTAACTTAGATAACGGAAAATACGCTTTACCGCTACTAAGTGAGACTCCTTAGGTTGAGACTGATAACGAGCACATACGCATACGGCAAACATAATATCGGGCCTACTTGCGGTAAGATAAAGTAAACTACCTATCATACCTCGATATAGACGAATGTCTACATCCTTACCGCCCGTATCCTTGTCAAGATGCGTAGTCGTGCTCATTGGAGTCTTTTTCCCGGAAGCACTTTCCATTCCAAATCGCTTAAGCAACTCCACCGTATACTTCGTTTGGTGGATGAAGATTGCATCGTTCAATTGGCGAATTTGGAGACCTAAGAAATATTTGAGTTCGCCCATGTGGCTCATCTCAAATTGGTCCTTCATAACATTAGAAAACTCTTCGCAAAGAGTGAAGTTAGTAGCACCGAAAATGATATCATCAACATAAATTTGAACTAATAAAATATCATTATTCGCATGCTTAACAAAAAGTGTAGAATCGGCTTCGCCCATTTTAAAATTCAAATCCAAAAGAAAATTCTTTAGGCGATCATACCAAGCTCGAGGAGCTTGTCTCAAACCATAAAGAGCTTTCTTTAGTTTAAAAACATGATTTGGAAATTTTTCATTTATGAAGCCCGGAGGTTGAGAAACGTAAACTTCCTCAACAACATCTCCGTTTAAAAATGCACTTTTAACATCCATTTGAAATAACTTAAAATTTTTATGGCATGCATAAGACAATAAAAGTCTAATTGATTCTAATCTAGCTACCGGAGCGAAGGATTCTTCGAAATCGATACCTTCCTCTTGTCGATAGCCTTGAGCTACTAACCGAGCTTTGTTCCGGACGACGACTTGATTTTCGTCGGTTTTGTTCTTGAAGATCCACTTTGTCCCTATGACGGTGTGGTTCTTCGATGGCAAAGGAACAAGCTCACATACCTCATTCCTCTCGAATTGAATGAGTTCCTCCTCCATGGCAAGGATCCAAGCACTATCTTCGCACGCTTCAACGATATTCTTTGGCTCTATCGATGAGGCAAAGGCACAATTGGCGAAGTGGTGGACTTGAGATCTCGTCTTGACACTATCATTAATATTGCCAATAACTTGCTCATGGGGATGGTCGCGAACGGTATGAAGCCGCTTGGGAATACCTTGATCACTAGGCACATTCTCAACAACTTCATTAGTCGGGTTAGTCTCAATAGAATTAATTGAATCAATAGATTTAGAATTTTCAAACGAATCACATAAAACATCCATAGAATCATTATCATTTGAAATTCTAGAAGTAGTAAAATTCTCATTAAAAGAGACATGAAGTGATTCCTCGATCGTAGAGGATCTTTTGTTGTATATCCGGTAGGCTTTGCTACATGAGGAATACCCAACAAATATCCCCTCATCCGATCTCGGATCAAACTTGTCCAAATTATCATATGTGTTTTTAATGAAACATTTTGCGCCGAAAACACGAAAATGTTTAACTTGAGGCAATCTACCAAACAACAATTCATAGCAAGTTTGTTTGGTGCCGGGCCTCAAAAGTATTCTATTAAACACATAACAAGCGGTGTGTACCGCTTCCGCCCAAAATTGATAACCAAGTTGACTATCTTCGAGCATAGTGCGAGCACACTCCACAAGCGTTCTATTCTTCCTCTCAACAACACCATTTTGAGGAGGTGCGCGAGGGAAAGAAAACGTGTGAGTAATTCCAAGATCATCACAAAAATTTGAGAAAGACTCATTCTCAAATTCACCCCCATGATCACTACGAATAGTGACAATGGTGGTTCCGATGAGATTTTGTACTTTCTTCACAAATATTGTGAAGTTTTCAAAAGCTTCATTTTTATTACACAAGAAAAATACCCATGTAAATCTTGAATAATCATCAACGATGACTAGTCCATATCTTGCATTTCCTAAGGAAGCAACTCTAGTTGGCCCAAATAAATCTAGATGTAATAGCTCTAGTGGCCGTTTCGTAGAAATGCTTTTCTTAGGTTTAAATGAAGATTTAGGAAGCTTGCCACGTTGACAAGAATCACAAAAACTTTTCTTTTCAAAAACGAGCTTCGGAAAACCTTTAATGGAATTTAATTTCGAAAGCTTATAAAGTGTTCCAAAGTTCACATGTCCAAAGCGTCGATGCCATAAGTGTTGTTCACTTGTGTTGGCAACGAGACATTGTTCATATGACTTAGGAAGATCCAAAATATAAATATCTTTATGGCGTGTGCCGGAAAATAATAATTTATTATTATCATTTGAAATATGACACAATCCTTTCGCAAAGCTAACTTTGTAACCTTTGTCACAAAGTTGGCTTATTGAAATAAGATTATGATTTAAACCATTAACTAGATAGACATCACTAATTAAGGGTTTAGAAGGGTTACCCACTTTACCAACACCAACGATGGTTCCGCTCTCGTTGCCTCCAAATACGACGCGATTTCCATTTGCAATGGGAACCACTCCGGAGAGCAATTGAGCGTCACCCGTCATGTGTTTTGAACACCCGCTATCGAGTATCCAATTCCCTTTGGAGCTAAATTTAAATTTGTTGCTCCTCTTCTTTTTCTTTTCCTTGAGTACCTAAAGATAGAAACTTTCATATCATGGTACCCAAGGTCATTGGGTCCTCAAAAGTTAGACCTTTGGAAGCCAAGTCCAATTGGACTTTGACTTCCCCACATAATCTCTACTATGCACAACATCCGAAAAATAAGCATTCATATATTCTTGTTTTTCATCCATGCTTGTGTCCTTTGGGCTCCAAATAGTGAAAATTTTGGGAGCCATCATCCTATTGGGTGCATGCATGCGTTGTTGGTTTCTACGTGATGCATGACGTGGATAGGCATACGGAACATGATGGAATGGTGCATGGCGAGAATTATTCATACGATGAGGTGGGTGAACATATGCATGTGTGGGAACACGTGCGTGAGGGTGTCTCACATGGTGTGCACGTGCCCGTGAACGTGTAACATAGAAATCATCATATGTGTGAGATGGTGGAGTAGGACGTGTGTTCCTACGTGGCATGATATTTGTGTACATATAAGCATGCCCCTTCTTTGGAGGTCCACCCAAAGTGGGTTTCTTTCCAAAAGAGGGTGTGGACGAGGTGGAATCACCATTGGTAGATGAACTACCAATAGAGTGTTTGCTACCACTCGTTGAGTCACCGGAAGTTGGCCTAACAAAAGTAGTGGCTGCTTTGGATGGACATCCCATCGTATACCCCAAGCAAATGTGGTGATTGGCCGGAAGTAAGTCACTTAGGATTTTATCCAAATGGTCCTTACCCTTATTGAATCTATTGATTCGGCCTAATGTGTTCTCATATTTCTCTTTGAGAGAACGCATATAAGTATCTAATGTGGATACTTGCGATGTGAGCACATAAACACGAGATTTAAGATTCTCGTTCTCAATACTCAAAGTCGAGTTTTGAGAAGTTAAATCCACTATCCTATGTTCTTCCGGATCATCAATGCTAACATGTTCAAGTTTAGATTTGAGATTAACAATCTCATTTCTTAACTCTTCAACAATGGTGTCGTTGTTGGTGATGATAGTCTTAGGCGAGGTTTGAATGCTAGCTAGGTCATCTTTTACTTTAGTATATCGATTTACTAATTTTGTGTATTTAGACCATAAATGAGAGTTAGCATCCCTAAGATCATCCATAGTTACCTCATCGCCTTCGTCGTCGCTATCATCGGAGGAGGAAGATCCTTGATCATGCTCCTCTCTTGCCATGAAGCACATGTACGCTTGCTCCACTTTCTCATCATCCGACTCTCCGCTTGAGGAATCCTCGGAGTCGGTGAATGTTGTTCCGACAAGTCCCTTTTGTACCCCTTTTTGTACTTCTTTGACTTGTCGAACTTCGGCGCCTTCCACTTCTCCTTTTGCTTGTTTTGAGGACAATCCGCTTTGATGTGTCCCGGCTTATTGCATTTAAAGCACAAAGGTGGAGAGGCGTTAGTAGAAGTAAACTTAGATTTTTGTTTGAAGTTACCCTTTCGGAAGAAGCGATTGAACTTCTTTGCCATGAGTGCAATGGATTCCATGTCCATTTCTTCTTCCGAGTCCTCATCATCGGTAGAGGTGGATGAAGCCGCCTTGAATGCAATCGCCTTTTTCTTAGGCGCATCTAGGTTCAAATAGGACTTCATCTTTTCTTGTAACTTCACCTTGCTATCTTTGCGTACCTCGTATGACATCAAAGTACCCATTAGTTGAACTACGGTATATTTGTTCATGTCATTACCTTCCTCGATGGCGAAGGTACGTTTTTCCCAAGAAGAGGGAAGTCCTTCAATAAGCTTTGAACACTTCTCCTTTTGAGTGTAGGACTTGCCGAGGGCCTCTAACTCGTTGATTATGTCAACGAAGCGAGCGTAATATTCTTTCATCTTCTCGCCCTGTTGCATATGAAACATTTCGTAATCTTTGTTTACGACTACGAGTTTAGAGTCTCTTACCCTACTCGTCCCTTCATGAAGTATGAGGAGGGAGTTCCAAATTTGATATGCACTCTTACAGGTGCATATCTTATTGAAATCCTCGGGCTCCAAAGCGTATTGCAAGGCATTCATTGCCTTGGCATTGCTTACCTCCGCGGCGACCTCCGCGGTAGTCCATTTCTCAAAATCTTCTTCTTTGGGTTCGATGTATTCCTTCATTGTAGTCCTCCATAAGGATGCACTCCGGAGGAAGGTTTCCATCCGGCATTTCCAATACCCATAGTTGGTACCGTTGAAGAATGGAGGCCTCGTAGAGGAATGTCCTTCCATCACCGATGACGCTCCTTCACGATTCCTGAAGGTGTCATAGTTGGAAGGTGGAGGCACGGTCTTGTTGTCGTTGGCAGACATAGCTAAGTATCTGGCTCCGATACCAAATGTAATGCCCTACCAGCTACTGCACAAGTACTAGAGGAGGGGGTGAATAGTACTTTAAAATAATAAGGAGTATAATTCCAAATTAAATTGCAAACAACTACCAAATCAATTTGCGGAAGCTTAAATTGAATGACAACACAAAATTAACAATGCTAACAAACGATGTTAATGGGTTCGGATCCACCCAAGTCTCCCCGACTTGTTCCCGGTGATCCTACGTCCCAACCACCCGGATCCCCTCCGGATACTTGAGTTAGAAACCCTAACTCAAGATTTCCACTATGAATATCTTGTGAAAAACCTTCACAAGATCAAATCATACAAGCAATAGCAAACGTGAATCCCACAACCCGGGATCACAACCTTCTCTCACAACCGAGAGAATCACAAAGCAATATTAAAGAGTTTAATATGAAATAAACAATCTTACCACAAAATCCTATACCTTGAGTTTTTCTTACCCAAATGGTGAAATGAAGGATTTGAGGAAGATGAAGTCACCAAGACCTAGCACCAAGGAAATGACCAGCAATCGGTGCCTAGGGATGATTTGGAGACTTGGATCAAGCAATAGCTTGAAGAGCTCACCAAGAACAACCTTCTCTCTAGATGGATTCTAGATCTAGAAATGAGAGAGAATGGGTTTCTTGTGAGGAAGAGAGCTTTAGATTTGAGTGAGAATGGCCATCTCTATTGATCTCAATGAATCTCTGAATGGAAGCTCTAACCTAGATAGAAATGAGCTAGGTTCGTATTTATAGGGTCCCATAAAAACAAGTTAGGTCATTCTCCAACGGATAGAAATCTGTGAGAATTAGTCGGTCAAAGAACAATCACTGACCGACTAGTTCATCAACTAGTCGGTCAGTCAAACAGCATGGACCGACTAAGTGAAGATCTGAGAAGAGATAGAATTTCAGACCTAGAAATCTAGTCGGTCCAAAAGGACTTTCTGACCGACTAGTTTCACAACTAGTCGGTCAGTCAGTGAACGTAGACCGACTAAGAGGCAAAATGAAATAGTCTGAACACAAGTTGACTTAGTCGGTCCAAGAACAAAAGTTGACCGACTAGATTGTCAACTAGTCGGTCACCAAACGTTCTTAGACCGACTAACGATAAACAGTAGCTTAGGAGAAATTTAGCATGAACAGTAAGTCACAACTAGTCGGTCAAAGAAGCATCACTGACCGACTAGTTCACAAACTAGTCAGTCGGTGAGTCAACGTAGACCGACTAACTGTAAACAGTAAAGTCCAAGAAATTAAGGAATCAAACTAGTCGGTCCAAGAAGAGTTGCCGACCGACTAGATCACCATCTAGTCGGTCAGTACTTGTTCTTGTACCAACTAACATGCACAATAAAGTCCGAATCGAAGCGCGATGCTTCGAGGAAGTTAGAATGAACTTGTGCAAGGATCCTAGAGCTACGAAATGAGCGTAATGAAGATAGAAACGTAAGATATACTCAAGGCTTAACATTCTATATATCGAAGCTAAAAAGACTATAAATAAAACCTTAATAAACGGTCTTCGAGAGCTTCGATTGAATCTTCAAAACTTCCAAAATGGCGCATGAGCTTCAACGAAGCTTTAGGCATGAATACGAGCTTTGGGAAGTGTTGAGATGCCGCTTTGAATGTTCTCGTGAATTTGGCGACGATCTCCAATACTGTGCTCACAAATTGTTAGTTCATGGATTATTTATGTTTGCTCATCATCAAAACCAAATCCGGGGAGTCCAATATTCAACATTGAGTAGGACTTACATTATTATCTTCATTTCGCTCATATCTTAGAGCTAGGATTATCATAGAAGCCATTAGAAACTTTCCCGAAGCCTATCGCGTCTTCTCTCGGCTTCTAGTGCATGTTAGTTGGTTCAAGTAGAAGAACCAACCGACTAGATGACGATCTAGTCGGTCGGCAATTCCTCTTGAACCGACTAGAATGCCTTGCTCATTTCAGCCCAGGCCCTGTTGATCAATTAGTCGGTCAAAGAAGGTTCACCGACCGACTAAATGACGATCTAGTCGTTTAGAAATCCTTCTCAGACCGACTAGTTATCATTGCCTGATTTCAGCCTGAGTTACTGTTTACAGTTAGTCGGTCCAAGAACATTCATCGACCGACTAGTTGTGAAACTAGTCGGTTGAAATTTGTTCTTAGACCGACTAGTGTAACTTGAATCCAGCCTAGTGCATTTCACTCTTAGTCGGTCAAAGAACACTCACCGACTGACTAGTTGGAAAACTAGTCGGTTAGCAAGTCTTCTTAGACCGACTAGTTCATGTTGCCTGGAAATCATTCTTTTGGCAGTCGAGCTGTTAGTCGGTCCATGAAGAATCACCGACCGACTAGTTGTGAATCTAGTCGGTCAGTGATCCTTCTTAGACCGACTAGTCTGCTTCAGAATAGAGCCGTTGGAGCCTTTATTGACTCGATTTCTTCTCTTTCTCTCTCTCCTCTATCCTATATATACTTGGAGGGGTTCTTCAAGGATATTAAAGGCTGATTATTAGAGATATTTGAGAATCAAAGAGAAGCAAATAAACTCCATTCTAACGCTTTCTCTCCTCACTTGAATCTCTCCCTCACTCTTATTTCCAAAGAGAGATTCATTGATTGTGAGCCTTCCAAGCCAAGGAGCTTGAATCAAGGTCACCAACATCTTCCTAGCCCTTCATTGCTAATCTACATCTTGGAGCTAGGGTTTGGTGCCTTCATCTTCCTCAAAATCCTCTTTGCCCTAATTTGGTAAGCATTACTCAAGGCATAGGTATTTTGTGGTAAGTTATTTCATTGTTTCAATTACTTTGTTATTTGAATTGTGTCTCTCGGTTGTGAGAGAGGGTGTGATCCCGGGTTGTGGGAGTCACATTTATATTGTGTATGATTTGGTCTTGTGAAGGTTTTTCACAAGAATTTCATAGTGCTAAATCTTGAGTTAGGGTTTCTAACTCAAGTATCCGGAGGGGATCCGGGTGGTTGGGACGTAGGATCACCGGGAACAAGTCGGGGAGACTTGGGTGGATCCGAACCCGTTACATGCATTTGTTTGCATTTGTCCATTCTTGTTGATTGTTGTTTATTTCGCATTGTCGTTTGTTTCTTGCACAATAATTAGGAATAACTATCTTGATTATTTTAAAGTACTATTCACCCCCCCTCTAGTACGTGTGCAGTAGCTTCACAGGGCACTACAATTGGTATCAGAGCCAAGGTTAAAGCTACAAGTTCAAAGTTATGACGAACAACGACTACATCGACTTCAAGGATAGTCACGGAGCTTCTTCAGTTTTGGAAGGGCAATCCTCAACTAGGCCTCCCTCCTTCAACGGTACCAATTACGGGTACTGGAAATGCCAGATGGAAACTTTCCTCCGGAGTGCTCCATTGTGGAGAGCCACGTTGACGGAGTATGTCGAGCCCGCCGAAGAAGATTTTGCGAAGTGGACTCCCGCGGAGGTCGCCGCGGAGGTAAGCAATGCCAAGATAATGAATGCCTTGCAATGCGCATTGGAGCCCGAGGACTTCAATAAGATATGCACATGTAAGAGTGCATATCAAATATGGAACTCCATTCTCATCTTGCACGAAGGAACGAGTACGGTAAAAGATTCTAAACCCGTTGTCGCTAACAAAAAATTTGAGTTGTTTCACATGGAACGGGGTGAAACTATGAAGGACAACTATTCTCGCTTCGTGGATATTTCTAACGAATTGGAAGCTCTTGGGAAGATCTACACCTAAAAGGAGAAAGTCTCAAAGATCATCGATGGACTTCCTTCTTGTTGGGAAAAGCGTACCTTCGCCATCGAGGAAGGTAACGATATGAGTAAATATACCGTCGTTCAACTAATGGGTACCTTGATTTCTTATGAGGTACGCAAGGAAAGCAAGATAAGGATGAAGGAAAAGATGAAGGCGTACTTGAAGCAAGACGAGCCAAAGAAAAAGGCGATTGCTTACAAGGCCGCTTCATCTACCGATGATGAAGAATCGGAAGACGAGTTGGACATGGAAACTTTGGCCGATTTGGAAAAGAAGTTCGACCGATGCTTCCGAAAAGGTAAGTTTAAGAATCTATCTAAGTTTGGTTCTACTAATGCTTCTACTCCCGTGTGTTATAAATACAACAAGCCAGGACACATCAAGCCGGATTGTCCTCTCAACAAACACAAGGAGAAGTGGAAGGCATCCAAATACGACAAGTCGAGAAAGCACAAGAAAGGACTTGTCGGCACTTTCACCGACTCCGACGAGGACTCCTCAAGTGGAGAGTCGGATGATGAGAAGGTGGAGAAAGCACACATGTGCTTCATGGGAAGAGAAGAACGTGTTCAAGAGACTTCCTCCGATGAAAGCGATGAAAGCGAGGATGAAGGCGAAGAGGTAACCATGGATGAACTTAAATTAGCCAACGAACAACTTTGGTATAAGTTTACTAAATTGGCTAGTAGATTTATTAAGACTAAAAATGAGTTAGATAGTCTTAAAACCTCGCCTAAACCTATCATCGTCAACAACGACACCGTTGTTGAAGGGTTGAGAAATGAGATTGAACATCTCAAATCTCAACTTGAGCATGTTCATATCGAGGATTCGGATGAACATGTGATAGCGGATTTGACGTCTCAAAACTCAACTTTGAGTATTGAGAATAAGAATCTCAAATCACGTGTTTGCGCACTCACATCGTAAGTGTCCACCTTGGATGCTTCGATGCATTCTCTCACCGAGAAGTATGAGTGCACATTGGGTCAAATTCATGAATTCAATAAAGGTAAGGGTCATTTGGATAATATCCTAAATGACTTACATCCGGCTAATCACCACATTGGCTTGGGGTGTAAGATGTGAGACTCATCCAAATCGGCCACGACCTTTGTTAGGCCATCTTTCGAAGCTTCTACTAGTGGGAGTAAACACTTCATTGGTAGTTCTCCTACCAATGGTGCTTCCGCTAGGTACACACCCCCGTTTGGAAAGAAACCCACTTTGGGTGGACCTCCAAAAAGGGGTCATGCTTTCATGTATACCATGCCACGTAGGAACACTCATCCTACTCCACATGTTAGCACATATGATGATTTTTATGCTCCGCATCCACGAGCACGTGCACACCATGCGAGACACACTCATGCACGTGTTCCACCACATGCATATGTTCATTCGCATTCTCATGTGAATAATTATCATCATGCACCTTTGCATCATATGTCATATGCTTATCCACGACATGCATCACATAGACATCAACAACGTATGCATGTTCCCAATAGGATTAGGACTCCCAAGACATACACTATTTGGGGTCCGAAGAACACAAGCATGCATAATAAGGATTTGTATGTGCAATCATATATTAACGATATTATTTTGAATGATGATTATGTTGGGAAATCACGGTCCTCGTGGACTTGGTTTCTGATGGGTTAGTTTCCTTTGACTCTTCATTGCTTGGTACCATAAGTCTAATTTCATTTTATGGGTACCAACGCAATTGTGGTAAGAATTGGTTTATTTTTTTATTTTTGCATATTTATCGTGGATGTGCATGTTAATTTGAATGTAGTTAGGTTATGGGTTACATTTAATATGTTAAATTTGTTGCCTAACCCATAGGATCCAAAAAGATTTTTGGATACCAAAATGATACTTTCTAGGTTCAATCCATCATGGGATACCAACCCTACCAACTCCTTGATTTGCAAAGATTTTCATTCAAATGGAGTTGATGGTGCTTAAGTGATGCACCAAAGTAGGGGGAGCTTAATGTTGTAAGTATCTTCTTACATTTGACATATATTTGGTATCCATGTAGGTTGAATGCATACATTGTTAGAATATTTACATTGGTATCATTTTGTTTCAATGTGTATGTTAGAATTGTGTATGCCATAGATTTATGATGATCTATCTATGTTTGGGCATAATACTTTTGCATGTTACTTTTGGCATCATTTTGCTACATTTGGTTTTCACATTGGATTTTTGTTTCTGATGTTTGATTTCGTCGCTCGACGATAATAACTTGGTTAAATAGAAATTCTTTCTATGGAAACATAGAATTGTTTTCCATGCACTCTATTTAACTAAGAATGTTGATATTGGAGAGTATGTTCCATAACTCAATAAGTGAAATTAATTTGAGTTTTGGAGATTTCGATTTTCGCCTATGGTTTGAAGATTTCGTATTTCGATTTTCACCTATGGCTTGATGATTACGTATTTCGACTTTCGCCTATGGTTTGATGATTTCGTATTTCGATTTTCGCCTATGGCTTGATGGTTTCGATTTTCGATTTTCGACCTTGGTCAAGTTGGCACGCTTTGATTTTCTTCGGTATTTTACATTTGGTATTTTACTTTGGCGTCATTTGGACCATGGTCGTATTCTTAGACTCTCATGCTTTAATTTCTTAGCCATTGTAATCTTGTCGTTGTTCTCCTCTCACTCTTTTTGCTAATGCCAAAGGGGGAGAGAATTAATAATGACAATGTGCTAATTGATAATTCAAAGCAATTTACCATGAATCTAAGTTGATATGTTAGATTCAGGGGGAGTTAAGATATAAAATGGATTTAGATCCTAAATTGCGATAATAGGATTCATATTTTATATTTCCCTCGTCTGCTTGATGCGTATGAATATTATTGAATACGGAACTAACGTGTCATCAATGCAGGGGGAGTAAGTAAATTTCATTTGAATCATTATTATTGATTATTATTTATGTTGGTTTGTCATCACCAAAAAGGGGGAGAATGTTGAGTATTGATTCCCCGGATTTGGTTTTGGATGATGA
The DNA here is from genome assembly GCA_030789695.1 of Scilla litardierei. NCBI lineage: Eukaryota > Viridiplantae > Streptophyta > Magnoliopsida > Asparagales > Asparagaceae > Scilla > Scilla litardierei. The sequence goes on along the minus strand of CM061137.1, from coordinate 11,764,598 downwards.
GCAAACATAAATATCATGTACTAACTGTTTGTGAGCGCAGTTATGGAGATCGTCGCCAAAAGAATACGTATATCAAAAAGCGACGTCTCAAGACTTCTCAATACGCGTGATCGTGTGCCTGAAGCTTCGTTGAAGCTCAAGGAGTGTTAATGAAGTCAAGAATGAAGATTGAAGCTTCGAAGACGGTTCGTCATGTTTTATTTATTGTCTTCTAGTTTCATAGATTAGAATGTTAAGCCTTGAGTAGGACTTACATTATTATCTTCATTTCGCTCATATCTTAGAGCTAGGATTATCATAGAAGCCATTAGAAACTTTATCGAAGCCTATCGCTTCTTCCCTCGGCTTCTAGTGCATGTTAGTTGGTTCAAGTAGAAGAACCAACCGACTAGATGACGATCTAGTCGGTCGGCAATTCTTCTTGAACCGACTAGAATGCCTTGCTCATTTCAGCCCAGGCCCTGTTGATCAATTAGTCGGTCAAAGAAGGTTCACCGACCGACTAGATGACGATCTAGTCGGTTAGGAATCCTTCTCTGACCGACTAGTTATCATTGCCTGATTTCAGCCTGAGTTACTGTTTACAGTTAGTCGGTCCAAGAACATTCATCGACCGACTAGTTGTGAAACTAGTCGGTTGGAATTTGTTCTTAGACCGACTAGTGTAACTTGAATCCAGCCTAGTGCATTTCACTCTTAGTCGGTCAAAGAACACTCACCGACCGACTAGTTGGAAAACTAGTCGGTTGGCAAGTCTTCTTAGACCGACTAGTTCATGTTGCCTGGAAATCATTCTTTTGGCGGTCGAGCTGTTAGTCGGTCCATGAAGAATCACAGACCGACTAGTTGTGAATCTAGTCGGTCAGTGATCCTTCTTAGACCGACTAGTCTGCTTTAGAATAGAGCCGTTGGAGCCTTTATTGACTCGATTTCTTCTCTTTCTCTCGCTCTCCTCTATCCTATATATACTTGGAGGGGTTCTTCAAGGATATTAAAGGCTGATTATTAGAGATATTTGAGAATCAAAGAGAAGCAAATAAACTCCATTCTAAAGCTTTCTCTCCTTACTTGAATCTCTCCCTCACTCTTATTTCCAAAGAGAGATTCATTGATTGTGAGCCTTCCAAGCCAAGGAGCTTGAATCAAGGTCACCAACATCTTCCTAGCCCTTCATTGCTAATCTACATCTTGGAGCTAGGGTTTGGTGCCTTCATCTTCCTCAAAATCCTCTTTGCCCTAATTTGGTAAGCATTACTCGAGGCATAGGTATTTTGTGGTAAGTTATTTCATTGTTTCAATTACTTTGTTATTTGAATTGTGTCTCTCGGTTGTGAGAGAGGGTGTGATCCCGGGTTGTGGGAGTCACATTTATATTGTGTATGATTTGGTCTTGTGAAGGTTTTTCACAAGAATTTCATAGTGCTAAATCTTGAGTTAGGGTTTCTAACTCAAGTATCCGGAGGGGATCCGGGTGGTTGGGACGTAGGATCACCGGGAACAAGTCGGGGAGACTTGGGTGGATCCGAACCCGTTACATGCATTTGTTTGTGTTTGTCCATTCTTGTTGATTGTTGTTTATTTCGTATCGTCGTTTGTTTCTTGCACAATAATTAGGAATAACTATCTTGATTATTTTAAAGTACTATTCACCCCCCCTCTAGTACGTGTGCAGTGGCTTCACAGGGCACTACAATTGGTATCAGAGCCAAGGTTAAAGCTACAAGTTCAAAGTTATGACGAACAACGACTACAGCGACTTCAAGGATCGTCACGAAGCTTCTTCAGTTTTGGAAGGGCACCGAAACAAAGCGGAAAAAAAAGAGAGAAAGCGGCTCTGACGGGTCAAATGGAGAGAGATGGGCCCACCGACAGTGAGAATCCCATGTAATCGGAGCTATTTGCTCCGATTCTTTTTGAGCCCGTGAAATCCCTCTGCCAAGCTCCACGTCGGCCAGAATCCCAACTTCCCCCAAACCCCAAAAGAACAGACAGATGGAATTTGAAGCCTGAATCCCATGAACAGTATGGGAACAGTGACGAAATGAGGATTTCTGGGCAACTATCGTCGAAAAGAACATGCCCTAAGTGGAGATGCTATGCTTGCTAACTCCGTATGTTCTTTCACTCACTCATGATGAGTGTACCAGCAAAAATGAGGATGGTCGACATCCCATCCTTTTGCTATATAGCGCATTCGTCTTAACCTATGTGATGGCGAGCACGTGTGATAAGCAAAGTAAACCCTTTGATGAGAAACAGAAAAAATTTCTTCATGCAAGCTGCAATTAAAAAAAAAATACTTTCATAATGATGACATCTTGTTCTAAGCTTGATCTTTGGCTCATCCATGAACGGCAATACGTGTGGTATTTGCTCAAAGTCTGCAATTACTATTTATTAAAAAATATTGTAGATTGCAGTTGCACTGGTTCACTTGCATCTACGTGTATTATCGAGAATCACAAAATTTCATAAACACCAACAAATCATCACGAATAAAAAATCACATACATCATGAATTTAATTTAACTACACCGTCCATGAATCAATCATCAGGGCCGCTCGTGAGGGGACGAGTCGGAGTAGCCGATCCCCTTCCGCCACGTCGGGAACACCATGAACACGAGGCTCGACAAGACCGCCGCCCCCAGCGGCAGATTCACCAGCAGCTGCTTCGCGTCCGCCCCCGCCGCCGGAAACAGGCAGCCCTGGATCTCCGAGTCCGAAAACGTGAGCGCCAGGAACACCACGATCGTGAACACCGCATGCACCACGTCCAGCGCCTTTATCCTGTACTTGCTCAGGTCCTTCAGCACCATCGCCTTCTCCTCCTCGCTCCCCTCGTAGTTGAACACGTGTAGCCCCCCGATCGTCGCAACGCCGTAGTACATCTTGCCGTCCCCGCCCCTCAGCGTGTCGGTGAGGGAGAAGAAGACGCAGGAGAGGGAGCACACGAGGATGAGTGCGTAGGTGAGGGCCTTGTTGGAAGGGTAGCACGAGCCCCTGTTGGAGAAGGAGGGGGATAGGGTTTGGAACGCGAGGACCGTGCCGGTCGGTAGGAGCTTCGCGAGGTTGGCGGCGCTCGACAGCGTCTTGTCGATGACCACGGTGGTCGTCGACGCCGACGACGGCTGGGTTGGTGATAATTTGGGGGTTCTTGGTGGTGTTGGGGACTTGTTGTGGGGAGGAGTCGGCGGGAGCGAGTGGATTTCAATCGATGTCTCGGCCATGGTAGCTCGCTGGTTGATTCAAGCTTGGGAGGCTTGGGCTTGATATAAGCTGCAAGTTGTCTAGCCAGTTGCTACAAGTTTGAGAGGCTTAGGTTTGACGAGGGTAAGGTTTGAATCTTGAAAGGTCTTAATGTTGAAGACCGTTTCTTGGTTTTTGAGTTTGTGGCTAGCAAGAGTTGGCTGAAGATTCACGTTAGCTAGCATGTTGACAAGATGGAAGATGTCTATGTGGAGGAATTTCAACGCAGTCCATGCATGGTTGGAAACATGTACCGGTTGAACACATGACACGTTGACAAGAGAGATTGCTTCAGTTTTCATTCGAAGTCTTGCTTGATCTATGGCCAGCAATGATTGACTCATTCTCTCATTAGACCTGTTCTAAAATATGCATGCCCACGTGTAAAATAGGAAGCCCTGGAATTTATTGAGCTAAATCTTATACCACAAATTTGTTAGCTATATTCTTGGATCCTGTCTGCATGACTTGACCGAGGTTGGCTAATTAATCAAATGAATTCGAGTGTTTTCAACCAAATACGAATTCATCGGTGGTGTTCTAGTTGAGTTGAGAATTATTTTTGCCCCACACTTCATTAGCTCGGACAATGACCCGATGATTTAAACTTTAATTAGTATCTTGATCATATCACAATTTTCTTATTGGTTGTCATGTTGCTATTCTGCTTTCTTTATTAGAGAAGCAAACCTTGGTCGTCCTCAACTTATGACTAGCTAGCTTCCTAGTGTTCACGACCCACAAGCAAGACATTTTAAAGCAAATGTGGGAAGTGTGAGCAAGTGTGAAGCCAGACTCCGTTTGGAATTCAATTGTGATGCTAAACGTTTTTTTTTTTTTTGGTTAAAATGAAACAGAAAAACCTACAGGCTACGGCACTCTGTGCCCTCTTTTCACTCCTTTCCCCATAACATCCGCCTCCAACGCCTTCAAAACACACTCAGGCGGACTCGGATACTCACTGAAAGCAACTTCCTGCTGTATGCCCATTTTCGCTAGTCCATCAGCCACAAAATTGGATTCCCTTCTGGTGTGAATTACATGAATACTCCATTGAAACGCCTTCAGTTCTCTAATGTCCAACACAAGCGCTGCAAGAGGATGGAATTTAACATCCCCTGCCTCGAGCAACATGACAGCTTCCAGAGCATCAGTCTCACAAACGATCTTCCTGTATCCCCTACTCCAAACCCATCTGAGACCAATAAGAATAGCATGCAGCTCTGCCCCAATAGGAGAACTGATACCCAGGAACGCAGAGAAACCCCCCAACCAAATACCTGCGCTGCACCTGATTGCTCCTCCAGCTCCAGCCAGCCCCGAGCCGTCCTTCACAGCACCATCAACATTCAACTTAATCCATCCCTCCAACGGTGGAGACCAACATATAGGTCCCTCATTCATCCGCCCCTTGGACTGTGCCTTGAAAGCTTGGCAAGTTTCCGCAGCAAGGGCCCAAATATTACTAACAATGCTTTCGATCTCCCTTCTACCCTCAGTCGGATTAAAAACAGCTTCACACCTATCCTTCCAAATTCTCCACACTGCCGCAGCAAAAACCCTGCTTCCCATATGACCATCTTCTTTAATCCCCTTGAGACCAGATTGCATCCATCCCTTGAGATCAGCCTCAAAGAACACCATTTGATCCTGGAGCGGAACAATCCTCTTCCAAATTTCTCTTGCCCTGATACAATCTCTGACCGCATGCAGCACATCTTCCACCAAAGCCCCACACAAACTGCATTCCTCACAATCAGCAATCCCTCTACGAAATCTCAGTTGAGCTGTCACCAGTCTGCCTTTAGCGGCCAACCATAGAAAGTGACTCCATCTCGCAGGCATTTGCACTTTCCAAATCCAAGCCATATCATCCAAACTCTGCTCTTCCAGCAATTCAACATAAGCGGAACTAGTCGAGAACACCCCACTAGCAGTGCCCTTCCAAATGAAAGCATCACTCTTCCCTTCCACACTCTGCAACGGATACGCCATGATCTTGAAAGCAATATGCTCCGGCACAGCTAGGAAAAGTTTATTCATATTCCATTTACCATTATCAGAGATATAATCACTGACTCTTTCCAAAATGGAGTTCTTTTCAGGGTCAAAAACACCCAAATCCACCAAAGGCTTGCTTAACCACGGATCTGTCCAAAAAAACACAGTTTCTCCCCTCCCAATTCTACGAACCATTCCTCTACCAAGAACTTTGAGACCAAAAACAATAGACTTGAACTGGGAAGACCAGTTTCCTTTGTTGACAGTATTCTTCTTTAACCATCCAAACACATCATCATCCACTTTATACTTCGCCTTGATAAACTTAGCCCAGAGGGAATCTGGCTCCGAAAAAAATTTCCATGCCAATCTTTGTAACATGACATTGTTATGCAGCTTCATTCTCCTTAGCCCCAATCCTCCCACCCTCTTAGGGGTACAAACGATATCCCATTTTATCAAATGAATTTTTCTGACTTCACTGCTACCACCCCACAGGAACTGTTTATTCAGCCTATCAATAGAATTGCACGTATGAGCAGGGATCTTAGCAGTCATCATCAAATAAGTAGGTATAGCAGATGTAACTGACTGTACTAGAGTGGCTCTGCCAGCCAAACTAAGCATCTTGGCTTTCCATCCAGACAATCTACTACTGACATTCTCAACAATACTATTATAAGTGATTTTAGATACCCTCTTGTGCACAACAGGAACCCCAAGATACCTACCCAAATCTCCCGTAGAAGCAATGCCAAGAAGTCTTCCAATCTTCCTTATATGCTTCCTACCTGCCACTGGAGATATGAAGCATTTAGACTTATCAAAGCTAATGCTAGAACCTGATGCTTTGCAAAAACACTCAAGTACCCTCCTCATCTCAATTGCATTCTTCTCAGACGCTCTCCCAAACAGCAGCAGATCATCTGCAAAAAGCAAGTGTGAAACCCCTGGTCCTCTCACCTTGACACCTATGGGTTTCCAACTTCCATTATTAGTAGATTCCTGAATGAGCATACTCAGCCTTTCCATACACAAAACAAATAGAAATGGGCTAAGGGGATCTCCCTGCCTTAAGCCCCTCTGTGGATTAATCCATTCCGTAGCTCCACCCTCCCACAGCACTGATAACTGAGGGCTGGAGACACAGAACATGATGAGTTTTATACATTGAACAGGGAACCCAAACAATATCAGTGTTTCCTCCAAGAACCTCCAGCTAATCTTATCATACGCCTTCTCCAGATCAATCTTCACAGCTAATAATCCTTCCGACCTCTTAGATCTTCTAATAGAATGGATTAATTCTTGTGCCATTATAGAATTATCCATAATCTGTCTCCCAGGCACAAAGCTAGACTGATTAGGACTTATTAAACTCTGTAACACTCCACGAAGCCTTCCCACCATCACCTTAGCAATTACCTTGTAAGCCACGGGAATCAAACTAATAGGTCTAAACTGCCTCAACAATTCAGGGTGGTTGACTTTAGGTATCAGCACAACAAGAGTCCTGTTAAGAATAGCATTAAACTTTCCATACTCAAAAGCCTCCCTGACTAACTTGGTCATATCCTCCTTCACCTTGGGCCAAAATTTTTGAAAGAAACCTGCATGAAGACCATCCACCCCAGGAGCTTTCCAAGGCTTCATAAGAAAGAGAGCCTTCTGAACTTCCCCTTCACCAACCTCCTCTCCTAACTCAGCAGACTCCTCCTCAGAAATCCTCTGACACACAGCATGGGTAATCCCCTCCACAGACCCAAGATCTTCACTAAATAGTTTCCTCACAAAATTTTTACATAAGGAGAGAATGTCATCAGCTTTAGAAAACCACCTACCCTCTTCATCCTTCAACCTCAAGACCTTCAGCTTCTTCCTCTTACATAGAGTAGAAAGATGAAAGAACCTAGTATTCCTATCACCTTGAGCCAACCATCTGCATCTTGACTTCTGAAACCAGAACATCTCCTCCTGTGCAATCACCCTCTCATAATTACTAATAAGATCCCTCTCCACCATTCTGAGGTAATGAGAATCCCTCTTCATCAGCACCCTCTGCACCCCCTCAATCCTGTTCTTAAGCCACCTCTTTCTCTTAAACAAATTGCCAAAAACACTTCTATTCCACTCTTTAGCTTTATCAACAAAAGCCTCAGTCTTGCCAACAAAATCCTCTTCCTTACCACCCCAGGCCTTCCCCACAAACTCCTCAAAACCTTCCTCCTGCAACCACATGGCCTGGAATCTGAAGGGACGAGAGGAAATGATTGAATTAACAATAGGCTTGCCTTTTAACAGAATAGGGCAGTGATCTGAACATATTCTGGGCAAATGATACAGATTAGCTTCAGCAAATAAAGTGCACCATTCAGCGTTAGCCACAGCTCTATCTAACCTCTCAAAGACCCTGGCCTTCCCAGATCTCTGGTTACACCAAGTGTAAGGCCCTCCATTAAACCCAATATCCAACATCCCACAAGCAGACAGGAAATCTCTAAACCTCTTGCATCTACTCATAGATGGGAGTGCACCACCAGCCTTTTCCTTTGGCCCTATATAGTCATTAAAATCCCCCATCAATACCCAAGCTAAATTCATAGAAGCACTCAGACTCTCCAGTTCATCATACATCCTCCATCTTAAAGCTCTGTGAGGACTAGCATAAACAACTGATAATGCCACATCTACATAGTCCTGTCTCTTGACAATACCATGAATAAAATGTTCTGACGAGCACAAAACTTGAATATCCAAAGCTTCCTTATTCCACAAAAGCCAGATACCCCCAGAGTAGCCAACAGCCTCCACCACAAATGAGCCCTCAAACTTCAATCTCCTGATTACTTTCCTGGCATCCTCACCTGAGATACGTGGTTCAGCTATAACCAAAATATCAGGCTTCTGCCCCAGAATCAACTCCTTAATTTCCAAATTGAAAGACTTCTTAGCCGCCCCCCTGCAGTTCCAAAATAAGATATCCATTATCAACAAACAAAGAATTCTAACACAGCCCCCATCTAGCATGGAAAAACTCATAGGGAATTAGACACCACTCCCAACACCAAGCTCCTATGATCAACTCCAGTATCTTTCTCCACCCCTTCCATCAAAGAGCCTTCTCCTGACAGAGAAAGAAGAGAACTCCCAGTAGCATTAGATATGTCTCCCAAGGGTTTCCTCTTCCCACCAGTAACTCTATAGTCCTGATCAGACCTCTCCAATCCAAGACATTCAGAAGAAACTGCAACATTAATATCTTTGGTATGAAGCGGAGTCAAAACCCCATTCCCAACCTTAACTTTCCCATGCTTCCCGTTGAGTGATACTTTACTCTTAACTGAGGAGTGCATGGCTAAGCTCTGCTTAGCTTTCCTCCCATTCACCCCCGACCCATCCAATTGACTGCTAAAAGAAAAATCCAATCCCTTATTCTTTCTGGTCCCCAAACTCCCCTGACTCCTATCCTTGGCTATATCCGACAGGACAATAGCCATCGATCCTTCTCCCCCCTCAACAGGAGATACTGCCCCCTTGTCCACACCCTCCAGATTCTGATTAAGGATAGAAAAGCGAGAGCCAGACTCAGAACTATGTCCTCTCCCTTCAGGGCCAAAATTCTTCTGCTTCCCCACATTTTTGCGCACCCGTCTATCACTAGCCAACAACCAAGGCCCATACTCCGGTTTGCTCCCCTCATCCTGATTAGCAACCTCTCCCTTCGAGACCTCCGTATACTTCTCACCAACAAACTCCCTCCCAGCTCCATCCTGCTCCTGCCCAGTAGTACTCTTGAAAGGACATGGCTCCTTATGACCAACCCTGCCACACCTGAAGCAAATCAAACCAAGCCCTTCATACTGGACTTCTTGCCAGCGGTCCTCAACCAAAATCTTCGTCTTCAAAGGCTTGCTCAGGTCTATTTCCACACACACTCTTGCAAATCTAGCCTTCATGACCAACTTAGTGTTCAGATCTATTTTAACAATCTTTCCAATGCAATTCCCCATCATCTTCAGGACCTTTTGATCGTAGTACTCCACTGGTAGGAATGGAAATCTGATCCACACAGCCGTCGATCCCACTTCCGCCTCCGAAGGCGAGAAATCCGGCACCCAGTTCCGAATCATCAGATATCTACCCAGAATCATCCATGGCCCCTCCTCAATCGCAGACCTTCTGTCTTCATCACAACTAAACTTCACCATTACGTAGCCCTCCCCCAATTCAATGAAGTCCAGGTTACCCTTAGGTTTCCACAGCACTCTGAGCTTAGCTTCTAGGAAGGAGATCGACACAAATCTCCCTAAGAGTTTAACAATTACCGCCCTCTCACATCTCCGGCGGAGCCTATCCTTGAAAGCTGGCGAGAGAGAAATACTATCCCAATCACCCTTCGATGCTAAAAGTTTGAATGTCAAGATGTTGTACGAATCTTTGGAGAGCTAATCAAGGTTTTCAGGTCCAAGTGCGTTTGACTGGGAGAAAGAGAGTATGTCTTTAATACGCTTTCTCGATGTAGTATAGATGTAAGTCCAATTTATCCATCATTCTTAAACATATGGCTGAATACTAACTTGGAAGATGAATGGTCGATGGTCGAAAAAACATACTGGCCTCGTTTAATCCTACCCTTGTGTAGATTTCCATGGGGTGCTTGTGAGTCAAATCGATGTTAGGTCTCGTTTAATCCGATCAAGCTTCAATCAAATTGGCTATAGGAAGGTTGCACATTTCATCAAAAGAAAAAAGGCTTGTAAATTCACACAAATGTATTGGAGCAAGTGTTGTATTTGGTTGTAATTGTTGGAAAAGCCTCAAGTGTGTGAGGTCCTCTTGGTTGTATTGGAAGACCACTTAGTTGAGAAGTGGCATTGGTTGTTGGAAATCCTTGATAGATGCGAGGTGTGTGTTGTAACCATCTAGTGGAGAGAGGGCGTTAGTTGAAAAAGCCTTCAAGTTGAGGTAGTTTAGTGGATGTTGGATGTAGGCCAAGGGTAGGCCGAACCAATATATATTGTGCACGTTTGCGTTTGCTCATTGTCTCTCATCTATTATCTCTTGTTACTTACATTTGTGTTGATTTCTGCTGTGCATCTTACTTTAATTGCAAGTAGTTAGAGTTGTTGATCAAGTACCTAGTGGAGTAATTTCCATAGGAGACTTACCCAACTTTGTAGACATGTGTAAATTTTAATAAAGAATTATTTTTATACAACACTATTCATCCCCCTTCTAGCGTTGATAACAATCTACAAGATCACATTCGACCTCTAACACTCATTATCGGTCGTGCCATGTCCAAAATGCGTTGTAAAGGCTCATAGTCCCGGCGTTGTCAAACAGCACTTGACCCCGGTCATACTGAAGTTTAGCCCCAGTTCAGGATGTGGCACCCGTTGGTCTGACCTCCACGTCCCAGCATTATCATTCTCTTCGGTCTTTTGACACATGATTTGTCTTTTTCTGGCTCAGGAGACAGTCTTAGTTCAGCACAATGCTGTCGAAGCCCTTTGCCTACAGTCAGAGAAAGGTCATGCTAAGCTCCCAGCTCAGGCTAAGCCCTGTTGGTACTGACCATAAGTCCGATTTGAGCGAGTTCTTGAGGCAAGTCAACATACAAGACAAGTCATCGCAAACGACAAGTAATAACAATCAAAAGGTCAAACGCGAATTTCCTTTTTATTCACTCAGCAAAAATACAAAACGACGTATGGTGGCATACAAGTCCAAGAAGCAGATTAAATGGCTGTCCCTGAGCTGGGTTTGTCCTCGTCAAAATATTTACCACCATCAGAGGCCCTCCTAACCGAGGTCACAATGACAACAGTATGTGCAATTATCTATAGAGTTATGAAACCGCACCTTAGGGCCTGTTTCTTTCGGTGGATTTGGGCTGAGAAAGTGAAATATATTCACTGTGCCCCGTGATCACTTCGGCTACTGTTGGGCCATTTTCTCGATCCCCTTTCCTCTCGACTGTTTCTTTCGACGACTCTCGCTGGGAATCCCTCATCCCCGACTTCGACCCTCTCTCCGACGTGGATGGGCAAAATCCACCCTCTGAAATCCGCAGATTTCACGGGGATTTCGCCTCGCTCTCCTTGATTTGGGCCCCACGCGTTCAGATCACCCCTCCTCTCCCCTTTGTTTTTTGCGGGATTCAGTTGGTGCATGAAAAAACCCTAGCTCCGGCGGATCTGGGTTGCCGATCTTGGTCGGATCTGCAACAGGTGTGCCTAGCTTGGGCCATTTCCATGCCATCGAAGCTAGGTGCAAAACCTTAGGCTGCCGGTGAATATTCCCGTCTTTCTTGGTTGTCGACTGTGTAGCGAGTGTCGGAGCTACCTCGGGTGTGCATCGATTGACGGGGAGGGACGAGTCGAGGGGGAGATTGGCAGGATCGGCGAGCTTACCTCTATTTTTTCTGCGATATTCTCGGCGAGGTATAATTTCTTCAACTCTAATTTTATTTTTGCACATATCTCTTGCTGCCATGGGTTCCTGAATGCTTGGTTCTTTGCTGCCATGGGTTATTGCTATTTTCACTTGCTGTGAATGTTTGCATCCGGGTAGGGTTTCAAAGTTGTGGGGTTTAGGCCCTTTCCAGTTCGTAATACGTGAAGTTGGTAGTGTTGGGATCATGAATGAGTTGTATGATGAATGCGGGTGGCTCGTAGCCGTTTCATAGCAACAAAAGACATCAGATATCAATGGTGTTTCTGTATTTCATAATGCTAGACATTTTGTTTGAGAGTTGAATGCTAAGAATTGTGCATTATTCCAAATAGCTTAATGATGAAATTTTAAAAATGAAGTAGGTTGGCTTGGATTTGCAAACGGCATACATGCTGGATGGTTTGCTAGTTGGTACCTTTTATTCCCCAACTTGTTTTTTACAATGATGGATCCCCATTTGCACTGAAAGTGAATGTTTTTAAATGTTTTACATCAAGTCGATTTAATGTTAAATTTTCAAAATTTTAGTATTTTGCTAGCTTTTTCAGTCTGCCCTAGTTTAATTCGTACAATTGTTGATTGGTATTTTTTACGAAGTGTGTATTTTCACTTGATTTAATGTTGGGTTATTTATGTGTTGAAAAGGAAGGAGCAACATCAAAACAACCGCGTGTGTGAATATGATTAAACATTAATGCTGAGGGCTAATGTTTTGGATATGCACAATTTTACATGAATGCTTTGTATGATGAATGCGAGTGGCTCGTAGCCGTTTCATAGCAACTAAAGACACCATATGGAAATGGTGTTTCTGTATTTCATAATGCTAGACGTTTTGGTTGAGAGTTGAATGCTATGAATTGTGCATTATTCCAAATAGCCCAATGATGTAAAATTAAAAATGAAATAGGTTGGCTTGGATTTGCTTATGGCATACATGCTGGATGGCTTCCTAGTTGGTTCCTTTTATTCCCTAAGTTGTTTTACAGTGATGGATCCCCATTTCCAATGAAAGTGAATGTTTTTATATGTTTTACATCAAGTCGATTTAATGTTAAATTTTCAAAATTTTAGTATTTTGCTAGCTTTTTAAGTCTGCCCTAGTTTAATTGAGTACAATTGTTGATTGGTATTTTTTACGAAGTGTGTATTTTAAATTGATTTAATGTTGGGTTATTTATGGGTGGAAAAGGAAGGAGCAACAGCAAAGCAAACGCGTGTGTGAATATGATTAAACATTAAATCTGAGGGCTAATGTTTTGAATATGCACAATTTTATACGAAGTCCACGTTAAGTATATGATGCTGGGTAGCGACGTGTATCTTTTTCCCATGCCCTCCTATATGGTAATATCATATGCCAGTCATCACTTACACGTTAAGTATTGTTTGATGCAAATAAGGGGGACATGGATATACAAGGAGACCATTTGGCTTGTGAGTTATGTACCTCTGCAGCGGCGGCAATAATGTTTGTCATCTTAGCATTACAACTTGACAAAGACAGTAGGGCCGACCCTATACCCAGAGAGCCCTCAGCTATGCAGGATCTGCATAGAAAGTCGCACATGCAGAGAATTCTGTATGGGTCTGACAGTAGTTGTTTGCACTACTTACAAATGCAAAGATATGCTTTCATGAATCTTGCATCATTAATGCGACATCATGGTCTTCTCAAAGACACTATTCATGTCTCCATAGAGGAGTAGGTGGACATGTTCCTGCATATTGTAGGGCACAAGTCAAAGAATAGAGTCATGCAAGTGGATTTTATAAGGGGAATGGGGACAGTTAGCCGGTATTTTAACAAAGTTATGGCGGGAGTGTGTGCACTTCGGGATATGTTCATGAAGCACGCTCCTAATGAGATGCCACCAGAGATAGACAATAATCCTAATTGGTTTCCATGTGCTTCGTTATTTGATTTGCAGCGCTCTTTCATATTTAAAATGCATGCTTTCCTTTATTAAACAATTTTATTTTCTATATAGGTTTCCTCTGGCGTCGCTGTTTATTGTTCATGTACATCATGTTTCAGTATTTTCTCAGTGAACACCTGATAATTTTCGCTACAGTGTTCTGCAATCTACTCTGCTTGTTCAGATTATTTTTTTGTTGTTCCTGAAAGCTGTTCTTAAATGTATGCACGTATATTTCCTGTCATATATCAAAATTATGAATCTAGGCAACGAAAGCATGGGATATCAAACCAAGAGGTAGATTAACAACAATCCTTCTACAAGCTCATTGCGACTTAAACCAGTAACTCATGTTTTGTTAGCATCTACCCTTCATGCCGAAAGCTTGACAAAATGTCAACATAGTATATGTCGTCCGTAGAAATATCAAATTAGAAAGTGAGGACACTTGGTTGGCTTGAAATATGTACCCACCTTTTTCATACCCGTTGATGATTCCTTGGCCTGCCTTAGAATATCTTCTTCGTCATAGTTGATGAAAAATGCCATCTGGAGAGTAGGACCTGAGGACTCCTTGACTGCGACTAGGAATCACTTTGCTACCTGCATTTCCACTCAATTCTAACTTCGAGATTGTAAAATCCACGGTCACACGCACAATTCAGAAGCATATGCATTATGGACAAAGCTAAGGATCTTTGACATAGGTTAGCATTCTACGGTATGTTCATGCAATATGAGACGGATTACCTGAAGGGGATTGGTTTCTCCTGAACTGTAGGCTCTTGAATAGTCTGTTATTGTCCAACGCCTGAAGTTGGAAGCCTGATCACAAGGGCTTGATTCCTTGCTTATGGGAAGGCAATTCACGGCCTTGCCAACTCGAGTTGAGCTTTATGGGATTAATTTCTTGCTCTGTATGATCTAAAAACAATTGTCTGCAACCTAGTTGCATCTAAATCTTAATACATGCTAAGGATTAATATGGCATTGAGATTGCTTGTATAATTACGATTATTATGCGAAAACGACATGAAATTCTAAGAACTTAATCATGGCCAGCACGACCTTAAACAAAAAAATAAGATTTATATGCAAATTACTAAAAAAAGAGAAAATTCAAACCGTGATCTTGATCCATCCCTCTCTATTCCAGTTGCTCATGTTCCATAAATCCCCCACCGATCTTGATCCATCCCTCTCTATTCTCAATCTCTCTCGCTTGCACATTTTATCAAACATATGGTAGGCGTCGAGAAAACCCCCAACCACCACCACCACCATCATCATCGTGAGACCCGGACCCTGAAGGAGATCGTCGTCTGACAACACCCTGGATGCCTTCCACCACTCATACTCCACCGACAGGATCCATGAGATCGTCGTCGACTACACCCCCGATGCCTTCCACCACTCACCCTCTACCGACGAGAACCGTGTCACCTATGACCACCGCGCTGGCGCGTGGTGGTGATCCACCCATCGCTTCCAGTACGGCGAATTCTCGGCACATGGTGGTGATCCGATGCCCCAGCGGACTCAACTTCAACATCTACATATTTCCTTTGAGGGCGACAAGCCCTAGGACGAGATCGACTTCGAGTTCCTCGGAAAAGACCTCACCTCCGTCTAGACCAACGTCTACACAGCTGACATGGGATCCCGAGAGGCCATCCACCCACTGGGCTTCGACGCGTCCGATGGGTTCCACGAATGTGATCAAATGGGGCCGTGGGGCCTCTCATGGCCGCAGGGGAGATGCCGAAGAGTTGGAGGGTGAAGGGGGGAGAAAGATATATATATATTTTGAGAGATGAGAATCAATTCTGTGAATAAAAGGGGGGAACGAAAATGAAACATTTGGGAAGCCCGCACTGGGTGAAATTTTTTGGGGAAACCCATTCGTCATAGGCAGCTGTGGCGGATGTATAACTGTCACGGAAACCAAAAAAATTTCGTGGCAGATGTCCCTTATTTGCCACGAAACTGTCTGTGATAGATGTTCCGTGGCAGATGTTGGTCATCTGTCACAGATTATCAACCACGGAAAAATCCGTGGCTATATGTTCAACATTTGCCACGGATTTTGTCCATGGCTAATGTTCCGTGGCTGATAGTCAGTTTTCTAGTAGTGTTAAGGTATGTGTGATTATCTGTATATGTGTCAGTGTAATAAGTATAGTCATGGTGATTGCAAATTGGGCTAATTGATTACGTTGTAGGACTGCATTGGTCTCATTGATAAGACACACATATATGCCATGCTACCAGCCAGGCTCGTACCCCGCTTTAGAGGTCGTAAAGGGATGACACAAAATGTGCTAGTAGTTGTTACTCCAAATAAAAGATTCTCATACATTATGGCCGGGTGGGAAGGATCCGCAAATAATTTTACTGTCCAGAAAGATGTATTGTCTTTATCCCCCCAATAGGGCTGCGAGTGTACGAAGGTAATATGCATAATTTTACATAAAAATTATAAATATGTCTATCAGAAAGCATTGGATCATAAACTGGGTTTATTTGTTCGAATGTAGGTATATATTACCTTTGTGATGCTGGATATACTACAATGCCAGGTTTCATATCTCCATACAGGGATGTTAGATACCATTTGAAGGACCATACTGATCGGGTTCCTCGAAACCGACAAGAGCTATTCAACCTACGTCATTCTACCTTAAGATCAAAGATCGAGTCGACATTTGATATCCTAAAGAACAAGTTTAACATATTGACTGCCAAGCCTCACTACCCATTTAACAGTCAGGTCGATACCGTACTAGCTTGTACTATTTTGCATAATTACATCCAAATAGCATATCTTCATGACCCCCAACTAACTGAAGATGTTGATGGGTTTGAGGAGGATGTAGAGGGTATCAATGAGCATGATGACGATGTTATGGATCTATCCCAACATGTGATCTTTCGGGAACAAACCGAACAACGTGATCAATGGAAAATGCGCAGGGAGCAGATAGCTTTGGATATGTGGGTGGACTTCTATAACATAAATAATAACGGGAACACATTAGCGCATAGGCTATGAAGGGGTCGGCTTAGACTTTGCCTAATCAGGCTGAACATTTTAACCTTGTAACTTGAGTATTGCATTATGTTTGCTATGTTGCGTACGACAATTATTGCATGCTTTGTCTTATCCATTAATTGCTTTACAATTCTGAATTTTTATACCCCATGAAGTATAGTATCTGATTATATGATGGATGGATGTTTATAGCCAAATTTTGCATTTTCAATATCATATTGATGCTGTAGGGATGGAAGGATCTTCAAATTCAAGGCAGGGGGTGATCCATTTCGGGACGGTAGTGATCCTATGCATCCATTATTTGAAAATGTATATGGTACCCAATTGGGAGAAGCAGAAAGTGTTGAGAGATGTATGCACTTGAGGCAATTTATCTATGTAAACATCTTGTTCATGAATGAAAGCATGCTTTCTGGTATCAATTGTCTGAGTAATTTTTTTAATGTGTTGCTTAAATAATTTCCTTAGGCTCATAGTTAGGTCATACATGTTTTGAGATAGAGATCGCAATTATGAGAAATGTCTGACCGATAGGAGCTAGAGTCTTAAAACGTTTGTGGTCATAGATACGTCGAGATAAGGATATCGACATACAGACAGACCATTGTGTCTTTGTCTTGATGATCTCATACTTATGCGACTTAGTGAAGTCAGAGACAAGACACATGTTCTCATTAGAGAATGAGTCCATTGAACGATCCAATAAAGAGTTATCAAATGGTTGAACATTAACTAAATGCCATTAATAACTCTCTAGTAATGATAGGCAAGTTGGTCCTTAGGACTTGAGATTATTGTATGAATCTGTGCGTGAATAGTGTCGCTTAGATCTATGATCTAGCTTCGAGGCAAGGCCTGCTGAAAGGTCTTAGGTTGGATGACACTTGAAGCATACGAGTTGAGTAGTGATCAAGAGAGGATTCGTCTCTTCCATTAATGGAAAGTTGGTGTCGAAGGCCCAGTACGATTCTAAGTAAAACTTTGGCCAAGGTATGTTGTAGGAAGTACAACATGTATGTACCAGAGACCGAAAGATACTGGCCAGTGCTAGCTAGTGGGGTTAACAGTTTTCCATACACTAAGCTATGCACATGACATAGTTAAGACGAAGGGACTAAAACTACAGTGTTCGTCACGAACACAGTCAGAGTAATCTCGGCAACACTTTTGTCGACAATTCTATCACATAATTATGATACCGAAACAGAAACAACACCTGATGCTCGTGGTTATTTTCGTCTAGGGATTTCGAGTCCCAACCTGTAGTAGAGTCAGATTGCAGGGTCTCACACCGAGTCGTATTCACGTCTTAGTAATATGAATAATGTTAAGAGGAAAGCATTTGATGAAATAGGGTAATTTGGCTCACAAGTAAGTTGTGAACTTAAAGCTAAAGAGTTTAGCATTTGAGACAAATTAATACGTGTTATTAAATTGATAAATATGCATGGAAACAATGGGGACTTCCTGAGAAATCCACAGGAAGAAACCGCGTTCAAATCGGAGCTCAAACGAGCCCAGAAACGCGAAAACAACAAAAGAAAGGGCCTAAATGGGCTTGCGGGTGTGACCCGTACTTGGCGGGTCAGACCCGCCAGGAGGTAGCGGTCGAACCTGCTAAAGCGGGTCCGACCCTTGGAGGGGAGAAAATCGCATGCGCTGCACGTGGGCTGAGCCCGCGTGCAGCGGGGCCCACATCGGGGCCTGCACCCTTGGGTGCGGGCGGAAGGCACCATGCGCGCATGCCACGTAGCGTGTATAGATCATGCCATGTGGCACGATCGGGCCTCTTTCGTCCCTTTTGGCTGTTTGTGCGAAATTCGATTTCGAGGTTTGATTTCGACATTTGAGGGGTCAAATGATATCGGAATTGGACGTCGTTTTTTCTATGCGATCGTTGTTTCGAGCTCTTCGATTTGACAGGTTGTTTCAAATTCAAAACTCAGAAATGGATTTATGGTTGATTTTAGAAGTTTGGACTTCTGGTGAAATCAATCCCTATTACCCATTTTATTGTCCCACATTGCTCGTAACAAGTGAGGAGGGGACGTCTCCCTATATAAATAGGGGTAACCCCCTTCATTGAAGAGTGCACCAAGTCACCGGTTCAAGAAGCTCCAAAATTTCGAGCACGCTCGATCGACGACTTAAATTATTCATCCTCTTATATTTCTTCATATCCTCCAATCAAGTCCTAACAAGACGGCGATGAGGTTTGGATCTGATCCAGAAGTCTCTAGCGTGGATCTACTCAAGTGAAATCTTTATCAGCGATTGATCGGCTCGGAGGCGTGGTGCGGCCCGGGAAGCGGTGCAGCTCGAGAAGCGGTTCAGCTCGGGAGGAGGCGTGATGTGTCATTATATTCCACGTTTTATCTATATGATTAAACGTCAAAATGATTGCTCAATTACATATTTCATACGCTTTTACGCTCATAATAGGAACTATTGTACTTTAAGAGCGTTTGGTTGTATTTCAGAGAATATAGTGCGCTTTGGAGTATATTGGAGGAAAGAGCACGTGCTTCGACACCGGAACTCCTGAGGCGCCGCGTTCGGTTACTCAAAGCTGCCGGTGAGCAAGGAAGGAGCAAGAGAGAAGGAGCGAAGAAGAGGAGAATGAAGAAACCATGGTTCTATGATACCATAACTCATGGATTCCAAGTCACTCGATCGAGCTATGATGCGGCGAAGGAATCGAGCGACCCAACGTGCTGGAAACAGGACATTCGTGAACTCTTTTCAAATATTCTATCATTTGGGATTATTTATTATTTTTCTGATATTTTTTCCAGATAGTAGACTTCAAGACGGTTCCAACGCCACCAAGAATGTGCCAATCGGAAATCGGATGAGCTCTGGAGAATTTCTGCAAGCTGATGCTGCAGTGCTGGGAGAAGAGGTTGTTGTATCAGCTCTTCTGGATTTTTTCCTAGTGACTCGATCGAGTAGCATAGGCTGCTCGGTCGAGCTGATACATGAGGTGTAGCTCATACGCACTCTGCTTGATTGAGCAGTGTGGTGACTCGGTCGAGCCACTTCCACTTTCGACGCTCCACCCAACAACATCCTGCTCGACCGAGCAGGACTTGCTCGACAGAGTCAGATGGCGACTTGACCGAGCAAGGCCTACTCGGACCGAGTAGACAGAACGAAATTTTTGAAGAAGCTCGATCCACTGACAGACTCGACCAAGCAGCTGCCTACTCGACCGAGCAGCGTGACAACTCGACCGAGCAGGACCTCCTCGGTCCGAGCAAGCAGAGTACGATTTTGGACAACGGATTCATATTTTCTGACGATTCGACCGAGCAGCTTCCTACTCGGACCGAGTCGCCATGGGCCCAGGGCATAAGTTGCGTTCGGATCTCTCTAGGGCACGATTTTAGAGGGGGTTTTTTGAGAGAGGAAGGGGCAGCCGTCACTTTTAGAGGGGGCTTTTTAGGGGGGACTTTAGGGAGAGTTTTTAGATCTTTTTAGAGAGTTTTGGAGGCGATCTTTAGGTAGTTAGGCTATGTCCTAGGCCCCTCCCTTGTATCAAGATAAATATTTTGTCCTCTTTAATTCCATTGTTATTTCTTTGTGATTTATTATTGAATACCTCTTTGATGCATGCTATGATGAATTCTCTTACTATTATTGAATCTTCTATTGCTTTTCCTATGATGCATAAGTAGTTTTATCTAGGGCTAATGGATTAGCCCGATGATTTTTGGATTTAGATGCAAAGAGAGGATTTTTATGATGTGTTGGATATAAAAGTGGTTGTACTTTCGTTGATCTTGCAAAATCCCTAGGAGAACTCGTACTGAGATCGTGCCCACGGTCGGTGGAATCGATTAGCTTACGGAGTATCTTATGGATTTAATTAAGGGAGTTAGTGGATTCAACCAAGACTCATGACCATGCCCGGCTCGTGTCTTGATGGGATCCACTGACGAACTATACCCCTAATTGACGGCTACCACCATTGCGTCAATGAGAGCCACCAAAATACCTCGACGCTCTAACCCACGAGAGTGGTACGAGTTGAGAGCATTCAAACCACGAGAGTGGTGAGAACTTTGTAGATCCTTAATGCACGTATCGTATGCGCCTATCGCGAGAGCAGGGTTAATGCGATACGTTAGATTCATGATGCCCAGATGCATGAATTCACTTTCTAGATGCTACAATCCCCCAATAAAACCAATGCAACGTAAGAGTCCTAGCCTAGCGTCGACATCTGACGGTCCTAGTGGTGAGTCGTAAAGCCCTAATCTTTTATATTTTATTTATTTCTTTCTTTGTGTGGAATCCCTTGTTTGCGACGTTGAGTGACACAACCTTCGCATCCATCACCATTACAACCCTCCATACTCCATATCCAGCAATAAACTCGCAAGTCTAACTCAACCTAGGAGTAGATAGGTAGTATAGCACCGCTTTCCCGTATTCGATACCCGTTTGCCACTATACCGTGTGCTTGCGATAAACGACATCGTTTCGGAGTTAGTTCCGGCTCTATAAAGTTTATGGTGCCATTGCCGGGGAGGCGTTGCGTCATATTATCTATTTACCACAATTAGGTTAATTAGATTGCGTAAAAAACAAACAAAATAAAAACAAAATAAAATAAAAAACAAAGAGAGAGATTTTCCCCACCACATGCTATTATTATTATCTTTATCTCTCTTTGTACCACTGACGTCTTTCCAGGTTGTTTACTTTGCTTGATCAGGTCCAGTTGATGCAGCGATGGTGCTTCCAAGGATACGACCGGGTTCTATACGATCCTATACATATCTCGCTACATTCTATCAGGCTGATGGAGAGTCCTTTAGAGAAGCCTTGTGCAAGTTCGAAAGAATGTTAGGAATGTTCCAGACGGAGTCAGACCATGAGTGGGATGGTCCCAAGCTATTTGATATATTTGCTAGAAGGCTAAAGAGACCCTCACATGAGTTTATGGAGAGGATGCAAGTGTGAAAGTTCAGTGATCTGCAGTTGGCAGCAACCTTAGAGCAAATGATAGATGATGCTCGATCTACCGGTTTGCTAACCGTTATGGTAAGTAAGCCATCCGACCAAGTATTCATCGATTTTGTTATGGCTAATGTCTCTGGTGCAGGTACTATCATAGATAGAGTGTATGCTTCACTTGAAGGTGATCATATCCATCTTTACACCATCAACACTCCACAAATAGAGACACCCGAGCTGCCAGAGGAGGACATATATAGGGACCTATTGAGAAGCATCGTGGACACAGTTCGATACACCGGTCCATTAACAATAACGGCAAGTGACCCTTTTGAGCTTGGATTTCAAAATTTTATTACTCATCGTCTCTCTTCCACATGCACAATTGATGATGGAGTCTACGCTCTAGTTGAGGGGCACAAGACCCACTTTTATACCGTGGCCGAGATACATGAGCCCATATAGCCACCTGCACCCACCATGGAGAGGGCCAAGCCACACCATCCAGTGCCTCGAGTTCCAGGTCGGAAACGAAGACATAAGCGTAAAAAGGAGAAGATGAAATTCACTTTGCCTACTATACCAGAGGAACCCGAAGAGGAGGCCGAAGCATTGCATCGCGAGGAGGCAGAGCTATATCTATTTTACATATTACATGCTGAGCCAGAGACTTTTGCCGATGAGGTCATGCATTGGGACGAGGACACAACCCTTTATGAGGATCCCGAGCATTACCCTCCTCCTTTTTGAGCTACCGCAGCCACCTCCACTTTCTACAGAGGCTGAGCATCCCTCAGAGGACCACCCACCAAAGCTTACTGCTCCCCTTCAGGGAGTTCTCTTCACCCCCTCATCTCCTTATTTGATTCCCCTCCAGTATATGATGTTTTTTATAATTCAGATTATGACGACTCATCGTGCCTTTTACAGGATACACATACATATGATCGAGAGGTACGATGGGATGTATACGAGAAGGAGAGAAAGGATCCACCTACCATAGATGCGACTGAATATGATCTGGAGGTGCACTGGGATGAGTCTGACGATGATGAGGAGTTGCCTGATGAGACCCACGCTTATATGCCAAAGCTACCTGAACAACCCGAGGCGAACAACACGGAGTTGATCGACATGGTGCATGAGAGTAGAGATTTATTTCCAGGGAAGTGTTGTCAACCATCTTTAATTTTAAATACTTATGTTGATGACCCTCTTTGGAATATATTTATTTTGGGGAAGAATTTTCCATGTCAGATTGATGCGGCTTATCTCTTCTAGGGTACATTTGGAGTCCTTGGAGAGGTCCTGGGAGCCGCATTTCTAGAATCTGATGGAGTACGTGGACACACACACACACCTAGAAGAGCCACAGAAGGAGCAGTTGGAGCAGTTGCCTGCACCGACAAAGATACTAGATCCGCCTTTTCCTATAGGTGATATCAATCCAGTAGTGTAGTATTTTATGCTTTCAATAAACACGAATCCTCTCGGCAGCAAGAGGACCGTATAGGATTTTATATGATTTCTTAGTTTAATAAATTCACCCCATATGATGGATCAATTATCTTTTGCACCCAACCCTTTATTTATCATCCATGCCCACCCATATATTCGGAGCTTATTTTGCCTCTCTCCCCAGTTTTTTATGTGTGATGTTTAAGCTTGGGGGAGAGAAACTATTTTGATGAGTGGCCCCCCTATATTGTCGTTGTCCTCTATTTATATCATACACACATTGAGGACAATGTGATGTTTAAGCTTGGGGAGTGCATAGTGCACGCACTCTGCTTCATCATGAAACACACTTCGAAATTTCCATATGAACCATGTTCACCTCTATATTTTATGTCCCTTATGCTTCATTTTCTATGAAATATCGTGGATTTATTTTTTTTATGAACTCTGATATCTGTTAAATTAGAGTTCGATTCCTTGATTAGTGTATCTTTGTTAATATACTTTTTCACAGTTGAATTCATAGTTTCACAACCATATTCTCGAAATAATTAAGCTAAAAATGAATGAATCAAATCTGAAAATCATTTGACTACTGCATGATTTGATTGATAATTCTATTACTTCATGGATGTTTAGTGATTCAAAAGAGATAGGATAATCCCACGACAACCAAAGTAGTGATGATTAGGATTCCTGAAACCGAGACATGTCTAGATTCTATGCTTTTTCTTTTTCTTTTGTGAATAGCCAATAAATGATCTTTGATCATGTTTTGCATTCCATCGCGTTTACGTGAGTTTGCAAAAATCCCAATAATGCAAAAAATCAAACAAATATCCTGAATAAAAGGCCCTAGGGGTTCTTCGTAACCCAATGCCATAAGACCATCTGGTCTGGGATGCATATGCTGCTTTTTGTATATATTGAGTTATCTCGTGTATATAAAGAAAGAAAAATGTATATGAAATATTCATATAGCCAAAAACAATATAAAAGTACAAAAATCCCATATCCTTATCTCCATTTCTATATAGAACAAAGACATGAAAAAGTTGACGGGTTCTAGGAGTCTTGAAATGGTCGTAGTGTGGTGATGCCTTACCTTGATTGAATTTGTTAAATTCATTTCATGAAGTATAACAAAATACCACGCATGCTTGAAAACGTTTGATCATGACATATTATACTGCTTAGAGAATGAGTTGTGGACATTGGTTTCATTTCTGTGAACTTAATATATTGTATGATAAACTATGATATGATATAACTCTACTCTCATTTTTATCACTTATCAAGTTCATTAAATCTATTGAAATCCACGTTATTTTAATTTGAGCGAGACTTAAGTATTTGTTGTGTATATGTGTTCTAACCTTATATTGTTAAGATGAAGTAACATAAGGATTTCGGGCCAAAATTGTTGGCCCAAGCACGGTCTTATCGTGCCGGGCCCGTGCCGGGCTATCGTGCCGGGCCAAAAATTGCCACCCCTACTCATATTGATGTGCGTTCACGAGAACTTGCACACCTTGGGTTCTTGCATTTTCTGAATTTAAGATTGAACCACTTGTCTCCATTACACGCCACCGCCTCACATCTCCATTGTATCCCTCTCCCGCGTTAGCTTCTTACTAGTCTTCCTCGAGGACGAGTAAGAGGTAAGCTTGGGGGATTTTGACGTATCATTATATTCCACGTTTTATCTATATGATTATAAGTCAAAATGATTGCTCAATTACATATTTCATACGCTTTTACGCTCATAATTGGAACTATTGTACTTTAAGAAAGTTTGGTTGCATTTCAGGGAATATAGAGCGATTTGAAGTATATTGGAGGAAAGAGCACGTGCTTCGACACCGGAACTCCTGAGGCGCCGCGTTCGGTGACTCAAAGCTGCCGGGGAGCAAGGAAGGAGCAAGGAAGGGGCAAGAGAGAAGGAGTGAAGAAGACGAGAATGAAGAAAGCATGGTTCTATGATACCATGAATCATGGATTCCAGGTCACTCGATCGAGCTATGATGCGGCGAAGGAATCGAGCGACCCAACGTGCTGGAAACAGGACATCCGTGAACTCTTTCAAATCTTCTATCACCTGGGATTTTTTAATATTTTTCTGATATTGTTTCCAGATAGCAGACTTCAAGATAGTTCCAACGCCACCAAGAACGTGCCAATCGGAGGTCGGGTGATCTCTAGAGAATTTCTGCAAGCTGATGCTACAGTGCTAGGAGAAGAGGTTGTTGTATCAGCTCTTCTGGTTTTTTTCCCAGGCGACTCGACCGAGCAGTGTAGGCTGCTCGGTCGAGCTGATACACGAGGCGCAGCTCATACGCACCCTGCTCGACCAAGCAGTATGGTGACTCAGTCGAGCCACTTCTACTTTCGACGCTCCACCCAACAACATCCTGCTCGATCGAGCAGGACTTGCTCGACCGAGTCAGATGGCGACTCGACCGAGCAAGGCCTACTCAGGGCGAGTAGATAAAACGACATTTTTTGAAGAAGCTCGATCCACTGACAGATACGACCGAGTAGACAGAACGGTATTTTTTGAAGAAGCTCGATCCACTGACAGATACGAACGAGTAGACAGAACGACATTTTTTGAAGAAGCTCGATCCACTGACAGATACGACCGATCAGCTGCCTACTCGACCGAGTAGGCCCTACTCTGTCCGAGCAAGCAGAGCGCGATTTTGGACAATGGATTCATATTTTCCGACGACTCGACTGAGCAGCTTCCTACTCGGGCCGAGTCGTCGTGGGCCTAGGGCATAAGTTGCGTTCGGATCTCTCTAGGGCACGATTTTGGAGGTGGTTTTTGAGAGAGGAAGGGGCAACTGTCACTTTTAGAGGGGCATTTTTGGGGGGGGGACTTTAGGGAGAGTTTTTAGATCTTTTTAGAGAGTTTTGAGGCGATCTTTTGGTAGTTCGGCTATGCCCTAGGCCCCTCCCTTTATCAAGATAAGTACTTTTGTCCTATTTAATTCCATTGTTATTTCTTTGTGATTTATTATTGAATACCTATTTGATGCATGCTATGATGAATTCTCTTGCTATTATTGAATTTTCTATTGCTTTTCCTATGATGCATGAGTAGTTCTATCTAGTGTTAATGGATTAGCCCTAGGATTTTAGGATTTAGATGCAAAGATATGATTTTTATGATGTGTTGGATATAAAAGGGGTTGTACTTTGGTTGATCTTGCAAAATCCCTAGGAGAACTCGTACTGAGATCGTGCCCACGGTCGTTGGAATCGATTAGCTTACGGAGTATCTTATGGATTTAATTAAGGAATTTTGTGGATTCAACCAAGAATCGTGACCATGCCCGGCTCGTTTCTTGATGGGATCCACCGATGAACTATACCACTAATTGACGGCTACCGCCATTGCGTTAATGAGAGCCACCAAAATACTTCGAAGCTCAAACCCACGAGAGTGGTACGAGTTGAGAGCGTTCGAACCACGAGAGTGGTGGGAACTTTGTAGATCCTTAATGCACGTATCGTATGTGACTATCGCGAGAGCAGGGTTATTGTAATACGTTAGATTCATGATGCCCAGATGCATGAATTCACTTTCTAGATGCTACAATCCCCCAATAAAACCAATGCAACATAAGAGTCCTAGCCTAGCGTCGACATCCGACGGTCCTAGTGGTGAGTCCTAAGCCCTAATCTTTTATATTTTATTTATTTCTTTCTTTGTGTGAAATCCCTTGTTTGCGACGTTGAGTGACACAACCTTCACATCCATCACCACTACAACCCTCCATACTCCATATCCACCAATAAACTCGCAAGTCTAACTCAACCTAGGAGTAGATAGGTAGTATAGCACAGCTTCCCCGTGTTCGATACCAGCTTGCCACTATACCATGCACTTGTGGTAAACGACATCGTTTCGGAGTTAGTTTCGGCTCGATCAAGGCGCAGTACGGTGCGGTTCGGGAAGCGGCTCAGCTCAGGCACGGTGCGGCTCGGGAATCGGTTCGGAACACTTTACCGGTGCAAGCAAAATTCCGGGTAAGTTAGCTTTATTTATGATTTTCATAATTTTGTAGTAGATTAGATCTCTCTTCGGGTTGGTCGGACCCAACCTGAGTTAGCAGACTATCCTGACTAGGGTGCATGATTCTTAGGGTTAAGATTTATTAAAATGTTTAATAAAGTTTCCGCTGCATCTTTTTAATTCTATTGTTCGTTCGTCTTAGGACGGGCACAGCTTTTTGCCCTAAGGGTCCTTGAAAAACCCAACATTGGTATCAGAGCCATATCTACGCTGATCTAATGCTGCAAAACTAAAATGATTTGCATGTTATGTTTATTAGAAACATAAAATTAATTATGTGATAATTAGGAACTTAATTCATGTGATATTATTAAGTTGAAATTTTAAAATGGCTATGTTTATTCTTGCTTATTTGATAACACAAGAAAACCTTGTTAGGTTAGCCATTAAAATCCGTCTAATGATTATAAGATAATTTTAGATTGCTTCTGCTATGATTTAAAACTTGTTTTAAATGCCTAATGGACGATTAGGATAGCACCTCAATAAATCATCCCTTATAGTTGATAATGACTTAATAAAAGTTATTAACAAATCCATTAAAATTTTGAATTTTAAGGATTCACTAGTTGATAGGATTTACTAGTTCTAATAAAAGCTTTTTAGTTTATGGCACATGTATAAAAATGATAAGTTTCATTCAATGGACCATGATCCGGTCAATGTGCTTGGCTAAATTTGTAAGGATCACCTTACACTTACAATACTAACAACAACAGACTAGCCCGGGGGAGGGGGGTTAATAGTGTAATGGCACAAATTGCGTATTTAAAAATTAAACTTGCAAATGCGGAATTATAAATGCAAGAGGAATTTAAATACCACAAAATCCAAACGCAAACACAAGATATTACCCTAGGTACCTAAACTTGAGTACGTCCAGCCACACCAATATCCACTATAATTCTCACACAGAGAAGTGAATACAATCTCACACAGAAATACCTCGCACAGAGGATTTTGGATTCTCACACAGAGAAATCTTTCTTTCACACAGAAAGACTTATGCTCTCACAAAGAGAGACTCAAACTCTCACACAGAGAGATCTCAATCAACCCTCACATAGAAGGTTATACTCTCACACAGAAAGTAACTAACTCTCTCACAGAAAGCAAGGGTTTCAATGAAATAATAAAGTAAAACAAATACTCTTACTTATGCCTTGATATGAATTTACTCATTAATGAATGCACGGCATGGAAGATGATCTCTAAGTGATGAGATTAGCTTGAAAGCACTTGGATGATTTTCCTTGAGCTTGACTTCAATGCATGAATGAGAGAATGAGCTCTAAGAGGGAAATGAGAGGGTTTGAGAGTGGCTTAATTAAACTATAATGATTTTCA
The DNA here is from genome assembly GCA_030789695.1 of Scilla litardierei. NCBI lineage: Eukaryota > Viridiplantae > Streptophyta > Magnoliopsida > Asparagales > Asparagaceae > Scilla > Scilla litardierei. The sequence continues at coordinate 11,736,067 of CM061137.1, read as the reverse complement.
ATAGCATCAAGAAGTTCTAATGAACTCAGCCCTCTCATATATATATAGGAACCCAATAGGAACTCCCAAAATCCAAAAAAACAGCCAAAAACAAAAATCTGCAACGGCTAGATTTTGGGCAAAAAAGTCACCGACACCGACTGTCCAACGGTTAATTAATTACCAACGGCTATAATCTGAGCCATGACAATCGACTGATGAAGTCAATACAGTCGACTGTAAACAGGTCATGCGCCTGTAAATCATTTAGCAGGCGACTACTACAGGGGATGGAAAATAACAGAGAGATGCACTCTTTCGCACTATTTGCAGACATGCAACTGATGGCCAGTACACAGGCGACTGTCAAATGGACAGGCAACTGTAAATACTAAACCAGTCGACTGACTAGCACATTGGGATAAAACCCAAACAATGCAAGTTACGCATAGTCGACTGTAGAACAATTCACAGGCGACTGTTGGAAGACATGCGACTGTAAATTGACCGTCAGTCGACTGGACCAAAAGCTCAAGTATGATTCAATAGAAATGTTGACTTGAGCAGTGCACCATAGTCGACTGTAGAAGGCTCGACAGGCGACTGGAATCACCCAGTCGACTGTAAAACCCTCATCAGGCGACTGTTGGAGAGCCAGAGACTCCAATTGAGTCTTTGGACAAGATGCGCCTATTGGGTTGGATTCTATAATAATCCTAAGGCTCACTAAGATGGTTAAATGCATATGCATGAATGAGTAGATCATCTATCAAGGTATTACATTAAACCTAGACTCAAAAAGAGAAAAGCAATAAATGAAATATTACATGGATTACAATGCTTTCCTTAGATTCTATAGTTTCAATCTTGATGCCTTGATGCTCACCATCATCTCCAAGCTTTGGCACCCTTTGAGTCCAAGCTTTGGCCCTTCTCCTCTTGATGTCCATCCTTACACCAAGTGTTTAGTATCTAAAAATGTTATTCTTGAAATGTAACTATGAGACTAAAATAAGGAAGTCATTAGCAACAACATAATGTTGTGATCATCATCAAAATAACATTGGTATGAAACACCAATACTCAACAATCTCCCCCTTTTTGATGATGACACACATTATGTAAATATAAAAAAACAAAGCACAATCTAATGAGCTCCCCTTACTTATATGCACCAATTGTCAGATGAGATACACAATTGTAAGTACTCATTATACCAAATGAAATAATGAGAAACCATGGTGACATATATTATGTACGAATTACATAAACCAATTGCAATATGAATATAACATGCACACATGAATGGTTTATATAATCCCACATATCTCTTCCCATAGATATATCTCTCCCCCCATGTAACGGCCACTTTCCGATCGTATATGTTTTTAGCGCGTAGCCGTGTACGTGTGCATTTGTGTATTTGAATTTTTATTACTGATTTCCGTAGTTCAGACACGCGACCGAACCCCGTATTCACGATCCCCTCGGAGGCATGAGCGCCCCGGTATTTTTCCTTGTAATTTTAGGAGGTCGTTTGTCCTACCAGTTAATAACCCGTTATTAGTATTTAAAAATATTTTTGTTACTAAACATTTTGGTTTATAAAGGCAGTACGTTTTACATGGCTAAAAAAAGAACTTAAATAATTATTTGTTTTAAAAAAAAACTTTGACCTAGCCTTGCCCCATTACCGCACACAGCATAGGTTTGAGTGAGGGTGAGAGATCAATGGTTTTATTATTTTATTAAAACAAACTTTTAACCTAACCTAGTCTTTTCCCCCACGTGAGCTCCCCCTCTCCTATTAAACAGTAACCTAGGTTTCTCTTTTCTACTCCCAGCTGTATAACACGCCGCCCCCTCAATATATTTTTCACGCAATCCCCTCGCACCGCATCTCCTCCCCTTCGACTGACTGCGCCCTCTCCTCCCTCGAAACGCCAGAACCCCCAGCCCTTCTCCCCCTCGCGAGAATTCCCTCAACCCCGAGCACTAGCCTTCGACGCTGCTTCCTCCACCCGCCACCATCCCGACCACCTGCAAAACCCCACGCCATCAGCCGATCGCCGACGTTCCCGTGCGTAGACAGCAGCAGCCGGCGGCTGCACTGCTGATATCTCCGGCCGTCTACCCACAGTGCCCACACCGTCGGCACCTCCCGATCGCCACGACCGTCACTGTTGCCGCCATCAACGCCCCTCGATCACCGCAGCCCCGTATGATGCCGAGCCCGCCGTCCCGACCACCTGAGAGCAACCGCGGGCGGGCCTTTCCCCTGAACGACAACGGCAGCGACTGCTGCTGCCATTTCCCGATCGCCGCCTCGCCGTAGTCACCACCCAGAGCCTCCCTAGTCGCCGCCGACCTCCCTCGTTGCCGTAGCCTCCACCTGCGATCACGCGAAGGCGCGCTTACACGTAAGTGATGGTTTGTTTTAATCTTCAAGCATCTGTGGTTGCTAAGGGTTGGAGTTGTTGTATGGTTATAAAGAACCTCACGGTATCAGGATGTGCTTTCCTTGAACTTAGGATGAATGCAGTTGAGCACACGAGGACTTATTTTTGACTTGAACATTCTGTAAATTAAATGGTAGTGGTTAATTAATTATATAGGTTAGTTCTTAGCCAAAGGTATAAGTTTAGTGGCAGAAGCTTAACAATTAAAACATGTTAGTGCTATTAGCCCTAAATGTATAAGTTAGTGGCTTGCGTATCAATATTTATATATGAAGAATCTTATAAACCGATTTAGAACGGTTTCCTTGATATCATGAATTTGATGGCGCAGGTAGATCCACGCTACCACAGTCGAGTAAGGGAAGCCGTGAAGTGATCCAAAGCTGTTCCCAGATCCGACGCCAGATTTACACGTGGCCATCACTGTAGGTTGGTCCCCCTAACTCGCAGCGAACCCACATCGTAGCAGAACTGAAAACCTAACTAAAAATCGGACAACTGTAACTAAATTTATATTCTGCGCCAGTAAAACACTGCTCACTGTAGAAATCGACAATCGGACAATTATTTCTGTGCACATAGGGTAGTGGTCGATTTAGGTTGATAAAACATCAAAATGTGACTTGTGACAATTTGGATAGTCCCGATAACCTAGAAATGAACCTAAATAGGATTTACTGAAAACGCGACCTGACACCGTCACCATGACCTGTTTCAGACGGACTTCCGCGGACGAGACGCTTGGACGAGACGCTTGGACGAGACGCCCCATACAGACGACACACTCGCCACCGCAGGCAAGTGTACTCACTTGCGATTTGACTGTGCCTTAGTTCTAGTTGTAGAACTGTTAGATTGTGTGTGATGAGAACCGGACGTGAAATGATAGCGTCCGGGACGACCCGTGACGGCTCAGACTTGACGACGAAGTCTGAGCCTGACGACAATGAACTGCTGACAACATAGGACTATCTTGTGTGTGCGTGCGTGTGGACACCCTAGAATAACTTTCCCTACACTTGTCATGTCGTGTCCTGTCACACAAAAAAGCCTTCGGGCGTTTCGGATGCTTCCCTCCGCGGAAGTGATCCCCGTGATACAAAAAGCCTTCGGGCGTTTCGGATGCTCTCCATGCGAGAGTGATCCCCGTGACTGTTACCAAAAAGCCTGCGGGCGTTTCGGATGCTTCCCTCCGCGGAAGTGATCCCCGTGATACAAAAAGCCTTCGGGCGTTTCGGATGCTCTCCATGCGAGAGTGATCCCCGTGACTGTTACCAAAAAGCCTGCGGGCGTTTCGGATGCTTTCCTTGCGGAAGTGATCCCTGTTATACAAAAAGCCTTCGGGCGTTTCGGATGCTTTCCTTGCGGAAGTGATCCCTGTTATACAAAAAGCCTTCGGGCGTTTCGGATGCTTCCCTAGCGGAAGTGATCCCTGTACTTCTTGTCCTGAGTTCCTGGGTTGGGGTAGGGTTGAGCGTGCGCACGGCAAGAGGGTCTGATCCCCCTCGAACCGTAAGGCGTGAACCCTTCGTGTCACACTTGTCTTGTCTTGTCCCGTCCTGTTTGTCCTGTCGTGTCCCATCACGTCCCGTCTTGTCTTGACACCTGTAGGTTAGTCCCCGTAGTCGGTAGCACACGCTACGACTACTACTTGTCCCGTTTTACTTTCTTGCTGCGTTACTTCCTGTCGTGTTACTCTGTTATAACCACAGCATGCTAATCAACCAGTAAACTGTTGTGTAAAAGAACCTCAGCATGTTAATCAACCAGTAAACCGTTGTTTAAAGTTCGGTGCACTTGCAGTGAAGTCTAACCCTTCTTGTAGACTTTACCTGACGTACAGTTCCTTTTTCTTGGGTGCTGTACGTCAGGTGCTCAGCCAGAGTTCGTGGACGAGGCAGACGCACTGGAGCACGAGGAGCCGAGGACGTTGATCCAGAGTTCGTGCCTGACGAGGATCAGACCTTGAGGTCTTTTAGCCGCCACTTTCAGAGGTTTTTAGGTTTGTTTTTAAAACTTTTGTTGCCACGCTTAGGCTTCTTTTTAGACTTTGTACTTGTCGGATATTATATCTCTAATTTAATGAATGCATCTTCCTTTCCGTACTTTCTGTTGTTTCGAACTATAATAATGCAAGAACCTGAAACAATTTTTCAAATGGTACCTCTACAGACGCTTATTGGGTCTGAGCTTCTAAAGCTCTGGCCTAAGCGGGCCTCGTCACGTTCCTCTTCCGTCCATTTTGGGAAGCGGGGCGTGACAGGTTTTAGTGGTGGCCCATGCAGGTCTTGCAAAAGTTCGGAACAATAAAAGTACCGCATTCATTTAATATCCACGTACAAGTCTGAATTAGTTTCCCAGTCTTAGATAGTAGGAAGACTTAGGTAGACGTCCCAATTTGATAGTCTGACGCCTTGGTTAGGAATTAGTCGTCCTCATCCTAGAATATCTTAGCAGCCCACTTGACTCTGACCGTGTTAGATTCTAGAGTCCTTTTTTTAGTCGTTCGCTCAGTCCCATCAACTTCGGGCCCAACAGAACTAACCTGGATTCTCTTAGGAACCTTATCTTTAGATCCCGATTATAGACTAGCTCATTAGGAAGTCTTAGAGCTGAGTTATCCTAATCTTCAGATGACCCGATAAATAGGACCCCTGACTTCTATCGTCTCTGATCATTACACTTCTGCGTTATCGATCGTAGGGTCCCATCGTAGCCTCCTTGCATCTTATTCTATGTGTAACCACCATGCGATCATTTTCCTTCTCCCGATTCGCGTGATCGTTTCCGGACGATTATCGTTGATCCTTCGAATCCCTTCCTTGACCAATCCTGCATCCTTTAAAAGTATTTTCGAAATTCATTATTAAATTCTCCGCCCAATTTGACATCTTTGAAAATTTTTATTAATTATTTAAAATTTCTTACTTTCGGTTGAGTTAAAATTCTTTCGTAAAATTTTGAAACCTTTCGGTCGTAAAAGTTTTAAGTTACGGTCTCGTACTTATTTTCGAATCAGTAACCATCGTATCTTAGTTTTAAAACTTTGTTACCATTTCGGGAATTCAATATATCATTTTTCTAACCTACGAAATTTATTTTTAACCATTTACGTACGTACTTTAGAATATTTTTCTAAAACAAAGGGGGATTCTTAAATTTCTTTACATATAAACATCCCTATGTTCATCTTGCTCATACTTCAAGGATCCTTGTTTAAATTTATTTTCATTTGCAAGACAATCGCTACATTATCCTACTTTTATTCCTTCATCTAAATTTTTCCAAATCGTAATAATTTTACTATCTGCTCCTTTTCCCCACTTATTTTTATAAGAGTATAAAGTATACGATATCATATTTTACCCGTAATTCTCCCGTCATCAATCTAATTATTTTGAAGAATATTTTTCGTTCCATCCAACCAACTATCTCCTTGCCCCGCCTTACTTGAACTCGTTCTTTCCGATTTATTTCGTTATACTTTTGGTTTCTGTTCCCTTTATTTTGCGTAGATACTAGCCCTTGTAGTTGTCCATGATATCTCCAGTTTAGGAGTAGGCCCTTTGGTAGGTGATGTCGTTGTGGTGCGTGAGTATAGGTAGAGTGTGTTGACCTGTATGCATGTGTCATCTTTAGGATCCTGATAATTGCCTTTTGTGTCTTGAATGTGCACTAAGTGTTAACCATGATATGATTGAAGTTGTCTAAATGACGGTATTCATACGTATATGGATAGGGTCATAGCAGGCAATTTCCTTAGACGTAGTTTTTCGCGATTATAGAATAGCTTAACTCTGACTGCATGTGATTGTATCAAACTTTTGTTTTCTTTTAAACCAAATCTTTAAAAGTTTTGAAACTAGCCCACAGGATCACAAATCACTTATCCTCCCTCACCCATTACCGCAGCTCCACATGTTTTTTTTCCAAATGTTTTAAAATATTTCATTGGCCTTAAGTCTCTCTATCTCTTCTCGTATTTCTCCCTTAAGAAATTTCTTCGTGTTTTTGGTTGTTATATTATTTGGGACTAGCTATTATCATTATAGGATTTTGTTTGCGGTTAGACTCAGGGAGAGATGAGTTTTGTTATAGCAATGATTAATTGATTTTTGGAACACCAGGATGTTGGATTAAAATTTCTTTCGGATAAAAAGAATGAGCTGTCCAGGACTTATTTATAATACCGATGTGAGGCAGACTCAATGGAGAATTCTGATTGAATGAAATTATATGTGAGGAGATAATAACTTATCAGACTTGAGGCTTAGACGGGTGGTAGATAGGAGTAACTGCGGAGAATAGTATGAGTTAGGGTGATCATGAGATTGAGTAGAGTTTTTTTTAGCATCGAGACTTGATTGTTGAGTTGACGAGAGAAGACATTGGGAGTAACACGACGCGTTGAGATAAATGGATGGTTAGGTAGTCGGACTTAATATTGCTTGGGATTAGTTATAGTAGGTAGGTTGAGATGAGATCTTTATAGTCCAAATTATTTTGATGGATAAAATTATGGGAAGATAGGACAAGAATATAAATAGAAGACACGACGATTGTTGATTTGTGAAGGTATTATAGGATAGACAAAGTTTTTGTCTTGGATTGGTGGTTGACTAGAATCTCATTTTGGAGATTTATTAATATTGCGAAGAGATCGAGAAATTTGAAGATGTTACTGAGCGATGATGTTTAGTGGAACGGTATGGAATGAGAAGGTGAATATTATCCTTTTATGAGAATTTGGAGATGGGAATTTGAGCGGAAATGTGGATCTATAATCAAGTGCTAGGATGCGATTCTGGTCGTGACATTATCCAGTGAAAAGACGGTAATGATGAATTGTTGTGGAACGCTAGTTGAAGTTGTAGGATTAGCTATTAGTATGTGGAATATGAGAGTTGCGTATATAAGGGTATATAGATATTATTGTATAAGTGATTCCGAGGACGGAATCATTTCTAAGGTGGGTAGAATGTAACGGCCACTTTCCGATCGTATATGTTTTTAGCGCGTAGCCGTGTACGTGTGCATTTGTGTATTTGAATTTTTATTACTGATTTCCGTAGTTCAGACACGCGACCGAACCCCGTATTCACGATCCCCTCGGAGGCATGAGCGCCCCGGTATTTTTCCTTGTAATTTTAGGAGGTCGTTTGTCCTACCAGTTAATAACCCGTTATTAGTATTTAAAAATATTTTTGTTACTAAACATTTTGGTTTATAAAGGCAGTACGTTTTACATGGCTAAAAAAAGAACTTAAATAATTATTTGTTTTAAAAAAAAACTTTGACCTAGCCTTGCCCCATTACCGCACACAGCATAGGTTTGAGTGAGGGTGAGAGATCAATGGTTTTATTATTTTATTAAAACAAACTTTTAACCTAACCTAGTCTTTTCCCCCACGTGAGCTCCCCCTCTCCTATTAAACAGTAACCTAGGTTTCTCTTTTCTACTCCCAGCTGTATAACACGCCGCCCCCTCAATATATTTTTCACGCAATCCCCTCGCACCGCATCTCCTCCCCTTCGACTGACTGCGCCCTCTCCTCCCTCGAAACGCCAGAACCCCCAGCCCTTCTCCCCCTCGCGAGAATTCCCTCAACCCCGAGCACTAGCCTTCGACGCTGCTTCCTCCACCCGCCACCATCCCGACCACCTGCAAAACCCCACGCCATCAGCCGATCGCCGACGTTCCCGTGCGTAGACAGCAGCAGCCGGCGGCTGCACTGCTGATATCTCCGGCCGTCTACCCACAGTGCCCACACCGTCGGCACCTCCCGATCGCCACGACCGTCACTGTTGCCGCCATCAACGCCCCTCGATCACCGCAGCCCCGTATGATGCCGAGCCCGCCGTCCCGACCACCTGAGAGCAACCGCGGGCGGGCCTTTCCCCTGAACGACAACGGCAGCGACTGCTGCTGCCATTTCCCGATCGCCGCCTCGCCGTAGTCACCACCCAGAGCCTCCCTAGTCGCCGCCGACCTCCCTCGTTGCCGTAGCCTCCACCTGCGATCACGCGAAGGCGCGCTTACACGTAAGTGATGGTTTGTTTTAATCTTCAAGCATCTGTGGTTGCTAAGGGTTGGAGTTGTTGTATGGTTATAAAGAACCTCACGGTATCAGGATGTGCTTTCCTTGAACTTAGGATGAATGCAGTTGAGCACACGAGGACTTATTTTTGACTTGAACATTCTGTAAATTAAATGGTAGTGGTTAATTAATTATATAGGTTAGTTCTTAGCCAAAGGTATAAGTTTAGTGGCAGAAGCTTAACAATTAAAACATGTTAGTGCTATTAGCCCTAAATGTATAAGTTAGTGGCTTGCGTATCAATATTTATATATGAAGAATCTTATAAACCGATTTAGAACGGTTTCCTTGATATCATGAATTTGATGGCGCAGGTAGATCCACGCTACCACAGTCGAGTAAGGGAAGCCGTGAAGTGATCCAAAGCTGTTCCCAGATCCGACGCCAGATTTACACGTGGCCATCACTGTAGGTTGGTCCCCCTAACTCGCAGCGAACCCACATCGTAGCAGAACTGAAAACCTAACTAAAAATCGGACAACTGTAACTAAATTTATATTCTGCGCCAGTAAAACACTGCTCACTGTAGAAATCGACAATCGGACAATTATTTCTGTGCACATAGGGTAGTGGTCGATTTAGGTTGATAAAACATCAAAATGTGACTTGTGACAATTTGGATAGTCCCGATAACCTAGAAATGAACCTAAATAGGATTTACTGAAAACGCGACCTGACACCGTCACCATGACCTGTTTCAGACGGACTTCCGCGGACGAGACGCTTGGACGAGACGCTTGGACGAGACGCCCCATACAGACGACACACTCGCCACCGCAGGCAAGTGTACTCACTTGCGATTTGACTGTGCCTTAGTTCTAGTTGTAGAACTGTTAGATTGTGTGTGATGAGAACCGGACGTGAAATGATAGCGTCCGGGACGACCCGTGACGGCTCAGACTTGACGACGAAGTCTGAGCCTGACGACAATGAACTGCTGACAACATAGGACTATCTTGTGTGTGCGTGCGTGTGGACACCCTAGAATAACTTTCCCTACACTTGTCATGTCGTGTCCTGTCACACAAAAAAGCCTTCGGGCGTTTCGGATGCTTCCCTCCGCGGAAGTGATCCCCGTGATACAAAAAGCCTTCGGGCGTTTCGGATGCTCTCCATGCGAGAGTGATCCCCGTGACTGTTACCAAAAAGCCTGCGGGCGTTTCGGATGCTTCCCTCCGCGGAAGTGATCCCCGTGATACAAAAAGCCTTCGGGCGTTTCGGATGCTCTCCATGCGAGAGTGATCCCCGTGACTGTTACCAAAAAGCCTGCGGGCGTTTCGGATGCTTTCCTTGCGGAAGTGATCCCTGTTATACAAAAAGCCTTCGGGCGTTTCGGATGCTTTCCTTGCGGAAGTGATCCCTGTTATACAAAAAGCCTTCGGGCGTTTCGGATGCTTCCCTAGCGGAAGTGATCCCTGTACTTCTTGTCCTGAGTTCCTGGGTTGGGGTAGGGTTGAGCGTGCGCACGGCAAGAGGGTCTGATCCCCCTCGAACCGTAAGGCGTGAACCCTTCGTGTCACACTTGTCTTGTCTTGTCCCGTCCTGTTTGTCCTGTCGTGTCCCATCACGTCCCGTCTTGTCTTGACACCTGTAGGTTAGTCCCCGTAGTCGGTAGCACACGCTACGACTACTACTTGTCCCGTTTTACTTTCTTGCTGCGTTACTTCCTGTCGTGTTACTCTGTTATAACCACAGCATGCTAATCAACCAGTAAACTGTTGTGTAAAAGAACCTCAGCATGTTAATCAACCAGTAAACCGTTGTTTAAAGTTCGGTGCACTTGCAGTGAAGTCTAACCCTTCTTGTAGACTTTACCTGACGTACAGTTCCTTTTTCTTGGGTGCTGTACGTCAGGTGCTCAGCCAGAGTTCGTGGACGAGGCAGACGCACTGGAGCACGAGGAGCCGAGGACGTTGATCCAGAGTTCGTGCCTGACGAGGATCAGACCTTGAGGTCTTTTAGCCGCCACTTTCAGAGGTTTTTAGGTTTGTTTTTAAAACTTTTGTTGCCACGCTTAGGCTTCTTTTTAGACTTTGTACTTGTCGGATATTATATCTCTAATTTAATGAATGCATCTTCCTTTCCGTACTTTCTGTTGTTTCGAACTATAATAATGCAAGAACCTGAAACAATTTTTCAAATGGTACCTCTACAGACGCTTATTGGGTCTGAGCTTCTAAAGCTCTGGCCTAAGCGGGCCTCGTCACGTTCCTCTTCCGTCCATTTTGGGAAGCGGGGCGTGACACCCCATATGCATATGTTAGAAATACAATATTTACATAATGCATATATCTCTCCCCCTTGACATCGTCAAAAAGGTGGACATCAAAAATATCACACTTGTCATCTTAATCAAAGATGTGACAATATGCAAGAGAAAAGAAATATATGATATCAAATTGTAAAAATTTAGTGGGTATCAATCATTATCACATGCTCTCCCTAGATCATAGAAATGGTTAAATTTTTGACTTCTAGGATCTAATACCAATTGTAAAGTAGGAGAATAAACAATCTCTAACAATTGAGGTAATACCAATTGTAGAAAAAGAATCTTGAAAGATAATCCTTTTTACCAATTGTTAAACATAATTGGAGCCATGTGCCTAAAGTGTATCAAAGCAATAGATATGGAAAAATTAAGCTTCAATGTTACGCAATGACATTGTCAAAACAAGATATAACATGAAACATGTTGGCAATATCCAAGGGGTTTAGTTTGAGACCAAACTAACCAATTGAAAATGACATCAATTATGAAGCAATGATCCCAAAGATACCCTAAAATGAGAGTCAAAATATGTTTTAAAAATTATTTTAAACATATAGCATATTAACTCCCCCATTGTCATTCATATGGATCAATGAATGCATGCATGCCAATGTATTTCCGAAGGTCCCTATTTTCATGAAAAATAAATTTGAAAACATTTTCAAAATCATGAAACCCACATAAACAATGGGTATGCTACAAATGAACATTTTAAGTACAATACCCACGCAATATGTAAATGTGTGAGGAACCTAAACATTAGGAAACCAAACCCAAGAGGAGTTTGATTTCCTAATGTAATCACATGAGGTGATCACATCCCTAATTAGGGAGTTGAGATAACTATCCTTTTCTTGCACACTAACCTTAGTGGGAATCCATAAACTCAAAGATTTCCTAGGCAAGGGTTTTGCCTTAGCAAGAGGGGTGGATGCATGCTTAGGTGTAGAAAATATTTTCTTAGCATGCATAAAGTGAGGATTTTGCTTCTTAGCAAAAAACGAAGAATTCTCATTTTTCCTCACCACCTCGTGATTTACGTGCTTCTTGTTGGTGTTATTGTTATACAAGAAGGCAAGGTGATTCTTCTTAGGTGCTTTTGCAATATTTCTTGTATTTGCACCATAAGAGGAATTAGAGGTGGGTTTGAGTACCACATTTTGAATATACCCCAAATCTCCTCTATGGTTTGCCGGATGTTGTTTTTCAATCAAACTGTGGAGTGAATCCTCTAGCATGAACAAAGCTAATAAGCTTTTGGGATTCCTCTTTGCATTTCAATGTAAGTTGTTGAATGCGATTTTCTAAGCTAAGGTTTTGAGCTACTAATTTTTCATTGGATATGCTCAAATCCTTAACTTGAGAGAGAAGTGTGTCTCTCTCACTAGTGTCACAAACATGCAAATCATCATTATTTACACTAGTAGATTCTAAAGCATGCACCCTACTGAAAGTATTCTTAAATTTTGCTGTCAATTTATCATCAGAGTCGATGCACTTACTTGCCACGTTGGAGGCCACATTGAAGCGATACTCAAGCTCCTCATATGATAGCTTTGGCTCCCTCGCTTCTTCACCATAGCTTTCCTCCTCACTAGAGCTTGACGAAGACTCTCCCCCATTAGCCATGAAGCACATTTCTTCGTTGGAGTTGAGACATGCCTCTACCTCTTCATCGCTTGATCTTGAGGAGATTGATGAAGAATCATCAAAAGCCGCAAAGCACATATGAGCTCGCTCCTTGTCATCCTCTTCTTCATCACTTGATGTATCCTCATCGGAATCATCAAATGTGCCGACAAGCCCCTTCTTTTGGTTCTTGAATTTGGACTTGCCTTTCCAATGTTTCTTCCCTTTCCCTTTATAATTTTCTTTGTCGGGTTTGGGAGGGCATTCGGTATAAATATGGCTTTTTCCTCTACAATTGAAACAAATAGAATTGTTAGACTTGGAGGCAAACTTTGACAAAGATTTACCTTACTTGTCCTTGAGGAATGCCTTGAATTGATTGGCAAGCTCGATGTAATCATCATCACTAACATCATATTCTCCATCATCTTCACTCGGAGCATCCCGATGGAATTTCTTTCTCCACTCGATTGGCTCCTTCTCGGCATGAAATTCAACCCCCTTTTGCTTCTTGGGCTTCATTGGCTGAATCTCCTAGTGTTGAAGTTTCACTTCATACGCCATGCGATTTCCAATGCACTCCTCAACGGTGTATTTGGACATGTCGTTAGACTCCAAAATACCATTTGCCTTTGACTCCCATTCAGATGTGAGCGAGTCAAGGATCTTCTCCACTCGATCCTCTTGGAAAATCACCTTCCTAAGTCCTTCCAAAGCGTTCACGATATCAGTGAACCTTATGAACATCTCCAAGATGTTTTCACCTTCCTGCATCTTAAACAACTCATATTTAGATCTAAATACGCATTGTTTAGATTTCTTTATCTTCGAAGTCCCTTCATGAGAAATCTCCAATGTATGCCAAATATCATTGGCCGTTTTGCACATGGAGATGCAGTTAAACCCATTTGAAGTGAGAGCGCAATGGAATGCATTCATAGACATCACATTAAATTTGATTGAGTCCTTCTCTGCTTTTGTCCTTGAAGCCACGGGTGTAGTAGGCTTCTCAAATGGCAACTCCGTGATGTCCCATAGGTCTTGACTCTCCATGTAGATCATCATCCTGATCTTCCAACTTGGATAGTTGGTTCCGTTGAAGAGCGGGGGTCGAACGGTAGAGTGACCTTCTTAATGAGACGCAGATGTAGCGTTGAATGCCATCATTGCAGTATTCTATAACCTCACTCTGATACCAATTGTAAGGATCGACGTACCCTTGCAATACTAACAACAACACACTAGAGGGGGGTGAATAGTGTAATGGCACAAATTACGTATTTAAAAATTAAACTTACAAATGCGGAATTATAAATGCAAAAGGAATTTAAACACCCCAAAATCCCAAACGCAAACACAAGATATTATCCTGGTTCTCCAAACTTGGGTACGTCCAGCCACACTAATATCCACTATAATTCTCACACAGAGAAGTGAATACAATCTCACACAGAGATACCTCACATAGAGGATTTTGGATTCTCACATAGAGAAATCATTGCTTTCACACAGAAAGACTTATGCTATCACACAGAGAGACTCAAACTCTCACACAGACAGATCTCAACCAACACTCACACAGAAGGTTATACTCTCACACAGAGAGTAAGTAACCCTCACACAGAAATCTAGGGTTTCAATGAAATAACAAAGTAAAACAAATACTCTTACCTATGCCTTGAGATGAACTTACTCATTAATGAATGCAAGGCATGGAAGAGGATCTCTAAGTGATAAGATTAGCTTGAAAGCACTTGTATGATTTCCCTTGAGCTTGACTTCAATGCATGAAGGAGAGAAGGAGTTCTAAGAGGGAAATGAGAGGGTTTGAGAGTGGCTTAATTAAACTCTAATGATTTTCAATAGCATCAAGAAGTTCTAATGAACTCAGCCCTCTCATATATATATATATATATATATATATATATATATATATATATATATATATATATATATATATATATATATATATATATATATATATATATATATATATATATATATATATATATATATATATATGAACCCTATAGGAACTCTCAAAAGCAAAAAAACAGCCAAAAACAAAAAGCTAAACGTCTAGATTTTGGGCAAAAACGTCACCGATAGTCGACTGATGAACAAATGACAGTCGACTGTCCAACGGCTAATTAATTCTCAAAGGCTATAATCTGAGCCATGACAGTCGACTGATGAAGTCAATACAGTCGACTGTAAATATGACATGTGCCTGTAAATCCTTTAGCAGGTGACTGCTGTAGGGGATGGAAAATAACAGAGAGATGCACTCTTTCGCACTGTTTACAGACAGGCGACTAATGGCCAGTACACAGGCGACTGTCAAATAGACAGGCAACTGTAAATACTGAACCAGTCGACTGACTAGCACATTGGATAAAACCCAAACAATGCAAGTTGCGCACAGTTGACTGTAGAACAATTCATAGCAACTGTTGGAAGACAGGCGACAGTAAATTGACCGTCAGTCGACTGCATCAAAAGCTCAAGTATAAGTAGGGCTAGCCCTAAGTATAAGTCAATAAAAATGTTGACTTGAGCAGTGCACCATATTCGACTGTAGAAGGCTCGACAGGCGACTGGAATCACTCAGTCGACTGTAAAACCTTCATCAGGCGACTGTTGGAGAGCCACGGACTCCAATTGAGTCTTTGGACAAGATGAGCCTATTGGGTTGGATTCTATGATAATCCTAAGGTTCATTAAGATGGTTAAATGCATATGCATGAATGAGTAGATCATCTATCAAGGCATTACATTAAACCTAGACTCAAAAAGAGAAAATCAATAAATGAAATATTACATGGATTACATTGCTTTCCTTAGAGTCTATGGTTTCAATCTTGATGCCTTGAAGCTCCCCATCATCTCCAAGCTTTGGCACACCTTGAGTCCAAGCTTTGATCCTTCTCCTCTTGATGTCCATCCTTACACCAAGTGTTTAGTCTCCAAAAATGATATTCTTTAAATGTAACTATGAGACTAAAATAAGGAAGTCATTAGCAACAACATAATGTTGTGATCATCATCAAAATAACATTGTATGAAACACCAATACTCAACAAAGTTTGTTGGATCACCCTAGCTAGACTGGGGATAAGTGATCCTGGCTTATCAATTCCCTGGCCGCATCTGCTGGACCGCAATGACGCGAATCATGATTATATGACATCCTGGACTATACTTAAGTTTAATACGTCAATAATCTTTTTCAAGATAAAACGTAGCCCTCCTTGTTTTAGAGCTTGGCAACTATAGGACCATTGTTACAGTTGTTGAGCACACTCAAGGTGTGACAGTGCAACCTTATAGAAACCAACTTCTTAATACATATGATGTAGCCTAGCCTTGACCCAAACCGTCATGTCGTGAATACACTGAGCACCGGTGCAAGTTAAGCTAGACATGAAAACAAGGGTCCGACTAGGCTAGTCATTGTGATTTGGATGAGCACACTCCTGATCATAAGTGGCTAGGGGTAAAATTGTATAGGGAGTCATATTTTTTTATGATTGATGAAGAGTTTGTCTACCGACTGCAGTGTCAAACAACTGTTGAGCACACTCAATGTTGTGAGACTAAAGGGTTTGGATCCCTCTCCCACAAATTTTCTATTATAATAAATTGTTTATTATTACGGCTTAAAAATCTTTAAAATAGTGGGAGGATGTAATTTGATAAAATCCAATCTTATTATATTTTAAATAATAATGAACATATGCTAATATTAGGAGTTCTATTCTTTGCAGCATAACGAGTGAAATTAAATATATCCAAGATGAGAATAAATCAACTGGTTATAATAATAATGATTGGCAAAGGGAAACAAAAGCAATACGAGAACATAAGAGGAAAGTGCATTCTAATGCCTCAACTTATATAATCATACAAAGTGTAATTCTTTCTGTGACTTCTAATGCATGGGTATTATATACCGGTGCAGGCTCTCACATCTGTAACCAGTTACAGGGAATGAGAATTAAAAGAAGGCTCGAAGAGAATGAAGTTGTTCTCCAGGTCGGCAACGCAGCAAATGTTGCTGCTGTAGCAGTGGGAGACGTCAAACACACATTGGCAAATGGAAATTACTTGAAGCAATGTTACTATATCCCAAATTTCCTATGCAATATTATCTCCGTCTCGGCCTTGACCAAAGAAGGTTATAATTTTACCATCAACAAAAATGTTATGAACATTTTCTTTGATAGTAAGTTGCTAGGTTTTGGGACCCTCAACAATGATGTGTACACTTTGAGTAGTGAAGTTGTATTAAATGTTAATACACGAAAACGTAAGGAATCGGGTTATAATGGAAACCTATCTTTGGCACTGTACCTTGACTAGGCCATATCAGAGAGAAGAGACTTAGCAAGTTACATAAAGAGGGGTCCTTGGGGCCTCTCGAATTATGAGTCATTCGACACTTGCGAGTCTTGCCTCAAAGGTAAGATGGCCAAAACTCCTTTTGTAAGCCAAGGGGAGAGAGTTATTGAACTCTTGGGTCTAGAACATACTGATGTATGTGGGCCTATGTCTACATTAGCCAAAAAAGGATATTCATATTTTGTTACATGTACTGATGATCACTCTAGGTTTGGACATGTGTTCTTGATGAAACACAAATCTGAAACATTTGAGCGATTCATAGAGTACTGTAACGAAGTTGAAAAACAGACTGGTAAGAGTATTAAGATCCTTCGATCTGATCGAGGAGGAGAATACTTGAGCCATGAATTCCTTGCATATTTAAAAGAGAATGAGATTCTCTCTCAGGTCATGCCTCCTTACACACCTCAACATAACGGTGTGTCAGAAAGGAGAAATCACACTTTGTTAGACATGGTGTGATCTATGATAAGTGAAGCTGAGTTATCAACCTCCCTCTAGGGCTACGTCCTAGAAACGACTATCTACATTCTCAACAAGGTTCCATCGAAATCTGTGCCAATGACACCATATCAGATATGGAGTGGCAAGAAACACAGCCTTAATCATTTAAGGATATGGGGTTGTCCTGCATACGTCAAAAGGCATAATCCAGACAAATTGGAAGATAGATCTGTTTTGTGTAAGTTCATTGGGTACCCAAGACATTCATTAGGGTACACCTTCGACCATCCAAAGACACAAAAGATTGTTCTCTCCAAACATTCCATCTTTTAAGAAAAGGAATTCCTTATTAAGGAAGCTGATGGCAATGTGGTAGATCTGGACGAAAGCTCAGAAGGAGAACTAACACAAGAACATGTGTCAGAACCAGTGGGAGAATCAGAACTTGATGTCTCCCAACCAGTCATTAGGAGGTCTGATAGGATTCCTCGAACCCCTGATAGGTACTACGGTTTTCTCGTAGATGGAGGGGTTGAGGATAGCGTCATATTAGATGATGATCCTATTAGCTTCCAAGATGCCATTACAAGTAGGACTCTGATAAATGGCTAGATGCAATGAAGTCCCGAAATTGAATCCATGCACGTGAGTGAGGTATGGACATTAGAAAACGTGCCCAAAGGAAGTGTTCCCATTGGCTGCAAATGGATCTTCAAGAAGAAAATTGGTGCAGATGGAAAGATAGAAACGTACATGGTTAGGCTGGTTGCAAAAGGTTATCGTCAGATTCTAGGAATATATTATGACGAGACTTTCTCATCAGTCGCCATGCACAAGTATATCCGGATCGTACTCGCTATTGCTGCCCATTATGACTAGGAAATCTGGCAAAGGATGTAAAGACTGCTTGTTCTTAATGGTGATTTAGAAGAGCAGATTTACATGACTCAGTCAGAAGGTTTTGAAGTCTGTGGGAGTGAAGAAAAAGCGTGTAGACTGCATAGGTTTATCTACAGACTTAAGTAGGCATCAAGAAGCTGGAACATCCGTTTTGACAAAACAGTCAAAGAGTTTGGTTTTGTTAGAAATGAGGATGATCCATGTATTTATAAGAAAACCAGTTAAATTTTTTTAGTTATCCTCGTACAATATGTGGATGATATTCTTATAATAGGCAACAACATAGGGATGTTGAAATCTGTAAAGGAATGTCTATCAACTAACTTCTCCATGAAAGACTTGGGAGAAGCATCCTACGTACTAGGTGTAAAGATCTATAGAGATAGATCTAAACAGATGCTAGGTCTGTCCCAAGCCAGGTACATTGACACCGTGCTAAAACGGTTTAGCATGAAAAACAGTAAGGTTGGTTTTATACCAGTCAATCATGGAATAAACCTTCCAAGAAAATGTCTCCAAAAACTGACTTGGAAAAGGAACGCATGAGTAAGATCCCATATGCTTCGGCTGTGGGATCTATCATGTGTTCCATGATCTGTACCAGACCTGATGTCGCTTATGCACTAGGTGCAGTAAGTCGATATCAGTCTAACCCTGGAGAAGAACACTGGAAAGCCGTCAAGACAATTCTTAAGTACTTGCGAAGGACTAAAGACTTGGTCTTGATTTATGGAAGTGAAGAGCTCAAGGTTGAAGGCTTCACAGATTTCAGCTTTCAGAGTGATATAGATAATAGCAAATCGATCTCTGGATATGTTTTCACTCTCAACGGAGGAGTAGTCAGTTGGAGAAGTTCCAAGCAAGACACTGTTGCAGACTCCACGATGGAGGCTGAGTACATAGCGACCAATGATGCGGCAAAGAAAGCTGTCTGGATGAGAAAGTTCAAAAACCAGTTAGGGATGATGCCTGCAGTTAAAGATACAATACCTCTGTATTGCGATAATAATGTAACCATCAGTCTGGTTCAAGAACCAAGATTCCACAAGAGATCCAGACACATTCTTCGAAAGTATCACCTAATACGAGATATTGAGAAGAGGAAAGACATAAAACTCCTTAGAGTCTGTTCAGAGGACAACATAACAGATCCATTCACAAAGGCGCTGGCACGAGACCGTCTGGAGAGACTAGTGTGTAAATGTGGTATGAGATACCATGATAAATGGGCCTGAGTGCAATTGGGAGATGTTGAGAGATGCGCTCAACAACTGGGCTTAAATGGGCCTAAATGGGCTTGCAGGTTTGACCGGCACCTGGCGGGTCAGACCTAGATGATACAACGAAAAAAAGAAGATGGGTAGAAAAACTTATTAGATACCATTGACTCTGGTAACTAATAAGTTCTACCTACTATTGGATTTGAACCAATGACTCCCGCCGTATGAAAGCAATACTCTAACCACTGAGTTAAGTAGGTTATTTATCATCACAAAAAAGGAACCCATCGCCTCTGGAATTATAGGTGGCATATTATTTCTAAGCAATACCAATCCGCTAACAGTAAACGGATCAAAGAACTATCAGGGGGGATCCGATCCCATCTTGACAAGAAATTATCTATATGTTAAGATACTATGACAAGGGCTATAGCTCAGTTATGTAGAGCACCTCGTTTACACGTGCGCCAATGCTTTTCAAGGGAGCCCAGTATGCAATGAACATAATTGATCTTATTGAGAAATCGATGTCTTACTCCATAGATTGCCAGGAGGTAGCGGGTGGGTCCGACTCGTGGAGGGGAGTAAACCACATGCGCAGCACGCGGGCTCAGCCGGCGTGCACTGCACGCAGGCTGAGCCCTTGTGCAGCGGGGCCCACAGTGGGGCTCGCATCCTTGGGTGCGGGCGGAAGGAACCAAGCACGCGTGCCATATGGCACGCACAGATCACACCACGTGGCGCGATCTGGCCTCTTTCGTCTTTTTTGGCTGTTTGTGTGAAATTCGATTTTGAGGTTTGATTTTGACATTTGAGGGGTCAAATGATATCGGAATTGGACACCGTTTTTTTTATATGCGATCGTTGTCTCGAGCTCTTCGATTTGACAGGTTGTTTCAAAGTGAAACTCAGAAATGGATTTATGGTTGATTTTAGAAGTTTGTGTAAGGACACTGTCTATGGGGAAAACACTAGAAGGGTGGTTGAATAGTGTTTATGCAAATTTAAAGGAATTTACGACAAATAAAATGTAATCCAACAAATAATGCGGAATAGAAAAACGACCCAAAGTGAAACACACGCAAACGCAGAGATGTTTCAAGGGTTCGGATTACCCAAGTCAACTCCTGACTTGTTCCCGGTAATCCTATGTCCCTACCACCCGGATATCACCGGATACTCAAGTTAGAACTCTAACTTGAGGTTTCCTTAAAGCCCACTTGTAGCAACCCAACAAGTGTAATCGAATACAATCGATGTCCTTGACTCCCACAACCAGGGAGCAAGCAAAACCACTCTCACAACCGAGAGCACAATTCAAATAACGAAAGTTATGAAATATGAAAGCAACACTTACAATCACCTATGCCTTGAAGTAGAACTGGAAGGAGGAGTGTGATGTGCGTTGAAAACTCTCTTGGAAGAGAGGAGAAAGACCTTTCTCTTGACTGCACCAATTGCCTAGAAGATCAATCTTTGGTTCTAGGTTGGAGAGCAAGAGAACAAGATTTGGAAATACTTAGGGCTTTGGATTTGAGAGCTTTGATCTTTGGAAATGAAAGCTTGAGAGATTTTGCAATGAATGAGTAACCTTCCAATGGAACAGTAGAAGCTCTATTTATAGCTTTCTCAAATCCACAAAACAGTTTAGGCAAAAAACCAATTGGAATCCGTGAGAAAAATCTCAACGGATATAATCTGAACTCGCGACAGTCGACTGTTGAACAATCCACAGTTGACTGTTGCACAGTCAGCAAGGGTAGGTGAGAATTCATAACGGTAACTTACCACGTGGACAGTCGACTGATGAAGCAAAGACAGTCGTCTGTAAAAACAATAGGCGACTGTAATTTCTTCGACAGGCGACTGGCCGAGAGAAGAGTAAGTTAGACAAATACTGGAAATCTCATAAGATACAGGACAGACGACTGATTCAAGTAATACAGTCGACTGTTAATCAGAACAGGCGACTGTAAAACCTTAAACAGACGACTGTCAAAAGCAAGAGAAATTTCCAGAGAGCTGAGTCAAAGAAATGACTTACAGACAGGCGACTGTTGCAGCATAGACAGTCGACTGATCTAATAGACAGTCGACTGTATATACAGCATTAGTCGACTGGCCGTAGAAGTCAGATCAAACAGAGTTTGGGCAAGGATAGACAGGCGACTGATTTACAATACACAGTCGACTGTCACTAGGACATGCGCCTGTGAATCGTTCAACAGTAGCCTGTGCGAAATAATCAGAGAAGGCCCAAAACTATATTGTAATAGTCTGTGCATAACAGGCGACTGTAGAACAAAACACAGTCGACTGTTTTTGAGACAGACCACTGTAAACTGTTCAACAGTCGGCTGTTATGAACAATTCTAGCACAAACAAAAGAGAATTGAATTGGGATCAAAGGACAATTGGTCTAATGAAGTCCTATGACAGAATGTAGATGTGTGTGAGTGCTCCATCAAAGTTCTACTTCTAAGCTACATACTAGAAGAGATAAAAGAAAAATTACAATGACGAATAATCTCTTATTTCCATCGTATGAGCTTGAAGTCTTTACGGAGCTTCAATCAACAATCTACGATCATCCAATTCATGTTATTTGCCTTCAATGACGTTTGTTAGTCATCCATTGCTAGTTGATCTTCATAATAAGCTTAGGCAATGGATTAACTGTAAAATAGGGGATTAGTCACAAGTATTTATGTTTGCTCATCATTAACACCAAGTAGGGAGAAGTCCAATACTCAATATTCTCCCCCTTTTTGATGATGACAAACAAACATAAACAAAAAGATAAATAATTATGCATATACATAGATACCAATCAAGTTAGTCAACAAATATTAGAGCATCTACATAACAGTTGAAGCAAATGAGTGAGATATGGATGAATTCAATACAAGAAATCTAGGAAATAAAATCCCTATTCATTGTAATCTTACTCCCCCTGAATCTAAGGCAGCGTAAATCTTAGATTCAAGCGTTAGAACATACTTAGCACATCCATTATGTATCTTGTATGTTTATTTCTCTCCCCCTATGGCATTATCCAAAAGGTGGGAGCAAATAACAACAACAAAAATAGTGCTAAATACGAATTAACAACAATCAAGGAGCATAAAGATATATCGATTCAAAACTCATAAAATCACATCATATACACATGTGAGTAATGGAATTGAAGTCCAATATCAACATTTTAGATATACGAAAAGAAAATAGTTTCCAAAAATTCATCACATCAAGGATAGTATGAAATAACCAATATCAAGTCCATATATTGTCTCAAAAGCACATCAAAGAGAGTATAGCATACAAGAAGACAACATATCATACATCACACAGTTAAGATATACAGTATAGCACAGTGGACACAAGAT
Organism: Scilla litardierei; assembly: GCA_030789695.1. NCBI lineage: Eukaryota > Viridiplantae > Streptophyta > Magnoliopsida > Asparagales > Asparagaceae > Scilla > Scilla litardierei. Next base: position 11,713,276 of record CM061137.1, on the reverse strand, counting down.
AAGCAGCAACATCATATATATATATTATATAGAAAAAGAGTACATCAACGGATGGTCATCTACATGGCCATCACAAAGAGATACATCAAGATCAAGATATAATAGATATCCAAATTCTCTTATCCAATTTCTCATGTCCAAATTCTCTTATCAATTTCTCTTGATAACATCCGTCTTTTATATAATAGATATCCCTTATCCAATTTCTCTTGTTCAATATCTCTTATCCAATTTCTCTTGATAACATCTCTCATTTGTAATATAGATATCCCTTATCCAATTTCTTTTGATAAAATCACTCTTATCCAATTTCTATTGTCCAATATCTCTTATTCAATTTCTCTTGATAACATCCCTCTTTTATAATATAGATATCTCTTATCCAATTTATCTTGTCCAATATCTCTAATCCAATTTCTCTTGATAACATCCCTCTTTTATAATATAGATATCTCTTATCCAATTTCTCATGTCCAATATCTCTTATCCAATTTCTCTTGATAACATCCCTCTTTTATAATATAGATATCTCTTATCCAATCTCTCTTGATAACATCCCTCTCCTATAATATAGATATCTCTTATCCAATTTCTCTTGTCCAATATCTCTTATCCAATTTCTCTTGATAACATCCCTCTTTTATAATATAGATATCTCTTATTCAATCTCTCTTGATAACAGCCCTCTCTTATAATATAGATATCTCTTATCCAATTTCTCTTGATAACATCCCTCTTTTATAATATAGATATCTCTTATCCAATTTCTCATGTCCAATATCTCTTATCCAACTTCTCTTGATAACATCCCTCTTTTATAATATAGATATCTCTTATCCAATTTCTCTTTTCCAATATCTCTTATCCAATTTCTCTTGATAACTTCCCTCTTTTATAATATAGATATCTCTTATCCAATTTCTCTTTTCCAATATCGCTTATCCAATTTCTCTTGATAACATCCCTCTTTTATAATATAGATATCTCTTATCCAATTTCTCTTGATAACATCCCTCTCTTATAATCTAGATATCTCTTATCCAATTTCTCTTGTCCAATATCTCTTATCCAATTTCTCTTGATAACAACCCTCTTTTATAATATAGATATCTCTTATCCAATTTCTCTTTTCCAATATCTCTTATCCAATTTCTCTTGATAACATCCCTCTTTTATAATATATATATCTCTTATCCAATTTCTCTTTTCCAATATCTCTTATCCAATTTCTCTTGATAACATCCCTGTTTTATAATATAGATATCTCTTATCCAATTTCTCTTGTCCAATATCTCTTATCCAATTTATATTGATAACATCCCTCTCTTATAATATAGATATCTCTTATCCAATTTCTGTTGTCCAATATCTCTTATCCAATTTCTCTTGATAACGACCCTCTTTTATAATATAGATATCTCTTATCCAATTTCTCTTTTCCAATATCTCTTATCCAATTTCTCTTGATAACATCCCACTTTTATAATATAGATATCTCTTATCCAATTTCTCTTTCCAATATCTCTTATCCAATTTCTCTTGATAACAACCCTCTTTTATAATATAGATATCTCTTATCCAATTTGTCTTTTCCAATTTCTCTTGATAACATCCCTCTTTTATAATATAGATATCTCTTATCCAATTTCTCTTTTTCAATATCCCTTATCCAATTTCTCTTGTCCAATATCTCTTATCCAATTTCTCTTGATAACATCCCTCTTTTATAATATAGATATATATATATATATATATGGCAATCTTCCATTGCGAAAAAATGGTGCGAAAGCCCGTGCGAAAACATTTTTTTTATTTTTTTGAAATTTTTTTTTTCAAAAATTCTTTTTTTGATGTTTAATCCATACAATTATATACCCCAGGGAAAATAATGGGTGAACCCGTTGGGGATTAGAGCACCCATCCACCCATTACAAATTTAACGGTCTCAAAACGTGCGAATTTGATGAAATGCCTTGATCGAAGGCCAAATGACATTATTTATCAACCATTATTTTTTGAGGGGGGTATAATAACATATAATGAGGGTAGAAAAAAGAATTTTTGAAAAAAAAAAATTTCAAAAAAAAGATAAAAACATTTTCGCACCGTTCGAAATGTTCTCACATGAAGATTTACATATATATCTCACACAAAAGAATTTTTTGTCTTGATCTTGATGTATCTTTTTGTGATGGCCATGTAGATGACCATCCGTTGATGTACTCTTTTTCTATATTTTATATATATATATATATATATATATATATATATATATATATATATATATATATATATATATATATATATATATATATATATATATATATATATATATAGAAAAAGAGTACATCAACGGATGGTCATCTACATGGCCATCACAAAGAGATACATCAAGATCAAGACAAAAAATACATCATCATGACGACATCGAAGTACATCACCATACATATATAAAGTCACTGACAACATCATCCATCATACATCAAAAAATATCATCAGAATCACTCAACCTTAACAAAAGCAGACCACACAAAATAAAAACACAAGGTCTTCAGGTGAGTGAACAGAACAGCAGCAGCAGACTCAGTCAATATGAATGACGGAGGGGTCCGAAGGGCGACCAGAAGATCGAAACAAAAGCCGAGCAGAGCGACGAGTAGGAAAAGCTGGAGTCTTCCTCTTAGAAGACGAAGCACGAACAACAGATGATTCAGCAGGAACATGAAGTGGAGTCTGGGCATCAGAGGTCTGAACCACATAGGGTTTTGGCGTGAAGCCAGGAGGAGGAGAAATACAAGCAGGAGAAGTGTCCTCAGAGGTAGCAAACATAGCCTGAAGCTCGGGAGGTATGGGACAACCAAGATGCTTAAAAGAGATTAGCTGAAGCTTAAGCAAAAGTGAGAGCTTCTCATCCAGAGAAACGGAAAGAATTTCAAGAGCAGAGACACGAGCGTCCAACTGACGAAGAAGAAACTCCGTGGACCTAGAAGGATGCTCAGCAGGCTGAGAAGAGTGTTCAGCAGCATGCACAGAGGGGATTGGGTCACCGACAGTGACAGGAAGAGGTTCTCCAGAAGATTGAGGCGAGGAGGGAGTCGGATCAGGCTTCGGTGAAGGAACAAGCTCATTGAGGAAATCGAGAGAGACATTAGGAAAGAAATGATCGAAAAGAGCCATGGCCGAGCACGAAGCTAGGGCAAGACACAAAAGTGAACGACCCCTAACGAGGTTAGATCAAACCTAGTTGAGCGATGAAACGAGGGCAACAACAGCACGAGATCGATGGCAACGAAAGGAAGAAGATCGACGATTTTGGAAGCGAAATCGAGCGGGTTTGGAGAAGAAAACGAGCAGGAAGACGAACGGTCGAATCGGAAGAGAGAGAGTCGACGTGGGGAAGTGATCGCGCATTCTCAAATATAAAAATTGTGGAATGAATCTGAGCCGTTGGATCAAAGAATCGACGGCTCGGATCAAATCACTTGAACCGTCACAACAGAAGACAGTCGACTGATGAACAAAAGTCAGTTGACGGGATGAGGTGATAAACGATAAAGCTCGGAAAGATGTAACAGTCGCCTGATGACTAAAATGCAATCACCTGTTAAACTAACAGTCGACTGTAAATCAGTCATCAGTCGGTTGAGCGAAAGATACCAATTCTCAGACTGAGGAGATAGAGTAGGGCAGTCGACTGTCGAAGGAAAGATAGTCGTCTGTGCTGGTCCAAACGTGCACAGTGAGATAGAATTCCAGAGAATAAGAACACTCACCCTAGGACCTATACTCTAATCACAAATACATCGTAAAATCATTATAAAAACAATAAATCCATTGAAACACGAATCACTCCAATCACTCTCAAAACTCATGAAATCAAATAAGTCACAATTGCCTTTCTTACTCTCATTATATAATAAAGCACATGAAGAAAGACAACAAAAAGATATGAGCTCAAAAATAAGTTATAATATGAAAGTTTGAGCTTCTAGATTTCAGATTCACCCATAATTCTGAATTCTCCACGCAACCTCACAAATGAATCTTCTTTAAGAGGTTTAGTGAAGATACCAGCAATTTGTTTTTGGGTTTCAATGTACTCTAAGATGATGTCCTTCTTAGCTACATGATCATTTATAAAATGGTGTCTCACGTCTATGTGTTTGGTACGGGAGTGGTGTACCGGATTCTTGGAAAGACAAATAGCACTTTGATTATCAACTATGATAGGGCAAGTATCACAATTGACACCATAGTCACTAAGAGTGTGTCTCATCCAAAGAACTTGTGCACATGCAAGACCCGCGGCAATATATTCCGCTTCAGTCGTGGACAATGACACCGAATTCTGTTTCTTAGAAAACCAAGAAACTAAAGAATTTCCTAAGAAATGGCAAGTGCCACTAGTACTTTTCCTGTCGGACTTGCATCCGGCAAAGTCGGCATCACTATATGAGATTAACTCATATATGCTAGACTTAGGGTAAAGTAACCCATAATCTAGAGATTGATTGAGATAACGAAATATTCGTTTAACCGCAATCAAGTGTGACTCCTTAGGTTTTGCTTGATATCTAGCACAAAGGCATACGGAAAACATGATATCGGGCCTACTAGCGGTTAAGTAAAGTAAGCTACCGATCATATCTCGATATAGACGAACGTCTACATTTTTTCCGCTTTCATCCTTGTGTAGATGAGTAGTAGTACTCATGGGAGTCCTTTTGCTCGAAGACGATTCCATCCCGAATCGCTTAATAAGCTCCCCTGTGTACTTTGTCTTATGTATGAAAGTGACATTCTCCATTTGTCGAATTTGCAATCCAAGGAAGTAGGTGAGCTCTCCCATGCGGCTCATCTCAAACTCGTCCTTCATAGACTTGGAAAATTCTTGATAAAGATTAAAGTTAGTAGAACCAAAAATAATATCGTCTACATAAACTTGAATCAAAAGAATGTCATTTTCATAATCTTTAATGAAGAGTGTAGAATCAACTTCTCTCAAGTTTGAAACCTAAATTCCATTTTAAAACCTAAATTCAAAAGAAAGGTCTTACGTCGATCATACCAAGCTCTAGGAGCTTGTCTCAACCCATACAACGCTTTCTTAAGTTTGAAAACATGGTTTGGAAATTTTTCATGAATAAAACCGGGAGGTTGAGAAACATAGACTTCTTCATTGACAAACCCATTTAAAAATGCACTTTTGACATCCATTTGAAATAGTTTAAAATTCTTATGAGATGCAAAAGATAAAAGCAACCTAATAGCTTCTAATCTAGCTAAGGGGGCAAAAGATTCTTCGAAATCAATACATTCCTCTTGCCGGTAGCCGTGAGCTACTAACCTTGCTTTGTTCCATGTGATTACCTCGTTTTCATCCGTCTTGTTCTTGAAGATCCATTTGGTCCCAATGACTTGGTGACCACTTGGAAGAGGTACGAGTTCCCAAACTTCGTTTCTCTTGAATTGCATTAGTTCTTCTTCCATTGCCACTATCCAAGAGCTATCCTCCCAAGCTTCTTGGATGTTCTTTGGCTCAATGGTAGAGACAAATGCGCAATGAGAGAATTCTTCAATTCTTGATCTCGTTCGAACACCCACACCAATATCTCCAATAATTTGGTTATGGGGATGGTTGCGGACGGTCGGGTAAGCTTTGGGTATACCTGGATCACTAGGAACAACTTCAACAACTTCGTTAGAAGTGTTAGTCTCAATAATAGTATCATTAATCTTAACATTATTAAGAGAATCATAAAGAATATCTACATTATCATCATCAATATGAGGAAAATCAAAATCTTCATATAAAGATACGTGAAGAGATTCCTCAATCGTTGAAGAAGTTTTGTTGTATATCCGGTAGGCTTTGCTACGTGTGGAATATCCAACAAAAATTCCTTCATCGGATCTTGGCTCGAATTTGTCTAAATTACAAAAGGTGTTCTTTATAAAACATTTTGAACCAAAAACACGAAAATATTTCACTTGAGGCTTTTTATCATAAAACAACTCAAAACAAGTTCTGTTTATTCGGGGTCTCACTAGGATCCTATTGAGCACATAACATGCCATGTGCACAGCTTCTATCCAAAATTGTAGTCCTAAATGACTATCATGGAGCATAGTGCGAGCACACTCAATAAGAGTCATATTCTTTCTTTCTACAACACCATTTTGTGGTGGTGCACGAGAAAAGGAAAAGTTATGAGTTATTTCGGAGTCATCACAAAACTTAGTAAAAGACTCATTCTCAAATTCTCCTCCATGATCACTACGAATGGTGATAATGGTGGATCCTAAAAGATTCTGAATCTTCTTTGCAAATTTGGTAAACTCTTCATGAGCTTCATTCTTATAAGTTAAGAATGACACCCAAGTAAATCTAGAAAAGTCGTCAACGACAACTAGTTCATAATGGGCATTACCTAAAGAAGCGGTTCTATTTGGCCCAAATAAATCTAGATGTAGAAGTTCTAGGGGCCTCCTAGAAGTAATCACTTCTTTAAGCTTAAATGAAGATTTACTTAGTTTACCTCTTTGACATGAATCACAAAAGTTTTTCTTATTAAAAACAATCTTAGGAAAACCTTTGACTAGATCATGCTTAGCTAACTTATATAAGTGCTTGAAGTGAACATGACCAAAACGGCGATGCCATAATAGTTGTTCACTTGTGTTAGCAACTAAGCAATGTTCTACGGTTTTAGGCAAGCTCAAATAATAAATATTTCTACGCCTAATACCGGAAAATAAAACATTTGAATCACAATCAACAATAGTACACAATCCTTCTCCAAAGTTAACCTTGTAACCTTTGTCACAAAGTTGACTAATGGAAATGAGATTGTGACATAAACCACTAACAAGATAAATATTAGTAATTAAAGGTTTGGAAGGATTACCAACGATACCTACTCCAATGATGGTTCCCTTTTGATTACCTCCAAAAGTGACTGTTGCACCATCCTTGATGCTAATCACTTCGGAGAGCAATGAGGGATCTTCCGTCATGTGTTTGGAGCAACCGCTATCAAGAATACATCCTTTTCCTTTAGAGCTAATAAGACATTTATTGCTTTTCTTCTTCCTCTTGGGTACCTATATAATATACCATAAGCTTATGGTACCCAATGGTTGTTGGGTCCAAGGGGATTGGCCCTTTGGAAGCCAAGTCCAAGTGGACTTCCCCTTCCCAACATAGTTACTATTTCTAATCACATCATGAAAATAGGAATCAACATACGCATTCCTAACATTTAGACTAGTGTTCTTAGGACCCCAAATAGTGTACATCTTGGGAGTCCTATTCCTAGTTGCATGCATATGTGTTGGATTTCTATGTGGTGCATGCTTCTTAGGAACATGATTTCTAGCATAGAGATGTGGTGGAGGATATGCATTGTACATTCTAGGATGATATGTATGCTTGGGAACATGCATATTATATGAAGCATATTGATCATGCATGACATGTGGAGGATGAGCATACATGAAAGAATGATGCGTATGTGCATACGTGTGTATAGGAGCACTTACATGAGTATTTCTCATGTGTGGTTGTGTACGTGTCCGTGGGTGCGGAGCATAGAATGTGCCATGATTATCCACTTGTGAAGTAGGATGTTTCCTACGTGGATGAGTGTTAGTGTACATATAAGCATGGCCTTGCTTTTGGTTTCCACCCTTAGTGGGTTTCTTGCTAAAAGGAAGAGAAGGTGATGTGGTGACATTCTTGGTAGGATTGCTACCTATAGTGTCTTTGACACCACTTGTGGATGCACCGGAGGAAGGCCTCACAAAATCTATATTGACACCATTATAGGATGTGCGAGCATTAGATGCATTTGATTTTACAAATCCAAGGCCAACACGATGTGTGTCTAGAAATTGGTTTGCAAGCAAATCATCCAATTGTCCTTTTCCCTTATTGAATCTCACAATACGGGAGAACATGAGCTCATATTTCTCCTTTAAAGAAGAAATGTTGGTATCCAAGGTGGACACCCGTGCTTTGAGCTCGTGCACTTGGGTTTTAAGAGAATCGTTCTCTAAACCCAATTGTGTGTGACGTGTAACTAGATCACTATTATCCTTAGGATTTGTTTGATCTAGTTGAGATTTGAGGGAGTTCACCTCATCTCTCAATGTGACATTTTGAGAAGCTAAGTTTGCTTTCTCAAGAGTTAAAGTAACAACAATGGTGTCATTGTTGATAATGCATGGAATGGATGACTTGCTAACATTTGATTTCTTTAAGCTAGTGTATCTTAGCATTAAAGATTGGTATTTAGCAAATAGTTCTTCATTGGAAATACGAAGTTCATCCATTGTTACATCGGTGTCATCCGTGTCGGAATCACTCTCATCCGAGAGTGGATCTTCAAGTGCCATGAAACACATGTGAGCGCTCTCACCCTTCTCATCATCGGAATCGCTTGATGAGTCATCACTTGAGTTATCAAATGTACCTACCAGTCCTTTTTTCTTGTCTCTCTTGTTCTTGTCGGACTTGTGATACTTTGGTGCCTTCCACTTTTCTTTGTTGTTTAGCATTGGGCAATCCCTCTTGATGTGCCCTGGCTTATTACACTTATAACAAAGAGAGGAAGTAGCATTAGTAGACTCAAAACGTTTGTTTGAGGGAAATTTACATTTGCGGAAGAAGCGTTGGAACTTCTTTGCCATTTGGGCCATTTTCACCCAAATCCATCTCGTTCTCGGATTCATCACTTTCGGAGGATAATGAGTTGGCGTTGAACGCCAAAGCTTTCTTCTTGGCCCCCTGGTGGGACCGAAAAGGTGCTCTCTCTCAAGCGCAAGAGTCCGTTCAAGTAGTAAAATCTGGGAGTCCAGATGTCGAATCCCCGGGAAGAAATCTGTTGCAACCACAATTCAAATCAAATAGAAATCCTACGAAAAGAAACTAACCACTTCAACAATGATGGCGGAAGATGCCCTTTTGGGGGTTCAAACACAAAATTCAATGAGATCGTCGCTAAAGTTATAATACGATATGAAACTCTCTTTTGGAGAGATCAAGACTACGGTATGAAACTCCCTTTTGGGGAGATCAAAACTCACCCTTTTGGGGCGATCATCAACTAAATCAATTCTTTTGGAATCTGAAAAAGTCGATTTACGAACAAAGATTACAATTTTAACGACGTTTAACGATTTAGCACATGGAATACAACCAAACTAACACAAATCATAGCACCTAACTACGCCATAACCATGCACAAATAAGATTTAGCTACTCATCATATCAGAATAAACAAGTTCCATAGCCAAATACATCAAGATTATAGCAAAATACGGTAGAAAAAGCATCAAATAAGGAGTTTAAGTTAAGAATTCATCACCAAATATCCTTGAAAAGATATCAAAACTCTCTGGAAATAAGAAAATAGCCTCTGGAATTTTACAGAATTTTTCAGGGGGAGAATACGGATTCTAGAGCCTCCAATACGCCCAAAATACGCCCCAATCTGCTTGAATACGCTCAAAAACCCTAGGAATACCTTTTGTCACGCCCCGCTTCCCAAAAATGTGGAGGCGAGACGTGAGAAGGTCCGCTCAGACTTGAAAGCTGTGAAACTCCAAGTCTGATAAGCGTATAAATTATCATATGGCAGGTCCTTGCAACGCAAACGAAACAACAATAATAATAAAGGAAAGAGACAAAAGAGAAATCTCTGAATATCCATTGAATGAATTACAATATCACAGAAAAGCCACCAGGCTAAAGGAAAAAGAGTCTAAGGCCCAAACATGGCCAACAAGTATAACATACATACAAAGGTGCCACGCACCAACAACTAACAGCAAACCTAAACAAAGAAGTGAACACGAGCGGTCTTCAAGACAGGCCCCTGGTGTCCACTCACCACCACAGCAAACAGCAGCATCAGCAACACCATATCCCCTGCAACAAAGCTCTGGCTCTGGGTCTAACATGTGACACCCAAAAGAGAGAGGGGCACATGTCAGCAAGTCTGGAAAGACTTGTGCAAGGAACTGAAAGAAAGGTAAACTAACAACCTAGCAGTTATAGTATGATGCATGGCAGGGCAAGTATAGTATAGAAGTGACAAGTAAAGTACAAGTAGCAAGTAACAAGTATGTCATGGATAACAAGTTTCACAGTAAAACGCGGACAAGTACGAGTGGTAAGTGTGACAAGTATTGTCAAGTAACAAGTACAAGGGATCACCCACACATGGATGCCCTATTGCCCGCAGGCTGTATTCAAGTGTCAAGTACAAGGGATCACTCAACGAGCGCCCTATGCCCTCAGGCTGTGATGAGCTCGTCTTCTGGAACACGAGCCAGAAAGTGTATTTGGCATAGGATTGTGCCCCACGCCAAGGTCGGGTGCCTAGCCAGGACAAATAGTACAAGTATGTAGCGAAGCTACGCAATCATGATGAGTATTCAAGCATGCAATGACATGAGCAGATATTCGCGTACCGTTAATTGTATTTAAACGTAACAGGCAAAATGCAATGACATGGACATATTCGCGTACCGTTAATTGAAATTAAACGTGACAGGCAAAATGCAATGACAGTTAAGGATGCATGGATGACATGAACAGTTAATACGCGTACCGTTTAGGGAAAGTAAACATGACATACAAGCATGATGAATGGACGGACCAAGCTTCGTTGTCAAGCTAGATCAATGGTGTCTAAACGGCTATCCTTTCACCGTCTAGTCTCTTTTACGCTAAAGCAAGGTAATGGCCTAAGACATGGCCCAAATCAAAAGATGCAAGTTTCACTTGCCTGACACCGAGGAGAACGATCAACGTAGGCACATCACACAAATTTGTTATCTACGGGAATGGATCACTGTAATGGAAAAACAACATTAGAATGGTAACTAATCCGTATTCACAATCGAACCCTACGATTTCTAATGATCCATTTTATTAGGGTTTCACAATTATCAAGTGTGGGTTATGAGATTATTAAAGGAAGAATACTACCCGTGAAGAAGCGGAGGAACGACGCCGAGAACCACGGCGACGGAAGAACGATCCGGCTCAGATCTGGAAATGGGGGAAATCTGGAGAAATGGGTTTGGATGAGGCTTTTGGGGATTTGATGAGGGTTTGAGGTTGAGGAGAGGTAGGATATGTGAAATGAGGGTTTGGATGATGATGGATGAGCTTGGGATGAAGGATCAATGGTTTGGGGAAGAAGGGGGCTGATTTGGGGAAGGAGGAGGTTCAGGAGAAGAGAGGAAGAGAAGAAAACGATTGGGGGTTTATATAGAAAATCATGTGGCGGCTAGGGCAAACTAGGGTTTCCTGGGCTGATTAGTCGGTCAAAGAAGGATTGGTGACCGACTAGTTTGGGAACTAGTCGGTCGGTTGATCAACGCAGACCGACTAAGAGTAAACAGTAGCTCGCTCAGGAAAACTGGACTATGAGTTAGTCAGTCTGTGAAGGCTTGTCAACCGACTAGTTTGAGAACTAGTTGGTCGGTGAGTGTTCACTGACCGACTAAAGGCTGAATTTTGAGAGAGATCATGGAAATGAGAGTTAGTCGGTCTGAGAAGGATTCCTGACCGACTAGTTTAGCATCTAGTCGGTCGAAAGATGTTCTTAGACCGACTAAAGATAAACAGTAACTCCTGAATTATAATCAAAGCCCACTAGTCGGTCCATTAAGGATTACCGACCGACTAGATTGAGATCTAGTCGGTTGGTTGTCCTTCTTGAACCAACTAACGTGCACGAAAAGTGCCGATTCGAAGCGCGAAGCTTCGGGAAGATTTCTATGGCTTCTAGGATCGATTATACTCTAAGATATGATCGATATGAAGCTTGTCACGAGTGACTTACTCCGAGTTCAATGATTCTAAGGAAGAACCTAGAAGATCACATCAAAAGGAATGAAAACGAAAGCTAGGAAATCTCAACGAGATGAATGAAAGCGAGAACTATGGAAATGGAAGCCACACAAGGAGAGAACCCACCATCACAAGCAAAACACACTGATAATCCAATCATACAAAAAACCAGTCGTTACATCCTACACACCTTAGAATAAAGTCCGTCCTCGGACTTTCTAACATATATATATAGTCGCTCTGGTAACTACCCTCAACCAATATCACATCATAAATTCAACCAAGTACTTTCATTTCGAGTGCTTATATATATGCACTAGAAATCAAATATTACTACCACTACACACATATTTTCATGAACATAGTACACTCATACTTATTATAGTCAATCAATTTCATACACGTATTTCAATCACATATATATAGTCAATATATTTATACAACAATAAACACTTATTACTTAATATAAGAAAATAACCAAGCCTCTCTTATTTGAAAATAATTTCACATTTATTTAGTCATTCAAATACATGCAAATATTTCACCCTATTTTCACCTCACATATAGTCCTATAACTATAATACTGGTATAAGCCACCCACAATCGTGTGCGTAACACAACCAAGCACAAACAACCCAAACACCATACATACATCATCCATCACTATTCATCACCACATACAATTATACCAAGGTACATAGAGTATACTCACTCAAGCTTGAGTGAGACTCAAATCATAGCATGGCATTTATATACGTAACACAGTATCCATACACATACCAATACCACTCCAAGGCATACACATCCACGTATCACATATTTTCACACCATATCCATCCATTTATAATTACCATATCAACACATCAACTACATACAAGTTTAAGAGATGCAATGGTCGGGTATACCTCCTGATATACACGCATACGACATCTCATAAAACAAGTAGTACCAATCAAAATTATCATTCTGTTATCATACGTATATCACATCATACTCAAGCAGAAAATTACCTACACACAACATACAAATGCCAACACCCTTACCACTATATACACACCACGAAATCAACACTACGACGACATAACCACTTAACTAATGGGCCCACCAAACTATAACAAGGTTGACACAGGCAATGAAAAGCTCTATTGGCTAGACAAAAGGAAAGAAATTGAAATCAAAAGCGTAACGAATAGAAGGATCGAAAAGCCTGAAAACGGTCGTGTAATGATGTAATGATGCTCCATTAGGACACATAGAAAATAGTGTAATTAACATATTCTAAAATACGAAAAGTTGAAAACCGTTATACTTCAAAAGTTGGAGTCCCTTTTCGTATAAAAATATTTAGAGGTCGATAAAACAAATTGTTTGAAATAAGTTCGAGTCGAATATACATAATAGGAGAAAACGGTTTATTGGCTTACATAAAGTCATTAAAAAGGAAGTAAATCATTTACACGGATTTTGAGGTCGTAGTTTAGAAAATATCACACAGTAGTAACTTAATAACATTTGCAAAGTTTGAAATGAAATTAAATTAATTGAAAATTTTAAACTCAGGTTGAATGCTTTCAAAATCCTTAAGCCAGGGAAAGTTTAAAGTAATCAATATTGAAGCTACTCTTAGAGGAATCAGGATTTGCCAAAAAGAGACTGTTTTACACAAAGCTCTTAACATACGGGCTAACGAGCCTAGCATGGATATGAAAATATTTGAAATTCTATTTAGTTAGAATATATTCTAAAGTATGTTTGGAGGACGGAAAGATAATAATTCATTTAGAAATGAAATTATCAAAATTTGTAAATAAGCCTTAAAACCAGATTACGGAGGGTCTAGATCATGAAAAGTTATGAAGACGTAATTTTTTTTCAAAAATTGTAATAGAGAAAATGTCGAACACATCCTTGGTTTGTTGAAAGCTAAAATCATGTGCGACTTGGAAGGTATGTTAAGGGAGCGTGGTGAATCATTTGAACTGCATAAACAAGAAAGGAAAAACCTTATAAATCGAATTTGGAGAAAAATAGAAATACGCTCAGAATTAAATTGACATATGAAAAAGGACAAGATATTTAAAAAGGTATGAAAAGTATAGGCTGGAAAGCATCATGAAACGATAGTCAAATCTCGTCGAAACTTTTGAAATTCAAAAATAAATTTAAGTCAACGAAAGAGTATGAGGTAAAAGTATATATATTGAAGTTCGAACAAATTTAAACTTAGGAATCAGAAAGTCGAAAAGATACTTTCAGAAGGTTCAAGATTTGCAACGGAGAAGTTCGAAAACATTATACGGCAGTAGCTTAATATAACATTTCGGCAAGAATTTCGAAATTCAAAGAATGAATCCGATCAATTATAGTGTGAAAATTTAGGCCCATGCTAAATGCTTCCAAGTTTTAAAACCGAAGAGAAATTCCAAATAAACCATATCGAAAATACTTTTAGAGAAATCCGGATTTGCCAACAAAAATTGATTTATACAAGATCTTAATGTACGAGCAAAACAAACGTGGTACCGATATATAAAAAATAATTGAAGTCATATTTTAGAAATTATCTTAAAAGTGTGTATGGTGAATGGAAAGATAATATCTTAGTAGTATGGAAAGAGAAAAGGATATTTAAACTCATCAAGTTAGTATTAAAACTTTTAAACCGTTTTATGAAGGGTCTAAGTCAGGAATGATTTCGAAATAGTAATCAATTTTTCTTTTTTCAAAAATCTGAAATATGGAAAATGTTGAGCATAAAATCGACTTGCTAAAAGCCGAAATTCAACGGGACTTGAAAAGTTTATTAAGAGTAAGCACGAGGTGTTTTCGAATAAAATTTTAATGGCACAAGTAAGAAAAGAAATTATGAATCGAGTTAGGAAAATATAAATACGGTTCAGAATGAAATTGGTATATGAAAAGGGACAAGACATTTATATCGATACGAAAGTATATGCTGAAAATATTATAAAATTCTAATCTAAAAATCTCAACACAAGTTTCGATATTCAAAAACATAAATAATTTAAGTCGACGAAGGAGCATGAAACCTTACATATATCAAAAGTGTTTCGAACAAATTTAAACTTAACGAAAGAAGAAGATCGAAGATACTTTTAGGGAAATAAGGATTCGCCATAAGAACGTGTTGGTATAAAACTTTTGAAGTACGAGTACGACGAACCTATAATTGATATATACAAAAATTAGTTGAAGCCCATTCAGTTTGGAAAAATACCCCTAAAGGTATGTAAGATAAGTGGTTAAAATAAATTTTTGTAGTTAGGAAAAAGGACGGTATATCGAACCATCAGGATAGTAATAAAGTTTAAAAATCGAAATGCGAAAGATACATTGTTAGAAAAATAGTACAAGATAGTAATTTTAAAATTACAACCAAAAGTCTTCAAAATTCAAGAACGACTTTTAACTCCATCGAAATTTAGGGAGACATATTTAAAGAAGTTTAGAACAAAATTTAAATTGAGTGAAACTTCAAATAAGGAAAGCATTCGAAAATAACTTTGGAAGAATCAAGAGTTGCAACAGAAAACATTTGAAAGATCAAGGATAATTGTAATGAGGTGGTCATGTGAATTGAATGCGCCTAAATTACGATGCAAGAAAACCATGATGAAGATCTACGGTCAGTAACACCAAAGTGTAGTGACCATGAAAGATTGAATCGGGGGGGGGGGGGGGTTCTAACCATCGGGTTAACTAAAGGCCAAGGGAACCTTAACACTAAAGCTTCTAATGGGTTAGAATATATAGATCTCAGGAAGGTTCTAAGGGAATCAAGATCATGTTCTGTTGGGCCCGAAATCGATGAACCCAAGCGAAAGGCTAAAGAAATCCTAGGAGTCTATCATGGTCGGAGCTAGACAGGAACCACTAAGGTAACTCTTAAGACTATCATATCAATCACTAGCATGTAGTCTAACAAACAATCAGAGGCCTCTAACTAGCAAGCACAAACTTCTAACTAAGTCTCACTATAGTCCTGACCTAATGGATTTCCTATCAAGCTGGGACAGGTGCTCTAACACGTCTATTAGCCACCTAAGACATAGGGACGCTAAAAACCTAGACTCCGGGCTTATAATTTGGATGTTCTAATTCGTTTAATGGACATTCTTTAATTATTATCGTTGTTCCGATAGTTCACATTTGCAAATGGACCTGCATGGGCCACCAACAAAACCTGTCACGCCCCGCTTCCCAAAAATGTGGAGGCGAGACGTGAGAAGGTCCGCTCAGACTTGAAAGCTGTGAAACTCCAAGTCTGATAAGCGTATAAATTATCATATGGCAGGTCCTTGCAACGCAAACGAAACAACAATAATAATAAAGGAAAGAGACAAAAGAGAAATCTCTGAATATCCATTGAATGAATTACAATATCACAGAAAAGCCACCAGGCTAAAGGAAAAAGAGTCTAAGGCCCAAACATGGCCAACAAGGTATAACATACATACAAAGGTGCCACGCACCAACAATTAACAGCAAACCTAAACAAAGAAGTGAACACGAGCGGTCTTCAAGACAGGCCCCTGGTGTCCACTCACCACCACAGCAAACAGCAGCATCAGCAACACCATATCCCTTGCAACAAAGCTCTGGCTCTGGGTCTAACATGTGACACCCAAAAGAAAGAGGGGCACATGTCAGCAAGTCTGGAAAGACTTGTGCAAGGAAACTGAAAGAAAGGTAAACTAACAACCTAGCAGTTATAGTATGATGCATGGCAGGGCAAGTATAGTATGGAAGTGACAAGTAAAGTACAAGTAGCAAGTAACAAGTATGTCATGGATAACAAGTTTCACAAGTAAAACACGGACAAGTACGAGTGGTAAGTGTGACAAGTATTGTCAAGTAACAAGTACAAGGGATCACCCACACATGGATGCCCTATTGCCCGCAGGCTGTATTCAAGTGTCAAGTACAAGGGATCACTCAACGAGCGCCCTATGCCCTCAGGCTGTGATGAGCTCGTCTTCTGGAACACGAGCCAGAAAGTGTATTTGGCATAGGATTGTGCCCACGCAAGGTGGGTGCCTAGCCAGGACAAATAGTACAAGTATGTAGCGAAGCTACGCAATCACGATGAGTATTCAAGCATGCAATGACATGAGCAGATATTCGCGTACCGTTAATTGTATTTAAACGTGACAGGCAAAATGCAATGACATGAACATATTCGCGTACCGTTAATTGAAATTAAACGTGACAGGCAAAATGCAATGACAGTTAAGGATGCATGGATGACATGAACAGTTAATACGTGTACCGTTTAGGGAAAGTAAACGTGACATACAAGCATGATGAAGGTGACGGACCAAGCTTCATTGTCAAGCTAGATCAATGGCGTCTAAACGGCTATCCTTTCACCGCCTAGTCTCTTTTACGCTAAAGCAAGGTAAATGGCCTAAGACATGGCCCAAATCAAAAGATGCAAGTTTCACTTGCCTGGCACCGAGGAGAACGATCAATGTAGGCACATCACACAAATTTGTTATCTACGGGAATGGATCACTGTAATGGAAAAACAACATTAGAATGGTAACTAATCCGTATTCACAATCGAACCTACGATTTCTAATGATCCATTTTATTAGGGTTTCACAATTATCAAAGTGTGGGTTATGAGATTATTAAAGGAAGAATACTACCCGTGAAGAAGCGGAGGAACGACGCCGAGAACCATGGCGACGGAAGAACGATCCGGCTCAGATCTGGAAATGGGGGAAATCTGGAGAAATGGGTTTGGATGAGGCTTTTGGGGATTTGATGAGGGTTTGAGGTTGAGGAGAGGTAGGATATGTGAAATGAGGGTTTGGATGATGATGGATGAGCTTGGGATGAAGGATCAATGGTTTGGGGAAGAAGGGGGCTGATTTGGGGAAGGAGGAGGTTCAGGAGAAGAGAGGGAAGAGAAGAAAACGATTGGGGGTTTATATAGAAAATCGTGTGGCAGCTAGGGCAAACTAGGGTTTCCTGGGCTGATTAGTCGGTCAAAGAAGGATTGGTGACCGACTAGTTTGGGAACTAGTCGGTCGGTTGATCAACGCAGACCGACTAAGAGTAAACAGTAGCTCGCTCAGGAAAACTGGACTATGAGTTAGTCGGTCTGTGAAGGCTTGTCAACCGACTAGTTTGAGAACTAGTCGGTCGGTGAGTGTTCACTGACCGACTAAAGGCTGAATTCTGAGAGAGATCATGGAAATGAGAGTTAGTCGGTCTGAGAAGGATTCCTGACCGACTAGTTTAGCATCTAGTCTGTCGAAAGATGTTCTTAGACCGACTAAAGATAAACAGTAACTCCTGAATTATAATCAAAGCCCACTAGTCGGTCCATTAAGATTACCGACCGAGCTAGATTGAGATCTAGTCGGTTGGTTGTCCTTCTTGAACCAACTAACGTGCACGAAAAGTGCCGATTCGAAGCGCGAAAGCTTCGGGAAGATTTCTTTGGCTTCTAGGATCGATTTATACTCTAAGATATGATCGATATGAAGCTTGTCACGAGTGACTTACTCCGAGTTCAATGATTCTAAGGAAGACCTAGAAGATCACATCAAAAGGAATGAAAACGAAAGCTAGGAAATCTCAACGAGATGAATGAAAGCGAGAACTATGGAAATGGAAGCCACACAAGGAGAGAACCCACCATCACAGCAAAACACACTGATAATCCAATCATACAAAAAACCAGTCGTTACACCTTTTATAATAGGCATTGCGGGTTTGGTGGCTTATCGGGTCAAAACCCGCATCCAAACTCATTAAAACCCAAACCCACAACCGGCGTGAATATCAACCGTTGATCTCGGGCGGGATTAAACGTGAACGTGCCACGTGTGCGTCAAAAGTCGTGCGAAGCCCGATCCGCTCACGATCCGATCCGCTGATGAGGATGAATGTCGACCGCCCGATCGAGATCGAGCGGCCCAGATTGAGCCGCGTCATCGCCCAGCGATTCGAATTCGATTCGAATTCGTATTTGTTCTTCACCGTTCGATCGGAGCGGGACGGTCTGGATAACGCCACGTGTCCCTCCTTTTCGAAATCTCCGAGCGCCCTTCGTCTTAAATCACGGCCGTGGGATCGTGGGTCAACGGTGTAGAGCTAGCCACGTCGCCTAATTCGAAACGCTGCGTTCGAATTCGGCTTTGAAATCGAAGCGACCGTTGGATCTTAATCCAACGGTCATAATTGATGGGATGAATCCGCTGCAGATGCCGTTGGATCGAGATCCAACGGCGGAGGAATTTTCCATGCGGCGATAATTATTATCCGTTCGATTGGGCGGGGAGCGACGAGATCACGCCACGTGTCGGCTTCTGATTGGATGCCGGCCGTATTTCTCGTATTTTGAGCGTATTTCTTCATTTAATTGGTATTCTGCATTCAAAAATTCATAGAAATTAGCACAGATCTCAGAAAAATACAAATAAATATTCGTTGGAATCGTGAGATCGAGACCAAGCTATGAAAAATATAAAAAGTGCAGAAATACTTCGTTAATTGCTGTTTTGTGCTCAAATAGTGTGTTTTCTCTAATAAATAAATGTGTAGAAAATACGTATGAATTAGAGAACAATGTAGCAACACATGGGCACAAAATAGGGCTAAATGGGGGGTTAAATATGTAATATTGAACCCGAATCACACCCCCCAACTAGCGATTTGCTAGTCTCTAGCAAAAATAGCGATAAATTACGGATGAGTAATAAACAATAAGTTCTTTCAAATCGCTCATGGCATGGCTCAATAATACGCATTCCAACATGCTCTTGACCATCAATATACACATCCATGAACAAAATCAATCACATGATATTTTCTCTATTTTAGTATGAATAAATAACATGCAAGCATCGTTTTGCGCAAGCGAAAGTATAACACGTCGTTTTGTTCTAGTTTTCTTGTTTCCAAGGAATTGGCCTATCGAAACAATCATTCAAGACATGGGTATTGAAGTTGCTTAGTATATTCACCATTCTTTTCTTTTATTCGTTCCGCGTAACGCGCATCAAGCCACATTCGCAGAAAAAGTATAACTTGGATCGCTCCATCAACTGAGTGAGGTTCCGGTCAATGGCTCCCAAATCAGACGATAATAGGGCATTAGGCCAAAAGGACCCCTCGGACTGTACTACTCGAGCCAACCAAGTTATTTATTAGTGACATACATATTCATTCATTTTTCATCATTCATTTTTTTTCTTTCATTCAAATTTTTTTTTTCTTTTTTTTCTCCATCTTTTTGTAAGCAACTCAAAACCCATCAACATGAATATAAACATTAATAACAAAGGCCAAATTCCTCTTCAACTTGAAAACTATTCTTAAAATCGTGTATACTTAAGCTTTTTCCATCACATTAGCATGCATGAAATCAATTCAAACTATTTCGAGATATTAATCATGGAAATTGAAAATTTTCATGAATAGCATATTAACGGTAATTCCATGAAGGAAAATAATTTAATCAAGCCATAAACAATTTTTAGAACTCATTTAATAACCATAATCATCCGCATTTGAGGCATATGAAGGAGTTTTAAAAATGATGAGATTTGGTGATTTATTCTTCTCAAAAAAAATCCTAAGGTCTCATACACACCCCCCCAACTAAAGATGGACATTGTCCTCAATGTCGGAAGAGGTACGAGTTTATTCAAGCAAGCAACCTAGAAAGCATATAAGAACTACACTACTGGAAAGAACACACCGTGATCAAATGGCGGATCCCGAATCTTTGATGGTGGAGGAAGTTGTTCAATTTGCTCCTTGCGCTCCTCGGCGATTATTCTTCCTCCAACGACTAAACTGGATCCAGCAACGTGACTCCCAGCATCTCTATAAGATGTCCACCTATATCCTGCAAGAGATGAGTCACGTCAATCCATTTTAGTTTAAAATTCTTCGAAATAAAATTATTCCAAATGTAGTCATCAAAATAAGTGAAATGAATTAAAGCAAGTTGACGAATACTCCCTGAAAGATTTGCACTACTCTCTGTACGATGCTCGATCGTTGGGGAGAGGGATAAATGATTTTGGGACAAAACTGGAGGAGGGCATGGTTCTGACTCCATGGCGATAATCTCAAAACCTTTGTCCCTAGCTGTCTCCTCCTCTCGTTCATCCAAAATTGCTAGCTCATCCTCTCTTTTGCACACACTTCCTGCCATGTGGATATTTATATTCGTGTCCTCGCTCGGTATTCCTGCAATAGAAGATGAACTCGTATTAGATTCTTGAAATCGAGTTTCAAAAGCATTACCTTCTTCTAAGCAAGCGGCAATCAAATTAAGATTTTCAATGGAATTTTGAATCTGCCGACTCCGAGCAAGGAAATTCTCCTGGAATTGATGGGATGTGGCCTCCTGTGTCTGAATAGTCTGGTAAGCTTCCTCTTTCAAGGATTGCAAAGGTACGTCTACGCTTTGCTCTTCTTGATCGAGGCACGAAGGCTCCGTTGAATCGCTCTCTGAAGTCTCTTCCACGGTTTCTTCGTTTTCTTGCAGAGACTCCATGTATTCCCACGCCACTGTCGGCGTCATGCCTCCCAATAATTCCTGCAGCTGTGGTTGTAGTCCATCTAGGAAGAATGCCATAAGCTCTTCATTTGTGTACCCATGCTGCGGATAGCTCGATATAATGTCTGTGAACCTCCTCCAGGCCTAAAAGAAAGTTTCACAGTCAGTTTGATTAAAATTAACTATTTTGAGCTTCTCCATTCTATGTTTGTGTGCATTAGCATATCGTGCATCATAAAGATTGTTTGTGCAATAGAAGTTCATATATTCCATTTTGAAATAAAATAAAATAAAATAAAATAAGTTTATGTACAGTAAAGTGGAAAGATCTCACCGAAGGTCCTCTAAATGAAATAAACTGTAGTCACAAACCATTCCTCCCCGGCAACGGCGCCAAAAACTTGGTGGGACCGAAAAGGTGCTCTCTCTCAAGCGCAAGAGTCCGTTCAAGTAGTAAAATCTGGGAGTCCAGATGTCGAATCCCCGGGAAGAAATCTGTTGCAACCACAATTCAAATTAAATAGAAATCCTACGAAAAGAAACTAACCACTTCAACAATGATGGCGATGATGTGAAAGTGCGAGATGGTGATGTGCGAACATAGAAATTCGTGTATGAAAATATCTATAAAGAGTATGCACATGGTATGGGTTCGTTAGGATCGATGATTCGTATTAATTTGGTTGATAGGTATAACGCAATGAATTCTCCTTTTGGGAGCAATTCACCGGAAAATATCCAATATAACTCAATGAATTCTCCTTTTGGGAGCAACTCATCGGAAGATGCCCTTTTGGGGGTTCAAACACAAAATTCAATGAGATCGTCGCTAAAGTTATAATACGATATGAAACTCTCTTTTGGAGAGATCAAGACTACGGTATGAAACTCCCTTTTGGGGAGATCAAAACTCACCCTTTTGGGGCGATCATCAACTAAATCAATTCTTTTGGAATCTGAAAAAGTCGATTTACGAACAAAGATTACAATTTTAACGACGTTTAACGATTTAGCACATGGAATACAACCAAACTAACACAAATCATAGCACCTAACTACGCCATACCATGCACAAATAAGATTTAGCTACTCATCATATCAGAATAAACAAGTTCCATAGCCAAATACATCAAGATTATAGCAAAATACGGTAGAAAAAGCATCAAATAAGGAGTTTAAGTTAAGAATTCATCACCAAATATCCTTGAAAAGACATCAAAACTCTCTGGAAATAAGAAAATAGCCTCTGGAATTTTACAGAATTTTTCAGGGGGAGAATACGGCTTCTAGAGCCTCCAATACGCCCAAAATACGCCCCAATCTGCTTGAATACGCTCAAAACCCCTAGGAATACCTTTGATAATAGGCATTGCGGGTTTGGGGGCTTATCGGGTCAAAACCCGCATCCAAACTCATTAAAACCCAAACCCACAACCGGCGTGAATATCAACCGTTGATCTCGGGCGGGATTAAACGTGGACGTGCCACGTGTGCGTCAAAAGTCGTGCGAAGCCCGATCCGCTCACGATCCGATCCGCTGATGAGGATGAATGTCGACCGCCCGATCGAGATCGAGCGGCCCAGATTGAGCCGCGTCATCGCCCAGCGATTCGAATTCGATTCGAATTCGTATTTGTTCTTCACCGTTCGATCGGAGCGGGACGGTCTGGATAACGCCACGTGTCCCTCCTTTTCGAAATCTCCGAGCGCCCTTCGTCTTAAATCACGGCCGTGGGATCGTGGATCAACGGTGTAGAGCTAGCCACGTCGCCTAATTCGAAACGCTGCGTTCGAATTCCGCTTTGAAATCGAAGCGACCGTTGGATCTTAATCCAACGGTCATAATTGATGGGATGAATCCGCTGCAGATGCCGTTGGATCGAGATCCAACGTCGGAGGAATTTTCCATGCGGCGATAATTATTATCCGTTCGATTGGGCGGGGAGCGACGAGATCACGCCACGTGTCGGCTTCTGATTGGATGCCGGCCGTATTTCTCGTATTTTGAGCGTATTTCTTCATTTAATTGGTATTCTGCATTCAAAAATTCATAGAAATTAGCACAGATCTCAGAAAAATACAAATAAATATTCGTTGGAATCGTGAGATCGAGACCAAGCTATGAAAAATATAAAAAGTGCAGAAATACTTCGCTAATTGCTGTTTTATGCTCAAATAGTGTGTTTTCTCTAATAAATAAATGTGTAGAAAATACGTATGAATTAGAGAACAATGTAGCAACACATGAGCACAAAATAGGGCTAAATGGGGGGTTAAATATGTAATATTGAACCCGAATCACCTCCGAGTGATTCATCATGGCTCGAATCTTCAATCGGTTATCCCGTCTTACTTCGTAAGACATAAGAGTCCCGATGAGATTCACCACGGTGTAGTTCTTCAAGTCATTGACCTCCTCGATGGCGATTGCTCTTCTTTCCCATTTGGAGGTCATCCCCATGATGATCTTCCTTACCTTTTCAGGTTTGGTGTAGATTTGGCCAAGGGCTTCTAATTCATTTGTGATGTCGGTAAAGTGTCCGTACATCGACGCAATGCTCTCATTTTCCTGCATATGAAACAAGTTGAAGTTTTGCACGGCAACATATAACTTTGAAAGCTTTACCTTATTCGTTCCCTCGTGGGTAACGATGAGATGGTTCCAAATTTGATATGCACTCTTACATGTGCATATCTTGTTGAACTCATTCGGGTCCAACGCACAATGAAGAGCGTTCATTGCTTTAGCATTGTTGACTTCGGTGGACTTCTCGGAAGTCGTCCATTTCTCGAAATCCTCTTCGACGGGCTCGACGTACTCCTTGTGGAGAGTTCTCCAAAGAGAAGCACTCCTAAGGAATGTCTCCATCCTACACTTCCAATAGCCAAAATTAGTACCATTGAAACGTGGAGGACGTACCGTAGATTGACCTTCGAAAAGTGTGGACGCTCCATCACGGTCGTGATTGTTGTACGTAGGCGGCGGAGGAACGTTGTTGTTGTTGGATGCCATAGATAAAACCTTGCGCTCTGATACCAATTGTAAGGACCCTGTCTATAGGGAAAATACTAGAAGGGGGGTTGAATAGTGTTTATGCAAATTTAAAGGAATTTACGCCAAATAAAATGCAATCCAACAAATAGTGCGGAATAGAAAAACGACCCAAAGTGAAACACACGCAAACGCAGAGATATTTCAATGGTTCGGATTACCCAAGTCAACTCTCGACTTGTTCCCGGTAATCCTATGTCCCTACCACCCGGATACCACCGGATACTCAAGTTAGAACCCTAACTTGAGGTTTCCTTAAAGCCCACTTGTAGCAACCCTACAAGTGCAATCGAATACAATCGATGTCCTTGACTCCCACAACCAGGGAGCAAGCAAAACCACTCTCACAACCGAGAGCACAATTCAAATAACGAAAGTTATGAAATATGAAAGCAACACTTACAATCACCTATGCCTTGAAGTAGAGCTTGAAGGAGGAGTGTGATGTGTGTTGAAGAACTCTCTTGGAAGAGAGGAGAAAGACCTTTCTCTTGACTGCACCAATTGCCTAGAAGATCAATCTTTGGTTCTAGGTTGGAGAGCAAGAGAACAAGATTTGGAAATACTTAGGGCTTTGGATTTGAGAGCTTTGATCTTTGGAAATGAAAGCTTGAGAGATTTTGCAATGAATGAGTAACCTTCCAATGGAACAGTAGAAGTTCTATTTATAGCTTTCTCAAATCCATAAAACAGTTTAGGCAAAAACCCAATTGGAATCCGTGAGAAAAATCTCAATGTATATAATCTGAACTCGCGATAGTCGACTGTTGAACAATCCACAGTCGACTGTTGCATAGTCAGCAAGGGTAGGTGAGAATTCATAATGGTAACTTACCACATGGACAGTCGACTGATGAAGCAAAGACAGTCGTCTGTTAAAACAACATGCGACTGTAATTTCTTCGACTGGCGACTGGCCGAGAGAAGAGTAAGTTAGACAAATACTGGAAATCTCACAAGATACAGGACAGACGACTGATTCAAGTAATACAGTCGACTGTTAATCAGAACAGGCGACTGTAAAACCTTAAACAGACGACTGTCAAAAGCAAGAGAAATTTCCAGAGAGCTGAGTCAAAGAAATGACTTACAGACAGGCGACTGTTGCAGCATAGACAGTCGACTGATCTAATAGACAGTCGACTGTATATACAACATTAGTCGACTGGCCGTAGAAGTCAGATCAAACAGAGTTTGGGCAAGGATAGACATGCGACTGATTTACAATACACAGTCGACTGTCACTAGGACAGGCGCCTGTGAATCGTTCAACAGTAGCCTGTGCGAAATAATCAGAGAAAGCCCAAAACTATATTGTAATAGTCTGTGCATAACAGACGACTGTAGAACAAAACACAGTCGACTGTTTTTGAGACAGACGACTGTAAACTGTTCAGCAGTCGGCTGTTATGAACAATCCTAGCACAAACAAAAGAGAATTGAATTGGGATCAAAGGACAATTGGTCTAATGAAGTCCTATGACAGAATGTAGATGTATGTGAGTGCTCCATCAAAGTTCTACTTCTAAGCTACATACTAGAAGAGATAAAAGAAAAATTACAATGACGAATAATCTCTTCTTTCCATCGTATGAGCTTGAAGTCTTTACGGAGCTTCAATCAACAATCTACGATCATCCAATTCATGTTATTTGCCTTCAATGATGTTTGTGAGCCATCCATTGCTAGTTGATCTTCATAATAAGCTTAGGCAATGGATTAACTGTAAAATAGGGGATTAGTCACTAGTATTTATGTTTGCTCATCATTAACACCAAGTAGGAAGAAGTCCAATACTCAACAGTTTGGACTTCTAGTGAAATCAATCCATATTACCCATTTTATTGTCCCACATTGCTTGTAGCAAGTGAGGAGGGGCCGGCTCCCTATATAAATAGGGGTAACCCCCTTCATTGAAGAGTACACCAAGTCACCGGTTCGAAAAGCTCCGAAATTTTGAGCACGCTCAATCGACGACTTAAATTATTCCTCCTCTTATATTTCTTCCTATCCTCCAATCGAGTCCTAGCAATACAGCAAGGAGGTTTGGATCTGATCCAGAAGTCTCTGACGTGGATCTACTTAAGTGAAATCTTCTTCAGCGAGTGATTGTCTCCATGGCGCGGTGCGGCTCGGGAAGCGGTTTAGCTCGGGAAGAGGCATAGTACGGTGCGGTTTGGGAAGCGGCTCAGCTCGGGCACGGTGCGGCTCGGGAAACGGTTTGGAACACTTTGCCGGTGCAAGCAAAGTTCTGGGTAAGTCAGCTTTATTTATGCTTTTCATCATATGGCAGTAGATTAGAACTCTCTTCGGGTTGGTCGGACCCAACCCGAGTTAGTAGATTATCCTAGCTAAAGTGCATGATTCTTAGGGTTATGATTTATTAAAATGTTTAATAAAATTTCCGCTGCATCTTTTTAATTCTATTGTCCATCCGACTTAAGACGGGTATAGTTTTGCCCTAAGGGTCCTTGAAAAACCCAACAGAAAGAAGGGTGGATCCCCTTATAAACCTACCAATGCCCAGGAGGATGCCTACTATGCCATTCACCATGCATGGCTTCCAAGTAGGTGGGCATGTCATGGTATATCCACAATATGGTAATTTCAGCATTCCAATGCAAATGCCAATGTCAATACCCTCGCATAGTGGACCAGGGTATATGAATATGCTCCAAGGGGGGAAATCCCCACTTTTAGAAGCCACTCGTCGCAAGGTGCCTTCGCTATGCTAACACCACCAAGTGGTAATGAAAAATCTCCCGGCAGTGACTCCTCTAGGAAGTCGAGCCGGTGTAGCGATGATGCCGAAGGATCAGTGTCAAGTCCTAGGAAAAAGTCGAAGCTACCATCCTCATATTCACAACACAACAAATTGTGGAAGCCCGAGCACGATGATACACTTATTCCATTCTTAGCAGAACTTGCACGACAGGGGCTTAAAGTCGATAAGACATTTAAAGGGTCTGCATTCAATGCTGCCACAACATAAATCAATAGCTTTCATGGTACGACGTTCACAAGTGTGAATGTGAAAAATCACATGAAAGCTTTGAAGATACATCTCAAAGATGTGTATGAGTGCATGGAAATGAGCGGTGCGGGATGGAATGCTGATAAGAAGATCATTGAACTAGATCCTGAAACATATGCAACATGGGCCGCTGTATTACTTCTATCTTATATATAGGCTAGGTGATAATAAATAAATATATCTATGGATACACATGTTCATATTTGCTCGGCTAATCATTCAGCCGATAATGTGACAGAGGTAGCGAATACTATAAGGAGCGCACACTCGCACTGGACAGAAACACTTGCACAGCGTGTGTACACGTTTACGGAATATTCGCCCGACCTATTGTTGAAGTTGTTTAATGACCTCATCATGGATGAGATGGTGGCTCGACGATTTTTGGCAGTGCCACAATCGGGTAGGAAGTTTATGCTTGATGTGTTAGTTGATGATATGGATAGGGACTTGCATGATGCAGGGTATGATAAAGGATATGACAAAGGCATGAGATGAGGATGGGTGGGTCCGATGGCATTTTGGTGGGTTGGTGATGGGTTTTTGTTGGGTTGGGAATGGGTTTTATGGTGGGGGTGGGGTTGGTTTTGAGGTGGGTTCGGGCATATTCTAAGTGGATGGTATTTTGTTATTGTTAAGGTTACTACACAAACTATATGTTGTAACTATATGTGTAAGAACTAGACATGATATTTTGGGTTCATTTTGTTATATATTTATATCATGTAGACCACGTATATGTTGGTGTCATATTTTCTTTGGTAGCTTCCTCATGCTAACCATGTTTTGGTATGTGTTGCTTGTGAATGGTTTGTGAGGTATTTGCAATTTCTGGTTGTGACGGCTCGTATCCAGCAGTATGCGTATATTCATATTTTACGTATTTTTATATTTTAAAAGTATTTTAAAATGGTCTGTCATGAGTTTTATATCAAAAATGGTTTTAAAATCCTTTATAAAAAATATTTTGAATCATCAACATAGTTATGGTATATTTTAGTAAGTTCGAGTATCATCAAATACCTTTAAACAATTTATATAATATTTTCTATTCAATTATTACTGATATAGCCGTATCAATTAATTATATATATATAAGTTATCAAAACGATTTGAAACTTTGACAATGTGTTTATATAGTCATTTAGTACCCCCCCCCCATTTTATTTTCGTAATTTTTTGGAGTCAAATCGATGTAGAACCCGCAAACCCGTGACCTAAATGTTTTAATCCTAAACTCTTACTTTCGTAGCTCAAACTTCGAAATAGACTTCATATCCGTGATCCTCACGTCGATATGAACCCATGGCTATGTTTTTGTAATTTTTCGAAGTCATATGTGATTAATGGGTATTTTTATATTATTACACTATATTTTACTAATTACCATTTACTAATCACTTTTACCTTGCCTTAATTACCTTATTAGCTTTAACCCTCACATGTCGGCAGTCACCTACCCCAAAACCCAGCAACCCCATTCTTTAAACATGGAAACCCAGGTTCATCCACTATCTTATTTGTCAAACACCCTCATTAATACCCTAAGTAATTATGGGTTAATATTATATTAATTATATTAAATTATTTAAACGCCCATAACCCCTATCCCCTTCACCTCCTCATGCTCACCCTGCCCCTTCTTCGGTGTTACTTGTGGCAGCCACCCGAGCACCCAACACCATCGATGATCTCCTCGTCGCTGCACCACCCCCATGGCCCCACACCCTCCTCCATCGACCTCACAGCTCCGCCGTGCGCTCCCCATGCCACCTAAGCCCGACCACCGCCTGGAGCTCCCCTCCATATCGTTGCGCCTCCATC
Source organism: Scilla litardierei (assembly GCA_030789695.1). NCBI lineage: Eukaryota > Viridiplantae > Streptophyta > Magnoliopsida > Asparagales > Asparagaceae > Scilla > Scilla litardierei. The sequence goes on along the minus strand of CM061137.1, from coordinate 11,683,953 downwards.
ATGGGCAGCACCGACACCGGAACCCCGCTCTTCCACCGCCCTCCCCAAGCTCTCCGAAACCCACGCTGACAATCCCGACGCCGCCACAAGCCCCGCCGCTCCTCCGACGAGCCCAAACCTCACGACGAGCTCGTACGACTCAGCCCTCCTTCAACGGCCTCCGACCCCCATCCGAGTGTAGCAGTGCCATGCTCTGCCCCTCCCCAGCACTACCGTGTGCCCCACCCCGTCTTCGGCGAAGAATTCCATGCACCACCGCCCAGGTGACGTCTCCGACGTCTCCGTCGCCCCCAGCGACCCTGACAGCCCACAAGCCCCATCGACGAGCACAGCCCAAACTTGACACCGTCATCGCTGCTACTGCCACACTCGTTGCCGCCAAATGCTGTCGCCGCTCACCCATCCGCCGTCGCCGTCCACCTGGAGGTCGCCGCCGCCGTCGTCGTTAATCACGTGAAGCCAACTGCATCGCGTAGGAGGTAAAGAATGAAACATTTTTAGATTTAATATGAAAATACGTATTTAAATACGTATAAAAATACGTATACATATAGGCTGATCGTAATAAATTCATAATAAATTATATAGGTCTCAGAAAAATACGAGGGACGAGCCAGAAAATCCAAAACGACGAAACAGACTCAATGGTACTGGTTTCATCGCCAAAAGGCAAGTATATTTCCCACAGTAAATTTTTAAAGATAAAACTCAATTAAGGTATATTCACTTAAAGATGTATATCGTAAAATTTTCACATACACTGACATACGAGAAAAATATATGTCGTAATACTAAATGAGACGGTCACTTTGACCCCTTGTTGGAAGAATTTCGATGTATGGTTTGTCCTAAATAAATCTTTGAATGTATATCGTAAAAATCAATTCTTGGTTTAAAATTAGTTTTTGGCCCTTTTAAATTGTTAAAAAATACCTATTAATTATTGAAAAATCTTGAAACTGTTAGAAGGTAATTGGACTCAAGAGAGAGAGAGAGAGAGAGAATTTCATTACTAAGAATAAGTACCATAGCTAAGAGCCATGGTGCTCTATTTATATATCTCAAAGTGGGGAGGCCAAAAAGCCTCTAGGAGACCAAGGGTCCCCATTACTCTAAGTAATGGGGGCCTAATGAATGGGTAATGAAGGAGGGGAGGCCAAAGGCCTCCCTCATTCATAACACTTCCCCTTACACATTCATCACTTCGGTCTCAGCTACTGAGGCAAGGGGTGGATACTTCTGGATCCAGAGTAAGTGTGTTTGCCTCGTTAAAACCTTAGCTGTGGAAAACCCAGTGGGAAAACCCAACAGCTTAAGGAAAAAGAGTGCAACCCACATGTTACTCCCCCTGATCCGTACAAGCTTCAGGCTTGCAGGTCTTTCAACTGTCGCATACCAATGTTCTTTACAAGCTTTACAAAAGTACATTTAGGCAATGCCTTAGTAAAAAGATCAGCTAAGTTGTTGCATGACTGGATCTGTCGAACTTCAATCTGCTTGTCGTTCTTCTGCTCGTGCGTCCAGAAAAACTTGGGAGAAATGTGTTTTGTCCTGTCGCCTTTGATGTAGCCCTTCTGAAGCTGAGCAATGCATGCGGCGTTGTCTTCGAATAGGGCAGTAGGCTCCAGATCACTGGTCTTCAGGCCAGTGGATTGGAGGATGTGTTGGACGACGGAGCGTAGCCAAAAACATTCTCTGCTCGCCTCATGGATCGCGATAAGCTCTGCATGGTTGGAAGATGTAGCAGTAGTGGTTTGTTTTACCGATCTCCAAGAGATAGCAGTACCTCCGTAGGTAAATACAAAACCTGTTTGAGATTTTGCCGTGTGCGGATCAGAGAGATAACCTGCATCAGCATAACCAAACAATTTGGGGGAGGCACCTCTCTGGTAGTAAAGTCCAAGATCAATGGAACCCTGAAGGTATCGCAGAAGATGCTTTACTCCGTTCCAGTGGCGCTTTGTGGGCGCAGCACTGTGTCTGGCTAGTAGATTAACTGTAAACGCTATATCGGGACGCGTACAGTTAGCCAGATATAGAAGTGCTCCAATGGCACTGAGGTAGGGTACTTCAGGACCCAGTATCTCCTCCCCCTCTTCCAGTGGCCGGAAGGGGTCCTTATGTACATCTAGTGATCTTACGACCATAGAAGTACCTAAAGGATGACATTTATCCATATGAAACTTGCGTAGAAGTTTCTTTGTATAATTAGATTGGTGTAATAGGATTCCACCTCTTAGGTGTTCTATCTGTAAGCCAAGACAATACTTTGTTTTGCCTAGGTCTTTCATTTCAAAAGTATGTTTAAGGCTTTCAGATATCTCTTTGATCTCTGCAGGAGATCCTATGAGATTTAAGTCATCTACATATACAGCTATGATGACAAATCCTGTTCCCGTTCTTTTGATAAAGATACACGGGCAGACTTCGTTATTCGTGAATCCTTGCTATGCAAGAAAATCACTTAGTCTGTTATACCACATCTTGCCCGATTGTTTTAGACCATATAATGATCTATGTAGCCTTACAGAGAATACGTCCCGAGGTATCTCTTTCATCTCTGGGGGTAGATTAAACCCATCAGGAAGTCTCATATAGATATTTTTATCTATATCGCCATATAGATATGCAGTCACAACGTCCATGAGCTGCATTTCTAGGCTTTCCAGAGAAGTTAGGCTGATTAAAAATCGGAAGGTGATCGAATCCATGACCGGGGAATACGTATCTTCGTAATCAATCCCCGGTATTTGGGAAAATCCCTGGGCTACAAGGCGTGCCTTATAGCGAACGATCACATTATTTTCATCTCTTTTTCTTATGAAAACCCACTTATATCCCACAGGTTTTACACCTACTGGTGTTTGGACTACTGGTCCAAAGACTTTGCGTTTCAAGAGTGAGTCCAGCTCTACTCTTATTGCCTCGTCCCACTTTGGCCAATCATCTCTGCGTTTACATTCCGCTAGAGATCGTGGTTCGACGTCATCGTCATATTCAGTGACGTGAACGACAATATCGAACGCAAAATCGTCGTCGACGACTATGCTATTTCTGTCCAGTACTTCTCCAGTACGTACAAAATTTAATGATGTTTCTCCTATTGTTTCCTCTGCTGGGGAAATCAGGAGGGGAGAAGTAGCTGGTCTGAGCTCAGCATCCTATGGAGGGATAATCTTAGTATCGCCAGGAGTCTTCCTCTTTCGAGGAACTTTATCTTTTGAACCTGGTGGGCGTCCTCTTTTCATTTGAGGTACAACCAATTCTGCTACCGGTGGGCTGCATCCATCTATGGGGATGTCAATCCTAGCTGGCGTGTTGGTAGCAGGGACGTGTGCACGGACAATCTTCTGGTTGTCCGTGAATTTATCCGGTAAAAGATGTACTGTATTCTGGATGTGAAGGATCTTCAGGATCTTATCTTCACACAGATTAGTACGCGGATCATATAGGGACAAAGACTTATGGTCCCAATTAATGGTCTCAGAAGCTTCTGGCTTCTTAGACTGTGTGCCCAGTTTTGGAAAAAATTTCTCATTAAATTCACAGTCTGCAAAACGTGCCTTGAATGCGTCACCCGTCAGGGGTTCAAGGTATCTGATAATAGAGGGCGAATCAAACCCAATATATATACCTAGACGACGCTGAGGACCCATTTTGGTCCTCTGCGGTGGTGCTATTGGGACATATACCGCACAACCAAACACTCTCAAATGAGAGATATCCGGAGGTGCGCCGTATGCTAGTTGCATCGGGGATAAAGTGTGACCTCCAGAGGGTCTTATCCTAATAAGTGATGCGGCATGTAAAATAGCATGCCCCCAAGCATCCACAGGCAACTGGGATTGCATAAGCAATGGACGTGCAATCCATTGGAGTCTCTTTATAAGGGACTCAGCTAATCCGTTTTGGGTGTGAACATGTGCTACAGGATGTTCAACTTCAATACCCGTTGCCCGGCAATAGTCTTCGAAGACTTGTGAAGTAAATTCTCCCGCATTATCAAGACGTAGCTTCTTGATTTGGTTATCGGGGAAATGAGCACGCAACCTTATTATTTGTGCCAATAGCTTTGGAAAAGCTAGGTTGCGGGTGGACAAGAGGCACACATAAGACCATTTGGTTGATGCATCAATCAGTACCATGAAGTACCGAAATGGGCCACTTGCGGGGTGAATAGGCCCGCAAATGTCACCATGAATTCTCTCAAGGAAGCCAGGAGACTCTAATCCCACTTTCAGGAGGGATGGTCTCGTTATTAGTTTTCCCTTAAAACAAGGGAGACATGGAAATTCACCCTTTTGAAGAATCTTCAGGTTCTTCAATTTGTGTCCACGGGATTCAGTGATGATGCGGCGCATCATTGCTGTTCCAGGGTGACCAAGTCTATTGTGCCAGAGTTTGAACTCTGGCAGTGATTGGCACGTCTGGTGCTCAGTCATATTGGCTTCTATTGGTTGAATGTATGTTTGGTAGAGACCCGACGGGAGTCCCTTGAATCGTTCGCAGATGATCTTCCGGTCATCTTTCTGACGAGTTACATACAGATATTCAACCGTATTTTCATCTCTGTTTTCTAAGTGATATCCGTTTAAACGAAAATCCTTGAAACTTACGAGATTCCTATTTGATTTAGGAGAGAATAATGCATTTTTTATTTGAAGTCTTGTGTTATTTGGGAGCAATATAATTGCTTCACCAGATCCTTCGATTATTTGGGACAGTCCTGAAATTGTGATAACAGGACCGTCATATTTATTTACGCTATTAAAATAGCAATGATCGCGAAGGATTGTGTGCGTTGAGGCACTGTCCACTAGGCACTCAGACATCATCTATATAAGCAAAAACGAAATTTTATTTGAGCGAAAATGTAATCATTCATTCGAAAATAAAAGTTCGTAATTAAGCAAATAAAGATCAAGATACATGGAATTTCTAAAAAGCATAGATAAATGATGGTGCTTAATCGAGAAGGTCGTCGTTCTCGAAGTCTTTTGCAGTAAACATTGTTGGTGGCTGAACAGCCGCCAAGTTTGTTTCAGGTAGAGACTTCTGGCTCGACTGGTATAGATCCTGGAGGTGGCAAGGAGTGCGGCAGTTTCTGGACCAATGGCCAGTCATGCCGCATCTATGGCATTTATCCTCCCAGTTCTTCTTTGGAAGTGACACTTGCTCGGTGTTCTTTCGCTTCCAAGTGAAGTTTCTTTTTCCCTTGTTGTTTTTGTTTGTCTGTGGAGCTGCACCTCTTGGTTGCTTCATTATAGCTTTCCCTTTAGTGTTTTTAGCCTTCCTCTTGTTTTTCCACTTCTGGGGAGAAACGTGGTGGGCTTCAGGGATAGGGGCAGTGCCAGCTGGACGCAAGTTATGGGTTGCAAGCAGTAAGTCTCGATTCTGCTCTGCCCTAAGTAGGCATGAGATCAGATCGGAGAATTTCGTGAAATTGCGTTCACGATACTGCTGCATGAGGATTGCATCTTTCTCGTGAAACGAGGTAAATGTCTTTTCCAACATGCGCTGTTCTGTCACTTCTTCACCGCACAACTTCAGGCGTGAGGTGATGTTATGAAGTGCAGAATTGTACTCAGCGACGGACTTATAGTCCTGAAGTCTGAGGTTTTCCCACTCATAACTGGCACGGGGTAATATAACATCAATTTGATGTTTATACCGTGCTTCCAGCGCTGTCCATAGGTCCTTTGGGTCCTCAACCGTTAAGTATTCGGCCTTCAAGGTCCGATCTATATGTTTCCTAATGTAGATTATGGCTTTCGCCTTATCTACATCGGATACAGTGGTTGTAGGGCTGCTGCTAGATGTAACAGAAGCTTCGGCCGCTACTGGGGCCGAGGAAGGAGCCAAAATGGACCCAAGGAGGGCCATCGAACGCAAGTGGAACTTCAGGTCCACTCGCCAACTCAGGTAATTTGTCCCTGCAGAATCAAGGACTTCGAAATCGACGCTTGCCAATTTTGCCATTTATCTACGCAATTTAAAATGAGCATGAATTAATTAAAATTCAAAATTCATGCATAAAGAAATAAACAAGTAAAAATGCGGGGATCGGCCAGATACCCATAATAATAAACAGTCCAAAGTTCGTTTACAGTCCATAAAAAGGAAAGAAAAAAAAATACAACTTTGGAAACCCAAACAGAACTGGGTCCCTATATCTCCGTCTTCATATGCTGTTGCATCGAGCTTTGGCTTACACAGTCATGAATCGACTCCTTGCGGTCCAGCGGACGCGGCCAGGGAATTGACTAAGCCAGGACCACTTGTTACCCAGTCAAGCTAGGTTGGTCCAGCAAACTTAGCCAAGCACATTGACCGACATCATGATCCATTGAAGGAGTTTTCATCAATTCTATGTGCTGTTGCATCGAGCTTTGGCTTTAAAATACAAATTTCCTCACTTACAAATTCTCTCAAAAGAAAATAAAAGTGCAAGGAAAGTAAATAGGTATACAATGGCCGATCCCAAAAAACACATTTTTACTGATTTAAACATCCACGCAGTTCTAAATATGCTACAGGCATAAAAATAAACAACCACGCATATATCTCAAGTAAAACAAATGGTAAAGGAAACTAGAAAATATAATTATCTCATAGACCACGTGGAAACGTCATACACCGTTAGGTTAGGTGACTAACGACAGAGCGGTCTCAGGATCTTTAAGATATTTATATTTTGAAAAATCCTAATAATCCATAAATAATTAACAATTCAAGAGAGATGTTTTACATAATATCAACAATTTGATTAACTGGGCTTCTGGCCCAAATAAACAGACGAATTAAATTATTATTCTAATTTGGGCTTCAGGCCCATAAGCAAAATTAAACACATATTAATTGTAATTGTTATGTACTGGGCTTCAGGCCCAAAAAACAGCCCAACAAAAAGAATTTATAAATTTTTTATTTAAGATTTGGGCTGCAGGCCCATGGACTGTATTTTTTTAGAGTAAATTTAAAACGATGTTGAGATAGATTGAAAGAAGTGTAAACCATCTCCTATTCGGAGTAGCCATGGCATAAGCCATGGCTCTCAATATATTGACTTCATAATGGGATTTGGAGTCCAAGGGACTCCCCACTAAGTTAGTGGGGAGTAATTGTGAGATGATGAGGGGAGGGAGACCAAAAGCCTCCCTCAACTCACAACATAATCTTCAAAAAACTCCTTTATGTTTTACTGTTTTCACAAAATATTATACTAAAATTTGAAAATAACAGAAAATTATCTCGAATTTTAATTTTTCCAAGTTAAGTCTTCTAACGTCGTTAACAAGAAAATAAACAAAAAATTTCTGAACATACTCAAATCACTTACATCTATGTTTTTATAAGTTTAAAAAAATCACATTAATTTTTTTTGAATAGTTCAGAAAACTATCTCTATCACGTTATGATTTGCATGACAACAAACACTCAGTGTCAGGGCAGAACTATCCCTTGGGGTGTGGGGGCACGGCCCCATCAAAATTTCTTTATACATTTGTTTTTTTTGTTTTTTTATATTGATTATTAAATTGCCATAGATTTATACATGCCTATAGAATAAGCTTTGTAAAATCATAGTTATCAATATATTGTAATTTTCTACGGTCCAAAAGAGATTACCTCTAGATCAAAGATCTAGGGACGATTGTAAAAAGAGAAGATCCGTAGAAAGAAAAATCCACGCTCCTAATACGCCAAAAGGATCGCCGCAATGGATCGTTGCAACGGTTCGCCGCAACAATAGATTCCTTCACGCGTAGGGGTTTAATTTGGTGGGGATTTTAGGATTGGTTTCTTGCTCAAGGAAGAACACGTGCTGATAACGTGTTAGAAGGTAATTGGACTCAAGAGAGAGAGAGAGAGAATTTCATTGCTAAGAATAAGTATTATAGCTAAGAGCCATGGTGCTCTATTTATATATCTCAAAGTGGGGAGGCCAAAAAGCCTCTAGGAGACCAAGGGTCCCCATTACTCTAAGTAATGGGGGCCTAATGAATGGGTAATGAAGGAGGGGAGGCCAAAGGCCTCCCTCATTCATAACAGAAACTACCTACTAGCCTTATAAAAATATTTTAAGCTTAATTAGACTCATTTACTCAGTTGGAATCATTTCTGTGCTCATTTCTTTATACTATTGCATGTTTCACATTTCGTTTAATTGTTAAATTAAGTCGTAAAGTTGTGAAATTTTGTGAGACTATTATATTGACTAATGAGACACCATGGAACAATTGTATACATCTTATATGATGCAGATAAACAAAACAGTCTGAACGACTGATGGAATTTAATTGTAATATATATTGCTGACTTGACTCGTGGGAAGGGATAGTCCACTGTATTAGAGGTTACTGATTGACTAGATCCACCCTACTGATAAATCTTGACCGTCATCAGGATGGAGTCGATAAGTAGAGAACCGGGGTAGCTTCCGATGTTCTGGTAGATCTTAGTTACATCTTTTCTCGGACATTGGGCTTTATAATAGAACAAATTTTAGTGAGTATTCACTTCATAGTTTTATACAGTCTCTTCCTTATATGTTGCTATTGCTAACAAATGTTAAACTGCTACAGGTTGCAAATTACTATCAATATTTAAACTACTATATGTTGCAAATTATTATCAAATAGTTAAACTGCTACAGGTTGCAAATTACTATCAAATATTTAACCTGCGACAGGTTGCAAGTTGCTATCAATTGTTTAACTGCTACAGGTTTCAAATTACTATCAAATATTTAACCTGCGACAGGTTGCAAGTTGCTATCAATTGTTTAACTGCTATTGCTCTTTGCTTTTCTACGCACTCACACCAAGCTGATTATATAGTTATGACTAAATTTATGATGCAAAGATTTTAATTGGTATTCTTAAACATTGGTTTCACCCGGTGACTAGGATCGTTTGCGTCCAAGTTTTGGGTCACCCTGCTTGCAGGGATAGTGAACCTGCTTGGCCAAACCTGACTGGCCGTGAATGCATGGGCCAATGTTAGAATCCCAAACATCATCAATGTACACATTGATTATGGTTATATCTTGACTTTCAGCTTGGTTAAAGTCTTAGTTAAAATTACTTCGACCGTTTACTTGTATGGTTATAAGAATCTCTCTTTTGTCCTATTTGGTTTTTAACTTTTTACATAACTTGTTATACATGCCATACTTTTTGTAAAATGTTTTATATACACTCATTATTTTTAAATATGGAGATTATACTTGCAGAGTAACCCTCGCTAACATGTATTTCAAATGTATATTGTTTTGAAATGCATGTTAGGTTTCGAGCCGGAGTTTGCTGAGGAATCTGTCTCTGAGATCAGTCCAGTTGACCAGGACCACGTGGACTTCATCCCTGCTGAAGCTTGGATCTTTTATTTCATGTTAGTATTTTTGAGTGTATCAATGTATATGTGTATATTTTGATTTGGCCATTCTAGGCCTACTGTTGTATTCTATATTTAGACCCTTGGTTTGTAATAATGTTATTCAAGCCGTTTCTTAAATCCGCATCCAAGGACCTGTAGTTTTTACACAGACGCTTAGTGTGTTTAAGCCAAGGAAGATGAAAGAAAAGAAAAGAAAAGAAAAAGTACTCCTTGTTTTAAGCACACCGCGGACCCTCTTGTGTCCTCGCTCCCTAGTTGAACAGGAAGCGGGGCATGAACTGGTGCTTGCTGATACATACACAAGGAACCAAGCAACAAAAAATGAAACTTGGTGCTTCCTTATAATTTTGGTGCTTGCTGATATATCAGTATCATTTTTTCCTATAGCCCTAGGATGATGATCATATAATGAGCAATGTGTCCCTCTGTTATTAAGAAATATGTGCTAATTAGCTTGAATGTTCATTTATAATGAGCAACTACCTATTACCAACTTAACTTCACGATAAATTACAGTTTTTCCTAAGGGCTATAAATAAATATATGATGTTTCTGAATATTGAATCCAATTTGTATTCTTTGTGTTTTCTACACACACAGAATATTGGGCACAATGCAATATATGATGGAGCTTCTCTATGTGACTAGTTTTGGATGTATCTGCAATTTTTTGTGCATGTTGATACATACACACGGACCCAAGCACCAAAAAAAATGAAACTGATACATCACCCAAGTTCACAATAAGAAAATGATACATAAGCTTATTTTCCAACACAAATCCAACATTACAGGTACATCACCCATGAACCAAGCCACAACAACTGCATTTTACTAACATTTGTTCCTAAAGCCCTATGATGATGAACATATAATGAGCACTTTGTCTCTAAGGGAGTAAGAAATATTTGGAATTTGGCTGGAAGGTTCTTGCATGGAGCAACTGCATATTACCAACTTAATTTCATGATAAAATTCATTAGTATCCGAGGGCTATGAAAATATAATTCAACTTTTTGATTGGTACCTTGTGGATTATTCTGAAAATGTGGGGTATTTTTTTTCCTATAGTCCAATGATGATGAACATATAATGAGCAATTTGTCACTATGTTATGAAGAAATAGGTGGTAATTGGCTTGAAGGTTCATTTATAAGAAGCAACTACCTATTACCTACTTATGTTCAAGAAAAAATACAGGTTTACCTGAGGGCTATAAATATAATTTATTTTATGAACATATAATTGGCTGATGTCACATTTTCAGAATGTGGAATTGCGAGATGTATCTGTTTCATTTCTTTGGCTTGGTTCCTTGGGTCTGTTTATGTGTAATGTTGGATTTGTATTGGAAAATAAGCTTCTGTATCATTTTCTTCTTGTGGAATTGGGTGATGTATCAGTTTCATTTATTTTGTCTTGGTTCATTGGGTATGTTTATGTGCAATGTTGGATTTGTGTTGCAAAAATAATCTGCTGTATCATTTTCAGATTGTGGAGTTAGGTCATGTATCAGTTTCAGATTTTTTTTGGCTTGGTTCCTTGGGTCTGTTTATGTGTAATGTTGGATTTATGTTGGAAAATAAGATGCTGGGTCATTTTCAGATTGTGGACTTGGGTGATGTATCAGTTACATTTCTTTTTGGCTTGGTTCCTTGGGTTTGTTTATGTGAAATGTTGGATTTGTGTTGGAAAATAATCTTCTGTATCATTTTTAGATTGTGGCCTTGTGTAACTGCCCGCTTTCCAGGATACCTGGAAAGTACGAATCCATTCAAGGTATTCCCAGATCAACGAGTGTTAGGAAGAAAGAGAGAAAGAAAGAGAGAAAAAAGAAAACTGCAGGTCACTGCGCACACGCTGGGAAGTACAAGTAAAGTTCCATTTCATAATAACATGAAGAATTAAACAGAATACAACATTTCATTTTATTAATACATTGATACATCTTTATACACATCATCTCTGCACCGAGTACAAAATAAGTAAACAAGAAAATCCCCCGAAGAATCCCAAAAGGAAAACACTCACACTCTGTACAAGTAAGTCTCACTCTCTAACTACCCCTGAAAGTACAACTGGACACCCTTCGAGGCTACATATTTGAGTAGATCTTGAGTCTAACTCTACTCTGACAGTTCTGCTTCTAGACCTGAAAAAGTAAATGGGGCACGTCAACGCGTGACCCAGTAGGATTCCTAACTAATCTAGGTAGGACCCGGTTTAGAACCGGACTACCTATCTAAGAAGGGTGGTTTAACAAGTAAGGGTCACAGTGCATAAAAATCATTCACGACATGATATGCAAGCATTAACGAAGAACTTGTAAAGCATGCATAGGTAACCATATTATATCATGCAAGTGCTGAAAGTAAACACAGAAACATGTTGACATGGGGTGGTAGCATTAAAGTAAACAAAGGTGTAGCTTAGCATGAGATAACAACATTTACATATCAGAAGAACCAGTTAACATGTGGTGGCAGCATTTATGAATTAAACGACAATTACTTTAAATTATCTCTTTATATGTCTGGGAACCTGTGTAAATAATAGGACACATAAGGAGCCGGACTTCACCCAAGGTGGGTGAAAAGTGGTACCTCAACCAGCGACACGAGCACTGGAGGGGCCTCTCGTAACTCCTCAGAAGGGAGTGAGAAATCTCGGGTTTTCAGTGGAAAACGGAGAAAACCTTCATTACCGTCATGGTGCATCATGAGTACACCACCGGCCTCTCTAACTCTGCCCACTCCCCCTGCCAACTCACGGGAGTGCGAGTGAGAATCAAGCTATGTCCACACCTAACCAACTCCTTCACTCAGGAGTACTAGTGGGAGTCTCAGCTGTGTCCGCTCCTTAAGATCTATTCTTTACACGTGTCCCCCCAAACCCATATCTAAAGTCTCACCTATATCTGAATGGATCGAGAACTTCAGAATATTGTTCTCATTCTCACACTTATTCCATCATTTCATGATTTCATTTTAGTGGTCTTAAGACCACTTTCACATTTCACATGGATATCCTTTCATATCCATTCATTGTCATCATTTACTCTTCCAATTTCATATGAAAATCACAAGGTAAACATATGTTTGCTTTCTTTCGTAACAATATGAGTTATTCCATAGATTTCATTCTTTCAACATGGAGTATTAAACAAGTAAACTGATTCATAAGGTATCATGGCAATATATGTACAACATAGCAAATTATCCACAAAAGAACAAAAGAAACAGAAATAAACAACTCTAGATTCTGGCCTCCAGATTCATCAACATATATCAGGTATGTGCTGTTATATTTAGCTTTCAGTAAAAACATAAAATTGTAGATAATTTAGTTAGCTTTCCAGATTGTCCAAGATCATAGGATTTGGAGATCTGTTGTAAGAGTTATGGCATTTTTACCACAGTGTGGTAAAATCTATCTAAAACTGACACTATGTTACAAATCGTTTGTTTACACCTATCTACAATCAAAATTAGGCGTTCCTTTTCCTTAAGAATTGTAGCTAACTTCATTACCTTTCTGAAACATCTTGGATCATCAAATTTGGAGTTTTTTTACCCAGAGTTACGAATTTTTGAATATTTAGAAAAGTTGCACAGAATGAGACAATTAGGCTACATGGTCATATGGTTTATTCCATACGTTCGTATGGCAAAAAGAACATACGACCGTGTGGGAAAACAATTCACACGGTCGTATGTTTTCAAACCATACGGTCGTATGGATCAAAGGACTAAAGGGCTTCAACGATGACATGGCCGTATTGTTTTGTTCATACAGCCGTATAGAATTTTTCCTACTGTCGATAACTACAATCCACTAAGATTTTTGCGATTAAACTGAACCCCATCTAACAAGTTAAGAATCTTATCTTATACAATCCACCACAGAATCTGGGGCCCTTCTTAGTCCTGGAAGACCCTCTGACGCTGGCTCCCTCTTCTTCTCATCCAAGGATCCGAATAGGGTTAGAGTTTCAGGCTTAAGGTTTTGGTTTGGGTTGAAGGAATCATCAGCGAAGAACAAGTTGGTACGTGAGCTGGAAAGCTTGCAAAAGAGAGATCTTCTTCTCTTCTCTTTTTTCTTTTCTTTTTGATCTCTCTGAAACCCACCTCCTGCTTTCCCAAACTCAGCTGGGTTTGCCACCTAACAAAGGTTAGGTGAGGGTGAATTTGGTGCTGCCACATCCCAAGTAGGAGGTGGCTAAGGTTAACCAATTTGGGTTTGATTTAGAGAAAATGGAAAATACAGTATGATTACTTAGTATACATCTTATACAATATTCACTTAAACACCTATCATATCATTTAATAAGTCCAAGGATGCTTATAGAATTTATTAAAAATAATTTTAATTTCACAAAAAAATCAAGAAAATTATACAAGTCTCCCAAAATTAATACGCATATTTATACGGCCGAGAATAAATACACGTATATGAATTTTGGTGTCATTACATTCTACACACCTTAAAATAAAGTCCGCCCTCGGACTTTCTTAGATTAGGAGTCTAGGAGTAAACCTAAGGATCGTCCCACCTACTGTATATTAGCATGATCTATTATAGTTGTACATATTAAATACACCTACATATATAGGACATACATTCCGCTCATACATTAAGCTCATAACCTAAGAAACCTAAGAAACATACATTTCGCTCATACATTTCGCTCATGTAGAAACACACACACCCTAGTTTCACACACTACATTTATTCAAGTACGTAGTTTTATCGTATATATACATAATAGATCAACACATCAAACACAAATAATACTATGTATACCTTCGCATGCACAAATACCTCACATCTATACAACTATATATCACACTTCTATTAATACCATCCATCCACCTCTTCCTACTAGCTAATCATGCATACATCCGTAATTAAAAGTGTACCATATAATATCAATACACATACACATCCACTCTAGAGGCCTTATTCATTATTCATCCTAATCCCAACCACATATAACTTCACACAATATTATACTTAAGATAGGTATACACAACAAGTATTCATCCATTCCATACCATGTATATAATGCTACAATGTTAATCTAATAATATACTGTTGTTATATGTACCGTACTATAGTAATATAACAAATTATATACACTTAACACGCATATGTCCTTTTTCACATAACTTTATGCATCTAATTATTATACCACGCTTATATAACGGCCTGGTATGAACTTACTACATACATGTCATAAACAAGTACACACATAATCACAACATCAAGACAGCACATGCCTATATACACAATAAATATTATACTTATGACATACATTCATACAAATAATTCCATTTATTCACTCAAGTTCACCCAAATAAGAACACATATATCCACATCCTAATTTATTCATTCATGATACATACACATATATATATTCATATTATAGTCAATCATACAACAATCACTTTATAAGCCACAAGGCTAACATACTCATACATGTGCACACCTATAGATGTATCTAGATACATATATAAGTGCTGACATATGATCAGATATACTTCTATCATAAGTGTATTCATGTCGCCAATAATGGTTACTTAGTATCACCTATGAGTACACATACTACCATATGCATAACATTCAATATACGCATAACTTCAAGCATATTCAAATAGAGAATAATGGCTATCATACGCCATATTAGAGCCTCTCTCATACGCCCTCTCACATAAAGCACCCAAATACAACCAAGTACAAGCACATGTGGGCTTGTACTTGGGTGCTTTATGTAAGATGGCATATGAGAGAGGCTCTCATATGGCGTATAATAGCCATTATTCTCATTCAAATATTGATACATATGTAGTAATAGTTATACACCAATATTTCTACACTCAGATATGCTACACCATACTTCTATAAAATAACTATACACAAATATATCTATTAAGCAAATAAGTATAAACACTTACAATTATATGTGCAACCAAGTGATCGTTTACACTTAACATATGCATAGCATATATCACCACACATCTATATGTAACACATATCATACTAATATGCATATAGTACACTCATTCTTACATAAATATCATATAGAGATCCTTACAGGGACCCACATACAATGAACACATTACATACTCCTTAATCTATATAAATAGTTCTGCATGTCCATGACTCGTCTACATACTAACTCATATAAAGTCCAAGTAAATATAAAAGCAACCGACAAACCTATATAAAAACAATTTACATACAAATATCTCTGTATGTACATACTCAAAGATCTTATTGGGATGTAATGACATATGCATATAGCTACATATATATGGATATATACATGTAAACAACTATCCTTGTCTATTATCTAGAAACTCCATACTTCTAGCTTTCTAGCATCAGGGCTCTATCCCTAAGCTGGATATCTACCCACCTTAGAACTCGACTACCTCTATGGAACATTACTCGTACTACCTTATACACATCGCAGTGTAGAGACCTGCTTGGGCCACCAACTGTAATGGCCCTCTTTCCAGGATATCTGGAAAGTACGAATCCGTCCCAGGTATTCTCCGATTAATGAGTGTTAAGAAGAAAGAGAGAAAGGAAGAGAGCAAAAAGAAAACTGCTGGTCACTGCGCACATGCTGGGAAGTACAAGTAAAGTTCCATTTCATAAATAACGCAAATAATTAAACAAGAATACAACATTTCATTTTATTAATACATTAATACACCTTTATACATATCATCTCTGCACTGAGTACAAAAGAAGTAAACAAGAAAATCTCCCAAAGAATCCCAAAAAGAAAATACTCACACTCTGTACAAGTAAGTCTCACTCTCTAACTACCCCTGGAAGTACAACTGGACACCCTCCGAGGATCCATCTCTGAGTAGATCCTGAGTCTAACTCTAATCTGACAGTTCTACTTCTAGACCTGGAAAAGTAAATGAGGCACGTCAACGCGTGACCCAGTAGGATTCTTAACTAAGCTAGGTAGGACCCAGTTTAGAACCAGACTACCTATCTAAGAAGGGTGGTCTAACAAGTAAGGGTCACAGTGCATAAAAAGCATTCACGACATGATATGCAAGCATTAACGAAGAACTTGTAAAGCATGCATATGTAACCATATTATATCATGCAAGTGTTAAAAGTAAACACAGAAACATGTTAACATGGGATGGCAGCATTAAAGTAAACAAAGGTGTAGCTTAGCATGAGATAACAACATTTACTTATCAAAAGAACCAGTTAACATGTGGTGGCAGCATTTATGAATTAAACGACAATTACTTTAAATTATCACTTATATGCCTGGGAACCCGCGTAAATAATAAGACACTTCAGGAGCTGGACTTCACCCAAGGTGGGTGAAAAATGGTACCTTAACCAGCGACACGAGCACTGGAGGAGCCTCTCGTAACTCCTCGGAAGGGAGTGAGAAATCTCAGGTTTTCAGTGGAAAACGGAGCAAACCTTCATTACCGTCATGGTGCATCACGAGTACACCACCAGCCTCTCTAACTCTGCCCACTCCCCCTGCCTACTCACAGGAGTGCGAGTGAGAATCAAGCTATGCCCACACCTAGCCAACTCCTCACTCATGAGTGCTAGTGTGAGTCTCAGCTATGTCCGCTCCTTAAGACATACTCTTTACACGTGTCCTCCCAAACCCATATCTAAAGTCTCACCCATTTATGAATTGATCGAGAACTTCAGAATCTTTTTCTCATTCACACACTTATTCCATCATTTCATGATTTCATTTTAATGGTCTTAAGACCACTTTCACATTTCACATGGATATCCTTTCATATCCATTCATTGTCATCATTTACTTTTCCAATTTCATATGAAAATCACAAGGTAACCATATGTTTGCTTTCTTTCATAAAAATATGAGTTATTCCATAGATTTCATGCTTTCAACATGGAGTATTAAACAAGTAAACTGATTCATAACGTATCATGGCAATATATGTACAACGTAGCAAATTATTCATAAAAGAACAAAAGAAGTAGTAAATAAACAACTCCAGATTCTGGCCTCCAGATTCATCAACATATATCAGGCAGGTGTTGTTATATTTAGCTTTCAGTAAAAACATAAAATTGTAGATAATTTAGTTAGCTTTCCAGATTGTCCAAGATCATAGGATTTGGAGATCTGTGGTAAGAGTTATGGCTTTTTTACCACATTGTGGTAAAATCTTTCTAAAACTGACACTATGTTACAAATCGTTTGTTTACACATATCTACAATCAAAATTAGGCTTTCCTTTCTTCTTAAGAATTGTAGCTAACTTCATTACCTTTCTGAAACATCTTGGATCATCAAATGTGGAGTTTTCTACCAAGAGTTATGAATTTTTGAATATGTAGAAAAGTTGCACAAAATGAGACAATTAGGCCACACGGCCGTATGGTTTATTCCATACGTCCGTATGGCAAAAAGAGCATACGACCATGTGGGGAAACAATTCACACGGCCGCATGTTTTCAAACCATACGGCCGTATGGATCAAAGGACTAAAGGGCTTCAACGATGACATGGCTGTATTGTTTTGTTCATACGGCCGTATAGAATTTTTCCTACTGTCGATAACTACAATCCTCTAGGATTTTTGCGATTAAACTGAACCCCATATAACAAGTTAAGAATCCTACCTTACACAATCCACCACAAAATCTGGGGCCCTTCTTAGTCCTGGAAGACCCTCTGACGCTAGCTACCTCTCCTTCTCCTACAAGGATTCGAATAGGGTTAGAGTTTCAGGCTCAAGGTTTTGGTTTAGGTTGAAGGAATCATCAGCGAAGAACAAGTTGGTACGTGAGCTGAGAAGCTTGCAAAAGAGAGATCTTCTTCTCTTCTCTTTTTTTCTTTTCTTTTTGATCTCCCTGAAGCCCACCTCCTGCTTTCCCAAACTCAGCTAGGTTTGCCACCTAACAGAGGTTAGGTGGGGGAGAATTTAGTGCTGCCACATCCCAAGTAGGAGGTGGCTAAGGTTAATCAATTTGGGTTTGATTTAGAGAAAAATGGAAAATACAGTTTGAATACTTAGTATTCATATTATACAGTATTCACTTAAACACATATCATATCATTTAATAAGTCCAAGGATGCTTATAGAATTTATTAAAAATAATTTTAATCTCACAAAAAATCAAGAAAAGTATACAAGTCTCCCAAAATTTATACGCATATTTATACGCCCGAGAATAAATACACGTATATGAATTTTGGTGTCATTACACCTTGGGTCATGTATAAGTTTTAATTTTTCTTATTGCCATATGATGATGACCATATAATGGGCAATTTGTCCCTAAGTTATTAAGAAATACGTGGTAATTGACTTGAAGGTTCATTTATAATGAGCAACTGCCTATTACCTGCTTTAAGTTCATGAGAAAATACAGGTTTACGTGAGGGCTATAAATATAATTTATTTTATGAACATATAATTGGCTGATGTAACATTTTCAGAATGTGGACTTGGGTCATGTATCATTTTAAGTTTTTTTGGATTGGTTCCTTCGGTCTGTTTATGTGCAATGTTGGATTTGTGTTGGAAAATAAGCTGTTAGTCATTTTCAGATTGTGGACTTAGGTCATGTAGTCGTTTCAGATTTTTTTGGCTTGGTTCCTTGGGTCTGTTGATGTGTAATAGTGGATGTGTGTTGGAAAAAATGCTTATGTATCATTTTCTTCTTGGGGAATTGGGTCATGTAGATATTTTTTGGCTTAGTGCCTTGGGTCTGTTTATGTGAGATTGTTGGATTTATGTTGGAAAATAAGATGTTGGGTCTTTTTTAGATTGTGGACTTGGGTCAAGTAGCAGCTTCAGATTTTCTTGGCTTGGTTCCTTGTGTCTGTTGAAGTGTACTGTTGGATGTGTGTTGGAAAAAAGCTTCTGTATCATTTTCTTCTTGTGGAAGCAGTTTCAGATCTTTTTGGCTTGTTTCATTGGGTCTGTTTATGTGTAATGTTGGATTTGTGTTGGAAAATAAGCTGTTGTATCATTTTTAAATTGTGAACTAGAGTCATGTATCAGTTTCAGATTTTTTTTGGCTTGTTTCCTTGGGTTTGTTGATGTTGATGTGTACTATTGGATTTGTGTTGAAAAAAGCTTCTGTATCATTTTCTTCTTGTGGAATTGGGTGATGTATCATTTTCGTTTATTTTGGATTGGTCCATTGGGTCTGTTTATGTGTAATGTTGGATTTGTGTTGCAAATTAAGCCAATGTATCATTTTCAGATTGTGGACTAGGGTCATGTATCAGTTTCAGATTTTTTTTGCCTTGTTACCTTTGGTCGGTTGATGTGTTATGTTGGATTTTTGTTGGAAAATAAGCTTCTGTATCATTTTCTTCTTGTGAAATTGGGTGATTTATCAGTTTCATTTATTTTGGCTTGGTTCATTGGGTCTTTTTATGTGTAATGTTGGATTTGTGTTGCAAAATAATCTGCTGTATCATTTTCAGATTGTGGACATGGGTTATGTATCGGTTTCAGATTTTTTTGGCTTGGTTCATTGTGTCTGTTGATATGTAATGTTGGTTTTGTGTTGGAAAAAAAGCTTCTGTATCATTTTCTTCTTGTGGAATTGGGCGATTTATCAGTTTCATTTTTTTGGCTTGTTTCCTTGTGTCTGTTTATGTGTAATGTTGGATTTGTGTTGGAAAATAAGCTTCTGTATCATTTTTTGATTGTGGACTTGGGAGATGTAATAGTTTCATTTTTTTGTAATATGTCTATGTATATCTTTTGCTTGCCTCCGTTGTCCATCTTTATTTCATGCTATGTACAAATGAGCATCGGATCCAGCTCTTCTATTCAATCCAGTCCCAGAGTTGCGCCAGGTGGTGAGTTAGATGCAGATGCAAGTGACAGCAAGGTTTGCCACTGTGGGCTACGGGTTGCCCGGAGGACATCATGGACCCGGAAAAACCCTGGATGGAGATTTTGGAGCTGTCCATCTCGAAGGACTCAATACAAATTCTACGAATGGAATGATCCCCCACACTCGGACTGGTCCTCATATGTGATACTGCAGTTACTGGATGAGCTTGAAAGAATCCCCCCACATGCATCCTCCTCCACAGCGTTCTCTGATAGGAGGCTTTTAGAGATAGAGGGGCGGTTGGCCACGCTTGTGGGGCGATTTGAGTGAACCATGGTGAAAATGGTCACCATCCTATCCGATTACAAAACCATTAAGTTGGTTTTGTTTTCGCTCATAGGTTTGATGTTTTGTTTCTTATTATTGATTATTAACAAGAGTGTTTGATGGAGACGATACAATGTAATACTTTATTAATGTATGTTATGTCAACTGGTATGCACAATGAGTTTGTAATTTGTATATGATATGTATTTTGAATATGCGTGCTTAAGTAGGTATGTGAAATGGATTGTGGTATCTGTTGCTTGCGTTCTTTGCATTGCATGCGTCCCACATCTTGTTTGTATTTGCAATAGTTGCAGTTGTATACGATCTGAATCTTGACGATGAAATTTGATTGTGATTTCTGTTGCTTGCGATGCATGCCTTGCCTGCTTTAATATGTAATATTTAAAATGTAATTAATTAATTATGATTTTAGTATTTAATTTGGATATTTAACTTTTAATTCGGTTAGGAGGATTTAAATATGCTTATTTAATAGTTAATTAGTTATTAGTTATTAGTTAGTTAAGTATGTGTTTCATATTTTTCTTCAATAAGAGGTTGGGGGTAAGTTCACCTCAAAAAACCATAACCAACTTCCAACTTTCCTCATCCAACAATCACAATCTCAGTTTAACCAAAAGAAACACACTACTTTAGTGTGGGACCCACAAACAAATCCCAAACCCACTTTCCAACTCATTTTCCAACAAAAGAAACACAAAACTCGTCTTCTCTCCCACCAAAATTCCAACCAAGATTTACTATTCACAACAGTAAATCACATGCCATTCTCATGCAAAGAAACATGCCCATATACGAGTCGAGTCCAGCAAGAGTTAGCGAATATAATCTCATCATATATTGTTGTATGGTTGATGAGACTTTAGTACCGGGTACATATCCTGATCTTAACTACGCAACCATCTTTATAGGGAGGGTCAAGATCAGCCGTGATTAGTGAACGTTGCCTCTCCATATATTTGTTGGTGGATGTGGGGTATATCCTCATCTTAGCTATGCGACCACCTCCCGAGAGGGATCAGATCAACAAGAATTAGCTAATGTTACATCTTTGGTTGATAGGATGTCAGCATTGAATGCATATCCTCATCTTAGTTAGTGGGTCGATTTTAGCTTGTGGATCCGAACCATACATTCGAGCTCATTCCAATTCTCAATACTCTCTCGCATTTCATATATTTTATATTATCTTCGTCAAGTTCTCATTTGAGCAACGGAGGAGCCGAAGCCGGAACCCCACACCGAGTTCAACTTGTTAACGCTCTTGGCTGATGTATCATGTATAGGTCACCTGACTTCTATACAAGTCGAAGAAGAGTAGTTCGGATGCACTTGGTAGTACGACATCACATGGACATCATAACACAGTAAGCAAACTTAAAGAATAGGATATCATCACTAAATCATGTTGAAATGTGTACACAAATTCAACGTCAAGAGAAACACCCGGCAATCATCTGAGCACTAACTTCACAAATCGTGGGCCACTTAAAGCAACTACTTCCAACGAACTCGTGGGCAACTTCCTCAATAACTACTTCACGATCATGCACCTCAAAACTCCCTAGGCTTCATGCATATAAATTGGAACAAGCAAGAATCTTCACCCTCCATCACTAACAATGGCAGCAAGCTCATCCATATTCGACAAGTCCTTCAAGGGGGCAGCCAACCTCGTCAAGCTCCTCCCAAGTGGCACAGTCTTCATCTTCCAGTTCCTCAGCCCTCTCCTCACCAACAAGGGCCAATGCACAACCACCAACAAGTACTCAGCCATCGCGCTCCTCGTCCTGTGTTCGTCTTCCTGCTGCTTCTCGTCCTTCACCGACAGCTACACCAGCGATGGCAGGGTCTACTACGGGGTGGTCACCGCCAACGGGCTGTGTACGTTCTCAGGCTCAGGCTCAAATCCGAAGAAGGACCTTTCGAGGTACAAGCTGAGGTTTGGAGACCTCGTTCACGGGCTCCTCTCCCTGCTTGTGTTCGGGGCCGTTGCTGTTCTGAACCCGAACATCGTCGGCTGTTTCTACCCTTCGCTTGGAGTAGAGTACAGAACGGCCGTTATAGCCCTGCCTGCAGTCATCGGAGGCTTATCGAGCTTTGTTTTTATGGTGTTTCCAAATACTAGGCATGGGATTGGATACGCTGCAATCTTAACCTCAGAGAGTTCTTCCCAGTGTTAAGAAAGCTAAATTTACACGCAGCATATCCCTTGTGTTTGTTGTATGCACCGACATAATCTATTGCTTTCCCTTTTCCCTGTCAACTCTAAAGAATTAGAGACTACTTAGATTAGGGTGTGTTTGCTGAATATATGAACCACAGCCATAACTACCAATCAAAGTATAATGTTGAGAAATCAAGGATGAGATGCGGGCTGCATTCAACTAAAAGCTCAACAGAATGTGTCCAGATTGCCCTGTCCGGGTCAAACCTGATTAAATTATGGAGCTTGAATATCATCTAAAGCAAGAGGACATCAAGCACAGATTCCGCAAAAGCCAATAGAATCAAGATAACCTTTGAATGATAATAACTTTTGCATGCATTCTCGATTGATTCGGATATTTGTTAATGTAAACAAATTTATCTATCCATCAGGGGATGAAAAAAAAAATCTAACTTCTAATGAATTTTACAGAGCCACCCTGGTAGTTATCAACCACAACGGTGCGAACTTGAAATCAGATTGAATAGTCTCTCGCTTATACAAACAGGATAAAAGCTATGTTGATATGAATTTAACTGATGACGTTATACACACTCGAGACATGACACTGGTTCTGCTCTCTGACTCGAGAACGATAAAAATGCTTAAATACATTTGGCTGGATAATCCACGCTGGAAGCACATTTCTTGGCAGGAGGAAAGAGTTGTGCAGCAATTCAGTGCGACGGTGTGGATATAAAGCTAAGGACACCCTTACCAGAGTCTGGAAGAAGCCAAAGTTATACCTGAATCCATAGTAGAAATCCATTAGTTCAGGTTATTAGTAGCTGCGAGCATTTCATTCAAAAAAGAATATGTCAATTACTTCCATAACCTTCTATAATAACAATGATCTTTTATAAAATAATAATAATAATAATAATAATAATAAATTTATAATGGGAAAATGCATAGAACTTTGGAAATGAATCCATTGCAGCAATTCGAGTTTTTTGGTGGATGTACTAGAGGGTGAGTTTTTGCCATCTGAGATGTGCATGTACTAAATGGGGAGTTTTTGCCATCACATGGAAACTAATCCAGAAAATAAGATGAGAGGTTTTACCATGCTGGTACATTAAAAAAAAGACATCACATTAAGGCAAATGACAGAACAATAAGGGTCAAAAATGCATTGATGACCTAAAATACATAAAATAATCTGGCTTTTCGGTAGCGCAAAGATTTGGATGAAGAACAAATGAATTTTCTAGAACCTTGATAACTGACCGAAAAAAGAATCGTACCCAGATTAGTACTTCTCTAAACCAAGGTCCTAAGGACATGAGAGAGAATACATTATTCAAGCCAATGCATGCAACGAATTTCTAAACCGCCTATTGAATAACAATTCTCTCAACATCCACAAATATAAGCATACTAGCGAATGCCCGTGCCCGGAGGGCACGGCGAAGGTCGTCTCCCGAGTGCGAAACCGAGGGGACAGCCGGTTCACGTACAAAATGGCGACGGTGGCGGTTGTCTCCTGAGCGCAAGAACGACGGGGACAATCGTCTTCCGGACGCACTACCGACGGCAAAAAGAAACCCTGGGTTAGTCGTCGCAGGGGCACAAAAGCAGGGAATAAAGAGCAAAACAACATGGGAACAAAGCGGAAAAAGAGCAATTGCAAATCCGTAAATAGGGGGAAGAGGAGGGGTCTTTGGGTTTTAAGAAAAAACAATGGCAAACTTGTAAATAAGGGGATGTGGTGGGCTTTTGTTTGGTGGTTTCACCAAAACACCCAATCCCACACCCAACCACTCACCCACACTCCATTGGGCCTCCACTCTCCCAAACATTTTGTCCTTGTCATATTTTGATACCATGTAGGACAAAGATTCAAAAAAGTCCTCATTTGTATAATAGATGTCAACCTCGGGTGCAGCTTGTGGCGCAACAGGAGAGTGATATCATGTCTTATATAATCAATTTTTATCATCTTCCTTTCTATGCCTATATCATATCATTAATGTAACCAGCCTAAGCCCTGCAAAAAAGTTGCACGCAACAAATTCTCTGGACCCAGTGAAACCTCATGAAAGACGAATTATAGCTAGTGTAGAACTTCCTCTCAAGGGCATTCTACCACTACAAAAGTAAGAACACAACGACTACATATCCACAAGGAATTAAGTGTCAAACGCAGGTTGAGTAGGCAGATGCAACATCATTACGAGTGAGCATACGAGACCTACAAACCAAAACGAGACGTGGGAATTGGTGGCTCACTAATGTGTTTGATCTATGCATTCGGCGAGGGTATGCAAAAATCGGATTCAACATATAAGGACAATTTGAGTCCTTCTGTATTATGTTTTTAGGATCTTTTGAAAATCCTTTTGAAAGAAGATTCTTATATTTTGTTGTATTTTATTTAATAGTCCGAGTCATATTATGAGTCAAAGTATGAGTTTAGCAAGGAATTTGCTTCTATAAATAGTGGCCTGTACTCAAACTTTTTGATTATAAGTGATTGAATAAAATTTAAGTTTTTAAAACCTTGCATGTAATCTTTAAAATCTTTTGCAAATCGTCCAGGCGATAGGTCCAACAGAATCTTCAATAAGCGAGGCACTAAAGTCGATGATCATTTGATTTCTGTGGTGAGGAGCCAAAACATATATTATACAATTCACGAAGTTTGTCCTACGTGGCGGCAAAAGTATGACTATGACAAAATCTTTGTCCTACGTGGCGGCCAAATATGACTAGGACAAATTTGATGGCCAAAAAACCCAAAAGTTTTTCAATTTTAATTTTTTGTAAATCTCACATTACTTGGTGTAACCAAATTTTTTTTCCCATCACCCTTAACCGCACACACACACACGTTTTTGTTCTCACGTTTTTTCCTCAGTTTTTTGCTTTTCTCAATTTTCTTCCAATCACCCTTAACCACACAATTTTTTTGTTCGTAATTATTTTCGTTTCTCATCTTTTTTTCTCATTCTTGGGCTGCAACCCTCTCAAAACCACCTCTCGATTTTTGCTCAAACCCCCATATCACGAAGCACGTCTCACACAACCATCTCTCAACTCCTCATATCGCGAACGATCCCTCAACTCCTTAGATCTCGATCGATCTCGCGAGTACTTCTCTGTTGATTCAATCTGTCGCTAAAATTTTGTTATTTTATAATTGATGTCCCAAAATTTTTAGAGGGGAAAATAATTTTTTAACTGAACCGTGCCCGAGGGCACGGGTTATGACTAGTACTTATCCATTAGATGTAGAAACCCATAATTAGTACTTCCCCTAATTCTTCCATCACATCTTTACAACATTCTGTTCCGCATTAGGTTTGGTATCAGAGTTGCAGGTACAAATTTACCCTTCCATCATATTATTTCTTCCTCCTATTTCTTTATCATCATCCTATTTTTAGCATAAATTAATTAGGTTCATCTTAGCATAAATCGCAGCAGGCGGGCGGGGCCCGCCCACGGGTCCACAACCCCTGGGCGGGCCAGACCGGGCCCGACGACCCCCAAACATCGTTCCACGGGGCCAGTGTATTTAAATGAATGGACTCAACATATTTCAGGAATGAAATACCTTTTGCCAACCAAAATGAATGTAGCAAACTTCCTACACTACGCTACTAGCCTATGGGAAGGCACAGCTTTAGCATGGCCTCCCAACTAGAAATAATAAATCCCACAAAAATACTAAATATAACATCCAAACCAAAACCGAAGCAATTTCCTAGTTAGTATTACTACTATATAGTGATATTACGGGGGACGCTTTCAATGATAAAAAAAATTATGAATACTTGCTGTGAAAATGATGCTGTGGTATATGCCAATTAGAAGAATTTGCTGCCACATACATCAGTTTCATCTTTCACCTAAAATCTAAAGAGAAGAAGGTTTTCTGGTTAAGAAACTTTTTTCCCATCCCTTTTCCATTGAAAAATTTAATAAAACAAAAATATGAATATTTAATACACGTTGCCAGTCCTGATGGAAATATGGCAGATGTGCACAGTATAGTGTATTTAAAGAAAGCGTGTATGGAAACTATACAGCAAGTGTGAAAATAATAAAGCACAAAAACAAATGGAAAAAAAATAAAATATTCTAAACTTGGTGCTTCATGTTACTCTAAATATTCACCTGACATAAATGTACAATTTGATTGTCCTCCAGAATATGGCGGATGGAAAAAAAACAGAAAAAATATTACCCATTAGGTAAGAAGAAAAGATTTTTAAAACCCCTAAAAACCCAAAATACAAAATCATTCGAAAAAATGGAATCCAGAGTTTGAAAGGAAATATACAAGGGAGAAAACATTTTTAAAAAAGAAATTTATTAAAAATAAGAGGTTCAAAAGGGGTTGTAAATGCTTCAAATGTACCAAAGGACACTTTGCTAATGAATGTCCCACCAAAATAAATGTAGTAATTGAAGACATTGAGAAATATGCTATCAATATTGGGACAATTGAAGAAATACCAAGGGATGCCACTTTATCTATATATGAAGTTAAAAGTATATACTCCCAATATTCCGAAGTCTCAGAAGAGAACTCAGAAGAGTCCATAGAAGACTTGACAAACTTTTGATAAAATATAACATAAATGTGGTAACTATAAATATAATTTTTAACCAAGTCAATTAACCCCACTTATAATATACGCGATACTTCCCAAAAGAGAATCACAAAATTCTACAGGATACCTATTATATGCTAGTAGAAGCGAAAGATTTAAAAGACACTGAACCATCAAAATATTCCTAGGTTTAATCATACAAATATCATTTGGATATTATGGGATTAATCATAATATACAAAAGCACAGAAAAGAAAATATGTTCATTACCTACAGAATCATAGAACCTATGACTAACACATGCATATCTGCTAATGAAAAGCACGAGCTTAGAAGACAGAGACTATGAGATTGAACTAGGAGATCCAATAGGGCTACTAGTAATCCATAGATACAAAGATACATATAATAAAAGAAGACTTATATGAGAAAAATACATATACCCCATAGGGTACACCAACACCTCGAGGAAAAGAAAAGGAAGCATATTATGAATATAGAATATATATGAATACACTAACTTTGGAAGACACTACTAATACTAGCCTACAAGACAGCGTTGTGGAACAATTTGTCATCACAGATGAAGACCTTGAAAAACTAAATGAAGCAATTCCATGCTCGGATAAAAAAGAAATATATAAACCACTTTCGTTTAAATCTAGATTCCTAAATCAACACACATATATCTTAGAACGAATGCAAAGAAATATTGAATTAAGAGAAGAAGATTTTTCTTCCATTAAACTTTTTGATAAAATTAAAATAGAAAAACTCCGTAAAAATACCAAAAAATGAAATATCTACACATAGGGATAATACAATTAAAAATCACAGCTCTATTCGAATCTGGAATAAATACGCCAATTATGATAGTATATCGTGATGAACACATTATCAATAATCCTATAAATAGCGTTATTGGTGGTGTTAAATCTAACCTGTCAAATCGATTATTTTGTGTAAATATACATCTAGAATTTTGTGATAGCTTAGATGATCCAAACATAGAAAAAAAATAGAAAATTGCAATCCCTGAAAATAATGCCATCGAAAAAAATATTTTTTTTTTCGATTTCGCCCTTACCAAGAGAATTTGAACAAGATTGCATTATTGGAGTAGACAACCAACATAAAATTTCACCATTCAATGAATACTATTTTGAATTAGATGGTGCCTTAGTACCTAAAGTACCATTCAATGTCAACCTTTCTCCACATTACATCCCATCAACACAACATCATCCTCATAAAAGCAAACTAATAAATCATGTAGATCAACCATCCAGAATAAGTACTAAAATCTGTATGTATAATTTAAAAACTCATACTAGAACCATTATACTCAGATGATCCACTAAAATGGTTTGAAAAAAACACCAAGATATTGTAAAATCAAATTATTAGACCAATATAGAAGATCTAAGATTAGAGCGAATAGTATAATGGTATCACATGTAGACGAAGAAGAATTTGCTAAGCAGATACAAGATCTAGAAAATCTCAAAATTATACAAAGAAGCTTTAGCCCACATTCCTCACCTGCATTTTAAGTAAGAAATCATGCTGAAATAAAACGAGGAAAGGCCAAATGGTAATAAATTATAGAAAACTAAACAATACTAAATTTGATGGTTATTTTATTCTATATGCAGAACAACAAATCAAACAAATACAAGGAACTAAATGTTATAGTAAATTCGATGCTAAGTCAGGAATTTGGCAATCAAAATTAGCAAACAACTTTCATAAAATTAACCGCTTTTAGTTGCCCACAAGGACTCTATGAATGTCTAACAATGCCATTTGAATTGAAAAATGCTCCTCAAGTATTTCAAAAATGGATGAACTCTATATTTGGACATTTACCTTATATAGTAGTATACATAAATGACATTTTAGTGTTCTCCAATTCTGCTGAAGAACATAAAGATCATTTATTAACAGTAATACAACTATTACTAGACAATGGAATAATATTAAGCCATAAAATTGAACTTTTCAAAACTGAAATAGAATTTTTAGGTAAAAATATAAAACAAGAAAAAGAGGAATTACAACATCATATCTACTCAGAAATAAAAGATTTTCCTAAGAAATTTAGTGCTCTCAAATAGCTACAAAGTTTTTAGGTTTCATGTCAGCTAAAATACAAAACCTTCAAAATATAGTAAAGGACCAAAAAATACTCTACTACCCTACATGTGAACAAACAAAATATAAACAAGATACATGTGAACAACCTAGAAGATGAAATACAGATACAATTTCAATCAACTTATCTTCCACAGAAGAAGAGGAAATAGAAAAAAATGAAAAATATAGTAAAGGACCAGAAAATACTCTATTACCCTACAGACGAAGACAATTACCTTACAAACAGATGCTTCGGATTATTTTTGGTCAGGGATTCTTTTAGTAAAACAAAAAATGAGATTGTTGCATATACATCCAGAAAATGGGATAAAACTCAAGTAAAATATGCTACATATGACAAAAATTACTAGCTATAAAATTATCCATTAGAAGTTTAAGAGTTTATCTATTTGATAGGCATTTCATAATAGAAATGGATAATAAATCAGTTGTTCAATTTTTAAAAAGGAAAACCATTACTAACCCCAAAGAAAATCTATGACGGATTAGACTTGCTATGTATCTCGAAAGTTTTAATTACGATTTTAAATATATTCCTGGACATACTAATAATGCTGCTCACATACATTACAGACCATGAGTGAAGATGATGATCTCAGCCGCAAGCTGAGATAGCTTCTCGACCAGGTGAAGCACCAAGCAGACTAACAACAAACAGGCATGGCTGAGATAGCTTCTCGACCAGGTGAAGCACCAAGCAGACTAACAAAAAACAGGCATGAAAAGGGCCAAGCAAGTTTCCACAAAAAATGCATCTTCTCCCACAAGAGGAACAATTCAGCTACTACAAACAACAACAACCCAACATGCTACTTCAGCACAACTGGCCCAACATGCTCAACCTAACTATGATGGAAAGACAACAAGTCATCTATGTTGACCCCTCTAGAAGAAATTTTTTAAGAAGGTGCTTATGCATGTTTCATTTCTCCTTCATAATTTGAATCCATGCAGGTTAATTTTTATTTGCATTTGTCTTGACATAACTATGATAAATTTTTTACCTTTATCTAACTATGATGGATTGTTTTAAGTTAAAATGCTTTAAATCACATGCTCAACTTTCTAAGATTAAAATAAATTTTATCCACAAAAGCCATGGCAAAGATACAAGATGGATGCAGCTAAGCACATTTAGATTGAGTGGAACAAAGATGGTACATAAAATTCAAAGCAAACCAACATACACACACAAATAATAAAGTTATTAACTTTAAAGTAAGTTTAACATTAAAAAATAAATCACATATTCACTTTTAAAACAATGCTAACAACCCATCCAATTAAGCGAGCTAACGCAACCCCAAAAAATACAATAGCAAGTGAGCATATATATGGGAACTAGCAAACCGCAAGTTGACAAGGTCTGCTGGTGGATTGCACATATCATTACAATTTTTATATACGGTAAATGTTCCTGACATTCTAGCAGTATCATTCTAGCAATATGATGAGAACGTGGTAGGGTAGAAAGGAGATTTACTATAGATAAATGGGAAATACAAAGATATTGACCTCAATTAGGGAGGACAACTCTCCTAGGATCTAAGACTAGCTTCTGCTCCTAAACTCCTACTTCAAATTTCTAATGTTCTTCTCCATTTTCTTCATCCCCCTTCTCCATTTTCTTCATCTCCCAAGACTAACCACTTCCCTCCTATTTATAGGGCTGATTTGACCCTATTTACAAAATTACCACTCGGGCACCCAATTACAAAATTACTCCTCGGGCCTCAAAACTACAAAATTACCACGACTGTAGCTACAATCCTCATTCTCAACGCAATTCCACTCTCAAAAACCCACCTTGTCCTCAAGGTGATGCAAGAAATCCACGAGTGTGCTTCACCAAGTGTTGGATCACGTCTCCTCGCCTCCTCCTGGATCAAACGATCACCCACGAGGGCTGCCCTCTTCGAAATGTTACTACAAGAGTCGGAGAGTGTCCGCGGCTAAGTCTTCTACATACTGGCTCTTTCCGTTCTGAATTTTGACTTCAAATGGCCCCAGACTTGTCAAAATACAGAAGCCACGTAGAAAATCCACCGAAAATAGACCCAAAAATCCGAAAATTCACACGGCTTACTGTGCATGGGCCGATCGCTCGGCTAAGGGAGCAGCTGGATCGAGCCGCCAGTGTTGCGGTGACAGCTCGCCGGTGCCAATCGCGTTTTACGGTGACTCCGGTGGCCGATGGCGACGAAACTTGGTCCGATGCGTTCGTCTCGGCCGGACGCAACCGTTGGTGGTGGTGGCGGGCCCAGATTTTGTCGTCAGTGTCGCTGGCGATGCTCGAAAAGTCCCGCAGAGGGCCGCCGGGGTTTCGATCGCATCGCAAGGGGCCCTCGATGGCTCTCTTGAGTTCTGGCTAGCCTCTTGGGGGTCGCCGGGGTCAGGGCGGCCCCAGGAGAGTCGCCAGAGTCGGTGATGCCCTCTGGGAGCTCACCCAACTCAGGGCGGGCCTCTGGGGGTTCGTCGCAGTCGCGGTGGCCCTCCAAGGGCTCGTCGGAGCCCGTGTGACGAAGGAGGAGGCCGCCGTCGCTGATGGCTCTGCTCGCCATCCCTTGTCGACGTCGGATCTGAGTCGTCGACATCTGTAGACTTCAGATCTGTGATGTTTCCCTTCATCTTCTCCCGATCTGGTGTCAAAATCTTCGTCGAATGGTGTAACGCCCGATACCCGGGTGCAGTTACTTTTGTACTATTTTATGCAGGTCATGCAGTTACCAGTGGAAACAACGTGGAGCAAGCAGAAATTAACTGAATTTAAAATACTCCTTTCATTACCATAATGTCAGAATTACAACGTTACATACAATAAAATGAAAGTACATCATCACTCTAATGCTGAAACTTAAATACATGGAAATGAAGATACAATGTCACTCACACCCAACCGGTCGCCAAAGCTCGTCGTCCTGAACTGAAAGCTACGTCTCCTCGTACACCGGTGCATCCACGTAGTCTTGATGGTCACCTGGTGGCAACAACAGAAGTGGTACCACCGCTCAATAGAGTAGATTTATCAAATCAAGCAACAACATTGATAACAATACATGAATAGAAAGGTATATTAACGAACATGTATAAGAGGTGATGCACCAAGGCCTAACAATTTATGGTTATTTCGGTGTCGTTCATTTACTATGAGACTATGCTATTAACGGAGAGCACGATGTGCAACCCGGAGACCATCTTGGACCGCAGGATGCTACCCTGTGTCGAGTCTAGAAGTCAATTGTGACGAGGACTCAGGATCCGTAAACGAAAATCTTCCCAGATACGGGCCGAAAGCAGGGCTCCAATTGCTCCCGCACTCTCTCATTTATAAGTTTCCACAAACCCCAGCAAGTTATGTAAAGTCGATCAATTTGTCAGTGTGATTGTCGTGTGTTTGACAAGGTAATATTAGTGTTGTCTACTTGTTTTCTAGGTTGCATGTCAGTAGAGCCAATTTCAATTATATCTGTAACTTTCAGGGATCATCCACATTTCATATCCTTTAAACCACATAATTAAGGGTTCTGTATAAGAATTCAATTCATGTCCCAACATTAATATATGTCAAACGAGGTATACTGCATCAAGTCACAACTTTTCAGTATCTTTGCATACATGTCCCTTAACTATGGAGTTTAAAGAGGATACCCGCATTCTAATCTTCACATGCGTATAGGTAACATCCACGTTAGATTTAAAAGACTTAATAATATACTGACATCAAGAGATGCATCTTTGGTTACATGAGTTAAACTTTTCGTCCTTAAATCTCAATTCAAAATTAAAATAACTCTTTTATGAAAGTCCAGTTTTCAAGACCAACATTTGATACATCTGAAATGTACACGAAGCATTTGATAAAAATATTTCTTTCCTTGAAAGGAAAACTAAAACTTTCATTAACTACGACTTATTCCGAATATACAACTCAACCCCAAAATGTTGACTGAGGAGGGATCAGATTTCACAATTTTTTTGACATCCATGGAACTCTACAGTCTACCAGTCAAGGTGGGGGTTTTGCCACGATCTAACTAGGCGCAGAATACAGATTCGAACAACCAAGTCAAGATCCCATATACAATATCTGAGAGCCAATGGCCCAAGGAGACAGTCAGCTGGAAGACAGTTCTGAAACTGGCAACGGATAGAGGCCCAAGAAACAACCAAAATTAAAAAGATCATACTAATTGAAGCCAGAAATTAGTGTAGAGTGATAGCCCAAACATATATTCGCAAGAGGATAACACCCAGGAAAATTCCATGGAAATAATTACAACCGCGGCAACCCCCAACCCCCACCTGGCGGCCAACTAAGTGTAGGGAAAACTCAACCGAGAGCCTCACATAGAGGCAATGATGAAAATCAAAAACCCTGGGCAGGTTGCCAGGAGTTAAGGTCATGAAAATCAATTACACGTGAATCAACATTTCCCCCAAAACTCAAAATTTCCAAAAATTACCTTCGATTGATTATATGATTCACGAGGAAATAATATGAAAAAACTGAAAGCTTGAGGAGATAAAAAATCTAACTTTTTTGCAGCCAATAATCGAGAAACCAAAGAACGAAAGCTCCCAGAAAAATCCAAATAATACCCGCAATGAACAAATTCCAGATCTGAAAAAGACCAAGCCGAAAACCCACAAATTTAAATAGACTTACAGGTTTTGTCGCAATTGAAGAGAAGAGAGGAGATCTGAAGTTATAGGGCTCGAAGGAGCCGTTGGAGAGAAGATCGTGGAGGCGTGGGGTCGTGGCGAGATCCTCTCGCGTAATCGAATAAGAGGAGAGGCGACGGTTGCGATTCCTGCAGAAGAGAGAGGGGGGAGGCGATCGTGGGGTCGTGGCGAGATCCTCTCGCGTAATCGAATAAGAGGAGAGGCGGCGGTTGCTATTCCTGCGGAAGAGAGGGGGGGGGGGCGGTCGTGGCATCGATCGCTCAGAGCGAGCGAAGCGCGCGTGCGAGAGAGCAGCTGTCGCTAGCCCTAGAGAGGCTCGGGTTTGAGAAAATGAGGGAGATTTGGCGGCAGCTGCAAATAAAAGAAGCCCCACTTGGGCTTTGGGCTGATGGGCCGCACAAAATAACAAAAAAATGTTTTTTTTAAAAAGGCACATTACAAATGGCAGCAATTCTCCGACATCCTCTACTGACGCCGACATGTATTTTAACGTCTCCAACATCGCTAGCTGCATTTCCTCTTCCCAAGCTTCGAGCCTTCTTGGTCCCGTCAAGAGAATCTTTGCTCTGATATCACTTGATGAGAACGTTCTGGGGTAGAAAGGGGATTTACTATAGATAAACGGAAAATACAAAGATATTGGCCTCAATTAGAGAGGAGGCCCACTCTTCCAAGATCTAAGACTAGCTTCTACTCCTAAACTCATATTTCAAATTTCTACTGTTCTGCTCCATTTTCTTCATCCCCCAAGACTAACCCCTTCGTTCCTATTTATAGGGTTGATTTGACCCGATTTATAAAATTGCCCCTCGGGCACCCAATTACAAAATTGTCCATCGGGTCCCAGAACTACAAAATTGCC
Source organism: Scilla litardierei (assembly GCA_030789695.1). Lineage (NCBI taxonomy): Eukaryota > Viridiplantae > Streptophyta > Magnoliopsida > Asparagales > Asparagaceae > Scilla > Scilla litardierei. Next base: position 11,648,894 of record CM061137.1, on the reverse strand, counting down.
ACTATTGTGGCTACACTCCTCTTTCCCAACACAATACCAGAAGAACCATATGATGCAACTGCCAACCTCAGCCTGATGACATTGAGCAAAAAAACAAGCCAATGCAGAGAAAAGCATACGGTTCACAATCAACACCTACTAGATCTGGAACACCAATCCAAAAAGGTAAGTATGTTGAAGAGCATAGGTTCAATATATTGGGTTAGACTAGCAAAACTGGGTAGGCAGCATAATCATGAAAACATTAACAGCAGCAATTTTCTCCTCTGGAAGCATCAAATAATCTAATAGTGCATATAGCCCAGATTAACATTTTCCTGAACAATCTGAAGAATGAATGCAGAAACAAAACCATAACTAGATCACCTTAATCAGTCCACATGCACATTTGAAAGTGGCACTGGAATGAAAGAAGAGGTCAAAATGGCTGAGCACATGTAGCACTCAAGAGGATCAAGTATGCGGATCCTGGCAGCCCAAATTTAAAAGTTTGCAACACAGTACCTAACATATATAAATTACCTAAAATTAAAATTCAAATGACTTCGACGTATCTTACCTGTGCATCTTTTGACAAAAAGTAAATGAACAGTATGACTACAAAAACATTGTTTTTGTTACCACTTTTTAAATGGATAAACTACATCCAAATCATTTAAATTTTCATTGCTAAATAGATTAGATGTGTTAGATGACATCCGACACAAGAGGTATCATATTTGAGACGGCAAATTTTAGATTCGGATTGATATGATCCGTTTTATACATGCATATATGCATGCATACATATATTAATGGCATCAAGTGATAACTAATGATTTTCTCTTAGCTACGGCAGCCATGACAGTCTACCATTTGGGGGGAGCAAAAGAAAGCACATGTATTGTCATTTACTTTCTTTGTGGTCCACCCAATGAGAGGCTCTCAAGTCAGCTGAAACTAAAAAACTCTTAGTTAACATCTAATATCAATTAGAAATTAATGGAAATTTTTTGTCACATGATAAAAACGATCACATGTGCTGACCGGATCCATTCCCATTGGTCGAGTAAAAAAGCAAGCACATGGGTTATACTTACTTTTACTTTTTTCTCGACCAATGGGAATGTGCCACGCCAACACATCTGATAAATTTTAATCAGGTGCTACTTAGTTTCCATTAATCTCTACATATTAATCTCATATATATAGTACAAGATTCCAAATAATACTATTGCAAGTGAAATTAATTCTGCCCAAGAAAGATATGGGTCCTACCTTAAGAAGTCTTGATATCAACCATAGATGATTCTTCTTGAAACTCCATTGTGTACAACGTGCAATCTCTTTCAAACAATAAAAATTCCTGACAAAGCAGAGCATTTTCATCATTTATCTAGTGTAATAATCAACAAATATGCAAGAAAATAAGAATATAAGCAAATTTTCTGCAACTACATTGAATTTATATATAAAGAGACAAATTTTTATGTTAAAAAAAACCCTCGGTACAAAACAAGTGAGAAAAGAGTTGTGTGGTTTTTCGATGATCCAAACCCTTGAATGTATTTTACATGTTAATACACTTGCATGTAAATAAACTTACATTCAAAAAATCAAGAAAATCCCACGTTTCCCTTGATCGAAGCAAGTACAAAATATTATTCTAAAACCATTAAATTTGTTACGACTTGATCGAGGGTCAAATATCCAGAGTCCACCCAGTATTTTCCATGTGGCATATATTTGTATGGATTAAACATCGAAAAAAAATTTAAAAAAATTCGGGAAAAAAATTTCGCACCAAAATCCCATGAGAAAATTTTGGCCGTCTATGTATGAGAATAATGGGGTATCATATGCAACATATATGACATGTGTGAACTCTCTCTTATATAGGATGATGTGGCACATTCTCCTCTATAAAAAGAATCATTGATAAAAAGAAGGATACCATATGTGACCCTTTGTACTATGTAGAAAAAAATATATGATATGCCATTATATATATATATATATATATATATATATATATATATATATATATATATATATATATATATATATAAGGGATTCCAAAACTTTTTGAGCCACCATCTACCCCTTGCAATTTCAAAGGTCTAAAAACGTGCTAAAAACCACACGAAGTTGCAAGGTGTAGATGGGGGCTCAAAAAGTATTGGAATCCCTTGAAATTTGGTATGTTGATTATCCATAAGGTGAACAATAAACCCATGAAAACAAATTCCAAAAAAATGTGTGAGATGGGGGGAAATGGGGGCGCCTCCTTAGATTGAATCTAAGGAGGCACCTTAGGATCCCTTTACCCATATATATATATATATATATATATATATATATATATATATATATATATATATATGCAAAAAATGTACCTAAGAACGTGCGCAGGTAGAATTACCTGCGCACGCCCCCTCTGTTCGGTGTTTGTAAGTATTTTTTTTTGAAATTTTTTTTGCAGTAGCTAGATATACTTGTTATGAAGCTCCCCACAAAATTTCAGGTCAATCTGACACCGTTTGAGCCTCCGTTCATCGATTTCAAAAACGTTGCGCAAAACTGTCCAGAATTTGGACAGTTTTGCGCAACGTTTTTGAAATCGATGAACGGAGGCTCAAACGGTGTCGGATTGACCTGAAATTTTGTGGGGATCTTCATAACAAGTATATCTAGCTACTGCAAAAAAAAATTTCAAAAAAAAATACTTAGAAACCCCGAACAGAGGGGGCGTGCGCAGGTAATTCTACCTGCGCACGTTCTCAGGCACATTTGCCCCTATATATATATATATAGGGGCAAATGTGCCTGAGAACGTGCGCAGGTAGAATTACCTGCGCACGCCCCCTCTGTTCGGGGTTTCTAAGTATTTTTTTTTGAAATTTTTTTTGCAGTAGCTAGATATACTTGTTATGAAGCTCCCCACAAAATTTCAGGTCAATCCGACACCGTTTGAGCCTCCGTTCATCGATTTCAAAAACGTTGCGCAAAACTGTCCAAATTCTGGACAGTTTTGCGCAACGTTTTTGAAATCGATGAACGGAGGCTCAAACGGTGTCGGATTGACCTGAAATTTTGTGGGGAGCTTCATAACAAGTATATCTAGCTACTGCAAAAAAAAAATTCAAAAAAAAATACTTACAAACACCGAACAGAGGGGGCGTGCGCAGGTAATTCTACCTGCGCACGTTCTTAGGTACATTTTTTGCATATATATATATATATATATATATATATATAGAGTGATCTTCAAATGCGAAAAAGAGGCTTTTCGCACCGTGCGAAAAGATTTTTTTTTTTTTTTGAAATTTTTTTTTTCAAAAATTCTTTTTTCCACCCTCATTATATGTTGTTATACCCCCCTCAAAAAATAATGGTTGAGAAATAATGTCATTTGGCCTTCGATCAAGCCATTTCATCAAATTCGCACGTTTTGAGACCGTTAAATTTGTAACGGGTGGATGGGTGCTCTAATGCCCAACGGGTTCACCCATTATTTTCCCTGGGGTATATAATTGTATGGATTAAACATCAAAAAAAGAATTTTTGAAAAAAAAAATTTCAAAAAAAAAAAAAAAATCTTTTCGCACGGTGCGAAAAGCCTCTTTTTCGCATTTGAAGATCACTCTATATATATATATATATATATATATATATATATATATATATATATATCTTGTTGATTAAACGTGCAATAAATTTATATAGGCGGTTTTGTGTTAAAGTGAAACAATTTAATACCACATTATCACATGAATAAATGAAAAGGAGTTTTATAAAAAAGAGATGACTTTTATGGAAAGAATCATATAATTAGAAACAAGATAGCTTCTTAAGGAAAGAAAAGGATTTTCACCTTATGGCACACTAGATCTTTCAGTTATGTCTAATTTTTGGACACAACATTTTAAAATTGTATTGATTTCGTATGGCGTTAGACTTTGTTGTATAGTACTTTGATCAGAAACTCGAGTAAATAGATTTGGGAAACTTAGAAATTGTGATCTTGGCCACTAGGTTAATTTAGAGTCAACCACGAAACGTTGTCTTTTAAATTTTCTTTTTTCATTCAATGATTAGTTATGTACATAATTTATTATCAAATTTAAATGAAACTGATCTCTTTTCCTAACCTATACCTAAGGAATTTTAAGTTTAAGATAAAGTTTCAATGCAAAACAAATTTACATATTTATTTAGTTTGCAGAAAAAACATTTTTAATGGAAAACAGAAATAACATCTTTTCATCAGTTTTCACAAACTGATTCTTTGTGTGAAACAAACATTGCATGTATTAATTAGTTTCTAGAAAATGTAAAACTGTAAGTTTATTTATTAGTTTTTGCAGAAATAATTTGGAGCTCAAAATTTTATGAAATTACTTTAATTATATTTTCTCATTTTTGTTAGCATATGCATGTATCATTTAGGGGACTTAAAGATCTAGAAATGAATGTTGTCATAATTTGATGGGATGTTAGGTTTAGCGGATCAAGAGAAGCAATTGAGAAATCCTTAGAAAAATTTGTTTGGGCCTTCCACTAAGATGAGTGGTTATGCTATTCTCCAAAAAATGAAAACTTGCGTTTTCTTCATAAATTAATATCCTAGTGTATATGTCAAAAATAGAAAAATACATATTGTGTCTCTTCTCATTACTTGTTTATTTTGCCAACCAAAAATAGTAATGTCTCCCAGTGATGATATTATCGCTTGTGTGTGATGTATGACAACAACTAAGTTTGCTGATTTAATGTGTAGGTAATAATTTTCTTTTGGCATGGATCATGAAATTTTTTGCATAATTAAAATGTTTTTGATACCACCACATAGAAAATGTTGGCACCTTGTGAATTGAATTTTGGCATTATGTGATCAGAAATTTTGACTCATTTTGTGCATATTTAGGGGATGTTGCACCAAATTTGGCCATTGGGAAATCACCCTTTAGGATTTTGTGATTTGGGCGCTGCAAAGGGCTTTTTACTAAGTGTGGAAGAATATAGTGTAACAACACATCATTAACCACTACTTGCATATTTATTCTAAATAAATAATTAATATTTCATCTGATTATTAGCTCATATCAAGTTTTGCATAAACATGGTCTCGAACGTTTATCTACTATTTATGTATATATAGTCATGCAAAACTGGTTGCTGAGCTGTGTAACTCACCCTAAAAAAATTTCCAAGATTGACATGCGACCAGTGTCGGTTATGTTTATAATAAATCATCGTTGGGCTTATTTGGACTATTTTGATTGTGGGTTCTAATATGATCTGGACAAATATGTCGGATTAATTTCTCCTGGAACATAATAAAAATTATTTTTGATTTCAAAATTATGGAATATTATGTTGGGTTAAAGCTAGTAGTTGGACGTGAAAACACACATCCATAAGGTAACTATAATTGGTCCATCAAACTTAAATCCACATAACAACACACCTGTAGCTGGTGTTGACTAAATAATTGCAGCACACCAGACTGCGGGGAAGCCACTAGTTCAATCAACTCATTACGGTTATCAGTTGATTCCCCTGACTCAGAAAGAGAGGCAGACACCTACAAATTTAACAAGCCAACAGAATGTAAATAACCTTCGAGAAACGAAACCAGAGCTGCTATGGTGAAAGAAGTACCAAAACGAAACTCAGATCTCCTCATGTTAATGAGCTCACCTGCATACATCGAAGAATCATTTCTGGTATGCAGCATCTACGGCAGAGGCCTTTAACAATATAAGTGGCAGGGGTTTCCAATGAACCATCATTATCTGAAAACCAAGCATCGAGTCGGGATATTTCCATTGCGACTCCAGTTTGAAACCGATTAAGTTCCCCTGCAAAGAAGAATCAGCACCAACGAACAAGTAAAAGCAACAACCCTAACAATATAACCATACCTTTGAAACCAGCAGCCATGACAGTAGCAAGAAGGCCTCCATCATTTGCTTCATGTAGTCCTAGCCCATCACCAATGGCTGCTAAACAGCGAAGTGCTACTTCAAGGGTGTAGTTATCTTTGGGTGAAATAGATACATTGACCTGTCCAGTAAGGAGGCGTTAAAGTACAGCCAAACATTGAGGGGATATTTAAAATCATGCTTTCTGTAGAACACATAAACGTATACAATAAGACTACCATTTTCTACAAAGAAAGATTAAAAGGGGATGGTTCAAGCATGGTTAGAGAACTCTTGGTTTCAATCCCATTTAAAAAATTTGGTTTCGAAAAGTTTAATTAGTTTCGCTAGTATCATTTTAATTTTCGATTTCAAATTTATTTAAAAAATTTGGTTTCGAAAAGTTTAATTAGTTTCGCTAGTATCATTTTAATTTTCGATTTCAAATTTATCTAAAAAATTTAGTATATATTTGTACGAATATGCATTTCTAGAAAAAAATTTAAACCTAAACCCAAACGGATGGATATATCCCACCAACCCATAACTCAAACTCATAACCCATTACATCCAATTGCACCTATACGTAACAGAAACACAACTAATAATCTATGTATATACACCCCCTACTCACAGATTCATTCCCTCAGTGATATGTGTGTGTGTGTGTATGTATATATATGTATATGTGTGTGTATGTGTGTAGGAATCTTCTATTGCGGACGGGCCGTAAAAATCAAACCGTGCGGACTGCATCTTCCTATTGATTAAAGAGGTTAAGATTGGGGTCCCACATGTTTAACACACCACAGCTGGATGATTAAAGTTCGTAACCTGTGGAATTCCTCAACTAACCCTCATATAACCAATCTACATCTCATTTACTGGAAAAAAAACGAAACTAATCTCCATCTCCCCTCACCCCGCCTCCGTTCTCAGCTTTCCGTCTCTAGGACTACCTTTGGCGTCGACCGTTCCTGCGCCGTGCTCATCGTTCCCTCGATCGTTTCCATCCCATATCAAGGTGATTCATGCGATCGTTCCTTCGTTCTTGTCTCGAGCGGATTCCTTTGATTGTTCCATCTCAAGCGGATTCCTTCGATCGTTCCTTCACATCAGTGCCCCTCGTCCTGCGTCCCTCCGTAGCCTCTTCCCTGGTTCCTCTCCGCTACTCATTCCCTTCCACAGCCATGCCAGAGGTTGTGGGGTTTAAGGTAAAATTTTGGATTTTTATTTTTATCAAAGCATAACGATTGTTTACTTCTGCATCTCTGATTTTTGCACAACACTCTACTATTTCTTTGAAGCCTAATTTTAGTTTGTTATTTTGCAAATCTATGTAGGTATAGTTTGGTGTAGAACTTGGGTCCGAGGTTGCATTAGTTTATTTTGTGTGTGCGCACGCGCGTGCACGAATCAATATGGTTGGTTATAACTTGAAGGGAAAAATAGACCTAAATTTAACCATAGAATATGTGATTGCACTTAGAAATGTTCGTAGAAACTAAGGAGGGCATGACCCTTTTCATATCTGAGGTTGGGTACCAAATGGCGGGCAATGCCCATTTTTTTGTTGGCCAACCGTAATGTGCCTAACCATTCTCGAGGGCAATTGAACCTGATCGGATCACCCGACAATCAAATCCAAATTGAACGCTTTTTTCCTGATTTTAGTAATAAAAATCATTTTAGGTATCTTATTTGGTGGTATATGCTTTTTGTGCTCAACCATGTAGTTTATTAGGTAGAGTAAGGATCCTTAAAATATATACTCTTTTTTGTTCAAATTTTCAAATAATCTATCTTCTCACAAAAGTTTCCAATCAATAATCTTTGTTCACATTGTTGGTGGGGAGTTTCAAACCCATAGCATTATGTGTGGCATATGCCACTGGAGATATACTCAGTTGGCAAAAAGATTCAATTTGATGGCAAATCGGTCAATTATGGTAAATGATATCCAGTAAGGTAAGGGATGATAACATGCAGCGAGCATACATACTAACTATACGTTTTATTTGTAAACCCAGAAATTTAAAATATTTAGCTTCAAATCAGCCCAAATCAAAATTACAGTTTGACTCATTAAATTAGTTTGGCATGTCTGCGGATGATATTTAACATTGTTTTAAGTGGCTTACCAACCCCATGTATAATCTGAATATCATTTGTTTGTAGTACACCAAGTTGGAAGTTTGGTTTCTGGTTTTAATATCATCTTTTATGCATATGTGATTTCTTGAAGTACTTTAAACAAACTGTAATCAACTTTTATAATCTTTACATATATGTGCAGCTCTGTTTTTATCAAAACACAACGATGGTTTATTTATTTATATCAAAACACAACGATCGTTCAGCTCTATTTTTGTGCACAGAGAAGCAGATGGTTTGTTGAGTTGTTGATGTTAATATTATACTTATTATCTAGCTTCAATTTTGCTCTGTTGAAACACAACATATCCGCTTGCTCTATTTTCAGTTTTGATTTAATAAATTGCACAGAGAATGTAGTTTGTTGAGTTTTGTTTAATAAAATGCATAGAGAATCATCAAACTAGAGCTAGTTGAAACCAAAAACATCAAACTATTTTTAATTATTTTTATTTTTACCCAAACTATATTATACTGTTAGATAACTACTTGTTATATTCATTTACTAGCTATTTTCTGTTTTTTTAATGTAATACAAAGGGAATCAAGTTCCTTAATTGTTAGTATCTTACATTTTTTTCACTTGTAGGTGGTTTTTCTTGTTAGACTTTTGATTTCTTTCACAAATATGCATCAATCAACCGGAATGGAGAACCATTAAACATTCATGCAAGTTGAAAGTGGAGGTAGCTTGTCCCAACAAATGATATTTGTGCCAAAATTTGATGACTATGAGGCCGTGCATAGGAATGCAATTTGAGTCATTAAAAGATGCATAAGAATTTCGATGTCCGTTCAAGTTCAACGAAATATTCAAGCAAGAAAGACTTGGTAAGTAAAATATATGTTTGTTGTAAAGAAGGACAAACAAAGAGTAAATCAAGTGAAATAAGAAGACATGGTACAATGCGGACCAATTGCAGTGCTATGATTAAATTTAAACTTGACAAGATGAAGGGTGTATGGGTTGTTCAAAAATTAATCGAAGAATATAATCATGGGGAGATTACACCACGAAAAAGGCAACTATTACGAGGAAATCGGGATGTAAGTAAGGCAAAAAAGAAATTGGTTACAGAAATGAAGGAAGTAAACATTCCAACCAATAAGATAATGGCTTTATTCGAGAATGAGAGTGGAGGCTATAACAGGGTGGGATGCACTGAAACTGATATTAGAAATTTTGAGGGGGATTTAAGAGAGGAAATCAGAGGCCATGATGCAGAGATGCTGCTTGATTATTTTAAATGGCAAAAAGAGAAAGATCATTCTTTTTATTACACATACAAAACAGATGAAGAAGGAAGACTATAATATTGCTTTTGGGTGGATGGCATTGCAAGAATGAATTATAACTGTTTTGGGGATGCGATAACTTTTGACACCACTCAAAATACGAATCGGTATGGTTTGTTGTTTGCACCTTTTATTGGAGTGAATCATCATCGGCAAACAATATTTTTAGGTTGTGGCCTTCTACCAGACGAGTCAACTAAGTCATTTGTTTGGTTGTTTCAAAATTGGTTAGACATAATGGGCCATGCGCCTTCAGCGATGATCACTGATCAAGCTCGAGGTATAAATGCTGCACGTTCTCAGGTATTTCCAAACACTCATCATCGTTATTGCATTTGGCACATCTTAGATAAGGCTTCAGATAAGTTAGGTGCTTGGGCATTTAAGAAGGAATTTATGGAACCTTTCAAATATAATATTTGGAACACAAATGATTCATATATTTTTGATAAGAATTGGACGGAGATTATTACGCAAAATAATCTTATGGAGAATAAATGGTTGGTTGACTTATAAGACATGCGTGAAAAGTGGGTACCTGCATATTTAAAGCAAACATTTTGGGGTGGAATGTCTGGCAGTCAGAGAAGTGAGGGTATGAATTCTTTTCACAAAATAAATTCGGTGAGAAAACATTACCTACATGAGTTTGTTATTGTTTTTGACAGAGCTTTAGCAAGACAGAGAAGAAGAATTAAAAGCAGATCATAGTACATTGGAGAAAAAGTCAATAATAACAACCTTATGGGCAATGGAGAATTACATGGAATGAATTTATACCAAAGAAATATTTTACTTATTTCAGAAGGAGTTAGCTGCAAGTTTGGTTCATAATATTATTCCAATCAAATATGACATAAATGAGACAGTATACAAAGTAGGTGTATGTGGTCAAGTTCATGGTAAGAGAGATGTTGTGGTTGTCTACTGTTACTGTTTGAATTTAAAGGAATTCCATGCAGGCACCTTTTGACGTACTTCAAATACATGGACCTTAGTGAAGTGCCATCAGAGTATATTTTGAAAAGATGGACTCAAGATGTTAAGAAATGACTTAACATTGATAGTCACGGAAAAATATTTGAAGATGATGCTGGCTCTAAAAATTTTAGCTCAAACTTTCTTGAGTTGACGCATTTGGCTAAAAGACTAGTGGATGAAGGAACATGTTTAAATGAGATCTTTAAATTGGTTGAAAAAAGAATGCATGAGACTCTTGAGGAAATAAAAGTTCTTAAATCTAATGGTACCATAGAAGTTGAACAAAATGAATGCAATACAGGAAAAAGGAAAAAAGTTACGGCAGTGATCGTGTTAGAACCTAAACAAGCTCAAACAAAAGGAAAACATGCAGGAAAACGGCTGAAAGCAGCAAGATAGAATCCAAAGTCTAAGAATAGGAGGTGCAACTGGTGTGGAAAGCATGGACAAAAGCATGACATTCGAAATTGCCCATATAGAAAATAAGGTATTTTTTTGCATTTTTGTTATATTTTCATCTGATTTCTTGTTGTTTGACATATTTAATTTGTCTTATTCTACATATGATGCTAGTGCTTCTTCAATACACCAATCAACACTGACATGTTGACTGAAGAATCTTCAAGAGAATCTGATGAAGAAAACGATGATGATAGGGAATACTCAGAACACTCATTGGATAATTGACACAGGTAACGGTTTTTTAATATATGAACATTTTATTTAACAATGATTTATTCTTTTGAATTAATTCTAATATCGTTTCAGGACTATAGGAAACTCTTTGATGCCATCATTTAATGAGAGTCCTTTAATTCATTATTTTTCATCTGATTGAATTTTCCAAGGTAATATAATATTTAATCTTTATCTTTTATCATTGAGATTATGTCGGTTTGATATTATAACAAATAAGTTGGGGTTTTGATGATTTTTTTCATGTTTTATGATAATATGTTGTCTGCCAGGATAATAGAAGAAACATAAGGATATGGTAGATGACATTGCAAAGAACGCGATGGTTGAAATCGAAACTCAGTACAAAAGGCTCGACAAACAAGGTTCTCCAAAAGATTCTTGGCTACATGTTCGCTGAAAAAAAACAGAAGTGAAATCCACCTTCATTTTGGTTTTCTTCAGTAGATGTATCGAGCAACTAATGCTTGTCAATCTTTTGTTTCTTTTGTGAACCCATTGATTATGAATAATCAATGGGTTGCTCTCTGGAGTTTGAAAGATTTGGAATGCTAATAGGAATTCTATACACGAAAGGCGTTTGTTTCTGATTTGAGCTGTTCAACATTTTACTGTCAGTTTAATCCTCACAAAAATAAGTCATTAATAGTGGTTGAATGGATGGAACTTGATACTACATTAACAAAAAGATGAAGTTAACTGCTAGCATTTTTAGCGGCTGTGGGGTTCTTTCCATGTATGTTTTAATGTTTGTATTGGTGCATGGTCACTGCATAATAATATGCACCGTGGATCCATTCGGATGGATCAAACATGCGAATCCATCCAAGTGGAATTTAAAATTGGGCAACCTAAATGGATAATCCGATCCGTTGGATGTGATCTAACATGTCTAAACTACCAAAAAAATTTCAAGTGATTTGGACATGTTTTACCCATCCATCAAGTGGTTGCAAAATCAATGTTTTTGAATAGTCATAAAATCGACTTATTTTGCAACGACTTGATGGATGGGCAAAACATGTCCAAATCACTTGAAAATTTGTTTGTATGTAGTTTAGACATGTTAGATCACATTCAACGAAGCAGATTATCCATTTAGTTTGCCCAATTTTAAATTCCACTTGGATGGATCTGCATGTTTGATCCATCCGAATGGATCCTAGTCAACATATATATATATATTACATTTGATGTCTGTTTTTGAATTCTATGGCTGACTAGGACAAGCTGTCTAAGGCAAAATGTTTGATAGAATAATGGCTGGGATTTAATCTTGAAGAATGAATGGTTGAGATGAGATTTTGTGAAAAGTTTTGGAGGGAAAAACAATATATGTGGGTGAAATTTTGGCTGACACTTTAAATTAATTCATTCGCACGCACTGGGGCAAAAAATTTGTCTGTCATTTGTACATGCATTTCCACTTAAGTCTGCCATTTACATTTTCACTTAAGTCTGCTATTTGCGCTTAATGCATTTCCAATGCATTTGCACTAAATGGGGGCACTTAATTAATGCATTTGCACTTAACAGGGACACTTATGCATTTGCACTTAATGGGTGCACTTAATTAATGCATTTGCACTTGATGGGAATAGCAGAGTGCAACAATCTAAAATTTCAAAAATCCTGCCACTCTTCAATGCACATCAAGATGTGAATAATTTGCCGCGCCTTAGGCACCCGCTAAATTCTTTACGCTAATTTGTTGTTCCGTTTCAACGTCCGCTAAATATTTTTACGCTAATTTATTGTTCCGCGCCTAATGCGTACACGTCTAATTTGTTATACGCCGAATTTGTTGTTCCGTGTCCGTCTACGCCGAATTTGTTGTTCCATGCAGAAGACGCCCGTGTCGCTAAATATTTTTACGCTAATTTGTTGTTCCGTGCAATTTTGGATGTGGAAATAATTTTTTGGGGAACCGATTTCACAGGGGAAAATCTTAAATGAACCGTGCCCACGGGCACGGTTTATGACGTCTCTCTCTCTCTCTCTCTCTCTCTCTCTCTCTCTCTCTCTCTCTCTCTCTCTCGATGACATCTATCTCACAACGATCTCTTTATCTCTATCTCGGTAATCTTGATTGCTCTCTCGTGGTCCCTTACCTCTTGTGTTAGCGAGATTGAGGCAGTGGGGATGGCCTCATTATGGCTCCTGGCTTCATTATGTCTCCTGCAGGTAATCTCTCTATTGTGTTTTTTCCATGACGATGTCTTCCAGTAAAATATTTTTCACTTCCATTCTTTTCATTAAATTTCTTAGGGGTTTATGCTCAAATAATCCCTGCTATCTAAAATTTTACGACAATTTTAATGTGTAAAAGATTTTTTAAGGGTTTTACCCTGAAACATGCCGAAACCGAGATCGACGATCAATTCCATACCGATCCGGTTCGGAATTGGAATGAAACGGCTAAAACATCTCATTTTTGGCCAAAACCTTGAATCTTGGGTTCAGGAATGCAAACTATTGGTCAAGCAGTTGGACAAATGATTTATTCCAACAAAAGCATACACTAAGCATACACTAAGCTTTAGAAATTGACTGCTTACTAATTTTCTTCAAATTGAAAACAAGTAACACCTCTTTCTTTCTTATTTTTTCCCTGTGACGTCTGAGCAAAAGAGAGCTAACCTAATTATTCTCTTTGAACCCATAAAAGAATAAAATGTTACCTATCAAATAACAACAAAAATCATCAATCAAGATAGACTGTGTAATATTTCTAATGCATGAAATCACGGATGAGGTTTTTTTCTTTTTAAGTAATTTTATTTTTGAACTTTTTGTGTTTGTAGATCTGTTGAATAAAACACACTATCCACCATTAACATAAGATGATGTCTATGAGAACTCATAAGAGTATTCAAACTTCGCTTGTGTTTGGAAAAATATTTTTCTTCTCCCAACTCCCAAGCGAAACTAATGACGATTTTTATTAGTTAACCTTTATAAATTTGTTACTATGCACCTCAAAACTGAATAACATTTTTATAGTTTTATTCAGCATTACCATCATCAGAATTTAACAATAGCAATCATTCAACATATAGTGCTCTTAAAAGAAAGTAGTAAAAGATCACATGCATAATTTTGTCCCCTTCCCTACCTCTCCTTTTCTTCTGAGTTCTTAGTATTCTGGTAATTAGATATCTTTTTATATTTTCTTGTTTAATTATTTTTGTTATGAAATTGTAAGTCCTAAATTCTTCCCTTATTATGATTAATAGACATTTTAAATCTAAGCATGCATCAATTAGAAATTGAACTCCAGACTTATGAACTTTTGATTTAGTAAACTATACAAATCTAAAAAAAATCAAACTATTATCATTATGAACAGCTTAAAACATATATGATATTAATTTTTGGATAAAATATTCTAAGTCTAATTTTAGCATACATCTATATGTATTCAGACTTCTCTTTCTTACAGAAAGAAATCAAACTCCCCTTTTCAAAATAGACAAATTTTCTTCTCTAAAAATCATATTTCTCATATCTCTACCATTTAATGTCATCCCAATTTTAGCATAAACAAGCATCCTTGGTCTCTTTCAATATGAGCTTTCATAGGTTTCAGCATTTGAATATGATGGTATGAGGCTATTTGGGTTGTATGGGATAAGCTTAATAATATGTACTCCAATGAAGTAATATCTAGAGTGACAGGCTAGATGGGCGATTGTACTCCTTGCAACAATGAAACATGAAACTCTCTACCTATTAATTGGGGTTAAAAAGAACTCTCCTATTTGGAGTTAAAAAGAACTCTTGATGAGTTGAATCTCTCTACCTCCACCTTCCAATTTTCAGGCGCCTCGACCAGCTCAGCAAACATCTTCTAAGAGGTCGGCACCGCCACATCCACAGCCGTCACAGCAGCGCAGATAGCAGACCATCTGCCACTATTGCAACAAACCAAGGCACGTCAAGTCTGAGTGCCGATATCTTCTGAACCAGTGTCTGATTTGCAGAGCAAACGATCACGTTGCCAGAGACTGCCCCCCAGAAGGGACAGAGACCAGCAGCTCCAGCACCGACAGCTCACCAACTATAGCTCCAGCGGAAAATACTCAGCGTGGACCCATCGCATCGGAAGGGATTCCAACCAACGCGACCACAGGCTCCACCCCCAAAGTGCCAGGCATTCATTATGACAGCAAAAGAGGCCGAAGCTACATGCCAGGTCATTACATGTATGAATTTACTTTTTTTTCTTTCAATTTGTTATATTGCATTGTGAATACTTAGACATACTTTTCGCCACCGTAGGTATCGTGTTAGTAGCTAGCAAACCCGCTCTTGTGCTTTTTGATTCCGAAGCTTCGCATTGTTTTATGGTGTCACATTTTGCAAACCGACACGCCATCCCCATTTCACCCCACACTTCTGGCTGAGACGTCAAGACTAGAGGTGGTGTGTTGCAGACGACTAGTGGATATCAAGACTGTCTCGTAGTCATTTGCAAACGAGAGCTATATGCCGACTTTTTAGTCATCGATACACCAAATTTTGATGCTATATTCGGGATGGACTGGTTAGGGACTATTTATGCCACAATTGATTGTCGACGCAGGAGAAGTGTTCAAGATCCCAAGCCACCCGAAATTCGAATTCGTCAACGGAAGCCAATCGGAAGGACTAATGGAGTACAGAGCTAGACTTACAAATATCGTGTTGACGTCTATGGATGTTACTCCAGAGAGACCAGAGGCAGTACGAGAGTTTTCAGACGTATTTCCAGATAGCCTCACGGGATTGCCTCCGTACCATACCGTGGAGTTTGCGATCGAGCTAGTGCCAAGACCTTAACCTTACTCCAGGAATCCTTACCGTTTAGCCCCATCAGAATTGGTTGAAGTTCGGACTCAGTTGGGCGATCTTTTGCAGAAAGGCTGGATTCGGCCTAGCGCATCATGGAGTGCCCCGATATTATTGGTAAAGAAGAATGATGGAATTATAAGGATGTGCGTGGACTACAACGATTTGAATAAAGTAATGGTGAAGAATAAGTACTCTCTACCGCGCATTGACGACTTGTTTGATCAGCCTGAGAGTTTGTGCATCTTTTCTAAGCTAGACTTTTAGAGCGTTATCATCAGCTGAAAGTCAAGCAGGAGGACATTCATACGGCGTTCAGCACAGATATGGACAATACGAATTCTTGGTAATGACGTTTGGTGTGACCAATGCACATGCGGTAATCATGAGCCTACTGAACCAATTGCTGAGTATCTGTATAAGTTCGTGGTGGTATACCTTGACGACATTTTGCTATATTAGAAGAGCGAACATGAGCACACAACACTTGAGGATGGTCCTAGGAACCTTGAGATGACACCAGTTGTATGCTAAGTATAGCAAGTGCGCATTCAGGATGAAGAATGTGAAATTTCTCGGTCATATAGTATCAGGAGACGGGATTGCAGCAGATCCAGAGAAGGTAGCTGCCGTTTTGAAGGGCAAGCTCCCAGAACAGTGTCTGAAATTCGAAGTTTTCTAGGTATGACTGGCTATTACAGGAGTTCCATTCCGAACTTTTCAAAGATTGCTGAACCCATGACTCGATTGACACGGAAAGATGTAATCTATATTTGGTCTAAAGCTTGCGAAGAGGCGTTCCAGGAACTAAAGAAGAGATTGACCACCGCGCAGTGCTTACCATTCCAGATCAAACAAGAGGATTCGAAGTTTTTTGTGATGCATCCGGTAAGGGTCTCGGATGTGAACTTCATCAGCATAGACGTGTGGTAGCTTATGCATCAAGACAACTAAAGAAATATGAGCATAACCACCCCACCCACGACTTGGAGCTAGCAGCTGTCATTTTCGCATTGAAGATTTGGAGGCAATTTATACTCGGAGAGCGTGTGAAGATATTCACAGATCACAAAAGCTTGAAATACATATTTGATCAGAAGGACCTTAACATGAGACAGAGGTGATGGATCGAGTTGATGGCAGATTACAACATTGATCTTCAGTACCATCCAGGAAAGGTCAATGTTGTACCCGATGAACTGAGTCAACTTCCAGCGGTGCTTACCCAGACTCCAGCAGGAGTTACGAATGATGGAGATTGATGCGATATTACTAGGGCTGACTTACTCAATGATGGATCTTCAGATACACTCCACCTTGGTAGACAGTATGAAGGCTGCACAGATGGGAGATACCAAGCTACAGAAGATCGGGTAGATGGTAATGGCTGGACAGCGGCCAGAGTTCACGATACATGTAGAAGGATCTTTAAGATTTGGCAATAGACTGTATGCCATTTGGAGACATTAGGGAGAAGCTACTGAAAGAAGCTCATAGTTCGCCCTATTCTATCCATCTGGGTGGTATTAAGATGTATCGGGACCGGAAGAAGTATTATTGGTAGTATAGAATGAAGAGGAATGTTGCTTCGAGTGTGGCCAAGTGTCTAGTGTGCCAGCAAGTGAAGGCTGAGCACTACAGCCACTGCATATTCCTGGATGGAAATGACAGCATATCACGATGGATTTTGTGACTGGCTTGCCCCATAGAAAGAAACAGAACGATGCAATATGGGTCATTGTGGATCGTTTGATAAATTTTGTACACTTCATTCCTTTCAGAATTGGGCAATCTACGGAGTTTCTTGCTAAAAATACAAAGAGGTTGTGAGACTACGCAGAGTACTGGTGAGCATAGTGTCCGACAGAGACACCCGATTCATATAGCATTTTTGGAAAAGTTTACAGAAGAATCTTGGCACTCATCTCAAGTTCAGCACTGATATCCACAGACATATGGACAGTCAAAGCGCACCATCCAAATTCTAGACGACACGTTGCGAGCATGCATGTTGGATTTTAAGGGGTCGTGGAAAGATCACTTGCACCTTGTGGAATTCGCATATAATTATAGTCATCGGGCTAGCATCGAGATGGCCCCATTTACGGCATTATATGGAAGGAAGTGTCGGCCGTCCTTGAGCTTGGACGACTTTAAAGATAGAGAGTTGATGAGGCTCACGATGATAATAGAGACAGTCGATGTGGTGAGGACGATCAGAGAGAAACTGCAGTTGGCACAAGACATATATAAACACTGTGCAGATTCGAAACGAAGACATCTAGAGTTTCAGCCAGAAGACAAGGTTTTTTTGAAGATTTCGCAGAATTGGGAAATGATTTGTTTTGGCCGACGAGGAAAGCTTAGCACACGCTACATTGGACAGTTTGATGTGCTTGAACGAGTGGGAGAATGGGCCCACAAGAGTGCACTATATCCATCCTTGGAAGGAATGCATAATGTGTTCCACATATCTCAGCTACGCAAATATGTTAGAGACCCAGGGCATATCTCCATCCTAGGAAGGAATGCATAATGTGTTCCACATATCCCAGCTACGCAAATATGTTAGAGACCCAGCGCATATGGTGGACCATTCAGAGATTTCAGTTCACCCAGACCTGACGTACGAGCAACAGCCGGTAGAAATTTATTGATCGACAACAGAAGAATTTGAGGAACAAAACAGGTGATTTGATGAAGGTATCATAGCGTCGTAACGCGCCAGGCGAGTCTAGTTGGAAACGAGAGGAAGACATGGAGCGCCGCCCCTACCTATTTGAGGAGTCTTAATTTTCCAATTCCGAGAACAGAATTTATTGTAAGGGGTGAGTATGCAATAACGCATTTTTTTAATATAAGAGCCCACAACCGAGCCCACATTGCCCCACCACATTTCTCTTTTAAATAAAACACAAATCCCTTTTACTCTCTCACCCGTTCTCATTTTCAACCCGACCCGTTCGTTTTCCCTCTTCCCTTCGCGCGACGAACAGCGACGGCATGCGAGCAACAGCGAAAACAAATGAAACCCTAACCCTGATCCACGCCAACTTCAGTGGAGATCTTTCGATCCGATAAGGACTCTCTTATCTATTTACGCGTCCTCTCTTCTATTTAAACAGCAAGATTCTAGGGTTTTTCTCACGCAAAAATTAAAATTCCTCCTCAAATTTTCCTTTTGAGTTCGATTTGGTTTCGATTCTTCTCTGGTTTTCTTTGGGTGTTTTCGGCTTGGTTTTGACGTTCACGGTAGACCTTCTTTACTTTAAACTTCAATTATTTCTCTTTGTGCCTTCGATTTTGCTTTGGAAATTATGGTTTTGTGCTAGGAAATGATGATTCGAATTTCTATATGAAAGGGATCTCTTCCCTTGTGTTAATGATGGCATCCCTAAGGCAAGGTGAAAACTTTGTCGCAGCCCCGTATCATTGATTTATGATTTTGGGTTTTGGGTCAGCCGCAGGGGTCCTTTTCCCCTTCAGTCGGCTGTACTTTCATGCAGTTTGTACTAGTGGCCGTGAATTTTAGGGGCGACTGCGTCCCCGGCTGTTTTAGTTCCTGTTGACTTTTTTGGCTTGCGGCTGTTGTTCTGTGGTTGTGTTTCCCTACGACACCAAATCGACTGAACTTTACTATACAATTCATTTGATGATCATTATAATGTGGCCTTCGGTTCAATTATTTTCAGCAGCAATGTGGGCTAAATTGGTTTGTTTTTAATTACGGCCTGTGACCCCCCTTTTACTGCCTCTACTTTCAGATTTTTGGGGATTTTTCTTGAGCTTGGTAGACCCTATAAACCCATCATGGATGCCAATAAATATGAATCTGATCCTATGAGTGTCAAATACATTTATCAATGATTTAATATCAGTATTTCATTGTTTAAAAGTCTTGATTGTTTATAAATTCCTTGTAGTGGATTGTGTAGTGTTTTTCCTTGCTTTAGAAATTGATAGGAATTGATTGATAGATTCGTTGCAGTAGAGGACATAAATTATATAATTAGAATTGTGCAAATAAAGTCATTGTTTGAGAGATATCGGTACATTGGAATTAATGATATAGACACTACAGTTTGATGCACTATTCTCTTTACATAGTTTAGGAAATAAAGAACTAGTGAGTAACTGAAAGAGACATTGGAATAGGTAGGATGACATGGGGTTTTGGGAACTCATAATTAAAGATAGAAAGAGAGGCAGAGAATACGCTCATTGACAGAATTGTAAGACTTGACTGGGTCCTTTAATGATATGTTGGACCAATAAATTTAAGGCATATGTGAGCTCGGATGTGAATCCCGAGATGGTTCTTTAGCTCGCTCTTTCCCTTTACATTATGAGTATAATAAAAGAAATGAAATGTTTTAGTTTGATAGAGACATCCTAGTGCTTAATGTCATTGGCTTGTTTAGGATTAGGGGTGCATAAAAGTTATAATTGTTGTTTATTGTAAATAATGTCTACTTCATCCCCCTTTTAAATGTTACGAGGCTCCAGCTATTGAGAGATCTCCAGTGGAGCACGCGGATTTTTGAGACAGATTAGTAAGGAGAGTGTTTACATTTTGTTTAGCTTGCTTCATTTATTGTCTAGAATGAAAGACTAGTAGTCCCTCTTTAGTTATGCTTTTGTACCCCTTTTGAATGATGAATAAAATTATTTCTTTTATGAAATTTTTCTGTTCGCTCTATATTGGTTTCACTGGAACTTTCCAGGACGTGCACAAATAACGAAAAATGGTGTAACACTTTGCCTGTAGATTCCCATACTTCGGTAGGTTTCTTAGTTACTCGACTCACCATGCCGAACCCATAATCACTTCCTCCAGTTTCATGCAACACAGCCCATTCCACCCTAGAGTATTCGGCTATCCAAGTCATTGCTTCTACTATAGTTAATAGTTAATAGTCCTTTTTAGCACCTCCTAATACGCTTTGGATATTAGACTTTGGAGCATCCAATCATATGACAGGTATCAAAATTAATATTCAATCAGTTTCATAAAATCATTCCATAGCTCATGTTTGTACTGCTGATGGATCTGCATAACCTATATCTAGTTATGTGGTTCTTGCTACGTCTAACATATCCTTGAATAAATATTCGTAATATTCCTCATTTTTAGTTAATTTGCTAGCCAACTAACCCAAAGTAAAATTGATCAGTAACATTTTTCCTCGATAATAGTCTGTGTTTCTGGATTTGCAGACTAAGATGAAGATTGGTGTGGCCCATAAAGCTAGTGCCATGAACTATTTGGACATTGGCGACTCATCCGTATGCAAGGTTGTTGCTTCTTCATTTGAGATAATCTTATAGTGGCATTGTAAATTGCGTCATTCGTCACTACACAAACTCAAGCAAGTAATATATGTTGAGCCTTCTATTTTAACACTAAATGAGTCTCATGAGAAAGGCAAGCATCATCGGGGTCCTACTCTAGACTTGTTAGTCAGAGGCAGAATGCATTTATGTTAATCTATTCTGATATTTGGGATCCATGTCAAGACATCCACTTCTACATATTGTTATTTTATTATTTTTGTTGATTTCTCTAAAGCTAGTTAGACATATTTGTCAAAAGATAAACATTAAGTTATAACTTCTATTGAAAATACTATAATAAATAAAGAATTAGCTTCTAGTATCAATTCAAATTTTATATACTTATAATGCTTTTGAATTTATGCAAATGAAGTATCTAATTTATGTGTATTACATGGTATTTTGCATCAAATATGTCCTCACACATCCCAAAAAAATGAGATAGTCTAAAGAAAAGATCGACATCCCTTAGATATTAAAAGAACACTGATGATTGCTATAAATGTTCAAAATATCTTTTAGCTGATGCGATTCTTTGTGCATAATATCTTGCAAATCGTAAGCCTTCCTCAATAATTCAGGCGACCACACCTTCCTCATGTTTGTATCCTAATAAGCTTCTTTTCGCTGTCACTTCGAGAGTATTTGGATGTGTTTTGGTTATAGCTTGCACCCTGGTTTGGATAAGTTATCAATTTGATCAATTAAATATGTTTGTAGGATAATCCAGGGATCGGAAGGGATACAGTTGCTTTGATCCGCATAAAAGAATTATTGTGATTGTTGATGTTACATTCTTTGAATTATATGCAATCAACTAACAATGAAGTATGTCTTAGCTTGATATTAAAAATAACTTTTTATATAGCGGTACTTCAATAGTGTACATAGAGCAACTTCCGAGGTACATTGCTCGGGGAAGAAAACTGTGTGCAAATTCAAAAAGACAATCTATGACATAAAGTAGAGCTTGCATGTATAGTTTAACAAGTTCAGTAAGGTGATTATAAATGTTAGGCTCTGACGATATTATTATGGTGGCACGGAACGGAACTGCGCCCCTCTTTCATCTTCGGTTACACGATCGACTCCACGATCTCCTCCAACGTTCTATTCTCCCTATATAACTTTCTGTGGGTTTTTCATGGCTTTTACACTTGCGAAAACAATTCGGTTTCCTCTCAGCTTTTCAGGTTTCGGTTTTTGTTCGATTGTGGTTGTTTGAAGCCGGATCCTTACGAAGCCCCAATTTGTTTCCATGTTCGAGCAAATCGCAACCGCGGAGCGGATCGGCAAGGTGATGGGGCACGATCAAGGATTGCAGTAGATGTCGGCTTCGGTTCACGGTAGATTGTCTCTAATTTCTAGCAGTTCGGTTTATATTTCGATTTCAGTCAAACTTCTAAAAAACTCGCCACGGCGACGCCATGGTACGCCATGACGGCAAGGCACGACCCACACGCCCCGTTAATGCCAATGTAGGCTGTTTGAGACGGCACGCCGCCATGACGACACAAGGCGCGCAACAAAAACATAAGGCACTCCCCACAAAAACAATTATTGGTTCATGAATAGGAAAGTGTTTACATTCCCATATTTTAATGGTACTCTTTTTCATTAATCCCTTACAAATTGGGGTTTTTTGCGGGATTTTATTATGGTTTTAATGTCGGCTCGAACAGCACTTCACTGCCCTTCTATGTTTTAAAAAAACGATTTATCCTTTTAAAAATGATTGCCTATTTAGAAATGTTTTAGTAAGTAAAGTACTCAAACAATGACATCAATTAAAATCCTAAAAAATTTCAAATATTTTAATAAAATCCAAACAACATAAAACTTAATTAAAATCAATTAAAATCCTAAAAATTGACCCGTTCGAATTTTCACGACCGAGCATCATTTGTACTGCTCTGGCTTATATTCTCGAACACAAAATATAATGCTCATGTATATAGGCATGTGCCTCAAAATTAATCTTCAGTAGAAAAAATACATTCATTTGGTTCTCAAACCCGAAGGTTATGGATTTGATAGGTTTTGGAAACTAATCCATCTAAGTGGAGCATAGTCTACTGTCTACCTATATATATATACTATAATATATACACACATTTGCCGCTTTAAGCGACGCCTTGAAAAATGTCGTGGCTCTGCCAAGGCTCCTAAGGCTTGAGGCTTGACCTCGCCGCCACGCCACGCCTCACACCATTTAGAATCTTGATTTCAGTTCTAGATTGGATTTCTGGAAATTATTGAGCTTGAATCTGGAATTTGTTGCACTGTATTTGTGGGATTTTTAGGGTATGTATAAGAGGATGATTTGGGAAAATTATCGTTGTGATAATTTTGCCCCTTGATGGTTGTGGTGGGGTTGCGGTTTATCTTTTGTTGGCTGTTAGAGGGACTGGAGCGTGTCGGCTCACTGTTTTGGGTGAACTAGGCCTTTCGGCTCCCCTTTTTCTTCTTGATGGGATTTCGTTTTCTACATTGTAAGCAATGAGGTTTTGCCCCTTTATTTCTGATGTCTTGGGGGCCCTTCCGGTCTTCCTGTTTGAGTGTTTGGAGGGATTCGGCTACATTGTTTCTTACTGTTTGTATTCGGGTCTGCATGTTTAATCCCTGCAATGGCTCGGGTTGTCTCTCTTGATTCCTGCAGTGGCCTTCGGCCCAATACCATTCTTTTGTAAGTTTTCAATAAATTCCCCATGTAGCAGCCATATGATATAGAAACCCAAATCTGATCCAAAGTGACGAGCAATTTTCCTTTACGCAAACAACTTCAACAAGTTTCATATTCACATTCCGTTTTAACCAAGTTTCACATTAAAATCCGATTCATCTCTTGCATAAGATTTTAGCATTTTAGTACGATTTTGGTTTGTTCTAAATTAAGTTCTTCGAATTGAATTTTGTGTTTCTAAAAAACTTGAGAATTATATACATTGGACTAAATTACCATTGAAGCTTGGATCATACTTGGCCTGGACAAGTGCGACTATAGGTATTTGCTACAATTCTCTTTAATTTCATGAAATTACTTTGTGGCATGCAAGGATTAAAGAAAATAAGTTTGTTGACATCTTAAGTGTGCGTAGTCTAGGTTGGGGGTTGTGCCTGAACTGACTATACTTTGAATAGATTACTACTCTTCCATGTTGTACTTGCCATGAACTGCCACCTGACTATAATCATGAAATAGTATTTCTTATCTACGCATGTTCACAAAGGATACGATTCTGAGTTATGCCCCTGACCATTAACTTATATTATGGAAACTATACCACAGGTCCACAGTAGTTGCAGACCCTGACACCCTACACTTGGCGACACACAACATAATAAAATGACCTTGCACTCGACTCACAGAGTTTGGAGAAATCATATTAGAGAGTGTGTGGGAGCAATTGGAGCCATACTTTTGGCCCGTATTTGGGGATCCTATCATATATATGTTTACTCGACGAGTTCCTTTTCATACATCTGCATGGACCGTGGGAAGGATCCAGAGCCATTGTGTATTTTTGTATTGGACTCAGCCTGAGTTAGCTCCACGAGGTCCAAGGTGGTCTTCGGGTTGCATATCGTGCTCTCCAGTATGAGTCACGACCTAGTACGAACATAGCTTTACATTCTCATAAGTTATAAACATTTACAATACACTGTTAGTTTACAGATTCATATGCATGCCTTGTCTGAGATTTGTTACACTCTTAGCATGTTATACGTCACTTCAGTAGCTTTCTTTAATTGTCCATTAATTGTATATAACATGTTCAGTAGTTCCTTACCTGGTTGAGTTGTCAGCATGTTACAATTCAGATCCGTACATACTTGCGTGTGCTTAGTACATTTCCTTTTATCTTTTTGTCTCGTACATAAATCGTTTGCTTGGAGTTAGATGTAGTCTACTTTTTAATTCTGTGGAACATTTTCAGGTACAATATGAAGCTTCAGAGTTCTTGAACTAGCTTTTCCACCTTGAGTTGTGCATGGGTTTCGACTCTACTCATTCATGTATGAATTTACGGTACATTTTCTATTTTGCCTACATTGATTTCACTGGTAAACATCAGAACCTGTAAAATCTTGTAAATAGTGATGACCGCCGGAAACCAGGTCGTTACATTATGTAATCATTCGGTACAATTCTAAGTCAGTGATTTTAGTCTTATATGTAGATAATATTCTCCTGATCAGGTAGTGATGTTGATGGCATAGAAAAAACAAAGGAAAATCTTAGAAAATATTTTCTTACTAAGAACATGTCATGATCTAAATACTTTCTAAAAACTGGGATTGCTAACAGTATTTACAATGTCTCTTTCCTAATGAATGTAAGCTCTTAATATATGGCAGGAGCAGGAGACGGGATGGATTGGTTGACATCCAATGAGTACTCCTATCGATATTAGATACACATGCAACACTACAGATGAGTCAGGACCAGATTTTGTCGTTGTTGAATGCTTTAAACGGTTGGTCAACTCATCTGTTTACAATGACTAGGCCAGATATAACTTAACTTGTGTTGTAGGGTTGGTAAGCCTGTTCATGCACAAGGTAAAGGATGTTCACTTGCAGGCTACATTGCAGATTTTATCTCATGTTAAAAAGTCATCACACAAAATTTTATGGCAGAAAAAGAATGATCATTTGAAAATTAAAGCTTTTTCATATTCTACCTATGCAGGTGACGACAGAAGAGGTAGAAAATTTACTATTGGTTACTGCACTTATGTTAGAGGAAATTTGGTCATATGTGCTATGTAGTTGTGTCATGTCCAAGTGTTGAAGCAAAATATCGTACTATGGCCCATACTCATGAGAGATTATGTGGCTGATGCATCGTGTGTAGGAGCTGGATTTTTCAGATCATGGGCATATGCCGATGTTTTATGGTAATCAAGCTGTGATCTACATTATAATAATCGTTTATTTTATGAAAAAACTAAACATATAGAGGTCAATAATCACTTTTATAGATGCCATGGACAAGAAGTAGATATGCAATCCTTACACTACTTCACATAAACAGATAGCTAATATTCTTATGAAGCATTTAATTATTAAACACTTTTCTACTTTGTGTAACAAGCTGTCATAATTGATATATATACTCCAGCTTGAGCGGGAGAGTTAAAAAGTATTTGGGTTGTAATTGTATATCAGATCCAACCCGTTAGTATATTTACATATCAATAACAAAGGTGAGAAGAGATATCGCTCTCAACTTATTTTATGATCTATGTTAGGTTTCACCAGAATATATTTCTCCCCTCGATTTTGTGTTAAAAATAACCATATGTCTACTATCATAACTGGATGGAACACAATTAACAGGAGTTATGAAATAACACTAGATAAATAGATATGAAGGTCTTCCAATAAATCAGTTAGAGAGAAATATAAAAATAGCTATCCATTTAAAAGAAGAAATCAGCATAAGTGGAAAATTAAAGAAATTTAAATAGAAATGTATATACATTATTAGAATAAAATCAAAGAAGCCACAATGTTAGAATCCTAATGAAATAGAGCTTATGCTTTCACATGAACGGCACAGGGCCAAACCTAGTAGAACAAAAAACAAGCATTTATTATGTTTATTCTTTATAAATTTTATAGCGTATTATAATTAAGCATTAATGAAAGTGCAAATGCTTTTCTCTGGGAACATCTGAAATAAAAAATTTGGTTAATTTGGTATAATCAAAAAAAATTTAACCTTTTAATGTATGAACAATGGTATGCAAACGGTGAAGAACAAAGTACCATAAGCTGGCGTTTTATCACATCTTCCTCACTAACTGAAGAGTACAGGGCACTGGTCAATGCAGTGCATAAGGTTGCATCGGGGCACAAGCTTTCTCCCGAAGGATAACAGAGCATTGCTGTAGCATGCAATTCAAGAAATATATTCCCTGTCAACTCATATAATGTGGTCTGAACTGCATTCAACCACGGCCTTTCTTCCCCTGGAACAGTAGAACTGTTAGAGCTCAAGGTAAATAACTACTTCAAAACCATCACGTTAAAAAATAATGGCAGAAAAAAGCAGTATGCAAGTATGCAAAGCCATATTTTCTCAAAAATAGGTATGCAAATCCATATCAGCGAGGAACCAGATAACAAGGTTTTTGAAAATGAAAACTCATAGGAGTCAGTTTCTTCATGGAATTCGATATAGTTAGATAAGATAAATGTTCCACCCCTAAAGAAAAGCTGGAGGAGGTTAACTGTCCAGAAAATAAAGAACTAACAAATTTCTAAATCATAGTGATAAAAAACCAGAAGGTTCTTTCCTTAATCTTCTTGCCACAGAAATACATCTCATCTATATGAAAGCTCTCTGACCGCTTGGCACTTAAACGGGTTTCTTCTTCATTGCTTCAAGAAAATTCATGTGTCCTCAATGATTATGTGGCAATATGCGCATATTGTTAGTGAGTAAATAATCCCAAGTGGTTTCCGGTCACTATAATGGTAACTTTATCTCCACCATCCTAATAATAAAAATCAACATTATATTTTATAGATATGAAACTCGAATTATTAGTGTTAGGATGTGCTGGTCACTTATCATGGCCCAGAAAAGGGGAAAAAGAAAAAAAGGAAACGTGAAATAAAAAAGGAAAGGAAAAAATAAGTATGACAGGCAGCCCAATGATTTGCAATATCACTTTAACACAAGTTTTAGGTGAAATGTTCTTATTCCCCCTCCATCAATCAGATAGGAAATGAACCTCATCTGATGTTTAACACTAGATACAACAGAAGAGACCAAGCCACAAAAAACATTGCACAAGAATAACTAATAACATCACCAGTAATATAACCGTAAACATGATTTAATAAAACAAAAATAAGAGCGGATATTGTTGAGAAGTAAATGAGGTACTATATGCAGTGTTCTAAATATCGGATATCGGTCGCGTATCGGCCTAGTAAATTTGATATCGGATTGCGGATATCGGGGATATATCGGAGATATTGACTAAATATCGGAGTGTTATATCGGAGGCTTAAAAATTATGACATATGTCAGCATAGATGTATTTAAGAAGATATAAACTATACTAATTCAAATAAAAGTATGTTTTGATTATACTTATCTCGTTAACTATGCATATCGGGTATATTGACTTAATATCGGAGTGTCATATTAGAGGCTAAAAAATGATGTCAAATAAAAGCATATGAGTTTAAGAAAATATAAACTATAGAAACTCAAATAAAAGTTTGTTTTGTGTATACTTATCTCATTAAACGTGAATACCGGACATCCACTTGGTGAAATATTTCTTTAAGTGGTCACAAACCAAACGAGTTAAATACCTACAATATATGATTCATGTGAATCAATATTAACAATGTGAAGATGAAAATCAAAAAATTGAAAAAATTGTATAAATGTAAAAAGGGAAAGAATCCCCACCTTGATCGGAAAACCCTCTTAAAAACAAACGCTAAACTGAAAAAACCAACTGAAAAAAATCAGAAAATGAAAAAATGAAAAAATGAAAAAAGTAAAGAATACTATTTAGTAAGTACTAATCTTGATCAAAAAATCCCTTGCGAAGATCGAACGCCGGATGTCAAAAGCTCGATCGATGGAAAAAACCCAATACTGTAAGGGAAAAAATTAAAAACTGAAAAAAATGAAAAACTGAAAAAAGGGCTTAACTACTCAACTTGATCAGAAAACACTTCCTTGCAAAGATTGCATGCCAAACGTCGAAGCTCAATCGAATGTCATCGGCAATTTTCACCGGACGGAGTTGAGCGGAGCGGAGTGTCGAGAGGAGCGGTTCAGTGTGATTAGAATTCGGGCAAAGTAGCAATTCTCTCTCAAAAATCCTGCGGTGACTCCGGTCGGATCCACTTTTTAGTGGACCGACCCGATAACTTTGTTTTTAAAAAACTATGAATTGCTGCCGATATTTCAAAGGGATATATCGGCCGCAACCCTATATTGCGGAGATATTTCCCCAAATATCGGAAACTGCAATATATAAGCATATATCGTATCGGCCTAGTGATAAAACCGATTGCGGCCGATATATCAGATATCGGACCGTTATTTAGAATTTAGAACACTGACTATGTCTATGGGTATATCCCGCAAGCACACCCATATGCTATGGGTAGTGTGTCACTAAACGCCACTGAATTATGATATTAGAAGAAATTACCATTGAACATGTGATGTTAATGCCCCTAATGGCAATAGAACAGAATGAAGTGTCTGTTACTTTTAAGTATATTTTCTATTAATATCATAATTCAATGGCGTTTAATTAGACAATGTGCATCATAAAGGGGTGTTAGAGGAGTTTACCCTATTTTTATTAGTTCCTATTTCAGGAGATACTAACAATGGAGGTACTTTTTGTTTATTTCCAATTAACTTCTATAAGCTGCATCCGTTTAATAATGTTGTTGAAACTAGGACATAACAAAACTCAGAATCAAATGTATTAAACTAATACATGAATGTCATTCGTTCCCTAAATAATAAAGTAAATGTCTTGGTGTAGCGCCTCGAATTCGGGTTCAAATGTGGCCAGGTTTTCCACAACAAAGTCATGGGTTGCAGTGAAGAAAGGAGGCCAGAGCTGAAGGGTCAACTTCACTAAGTTGCTCGCATCTGCACATGAATAATATGGAGATAATTTATATACCATAAGGAACTCCGATTCGTCATAATTTCAACGAGTATAAGATTGAATGAATCGGATATCAAATGATGTAGTTTCAGCAAAACTAAGTCAGGTATGTTGCACTATCCAGATCTGGTCCAAATCCCAACAGGATTTCATTTTTAAGTGCAGTCAAAGTTAGAATTAGGTTAGTCGATAATATGAGATAATTTCTAATAGAATACTTGAGAGGACTTGGCATATAATAGTTTTAGGATTATTGATGCATTGAAATTAAGAAACCTAAAGCTATATAAGGAATGTAATTGTTATTGAATATGTATTAGAAAAAGAATACAGAGATGCAAGGAAACGAAAGAGAGTGCAAGTGTAGAAGTTGAGCACCAATTTGCTCCTACATTTTGAGAGATTGCAACTATATTATAAGAATTGTGTGGTAAAAGTTAAGTCTTCTCCATATAATTCTAATTGATATAATACAACCATTAAAAGGATATCAAATCTATAGTTAAATTTGTGTGATGTTCTTTGTTTTTTTTGTTCCTGCACTCCAGATAATCTTCTGGGGAATCAGAAAGGTCTCTTTTTCCTAACAAACTAGTATCAGAGTTTTAGTGAAGAGTGAAATAATGAATACAGATCAAATGGAAGATAACTAAGTTTAGCATTTGGTGGGATGTCAATACAAGTGGAGCTGTTTGATGAGAAGAAAGATTTCAATCTATAGTACTATGAAGGATATTTTGATACAGCAAGGTTTGATCAAGCCACCATATGGCAAAGAGAAAAAGATGGAGATCACTTGACCAGTCATTTTTGCCTCTTTAGTTGCCATGGTGAACACCTGAGCGTCGGGATAGCACAGATTTCGCCTGCTGAAAAGCCTTCTGTTAGGTGGGAAGTGGCAGTCCGTGCTGAGTTCCAATAGCAAACAAAGTTGGTGCCACTTGCTGGTTGGTCCTTTAGGGGCAATCCATAACAATATGTCCCGATGCTCCGTAGATCAGGCATTGGTTGAGAAGGATCATGCACGCATGTTTGGTATGCCCCGATTTGTGATAGTAGTTGCACACCACCAATGGTGAGTGGTTTCTCGAAGTCTCTAGCTTTTTAAATAATGTCATCTGCATCAATTCGTTAACAAGTCTCACGGGTGCAACATGGCACGTGCTAGTTCTAGCCTATCCAACCTTGTATCATTTATCAACGGACACATCTCCTGATTGCCGACGAGACAGCATCATAGGTAGTCAAATCGACCGTGATTAGCTTTTTCTAGATATCAAAATCCAAGCCTTACTAAAATCACCTTACTCGAACAAGGGGACTAACCACCATTTCAAGAGTAAATCTGCAATCACAAAACATTTATAAATAATAAATTCTAATGGGCATATCAAAATAGTTCGAGTTGGTCGAACTTCATCACCGACTGAACATTGAGAACGCAGCATCGTACTCGTCCACAATCATGGAATACTTGACCAAGTTAATGAATTACTGTTGCAGCTCCATTTCCAACTCTAGTGAAAAAAAAATCGGGTTGAAATGTGCCGTGATGGTATCCCAAAGAACGGGTCGCTCCAAATATACCTCATCTAATTGCTATAAGATTCAAACAATGTCTGCAAGTTGGAGATTGGTAAGGTCCACACATAAGTTGTCTGTAATACGGGCAGCACGTAAGGTATCCTTCGTACTATGGAACCACCCCTTAGCCTAAAAAGGCTCCTCCTTGCTAGAAAAGATCCTCGGACAAACATCCGAAACTTCTGAACTCTCGGATCAGCCCGGGGCTCTCACGGTAAGACCTGCTGAAGTAAAGTTGTTTGTTGTTGGTAAATATTAATCAATCCTTACAATACATCACCAATCCTCAATTGATCGCACACCCATCATTCCACTGTACTTGTGTATTTCCGTTAGTAGCCGTAGATGAATTTCCACCGACGCATTACATTCTCGTGTAAACTTACAACATATTGAATCCAAAAACTACTTATTATGCGCACAGTTTCTTGGTAAAATCATGATCAATCTAGAATGTTCTCAAGATAATTAGCTTAGACTTGCATGGGCCACTAAAAAGACCTGCCATAACCAGCTTTTCGATAAGAAGTGGGGGGCACATGACAAGCTGTATTGTATTCTAAACCAAAAGGGTAAATCTGAACATCCAATAAATATATATGTACTTTTTTTGGTTTAGTGTACACTATGTGTACGAATAGGCAGATCCAACAAGTCACATGAGTAAATGGATAAGTCCAGTTGCTCCCGCACCCTTAATAACATGTGTTTCCTAAATCCCAGTAAGCTAGTGTAATTTCTAAGATCAGGTAAGATGCAATGTGACGTTAAATTTGTAGTGTCATGTACAGCAATAGATTCATTAGCATTGTTATATTCAAGTTCAATTCAATATGTTAGTACATTAATCTTATATCAAACATCATCAAGTGCATTGTCATATATAAAAAATCAATGTCAAATCCAAATTGGTAACCAAGTATGAATGTCGGATGTATGGAAGTACCTATAACAAGTACATTTGTCAAGATGTAATCATGTGTTGATACTTATGATTGTTGTAATGGTCCATATTTTATATAAGAATTTTTGGGTTTCAATTTTCCTTCGGTTTTGGAGTTCGACTCGTCGATCTTTGTCTTCCTCGTGGATCAAGCAACCCTCAACGTTGGTGGAGGGCTTGAGAGGGGAATTCTTGAAGTTTCGACTTCGAATCAAGGTAGATGATCTCAACACAAACCTTGGTTTATGTTTTCTTTACTTCTAAAATGTATTTGTTTGGCATGTTGGGGATTTGTTGTGTTTTTAGACATGATGATTTTGGGAAATTTATATAGGACTTGATTCCCTTGATTGTTTTTGTGGGGTTTCGGCTCCCTTGCTTACAATGGTAGTGTCTCGGCCTGCTGTGTTGGGTGTTTTGGGGTTTTGATTCTTCTCCTTACTTGTTGTGAGGTCGCGGCTTGCTGATCTTGATTGTTGGTGTGGGGTTTTGGCTCTCCCTTTTGCTTGTTGTGTCGTCTCAACTTACTGTTTGGATTGTTTTGGGGTCTTGGTTCTCTCTGATGCTTGTTGTGGGACTCAGTTACTATATTGGGTTGTTGGGGGCTTCGGCTTCCTCTGATGATTGTAGGTAGAGGTTTGGATCCATGTTCAGATTGTCAAGGCTGACGGATTCCTTGTTACTTGGCTGTTTTGGGTTCGGGTACGTGTTTCCTTACTGATGAGGGCCTCAGTTTTATGATCTCTTGCTGTTTGGGGCTTCAATCTCATGTTCACGGTTGTGGTATTGTTTGGTTCACTGTTTGGGTGTTTTGGGGACTTTGGCTCTATTGTTTCTTATTGTTGAGTTCAAATCTGCCTGTTAACCCCTATAGTGGCCTAGTTTACCTTCCATGAATCTACAATAGGCTCGGGTTCGTCCTCAACCATGAAGGAACACCCAAATCCGATCCTACGTGACGAGTAAATTCTTTTGCACAAAAAACTTTAGCTTTTAGAGTTTAAGTTTGAATTCTTTTTTTAACTAAATTTTTATGTTAGCTGATTCCTCTGACCCATTAATTTCTTGCACGAAAATTTCAGCATCAATTAGGATTTTAGTTCTTTTAATTTCAGTCTTCAAAATAGGATTGTTCTTGTTTAAAATTTGAAAATTGTTTTATGGACTTAAATTGCTCTAAGAGCTCAGATCGATCACAGACAAGGTTAAGTGCTATTCTAGGTATTTGTCACCACTATAATTTTTATGAAAGTTACTTTGTAGCATGCAATGAACAAATAATAATAATAAGTTTGTCGAACATCTTAAATATGCGTAGTCTAGGTTGGGGATTGTGCTTGAACTGAGACCATACATTGAATTAATCATTACTCTTTCGTGTTGTACTTGCTGGGGACTGATACCTGACTCTCGAAATGCTAGATGCATGGATTCTTGGATAGTACCCCCTGATTACGCATATTTATAAACGATGAGGCACCTAAACTTTTGTAAGGATGTGACTCACCTTGATAATTCATGACGCATACTATCACGACATGAAGTTGAATGATGTAATCGTTGCAATTTTGAGTAAGATTCGTTGATACATCAACTTATGACATGAAACCAATGAAAACTACACAACAGTAGTGACGTCCCCCGTGTTTTGAATCATGCAGAGTGCAATTGGATGGGATACCAGATTTAAATATTTGTATCGCAAGCGCACGGTGTTGTAGTGTGGCTTGGGGGTCGAACACAGGGAGACGTGGTTGTGTTTGTTTCTAAGAGGAACCGGTTCACCCTACGGGTGAGCTAGCCCGAACGATCGATGGTTTGTCACGGAATGTAATTACGGAGGATAGACAATATAAAAAAGAAACCTAGAACTTCGGTTTCCACCCTATTATGTGTTCTCGCTATTACGACCTACGGATAGGAAAACGATCGAAATTAGGGTTTAGTGGTGAGACGTTGCCTCTAAGAGTGATACCAGCTTCTCATGGGCCCGATATTCCGGTCGATGCCCAGTATGATACGCCAGACTACTCGGGTTCGGTCGATGGGCATTCACATGTACATTAACACCGACCGACTCCGAAAGCACTAAGCTCGCAACGATAACTCCCAACATCTCATCCCACCGTTCTCACGCGCTAGGATTCAATGTCTACGCTAAGGGCGTGAGCTGTGGCTAGGAAGTCAACCGTCAAGTTTATTCCCCCTTGGCCCTAAGGTCAAAGGCGGTCTTTTTCCGGCCGATGACAATGAAACACCCCACGTAACCGTCTAGATTCTTAATCCCTATCGAAATCCTAATCCTATGGACGCATTAGGGAGAACCCACGAAGGGGTTTCCACCAAAATCCCAGATTAGTGAACTACTAACAAATCAAGCTAAAAGCGATCTAAACAAAAATCAACCGTAAAAATCATGATAAGGCGATTGGAATGAAGTAGTAGCAATGATATTAAGACTATATTTAAGTTTGAAAACGATCAGAAGACTTACAAAAAACAGTAAAATTCCAGCCGTCACCGTACAAGAAAAAAGAAAGAAAAATCACAACTCTGTTTTCAGAAACCTAGGGCAACTATATATAGAAATCGACGTCACCCGATCGGTTGAAGAATCAACCGATCGGGTGAGCTGCTTCGGCGCTTCAGCATGAACGTTCAAAATTCCACCCGCTCGCTTGGTCCGACCGGTTGGCAGCTCCGGGTCGTCGTCTGGATCTTGCGACATCAGGTGAACCGATCGGTTGAAAATTCAACCGATCGGTTGGAATTGTCTTCAAAATAGACAGAGAGCTCCGTCGGTTTGGCACACTTTTGGGAGAACCGGCATTTTCCCTTCGCTTCAGCTTTCGTCCGGGTAGGACACGCGTGCACCACCCGATCGGTTGGCTGTGTCCAACGGATCGGGTGAGGGCTAAAAATGGCGATCTTCATCGTTTGACCACCTGGATCACGCGTGACTCCTCCCGTTGCTCCGGGGACTCATCCTATCTTCGTTATAAGTCCCCTACACTGGCAATCTCCTGCAAATACACAAAAACACCAAAAAGTGAAAGAAAACTAAAAATCCCAAGAAAATGGGCACGAGACGACGGAAAACAACGGAAAAACACAAAGAAGACATGCGTGAATATATAAAATATAAACACACGTCAAGTAGTTACAGACCATGTCATACTACACTTGACACCATACAGAATAATTTAAACGATGTTACACTTGAATCACGTGGTTTAGGGTAACTCATATTAGAGAGAGTGCGGGAGCAATTGAAGCCATACTTTCGGCGAATCCTATCATAAATATGTACGCCCGACGAGTCCCCTTTCATGTATCTGTATGGGCCGTTATAGGGATCCAGAATCCCTTCATGTTTTTGTTTTGGACTCGACATGTGGTAGCTCCATGTGGTCCAAGGTGGTCTTTGGGTTGCATATCTTACCCTTCAGTATGAGTCACGGCCAAGTATTGGTACAACCTTACATACTCATAATATATAAACATTCACAATACAGTACTGCAAACTCTTATATATGCATTATATGTAGTTCGTTACATTTCAGTGGCTAGCTTATTACACCTGTCTTTTAATGATGTTACACTGCTTACGTAGACTACCTTGCTCATTTTCATGTGCCTTGTACTTTTGTTTCCATCTTTGTTTGATACATAGACCGTTTATCGGTTAGATATTATCCAAAATTTTCAAGTATAATAGGAGGCTTTACAAATCTAAAACTAGCATTACTTTGAGTCGTGCACGAGTTTTGAGGCTATTCATTCAAGTATGTCTTTACATTTTCTATTTCGCATATACTAATTTCACTGGTAAACAGGACGATCTGCAGATTCCTGAAATTTGCGAGGACCCCAAAAACTGGGTTGTTAGAAGTATAACAATGTGTTTTATGAAAATACAATATGCATATCACAAATAAGAGACGAAGTCTCGGTATCTAACCCAAAGAGAATATAATCATGTGTTAATCCTCGTCGCCTTGAATTAGAGCTATGCTTAAAGGACGATAACTATAATTGTCATACCAATCGAAACCAATATAATCATCAATATTTGGGACAAACTAAAGTTTTCAAGGCTATCAATAAAATCAATGAAACAATACTAGCATTGCACAAAATACTAAAACAAGAGATTAACTGAAATGCTTAACCATACCGTCTAATTATTTATGAATGTATACATGTATATCCACAATTTATACTTTTGAAATGTTCCATAATATTAAAGCAAATTGTTTATTTTAAATCAGGTGTCATATTCTCATATATTACATATGAAAAATTCTATCAAATTATCATCGAATTCTATAGTATACCCCCTCATAAATCATCTTATTGGCGAAACCAAACCAGAACCCTAAAAGAGAGATCGGTACAATATCTAGTGTATGAATAGGGACCCAACTGAGTCTAAGGAAGAGGAACAAGGCAAGCAGCGTAACAAAAGATAGCAGTAATCAAAGGCTCAGTGCCAATAGGGACCCCAATCAAAATCCAAAGTCTCAATGAGAGGATCAAATCAAACAAAGACCCAACAATAAAATCCAAACAACCAAAGCCTGAATAAGATGATCAAGCCAAACATGGACCTAGCAACAAAATTCAGACATCCGCTATCAAAAGGGAAATCGCCAACACGGACCCCAATCAAAATCCAAAGCCTCGGTAACAGTAAGAGGAACAACTCAACAAAGACCAAACACAAAACAACCGCAAGTAACGGAAAAGGACCAACAAAATAAATTGGCGGCAAGTAAAGGAACAAGACCAAAAAATCAACATTCACAAGGAACAAGACCAAAAAAGACCAAAAAATTCAAACAACCCTAACAGCTCATCAACACAAATTCATCTCAAAATAAAGAAAATGATACATTTATCAT
Organism: Scilla litardierei; assembly: GCA_030789695.1. Lineage (NCBI taxonomy): Eukaryota > Viridiplantae > Streptophyta > Magnoliopsida > Asparagales > Asparagaceae > Scilla > Scilla litardierei. Next base: position 11,611,597 of record CM061137.1, on the reverse strand, counting down.
GGCTGAAAAGAGTTAAGTGAGCTTATTTATCATCATAGAGCAAAGGAAATTAGAGTTCGATGTTCATCACTAGAAACCGACAGCGTCGTCTCGCCACCAAAGCTGTGGCTGCAGCTGTTGTTTGCTAGCATCAGATCGAGGAATGGAAATGATAATTGGAGAGCATGAAATATGCAGATCAAGAGAACGAGAGGGAGTTCATATCACATCTAAGGTAAGAGTCATGGATTAAATAGAAAATAGAGAGCAATGTGATGGGGGTTACATAAGGGGGCAGAGGAAGAGGGCATGGATGAGAGTGATCATCAGTTAAGAAACGACGGCTCACGAACACCATGAACACGCGGATCGCGCAAGGCGAGCGAAGTCATCGCCGCTAAGGGAAAAATAGGAAAAAAGAATGAATGAATGAGGAGGGAGGAAAATTAATGTAAGTTGTAAATGAATCAGGTTTCAGGTTTTAAAAGAAACGGGGTTGGGTTAACGGCTTAATGGGTTTGGACTTAAAACAAACTTTAACATATTGAAAAATTTCAAAAAAAATATGAAAAATTCACAAAAAAAGTATTTATATTTTTAAAAAAATTAAAGGAACTTGACCATTACATTGCACACATGGGATGCTTGATCGAAAAAGGTTTTATAGTTATCACATAAAAAGATGAAAGTTTGTGTAGAGGCATATGCCGTAATGGAAAGGCAAAGGACATTGGCAAGCTTTTATCATCTGCTGGGAGGCTCCATGAAAGCGAAGAAGCAAGCTGAGCAACGTGAAGCATTCCGTAAGGGCTTGTTCTTTTGAGTGTAAATGAGTGGGAATCCCACTTTTTTCACTGTTGTGAACAGTGTTTAGGGGGAAAACCTGTTGGGATTCCCCAAACCCGTTCTTTTGCTTTCCCAGCGTAAAGGGATTCCCAAAACCTCTTTCCCTCTCTATTCCCCTCTTTTGAAGAAACTCTAAAATGAGGGATTTCATGAGGAATTCCTCCTCGTGGGTCCCAATGAACTTTTCCTCCCCTTTCTCCTCCCACTTTCTCATCCAAAAGAACACAAAACTCAAATTTTCTCTCTCTTGATTCCTTTATTCCCCCCACTTTCCCCAAACCCATTACACTCAAAAGAACAGGCCCTAATAGCCGTGCGGTGGCAAAGACATGATAAGTACTCTTTATCAAGCCCATGATGAAGGTGAATCAAAGAGTTACCCTAAAAAAAGGATGCTGACGTAGAAGGTCAACTTCAAAGAGTTACCCTCATATACACCTCTGCAGATGAGCCATATATTGTTAAAAAGTTTTGTTCGTCAACATGAATTGGATGTCAGATTAAGTTACAGTCTAAACAAGTCAGGTGTGTCAGGCTATCAGATCCAGTCCGAACATGAACATGATTTTGCTTCCATCTGCACTCAGAGTTAGAATTATGTTAAGAGTCTCTAATGTGAATAGAACTTCTAATACAATAATTGAGATAGATTGACCGTAAATAGTTTTGTGACTCTTGATGCTTGGAAATTAAGAGACCTACAGCAGTATATGTGGGTTTGGAAATTAAGAGACCTACAGCAGTATAGGTGGGTAATTGTTATTGCATAAGATAAGAGGTAGATGCAACGAAAAGAATTAGATGCAACGAAAAGAATTAGAGAATTCATAATTCCTTTCGAAGATAGTAGTTGAGCACCAATTTGCTTTTGAGTTTTGAGTGATTGCTATTATATTGTAGAAATTGGGCATGAAAGTAGATGGAATCATCTTCCCTTTATAAGATAAAGTATATTTTTTGTAAATATAGCAAAAACAGGTAAATTTGTGTGTTGTTCTTTGTTCTCATTTGTTCTTGCACTCCAAACAATCTTGATGGGAATTGGAAAAGGTCTGGTTTTCATTAAAATAATGTGTCAAGAAATACCAAGAACAACATGACTAAAGAATAAGATACAATAGCATATTAAAAGGGTAAATAGCAAAAGGTGTCACATTCTATTGACATAAGAGTATTAGCACCTTCTTATCTAAGAAAGTAGCACGAAGTACATTGGAAGAGGGGTACCCCTAAGCTAATAGAAAAGTGCAAGTTTCTGCTAACTTTTCTGGGATGCTTTCTGCTAATTTCTTAGATTAGATTATATTAGTACTACTATGCCAATATTCTGTTAGAATGTTGGACCAACTGTCACTTGGTAGTCATGTCTGAAAACCAACATAGTGAGCTTTAGATTCTTCACGCTCTAATGATACAACACATTGCTTCCAGATTTTGACTGGACCAGTGCCACAGTTGTGAACACAGCGAACCAGTTCATAATCTTCAGAGTTTGATTGGCAAACAAGAACTCTTAGTACAGATGAACTTGAAAAGATAGAACACCATATTCAGAAACACTTTTTGATGATGCTGACAAAATTGATCTTCTTAATGGAAGGTTCAACATCAGAATACCCCTTCTTTTACCATTTCTTCGCATCCAGATAAACGAAGATGAGCCCCTCGTACCTGCTTGCATTTGCTTCACATCGCACAGAAATAGCATTGCTGAATTCTTCTCTAAGGTGGGTCACAAAAGATTAGTACGCATGCTAATGAGCAGGCCGCCAACTTCAGCTTCCCATAGCATTTCCCCTTCTTTAAATTTTCGTTCTTGAAGATTTAATTTGATATAATAGTTTTAGACATATGTTAAGTGACAAAAGCAAGTGGTATTGCTTTTGTGAAAAGGGTTTTCCTCTTTTCCTGGAAAAATTTATGCCTATATACAGAGAACAAATGAGTTATTGTAAGTACAATAGAATGAATAGTTGGCAAAGAACATAGACTCTACATTGTCATTTTTTGGATATATACTTAATATAGATCGGATGCCATCTAAAGCATTGCAATTACCCTTATAAAATTATTCATTGAGAAGTATATCAAGAATTTTCAGCAATGACTCTGCTAGACAATGCGGTAGCCAAATCCATTATCCACCATGGGAACCCCCTTGTCCATAAGAAACTGGTATCTTTGATTTAGAAAGTTGTTAAAGTTTCTCACACGTTTAACCATAATATTGGGAACACTAGCAAGCTCCTGGAATGTGTTGTTACCCCTTCTTCTCTTACTGGAATTAACTAATTCGGTAATGCTATGCACCCTGTTTAGATATGAAATATAATTGTTGGATGGTTTATATATGAAAATTCCAATATAGTATTATAAATAATAGATTCAAAGGAGACGATAGATTAACAAACTCTCCTTAATCAATCTTGACTTTCTACAAGGTATCAGAGACCAAACCTAAATTACAGCTAACCTTAAATTAGCCCTGAGCCTAACCATCAAATGTGGCCACCACCGTTTCTACTGATGCCTCCTCAAACCCATGACGCCTCTTCAAACCCACTATAACAGCCCAAAAATTTTACAGAGATTTTGGGTATTTTCTGTATTTTTTTCTCAAATATTTTCATATCTTTTCGTCCCATTTTTCCTCCTTTATTTTCTCTTTTACTTTTCTTTCTCCTTGGGTTAAAGCCCACAACCCCCTCTTCACGAATGAAGCCCAAACACAGCCCGACTCACTCTCCTTCTCTGTTCTTTTTCTTTCTCTTTTCAATTTCCATTCCCTAGCCCATGAAACCAAGGCCCAATTCCATTGAGCAACCCCCTTTCATTACACAGCCCGCTCCCCTCTCAAGAGAAACAAAATTCTCACCGTGAGCAAACCCTAGCCCTCGTCAAAGAATCCCTCTTCAATTCAAACTTCTCCTCTACCTTTCCATATTTATATGCTTCTATTTTCTAGGGTTTTATACGAAACATTATTTCAACTTCTGATTCTTCAAAATTCTATGCTTTCGAAGTTGGTTTCATAAGCTTTCAGATCTTTGGATTTTGTATTTCTTTGGGCCAATTGTCGGCGAAGGTAGATTATTTTCTAATTCAAAGCTTTTCTGTTTACGTTTTGTCTAATTTCTGTACTGAATTGAGCTTTATCGTTGGATGCCTTTGCATGAGTTTTGCTGGATTTTGTGTTATTTGGGGTTGTGATGAGCCATTGTTTTTCGAGGCTATATTGCTCTAGAGAATGATTACTGGCACCCTATTCAGACCTGCGACGACCTCGCCATTGCCTAACATTTCATATTTTTCGAGTTGGATTGTTAGGGTTGGCCGTCGGGTGAGAACTCTGTCTCCATTGGTTTCCATGTTGTGGGCATGTGTCACTGTTAAACTCGTTCGTTAGTTTGCTGACGATGCTCTGGTCACCATTATTGTCTGATGGGCTTACGTCGTTATTTTCTCCGAAGATTCGTTCTGCTTGGCCGTTAGAAGTGGGCCTTGGGCCGCCTCGCTTGAAAGTTATGCCCTGCTTCGTTTCGTCCATCGGCTTAGGGCCATTGGGCCTCGATCTAATGTGGGTTTGTCCCCAGGTTATATTTGTGACTGTGTTTGGCTTGACTTTATAATTGAACCTATAAGCCTTGTTACTGTTTACAGAATTTCTCCTCTATGCTGATAGACTTAATATTATTTTAGAAGGTGCTGAAACGTGAATCTGAACCCGCATATTTGAGTTTCCTTTTCTTTTCCTAATTTAAGATAATTTCCAGATTTAAGCATGTGTAAATAAAATTTGTATAAGATTGATGCCCTTGACCGAAAATAATAAGTTAACTAAAGAAATTACTTTGTGCATTGGAATATGACTTGACATTAGCACTTAACTCAATGTTTAAAGGATGCATGTGCGACAATGGTTACTGTATTCATTTTTCCACTCTCTTTCATGGAAGAGGTGTATATTACAAGTATGTGTTTTTCCTCTTCCTTTTTATGGAACAAGGGGTCATATACATTTTTCCTCTTCTTTTATGAAATGAGGGGTAATACTCGTACATTTTCCTCTTTCTTTAGCGGATTGAGGGGTTATATTACTAAGATCATTTTTTCGCTATTCACACTAGTAGCAATGTTACACAACATAACGTGTTACTGCACATCGCTTTATTGGACATGAGCCATGGTCTAGGATTGGTATAGCTACACATTCACATGACATTGGAACGTTCATGATCGGTTATACATGTTACTTTATAGTTCAAATTTGCATGCTTACTTGTTACAGTTTCATTCCGTAGTATACATTCATATGCAGCGTGCATTTCTTCCTTTTTGGGCCTTGTACATAAACTGAAATTGAAATGTTTGGATATAGATATAATCTACTACTAACCCAATCATACATCTCTCAGCTTGAACAAGTTGTCTAGAGAGTTTCAGAGTTCTAGGATTAGCTAAATTCCTTTGAACCATGCACAGAGTTTTTGAGTCCACTTGTCATGTATGTTTTTAATGCAAATTTTTATTTCGCCTATTCTGTTTTTACCGATAACCAACACGACCTGCAGATTCTTGAAAAATTGTGATGACCCTCTGAAACCGGGACTTTACACCCACACACCAAGACATAAACCATAGATCCATTCCTCGCCGCCGCCTCCTCCATGGTCGTTGTCTGTGCCCCCACATTAAACCCCTAACGTCGTCGACGCTACCCCTACAAATCCTAACCCAGATCTTCACAACCACCATCGCCAACTAAAACCCCAACCATAGACCCCCATAACTTCAGGCAAGATCTTACTCTCAAATTGTGACGACCACACTCCACTGATGATGATTCATCTCAAATGTTTTCAATATGATGATGCATTCAGTCTGCTCACAGAGTCTCCATGAACCAAAATCTCCTTGGCTGCTTCTTCCACTATCACTTACTCTCCTTCGTTCATCTTTACTTCTTATGTTTCGTGTAATGGTCATAAACCAAACTCGGGTATTTTTGTATATAAATAAGTTTTAATATTTTATAATTTGTGCAATTTTAATATTTAAAATTTTCCAGAATTTTATTTGAATTTTAATTCAATTTTTTAAACTAAACTCAATACCCAACCCGAAGCCTAACTACACCTCTTCTCTCGAACCCCCCCAAAAAAAACAACCATTCTCATTCTCATTTACACCCCCCACTAACTCATCATTGATTTTGTTAACTAACCTATTAAAATAAGTTAATCAAAATAAAAAAATTCATATTATATAAAACCTAAGCATCATTTCATCTCTCATTTTCTCAGCTCAACCCCACAACTGCCGCACCCTTCTCTCCCTCCGGATCTCAGCTCTTCCAAAAATAAAACAACAAATATCACTCACATGAGCCATCGCCTCTCCTTCCCCTCTCGTGATTGCTGGATCGACGCCATCATCCCTTATCCGATCATCAACCATATCATCTTCATCTTCATCTTCATCATCTCACCATTATCATCATCCCATTATCACCCTTATCAATATCATACCCAACCATGCCTTTCTATTTTTCAGTCTATCATAGATAGGCGACCAGCAGCTACAGCAATAGCAGTGGCCAGCGACAATGACAGCATGAAGGCATGCCACTCGTTCGACGAAATGTCTCAACCACTTAAGTTCACAAACGTGATCCCTTGATTAATCAATTTTTATTTTGGATTTTTGTAAGTACATCCATTTATGCTAAACAAGTTTAGTTTTGTCTGTATTGAGGGTGTTGGCTCTATTAATATCACTTCTTCCTAACATTTAACATTTGTTTTATATCGGTCCAAATTTTCATTTAATCTACATCATATTATCAATTGATACAATCATTAAATTGCTCAGTAACCTTCTTTCCTAATCAGTATGTGTTCCAATAAATGGAAACAAAGAGGACGATTGGCATATAGCGTATGTTTGGATGTCTGTATCACTTAAATGCAGAGATTGGCTAAGTGGCTTACTATGGTATTATTTTTCTCCATCACGCAGTGTGGACTAGGTCATCCAGATTTTGAAATTTTAAAGCTTTTGTATCCTGAAGTTCATAGTTTGTCTAGTCTAGTGGGTCATATCAGTAAGGAAAACACCATTGTGTATCTTACCAACCATAGTTAACAAATGTGCTAAACCCCTCTTTAAGCTGGTCCAAACGGATGTATGGGTACCTTGTTGTATCAAGTCTAGATGTATATCTAGGTGTTTTGTTACACTTCTGGATGATCTTTTTTGTTTGACTCAGATTTTCTTACTGAAAAAGTGTTCGGTATATTTAAAAGTTTTTTACACCAAAGTAAAGAATTGATTTCGTATTTCCTTTATAAAGTGATAATGCAAACAAATATTTTAGTAATCACTTTGTATCTTGTATGTCCAACATTACAATTAGTTATTATCATCTTCTGTACAAACTCCAACAAAATAAGCTGGCAAAGTATAAAACAACAGTGGCAACATTACAATTTATATATATGAATATTTTCAAAGTTTTTTAGACAAATATTGTCTTAACTTATTGTTATCTTTTTAATGGTATACCTTCGACTATGAATAACAGTGATTTATTATTGCCTAAGGCAATGTTGCTTATCATCCAGAACTTTTGGATGTGCTTGTTTCATACATAATTACATCAAGCATTCTTTCAAAATTGATCCATATTCTTTTCAAGTGTATCATCCACATTCTTTCGACTAGGGCTGAATAAAAGTTATAATTGTTGTTTATTGTAAATAATGTCTACGTCATCCCCCTTTTAAATGTTCTTTCTACAAAAACTAAATAAGAGTACGAAGAGGCTCCAGCTTTTGATGAATCTGAATTTCTAGTTGAGCGCGCAGATTTCTGAGACAGATTACTAAGGAGGGCGTTTACATTTTGTTTAGCTTGCTTCCTTTATTGTCTAGAATGAAAGACTAGTAGTCCCCCTTTAGTTATGCTTTTGTACCCCTTTTGAAGGATGAATAAAGTTATTTCTTTTATGGAACTTTTCTGTTCGCTCTATATTGGTTTCTGTATGCTTTTGTACCCCATTCTTTCAAAATTGATCCATATTCTTTTCAAGTGTAACTTTAGGATACACTCAGTACTCAAGAAAAGCTGCAAATGTTATTGCCCCATGATGAAACAATCTTATGTGTGCTGATGTTAAATTTTTTAAGTCCCAACTATATATCACCAAAGACACTATCCAATCGTTAAGATTTGATCTGAGTAACATCTGATAACTCCATGAAACTCTGATTACACAAGTATATCAGTGATGTAATACCACCAGAACTCAACCTTGGGATCCAATTTCAGCTCCTAATGCTACAAAATCATTACCTTAAGATCATGTGACATCTTTCTCCTTATGTCCTTTTTTCTTACAACCTACACAAATGAAGGTGAATTTGTTTGTAATTTAAATATTAAGGTGAATTCGTTTGTAATTTAAATATGCATATTGCTCACAGATAAACGACTTATTCTTACACAGCTTATCCTCTTCACGAATATATCTTATGTTCATCTTTTTCAACAATATCTAATTTTTTCTCTTTCATCGATTCTCACCAAACTTCTCGGTCAGTTTCCGAAGCTGTCACATCCAAGTTGGCATGCTTGCATGCTGTAATGTTGGAAGAGATAAATGCACTTTAGCTTAATGAAACTTAAGATCTTATACCTGCTCTACCTGGTAAGAAGATGATTACAAATGGGTTTACTCTTTAATGACTCTCTCGTTCTGTTGAAGGCCATGCTCATGGTTAAAGACTATTCACATATATATGGCATAGATTACCACGATATGTTCTCTCTAATTGCAAAACTAACCTCAATGCCTTAATTAATCTCAACTACCACTCATCATTAGCATTTATACCAATTAGATGTAAAAAAATGTATTTCTAAATGGCATTATGTACATAAGGTAACCGTCAGGCCATATTGAACAGGAGATAAGGAAAATGTGCAAGTTGAAGAAGTCATTGTATGATCAGAAACAAAAACAAACACAGAAGGATTGGTTTGTGCACTTTATAGATTACATCAAACGGTTTGACCTTAAACTATGTGAAAGTGATCACTACATTTTCAGAAGATCTACAAGGGGAGGCGAATCCTTGTGATACTTATGCTGATTATATTGTAATAACTCAGGATGATACCTCTGGTATTCAAAAGCTAAAGTAGTATTTTTAAGAGGTTCAGACATGAACATAAGGCTTTTACATATTTCCTCAAGATTAAGATGGCACACTCGAAGAAGGGCATTTATTTATCCCAATAAAAGTATATCCTGGATATATTGTCAAAGAAAACTAAGTTGGAGGCATAGGCATATCATTTCACAAATGGCTCCCAACTCAAGACTTGTACCGGATTAGTGGGCATCACTGCATGATCCATAACGATATAGAAGATTGATTAACAAGCTACCTACCTCATTATGACACATTCTAATATTACTTTTTCAATAAGTGTGTTAAGTCAGTTCATATCTGATTCGACACATTAGAATAATGCAAAACAGGTCAATATATCTGAAGAATGCTCCAGCAGAGATCTTGAATATTGTGATTGTGATCATTAAAGAGTTGCAATTTTCTAATATACAGATAAGGCTAGTTTGTCTTATGGTCAACTATTAACAACTGTTTACTGGGTTTTGTGGGAGGTAATTTTGTTTCTTAGAAAATCAAGAAATAACCAATCATTTCTCGATCTAATGCAGAATCAAAATATAGAATCGTGGCCAACATCACTGACACGTCTCAAAATGTGTGAGCGCTACTTCCAAGTATAGGAGATCGAACAAGTAATAATCCTGGTGAGTCCAGGTATCGTATCTACGGGACAACTGACCTGCAAAACCACAAATTTCAGTTTATAAGGAGTCCTAAAACGAGAATAACCAACCACCTATCAAGTATAAAGATATGGTATCAAGAGTTTAAAATAATAAAAGAAAAATCATACGATAGTTACGGTGAATTCGATATTGAGATACCAAAGTGGAGAGGATGTGTTGGTTATGACTTTGTCAGGGGTTTGCAATCAATGGTAATTATGTCTTGGTTAATCAATTGGTTCAGAACGTTCGCAATCAATATTCATAGATGAGCCTCACGGATCGTGTGTGAATCGAGATCTAAAATATCAGAATCAATTGCTTAACCTAACTGACACAATGTTTCACCCCGCAAGAGTATTAGAACGTCGGAAAATATCGCAATAAAGAGCATAAAATATTGTCGTATGTATCGAATAAATTATTAGTTTCATAAAGAACATAAGCTCATGTGCCCGCAAGGGTTACGGCGAAGTCCGCAAGGATCATGCCACGAATAAGTCCGCAAAAATCAGATTCGATCCAAGTACATCAACAATGAATATACTTGAATAATACGAGTAGAAATTAATAAAATACGTGAATTTACATGCAAAATAGGGCGTAATGACATCAAACCAGAGATTACAAAGCCCCAACTACATCAATACCAACACAAATAGGTACTAGCCACGCATGGAGAGAAAAGGAACTATATTCATAGACAAATGCATGTTCAAATACTCAAAATACGCGCTAAATACGCAAAATACAAGAGTAAAGTTAGGGATTATATCACCAAAACTCTCTAATTAGCCCCAAATCTCCTTCAGATAATAGATATGACCTCTGTCCCAGGGCCTCCAAGTTTCACGCCAAAATACGACTCCTAGAGCAGCAAATACGCCAGAATACGCAACAAAACCCTAGAAATAACTTAAATACCAGTCATTGCAAGTTTTAAATCGCTTATCGGGTTCAACCCCGCTTCAACCCCGCGTAACAACGCCGTCCACAAATGTGAACCATCCGATCCCAGCAGGATCGGACGTGGGAGCGCCATGTAGCCAATGTAATCGGATCTCGCCCGCTTCCAAAGCCTGCATCCGCTCTCCGTATTCGAGTTCAGCTCGGATTCGTCATCGACCGTTCGATTCGAGCGGGCGTCACTCAGATGGTGACACGTGTACACAAAACACCCGCCTTCGATCCATTCTCAGCTTCACTTGGGCGTTGGTCCGGACCGTTGGATCGAAGATCGGCGTTAGATAATGAGCCATGTCACCCCTTATTTTCGTTGCTTTACATATACATCGGTCGTTTGACGTCGTTGGATCGAGCAGGCAACGGCGAAGATCTTGCCATGTTGCCCTGCAGCGCATGTACGTCGCCCCACGCTTTCGAATTCGAGCGGTGTTGTTAATGGTCGTTGGATCTGCATCGGACCGCTATTGCGTCGCCACGTCGCCCGTATCTGTAACTCAGTTCAAATCTAAGGCAGGCGCGTACGAGCCGTTAGATCTCGATCGGATGGCTCAAGTTCGGCCACGTCACTTTGCGTCTGTGTCCGCCTCGTATTCAATCTCGACCGCTGGATCGTGAGGAAACGGCCACGATAAAGCCACGTCACCCGTATACGCGCTCCGCTCGTATCCGCTCAGGGGCTCTCCGCAGCCGTTGGATTTTAGACGAGCGGACAAGATGCTGCCGCGTTGCCCAGATCTCTTCTCCGTACGATTTGAGCGGGAGTCGGTGGGATGTTGCCACGTGGCATGGCGAGGAGCGGGCGGTGTATATACGCCGTATTTCAAGCGTATTTCGGCCGTATTTCTTCATTAAATTGGTATTATGCATTCAAAAATTCATAGAAATTAGCATAGATCTCAGAAAAATACAAATAAATAGCCATTAGAATCGTGAGATCGAGATCTAGTCATGAAAAAAATAAAAAGTGCAGAAATACTCAGTATATTGTTGTTTTGTGCATAAAATAGGAGTTTGCTCTAATAAATGAGGTTATTCAAAATTTGATCGTATTAGAGACCAAATACGTATCATGTATGCACAAAATAGGGCTAAATGAGATGTTAAATATGCAATATTCAACCCGAATCACACCTCCCAGCTAGCGATTTGATAGTCCCTAGCAAAAAGAGCGATGAAGTCGGATGATTAGTAAAACAATAAATTCTATCAATCGCTTATGGCATGACTCAATACTGTGTTTTCCAATATGATTTTGTCCATCAATATACACAATCCATGAATAAGATCAATCACATGATATTTTCTCTAATTTAATTTGAATAAATAACATGCAAGCATCGTTTTGCGCAAGCGAAAGTATAGCACGTCGTTATATACTAGTTTTCGTATTTCTAAGAAATTGGCATCCCAAATAGATTGTTCAAATCAAGGGTATTGAAGTTGCTTAGTTTATTCACCATTTCTTCTTCTTTTTTTCCTTTTCTTTTGACGACTTAGAATGATCCATATAGCGAGCTTTCAGTTAATGATTCCGAGGCCAGACGACCTTCGGACATTAGGCTTATAGAATATCCCCTCGAACTTAATACTCAAATCATCTAAGTTTTATTTTCTCTTTTTTGAATGCACTCCACATTCATCCATCTTTCGACGCGAATCTCCAATGCTCCCTGAGGCACGAAGACCCGGCTAATCAATGAACTCAAAGGAACGATGCATTTTTTTTTCTTTTTCACATTTTTTTGCATTTTTTTCGTAAGCAACTCAATACCCATAAATATGAACATAAACATTAGTAACCAATGCCAAATTCCTCTTCAACTTGAAGATTGTTCTAATAAATCGTGTATACTCAAGCTTTTTCATCACAATAGCATGCATGAAATAAATTCAACCTATTTCGAGATATTAATCATGGCAATTGAAAATTTTCATGAATAGCATATTAACCGTAATTCCATGAAGAGAAAAATAATTGATTCAAGCCATAAACGATTTTTAGAACTCAATCAATGCATAATCATCCGCTAATGTGGTATGTGAAGGAGTTTTAAATAATGAGAATTGGTAATTTATTCTTTTCTTTCGCCTTGTTTAAAAAAATCTTAAGGTCTCGTACACTCCCCCCAACTAAAGATGGACATTGTCCTCAATGTCGAAAAGGGTACGAGTTTATTCAAAAGCAAGCATCCTTAAAAGCAATAAAATCTACGCAAATAGAAAGACCATACCGTGGTCAAATGGCGGATTGCGGATCTTTAATGGTGGAGGAAGTTGTTCTATTTGCTCCTTGTGCTCCTAGGCAAGTATTCTTCCTCCATTAGCTAAATATGACCCTAGCAACACAACTCCAAGCATCTCTATAAAGTGATTATGTATGTCCTGCAAGAGATGAGTTATGTTAGTCCAATTTAGTCTAAAATTCTTCGCCACAAACATATTCCAAATATAGTCATCAAAGTACGTAAAATAAAGTAAGGCGTGTTGATGACTACTCCCTGAAAGATGTGCATTACTCTCGGTATGATGCTCAGTCATTGGGGAGAGGGATAAATGATTTTGGGAAAAAACTGGGGAAAAGAGTGGTTCGGGCTCTATAGCGATAATCTCTAAACACATGTCCCTAGCTGTCTCCTCCTCCTATTCATCCAAAATTGCTAGCTCGTTCTCACTTTTGCACACGCTTTCCGCCATGTTAATATTCTGATTTGTGCATTCATCGTGACATGGCTCGCTCGATATACCTGCAACAGAAAATGAACTCATATTAGATTCTTGAAATTGAATTTCAAAAGAATTACTTTCTTCTAAGCAAGTGGAAATCAGAAAAAGATTTTCAATGGATTGCTAAATTTGCCCACTCTTTTTTGGAATTGATGGGATGTAGCCTCCTATGTTTGAATGAACAAATAAACTTCCTCTTTCAAGGGTTGCAATTGTACGTCTATGCTTTGCTCTCTTTGATCAAGGCATGAAGGCTCAGTTGAATCCCGCTCTGAAGTCTCATTAATGATCTCATCATTCTCTTGTAAGGACTCCATGTACTTCCACGTCTCTGTTGGCGTCATGACTCCCAAAAATTCCTGCAGCTGTGGTCGTAGTCCAAATAGGAATGACTCCATAAGCTCTTTTCTTCGTGTACTCATGCTGCGGATAGCTCGATACTATGTCTGTGAACCTCCTCTAGGCCTGAAAGAAAGTTTCACAATCTGTCTGATTAAAATTAATGAACATTAGCTTCTCCATCCTACATTTGTGTGCAACGTCGTACTCTGCATCATACCAATTGTTTGTTCGATAGAAATTCATGTATTCCATTTTTTTGAATTTTTAATAGAACAAAACAAAAAAAACTAATAAAAATCTTGAACTACAAGATGGAAGGATCCCACCGAATGTTCCTCCATACGAACTGAAATTGTAGCTCGCAAGTACTGTTATCCTCGGCAACGGCGTCAAAAACTTGACTCGTCTCAAAATGTGTGAGCGCTACTCCCAAGTGTAGGAGATCGAACAAGTAATAATCCTGGTGAGTCCAGGTATCGTATCCACGGGACAACTGACCTGCAAAATCACAAATTTCAGTTTATAAGGAGTACTAAAACGATAATAACCAACCACCTATCAAGTATAAAGATATGGTATCAAGAGTTTAAAATAATAAAAGAAAAATCATACGATAGTTACGGTTAATTCGATATTGGGATACCAAAGTGGAGAGGATGTGTTGGTTATGACTTCGTTAGGGGTTTCCAATCAATGGTAATTGATGTCTTGGTTAATCAATTGGTTCAGTACGTTCGCAATCAAGATACATAGATGAGCCTCACGGATCGTGTGTGAATCGAGATCTAAAACATCAGAATCAATTGCTTAACCTAACTGACACAACGTTTCACCCCGCAAGAGTATGAGAACGTCGGAAAATATTGCAGTAAAGAGCATAAAATATCGCCGTACATATCGAATAAATTAATAGTTTCATAAAGAACATAAGCTCATGTGCGCTCAAGGGTCACGGCAATGTCCGCAAGGATCATGCCACGAATAAGTCCGCAAAATTCAGATTCGATCCAAGTACATCAACAATGAATATACTTGAATAATACGAATAGAAACTAATAAAATACGTGAATTTACATGCAAAATAGGGCTTAATGACATCAAACCAGAGATTACAAAGCCCCAACTACATCAATACCAACACAAATAGGTACTAGCCATGCATGGAGAGAAAAGAAACAATATTCATAGACAAATGCAAGTTCAAATACTCAAAATACGCGCTAAATACGCAAAATACAATAGTAAAGTTAGGAATTATATCACCAAAACTCTCCAATTAGCCCCAAATCTCCTTCAGATGATAGATATGACCTCTGTCCGCAGGCCTCCAAGTTTCACGCCAAAATACGGCTCCTAGAGCGGCAAATACGCAAGAATACGCAACAAAACCCTAGAAATAACTTAAATACAAGTCATTGCAGGTTTTAAATCGCTTATCGGGTTCAAACCCGCTCCAAATCCGCGTAACAACGCCGCCCGCAAATGTGAACCGTCCAATCCAGGCGGGATCGGACGTGGGAGCGCCACGTGGCCAATGTAATCGGATCTCGCCCGCTTCCAAAGCCCGCATCCGCTCTCCGTATTCGAGTTCAGCTCGGATTCATCGTCGACCGTTAGATTCGAGCAGGGCGTCGCTCAGATGGTGACACGTGTACACAAAACACCCGCCTTCGATCCGTTCTCAGCTTCACGTGGGCGTTGGTCCGGACCGTTGGATCGAAGATCGGCGTTAGATAATGAGCCACGTCGCCCCTTATTTTCGCTGCTTTGCATACACATCGGTCGTTTGACGCCGTTGGATCGAGCGGGCAACGGCGAAGATCTTGCCACGTCGCCCTGCAGCGCATGTATGTCGCCCCTCGCTTTCGAATTCATGCGGCGTTATTAATGGCCGTTGGATCTGCATCAGACCGCTATCGTGTCGCCACGTCGCACGTATCTGCAACTCAGTTCAAATCTAAGGCGGGCGCGTACGAGCCGTTGGATCTCGATCGGATAGCTCAAGTTCGGCCACGTCGCTCCGTGTCTGAGTCCGCCTCGTATTCAATCGCGACCGCTGGATCGTGAGGAAACGGCCACGATGAAACCACATCGCCCGTATACGCGCTCCGCTCATATCCGCTCATGGGCTCTCCGCAGCCGTTGCATTTTAGACGAGCGGACAAGATGCCGCCGCGTCGCCCAGATCTCTTCACCGTTCGATTTGAGCGGGAGTCGATGGGATGCTGCCACGTGGCGAGGCAAGGAGCGGGCGGCGTATATATGCCGTATTTCAAGCGTATTTCGGACGTATTTATTCATTAAATTGGTATTCTGCAGTCAAAAATTCATAGAAATTAGCAAAGATCTCAGAAAAATACAAATAAATAGTCATTGGAATCGTGAGATCGAGATCTAGTCATGAAAAATATAAAAAGTGTAGAAATACTCAGTATATTGCTGTTTTGTGCATAAAATAGGAGTTTGCTCTAATAAATGAGGTTATCCAAAATTCGATCGTATTAGAGGCTAAATACGTATCATGTATACACAAAATAGGGCTAAATGAGGTGTTAAGTATGCAATATTCAACCTGAATCAATCACCGATGGGCTGATATGGATTCAACAACTACTTTTTGCATTAGGATTCGCAAAAGCAATTCCTATGAAATTGTTTTGCGATAACAAAGATGCTATTTACATCGCTAACAACCTGAGCTTTCAAGAAAAGATAAAACACTTCAAGATTAGCTACCATATAGTGAGGCAGCAATATGACAAGGTAATAGAAAGGAAGCATGTTAGGTCAGTAAATCAGCTAGCGAATGTGCTTACTAAGCCTTTGGGGTAGACAAAAGTTGAACACATTTGTAACAATCTGGACATAAATGACATATATGCTCCAGCTTAACAAGAAGTGTTAAGAGGTAACATATAATATTTTAAAGGGATTTTATGCAAAAGGCGTTGTACGTGTATATACATATATATACCAATAGTACCATAAATAACAGATAACCTATCTCTAAATTTCTGCACATTCATTAAATGCCATATTTTGGTCTAAGTAAACTGGTCGATAACCTTCACATTGGTGTTTATTATAATTTGATAAGATGACAAGACAAATTTCTAAAATAATAACACATGAATCAAAACGAACAACCGAGTCCATAGCAGAAACAATTGAGTCGTATCCGGTATTAATTATAATACAAATTTTGTAAGGAAGAGCAGACCACATCTCTTACCGAAAGAAACTTCTAATAAACCAACGCACATTTTCTTTCTCCCAATAGGATCCTTTCTCCTCCCCCAATCAATAAGCAGTAATGATCGCACCTCAATATGAATATGTTTCTATTCCTCTGCCACCTCATAATTCTTTGTTTGTCAGCCACCTTCCATTTTCATTGTTAATGCCACTTGCCCCAATCTTGTTATCGATGTACATTTTATTTACCTCCACCATCTTCCGCAAATCATTTGATGCATTTCTCCAGCTTTCATACAATCTCTCCTTAAATCCCTCATGCTTCCCCTTTTGAAACTTACATATTTATGTTTCTACATTTTTGCCATGTGGACTTTTCTTTGAAGAAAGGGTTGTAGCTCAAGTTATGCAGTCCACCTTATAGAATATCTTTGGCAAGAAATGTCGAAGTAAAACAGAAATTTTTTTCTCATATCAGTGCGTATACATTTTTTATCATTATCGTTAACATATGTGAAATATATGAAATTAATTGGCTTTCTATCACATAGGGGATTGGCAGAACTAGGAATATCACCTAACCATAATTGGTAATATCTAACGGTATACGATACATATACGTATCGTACGATACGATACAATTTGAGACAATTTCAAGACATTTCAGACGATCATATTGGAGATTCAAAATATCTTACGATAAGGTGGTTATATCAAACTGGTATGATATACATCTCCCGATATTCATATCAACCAACATATATCATCAATCAAAAGTTGGTTATGATCAATTTTGTTAGGTCGGATCCAATTTTAAGTTCGATCCACTTCATGTTTGGAGCTAAAATTAATCGATTACTCTTCTTAGCAAAAAACACTCAAGTCTATCCTCTTAGCTTGCCACCACTCACCAATGTTTGCTGACCTCATCAACACTTACCAGCAACATCAACCCTCTTTGGAGATCATAAAGCACTGTGAATCGAGCTTCGTCAATCATATAGGATGCTCGTTTGATCGTAGGGCCTACCAATTTTGTGAATGACCTATCAAACCTCACCGACCTTCGTAACTGTGATTTTCGGACTATTATTATATCCTCTTATTTATTTTTCGTTATATGATAAATCTCTTCATATTTTTGAATACATTTAGTTATAAACATAATGTGCTTATTACAAAAGATAAATTTATCTTACAATATGAGATATGATGTGATAATTATACAAAAGGATAAACAACACATCCAATCGTAAGAGAGGTTGCAACTGAAAATGCCCATTATGATCTAATAATGACTATTTGGTGATCATAGTTGCCGGAATCAGGTGACACAAGATATATCGGAAGATACATATATCATACGCTCATATCACAAGGGGAAAATTATCGACCAATATGATTGTTGTGTTGTAGGTAATGTGTGTGCCATATGATATGACAAATCTGGCTGATAATTATTTAAACTTACCGCGGGTTCAAACCATAAAACTTTTAATTTTAATATGTGAAACTCCTCAAGATATATTATTGCTACGTCTCAGTGATGCAACCCCCATATCCCGAAATTCCCCCCCAAATCCTCAACTCCGACACACACCGCTTGCCGAGAAATCGCCATTGCTCATTGGGCCTTCGTTGCTACTCATCAATCCTCCATGACCATGATCGAAACTTATTTTGTGTCCCCATGCACCACCGGTACTCTCTCACTCTCCCTATCGGTACTCTCTCTAAGCCTGCTATATATTCTCCTCTTTGCTCAGTCTGTCTTCAAAAGAGCAGTCTCCCCATCCTCATCTCTGTTCTTCTGTCTTTTTTT
Organism: Scilla litardierei; assembly: GCA_030789695.1. Lineage (NCBI taxonomy): Eukaryota > Viridiplantae > Streptophyta > Magnoliopsida > Asparagales > Asparagaceae > Scilla > Scilla litardierei. The sequence continues at coordinate 11,592,860 of CM061137.1, read as the reverse complement.
TGCTAAGTCTATTTATGCTTTCTTCTCAATTCTTTCTCTCTACTCGGTTTCTCTATATATCTCTATCAGCTTAGTCTCTCTGATCTCTCGGTCTTGTCCCTTTTCCTTTATGCTCAGTTTCTCTGCTCTCTTCCCCTTGTCTCTCTTGCTTAATCTATCTGCTCCCTCCGTCTCTTGAAGATGAAAATGCTTAGGTTCATGATTACGATTTTATGTTTCAACATTGCTTCTAAAGTGTTGAATCTAGTGTAATTGTTTTCAAAGCTACAACGAGTCATTGGTTATTTTTTGTTCTATGTTTGATATTCTTTCATAGTTTTCTGATATACTTAGTTATATGCCTAAGTCGGCCTATTATGACATCGGGCACACTTATTTTGAGATATGTGATACAATATGATGTGATATGTAAACTAAAGAAAATCGTAAACCATATATATCTTAGGTTGACAAATTAGAGAAGGCTTAGAGAATGCAATACACGTGTGCGTGTGGTCACGTTAGTGCCTTGATTTGACATCTTAGAGTAGGATTAGCGAAGGCAATCTGACTAGATGTTTCAAGAAAATACAAGCCTAGAACTCACATCCTTCAGTCACCCTGTAAGAACCAGAACAACATAGGCGATCCTAATGATAATTGCCTTGAAACAATTAACTTTGTAAATCATAACGTGATGAAGAACTAATGAGTATGAAACAAGCCTTGGCTTCAGCTCTATGAGCTGCCCAACCACAATGCCTACGCTTGACCTAAATTATGATGCAAACTTTATTCAGATTAAAATAATATCTTATTTGAATGATAAAAGAACAGTTATTTATCATTCAAAAGTAAACTCAAATTTATGAATGCTTCAACTGTATATTAGTGTGATGTCAGACTACCATAAAAAGCCATACTTTCTATAAGGTGTATGTGATCAATTATACGAATAAATGCACTGTGAGTAAACCTACACGGTTGGTCACTGGAAGTAAATGGATACAAAAGAAACACACTGAAAGGAGAACCATTGAGCTAATTTGGTTATTGCAGATAAGAGGGTCAAACTTAGAACAACGGTAACATGATAGCCAAATATGAGATTGCTAAGTGATATAAACAAGGAATAATATGATCCCAAAAATATAATAAAGCTTTTAAATATATATACAGCAAATGAGTAACATACTTAGTAGAAGCGACAAAGATGAATGCAATGTTTCTTTTGCCGCGGCAATGGCATTCACTTTCTCCTCGGAAGAAAGTTCAGTTGGAGGAACAGTTGAATTCGCCAACTCAATCTTTAGCCAATTCCGGTAAGTTGCATCGCATGAGTAATACGAGTGCTGTTCACCAAGGAGCAGAAAGTATTAGTATGTCCATTAAGGAGCTAAGTTGACTCCTAATATTTAACTAAATTACTCAAAAAAAGAAAGCAAGAATGGATAGAAGAGGAGAAAAGGTCACCCAGTCTTCAAATTCATGAAGATTCTCCAAAACATCAGGGTCGTCAGAGGAAAGAAGTGTATCCTTCTGTTTTAAAGGTTCTGCCAGAAAACTGAGTAACATGTGTGCTCCTACCGGCATTTTAGGAACTCTCCATATGGATATCAAGGCAAACTCCCTGAACAGTGTATTACTGTAACATAGAAGGAAAAAAAGCAGCAATTTTACGAAGCTGTTTTATAATACCCAATGAACATAAATTAAGTTAATAGAATTCAATCATAACATCTACTAGGAAGAAAGCAATTTAGTAGAATAGAATTCAATCATAACTTCTAAGCAAGTAATTTAGTAGAACATGCAATTTAATAAGATCTTATAAGGTAACTGCAAGACATCCCAAGGGGATGTTACAGTAAGGAGACAGAGGTATGAGTGTACACACCTATGCATCAATGCCCTCATGAGGAGCTTCGCTTTGACGATATCAAAACTGCTGATGGTAGTGGGTGGTGTGAAGCAAAGCCACTGAACAACCATGGCCTTATGATGAGATTCCAAACGATGTTGTTCTGCAACATCTGATGGCTTCCCATCATTCTTACAACTACTGATTTCTCTAGATCTTGAAAGGATCCTGCAAAAACAATTTCGAGGCTAATAGTTCAATGTTTGCTTTCAACTAGACAAGAATAATTATACAAATTTTAGATAGCTCATAACTGCTTGACTGATGTACCTTTCGATGATATCTTCAAAACTTGCTTTGGAGCTATCTTCAGAAGAGAAAGGCAAATACTCCACTGCAGCAAGGAAGAGTTTGTACTTAACATGCACACTGTTAACAAAAATAGAACATGTCAGATAATTTTATCGACTTTTGGCAGAACTGGAGCTAGAAATTTTGGATAATCTGCAATGGAACACAAATAAATTATGTGAAGCTGATCAAGCACAGCAGCATATCAATTTATTATACTGAGTGGGAAACCAGAGATGCCTCACCCTGTTCATGATAAAAGAATTCTAGGAGATCTGATAAACATTACTCAATTCTACACGATTATGGATCCGAAACATCAGACTTGGTCTAAACTTGACACCACAAATCTCCATTTAGATCCCCCTCATTTCAAGACTCTGCACTATCCTCATCAAACTCAAGGAAAACATTGCCATTGCATTATCAATTTGCTCATGTAAGTTTAACCCATTCAAATATCCTAATTAGATTTAATGCATTGCACACACGCAAATGCAACCACATCATCATGATCCTGTATCATTTCTTAATTTAGATCCATACAAATGTTCTTCCCTCCAAGTGCCCAAAAGCCCAGAAATTGAAGGTCAACTGATGGAGATCCAACTTATGTAGTTAAGAATTTTAGTTAATTTTAGTATGCTTTTATTTGGAATTGATTTTAGTTTGTTAAGCTTTTATTGGGCTTTTACTGAATTCTATTTAATTTGTTTAGATTTGCTTATGTAAGCATGTGTCGTGCACATAGTTTAGCCTACAAATAAGTTAGTATCGCATTATGAGCAGGGGTTAATCAATGAATGAGAATTTTTTTGAGAAACTCTTCTCGTTAAGTCTTTCTTGTGAGATGCGAGAGTGAGCTTGAGGGAACCTAGGTGAGAGATCAACATCTCTAAATCTTTTGCATGCTGATTTGCTAGAGTAGGCAAAAGATCAGCCTGTGTGTAAGGCTCCTAATATTCTTATCCTTCTAAATTTCCTAATTATCCGTGTTAGAAACCCCAGATCTATATTGTCTTCCCATTTTATCTTCTTTGATGTTTAGTGTCCACTATTGTGTTTGGTATCAGAGCAAATTTCCTAATCTTTTTCATCTTTTTTCCCTCAATTTCCCTCAATTTTTCTAGACTTTTTTAGGAATCTTGTAAAATTTAGAAAATGTTAGAAAATTTGGATCTATAATCATATAGCCACACTGCACACCCCAATCCTCTCTCCAAACCCTAACCTACCTGATCTCAAGCGCACATATGACAAGTCTGTTGTTGCCTAAATTTTCACATAACCGCCATCGATGCATCCAGCAATCAGCAGAGGCATCGTCGCCATCACCAGTTAACACCTGCAACACCAACATCGTCTATGTCCTTGTTCGTAACACCGGGCCTAACAAGATCACACACAATCTTCGCCCTCATCATATCAAAGTACAATAGTGTGGGCATACATGTAGACTGGACAATCCTCGTATCTAAATGACATTGCAGATAGGCTTCAACTTTTCGATATCCAGCAATAAGTGGTTCAGTGTGTGTGCAACACTTGAAGTCCAAAAAAATAGAGGGACGCCTCACAGCTAACAATTTCGCTGCAGCCATATTATCCGATACGTTTGGGGACGAAACTAGGTTGTGTGTGGGGGGCACTGGCCCCATCAAAATTTGAAACAAAAAGTCATATGTATATATGTATACGTATGTATGTATATCTATATATTAGGCCCTCACCGAAAATATATATGTACGGGGACACAGGAAACCAAAGGCGTTCTGCCATTGGATGCGTTGTCGGTCACAATTTGAACGACAGATTGTTCTTACAGCTTCTCAATTCTTGCATTCACCATATCATAGATATATTTACCATCATGCACATCAGTATATGTGTTCACAGTTCTCAGAATCATAAAACACCGTTTCGGCATAAGCATGAATATAATGTTCATTATGCTCCTACCCTCATTTCAGTCCATCAATCTATAAACAGACTAGATCCATGCAGTCTACATGTGTCTAGAAAAGCTTTCAACTTCTCCTTCTGAAAATCACCTTCCTTAGGAAGATACTTCTCAGCTATGTCATAAGAAGTTGGACATTTCAAATTAAGTCAGTATGTGCCCATAGCCTGCACCATCAGACAAAAAAATGGGTGATCCACCAAATAAAATGGTATCTTACCTAAAATAAACATCGTGTGATCCACTTGCACGCATCTTCTGTTTCCTTCTTCTTCCAGTGCTCAGTAAGGGTGGTTCATGCCATTTTCTGTTATCCTTCCCCAACAGCTCTATCTTGTTTCTTGAATCTGCGGCTACACATGCATGTCCATCAGTCCTCTGAACCTTCTGAACCTTACAGGACCTTGACTGGCTTTCATGTGAAGATGTCACTTCAACATTCTCATCTCCAATAACATCATCTCTAAGAGTATGAAGCTTTGATTTTGTTGCCTCTTTCGATGATTGTGTGGCTTCTAATGCAGCAATGACCTTAGGCCTAACTTCCTTAGGAACTTTTGTGCAAGGAGCTGCATTTCTTCTCTTTCTTGCAAGATGGTTCTTGAAATGGCTAATATCGTCGCTCATCACATGTTTGCAAAACTTACATCTCACTTTATTAGCTTACAGCCTCTCCCCATGATCCCAGAAATTTGTTTCTGAGGCAGATGATGCTGCTAGATGCTCCAAAAAATATTTTCAAAATCTACTATCAAAGAGTACAAACATTAGAAAATTATTACAGCAAAATTTAAGATACAAAAAGTTTAAAAAATCAAAACATACCATAAAAATTAAAATATATCATGACTCATGAATGTACATAAGTGTGTGATTAACATGTACATGTCATATATTCGAAACTCCTAAGAGTCTGAGACATCTCTATTTGAAGCCAAAAGGCAATATCATCGTGTCAATCTATATAGTCAAGAATCAAGCCTATGTAGTAGCCACTAACAAGTGGCATGTAAGGGACAATATCCATTATCCAATATTGGATTTAAGCCAAATCATCCAAGTATACAAGTTAATGCATGCAACATGAATGAACCAACAACTAATCCAAGTGTTATATCTATATTCTCCAATAAAGCAAAGGCTTCCAAGCATGGCCGAATAATTGGCTACAAAGATTAATTGGAATCAATTAAATTTTATAATCATCTATGTACATCTCATATTTTTCTCAAAACACTATCATCATCGAAATAAAAATTTCCAACCCAACAATATTTCTCAACCCGACATATTTTTTTAAAATCAAAATCAATGAAAAAAATTATTTCTCAAGCCTCAAGACTCAACCCAACATCGAAAAAAATCGACTACTAAGAAGAAGCGACAGCATCCGCATAGAAGCGACAGGAAAAGATTAAGAAGCGGTATCAACTGCATAGAAAGAGAAGAAGAAGCAGTTGCAGCCACAATCTAGCAAAGAAGAAGAAGAAGAAGAAGCGGTTGCAGCTACAGTCCAGCAAAGAAGAAGAAGCGGCTATCGCCGTAGAGGAGGAAGAAGATGGAAGATGGAATAATAATAATAAATCAAAGAAGAAGAAGAAAAATAATCAATGAAAAAATACCCAAATTAATTCATAAAAATTGTAGAATTAAGTTGAAACAAAAGGGAAACTTACTTTGTATTTTGATTTACCTAAAAATTCAAACTGACAAGGATGAGCGAAGAATCAAATACAAAAACACAAACATCAAAATTCTAGAATCACAGGATGAGCTCGCGGAGCAAAGAAAGAGATTGCCCAAATAGCTTTAGATGGTTGCAACTGACCGCTAGTTAGGGCTTTAAGCTAACAAGTTTGGTCCGTTTAAAAAAATTTCGAAACCCGCTTGAAATAGTGAACATCCTTATCGGCCGATTTTGACCGATATATCGGGATGATGATACAATGGGAATATCGTCCGATTAAACATTATATCGGATTTTTTGTCAATTATCGCGATATCGGATCGGTTGGGTTCCGATACCCGATAAATCGGCCAATATATCGGTTGTATCGGCCAATATTTAAAACACTTTAATAACAGAATAATAAAGATCTACAACCGCACAATGAAAGTAATCAACAGGCTTTATATTTTTTTAAGTAACGATAGCAAGGATTAATGTTGATCGTTTAGCACTATTAACCATGCTCTCATGCAATCTAGGTTCTATTCTTAAGACTGCATGTATTTTAGGAATGGCATCATGTAGAGAGAATACCTACCATATAAAACTTCCCCCGGATGTAGTTTTTCACAAGACTTAAAAAAAGGTTAAATTGATTCCTCCGGTGCCTCAACATCCAGACCAACTATATCAGATTGACAATGACTGTTTCAACGATGTCAAGCAGAGAAAAAATTATAATTACCTGCTATTGAGCCTTAGTTCCATCATGTGGACAAAAAGGTCGATGCAAAAAGGTCGAGCCAGCTGAGAGGCATAAACTCCTACCAACTCCTCATGTTGCTCAGAAAATAAGAACATTGCATACCTGGGATTACATTAATCAACAAATGCCAGAAGTGCACATAAGCTACCAATTAACATGAAGATGCTAGCTGTTTACAACAAGCCAAAATTAAAGGTTTTGTGAAAGGTAATGCAGGTGTGAGTCTACGTCAATAAATAAATTCAAACAAATACTTGGTGGAGGGCCCAGATCCGGGGATGTTAGATAGATCTTTTGAGAGAGGCGAATACAATTCAGCATGCCCACATTTACAAAGTTATCCATGCATTCCTGAAAAATTGCAATTTGTTCCAAAAGATAAGCAGATGCGCTTTCTATAAACCAGGATGTCTCTCATCTCTTTTCTTCTTGAACATGCCTCGGGTAGATTAAAAATATTCTTTCCAATAATTTGTCTTTGTATTTCGTCCATCAAAGGTGTCATGGGTTTTGATGAATTGTCTAACTGATAATGAGCTCAGATATTCTCTACAAATGGACTGCACCTAAAGCTTGAACTTGTAGTTCAATGATTTTCAAAATTATAATGGTTACATCTCAGCGCCAACATATATGGCACAGGTCGTTTGGCATGGTCAAGGTGCAGAGACACAGGTATCTGTGGAGTCTAGACAAAAGCAATAACCTATACAAAATAGGACTTGTAACAACAGAATCAACCATCAACTTGCAAACACATAATAAATCAATTTTTGTTTATGTTGATACTATCGACTGTCCTAAAACCATTCAAAGCAACAAATACATTATAGAAGCGGATGAAGATAGAGCAGGATCCTTAATAATCATAATGTAACTTAAGGAATATCAATGAAGGCTTTTAAAGAGAGATCACTATGGATCAGGAGCTTGCACAATCCATATTGTGTGAAAGACCTAATTAAACAAACTAATTGGTTGCAAAAGTATACTTTCTAAAAGAGCTAATGATATAAGATATGATATCATTGATCCGCAAGTGTATAACAAATGCTTGTAGCAGACCTGTAGAAGAATGACTACTTCGACTTCAAATTACTTGTTCAGAAATAAAATAAAAAAATAAAAAAGGATCTACCTATGTCATTGCACGGATGATTTGCATAATAGTAAAAGCAAAAAAGGGAATGAGAATATTTTGATGATGTTAGCTTTAATGTAAAATGCAGCAACTCAAGCGCATAAAAGCCCAAGCTATAATTGTGTGATCGTAACAGTTTAGAAATAGAAGATATTTGCAAAGTGCTTCCCTATAGAGAGATTTCAATTTCTCTTCCAGCCAAGTGGGAGGCTATTGGGGTTGTTGAAAAGGTTTTGGACCAGACAGTGTGAGAAAAGATAAGAATACATGTCACAGAAAGATGCATTTAGAACTCACAATAGTGTGATAGGTTTAGCAAGCAGAAAATACAAACATTTGAAGAATGTAATCACCAACAGTGGTCAGCTTCTCCTTGAAGGTATCCTTCATTTCATCACCGAGTAAATATCGAAGAACAAGAACAACATGCGCTCCAAAGCGTACCAGTTGAGGGTCACTATTAGGCCTGCAAGAAGGATATCAAATTATGCATATAATTACAATAGAAAATGAAAATTAACATGGTATCTGCCCCATTTCAATTTCATAGTACATACCTCAAAGCATTTTGATCATCTTCCGAACATGATATCCAAGACCACAGAAGGTCTAGGAGACGTGCAATATCACCTAACATGAGGTTCATCTGTCAATGATCCAATGTTAATAACCATCAAGTAAAGATTGGCAAGAGAGCTTGGGCATAAAATAAGCTCTACCAGCCGTTTATATCCACCAAAGTAATAGAAATTGCAAAGAAACCCTAAGCACTCTGAACTCGTCAGAGAAGTCCATGATGTACAAAATTTGGAACCTATGGAATCAAAACTTTTTATGAAAAGAAAGAATTCATTTGGACCACAATAGTAGAATAGTTTCAGTCCATCAAAATTATAGGCAATTCATGACATTTCAGCCAGATAGCTTCAATGGAAAAGCGCATCAGATCTGAGCTTCTGCAGAATGATTTGAGCACAAAATGACTCAGTTGAAGAATGCACATGCTAAAATAATATCAAATGATTAGAAAACTTAATGTTATACAAACAATGGCCCCTTCAGTCGATGAATTATTAGCAGATTCCTCTTGCCATATGCACGTATATAATTGTTCATACATAATGTGCATCCACGGTCAAAGAAGGCATCAATAATAAATCTTTCATCAATTGATCACTAGAGTTTCTCAATAGAATGCATGTGCATCTCTTTAGATAGTTGTCAACCATAAATTTGTCATACAATGAATCATTTGTTAACTTTAGTGAGTAGCTTAAATATGAACAATAAGATGCACCCTTGTGCTTGAAGCAGAATGCTGCACGTGTTTCCTCAGAAAATGCTATTTCAGTAACACGACACACCTTCCTTGAGTATTGATTTTTCATCTTATCAAACGCTATATAGCATTCAGAATCTCAACAAACAAGCTAGTAAGTTCACACTCTAAAGCAAGCGGCATTGCTAAAAAAGCCATGTCAAAAAATTGATGAAAAATCACTATAGGATGAATCTCCATAATGTCATAGCGATGAATGCTTAAAACAAGTCCACTGTCATGTAGGGACGGACAAGTTGAGGATATTTAAAACAATGGATATTACAAGATCGAAGTATGTGTGTTTGTTTCAAGCAGTTCCCTCAACTAGGGTACCTGTTGGGAATGGGGGTTGAGGCCACACATGTGGCAATTTTGTTTTGGGGCCCGATTGATAATTTTGTAATTTGGTAACATATGGGCATATTTGTAATTTCGGGCAAATCAGCCCTATAAATAGGAGTGAATGGGTTAGGGATGAAGGGAGAAGAAAAGTAGAAAGTAGAAGATTAGGGCTTAGGAGTAGTCTAACTTTAGATCCTGAGAGATTTAGTGATTTATCTCGAAACAAAGCGTAGGAGAGTGATTCTCTCTCAAATCGAAACTACTTATATTTGCATTTCCATTTTATCCTCCACAAGAATCTATAAAAATTCCCCTTTTATTCCCCAAATCCCTAGTATTTCTCATCAATTGGTATCAGAGCCTTACGATCCATAGCGGCAGAGTAAATAAAAAGTAGGACGCTTTCATAGCCATGATGAAGGAACTCTTGGAGATCTCCTGCAACGCGCGAGCAACAAAGCCAGATCTGAAGAAGAACGAAGCCAGTAGCACTGATACGGGGGCAAAAGTGGCGCCTATCAATGATGAGATCCATTCCCAAGGTGATTCGGCTCCAAATCTGAAGATTTCAAGCTCAGATCTACCAGATTTGGAGAAGGCGACGCAAATCTGAAGCCGATCGAAGTCCATAACATATAATTGAGGCCAGCATGAGCGAGAGACGCCTCATCGGAGGCCGACAACCACCGGCGAGACCTCCAAAGGCCTCCATGCAACCTCGTCAGTAGCTATCGAACTCCAACAGGATTGCCTGGGGCCTTGCGTCCCCCAGGCGACCCTGCCTGGGGCAGCCAAACCTCCAGCGGCTCGTCGAAGGGTCGACGAGCACCCAACGAGCCGCCAGCCCCTTGCAGGACCAACCACGATCGACGGCCACACAGATGGCAATTTTGTAGTTTTGAGGCCCGAGGGGCAATTTTCTAATTTCGGGCAAATCAGCCCTACAAATAGGATGAATGAGTAAGGTAGAATAAAAGTAGAGTAGAAGATTAGGCCTTTGGAGTAGTCTAGCTTTAGATCTTGAGAGATGTAGCGCTTTATCTCGAATCCCGTATAAGAGCAGTTTCCTCTCAAACGAGAACTACTTATATTTGTATTTCTAATTCATTCTCTACACGAATCTATTAAAAATCCTCTTTTATTTCCCCAAATCCTTAGCATTTCTCATCAGTACCATGACTCCAATATTGATCCAATTAAGCCTACTCTCTTCATATCATGCATCCACCTACATGTACTATGAACCAACGCTTGTGCAGATATTGTAACATTCAAATCTAGAGTTGTAAAAGATGTCCTAGCATCCGCTGGGCTCTGAGAGTTGCCACTAGGGTTGGGCCCAAAACTATTGCCAAAACCAGTGATGCAAACGTCTAATGCATATCTCATTCACTATCACTATGGCCCCCAGCTTTGCTGCAGACTATCCAAAAGCAGTTAACAACGACATACTTGCATTTGCAATGCCGGCCATCTCTGGGGGACTAACTTTGTTCTTTTGTATAGTTCAAATTGAAAATCAAATTTTGTTTTTCTCTTATCCAACCTCTGTTCTACTTGCGTGTCTCTTGCTCATGTTTTTGCAGCAGCTACTACTCCTCTAATATTTCTCCCTCAATAACTGTTACAACATATTATGTTCTTTTAAAATCACTAATTAGAAAATTTTGCTAATAAATGACAATTACATATAACACAGTACGGATTAAATGTTTTGATAATTTTCATTGATCATTATGATTTTAAGAACAAACGGGTAGGCTTAAGAGGCTTGGCTCTATCCCGTCTAGGTTCACATTTATTAATACATTGTCCAAACCTCATAATACATACATGATTAAACAAATACGCACACATACATATTCATGCGTACATAACTACATACATATAAAAAGACACAATGCACATTTATGGCTGGGTGGTGGCTGTATGGGTTGGTGGGGAATGAATAATGATAATGGATTGAACATCCATCAGCGTAGCAATTGAAGCAGTAAAGAAAAAGGTAAAATGTCATTAAAATGAAGAAAGCAAAGGAAGACGAGGTGGTTGGCATAAAAGTTATGATGGATATGTTTGTGCCATGAAAGATGAAGAGGAACATGTGAGCATCAAAGAGTGCTTGGCTCAAGAAATAACATTTTCATCTATTTTCTTCTATCAATATAAATGACCTCTCAATGCCCCTTCTATTGCACCAAAATTCATTTGATAATAGTTAACGAATTATACCTTTATATTCTAACACATTCATGTAGGATGAGGGCATTTTTTCAAGTCCAAAACCTCGGTATTTGTGCAATAGTATTCCTTGTCTTCATCCTTTATAAATAGACACCTGATGGGATTTGAATTTGGGTAGCTCTGCTACTATTTAAAGTCTTTAACAGCCCAAAAATTCTGAAGTTTTTAGTATTGAGAGTTAAATATTGGTACTCTTAATAGGACCAATAAATAAATTTGCTGCCAAATCCATAAGAGATGAGCTAACCATGCAAACAAACATGGACTCAAAGCTTAGAAAGAAAGAAAGGGAGGATGTCGTGAGGCACATAATGAAATGGTTTTGTTGAGCCAAATATCCTCCAACCCAACCACACTTCCATCTTTCCAACAAATGCGACAAGAAATCAAAAAATTGGAATATGTTTGGATGCCCCAAAACATTGTGGACCAAGTGCGATGCCTCTTCAAACAGATGTTGAGACAAATGAGAATCTCCAGCTATCGTGGTATTACCAGATGCTCTCATGTGGCCAGTGCTTGGTCGGATTGAAAGCAAAGAAGCATAATGAATATTGGTGTATTGTCCAATGGGAACGGCCTTCTTGGATTTGCACGACACTTCACATAGCGAATTTACCAATACAGCTTTGTGGATAATGCAATTAAGGGTGTGGTGGTACAAATAATCACAGAAAATGCATCAAACATAATGTCGGCGGTAAATATGTTGGCTTTGAAAAGGCCCACCGTCTTCTGGACATGCTATGGACAACCCATCAATTAAATGTTAGTCAACATTGCGGAAGATAAAGTTATTCAAAGTGGCATCACCGAAGGACAGTGACAGTTTACTTCTATAGTCACGCCATCACTCTTAGCTCAATGACAGTTCACCAGAGAAGAGATTGCTAGTCTTAGAGCTACTATTCTTCCTAACATGTTCCTTTCTTTGCAATCTTTGCATGATACTGAAAAGTGGTATTCGCTTCCATAAAATGGGTGGAGAATAACTATTCCAATAAGTATGCGGAAAAAAGGTATGTCTTCTTAATTTAGAACTGTATTTAATAATTAAAAATTTGATAAGTGCTTATTTGCAGTAAACATTGGCGAACAAATGACTGCATCAACGCAATCGACAGTAGTTATTTGTAGTAACTAGAGCTAAAAGTTATATCTTAAACCAGATATAATTTTCATGTTCAAACAAATGCACCAAAATTACTGACTTACATAAAGGGAAGTTACAAACAACTTATCAACCTGTTAGCTACATGAAAGTTTATTTCCGGACCAAAGATCCCAAATTGGGTTGATGTCAGTGAAAGTTTCGACCTTGACAACTAGCTCTTCCAATATGAAACAAATTGCAGTATGTTAGATATGGTTTTAGGTCTTTGGTCTCGGTATCGTTTTCCCAAAATTTAGGTTTCGGTATCGGTATCGTCCGTTTCGACGGTTTCGCAAGCAAGTTTCGGTTTCGTCCGTATCGCAAGTTTCGGCAGTTTCGTTTCGGGTATCGGTTTCAGTTTCGGATATACTTTAAATATATATACACTATATACACACAGTGATGATTTCGGAGGTTCTTAAATATTAACATATTAAATACTATTAAATACTTGACAAACTAAAATATTAATCATATACTATCAAATACTAAATACTAAATAGATAAACTAACTTTGAGTTCGTAATCATATCAAATACTAAATACTTAAAGTTTGGTACTTAAATACTAAATATTAGATAAATGAATAGATCCTGAATCTTGCCTTGCGCACTCACCGTTTTACCTTGCGCACATATCACTTATTTACAAGTTTGCCAAAAGAATTGTTCGGCATTGCTTTGCGCACCCACCATTTTGCTTTGCGCATATACCACTTATTTACAGGGTTGTCACAAAATATCCGCTTGATATGCGCAACGACTGTTTTACTTTTCGCACATACCACTTATTTACAAGTTTGCCTTTTTAAAGAACGCAACATCTCCTGAAAGGCGACTTGGGCATCTTTCTCTCCCTTTACTCTCTCCCACTCTCACGCTAGATGGTCGAGGCGGGTGAGGCAGGAGGCATGTTCGGCGAGGCGGCAACGTGATGAGGTGTGTTCAATTTTTTCATCATCTTTCTTTTGTCTTTCTTCTTTTTTCAGCAATTTTTTCTTGGTTCTGCCTCTTCTTCGTCTAATTCATTATTTTCAAGCCAAAACTCTAGGAGTTTCTCCTCTCTTTTAACCAAGCTTTCTATTCAACTTATTTATTTACGAAATTTTTTGGGGTTCTAGAGAATTTTTAGTTAATTACACATTCTTCTTCCTCCGTCTTCGACCGGTACTGAACGGTATCGGTCGGTATCGACAGGTATCGGCCGAAACTGATAGATACCATTCAGTATCTGCCGATACTGAAACTAACCCTTGGTTTCGGTATCGTCAACTGCCGATACCGATACGGACAATACCTAATGGTATCGGCCGATACCTCAAACCCTGTTAGGTATGGTATTATAGGTAGTATACATATATAATGGTGCAAACAATATATTTCCTTTTCAATCATTTAGGTATTCCAATCTAGTGTGTTTCAATGCCTGAATGGTTCTCTTTTGTATAATCACTAGAAATTGCCCGTGCATTTGGTGCACGGAGCAAAAATAACCACCAACGAACATGGCCACAATGCACGTGCGGAACCGGGAAGGAGCAAAAAACGTGGGTGTGCATGTCGGCAGCGTCGGATGGTAAAAGGGAAGCGAATGCACGGACATCCAAAAAACCAACACACACAATCAGGATGCGGGACCCACACTGAATTTTTTGATAAGTGCAAAAACGGGTGAAAGTGAGACGAGTGGTTATGGGTGAGTGTATTGTCTTGGGGTTTTTGGTTTTTTTATTGGGGGTGTGATTTTGGTTGTTTTGGGTTTGGGTGTGCTTTGAGGGATTGGGTGGGGTTTTGGGTTTTTTGGGTTTTGGGTTGAAGGAGGTTGTCCCATATGGCGATATGACATTGCCACATGGGGCAAATTCAAAAACATCTCTCAATCGTAATAAAGATAACCGCCAACAAACATGGCCGTGATGCACGTGCGGAACCGGGAAGGAGCGAAAAGCGTGGGTGTGCATGTCGGCAACGTCGGATGGTAAAGGGGAGCGAATACACGGACACCCCAAAAACCAACACGCACAATCAGGACGTGGGACCCACTGGATTTTTCGATTAGTGCAAAAACGGGTGAAAATGAGAAGAGTGGTTATGTGTGAGTGTATTGTCTGGGGGTTTTTGGTTTTTTTATTGGGGGTGTGATTTTGGGCGTTTTGGGTTTGGGTGTGTTTTGGGGGGTTGGGTGGGGTTTTGGGTTTTTTAGATTTTGGGTTTAAGGAGGTTGCCTCATGTGACGATGTGACATTGCCAAATGGGACAAATTCAAAAAACATCCCTCAATTGTAATAAAGATATAAAGAAAACTCATAGGACAAGTGCATATAGCATGTACACATAATATCATCAAGAAATGAAACTGAATCTAAAAAGAACATGGGAAAAATGGAAAGAAGTAATTTTAATAGATGCCACAAAGGGACGTACCTCAATTTGCCGATGTTGATCTTTGCATGATCGAGAAACAGCTTCATTCACAATTTCACTGTACATGAATGGAAATAAATGTAGTAGAATATAATCTAGCAGAACATGAGTGTAGTGCAACGATTCCATACTTAGAATGAAGTTTTTGAAGAAGCGCCGGAAGATCACGTGGTTGTTGGTCAAGAACGTGGCATGGCCATGTTTCTGGACCAGCCGAAGGCAGCAAAACCTGACTTCCTTGAGAAGGGGTTCCGTTCATGCCATCACCATATTGTTTATCATCTGGTCTGCCTTGTTGAAACTTAGCTAATTCTACGTCAACTTGAACATCAAGCCAGCACTTCGTCATCGCCCAGCATGCTGACTATAAAGGGGTGAAACTGAAGTCAGACGCAAACTCCAAACACTAAAGAACAGTATATAACAAATGACAAAAATCAGAATAAGAATAAGGAATGGTAGTTTATTTTAACATGTGGTACACAGCCAAAATTTAACCTGTGGTACACAGCCACAACACTTCCATGACATCAATCACAACTGATTTAAAATAAGCAAATAAATTCTGAAAGAAAATAATATATTGATTGTGAAAGGCAAAATGCCTATAACCTAAAAGAAAATGGCAAAAATTTAAGACAGTTTACAATAAAAAATATTAATAGCACAAAAGATAAGAGCCACCAAATTATTGCACCCACCCAGTGCTTGCATGAATATTAAAAGGAATAATAGAAATGATGGATGTGATCTTGAAGCACGTTTAAAAAAGAGAATCACATAGAACACACTGGTCTGCTATAGATGATAAAATCTGTGCAATCCATATCCATAAGATATCAGAACTGGAACTCATAAGCATCCATATACAGTTTTTGGCATGCTGAGATGCAAAAAAGATTCCCAAAATGATCTTTCAGAAGCATATCACATCAAGAATAATGCACAAATAGGCATTAGCCCATAGATAAAGTGAAAGCAGTTTGAATTGAACCTGCAAGTGACGTTCATCCAAGTAAAAATATGTGATGGCTCACTAACGTTTGCCCCCTCTTTTCTTTTGCAGGCCCGCTCGACGGAAGCCCATTGGGCTCTTTTAATTTCTCTCTCAATCCATCTCTCGATCCCGCGGCATCCACGAGCCCTCGAGTAATTCGATCGCGTTTTCTTCCCCCTCTCTCATTCTAGCGGCGACAAGCCCTCATGGGCTTCTTCGATTGCGATCTCTCCTCTCTCATTTCTCAGTGTCACGAGCCTCCTCCTTCCTTCGATTCGATGCAACGAGCTCGCTCGTCCTCTTCTGCGCCAGCGACGCGACGAGCGTCACGCCCCTCTCCTCTACTGTCCCCTCGTGGGACCCCCTTCGTCCCCTCGCGGCAGCTACGCTTGCAAGGAATTTGACGTCAGCCCCCTCGTCCTTCTGCGGGTCTCTTCAACTCTATTAAAAAAACCCCTCTTCTCCTCCATCTTCTTCTACGAGCTCTGTAAGTATTTCTCCACTATTTTCGAAGCTTTATCAACTGATTCTTTGGCTTCTCTGTTATGATGGCTTCAGTTCTAAATTTTATTTATTCATCGGTAGTGTTTACGTTAGACTCTCTCTCTTTTCACTTCAAATCTGATTTTGATTTTGCTTGGGATATGATGATTTGGGGAGTGGACTAGGATTTGAGTCCCTACGATAGTTAGTGGGGTTGGTTTCCCTTGTCTACCTGTCAAGGAGTCCCGGGGTGCTCGCTTTGGACTGTGTTGGTTGCGGTCTGCCCCTTTCGCTTGCTGATTTGGGGGTTCGGGGGCTCTGTTGCTTGCGGGCTATCTCATTGCTTACTAGATTGGAGTGTTGCAAGGATTCCTGCTCTCTTTGCAACCCTCTATTGCTTGCGACTTGTGGTCCCTTGCCGGATGCCCTAGCAGCTGGGGTTTGTTCCACTACTGTTAGGTTCGGCTGAGAGCTATGGTTGTTGTTTTGGATTGTCGACATGATTTACTTGAGATGTGAGCCTCGTTCCCCCCATTATTTTGACCAGTAGCCCCTAGTCCCTTACTAGAAACCATGTGGATTTTGCCGTAGGCACAGGTCCCCCCACCGCATGATGAAAAACCCACCGATCTGATCTCAAATGGCCTATAGCCATTATGAGCTAGCTTTTGAGTTTTTCCTTATTAAACGGATGTGGTGTTTTCTTGTTTACTGGTTCATTGCATGAGACGGTTTGGTGTTTTATTTCCAGTTCAGTTTGGAATATCCTGTCATGAGAAACATACATGCCTTTACTTTATCGCATGTCAATTTCATTATCATGTTATCGCTCGAGCTTACTATTGCCATGAAGTTTAATACTATAGTTTCATTATAATACTAAACTTAGGATACCTCACGACACTAAAAACAATAAAATTTTAATTTCTGCTTCACTCGTCAGGTTTCGGGAAACTTGTGATCGAGAGAGTACAGGAGCGACTGGTACCTGATCTATAGACCCCCTTGGATATGGGGACGTCCATCATTTAAATGGGTCTTTGAGTCCAAGGGCCGACGGGGACGGCCATCTTGATGGGTCCTAAAACCCCCGCCACAGGTCAAAGTGTTACAGCTCTTACAGTACGATACTTTGTTCTTTTGGACTCGGCCCGGGGTCGCACCATTGCGGTCTAGGTAGCTCCCAGTTGCACACCGTACTCCCCTTCATAAGTCACAGCCTACGATTGGTTTACTTTAGTGTGTACCACTTTCCAGTAGTTATGGCCATTTAGTTATCATGACATGTTACTTCCTTATTCAGTGATATCATATATGTGGCTGTCATATCTCTTTTTGTGCACATTTACATTTTGTCTCTTGTTTAGATATTGTCTACTCTATTAAGCGTGGTGTGACTTCTGTTGTCCACTAGGTACGATGTACCGGACCATACGGAGGCGTCTGAGTACGAGGAGTTCTTACTTTTGGTGCAGGACTTGGAGACTCGAGTTAGCGACATGTGAGTGTTCCTTTTTCATTTCAGCAGTAGTTTAGTTTTACTATTCTTACCTACCTTGTTACTGTCTTTTCCTTATTTTAGAACAGTGATAACATGTCATATCTTAAGTGTTTCCTTACTTCTGCACTACTACACATTGACTTTACTGGCACCTGCAGGACCTGCACACTCTTGTTCCAGTTTTAGCGACACCCGAGCAGCGGAGCGTTACAAAATAGGAAACAATTTGACCAATGGGCTCAAGTAGTTTATTAGTCCAACCATCTCTACTAGATTGACTACAGAGGGTGAAGTCTCAACAGTAAAATGTGGACAAACATCGGTGAAGTCTAAACAGTAAAATGTGGACAAACATCTGCTGGCCAAAAAGAAAAATTATCAACTCTATTTTGACCCCCGCCCCTTCATTTTTGCCTTTCTCTTATGTTCTAAAACATCACCATGTGGTTCCCCAAATGTTCCCATATTGAAAAAAGATACAGAAGAGTCATGAAAGTACCAATTTAGCACTTGTTTCAAAATTGCTAGATATCTTACATTTTAAAAACTCAGGTTGTGTACGAATATCCTTCTAAATCAATTCCCAACCTTTATCCCAAAACTTCTACATAGTACTCAAAAACAAAAAATGAAAAAAACTTACTAAATTGCACCCTTACGCATAGCAAAATCCTGGGCCAGAGTCGTCTAATAAAAACGGGAAGAGAAAGGATCTTCAAGCTGGTAATTTTCTTTTCTCCCTTTGCCTTTATTTATAAGCATTATTTCTAAAATTTGGGATACCCTTTAATATTATTATTTTCTTTAATCAAATCTCGAGTACAAAATAACATTTTTCATAATCAATAGCAAGACAAAATTGCTGTTGAACATTTACAATAAAAAAATAATCACAACATTAAAGTAGAATGAATGCACGAAATCAAATAAAACAGGTTAAAAATTCTCCACCACTAGCTTTTTATTTCCCCCTTGACTTTTTCAAAGGGTGTAAAAGCCTATAAGATTCTTTTCAGTATTTCAAAAACCACCCACTTCCATATTGTTATAGTGTTTGGAATACAAAGTGTTTTTTATTCCAAAGTACCCCTTCATATTCTCTTCGCTTTTGTGGAGAAACTGTTCATCTTTTCATCTCACATTTACAAGCTGAATCAGAAGAGAATTCTGTTGGACCTCCCTACAAATGGCAAATGGAACACCAGAGTTGGGTGAATGATGTTCTTGAAAATTATAAAAAACTCTAGTAATTTTACCTAAGTTATTAAATGAAATTACCTAAATAATACTTAATCAACAATATTAACTTTCAATAATAAGAATGAGTGGCGAAAGCAAATACAAGTTTACAATGAGCACAAGAGAAACACATTCACAGACAATAATATATTGGTTCGGGACACTTCACCTACATCCAGCCACACGTCCACTCTCAGGGCAAAATCCACTAATACATCTCAAATGAGACAACACATGCAATAAGTATAATACGTTCCAATTGGAACAAACACATCCAAGATAGACTACACGTCTCCAAAGAGACAACACTTCACACAAGTGAGAAAGAATTACTTACAACCTTCTGTTATCTACGGCCAAATGTTGAAGCACTTGTGTGATTGTTGTGTGGCTATAGTGGATCTCCAAATTATGAGAAAACCAAACCCTTTGAGATCAAAAACTCTTGGGCCAAGAATGATTTGGAACTATTGAAAAACTTTTGGCCAAGAAGATTTGTTGCTTAAAAATTTTTGGACTTTAATACACTTTCTCTTGAAAAATTGATCAATAATGTTAGCTAAAACTCTCAACAACCCCAACGTATATATATGGGTGAAACCCCATTGAAAACATTTTCCAAAAACACCCCTCCAACAGATAAATCTACACATTTCCGTAAACCACAAAACTATGTTGAATCTGTCTGGCAAAAGTAGTCGACTCATATACAAATGGTAGTCAACTCCCCCAAATAACTGAAGTCGACTCCCGAAACAACTATAATCGACTATCACATGGGACAGTGAGTATTCAATGAAAAGTAGTCGACTCATATTTAAAGGGCAGTCGACTAGTCGATATCTAACAAATAAATGAAAAGGTATTTTAAAAACTTAGTAAATGTTTTTCGAAATATTTAAAAATATTTTTAAAATATTTTATGTGTGTTCATATGCGTGTGTAAGCTTCAACAAAGACTTTAACATACAACAAATGACATAAAATAAAATTACATCAAAAAATGAAATATTACAGAAGCTTCTTGATGCAATTTGCCTCCTCATGCTCTAGTCTTGGCTTCCTTTGGTCTACATGGTCTTTCATGGCTCTATCCACATTTGATTTGCATGTTTGATCATGAAAACACATTATCTACACATATACAATCAGAAGGATATTTGTACCAAATGTATTGCTCATCATCAAAACTAACATATGGTACTCAATATTCAACAAATTCTGTCAATGTTTTCATGGTAAATGTCTATCTTTTCCTAAAGAGTGGTCTTTCAACAATAATTCTTGGAAAATTGTATCTAATTCTAAAAAGAAATTGTTCAACTTTGTATCTGTCGACTAATTCAAAACAGAAAATTAGCAGCTTTTTAACTTGACTGATTAGTCGACTAGGACAATCAATTAGTCGACTAATGAGCCAATTAATTGACTAATCATTGTACTCTAGTCGACTAATAACTAGCCGTTGGTCCGTATGTTACCGTTTTAATGGTGTTTTGGGTAATTGGTTTCACACCATTTTTCATTTATAAATAGAGATGTTCTCTCAGAGTTTTCAATTAATAAAAAATCAATTTTTGTGAGAATAAACTCTTTTTGTGTGCAAAACTTTCCTTTGAAAAACCCCTCATCATTGGCATCTTGTTTAATGTTTTACAATCGATTCTTGGCCAAAATTCTTGATCTCCAAAGCCTCCAATTTCCACATCTTCTGAGAAATCAAAGCTCTTATAGCCTCACTATTACACACTCGCTTCAACGCAAGACTACATGTAAATTGTATTCTGACAAGTTGTAAGTTATTTCCCTCTTTTGTTTGTAAGAGGAAAGGTTTAAGTTTTGAGAGGTTGTTTACTCGCGGTTGTTCGAGTTGATCCTTACACCGGGGTATGGTGTAGAGGTTTGGTTGTATTTTTCTTCCAGTTTGAAGCAAGTAATTGAAAGCTTAAGTGGGATTAGGAGACTGGATGTAGGTCAGAGATCGACCAAACCAAACTAAGATTTGTGTTTGCGATTGTCTCTTGATTTTCTTGCAAGAATTCTCTATTTCACTACATAACTTTATATTTGTTCATATTACGTGGATGTGCTTATAATTGTTCAGTAAGAATCTTATTGGTGACAAAATTTAATTTGTTAGGCATAAAACTTAAAAGATTTTAACGAATTTTATAAAACACTATTCACACTCCCTTTAGTCTTTTCTACTTGCTCATCCATAGGATCCGAACTATCAAGCGTTCCCACAATATATAAAGAAGAAGAAGAGAGAAGCATAGATTGATGAATTGAACTGGGATTGCTTCTTTCAACAAAAAAACTCTTCACAGACCCCTCTACTCTTATACTCCTCTAACTCAAAATCCATACATAATCTCATAGACCCCCATTAAAATCCAAAGTTGCCAATTCTCTCTTTTTCCTAGCTTTAGATTAGATCTTTCATATCAAGAATTTTGGCCAAGAAACCGATTGTAAAACTTTAAACAAGATGCTAATGATGAGGGTTTTTCAAATAAAACTTTTTATGCACAAAAAGAGTTTATTCTCACAAAAATTGATTTTTTATTAATGTGAAAACTCTAAGAAAAATTATCTATTTGTAGATGAAAAATGGAGTGAAACCAATTACCCAAATTAACATCAAAATAGTAACATATGAATCAACGGCTGGTTATTACTCGACTATAATACAATGATTAGTCAATAATTGGCTCATTGGTCGACCAATTGATTGTCCTAGTCGACTAATCAGTCAAGTTAAAAAATTGTTAACTTTCTGTTTTGAATTAGTCTACTGTGAAGAACTGTTTGTTTAATTCTGAAATATAATTGTTTTGGGTTTTGGGAATTTGTTGTTTGTTTGGATATGATGATTTGAGGAAAATAAATATGGTGATTTGATCCCCTTGAGCATCGATGTGGGGTTTCGGCCCCTTTGCTGGCTATGGGGTCTCGGTTTACTGTTTCAGGTTGTTGGGGGTTTCGGCTCTATCTGTTTCTCGCTGATTGTGTTCTCGGATTACTATTTTGGGTTGTTGGGGGGGTTTCGGTTCACCTTGATGCCTGTTGATTAAGTTTCGATTTTCTGTTGGCTTATAAGGTATGTCGGGTTCCTTGTTACCTTGCTATTTTTGGGGTCGGCTCCTTATTCTTTGTTGTTTGGGACTTCAATTCCCTGTGTACTGTAGAGGGGATGGTCGGTTCATTGCCATGGACTTCTGATTTCTCACTGTTGACCATACAATGGACTCAGCTTCGCCCCCAAGACATGAATAAACACCGAAAAAATCTGATTCCTTTTGACTATTAATTTCCTGCGTAAAAATTTCAGCATTTACAGTTGTAATATTTATTTATTTTAAACTTTCAGATTTTAAATCGAATTTTGTGTTTAAAATTTGGATGTTATATATTGAACTGAAAATTGCCCAACTCAAATTTGGTTTCAAAACTTTTCCGTATAGTTTTAACCTTCAAGTTTATAATAATGTTACGTTTTATGCTTTCCCCTCAACCAATTGACTTGCAGTTTTGAAGCAACTTAAGGTATGGATGGCTCACAATTTGAATTAATATTAAACATTCTAATAGTGCATGCACAATCATGGAATAATTTCTCAATTTAAATATTTACATGAATAATGTCTAACATATCATTATTTCAAAGAATTTAAATCAAGGAAGCAAGCCATCCATACCTTAAGTTGCTTCAAAACTGCAAGTCAATTGGTTGAGGGGAAAGCATAAAACGTAACATTATTATAAACTTGAAGTTTAAAACTAAACTGGAAAGTTTTGAAACCAAATTTGAGTTGGGCAATTTTCAGTTCAATATATAACATCCAAATTTTAAACACAAAATTCGATTTAAAATCTGAAAGTTTAAAAAAATAAATATTATAACTGTAAATGCTGAAATTTTTACGCAGGAAATTAATAGTCAAAAGGGGTGTAAAACTTGTGGCTTGTCATTGGAGTTTAACACATGATATACATCACTGTTAGAATATGAATCGATAACTAACCAGCTCTCCAGAACATTAATTGTGTAATTTAAATAATATTAAACATAGACAATTCCTGATAGGTCGTACAAAACTTGACTTTGACACTGATGACATGCAATCTAGAAATAAATATGCAACCAGAATATAATACATTACCTGGCATCGCATTGATAACTAAAACAACTTCAAACATGACTAACGGGCTCTTTGGTGACTCATTGTCCAGAGGGTGCAGGTACGATAATATGTTTACTATAATTATTTTTTCATTCTTATTCATGGAAGTGGGGTATAATACGTATATACATTTTTCCTCTTCCTTACGGAACGAGGGGTTATACTACTATATACATTTTTCCTCTTCCTTGCAGAATGAGAGGTTATACTACTATGTTAATTTTCATCTTCCTTTTAGGGAATGATGGGTTATATTAATGAAATCATTTTTCCGCTATTCATACAGGTAGTGTGGTAATAATATACCAAGAACATGTTTCATGCACATTGTTTCCTAAGACGTGAGTCACGACCGAGCATTAGTACAACAATTATTGAACTAGAACAATTACAACACATTAATAAAACTCGTATACATGCCTTATCTGTTATTTTAGTAGCTCGCTTTACTTGCCTTTTAATCATTCGTATTATGGAGTTCTGTAAGTTCACTTTCATACATCTTGTACTTTTATTTTTATTTTTTTGGTTTGCACATAAATTGTAAGCTTGGGAAAATATATAATCTACTTTTTAATCGAGTGGAACATTTTACAAGTATAATAGGAAACTTCAGAGTTTTGGGATTAACTTCCATCTCTTTGAGATGTGCATCGAGTTTCAGAGCTACTCATTCAGGTATGACTATACGGTATATTTCTATTTCGTCTATATTATTTTCATGGATAAACAGTAGGATTTACAGATTCTGGTTGGCCCCGGAACCGGGTCGTTAAACCACATCATCACCCGCATCTCCGAGCCTCTCCACCACCTCTTCTCCATCTCAATCATGTCCTTTCTTTTTTTCAAATCTCTCCACATGAGGCTCTCTTTCTCATCTCTCTTACATCACCCTTCCAGTCTCCAATCATCTCTCTTTCTCATCTCTCTTTCTCATCTCTCTTACATCATCCTTCCCGTCTCCGATCATCAACCGTCTCTAACGTGAGCTCGTCGCCCTCTTTAGCTTCGAGCAATCGCCTTTTTTGGTTGGAATTTTTAGATAAAATGTTTGGTTGTTTGATGTGATTTGATAAATTTGTTTTTATAATTAGTTGCATGATTTCAGATATTTTTACAATTGATTGTTGGATTGTAGATTGATGATTTTTTTGATAATTTACGATAATTGACAATAGAAAATAGCATCTTCTCTTGTTGCCCTAAAAGTTGACACTCTTCCTCGATCGATGCCTGCTGCTACGATCATCTCTCTCTCCCTCCCTCCCTCTCTCTCTCTAATTTTGCTCTTTTGCTATCAAATTTAGTTTAAAAATTACTAAATAATTTTCCAAAAAATAACCTACCAATTATCAAAATTTGTTTTATAAGTTTCCACTTTAAAATTTCCAATTTTGTTAAAATTTTGGTGACGATTTAGATATGTTAATTTAGTTTTAAATTTTTAAGCTCAAAGTATCGAATTATAAATTATGCTTAAAATTTTAGGAAAGCTTACACCCACATTTAATTTGAAATTTAATGATTAATATTTTTAGAAATAAATTTATGGTTTATAACTTAAATTAGAAACTTTGATCAATTTTATATGTTTTAAATTTTAAACTAAAAGAATATAAATTAAATTTTTGAAGACAATTTTAGAAGCCTTCGTGTAGAAAATTAAGAATTTTTGTGAATTTTAGAGGAATTTTAATCTAAATTTTGGGAAGTTTAGTAATAACAGAATTTAATTAAAATTTTATCTAAAAACAAGGGAAAGTCAAAGAACTTTAAGTAATTATATAAGTAATTAAATAAGTACATTAAAGATTAGTTGTTTTCGATAAGTTGGGAAAAGATTATAACTTTTTAGAAATTAAGTTTAGTTTTTAAAATGAAATTAAGAATTTGATTGTATTTTGTATATAAGCTTAATCTTAAAGTGGCAAGTCTACTAATCTCAAGGGAGAGTCACAAATCCTAATACACACTTTTCCTCCTACTTTTCCCTAGTCATCCAAACAAAAGAAAAGTAAATGGTCTCACCAACACATTTTCCAACCCAATTTCCAAACCACTTTTCCGGTCAAACACAAGAAAATTGGATTTTGAGACATGTGCTTTTTCTAAGGTGTAATATTATGCAACTCCAATTTCCCACAATTAAATGGGCCCTGAAATTGGCAAAACAGCTTGGAGTTGGGTTTTCCTAATATGATATCAAGAAGGGTCTAGGCTTTGCTAAAACCAACTTGACCAACATTTAACCATGATCTAGCCCAAACCGAACTCAATTTCCTCTTGTCTACAACCTTAATAGAGGGTAGACGGTGACGTGAGAAGGAACGATCAAAGGATAAGCATCCAAGTATGCTATGGCATCAGCATCAGTATTCTCCTTTTTCTATTTTATCGTTGTCTTCCATTTCCCTTATTCAGTCTTCCCTTTCACCTTCACTGCCTAAGCAGCACTCTTTTCTGTGAACTTTGTTTTTACATCCCTTGCTAATAATAAAAGAGATCCTAATTTGGGCCTCCGATATACTACAACTTCCAAATACCGAGCAGCCCGCAAAGCTGCTAGGCACAAGAGGTTAGCATAGAGAGCACCAGTGCCCGCCCATGCGACCTCTTTCTACAACCTTGCTGAGTCTTTTTCTTGTCTATGTAACATCATAAATTTGCCAATGAAGGAGTTATGAACCACGGATGGCAGGCTTAGACAGTAAAAATCCATTATGATTTGGTATTCTCTTTAAAGTTTGATATTTATTTAAAAATAAATAAAGACAGTTTAAGTTTATACTCATTTATACAAGGTCTTAACTTGTCCATATTAATGTGAATTACAAATATTTTGTATCATTAGAATATTTTGTAGCATGGATACTAAAAACGACTTCTTGTATCATTATAAATATTTTGTATCCGACACTAATTATGCATAATAATATAGACATTTATTGATAATTCAAGAAAAGCTTTAAGTAACAATTATGGACTTTTCACAGATATCGTAATGCAACAAAAATCTAAGGCAGTTAAGGACTAGTGCAACCTTACTTTTTTATGATATATGGCAATGGAAATATAAAAGGACAGCGCATCATGTAGTTCAAGATCACAAAATCCTTAAAGGAATGTGAAGCAAATATAAGTGGATTACTCAAAAACCAAATGACATAACCTGTTTTACAATACTTATGTTATTATGTGGTTTGTCTTCTGTGCCAAATATCCTTTTAAATTTCTATTATTTAAGTCAAACATTTAGCATAACGGACATGGATATATAATAAATATATTACCACATCACATCATCACAGATGTGTTCTAGGTACACAAGTAGCTCATTGTGCCCACGTCCCATTTATCCATATACACATACTTCATACACCATGCAAACTCACCCGCAAGCACGCACACATGACATTTGGGCTCATTGGGTGCAAGGAGCACAAAATTGAGGGCAATAAATTAAACCTAATATCCCATAAGATGCTTTAACTGGCAAAGATAAACCATACAGATGACACAAAATGCATGCTATTATTCAACTACAAGCTAACTGTTGATAATACACATCAGAATGTCATGAAAATAATATAAATTGTGATCCCCCACCCCAACAATTGACCGGTAAAAACACGTATGGAAGAAGTAAGCATAGATAAGACTAACAAAATAGAAGCAATTAAAAATATAAGCAGAAAGCATCATTTAAGAGGACAAGATGTTACCTCCCAGTCCATGCAAATAGGTAGTAAGCGCTTCAAGTTACTGCACTGAGCAGCATATACAGCCATTTCATATTTTCCACCATTTTGCTCAGCAATTTTCTTCAACAAGAAATTTTGAATGAAAAAAGTTAGACTTCAGAAATATAAGCAGCCGAATAGACGCTGTAGGTAACACATTGCATCCCATAAACAGAATAAATACCGTAGAAACCTAGATGTGCCTGTCAGTTTTGGTATTTCACTATTTCTTGAATGGATAAGTTCAACTGTAATGGTCCGAAAATTCTCATGTTATGCAATTATAAATTTTAGAATTTTTCTACAATTTTTAGCTAATTTATTTTGACTTTTCTTTCTTCTTTTTCCCTTTTTTTCCTTTTCTTTCCTTCTTTCTTTCTTTTTTTGCGGAGCCCAGCCCAAGCCCAACAAAGCCCAAACACCCCCAGCCCATTTCCCTTTTATTTAACATCCCAACTCTCTCTCTCTCTCTCTCTCTCTCTCTCTCTCTCTCTCTCTCTCTCTCTCTCTCTCTCTGCCCATACCCGAACCCCCTCCCTCTTTTCTCCACGCTCGACACGGCAAAACAAAACCCTCAACCGACTCTCTGTCTCTCTCCACCTCAACCGGCTGTCCCACGATCTTGATGAACCCTAATTCTTAGGATTTCGCTCACCGTAATTGTCAAATCCCCTTCTTACTTGAGTATTTCGGCGCCGATTTTCTTGTGCAGGTCTTAATCCCTCCCAATCCGCCCCTTGCCACAGCCCTATCAACCGCCGCCCCTTGTCCCATCGCGTGCTCGATACCCCTTCAGCCCCCATGTTTCTCTATTTAAGTCTTTGGCTGGTTGATTTCTTGTGTTACTTGAAAAATTGTTTTCTTCTTTCAAAAGGTTGGTTTTGGTCGATCGGATCTGGTGTTTGGGACTTGGTTTGCTCTCAGATTTTGCCTTCTTACCCAGCAGAGCAGTCAAGTCGCTCTACGATGGGGTGACGTAGCTCGGATCCTTCCGTCGGTCATCGATGTTTGGTAAATCATTTTAATTTTTGAGTTTTGGTGTTAAAATTTATATTTGTATGCGATGATGATTCTGAGCATAGCTCGAGTGTTTTTTGGGCTTGGCGACGTCCCTCGCCGTCGCCCCTCACTGTCGTTGCAGCTACTCCTTAATTTGTGTTGGCTGTCGTGGATCTTCCCTAGGGCTCATTGCCCTGCCATGATCACCCTTGGGGCTCTATTCCCGTTGCCGTGATGTTTCTTAGGGTTTTGCTTCCCGTCGTAACTTACTTTAAGGTTCGAGCCCATGTTTTCTTGCTCAGACCACTCCCGGGGGTCACTGTTTTGGTTTTTGCCATTGGTTATTAGCTGTGGTGTGGTGGTGATGGTGTTCGTTGGTTTAAGACTCTTGTCATCTGTTCTCTGTTCATCTTGGGGGTTTGCCCATTCTGTTGGCTCTGTCGTGGGCACCCTAGCCCCGTTTAAGTTGGTCGAGGACTTTACCCTATATGAATTGTGGCCGTGGGATTTAGTGTTGAAATTTGTTGGGTATGTGCTTTCAATTATTGAAATGTTGGGATTTTAACTATAGCTCTACACATGCTTATATTATTGAAAACTGAAATCCTCTCCTGATGATATTATTATATTGTAAATCATGTGTAAAATGATTTGCCCATTTAGCATGATTAAGGATGAATCTTCTTTGAGATCATTCTGCATTGTCCTCCCATGAACTATCATAGACTTACTCTTTATGCAAGCAGAAGATTATATATTATTTCTAACATCAATTAGGATATATGGTTTGGGACGGCTATAATGAATATGTTCTTGAAATAAATTGGTATTCACATGGGTAGTAAATTGTTGGTTAACTGGACTTGTGGATAGTGATTCATATGTTGCTTATTATTGGATAGTAATCTTTGTGACATGTTGGCTTAAACTGTTGGAAATCATGAACTTAAAATGGATTTGGTAACATAACGCCTCAACCATATATGCTAATAATGATTTGGTAACATAACGCCTAAACTTGTTGAGAGACTTGTTCTCCTTTTACCGCATTATGATGCATGCAAGAGTAATCCCCCTAAAGAAATGGTTTATATCTCCACTGATACGTGTTAGGCACTTGTTACTACAACCTTACGGCATGGAACTTAGGAATGACATGGCCGCTTGACTTTAGAACATTACATGAAACAACACACATATTGACACTAAAAACTATAGTCTTATACCAAATACTTAACATTCAGACTTACTGGGCTTGAGATAAATCATATTAGAGAGTGCGAGAACGACTGGAGTCATGCTTCTAATTACACGACCGTGTTAGGTGTTTCGACCGGTTCTCATCATGCATCCAATGGAACTCTACTAGTATTGTCGGACATAATTTTTAAGTCACTCGTGTCTCTGTTCTGGACTCAGAGTCCATCATGTTGTTATTTTTGGTCTCGGCACAGGTGAGTGCCCCATTGTACAAGATGAACTCATGATTATTTATAGTACTCTTCAATATGATTCACAGCCTAGAATTGATATAACTGCTAGAACAATGATGGTATAACTCTAAATTGTAAATTGTTGCATGCATGTCTTTCGTTAATTGTTTCCAGTATCAATTTTAGTCATACTCATGTATACTGTTTAATTCCAAATTCTAGAATTACTGTTATTTACTTCTAATAACATCTTGTTGTTGGCGGCTCTCCGTTTTGTTGCACCGTCAGGTGCCGAGACAGAACCAGAGGAGGCCACCACATTTGAGGGCACTAACTTCTCAATGGAAACCATGGATTTCTGATTATGAGGTTGTGAGACTATCTGTTGTATCTTTTTGTGTATTTTTGAGAGTTTGCATAATGTTATATCTGACGATGTAATTCTCTTGTATTAATGAAATTTAAGCATTTTGATACATCTCTCGTAGCTTAGATTCTTTTCATTGATAAACTATAGGACATGCCAATTCTTGCGAAAAAAGGTTGTGTCCTCGGGTTGCAGTGTGTGTGACATTAACATACATTGTATAAACAATTTTGGTAATGAATCCCATTTGACTCTTTTTGCAAGGCTGTAGCTCTGCGGTGAATGCCAATTCCCCATACCAATATTTAAAGCATAGGTTCAGCTACTCCACCCTAAGATAAGCTTAATAAGCTTCAATGGCAAGATCAATCCACAAAACAATTGATTGGACTGGTGGGATTTACGAAAGATCCTTTCCAAATTAACTTGCCACCGGCACATTAAAGTCTAGTTTCATGTTAAACACTGCATCAACAACAGCAGCAATAAATTTAACCCCCAGTTCCGTGAATTTGTTCACCATCTAGCTCAACAAGGTTCGCAGCTAATTTTACAGAGCTTCCAAAAATACAGGTTTCTCTTAGTTGTCTGCCCATCCCAGTAGAAACATCAACAATAAGTCCTTTGCTGCTAAATGGTCAACCAACTGGTGTAGACCGCACATATTCAATTATCTCAAATGATGTTCTATGGTCTTAATTATTAAAAGATGAGCTTCCTACAAATAAGAGAATTTATTAATTATATCTTTGATCTTACATATATTTGTCTGCCTTATAGGCCTCATTATTGTCCAACAGTCTCTAAATGGAGATGCTCACATGGTACTCCAGAAGGACATTCCACTTCAACATCCTTACTCTTATGAGATTCTGGTCATGAAAATTTATCATTCTTTCTTTGCATTTTATATGCTGTCACGTGGGCACCACAGGCAACCGCATTTTAACAGCATGGACCACACAGATGACAGCTAAAGATAACGTCACCAAACACGTGTCTGCAACAAAGAATCATTATCTACCTATGGGGTATACATTTGGGACATGTTTGGCAGTACAAAAGTGATTTGAAAGCCTTGAATCAAATCAACAAAGTGACTTGTGCAGAACTCGGATCTTTGATTTGTTTGCTTCCCTGACCTAGAAGTCATTTTGAACTAAATTCATTGTCATTATTTGTTTGTTTACTTGAAAACTAGTGGGGTGTTGAGGTGGTGTGTAGCACAGACACTGGCGCTGGACACAGATAGGACAGATTACAGACATGGAAACATGGTAAATTCTTAAAAAGTAGGCAATGGGGACATGACAATATAACATCGTATGTGCGTACATATGTACTTGCACATCAAAACTCATAGTGATTAGAATGTGATTTATTAAAAAAGAAAAAGAATAATATAAATTTCAACAACAAAAATTCACAATTTCTATCAACTGGCTGAATCAATCAAAAAAGATTTGATCAAAACCTAATTAAGTTAAAGCCATGAGGTTAGAAGTCTCGGTTTCTCTCTCTTTCGGTTTTCCGGAAATTTTAGATTTCGGTCAGGTTTCGCTCGTTTCGGTTTCGCTCGTTTCGGTGGTTTCGGAGTTTCGTTTCGTTTCGTCTTTATTGATAGCTTCAAATACTTAAAACCCTACCAAATACTATCAAATACTTAAAAACTAAAATATTAAACAAATACTATAAAATACCATCAAATTTGTATTCCTAATACGTATTTTCAAATTCGTATAATACAATCAAAAACTAAAAAATATATTTTTTGTATCAATAAGAGTTCTAACACAGTTTTCTAAAAATATATTACATTTTCTAAAAGATAATGGCAACCCTATAAATAAATGAAACTTGATTACGTCTCAGATCTTTCAGATCCAGATCTGCAATTCTCAGACCCAGATCTGAAAGTCTCAGACCCAGATCTGAAAGTCTCAAATCCAGATCTTCAAGTCTCAGATGCAGATCTGAAATTCTCAGATCCAGATCTGAAATTTTTTAGATCTGTATCTTTCAGATCTGCATTTATTCAGAACGGCAGTGAAAGCGGTGGAGATCATTTTCATCCTTTTGATCCGGGAGGAGGCTTGCGCGCACTTGGAGTAGGGCCTCCGCAGACTTCATGCACCACCTTGTGGACAAGGTGGCTCTTTTAGGGGCGGAGTAATGATGCGATCATTACGTACGAGAGGAGGCCAAAGGAATAATTGCTATGCGCACTGACTGTTTGGGCGAAATTTCTTTATGCACAATAAGTTTTGCTAGTTTTGTTGTACGCACCACGCCTAAACATTATATAAGTGAGGGCATGAGCTAGGGTTAGGATATGCTTATTTGTGAAGAACAACTAGGTATCAATTGTGAAGGTGCTTAAGCTTTGGTCCGTTTATCCAAAGCTAGGAGATAGGGTTTCGTCTCGAAAGAGGCCCAATTTATCTTTTGTTCTTCGCTCCCCATAATGTATCATAAAAAATATCTGTCGATCGCCATAGTGTTGCTAGTCAAATTACTTGGGTAAACATTTTATATTTATTTACAATTTTAGTATTCCCTTTCTTTAAACATTTTAGCAATATAATAATTTGAGTGTACAGCACTCGGCGACTTTGGGCTTCCATTTATTTCGTTAAAATGTGTTTTCATCGGTAAAAATTAAAACAAAACGAATGGATTTTCTTGTTCGTTGTCCATCCCAGGCGACGGGGATCAAGCCATTCGTTGCAAGTGGCGGGGCTCTCCGACTCGACCACGACACTTGAGTTCTTCGACTCTCCGACTCGATGACGATGACGATACCGATGAGAAGAAAAAAAAAATTTGGGTATAAATTTTTTGAACTTTTTGTGAATTTTGTTTGTTTTTTTATTTTTTTCAATTTTATTATCGATTCCGGCCGAAACGGCCGCATCGGTTTTGTTTGCCTCCGAAATCGAAACAATACAGTTGATACCAGTGGGTATGGGCTATGGACTGAAACCTACATCCATGATATTTTAGTTTTGCCGGCATAGTACCCTCTTCGCTAAGAAGATCATATATATAGACAAATTTTCAAATGTTGTAAGACCGCACTTGGTGCGGCCAAGCAATTGGTGCGACCGTTTTAAAAAACTAGAAAGCAAAAAAATTTAAAAAAAATTCTATGGATATGATCTATATTTTCTAAAAATTCAATATATTGAAAAGAATTTGATGTTATTTGACATTTAATCACGCCATTGCAATATATTTAATAGTTTCAGAACAGTATGACTTTTTAATGACTTGATCGATGGTCAAATCACCTAATGTTCATCCTAAATTTGGTATTTGATGTTTTGAAATATGTGCAACAAATCCAACTGAACAGATTTTTATAAATGAAAAAAATGTTTTTTGTTGGCTGCACCAAATGCTTGGTGAGGCCGAGCCACACCAGAAAATCCATACATATATATATATAACATATATATATGAGCAATATGGAGGTGTGTTAACGGCACATGCTCGATTTTCCTATGTTGTCGCCACTTTGACCCCGAAAAATATTTTTTTTAATTTTTTTCAATGTGTTCTACAACTTATTAGATACCTCCCCACCAATTTCAAGTGAATCCAACACTTTTTGAGCCTCCATCCATGTATTTCAAAAAGATTGCACCGATAGTTTCAGAACTTGAGCTATCTTTTTGAAATGCATGAATGGATGCTCAAAAAGTATTGCATTCACTTGTAAATTGGTGGGAAAATAGCAAACAAGTTGTATACCACATTGCAAAAAAATGTAAAAATTATTTTTTTGGCCCCAAATTGCTGTCAGTACAGGAATTTTTCATGTGCTGACAGCACACAGCACACATCCATATATATATATGGCTCTAAATTGTCCGACACGTGACCTGTATATTATATTTTTAACTAGACATGGATAAGACATGTAACATTTTGGGGTTTTTAAGTAGCCACCGATTTGAAGTATTCAATACGTATCACACAAGCATCATGCAAGAGATGGTCTCCGACACATGTCGAACGTGGTCATGGACATGGCACCCAATTTTGAAGTGTTTATATTTCATAGCACAAGTGGTATAGAGGTTGAAAACCCTATGATCTAATTTATTAAAAAATAAATTTTAAAAAGCGTTCATTGCAAATTCACAACTTTTAGCTTTATGTCTCTACAGAATTTGTAGATAATGTTGAGCCTCATCAAAACAAACCGCTATCCACTTCTATCACTTTATTCTCAGTTTCTTTCTGCCAAACATGCATTTATTGCATTGATGCTACATGAATGTGTTGCAGGTAATGCATATTTTTTTACGATAAAGCCACCAAAGACATGTTTTCACCTTTGCAGACTTGCATTTGCCAATATTAGGTGCACCCCAACTGACACTTTTACTCCAATACATGTTTGGCAACAAGTTATATTGTATGGGTGACGATCTCATAGGCATTATCAGCTGAAGTTGTGTTACGTATAAGGTCACTTAAATGATCTATGGGATCATGTCAAGCGTAAAAATAACACCAATCACAACAACCATGAAGATTGACTAGGCAAGAAGCCTCTTTTCACTAAGCAAGGAGCTTGGGTACAAATTGTGATTGCCCCAAGCTACCACTTGTACTCCAAGCATGATATTTGGGCAAAAAATCATGATTGCCCCAAGTTACGACTTGTACTCAATACTCAAAACATACATTAAGTTGGGATGTATATCATGAATGCCCCGGCTACAACTATAGCTCATAGCTCATGTATGTATGTATGTACCTATCTAAAAAATGGTTACGATATAAGAAAACTTCCTACTATGGCGGTCCCAAAAGTGCACTTTCCGCATCTTTCTTGGTTCATCAGCACCATTCACTTTGATCTTTGTATTTTATGACATCGAGGCATACCATCGATACTCATGGATCCAACATCAAGTTGTTAGCTAATGCAGGTGAGTTGTTGGAGTTCTTAAACACGTATAAAAGGTTGATGGATAAGCTCGATTACCTTCTGGTTACACATCCAGATATATCTTTTGCTATGAGTGATATAAGTTATTTTCATGATGATCTTCTACAACTCACCAAGATGTCCTGGTTCACATACTTCGCTATTTAAAGAGTGCACCAGGAGGAGGGTTGTTATATCAAGATTATAAGAATCCCTACATTCAATATTACATGCATATAGATTGGCCTAGATGTCCGAGAAATCGACGATCTACATCTGGATTTTATGTTTTTGTTGACGGGAACTTGGTGCCTTAGAAAAGCAAGTAACAAATAATTTTAGACGAAAATCTAAATGCAGAGCTATGACAAATGGCACATGTTAGTTACTATGGTTGAAATATATATTGAAAGAACTTTGCTTTCAACATTTACGGTCTGCAACCCCCAAGTGTGACAATCAAGCTGTCATTTGCATTGAAAATAATCTAGTATCTTATTAGATGATATTGATTTTCACTTTGTTTGAGAAAAGGTTTTGGATGAGGTGATTCAAATACCACATGTCAAATCAAATGATTAGTTGACCCAACTTATTTGTCAAAGCATTAAGTGGTTCTAAAATAAACTGTGCCAAGCAAAGAGCATAAGATCTGCGCTCCAACTTGAGAGAGAGAGTATTAGAACTATATTGAAAGAAGGGAGATATTTTTATAATTTCAATTACCCCCCCCCCCCCAACCCCCCCCCCCCCCCCCCCCCCCCCCCCCAAAAAAAAAAAAAAGAGAGAGAGATGCCTATCTCTGAGTCTAAGTTGAGCGTACATTTTACCAAATTATCTTTCAAAGAACCGCAGGCACCCACACCCACCAAATGCCTTTTCAGTCAGTAAACAAATTTGCATAATAAGGAGTACAGTATATATACTTGAGCATCTCCTCCGATGCTCCATTCTGTTGTTTAATCCTCAAGTTCAGCTCTTTTGGATTGCATCATCTTTTTTGCAATATTGAGGAAATGACTGATATGCAACAAAAAAACTGGTTGCAACAGTGTTTACGATCAAACATCATCTTGGTAGATTTGTTCATGGGTTGAAAGCTCATGGAATTGTGAAGAATTCGTTTTGAGTTTATGTTACTTCGTTTTTTTTCCATTTAGCTCCGACTGCGGCATCGTTTTGATAGTTTTGTCAAGAGGTAGATAGCTAATGGAATTCCTGAATGATAAAAACAGATCAGAAAAATTCGTTTGGATGAGTTGAGTAATAAGTGAAACCGAGAAACAGCCTAACTTTAATGCAAGATATAAAAAGTGGTGTGTATGTACTACGGTGTATTATCAGGACTAGTGACAAAAGATGAGAATCGGACCATATGAATGTGGAACAACACTCAATTTCTCAAAATTTATTGGCCTCTATATATGCTTGGAAATGACTAATACAGTATTGTAGCATGGTTATCTAGCAAACATGTATGAGAAGATGGATGTGTATTAGGACTAGAGGATCTATTTCCATGTTTGAAGGTAGAAGATATAAAGGAGAAATGGAAGGAGAAATGTGAGAAATGTAGAAGCCAGAAAACAGCAATTAGCTTCAAACTCACATAATAGAATAAGACTCTTTCAAATCCAGTACACCTCTCAGACAGTAGAACCCAGACTTTCAAAGATCAAAAAAATGGTGAAAAAGAAGGCAGAATCATCACAAGAAAATCATCCTATATTCACACCTGCCACGTGATAGCACATGGAGAATTGGTTCAGATAATGATGAAAAGACGACTATTATACTTCCACCAAAAAGGTTGGCAACCATCGGTTTTACACACCTCTGAGGCACGGTACGACGCCCATTTCCAAAGTCTCCACTGGTGTCCAATGCCACTTTCCAATTCAATCGCTTGCAATGTTCTACTCTTTGCATTTTTGTGCATAGCTTCAACAGAGGGAAATAGGTCCAGCCCTCCAAAAGGGCAGAGGGTTGCAGCTCTCCATGGCTAAATGAAACGAAACCAGTTAAATACAAAAAAGATAAATGGCAAGACATTTAAGCAAACAATGCTTAGTTTATTGTTGGCATACCTGACCAGCAGATCGACAAAGCTCACATGCCTCTTCTAATCTTCCCGCTCTTAGCAAAATCCAGATATCTTCCAGAAGTAATTCATCTTGTTTCTGTAAGATTTTGTGAAAAAAAATAGAAATAAAAAGTAAAAAGATTATTTAAAAAATCATACTGGTATTTTGAAGTAATTTAATAAAAAAATACATACTAGAATTAAATTATATAAAGCCAAAGTATCAAATGCATGGAGAAACAAATAAATGTAGAACAGCAAAACTCGAAATAGCATGCCTCTTGCCATTCTTCATTCATAAGATTACTTAAAAATTATTAAATGCTCTACTGAAGGATGGCAATGCACTTATTTTCTCATTACATGTGTTCTAAATAGAGGTTATCAGACTCATAGCAACTTGGAAAATAGACAATCAGATTGCAGATATCATATGTATTTACAGATTATCGGAGTGTCATATCATATGCTTAAAATGTCACGTCATGTACATATCAATCTATGCATAAATCATATAAACTCACATAAAAGCATCTTTGGAGTATAGTTACCTTTGTATGTAACTATGCTGCATTAAAACATGAATCAATTATTACTACCCTGTTGCAAAAAAAACCTCATCATTGCCTCGCCACCACCTTTGTAACGGCCACTTCCGGTCGTACGTATTTTTGGTGCGTATGTTGATTCTTGTGCGTATTTCCGCATTTAGTTTTATTATGGTATTTCCGTAGTTCCGACACGTGACCGGACCATGTTTCCACGACCCTCTCGACGGCGCGATCGCCCCGGTATTTTCTTCCTAAATTTTTGAGGTCGTGGGACCAATCTGCAATAATATTTTTATTTTAAATTCAAATTTTAAAAGGCTAATACTATATACGTCTGTTTGAAGAATTGTTAAGAAATCAAATCGTTTTTATATATTTTTTTAAAGCAAATCCCAAACAAAACCTATCACTAAACAAAACCTAACATAAGGCATCAAACCGTTTGATAATCAAATATTTTTAGTAACTAATTATCCTAAATCCCAACAACCCACTGGCTCTTCCACGTCTCCCATCAACCACGTCTCAGCTTATCCCATGACATCAGCTAACTTCTCCCAAGTATTGCGCCCTATCCCACACGTCCACCCTCTCTCCTCTCCCTACATGAGTAAACCCAGGATTATTTTTAATTCCTCCAGTGTACAAACTATAGGAGTTTTTTTTATCTGTCAGGCCTCATCCCTTAGCTTCTGTCGATACCATCTCCCCTTTTCTTCGCACGGCAACCCAAACCCCGTCCTCCATCTCCTCGACCTCCACAAAAACCCTCCGCCTCGCCTACCACCCTCGCCTCACGCACAGATCGCCGGAAAACGCCGGCCACATCTCCTTCCTCCGCCTGTAGCAAGCAACGCCACACAGCACGACTAGCCACGCTCAGTTCGTCGGAAGACGCAACACGAACTCCCCACGACTGTGCCTTCATCCTCTCCACAGTCCCCACGCGCGAACGCCGGTGGCTCCTCTCCTTCACGCGTCGACTCAACACCCGCAGTCCTCTCCACGCCGTCAAGCCGCACGCTATCGTTTCGCCGCATCACGTAAGTAATTAGTAGGTCGTCGTACCTTTCATTTACATGAACGGTAACACCATGCATGCAAGGCTTATAAAATGAGTTTAATATTAATTATATGTCATTAGCTATATACTCTAAACTTGCATGCTGTTCCCTTATGCTGGCATCTGAGCTATTTTAATGTAGTAGAATATGGGAGAAATAGTAAGTTAGAGAAAAAAAAATGTTTTGTTTAACATATATGTCTGTAAGATGACTTGCTTCAGGTTTAACCTTATCAGCATCTATGGGAACACTTATTAATGTATCACATAACGCATACTTAGTAATATTTTGGTGAAGGTCTCAGTTTCATATTAGATGATTGTAGCTCAGTCTAAATAACATCAAACCAACAACTAGGTTGATTGGATTTGTTAGCGAATGGCTATACACGCGAGGGGTTCATTTGCATGCCACTAATAATTTCAGCACATTATATAATCCTATATATTTAGTTAAGTTATTAAATGATGAGTAGGTGCTAATCATTCTAATGTTAGGCTTTATTCCTACATCTACATACATGAGCTAGCCGCATGTGAACCCTTGACACAGTAAGAGCTATTAGTTTAAAAAGAGCTGAAGTTATTATTGATAGGGTTAAATAACATCAGGTTATTAGTAATTTCCTAGTGTGGTAATATCTATATGCTAATGCCTAAGCACAGATAATATATAAAATGTCAGTGGGTGTATTCTTTATAAAATGATGTTAGTAGTTAGAGTGACAATTTAATTAGTGTATTAAAGTCAGTATTAATTTTGGGTATGGCAGCTTATGGGAATGCTAGTGGGTATGATAGGAACCCCGTCCTAGGATAGGGAACCTACTAAAAAAATTGAATCCTTAGACGTCGTAAGAATTATTTAACATTCTAATTATGTCGAAGCAAACCTAATTCAGACATGTGTTTAATCAAACAGAGACCCAGTCGTTCCATAGCGTAACGCCCGACGAGACGAACCCACGCCAACCGATACTACCGAAAACAGGCAAGTGAAACTTGCCAACCTTTTTAGGCCATGCTTTAGGCCATTTCCCTGCTTTTAGCGCGAAAGAGACTAGACCGTGAAATGATAGCGGTCTAGGCGCAAATTTCGGTTCTAGCTTGACAACGAAGCTAGAACCGCCTTTTGTCATACCATGTCATGCATTGCCTGCCACGTTTAATTTCTTTAACGGTACGCAAATTAATTGAATATATGTCATGCATTTGCATCTTTACATGTCATTTGACTCGTTTGTTGCATCGTAGCACACGCTACAAAATACATGTACAATCCATGTTTCCGGCTAGGCACCCGTTATGCGGGCATAACCCTATGCCATCCGTGTTGAAAACACTTCCTGGCTCGTGATCCAGAAGCGAGCATTCCGTGTTCGGGGGTAATGCCCTGGCTCGACACACGTGGAGGGGTAGGGATAAATGGTCACTTGAGTGTAAGAGTTGGCCCGTACAGCCACTCTAGCCAAAGGACGGAATCTCTGAGCACGACGCGATTACAATTCCAGTACTTGTCTTTTACTTGTTTACTTGCCATGCCATGTCATTTGTCATTTTATATCCATGTCATACTTTACTTTAGAACTGTTAGGTTGCCTTACTTTTATAGTTTCCTTGCACAAGTCTTTTTAGACTTGCTGACATGTGCCCCTTCTCTTTGGGTGACGCATGTTAGTTGCGGAGCCAGAGACAGTTGCGGAGGGTGACGAGTTCGTGGAGTTCGTGCCCGAACCTGTTGGTGACGTGGAGTACGAGGACACCGGAGATCAATCTTAGAGATCTTCCGTACTTTTCTTTGTTAGTTGTAGTTGTCGGTGAGTAGCACCGTTTTGTTAGTTTCTTTTGGCCATGCTGGGCCTTGTACTTTTGACTCTTTTGTTGCCTGGTGGCATTTCTGGTTGTGGACTTTTGTTGGACTATGATCTGGAACAATGTTATATTATTTGTCTCTTTTCCTATTATTGTTATTGTTGTTCTGAGTCACATTACAGGGACCTGCTACTTCGTTTTATTTAACGCTTATCGGACTTGCGGCTTTGCAGCTCCAAGTCCGTGCGGACCTTCTCACGCTTCGCCTCCATGTTTTTGGGAAGCGGGGCGTGACAGGTTTCTTTGGTGGCCCATGCAGGTCCAATTTTTCTGTAACTGTGACTTAATCGGAATGACAATAAGAATTATAGCAAGTCCAATAAACAAAATTCAACACCGTGTCATAAGCAAAGAGTCTGATTTGTTTTGTTTCCTGTGTCAATAGATGGCTGGGAGACGGAATGCCCGTGCCGGTGGTCGTGTGCCCCCTCGCGACCAGGAGCCGGACCGAGAGCCCACCACCGGGGAGATGATGAGGATGATGCATCAGATGATGCAGGTGCAGCAAGGAATTCTGCAGACTGTCCGGAATGTTCCGCCTGCTCGTGCAGCGCCGGCTGTCCAGGCTGCCCCTCGCTTCGAGCCCGGAGCGAAGCAATTTCGGGAGCTGGGTCCCGCTTACTTCGATGGGACCGAGGGACCCCTGGCTGCAGATGAGTGGACCAGGAACATGGAAGACAATCTGAAGATGTCGAAGGTCGACCCGACTGGATGGGTTGATCTGGCGAAGCGGCAGCTGAAAGATAACGCACGGAACTGGTGGGACGCCGAGGAGGAGTTGCTGGAGGAGCCGATTTCTTGGGCTACCTTCAAGTCCAGATTTAATGAGGAGTATTTTCCTAAGGCCGCCAGGAGGGAGATGGCTCAGCGCTTCATTGACTTGAAGCAGGGAAATTTGACGGTGGATCAGTATCACCAGGAATTCACGAGGCTGAGTCGTTTTGCACCGAAGATGGTGCAGGATGCTGAGGAGAGAGCCCAGAGGTTTCTGCAGGGGCTTTCGTTGGATTTGCAGAGCTATGTCACCTCTTCTGATGCGGAGACTTACCAGAAGGTTCTGATTGCGGCGAAGAGGCAGGAAAAGATTGTGAATCAGAAGAGGGGACAGATTTCTGGCACTGGGAAGAGGCCTATGGAGCAGGCCAGAGCAGTGGTGAGACCGGGGCACGGGCCCAACCAGCCTGTGCAGTTCAAGAGGCCTGGAGGACCTTCTACTTTGAAGACTTGCAACTTCTGTGGCAAGACGGGGCATATCAAGGATCAGTGTCGGAAGATGCTGGGGCAGTGTTTAGTTTGTGGTGATCCTGCGCACACCATGAAGGATTGCCCGAGGTCGAAGCAGCCGTGGAGAGCACATGTTGCAGCTCAGCCGTTGCAGCAGAGGGCACCTGTTCCTGCTGGTCGTGGAGCGCCTCTCGTTCCACAGAGGCAGGCGTTTCAGCAGGCTGTCCGGCCGAGACGACAGGCGTTTTTGATGACTGCTGCTGAGACCGAGACGCTGGATGAGGTTATCGCAGGTAACTTTCTAACTAGCTGTTCCATTCTTAGTTAGTTGGCTGTTAGATATGATTAGTTGTTTGCATATGATTGTCTGCTAGAATAGAATTTGATTGTTAGACTGTCTGTTAGGTGTGATTTTGGTTTGCGCTTTTCCTGCACGAGTTCTCTTTGACTCTGGTGCATCCATGTGCATCATTTCTCAGAGCTTCGTGGAGAGGCATTCCTTGTCGACTTCCTCTCTTCCCCAGAGTTGGAACATCGTCACAGGGAATGGTGTGATTTCGGTGCATCGTGGGTGCAATTCTTGCCCGTTGGTGGTTTGTGGACACGAGCTGTATGCTGACTTTATTGTCCACGACATCATCAACTACGATGCTGTGCTTGGGATGGATTGGCTTGCGAGCTTCTACGCTACGATCGACTGTCGGAGGAAGAAGGTGGTGTTCGAGATTCCCGGACATCCAGTGTTTGAGTTCAGCCGTGGTAGCAGTTCGCTTGGTCCGGTCAGGTTTCGGGCCAAGCCGGTGGAGGCTGTGGCTATGCTGATGGAGCAGGGTAGGCCTGTTGTGGTGCGTGAATTCGATGACGTCTTCCCCGAGGAGATGTCTGGTCTGCCGCCCGATCGAGCTCTAGAGTTTTCGATTGACCTGATTCCGGGAGCGCAGCCCATTTCGAAGGCACCTTATCGTATGGCTCCAGCAGAATTAGAGGAGTTACGGAAGCAACTGGACGAACTTTTGCAGAAGGGTTACATAAATCCCAGTGTGTCTCCGTGGGGAGCACCGGTCCTGCTGGTGAAGAAGAAGGATGGTTCGCGTCGCATGTGCGTGGATTATCGAGGGCTGAATGCGGTGACTGTAAAGAATAAGTACCCATTGCCGCGGATTGATGATATTTTTGATCAGCTCGGAGGATCGAGGGTATTCTCCAAATTGGACCTGAGGAGTGGATATCACCAGCTGAAGGTGAGAAAAGAGGATATTCCGAAGACGGCGTTCAGGACGAAGTATGGTCACTACGAGTTTGTGGTTATGCCTTTTGGTGTGACCAACGCACCCGCAGTATTTATGAACCTGATGAATTTGATCTTCTACGACTATTTAGATAAGTTTGTCGTTATTTTCATTGACGACATTCTGATCTATTCTAAGTCAGAGGAGGAGCATGCGTCGCACTTGAGGACGGTATTGGAAATTCTGAGGAGGCATCGGTTGTATGCCAAGTATTCGAAGTGCGAGTTCTGGCTGGATAGAGTGGCTTTTCTGGGGCATGTGGTGACTGGTGATGGGATTTCAGTGGATCCCGAGAAGATCAAGGCCATCAGAGAGTGGCCGGTTCCACAGTCAGCGACTGAGATCAGGAGTTTTCTTGGGCTAGCAGGGTATTATCGGCGTTTCATTAAGGATTTCTCCCGGATTGCAGAACCGATGACTAAACTGACGAGGAAGGATATACCTTATGTTTGGTCCGATTCCTGTGAGGAGGCTTTTTCTGTTCTGAAGGAGAGATTGACGACTGCACCGGTTCTAGCAGTGCCTGATCGTAGTGGAGGATTCGAGATCTTTTGTGATGCTTCTGGCAAGGGTCTCGGTTGTGTGTTGCACCAGCATG
This sequence comes from Scilla litardierei, assembly GCA_030789695.1. Classification (NCBI taxonomy): domain Eukaryota; kingdom Viridiplantae; phylum Streptophyta; class Magnoliopsida; order Asparagales; family Asparagaceae; genus Scilla; species Scilla litardierei. The sequence continues at coordinate 11,549,079 of CM061137.1, read as the reverse complement.
GGCATGTGGTTGCGTATGCTTCTCGTCAGCTCAAGACTCATGAGAAGAATTACCCGACGCACGACTTGGAGTTGGCTGCTGTTGTGTTTGCGCTCAAGATTTGGAGGCACTTCCTGCTGAGTGAGAAGGTGAAGATCTTCACCGATCACAAAAGCTTGAAGTACATTTTTACGCAGAAGGAGCTCAACATGCGACAGCGTCGGTGGTTGGAGCTCATGGCAGACTATGAGATCGAGTTGCAGTATCACCCGGGTAAAGTGAATGTGGTTCCTGACGCGTTGAGTAGGCTTCCAGCGGTGATGTTGCTGACTTCGCAGTGGAGGTTGCAGCAGGACTTTTGCGAGTCTGGAGTTGAGGTGGTTCTGCCTGGAGAGACTTCTTCGTTGATGTGTATGCATATACAGTCGACGATTGTGGACCGAATTAAGGCTGGGCAGAGTGGTGACCCGAAGTTGGTAAAGATTCGAGAGATGGTGGAAGCCGGTCTGCGGACAGACTTCTTGATTCATGAGGATGGCTCGCTGAGGTATGGAGCCAGGTTGTGTGTGCCAGCTGGAGATATCAGAGAGGAGTTGCTTGTTGAGGCACATAGCTCGCCATATTCGGTGCATCCTGGTGGTACCAAGATGTACAAAGATCTTCGCTTGAACTTTTGGTGGCATGGTATGAAGAGGAGTGTGGCTCGGAGTGTAGCCAAGTGTCTGGTTTGCCAGCAAGTAAAGGCGGAGCATCGGCGTACGGCAGGGTTGCTACAACCGCTACCGATTCCGGAGTGGAAGTGGCAACATATCACTATGGACTTTGTGACTGGACTGCCTCGGAGTCCGAAGCAGAATGACGCGATTTGGGTGATCGTAGACCGATTGACCAAATCCGCGCACTTTATTCCATTCCGAGTAGGACAGTCCACTGAGGCACTGGCGAGGAGATATATGGAGGTAAATCCTTTTACTTTCCATTTTTATTTCCTTTCCTAGAATAGTTAGTGATGTAACGTGTTCGTACAGGAGATCATTCGACTGCACGGAGTCCCTGTGAGTATCGTGTCGGACAGAGACACGAGATTCACGTCTCAGTTCTGGCAGAGTCTGCAGAAGAGTTTGGGTACGAGTCTGAGTTTCAGCACGGCGTACCATCCGCAGACAGATGGCCAGTCCGAGAGGACGATTCAGATCTTGGAGGACATGCTGAGGGCGTGCATGTTAGACTTCAAGGGATCTTGGGAGGATCATCTCCATCATGTGGAGTTTGCCTACAATAACAGCTACCAGGCGAGTATTGGCATGGCACCATTCGCTGCGCTATACGGGAAGAAATGTCGATCGCCACTTAGCTGGGATGACATTGGAGATCGGGAGCTGTTAGGGCCAGAGATGATCGTGGAGGCTGTGGATGTTGTGAGGAACATTCGGGAGAAGCTGAGGATCGCGCAGGACCGTTTCAAGCATTGGGCAGATGCTAAACGGAGGCCTTTGGAGTTTCAGACTGGAGATCACGTTTTCCTGAAGATCTCTCCGAACCGCGGAGTTATCCGATTTGGGAAGAGAGGCAAGCTGAGTCCGAGGTATATTGGGCCGTTTGACGTCCTGGAGAGAGTTGGAGAGGTGGCTTATCGCTTGGCGTTGCCACCGTCACTGGAGGGAGTTCACGACGTATTTCACGTATCTCAGTTACGTCGATACGTCAGTGATCCGTCTCATGCTGTGGATTTCTCGGAGATCACGGTTCGTCCGGATCTGTCTTATGATCAGCAGCCAGTTGAGATTTTGGACCGACGGCAGAAGCAGCTGAGGAATAAGACCGTCGACTTGGTTCGAGTGCAGTGGCGTCATGGGTCCCCTGGGGAGTCCACCTGGGAGCGTGAGGATGATATAAGAGAGCGCTTCCCGCATTTGTTTCCTGAATAGTAGTAGATGTAGATTCCGAGGGCGGAATCTTTTCTTAAGGTGGGTAGGATGTAACGGCCACTTCCGGTCGTACGTATTTTTGGTGCGTATGTTGATTCTTGTGCGTATTTCCGCATTTAGTTTTATTATGGTATTTCCGTAGTTCCGACACGTGACCGGACCATGTTTCCACGACCCTCTCGACGGCGCGATCGCCCCGGTATTTTCTTCCTAAATTTTTGAGGTCGTGGGACCAATCTGCAATAATATTTTTATTTTAAATTCAAATTTTAAAAGGCTAATACTATATACGTCTGTTTGAAGAATTGTTAAGAAATCAAATCGTTTTTATATATTTTTTTAAAGCAAATCCCAAACAAAACCTATCACTAAACAAAACCTAACATAAGGCATCAAACCGTTTGATAATCAAATATTTTTAGTAACTAATTATCCTAAATCCCAACAACCCACTGGCTCTTCCACGTCTCCCATCAACCACGTCTCAGCTTATCCCATGACATCAGCTAACTTCTCCCAAGTATTGCGCCCTATCCCACACGTCCACCCTCTCTCCTCTCCCTACATGAGTAAACCCAGGATTATTTTTAATTCCTCCAGTGTACAAACTATAGGAGTTTTTTTTATCTGTCAGGCCTCATCCCTTAGCTTCTGTCGATACCATCTCCCCTTTTCTTCGCACGGCAACCCAAACCCCGTCCTCCATCTCCTCGACCTCCACAAAAACCCTCCGCCTCGCCTACCACCCTCGCCTCACGCACAGATCGCCGGAAAACGCCGGCCACATCTCCTTCCTCCGCCTGTAGCAAGCAACGCCACACAGCACGACTAGCCACGCTCAGTTCGTCGGAAGACGCAACACGAACTCCCCACGACTGTGCCTTCATCCTCTCCACAGTCCCCACGCGCGAACGCCGGTGGCTCCTCTCCTTCACGCGTCGACTCAACACCCGCAGTCCTCTCCACGCCGTCAAGCCGCACGCTATCGTTTCGCCGCATCACGTAAGTAATTAGTAGGTCGTCGTACCTTTCATTTACATGAACGGTAACACCATGCATGCAAGGCTTATAAAATGAGTTTAATATTAATTATATGTCATTAGCTATATACTCTAAACTTGCATGCTGTTCCCTTATGCTGGCATCTGAGCTATTTTAATGTAGTAGAATATGGGAGAAATAGTAAGTTAGAGAAAAAAAAATGTTTTGTTTAACATATATGTCTGTAAGATGACTTGCTTCAGGTTTAACCTTATCAGCATCTATGGGAACACTTATTAATGTATCACATAACGCATACTTAGTAATATTTTGGTGAAGGTCTCAGTTTCATATTAGATGATTGTAGCTCAGTCTAAATAACATCAAACCAACAACTAGGTTGATTGGATTTGTTAGCGAATGGCTATACACGCGAGGGGTTCATTTGCATGCCACTAATAATTTCAGCACATTATATAATCCTATATATTTAGTTAAGTTATTAAATGATGAGTAGGTGCTAATCATTCTAATGTTAGGCTTTATTCCTACATCTACATACATGAGCTAGCCGCATGTGAACCCTTGACACAGTAAGAGCTATTAGTTTAAAAAGAGCTGAAGTTATTATTGATAGGGTTAAATAACATCAGGTTATTAGTAATTTCCTAGTGTGGTAATATCTATATGCTAATGCCTAAGCACAGATAATATATAAAATGTCAGTGGGTGTATTCTTTATAAAATGATGTTAGTAGTTAGAGTGACAATTTAATTAGTGTATTAAAGTCAGTATTAATTTTGGGTATGGCAGCTTATGGGAATGCTAGTGGGTATGATAGGAACCCCGTCCTAGGATAGGGAACCTACTAAAAAAAATTGAATCCTTAGACGTCGTAAGAATTATTTAACATTCTAATTATGTCGAAGCAAACCTAATTCAGACATGTGTTTAATCAAACAGAGACCCAGTCGTTCCATAGCGTAACGCCCGACGAGACGAACCCACGCCAACCGATACTACCGAAAACAGGCAAGTGAAACTTGCCAACCTTTTTAGGCCATGCTTTAGGCCATTTCCCTGCTTTTAGCGCGAAAGAGACTAGACCGTGAAATGATAGCGGTCTAGGCGCAAATTTCGGTTCTAGCTTGACAACGAAGCTAGAACCGCCTTTTGTCATACCATGTCATGCATTGCCTGCCACGTTTAATTTCTTTAACGGTACGCAAATTAATTGAATATATGTCATGCATTTGCATCTTTACATGTCATTTGACTCGTTTGTTGCATCGTAGCACACGCTACAAAATACATGTACAATCCATGTTTCCGGCTAGGCACCCGTTATGCGGGCATAACCCTATGCCATCCGTGTTGAAAACACTTCCTGGCTCGTGATCCAGAAGCGAGCATTCCGTGTTCGGGGGTAATGCCCTGGCTCGACACACGTGGAGGGGTAGGGATAAATGGTCACTTGAGTGTAAGAGTTGGCCCGTACAGCCACTCTAGCCAAAGGACGGAATCTCTGAGCACGACGCGATTACAATTCCAGTACTTGTCTTTTACTTGTTTACTTGCCATGCCATGTCATTTGTCATTTTATATCCATGTCATACTTTACTTTAGAACTGTTAGGTTGCCTTACTTTTATAGTTTCCTTGCACAAGTCTTTTTAGACTTGCTGACATGTGCCCCTTCTCTTTGGGTGACGCATGTTAGTTGCGGAGCCAGAGACAGTTGCGGAGGGTGACGAGTTCGTGGAGTTCGTGCCCGAACCTGTTGGTGACGTGGAGTACGAGGACACCGGAGATCAATCTTAGAGATCTTCCGTACTTTTCTTTGTTAGTTGTAGTTGTCGGTGAGTAGCACCGTTTTGTTAGTTTCTTTTGGCCATGCTGGGCCTTGTACTTTTGACTCTTTTGTTGCCTGGTGGCATTTCTGGTTGTGGACTTTTGTTGGACTATGATCTGGAACAATGTTATATTATTTGTCTCTTTTCCTATTATTGTTATTGTTGTTCTGAGTCACATTACAGGGACCTGCTACTTCGTTTTATTTAACGCTTATCGGACTTGCGGCTTTGCAGCTCCAAGTCCGTGCGGACCTTCTCACGCTTCGCCTCCATGTTTTTGGGAAGCGGGGCGTGACAACCTTGCAAGAGCTTAGCTGCCTTATTGGAGCCTCACTGTCACCCCAGTGATCGTGTGTAGTGTGCTGTTGTCGCTGATGCTCATGAAAGATTGACAGGGACGAGACAAAAATGAAAGACGAATTCTGGGGTCAAAGCCCGAATTCTCTCTTTTCTTTTGACTAATGGACTATTGTGTAGGGGTTCTGAATCGGGTCTTAGAATCGACCCATTAGTCTAAATTAGCCCATTAATTATAAAAGTGAAAAGCAACCATGTGTTACCCCAGAATATCGGCTGATATTGTTGGCCTAATTAGCCAACTTCCTAGGTCATACTTTAATTTTGATAATGACAAACAAGTACCATGGCTACTAATGCGTTTGTTAAATGATTTTCAGGTCAAAACAAAGTTTAATTGACAAAAGGGGCAAATTGGTAATTTTGCGACCTAGGGTTTCATAAACCCCATATAAAGGCCGGCTACCCCATGTTTCAAGTTGAGAAAATCAAGGAGTCGACCACCCAGCCTCCGCTTGGCCTTCTCTTCTTTCTACTCACGGACGCAACCAGCCAGCCGTCCGAGCTCTGCCTTCACTCTGCTCTCGGGCGCAAGCAGCAACCAAGCTAGCCAGCCCTCGGCCCTGCCTTCTCTTTGTTCCTCGGGCGAAAGTACAAGAAGAAGAAGCTAGTGCTAGGTCTTCCACCTTGGTTCTCCTCGGGCACAAGCACTAGAAGAAGCCAGCACCCAGTCTTCAACTTTGGTTCTCCTCGGGCGCAAGCACAAGTAGCAAGAGCTACAGCCCGACCTCCCCCTTGGTTCTCCTCGGGCGCAGGCTTCCCTCTACTCTCAGTCGCTCTCGGGCACATGCCAGTCGTGACCTAGCCACGCCCGACCTTCCAAATCCTTCTACTCTCGAGCGCATGCCGACACCACGGCTCAGCCTTCCCTTTCCTTCCTCTTGGGCGTAGGCCAGCAAAGACCCGGGCCATGCATCAACCAACAGCAGCAGTGCGCAACAAAAGTGACAATAGCATGCACACCATGTGTTTGATGTAATGACTTAACCACTTTTGGGTGATTGACTATATTTGAGTGATGATTTTACATCTTAGACTTCACAGAGCAAGACTTTACTGAGGACCTATCTCAGCTCACAAGTTTTTCCCACTACCCATTTTCTTTCCATTGCATTTTATACTTATATGTAAATCTATCATGCCTTTTGTACTTATATTTCCATTTGACTGTATATGCCATCTTTATAGTTGCTCATTATTAGTTAGAAGCAAAAGAATCTACAAATTATTACATATGCATTACATGTTGTCATGGGCTTGTTATGTGCTTGATCCCTAAGTATTTTAGAAAGTGGGACGTGACAGATAATTGCATAACATGGGTGTATTTACGACATAAAATTTTCATTCTGCTCTCATAAACCCACATTAAGATGTAATATACTTGTCATTAGGGGATTTTATGTAAATGGGATAAAGAATCCTTTATGTAAAGTGATCAATATTCGTACTATAAATAATGGAATATATGGATATGAAAAATTACCCAACTCTTTAACCTTTTTTCTAAAATTCTATCTATGATTTCTTTTGGTATCAGAGCCTTAACCATAAATTAATCAAACTTATAATTAACCCTAACCCTAATTTATCAAAAATCTCCATGGCACCGCCACCTTCTTCCTCTCATCCATGCCATCGCTCTCCCCAGCAAAACCCTAATCCCATCATAGACATCTTCTTCTTTCTTTGTCAAATGAAACCCTGACTCTACCCTCGACCAGCCATCAACCACCTTAATCGCCAACAAGATCAACCTTATCTATGAACCAAAAACGGAACATTACCTCGATGAACCAAGGAAAGAAGATGATGAAAATCATTCCCACGAACATTACCTGGGATCTAAAGCTCACCATGGATCTGCTTCTTCCATTACCATAGCCGCCACCTACTTCTTCAATCGTCATCATTGTCTACTTCATTTAACGTGGTCACCGTTTCTTACTTCATCGTCATCATTATCACCGCCTATTTCTTCCATCTCCATTATCGTTGTCACCTATCTTCCTTTACCACCAACCACCAACCTGATGCATCCCCATGCCTTCATCATGAACACAACAGCAGCAGCAATAGCTATGGCTTCTTCTTATCGACCTTCTTTGTTTAAAGGTTTTGATCTCTCAATTTCTCTCTCGATCTCTCTTTCTCTCTCTCTCAATTTCTCTTTCGATCTTCAATTTCTTTCTCGATCTTTTTGCCCTTTTGTATGTATCAGTTTGTTGTTCAAAACAATGAACTTAAAAAGTGTTTAAAAGAAAAAAAACACGGGGAATACTCAGTAAAAAGTTGTTAAAACTGTGTTTCTATAGTTCTTTGGTTATTAGAGAGTATGTTTGGATGATGGCCGGTAGTTTGGTTTAGTTATTTGATGTCTAGAGTTTGGCTTTGGCGATGATGTTTGGTTGGCATTTGAATGAAAGTTTGACATCGTTTGGCGATTCAGTTTAGCTGTTTGGCGATTTGTGTTGGTGGTTCATTGGTGGTAGGTGATTCATTGGTGGTTGGTTTGGCGTCTAGTGTTCTGTGTTTAGTTGGTTGTTTGGCGATTTCTAATGTCTGTGAGTTTGATATTTGACGATTTCTGCTTGGCTAATTGTTTTTTGTTGGTAGAAGCATAGAGGTGCTAAATGGCAAATTTAAAGTCAGGCAAAGTTCAAGATGTTCAGATGTATGATGATAAGTAGTACCAGTTTTAGATGTTTAAGAAATCTTAAGAAGCTCATTTGCATTCATCTTCTCTCCCTGTAACTTTAGCCCACTCAAATAACTCAATTGTATGCACTTTCACAAAGTCTTTAATCTTGGTGATATATTTAGGCGCTTCTGATCATATTACTGAAGTTAAGGATATTATCATCTTTTGTCCATCTAAATGCAAACAGACATGATACTCATAGATGATTACATGTCCTGTGTTGCGGATATTAGCTCCATTAATGTCATGTCTTCCTTATCTTTAATATCCGTTTTAAATTTGCTTAAATTTCCATTTAATTTGTTTTTGTTGGTCAATTGACATGATGTTTAAACTGCTCTGTAATCGTCTTTCCTGATCATATATTTTACAAGGTTGAAACGAGAACGACGATTGGCACATTGGCACATGGATTGAAGTTAGCGGTCTTTATCACTTTGATGCAAAAATTAGAACAGCAGCTTGTTTTTAGAGTTACTTCTCCCTTCATCACATATTGCAGATTAGGTCACACATGTCTTGAAAATTTAAAACTTTTACATCCTAAGTTATATAATTTTTCTACTTTAGAAGGCGAGCCTTATCAATTAAAAAATATCATCTAGTATCTTACCAACCTCGAGTCAATAAATGTGCACAGAAATTATTGAAGCTAGTCCATTCCGATGTATGGGGAACATTGTTATGTCATGTCTAGTTTAAGATTTACATAACTTGTCACATTTATGGTTGATTTTTTTTCATTTGACCTGGAATTATCTAATGAAAAATAGATTAGTATTGTAAAAAAATTAAAAGAATTTTTATCCTGAAATTATGAGTTAATTTAGTATTTCTGTTAAAATTTTACAAAGAGATAATGCAAAAGAGTGTTTCAATCAAGTTTTGAGCACTTGGTCTCAGATTCAGTTTTAACCGTTGGAAAAATTTTAGGTTTCAAATAGTTTCTGTTGTTTTCGTATGCTTTGTTGAGTCTCGATTTTGGACTTATATAAAATTTTATGAATATATTTTTATAACAATTCATGTATAATAATTTTTTTAGAATGTTAATGAATTTTAAGAATTCTTAAAATATAATTTTTAGAATTTCAACAAAAAATTTAGAGTTTTTATAATTTTTAAAATTTTAATAAATATTTTTATGTATATGGTTCAAATAAGTCTACATATTTAAACTTAACATATTATTGTAAAAAGTGAGGCTTCAGCCAAAATCATGGTTTCAATCAAAACTTGCCAAACCCACTTGGTTTCGGTTGAAACCACCCAAAACCGAGTTTCAATAGCAGTTTCATCTTGTCTCCCTTCGAAACCGAAACCGAAACAATCAATACCCAGTGGTTTCGACTGAAACCTCATTCCTTGGTTTCAATATCTTTGCATCTATTATTTCTGAATTTTAAATTATTCATCAATCTTCGTATGCACACTCTCCAACAAAATAAGGTAGCACACTCCCCAACAAAATAAGGTAACAGAATGTAAAAAATAAATATTTAGTGAAGGGTGAGTTGTGCAGGAACGAAGTGGCAGTATGCCATGCACCAATTGTTGTTTCCTAAAATAGAATCGTTTTCTTAATCTCCTAAGATTTTCGGATGTATTTGTTAAATGCATAATTATGTCCCCAATGATTCCAAACTTGATCATCGTTCTTTAAAGTATGTTTTTAGGGTACCCTCGTAAACAGAAAGGCTATAAATATAAATGTTATACTATGATCAAACAGTCTTCTGAGTCTTCTGTGTCTGATGATATCAAATTCGTCAAGTCCTAACCATACTTCACCAAATAACAAGATGATCAATCATTATATCCTGACATTAATGATAAAGATTTATTTTATCTGTTATCACTAAGAAAATTTGAGATTACGTAGATGTATGAATGACAGAAAACGGCCAAAACTGAAAGTCACTAAGACAATTTGAGATTTCGTAGATGTATGAATGACAGAAAACGGCCAAAACTTAACTTTCAGTTCCAATCTTTCCTGAATGTATTTGCCTCATTCCCTTAAATCTTATGCCAACTTCATCTTCGGATCCTCCTTTTAAAATCTTCACAAGCAAATGTGAGTTGCTTTCTCATTTAGATATCCCTATTGCTTAAAAAACTACGCATTCTTGTCCAGCTCATACTCTTTACAAACATACATCTTATGACTATCTTTCTAAACCATATATAACTTTTCTCTCTTTCATTGATTCTCACCAAACTCCTAGGTCTATTTCAAAAACTTTATCATATCCAGGTTAGCGTGATGTAAAGTTAGACGAAATAAACATACTCAGGTGTAATGAAACTTAAGATCTTGTACCAGTTCCACAAGACAAGAAAGTGATTGGTTTGCAAAAGGATGTAAACTGTAAAGGTGAAGAGTGATGGTTCCATCCCTCGATTGAAGGTCATGCTTGTTGCAAATGCTATTTACAGACATATGGTATAGACCATTGGAAACGTTCTCTCCTATTACGAAGATGACCTTAACACATTTATTGATCTCTTTGGCAGACCCTCATCACTGACGTTTAGATCAATTGGATGTCAAGACTATGTTCCTTCACCACATTCTTGAAGAAGTATACACGGAGCACCCACCAGCATGCATGTGTTACACAGGAAAAATGAGGAAAGTTGTGTAAATTGAATAAGTTATCAAATGACATAAAGCAATCACCAAAAGCTTAGTTTGGGTTGATTCGTCAAATGGTAACATAATAATCACTCAGTTTTCTATCGAACCCATCATGAAAGGTGGATTCTAATGGTGATATATGTTTATGATATTATGATTAGTGATGGCAATTCTTCTGGGATCCAAAATTTGAAATATTCAGAAAAAGTTTCATACAAAAGATCTTGTACCGCTCAGATATAACCTTAGGATATAGGTCACACACTTAAAGAAATGCATCTACTTATCCTAATGGAAGTATCTTATGAATATGTTATCAGAGACAAATGTTAGGGTGTAAGCCTATCACCTAACATATAAATTCAAACTCCAAACTTGTACCTAATGAGTGGAAGCTACAACATGATCCAAGGGGATACAAAAGATTGATTGAGAAACCGAAACCGAAACCGAACCACCTTACTATGACATTCCTAATATTGCCTTCCTAGGAGACGTGATAAGTCAGTTCATGTCTGATCCGAAGAGTACATATTGGGATGTAGCACAAATATTGAGATACTTAAAAATGAATCTTGGGATACTTTTTTTTGGGTACTTCGGAAAACTAATCTTGGGATACTTAAAAATGCATCGAGTTGAGATCTTTTATACGCTAATTACGGGTACTGTAGAACTACAACTTTCTCAGATGCAGATTGGGCTAGTTTGCCTACTAATCAGTGATTGACGAGACGACTGCATACGATGTTTTTGTAAGAGGGAATTTGATATCTTATAAGAGCAAGAAATAACCAGTCGCTTCATAATCCAATGTACAATCAAAGAACTGAGCCATGACCAACACCACAACATGGATTCAGTCATTGCTTTTCGATGTAGGACTCACAACACCTACACTTAGGAGGCTGTATTGCAATAACAAATGCTAGTATATACATTACTAACCAGATCTTTCATAGGAGGATCAAATATATTGATATCGCTTATCCCATAATGAGATTGCAGCATGACAATACAGTGATAAAGAATAAACACGTCAGATTGATAAATCAATTGGTGGATATGCTACCAAACCTTTGGGAAATGAGAGTGTGAACTATATTTGTGATACGTTGTACATGACTAACATATATGCTCTAACTTGAAGAGGAGTGTTAAGATGTAATGTAATTGATATTAGTATATTTCATGTAAACGGGTTCAAAGGACTATTATGCAAAGTTATCAATGATTGTACTACAAAAAAATAAAACCTAATGAGAGGAGAAAGTAACCAACTCTTCCTAAACTTTCCTCTAAAATATATCTCTGATTTCCTCACCTAGGTTATGTTCCCGCCTATGTTGTTGCTGCATTATTTACTATAATAAATGTGCAGAAGAGGCAGCAGCTTCCCCCAACCCCAGGGTACTAGCGGCATCCATTCCTCCTAATCCAGTGTAGCAATGTCACCAAATCGTGCTCATGTTCTATTTTTCTAACAATGTCTCGGTAGGTAAAAGGAAATCTCAGCAAAACCCAATTTGTGAGGGAAAATTCCTAAGTGGTCATGACTAAAAGGCCTACATTGAGTTGATGAGACACCAGAGGTATTTCTGTTGGATCCGGCCAGCGCCCAATGGGGGGTCTTTTTGAGGTTTTAGTTATTTTATTAGGGAAGGGTATTTGGGTAATTAGCTATTTTTCTGAACTTATATTAGAGGGAGGAGGCTAGCCGGCCTTAGTTATGCTTGATTATTGAATTGTTCTTGAGGGAATTCCTAGGAGAGTGCGGACGTCCTCGCTTATTGGCGTCTTGGGAGGGTAGTTGCCCCTAGAATTGTAGCCAAAGTTATCTCTTTTATTGTTATTTCCTGCAATATAGTTTCAGATTTGCTATATTCCTATCAATTTGGTATCAGAACGCGTGACGATTCATGGCAGCTTCGACAAGATCACAAGACAAGTTCAAGGCTTTGGAGGCAAAATTTACTAGTGAGATCGAAGGGATAAAGAAATCCTTGACGGGGAACGATGAATCCATGGCAAGATTGACGGCTTCCATTGAAAAATTGACGGCGAAGCAAGAGAAACAAGATGAACAATTCGCGCAATTGATTTTTCAATTGATGGCCAACGCGGGAAAAGATAGAAAGGGTGACAGAAATCCTAAATCAACGGTAAAGGCACCACCTTTGGATAATGGGAAGGAAAAATGGAGCTTTTTGATGCGGAAGCCGTCCACGTGGAGGAGGAATACGACGAGGAGGAATATGGAGACCCGTGGAAGGATGATTATCAAGAAACGGTGCACCGGAAAGCGGAGCGAGCAAGGAGGGGACAGCCCTAGCCGCCCGCCCACGGCATGCGGCAGCGTTTTGGGGGGCAGCGGGTCCCTCCCCAGGCCCCCACGGGCCACCAGGACAGCATGTGTGGGGGGGCGACGCACCCCCCAGCCACTAACAAGGCCGGCGAAGGCCCCCAGGGCCCCGGCGGGGCCCGCCGACCAGCAGCAGGGCCGCGGGGGCCCGGAGATCCTTCGACAGGGCCCCGTGGCCCCTCCACATGGCCACTGGGCTCCGCCGACTAGCGAGGAGACCCCCGCGGGGGGCGGGAAGTAGGATAGGAGCCGCGGCCGCCTTTCGGGGATTTTCGCCCTATTCGAAGGGCCTGGCACGTGGATTCGACGGCTGTTTTGACCCAGGAGATGGGCAGGAAAATTACGACGACGGGTGAGGGTTTCGGGACCCTCCCGACCCTCGATATGGCGATGAGAGATGGAGCCCTCCGCCCCCACACTTATGAGGGACTCCCCAGAGACGATCAGGAGGAGCATAAGGGGCAGATATGAGACTATGGTGGTCGAGGTGAGAGGACCCAAGGGGGCCATGGAGATCGCTGGAGAGGACCGCAGAGAGGATTTGAGACACACTAGGAGAGGTGACAACACTACCATCAGCCTAGATATGACGAAGGACAAGGAGACTAGGGCACATTTAATATAGACCGGCTGCGAAAACTGAATATGCCAGTATTCGATGAGGTGGATCCAGTGTCGTGAATCAACCTAGCAAAGAGACTTTTCAGTCTCTCGCATGACGAGGGAGCAGAAGCTGGAGGCAGCTTGGATTTGTCTGGATGGGAAGGCTCTCGCCTGGTTTTAAAGGAAGGATGTGAGGCATCCTTTTTGCTCGTGAGAGAAGATCAGAGATCATATGGTGGAGAGGTTCAGGGACCCCCACTTGGGGAACGTGAGAGAGCAGTTGTTATCACTCAGGTATGAGGGCACCGTGAGGGATTATCTAGAGAGATTTGAGACCCTATCAGGACAGGTGCACAGGGCGTCTGACGAGACGATGGAGAGCACCTTCATGAAGGGGCTGAAGGCTACGATTCGAGCAGTGGTTCGCATGCAGACGCCTCAGAGCCTGATGGAGGCCATAGAATACGCTCAGATGACGGAGGACTGACAGTTGGAGGAGAGAAAAGCGAGAGGTGGTTGGAGTGAACCGGTTTCTCGGAGTGTCCCGACTGCGACAGGAGAACAGAAGGCATCTACAGGGGCGGATCAAGCGAGTATTGAGAAGACGATGGAGTAGAGCAGTGCACCGCCAGCAGGGGTCAATTCAGGAGAATGACTGACGACGAGATGAGGGAGAATAGGCAGAAAGGCCTCTGTTTCAGATGCGATGAGCGGTTCACCCCAGAACACCAATGTGGGGTGAGCAAGCTACAAATGCTGATAGCTGGAGAAGACGAGAAGGATGACGTGGAGGATGAAGAGGCCGGAATGGAAGATGACTCCCACTTGGAGTAGGGCCGCCAGAAACTTCAGGCACCACCGTGAGGACAAGGTGGATTTTCAGGGGCAGAGTAATGTTAGATCCGGTCGGCGCCCAATAGGGGGTCTTTTGAGGTTTTAGTTATTTTATTGGGGAAGGGTATTTGGGTAATTAGCTATTTTTCTGAACTTATATTAGAGGGAGGGGGCTAGCCGGCCCTAGTTATGCTTGATTATTGAATTGTTCTTGAGGGAATTCTTAGGAGAGTGCGGACGTCATCGCTTATTGGCATCTTGGAAGGGTGGCTGCCCCTCGAATTGTAGCCAAAGTAATCTCTTTTATTGTTATTCCTTCAATATAATTTTAGATTTGCTATATTCCGATCAATTTTCAACCGAGTTTTGAAGTGTTGCCAACAAGTAATTCCAAGCTTAACCTGAAAGACAAAGTTTAACATACAATATACAAATAATAAATTTGGAATTGCCAATATGTAAAAGATTTAAGGCAAAAAAAAGATAATGGAATAACGACTCAAAACACCCTTGATATTTCCCCAAAAATCACTCGAGCGCCTTAATATTTTTTGCATCACTTAACACCCCTGAATGATCAATATTTCATTCAATATTTTTTATTAATGACCAAAATACATTCCTCCTCTTCTTCCTCTTATTTCTTCTCCTCCCTCAGTTATTGATGGAGCTTTCTTCTCCTCTTCTTTCTCATCCTCCTCATTTCTTCCCCTCCTATTGGTTCTTCTCAACATCATTTTGTTCTATCCTTATTTTCTTTTCTTCTTTTCTTCTTTTCTTCTTTTCTCTTCTTCTCTTCTCTTCTTCTTTTCCTCCTCTCCTTTTCTTTTTTTCCTCTTCTCTTCCCTACTCTTCTTCTTCTTTTCTTCTCCTCCACCACCACCTCCGATCAAGCATGTCATTCATGTGGCATCGAAGCCAATGCCATAGGCGTTGGTAAAGAGTGTGTGAATCTCGATGGAAATTGAAGAGGGTGAGAAATAGGGAAGGGATCTCAGCAAATATCACGGGGATATCAAGGTTTACATCAAGAGAGAGGTTGATGCTAGCAGGAGAAAAAAAGAGGCGGCGGCGAAGAAAGCAACAATAGAAGAAGAAAAGGAGGAAGAAATCACAAAAAAGAATAAGAAAAAGCATCAATAGCAGGAGAAGTAGAAGAAAAATGAAGAAAAAGAAAATGATGGTATTTTGATCATTCATAAAAAATTAGCTGCCAATCAAGGATGCTAAGTGATGCAAAAAACGTTAAGATACTTAAGTGATTTTAGGGAAATAAGTAGGTTGTCAGTAATTACACCAAAGATAAATTAATATAAATTTGTTTATATAATGACTTTTCCCTCCATTAAAACGAAATAAACACATCAATGTACAGTATAAATGTACAGTATAGAACATCATTTGCAAGGCAATGACAATCCAAATAACTTGCTGCAATCCCTAAACGTTTGGCAGATAAATTAAATTTAACCGTGCTTATGAGTTACAATGTGACAAATCCAAACTAATAAACAGGTAGATTTCTAACACAACTTTTAAACATTAGATCTCTAAAATAAAATTTCTCAACAAAATGAATGAAATTTCAAAGGAAATAAATAAACTGAATAATTTAAAACAAGGATGTTATACTTTGTCGTCAGGAAGTTGATGAGCTTCTTCACGTGTCGGAGCATCAAAATCCATGTGTTGGACAATGGAAGGATCATTATTTTTCTTCTTTAAGAACCTCTGTGTATGATGCCATACACCAAAGCTTGGAAGATATGAACCAACATGAGATCCTCTCACCTGCAAAAAGATAATTTTATGATACTGATGTTTGGAACTTGTGTTATATATAAAAGAACAAAGCACATTGCAATAGGTAAAGGCAACACCGTAAGTTTCACATATAATAAGTCTGCTATGAAAGCAGACAATGGAAGAAATAGTTTTACGATTGTCCACTGTATATAAAGGTAGCAAAAAAGATGGTCACAGCAAAATATTTTGCAGCTGCATTGATACAAATCCTTATCCCAAGCCAGTTACTATTAAATCTCCTTGAAATGAAAACAGCTTTTAAACTTTCAACCCGCAAAAATGATATAACTACAAGGTAAAGAGCATAATTGGAACATGTTCAACCCATTGAAGCCATTTCCCAATCACATCAATTTTTAACAACGGCGTCCAACCAGTAGAAACCTGGAAATTCTGAGTTTCCAAAAGTTTATTAAATAATGGGCCCCAACATGACAAATAGCCCCCCTTCGCTTGGATTTATTGTTAAAAATAGAAATTAAGACTTTTCACATGCTTGAACCACTAAACTAATTTAATTATTTTGGTTGCAGTTTTATTTT
This sequence comes from Scilla litardierei, assembly GCA_030789695.1. Taxonomy (NCBI): domain Eukaryota; kingdom Viridiplantae; phylum Streptophyta; class Magnoliopsida; order Asparagales; family Asparagaceae; genus Scilla; species Scilla litardierei. Next base: position 11,532,492 of record CM061137.1, on the reverse strand, counting down.
CAACCTCCAGAAATCTTCAAAGAAAACACAAAAATTAAAACCCAAGAATCTAGTTAATCTTGTTTTTAAGAAACATAAGGAAACAAAGCTTTATTAGTTTTCAACTTACGTGTCAATTGCAGCTTCAAAACAACACAAAGCAATGCCCTAAATATTTGAATTTAACCATTAATAAAGCCTGATTCATCCAATAATTATTGAGACCCTTAGAGACAGTAGGAACAAAATAATTGTTGTAATTTGCTGTACGTACCCTCCATTTACTCTTTGTGTTGTATATCATACTGGTATAGTTTGATTCATTTACAAAAAATAATAAATAAAACAAGGGCAAAATTCAGTTAAGTGAATGCTAATGACCTGAACACTCCACATCATAACAGTTAAGATTAATGTGGGTATTTAGTTTGGGTATTGGGTACATACGCAATCCGTTATTGTATCTATAAATAGTTAGTAAAGCAAGGTGGGAGGTCATACCCTCTTCACCAATTCTCTCTTCTATTACTAACATGGTATCAAAGCAGGGAAACAACCCCTAACACTAAAATCTCTCTTTTCTACCCAAAGAGTTAGTATTCACCATGAGTTACTGTTCACCGACGGCTCTAATTTATTTTTCTGCCTTAGCTGTCCCTTTAGATCTTGCCGTTATCGTCGTTTCTTCAGATCTCATTGTCGTTCATTCATATCTCATCACCGCCGTTGTTTCTTCAGATCTCGTCGTCAACGTCTCTTTATAAATCAACACCACAATCAGCCCATCAACATTAAGCATCACAATCAACGTATCTGTTCATATCTTCTCCTCTCTACCTTAGATCTGGATCGATCTAACCAAAATATTATCTAATCATAAACTTATTGTAGCTGATCAGATCAATCTGTGACAGCAAAAAAACTTATTTTTATGTAGGTACCATAGATCTGCAATTGTTGCCTTGTACTGATGCATGCTACTATTACCCATCACTGCCTACCATTGTGGATTGACAATCATGACCTCCTATGATGGTGTCAATGAGCATTTTCCACTACAAAGTCAATCTTCCCTAAGCAAACATCAAGCTCAGCCCATCAACATTAAGCATCACAATCAACGTATCTGTTCATATCTTCTCCTCTCTACCTTAGATCTGGATCGATCTAACCAAAATATTATCTAATCATAAACTTATTGTAGCTGATCAGATCAATCTGTGACAGCAAAAAAACTTATTTTTATGTAGGTACCATAGATCTGCAATTGTTGCCTTGTACTGATGCATGCTACTATTACCCATCACTGCCTACCATTGTGGATTGACAATCATGACCTCCTATGATGGTGTCAATCAGCATTTTCCACTACAAAGTCAATCTTCCCTAAGCAAACATCAAGCTCAATGGTGACAACTACTTGATTTGAGTTGTCTCCATCACATTCAACGGGTCTCACATGTAACTGCATCATATTACTTACTGAAGATCCATCAGATTCCAAGTCAAATGTGTAGCAGACTGATTGTCATTAACTATTGCCTGTTAACTTAGATGGTGAACAGCATAAAAGGGCATGTAAGTGTTAATGTGATGTTTTTGTCAATAGTCAAAAAGGTTTGGGATCAATTCAGCAATATATATTCTAATGAACAAAACATCTCCAAGATGGATGAACGGTACAATTGGCTGTTCTTTTGTAGCAAGAATACTGTGATTTTTCACTACTGTTCTGATTTAAACGGCATCCTTGATGAGGTATACTTTCTATCAACTATTAATCCTCAATTTGAAAACTGTCACGTGATATCGAGAATTTGCAATTGCAAAATTCTTGGCAATGGTGAATCCTCCTATAACTATTTAGGAGCAAGGACAGATACTTGGTAAACATTTGATGCCCTCTCTTTCTACTGCACTTGTTCGTGTTTGGTGAGTCTTTACTACAACAGAGTTCTCATTGGTTCTACATCTGATGGTGAAAGCTTAGATATGATTGCTCGAGATCATGATCGTGAGCGTGGACTTGTCAGAGGTCATAACTGTTCTAGTAATCATGGAGTCCCTATTGATAGACAGGTGCATTTTTCCTTGAAAATGGAAACTCGATAGTGCATCCAATGTGACCACACCAACCACATTTCAAAGAAGTGATGGGATAAGTATGGTAAATCAGGCTGGTCTCCGATTTCAAATACAAATTCTATTCTAGACACCTCTATAATTGCAATGTCAGCCTACGGTGTAGATACCTCGGTATAATTGCGAGCTTCTTCAATTACAATCCACTCAGCCAATGCATTCAGCTACTCATGCATCTTCTTCATGTATGTACTAGTGCATTCGTCGCTACCTGGATATGCCTTGGATTATATATACAGCTTGCAATGGCATGGCAAGTATTGAGCGCAGATTTCATTCGATATTACCAACTCATTGTATTGCTTTTATTCATAATGTTGATGGATCTTCCTTTTCTGTACTTCGTAGTGATATCATACATGCTACATCTAGGTTACCTATAAACAATGTCATAAATATTTCTAAATTTACTGCCAACTTATTATATATTAGTCAACTTACAAAGTATGAAAATTGCTCGGTTACATTCTTTCCCTCCTATTGTATGTTTCGAAATATACGGAATGGTAAGAAGAATAGTTCAGGTCATACAAGGGGTGGCATATACTATGTGGGCAATGGTGTCCCTTGAGCTTGTTTGGTTGATAATACCTCCTCTATGATAGCATTGCAATGGCATCATCATTTAAGCATACATCGCTACAGAAGTTTAAACAAGTAAGATCTGTTGAGCCTTCAATTGTGTCCTTAAAGTGTGAGTCATTTAAGTTAGGAAAGCATCATTATGCTTCATATTCGAGTCGTTCTATTAGGAGTATTAGGAGTCAAGTCTTTTTGAGTAGGTTCGTTATAATGTCTGGGGTCATAATCATGTAGATTCTGTCACTTCTGTTTCTCGTTATTTTCTTATATTTGTAGATGATTTTTCTGCAGCTAGTTAAGTTCATCTCCTGAAAGATCATTCTTAGATTCTTGATATTATTCAAAATTTCTACAATAAAATAAACACTCCATTGTCACTGTCCATGAATATATGTTCTGTACTGATAATGAATTGGAATATGTTTTAAAAGAAATTTTGATTATTGTGTCTCTCATGGTATTTTGCATCAGACCACATGCCTTCACACTTCCTAACAAGATAGGTATGCCGAAAGAAAACATAGGTAACTTCTATGTTGCTAGAACATTGATTGTTGCGATGAATATCCCAAGTATTTATGGGATGATGCAATTATGTGTGTATGTTAATCTATGCATTCTTTAGTACTTCATGGTGATGGTCTGATATCAGTTTTATATACTGATAAGCCATTATTCCCAATCACACCCTGAGTCTTTATACATGTCTGAACATCTGTATCGATAGTTTATATTAATTAATATTAGTTAATATTAAGTAATATTAGTTTAGAATAATTCGAAGTGCTAATACAACAAATTGTAGTGCAAATAAGTAAATTTATAGTGCAAAACGTTGTTGCTAAAATTGTAGAGCACAACTACAAATATGAAATCTTATAGTGGAAAATCCATATTATAAAATAGGGATGTTATCATGGGTTTTTGGATAAGAGTTTTTGGATAAGAGAAATTGGTTATGAGAAAATGGATAAGAGAAAATGGATAAGGGAATTTGGTTATTTTTGTTAATAATTTTTGTTAATAGAGTATGTTTGTTAATAGATTTGTCTTTGAGAAATTGCATATGAGAAATTGGGAGATGAGAAATTGGTTTGAAAAATTGATGACTAGGAGAAACTACATCAGCTTTGGTGGGAAATTTGTGGGGGAAACAAAACTTGAAAAATTGAAAATTGAAAACAAAACTTTTGGGGGGAAAAACTAAAACATGCACAGCCACACTTTCTCTCCCTCTCAGCCTCCTTCCCTCAAACCCATTGCTTGATCACGAGGATGTCGATCCTGAACTCTCTCTCTCTCTCTCTCTCTCTCTCTCTCTCTCTCTCTCTCTCTCTCTCCCCCCCCCCCTCAAATTATTTCTCTGGTTATACTCCTCCTACTGGTTTGCATCTTGGTACGCCTCAAATCTTTGTTCCCTTTTTCGGGGTTTTGTTGTTCAATTTGGGGTTTGTACAACAGCATCAGCAAGCAGCAAAGTAGGAGCTAGAATGCTGCTGAGAAGGAAGTTGGAGGAGGAGCAGCAAGCGGAGCAGCATCAGGTCATTGAGCTACAAGGGAGAAGGTTATTGGGGCTTCAAATGCTTGATTTCATGAATCGGAGCTTCAGCCCAACAACCATCACCACTGCCCCTGGGCCCTAGCTCTAATGACATGAGCCATGAGGAATCCTCAACTGAAGGCAAGAATTTAATTCCTTTTTTAACCCATTAATGATGAGTTTTGTTTTGTTTTGGAGAGTGAGTTATCAATTCTGTTCTTGATGTGAGTATGTGCTTTGTAATTAAATTCTTGCCTTTTTTGCTTTGGAATTAAATTTCGTTCTTTCGTTTTGAGTTGTCAATTTTTTGACTCCCCCAGAATTTCCGTTTTGTGACCCCCCTAACCATCCCCAAAATAGGTGGAATAGGAGGTATGAGTAAATAATCTTCATATCATACATGGTTCAAAAAAATGTTACAGTTTATCTTGGTAAGCCTCCCATGAAATATCTTATTAAATTTTTTATTGCATTTATGTTTTTTACTTTCTTTTTTGTGGGTATATAGGGGGTTATGATATGGAATAGAAGGCAACAAGAGCTTAATGTCTTTGGTTTTGCTGTGTCAATACTTCCATTAATGACCAAATATACAAGATTGTAGCATGAAGGCTTCTCTTATGTTGTTTTTAATGAAACATGTTCTGTTTTCTAGAGTTCGGGGAAAGACTCAACGTTGGAAAGCATAGTAGGCAAGGATTTTTTGCCTAGGGGCTCAGGTATGGTTCATAAGCATTTATTTGTCTTTCATGCTATTCTTGATCATATATTATATTAGTAGTTACAGTGAAAATGAATTGTGGCAATGACATATACAAGCATCGTTACTCGATGTCCTCTGGTGTTACAACTTCACAAGATTGAGGAAGGAAGAGAGTATGCAGAGTTTATGCACCTTCCAAGAAAGAAGTTCACGGATTTTGGTAATTACATTCTTTCTCAGCAACATTATTAATAGTGAGACAAATGTTGCATTTTTTTTCTTTTTACGACCAAATGGGGCAGGAAAAGCAAAGGAAAAGAGTTGCGATTCTCAGAGGTCCACTGTACAATGTAAACCAAGAGAAAGGTTAGGATGAAATGTTAAGTGAATAAATGTCTGCGTAGTTAAAGAAGAAAGGTCTATCATTGATATCATGTCTTTTAGCATAGTCCATTTGCATTAGTAGAGTTGATATGCTTAGTGGAGAGCAGTCCAATTATATCAGTGTTGTTCTGGAGAATGGGAGTTCTCGGAGAATGGGAGTTCTTGGCTATTCAATTATGTTCTACTCATATTTTTACAGTTTTTTATTGTTAATTGAATCACAATGCCTTAAGGCATTTGTTGCCTGGTTTACATAATTCAACCATTTTGGATTTTCACTGTTTTTAAACAAATGTTGGAATATCTTTATCCCATTTTATCCTTTAAGTTGAAGATTACTTCATGTCCTTGCACTTGGTGATATAAAGTAAGAAGATTCTAAAGAATATAGAAAGTGTCAGAAAACTGAGGAGATGAATTATGTTTTGCTGCTATGGCTGATAGAAAGGATACTGAAGAACATTCGAAAATTCATCATAGTAATCACTGATAATATGCTAATATCACTCTATTGGTATCCTCTATTTTTGCTTGGAAGGATTAGTTTCTCATTAAAACTATGAATCTCATCACAGCAATCCTACTGCATTGAGTATATACACCTTTCCATGCAGCTAAAGACATATAGTCAAATTAGCATTGTCATACCTAGACATCAGTGATTTTTTTTGCTATATGATTCTCACCACTCTAAATTGATGGAGTACTCCATGTTAGCTCACTTTACGCCATCCGTCTTAGTTGTATGCCTTATTAAATACCTGGGCCAACAATGTACACTCTTTAATTAAGTTTGCTAAGGACAATGTAAGAGATTTCCCCAGCACCTAAACTTTCATCATATATGTGTCGACCTTTTTCCACTTATCTAGCATACCAAACTATCTAGCTTGACAGCAAATTGTAAGATGATCCAAATAACCATCTCTCCCTTTATTGCATTAAGAGGTGGGGTGATATAAAATAAGATAGACTTTGAATGTGTATGCTGATTAAGACAAATGTGTTAATATAAGGATGACTATGATTTAATCTGGAATCATTAATACTATGATTTAATCAGGGTTATCGGCAGTTTCGTATGAATCTATAATGAAAATGTTGCTTATTTGAAACTGACCTAATTGCTAAGATGAAAATGTTAATCATTATCAACATGAAACATGAAACATGAAACTGTTAATCATTCTCAACATTTAACTTGAAACTTGAAACTGACATAATTGCTAGGATGAAAATGTTAACATGCATGCTGAAGTTTCATCCAAGGCAACATTTAACATTTGAGAATGATAATCTGACATGAAGCTTCATTGAGAATTCAAATTTTATCAAATGGGAATGAAGCTCTCAGGTTAATAATTCAGCACACACCCCACAATAATTCGGTTTCAACAAAATCATTCACATGTTTGAAAAATTTGTACCTACAGGATGTGCCTTTACGCATAAAAAAGCACATCCTACATGTTAATAATTCTTTGGTGAAAAATTTGTATAATTCAGATTTGTATAATTTAGATTTTTGCATGTTAAAACCCTCTCAAGTCAAAGTCATTCTCATTTGACAACATCTGAATAATTCAGCCTGCATGTAAATAATTCTTTAGGACTACAATGATATGAACATGAAGCTCTTATGTACTCAAATTGTATGTAGTTTCTATAATAGTACCCAGCATTGGTGATACGTAACCTCATTAGCAATTCCCTATAGGATGTGCTTCATATAGAACCGTCAAGGGTTCAGAAAGCTTCTAATAAGTGTGCTAAGCTGAATAAGATGCAACTGACATTCTTCTAAATACTTATTACAATAGCCCATCACTTAAAGGTGGACAAAACCACTTCACGCCAATTAAGTTCATTATGACCATATAGGATATATCAATAGGGTATAAAAATAAGAGTTACAGAATTACACCATGACAGTTTCTATTTTAATAATTACTTCAGCATACAGGTTAAATGTTGCTAAATCTGGGAGTGCATGAATTATTCAATTTATGAATCTGAATATGAATCAGAATAGGTACTTTAGCCTACAGGTAAAATTATTCAGATAGAAGAAAGTAATTGAATCTGAATAATTGCTGAATCTGAATAATTGCTGAATTACTGAATCTGAATAAGAATATGAATCTGAATATAAATCTGAATACAGGTTAAATTGATGAATATGAATATGAATAATTTAATTGTATTATGATCTGAATATGAATCTGAATAAGTACATGAATTATTCAAATAGAAGAACATGAATCTGAATAATTCATTATTTGAGCATGAAGCTCTTAGCCTACATGTTACATATTGATCATTATTTGACTAGCCTACGTGTTTACATCAACATGAACTCAAAAGCCATGTTTTTTTAATTTTTATGCCTTGAATCATTGAATCGTTGGATTTTAATGTTTTCTGTTTTTCAGGCAACATATTGCTTCAAAGCAAACTCCGTCGTTGAATCGTTGAATCGCTGTTTTGTTAATGGTAATGCTGAAGAATAGATATGGGATATCCATTTTTAGCAGGATTTCAATTACCTTCTCAATTTTTTAAATGCAAGATTGGCCACCTATTGGCCATAAGTATGCTGTCTCACACCAGTCACTTGCATGTGGCATGCATTAACTAGGAAATTCCTATGTTTGCAATAATTCCTAAGTTGTGAAGATAAAATTTTAAGCTTGCTATTTGAATGCAGTCCTAATTAATTATTGGATATTTCATTTACACATGTTTCCAGCATCAATTATTTTACGGTTAACATAAACAATATGCATGTAACAAAAAACAATATGCATTTAAGATGTCAATGCAAAGAAGCCTAAAAACTGGGATTAGACGTAGTACATTGGTGATCCTGACTCTGTCAAACCAGAGGTACATGATTCAATTCCAGCTGAAATTCATGATCCAAAAGCTAAAATGCCTGATACATGGGATGAAGATGAGGATGGCATATGGAGACCACCAAAGGTACCTAATTCGACAAACAAGGGACCATGGAAGCGTAGGAGAAATATGAATTGAATCCTTTCCTCACTTTTTACTTTTTCAGTTTTGATCTTTAGAGGGAAAAAGTATCTTACTTCTTAAGTTGTAAGAATAAAATTACGGAGGATAAAAATGTATTTTTTGATCTTGAGCTTTGAACTTGAGTTTTGGTATTGATCAATTTAATTGCAATCTATTCTTCAGCATTGTTCACTTTTTGCTTATGAGAATCTTAACAATAATACGTGTTTGCCTATCTTGCATATTTATTATATGCAGATTTTTAATCATTTTTGTTAATCTTTTGTAGATTTTGGTAATTAGAGATTGGACATGCTCATTTCTCGCAGATTTTTAATTCATTTTGGGTCCCTCTCTCTCAATCATTTTGGCCTCATCGTTTTTAATGATTCCTTAATTTTTCAGGGTGATTTAGGCGTGAGAGAAGGAGCTCCATGAGCATTAAAAAATTCATTTATTCCTCAATCGCAATCAGGAAAAGTGTGGGGGCTGATGGCTGCATGCTGCCACTATACATCGACTGAGCTCAATTCGAGAAATCAGCAGGGTTAGAGCCTTCAGTTCAAGAAGGATGAGACAATTTTGCTTGATTAATACCAGCTGAGTGATAGAAATGTCAGCCTTCTGCAATTCTTTGAGCAAAGGTGATTTTCATTCTGTTCTGTTTTATTTTAAATTAGGTGGACGATCTCCTTGGGATGCTGATCCAGATCGGGGTCAAGCTCATGTACTGCTCAATTACACCCCTTAGCCTCAGGTCACCTTCAGTCTCTCAACCATTGAGGATATAAGCCATGATCAGATGTTGAAAAAAACTAATAAATTCAACTGGAAAAAAACTCAGAGCAAAAAAACTTATACAGCTTGAACTGGAAAAACCAACTGTGAGCAAAAAATTCAAATGTGAGCAAAAAAAATCTCACGTTCCAAAATTGAGGAAAAAATTTAGGGTGAATTTTGTAGGATCAGTCCTAGGATTGATCCAAAACAAAATTACATTTTGATCACTTGATCACATTACTGGATTTGATCACAAAAATTGATCACATTAATGCATATCGAGGAACTCGAGTTTTTGGCCAAAGCTTAAACTTTGATGCTGTTGATTTTTCAAGATCTTTGCATCTTTTTTTTTGTTCATGATGCATCATGATTCATGTAACTATCAGTTTTCTGTGGGGGGAGATTCAGGGTAACAGGGCTGGCACCCAGCTACTCCAGTTTGCTTCACATGTACATAGGCTCCTTCCATTGCTCCCCCATCCTGTCAATTTTTTATGGACTGGAATTTGTTGTGTAGATAAACAGTTTTGTAATGTATGATTAATTGGCTGAATGTGGGAAATTGGATTATCACTATTAGATTTTCCACTTTAGGATTCTGTTTTTTCTGGAATCTGTTGGAATCTGTTTTTGGTTTTATTTTTTGGGAATGTGTTTGTCATTTTATTTAAGGGGTGTATGGTTGAATGCATATTTTTTTGGCATTCTATTTTGGACATTAGGTGACTAGATGAGTTTCAAAACATGATGATGTTGTTATTAGATGTTAACATGTCAAACGCTATATGTATTAGAATCTAGAGCTGGACAGTTCATTCGGGGTTATCAGTGAAATCCGTCTCCATTTTTATTGCCAGGGGTTGAGATTCTCTTTTAGCCAGATGTGATCTGTTCATATGCATCCGAAGATCAAAATAATTCTGAAACAATGACTTGATGGAGTTGCTGATTCTAGCACTGATGATGTTGACATGGAAGATCAAAAGCGTGTTTTGGGTAGGCCTGTGAGCATGTGATCTCTCTTTAGTTTGTCTAATGTGGCGGTTTCAATTGACATGTTTATCAAAAGTTTGTAGAGAAATTGACATGTTTATGTAAAATTTCTCAATTTACATGTTTATATGATATGCTCCAGAATCTAATGCCCAAGGCTTATCAAATGAAGTAGTGAAAACACTAAAACCTGATGCAGAAGCATGGGTCATAGAGCATGACATAACAGACTTCAAAAACATGACGCTTGCGCTTACTTTCTCTTTCATGCTGTTCAAAAAATATATCATGACATAACAGTCGCCAGCAAGCTAATAATTATTGTCACTAGATTTGGAATCTGGTGGATTATCGGTAAGATGCTTCCTTTTTTCAAGCCAACGAAGAGATTAAAGGATTATATCCAAACTAGATAATTCGTTCCATTTAGCTTCACTATGATATGAAAGTGGCTTCAAGTTTGCAAGATTATTAATCGCAAGTAGGATTTCTTATCATTACCAAAATAAGTAGGTGAAATACGAATCAATTTGATGCCACTGTAATAGGGTATCATAAGACGACAATGTAGCCAAACCAGTAGGTGAATGACTATGATGGTGTAAACTCCTTCACTTTTATGATCAGTACAAATTTGTGACAAGTTATTTTTTTTCCTGCAACTAATATTAGCATAAAATTGATTTGTTAACTAATATCTGCAAATTCTTTGGCTTTGTACTCTATTCTTTGGCTAAGTAATTATAGTCTTTTGGTTATAATGGATCATGCTATCCAAGCCTTACTTAGAACATGTGAATTTAATACATACATGATTTAATGCATTAAAGACAGTAATAGTATGAAATTTGCATGTATGTATGTTAAAAAATTAGAAATTGATTTAAAAAACGATAACATGACATTCTCCGTTAGAACATGTTGTTTTTTTGTTGGAACATATCTTTGTACTGATTTGTGAGCATAGCTAACAAGACACGATATGTCAAAAAGGAGATTCATAATTGGTGACATGTGCAGATTTAACAACAGAAAGGGGATATGCATAACAAAACTGCTATCATATGTAAGAGATGCCTATGTTCAGATGAAAGTTTATTCTACGCATATTCATACTTCTAAGCAGCAGTAGGTTTCTTCCTCAGGAGACGTTCCACCTTGAGAGCACTGATTTTTGTGGCAAGGTAAGAGATGCCTAAGTTCATGTGAATTCATTTTTTGTCAACCCCCTGTTTTTCATATCAGTATGATAACTTTGGCAGAATATTTGTTGCAAGTGAGCCAAGTCTGAAAGAATAACAAATAATGTGCTTATAAATAACAATAAGCATCATGTTTTCATAATGTATCCGATATTTTATTCCCACGATATCATTTTCATTGAATATCAACGTATTGTTTGTGTTATATAGAATTGAAAGTTAGTTCTTAAGGAGCTTGATTGGGTCCATAAAGCACTTCCACCTATGCTCCCCCCGCATAAGGTAAAAACTTTTTAAATTTAAATTATTAATATTATCACATATTTCTTTATTTCTCTAACCAATTTATGTTTGTAATTTACCTAGGTTATTGTGCATCCAGATGACATACGATGTTGGATTGGGATTGACACGCATTCCCTTTATAATGTAATGAAGAGGAAGTTTCCTGTTGAACCATGATGGATTGTGTATTAACAGCTTTGATGTAACAGATGTAGTCTTGATGTAACAAATTTAAATATTATTATGGTGTTATTTGGCTTAGACTAATAGAACTGGATCTACATGACTTTTGTGTAACATTATTAAGTTGCTACTTTTTAATGTAACAAATGTAAATTTTAATAGTTGCTTGCATGTTGTTTTTACTTCATCAAGTGAAATTGTTTTCATGTTTAGATGTGATTGGGGAGGACGTGGTGATATGGCTAATGCACAGAATCTGATTAAAGTTGTGGTTGGTGGGAACGTGGTGACATTACTAATACAAAAAGACATTAATTAATAAAAAGATAGAATAAACCATGGTGTACTGAAGTTAATTGAAACAGATAGCTAAAAAAATTGAAAAATATACCTGAAGTTAATAGCATACACAAATACTCATGTGATAAGCAATTGGACTTATGTACCAAAGAAAGCAGGTCCATGTGCAAATAAGTTGTTCCCAAGAGATAATATTAAGTTACTTGAGTTTGTTTTCTTGATGATTAATGGTGATCTACATGCAACTTTATCATAAATTACAGGGTTGAAGAGATGTGGGAAGAGTTACATGCTTAGATGGACTAATTATCTAAGGCCTACTCTGAAGCATAAGAGATTCACTCCTCAAGAAGAAGACATGATCATAACACTTCATGCAACAATTGGTAGCAGGTACAAGGTATTTTGTATGTGATGCTATGTTCATCCATAAGAACTATGCATGTCTTCATCTTGAGTATTTCTTGCATCTGATTTATTTTTTGAGTTAGAAGATGGTTTAGTGAATGATGTAATGTCAAAAATATGTAGGCAGTTTAATCATATTAGTAAATTTTCTGCAATATAAGTTTGAAATTATATTACAAGTAGTGAATTTCGAAAATAAAGGAAAAATGCCTACAAATTCTCCATTTTGATATTGAATTTCTATTTTCACCTAAAGAAAAATACAGAGAGGATGAAAATCTATTAAGCTTGGAAGTTTTTATAATTTCATTGAGCCCCGACAAATCTACGTCACTTATTTTTGTCTGCAATAGGAAGGTAAACAAAGTGAAATAGTGCATCATATGAAAATTTTCCAGTTCTTTTCATTCAAACCAACCAGTCTTCATGATTTTGACACCTGAAGTCACTTGGGCCCTTCTGATCTCTCTCAACCAACAACCCTTCATTAGCACGTGATACTGAAACTGATTTTTTGTATAAACTGAAGTCACGGAGACAAACTTGGGCCCTTCTGATATCTCTCAACCAACAACCCTTCATTAAACATTGTGCTTTAAATTTTGGGGAACTAACAATTTGGTATGTTGATTATCCATAAGGTGAACAACAAACCCATGAAAAAAATTTCAAAAAAAATGTGTGAGATGAAGGGTAATGGGGCGCCTCCTTAGATCGAATCTAAGGAGGCACCTTAGGATCCCTTTACCCATATATCTATTATACATTTGACAACGATTTTTGAATTCTAGGGCTGACTAGGACAAGATAAAGAGTGGCTGAGATTTGATCTTGGTAAATCAAAGGTTGAGAATGGATTTTGTGAAAAATTTTGAGGGAAAGTGTTTTGGAAACATAAACTTTGAAATTAGAAGTGCATTGGGAAAGAGTGGAAATTAAATTTGGAAGGAAAAGTGCATTGGGAAAGATTGTGGAGATTAAATTTGGGGGGAAAAGTGCCTTGGAAACTTAAACTTTGAAATTAAAAGTGTCTTGGGAAAGATTGTGGAGAATCATGATCCATTAAATTAAACAAAATAAAAAATTTAGCGTAAAAAAATTTAGCGGAACAAATTAGCGTTAAAAAACCCTGCTATTTGTTGTTCCGGCGCCCGCGCCGAAGGCGCCCCGCTAAATTTTTTTTACTCTAATTTGGCGCCCCGCTAAATTTTTTTACGCTAATTTGTTGTCCCGCGCCAAAGGCGCGGGCGCCAAATTTGTAGTTCGGCGTCGAATTTGTTGTTCCGCGCCGAAGGCGCCTGCGCCGAATTTGTTGTTCCGCGTCAACGGTGCCCGTGCCGCTAAATATTTTTACGCTAATTTATTGTTCTGTTAAATTTTGGCTGTGAAAATAATTTTCGAGAAACAAAGATTTCGCGGGGGAAATAAGTTCGGCGCTCACGCCGAATGCGCCCGCTAAATTTGTTGTTTTGTGCCAAAGGCACCCGCGCTAAATTTTCTTACAAAGATTTGTTGTTCTGCGCCGAATGCGCGGGCGCCAAATTTGTTGTTCGACGTCGAATTTGTTGTTCCACGCCAAAGACGCCCGCGCCGAAGGTGCCCGTGCCGCTAAATATTTTTACGCTAATTTATTGTTCTGTTAAATTTTGGCTGTATAAATAATTTTTCGGGGAACAAAGATTTCGCGGGAGAAATGTTAAATGAACCGTGCCCGCGGGCACGGGTTATGACTAGTTATAATATATTCACAGCGGTAGCATCTGCATGCAACACATGTCCGCACGTGATGCACGTGAGGAAAACACGCGGATACTGAGGGTTGGTAGTCACCTTACACAGTTTGCTCAACAAATTTACTTTATTTACAAGTTTGTCATTCATTTTAGTAAACGGCTATATGTTAATGGCAAACTTGAAAATATGAATAATATATTGATCAAAATTAGATATGTGTTACTCAGTGTATATAGCTTGCTCAGCATGTTTGCTTTATTTACAAGTTTGCCATTCACTTTATTTAACGGCTAAACGTGAATGGCAAACTTGTAAATCACAGTCAAATGTTGAGCAAAATGTGAACTGTGACCAGTAGCCCTCAATTTCAACGTGTGGCCTCATCTTCTTCATTTCATTGAAGAAATTTCGAAACACAACCCTAAAAAATTTCTCACCGCTTCATCACCCATTTCATGCTCACGGGCCTTCACCCTCACATCTCAACAAAATCTACGGATGGAGATTGGAGATTTGCGATGATCTTCACACATCAATGCCGATCAACGGAGATCTACAGATTGCGATGGAGCTGAACGGATGAAGTCAACGATCAACAGAGATCGTCGGAGATCGGAGTTCACCGGCTTTTAAATGAGCTCAGAAAGTTAAAGATCGTAGATCCATCCTTCACTCAAAAGGCAGATAAGAAAAAAATTGACAAAGAATTGTTTCTTTTTCTAAAATACGTGTTCTTCAATCACTTCTTTTTCTTCTCCCTTGGTTTCGGCCGGAACAGTCGCATTCCGATCCTTTTTGGCCGAAACTGGCCGAAACTGGCCGGAACGTGGTTGTTACGGCCAAAACCGAGAGAATTCTATGGTTTCGTACTGGTCAGGTTCGAAACCAATATGAAATGCCCAATACCTGAGGGTCTCAAGTAAAACATTAATCCTTGGGGTAAACGATCACATACAATTCATTCAATTTTTAATTTTAGATTGTATGATCGTCTTATTCTTTTTTAACAATTTTACTTTCACTCTCATTTGTTTGTATTCACAAGACTTGTTAAGAGGCAATGAAGCACTCCATCAAGGGTACAATGAGCACTTTCAGGAGCGCCGCGAGTTTTTCGGACATTGGCATGGTCATGAAGGTGGGGGCGGAAACCACATTGACGATGACGGGGGGCCTACAGTGGAGACTTTGGTGCTGGTGAGGGCTGGGGAGACTACAGGGAAAACAGAGGAGGTCCACGAGGGGGCTATAGAGACCGTGATAGAGGGCCGCAGGGGGGACATGAGACACATCATGAGAGGTGGCAGCATTATCACCAGCACGAACGCACAGATGCTAGGCCCGACCAGGTACATTTTGGGGGTGATGGCAGTGTAAGGAAGTTGAAGATGCCCGTGCTCGAGGGGGAGGACTCGCATGCGTGGATTTTCAGGGCGGAGAGATACTTCACTGCTTATCGCAGACAGAGACACAGAAGCTGGAAGAAACAGCCATATGTATGGAAGGGAGAGCCCTAGGCTGGTATCAGTGGGAGGAGAAGCGTCACCATTTTCGCAGTTGGGATGAGCTTAAAGATCTCATTTTGGAGAAGTTTCGAGATCCACACTGGGAAACCTTCACTAGCCGTTGTGTGCACTCAGGCAGGACGGACCAGTGAGTGAGTACATCGAGAAATTTGAGACTTTGTCTGGACGAGTGCACGGGGTCACTGACGAGTCACTGGAGGGCACATTCATGAAGCGCCTGAAGCCCATTATTCGCTCTGGGATTCGACCATACAAGCCCAAGGAGCTGGCGGAGGTCATGAAGGTGGCACAGATGGTCGAGGACCACCAGGCCAAGGAAAGGAGAGCTAGGAGTGTGTATGGTGGACAGGTGCAGCGTGGAGCTTCAGCAGTTACGGGAGGGATGAAGGCTACCACAGGGACAGATCAGGCGAGTGAGGAGAAAATTGAGGAGAAGAGCAGTGCATCACTAGCAGTGGAGCAGTTCAGGCGGATGACTGACGCCGAGATGACTGAGAAGAGAAAGAAAGTGATATGTTTCAGATGCGATGAGAGGTTCACCCAGGACACCACTGTGGGGTGCGCAAGCTACAAGTACTGATAGCCGGTGATGACGAGGAGGATGTCGTGGAGGATGAAGAGCCATAAATGGATGACGATCACGACTTGGAGTAGGACCGACAGAGACTTCATGCACCACCTTGAGGACAATGTGGTTTTCAGGAGCGAAGTAATGATAGGTCCGGTCCACTTTTGGGGCCTTTTGGATTATTTTATTAGAATATGGGCATTTGAGTAATTGGTTATTTTGGAAATTTGTATTAGAGGGGAGGGTTGTAGCCGGCCCTAGTGTGCTTGATTATTTGAATTGTTTTGAGAGAGTTCGTAGGTAGATTTGAGGAGAGTGCGGACATCCTTGCTTACAGGCGTCTTGGGAGGGTGGTTGCCCTTATTAATTGTAACCAAAGTTATCTTTTTATCGCTATTTCCATCAATATATTTTCAGATTTGTTTGGTTTTGTTTGGTTCCTATCAGAATCCTCATCTTTCCTCAGATGATATGTCATGCTATTATTTAGCATAGTGGAAAGCATGCAATTACCAAAAACAAACAAGCCATTTCCATGCTTAGAACAATTTTGGAGCTTCTATTATTGAAAACAGATCAAGCAAATAAGACAAAAAATGCAATTATCACAACTGAGAATAAACAAAACAGTTCAAATGCAACACATCCACAATGAACATAGATGTCATCACCTTCTTTTCCAAATTCAGAGCCTCTGAGGCTAACTCTTCTAACCATAGAATAACCCGGAGACATAACTGGGCTGTATGGTCAGTCATCACAAACTGGCAGGCCTCCTGATGTGAAGTTGTTGGAGACTGTATGAAATCAACAGATTGACTTGAGACAGTATAATTTCAGTAAACAATACATACACAACAAACAACTGTTCCGGACAGCACGATAAAAATCTCTTTTCAACCATTACCAGAATCAGATCTTCAGGTAGTTCCTCATTTCCTGCAAGATATTTACCAAACAATATCAAGACCAGAAAGACATTTAGAAATCAATGCAGAAAAAAACAGAAACAAGAACACACAAAGATTTGCCAAATAAGGTAGAGAAGAAAGAAAGAAGCCAGCATGGTACACGTATCAAACCAAGGTTTTGCTCATTTTGTTAGCATTATGTCCTGCAAATTCACATATCTGGAAAAATAAAAATGAACAGACAGGAATGCATCCCCACCCACTATGAGTTGAAATAGACTCAAATTCCCCGGTTGTCACCTTCAATTAAAAAAAGCAGTTGACATGGTATAATTAATAATGACAAATTTTCTCTCTTTTTAATTATCACGGTTTCCTATCATCCCCGCACTTTATTTTCACCGATATGGCTTGTTGATGGGGGTAAATGATATTTGGTCGTAGAGACGAAGAAATGGAAGGAAATGGGACAATGGAAACAAAGAAGAAAATGATAGGGGGCAAAGAAGGAATATGGGGTCTAGGATGGAGGTAAAAATTAAAATGTTCCCAGTGGCTTCCTGTATAGAATAAACAGAGAGGGGAGGGGAGGTTGAAATAGTGAAAATAAGGGTTAAAAATCCTAACAGAACTCAGGTGTTACAGAATGTTCCATGCCTACAAGGTGTCTATGAATTGGAGAGACTCATTGGTAGCTAGGGGAGTACATAGTGGTCAACTTATCTTAAATTTCAATTTTGTGTGGACTGAACTCCACACAAAAAGTTACTGGTAAATTATAAATGAAATTCCCCAAAAGAAATTGTTCGGGTAGAAAAGGTATCCTTCTTAAAATCCAAAAGTTAAAGAAATGCCTTTAAGAAGGGAATCTTAAATGTACCAATGACAGTGAAAAAAATCACGATGGGTGTCATGAAGAAACCTAATATTACAAACACATGGTTGTATAATAAATTGCTAAGGAATCATTATAAGCAAAATAAAAAACAAAAAAAGATGGATGATAACATGTTGTAAAGACATTAAATGAAACCAGGTTCCAAGTTACGACATTGAACTAATAGAAACAGTAATGGAAAGATAATGACTCGTTAATATATTATTGATTGAAAGAAGTGAATAGCATGATTGCTTCTTAATATTGAAGCACCAAAAGAGAATTTGCCTAGCTCCAAGATACCCAATCAATATACTAACCAGCTTGAAAGGTAAATAAAAATACTGGAAGCGGGTGTGTGTATGAATTATAGGATATAGGTCCCTAACAAGTAGCATATTTGGATATAAGTCTCTCATGAATTAATATTTGGACAGAAGTCTGTAACAATATAAAATCCATTTGAGGTGTCCTTATATTATTATATCTAAATCCCTAACTCATCTATGATTCGACTTTTAATACGTATGTCACGTGACCTATATGCGCTTATTTTCTCTCCTTCACTCAATCCATTAATAAACCCATTCACCCACCCTCTTCATTTAGATTTAATTAACTTCTCAAAGATTCATATTTTATTCCTATTTTTGTTGTTTCTCTTTTTCTTTCCATTCTCAATATTTTAAATTTTTTTAAAAGATCGAAAAAATGAAAGTAAAACAAATATGAGTAATGTCTTTCCACAAATTCCGAAAACTAATCTCGCACTTGTCACTAAATTGATTTGATAATTCATTATTTAACTGAGGAATAGTAGTTCGACGAAGGAGATGCTAGTTGTGAATTGGATATAGTGGCAAAAGATAAAAAATGAGAGGTTGAATGAGATGGTTATGAGTTTAGGTTCAAATAAAGAAAATAGAAGGGAAGAAGACGGGGGTAATCATGACATATTATCATATTATTTTCATCAATTAATCAAATATTCTTTAAATTTTTATAATAATCAACCATCGGGACTCGTTTCAAGTAGGTTCTAGATTGCTAGGGACTTACAAATTTGTAGGGGACTAATTTCAAAATGTAAAATGTGTTCGGAGCTTGTCATCCACGCACGCGTGCACAATGAATATCAGCTGCAATTAGACGGGATTTCCTCCTATGATGCACAAAAATTTCTCCCCCCTCCTCTTGTCAACATCAACACCATTGAAGTTGATCGACATGTCAGTTGATTGGCATGTCTTAAAACATTACTACATCAAAAGTCTTGTGATTTCAGCATTAATTGCCCATGAATCAGGTCTAAGGAAATTTGGCTTTTTACATATGTAAATAACTTTTTTCCACTTGTAGATCAACTAGCAAAAAAGGCGAGAGTTCACTAAATTTTTTGGTATATATGGGTTTCAGAATATGAAGATTAACTTCATCGGTACCGATTGTTAAAAGGCAGAGAGTACACTTTTGAGTGCCATAGGACAAGATTTCCTTCTATAGAAATTGAACCCATATTTCTTTATATGGGAAAATTTATTAATATGTATGTATGTATGACATATATGTTGGATATTGAGGCCCCAAGTAGATTTTGATGATGTACAAATAATTATTGTGTGCTAATTAAATTTGTGAGTGTAGTTAATCAAACATCATTCAACTATGTCAATGAGTTCAAAGCTATGCTTAAAGACTCAGAGCCAAGATGTTGAAGAAAACAAATGAAAAGATCATTCATGGCACATGGAGTCAATAAAAAGCATTTATGGAGCTCAATCAAAGCACTAAGCTTAATAGATCAAGAATCAAAGACAATGACATGTACTCAAAAAAATCTACATCAAAGAGCTCCAAGTGAAGAATCTATGTATTTTGATGTAAGTATGTAACTTTTATAAAGCCTTGTTATTGAAACTCACAAACTTAGTTTGTATAATTGTTTTAAAATATTTTAAACTCTTTCATAACTCATTTTCCATAGTTCTAGATCAAACCCGTTACGTATCATGACTTAGTTTAGGTGTGTCAAGACAATAGTCGACTCCATGTAGTACTAGAGTCAACAAGTGAGAATCGGTGCTCTCTGAAACCCTGAACTTGCCTGACTAGTTGCCTAGTGCACATTTACTAGTCGGCTAGTGGCCTGTATAATCGACTAATGATTATATAGTAGTCGACTACCTGCTACCAGCTAAGCCTACAACGGTCGGATTTCAAGTCGATTTTTCTATCCGTTGTAAGGGCTTTTTGGTCAATCTGTTTAAGCAGATTGGGGGCTTATATATAGGGGTTTGATCTAGGGTTTTGGTCAAGGTTTTAAAAGTTATTTTTCAAGAGAAAAACAATATTTCAAAGCTCCTGTGCTTCAATGTTTTAAGACCAAAAACCTCTCTTTGGCCAAAAGTTTTCGTAAATTTTTCTAAAAACTTTTAAGTAATTTCTTGGCCATTTAGTTTTGATCTTCTAGAGCGCTTATCCTCTATTTTATAAATATCAAAATTATCTCTATCTCTCTTGATTTGCTAAAGGTTCATCTTACTATTTGATATCAAAGAGATTAACATTATCCTTACAATACACTTTGAGCTTCAACTTGCAAGGTTATAGGCAAGGTTGGAAACCTTCTTCATCTTTAAAAGAAAAGGTTTGTAAAATCTACACAAAGCTGTGGTGATAAGTATTGTATTGTTGTTGTAATTGTTGGAAAAGCCTTAAGTGTGTTAGGTCCTTTTTGTGAAGACGTTTGGTTGTATTGAAACATCACTAAGTGGAGAAGTGGCATTGGTTGTTGTAACCCTGTAATTGAGAGTGTGTTGGTTGTAGAAGCCATCAAGTTGAGACACTTTGCTCTCTTGGTAAGAGTGGTTTAGTGGATGATGTATGTAGGCCTAGGGTTGGCCAAACCAGGACAAATTGCTATTGTTTGTGTTTGCTCATTGTCTCTTTTCCTCACTCTCTTTACTTATATGGTTGCTTTCATTTCCGATGTACATTAGTATTTTGCAAGTAAATTGAGTAGTTGACTAATTACCTAGTAAAGTAACTTCCTTAGGAGACTTAAGTTTGCTAGAAGGACTAATGTTTAATTGCGCATTATTTTTTATTTTTTATTTTCAACCACCTTCTAGTGTGCTTGCCATCTACAAGATCCGCAACAATATCAACTATCAATAGATATAGTTAGAATAGGCTTATATTGAAGAATTTGAAAACAGATCCATACATATTAGAATTAGATATTAGGGCATCCACTTTAAAATTCACTCCAATTAAGTTGATTTACATCATTTAGAGTGTCTAAAACGAAAATTAGTCCTATTTTACCTTTTCTTTCCCATATGTCAACCAGCTGCAAAACAGACAGCCAAAAGTCCTGTAATTTTAATGTGTAGAATATTTCAAACTAAACAAAACTTGGATTTCAAGTGTTCAAAAGTGCTAAATTATGATTCATGAGTTGGATTTTCAATTTGCATGTTCCAAACTAGATATAAAAACTATTTTCAGTTGTTCATTTTAAGGGCCACCAAATGCACTTATAAAATATCATTATGAAAACAACGGGCAGAAAGATTTTGTTATTTCTATTTCCCTAGTTTGGCTTATTTGTAGATACATATAAGATCAGCTCCTAACCACTCACATTTATGTCATTCATCCCCCAACTACTTGCACTATTACACTACACTATTGCATCTTATCACTCCCCCCCCCCCCCCCCCCCCCCCCCCCCCCCCCCCCCCCCCCCCCGGAACTGGAACATAGATGTTACGTGTTCATGTCTTATCACAAATGTAGTCTGCTCATTCCTTTCCCAATATCTTTGTAAGCTAACTGATTTATTGATCTAACATGATTTGTTTCCATAACATTCTTGTCACACTGCAGCCAATCTCTATATATTTGGTCCTCGTGAAAAACCGAGTTATTAGCGATGTATATAGCATCCGTAGCATCGCAATACAATCTTATTGGTGTATGTGTAACGAGTCCTAACTCGAAGAACAATGGCTGAATCCATAAAAATTTGTTGCTGAGGTTGTATATTACTTTGTACTCTGATTCTACACAGGATCGAGAAACAACAGTTATTTCTTGCTATTTCAAGATACCAAATTACCTCCTTAAAATTCAGTAGACATTTGTCAATTACTGATCAAATGGTGAACCAACCCTATCTCTATTTTGAGAACGTTAAAATCCTACAATATCCACAATTCGAGTAAAGAAGACCTATATCCAGTGCATTCCTCAAGTATCTCAAAACTCACATCACAGCATCCCGACATGTAATCCTCGGATTAGTCATGAACTAACCCAATACACTTATAGAAAAGGCAATATCATGACATATCATAATAATGTAATTTAGTTAGCCAATCAATCTCATTTATATTCATGTATCACGCGGTAACTTCCCTTGATTCAGTACAAGTATAGAGTGTAGATCCATTAGTGAGGAGATCTACTTATACGCCGGCATTTATGTCCCTGACAACATATCCAAAACATACGTATACTTGTATAAATATATACCTTTCTTTGAGTGAGCTTTCTATCCCAAGGAAGTATCTTCGTGATCCAAAATCTTTCATCCGGAAGTCCTTAAGTCCTTATGAATAAACTACTTTAAATTCTAAATCCCAAAAGCATCATCCCACAAATCATAATATCATCAACATACACCACTAGCAAAATGCATCTTCTTTGATGGGTACAATAGAAAAATGAATGATCACTCTACCACCATGCAAGGCTAAATCGCCGTATAAAATCTGCAGTGTCTAAATTAAGCAGTGTCTAAATTAAGCTCTCAGTAACTACTTAACTCTCCCTTAGCAACAAAAGTTAGCAATTGCTTCAGGTGTACCTCACCATCAAGAATGCCATTAAGGAAGGCATTCTTGATATCCAATTGATACAAATACCAGTGATGAGTGGCAGCCATCAAGATCAAAAGACACACAGAGGCCATCTTCGCAACTAAAGATAACATATCCTCGTAATCTACAAAATGTTTGTGAATAACCCTTTGGTATAAGCCTAGTCTTATACCAAACGAAGGAACCATCAGGATTTAACTTCACATTATACACTCATTTGCAACCAGCCACAACCGTATCATGTAGAGTAGATACTAAATCCCAAGTATCATTAAGCTCGAGTGCATTCATTTCGTCTAACATTAAGGCATGCCATCTTGGATGTGATAAAGCTTCTGAAATAGATTTGATGATTTGGTAAGAATCAATGCAATAGATTTAATGATTTGGTAAGAATCAATCAAGAGAGAAGCTATGTATGGTTAAGAAAGATTAGCTAGACACATGTTTATGAATAGGACGAGATGTGCAAGAATGAGTAGTTTTCCTCTGATCAATTGGGATACCCAAATCAGAAACCAACTCACTTCATTTGTGGAGATTTCAAAAGAAGGATCCAAGGAGGAATTCGGCACAGGATC
Source organism: Scilla litardierei (assembly GCA_030789695.1). NCBI lineage: Eukaryota > Viridiplantae > Streptophyta > Magnoliopsida > Asparagales > Asparagaceae > Scilla > Scilla litardierei. The sequence continues at coordinate 11,508,904 of CM061137.1, read as the reverse complement.
TTGAGGTAAGGTTGCGGAGGCATAGTGAGCTAAGGATGGATTTGAAGATTGAGTTCAGTTTGTTTTCCGCCACTAGTATATTACATAATCTCTGATTTTTTTGGGGAAAACAGATAAAGTAGTATTTCATCATCAATGTCAGGGATGATTAGTTAATATCCTATTGGATAGTGAAGTATGGTATGACACAATGAATTTGACATCAGCAGACACGAAAGACTGTTTGATCATAGGATATCAATATTTATAGCCATTATGTGTATAAGAGTACCCTAAAACATATATTTCAGAAACAAAGATCAAGTTTGGTATCACCAGGGATAAAATTATGTGCAAAACAAATACATGTGAAAGCCTCAGGTGATAAAGGATATAGCTTTGCCTCATAAAATAACAATCGGTAAGAAATTTCAATATTAAGCACAATGGATGGCATACAATTAATAAGATATTAAGCAGCAAAAATAGCATCAGATGAGACACTATTGAGAATATTTATATGAAAAAGAAGTGTTCATGCAATCTTCAATAAATGTTCGTTTTTAGTGTTAGACACCCCGCTTTATTAGGATGTGTAAGCACATGAAGATTGATGAGCAATTCCAAATTTCAACATAAATGATACAAACTGAGTACTAAAATATTCTGTTGCGTCGTCATCACCTAAAACTTTAATAGATATATCAAATTGATTCTTTATTTTAGCATAAAAACTCTTACAATTGAAAGCACTTCAGATTTATTTTCATCAAATAAATCCAAGTCAACCGTGAAAAATCATCCACAAAATGACAAAAATACCTAAATCCAAATATATAATCCACACGACAAGATCCATATATATATCTGAATAGACAGCTCAAAAGTTTCTAAACACGGTTGTTGACTCGTAGTTGGTAAGGCACACATTGATGTTTTCCTAATAGATGAGAATGATATTCTAAAGTAGGCAAATTATAAAAATCAGGATACAAAAGTTTAAAATTGTCATGGCATGTTTGACCTAATCTACAGTGCATGATGAGGAGGTAAGAAACACCAGAGCAAGCCAATGATCGAATTTCAGCATCGAATTAATAAAGACCTTCAGACTGTCACCCTATACCAATCATCCTTTTCGTTTCCGTCTTCATAAATACACAATAATCAGGAAAAAAAGTTATATATCAGTTTAAAGATCACATCAACTAATTAACAAGAAGCAAATTAACTAGAAATTAAGGCAGATGTAAGATTGATCTCAAAGGTAAGGAAGAAGTGACATTAACAAAGACAACAGTGAATGTAAAACCATTTTGCTAGTGTCACTGTTTAACTACAAGTAAATGGAAAAAATATGATAATAAACTTGACTTGCCAGTTATATGATCAGAAGTCCCTAAATCTATAACCTAAGTCCCAGAACTGATGTGAAAGTGTTAACAGTTGGGTTATCTGAGCTGGCTAATGAGGCTGTGTTAAATTAGCAACTACTGTATCGTTCTTGTACAGTCCACAACACTTTCAATTTGATTATACTGGCACAATGTACATGTCGATATAACCCATATCAAGCAGATCTTCGTTGTCTTAACTCCGACTAAAGCTACCTCTAAATTTCTAGGGTTCCACTCCTTTCTTGGTAATATAGATTAAACAATATAGCTCATGTCAATGACCAAATTTTCTTTTGAAAATGATATTCATCTTAGTGTTAATACCATCACTATCTTCCAAAATTTCATTTTGTAGTACATAAGTTCGATCTCTCAAAATATTATGTACAATAGTAGTTTGTACTAGTGTATCCTGGTTCGCAGTACGCTTTGGCATGTGATACAATTTCAGGCATGAATGACACTAATATAAGTGGTACACTATACAATGGGGTGGGATGAGGAGGTGCCTTGTTTTATATCATGTTGCACTGGGCCCACGTGTGTGTGAAAGAAATCTGCATACGCACACATGTCCACATACAGCTATACATTTGCAAATGCATATGACTAAAATGATAACTAATCAATTAAGAATATTGATCAACAATGCGGAATTAAATAAAAATAATTTAAAGGTTAAAAGAAATAAATATTATTATACTGTGCCTAATTAAACCAAATGATAAATTCCAAACTTTGAAGCCAGTCAGAACTTTAAATTTAAAAAACAATAACTTTTATGATACATGTTGGATACAGATCCCAACCGTCTTGTTACTTAGTTCTTCTTCCTACATGATTCAGATCACCACTTTTCGCGATCTAGATCACGAAGACAACTTAAATCAGGTCATGTGATCCAGATGGCACATCCATGGGCTTGATAAATTGGTTAACACTGGTCTACATTCCTTTATTCTTCTAAGCAGGTAGCAAGATGCTTCTCTGTTCATTAGGCATTTTTAAGACCTGAGAAATCATTAATTTGGTTAAAGCATCATGCTGATTTTTTGTCTGTGGAACAATTTCAAACCTCAAGGGCAATAATATTAGCCACGTGGTTCACATTTCTGTTCAACTTCCTGAATGCATTGGAAAAGTTTCTACCATGGATCAACTCATTTTGTTTAACCATAAGTTCTCCCATGATATTCTCATCAAACAATTTATGAGTTTATTTTAACAAGATACACCACCCAATAAATCTATCTCAACACATACCAAGTTAATAAATATAACCCCTAAAGTGACTTGAAAGAAGCTACGGAAATAGAATGCATTCCAATCTAATCACAACAAATAACACACAGGAGCTCAAAAATCTCAAAAACTTCAAGCAAACTACCCCAGAAGCTTAAAGATAAGGGTGCTTATATGGTAAAAGAATGATTTCCTTTCCCAAATAGATACCACAGAAGTGACCAGGAAGCTGCCTCATCACGCAGGAATCGAGCTTTCTGTTGCATAAATTTGTCCTCCACCACACGATGCCTTCCGGTACTGCTATGCCTGCAAACAACAATGTCAGATTAACCAAGTTTTTTGTTTCACAACAACACTACAGAAGATGCTGGGAAGTAAGAAAATTGATGCTCAACTTAGAAAAAGCACATAAGCATTGGGGCCATAAATGCTTAATCAAATCTAGCAGTTGACTGCCAAATTAATTGTCATAGCTTTAGAACATCACGAATAGATTAGGATATATAGATTAGATGTGGCATAAAGCAGTTCATTTAATGTGCAACTTAAGCCAGGCACTTGAAGGATGTATCACTGTTCATGATAATGAATTGCAAGTACGGGCTATACACCAAGGTTAACAAGGCATTTAATAAAGTGACAATAATTCATGTTAATAAGGCATTTGTCCTCACCAACGTTCCATGTAAGAGAATCAAGTGAGGCAATCAACATGGCGTTAATAAAGTGACTACATAATTCATGATGGGAAACAATCAGAGCGTAGACAATGAACAGACTAAAATTTAGTAAGCATGCAAGCATAATCAATAATGACAACTGAATTTTCTATATTCTGAAACAAAAGCCGTACATCTATTTTTGTGAAATTTAAAATTTGGCTTCAAAAATGTACCTTATCGACTCAGAGACACTCCGACATGTGTTTTTGAACTGCAATAAGAGATCTGGGAATGACATCAATCCTGCAAAATTTAAACCAGCACGCATGAGCTAGAAACTTGTAAATTAATTTTATAACTAAATGAATAAAAAAAATAAGCACGCTTAGAAACCACCAAGGACAGCTTGTAGATATGTCAACTTTCATTGTAGATTACAAATTTAAGACTATGACAATACAATTAAGTCCGGCCCTTTGTCCCACAAGATGGACGCTTTTGTTATGTGAAAGCTTCTCATTCAGCTGTCTCAAGGAGTAAAATACATGTGCTAAATGACCTACCCGCAGTTAGGCAAATTTGCAACATCTAGGCTGTATGGTTTTTGTATAGGTCAACACTAGGCTATATGGACTGACTTGAGGCGGTATGGTTTTTATATATATTAACTACATTCAGAATAGAGCCACACACAAGAAAGCCAATGATACTTAAGTGAATTCTCCCATTTTTCTCATTCTCGTATCTAGTTATCCCACCCGCCACCCCCCAATCCCACCACTTCCCACCCTCGCACACCCCCCCCAAACACACCCACACCCACACACAAGACAGACTCATAAACAAAATCCCAATATACAATGTGGGTTAAGTGTGACTTTTTGCCCCATTGCTGTTTTTGGCTTGGCTCTCAAGTCTTAACCATCATCATAGAGTGTTTGCTATTTTTTGCTCTACTTCCAACAATCATCTTACACTATATAGCACAATATCAACCATCATCACACAAGATGACTCCATTATTTTCTTTTGCTATAGCGGAATAACTTTCCAATTACCTTAACCAGTGGCTAGAGGCCAAATTTCCTTCTCAGTGTCAATGCTCTATTTAGTTATGATTACCCTTCCCCCAATTTTTGCATATTTCTTCCTCTTTCAATGGAGCATGTATTCTGCATGCTGGACGGATCTATCAAATTTTAGGTTGCTAGCTATCTCTTGGCAAGACATGGCTTACCCTATGAAACCATATTCACAAGTTCACACGCCACCAACTAGACACACAAGACCCTCATGTCAAAACTGTTGCACCAGGTCTCTATGGCAATATGACCAAATTACCTGATAGAACAATACAAATCTGACTTGAATATTTGGGCTTGGAGTTTAAATCATAACCAATGGCATATTGAATCAAAAAATGGATCCGTAACACTCCAGAACTTTATGTCTAGATTTTGGCTTCATCAGTTGCTCAAAGTGGAATGTTCTTGCATATAAGAAAGCTATTGTCTTTGTATTAATGTTCTAGACATTTTCACTAGTAGAATTTTGAAGACATCAATTAGTCTTTCAGAAATTACGGCAAGTTTCTTTCTCATACATAGCTTCCTTTGGCCAGAAAATTGGAATTAATTATAAGAGCGTTGACTTCAAATAGACAGTCGATAGTAAAACTTTGACAACCCCATAGCAGAGCCTTCTCCATGGACATCCCCGTCCTGATAGGAAAAGGCTGATGTGATAAAAATGATCATGATCATGATGTCTGATTGAAGCTATACACACAGTGACACACACATGGTTTCTTTCACATGGTTCTAGTGAAATGATCCATTTTCTTGGTAAACAATCCTCTCAAGTCTATTTGATAAATTTAGGCATACTTAATATAGATAAGTGTTTTAAAAACAAAGCAAAGACAGGCGATAATAATAATAATAATATCTTTATTTGTTATGGTACTTGGCACTTTTCAAGAGATATAATTTTGTCAGGAATTCCAAAATGTATGATAGATTTCTAAGTAAGTTTGGAAACCAAGTGAATCCTACGAACTTATGATATACTTCAATAAACCACAGAATGCACCACCCAATATCCGCTCAGGAGTCTGACCCACTGAAGCTCTATAATTATATCACATCAACATCATTTGAAGATGTCTATATATAAATAGAATTTTGATAACCCACATGCTGTTTATAAAGTTTGCATATCTCCCTTTTTAACTAGTTTGCAAACAAGACTTCTTAACCCAACTCTAAAGAACAATATTTGTCTAGTTTTGGACTAATAAGTTCAAGATGAAAATCAATCAAGTATCATTATAATCAAGTATATGATCCCCAATTATGGATAGATACAAGAATGTTCCCACCCATAAGAAGAAAAAAGATATTCATACTAGTGTAGAAAGAGCTGCTCACACACTGAGGGCATAAGGAAATAAGAAATGAAATGCAAACAATGTGTATTCTCAAAAGCACATTGCCAACCTTGAAGGGCAGAATCAAGAAGAGATGCAAATAATGTAAACGTTGTCTCTCCACCATCAAGCTGAACTTCATCTTCTAGCTTGCAAGATTTCAATGAATGGCTAGTAACTTGTCGAATCGAATCAAAACCACCATGCAACTCTTGAACTACACCACTATCAATTGATGCTCTTCTCTTTGAAGAATTGATAGGGTTTGGTCCTGTTCCTTCGAGGCCATCGACATCAGAGTTTTCAACTTCCTGCTTGATTTCTTCAAGGAGAAGGGCAGCATTGGGCCGCCTTTGAATACTATTGCCATCATACAATAGCCTAGCTTCAGAATACTTTGAAACTGAATTTCCAAGAAGAGGAGAAATGCTTGCTGTAGACTGCCTTCTCCTGTAAAATAAATGCAAAAAGAATAATACGAGGAAATGTGAAAATTTCAGAGTAAATTGAAGGATAATCTCATTGGTCGTTTTAGTAATTAAGAGCAATAGGCTTATGATTGATTCGGTAACACAAAAATGGGGGTAGACTGAAATAAACATGGATCAAGGGAGGAAAAAATACTTACTAGTATACTACTACCTAATTTAACAAAGGGAATGTCCCCTGACATATCTGAATGGATAAATGATTTCACAGTAGCCAACCGTAAAGATTTGGGTCAAATGCTTATCAGCAGTTAGCAGTTAATACAGCGATCTTCCGTTAAAATTGTGCCCTCAGTCAAATTCCAAGTCGGTTTCCTAAGTTCGGTAGCTTTCCATGTCTTTGCAAGCAATTCGACATGACCTTATGGAAGTAGCCAACTTCCAAGCTTCTAGTTGTCTGGCTGATGGGGATAAAATTGTGGAAAGTTGTCCAAGCTTTTGCTGATACAATTCAAGCTCTGAGATAATTCAATCTCAAATTTACGTTTTTGCATGAAAATCCATCACTCACTCACTCACAAAAAGATTTTTCTTCAAGTTTTCTATCAGTCAACCATATGATTAATGCAGAAGAGACCCCAAATTAAGCCATCTCGTCTACATGATCTCAGCTTCCAAAAAAAGGTATTAAGTTTAGGGATAATCATATATTTCGCGTGCCCATTTAGTTAAGCTATCTATTTCTTGCATCATGGGATTTGCAGCTAGTCCAAAAGATTCGGGCTTTCAGATATTGAAAGAAATCAGGCAGGCCCATCAAAAAATTCCCAATCATCGCCATTAGTAAAACAAACTATGCCTTCTTCGACTGACGAGCACAAAAATAAAAATAAAAAATCTTCATTTTTATCGCAGTTCTTGCAGATTGGCTACTAAAATTGATGCAACGAAGAAATGGAATAATGAAACGTTAGCGATTCAACTGAAACCGTGCGAGAGAACTAGTGAAAGATGAATGAATGTACCCGTAACGGCGATATGGCTCCCTGCTTGTAATATGCTCAGGATCAAAGTAGCTCGGACTCGCGTCCATCTCCGACTCCATTTTCCAATCGCTTAAACCTCAAAACCCACCAAACCCTTCGGAGCGCGAGTGGGTGTGTTAAACCCTAGCGATCCACAGACAGGGGGAAATTGTTGAAAGAGCAAAAGATTTTACAAATTGGTATCCGAACTGGCATGACTTGTGTATGACCCAACCCGTCAACCCGCCAACCCGTTATTTAACGAGTTGGTTCGGTGTTATCATTGAAATAATCAGGAATATTTGAAATACTAGAAATAACCCGGGCACACGGTGCACTAAGCGGAAAAAACCCCGCAAAAAGAATGGAACAGAAAATGAGCGCGAAATGTGGACGTGCGGATATCGTATGTGGGCAAAAAGTGCAAAGTTCGGGGGGTTAAAACTCAAAAAACCTTACGGTGCGTCGGTGGCAAACATGTAAATACGTTGGTGTTTTTTGGCTTTTTGGGATAAACGGTAGACGTGTAATTAAGTGGGGTTGGATTTTTTAAGAAGATGGCAAACATGTAAATTTGTGTGAGGTGGATGGGGTGATGTGACATTTGTCCTAGTCACACTTTCCCCTCCGCCTATGAAAAAAGCATCAATTGTAATATATACTAGTCATAACCCGTGCTCTCGGGCACGGTTCATTCAAAATCTTTGTTTCCCAAAAAATTATTTCCCCTTCAAAATTTTGGAACATATAATATTCCACTTCACAATTTAAAAGAGCAAAACTTTAGTGTGCCCCTTCGGTGCTGACGCATAATTAATTAATTCCATAATTAACTCATTTCATATAATTAAATTGCATAATGAACTCATTTCACATAATTAACTCATTCCATAATTAACTCATTTCGCATAATTAATTCCATAATTAATTCTTTCCCATAATTAATTCTTTCTCATAATTAACTCATTTCACATAATTAATTCCCTTCGGCGTGGGCGCATAATTAATTAATTTCATAATTAACGCATTTCACATAATTAATTATTTCTTGTAGGTCCCTAGCTATGAGGAAAACACTAGAAGGGTGGTTGAATAGTGTTTTAACAATTTAAAAAGATAGTTACACCAAATTAAATTCCTAACCAACAATAAAGTGCGAAATGAAAATTAACCCGAAGATGAAACAATGCAAACGTAGAGATGTTTCAAGGGTTCGGATTACCCAAGTCAATTCCCGACCTGTTCCTGGTAATCATACGTCTCTTCCACCCGGATACCACCGGATACTCAAGTTAGAACCCTAACTTGAGTTTTCCTTAAAACCCCACTTGTAGCAACCCTACAAGTGAAATCGAAGTACACTCGATTGACCGTGACTCCCACGACTTGTGATCAAGCAACATACTCTCATAACCCGAGAGTAAATCAAATAATGAACGTTATGAAATATGAAATAAGTAACACTTACAATCAACTATGCCTTGAAGTAGAACTTGAAAGAGAGTGTGTTGCGTGTTGAATGACTCTCTTGAATAGAGGAAAGCCCTTTCTCTTGACTGCATCAAATGCCTTGAAGATTTCTCTTTGGTTCTAGGTTGGAGAGTAAGCGATGAAAAATAGGAATTCTATGGCTTTAAGATTTTGAGATCTTTGATCTTGGAAGAATAAAAGCTTGAATGAATGAGCAAGTGAGTAACCTCTCAATGGAACAGTAGATGTTGTCTTTATAGTTTCAAAGCCCTTAAACAAAATCCCCAAAAGCCCTTTTGAAATCCGTTGAGAAACAGCCATTTGATAGAATCTGCACACGCGACAGTCGTCTGTTGAACAAATCACAGTCGACTGCTGCACTGTGTCAGTGGGTAGGTGAGAATTCAAAAGGTAACTTACCACGTGGACAGTCGACTGATGAGGAGTAGACAGTCGACTGTTAAACTAACAGTCGACTATAAATCCTTATACATGAAGTCTCGGAAAAGTCTGGGAATAGGACAAGCGACTGATGAAGAGAAGACAGTCAATTGTAAATCCAACATGTGACTGTAATTCCTTCTACAGGTGACTGTCACAAACACTGACATTTTCCATAGAGTTGAGTCTGCAAACCAGCTCAAGGACAGACGACTGTTGAAGTATTGGCAGTCGACTGTGCCACTGGACATTGAACTGTAAATACAATATTAGTCGGCTGGCATTAGAATAAGAGATATTACAGAGAGCAAGTCTTGCAAAGAAATCTTGGACAGGCGACTGTTGAAGCATTTACAGTCGAATGGTCCTTGGATAGGCGACTGTAAAAACAACATCAGTCGACTGGCCAGATCAATCGAGGAATGATCTTGGGCTGAAGATAGACAGGCGACTAATTAACAAATCACAGTCGACTATCATTTAGACAGGCGCATGTGAAACGTACATCAGTCACCTGATAGAGTTAAAGCTTAGAAGCCCAAGAATCAACTGATTAAGTATGTGCATAACAGGCTACTGTAAAACAAAACACGGTCGACTGTTTTAAGACAGGCGACTGTAAATCGTTCAGCAGTCGACTGTTGAAATCACAACATGCATATTCTTGATAGAAATGAATAGGAGTCTAAGGAAAGATGATCAAATGATTTCCTAATACTGAAATGAAGATATGTGTGTGTGCTCCAACAAAGTTTTACTTCTAAGCTACATACTAGAAGAGAGAAAGAATATTGCATTTGTAGAACTCTCTCTACTATCCAAAGTATGAGCTTGAAGTCTTCTAATAGCTTCAATCACCATATTTGATCATCCAATCCACTTCATTTGCTTTCATTGATTTTTGAGTGTCATCCATTGCTAATTGATCTTCATGATATGCTAAGGCAATGGATTAACTGCAAATATGGGAGTAGTCACACGTATTTATGTGTGCTCATCATTAACGCCAAGTAGGGAGAAGTCCAATACTCAACATTCTCCCCCTTTTTGATGATGACAAACAAACATAAACAAAAAGATAAATAATTGTGCATAAAGAAAACTTACTCCTCCTACATAGATACCAATCAAGTTAGTCAATAAATATTAGGGCATCTATAGATCAAATGAAGCAAATGAGTAAGATATGCATGAATGGAATTATGCTTGAGTCCATGAAATCTATGATTTTATAATACACATTCATTGTATCTTACTCTCCTGAATCTAAGGCAACTTCAATCTTAGATTCAAGTTTTGAATTAGAATTTACTTAGCACATAATTATGATATGTTTATTTCTCTCCCCCTATGTCATTATCCAAAAGGTGGGAGTAGAATAACAACAACAATAGTGCCAAATAAGTAATAAAACCATCAAAAGAGTCTAAAGGTATACAAATCAAAAACTCATAAAACACATTAAGACTTAGTTGACCAAATGAATAAGAGTCAAATATCAACATTACGAGCCACATGTTAAAAATCGTCTCAAATCACATCGAAGAAATAATATCGCATACAAGGAAACAATTTCACAATATTCACACATATAAGATAAACAATGAGACAACGTGTGATTCGAAATGTACTAACAGCATTTTCATATATATAAGATCAAAGTTATATGGGTACAAAATACATCCATAACACCATGTACGTACACAAAATGTGATCAAAATACATACAACATCACATACATCAGCACAAAAAATAACATCAGAATACAAACTTACACTCTAGACACTCAATCCTACAAAAAAAACAAAAATCTAGTTCTAAGGATGAGTGTCTGTATCAGAAGCAGCGGAGGAGGCCAAAACAATATGGAACTCATGAGTATCTGGATCAACAGTGGAATCCTCAAGAGGAGGATGAGCAGCAGTAGCAGCAGAAACAGCTTGAGGAGCAGCATCAGCAGAATGCTCCACAATCTCAGTGACGGTAGGCGGAGGAGGCTGAGGAGGCTGAGGTGGAACAAAGCGTCTGAGGTGCTGAGGGAAATGAATTCCCTGATGCTGGAACGACAGAAGGAACAACTCATATAAACCAGAAACCTGCTCGACCAAAAGGTCACGAGAGGGTGCAGCTGAGGTGGATGGCTGAACAGCTGGAGGGATGGTGGATGACGAAGGAGCAGAGGTAGATTGCCTCTTCTTAGATGCTGACTTTAGAGCCGAAGAAGACTTCGACTTCGCAGAAGCATCTAGGAGATGACCAAGATGCAAAGGCTCGAAGGGGTCAAATCAATTCCAAAATGACGGAGAACAATGGTAAGGAGACATCCAGACAGGATACGAGCAAAGGCAGAAGTAAACTCGACATTGTCCATCCGATCAAGGAGGACACCGGCTCATTTCACAGCCATACCCGAGAAGATAGCATACATGCATCTGAGGATCTCCTGAGAGGGCTGATCTAAAGAGCCATACTTTGGCAAGATGTTGGACTTCACCACAAGGTGAATAGCCCAACATCTAGCTGTGAACATGGAGGGCCTGACTCCAGAAAAAAGAAAAGTGGGGACCACACTGAACATGTCCCGAAGGACAGTCTGATCAAGATCACTAACATCTGAAATAGAGATGTCAGCAGGAAGGGAACCTGAGGAGTGGATCCTAAGAATGGTCCCTAAGAGAGTATGGTCAAGACGGATACGGGTCCCCTGAACCACAGTGTCTATCTCTCATGTGTCAGCATATTCACCGCGAATGCGGTTCGCATAGAATGATTTGACCAAGAAGGGATAGGCACGTGGGGAGTTGATATGTGAGTATCGAAAGAGATCACCCAAGCGGGTAGACGAGAGAATCTCAGAGAGTCTCTCAGTAGTAAAAGCCTGATAAACAATAAATCGCTCACTAAGGAGCTTGATCCCTATCATGGAATGGAACTTTGCCAGACAAGCGTCGTCACGGTAATAGGGATAAGAGGATCATAAGGAGGCACTGCAGAAGTTTGGTCATGGGGAGAATCGGAACTAGACGCAGGGTGGGTGTCAGCATCGACCCGAGCATGTTCGGCCTCAGCGACAGGCTCGTTGATGTGAACACCAACGCGCGTAGGCGGACGCTTCACAAGAGGCTCAGCTTCAAAGGAGGAAGAAGGAGAAGGGAATAGCCACTCGAAGATTCGGAGGGAGGATCAGCATTCTTGGTGTGGGCTTTGTGGGGTCGTTTTGTTTTGACAATGGTCGGCTTAGAGATCCTAGTACGTTTAGGAGCAACAGCCTTCCCATTGGTCTTGGGTGCCATTGTGCAATCAATCGAAGGAACTGAAAGAACAAACCGTATGAATGAATCGACACGAGAGAGAACGATACCTAATCGGTGATAAACGACTGAAAGGGAGACAAGCGACCAATAATCGACAGAACCGAGGAAAGATCAGAGACAGGCTTTGAATCTGAGTGAAACGACGGTTACAGTAGATTTCGAAGCGAGGAAGTCGAGTGAGTTTTCGTCGGATAAAAGAGAAAACAAATGATCGAATCGATGGCTCTTGAAGATAAATGTAGGGTTCCAAGGAATTTGGGCCGTTGGATCGATAAATCGACGACTCAGATCAAGTCATCGAACTGCCACAGCAGTAGACAGTCGATTGATGAACATTTGTCAGTCGACTAGTTAATTAGATAGAAATAAGCTTGAGTTGACAGACAGTCGCCTGTTGTGTAAATCACATTCGTCTGTCGGATAGACAGTCGACTGTAAGATACGCATCAGTCAACTGACAAAGAGTCAAAAATGATGATACAAATAGAGACGTCTGAAAATTCTGACAGGTGCCTGATGACCAAATTGCATCGCCTGTCAAACTAACAGTCGACTGTATAATAGTCATCAGTCGCCTGTGCAAAGGTACAATCAGCTGTAAGAGAAAGTAGAGATGGGCAGTCGACTATCGAAGGAATGACAGTCGGCTGTCCTGGTCCAGAAATGCACAGTGAGGATAAAATCTAGAGGATAGATATAACTCACCCTATGACCTACACTCTAACATAAATCTGATCATGAAATCAATATCAAAATATTATCGATTTGCGTATAAATCTCGTAAAACTAACCAGACAATCGAAATAATCAAAATCTCAATTACATCTCTTAAACCAAATATATGTGAAACATATAATTTAACAAACGAAGAGAAGTACTAATGATGATATGAGTTCAAATATGATATAACATGAAAGTGTGAACTCCTATAATTCAAATTCACACGTAATCCGTAATTCTCCACGCAACCTCACAAATGAGTCTTCTTTAAGAGGTTTAGTGAAGATGTCGGTAATTTGTTTTTGGGTTTCAGTGTACTCTAAGATGATGTCCTTCTTAGCTACATGGTCATTAATAAAATGGTGTCTTACATCTATGTGTTTGGTACGGGAGTGATGTACCGGATTCTTGGAAAGACAAATAGCCTTTGGTTATCAACCATGATAGGGCAAGTATCACAATTGACACCATAGTCCTTAAGAGTGTGTCTCGTCCAAAGAACTTGTGCATATACAAAATCCGCGGCAATATATTCTGCTTCAATCGTAGACAATGATACCGAATTCTGTTTCTTGGAAAACCAAGATACTAGAGAATTTCCTAGAAAATGGCAAGTGCCACTAGTACTCTTCCTATCGGATTTGCATCCGGCAAAGTCGGCATCACTATATGAGATTAACTCATATGTGCTGGATTTAGGGTATAGCAACCCATAATCTATTGAATGATTGAGGCAACGAAAAATTCGTTTAACCGCAATCAAGTGTGACTCCTTAGGTCTAGCTTGATATCTAGCACAAAGGCATACAGAAAACATGATATGGGGCCTACTAACAGTTAAGTAAAGCAAACAACCGATCATACCTCGATATAGATGAACGTCTACATCTTTTCCGTTCTCATCATTATGTAGATGGGTTGTCGTACTCATGGGAGTCCTTTTGCTTGAATGGTTTGATGTATGAAAGTCACATCATTCATTTGCCGAATTTGAAGTACAATGAAGTAGTTGAGCTCACCCATGTGGCTCATTTCGAATTCATCCTTCATAGACTTAGAAAATTCTTGGCAATGATTAAAGTTAGTAGACCCAAATATAATATCGTCTACATACAATTGAATTAAAAGGATGTCATTTTCATAATCCTTAATAAAAAGTGTTGAATCAACCGCACCCATTTTAAAACCTAAATACAAAAGAAAGGTTTTGAGTCGATCATACCAAGCTCTAGGAGCTTGTCTCAACCCATATAACGCTTTATTAAATTTGAAAATATGGTATGGAAATTTTTCATGTATGAAACCGGGTAGTTGAGAAACATAACGTTCTTCATTAACTATACCATTTAAAAATGCACTTTTAACATCCATTTGAAATAGTTTAAAATTCTTATGAGATGCAAAAGTTAAAAGCAATCTAATAGCTTCTAATCTAGCTACGGGGGCAAAAGGTTCTTCGAAATCAATACCTTATTCTTGCCGATAACCTTGATCTACTAACCTTGCTTTATTCCATGTGATGACCTCGTTCTCATCGGTCTTGTTCTTGAAGATCCACTTGGTTCCAATTGCTTGGTGACCACTTGGAAGAGGAACGAGCTCCCAAACTTCATTTCTCTCAAATTGCATGAGCTCGTCTTCCATTGCAATTATCCAAGTGCTATCTTCACTTGCTTCTTGGATGCTCTTTGGCTCAATGGTAGAGACAAATGCACAGTGGGAGAATTCTTCAATTCTTGACCTCGTTCGAACACCCACACCAATATCTCCAATAATTTGGTCATGTGGGTGATTACGAACGGTAGGGTAAGTTTTGGAAATCCATGCATCGCTTGGAAAATCTTCAACAACTTCATTAGTATTGCTAGTCTTGATAATCGAATTATTGATTTTAACATTACCAATAGAATCACACAAAACATCTACAAATCATCAACCACATTAGGAAAATCAAAATCTTCATAAAATGATACGTGTAGTGATTCCTCAATCGTTGAAGAGGGGTTATTGTATATCCGGCAGGCTTTGCTATGTGTGGAATATCCAACAAAAATTCCTTCATCGGATCTTGGCTCAAATTTATCCAAGTTACCTAAGGTGCTCTTGATAAAACAGTTTGAACCAAAAACACGAAAATATTTTACTTGTGGTTTCTGTAGTGCCCTGGGAAGCTACTGACATGTACTAGAGGGGGGGTGAATAGTACTTTTAAATAATAAGGAGTGTTATTCCTAATTATCGTGCAATTAACAAACAACGATGCGGAATAACTACAATCAAGAAATAATGCAAACGCAAACACAATGGTTTAATGGGTTCGGATCCACCCAAGTCTCCCCGACTTGTTCCCGGTGATCATACGTCCCAACCACCCGGATCCCTTCCGGATACTTGAGTTAGAAACCCTAACTCAAGATTTCCAATATGAACACTTGCGAAAACCTCACAAGTGCAATCGACCTACAATCGATGACCGTGACTCCCACAACCCGGGATCACGCAAAACCTCTCACAACCGAGAGTATACAATTCAAATATAACTGAAATGAAATGCTTACCAACAAAATACCTATGCCTTGAGATTTCTTACCAAATTAGGGCAAAGAGGATTTTGATGGAGGAAGAGTCACCAAACCCTAGCTTCAAGAAGATGACCAGCAATGGAAGCCTAGGGATGAGATGGATGACCTAGAATCAAGCCCTTGGCTTGGAAGGCTCACAACCAATGAATCTCTCTAGAGGAATGAGAGTGAGGGAGAGATTCTTGATAATGGGAGAGCTTGAAGATGAGAGTTGAAAGCTTCTCTTTGAATCAATAGAACTCTGAAATAGCAGCCCTTGGATCCTATGAAATAACCCCTTCAGGTATTTAAAGGATCAAGAGAAGAGAGAGAGAGAAACATCGCTTTCAAAACTCCAACGGATCTAAATCTGAAGCAGACTAGTCGGTCTAAGAAGGATCACTGACCGACTAGTTCATCAACTAGTCGGTCGGTGATTCAACATGGACCGACTAACAGCTCGACAGCCAAAAGAGTGATTTCCAGGCAACATGAACTAGTTGGTCTAAGAAGACTTGCCAACTAGTCGGTCGGTGAGTGTTCTTTTACCGACTAATAGTGAAATGTACGAAGCTGAATACAAGTTACACTAGTCGGTCTAAGAACAAATGCTGACCGACTAGTTTCACAACTAGTCGGTCGATGAATGTTCTTGGACCGACTAACTGCAAACAGTAACTCAGGCTGTACAGAGGCAAGCTCAACTAGTCGGTCTGAGAAGGATTCCTAACCGACTAGATCGTCATCTAGTCGGTCGGTGAACCTTCTTTGACCGACTAATTGATCGACATGGCTGAGCTGAAATGAGTTAGGACATCTAGTCGGTTCATGAAGAGTTGCCGACCGACTAGATCGTCATCTAGTCGGTTGGTGACTCTACTTGAACCAACTAAGATGCACTAGAAGCCGAGGGAAGAGGCGATAGGCTTCGGGAAAGTTTCTAATGGCTTCTAAGATAATCCTAGCTCTAAGATATGAGCGATATGAAGATAGACATGTAAGAATAACTCAAGGCTTAACATTCTATAAATCGAAGCTAAAAGACTATAAAATAAACCTTAGCGAACGGTCTTCGAAAGCTCCGATCAAATCTTCATGACTGCCAAAAAGGTCCAAAAGCTTCAACGAAGCTTTAGGCATTGAATACGAGCTTTGAGAAGTCTTAAGATGTCGCTTTGAGTGTTCTCGTGAATTTGGCGACGATCTCCATAACTGCGCTCACAAATTGTTAGTTCATGATATATTTATGTTTGCTCATCATCCAAAACCAAATCCGGGGAGTCCAATACTCAACAGTTTCTTGTTATAAAATAACTCAAAACAAGTTTTGTTCGTTCGGGGTCTCACTAGGATCCTATTCAGCACATAACATGCCATGTGCACTGCCTCTGCCCAAAATTGTAGTCCAAGATAACTATCATGGAGCATGGTACGAGCACACTCAATAAGAGTCTTATTCTTTCTCTATACAACACCATTTGGTGGTTGTGCACGAGGAAAAGAAAAATTGCGAGTTATCCCGGTGTCATCACAAAACTTTGTGAAAGACTCATTCTCAAATTCTTCTCCATGACCACTATAAATAGTGATAATAGCGGATCCTAAAAAAATTTGAATCTTCTTTGCAAATATGGTAAACTCTTCAAAGGCTTCATTCTTATTGGTTAAGAATGAGACCCAAGTAAATCTAGAGAAGTCGTCTACGACAACTAATACATAGTGAGCATTGCCTAAAGAGGCGGTTCTAGTTAGTCCAAGTAAATCTAGATGAAGTAATTCTAAGGGCCTCTTAGACGTTATGCCTTCTTTAAGTTTAAAAGATGATTTACTAAGTTTACATCGATGAAATGAATCACAAAAGTTTTTCTTACTAAAAACAATTTTCGGAAAACCTTTTACTAGATCATGCTTAGCTAACTTATATAAGTGCTTAAAATGAACATGACCAAAACGGCGATGCCATAATAGTTGTTCATTTGTATTAGCGACTAAGCAATGTTCTACGGTTTTAGGCAAGCTCAAATAATAAATATTCTTACGCCTAATACTGGTAAATAAAACATGTGAATCATAATCAATAATTTCACACATACCCTCTCCAAAGTCAACCTTGTAACCTTTGTCACAAAGTTGACTAATGGAGATAAGGGTATGACATAAACCACTAACTAAATAAACATTAGTAATGAGTGGTTTGGAAGGATTACCGATGTTACCTACTCCAATGATGGTACCCTTTTGATTACCTCCAAAAGTGACCGTCACTCCATCCTTGATGCTAATCACTACGGAGAGTAGGAAGGATCTCCCGTCATGTGTTTGGAGCAACCACTGTCGAGTATCAATCCTTTCCTTTTAGAGCCAATATGACATTTATTGCTCTCTTTCTTTTTCTTGGGTACCTACATGATATACCATAAGCTTATGGTACCCAATTTTTGTTGGGTCCAAGGGGATTAGCCCTTTGGAAGCCAAGTCCAAGTGGACTTCCGCTTCCCAATATAATTACCACTATTAATAATATCATTAAAGTAGGCATCAACATAGGCATTCATATCATTTAAGCTTGTGTTCTTATGACCCCAAATAGTATATGTTTTGGGAGTCCTTTTACTAGTTCAGTGCACAATTGATTGATTTCTATGTGGTGTGTGCATCCTAGGAACATGCTTTCTAGCATATGACAATGGAGGTGGATAAGCATTGCACATACATGGGTTGTATGCAACCTTAGGTACAAGCATGTTATATGAAGCATATGGGGCATGCATGACATGATGTGGATCATACATGGAAAGATGATGCAAATGAGTATATGAGTGTGTAGGGGCACATACATGAGTTTCTCATGTGTGAATTTTGCACGTGTCCGTGTATGTGGAGCATAGAAAGTGTCATGAGTGTCCACTTATGAAGTAGGAGATTTCCTACATGGATGAATGTTGGTGTACATGTAAGCATGACCTCTCTTTTGGTTTCCACCCGTAATGGGTTTCTTACCAAAAGGAAGCGATTGTGAAGTGGTGACTTTCTTGGTAGGTTTGCTACCAATAGTGTTTTTGACACCACTTGTGGATGCACCGGAGGATGGCCTCACAAACTCTATAGTGACACCACTATATGAGGTGCGAGCATTGGATGCATTCGCTTCCACAAAATCAAGACCAACACGATGTGTGGCTGGAAATTGGTTTGCTAACAAATCGTCCAATTGTCCATTCCCCTTATTAAATTTCATAATACGGGAGGACTTGAGCTCATATTTCTCATTAAGAGAAGAAATATTGGTATCCAAGGTGGACACACGTGCTTTGAGCTCGTGCACTTGGGTTTTAAGAGAATCATTCTCTAAACCCAATTGTGTGTGACGTGAAGCTAGATCACTATTATCGTAGGCTACGTTTGATTTAATTGAGATTTGAGGGTATTCACCTCATTTCTCAAAGTGACATTTTGAGAAGCCAAATTTGCTTTCTCAAGAGTTGGTGTATCAACAATGGTGTCCTTGTTGATAATGCATGGTATGGATGGCTTGCTAACATTTAATTTCTTTAAACTCGTATATCAAAGCATTAAAGATTGATACTTAGCAAATAGTTCTTCATTAGCAATACACAATTCATCCATTGTTATCTCGGGTTCATCGATGTCAGAATCACCCTCATCGGAGAGTGGATCTTTCCGGGCCATGAAACACATGTGGGCGCTTTCACCCTTCTAATCATCGGATTCGCTTAATGAGTCTCCACTTGAGTTATCGAATGTATCGACCAGTCATTTCTTCTTATCTTTCTAATACTTGTCGGACTTGTGGTACTTCGGAGCCTTCCACTTCTCTTTGTTTCGGAGCATTGGGCAATCCTTATTGATGTGTCCTGGGTTATTACACTTAAAACAAAGAGAAGAAGTGTTATTAGTAGAATCAAATTTATTCTTGGAGGGAAATTTACATTTGCGAAAGAAGCGTTGGAACTTCTTCGCCATTTGAGCCATCTCCTCCAAGTCCGTCTCATTTTCTGATTCTTCACCATCGGATGATAAAGAATTAGCTTTGAATGCTAAAGCTTTCTTCTTCGCCTCCAAAGGGTTCATCATAGCTCCAATCTACAATCGGTTCTCCCATCTTACTTCGTAAGACACGAGAGTGCCGATGAGATTCACGACTGTGTACGTCTTCAAGTCGTTGACCTCCTCGATGGCAATATCTCTTCTTTTCCATTTGGATGTCATTCCCGTTATGATCTTCCTTACATTATATTGTTGGGAGTAGACTTGCCCAAGAGCTTCCAGTTCATTGGCAATGTCAGTAAAACGTCCGTACATCGTTGCTATGCTTTCATTATCATGCATGTGAAACATATCGAAATTTTACACGGCAACATATAGTTTAGAAAGTTTTACCTTGTTCGTTTCCTCATGTGTAACGACGAGATGGTTCCAAATTTGATATGCACTCTTACTTGTGCATATCTTGTTGAACTCATCTGGGTCCAATGCACAATGAAGAGCATTCATTGCATTGGCATTGTTGACTTCGGCGGACTTCTCAGAAGGCGTCCATTTGTCATAATCCTCTTTGGAGGGTTCGACATATTCCTTGTGGCAGGTTCTCCAAAGAAAAGCACTCCTCAGAAACGTCTCCATCCGGCATTTCCAATAGCCGAAATTCGTGTCATTGAAACATGTAGGACGAACCGTTGATTGTCCTTCGAAGACGGTGGACGTTCCATCGCGGTCGTGATTGTTGTACGAAGTCGGTGGAGGAACGTTGTTGTTGTTGGATGCCATAGATTTAAACCATCGCTTTGATACCAATTGTAGGGTCCCTGGCTATGAGGAAAACACTAGAAGGGGGGTTGAATAGTGTTTTAACAATTTAAAAAGATAGTTACACCAAATTAAATTCCTAACTAAAAATAAAGTGCGGAATGAAAATTAACCCTAAGATGAAACAATGCAAACGCAGAGATGTTTCAAGGGTTTGGATTTCCAAAGTCAATTCCCGACTTGTTCCCGGTAATCATACGTCCCTTCCACCCGGATACCACCGGATACTAAAGTTACAACCCTAACGTGAGGTTTCCTTAAAAACCCACTTATAGCAAACATACAAGTGAAATCGAAGTGCACTCGATTGACCTTGACTCCCACAACTTGGGATCAAGCATACCACTCTCACAACCTGAGAGTAAATCAAATAACGAACGTTATGAAATATGAAATAAGCAACGCTTACAATCACATATACTTGGAAGTAGAACTTGAAGGAGAGTGTGTTTTGTGTTGAATGACTCTCTTGAAGAGTGGAAAGCCCTTTCTCTTGACTACACCAAATGCCTAGAAGATTTCTCATTGGTTCTAGGTTGGAAAGCAAAAGATGAACGATAGGAATTCTAGGGCTTTAGGATTTTAAGAGCATTGATCTTGGAAGAATGAAAGCTTGAATGAATGAACAAGTGAGTAACCTCTCAATGGAACAGTAGAGGCTGCCTTTATAGTTTGAGTGTTGTTATATGCACCACAGAGATTTATGAATACACAACACTACTTGATTCACCACACCTATATTTTTAACATCAGATGTTCGGTTTTGGAGATCCGAACGGCTCTAGTACTTTTATTCTTCCGTTCGGATCTCCAAAGCCGAACAGTATAATAAAATATGTATTGTGTTCGGATTTACACATCTATTGTATTAGAGCCGTTCGGATCTCCAAATCTAAACATCCGATGTTAAAAATATATGTGGGGTGAATCAAGTAATTTGGTGTATTCATAACTTTCTATGGTGCAAACAACAACACTCTTATAGTTTCCCTAAAGCCCTCAAACAAAATCCCCAAAAGCCCCTTTGAAATCCGTTGAGAACCAACCAATTGATAGAATCTGCACACGCGACAGTCGACTGTTAAACAAAACACAATCGACTGTTGCATTGTGTCAGAGGGTAGGTGAGAATTCAAATGGTAACTAACCAGATGGACAGTCGACTGATGAGAAGTAGACATGGGACTGTTAAACCAACAGGCGACTGTAAATCCTTCTAAATGCGACTGGCCGTAATCTGGGTAAGTTGAGAAAGTCTCAGAAAAGTCTGGGAATACATGACAGGCGATTGATGAAGAGAAGACAGTCGATTGTAAATCCAACATGCGACTGTAATTCCTTCTACAGGCAACTGTCACGCACACTGACATTTTCCAGAGAGTTGAATCTGCAGAGAAGCTCAAGGACAGACGACTGTTGAAGCATTGGCAGTCGACTGTGCCACTTGACAATCGACTGTAAATACAACATCAGTCGACTGGCATTAGAATAAGAGATATTCCAGAGAGCAAGTCTTACAGAGAAATCATGGACATGCGTCTGTTGAAGCATTTACAATCGACTGGTCCTTGGATATGCGACTGTAAAAACAACATCAGTCGACTGGCCAGATCAAACAGAGAATGAAATTGGGCTGAAGATAGACATGCGACTGATTAACAAATCACAGTCGACAGTCATTTGGAACATGCGCCTGTGAAACGTACATCAGTCACTTGATAGGGTTAAATCTTAGAAGCCCAAGAATCAACTGATTAAGTATGTGCATAACAGGCGACTGTAGAACAAAACACAGCCGACTGTTATAAGACATGCGACTGTAAATCATTCGGCAGTCGACTATTGAAATCACAACATGCACATTCTTAATAGAAATGAATAGGAGTCTAAGGAAAGTCGATCAAATGATTTCCTAAGACTGAAATGAAGACGTGTGTGTGCTCCAATAAAGTTCTACTTCTAAGCTACATACTAGAAGAGAGAAAGAAGATTACATTTGTAGAACTCTCTCTACTATCCAAAGTATGATCTTGAAGTCTTCTAGGAGCTTCAATCACCATCTTTGATCATCCAATCCACTTCCTTTGCTTTCATTGATCTTTGAGTGTCATTCCTTACTAATTGATCTTCTTGATATGCTTAGGCAATGGATTAACTGCAAATAGAGGATTAGTCACAAGTATTTATGTTTTCTCATCATTAACACCAAGTAGGGAGAAGTCCTTTACTCAACAATTCTTTCCCATATGTAATTTCACTTATCCAAACACTCATCTCAACCCTTCTTTTACCAAGATTAAATCCTAGTCATTCTTCTCCGGTCCACATAATTAATTCTTTCCCATAAGTAATTCAATATTCACAAACACTCAACACAACCATTCTTTTACCAAAATTAAATCATAGACATTATTCTAGCAACCTCTTTATACATCAGCATGATATCAGCTTGTCCTAGTTAGCCCTAGAATTCAACAACAGTTATCAAATGTAATATAGATATTATACTAAAATGACATGCCAGTGTCAGATATAAAAAAAACCAACTCATGTATCAATACACGGTTCATTTAAGATTTTCCCACGCGAAATCTTTGTTCCCCAAAAATTATTAAAATTTAAAAGAACAACAAATTAGGGTAAAAATATTTAGCGGCACGAGCGCCTTCAACGCAGAACAACAAATTCGGCGTGGGCGCCTTCGACACGGAACAACAAATTCGCGCAGAACAACAAATTCGGCGCGGGCGCCTTGGGCGCGAAATAACAAAAAAAATTAACAGGCGCCTTCGGTGCGGAACAACAAATTAGCGTAAAAAAATTCGCGGGCGCCTTCGGTGCGGAACAACAAATTAGCGTAAAAAAATTCGCGGGCGCCTTAGGCGCGAAACTGGTTCACTGTGTGCTTTCAAAGTTGAACCAAATTTCAAAGCTGGACCAACTTTCAAAGCTCACATTCATGGTTTCAAAGCTCCCTTCATTTCAAAGTTGGACCAAATTTCAAATCTCACATTTATGGTTTCAAAGCTTCATCTCAACCTTTCATTTTATAAGATCAAATCACAGTCACTCTTTATCTTGTCCAAGTCAGCCCTACAATTCAAAAAGGTTGTCAAATGTATAATAGACTAGTCATAACCCGTGCTCGTAAGCACGGTTGATTTAAGATTTTCCTCCGCGAAATCTTTGTTTTCCAAAAAATTATTTTCACAGCCAAAATTGCGCAGAACAACAAATTATCGTAAAAATATTTAGCGTTACGGGCGTCTTCGACATGGAACAACAAATTCGGCGTACAACAACAAATTCGGCGCACAACAACAAATTCGACGCGAACGCCTTTGGCGCGGAAAAACAAATTAGTGTAAAAAAATTTAGCGGCCGACTTCGACACGGAACAACTAATTCGAGGCAGGTGACATTGGCACGGAACAATAAATTCAATATAAAACAACAAATTCGGTACCGACGCCTTCGACACGAAAAAACAAATTCGACGTAGAACAACAAATTCGGCGTCGGCGCCTTCGGCGCGGAACAACAAATTAGCGTAAAAAATTTAGGAGGCGCCTTTGACGTGGTCGACACGGAACAACAAATTCGGCGTAAAACAACAAATTCAGCGCGGGCGCCTTCGGCGCGGAACAACAAATTAGCGTAAAAATTCGGACGCGGGGAATTATTCTCATCTTGATACCCCATGCGTCGAAGAGACGGTGGCCCCACGTTGAGGGATAGTATTCGATCTGCAGCAGTAAGTGCAAGTTAAAGTTTTTTTTCCAAATGTATTAATTACATGCACTCTGCTATTCCCCAAACACTTTCATTCCCCAAAAAATCTCATTTCCCCAGAAACTTTCATTTCTCTAGAAATGTTGTTCCCTCCAAAATATTCCACAAAATCTCATCTCAACCATTCATTCCTCAAGATTAAATCTAAGCCATCTTTCTATCAACATGTTTGTCCTAGTCAGCCCTAGAATTCAAAAACAGTTGTCAAATGTAATATAGATTAGTCATGACCCGTGCCCGCGGGCATGGTTCATTTAAAATTTCCCCCGCGAAATCTTTGTTCCCCAAAAAATTATTTCCACAGCGAAAATTTAAAAGAACAAAAAATTCACGTAAAAATATTTAGCGGCTTGGGCATCTTCGGCATGGAATAACAAATACGGCGCGGGCGCCTTCGGCGCGGGACAACAAATTTGGCTTGAAACAACAAATTCGGCGTGGAACAACAAATTAGTGTAGAAAAATTTAGCGGACGCCCTCGGAGCGGAACAACAAACATCAGGGTATTTTTCGGTGATGGTATTAACTTAATTTTTTTACGCTAATTTGTTGTTCCGCTAAATTTTTTTACTTTGTTTAATTTAATGGATCATAATTCTCCACAATCTTTCCCAATACACTTTTAATCTCAAAGTTTAGGTTCCTAATACCCCTTTTCCCTCAAAATTTAATCTCCACAATCTTTCCCAAGACACTTTTAATTTCAAAGTGTTGGTTCCGAAGACACCCCCCCAATTTAAGTTTTCCCACTAAAATTTTCACACAATCAAATCTCAACCATTGATTTACCAAGATTAAATCTCAGCCACTCTTTAACTTGTCCTAGTCTGCCCTAGAATTCAAAAAAGGTTGTCAAATGTATAATAGATATGTACTAGTCATAACACGTGCCCGCGGGCATAGTTCATTTAAGATTTTCTCCCGCGAAATCTTGGTTCACTAAAAAATTATTTCCACAGCCAAAATTGCGTTGAACAACAAATTAGGATAAAAATATTTAGCGGCACGGGCGTGTCATGCCCTATTTTGCACCATACGAGTATTCTACCGAACACACGTGGTATTTCTACTTACGATACATGGGTATGCATGAAATAAGCATAGATATCAATGTATGTGACGTAATGCAAGGGGGATTGGGCCGTAATATGTGGCTAAGAGACGAGAAATCGAGAATGAGTGCGGGAGAAGTGCGAAAGACGTCGTGAGTGTAAAACAACAGGAATGTGTTAGACGTGTGATCACTCCTTATTTTACACCCTTTTTCCGCATATTTGCATGCCATTTAGATCGCCCAAATCATGTTTTTCACGATATATCGACGATATTGCGATGCTTTTCACGATTTGTTGTTTTTGTCGCATTTCAGGTAATTTGGCGCGATTTGGAGTGATCTCGAGATGCGCTTACTCTAGACGGTCACCAACGACCTCCACGAGGGGTATTTTGCTGTTGGAAAGGAGCGGAAGAAGAACGGACGTCGCAGGAGCGACGAGGAGGCCAAAATAAGCAGATTGGGCATTTTTTGTGTCCCACTCGGCCGAGTGGAGGAGCCACTCGGCCGACCAGCGAGACACTGCTCGGCCGACCAGAACAGACACGATTTATGTGTGCACTCGGCCGAGCACTGAAGACCACATCGGCCGAGTGACGAGACCCCGTCCGCCCGAGTGACGCCCATACGAAGCCCTTCCAAAACATCCAAGTTACTGTTTTTCGGCTGCCTGAACTTCAGAAGACCCACTCGGCCGAGTGGTTAATCCCGTCCGCCCGAGTACTATGAAGCCATCGGCCGAGTGACGACAACTCACTCGGCCGAGCCGCCCCCGAGGTAGAGACCCCTGAAAGCCCCGACTTACTGGAAAATTAAAGGGTTTTCACTCGGCCGAGCGACCTTTGTCACTCGGCCGAGTGCGATGCGCTGCCTGTAGCGAAAACTGCGGAAAACAGGCTGTGCATGGGTATTTTGGTCACAGTTTTTGGACGATTTTGAGGGCTATTTAAACCCTGTTTTTACCCTAGTTTAGAGAGCCTCTCTCTTAGATTTTTTGCAGCTTTTTTAGATTAGTTTTTAGCTTTATTCTTGTGATTGGAGAGGAGACAAAGATTGGAATTTTGTTGGATTAATTGAAGAACTCCATTGGTTTGCATCTCTTTTCCTTAAAAATTCTATTTTTATTGCTTATCTCAATATTGTGATGAATTCCATTGCCTATTTCAACGATTATTTTTGTGATCTTGCTATGATTTGTGAGTAGTCTCCACGTCTTGGGGCGTGGGGATGAACCCTACAAGCCCATTTTCATATTTGTGATAAATTGGTAGAAATTGTGCTAGAATTGTTATTAGGGATTAGATTGGGATCAATTTACTACGGATGGCTAGGTATTCATATCAATTGGGATTTGCAAGAGATTGGATCCCAATTTGATAGGAAACCCTAGAAATCCGAATTGGGTTGGAGTCGGATTTTCGAAGCATCGGTTTGCAAGAGATTGGACCGATACTAGGATTTCCGGTTGCAATTCCGTGCCAATACCCGTTTGCAAGAGATTGGACGGGCAGGAACTATCCTAATCTAGGTCGTGGACCGAGTTTGCAAGAGATTGGGCTTGGTGCGCGATTGGACGATGATGTTGATCCTAATGCTAGCTTCCCTAGGCTAGGGTTTGCAAGAGATTGGACCCAAACCTAGGATAGCTATAGACCGGCAACAGCGCGAGAGCGTGAGCTTGGTTCTACATTCAGTTGCAACTAGTTCATCCAAATTCTCATTCAAGCAATTTTGATACCGATAAACCGCATTTATGAAATACGGTGAGTAGCGGGGATTCCCCATTCCCTAGACGTTCTTTATTTGATTTGATATTTCCGCATTTTTGTCTGACGATTGTGACAGGATCGCCAAAGGTAAATTTCTCTCTTAAATAGCCAGGTTGATTTGAACAAGCACGGTCATTCGTCCTCCCTGTGTTCGATAACCCGCTTGCCGCTATACCGTGCGCTTGCGGTAAAACTACAACCGTTCTTTGGGTCACATCCCGGAGCGATCAACGTGTGTGTGTGATGCATGCATGCATGCATGGATGTGCGTGGATGTATGTAGGGAGAGCGATGCTAGTGTGAAAGGGGCTAGGGGTCAATGGCAAACCCCGTAAATTTTTAGAAAGGTTAGGGGCAAAACAGTCATTTGGACTCAAGCTGCTGTGCGTACATACTAAAGTTGTGTGTGCATAAAGTAATGGCAAACTTGTAAATACCTAGAACTTGGAGGGGTACTTTGGTCATTTAACTAAGTGCATGCTTATCCTAGAGAAGTTTCTAGTAATAGATATTTTAGGAGAATTCTCTCCTTTCTTCTTTACTCTTCTTTTCTTTTCTTCTTTCATTTTCCTTTCCCATTTTCTCCCCTACATGGCCGGCCACCCTTTCCCTTCTTTCACCCTCCATCATCAAATGAAAACCCTAAATTCCATTCACAAATAGAAGGAGCCCAAGTTTGCTTGAAGAGAGAAGAAGGTGGAGAAGAAAGATGGAGTAGGAGAGGAGGAAACCCAAGATTTTTGAGGTAGGATTGCAACTTGGGCTTGGAATTCTAATTAAGGGTTCTTGTTACCATGTTTTATATCATGTTTTACTTAAAATGAAGCAGGAGTAGCCAAATCTAAGTTCCATGATTTGATTTCACTCATCACCCTTTGTAATTCCATGCAAAAATTGCCTCTTTGGGAACCTGAAATTCTGTTGTGTGTTAATTCTTGAATTAGGGTTAATGTAGATTGAATTAGGTTTCGAAAAAATATGTGCTTGTAGATCCTGAAGGTCTACCCCAAAATCATATAAATTTTGATATATGTTCAATTCAGAAATTAGGAGTAAAAATTCCATCTTTATAACATGTCTGTTTGATTTCCAGTTTTGACACAATTTAGTAAAATTGATCTCAACACCTGCACACACTATGGAATTTCATGTTCTTGGTCTTGTTGGAAAGGTAACAAGTTTTTCTAAAATTTCCGCACATTGCTTATATTTTGAATTTCTGGCTGCAACATGCTCAAAATTGGCTTTTAATACAGACCCTGAAATCTGTCTGGAAAACAGATTTGACAGACTTTGCCAAATAATTCACTATAAATCATATACTCAATATTTTCGCCTGAAATTTCATCTGTGAATCCAGGACTAACATATCTATAACTTTCATTAGAAAGTTTAGCTAAATTCTGACCATAATTGGGTGATATGAGCCATCTTTTATGACTGCATGTGTATTTCCTGCAAGCTGCATGGATATGTGGTGTGATGAATTGTGCATTGTTGCTAATCCACCCTCTATGATACATAACTATTGTTTTTTTACATGGAAGATATGATGATAATATGTTTTGTTAATTGGATTGCTAATGTGGTTATGGACATATACGTCACGCTCACCACGTGTTTGTGAAAATGCCTAAGTGAAGGCAAATGCCAGAAATATGAGGAATACTCAATCATATGGTTATGAAATGAGATTTGATTTGAACATGTAATGTTGGGAGCATGTCATGCATGTCACTATATGTGATGTGATGATGGGTTGATATGACTACTATGGAGGTCATGACACTTCGGTGCATGACCCATGTTGATATGAATATGGAATGTGATGTCATGCAACATGACTCCTTCATTACTAAAATGATAAAATGAAACTCTTAAATGTATCAGTCCTCTCTAATAAGGGTGAGTTAGAAAAACCCGGGTTTAGGTGGAATTTGAGTAAATTGTGGATATGAGGCCTGGACTGAGAAGTTGAGGGAAATGATTATGTGATATGTGATATTTATGCCCACTCGCCTTTACCAGGAGTGGAGGGGATATTTATACCCACTCGCCTTTACCGGGAGTGGAGGGGACATACGGAGGTTGTGTTATTATGTGGAGATCCTCACTCCTGCCAGGGACAGGGGAACGGAGAGGCCCGGTGTCGTACAGTGCCCGTGTCCACTGCGCTGTGTGCTATATTCACCCCAAATTTGGGGTGAAGTCCAGGTCCTGGTATCACACAGTTTACCCAAGTTTCCAAATAAATAAATCAACAGACTGTTGTTCTATATATTGCTTCTTCTGTTTTGCAATGCTTCCATTTCTCTTTGCCTGCTTGATTGTGACACTGTGGTTACAATTGGCACTTGTGATTCCTCTTTTAGTATATGTTGTGTGAACTTTTGTATTTTTATTCGTGCTGACCTTTTTCTTGCAGTAGCTCAACATCAAACCGCAGGTATGATTCCTCACTTAGCTGTTTACTTTTCGTCACATTATTTAGTTGCACGCCTTATTTATCTTACATTGCTTCGTGGTTGATAACCTTAAATAAGTGTTCCAAATCCAAGTTGGTTTCTACTGGGGCACGCATTGACGTGCTCCTCCCTATTTTTCAGGTAGCAGGGGTAGCATGGTTGGTGATGACTTGGAGTGGGTTTCAGGAGTGACAACTGTAGCTTGTAGTGTGACATGGTTGTTGTAACAGCCTGTTTTCATCAAGACAACTATTTATGTGTTTAACCTATTTTCAATTTTTTTAAAAACTATTTTATAATAGTTTGTTAGGAGTTTTACGATTTCAAAAATTTCTTATAAAAATATTTTGAAGTATCAAACTAGTTATGAAGTATTTTAGTAGGTTCGGGTTTCAACAAATACCTCTGAATAATCTGATAAAAATTCATTTTCAATTATTACCGTTTTGGCTTAATGAATTTATTTTCTATTCAAACATCTTCAAAACTTTTTCAAACTTTTACAGTATCATTCTATGATCGTTTAGGGCTTCCCACATTAATTTCGTCATTTTCGGAAGCTAAATCAATAGAGAACCCGCAGACCCGCTTCCTAAACATTTTGGGCTAAAACTAGTATCCCCGTAGCTCAAACCCTGAAATGGATCTCGTATTTACGATCCTCACGACGATACGGACCCGTGGGTATGTTTTCGTAATTTTTCGGACACATTTACTAGTAGGGGAAAAATCGTAATTTCGTTTTTGTATTTTACAAAATACTTTCACGAATAGAGTTTTACTTTTTACTAATCACTTACCTTAACCCTCACCTACTCTCACGTTGGCAGCCCACGAGGAACTTGCCAAGCCAATTTCCACACTTAGTCAATTCCCTATACCTAATCACCACCTAACCCATTTATTACATTTGATTAACACCTAATCTTAACCCTATAAATACCCCTTAACCCCCCTTCTCTCTCTAATTAACCCACCGGGCCACCGTGAAAATCTCTCTTCCACTCACTCCCGTTCTCTCTCTCTCTCTCTCTCTCTCTCTCTCTCTCTCTCTCTCTCTCTCTCTCTCTCTCTCTCTCCTGTGCAAAAGCACGAACCCAGACAAACCCCATCTCTCTCTCTCTCCCCTACCCTTCACAGCGGCCACCGAGCAGGCCCCAGCTCCATTCGAAAACGCATCCGCCCCCGCCTTCGACCACACCCCCACGCCCGCCTGAAGCCCGACGGCTTCGTCACCTCCGAAGCTCCGCCCAACCACGAAACCCCTCGAGTGGAGTAGGAGAGGAGGAAACCCAAGATTTTTGAGGTAGGATTGCAACTTGGGCTTGGAATTCTAATTAAGGGTTCTTGTTACCATGTTTTATATCATGTTTTACTTAAAATGAAGCAGGAGTAGCCAAATCTAAG
The DNA here is from genome assembly GCA_030789695.1 of Scilla litardierei. Taxonomy (NCBI): domain Eukaryota; kingdom Viridiplantae; phylum Streptophyta; class Magnoliopsida; order Asparagales; family Asparagaceae; genus Scilla; species Scilla litardierei. The sequence goes on along the minus strand of CM061137.1, from coordinate 11,477,920 downwards.
TTCCATGATTTGATTTCACTCATCACCCTTTGTAATTCCATGCAAAAATTGCCTCTTTGGGAACCTGAAATTCTGTTGTGTGTTAATTCTTGAATTAGGGTTAATGTAGATTGAATTAGGTTTCGAAAAAATATGTGCTTGTAGATCCTGAAGGTCTACCCCAAAATCATATAAATTTTGATATATGTTCAATTCAGAAATTAGGAGTAAAAATTCCATCTTTATAACATGTCTGTTTGATTTCCAGTTTTGACACAATTTAGTAAAATTGATCTCAACACCTGCACACACTATGGAATTTCATGTTCTTGGTCTTGTTGGAAAGGTAACAAGTTTTTCTAAAATTTCCGCACATTGCTTATATTTTGAATTTCTGGCTGCAACATGCTCAAAATTGGCTTTTAATACAGACCCTGAAATCTGTCTGGAAAACAGATTTGACAGACTTTGCCAAATAATTCACTATAAATCATATACTCAATATTTTCGCCTGAAATTTCATCTGTGAATCCAGGACTAACACATCTATAACTTTCATTAGAAAGTTTAGCTAAATTCTGACCATAATTGGGTGATATGAGCCATCTTTTATGACTGCATGTGTATTTCCTGCAAGCTGCATGGATATGTGGTGTGATGAATTGTGCATTGTTGCTAATCCACCCTCTATGATACATAACTATTGTTTTTTTACATGGAAGATATGATGATGATATGTTTTGTTAATTGGATTGCTAATGTGGTTATGGACATATACGTCACGCTCACCACGTGTTTGTGAAAATGCCTAAGTGAAGGCAAATGCCAGAAATATGAGGAATACTCAATCATATGGTTATGAAATGAGATTTGATTTGAACATGTAATGTTGGGAGCATGTCATGCATGTCACTATATGTGATGTGATGATGGGTTGATATGACTACTATGGAGGTCATGACACTTCGGTGCATGACCCATGTTGATATGAATATGGAATGTGATGTCATGCAACATGACTCCTTCATTACTAAAATGATAAAATGAAACTCTTAAATGTATCAGTCCTCTCTAATAAGGGTGAGTTAGAAAAACCCGGGTTTAGGTGGAATTTGAGTAAATTGTGGATATGAGGCCTGGACTGAGAAGTTGAGGGAAATGATTATGTGATATGTGATATTTATGCCCACTCGCCTTTACCAGGAGTGGAGGGGATATTTATACCCACTCGCCTTTACCGGGAGTGGAGGGGACATACGGAGGTTGTGTTATTATGTGGAGATCCTCACTCCTGCCAGGGACAGGGGAACGGAGAGGCCCGGTGTCGTACAGTGCCCGTGTCCACTGCGCTGTGTGCTATATTCACCCCAAATTTGGGGTGAAGTCCAGGTCCTGGTATCACACAGTTTACCCAAGTTTCCAAATAAATAAATCAACAGACTGTTGTTCTATATATTGCTTCTTCTGTTTTGCAATGCTTCCATTTCTCTTTGCCTGCTTGATTGTGACACTGTGGTTACAATTGGCACTTGTGATTCCTCTTTTAGTATATGTTGTGTGAACTTTTGTATTTTTATTCGTGCTGACCTTTTTCTTGCAGTAGCTCAACATCAAACCGCAGGTATGATTCCTCACTTAGCTGTTTACTTTTCGTCACATTATTTAGTTGCACGCCTTATTTATCTTACATTGCTTCGTGGTTGATAACCTTAAATAAGTGTTCCAAATCCAAGTTGGTTTCTACTGGGGCACGCATTGACGTGCTCCTCCCTATTTTTCAGGTAGCAGGGGTAGCATGGTTGGTGATGACTTGGAGTGGGTTTCAGGAGTGACAACTGTAGCTTGTAGTGTGACATGGTTGTTGTAACAGCCTGTTTTCATCAAGACAACTATTTATGTGTTTAACCTATTTTCAATTTTTTTAAAAACTATTTTATAATAGTTTGTTAGGAGTTTTACGATTTCAAAAATTTCTTATAAAAATATTTTGAAGTATCAAACTAGTTATGAAGTATTTTAGTAGGTTCGGGTTTCAACAAATACCTCTGAATAATCTGATAAAAATTCATTTTCAATTATTACCGTTTTGGCTTAATGAATTTATTTTCTATTCAAACATCTTCAAAACTTTTTCAAACTTTTACAGTATCATTCTATGATCGTTTAGGGCTTCCCACATTAATTTCGTCATTTTCGGAAGCTAAATCAATAGAGAACCCGCAGACCCGCTTCCTAAACATTTTGAGCTAAAACTAGTATCCCCGTAGCTCAAACCCTGAAATGGATCTCGTATTTACGATCCTCACGACGATACGGACCCGTGGGTATGTTTTCGTAATTTTTCGGACACATTTACTAGTAGGGGAAAAATCGTAATTTCGTTTTTGTATTTTACAAAATACTTTCACGAATAGAGTTTTACTTTTTACTAATCACTTACCTTAACCCTCACCTACTCTCACGTTGGCAGCCCACGAGGAACTTGCCAAGCCAATTTCCACACTTAGTCAATTCCCTATACCTAATCACCACCTAACCCATTTATTACATTTGATTAACACCTAATCTTAACCCTATAAATACCCCTTAACCCCCCTTCTCTCTCTAATTAACCCACCGGGCCACCGTGAAAATCTCTCTTCCACTCACTCCCGTTCTCTCTCTCTCTCTCTCTCTCTCTCTCTCTCTCTCTCTCTCTCTCTCTCTCTCTCTCTCTCTCTCTCTCTCTCTCTCCTGTGCAAAAGCACGAACCCAGACAAACCCCATCTCTCTCTCTCTCCCCTACCCTTCACAGTGGCCACCGAGCAGGCCCCAGCTCCCTTCGACAACGCATCCGCCCCCGCCTTCGACCACACCCCCACGCCCGCCTGAAGCCCGACGGCTTCGTCACCTCCGAAGCTCCGCCCAACCACGAAGCCCCTCGAGTGGCCCACGACGTCGCTCCGACCCCCTCCTCTCCGCTCTGACAACTCGAAGAAGCCGCCACCGCTTCTCTGTCGAGCGTCGACACCCCCGAAGCCATCAACACCGCTTCGAGCCACCCCTACGACGTCGACGAGCCCGCTGCTGCAGCAACGCCCCCGCCGACGCTCCGTCCCGCCTCTGCGACGCACGCCGCCCTCCGCCGACGACTTCTCCTCTCTGCCCACGAGCCCTGCCCACGCTTTTCCGTTCGCCACCACCCAGACGACGTCACGAAGCCTCCACCGCTTCCTCCTTCGCCGGAGACACAGTGCCCATCCCCGAACATCACTCCGCCCGCTCGATCGCTCACCGCCGATGCTTCGCTCTCCGACCCATGCCGCTGCTCCGTTGCGCCACCACGTTTCGACGACACCCCGCTGCCGCCTGCGCCGCCCATCCACCGTCGTCGCCGCCACGAGCTCGCTGCCATCCGACGTCGAGAGCACAGAACCCCTCCCCCGCCTCGCATGCACGTAGGAACGAGCGAAGGTGAGGTTTGAAAAAGAAAACGTATTTTTTTAAATACGAATCCGTATGTATTGGTAAATACTCGTATATAACAATTATTAAATAGTTTTATTAGCTTTAAATTAATAATAAATAATATAAGAAATCAGAAAAATATGAGACTAGCTCCAGAAAATCAGAAATGACATTCTGGACCCAATGGCACTAGTTTCATCTCGATCCGATGCTTAGTTTTTCCAGAATTAATTTTTAAGCCTAAAAGTTAAATATGTTATTTTCGTTCAAAAATCCGTAACTTGATATTTTCACGTACACTAATATGTGAGAAAAATATATGCTATAGTACTCTTCGAGACGGTCATTTTGACAGCTCACTTGAATCTTTCCGATGCAGATTGCATCCAGAATAAATTGTTGAATAATTACGTTATTAATTGAAGAATAGTTTTAAAATTGGTTTTGGGCTTTTAAAAATTATAAAAAATTACAATAATTTTCAGAAGAATATTTTCTCTTGTATAAAAATTATTTTCAACCTATCTAGCCTATAGAAAAATTTAAAACGTTTTTCAGCACCGTTTCAATCCGTTTAAAAATCAAAACGATCAAGTTCAATAAATAGAAAATAGTGTGTGCTTTAACCAATTGTTTCTTGTGATTGCAGGTACCAATTCTTGTGCACCAACATCCGTAGAAGCCCTAAAACCAGTTCCGGCTTGCTACGTCGATCTCAAAATCAGTAAGTCACGACGAATTCTAAAATTAGAAAATTAGTTAGTGTCCCTGTATGGAATTAGGAACACCACCTAAAGCCTCAGAACGACTACTTGACTTGAACTGAACTAGAGACCTAATCTAATAGAAAAAGCAATCAACTACAGATTACTTTGCCAACTTTCAACTTTGGTGGTTGTAGCACACAATCATCAACTTGGGTAAATTGTGTGCTAAACAACACTACTACATGCTCGAAGCATGGAATTGGTATCACCATTTTTGGACTTGTCTTTATCCTCAGATCGCTTTGGCACAGTCTGTCTTGGAATGAGTTACTATTCTCTGAAAGTCAACCAGTGTCTTGGTTTGACTTGTAACATGTGGAATATCTTGTGGAATATCTTGTGGAACATCTCATGGAACATCATGAAAGGAACATGTACATAGAACACTTGACACTTCACTGGGGTTTTGGGGTAACTCATAGTTTGAGAGAGTGCGGGAGTGACTGGAGTTCAATCTTCCCGTCCTGTCGCCTGAGTTTTGGCATCCCGTCGTGCTGCCTGGGTTTCGGTAAAATACATGTCTTGCTGCCTGTGTTTCGGCATTCGTCTGGGTCGCGCCCAGGCAAGAGATGAACTCGATGATCACATATTGTACTCTCTGACTTGAGTCACGTAGTGTAGTTACTTTTGCACAGTCACTTTTACTTTACGCATTACCGTCACCTTTACTTTACGCAGTACATACACTTTACCTACTACACATGTGCAGTCACAATACTTTACTTGTCGTACTTTTAGCTACAACAGTAGTATGTTTCTTGCTTAGCCTGCTTTACACTTACTCTACCACAGTACAGTTGTTCTCCTTTCTAGCTCAGTTTACTTTTACTACTCAGTTGTGTACAGTTGTTGCTCAGTACTTTACTTTTCACTCTGGTCTGCTCGTACGTAGTTACTTTTGTCATACTTGTGCATTGCTTCTTTTCTATAATTAGAATTGTTGTGACTTACCTACGGTTCCATCTCTGTGGCACCGCAGACGACGCACATATGGAGGTAGATGTTCCTGAGCTAATAGCGCCAGAATTCGACCGCAGCTTCCAGAGTTATTTTCACTTATGTACTTTTCTTCTTTCATGTATATTTGTTGGGACATCTTGTACAGTATGGATTGTAATAAGTGGATACTATTTGAGTATTTTTGTACATCTCTGCATCGTGGCTGTTTTGTTTTCACTGGTAACCTGCAGGACCTGCGCAAATATCAAAAAGTAACGGGCCCCCGGAAAGCGGGTCGTTACAGTTGTCTTGTGAGTGGAGAGTGGCGATGTATATGTAATGGTGTACTTGGACTATGTATATTAGTGTAAGTTGTTATATACATGATATGTTGTTGTTGATCTATGTATTTATGAGGTTGTTTTGATGTTACTGTGAAGCTTCACTTATACTATCCCAGCATGTGCGCAGTGACCTGCAAGTTCTGTTTCTCATTTCACTTTCTTTTCTCTCATCACCCTCACTCTTCATGATACTTGGAGGAAAAAAATGTATTTAAAAATTTCCAGGTAGTCTGGGGAGAGGGGCGTGACAGGGCGTCTTCGACGCGGAACAACAATTCGGTGCGGGTGCCTTTGGCCTGGAATAACAAATACGGCGTAGAACAACAAATTCGACGCGGGTGCCTTCGGCCTGGAACAACAAACTCGGTGTAGAACAACAAATTCGGCGCTGGCACCTTCGGCGCGGAACAACAAATTATCGTAAAAAAAATTGGCGCGGGCGTCTTAGCCGCGAAATAACAAATTAGCGTAAAAAAATTTAGCAGTCACCTTCGACGCGGGAAATTATTCTCATCTTGTTACCTCATGTGTCGAAGAGACGATGAGCCCTGCATTGAGTGATAGATCATTCTATCTGCAGTAGCATTCAACCTGCAGCATTATATGCAAGTTAAAGTTTTTTCCCAAATGCATTAATTGCGTTCACTCTGCTATTCTCTAGAAACTTTTATTTCCCCAAAAACTTTCATTTCCACATAAATATTTTTTCCTCCAAAACTTTACACAAAATCTCATCTCAACCATTCATTTCTCAAGATTAAATCTCATCCGTTCTTCTATCAACCCTTTTGTCATAGTCAGCTTGTCCTAGTCAGCCATATGATTCAAAAACAGTTGTCAAATGTAATATAGATAGTCATAACACATGCCCGTGGGAACGGTTCATTTAAGATTTTCACCGCGAAATATTTGTTCCCAAAAAATTATTAAAATTTAAAAGAACAACAAATCAGTGTAAAAAAATTTAGCGACGCTGAACAACAAATCGGCATAAAAAATTTAACGGGTGCCTTCGGCGCGGAACAACAAATTAGCATAAAAAAATTTCGCTTACACCTTTGGCGCAGAACAATAAATTATCGTAAAAAAATTTCTCGGTTACCACTTGAAACAGGTTCGCTGGCTGCTTTCAAAGTTGGACCAAATTTCAAACCTGGACCAAATTTCAAAGCTCATATTCATGATTTCAAAGCTCCCTTTTTTGAATTAAATCTTGACCATTTGATGCAAAGGATGTGGATGTATCCCGATCGTTGTTGATGACTGGGGCTTGTCCAGTCAGCCCTATGATTCAAAACCAATTGTGTTTTATAGAATATATTAGTTGAAATAGTTTGCATTCTTTTTTATTCATCGGAAAGCATTAAAGAACCCTCAACCATCCTGATACTGCTCATCCGAAAGCCGTGAAAACAGGAGGCCTTCCTATGATGTCACATATACTGGTAATGTTCTCGGCCACGAACGCTTAACTTTGGAGTTCTCATGTAACAGAAAGAAGCTATTGAAAGACGCACACACTAATTAAAAGCAAATAGTTTAGAATTATGTTCTTTTTTGTCCTCCCTTTGCCCCTCCATGTTTGTATGAACGAATTTATTATTTTTAATATAAATAAAAAGGCAAAGAAACCCAATTGCTTAAAATATAATCGTGTTTATAAAATGGATTTCTGTTGAGAATTGATTTCTATTTAATTCCCAAGATTGAAAGAGAGATTAAAGTATAAATTAAATAGAATTAAGTATATGACCAATGGTTTGGCCATAACCCAATCGTCTTCATTGACTAGGAATCATATGAATTTAGAATAAATTTTTTAAAAATAGGAATAATAAAAGAGCAACTCATATTTGATTGGAAGAAAACTATGATTAATTGAACTACTATTATATCTCACTAATTTGAATTTTTAATTGATTGAGCTTGTACTCTTTGAAATCACTTTATTACACATGACTTGCCATCAAGTTATATTGATCCAGCCATGGTCACATTGATAAGATGGGCTCAGTTATTGTGTGAACGCTCGGGAGATGCTTGCATTCATGGTATTTATGGCAGTTATGGCCCAAACCGTATGGTTTCCTCATGCAGCCATCAATGGCGACCGTTTTCTCCAATTTATGTTGGCTGTTAGCATGTCTTTAATGGCAATAACTTGACAGTAATAAAGGCTCACCCCGTCAATAAAAAGTCTCCCCAACAATGGAAGAGTGGGGGGGGGGGGGCGAAAACCTTTGGCTACATCTTCTCGAAAACAACTTATAGAGGCTCGACCGAAATCGACTTCTTCTACAGGTGGCAACAAACAGATCGCCTTCTCCGTAATCAGCTTCTTCTTGGAGATTCTTTCTCTTTAAAGATCAAAGCTTGCTGATTTATTTCTTGGTCCCTCTCACAGGCAATCTCTTATATAAGCTCGGGTCACATGAGCCTCACACAACTCCAGACCGCTCACAAAGACGATAAAGGTTAGACAGTCTGAAACGACTTCAAACTATTTAGATATCTTCTAATAGTGCATTCTCCGACCTAAGCACTACATGCTCTCCGTAGCTCGGCGAGACCACTACTGGCAGGTCTGCCTAATAGACCGGACTTAGTTGCCCCCGTGCCTCATTTGAGTCATGTGTAGACTTAAGTATCGGAGGGGATTGGGTCGGACCCCAGGTTTGGCACTCCCTCACGAGCTGTTTGTGCTGCATGCAACTCGAAGATAACTCAGACTGGAGCCTAGCAAGTTCAAATCAAGGTCTGATCGGTCTGCTTGGACCAGCTCAGAGGCAATTTGCCCAGTTCAGATCAACAACCAGCTCCAGCAGCTAGGACTAATAGATAACTCAAATCAGCAACTGCAACCAAATGATCCAACAATCTACACACACACCTCAGATTGTTGGATTCACCATTCAACAATTGGTGCCGTCGGTGGAAAACTATTCGAGTTCATCCATGTCTACACCGACGATGAATTGGCCCACCAACCAAAGGCATAAGAGGCCAACGCCTAAAGGGGCAGCACATGTCACGCTGCTTCTAGTAACGACCTATGCAAGATTACCTACATGGGACGACTTATACGGCCTCCGCCATCCGAGCTCATCCAATAGCTTGGATGAGGTATTATCGGTAAAACAAGCTAACCGAGCAAACCATTGTGTTTATTTCGGTTTCTGTTTTTTGCCGAGCTAGCGTATTTTTTCGAGCTGACATATCTTCGACAAATGTACCCAAGAGGACATTTAATTGGCCTTATTTCCACTTTATCTTTACTTAAATGCGCAGGCCCACATATCAGCTCAATCTCATTGGCTAGCCGTCTATAGGTCAAGCAGACACTCCATTCACAGGTCGACCCAGCAATACGATCAGGGTATGTCTGAAGACCACGTGGGATAATGGGCTATACAACCGGTGGGGACGCCTTTACGGGCCAATCTAGATATACGATTGGGGACACCTTGCAGGCTGGTCTGATGTAGGTCTTGGGGTCACTCCCCTCGCGAGTCGACCTAGATATTCGTCGGCTGTACGTCGGGGGGTACTCCACTCGTAGGCCGACCTAGTTATTCGTCGGTTGTAGGTCATGGGGCCACTCCCATCGCAGATAACTCTGAAGACCTCGTGGTCTAACTAGCTATACGATCGAGGATAACTCTTCAAACCTCGTGGGCTAAATCTGGCAATATAATCGACGATTATTATTGTTCTCAGAAGATCTCACGAGCCGAATCAAGCTATATGATCGGGGATTATTATTATTCTCAAATAGTTATTATTCTCAGAAGATCTTTTGGGCCGAATCTGGCTATACGATCATGGATTATTATTATTCTCAGAAGACCTCGCGGGTCGAATCTGGCTATATGATCGGGGATTATTATTATTCTCAGAAGACCTCGCGGACCGAATCTGGCTAAACGTGCTTCTTTTCGTATAGTGATAACACTTTCTCTTTTTAGCACTCCACCCCATGGAAAAATCTGGTTGCCTTTGGTTGGCATTCATGGGTCTCATTCTACTTGTTACCCAGACTAGTACGCGCCTTCTTCTTAATCGCCCGATCTTGCTCTCAGACACTGGTTTTTTCAATGATCAGGGATTATTATTGCTCTCAACTGACCTCGCGAGTCGAATCTGGCTATACACTTGGTGTCTCTTTTCTCTCATGCATGCCACATCACCCGACCTCAACCTTTGCAGTGGTTGAGATCTGGAGATGTGGGCCATTGATACAGCATTGGTCTCATTGATAAACTCGGCTCAGTTATTTTGTGAATGCTCGAGAGATACTTGCATTCATGACATTTATAGTATTTATGGCCTAAATCGCTGGGCTTCCTCGCCTATGGCTTGCCATCAATGGCAACAATTTTGTCCACTTTATGCTGGCTGTCAAGTCCTTCTTTAACGACAATAACTCGACAGTAATAAAGGCTCACCCCGCCTATAAAAAGTCTTCCCAACAATGGGTAAGTGTGGGGCCGGATAACTTTGGCTACATCTTCTCGGAAACAGCTCTAGAGGCTCGACTTAGATCGACTTCTTCTACAAGAAACAATAAACAGATCAACTTCTCTGGAATCCTCTTCTTCTTGGAGATTTTTTCTATTTAGAGCTCGGAGCTTGCTAATTTCTTTCTTAGTCCATATCACAAGCAATCTTTTGGATAAGCTCGGGTTGCAAGAGCCTCGCCCAACTCCAGATCGCTCACAAGAACAATAAATATTAAACAGTCTGAAACGACTTCAGATTATTCAGGTATATTCTAAACAGGACCGTTTCCGACCTAATCACTACATGCACTCCTTAGTTTGGCCTGAAAATTACTGGCGGATCTGCTTAATATATCGGCCTTAGTTGCATATGAGCCTCATTTGAGTCACATGTTGACTTAAGCATCAGATGAGATTAGGTCAGACCCCAGGTCTGGCCCTCTCTCACTCGCTGTTTGTGTTGTATGCATCTCAGAGATAGCTCAAACCGGAGCCTGACCAGATCGGATCGAGGTCTAATCGGTCTGCTCGGACCAACCCAGAGTTAATTTGCCCAGTTTTGATCAACAGCCCGTTCCAGCAGCTTGGACCGAGAGATAGCTCAGATCAACAGATGCAACCAAAGGATCCAACAACATACACACATCAGATTGGCGGATTCACCCGTCAACAGTGGTTGTGTTGTGTATTGTTTTCTTTTGTTTGCCCCTATATATGAACACCTTTATAGTTGTCTGGATTTGTAGGGATGCTTTCTTGTTTCATTAAGATCTTTATAATGGACACAGATAGTCTTTTGATTCATCACTATTCGCGAAATTTTTTAACGTGAACTGATTCTTATATGCATATAGTTATGCAAATTCTGATAATTGGGGGGGGGGGGGGGGCAACGCTCAAGTGGGTCCGCCCCTGCTTATAAGCCAATATTGTCATCTTATCGACAGAAAAATATTTCGGGCACAGAATTATATATGAACACTTTGATCCATAATTTGGTGTCCCATGCATTGCTAGACAATAGAACCATGCAAGAAAAATAAACATAGATATAATGTATGAAGTAATTTAATTGTTAAAAAATTCGAGCTTTTGCCAGGACATTTATATTTTCAATCGGCTACATGGAAGGAATATACCTCAAATATCAACCTTTTATTTATGCACTTGAGGATATCAAATGAGATATTTAGTTTGTAATGTTGTAGGTCTTGATAAAGATTACTATTGGTTACCCCCAATACCTTATTGCACCAGAATTATTGTATATTGGAAAGTAAATCTACAATGCGAAACAAATCTCCCATTATCAATGAAAGTACGAGTCAAACAAACAGGTTAAAAATATAGGCAATTATTTTTTCCTTACGTTTACAAATCATCTTAATAAAAGAGAGCTCACTTTACCGAGTATGCTCATTTGAAATGCATGATCCAGAAGAGAAATGGTGAGGATTCTGAATCACAACATGTATGTGACTATTGAATACCTTCATGTTTTAAAAAAGAAGCAGCTTAATCTCATTTTGCAATACTCCTCCATATTTCAATCTTTTCATCACGCATACCCGCCCCCCAAATACTCTTTCCGATACTGATGTTATCAAATCTAATTTACCAAATTTCCTAGAATCAGTTATCCAATGACTGATCCAGGTTGCTAAGCTGAGACAGAAACTAGTATACATTGATCGTTGAAAAGACTAAAAGTTGATGCCCACACACCCCCCCTCCTCTGGGGGGGCTGCCATCACATTGAATAACAGCTCCCAAAAACATTGATGTATTCAAAGACCTCTCAATCATAACATGTTGTTGCCTCATTTGTAGGAATTCATGGATGCCTGAATCTCTTCCAAAGTGCGTCCCTTAGTTTCGGGCACCAACTGCGCCACAAACAAAACCGTTGATGCGCAAACTGCAGAGAAGATCAGAAAGGTACCTGGAACAGAAAGAGCTTTCAGATTTTATTGGACAGTAATATGAAACATATCATATTATATGTGTTCTTATTTTTCCTGGATGATGTTCTGCGATTTGATGGTTTCTAGAGTTCTAAGAAAATTGGACCCAAAAGGGCAAAAAAATTGTGGAACAAGGCATGATGCTCCAAAATTATTATAGATCAGCTAGAAAAGATACAAGACATTTCAAAATCATGAAAACAATGAAGTGTAGCCCAATCAAATAGTATTGGTCAATTAAATCAAACTTCATTGCTTATCCAATAGTATTGGTCTATGACATAACACTGTTTTGAGAGTAAATAATGATTGTCCTTACTATTTCTTGTTCCAAATTTTCCACGTTGCGATTATACGGACAACGATTACCTGAAGAATTCCAGCTCATGAGAAAGTTGAATGCGTAACACAGAATCCATGAACAGACCCAGTTGGCAAGAACCACCAGGCTCCCAGCAATTCCTTTCATGTTGATTGGGAATATCTAAAACAACCCAAACCCAATTCAAGTGCATAAGTAAAAAATCCTTGTGGATACAAAGTTTTATAGAAAAACATCAGGAATGGGAAAAAGGCTCTCCAATTTAAGAGAAAATCAATCTATAATGAAATTTATACCTCTGACATTAGAACCCAAGGAATTGGTCCCATTCCTATTGAGTAAAACCCCAAGTAAACCTGTATCATGAAGTAACAAGTTTATGAAAATTAAACAAAATAAAAGGAAAAAAAGTATTTTTAAATTAATGTACGATATAAGTTAGAGAGATCGATATCTTTCAAACTTTGAAATTTTTGCATGCTGCCCATCGAAAGTCTAATTCAAGGTAAAATAATTATCACTAATGGTCCTACCCTATGCATGTACATGTGTTTGCAAGTAAACTGGCCAGTGTGGTGCTTCAATAACTTAGATGCTACCCAACAAACACATGGTAGTCATTTCTTTTATTTATTTATTTATTCTGTTTTTAATTTTGTTTTCAAATTATTTAATATCGTAATCATACCATTACCATAGGGGAGTTACACTGGATTTTCAGCTTATATTCTTGGTACATGCAAATAGCAACATGAAGGAGTTAGTATGCGAAAGGATATACTGATTTTTGAACTTTCCTAGTAGCTTCTTAATATATCAAAAGTACTTCACATTATAATGGTTTCACCACCAAAAGATGGATTTAACCTTGAACCATTACTATATTTAGAACTACGGTTGCAATGTAATAAACAATATGCCAGGGGATGGGGGGATGAGTTGCGGGTGTCTGAAATTTCCTACACGTGCCCTCAAAAACTTGATTTCCACATATTTTTCGATGATCGGTCCCGTCTATTTTGATATACACGCCCTAAAAGAGACAAAGCGAAAACCTTCTTATTTCCATTTTGCATATGCATCGGATAATTAGAAATTGAATGGTTTGACGATAATAGAATATAACCTGAGGTTCACTAGATTTTTCGGTATATTTGGGTTCTAGTACGTAAATATCAACATTAACATCGCCGATCATTGAACAAATAGGTGGAATGTCGAGTTCTTGAGAGCATGTGAATGAAATTTTCTACACTTGAGTTTTTGTTAAGACATTTTTTCTTACCAGTATCCCTAAAAGAGTTAGCATAGGCGACCAATCCATATACAATCCTTGGCCCTGTTTGAAGAGAAGTTTAATTATTGCCGTCGTCACAAAGTAGTAAAATACATGAATGATTGAGAATTTGACAACTACCTTCAAGTAAAATGATACTGCGGCCAGAAAGCATCCCATGAACGTTCCTAACGCAGAAACCTGAAACGACGAATCTAGTTCATGTTAGAAAGTGTAATCTATCATCGGCTCTTGAATAAGATATTATAGACTACTTGTTTCCTACCATTAATAGATGCCTTCTTCCACTCCTATCCATTAAAACAACACCAATTGCCGTTATGGGTACCTGAAACAAAATGATGATACTTGAACTAATGCTTTAAGGATTGATCAGTAAAAAATATTGAAATAGAATGTGGCATACCTGGATAGCACCCATGAATATGGTTCCAAGGTCGCCGGAAGAGAAACCTGAAATTTGAACATAAAACACTATCATCTGTGATCTATTATTTGAAAGCAACTTCATGTGGAGTAGAGAGTCATCTACTTCACCTGCAGATACTACAGTTTCGCTGGCATAGTATGAGATCCCATTGTACCCTCCGAAGTTTTGAAGCACCATAAGACCAACTCCAACCTTAGCACCATAATTCTCTTTGTCAGATAATCCAACAATGCAACTACCTATATATTAGTCTACATAATCATTCAATATAGTAGACATTCTGAATTGAAATGTGCAAATAGGAAACTTGAGATATCATCATTTGAATTTGTTTGTGTCTTGTATCCTGTTCCGTAATTAAAGTGGTGGCATGTCAAAGAAATTAAAGAGGGAGTTTAGTGCCCCACTGGTTAAAATAAAGGATGGATATGGTTAAATATGATAGGATCATGACTCAAAATTGGATTAATCCGTGTGAATCGATATGCATTTCAAGTATATTACCCACATCCATATAAGTTTGTAGGTCACCACGCCTATAATTTGATATCAGAACCCATGTTGTTTGGGCTTGCGGTAGAAATTTTTCTCCCTCGTCATTTGCTTCACGTGATTGTTTGGGTTTGAGATGGAATCTGATTTCAGGTAGATCCTTTATGCCTCGCTGTCAGTAACATACTATCTCCTTTCGATTGGGCTCGGGCAGATATGAGCCAAGTTGAATATTTCTCAGGATTTGTGTCTCGATCTTTCGTGTAATTAAAGGGATAGATATGTGGTTAAGTATGATAGTATTAGTCATGAACCGTGCCTTGTATGGCACGGTTCATTTAAGATATTTTATCCTCAAAATCGTTGTTCCCCAAAAATTAATGCACAATAATTGTTATTTAGTTCCCTCAAAAATTTAGTGCCCCCAAAATTTACTTTTCCCAGAGAATTGAGTCCCCTAAAAATTTTAGTTCCCTACAAAATTTAGATCACAACCCATGTAGTAAGGGCACAATTCATTTCAAACATTCCCTCTCAAAATCTTAGGCCTCCTAATTTATTTTGATGCATCGGAACAAAGATTCCCCAATTTTAAACGAACAATAATAAGAAAAGCACAATAATTGTTATTTGGTTCTCCCAAAACTTTAGTTGCCCCACAAATTTAGGTCCTCTCAAAATTTAGTCTCCATCAAACAATTTAGTTCCCCCCAAAATTTTAATTTCACCCACAAAATTTAGTTCACTAAAGATTCATTTGGTTTCCACCCAACTTTTGTTTTCCACTCAAGTTGCCCCCCCCCCCCCCCCCAAAGATTCAAATCCTTCCCCCCAAATACAATTCAAACTCTTCTATTAACTCTCGTCCTAATAAGTATAAGATGGCTTGAAGATTTGTCCTAGTCATCAACAAAGTTTGTCCTAGTCATAGTTTGGGTGCCACGTAGGACAAAGATTCAAAAAAAGTCATCATATGTATAATAGATTCATGACTCAAAGGTTAATCCTTTTGAGTCAATATCAGTTTCAAGTATATTTGCCACATTCCTTTATATTCGTGTGTGTAGTTCTTTCTGATTGGCCTGCCATTGTTACAAAATTTATATTTTTGGAACCCGTGATATACAGCAAAGGTTTAATACATTGCAATTTGAAAAGAAGCATCCTAGCCTACTGGGTATGCAAAACGAAAAACTTACAAAGACGGGACGAATATATTCTCTTCCAAATAAGTCCCGAATCCTAGCTTTCGGGAGAACCTGAAGACTTTTGATGCATTCCTACATGAAAGATAGTTCAACTCATTGTGATCACTTCGAAGCCATAGAAATTTCACACCATAAGGACCTAGCACACTATCAAAGGACTTAAAGAACCTGAATCTCTGCAGCTTCCTCAGATACATCGGCATCCTTCCCATAGAGCTTTCTCAACGCATCATGAAATTCATCATAGTATCCTGCCTTTGCCTGAAAGAGATTATTCATGTCAATGGGGGTGTTTTTGTGTGTTCATATTTATGAAACTTGCACATATTAATCCTTGTTAAGAATGTCTTACCAGCCATCTTGGAGACTCCGGAATGAAAATAAGACCGACAAGTAGAGCAACACATGGAAGGATACCTACAAGAAAAAGCGACCGTTCGCCAATATATTGGTTCCCTCTATTAGTATGTCCATGTTGTGTTGAGGCATAAAGAAAACAGTTTGGGCAGTACCTGTTAGAACCAGAGCTCTCCAAGTAACAAGAGTGCCAACGATAAATGTTATCGTCATTCCAGAACAGATCATTAGCTGCAAAACAAGTACATGCTCATGACATGAGAGCATACTGATCCTTCATCAGAGACTTTCTGGAAACTAACTTGTATACCTGATTCATGGCGGTGAGACACCCTCGAAGGTTCTTGGGAGCTATCTCAGCAACGAAGACGGGCACCTGCTCCACCATTGGAAATCGCCATTTCATCATGTTGACACCAACATAATATGTCATAATATTCTAATCTTTTTCTTCATGAACTATCTTTCACTTCAATATTGAATAATTTTTAAATATTAAATCTTTTTTTTTTCAATTTGCAAAGTCAAAAATTTGGAGGCAGATATTATGGACTCGAGATTTCAATCTATCACGAACAAGATCAAGTATAAAAACAGCTCAAAGTTTAGACAGGTTTCTTAAAATTTATCCTGTGTTGCTTCAACAAGAGAACAGATGAAGGGAAGCTCACCACATAGGAAATGACTCCAATTCCTATTCCAATGGCAAACCTCCCAGAGTCCAGCAACAAAGCATCCTACATGTGGCAAAAATTATCACCATTGAAGGGCTTGTGATCATAAACCTACTTTGTGAAGTAGAATACCTTGGCTAGATACATAGCTATCCATCCCATAATGCAGAACACAGTTGATGCTCTCATTGCCTGCTTCCATCAAACATTGCAAAGTTTGGAAAATTGCATAGATACGCGGCAAAAATATAAAATCTTAAGCTCCTTTGATGTGTGATTCCATACTCCTTTACGACCGATTAGATCAGCAACATTTCCGCTGGATATGGCACCGATCATTGCCCCAATGGTCATTATGGAACCGAAAAATGAATACTGCCAAGTTGAACATGGTAAAAAAAAAATCTTGCTCAGAGAGCTTACACACACACACACACACACACACACACACACACACACACACACACACACACACACACACACACACACACGAAGAGTAAATTTAACTAGATGGATCATGGTAGGAGCTCACCTCGGACAGTGAAAGGCCAATATCTTTTCTAATGGCCGTCTGAGTTGGAGAAGAATAGCCACACTGCAAAATTATATGCAGTTAAACATAGGAAGTAACATAAATTTTATACCCATAAACAATTTTTAGCATAACATGGCGTTTCTCAAATATTGAGACAAAAAAGCATGGATCAGTGTAGATTACTTACACATACTCCAAACTCAAATGACCCACAAACAGCAACCAATGTACTAATGATCACCATCTTCATTGATCTCCCTTCCTTATTCCCAATGAGAGCCTCCCTCACTCCACCCTCCAAGTCCTTTGCCTCCATAGCCATGGCTCTCTTTTTTCGCTCTTCTCACTGGCCGGAGCTCTTGAAGCTATTTATACAAGAATGGAAACAGCCAGCAGTTTGATTGGGAGGACAACTTGACCGTTGGCGATTTTGGAAAGAAATAGTGGGGACACGTCAGCATGCACGGGGGATGGCTGTGTTGCTATTGTTGGAGTTTGTTTCCATGAAGCAACCGGGCTCTCTGGAAAATGCAAGTTGGAGATATTTTTGGAAAGATGTAACCTCACTCAATAATGTGATTTTAATTTCCCTTCCAAAATATTAGGAAGATTTTTTGTTTTCCAATGGAGGAGGAGCCCGGGTGGAAACGCAACCCAATCTAACTGGATGCTGTTTTCAAAAGATTTTTTGTTTTCTTCTCCAAATTCTTAGCATGTTTGGTTTTCTTTTTTGAACCAAATGACAACTTATAATCCAAATTATTGAAGCATTAGCGATCCCTCGAACTGGACGTACACCAAGGATGGAACCAGTATAAATCTGTGTCAGGCTCATACTTTTCTTTTTTTGCATTGCTTTTCATTTACCTTGCTCAGTTGTAAAGAGATGGGATTGCATTATTACCTTGCAGATGAACTTTCTGAAGGCTAAACGCAAAAATGTACAGTTGAGTTAAAGATTTCACAGCAGGGGAAAAATTTATCCGGCAATAACTAATGTTGCATGTAACACAAAAAAAAAAAACAATCGCCAAGTCTCTTTCAAAACGGACATCATATTTCAGCAATCATTGTGTGCCAGCCTGCAAGGATCTCTAGTAGCTTCAAGCCAAGGTCAACAAACAACTAAACTCAACATCCAATACAATACAATGAATTTGCAAGATCATTTGACAAAGGGAGCATAAAGACAAACAAATTCCACGTAATAAAGCTCCCTGATAGTTGCGTACAGCTTGGCCCCAGTGTTTAAGATAGTATGATAAACAAATGCTAATCACAGAGGTATCTCTTTCACCCTCTGATCTGGAGCATGGCAGTATCCTCTCAAGAAACCAATAAGATAAGGGCAATAGCACTCAGCACAATTGGCATATATCTGCCGACTCTCAGGAGATGATTATGCAGCAGTTTTAGTCTCCAAATTGTTGGAGATAAATCTGAATTTCTATGGTGAAAATCATAGTCATAACATAAGAAATATTCATATCAAATCATTGAGAAAATATTAAAAAATAATGCGGAAGCGTAGCTTAATCCATGATGATTAATAACTTAGATCCATGTGGTTGGCTTTCCAAATCATCACGAATTTTCTTAGAGAATTCCTTTAGTTTTCTCTACGTTCTATATCTGTCGATTGGATATCAGAATAGAATAGAAACTTCGTTCGTGTGATATGGGGACAATGACCACTGTATATAGACAACAATCGAGTTGTCATTGGGGTTCATATTTTAACCTATCATAAAAATAGAAGTACACGTTAAGTCTCTACACATTAAAGACGCGCATCCTATTAGATACAGTAAAGCCCAAATACCCAAAACATTAACATATCACTGTCAATTAGGCTTAACTTTATTTGGCAGACTGCAATACATAATTATTTTACATGTAGGACCAACGTTTGATTAATGATCCAACAATCTATCACTTAGGCCATATATGAAACAGTATAATTTTGCTTTCCAAAAATAACCGAATGTGATCTTAACATGCATATTTCCAATTAGTCCTCCTTAAACCTTTGTGAAATCAACCCGTATCAAAATTAGAATGTAAATAAACTGTAACATTATTTTTGTAGAAAGCAGCTAGCTTTATTATTCACTTTATTATTCACTGAAAAAATGAATTGTCTGTTATGAATAGGACCCATTGGGCCTATTGGGTATCCACCCACATGAGTATCCATTATGAATACTATATAAAGGAGGCTAGGGTTTTCCTAGCCTCAACCCTTCTCAAAACCTGTTTCTCGTTCACAACACGTTATCAGCACGATCACGCTCGTTGGAGGAGACGGCGGCTCGCGAAGAATGAGATCCATCAATCGTTCAGATTCAAGAAGATTGTAATCTTCTCAACGGGGAGCGAAAAGGGCATCCTTCACCAACCGTCGACTAGATTCCCTTGTCGAATTTAGAGGTAAAAATCAAAACTTTTTAGATCTAAACTTGTGTTTCACGTTAGATCTGCATGTTTTAGGATCAAAAAGTTTAAAACGCGGTAAAAATCACATTTTTATTTAGATCCGCATGTCTAAGAACAATAAAAATCAGTTTTTAGCGATCTAAATGCTTGAAAAATCCGATTTTTACCCCCAAACATTGATCCATAACCCGCACACCCGAAGGGCTAAATGGCGGCGCCCTATGAGCGCCGCCGACGGTAAAACGCCGTGGCCTGAAGCCGCGGCCACGCTGCCAGGCCGCGGCGGTCGCGGCCTGACGTCGCGGCCCCGCGGCCGCGGCCAGCGGCCGCAGCCCGCCGCCACGGCGGCCGCGGCCCGCAGCCGCGGCCAGCCGTCACGGTGGCGCGCCCCGCGGGCCCCCCCTGGGGTTTTCGGAAACCTTAGCCCTTAACGGGCCAATTTTTCGGGGGAGGCCCAATTAACCCTAATATGTTGTTTTCATGGCCCAAAAGCCTGAAAATTAGCCCATTTACACAAATAATTTTTCTATTTATTTTTGGCCATAAAAGCCCAAAATAATTAAAGAAACTTTATAAAAAGTGTTAAAAGTGGTAAACAAAACAGTAAAAATATGGATCAAATGTAAAAAGTTTTTCAAAAATAATTTTTAAGCACGTCATACACTATTTAGATTATTTA
Source organism: Scilla litardierei (assembly GCA_030789695.1). Lineage (NCBI taxonomy): Eukaryota > Viridiplantae > Streptophyta > Magnoliopsida > Asparagales > Asparagaceae > Scilla > Scilla litardierei. The sequence goes on along the minus strand of CM061137.1, from coordinate 11,457,551 downwards.
ATTAATCTTTACATGCTCGTGATATGATTATCTGCGTGGTTGTATATTTTCCATATATTATCTGCGTGGATGTGCGAATTAGGCTATGTTTTTAGGGATCGGCCAGGTTTCCGACACTTTTAATTTCCTGCAATTTTTTTCCCTTTTTGAGAGAAATTTGTAAGTGAGGATATAAATGTAAAAAGAAGCCCGGCGGACACCAAAAAGGAGCTGAAGGCGTATGCACAAAGATGAAAGGGGCTTCTCTCTGAAGTTCCCGCGTTGTACTTATTCTTTCATGCAACTTTTGATGTATTTTCGGACTGTCTTTTTCTTTTCGGTGTCGGCTGGCTGATCCCCATAGTCCTAAGTTATTTTTTCATTGCTTATACATTAAATGCGTGGATGTTAACTATTTTCATGCTATGTTAATGTTACAATGAAACTGTTAAAAAGCTGCTAAAATCACTTTAATATAGTTTAATGCCTATAGCTAGACTATATATCTGCGATAAGATTATTTAAATGCCTGCAACATATAAATAGCATGTGCATACATCATACTTGCTTCAATCCAGTTTAATTGAGCATAATTTTTAGTTTACAAGATTTACATTATATGTCTGATGGGCTCATGATATGACGATAGTTATGACAATAAGACAATCATGATTTCAAAAAGTTTAACATCATATCCACTTTGACAAAATGAACCTGAAGTTCAAAATCAATTCAAAAGTCAGCACCCTTTTCCCCTAATAAAATAAATATCAACAAAAACGATGGCTTATGCGAAAACCATTTATGCGATCTTTTTAGAGATGCGCATTTTGCGGTAAATATTGACACCAGCAGTTGTCATAACACCGCTAAACTCTTTTAGAGTCGTCTCACTTTACAATGTATGATTTTTGATTCTACCCCTTACTTTTTAAGAGTACGCCCGAAGTCGTGACTTAATAGATAATTGAGAAATTATAAAATTCGTAGCCACGTATTTGTTTTCCCCTTTGAGCATGATAAACTATCCACATAAAATTTGAACGACTCAAGTAAATGGCCTGAAGCTATACTCGAGCATTCAAATAGACTTTTTAAAAGTATCTAATTAATTAGAAAAGTGGAAGTATAAAATAATTTGCTCAAACTCCTGCTTAAGTCTCCTTAGCAAGACTAAGTTTCATTGTCCTTTATAAATAAGGAATATTGAAATCAGGGGGAAGTTCAGGATCAAACATGACCTGAAATAAAAATAAGGAAAACTTAAAACAGGGGAAGTCTTGAATTAAATGAGAAAGTGAAGATATGATATACCTCGACATGGAGTAAGCAATGGCAAGCCAATATCAGACCAGAAGTTCTGATAAAAGCCATAATGTTTTTGCAAACATGAATATGCATTAACTTATGCCATATAAACATACATACATATCTAGTCAAAACGACGAAAGTCTGATTGACCTTATGTACATTTAGTTACTCCCCGAGAATAAATAAACTTTGAAATCAAATATAATCTGTTGTCATAACATAAGTCTTAATGAGCATGATTATTGTTATATGTTTTCAAGAGCACGCATCACACTATGTCACTTGTTGACTTAACAAAATCATCAGTATTATTCTCTTGTAGTTTTTAATACATTTTTATTTTACTGCAAATGATTTGCTATCGTTAATACCCCTAAAAATAAAATGAGGATGTCATATACTCTCTGAAACTTATACAGTTTCAAAGGATATTCGTTAAAACTAAATCCCTACTGACTCAAGAAATAAATGAAGCCTGAAGCTTTTGTCCCATAATGATCCGCACAATAGTCAATGTGAAGATGTAATCCTTTACAGTTTGAACACAGTTCAACTATTACCGGACAAAATTAACTTGAGCATTTTAATGGATTTTTCAAAAGTCCCACATAAATTCAAAAAGAGGAATTATTTTGGAACACCAGAAGTGTCCAGAATCGACCAACTTTGGATCGATATCACCCAGTAGTGATGACGCAAGACATCATCAACCAGACGAACCCGAAGATTCTTCAAAAAGGGTGAAAACTTCATTGTCCTATTCAAAAAAGAAAAATGATAATGAGATCATCTCCATTCACATGGACATTGACTCTCCCCACTTCCTCAAAGGAATTTAAGATAATATACTATCATCATTAAAGATAATGAAGACCTTTAGGTCTCTTGAGAGTATTTAAGGGATATAAATAGGCTTCGCCCACTCCCTTAATAGGACCGATGATATACCTTTGGTGTACTCATCAATATATCCTCTAAAAATGGTCATTATCCAACCACAATTTTTTTAAATAGTGGTAACTTTGGATAAAAATGGGAAAGCATAAATAAGTAGCAACAGTGATTGCGTACACTCAGTTAAACACACCATTAGAACCTTTTTATATATATGAGTTTGATCAACTCCATATAAACATTTTCTAAGAATAGGTTTAGAGCACATCTTAAAGATGGTATGTGCGCAACGCTCTGTATGTGTTCCTGAAGCAACACTACATAAACCGTCATGATGCCATAAAGAGAACACATTCATCAGGACTAACCAACTTTGATGAATAGATTCCAAAAACTCGTATGAGTAAGGCATTAGTGCACATCTTATAGATTGTGTGTTGATGGTAATAAGGATCATGAAGATTCTTCAATTCCCTATTTGGTTCAAATCATCTATGAGCCTGAAGCTCAAATTGACCATTTAAAAAGTAAATACATATGATCTGATTATAATCAGACTGACAATTTAAATATTGTCAAAACTTTCACATCCCTGCTACTAAAAATCCAGCTAGGATTGACATACCAAATATAATGGATGCAATCCACCAGTAGCAGAAGTGGATGTCCTTAAGAGATGAGAGGACATACCACTAGGCTCCAAAGAGAGAAATCTACTCCTGGAGACCGAAAAAGCAATACCACTACAGTAAAGTGAGCTCAAATCCAGAACCGTATTGCAACTTGGTTGCTAAGGACCAATTCTGGATCTGTCCATATTCTTTACCCGTCCCAGAACCTTCACTTCTTTAACGCGTCGTGAAGGAGACACCTCTGGGAGAAATCAAATGATTCTAGTACGTACGGGGTGAGTTTTGGGCAAGAAAGAACACATTTTGTCGACAAATTCTCCCATATTTCACTTTGCCAGTTAATATCGATTCCACAACTCTGCTTTGCCTAAAGCAAAGATAGAAATTTGGCCAAATTATAATAATGTGGAATGAGGCAAAAAATAAGGTGAGCTGGACTCACTTATGAAATATGGGGTGTTGGACCTGAAGTCCTGGTATCAAAAATGATATCAAATCATGTGGGATAACTGAGTATTGAAGGAGAATTAAAATAAAATCGTTAGCTATAAGCATTTTAAATTGCTATAGCTTTAGAGGTAAAAATCGCTCAAACCAGGAAGTAATCAAGTAAGATGAGCTGAACTCACTTACAAGATGAATCTGATGCATCGACTGGTTTATGTCAAGGTGTAACCCAACGAATGGCAAAAAGAGGGAATTTTTGGTTGATGTTGCTATTGGATGTGACAACATTACCGATATAAAATTTCATCAACTGCATGTATAAATATTTTTTCTTTACTTTCCTTTCTTTTTGGGACATATATTAATAATATGATTAAAGGAAAGACAACCTAAACAGAGATCCTTAAAGGACTCATACTAAAAGGTTGTTGTTTGCACCTCTTACAAACAGTATTGTTCTTAAGAGAGCAAATTAAAAGAATTGAAATTATTTTAAATAACTCAAAATATTATCAGATCTCCTGAAGAGAAATTACCGAAATATCTGTTAAAGCCTATCTATCAGATATGATATGATATGAAAGCTCTAGCTAGGCATAAATTCTTGGCTTACAGAATACTATCATCCTGAAGATGAACTACCATCCTGAAGATGACAATAATCATCCTGAAGATGAATTATCATCCTGAAGATGACATTAATCATCCTGAAGGTGAACTATCATCCTGAAGATGACATCAATCATCCTGAAGATGAACTATCATCCTGAAGATGAACTATTATCCTGGAAATGAACTATCATCCTAAAGATGACATTAATTAATCATCCCAAAGATGAAAACTTCATTCAATGACGATTGATGAAGAAACATTAAAATCATTCTCCACTAAATACACCCATTTGGTTGTATGGATATACATTAAAAGACCCCTTTCCGTTAGCTGGAAGAGGGGAAGAATATATATGGTCCAGAAGTACCTTAAGTGTCTTTGGAACACTCTTTTACCTGGTCAACTGCATGCGTCTTTTTTGAGCGTTAGTAGTATAGCTATTAGCCAGGTACAATGCAGCCCTGCAGCGCACCACTGGACCTGAGATATGTTGCTTCTGCGCTATCTCCAAGGGTCGAGGAAAAATCCTCTATGTTAAATGTATTTGCATATGCAGGTTACAGATCATCGCGATGAATAGCATAAAAGGGACGTCCACCTCCTGTAGATTTACACAGAATCCTTCCAAGTCTACATCCTTCCACCATCCCGAGAAGCTCATCACCCAAGGAGCAGTTCAAGAACATACAAAGCCAGGTCCTGAAGTACCTCGTAAACAATGACGATTGAGACGTGGAGCTATCTACCAAGTTCGCAGCGCTCCTTCAGTTTTAGCTACTGCCCTATATGAGTGAAACTTGTATATATGAGTGATGCTTGTACTTTACTTTTGCTTTCGGAATGTTGTAGATGAGATGGATGAATAGACACATAGGAGATAAATGTATATATATATATAGGATATCTGCAAGCCTGAAGCTTGATCAGATTAGGGGGAGTCAACTGTAGAGTTGTACTCTTTTTCCTTGGCTAGTGGGTTTTCCCACATGGTTTTCCATAGTCAAGGTTTTAATGAGGCAACCACATTGACTCTGGATCCAGAAGTATCCACCCCTCGACACACCCCCAAATCAGGGGAAGTTATGGAGTGCTGTACTCTTTTCCCTTCGCTATCGGTTTTTCCCACATGGTTTTCCATAGCAAATGGTTTTTAACGAGGCAGTTACCCTTAACTTGGATCTAGAAGTATCCACCCTTTAAGATACTCATTAGTACTAATGAATCATTCAGTATTCATAAGTCAAGTATACCACGTTGGTTGGATAAGGGGAAGTGTTATGAATAGGACCCATTGGGCCTATTGGGTATCCACCCACATGAGTACCATTATGAATACTATATAAAGGAGGCTAGGGGTTTTCTAGCCTCAACCCTTCTCAAAACCTGTTTCTCGTTCACAATATTGTCTATATAATATGAGCACACAAAAGAACAAACTCCCACTAAAACTAAATATTTTTAATTGATATGACACACATAAAAGCAATGTGCTCATCAAATCTTTTGGGTGACAAGCCATTAGAAGCGGATCTGCAATCATGTAGTTTGTTCTAATGTGCTCTATAGACAGCTGTTTACACCGAACTCTTTATTTAATAACCAGGAGATTGATGTCTCTATGCCAAGACTTCGTTGAGCTCCGGTTGTTATTGGAATATAAAACTGCAGACTTATTGTCACGAAGTAATCTGAGGGGTTTCTTAATATCATCCATTATTTACATCCCGGTGACAAAATTTTACAGTGATGTTCCATGATTGGATGCCTCATGACATGATATAAACTCTGCAGCTATGATGGAAGAGACGATATATGGCACTATTTATTCTCTTCCAGGAGATGGCAACTCCAGGTAGCAGATAAATATAGTCCAAAGTTGATTTCATACCATGTTGGCATCCAACAGAATTAGAGTTAGTATACCCAATGAGCTCAAGCTTTTCTAATATCTGATATATGAGCATGTATTTTTTTCACTGTAAGTATCGTAAGACCCGTCAGACCGCTATCCAATAGTCTACTCTTGGATTGCTTAAATATCATCAAACATTCATGTAGCATAATAATATCCTGACACATACAAAACTGAGTATACATGAGACTCCCTACTACAGAGGTATACGAAACATTTTGCATTTTTTGTTTCTCATGATCATTCTTAGTGCAATGATTGAGACTAAACTTGTCTTTCGTAGCCACAGTGATATCATCAAATATGCTTGCACCCACAAAACTTACAATACAGAAAGACGATTGTTATTGACCGTAACAACCGTCAGTAAAATTCAAATTACCATCAGCGAAAGTTTTCACTAACAACATGCTTTCGTTAGCACGCCCGTCAGCGTGCACTGATAAGTAATACAATTACTGACGGAAACCATCAGTGAAAACTTCATCATAGGCTTCGGTGTCCATCAGCAATATAGCAAAGCACCATGATGGACCCTTCAGCAATATTGTTTGTATCGCTGATGATATACGCCAGAGATATTATATTTTCGTTGATGAGATGCCGTTAGCGATATGACTATTTTATAAAAATAAATTTGTTACTTATGGAACCGTTAGTAACAGTGTCTGTATCATTGACAGCTCTCGTCAACGATATAACAAAGCACACTGACGAACCACCAGCGATACAACAAGTATCACTGACGGTACATGTCAGATATATTATATTATCGCTGACGGGATGCCGTCATGTTAGTTCTTGGGTTCAAGACTAACGTTGTTTTTTTTGATGATCAATACATTATGTTAGTGTGTTAATCAATCTTATGCTAATCAATCTTATATTTTAGTCTCAGTTTATCTTAATGATTATATGTTGATGAGACACATCATAATACTTGGAGGATGATGCAATGTTTATATTAAAGACCTCCAAGAGTGATGGTATGCTCAAGCTTATATGAAGTCATGAAGATCATCTAACGAAGCCAAAGCTTGGAGCATGATGATGGATGGACATCTAGAGGAGCAATGACAATGCTTGGAGCTTGATGAAGGGAAGCTCATCAAGAGGTACCAAAGCTTGGAAGATGATGTGGAGCATCAAAGTATCATGTGCTTGAAGACTTAGACTCTAGGAGATGCAATATGTAATCTATGTAATTTCAATTACTTGCATTTCTCTTTTTGAGTCTAGGATTATTGTAATGCCTTGGTAGATGGTCATACTCTCATGCATATGCATTTAACCATCTTAGTGAGCTTTAGGATTATCATAGATATCATCCCACTAGGCTCACCATGCCTTAAACTCTTACTGGAGTTTTTGGCTCTCCCACAGTCGACTGATGAAGGTACGACATGCGACTGGACGACATCCAGGCGCCTGGCCAGCTTTCTACAGCCGACTGGTATGCACAGCTCAAGTCAATATTTTTATTGACTTTTACTTGATCTTTTGGAACAGTCGACTGAAGTTTATTTTACAGTCGCATGTCATCCAACAGGCGCCTGTGAATTGTTTACAGTCGTCTGCGTGCAACTTGTATTTTCTAGGCTTTATCCCACTTTGCAAGTCAGTCGCATGATGAAGTATTTACAGTCGCCTGTAAAATGGTCATCTATCGTCTGAAGGTACTAGTGTGAAAGTTGCATTTTCCAGCTCCATTTCCATCCCAAGCGACAGTCGTCTGCTAAAGGATATTCAGGCGCCTGCTCATTTACAAGCGCCCGTATAGTCTTCTACAGTCGCCTGTCCTGACTCAGATTATAGCCGTTGAGATTTTTATAGCAGTTGACCAGTCGGCTATCACTTGTTCATCAGTCGACTGTCTGTGCCGTAAAATGCCAAAATCTAGCCGTTGCAGATTTCTTCCCTTTGGGTTTTTGGCTGGTTTTATGTGCTCTTCTTGGCTTCATATATATATGAGATGGCTTAGTTCATTTAGAACTCTTGGTTAATATTGAATATCTTTGAGAATCAATAGCCACTCCTAATCTCTCCAATTTTCATCTCATGCGCACATTCCTCCGCATGCATTGAAGCTAACTTATAGGGAAATTCTTCAAGGGATCTAATTCTCATTCCTTTCTTGGAGATCATATTTCTTCTCTTCATTTCATACACTCAAGTGCGAAGTGTTAGGATTCATTCCTAGAAGAGAGAAAGATCATCAAGTGCAATCAAAGCCTCATCTCAAGCACTTGAGTTTCACTTGCATGCCTTCTTCTTCACATTGGTAAGATCATATCAAGTCATAAGCAAGTGTTATTTCGTTTCATCGTTTTAGTGAAACCCCTAATTCTCTTTGTGGAAATTAGATACTCTCTTTGTGGGAGTTTGGTGTCCTAGTGTAGGACTAACCCAAATTCTCTGTGTGGGAGTTAGTAATTCTCTGTGTGTGAGTTCGACCCTTGTGTTAGGGGTGGCAAATGGGTAGGGTCGGGTAGGGTCGGGTCGGGTTTGGGTCGGGTCAGGTTTGACCCGACCCGAATAAGGGTAAACCCGAACCGACCCGAATTAAATCCGGGTCAGGATTCGGATACCCGAACCCGACCCGGCCGTAACCCAGGTGACCTGTACCCGACCCGGTTTGTCTTACGGGTCGGGTACGGGTCGAGTTTGGGTCGGGTTGGGTGTGAAAGAGTGATTATTTTGCAAAAAGGTCGGGTTCGGGTCGGGTTCGGGCCGGGTTCGGGGTGAAAAGAGTGAAATACAGGTCGAATTCTGGTTAACTGGGTCGAGGGGTCAAACCCATACCCGACCCGGATTTTTATCCGGGTCGATCGGGTCGACCCGAATTCGACCCGACCCGGATTGGCACCTACACATACCCGACCCAAGAGGCCGGGTTCGGGTGGGGTCGGGTCGAGTTTATTTTACCACCCCTACCTTGTGTATGGTTGGTTGAGTTCTTGTGTAGGACAAAATTCTTTGTGTGAGGTATCTCTCTGTGGGATTGTATTCACTTCTCTTTGTGAGAATTATAGTGAATATTGGTCTGGCTGGATGTACCCAAGTTTGGATAACCAAGGTAAAATCTTTTGTTTGCGTTTGTTGTTGTTGAACACTCTGTTTATTTTCCGTTGCTTATTGTGTTGTAATTTTAGTTACTTTTAATTAAGCACTTTACTTGCCATTACACTATTTACCCCCCTCTAGTGTGTGTAGCCCAGCAAGGTCCGTTACACATCAACAATACAAATATTGTTTTTAAAAGTAAACTTGTTACTGACGGGAAGCTGTTGGTGATAATGAATATTAAAAATAAATAAATTTTTTTATTAACATGAACTACGAAGGGAATGTTGTCAGTGAAACTGAATTTTTAAAATAATTTTTTAGAAACTATAAAATAGAAAAGCAAAACCACCAACAAAAAATTTGATTCAGGCTGCAATTTATTAAAAACATTTATAAAGGAGGAGGCTCTGATTTTCACATTATAATCAGTTGAGATAGAATGGCTGCAAAATGGTTGTCTACACGATTGCAGGACATCCGACCTTCCAACGCAACTTTTCTCAAGAATAAGTTGTATTCTTATTGACTGATCATCATCATCATTGCCTCTAAAATAATATTGCCAAACTTTATTGGAAGAGGATAAGAAGAGACACACTAGATTCGCATCCTCACACACAAACACAAACACAAACACAAACACACACGCGCATGCACGCGCGCGCACACACACACACACTCTATATCTCTTTCTCATATGTTTCGATTTGTTTTTTTCGTGGAAACATTAATATCCAAACAAGTTGATTGCTTTCGTGATCATACCCCTAGACAGAAATAGAAACAAGTTGATTGATTTTGTGTATGTGTGTTGGTGTTTCTATCTGTATCTGTGTCTGTGATATGTTCTCTATATGTGGGGTAGATTATTACCGATTATAATCTTTTTTAGAAACTGTAAAATATAAAATAAAAGCTATCAACAAAAATAAGAATTTGGTGGTCATGTATCCAAAATATGATTCAGGCTGTAATTTATAAAATGCAGAATCTCAGATCTGTCCATTGTAATCAGTTGAGAAGGAATGGCTGCATGATGGTTGTCTGCACGGTTGCAGGCCATCCTACCTCACCACGCCATTTTTCTCAAAGAAAAGTTGTAAACTTTATTGGCAGATATTCGGGTCTCCGAACGCACACCCGGGGACACGAATCACCGCAAGTGCATGGTGGTTGCAGTATATAAAGATTGTCGAACTCTGGGGAGGCAATTGTTTAGTGATTAGCTTGTTGGATGAGGGAGAGTACGTGTTCAGGGGGTTGTCACATGAAATTCCATCGTTACGAGAAATGTGTTTAACGAAATAATAAAAGTCCAAGGAAATTGGGAATCCCCACTAGGCCTTACGGTCATGGATGTCAGATAAATGGTCCTTTTGTTGAACTATGGATGAGGTAAGAAGTGTTACATCCGGAGATGGGAACGAGTACTTAAATTTTGTTATCCTACTCGTCTAATGTATCCCTATGTGCATCTCTTCTTTTGCAATCAGCTTCACAGGAATACATGCATTACGCTTGACACTTGTTCCAACATCACAATCTATATCCACTTGCGTGGTCTACGGATCGGGACGCTACACTACGGTTGGTTCTAGCAATCGGGCTACTCTCGTAGTCACCGACTAGCGGATTGAGGATTAGTAATCACCCCTAGCGCTCGAGTCACTCTCGTAATCACGAGCCCTAAAAAGCAACTACTAATCCCTAATCGGATTCGTGAGGATTTTCCCTAGAATGTGGAGCTATTTTCGCAATCCTCCAATTCTATAGCAAACCCCCCAAACACTTGTTCAAACTACCATAGAGTAACCCTAAATTCGTCCAACTAAGGTTAACCTAATATCTGATGTGTCCATATTTTCTATCTTTTCATAGCATCATTTCATTGCATTTCATGTTATATCCGCATCCAATCCCACATTTTCATACGATACTGCACTTCTAACGCTATATTCGAGTTTCGTAGAGCTTCGTGGATTTTTAGGAATTTAAGAGCGATTCAGAGCCATTTTGGGACATGGACACATCCAGCACGTCCGTGATGCCGCTGGCGAGGCTCTAAAGAAGTTCACGGAGGTTTAGAAGCATATGGAAGGAGAAAAGGAAAAGCTAACGAGAGAAAGCAGTCAAAGCCCAAGCATATGCAGCTTTCCCAGGAGACTCGACCCGAGTGACACAAGCTACTCGGTCGAGCTGACACACGAGTCCAGCAGGAAGAATATGCGCATCCTACTCGACCGAGCAGAGTGACGACTCGGCCCGAGTCGATCCAGTCTTTGAGCCCCCTCCCATGAGCATCCTACTCGACCGATCAGAGCCTACTTGACCCGAGTAGGTAGAGTGACAATCTGTAAGGGGAGTTCCAACTTACTGACAACTTGACCGAGCAGGCGAGCTACTCGACCGAGTAGCTCGGATCCCTTCTTTTAAGCAAGGAGCAGCTAAGGTTCTAGGTTGAGTAGTCTTCTCTAGGGCTGATGGGTTAGCCCTAAGACTCTAGGAAAGAGATGTAGATCTGGATTTCTAGGTTGAGTTGGGAATACAAGGGGTGTATTTTGGTCGATCCATCCAAATCTCTATGAGAACTCGCACTGAGATCATGCCCACGGTCGGTGGAATTGATTAGCTTAAGGAGCATCCATGGGATTTAATTAGGGAGTTAGTGGATCCAACCAAGGCTCGTGACCATGCCCAGCTCGTGCCTTGAGGGGATCCACCGACGAACTATATCACTACATTGACGGCTACCGCCATTGCGTCAATGAGAGCCACCGAAGTAACTCAAAGCTCTAACCCACGAGAGTTGTATGAGCTGAGAGACCAACCCCATAAACCCAATGCAACTAGGAATCCTATTCTAACATCGACCTCCGACGGTCCTAGGGGTGATCCCTAAGGCCCTAGCTTCTTTACATTGAACCAACAACAACATCAATCAAACAATCCTCCAATCGACTCCTATCTCATTCTGGGATCTAGAGATAATCTGAGACTCCAATACACTGTCACTGTCCTTGTGGGATTTGACAATCTTTTATACTATAATTTGACACCGTCTGCTTTCGGATAGAACCCAGAGTCGACACCTAGGAACCATACCGCGCCTGACGACTGTGACACCGCCAGGTGGATTTTAGGTGTAAGTTCTAGGCGCGTCAAATTTTTTGTGCCGTTGCCAGGGATAGTTACGGTGTATCTCAGTTTATTTTTATTTTGAAGAATCCGCTAGTAAATCTTATCATTTCTTATCCTTCCACCCTTTTTATTTTTATTCTTTTATTATTATTATTATCATCTTGCTACTCATGGTACTTGTTGAGTTGTTTTGTGCATGATTACTCGCTTCGGAACAGCTAATAAAGAACTACTATTTGATCCTAAAATCTAGAAGACATCAAGAACTCTCAGAGCCTCGAATAGGAGTCAGACACCCTCTGATCAGATGGCAGAAAATACCGCCACTTCGCCTCGCACCGGGTCCATCCGGGACCACATGAAACCGAGCTCCGGGAACAATTCTTCCATTCTGAGACCGTAACTGGCGGCAAGTAGCTTCGAAATAAAGACCGGGCTTATAAATCTGATGCAGCAGGGTCCCTTCCATAGGAACCTGCACGAGAACCCAAACCATCATATCGACACTTTTCTGGCGAAGTGCGATACCTTCAAGACTAAGGACGTGAGCGAAGACGCAATAAAGCTAAGGCTCTTTCCCTTCACTCTATGGGATAAGGCTTCATATTGGTTACGGGCCCACCCATCCAACCACTTCATTTTTGGGTGCAACTGGCGCTTGCTTTCGTAGACAAATTTTACCCACCGTCAAAAACGGTGAGGATCAGAGGAGCGATCTCCAACTTTAAGCAACAGCCGCAAGAGTCGCTCTGTGAAGCCTGGGACAGGTTCAAGGACCTTCAGCATCAGTACCCACATCATGGGATCCAATCTTGGGATCTGGTTCAAAGCTTCTACAATAGGCTGTAACCCAGTACGAAGATGATCATCGATGCCGTCGCACAAGCCGCCCTTCTAGACAAGTCGACAGATGAAGCAATTGACCTACTTGAACATATGGCAGCGAACAACCAACAGTGAAGCGAGGATCGCACCATTATCATCAGGACTCCTGAGGTAAAAGCCGTTAGCCACCTCGATTCGCATATTGAAACTTTGTGCAAGCAGGTGGCTAGGATCGAGCAACGGTTGGATACCATTCCAACAACTACCAGCGCTCCAACCTATCATCCTCAAGAGGAATATGGAGAGCAAAGCTACGTTCCCAATGAGGGACCTTATGACGGAGCCGAAGCATCCGAGCAAGTACAATATATACAAGGAGATGGGCGAAATCAGTGGCAACATCCGGCCTCAAGGAACCACCCCGGATTGTCCTACGGGAATCCAAGTGGAGGGTTGCAACCTCCACAGTTTCAGAGGCCACCGCTCCCTCCTCCTCAATAACAAGGACCGCTGCCACACCAACAGCAGAGCGGATTTAGGACATCTAGGCCGTATCGACCACCGGGCTACCAATTTAATCACCCGCCCGAGCAAAACTATGCACCAACGCCACCACGTTCCATTCTGGAGACTACCTTAGAGACGTTCATAAGCAGACAAGTAAAGTTCAACTAAGACACGTCTGTTCAATTCAAGACATAAACTCTTCGCTTGATGAGCTAAGGGGTCAGATGTCCCAATTACTTACGCATCAAGAGAGGTTGCCTTCGCAACCAGAGTCGAATCCAAGAGCTCAAGTTAATGCCATGGTCTCCGTTACCACGCGAGGAGGACGGATAACCGACGATGTGATGTTGTCGTTTACAAACAAAGAACAAGTTACAATTGAGGATGTCACTATTGCCAACGATGAGGAAGATGCTACGGATGAGCCTATCATGAACGGAGAGAGAGAGAGAGGCTTCGCTTTCCACCGTACCCACTGTCACACCGGTACCAAAGGACGATGCAACTAGTTCCAGTAAGCCATCTCCTAAGAATGCTGCTAAGGATAAGGGAAGCCGACCCCCTCCGCCGTATCCACAGAGGCTAGCTTTAGCAAAAATGGAGAAGAAGTACGCAAAGTTTACGGAACTTCTGAAGGGCATTCAACTCAACATCCCTTTTATGGATGCCATTATGGAAATTCCCATCTATGCAAAGTTTTTGAAAGACCTCATCACCGAAAAGTGGAAACATGAGGAAGTGAAGTTTTTGGAGGATTCAACCTCCATCATAAAGAAACATCTCCCGAAGAAATTACCAGATCCGGAAAGCTTCACAGTCATATGTTCTATTGGAGGTATGCCTATCAACCGTGCATTGATCGACTTGGGAGCAAGCATCAGCTTGATGCCGCTCTCCATATTCGAAAGGCTACAAACTGGAAGTGAGTTGGAGCCCACAAACATGTCTATACAACTGGCGGATCACTCAATCACGTATCTGGTAGGTATTGCCAGAGATATCATTCTACAAATACAAGCCCGGATTATGTGTCTTGGTGGATTTTATTATAATGGATATGCCAGAGAGAGGGAGTTCCCAACTCATACTTGGCCGTCCTTTTATGGCGACGGCCGACGTCCTAATAGGTATTCGCGAAGGGACTCTCTCAATGAATATGGGTAATATTGAAGCACAATTCCGGTTGCAAAAATCCATGAAGGAGCATGTCCGAGAAGAAGGAGCGAGTTATCTGGAGCTCTTAGAAGATGATGCTATAGGGGAGTATACCGTTGAAGGGGTCATGAAGGACCCGATGAGGACAAGTGTTGATGACGATGGCGACTCCATTACAACAAGGCGGTTGTCGCCTATCTTTGTATGCTTGATGAGGAGCCCACAGACGACTCTTTGCACTGCCAAGAGCCGGAAGCCATCAACCACGTAGCTGAGGAGAACGATGGAGAGGAAACATGCCAAATACCACCGCACGGTATCATTGGCAAGTATGATGCACGCCTTACGTGCCAAACAACAATTGAAGAACTTGAGGGAGTCGAGCTCATGACTCAAAACGAGCGCTTATCGGGAGGCAACCCGACTTTTTACATCTTAGATTTTCTTTTTCAATTTTTGAGTAGCTCTATCTATCCCAGAAAACCAAGTAAAAACGCTTTCTATTCCATAAAAATGCAAAATTATAAAAATCTGACAGGTTTTTTCTTTCCACAGGTTGAACATTGATTGGAGCACGCAAATCGATGTATTGAATGGAAGGGAGCTAGAAGAAGAGCAGCTAATAGAAGAACAACTTTAAGAGAAAAGAGTAGTAGGTGACTCGACCGAGTAGGCAACTCGGTCAAGTAGAAGAGAGTGCATGAGGAGCAAAGGAAAATGACGTTCTGCCTACGCGGCCCGAGTAGCACTTACTCGGTCGAGTAGCCGCCTACTCGACCGAGTATCCATCTGCTCGACCGAGCTAAGGAAAGCACAGAGAAATAATGAAAAAATGGTGTTCTGCCTATGCGGCCCGAGTAGCCCCTACTCGATCGAGTAGCCGAGGGAGTGTTCTAAACCTCAATTTTGATATATTTTATTTTGAGACTCGACTGAGCAGTTACGCTGCTTGGTCGAGTTGCTGGAGCTTTATTCATGCAAGGCCCATGTTCTGATCGAATCAGGTTTATCAAAACCTAACTCAACTTTATTATACCCTAATCCTTTTTGTTTTCCCCAAATCCCACTGCCCGAGCATCCCCAACCCCCCTACCTACTCGACCCGAACTGCTGTCGCCGCCGTCCCCTCCGTCGTCTACGCCGTCAGCCGCACCACCACTCCGGTCCTCTCTCTCTCTCATTTTCTTCCTCCCTCACCTATCTCCCCCTACTTCTCTCTCCCCCTTCCAAATTCACCCCCCTCAGCCCCGACCGTCACCGGAGCAATGCCGCCAGAATCACCTAGTGCCAACGGCACCACCCACAATCCCACTCCACCCCCACACCACCCCCTCCCACTCCCCTCCCCTACCCCCTCTCATATTGAAACACCCCAGCCCCCTCCTAATAGCCCTAGGGCAACCCAATTCACTCGACCGGCCGAGCCATCAACCAGCACCCCCTCCTCGTCCAACCTACTCGACCGAGCACAATTACTGCTCGGTCGAGTAACCCTCCCACCAATGCAACCCCGTCGCCCTACCTACTCGACCGAGCATAGCTTGTGCTCGGTCGAGGTCCCACACACATCTCCCCCTACACACTACTTTTGATCCCATTGATATTATTTTCTCCTTCCATTTCAGGTACATTGCACCTACAGAGGAGGACACGTCCCGGAGCAGTTTGGGGGATACATCTGATTAGCAGCAGTCACGTGCCCGATCAATCGCTCTTGCCGTGATCATCATGTTGGTACACTCTACCCGCTCTTTATTTTTGTTCCGACACACTCCGCATGCCTGTAGCACGATGCCGCCTCGCACTAGGGAGAGGCAGCCCACACCTACATGGCGTGGGAAGAGGAAGGGCACTGACGCCTCCTCTTCTCGGCCCGCACACCGCACTCACCCTGTCACTTCACCCACCATCAAGGAGGAGTACGTGGGCGATTCGTCGTTCTTGTCCGACTTTTCCGACTATACCATCACCCTCACACTTGCCGTACTGCCCGCACACGATCACCTACCGCATTGCCCACACATCCCCGCCACTTCCGCCCCCATCCCCACTACCGCACCATCCGCCCCTTCTGCCGCTCCGCCGTCGCGGGTGTGTGTTGGATATGGAAGACGTTTGTACACCCTTGTGGGGGATGTACGAGGGAATACGGACCTCGAACGTCACGCACACGAAGTCGTGTGCAAAGGGAATCTGTTCCCTTGCGGAGAGGATCTCTGGATGAGTGGGAAAGTCGCATTATATATGCATAAGTGCATGCGACATATGGCTAATAAAGGGGGAATATCTTAAGCTTATGTTGTACCATGCATATGGTACAACTTAAGCTTATAATGTGGCATGTATCATGGTACACCTTAATTAAGTTGTTCCAAAGGAACAACTTACCCTAAAATAACTACCTTGGGGGCTATAAATAAGACCCAAGGGTAAGCCATTTCTTACACCTTTTGCATGGCATTCATGCATGCATCTTCATTCTAGCGAAGCTCTGCAGAAATCCTTTCTCTCCCTTTATCCAAGTTCTTAATCTAAAAGTAGAGATTTAGATTGTGGATTTAGTAGCCTTACTCCGTTCGTGAGTAGACTCGATCCGTCGTGGCGAATCCGAAGGCGAAGTTCGTAGACTACCGTGCCGCGTACGCAAGCGTAAGTCTCAACTTCATTTATCGATCCTAACTCTGTTTTGGCAGGATCCTACATTGGTATCAGAGCCATAAGGGTTCGCCCCGGTCAAACCGCCGCCCCGTCGAAACTATGAACGAGTCGTTGTCTTTTTCACGAATGGGTCTCCTACTATTACGGATATAGTAGGAACGCTTCGTGACGGAGAGAACGCAGCGGTTGTTCTTTTCACGTTAGGGTCTCCTATCATTACGGATATGGTAGGAACTCTCCGTGACGGGAAGAACCGACCGTTCACGTAGTAAGTTATTTTTCATTTTTGGCACACAGCCATTAGGAAATAACTAATTTCTCGACGAACGGGTGCTTCATCGACGAACGGGTGCTTCATCGAGGAAGATGATGGTAGTTATTTCCATCAGGTAAGAGGAAATTTGGTGCATGTGCACCATGGCCAAATGGGATATGAAGGCTATGCACCCCCCCTCCCCAAGCGGAGGGGGTTGGCTACGGCCAATAACCACCGGCGACCACCCCATCAAGGGGGAGGAATGTGTGCGGCTACCCCATTCAAAGGGGGTGGCCGGCCAAGGCCAGGCCGGCAGTGGCCGGCCAAGGCCAGGCCGGCAATGGCCGGCCTTGGCCAAGGCCTGCCGGCCAGGCCGGCCCTGGCAGAGGCCAAGGCCGGCCCTGGCAGTGGCCAGGGCCGGCGCCCTGGCCTCGGCCAGGGCCTGGCCGGCCCTGGCAGTGGCCAGGGCCGGCCTCGGCCAGGGCAGAGGCCCTGGCCGAGGGGGCCAAGGCCCCTGGCCGGCCAGGGCAGAGGCCCTGGCCGGCCCTTGGCCAAGCCCCGGCCAGGGCAGAGGCCCTGGCCGGGAAGAAGTTGCGACCAAAAAATTGGTCGACCAATTTGGTGTTTTTGGTCGACCAATCCGACAGAAGGTCTGGGTCGATTGCAAACTTGTCAAATGACCCATACGGGGTAACAAAAGGCCTTGGTCAAACTCGAATGTGTCGATTAGTCCATACGGGGCTAACCACAGTGCCGACTAGTTCATACCGGACTAACGTTTTAATGAAGTTTTTCTTTGGGCTCTACTCCTTGAAGACTAGCCATAGTGCTCTACTTCATGCGAGATTAGCCAAGTCATTGTGCTCTACTCTACGGAGATTAGCCAATGTACTTAAGAAATTGTGCTCTACTCCTTGAAGATTAGCCTTAGTGCTCTACTTCATGCGAGATTAGCCATGTCATTGTGCTCTACTCTATGGAGATTAGCCAATGTATTTTAAATTTTTGAAAAATACGTTTTTCAAAAACGCTTTTCCGCTGCAAAGTACTATAAGAGTACTAACATTTGATAAAGTGAGGGAGAAATATTGAAAGTTACTCTAGATGGTGATTGGAAACATAGTGACCTTTCCGACTCTAGAGTAACATCTTCAATATTTTTCGAAAGTAACTTATCAAATTATGAATATCATTCCAAGTGGGAGTTGATTTTAGAACTATCCATATGGGATATTCTATTATCATTTCAAGTGGGAATTATATTTGAAAAATACGTTTTCAAACTCGTTTTTTCGCTGCTAGTACTATAAGAGTACTATTGTTTGATAAGTGATGGGGGAATATTGAAGGTTGTTCTAGACGGTGATTGGAATCATAGAGACCTTTTCGATTCTAGAACATCTTCAATATTTTTCGAAAGTAACTTATCAAATATAATATAATTCCAAGTGGGATTTGAATTTTTTAGAACTATCCAAATGGGATACTCTATTATCATTTCAAGTGGGAGTTATATATTTTAAGAATTTTTATGCAATGTTTTGATCGAACCTTCGGTTTTGTGTCTTTTGCAGCATTTTAAAAGTAAAATGTCTTCCGCTTCAAAGAATATCGTCGCTGAGTTAAACAAAGGTGAAAAACTCAACGGCGATAATTACAAACTTTGGTCCATTAAGATACAATACGTTTTGGAGGAGCAAGAAGTGCTCGAAACTCTAAAGAACGTAATGATTGAACCCGAGTTGGGCACTACGGCCCAACACAGACGAGACAAGGAAGCTTTTGATGCTTGGTCTCGGAAGAATAAGATAGCGCGCATTACGTTATTAAGCAGTATGGCTGATGACATAATGCGCATCTTCCGAGAACATGACCTAGCCATGGACATATGGTCCAAGCTAGAGGAGAAGTTCGGTGGCACATCGGTGTCCAAACTTCGCTCCTTAACTATAAGGTTCGATTCATATAAGAAACGTCCAGATCATTCCATGGGGAAACATCTGCGACATATGGCGAACCTTATCTCGGAGTTAAAGGATGCAGGTCATGTGCTCACAGATGAGCAACAAATCCAAGCAGTCATACGTTCCCTACCAAATGGGTGGGATCAGATGAAGATGCATCTCACTCATGATGAGAGCATCAATACCTTCAACGACGTTTCCAAGCACCTCGAATTAGAGGAAGAGCGGCTTGCGGCTGCCAAGCCAAGTGCAGAAGTGCACATGGTTGCTAGTTCCTCACACGGGGGAAAGAAACGTAAAGATCGTTCGAAGTCTTCTAATGAACGTAATAAGCAACCTGAGTCTACCAAGGAACCCAAACATAAGGGTGGGCACAAGAAATGGCACAAGAAGAAAGACTTGAAAAGGATCAAGTGCTTCAAGTGCAACAAGCTCGGTCACTATGCTCGTTCGTGTACGAGTGGAAGTGACGAGGTAACTTGTAATACTAGTTACATATGTGTTTCTAGTTCAATATTTCTTGTGGAATCTAATCCATTTTGGGATAATTGATTCAGGTGCCACCGACCACATAGCAAAGGACAGACGGTCCTTCGTGGAGTATCACCGGATACCCCAAGGAATGAAGTGGATCAATGTAGGAAACAACACACGTGTTGTAGAGAAAGGCGTTGGGAATTGCAAGCTAGACTTGGACAACGGCCACACTCTCCTACTTTATGATGTTCTCTTCATTCCATATATTCAAAGGAATATTAATACTGTGGTCAATTTAATGGATCTGGGTTATAGTTGGTTCCTTCATGATTGTAATATGGACCTATTTTGTAATAATTCCTTTATTGGTACTGGATTTGTATTTCAAAGGATTTATTGTAATAAGTACAATGTATTTCCTCATGCAATGAAAATTTCCTTGTGACAAATTCTTTGACTAATGAGTCTAATATAATTTGTTGGCACGCAAGGCTTGGTCATATTGGACCAATGCGTATAGATAGACTTGCCAAACATGGCCTTCTATCCAATGTTTCAAAGGTTGAAATGTCGACCTGCGAACATTGCCTTGTGAGGAAATCTTGTCGCAAGCCGTTTGGAACCGGCACAAGGGCCGAGGTTCCATTACAGCTTATCCATTCGGACATATGTGGTCCGATGAATGTCAAGACAAGACGCGGGAAGTCCTATTTTTCATCACTTTTATTGATGATTTCACCCGATTCGGTCATATCTATTTGATATCCCACAAAAGTGAAAGCACTAAACCTGCTTTAAAAACTATATGAGTTTAGTGGAGAATCAATTAGATCGCAAGATTAAGGTCATGCGAACCGATAGGGGCAGTGAATATCAATCAACAAGTTTAAAGGAACTTTATGATGAAAAATGCATAGTACATCAGGTAACTATGCCTTATACTCCTCAACAAATTGGTGTTGCAGAAAGGAGGTATAGGACTTTAATGAAAAATGGTCCATTCAATGATGGCGCAAGCTAACTTGCCAATCACCTTTTGGGGTGATGCATTATTGACGGCCGCTTTCATTTTTGAACCGCGTACCCTCGAAATCAGTTAGCTCCACTCCTTGTGAGTTGTGGAACCAAAGGTCTCATCACTTAAACATTTTGAAACCTTGGGGTTGTGCATCCTACGCACATATTTCCTCCCATAGGTATGGCAAACTTGGGCCAAAGGGAAGGAAATGTATCTTTATACGATACGCAGAAAACTCCAAAGGTTATGTTTTATGTTAGTCAGGAAGACAATGGTGGGCTAATTGAGTTTGAGTCGAGGGATGTCACTTTCTTGGAAAAACGAGTTTCCAAGACAGGGCGAGATAAGTCAGGACTTATCTCTATTTGAGATTTATGATCAAGAAGGATTACCTCATTCGAGTGGGAGAATTCTTGGTGAAAACGAAAATACGTTTCAATCTTCACCAATGGATTATACGAATGACGATTATCCTATTCCATACGGGAATAATGATCCAAGTGGGAGCAATTCTAACGACATTCCAAGTGGGAGTGATATTAGAATTGATCTAAATTCGAGTCAACAAGGACTTGAAGAATCTCAAATACGATGTAGTAGTCGTACAAGGTTGGCTCCTCTAAGATTTGAGGATGAATTTCCGCAAACCTTTATGACTTTACTACAAGATGATGACGAGCCTGCTACTTTCAAACAGGCCGTATCATGCCCTGCAAAAGACAAATGGATGGAAGCGATGAAGGAGGAATTGAAATCCATGAAAGTTAACCAAGTCTGGGACTTAGTTAACTTACCCAGAGGACATAGAGAAATTGGGAACAAATGGGTTCTCAAGATCAAGCATAAGGCTGATGGCTCTATTGACAGATATAAAGCTCGCCTTGTCGCGAAAGGTTTTACGCAACAGGAAGGGATAGACTACGAAGAGACCTTCTCACCTGTTGTGCGTTTTACCTTGATTCGCATGATTCTGGCAATGGTAGCTTGCTTATACCTCGAATTACATCAGATGGATGTAAAGACTGTCTTTCTCAATGGAGAATTGGACGAGGAGATCTAT
The DNA here is from genome assembly GCA_030789695.1 of Scilla litardierei. Lineage (NCBI taxonomy): Eukaryota > Viridiplantae > Streptophyta > Magnoliopsida > Asparagales > Asparagaceae > Scilla > Scilla litardierei. The sequence goes on along the minus strand of CM061137.1, from coordinate 11,435,639 downwards.
ATGGAACAACCAACAGGGTTTGTAAAAGAAGGAAACAAACATAAGGTTTGTAAACTTCGTAAATCCATATATGGTCTTAAATAATCCTCGAGGCAATGGTATATACGATTTCAAGAAGTTGTCTTATCAAATGGATTTTCCATACTTGATGAAGATAACTACGTATATATCAAGAGGATTAAAAGCAAGCATGTTATTATGTCTCTATATGTAGATGACATTTTAATAGCCGGAAATGACAAGAGATTTGTGATGTGTATCAAGGCTTGGCTTTCATCAGTATTTGAGATGAAAGGCATAGGAAACGCCGCATATATCCTTGGAGTTAAGATTTCAAGGAATCGTTCGAAGAAACTTCTTTCTATTTCACAAGAGACTTATATAAAGAAGGTTCTAGAACGATTTAATATGCAGGACTGCAAGTCCATTGATATTCATATAAGCATATGCGATAATTTATATCTGGAATCGTGTCCAAAGAACCAAAAGGAAAAGGAAATTATGGAAAAAGTTCCATATTCCAGTGCAGTTGATAGTCTTATGTACGCTATGGTATGTACGAGACCGGACATCTGTTTTGCCGTTGGAAATGGTAAGCTGTTACCAATCCAACCCAGGGCAAGAACACTGGAAAGTGGTTAAGAGGATAATGCAGTATCTTAAAGGAACTGCAGATTTGCAAAAGACTATGATAAAACCAAGAAGGTAGACATAAGGTACATATCTACGCATGAGATGATAGAGGATCAGCTTACGAAAGCGATCCCCAGAAATGTGTTTTATAAACACTTATCATCCCAAGGATTGCGTACGAGCTGAGTTGTACCAATATATATTCCCATGTCTAAGAAAGATCAAATTTAATAAAAGAATAAGTTCTTTTTCAAACATTGCATATGAATTTCTTAAAGAAATGTTTGTGTACATTTTTGAAATCTCAGCTGAATTGTGTGTATGTCGGACAGATAAAGGTTGGCTCTCTCACATGAGCAACCGCCTTATCTTATCAGATGGATAAGATAGAGATGAGACTAGTTTAAAGTCAAAATCATTAGACGAATGATTTAGAGTCATGACTTAAACAAGATAGTCGAATGAAAGATCTGCATCATATGGATGCTTACAAAAGATCTGAGATCTGTATCACAAGGATATTTGAAAGAGATCTCATAGGATTTTTTAAATCCTATCTATCTTATGCAGGATGAGAGTCCGTGAATATTTCACGAGTAGTAAAGGGACTCAAAAAGATAGGCACTGTGGTGTCTGATCTTTTCATCCGTACAACATCATTAAGACATACTCTCCCTGGGAAAGGAGTGATGTTGTAATACGTGTTCATACCACGTATGCATTTCGACCACTGAGTTAGTAGCAATAGTGTTTGCTATTATGTGAGACTCAAAGGCCATACGGGTCTTAACTCTTACCCTCAAGGACTCCAATTGGTTCCTTTAGATTTGACGAGATGATCGCTATCTTAGCGTGTTACTTATGGGCTATGATAATTCGGCTCGGCGGGGCACGTTAGAAAAGCGAATCAAGTCAAGATCAGAAGGTTCGCAAGAAGAGGAAGATTGATTTCATATTCACATTTGGACTTTAATGATTCAAAGCTGGCCAGCCAATTGTGATCCAGATGGGATTCAATTGTTGAATATAAAGTATAAGAAATGTGAAGAAATAATCTAGGGTAAAGCATGCGTTGAACTACTCAACTTTGCACCTTCGAGGTCGTTGTGTATCTCTAACAAGTGCACAACAACAGACTCTACGCGCATGACGGTCGCACGGTCTATTTCTCGGTATGATAGATGAAAGAACTAAGGGAAAGACGTTCTCTTACAATCCCCTCAAGTGTGAGTGGGAGATGTTGGATATGGAAGACGTTTGTACACCCTTGTGGGGGATGTACGAGGGAATACGGACCTCGAACGTCGCGCACACGAAGTCGTGTGCAAAGGGAATCTGTTCCCTTGCGGAGAGGATCTCTGGATGAGTGGGAAAGTCGCATTATATATGCATAAGTGCATGCGACATATGGCTAATAAAGGGGGAATATCTTAAGCTTATGTTGTACCATGCATATGGTACAACTTAAGCTTATAATGTGCCATGTATCATGGTACACCTTAATTAAGTTGTTCCAAAGGAACAACTTACCCTAAAATAACTACCTTGGGGGCTATAAATAAGACCCAAGGGTAAGCCATTTCTTACACCTTTTGCATGGCATTCATGCATGCATCTTCATTCTAGCGAAGCTCTGCAGAAATCCTTCCTCTCCCTTTATCCAAGTTCTTAATCTAAAAGTAGAGATTTAGATTGTGGATTTAGTAGCCTTACTCCGTTCGTGAGTAGACTCGATCCGTCGTGGCGAATCCGAAGGAGAAGTTCGTAGACTACCGTGCTGCGTACGCAAGCGTAAGTCTCAACTTCATTTATCGATCCTAACTCTGTTTTGGCAGGATCCTACAGTGTGGACATTCAACATCACCTTTCGGGACGATGCACACCGCGACCGCTTCGTCGCCCTGTCGCAGCGGAGGATCGTTTCCACACAGTTCATCCACCTCCCCACCCTCCGACGCCTAGGACTCCTACAGTAGGTCTATTGGCTTTACCGCACCATCGGTTTCGACCGACTTCTCGCAGCCCACACCCCCACCTACACCCGCCTCACTCTAGAGGCGTTGAGTTCCATCCTCCGCACACCGGCGGGCGATGGAATTAGCTTTAGGCTGCTGGACCACGAATTCGTGGTCATGTACGCCCAGATCAGCGCTCACTTCCACTTTCCAGCTGTCCCTGACCCCTGTGCGGCCTTCTCCTCAGACAACGAGCTAGCCATGTACGATGCCTCTGCTTTCTGGCATCACTTCTCTGGTCTGGACCATTACCGCCCAAGCTGGGCGAAGGCATCATGCATTGTGCACCCTTGCCTTCGCTATGCCGAGCGACACCTCGCCACCACCATTTTCTACTGGCCAGAGGTCCGGACCATGTCCCTACACGAGCTTTCCCAGCTCATGAGAATGACCCGACCGCTGTGCTACCACCCGGACGGCTCCCTCCACCCCTTCGTCCTTTCTGATGCAGCCCACTGGCTGGGTTACCGCCTCCTACAGACTGCCCACACCCGCTATGCCACTGATATCTGATACGGTGGATTTTTCACAATCTTCGCATGGATGCGAGGCATAGATCTTCCTGATGGCCTAATGACCCCCTGGCCCCCACGCACTTGATTTTGGTTGTGCTTGAGCATATGCACATCATCCGGTCATATAGGGCACATCACTGGGCCTATCTTTTAGGCACCCATCACACGCCCCATTTTGTCCTTCCCGCCCCTCACCTCACCACCGTAGTGCCAGTCCAGCAGAGCTGGATGATTGATAGGGTCTTCCCACTTCCTGCCATCCACGGCCTCGAGCCCCCCAGAGCTCCCGTCAACGTTGACGCCGACGACTGGGTGCTCAGCTCTTCTGAGGACGAGGAGCTCGACCTAGCCGCCATTGTGGCTGCCCAGCCAGCACATCCAACACACCCTCCGCCACCAGGAGGCACTACCTTCTCCACCTATGTCACCACCACCACCACCACCACCACCACCACCGTCGGGGACCACGGGGAATGTCACCACCCTCTACCCCGAGGCCCTTGTCGCTGTCTCCTTCGTACCCAAACCTGAGGGCACGATCATCCCGTCTGCTCCCGAGCTGTCTGCTCCACACTTTCTGGATCAGGAGCCATCCAGTACCCTTCCACCGCTTAGGGACCTTCTAGCATCTCTGCCTATCTCCTTAGGGTCCCATATACCACTCACTGGCACCACTTCCACACCGACAGCAACCGTCCTCACCGAGAGCGTCTCGACTTCTGTCCGCACATCTGTGTCGACGACAGCTACATCTTCCACTGTCGATGTTGTTGCTGCTACCACCACTTCTCTGGATCTCGGCCATACTACACTTCACACTTCCACCGCCGAGATCCCTTCGAGTTCACCCTCTCCGACCTTTCAGCCTAGGCACCGTAGAACCGCTCCACGGGGCCGTTTTATGAGAGTCGTGTCTTACAGTTCCCATCCTCCCCTCGACTCCCGTACCACTGACGCTCGTCTGACAGCGATGGAGCACTTGACTTCTTTCCTTCAGCGGGATTTTGATGACTATGCCCGCTCGACAGCCACCCATCAGCAGAGAGTCGAGGCGGACCTCGCTTCGATTATAGACCTCCTGTAGACACGAGGCCCACCCACCATGATCCTCGCACATGCACCTCCCCCCAGGCCACCCCCTGTCTTGACCGACGCACCACTCAGTGCCCCACACTCTCAGGCTTCTGCAGGGCTTGCCACTTCTACACCTGATTTGGTAGCCACGGTAGTGGGCACCTCAGTCGTCGACGCACACACTTCCACACTAGACGAGACTGCCATTGTCCCATTTTCAGCTGAGCCCGCTAGAACTAACTCTGATCTTTGGGCCGACACACTTGTCGAGCCATAGCCCGCTGCCACAGTTTCTGTTCCACAGCATGGTGACCCACCACCGCCCTTAGATGGCGGTGCCCCTGCTTGATGTTGTCCCTCCACCACTTTTTGTTCTTGTCCTTTCCCCATCCTATTTTGTGCACATCTGTCTTTTCGGGGCCTTAGTCTATCATAGCTTGGGGGAGGACCCACCATGCATCATTCCTTCCATTTGCATCATCACTTTATCCTTGCATCATATCACTTTTACTTTCGTTTGCACAGTTTTACTTTCCATTCACTTTCTATCTCCTTATCCACCCACCCACCCTAGCATCATTTACCGCATGCCAGCATGTTCTTAGCAGTGAGGACACTGCTGCGTTTAGCTTAGGGGATGAGCGATGTCGCTTTATTTTTCATTTTTTACATTTTTCTTTCATTTTTCGCCTTTTTACTTTACTTTTCCACCCATTTGCCACCTTTCCATCTTTTTTCTCATTTAGCATCATGTTTTCCACTTTTTGCCATGCTTGCATGCTTGTTTTTATTTTCTTATTTTCTCCGCCTTTCTCCCTTTTAGCTAGAATTGTTCTACATGATGATATCTCGCATAGCCCTTAGTAGCTACGCACGATGCTTATATCTGTCGACATGCTATTTAGAGTAGTCCCAGTCTTACTATTTATATGCTTCCATATTCTCTTGTTGATCTTTCTCATTTAATGCCTGATATGAATTGAAATTGAATGCATGAAATAATATCTAGTACGTTCTTTGTTGGGTAATGCACCTAGGTTCAAGCATCATTAGAATATTTGTAGGACCTGTTTGTTATCTTATCCACTTCTGTTTGCATGCCTGATATTATTGTACTTTATACCGCATGCTTTCACTATTCGTTGAGATGAATGAAAATATACATGCTAGCTATGAGTTTAGTTAGAGTATTATCCCATTGAACCGTTGTGCGCATCTAATAAGTGAACCAAGTGATATATTATCTTCCTTCTCCACATATCTTTATGATTCTCTACATATCATTTGGTTTCATCCCCTACAGCTACTTCTACCGCACTGCTTCCACCGCACCTACTTCCCAAAAAACCCAAAAGAAAAAGATAGCTTCCAAAGACCCAAAAAAGAGAGAAAAAGAAAAGAAAAGAAGGAAAGAAAATTGTTTCCTATCCCTTTATTGGAAGCTACTACAAATACTTGGGAAAAGACAAAAAAAATCCACATCTTATTCCTAGATGTGATGCCTCAAGCTAAGCTTGGGGGGTGAACCACTTGATTATATGAGTGAGTATAACATTAGAGTGGAGATGGTGCATAATGTGGAGATTCGATAATGCTTAAACTTTACAAAATATTTTAGCTTTGGAGATTTTTCATGATTTGAAGTGAATATTTGAATGGCATGACCTCTTTCCATTCTCTATTGCATGTTGGTGTGATTTCTTTGTGCTTTACTTATATCTACTGATTGAAAAGTGCATTGCCAACTCTTTTTATACTAGACTCTATAGATTGCTTGAAATTGATATGAGTTGATGTCATGATTTTCGAGGGTCTATACGTTTGCCTTTATTGCATGCTAGCAATATGATTAGTAAGACTTGAAAATACTATTAGCATGTGTTTTATTATTCAAAGCATCGTGATATGTTGCTGGGGCTTGAGATCTGATTGAACATTTTAGCACCACTTTCCATCTCTTATCTCTTTTATTTTCTTTTATTATCGTCCGGTATGCCTAGTATTCGTCTTCCTCGAGGACGACTAAGAGGTAAGCTTGGGGGATTTTGATGTGTCCATTTTTTCAATCTTTTCATAGCATCATTTCATTGTATTTCATGTCATATCCGCATCCAAATCCCGGATTTTCATACAATACTGCACTTCTAACGCTATATTCGAGTTTCGTAGAGCTTTGTGGATTTGCAGGGATTTTGGAGCGATTCGGAGCCATTTTGGGACATGGACACATCCAGCACGTCCGTGATGCCGCTGGCAAGGCTCTACAGAAGTTCGTCGAGGTTCGAAAGCATATGGGAGGAGAAGAGGAGAAGCTAGCAAGAGAAATGAGTCAAAGCCCAAGCATATGCAGCTTTCCCAGGTGACTCGACCCGAGTAGCACAAGCTACTCGGTCGAGCTGACACACGAGTCCAACAGGAATAATATGTATGCCCATCCTACTCGACCGAGCAGAGTGATGACTCAGCCCGAGTCGATCCAGTCTTCGAGCCCCCTTCCATCAGCATCCTACTCGACCGAGCAAGATCTACTCGACCGAGCAGAGCCTACTCGACCAGAGTAGGCAGAGCGACAATTTGTAAGGGGAGTTCCGACTTACTGACAACTCGACCGAGTAGGCGAGCTACTCGACCGAGTAGCTCGGATCCCTTCTTTTAAGCAAGGAGCAGCTAAGGTTCCTGCTCGACCGAGCAGGCGCCTACTCGACCAAGAAGCTGACTCGGTCGGCGACGTGTGGGCCCCAAACTTCCAGATTTTCAGATTTTTTTCTTGGGGTATGTATTTAAGACATTTTTCTTTATGTTTTAGGGGCTTTTCAATTAATTTTTAGAGAGAAGATTTTAAATTGGTTGTTTTTAGATCTAGGGTTTTGGATTGAGCCGTCTTTGCAAAAGATCGAATTTTTCTCGTCTCTTGCACCTTGGAATCTGTGGAAGTTCTTTTATTCTCTATTGGGTATCGTTCTTTCTCGGTTTCGGTATGTAAGATCATCATTTCTTGCTTGATTTAATTGCTAGATGTTTTCTATGGCCAAAAGTGCATTTTTATTTGTCATAATTGCTATGTGTAAGTAGTCTTCTCTAGGGCTGATGGGTTAGCCCTAAGACTATAGGAAAGAGATGTAGATCTGGATTTCTAGGTTGAGTTGGGAATACAAGGGGAGTATTTTGGTCGATCCATCCAAATCTCTAGGAGAACTCGTACTGAGATCATGCCCATGGTCGGTGGAATTGATTAGCTTAAGGAGCATCCTTGGGATTTAATTAGGGAGTTAGTGGATCCAACCAAGGCTCGTGACCATGCCCGGCTCGTGCCTTGAGAGGATCAACCGACAAACTATATCACTACATTGACGGCTACCGCCATTGCGTCAATGAGAGCCACCGAAGTAACTCAAAGCTCTAACACATGAGAGTGGTATGAGCTAAGAGACCAACCCTATAAACCCAATGCAACTAGGAATCCTATTCTAACATCGACCTCCAACGGTCCTAGCGGTGATCCCTAAGGCCCTAGCTTCTTTACATTGAACCAATAACAACATCAAACAAACAATCCTCCAATCGACTGCTATCTCATTCTGGGATCTAGAGATAATCTAAGACTCCAATACACTGTCAATGTCCCTGTGGGATTCGACAATCTTTTATACTATAATTTGACACCGTCCGCTTCCGAATAGAACCCAGAGTCCACACCTAGGAACCATACCGCGCCTGGCGACTGTGACACCGCCAGGTGGATTTTAGGTGTAAGTTCTGGGCGCGTCAATATCCAATCTTAAGGATCCAAGGGTTCATCCCTAGACCATAGAGCTACACTACTCAATTTCATAATATCTATAATAACGGAGGCAATATGGAGATTCATCGCAGGCAATCAAATCATATCAAAACACAGATAATGCAATGTAAAAGAGGAATATAATAAAAATAATGAGTTTGAGCCGTTCACCAAAGATCAAATCCAAATAAGAAGACACAAGAACTCCTCTCTCCCAAATTGACGGCTCCAAATCCAACTTAAACAACAGATAACCTAATATAAAAACTCAGTTTACTTAAATACAAAACCCAAAAAGTCGCGGGTTTCCCGAAAATTTGCCCCAAAACCTGTTAAGAAAGCCATCATCTGAAGGCTGTCGACGACGTGCTCGGCCGAGCTGGATAGCCGCTTGATTGAGTGGTCCCTTCAGGCTCCAACTGGGTCGGTCTGGCAAAGTGGTCGCTTGGTCGAGTGATGTGGGTCGCTCGACCAAGGGCCATCTTGGGGCTTCAGCTCTTGGCATGGGTAGAAGGAGGCCGCTCGATCGAGCAGGGCTCGAAGCCGCTCGACCGAGCTAATTAGATAGAGAGTTTGCTCTTTATTTCATCTCGTCAGGGAGAGAGGCCGCTCGGTCGAGCAGGAAAGGTGCTCAACTAAGCGAATTAGACAGAGAGTCCTAGGCCAAATCGAAGGTCTTCTACAGAGGGTCGCTCGGTCGAGCGACCTACTGACTGAAGCTTCTCTTTGGCCTTCCCTTTTTTTCCTTCTTTACGGGAGCCCAGCTCGGTCGGGCATGTGACACGCTCGACAGAGCGACCTGAAAACTCCATGGGTCCTCTTGGTTCTCTTCTGTCCCTTCATCTCTTCTTTCTTTCCTTTGCTCTCTTTTTTATTTTCTTTCTTTGCTCCTCCCTTTCTTTGCTCCTTTGAGTCGTCAAACGCGACGACGTGAGCTCCGACTTTCGGTATCTGTGTCCACCGTGTGCTTCATCCATCTTCACTCTAAATCGCATCAAAGTTCCTGGAAATCCATAAAACATTGCGAGAATCAAGTATATCGTGAAAAGCACGATAGAATATAAAAACACAAACTTTGGGCAATCAAAATGCTATAAAAATGTGCGATAAAAACATGGAAAATATGTACACATCAGCAGTTCATCAACATCATCGCCTCTAAATTGGAAGAGCATGAGAAGAGAAGCACTAAATTCTCATACTTAGACACGGACCACACAGACATACACATTACTGCACCAAAAATATGCGCTACTCCTAAATAAAGGAGGTCAATCAAGTAGTAATTCTGGTGAGTCCAGGGTCGCATTTCTTGAGGACAAGATTGCATGCAAATTCACAGTCTGAAATTAAATAAGGAAATGATTCAATAAGAAATGGACCACCTTTCTAAGGCAAATTGTTCGGTTATTAAAATTATCCTTAAATAACGCAAAAATGGTAATGTGAGGGTGCAATATGAGAGGGGTGTGTGTGTATTGTGCTTTCGTTAGTGTTATTATCTATTATGCTTTCCAAGCTTCCTGAGATAACTCAAACTCACATCAATACCAAGGTATGGAGATCTAAAGATCAACCATTCAAAAACAATGAATAAAGCATCTTGGGTACTCATTGGATTCATGGGATTCATATCCTAATTGTGCTAGATGAACCTCAAGGCACACCACCCTATTGGTTTATGCATGTAGATAATGCCTCGCGACACATCATCCTTAGCTCACTCGATGGGTATTGTAAATACATGTAGATTATGCCTCGCGGCACACCATCCTCATCGGACCCCTCAACGGATAATGCCTATGCAATAAAAAAATAGAAACCCACCAATCATATGATTTAAACATTCAGTAGTGCTAGAGATGAATGTGAGTTAGTAGTATTAAACCCTAACTACATCACAACACACCCACACGAGTTTTATCCACTCATGATAATAAAAACAGTAACTTTCATTGATAAATCCATAAATTAAATGCAAAAGGAGAGATAAACAATCAAAATCAACATAGAAAGTTTAGGCTTTCTTTCTCCAAAACAGTTATACACTCAACCCTAATCTCTTCCTTCAGCTGCTCCCATTGTCAAAAAAAGAAAAAGAAACTGAAATAATGGAAAGTCCCTAAACCCTAATTGCAATCAGCTATTTATTGACTCCTAGCTCACAAATAATCTCATCCCTTCGATCTCAGATAAAAGACCCTTCATCCATCAGCATAAGTACAGATTTTGAGTCTGGTCGGGTTGATTTGAGCTCCAGAAATTGCATTGCGTAGTCTGTCAGACGGCTGGAGCAGCAGTTCCAGTCGTATGGTGTTTGTCGCTCTGTGTTGTCCTTCTATTCATCTGGCTCATGATAGATGCCAGGTACTTGTTAAGTCAGCCAGTCGTCTGATGCAGTGGTGTAAGAATCATAATATTAATATACGTGTTAATGTACGTATATTTTTGGACGTATACGTACGTATAAAATTCTGAGAATATTTATAAATTATTCTCAATTTTTGTGGTGAAGAAATTATTTTTAAATAATTTCTATAGATCATGTGGATTTAATTAAATAAGTATTTGGGGGGAATGCTTGTATTTGGGGAAATGTATGTAGTATTAATTGTAGTATTTCTTTTTTTCCCTAAAAACCTAATTCCTAAAAAATCCCTAAAGAAACACCTCATGATTAAATGCGTCATTAACACCTTAACTCTCACCTATCATGGGTCATGTGGCAAGCTATGAGGAGATTTAGGGGTGCGACGACGACTAAGGGAATAAAAAGAATAAAAAATAAGAGAAATCAAAGGAAAAAAAGAAAAGAAAAAGGAGAAGCCTCAATTCCCTCTTCCTCCTACTCACGAACATACCCTCGACCTCACTGTTTCCCTTTCACCTTGACCAGACTGAAGCCCTCTCACCCAAACTAACCCACCAACACCCATTGAAGGAGCTACAAGAAGAAGGAGGAGGAGATCAAGATTCAGATGGTCTTCAAGGAATAAGAAGGATCCAAGACAATCTGAAGGATAGATTGAGGTATGAATCTTAACTAATCTAGTTAAGGTTTAGTTTGAAATTGCTTAGGAGTAAATTTAATCGTCGTAGAAATAAACAGGACCATGTAACCAAATGACAGTGTCTCGGTCGTGTAGCGGATGACACAATCATGTTTTTACCATATCGTGGTCGTTCAACCAACCACAGCGTCACACGGTCAATATTCGACCATGCCGCTGTTTGTGTGAAACTCTCAAGCCAAACGACCGTGTCGACCTTGACACGGTCGTATCGACCTTGACACGATCATGTCGACCTATACTCTTCAAGTAGCGTCAACGTAGACGCAAAATTAGTTCCCTTGAATTGACACGACCGTGTCGTTAAGGGAAACTATTGTGTCGAATGATATTCGACCCATATGCAGTTCTTTTCCCACACGGTCGATTGAAATGACAAACGACCGTGTGAACGAAGATTCTGAACCAGACCCTTGGACCCCACCCAGTCGTGTTGGGTATTCCCAAAGACTGTGTGGATAGTTTTACCGAGCCTCATCAGGTTTGCTTCACATGGCCATGTGGAAGCTCCAAATGGCCATGTGGAAGCTGCAAACGGCAGTGTGGATGAAGTTTTACAGAACGTTAATTGGATACTTAGTTCAGTTTGTTGTTTGTTTTCATACCACCATGCCTTGTTTTATGAAATGTAAAGTGTATGCTCAGGACGTGCCCCATGTGGAATTCATGATATGCAATTTCAATTTATGGATACATGTCTTCTATTGATAAATGAGTACATCGAAATTTTGTTATCATGGCACATATGTTCATATGCAAAAGAAATGAATTTCATGTTACTTTTCGAAATGATGTTATATGTGGAAATCTGACCACAAAGAGGAATGTAGTATTGAATTTGAGAAGTGAACATAGTGAAATGTTCATATGGTAATGAAGTTGAGAATGCAACGACGAGACCATCGAAATGAAAGAAATTGATGAAACTGAGAGTGAGATAAGTGTAAATGGTCTAGAATCTTCAGCCCGTTCTAAAATGAGTGAAACTCAAGATGTGGGTTTGGGAGAAACACGTGTAAAGAATAGGCTTCAAGGAGTGGACATGGAGTTGTAGTCTCACTCGTACTATGATGTTACCGCGACTAACACCTAGAAGCCATCTAACAATAGCACGAATGCCAAGTGCAAGATGTATCCCAAATGCGAATTCACGGCACTTTACGCAAGCGTATGGTATCAAGTAATAGTATAAAAGATATCGATCCCACATAGAAGGTAGAGATGTTATTGTCTTGGGCTATTTTTAAATCTCAGAATTTAGGCAGCAGTCGGTTTCAAGATTGTTTATTTTGGATTGTAAACAATTAATAAAGACTAGGGCTTTAGGACTCACCACTAGGATCGTCGGATGTCGATACTTGGTTAAGACTCTTACGTTACACTGGTTTTATAGGGACTGTCGCATCTAAGCTGTGGAATTCATGGCTCTAAGCACCATGAATCTAACGTATCGCATTAACCTCGCTCTCGCGACAGGCGCACACAACACGTGCATTAAGAAGCAACAATATTCATGCCACTCTCGTAGACAGGATGATCTCAGCTCATGCAACTCTCATGGGTTAGAGCTTCGATGTATTTTGGTGGCTCTCATTGACGCAATGGTGGTAGCAGTCAACTAGTAATATAGTTCGTCGGTGGATCCAATCAAGACACGGGCCGGGCATGGTCACGATTCCTAATTGAATCCACTGACTCCCTAATTAATCCTATAGGATACTCCTTAAGACAATTGATTCCATCCATCGTGGACACGATCTCAGTACGAGCTCTCCTACAAACTTTGCAAGATCAACCAAAATACGTCCCTTTTATACCAACACAACATAAAAATCCTAATTTTGCATCTAAATCCTAAAATACATGGGCTAATCCATTAGCCCTAGATAGAACTACTCACGCATCATAGAAATAACAATAAAAGATTCAATAGATGGAATGGACTTCATCATGGCAATAGATAACATCAAAATCAATAGAAAGTGTAGGTAAGTGTTACCAACACATCGTGGAGCAATATCAATCCAAAGAGAATTGAGAAAATAAGATTCCTTGCGTGAAATAGCAATAAAATCCAAGCTTTGCTTCCCAAAAAATAACGACAGCACAAACTCTCAAAAACCTAATTAAAACTAAACTAAAAGTTTCTCCCAAAGTTGCTCTCTGAAAATAAAGCTAAAAACATGCTTAAATACATGGGTAGAAATCCCAAAAAATCTCAGAAAATCTGGGCACTTTGGTCCACCAACTAGGCTGGTCGCGTCGCGCTACTCGACCGAGTAGCGGAGCCTGCTCGGTCGAGTCGACTTCAGGCTCCGCTTGCTGCTGCTTCTACGTCTAGCTGATACGGGCTACTCGGTCGAGTAGCCCCTTACTCGGTCGAGCTACAGTAGATCAGAACTTCCTCCAAAATGCTACTCTGTTTCTTGACGACTCGGGTCGAGTAGGTAAGCTGCTCAGTCGAGTTGCTTTGCTGCTCGGTCGAGCTACGGTGCCTTGGAGAAAAGCTCAAAATCTTCATCTGTTTGGTGCGACTCGGGTCGATTTGGCTGTTTACTCGGTCGAGTAGGTTGAGGCCATTTTCTATGTGATTTCTGCGTGTCAGCTCGGCCGAGTAGCTGATGCTACTCGGTCGAGTCACCTAGGAAACTGAGCTGAACTTTGCCATCTCTCGTTCTCTTCTCCTCCTCTCCTCGAATTTTCTTCCATTCCTCGACGAACTCCCATGGAGCCTTGCCAATGACGTCTCGGACGTGCCAGATGTGTCCATGTCCTAAATAGCTCCAATTCGCTCCAAAACTCCTGAAAATCCATAAAGCTATACAAAACTCGAATATGGCGTTAGAAGCACGATAATATATGAAAATAAGGAGTTTGGAGGCGAATATGACATGAAATGATGCGATAAAAACATGTAAAATATGGACATATCAAAATCCCCCCAAGCTTACCTCGTACTCGTCCTCGAGGAAGACGAATACGAAGCTCACCGGTCGATAAAAATAAAGAAATAGAAAAAGAATGGAAGATGGAGGGGAGTGCTAAAGTATTCGATCAGATCTCAAGCCATAGCGACATATCACAATACTTCGAAAATAGATAACATGCTAATAAGAATTTCATATCTTAGCTAAACATATTACTTGCAAGCATTTAAGAACAAAGGTAGGGATCCTCTAAATTCATGCAATCAATTCACATCCACATCATGCAATTCATAGAGTTTAGTTTAAACATGTTGGCGACGCACTTTTCAATCAATAGAAATAAATGAAGCATATAAGAGTTATACCAAGCATGCAATAGAGAATATAATAAGGATCATGACATTCAAATATTCATCTCAAATCATGAAAAATCTCCATAGCTAACATATTTCGCAAAGTCTAAGCAATATCAAGTATCTCTAAATGTGCACAACTCCACTCTAATGGCGTATTCACTCGTATAATCAAATGGATTCACCTCCCAAGCTTAGCTTGAGACATCGCACCTAAGGATAAGTAAAGGAATTTTTGTGGCTTTTTCCCAAGTATTTTTGTAGCTCCAAATAACAAGATATATGAAGTATTTTTCTCTTCTTTTTGGTTTTTGAACTTTTTGTTCCCCCTTTTTTCTTTTTTTCTTTTGTAGGAGCAATAGGATATACAAATATTTTGGCTCTTTTTTGGGTTTTTGGGGCTTTTTGAAGCTAACCTTTTCTTTTGGGATTTTTGGGAATAGGATGCGGTATATGTAGCTGCAAGGGGGTGAACCCAAGTGACATGTAGAGAATAATAAGATATGTGGATAAAGAAATAATGTAATCACTCGGTTCACTCATAAGATGTGCACAATGGTTCAATAAGATAATACTCCAACTAAAATCATAAGCAAGCACAGATAATTTCATTCATTTCAACGAATAATGAAGTCATGCGGTAAGGCACACAATAATAGCAGGCATGTAATGCCCGTATGTGTGATATACTATTTGAGTGTGTGTATAGTAATTCTGTTGTGTGCATAGTAATTTCCTACGTAAATGGCTATATGGTTGAATATGATATGATTTGGATGTAGAAGTGACTATTATTGTGGTTGTTATTATGAGTCCTATTATTAGCAGGAGTATTAATCTTATTGTTGTTGTTGTTGCTTATTGTTGTTGTTCTTGTTGTTGTTATTGTTGTCATAGTTGATTATTGTTGTTGTTGTTATTGTTATTGTTTGGGCCTATTATTATTATTATTATTGGTGGTTGGGCTTGATTTTAGGCTTGAACTATTAGGGAGATGAGAGAAGAGAGTTTTTTTAGAGGATGGCAAACTTGTAAATACCCCTCTTTCTACAATCTTCTCCACTTTTCTTAACTCTTTTCTTTATTTTTTTCTTCCCCTTTCCTTCTCCCCAATCCTGCCGAATACCCCCCTCTCTCCCTGCTGCCGAGAACTCCCCATGGTCGAAACCCCCATGGCTGCCGAATGTTGCAGCAAGCACAAAACAAAGAGAAACCCCCCATTTTCCTACACTTTTCCTCCCCTTCTCTCTTTTTCATTTCATATGCACTTGCCCTTTTCTTGTTTTCCCCAAGCCTGGCCGATTTCTTCCAACAAAAAAGGGAGGAAAAAACAAAGAGAAAGGAAAGAAAGAAGAGAAATAGAAAGAGGCTTGAGGGAAGATGAAGGTTAGGGCTTGAAGCTTGATGAGGGAGATGCTAGATGGAGTTTTTCTTGACATTGGATGAGGGCTTTGAGTCTTCAATGAGGTAGGAGTTCAACCCCTCTCATGTTTCAATTAATTGTGTAACGACCCGCTCTCAGGGGCCCGTTACTTATTCGATATTTGCGCAGGTCCTGCAGGTTACCAGTGAAACCAAAATAGCCACGATGTAGAGATGTACAAAAATACTCAAATAGTGTCCAATTATTACAATCCATACTGAACAATATATTCCAACAAATATACATGAAAGAAGAAAGTACATAAGTGCAAATAGCTCTGAAAGGTGCGGTCTCAGGGTCGAACTCTGGCGCTATTAACTCAAGAACATCTACCTCCATTGGTGCGTCGTCTGCAGTGCCACGAAGATAGAACTGTAGGTAAGTCACAACAATTCTAGCAATAGTAGTAAAAGCTGTGTACATGTATGGAAAAGAACAGAATATGGAACTAACTACATACAAAAAGTAAAGGAACAACAGTCATATATGCAAGTGCAATAAGTAAAGTATGAGAGCAGCAATGATGACACACCCAGAGAACGATTGTAGTTTTACCACAAGCGCACGGTCAAGTGGCGAGCGGGTATCGAACACGAGGAGGTGGTGTTGGTTTCAATCTATCCTAGGTTGGTTTGACTACGAAGGTTTTATTGGTGGAGATGGTTATGGAATGATGTAATGACAATGGTGGTGAATGTCGGTGTTGGTGATAGAGATGTTGGTCAAATATCGGTTCAAATACAATATAATAAAAGAGTCTAGAGCTAGGGAATCCCCGCTACGGATTGTCATACATCTCTGTGAATCGTGAATCTCAATATTACTAGACTTGTGTTGAGGTGAACTAGTCGTAACTGAATATAGAACCAAGCTCACGCTCTCACGCTATTGCCAGTCTATAGCAAACCTAGGATAGGGCCCAATCTCTTGCAAACCCGAGCCTAAGCCCCTAGCATTAGGATCGACATCTTCGTTCAATCGCCCCTCGAGCCCACTCTCGTGCAAACTCGAGTTATGATCTAGGTTGTGATAGTTCGTATTCGTCCAATCTCTTGCAAACGAATATGGGTATAGATTTATAATAAAAATCCTAGCCTTGGTCCAATCTCTTGCAAACCAATTCTAGAGAATCTCGATTATAAACCTAAATCGAATTTCTAGGGCTTCCCATCGATTAGAATCCAATCTCTTGCAAACCCCAATCGATGGAAATCCCTAGCTATCCGTAATAAATCGATCACAACCTAACCTCCTAGCAATTCTAGCAATTTAGAAATTCATTCATCACAAATCTGAAATTAGATCCATAGGGTTCATCCCCATGCCCTAGAACAACAAATGTACTCAAGCATAGCAATAACGATAGAGAAATCGATAAAAAACATTGCTTGCATATATAAAGATATCAAATCAAAGATTCAAATGATAAGAACAAAATACTTAGCTTTGATGAAGATCTTCAATCCAAATACAAGCTTTTAGATCCAAGAGGGGGCCTAGGGCATGGCCTAACCTCTAAAATAATCTCTAAGAAAACATATGTGAACCTCTCTAATGGTGGCTACAAACCTCTTATATAGCCCCCCAAAACCCTAGCAAATAACCCTAGAAAACCCCCCAAAATCGTGCCCAAAACCAGCCCAAACCGCAACTTAAAATCTGGGCCCAGGCCGCACTCGGCCGAGTGGCACATGTGACTCGGCCGAGTGGAAATTCCAGCACTGCAGCGTCAACTTGTAGAAATTCTCCAGATTTCATCCGACCTCCGATTGGCGCGTTCTTGGCAGCGTTGGAACCATCATGAAGTCTACTATCTATAAAAAATATGAGAAAAATACCTTGATTGTTGGAATGATAGCATATTTCAAAAGAGTGAACGGTTGTCTGAAAATCTGGGCGCTGCGTGTCCTCAGCATCACTCGGCCGAGCGGAAAATGTCACTCGGCCGAGGGGCTTTTGGTACTCGGCCGAGTCGGAGTTCATAGTCGACTGACCGATTACAGTAAGTCTGGTCTTTTGGATGCCGCCATTCGTGTGCCACTCGGGCGAGTGGTGTCTCCATACTCGGCCGAGTGGGATGTCGTTACTCGGCCGAGTGCACGCTAATCTTCAAGTAATTGCGTGTCCGATCTGGCCGGCCGAGCGGGCTTCTTTGCTCGGCCGAGTGACTCCTTCACTCGGCCGAGTGGCATGCTGAAAATGCCCAATCTTCATCATTTCGCTTCCTCGTCGCTCCTACGACGTTCTTTCTTCTTCCATTCGTCTTCTATCGCTGATAGGTCCTCAATAAGTCCATGAGCGATGCTCCGTTACGCGTGCAAGTCCTTTAAGCTCATTTTTGCTCCCAATTGCTCATATTTCCTGAAATCCGACAAAAATAAGAAATAGTGAAAAGTAACACAATATCATCGAATAATCGTGAAAATCGCAATATGAGCAACCAAAATGACATGCAAATATGCAGAAAAAAGGTGTAAAATATGGACCGATCAAAATCCCCCCAAGCTTACCTCTTACTCGTCCTCGAGGAAGATAAGTAGAGAGACGAACTCGGGAGATGAAAATAAAGAAAATGAAATGAAAAAGAAAGAACACGAGGTGGAAGGGCTCACCAGATTCTTCTCTCAGATCTCAAGCCATAGGCTACACATCATGATAACTTGGAAAATACAAATCACATGCTATAAGGATTTCATATCTTACATAAACATGGTACTTGCAAGCTTTTAAGAACAACAAAAGGGATTCTCTAAATTCATACAATCAATTCATATCCACATCACACATTTCATAGGATTTAATATACAAATGTTGGCGATACACTTTTCAATCAAGAGTTATAACTGAAGCATATAAGAATCACACCAAGCATGCAATAGAGAATGGAATAAGAGACATTGCATTCACATATTTACATCGATTCATAAGAAATCTCCATAACTAAAGTATTTTGCTAAGTTTCAGCATTATCAAACTTCCTCATTCGTGCACCTCTCCACTCTAATGTCGTACTCACTCATATGGTCAAACGAGTTCACCCCCCCCAAGCTTAGCATGGGGCATCGCATCTAAAGGAATATGATAGTGGAAAATGAGATTTTTGCCTTGGTTTTCCCAAGTGTTTTGTGGCTCCAATAATGAGATAGAGAAACATTTTTTCTTTTTTTTCTTTTTGAACTTTTTATTTCTCATTTTTCTTTTTGGATTTTTGTAGGAGCTATATGATTTGTATTTTTGGCTTTTGGCTCCTTTTTTTGGCTTTTTGGACTTTTTGGAGCTAACTTTTTCTTTTGTAGTGATTTTTGGAAAATAAATGCGATATAAGTAGCTTTAGAAGGTGAACTCAAGTGACATGTAGAGAATGAAAGATATTTGTGGAGAAGGAAATAATGTAACACTCGGTTCACTCTAAGATGTGCACGAACTGTTCAATAAAATAATACTTCAACTAAAACTCATATGTAAGCATGGATATTCTCAATCATCTAATAAAAAGCGAAGTCAAGCGGTAAAGAGTACTTTCATATCAAGCATGCAACAGAAGGTGAATAAGACAATAAAACTGATGCTTCAGATATACTAATGATGCGTGAATCTTGGTGCATTTCCAACAAAAGCATACTAAACACTAATCCATGCATTCAGTTTCAATTAATATCATGCATTCATGTAGAGAAATCATCAAAATAAATAGATTTGCAAGCACATGTGAATAGCAAGACTATGGAATACTCTAAGTAACATGGCAAAGAATAATAAGCATCGTAATGGTTGCTAAAGCAATAAGAGATATCATCATACAAAATTCATCTAGCGGAAGAAGAGAAAGGAAAATAAAGAAATAAAAAATAAAAGAGAGGAAAGAAAAGAGAAACAAGCACACAAAATGATGCATGAACACACATAAAAGGAAAATAAGATGGAAAAAATCAAAAAGATGATGCAAAAATTTTGAAAAATTCTAAAAACCCTGAAAATAGAGTAAAAATGCAACTAATGCAACTAAATGGCATGGAAATACACCCCCCCAAGCTTAAAATTCACATTGTCCTCAATGTGATCATAGTGGAAGAATATGAGGAACAACAATAATAATAAGTGGGGTGAATGAAAAATGATGAAATGAATGACATGAAATCTTAATGCAACTACATGCAAATACAATGATGCATGAGAGCGCTTTCCCCCAAGCTTATACCAAACAATCCTATTCAAATGACTTGATCGAAAATGTCATGGCTTTGCAAAGCGTGATTAAGTCAAATGAATAAGAATGTGAGTATTCACTTGAAAAAAAAATGCTCGATGGGTGGTGAGCAAAAAGGATGTGACACATCAAAATATGAAGAGGGCAATTAATATATATAATGGGTTTGTGGTATTAAAATTTTTGTTGCCATCATATGAGGTGATATTTATTTAAGCAAATCTATACGGTCCTCTCGCTGTCGAGAGGATTCGAGTTTATTTAAAGCATAAAAATTTCTACACTATTGGATTGATATCACCTATAGCAAAAGGCGGATCCGGTATCTTTGCCGGTGCAGGCAACTGCTCCAACTGCTCCTTCCGTGGCTCTGTCAGGCGCATATGTCCACGGACTCCAACAAACTCCAGCAATGCATCCTCCAGCATTCCCACAAGGACTCCACCTGTAACCTTCAAAGAATAGGATGCATCAGTTCGCCGCAAAAAATTAACCCTCGTAATAAAAGTATCCCAAAGAGGATCATCTATAGAAATATATGAAATAAATAATGGTAGACGATACTTCCCTAGAAATAATCCAATATCCTCACATGCCGTGATAGATGTCTCCATGGTGTCTTCTCTATGCTGCTCAGGTAAATCTAGATCATAGGTGTGGACCTCATCAAAATGCTCCTCATCATCGTCAGACTCATCCCAGTGCACCTCTTAATCATATTCATATGCGTCCATGGGTGCTAACTCCTCGCTCTCCTCCTCGTATACATCCCATTGTACCTTTTGTTCATATGTATGTGTATCCTGCAAAAGGCACGATGAGTCGTCAAAATCTGAATCACAAAAAACATCATACATGGGAGGCGAATCAAATGTAGGAGATGAGGGGGTGAAGAGATCTCCCTGAAAGGGAGCCATAAGCTCTGTGGGATAGTCCTCGGCGTCAATGGAAGGATGAGGTGGCAGCGGAAGCTCAAATGGAGGAGGGTAGTGCTCGGGATCCTCATGAATGGATATGTCCTCGTCCCGATGCACGACCTCCTCGGTAATAAACTCTGGCTCCGTGTGTGATGCCTCCTCAAAAGCATGCTCTGGCTCGACAGTGTGCTCATTTGCCTTCTCATCAACTATCAATGTAGGCTCTCTCTGGAATGGTGATGTTGGCTGCTCAGGTATGTCAACTTGTGGGGATGTATCATGCGGAGGGGAATGCCCGCAAGCAATCCGAAAATATAGTCTATCCCCCTCAAGACTGACATGGATGTTCTCCTCAATTGTTCCTGCAGCTGAAACACGGTTCATAACAAAATCTGCAAATCGTAGATCAAATGCATCACCTGTTGTAATGCTCTCTGAACCGGTGAACCTCACTGACTCCAAGAGGCCCTCCAATAAGTTCTGAAATGCTTTCTCCTCAAAATCTGTGGTCCATATAATACCATCCATAACACCTGATAAGCAAAGATAAATACCTGGAGAAAAATATCAGTGGCACAAAAGAATATAGAAATGGTAGTAATGGTGGCGGGGGGTGAAAATTTCCTTTTGTTAAAATTTTTTTTTCGTAGTTTGATCAACCTAATTGTGACAATTGGCACCCAACGGGAAACACCTCCCCGGCAACGGCGCCAAAAACTTGGTTGCGCCCGGGCGTACACCCTAAAGAGCGACCGTGTAGTTTTACCGCAAGCGCACGGTGTAGCGGCGAGCGGGTATCGAACACAGGGAGGACGTATGACATTGCATTCTCCGAACAACTTGGCTACAGGGACAGAAAAGTAGGAAATTGCCTTTCGGTGATGTTGTCACAATCGTCAAACAATGTAAAGAGATATAAAATCAAATAAAGACGCCTAGGGAATAGGTAATCCCCGCTACTCACCGCGTCTCGTCATTGTGATTCATCGGTTTCACAATTGCTAGGGTAGAATGTCAGGTGAACTAGTTACAACTGAATGTAAAACCTAGCTCACACTCTCGCGCTGTTGCCGGTCTATAGCAAACCTAGGCTCGGGTCCAATCTCTTGCAAACCCTAGCCTAGGCAATCTAGCATTAGGATCAACATCATCGTTCAATCGCATCCCGAGCCCACTCTCGTGCAAACTCGGGCTACGACCTAGGTTGGGATAGTTCCTACCCGTCCAATCTCTTGCAAACGGGTATCGGTATAGAATTGCAACCGAGAATCCTAGTATCGGTCCAATCTCTTGCAAACCTATACTTCGGAAACTCAATTTCAACCCAATTCGGATTTCTAGGGTTTCCTATCGAATTGGGATCCAATTTCTTGCAAATCCCAATCGATATGAACACCTAGCTATCCGTCTTATATCAATCCCAAACTAACCCTAATAGCAATTCTAGCAATAGTTCTACCAATTCATCGCAAATCTGAAATTAGATCCATAGGGTTCATCCCCATGCCCTAGAACAACAAATCTACTCAAGCATAGCAATAACGATAGAGAAATCGATAAAAAACATTGCTTGCATATATAAAGATATCAAATCAAAGATTCAAATGATAAGAACAAAATACTTAGCTTTGATGAAGATCTTCAATCCAAATGCAAGCTTTTAGATCCAAGAGGGGGCCTAGGGCATGGCCTAACCTCTAAAATAATCTCTAAGAAAACATATGGGAACCTCTCTAATGGTGGCTACAAACCTCTTATATAGCCCCCCAAAACCCTAGCAAATAACCCTAGAAAACCCCCCAAAATCGTGCCCAAAACCAGCCCAAACCGCAACTTAAAATCTGGGCCCAGGCCGCACTCGGCCGAGTGGCACATGTGACTCGGCCGAGTGGAAATTCCAGCACTGCAGCGTCAACTTGCAGAAATTCTCCAGATTTCATCCGACCTCCGATTGGCGCGTTCTTGGCAGCGTTGGAACCATCATGAAGTCTACTATCTATAAAAAATATGAGAAAAATACCTTGATTGCTGGAATGATAGCATATTTCAAAAGAGTGAACGGTTGTCTGAAAATCTGGGCGCTGCGTGTCCTCGGCATCACTCGGCCGAGCGGCAAATGTCACTCGGCCGAGGGGCTTTTGGTACTCGGCCGAGTCGAAGCTCGTAGTCAACTGACCGATTACAGTAAGTCTGGTCTTTTGGATGCCACCGTTCGTGTGCCACTCGGGCGAGTGGTGTCTCCATACTCGGCCGAGTGGGATGTCGTTACTCGGCCGAGTGCACGCTAATCTTCAAGTAATTGCGTGTCCGATCTGGCCGGCCGAGCGGGCTTCTTTGCTCGGCCGAGTGACTCTTTCACTCGGCCGAGTGGCATGCTGAAAATGTCCAATCTTCATCATTTCGCTTCCTCGTCGTTCCTACGACGTTCTTTCTTCTTCCACTCGTCTTCTATCGCTGATAGGTCCTCAATAAGTCCATGAGCGATGCTCCGTTACGCGTGCAAGTCCTTTAAGCTCATCTTTGCTCCCAATTGCTCATATTTCCTGAAATCCGACAAAAACAAGAAATAATGAAAAGTAACACAATATCATCGAATAATCGTGAAAATCGCAATATGAGCAACAAAAATGGCATGCAAATATGCAGAAAAAAGGTGTAAAATATGGACCGATCAATGACATGGCATATATGACATGGTAATAAAGTAGGTAAAGTAACAACAATATTAAAGTTAACAGGCTGTGGAGTAACAATAATAAAACAAACAGGTAGAAAGGTAGTAAAGTAGGCTAAGTAGATGAAGTAAAGTACTGGTGACTGCACAGGTGTAGTAGGTAAAGTGCGTGTAATGCGTAAAGTAGAGGTGATCGTGCAAGTTACACTAGAACTACACGACTCAAGTCGGAGAGTACAATATGTGACCATTGAGTTCATCTCTTGCCCGGGCGTGACCCAGACGAATGCCAAAAACACATGCATCTAGACAGGATGCTGACACGGGCAGCATATTTTTGTTTGCCAAAACACAGGTAGCTAGACATGATGCAGAAAACCCAGGCAACTAGACAAGTAGATTGAACTCCAGTCACTCCCGCACTCTATCAAACTATGAGTTACCCCAAACCCCAGTGATGTGTCATGTGAATCTAGTACATGTTCCTTACAGGATGTTCCACGAGATGTTCCACAAGGTATTCCACAAGATATTTCACGAGATATTTCATGAGATAGTCCACAAGTTGTTGAACAAGATGTTCCACACATGCTATTCCATTTGAAAATTCATTAGCATTTACTGAGTAGTAAATGTCATGCAGCAGGTGATGTGTCCATGAGCAATCGTGCAACAAGTGTATACAAAGTGTATGCGTAGTTTTGCAAGTGATGGGCATCAAAACATGGTAGACAAGTGTAAACGAGTGTTATAAGTTTACGTGCTATTGAAAAAACTCATTTGAAGTTAGTTAGAATCAATGGTTGTTCTGAGACTATTTATAAGCATCCTAAGTTTATCTAAAACTAGAATTAGAGTGACTTACTATCGATATCATCGTAGAAGACGATGTTAGAGTTAGAGCTTCCAAGGAAGCTGGTGTGCGAGAATTGGTACCTGTAAACACAATAAACATCCGGTCAAAGAGCACACTATTTCTAGCTATTTAATTTGATTGTTTTGATTTTAAAATTGATTGAAATGTTGTCGAAAATCGTTCTAAATTTTTCTATATGCTAGATATGTTGAAAATAATTTTACTGTAGAGGAAATATTTTTCAGAAGCTTATTGTAATTTTTATAATTTTTAAAAGCTCAAAAATTAATTTAAAAACTAATTTTAATTATGTAACGTATTTATTCAATAATTTATTCTGGATGCAATCTGCATCAAAAAGTTGCAAGTGAGCTATCAAAATGACCGTCTTGAAGAGTACTATAACATATATTTTTATCACGTATCAGTGTACGTGAAAATAAGAAGTTACTGATTTTTAAAAGGAATTTACGTATTTAAGTTTTAGGGTTAAAAATTTATTCTGGAAAAACTAATCGTCTGATTGAGATGGAAACCAGCGCCATTGGATCCAGAATATTATTTTCGATTTTCTGAAGCTGGTCTCACATTTTTCTGATCTGTATATTATTTATTATGCATTTAAAACCATTAAAATCCTATAAAATATTATATAAAATATGAAATTACGTTTTCGTATTTTGAAAAAAACGTTTTGAAATCACCTTCGCTTCTTCGCTCCGTCCTCACTTGACGGGGGGCTTCGCGTCAACCGACGACGGGGCGTTGCAGGCGAGCAGCGGCAGTCTCCTGATGCAGCGGCGAAGGCGGTGTCGTGGGTGGAGCGGCGTCTCAAGCAAAGTGGCGACGGCCTCGGGGCGGTGTCAGAAAAATGGGTGACGTCGGGGGAAGCTGACGACGGAGCAGGGAATGGTGGAGGAGTTCTGAGGGTGAGCGGCGATATGCGAGGAAGGGGGCATGCGTCGGGCTGACGGGCGGAGCTGGGTGGTGGAGGGCGAAGGCGGGGGAGCAGTCAGAGTTGAGGCGGAGGCAACAGGCGAGGGGAGGCCGTGTGAGGAGGGGGAGCTGGGCGTCGGGTTCAAGGTTGAGCTGGGTGGAGGAGGGTGGTGATCAAGGCCGCCGGAGGGGCATGGGTCGGGGGACTGCCTTGGCGGTGCTGCGGGTGGCGTGAGGTGGAGGGCGAGAGGGGGACACAGATGTAGGGTAGTAGCAGAGCAGCTGGGTTCGTCGACGTGGCCGTTGGTCGTGGGGGGAAGACGAAGCTCGACAGCAAGGGCGGAGAGCGTTCGTCGACGGTAAGAAGATGGGTCGAGGCGTAGGGAGAGAGTGAGGGAACGGGAGGGCAAGCGAGAGTGATTGTGTGCGTGTGTGAGTTATCGGAGAGAGAGGAAGGAGAGTGGGTTCGCTTGGGTTCGGAAAAAAGGGAAGGCTGGGTTCGACTGCGTATGGAATGAAGAAGAAGTAGAAGATGAAGATGGAGAGGGTCCTGGGTTCGGGTGCGTGAGCTAGGGGGGTATTATATAGGGTTTTAAACAAAATGATGTTAACTTAATAGTAATATGTTTAGTTAAGATTGGTGAAAAAATTGACTAAGTGAAGAAATGGGAGTAGGGTTGGTGGTCTAGTTTGACTAACCATGGAATTAAGTTGAGCCATGTATCACATGGGTTGCTATGTGTTAAGGGGTAGGTGATAAAGGTAAGTGTAATGGTAATCTAATTAATTAAGTTACAAAGTGTAATTAGTAAATAGGCAATTAATGAATATTGAAAATTACGATTTTGCCCCTGGTATTAAATGTGTCGGAAAAATTACGAAAACATATCCACATCGTCACGAGGTTCGTAAATACGAGATCCATTTCAGGGTTTGAGCTACGGAAATATGAGTTTTGGGCCAAAACATTTAGGAAGCAGGTTTATGGGTTCTCTATTGATTTGACTTCAGAAAATTACGAAATTAATGTGGGAAGCCCTAAATGATCATATAAGGATAATATAGAAGTTTGGAAACGTTTTGATGATGTTTGTATAGAAAATTAATTCGTTAAGCCAAAACAGTAATAATTTAAAATGAATTTTTATCAGGTTATTTAGAGGTATTTGATGAAATCAGAACTTACTGAAATACACCATAACTAGGTTGATACTTTAAAATATTTTTATAAGAAATTTTTGAAATCGTAAAACTTCTGACGAACCATTATAGAATAGTTTTAAAAGAAATTAAAAATAGGTTAAACACGTAAATAATTGTGTTGATGAAAACATGCAGTTACACATTGCATTTTGATGTTAAAGTTTGCATTTTTGGGGGTTTTGTTGAAATTTCTTGACATGAAGCATTCATTGTTGAATTGGGATGATGTTTTAAATTTTGGATGCAATAATTATGTTACATGATGATTTGAATGACTTGTTTCAATAATTAAGGTAAAATTGCTCTTATTTTGTGGAATTGCTCTCATTTTGTTGGAAGCTATATTTAGTTTGTGAAATTGCTCTCATTTGGGAAGTTGGAAACTTTATCATTCAACTTTCTTTGTATAAAAAAATGTAAATTGTGTGATAATGAGTTGAGATGTGAAATTGTCTATTTTATATTAGATGTTGAATTTATATGATGCCAATGCCATATTGTGGATCCATGTTGCTTGATTTTCTTGTTTTATTAATCATGTGAATTTGCTCTCATTTGCAATGTTGGAAGTTAAATTTTCATTTCCAGGGCATGAATTGTGTGATTGAAGTGATTTGTGTAAATTAGGTGAAGATGCCTTGAATGCCTTGATTCTAATTTCATATAAAAATGCTCCCAAGTGGAAAGTTGGAAACTTTATTATTAAATTTCCTTTGTATGAAAATGGGCATTACACGAAAATGAATTGAGAAGGGAAATTGGCTGTGTGTGTGGCTAAATGTGCTGTTGGTTATATGTGGAATAAGGAATGTGTGTGATACAATGCTATTAGGGACACGGAGGTGGAGTGCATGGGTATGGACAAAGTTGCTGCGGTAGGAGGCGGGAGAATTCGCCGTGGGAAACCGCTTGATCCATTAGGTGACTCCACATTGATAACAGAGTAGAATCACTTGCACTTGCATGCCGACATAAGAATGGGATCCCTAGGCATGCATTGCATTGCATTTGTGATAGCATCACTTGCATCATGAGGGGAGCATGTCATCATAAGCATCATATCATTGTGGTTGTGAAATGAATGTTGTGACTTGGTTCCCTCTTTGGTGGTTGCTAGTAGTTTGTATTTGGGTTTGATGTTGTGTTTCATTCCTTTAAAATAGCTATTAGGATCTTAGGGCATGCTGCATATTAGAACGCCAAGTTTCAGCTTCTTGTCATTGTAGTTATTTATCTGAGTAGTACTCACCTTGTCTTGCATGTTCTCCTTGCCGCATGTGTGTGTTTCCATTATTGATGTCATTTACATTTTTATATGTGTTGGGGTTATATAATGCATGATATGATATGAGTAAATTCACAGTTGTTGCTTGGGTGCATTTCATTTCATTGCACCATATGAGTTGGGTTTGGACATCCTACTAGGTCACGTTATGACGTGTTCCCGTTGATTTTTCAGGTGTTGGATCATGGAGTTGGGGGCCCATTGGTTTAGTTGGTTGGAGTTGCGGATTTTGTGAGAGTGTGTGAGTGACTTTGGTGAGATGTGTGCTGACTGACTTTGGTGAGATGTGTGCTCTTGTACCTGATGAGTTGAGTGTCCTTGTTGTATATGAGATTTGTATAAGATTTTGTATATACAGTTTGTATTCATATATGTATGTAATTGACTTGTTAGTTCTCTTTTGTTATTTTGTGTTGTCTGGAATACTACAGGTACTGTCCCAACAGTGCACAGTGGACCTGCTTTGTTTTGTGTTTTGCATTTTTATTCGTTGCACTCGCTCCTACTGGGAATACCTGGGACGGATTCATACTTTTCGGGTACCCTGGGAGCGGGGCATTACAAGGCATGTAGTAAGAAGTGAAAAGATAACAAGGCAGATGCTTCAAATATTCTAAAGATGCGTGAATCTTGGTACATATCCAACATAGGCATACTAAATACTACTGCATACATTCAGTTTCAATTCATTTCATGCATTCACATCGAGAGATCGTCAACAGAATATATATGCAAGCATATGAATAATAAGACACTGAAATACTCTAAGTAGCATGGCAAAAGTAATAAGCATTGTGATAGCTACTAAGGCTAAGAGAAATATATAATCATTCAGAATATATCTAGCAAAAGGGGAAAAGAAGGGCGGAGAAAATAAAATAAAATAAAAGCAAGCATACCAAACATGGAAAATATGATGCTAAAAAAATGAAACGGTGAAAAAGTGGTAGAAAATAAAAATAAAACGGGTGTAAAATGAAAGAAAATGGAAAAAATGAAAATAAAAGCGATAGCACTCATCCCCCAAGCTAAACACAGCAGTGTCCTCACTGCTGAGAAAACGTTGGCAGATAGGAAAATGAGGCTAGGGTGGGCGGGTGGAGAATAAAAGTAAAATAATAAAATAAAAGAGAAACTATGCAAATAAAAGAAGAAGTGCATGACCTAATGCCTAATATGCAAAAATGTGAACAAGCAGGCAAACGATGCAAATGATCACATGATGCAGGTGGAATATATGCAAATGCAAAATGATGGAATATATATAGGCGGTGCAAAAAGGTCATCCCCCCAGCTATGCAAGGTCAGGGCCCCGAAGAGACAGATGTGCACAAAAATAAAAAGGGGTGACAAGAGCAAAAATAATGTAAGGATCAAGCAGCGGCATCACCCTCTGGAGGTGATGATAAGTCTGACTGCTGGGGACCAGAGATAGGAACATCAGGCACATGAGGTGAAGGCTCGACGGGTGTGTCGGCCGGTGAGGTAACGGAAGAGACAGCATGCTCAGAAGATGGTGTAACAGCTGGAGTGTCGACATGTGTGAGAACGTGTGTGTCGACAACAGAAGTCTCCAACTGCGATGCAACCGAATCAACGGAAGAAGTGATAGGCACTGTAGAAGCCTGAGAGTGGGGCACAATGAGTGGTGCAGGAGGGAAAGAAGGAACATGGTCTGGCCTGGGAGGAGGGGCTGGTGCAAGTATTACAGTGGGTGCATGCTGATGCCTAAGGATATCAAGAATGGCGGTGAGGTCCGGCTCCACAGACTGCTGAAAAGAGGAGAGTGAGGTCGTGAGGGTGTTAAAGGCACGCCTCAGGGTGACAATATCGGTCTCCATCGTAGAAAGACGTGCGTCCGTGGTGCAGGAGCTAAGAGGTGGTCGTGAACTGCTAGAGACCACCCTCGAGAGGTGCCCACGGGGAGGTGATACACGGGGTCTGAACTGGAAGTCAGGGGAGGGTGGTCTAGCAGGGATCTCGGGGGAAGAGGATGTGAGTGGAATGGATCTGAGATCTGGTGCAGAGACAGAAGCAGCAGCAACATCAAAAATGGGAGACGTCATGGCAACAGAAGTGGTGACAGACACCACGACGCTCTCAGAAAATACCACTGATGCTGGTGTAGAAGTGGTGCCAGGTAGAGTGACTGTAGACCCTAGAGTGGCAGGAAGGGAAGTGAGGAGGTCCACTGGTGCGGGAATTGTGCTGGCAGCGACGGGCTCCGAGAGAGGTGAATCGGTAGGCTCAGGAGCAAAAGAACTAGCTGGCTCCGAAGGGGTGGAAGAAGTGAAATCAGGAGAAACAGAGTCAACCGTGCCCTCAGGTCTGGGCACAACAGAGACAGAGGTAGCGATATCCGGGATAAAGGTGTGGACATTCCCGGGGGTCTTTACGATGGAGGAGGAGGTGGTGGTGGTGGGAGCACTAACAGAACTGGGAACAGAAGTGCTCCTTGGTGGGGGTGGATGTGTAGGCTGGGCTAGCTGGACTGCCACGAGGACAGAAATGTTAGGCTCATCCTCGTTAGAACTGAGCACCCAGTCGTCGATGTCGTCGGTGACTGGTGCTCCTGGTGGCTCAAGGACATGGATTGGGGGATAGGAAAAATGCGGGGAGTGAGACAGTCAAGCATGATTGGGACGACATAGGTGAGGTCAGGGCGGGGCATGTAGATGTGCTGCTCACGGTGGGTGCCTAGAAGGTAAATCCAGTGACGCTTACCTTGCAGCCTGATGATGGACATGCAGGTGAGCACATCCATCGTCAGGCGTGTAGGTCCGGTGGAAATTGCCAGACGTGCAGGAAGGGCAAGGCCGAGCATCTGGGCAAAAATGGTGAAAAATCTGCAGCAACAGATATCGATGGCGGCGTGGGCTGTCTGAAGGAGGCGATGACACAACCAGTGTGATGCGTCGGAGAGTAGGAAGGGATGTAGGGTATCGTCGGGGTGGAAGCGCAGAAGTCGAGTCATCCCCATAAGATGGGAAAGCTCTGGTAGGGAGAGTGTCCCGACCTCTGGCCTGGAAAAGAGTGTGGTGGCGAGGTGGCATTGGGTGTAGCAGAGACATGGGTGGATGATACAAGAGGATTTTTCCTTACTAGGGCGATATCCTCATAGACCAGTGATGCGATGCTAAAACTGCTCGGCATCGAACGCGGTGGGCTCGAAGTCTGGGGAGAAAGCGAGGGTGCAGTCAGGGATGGCTAGAAAGTGGAAGTGAGCGTGGATCATGACATGCGTGCCCATTACGTCGTGGTCAAGCAGCCAGAAGCTAATGCCACCACCTGCTGGGGGTGACGATAATAGAGCTCAATACCTCAAGGGTGAGGCATGTGTATGTGTGGGCGTGGATGGCGAGGAGGCAGTCAAAACCAATGACCTAGTAAAGCCTGTGGACACACTGCATGAGTCCAAGGTGATGGAGGGTGGGATGTGATCGAAGTGGGTGGGGACGATCGTGCAGTGGGACATGGCGGTGAAACGCTCGCAGTGAGCATCGTCTCTGAAGATGATATCGTACGTCCAAAGGGTGGGTGGTGGAGGAACTGGACGAGATGGAGAAGTTGGGGGGATGGGTGGAGTGGCATTGTGGGTGGTGTATGGGGCCTCTATGGCTAAAGGCACGGGTGTAGTGGATCGTAACGAGTCAGACGAGGACGACGAATCGTCCAAGTACGAATCGGCTGTGGGTGAAGGTGACCGTCGTATGCGTCGTGCTGGTCGAGAAGAGGAGGGACCATTGGTGGCTTTCGTCTTCGCCGGCTGAGGCTTCCTCGACCTAAGGTGAGGAGGCATCGTGCGAATGGTGCAGACAGTTAGCTACGGTAAAAAAGATAAGAATGGAAGGAGTATACCAATATCCGAGAGTTGATGCAAGAGCAAAAGTGATCCCCCAAGCTGATCCAGACACAGCTCCTCGAATCCTCGAAGCAGCTCC
The DNA here is from genome assembly GCA_030789695.1 of Scilla litardierei. Lineage (NCBI taxonomy): Eukaryota > Viridiplantae > Streptophyta > Magnoliopsida > Asparagales > Asparagaceae > Scilla > Scilla litardierei. The sequence continues at coordinate 11,403,828 of CM061137.1, read as the reverse complement.
AATCGTACCAGTAATAAAATAATAAAATGATTTTAGAAGGCAATTAAGAAAATCAATCGGGTTTGGGGTTTAATATTGAAAGAATTAGGATTGGAGATGATTTGGATTTGGGGGAGATGTGGGGTGAAGAGGGATGAAGAGGGGGGTAGTGGGGGGCTGCTCGGCCCGAGCATAGTGTGTGCTCGGGCGGCTGCTCGGGCCACACGCGCATAGCTCTGGCGAGTCACCGGAGCAAGGGGCGGCTGCGGGGGGGTTGGGCAGAAGAAAGGAAGGGAAAGAGATGGGGGTAGAGAGGGGAAAGGGTGGAGGATGAGAGAAGGGGGGATTGGATGCACCACCGGCGCTGGGCGGTGCCGCCGGTGCTGCTCCGGTGGATCACCGGAGCAATTTGGGCGGTGCGGGAATTTGGGAGAGAGTGGAAGAGAAGAGAGATAAAGGGAGAGAGGGAAGGTGGGTAGGAGAGAGGGGGGCAGACCGAGTGCAACGAGTAGCGGCGCTCAAGCAGAGCGCGGCAACGGCGGCGGCGGGTCGGGTCGAGTAGAGTTAGGGCTAGGGTTAGGGGGGCTCATGATGATTTGGGGAAATTTGGTGAGCTTAGGGGTTTAATTCGAGTCGAGTTTGTATTAATATGGGAACCGAGCCGAGCTCGGTTAAGTGGTGGACCCCGGGCTGAGCAAGTTGCTGCTCGGTCGAGTAAAAAAGAATATAAAAACTTAGGCCCAAAAATTGTGCTCTAATACTCGACTGAGCTACTTATTCAGCTCAGTCGAGCTGAATTGAAACAGAGTGTTGTTTTCATTTCTCTTTTGCTCTCCCTACAGCTCGGCGGAGTAGGGTAGCTACTCAGTCGAGTCCATTAAGCTTTCCAGAGCGCCCTTTTAGCACTTTTGGGACTCTCCCTGCAGCTCGACCGAGTAGGGTAGTTACTTGATCGAGTCGAATTGGAAACATCGTGCTCTTTTTCGACGTTTTGGGCTCTGTCTATAGTTCGACCGAGTATGGTGCTACTCGGTCGAGTTGCAATTACTTTCCAAAGTGACATTTTGCATGTTTCTCCAGATTTCTGTAGCTCTAATTGTAGCTCGACCGAGTAGGGTGCTACTCGGTCGAGTCGAGTTTAACTTCCAGAGCACGTTTTTGCCTTCTTTCTCCAATTCTCTGCAGCTCGGCCGATTAGGGTGGCTACTTGGCCGAGTCAACTGGAACTCTTTTCCCAAGCTTGTATTTCTCTAAGGTGCTCTTCCCTTGGTTCCTTCTCCTTCAGTTCATCGTTTGTCGTGCTCTCCTTATTGTTCAACCTGTAGAAGGAAGAACTCATCAAATTTTTGTGGTTTTGTATTTTCTTAGAATTAAAAACGTATTTATTGGTTTTTTTGAATAAGAAAAGAAAAACAAAAAGAAAAACAAAAAGGGAAAGAAAATCAGGTTGCCTCCCGATAAGCGCTTGTTTTAAGTCGTAAGCTCGGCTCCTTCAAGATTTTCAACAAATGATGTTGGGCACAGATGAAATATGCCCGTCATGCTTCCCAATGATCCCGTGCGGTGGTATTTGGCGTGCCTCTTCGTGTCGGTCCTCAGTGGCTAAGAAGATAGTAGCCTTCGGTTCTTAATGGTGCAAGTGTATGTCCAGGGGCTCTTCATCAAGAACTCGTAGATAGGTGCCCACCGCCTTGTTGTATACGACGTCACCGTCGTCGTCCAAGCTCATCTTCATAGGATCTTTGGAAATTTCCTCCATGGTATGTTCATGAGTAGCTTCGTCCTCCAAGAGGTCAATGTAATTAGATTCTTCCGGCGGTGGGCGTTCCCTCGTAGGCTTTTGCAAGCGAAATTGGACATCAATATTTCTCACGTTCAGAGATAATGTCCCCTCACGGATGTCAATCAAGACTCTGGCCGTCGCCATGAATGGACGACCCAATATGATCCGCGAGCTACCTTTCTCCGGCATGTTCATAATCACAAAATCTACTGGCACACATAGCCCAAGCGGTATCTGCATGATGATGCCGCGTGCGATGCCTACCGAATAAGTAATAGAGTGATCTGCCAATTGAATGCTCATATCGGTAGGCTTAAGTTCCATCTCGGTGTTTAGCCTCTTAAAGATAGAGAGCGACATCAGACTAATGCTCGCTCCCAAGTCGATCAATGCTCTACTAATAGGGGTGCCGCCAATGGAGCACGGCACCGTGAAACTCCCGGGATCCGAAAACTTCTTCGATAGATGGTTCTTAATAACTGAGATGCAATTATCCAAGAGCTTCACCTCTTCTTATTTATGCTTCCCCGTAATGAGATCCTTTAAGAACTTGGCGTATGTGAGGATTTTTGTGATAGCGTTCATAAAGGGGATGTTTAGTTGGATACCTTTGATGAGCTCGGAGAACTTTGCGTATTTCTTCTCCATCTTCGCTGGTGCCAACCTTTGAGTATATGGAGGTCGAGGTCGACTTGCCTTGTCTCTAGCGGCATCCTTTGGAATAGATTTGTTGGAAGTAGTAGTAGCATCCGGTGCCGTAATGGTAGTAGGCAAAATTCAAGGCGAAGCCTCCCTCTCTTCAGTAGCATGGGGCTCCTCTGTAGCCTTTTCCTTGTCCTTTTCAGTGGCAGTAACATCTTCATCTCGAGCATGAGTAGACGGCTTTCTGCTCACATTGTTAGAAATTGGTACCATGACAGTATCAGTAGTCTTTCCTCCTCTTGTGGTAACTGCGACCATTGCATTTGCTTTGTCCCTAGGATTGGGCTTCGGCTGAGAAGGCAATCTCCCTTGCATCTTCATGAATTGGGACATTTGGCCTTTGATATCATCGATGGAATCGTTGATAGACTTGAAACGAGCGGAATTTTCTGCATTTATCTTGGATTGCCCACTCATGGAAGTGTCCAATGTTGTCTCGAGATTGGGTTTTGGATCCGCCGGTGCATATTGTTGTTGTTGACGGTAATTATACCATGGTGGTCTGTAAGGCCCAGATGACCTAAACCCATATTGTTGTGGAGGCGGCCCTTGTTGCTGAGGAGGTGGTGGAGGTCTCTCCTGCTGAGGAGGTTGTAATCCTCCATTGTAGTTTCCATAAGAAAATCCGGGATGATTTCTCGCCACCAGATGTTGCCATTGATTCCTTTCCTCTCCAGCTACAAAGTGTACCTGCTCAGCTTGCATGTCTGCTCCATCATAGGGTCCTTCATTAGGAGCATAGCCTTGCTCCACATAGCCTTCATGGATGGGATAAGCTGGAGCTCTAGAATGGTTGGAATAGCGTCCAACCTCTGTTCAATCCTTGCTACCTGTTTGCAAAGAGTTTCAATTTGACTATCAAGATGGGTAGAGATTTTTACCTCGGGGCCCTTAATAGATGAGCATTCGTCACCCCACTGCTGAGTATTTGATGCCATTTACTACAACAAAGATAAATCTTTATCGGATGTCTTATACAAAAGAGCTCCTTGAGCGGAGGCGTCTATAATCATCTTTGTGCTTGGTTAGAGCCTATTATAGAAGCTCTGAACAAGATCTCACTCCACGACTCTATGGTGCAGGCATTGATACTGCAAGTCTTTAAATCTTTCTCAAGCCTCATACAATGACTCCTAAGGAAGTTGCTTAAAATTTGAGATCGCTCCTCGAATCCTCACTGTTTTGGAGGGTGGATAAAATTTGTTCACAAAGGCGGTAGCCAACTGCTCCCAAGTCGTGAAGGTATTAGAAGGACACACTCGCAACCAATAGGAGGCCTTGTCCCTTAGATTGAATGGGAATAGTCTGAGCTTGATAGCATCTTCACTCATGTCCTTGGCATGGAAACTGTCGCACTTCGCTAAGAATGTGTCTATATGGTGGGTTGGATTTTCATGAGGATGCCCGTGAAAGGGGTCTTGCTGCATGAGATTTATCAACCCAGTCTTCAGCTCAAAACTTTCTGTCGCCAGCTGCGGCCTCAAGATGGAAGAAGCACCTGTAAGGTTAGGCTTTATATAGTCCAGAATGGATCCTTTGCGTAGAGGAGAAGCATTTTCCTCTGCCATTGGATCCATAATAGTCTGACTCCTTTTCGATCTCGGGGTCCAATAATAATTCTTTGTCAAGACTCCCAAGGGGAGTGTTCATGCACAACAAGAACTCAGAAAAATAACGTCAGTAGCAAAGTAATAAAAGAATAAAAAGTATGGAAAGATAAGAGATGATAATATTTGCTAATAAATTCTGTAATAGAAAAATAATCCAAGTAACATTGTTACCTTCCCCGGCAACGGTGTCAAAAACTTGATGCTGCCGCGACTAACACCTAGAAGCCACCTAACAATGGCACGAACGCCAAGTGCTAGATGTATCCCAAATGCAAATTCCCGGTACTTTACGCAAGCGTACGGTGTCAAGTAATAGTATAAAAGATATCGATCACACAGAGAAGGTAGAGATGTTATTGTCTTGGGTTATTTTTAAATCTCAGAATTTAGGTAGCAGTCGATTTCAAGATTGTTTGTTTTGAATTGTGAACAATTAATAATGACTAGGGCTTTAGGACTCACCACTAGGATCGTTGGATGTCGATGCCTGGTTAAGACTCTTACGTTACATTGGTTTTATAGGGATTATCGCATCTAAGATGTGGAATTCATGGCTCTAAGCACCATGAATCTAATGTATTGCATTAACTCCGCTCTTGCGACAGGCGCACACAACACGTGCATTAAGAATCAACAATATTCATGCTACTCTCGTGGACAGAATGATCTCATCTCACGCCACTCTCGTGGGTTAGAGCTTCGATGTATTTTGGTGGCTCTCATTAACGCAATGGCGGTAGCCGTCAATTAGTAATATAGTTCGTCGGTGGATCGCATCAAGACACGAGCCGGGCATGGTCACGAGTCCTAATTGAATCTACTAACTCCCTAATTAAGCCTATAGGATACTCCTTAAGCCAATTGATTCCACCCACCGTGGGCACGATCTCAGTACGAGTTCTCCTACAAACTTTGCAAGATCAACCAAAATACGTCCCGTTTATACCAACACAACCTAAAAATCATAATTTTGCATCTAAATCCTGAAATACATGGGCTACTCCATTAGCCCTAAATAGAACTACTCACGTATCATAGAAATAACAATAAAAGATTCAATAGATGCAATGGAATTCATCATGGCAATAAAGAACATCAAAATCAATAGAAAGTGTGGAGAAGTGTTAACCAACGCGTCGTGGAGCAATAACAATCCAAATAGAATTAAGAAAATAAGATTCCTTACTCGAAATAGCAATAAAAATCCAAGCTTTGCTTCCCAAAAAATAGCAACGGCACAAACTCTCAAAAACCTAATTAAAACTAAACAAAAAGTTTCTCCCAAAATTGCTCTCTGAAAATAAAGCTTAAAACGTGCTTGAATACATAGGGCAGAAATCCCAAAAAAATCTCAGAAAATCTGGGCACTTGGGCCCACCAACTGGCTGGTCGCGTCACGCTACTCGATCAAGGAGTAGAGCCTGCTCGATCGAGTCGGCTTCAGGCTCCGCTTGCTGCTGCTTCTGTGTCCGGCTGATACGAGCTACTCAGTCGAGTAGCCCCCCTTACTCGATCAAGCTACAGTAGATCAGAACTTTCTCTAAAATGCTGCTCTATTTCTTGACGACTCGGGTCGAGTAGGTGAGCTGCTCGATCGAGTTTCTTTGCTGCTCGGTCGAGCTAGGGTGCCTTGGAGAAAAGCTCAAAATCTTCATCTGTTTGGTGCGACTCGGATCGAATCGACTGTCTGCTTGGTCGAGTAGGTTGAGGTCGTTTCATGTGTGATTTCTGCGTGTCAGCTCGGCCGAGTATCTGATGTTACTCGGTCAAGTCACCTGGAAATCTGAGCTGAACTTTGCCATCTCTCGTTCTCTTTTTCTCCTCACCTCCAATCTTCTTCCATTCCTTGGCGAACTCCCATGTAGCCTTGCCAATGACATCTCGGACGTGCCAGATGTGTCCATGTCCCAAAATAGCTTCAATTCGCTCCAAAACTCCTGAAAATCCATAAAGCTATACAAAACTCGAATATGGCATTAGAAGCATGATAATATATGAAAATATGGAGTTTGGAGGCAGATATGACATGAAATGATGCGATAAAAACATGTAAAATATGGACACATCACACTCCCGACAGCCGTCACGGGGAGTGTGCAGGGTTAGAGAGGCCAATGGGTGTACTCGTGATGCACCATGAGGTAGAAAAGTATCACCATCTCGCTCCCGAAATGGGGGAGTTACGAGAGGCTCATACACTGCTCGTGTCACTGTTTGGGGTACTACTGTGTTCACCCACCCTGGATAAATTCCAGCTCCTTAAATGTCCTACTATTTACATAGGTTTCCGAACATTTAAATACATGTTACAAATTTAAATTAATTGTCATCAAATTATGAATATTGTTACGTCATGTTATCATAATCTTCTGCTCTGCTTTCAGTACTTGCATGATGTGATATGTTTCACTGATACATGCTCTGCGAATATGTTTACTTTAGAAGACCGGCCCCTTAGAGAGGTAGTCCGGTTCTGAAACTGGGTCTTACCTAGTTTAGTAAGGTTTTATACTAGGTCACGCATTAACACGCCCCATCTACGTTTTTCAGGTTCAGGAGTAGAGACGTCAGAGCAGTCCCTCACTCAACAAACTACTCTATCTTCCGAGGTACAGATGGAGACCACTGATGGTGACTTTGTCCAGTTAGATTTCTCCGGGTAGATTAGAGGGTGTGTTGTACCGGGTGTGGACCCTCTTTGGTATCTTTTTGTGGGTTGGAGTTTTCTTTTGGATTTTACCCCACTTTTGTACTTTGTACACTTGCACAGTTCGAAGCATGTATGATGTACTTTTGTTAATTTGATGTAAAGCTTAGTATTTCCTTTTCAATACTTGTGGAATTAATTTTGTTGTAGCACTTTACTATACATTTCTGTACTATTCTAGTATGTTGTAATGGCTTGCATGTATAGTTTAAATTTAATCATAATTAATGTATAGTAGTATTTGGATATTAGGAGCTTGAAGCCCAGTGTCTGAATACTACGATGACCTTATCAGCTATGTATCTCCGTATTTGGGAGAGCGGGACGTGACAAGTGGACTTAGCTGTCTGGCGTTTCTAATACGTAGTGCTTCTGGGCAATCATGCGACTGAATGATGAGCTTCATGTGTTTGGATGGCACAACATTAATTATTTTCAACTTTCTGTTTTTTGTGCTGATTGGTGCAGCCGTCTGATTGGAAAATCAGGCAGTTGAAGTTTTGTTTCTAGGCATTTGGAATAGCTCCATCAGATGCATGACAGTTGTTTATTATGTCTCCTTCCAAAATTTGTAGACGATGGATCCGAGCTCTGAAAATCTGAGAGAATTGTCGTTGGTCTCGAGGAATGGCCATCTTCACATGTAAATCAAGAGAAGACACAAAAAAATAAAAAGGATATTTTGCGTATAAATGAATAATAAGCTATAGAATTCAATTATATTCACAAAATTCATGTGTTAGAGCCAAGATAAATACAATCCATGCACAAAATAAAGATAGTAAGGAGGTAAAACATGCAATATTCACTCGTAATCGTACCTTCCGACTAGATATTTGATAATCCATAGCAAAGTGAGTGAATCAACTCCAGAAATAAATCACACACATCATATCCTATTCATCTACCATTGAATGAATCAAGGACATCCTTTCCTAACAAAGTCAGCCAAATTTTCATGGAATTTCATGGAATAGAACAATATTCATAATGTTATTTCAATTCAAATATGTTTAGCATATTATAAACATATGCCTTGCAATTGTCGAAGTATGCGCACACTCAATTATCTTAGGTTGCTAACTCCTATAAGACGTGGCCAATACAACACTATACTCATCACAAGCTAATGATTTTTAACCTACTTAATACATGCTCAATCTTATTCTCATTTCTTTTTCTACTTTGAACGTAAATAGATTCTTTTAGCAAATTAATTTTATGCTATATGTATTTTTCAAATTAATTTAAAGCATATTTTCATCTTCTTGATAATTTTGAATATTTCCAAACATTGTTGGATATTGTTTCAATTTCATCTTGACATTATTTAATTGGTGTGATAATTTTTATATAAGAATGTCATGTATCAATGTATATATTTGATGCTTTATATCAATGCATTGATACATTTGGACATGTCTCCAAATTTGGAATTGGTTCATATAGTCAAATTTTGACATATTCTATGATGTAGGTGGAGTATGGCATAGTGAATCGATGCGCACTTTAATTTCTCATTTCGTATCATACATCTCTTTGTCTCATGTCATTTATCCTATATTTTTGAGGGAGAGATACCTCTATGAGGGAGAAACACATGTTTGTCCATCTTTTTGACAATGGTAAGATAGATATAAGTGAGTATGTAAAAATATGCTTGGATTGCATGCTTACAATTGGCATTTCTTCTTTTTTGAATTAATATAATTAGTATCTTGAGCATTGTTTTTACATATGGCCTATTATATGCATTATGTTTTTCCATTTGGTTTTTCAGTTGACATTTTAATTGATTACAGTTGGTTGTTGGTTCTTGAGTTCAAGACTAATGTTGTTTTGATGATGATCAACATTATGTTGTGTGCTAATCAACTTTTGTGTTTTAGTCTCACTTATTTAACAATGATTATATCAAGTGTGAGACAAAACATATGATGTTGGGATGATGGACTTAAGGCATGGAGCAATGGACATTGTAACTATGAATAATCATGAATAACATTGTAAATCTTTTATGATTTTTAATGTATTTTGCTCTTTCTCTGTAGAATACTTGTATGCCTTGATTAGATGAACACACACACACATGTGTCTATTTCCATCTTAGTGATTCATATGAACTTCCTAAAATCCGTTCCAATAGGTTGATTGGCCAAAACACTCTAGATTATGCTTTCAGCCTATCACCATGCGTTTGGAATACACCCACCAGACGTATGGCGTATACGAGTTTGTGACAGACAAATATCATAGGACGTCCAGACGTCTAAAGTTCAATCACCAGTCATCTAAACAGCGGTCCAGACCATAAGGACCCGGCTATGAGGAAAGCACTAGAAGGTGGGGTTGAATAGTGTTTATAAACTTTAACTAAGAAATTGCGCCCAATTAAAAAGCTAATCCAATAAAGATGCTGAAATAAGAATTAACAATAATGAAGCAATGCAAACAATAAGATATTTCAAGGGTTCGAATTACCCAAGTCAAACCCGACTTGTTCCTGATAATCCTACGTCCCTTCCACCCGGATACCTCCGGATACTCAAGTTAGAACCCTAACTCGAGGTTTCCTTTAAACCCACTTGTAGCAACCCTACAAGTGTAATCGACCAACAATCGATGTCCTTGATCCCACAACTTGGAATTAAGCAAGCCACTCTCACAAACCGAGAGTGAATACAAATAACGAAAGTTATGAAATTATGAAATACACTTACAATTCACCTATGACTTGAAGTAGAACTTGAAGGAGCAAAGTGAAGTGAGTATTGATCTCTTCCAAGAAGAGAGTGAAGCCCTTTCTCTTGCCACCACTAAATGCCTAGAGGATATCAACTTTGATTCTGGGTTGGAAAGCAAGAGAGAATGAGATTTAGGGCTTAGAGAGCTTGAGAGCTTGAGAGCTTGAAGATGAATTCTTGAATTGATAAGAGAATAACTAAGAGACTCCAATAGAACAGTAGAAGCCCCTCTTAAAAGTTCTCTAAAACCCTCAAACAAAATACCCAAAACTCCCTTTGAAATCCGTGTGGAAAAAGCCAACCGATAGAATTTACAGTACATACAGTCGACTGGTGAAGAAACCACAGTTGACTGTTACACTGTCTTAAAGGATAGGTGAGAATTCAAATGATAACTTACCGCGTAGGACAGTCAACTGATGAAGGTTGGACATGCGCCTGGGAACCATCAGGCGACTGATGCGTAAGTTGTGAAAACTAAAGAATTCTGGGTATACTATGACATGTGACTGATGTGGAATCCACAAGCGCCTGTGCCATGAGCAGGCAACTATGAAACCAACATCAGTTGTTTGTTGCACAAATGCGTAACTTGCCAAAATCAATGTTCTAGGCAAGTGTTGGACAGGCGAATGTAGAAGCGTATACAGGCGTCTGTGCCATGGGCATGTGCATGTAGATCCCTTTTACATCGCCTACAGGGGCTAGTGCAAAAGCTGACAAAACTTAAGAAGTTTGGGCAAGATTAGACGGGCGACTGACTAATAAGTCACAGGTGCCTGAAAGTAGACAGGTGACTATACTTTGTACAGCAGTCGCCTGATGAAAGTTAAGAACTGAAAGCCAAAAAATCAAGTCAAAAGAGTGTGCATAACCGGCGACTGTTGAACAGTTCACAGTCGACTGTTTTGAGACAAGCGCCTGTAAACTGTACTACAGTCGCCTGTCAGAAGTCTAAAATGCACAACTTAGAATAAAAGAAGCTGGAAACCTTGGAATTGATTTCTAATGACTTCCTGGGCTAGAATGAGTGAAGTGTGTGAGCTCCAACAGTAATCTACTTCAAAACAAATTCTAATGAGAAAGAAAAGAGAATAAAAAGTTCACATTTGATTTAGCTTCTATTCTTTCTCTTGAATGCTCATGAAGTCCTTGAAGTCTTTGAAGCTCCATTCTTTATTTTTGATCACCCAATCTTCAACTTTGAGCTTTGATTGATCTTCATGGTCATCCATTGCTATTTGATCGTTATGATAAGCTTAGGCAATGGATTAACTGCATGGAGGGGATTAGTCAGAAGTATTTATGTTTTCTCATCATCAAAACCAAGTAGGGAGAAGAACAATACTCAACACAGACGTCCGGTCGATGAACTCAAGACATCTGGTCAGTTGAGCCAATATTTCAGTGCTATCTGTTTTTAGCAATTTGTATTTCTGCGGTTAGTCTATTTTCAAACTGTTGTTAGTTTTTATATTGTTGGAATTTCTCATCCATTGCAAGTTCATCAAATAGAAAATTTTGTTAGCTTTCCAAAAAAAATCTTGAATTACCTCAATTGGAGTCCAATTGTGGAAGTTATGACTGTTTTGGTGATCGAGTGTTTTTCTGGACAGATTCTATCAGACGTCTAAAGCAGTCTTAGCATACGCCTGAACAGTTAACTAGGGGCCTGGTCACCCTTCACCAGGCGCCTGGTCGTCCCCCAAAAAATAGTCGTTATGTTTTGGGCTAGTCGTTTCTAGCCGTTTTTCTGGGCATTTTGTGGGCAGTTTTGTGAGCTTATTTAAGCCAGTTTAAGGGACTGTTTTTGGCATCCCTCCACACATATTGAAAGCATTTTAGAGAGTCAAAAACTAGAGAGAAGTTTTCATTCTCACTTCATTTCTCTCATTTCCCTAAGAGCTCCTTCATGTTGATTTGAACTCCAAGCTTAATGGAAGTCCAATAGTGCATATTTTACACTATTTTACACTATTTTCATATCATTTTGATGTGTCCACATTTACACTATTTTCATATCATTATTCCATTGCATCTCATGCCATTTTTGCATCCAAATCCCTCATTTTACTACGATATTGCATTTCTGACGATGTTTTCGAGTTTCGTAGTGTTTTGTGAGCTTTCAGGGATTTTGGAGCGATTTGAGCCTCCACTTGGGTATGGACACATCCGACGTGCTCGTGAGCTTGTTGGCGGGGCTCGGGAGGAGTTCGCCACACTTCTAGAGCCATCAGAGGAGAAGAGAGAGAGAGAGAGAGAGAGAGAGAGAGAGAGAGAGAGAGAGAGAGAGAGCAGAGAGCAGAGAGAGTAGAGAGAGACAGCCACCAGGAGCTTCTGCAGCATTTTCCCAGAATATGCTCGGTCAGCTGCTCGACGGAGCCATATCAGATTGAGAAGAGAGCTGATACGGGCTAACTCGGACCGATCAGTTCAGCTGCTCGATCGAGCAGCCTCAATTTCCACGGCTGAAGCCATCAAGCGACGCGCCCCGAGCAGCTGATCGAGTCTACGCCTACTCGGACCGAGCAAGATGCTGCTCGGTGCGGGTAGGCTGAGCAGCAACTGGGATTTTTTGTAGTGATCATTCGAGCAGCTTCTCTGCTCGTTCCGAGCTACTGAACGAGCAACTAGTTGCTCGACGAGTAGCCTATTTGGTCGGCAACCCCAAGGTCATTTTTGGCAAGTTTTGAAAGATCGCGATGCACACGATCTCGGGGCACTGAAGGCTCGCAGAGCTGGGGCGACTGAGGGGGATCTTCCATTAGGGAATATGGATGAGAGTTTTTGAGGAGAGCCTGGGCGATTTTCTGTAGGGATTTTTTCTGAGAGTAAATTTTGTAAGAAGAATTTGAGATCAAATACTTAAGGATTATTGCGTTATTTTGGATTGTTCCTGCGCTTGGAATTCGTTTATAAATTGCAGATCTTTCCCTTTGCCCGGTGTAAGTCTTCTACTTGGATTATTTCAATATCTATGATGTCTCTTCCTCTGGAATCAATGATTTTATTCGTTATTATTGCGATGTGTGAGTAGATTCTTTCTAGGGTTGATGGGTTAGCCCTATGGCTCTAGGGGAAAATGTAGATCTGGATCCCTGCGTTGAATTGGGGACTTAGGGTTGTATTTCGGTTGATCCTACCGAATCCGTAGATAACCCGTACTGAGATCATGCCCACGGTCTGTGGAATTGATGTGCTTAAGGGGTATCTAAGGATTCGAATTGGGAAATCGGTGGATCCAACCAAGGCACGTGACCATGCCCGGCTCGCGCCTTGAGGGGACCCATAGACGAACTATACCGCTACGTTGACAGCTACCGCCATTGCGTCAACGAGAGCCACCAAAATACCCCGCAATTCTAACCCACGAGAGTGGTACGAATTGGGGGATTAATTTCCTAGCCCTAATGCAATGCAAGGATCCTATCCTAACATCGACCCTAAACGATCCTAGTGGTGATCCCTAAATCCATAGTCTCTTTTATTAATATTACAACAACATCACCCCAAACAAACCTTTTATCCCGATAGCTATCTCACTTCTAGACTTAGAAATAAACTGAGAACCAATTGACGCTATCACCGTCCCTGTGGGATTCGACAATCTTTTATACTATAACTCGACACCGTCCGTTTGCGGATTGAGCCCGAAATCGTAGCCTAGGGGCCATACTACGCCTGGCGATCGTGACACCGCCAGGTGCAACCTAGGTGTAGGTTACGGGTGCGTCACCCATGAGTAGGGCGGGGCAGCAGCCTGGCACCATGTGGCGATGTGTGATTACGCCACGTGGAGCCCCATATTTAATCCTTTTTCCCTTTATTTAAATCCCTTTTCTCCTCCAATTAATTGCAGAAAAATTCCTAGAAGTCTCAGAAAAATACCAAAAAATTCTGAAAAATCCCCAAGACTCACATGAGTACCTGAAAAATAGGAGAAGGAGAAATTAGTCCATATGATGATGTTTTGTGCAAAGAATGCGAATAAGCCCTTATATGAAACATAAAGTGAGTATATACTTCAGAGAGCAAGATTAAGCATAATCTTTAGTACAAAATAGGGGTAGATAGCTGGTATAAATATACACTTTTCACTACGAATTAATTAACATTGGTCATATCAATGAGGGGACAAAACAATTGGTGATGCATTGATAGACTCAAGTCATAGAGCAATTGAACATTGAAGCCATGAAGAATATTGTACATCATTTTTGATTCTGTATGTATTTTGCTCTTTATTTGGTAGAAAACGTGGATGCCTTGTTTAGAAACAAATCCGCATTCCTTTGCATCATTTTCCATCTTAGTGAGACATATGACATCTTAGAACCCATCCCAACGGGTTTACTGGCCAAAACACTCTTGATTGTGTTTTTATGCTAGGACCTGACATCTGGAACCGCTTCACCAGAAATTTGGGGTATCCATTTTTGTTTGGCCAAAACATAGGGTTGACCATCTGTTTGAAGTTCAAAGACCAGGCGTCTGAATAATGCTCAGATGTCTAGGCAATGAACTCCAGTCGAATTAATGGGGTTAGTTAGTTTTCTTGAACTCTCTATTTTTCACCTTTGTGTATACAGCTGTCTGAAAAGACTTACCTGACGACTCAACAGTGCGCCATCCATCTGACAAGTGTTCTTCAGACATCGGGTTATGTGTGTTGGATCTTGATCCTAGCCTAGGGGGGGAATAGACTAATAAAAATAATTCGTGCAACCCACGAATAAGCATACGCAGTTATAGCAGCAACATGGTAAATAAAAAACAGACAGAGAGTACACAGCAGATTTACCCGGTTCGGTCGTCCCAACGACCTACTCCAGCCCCCAAAGCAGAACTAGTATTGAATAACGCAATAGGTACAAAACCACAAGTTGGAGCACGCTCAGAGCACCCTCTACGTCTCTACACTCGCCAGGCTCTCAGTACCCCACACACAGTGTTTTCTCTCACTATCAATCCTAGTAATGCTTTCTACCAGCTAGTCCCAAACTAGCTGGGTCCCACTTGTCTAGTCCCAACCAGACAAGTCCCAAAATAGTCACAAAATAGGTAAAGTTTCCCCTACGAAGATCTATCACAATTGCTACACAAAATAATAAAATATAGAGTTTAGGAAGCTGAGATTGTGTAGCAGCGATGTCTTCGTCAATAAGCACGGGTCAAATCTGTATCTGACTAGATGTCGGCATCTCACGTCTCCTCAGCAACTCAGGTTGCGGCACTCTTCTTTTTCTTGATTAGGTGTAAGTGCTTGGTGTTCTTTGGTCAATCAATTCGGCATGTAGCACATGAGATGTTTCAACTCTTGCAGCAAACTTGATTCTTTAGTGTTGGCTTGTAAAGAAATTTGCGGCTGGGAGAGTCCGAGATTTCGGCCTAGGCTTGTTTCGTTTTAGTTGCCTGCAAGAAACAAAAGTACAAGTTACAAGAAATAAAGGGGAATTAAAAAATTGCTTGTGTTGCTTCCCTTTCTTCCTTGTATGTAAAAATTTCGGCAATGAAAAACCCCTGGAATTTTTCGGCATGTGCTCAGAATTTTGGTTCGGCCCTCTCTCTCAGATGGCATGCGGCTGTGCACTTCGAGAGCGCAACTTGGAAGACTCCTTTCTTTTGTTTTGTATGCACAGGTTACGGTATGAAGTTGAATTGAGAGCTCTTCAAATATTCGGCCTGTCAACCAATTTGAACGAGGTCAAAGAAAACGGCATGAACAAGAAAAATCCCATTGGCTATCATCAACAAAACATTGCGGCTGCTTGTTTTTTTTGAGTTTGCAAAGAAAAAAAAAGTGCGCCCTGTGCTTCAAAATTTTTCCCAAGAAAAAAAGACAAAGTGAAGTGCTCTTTGATTGGCTATTGAAAAAATTGTTGGCTGGCCTGGGAATTCAGAAGGAATTGTGTGTGTGCCCCTTTTGATGATGTTTCGGTAGGTTGCAAAGAGAGCACAATGAATCAAATAATCCTTTATGTAGTAGCCGCCCTTAATCTTTGCTCATGTAGCCGCCTTACGTTTTGATTCTAGCCTGCAAAAAGAAATTAGTGGAGAGACAAAAAGCATTACGGCTATTGGATGAGCAACTTGGGATTTTGCCTCGAAGCTTGCGGCTTGGGTGTTTAAATGCTTGCGTGAGATCTTTGCCTTGGGAATTAGTTTTTGGCCGACCCTAATTTTTGTATGCCGCAATGTTCTCCCCTTGACACTAGATTATATATAGGATGGGTACTAGGGTTTTGTGCAAGAGAGAATCCCTAGAGTATAGGGATTGGGAATTTCAAAAATGATTTGATTCTATCTCTTTGTACCATGGATAGGAGATTTGATTTGATCAAGTTGGTGTTTGAATAGGAGAAGGATATGAGACAATCTGTCTAATATATTTGACCACATCTCTCCTCCATTGACCAAGTCAAACTTTGCTCACCATGGACCCAGTCCAACTTTGCTCTCCATTGACCAAGTCAAACTTCTTTGTGCACACACACTCCCTCTCTCTCAATATGCTATACGAATAGAAATTCCGCCAAAAAGTGAAAATATATTGTTTCGACAATCCTGAAACACACTAGCACACACATTAGATATCACGACACGTTTGTCATCATCAAACAAAGAGATCCTAGATCGTTGCGTCCAACAATGTGGAGTGTGGTCTTTCGTTTGTGTTGGATCCTGTGGATGGCAAACAACACTAGAATGGGGGTTGAATAGTGTTGTGCAAATGATAAATCTTTTTTGTTCGTTGCTTAGCACAAGTATAATCTTTCAAATGTTGCCTAAGAAACCAAGTAGAGTGATCTACGCTTGGTTCTTAATCAAAAAGTTAATATTATAAGCAATATTAATCAGAGAGATAACACAGCAGGTCGTCGACTCCCTATGAATGGTAGTCGACTCCCAGAGAGTTTTCAGGTAAAACTCTGCTGAAAGATAATAAGATTACAAACAGATATCTTTATACAAATAGGTATTGATCTTTACACAGCGAATATAAACAAAATAATTAACTTGCAATAATATGAACAAGTAATTTGTTAGCAGATAAAGAGTGCAAGAACGAGTATAAACAATCGCAGAAGAATGCAAACGCAAACACAGAGATTTTTATCCTGGTTCCCCGCAACTTGGGTACGTCCATTTCTCGACCAATCTGGTACGAGATTTTCCATTATTGCCTTAGCAATACAAGCACCTAACTTCACTCGTTAGGATTTTCCCATACACCTAGCATTGACCAAAATTTCCGACTACCTAGACTTGTCTAGGATTTCCAATTCCCTTTCAACAAAGGGGAAATCACAAATAAAAACGATTTCCAACTCACCACAAGAATTAGTGGAGTTTGGATTTACACCTGGAAGCCAAAGTAAAATATAACAAGTGTATTACGTGGATATAAGAATTCAAATCGATATTTAGATCACACAAAGATATAGAATGAGTCTTTGTGATCTAGAACGTTTGCTTTCAAAAATCCTTTCAATAAATAAAAGAATGAAGAACACAAATTATTAACAAGCGATTTTTAATAGCCAAATAAAATTGATCTCAGAAATAATAACTTTGAAAATGATTGGGAGATCAAAAATTAAAAACAGATTTGACTAAAGAATAATGAGAGCAGAATAAATACGAGATCTAAGAATTTTAGCAGAAAAGAGATTTTTGAATTGATGATAATATAATTGTTATTGTTGAAAAGATCTCATAGAGTCCTCTATTCATAGTGAAAAGAAGAAGATTCAAATTTCAAATGATATTTGACTTTTGTCTCAAAAATTAATGATGAAGAGTGAAATCAGCAAGTTAAATCGTTGAAATTTGCTAGTTGGTAGTCGACTCCCTAGTAGTGGTAGTCGACTACCAGAGTGTTTCATTGGAAAATTTGCTTCCAGCTAGTAGTCGACTCCCTCTTTTGGTAGTCGACTCCCAGAGCAATTTCTTCTGCAACATAGCTAGCACAGAGTGCAGTCAACTCCTGGGTGTAATGGAGATTGACTACTAGGATATGAAAAAGCTAGCAATTGCTCTCAAGAGTTTAAAATGGTTTTAAAACATTTGTTTTCGACATCATTTATATGTGTGTGCTATATCTACTTTGGATTTAACTTTATCCTAAGAACTCACACATTACACTAAGACAGGACCTTCGAGAAGCTGATCTGGTGGAAGCTTGCTTCTCCTGAATTTTAGTTCCTTCTTCATTTAAGCTTGAGTACGGACTTCATCTCGTGCTTGATGTAGAACTAGCAAATTCGTCTTTGTCTCGAGTGTGGTTGAGTTTCTTCGGAGTATGCATAAAGTCACTGTTTGTCGTATAACATACACACTTGTAGTGTAGTTAGTACACTAACATCATTTGGTGTGCTCATCATCAAAACCACTTAGGGTGAGATTCGATTTTCCATCACTCTCTCCCTTTTTGATGATGACACCCAAATGAAAAATGAACTATATTGAATGAATATTGAATTGATGAAACAACTTAAAATAACGTACTCCCCCTGCTTAGATGCGGTACTCCCCATGCATCAAAGCCGGTTAGCAAAATAATATTCATTCACATTTTTGCATTTTATCCTTTTTCTTCCTTTGTCATCAATCAAAAAAGGACATAAAATGACAAATAATACTTCACCAAGAATCAATCAAACTATAAAGATATAAGTTTGAGATACTTTAAGATTATTTCTGCAAAACAGTGTTAGTTTATAATAATATGATTAAAGCATGTTTTAAAGCATAACATATCACACCATAAGCATAAGCATAAGCATAAGCATATCAAGCTAAAAGCATGAGTTATCAGTTCAAAACATCACAGAATAATTATTACAGACCAAGATGAACAATGTTTGTCAAAGAACCATTGTTTTTAGAAACCAAATGACTTAGTTTATGAGGCTCCTCCATTCTTCTTCAATTCCTTGATCTCGCCAAGGATCAACTTCAGAGTTTCTTCCGTCATTTTGTTGCTGCTCGCCACAAAGTCCTTCAGATCATCCACCTTTTTGTTGAGAACTTCAAATCCCTTTTCTTGAGAAATCTTCAATTTTCCAATCTTCTTCAAGAGCATATCTAGAAGCTCAACAATGTATGTTGGTGGTTCTTCTTCTTCGCCTTCTTCACCATCATTTTCTTTTTCATCTTCGTCTGTATCAATAAGAAGATGTTCTTTACCTTTCTTCCTTGAGGATGATGATCCTCCTTCAGTAGCGAGCCTTTCTTCTGGAATATTCTGGTCGAGATCTTTATGAATATTCATTCGACCAAGAGCATGAACATCAAAGATGCTAGCCGGTTCCAGAATTTTGGTTTCATTATCCAAAGGTATATTGTATCCAATAAACAAGATGGCGAGGGAATGACCACGGGCTAAGGTAGATGAAGGTCGATCAGAAGAAGCAGATGCAAGGATGGAGTCCATGATGACTTTGGACCAATTTACACGAATATTTCCTAGCATGGCGTAAATGCACGTAGCTTGCTTTTCAGATAACACAGAGTGGCTTCGAGATTTCTGAGTAATATTATATGACAATATATTTACTAGGATTCTTCCTGGATAGCGAAGATCGCTACATGGTAGTTTTGTTTGGAAGTATCTTCCAGGAAAATACATTTTCTCCAGAATATTTTCGTCAACCATCTCTATGTTATCCAATAGCATACCAGTGTAAGATATTCCTAAAGCTTATCCTAGAGATTTCACAGTTATAGCAAGTTTGGAGTCTAGGATTTTAGTGATGAATCTATACTTAGCAAGATTATAGTCCATGTTGGCATAGAAAAGATGCACAAGCCTAGGATAGTACAGATAGATATTTTCAGAGGAAAAGAGATTGGCCAAGTTTTGAAATTTCAATATACTATCAATGCCATAGTTGTCTAGATTGTCAATTTTTACGAACCTCTCATGAAGAATTTGCTTATTGGAAATTTTGACGAAGTGCTCATAGGTAGTAGTTCTGAAAAGATATGGTATAATGATTTCCTTTTCAGTGAGAGATTCATTTGTAACCTTCCTCTTCTTAGAAGCAATCTTTTTGAAAGGCATTCTAGAGAAAAACATTATGATTTAACTAGACATGCAAAAAATAACAAGAAGTTAATAAACAAAAGTTGATAAGAGAAGATTAGAAGATTTTACCTTAGTGATTGTTCTTGGGAGGGAGATGAGAGGAGATGAAGAACCCCAAGAGAGCAAATTTTTTTTCAAAGAGTGGTAAGAGAGAGGTAGTCGGCTACCTAGGGCTGATTGCCTTGGGGGTTTTTATCTCTTGGGGTGAAAAGAGATGATGAATGAAAAACAATGAAGGGTTGAGATCAAAATTGCTTATTGGGTTTACGTTACCTTTGGGTTTCGAACCCGTTTGACTCAATGGAACCCAAAAGAAGTTAGAAAAAAACAAATCACAAACCCAAAAATCTGCACGCTGGTAGTCGACTCCCTGATGATGGTAGTCGACTCCCTACTGGGCTGAGTTGTTTTCTCATTCCGAGTTATTTTGGTCCAATGGTGAGTGCGTATATATTGAAAATCTACTCTATGATGATGAGATAAACATTTGTAAGTATATAAATCAAATTAAATAAAATTAACAATTATTTAATCATCCAAACAAATTTAAATTTTGCGAGGCAGTCTTCTTTTGTCGTAAAGCATTTTTGGTGCTGATCTTGTTCTTCCTCCATGTTTTTATTTCAGAGTACCTGAAAATATAAACGTTTATGGTACTCTTTATTTTTGAGTCCGGGAGGTTAGTCTTTAGGAAACCAAACCCAATATGGTCTAGTTCCTTCATGAAAAATATATTTATAATTTTTGTTTAAATGAACTTGCTGAACAAAGTTAGTAGCGTACCTTTTCTTCCTTTGGTCGGACAAGTTCTTTGGTATCCAGATGCTCAGAAAATTATTGTTAGAATGATGCATCCTAGTATGCTTAACCCGTTTCTTGGTATGAGTTGAATCATATCCAAGTCTGGTTTTGCTAGATGAAACCTTTTGATTATCTATTAAACTACCTAGCTTTCCTTTTCCGTTGTTGAAATTTTCAATAATTTTCATTGTAGAGTCGTACTTGACGGATACGAGAAGATTACTCAAACTTTCTATTTTCCCATTCATAGAAGAAATGTCTTTTTCTAAAGAGTTATTCTTTTCTTTCAAAATACTATTCTCCTTAATAATCTCTTCTTTTTCTTTAGCATATTTCTTAATATTCCTAAGTGTTCTTCTATGTTCTTTTATGAGCTTTTCATGCATTTTGCATAGCTCCTTATATGCTCCCCTATAATCCATGTCTTCATCATCACTTGATGATGAATCACTGTCACTAGATGAATCATGATGTGAGATTACCTTAGAGGATGTGGAAGCCATGAAGCACACGTGTGTTGTTTCTATTCTTTCATCGTTGTCGTCTGCTGAGGATTCATCGGACGAAGAAACATCGCTCTAATCGAAAGCTGTGTAAGCTTCCTTCTTTGTTCGTCAGAATCTGTTTCTTCCATTGTTTCTTCTTTCATTGCTTTCTCGGTTCTTCCCACGATCTCTAGAATCACGGTTGTTCTTTTTCAAGGGACAATCTCTTTTGACGTGTCCTGGTTTATTGCAACCAAAACAAATAATACCGTTAGTGGGTCGAAAAGAACGTTTACCCTACTTATTTGTAATGAATTCTTTAAAGTTCTTTGGGATGAAAGCAATATGGTCCTCTTTGTCGGTGTAGTCGGAATCTTCTTCTTGAGATTTGAAAGCAAGATTCTTCTTCTTTGGTTTTTCTTCGATCTTCTTGTCTTCTTCAAGTTCAATCTCATATGCCATGATATTTTTCATTAGTTCTTCGATGGTAAGATCCTTCACGTTGTGTGCTTCTCGAGTGGCTGTTGTTTTTCCTTTCCATTCGGGTCGGAGAGATCTCGGTATCTTCATCACCTGCTCATATTCAGAGAGTTTCTTTCCTAAACCTACGAGCTCATTTGTGATGTTAGTAAATCGAGTATTCATATCGGTGATACTCTCTCCTTCTTCCATTTTGAAAGATTCAAACTTAGAATGTAAAACATTTATTCGGGACTCTTTTACTTTTTTAGTTCCCTCATGACTTACCTGAAGGTGTGCCATATTTGATGAGCTGTCTCGCATTGGGAGACTCGATTGAACTCGTTACCTGTCACGGCGTAGAATAGTGCATTCATCGCCTTTGCATTTAGATTGGTTCTCTTCTTGTCGTCGGCTGACCATTTTCTAAACTCAGTAGTTGCGGTGTATGGAACTTTAGTGACGGTCCATGCTTCGATGTCTAGTGACTCCAAGTGAGTTTTCATCCGGATCTTCCAGCTAGCGTATATCGTTCCGTTGAACAGAGGTGGTCGCATGGTGTTGAGTCCTTCGGAGTGGAAAGATGTTGATGCCATCGCCTTTTATAGCCTTACTCTGATACCAAGTGTTGGATCCTATTGATGGCAAACAACACTAGAAGGGTGGTTGAATAGTGTTGTGCAAATGATAAATCTTTTTCGTTCGTTGCTTAGCACAATTATAATCATTCTAATGTTGCCTAAGAAACCAAGTAGAGTGATCTACGCTTGGTCCTTAATCAACAAGTTAATCTTATAAGCAATATTAATCAGAGAGATAACATAGCAGGTAGTCGACTCCCTATGAATGGTAGTCGACTCCCAGAGAGTTTTCAGGTAAAACTCTGCTGAAAGATAATAAGATTACAAACATATATCTTTATACAAATAGGTATTGTCTTTACACAACGAATATAAACAAAAGAATTAACTTGCAATAATATGAACAAATAATTTGTTAGTAGATGAAGAGTGCAAGAACAGGTATAAACAATCGCAGAAGAATGCAAAGCAAACACAGATATTTTTAGCCTGGTTCCATGCAACTTGGGTAAGTCCAGTCCTCGACCAATCCGGTACGAGATTTTTCACTATTGCCTTAGCAATACAAGCACCTAAATTCACTCGTTACTTCACTCTTTAGGATTTTCCCAAACACCTCGCCTTGACTAGGATTTCTGACTACCTAGACTTGTCTAGGATTTCCAACTCCCTTTCAACAAAGGGGAAATCACAAATAAAAACGATTTCCAACTCACCATAAGAATTAGTGGAGTTTGGATTTACACCCGGAATTCTACAGCCTAAGTAAAATATAACAAGTGTATTACGTGGCTAAAAGAATTCAAATCGATCTTTAGATCACACAAAGATATAGAATGAATCTTTGTGATCTAGATCGTTTGCTTTCAAAAATCCTTTCAATAGATAAAAGAATGAAGAACACGGATTATTAAAAAGCGATTTTTAATAGCCAAATAAAATTGATCTCAGAAATAAGAACTTTGAAAATGATTGAGAGATCAGAAATTAAAAACAAATTTGGCTAAAGAATAATGAGAGCAGAATAAATACGAGATCTGAGAATTTTAGCACAAGAGAGATTTTTGAATTGATGATAATATAATTTTTATTATTGAAAAGATCTCATGGAGTCCTCTATTTAGAGTGAAAAGAAGAGGATTCAAATTTCAAATGAGGTTTGACTTTTGTCCCAAAAATTATGGATGAAGAGTGAAATCAGCAAGTCAAATCGTTGAAACTTGCCAGCTGGTAGTCGACTCCCTAGGAGTGGTAGTCGACTCCTAGAGTGTTTCATTGGAAAATTTGCTTCTAGCTGGTAGTCAACTCCCTCCTTTGGTAGTCGACTCCCAGAGCAATTTTTTCTGAAACATAGCTAGCACAGAGAGCAGTCAACTCCTGTGTGTAATGGAGATTGACTATTATGATATAAAAAAGTTAGCAATTGCTCTCAAGAGTTTAAAATGGTTTTAAAACATTTGTTTTCGAAATCATTTATGTGTGTGTGCTACATCTACTTTGGCTTTAACATTATCCTAAGAACTCACACACTACACTAAGACATGACCTTTGGAAAGCTGATCTGGTAGAAGCTTGCTTCTCCTGAATTTGAGTTTCGTCTTCATTTAAGCTTGAGCACGTACTTCATCTTGTGCTTGATGTAGAACTAGCAAATTCGTCTTTGTCTCGAGTGTGGTTGAGTTCTTCGGAGTATGTGTAAAGTCACCGTTTGTCGTATAACCTGCACACTTGTAGTGTAGTTAGTACACTAACATCATTTGGTGTACTCAGCATCAAAACCACTTAGAGTGGGATTCGATTTCCCATCAGTTTGTTCATGGCCAACTCATTGCCAGCCATCTGTAGAAGGAGGACCACACAACTGAACAGTTCATCAGCAGTCTGGTAACCATTCTTTAGATGTTTAGTGACTGGAAATTCTGCCAGCTTATAGCCATTAGATTACGAATTTCAAGGGCCGCTTTCTTAGTTTTTGTGCACGATTGATAGAAAATTTAAGCACCATTGTGAGGGAGTTTTAGCACCAACCAATACACAGAATATAGAATCATTATTTAGCCAAAAACCAAGTGCTAAGTTTTCATCGATTCATCTCTCTCATTTCCTTGGAGCTTCATTGATGTTGCATTGAACTCCAAAGATCGAGGATAGTCCACTAGTGCATCAAGCTCATATCCAGCACTTGGAGGTCAAACTTCATTGCCTAGCACTTCATGTTTAGTACGTACATTTAATCAAGGCAATAGGATGATTTCCTTTCTTATTTCGTGTCATTAGTTGAAACCTAGCTTCCGAGTTGTGGACGTGTTCTCTCTGGAAAGAGAGGTGATACCCTTGGAATAGGGTTTGCAATCGTGAAAAAGATTGTGTGTGCTATCTTGGAAAAGATAGGCTCTTGGAAAAGAATGGAGCGCATGGAAAAGTGTATGTTGTATTGTGTTAACTTGGAAAAGCCTTTATAGTGGAAATCCACAAGACTCTAGAAAGAGTGTGGGACTGGAGTAGGCATCTGCCGAACATTGATATATCGTGTTGTTTGCGATTGCATTTCATCTCTCGTAGATTTGCTAATTATCTTGCGTTTTAATTTTGCAGTTGCAAGACTATTTAAATTAGTTTTATTTGTGTCATTACACTATTTATCACACTCTCTAATGTTGTTGCCTAGTAGTGCATGTGTCGTTTATTGATCCTACAGATTAGTCAGCATATAAACGGGGGTTGTCACATATTTAACACTAAACGATGATTTTAAAAATATTTTAAAACATTTGTAATGTGTACCTAAGAGTGTGTGAGCTTTAACACAGATTTTTACATTCTGCCAACACAAAAATGAGTTTCATCAAAATAAATATTCTCTTGAAGATCCTTGATGCAATCACTTGATAATAGGAACCATCTTGGTTCATTTGATCTCCATGATCTCTGTTGACTCCACATATTTGTTTGTCATCATAGTTCAGACCTACACTCATGTACAATCATGAAATCATTAGTACTCAATATGTTTACTCATCATGAAAACATTAATGCGGTGACTCAATATTCAACAAAGTTTACCTGATGTTCATCAGGGGTCTTGGGTTTTAGAATACGAAGATCAAAATGAACAGCTCCAATCATTCGAAAAATACAGGAGTGCAGAGTTTTCACACCACAAGTAAGGCCTTAGCTCATATGTCATAAGATATCCATTATTCTCTTCTTCTCCTTTTTCTTTCTTTCTTTGACCGCCCATCCCCCCATTTTCCTCTTATTTTAATGAGTTACCCCATCATTTTTCTTCCGATTTGTTGGCTTTAGGAAGAGGTTGACTAGGATCCATTCGGATAGACCAAACATGCGTATCCATCCAAGTGGAATTTAAAATTGTGCAACCCAAATGGATAATCCGCTCCGTTGGATGTGATCTAACATGTCTAAGCTACATACAAACAAAATTTCAAGTTATTTGGACATGTTTTACACATCTACCAAATAGTTGCAAAATTAATCGATTTTATAGGTACTCAAAAACATTGATTTTGCAAATGTGATGGATGTGCAATTCATCCGAATGTTTAATCCGCATGTTTAATTAAAAAATTTCAAGTGATTTTATAACTATTAACGCAATTCTAATTTGATTAGGACCAAAGCATCTTATATAATTAGAATCAAGTGGGTCCCGCCACATGGAAAGCGTAAAAATAGACGGCTGTTTTCTCACCACGCCTTCCCGCCTCATCGCGTGCATTCGGCTATAAAACCACCAGCTTCGCCCACGTCTCGATCTCAATCTCGACCACCGCCAGCCACGCCGCCAGGCCATCCGCCTCTCAGACAAACCTTAAGGATCTGGTATGATTCTGCTCCATGTTCTTCTTCTTATTCTATGTATATGTTGATGTTCAGATCACGGGGTAAGGCTAGGGTTTGGTGAGGTAATTAGGGGTTTTCTCAAATTATTGAGTTAAATTTGTCAAATTTGGTGGATTTATTTGGAATTAGGGCTTGGTTTCTGGATTTGTCTTTGTGATTCGAAGATCTGGAATACGGTATGGATCTTCTGTTAGGGATAGCGGATTTATTTCAACATATTCCCTTTTAGAATTTTATCCGGATCGAATATTTTGGGGAAATTGGTTAGAGGCACCTTTGAAGGCGATGAATTGCACTAAAGCTTGTACTTTCTGCAAAGTAGACGTAGGTTTGTGGACAAAGGGCCTAAAGTTGATTAATTCTATGGGAAGGGGGCTTCGGAGAGTTATCGATTTTTTTCGTTTGCTTGTTTATTTTCATTGATAATACGATTTCTAGTTTCTAGATATGTTTGCTACGCAAAGCATCGGTCTTAGCTATCGTGACAGTTTTATTGCAGGTCAAATTATTTATTGATTTAAACAATCAGAGGTTTGCAAAGTGAGGTAATTAGGAGTGATGGCTTCTGCTGCCGCCGCTTCATCCATCATTGGGACTTCTTACCTGCCGTAAGCTATACATTATTTGTTTATTGTATTTTTTCCACAGGTTTTGTTGCTTAATTTTATGATTGTTATGTAACCGGATTTTCAATGGATATTAAGCAAGTGAAATCTCAGCTCGAAAGCTAGGAACTTGCGCCCGTCTTCATCAGTTTATAGTGTTAAAAGAAGTGGAAACCCATATTTTGGTCATAATAAACTTTTTTGTTAATGTTTATATTTTTGCCAACTAGCAGTCTAGCTTACTTTGTTAGATATGTGGCTTATATGTGGTGAGTGTTGGCAGCTGATTGTAAGAGCTTGACGAACTCTTTTGTGGGAGGTTTCTTGTTTATCAAGCATGTTTTGTTGTCGATGCCAGTATTGATGCAACAACCACAGATAAATGGAGGAGTTTGGAGGAGTCCAGGAAAACATTAGTTGAGATATTTATAAAGTCCTTTTAGGAATTAGTTGGCCCCTAATTTAGTTCTTCTTATCAGCTACATCCTAAAACATTTTTGAATTTTCATTAGTATATGGTGGTTTAATGATTGTTTTCATGTTGGCCGGGCGATGTGCGTTGAATTTATAGTGTCATTTTAAATTATGAAATACATCCTAATTTAATTACCTACTAGTGACAGTTGGATATTCACAATAAAGTAATATTTTAAAAAACATAATGTCTTTCTTGCACATTCCATTTAGAGGACTTCCTCTATGATATACAGTCAATGTGTAGAAAATCCAAATTTTTAGCTATGGATTTATTTTGTTTTCAAGTAATTCGTTTTCATACTTCATTCTTCATGTATCTAACATGTAATATATTTTATCTCTAACAGTCTGAAGAATTGGTGTTTGTTCTATGATTATTTTCCCTCAACAATGCTTTACAATCAGTGCTGTTTTTTGGACTCCATGTTATATTAGAAAACACTTTCATTTCAATGTTTCTGTTCTTCATGAATAATATGCGCTTGATTATAGCAAGTTATGGATTTTGCTTCTAATCAGATGGTTAGTAATGTATCAGCCTCTGCCCTTTGTTTGAGCATTACCACTTCCATAAAATACAAGTGCCAAGTAATGATGCTCTGTAAGGTGCGTCTGTGTATGGCTTGACATGTAAAAATAATTATATAAATGAAAAGTGGTTGATACAACTGTAGATGTTGCTAGCTGAAGGCATGCCATTATGTTGTATACCATATTAGGGCAACTAGATCGTTGTATGGACACGGACATGGTGTCAAGCATCCAAGTTTCGCGGGAACCTTCCAGCAAATTGATATGCGGACACAGCTGTATTTTGTAAATGCATATGCTAATATGTGTGTGGCCACGTATCTAATGAGTAGTCAAACAAAGACATGCGATGCTGGTTCTCAAAAAAGATAAATAAACTATTGTTTAATCGATACTATTTAGTCTTAATATCATGCATATGAAAGCTCCAACACTATGGTATCATGATCATTATAGTCTTGTCATTAAGACGGGCAATTTTACAAGCATCAAACACATCATGCAACCTAAAATTTGAAGTGTCCTGGTAATACTGCAATAGGGTTAGTTTGCAGTAATGATTATTGAAATGTCTTGTCTGAGCATCCCACATGTTTGTCTTGCTTTATTATTGGTGTGCCCTGTCTTCCTGAAAGTTGGAAACAATTATTTCCTTTTGGAAACCATATTAAACAAATCGTTGCTGAAATGTATTCGTAGTGAAGCACTATTGCCTTGGTGTAATTCATTATAATTTCTAGTGTCATTCTAATCTTAGGGGGTGTAGATGCTTCGAAAAGTTACATAGGCTGCAGCTCGCCAATCCATCTGCTGCTAGCAGAAGAGCTTCTAATGTGACAGCTATTAGCCTCAGGAGACCAACATGCTTTGCTTTGCAAGCTGATGGGGCTTCCCAGAACATGTCAAGATCTGGTGATGGTGGCATCCTCTCCCATCCCAGGGATATTCGTAATGGACAGAAAAATATATCACTTAGTGGCATGCTTCAAGCAGATGATGTTGCAGTGGGTACCAGGGTCACAGATGTGCCATCCGCAACTGATGTGTTTTCTAGCCATGATGATGAACGTGATTTAGATTGCCCTACGGAAGGGTTTGCTTCAATCCCTGAGGCCATTGAAGATATTCGTCAAGGCAAGGTTGGTTGTCATTGTTGGATTGTTGCTATTCCTGTGGTCTATCTGTGTTTCAGCACGCTGATGTTGAATGGTCTTGCAGTTTGTCATTGTTGTAGACGACGAGGACAGGGAGAATGAGGGAGATCTTATAATGGCTGCATCCAAGGTAACACCAGATGCGATGGCTTTTATTGTAAGACATGGGACGGGAATTGTGTGTGTAAGCATGAAAGGTGAAGACCTGGATAGGTTACAACTTCCTCTTATGGTAACAACAAAGGAAAATGAGGAGAAACTATGTACGGCTTTTACGGTTTCAGTGGTATGTTCTCCAGCTCATAGCATTGCCTTAAAGCCCTTAACAAATAATTTAGATGGGAACAGTGTTTTTGTGCAAATATCTAGGAATGTGCTCACTTGATCATTATTACTTCATCTTTTTTATCTTTTTAAAGTTGCCGTTTAACTCCCCCTGGTTCATGATCTTATTGTGGGGGGCTTGCTAGTTTCAACACTTCTTCTTCTTCTTCTTTCCCCAATTACACAAAAGTCTATCACTGACTGCATTTAAGAAGTCAAATGCTCCCCTTTTAGTAGATAAAGTTATTGGCACTTTTGCTATTCAAACTTTGCCATGGCATCACAATTTTTGGTTTAGTCCCAGTCTGAAAGCCTTCTAATTCTTCATCATTTAACATTAAACATGATGTTGAAATGTTGTCTATGCAGTCTAAAGAGAAATAAGGCATATCTACATAAATATTTTTCTGCTTTCTTGCCTCTGAGGTTACTTACAGAATACTCTTTTGATCATATTTAGCTTGTAACATGTTCTATGTTCCACTTCTCCATCAGGTAGTAGTTCTACAGGGGTTTCTGGTTTTCCACAGACTCGGTGTTTTTTATATGTTTGCTGTAATAGAACCATGATCTGTTGCTATTCTCTATTGAGGTTGTGACCGTTATTAACTGAGAATCGCTATTCTGCCCATGGCATCACAATTTTTGGTTTAGTCCCAGTCTGAAAGCCTTCTAATTCTTCATCATTTAACATTAAACATGATGTTGAAATGCTGTCTATGCAGTCTAAAGAGAAATAAGGCATATCTACATAAATATTTTTCTGCTTTCTTGCCTCTGAGGTTACTTACAGAATACTCTTTTGATCATATTTAGCTTGTAACATGTTTTATGTTCCACTTCTCCATCAGGTAGTAGTTCTACAGGGGTTTCTGGTTTTCCACAGACTCGGTGTTTTTTATATGTTTGCTGTAATAGAACCATGATCTGTTGCTATTCCCTATTGAGGTTGTGACTGTTATTAACTGAGAATCGCTATTCTGCCCATGGCAGCCCTGATGTCAGGATTCCTAAAATTTATTTTAGGAAATCTCCTCCTATGACACCCATAATATTTAAATTAGTGAACTACCTTCTGAGGCGCCTGTTTTACTCATACAGCCATGCTCTTGGTTAATAATATTTATCTGCTATTGTTTTATTCTCGTTTTGCGGTGGAACTTGTAACTGATTGGTCTTATTGGGTATATGCAGGATGCTAAGAATGGTACAACAACTGGGGTTTCTGCTAAAGATAGAGCCAATACAATTTTGGCTCTTGCATCTCCTTTCTCAAGGCCTGAGGACTTCAATCGCCCTGGCCATATTTTCCCCTTGAAGTACAGGGAGGGAGGTGTATTGAAAAGAGCTGGACACACAGAAGCGTCTGTTGATCTCACCATGCTTGCAGGTTTTGAGCCTGTTGCAGTTTTATGTGAGTTGGTGGATAACGATGATGGTTCCATGGCTCGATTACCCAAACTTCGTGAATTTGCAAAGAAAGAGGATTTGAAAATCATATCAATTGCAGACCTGATAAGGTATGTTACTTGTAGCCCCAATTTGAACTTGTTTAGATGTGTAGTCTGTTTTCTTCTATTTACCATTAACAAGTACTATCTCCATGCAAATTATAGTCATGCGTGTTACAAGATGATAGCAGACTGTAATTTTAACGTTATAATTTGTAGGCAGATTAGGGTAGTCTTGATGTTTGAAGAAAGTAGTATTGTGGGCTTTGTTTCTAGAGGACACTTCATAGCTGGTTTAATGATTAAAGGTGATTGTACTGGTGCTTCCTACTCAAAACTACCAGTAGTTACTGAGTTAACTTATTCAATTTGAACTTGTGGCAAACCTCCAGAGTTCCCGTTCCCACAAAGCAATACTCTTATACAGTCATCCTTTCTCCCATACTAAATAGTTACTGATGTTAAAAGGGGCAATGTTGAAAGAAAGCTACAATCTACTATGGTACTGAAATAACACTAGGAGGACGAGAATTAATGACCAATCCGCTGCTCGGTTTTCTTGTTATCTTGCTAGCCATGTCTTCAGGATTTCGGACCCATGCTTTATACAATGTCACTCATACTAATACAGTCTAATTTCAGATTTTTTATCTTCCCTGTCTGGTTAAAGATTGTATGTAGGGTAAATCTTTTAATGGAAACAGCTTTTAGATGTCATTGTTAAGTACACAGTTCTTTTTTTCTTTTTGCCCTTTTTTAATCTTTACATTGTACTTCTTAGGGGATGATAATTGTTCATTATCACATTGCTTTTGTACGTCATGTCAACGCTCTCAATTGTTCCGGTTGTAATATTACTCTTGAAGCTTGACGTACCAACTTTTCTAAATCAATACAAACATATGCGTGCAGATCCATACATGTCTATGTATCTATCTACCCTATCAACAACTACACGTGTGCATGCCCTACATACTTTTTATGTTCAATTTGCAATTAGTTTTACCACCATTCTCGCAGCTAGTTTTCTTGAGAACTCGTCATTATTTGTTCCTTGCTCAGTCTTACTCATTTTAATAAGCTTGAAATGTTGTGCAATTCAATGTTGAAAAGGTGGCAGTTCCTTGTCAGAAGTTAAAAACTCACTAGGCAATCTTTTCTTTGCGTGATTTTCTCCTCTTCATGGAATGTTTCCTTCTCTCCACTTTTTTCAGATTTTTAGTGCTGACATGAAGTAATTTGGCAGATATAGAAGGAAGAGAGAAAAATTAGTAGAGCGTGCATCTGTTGCACGACTACCTTTAAAGTGGGGCAATGTTGAAGCCTATTGTTACCGCTCGCTGCTCGATGGGATGGAACATATTGCCATGGTTAAAGTAAGTTTTCTGTATATGTTGCCATTTATCCATCATTACCTGATCTTTTCATCATAGAGATGAAAATTCTCTTTCTTTGATGCTTAATCTAAATTTAGATATGTTCCTTTTGTCCTATATTCTTTTGCTTATTCACCATGATGGGAATTCTTAACAGGGTAACATAGGCGACGGACAAGACATCCTTGTGAGGGTGCACTCTGAATGCCTCACGGGAGACATATTTGGATCAGCTAGATGTGATTGCGGCAACCAGTTAGCAATGGCCATGGAATTGATTGAAAAGGAGGGAAGAGGCGTTCTAGTGTACCTTCGTGGGCATGAGGGAAGGGGTATCGGCTTGGGCCACAAGCTCCGTGCATACAACTTGCAGGATGCTGGCCGTGACACTGTAGAAGCCAATGAAGAATTAGGCTTACCTGTGGATTCGCGTGAGTATGGCATTGGCGCACAGGTAATGCCCCATGCTTCCTGCTGGTTATGCACCGTTATGCATTCTAAAAGATATTGTTTTCCATGATACACCGGAGTGTGAATTCTAGCATGCTGCAAATTTTCCATTTTGTGTGTGTAAATCTTTCACTCTTGACTGCAGTTATTTTTTAATTCCCTGTTAAGTATATGGAAAAAGGATTTTGATAAATGCACATACGTACTTCTCTTTCCAGGGAAACATACTGAACTTAAATGTCACCTATCCTCTTCCCCAAGTTTATTTCTGCCACCCACTTTGGCTCTTCCTGTGTCTATCGAGTTTAGACGTCTTTTAGGCATATGTGATTAGGGTTTAAGAGCCTTTTGTGCCCTAGAGTAATTTCTGAAATACACTGTGTAATTTATTAGTTCATTGTAGTGAGGCTCTCTACGCCAGAAATCATTTCATGGCCCAAAGTGTGGTTGCTTCTCTTGATGGAGCCATTCATTAATCGTTGAATCATGGTGCGTTTTAAGGCTAACATCACCATTTTTTTTGGCAGATGTTGCAAGATATAGGTGTTCGAACAATGAGATTATTGACAAACAACCCTGCAAAGTACGTCGGTCTCAAAGGCTATGGATTGAGTGTGGTTGGAAGAGTGCCTTTACTAACTCCGATAACCACAGAGAACCAGAGATATTTGGAGACCAAGAGGAAGAAGATGGGTCACATCTATGGATCCGATTCCAATGGGCATTTGATTAATTAAACCGAAAACGGGTGCATTGACAAGCAGAAGCAGCAGTCTTCACAACGCGAGGAACTACCCAAGTTGCTTCTATTGAACATCAGATGCTAAAATCTTTTTTCTTCTTCCCAGGTTGACATCTGCAATTTTGCAGTAGAATTAGTGATTGAAATTCAATTGTGCACTTATAAATTTTGGGGTAGCCAATGCCTCTTGATTTTATGGATGAAGGTTTTCAGCCTTGTACCAGCTACTGTTACCTTACCCAATTCATTTCTCAGGTAAAGAGCATGACACTGTATCATATGGTAAAAGTGCAGTGTATTATGAAGAACATAATAAATTATTGCTGTTCCAAGTCAAATATTACTGGAGCATGCCAATATTTGATAAGAAGGAAAAATAAAAGAAAAACAGTAGCATGTTGAGGAAAAAAAAACTGAGCAAAAAAAATCAGCTTGTCGAGGATTTACAGCATTGCAGCTCATCAGAAAGTCATCGAGAGATAACAATGTCGTTGCCTTTGGTTAACTTCAAACATGGGAACCACACAAGGCAGTCGAGAAGAAAGATCAGGATCCAGGGATGAAGAATGAATATCCTCTCGCTGGCCATTAGTCCGGCTTCTTTACTGTACCTATAGCAGTAAATCTAATCTAAATAAGCTCCAATTGATCATACCAAATGTTAGACTTAGCATACAACTGAAATCAATCAAGACCTCAAGCTACAGACAGATATCATCACGGCAAATCTAAGTTGTTTCCCGTCCATATAAGATCAGCTACCGAGTACAAGAAGGCCTCAAGGAGACTAGTCAACTTGTACCAGATGACATCAACCTGAGACCAACAAGAAAATTTGTTTGTTGCAGCTTGGTCAGTGATTGTACCAGAACTCTCATACTTTGTTCTATACAAGGAATCCACATTAAATAACAAGAGGTATACACGAGCAACTATGGTGGCAGACTTTGATGATAACATACAGAATTGCAGGTGTCTATTGGGAATGATTCAGTGGAATGATTCCAGGAAGCAGACTTTGTGCCCTTCAAGTAGGAAAACCCAGCACCGTTGACGCTTTTTTTGGGTGTTGTTGACATCGATTCCTCAACGTCTTTGTTACGTTACCATAGAGTGCTTCGTATCGCACATCTTAACATCACACACACACACGAGCATAATAGGTTTCATAATGCCATAATAGATCTCTCTCATATGTGATGACATTGTACATTCTCCTTCGCAAAAGGCATGTTGGACAAAAATATACCACATGCGACCCCTTGTATTATGTAAAGAAAAATATACCACATCATTGTATATGAAAAAAGATCTCTCATGTATCTCTCATGTATCATATGATACTCATTATTACATGCATATAGATAATGGATATTCACTGACAGCGCATGAAATTTCCTATGTTGTGACACAAATACACGAGGTTCTTGATTTATTTTTCAATTTTTCATAATTTTGAAGTGATCTATTCATACTAAAATCCCAACACACAAAATCAAGTCAACACAAACATATTTAAGACTTGATCGAATGGTTACAAATTCAATTGTTTTCCAACTATAGAACTTTGTGTATCGATCTGATTGATACTAAAATAGCCTTGGGGCCACTAGATTTTTTTTTATACATAGGAAAAGAGGGGTCACTTGATTTTTAGTGTGTAGAGTTTTAATATGTGTAGATCACTCTTGAATAATTAAAAATTGAAAAAAAACATCAAGAATCTCATTAAATTATGCTGCATGTATGCGAAATTTCCTGCACTGGTAGTATATCTATTATTCTCACACAAACACTATTAGAGAAAAATGAGTATCAGCTAGCCAATGAAGAAATCCCTCATTGGCTAGAGTCAAAACATCACCATGTTTATTTTTTCCAACAATTAAATCTGTTCATTTTGATCTTAATGTTTTAAAATCGCAAATCATCAATTTTAAGCGAACTCGATGGATTTTGCTCATTCTTCCATTCATCGCAAATTTAACGATTTTGTTGCAACAGAACTTTTTGCAACGACTAAATGGACGAGCAAACCCCATCAGGTTCATTTTGAAAATTGGTAGATTAGGATTTTAGAACATGAAGATCAAAATGAACGGATTTGATCATCGAACGCATATGTGGTATTTTTGGTGTTAGCCAAGGAAGAATTTTTTTCCTTGGCTAGTCAACACCTATATTTATCATAATATTATACACACTCAGACATAATACATATACATATAATATGTACATATACACACAGATACACACACATACATATATATTTCTATATATAATTAAATGAGAATCAACTGCCCAAGGAGGAAATTCCTCTGTGGGCAGCTCACGGCCCTCCCCCTCCCCTGTCTTTTTCAATTTTTTGGGATATGTTTTACATCTCATGGATGATCACCATACCAAAAAATCATGTGAATCCGACATTATTTGACCTATGGGAAACACTAAATCGTCCAAATCATATGGATGACTAAGCAGAAAAACACTGAAGGGGGGAGGGGTGAATAGGGTTTTATAAAATCAATATAAACTTCTAAACTTTTTGCCTAAGAATTCAAATAGTGTTAGCTTAAATGAATCTTAATCAACAATTTTCCCAGTACTTGTAAATAAACGATATTAGATGTGCAACGAAAATAAGAATAATTTTTGCATAAACATAAAATCAACGTAAACACAAAAATACATCCGGGTTCAGTCAATCCTTGACCTACATCCAGTCCCCAAGTACCACATAAGATTTTCCCCTACTAGCTTTCAAACCGAAAGACTTGATACAAATTATCCACTACACCACACCCCGATGTATGGAACTATAACTCGAACAAACTCAAATAACCACCACTCCATACTTAAAAGAACACCTCATTTTAGCAAACAAGAGAAAGAAATACTTACAATCCCTTTTCGGTGGTTACAAATTTACATATCAACTTCGTTGAAGCACGTAGAGCCTTCGTTGAAGCGTGTGTGCAATAGTGAGGCAATAAGAGCTTTTGATCTCTCATAAGAAGGTTGAAAACTGAGCTTTGAGATCAAGAATTTTGGCCAAGAAAATAATAAAAATCTTTGAACAAGAAGGCCAAAAGAGAGGATTTTTCTAAAGAGAATTTGAACACAAAACAAAGATTTCTCATATGATTTTTTATGTAGTAATATTCACTATTTATAGATGAAAAACCGTATAAAACAAATTACCCAAAATACCCTCAAGACGGTAACAAACAGCTAGTTTGCGCTAATTCCATTTTGGCCAACAGTAATATTCTAGTCAACTAGGATAGACCAATTAGTTGACTAATTCTTGGCTAGTCGACTACTTAGAAGACATAGTCAACTAGCCAGTCATATCGAAAGTTAGCCAAATTGCTAACGCTGAGTTAGGCAATTAGTCGACTAGTGTTCTCAGATTAATAGACTATTAATCGACTAGTCCATGGGTTAGTTGACTAATACTTGAGTTATAGTCGACCAGTTGTGACATTCTGACAAGCATTGGTTTCCAGGTTTATTAGTCGACTAGTCCTGATAATTGGTCGACTAAGCCTTAACTCAGTTTTGACCATGAAAACTTAGGAAAACTTTTCAAAACTTTTTCAAACTTTTATATGGTTGTGTGCTTCAACAAGTCTTTAACATAGAATCTAAACAAGATAGAAAATTATATCAAAATTATACTATTCTTTGAAGCTTCTTGATGCAGACATTTTGATTTCCATCTTATTGTCTTGATTCTTTGAAAGCTATACTCCTTAGGCTTTGATTGAATTCACTTGGCTCAGATCTCCGTAATACTTAAACATGCACTAATAGATCATTAGCACACAAAATGTTTGCTCGTCATCAAAAACCAATATTGGGGTAACTAAATACTCAACATTTTTTTGACGATGACATAAAATATGCAAAATATACTACTATGCAAAGATGCATATGATGTAGATAAACATATTAAAGCCACCATACATCATTGCACGCTAGAAATAAGCATATTTAACTATGTATCATATGTATCACTCAAAGTGCTATATGAGTGTTTAAGAAAAGGTTAGAGGTCTCGATTACGATTTCGGTCTTCCGAGAATTTTAGATTTCAGTCAGGTTTCGGTGAATTCGGAGTTTGATTTTGTCTCGTCCTTTTCAGTTCCAGATACTTAAAAATCTATTACACAATTTGCTAAATATATGTTATAAAATTACACTTTTTGCTAATATTTTGCTAAATATATTACACTTTTTGCTTAGATAATGGCAAACTAGTAAATAAAATCAATATGGTTAGCAAAATGTGGGGTATAACAATGGATATCGGACCCATAGTCAGCAGACTCAATTCAGTCAAACTACACATCAGTTTACACGTATTTACAAGTTTGCCATTTCCTTTCTATTAAAGGTTTAAAGAGAATGGCAAACTTGTAAATAAATGTAAAAGGGTAAGCAATTGTGTAATTTCATCCCCAACACTCAACCATCTCAGCGTTGCATACATTTAAAGGAAAACGATGGTGTTGCTTCGTCGAGAAGGGCGTCACTTCGTCGAGAAGGGCGTCACTTCGTCGAGAAGGGCTCTTCATAATCTTCGAATCGAAACGAAGCGACGAATGGTGCCGTTCTGGCTCTCCAAAGCAATACAAAGGCTTTCCGAACAAAATGAAGGCACTCTGAAGTAAAACAAAGCGACGGTGAGATCG
Source organism: Scilla litardierei (assembly GCA_030789695.1). NCBI lineage: Eukaryota > Viridiplantae > Streptophyta > Magnoliopsida > Asparagales > Asparagaceae > Scilla > Scilla litardierei. The sequence continues at coordinate 11,366,213 of CM061137.1, read as the reverse complement.
TTCGTCTGAGCTTAAAGCAAAATGCAGCGACGTCGATGATGACGATGACGACAAGGCTCTCTGGAGACTTAACATGGTTCTTACATGGCCCTCGAAGACTCGACAAAGGCCGACGCCGTGGCCGAAGGTAAGTGTTGAATTTTTGAATTTTATGTGATTTTCTTGGTGGTTTGATTTTTTTTTCCAATTTTATATCCATTTCGGCCGGAACGGCACCGTTTCGGTCGAGATCGAAAATTTTCTGCCATTTCATCTCAGTTGTCGTCGAAACCAAGACGAAATGCCAGATACTGATATGTATCAGGCAAAATCTCAATCCATGAAGAAAAGAATATTCGATATAATTAATATAATTAATCTGTATGCCATATATGTACTATAACCAATATTAAACAATTGAAATCCATGGAATATGATATAAACAATGTATACGGAGCAATATTAAGCAATTAGAGACAATATAAAAGCAAGTTACTCATAAATATACAAATTATCAATTTATAAAACTTATAAACACCGATTATTATTATATACCAAATGTCATATTCAATTAAGTCCTATTATATTTTCTTTAAGACATTATATTATATTATATTATATCTTATTTCTCTCCCTTTGACATTATCAAAAAGGGTAACTCAATATTATATAATCTATTCTAATTCATTCTCACTAATTATTTCCTAAATCTCTTATTAGTTAATGAATCAATTTTTAAAGCTTTAGTGAGAATATCTGCAACTTGGTGTTCTGTTGGAGCATATTAAAATTCAATATCCTTTTTAATTGCATGATCATCTAAAAATGATGTCTAACATCAATTGGTTCTAGAATGATGGACGGGATTTTTAGTTGACACTTGTATAATCACAAAATACTAAAGATATATGACACTTAATTTCATAATCCACCAGGGTTTGTCTCCTCCAAAGTACTTATGCACATGCTACACTAGCAGCAATAAATTCTGCTTCGATTATAGATAATGAGACTTAATTTTGCTTTTTGCTAAACCATAATACTAGAAAATGACCTAAAAATGACAGGTTCCACTAGTATTTTTCCTATAAATTTTGCAACCCGTAAAGTCAGCATCACTATAAGAAAAAAATCAAATGTGCTTTCTTTGGGAGAAAATAAACCAAAGTTGATTATGGACTTAAGATATCTAAATACGTGTTTTACATCTTTTAAGCGAGATTCTTTAGAGTCTGATTAACACCTAGCAAAATAGTAAACATAATGTCCGATCTATTTACTATTAAGTAAAGTAGGGATCCAATCAATATCTCTATAGGTCTTTTGATAAACACTCTTACCAAGAGGATCCTTGTCGAGTGAAGTATACGTTGCCATTGGTGTGCCTTTGCCGCTAGCACTCTCCATTTCAAAGCGTTTGAGTAGCTCTGGTGCATATTTGCCGTGGTAGATGAATGTTCCTTCTTTGAATTGCTTTATTTGTAGTCCTAGGAAGAAAGTGAGCTACATATGTGGCTCATCTCAGATTCGTCCTGCATTAACTTAGCAAACTTCTTGCATAAAACTTCATTACTAAACCCAATCCCAAAGATTATATCATTAACATATATTTGAATCAAAATAATGTCATTTTTAATTCTCTTTATCAAAAGGGTTGTCTACTTTTGCATATATATTATGTACAGAGTTTAAAACTTTCATACCAAGCTCTAGGTGCTTGTCTTAAACCATATAAAACTTTCTTTAATTTAAAAACACAGTTTGAGAATTTTTCATTCTCAAAACCAGGGGGGTTGGTCTACAAAAACTTCTTCTTTAATATAGCTATTTTAAAATACGCTTTTTACATCTATTTGAAATAATGCAAAATTCATGTGGTTAACATATGCTAATTACTAATAGATTCTAATCTAGTTACTGGAGCAAATGTTTCATCGAAATCTATACATTCTTCTAGAGAATAGCCATGTGCAACTAAGCTGATTTGTTTCCGAGGACTTAACCATCTTCATCGAGTTTGTTCTTGAAGACCCATTTAGTGCCAATAACTGGGTGGTTTACATGTCTTGTACAAGTTTCCATACCTCATTTCTTTCAAATTGATTAAGTTCTTCATGTATAGTTGTAATCCAAGAGTTATCTGCAAATGTATCTTTAACATTTGTTGGCTCTATGTTTGAACTAAAAGCATATTACATCATATGCTCAATTTGAAATCTAGTTTTTACACCATCATTTATTTTACCTATAACGTGTGTGTGAGGGTCATTTGTTACTTTATTATAAGCTTTAGTTAAAGTTTTTATTGGTGACTTAGAATCTTCACTGCATCATCTGTTGTTTTTCTGGGTTTAAACACCTTGGTCTCCACTTTGGTAAGATATTGTTCGCTCTGGGCCCGCACTGGTACCCGCACGATTTTAAACACGGGGCTTTCCCCAAAAGGCATCTAACCAATGGAATACCCACAACCGCTATTTAAACCCACCAAGACCCACAATCCTTCTGATGTGGGACTATTCGAATCCCAACAATCCTCCCCTCGAACTAAGACCACATCATGAGCCTCCCCTCGAACGATAATCCAAACAGCTTGCCCTAACTGAGCTCCAAGCAAACATCTAATTAATGGAATACCCACAACCACTATTTAAACCCACCAAGACCCCCAATCCTTCCGATGTGGGACTATTCGAATCCCAACAATCCTCCCCTCGAACTAATACCACATCATGAGCCTCCCCTCGAACGATAATCCAAACAGCTTGCCCTAACTGAGCTCTAAGCAAGCGAAGTTCATTCTGGCTGCCTCCCCGTGAGTAGGGAGGTCCATCCTTCTGATGGCATCGAGCCACATCCGCTTGCAACACGCTCTGTCATACTGCTGAGAGTTTCCCTCCATCAGCGACAGGCTGTGTCCGAGCTCTCTCCGCTCGACACATGAGTCCGCTCTGCCCTGAGCATTACGGACTCCCACTGCATAATCCAACAGTGTACGCCGGCACATCCCACTGCGTAATCCAACAGTGGATCCGACTTGGGCTCGCCCAACATCCCACTGCATAATCCAACAGTGGATCCGACTTGGGCTCGCCACGGTGGACATCACACTGTTCGGCATCCAGAGTGCTCTGTCCTATCTATTCGATACACACCGACTCCCATACGTCGGCTCCTAAGGAAACACATCGGCATATACTGGGTCCAGCTTTGATACCATGTTGTTTTTCTGGGTTTAAACACCTTAGGCTTGGACTTCACTTTGGTAAGATATTATCCGCTCTGGACCCACACGGTTTTAAACATGGGGCTTTCCCCCAAAAGGCCTCTAACCAATGGAATACCCACAGCCACTATTTAAACCCCCAAGACCCCCAATCCTTCCGATGTGGGACTATTCGAATCCCATCATCATCATCATCAATACTTAATTTATCTAATAAATCATTTACATTAATTACTTCTTCTTCATTTTTAATATTATTTAAAATTCTTAGTATGAGATTCATCAAAGGCCACATGCATAGATTCTTCAATGTTTAGTGTTCTTTTGTTGAAAATACGATACGCTTTACTTCTAGTTGAATAACCAATAAAATACCAATATCAGATTTTAGATCAAATTTATCTAAATTATCTTTAGTATTTAATATAAAACATTTACAACCAAATATTTTGAGATATAAAACTTATGGAATTCTTTCATACATAAGTTCATTACATGTTTTGTTCAAATGTGATCTTATAAGAACTATGTTTTATACGCAACAAGTTGTAACGACAACTTCCACCCAAAGATACACTTTAATAAGCGAACAACCCAACTCTTAGAACGTGATATAGCCCCAGGTGACAAAGAGCCGACATAGAGGTGTCAAACCTTCCCGACGATGTAAACTCTTAGGAAAGATCAACATGTTATTTATCCGTTGAGCGACATCCCTTCCATTTGGCACCGTCGGATCATTAAGGTCAACTTCAACTTCCGTCCCTGCTCGACGAGTGGGGTCTTGCAGTCTAGCTCCATTGGGCCTTTGCGGTAAGTTACTTTCGCAAAGCATTGTTCGTGTATACTCTTATAGAGTTCTATTTTTCCTTTTGACGACTCCATTTTGTGGAGCAGCTCTAAGAAAAGCAAATTTATGTGTTAATTCCGTGTGTCACAAAATTCTTCAAACTCTCATTTTCAAACTCCACACTGTGATCAATTCTAATTGAAATATTTTTTGAAGAAAGCAAATTTTTAACATGTTTATAAAAAGTTCTAAATCCGAAAAACATTTCATTTTTATGCTTTAAAACATCACACAAGAGAATCTTGAAAAAACATCCAATATGACAAAAGCATATTTGCTTCCATTAAATAATGCAACTCTAGAAGGACCAAATATATCCATATGTAAAAGCGCTAGAGATCGTTTTATAGAGATTGCATCTTTAAGCTTGAAGGAGCTCTTATGCAATTTATCATATTGGCATACATCACATAAATGCTCTAGTTTAAAATTTAATTTCCGCAAACCTTTTACTAAATCATTTTTAGAAATCTTGGTTATATTTTTAATCTTTACATGATCGAATCTTTTATGACATAGAAATGGGTCATTTGTTGAAGCAACTAAGCACACATGTGAATCATATTAATCCATAGATAAAGTATAAATGTTGTTCTTTCTTTTTCCTTGTAAAAGAATGTTCTGCATATGGTTTTCATAAATTAAACATGCATTCTTATTAACTACTACCTTAAAATCTTTATCACATAGTTGCTTTATACTAATAAGGTTATATTTTAAACCATCTACAAACAATACATTTTCTACAAGAGGGTTAGAGATATCATCGACTATTCCGATACTGATTATTCCCCTTTGTTGTTGTCTCCAAAAGTGGGATCCTCCGTTTTTTTATATTGAAGTAAGCAATTTGAGGTTGCCAGTCATGTGCTTGGAACAATCGCTATCAAATATCAATTTCTCTTTCAATGGTACCTGAAAATACGTCATTAAGCATATTGATACCCACAAAAGTTGAGTCCATAGGATTAGTCCTAAAAACTCGCCTAAACTCTGGTCTATTGAGTTGGATGAAACCCAAAAGAAATAATAAAAACTAAAGGTAAAAAACAAAATATTAAAACTCAATTTCTGTCAGATTTTTCACTGATTAGTCGACTAAAAATGTCGGTTAGTCAACTAGCAGTGTATTAGTCGAACTAGCAGTCTCACTCTGGTCGACTAACTTGTAGAAAACAGAGTGCAAAATTGACAATTGACAGAACTGAGATTAGTCGACTAGTGTACCGTGATTAGTCGAGTAGACACACACAGAAAGCAATATTAAGCAGATTAAACTATTGTTTAGTTATATAATTATTATATGATTAATTATTTATTAAATAATCATTTAAAACCTATTAATGTTCAAATTTTCATATATTTTATGTTTTGTTTTATTTTCTTTTTACATAAGATACCTTTTGTTAGTGCATGGGTACGGCCCACGAAGCTGGACCAAATGATAAGGCACAACTGAAGAATTAAATCTCGACCTGATAGCCTAAGATCCAGCCATCGAAGGAGAGTAATTGCTCGGTCAAAGAGAGAGCTCACCAAACCATTGAAGCCTCGCTAATTATGTGGGAGTGGTTAATGCGGAGCGAGTAAATGAACATCCATTATCAGAAAATCCCGGAGATCTCACCATTACTTATGAAGAGCCGTTATGCATTATTAGCAGACATCTTGGACTATAAATAGAAGGAAAGACAACGAAACAAGGGTTCAGACTCCCAAGGTACGAGAGCCCTAATACTGATAACTATATATTCTACTTTATAATTTCCTCCAAATAGCTTGTGATGACTAATTTGAGACGAACCTCTGCGGGTCGATCTCGACAGCTCCAAGCCTTTCCATTAAATTCCCGTTTTAACTTAAGCATCGGATGAGATTTGGATCGGAACCCAGATCCGACCCCCTGACGCTCATTTGTGGTGCAGATAACCAAAACTCGACCTAAGATGAGGGTCGTATCTCTATTTCTCATCGACGATCGTTTGAACCTCGATCCGCTCAGAGGGTCGAACAAACATATTCATCGATGCTACCAACGACCCAGGCTTTACCAGACTAGGGTCCCACTCAACCTGCAGATGAGGCTTCATCTCGACCGGAGAGTCCACGTCAGCCCAAACATTGTTGTCGCCATTTTTGACCTTAACACCTTTGAATTTGCATTTAGGGTTTCTGGTACCTTTAGAATGTATTAAAAATTATATTCATATGGAAATCAAACCAATTTAAGTTTTAATTTTCTAATATTTACATATTTATAATTATTTGAAATATATACATTTTCCATGAAAATTTTAACATGTGTTTTTATTTTATATGAGCCTAATTTGGGTATCCATATTTTGATATTTTTAATATTCTTCACTTTAACTATTTATGGTTTATTAGACCTGATTTGGTTCATTTTTTTCAAAATTAGGTTTCTTATTCTTAGATTCCTTGGCAAACTTGGTGTATATGAAGGCATGGATTTGTTTAACCTTTTCATTAAAGTTTTGGTTAGATTTCTTGTAAGGCATGGTTTTGTTTAACCTTTTCATTAAAGTTTTGGTTAGATTTCTTGTAACCTAGGCCAAATTTACTATTACCTAATTTTTGCAAGTTATTTATGTTTTCTTTTTCTTTATTGAACTTGTCTAAATTTTTATACAATTCTTGCATAAGTGTAGTTATGTTCTTTTCAAGTTCTCATTGCCTATTGTTTATTTCTTTATATTCCTTTGTAAGAAGATTATCAGCAGCTTGTAAATTTAAGTTCTCCATTCTTAGTTTTAAGTTTTCATCTTCTAATTCTTTGTTCATTTAATCTATGTTTTCTGGAATAACTTCATTTTTTTATTGAGATAATTTCTTCTTTTAACTTAGCATTTTCTTCTTTTATTGTTAGGTTTTCATCTTCTAAACTTTTTAATGAACCAACATATTTTGAGCATTTTAGGAATCTTCTTTAATTTTGAATGTTTTTCAATTAATTTTTCATGTTTTTCACAAAGTGCTTCAAAAACCTCTTCTCTATCTCTATTAACATCATACTCACCGTCAGAATCAGATTCACTAACCTATTTGTTGGAATGTGCCATGTAGCACACTTCAAGGTTATCCTCTTGATCATTGATCCTGGATGTTGACGTCCCATCAAGTGGTTGCTTTTTATATTTGTTCTAGAGAGCACGCCAAATTTGATTTGTGGAGATGGCTTCTGAAACACAATCAAAAATCTCATCAGTAATATCAGACCATAATACATTCATTACATAACAGTTTATTGTTGGCCGATTTCATTTCTTCTTTGATCCATCTTGACATGGGCGTAGTGGGTTCAATGTCCTCTTCCATGAATAGTCCGTAGCAATAGTCAATAGATTTGATGAACACAATCCTCCTCCTCTTCCAATACCAATAGTTGGTGCCATTAAAAATGGGTGGAGTAGTGGTGCTTTGGCCAAGTAAGACTTTGAGTTCGCTACTTATTGATGTTATCCTTAACTGTACGCTCTGATACCCAAGTGTAGTGAATGTCAGATTGTTTGGATACTGTGGATGAGTAAGCCAAAAAACACTAGAGGGTAAATAGTGGTTTATATAATTAATATAAACTTTAAACTGTATGCCTAAGAATTCGAGGTGTTATCTTAAATGAATCTTAATCAACAATTTTACAACGAGTACTTGCAAATAAAAGATATATAGATATGTAGCATGAATAATAACAATATTAGCAAGATCACAAAAGCAACTCAAACACAAAAATATATCATGGTTTGGTCAATCATAACATACATCCAGTCCTCAAGTCACACTTGAGATTTTCCACCACTAACTTCTAAATCGGAAAACTAATACAAACTATCAACTACACCATATCCCAGTGTATAGAACTACTACTCGAACAAACGTAAGTAATCACCTCTATATACTTGAGAGAACACCTTCCAACAAACAAGAGAATGAAGTACTTACAATCATTTTTCGGCGTTACAAATTTACATATAGCATGCATTGAAGCACGTGTATAGTAGAAAGGCTATAAGAGCTTTAGATCTCTCAAAAAGATCTTAAAAGCTGAGCTTTGAGATTAAGAATTTTGGCCAAGAAAACAACCAAAAGCTTTGATAAGCTTTGATGAAGAAGAGGCCAAAAGAGGATTTTTCTAAAGATAGAATTTGAGCAAAAAACAAAGATTTCTCACAAAAATATGATTTTTCTTGATATAAAACACAAGTAATCTTCACCGTTTATAGATAAAAATCCGTGTAAAACAGATTACCCAAAATATCCTCAGATCAGTAATAAACAACTAGTTTGCGCTAATTCCGTTTTGGCCAACGGTAATGTTCTAATCAAATAGAATAGACCAATTAGTCGAATAATGGCTCAGCTAGTAGACTACTGGAAAGACCTAGTCAACTAGCCAGCCAGGTCAGTTTCTACTAACTCTCGGTTAGGCAATTAGTCGACTAATGTTCTCAGATTAGTGGATTAGTCTATAGGATAGTCGACTAGTTCTGACATTCTTACAAGCATTGGTTTTCAGATTTATTAATCGACTAGTCATGGTAATTAGTCGGCTAATAGGCTTAAAACACATTTTTGAACTTAGGAAAAAAATTTAAAAACTTTTCAACATTTTTCAAACTTTTATATGGTTTCCTAAATATATGTGAGAGCTTCAACAAGGCTTTAACATAGAATCTAAACAAGATAGAAAATTACATCAAAATTACATTTTTCTTTAAAGCTTCTTGATTTAGACCTTTTGATTTACATCTTGTTTTGATCTCTTTAATACTCAAACATGCACTCATTGATCATTAGTACGCAAAATGTTTGCTCATTATCGAAACCAATATTGGAGTGACTCAATACTCAACATGTCCCTCATTCTACATGTTACAAATTCAACGGTTGCAAAACATAAAATTGTTTGCACCTTGTGGATCGAGAGTCAACCCACTCTAAGCTTTACCCATATTTGGGGTGTTAGAATGTGTACATCAATTTTTTAAAAAATAAAAAAATTTAGTGGTCCGTGAGCGGACCAAGGAGGAATTTCCTCATTCGCACGTTGAGTCCCATTAAACTCATATATGTATGTATGTATGAGAAATATTGATGTGAGCTGACAGCGCAGGAAAATTTCATGTGTGTCAACAATTTCGGGGGTTAAAAGATTTTTTGTTTAATTTTTTTAGTATGTTTTACAACTTGTTGGCTATCACCATACTAAATTTCAAGTGAATCCAACACTTTTTGACCATCCATCCATTTCAAAAAAATCGCTCTAAAACTGGATTTGTCAGCACAATCCTCTTGAAATGGATGGATGGAGGGTCAAAAAAGTTGAATTTAGTTGAAATTTGGAGTGGTGATAGCCAACAAGTTGTAGAACAAACTGCAAAAAAAAACTTTTAACCCCCCAAAACGTTGTCTATGCTGACAACGCAGGCCCATATTCATTTTTTTGAAGAGTTAGTGAGCTATCTTTATTAGAGTACAAAAAGATTGCATGTACAGACAGTAGATACAGCTAATGGAAAAGAAAACACAGAGAGGGGATAGGGCACAGGCGCCGTCACCCTCTACTGAGTGAACCAACCATCAACAAAATATCTGCAAATTTATAGTATTAAAATTCATCCAGCATCACGAAATTCCCATTGCTCCATTGCAATTTTACTTTCTTGGGAATCAGGCTCCATGTTTTCCAAAATGGCTCTGACATCCGCTGCAATTTCTTCAAAAAGAGTAATCTTAGATCGGCTTGTGTGCTCAAAGATACGTCTATTCCGTTCCTTCCAAATATGCCATACAATTGCAGAGAGGACTGTTTTTGATAAGATGCAAAGTGGATCCTTCTTGGCGAAATGAGCTAAGAAAAAATCCCCCACCTTGTCAATCTGATAGTCAATAGTGGCAGTAACCCCCAGTTTCAGTAAACTTCTTTTTAGTATGTAACTGCTGTATACGCACTCAAAGTATAGGTGATTGATATCTTCAATTTGCCCCGAATCACAAAGGCCACAGGCCATATCAACATTATTGCTCCATTTAGAAAGCTCAGCCTTTGTAAGTAGTTTGCCTAGGAATGCTCGCATGGCGGTAATGGAGAACTTAGGCATATTCATATTATATATATATATATATATATATATTATATGCATGTGTGTGCAATATGCATATGTATATATACGTATATACATATGTATGTGCATATGCATATATCTATATTTCAATTGGGAGCTGTTTTTAAACTTTGTCCTATGTGGCAACGTCACATCAAGTTTTGGATGGAAAATTTTTTGGGTTGGGGGAAAATTTGTTGGGAGAATACAAAAACTTTTCTTTTTTGAAATTGGCATCATCAGCACTTAATACTCTTCATTCAAAAATGACCCAAAAAAATGAGACCCAAAAACACACACACAAACAAAATGAAACCCAAAAAATATGCAACTTAAATTACAAGTATGCAAAAGAGAACTTTATATCGACTGAGCTTATTTCAGCTGACCCCAAAAAAATTGAAACCCAAAAAAAATACAGCAAATGTGCATTCAAATAGGCGGACTGAGTTTTTTGGGCGTCAATCAGATGTCTAACCAACCTACCCGCGCCGAAGGAGCCTGCTAAATTTTTATACGCTAATTTATTGTTCTGCGCCGAAGGAGCACTGAATTTATTGTGGGCGCGACGGCGCAGGCTAAATTTTTATACGCTAATTTGTTGTTCTGCGCCGAAGGAGCACTGAATTTATTGTGGGCGCTAAATTTGTTTCGTGCCGAAGGCGCCCGCGCCGAAGGCGCCCGCGCCGAAGGCGCCCGCGCCGAAGGCGCCCGCGCCGAAGGCGCCCGCGCCGAAGGCGCCCGCGCCGAAGGCGCCCGCGCCGAAGGCGCCCGCTTTTTATACACTAATTTGTTGTTCTGCGCCGAAGGAGCACCGAATTTACTGTTTCTTGCCGAAGGCGGTCGTGCCTGTAAATTTTTATACGCTAATTTGTTGTTCTTTTAAATTTTGGCTGTAGAAATATTTTTTGGGTACAAAGATTTCGCGGAAAAAAAACTTAAATGCACCGTGCCCGCGGGCACGTGTTATAACTAGTATATATATATATATATATATATATATATATATATATATATAAATATATATATATATCATATGCCCCCCATTTTTTCAGAAGATCCGAACCGTTCATCTTGATCTCCACCCTCTAAATACCTTACCCACCAATTTTCAACCCGATCCTATGTGTTTTGACCGTTCATCAACCATTCGCAAAAGTTCTATTCATGTGAAACCGTTAAATTTGGGTCGGATGGATGAACGGGCAAAACACATGGGATCGGGTTGCAAATTGGTGGGTAAGGTATTTAGAGGGTGGAGATCAAGATGAACGGTTCGGATCTTCCGAAAAAATGGGGGGCATAGGATTTTTAATAGGGGGTCATTTTAGGGGGTTATTTTTGGGGGTCATTTGATCCCTCCTATATATATATATATATATATATATATATATATATATATATATATAGTATTCTTAAAAGCAAATAATGTCACATACTAATTTTATCCTAATAAGAGAAATTAAGTAAATCTAGCATCTATTTTTGTAAAATTCACGAAATATTGAAAAACGTGGTCAAGAAAGATCGTGTCTCTTTCTCTCTCTTGATTTATTATACCTTGTTCTTCTCTCTCGCATTATCTAAAAATTCAAACAAATGATCAAATTAATATCACAATTATATATAAATTGTTAAAATACAATATTTCAAATTTAAATACTTACCAATATGTAATTTTATATTTTTCTAATCACTACATTATCCTTAATTTAAATCCAATTTTTAGTATAAACTCAAGATAGTATCCCAAAGGTATTTCATTTGTTAATTTTTGTCCAATCCAAAATTTTGTTCAATGTTATGACAAAATTTTTGATAGTATAATTTCAAAATATGATAATTAAATAAAATATTAAACTACTAAAAATATTCTCCTAGAACTTATCAAATCAATTTATCAATCTATCTATTTAATATAAAGTATTTATATATAGTACTCTAAAAAGAAAAAAATTATTCTTTTCAAATTTTTAAACCATATCCCATTCTCTCTTTTTCTTCATCTTAAGTAGAACTCTTCTAAGATTCTTCCTACCTTTATTTCTCTTCTCGAAAAACTCAAACTATATGGTCATCTTTTTTTACATAAGCAAACAAAATTATGAGTTGATATTCTACATTGTTTCAAAATTCTATTGGATGATATCTTTCTACATCCATCATATTTTTTAAAAAAAGATCAATTTAACTTTCTTTTCCCCCAAAATTCAAATGTTATGATTCATTTCTTTTTCATAGAAAGAGAAAGAAAATTATGATTTCAAAAAGAACCTTCATCAATTCAAAATCTTATATTTCAAAAGTAATACCTTTATTTCAGAAATATTTAATAAGAGTGGAAAACAAGAAATAAAAATGAGGCAAAGGATGCTGGTAGAGACGTAATGTTAACATTATTTAATAAATCTGTTGATCCTTTATGAGATTATTTACAAACATTCAGATATTAATTGTGCAAGTAATTTTTAAATTGCTTGCAATAAATCTCATATATGTTTGAGAAACTTCAATTTTATTTTTGTATAGGAAAATAGAAATAAAAATATAACCTTACATAATTATAATAATGTCGTAACATCACCTTTACCTTGTCGTTTCATAGTTTTAATTTTTCAGGAAAAAGGATCCAATAGCATAAGATTGTACGTTCTATGATTATAAACTATACCACTTCATGCATATTGTGTGCACGATTTTTCTATTTAGAGTATTGACCATGAAAGGTATTTGACATAGATGAGCAACATGAAAGGTATTTGACAAGCACATCTTCTCATTTAAAAGTCAAGTGGAATGCACAAGAAATCACAACACACTGATGCACCACAAATTTCATGAATATCATGGGTCTCATCTGATTGTTGATCAGTGTCGCCTGTTGTCGGAGAGCAATGGACGTGAAATATAACTAAATCATCGTGGTTCAGCTAATTCTCTAACAGATGCAGTGCTAACCAGTAAAAGCATCGTAAGTAACCATGTGATACATTCAGTTCTAATGAAAATGTCACAAGAAAAAATCTCGACCATCATTAGAACTCAAAAATGTAAGCTACATGAACTCTATTCTCTGATGATAGATTGGGGGGAAAAAATCAAAATTAAACATTATTTACAGAAAAAACCGCATGCTAAATCAACGAAACAATGCAAAGCAGCCATACCGGAAAGCCCTTCCAGAGAGCTAAGAAATATCTTGGCAACTGATAACCAAAAAATGAACTATGTGTGATCACCGTCAGCCGGTGTGCCAGGTTCAGACTCAGTCCTGTCAATAAGAACCCGAACTTCATTTCCAAAGGCAAATGTCTGGTACCCAGAAATGCTAGATAGGTGTCCTGACCCACTGCTGCTTACTGACTTCTCGATCTCTTCCAAATTTGCCACGAGGGGGAGAGGCCTGTCTGGGATCGTAGGAACAGCAATATCAGTCTCCTCCATAATCTTTACTATCTGGTCCATCGTCGGCCTTGCATGTAACTGAGGGTGAGAAGCGAGCACAGCAACAAGCACATATTTCTCCATAACTTCTCTCGGCCCTAACTCCTCCATACCCTCTTCAATGACATCCATTGCCTTCCCATTTCGCACCAATGTCCAAGCCCAATCCGTCAATAGGGAATTCTGCCCATTTTCCGACGACAAGAATGCCTTCTTCCCGCTCAAAAGCTCAAGCATCACCACACCGAAACTATAAACATCACTCTTTTCGGTTAACTGCCCGTATAAAGCATACTCGGGGGCTACATAGCCGAGAGTGCCAGCCACTCTAGTGCTCACATGGGACATCCCTTCGGGAGCAAATCGGGCCAATCCAAAATCAGCAACCTGTGCCTCAAACCTTTCGTCCAGCAGTATGTTGCTTGCCTTGATATCCCTATGAAGAATGGCCGGCTGCGCTCCATAATGCAAGTAAGCCAGCCCCCTCGCCGTCCCCAGGGCAATCGTCTGCCTGATAGGCCAGCTCAACTTCCTCCCAACCGAACTAAACAGATGGTCATGCAAGCTCCCATTCTTCATCAAGTCACACACTATAATCCTCTGATGCCCCTCCATCGTCGTCGTGGCGGTGCAATACCCTCTCAACGCCACGAGATTCACATGCCTAACACTCGCAATCACCTCAACCTCATGAGCAAAGCTTGCATCCCCGGCGGCCGAGCAATTCTTGAACCTCTTCAGAGCCACCTCCGACCCGTCCTTCAACTTCCCCTTGTACACATTCCCATACCCTCCCCTCCCAATAATGTTCTCCCTGTTGAAATTCTTCGTGGCGGCCTTAATCTCTTCGAAACTAAACTTAATCAAGCTCGTGCTCGCGCTAATGTTCTCCAACGCCTGCGATCTCGTGTCCTTGCCCTTCATCCCCTCCAACTTCCTCCTCCTCCTCGCCCTCCTCCTCACCAAGAACCAAACCACCAGACCAACCAACACCAAAACCGCAACACACCCAACAACGACGCCATAAATCCAACCGTCACCCTCCCCTCCCCCACCGCCGGGCTCATCGCCGGACCCAGTTTGCAACAGAAACAGACACAATGCGGTGTTGTCGTCGGCCGGGCCGAGTGCATTAACGACCCCGGCGGCGTAAATGAAAGGATAATCCGAACAAAGAGTGACATTACCATGGTCCGGGCCGGGGAGGTTGGCGGCCGCCACGCGGCTGAGGCTGGTGAAGCAGGTGGTGCAGGCGGACGAGTAGGCGGAGCCGCCGAGGGACTGGTTGCAGTTGTGGGCCATGTCCAAAATCGCCGGCTCCCCCACCACCCGCTCAAACTGCCCCCGAGTCGTGATGTTCATGCACCCCTCCGAGATCCACTCGGGCCGGAGCCCGCAGTCGGAGAGGACGTTGAAGGGGGGAGAGGGGAGGAGGGTGTCGAGGAGAGATTGGTAATTTCGCCAGCAGGAGGCGGACGAGCTGAGCGGTGGGAGGAAGAGGGAGTGGGTCTTCAAGAACTGGGCCTGGACGAGGTGGAGGGCCCGCAAGGCGTAGGTGCAGCGATAGTGGGTGTCGGAGGAGTTGGGCAGGAGCGAGGGGTCGGATCTTGCGGCGGCGATGAACTTGTCGAGGACGCTGAAGTCTAACGGGCACGAAGAGGTTGATGATGATGGGGGGTGCGTTTGGTTTTGAGAAAGCGAAGGGGTTGGGATCAAGAGGAAGAGGGCAAGAAGCAAGATTGATTTCATTGAGATCTTGAGTTTTGGGATGCTGATCTCTCTAGTTGTTGAGATGGGTTTGTTGATTCTTGGGTTTGCTCACTACCATCATCAGGAAAAAAAAATCCAATTTTTGAAGAATTGATTGGTAAAGAATTGGGTAGGAGGAGGCAAGGATTTTTGCATAAATTGGAGAAGATTCCTGCTTGAATGATGGGGCTGCTGCTGTCAGGTTGTCCTGAAAGCAACCACAACATAAGGATTTGTTGGCTGAATGGGTTATACCTGTAATTTTACTCTGTACATTGTAGTTTAAGGTGGGCTAAGCTTAGTTTGCAAATGACGACAGCTAAGCATGTTCAAGCCAAGAACATGCCTGGGTTAGGGCCTTGAGAACGAGTTTTTGGAAAAGTGGGAGTATGTGCAATTTTGATGTGAGTAAAGTTTGGTTTTGTGTTTCAACATTGATTGGAAAGTCATAACGAATGGATCATCGGATAATCTATAAAGTTTCTCTGCTTACTACTATGTCATCACAGTGCAGGACTACGAAAGCAAAATATGAATAATAAAAATTACTAAAAACATCCCCAATTACAAGCAGCAAATTCCAAACTAACGTTCAGATTCAATTATAAAAGTGTTGAATGTTTGCATGGTTGGTGTGGCCTATTTTTTTTCACTTTGTATATATATTTTTTATGTGACAAGGTTGCATGCCCAAAAAAAAGGGAAAAATTTAAATAAATATCCCTTGAAAATTTGGATTCTCGAATATTGAAACGCATGCGATTTTGATTTTTGAGCTCGGGATTTTGACCGTCGCATTAAAAGGTAGCTTCGTTGCAAGTCCGCTACTAACGGGTCGGGTCATACAGAACTTGTAACGGAGCCTTGTTGTCCAATAACCCGATTTGGAGGGGTTTTGGGGTTATCAAATAATAAAATGTAGATGTTTCGCCCATTGTATTGGGTGTTTATGGATCATTCAAAACCCGATAACCCGAACTAAACCCGTTTGGCATGTTGGGTCCGTGTCAAATTAGTTAACCAACGGACATCAGGGTTTGAGGGCACGAGGCTAGTGTGACTAATTTGACTCCCATGGTAGAGCGAGAAAATGATGGCTGATTCTTTAAGGGACCTCTATTAAATTATAATCAAGAAGAGTAATGCTCCCTCACGAGTTGTGAATTGAGATGGTTTGATTGTTTTAAAAAATAGCAGCGTTTCCGAGCCAACTAGCTTAGGGATGTTCTTCGTCACTCACTCGTCACTCCTCGTGAGTGGTCAAGTTTTCGGTTCCTGCTTCCATGTATCAGAGAAACTACTAATGTCGCTAAAGGACTGTGGTCCAGCGACGTTTACTTCCGAGTCTCAATGGGACCATTATGGATCGATCCATGTTGGATGCGGAACAAGCACACGTAGCGATATTTCTAAACTAATGTACATCCATATCCATGTACGTGTTGTTAATAAATTTATATATATTTATATATATTTTCGTTTTATATGCCCCAGCATTTAAAAAAAGAGAATAATGTGTATCATACGACATATGAGATGGTGTCTCATATGCACTCTCACATAAAGGGGGGAAGTACAAGCCTACATGGGATTGTACTTGGTGTACTTGCCTCCTTTTATGTGAGAGGGCATATGAGACACCCTCTCATATGGCGTATGATAGCCATTATTCTCTTAAAAAATGAGAGTAAGCTGGCCGTATTTATCAATAATCTGAGGCTTAAAATACGCAAACTACTCTAAACTGTTCACGGTTTTAATCATACTACCATTAACTTTAGAAATTCATCAAAAACTCCCTAAATTTTGGGGTTTTATCAAAAACAACCCTAAATTGTTGGAAACATAAGGTTGTTTTATAAACTACACTCAAATTTAAAGATGTTATAAACGGGCTTCTTGGTGGGCCTACCCGTTAGTGGGTATCCACCCATTATGTAACCCTACCACTATAAATATAGGGCTATGGTCTCCATAGCCGCCAAGTTTACAACACGTTATCAGCACGCTCAAAGCTAAGCCGAACCCCTGCCGACGGACGGACGCGACGAACGGACGCGACGCGAACGGGCTTCCTTCACCGAACGTCGCTAGATCCGGCGGGTAGGATCTAGAGGTAACTTTCTCTCTAGATCTAAATTTTGTATATGCGCATATGTGGTGATTTAATTCTTTTTGGCTCAATCGATTAAAAACACCGTTTTTATCGCTAAAAATCACCCTTTTTCAATTAAAAAAACGTATTTTTGGAAAAAAAATTGGGTTTTTTCCACTAAAAATCGGATTTTTACCCGTTGTTTTTCCCCAAAAATCACCCAAACCCGAAATAGGGTTCACCGACGCTCCCCCCCCGTCGCCGGCAGCGGCGGGGGCCTTCCCGCCGTCGCTGCGGCGGCGGGAACCCCCCCGCCACTACAGGCGGGGATTTCCCCGCCGCCTGCAGCGGCGGGCATCCCCCGCCGCCGCCGGCGGGGGCAACCCCCGCCGCGGCAGGCGGGGGCTCCCCGCCGCCTGCAGCGGCGGGGCACCCCCGCCGCCACCGGCGGGGGCAACCCCCGCCGCGGCAGGCGGGGGCCCCCCCCCCCGCCGCCTGCTGCGGCGGGGCAACCCCCTGCCGCCATCGGCGGGGGCAACCCCGCCGCCTGCTGCGGCGGGGCAACCCCGCCGCCAACGGCGGGGGCAACCCCGCCGCCTGCAGCGGCAGGGCACCCCCGTCGCCAACGGCGGGGGCAACCCCGCCGCCGCAGGCGGGGGCAACCCCCGCCGCCTGCAGCGACGGGGGCAACCCCCGCCGCCGCAGGCGGGGGCAACCCCCGCCGCCGCAGGCGGGGGCTCCCCGCCGCCTGCAGCGGCGGGCAACCCCCGCCGCCGCAGGCGGGGGCTCCCCGCCGCCTGCAGCGGCGGGCAACCCCCGCCGCCTGCAGCGGCGGGCCCCCCCCCCTCCCCGCCGCCTGCTGCGGCAAACGGGCCCGCCCGCCAGTAGCGGGTACGGGCCCGGCGTGAGTACCCCAAAACCCTAACTAGGGTTTCTGACCCAGAAATTTTTTTCGAATTTTCAAAATTTTTCAGATTTATTGCGATTTTTTTCTCGTTAAAATCTGGACCAAAATGCATGTGATTTTTACTCATCGCAAATTATATTTGGATTTATGATTTTCTTTAAAAAACGTTTAAAAATTAAGAAGATCCTGCGACCGCTCTGCCGTTAGTCAACTAACCTAACGGTGCATGACGTTGCCTAGTGGTCCAATAATTTTTAAACGGTAGATTTCATTTTCCATTATAAACTGCCTGTGATGAATAAATAAATTGCCTGCGATGTATAAACTGCCTGTGATAATGCCTGCTGCATTATAACTGCCTGCGATGAATGGTTAATATTTGCTGTGGTTTTGGATCGGCTAGTTTATCACCATTTTTATTTTTCATGCATTATTTTCCTTTTGAGAGAAAAATGTAGTGAGGATAATTTTGTAAAATTACAAGCCCGGCGGACGCTTCAAGAAGATGAAGGACTATTCCAGAAGAATAGGGGCCCCACGGGGGTTCCCGAGTTGTACTTTCTTTCTTTTTGGGACTGTAATGGACTGTAATTATTTATGGTGATTAGCCGATCCACGCAGCAAATATTTATGTCTGATGTGATTGATTATTTATTTTTGCGCAAAATATCTAATTAATGCTATCTTTTTACATGCTAGAGTAATAAATGGCCAAAATTGCGAGCGTCGATTTCGACGTTTTGGATGCTTCAGGAAAGAATTACTTAAGCTGGCAGCTGGATATAAAATTCCATCTGCGAGCACAGGGATTGAGTCACGCCATCGCCTTAGGCGATAAGGTTTCTGACATAGATAAAGCGAAAGCAATTATCTATATCAGACGCCATATCGATCGGACCCTGAAGGCCGAGTACCTAACGGTGGAGGACTCGTATGAGTTGTGGACCGCCCTCGAGGACAGGTATAAACATCAAAGGGATGTTATCCTACCTCGAGCGCGATATGAATGGGAGAACCTCCGTCTCCAAGACTTCAAGTCTATTGCCGAGTACAACTCGGCACTCTTTAGCATCACCTCACGCCTGAAGTTGTGTGGTGAAAAGGTGACGGAGGAACGCATGTTAGAGAAGACGTATACATCCTTCCATGAGAAGGATGTCATACTGATGCAACAGTATCGTGAACGAAAGTTCACAAAATACTCTGAGCTTCTCTCATGCCTTCTGATGGCAGAGCAGAATCGTGACCTCCTTCTGGCCACCCACAACTCACGCCCTACCGGCACTGCTCCTGCGCCTGAAGCGCACCACAGCTCCTTCCAGAAGAAAAGGGGCAACTTCAAAGGCAAACCCCAGAAGGGCAAGACCATGAAGAAGCAGGCTCGAGGACCCCCTCCAAGAAACAACCAAGAGGGGAAGAAGAAAAATGTGTGGAAGAGAAAAGACGACGGCCAGACTTCTGCCCCCAGAAAGGACTGGGAAGATAAATGCCACAGGTGTGGCATGACTGGACACTGGTCCAGAAATTGTCGTACTCCACGCCACCTTCAGGAGTTGTACAAAGCAAGCCAGAAGCAAGCTGAGACAAACCTGGCGGTTCAAGAAAACCTGGCACCAATCAGGTTCATCGCCGAGGACTTCTCCAACGATGACCTGCTCGACTGAGGACATTTATCTACTTTATATGCATTGTAGTTTTTCCTTTTGAGAAACAATTTATCTGCTTATCTCTGGCATGTTTTAAGTACTTTTTCAGACATCAATTTAATTTTCGTAGTATATACCTTTGTGTTTTTTTTTTCCTTATACTGCGACTTTTCTTTAAAATAGATGGACTTTAAATGCCTAGTGGACAGTGCCTCTACGCACACGATCCTCCAAGACATCTGCTTTTTTCAAAGCATTAATAAATACGATGGCACCGTAAATACGATTTCCGGTCCATCAAGTATCATTGAAGGATCAGGGGAAGCACATTTTATGCTCCCCAATAGTACAAAACTACTCATAAAAGATGCCCTTCTCTCCCCTAGCTCACATAGGAACCTGTTGAGCTTTAAAGATATCCGCTTAAACGGATACCACCTAGAAACGGTGAGCAAAGGAAACAGTGAATACCTTGATGTAACGTTCCATAAAAACGGTGCTAAAAACACCGTCGAACGTTTCGAGGGACTCCCGTCGGGTCTCTACCACACAAGGATCAGAGCAATGGAAGCAAACACTTTGGAGCACCAGAAGTGCCAAAATCAACCAGAATTCAAACTCTGGCACGATAGACTAGGACACCCTGGAAGGAATATGATGCGTCGCATCATATCCCAATCCCGTGGAATTAATCCGAAAAGCCTGACGCTACTTCAGAAGGGTGCAAATCCTTGTCCCCCTTGTTACAAAGGGAAATTGATTACGAGACCATCCACCCTGAAGGTGGACTCTGAGTCTCCAAGCTTCCTAGAGAGAATACATGGTGACATTTGCGGGCCTATTCACCCCGCAAGCGGACCATTCAGGTACTACATGGTACTAATCGACGCATCTTCAAAATGGTCATATGTGTGCCTCTTGTCCACCCGCAACGTAGCCTTTGCAAAGCTACTTGCACAAATTATAAAATTGCGGGCACATTTCCCAGACAACCAGATCAAGAAATTGCGTCTGGACAATGCTGGGGAATTCACCTCACAAGTCTTCCTAGACTACTGCCAAGCAACCGGCATAGAAGTTGAACATCCTGTAGCTCATGTTCACACCCAGAACGGGTTGGCTGAATCTCTCATAAAGAGACTACAATGGATCGCTAGACCATTGTTAATGCAATGCCAGTTGCCGGTATGTGCATGGGGACATGCCATACTGCACGCTGCATCGCTGATAAGATTACGACCGTCAGGTAGTCAATCTTATTCTCCGATGCAACTTGCATATGGGAACCCGCCCGATATCTCTCACTTGAGGATATTCGGATGTGCTGTCTATGTCCCCATAGCACCACCGCAGAGGACCAAGATGGGTCCTCAACGGCGTCTTGGTATCTATATTGGTTTCGACTCACCATCGATCATTAGATACCTCGAACCCCTTACAGGGGACGCCTTTAAAGCGCGTCTAGCAGATTGTGAGTTTGATGAAAGCATTTTTCCAAAACTAGGCATTAACACACAGAAGCCAGAAGCTTCAAAGACCATTACATGGGACACAAAGACCTTATCCCATTTTGATCCGCGCACAAATCAATGTGAAGAAGAGATCCTGAAGATCCTTCAAATTCAGAACACAGTTCACATTTTACCGGATAAATTCACTGACAACCAGAAGATTGTCAGATCACACGTCCCTGCTGCAAATACGCCAGCTAGGACTGACATACCCAAAGATGGATGCAATCCACCTGCAGCAGAAGCGGCCGTACCTCAACAAAAAAGAGGACGACCCCCAGGCTCCAAAGATAAGAATCCTCGAAAGAGGAAAAATCCTGGAGCAACAATAACGATACCACCACAGGATGCTGAGCTCATCCCAGCTACCTCTCCACTCCTAACAACCCCTGAAGAGGAAAATATAGGAGAAATTTCATTAAACTATGTACGTACCGGGGAGGTACTGGACAGAAAAAGCACAATCATCGATGATAACTTCGCGCTCATTATTGCCACTCACGTCACTGAATACGACGATGAGACCGATCCACGCTCTCTAGCAGAATGTAAACGCAGAGAGGATTGGCCAAAGTGGAACGAGGCAATAGGAGTAGAGCTGGACTCACTCTCGAAGCGCCAAGTCTTTGGACCTGTAGTCCTAACACCAAAAGGTGTTAAACCTGTGGGATATAAATGGGTATTCGTGAGAAAAAGAAACGAGAATAATGAGATCGTGCGCTATAAAGCGCGCCTTGTTGCACAAGGTTTTTCCCAACGACCAGGAATAGACTATGACGATACCTATTCTCCGGTCATGGACGCGATCACCTTCCGTTTCATCATAGGCCTATCCACGAAGGAAGGTCTGGATATGCAGCTCATGGACGTTGTGACTGCATACCTATACGGAAATATAGATAAGGACATCTACATGAAAATCCCAGACGGATACAAACTACCGACAAAAATGACAGAAAGACCTCGGGACGTCTATTCTGTCAAACTCCAGAGATCACTGTATGGTCTCAAACAGTCAGGTAGAATGTGGTACAACAGGCTGAGTGAATTCCTAGTGCAACAAGGATTCACAACAAATGAAGTCTGCCCTTGCATCTTCATACGAGCAAAGGGAACAGGATTCGTAATTATCGCCGTCTACGTAGACGACTTGAACATCATCGGATCTCCTGCAGAGATAGATGAGATATCCAAAAGTCTCACACAGACTTTTGAGATGAAAGACCTCGGCAAAACGAAGTTTTGCCTAGGGCTACAAATTGAACATTTAAGCGGAGGAATCCTGTTACACCAATCGACATATACAAAGAAAGTACTGAAGAACTTTCTTATGGACAAATGTCATCCGCTTAGCACACCAATGGTCGTCAGATCATTGGATGTTGAAACAGACCCCTTCCGACCGCTGGAAGAGGGGGAGGAAACACTGGGTCCTGAAGTACCCTACTTAAGTGCAATTGGAGCACTCCTATACCTGGCAAACTGCACGCGTCCCGATATAGCGTTCGCAGTAAATCTACTAGCCAGATACAGTTCAGCGCCCTCAAAGCGCCACTGGAACGGAGTGAAACAACTTCTGCGCTACCTCCAAGGGTCTGTAGACATGGGACTATACTTCAAGAAAGGTGTATCCGCCGACCTGGTCGGTTACGCAGATGCGGGATACAGGTCCGACCCACATACCGCAAAGTCCCAGACCGGTTTCGTATTCACATACGGTGGGACGGCCATCTCATGGAGATCCGTGAAGCAGACATCCACAGCGACCTCGTCCAACCACTCTGAGCTCATCGCGATCCACGAAGCTAGCAGAGAATGCTTCTGGCTTCGATCAGTCATCAACCACATCCTCAAGACCACCGGCCTGAAGACGGGAGATCTTGGGCCTACTACCATGTACGAAGACAATGCTGCCTGCATCGCTCAACTACGGGGTGGCTACATCAAAGGTGACAGGACGAAGCACATTTCCCCCAAGCTATTCTGGACGCATGAACAGCAAGTGGACAACCAGATCGACATCCAGCAGATCCAGTCCTGCAACAACCTGGCTGACCTATTCACTAAAGCTTTGCCTCGCAGTACCTTTAGAAAACTTGTACTAGGAATTGGGATGAGACAGCTGAGAGATGTACAAGCCTGAAGCTTGAACTTATCAGGGGGAGTTAACGTAGTGCTGTACTCTTTTTCCTTGACTGTTGGTTTTTCCCACTGGGTTTTCCACAGTCAAAGGTTTTAACGAGGCAGCCACATTAACTCAGGATCCAGAAGTATCCACCACTGATGTTATCCATCGATCAGGGGAAGTTACAGAGACTTGTACTCTTTTCCCTTAGCCACAGGTTTTTCCCACTGGGTTTTCCTTGGCAAAGGTTTTAATGAGGCAAGCACTCTCAAACTTAGAGATCCAGAAGTATCTCCAACCCCATGATCAAACAAGCTTCATGAACCCTGAAGTGTTCACCATGGCTTACAACAATGGATGGATAAGGGGAAGTGTTATAAACGGGCTTCTTGGTGGGCCTACCCGTTAGTGGGTATCCACCCATTATGTAACCCTACCACTATAAATATAGGGCTATGGTCTCCATAGCCGCCAAGTTTACAACAAAAGATAGTTTTTTATGAAACGCTATAAATTTGGGGATAGTTTTTGACGCATAATGGTAAGACTTATGGTAGTGTCGGTAAAATTTTGTCAAGGATAGGTTTTTTAACAGGTAAATTCGTCAGACATTAGTCTGATGCTGACAAGGACGTCTCTGATGACGTGGCACTTCGCCGGCAGAAAAGTGGGACCCGATGAAGGCTGAACCCGGGCTTGGGCGGGCTAAGTCCGAGCTAATAGATGAAGCTCGACATAGCTCCGAGCTATCTTTAGCTATCTGCAACACAAAGAAATCATCGAAGGCGTTGGATCTGGGTTCTGACCCATATCATATCCGATGCTTAAGTCAGTAAGAGACTTAATGGAAGCTCGGGGCTACTAAGTCCGACCTATGGGGAGGTCGTCCGATCACTGTCACGCAGAGCCATGAAGGAAGAAATGTAAAGTGAAAGTAGCAGAGTGAGTTGTCAGAGTATCTTAGTGTTTAGTATCTATAAAGCTCCATTGTCTCATCGTCGTTGGGACTATCTATAAGTGAGGGTCCCCCCCAGAGTCATTTAGTATATTACGGATTCATTTTAATGGTGGCACTTTTGTCCCAGAAAAAAGGGCATAACCGCTATCCACTTACTTTGTCATCAATATCAAGCCCCCATTAATCGATCCCTTGAGGCTCGGAAGCTCAACCTGCAAAACGTGGCTCACGGGCTTCTAAACTGGCCCCACTTGCCAAGTGCGGCCAGTTTGTCTGCTATTTCCAAGCAGCACCCGCCCAACCCGACAGTTCATTTGGTAAAACAGAAAAAACCATAGGCTAGGCGACGCAGCGAGCCATTTCGGCTTCCCCATTTTGGCTGATCCGACGGCGAGATCCACAAATAGGATCAAAAATCTTCACGTATCCCTGGAGGTCAAAAGTCTACGCGAGGCAATTCTCATCGGTATGGAATTTTCGACCTTTCTATGTATTCTGAATGTTTGGTATTATGTTTGTTTATGAACAACTTTTTTATGGACGGTGATGTTGTGTTGACTTTATTTTAAATGATTTTGGGTTCTGGATGCATATGAGCCTATATTCATCTTTTAAATTTGAATATTGTTCAGAACGTTTGATTCTCGCGGGAGGGGGCTTTGCTAATTAATTTACGAGTGCTATTGTGCTCATATACCAACATCTGTGTTCAAGAACAAAAAATCAGAGATGCAAACAACGTTGCCACCACTCGCTTACAGATGGATGGGTTTCGTGTGAGCTAGTATGACATGAGTTCTGTCAGAGTTTGATAAGAAGCTCTTAATGGTAAAGCCTGGCTGCTTCAAATTTTTTTCCATGCATGTTCATTTTGTTGCATACATTTAAGATTAACTAACTTATGATTTCTTCCTCTTTATAATGAGATTTCATTTTGTTCCATACATTTCAAATGGTTAATTAATTTAGTATTCATTTATGTTGATTAAGAGATCTCTTAATTATGTGTAAAAAATCTAGCTAAAAAGTCTATCCATAAATAGGCTATTTAATTTTAATGAGTACGTTAAATTCACATGTTTAATATACATTTCCACTTACTAGTGTGATTTCTAGTGCCTTATAAAACAATGTTTTTGCATTTTGTAGGATGGAATATCAAAGAGGAGGCAGGACCCATATCTGACGAGGTCTTGTATGATCAAGCGCACCATCGGTCTGCGCAGATATAGTATGGACATGTCCCTGCGCATAAAGGAGGCGGGACCCACAAAGAAGTTGGCCACCCGTTCGAGGTCCAACCTTTGAAGAAGCTCTAGGTCCCTGTGGAGGATCGAGTTCTCCACCAATCGAGCAGTTGTCCCAAAGTCCAACATGGCCGACTCCTCCCTTCCAACAGCAAAGGGAGGTTGGTGAAGGTCATCCCGTACAGGCCCTGAGGAGCGAGACGAAAGTTGATTGAGCAGTAAGGATCGATCAAACTCTGTAGGGATCGGGCCGACCAGAGGGATGGGTGACACAATACCGCCCCAGTGCATCGATCCAGAAGGCGCGCCACGGGAGCCTGAGACACCGAAGAAGACTCAATCGCCCCCTGAGACCGAGAGTGGCCACCCCATACCCTTCTCCATGTGCGACGGAAGAGGATCCTCCTCCTCCACTCGCCTCCTTTTTCCTGACTCATCCTCCCCTCGGGAGGGCATGTCCCGTTTTTGGCGATCGCTTCGGTCGGTTTAGCGACGTCGACATCGTTGACGTCAACCACCACCAGCGGCTCCGAGACTACAACGGAGGTAAGGGGTGCAGCAGTTCGAATAGGGGCCTGACTCGAGGCCTCCCTTGAGGGGGCACGAGAAGAAGGCCTCGAGTTCCGCCTGACCTCACTCCCCTCAGAACAAGAGCTCTGGTTGACTGGGAGGGGAGATAGAGAGCTCGACTCTTCAGCACGAGTGCTCGACCTTTCAACACTCCTCTTTTTCTTCAGATGCTGCCTCCAGACCCGATCCATTCCAGAGTCACCACTCCGGCTATTTCCGTTTTTCATATCTGCAAATAACGGGAATAATTATCGTGAGTGGCTGTAATGAAGACACCGAGTCGATATGCATTAACCGGGCTCCACAAAAGGGTCTTCAGTCAGTGACCATCTAACAGAAATGGAGTCGACCTCTCTCGCCTTGGTCGACCCATAAGGAGCTTTGATGCCTCAACTTTGCCCGACCACAGCCTAGCCTTGACTTTTTCCGATGATAACCGGGACTCTTCAGCAAGCTTAGGATTCGAAGAACTCCAACTATTGAGCATCGGACCCAGGTTGGGAAGGACGACAAACACAAAGGTGTCACCAAGGGCCAGAAACCAGAAGGTCGTGTATAAGCCTCATAGCTAGGCGAGCAACGATATGGTACCACACTAGGCGAGGGTCGAGTATTATCCGGAAGAAATACTTGAATAGTCCAAGGGATGGTCAACCCCCACAGAGCTCACAAAGCACGATGAAGCCAACTAAGGGGAAACGCTTGGGGAGCAAGTTGACAAATGGAAAGCTCCGAAGAGCACAGAACTTTTACGATGAATGGATGAAGAGGAAATCGGAGTTCTAGGCAAAAAGATTTGAGATACACTCCAACCTCATTCTTCCATGGAAAGCAAACCCTCTCATCCAAATTGGGTACTCTAACCCTAAAAGGATGACAGAGAAAATCTAGCCAAACCTCCACGGATAGATCAAGAGAAAACCCAGGGGCCATCTCTAAGATAACTTGGGGAGCCTACGAGCTCGGATCCCTCCGATGAATGGAAAGGGCTGGTTCACTCCAGACCACTTTCCCCTTCCCAAGAATTTCCTCGCATTGAGGTGGTTGAAGGTGCACCATGAGCTGCTCGTAGGGCGGCTCCTTCATCCTAACCGGTGCAAACATACCTGACAGATCTAGAAGAGACTCAAGGTCAGTCAGGAGAGAGCGCCTTAGGAAGAATAAGCTATCTCCGGGGAGACGACACTGGAAGCAAGCTTTCGAAACAAGGAAGAAGGCGAAACAGAAAGATCTTTTCCTCTTCCTCGCTTCTCTTTTTATACGAAGGAGTTCAACCGACTGATAGTCGATGGATGACACGTGTCTGAAGCCAGCCACAAGAAGCGGAGGAGATCAATTCAAAGACGAAGAGGTTTTGGCGGCAAAAATCAAATCAAATGTTTTGAAAACCGTGCACATTTAAGGAGATTCCATATCATTCAATCTCAATCAACACAGTTGCTGAGGTACAAATGATGGGGCCATTGTTAGTGCACGGGTACGGTTCTAGGTGAAATATCCGCATACCCGGTCCAAATCGTGCCAACAACCCGATGCCCGTTGCTCAGAGTCAGGTATTGTCGAGTCAAGCGAACGGCCCACTCGACCGTTAGGCTCCCGCTGATACTTAGGGAGAGGTTAATGAGGGCCGAGTAAATGGGCAGCCGTTACCTCGAATCCCAAAGGAGATCGTGCCCACGTCAATAAGGGACGGTTATGTACAATCAAAGAGAAACAACATATAAATAGACGAATGGGCAAAGGTAAAGGGGTTCCCATCTCAAGGTACGAGATCTAAGATATAGAACTCTATTTTCTCAGCTGATATTTCTTACACAATATAGCTTGTCAGACCTGAGACCAACCTCCGTGGGTCGATCTCAGCTGCTTCAAGCTCCCTCTCATCCTTAAGTTCACATATTAACTTAAGATCGAAGGGGATTTGGGTCGGGACCCAGATCCGACCCCCATAACATGTCTTTGTGGTGTAAATCTACGAGTCGCCATCTCCCGCGAGGGTCGCTTCCGATCTTCTCAGCCCCGATCGATCGTTGTACCGGCTGTCTGAGGGTCGAGAGGTTGGATCCGTTGCCGGTGGAGCTCACGGGATCGTATCTCGTCGGACGTAGCTGAGGAAGGTTGGACGGCGGGAGGCTGACGCTGACTTTGGTCAAGTGGCGAGCTCTCCTGCAGCACGAACAACTCGTCAGAAGGGCGGGGTTGGGGTTCAACCCTTAGCCCCTCCGATGCCTAAGTCAGTAAAAGGGCTTAAATGGGGGGCTAGTCACGCCGGCCGGACTAACGGTGTGTCCACCTCGCGTGACGAGCTATGGGTGGGAGAACAAAGATATGGAGGACCTTTGCTCTCGTGTGTGAATAATAGAAGATGAGAGAGAATTTTCCAACCTCTTCTCCGTAAGAGGAGAGGAGGTATTTATACCTGACGGGTGATGACTAGGCGTGCTGAGCTGGCTCGGGTGTCAGCGGAAGCTTCGGACGAGGACGTTGGGAACAGGAGTTCCTGATCCGCCTGTCAGGCGGCGCAACGGCCGAGGGGTGCTTTTGTCGGGATGTCAGGGCCGAAAGCACTAACCGTCGGATAGGTCAGCCGCCTGGGGGTGCTTTGTCAGGCGGTCGGGTGACGTACGTGTCAGTCGTGTCCTTATCCTAGGCTGTTTGTCGTTAGTGATGAACTAAAGGTCGGGCGGGGTCACTCTAGGCGCCGCAGTTCGCGGGGGTCGGGCGGGCCGTCCCGATCGGGGGTTGTCCGCCCCGGCCGCGCCCCTCGGTCGGTCACGGGGTATGGCCCGCTGGTACGGAGGGGTACGTCCGCGCCCGTCCATAGGCCTGGCCTAGCTACCCGGGCGTCCCCAAGTGCCCTTCCCCGGGGGGTCGGGCGGCTGCGGTTGTCCGCCTCGACCGATTCGGGAAACGCTGCAAGGCGCGCCTGACTCCGTGATGCCCCGGACTTTCGGGGCGGCGGTCCTTTTGTGAAACGGTGAGCTAATGGGGTATGTTAGCGGATCCGGGCGGGAGTCGGGCTCCTACGATCTTTAGGTCGTAACAATTGCCCCCGGCCTTCGAGTCTGAGGCGGTAGCCCGGCTCGGCTCGGAGGGCGAACCATATCCAACACCCTGGACCATCGATTTGGGCCTTGGGAACCACCGGGTAGTGATGGCGGCGGCTTCGGAACTCCCGCCTTAGTGGCCATTATTATGATTTGAAAGGGGGGCAGAGGAAATCGAAGCGTCTCCGCGATTGATTTTGCGACACGTGGATGAGGTGACCTTTACGCCAGTCAAGGCGACGGGGGCATCTTGATGGGCGCCGCGTGGCGAAAGTTTGGCGTAACGTTACCGTGGTACTACCTTTTGCTTGTAACTCGGACCTGGATCTCAGCTCCGGGGGGTGATGCCGGCGCCGCGGGGTGTGTCCCGCTATAGCGGGATCACGAGGTCTCTCCCTGACTCTGAGCTAAGCGGGGCGTTGTTCGAAGAAAAAGGAAAAGGGGGAGTATTATACACCAATCTTTATCGGAAATCTAGGCAATATTTACAACACTTAGGAGAAGACGTGTGGGACGGAGGGTGGTCCACACTTGTTGTTCCCTTTGCCGGGGGAGCAGATCCCCGCGTCGGGGCGGTCTTCCCTTATGTCGTGAGGGTTTAGCCTTCGGGGGGCGACCCTCGGTCGTAGGAGGGGACCCCCTTCCTTCCCCTTTCATTGCTTCCTCGTGCTCTGCCTTGCTGTCGTCGTGCTGGAGGGTCATTCGGCCTTGCCGGGGACTCCGCGCACCGTGGGGGAACCCCAGGGAGGCCGAGGACGAGGTGGCGGTGGCAGCGCCGCCGGGAGAGCCGTCGGGGCGTTTACCCCCCGACACCCCGTGGGAGTCGCCGAGGGTGACGGTGTTAATTGGGGTGTTGCGGCACGCGGACGGCCATCTGGACCTGCCTTTTGATACAGTAACAAGCAGGAGGCCAGCTGGCGGGCGGTGCCTTCCGCGTGTAAGGGGAATATCCAGTCGGAGGTGGCGGGGCCGTGGCGCCCATCGTCGGGGGAAGTGAGGTCCGTCGGGGGCTGTCGGCTTTTCTTAGCTCGGTGGGGCGTTTAGGGCCGCTTTATGCCTGGAGTGAGGGGAGGGGGATCCTCAACGTCTCTTCCGCCTTTACCCTGACCTCTGGGGGGTATTTATAGCGAGATTCTGTGGGAAGGGTTTTTCTTGGGTAATGCGGGGGATTAGTGCCGTTAATGGGCTTCGCGGGAATCCACGCTTAGGGAATCGTTTTTTCCTGGCGGTATCTGGCACTCTGGCCTCTCGGGGGGCGCGTTGTCGCTGACGGCGTGTAGTCCAATCGTCCTTTCGCCGCATCGTGGCGCTGCTTTGACGGGACAGGGCAGCTGCTCTGTCTGGACTGGGCGCCTATATCGCGGCCTCTGCCTTGTGACCGGTCCGAGCCGGGTCACGTGACTAGGCTTCTTGATGGAGTTACACAACGCGCTTTGGGAATCGTTTTTTCCTGGCGGTATCTGGCGCTCTGGCCTCTCGGGGGCGTGTTGTTGCTGATGGCGTGTAGTCCAATCGTCCTTTCGCCGCATCGTGGCGCTGCTTTGACGGGACAGGGCTGCCGCTCTGTCTGGACTGGGCGCCTATATCGCGGCCTTTGCCTTGTGACCGGTCCGTGCCGGGTCACGTGGCTAGGCTTCTTGATGGAGTTACACAATTCCTAAATATGCCCCCAACATTCACGTGTCCGAGATCGATAGGTCTCGGGGAAGGGGATGTTGTCGGCCTGTTGCCCGGAGTGTTGCCTTTGGGCGGGGCGTCCTTTCGGCGGAGTGGATAGGGGTGATTCACGTTATCCTATCGTTATTTTATCTCGGGTCGACCCTGTTACGCGGGGCGGGTTTCAGTATATCTCTTTCCCCCTTGAGGGAAAGGTGTCGGTGACTTTTAGTGAGCGGGGCTCGCGCTGCAGGCGTAGATTTCCCGGAAGTTCTATGCCAATTAACCCGGTGCTTGGCGGGGGGATAGCTACCCACTATGGTGTTCTCCGAAAAATCTGAGCGTATAAAGAAGAACATTTTTATTTAGATTTGCAAAGGCTGGTCTACAGCTTGTACATGAGTTCTTAGTTTATCGCCCGTTGTGGGGTCAGATCCGGCTGGGGGGGAGCCATGGAGCTGTCCTCGCCCGTGGTTTAACGACCTCCGGATCGGGTTGTCGCTGTGGGCCGGGTGGGCCCTTCGTAACTTGAATTGAGCTCGGCGCGGAGGAGAATGGCCGCCTTCCGTGCTGAGGTGTTGCAAGGTCTCTTTGGCGATCGTGCCGCCTTCCCTCCGTTGCTTCGTCATCTCTTTCCGCAGAAAGGGTTTTCCTCGGTCCGGAAGAGGCGCCGAGCAGGGAAGCCGTCTTGCTGCGGCTTGCTCCTTGGGGAGGTTCTTGAGCATAGGGCCGTCCCCCGCCGCCCTGTGCCTCGCTGCTTCGGTTTGAGAGTGGGGTTCGGCGCCCGATGGTGCATGGGCGAGCTGACATGCCAGGACTCGCCGTTTGGGCTTGTCAGGGATGCAGCCTTTCCGAGGTCCTCGGTCAGAGGTCGAGGGCGGGGAGGTACCAGCCGGCTGGCGCTGGGGGCTCTCGCCCGCCCAGTCGACTTTGAACGGATGCCATTCTTTCTCCGACTCGTCCTTGCTCAGGGGACGGAGGCGTGAAAGATGGATTTCCCTTGTGTAAGTGGAATATCCAGTTGACGATCCGTTTGTAAGTGGAATATCCTGTTGGCGGTGTTGGAGATGCAGGCATCGCTGCCCTGGGCGGCGGGAACCATTGGTGGCCGGTGACCTCTGTTTTGTTAGGGCGTTGTATCTCGGCCCGTTCCTCGGTGGGTGGGGGGATAAGGTGGCGGTTTCTCATATCTGCCGGTTCCCCTATTTTCAGGAGGAGGAGTGGCGTCTTTATAGGGAGATCTCGCTGGCGGTTTCTCCTCTGGTTATTGCGCTGAGTTGGCACCATTAATGGGCTCCTCGAATTCATGCCCGTAGGAAACCGTCTTTGCCAGGTGGCTCTCACGGGTCCTCTTTTGGAGCGAATCATTAATGGTGGCGTGTTTCTCGAGCGGCCTTTCGTTTCGTCGAGTCACATCGGGGCCGCCTACTCGGGAACAGGCGTCGTTTCGTCCCGGTTTGTGTGCCCCTGTTTTTAATTTTTCGAGGTCCACGGGCTCGGGTCCCTCTCGGGTTTGGGTGGCTAGGGTTGGTCCTGCCCCAGAGGTCTGGAGGGGGGGGAGCGGGCGCGTAGCCCGGCCCGTGCCCTTCTCTGGTTTGGGTGGCTAGGGTTGGCCCTGCCCCAGAGGTCTGGAGGGGGGGAGCGGGCGCGTAGCCCGGCCCGTGCCCTTCTCTGGTTTGGGTGGCTAGGGTTGGTCCTGCCCCAGAGGTCTGGAGGGGGGGGGGGAGCGGGCGCGTAGCCCGGCCCGTGCCCTTCTCTGGTTTGGGTGGCTAGGGTTTGCCCTGCCCCAGAGGTCTGGAGGGGGGGAGCGGGCGCGTAGCCCGGCCCGTGCCCTTCTCTGGTTTGGGTGGCTAGGGTTGGTCCTGCCCCAGAGGTCTGGAGGGGGGGGAGCGGGCGCGTAGCCCGGTCCGTGCCCTTCTCTGGTTTGGGTGGCTAGGGTTGGCCCTGCCCCAGAGGTCTGGAGGGGGGAGCGGGCGCGTAGCCTGGCCCGTGCCCTTCTCTGGTTTGGGTGGCTAGGGTTGGCCCTGCCCCAGAGGTCTGGAGGGGGGAGCGGGCGCGTAGCCTGGCCCGTGCCCTTCTCTGGTTCGGGTGGCTAGGGTTGGCCCTGCCCCAGAGGTCTGGAGGGGGGAGCGGGCGCGTAGCCCGACCCGTGCCCACCTCTGGTTTGGGTGGCTAGGGTTGGCCCTGCCCCAGAGGTCTTGAGGGGGGGAGCGGGCGCGTAGCCCGGCCCGTGCCCTTCTCTGGTTTGGGTGGCTAGGGTTGGCCCTGCCCCAGAGGTCTGGAGGGGGGGAGCGGGCGCGTAGCCCGGCCTGTGCCCTTCTCTGGTTTGGGTGGCTAGGGTTGGCCCTGCCCCAGAGGTCTGGAGGGGGGGAGCGGGCGCGTAGCCCGGCCCGTGCCCTTCTCTGGTTTGGGTGGCTAGGGTTGGCCCTGCCCCAGAGGTCTGGAGGGGGGAGCGGGCGCGTAGCCTGGCCCGTGCCCTTCTCTGGTTTGGGTGGCTAGGGTTGGCCCTGCCCCAGAGGTCTGGAGGGGGGGAGTGGGCGCGTACCCCGGCCCGTGCCCTTCTCTGGTTTGGGTGGCTAGGGTTGGCCCTGCCCCAGAGGTCTGGAGGGGGGGAGCGGGCGCGTAGCCCGGCCCGTGCCCTTCTCTGGTTTGGGTGGCTAGGGTTGGCCCTGCCCCAGAGGTCTGGAGGGGGGGAGCGGGCGCGTAGCCCGGCCCGTGCCCTTCTCTGATTTGGGTGGCTAGGGTTGGCCCTGCCCCAGAGGTCTGGAGGGGGGGAGCGGGCGCGTAGCCCGGCCCGTGCCCTTCTCTGGTTTGGGTGGCTAGGGTTGGCCCTGCCCCAGAGGTCTGGAGGGGGGGAGCGGGCGCGTAGCCCGGCCCGTGCCCTTCTCTGGTTTGGGTGGCTAGGGTTGGCCCTGCCCCAGAGGTCTGGAGGGGGGGAGCGGGCGCGTAGCCCGGCCCGTGCCTTCTCTGGTTTGGGTTGCTAGGGTTGGCCCTGCCCCAGAGGTCTGGAGGGGGGGGAGCGGGCGCGTAGCCCGGCCCGTGCCCTTCTCTGGTTTGGGTGGCTAGGGTTGGCCCTGCCCCAGAGGTCTGGAGGGGGGGAGCGGGCGCGTAGCCCAGCCCGTGCCCACCTCTGGTTTGGGTGGCTAGGGTTGGCCCTGCCCCAGAGGTCTTTAGGGGGAGAGCGGGCGCGTAGCCCGGCCCGTGCCCTTCTCTGGTTTGGGTGGCTAGGGTTGGCCCTGCCCCAGAGGTCTGGAGGGGGGGAGCGGGCGCGTAGCCCGGCCCGTGCCCTTCTCTGGTTTGGGTGGCTAGGGTTGGCCCTGCCCCAGAGGTTCGGAGTTTTATCGAACTGCAAAACTTGTGCAGGAATAACCATATTGGGAAGAACGGATGGATATATACACTGCGTATAAGAAAAGAAAAACTCACAACTATTGGTAGAATTTCAGCAGATGTTTTGCGTTCCAAGGGTGGGCCAGTTCGCTCCCTTCGGGGGTAGCCAGGATGTACGTGGCCGGCCCGACAATGTTGATGACCGTGTAGGGTCCTTCCCATTTAGCGGCCAGTTTTCCCCGCTTTGCAGTCTCGGGGCGGAAGGTGGCATCTCGGAGGACCAAATCGCCGATCTTGAAGGTCCGCGGTTTCACCCGGGAGTCGTAATACCGTGCCATCCTTTGGCTGTGCTTGACGAGGCTAATCAAGGCCCGGTCTCGCACCTCGTCTATCAACTCCAAACTGAGACCGAGTCCTTCTCCGTTGGTTTCTTCGTCGAAGAGCTTTAGCTGGAGTGTCTCCTCGCCGATTTCCATGGGAACGACCGCCTCCGATCCGTATGCTAGCACGAAGGGGCTTTCCCCAGTCGAGGCCTTGTGGGTGGTTCGATAGGACCACAGGATCCCCGGCAGTTCGTCGACCCAAGCCCCCAGAGCGGAGTCCACCTTCTTCTTCATCGGGTTCAGGATACATTTGTTGGCGGCCTCCGCCATTCCGTTGCACTGTGGGTGGGCGACTGACGCGAATTGGAGTTTGATTCCCCAGCCCGAGCAGAAGTCGCGGAAGCCCTCGCAATCAAACTGCTTTCCGTTATCCGTGACAATGGAGCGGGGAATCCCAAAGCGGCATATGATGGATTGCCAGATGAAGCCCTTCATATCCGTCCACGCGATTCGCGCCAGCGGCTCTGCTTCGATCCATTTTGTGAAGTAATCCACGGCGACGACTAGGTATTTCCTTCCCCCGGAGGCCTTTGGGAATGGCCCCAGGATGTCGAGCCCCCACTTGGCGAAGGGGATCGGGCTCAAGATGGGCATTAGGTTGGCCGGGGGTGCAGTCGTCCGCCGGCAGAACTTCTGGCATGCCTCGCACTTCTTGACGTACTGTACCGCGTCCCGGATCATCGTCGGCCAGTAGTATCCTTGGCGCATTACTTTGTGGGCGATGGTGCGCCCGCCATGGTGGTTTCCGCAAAAGCCTTCATGCACCTCGCGGATGACTTGCTCAGCCTGCTCTGGGCCCAAGCATTTCAGGTAGGGCAGGACGTCGAAATTTGCTCGGCGGCGGCGGTACAGCACTCCGTCGAGAAGTACGAATGAAAGGGCCCGCCTTTCCACCTGTTTTGCCAGCATCCGTTCCTCGGGTAGCTCGCCCGTCTCTAGGTACTTCATTATGGGGGTCATCCACGACGTCCTCGTGTCCGCGCACATCAGTTCTCCCTCGTCGATGGTTGGCGTCGCCAGGCTTTCCACGTAGATTGCCTTCCCGATCTTGGCCGCCGAAGAGGAAGCCAGCTTAGACAGAGCATCCGCCTGGAGGTTGCTGGAGCGGGGTATGATGGATCCTGTCCAAAACAGAGTTAGGATCGATAATATGAAGTTTAGACTTACGCTTGCGTACGCGGCACGGTAGTCTACGAACTTCGCCTTCGGATTCGCCACGACGGATCGAGTCTACTCACGAACGGAGTAAGGCTACTAATCCACAATCTAAATCTCTATTTTAGATTAAGAACTTGGATGGAGGGAGGGGAAATATTTCTGCAGAGCTTCGCTATGAAGAAGATGCATGCATGAATTTCATGCAAAATGTGTTAGGAAAATGGCTACCCTTGGGTCTTATTTATAGCCCCCAAGGTAGTTATTTTAGGGTAAGTTGTTCTTTTGGAACAACTTAATTAAGGTGTACCATGATACATGGCACATTATAAGCTTAAGTTGTACCATATGCATGGTACAACATAAGCTTAAGATATTCCCCCTTTATTAGCCATATGTCGCATGCGCTTATGCATATATAATGCGACTTTCCCGCTCATACAGAGATCCTCTCCGCAAGGGAACAGATTCCCTTTGCACATGACTTCGTGTGCGCGACGTTCGAGGTCCGTATTCCCTCGTACATCCCCCACAAGGGTGTACAAACGTCTTCCATATCCAACATCTCCCACTCACACTTGAGGGGATTGTAAGAGAACGTCTTTCCCTTAGTTCTTTCATCTATCATACCGAGAAATAGACCGTGCGACCGTCATGCGCGTAGAGTCTGTTGTTGTGCACTTGTTAGAGATACACAACGACCTCGAAGGTGCAAAGTTGAGTAGTTCAACGCATGCTTTACCCTAGATTATTTCTTCACATTTCTTGTACTGTATATTCAACAATTGAATCCCATCTGGATTACAATTGGCTGGCCAGCTTTGAATCACTAAAGTCCAAATGCGAATATGAAATCAATCTTCCTCTTCTTGCGAACCTTCTGATCTTGACTTGATTCGCTTTTCTAACGTGCCCCGCCGAGCCGAATTACCATAGCCCATTAGTAACACGCTAAGATAGCGATCATCTCGTCAAATCTAAAGGAACCAATTGGAGTCCTTGAGGGTAAGAGTTAAGACCCATATGGCCTTTGAGTCTCACATAATAGCAAACACTATTGCTACTAACTCAGTGGTCGAAATGCATACGTGGTATGAACACGTATTACAACATCACTCCTTTCCCAGGGAGAGTATGTCTTAATGATGTTGTACGGATGAAAGATCAGACACCACAGTGCCTATCTTTTGAGTCCCCTTACTACTCAGGAAATATTCCCGGACTCTCATCCTGCATAAGACAGATAGGATTATAAAATCCAATGAGATCTTTTTATCCTTGTGATACAGATCTCAGATCTTTTGTAAGCATCCATATGATGCAGATCTTTCATTCGACTAACTTTGTTAAAGTCATGACTCTAAATCATTCGTCTAATGATTTTGACTTTAAACTAGTCTCATCTCTATCTTATCCATCTGATAAGATAAGGCGGTTGCTCATGTGAGAGAGCCAACCTTAATCTGTCCGACATACACATAATTCAGCTGAGATTTCAAAAAATGTACACAAACATTTCTTTAAGAAATTCATATGCAATGCTTGAAAAAGAACTTATTCTTTTATTAAATTTGATCTTTCTTAGACATGGGAATATATATTGGTACAACTCAGCTCATACGCAATTCTTGGGATGATAAGTGTTTA
Source organism: Scilla litardierei (assembly GCA_030789695.1). Taxonomy (NCBI): domain Eukaryota; kingdom Viridiplantae; phylum Streptophyta; class Magnoliopsida; order Asparagales; family Asparagaceae; genus Scilla; species Scilla litardierei. The sequence continues at coordinate 11,328,566 of CM061137.1, read as the reverse complement.
TAAAACACATTTCTGGGGATTGCTTTCGTAAGCTGATCCTCTATCATCTCATGCGTAGATATGTACCTTATGTCTACCTTCTTGGTTTTATCATAGTCTTTTGCAAATCTGCAGTTCCTTTAAGATACTGCATTATCCTCTTAACCGCTTTCCAGTGTTCTTGCCCTGGGTTGGATTGGTAACAGCTTACCATTTCCAACGGCAAAACAGATGTCCGGTCTCGTACACACCATAGTGTACATAAGACTATCAACTGCACTGGAATATGGAACTTTTTCCATAATTTCCTTTTCCTTTTGTTTCTTTGGACACGATTCCAGATATAAGTTATCGCATATGCTTATATGAATATCAATGGACTTGCAGTCCTGCATATTAAATCGTTCTAGAACCTTCTTTATATAAGTCTCCTGTGAAAGAGAAAGAAGTTTCTTCGAACGATTCCTTGAAATCTTAATTCCAAGGATATATGCGGCTTTTCCTATGCCTTTCATCTCAAATACTGATGAAAGCCATGCCTTGATACTCATTACAAAGCCCTTTTCATTTCTGGCTATTAAAATGTTATCTACATATAGATACATGATAATATACTTGCTTTTAATCCTCTTGATATATACTCAGTTATCTTCATCAAGCATGGAAAAAATCCATTTGATAAGACAACTTCTTGAAATCGTATATACCATTGCCTCGAGGATTATTTAAGACCATATATGGACTTACGAAGTTTACAAACCTTATGTTTGTTTCCTTCTTTTACAAACCCTGTTGGTTGTTCCATATAGATCTCCTCGTCCAATTCTCCATTGAGAAAGGCAGTCTTTACATCCATCTGATGTAATTCGAGGTATAAGCAAGCTACCATTGCGAATCAAGGTAAAACGCACAACAGGTGAGAAGTTTTCTTTGTAGTCTATCCCTTCCTGTTGCGTAAAACCTTTCGCGACAAGGCGAGCTTTATATCTATCTATAGAGCCATCAGCCTTATGCTTGATCTCGAGAACCCATTTGTTCCCAATTGCTCTATGTCCTCTGGGTGAGTTAACTAAGTCCCAGACTTGGTTAACTTTCATGGATTTCAATTCCTCCTTCATCGCTTCCATCCATTTGTCATTTGCAGGGCATGATTCGGCATATTTGAGATTCTTCAAGTCCTTGTTGACTTGAATTTAGATCAATTCTAATATCACTCCCACTTGAAATGTTGTTAGAATTGCTCCCACTTGGATCATTATTCCCGTATGGAATAGGATAATCGTCATTCGTATAATCCATTGGTGAAGGTTGAAAAGTATTTTCGTTTTCACCAAGAATTCTCCCACTCGAATGAGGTAATCCTTCTTGATCACAAATCTCAAATAGAGATAAGTCCTGACTTATCTCGCCCTGTCTTGGAAACTCGTTTTCCAAGAAAGTGACATCCCTCGACTCAAACTCAATTAGCACACCATTGTCTTCCTGACTAACAAAAACATAACCTTTGGAGTTTAATGCGTATCGTTTAAAGATACATTTCCTTCCCCATGGCCCAAGTTTGCCATACTTATGGGAGGAAATATGTGCGTTGAATGCACAAACTCAAGGTAAAATGTTTAAGTTAGGAGACCTTTGGTTCCACAACTCATAAGGAGTGGAGCTAACTGATTTCGAGGGTACGCGGTTTAAAATGAAAACGGTTGTCAATAATGCATCACCCCAGAAGGTGATTGGCAAGTTAGCTTGCGCCATCATTGAACAGACCATTTTTCATTAAAGTCATATACCTCCTTTCTGCAACACCAATTTGTTGAGGAGTATAAGGCATAGTTACTTGATGTACTATGCCTTTTTCATCACAAAGTTCCTTTAAACTTGTTGATTGATATTCACCGCCCCTATCGGTTCGCATGACCTTAATCTTGCGATCTAATTGATTCTCCACTAAACTCATATAGTTTTTAAAGCAGGTTTAGTGCTTTCACTTTTGTGGGATATCAAATAGATATGACCGAATCGGGTGAAATCATCAATTAAAAGTGATGAAATAGGACTTCCCGCGTCTTGTCTTGACATTCATCGGACCACATATGTCCGAATGGATAAGCGGTAATGGAACCTTGGCCCTTGTGCCGGTTCCAAACGGCTTGCGACAAGATTTCCTTTCAAGGCAATGTTCGCAGGTCGACATTTCAACCTTTGAAACATTGGATAGAAGGCCACGTTTGGCAAGTCTATCCATACGCGTTGGTCCAATATGACCAAGCCTTGATTGCCAACAAATTATATTAGACTCATTAGTCAAAGAATTTGTCATAAGGAAATGAGAAATCATACATTGTACTTATTACAATGAATCCTTTAAATACATAACCCAGAACCAATAAAGGAATTATTACAAAAATAGGTCCATATTACAAACATGAAGGAACCAACCATTAACCAAGACCCAATAAATTGACCACAATTTTAATATTCCTTTGAATATATGGAATGAAGAGAACATCATGAAGTAGGATAGTGCGGCCGTTGTCCAAGACAAGCTTGCGAGTCCCAACGCCTTTCACTTCAACACGTGTGTTGTTTCCTACATTGATCCACTTCATTCCTTGAGTATCCGGTGATACTCCACGAAGGATCGTCTGTCCTTTGCTATGTGGTCGGTGGCACCTGAATCAATTATCCCAAAATGGATTAGATTCCACAAGAAATAGTGAACTAGAAACACATATGTAACTAGTATTACAAGTTACCTCGTCACTTCCACTCGTACACGAACGAGCATAGTGACCGAGCTTGTTGCACTTAAAGCACTTGATTCTTTTCAAGTCTTTCTTCTTGTGCCATTTCTTGTGTCCACCCTTATGTTTGGGTTCCTTGGTAGACTCAGGTTGCTTATTACGTTCATTAGAAGACTTCGAACGATCTTTACGTTTCTTTCCCCCGTGTGAGGAACTAGCAACCATGTGCACTTCTGCACCTGGCTTGGCAGCCGCAAGCCGCTCTTCCTCTAATTCGAGGTGCTTGGAAACATCGTTGAAGGTCTTGATGCTCTCATTATGAGTGAGATGCATCTTCATCTGATCCCACCCATTTGGTAGGGAACGTATGACTGCTTGGATTTGTTGCTCATCTGTGAGCACATGACCTGCGTCCTTTAACTCCGAGATAAGGTTCGCCATATGTCGCAGATGTTTCCCTATGGAATGATCTGGACGTTTCTTATATGTATCGAACTTTATAGTTAAGGCGCGAAGTTTGGACACCGATGTGCCACCGAACTTCTCATCTAGCTTGGACCATATGTCCATAGCTAGGTCATGTTCTCGGAAGATGCACATTATGTCATCAGCCATACTGCTTAATAACGTAATGCGCGCTATCTTATTCTTCCGAGACCAAGCATCAAAAGCTTCCTTGTCTCTTCGGTGTTGGGCCGTAGTGCCCAACTCGAGTTCAATCATTACGTTCTTTAGAGTTTCGAGCACTTCTTGCTCCTCTAAAACGTATTGTATCTTAATGGACCAAAGTTTGTAATTATCGCCGTTGAGTTTTTCACCTTTGTTTAACTCAGCGACGATATTCTTTGAAGCGGAAGACATTTTACTTTTAAAATGCTGCAAAAGACACAAAACCGAAGGTTCGATCAAAAACATTGCATAAAAAATTCTTAAAATATAACTCCCACTTGAAATGATAATAGAATATCCCTTTTGGATAGTTCTAAAATTCAAATCCCACTTGGAATTATATTATATTTGATAAGTTACTTTCGAAAAATATTGAAGGTGTTGTTCTAGAATCGAAAAGGTCTCTATGATTCCAATCACCATCTAGAACAACTTTCAATATTCCCCCATCACTTATCAAACTATAGTACTCTTATAGTACTAGCAGCGGAAAATAAGTATTTGATAAGTTACTTTCGAAAAATATTGAAGATGTTACTCTAGAATCGGAAAGGTCACTATGTTTCCAATCACCATCTAGAGTAACTTTCAATATTTCTCCCTCACTTTATCAAATGTTAGTACTCTTATAGTACTTAGCAGCGGAAAAGCGTTTTTGAAAACGTATTTTTCAAAACGAATATAAAATACATTGGCTAATCTCCGTAGAGTAGAGCACAACGTCATAAGTTCATTGGCTAATCTCCGTAGAGTAGAGCACAATGACATGGCTAATCTCGCATGAAGTAGAGCATTACGGCTAATCTTCAAGGAGTAGAGCACAATTTCATAAGTACATTGGCTAATCTCCGAAGAGTAGAGCACAATGACTTGGCTAATCTCGCATGAAGTAGAGCACTATGGCTAATCTTCAAGGAGTAGAGCCCAAGTTAAAAACTTCATTAAAACGTTAGTCCCGTATGAACTAGTCGGCACTGTGGTTAGCCCCGTATGGGCTAATCGACACATTCGAGTTTGACCAACGCCCTTTGTCACCCCGTATGGGTTAGTTGACAAATTTACAGTCGACCCAGACCTTCTGCCAGATTGGTCGACCAAAAATACAAAATTGGTCGACCAATATTCGAACTGCAACTTCTCCCGGCCAGGGCCTCTGCCCTGGCCGGGGCTTGGCCAATGGCCGCCCAGGGCCTCTGCCTTGGCCGGCCAGGGGGCCTGCCCCCCTCGGCCAGGGCCGGCCAGGCCCTGGCCTCTGCCAGGGCCGGCCGGCCAGGCCACTGGCCGGGGCCAGGGCTCCTGCCCTGGCCTCGGCCAGGCCCTGGCCTGAGGCCAGGGCGCCGCCCTGGCCTCTGCCAGGGCGGCCTGGCCTCGACCAGGCCCTGGCCTGAGGCCAGGGCGCCGCCCTGGCCTCTGCCAGGGCGGCCTGGCCGCTGGCCGGGGCCAGGGCTCCTGCCCTGGCCTCGGCCAGGCCCTGGCCTGAGGCCAGGGCGCCGGCCCTGGCCTCTGCCAGGGCCGGCCTGGCCCTGGCAGTGGCCAGGGCGCCGGCCCTGGCCACTGCCAGGGCCGGCCTGGCCGGCAGGCCTTGGCCAAGGCCGGCCACTGCCGGCCTGGCCTTGGCCGGCCATTGCCGGCCTGGCCATGGCCGGCCATGGCTTGGCCATGGCCGGTCATGGCCAAGGCCATTCGGCGTTGGCCGGCCATGGCCCCTTTGGCCATGGCCGGCCACCCCCTTTGAATGGGGTTGCCGCACTTATTCCTCCCCCTTGATGGGGTGGTCGCCGGTGGTTATTGGCCGTAGCCAACCCCCTCCGCATGGGGAGAGGGGTTGCATGGCCTTCATAGCCCATTTGGCCATGGTGCACATGCACCAAATTTTCCTCTTACCCGATGGAAATAACTTCCATCATCTTCCTCGATGAAGCACCCGTTCGTCGATGAAGCACCCGTTCGTCGATGAAGCACCCGTTCGTCGAGAAATTAGTTATTTCCTAATGGCCGTGTGCCAAAAAATGAATAACGTACTACGTGAACGGTCGGTTCTTCCCGTCACGGAGAGTTCCTACCATATCCGTAATGATAGGAGACCCTAACGTGAAAAGAACAACCGCTGCGTTCTCTCCGTCACGAAGCGTTCCTACTATATCCGTAATAGTAGGAGACCCATTCGTGAAAAAGACAACGACTCGTTCGTAGTTTCGACGGGGCGGCGGATTGACCGGGGCGAACCCATATGGCTCTGATACCAATGATGGATCCTGTCCAAAACAGAGTTAGGATCGATAATATGAAGTTTAGACTTACGCTTGCGTACGCGGCACGGTAGTCTACGAACTTCGCCTTCGGATTCGCCACGACGGATCGAGTCTACTCACGAACGGAGTAAGGCTACTAATCCACAATCTAAATCTCTATTTTAGATTAAGAACTTGGATGGAGGGAGGGGAAATATTTCTGCAGAGCTTCGCTATGAAGAAGATGCATGCATGAATTTCATGCAAAATGTGTTAGGAAAATGGCTACCCTTGGGTCTTATTTATAGCCCCCAAGGTAGTTATTTTAGGGTAAGTTGTTCCTTTGGAACAACTTAATTAAGGTGTACCATGATACATGGCACATTATAAGCTTAAGTTGTACCATATGCATGGTACAACATAAGCTTAAGATATTCCCCCTTTATTAGCCATATGTCGCATGCGCTTATGCATATATAATGCGACTTTCCCGCTCATACAGAGATCCTCTCCGCAAGGGAACAGATTCCCTTTGCACATGACTTCGTGTGCGCGACGTTCGAGGTCCGTATTCCCTCGTACATCCCCCAAAAGGGTGTACAAACGTCTTCCATATCCAACAGGGTAGGTGTTGGACGTCCGCTTTCTTGAACTTTCGGAGTTCGATCTGGATGCGATCCAGGTATCGCTTCATTGTTTCCTCTCAGGCTTCGAAGCCCCCCAGGATCTGTTGGATGACGAGACGGGAGTCACTCAGGAGCAACACGTTCGTCGCCCCCACCGCCCTAGCGAGCTTCAACCCGTTAACCGCGGCTTCATATTCCGCGACGTTGTTGGTGGCCGGGAAGCTGAAGCGCAGGGCGTACTCCAGCGAACATCCATCCGGGGTTTGAATGACTATACCTGCTCCTGTCCCAGAGCCTGTTGCGGAGCCGTCGACGTGGATGGTCCATAAGTCGCCCACTGTCGTCGGGGAGGGTGCTGAGGGTTCACCCACCTCGATCCTCCGCGGGGACGTGGTCACCGATGGGAGCTCCGTCCGGTCCCCCGGTAGGACTTCCGTTGTGCATTCCACCACGAAGTCGGCCAGCGCTTGGGCCTTGATTGCCGTCCGGGCTTTGTACGTTATGTCGAACTCGCTGAGCTCGACGCTCCAATTGAGCATCCTCCCCGACCGCTCCAGCCTTTTCAGGTTCTTTTCGAGGGGCATGTCGGTGTGGACGATTATGGGGTGGGCCTGGAAGTAGGGTCGGAGCTTCCGGGCCGTGGTGATTAGGCAGTAGGAGGCTTTCTCGATAGGGCTGTAACGAGTCTCCGCCTCTCGGAGGATCCGGCTGGCATAGTAAACTGGGCGTTGCACTCCTCCTTCCTCCTTGATCAGGACGGAGCTAACGGCCCCCTCGGTGGTTGCCAGGTACAACCCCAGGGGTTCGCCCTCCTCCGGCCGCACGAGGAGCGGTGGGCTCTGTAGGTATGCCCTCAGCTCCGCGAACGCCCGGGCACAATCGTCATCCCACGGGATCACCTTCCTTTGATCTTTAGCTTCGCCCAAGGCCGTGCGTAAGACCCTGAAGAAAGGGAGCGATTTCTCCGCCGATTTCGACAGGAATCGCCCCAAAGCAGCGATCCGGCCGTTCAGTCGCTGCAAGTCCCGGATCGTCCGGGGCTCCGTCATACCGATGAGGGCCGTCACCTTGTCGGGGTTCACCTCGATTCCCCGCTTCGTTATCATGAAGCCCAGGAATTTTCCCGATTGCACGCCAAAGATGCACTTCGCGGGGTTTAGCCTCAGGTTGTACCGGCGGACCCTCTGAAAGGTTTCCTACAGGTCTGTGAGGTGGTCGGGGGCCCTTCCGCTCTTCACCAGCATGTCGTCGATGTAGACCTCCAGGTTTCGCCCCACCTGAGGGCCGAATATTCGATCAACCATTCGTTGATAGGTCGCCCCGGCGTTCTTTAGTCCGAAGGGCATCTTGGTGTAACAGAAGGTGCCTTTATTAGTGACAAACGATGTCTTCTCCTCATCTTCCTCCGCCATCGGTATCTGGTTGTACCCCGAGAAGGCGTCCATGAAGCTCAACAACTCATAGCCGGATGCCTGGTCCACCAAGTGGTCGATTCTGGGTAGAGGGAAGCTGTCCTTCGGGCATACCTTGTTGAGGTCGGTGAAGTCTACGCACATGCGCCACTTTCCACTGGGCTTCTTCACCAGAACGACGTTGGCGAGCCAGTCGGGGTAGTCCACCGGTCGACCAAATTTGGCCTCGAGGAGTCGCTCTACTTCTTCCTCGGCCGCCCTCTTCTTTTCGCCCACTGCACTTCTCTTCTTCTGTCGAACAGGTCGGGCTTCCGGGTTCGCATTCAACCTGTGGGAGATTACTCTCGGGTCCACCCCGGGCATGTCCGCGGGCGACCACGCGAATATGTCCGCGTTTTCTCTGAGCAAGGCAACGAGGGCCGTCCTTAATGCGGACGGGAGTTTCGTCCCGACGGAGACGGTTCTTTCCTCGTCCGAGGCCACTGGGACCTCCTCCACTTCCTCTGCCGGGGTCGGCCGCTGGTCGTAGAAGTCCTCCCTCTCGTCAGGGATGAGAGCCGTCAGGGGCCGCCTCGGGCTCCCGGGCAGGGATGGCGCCTGGTCGTGGTCTCCGGGCATCTCCCGCCCTCCCCGCACCTGTCCCACCCCCCGCGGGGTCCGGAACTTCATTGTCTGATGTTGCAGGCTGGGGAGCGCCTCGATGGCCGTCATATACGGACGCCCTATGATTCCGTTATACGCCGAGGCGACGTTGACGACGACAAATTGCGCTTCCCTGGTGACGACCATCGGCTCCTCCCCCAGGGTCACGGGCAGGGTGATCGTTCCCTCAGTGGGGATCGCATGGCCGGTGAAGCCAGCGACAGGGCCCACACAGGGCTCTAAGTCTGCGCGCCCCCACCCCATCTTCTCGACCGTTGTCAGAAACAGGATGTCACAGGAGCTACCGGTGTCAATCAGGAGCCGGCCGACGTCAATCGCCCCAATCCAAGCTTCGATGACAAGGGCGTCATTGTTCTGGCTCCATGCCTCCTGACCGTCCTCCTCGGTAAAGGTGATCGGGGGTCGGGGTATCTTCCTTCGCTTTGGTCGGCGGCCGGCACCCGCCATCATCACCGGTCGGGCCTCAGCCTCCCGGATTGCGGGCGCCCATCCCACCGAGGTTGGGCCTCCAGTTACCATCTCAATTCGCATGACTGCCTTCGGGGGGCGGGGCTCCTCCTTATCGCGGTTTGCCAGCGGACCCCGTCCCTCCTCCTCCGGAGGGACTCTCTCTCCTGTCGCCACCCGCCTTCCCGCGACAAAGTTCCCCAGGTGACCCGTCTGGATCAATCGTTCGATCTCTCTTTTAAGGGAGTAACAATGGTCGGTGTCGTGACCGTGGTCCCGGTGATAACGGCAGTATCTCCGGGGGTCCCGCCTCGCTGGGTCCGTCCTCATCTCCCGGGGAGGTTCCGGCAGTAGCCCGGCCCTTGTCGCCGCGGCCAGCACCTCCATCATGGGGGCATTGAGTCGCGTGTAATGCGCCAGTGGGGGGTCTTCTCGTCTTGGGATGACTCCGGGGGGCCTCCGCGCCGGGGCGAACTCGCGCGCCGGGCCGAGGCGATCTCGTGGGCGAGGCTCGGGGGGCTCCCGCCGCGGTAGGGCCATCTGATCGCGGCCTCGGCCCCTCTCTTCCTGCCTCGGCCGAGGGTGCGGCCGGGGTCCGTCCTGGGATGGTTTCGCCGGGGGGAATACGACCTTTGCCCCGAGGGTCTCTTCAGCCAATGCGTGCCTCTCCGCCATTGCAACCAGCGCTTCGTAGTCGGTCGGCGGGTCCCGGAGCAGGGATTTGTGGAGGCTCCGAGTCCGCAACCCCGTCTTGAAGGCCAGCATTAGCACCTCATCGCCGCATGTCACCACCGCCCGCCTTTCTTCCTGAAAGCGGCGGAGGTATCTTCCCGTTCTCTCCCCCTCTCCTTGGACTATCGTGCAGAGATAGTCCAAAGGCTTCTTCTTCGTCCGCCCGGCCCGGAACTCTTGGCAGAACTTGTGTGACAGCTCGCAAAAGCTCCCGACGGACCTCGCGGGCAAGCCGAAGTACCAGTCCAACGCGGTGTCCCTCAGGCTTTGGGAGAAATGTCGGCATAGGAACGCCTCATCCACGTCCTGGGCCTCCATCGCCCCCCGGTATTGTTGCACGTGCGTGAGGGGGTCGCCTCTCCTGTTGTATGTGGCCAAGTGGGGGGGTTTGAACCTTATGGGCCTTGGGGCGGACGTGATCCACCGTGCAAGTGGCGTGGCTTCCTCCGGGTAGGTTGGGCGGCTTGGCGCATCCCCTCTCTTCCATTCGGGGGTCTGGCTTCGGTCGCGTCTCGGCCGTCGACGGTCCTCCGTCCCCGGGGAGTAGCCCGACTGTCGCCCGGCGGGGCTCCTTCCCCGGGTCAAGGACTCGACGGGTTGCGGGCTACGGTTCTCCCAGCGCCAGCTTCTCCCGGCCAGCTCTCCCCGGGCCTCCATCCGTTCTTGATTCTCCCGAAGGAGTCTCTCGCGCTCGGCGGTGAGGAAGCGTAGTTGTCGACAAACGGCTTCCTCGTGCAGGGTATCGGAGGGGTGGTGCTGGTGATGCGGGCCGCCTCCTCCAGGCGGGGATCTATTCAGCAACGGGTCCCGCCCGTTCCCGGGCCGCCGGCCCGTCGCCGTCTCTTCTAGGACTTCTTGGTTGCTCCTGTTTTCCCTCCTTAGCCTCTCGCGTTCCGCGACAATGAAGCGGAGTTGGCGGCGGGCGGCCTCTTCTTCCTGGTAGGCCCTCCGGGCGGTCTCGGCCGCCTCGTCCAAGCGCCTTTGCGCCGCGGCCGCCTCCCCCAGGCGCTTCCACCGCTGCGCAACCTCCACCTCCTCTTCCAGGAGCCTTTGCTGGGCCGCAATCTCCTCCGCGAGCCCCCTGTTTTCTCCCTCCTCCTCGAACTGAAGGCGGAGGTTCCGCCTCACGTTCTGGGGCTCTGAGGGGCCGGGCGGAGGCCCCGTTCCGGTTGTCTGATAGCCTCCCCCGGCCTGAGTGACGGCCTCGAAGCTTTTCAAGACGACGTAGGATGAAGTAGGCTCAGTCTCGGTGCCCACGCCCGGGAGGGCGTCGGACGCCGGAGTGATTTGCAGAGAGAGCGGTTCCTGTCCCACGGAATCTTTGCCGTGGTCAGGGTTCCGCGAGATTGGCATGGAGTCTAACATGGGTGTGACCCTTCGTTCCCACAGACGGCGCCAATTGTTACGAGGTGGAACTCACGTACAATGAATTTGTATTATGGGGAACCAAGGGCACTGTGGTTATATGGAAATGGGGGGTTAGGTAGGCTGCTTTATAAGTGATTAGTGGGGTAAAGAGGTTGGATCCGTTGCCGGTGGAGCTCACGGGATCGTATCTCGTCGGACGCAGCTGAGGAAGGTTGGACGGCGGGAGGCTGACGCTGACTTTGGTCAAGGGGCGAGCTCTCCTGCAGCACGAACAACTCGTCAGAAGGGCGGGGTTGGGGTTCAACCCTTAGCCCCTCTGATGCCTAAGTCAGTAAAAGGGCTTAAATGGGGGGCTAGTCACGCCGGCCGGACTAACGGTGTGTCCACCTCGCGTGACGAGCTATGGGTGGGAGAACAAAGATATGGAGGACCTTTACTCTCGTGTGTGAATAATAGAAGATGAGAGAGAATTTTCCAACCTCTTCTCCGTAAGAGGAGAGGAGGTATTTATACCTGACGGGTGATGACTAGGCGTGCTGAGCTGGCTCGGGTGTCAGCGGAAGCTTCGGACGAGGACGTTGGGAACAGGAGTTCCTGATCTGCCTGTCAGGCGGCGCAACGGCCGAGGGGTGCTTTTGTCGGGATGTCAGGGCCGAAAGCACTAACCGTCGGATAGGTCAGCCGCCTGGGGGTGCTTTGTCAGGCGGTCGGGTGACGTACGTGTCAGTCGTGTCCTTATCCTAGGCTGTTTGTCGTTAGTGACGAACTAAAGGTCGGGCGGGGTCACTCTAGGCGCCGCGGTTCGCGGGGGTCGGGCGGGGCCGTCCCGATCGGGGGTTGTCCGCCCCAGCCGCACCCCTCGGTCGGTCACAGGGTATGGCCCGCTGGTACGGAGGGGTACGTCCGTGCCCGTCCATAGGCCTGGCCTAGCTAGCCGGGCGTCCCCAAGTGCCCTTCCCCGGGGGGTCGGGCGGCTGCGGTTGTCCGCCTCGACCGATTCGGGAAACGCTGCAAGGCGCGCCTGACTCCGTGATGCCCCGGACTTTCGGGGCGGCGGTCCTTTTGTGAAACGGTGAGCTAATGGGGTATGTTAGCGGATCCGGGCGGGAGTCGGGCTCCTACGATCTTTAGGTCGTAACAGTAAAGGGGTTCCCATCTCAAGGTACGAGATCTAAGATATAGAACTTTATTTTCTCAGCTGATATTTCTTACACAATATAGCTTGTCAGACCTGAGACCAACCTCCGTGGGTCGACCTCAGCTGCTTCAAGCTCCCTCTCATCCTTAAGTTCACATATTAACTTAAGATCGAATGGGATTTGGGTCGGGATCCAGATCCGACCCCCATAACATGTCTTTGTGGTGTAAATCTACGAGTCGCCATCTCCCGCGAGGGTCGCTTCCGATCTTCTCAGCCCCGATCGATCGTTGTACCGGCTGTCCGAGGGTCGATCGAGCACCGCATCAACATCTACATCCATCCCTCGGCCCAGGTTCTTCCAATCTATGGTCCCACTTCACTCGTTGATGAGGATCCAACTCAGCCCGAAGGGTCTACGTTAGCTTGACAACTGTCTCGGTCATTTTTGGCCTTGACAATAATGTATTTGGACCAGGACCAGACGTTTGGTGTAGAGTCACCAGATGTCTGGTGTGTCTGATATATTCTTCTTCAAACACGACCATCTGTCAGCCATCTGAAGCTCATTGGCTAAACGTCTGAACAATGGATCAGATATCTGACTAGTGAACCGTAGATGTTTGTTCAGTGAGGCCTTTTTGTGGATTATTTCTCGAGAGCTGTCTATCTTCTCACCCACGTTTTATCAGCCGTCTGAAGTAGGATGATCAAACAAGTGAATAGTCTTCATGTCGCCTAATAGTTCTTCATCGGACGTCTGGTTACTGGAAGATTGGTCATCATTTCTCTTTGGACCAGCTCTACTGTCAACCATCTGATGTTGTTTTCCCAAACGTCTGAACAGTTGATCAATCATTTGGGAATACTTCAACGGGATTTGATGAATATGATTTTCTGCTCATTTATAGATGTTAGACTGCTGTTTTGCGTGTTTGTTTTCTTGATTTTTGTATCGATTTGAGAGATTATTTAACTTAGTTTGTGAGGTGTCACACCCCGTTCCCCAGAATACCGGCAATTAAATTTTTGTTTTTTAAGTATCCTAAATAGTGAGGATGATGAGAGAAAAGAGAGGGAAATGAGAAACAGAACTTGCAGGTCACTGCACACATGCTGGGATAATACAAGTGAAACTCCACAATAATATCAAAGCAACATCACAGATAACATAGAGCAACAACAACACATTTATATAACAACCTTCATTTACATACATAGTCTAAGTTCACCACTACATATACACCGCCACTCTCCACTCCCAAGACAACCATGTCACACTACAAACTACAGTTGCTACTCCTAAAACCCACTCCAAGTCATCACCAACCATGCTACCTCTGCTATCTAAAAAAATAAGGAGGAGTACGTCATTGCGTGCCCCAGTAGGAATCCACTTGGATTTAGAACACCGTTGTAAGGTTATCAAACCACATGCAAGACAAGAGAAATGTCACGCCCCGCTTCCCATTAGACTTGGGAGCGAGGAGGCGAACGGGCACGCTTGTGCAAGTTAGGAGGATGTACTTTTGCTTTTCTTTCCTCCTTGACTTAACACAATAAGCGTCTGTGTGAAAAACCGCAGGTTCTTGCTTGCATTATTTAAAACAACACAGATGAGTAAAACATTATTACAATCTCAAACGTCTCAACGGAATTACAACAATGCAGAAAAGAATAGTAGGTCTTATGACCCGTACAATGAATGAAAAGAAGTGCAATGAAATTTTCACTAGGTCAACAAGTCTTGGTCCACTGGTTCAGCTATCTCAACTAGTCCTCCTGGCGCTATAGCTCGGGATCTGACATACATCCAAAAACATGAATGTATGTCAGTAAGGGTCTGCAAGTAGATGTTAGAACCCAAGGCAGGATATACAAATTTATACTAGATTTAAGATGCAAATATAAATTAAACGAGATAACAATAAAGTTTAGACATGCTGATTTTAAAGTAAACACATCCTAGCATGCAGTTCTAAGCAGTTTAACAAGTAAGGTGAGCAGTTATGATAGGGTAGTTTTAACGAATTAAAGTAAGCACTATAAACATGGCAATCTTAATGCGCGAGCAAGTGTCAACGATTGTTACAATTACAATGCAATGCTTTCTGTCATGCATAGGGTTCTAGCCTTTATGTCATGATGAGTGGGTCGTTCTTCACACGGGGGCTTACCGTGTTTGTTGCTAACCCACCGCATACGGGTGGTGCCATTAAAGAGAGTACCCCGTCATATGCCTAGTAGCCGCTCAACCCTAACCCCACCCCAAAATGTGCTGGAACACGAGCCAGCCTAATTCACGAATTACAAGCACGAATTGTCAACTCACATGACATCACGAAAGTCACGATCTCGCCTTCGAGGTACACGATTTCACGATGTCACACATTTGAATATCATTCTAAGGCATGCAGCAATTTAATAATAAGATCATTTACTTTTATACAGCATTGTCCATGTTACAAGAGTGTTGAAACAGCATTCATAATAATTTAATCAAAATGGTGACCATGAGAATTTGACGAATATGAACAGGAAGCCAACTTTTCTTGTTATTGTCATAAACTAAGATATATCAAGTTATATGCCGTTGGATCACATTTTTTAGTCACGGATGTCATGGTAGTAATATCACGCGTCATTTCACGTGTAGATTTTGAGTTATACAACTTTAAATGTAAAAGATCAAATGAGCATCCAACTTCAAAAATTCATTATAAATTGTACACTTGCCTGATTTCGACGATTTTGATGCCGTTGGGTTCGTCTCGACGGGTACTACGTGTCGATATGTCCGGTTTTCTGTTTCGGATAAACAAATCAATGAATTAGATTTTTCGTGAATGAACACAATATTAAAATTATTCCTAACTTGGGTTTGTCTGATTTTATCGGGTTCTCTGGCTAGGGTGATGTTTATATTATGTTAAATTAACTTGATACGCCTCATTTTATTCTAACTATTAACCTAACGTTGTTTAACAATTATTAACATGTTGGAATTATAACAAGTTAATGTTCAAATTAATATTAATACCATATTAATACGAATCTTATTTTAAGCTAATGGTGTGGTTAACATCATGTTTAATATTACATTCAATACCCAATAGTGTAATGCCCTACATAGCTACTGCACAAGTACTAGAAGGGGGGGTGCATAGTACTTTAAAATAATTAAGAAGATAATTCCTAATTATCTTGCAAACTTCAACCAACAATGCGGAAATGTAAATATAGACAACAAAGAAATGCAATCGCAAACAAAACGATATAACGGGTTCGGATCCACCCAAGTCTCCCCGACTTGTTCCCGGTGATCCTACGTCCCAACCACCCGGATCCCCTCCGGATACTTGAGTTAGAAACATCTAACTCAAATTTGCACTATGAAATACTTGTAGAAAACCTCTACAAGATCAAATCATACATAAATGAAAATGTGACTCCCACAAACCGGGATCACAAACAATCTCTCATAACCGAGAGAAAAACACTTGTTATATCAATGTAAATGAAATACGAACTTACCGACAAAATCCTATGCCTTGAGTAAAACTTACGATTTTAGGGCAAGAAGGATTTTGGGGAAGATGAAGGTCACCAAACCCTAGCTCCAAGTAGATGACCAGCAATGGAAGCCTAGGAGGATGTTGGTGACCTAGAATCAAGCACTTGGCTTGGAATGCTCACAATCAATGAATCTCTCTTTTGAAATTAGAGTGAGGGAGAGATTCTTGAATGGAATGAATGAGCTTTGAATGAGAATTAATTGCTTCTCTTTGATCTCTAAATTTCAATAAATATCAGCCTTGAGTGCAATGAATGCAGCACTCCAAGTATATATAGGATAGAGAAAAGAGACGGTAAAAATCGTGGCATTTAATGCTCCAACGGCTCTATTCTGAAGCAGACTAGTCGGTCAAAGAAGGATCACTGACCGACTAGTTCATCAACTAGTCGGTCGGTGAAACAACATGAACCGACTAAGAACATCCAAAAGAGAAGTTCAGAAGAATATAGAACTAGTCGGTCCAAGAAGACTTGCCAACCGACTAGTTTCACAACTAGTCGGTCGGTGAGTCTTCTTTGACCGACTAAGAGACAAAATAGTATAGTCTGAAAACAAGTTGAACTAGTCGGTCTGAAAACAAATTCCAACCGACTAGTTTCTCGACTAGTCGGTCGACAAACGTTCTTAGACCGACTAAAGATAAACAGTAGCTCAGGCTAAAAACTGAACACAGAACTAGTCGGTCTAAGAAGGATTCCTAACCGACTAGTTTCACAACTAGTCGGTCGGTGAACCTTCTTAGACCGACTAACTGTAAACAGTAAGTGAGCTAGAAATTGAGAAGGCATTCTAGTCGGTTCAAGAAGCTTTGCCGACCGACTAGATTCACATCTAGTCGGTTGGTTCTTCTTCTTGAACCAACTAACATGCACAAAAAGCCGTGAAACGAAGCGCGAAGCTTCGGGAAAGTTTCTATGGGCTTCTATTATGATCCTAGCTCTAAGATAAGATCGTTATGAAGATTAAAACGTAAGACCTACTCAAGGCTTAACATTCTACGAAATGAAGCTAGAAGACTATAAATAAAACTTGACGAACCGTCTTCGAAAGCTTCGATCCAAATCTCTTGACTTCAATAATGTTCCTTGAGCTTCAACGAAGCTTCAAGCATACGATCACGCGCTTTGAGAAGTCTCGAGACGTCGCTTTTGATGTTCATAGAAGTTTGGCGACGATCTCCATAACTGCCTCACAAAGAGTTAGTTCACGATATTTATGTTTGTTCATCATCAAAACCAAATTCGGGGAATCAATACTCAACATTCTCCCCCTTTTTGGTGATGACAAACCAACATAAATAATAATCGAAAATAATGATTCAAATGTAATTTACTTACTCCCCCTGCATTGATGACATGTTAATTCCATATTCAATAATAATCATAAGCATCAAGCAGATGAGTAAAGCATAAAATGTGAATCCAATTATCGAAATTTAGGATCTAAATCCATTTTTATATCTTAACTCCCCCTGAATCTAACATATCAAATTAGATTCTTGGAAAATTGCTTTAAATTATCATTTAGCACATTGTCATTATTAATTCTATCCCCCTTTGGCATTAGCAAAAAAAGTGGGAGGAGAACAACGAAAACAACAATGGCTTCAAATAAAAGCACAGGAGTCGTAGAATACGACCACGGTCCAAATGACACCAAAGGAAAATACGAATTAAATCAAAGCGTGCCAACGTGACCTTAGTCGAAAATCGAAAAATAAAATCATCAAAACTCAAATTAATTTCACGAATTGAGTTATGGAATATACTCTCCAATATCAACATTCTTGATGAGTTTAGTGCATGGAAAACAATTCTATGTTTCCATAGAAATAATTTCTATTAAATCAAGATTTAATCGTCGAGCGACGAAGTCAACATCAGAGACAATAATATAATGTGCACATAAGAAGTAAAAGGCAAAATGATGTATATATATATATATCAAACATGATACAACAAAATGTATACATCCGCCAACATACAAAATAGCGATCCTCAGATCGGGGCACATCATACAACATATATTAGAACATATATCGAAGTATCTCAAAAACATACAGACATCCATCCAAAATACATCAAAATACATCAAAATCCAGAACCACCCAATCTATCCTACCCAAACTCTCACTACTAGATATATCATCCAAAGTGCATCGGGAGAGTCCTCCAAGCAAGCTGAGGAGGCAGAGGCAGGGTCAGCAGCAGCAGCAGGCTCTGCAGACGGGGTGGTGGTCACTGGATCAGCAGGAGTGTACACAGAAGGTAACGTCGCTACGGGAGTGGCCTCGGGAGCAGCAACAAAAGAAGTATCCACCGGAGGAATGGTTGCAACAGGTGTGCTCTCGGGGGCACCGACAGACGTAGCAGCAGCAACAGCAGATCCAACGAGCTCCTGGAGCTCATCCTCATACATCTCCTCATCGTCAGAAACAGACGGAGGAACCTCAATGCCAAGGTGACGGCAGATGCAAGAGAGCATCTCCTCAGACCTAGAGACATGAGACTCCACACGTCTCAAGGAAACGGCGAACTCAGCAAGAGTGGGAGCAAGAGGAGGAGCAGAAGCTGAAGCAGAAGCTGAAGGGGTCGTCTTCTGAACGTGACGAAGTGCCGCAAGAGACTTCTTGACGGCCGTCGCATTCAGAGGAGGACCAAGGGGACGCTCGTCATCAGGAGGGAAAGGGACTTTGAAATGACGGAAGACGAGGGTCAGAAGACAGGGATAAGGAATGTGAGCTGATTTTATGGATTTCCTAATACACTCGAAGGAATCCATCTTGTCAAGAATAATCCTAGCCCAATTGATCTCGCTCCCCATGAAGAGAGCATAGATCAGCTTAAGAAATGGCTGGGATGGCAAGCTCGATGAGCCGTACTTCGGAAGGAGGCACGACTTCAGAATGAGATTCAAGACCCAAGCGTTGGGCTTGAAGGATTTGGATGGTACGCCAATCATGGCGGGAGGGATGACGTGGAAAATCTCAGAGAGCATGGCCTGGTCAAGGACAGAGATATTAGCTGGAAGGAGGCCAGACGAGGAGACACCAATCAATTCCCCTAAGATTTCTACTGTGAGGATAATCGGTGTCCCCAAGACAGTCGTCTCAATGGAATGGGTCTCGTCGTACTGACCCCGGACACGGTTCGCGTAAAATAGCTTGACTAGACGGGGGTAAGGGTCTGGATTCGCCTTAGGCTTATGGCGAAGATAATCGATAAGTCCACTATAGGATAGGAGATCGGCTAGGTGAGGGAAGTCAGAGAACTGAACGAAGTGCTCCAATAGCAGCGGGCAGAGCTCAATACGGTTGTATGCCGTGAGACACATCGGGTCATCACGACATAGCGAAATATCGACACCGCCAACTGTCATGGTAGCCTTCCCCTTAGATGGTCGGGTACTAGAAGTGGGACGAGAGCTAGACCTAGGAGGAGGAGTAGGAGCCCTAGCGGTATGCTCGGACTCCGGAATATATTCCGTGTCGGAATCAGAATCAGCAGGAGGAGTGGGTGCATGGAATGAAGCGGGAGACAAGAGCTCTTTCCTAAGCTTAGGTTGAGATCTAGGCTTAGCGGTCGTTGTCCTCTTCTTCTTAAGAGGAGGCGAAGAAGACGAGGGATGGGTGGGTTTGGCTCAAAGCTTGGGAGGAGTTCGTTTAGGTTACGGGGGGTCCGAAGGAGGTGTCTCAACGGTCAAAGGTGACGGGCTAAATGGACGGATGGGTATTCGTGTCTTCGCCATAATCGTGACGAGACAACGCAATCAACCGAACGAGATATCGAAATCTAAAAACCCTAGGAGCAAACCCTAGGCCGAACAAACACTAACACAAACCCTAAAGAACGAACTGAAATCGGATAAACCTAGGTCTAAAAGCTGAGAGGGAGGATACCTAGGTCGACATGAGAGAGATGATCGGCAAACGACGGAAGAGATGGCCGGAAATCGATGATCGACGAAGGAGGAAGTCGAAGAGACGAAGGAGGAAGTCGAAGAGACGAAGGGGTTACGGGGGTTTTAGAGCTGGGAGAGAAATTTCGCATCGACTAGAATAGATTCTAGTCGGTGCGGGGCTGAGTTAATTGACTGAAATGCGAAAAGACAAAGCAGTCCCCGTTGCATTTAGTCGGTCACAGTTCAAGCACTGACCGACTAGATGACGATCTAGTCGGTCGGCCATTGAGCTTGAACCGACTAAGTGCAAACAGTAACTGAAGCCAAAATTCTGAGCAAGAATTAGTCGGTCTAAGCTCATTCACTGACCGACTAGAACTGAATCTAGTCTGTCGGCCAATGAACTTGGACCGACTAAGAGAGTCCAAAATTTTGAAATTTAGAAATTTTGAGTTCTCTCTTAATCGCACTTGGACGAAACATCGAAATACTCTCATTAATCATTATACTACCCCATTAAACATCGAAAATCCTAAATTTGACGTTCATGAATAAATCGAGTATAAATTCCGAAAATTCAATCCAG
This sequence comes from Scilla litardierei, assembly GCA_030789695.1. Classification (NCBI taxonomy): domain Eukaryota; kingdom Viridiplantae; phylum Streptophyta; class Magnoliopsida; order Asparagales; family Asparagaceae; genus Scilla; species Scilla litardierei. The sequence goes on along the minus strand of CM061137.1, from coordinate 11,308,497 downwards.
AAAATCCCAATTAATCTAGCATGAGCATATATAAATTTTAATATCATGCACGATTATTGAACATATGAATCCTAAAGCTCGGATTCACAAATAATCCCCAATTCTTGACGTAACCGTACAAAGGAGTCTTCCTTTAGTGGTTTCGTGAAAATATCGACGATTTGCTTCTGGGTTTCAACGTACACTAAAATGATGTCCTTTTTAGCAACATGATCATCTAAGAAATGGTGACGGACATCTATGTGTTTAGAACGGAAATGGTGTACCAGATTCTTAGAGAGACATATTGCACTTTGGTTGTCCACCATGATAGGGCAAGTATCACAGTTTATACCAAAGTCTTTAAGAGTGTGTCTCATCCAAAGAACCTGAGCACACGCGGTACCGGCGTCAATATATTCCGCCTCGGTGGTTGAAAGTGATACGGAATTCTGCTTCTTGGAAAACCAAGAGACAAGAGAATTTCCTATAAAATGGCAAGTGCCACTAGTACTTTTCCTGTCGGATTTGCATCCCGCATAATCTGCGTCACTATATGAGATTAACTCATATGTGCTAGACTTTGGATAAAGTAATCCAAAGTCGAGTGTGTAACTTAAATAACGGAAAATTCGTTTTACCGCTACTAAGTGAGATTCCTTAGGTTGAGACTGATAACGAGCACATACACATACGGTAAACATAATATCGGGCCTACTTGCGGTAATATATAGTAAACTACCTATCATACCTCGATATAGACGAATGTCTACATCTTTACCACCCAAATCCTTATCAAGATGTGTAGTAGTGCTCATTGGAGTCTTTTTCCCGGAGGCATTCTCCATTCCAAATCGCTTTAGCAACTCCACCGTGTACTTGGTTTGGTGGATGAAGATTGCATCGTTCATTTGGCGAATTTGGAGACCTAAGAAATATTTGAGCTCACCCATGTGGCTCATCTCAAATTGATCATTCATAACATTAGAAAACTCTTCGCAAAGAGTGAAGTTAGTAGCACCGAAAATGATATCATCAACGTAAATTTGAACTTAAATAATATCAATATTCGAATACTTAACAAATAATGTCGAATCAACTTCTCCCATTTTAAAACCCAAATCCAAAAGAAAATTCTTTAGACGGTCATACCAAGCTCGAGGAGCTTGTCTCAAACCGTAAAGTGCGTTCTTAAGTTTGAAAACGTGATTTGGAAATTTTTCATTTATAAAACCCGGAGGTTGAGAAACGTAAACTTCCTCAACAACATCTCCATTTAAAAACGCACTTTTTACATCCATTTGAAACAGTTTAAAATCTTTATGGCATGCAAAAGATAATAATAATCTAATAGATTCTAATCTAGCTACCAGAGCAAAGGATTCTTCGAAATCTATTCCTTCCTCTTGACGGTAGCCTTGAGCAACTAACCGAGCTTTGTTCCGAATGACGATTTGGTTTTCGTCGGTCTTGTTCTTGAAAATCCACTTTGTTCCTATAACGGTGTGGTTCTTCGAAGGCAATGAAACAAGCTCCCAAACCTCATTCCTCTCGAATTGAATGAGTTCCTCCTCCATGGCTAGGATCCAAGCACTATCTTCACACGCTTCGCTAATATTCTTTGGCTCTATTGAGAAGGCAAAGGCACAATGAGCGAAGTAGTTGACTTGAGATCTCGTCTTGACACTATCAAGGATGTTGCCAATGACTTGCTCATGGGGATGGTCACGAACGGTATGAAGCCGTTTGGGAATTCCCTGATCACTAGGAACATTCTCAAAAGATTCATTAGTAGGGTTAGTATCAATAGAATCAATAGAATTAGAATTACCAATAGAATCACATAAGACATTCATGGAGTCATCATCATTAGTAATTCTAGTTGGGACAAAACCTTCATTTAATGAAACATGAAGCGATTCCTCGATCGTTGAGGTTCGTTTGTTGTATATCCGGTAGGCTTTGCTACGGGAGGAATATCCAAAAAATATCACCTCATCGGATCTTGGATCGAATTTGTCCAAACTACCAGACGTGTTTTTAATAAAACATTTTGCGCCGAAAACTCGAAAATGTTTAACTTGAGGCAATCTACCAAACAACAATTCATAACAAGTTTGTTTGGTGCCGGGCCTCAAAAGTATTCTATTAACCACATAGCAAGTGGTATGTACCGCTTCCGCCCAAAATTGATGGCCAAGTTGGCTATCATCAAGCATAGTGCGAGCACATTCCACTAGCGTCCTATTCTTCCTCTCAACAACACCATTTTGAGGGGGTGCGCGAGGGAAAGAAAAAGTGTGAGTAATACCAACTTCATCACAAAACGTTGAGAAAGACTCATTCTCAAATTCCCCTCCATGATCACTACGAATAGTGATAATGGTGGTTCCAATGAGATTTTGTACTTTCTTAACAAAAATTGTGAAGTTTTCAAAAGCATCATTTTTATTACTTAAGGAAAATACCCAAGTAAATCTATAAAAGTCATCAACGATGACAAGTCCATATCGTGCATTTCCTAATGAAGCAACTCTAGTTGGCCCAAAAAGATCTAGATGTAATAGCTCTAGAGGCCGCTTAGATGAAATGCTTTTCTTAGGTTTAAAAGACGATTTTGGAAGCTTGCCTCGTTGACACGAGTCACAAAAGCTTTTCTTTTGAAAGACAAGCTTAGGAAATCATTTAATAGAATTTAACTTGGAAAGCTTAAAAAGTGTTCCAAAGTTCACATGACCAAAACGTCGATGCCATAAGTGTTGTTCACTCGTGTTGGCAATGAGACATTGTTCATGCGATTTTGGAAGATCTAATATATAGATATCCTTATGGCGTGTGCCAGAGAATAATACATCATTAGTATTTTTATTCAAAATATGGCACATTCCTTTCGCAAAGCTAAATTTGTAACCTTTGTCACAAAATTGACTTATTGAAATACGATTGTGGTTTAATCCTTTAACAAGGTAAACATCACATATTAATGGTTTAGAAGGATTACCTACTTTACCAACACCTATGATGGTTCCGCTCTCGTTGCCTCCAAAGACGACACGGTTTCCATTTGCAATGGGCACCACTCCGGAGAGCAATTGAGCGTCACCCGTCATGTGTTTTGAACACCCGCTATCAAGTATCCAATTATTCTTGGAGCTAAATTTGGATTTGTTGCTCCTTTTCTTTTTCTTGAGTACCTAAAGATAGAAAAATATCGTATCATGGTACCCAAGGTCATTGGGTCCTAAAAGATTAGACCTTTGGAGGCCAAGTCCAATTGGACTTAGACTTCCCCACATAATTATCAATATGCACTACATTCATGAAATAAGAATTCACGTAAACTTGTTTTTCATGCATATTTGTGTCCTTCGGGCTCCAAATAGTGAAGATTTTGGGAGCCATATTCCTATTGGGAGCATGCATGCGTTGTTGATTTCTACGTGATGCATGTCGTGGATAGGCATATGGCACATGATGAAATGGTGCATGATGATAATTGTTCATATGATGGTGTGGGTGAACATATGCATGTGAAGGAACACGAGCGTGAGGGTGTCTCACATGGTGTGCACGTGCCCATGGATGTGGTGCATAAAAATCATCATATGTGTGAACATGTGGAGTAGGATGTGTGTTCCTACGTGTCATGGTATTGGTGTACATATAAGCATGACCCTTCTTTGGAGGTCCACCCAAAGTGGGTTTCTTTCTAAACGAGGGTGTGTACGAGGTGGAAGCACCATGGGTAGATGAACTACCAATAGAGTGTTTGCTCCCACTCGTCGAGGCATCGGAAGTTGGCCTAACAAAGGTAGTGGCCGATTTAGATGAATTCCCCATCTTATATCCCAAGCCAATGTGGTGATTGGTCGGAAGTAAGTCATTTAGGATTTTATCCAAATGGTCCTTACCCTTATTGAATTTATTAATTCGGCCTAATGTGCACTCATACTTCTCGGTAAGAGAATGCATAGAAGCATCCAAAGTGGATACTTGCGATGTGAGTACACAAACGCGAGATTTGAGATTCTCATTCTCAATACTCAAAGTTGAGTTTCGAGAAATCAAATCCGCCATGTCACGTTCATCCGAGTTCTCAATATAAACATGGTCAAGTTGAGATTTGAGATTTACAATCTCATTTCTCAAGTCTTCAACAACGGTCGCGTTGTTGATGACGATAGGTTTAGGCGAGTTTTGGAGACTAACTAACTCATCTTTGGTCTTAGTATATCTATTTACTAATTTAGAATATTTAGACCAAATTTGCTCGTTAGCTAATCTAAGATCGTCCATTGTTACCTCATCGCCTTCATCCTCGCTATCATCGGAGGAAGACTCTTGATCATGTTCCTCTCTTGCCATGAAGCACATGTGTGCTTGCTCCACTTGCTCATCATCCGACTCTCCACTTGATGAATCCTCGGAGTCGGTGAATGTCCCGACAAGTCCTTTCTTGTACCCTTTCTTGTACTTCTTGGACTTGTCGAACTTTGGCGCCTTCCATTTTTCCTTTTGCTTGTTTTGAGGACAATCCGCTTTCATGTGTCCTGGCTTATTGCATTTAAAGCACAAAGGAGCGGAGGCGTTAGAAGAACTAAATTTAGACTTGTTCTTAAAATTACCTTTCCGGAAGAACCGGTTGAACTTCTTTGCCATGAGGGCAATGGATTCCAAGTCCAACTCTTCTTCCGATTCTTCATCATCGGTAGATGTAGATGTGGATGGAGCGGCCTTGAATGCAATTGCCTTTTTCTTTGGCTCGTCTTGCTTCAAGTAGGACTTCATCTTGTCCTGCAACTTAAGTTTGCTATCCTTGCGTACCTCATAAGACATCAAGGTACCCATTAGTTGAATAACAGTATACTTACTCATATTGTTACCTTCCTCGATGGCGAAGGTACGTTTCTCCCAACAAGAAGGAAGTCCATCGATGATCTTCGAGACTTTCTCCTTTTGGGTGTAGGTCTTACCAAGAGCCTCCAACTCGTTGGTGATGTCGACGAAGCAAGCATAGTACTCCTTCATCTTCTCACCCTGTTTCATATGAAATAACTCGAAATCTTTATTAACAACTACGAGTTTAGAGTCTCTTTCCCTACTCGTTCCTTCATGCAAGATGAGGAGGGAGTTCCAGATTTGATATGCACTCTTACATGTGCATATCTTGTTGAAGTCCTCGGGCTCCAAAGCACATTGCAAGGCATTCATTGCCTTGGCATTGCTTACCTCCGCGGCGACCTCCGCGGTAGTCCACTTCGCGAAATCTTTTTCTTCGGGCTCGACGTACTCTGTCAACGTGGCTCTCCACAATGAAGCACTCCGGAGGACGGTTTCCATCCGGCATTTCCAGTACCCATAGTTGGTACCGTTGAAGAAGGGAGGCCTCGTCAAGGAGTGTCCTTCCATCACCGAAGAAGCTCCTTTATGGTTCCTGAAGGTGTTGTAGTCTGAAGGTGGACGAACGCTTTTGTTGTCGTTGGAAGACATAGCTAGGTACTTGGCTCTGATACCAAATGTAATGCCCTACGTAGCTACTGCACAAGTACTAGAGGGGGGTGAATAGTACTTTAAAATAATTAAGAAGATAATTCCTAATTATCTTGCAAACTTCAACCAACAATGCGGAAATGTAAATATAGACAACAAAGAAATGCAATCGCAAACATAACGATATATCGGGTTCAGATCCACCTAAGTCTCCCTGACTTGTTCCCGGTGATCATACGTCCCAACCACCCAGATCCCCTCCGGATACTTGAGTTAGAAACTTCTAACTCAAATTTGCACTATGAAATACTTGTAGAAAACCTCTACAAGATTAAATCATACACAAATGAAAATGTGACTCCCACAAACCGGGATCATAAACAATCTCTCACAACCGAGAGAAAAACATTTGTTATATCAATGTAAATGAAATACGAACTTACCGACAAAATCCTACGCCTTGAGTAAAACTTACGATTTTAGGTCAAGAAGGATTTTGGGGAAGATGAAGGGCACCCAACCCTAGCTCCAAGTAGATGACCAGCAATGGAAGCCTAGGAGGATGTTGGTGACCTAGAATCAAGCACTTGGCTTGGAAGGCTCACAATCAATGAATCTCTCTTTTGAAATAAGAGCGATGGAGACATTCTTGAATGGAATGAATGAGCTTTGAATGAGAATTAATTGCTTCTCTTTGATCTCTAAACTTCAATAAATATCAGCCTTGAGTGCAATGAATGCAGCACTCCAAGTATATATAGGATAGAGGAAAGAGAGAGCAAAAATCGTGGCATTTAATGCTCCAACGGCTCTATTCTGAAGCAAACTAGTCGATCAAAGAAGGATCACTGACCGACTAGTTCATCAACTAGTCGGTCGGTGAAACAACATGAACCGACTAACTGAAGAACATCCAAAAGAGAAGTTCAGAAGAATATAGAACTAGTCGGTCCAAGAAGACTTGCCAACCGACTAGTTTCACAACTAGTCGGTCAGTGAGTCTTCTTTGACCGACTAAGAGTCAAAATAGTATAGTCTGAAAACAAGTTGAACTAGTCGGTCTGAGAACAAATTCCAACCGACTAGTTTCTCGACTAGTCGGTCGACAAACGTTCTTAGACTGACTAAAGATAAACAGTAGCTCAGGCTAAAAACTGAACACAGAACTAGTCGGTCTAAGAAGGATTCCTAACCGACTAGTTTCACAACTAGTCGGTCGGTGAACCTTCTTAGACCGACTAACTGTAAACAGTAAGTGAGCTAAAAATTGAGAAGGCATTCTAATCAGTTCAAGAAGCTTTGCCGACCGACTAGATTCACATCTAGTCGGTTGGTTCTTCTTCTTGAACCAACTAACATGCACAAAAAGCCGCGAAACAAAGCGCGAAGCTTCGGGAAAGTTTCTATGTGCTTCTACTATGATCCTAGCTCTAAGATAAGATCGTTATGAAGATTAAAACGTAAGACATATTCAAGGCTTAACATTCTACGAAACGAAGCTAGAAGACTATAAATAAAACTTGACGAACCGTCTTCGAAAGCTTCGATCCGAATCTCTTGACTTCAATAATGTTCCTTGAGCTTCAACGAAGCTTCAAGCATACGATCACGCGCTTTGAGAAGTCTCGAGACGTCGCTTTTGATGTTCATAGAAGTTTGGCGACGATCTCCATAACTGCGCTCACAAAGAGTTAGTTCACGATATTTATGTTTGTTCATCATCAAAACCAAATCCGGAGAATCAATACTCAACAAATAGCAATAATGCCCCAAAACCCAACAATCTTAAAACCCAATGGGCTATACCCAATACACAATAAGAAACTTAAACCCAATAGTAGTTAAAACCTAAATAAGATAACTTTAAACCCAAACCCAATAAGAAACTTTATACCTCTCTCTTATCTTTTATTTCCTTTCATTACTACTATCTTCTTTCTTTACTCTTTCTTTATTCTTTTAAGGCTAACCCTTTCTCTCAGGCTCCCTCTTACTCTCTCTTTAACTCTCTGTGTCTCTCTGTTTCCCTGCCTTCCTCTCTTCATTTTCTTTTTTTTTATTTCACCCACAACATGTCACGCAAAGGGGGCTTACGCACGGGGGCTGGGGTTCATGCTCGCAGGAGGAGGCGCTGGCCGGCGGCACAGGACATCGACGGCGGGGCTTCTCCAGCGGTTCTGGGCGGATCTCCGACGTAGGGTGGTCGGGGCGGCGCGTTTTCCGGCGGCAGCAGAGACACAGCGACGGCACGCGCAGGGAGAGGGTGGAGGCCGGCCTAGGGGAGATGGAGAAGGAAGGAGAAGGTTGGGAGAGATCTGAAACTGTTGATTTATATATCTGAAATTTCAAAGTTGTTTCAAAAGGGGTTTATCTGAAATTGAGAGAATCTGAAGTTGTGTTCAGATTCCTCCTCTTGTTCTTGATTTCTGGTTTCAAAAATCAGCTTGGGGTTTTGTTTGGGAAATGGGTTTTGGGAAGCAATTTAGGGGATTGATTTGTGATCGTGCCCGGATGTACACCCAGAGAACGGTTGTAGTTTTACCGCAAGCACACGGTATAGCAGCGAGCGGGTTATCGAACACAGGGAGGACGAATGACCGTGCTTGATCCAATCAACCTGGCTATTTAAGAAGAGAGAAATTTGCCTTTGGCGATCCTGTCACAATCGTCAGACAAAGTACGGAAATATCAAATCAAATAAAGAACGTCTAGGGAATGGGGAATTCCCGCTACTCACCATATTTCGTAAAAGTGGTTCATCGGCATCAAAATTGCTAGAATAAGATGTTGGATGAACTAGTCGCAACTGAATGTAGAACCAAGCTCACGCTCTCGCGCTGTTGCCGGCCTATAGCTATCCTAGGTTCGGGCCCAATCTCTTGCAAACCCTAGCCTAGGGAAGCTAGCATTAGGATCAACATCATCGTTCAATCGCGCACCGAGCCCAATCTCCTGCAAACTCGGCCCACGACCTAGATTGGGATAGTTCCTACCCGTCCAATCTCTTGCAAACGGGTATTGGCGCGGAATTGGAACCGGAAACCCTAGTATCGGTCCAATCTCTTGCAAACCGATACTACGGAAATTCGATTCCAACCCAGTTCGGATTTCTAGGGTTTCCTATCGAATTGGGATCCAATCTCTTGCAAATCCCAATCGATGTGAATTCCTAGCCATCCGTAGTAAATTGATCCCAATCTAATCCCTAATAGCAATTCTAACAAAATTCCTACCAATTCATCACGATCATGAAATAGGGCTTGTAGGGTTCATCCCCACGCCCCAAGACGTGGCGACTACTCACAATTCATAGCAAGATCACAAAAATAATCAATGAAATAAGCAATAGAATTCATCACAATATTGAGATATGCAATAAAAATAGAATTTTTAGAGAAGAGAAAACACAAACCAATGGAGTTCTTCAATTAATCCAACAAAAATCCAATTTTGTCTCCTCTCCAATCACAAGAATAGAACTAAAAAGCTAATCTAAAAAGCTACAAAAAGTCTAAGAGAAAAAAAAGCTCTTGAAACTAGGGTAAAAACAGGGGTTAAATACCCCCCAAAATCGTCCAAAAACTGTGACCAAAATACCCCTGCGCAGCCTGTTTTCCGCAATTTTCGCTACAGGCAGCGCGTCGCACTCGGCCGAGTGACAAAAGTCGCTCGGCCGAGTGAAAACCCTGTAAATTTCCAGTAAGTCTCGATCTTCAGGGGTCTTCACTTCGGGGGCGGCTCGGCCGAGTGAGTTGTCGTCACTCGGCCGATGGCTTCATGGTACTCGGGCGGTCGGGATTATCCACTCGGCCGAGTGGGTCTTCTGAAGCTCAGGCAGCCGAAAAACAGTAACTTGGCGATTTTTGAATGGCTTCGTCTGGGCGCCACTCGGGCGGACGGGGTCTCGTCACTCGGCCGATGTGGTCTCCGTCGCTCGGCCGAGTGCACATATGAATCGTGTCTGATCTGGTCGGCCGAGCGGTGTCTCGCTGGTCGGCCGAGTGACTCCTTCACTCGGCCGAGTGGGACACAAAAAATGCCCAGATTGCTTGTTTTGGCCTCCTCGTCGCTCCTGCGACGTCCGTTCTTCTTCCGCTCCTCTCCAACAGCAAAATACCCCTCGGGGAGGTCGTCGGTGACCCTCTGGAGTAAGCGCATCTCGAGATCACTCCAAATCGCGCCAAATCACCTGAAATGCGACAAAAACAACAAATCGTGAAAAGCATCGCAATATCGTCGATATATCGTGAAAAACATGATTTGGGCGATCTAAATGGCATGCAAACATGCGGGAAAAAGGTGTAAAATGAGGAGTGATCAAAATCCCCCAAGCTTACCTCTTACTCGTCCTCGAGGAAGATAAGTAAAAGGCGAACCCGGTGGATTCGGAAAACGAAAACGGCGAAAAAAATGAAAAATGAAGAAGGGAGAAGAATGAAAAACGAAATAAAAATAAAGAAGAAAGAAAGAAGCGAAGAGGTAAGCCGCTAGATCATTTTCTCAGGACGTGGGTTCCGCTTACTCGTATAGCATGTACTGAATGAAAAACACATGTCAAAGAGTTTTATTTTGATATCATAGTATAATGGCGCAAATAGAAATAGAAAACCCACGAGCAACAATATAATCATGAAAAACGGAATAATCTTATAATTAACATCGTCTGAATCATTTAAAGCGGTATACAAATCACAGATCACACTTTTCAATTGAATGCTTTCTATCAGGAGTATAAGAGTATCACACTATAGAATAGAGAGAATAGAAAAGTATGGATTTCATGATATGAATGCTAGGCTTAGATTTCTGGATGTCGTAAAGCTAAAAATAATCTCACCGAGTATAGAATATTACTTAGCCTAGGTTGTCGTGCAACGTCAAGTAGTCACTCTCTCACACATCAATGGATCCCCTCCCCCAAGCTTATCCATAAGCGTGGTGGCATAAAAAAAATATTTACATCCCCATTTTTAAAAAGCTCCAAAAGCAATGAAAAGAGAAGAGAAAGAAAGAAAGTGAGATGGGATCTTTTATCGAGGATTTTTCCTCTTTTCTTTTTCTTTTTTTTTCTTTTTTTTCGATGCAATAGCATATATACACAACGATCCCAACTCAAAGAGAGATAATGATATACAAGAATATTTTCTCTTTTCTCTTTTTTTTCTTCTTTTTTTTTGAATAAGAAATTTGGAGCTAGGAATTAATAGCGGGGTAAATGCCATATAATAGAATCGCTAAGGGGAGATTCACCAATGATTTTAAAAGTAGAGAAATGATGTTCAAGATTTGTGGAGAAAGAAATGAATATATCTCTCGGTTCACTCTATAAGACATGCACGACAACTTCAGCAGGGTAATCTAATCTGCTCAGTTTCGATCACAAAAAAGCTAACTAATCCAGATTTATCATAGCTAACATCATTCAATCATCCTGAAGTGAAATGTACAGTTCATGCATATAGAAGTGATATAGGAAAAGAAATCAGTACTCCAGATATAGGCATTCAATGCGTGAATCTTGGTGTGTTTTCTGTGATAGCATACATATGAATATTCAGACTCAGCTAATAATAAAATTTCATCCATTTTCATGTGGAAAAAGTGTGGGTTACTATCTCTAGATGCAAGGCAGGTCATAGCATATGATATCAGAAATAAAATCTAAGACATGACAAATATAGCATGCAAATAGAGTAAGCTAACTCCACGTCATCATCATCACAGAAAAGTCATCTCTAGCATGAGATGAAAAAGAAAGAAATAAAGATAAAGGGAAAATAGAACTATTTACAATGCGGCACGCAGAAAATAAGAAAAACGTGATGCATGGCAAAATAAAAGAAAAATGATGAAAAATAAGTGCAAAAGCGAAGAATGGTGTGAAAAACTAAAAATAAAGGTGGCAAATCGAAAAAGAACGTGAGAACTCACTCCCCCAAGCTAAATGGCACAGTGTCCTCAATGTGCAAAGTGTGGCACACCGAGAGACAAGTAAAGGGAGGGGTAAGTGAGGATGCATGCATGATGAAAAAAAAATGAAAATAAAAAGAAAAATAAAGAAATGAAAAATATGATGCGGACATGATGCATGCAGGAATGGAGTGATACAGATATAAAGATGGGGCACCAAAAACTCTCCCTCTCTCCCAAAAAAGATATATAAGGATATGGTCTGAATGAGAAACCCAAAATAAGTGAGGGGAGGGGGGGTGGACAAAAAGGCAACAGGACCCAGCAGAAACGGGCAGCACAACGGCAGGAAAAATCGATGGCATCAAGGGTGCCTAAGAAGGTGGTGCTGCGCCGTCTCCGTCCTGAGGCGGAGGTGGTGGGGGTGGCTGGACAGGCCGCTGAGCGGGTGTGGGTGTGGAAGTGGAAGCAGGCTGAGTGTGTGTGGAAGTGTGGGTGGGAGCCTGTTGGGTGGGTGGGGGTACGCGGGGGAGACGCTCCAGGACCTGGGTAAGACAGTAGTGAATCTGCGGGAGCAGGTCAAAGCGGCCGGCCATCGCAGAGACGGTGGAGGACAGGGTCATAAGGTCGCCTCTGAGGCCACTCACCGCCCCCTCTAGAGCACGAATGCTCTGAAGTACAGTGTCGGGGGGAGGTGGTGCAGAGGGACGCACCGGTCAGGGCTGTGCAGGGCGGGGCTGGCGTACTCGGGTCGCGTATGTGACGGGCTCAGTGGTGAAGGGAACGAAAGGTGCTGCGCTCGTAAATGTGGGCCTGGCCTCAGTGTGAGGCCGGGGCACCGGCTGGTGAGAAGTGGAGGCAGCAGCAGCGAAAGAAGAGTGTAAAAGTGGCAGCGAGGCGGCCAGAGAGGTCAGTGGCACAGAAGTGTGGACAGACGCCACGACACTCTCGGAAAATACAGCAGCAGTGGAAACAGAGGGCTCTCCACACTCAACTACGGTCGGCGGGCGCTCGGGTGGTGCAGAAGAAACAGGCTCAGCAGACAGAGGGCTAGTGGTGGTGGTGACAGCCGCGGAAGCAGTGGAGGTGGGCTCAGCTAAGGTACTCCTGACACAGACAGAGGTGGGGACAGAGGTGTCAGGAGCAGAGGAAACATCAGGTATAGGCTGAGGGGCCACGGGGTCAACAGGGGCGGCAGGCTCGGCAGGGGCGACAGGGTCTGCGGGGGCAGCGTGGGCAGCGTGGGCCTGCTCGGCCTCCTCGGCCTCGAGCACGTAAGCAGCGGGGATGAGAACATCCATCGCAGGGAGCCAGTCCACGTGGGCTGGTGCAATCTGAGTCCGAGCTGGGCTCGGAAGAATCATGTATTCAGCACCGTAAGGGCCGTGCAACCAGACCCAGTGACGCTCACCGTGCGGACGAAGCATCTTCATCCGGGCCATAACATCGATCGACAAAGAAGTGGGGCCCGGTACTCGTCGCAGGTCGTCAGGGAAGTCCTCGCCGGTCATAAGGGCAAGCAAGGTGATCAGGCCGCCGCAGCATATCGGTGAGCGAGCGCCCATCGATATAATGATGCGGTCCAAAAACCAAGCCGCGACATCAATCACGACGGCGGGGACAAGCTCATCGCCATCCCTAGATAGAGCTCTGGGCCGTGTCATCGCGTAGAGCATGTAGAGCTCTGGCGTAGACATCGTGCCCGGCTCATATCTGGCCAAAAAGGTAGTCGCCATAAGGCGCTGAGCAATACGGAGGCAGGGATGGACAATGGCCGAGGCCTTGGCCCTACTAGGGTCAAAGGCAGCGTGAAGACCCGTAATACGGGCCCAGAAGGCACCTGCGTCGAAGGAAGGTGGGGGGATATGGGTGGGGCCGTAACCGCGATCGGCTCCGGGGACATCGGGCCACGAGAAAAATGCTCTCATCATACCGAGAGTGACCTGGCACTCCCGGTCCATGAACCGAAACGAGCATCCCTCGTCGGTCCGGGCGATCGAACTAAGAATCTCAAGTGTCGGGCGGGTAAACGTGTCCGCCGACACCTGAAAGAAATCTCGCCAGCCCACGTTGTCGTACAACGTGAGCATCCCCTCTAGTACCCCCAAGCGTCCTAGGTCGGCAAGGTGTGCAAACCTGGAGGGTACGATCGAGCGCTGGGAGATACGCTCGAAGACGGCGCGGTGTGCGTCGTCTCGGAACGTAATCCCGAGCGGCCTGACCAGTGGAGCCGGAGGTGGTGGCTGTGGAGCGGCAGGGAGTGGTTGTGCGGGCTGTGCGGGCTGTGTGGGCGCTGCAGGCTGTGCGGGGTGCGCGGGGCCTGTAGGCTGTGCTGGGTGGATGGGGTATGTGGGAGAAGGCGGAGGAGAGTCCTCCAACTCATGGGAGGGGCCGGCGTCATCCGACCGCTTCCGCTTGGCGGAAGCTCTCTTCGACCGCGGTCGTGTCCGGGGCGGCATATCGGCCCCGAGCGCGAGCCGAAAAAGTGTAAAAAGTGCGGCGTGTGCAAAATAAAGGAAAGAGTGTACCCCGACACGCCGTGAGTGCTAAGTAATGGAAGAGTGCGAAGACAGCGCCTCTGCGAAGCCCAAATCAGTCCGTAGAAGCTCCCCTGGGCTCCCCTAAGCTCCCAAAAACAACCTGCGCATGAAATGGAGATATCAGCGGGTAATATTCAAAACGTATGGAGCATTAGGGGTATAATAGATAGATATAGAAATTGATTAGGGTTTGGGGGTCGTTTAACACATGGATCCTCGAAAAATACACAAAAAGAGCAGAAAAAGGCGAAATTGGCGATACCGGAGGTGGTCGGAGCGGCGGCCGCTGGCGGCGACTCGGGCGAGGCGCGGCGGGTGCTCGGCCGGCGGTGGCTGGCCGAGCGGCGGCGCGGCGTTGGTCGGTCGGGCGAGTGGGGGCACGAGCGAGGGGAACGGGCGAGGGGAATGCGAGGGGTCGGGCATTTGGGATTTTTGCGTTTTGAAAAACGTGCCCCCCCCTCGGCCCCTTATATAATAAAAGTTACGACTCGGCCGAGTGACTAGGTCACTCGGCCGAGCGAGATCAATGGACATTTCCTCCCCGCTATCGCTTCGGCCGAGCGGCCTTGCCAGCCTCGGCCGAGTGGAGTAAGTCCATTCGGCCGAGTGGCTCAAGCTACTCGGCAAGACTCGCCCTAGGAGCGTATCCGTTTTACTCGGCCGAGTGAAAATATATACTCGGCCGAGTAGCAGTTATACTGAAATCAAGAAAATAAACAGAGAGTTGAGTACAACAGACTTCCCTCGTTCGTGAGCGGCTCGGCCGGACGAACTTATGTACTCGGCCGAGTGACTAGTATACTCGGCCGAGTGAGCCTTGTGTTCTGCCGTTTGCCTTCGTTTGGGCTCTAAACTCCGTCTTTCTTCCTCCAGTCGATTTCATCTTCCTCCTAAGCATCGAGCACCTTCCCGGGGCGCTCCTCGTCGTCTCGTTCATCCTCCTCATGATGGATTTGCCTATCTCCTCTCCTGTCAAGAAAAATAGGACCCGTTATCACAAAATTTTTGGGCGAACGACTCAAAACACTAAAAATTTCTAAAACAAAAATAAAGAAAAAGTAAAAATAAAACAATAACCGTCGGGTTGCCTCCCGACAAGCGCTCGTTTAAGGTCGTGAGCTTGACCCCCTATGATTTTCAATTAATGCGGGATGTTTGGTGCATATGATATGCACCCATCAAACTTTCCAGGGAGAACGCTTGGATTCAGAAGTTGCGGCGGCGTGTTCTCCCTCGGTGGTCTCCCGTCTCGAATAGTGTTGGGGGGAGGCTCCCGCACGCTAGCGTTTGCCCCGGTCAACGGCTTCACCGGTGACGCCGATTTCCGTATCGGCGGAGCTTTCTTTGGAGACTTTAATTTCGAGAGCTTGCAGAGCTCTCGAATCCTTGCGACATCAGCGTCGCCTTCATCACTTTCAGCGGAGAGGTCGGGGGAATCATCTATCTTCTCATCTTGGCCTAAATCCGGGCCTTCCTCGAAATCCTCATCGACAAGAGCGCCAATCGAGTGGGGGGTCGCCTCCTCTATCACCTCATCAAGGAGGTCCATGTAGTCAAGTTCCTCGTGGTAAGGCATGTGTTTCATAGCCTTAGGAATGTGAAGCTCCACCTCGATGTTGCCGACATTTAAAGTTAGGGTACCTTCGCGCACGTCGACAATGACTCCGGCGGTGGCGAGGAACGGGCGTCCAAGTATCAATGAAGTATCTCCCTCCTCCTTAACGTCCATGATCACGAAGTCACATGGCAAGCATATTCCCCCCGGGAATTGTAGCGGGATGTCTTCGGCGATCCCTACCGGCCTTGTTATTTGCCCATCGGCCAATTGTATCCGCATGTCGGTAGGTTTCAACTTCGTCCCGGTGTTTAGCCTTAAGAACATGGAGAGAGGCATGAGGCTCACACTAGCCCCTAGATCTACCAACGCCTTTTGAAGAGGGACGCCACCCAAGGTGCAAGGAATCCGAAAACTCCCCGGGTCTTTAAATTTGGCCGGCTCCTTCTCTCTCTTGGTGAACCAAGAGCCCTCCTCGGCTAGCATAATCTTCTCCTTCCTCTTTCTCCCCGAAATCAAGTCCTTTAAGAATTTAGCATATGTGGGGATCTCCACGATGGCGTCGAGGAAGGGAATGTTGAGGCTAACTCCTCTCATATATTCGAGAAACTTTGCTAGCCTTTTCTCCATTTTCGCTCTAGCAAGACTTTGGGGAAATGGGACCGGTGGCATGAAGCGCCTTTCCTCAATCAATTGCTCCGCTCTAGATTTATCCTTTTCTTGTGGCTCTTTCTCCTTATCAACTTCAACTACCGGCTCAATTGGCTCCAAACTTTCCTCCACGGGCTCCTCGGTAGGAATCATGGCGGGGGTGGTATCCTTCCCGCCTCTAGTAGTAATGGCAACTACGGCATTGATGTGGCCGATGTTGCCCCGTGGGTTTTGCTCAGGTTGCGCCGGCAATCGTTGAGTGTTCCGATTGAGCAACGCCAATTGCTCCGATATTTGAGCCACAACGGTATTAAGGGAGTCTTGCCCCGCCTTCAAGGTAGCATTGACCTTATTTTGCTCGACCATAAACGCCTCCACTCTAGCTTCGAAGTCGGATCGTTGTTGAGCTTGTGGAGGGTTTTGATTTTGATTCCTCCACCCTTGATTGTATCCGGGCGGCCTATATGGTGGAACTTGTTGCTTCGGTTGGAAATTTTGTTGTGGAGGCCCCCTCGGCGGATAGTGTTGTTGTTGGGGTGGTGGTGGTCGAGCTTGTTGAGGTGGTTGTTGTGGCGGGTTCAAAGCTCCTTCATTGTTGGCGTAAGAGAATCCGGGATGATTTCTTGTGGCCGGATTGGCCCAATATCCTTGGTTCCCCGCGACATATTGTACTTGCTCCAAGGATCCTTCTCCTTGCTCTCCTCCCACATACATGGCTTGAGATTGGTCTTGCCAATCACACATTTGGTTCGTTGGAGCGGAGGTGGAAGGGGTTCCTTGGGGCTCCGTGATAAACTTCTCCAGTCTCTCCACTACCTTGTGGAGAGAATCAAACTTGCTCGTAAGCTCTGCTATGGCCTTCGCCTCATAGATACTAGTTGGCTTCAAGGAGGACGTGGAGTGTCCTCGCTCATCGCCCCATTGTTGGTTGTTTGAGGCCATCTCCTCAATTAGGGCCGTAGCTTCCTCGGGAGTCTTTGACAAGATAGCACCATTCGCCGCGGCATCAATAATTTGTTTGGTCCCCGGTTGGAGACCGTTGTAGAAGCTATGAACTAGCTCCCAATCTTCTATGCTATGGTGCGGGCATTGGTGCTGCAGATCTTTAAAACGCTCCCAAGCCTCATAGAGCGTCTCTTGGGGTCCTTGCTTGAAGGACATGAGAGTGCTCCGGATCTTCACCGTCTTGGATGGCGGATAGAACTTGTCAATGAATGCACTCGCCAAGTCGTCCCAAGAGGTGAAGACTCCCTTAGCCTGCGTCCTCAACCAATAGAGTGCCTTGTCCTTTAGCGTGAAGGGGAAGAGACGCAGTCTGATGGCATCGATGGAGACCCCCGGCATTTGGAATGTGGCGCACTTCGACAAGAATAATTGGATGTGGTAGTAAGGATTTTCATGGGCATTCCCATGAAATGGATCCTGCTGCATCAGAACCACTAGTCCAGTCTTTAGCTCGAAGTTCTTGTCAGCCGCCAACTCCGGCATGGCAATGGATGAGGTCGTAGAAGAGGTCTTAGGCCGAAGCCTATCTCGAATAGAAATTATCCTCGCCATCCTTGCCGCTAATTGGTCCGCAGTTTTCGGGTTGGTCATAAACATCCCTTCCGGATTTTGTCTCCTTTCCGCTCTAAGTCTCCGCACGGTACGTTCGATCTCGGGATCAAATAATATAGCTTCAGGGTCCGCTGTAGATCTCGTGTACATGCACAGGGAAAACAGAGTTTCAAAGAAATGATTAGTACCGTGGAAGGGTTAGGTAAAAATAAAGAAATGGAAGTAATAATAATAATAATAATAATAATAATAAAAGAAATAGCTAGGGTGGTAAGATCAAACGCAATCGCCTCCCCTGCAACGGCGCCAAAAACTTGATCGTGCCCGGATGTACACCCAGAGAATGGTTGTAGTTTTACCGCAAGCGCACGGTATAGCAGCGAGCGGGTTATCGAACACAGGGAGGACGAATGACCGTGCTTGATCCAATCAACCTGGCTATTTAAGAAGAGAGAAATTTGCCTTTGGCGATCCTGTCACAATCGTCAGACAAAGTACGGAAATATCAAATCAAATAAAGAACGTCTAGGGAATGGGGAATTCCCGCTACTCACCATATTTCGTAAAAGTGGTTCATCGACATCAAAATTGCTAGAATAAGATGTTGGATGAACTAGTCGCAACTGAATGTAGAACCAAGCTCACGCTCTCGCGCTGTTGCCGGCCTATAGCTATCCTAGGTTCGGGCCCAATCTCTTGCAAACCCTAGCCTAGGGAAGCTAGCATTAGGATCAACATCATCGTTCAATCGCGCACCGAGCCCAATCTCTTGCAAACTCGGCCCACGACCTAGATTGGGATAGTTCCTACCCGTCCAATCTCTTGCAAACGGGTATTGGCGCGGAATTGGAACCGGAAACCCTAGTATCGGTCCAATCTCTTGCAAACCGATACTACGGAAATTCGATTCCAACCCAGTTCGGATTTCTAGGGTTTCCTATCGAATTGGGATCCAATCTCTTGCAAATCCTAATCGATGTGAATTCCTAGCCATCCGTAGTAAATTGATCCCAATCTAATCCCTAATAGCAATTCTAACAAAATTCCTACCAATTCATCACGATCATGAAATAGGGCTTGTAGGGTTCATCCCCACGCCCCAAGACGTGGCGACTACTCACAATTCATAGCAAGATCACAAAAATAATCAATGAAATAAGCAATAGAATTCATCACAATATTGAGATATGCAATAAAAATAGAATTTTTAGAGAATAGAAAACACAAACCAATGGAGTTCTTCAATTAATCCAACAAAAATCCAATTTTGTCTCCTCTCCAATCACAAGAATAGAACTAAAAAGCTAATCTAAAAAGCTACAAAAAGTCTAAGAGAAAAAAAGCTCCTGAAACTAGGGTAAAAACAGGGGTTAAATACCCCCCAAAATCGTCCAAAAACTGTGACCAAAATACCCCTGCGCAGCCTGTTTTCCGCAATTTTCGCTACAGGCAGCGCGTCGCACTCGGCCGAGTGACAAAAGTCGCTCGGCCGAGTGAAAACCCTGTAAATTTCCAGTAAGTCTCGATCTTCAGGGGTCTTCACTTCGAGGGCGGCTCGGCCGAGTGAGTTGTCGTCACTCGGCCGATGGCTTCATGGTACTCGGGCGGTCGGGATTATCCACTCGGCCGAGTGGGTCTTCTGAAGCTCAGGCAGCCGAAAAACAGTAACTTGGCGATTTTTGAATGGCTTCGTCTGGGCGCCACTCGGGCGGACGGGGTCTCGTCACTCGGCCGATGTGGTCTCCGTCGCTCGGCCGAGTGCACGTATGAATCGTGTCTGATCTGGTCGTCCGAGCGGTGTCTCGCTGGTCGGCCGAGTGACTCCTTCACTCGGCCGAGTGGGACACAAAAAATGCCCAGATTGCTTGTTTTGGCCTCCTCGTCGCTCCCGCGACGTCCGTTCTTCTTCCGCTCCTCTCCAACAGCAAAATACCCCTCGGGGAGGTCGTTGGTGACCCTCTGGAGTAAGCGCATCTCGAGATCACTCCAAATCGCGCCAAATCACCTGAAATGCGACAAAAACAACAAATCGTGAAAAGCATCGCAATATCGTCGATAAATCGTAAAAAACATGATTTGGGCGATCTAAATGGCATGCAAACATGCGGGAAAAAGGTGTAAAATGAGGAGTGATCAATTTGTTTGAGGGCTGATTTCGAATTTTGGGGTTTGATTTGCTTCTGATTTGGGGAAGAGCTGATGGAGAATTTGGGTTCTGTGTTTTGAATGTTTGAAGGAGGGTTTGATTTTGTTTTTGGGGACTGATTTGGGTTGATGGATTGCACGGAAGAAGAAGGGTTTGCAGACTTTCTCCCTTGGTGTTGATGGTGTTTGCTGATATAGGGATAGTTCAGGGAGATATCATGAAGAAGGAGATAGCTGGAGGTGGGGGTGACTTAAAGTGTATGTCGGATCTGAACTGCCCAAGGGAGGTGATTGAAACGGGGGTTAGATCTAGATTTAATGAATGTAACTGGTAATTAGTAACTAGAAAATGGTCATTAGTAAAAGTAATTAGTTAAAACTAATTAGTGAGTATTAACGGTAATTCTATAAAGGTTACATAGTAAATGGTAAAAATAATTACTAAAGTTATTAGTAAGTGATAATGGTAATTAATGAATAGTAAAACTAATTAGTAAAACTGATTAGTAAAAGTAATTAGTAAAAATATTGGGTGGATGGTAGAATGGTAAATGTGATCCGTGAAGAGTAGTTATTATAATATTAAAATACCGATTTCACAACCTATACCGAAAATTACGAAAATGCCATGGGTTCGTATCCTCTCGAGAAGTACGAATACAAAATCTATTTTAAGATTGGACAACGAAAAATAGTAAGAAAATCATTTAGTCATTATTGGAATCGTTTGAATTAATCTTCGTTACAGAAGATTGTGCACTAAGAAAACTGGCCATTACATTCTATCCACTTTATAAAAATTCCTTCCTCGAAATTTCTTAGGATTTGAGTTCATGAGGAGATGCCGATAATACTTATGTATCTCTTCGTATCCTACGAGGTAACTATGATCTGGAAATACTTCAAGATGAAAAAGTGAAACTAGTCAGGAAGTGATACATGTTATGTGGTTGAGATTGAGTTTAAAAAATGAGGTTCGGGTGACTAAGCACCATCGATGGCCTTAATCGTTAGTGGGCAAGCGAAAAGGCTAGGGACGACTACCCAAGATGTCTAAGGATGAGGAT
Source organism: Scilla litardierei (assembly GCA_030789695.1). Classification (NCBI taxonomy): domain Eukaryota; kingdom Viridiplantae; phylum Streptophyta; class Magnoliopsida; order Asparagales; family Asparagaceae; genus Scilla; species Scilla litardierei. The sequence continues at coordinate 11,287,603 of CM061137.1, read as the reverse complement.
GAGTGATGAATAACAATGTGTGTATATATATACTTACAACTGTAATTCCCATATTCTAACATAATGCACGCTAAAACTGTAATCTAAATCTAGTATTCCTCAAATAAATCATCACTACTCGTCTCATCACCAAATCATGTTACATCTATAAGCATATCATAAAACTTAGCTACAGATCCGACCTTATAGTTCGAATTCTAACTCAAGGTTCTTGCTTCAAAATAATCAATATTTTATACCAAATAACCTTTAAAGGAAAAACACTAAGTATCCTCAACCAATACCATTTGCAAATTTCTTCACCCTTCACTTGTTATTGATATTAGAGCAATAACATCTCCTATGAAATCTCTAATGTATAGTTCATCTATAGCCAAATTCTCCAAAAGTTTTTATTCTCCTAAGTTGTCTCGTCCATTATATATCATCACATTGTCCATTGCATAACCTAACTGGTAACACTACAATTGTGACATCTCCTAACTCCAATCTTATCTTTATATCAAGCAATCAATATAATGATGATACACTAGTTACCAATGTATGACGACCACTACAAATACTATTTACAATCAATAATTGTCCTGCTCCCAACACATCCTTCCTCGTGACAACTCATAAATTTACTCACCATACTTAACAAACTACTAAATCACATCTTGCCATTTTCCATCGTATCTTATCCTAAGCAACTTAGATCAATTTACTCAACTATCCCTTCGTATCAACATATCATGTCATTTCCGACGTCTCCATCACCCTATCCGTACGATGAAGTCTTGTTACCTTACATACTCTACTAATCATCATCGTCATCATAAATCATGTAATAAGTTATTCTCGGCTACTACTAATATGAATTCCAATTCCGTAATGTACTCGTCTTCCTTTGCACCACTCCTATTAAGGAATCATATCGAAGCCATTATGAACGGGTACTTCCAAATGTGAAATATAACTCTGTACACGTCAATCTATCTTTCATATTGCAAACCACCAATACAACCACACCTCTTATCACCTCAACGACGCTTATCCGCAATTATAATCCCGTAATAATAATAATCATATCTAACATCCTATTAACATAATGCATAACAAAATTTAACATTGCTGATGATAAATGTAAAGGTAGAAGAGACATTTTAAAAGGGGTTATTACGCAAATTGGAAACTAATCTCGCCAAGGTGGTAACAAGTAAATAGGTGCACTAATGTGGTAACTAAGAGATAGTGTAAGTTACAGAGTTGTATGATGTAACGAATCAAGTTTACGACGAATGAGTTCAGGCGAGGCAATGATATGGAGTTAGCTTGATCGGAAAGACGATCTTACAGGTGCAAGAAGTAAGAACAGACATGCATATACGAGCGGGAAGTAAGGTATTGGTGGCTGCTCAAGTGTGGTAAGTAAAGTGCATGTAATGCATAAAGTAAAGGTGACTGTGCAAGTGCAAAAGTAACGACGGTGGCATGGCATATGGTAGCAACAATGTTTTAACCAGCAGGCAATATGATGATAATAGTAAGACAACCAGGTAGACGCAGTAATACTGAAAAGAGAAGTAATGAGCGAGCATGAGGAAAACAAATGTCTCTTGACTATCTAATAGTATAGGGTGGCCTAATAATAAGAAGTCTAGCTCAACTCCCAAACCAGCCAGGCAGTCAGGGCTTGAAGGCATAGGTCACTTCTATGATCGCAGGACAAGTCCTTTGGTTGACCAACCCCCCTTCTGTCATGCCCCGCTTCCCTAAAATGGAGGCGAGACGTGAAAAGGTCCGCACGAGAGTGGAGCCGTGAAGCCCTAAACCCGATAAGCGTCAATAAAACATAAGCAGGTCCCTGTAACCACAAACGGAACAACAATAATAACACAAGGAGAGACAGAAATAAAATCTCAAATCTCAGAATTTGTCCAACATGAAAAAATTAAGTTCAACATCCAGAAAAGCCACCAGGCTAAAGGAAAGAGTCTAAAGGCCCAGAACAAGGCCAACAAAAGGGATGACAAAATAAAGTATAGGTGCCACACACCAACAACTAAACAGCAGTCTAAAAACAAAAGAGAAAAGCTCAACGAAGACACTAGGACTGGTCCCCAGTGTCCACGTAGTCCTCGCCAAACACAGGCTCGGGCTCGGCGTCAGCAAACACCTCGTCCTCAACAATGTACTCAGGCTCAGGGTCTAACATGTGTCACCCAAAAGAGTAAAGGGGCACATGTTAGCAAGTCTAAAAGACTTGGGCAAGGAAACTGAAAGTAAGGCAAACTAACAACCTAACAGTTATAGTATGCATGACATGGCAGTTATAACATGAGTGCACAAGCAAGACATGGTGAAACAATAAGTACAAGAGAACAATTTATCAGGACAAGTCAAGAGTAGCCAAGCTACTAATAATCTCAATCTTTTCACTAGTCATGTTTCAAGTTGTTTGTAGATGTTTACGCCTTACAGCTGAACGGTTTGGCATTCACGCTGATTGGCTGCTTAACACTACCCCAGAACCCAGAGTTTACGCCTTACCACTGCAGTTGCTGATCGGGCAGACTCCCAGTTGATTGGCCGCTTAACTCTTACCCCCAATACCCACATGTGAACGAGCCAGGGTCCCTGTACACGAGCTCAGTAAATGAGCCAGGGTTGCCCCGCACAAGAGTTTGTTTCCTGGATCACAACCAGGAGCGTATTTCATTTGGCATAGGGGTGCACCTAGCCTCAATCATTTCACAAGATGTAGCGGAGCTACGCAATCACGGGAACACTTAAAGAATGCAATGACATGACAATTTATTCGCGTACCGTTAATGGAAATTAAACATGACATGGTAGTTATGCAACATGGTAAATGCCGGATCTAGCTTCGTTGTCAAGCTAGTTCCTAAAATTGCGCCTAGGCGAGTATCATTTCGTCGCCTAGTCTCTTTTACGCCTAAAACAAGCAAATGGCCTAAGACATGGCCCAAAACCCTAAGTGGCAAGTTTCACTTGCCTAGCACCGAGGATGACGATCAACGAGGGTTCATCCCACGGGCGCTAATCTACGGGGAAGTCGCTGTTATGGAGAAACAATCATCAAAACAACATTCATTTCATTAGGGTTTCACAAAAACACAACGGGTTATGAAAACATTAAGAGATCGATTATTACCGTATCGGAAGCGGAAGAATGATGCCGAGCAAGCACGGCAACGGAAGAAACGCTCCGGGGAACCTAGGGTTCAGATCTGGAAAGGATGGGGAAAATCTAGAGAAATGGGGTTTTGGGGGATTTTGGGGGTTGGATGAAGGTTTGAGGAAGGTGGAAGGTGGAAAGTGTTAAGTGAGGGTTTGGATGATGGAGGATGAGCTTGGAGTGAAGGTTTGAGGGTTTGGGGAAGATGAGAGCCCAATGGGGGAGAAATTAGGTTTAGAGTTGAAGAAGAAGAAGAAGAAAACGTTTGGGAGGGGTATTTATAGGGTTTGATGTCGGCTAGGACAAAATTAGGGTTTACTGCACTAATTAGCCGGTCAAAGAACAACTGTTGACCGACTAGTTTGAGAACTAGTCGGTCGGTTGACCAACGCAGACCGACTAAGTGTAAACAGTAGCTCCTGACGAAAACCTGAACTAAGAGTTAGTCGGTCAAAGAACAACTACTGACCGACAAGTTTGACATCTAGTCGGTCGATGAACGTTCTTAGACCGACTAAAAGTGTACAGTAACTGGTACCAAAAATAATTAATGAGTTAGTCGGTTAAAGAAGCATTGCTGACCGACTAGTTTGCAACCTAGTCGGTCAACCAACGTTCTTAGACCGACTAACGATAAACAGTAACTCCTGAACATTTAACAAAGCCCACTAGTCGGTTCAAGAAGGTTTTCCGACCGACTGGATCGTCATCTAGTCGGTCGGTGCCCCTTCTTACACCGGCTAATGTGCACAGAAAGTTCTGAAATGGAGCGCGAAGCTCCGGGATCGATTCCTAAGACTCCTAGGCTTGATCTAACAATAAGATATGACCGATATGAAGCCCGTGTTGAGTATTGGACTCCCCGGATTTGGTTTTGGATGATGAGCAAACATAAATATATCATGAACTAACAGTTTGTGAGCGCAGTTATGGAGATCGTCGCCAAAATACCACACACAACAAAAGCGACGTCTCAAGACTTCTCAATACGCGTGATCGTATGCCTGAAGCTTCGTTGAAGCTCGAGGAGCAATATTGAAGTCAAGAGGAATGAAGATTGAAGCTTTGAAGACGGTTCGTAAGGTTTATTTTATAGTCTTCTAGCTTCATAGATTAGAATGTTAAGCCTTGAGTAGGACTTACTTTATAATCTTCATTTCGCTCATATCTTAGAGCTAGGATATTCTTAGAAGCCATTAGAAACTTTCCCGAAGCCTATCGCTCTTTCCCTCGGCTTCGAGTGCATGTTAGTTGGTTCATGAAGGGTCACCAACCGACTAGATGACGATCTAGTCGGTCGGCAACTCTACTTAAACCGACTAGTTTGCCTTCTCTAATTCAGCTCATTTCTATGACTACAGTTAGTCGGTCAAAGAAGAGTCACCGACCCGACTAGATGACGATTTAGTCGGTCAGTAATCCTTCTTAGACCGACTAGTTGTGTTCAGTCTTTTTCAGCCTGAGATACTGTTTCGAGTTAGTCGGATCAAAGAACGTTTACCGACCGACTCTAGTTGAGAAACTAGTCGGTCAGCATTTGTTCTTAAACCGACTAAGTCCATCTTGAAGTCAACCTATCCTATTTTCGACGTTAGTCGGTCAAAGATCATTCACCGACCGACTAGTTGGGAAACTAGTCGGTCGGCAAGTCTTCTTAGGACCGACTAGTTGTCTTTGCCTGGAACTTCACCTTTTGGCTGTTCAGTTGTTAGTCGGATTCCATGTTGAATCACCGACCGACTAGTTGATGACACTAGTCGGTCAGTGATCCTTCTTAGACCGACTAGTCTGCTTCAGATTTAGATCCGTTGGAGTTTTGAAAGCGACGTTTCTCTCTCCTCCTTTTCTCTTGATCCTTTAAATACCTGAAGGGGTTATTTTCATAGGATCTCAAGGCTGCTATTATCAGAGTTCTATTGATTCAAAGAGAAGCTTTCAACTCTCATCTTCAAGCTCTCCCATTCTCAAGAATCTCTCCCTCACTCTTATTCCTCAAGAGAGATTCATTGATTGTGAGCCTTCCAAGTCAAGGGCTTGATTCTAGGTCATCCATCTCATCCCTAGGCTTCCATTGCTGCGTCATCTTCTTGAAGCTAGGGTTTGGTGACTCTTCCTCCATCAAAATCCTCTTTGCCCTAATTTGGTAAGAAATCTCAAGGCATAGGTATTCTTGTTGGTAAGCATTTCATTTCAGTTATATTTGAATTGTATACTCTCGGTTGTGAGAGGTTTTTGCGTGATCCCGGGTTGTGGGAGTCACGGTCATCGATTGTAGGTCGATTGCACTTGTGAGGTTTTCGCAAGTGTTCATATTGGAAATCTTGAGTTAGGGTTTCTAACTCAAGTATCCGGAAGGGATCCGGGTGGTTGGGACGTAGGATCACCGGGAACAAGTCGGGGAGGACTTGGGTGGATCCGAACCCATTAATCCATTGTGTTTGCGTTTGCCATTTATTTCTTGATTGTTGTTATTCCGCATTGTTGTTTGTTAATTGCACGATAATTAGGAATAACACTCCTTATTATTTAAAAGTACTATTCACCCCCCCTCTAGTACATGTGCAGTAAGCTTCCCAGGGCAACTACAATTGGTATCAGAGCCAAGTTCAAAGCTACACATAGCCAAGGTTCAAAGCTATGACGAACAACGACTACAACGTCTTCAGGAACCGCGATGGAGCTTCTTCAGTTATGGATAGGACTATCCCTCAGTCAGGCCTCCACACTTCAACGGTACCAACTATGGGTACTGGAAATGCCGGATGCCAAATTTTCCTCCGGAGCGCTTCACTATGGAGAGCTACCATGACGAGTATGTCGAGCCTTCCCGAAGAAGATTTTGCCGAAGTGGACTCCCGCGGAGGTCGCCGCGGAAGTAGCAAATGCCAAGGCAATGAATGGCCTTGAATTGTGCGTTGGAGCCCGAGGACTTCAACAAGATATGCACATGTAAGAGTGCATATCAAATATGGAACCAACTCCTCATATTGCACGAAGGATCGAGTACGGTAAAAGATTCTAAAACTCGTCGTTGCTAATAAAGAATTTGAGTTGTTTCATATGGAGTCAGGGCGAAACCATGAAGGAATATTACGCTCGCTTTGTGGGATATATCAAACGACTTGGAAGCTCTTGGGAAGGTCTATACCCAAAAGGAGAAAGTCGCGAAGATTATCGATGGTCTTCCATCACATTGGGGAAAAAGCGTACCTACGCCATCGAGGGAAGGTAACGACATGAATAAATATACCGTCACACAACTAATGGGTACCTTGTTGTCTTACGAGGTACGCAAGGATAGTAAGATCCGAATGAAGGAAAAGATGAAAGCGTACTTGAAGCAAGATGAGCCAAAGAAAAAGACGATTGCCTTCAAGGCCGCTCCATCTACCGATGATGAAGAATCGGAAGACGAATTGGACATGGAGAATCCATTGCCCGTATGGCAAGGAAGTTCGATCGATTCCTCCGAGAAGGTAATCTTTGAATAAATCTAAAGTTAGTTCGACTAATGTTTCTACTCCCGTGTGTTATAAATGCAACAAGCCAGGACACATCAAACCGGATTGTCCTCTCTACAAACACAAGGAGAAGGGGGAAAGCATCAAAAGTACGACAAGTCGAGAAAGTACAAGAAAGGAGACTTGTTGGAACATTCACCGACTCCGAAGAGGATTCCTCAAGTGGAGAGTCGGATGATGGAAGAGTGGAGAATAGCAAAAATTTGCTTCATGGCTAATGATGCGGCAAAAAGTCAAAAGTCCTCCTTCGATGATAGCGAGGATGAAAGCGAGGATGGTAGTGAGGATGAAAGCGGAGAAACCTACGATTGATGAAATGAGGTTAGCAAACCAAGAAATTTGGTCTAAATTTACTAAATTAGTAGATAGATATAATAAGACCAAAGATGAACTTGTTAGCCTCCAAACCTCTCCTAAATCTACCATCACCAACAATGACACCATTGTTGAGACACTCGCCAATGAGAAAGCAAGTTTGCTTACTCATAATGGCTTGTTGAGAAATGAGGTGAAGTCCCCTCAAATCTCAACTTGAGCATGTTCTTGTGAGGATTCGGATGAACATGTGATAGCGGATTTGACGTCTCAAAACTCAACCTTGAGTATTGAGAATAAGAATCTCAAATCACGTGTTTATGTACTCACATCGCAAGTATCCACTTTGGATGCTTCTTTGCATTCTCTCAAAGAGAAGTATGAGTGCACGTTAGCGCCGTATCAATGATTTCAATAAAGGTAAGGGCCATTTGGATAATATCCTAAATGACTTACTTCCGGCCAAACACCACATTGGCTTGGGGTATAAGACGGGAGACTCATCCAAATCGCCTACCACCTTTGTTAGGCCGACATCCGATGCCTCGACGAGTGGGAGCAAACACCACATTGGTAGTTCTCCTACCAATAGTGCTTCCACTTCGTACACACCCCCGATTGGAAAGAAACCCACTTTGGGTAGACCTCCAAAGAGGGGTCATGCATTTTTTGTACTCACATGCTATGCCACGTAGGAACACACATCCTACTCCACCCATGCATGCTAATAATGATTTTATGCTCCCGCACCCACGAGCACGTGCAAACACTCATATGAGACACCCACGTGCACGTAATCATGCTCATGCACATCCTAATGCATATGTTCAAACATCTCATCCACATGTGCATGCCTACTCTCATAATCATTCTCATGCATACACACCTCATGCTTATCCACGTATGTATGCTACACCACATCATGGATCTCATGCTCATCATAATTCTATTGCTAGATCTCATGCTCCTAGGCCACATGCACCACATAGAAATCAACCTTTTGTGCATGCAACTAATAGGAAGAGGATTCCCAAAATGTACACTATTTGGGGGTCCCAAGAACACTAGCGATGATGCTATGAATGTTTATGTGCAATCCTATATTAATGATGTTATTTTGAATGATGATTATGTTGGAAAGTCAAGTTCCTCTTGGACTTGGTTTCCGAAGGGTTAGTTCCTTTAACTCTTCAATGCTTGGTACCATGAGCTTATGATCATGTTATGGGTACCAAGGCATATGTTTATAAAATTGATTTTGATTATGTTAATTTATGGGTTACAATAATTTTTTTTTATTTTATTTTTTTTATTTCGTATTTCAAATTTGTTGTCAAACCCATTGGATCCAAAAGAGTTTTTGGATACCAAAATGAAATTTTCTAGGTTCAATACACCGTGGGATACCAACCCTACCAACTCCTCGATTTGGGAAGACTTTCATTCAAACGGAGTTGATGGTGCTTAGGTAATGCACCAATGTAGGGGGAGCTTAATGTTGTAAGTATAAATATTACATTTGGTATCCATGAGGGTTGAATGCATGCTTGGTTAAAATCTATTTCTTTACATTGGTATCATTTTGTTTCTCCTAGCATGATAGAATTGTGAATGCCATAAATGTTTTGAAATTCTTATCTATTTTTGGCATGACATGTTTTAAAATTTATTATGATGATTTTCGTATCACTTTTATCACTTTTATCACTTTTATCACTTTTATCACCTTGTCACTTCACTTAGTTTTGATGTGCTTTTACTTTATGTTCATTTTCGATCGATATTGTGACATTTGATATTCTATGATGTGCACCGCTCTTCTGATGGGTTCATTCCTTTGTGCACATTTTATGTATGTCTCTGATATTGATCTCGTCGCTCGACGATTCATTTTGATTCGATAGCTTTAGTTGTATGAAAACATAGAATTGTTTTCCATGCACTAAAATAGCTATAAATGTTGATATTGGAGAGTAAATTCATTTCTTCAATAAGTAAATTTACATTTGATATTTTGATGATTTAAGTTTTCGATTTTCGACTATGGTCTCATTGACACGCTTTGATTTTATTCGAATTTTATTTTGGGTGTCATATGAAACGTGGTCGTATTCTTTAGACTCCCATGCTTAATGAATTATTTGGACATGATTTATTATCATTGGCTTCCTCCCGCTCTTTTTGGATTATGCCAAAGGGGGAGAGACATAATAATGGCATGTGCTAAATGATAATTTACCATGAATCTAATTTGATATGTTAGATTCAGGGGGAGTTAAGATATAAAAATGGATTACAAATCTTAAATCTCAAATGTTGGATTTGCATTTTTTACTTTCCTCGTCTGCTTGATGTATGTGCTTATTAATTCATATGGAACTAATGTGTCATCAATGCAGGGGGAGTAAGTATACTTCATTTAGTTCATTATTTTTATTATTATTATTTATGTTGGTTTGTCATCACCAAAAAGGGGGAGAATGTTGAGTATTGGACTCCCCGGATTTGGTTTTGGATGATGAGCAAACATAAATATATCATGAACTAACAGTTTGTGAGCGCAGTTATGGAGATCGTCGCCAAAATACCACACACAACAAAAGCGACGTCTCAAGACTTCTCAATACGCGTGATCGTATGCCTGAAGCTTCGTTGAAGCTCGAGGAGCAATATTGAAGTCAAGAGGAATGAAGATTGAAGCTTTGAAGACGGTTCGTAAGGTTTATTTTATAGTCTTCTAGCTTCATAGATTAGAATGTTAAGCCTTGAGTAGGACTTACTTTATAATCTTCATTTCGCTCATATCTTAGAGCTAGGATATTCTTAGAAGCCATTAGAAACTTTCCCGAAGCCTATCGCTCTTTCCCTCGGCTTCGAGTGCATGTTAGTTGGTTCATGAAGGGTCCCACCAACCGACTAGATGACGATCTAGTCGGTCGGCAACTCTACTTAAACCGACTAGTTTGCCTTCTCTAATTCAGCTCTTTCTATGACTACAGTTAGTCGGTCAAAGAAGAGTCACCGACCGACTAGATGACGATTTAGTCGGTCAGTAATCCTTCTTAGACCGACTAGTTGTGTTCAGTCTTTTTCAGCCTGAGATACTGTTTCGAGTTAGTCGGTCAAAGAACGTTTACCGACCGACTAGTTGAGAAACTAGTCGGTCAGCATTTGTTCTTAAACCGACTAAGTCATCTTGAAGTCAACCTATCCTATTTCGACGTTAGTCGGTCAAAGATCATTCACCGACCGACTAGTTGGGAAACTAGTCGGTCGGCAAGTCTTCTTAGACCGACTAGTTGTCTTTGCCTGGAACTTCACCTTTTGGCTGTTCAGTTGTTAGTCGGTCCATGTTGAATCACCGACCGACTAGTTGATGAACTAGTCGGTCAGTGATCCTTCTTAGACCGACTAGTCTGCTTCAGATTTAGATCCGTTGGAGTTTTGAAAGCGACGTTTCTCTCTCTCTTTTCTCTTGATCCTTTAAATACCTGAAGGGGTTATTTTCATAGGATCTCAAGGCTGCTATTTCAGAGTTCTATTGATTCAAAGAGAAGCTTTCAACTCTCATCTTCAAGCTCTCCCATTCTCAAGAATCTCTCCCTCACTCTTATTCCTCAAGAGAGATTCATTGATTGTGAGCCTTCCAAGTCAAGGGCTTGATTCTAGGTCATCCATCTCATCCCTAGGCTTCCATTGCTGGTCATCTTCTTGAAGCTAGGGTTTGGTGACTCTTCCTCCATCAAAATCCTCTTTGCCCTAATTTGGTAAGAAATCTCAAGGCATAGGTATTTTGTTGGTAAGCATTTCATTTCAGTTATATTTGAATTGTATACTCTCGGTTGTGAGAGGTTTTGCGTGATCCCGGGTTGTGGGAGTCACGGTCATCGATTGTAGGTCGATTGCACTTGTGAGGTTTTCGCAAGTGTTCATATTGGAAATCTTGAGTTAGGGTTTCTAACTCAAGTATCCGGAAGGGATCCGGGTGGTTGGGACGTAGGATCACCGGGAACAAGTCGGGGAGACTTGGGTGGATCCGAACCCATTAATCCATTGTGTTTGCGTTTGCATTATTTCTTGATTGTTGTTATTCCGCATTGTTGTTTGTTAATTGCACGATAATTAGGAATAACACTCCTTATTATTTAAAAGTACTATTCACCCCCCCTCTAGTACATGTGCAGTAGCTTCCCAGGGCACTACAATTGGTATCAGAGCCAAGTTCAAAGCTACACATAGCCAAGGTTCAAAGCTATGACGAACAACGACTACAACGTCTTCAGGAACCGCGATGGAGCTTCTTCAGTTATGGAAGGACTATCCTCAGTCAGGCCTCCACACTTCAACGGTACCAACTATGGGTACTGGAAATGCCGGATGCAAATTTTCCTCCGGAGCGCTTCACTATGGAGAGCTACCATGACGGAGTATGTCGAGCCTTCCGAAGAAGATTTTGCGAAGTGGACTCCCGCGGAGGTCGCCGCGGAAGTAGCAAATGCCAAGGCAATGAATGCCTTGAATTGTGCGTTGGAGCCCGAGGACTTCAACAAGATATGCACATGTAAGAGTGCATATCAAATATGGAACCAACTCCTCATATTGCACGAAGGATCGAGTACGGTAAAAGATTCTAAACTCGTCGTTGCTAATAAAGAATTTGAGTTGTTTCATATGGAGCAGGGCGAAACCATGAAGGAATATTACGCTCGCTTTGTGGATATATCAAACGACTTGGAAGCTCTTGGGAAGGTCTATACCCAAAAGGAGAAAGTCGCGAAGATTATCGATGGTCTTCCATCACATTGGGAAAAGCGTACCTACGCCATCGAGGAAGGTAACGACATGAATAAATATACCGTCACACAACTAATGGGTACCTTGTTGTCTTACGAGGTACGCAAGGATAGTAAGATCCGAATGAAGGAAAAGATGAAAGCGTACTTGAAGCAAGATGAGCCAAAGAAAAAGACGATTGCCTTCAAGGCCGCTCCATCTACCGATGATGAAGAATCGGAAGACGAATTGGACATGGAATCCATTGCCCGTATGGCAAGGAAGTTCGATCGATTCCTCCGAGAAGGTATATCTTTGAATAAATCTAAAGTTAGTTCGACTAATGTTTCTACTCCCGTGTGTTATAAATGCAACAAGCCAGGACACATCAAACCGGATTGTCCTCTCTACAAACACAAGGAGAAGGGGAAAGCATCAAAGTACGACAAGTCGAGAAAGTACAAGAAAGGACTTGTTGGAACATTCACCGACTCCGAAGAGGATTCCTCAAGTGGAGAGTCGGATGATGGAAGAGTGGAGAAAGCAAAAATTTGCTTCATGGCTAATGATGCGGCAAAAAGTCAAAAGTCCTCCTTCGATGATAGCGAGGATGAAAGCGAGGATGGTAGTGAGGATGAAAGCGGAGAACCTACGATTGATGAAATGAGGTTAGCAAACCAAGAAATTTGGTCTAAATTTACTAAATTAGTAGATAGATATAATAAGACCAAAGATGAACTTGTTAGCCTCCAAACCTCTCCTAAATCTACCATCACCAACAATGACACCATTGTTGAGACACTCGCCAATGAGAAAGCAAGTTTGCTTACTCATAATGGCTTGTTGAGAAATGAGGTGAAGTCCCTCAAATCTCAACTTGAGCATGTTCTTGTTGAGGATTCGGATGAACATGTGATAGCGGATTTGACGTCTCAAAACTCAACCTTGAGTATTGAGAATAAGAATCTCAAATCACGTGTTTATGTACTCACATCGCAAGTATCCACTTTGGATGCTTCTTTGCATTCTCTCAAAGAGAAGTATGAGTGCACGTTAGGCCGTATCAATGATTTCAATAAAGGTAAGGGCCATTTGGATAATATCCTAAATGACTTACTTCCGGCCAAACACCACATTGGCTTGGGGTATAAGACGGGAGACTCATCCAAATCGCCTACCACCTTTGTTAGGCCGACATCCGATGCCTCGACGAGTGGGAGCAAACACCACATTGGTAGTTCTCCTACCAATAGTGCTTCCACTTCGTACACACCCCCGATTGGAAAGAAACCCACTTTGGGTAGACCTCCAAAGAGGGGTCATGCATTTTTGTACTCACATGCTATGCCACGTAGGAACACACATCCTACTCCACCCATGCATGCTAATAATGATTTTTATGCTCCGCACCCACGAGCACGTGCAAACACTCATATGAGACACCCACGTGCACGTAATCATGCTCATGCACATCCTAATGCATATGTTCAAACATCTCATCCACATGTGCATGCCTACTCTCATAATCATTCTCATGCATACACACCTCATGCTTATCCACGTATGTATGCTACACCACATCATGGATCTCATGCTCATCATAATTCTATTGCTAGATCTCATGCTCCTAGGCCACATGCACCACATAGAAATCAACCTTTTGTGCATGCAACTAATAGGAAGAGGATTCCCAAAATGTACACTATTTGGGGTCCCAAGAACACTAGCGATGATGCTATGAATGTTTATGTGCAATCCTATATTAATGATGTTATTTTGAATGATGATTATGTTGGAAAGTCAAGTTCCTCTTGGACTTGGTTTCCGAAGGGTTAGTTCCTTTAACTCTTCAATGCTTGGTACCATGAGCTTATGATCATGTTATGGGTACCAAGGCATATGTTTATAAAATTGATTTTGATTATGTTAATTTATGGGTTACAATAATTTTTTTTATTTTATTTTTTTTATTTCGTATTTCAAATTTGTTGTCTAACCCATTGGATCCAAAAGAGTTTTTGGATACCAAAATGAAATTTTCTAGGTTCAATACACCGTGGGATACCAACCCTACCAACTCCTCGATTTGGGAAGACTTTCATTCAAACGGAGTTGATGGTGCTTAGGTAATGCACCAATGTAGGGGGAGCTTAATGTTGTAAGTATAATATTACATTTGGTATCCATGAGGGTTGAATGCATGCTTGGTTAAAATCTATTTCTTTACATTGGTATCATTTTGTTTCTCCTAGCATGATAGAATTGTGAATGCCATAAATGTTTTGAAATTCTTATCTATTTTTGGCATGACATGTTTTAAAATTTATTATGATGATTTTCGTATCACTTTTATCACTTTTATCACTTTTATCACTTTTATCACCTTGTCACTTCACTTAGTTTTGATGTGCTTTTACTTTATGTTCATTTTCGATCGATATTGTGACATTTGATATTCTATGATGTGCACCGCTCTTCTGATGGTTCATTCCTTTGTGCACATTTTATGTATGTCTCTGATATTGATCTCGTCGCTCGACGATTCATTTTGATTCGATAGCTTTAGTTGTATGAAAACATAGAATTGTTTTCCATGCACTAAAATAGCTATAAATGTTGATATTGGAGAGTAAATTCATTTCTTCAATAAGTAAATTTACATTTGATATTTTGATGATTTAAGTTTTCGATTTTCGACTATGGTCTCATTGACACGCTTTGATTTTATTCGAATTTTATTTTGGTGTCATATGAAACGTGGTCGTATTCTTAGACTCCCATGCTTAATGAATTATTTGGACATGATTTATTATCATTGGCTTCCTCCCGCTCTTTTTGGATTATGCCAAAGGGGGAGAGACATAATAATGGCATGTGCTAAATGATAATTTACCATGAATCTAATTTGATATGTTAGATTCAGGGGGAGTTAAGATATAAAAATGGATTACAAATCTTAAATCTCAAATGTTGGATTTGCATTTTTTACTTTCCTCGTCTGCTTGATGTATGTGCTTATTAATTCATATGGAACTAATGTGTCATCAATGCAGGGGGAGTAAGTATACTTCATTTAGTTCATTATTTTTTATTATTATTTATGTTGGTTTGTCATCACCAAAAAGGGGGAGAATGTTGAGTATTGGACTCCCCGGATTTGGTTTTGGATGATGAGCAAACATAAATATATCATGAACTAACAGTTTGTGAGCGCAGTTATGGAGATCGTCGCCAAAATACCACACACAACAAAAGCGACGTCTCAAGACTTCTCAATACGCGTGATCGTATGCCTGAAGCTTCGTTGAAGCTCGAGGAGCAATATTGAAGTCAAGAGGAATGAAGATTGAAGCTTTGAAGACGGTTCGTAAGGTTTATTTTATAGTCTTCTAGCTTCATAGATTAGAATGTTAAGCCTTGAGTAGGACTTACTTTATAATCTTCATTTCGCTCATATCTTAGAGCTAGGATATTCTTAGAAGCCATTAGAAACTTTCCCGAAGCCTATCGCTCTTTCCCTCGGCTTCGAGTGCATGTTAGTTGGTTCATGAAGGGTCACCAACCGACTAGATGACGATCTAGTCGGTCGGCAACTCTACTTAAACCGACTAGTTTGCCTTCTCTAATTCAGCTCTTTCTATGACTACAGTTAGTCGGTCAAAGAAGAGTCACCGACCGACTAGATGACGATTTAGTCGGTCAGTAATCCTTCTTAGACCGACTAGTTGTGTTCAGTCTTTTTCAGCCTGAGATACTGTTTCGAGTTAGTCGGTCAAAGAACGTTTACCGACCGACTAGTTGAGAAACTAGTCGGTCAGCATTTGTTCTTAAACCGACTAAGTCATCTTGAAGTCAACCTATCCTATTTCGACGTTAGTCGGTCAAAGATCATTCACCGACCGACTAGTTGGGAAACTAGTCGGTCGGCAAGTCTTCTTAGACCGACTAGTTGTCTTTGCCTGGAACTTCACCTTTTGGCTGTTCAGTTGTTAGTCGGTCCATGTTGAATCACCGACCGACTAGTTGATGAACTAGTCGGTCAGTGATCCTTCTTAGACCGACTAGTCTGCTTCAGATTTAGATCCGTTGGAGTTTTGAAAGCGACGTTTCTCTCTCTCTTTTCTCTTGATCCTTTAAATACCTGAAGGGGTTATTTTCATAGGATCTCAAGGCTGCTATTTCAGAGTTCTATTGATTCAAAGAGAAGCTTTCAACTCTCATCTTCAAGCTCTCCCATTCTCAAGAATCTCTCCCTCACTCTTATTCCTCAAGAGAGATTCATTGATTGTGAGCCTTCCAAGTCAAGGGCTTGATTCTAGGTCATCCATCTCATCCCTAGGCTTCCATTGCTGGTCATCTTCTTGAAGCTAGGGTTTGGTGACTCTTCCTCCATCAAAATCCTCTTTGCCCTAATTTGGTAAGAAATCTCAAGGCATAGGTATTTTGTTGGTAAGCATTTCATTTCAGTTATATTTGAATTGTATACTCTCGGTTGTGAGAGGTTTTGCGTGATCCCGGGTTGTGGGAGTCACGGTCATCGATTGTAGGTCGATTGCACTTGTGAGGTTTTCGCAAGTGTTCATATTGGAAATCTTGAGTTAGGGTTTCTAACTCAAGTATCCGGAAGGGATCCGGGTGGTTGGGACGTAGGATCACCGGGAACAAGTCGGGGAGACTTGGGTGGATCCGAACCCATTAATCCATTGTGTTTGCGTTTGCATTATTTCTTGATTGTTGTTATTCCGCATTGTTGTTTGTTAATTGCACGATAATTAGGAATAACACTCCGTATTATTTAAAAGTACTATTCACCCCCCCTCTAGTACATGTGCAGTAGCTTCCCAGGGCACTACAGCCCGTCACGAATGACTTACTCTGAAATCGACGATCCTAAGGAAGAAGCTAGAAATTCACGACGAAACGATCGAAAATGAAAGCTACGGAGACGAAAACCACACATGAGGAGAAAAATCCACTAGAACATATACTATAATATAATAAATCCAGATACAAGAAAACCAGTCGTTACATCCTCCCCAACTTAAGAAAAATTCCGTACTCGGAATTTCCCAACACTCACGTGTCCGGAAACAAAAGTGGGAAACGCTCTCGCATCTCATCCTCATTCTCCCAAGTAGACTCTCCAGGCGAGCCGTGTCGCCACATCACCCTCGCAAGATTGACAACCTTGTTCTGAAGTGACTTCTGACGCCTGTCCAGAATCTGCACTGGCTGCTGGTCATACGTCATATCAGGGCGAACGGTAATCTCCGAGAAATCCACAGCATGAGATGGATCGCTAATGTATAGACGAAGCTGCGACACATGGAAAACATTGTGAACTCCCTCCAAAGATGGCGGCAAGGCGAAGCGGTAGGCTACCTCGCCAACTTTCTCCAGAATGTCAAACGGTCCAATGTATCGCGGGCTCAACTTCCCTCGCTTCCAAAAGCGAATCACACCACGATTCGGGGAAATCTTTAGAAACACATGGTCGCCCGGCTGAAACTCCAAAGGACGACGTTTAGCATCCGCCCAATGCTTAAAACGGTCCTGAGCAATTCTTAACCTCTCCCGAATGTTCCTGACAACATCCACGGCCTCCACGATCATCTCAGGTCCCAACAGCTCACGATCACCAACGTCATCCCAACTCAATGGCGATCGACATTTCCTCCCATAAAGAGCGGCGAAAGGCGCCATGCCAATACTCGCCTAGAAGCTGTTGTTGTAGGAAAACTCTACCAGATGTAGATGGTCCTCCCACGAACCCTTGAAATCCAACATGCACGCCCTCAGCATGTCCTCCAAGATTTGAATCGTCCTTTCGGACTGGCCATCCGTCTGCGGATGGTACGCCGTGCTGAAACTCAGACGCGTACCCAAACTCTTCTGCAAACTCTGCCAGAACTGAGATGTGAACGTCGTGTCTCTGTCCGACACGATACTCACGGGGACTCCGTGAAGTCGCACGACCTCCTGCACGATTCACGTTACATCGCCATCTAAACTAGAAAAAGGAAATAGAAATGGAGAGTAAAAGAATTTACCTCCATATATCTCCTCGCTAGTGCCTCAGTGGACTGTCCCACTCAGAATGGAATAAAGTGCGCAGATTTGGTCAATCGATCTACGATCACCCAAATCGCGTCATTCTGCTTCGGACTCCGAGGTAGTCTAGTCACGAAATCCATAGTGATGTGTTGCCACTTCCACTCTGGAATCGGAAGCGGTTGTAGCAACCCGGCCGTACGCTGATGCTCCGCCTTCACTTGCTGGCAAACCAAACACCTGGCTACACTCCGAGCCACACTCCTCTTCATGCCATGCCACCAATAGTTCAGACGGAGATCCTGGTACATCTTGGTGCCACCAGGATGCACAGAATACGGCGAACTGTGTGCCTCCATCATCAACTCCTCTCTAATATCCCCAGCTGGCACACACAACCTGGCTCCAAACCTCAGCAAGCCATCCACATGAATCAAATAGTCAGTCCGCAGACCGGTTTCCACCTGCTCCCGAATCTTCACCAGCTTCGGATCCTCAGCCTGGCCAGCCTTGATCCGATCCACAATCGTCGACTGTATCTACATACACATCAACGAAGAAGCCTCCCCAGGAAGAACAATCTCAACACCAGACTCGCAAAAATCCTGCTGCAATATCCACTGCGAGGTCAAAATCATCACCGCTGGAAGCCTACTCAGCGCATCAGGAACCACATTCACCTTGCCAGGGTGATACTGCAAATCAATCTCATAATCCGCCATGAGCTCCAACCATCGACGTTGTCGCATGTTGAGCTCCTTCTGAGTAAAAATATACTTCAAGCTTTTGTGATCGGTGAAGATCTTCACTTTCTCACTCAGCAGGAAGTGCCTTCAAATCTTGAGCGCAAACACAACAGCAGCCAACTCCAAATCATGCGTCGGGTAATTCTTCCCATGAGTCTTGAGCTGACGCGAAGCATACGCCACAACATGCCCGTGCTGATGCAACACACAACCGAGACCCTTGCCAGAAGCATCGCAAAAGATCTCAAATCCGCTGCTGCGATCAGGCACAACAAGAATAGGGGCAGTCGTCAATCTCTCCCTCAGAACACCAAAAGCATTCTCACAATCACCTGACCAAACAAAAGGTACATCCTTCCGCGTCAATCTGGTCATCGGCTCAGCAATACAGGAAAAGTCCTTAATGAAACGCCGATAGTAACCAGCAAGCCCAAGGAAACTCCGGATCTCAGACGCTGACTACGGAACAGGCTACTCTCTGATGGCCCTAATCTTCTCGGGATCCACTGAAATACCATCTCCAGTCACCACATGCCCGAGAAAAGTAACTCTGTCCAGCCAAAACTCGCACTTCGAAAACTTAGCATACAGCCGATGCTTCCTCAAAATCTCCAACACCGTCCTCAAGTGCGATGCATGCTCCTCCTCCGAATTTGAATAGATCAGAATGTCGTCAATAAAGATAACGACAAACTTATCTAAAAAGTCATAGAAGATCAGATTCATCAGATTCATGAAAACTGCGGGTGTATTGGTTACACCGAAAGGCATAACCACAAACTCGTAGTGTCCATACTTCGTCCTGAACGCTGTCTTCGGAACATCATCCTTCTTCATCTTCAACTGATGGTAACCACTCCTCAGATCCAACTTCGAAAACACCCTCGAACCTCCAAGCTGATCAAAAATATCATCGATGCGAGGCAACAGGTATTTATTCTTGATGGTCACCGCATTCAACTCCCGATAGTCCATGCACATGCGACGCGAACCATCCTTCTTCTTTACTAGCATCACCGGTGCTCCCCACGGAGACACACTAGGGTTGATAAACCCTTCTGCAAAAGCTCATCCAGCTGCTTCCGCAATTCCTCCAACTCAGCGGGTGCCATACGATACGGCGCCTTCGAAATCGGCTGCGCTCCCGGAACAAGATCAATAGAAAATTCTAAAGCTCGATCAGGTGGCAAACCAGACATCTCCTCGGGGAAGACGTCATCAAAATCCCGCACAACCGCTGGCCTCTCCAGCTACATCTGCATAGCCACAATCTCCACCGGCCTGGCCCGAAATCTGACAGGACCAAGCGAGCTGCTACCACGGCTGAACTCAAATACTGGATGTCCAGGAATCTCGAACACCACCTTATTCATCCGACAGTCGATCGTAGCATAGAAGCTCGCAAGCCAATCCATCCCAAGGATCGCATCATAGTTGATGATGTCGTGGACAATGAAATCAGCGTAAAGTTCATGTCCACAGACCACCAACGAGCAAGAATTGCAACCAAGATGCACCGAGACCACGCCATTCCCTGTAACGATATTCCAACTCTTGGGAAGAGGGGACGTCGACAAGGAATGCTTCTCCACAAAGCTCCGAGAAATAATGCACATCGATGCACCAGAGTCAAAGAGGACTCGTGCAGGAAATGTGCACACCAAAACCACACCTAACAAGCAATTAACAATCAAACCCTAGTCTAGCAAACAATCATGTTCAAGCAAACAACACAATCTAACAATCAAAACCAGCTAGGAAAGTAACAGCTAGATTGAGGATTACCTGCGATAACCTCATCCACAGCCTCGCTCTCCACAGCGGTCATCAGAAAAGCCTGCCTCCTCGGTGGAATAGCCTGCTGAAAAGCCTGCCTCTGTGGAACAAGAACTGCTCCACGTCCAGCAGGAACAGACGCTCGCTGCTGCAACGGCTGTGCTGCAACAGGTGCCCTCCACAGCTGATTCGCATGCTGACAATCCTTCGCGACATGAGAAGCATCACCACAAACCAAACACTGGCCCAGAAACTTCCTACACTGATCCTTGATGTGGCCAGGCTTGCCGCAGAAATGGCAAGTCTTCTGAATATGCCCTCCTGGCCTCTTGAACTGAGCTGGCTGATTAGGCTTGAAACTAGGCCTAACCACTGCTCTGGCCTGCTCCATAGGCCTCTTCCCAGCACCAGAAACATGTCCTCTCCTCTGACTCAGGTTCAGCTCCTGCCTCCTCGTAGCGACCAGAACCTTCTGATAAGAGTCCAGATCAGAGGAAGACACAAAACTCTGGAGCTCCAAAGCAAGTCCCTGCAGGAACCTCTGAGCCCTCTCATCAGCATCTGCACCATCTTCGGTGCGAACCGGCTCAGCCAAGTGAACTCTTGGTGGTACAGGTCCACCGTCAAGCTCCCTTGCTTCAGATTAATAAAGCGCTGCAACATCTCCTTCCTAGCAGCCTTCGAAAAGAACTCCTCATCAAACCTGGACTTAAAGGCAGTCCAAGCTATCGGCTCCACCAGCATCTTCTCTTCCGCATCCCACCTGTTCTGAGCATTATCCTTGAGTTGCCTCTTCACCAAATCAACCCATCCAGCCGGGGTGATCTTGGCCATCTTCAAGTTATCCTCAATGTTTCGAATCCACTCATCGGCAGCTAGAGGACCTTCAGAACCATCAAAATATGCGGGACCCAGCTCCCGAAATTGCTTTGCTCCCGGCTCGGAGCGAGGGGCATCCGGAGCCGCCCGAGGAGCTCGACCGGCCGGAGCATTCTGGACTTGTAGGAGCATGCCTTGCTGCACCTGCATCATCTGCATCATCTCCCCATTGGTGGGTTCGTGCTCAGGCTCCTCGTCATGAGGGGGCGCACCACTACCACCACCACGGGTGATTCGCCTTCCTGCCATCTAATGACACAGAAAACGAAACAATTAGACTCATAGCTTATGACTCGGACGTCGAACTTAGTTTATTGGACATTCTAATATCATTATCTCTATTCCGACAATCACAGTTACAGAAGAGAGACCTGCATGGGCCACCAATAAAAACCTGTTACGCCCTGTTTCCCTAAAATGGAGGCGAGACGTGAAAAAGTCCGCACGAGAGTGGAGCCGTGAAGCCCCAAACCCGATAAGCGTCAATAAAACATAAGCAGGTCCCTGTAACCACAAACGGAACAACAATAATAACACAAGGAGAGACAGAAATAAAATCTCAAATCTCAGAATTTGTCCAACATGAAAAAATTAAGTTCAACGTCCAGAAAAGCCACCAGGCTAAAGGAAAGAGTCTAAAGGCCCAGAACAAGGCCAACAAAAGGGATGCCAAAATAAAGTATAGGTGCCACGCACCGACAACTAAACAGCAGTCTAAAAACAAAAGAGGAAAGCTCAACGAAGACACTAGGACTGGTCCCCAGTGTCCACGTACTCCTCGCCAAACACAGGCTCGGGCTCGGCGTCAGCAAACACCTCGTCCTCAACAATGTACTCAGGCTCAGGGTCTAACATGTGTCACCCAAAAGAGTAAAGGGGCACATGTCAGCAAGTCTAAAAGACTTGGGCAAGGAAACTGAAAGTAAGGCAAACTAACAACCTAACAGTTATAGTATGCATGACATGGCAGTTATAACATGAGTGCACAAGCAAGACATGGTGAAACAATAAGTACAAGAGAACAATTTATCAGGACAAGTCAAGAGTAGCCAAGCTACTAACAATCTCAATCTTTTCACTATTCATGTTTCAAGTTGTTTGTAGATGTTTACGCCTTACAGCTGAACGGTTTGGCATTCACGCTGATTGGCCGCTTAACACTACCCCAGAACCCAGAGTTTACGCCTTACCACTGCAGTTGCTGATTGGGCAGACTCCCAGTTGATTGGCCGCTTAACTCTTACCCCCAATACCCACATGTGAACGAGCCAGGGTCCCTGTACACGAGCTCAGTAAATGAGCCAGGGTTGCCCCGCACAAGAGTTCGTTTCCTGGATCACAACCAGGAGCGTATTTCATTTGGCATAGGGGTGCACCTAGCCTCAATCATCTCACAAGATGTAGCGGAGCTACGCAATCACGGGAACACTTAAAGAATGCAATGACATGACATTTTATTCGCGTACCGTTAATGGAAATTAAACATGACATGTGATCACTCCTTATTTTACACCTTTTTTCCGCATGATTGCATGCCATTTAGATCGCCCAAATCATGTTTTTTCACGATATATCGACGATATTGCGATGCTTTTCACGCTTTGTTGTTTTTGTCGCATTTCAGGCGATTTGGCGCGATTTGGAGTGATCATGAGATGCGCTCACGATAAACGGCCACCGACGACCTCCCCGAGGGGTATTTTGCTATTGGAGAGGAGCGGAAGAAGAATGGACGTCGCCAGAGCGACGAGGAGGCCAAAACGACCAGTTTGGGCATTTTTTGTGTCCCACTCGGCCGAGTGGAGGAGCCACTCGGCCGACCAGCGAGACACTGCTCGGCCGACCCGTTCAGACACGATTTCCATGTGTACTCGGCCGAGCGACGGAGACCACATCGGCCGAGTGACGATACCACGTCCGCCCGAGTGGCGCCCAGACGAAGGCCCTCAAAAAGATCGAAGTTACTGTTTTTCGGCCATCTGAGCTTCAGAAGACCCACTCGGCCGAGTGGCAAATCCCGTCCGCCCGAGTGAAGTGAAGCCATCGGCCGAGTGACGACACCTCACTCGGCCGAGCCGCCCCCGAACTGAAGACCCCTGAAGCCCCCGACTTACTGGAAAATTGACAGGGTTTTCACTCGGCCGAGCGACTTTTGTCACTCGGCCGAGTGCGATGCGCAGCCTGTAGCGAAATTTGCGGAAAACAGGCTGTGCAGGGGCATTTTGGTCAGGATTTTTAGACGATTTTTGGGGCTATTTAAGCTCTGTTTTTACCCTAGTTTGAGGAGCCACCTCTCAGATTTTTTGCAGCTTTTGGAGTCTACTTTTTAGTTTTATTAATTGTGATTGGAGAAGAGAAAAACTTGGATTTTTGTTGGGTTGATTGAAGATCTACATTGGTTTGCACTTTTCTTCCCCAAAAATTCTATTTTTATTGTTTATATCGTTGTTGTGATGAATTCCATTGTCTATTTCATTGCTAATTATTGTGCTATTGCCATGTTTAGTGAGTAGTCTCCACGTCTTGGGGCGTGGGGATGAACCCTACAAGCCCAATTTCGTATTTGTGTTGAATTGGTAGAAATTGAGCTAGGACTGTTATTAGGGATTAGATTGGGATCGAATTACTACGGATAGCTAGGTATTCACATCAATTGGGATTTGCAAGAGATTGGATCCCAATTCGATGGGAAGCCCTAGAAATCCGAATTGGGTTGAGGTCGGATTTTTCGAAGTATCGGTTTGCAAGAGATTGGACCGATGCTAGGATCTCCGGTTGCAATTCCGTGCCGATACCCGTTTGCAAGAGATTGGACGGGTAGGAACTATCCTAATCTAGATTGTGGACCGAGTTTGCAAGAGATTGGGCTCGGTGCGCAATTGGACGATGATGTTGACCTTAATGCTAGCTTCCCTAGGCTAGGGTTTGCAAGAGATTGGACCCAAACCTAGGGAAGCTATAGACCGGCAACAGCGCGAGAGCGTGAGCTTGGTTCCACATTTAGTTGCAACTAGTTCATCCAAATTCTCATCCTAGCGATTTCAATACCGGCGAACCACAATTGTGAAATACGGTGAGTAGTGGGGATTCCCCATTCCCTAGGCGTTCTCTATTTGATTTGATATTTCGCACTTTTGTCTGACGATTGTGACAGGATCGGCCAAGGCAATTATCCCTCTAAATAGCCAGGTTGATTAGGAGCAAGCACGGTCATTCGTCCTCCCTGTGTTCGATACCCGCTCGCCGCTACACCGTGCGCTTGCGGTAAAACTACAACCGTCGCCTCGGGACGTGTACGCCGGGGCGCGACCAAGTTTTTGGCGCCGTTGCCGGGGAGGCGATTGCGTTTGATTCTTTTTCACCTTAGCTATTTCTTTCTTTTATTTTCTTTTTATTTTACCTCTTTTACCATTATTATTTCCTTTGTTATTCTTACCTAACCCTTCCACGGTGCTAATCATCTCTTTGAAACTCTGTTTTCCCTGTGCATGTACACGAGATCTACGGCGGACCCCGAAGCCTTATTATTCGATCCCGAGATCGAACGTACCGCGCGGAGACTCAGAGCGGAAAGGAGACAATATCCGGAAGGGCAGTTTATGACCAACCGGGAAACTCCCGAAGAATTGGCGGCGAGAATGGCGAGAATAATTTCTATTCGCGATAGGCTTCGGCCTAAAACCTCTTCTACTACGTCATCCATCGCCGTGCCGGAGTTGGCGGCCGACAAGAACTTCGAGCTAAAGACGGGATTGGTGGTTTTGATGCAACAAGACCCATTTCATGGGAACGCTCACGAGAACCCCCACTACCACATCCAATCATTCTTGTCGAAGTGCGCCACTTTCCAAATGCCGGGGGTCCCGATCGATGCCATCAGACTGCGCCTCTTCCCCTTCACGCTAAAGGACAAAGCACTCTATTGGCTGAGGACGCAAGCTGACGGAGTTTTCACCTCTTGGGACGGGTTGGCGGATGCATTCATTGATAAATTCTATCCACCATCCAAGACGGTGAAGATCCGGAGCGCTCTCATGTCCTTCAAGCAAGGACCACATGAGACGCTCTATGAAGCTTGGGAGCGATTTAAGGATTTGCAGCACCAGTGCCCGCACCACAGTATAGAAGATTGGGAGTTAGTGCATAGCTTCTACAACGGTCTCCAACCGGGGACCAAACAAATTATTGATGCCGCGGCGAATGGTGCAATCTTGTCAAAGACTCCCGAGGAAGCTACGGCCCTAATTGAGGAGATGGCCTCTAATAACCAACAATGGGGCGATGAGCGAGGACACTCTACGTCCTCCTTAAAGCCGACTAGCATCTACGAGGCAAAGGCCGTAGCGGAGCTTACGAGCAAATTTGATTCTCTCCACAAGGTGGTGGAGAGATTGGAGAAATTCATCACGGAGCCCCAAGGAAGCCCTTCCACCTCCGCACCGGCAAGCCAAATGAGTGATTGGCAAGACCAATCTCAAGCCATGTATTCGGGAGGAGAGCAAGGAGAAGGATCCTTGGAGCAAGTGCAATATGTTGCGGGGAACCAAGGTTATTGGTCCAATCCGGCCGCAAGAAATCACCCGGGATTCTCCTACGCCAACAATGAAGGAGCTTTGAACCCGCCACAACAACCGCCTAATCAAGCTCGACCACCACCACCCCAACAACAATACTATCCGCCGAGGGGACCTACACAACAAAACTTCCAACCAAAGCAACAAGTCCCACCTTATAGGCCTCCCGGATACAATCAAGGGTGGAGGAATCAAAACCAAAACCCTCCGCAAGCTCCACAACGATCCGATTTCGAAACTAGAGTGGAGGCGTTCATGGTCGAGCAAAATAAGGTGAATGCTACTTTGAAGGCGGGGCAAGAATCTCTCAATACCGTAGTGGCTCAAATATCGGAGCAATTGGCATTGCTCAACCGGAACACTCAAAGATTACCGGCGCAACCGGAGCAAAACCCACGGGGCAACACGGGCCACATCAACGCCGTAGTTGCCGTCACTACTAGAGGCGGGAAGGACACCACCCCCGCCATGATTCCTATTGAGGAGGCCGTGGAGGAAAGTTTGGAGCCGGTTGAGCCGATAGTCGAGATTGAAAAGGAGAAGGAGCCACAAGACAAGGAGAAATCTAGGGCGGAGCTATTAATTGAGGAGAGGCGCTTCATGCCACCGGTCCCATTCCCCCAAAGACTAGCGAAAGCGAAAATGGAGAAAAGGCTAGCGAAATTCCTCGAGTATCTAAGAGGAGTTAGCCTAAATATTCCCTTCCTTGACGCCATCATCGAGATCCCCACATATGCCAAATTCTTGAAGGACTTGATTTCGGGGAGAAAGAGGAAGGAGAAGATCATGCTAGCCGAGGAGGGCTCTTGGTTCACCAAGAGAGAAAAGGAGCCGGCAAAATTTAAAGATCCGGGGAGTTTTCGGATTCCTTGCACTTTGGGGGGCGTGCCTCTTCAAAAGGCGTTGGTCGATCTTGGGGCTAGTGTGAGTCTCATGCCCCTCTCCATGTTCTTAAAGCTTAACACCGGGACAAAGTTGAAACCCACCAACATGCGCATTCAATTAGCCGATGGACGGATAACAAGGCCGGTGGGGATTGCCGAAGACATCCCACTTCAAGTCCCGGGAGGAATATGCTTGCCATGTGACTTCGTCATCATGGACATTAAGGAGGAGGGAGACACCTTATTGATACTTGGGCGCCCATTCCTCGCCACCGCCGGAGTCATTGTCGACGTGCGCGAAGGTACCTTAACCTTGAACGTCGGAAACATTGAGGTGGAGCTCCACATTCCTAAGGCTATGAAGCATATGCCTTATCACGAGGAACTCGATTACATGGACCTCCTTGATGAGGTGATAGAGGAGGCGATTCCTCACTCAATTGGTGCCCTTTTTGATGAAGAATTTGATGAAGGCCCGGATTTAGGCCAAGATGAAAAGATTGAAGACGATTCCCCCGACTTCTCCGCTGATGAAGATGAAGGCGACGCTGATGTCGCAAGAATTCGAGAGCTCTGCAAGCTCTCGAAATCAAAATCTCCAAGGGAAGCTCCGCCAGTACGGAAATCGGCATCGCCGGTTAAGCCGTTGACCGGGGCAAATGCTAGCTTGGGGGGGCCTCCCCCCAACACCATTCGGGACAAGAGACCTCCGAGGGAGACCGCTACGCCGCTACGTTCGAATCCAAGCGCGCTCCCCGGAAAGTTTGACGGGTGCATCTCATACGCACCAAACATCCCGCATTGATTGAAAACTATAGGGGGTCGAGCTCACGACCTAAAACGAGCGCTTGTCGGGAGGCAACCCGACGGTTTTTTTTGACTTATTTTTACTTTTTCTTTATTTTTGTTTTAGAAATTGTTAGTGTTTTGAGTCACCCGACCAAAATTTTGTGATAACGGGTCCTATTTTTCTTGACAGGAGAGAAGATAGGTAGATCATCATGAGGAGGATGAACGAGACGATGAGGAGCGCCCCAAGAAGGCGTTCGACGCTTAGGAGGAGCATGAAATCGACTGGAGAAGGAAAGACGGAGTTTAGAGCCCAAACGAAGACAAACAGCAGAATACAAGGCTCACTCGGCCGAGTATACTAGTCACTCGGCCGAGTCCAGAAGTTCGTCCGGCCGAGCCGCTCACGAACGAGGGAAGTCTGCTGTACCCAACTCTCTGTTTATTTTCTTGATTTCGATATAACTGCTACTCGGCCGAGTACATATATTCACTCGGCCGAGTAAAACGGATACCCTCCTAGGGCGAGTCTTGCCGAGTAGCTTGAGTCACTCGACCGAATGGACTTACTCCACTCGGCCGAGCATGGCAAAGCCACTCGGCCGTAGCGATATCGGGGAGAAATTTTTATTTGCCTCGCTCGGCCGAGTGAGTAAAGTCACTCGGCCGAGTCGTAACTTTTTAATATAAAGCCAGGGGGGCGCAGTTTTCGAAAACGAAAAAAAAAAGCTCCCTTCGCCCGCGCCCCCTCAACTTCCCCTCGCCCGATCTCGCCTCACCCAACGGCCACTCGCCCGCGCGCGCCACCGCTCGGCCTGCCGTCGCCGGCCGACCATCGCCGGACCCCGCCCGAGTCGCCGCCGGCAGCCCCGCCTCCGATCACCTCCGGTTCGCTTATTTTCACCGTTTTCTCCTCTCCTCGTGTATTTTTTGAGGATCCATGTGCTAAACACCCCCCTAACCCAAATCAATTCCCATATCTATCTGTTATACCCATATTGCTCCATACATTTTGATTATTACTCGCTGATATCGCTTTTCCATGCGCAGGTTGTTTTTTGGAGCCTAGGGGAACTCAGGGGAGCTTCTACGGGCTGTTTTGGACTTCGTGGAGGCGCGGACTTCGCACGCTTCCACTGCTTAGCACTCGCGGCGTGTTTGGGTAAACTCTTTCCACTCCTTGTGCACACGCCGCACTTTTCACTTTTCGGCGCGCGCTCGGGGCAGATATGCCGCCCCGGACACGGCCGCGGTCGAAGAGAGCTTCCGCCAAGCGGAAGCGGTCGGATGATGCCGGCCCCTCCCACGAGTTGGAGGACTCTCCTCCACCCTCCCCCACACACACCGCACACCCAGCACAGCCTGCAGGCCCCGCACACCCCGCACAGCCTGCAGTGCACCCACAGCCCGCACAGCCTCTCCCTGCCGATCCACAGCCACCACCACCGGCTCCACTGGTCGGGCCGCTCGGGATTACGTTCCGAGACGACGCACACCGCGCCGTCTTCGAGCGTATCTCCCAGCGCTCGATTGTACCCTCCAGGTTTGCACACCTCGCTGACCTTGGACGCCTGGGGGTACTTGAGGGGATACTCACGTTGTACGACAACGTGGGGTGGCGCGACTTCCTTCAAGTGTCGGCGGATACTTTTACCCGCCCGACACTTGAGGTTTTGAGTTCGATCGCCCGGACCGATGAGGGATGCTCATTCCGGTTCATGGATCGAGAGTGCCAGGTCACTCTCGATATGATGAGAGCATTTTTCTCATGGCCCGCCGTCCCCGGAGCCGATCGCGGTTACGGCCCTACCCACATCCCCCCACCTTCTTTCGACGCCGGCGCCTTCTGGGCCCGGATCACAGGCCACCACGCTGCCTTTGACCCTAGTAGGGCCAAGGCCTCGGCCATAGTCCACCCCTGCCTACGCATTGCCCAGCGCCTCATGGCGACTACCTTTTTGGCCAGATATGAGCCGGGCACGATGTCTACGCCAGAGCTTTACATGCTCTACGCGATGACACGTCCCAGAGCTCTGTCTAGGGATGGACTCGAGCTTGTCCCCGCCGTCGTGATCGACATTGCGGCTTGGTTTCTAGACCGTATCATTGTGTCGGTGGGCGCTCGCTCACCGATATGCTGCGGCGGTCTGATCACCTTGCTTACCATGATGACCGGCGAGGACCTACCCGACGACCTGCGACGCGTTCCGGGCCCCACTTCCTTGTCGATAGACGTTATGGCCCGGATGAAGATGCTGCGTCCGCATGGTGAGCGTCACTGGGTCTGGTTGCACGGCCCCTATGGGGCCGATTACATGATTCTCCCGAGCCCTGCTCGGACTCTGATTGCACCAGCCCACGTTGACTGGATTCCGGCGATGGATGTCCTTATCCCCGCCGCCTACGTGCTCGAGGCCGAGGAGGCCGAGCAGGCCCACGCTGCCCACGCTGCCCACGCTGCTCCCGCAGACCCTGCTGTGCGCCCTGCCGAGCCTGCTGTCGCCCCTGTGGCCCCTCAGCCCACACCTGACATTTCCACTGCTCTCGACACTTCTGTCCCCACCTCTGCCTGTGTCGAGAGTACTTTTGCTGAGCCCACTTCCACCACTGTCACCACTTCCGAGGCTGTCCCCACCACTCCCGCTGCCACCTCCGGCCCTCTGTCCGTGGAGCCCCTTTGCTCCGCTCTCCCCCAGCGCCCGCAGACCTTTGTTGAGAGTGGAGAGCCCTCGTTCACCGCGGTCGTGGAGACCATGGTTAGCATGATCTCCGCTGGGGTTACACCTTTTGGACCGCACACTTCTGCCCCAGCGGGAGATTCCTCTGTCTCCACTGCCGCCGTTTGGCGTCTGTCCACACTTCTGTGCCACAGACCTCTTTGGCCACCTCGTTGCCTCTTTTGCACGCTTCCTTTGCTGCCGCCGCCTCCACTTCTCGCCAGCCGGTGTCCCGGCCTCACACCGAGGCCAGGCCCACTTTTCCAGGCGCGGCACCTTTTGTCCCATTCCCTGCTGAGCCCGTTACATACTCCACACGCGTACGCCAGCCTCGCCCTGCGCAGCCTAGACCGGTGCGTCCCTCTGCACCACCCCCGCCCGACACTACACTGCAGAGCATACGTGCTCTTGAGTTGGCGGTGAGCGGTCTTAGAGGAGACCTTAGGACCCTGTCCTCCACCGTCTCTGTGATGGCTGGACGCTTCGACCTGATACCCCAGATCCACTACTGCCTTACACAGGTGCTGGAGCGTCTCCCTCGCGCTCCCCAGCCCACCCAGCAGGTCCCCACACACACTTCCACACACACTAGACCTGCTCCCGCTTCCCCCCCAGCTCAGCAGCCCACCCCACCACCACCACCACCTCCGCCTCAGGACGGAGACGGCGCGGCACAGCCTTCTTAGGCACTCTTGATGCCTTTATCCATTCCTGTCGTTGTGCTGCCCGTCTCTGCTGGGTCCTGATGCACTTTTGCCCACCCCCCTCCCCTCACTTTTTTGTGATTCTCACTTGCCGTCTCTTTATATATCTTTTTTGGGAGAGAGGGAGAGCTTTTGGTGACCCATTTATACTCGTATCACTCATATCTGTGCATGCATCATATCCGCATCATATTTTCGTTTCTTAATTTTTCGTTTTATTATCTTTTTTCTTTCCATCATGCATGCATCCTCACTTGCCCCTCTCATTATCTGTCTCTCTGTGTGCCACACTTTGCACATTGAGGACACTGTGCACTTTAGCTTGGGGGAGTGAGTTCTCACGTTCTTTTTTCGATTTGCCACCTTTATTTTCATTTTTTTTTCCACACCGTTTTTTCACTTTTGCACTTATTTTTCATTTATCTTGCCATGCATCACGTTTTTCCTATTTTCCTGTGTGCCGCATTGCATAGTTCTATTTTTCCTTTTATCTTTACTTCGTTTCTTTTTCATCTCATGCTAGAGATGAATTTTCTGTGATGATGTCTACGTGGAGTTAGCTTATTCTATATGCATGCTATATTTGTCGTGTCTTAGATCTCATTTCTGATATCATATGCTATGACTTGCTTTACATTTAGAAATAGTAACCCACACTTTTTCCTCATGAAAATGGATGAAATTTTATTATTAGCTGAGCCTGAATATTCATATGTATGCTATCACAGAAAACACACCAAGATTCACGCATTGAATGCCTATATCTGGAGTACTGACTTCTTTTCCTTTATCACTTCTATATGCATGAATCGTACACTTCACTTCCGGACGATTGAATGATGATTAGCTAAGATATATCTGGATTAGTTAGCTTTTTTGTGATCGAAACTGAGTAGATTAGATTACCCTGCTGAAGTTGTCGTGCATGTCTTATAGAGTGAGCCGAGAGTTATATTTATTTCTTTCTCCACAAATCTCGAACATCACTTCTCTACTTTTAAAATCATTGGTGAATCTCCCCTTAGTGATTCTATTTTGTGGCATTTCCCCCGCTATTAATTCCTAGCTCCAAATCTCTTGTTTCAAAAAAAAAGAGAAGAGAAGAATAAAAGAGAGAAAAACATTCGTGTATATCATTACCTCTCTCTGAGTTGGGATCATTGTATATATGTTGCTTATTTTAAAAAAAAGGAGAAAAGAAAAGAGGAAAAATCCTCAATAAAAGATCCCATCTCGCTTACTTTCTTTCTTCTTTCCCTTCTTTAACTTTGGAGCTATATAAAAATGGGGATGTAAATATTTTTGTGCCACCACGCTTATAGATAAGCTTGGGGGAGGAGATCCATTGATGTGTGAGAGAGCGACTACTTGACATTGCACGACAACCTAGGCTAAGTAATATTCTATACTCGGTGAGATTGTTTCTAGCTTTACGAAACCCAGAAATCTAAGCCTAGCATTCATTTCATGAAATCCATACTTTTCTATTCTCTCTATTCTATGATGTGATACTCTTATACTCCAGATAGAAAGCGTTCAATTGAAAAGTGTGTGATCTGAGATTTGTATACCGCTTTAGATGATCCAGGCGATGTTAATTTTAAAATCATTCCGTTTTTCATGATTATACCGTTGTTCGTGGGTTTTCTATTTTCTACTTGCACTATTCTACTATGATATCAAAATGAGATTCTTTGACATGTATTTCTCACTCGGTGCATGCTAATAAGAGTAGGTGAAACCCACGTCCTGAGAAAATGATCTAGCATCCTAGCTTTCTTTCTTTCTTTCTTTATTTTCGTTTGGTTTTCATTCTTCTTCGTTTTTCATTTTTTTCGTTTTTCGCCGTTTTCGTTTTCCGAATCCACCGGGTTCGCTTTTTACTTATCTTCCTCGAGGACGAGTAAGAGGCAAGCTTGGGGGATTTTGATCACTCCTTATTTTACACCTTTTTTCCGCATGATTGCATGCCATTTAGATCGCCCAAATCATGTTTTTTCACGATATATCGACGATATTGCGATGCTTTTCACGCTTTGTTGTTTTTGTCGCATTTCAGGCGATTTGGAGTGATCATGAGATGCGCTCACGATAAACGGCCACCGACGACCTCCCCGAGGGGTATTTTGCTATTGGAGAGGAGCGGAAGAAGAATGGACGTCGCCGGAGCGACGAGGAGGCCAAAACGACCAGTTTGGGCATTTTTTGTGTCCCACTCGGCCGAGTGGAGGAGCCACTCGGCCGACCAGCGAGACACTGCTCGGCCGACCCGTTCAGACACGATTTCCATGTGTACTCGGCCGAGCGACGGAGACCACATCGGCCGAGTGACGATACCACGTCCGCCCGAGTGGCGCCCAGACGAAGGCCCTCAAAAAGATCGAAGTTACTGTTTTCGGCCATCTGAGCTTCAGAAGACCCACTCGGCCGAGTGGCAAATCCCGTCCGCCCGAGTGAAGTGAAGCCATCGGCCGAGTGACGACACCTCACTCGGCCGAGCCGCCCCCGAACTGAAGACCCCTGAAGCCCCCGACTTACTGGAAAATTGACAGGGTTTTCACTCGGCCGAGCGACTTTTGTCACTCGGCCGAGTGCGATGCGCAGCCTGTAGCGAAATTTGCGGAAAACAGGCTGTGCAGGGGCATTTTGGTCAGGATTTTTAGACGATTTTTGGGGCTATTTAAGCTCTGTTTTTACCCTAGTTTGAGGAGCCACCTCTCAGATTTTTTGCAGCTTTTGGAGTCTACTTTTTAGTTTTATTAATTGTGATTGGAGAAGAGAAAAACTTGGATTTTTGTTGGGTTGATTGAAGATCTACATTGGTTTGCACTTTTCTTCCCCAAAAATTCTATTTTTATTGTTTATATCGTTGTTGTGATGAATTCCATTGTCTATTTCATTGCTAATTATTGTGCTATTGCCATGTTTAGTGAGTAGTCTCCACGTCTTGGGGCATGGGGATGAACCCTACAAGCCCAATTTCGTATTTGTGTTGAATTGGTAGAAATTGAGCTAGGACTGTTATTAGGGATTAGATTGGGATCGAATTACTACGGATAGCTAGGTATTCACATCAATTGGGATTTGCAAGAGATTGGATCCCAATTCGATGGGAAGCCCTAGAAATCCGAATTGGGTTGAGGTCGGATTTTTCGAAGTATCGGTTTGCAAGAGATTGGACCGATGCTAGGATCTCCGGTTGCAATTCCGTGCCGATACCCGTTTGCAAGAGATTGGACGGGTAGGAACTATCCTAATCTAGATTGTGGACCGAGTTTGCAAGAGATTGGGCTCGGTGCGCAATTGGACGATGATGTTGACCCTAATGCTAGCTTCCCTAGGCTAGGGTTTGCAAGAGTTGGACCCAAACCTAGGGAAGCTATAGACCGGCAACAGCGCGAGAGCGTGAGCTTGGTTCCACATTTAGTTGCAACTAGTTCATCCAAATTCTCATCCTAGCGATTTCAATACCGGCGAACCACAATTGTGAAATACGGTGAGTAGTGGGGATTCCCCATTCCCTAGGCGTTCTCTATTTGATTTGATATTTCGCACTTTTGTCTGACGATTGTGACAGGATCGGCCAAGGCAATTATCCCTCTAAATAGCCAGGTTGATTAGGAGCAAGCACGGTCATTCGTCCTCCCTGTGTTCGATACCCGCTCGCCGCTACACCGTGCGCTTGCGGTAAAACTACAACCGTCGCCTCGGGACGTGTACGCCGGGGCGCGATCAACATGGTAGTTATGCAACATGGTAAATGCCGGATCTAGCTTCGTTGTCAAGCTAGTTCCTAAAATTGCGCCTAGGCGAGTATCATTTCGTCGCCTAGTCTCTTTTACGCCTAAAACAAGCAAATGGCCTAAGACATGGCCCAAAACCCTAAGTGGCAAGTTTCACTTGCCTAGCACCGAGGATGACGATCAACGAGGGTTCGTCCCACGGGCGCTAATCTACGGGGAAGTCGCTGTTATGGAGAAACAATCATCAAAACAACATTCATTTCATTAGGGTTTCACAAAAACACAACGGGTTATGAAAACATTAAGAGATCGATTATTACCGTATCGGAAGCGGAAGAATGATGCCGAGCAAGCACGGCAACGGAAGAAACGCTCCGGGGAACCTAGGGTTCAGATCTGGAAAGGATGGGGAAAATATAGAGAAATGGGGTTTTGGGGGATTTTGGGGGTTGGATGAAGGTTTGAGGAAGGTGGAAGGTGGAAAGTGTTAAGTGAGGGTTTGGATGATGGAGGATGAGCTTGGAATGAAGGTTTGAGGGTTTGGGGAAGATGAGAGCCCAATGGGGGAGAAATTAGGTTTAGAGTTGAAGAAGAAGAAGAAGAAAACGTTTGGGAGGGGTATTTATAGGGTTTGATGTCGGCTAGGACAAAATTAGGGTTTACTACACTAATTAGCCGGTCAAAGAACAACTGTTGACCGACTAGTTTGAGAACTAGTCGGTCGGTTGACCAACGCAGACCGACTAAGTGTAAACAATAGCTCCTGACGAAAACCTGAACTAAGAGTTAGTCGGTCAAAGAACAACTATTGACCGATAAGTTTGACATCTAGTCGGTCGATGAACGTTCTTAGACCGACTAAAAGTGTACAGTAACTGGTACCAAAAATAATTAATGAGTTAGTCGGTTAAAGAAGCATTGCTGACCGACTAGTTTGCAACCTATTCGGTCAACCAACGTTCTTAGACCGACTAACGATAAACAGTAACTCCTGAACATTTAACAAAGCCCACTAGTCGGTTCAAGAAGGTTTTCCGACCGACTGGATCGTCATCTAGTCAGTCGGTGCCCCTTCTTACACCGTCTAATGTGCACAGAAAGTTCTGAAATGGAGCGCGAAGCTCTGGGATCGATTCATAAGACTCCTAGGCTTGATCTAACAATAAGATATGACCGATATGAAGCCCGTCACGAATGACTTACTCCGAAATCGACGATCCTAAGGAAGAAGCTAGAAATTCACGACGAAACGATCGAAAATGAAAGCTACGGAGACGAAAACCACACATGAGGAGAAAAATCCACTAGAACATATACTATAATATAATAAATCCAGATACAAGAAAACCAGTCGTTACACCTTCTCATTCCTTTCTAGACACTGATCCAGTAGTAATTTAAGACCGCTTATTATTATACCGTTCTATCACTTCGAGTAGTCTCGATTTAGTCTGTAGAACAGTGGTATCATATCAGTAGTCGTGACAAGAGTTAGCATGATCAGGTGCCATAGAGATGGTTATGAATGATTAAATGTGGGAATGGGAGGTATGTGTAAAAATGTGACAAAATCCTAATAACGTATATAAGGATAGTGAGTAGGTGGTATGAGTTAAAAAAGTAGATAAGCAATAGACGAAAGAGTCATGGGTGTAAAGATGTAGTGTTTGTTTCGTAAATAGAGAAAGATTTTTTTACAAAGATTTTTTAACAAAGATTTTAAAGTATAAATACGATGAATACAGAACTAATACACTGAAATAGTTGAAGTTTTATTTAGCATAAAAAGTATTTAAAATTAGTATATGGTCGGTTGTTTTGAAATTTGTTGTAGTATAGTAAGAAAGGAAATGCCATTCATAATCCTGATTCACGTCCTTGCGGTCCAGCGGACACAGCCAGTGAAGTGACTAAGCCAGGATCACTTACCCCCAGTCTAGCTAGGGTGATCCAACAAACTTAGCCAAGCACATTGACCGGATCATGGTCCATTGAAGGAAGCTTATCATTTATATGCGTGTCATCAACAAAAGGTTTTAAAGATAAAGATATACATATGTAGAAGGTAAAATAGGATGGTATAGATTAGAAAACATTATAATGTAGTGACTAAAAATTTTCAGCGAAGGAAACTCAAAATCAAAGATTAGTTTTAAGTCAGTTGAAAAATATGAGGCATATGTGTGTGTGTATATATATTAAATATTTTATAGAAATTACACTGGGCGAGGAAACCCATGAAAGGATATCCATAGTAGAATCAGTATAGTAATGTGGGTGATTTCAAAAGGATAATGATGGCTGTCAGGAAGATCATGTGGGTCGAGAGCAAGGATTAGAATAGGTTGATCAAATGTGAGCATGGGTAGGAAATGACTTGTGAAAAGACTACGATAGATTCCTAAGGTCATAAAGTGGAATGAAAAAGGAAGGGATATTAAAATCAAGGATATACTGATTTGGTTGACTAAGGATCAGAAATCTTAGGACTAAGATTTTCTAATGAATTGAGGTACGAAATTCTAGGGAAGGTGTTGTTTGAGAGTCAAAATCGTAATATTATCCATGCTGTTTTAAAGTAGTTTGCATGAGCATAGACCTGCATGGGCAACTACTAAAACCTGTTACGCCCCGCTTCCCATTAGACTTGGGAGCGAGGAGGCGAACGGGCCCGCTTGTGCAAGTTAGGAGGAGGTACTTTTGCTTTTCTTTCCTCCTTGACTTAACACAATAAGCGTCTGTGTGAAAAACCGCAGGTTCTTGCTTGCATTACTTAAAACAACACAGATGAGTAAAACATTATTACAATCTCAAACGTCTCAACGGAATTACAACAATGTTGAAAAGAATAGTAGGTCTTATGACCCGTACAATGAATGAAAAGAAGTGCAATGAAATTTTCACTAGGTCAACAAGTCTTGGTCCACTGGTTCAGCTATCTCAACTAGTCCTCCTGGCGCTATAGCTCGGGATTTGACATACATCCAAAAACATGAATGTGTGTCAGCAAGGGTCTGCAAGTAGATGTTAGAA
Organism: Scilla litardierei; assembly: GCA_030789695.1. Taxonomy (NCBI): domain Eukaryota; kingdom Viridiplantae; phylum Streptophyta; class Magnoliopsida; order Asparagales; family Asparagaceae; genus Scilla; species Scilla litardierei. The sequence continues at coordinate 11,249,917 of CM061137.1, read as the reverse complement.
CCCAAGGTAGGATATACAAATTTATACTGGATTTAAGAGGCAATTATAAATTAAACGAGATAACAATAAAGTTTAGACATGCTGATTTTAAAGTAAATACATCCTAGCATGCAGTGCTAAGCAGTTTAACAAGTAAGGTGAGCAGTTATGATGCAACGACCCTTTCTTAGGGCCCGTTACTGTTTAGAACATGCGCAAGTCCTGCTAGGCACCAATGAAGTCAATACAGGCTCTGTTGCAGAAATAGGCCAAAATACTCATACATGGAAGTGGTATAAACCTTATTACAAACCAGCAGTGTACATGAAATGAAATACAACTCGAAGTAAAAATAAACACCAAGCGAGCACTCTGATACATTAGATAATAATAAAAACACTCTCACACTCACACTTAGTAACCAGCGTCCTCCTGGTCAAACTTTATAGCAAACTCAGCGTCTGCAGTCCCTGTTGCAACTTCTTCAACCTGTGCTGTATCTGGCGAGACCACCACAAAAAGAAGGGTCGCCAGGATCAGACGTAACTCAAAGTAACTCTAGCATGATATTTAAAACAATAAACAAGCATGGGAAAACTAGCATGGCAAAACTAAAGAGTAAAGTGCGTACAATAGAGTAGAAAAGTAACATAACAGTTTTACAACTATTTCAATTCTGTCAGCAATAAACAATATTTAAAAATGACCAGTACGAGGTTTTTAGTTGTTCCTGATCCTACGTGACTTATAAAGGGAAGTACGATATGAAACCAAGAGTCCACCTGATATCCCGGGTTACAACAATACGGTACGATACAATCAAAACGGTACTATTCAACAAAACGATACGGTTCAATCAAAATGGTACTATTCACTACAGATCGGACTGGTCGCTCCCGCACTTCCATAAATATAAGTTACCCCAGAAACCCAGTGTGTGTGTGTGTGTGTGTGTGTGCAGGTTACTGTACTTACCATTTATGAGTCAATTACTATTTTCACTTTTTCAATTACATCTTTCGGTTAAGCATGTCACAGAGTCCAATTCAATTCACGATACGGTGCAACTTACCGAGTTTAGCTAAATGTTCAAGTGAAACACTTTGCTAATAAAAAGAAACTAATTTTGGCATGCATCAATATTGTTTTTAAATCCCATAGCTAGGGTACGATGAGTTACCGTTTCACCCTGTAGTGAAAGGCGTGTTTCAACCAGTGGTAGCGACACCTGGGTTCACACGGTACAAATGAGTCAGTTACACAATTATATAAAATTAACTTAAATAACTTAACTCATATATATATATTAATAACTTTTTTATAAAACAATATAAATTACTTAACTTTTAACCTCACTTAAACTAAACTAACTAATAACTTAACTAAAATAATAACTTATATAAAGTTATATTAATATCTTACCTTTACTCCTTCCTCTCTCTCTCCTTTATTCTTTTAACTCCTACGGTCAATTATTAACTTTTCGTTAACAACCTGTCTCTTTATCTCTTTAAATCTCACATGGGCTGTCTCCCTATCTCTCTAATACTCTCTCTATCCTTTCCCAGTCTCAGTCTCTTCTCTCCTTTCATCTACTGCTCGTTGCTTTCTCTTTTTTTTCGTTTCAAAGTTGCAGGCAACCAGAACGAAGGGGGTTCACGCGAAACAAAGGGAGGAGGCTCACCTACGCACGGCGGCAGGGAGGAAGAGGCGGACGGCGGCGGCCTTGCTGGGCGTCGGCGGGCGACGCTCCGGCCAGTGGCGGCGGTGACGGTTAGTGCTGGGTGCGCGCGCAAGGTGAGGGGCCGGCCTAGGGAAGGAGGAAAGGAGGAAGAAGGAGAAGAAGTTGGAGGGTTTCTTTGATTTTGGGTTTTAATATAATCTGAAATTATTTTCAGATCTGAAGTTGTTTGGATCTATGGAGTTTTTTGTTGGTTTGAATCTGAAAATACTTTCAGAATTCCTCTCTTCAGGTTTTGATTTTTGTTGTGGATGTTTGAGGGTTGAAATTTGTGGTGAAAATTTGGGTTGGTAAATGATGGATAATTTGCTGTAGGATTTGTTGCAGAGATTTGTTTGCAGGTTGATGGGGGTTTGCAGAGGTGGGTTTGTTTTGATCTCTGATCTGTTTTGGATTTCTGGTTGTTCGATTTGGGTTGTAAGGAGTTTGTGGAGTGTGGATGATTGTTGTTTGTAAGGTGGAGGAGGTGGTGGCTGAGGGTAGTTGTGAGGATGATGATGATGATGCTGCTGGTGCAGGGATGAAGATGATGAAGATGTAGAATGGGGAATGGAGATGTAGGGAACTAATATACGAGGTGATCCTTGAAGATGGAAGAGGCAGGGAGACAGGGTGGTTGAGTGATAAAAATGAATTTGTCAACAGATTAGGTTTTCTCATTAAGACAATGAAGAATTTGCAAGGAAAGGGTTTGAACGTGGAAGAGGCGTGTCAAACGGATCAAACTCAGTATTAATGGTGGGAGGTTATCATTTGACTAAGGTTTTAGGAGGAATGAACTGAACGTGTTTTGGGGAAGGTAACGGGCTCAGAATGAGAAAAACGTGGAAGGGGGCGTTAAAAATTAGGTTGGTAATTAATACGATGTAATTATTGATTAACTAAAATAACTAGTAATCGTAATTCGTAATTAGAAAAATAAATTAGCTAAGGTAATTAGTAAATTAAATTAACTACAGTAACTATTTAAACTACGGTGAAAAATTTAGATGTGCTCGCGTCGATACGTAGAAAAGAAAAATACTCGGATAAAATATTCGGACAACTGAAGAAAAATACAATCGCACACGCAAACAAACGTACCTAAAAATACCAGCCGTTACATCTTACCCTCCTTAAAACAATTCTGTCCTCGGAATTCTCTACAGGGCATGGAAAAGGTAGGGGTAATGTTCTCGCATCTCGTCCTCTCGCTCCCAGGTAGATTCGCCAGGTGAGTCACGACGCCACATCACCCTGATTAGATTAATATTCATGTTCCTGAAGACCATCTATCGTCGATCTAGGATCTCTACGGGTTGTTGCTCGTATGTCATGTCCGGGCGAACTTCGATCTCCGAGTAGTCCACGACATGACTAGGGTCACTCACATAGCGACGCAGCTGCGAGATGTGAAACACATTGTGCACTCCCTCTAAGGCAGGGGGCAATGCAAGCTTGTAGGCCACTTCTCCTACTCGCTCCAAAATATCGAAAGGTCCAATGAATCGTGGACTAAGCTTTCCTCTCCGCCCAAAACGAATCATCCCTCGGTTGGGTGAGATCTTCAGAAAAACATGATCTCCTGGCTGAAACTCTAGATGTCGACGTTTCGCATCTGCCCAATGCTTGTACCTGTCCTGAGCCAGCTACAGCTTCTCTCTGATGGTTCGAACCACATCTACGGCTTCTGTGATTAGCTCAGGACCAACCAACTCTCGATCTCCTACATCATCTCAGCTCAAGGGGGATCGACACTTCCTCCCATACAGTGTCGCAAAAGGCGCCATACCGATGCTAGACTGATAGCTATTGTTGTATGTAAACTCGACCAAATGGAGATGGTCTTTCCATGATCCTTTGAAGTCTAGCATACATGCCCGCATCATGTCTTCAAGTATTTGAATAGTACGCTATGACTGGTCATCTGTCTGCGGATGGTAAGCCGTACTAAAACTCAAGTGAGTCCCTAAGCTCTCCTGAAGGCTCCTCTAGAAACGAGATGTGAATCTGGTGTCTTTGTCCGAGAAAATGCTGAGAGGTACTCCATGCAGCTTCACAATCTCATTCATGTATTTCTTGGCCAAAACTTCTGTAGACTGACCTACTCTGAAAGGAATGAAGCGCGGTCTTGGTCAATCGGTCTACGATCACCCAGATAGCGTCATTCTGCTTCGTACTCTTGGGTAGTCCAGTCACGAAGTCCATCGTGATGTGCTGCCACTTCCACTCCGGAATGGGCAAGGGATGTAATAAGCCGGCAGTCCTCTGATGTTCAGCATTCACCTGTTGGCACACAATACACTTCGCTACACTTCGTGCGACGCTTCTCTTCATGCCATGCCACCAGTAATGCTGTCGCAGATCCTGGTACATCTTGGTACCTCTAGGATGTATGGAGTATGGTGAACTGTGAGCTTCCTCCAATAGCTCCTCTATGATGGCGCCAGACGGTACACAGATCCTGTCTTCAAACCTCAAGGATCCATTGTTGAGTATTGGTGTTTCATACCAATCTTATTTTGATGATGATCACAACATTATGTTGTTGCTAATGAATCTCATGTCTTAGTCTCTCAGTTTGTTTCAAGGGTATCTTTCTTGGAGACTAATCACTTGGTGTAAGGATGGACATCTTGTGAAGAAGGGCCAAAGTTTGGACTCAAGGAGTGCCAAAGCTTGGAGATGATGGAGAGCTTTCAAGGCATCAAGATTGAAGACTTAGACTCTTGAGAAAGCATTGTAATCCATGTAATTTACTTTATTGCTTTCTCTCTCTTTTGAGTCTAGGGTTGATGTAATGCCTTGCTAGATGGTTTGCTCATTCATGCACTTGCATTTAACCATCTTAGTGAACCTTAGGATTATCATAGAATCCAACACAATAGGTTCACTCTTTCCGTCAGTCGCCTGTTGCGGGAAACACAGCCGACTGGGTGATTTCCATTCGCCTGTAGATCCTTCTACAGTCGCCTGATATGCACTGCTCAAGTCAACATTTCTATTGACTCAAACTTGAGCTTTACGCACAGTCGTCTGTCGATCGGTTTCCAGTCGTCTGTATATTTACAGTCACCTGGATATTGGCCAACAGTCGCCTGTATAGCGTAAGTGCAATCTCTGCATCTCTCTGTCTTCTCTCCATAGTTTATAGTAGTCGACTGATGAAGAATATACAGTCGCCTGACTAATTGGCAGTCGACTGTATTATTAACATCAGTCGCATGTGCGAAGAATTGGAGAAAGAGTGCAGCTCTCTGTTTCGATCCATCCCCTGCAGCAGTCGTCTGCTGAAGGATTAACAGGCGCCTGTCCTGTTTGTCAGTCGACTGTATTGACTTCGTCAGTCGATTGTCCGGGCTCAGATTATAGCCGTTGGATATTTTCTAGCCGTTGATCAGTCGACTGTCTTATGATCATCAGTCGACTGTTCCTGTCGTTTTCACCCAGTTTCTAGCCGTTGCAGATTTGATTATTTGGCTGTTTCTTTGGGTTTGTAGGCTTGATATAGGATTCATATATATATATATATATATATATATATATATATATATATATATATATATATATATATATATATGAGTGTGCTGCCTATGCTTAAACTTCTTGATTGATTCTTGATTACTCTTGATTCTATTGAATATCTCAAGAGATCTTTAAGCCACTCTCAAGCTCCCTCATTTCCCTCTTTTGAGCATTCATCTTCCTTCATGCATTGAAGTCCAGCTCAAGGGAAATCATCCAAGTGCTCTCAAGCATATTCCAACACTTGGAGATCCTCTTCCATGCCTTGCATTCATTCATGAGTAAGCATCGCAAGGCATAGGTAAGAGTATTTACTTTACCTGGTGTAATTTGTTTTCCTATTTCTCTTTGTGGGATTAGGATACTCTCTTTGTGGGAGTTTCTCTCTTTGTGAGAGGTTGTATCTTTGTGGGACTAGGGTATTCTCTGTGTGGGAATTAACTCTCTTTATGGGAGTTCGAGTGTCCTAGTGTAGGGCTAACCCTAATTCTCTGAGTGGGAGTTAGTGATTCTCTGTGTGGGAGTCTTGATCCTTGTGTAGGATTGGTTGGGTCCTTGTATAGGGTATAAATCCTCTTTGTGGGGTATCTCCTTGTGAGATTTGTATTCACTTCTCTGTGTGGGAATATAGTGAATATTGGTGTGGCTGGATGCACCCAAGTTTGGGGAACCAGGGTAAAACTTTGTGTTTGCGTTTGGATTGATTGTGCCATTTAATTCCTCTTGCATTTATAATTCCGCATTTGCAAGTTAAATTTTATTTGGTCAATTTTATTGCCATTACACTATTCACCCCCCCTCTAGTGTGTGCTGTTAGTATTGCAAGGGTTAGACGATCCCTACATCCATCTGCATGAATCTTAAACTCTGGCCTCTGGCCTGCTATCACCAAATCTTGATCTTTCGCAGCTTCTCATCACCCATCTGAGCATTCTTGATCCTCTCTACCAATGTCGACTGGATATGCATGCCCATCAAAGATGCAGTCGTCCCTGGTAGAATCACTTCTATACCCATGTCCCGGATCTCTTGTTGCAATCTCCGCTGAGTCGTAAGGGTCATCACCGCTGGTAGATGACTCAATGCATCAGAGACGACATTGACTTTCTCAGGATGGTACTAAAGGTCAATGTCATAATCCGCCATGAGCTCTATCCATCGTCTCTGCCGCATGTTGAGCTCCTTCTTCGTGAAGAGATACTTCAGACTCTTATGATCTGAGAACACCTTCACGTGCTCTCCCAATAGGAAATGCCTCCAAATCTTCAATGCAAAAATCACTGCCGCCAACTCAAGATCATGAGTGTGGTAGTTTTTCTCATGGATCTTCACCTTCCTGGATGCATATGCTACGACTCGACCATGCTGATGTAACACGCATCCAAGTCCTTTGCCAGATGCATCACAGAAGACTTTGAATCCTCCTGATCGGTCTGGAATGATCAAAACAGGTGCAGTCGTCAATCTCTTCTTCAGCTCCTGGAAAGCATCCTCACATGCTTTCGACCAAACAAACACCACATCCTTTCTTGTCAACCGCGTCAAGGCTCCTGCGATCTTCAAGAAGTCTTTGATAAACCTCCGGTAGTAGCCAGCTAGTCCCAGGAAACTTCGAATCTCGGTTACCGTTCGGGGAACTGGCCAGTTTTGAACAGTTGCTACTTTTTCAGGATCAACGACAATCCCTTCTCCGGACACTATGTGGCCTAAAAACGCCACCTTGTTCAGCCAAAACTCGCACTTGCTAAGTTTGGCATAAAGCTGGTGTCTTCTCAGGGTCTCGAGAACCTTCCTGAGATGCTCTGCATACTCTACTGCTTTCTTCGAGTAGATGAGCATGTCGTCGATGTAGACTACTACGAACTTGTCCAAGTATTCATACAATACTTGGTTCATGAGACTTATAAATACCGCAGGTGCATTGGTTACACAAAACGGCATTACTAAGTACTCATAATGTCTGTATCTGGTCCTGAATGCAGTCTTGGTAACATCTTCGTCTTTCACTTTCACTTGATGGTACACTGTCCTCAGATCCAGCTTCGAATAGACACTTGATCCACCGAGCTGGTCAAAAAGATCGTCGATGTGCGGCAGAGGGTACTTGTTCTTCACGGTGACTTTGTTTAGCTCACGGTAGTCAACGCATATACGAAGGGATCCATCTTTCTTCTTCACCAGCAATATAGGAGATCCCCAGGGAGATACACTGGGTCGTATCCATCCCTTCTTCAGAAGCTCATCTAGCTGGGTTCGCAATTCTTCTAGCTCAGATGGTACTAAATGATATGGTCCCTTAGATATTGGTTGAGCTCCTGGTATTAGTTCAATGGCAAATTTGAGAGTGCGATCCGAAGGCAAACCTGTAAGGTCGTCTGGAAACACATCCAAGAACTCTCGAACTACTTCTGGTATCTCAGGCTCAGCTTCTATAGCGGCTGCTATTGCTTCGGCCGATTTGGCTATGTACTCCACTGGGCCTATCGATCTGCTTCCGCTAATGAACTCGAACTTTGGATGATCAGGAATCTCAAAGACTACACTCCTTCGACTATGCCTCGTCTCAAAATATGTGAGCTCTACTCCCAAGCGCAGGAGATCGTACAAGTAATAATCCTGGTGAGTCCAGGTATCGAATCCACGGGACAACTGACCTACAAAACTACGAACTTCAGTTTGTAAAGAGTAATAATATGATAATAACCAACCACCTATCAAGTATAAAGAGTATAGCATAACAAAAGAAAAACCTACGATAACTACGTTGAATTCGAAATGGGGTACTAATATGGAGAGTATGTGTCGGTATTGATTTCGTTAGGGTGTATGCAATCAATGATTATTAATATCTTTTCTATAACTCAGCGTTTCGTCCGATCAGGGCACGAGAACGTCGGAAAATTTGGCAATCAACGTACATCGAAAAGTGCCTTGAATATCGAATAGAGTGCTAGTGTCATAAGAAAATAAGCGTATGTGCCCGCAATGGTCATGCCACAAACAAATTTTCAGAGATTATATCTGATACAAGTACATCAACAACGATAATACTTGAGCAATACATGTAGAAACTAGCAAAATACGCGATTATACAATGAAAATAGGGCGAAAAGACATCAAAATCAATGATTACGACACCCTAACTACATCAACACCAACACATATGAAGATTAACCATGCATGGAGCAATGTTATTCAGTATTCATAGACAAATACATCATAAAAACCACAAAATACGTGAATAATACTTCAATTCTAAGCCAAATACGCAAAATACAAGGCTAAAGATAGGAAAAATATCACCAATCCTCTCCAAATAGCCCCAAATCTCCTTCAGATAGTAGATCTAGTCTCTGTCCCCAGGGCCTCCAATTTTGGTGGCGAAATACGGCTCCTAGAGCCTCCAATACGCCAGAATACGCAACCCTAGGCCAAAATACGCTTATATAGAGAGTATTGTGGGTTTAAGTGTCTTATTGGGTTCAAAACCCGCTATCCGCAAACCGCTTCGAATCTCCACCATCCATCCAGATGCGGGATCACATATGGACGCGCCACGTGGCAATTCGGGTTGCGAATCTCGCCCGCTTCGTTTAAATTCGAAACCAGATCGGCTTCCATCCTGGCCCTTGGATCGTGATCGTGCGTCTGTGAGCGTCCCACGTCGCTCGATCTCCGAATAAATGCGGGGGAAATAGCAACCGTCGGATCGTGATCGTGCGCTCCGGAGATGGCCACGTTGCCCGCTAACATTTCAACCGCTCCGCCGTCGCCCCTTGAATCCAGTCCGTCGATCGAAGCGGAAAGCGCTTGGGATGTGACACGTGGCCTTTGAGATTCGCTGCTCAGCGTTTGATTTCGAAATTCACAACGGCGTCGTTTTGTCCGTTCGATGAGCATCCGACGGATCTAAAAATGCCGCGTCGCCTCTCACACCAATGCCGTTGGATTAAGCGGGAATTCCTTGGATGGTGCCACGTCTGCTTTAAGATTCGCGCGCTCAGCCGTCGGATTGAGCGGACGTATACGTTTTCGTATTTTCTCCGTATTTGCGTGCGTATTTCCCCATTTAATTGGTATTCTGCATTCAAAAATTCACAGTAATTAGCACAGATCTCAGAAAAATACAAATAAATAGTCGTTGGAATCGTGAGATCGAGAGCAAGCCATGAAAAATATAAAAATTGCAAAAACTCAGTTTATTACTGTTTAGTGATCAAATAATGTGACTTCTCTAATAAATGATGATATACAAAATACGAACGTATTAGAGACCAATTAAGCATCATATAAGCACAAAATAGGACTAAATAGGTGGTTAAATATGCAATATTCAATCCGAATCAGACTACAGTCGATGGTGGCATGAAAAGTTCCCAACCAATCCATCCTGAATACAACATCAAAGTTTGGTATGTCTATCATCATTAAGTCAGCAAATAACGATCGCCCACAAATAGCCATTGGGCATTGAGGATACACACGGGTTGTCTTTATCACTCCGCCACCCGTGTTGACGTTCTAACCGGATGCTAAAGGTTTGACAGGAATTGTGTGGGTGCGAACGAATCGACTCGCCAGAAAGCAGTGTGATGCTCCCGAGTCGAACAAGGAGAGGGCGGGGTTTCCAGCTACTAGTATGACACCTAGGTTACAAACACTAATCTAAGCAACCAATGCTAATGAAAGAAATAAACTACGAACTATGTAAGAAATATCCCTGTGATCACTTCACCGGTAGCCTCAGCCTCTTCGACGGTAATGGTGTAAGCATGGCGTTTCGGTGGTGGCTTCTGCCTTGCTTGCTGAAACTGCCTCTGCCGTGGAGGTAGAGGTGGACGTTGTGGAGCGTTCCTAGTCAGGACAGCATGAGGAGCTGGGGTTGTAGCTGTAGCACGTGGCTTAGAATGTGGACAATCCCTAGCCATGTGTCCTGACTCCCCGCAAACCAGACAAAGGCCTAAAAGAATTCGACACTCAGACCTGATGTGTCCAGGCTTCCCACAAAAGTGGCAGAGCGGGAAGGCCTGCTGTTGTTGCCCTGGCTTCTTAAAGTGAACCTGCTGAATGGGGCGGTGTATCTGTGGCCGTCTGCTTGGCCCGGCTTGGGTCGGTTGGGGCCTCGCAGGTGCTGTCAGCCTTCGCTCTTCCTTCGCTTCCGCTTCGACCATCTCATGGTTACGAGCAATCGCCAGTACTTTAGCATGCATGGGCAGCCTAGCACCGACCATCATCCTCCGAATCTCAATGTTGAGCCCCTGCTGGAACTGTTGGGCTCGAGTCAATGGATCTGCAACCATCTCCAGGGCAGACCTGCTGAGCCTGGAGAACTCAGCATCATACTGATCCATGGTCATCGACCCTGCTTCAGGTTGATGAACTTCTTCCTCATCAGGATCTTTGCCTGTGGGGGAAAGTACTAAGCGTTGAATGTTTTGGTGAAGACATCCCACGAAATCGGTAATCACAAGCGGTCTTCTACCGCCTGCCACCAGTCTCGAGCACCATCAGTTAGTTGCCTTTTGGCGGTAGCCACTCATGCTTCTTCTCGAATCTGAGATGCTCTCAGATCATCAGTGATGCTCCTGAGCCATTCTTCCGCTTGGAGATAATTCTCGGTCCCGGCGAAAGTCTTCGGGTTCATCCCTCAAAAGTGATAAGCACTTGGGTTAGCTTTCTGCTCTCTGCGCAAAGCCTGCTCCAAAGCATGTCCAAGCTGCTGATGAAGGGCATACATGCCCCGCATGCAATCTTTTGCAGACAATGGTGCGGTCGGAAATGCTGTCGCGTTCGGACCGGTGTTGGCTCTATTACTAGTATCGTTCTGGTTGGGACCCTCATTTGGGTGATTGATCCCGGATCCAAACGCACTGTCTTCGCTTCCTGAAGTGTTCCTTTCCATTGCCTACCTGCAGCTCATAAGGTTTGATCAGTTCCTCTGAGTATTTTATACGGCATATTCTGAACTTCCTGCACTGTTCATGTGGTATTTATCGCGGACCTGCATGTGCCACCAAACCTGCAACGACCCTCTCTGGGGCCCGTTACTGTCTGGAACATGCGCAAGTCCTGCTAGGCACCAATGAAGTCAATACAGGCTCTGTTGCAGAAATAGGCCAAAATACTCATACATGGAAGTGGTATAAACCTTATTACAAACCAGCAGCGTACATGAAAGGAAATACAACTCGAAGTACAAATACACACCAAGCGAGCACTCTGATACATTAGATAATAATAAAAACACACTCACACTCACACTTAGTAACCAGCATCCTCCTGGTCAAACTTTACAGAAAACTCAGCGTCTGCAGTCCCTGTTGCAACTTCTTCAACCTGTGCTGTATCTGGCGAGACCACCACAAAAAGAAGGGTTGCCAGGATCAGACGTAACCAAAGTAACTCAAGCATGATATTTAAAACAATAAACGAGCATGGCAAAACTAGCATGGCAAAACTAAAGAGTAAAGTGCGTACAATAGAGTAGAAAAGTAACATAACAATTTTACAAGTATTTCAATTCTGTCAGCAATAAACAATATTTAAAAATGACCAGTTACGAGGTTTTTAGTTGTTCCTGATCCTACGTGACTTATAAAGGGAAGTACGATATGAAACTAAGAGTCCACCTGATATCCCGGGTGACAACAATACGGTACGGTACAATCAAAACGGTACTATTCAACAAAACGATACGGTTCAATCAAAACGGTACTATTCACTACAGATCGGACTGGTCGCTCTCGCACTTCCACAATTATAAGTTACCCCAGAAACCTAGTGTGTGTGCAGGTTACCGTTCTTACCATTTATGAGTCAATTACTATTTTCACTTTTCCAATTACATCTTTCGGTTAAGCATGTCACAGAGTCCAATTCAATTCACGATACGGTGCAACTTACCGAGTTTAGCTAAATGTTCAAGTGAAACACTTTGCTAATAAAAAGAAACTAATTTTGGCATGCATCAATATTGTTTTTAAACCACATAGCTAGGGTACGATGAGTTACCATTTCGCCCTGTAGTGAAAGGCGCGTTTCAATCAGTGGTAGCGACACCTGGGTTCACTCGGTACAAATGAGTCAGTTACACAATTATATAAAATTAACTTAAATAACTTAACTCTTATATATATTATTAACTTTTTTATAAAAAAATATAAATTACTTAACTTTTAACCTCACTTAAACTAAACTAACTAATAGCTTAACTAAAATAATAATGTTATGAATGAGGGAGGCCTTTGGCCTCCCATCCTTCATTACACATTCATTAGGTCCCCCATTACTTAGGGTAATGGGGACCCTTGGTCTACTAGAGGCTTTTGGCCTCCCCACTATGAGATAAATAAATAGAGCACCATGGCTCTTAGCCATGGTTACTCATTCTTAGCAATGAAATTATATATCTATCTCTCTTGAGTCCATTATCATTCAACACGTTATCAGCACGTGTTCTCCATTCTTGAGCAAAAATCTTCATCTAAATTCATCCCTACGCGCAAGGAATCTAACGTTGCTGCGGCGGTTGGTTGGAGCGTTGCGGCATCCTCAAAGCGTTCGGGAGCTTGGATTATTATTTCTACGGATCATCGTCGCGTTCTTCCCTAGATCATTGATCTAGAGGTAAAACCCTATAATCCTGTAGATAAAATTAGACTAAATAATTTTTACATTGTTTTAATATACACGTAAAAAAAATTTAGTCTAATAAAAGAAAATTTTTTTTTATCCCTATTACAAAGTTTTTTCTCTGAATTTTTTTTTTCATTTTGCCATTAAAATTCTTCGGTGGGAAGAAGAACCGAAATGAAATCCTCCCCTCCCCCCTGACGGAGGAGGGGGCCTTCCCACAAAGCCGACCACGCTCCCCCCCTGTAGAGGGGGGGCCTTTCCGCGCAGCTGCCCCCCGCAGCTCCCCCCTGTAGAGGGAGGGGGCTTTTCCGCGCCGCCGCCCCCCGCTGCAGGGGGGCGGCCTGAGGCCGATCCCCCCCGGTAGAGGGAGGGGGATTTTCCGCGCCGCCGCCCCCCGCTCCAGGGGGGCGGCCCGAGGCCGATCCCCCCTGTAGCGGGGGGGGGGGCATTTCCGAGACGCCGCCCCCCGCTGCAGGGGGGCGGCCCGAGGCCGATCCCCCCTACAGCTGGGGGGCCTTCCGCGCCGCCGCCCCCCGCTGCAGGGGGGCGGCCCGAGGCCGATCCCGCCTGCAGCTGGGGGGCCTTCCGCGCCGCCGCCCCCCGCTGCAGGGGGGCGGCCCGAGGCCGAGCCCGAGGCCCGAGGCCCGAGGCTAATAGCTTATTTTTGGCCCGAAGCCATAATAATTGCGGCAAACAACTTTGCAGAACTGCGGAACGGGCCACAAGCGCTTATACTAAAAATAATTTTTGGCCCGAAGCCACAAAATTCTACACAAATTTGGCTTCTTCATAATTTTAAAGAAGAATTAAATTTGCAAATTGAAATTTATGAGAAAAACTTTGTTCCTCTATTTATTTAAACATCTCTCTTGCAAATTATTATGTATGGTTTACTAGAATTTTTTTTAAAAAATATATATATATAATCATCTCAGGGATCCTGAGACCGCTCTGCCGTTAGTTAACTAACCTAACGGTGTATGACGTTTCCACGTGGTCTTTGAGATAATTATATTTTCTAGTTTACTTTTTCCATATTTTTTGTGCTTGATATATATGCGTGGTTGTTTAATTTATGCCTGTAGCATATAAACTGCGTGGATGTTTAAAATAAGTAAAAATGTGTCTTTCGGGATCGGCCATTGCATACCTATTTACATTTCCAGCACTTTTTCTTTTTTTGAGAGAATTTGTAAGTGAGGAAATTGTATAAATAGCCAAGGCTCGGTGCAACAGCATAAGAAGACGGATGCAGAAATAGGGACCCACCCGGGGTTTCCAAAGTTGTATTTTTCATTCTCTTTTCTTTGGACTGTAATCGAACTTTGGACTGTGCATTATTTTGGGTATCTGGCCGATCCCCGCATTTTTACTTATTAATTTCTTTATGCATGGATTGTTGAATTTATTTTAATTCATGCTTATATTTAAATTGCATAGATAAAATGGCTAAATTAGCAAGCGTCGATTTCGAGGTGCTCGATGCAGCTGGCAAGAATTACTTGAGCTGGCGAGTGGACCTGAAGTTCCACTTGCGCTCCATGGCGCTCCTGCACTCCATCCTGGCCCCCGCAGTGGCCCAATCATTGGCTCCCGCAGCATCCGATGCATCTGCTAGCAAAGCCCCAGAAGCGGCCCCTTCAGCTGGCAGTACCTCTACCACTGTCTCTGACGTGGATAAGGCGAAAGCCATTATCTATATCAGACGACACATAGATCGGACCCTGAAGGCCGAATACTTGACGGTAGAGGACCCTCTGGAGTTATGGACAGTGTTAGAGGCACGCTACAGACATCAAATTGATGTCATACTCCCGCGTGCCAGCTATGAGTGGGAGAACCTTCGACTTCAGGACTACAAGTCCGTTGCTGAGTACAACTCAGCACTTCACAACATCACCTCACGCCTGAAGTTGTGTGGTGAAGAAGTCTCGGAGCACCGCATGTTGGAAAAGACATTTACCTCGTTTCACGAGAAAGATGCTATCCTCATGCAGCAGTATCGTGAACGCAATTTCACGAAGTTCTCTGACCTGCTCTCTTGCCTCCTGAGGGCAGAGCAGAATAGAGACCTTTTACTGGCCACTCATAACCAGCGCCCGACAGGCACAGCTCCTATTCCCGAAGCCCACAGTGTTCACCCCCCGAAGTGGAAGAACAAGAAGAGGGGCAGAAAGAACAAAGGAAATGCCCCTATGAAACCAGCCAATGCTCCTCCCCAAAGCAAGAATAACAAAGGGAAGAAAAACTTCACTTGGAAGCGTAAGAACACTGATACAGTGTCAAATCCAAAGAAGACATGGGAGGACAAATGTCATCGTTGTGGCATGACTGGACATTGGTCCAGAAACTGTCGCACACCTCGCCACTTCCAGGAACTGTATCAGGCGAGCCAGAAGCCTCCGCCTGAAACAAACATGGCAAATGTGGAAAATCCGACGAAGTTCACTTCCAAGGATTTCGAAAATGACGACCTGCTCGATTGAGCCTCATCTTTATCTATGCTTTTCAAAGAATAAATTGTAGCTTCATCTCTAGTATGCTTAATAAAGACGATCTTTTATTTTGAATGTATGCATTTTATATTTCCATCAATAAATTATCGTTTTTTGCTTATATAGATGATGTATGAGTGCCTAGTGGACAATGCCTCGACGCACAATATCCTTCGCGATGAATGCTATTTCAATAGCATAAGTAAATATGACGGTCATGTCATTACAATTTCAGGACTGTCCAAAATAATCGAAGGATCTGGTGATGCAATATTATTGCTCCCAAATAACACAAGACTAAAAATCAATAATGCACTATTTTCTCCAAGATCAAATAGAAATCTCATAAGCTTCAAGGACATCCGTTTAAACGGATATCACTTAGAAACTAGAGATGAAAATAAGGTTGAATACATGTATGTCACTCTTCGTAAAGATGGCCAGAAGACCATCTGCGAAATATTTAAGGGACTCCCGTCGGGTCTCTACCAAACATACATTCAACCAGTTGAAGCCAATATACTGAGCACCAGACGTGCCAGCCAATGTCACCATTTCAACTATGGCATAACAGACTTGGTCACCCTGGATCCATTCTGATGCGACGCATCTTATCTGAATCCCGCGGACATGATTTGAAGAATCAGAAGATTCTTCAGAAGGGTGAATTTCCTTGTCCCCCTTGTTTCAAGGGGAAACTAATAACGAGACCATCGCCCCTAAAAGTGGGTTTAGAGTCTCCTGGCTTCCTTGAGAGGATACATGGTGACATTTACGGGCCTATTCACCCCGCAAGTGGCCCATTTCGGTACTTCATGGTACTAATAGATGCATCCACAAAATGGTCTTATGTGTGCCTCTTGTCCACCCGTAACCTAGCTTTTCCAAAGATGTTGGCACAGATAATTAGGTTACGTGCTCATTTCCCCGATAACCATATCAAGAAACTACGTCTTGATAATGCGGGTGAATTCACTTCTCAAGTCTTCGAAAACTATTGCCAGGCAACGGGTATAGAAGTTGAACATCCAGTAGCTCATGTTCACACCCAGAATGGATTAGCAGAGTCTATTATAAAGAGACTCCAATGGATTGCACGTCCATTGCTCATGCAATCCCAATTGCCGGTGGATGCTTGGGGGCATGCTATTCTGCATGCCGCATCTCTTATCAGGATACGCCCCTCTGGAGGCAATACATTATCCCCGATGCAACTAGCATACGGCTCAACTCCAGATATATCTCATTTGAGAATATTTGGCTGTGCGGTCTATGTTCCAATAGCACCACCTCAGAGGACCAAAATGGGTCCTCAACGTCGTTTAGGAATCTATATTGTATTTGATTCACCCTCGATTATTAGATACCTAGAACCCCTAACGGGGGACGCATTTAAGGCACGTCTTGCTGATTGTGAATTCGATGAGAAAACTTTTCCAAAGTTGGGCAAACATTCCAAGAAGCCTGAAGCTTCGGAGACCATTAATTGGGAAAATAAGTCTATGTCCTTTTATGATCCGCGTACAAATTTGTGTGAAGATGAGATCCTGAAGATCCTTCACATCCAGAATACAGTACACCAATTGCCGGATAAATTCACGGACAGCCAGAAGATTGTCCATTCACACGTCCCTACTGCTAACACTCCAGCTAGGATCGACATCCCTATAAATGGATGCAATCCATCCACAGCAGAAATGGTTGTACCTCAATTGAAAAGAGGACGGCCACCAGGTTCAAAAGATAAAGTTCCTCGAAAGAGGAAGATTCCTGGTGAAAATAAGATTAGCCCTCCACAGGATACTGAGCTCAGGACAGCTACCTCTCCCCTCCTAATTTCCCCCGCAGAGGAAACATTAGGAGAAACATCATTAAACTTTGTACGTACTGGGGAGGTACTGGACCGACATAGCACAGTCGTCGACGACGATTTTGCGTTCACTATTGCCGTTCACGTCGCTGAATACGACGATGACGTCGAACCACTTTCTCTAGCGGATTGTAAACGCAGAGATGATTGGCCAAAGTGGGACGAGGCGATAAGAGTAGAGCTGGACTCACTCTCGAAACGCAAAGTCTTTGGACCTGTAGTCCAAACACCAGTAGGTGTTAGACCTGTGGGATATAAGTGGGTTTTCATTAGAAAAAGAAATGAAGAAAATCTGATCGTCCGCTACAAGGCGCGTCTTGTAGCAAAGGGTTTTTCCCAAAGACCGGGTATCGATTATGAAGATACATACTCCCCGGTAATGGACGCTAATACATTCAGATTCTTAATAAGCCTATCATCTCTGGCAAGCCTAGAAATGCAGCTCATGGACGTTGTGACTGCATATCTTTATGGCGATTTAGATAAAAAGATCTATATGAAACTACCAGATGGGTTTAACTTACCCACAGAGATGAAAGAGATACCTCGGGACGTATTCTCTGTTAGACTACATAGATCCTTGTATGGACTAAAACAGTCAGGCAAAATGTGGTATAACATACTAAGTGATTTCCTTGCACAGCAAGGATTCACTAATAATGAAGTCTGCCCGTGCATCTTTATCAAAATAACAGAAAAAGGATTCGTCATCATAGCAGTTTACGTTGATGACTTAAATCTCATAGGCTCTCCAGCAGAGATTAATGAGATATCTGCAAGGCTAAAGCACACTTTTGAAATGAAAGACCTAGGCAGAACGAGGTATTGCCTTAGCTTGCAGATTGAACACCTACGAGGTGGAATCCTTCTACATCAATCCAATTATACCAGGAAGCTTTTAAATAAGTTCCAAATGGATAAATGTCATCCTTTATGTACCCCTATGGTCGTGAGATCATTAGACGTACAAAAGGACCCCTTCCGGCCTCTGGAAGAGGGGGAGGAGATACTGGGTCCAGAAGTACCCTACCTAAGTGCCATTGATGTACTTCTCTATCTGGCTAACTGCACGCGTCCCGATATAGCGTTTACAGTCAATCTCCTAGCCAGACACAGTGCAGCGCCTACAAAGCGCCACTGGAATGGAGTAAAGAATCTTCTGCGATACCTCCAGGGTTCCGTAGACCTTGGACTTTACTACCAGAGAGGTGCCTCCTCCCAGTTACTTGGTTATGCCGATGCAGGCTATCTTTCAGATCCGCATACGGAAAAATCACAGACTGGTTTTGTCTTTACCTACGGAGGAACTGCTATCTCTTGGAGATCGGTAAACAAACCACTACTGCTACATCTTCCAACCATGCAGAGCTCATCGCGATCCATGAAGCGAGCAGAGAATGTTTTTGGCTACGCTCCGTCGTCCAACACATCCTCCAATCCACTGGCCTGAAGACCAGTGATCTGGAGCCTACTGCCCTATTCGAAGACAACACCGCGTGCATTGCTCAACTTCAGAAGGGCTACATCAAAGGCGACAGGACAAAGCACATTTCTCCCAAGTTTTTCTGGACGCACGAGCAGAAGAACGACAAGCAGATTGAAGTTCAACAGATCCAGTCATGCAACAACTTAGCTGATCTTTTTACTAAGGCATTGCCTAAATGTACTTTTGTAAAGCTTGTAAAGAACATTGGTATGCGACAGTTGAAAGACATGCAAGCCTGAAGCTTGTACGGATCAGGGGGAGTAACATGTGGGTTGCACTCTTTTTCCTTAAGCTGTTGGGTTTTCCCACTGGGTTTTCCACTGCTAAGGTTTTAACGAGGCAAACACACTTACTCTGGATCCAGAAGTATACACCCCTTGCCTCAGTAGCTGAGACCGAAGTGATGAATGTGTAAGGGGGAGTGTTATGAATGAGGGAGGCCTTTGGCCTCCCATCCTTCATTACACATTCATTAGGTCCCCCATTACTTAGGGTAATAGGGACCCTTGGTCTACTAGAGGCTTTTGGCCTCCCCACTATGAGATAAATAAATAGAGCACCATGGCTCTTAGCCATGGTTACTCATTCTTAGCAATGAAATTATATATCTATCTCTCTTGAGTCCATTATCATTCAACAAATAACTTATATAAAGTTATATTAATATCTTACCTTTACTCCTTCCTCTCTCTCCTTTATTCTTTTAACTACTACTGTCAATTCTTAACTTTTCTTTAACAACCTGTCTCTTTATCTCTTTCTCTCTTTAAATCTCACATGGGTTGTCTCCCTATCTCTATAATACTCTCTCTATCCTTTCCCAGTCTAAGTCTTTTCTCTCCTTTCATCTACTGCTATTTGCTTTCTCTCTTTTTTTCGTTTCAAAGTTGCAGGCAACCAGAACGAAGTGGGTTCACGTGAAACAAAGGGAGGAGGCTCACCTACGCACGGCGGCGGGGAGGAAGAGGCAGACGGCGGCGGCCTTGCTGGGCATCGGCGGGCGGCGCTCCGGCCAGTGGCGACGGCGGCGGTTAGGGCTGGGTGCGCGCGCAAGGTGAGGGGTCGGCCTAGGGAAGGAGGAAAGGAGGAAGAAGGAGAAGAAGTTGGAGGGTTTCTTTGATTTTGGGTTTTAATATAATCTGAAATTATTTTCAGACCTGAAGTTGTTTGGATCTATGGAGTTTTTTGTTGGTTTGAATCTGAAAATACTTTCAGAATTCCTCTCTTCAGGTTTTGAGTTTTGGTGTGAATGTTTGAGGGTTGAAATTTGTGGTGAAAATTTGGGTTGGTAAACAAGGGCGGAGCCAGGATTTTTTCCTACACTGGGCTACAACTACAGAAAACCTTAGGCCTAGTTTGACCACAAATTTTGTGCAGCTACATGTTCGTTTTATGTTAAAAACAAAGGAATTTCTTGTATTCACATAAACATCAATTTCTCAAATAAATTTTCATTTAAGAGTGATAATAAAGCCTCGTTCTCAATGCCTCATAGTTTTTGATAATCTAAACAAATCATATTTTCTTGAACCCTAGTTTGAACATTTGAGAGCAACTTCCAAACCCCGTGATTATGAAATTGTATTTGGCATCCAACTGAGACTTCAAAAACTAGGTTTGGGCTCCAAACTTCACCAAAGCACTCTGTTTTTGCCAGATGAGGAGTCACAGCTACATTCCACATAAATTTGATTCACTTGCAACTTTGACTTTGAAACAAATATATCGGCTTTGGAATTATAATAGACCTGAGGCCTACATACCATGATAAGGAGCAAAACAAATAAAATCAGTAGTAATACGCAGATGACATAAACCCCCCAGTTACTTGAGTATTGTCATCCCGAGATTGACTTCCCTCTCTACAAGACTACTAGGTTGGCACTTCTCTCTCTAAAGTAATTTCTATATTGCTGTTTGTTTGTTTAGAAAAAGTCAAAAGTAATTTCTATATTGCTGTTTGTTTGTTTAGAAAAAGAAATGATACAAAATAAAAGGAGCAATGGTATGCTAATTGATTAGGAAAACATGATACAGAGCCCGGGTTGAAGATATAAGAGTTAACTCATATCTTACTTCCAGAACTTGTTCAACTTTAACTCATATCTTACTTCCAGAACTTGTTCAACTTTCTTTCCTTCAATTGCAACATCTACAATTACTAGAAAGTTAACTTAAGTATGCTAATCAATTCACAGTCATAAGCACTGCAGCTCTTAATAGATCCGAGGCCTACATTCCATGATCAGGAGCAAAACAAATAAAATCAGTACTACGCAAATGACATAAAACCCCAGTTACGTGAGTATTGTCATTACCTGAGTCATCCCGAGAATGACTTCCCTCTCTACAAGACTACTAGGTTGGCACAAAATGTATATGATGATGTTGTTGAGACCAGGTTCTGTGGTGCCAAAAGATCATGCATAAATTATGTTAGCAAATCATGGTCTTTAGCTAAAATGTTACAGATCAAAATATTTTCCGTGAGCCATATGGTTTTACCTTGTAAAAAGGAAGCAACGCATTCTACTGAAGTTGCACCCGTCGATGTTTTATAGAATAGAATTCATCTATTATCGAATCCGAATCGATATCTTCAGCGAGGTCTCGTTCAATGTAAATCATCATAGAATCTGCCAAGAACTCTTCTTCCATCTTATTGCATAGAGCCGTTTTAACATGTTTCATAGTTGAAAATGCACGTTCCGTAGTAGCAGTGGAAACCGGTAGAGTCAAAATAAGACGAAGTAGTCTATCAATCAAATGATAATGTTGTGATTTATTTGTCTCAACTAGTCCTTGACATAATTCAGAAATTGTAGACATATTCTGAAAGCTCTTATGATGAAGCACATCAATCTTATAATGCTCTAGTTGATTTCTTAAATAATGCATTTCTTGTTCAGTAAAATCTTCAGGATAGAATTTCTCGACAAGCCTGCAAATATCATCAATTTTAAATGATTTAAAATTGTCTTTAGGTTCCAAAGCGGTGCTAAGTAAAAGGAGTTCCACTGCTCCATCACTGAATCTTGAATTTAACTCTTCCAACTGAAAATCTATTGCTGAGTTAAATATATCAAAATGATAGTGTTGATGAACTGTCATCGAATATTTTTGTTGGCATGAACGACCGGTGGTTCTTTTGTATGGAGCATTCATATCTGGTATGTCAATATCATACTTTGTGCAAACAGATTGCACAAGTTCAAGAAGATGATCGAATCCCATTTCTCTCAGAGTTTGAAGCAATGCTTTAGTAGAGGAGACTAGATCCATAGCATTTAAGATGTCAAGAGATTTTTGTTGCAAAGCTTGACAAAGCAAATCGGTAATCCCCATAATTTTTTGCATCATATATAAGATGAAAATAAATTCAAAAGACTGCATTACCATCAAACAGCCACCAGCTTCTCCACGCATAGAGTTTGAGGATCCTTCTTGAATAATACTTTCAAGCACTGTCATAGATGCATCATACATATCAATTAAACTGCAAATAGAATTAAAATGAGAGCTCCACCGAGTAGTTTCACTCCGATGTAAATTACCAATTTGGTTAATCCCTTTACCAGTCTCACGTTCACCAGAAGCTAACATATGTGCAATTTCATTTGCTTGAGCAGAATGTAACTCCGTTTGTCGTTTGGGAGAAGCACCAATAAGATTGATAATGGATGTTAATTTTGAAAAAAATAACCAAACAGACATCTCGTTTCCAGCAGCTGCAACCAATGCTAGTTGTAATCGATGAGCAAAACAATGTATATAATATGCATATGGGCAATCTTTAAGAAATAGAGCCTGAAGTCCGTTCCACGCACCACGCATATTACTAGCACCATCATATCCTTGACCTCGCATATTGAGAATATGCAAATTATTTTGGGTAAGGACGGTAGATATTTCTCTTTTCAGTGTTAAAGCAGTAGTGTCTGAAACATGCACAATCTCAAAAAAACGCTCTCTTATGAAACCATGAGTATCAACAAATCTCAAAACAATAGCCATCTGATCCTTATTTGACGCGTCTTTAGCTTCATCAACCAAAATGCAAAACTTTGCATCTCCAACTTCTTCACGGATTTTTCTCCTAACTTTGTTTGCAAGAATATGCAAAATTTCTTTCTGAATAGTCGGTGAAGTATAGCTTGCATTTTTGGAGCTTTTTCCAATACAACATCATCAATGTTAACATTTAATTTTCCCATAAGTCTTATCATCTCTATAAAATTTCCACGATTGCCAGAAGTTTGAGATTCATCATGACCTCTAAATGTACAAGCTTGCAGGCTAAGCCACCGAATACTCTCAATTGTTGCTGTAAGTCGCAGTCGATTCTTCTGAACTTCTTCTGCAGTCTGTGCATTTAACACTTTATCAATATGTCGAGTTCCTTTCATTAAATCTTCAACAGATTTCACAGCATTATTATGTGGTGATGTAGGGCATCCCACATGCATCAGAAATGCACATCTAACTCCATCGTGAACCCTCTTCCAACTATTAAACCCTTCAGTGATAAATGCAGCTTGGCGAGGCGTCTTTTCTTGAAAAACAAAACATGGAAAACAAAATACAGCATCCTTTGAGGGAGAGTACTCTAACCAAGGAAAGTTCTCAAACCAAGAATATTGAAATTTACGATGTTGTGATCCTGATTCAGTTCTCGGGTACTCTGCCAACTTAGGTTGATATGGACCCATTTTAATGTATGCTCTCCGTATTTCATCTCGTTGATTAACCGGATGTTGCCATATAGGAATTCGAATCCCAGGATCCCGCTCAAGAGTACCAAGATCAATTTCAATTCTTCGAGATTTAGAAAGCGGTTGCTCATTAACATTTGACAAATCAGCATTAGATGGAGTCCCTTCACTAGTCGATGAATACTCTTTTGTTTTAAAGAATGAAAACAGAGTTTTTCCTCTCTTGTTTCTAGAAGTTTCCATTATAATTAATAACCTATTAAAGTGATACATGCATTAATATGTGTATCATTCAATTAAAAGCCCTATATTATAAGAGTCTAACACCAAAAAAGGAATAATAGAAGAAGAAGATAGTAAGGAAGTAAGATCATACCAAGATCAAGGCGCTGCTCAGACGGTGAGAGATGGTTGCGGTCTGTGTGCAAAGGCGATGTCCACGAATGAACACGATGTGACTGTCACATATCTGCAATAATAAAAAACATAATCAAGTGTCTATAACTTTAACAAGTTCTAGTACACTAGATTAGAATGGAAATATCGATAATGTTCTGTACATGCTCATTTTACAGATTTCTTGATTATGGATAATAGGAGTCTAGCTGGATTTAATAAAAGTATTTACTTAGCAGAATAAAAGAGAAGCAAGAGTTTGTGGTTCGATGATAAAATAGTCGAGCAGAAAATGATTAACAGCATCAAAACCCCTAAATCATTATGTGAGATTGGAATGTATCCCTTTAGCATTTTGTGAATAAATGATTAACATCTAGTTTAAACTTCACATAACTAATTATTTTTTCATTATAATTACCTAACTGAAAAAAGATAGGAACTAAATTTAACATTAGTCTTCTGAAAATAAAAAATCATCAATTTTTCATAAAAAATATCTTAGCTGATATGATAGGAAATTCAACTATACAATGCTAAATTAACAGACATTTACTTGCCAACTTAATGTGCTAATATATTTCAATAGATAAATAAATAACAAGAAAGAGAAAGAGAGTGCATGATACATCTAATCTCTAATAAATTTTACGGAAAAACCACAACTTGATTAACAACATATTATACTATACCCTCAATTCATCAAAATAAACCATCAGAAACAGCATCAAAACCCTAAATCAAACCAACCATACCAGCTCATCAAACAACCCAAAACAATTAGAAAACCCTAAATCAAAAATTGCTTACATCTTGTTGACGATCCTCACCGCCGGCGCCAAAACTCCGACCCTGGAACCTCCCACTCCAAACTTGAATTCTTCTATTACAAGAAAGAGAAGAACCCAGAACCTCCGAACAAAGAATTTTTGAGAAGGGGGAGAGGATTCGGCTGAAAGAGAACTGAAAATTTGAAGCCCTAGCACAGAATTCGGCAGAGAGAGAACTCCAAACTTGAAAATTTGAAGCCCTAGCAAGCTGACCCGGCTCCGGAAACTAAATCTGAGCAGCAACGGGCTAACGGTCTGGATCCGACAACTCGGAGAGGATTTGAACTCGAGAGATCACCCGCTGCTGGATCCTGGAGGGGAATCGTCGAAGCGAGAGACCGCTGGATGGCCTGGGCTAATTGAAGTTAAGTTGGGACCGCTGGATGGCCTGGGCTAATTGAAGTTAAGTTGGGACCGCTGGATGGCCTGGGCTAATTGAAATTTAGTTGGGAACTTGGTTTTGGGAATCGAGAGACCTCTGGCTTTGAGACTGGATGGCCCCGGGCTAATTATAATTTAACAGTTGGACTTGGGCCCATGATGTATCAGTATCACTTTATATAACATAGTTTTACAAAAAACTGACCCGGGCTGTAGCCCGCGTCAGCCCATGGGTGCGTCCGCCCTTGTTGGTAAATGATGGATAATTTGCTGTAGGATTTGTTGCAGAGATTTGTTTGCAGGTTGATGGGGGTTTGCAGAGGTGGGTTTGTTTTGATCTCTGATCTGTTTTGAATTTCTGGTTGTTCGATTTGGGTTGTAAGGAGTTTGTGGAGGGTGGATGATTGTTGTTTGTAAGGTGGAGGAGGTGGTGGCTGAGGGTAGTTGTGAGGATGATGATGATGCTGGTGCAGGGATGAAGATGATGAAGATGTAGAATGGGAATGGAGATGCGGGGAACTGATATACGGGGTGATCCTTGAAGATGGAAGAGGCAGGGAGATAGGGTGGTTGAAGGATAAAAATGAATTTGTCAACAGATTAGGTTTTCTCATTAAGGCGATGAAGAATTTGCAAGGGAAGGGTTTGAACGTGGAAGAGGCGTGTCAAACGGATCAAACTCAGTATTAATGGAGGGAGGTTATCATTTGACCAAGGTTTTAGGAGGAATGAACTGAACGTGTTTTGGGGAAGGTAACAGGCTCGAAATGAGAAAAACGTGGAAGGTGGCGTTAAAAATTAGGTTGGTAATTAATACGAGGTAATTATTGATTAACTAAAATAACTAGTAATCATAATTCGTAATTAGTAAAATAAATTAGCTAAGGTAATTAGTAAATTAAATTAACTACAGTAACTATTTAAACTACGGTGAAAAATTTAGATGTGCTCGCGTCGATACGTAGAAAAGAAAAATACTCGGATAAAATATTCGGACAACTGAAGAAAAATACAATCGCACACGCAAACAAACGTACCTAAAAATACCAGCCGTTACATGTGACATGGTAGTTTTAACGAATTAAAGTAAGCACTATAAACATGGCAATCTTAATGCGCGAGCAATTGTCAACGATTGTTACAATTACAATGCAATGCTTTCTGTCTTGCATAGGGTTCTCACCTTTAGGTCGTGATGAGTGGGTCGTTCTTCACACGGGGGCTTACCGTGTTTGGCGCTAACCCACCGCACACGGGTGGTGCCCTTGAAGAGAGTACCCCGTTATACGCCTAGTAGTCGCTCAACCCTAACCCCACCCCAAAATATGCTGGAACATGAGCCAGCCTAATTCACGAATTACAAGCACGAATTGTCAACTCACATGACATCACGAAAGTCACGATCTTGCCTTCGAGGTGCATGATTTCACGATGTCACACATTTGAATATCATTCTAAGGCATGCAGCAATTTATTAATAAGATCATTTACTTTTATACAGCATTGTCCATGTTACAAGAGTGTTGAAACAGCATTCACAATAATTTAATCAAAATGGTGAACATGAGAATTTGACGAATATGAACAGGAAGCCAACTTTTCTTGTTATTGTCATAAACTAAGATATATCAAGTTATATGCCGCTGGATCACATTTTTAGTCACGTATGTCATGGTAGTAATATCACGCGTCATTTCACGTGTAGATTTTGAGTTATACAACTTTAAATGTAAAAGATCAAATGAGCATCCAACTTCGAAAATTCATTATAAATTGTACACTTGCCTGATTTCGGCGATTTTGATGCCGTTGGGTTCGTCTCGACGGGTACTACGTGTCGGTATGTCCGGTTTTCTGTTTCGGTTAAACAAATCAATGAATTAGGTTTTTCGTGAATGAACACAATATTAAAATAATTCCTAACTTGGGTTCGTCTGATTTTATCGGGTTCTCTGGCTAGGGTGATGTTTATATTATGTTAAATTAACTTGATACGCCTCATTTTATTCTAACTATTAACCTAACGTTGTTTAACAATTATTAACATGCTGGAATTATAACAAGTTAATGTTCAAATTAATATTAATACCCTATTAATTCCAATCTTACTTTAAGCTAATGGTGTGGTTAACATCATGTTTAATATTACATTCAATACCCAATAGCAATAATGCCCCAAAACCCAACAATCCTAAAACCCAATGGGCTATACCCAATACACAATAAGAGACTTAAACCCAATAGGAGTTAAAACCCAAATAAGATAACTTTAAACCCAAACCCAATAAGAAGCTTTATACCTCTCTCTTATCTTTTATTTCCTTCCATTACTACTATGTTCTTTCTTTACTCTTTCTTTATTCTTTTAAGGCTAACCCTTTCTCTCAAGCTCCCT
This sequence comes from Scilla litardierei, assembly GCA_030789695.1. Lineage (NCBI taxonomy): Eukaryota > Viridiplantae > Streptophyta > Magnoliopsida > Asparagales > Asparagaceae > Scilla > Scilla litardierei. The sequence continues at coordinate 11,222,493 of CM061137.1, read as the reverse complement.
CTTACTCTCTCTTTAACTCTCTGTGTCTCTTTGTCTCCCTGCCTTCCTCTCTTCATTTTCTTTTTTTTTGATTTCACTCACAGCAGGTCACGCAAAGGGGGCTTACGCACGGGGGATGGGGTTCACGCTCGCGGGAGGAGGTGCTGGCCAGCGGCACAGGGCGGCGACGACGGGGCTTCTCCAGCGGTTCTGGGTGGATCTCCGACGCAGGGTGGTCAGGGCGGCGCGTTTTCCCGCGGCTGCAGCGACACAGCGGCGGCGCGCGCGGGGAGAGGGTGGAGGCCGGCCTAGTGGAGATGGAGGAGGAAGGAGAAGGTTGGGAGAGATATGAAACTGTTGATTTATATAGCTGAAATTTCAAAGTTGTTTCAAAAGGGGTTCATCTGAAATTGAGAGAATCTGAAGTTGTGTTCAAATTCCTCCTCTTGTTCTTGATTTCTGGTTTCAAAAATCAGCTTGGGGTTTTGTTTGGGAAACGAGTTTTAGGAAGCAATTTGGGGGATTGATTTTGTTTGAGTGCTGATTTTGAATTTTGGGGTTTGATTTGCTTCTGATTTGGGGAAGAGCTGATGGAGAATTTGGGTTCTCTGTTTTGAATGTTTGAAGGAGGGTTTGATTTTGTTTTTGGGGACTGATTTGGGTTGATGGATTGCAAGGAAGAAGAAGGGTTTGCAGACGTTCTCCCTTGGTGTTGATGGTGTTTGCTGATATAGGGATAGTGCAGGGAGATATCATGAAGAAGGAGATAGCTGGAGGTGGGGGGTGACTTGAAGTGTATGTCGGATCTGAACTGCCCAAGGGAGGTGATTAAAACGGGGGTTAGATCTAGATTTAATGAATGTAACTGGTAATTAGTAACTAGAAAATGGTCATTAGTAAAAGTAATTAGTTAAAAGTAATTAGTGAGTATTAACGGTAATTCTATAAAGGTTACATAGTAAATAGTAAAAATAATTACTAAAGTTATTAGTAAGTGATAAAGGTAATTAATGAATAGTAAAACTAATTAGTAAAACTGATTAGTAAATGTAATTAGTAAAAATATTGGGTGGATGGTAGAATGGTAAATGTGATCCGCGAAGAGTAGTTATTGTAATATTGAAATACTGATTTCACAACCTAGACCGAAAATTACGAAAATGCCATGGGTTCGTATCCTCTCGAGAAGTACGAATACAAAATCCATTTTAAGATTGGACAACGAAAATAGTAAGAAAATCATTTAGTCATTATTGGAATCGTTTGAATTAATCTTCGTTACAGAAAAATGTGCACTAAGAAAACTGGCCGTTACAAGAAATAAGGCATGTAACTAAGTAATATAATGAAAAGTAGATAGCTAAACAAGGGGATCATACCTGCAGTCCAATGTCGAGCTGCTGCAAGGAAAGGATTAGCACAAATAATAAAAATACAAGCATTCATACAAACATAATCTAAAAAGGGAATCACAAGTGTCAGAAGTATAACACTGCGTCACAAGCAAAAAAAGGTGAAAGTAAGAGGGAAGGTGCCACCAACAGGAGAATGTGACATGTGCAATTCTTATTTTTTGGATTGAATTAATTAATTGAATTAATTGGGAACTTGGGTAAACTGTGTGATACCAGGGCCTGGACATCACCCCAAATTTGGGGTGTAGCACACGGCACAGTGGATACGGTCACTGTACGCCACCGGGCCTCTCAGCTCCCCCGTCCCGGGCAGGAGTGAGGATCTCCACATAATAACACAACCTCCATATGTCCCCTCCACTCCCGGTAAAGGCGAGTGGGTATAAATATCACATATCACATAATCATTTTCCCCAACTTCTCAGTCCAGGCCTCATATCCACAATTTACTCAAATCCCACCTAAAACCCGGGTTCTGCTAACTCACCCTCATTAGAGAGGACTGAGACATTCTAAAACCTCATTTAACATTATTTATAGCACTGAAGGGGACACGTTGTATGGCTTCACATTCCACACTCAAATCAACATGGGTCATGTACCGAAGTGCCATGCCCTCCATCGTACTCAAATCACATATCAAATGGGTCTTGCACCCAAGTGGCATGCCGTTCACCATAACCATTTTAATTCATCACTCATAATATATGAAGCCATGCTTTACATGACCCCATCATTACTGTTTCACAACACATTTCATAACACATGTGTTTACTAGCCCATTTCTCATATTTTTCAACTTTCATTTCATTGTGGCATTTTCACAAACACTTGGTAGGCGACATACCCGTGATCATTGTCACATCAAAAATTTAATATCCATTAGCATAACTAAACTATCTTTCAAGTAACATCAATAATCATGCATCATAGAGGGGAGTTTAGCAATATGGCACAATTCATACTACCACTTAAATGCTTTAGCTTGCAGAAAATATATGGACATTCATAAAACATGGCTGATATCACCAAATTGTAATCCGAATTTAGCAAACATCCTCAAATAAAAGTTGTAGGTATGGTAGTTTTGGATTTACAAATAAATTTCAGACAACAATATTAAGTTGGTGATTTATGGTGAATTATTTGGTGAAGTGTGTCAAATCTGTTTTTCAGACAGATTTCAGGGTCTGTATTGAAATCCAATTTTGGGCATGTTGCAGCCAGAAATTCGAAATATAAGCACTCTGATGAAATTATAGATAAACTTGTTAACTTTTCAACAAGACCAAGAACATAAAATTCCTTTGTGTGTGCAGGTGTTTATGTCAATTTTGCTAAACTGCGTCAAGATTGAAAATCAAACAGACATGTTGTAAAGATGGAATTTTTGCTCCTAATTTATGAATTTAACATATATCAAAATTTATATGATTTTGGGGTAGAACTTCAAGATCTACAAGGATTTTTTTTCGAAACCAAATTCGAGTTACGGTAACCGGAATCAAATCCACAACAGACATCAGAATTTCAGAATTTCAAAAGAGATGATTTGGCTAAGGATTTCAAGGGAAAATTTGTGAAATTGTGCCATAGCATATAAATTTAACTATCCTCATCATATATTAAGTAAACACATGCTATAAAAACATAATAGCAAGAATCAATTGTTAGGTTTTCAAATCCAAGAAGATCCCTACCTCAAAGCTTGGTTTTCTTCTCTCCTTCTCTCTCTCTTCTCCATTTTCTTCTCTCTTCAAGCTAGCTAGGTTTTCATGATTTTTGGGAGTGAGAATTAGGGTTTTGAATTGAAGAAAATGGAGAAAAGGGGGGAAGAGTGGCCGGCCATAGCTAGGGAAAAAAGGAAAAGAGAAAGAGAGGAGGAGGGAGAAGATTCAAGAAAGAAGGAAATGATTTTTTTTAAAACAAAAATCTACACACCTTCTAACTTATCCCCTAAGCCATGCATAAGTTAAAATGACTAAAATACCCTTCCAAAAATGTCCCTAAACTTTCACTTATTTACAAGTTTGCCATTACTTTATGCACGCACTACATCAGTATGTACACTCAGCATTTTTGGTTCAATGACCATTTTGCCCCTCGCGTTTCTAAAATTTTACGGGGTTGCCATTGACCCCTAACCCCTTTCACACTTGCATGGCTTCCCTACACATACCCAGGCATGCCTAGACATGCATACATGAACTACGCACACAGGTCCAATATATTTCTGCTGTTTTGCACCCACGACGTCTTTCACACTTCTCCCGCACTCAATCTCGCTTTCTCGTCTCTTAGCCACACATTACGGCCCAATCCCCCATTGTACTACGTTACATACATCGATATCCACGTTTATTTCATGCCTACGTATGCACCGTAGGTAGAAATACCACATGTATATAGTAGAATACACTTATATTTCACAACAGGGCATGACATGAGGCAGATTTGAGACTCCTCTAGCAATATTGAGAACATTTTTAGAGTGATTTTCTTGAGGGTTTTACATCAAGTGATTTCTCTTTCCCTTATTATTTTCATTCACTTTAAGCATGATCAAGACGTTGAAGCCATAACTTAAGGAGAAGCTTCCAAGTGAATCAAGTTCATCGTCATCAAGCACTTGTGTTTCAATCTTCGATGCTTTCACACACACATTGGTAAGATCTATTCAAGTCATAAGTAATATTGTAGTTCGTTTTGTTTCTTTCTGAAACCTAGTAACTTTTAATCACACATTTTTGCTTACCATTGCATTACTCATCCCCCTTCTAGTGTATTGCGTATACACATGTCCCAACATGGACTAGTCGATTAATCCCTTGATTAGTCGACTAATCATAGTGCTCTAGTCGACTAATTTTGGCTTTAACTATAGCGATAATGTTGTTAAAGGCTACTGAAATGAATGCCAACTTTACATCTATATATTAAAACACAACTTTTTTTTGAATCTTAGAGCTGACAAGTCCCAGTCACCAATAACGATCAGGATGCATCCACAGCCTTTGCATCAAAGGGTCAAGATTTAATTCAAAAAAACCACCACAATTACTACATTTGAATCGAATGGCGCCCATTCCCCCTTTTGCTAAAAAAAAAAATCTCATTTCACTTTTTACCCTAATACCCTACACACACCCACACTTTGCACTTCCCCTATTCATTTTCCAGCGTTTCTCTTTTGGACCGGGTTAAATTTTTTGCCGGTGCCCGATAAATTTTTTTATGCCAATTAGTTGTTCATCGCCAAAATTGTTGTTCCGTGCCGAAGACGCACATGTCGCTAAATATTTTTACTTTAATTTGTTGTTCTTTTAAAATTTGGCTGTGGAAATAATTTTTTGGGAAACAAACACTTCGCGGAGGAAAATGTTAAACCGCGAGCCCGGATTATGACTAGCATACATTCAAAAGTTAAGACAATGTAGTGCATATGAGACACTCTCTCATACGACGACGTATGATACCCATTATTTTCTTTGTCCAAAAACGGGAACAAATAGGGGAAAATTTATTAAAACAGATCTGGGCCTGGGCCCATTTCCGAATCAAATCAATCCCTAAAAATAAAACCCTCGATTCTCTTCCCAAAAACCCTCCATCTATCTCAGTCTCTCGCCTCATTTCTTTCCAACTGTTTAAAAAGGAAAAAAAATCCCTAGCCACCGCTGCCGTCGCCGGCTACAACCAGCGATCAAATCACTCTCACCGGCGATCGTCCTCATCTATCTTTTCAGGTAAGATACTACTAACTCTCGCGCGTGCGCGCTCTCTCGATTCTCAGTGTTCTACATTATCTAAGTAAAATACCCTAGATGGAGGCGATCCCGGCCGAAACCCTAGAGACCCTCTCCCAGTGGTTCCTCCACTCGCTCTCCCCCATTCCCGATCACCGCCGCCACGCGGAGTCCTCCCTCTCCTCGGCCGCCGATACCCCACTCTTCTCCCTCGCCCTCGCGCGCCTCCTCTCCGCCCCCGCCGCCGATCCCCAGGTCCGCCTCGCTGCCGCCATCCACCTCAAGAACCTCCTCCGATCCCGCTACCCGCTGACCAGACCCGACCCGGAGCGGCCCCACCTCAAGCCCCTCCCCGACGAGGAGCGGGCCCACCTCAAGTCCATCCTCACTTCCCTCCTCCTCTCGTCTCCCCCTCGAATCCAACCCCAGCTATCCGAATGCCTTGCCATCGTGTCATCCTGCGACTTCCCCAACTCTTGGCCCTCCCTTCTCCCCGAGCTCGTCGCCTCCCTCCGCTCCTCCTCTTCCGCAGGGGACTACTCCTCCATCAACGGCGTCCTCACCGCCGTCAACTCCATCTTCCTCAAGTTTCGTCATTCATTTGCCGACGACAACCTCCGCCGTGACCTCAAGTACTGCCTTGGTGGCTTTGCAGCCCCGCTGCTCGAGACCTTCCTCAAGACCGCCTCCCTCATTGCCACCGGCAACCATGCCACCCAGCTATTTGAATCACAGCGCCTCTGCTGCGAGATCTTCTACTCCCTCAATTCCATTGAGCTGCCCGAATTCTTCGAGGACCACATGAAGGAGTGGATGGGTGAGTTCCTGGTGTACCTCACTGTGACCTACCCTGCCAATGTGGAGGCCGAGGGGGTCGTGGACTCGCTCCGGGCGGCGGTCTGCAACAACCTGCAGCTTTACATGGAGAAGAACGAGGAAGAGTTCCGGCCGTTTTTGGAGGGCTTCGTTTTGGCGGTTTACAATCTGTTGACCACAGGGGTGGCCAAGGCGGCGCCTTCGCCCTCGAGAGACGAGCTCACAATCACAGCCATCAAGTTCTTGACGACTGTGAGCACTAGCGTGCACCACAAGCTTTTTGAGGCGAGCGAGGTGCTGCGTCAGGTGTGCGCAAGCATCGTGTTTCCGAATATTAGGTTGAGGGATGAGGATGAGGAGCTGTTTGAAATGAACTACATTGAGTATATCAGGAGGGATATTGAAGGGAGTGACACTGATACGAGGAGGAGGATTGTTTGCGAGCTACTCAGGGGACTTGCAAAGAATTACCGTGAGCAGGTTATGTTATTGGTCTCGAGCCAGATACAGAACATGCTGGCTGCGTATGCTGCAAACCCAAATGAGAACTGGAAGGAAAAGGACTGTGCAATTTATCTTGTGGTCTCACTTGGGGCCAAGCCGGCGGCTGGTGGGGCACAACTGGTCGATGTTGATAGCTTCTTTGCAAGTGTAATTGTCCCTGAGCTACAGGGAGCGGATGTTAATGCATTCCCGATGCTCAAGGCTGGTGCTCTTAAGTTCTTAACAGTGTTCAGGGAGCAGATTCCCAAGCCTGCGGCAGTTGCTTTGCTGCCAAATGTGATAAATTTATTGAAGGCGGAATCGAATGTAGTCCATTCTTATGCTGCAAACTGTTTAGAGAAGCTTCTGTTGGTGAAGGACAAGGTGCAGGCTGGAACTAATATCGTCGCCGTGCAACCACGCTATAATTCTGCAGACATAGACCCTTACTTGTCCATACTGATTACCAATCTGTCTGGAGCCCTGAAGTTCCCAGAATCACAGGAAAACCCATATTTAATGAAGTGCATCATGAGGGTTCTTGTGACCGCGACAGTTGGAGATGCCGTTGCGAGGTTTTGTATCGACGGTCTGGCCTCTGTTCTTGTTGATGTGTGCAAGAACCCAAAGAGCCCGATTTTCAATCACTATCTATTTGAGTCTATAGCTGCATTGATCAGCCGTTCCTGTGAGAAAGACTCGGCATTAGTTGTGGTTTTTGAGGCCAAACTTTTCCCTGTTCTCCAGAATATTCTGGTTAATGACATCTCAGAGTTCTGGCCATATGCTTTCCAGATATTTGCTCAGCTCGTTGACATGAGTCAGCCACCACTGTCAGCTAATTACATGCAGCTGTTCCAGGTGCTGCTTTCACCTGAGTCTTGGAAGAGGTCTGCCAGTGTCCCAGCGTTAGTCCGTCTGCTGCAAGCATACCTGCAGAAGATACCAAACGAGCTTAACAATGAGGGAAGACTGAGTCAGGTGCTTGGAATCTTTCATAGTCTCCTTAAGGTTTCTCGTACAGAACATCTGGGTTTCTATGTGCTCAATACTGTTGTGGAGAACCTCAGCTACAATGTGATATCACCTTACATTGGTCATATATGGAGCGCCTTGTTCACACGGCTGCAGGAAAAGCCTACCATCAAGTTTGTCAAGTCCTTCGTGATCTTCATGTCACTGGTTTTGGTAAAGCATGGGCCTGCTGTTCTTGTTGACTCTATAAATGCGGTCCAACCCAATATATTTGCAAGTATCCTTCTGCAGTTTTGGATTCCAAACCTTAAGCTCATCTCAGGCCCGATTGAGGTGAAGCTCACCTCAGTTGCTTCGACAAGGCTTATATGTGAATCCCCAAGCCTTTTGGATCCTGCAGCCGTAGAGCTCTGGGGAAAGATGCTTGATAGTATCGTTACTTTGCTGGCACAGCCAGACACGGATGGAGTAAATTTAGAAGCTGATGTGCCAGAGGTACCAGAAGATACAGGCTACTCTGGATCCTTTGCTCGCTTGCATAATGCTGGGAAGAAAGAGGAGGACCCTCTAAAGGAGATAAAGGATCCAAAAGGGTTTCTTCTTACATCTTTGGCTAGACTTTCAGCAGCTTCACCTGGGAGGTATCCTGCAGTTATTGAGCAATATGTGCATCCTTCTAATCGGGCTGTTCTGCTCCAGCTCTGTAGCACATACAATTGCCCTATAGCCTAAGGTAAGAGAAATCTTCACTCTGTGAACTTTGTTCCCTGCTCCTCTTCTTTGTTGTTTGCCCCGGGCTCTATCAACTGCTTGACAAAATGCCTATTATTTTATGTTCGTTGCATCATTGCTTTATGAAATATTCGCCTGCATGCTACTGCTGTCCGTTATAGGTACAACCTGTTTGCTTACATATATGTTTTGGAACTGTATGAAAAGAAAATTGTATGACAGTTGGCAACATTATTTCTCCTTCAAGGTGCTTCCTAGTTTAAGATTTCTTGGTAAGTGTGAATGATGCGGTCACACACATTCTTCTGCTTGTGACTGACTGTGTTCCTATTACCACAAGCGGATAGTTCCTTCTGTAAATATCCTTCTGTTTCTAGATTATGATTTCTAGATTGGCATTTCTAAAATGGAAATGATGTTATTGAATATTGTGTATGTATTTTCATTTGTTTTATTATATTTCCCTCGATCAGTTGATGTTGGATCAGAATCATATTGTCATTTACAGATAGGAAACAAAAGTTTACCTTTTTCTTTTATAAAAAGGATGATAAATTTCAAATAATAATTGCAACATAAATATGTGTTAAGTTATATGAATAGTTAGCAAGTGCTGATGAAGTGAAGAAGTTTTTCTTGGAAACTATTGGGGGAATAAGAGCAGAAGGTAGAGTACATGAAATAGCTGAAGTTGGTATAAAGCATGTTAACTTGCTTAAAGTTTATCAGTTGAAACAACAGATATTTTGTGTGATATGTTGTCTTTATAATTTAAGAGCAGCAAATGTGGTGTAAGGAGCTAGCTAGTCCTAGATACATCATAGATCCTTATGGAATATATTTGGAGTACTTTATACCTAATTGTTGATCAATGCTATTTCATATGTTGTTTTGACTTCGACTTGGGATCTAATATATACTGAGTCAGCTTGTTGCATGAAACCATTGCTATCAAAGGCTATGTGTAGGTTTCACACCCATACCAAAACTGATTTCCAATATTGCTAGCAGCTCATGTGATTTAGTGTAGGGATATTATAATGTGTAGATCAACTTGAATGATGCATATGATTAAAAAATTATGGAGAGTGGACTTTTTTTTATCACTGTTTGAGGAATTTGCTCTATGACAGCTGATACTCATTTTGCTCATCCAATTTTAAAAGAACTTGTACTAAGAGTATCTCATCATGCTAGTTGAGTTATATGCTTGTGCAAAAAAGAGAAGTAAAATATCTTTTATTGTACTGTTTTTCTGATGTTCTCGTCAATTAGAGCAACTTTCCTCTTCTCAACAAACTCATTTTGACCACTGTTTTTCTGATGTTCTCGTCAATTAGAGCAACTTTCCTCTTCTCAACGTACTCATTTTGATTGCCAGATCCGGTCTGAAATGCTATGTTCCCTAACCTTGCAAAGCGATAGGTTACAGTTATATGGTTTGGTGCTGAAGAATGAAGAGTGTGATTTTTGCAGTTTAAACCACTATATTCGGTCTACTTCTGATAAATGTCACCAAGCAATGCACAATTCCATGCATGAAGAGTGTAGGGATGCTAATTAACATACCCTCTGTGTCCATAATTCATTAAATATATTAAAACTCTGGGAGAATATATGATACACCGGTCATCTTTGTCATATTCTCATGTACACACTTTTAAGTTGTTTTCAACAACATTTTTACATGGCTTTGCATGATCTTTTAAGTGAAGATGGTATTATATGCAATTTACTTCTGGCAATTGTAAGTTTATCAACATGCAAATACACAGTAATTGTTACTTGTGACGTGTTATGGACTATAATTAGCTTTTGAAGGACTTCTTGTAAGCAGCTCTCAGATGAGCTTCTAGATGTTTCCCCTAGCCCACCTTAAGTTGAGAGAAGTTTTGGATGAAGAGAAACTTATTGTGAGGATGTAAATGCACGAACCAGTTTTGGATGAAGAGAAACTTATTGTGAGGATGTAAATGCACGAACCACCCCATTTTTGGCTTATGGAACCTACTGTAGTGATGTAACGATATATAATGTCAGTAATTATAGCATGATCTGATGTGACTAGTTGAATAATGTAGTCATTGGCATAGGTTGGTATTTAAACAATTGAGCTTTTGGGTTTTCTCCTGCCACTATTTTGCGATGAAATACTACCTTTTGGTCCTCTAATGTAAGAAAAAGATATATGGTTGCACTCAGCTTGTCAAAATGTTAATCTGTTTCACTAGAATAATACTTCTATGTTTTTTGTGCATTTGGCTCCATCATTCTTTATGTAATTGGGGGGTAATATGGAGTTCTACATTAAAAAACCTTTAGATGACTACTTTGTGGTTACTGTTATAGGAAATAATTCTATGAACATACAAAGCAAGTTGATGAATTTTGACGAGAGATGAGAATGATTGTTGCAACTGTGCACCTTTTGATATAGATCTTCTTTGAATATGTTTGCATTTATGACCAGACTCATTCATTAGCATTTATGAGAAATAAAAATACCGAATTTTGACCATGTTAGTATTAACAATACATAACATCTGACACATTTGGTTGATTGGTTCTTACTTTCTAATCTTGCTATTTTGAATTCTGAAATACATTTTTATAGTATTAAAAGTCTAAAACACTAAGATAACAATATTTTTTTAACCTTAAGATATTCTGCAAATGTATAAATATTTGCCTATGATTATATTCTATCTTATTAGATCATTCTTTTTGATAGAAGAAGTCAAAATAAATATTGTGTCGAAACAGTCTATTTTTACTGAATTGTTGTTATTTGGGCTTGTTTCTGCCTCATTTATAGTATTGATTTGATTAAACAATTAATTACTTAGTAGGCCCTAAAACAGTCTACTGAATGTATACTTTCATTGCGGTTTATTGAGTTTGCATCTTGTTGTAGGTGGTGGTCTGTGGGAGCATCAATCTTTGTCTATCAAATTTCATGCCCGGGTATCCTTTCTATACTTGTGCCGATTAGTTTAATCACCAATTCTTTTGCTTTCATTAACCATGTTTTTTCATTATGGACTTCTTAGTTTGTATTTATGGTAGGTGATTTGTGGAGAGCAATGTCTTGCATAATGAACTTTTATAAAATACGCTGTATGCGGATGCTGGTGTGAATGTACTTATCTAATCAGAGTGCGTGTTATGTATTATTTTCCATGTAAATGTTTCATGCACAATAAAATAAATTGTCCCATGTGCAAGAGTTACGTGATTAAACATACCGTTTAACATTACACCAACATATGGTGAAAATTAAAACAAAAAGCAATTTATAACCAAGAATAAATGCTGAAGTTTGCAACCACAGAATGGAAGCATATTGGTTGCACAGGTTTAAGTCAAATAATTATAAAGCGACTAATCAAAATGATACACATAATTTAAAAAAACATAAGCACAAACAAAACTAGTCACATGAACGACAGCTGCCTAAACCAAGTTATAAACCCTAGGACAAAATACAAAATATATCTAACAGTAGCTATCATACATTGCAATTGATAAATCCTGGTCGTCAAAATGATACTTTAGTAAAATATACACAAACAAAACTAGTTACTTGAATGACAGCGGCCTAAACCTAGTTAAAACTCATCTAAGACAAAATACAAAATAAGTCTATCTACCATTAGATACCTGGTCGTCAAAATGATACTTTAGTAAAATATACACAAACAAAACTAGTTACTTGAATGACAGCGGCCTAAACCTAGTTAAAACTCATCTAAGACAAAATACAAAATAAGTCTATCTACCATTAGATAGCAGTCGTGGAGAATGGTGAATGATGATCCATCATCTTGAATGATCATTTTTATTTTCCTCATTTTCATCTTCCTATTAGTGCCTTGGGAATTTAATCGTTTCTTTTCATTTCCATTACTTTAGTAATGCTATTAAATTTTGGGTGCTATCGATGATTTAAACAAAAATCGTATTAGATCTTGAAAATTACATAATGATTAACATTTGTTAGTGCAATAAATTTATACCTAAACATCTCACCTTTTCTTCTGGTCATCTTTCCTTAAAAGTTTGAAGTACTCGTGGATATCCATGCACAAGTTTGCTAGATTTATCCATAATTTACTTATCATCTGATTTGATGTCCTGTCTATTATGCACGATAGATTCCATGTTTGATGGTTAAATTGGAATATTTGCCTGCTTGATCTGTTTCATCTTCCATTGTCTTGATCCCAATTATTAGGTTGTCATCAACAAAATTGAGAGCATTGCTTGCTTGAGTTGTTCCGATCTATTTCTCCTTTTTTGACTGGATTATTTTGCAAAAAAATACCGTAAAATCTCTCTTTTTAAAAAATATAATACCATTTACTATCGTTTTCATGTATTCAATACCTTACAGTCTTTGTAATTAACAAAAGTCAAAACCGAAACGGGAAACGAAACTTACGGCATGGGCGAAACTATCCAAAACCTATAATTTTTCCATGGTCTGAAACCAAAACCGAAACCGAGTTCTCAAATCTAGATTTCAACAATGGAAAACGTTTTTGTTCTCTTGGTGCTAATAAACCATGCGGGGCCATGTTTTATTACTTGTATGTTTTCTCGCTACTAATCTGTATTTCCTTTTACATGTTTCTGTCCAGAAGCTTGTGCAATTGGAGGGCCTTGGGGGTATGCCTGCTTTCGTTCAGATATTGTACAAAATGAGCATTCATGTATGGTGGATCGCTTGGTATTATTCCCAACGTATTTCCCAACGGCATGGAAATGCCGAGCAGTTTTTTGGTGTTAATTTCCGTGTAGTCTCATTTTCATCGTTGAACTTGCCGGGGCGAGCATGTTCCTGTTGTGTCTTTACATTGAGTGAGATCATTATATGGAAGGGATGTGTTTTTATTCCCTTTTGAGTGAGTTTGTTTGGCGGTGCCGCCTACAGCTGTTGTATGCATGCAAGGGTTTTCATGTTCATCGTGTCGGAACTGTGATTTTTGCCACTGTCGCTGAAGGAGGTTGGTTATAGTTATTCGTAGAGATTAGCCGATGGTATCCAATTGTTGGGGGGGTTTTTAATCGGCGAAATGTCTGTTATCCTTGTTCAGGGTTGTCAACTTGTGGCTAAACTGAGTGTTGTGTACGAATGCCGTGTTGCTAAACCGCAGTTTTCCTGCTTGCAACCACTGGTTTCCATGACCGTGACTGCGGAGATGTTAGCTACAGGGTTTTTCTTTTTTGCTGATGGGGTTCTTCATTCCTCTATGCAGAGAACCCCATTGAGTTTTGCTTTAGTAGATAATTAATGTTGGCTTAAACTTGTGGCTAAACTGAGTGTTGCTTTAGTCGATGATTATTCAAATTTTTATCCTTTTTACCCCATCTCTTCCCCTCTCCACGCAATTGCTACCGCCGCCGCCTCTGCCTTTACAAAGGCGACAGCTGACTCCATGTTGTCGTTGCCGCCGGCATCTCTTCCCTCATGCCACCGCAGCCTTGTGATCCTCTTCATCTTCTTTAAATTCTTCAACTTTCGCAACCACATCAAACAATTCAAGAAAGGAAATCCATGGACATGCATACAAGCGATGTGTGTTCAAAGTGAAAAAATTAGGCCGCTGCGTATAGAATTTCCCGCGTCGGCAACCTCTCCCTATAACGGTTCATACCAACCGGTTCACGTGAACCGGGATCGCAAACGGACGGCCGAAATTCGAAGCTCTATCTCAAGGACGGGAGAATATATCGAGCCAATTATTGTCCTTGCATTTCTAGTTTCTTCCCACATTTTAGTTTCATTTGATTTGATAAATTATTTTCTTTTCCTCTATACTAGTTACTAAATATAGAAGAATCCGAGATAAAAATTTGCAGAGAATGACGGTTGGCAATTAAAATTTGGACAAGGTTAGAAATTGCAAGAAAATAAAATTCTTTTCCCCCCCTTTTTTGGGGTTCGATTTCTTCCTCCTTTTTGTTTGTTCTTCAATTTCGAATGCCAATGGAGGAGGCCCACCACAAAAGGTACAATCTCACCTCATCAAAATCAATTTAGCATTTTGTGGGGTTTTTTTTATTTAATTGATTGTCTTTCATTTATCCTGTATTTTGCTAATTCAAGTGTTTAATTTTTGTTGTCTAATTTCTTGTCTTTAGATTTATTTTTGTGTGATGTTCTCTAATGCAACAGTGCCATCACGTTAGCAAAACTTGCTCTCCTTTCCACTTTCAAGGACAAGTTTGAGATCCCAAAATTTCCTGGGAAACCCCCAAGAATCAAAGGTCTAATAACAATTTTTCCGATTCGAGAGAAAGATCATCATCATCATCCGCCGCCATTGCTACATTCTTCTGCTTCTGCCCAAGGTTAATTCCTCATCCTCTGGTGCAAGGAAACACATCGAATATGACATTTTTAATATACTTTTTAGAATTTGCTTAAGTGTCGCCGTGCAACTTACTTTCCATAGAGTTGAGGTCAATCGAGGATGTTGAGAAGGAAACAGTGGAGGCAGTCGAAGCCGCCGCCGCCGACCCGCGAGGCTTCGCAGAAGAGAGCCCGATCGGCTCGGACTCGGAGAATACCTCTTCCAATGCCGGCACTTCGTCTTCGGACATCAATTCCATCCACAACAGTGCTTCACTATGGAAGGGCTTCTTCCGGCTGTGGAAGCAGAAGTCGATGAGGAGGCTGTCCAGCTTCCCGCCGGTGGGAGGCCCTCGGCTATCAAGATGGAAGAGCACCAAGGAGGGCCGCGGCGAGGGCCCGACCGACGCTTTGGGCACCGACTTTTGCTTCTTCAAGCCCTCTTGGAAGCAATTCACCATCTCGGAGCTTCAAAGAGCTACCGACAACTTCAATGAAGGTATTCTCCTCCCTTTTTGACGATGACAAACATATACCACATACAGCTTCATACCTGCGATGCAAACATGCAGAGAATCTCATAGGAAAGGGCGGGTTTTCGGAGGTTTACGAGGGATGCTTAGAGGACGGGCAGTTTGTCGCTGTCAAGAGGCTAACCACGGGATCGATCGAGGAGAGAACCAACGACTTTCTGGCCGAGCTGGGCATACTAGTCCACCTCAACCACCGGAACATCGCCAAGTTGATCGGGGTCGGGGTTGAAGGAGACCTGCATCTCGTTTTTCGCCTGTCGCCCAACGGGAGCCTGTCGTCCCTTCTCCACGGTCCCAAGGGGAAACTGGAGTGGGACGTGAGATACAGGATCGCCATGGGGACGGCAGAGGGCCTCGAGTATCTGCACGAGAGGTGCCCGAAACGCATCATCCATAGAGACATCAAGACCTCCAACATATTGCTCACCGAAGACTTTGAGCCCCAGGTGAAGTTCTATCCTATTGTATGATCACAATGTTGCCAGGTTTGGTCTCTGAATCGCAATGTTGCTAGATTTGTGATTTTGGGCTCGCGAAGTGGCTTCCAGATCAGTTGAGCCATCACACGGTGTCAAGCTTCGAGGGAACGTTCGGGTGCGTGATCGCAACTTCTCCTCCCTCGATCTGATCTGAAATCGCAGTTCTTATCGCTAACCAGCCTTGTTGTTCAGCTACCTTGCTCCAGAGTACCTCACACATGGAGTAGTCGACGAGAAGACAGATGTGTTTGCTTTCGGTGTTCTGTTGCTGGAGCTCATCAGCGGCCGCAAGGCGCTGGACTCGTCGCAGCACAGCCTATTGATGTGGGTATGTGCCATTTTTCGCCCCCCACGACACATTGCCAGTCGTTAGCTTGCTGATGCCTGAAATCGCTTTCATGTTCCAGGCAAAGCCACTGATCGAGAAGGGCGAGGCGAAAGAGCTCGTGGATCCTGCGCTGGGAGACTCCTACGATCACGATCAGCTGAGGCAACTGACAGAAGTGGCTTCTCTGTGCGTTCAGCATTCGTCGATGCTGAGGCCTAGAATCAGCGAGGCATGTTATCTGTAAGCAAACGCATACAATATCCTGAATGTCGATGTTAGGCTGAACCGATTGCTGATTGCCATAACGCAGGCGCTGGCTATGCTGAGAGGCGAAGAGGAGGGGAGATCGGGCTCTCCAAGCGTGCACCAGATTCCGTTGAGGAGGAGGACCTACTCCGAGGAGCTGTTTGATGCAGCTGAGTACAACGCGACGAAGTATCTGAGTGATCTGAGCCGGCATAAGCAGCTCGCTCTCGACTGCGGCGATGAATAGGAAAATAACTTGCATGTGTCGACGGCAAGCTTGCATGAGTCGCAGAATGGAGAACATATCGACGCATAGACGCGATCTCCATGGCTTGCGTAAGGGTCCGATTCAGGATATCACACGACCGACCTTGTGACCAACCGCTTCCTGATGTATTTCACCTGATGTCGGAGATACTAAGCATCGATGAGGACATGTCGATTAGTGTCAATACAGGATATTGGTATCGCTCTAAGTCCATGTGTTGATATATAGTTGTATATGAGTAGACGCTAGTTGTATATACTATATAGTTGTACACACAGTTATCATTGATGTTAGTCATTTGTCGCCTGTCATGATTCACCTTCCCCAAATCTTAATTCGAGTGGTGTTTGGGCCAAATGCCAGTGATAGTGATCAGATGAAGGTTATTTTTATTTTTATTTTATTTTGAGTCTTGAGTCTTTAGGCATTTTGAGTCTCTTTTATTTATTTTAAGTATTTTAATATTTAGTACCACATTGGATAAGTGAAGAAGAGGATTGGTTTGTAAGACTATATAAAGACATTAGACTTGTTTTATTTTCAATCAATGAATCAATGAAAGGAAATAATTCCCAACCTCGAGAAAGGTCTCCCTTCCTTGGTGAGAAGCCACAGAAACCATTGCAAGAAGTCAAGAAACCCTAACATTATCTAGTTCTGTTCTAAATCCTCCACTAAATCCCTAAAATGCATTTTGTCCTACATTAATTTGGTATCAGAGCTGAAGATCCATCTTTGCTCTGATCAAGTTCAGATCCTTAAAAAATTAAAAAATTAAAAAATACTGAAAACCCTAGCTACCTTCTACCACCTCCCTGATCTCTACTCATACTGTCGACCTCACATCTTCGCTCTTATCGAGTTTCGATCCTTCAAAAAATAAAAAATAAATAAATACTACCGAAAACCTTAGCTGCCTTCCATCACCTCCCTGATCTTTGCTCATGCTGCCGACCTCTCATCCATTCGATGCTAACATGGGCGCTGTCATCATATTCTTCATCACCATAAAGCCTTGCATTGCCTCTAGCGGCACTGTCAACCTCAAACCGATGCTCACCAATATGTCATCACCGTCATCGATTAATCTGCATCATCATCATCCAGCCTCATTCCAGCCAACTACCCGATGGTGTCTACCCAAAGAGCTAACTTCAATAACCTCTATGAGATCGACTGACCTCAACGCATCAAAAAACCCCACCTTTATCATTGTATTCGTAAATCGTCGACACCTCAATCATAATTCACTGCCACCACCAACAGCTCACACTACCACCATCTTTTGGGGCTTTGTCAAGCTATACGACTGTCGTCGTTGCTGTTGCCATCTGTAGACATCAAAATCAGCGATGCCAACCCTCTACATTGATGACCCCAACCCGCTTTGACACTCATCGGTGTCACCCTCGACCACAGCTGGAGTCGTCGACCCCCTAAACATATTTGCCACTCCACGAAGAGGCTACATCGACAAGCAGGTAGTGAAACACTGTTGTTTCACCAAAGAAATTATGGTCAGCATGATCCGAGCCGACAAGATACAGTGTCGACTTGATCGAGCCGACTATGATGACAAACCGACTCAGCGTTTTGACTCAATCCGACTGAGCCATCATGCTAGTACTGTTCATCGGCTCAAGTGGAGCCAACCTTGAGCCGATCGAAGCTGGCCAACTGACCCAATTTGACTGAGCCAGTGAGATGATCTATGAGTCGGCTCACCCAAGCCATTAACTGAGTCAATGCCTTAACAGTGAGCCCTAGCTTGGAACAGTGAGATTTCTAAATTTTTGGGTATTTCCGCTGAATTTTCTAGATTTTTCTATGCAGTTCCATTGTTTTGAAGATTCTGGATTTGTTTAAAGTCTAAATCCCGTGCCATTTATGTCAGTGGATAACTGCCTCAGCCAAGTACACATAGGTACCTTTCATACAAGAAGATCTGTTTTAAATTATGAGATATTATGATTATAAAATGATGATTACTACAAGATCTATTCTCCTCGAACAATGTATGATCGGTTCACATACTTTTATGGCTTCAAAGGTATGTATAAATATGATAATTGGGAATTCTATCTAGAGTATTTTTCTCATGTTTTAAATTTTCAAAAGAACAAAAAATATACATATGCATATCATGCATTCAAAGGAGAAGCATGATCTTGGTATATGCATCGTCCACCTCATATGCGTCGATGAACAAAGTTCAAAATCCATCTTCAAAATCATTATTATTTCAAATATCAACATGTTTCACAGGTACCCCCAACAATATTTAAGCCAAAAAGTCGAGATATGATCAGATAAAGAGAAGAGTTTCTTAAGAGATGGAACAATGGTGGAAAGAACAAAAGAGTAAACTTAAACCAGATCCTATGATAGAAATTGATCCAATACTTGAGGTAGAGTGTGAGCTTGAACATAAGCAAGAAATTGAGATAAAAATTTGTACCTGAGCCTGAATTAGAGCCTGAGTCCGACCCAAAGTTAGAGCCAATACTAGAGAAACAACAAGAGTTCGAGCCCAAACCAGAGTTAGAGCATGAACCAAAGTTTGATCCAGTGGCACATTCTGGGCCAGAGACAAAACTTGATCCAGTATTGCAACCCGAGCCAAAGCCTTCTCTAGAGCCAACTGTGGAGCGTGTGTAAGAACCATCGAAAGAAGTGTCGTTGATTCTGATTGAGCACATCGAATTTGTTATTACAGACCATCCTTCTCTTACTAATAAACATAACTTATATGCCTTTCTATCTTTTGTGAGTAGAGAGAAATTTTTGAAAGTCATGCTTATACCAATTGCATCTTGTTTCACTTCAGAGTCATTGCTGCAAGGGATCACTAATTTCTGTTCAGTTATATTACGTTTATCATCCTTCACCCGGTGGTGGAGTTTTCAAGCTGAGAAGAATGACATGGATCGGATCAATATTTTTTATTTTTATTTTTTATTTTGAGTTTTAGAATCTTTAGGTATTTTGAGGATTTTTTATTTATTTTAAGTATTTTAATATATTTTTTGATACATCGGAAAGCTGGTTATAGGCGTGCACGTGTTCTGCATCCACCTGGGATTGATCCCTGGTGGCACTACTAGAAAGCGGAGGTAAATGCCGCTGGACCACGATCCTTTGGCAAGTATTTTAATATTTAGTACCACATTTGATGTGTGAAGAAAATGATTGGTTTGTAAGCCTATATAAAGACCCTAGAATTGTTTTATTTTCAATCAATGAATCAATGAAAGGAAAATTTTCCTCAAACTTACGGAAGATTCCGCCCTCCTTGGTGAGAAGCCTCGGTAACCCTCGGTGAGAAGTTAAGTAACCCTAAAATTATCTATTTCTTATCCAAATCCTTCACCAAATCCCTAAAACCCATCATGTTCTACACTAGCCAGCTGAACTGGACTTGAACACAAGCTTCTAGACTCAAACCTAAATAAAGCCCAATTAGTTGGTTCGATTTACTTGTTTGCATTTTTACAACAAGCTTCTATTTTCAAAAAAAAAAACCTAACCATTGTTTCAAGTGCATGTGCTCTATTTCGTATGGATAAGTAAGGTCTCTACACATCCAGTTCTTGATGTTCCACTACAAAACACATACTACTACTCAGTTTCTTTCCAAACCCTCGATGTTTGATCCATTATGAGTTTGAGAGAGCATGTTAAGAAAATGTGTTGTTGTATATAGTTTTATATGAGTAGTTAATGGTTGTATATCATTGTATACAAGTTGTTAAGCGTTGTCATTAGTTGTAGTTGTATATGATATGTACACTTACTATATATAGACCATTGATATCACATTGTATTGATGGATGTCAATACATAATTTATTCTATTCCACACTTAAGAAACCTTTGTAAATGATATGTATACTTACTATACACATACCCTTGGTATCACATTGCATTAATGGAGGCCAATGTACACATTATTCTCTTCCAAACTTAAGAAACCTTTCAATTAAAGAGTAAAAAAATAAAATTGCAATGCTAATAAATGTTTCTAAATATTCTGATTATTCTTCATTTGATAGAAAGCATGCATAGTGGATTTACAATGATTTTAATATGAAATTATTTATATTATGTATATTATAGAAAAAATTACTTAAAGAAACATTGTGAAATTTAAAGCATTTTTTTCAAGCGTACTATTATGATTATGATGGCCACTTATACATCTCTAGAATGAATAACAAAGTATACTGTAGATGTTAGGCATAATGTAAGTAGTTCTTTTCTCCATCACTCTCTCTTTGTCTTTCTCTCGTGTGCATGCACATACACAAACTCTCTGAACTTCCTACTTCGGCCTCCTTAAATATTAAGCAAACAAGACAAGCTTCATACTAACTATATGATATCATCTGACTTGTTAGTAACGCAAACTTGAGGTAGATGATTGCATTAGGCTGGAGGATGATAGGTATTGAAGGTGAATAAATGGTAGGTAGCTAAAGCACTAGTAAATTGAATGTGGTTAGTGTAGCTATCAAAATGTTCAAGCTTGTATTGTTAGCCTACATAAATGCATTATCATATTGTCATGCCCCACTCCACAGGATACCAGGAAAGTACGAATCCGTCCCAAGTATTTCTTGAAGAGGCGGAGGTGATAAAGAAATAGAAGGAAAGAGACAGGAAGAAGACAGAGGCAGGCCACTGCTCACATGCTGGGATATTACATGTAATGCTCCAACGACCACATAAAAAACACAAATGGCCACAAAAATAATGTTGTAACGACCGGTGTTTGTAATAGCTATTTTATATGCATGATATTGAATTTTCCTCCTTGTATGTTTTTCTCGATTATATTCTTACGTTTAGCTTCTTAACGCCGTAATTTTAGAGTTAGAACGATCCTAGAAGCCATAGAATCTTTCCAGAAGCTTCGCGCTTCGTTTCGGCACTTCTGGTGCATCTTAGTTGGTTCACGAAGGAGAACCAACCGACTAGAATGAGATCTAGTCGGTCGGCCATCCTTCATGGACCGACTAGTTCAACGTAGAAATAATAGCTGAGTTACGGTTTGTCGTTAGTCGGTCTAAGTTCACCCTTCGACCGACTAGTTCTCAAACTAGTCGGTCAAGAATTGTACTCAGACCGACTAATTCTGAGTTCACTGTACAGTAAAGTTACTGTTTGTCGTTAGTCGGTCTAAGAACGATTTCCGACCGACTAGGTTGCAAACTAGTCGGTCAGCTATTGTTCTTCAACCGACTAATTCTTGTATAATCTTCCTTTTTAGTCGGTTAAGAGTTGCTCTTCAACCGACTAGTTCTATGTTCAGTTTTTCTTCGAAAGTTTTTGGGTTGATCTTTTAGTCGGTCAATGTTGGTCGACCGACCGACTAGTTCTTAAACTAGTCGGTCACCAGTTGTTCTTTGACAGACTAATGTAGTCGACCTGTACCAAAACCCTATTCTCGGTTTGCCATTTAGTCGGTCTAAGTTAGACGACCGACCGACTAGTTCCTAAACTAGTCGGTCAACCACTCTTCTTTGACCGACTAGTTGACCCCGAAACCCTAGATCTATTTTTAGCCGCCGTTTTTATTTCTATTTAATCCGTCGATTCTATCATTCTTCATTCATTCTTCCTGAGCCAAGATCATTCTCAAATCATCCCTAATCTTCCCCAAAACATTTCTTTCATCCTCGGAGGTTATTTCTCACCGTATCTTGCGCCGGATACCGATCTAGGTCGCCCGGATCTCGTTTTTCGACCGTAGCTTCCCTGGATTGTTCTTCGTCGCCAAAACACGATCTGTTTTGGTGTTTTCCATTCGCTACTCTACGGTTAGTAACTTTAATCTCTTAATCGCTTTATAACCCACACCGTAAATTAGAAACCCTAAATTAAAAATGGATTACTGGACATAGGATTCCAATGCAAAACGATTTAGAACTTCCACCTAATCTTTTATTTTGCCATAACAGCGAATTCATCTACCGTAGGACACCGTTCTCGTAACTCACGTCGATCAACAATTCGGTACCAGGCAAGTGAAACTTGCCAACACTTCTTTAGGCCATGTTTTTAGGCCAATTCCTTGTACTAGCGTGAAAGAGACTAGATCGTGAAATGATAGCGATCTAGGCGCAACTTTGTGATCTAGCTTGACAACGAAGCTAGAACCGACACCTTGCCATATCATTTATGCATTGATATCTGTCATGTTTAAATTCCTTAACTGTACGCATTTGAATTGTTAATTGCCATGCATTGCATCGTACATGTCATCCTAGTTAAACTTGCATCGTAGCACACGCTACACTACTTGTACAATCCATGTTTCCATGTTACCGGCTAGGCACCCGTTATGCGGGCATAACCCTACGCCATCCGTGTTAAAAACACTTCCTGGCTCGTGATCCAGAAGCGAGCATTCCGTGTTCGGGGGTAATGCCCTGGCTCGACACACGTGGAGGGGTAGGGATAAACGGTCACTTGAGTGTAAGAGTTGGCCCGTACAGCCACTCTAGCCAAAGGGTGGAATCTCTGTGCATGACGTGATTACAATTCCAGTACTTGTCTTTTACTTGTTTACTTGCCATGCCATGTCACTTGTCATTTTATATCCATGTCATACTTTACTTTAGAACTGTTAGGTTGCTTTACTTTTATAGTTTCCTTGCACAAGTCTTTTAGACTTGCTGACTTGTGCCCCTTCTCTTTGGGTGACGCATGTTAGTTGCTGAGCCAGAGACAGTTGCGGAGGGTGACGAGTTTGTGGAGTTCGTGCCCGAACCTGTTGGTGACGTGGAGTACGAGGACACCGTGTAATGCCCTACAAGCTACTGCACAAGTACTAGAGGGGGGGTGAATAGTACTTTAAAAATAACAAGGAGTATAATTCCTAATTATAATGCAAACAACTACCAAATCAATTTGCGGAAGCTTAAATTGAATGACAACAACAAAATTAACAATGCAAACAAATGATGTTAATGGGTTCGGATCCACCCAAGTCTCCCCGACTTGTTCCCGGTGATCCTACGTCCCAACCACCCGGATCCCCTCCGGATACTTGAGTTAGAAACCCTAACTCAAGATTTCCACTATGAAATACTTGTGAAAATCCTCCACAAGTCAAATCATACAAAATGTAATTTGTGACTCCCACAACCCGGGATCACAACCACACTCTCACAACCGAGAGTGAAACTTACAAATCAAATATGAAATGAAATAAGAAAACTTCTTACCGAACAAAATACCTATGCCTTGAGTATTGCTTACGAATTAGGGCAAGGATGATTTTGGGGAAGAAGTGGCACCAAACCCTAGCTCCAAGATGTAGATCAGCGATGGAGAGCTTTGGGGATGTTGGTGACCTAGAATCAAGCACTTGGCTTGGAAGGCTTCACACTCAATGAATCTCTCTTTGGAAGTAAGAGTGAGGAGAGATTATTGAATGGAAAGAATGAGCTTTGAATGCACTTGGAATGATTTCTCTTGATCTCTAAACTTGCAATAATATCAGCCTTGGCAGCAATGAATGCAGCCCAACAAGTATATATAGGATAGCGGAGAGAGAGAGAGAAAAACGTTTCAATTAAAGCTCCAACGGCTCTTTTCTGAACCCAACTAGTCGGTCAAAGAACAACCACCGACCGACTAGTTCATCAACTAGTCGGTCGGTCAATTAACGTAAACCGACTAATGAGTAAACTGAGAAAAGATCAAAGTACAGACTAAGGAACTAGTCGGTCTAAGAAGAGTAGCTGACCGACTAGTTTCACAACTAGTCGGTCGGTTACTCAACGTGGACCGACTAACAGATAAAAACTGAAGTCTGAGAAGAATTAGACTTAGTCGGTCCAAGAACAAATGTTGACCGACTAATTCACCAACTAGTCGGTCACCAAATGAACATAGACCGACTAACAATAAACAGTAAGTATGGTGAAAAATTTGGCATGTACAGTAAACTAAACTAGTCGGTCCAAGAAGGAAAGTTGACCGACTAATTCACCAACTAGTCGGTCGATCAATAAGCACAGACCGACTAAAGATAAACAGTAGCTCAAGCTCAAATATGCATGTTCAGGGAAAGCTCAACTAGTCGGTCACAGAAGCATCACTGACCGACTAGTTCACAAACTAGTCGGTCGGTGAGTCAACTTAGACCGACTAACTGTAAACAGTAAAGAGCTAAGAATTAACTGACTGAAACTAGTCGGTCCAAGAAGCTTGGCTGACCGACTAGATCACCATCTAGTCGGTCAGTTCTTCTTCTTGAACCAACTAACATGCACAAGAAGTCCCGAATCGAAGCGCGAGGCTTCGGGAAGAATTGTATGGACTTCTACAAAGATCCTAGAGCTAAGATATGAGCGTTATGAAGAATTAAAACGTAAGACCTACTCAAGGCTTAACATTCTACGAAAGAAGCTTAAAGACTATAAATTAAACTTGACGATACCGTCTTCAATAGCTTCAATCGAATCTTCATGACTTCTAAATAGGTCCATAAGCTTCAACGAAGCTTTAGGCATACGATCACGTGCTTTGAGAAGTCTTGAGACGTCGTAATTGATATTCATGTGAATTTGGCGACGATCTCCATAACTGCGCTCACAAAGTGTTAGTTCATATTATATTTATGTTTGTTCATCATCCAACACCAAATCCGGGGAGTCCAATATCCAACATTCTCCCCCTTTTTGGTGATGACAAACCAACATAAATAATAATCAAAAATAATAATTCAAATGAAATTTACTTACTCCCCCTGCATTGATGACACGTTAATTCCAATTTAAACAAAAATAATTCGCATCAAGCAGACGAGTGAAGTATATTAAATGATAATCGATTATTGAATTATTGAAATACCAAACGTAGGTTATTGAAATATCGGATTTGAAAATCCATTTATATATCTTAACTCCCCCTGAATCTAACACATCAAGTTAGATTCTTGGAGAAATGCTTTAAATTTTCATTTGGCACATCGTTATTATTATATCTCTCCCCCATTGGCATAAGCAAAAAGAGCGGGAGGATAACAACGACAACAACAATGGCCTCAAATTAAAAAGCACGGGAGTCGTAGAATACGACGAAGGTTCAAGTGACACCAAAGAGAAAAATACGAATAGAATCAAGGCGTGTCAAAGATACCAAAGTCGAAAAATCGTAAAACGAAATCATCAAAACTCAAATCAATTTAACGGATTGAGTTATGGAATGTACTATCCAATATCAACATTTCTTGGTTAATTTAGTGCATGGAAAACAATTCTATGTTTTCATAGAAGAAATTTCTATTAAACCAAGTGAATATCGTCGAGCGACGAAATCAAACATTAGAGACATAAAAATTATACATTGCACAATATAATAAAATGTCAACTGCGATGTATTTATACATATATAATATGAAGCAGAATACATCACCGATATACAAAACATCAATCGACTGATCGGGGCACAAAAATACATCATCACATGACAAAATATCGGAGTGTCAACAAAAAATACATCATCATCAAACATATCAAAATACATCATCACAGATATCAAAAAGACATCAAAATGATCCAAAATACATAGCCACCCACACTATCCTACCCAACATCTCTCACATCTAGATATATCATCCAATGAGTATCAGGAGAGGCCTCGGAGAAACTCAAGAGGCAGCGGGAGGACCAGAAGCAACTGCAGGCTCTGCAGGAGCAGAAGAGGTGACTGGATCAGCAGGAACGTCCGGAAGATCAGCAGGAGAGACGACTGAAGTGGCAACCTCTGAAGCAGCAACCGTAGTGGCCTCGGGAGCACCAGTCGGAGTATCCACCACAGGAGTGGTGGCAACAGGTGTGCTCTCGGGGGCACCAGTAGAAGAAGCAGCAACAGCATCACCGGAAGTGGTAGCACCAGCAGCAGCAGTACCAGCAGAAGTGCCCTCGGGGGCACGAGTCGAAGCACGACAAAGCTCCTCAACGTCCTCCTCAGCCATCTCATCTAACTCCTCATCCTCAGACACGGAAGGAGGGAGCTCAACACCCATAAGACGAGCCATACGGCAGACTACCTCCTCGGTACGAGCCAAGCGGGACTCGTGACGACGAAGTATCCGTACGACATCATCCAGGGTGGCAGAGGGAGCAGCAGAGGCACTGGCAGAGGCAGGGACAGACGCTGAAGGTGTCGTCCTCTGAACGTGACGAAGCGCCGCAAGAGATTTCTTAACGGCCGTCGCGTTCAGGGGAGGACCAAGGGGACGCTCATCGTCACGAGGCAACGTGACACGAAAATGACGAAATACGAGGGTCAATAAACAAGGAAATGGGATATGAGCCGATTTATTGGACTTGCGAATACACTCGAAAGAATCAATCTTATCGAGTATAATGCGAGCCCAATTAATCGAGCTCCTCATGAAGATAGCATAGATAAGCTTCAGAAAGGGCTGGGACGGGAGAGATGAGGAGCCGTACTTGGGAAGCAAGCACGACTTCAGAATCAGATTTAGGACCCATGCAATTGGCTTGAACGATTTAGAAGGCACGCCAATCATGGCAGGAGGGATCTGATGGAAAATCTCTGAAAGGATGGTCTGATCAAGAGAAGAAATATCGTCAACCGAGATATCAGAGGGAAGAAGGCCAGACGAAGAGATACCCAAAATCTCTCCTAAGATTTCCGCAGTGAGGACTATAGGAGTCCCCAAAACGGTCGTCTCAACAGAGTGGGTCTGATCGTACTGACCCCGGATCCTATTCGCATAGAAAAGCGTCACTAATCTAGGGTAGGGGTGAGGATTCGCCTTCGGGTCAAATCGAAGGTAATCGAGGAGACCTGACGACGAGAGAAGATCAGCTAACCCTATAAAGTCGCTAAACTGGATGAAATGCTCCAGAAGCAGAGGGCAATGTTCGATACGGTTGTACGCCGCGATACACATAGGGTCGTCGCGACACAACGAAATATCGACACCGCCCACCGGCATCGGACCCTTTCCCTTAGGCTTACGGGTAGACGCACGAGGGTGTGTGCTAGACTCGGGATGGATAGGAGGAGTGGGTTCCCTATGAGTCTCGGTCTCGGGGTTATACTCCGTATCGGAATCGGTAGGAGTATGGAACGAAGAATGAGAGGCAAGAATTTTGGCATTGGGCTTAGGCTTGGGCTTGGGTTGACCTCTAGGCTTGGCGGTCGTCGTCCTCTTCTTCTTGAGAGGAGGCGAAGAC
This sequence comes from Scilla litardierei, assembly GCA_030789695.1. NCBI lineage: Eukaryota > Viridiplantae > Streptophyta > Magnoliopsida > Asparagales > Asparagaceae > Scilla > Scilla litardierei. The sequence continues at coordinate 11,194,917 of CM061137.1, read as the reverse complement.
GACGAAGGTTGGGTGGTCTTGGCACGACGTTTCGGAGGGGTTGGATGCTCGGGGTCTGAAGGGTTTTGGTCTACGGTCATCGGCGAGGGGCTAGATGGAGTGATCGGGATACGTGTTCTTGCCATAGTCGAAGCAAGACACGGCACAAGAAGATCAAAAGAAGAAGCCCTAGCCGAAAAAGACTTAAACCCTAAGAACCCTAGAAACCGAGCTAACCCTAGCTCTAGGAATGGAAATCTAACCCTAGAAGGAGAAGAAATCACCTAGAAGGAGGGGCCGACGGTGGAGATCGACGGAGATGGCCGGAAAACGGCCGGAGATCGATCGGAAGTCGAAAGGTCTTGAGAGGGATCGGGGTTTCGAGCTGGAGGAGAAACACTTTGGACCGATTAGAATGAGAACAGACCGACTAAACTGAGTTTAAGTCGGTCGAGATCGCAAATGACCAAACAGTCCCTGGCACAACTAGTCGGTCACAGTTCAAGCACTGACCGACTAGATCACGATCTAGTCGGTCGGTCAATGAGCTTGAACCGACTAGTTGCAAACAGTGGCTGAAACCAAGATTTACTGACAAGATTTAGTCGGTCTGCGTTCATTTACTGACCGACTAGATCTAAATCTAGTCGGTCGGTCACTGAACATGAACCGACTAAAGAGTTGAAATGAAGAGGAGACTCAAAGAGCATGAGTTAGTCGGTCTAAGTTCTTCTACTAACCGACTAGATGAACATCTAGTCGGTTGGTGGTTGAACTGAAACCGACTAAGAGAGTCCAAAAAGTGATAATCAAGTTCTCTCTTCAATACGCTTGGACGATATATCACAAAACTCTCAATAATCATCTAAACTACCCCATTAAACATCGAAAGCTTAAATACGACATTCAAAACATGAATTCGAGCAAAAATTCAAAATATCACATAAATTCCCGAAAAATCCAATAAGTCTAGCATGAACGAACTATTTCGAAATATAATAGCATGCAAGAATATTGAATGAAACATGAATCCTATATCTCGGATTCACCCATAATCCCCAATTCTCGACGCAACCGCACAAAGGAGTCCTCCTTTAGGGGTTTCGTGAAAATATCGGCGATTTGCTTTTGGGTTTCAACGTACACTAAAATGATGTCCTTTTTAGCAACATGATCATCTAAAAAGTGGTGTCGGACATCTATGTGTTTCGAACGGGAATGGTGTACTGGGTTCTTGGAAAGACATATTGCACTTTGGTTGTCAACCATGATAGGGCAAGTATCACAATTAATACCAAAGTCTTTAAGTGTGTGTCTCATCCAAAGAACTTGAGCACACGCGACACCGGCGGCAATATATTCCGCCTCGGTGGTTGAAAGTGATACGGAATTTTGCTTCTTGGAAAACCAAGAGACAAGAGAATTTCCTATAAAATGGCAAGTGCCACTAGTAGTTTTCCTGTCGGATTTGCATCCCGCATAATCGGCATCACTATATGAGATTAACTCATACGTGCTAGATTTTGGATAAAGTAATCTAAAATCAAGTGTATAACTTAGATAACGGAAAATACGTTTTACTGCTACTAAGTGAGACTCCTTAGGTTGAGACTGATGACGAGCACATACGCATACGGAAAACATAATATCGGGCCTACTTGCGGTAAGATAAAGTAAACTACCTATCATACCTCGATATAGACGAATGTCTACATCCTTACCGCCCGTATCCTTGTCAAGATGCGTAGTCGTGCTCATTGGAGTCTTTTTCCCGGAAGCACTCTCCATTCCAAATCGCTTAAGCAACTCCACCGTATACTTCGTTTGGTGGATGAAGATTGCATCGTCCATTTGGCAAATTTGGAGACCTAAGAAATACTTGAGCTCACCCATGTGGCTCATCTCAAATTGTTCCTTCATAACATTAGAAAACTCTTCGCAAAGAGCAAAGTTAATAGCACCGAAAATGATATCATCAACATATATTTGAACTAAAATTATATCATTATTCGCATGCTTAACAAAAAGTGTAGAATCGGCTTCTCCCATTTTAAAATTCAAATCCAAAAGAAAATTCTTTAGGCGATCATACCAAGCTCGAGGAGCTTGTCTCAAACCGTAAAGTGCTTTCTTTAGTTTAAAAACATGATTTGGAAATTTTTCATTTATGAAGCCCGGAGGTTGAGAAACGTAAACTTCCTCAACGACATCTCCGTTTAAAAATGCACTTTTAACATCCATTTGAAATAATTTAAAATCCTTATGGCATGCAAAAGACAATAATAATCTAATTGATTCTAATCTAGCTACCGGAGCGAAGGATTCTTCGAAATCAATACCTTCCTCTTGTCGATAGCCTTGAGCAACTAACCGAGCTTTGTTCCGGACGACGACTTGGTTTTCGTCGGTTTTGTTCTTGAAGATCCACTTTGTCCCTATGACGGTGTGGTTCTTCGATGGCAATGGAACAAGCTCCCAAACTTCATTCCTCTCGAATTGAATGAGCTCCTCCTCCATGGCTAAGATCCAAGCGCTATCTTCGCATGCTTCATTAACATTCTTTGGCTCTATCGAGGAGGCAAAGGCACAATGAGCGAAGTAGTTCACTTGCGATCTCGTCTTGACACTATCATAGATATTGCCAATGACTTGCTCATGAGGATGGTCACGAACGGTATGAAGCCGTTTGGGAATACCTTGGTCACTAGGAACATTCTCAACAACTTCATTAGTTGGGTTAGTCTCAATAGAATCAATAGAATTATTAGACTTAGAATTATCAAACGAATCACATAAAACATTCAAATAATCATTATCATTTGAAATTCTAGTTGGAACAAATCCTTCATTAAAAGAGACATGAAGCGACTCCTCGATCGTTGAGGTTCGTTTGTTGAATATCCGGTAGGCTTTGCTACGCGAAGAATATCCAACAAAAATCCCCTCATCGGATCTTGGATCGAATTTGTCCAAACTACCATACGTGTTCTTAATAAAACATTTCGAACCAAAAACACGAAAATGTTTAACTTGAGGCAACCTACCAAACAACAATTCATAACAAGTTTGTTTAGTGCCGGGCCTCAAAAGTATTCTATTAAACACATAACAAGCGGTGTGTACCGCTTCCGCCCAAAATTGATGGCCAAGTTGGCTATCATCAAGCATAGTGCGAGCACACTCCACTAGCGTCCTATTCTTTCTCTCAACTACACCATTTTGAGGAGGTGCACGAGGGAAAGAGAAGGTGTGAGTAATACCAACTTCATCACAAAATGTCTCAAAAGACTCATTCTCAAATTCACCTCCATGATCACTACGAATAGTGACAATGGTGGTTCCTAAGAGATTTTGTACTTTCTTAACAAAAATTGTGAAGTTTTCAAAAGCTTCATTTTTATTACATAATGAAAATACCCATGTAAATCTCGAATAGTCATCTACGATGACAAGTCCATATCTTGCATTTCCCAAGGAAGCAACTCTAGTTGGCCCAAATAAGTCTAGATGTAATAGCTCTAGTGGCCGTTTAGTAGAAATGCTTTTCTTAGGTTTAAATGAAGATTTAGGAAGCTTGCCACGTTGACAACAATCACAAAAACTTTTCTTTTCAAAAACAAGCTTCGGAAAACCTTTAATGGAATTTAATTTTGAAAGCTTATAAAGTGTTCCAAAGTTCACATGTCCAAAGCGTCGATGCCATAAGTGTTGTTCACTTGTGTTGGCAACGAGACATTGTTCATAAGACTTAGGAAGATCCAAAACATAAATATCTTTATGACGAGTGCCGGAAAATAATAATTTATCATTATCTTTTCTTAAAATATGACACAATCCTTTCGCAAAGCTAACTTTGTAACCTTTGTCACAAAGTTGGCTTATTGAAATAAGATTATGATTTAAACCATTAACAAGATAAACATCACTAATTAAGGGTTTAGATGGGTTACCCACTTTACCAACACCTATGATGGTTCCGCTCTCGTTGCCTCCAAATACGACGCGGTTTCCATTTGCTATGGGAACCACTCCGGAGAGCAAACTAGCGTCGCCCGTCATATGTTTTGAACACCCGCTATCGAGTATCCAATTTCCCTTGGAGCTAAATTTAAATTTGTTGCTCCTTTTCTTTTTCTTTTCCTTGAGTACCTAAAGATAGAGAATTTTATATCATGGTACCCAAGGTCATTGGGTCCAAAGGATTAGACCTTTGGAAGCCAAGTCCAATTGGACTTAGACTTCCCCACATAATTTCTACTATGCACAACATCCGAAAAATAAGCATTCATATACATTTGTTTTTCGTCCATGCTTGTGTCCTTTGGGCTCCAAATTGTGAAAATCTTGGGAGCCCTCATCCTATTGGGTGCATGCATTCGACGTTGATTTCTACGTGATGCATGTTGTGGATAGGCATAAGGAACATGATGGAATGGTGCACGATGAGAATTATTCATATGATGTTGTGGGTGAACATATGCATGTGTGGGAACACGTGCGTGAGGGTGTCTCACATGGTGTGCACGTGCTCGAGAATGTGTTGCATAAAAATCATCATATGTGTGAGACGGTGGAGTAGGACGTGTGTTCCTACGTGGCATGGTATTGGTGTACATATAAGCATGGCCCTTCTTTGGAGGTCCATCCAAAGTGGGTTTCTTTCCAAAAGAGGATGTGAACGAGGTGGAAGCACCATTGGTAGATGACCTACCAATAGAGTGTTTGCTACCACTCGTAGAGTCACCGGAAGATGGCCTAACAAAAGTAGTGGCCGATTTGGATGGACATCCCATCGTATACCCCAAACCAATGTGGTGATTGGCCGGAAGTAAGTCACTTAGGATTTTATCCAAATGGTCCTTACCCTTATTGAATCTATTGATTCGGCCTAATGTGTTCTCATATTTCTCTTTGAGAGAACGCATAGAAGTATCCAAGTTGGATACTTGCGATGTGAGCACATAAACACGAGATTTAAGATTCTCGTTCTCAATACTCAAAGTCGAGTTTTGAGAAGTTAAATCCGCAATCCTATGTTCTTCCGGATCATCAATGCTAACATGTTCAAGTTTAGATTTGAGATTAATAATCTCATTTCTCAACTCTTCAACAACGGTGTCGTTGTTGGTGATGATAGTCTTAGGCGAGGTTTGAATGTTAGCTAGGTCATCTTTTACCTTAGCATATCTATTTACTAATTTAGTGTATTTTGACCATAATTGAGAGTTAGCATTCCTAAGATCATCCATAGTTACCTCATCGTTGCCTTCGTCATCATTATCATCGGAAGAGGAGGATCCTTGATCATGCTCCTCTCTTGCCATGAAGCACATGTGCGCTTGCTCCACTTGCTCATCGTCCGACTCTCCGCTTGAAGAATCCTCGGAGTCGGTGAATGTTGCTCCGATGAGTCCCTTCTTGTACCCCTTTTTGTACTTCTTGGACTTATCGAATTTTGGCGCCTTCCACTTCTCCTTTTGTTTGTTGAGAGGACACTCCGCTTTCATGTGTCCTGGCTTATTTCACTTGAAACACAAAGGAGAGGAAGAGGCGTTAGAAGAACCAAATTTAGCTTTGTTCTTATAGTTACCTTTTCGGAAGAAACGGTTGAACTTCTTGGCCATGAGTGCCATGGACTCCAAGTCCAACTCGTTTTCCGAGTCTTCATCATCGGTTGATGTGGATGTGGATGGAGCGGCCTTGAAAGCAATAGCCTTTTTCTTTGGCTCGTCTTGCTTTAGATATGACTTCATCTTTTCCTGCAATTTGAGCTTGCTATCCTTGCGTACCTCGTATGACATTAAAGTACCCATTAGTTGAACTACGGTGTACTTATTCATGTCATTACCTTCCTCGATGGCGAAGGTACGTTTCTCCCAAGAAGAAGGAAGTCCTTCAATAAGCTTCGAACACTTCTCCTTTTGGGTGTAGGATTTACCGAGAGCCTCTAACTCATTTATGATGTCGACGAAGCGAGCGTAATACTCCTTCATCTTCTCGCCCTGTTGCATATGAAACATTTCGTAATCTTTGTTTACAACTACGAGTTTAGAGTCTCTTACCCGACTCGTCCCTTCATGAAGAATGAGGAGGGAGTTCCAAATTTGATATGCACTCTTACATGTGCATATCTTATTGAAGTCCTCGGGCTCCAATGCGCATTGCAAGGCGTTCATTGCCTTGGCATTGCTTACCTCCGCGGCGACCTCCGCGGTTGTCCATTTCTCGAAGTCTTCTTCTACGGGCTCGATGTATTCCTTCATTGTAGTCCTCCATAAGGATGCACTCCGGAGGAAGGTTTCCATCCGGCATTTCCAGTACCCGTAATTGGTACCGTTGAAGAATGGAGGCCTCGTAGAGGAATGTCCTTCCATCACCGAAGATGCTCCTTCACGGTTCCTGAAGGTGTCATAGTTGGAAGGTGGACGCACGGTCTTGTTGTCGTTGGCAGACATAGCTAAGTATCTGGCTCCGATACCAAATGTAATGCCCTACAAGCTACTGCACAAGTACTAGAGGGGGGGGGGGATGAATAGTACTTTAAAAATAACAAGGAGTATAATTCCTAATTATAATGCAAACAACTACCAAATCAATTTGCGGAAGCTTAAATTGAATGACAACAACAAAATTAACAATGCAAACAAATGATGTTAATGGGTTCGGATCCACCCAAGTCTCCCCGACTTGTTCCCGGTGATCCTACGTCCCAACCACCCGGATCCCCTCCGGATACTTGAGTTAGAAACCCTAACTCAAGATTTCCACTATGAAATACTTGTGAAAATCCTCCACAAGTCAAATCATACAAAATGTAATTTGTGACTCCCACAACCCGGGATCACAACCACACTCTCACAACCGAGAGTGAAACTTACAAATCAAATATGAAATGAAATAAGAAAACTTCTTACCGAACAAAATACCTATGCCTTGAGTATTGCTTACGAATTAGGGCAAGGATGATTTTGGGGAAGAAGTGGCACCAAACCCTAGCTCCAAGATGTAGATCAGCGATGGAGAGCTTTGGGGATATTGGTGACCTAGAATCAAGCACTTGGCTTGGAAGGCTTCACACTCAATGAATCTCTCTTTGGAAGTAAGAGTGAGGAGAGATTATTGAATGGAAAGAATGAGCTTTGAATGCACTTGGAATGATTTCTCTTGATCTCTAAACTTGCAATAATATCAGCCTTGGCAGCAATGAATGCAGCCCAACAAGTATATATAGGATAGAGGAGAGAGAGAGAGAGAAAAACGTTTCAATTAAAGCTCCAACGGCTCTTTTCTGAACCCAACTAGTCGGTCAAAGAACAACCACCGACCGACTAGTTCATCAACTAGTCGGTCGGTCAATTAACGTAAACCGACTAATGAGTAAACTGAGAAAAGATCAAAGTACAGACTAAGGAACTAGTCGGTCTAAGAAGAGTAGCTGACCGACTAGTTTCACAACTAGTCGGTCGGTTACTCAACGTGGACCGACTAACAGATAAAAACTGAAGTCTGAGAAGAATTAGACTTAGTCGGTCCAAGAACAAATGTTGACCGACTAATTCATCAACTAGTCGGTCACCAAATGAACATAGACCGACTAACAATAAACAGTAAGTATGGTGAAAAATTTGGCATGTACAGTAAACTAAACTAGTCGGTCCAAGAAGGAAAGTTGACCGACTAATTCACCAACTAGTCGGTCGATCAATAAGCACAGACCGACTAAAGATAAACAGTAGCTCAAGCTCAAATATGCATGTTCAGGGAAAGCTCAACTAGTCGGTCACAGAAGCATCACTGACCGACTAGTTCACAAACTAGTCGGTCGGTGAGTCAACTTAGACCGACTAACTGTAAACAGTAAAGAGCTAAGAATTAACTGACTGAAACTAGTCGGTCCAAGAAGCTTGGCTGACCGACTAGATCACCATCTAGTCGGTCAGTTCTTCTTCTTAAACCAACTAACATGCACAAGAAGTCCCGAATCGAAGCGCGATGCTTCGGGAAGAATTGTATGGACTTCTACAAAGATCCTAGAGCTAAGATATGAGCGTTATGAAGAATTAAAACATAAGACCTACTCAAGGCTTAACATTCTACGAAAGAAGCTTAAAGACTATAAATTAAACTTGACGATACCGTCTTCAATAGCTTCAATCGAATCTTCATGACTTCTAAATAGGTCCATAAGCTTCAACGAAGCTTTAGGCATATGATCACGTGCTTTGAGAAGTCTTGAGATGTCGTAATTGATATTCATGTGAATTTGGCGACGATCTCCATAACTGCGCTCACAAAGTGTTAGTTCATATTATATTTATGTTTGTTCATCATCCAACACCAAATCCGGGGAGTCCAATATCCAACACACCGGTGATCAATCTTAGAGATCTTCCGTACTCTTCTTTTGTTAGCTGTGATTGTCGGTGAGTAGCACCGTTTTGTTAGATTCTGTTGGCCATGCTAGGCCTTTTGCTTTTGACTCTTTCTGTTGCCTGGTGGCATTTCTGGTTGTTGGACTTTTTGTTGGACTATGAGTTGGAATAATGTTATATTATTGTCTCTCTTTTCCTATTATTGTTATTGTTGTTCTGATTCACACTACAGGGACCTGCTACTTCGTTTTATTTGACGCTTATCGGACTTGCGGATTTGCAGCTTCAAGTCCGTGCGGACCTTCTCACGCTTCGCCTCCATGTTTTTGGGAAGCGGGGCGTGACAGGTTTCTTTGGTGGCCCATACAGGTCCAATTTTTCTGTAACTGTGACTTAATCGGAATGACAATAAGAATTATAGCAAGTCCAATAAACAAAATTCAACACCGTGTCATAAGAAAAGAGTCTGATTTGTTTCGTTTCCTGTGTCAATAGATGGCTGGGAGACGGAATACCCGTGCTGGTGGTGGTGTGCCCCCTCGCGACCAGGAGCCGGACCGAGAGCCCACCACCGGGGAGATGATGAGGATGATGCACCAGATGATGCAGGTGCAGCAAGGAATTTTGCAGACTGTCCGTAATGTTCCGCCTGCTCGTGCAGCGCCGGCTGTCCAGGCTGCCCCTCGCTTCGAGCCCGGAGCGAAGCAATTTCGGGAGCTGGGTCCCGCTTACTTCGATGGGACCGAGGGACCCCTGGCTGCAAATGAGTGGACCAGGAACATGGAAGACAATATGAAGATGTCGAAGGTCGACCCGACTGTATGGGTTGATCTGGCGAAGCGACAGCTGAAGGATAACGCGCGAAACTGGTGGGATGCCGAGGAGGAGTTGCTGGAGGAGCCGATTTCTTGGGCTACCTTCAAGTCCAGATTTGACGAGGAGTATTTTCCTAAGGCCGCCAGGAGGGAGATGGCTCAGCGCTTCATTGACTTGAAGCAGGGGAATTTGACGGTGGATCAGTACCACCAGGAATTCACGAGGCTGAGTCGTTTTGCACCGAAGATGGTGCAGGATGCTGAGGAGAGAGCCCAGAGGTTTCTGCAGGGGCTTTCGTTGGATCTGCAGAGCTATGTCACTTATTCTGATGCGAAGACTTACCAGAAGGTTCTGATTGCGGTGAAGAGGCAGGAAAGGATTGTGAATCAGAAGAGGGGACAGATTTCTGGCACTGGGAAGAGGCCTATGGAGCAGGCCAGAGCAGTGGTGAGACCGGGGTACGGGCCCAACCAGCCTGTGCAGTTCAAGAGGCCCGGAGGACCTCCTACTTTGAAGACTTGCAATTTCTGTGGCAAGACTGGGCATATCAAGGATCAGTGCCGGAAGATGCTGAGGCAGTGTTTGGTTTGTGGCGATCCTGCGCACACCATGAAGGATTGCCCGAAGTCCAAGCAGCCGTGGAGGTCACCTGTTGCAGCTCAGCCGTTGCAGCAGAGGGCACCTGTTCCTGCTGGTCGTGGAGCACCGCTCGTTCCGCAGAGGCAGGCGTTTCAGCAGGCTGTCCAACCGAGACGACAGGCGTTTCTGATGACTGCTACTGAGACCGAGACGCTGGATGAGGTTATTGCAGGTAACTTTCTATCCAGCTGTTTCTTTCTTAGTCAGTTTGGTTGTTAGATTTGATTAGTTGTTTGCATATGATCGTTTGCTGGAATAGAATTTGATTGTTAGACTGTCTGTTAGGTGTGATCTTGGTCTGCGCTTTTCCTGCACGAGTTCTCTTTGACTCTGGTGCATCCATGTGCATCATTTCTCGGAGCTTCGTGGAGAGGCATTCCTTGTCGACTTCCTCTCTTCCCCAGAGTTGGAACATCGTCACAGGGAATGGTGTGATTTCGGTGCATCGTGGGTGCAATTCTTGCCCGTTGGTGGTCTGTGGACACGAGCTGTATGCTGACTTTATTGTCCACGACATCATCAACTACGATGCTGTGCTTGGGATGGATTGGCTTGCGAGCTTCTATGCTACGATCGACTGTCGGAGGAAGAAGGTGGTGTTCGAGATTCCCGGACATCCAGTGTTTGAGTTCAGCCGTGGTAGCAGTTCGCTTGGTCCGGTCAGGTTTCGGGCCAAGCCGGTGGAGGTTGTGGCTATGCTGATGGAGCAGGGTAGGCCTGATGTGGTGCGTGAATTCGATGACGTCTTCCCCGAGGAGATGTCTGGTCTGCCGCCCGATCGAGCTCTAGAGTTTTCGATTGACCTGATTCCGGGAGCGCAGCCCATTTCGAAGGCACCTTATCGTATGGCTCCAGTGGAATTGGAGGAGTTACGGAAGCAGCTGGATGAGCTCTTGCAGAAGGGTTACATAAATCCCAGTGTGTCTCCGTGGGGAGCACCGGTCCTGCTGGTGAAGAAGAAGGACGGCTCGCGTCGCATGTGCGTGGATTATCGAGGGCTGAATGCGGTGACTGTAAAGAATAAGTACCCATTGCCGCGGATTGATGATATTTTTGATCAGCTGGGAGGATCGAGAGTATTTTCCAAATTGGACCTGAGGAGTGGATATCACCAATTGAAGGTGAGGAAAGAGGATATTCCGAAGACGGCGTTCAGGACGAAGTATGGTCACTACGAGTTCGTGGTCATGCCTTTTGGTGTGACCAACGCGCCCGTAGTATTTATGAACCTGATGAACTTGATCTTCTATGACTATTTAGATAAGTTTGTGGTTATCTTCATTGACGACATTCTGATCTATTCTAAGTCAGAGGAGGAGCATGCGTCGCACTTGAGGACGGTATTGGAGATTCTGAGGAGGCATCGGTTGTATGCCAAGTATTCGAAGTGTGAGTTCTGGCTGGATAGAGTGGCTTTTCTTGGGCATGTGGTGACTGGTGATGGGATTTCGGTGGATCCTGAAAAGATTAGGGCTATCAGAGAATGGCCTGTTCCGCAGTCAGCGTCTGAGATCCGGAGTTTCCTTGGACTTACAGGTTATTACCGGCGATTCATCAAGGATTTCTCCCGTATTGCCGAGCTGATGACCAGGTTGACGCGGAAGGATGTATCTTTTGATTGGTCCGCTGGTTGTGAGGAAGCTTTTGGTGTTCTGAAGGAGCGGTTGACGTCTGCCCCTGTTCTTGCTGTGCCCGATCGGAGTGGAGGATTCGAGATCTTTTGCGATGCTTCTGGCAAAGGTCTTGGATGTGTGTTGCATCAGCACGGGCACGTGGTTGCGTATGCTTCTCGTCAGCTTAAGGCTCACGAGAAGAATTACCCGACACACGATTTGGAGTTGGCTGCTGTCGTGTTTGCGCTGAAGATTTGGAGGCACTTCCTGCTGAGTGAGAAAGTGAAGATTTTCATCGATCACAAAAGCTTGAAGTACATTTTCACGCAGAAGGAGCTCAATATGCGACAGCGTCGGTGGTTGGAGCTCATGGCAGACTATGAGATCGAGTTGCAGTATCACCCGGGTAAAGTGAATGTGGTTCCTGATGCGTTGAGTAGGCTTCCGGCGGTGATGTTGCTGACTTCGCAATGGAGATTGCAACAGGATTTTTGCGAGTCTGGAGTTGAGGTGGTTCTGCCTGGAGAGACTTCTTCGTTGATGTGTATACAGATACAGTCGACGATCGTGGATCGGATCAAGGCTGGGCAGAGTGGTGATCCGAAGTTGGTAAAGATTCGAGAGATGGTGGAAGCGGGTCTGCGGACTGATTTCGTGATTCACGAGGATGGCTCGCTGAGGTTTGGAGCCAGGTTGTGTGTGCCTGCGGGAGATATCAGAGAGGAGCTGTTGGTAGAGGCACACAGTTCGCCGTATTCTGTGCATCCTGGTGGGACCAAGATGTACAAGGATCTTCGTTTGAATTTCTGGTGGCATGTGATGAAGAGGAGCGTGGCTCGGAGTGTGGCCAAGTGCTTGGTTTACCAGCAGGTTAAAGCGGAGCATCAGTGTACGGCGGGGTTGCTACAACCGCTTCCAATTTCGGAGTGGAAGTGGCAACACATCACTATGGACTTCGTGACTGGACTACCTTGGAGTCTGAAGCAGAATGACGCGATTTGGGTGATCGTAGACCGATTGACCAAATCCGCACACTTTATTCCGTTCCGAGTAGGACAGTCCACTGAGGCGCTGGCGAGGAGATATATGGAGGTAAATTCTTTTACTTTCCATTTTCATTTCCTTTCCCTGGAATAGTTAGTGATGTAACGTGTTCGTGCAGGAGATCGTTCGACTGCACGGAGTCCCTGTGAGTATCGTGTCGGACAGAGACACGAGATTCATGTCTCAGTTTTGGCAGAGTCTGCAGAAGAGTTTGGGTACGAGTCTGAGTTTTAGCACGGCGTACCATCCGCAGACGGATGGCCAGTCCGAGAGGACGATTCAGATCTTGGAAGACATGCTGAGGGCGTGTATGTTGGATTTTAAGGGTTCGTGGGAGGACCATCTACACCTGGTGGAGTTCTCTTATAATAACAGCTTCCAGGCGAGTATTGGCATGGCACCATTCGCTGCGCTATACGGAAGGAAATGTCGATCGCCACTGAGTTGGGATGACGTTGGAGATCGGGAGCTGTTGGGACCTGAGATGATCGTGGAGGCTATGGATGTTGTCAGAAACATTCGGGAGCGGCTGAGGATTGCTCAGGACCGTTTTAAGCATTGGGCTGATGCTAAACGGCGTCTGTTGGAGTTTCAGCCTGGTGACCACGTGTTTCTGAAGATTTCCCCGAATCGATGAGTGATTCGCTTTGGGAAGCGCGTGAAGCTGAACCCGAGATACATTGGACCGTTTGACGTTCTAGAGAGGGTTGGCGAGGTAGCCTACCGCTTAGCCTTGCCGCCATCTTTGGTTGGAGTTCACGACGTCTTCCATGTGTCGCAACTTCGTCGTTATGTTAGCGATCCGTCTCACGATGTGGATTTCTCGGAGATCACCGTTCGTCCTGATCTGACGTATGACCAGCTACCAGTTCAGATTTTGGACAGGCGTCAGAAGTCACTTCAGAACAAGACCGTAAATCTTGTGAGGGTGATGTGGCGACACGGCTCGCCAGGAGAGTCTACTTGGGAGAGGGAAGATGAGATGCGTGAGCGCTACCCACTTTTGTTCCCTGACACGTGAGTGTTAGGAAATTCCGAGGGCGGAATTTTTCTTAAGGTGGGGAGGATGTAACGACCGGTGTTTGTAATAGCTATTTTATATGAATGATATTGAATTTTCCTCCTTGTATGTTTTTCTCGATTAAATTCTTACGTTTAGCTTCTTAACGCCGTAATTTTAGAGTTAGAACGATACTAGAAGCCATAGAATCTTTCCCGAAGCTTCGCGCTTCGTTTCGGCACTTCTGGTGCATCTTAGTTGGTTCACGAAGGAGAACCAACCGACTAGAATGAGATCTAGTCGGTCGGCCATCCTTCATGGACTGACTAATTCAACGTAGAAATAATAGCTGAGTTACGGTTTGTCGTTAGTCGGTCTAAGTTCACCCTCCGACCGACTAGTTCTTAAACTAGTCGGTCAAGAATTGTACTCAGACCGACTAATTCTGAGTTCACTGTACATTAAAGTTACTGTTTGTCGTTAGTCGGTCTAAGAACGATTTCCGACCGACTAGGTTGCAAACTAGTCGGTCAGCTATTGTTCTTCAACCGACTAATTCTTGTATAATCTTCCTTTTTAGTCGGTTAAGAGTTGCTCTTCAACCGGCTAGTTCTATGTTCAGTTTTTCTTCGAAAGTTTTTGGGTTGATCTTTTAGTCGGTCAATGTTGGTCGACCGACCGACTAGTTCTTAAACTAGTCGGTCACCAGTTGTTCTTTGACCGACTAATGTAGTCGACCTGTACCAAAACCCTATTCTCGGTTTGCCATTTAGTCGGTCTAAGTTAGACGACCGACCGACTAGTTCCTAAACTAGTCGGTCAACCACTCTTCTTTGACCGACTAATTGACCCCGAAACCCTAGATCTATTTTTAGCCGCCGTTTTTATTTCTATTTAATCCGTCGATTCTATCATTCTTCATTCATTCTTCCTGAGCCAAGATCATTCTCAAATCATCCCTAATCTTCCCCAAAACATTTCTTTCATCCTCGGAGGTTATTTCTCGCCGTATCTTGCGCCGGATACCGATCTAGGTCGCCCGGATCTCGTTTTTCGGCCGTAGCTTCCCTGGATTATTTTTCGTCGCCAAAACACGATCTGTTTTGGTGTTCTCCATTCGCTACTCTACTGTTAGTAACTTTAATCTCTTAATCGCTTTATAACCCACACCGTAAATTAGAAACCCTAAATTAAAAATGGATTACTAGCCATAGGATTCCAATGCAAAACGATTTAGAACTTCCACCTAATCTTTTATTTTGCCATAACAGCGAATTCATCTACCGTAGGACACCGTTCTCGTAACTCATGTCGATCAACAATTCGGTACCAGGCAAGTGAAACTTGCCAACACTTCTTTAGGCCATGTTTTTAGGCCAATTCCTTGTACTAGCGTGAAAGAGACTAGATCGTGAAATGATAGCGATCTAGGCGCAACTTTGTGATCTAGCTTGACAACGAAGCTAGATCCGACACTTTGCCATATCATTTATGCATTGATATCTGTCATGTTTAAATTCCTTAACTGTACGCATTTGAATTGTTAACTGCCATGCATTGCATCGTACATGTCATCCTAGTTAAACTTGCATCGTAGCACACGCTACACTACTTGTACAATCCATGTTTCCGTGTTACCGGCTAGGCACCCGTTATGCGGGCATAACCCTACGCCATCCGTGTTAAAAACACTTCCTGGCTCGTGATCCAGAAGCGAGCATTCTGTGTTCGGGGGTAATTGATCGCTCCGGAATGTAACCCAAAAGTGCGACCGTGTAGTTTTACCGCAAGCGCACGTTGTAGCGGCGAGCGGGTTATCGAACATAGGGAGGACGAATGAAAGTGCTTGCTCCGAACAACCTGGCTATTTAAGAACAGAAAAGAGGGAATTTGCCTTTGGCGATCCTGTCACAATCGTCAGACAAAGTACGAAGATATCAAATCAAATAAAGACGCCTAGGAAATGGGAAATCCCCGCTACTTACCGTATCTCGTCAATGTGATTCATTGGTATCGCAATTGCTAGGGTAGAATTTCGGATGAACTAGTTGCAACTGAATGTAAAACCCAGCTCACGCTCTCGCGCTGTTTCAGGTCTATAGCTAACCTAGGGTTGGGTCCAATCTCTTGCAAACCCTAGCCTAGGCAAGCTAGCATTAGGATCAACATCATCGTTCAATCGCGTCCCGAGCCCACTCTCGTGCAAACTCGGTCCGCGACCTAGGTTGGGATAGTTCCTACCCGTCCAATCTCTTGCAAACGGGTATCGGCATGGAATTGCAACCGAGAACCCTAGTATCGGTCCAATCTCTTGCAAACCGATACTACGGAAACTCAATTTCAACCCGATTCGGATTTCTAGGGTTTCCTATCGAATTGGGATCCAATCTCTTGCAAATCCCAATCGATATGAACACCTAGCTATCCGTGTTAAATCGATCCCAAAATAACCCTAATAGCAATTCTACCAATATTTCTACCAAGTCATCACAAATCAGAAATTGGGCTCGTAGGGTTCATCCCCACGCCCCAAGACGTAAGGACTACTCACAATTCATAGCACAAATACAAAAATAATCAATGGAATTAACAAGAGAATTCATCACAATATTCAAATAAGCAATAAAAATAGTATTTTTAAGGGAGAGAGAGACAAAACCAATAGAGTTCTTCCAAGAATCCAACAAAAACAAACCTTTCTCTCCTCTCCAATCACAAAAATCTAAAGCTAAAAAGTTTAATCTAAAAAGCTGCAAAAAGTAATGGGAAAAGCTCTCCAACCTAGGGTAAAAACAGGGGTTAAATACCCCCCAAAATCGTCCAAAAAACTATGACCAAAATACCCCTGCGCAGCCTGAAAATCGCAATTTTCGCTACAGGCAGCGCGTCGCACTCGGCTGAGTGACAAAAGTCGCTCGGCCGAGTGACAAACCCTGAGAATTTCCAGTAAGTCTGGGTCTTTGGGGGTCTTCACTTCGGGGGTCGCTCGGCCGAGTGAGTTGTCGTCACTCGGCCGATGGCTTCTATGTACTCGGGCGGTCGGCATTTTCCACTCGGCTGAGTGGGTCTTCTGAAGCTCAGGCAGACGAAAAACAGTAAGTTGGCATTTTTTGATGGGCTTCATCTGAGTGCCACTCGGGCGGATGGGGTCTCGTCACTCAGCCGATGTGGCTTCCGACGCTTGGCCGAGTGCACACATAAAACGTGTCCGATCTGGTCGGCCGGGCGGTGTCTCGCTGGTCAGCCGAGTGACTCCTTCACTCGGCCGAGTGAGACACCAAAAATGCCCAAACAGCTTGTTTTGGCCTCCTCGTCGCTCCTACGACGTTCTTTCTTCTTCCGCTCCTCTCCAACAGCAAAATACCCCTCGGGGAGGTCGTCGGTGACACTCTGGAGTAGGCGTATCTCGAGATCACTCCAAATCGCTCCAAATCACCTGAAATACGACAAAAACAACAAATCGTGAAAAGCATCGCAATATCGTTGATATATCATGAAAAACATGATTTGAGCGATCTAAATGGCATGCAAACATGCGGGAAAAAAGTGTAAAATATGGAGTGATCAAAATCCCCCAAGCTTACCTCTTACTCGTCGTCGAGGAAGATAAGTAAACGGCGAACCCGGTGGATTCGGAAAACGAAAACGACGAAAAACGAAAAACGAAGTAAAAACAAAGAAGAAAGAAGAAAGCGAAGAGGGAAGATGCTAGATCATTTTCTCAGGACGTGGGTTTTGCCTACTCATATAGCATGCACTGAATGTAAAACACATGTCAAAGAGTTTTATTTCGATATCATAGTATAATGGTGCAAATAGAAATAGAAAACCCAAGAATGATGATATATCATGAAAAACGGAATAATTTTAGAATTAACATCGTCTGAATCATTTAAAGCGGTATACAATATCGCAGATCACACACTTTTCAATTGAATGCTTTGTATGAGGAGTATAAGAATATCACGCAATAGAATAGAAAGAATAGAAAAATGTGGATTTCATGAAATGAGTGCTAACCATAGATTTCTGGATTTCGTAAAGCTAAAACGATCTTACCGAGTATAGAATATTACTTAGCCTAGGTTGTCGTGCAACGTCAAGTAGTGACTCTCTCACACATCATTGGATTCTCTCCCCCAAGCTTATCTATAAGCGTGGTGGCACAAAAACAGTATTTACATCCCCATTTTTATGAAGCTCCAAAAGCAATAAAAATAAAAACAAAAAGAGGGAAAGAAAGAGAGAACATGAGATGGGATCTTTTATTGAGGTTATTTTCTCTTTTCTTTTTCTTTTTCTTTTCTTTCTTTTTTTTTCTTTTTTTTCACATAGCATATATACACAATGATCCCAAATCAAAGAGAAATAAGGATATACAAGAATTTTTTTTCTTTTTCTTTCTTTGGTTTTGGGAATTTGGAGCTAGGAATTAATAGCGGAGGGAAATGCCATATAATAGAATCGCTAAGGGGAGATTCACCAATGATTTTAAAATAGAGAAATGATGTTCAAGATATGTGGAGAAAGAAATAAATATGTCTCTCAGTTCACTCTATAAGACGTGCACGACAACTTCAGCAGGGTAATCTAATCTACTCAGTTTCAATCACAAAAAAGCTAACTAATCCAGATTTATCATAGCTAACATCATTCAATCATCCTGAAGTGAAATGTACAAATCATGCATATAGAAGTGATATAGGAAAAGAAAACGGTACTCCAGATATAAGCATTCAATGCGTGAATCTTGGTGTGTTTTCTGCGATAGCATACATATGAATATTCAGACTCAGCTAATAATAAAATTTCATCCATTTTCATGCGGAAGAGGTGTGGGTTACTATCTCTAAATGCAAGGCAAATCATAGCATATGATATCTGAAATAAAATTTAAGACATGACAAATATAGCTTGCATATAGTGAAAGCTAACTCCACGTCATCATCATCATAGAAAAGTCATCTCTAGCATGAGATGAAAAAGAAATAAAGATAAAGGGAGAAAATGAAAAATATTTACAATGCAGCACACAAAGAAAATAAGGAAAACGTGATGCATGGTAAAATAAAAGAAAAAATGATGAAAATAAGTGCAAAAGCGGAAAATGGCGTGAAAAAACTAAAAATAAAGGTGGTAAATCGAAAAGAACGTGAGAACTCACTCCCCCAAGCTAAATGGCACAGTGTCCTCAATGTGCGAAGTGTGGCACACCGAGAGACAAGTAATGTGAGGGGTAGGTGAGGATGCATGCATGAGGAAAAAGAAAATAAAAATAATGAAATGAAAGATATGATGCGGACATGATGCATGCAGATATAGGAGTGATGCAGATATAAAGGTGTGACACCAAAAACTCTCCCTCTCTCCCAAAAAAGATATATAAAGATATATAAAGAAAATGTGTACCCAAAAACAGTGAGGGGAGGGGTGGGTGGCCAAAAATCAACAGGACCCAGCAGAGACGGGCAGCGCAACGGTAAAAAGTATCAATGGCATCAAGGGTGCCTAAGAAGGTGGGGCTGCGCCGTCTCCGTCTTGAGGCAGAGGTGGTGGTGGTGGTGAAACAGGCTGCTGAGTGGGTGTGGGTGTGGGAGTGGAAGCAGGCTGGGTGTGTGGAGGAGTGGGGGTGGGGACCTGCTGGGTGGGTACGCGAGGGAGCCGCTCTAGGACGTGGGTGAGGCAGTAGTGAATATGCGGGAGCAGGTCAAAGCGGCGAGCCATATCGGTGACGGTGGCGGACAGGGTCCTAAGGTCACCTCTGAGGCCACTCACCGCCCCCTCGAGAGCACGAATGCTCTGAAGTACTGTGTCGGGGGGAGGTGGTGCAGAGGGACGCACCGGTCTGTGCTGTGCAGGATGGGGCTGGTGTACTCGGGTGGCGTAGGTGATGGGCTCAGCAGGTAAGTGGACGAAAGGTGCTGCGCTCGCAAGTGTGGGCCTAGCCTCAGTGGGAGGACGGGGCGCAGGCTGGTAAGAAGTGGAGGCAGTAGCAGCGGAAGTGGCGTGTAAAAATGGCGACGAGGCGGCCAGAGAGGTCGGTGACACATGTATTGCCCTACCAGCTACTGCACAAGTACTAGAGGGGGGGTGAATAGTACTTTAAAATAATAAGGCGTATAATTCCAAATTAAATTGCACACAACTACCAAATCAATTTGCGGAAGCTTAAATTGAATGACAACAATGAAATTAACAATGCTAACAAACGATGTTAATGGGTTCGGATCCACCCAAGTCTCCCCGACTTGTTCCCGGTGATCCTACGTCCCAACCACCCGGATCCCCTCCGGATACTTGAGTTAGAAACCCTAACTCAAGATTTCCACTATGAATATCTTGTGAAAAACCTTCACAAGATCAAATCATACATGCAATGGCAAAGTGAATCCCACAACCCGGGATCACAAACTTCTCTCACAACCGAGAGAGCCAATAAGCAATATAAAAGAGTTTAGATGAAATAAATACTCTTACCACAAAATCCTATACCTTGAGTTTTTCTTACCCAATAGGTGGAATGAAGGATTTGAGGAAGATGAAGTCACCAAGCCCTAGCACCAAGGAAATGAGCAGCAATGGGTGCCTAGGGAAGAGTTGGAGACTTGGATCAAGCAATAGCTTGAAAAGCTCACCAAGAACAAGCTTCTCTCTAGATCTAGAAATGAGAGAGAATGGGTTTCTTGTGAGGAAGAGAGCTTTAGATTTGAGGGAGAATAGCTATCTCTTTTGATCTCAATGAATCTCTGAATGGAAGCTCTTACCTAGATAGAAATGACCTAGGTTCGTATTTATAGGAACCCAAAAACACAAGTTAGGTCATTCATCAACGGATAGAAATCTGTGTGAATTAGTCGGTCAAAGAACAATCACTGACCGACTAGTTCATCAACTAGTCGGTCAGCCAAACAATGTGGACCGACTAAGAGTAGATCTGAGAAGAGATAGAATTTCAGACCTAGAAATCTAGTCGGTCCAAGAACACTTTCTGACCGACTAGTTTCACAACTAGTCGGTCAGTCAGTGAACGTAGACCGACTAAGAGGCAAAATAACATATTCTGAAAGCAAGTTGACTTAGTCGGTCCAAGAACAAAAGTTGACCGACTAAATTGTCAACTAGTCGGTCACCAAACGTTCTTAGACCGACTAACGATAAACAGTAGCTTAGGAGAATTTTAGAGTGAACAGTAAGTCACAACTAGTCGGTCCAAGAAGCATCACTGACCGACTAGTTCACAAACTAGTCGGTCGGTGAGTCAACGTAGACCGACTAACTGTAAACAGTAAAGTCCAAGAAATTAAGGAATCAAACTAGTCGGTCCAAGAACAGTTGCCGACCGACTAGATCACCATCTAGTCGGTCAGTACTTGTTCTTGTACCAACTAACATGCACAACAAAGTCCGAATCGAAGCGCGACGCTTCGAGGAAGTTAGAATGAACTTGTGCAAGGATCCTAGAGCTACGAAATGAGCGTAATGAAGATAGAAACGTAAGATATACTCAAGGCTTAACATTCTATCAATCGAAACTAAAAGACTATAAATAAAACCTTAATAAACGGTCTTTGAGAGCTTCGATTGAATCTTCATAACTTCCAAAGCGTTGCAGGAGCTTCAACGAAGCTTTAGGCTTGAATACGAGCTTTTGGAAGTGTTGAGATGTCTCTTTGAATATTCTCGTGAAATTGGCGACGATCTCCAATACTGCGCTCACAAATTGTTAGTTCATGAATTATTTATGTTTGCTCATCATCCAAAACCAAATCCGGGGAGTCCAATATTCAACATTCTCCCCCTTTTTGGTGATGACAAACCAACATAAATAATAATCAAAAATAATAATTCAAATGTAAATTACTTACTCCCCCTGCATTGATGACACGTTAATTCCAAAATGAATATATATGAATTGCATCAATCAGTTGAGTAAGATAAATAAAGAGAATCAATTTTCGAAATATCAGATTTTGAAAATCCTTATATGTATCTTAACTCCCCCTGAATCTAACATATCAAACTAGATTCTTTGAAATTGAGTTAAATTTTCATTTGCGCTATTTTATTATCATTATCTCTCCCCCTTTGGCATAATCCCAAAAATGGGGGGCATACAACGACAACAATTAGGAAATGTAAAATCCAACATCGGGAGTCGTAGACAAAGGCAATGGACCAACTTGACACCAAGGGAAAAATTGTGGAAATCAAAACAAGGTGTGCCAAATTTTCCATTATAAAAAAAATCAACGATAATCAAAATCATCAAAAATACCAAATGTTTATTCATTTCTTGAATAAAGAAACATACTCTTCAATATTCAATATTCTTGGTTAAATTTGTGCATGGAAAACAATTCTATACAATTATAGAATTTAAATCTATTTAACCAAGTTTGCATGCTACGAGCGACGAAATCACATTTCATATACATTCAACGAATATTAAAATGTGCACGACGAATTAAGATAAAGACAACGACGATGTATATATATAAATGATAACATCAAGAGTACATCCAAGAAGATATCAATACATCAAAATACAACATACCCATCAAGAAGAAATACATCATCATCATCATCCTCATCAAAATAAATACTACAACAACGACAACATCCAAAATACATCAAAACATCATAACCCTCATACTCAATCCTAACCCAAAATACTCTCGCAGAGATATATCATCCAAAGCGTATATGGAGAGTCCTCGGAACAACGATCACGAGGAGGAGGCTAGATCTGCAGCGTCCGTGGGTCCAGTCGACGGAGTGGACTCAGGATCTGCAGGGAGTAGAGGTGTCTCAACAGATGGAATCGTCGGGGCAGGAGTCGAGATCTCAGGAACAGGCTCTACAGCAGCATGGGTCTCGACAGCAGATGTGTCAGCAGGAATATCAGCAGGCTCAGCAACAGGGTCTACAGCAGGCTCAGAAGACTGAAGTGCTGAAGCAGAAGGCTCTGGAGCACCGGAAGTGGTGCCAACTCCAGGAGCAGAAGTGGTAGCACCAGCAACAGCAGCAGCAGTGGCCTCATCGCCACGGGCAAAAGAAGTAGCAAGCTCGTCAAGCTCCTCATCGTCCATCTCCTCGGCCTCAGACACCGAAGGAGGAAGCTCAATCCCCATCATACGAGCCATACGGCAGACTACCTCCTCAGTACGAGCCAAACGGGAGTCGTGCTGACGAAGTAGGCGTACGACATCGTCCAATGTAGCAGGGGAAGACGAGGCTGCAGCAGCTGACGGAGAAGACTGGGAAGCAGATGCGGTAGACCTCTGCACGTGACGAAGTGCCGCTAAAGATTTCTTCACGGCCGTCGCGTTCAGAGGAGTACCCAAAGGACGCTCATCGTCAGGAGGGAGGGGGACTCGGAAATGACGAAATACGAGGGTCAACAAGCAAGGGTATGGAATGTGCGCAGACTTATTGGTCTTGCGTATACACTCGAAAGAATCCATCTTATCGAGTATCACGCGAGCCCAATTTATCTCGCACCCCAAGAAAAGAGCGTATATGAGCTTCAAAAACGGCTGAGAGGGAAGTGAAGAGGATCCATACTTAGGGAGGAGACACGACTTCAAAATCTGGTTAAGAACCCACGCATTCGGCTTAAAAGATTTCGATGGAACACCAATGAATGCGGAGGGGATAACCTGGAAAATCTCTGAAAGAATAGACTGATCCAAGGAAGAAATGTCGTCTACGGAAATGTCCGAAGGGAGGAGACCACACGACGCACAACCAAGGATCTCCCCCAAGATTTCTGCCGTGAGAACTATTGGAGTTCCCAAGACAGTCGTCTCAATGGAGTGGCTGGCGTCGTACTGGCGTCGAATACGGTTGGCATAGAACAATTTCACGAGGCGAGGGTACGGTTTGGGATTGGCCTTGGGGTCGTATCAGAGATAATCTAGAAGGCCACTATAAGACAGAAGATCAGCAAGGCCGAGAAAATCAGAGAACTGAACGTAATGCTCTAACAACAGTGGACAGTGTTCTATACGGTTGTACGCGGCGAGACACTGAGGGTCATCGCGGCACAACGATATGTCTACACCGCCAACTGGCATAGGAGCTTTACCCTTGGCCTTACGGGTCTTCGGAGGTGGGGTATGTTCCCTAGTAGGCTCATCCTCAGGGATAAAATCAGTATCGGAATTGGGAGGAGTAGCCGGAGATTGGAGAATAGGCTTTTTGGTCTTGGATTTACGGGGTTTGACTATGGCAGTCCTAGGCTTCTTAAGAGGAGGCGAAGATGGAGAGGCTTGGGTAGACTTGGCACGACGCTTAGGCTTCGGGGGATTCCTAGGGTCCGAAGGTTGTTCTACGGTCATAGGAGAGGCCCCGGAAGAGGCGATAGGAATTCGAGTCTTAGCCATAGTACTACGAGCACAATCAATCGAAGAAAATCACAAGCAACCTAGAGATCACAAGCTAACAACCCTAGAAATCAAGAAATTCGAAAATAAACCAAACCCTAGAATACCTAGGAGGAGAAATCGAACCCTTAGGGCAAGAAATCGACCTAGGAGAGGGAGGGAGATACCTAGGAGGTGGAGTCGACGGCGGCGGACGGCGGGGATGGCCGGAGATATGGCCGGAGACGACGAGAATGCGAAGGGGCTCGATGGGGGTTTGGGGTTTTCGAGTGTGAGCTGGAGAGAAGACCGACTAATTAAGAAATTAGTCGAACGAAAAATGAGTATAAGTCGGTCTGGAATCAAAAAGACGTAACTGCCCTAACACACTTAGTCGGTCACAGTTCAAGCACTGACCGACTAGATTACGATCTAGTCGGTCGGTCAATGAGCTTGAACCGACTAAGTCGAAACAGAGGCACAGAGTGATTTTTAGGGCTAGATTTAGTCGGTCGCAGTATACTTACTGACCGACTAGTTTTCAATCTAGTCGGTCGGAAAGTGTACTATGACCGACTAACGAAAGAAAATGATAGGAGATGGATATTTGCATGATCTAGTCGGTCTGAGTTCATTTGCTGACCGACTAGATGAGCATCTAGTCGGTTGACAAGTGTACTGAAACCGACTAGAAGAGTCCAAAAGTAGAAATTTGATTTCTCTTCACAAACCACTTGGATGGAACATCCTAACTCACTCATTAGTCATCTAAATTACCCCATAAAACGTCGAAATCTTAAATACGACATTGAAATACGAATTCGATCATAAATTCAAATAAATCACATAAAATTCCCAAAAATTCAATTAATCTAGCATGAATGAAATATCGCGAAATATATTAGCATGCAAGATGATTGAATTTAAATATGAATCCTATATCTCGGATTCACCCATAATCCCCAATTCTCGACGCAACCGCACAAAGGAGTCCTCCTTTAGGGGTTTCGTGAAAATATCGGCGATTTGCTTTTGGGTTTCAACGTACACTAAAATGATGTCCTTTTTAGCAACATGATCATCTAAGAAATGGTGTCGGACATCTATGTGTTTCGATCGGGAATGGTGCACCGGATTCTTTGAAAGACAAATAGCACTTTGGTTATCCACCATGATAGGGCTAGTATCACAATGAATACCAAAATCCTTCAATGTGTGTCTCATCCAAAGAACCTGGGCACAAGCGGCACCGGCGGCAATATATTCCGCCTCGGTGGTTGAAAGTGATACCGAATTTTGCTTCTTGGAAAACCAAGAGACAAGAGAATTTCCTAGAAAATGGCAAGTGCCACTAGTACTTTTCCTGTCGGATTTGCATCCCGCATAATCAGCGTCACTATATGAGACTAACTCATATGTGCTAGATCTCGGATAAAGTAATCCAAAATCTAAAGTGTAACTTAGATAGCGAAAAATACGTTTTACCGCTACTAAGTGAGAATCCTTAGGTTGAGACTGATAACGAGCACATATACATACGGCAAACATAATATCGGGCCTACTCGCGGTAAGATAAAGTAAGCTACCTATCATACCTCGATATAGACGAATGTCTACATCTTTTCCGCCCGTATCTTTATCAAGATGCGTAGTCGTGCTCATTGGAGTCTTTTTCCCGGAGGCATTCTCCATTCCAAATCGCTTTAGCAACTCCACCGTGTACTTCGTTTGGTGGATGAAGATTGCATCGTTCAATTGGCGAATTTGGAGACCTAAGAAATATTTGAGTTCGCCCATGTGGCTCATCTCAAATTGTTCCTTCATCACATTAGAAAACTCTTCGCAAA
This sequence comes from Scilla litardierei, assembly GCA_030789695.1. Lineage (NCBI taxonomy): Eukaryota > Viridiplantae > Streptophyta > Magnoliopsida > Asparagales > Asparagaceae > Scilla > Scilla litardierei. The sequence continues at coordinate 11,169,243 of CM061137.1, read as the reverse complement.
GAGCGAAGTTAGTAGCACCGAAAATGATATCATCAACATAAATTTGAACTAATAATATATCATTATTCACATGCTTAATAAAAAGTGTTGAATCGGCTTCGCCCATTTTAAAATTCAAATCCAAAAGAAAATTCTTTAGGCGATCATACCAAGCTCGAGGAGCTTGTCTCAAACCATAAAGAGCTTTCTTTAGTTTAAAAACGTGGTTTGGAAATTTTTCATTTATGAAGCCCGGAGGTTGAGAAACGTAAACTTCCTCAACGACATCTCCGTTTAAAAATGCACTTTTAACATCCATTTGAAATAATTTAAAATTCTTATGGCATGCAAAAGACAAAAGTAATCTAATTGATTCTAATCTAGCTACCGGAGCGAAAGATTCTTCGAAATCGATACCTTCCTCTTGACGATAGCCTTGAGCTACTAACCGAGCTTTGTTCCGGACGACGACTTGGTTTTCGTCGGTTTTGTTCTTGAAGATCCACTTTGTCCCTATGACGGTGTGGTTCTTCGATGGCAATGGAACAAGCTCCCAAACTTCATTCCTCTCGAATTGAATGAGCTCCTCCTCCATGGCTAAGATCCAAGCGCTATCTTCGCATGCTTCATTAATATTCTTTGGCTCTATCGATGAGGCAAAGGCACAATTTGCGAAGTGGTGGACTTGTGATCTCGTCTTGACACTATCTTGAATATTGCCAATGAATTGCTCATGGAGATGGTCACGAACGGTATGAAGCCGTTTGGGAATACCTTGATCACTAGGAACATTCTCAACAACTTCATTAGTTGGGTTAGTCTCAATAGAATCAATAGAATCATTAGACTTAGAATTATCAAATGAATCACATAAAACATCCAAAGAATCATTATCATTTGAAATTCGAGTTGGAACAAATCCTTCATTAAATGAGACATGAAGCGACTCCTCGATCGTTGAGGTTCGTTTGTTGAATATCCGGTAGGCTTTGCTACGCGAAGAATATCCGACAAAAATCCCCTCATCGGATCTTGGATCGAATTTGTCCAAACTACCATATGTGTTCTTAATAAAACATTTCGAACCAAAAACACGAAAATGTTTAACTTGAGGCAACCTACCAAACAACAATTCATAACAAGTTTGTTTAGTGCCGGGCCTCAAAAGTATTCTATTAAACACATAGCAAGCGGTGTGTACCGCTTCTGCCCAAAATTGATGGCCAAGTTGGCTATCATCAAGCATAGTGCGAGCACACTCCACTAGCGTCCTATTCTTTCTCTCAACCACACCATTTTGAGGAGGTGCACGAGGGAAAGAGAAGGTGTGAGTAATACCAACTTCATCACAAAATGTCTCAAAAGACTCATTCTCAAATTCACCTCCATGATCACTACGAATAGTGACAATGGTGGTTCCTAAGAGATTTTGTACTTTCTTAACAAAAATTGTGAAGTTTTCAAAAGCTTCATTTTTATTACACAATGAAAATACCCAAGTAAATCTTGAATAGTCATCTACGATGACAAGTCCATACCTTGCATTTCCTAAGGAAGCTACTCTAGTTGGCCCAAATAAATCTATATGTAATAGCTCTAGTGGCCTTTTAGTAGAGATGCTTTTCTTAGGTTTAAATGAAGATTTAGGAAGCTTGCCGCGTTGACAACAATCACAAAAAATTTTCTTTTCAAAAACAAGCTTCGGAAAACCTTTAATAGAATTCAATTTTGAAAGCTTATATAGTGTTCCAAAGTTCACATGTCCAAAGCGTCGATGCCATAAGTGTTGTTCACTTGTGTTGGCAACGAGACATTGTTCATATGACTTAGGAAGATCCAAAATATAAATGTCTTTACGACGAGTTCTGGAAAATAATAATTTTTCATTATCCTTTCTTAAAATATGACACAATCCTTTCGCAAAGCTAACTTTGTAACCTTTGTCACAAAGTTGACTTATTGAAATAAGATTATGATTTAAACCACTAACAAGATAAACATCACTAATTAATGGTTTAGAAGGGTTACCGACTTTACCAACACCTATGATGGTTCCGCTCTCGTTGCCTCCAAATACGACGCGGTTTCCATTCGCAATGGGAACCACTCCGGAGAGCAAACGAGCGTCACCCGTCATGTGTTTGGAACACCCGCTATCGAGTATCCAATTTCCTTTGGAGCTAAATTTAAATTTGTTGCTCCTTTTCTTTTTCTTTTCCTTGAGTACCTAAAGATAGACACTTTCATATCATGGTACCCATAGGGCTGTTGACGAACGAGCTTGAACGAGCTTGAACAGTGTGCTTGGTTTTGTTCATGAACAAAATCTATGTTCAAACTCTGTTCGTTTACTAACCGAGCTCTAAAAACATGTTCAAGCTTGTTTGTTAAGCTTACCGAACGAACGTAAACGAACACAAATGAACGTAAACCGAGCTTATCAAACGAACGTTCTGTTCGTTAATAAGACTTATCGAGCTTGTTCGTGAACATGTTTGGGAACGTGTTCATGAACACACAATCAATCTTGTTCATGAACAGATTTTCAAACAAACGAACGAACAATGGCAATGGCCTAAAAGAGAGCTGGGAGCCTGGGAGTCTAGGAGTGGGAAGCTGGGAAGTTGAAGAGGTGGAGGTGTTTAATTCAATTTGAGGAGGTGAGTGTTAAATTTTAATTTTAATTCACTCAAGCCCTTGTTCACGAACACTTAAGGAGCTTGTTCATGAACATCACTTAACACGTTTGTTCACGAACACTTAACAAGCTTGTTCACTAACATCACTTAACGAGCTTGTTCACTAACACTTAACGAGCTTGTTCACGAACACTTAACGAGCTTGTTCACGAGCTTGTTCACGAACACTTAACGAGCTTATTCATGAACATAAATGAACGAACATAGTTATGTTCAAGCTCTGTTCGTTTACTAACCAAGTTCCAAAAATCTGTTCAAGCTTGTTCATTAAGCTTCATGAACGAACGTAAACGAACATATACCGAGCTTGTTCACGAGTAGTTCGTTGAACGTTCTGTTCGTCAACAGCCCTAGGTACCCAAGGTCATTGGGTCCAAGGGATTAGACCTTTGGAAGCCAAGTCCAAGTGGACTTAGACTTCCCCACATAATTCTTACTATGCACAACATCCGAAAAATAAGCATTCATATACATTTGTTTTTCGTCCATGCTTGTGTCCTTTGGGCTCCAAATAGTGAAAATTTTGGGAGCCATCATCCTATTGGGTGCATGCATGCTACGTTGATTTCTACGTGATGCATGTTGTGGATAGGCATACGGGACATGATGGAATGGTGCACGACGAGAATTATTCATATGATGAGGTGGGTGTACATATGCATGTGTGGGAACACGTGCGTGAGGGTGTCTCACTTGGTGTGCACGTGCCCGAGAATGTGTTGCATAAAAATCATCATATGTGTGAGCCGGTGGAGTAGGACGTGTGTTCCTACGTGGCATGTTATTAGTGTACATGTAGGCATGCCCCTTCTTTGGAGGTCCACCCAAAGTGGGTTTCTTTCCGAAAGAGGGTGTGGACGAGGTGGAAGCACCATTGGTAGATGAACTACCAATAGAGTGTTTGCTCCCACTCGTTGAGGCTTCGGAAGTTGGCCTAACAAAAGTAGTGACCGACTTGGATGAATTTCCCATCATATACCCCAAGCCAATGTGGTGTTTGGCCGGATGTAAATCTTTTAGGATATTATCCAAATGGCCCTTACCCTTGTTGAATTTGTTGATTCGGCCCAATGTGTCCTCATATTTCTCTTTGAGAGAACGCAAAGAAGTATCCAAAGTGGATATTTGCGATGTGAGCACATAAACACGAGATTTAAGATTCTCGTTCTCAATACTCAAAGTCGAGTTTTGAGAAGTTAAATCCGCTATCTCATGTTCTTCCGCATCCTCAATGCTAGCATGTTCAAGTTTAGATTTGAGATTCACAATCTCATTTCTTAACTCTTCAACAACGGTGTCGTTGTTGGTGATGATAGTCTTAGGCGATGTTTGAATGCTAGCTAGGTCATCTTTTACCTTAGTATATCTATTTACTAACTTAGTGTATTTTGACCATAGTTGAGTGTTAGCATCCCTAAGATCATCCATCGTTACCTCATCGCTTTCTTCATCACTATCATCGGAAGAGGAGGATCCTTGATCGTGCTCCTCTCTTGCCATGAAGCACATGTGTGCTTGCTCCACTTGCTCATCATCCAACTCTCCGCTTGAGGAATCCTCGGAGTCGGTGAAGGTAGCTCCGACAAGTCCCTTCTTGTTTCCTTTCGTGTACTTCTTGGACTTGTCATACTTTGGCGCCTTCCACTTCTCCTTGTGCTTATTGAGGGGACACTCCGCTTTCATGTGTCCCGGCTTATTACACTTGAAACACAAAGGAGAGGAAGAGGCGTTAGTAGAACCAAATTTAGCTTTGTTCTTGAAGTTACCTTTTCGGAAGAAACGGTTGAACTTCTTGGCCATGAGTGCCATGGACTCCAAGTCCAACTCGTTTTCCGATTCTTCATCATCGGTAGAGGTGGATGAAGCCGCCTTGAATGCAATCGCCTTTTTCTTAGGCACATCTAGGTTCAAATATGACTTCATCTTTTCTTGTAGCTTCACCTTGCTATCTTTGCGTACCTCGTATGACATCAAGGTACCCATTAGTTGAACTACGGTATATTTGTTCATGTCATTACCTTCCTCGATGGCGAAGGTACGTTTTTCCCAAGAAGAGGGAAGTCCTTCAATAAGCTTTAAGCACTTCTCCTTTTGAGTGTGGGTCTTGCCGATGGCCTCTAACTCGTTTATTATGTCAACGAAGCGAGCGTAATATTCTTTCATCTTCTCGCCCTGTTGCATATGAAACATTTCGTAATCTTTGGTTACGACTACGAGTTTAGAGTCTCTTACCCTACTCGTCCCTTCATGTAGAATGAGAAGGGAGTTCCAAATTTGATATGCACTCTTACATGTGCATATCTTATTGAAATCCTCGGGCTCCAATGCACATTGCAAGGCGTTCATTGCCTTGGCATTGCTTACCTCCGCGGCGACCTCCGCGGTAGTCCATTTCTCAAAATCTTCTTCTTCGGGTTCAATATACTCCTTCATTGTAGTTCTCCATAAAGATGCACTTCGGAGGAAGGTTTCCATCCGACACTTCCAGTACCCGTAGTTGGTACCGTTGAAGAATGGAGGCCTCGTAGAGGAATGTCCTTCCATCACGGAAGATGCTCCTTCACGGTTCCTGAAGGTGTCATAGTTGGAAGGTGGACGCACGGTCTTGTTGTCGTTGGCAGACATAGCTGTGTATCTGGCTCTGATACCAAATGTAATGCCCTACCAGCTACTGCACAAGTACTAGAGGGGGGGTGAATAGTACTTTAAAATAATAAGGCGTATAATTCCAAATTAAATTGCACACAACTACCAAATCAATTTGCGGAAGCTTAAATTGAATGACAACAATGAAATTAACAATGCTAACAAACGATGTTAATGGGTTCGGATCCACCCAAGTCTCCCCGACTTGTTCCCGGTGATCCTACGTCCCAACCACCCGGATCCCCTCCGGATACTTGAGTTAGAAACCCTAACTCAAGATTTCCACTATGAATATCTTGTGAAAAACCTTCACAAGATCAAATCATACATGCAATGGCAAAGTGAATCCCACAACCCGGGATCACAAACTTCTCTCACAACCGAGAGAGCCAATAAGCAATATAAAAGAGTTTAGATGAAATAAATACTCTTACCACAAAATCCTATACCTTGAGTTTTTCTTACCCAATAGGTGGAATGAAGGATTTGAGGAAGATGAAGTCACCAAGCCCTAGCACCAAGGAAATGAGCAGCAATGGGTGCCTAGGGAAGAGTTGGAGACTTGGATCAAGCAATAGCTTGAAAAGCTCACCAAGAACAAGCTTCTCTCTAGATCTAGAAATGAGAGAGAATGGGTTTCTTGTGAGGAAGAGAGCTTTAGATTTGAGGGAGAATAGCTATCTCTTTTGATCTCAATGAATCTCTGAATGGAAGCTCTTACCTAGATAGAAATGACCTAGGTTCGTATTTATAGGAACCCAAAAACACAAGTTAGGTCATTCATCAACGGATAGAAATCTGTGTCAATTAGTCGGTCAAAGAACAATCACGGACCGACTAGTTCATCAACTAGTCGGTCAGCCAAACAACGTGGACCGACTAAGAGTAGATCTGAGAAGAGATAGAATTTCAGACCTAAAAATCTAGTCGGTCCAAGAACACTTTCTGACCGACTAGTTTCACAACTAGTCGGTCAGTCAGTGAACGTAGACCGACTAAGAGGCAAAATAACATAGTCTGAAAGCAAGTTGACTTAGTCGGTCCAAGAACAAAAGTTGACCGACTAAATTGTCAACTAGTCGGTCACCAAACGTTCTTAGACCGACTAACGATAAACAGTAGCTTAGGAGAATTTTAGAGTGAACAGTAAGTCACAACTAGTCGGTCAAAGAAGCATCACTGACCGACTAGTTCACAAACTAGTCGGTCGGTGAGTCAACGTAGACCGACTAACTGTAAACAGTAAAGTCCAAGAAATTAATGAATCAAACTAGTCGGTCCAAGAACAGTTGCCGACCGACTAGATCACCATCTAGTCGGTCAGTACTTGTTCTTGTACCAACTAACATGCACAACAAAGTCCGAATCGAAGCGCGACGCTTCGAGGAAGTTAGAATGAACTTGTGCAAGGATCCTAGAGCTACGAAATGAGCGTAATGAAGATAGAAACGTAAGATATACTCAAGGCTTAACATTCTATCAATCGAAACTAAGAGACTATAAATAAAACATTAATAAACGGTCTTTGAGAGCTTCGATTGAATCTTCATAACTTCCAAAGCGTTGCAGGAGCTTCAACGAAGCTTTAGGCTTGAATACGAGCTTTTGGAAGTGTTGAGATGTCGCTTTGAATATTCTCGTGAAATTGGCGACGATCTCCAATACTGCGCTCACAAATTGTTAGTTCATGAATTATTTATGTTTGCTCATCATCCAAAACCAAATCCGGGGAGTCCAATATTCAACAACACAGACGTGTGGACAGACGCCATGACACTCTCAGAAAATACAGCAGCGGAGGGGACAGAGGTGGAGACCACGGTCTCCACGGCGGCAGCAAAAGAGGGCTCTCCGCACTCAACTATAGTCGACGGGCGCTCGGGTAAGGCAGAGGAAACGGGCTCGACAGACAGAGGGCCAGTGGTGGTGGTGGTAGGCGTGGAAGCAGTGGAAGTGGGCTCAGCGAGGAAACTCCCGACACCGACAGAAGTGTGGACAGAGGCGTCGGGAGCAGCAGAAATATCAGGGATAGGCTGAGGGGCCCCGGGGTCAACAGGTGCAGCGGGCTCAGCAGGCGCAGCGGGGTCTGCGGGTGCAGCGTGGGCAGCGTGGGCCTGCTCGGCCTCCTCGGCCTCGAGCACGTATGCGGCTGGGATCAGAAGATCCATCGCCGGGAGCCAGTCCACCTGGGCCGGTGCAATCTGTGTCCGAGCTGGGCTCGGAAGAATCATGTAATCGACACCGTAGGGGCCGTGCAGCCAGACCCAGTGTCGTCACCGTGCGGACGAAGCATCTTCATCCGGGCCATGACATCTATGGACAGTGAAGTGGGGCCAGGTGCTCGTTGCAGGTCATCTGGAAAGTCCTCGCCGGTCATAAGGGCGAGCAGGGTGATCAGACCGCCGCAGCATATCGGTGAGCGAGCGCCCACCGATACGATGATGCGATCCAAAAACCAGCTCGCGATATCAATCACGACGGCGGGGACCAACTCATCGCCCTCCCTAGATAAAGCTCTGGGGCGTGTCATCGCGTAGAGCATATAAAGCTCCGGTGTGGACATCGTGCCCGGCTCATATCTCGCCAAAAAGGTAGTCGCCATAAGGCGCTGAGCTATGCGGAGGCACGGGTGGACGATGGCCGAGGCCTTGGCCCTACTGGGGTCAAAGGCAGCGTGAAGACCCGTGATCCGGGCCCAGAAGGCGCCGACATCGAAGGAAGGTGGGGGGATGTGAGTGGGGACGTAACCACGGTCGGCCCCGGGGACATAGGGCCACGAGAAGAAAGCTCTCATCATACTGAGAGTGACCTGGCACTCTCGGTCCATGAATCGAAACGAGCATCCCTCGTCGGTCCGGGCGATCGAACTAAGCACCTCAAGTGTCGGACGGATAAACGTGTCCGCCGACACCTGGAAGAAATCTCGCCAGCCCACGTTGTCGTACAATGTGAGCATCCCCTCAAGTACCCCCAGGCGTCCTAGGTCTGCAAGGTGTGCGAACCTGGAGGGTACGATCGAGCGCTGGGAAATGCGCTCGAAGACGACGCGGTGTGCGTCGTCTCAGAACGTAATCCCGAGCGGCCCGACAAGCGGTGCCGGTGGTGGTGGCTGTGGGGCGGCAGGGAGTGGCTGTGCGGGCTCTGCAGGCTGTACGGGGTGTGCGGGGCCTGCAGGCTGTGCTGGGTGAACGGGGTGTGGTGGAGTAGGTGGAGGAGAGCCCTCCACCTCGTGGGAGGGGCCGGCATCATCCGACCGCTTCCGCTTGGCGGAAGCTCTCCTCGACCGCGGCCGTGTCCGGGGCGGCATATGGGCCCCGAGTGCTCACCGAAAACGTGAAAGATGCGGCGTGCATAAAATAAAGGAAAGAGTGTACCGCGACACACCGCGAGAGCAAAGCAATGGAAGCGTGCGAAGACAACGCCTCCACGTAGCCCAAAACAGTCCCTGGAAGCTCCCCTGGGCTCCCCTAAGCTCCCCAATATACCCTGCACATCAAACGAAGAGATTAGCGTGTAATATTCAAAACGTATGGGGGGTTAGGGGTACAATAGATGGAAATTGAATTTAATTTGGGTTTGGGGTTTGATAAACTCATGGATCGTCGAAAAATATGAGAGAGAGGAGAAAGTAGGGTGATTTAGGCGTTACCGGAGGTGGCCGGAGGCGTGGCCGCCGGCGGCGACTCGGGCGAGGTGCGGCGGCGTTCAGCCGGAGTTGGGTGGCAGAGCGCCGGCGTGGGCGGCTGGTTCGGGCGAGTGATGGGGAGGTCGCAGTGGTTGTAGGGGATACAGGGCGCGGGCTCGGGCGGAAAAATTCGATAATAACGCTTCGAATTCCGCGCCGAGCCCGCAGCGACTTATATAAGGAAATGTTACGACTCGGCCGAGTGACTAAGTCGCTCGGTCGAGCGATCGTAACGGAAATATTTTTGAAATCCCCCCCGCGTATGACTCGGCCGAGTGGCCTTGCCATCCTCGACCGAGTGGAATAGGTCCATTCGGCCGAGTGACTCAAGCTACTCGGCAAGACTCGCCCTAGGAGCGTATCAGTTTTACTCGGCCGAGTGGAATATATATACTCGACCGAGTAGCAGTTATACTAAAATCAAGAAAAGAAACAGAGAGTTGGGTACAGCAGACTTCCCTCGTTCGTGAGCCGCTCAGGCGGACGAACTTGTGTGCTCGGCCGAGTGACTAGTATGCTCGGCCGAGTGAACCTTGTTTTCTGCTGTTTGTCTTTGTTTGGGCTCTAAACTCTGTTTTTCTTCCTCCAGTCGATTTCATCTTCCTCCTAAGCATCGAGCGCCTTCCTGGGGCGCTCCTTGTCGCCTTGTTCGTCCTCTTAATGATGGGTACCTCGTTCTTGTAACGACCCGATTCCCGGGCCCGTTACTTTTGGATATTTGCGCAGGTCCTGCAGTTAACCAGTGAAAACAAAATAGCCACGATGCAGAGATGTACAAAATACCCAAATAGTGTCCAATTATTACATCCATATTGTACAAAAATGATCCAACAATCGTACATGAAGGAAAGGTAAATACAACTGGAACAACTCTGAAAGCTGTAGACTCATGGTCAAATTCTGGCGCTATTAACTCTAGAGCATCTGCCTCCATATGTACGTCGTCTGCGGTGCCACAGAGATGGAACCGTAGGTAAGTCACAACAATTCTAGCAATAGAAACAAAGTAGTGCAAAAGTATGGAACATACTATAGTATACAAAAGATAGTCATGCAGGTGCAAAACGTAAAGTATGGGCAGACAGATAAGTAAAGTACTGGTAACTGTTCAGGTGTGGTAAGTAAAGTGCGTGTAATGCATAAAGGTAAAGGTGACTGTGTAAGTGTAAGAGTAACAACTGAGAGCAATAACTGTGGCGTGGCATATGGTAGCAGCAATATTTTGACCAACAGAAAATGTGATGACGATAGTTAGACCTCCAGGTGGTTGTAGCAACACTTAAGAAGGTGAGCGTCGCTTGACTATCTAATAGTGTAGGATGGCCTAATAATAAGAAGTCTAACTTAACTCCCAAATCAGCCAGTCAGTCAGGGCTTGAAGGCACAGGTCACTTCAAAGATCGCAGGAACAAGTCCCTTGGTTGACCAACCCCCTTCCCATTCCTTCCTAGACACTGATTCAGTCGTAATTCAAGACCGCTCATTATTAAACTGTTCTATCACGTTCGAGTAGTCTCAACTTAGTCCGTAGAATAGTAGTAGTCGTATTATTAATTAGTGCAACATCAATCAAACTAGTGCATCAGTCTTAAATGCCGCAAGGGCCCAATAATGTGCTCCGTAAATGTGCTCTGTAAATGCCCGAAGGCCCAATAGTGTTTTTCGACAATACAAACAGCCATGAGTACAATACAGCAATCAAACTAGTGCATCAGCCTTGGCTCGAGTGTACGATATGCAACCAGAAGTGCACCCATCCCACGGAGCAACTCGTGGAATATCTACCTACCATTCCTGCAGGGTGATGGTACAGCTTAACTAATAAGGGTGGACCCGGTCACTCCCGCACACTTCATAGCTCAAGACTACCTCGTATCCCATGTATTATCATAGTCCAATGTTCATATCAGTGTTCGTATCAATATGGCCTCATGGGCCCTGTATCAATCAGCTAGTGCAACAGTCTTAGCTCGAGTGTACGATATGCAACCAGAAGTGCACCCATCCCACGGAGCAACTCGTGAGATATCTACCTACCATTCCCTACAGGGTGATGGTACAGCTTAACTAATAAGGGTGGACCCAGTCACTCCCGCACACTACGCAGCTCAAGACTACCCCATAACCCATGTTGTATCACATTTCACATTTATATCAGTATCCGTGTCTGTATCCATATCCGTATCCGTATGGCCTCATAGGCCCATCATTTCGTACATCCAACAATGTGTACAACAATACATCCATCAATGAGTACATCAATTACATTTATATGGTAGTTACTTGCTGAAAAGTCAAGGCAGAAGCCTCAACAGAGAATATCAGTCCTGAGCAATGTTTTGAAGTCCAACAACTATGATATCAAATTTCATAAAAGTTGTACTATCTCAATTTAATCCTTTGGTCATTCCACTATTGATTAGTTCGCTAGTTGATTAGGTCTCTAATCCTTGGTTCAAGTCAATAGCTGTTCTGAGACTAGATGACATGTCCTAAGTTCATACGAGTACACTATCCAGATTTCTAAAGTTAGAATTAGAGTGACTTACAATCGTGATCGTCGTAGCAAGGCGAGGTTGGAGTTAGAGCTTATAAAGATGCTGGTGTAAGAAAATGGGTACCTGCAAATACAAGAAATCGCTAGTTACAGGCTACTCTATTTTCCATCTATTTGATTTGGTCGTTTCGATTTTATAATCGATTGAAACGTTGTCAAAAAGTGTTCTGAATTTTTCTATAGCCTAGATATAAGGAAAATAATTTTACAGTAAGAGAAAATATTTTTCGGAAGCTCATAGTAATTTTTATAATTTTTAAAAGCTCAAAATAGATTTAAAACTAATTTTTAATTAAGTAACGTAATTATTCAATAATTTCTCCTGGATGCAATCTGTGTCGGAAAGTTGCAAATAAGCTGTCAAAATGACCGTCTCGAAGAGTACTTTAATATATATTTTTATCACATATAGGTTTACGTGAAAATATCAAGTTACTGATTTTTGAATGAAAATAACCTATTTAACTTTTAGGTTTAAAAATTAATTCTGGAAAATCTAAGCGATGGAGACGAAACTAGTGCCATTAGGTCCAGAACGTCATTTCTGATTTTCTGAAGCTGGCCTTGTATTTTTCTGACTCATATATAATTTATTATTAATTTTTGATCAATAAATCTATTAATAATACTTATATACACGTATTTATACCGTATGTATACGTATCCGTATATATATTTAATTCTTTATCACCTCCGTTCTCTTTTACGCGAGAACAGCGGCGAGAGGGGGCTTGGCGTTCGGCGAGGGCGACGGAGGGCGGTGAGACTCCGGCGGTGTGGGGGCGATGACGGAGCAAGCGGAGCTCGTGGCGGAGCTCGACGGCGGTAGAAGCAGCCGCGGCGGCGTGCACTTACAGCAGCAGCGGGGCTGCTTCGGGATGACGGGGGCTTCGGGGTGGTCGATCGTGACGGCGAAGTCGGCGGCGTGGTGCTGCGGCGGTGCAGCAGCGAGGCGAAGCTGTCGACGTCGAGTGGCGGTGGTGGGGAGCTTTCGGGGGTCTACTTGCCGGCGGTGGGGTTGGCCGGGGCTGCAGCGGATACGGCGGCGACGACACTGCTCGTCGGAGCTGGGGTCGGGGTTGTCGAGCGTCGTTGCAGCGACGGAGCGGAGAGTGGAGCTCGTCGGCGACGGGCTACTTCGGTGTGGCGGCGACGAGCTCGGAATGCAACGGGGCTTCTCCTGGGATGGTGGAGGAGCGAAGGCGGAGGCAAGGCTGCGTCGACAGAAGGCGCCGGGGTGGAGGCAGCTTGGGCAGCGGCAGTCGATCGCCGGCGGCGATGGGAGTAGAGCGAGAGAGAGTGAGCGAGCGGAAGTTTGAGAGGTGGGGTGTGTGTATTCCTTCGAACGGGGAGAGAGAGTGTGACACTGTGTGCGTGGGTTCAACGAAGGAAACGTGGTTCGTTTGAGTCGAAGATGAACATGCATGGATTAGGCTTGAGCGAAAATGAGAGAGGGAAGCTGTGTGTTTGGGTTTAGGGGATAGGTTAGCCTGGGGGAAGACGGGGTTAGGGTTATTTATATATAATTAAACTATAACTATGTAGTGTTTAGTCAAAGTATTTAATGCATTAGGTGTGTTATAAATGAGGTTAGGTTAATCTTTTGACTAAGCTAGGAAATGTCTAAACGTGTTTCTTCCCACGTTTTTGACATGATTAGTGTAATTTAATAGTCAATTAGGTTAAGGTAATTAGTAATTAGGTAGGGTAATTCGTGACGGTAGCAGTAAAAATTGTAACGAAATTACGATTTTGCCCCTACTAGTAAACGTGTCCGAAAAATTACGAAAAAGTACCCATGGGATCGTATCGTCGCGAGGATCGTGAATACGAAGTCCGTTTCAGGGTTTGAGCTACGGAAATACTAGTTTTTGGCCAAAACGTTTAGAAAGCGGGTGTGCGGGTTCTCTACTGATTTGACTTCGGAAAATTACGAAATTCGTGTGGGAAGCCCTAAATGATCATTGAATGTTACTGCAAAAGTTTGAAATCGTTTTGATGATATTTGTATAGAAAATAAATTCATTAAGTCAAAACGGTATAAACTGAAAATGAATTTTATCAGAAATGTTTTGAGTATTTGATGAAATCCGATCTTACTAAAGTACTCCATAACTAGTCTGGTACTTCAAAATATTTTTATAAGAAAATTTTGAAGTCAGTAAAACTCTTGACAAACCATTATACAATAGTTTAAAATTTGAAAAATTGGTCAAATACGTAAATAGTTTGTCTTGATGAAAATAGGCCGTTACAGTTCTCCTCTCCTGTCAAAGAAAAATAGGACCCGTTATGACGAAATATTTGGGCGAACGACTCAAAACACTAATAATTTCTAAAACAAAAATAAAGGAAAAGTAAAAATAAAGCAATAACCGTCGGGTTGCCTCTCGACAAGCGCTCGTTTAAGGTCGTGAGCTCGACCCCCTTTGATTTTCAATTAATGCGGGATGTTTGGTGCATACGAGATGCACCCGTCAAATTTTCCGGGGAGAACGCTTGGATTCGGAAGTTGCGACTGCGTGTTCTCCCTCGGTGGTCTCTCGTCTCGAATAGTGTTGGGGGGTGGCTCCCCCAAGCTAGCGTTTGCTCCGGTCCTCGGCTTCACCGGTGACGCCGATTTTCGTATCGGCGGAGCTTTCTTCGGAGACCTCGATTTTGAGAGCTTGCAGAGCTCTCGAATCCTTGCGACATCAGCGTCACCTTCATCAATTTCAGCGGAGAAGTCGGGGGAATGCTCCATCTTCTCATCTTGGCCTAAATCCAGCTCCTCCTCAAAATCCTCCTTGAATAGAGCGCCGATCGAATGGGGGATCGTGATCGCTCCGGGATGTAACCCCAAAGAATTGTTGTAGTTTTACCGCAAGTGCACGGTGTAGCAGCGAGCGGGTTATCGAACACAGGGAGGACGAATGACCGTACTTGTTCCAATCAACCTGGCTATTTAAGAAGAGAGAAATTTGCCTTTGGCGATCCTGTCACAATCGTCAGACAAAGTACGGAAATATCAAATCAAATAAAGAACGTCTAGGGAATGGGGAATTCCCGCTACTCACCGTCTTTCGTAAATGTGGTTCATCGGTATCAAAATTGCTAGAATAAGATTTTGGATGAACTAGTTGCAACTGAATGTAGAACCAAGCTCACGCTCTCGCGCTGTTGCCGGCCTATAGCTATCCTAGGTTCGGGTCCAATCTCTTGCAAACCCTAGCCTAGGGAAGCTAGCATTAGGATCAACATCATCGTTCAATCGCGCACCGAGCCCAATCTCTTGTAAACTCGGCCCGTGACCTAGTTTGGGATAGTTCCTACCCGTCCAATCTCTTGCAAACGGGTATTGGCACGGAATTGGAACCGGAAACCCTAGTATCGGTCCAATCTCTTGCAAACCGATACTACGGAAATTCGATTCCAACCCAATTCGGATTTCTAGGGGTTCCTATCGAATTGGGATCCAATCTCTTGCAAATCCCAATCGGTATGAACTCCTAGCCATCCGTAGTAAATTGATCCCAATCTAATCCCTAATAGCAATTCTAGCAAAATTCCTACCAATTCATCACAATCATGAAATAGGGCTTGTAGGGTTCATCCCCACGCCCCAAGACGTGGCGACTACTCACAATTCATAGCAAGATCACAAAAATAATCAATGAAATAAGCAATAGAATTCATCACAATATTGAGATATGCAATAAAAATAGAATTTTTAGAGAAGAGAAAACACAAACCAATGGAGTTCTTCAAATAATTCTACAAAAATCAACTTTTGTCTCCTCTCCAATCTCAAGAATAAAGCTAAAAAGTTAATCTAAAAGGCTACAAAAAATTTAAGAGAAAGGCTCTCTAAAACTAGGGTAAAAACAGGGGTTAAATACCCCCCAAAATCGTCCAAAAACTGTGACCAAAATACCCCTGCGCAGCCTGTTTTTCGCAATTTTCGCTGCAGGCAGCGCGTCGCACTCGGCCGAGTAACAAAAGTCGCTCGGCCGAGTGAGAAACACTGTAATTTTCCAGTAAGTCTTGATCTTCATGTGTCTTCACTTCGGGGGCGGCTCGGCCGAGTGAGTTGTCGTCACTCGGCTGATGGCTTCATGGTACTCGGGCGGTCGGGATTATCCACTCGGCCGAGTGGGTCTTCTGAAGCTCAGGCAGCCGAAAAACAGTAAGTTGGCGATTTTTGAATGGCTTCATCTGGGCGCCACTCGGGCGGACGGGATGTAGTCACTCGGCCGATGTGGTCTCCGTCGCTCGGCCGAGTGCACGTATGAATCGTGTCTGATCTAGTCGGCCGAGCGGTGTCTCGCTGGTCGGCCGAGTGGCTCCTCCACTCGGCCGAGTGGGACACAAAACATGCCCAAACAGCTTGTTTTGGCCTCCTCGTCGCTCCTGCGACGTCCGTTCTTCATCCGCTCCTCTCCAACAGCAAAATACCCCTCGGTGAGGTCGTTGGTGACCGTCTGGAGTAAGCGCATCTCGAGATCACTCCAAATCGCGCCAAATCACCTGAAATGCGACAAAAACAGCAAATCGTGAAAAGCATCGCAATATCGTCGATATATCGTGAAAAACATGATTTGGGCGATCTAAATGGCATGCAAACATGCGGTAAAAAAATGTAAAATAAGGAGTGATCAAAATCCCCCAAGCTTGCCTCTTACTCGTCCTCGAGGAAGATAAGTAAAAGGCGAACCCGGTGGATTCGGAAAACGAAAACGGCGAAAAAATGAAAAATGAAAAACAGAGAAGAATGAAAAACGAAATAAAAATAAAGAAGAAAGAAAGAAGCGAAGAGGTAAGCTGATAGATCATTTCCTCAGGACGTGGGTTCCGCTTACTCATATAGCATGCTCTGAACGAAAAACACATGTCAAAGAATTTTATTTTGATATCATAGTATAATAGTGCAAATAGAAATAGAAAACCCACGAACAACAATATAAACATGAAAAACGGAATAATTTTAGAATTAACATCGTCTGAATCATTTAAAGCGGTATACAAATCACAGATCACACACTTTTCAATTTAATGCTTTCTATGAGGAGTATAAGAGTATCACACAATAGGATAGAGAGAATAGAAAAGTATGGATTTTATGATATGAATGCTAGGCTTAGATTTCTAGATGTCGTAAAGCTAAAAATAATCTCACCGAGTATAGAATATTACTTAGCCTAGGTTGTCGTGCAACGTTAAGTAGTCACTCTCTCACACATCAATGGATCCCCTCCCCCAAGCTTATCTATAAGCGTGGTGGCATAAAAAAATATTTACATCCCCATTTTTAGAAAGCTCCAAAAGCAATGAAAAGAGAAGAGAAAGAAAGAAAGTGAGATGGGATCTTTTATTGAGGATTTTTCCTCTTTTCTTTTTCTTTTTCTCTTTTTCTCTCATTTTTTTTGATGCAATAGCATATATACACAACGATCCCAACTCAAAGAGAGATAATGATATACAAGAATATTTTCTCTTTTTTCTTTTTTTCCCTTTTTTTTGAATAAGAAATTTGGAGCTAGGAATTAATAGCGGGGGAAATGCCATATAATAGAATTGCTAAGGGGAGATTCACCAATGATTTTAAAAGTAGAGAAATGATGTTCAAGATTTGTGGAGAAAGAAATGAATATATCTCTCGGTTCACTCTATAAGACATGCACGACAACTTCAGCAGGGTAATCTAATCTACTCAGTTTCGATCACAAAAAAGCTAACTAATCCAGATTTATCATAGCTAACATCATTCAATCATCCTGAAGTGAAATGTACAATTCATGTATATAGAAGTGATATAAGAAAAGAAATCAGTACTCCAGATATAGGCATTCAATGCGTGAATCTTGGTGTGTTTTCTGTGATAGCATACATATGAATATTCAGACTCAGCTAATAATAAAATTTCATCCATTTTCATGTGGAAAAAGTGTGGGTTACTATCTCTAGATGCAAGCCAAGTCATAGCATATGATATCAGAAATAAAGTCTAAGACATGACAAATATAGCATGCAAATAGAGTAAGCTAACTCCACGTCATCATCATCACAGAAAAGTCATCTCTAGCATGAGATGAAAAAGAAAGAAATAAAGATAAAGGGAAAATAGAACTATTTACAATGCGGCACGCAAAAAAATAAGAAAAACGTGATGCATGGTAAAATGAGAAAAAATGATGAAAACAAGTGCAAAAGCGGAAAATGGCGTGAAAAACTAAAAATAAAGGTGGCAAATCGAAAAAGAACGTGAGAACTCACTCCCCCAAGCTAAATGGCACAGTGTCCTCAATGTGCAAAGTGGGGCACACCGAGAGACAAGTAAAGGGAGGGGAAAGTGAGGGGGCATGCATGATGAAAAAATGAAAATAAAAAGAAAAAAATAAAGAAATGAAAATATGATGCGGACATGATGCATGCACAGATAGGAGTGATACAGATATATAGATGTGTCACCAAAAACTCACCCTCTCTCCCAAAAAAAAGATATATAAAGATATGGTCGAAATGAGAATCCCAAAAGTAAGTGAGGGGAGGGGGGGGTGGACAAAAGGCAACAGGACCCAGCAGAAACGGGCATCACGACGGCAAAAATAATCGATGGCATCAAGGGTGCCTAAGAAGGTGGGGCTGCGCCGTCTCCGTCCTGAGGCGGAAGTGGTGGCGGTGGCTGGACAGGCTGCTGAGCGGGTGTGGGTGTGGAAGTGGTATCAGGCTCAGTGTGTGTGGAAGTGTGGGTGGGAACCTGCTGGGTGGGCGGGGGTACGCGCGGGAGACGCTCCAGGACCTTGGTAAGACAGTAGTGAATCTGCGGGAGCAGGTCGAAGCGGTGAGCCATATCGGTGACGGTGGCGGACAGGGTCCGAAGGTCGCCTCTGAGGCCACTCACCGCCCCCTCTAGAGCACGAATGCTCTGAAGTACAGTGTCAGGGGGAGGTGGTGCAGAGGGACGCACCGGTCGGGGCTGTGCAGGGCGGGGCTGGCGTACTCGGGTCGCGTAGGTGATGGGCTCAGTAGGGAAGGGAACGAAAGGTGCTGTGCTCGCGAATGTGGGCCTGGCCTCAGTGTGAGGCCGGGGCACCGGCTGGTGAGAAGTGGAGGCAGCAACAACGAAAGAAGAATACAAAAGAGGCAGCGAGGCGGCCGGAGAGGTCGGTGGCACAGAAGCGTGGACAGACGCCACGACACTCTCGGAAAATACAGCAGCAGTGGAAACAGAGGGCTCTCCGCACTCAACTACGGTCGGCGGGCGCTCGGGTGGGGCAGAAGAAACAGGCTCAGCAGACAGAGGGCCAGTGGTGGTGGTGACAGCCTCGGAAGCAGTGGAGGTGGGCTCAGCTAAGGTACTCTCGACACCGACAGAGGTGGGGACAGAGGTGTCAGGAGCAGCGGAAACATCAGGTATAGGCTGAGGGGCCACGGGGTCAACAGGGGCGGCAGGCTCGGCAGGGGCGACAGGGTCTGCGGGGGCAGCGTGGGCCTGCTCGGCCTCCTCGGCCTCGAGCACGTAAGCAGCAGGGATGAGAACATCCATCGCAGGGAGCCAGTCCACATGGGTTGGTGCAATCTGAGTCCGAGCTGGGCTCGGAAGAATCATGTAATCGGCACCGTAAGGGCCGTGCAACTAGACCCAGTGTCGCTCACCGTGCGGACGAAGCATCTTCATCCGGGCCATAACATCAATCGACAGAGATGTGGGGCCCGGTGCTCGTCGCAGGTCGTCAGGGAAGTCCTCGCCGGTCATAAGGGCAAGCAAGGTGATCAGGCCGCCGCAGCATATCGGTGAGCGAGCGCCCACCGATACAATGATGCGGTCCAAAAACCAAGCCGCGACATCAATCACGACGGCGGGGACAAGCTCATCGCCATCCCTAGATAGAGCTCTGGGACGTGTCATCGCGTAGAGCATGTAGAGCTCCAGCGTAGACATCGTGCCCGGCTCATATCTGGCCAAAAAGGTCGTCGCCATAAGGCGCTGAGCTATACGGAGGCAGGGATGGACAATGGCCGAGGCCTTGGCCCTACTAGGGTCAAAGGCAGCGCGGAGACCCGTAATCCGGGCCCAGAAGGCACCGGCGTCGAAGGAAGGTGGGGGGATATGGGTGGGGGTGTAACCTCGATCGGCCCCGGGGACATCGGGCCACGAGAAAAATGCTCTCATCATACCGAGAGTGACCTGGCACTCCCGGTCCATGAACCGAAACGAGTATCCCTCGTCGGTCCGGGCGATCGAACTAAGCACCTCAAGTGTCGGACGGACAAACGTGTCCGCCGACACCTGTAAGAAATCTCGCCAGCCCACGTTGTCGTACAACGTGAGCATCCCCTCTAGTACCCCCAGGCGTCCTAGGTCGGCATGGTGTGCAAACCTGGAGGGTACGATCGAGCGCTGGGAGATACGCTCGAAAGAGACGCGGTGTGCGTCGTTCCGGAACTTGATCCCCAGCGGCCCGATCAGTGGAGCCGGAGGTGGTGGCTGTGGAGCGGCAGGGAGCGGCTGTGTGGGGTGTGCGGGCTGTGCGGGCTCTGTGGGCTGTGCAGGGGGTGTGGGGCCTACAGGCTGTGCTGGGTGGACGGTGTGTGTGGGAGAAGGCGGAGGAGAGTCCTCCAACTCGTGGGAGGGGCCGGCATCATCCGACCGCTTCCGCTTGGCGGAAGCTCTCTTCGACCGCGGCCATGTCCGGGGCAGCATATCGGCCTCGAGCGCGCGCCGAAAAACGTGAAAAGTGCGGCGTGTGAAAAATAAAGGAAAGAGTATACCCCGACACGCCGCGAGTGCAAAATAATGGAAGCGTGCGAAGACAGCGCCTCCGCGAAGCCCGAATCAGTCCCTAGAAGCTCCCCGGGGCTCCCCTAAGCTCTCAAAAACAACCTGCGCATGAAATGGCGATATCAGCGGGTAATATTCAAAACGTATGGAGCATTAGGGGTATAATAGATAGATATGGAAATCGATTTGGGTTTGGGGGTCGTTTAACACATGGATCCTCGAAGAATACACAAAAAAGAGGAGAAAAAGGCGAAATAGGCGATACCGGAGGTGGCCGGAGTGGTGGCCGCCGGCGGCGACTCGGGCGAGGCGCGGCGGGTGCTCGGCCGGCGGTGGCTGGCCGAGCGGTGGCGCTGCGGTGGTCGGCCGGGCGAGTGAGGACGAGAGCGAGGGGAACGGGCGAGGGGAATGCGAAGGGTCGCGGGCGTTTTGAGTTTTTTTCGTTTCGAAAAATGTGCCCCCCCTCGGCCACTTATATAGTAAAAGTTACGACTCGGCCGAGTGACTAGGTCACTCGGCCGAGTGAAATCAATGGAAATATCCTCCTCGCTTACGCTTCGGCCGAGTGGCTTTGACAGCCTCGGCCGAGTGGAGTAAGTCCATTCGGCCGAGTGGCTCAAGCTACTCGGCAAGACTCGCCCTAGGAGCGTATCCGTTTTACTCGGCCGAGTGAATATATATACTCGGCCAAGTAGCAGTTATACTGAAATTAGGAAAATAAACAGAGAGTTGGGTAAAGCAGACTTCCCTCGTTCGTGAGCGGCTCGGCCGGACGAACTTGTGTACTCGGCCGAGTGACTAGTATACTCGGCCGAGTGAGCCTTGTGTTCTGCTGTTTGTCTTCGTTTTGGCTCTAAACTCCGTCTTTCTTCCTCCAGTCGATTTCATCTTCCTCCTAAGCATTGAGCGCCTTCCTGGGGCGCTCCTCATCGTCTCGTTCATCCTCCTTATGATGGATTTACCTATCTCCTCTCCTGTCAAGAAAAATAGGACCCGTTATCACAAAATTTTTGGGCGAACGACTCAAAACACTAAAAAGTTCTAAAAACAAAAATAAAAGAAAAAATGAAAATAATGCAATAACCGACGGGTTGCCTCCCGACAAGCGCTCGTTTAAGGTCGTGAGCTCGACCCCCTATGATTTTCAATTAATGCGGGATGTTTGGTGCATATGAGATGCACCCATCAAATTTTCCGGGGAGAACGCTTGGATTCGGAAGTTGCGGCGGCGTGTTCTCCCTCGGTGGTCTCCCGTCTCGAATAGTGTTGGGGGGAGACTCCCCCAAGCTAGCGTTTGCTCCGGTCAACGGCTTCACCGGTGACGCCGATTCCCGTATCGGCGGAGCTTTCTTCGGAGACTTTTGTTTCGAGAGCTTGCAGAGCTCTCGAATCCTTACGACATCAGCGTCGCCTTCATAATTTTCAGCGAAGAGGTCGGGGGAATCGTCTTTCTCCTCATCTTGGCCTAAATCCGGGCCTTCCTCGAAATCTTCATCGAATAGAGCGCCAATCGAGTGGGGGGTCGCCTCTTCAATTACCTCATCAAGGAGGTCCATGTAGTCAAGTTCCTCATGGTAAGGCATGTGTTTCATAGCCTTAGGAATGTGAAGCTCCACCTCGATTTTACCGACGTTTAAAGTTAGGGTACCTTCGCGCACGTCGACAATGACTCCGGCGGTGGCGAGGAACGGGCGTCCAAGTATCAATGAAGTATCTCCCTCCTCCTTAACGTCCATGATCACGAAGTCACATGGCAAGCATATTCCCCCCGGGACTTGTAGCGGGATGTCTTCGGTGATCCCTACCGGCCTTGTTATTCGCCCATCGGCCAATTGTATCCGCATGTCGGTAGGTTTCAACTTCGTCCCGGTGTTTAGCCTTAAGAACATGGAGAGAGGCATGAGGCTCACACTAGCCCCTAGATCTACCAATGCCTTTTGAAGAGGGACGCTGCCCAAGGTGCAAGGAATCCGAAAACTCCCCGGGTCTTTAAATTTGGCCGGCTCCTTCTCTCTCTTGGTGAACCAAGAGCCCTCCTCGGCTAGCATAATCTTCTCCTTCCTCTTTCTCCCAGAAATCAAGTCCTTTAAGAATTTAGCATATGTGGGGATCTCCACGATGGCGTCGAGGAAGGGAATGTTGAGGCTAACTCCTCTCAGATACTCGAGAAACTTTGCTAGCCTTTTCTCCATTTTCTCTCTAGCAAGCCTTTGGGGAAATGGGACCGGTGGCATGAAGCGCCTTTCCTCAATCAATTGCTCCGCTCTAGATTTCTCCTTTTCTTGTGGCTCTTTCTCCTTATCAACTTCAACTACCGGCTCAATTGGCTCCAAACTTTCCTCCACGGGCTCCTCGGTAGGAATCATGGCGGGGGTGGTATCCTTCCCGCCTCTAGTAGTAACGGCAACTACGGCATTGATGTGGCCGGTGTTGCCCCGTGGGTTTTGCTCGGGTTGCGCCGGCAATCGTTGAGTGTTCCGATTGAGCAACGCCAATTGCTCCGATATTTGAGCCAAAACGGTATTAAGGGAGTCTTGCCCCGCCTTCAAGGTAGCATTGACCTTATTTTGCTCGACCATAAACGCCTCCACTCTAGCTTCGAAGTCGGATCGTTGTTGAGCTTGTGGAGGGTTTTGATTTTGATTCCTCCACCCTTGATTGTATCCGGGCGGCTTATATGGTGGAACTTGTTGCTTCGGTTGGAAATTTTGTTGTGGAGGCCCCCTCGGCGGATAGTGTTGTTGTTGGGGTGGTGGTGGTCGAGCTTGTTGAGGTGGTTGTTGTGGCGGGTTCAAAGCTCCTTCATTGTTGGCGTAAGAGAATCCGGGATGATTTCTTGTGGCCGGATTGGCCCAATATCCTTGGTTCCCCGCGACATATTGTACTTGCTCCAAGGATCCTTCTCCTTGCTCTCCTCCCACATACATGGCTTGAGATTGGTCTTGCCAATCACTCATTTGGTTCGTTGGAGCGGAGGTGGAAGGGGTTCCTTGGGGCTCCGTGATAAACTTCTCCAGTCTCTCCACTACCTTGTGGAGAGAATCAAACTTGCTTGTAAGCTCCGCTACGGCCTTCGCCTCATAGATACTAGTTGGCTTTAAGGAGGACGTAGAGTGTCCTCACTCATCACCCCATTGTTGATTATTTGAGGCCATCTCCTCAATTAGGGCCGTAGCTTCCTCGGGAGTCTTTGACAAGATAGCACCATTCGCCGCGACATCAATAATTTGTTTGGTCCCCGGTTGGAGACCGTTGTAGAAGCTATGAACTAGCTCCCAATCTTCAATGCTATGGTGCAGGCATTGATGCTGCAGATCCTTAAAACGCTCCCAAGCCTCATAGAGCGTCTCTTAGGGTCCTTGCTTGAAGGACATGAGAGCACTCCGGATCTTCACCGTCTTGGAGGGCGGATAGAACTTGACAATGAATGCACTCGCCAACTCGTCCCAAGAGGTGAAGACTCCCTCAGCCTGCGTCCTCAACCAATAGAGTGCCTTGTCCTTTAGCGTGAAGGGGAAGAGACGCAGTCTGATGGCATCGATGGAGACCCCCGGCATTTGGAATGTGGCGCACTTTGACAAGAATAATTGGATGTGGTAGTGAGGATTTTCATGGGCATTCCCATGAAATGGATCCTGCTGCATCAGAACCACTAGTCCAGTCTTTAGCTCGAAGTTCTTGTCAGCCGCCAACTCCGGCATGGCAATGGATGAGGTCGTAGAAGAGGTCTTAGGCCGAAGCCTATCTCGAATAGAAATTATCCTCGCCATCCTTGCCGCTAATTGGTCCGCAGTTTCCGGGTTGGTCATAAACCTCCCTTCCTGATTTTGTCTCCTTTCCGCTCTAAGTCTCCGCGCGGTACGTTCGATCTCGGGATCAAATAATATAGCTTCAGGGTCCGCCGTAGATCTCGTGTACATGCACAGGGAAAACAGAGTTTCAAAGAAATGATTAGTACCGTGGAAGGGTTAGGTAAAAATAAAGAAATGGAAATAATAATAATAATAATAATAAAGAAATAGCTAGGGTGGTAAGATCAAACGCAATCGCCTCCCCGGCAACGGCGCCAAAAACTTGATCGCTCCGGGATGTAACCCCAAAGAACGGTTGTAGTTTTACCGCAAGTGCACGATGTAGCAGCGAGCGGGTTATCGAACACAGGGAGGACGAATGACCGTACTTGTTCCAATCAACCTGGCTATTTAAGAAGAGAGAAATTTGCCTTTGGCGATCCTGTCACAATCGTCAGACAAAGTACGGAAATATCAAATCAAATAAAGAACGTCTAGGGAATGGGGAATTCCCGCTACTCACCGTCTTTCGTAAATGTGGTTCATCGGTATCAAAATTGCTAGAATAAGATTTTGGATGAGCTAGTTGCAACTGAATGTAGAACCAAGCTCACGCTCTCGCGCTGTTGCCGGCCTATAGCTATCCTAGGTTCGGGTCCAATCTCTTGCAAACCCTAGCCTAGGGAAGCTAGCATTAGGATCAACATCATCGTTCAATCGCGCACCGAGCCCAATCTCTTGCAAACTCGGCCCGCGACCTAGTTTGGGATAGTTCCTACCCGTCCAATCTCTTGCAAATGGGTATTGGCACGGAATTGGAACCGGAAACCCTAGTATCGGTCCAATCTCTTGCAAACCGATACTACGGAAATTCGATTCCAACCCAATTTGGATTTCTAGGGGTTCCTATCGAATTGGGATCCAATCTCTTGCAAATCCCAATCGGTATGAACTCCTAGCCATCCGTAGTAAATTGATCCCAATCTAATCCCTAATAGCAATTCTAGCAAAATTCCTACCAATTCATCACAATCATGAAATAGGGCTTGTAGGGTTCATCCCCACGCCCCAAGACGTGGCGACTACTCACAATTCATAGCAAGATCACAAAAATAATCAATGAAATAAGCAATAGAATTCATCACAATATTGAGATATGCAATAAAAATAGAATTTTTAGAGAAGAGAAAACACAAACCAATGGAGTTCTTCAAATAATTCTACAAAAATCAACTTTTGTCTCCTCTCCAATCTCAAGAATAAAGCTAAAAAGTTAATCTAAAAGGCTACAAAAAATTTAAGAGAAAGGCTCTCTAAAACTAGGGTAAAAACAGGGGTTAAATACCCCCCAAAATCGTCCAAAAACTGTGACCAAAATACCCCTGCGCAGCCTGTTTTCTGCAATTTTCGCTGCAGGCAGCGCGTCGCACTCGGCCGAGTGACAAAAGTCGCTCGGCCGAGTGAGAAACACTGTAATTTTCCAGTAAGTCTTGATCTTCAGGGGTCTTCACTTCGGGGGCGGCTCGGCCGAGTGAGTTGTCGTCACTCGGCCGATGGCTTCATGGTACTCGGGCGGTCGGGATTATCCACTCGGCCGAGTGGGTCTTCTGAAGCTCAGGCAGCCGAAAAACAGTAAGTTGGCGATTTTTGAATGGCTTCGTCTGGGCGCCACTCGGGCGGACGGGATGTAGTCACTCGGCCGATGTGGTCTCCGTCGCTCGGCCGAGTGCACGTATGAATCGTGTCTGATCTGGTCGGCCGAGCGGTGTCTCGATGGTCGGCCGAGTGGCTCCTCCACTCGGCCGAGTGGGACACAAAACATGCCCAAACAGCTTGTTTTGGCCTCCTCGTCGCTCCTGCGACGTCCGTTCTTCTTCCGCTCCTCTCCAACAGCAAAATACCCCTCGGTGAGGTCGTTGGTGACCGTCTGGAGTAAGCGCATCTCGAGATCACTCCAAATCGCGCCAAATCACCTGAAATGCGACAAAAACAGCAAATCGTGAAAAGCATCGCAATATCGTCGATATATCGTGAAAAACATGATTTGGGCGATCTAAATGGCATGCAAACATGCGGTAAAAAAAATGTAAAATATGGAGTGATTAGATCGCTTCCTCAAGTACCTCGTCAAGGAGGTCCATATAGTCCAGCTCCTCGTGGTAAGGCATGTGTTTCATTGCCTTAGGAATATGAAGCTCCACCTCGATGTTGCCGACGTTCAATGTTAGGGTACCTTCTCGTGCGTCGATAATGACACCGGCGGTGGCGAGGAACGGTCGTCCAAGTATTAACGACGTATCTCCCTCCTCCTTAACATCCATAATCACGAAGTCGCATGGCAAGCATATGCCCCCCGGGACTTGTAGTGGGATTTCCTCTGCGATCCCTACCGGCCTCGTGATCCGTCCATCGGCTAATTGTATCCGCATGTCGGTAGGCTTCAATTTCGTGCCGGTATTTAGCCTTAGGAACATAGAGAGAGGCATGAGGCTAACACTAGCCCCTAAGTCCACCAACGCCTTTTGTAGAGGTACGTCGCCCAAGGTGCAAGGAATTCGAAAACTCCCCGGGTCTTTGAATTTAGCCGGCTCCTTCTCTCTCTTGGTGAACCAAGAGCCCTCCTCGGCGAGCATAATTTTCTCCTTCCTCTTTCTCCCCGAAATCAAATCTTTTAAAAATTTGGCGTATGTCGAGATTTCCACGATGGCGTCGAGGAAAGGAATGTTGAGGCTAACCCCTCTCAGATACTCGAGAAACTTTGCTAGCCTTTTCTCCATTTTTGCTCTAGCAAGCCTCTGGGGGAATGGGACCGGTGGCATAAAGCGCCTCTCTTCAATCAATTGCTCCGCTCTAGATTTCTCCTTTTCTTGCGGCTCTTTCTCCCTCTCAACTTCAACTACCGGCTCAATTGGCTCTACATTCTCCTCCACGGGCTCCTCGGTAGGAATCATGGCGGGGCTGGTATCCTTCCCGCCTCTAGTTGTAACGGCAACCACGGCATTGATGTGGCCGGTGTTGCCCCGTGGGTTTTGCTCGGGTTGAGCCGACAATTGTTGAGTATTTCGATTGAGCAACGCCAATTGCTCCGAGATTTGAGCTACAACGGTTGTAAGGGAGTCTTGGCCCGCCTTCAAGGAAGCATTGACCTTCTTTTGCTCGACCATAAACTCCTCCACTCTAGCTTCGAAGTCGGATCGTTGTTGAGCTTGTGGAGGGTTTTGATTTCTCCACCCTTGATTGTATCCGGGCGGCCTATAGGGTGGAACTTGTTGCTTTGGTGGGAAATTTTGTTGTGGAGGCCCCCTCGGTGGATAGTGTTGTTGTTGTTGTGGTTGTGGTGGTCGAGCTTGTTGAGGTGGTTGTTGCGACGGGTTCAAAGCTCCTTCATTGTTGGCATAAGAGAAACCGGGATGGTTTCTTGTGGCCGGGTTGGCCCAATATCCTTGGTTCCCCGCGACATATTGAACTTGCTCCAAGGATCCCTCTCCTTGCTCTCCTCTCAAATACATAGCTTGAGATTGGTCTTGCCAATCACACATTTGATTCGTTGGTGCGGAGGTGGAAGGGGTTCCTTGGGGCTCCGTGATATACTTCTCCAGTCTCTCCACTACCTTGTAGAGAGAATCGAACTTGTTTGTCAGCTCCGCTACGGCCTTTGCCTCATAAATGCTAGATGGCTTCGAGGAGGACGAAGAGTGTCCTCGCTCGTCGCCCCATTGTTGATTGTTTGAGGCCATCTCCTCAATTAGGGCCGTAGCTTCGTCGGGAGTCTTAGATAGGATGGCACCATTTGCCGCGGCATCAATAATCTGCTTGGTCCCCGGTTGGAGACCATTGTAGAAGCTATGGACTAGCTCCCAATCTTCGATGCTATGGTGGGGGCATTGATGCTGCAGATCTTTGAAACGCTCCCAAGCCTCATAGAGTGTCTCTTGAGGTCCTTGCTTGAAGGACATAAGAGCACTCCGAATCTTTACCGTCTTGGAGGGCGGATAGAACTTGTCAATGAACGCACTCGCCAACTCGTCCCATGAGGTAAAGACTCTGTTAGCTTGCGTCCTCAACCAATAAAGAGCCTTGTCCTTTAATGTGAATGGGAAGAGGCGCAGTCTGATGGCATCTAGGGTGACGCCCGGCATCTGAAATGTGGCGCACTTCGACAAAAATAGCTGGATGTGGTAGTGGGGATTTTCATGGGCGTTCCCATGAAATGGATCCTGCTGCATCAGAACCACTAGTCCAGTC
The DNA here is from genome assembly GCA_030789695.1 of Scilla litardierei. Classification (NCBI taxonomy): domain Eukaryota; kingdom Viridiplantae; phylum Streptophyta; class Magnoliopsida; order Asparagales; family Asparagaceae; genus Scilla; species Scilla litardierei. The sequence goes on along the minus strand of CM061137.1, from coordinate 11,140,880 downwards.
TTCAGCTCAAAGTTCTTGTCAGCCGCCAACTCCGGCACGGCAATGGACGAGGTCGTAGAAGAGGTCTTAGGCCGAAGCCTATCGCGAATGGAGATGATCCTCGCCATCCTTGCCGCCAATTGTTCCGCAGTTTCCGGGTTGGTCATAAACCTCCCTTCCGGATTTTGTCTCCTCTCCGCTCTAATTCTCCGCATAGTACGTTCAATCTCGGGATCAAATAATATAGCTTCAGGGTCCGCCGTGGATCTCGTGTACATGCAACGGGAAAACAGAGGTTCAAAGAAATGATTAGCACAGTGGAAGGGTTAGATAAAAAATAAAGAAATAAAAACAAAAAGAAGAAATAGCTAGGGTGAAAAGATCAAACACTATCGCCTCCCCGGCAACGGCGCCAAAAACTTGATCGCTCCGGAATGTAACCCAAAAGTTCGACCGTGTAGTTTTACCGCAAGCGCACGGTGTAGCGGCGAGCGGGTTATCGAACACAGGGAGGACGAATGAAAGTGCTTGCTCCGAACAACCTGGCTATTTAAGAATAGAAAAGAGGGAATTTGCCTTTGGCGATCCTGTCACAATCGTCAGACAAAGTACGAAGATATCAAATCAAATAAAGACGCCTAGGAAATGGGGAATCCCCGCTACTTACCGTATCTCGTCAATGTGATTCATTGGTATCGCAATTGCTAGGGTAGAATTTCGGATGAACTAGTTGCAACTGAATGTAAAACCTAGCTCACGCTCTCGCGCTGTTGTCGGTCTATAGCTAACCTAGGGTTGGGTCCAATCTCTTGCAAACCCTAGCCTAGGCAAGCTAGCATTAGGATCAACATCATCGTTCAATCGCGTCCCAAGCCCACTCTCGTGCAAACTCGGTCCGCGACCTAGGTTGGGATAGTTCCTACCCGTCCAATCTCTTGCAAACGGGTATCGGCATGGAATTGCAACCGAGAACCCTAGTATCGGTCCAATCTCTTGCAAACCGATACTATGGAAACTCAATTTCAACCCGATTCGGATTTCTAGGGTTTTCTATCGAATTGGGATCCAATCTCTTGCAAATCCCAATCGATATGAACACCTAGCTATCCGTGTTAAATCGATCCCAAACTAACCCTAATAGCAATTCTAGCAATATTTCTACCAAGTCATCACAAATCAAAAATTGGGCTCGTAGGGTTCATCCCCACGCCCCAAGACGTAAGGACTACTCACAATTCATAGCACAAATACAAAAATAATCAATGGAATTAACAAGAGAATTCATCACAATATTCAAATAAGCAATAAAAATAGTATTTTTAAGGGAGAGAGACAAAACCAATAGAGTTCTTCCAAGAATCCAACAAAAACAAACCTTTCTCTCCTCTCCAATCACAAAAATCTAAAGCTAAAAAGTTTAATCTAAAAAGCTGCAAAAAGTAATGGGAAAAGCTCTCCAACCTAGGGTAAAAACAGGGGTTAAATACCCCCCAAAATCGTCCAAAAAACTATGACCAAAATACCCCTGCGCAGCCTGAAAATCGTAATTTTCGCTACAGGCAGCGCATCGCACTCGGCCGAGTGACAAAAGTCGCTCGGCCGAGTGACAAAACCTGAGAATTTCCAGTAAGTCTGGGTCTTCGGGGGTGTTCACTTCGGGGGTCGCTCGGCCGAGTGAGTTGTCGTCACTCGACCGATGGTTTCTATGTACTCGGGCGGTCGGCATTTTCCACTCGGCCGAGTGGGTCTTCTGAAGCTCAGGCAGACGAAAAACAGTAAGTTGGCATTTTTTGATGGGCTTCGTCTGAGTGCCACTCGGGCAGACGGGGTCTCGTCACTCGGCCGATGTGGCTTCCGACGCTCGGCCGAGTGCACACATAAAACGTGTCCGATCTGGTCGGCCGAGCGGTGTCTCGCTGGTCGGCCGAGTGACTCCTTCACTCGGTCGAGTGAGACACCAAAAATGCCCAAACAGCTTGTTTTGGCCTCCTCGTCGCTCCTACGACGTTCTTTCTTCTTCCGCTCCTCTCCAACAGCAAAATACCCCTCGGGGAGGTCGTCGGTGACACTCTGGAGTAGGCGTATCTCGAGATCACTCCAAATCGCACCAAATCACCTGAAATACGACAAAAACAACAAATCGTGAAAAGCATCGCAATATCGTCGATATATCGTGAAAAACATGATTTGAGCGATCTAAATGGCATGCAAACATGCGGGAAAAAAGTGTAAAATATGGAGTGATCAGTAATGCCCTGGCTCGACACACGTGGAGGGGTAGGGATAAACGGTCACTTGAGTGTAAGAGTTGGCCCATACAGCCACTCTAGCCAAAGGGCGGAATCTCTGTGCACGACGTGATTACAATTCCAGTACTTGTCTTTTAATTGTTTACTTGCCATGCCATGTCACTTGTCATTTTATATCCATGTCATACTTTACTTTAGAACTGTTAGGTTGCTTTACTTTTATAGTTTCCTTGCACAAGTCTTTTAGACTTGCTGACTTGTGCCCCTTCTCTTTGGGTGACGCATGTTAGTTGCTAAGCCAGAGACAGTTGCGGAGGGTGACGAGTTCGTGGAGTTCGTGCCCGAACCTGTTGGTGACGTGGAGTACAAGGACACCGGTGATCAATCTTAGAGATCTTCCGTACTCTTCTTTTGTTAGCTGTGATTGTCGGTGAGTAGCACCGTTATGTTAGATTCTGTTGGCCATGCTAGGCCTTTTGCTTTTGACTCTTTCTGTTGCCTGGTGGCATTTCTGGTTGTTGGACTTTTTGTTGGACTATGAGTTGGAATAATGTTATATTATTGTCTCTCTTTTCCTATTATTGTTATTGTTGTTCTGAGTCACACTACAGGGACCTGCTACTTTGTTTTATTTGACGCTTATCGGACTTGCGGCTTTGCAGCTTCAAGTCCGTGCAGACCTTCTCACGCTTCGCCTCCATGTTTTTGGGAAGCGGGGCGTGACAAATGTACACCGACAGTTATCATAGTATTACAATTCACTTATGCATATACAACTACAAAGTCTCCAATATCCAGCCCAACCCACAAGATACATCACTAAAGGTAAAGATACAACACCACAACTACAGCCCACCCCAAAGTCCAATCCCAAGGAACAACTCACACACTAATCTACCCAGGGCCACTAGCTCCACCTCCGAGTCTCTGAGAATCTCCAACTATCTGCTACCTATGGGAAAAAGGGGAGGGCACATCAAGCGTGTCCAGTAGGAAACCTAACTTGAAAGGAACATTTATTTTTATTTTTATTTTATTGTTTTACAAAATATTAGTGTTCTAATAGAACTATTAAACAATAATACAACTGCAGTAAAATAAGAGAAATGAGACAAGACAACATTTTTCATGTTTATCATTAATTTGGAAACCTGAACTCTACACGACGTATCAGGGACTGGACCTCACCTCAGGTGGGTGGCTCTCAAACTACACCGTCAGTGGTACACGAACATTGAATGACTTTAATGGGCATCTCAAACTCTGGCCACCCCTTCTCACGGGAGTGCGAGTGAGATAAAATCAACACACATCATCTCAAGGTACATTGCCTTCTGGGCATCACACATCTCACCAAATCCTTGCATGTCCAGTCCTGATATCTACGTACTTTTCAGGTATCTCCCAACCCCATCTTGGGAGATCACCTCCTTAAGGAGGAATAATGCATCCCAAGAGATTATTTGTTCAACATTACTATTTAAGCAATTTTACAAACATGACATGAAGATAAATATGCATAAAGAGCAAGTGTGCATAAAAGTGACTAGGTATGAAGAGTTGTGAGAGGATAACATAAATAAAATTAGAACATTCACACATTGCATATCTTAGTAGGGGCATGTGAGGCATGATCACTCATTGTCACATTCTTTTCCTTCCACCATTTCTTTTATTAGAAGCAAAAGGGTCATGCACTTAAGTGCCATGCCCTTCACTATTTCATCACTTCATGCCATACCAAACAAGCACCCTTTCCAACATAAATTAACTAAAAAACATAATTTAGAACATCACTTTAACATTTCAGTTTGTAGGGAATAGATTAACATTCATGAACAATGGCAGATATCATCCAATTCACTTATGAATTTGCTGAAACTCATTAAATGAAAGTTGTAGATATTGAAGTCCTCTACGTAGATACCAATTTTCATATATTTAGGGATATCAAGCTAATTAATACGGGCTAAAACCCAAAGTATGCAGAATTTATTTTAAAACAGAGTTGTTGAGCCCTAAAGAGCTGTTGTATTTATTAACTTAAAGTCATAATCTCAATGAAGGCAAAACACGAAAGTTGTAAACATTGAAGTTATCTTTCCAAATTGACCAAAATCATAGCTGTTGGATCACTAAGTGGGAGATATACCAATTTTGGTGACATTGTACAAATTCTGGCAGAATCTGATATACCAGCACATATCAGTGTTTCTGTCAATATCTATACAGAATTATGCCATGGTTAATAAACAAAAGTTGTAGGGGACTTGATAAGATTTCAGAATTATATTTTTTTCACTATTTTAAGCATCCTAGAAACAGAGATATGCATGAGTAAAGTTGCACTAAAAATCTGACTTTAAAACAGTCCTAATCTTAGCAAGATTTTGATTGCATTAGCATGAAGAGTGTTGCATATGAATTAATTGTAGGAGCTAATAGTGAGATTTAATCCTAGAGGAGTTCAATCCAATTTGAATTTCTTACTTCAAGAGGCTTTCCTTCTTTGTAGCTTCACCTTTCATTCTTATCTTCCTTCTTCTTCCTCTTCTTCTTTCTTCTCTTCTTCTTCTTTTTTCCTTTCTTGTTTTTTTATAGAAGAATTTTGGCCAAGGGGGAGAGAGGGGAACCCAAGGGGGAGAGAGGGGAGGAGGAGAAAGAAATGAGGAGGAAAAGAAATGAGAAGAGAAAGAAAGAGGAGGATGTTTTTTATTTTCTAGACTCTTCTCCCTCTCTCTGTCCATTTCTTTTCTTTTCTTTTTCTCTCTTAAGAATTCAATGAAAAATGCTAGAAGATATAAAATTTACAAAAGCCCTCTCTTCCCTTACCACTTTATTTATAAGACCTTATGAAAATTACCCAAATGTCCCTCATCATACCAAACATTTCTCATAGGCCCCTCCTACACACCCATGCATTCACCCGCACTACATACATTTACACACCCATCCAATGCATACTCCTTATATGTACACATACATGTACACATGTGCCATACACACTCCTATACACACCTATCCAATGCATACTCCTTATATGTACACATACATGTACACATGTGCCATACACACTCCTATACACACCTATCCAATGCATACACATACACACATCCATATATAAGTACATTTCAATACATATACACTTACATATATCTGTATACCTCCACACATACTTCCACACACACACACACACACACACACACACACACACACACACTACACTTACATGTAGTAGTAAGCCTCCTATGAGAACCATACATGCACCCATACACACATGTATAGAGATCTACTCACAGTCTATATGCACTCGCACATACACATACCATATACATACACGATACATGCAACATACATATATTCAACAAATATAGGTGGCCACGTATATACAAACATATCTCTACCTATGCATGTACTCAAATGTACATTCACACCCAATATACATACACACATACACACATAGATAGTACAATACCTTTATAACTCACACAAGGGCATTGCACATCTTGTGGTCGAAGAAAAAAGCCACGAAGAAGAGGGAATAAGAAAGAGATTTATTCTTTTAATCTTTTATTCTCATGATCCATGTTTATCCATTTATCATATTGTTCATCCAATGAATTGGTATAAGAGCCTCATTATCCTTTGTTAATAGTGGCTTCCAACAAAATGCTCCAACATTAAGTCTCGAAGCTGACTAAAGAGAGCTTTGACAATTGATGCATACAAATGCATACACCACTTGCTTACGTTGATGTATGGACCTAGTGATGGATGGTTTCAAAGAGCTAGATTTATCAGAAGATGAGGCAACCATGTCAAAAGAGTTGAATGATCAACTCTACAGTTCTAGAAAGAAAGACAACATTACGCTCTACAACATTAAGGTGTAGATGAAACAACATTTAAGATTATTGCAGTAGCTCGTACATCTAAAGAAGAATGGGAGTTACAATAGACATATCAAGGAGAAGATAAAGTAAAGAAATTTAATCTTTAAACTCTATATAATGAATACAAGAGTCCGGATATGAAATATCAAGAATCAATTGGTGAGTATCATTCAAGTGTATAAGAAGCATTTACAACGGACATAACCTTCAATAAGCACAAAACAAGAACTGGACCCAAGCTGGTTCTAGGTAGACCGTGGGATAAGCATGTAAATATAGCTATATAGTATAATGCTCATGATTGCGGGTAATGCTAAGGTCATGGAGGCTATTAGAAATAGTAACGCAAATATATAAAATTTAATTGTGGTAGATGAGCTACCAAATGATGATCAAATAACCAGTAAGAGTAGGAAATATATATATATATATATATATATATATATATATATATATATATATAGCAAAAAATGTACCTAAGAATGACCTCGGGTAGAGATACCTGAGCACACCCCCGCTGTTCGGGGTTTGTGAGTATTTTTTTTTGAAAATTTTTTTTGCAGTAGGTAGATATACTTGTTATGTAGCTCCCCACAAAATTTCAGATCGATCTGACACCGTTTGAGCCTCCGTTCATCGATTTCAAAAATGTTGCGCAAAACTGTCCAGAATCTGGACAGTTTTGCGCAACGTTTTTGAAATCGATGAACGGAGGCTCAAACGGTGTCGGATCGATCTGAAATTTTGTGGGGAGCTACATAACAAGTATATCTACCTACTGCAAAATTGTTTTTCAAAAAACAATACTCACAAACCCCGAACAGCGGGGGTGTGCTCAGGTATCTCTACCCGAGGTCATTCTTAGGCACATTTCCCTCATATATATATATATATATATATATATATATATATATATATATATATTACTTATGGAAGAGACGCTACCATAGGATGATCAACTAGTGGTCATGGAAACAGAAGCATCTAATACTATAATTGCAATAAGCTCGATCGCTTTGCAATTGTATGTTGAAATTGATATTTTGACAAATGGCAAATTCCAACTATATCGATGTAGTCTAAGAAGACCAAACACTCCTTTTTGCAACATGAAGAGGAGAGCGATTAGAAGAACATCTGGTTTCTTGACTTAGAAACAAGCAATCACATGCGTGGCAAGAAAGACTTCTTTGAAGAGCTTTTAGAGGATCACAAGGCAACATCAGCCAGGAAGCTTCATCCAAACTACAAGTGAATGGTAAAGGAAAATTAAATTTTTGAAAAGATAGCAATATGCAATATATTTCCAGGTAATATATCCATCGTTGGATGGCTTCTCAGAAAAGGGCACATAATACATATGGAACACATAAGGGTGTGTGCCCATATGTGATAACGAGTTAATCATATATCCACTCTCCATTTTAGCACGTAAAAGTACCATTTTGGACTCAGTGATAATGAGTCGTTGAAGTGGCATATATATTTTGGACATTTTAACTTCAATGGACTAAACTTACTATCTAAAGAAAAATGGTATGGGGATTAGCACACATCGATCATCCAAACCATGTGTGTGAGATGTGCATTCTTTCAAAACAACAATGACTACCATTTTATAAAGGTAGATCATATAGAGCAAAAGCACATTGTAGTTAGTGCATACTAACATCTTTGGCTGGTTGTAACCACCTTCTACTGGATATTTTGTTACCTTCATTGATGATTTGAGTAGAAAGTAAAATATTTATTTCTTGAAAGAAAAAAATTGTCACATTTGATATTTTTAAAATCTTTAAGGCGTTTTAAGCACAAAGTGGTTATACGTTGAAAGTATTTCATTCTAATCGAGGTAGGGAGTATGCCTCAAATATTTTCAAGTATTTTTACAGATAGTATGTACTTAGCAACAATTTACAATAGGCTACACTCCATGGCAAAATGGAAAGGCTAAAATAAAGAAGTGAATTATTCTTGATATGATGTGGACAATCTTTAATATTAATGAAAAGTCTTTTAAAGATGTTTTGGGTAAAGGTTATCACATACACAACTTATCTACCCACTTGCTATTGTAAAGGTTATCACATGCACAACTTATCTACCCAATTGCTATCTGATGAAGATCGTTGCGAACATGATATTACAAGAAGATGGAGCAGCGAGATGATTGACATAGAACATTTATGAGTCTTTAAGTGCATTGCATATGCTCAAATATCATTGGCAAAGAGAAATAAGATAGATGGTCAAGGAGAAAAGTGCATCTTCATCAACTTGTAGTGTAGAATCAAAGGCTTACAAACTCCACAACCCATAAACTAATAAAATTATGGTGAGTAAAAAATGGGATCTCTAGTGAAGTTGAATCATGAACGTGGAACAAAGGAGATAGCGATAAAAAGAAAGAGTTCTCTATGAAGAACTAGTGAACAACTATCCAAGTACTCTTCTCAACATGAGCAAGATGGAGGTCAGAAACTCATGTTCAATATACCCTTTTTAAGGCCAAAAATGACCAAAACAATTGAGTCGCTGACGTGGAACCTCTCCTGCTAAGTCGGAGCCTCGTCAACTGGTTGAGTGGGACCCTAGGTTGGAAGAACCAGGGTCGTGGAAGGATGGTAGTTGACTTGCGATGCTCGATCGACCCTCGAGCGGTTTGTTGATTGCTCCCGGATTTACACCCGGAAAACAATGTAGCTTTACCGCAAGTGCACGGTTAAGTGGCAAGCAGGTATCGAATCACATGAGGACTAATGACAATACTCTATTTTGATTACTAAGCTATTTGGTGGAAAAGTTGTTTGATAATGGATGGTGTAACAATCGTTTGAGTAACAGTGCAAATTCAATATAATAAAGATGTATAGGGCTAGGAAATCTCCACTATGGATTTTTAAGTCATCAACGTGAGTTACGAAATACCATGCAATCAAACTTGAGTCAAGGTGAACTTGCCACAACTAATTGGAGAACCAACTCACGCTGTCGCGCTATTGTAGATCTATAGCACTATAAACTAGAGCCTCACTGTCGCGCAAGCCTAGTCTAGACTACTAGCATTAAGATCGACAATCTCGTCCAATCCAAACTTAAGCTCGCTGCCGCGCAACTTGAGTTCGGATCTAGATCTTGATAGTTCGTACTCGTTCACTGTCGTGCAACGAATATGAGTATAGGAGAACAATAAAAATGCTAGATTTGGTCGTTTTCGTGCACCAAATCTAGGGAATTTCGATTGTAAACCTAAATCGAATATCTAGGGCTTTCCTTGGATCAAGATCCTTTGTCGAGCTCACGAGATCCAAGAGAAATCCCTATCTATCTGTAGTAAATCAATCAAGATCTAACCTTTCAATCAAGCCTAATAGCATAGTAATTCAATAGATCTGACAATTCAAACATTAGATCCATAGGGTTCATCCCTTTGCCCTAGAGCAAAGAAACTACTCACAAATCATATTAGAAATCAATAGGAAAACAAGATGAACAATGGAATTCATCATGCAGTCAAGATTCAATAAGAGATATAACATAAAAATCAAAACTTGCAAGAGATCAAGACAAACCAACGCCACCAAAGAAGCTTTCAATAGAAAATTCAGATCCAATCTTCAATCTCTCGCCAATATAAAAGCTTTTTATGATTAGAAACTAAGGAAAAATAGTTCTAAGAAGTCTATCTGGTCTCCATGGGGCTGTAGACAAAACCGGGCTTAAATACATGCCCAAAGGAACCAAAAAATACAGACCAAACTGCCCTTGCGCTGCCAGAAACCCTAGTTTTCCCGACTGGGCGTTTGCACCACTCGGCCGAGTGGAAATATCACTCAGCCGAGTGAGAATTATGACTCGGCCGAGTACGTCAGTCTACAGATCGTCCAAAAAACAGAGAAGTCGGTTTGGCTCTCTTCGAAATTTTGGCCTCCACTCCGGCGAGTGGAGTTCTTACTCGGCCGAGTGGAATTCACCACTCGGCCGAGTACATTGCGGTACTCAGGCTGGATGTCATCGTGTCAGTTTTTCTCGGCCGAGTGAACTGCCTTGCTCGACCGAGTGGCCTGTTTCAGAGCTCATTTCTTCTCCTTTATTGCTTCCTCGTCAATTCCTTCGACGCCCTTCTTCTTTCACTCATCTTCCAGTGTCGTTAACTCTCCGATATAATCATGAGCGACGCTCCAACACACGTGCAAGTCCTCTAGGCTCCAAATTGCACCCGATTGCTACATATCTCATGAAATCAGACGAAAAACAAGAAATAGTGAAAAGTATCAAAACATCGTCAAATAATCATGAAAATCGCGATATGAGCAATCAAAATGGTATGCAAATATGCAGAAAAAGGTGTAAAATATGTGCCTAGCAAAATCCCCGAAGCTTACCTCTTACTCGTCCTCAAGAAAGATGAGTAGAAAAGCAAACTTGGCGAATAAAAATAAAGAAAAGGGATGAGCGAAAAAGAAGGCAAAGAAGTGAAGATGCTAGATCATTCTCTCAGAACTTGGAGTTGCATACTCACATAGCACGACCAATGAATATAAACATGCTAAAGCTTTTCACTTCGATACCATTTCATATGGGTGCTTTTGATAGAAAAAACTAAGAACATCGAGAATCATATGAAACATGAAATCATTTTAGAAGCAACATCGTCAAGGGCATGTAAAACGATATACACAATCATAGATCACATAGTTTTCAATTGACCGCTTCTACTTGGAGTATAAGTGATATCACACATTTTAAATCGATAAGAATGGAAACAGATGGGTCTCATGAATTTCATGTCGATATTCAATTCATGGACTTCGTTATACTCTAAGTAGTCTACCTAAGTATCAAAAATTACGTAGCTTAGGTTATTATGCACATATAGGTAGTCACTCTCTCACACGTTATTGGATCCCCTCCCCAAGCTTATCTATAAGCGTGATGGCATCAAATATATAAATACATCTTTTTCCCCAAATTTTTGTGGCTCCAAGGAAAAATAAGAAGAAAGAAGAGAGGAAAGATGGGATTGGGTATGTACAATGGAACTTCCATTTTTTGCTTTTCTCTTTTTTTCTTTTTTATACATAAGAACAATCCCAACTAAGATAAAAAGATATGCATATTTTTTTCTTTTCTTTTTGGGATTCATGGAGCTTATTTTTTTAGCATGGAGAAGATGCAAATATAGGATTCACTAGGAGGGGATTCACCAACAACTATAAGTATAGAAATGATGTTCAAGATACGTGGAGAAAGAAATATACATAACGCTCGGTTCACTCTTTCTATGTGCACAACAACTTCAGCAGGGTAATTTAATCTACTCAGTTTGATAACGAAAAAGTAAACTAATCCAATCATATCAAATGGCAATCATTCAATCAACCTGGAAGTTCAGAGCACATTTCATGCAAAAAGAAGTGATAATAAAAAGACAAAGCAGTACTCCAAGTATAGGCAATCAATGCGTGAAGCCTGGTGTGTTTTCTACGAAGGGTAAACAATAATAGTTCCCCGACTCAATTAACGCTAAAATTTCATCCAAATTCATATAATGAGCGATGTAAGTTCTTTTTCTCAAATGCATAACAATGTATCGCATATGATATCAGAAATGAAAATGATAGCTTGGCAAGAGAGTACGTGCATATGAGTAAAGCAAACACCAAGATATAGTCATCATGGGGAATTCATCTCTAGCATCGAAAGTAGGAGAAGTAAAGAAGAAAATAAAATAAACTAACTATACATATGCAAGTCACCTAAAAGTAAGAAAACATGATGCATGGCAAGAAAATGAAAAAGTGAGTGAAAAATAAAAAAGAAGTGAAAAATAAAGGTAAAAATAAAGAAAATAAAAATGCATGTGTGAATACACTCCCCCAAGCTAAAATCACATTGTCCTTAATGTGCTAAGTGTGGTATGAGGACACATAAGATAGGGGAGGGTGGGTGTGGATGCATGCATGGTAAAAGGAACAATATAGAAAGTAAAATATGACATGATATATGCAAATGATGGATGCAGCAGGCATGCAAATGATGGATGGACAATGCAAAATGGGTACAAAAATGTGGGTCAGAAGTGCAAACTCTCCCACAGACTGATATATAGAATAGTGCCAAGTAAAAAGTGATTAAAAAGTGTTGGCAAGCAAAATGGTGGCAAAATGATGGGGCGAGAGGTGCAACAGTAAAATCATGGTAGGCATCTGGTGTGTGTGCCTAGACTGGTGGTGGAGTGCCAGCACCTTCCTGTGGTGGGGAAGGTGGTGGCGGTGGGGCAGGCTCTTGAGAAATGGGCTGGGGTGCTGGTAGTGGAGGCTGAGGTAGGCGTGCAAGGATCTGATTCAGCGTGAGCTGAATACCAGGTAGAGCGGCAACATGTGCCTGCACAGAGCTAACGATGGCAGCAAGAGACCAAAAATCTGCTCTGAGCCCACTCACGGCCCCCTCGACAGCAACAGAAAATGAGTCCCCAGGGGTCGAGAAATCGGGTGAGGATAGGGTCACGGCTATTGAAACGAGGGAATGCTCACCTCTCTCAAATGCAGCGGGGGTGGCGCTCTCAATGCTCATGTAAGCAATGGGATCAACACTCAACAGCATAGAGGTGGTAATGGTGGTGGTGGTGACAGACACAACAATTCGTGCTCTCGGCACTGGCAGAGGTATGGACAGAAGTGCCGGGGATTGGAATCAGATCAGGTGCAGGCTGTGGGATAGGGATCTCTGGGGCAAGAGTGCCGAGAAGGGGCTCCTGCTGGGCGTCCTCGGGCTCGAGTACATAGGCAGCTGGAATGAGGAGCTCCATCTCTGGTCTCCACTCCCCATCTGCGGGTCCAATGTGGGTCCGAGCAGGGCTCGGAAGCAGCATATAATCCGCTGAAAATGGACCCTGTAGCCAAACCCAGTGGTGCTGACTATGAGGAAGCATCATCCTCATACGGGCCATAACCTGTATAGAAAGGGAAGTGGGGCTCGTAGGTCGGAGCAAGCCAGCAGGGAGCTCAATCTTACACATATAAGCCGACAAGGTGATCAGACCGCCATAACAAATCGCCGTCTTGGCGATGATTGAGGAAATGATGCAGTCAAGATACCAGCTGACAATATCAATCTGAATGGTGGGGACTAAGACATCCCCACTGCCCTCGAAGGCTCTCTCTCTAGTCATCGCGTAGAGCATATAGAGCTCAGGCATAGACATCGTCCCGGGCTCTCGTACCTCGCAAGGATGGTGGTCACCATAAGGCGCTGAGCAATACGTAGGCAAGGGTGGACGATAGAGGAGGCCTTGGCCCGGCTAGGGTCAAAGGCAAATGGCGATCCCATGATCAAGGTCCAGAATGCATGTGCGTCAAAGGAAGAAGGGGTGTGGTGCATGGGACCAAAAGCGTGATCGGGGTCAGGGACAGGGGGCCAATGGAAAAAGGCACGGAGCATATCGAGAGTGATCTCGTATTCTCGATCCATCAGGTGAAAAATGCACCCCTAGGAGTCCTACGAATAGAACTGAAGACCTCGAGGGTCGGGTAGACGTAGGTCTCTACCGACACTGAAAGAAAATCATGCCACTCCACGTTCTCGTACAACTGGAGCAGCCCCTGAAATACCCCTAGGCGCTCAAGATCAGCTATGTGTGCGAACTTAGAGGGGACTATCGAACGATGGGAGAGTCTCTCAAATCTGGCGCGGTGTGTGTCATCTCTAAAACTGATCTCCATCGTGTCGATGGCCGTGGCGTGTTGTGTTGGTGGGGGCAGAATGGGATAAGTGGGAGGCAGAAGTGTGGGTGGTGGCTCGCTATGAGGCGGGGAGTCCGCTCTAGCAGAAGAAGGACCGGGGTCGCCGGTCTTCTTTCGCTTGGCAGCGGGCTCCCGCGCAGGAGACCTAGTGCGTGGGGGCATCGTGGTGCCGTGAAGAGACAATCACAACGTGCCAAAAATAAAATAGGGAACGGGTGTACTGAGCATGATGCGACTCCTCGTAAGTGAACCGAAAGACGCCTCCCCTGCAGCTCCATATCAGCGCTCGATCTCCCCCAAGCTATCCTGAAGCACAAAAACAAAGGATTAGTAATGAATATCAAATAATCGAGGGGTAGATCAAGAGAAATGGGCGTAAATTGGGTTTAATTTGGATTCGGGGTGGATTTGGGCTTACGAATGGGAAATAGGAGAATAGGGGCAAATTTGGGCGTGAAGGGCTGTCGATCGTCGGTCGGCGACGAGGGGTGCGGCAACGGAAGGGGCTTCGATGACGGCAGGGTTGCGCCGCTCGGGCGAGTGGGCGGTGGCTCAGGCAAGTGAGAGGGGCGTTTGAGCGAGTGAGAGAGAGGGGAGGAATTTGGGAATTGGGAATTTTGGATCCGAGCGGTCGCGATTTTCGATTTAAATACTGTTAAGTCGGTTGAGTCACTCGGCCGAGTGATGATTATCAGTCGACCGAGTCGTAATAGATTAGGATATTTTCAAAGATTTGCGTTAGTCTCCGACTCGACCGAGTAGGAACTATCTCTCGGTCGAGTAAAAACTATCTCTCGGTCGAGTAGACAAAGTTACTCGGCCGAGTGGCTAGACCACTCAGAGCATTTTTAGAACTAAATGTGTCAGATTCACTTGGTCGAGTGACAAAGACACTCGACCGAGTGGTATATAATTTTCAGAGAGGGGTTTTCGAGACTTCCCTGTACAGTACCTTACTCGGCCGAGTAGGGTCTTCACTCGACCGAGTGGAAAATTCACTCGGCCGAGTGGGCTGCTGTTTTCAGCTCCAGTCTCTCTGTTTTTACGACACTTTCTGTTTTATTCTCACCCGTCAGTTTCTTCATTCTTTTGGCATTTGAGCACGCCCTTGGAGTGCTCTCCATCGCCATGTCCATCCTCCGTTCATATGATCTCCTATCATCTTTTTCCTGAAATGAAAACCGTAGCCCGTTGTCAGATTCTTCCTAGACTCTTGACTCTATAGACTAATAAAGATCTAAAACAAAAAATGAAAGTAAAATTCAACTAAAAACAAAGATAGAGCCGTCGGGTTGCCTTCCGACAAGCGCTTGTTTAAGGTCTTGAGCTCGACCCCTTAAGATATGACGTTTAGCGCATGATATTCGATGCATAGGAGATGCGCATGTCAAATTTTGCGGGGAGGCCTTGAGGGTTCAGGTGCGGCGCTAGCTCTTCCTTGGTCTCCCTAGTGTGTGTCTCCTTTCTAATGGTGTTGAGGGATGACTCCTCCAAGCTTGTGTTCTTAGTATCTTTCCTCTTTCTCGGTGACTGATGTGTATTTGCCGGCGGCACCTTCTCCCTTTGCTTCACCGTAGAGAGCTTGCAGAGCTCTCTAATCCTTGCGACATCAGCGTTGTTCTTCTTTTCATCGGTGAGCGTGATCAATTCTTCAATAGGAGGATCCGGTGGTTCTCTATATGGGATGTCATCCTCAGTATTTGGGGCTTCAGCGAGGCTCTCTGTGGGCAAGGCTCCAACGGCATAAGGCATGTCTTCATCTATTACTTCTTCAAGAAGATCCACGTAGTCCGCTTCTTCCGGCCAATGTCTTTGCTTCATGGTCTTGGGAAGATGGAATTCAAACGCTATGTCGCCAATGTTGAGAGACAACGTTCCTTCTCTCACATCTACTATGACTCCGACGGTGCATAAGAAGGGGCGTCCAAGTATAAGCGATGTATCTCCCTCCTCTTTTATGTCCATGACGATGAAGTTGCATAGTACACAAAGACCTCCCGATATTTGAAGAGGCACGTTCTCGGCAATCTCCATTGACCTAGTAATTCACCCATCCGTGAGTTGGATCTTCATATCAGTGGCTTTGAGGTCGGTCCCCGTGTTGAGCTTCTTGAACATGGTGAGTGGCATGAGGCTTACGCTCGCTCCCAAGTCTACCAAAGCTTTTTGGAGGGGGACTCCGCCAATGGTGCATGGAATTCGAAAGCTTCTGGGGTCTTTCATCTTCTTTGGTATCCTCTCCTTGTTGGCGAACCAAGTTCCTTGCTCGGCTAGCATAATCTTCTCCGTTCGCTTCTTCCTTGTGATTAAGTCTTTGAGGAACTTGGCGTACGATGTGATTTCAATTATCTCGTCGAAGAATGGGATGTTTAGGCTAATCCCTTGCAAGTACTCCAGAAATTTGGCGAATCTCTTTTCCATCTTGGCCTTCGCCAACTGTTGAGGAAACTGTATTGGTGGCATGTAGGTTCGCTCCTTTTGAGGCTTATCCGCTTCAGATTTTCCGTCGTTATTTGCTGTTTTGGGGCTCTCATCTTCATTAATTTGCTCCTTTTCAACCGGAATTTCCTCCCTTGGGCTTTTTGCTCGAACCATAGCGTGAGTGGTATCCTTCCCACCTCTCGTAGTCACCGCCATTACCACATTTATGTGGCCGGTGTTGCTCCTCGGGTTTTGCTCTGGTTGAGCCAGCAATTGTCATTGAGCCTTGTTGAGCAAGGTAATTTGTTCCACCAATTGTGCTACGATAGTATTGAGAGAATCTTGGCCGGTCGTCAATTTCGCATTAATCTTCTTTTGTTCGGCCATGAACTCCTCAACTCTAGCTTCGTGCTCGGATCTTGGTGGTGCCGGTGGTGGGTTTTGTGATCTCCATCCTTGATTATATTCGGGGGGTCTATAAGGCCCCACTTGTTGCCTTGGTGGATATTGTTGTTGTTGGGGCGGCCTTTGTTGATACGGTTGTTGTAGTTAAGGAGGTCGGACTTGTTGTTGCGGTGGTGGTCGTTGATGAGGGGGAGTCAAGGCTCCCTTGTTGTTGGCATAGGAAAATCCAGGGTGACCCTTGGTAGCCGAGTTCACCCAATAACCTTTGTTACTTCCACCGGTGACGTATTGCACTTGCTCCACGGCTCCTTCATTTTACTCGCTTCCAACAAACATGACTTGGACTTGGTCTTGCCAATCACTCATGCTTTCTCTGGATGTCGACGTGTTGGGCACTCCGTATGACTCGCACATCCGCTTTTCAATTCTTTCCACTACCTTGGAGAGAGAGTCAAAGTTTGTGGTCAACTTGGCCATTGCCTTTGCTTCATAGGTACTTGCCGGCTTCAATGATGATGATGATTGGCCCCTCTCATCAGCCCATTGCTGATTGTTGGAGGCCATCTCCTCTAGCAACACCGTAGTGTCCTCTGGTGTCTTTGATAGAATAGCTCTGTTGGCCGTGGCATCATCTTTGTGTCTAGCCGCAATCCATTGTAGAAACTGTGAACAAGCTCCCAATCGTCAATGTTATGGTGGGGGCATTGATGTTGGAGATCTTTAAATCGCTCCCACACTTCATAGAGAGACTCTTGGGACCCTTGCTTGAAAGACATTAATGAGTTTCTTATCTTCATGGTCTTGGATGGCGGGTAAAATTTGTTGACGAACGCGCTCGCTAACTCATCCCAAGTAGTGAATGTCCCGTGCGCTTAAGTCCTAAGCCAATATAAAGCTTTGTCACGAAGAGTGAAAGGGAAGAGATGCAACCAGATAGCATCCTCCGGCATATTCGACATCTGAAAAGTGGTGCACTTCGCTAAGAACATTTGTAGGTGATAATGCGGGTTCTCTTGAGAATTTTCATGAAAGGGATATTGTTGCATCAGTACAATAAGCCCAGTCTTTAGTTCGAAGTTCTTGTCGGCCACCAACTCCGGCATAAGTATAGAAGATGTAGTAACTGAATTGTTCGGGGTAAGCCTATCCCGGATGGAGACAAGCCTAGCAGTCTGCTGTAATCGATCACCTCTAGTTTCCTCCACCATTTGATTCTCCTCTATAAGTGATATCTTTTATGCTCGCAGTTTCCTTGCAGTGCGCCCGATCTCAGGATCAAATAGTATGTCTTCTTTGGATGCCTTCGATCTGGTGTTCATGCACAAAAAAAGAGAAACTAGAAAGATTTATCAGCGCGATAGATGAATAAAAGAAAATAAAATAAAGAAATAAAAATATCTAAGTAAAGAGAATAAAATACCGTCGCCTCTCCGGCAACGACGCCAAAAAACTTGATCGCTCCCGGATATACATCCGGAAAACAATGTAGCTTTACCCTAAGTGCACGGTTAAGTGGTAAGCGGGTATCGAATCACATGGAGGACTAATGACAATACTCTATTTTGATTACTAAGTTATTTGGTGGAAAAGTTGTTTGAGAATGGATGGTGTAACAATCGTTTGAGTAACAATGCAAATTCAATATAATAAAGATGTCTAGGGCTAGGGAATCCCCACTATGGATTTTCAAGTCATCGACGTGAGTTACGAAATACCATGCAATCAAACTTGAGTCAAGATAAACTTACCGCAACTAATTGGAGAACCAACTCACGCTGTCGTGCTATTGTAGGTCTATAGCACTCTAAACTAGAGCCTCGCTGTCGCGCAAGCCTAGTCTAAACTACTAGCATTAAGATCGGCAATCTCGTCCAATCCAAACTCAAGCTTGCTGTCGCGCAACTTGAGTTCGGATCTAGATCTTGATAGTTTGTACCCGTTCACTGTCATGCAACGAATATGAGTATAGGAGAACAATAAAAATGCTAGCTTTGGTCGCCGTCGCGCACCAAATCTAGGGAATTTCGATTGTAAACCTAAATCGAATATCTAGGGCTTTTCTTGGATCAAGATTCTCTGTCGAGCTCACGAGATCCAAGAGAAATCCCTATCTATCCGTAGTGAATCAATCAAGATCTAACCTTTCAATCAAGCCTAATAGCATAGCAATTCAATAGATCTCACAATTCAAACATTAGATCCATAGGGTTCATCCCTTTGTCCTAGAGCAAAGAAACTACTCACAAATCATATTAGAAATCAATAGGAAAAGAAGATCAACAATGGAATTCATCATGCAATCAAGATTCAATAAGAGATATAGCATAAAAATCAAAACTTGCAAGAGATCAAGACAAATCCAAAGAAGCTTTCAATAGAAAATTCAGATCCAATCTTCAATCTCTCGCCAATATAAAAGCTTTTTATGATTAGAAACTAAGGAAAAATAGTTCTAAGAAGTCTATCTAGTCTCCATGGGGCTGGAGACAAAACTGGGCTTAAATACATGACCAAAGGAACCAAAAAATACAGACCAAACTGTCCTTGCGCCACTAGAAACCCTAGTTTTCCCGACTGGGTGTCTGCGCCACTCAGCTGAGTGGAAATATCACTCGGTCGAGCGAGAATTATGACTCGGCCGAGTACGTCAGTCTGCAGATCGTCCCAAAAACAGAGAAGTTGGCTTGGCTCTCTTCGAAATTTTGGCCTCCACTTGGGCAAGTGGAGTTCTTACTTGGCCGAGTGGAATTCACTACTCGGCCGAGTACATTGCGGTACTCAGGCTGGCAAATGTCGTCGTTTCAGTTTTGCTCGGCCGAGTAGGCTACGTCACTCGACCGAATGAACTACCTTGCTTGGCCGGGTGGCCTGTTTCAGAGCTCATTTCTTCTCCTTTTTGCTTCCTCGTCGATTCCTTCGATGCCCTTCCTCGCTCACTCATTCTCCAGTGCCATTAACTCTCCGATATGATCATGAGCGATGCTCTGGCACGCGTGCAAGTTCTCTAGGCTCCAAATTGCACCCGATTGCTACATATCTCCTGAAATCAGACGAAAAAAAGAAATAGTGATAAGTATCGAAACATCGTCAAATAATCATGAAAATCGCGATATGAACAATCGAAATGGCATGCAAATATACAGAAAAAAGGCGTAAAATATGGGCATATCATTTGTATGTCGATCGATCGAGGTTGAGAAGTTCAGGAGCGACCCTCACGTTGGATCGAGACTCGACAATCTGCACCATAAGGAAGCGTCAGGGGGGGTCGAATCTGGGTCTCGACCCAAATCCCTTTCGATGCTTAACTTAGAATGAGAATCTAAGAGAGGGAGAGAGCTTGGAGTAGCTGAGATTGACTCACGGAGGCTCGTCTCAGATCTGACATCGCAAGCCCTTTTGGAGAAGAAATGTAAGGTGGAATGTGTAGAGTCTATCTATTAGATCTCGTACCTTGGGAGTTGGAACCCTTTTACCATTGTTTTTTCAGGTCTTTATAGGTGTTGCTCTGATGATTGCGAGTAACCATCCCTCATTGATTTGGACGGGATCTTCTCCGGGATTGGTGATAACGGCTGTCCATTTACCCAGTCTCATTAAATCCCCACTGAGTATCATCGAGAGCTTAACTGTCGAGTGAGCTGTTCGCTTGACTGGGTATTACTCCGCCTTAATGACTTGCAGGCACTAAATGGGTCGGATATCTTAACATTGTCTCGTGATCCGTACCCATGCACCAACAATGGCCTGCATCATTTGTGTCTCAGGAAACTGTGCCGATCGAGACCCCATGATGTGTATTCTCCTTAAATGCACATAGTTCTTGAAATGTTTGATTTGATTTGTGCTGCCAAAAATCTTTCATTTCTGAATCGATCCTCACCGCTTCTTGAGGCTGGTCTCAAATACATGTCGCTCATTGGTCATCAGTTGGTTAAGCTCCTCCATATAAAAGAAAGGGTTGGGAAGAAAAATACTTTCTTGCTCCCCTACATTTTCATTTCGAAAGCTTGATTCCTTTGTTTCTTCCTTTGGAGTTTGCTTGATCCTGCTAAGGTACCTTCCCTAACCGATCTTGACTCCTCGCTAGATCAATATAAGCATGTTTCAACTGGTTAGGATACAAGAGCAATCTTACGACGAGCTCATGGCATGCCTTCGTCTTCCTCAACGCGATGATGTTCCTGGTAAAGGGAAAGGGGTTCTAACTAAACCAGCTCCTCCCATTCGTCAGAGGGATTCGAGCTCAGAGGTTCCCAGAGTGATTTTGGAGATGGTGCCCGAGTTTTCCCTTGATCTGGTTGTTGAGGTTTGGTCGGGATGCATCTGTCCTCCTTTTAGGGTTTGCCCAGTTTTGACGAGAGAGTTTGCTTTCCTCGAAAGAATGAGGTTGGAGAGTACCCCACTACTTTTCGTTTTGGGCTTCGCTTTCCTCTTCACCCCTTCATTATAGAGATCTTGTGCTCTTTGGGGCTCTCTCTGTTAACTTGCACCCCAAGCCATTTCCTCCATAGTCTGCTTCATCGTGCTTTGTGAGCTTTGCGGGGTTCGACCATCCGTGTGGCTGTTTAAGTAATTCTTCTGGATTATATTCGACACTTGCAAGGTGTGGTATCACATCGTTGCTTGCCCGATGATGAGGCGTATATATGATCTCCCGCTCTCTGATCCTAGTTGGGCGGATACATTTGTGTTCGTTGTTCTCCCCGATCTAGGATCGATGCTTAATGGTTGGAGTTCTCTAAGTACCGACCTCGATGAAGGGTCCAAGCTAGCACCAGTGGAGGTTGAGGCCAGGTTGAGGCCGAGAGAAGTTGAGGCGGCTAAACTCCTTTTGAGTCGACCGTGGCGAGAGAGGTCGACTTTGTATCTGTTAGATGGCCATCGACTAAAGACCGTTTTGTGGAGTCCAGGTAATGTATACGGCTTCTGTGTATTTATCGCAGCCATTCACGATAATTATATCCGTTGTTTGCAGATATGACTATAGGAGCTCACAGAAACGTGGACCCTGTACTGGGTCAAGTTTGGAGGGAACAACACAAGAAGAAAAGGAGCACTGAGTAATTAAGCGCCCGGTCTCCCCTTCCCATCAGTCAGAGTTCTGCCTCCGAAGGATGTGAGGATAGGCAGACCTCCAGGTCATCTTCACGTGCCTCATCGAGGGAGGCCCCTAGTCGAGCTATCGCTCGTATTGTTCCACACATTGCCTCAATCATTGTTTTGGAGCCGCTGGTGGTGGGAGATGCTGACACAGTTGTGGTTCTTGAGCCCACCGAAATTGTCAGCAAGAAACGGGGCCCATCTTCCTATGAGGAGGAGGAGTCAGAAAAAGGAGGCGGGTCGAGGAGGCAAACCCTCTGCTTTCACCAATGGCAAAAGGTCGGGAGGTGGCCACTCTCGATTCTCAGGGGAAGACTGAGACCCACGTGGCTCCTCTTTTAGACAAATGGCCATGGGGCGGTATCGAGTCATCTGCTCCCTTGGTCGGCCTGATCCCATCAGAGTTCGATCGAGTTCTGCTGCTCAACCAGCTCTTGTCTTATTCCTTAGGACTTCTTCGAGGCAAACCTCATCAGCTTCCTTTCATCATCGGGAGAGAATATTCGGCCCTGTTGGACTTTGGGATGACTGCTCGGTTGGTGGAGAACTCCATCCTGCCTCGGGATTTGGAGCTCCTTCAAGGGTTATACCTTGAAAGGGTGGACAACTTCTTTGCAGGGAGCGGATATCAGGTACGTCGTTCGCCATTTGTCTATTGACTTGCAATTTGGCCGCTTCTGACTGATGCTTTCTGCAGATGTCCATCCTTGGCACTGTATTGCGTCGCATGTCGTCGACATAATTGAAAGAGGATGGCGGGTGGAGGCTTCTGAGAGCAAGGCGTCTGAGCTCGTAGCCCGGATGAGGAAGACAGAAGAAGATCTGAAGAGATCCTTTGTGGCCAAGGCCGAGGCCGAGTGGGTAGCCGTGGAGGCCAAGAATAGCCTCTCGTCCATGTCTGACCTCTAAAAATCCACTGAGATTCAATGGAGGATGGAGAGGTCCCAGCTCTAGGCCGACCTCGAAGCTTCGAAGAAATAAGAAATCAAGCTTCGAGCCAAAGCTTCTGACTCAGAGAGGTGGGTAGAGGCTTACAAGGTGGAGGTAGCTGAGCTCCAAGCCAAATCCGTCGAGTCTGAGAGAGCCGTCGTGATACATAAGGAGGAGCTCACAGCGAGATTCACAAAGGCGATGGAAGCTTTCCAAAATGTCTTCATGCCGATGGGTGCTCCTTCCTCCTAAACATAGGTTTTATGTAACCTGTTTGTTTTGAAAGGAAATAAAAGAACTTTTGAGTTTTTGAGTATCTTTCGTTTGAGCATATGTGCGTGTTTGGCCCCTCACGACTCAATTTTCTACTTTTAAAAAATCGATGGTAAGTTAGGTCGTTGAGACATCAGGCATATTCACCCAACAAATATGATCTTTTAGATCATAGACCATGGGGGCACGTTTCGTTTGGTGACGAGGGACAAGGCCCCTTCGACTTAGGATCGATGACACTCGAGGGTCATTTAGTGGCGAGGGGCAATCCCTCGGCTTACGGCTGACGACGAGGTTCGTTCGGTGGCGAGGGGCGAGACCCCTTCGATTTAGAATCGACGACGCTCGAGGGTCGTTCAGTATCGAGGAGAGATCCCTCGACTTACGGCTGAAGACGAGGGTCGTTTGATGGAAAGGGGTGAGGCCCCTTCGACTTATGGCCGACGACGGTCGAGCGTCGTTTAGTGGCGAGGGGCAATCACTCGGATTACGGTTGACGACGAGGGTCATTCGGTAGAGAGGGACGAGGCCCCTTCGACTTACGGTTGACGACGGTCGAGGTTTGTTCAATGGTGAGGGGCAATCCCTCGGCTTATGGCTGACGACGAGGGTCATTTGGTAGCGAGGGGCGAGGCCCCTTCAACTTACAGTCGACGACGATTTTAAATCATTAGATAGATAGTAGAAGTGATGAACTTTGTATTTATCATAAATTGGCGTAAAATAAAAAACAAAGGTAAGTTTCGATCACCTTATTGCTTGCACAATCATTGATAGTACTTCTGCAAATGCTCAGCATTCCAAGGATGGATAGCTCCCTGTCATCCATTGTAGTGAGTCGGTAGGTGGCCGGGCCGAGAACATCGATCACCTTGTAGGGGCCTTCACACTTTGCAGCGAGCTTTCCTTGTTTGAGAATATTAGGAGTGAAGGCAGCCCATACGTAACACCAAGTCACATATCCAGAAACTGTGCCCATGTACTTTGGAGTTGCAGTATCGAGCCATACATCTCTTTTGTTCAATGAGGGTCACCAAGTCTTGTTCGCGAACTTCGTCGACCAACTGTAGGTTGAGCTCGAGTCCCTCTGAGTTTCTCTCCTCATCGTAGTATTGGAGGCGAAGTGGTCGCTTATTAACCTCTATTGGGACAACAGCTTCGCAACCATAAGCAAGCATGAATGGTGTTTCACCTATTGAAGTTTTTGGGTTGTTCTGTATGACCACAATATGCCGGAGATCTCTTCTAGACATGTTCCCTCGAGTCCAGCTATCCTCTTCCACAGTGGTCCGAGGATGCATTTATTAGCAACCTCTGCCAGTCCATTGGATTCGGGATGGGCGATAGAGGCAAAATGCAGCTTGTTCTTCAACTCGGAGTAGAAATCCCTGAAGCTAGTGCTGTCAAATTACGTCCCGTAGTTTGTCACAATGGATTAAGGAATGCCATACCGACAGACAATGGATTTTTAGACGAAGCTTCTGACTTCCTTCTAGGTAATTCGGGCCAAGGGTTCTGCCTCGATCCATTTAGTGAAGTCGTCGATCACCACTATCAGGAATTTTCGATGTCAGCTTGCTTGTTTGAATGGACTAAGGATGTCCAATCCCCACTGAGCAAAGGGTACTAGACTAATGACAGGGATCAGATCAGTTGGAGAGGCTGAGCCGATCCTTGAGAACTTCTGGCAAGTCGGACACTTCCGCACATACTCGATCGCCTCTTCGAACATGGTTGGCCAGAAGTAACCTTGCCTTACGGACTTCAAGGCTATGGTTTTCCCTCTGCAATGGTTCTCGCAATCACCTTCGTGGATCTCCTGGATCACATAGTACGCTTCCTGCGGGACTAAACATTTGAGGTAGGGGAAGACATCATACCTGGTCCATCGTCTTTTATACAATGAACCGTCTAGCAGGACAAATTGGTAGGCCTTTAGTTCTAGCTTTCGTGCCTCGACAGGGTCTGTCGGCTTCTCCCCAGTGTTTAGGTAACGGATTATGGGATCCATCCAAGTGACTTCTTGGTCGATGCTTAGCAGCTCCTATTCCAACACGCTTGGTTGTGGCAGTTGTTGCACGAACACTGTTCGACCAAGTCCCGCAGGGGAGGAAGATGCGAGCCTCGAAAGGGCATGGACTCGGTGATTCTTCGACCTTGGTACATGGTGGATCTCTACTCATCTGAACTTGGTGAGCTCCACTTTAGCAACTTACATGTAGATCTGCATTGTGTCTTCGCGGGCCTCGAAACCTCTGTTCAATTGGTGGACGACAAGATTGGAATCGCTGAGTAGTTGGACCACATTTTCCCCTAGCGACCGAGCCAACCAGTGCCCGTTGATGGCCGCTTCATACTCCGCTCCATTATTCGTGGTTTGGAAACCAAAGCGGAGAGCATACTCAAATATGTTGCCCGCTGATGTTTGAACAATTATTTCGGCCCCGCTTCTGGTTTGAGTGACCGAACCGTCCACTTGTACGATCCATATTCACTCGTCTTCAATTGTATCGGTCGATGAATTGAGACCTGTCGAGGGAGAAGAGGTAGCACTGGGTTGTATGTTAGTAACATGTACCTCTTCCGGCGGGTTGTCGTCTTAAGTGAGTTCGACGATAAAGTTGGCTAGAGCTTGCCCTTTGATGGTGGTCCTCGGCTTAAACTAGATATCAAACTCGCTCAGTTCGACTACCCACTTCGTCATTCTCCCTGAACGATCCTGCCTATTCAAGGTCTGCTCCAAGGGAGTATCGGTGAGGACCAAGATGGTGTGCGCTTGGAAGTATGGTCGTAGCCTTCTTGCTGATTAGATCAGTGCGAACGACATCTTCTCTATTCTTGAATAATTTACCTCTGCACCCCAGAGGACTTGACTGACATAGTAAATAGGTCATTGTACCCCCGAGTCCTCCTTGACGAGTGCGGATCTTACGACTTCTATGGTAGCGACAAATAAATGATGAGTTGGTCATCCTTATCTGATATGGTTAGAAGCGGTGGGCTGCAGAGGTACTCTTTTAGTTCAGAGAAAGCTTTTTTGCAATCCGCATACCATTCGACGACCCTCTTTCCATCCGTGGTGGATGCTATCGCCTTTCTCAATACTTTGAAGAAATGCAAAGACCTCTCGGCCAACTTAGACAAGAACCGACCCAAAGCTGCTATTCTCCGATTCAGTCTTTGAAGCTCTCTGATGGTGGGTGGCTCCTTCATCACCATGATCGTTGCAAACTTGTCGGGGTTAGCCTCTATCCCTCGGTTTGTCAGCATGAAACCGAGGAACTTTCTCGATCGGACTCCAAAAGTACATTTGGCGGGGTTCAGCCGAAGGTTGTAGCGTCGAATTTGTGCAAATGTCTCCCAGAGATCTGCAATTTGGTCGCTGGCTTCTTCGACTTGACCAGCATGCCATCAACGTAGACCTCCAGGTTTCGCCCGATTTGAGCCTCGAAGACTCCGTTTATCATAAGTTGGTACGTGGCCCCCTGCATTCTTCAAACCAAATGGTATATTTGTATAACAGAAAATACCTCGATCGGTGATGAAAGAAGTCTTTTCTTTGTCTTCCGATGCCATTTGGATCTGGTTGTAGCCTAAGAACGCATCCATGAAGCTAAGGAGTTCATAGCCCGAGGCATTGTCGATTAGATGGTCGATCCGGGGCAGGGGTAGATATTCTTCGGACAGGCTTTGTTGAGATCAGTGAAGTCGATGCACATTTGCCCTTTACCATTTGCCTTCTTCACCATCACGACATTTGAGAGCCAATCGGGTTATTTGACATCCCGAATGAAGCCCGCTTCCAGAAGTGGATCCACTTTCTCGATTGCGGCCTTCATCTTTTCACCCCCCATGTTCCTCTTCTTCTGCTTCATAGGTTTGGAAGTCGGGTCAACTTCCAGTTTGTGGGATATTACCTCGGGAT
This sequence comes from Scilla litardierei, assembly GCA_030789695.1. Classification (NCBI taxonomy): domain Eukaryota; kingdom Viridiplantae; phylum Streptophyta; class Magnoliopsida; order Asparagales; family Asparagaceae; genus Scilla; species Scilla litardierei. The sequence goes on along the minus strand of CM061137.1, from coordinate 11,113,957 downwards.
CGATGCCGGGCATGTCCCTCGGGGACCAGGCGAAAATGTCTGCATGCTATCTCAAGAGAGCGATCAATTGATCTCTTAGGTCAAAAGGGAGCATCGACTCGATGGTGACGGTCTTCCCTTCATCTTCAGAGATCTGGATGTTCTTCGTCTCTTCGATTTCTACGGGTGGCTGATCCTCACCTTTGGGTTCGACTGGATCTGTTTACCCCACCCTTCTCAAAGCGGTGACAGAGTGTAACACGACCGGGCTTGCTTTTGATTTCCTCTCGCCTTCTAAACTCCCTCAGGAGTCTGGAATTTAATCATTTGATGGAAGGTCGAGACCACCGCTTCTATAGCGTTGAGCAGAGGTCTACCGATGATTCCATTATACGCTGAGTTGATCTTCACCACTATGAAGTTGGTCAGGCGAGTGATCTGTCGCAGATACATGTTGGATCCTGCCAAAACAGAGTTAGGATCGATAATATGAAGTTTAGACTTACGCTTGCGTATGCGGCACGGTAGTCTACGAACTTCGCCTTCGGATTCGCCACGACGGATCGAGTCTTCTCACGAACGGAGTAAGGCTACTAAATCCACAATCTAAATCTCTACTTTAGATTAAGAACTTGGATAGAGGAAGAGAAAGGATTTCTGCAGAGCTTCGCTAGAATGAAGTTGCATGCATGAATTTCATGCAAAAAGGTGTAAGAAATGGCTTACCCTTGGGTCTTATTTATAGCCCCCAAGGTAGTTATTTTAGGGTAAGTTGTTCCTTTGGAACAACTTAATTAAGGTGTACCATGATACATGGCACATTATAAGCTTAAGTTGTACCATATGCATGGTACAACATAAGCTTAAGATATTCCCCCTTTATAAGCCATATGTCGCATGCACTTATGCATATAAAATGCGACTTTCCCACTCATCCAGAGATCCTCTCCGCAAGGGAACAGATTCCCTTTGTACATGACTTCGTGTACGCGACGTTCGAGGTCCGTATTCTCTCATACATCCCCCACAAGGGTGTACAAACGTCTTCCATATCCAACATCTCCCACTCACACTTGAGGGGATTGTAAGAGAACGTCTTTCCCTTAGTTCTTTCATCTATCATACCGAGAAATAGACCGTGCGACCGTCATGCGTGTAGAGTCTGTTGTTGTGCACTTGTTAGAGATACACAACGACCTCGAAGGTGCAAAGTTGAGTAGTTCAACGCATGCTTTACCCTAGATTATTTCTTCGCATTTCTTATACTTTATATTCAACAATTGAATCCCATCTGGATTACAATTGGCTGGCCAGCTTTGAATCATTAAAGTCCAAATGCGAATATGAAATCAATCTTCCTCTTCTTGCGAACCTTCTGATCTTGACTTGATTCGCTTTTCTAACGTGCCCCGCCGAGCTGAATTATCATAGCCCATTAGTAACACGCTAAGATAGCGATCATCTCGTCAAATCTGAAGGAACCAATTGGAGTCCTTGAGGGTAAGAGTTAAGACCCGTATGGCCTTTGAGTCTCATATAATAGCAAACACTATTGCTACTAACTCAGTGGTCGAAATGCATACGTGGTATGAACACGTATTACAACATCACTCCTTTCCCAGGGAGAGTATGTCTTAATGATGTTGTACAGATGAAAAAAAACAGACACCACAGTGCCTATCTTTTTGAGTCCCCTTACTACTCGTGAAATATTCACGGACTCTCATCCTGCATAAGACAGATAGGATTTAAAAATCCTATGAGATCTCTTTCAAATATCCTTGTGATACAGATCTCAGATCTTTTGTAAGCATCCATATGATGCAGATCTTTCATTCGACTATATTGTTTAAGTCATGACTCTAAATCATTCGTCTAATGATTTTGACTTTAAACTAGTCTCATCTCTATCTTATCCATCTGATAAGATAAGGCGGTTGCTCATGTGAGAGAGCCAACCTTTATCTGTCCGACATACACACAATTTAGCTGAGATTTCAAAAATGTACACAAACATTTCTTAAGAAATTCATATGCAATGTTTGAAAAAGAACTTATTCTTTTATTAAATTTGATCTTTCTTAGACATGGGAATATATATTGGTACAACTCAGCTCATACGCAATCCTTGGGATGATAAGTGTTTATAAAACACATTTCTGGGGATCGCTTTCGTAAGCTGATCCTCTATCATCTCATGCGTAGATATGTACCTTATGTCTACCTTCTTGGTTTTATCATAGTCTTTTGCAAATCTGCAGTTCCTTTAAGATACTGCATTATCCTCTTAACCGCTTTCCAGTGTTCTTTCCCTGGGTTGGATTGGTAACAGCTTACCATTTCCAACGGCAAAACAGATGTCCGGTCTCGTACACACCATAGCGTACATAAGACTATCAACTGCACTGGAATATGGAACTTTTTCCATAATTTCCTTTTCCTTTTGGTTCTTTGGACACGATTCCAGATATAAATTATCGCATATGCTTATATGAATATCAATGGACTTGCAGTCCTGCATATTAAATCGTTCTAGAACCTTCTTTATATAAGTCTCCTGTGAAAGAGAAAGAAGTTTCTTCGAACGATTCCTTGAAATCTTAACTCCAAGGATATATGCGGCTTTTCCTATGCCTTTCATCTCAAATACTGATGAAAGCCAAGCCTTGATACTCATCACAAAGCCCTTGTCATTTCTGGCTATTAAAATGTCATCTACATATAGAGACATGATAATATACTTGCTTTTAATCCTCTTGATATATACTCAGTTATCTTCATCAAGCATGGAAAAATCCATTTGATAAGACAACTTCTTGAAATCGTATATACCATTGCCTCGAGGATTATTTAAGACCATATATGGACTTACAAAGTTTACAAACCTTATGTTCGTTTCCTTCTTTTACAAACCCTGTTGGTTGTTCCATATAGATCTCCTCGTCCAATTCTCCATTGAGAAAGGCAGTCTTTACATCCATCTGATGTAATTCGAGGTATAAGCAAGCTACCATTGCCAGAATCATGCGAATCATTGTAAAATGCACAACAGGTGAGAAGGTCTCTTCGTAGTCTATCCCTTCCTGTTGCGTAAAACCTTTCGCGACAAGGCGAGCTTTATATCTGTCAATAGAGCCATCAGCCTTATGCTTGATCTTGAGAACCCATTTGTTCCCAATTGCTCTATGTCCTCTGGGTAAGTTAACTAAGTCCCAGACTTGGTTAACTCGCATGGATTTCAATTCCTCCTTCATCGCTTCCATCCATTTGTCTTTCGCAGGGCATGATGCGGCCTGTTTGAAAGTAGCAGGCTTGTCATCATCTTGTAGTAAAGTCATAAAGGTTTACCTCAAATCTTAGAGGAGCCAACCTTGTACGACTACTACGTTGTATTTGAGATTTCTTCAAGTCCTTGTTGACTCGAATTTAGATCAATTCTAATATCACTCCCACTTGGAATGTCGTTAGAATTGCTCCCACTTGGATCATTATTCCCGTATGGAATAGGATAATCGTCATTCGTATAATCCATTGGTGAAGGTTGAAACGTATTTTCGTTTTCACCAAGAATTCTCCCACTCGAATGAGGTAATCCTTCTTGATCATAAATCTCAAATAAAGATAAGTCCTGACTTATCTCGCCCTGTCTTGGAAACTCGTTTTCCAAGAAAGTGACATCCCTTGACTCAAACTCAATTAGCCCACCATTGTCTTCCTGACTAACAAAAAATATAACCTTTGGAGTTTTCTGCGTATCGTATAAAGATACGTTTCCTTCCCCTTGGCCCAAGTTTGCCATACTTATGGGAGGAAATATGTGCGTAGAATGCACAACCCCAAGGTTTCAAAATGTTTAAGTCAGGAGACCTTTGGTTCCACAACTCATAAGGAGTGGAGCTAACTGATTTCGAGGGTACTCGGTTCAAAATGAAAGCGGCCGTCAATAATGCATCACCCCAAAAGGTGATTGGCAAGTTAGCTTGCTCCATCATTGAACGGACCATTTTTCATTAAAGTCCTATACCTCCTTTCTGCAAAACCAATTTGTTGAGGAGTATAAGGCATAGTTACCTGATGTACTATGCCTTTTTCATCACAAAGTTCCTTTAAACTTGTTGACTGATATTCACCGCCCCTATCGGTTCGCATGACCTTAATCTTGCGATCTAATTGATTCTCCACTAAACTCATATAGTTTTTAAAGCAGGTTTAGTGCTTTCACTTTGTGGGATATCAAATAGATATGACCAAATCGGGTGCAATCATCAATAAAAGTGATGAAAAATAGGACCTCCCGCGTCTTGTCTTGACATTCATCGGACCACATATGTCCGAATGGATAAGCTGTAATGGAACCTCGGCCCTTGTGACGGTTCCAAACGGCTTGCGACAAGATTTCCTCACAAGGCAATGTTCGCAGGTCGACATTTCAACCTTTGAAACATTGGATAGAAGGCCACGTTTGGCAAGTCTATCCATACGCTTTGGTCCAATATGACCAAGCCTTGTGTGCCAACAAATTATATTAGACTCATTAGGCAAATAATTTGTCACAAGGAAATTTTCATTACATGAGGAATTTATACATTGTACTTATTACAATAAATCCTTTGAAAAACAAACCCAGTACCAATAAAGGAATTATTACAAAAATAGGTCCATATTACAACCATGAAGGAACCAACTATAACCAAGACCCATTAAATTGACCACAGTATTAATATTCCTTTGAATATATGGAATGAAGAGAACATCATGAAGTAGGAAAGTGCGGCCGTTGTCCAAGACTAGCTTGCGAGTCCCAACGCCTTTCACTTCAACACGTGTGTTGTTTCCTACATTGATCCACTTCATTCCTTGGGGTATCCGGTGATACTCCACGAAGGACCGTCTGTCCTTTGCTATGTGGTCGGTGGTACCTGAATCAATTATCCAAAAAAATGGATTAGATTCCACAAGAAATAGTGAACTAGAAACACATATGTAACTAGTATTACAAGTTACCTCGTCACTTCTACTCGTACACGAACGAGCATAGTGACCGAGCTTGTTGCACTTGAAGCACTTGATCCTTTTCAAGTCTTTCTTCTTGTGCCATTTCTTGTGCCCACCCTTATGTTTGGGTTCCTTGGTGGACTCAGGTTGCTTATTACGTTCATTAGAAGACTTCGAACGATCTTTACGTTTCTTTCCCCCGTGTGAGGAACTAGCAACCATGTGCACTTCTGCACTTGGCTTGGCAGCCGCAAGCCGCTCTTCCTCTAATTCGAGGTGCTTGGAAACATCGTTGAAGGTCTTGATGCTCTCATTATGAGTGAGATGCATCTTCATCTGATCCCACCCATTTGGTAGGGAACGTATGACTGCTTGGATTTGTTGCTCATCCGTGAGCACATGACCTGCGTCCTTTAACTCTGAGATAAGGTTCGCCATATGTCGCAGATGTTTCCCCATGGAATGATCTGGACGTTTCTTATATGTATCGAACTTTATAGTTAAGGCGCGAAGTTTGGACACCGATGTGCCACCGAACTTCTCCTCTAGCTTGGACCATATGTCCATGGCTAGGTCATATTCTCGGAAGATGCGCATTATGTCATCAGCCATACTGCTTAATAACGTAATGCGCGCTATCTTATTCTTCCGAGACCAAGCATCAAAAGCTTCCTTATCTCGTCTGTGTTGGGCCGTAGTGCCCAACTCGGGTTCAATCATTACGTTCTTTAGAGTTTCGAGCACTTCTTGCTCCTCTAAAACGTATTGTATCTTAATGGACCAAAGTTTGTAATTATCGCCGTTGAGTTTTTCACCTTTGTTTAACTCAGCGACGATATTCTTTGAAGCGGAAGACATTTTACTTTTAAAATGCTGCAAAAAACACAAAACCGAAGGTTCGATCAAAACATTGCATAAAAATTCTTAAAATATAACTCCCACTTGAAATGATAATAGAGTATCCCATTTGGATAGTTCTAAAAATTCAAATCCCACTTGGAATTATATTATATTTGATAAGTTACTTTCGAAAAATATTGAAGATGTTGTTCTAGAATCGAAAAGGTCTCTATGATTCCAATCACCATCTAGAACAACCTTCAATATTCCCCCATCACTTATCAAACAATAGTACTCTTATAGTACTAGCAGCGAAAAACGAGTATTTGATAAGTTACTTTCGAAAAATATTGAAGATGTTACTCTAGAATCGGAAAGGTCACTATGTTTCCAATCACCATCTAGAGTAACTTTCAATATTTCTCCCTCACTTTATCAAATGTTAGTACTCTTATAGTACTTTGCAGCGGAAAAGCGTTTTTGAAAACATATTTTTCAAAACGAATTTAAAATACATTGGCTAATCTCCGTAGAGTAGAGCCCAACGTCATAAGTTCATTGGCTAATCTCCGTGGAGTAGAGCACAATGACATGGCTAATCTCGCATGAAGTAGAGCATTACGGCTAATCTTCAAGGAGTAGAGCACAATTACATAAGTACATTGGCTAATCTCGCATGAAGTAGAGCACTATGGCTAGTCTTCAAGGAGTAGAGCCCAAGTTAAAAAAAAACTTCATTAAAACGTTAGTCCCGTATGAACTAGTCGGCACTGTGGTTAGCCCCGTATGGGCTAATCGGCACATTCGAGTTTTGACCAAGGCCTTTTGTCACCCCGTATGGGTCAGTAGGCAAGTTTGCAATCGACCCAGGCCTTCTGCCGAATTGGTCGACCAAAAACACCAAATTGGTCGACCAATTTTTGGTCGCAACTTCTTCCCGGCCAGGGCCTCTGCCCTGGCCGGGGCTTGGCCAAGGGCCGGCCAGGGCCTCTGCCCTGGCCGGCCAGGGGCCTTGGCCCCCTCGGCCAGGGCCTCTGCCCTGGCCGAGGGGCCGGCCAAGGCCGGCCAGGCCCTGGCCGAGGCCAGGGCATTGGCCCTGGCCTCTGCCAGGGCAGGCCAGCCGGCCCTGGCCTCTGCCAGGGCCGGCCAGGCCGGCAGGCCTTGGCCAAGGCCGGCCTGGCCTTGGCCGGCCACTGCCGGCCTGGCCATGGCCGGCCATGGCTTGGCCATGGCCGGTCATGGCCAATGCCATTTGGCATTGGCTGGCCATGGCCCCTTTGGCCATGGCCGGCCACCCCCTTTGAATGGGGTTGCCACACACATTCCTCCCCCTTGATGGGGTGGTCGCCGGTGGTTATTGGCCGTAGCCAACCCCCTCCGCTTGGGGAGGGGGGTGCATGGCCTTCATAGCCCATTTGGCCATGGTGCACATGCACCAAATTTCCTCTTACCCGATGGAAATAACTACCATCATCTTCCTCGATGAAGCACCCGTTCGTCGATGAAGCACCCGTTCGTCGAGAAATTAGTTATTTCCTAATGGCCGTGTGCCAAAAATGAAAAATAACATACTACGTGAACGGTCGGTTCTTCCCGTCACGGAGAGTTCCTACCATATCCGTAATGATAGGAGACCCTAACGTGAAAAGAACAACCGCTGCGTTCTCTCCGTCACGAAGCGTTCCTACTATATCCGTAATAGTAGGAGACCCATTCGTGAAAAAGACAACGACTCGTTCATAGTTTCGATGGGGCGGTGGTTTGACCGGGGCGAACCCATTTGGCTCTGATACCAATGTTGGATCCTGCCAAAACAGAGTTAGGATCGATAATATGAAGTTTAGACTTACGCTTGCGTATGCGGCACGGTAGTCTACGAACTTCGCCTTCGGATTCGCCACGACGGATCGAGTCTTCTCACGAACGGAGTAAGGCTACTAAATCTACAATCTAAATCTCTACTTTAGATTAAGAACTTGGATAGAGGAAGAGAAAGGATTTCTGCAGAGCTTCGCTAGAATGAAGTTGCATGCATGAATTTCATGCAAAAAGGTGTAAGAAATGGCTTACCCTTGGGTCTTATTTATAGCCCCCAAGGTAGTTATTTTAGGGTAAGTTGTTCCTTTGGAACAACTTAATTAAGGTGTACCATGATACATGGCACATTATAAGCTTAAGTTGTACCATATGCATGGTACAACATAAGCTTAAGATATCCCCCCTTTATAAGCCATATGTCGCATGCACTTATGCATATAAAATGCGACTTTCCCACTCATCCAGAGATCCTCTCCGCAAGGAAACAGATTCCCTTTGTACACGACTTCGTGTACGCGACGTTCGAGGTCCGTATTCCCTCGTACATCCCCCACAAGGGTGTACAAACGTCTTCCATATCCAACAATACATACCCAAAGTCATCGGTATGGTGTGACTCGTCTCAAAATATGTGAGCGCTACTCCCAAGTGCAAGAGATCAAAAAAAGTAATAATCCTGGTGAGTCCAGGTATCGTATCCATGGGACAATTGACCTGCAAAACCACGAATTTCAGTTTGTAAAGAGTACTAAAACGATAATAACCAACCACCTAAAGATATGGTATCAAGAGTTTAGAATAACAAAAGAAAATCCTATGATAACTACGATGAATTCGATATGGGTACTAACATGGAGAGTATGTGTCGGTAGTGATTTCATTAGGGTGTGTGCAATCAATGATTATTAGTATCTTTTCTATGACTCAACGTTTCATCCGGTTAGGGCGCGAGAACGGCGGAAAATATGGCGGTAAATGAACATCGAAAAGTGCCTTAAATATCGAATAAAGTACTAGTTTCATGAGGAAAATAATCTTATGTGCCCACAATGGTCACGCCACGAATAAGTCCAGAGGTCATATTCGATCCAAGTACACCAACAACGATAATACTTGAACAATACGTGTAGAAACTAACAAAATACGCGATTATACAATGCAAATAGGTCGAAAAGATATCAAAATCAATGATTACGACACCCTAACTACATCAACACCAACACATATGAAGATTAACCACGCATGGAGAGAATATATTCAGTATTCATAGACAAATACATCATTAAAACCTCAAAATACGTGAACAAAACTTCAAATACAAGCCAAATACGCAAAATACAAGGCTAAAGATAGGAAAAATGTCACCAATTCTCCCCAAATAGCCCCAAATCTCCTTCAGATGATAGAACTAGCATCTGTCCCTAGGGCCTTCAAATTGCATGTCGAAATACGGCTCCTAGAGCGTCCAATACGCTAGAATACGCAACAAAACCTTAGAATACGCTTAAATAATAAACATTGCGGGTTTAATGTGCTTTTCGCATCCAAACCCGCACCCATTTCGCATCCAAACCCGCTCCAAAACCGCTGGATTATCGCAGCTGTAGGATTGATGTGGGATTTAACTGGATGAGGACGCATGTCCAGCTTCGCGGGTCACCGCCCGCTTTACATCCGAGCTCGATTTGGAGTGACTCTCGGCCGTTGGATCGCGATCGGAGGGCTCTCAGATCGCCGCATCGCCCGAATCGTGAGTTACGCTTCGGACCGTTGGATGAGTAATCAACGGCCTACAAGTGGCAACGTTGCCCGCCAAGATGCCTCTGTCTGCTTCGTTCGGAAGCGAATGCATGCCGTTTGATCGGAGATCGACGGCTAAGAAGCTGCCGCTTCCTCCGCAAGTTGAGGCCGTAGGATGAGGCACAGACGGAGGAGATGATGCCACGTGGCAAGAAGGATGCGGGATACGTATGGCGGCGCGTATTTTGTATTTTCTTGCGTATTTCTCCATTTAAAATGATATTCTGCATTCAAAAATACACAGTAATTAGCACAGATCTCAGAAAAATACAAATAAATAGTCATTGGAATCATGAGATCGATATCTAGCCATGAAAAATATAAAAAGTGTAGAAATACTCAGTTTATAGCTGTTTTGTGCTCAAATCAAGTGATTTCTCTAATAAATGATGATATTCAAAATACAAACGTATTAGAGACCAATTAAGCATCATATAAGCACAAAATAGGGCTAAATGGGGTGTTTAATATGCAATATTCAACCCAAATCACCCCCCAACTAGCGATTTGCTAGTCCCTAGACAAAAAGAGACTAGGATGATTAATAAAATTATAAATTCTATCAATCGCTTATGGCATGGCTCAATAATACGCTTTCCAACATAATTTAGACCATCAATATACATAATCCATGAATAAGATCAATCACATGATATTTTCTCTAATTTAATTTGAATAAATAACATGCAAGCATCATTTTACGCAGGTGAAAGTATAACATGTCGTTATATTCCAGTTTTCTCATTTCCAAGGAATTGGCATCTCAAAACGATCGTTCAAATCATGGGTATTGAAGTTGCTTAGTTTATTCACCATTTCTCTTTTTTTTTCTTTTTTTTGTTCCGCTTAACGCGCATAAAGCAACATTTGCAGAAAATGTATAACTTGGACCACTCCATCAAATGAGTGAGGTTCCGGTCAATGGCTCCCAAATCAGACGATAATAGGGCATTAGGCCAAAAAGGACCACTCGGACTGTACTACTCGAGCCAACCACGTTATTTATTCAGTGACATGCTTATTCATTTTTTTCTTCTGTTTCTTCATTTTTTCTCATTTTTTCCTTTTTTTATTCGTAAGCAACTCAACACCCATTCTTCGAACATAAACATTAATAACTACGACCAAATTCCTCTTCAACTTGAAGGCTATTCTAATAGATCGTGTATACTTAAGCTTTTTCATCATATTAGCATGCATGAAATAAATTCAAACTATTTCAAGATATTAACATGGCAATTGAAAGTTTTCATGAATAGCATATTAACGAGTAATTCCATGAAGGAAAAAAATTTAATTCAAGCCATAAACAATTTTTAGAACTCAATTAATGCATAATCATCCGCATTTGTGGTATGTGAAGGAGTTTTAAATGATGAGAATGGTGATTTATTCTTTTCTTTCGCCTTGTTTTTTTGAAAAAAATCCTAAGGTCTCATACACTCCCCCCCAACTAAAGATGGACATTCTTCTCAATGTCGAAAGGGGTACGAGTTTATTTAAAAGAAAGCACCCTAGAAAGCATATACAATCTATGCTAATGGAAAGAACACACCGTGGTAAAATGGCAGATCCCGAATCTTTAATGGTGGAGGAAGTTGTTATATTTGCTCCTTGCGCTCCTCGACAAGTATTCTTCCTCCAAAAGCTAAATTGGACCCCAGCAACACAACTCCAAGCATCTCTATAACTTGTTTACCAATGTCCTGCAAGAGATGAGTTATGTTAGTCCAGATTAGTTTAAAATTCTTCGCCATAAATATATTCCAAATGTAGTCATCAAAGTAAGTAAAGTAAAATAAAGCATGTTGATGAATACTCCCTGAAAGATATGCACTACTCTCGGTATGATGCTCAGCCATTGGGGAGAGGGATAAATGATTTTGGAAAAAAAATTGGGGAAAGAGTGGTTCGGGCTCCATAGCGATAATCTCTAAACCCGTGTCCCTTGCTGTCTCCTCCTTCCGTTCATCCAAAATTGCTAGCTCATCCTCTCCTTTGCACACGCTTCCTGCTATGTTAATGTTCTAATTTGTGCCTTCATCGTGACATGGCTCGCTCGGTATACATACAATAGAGAATGAACCCATATTAGATTCTTGAAATTGAATTTCAAAAGAATTATTTTCTTCTACACAAGTGGCAATCAGGATAAGATTTTCAATGGATTGCTGAATTTGCCGACTCCAAGCAAGGAAGTTTTCTTGGAATTGATGGGATGTGGCCTCCTGTGTCTGAATGAGCAATTGAACTTCCTCTTTCAAGGATTGCAATGGTACGTCTATGCTTTGGTCTCCTTGATTAAGGCATGAAGGCTCCGTTGAATCACACTCTGAAGTCTCTTTCATGATTTCTTCATTATCTTGTAAAGACTCCATGTATTTCCACGCCTCTGTCGGCGTCATGACTCCCAAGAATTCCTGCAGCTGTGGTCGTAGTCCAGATAGGAAGGACTCCATAAGCTCTTTCTTTGTGTACCCATGCTGCGGATAGCTCGATACTATGTCTGTGAACCTCCTCCAGGCCTGAAAGAAAGTTTCACAATCAGTCTGATTAAAACCAACGGTCTTAAGCTTCTTCATCCTATGTTTGTGTGCATCATTATACTCTGCATCATGCCAATTGTTTGTGTAATAGAAATTCATGTACTCCATTTTTATAAATTTTTTTATAAAGAGAAAACAAAACTAAAAAACTAATAAAAATCCTAAACTATAAGATGGAAAGATCTCACCGAATGTTCCTCCAAACGAACTGAAATTGTAGCTTGCAAGTACCGTTATCCCTGGCAACGGTGCCAAAAACATGGCACGTCTCAAAAGATGCGAGCGCTACTCCCAAGTGCAGGAGATCGAACAAGTAATAATCCTGGTGAGTCCAGGTATCATATCCATGGGACAACTGACCTGCAAAACCACGAATTTCAGTTTGTAAAGAGTACTAAAACGATAATAACCAACCACTTAAAGATATGGTATCAAGAGTTTAGAATAACAAAAGAAAATCCTACGATAACTACGGTGAATTCGATTTGGGTACTAATATGGAGAGTATGTGTTGGTAGTGATTTCATTATGGTGTGTGCAATCAATGATTATTAGTATCTTTTCTATGACTCAACGTTTCGTCTGGTTAGGGCACGAGAACGTCGGAAAATATGGCGGTAAACGAATATGGCAGTAAACGAACATCGAAAAGTGCCTTAAATATCGAATAAAGTACAAGTTTCATGAGGAAAATAAGCTTATGTGCCTGCAAGGGTCACGCCACGAATAAGTCCAGAGATCATATTCGATTCCAAGTACACCAACAATGATAATACTTGAACAATACATGTAGAAACTAGCAAAATACGCGATTATACAATGCAAATAGGTCGAAAAGATATCAAAATCAATGATTACGACACCCTAACTACATCAACACCAACACATATAAAGATTAACCACGCATGGAGAGAATATATTCAGTATTCATAGACAAATACATCATTAAAAGCTCAAAATACGTGAACAATACTTCAAATACAAGCCAAATACGCAAAATACAAGGCTAATGAGAGGAAAAATGTCGCCAATTCTCTCCAAATAGCCCCACATCTCCTTCAGATGATAGAACTAGCCTCTGTCCCCCAGGCCTCCAAATTTCATGGTGAAATACGGCTCCTAGAGCCTCCAATACACCAGAATACGCAACAAAACCCTAGAATACGCTTAAATAATAAACATTACGGGTTTAATGTGCTTAACGGGTTCAAACCCGCACCCATTTCGCATCCAAACCCGCTCCAAAACCGCCGGATGATCACATCCGTAGGATCGATGCGGGATTTAACTGGGTGAGGATGCGTGTCCAGCTTCGCGGGTCGCCGCCCGCTTTGCACCCGAGCTCAATTCGGAGTGACTCTCGGCCGTTGGATCGCGATCGGAGGGCTCTCAGATCGCCGTGTCGCCCGAATCGTAAGCTGTGCTTCGGACCGTTGGATGAGTGATCAACGGCCTACAAGTGGCCACGTTGCCCGCCAAGATGCCTCTGTCTGCTTTGTTCGGAAGCGAATGCATGCCGTTCGATCGGAGATCGACGGCTAAGAAGCTACCGCGTCCTCCGCAAGTTGAGGCCGTAGGATGAGGCGCGGACGGAGGAGATGATGCCATGTGGCAAGAGGGATGCGGGATACGTACGGCGGCGTGTATTTTGTATTTTCTTGCGTATTTCTCCATTTAAAATGATATTCTGCATTCAAAAATGCACAGTAATTAGCACAGATATCAGAAAAATACAAATAAATAGCCGTTGGAATGTGAGATCGAGATCTAGCCATAAAAAATATAAAAAGTTGCAGAAATACTCAGTTTATTGCTGTTATGTGTTCAAATCAAGTGATTTCTCTAATAAATGATGATATTCAAAATATGAACGTATTAGAGACCAATTAAGCATTATATAAGCACAAAATAGGGCTAAATGGGGTGTTTAATATGCAATATTCAACCCGAATCAGGGTGATGATGCCCACTACTGGAGCAGCGTGTCTGGGGAATCCTACAAGGGGTCCCAAACAGGGTCTCAACTCCATTGAAGACAGCCTAATCCTCTCCAATGTGGTGAGAAAAATCACATCGCACGAACTTCCTGTGTCGATGAGCAATCTATTCACGGCGATCTTGTTGATGGTAGATGTGATGACGACGACGTCATCATGTGGCAGTTTTACACCCTCTAGATCTTCATCTGAGAAGGATATAGGAGGTGTAGAGTCTCTGGGGCGTTTCTCCCCACGGCTATTGTCATCAACCTTCCGGCATAAGAACTTTGGAGTGAGGTTGATAGCTCCGGGTGCGGAGGTCCTTCCATTATTATGTTGAAGGAGTTGATACTGGGAGGCACCAAAGCATCTCTGGAGGGTGTTGATGGGTGAGTCGACAAGGTCGTTTTGTTGACATGGATGTCGACTCTGATTCCCACAGATGTGAATGGTTTTGGCAGACCCTTAGGGCTCAGATCCGTGCCCGTCCTACGTTGGACGGACTCACAACGAAAAAACATTAAACATGCTAAATATTTTAGCAAACCCTAAGGTGAGCCAGAACCTCGCCAAGATCTATGCCAACTTGGGGTGGATCTGACCACCCCAAGAGGGATTTAGTCTACTGTGACATTATTACAATTATATAAAAAAGCTACTAATTAACATACCCAGAATCTTGGCCTTGAGACATGCAAGATGTTCCGCACCACCTTCTTTCGCTCCTCGTAGCCGAGCCACCTTGCGTCCTCGAACCGATCTACCCGAGCCTCCTCCGAGCCGATCACTTGCCGAAGAAAGTTTCACTTGTGCAGACCCGCGTCAATGACGTCTGGATCCGATCCAAACCTCCTCGTAGTCTTACTAGGACCCAATGGGAGGATATGAAGAGAAAGAGGAGAGGAATATTTAAGTTTTACGATCGAGCGTGCTCAAAAGTCAGGAGCTTCTCGAATCGTTCACTTGGTGCGTTTTTCAACGAAGAGGAGGCACCCCTATTTATATAGGGAGTCGGCTCCTCCCTTTTCGTCACGAGTAATGTGTGACAAACTTAAATAAAGAAAATTTTAATTGAGTCAATGAAGTTAGTAAGCCTTTCACAAAGGCCAACTTCAACCAATTAATTATCCCTCACCATTGAGCTTTAGAGACGATACAAGTTATCATTTCGAAGAGCTTCGAATGGTGAACACGTAGGAACGAACGGCGATGAATTCCGACTTCATTTGACCCCTCAAACAATTGCCCAAAGTTGGGCAAAAAGTCACATTTTCCTAGCCGTCAAGGGTTTCCAAAAACCCTAAGTCAACTTAAGTTACGGGCACGCCCGCCAAGGGCAATGTGTGCGCCCACGTGGGACGCACCCAGAGCAGGCACGCGGCCTGCTACTTTCAGCGGGCCGCGCCCGCTGAACACAGCGAGCCGCGCCTGCTATTCAGTGGGCCGCGCCCGTTGGTTCAGCGGGCCGAGCCCGTTACTCTTACGGGTGGACCCACTTGCCCAAGTGGGTCTAACCCACTCTTGCCTTTGATTGTTTTTTCGTTTCTGGGCTCCTTTGAGCTCCGTTTACGACGCTGTTTGAACCTGCGATTAGACCAGGACGATCCCGTCATCCAGGTCATCGTTCCAACACGTTTATTTCATTAAATATCGTCATAAACAATTTACGAAATATTTAATCTAGTTTGCATCACATGCAAAATTTGTCCCCTATTAAACTTGAACTCACAACTAACTTGTAGAATTAATTATTCCATTTCATGAAATGAATTCTTCTTAACGTTCTTCCTATTACTAAGACGTGGATACTACTCGGTGTAAGACCCTACAGCCTGACCCTACTACAAGTTGGGGCTCGAAACCCCTAGACGACGGTAACCACGAGCAGTAGGCGTCGTCCCTGTTTCAGAATCATACTTACGTGATCGACCCAATGACGAACGTGTCGTTGGGATCACTCTGACTGTATCAGTGATGAATTCTACAGTTTTAGTCCCTTCGTCAAGATCATGTCTCTGCATGGCCTAGGGTATGGTGTACCGTCAACCCCACTAGCCCGCATCGGTCAGTATACATCAGTCTTTGTTGTATTCACGTTGTACATCCTACAACATACCCCAGCCGAGGATTAATACAACGATCATACTGATCTAGTGACATTAACTGCCCTTTAACGGAAGAGACGAATCCCATCTTAGTCATCAACTTTCCTCGTGAGCTTCATGTGTCACCCAACCTAAGATCTTTCAGCAGGCCGAGCCTCGAAGCTAGATCATAGATCTAAGTGATACTATCCATTCACAGGTTCGTTCTGATGACTTCAAGTCATACAGGCTAGCTTACCTATCATCACCCTAGAGTTATTATTGACAGTCTAGTTAAAGCTTAACCATTTAATAACTCTAAGTTGGTCGTTCAGTGAACTCATTCTCTAATGAGCACCTGTGTCTCGTCTCCGACTTCGCCAAGTCGAATGACTATGAGATCATCATTACCCTAAGGTAAGACAAAGACACAATGGTCTAACCGATGTGCCGATATCCTATTCTCGACACATCTATGACCATGAACCGTTTAAGACTTGAGTTTTTTAATTGGTCACTAACTTCTCATAATTGAGATCTACATCTAGATACGTAATGACCTGACTATAAGTCTAAGGAAATTATCTAAGTATATTATTCTACGAATACATACTTAGCATAATTAATAGCATATAATAATTAGAACGAGATGATTATCTTAGGATAAATGCCTCAAGGGCATACGTCTTCCTACATCTCCCACATACACTTAGGCTATTTATCTCGGTATCTCATACTACTATAGCATATCAGTCGCACTGGACATCCATATGTCAAACCTAAGAATGTATCTGCTAACGTGTATCTATTCGGCTTTTAATGGAGTCTTAAATATACATCATTTGATCACACTAGGTCGATCCTTCGAATTTTCTTTGGATCCTATCCAACAATTTTTCCTTTTGTATGGCTAACAATTTAGCTCATACAATGTGATGTAGTCTTAGTCGTTTCTATAAGTCAGTCATGGCTCATTCCAATTATTTTTGTGTCAATTATGTCTGGTACATAAGTGACACTTTAAGTCTCTATATGCTTGACACAATCATAACTATTTTGATTTAATGTCGCCTATAGACGATTTAATAAGTTGGAAACCTTTTACTTAGTCCGAGATGGAACTAAGTTTTATTGCCAACTCCCACTGACTTTGAGAACTATCTGGTTAAATACTTTCACTTAGGTATCTAAATCATATCTAGACTATTTATTAAGTGTAACCAGTTCATAAGTACTGAATGGGAATATACCTGTGTTAGGTGGGTTTGACGAATGAGTCATATCAAGACCCGTTCATAGGAGTCTTGATGTTGACATACTCAGTCAAACATTCTACTCTGTACATTCCTTTTACTACATTAAATCTTTTTCGTTTAAGGTATCAAATGTAGTTTGATTAACAATTAATCTTAACTTGCGTCTAATTTGGACCATATCCAATTTTACGCTTATGGAACCTACATGTAACTATTGATTGGCTATAATATATCGTCAACTCCAAAACAATCAAATTGAGTCAGAAGCTCAGCATGACAACTCAAGAATTTATGCATACCAACACAGACAGTCTAATCCATAACAATCAACCATTCACAATAAATCACAATTTTATCAAAGCACATTTTCAAGATATCATTCAACAATGGATTCATTAAAATGAATCAGTCTTGTTTATCAAAAATAAACATTGAGTGATTAACACTCAATCATTGTTTTAAACCAAGCATTGATACATTTTATTCAAAATAAGAAAAATATCAATCGCATCATCATCATATCTCTCGAAGTCCTTGTACGGTCCCAGCAGCAATGATTACTCTGATGTCGATCGTCCATGGAACTTCTTCCATCCTCTGCTTCGCTATCAGCCACATGTATATTATACACAAATGTTCTAATATCTCATACTATGTAACAAAGCATTTATGGAAATTTTATGATTTATTAAAAAAGAATTTTTGTACTCGATGTAGAGGCATCAGTATGCCCCTTTTTCTTTTCTGCAAGGTACACCTAGCAGTTTCTCTTCCAGTGGCCCATCTTGTGGCAGTGAAAGCATTCGGATTTCGACGGAGCCCCCTTTGTCTTCTTCCTCTTCTTCACATTGGCTGGTTGTGGGACCTGCCTTTTCTTACCTTTGCCTTTCGGCTGGTTTGAAAAAGCAGAGCCAACAACCAACACAGTCGGTTTCTTCTCGATCTCCTCAAACTGCCTAAGCAGGTTGAGGAGACCATGAAGATCAGTTTCAATACTGTTCATGATGAAACCAGTAATGAATTGTTTGAGGTCTGGGGTTAAAGATTTTAGGATGATGACCACTGCCATCTCATTGTCGAGGACAAAACCCAACTGGGCAGCATCTTCCACGTACCCGATCATCTTAATAACATGATCTTGCACGTGGCCCGTCTCCATCTTAGTACCCCAGAGGTTGCTCGTGGCTTCAAACTTGGCAGCTCTTGACCGCTTGCCATACAACTCCTCTACATTCAGAAGCATGCTTTGAACATTTAAATGTTCGTGCTTCCTTTGCAGGTCGTTGTTCATTGAAGCTAGAGTAAGGCACATGGCCTTCTCGGCAACCCTCTGGTACTGCTTATAAACTTCCTTTTCTTCGTGGGTTGCATCTTCGTCAGGCTTCTTCAGAGCGTCCTCGAACATCACATATCCTATCCCAGATAGTGAGAGGACTAACTTAATATTCCTTAGCCAATCTTTATAGTTAGTCCCGTCAAGCACGTTCTTTTCAATCATGTACTTCAGACCCGACTCTATTCTGCATTTAAATAGATATTTAATTAGCATATGTTCATTGTATAGTTTAAATGGTTTTGTTAAACTATATTCTCCCACTAATTTTAAGAATTAAAGCCACAATAATAAACAATTTATTATATAAAATATTTATGGGAGAGGGATCCGACTACCTCGAGTATGACAACCTTGAGAGTAGCCTAACAAGTTGTCCGACTCTGCAGTCGGTAGACGAACTCTTTATCAATCATATAAAATATGATTCCTTATAAGTTTTACACCTTGTCATTTATGAACATGAGTGTGCTCATCCAAATCACAATGACTAGCCTAGTCAGACCCTTGTTTTCGCGTCCAGCCTGACTTACGCTGGCGCTCGATGTATTCACGACACGACGGTTTGGGTTAGGACTAAACTTACATCAATGACTCAACTTACGCTGGCGCTCGGTGTATTCACGACACAACGGTTTGGGTTTGTGTCTAGACTACATCATTGGCTCAACTTACACCGGCGCTCGGTGTATTCACGACACGACGGTTTGGGTTAAGTCAAGATCTCGTCATATGTATTTAAGAAGTCGGATTCTATAAGGTTGCGATGTCACAGCTTGAGTGTAGCTCAACAACTGGAACATGGGTTCTACAGTTACCAACTCCTAAAACAAGGAGGGTTACGATTTATCTTGAACAAGATTATTATCGTATTTGATTTAGGTATAGTTGATGGACTTACACAGTCATGATTCGATTCCTTGCGGTCCAGCGGATGCGACTAGGGAATTGACTAAGCCAGGACCACTTAGCCCCTAGTCTAGCTAGGGTGATCCAGCAAACTTAGCCAAGCATATTGACCGACATCTTGATCCATTGAAGGAGACTTATCAATATTATGTTCGTCCATCAACTAAAAAAGCTTTTATTAATACTAGTTAATCCTTATCAACTAGTGGATCCTTAAAATTTGAAATTTTATGGATTTGTTTAATAGCTTTTATTAGATCCTTATCAACTATAAGATTTGTTCGTTCATCGTGCTACCCTAATCTTTATTAGGATTTTACTAAATTACTTACAACATTTTAAAATAGTAATCATTAAAAGAGAATTATTATTAAAAACAATTTAAAATAATAATTGTCAATTAAAGAGGACTACCCTAATTGGGAATTAGGATTAAAGTTGTAAGTTTTCATTAAAACATAGCATGTCACAATTTAAAATTTATCTTATAAAATTTTAAAGAGTTAATGGCTAACCTAAAGAGGGTTCATGAATAATTTAAAGTATACATCAAGTCCATTAACATCAACTAACATTTTATCACATAAAATAAGGTTCAACTATGTGACATTTAAAGAGAACATGCAAGCTAAAATATCTACCAAATAAATAATTAACCTGCCAATCTAAAATTTAACATTTAAATTGAAAGATATGATTTTAAAAGATTGAAACCTTTTATCTCATAAAAATAGGTTTCATAAATATTATCAAATAATTTTTAATCATAAACCTAAGCATTTAAAATCATTAAAACATTTTTAAGATTATATTATCACATAAAACAATCTTTAAAACTTTATGTAATCATATGAAATCAAATTTTAATAACATCTCATGAAATTAAAAAAATTCTTAAAGTTACATTCGCTTTAAAACATCTTAAAACAATTTTTAAAAATGTTGAAACTAATTTTTACTTTATGTAATCATAAGAAATCAAATTTTAATAACATCTCATGGAATTAAAAATTTCTTAAAGTTACATATGCTTTAAAACATTTTAAAACAATTTTAAAAAAATGTTGAAACTAATTTTTAACATTATCAGATAAGGTTAAAAATCTATATTTTCAAAAGTAAGCAATTTTAATAATTCTAAAATAATATTGCAGTCTTAAGATCATGCAAACCTAGGCTCTGATACCACAGAAGAGGTTTGGCAGACCCTTAGGGCTCAGATTTGTGCCCGTCCTACGTCAGACAGACTATAGATGAAAACAAGCACATCAGAAAAACATTAAACATGCTAAATATTTTAGCGAACCCTAAGGCGAGCCAGAACCTCGCCAAGATCTATGCCAACTTGGGGTGGATCTGACCACCCCAAGATGGATCTAGCCTACTGCGACATTATTAAAATTATATAAAAAGCTACTAATTAACATACCCGGAATCTTGGCCTTGGGATAGGTAAGATGTTCCGCACCACCTTCTTTCGCTCCTCGTAGTCGAGCAGCCTTACGCCCTCGAACCGATTTACCTGAGCTGCCTCCGAGCCGATCACTTGCCGAAGAAAGTTTCACTTGAGCAGACACGCGTCAAAGACGTCTGGATCCGATCCAAACCTCCTCGTAGTCTTGCTAGGACCCGATGGGAGGATATGAAGAGAAAGAGGAGAGGAATATTTAAGTTTTACGATCGAGCGTGCTCAAAAGTCAGGAGCTTCTCGAATCGTTCACTTGGTGCGTTTTTCAACGAAGAGGGGGCACCCTTATTTATATAGGGAGTCGGCTCCTCCCTTTTCGTCACGAGCAATATGGGACAAACTTAAATAAAGAAAATTTTAATTGAGTCAATGAAGTTAGTAAGCCTTTCACAAAGGCCAACTTCAACCAATTAATTCTCCCTCACCATTGAGCTTTAAAGACGATACAAGTTATCATTTCGAAGAGCTTCAAATGGTGAATGCGTAGGAACAAACGACGATGAATTCCGACTTCGTTTGACCCCTCAAACAATTGCCCAAAGTTGGGCAAAAAGTCACACTTTTGTAGCTGTCAAGGGTTTCAAAAAACCCTAAGTCAACTTAAGTTGCGGGCGCGCCCGCCAAGGACAATGGGCACGCCCACATGGGGCACACTGGAGCAGGCGCGTGGCCCGCATCTTTCAGCAGGCCGCGCCCGCTTTTCAGCAGGCTGAGCCTGTTACTCTTACGGGTGGACTCGCTTGCCCAAGTGGGTCTAACCCACTCTTGCCTTTTACTGTTTTTGTGTTTCTGGGCTCGTTTGAGCTCCGTTTACGACGCAGTTTGAACCTGTGATTAGACCGGGACGATCCCGTCATCCATGTTATCTTTCTAACGAGTTTATTCCATTAAATATTGTCGTAAACAATTTACGAAACATTTAATCTAATTTGCATCACATGCAAAATTTGTCCCCTATTAAACTTGAACTCACAACTAACTTGTGGAATTGATTATTTCATTTCATCGAATGAATTCCTCTTAACGTTCTTCCTATTACTAAGACGTGGATACTACTCGGTGTGAGACCCTACAGCCTGACCCTACTATAGGTTGGGGCTCGAAACCCCTAGACGACGGTAACCACGAGTAGCAGGCGTCGTCCCTGCTTCAGAATCATACTTACGTGATCGACCCAATGCCGAACGTGTCGTTGGGATACTCTGACTGTATCAATGATGAATTATACAGTTTTAGTCCCTTCGTCAAGATCGTGTATCTGCATGGCCTAGGGTATGGTTTACCGTCAACCCCACTAGCCAGCATCAGTCACTATACAACGGTCTTTGTTATATTCATGTTGTACATCCTACAACGTACTCCGGTCGAGGATTAATACAAAGACAGTACTGATCCAGTGACACTGACTTCCCTTTAACGGAAGAGACGAATCCCATCTTCGTCATCAACTTCCCTCGTGAGCTTCTGGTGTCACCCAACCTATGATCTTTCAGCAGGCTGAGCCTCGAAGCTAGATCATAGATCTAAGTGATACTATCCATTCACAGGTTCGTTCTGATGACTTCAGGTCTTACGGACCAGCTTGCCTATTATCACCCTAGAGTTATTATTGACAGTCTAGTTAAAGCTTAACCATTTAATAACTCTAAGTTGGTCGTTCAGTGAACTCATTCTCTAATGAGCACCTGTGTCTCGTCTTCGACTTCACCAAGTCGAATGACTATGAGATCATCAATACTCTAAGGTAAGACAAAGACACAATGGTCTAATCGATGTACCGATATCCTATTCTCTACACATCTATGACCATGAACTGTTTAAGACTTAAGTTTCTAATCGGTCACTAACTTTCATAATCGAGATCTACATCTGGATACGTAATGACCTGACTATAAGTCTAAGGAAATTATCTAAGTATATTGTTCTACGAATACATACTTATGATAATTAATACCATATAATAATTATAACGAGATGATTATCTTAGGATAAATGTCTCTATGGCATACGTCTTCCTACAAGACGGACCAAACTGTTAAGGCCACAAATGACCAAAATGTTTGAGTCGCTAACGTGGACCCTCTCCTGCTGAGTCGGAGCCTCGTTAGCCGATTGAGTGGGACCCTGTGTTGGAAGAACCAGGGTCATGGAAGATGGTAGTTGATTTGCGATGCTTGATCGACCCTCGAGCGGTTTGTATGTCAATCGATCAAGGTTGAGAAGTTTAGGAGTGACCCTCACGTTGGATCAAGACTCGACGATCTGCACCACAAAGAAGCGTCAGGGGGGTCGGATCTGGGTCTCGACCCAAATCCCCAACGATGCTTAAGTTAGAATGAGAATTTGAGAGAGAGAGAGAGAGAGAGAGAGAGAGAGAGAGAGAGAGAGAGAGAGAGAGAGAGAGAGAGAGAGAGCTTGGAGCAGCTGAGATTGACCCACAGAGGCTCGTCTCAGATCTGACATCACAAGCCCTTTTGGAGAAGAAATGTAAGGTGAAATGTGTAGAGTCTATGTATTAGATCTCGTTCCTTAGGAGTTGGAACCCTTTTACCATTGTCTTTTCAGGTCTTTATAGGCGTTGATTTTATGATTGCGAGTAACCGTCCCTCCTTGATTCGGACAGGATCTTCTCTGTGATTGGTGATACCGGCTGCCCATTTACTCAGTCTCATTAAATCCCTATTGAGTTTCAGTAGGAGCTTAACAGTCGAGTGATCCGTTCGCTTGACTGTGTATTACTCTGCCTTAATGACGGGTTTCGGGTTGCAGGCACTAAATGGGTCGGATATCTTGACATTGTCTCGTGATCCGTACCTGTGCACCAACACCCTCTAACCTATAGATTATCATCAGACAGTTCTAGCTTGCAAGTTCCACTACCATCAAAATACAGACTCTAAGATATATCTAGGAAGAACAAATGAACAACACAAATGAGTCTATTATATATTTATACTGATTATGAGCCTCACACTTTTAAAGATGCAACAGTGCTTAAGAGGTTCAATAAAGGAGGAGGTTCATGCAAATCAAAAGATTAACACATAGGAATTAGTTACCCTGCCTTTTAGCAAGCAAGAAATTAGTGTCACAAGGGTGTACATGATCAATGGTACAGTTAAGGAAGATAGTGAGAGAGACATAGCGGGGATTGTAGCAAAGGACTTAGACAAAAGTATCGACTATGAACAAGTCTTTATGTTCTATCATGACTTACATTGTCAGAATTCTGATCACATTTACTATGTATCATAAATGGAAGATTTATCAATTAGATATCAAGTGCATCAGCTTCCTCAATGATGTTCTTAAGGAAGAAGTGTACATTGAACAACTTGATGGCTTTGTGAAACAAGGAGCTGAAGACATAGTGTTTCACTTAAAAAGACACTTTTATGGTCTTTAGTAGATACCAAGAGCAACGAATGCATGTATGACAACTACCTACATCATAATGGGTTCACAAAATGCTTATTTGAGCATGTTTGCTACATAAAGAAGGTCAATGATGGAGGTATTCTTATCATATGGCTTTATGTTGATGCTTTTTTATTTACAAGAAATAGCTAGGAGATGGTCTAGAGTTCAAACAAGCAACATTTTAGGAATTTGAGATGATCGATTATGGACTCAAGCTGTAATTTCTTGGAATTTGTCACGCTTCGCTCCCCAGGATACCCGTGAAATTTGAAACTTTCCTAGATAAGCTGAAGAGGCGAGGGTGATAAAGAAAGGAAGGGGGAGAGAGAGAATAAAAAAGGGACGCATGCCACTGCACACATGCTGCGACAGTACAAATAGTGATCCAATACAGAAGAACAACACAAAAGAGTAGGAGTCCACAAACGCAATCCATCTCATATATACAACTGAACAACATTACATACATAAAGCTCAGTACAACACAACCCCACAACTTGGCCCAAGAGTACAACTCACACTCTAGTCTACTCAATGCCTCAGTCTCCAACTCCAATTCCTGCTGAAGGGTTCACCTGCTACTACCTGTGGGGAAAAGGGGGAGGACACGTCACAACGTGCCCAGTAGGATATCTAATTCTTATGGTACATTATTCAATGCATGATGCAAACTACTGTGTGAGATAAGTGTGACATTATGAAAAGGAAATATAGAAGTAAACATAAGGTTACAAAATATGTCATGATAGAATAAGCAATTGAAACATAATGCAACACGGTGGCAAGAAGGGAGCTACAAGAATGAAGTATAATGAAAGAATTACATTCACAACTTGCATTTAGGCATGTTTAGGGACATTAGTGTTATACATAGTTGGGTTTGGGGTCATTATGGCATGGCTTCATATTTACCTATTTCTTTCTATTCCAATCTTTCTTTCATAACCAAGGGTCATGCATCCATGTGCCATGCCTATCATCATATCCACATCATAACAACCAAACATATCATATAAATCCATGTCATGCATACCACCATCACCCAAATATGCATAGCACTAAGGTTCCATACCATGCTTATATAATTCAAAGGCCAATTTTCACACTTCCATAACCAAGCCATAGTCTCAACAGAACAGCTGACATCACCAAGTTACATTCAGAATTTGACATGTATGTATAAATGAAATTTATAGATAATTCATATATCTTTTCATTGTAACAAAAATCATAATTTTTGGATAACTGTGCTAATAGTTATGGCTTATAGAACATAGAGTACAGAATATGCCCTGAATCAGAAATATCATGCGGGAAAGATCAGTGAATAGCAATAATTTACAGTTGGATTGTGATTTAGATCACAACATAAAAGTTGTAGCTTATGTAATGAATATTTCAGAACATCTAATATTGCACAATTTGGATATCAGTATTGAAAGGTATGGTTTATGCTTTATAGTGGTGCAGAATCTGCCAGAAATTGATACTATGATAGAAATCATCAGATTCAGTCTAATTACAGGCAGATTCTAAATTGAGTCTCTAAATAAAAGTTGTAGATAACTTAACAAGCTTTCCAGATTGATTAGGATAAAAGTTATGCTTGGTCTAATAACAACAAAAGAACTGAAATAACGAAAAGACTACATCTTTAACCTGTAAAGGAGCATGTGAATAATATACCATAATATAGGTTGGATTCTTGCCTCAAGTTGTTTATTTTCCTCAAGATTTCATCTCCATCTTCCTTCTCCTAGATCCAAGATTCGTATAGATATCTTCTTGCTCCATGAAGTCACCTTCTTCAAGCTCCAAACACCCACACACACTACTAACTAGCACCATGGAATTAAAGGAGATGAGAGATGGGTGTTCATGGCAAGAAGGAAGAAAGGGAGAGGGAGTCAAAGAGGAAGGGAAATGATTAAAGAGATGATTCTCTCTTATGTTCTAGAGCCTCTCCTAGCTTCTCCAATAAGCCTCACCTAAAGATAAGGCATACACACCCACAAGGACCAAAGTACCCTCCATACTTCTAACCATTTACAAGGACGCCCTTATACGAAACTACCCATCTATTCCCAAGTATTTACAATCATGCCATAACCCCTAACCCTCTTCATACTTACCCACTTACACTTGAAGTCACACACACACACGGCAAGAATTTGGTATAGAATGAAAGCAGCAAAAGCATTGGCACTAGTATATCCAATATACGACCTTTGATGATTAAACACTCTCTCATCAAAGATTTCATCATTTATAAATATATGGAAATTCAACTATATTTCATTAAGTAGGGGAAGAAATCAATATATAATATAGTGTCAATAATAAATAAGTGCCCAAAGGATAGTAGAACATTGTCCTTACAATACTTAAAAAGAAAGGAATACACTTAATTTGTCTTTGAACACTAAACATTCTTTACTCAAAAAAGAATGAACATAAGTATTTTGAGTGATTTATTCTAGTTTACTATAAATGTTTGGTAAATTTTACTGATCTGTCTTTAAATTTTGTATAATTCCTATTAAACTATCAGGAGCTTTGTAAATCGCAAATAACTACGTTTAACTTCTCCAATAAAAAACCATCTTTTAGTTAACTGTTAATATCATCACGTGATAATCACATGCGTAATATTAACAAAACTACCTTTAAAAATATGTAAAGAACTTAATTTTATTAAACTATCTTAAACTTTCACACAATTCTGAGAAAACCCTTGAGCTTCATAAATTAAAGAAAATTACCTTATACTATACAATATGTTTCTCAATAAGAATCCGAAAGGAATTAATCGTATGTATAAAATGACTATATTGCTTATTAATTTATATATGGTAAAGATGAGCAAGCCATAATAAAATTATTTTTTAAAAAAATTAACAAAAATCCAAAAAATTCCAAAGAGCATAATGACGTGTGGGTCCATAAAATCCAAAAAAATTGAAAACATCAAAAAATAGAAGACACTGGATCCCCGAAAAGAAGAAAGAAAACTTAAAAACCTAAACCCTACAAAAAATTGGAGTAGAATTTTTTAAACAAAAACTAAAAATAACAAAGGTTCCATGCTGTGATAGTTTTTTAATAGTCAACTTAGATATAATAATTATAAGGGAAAGGATCAAGATAGATTTTTTAATTTACGATGTTCAAATAGTTCTCTAGGAAAATTTTGAAAGTTCATGGTAGTTTAATTGAAATTAACCTTAAAATTTTGGGGATCGGGTGACTTTTGCTAACCTATGATGACACAATAGTCTTATACCCATGAAATATAATTCATGCAGCATAGGTAGCATTCATAAGTAAAAGTTAACTTTTTAAGTGATTGGGATAGTAAATGGCTTGAAAGGATCAACAATTATGCATGCAGTTAATATTAACTAAATCGACCATGATTAACATTACTTCTCCAAAACACTTGAAAGTGAGAAGAAAGCTAAATTTTTAACATTAAATATCATCCTACATGGCAACAACAAGACTAGAAGATCAGAACTTTATTAAATTACTAAGCTATTATTCGTCATCCTCATGCCAAATATGCTTCAAAAATAAGACACTCCTTGTCTCACAATCATTCTATTTTAAGCGAATACTCAAGTCAAAAAAGGACTAGATGTGTCGTTGCAACTTTTAATTATATGATAATCTCTTTTGACACTAATTAACTACACAAGCTTCTTAGCCTAAATCTCTTCTTAAGTATACCATGAAAGCCTTCCAAATCAAAATGCATATTTTCTTCGAAATGATGATATTTATCATATTGTAATCCTTAAATGGGAGGGAGTAATTAGAAATAGAAAATCATCAGTATATGGATATATAGAAATATGGCTGAAAATGGAGCACCCTATGAAACATCCTCTTTGTAATTGCTTGACCCATTTAATCAACAATAACCTTGAAAAATTTCATGAACATCCCAATTTTCCTTATTCAATGCTTGAATGAAGAACTTTACATCTTGTTGCTTGTTGTGGCTTGGTATAATCAATATCATCTACGTTGTCCAAAGATTCGATAAGATTATACATGTAACTTCATTCGATGACTTATGAATGATGTTTTAATAAGTTGTGAGCACATGGAGAATATAACTGGCATATTCAAGAGTACTAGTACTTCTACCAAACAAATATTTAACCTCATTCTACCACATGCCTCATCTTGTAGAGAACTTTTCCACATTAAATAACTTAGTTCAACACTGATTAGGATTAGATGACTTTACCAAATTAGGCTGCACACGTACTAGTTAGGACATGTGAATCCAAGGGGTCATCACCAGCTTTTTGAAAATGGCATGTAGGAAGACGATGTACATTCACTTGATTTTCGTGCAATGGTAGAAAATGCCTTGTCTGGTGCTGAAGAAGAATTGGCTCGAGTCCGTCATACTTTTGTGAAATGAAACATCAGATCCTGACAATCGTAGCATGCTCAGGGCATTGAAGAGCTAAATGGAGCATTATTTAATGCTGGTACATTACATTGTCATCTATTCTTCCTTTTGCTTAGAAATGTAGCATCCGTTAGCATCGTCCTGATGAAGAATGGTGAAAAAATATTTATAATATTTTTTGCTTTGGATCAAAGCAAATACTCGAAACTATTCTATCAGAATCATATTCTCACTGAAGAAGGATATGGTAGAAGAGGGACACACTAAGTGTTCGTTCAACCACTGAAACCAACTATTAGAAAGATATACTTCACAAAAATAGAATTAATAGTCTTTCGAAGGTTAGATATTCCTTCATACCAAAGCAGAAAGTAAATAATCTCGCTAACATATACTTATAAAAATGAACGGGGTTGTAGATTTAAACAAACTTATTTTTTACTGATGGGAAGATCATTTAGGAAAGAGAGAATAGTCTATTCGATGCCCCCCAAAGGGAGTGTTGAGTCATTTAAATTATTAAAAATTGTACTTTTTATTCTTTTTTTGCATCCTCTATTATTAACACCATCCTTCTTGCCCACATTGCAAGGGCCAAATACCATCTTGCATCTTTCATTCTCTTTGTACTCTTTAAGTAACTTGCAATTGGAAGCTCATTGAATGAATAAACTATTGTGCGGCGGAGCCCAGCTCTGCCAACACAGCACAGCAGAAGATGCAGGATCGTGGAGACCGAGGATGAAAGATTAGCAACAAACACATAGAGCGCAAACAAGATTGCTTTTAGGCCGTGGATGGCCAAGGGGGAACACCGATGAGCCTTATTATGAAAGGAGAGAACAATACAAATATTCTCTTTCACCAACGAAGAAGAAGCACACAAGATCTCTCCAAAAGCTCACAATACAATCTCTCAAAGTTGGCTCTCATAAATGGCGGCTCTCACAAAAGGATACAATGGTGTCCAAACGAAACCCTAACTAAAACCTCCTATTTATAACCCTAGGTTACAATATGTGTCATCATTGGCTAGGAATTTCTAAGAGACGGATCACGACAATTACGACATCCAATCCAATCACTGCTCCTGTGCAATCAATGCGTCGTACACTAGTGGGCCCTCTGTCGCTTCCTAGTGGTCCGCATCCCAATGGGCTCTCTTCATCGATCGACCTTCCTTCTGTGTCGAACGACCAAAGTGCCGAGCCTCGCTTACGAGCCTTCATCCTTCGAGCCTTCATACGACCGATCGACCAAACATGGACTCTAATCGCGTTATGACCCATCGACCCAATGCCGAGCGTTCGATCCTCAGACTCGAATGACGACCGAATGACCCAACTATGCTGATGAAGCCACTTGCCAAGTATCATCGTATCTGACTTGTGCAGAGTCAGATAGGTCGAATCTAGGCACAGTCAAGTTACCTCTGTACAAGATAACTCGTCTGATATACACCTGCTTCTCCTGCATCGAATTGAGCCAATTTCTTCATAAATCTCCACCTTGGTGAGATTCGAGTCTTCCATCCAACGAACGACCTTCACTGACCTTGGTAGAGCATCGAATGGTGTTCCCCCCATTTTGTTCCAAAGAACCAAATGCTACGCCAGAGCTACGACTGTCTCCTCCGGAGACTGGCTGACTCTCTCGAGTCTCATATGGCTCCACCGAGCCTCACTGCCCCCTTCCTGGGGCAGACGTCAACTTCTTCGAGGAACCACATTGAGCAAGTCCAAACAATGCTTGAACTTGACTCCCGATACAACTTTTGTCAGCATGTCCACCATGTTGTCGTTTGTTCCGATCTTCAATAAGTTGATGTCGTCATTTTCTTCTCCAACATAGTCCCTGACAAAGTGGAAGCTAACGTCGATATGCTTCTTACGAGCATGGAAGACCCGATTCTTAGCCAAGTGCACTGCACTCTGGCTATTCACAATGTATATCGTACCTCTCTTGGTAGACTCCCAGATCATCCATCTAACCCTCCAGCCATATCGTCTCTTTCACCGCTTCAGTCAATGCCATATACTCTACCTCCATAGTAGATAGGACCACCGTAGACTGAAGGATACTCTGCCAACATATTGGAGCGTTAGACAGGGTGAAAACGTAGACTGTCATTGATCGCCTCCCATCCAAGTCGCATGCATAGTCAGAATTGACATACCTGATAGTGTGTGGACCATGAACACTTCGGTTGTATGTCAGTCCGACGTCGAATGTGCCATTGATGTAACACATGATCCACTGCACTGCTCGCCAGTGCTCTCTTCCCGGGTTGTGCATGTATCTACTCACCATGCTGACTGCATGTGATAGATCGGGTTGAGTACATCAAGGCCTCTACCGCATTGGCATACAGTACGCTCGTCATGAGCTTCTTCTCCTCTTTGTTCTTCGGACACTGCTCGGCACTGAGCTTGAAGTGAGGTGCAAGCATAGTTACTACGGTCTTCATCTTCTCACATCGAAACTTATGTATAACAGACTTCAAATAGCGACTCTGTGAAATATGAACAACACTTCCCCTTTGATCTCTTGTGATCTCCATCCGAAGAATCCTCTATGCCTCGCCCAGATCCTTCATCTCAAATGCATAACTCAATTGAGACTTCAATCTCCGAATATCCTCTTTATTCGATGAACCTATAAGCATGTCATCGACATAAAGCAGAAGGTAGATGAAGGACCAATCAACCAACTTTCAATAGAACATACAATGATCATAGGGACTACGAACATACCCTTGATCATCCATCATAAAGTGTTCGAAATGCTTATACCACTACAGTGGTGATTTCTTCAACCCATAGGGTGACTTCTTCAATTGACATGCACGATCATCATCACTCCCATAGCCATCGGGCTGAGCCATATAGATCTCCTCTTCGAGCTCTCCATGCAAGAGTGTCATCTTGACATCCAGCTGCACCAATTCAAGATCGAACTGTGCAACCAATGCCAACAAAATCCGAATCAAGCAATGCTTCACCACAGGAGAGAAGACCTCATTGTAATCGGTACCTTCTATCTGTGCGAAGCCCTTCGCTACGAGGCAACATCTTCTGATTCGACCCCTAGCTTCTTGGTGTAGACCCATTTACACCCAATTGCCTTCTTGCCCTTCGGAAGCTCCATAAGATCACATGTGTCGTTCTTTGCAAATGATTACATCTCTTCGTCCATCGTACTTCTCCACCGCTTCGAGTCTTCGGATTACTCCACCTCACCGAATGAGGTAGAAACATCGATACATACTACATGAAAGGCAAATGAGTCCAACTCCGAGTACCTCGTGTTGGGGGATGTATGCCCTCAGTTTATTTGTATTGGATGCAAATGGATTTTATAAGTTTTGATATTTAGGATGTGGGATATTGCATTTAATGCAATAGAAATATGAAATATATTGTAAATCGTTTACAAATATATTTGATAATATGTGCATAGAAGTGGAAGAGGATTTTCCTGTGAAAGTCACAAAGAAAACCGTGCTCAAATCGGACTACAAATGAGCCCATACTGTATCTATAAGTGTTATATATATATATATATATATATATATATATATATATATATATATATATATATATATATATATATATATATATATGGGCTTGAGGGAGGTGAGCATTCGGTGTAGGAAATTTCCTACACCGCCCTTCAAAAACACCACATTCCACTTATGATTTTGAAATTTTTTTTGCTTAGGATTATTGTACACATTCTAAAACCCCAAAACCCCAAATATGGGTGAACCCTAGGGGGATGTGACCCTCGATCGGCTCGTGACAAAAAGTTCTATTGTTCTAAAAACGTTGAATTTGTAACAATCGGATCGAGGGTAAAATAGCGTTGGATTCACTTGATTTTTGGAATGTTAATCATCCATGATAAGTACATCAAAATGAACGGTGGCGATTATTGGAAACAAGATTGGAAATTGAAGTTTCATGAGGACGGTGTAGGAAATTTCCTACACGGAATGCTCATATCCCTTTTTCTATATATATATATATATATATATATATATATATATATATATATATATATATATATATATATATATATATGGGCTTTTGGGGGTTTTTACTATCGTGTTTTTTATAAAACGATAATTAAAAAAGGGCCATTAGCTGGGCAAAATTGCCCATCGTCGTTGGGCAAAATTTTTTGCCCAGCAAGCAAAGGGCCCGAGGCAAGGGCCTGAGCCCAAAGCGGGTGCCTGTGCCCCTGCACGCCCAGGCGGGGCCCCGCAATTTGTGAGGCAGGCTGGCGCAGCTGTGGGCGCCAGCTGGCGCAGCTGTGGGCGCCAGCTGGCGCAGCTGCGGGTGGGCCCCACTAGTGGGGCCCACCGTTAGGCTTTGAGAAAACCTTGTGACTGATGCAGTTTTTCTAGCCAAATGCGATTTTTGGCTAACTTCGTGACTACGTTTGAGGGGTCAAACGAAGTCGGAATGGAGTGTCGTTTCTTCCTACGCGCTCACCATTCAACCCTCTTCGATTTGATAGGTTGTATCACTTACAAAGCTCAACAGTGAGTGAGAAAAAATTCGCTAAAGTTTGGCCTTTGTGAAAGGCAAACTTTAATTAATTTCTTCCTCCAAAATTAATAGTCACACATCGGATATGTAGTGAAGGGGAGTGGTCAGCCGCCTATATATATAGGGGCCTACTCCCCTCCTTGAAACTCATCCCAAGCTCCAGATTTGAGTAGCTCCATTAAACGTGTGCAAGCTCGGATCTGAGCTTAAATTAAATATTCTCTTTCTCCCTAAATTTCTTCCTTGCTCCTGTTCGGGCTCTAGCAAAGCCACGAAGGAGCTCGGATCGGATCCGAAGTCTTGACGAAGGATCCACTCAAGGTGAAATCTTCTTCGACGCGTGGTTGGCTCAGCGACAAGTGTGTTGCTCGCCTCGGGATGCGGTGCAGTTCGGGAAGCGGTTTGGCTCGGGACAAGGAGCGGCTCGGGATGCGGTTCAGCTCATGAGAA
The DNA here is from genome assembly GCA_030789695.1 of Scilla litardierei. Lineage (NCBI taxonomy): Eukaryota > Viridiplantae > Streptophyta > Magnoliopsida > Asparagales > Asparagaceae > Scilla > Scilla litardierei. The sequence goes on along the minus strand of CM061137.1, from coordinate 11,080,101 downwards.
GCGGCGTGGGGCCAAAGAAATGTTGCTGAAAACGACGCTTCGTATTCTGTGGAAAAGAAGTGAAATGTATGTAGTTTAAATTAAAATGCGTTTATAAATTGCAAGTGTTAAATAGATCTATCCTTAGAGGTTGGTCGGACCCAACCCTGGGATAGTAGAGATCTTGGCTAGGGTTGTTTTCTTTAGGGCTTTGATTTAAAATTGGTTTAAGTTTTTATGCTGCTGTTTTGATAACTTTGTCCGATCAACTTAGGCCAGACGTCGTATTTATGGCCATAAGGACCCAGAAAACCCTACACATCGTAGGTTTTCTTATCTCACGCCTCGGCCTTGACACTGCTAAGGAATCCTTCGGCTGAACGACCCTTGGAGACGAGCTATCTCTACTAACTGAGTTTACGCCACCAACTTCACCATCGACGGCCTGAAGCCCGCCTTCTGCTACATCTGGTGTGGATCGATCTGAGTCATCAACCGACCATGGTGGAGTATCAGACAATTTGTCAAAAACCTGATTCAATTGTGTCTGTTCGACCTCCACATTTGGCTCATTCTCCTTATTCAGTAACGCCGACTCATCAAATGTTACGTCTCTGCGCAGTATCACATTCCTCTGTGTCGGACACCATAGTTGGTATCCCTTGACACCACTGCTGAAGCCCAAGAAGATGGCTTTCTTGGCTCAAGCATCGAGTTTGTCTTCCTTCACGGCATAGTAGCTTGGATAGCCCCAAACTCGAAGTGATCCACAGTTGAAAACTGGCTTTTCCGACCATACCACCAAAGGAGGTCTTCATTCTAGTGTAGTAAATGGTAGTCGATTGACCAAGTAGGTCGCATGTGCCAGGGCCTCTGCCCCAAACTCCTTTGATAAGTCAGCAATTGACAGCATGCATCGAACTTTCTCCAGCAAAGTTCGATTCATCCTCTCTGCTACCCCATTCTTTTGCAGCGTACCAGTAATGGTGAAGTGTCTTTGTATCCCTTTCGATCTGCAGAACTTCTCGATGAGATCTGACTTATACTCACCACTGTTATCACTTTACATACGCTTGGCATGCCGACCAGTCTGAGTCTCGACCAGCTTCTTCCACTCGATGAAAGTGCTAAGAACTTGGTCCTTCAATTTCAGCGAAAACACCCACACCATGCGTGAGAAATCGTCGATGAACGACACAAAATAGTGTTTCCCTCGACATGAGGCCGTCCTAGACGGGCCCCATACGTCGGTGTGTACATAATCGAGAGCTGCCTTCGTATTGTGGATGGCCGTCCCATATGAGGCACGTGTCTGCTTTCCAAACACACAGTGCTTACAGAACTCGATCTTCCCAGTCTTGGCTCCCTTTAGACAACCCCCAACGATAAGCTTCTGCTATGCTTTCTCGCCCACATGACTTAGTCGCATGTGCCATAAAATTGAGTTATCCTCATCAGCCTTACGAGTCAGAGCCGCTGTGCCTGCTACGACCGAGACATCCAAATAATAGAGGTTGCCTTGGCGCTTTCCCTTCACCACGATCATTGCTCCTCGGGTCACCCTCAGAGCTCCATTCTCCATGGTCACTCGACATCCCTTGGATTCGAGTGAGCTGAGCGATATGAGATTACGCCTTAGATCGGGAACAAAGCACACCTCCTCGATGTCTCGTGTAACACCGTCGCCCGTCCTCATCTGCACTTTCCCGATGCCCGACGTGCAACAGGCTCGGTCATCGCCCAACAAGACCGTACACTTACCACCTTCCCTGAAGGTCGTAAAGTACTCTCGATGTGACGTCATATGGAACAAGCACCCAGAGTCGAGCACCCAACCGTCTGACGTCACGTCCTCTAAAGCACTGACCAATACATACTCCTCGACCTCAACGCCCTTAACAACGTTGGCAGTTGCGTTGTGATTCCTCTTCGCCTTTGGGCAGTCTCGTACCCAATGTCCTCTTTCTTTACAGAAAGCACATTGATCCTTTGCCACCTTGCGCTGGGGGCCTATTATCTTGTCTCTGGACTTGGATCTGTAATACCACCTCCTATCTCCACCCTTCTCACCACTACGACCCCTTACGACTGTAAGAACGTCGCTGGAAGCTCGGCTGCAGGTGTCCCCATCGTTCTTGCTGAACTCATTGCTCATCAAAGCATTGGACACCTCTTCAAATGTGATCGATTCCTTACCGTAGGTAAGAACCGACACCAAGTACTCATACTCAATGGGTAGAGAGTTGAGGAGAATCATCGCCTTGTCTTCATGGTCGACCTTCACATCGATGTTTCTCAGGTCGGTAAGAAGCTTGTTGCAGCAGTCGAGGTGTTCCTCCATAGAAACCCCCTCGGCTAACTTCAAACCGAAAATCTTCTTCTTCAAGTGTAGCCGGTTCTGAATATTCTTCTTCATGTACTTGTCGCCGAGCTCATTCCAGAACTTGCTTGCACTTGACTCCTCCATGTATGGGTATTTCTTCTCCTTTGACAAATACAAGAGGATGGTACCATATGCACTCTGATTCAAAGTTCTCTACTCCTCATCGGACATGTCTGTCGGCTTCTCATCCAATGCAATATCTTGACCAAATTGATTCAAGATATCCATGACTTCGCATCTCCACATACTGAAGCTGATCTTACCATCAAACTTCTCAATTTCAAACTTTGTGTTGGACACAATAGTCTGAGAAGATGAAGAATACCCAGAAGTCGATGCCTTTGGAGAACCGTCATCGCCACCGCTGCTCATCTTTGCTTTCTACGTTGATCTCCAATACTGTACAACTCTGATACAAATTTGTTGTGCGGCGGAGCCCAGCTTTGCTAACACAACACAACAGAAGATGCAGGATCGTGGAGATCGAGGACGAAAGGTCAGCGACAAACAAATAGGGCACAAACAAGATTGCTTTTAGGCCGTGGACGGCCAATGGGGAACACCAATGAGCTTTATTACAAAAGGAGAGAACAATACAAATCTTCTCTTCGTCCAACGAATAATAAGCACACAAGATCTCTCCAAAAGCTCACAATACAATCTCTGAAAGTTGGCTCTCACAAATGGCGGCTCTCACAAAGGATACAATGGTGTCCATACGAAACCCTAACCTAAAACCCCCTATTTATAACCATGGGTTACAATATGTTTCATCATTGGCTAGGAATTCCTAAGGATACAGATCCTGACAATTACGGCATCCAATCCAATCACTGCTCCTATGCAATCAATGCGTCGTACACTAGTGGGCCCTCTGTCGCTTCCTAGTGGGCCGCATCCCATTGGGCTCCCTTAGACCGATCGACCTTCATTCTGTGTCGAACGACCCAAGTGCCGAGCCTCGCGTACGAGTCTTCATCCTTCGAGCCTTCATATGACCGATCAGTCAAACACGAACTCTAACCGCGTGACAACCTATCGACCCAATGCCAAGCATTCGATCCTCATACACGAACTGATGACCGAACGACCCAACTGCACGGACGAAGCCACTTGGCCAGTATCCTCGTATCTGACATGTGCAGAGTCAGATAGGTCGAATCCAGGCACAATCGAGTTACCTCTGCACAAGATAACTCGTCTGTCATACAACTGCTTCTTCTGCACCGAATCGAGCCAACCTCTTCGCAGAAACAAGGAGAAAATCATCATGCGCTTCATCATCGAAAACCCTCTTCTTAGAGAAGTGGGAGAGAGGTTTTGGAATGTATACTCAAGAGCATAGCAAATCTCAAGAAAGCTGGGTTATATGAAGAAAGAATGCCACAAGTATAAGAGGTATCAAGAAACAAAAGCCAAATACAAAATGGAAGCAGAAGATACTATCACTATAATACATCAGTTACTTAAATTTTTGACAGGCAAAAAATAACTATGTATGTCCCACATGTCAGTAAATGAACTATATAGTTAACAATGACAAATAAATTGGACGATCTTGGAATGGCCACAATGGACAGTACATGGCATTTATATTAAGATCAATTTAGGTAGCAAGTGGGTTCTTTATGATGTTAGACATGTACCTAACCTTTGCCTAAATATAATATAAGCCAGAAGATTAGACAAGAAGGGATAACTCGGCACCTTTAGTAAAGGTCAATGGATGCTTACCAAGGGATCGTTGATCATAGCACCCGGGAAGAAATGTTGCACCTATACAGGATGCAAACCAAGATGTATAAATCGTGAATGAATGTTCTGGAGCAAGAACACTCAGAGCTTTGGCATCAATGACTTAGTTCACATGAAGGAAAATGGGCTTTCAAGCACGTGCTAAGAATGATCTCCTATCTAGTTGGAAAGGAACTAATCTAATTGCACATGTACATTATTTATATGGTTATCAAACAAACTCAAGCTGCATTTGTAAAATTCCCATCTGATCTAAAGACTGATGTTCATCCCATGAAAAAGTGAGAGACATGAAAGACTCTCAAATGTATCCTTACAGATAATGAGGAGAGTATATATGACCATTCGATGATTATTGCACAAGCATTGGCCTTTGGCATAAAAGGACTAATTTGATGTCATCCTTACTGGATGGCACCATCGAAAGGATGAACAGTACCATCATAGAACACATCAGATGCATGCTATCACATTTAAAGCTACTGAAGACAATTTAAGCTGAGGTAATGAGGACAACAGTTGATGTTCTTAATCTCTCTCTTATCAATTATGTTCGAATGTGATGCTTCAGAAGATTGAACCTTCATGTGAAGGTAAAACACAGTATTTTCGTGGGTTACGATCACACGATGAGTTTGGATGCAGGTTATGGAATACGAACAATAATAAAATAATCAAAACCTAAGATGTGATCTTCTTTGAAGATTAAAACCTCTAAGATATATATGAAGATTTAAGTTCCCCTTTAGAAGCACATGGAAAAGGGAGAGATGATGCTGTTGGCAAAGGTTTATATTGCGCTAGTCTTGGATGCTAATATGGATCTTGCGATCAAACAGATGGATATAAAAACTATCTTCATTTGTAGGAATTTGGAGGAGATGTACATGAAATTTCATACACTGAAGGTTTCAATGTCAAAGGCAAGGAGTATTTGGTTTGTTGACTAAGAAAGAGTCTATATGGCCTTAAACAAGCTCCTCAACTATAGTATAAAAATTTTGATTCTTTCATGATCGGCCAATCGTATGATCATATACCACTTTCGATCATAGTATATTTTTTTAAAAAAAATTTGAGTGATGATTTCATTATTCTTCTATTTTATGTAGATGATAATCTCATCATTGGCAAGCATACTAACAAAATTGATAGTCCATATCGCTGACAATACAACTACCAACACATATACGATTTGGAGAAGTTAAACACGAATGAAGCTAAATAAACAGTAAATGATCATTTGGATGTAAATCTTACCACCATCGTGAAACCTCCCCACGAGCATCAATGATCTGCCTCTCAAGCTACAATCCATCAAAACAAGGAGTTAAACAACCAGTTAACAAAATGGTAACACAAATCACATTCTCAAGCTCTTGTATACCTCGAACAAGGGCTGAAGCTTGTCGTTCAGGAGGAGGAGCTCGTTCTCAATGTGCGCCAACAGTCGCAAAGCCCTTCGCAAATCGAATCAATTAGGTTAGGGCGATTCTAATTTAAACGGGGGAATTTAAAAAAAAAAGACTTGCCTCTCTTTGTTAGGTTCAGTGAGACAACACTGTTGCATGTCAATGCAAGCCCTAACAATTCTTTCGGCGCCAATGCTGCGAAAAATAAATCAGATTCAGATAGTTTGAACTCGTCAGTGAAAAATTCAATTTTTTTAAAGAAAAAATAATTATACCTCGACCCGCCACCCTTCACTGGGAACAAGGCATCATGAACCTTGTCAAAATTGACAATTCGAGCTCTCCTATCAAAAATAAAGAACACCAACAACAGTCTATGATCAGTGCACACAAAAAACAAAAAAAACAAAAAAAACATCCAAAAACTAAGCTTGAAAAGAGAAGATGGAGGGCTCACAGGAGGTTCCTGGCTTCGGAGATGTCGTTGGTGGAAGCGTGGAGGTAGTTCCTCATCGTCTCGGAGAGGAAGCCGGGATTGCTCTCTAGCTCGCGTAATGTCTTGTAGTGCAGATTGACAAACCCCTGCATGCACATGTTGCTATCAAAATAACTAGAGAGAGAGAGAGAGGAGAGAGAGAGGAGAGAGGGAGGGATCGAAGCAAACCGAGCGTAGGAGTTCCCAGTGGAGGTTAATGAGTTGTTCGTGAAGCTGTTGTACCTCCATTGCTCTCTGCTATACCTGATCTCTTTCTAATTTGCTATGCAGATGCTTAGAGACTGAGAGAGAGCGAAGATTGCGTAATTAGCAACTAGGGTTTATTAAATAACGAAGTCGGTCCAAAGTAACACGGGAGATTAATGCGAGAACGAGCCAGGGTTTGGACTCTTGTTAACGGCCTCGCCCACGTGGCACCATGTAGGGCCCACATACTGCCTCGGTCATAGCACAGAAAGTTTGGTGGAGGAGGTTACACCGTAACGTCTGTTAGTTTTAAAGGTGGTACGTCAGTTACAAATTCTTGTTTTGGTCGACTTAATAATAACAGTGACATCATTTACACGTGGATATGCTACAATCAGTTACAAATTTTTCTTGCCAAAACAAACATGAAAAACGATGGCTTTGTTGTGAATGTGCTTCCGGGTGAGACCCGGTGCCTTTATTTTATAGAAGACGGGGAGAGTTCATACATGTGGATATGCTACACTCTTTGAATCAGTTACAGACTCATTATCTCTACGAGATACGTCTTATCTATACAAGAGATACTTTATTCACAACACTCCCTCTTATCCTGTCATAAGTGCGAACCCTGCTCGTGAATACTTCGGGATTCTGAGCATCATATGTGATACAACCATTTCGAGACGGCCCGAGAACGTACGGCCCAAGCCCACACTTGAAGCTAGAGGCAAAAGGAGATCGGGCCGACCGTCGAGGCCCTCACAAGGACTCGGAACCAGGCCGACCACGACCGGAACGTGCGCCCCGTCAGTCCACGTCGGTGGGAGCTAACCGCTCCCCAAAACACGCCCCCTTAATGGCCATTAAGGGGCCCCATTAACCCACCTCCATGACGCATGCAGGCGCCTTCAAAGAGGCAGATTATGGGGGCGGAGATAGGGGACGTGGTGGGGGAGCGATCGTGTGACAATCCCTATAAAGGGATTCGAGAGACAACCAAGAGAGGGACCTCTCCCCAGATACTAAGAGACTGAGGTATTCTATTAAAGACCTTGTTTTCTACTCTGCATCCCCCCATAACTCGGTCTGTGGATACGCGTATCAGCCTTCCTGTGAGCCATACTGGTCCCACCGAACACCTATCAGATCCGTTCTGACTTAGACATCGGAGGGGACTAGGCCGGAACCAAGGTCCGGCCTCCAGATGAGCTTTCTCGTCTGTCCAGGCTAAGCAGATCCCGCGGCACCGAGGCTACCACCCATCGTTGCCTCGACTGAGGCCGAGCAGATCCCGCGGTGCCAAGGCTTCCCCTCAGCACCTCACCGATCGAGGCCGAGCGCTCCCACCGATGAGTCCGCTCGCCTTCAACTTGCCGAGGCGAACCTTAGGAGAGCTAGCGTTAGGATCAAAGCCACCCCCGTCGGGCAATCACACACTTGACGGACCTGGGGGCCCCACGTGTCCCCTTGACCACGTGACCATCTGCCCATCGGTCAACGATTCAGCGGTGAGAAAACACCCGTAAACATCTGGCGCCGTCTGTGGGAACGAACGAAAACCCACGTCGAACCACCGCATCGCCGAAATGGAACCAGTTTGCAATGGCACGGGACGCATGCCTCCCATCCACAGGGAAGGCAACTACGACCCGCCTGAGAACCAGCACAGCCACACCACTGGGGGGACTGGTGACTCGCGTTCGGTGACCCAAGAGCAGCTCCGCCTCTTCGCTCAGGAGACCAATGCCCACCTCCAGACATTGGCCACGACGATTCAACAGATCGTGGGCGGTCCGTTCCTTCCAGAAGAGGGGGCAGCAACCGTCCCCGATCGGCGGGGGGTCCGACGACCTCTATGCTCGGCTGTAGTCACCGACCACGGTGGCAAGGGTGCCAACCACGAACGAAGGTGTTGGAAGCAACGATCTAGGATCTTGGTTTGATGATGACAAACGTGTCGTTATATCTGACGTGTGTGCTTAGTGTGTTTCAGGATTGAAGAAACGATACTTGTTTTACTATTTGGAGGAGTTGCTAGTCATATAGCATCTTAGGAGAGAAAGGAAGTGTGTGTACAAAGCAGTTGGACTTGGTCAATGGAGAGCAAAGTTGGACTTGGTCAATGGAGGAGAGATTTGGCCAAATAAATTAGAAAGATTGACTTCTATCCTATTCCTATTCAAACATCAACCAAATGAAATCAAATCTTAAGCGGTTGGCTCTACCCTATCCCTTGGCAATTTCAAAAAGAAACATAGGTATTCCTATTTAAACCCAAACACCAAAGACCAAAAAAATGAACAGCAAACCCTAGAGAAAAAGAACGGCTATACAAAATTTCCAAGGGTGTGCGTCAATCATAGAAATCAACAGAGGGCAGCCCAAATTATAATTCTCAAGGCAACAAGTCTTAGGCAAAATAATTTCTCACGTCTCAACAAAAAAAAACCTAGCATATAGCCTATAGCCGCAACTTTGTTCAAGGCCAAAGAAGATCCTCAAGCATCCAAGGGCAAATCGACATCATCCTCAAACAAATCAACGGTGGAGATCGTGAACTCCAATCGACAGACTTCCCCTGCATGCCGTAATCAACGCCGACGAGAACTTCATCCATGCTGCCAAGAACCGTCGAACGAAGAGGTCGTCGCCGTCGAGAACGAAGTCTCCGATCTCTCTCTGTTTCCTGAAGTCGAAGCCACCCAGCATCATCGGAGAGCGATCACTGTTGACGAAGCCCATCATCAAGGGCGGAGCTATGTTAGGGCTGAGGTGGGCTATAGCCCGGGTAACTTTATAAAACACCTCTTATAATGCCTACAACATCTTCAGCAAGTAGCCCGGTTGGTTGAGGTTATTGATTCCAATTCATGAAGTCACGGCATCGAAGCTCGCCAGGCGCAAAAAAAAATCTCCTTGTCCTTATTATTTTAAAAATTCCTATTGATACCTAACTTTAGTCAACATTTCCATTAACATCCTCTATTTATTTGCTTTTGTCCATCTATTTATTTGCTTTTGTCCCACTTGTAGTCCTTCAATTTCCAAGAATAAAATCATATTATTAGAGAATGTTATAGATTTAGGGAAAAAAATTCCTTTTGACCCATACCATTAGCGAAAATTCCCATTAACATCCTGTATTTATTTGTTTCAGGCTCTCTTGTACTCCTTCAATTTTCAAAACTAAACCCATTGAATTTTGATTAGCGGTGGGGAATGTCGGGAACATATATTTTTAGAGAATGTTCTAGCTTTCGATGGATCAATTTCTCGATGGGGAAGCTTGCCCATTATTAGAGATGTTCATGTGTGTGTATTTTTTTGGAAAAAGTTTGAATTTTTTGATATAATTCATAATTAATGATGAGCAAGATATACTCTTTTTAGTCTAAATCCTGACTAGTGTATATACTGTTAAATTCATATAGATTAATTGTCGAGGTGCAATCTTTTCTAACTAATTGATATCAAAATTACATATTAACCTATTGACCACTAACAAATAACAATGTTGTTTTTGGATGCTGGATACAGTGAATAAAATTAAATAATTCTGCTTTGAGATTTAAAGAAATCACTTTTATATAATTGAGTTCAACCTTTCAGCATATTTTCCCGTAATCAAACATAATGTAAGCTCTAGTTCCCTTCAACACGTAATAAAACTCTATTTATAAATAACTGAATATTAAAATTATATTTGTAATCGTACCTATAACTAAAAAGCCAAAAATAACTTGTGTCAAATAGATACAGAACCGAAGCATATTAACAAAAAGAAAAGAAAAGGCAAAATCCCTATCACCACAAAAATCACCCCCTTTTGCGACATTAAATCTCTCTAAAACGCTTGCCATTAGGCAGTATAACCCACAAATTGTCAAAATCACGTATCCCAAACCTATTCCTCATTCCTTTTGTATTTGGTCGGTAGCCCAGAGTGGAAATAATTCCTGGCTCCGCCCTTGCCCATCATCGTGACGAAGCTCAACATCGGAGAGCAAGTCGCCGCCGTCGCCATCTGTGAAGGAAGCCGTCGTCGACCGTGGGTCATCGGAAAAGTCGAAGGGGCTCAGAGCGATCGCCTTCTGTTGCTGCTCGGAGTCCTCGCCGTGAGTTGTCCCTGATGAACATCGTCGCCACCGAGACTTGATCGCCGGAGCCACCGTCGAAGGAGTTTCGCTGTGCTGTCGAGTCAGAACGCTCCATTGTCGACCATCCTCATCGGAGATAGCCGCAGCACGCGAGTTCCCGTCGTCATTGAGCGAAGCAAAGCTGTCGAGTCGGAGAGCTCGCCGTAGCGGCCATATCATCAACTCGCCGCCGTGGAAGAGAGGAGTCGTCGGCATCGAGAAACCTTTGTCCCCTGCATGCCCTAGTTCCCGTTGCCGCCTCCGTCTTCCTTGCAGTCGACAAGAATCCGTCGTATTCACACTAAGCTCGCCGTTGCAGAGTTATCGCCGAGGAAGGGGAGTCACCGGAGTCAACTGTTGCCGTAGCCGAAGAAGATCATCTCACCGCCGCAGCTGCCCATCTCGTTGCCGCCAACATACCTGTACCTCATCTCCACGGCATCACCATTAAAGAAGGAGAAGTCGAGAAGTCGGAGCGTCGTCGTCTTCATCGAGTAGTCAGAGTGAACCATCCCTCAGGCGCCGTTGGTTTCGACGCTATGCATGAATACACAGACGACATACAAGAGCTGACGTGGCAACGCAACCGCAAAACGAAGAGATTCAAAATTGATCCGCATTGCTGACGTGGAAATTGGGTTATAAAGGGAATTACTGTACGCACAGACAGAAAGTGATTTAAGTTTGAACTAAATTACTTTGCGCATAGACCAGTGTGCTATTTGAGATCCAGGAGTCGGATCGAGACACCGTTTGCGTTAGATTAGAGCTGACGACGTGCTGATTGACAGAGACACCTACACAGACACGAACTGAGCATTTCTAAACCCTTTACTCTTTATTTTCGTGTCTTAGTGTAACGTTCTCGATAGGGGAAACTTTACCATCTTTGGGGAATTATTGGACTTGTCTGGTTGGGGCTGACAAGTGGGACCCAGCTAGTTTGGGACTAGCTGGTAGAAAGTGTTACTAGTATTGATAGTGAGAGAAAACACAGTGAGTGTGGTACTGAGAGCCTGGCGAGTGTAGAGACGTAGATGGTGCTCTGAGCATGCTCTAACTTGTGGTTTTGTACCTATTGCACTATTGAATACTAGTATCTGCTTTGGGGGCTGGACGTAGGTCGAAGGGTCGACCGAACCAGGGTAAATCTGTTGTGTACTCTGTGTCTGCATTTTTATTTACCCGACTGCTGCTATAACTGCGTGTGTTTGTTCTTGGGTTGCACGAATTATTTTATAAGCCTATTCATCCCCCCTCTAGGCTAGGATCCAGATCCAACAGAGGTTCACCCTGCCAAACTTCGTCCCAGTGCAATCCCTCACACCCACCTCGCTTAGGGATGAGGCTGGGGGAGGACCCGGACATGCTGGAGACGAGTCGGCCACAGCTTCGTCTCGCCGACCATGCTCGGCACGTCGGGGGTCACCCGATCGTCGAACCACCAGGGACCGACCCAACCGGAGTGAGAGCCCCTGTCAGAGGAGGCAAAGGAGCCGGGAGTACCGCCGCGAGAGGAGAAGCTCCTGGCAACCAACGCCCACCCTGGGCTCGGATAGGCACCGAGCAGACTCCACCCATCCCCAGGTCAGCTCACCTCGGCGGCTTGACCATCGTGCCGACGTGAGGAGATGTCCGGGGGCTCCCGAGATGACCGCTGCCTGTTATCCAGGAGCATTACCGATGCAGGGGTGCCCTCCAGATTCAAGGTGCCGACTTTGGAAAAGTACGACGGCACATGGGACCTGGAAGACCACGTGATGGACTATGAAGGGGTCATGGCATTCCAAGGTGTCGACGATGCCATGCTATGTCGAGGTTTCTACTCCACCCTCCGGGATCCGTCCGGATCTGGTACTACAGCTTCCCCAACCGATCCATTGACAACTTCAAGGATCTTTCCCAAAAATTCTGCAAGAAGTTTATGGCCCATCGACGTGTAAAGCTGGACCTGGAGCTCCAATTCAATGTGGTGCAAGGCCTCGGGAAATCCTCGAGAGGCTACATGTGCTGCTTTAATGCAGAGATATTGAATGTAGAAAGTTGTCCTAAGATGGTCGTGAAGACGACCATGAAGAAGGGGCTCCGCCATAGGGGCCTGAAGAAGTCGTTACACAACGAGCCCCCGAAGGACCTCGTCGAGGTGATAGCCTGGGCAGAATGCTACATGCTGACAGAGGAGCGCTGGCCGCAGAGGAAGGGGGTCGCCCAACGAGGGTTAGGCGGGGCTACAAGCAGGACGAAAGCAAACACCGCAAACCTAACGAACCCCGGCGGGAGAAGAAGGCCAAGGGAAAGCAACGCAAGGAGGAGGTACGACCTCCCAGGCTGAACACTACCCCAGACGTCGTCCTTGCGCAGGCTCAGAAAGAGGGGTGCTTTGGTAGGCCACCTCCGAAGGTGAAGAGAGGCGGAAGGGACGAGGAGAAATATTGCAAGTACCACAAGGACAACGGCCATGACACCGACGACTGCTGGCACTTGAAGAAGGATATAGAGAAATTGGTCAGCCGAGGCCACCTGAAGAATTTTGTCGACGATCCGACCGCGACCCCCGGAGAAGGGACGTCCAGACAGATGGATAAAGGAAAGAAGGTGAATGTCCTTCAGGCAGCTATGCATGTCATCGAGTAGGGGACGGGACAATCAGCCGTAGCCTCACCCAGGCAAGATTAGCTTGCCCTCACCTTCCCCGTTTTATTTTCCCCCTATTGTACACCCGGGTCTAAGAAATGAAATAGTAGTCTGTGTTAGTACAACTTTGCTCTTTCTCACCGTATCTAGCTCGACGATTAGTCGCAAAGCAGGGGGGAGTTCCCCCGGGCGGACCTATCATGCTGATCGACCGTAAGGCTGAAGGTAACTCCCCAGCAAACCAATAGCGCGGGTCGACCGTAAGGCTGGGGGCAACATCCCCAGTGGGTCGATCACACGGGTCGACCGTAAGCTGGGGAAACTCCCCCAGCAGGCCGATCACCAGGGCCGTTCTTAATGCTGGGGGCAACTTCCCCAGCAGGCTGGTTCATCGGTTGACCATAAGCCTGAGGGTAGCTCCCCCAGCTGACCAACCGATCCAATTGACCGTAAGACTGGAGACAACTCCCCCAGCGGGCCGATCATGAGGGCCGTTCGTAAGGCTGGGGGCAACTCCCCCAGCAGGCTGGTTCATCAGTTGACCGTAAGCCTGAGGGTAGCTCCCCCAGCTGACCAACCGATTCGATCGACCGTAAGGCTGGGGACAACTCCCCCAGGGGACCGATCACCAGGGCCATCCGTCAGGCTGGGGGCAACTCCCTCAGTGGGCTGATCTATCGATCTACCGTAAGCCTGGGGGTAGCCCCCCAGCATGTAGACCGACCCGACCGTCTATAAGGCTAGGGGCAACTCCCCCAGCGGGCCGATCCATTGATCTACCGTAAGCCTGAGGGTAGCCCCCCAGCATGTAGACCGACCCGACCATTCGTAAGGCTGGGGGCAACTCACCTAGTGGGTCGATCCATCGATCTACCGTAAGCCTGGGGGTAGCCCCCTAGCATGTAGACCGACCCGACTGTCCGTAAGGCTGGGGGCAACACTCCCAGCAGGCTGGAACATCGATTGGACATAAGCCTGGGGATAGTTCCCTCAGCGGCCCAAACGAGCCGATCGGCCATAAGGCTGGGGCAGCTCCCCCCAGCGGGCCGATCCCCCGACCGTCCGTAAGACTGAAGGCAAGCCACTCTGCAAGGCCATTGTCCAATCGGCCTGAGGATCGTGGAAGAGGGCAAGCCCTCAGCGGGCCTAATAGCTGGTCGGCCGAGAACACTCCCTAGGCACTGACTCACCAGGGTAATCGACGTGATGTTCCAGGGACCATCCGCCCACACAACAGGTGGCAGAGGGTCAGCAATGGATCAACCCCACACCACTATTGTCCATAAGACCAACGGTCTTCCCTCCCATCGTGAAACAGCTCAATCAGTGCAGATCTAGAGACGGAGACAACCCAGAAAACGATCGGTGAAAACAACAAAATGCTGCATAAGGAAAACGATAGGACACGGAAAGGTACAAAGGCCCACAAAACAAATTATATATTACTACCAAAAATTGTTCCTTGTTACAGGGCACGGGAGGGTGTGCAAGGATGGAGGAACATCGCCTAGGGGCCCGATGCCCGGGAGGAGGCATCCTCCGGGGCCTCCCTTGCTCGGAATGAGGATGCTTCTCGGGACCTGGCGGGAGACTGGGAAGCGCCTGCCGGACCCGCTCCTCGAACCTCTGAAAGGAGTCCCGGAAGACCCGCACGATCCTGTGGACCAAGAGGTCCTCGTAGGAATCGAGGGTCTCCTTGAGGACCTCCGCAATCCACGGCCTTAGGACCCCCTCATAGCCCCTCTCCACCTCCTCGACGAACCGGGTGGGGTGCGCTTGTCGCAGGGCTCCCAGCTCGGCCCAGAGCTCATTCCTCTCCTGACTGAATGCTTCCTCCGCCTTCTGGGCAGACCTCTGAGCGTCAGCCAGGGCCCCCTACAGGTCCATCACCTCGGAGGTGAGCTCGTCCAGTCGATGCCGTAGTTGGCGAGCCTCCATGCGGGATTCTGCGGCAGCAACCTCAGCCGCCCCGGCCCTCAGGCTCTCCCACGCTAAGGACTCTTTGAGATTGGTCGCGTGGACCGCACGGCGCTGTACCTCTACAGCCATCACGATGGCCTATAAAACAGAAGGAGTTAATCAGGGATACCACGAGGTGGGGTTGGATGCGGCATAAAGACCAACCTGCTGGAGCTGCCAGACTAGAGCATCCGCCAATCGATCGGAGCGAGTCTTCTCCAGGAGAGAGCAGTCCCTCGAAAGGACGGAGCTCCGTGCCAACTGGGTGGCCACACCCCGGTCAATGAAGACCGACTCACCAGGCATGACCTTGGGTCCAGCCTCGAGCGTCAGCAGGACGCCCCCCGCTCCGGTAAGAGACGGCTCGGTCAGACCGACAGGGGCAGCCACTACCACTAGCGGGAGGGTCTCTCCCGAGATGATCGACATCTCAGGGACCGTGGAGGGGCGGACCTCTGTGGTCTTCTTCTTCTTCTTCTCGTCGGGCCCCCCGGACTCCAAAGGGGGGCGCTTCCGCTCCCCACCATGACCGTCTGCGGGCGCACGAGGACCCAGGCCAGCACCCCCATTGCCTCCCTTGGCGTGGACAGAGCTAGGGGGACCGACGGCCGCGATCTCCCCCGCAAGGGATTCAACTGCAACCTGGGCTGTCGGCGCTGCTACGGCCGCTGGCTCCAGCCTCCCAACCACCGGGTCGGCTCGATGGATCTCATCCTCCACCGTGCGACAACGTGCATGGCCAGAAGGGTTTCCTCGGCCAATGCTAAATCCCCGACGAATGAGTTCACTGACGTCGCGGCTGAATTCTCGACCCTTTATTTTTGTAGGGAGAAAGAAGATCAGGGTAAGCAAAAGGTGAAGCAGAAAGAAAATGGGACACCTACCAGGGGACCACATGACGATCTTAAGGAGTAGGTCATCCAGCAGGGGCCAGAACGACCTCTCCACTAAGGGCAAAGACAACAACAACCGGACCGCAGCCTAATCGGCCTCGGAGAGGGTCAACGTCAAGTCATATTGACATAGCCCCCAAACCTGTCAGGATCACGACGTCCCTAGGGAAAACGACAAAGACGAAGCTCAAACTCCAGTCCCCCAGCCAACGGGGCAGGCCGAGCAAGCACTCCATCCCTACTTGGGTGCGGATGTGCTGCCACGATCCTCGGCCGACTGTTTGAACCCAGAAATAGTAGAAGTAGAGGGGCAGGGTCGGCTCCGAGCGATGTATGCTGCAGATCATGATGAAACAGACCCGCGTCGCTATTGAATATGGGGTCAGCTGGCACAGTGCCACCATCAAGAACTCCATGACCCGGATGATGAAAGGATGAAGGGGGAAGCGGAGCCCCATGCAAAACATCTCGACGTAAACACCGACCTCGTAGCTCCTTGGGAAACAGATCCTTTCGTCGCTAAAGGGGATCCGGACGTCATACGTGTGACATAAATACTTCTCCCGAATCTCCGTGGCCGTTAAGAAGGGGATGGTAGACGATGGCCTGAGGACCACCGGGGGAACGTCAAACCTTTTCGCCGCCTGAACCTCATCTCTACCGACCGGGTCCTCAAATAGCAATCCCTTCCCTTTGTCCAGAACTAGACGTGTCGCCGGGGGGATATCGGGCCTTGAGGACAGAGGATTTCCTGACTCAGGAACCGAAGGAGCCCCGGACCCCGACGCAAAACCACCTATTCTAAGTGTGTCCATATGACAAATCTGATGGAAATTGAATTCCACCCCTAAGTAATTTTAATGATGAGCACACCAAATGAATGCTTAGTGTACTAACTACACTACACTTTAAATATACAGATTTCGTGAAGCTCTACTAATACTCCAAGAAGCACGCATCAACGCTCCACGACAAAGACGAACATGGCTAAAATCAAGTGATGAAGCTCAAGCTCAAACAAAGCAAGAAGCTCAAAGAGAAGCTCATCTTCACTTCATCAAGTTGACTAAACTGCCGAAGACATGTTCAGAGTCTAGTGTGAGTGTGTCGTGTCTTTTAGGATATTTGTCAAAGCCATATCAAATAGACAACACACACACAAATGATTTCAAAACAAATGTTTTAACTATCTTCAAAAATAGTTTTTAAAGAGCTTTTCTAGTCACTTCATAATTCTCGTAGTGAAACTCCACACACCCTGGAGTTAACTACACTTTTGATTAGAACGACAGGAAAAACTCCTCTGGGAGTCGACTACCAAAAATAGGGAGTCGACTACTTCTCAGAGATGAAAATTTCCTAGACTCCTCTGGGAGTCGACTACCAAAAGTAGGGAGTCGACTACTTCTCAGAGATGAAAATTTCCTAGACTCCTCTGGGAGTCGACTACCTATAGAGGGAGTCGACTACCTGCTGGAAATTTTCAGACGTTTTGAATTTGAATTTTAAAATCTTTTGAGCAATTTACTTCGAAATTTTTGGGACAAAAGTCAAACCAAATTTGAAATTCAAATCTCAGTTTTTCCCTATAAATAGAGCTTAATTCTTTTGTGAAAAATACAAGATTGAAAAATCAAAATTCGTAAAAGCTCTTCGTGAATCAAAGCTCTCTAATTTCTTCTCTCTAGCCAATTTTAATTTCAGTTTTTGATCTTGCAATATTTTTTCCAATTCTTTTGAAGATCATATTATTATTTTATTGGCTAAGTTGTTTTTCAAAATCCTCTCTATTATTTATCTTTAATTCTATTTGAAGGATTTTTGAAAAAGCTCTAGATCACAAAGAACTTATCTCGTATCTTTGTGTGATCTAGACTATCATTCTATTAAGCCACTACACAATTGTCTATCTTTTGATTGGCTATAGAATCGGGTGTATTTTCAATCTCTATCATTTATTGTAGAGTATTGAACAAATCTCTTATTGTGTTAATTGTTGGAACACTAGACAAGTCTAGTTGTTGCCAGTTGGAAAGTCCTCGGTTTGTGAGGCAAGGGTGAACCCTAGACAAGTCTAGGCGTTGTGTTCGGAAATCCTGGTCAAGGCTAGGTCGTTGGAAATCCTAACGAGTGAAGTTAGGTGCTTGTATTTGCCAAGGCAGATAGTGGAAATCTCGTACCGGATTGGTCGGGGACTGGACGTACCCGGGTTGCGGGGAACCAGGATAAAAATCCTTGTCTTTGCGCTTGCATTCTCTGTGTTTGATTATCTTTGCATTTATTCTATCTACAGCAAATATCAATCCTATTTCTATACGCTGAGATTTACATCTATAATCTTATTTGTTCTAACATTTACTCTGGGAGTCGACTACTGCTCATAAGGAGTCGACTACCTGCTGTGAATATTCGATGTGCACTTTAAATTATATTGTTGATTAAGAA
The DNA here is from genome assembly GCA_030789695.1 of Scilla litardierei. Lineage (NCBI taxonomy): Eukaryota > Viridiplantae > Streptophyta > Magnoliopsida > Asparagales > Asparagaceae > Scilla > Scilla litardierei. Next base: position 11,061,820 of record CM061137.1, on the reverse strand, counting down.
CCAAGCGTAGATCGCTCTACTTGGTTTCTTAGGCAACATTAGAAGGATTTGTTTTTGTGTTGATTGATTAAAGAACGAAAAAGTTTTTATCTTTATACAACACTATTCAACCCCCCCTTCTAGTGTTGTTTGCCATTCACAGGATCCAACACTTGGTATCGGAGCGAGGCTACAAATAGTGATGGCGTCAACTTCTTTTCACTCTGAAGGACTGAACACTATGCGACCACCTCTATTCAACGGAACCAACTACGCCAGCTGGAAAATCCGAATGAAGACTCATCTAGAGTCATTGGACATTGAAGCATGGACTATCACCAAAGTCCCGTATATCGCACCCACCGACGTTGAGTTTGGAAAATGGTCCATCGATGATAAGAAGAGAGCTAATCTCAATGCAAAAGCAATGAATGCCTTGTTTTGCGTTGTTACAGGAAATGAGTTCAATCGAGTCTCCCAATGTGAGACAGCACATCAAATTTGGCATACTCTTCAGGTAAGTCACGAAGGTACAGAAAAGGTAAAAGAATCTCGTATAAATGTATTACATTCAAAATTCGAAACTTTTAAAATGGAAGAAGGAGAGAGTATCACCGATGTGAATACTCGTTTTACTAACATTACAAATGAGCTTGCAGGACTAGGAAAGAAACTTTCCGAGTATGAACAGGTAATGAAGATACTAAGATCACTCCGACCCGAATGGAAGGGAAAGACCACGGCCATTCGAGAAGCTCACAATGTGAAGGATCTCACCATCGAAGAACTGATGGGAAATCTCATGGCATATAAGATCGAGCTTGAAGAAGACAAGAAGATCGAAGAAAAACCAAAGAAGAAAAATCTTGCATTCAAAGCTCAAGAAGAAGATTCCGATTACACGGACAAAGAAGATCACATCGTGTTCATCTCAAAGAACTTTAAAGAGTTCATCACAAGTAAGTATGGAAAACGATCTTTTAGACCCACTAACGGTATTATTTGTTTTGGTTGCAATAAACCAGGACATGTCAAGAGAGATTGTCCATTGGAAAGAAACAACCGTGATTCCAGAGATCGTGGGAAGAACAAAGAGAATAATGAAAGACGAACCAATACAAGAAGCAAGTTTAGACGACCAAAGAAAGAAGCCTATGCAGCCTTCGATCAGAGCGACGATTCTTCATCCGACGAATCCTCAGACGAAGATAATGATGAAAGAAGAGAGACAGCACACATGTGTTTCATAGCATCTACATCCTCCAAGGTAAGCTCGCATCATGATTCATCTAGCGACAATGAGTCATCGTCAAGCGATGATGAAGACTTGGACTATAGGGGAGCATATAAAGAGCTATGCAAAATGCATGAAAAGCTCATTAAAGAACATATAAAAACACTTAGAATTGCTAAAAGAGAGACTAAAGAAAAAGAAGAAGTTATTAAAGAAAATAGTCTTCTTAAAGAGAAAAATGATCTTTTACAAAAGGATATTTTGCTAGTAAATGAAAAGGTTGAAAGTCTGAATAATCTTCTCGTAACCGTCAAAAATAAATACGACGCTACGATGAAAATTATTGAGAATTTCAATAAAGGAAAAGGGAAGCTAGATAATATAATAGATAATCAAAAATTGTCATCTAGCAAAACCGGACTTGGCTATGATTCTCATCATACCAAGAAACGGGTTAAGCACACTAGGATGCATCATACTAATGATAATGTTTTAAGCATCTGGGTACCAAAAAGATTATCTGATCAGCAAAAAGAAAGGTACGCTACTAACTTTGTTCAACAGATTCATTTTAATAAAAATTATAAGTATATTGTTCATGAAGGAACTAAACCGTATTGGGTTTGGTTTCCTAAAGACTAACTCCTCGGACTCAAAACCAAAGAGTACCATAAAACGCTTATTTTTCAGGTGCTCTAAAAAGGGAGAAAAACAATGAAGAAAATTCAGGCAGTCAAAACGGATGAATCGGAACAAATGCTTTCATTTATTTTTTAATTATTTTTAATGGGTTAAAACAGTTAATTTGTGTGTATGATTATGTTTTATTGCCAAAAAATTTTTTTTCGTTAAAAAGAGCTCAACCTGGACCAAACTTTTTCCGGGATGAGAAAACGACTCTACCCAGTAGGGAGTCGACTACCTACAGGAGGGAGTCGACTACTAGTGCGTAAAATCTCGGTTGCTCTTTTTTTTAACTAACTCCTATTGGGTTCTATTTGAGTGGTTGGGTCAAGATCCGTTAAGACAACTTACCCACTAAGTCTAAAACCCATCCTAGCCACCCAAATCTAGATCTAATGGCTCCTATTTCTCCTCATCTCTTCACCTCTTCAAACAAAACCCCAAGAAAACCCTAGAGGTAGCCGACTACCTCCTTTTCCCCTCTCCTCTCTTGGGTTTTCATCTTGAGGCTTGGACTTTTTGGAGCAATTTCTTTTTCATCTTCCTTCAAATTTACCCAAGGTAAAAATTGTTTTACTTTCATGAACTTTATTATTTCATTTCTCTTGGTTATCTAGTAGTGTAAAAATATTTTTTTTGTTGTTTTACTCTATCTAGATGCCTTTCAAAGGAGCTTTCCCTAAGAAGAGAAAAATTGCTACTGTTAATGTTGATTCTGAGAAAGAAATCATTCTACCCTATCTCTTCAAATCAACTACCTATGAACATTTTGTTAAAGTGTCTAAGAAACCAATCTTGCATGAAAGATTTGTCAAACTCAATGATGTTATCAATTACAGTATTGACAGTCTGCTAGATTTCCAAAACTTAGCAAATTTGTTCTCCTCAGAAAATGTGTATATGTGTTATCCTAGGCTTGTTCATCTCTTTTATGCAAACATGGATTATGATCTCGTAAAAAGTCGTTTCATTACTAAGGTTCTGGATACCAAACTTGCAATAACTGTAAAATCCCTAGGTGAAGCCCTAGGAATCCCATACTCCGGTATGATCCTCGATAAAATTGAGATGACTGATGAGAATATCCTAGAGAGAATGTATCTGCCTGGTAAACACTTTCAGACCAAACTTCCTTGTAGCCATCTTCGCTATCCGGTGAGAATCTTAGCTAATATTCTGTCGTATAACATTACTCAAAAATCTGGAAGTCATGCTATCCTTTCTGAAAAACAAGCTAAATGCATCTATGCCATTGTTGGTAACATTCGTGTGAATTGGGCTAAAGTCATCATGGATTCCATCCTACTTTCAGCTTCATCTGACAGACCTTCCTCCACTCTTTCTCATGGGCACTATCTGACCATTCTATTCATTAGCTTTAACGTGCCTTTGGATCATGAAACAACCATTCTAGAACCTGCTCGTGTCTTTGATGTTCATGCTCTTGGGAGAATGAATCTCCATCATGACCTTGATGAGAACGTCCCTGAAGAGCAAATCGCTACCGAAGGAGGATCATCATCCTCAAGGCGAGGTAAGAAGGTTGTAATTTCAGATTCTGATGAAGAAAGTGAAGAAGAAGAAAAAGGAAGCGGCGAGGAAGAAGAAGAAGTTCATGCTTACATCCTTGAACTTCAGGAGATGCTCCTGAAAAAGATTGGAAAATTGAAGATCTCACAGGAGAAAGGATTTGAAGATCTCAATCAAAAGGTGGATGACCTCAAGGAAATCGTAGTGCAAAGCAAGAAGATGACTGATGAGACGCTTGTTATGATCCTTGAAGAGATCAAGGAACTGAAAAAGAACAGCGGTCACCCTTAGCTTCATGCACTTCTATTTCAAAACAATGGTTCTCTTTTTCAAAAAACAATGTTCTCTTAAACTATGGTTTGTAATAACTCTTATTGTGTGATGCTAGCTTCTATGAAGTTATCTGCTATGCCAAACTTAGTTGTTCTATGAACTAACATCTCCATTGCAGGCATATGGAATTGAATTCCTCTTATTTTTAATGAACCGTAGAAATTACTGTTTTACTTTTTTGTTGATGACAAGGGGGAGAAAAATTTATATAATGCAAAAATGTGAATTGTATTTCTAATAGCTTCGATGCAGGGGGAGAACCGCATCAAAGCAGGGGGAGTAAGTATACTTGAACATATTATTCATATTCATGGTATACTTGAAAATATTATTCATATTCATGTATTTCTTCAAATTTTGCATTTGGGTGTCATCATCAAAAAGGGGGAGAGTGATGGAATTGAATTCCACCCCTAAGTAATTTTGATGATGAGCACACCAAATGAATGCTTAGTGTACTAACTACACTACACTTTAAGTATACAGATTTCGTGAAGCTCTACTAATACTCCAAGAAGCACGCATCAACGCTCCACGACAAAGATGAACATGGCTAAAATCAAGTGATGAAGCTCAAGCTCAAACAAAGCAAGAAGCTCAAAGAGAAGCTCATCTTCACTTCATCAAGTTGACTAAACTGCCGAAGACATGTTCAGAGTCTAGTGTGAGTGTGTCGTGTCTTTTAGGATATTTGTCAAAGCCATATCAAATAGACAACACACACACAAATGATTTCAAAACAAATGTTTTAACTATCTTCAAAATAGTTTTTAAAGAGCTTTTCTAGTCACTTCATAATTCTCGTAGTGAAACTCCACGCACCCTGGAGTTAACTACACTTTTGACTAGAACAACAGGAAAAACTCCTCTGGGAGTCGATTACCAAAAATAGGGAGTCGACTACTTCTCAGAGATGAAAATTTCCTAGACTCCTCTGGGAGTCGACTACCAAAAGTAGGGAGTCGACTACTTCTCAGAGATGAAAATTTCCTAGACTCCTCTGAGAGTCGACTACCTATAGAGGGAGTCGACTACCTGCTGGAAATTTTCAGACGTTTTGAATTTGAATTTTAAAATCTTTTGAGCAATTTACTCCGAAATTTTTGGGACAAAAGTCAAACCAAATTTGAAATTCAAATCTCAGTTTTTCCCTATAAATAGAGCTTAATTCTTTTGTGAAAAATACAAGATTGAAAAATCAAAATTCGTAAAAGCTCTTCGTGAATCAAAGCTCTCTAATTTCTTCTCTCTAGCCAATTTTAATTTCAGTTTTTGATCTTGCAATATTTTTTCCAATTCTTTTGAAGATCATATTATTATTTTATTGGCTAAGTTGTTTTTCAAAATCCTCTCTATTATTTATCTTTAATTCTATTTGAAGGATTTTTGAAAAAGCTCTAGATCACAAAGAACTTATCTCGTATCTTTGTGTGATCTAGACTATCATTCTATTAAGCCACTACACAATTGTCTATCTTTTGATTGGCTATAGAATCGGGTGTATTTTCAATCTCTATCATTTATTGTAGAGTATTGAACAAATCTCTTATTGTGTTAATTGTTGGAACACTAGACAAGTCTAGTTGTTGCCAGTTGGAAAGTCCTCGGTTTGTGAGGCAAGGGTGAACCCTAGACAAGTCTAGGCGTTGTGTTCGGAAATCCTGGTCAAGGCTAGGTCGTTGGAAATCCTAACGAGTGAAGTTAGGTGCTTGTATTTGCCAAGGCAGATAGTGGAAATCTCGTACCGGATTGGTCGGGGACTGGACGTACCCGGGTTGCGGGGAACCAGGATAAAAATCCTTGTCTTTGCGCTTGCATTCTCTGTGTTTGATTATCTTTGCATTTATTCTATCTACAGCAAATATCAATCATATTTCTATACGCTGAGATTTACATCTATAATCTTATTTGTTCTAACATTTACTCTGGGAGTCGACTACTGCTCATAAGGAGTCGACTACCTGCTGTGAATATTCGCTGTGCACTTTAAATTATATTATTGATTAAGAACCAAGCGTAGATCGCTCTACTTGGTTTCTTAGGCAACATTAGAAGGATTTGTTTTTGTGTTGATTGATTAAAGAACGAAAAAGTTTTTATCTTTATACAACACTATTCAACCCCCCCTTCTAGTGTTGTTTGCCATCCACAGGATCCAACAAAATCGAGTGGGGCAAAGGAAGGAGAGGAAAGTTACCCTAAAAGGAATTCGAAGGGAGGAAGATGAAGGAGGATCCGCATGTGCTTGCAAGAACAGAGTCTGATCGAAAAGTGCGAAAGATCGAATTCGGAAGGGCGGCATCTTTATATGAATGACAATCCCAGAATCAGGGCCATCCGAAGGAGAACGAGTGGCGACATCTGGCGACCGACGACGCTTCAAATTCCACACCCAGGGGAGGGAGAAGTTCAACCAGGCCGCATCATGATGGCTTCCATTTAATGGCACTATCTAGACTGACGTGCCCGTCAAGATCCACACAAGTCACATCGCCCGAACCGAACTGGCAGAGTTTGAATGGCACGAGCGATGGGGGCAATTGATACAACCATTTCGAGACGGCCCGAGAACGAACGGCCCAAGCCCACACTTGAAGCTGGAGGCCCCCAAAAGGAGATCGGGCCGACCGTCGAGGCCCTCACAAGGACTCGGAACCAGGTCGAACACGACCGAAACGTGCGCCCCGTCAGTCCACGTCGACGGCAGCTAACCGCTCCCCAAAACACGCCCCCTTAATGGCCATTAACGGTCCACATTAACCCACCTCCATGACGCATGCAGGTGCCTTCAAAGAGGCAGATCATGGGGGCGAAGATAGGGGACGTGGTAGGGGAGCGATCATGGGACAATCCCTATAAAGGGATTCGAGAGACAACTAAGAGAGGGACCTCTTCCCAGATACTAAGGGACTGAGGTATTCTATTAAAAGACCTTGTTTTCCACTCTGCATCCCCCCATAACTCGGTGATCGGCCCCGGGCTTACACCCAAAAGAGCGACCGTGTAGTTTTACCGCAAGCGCACGGTGCAGCGGTGAGCGGGTTATCGAACACAGGGAGGACATATGACAGTGCCTGCTCCGAACAACCTGGCTATAGGAACAGAAAAGAGGGAATTTGCCTTTTGGTGATCCTGTCACAATCGTCAGACAAAGTATGGAGATATAAAATCAAATAAAGACGCCTAGGGAATAGGGAATCCCCGCTACTCACCGTATCTCGTCAATATGATTCATTGGTATCACAATTGCTAGGGTAGAATTTCGGATGAACTAGTTGCAACTGAATGTAAAACCTAGCTCACGCTCTCTCGCTGTTGTCGGTCTATAGCTATCCTAGGTTTGGGTCCAATCTCTTGCAAACCCTAGCCTAGGCAAGCTAGCATTAGGATCAACATCATCGTTCAATCGCGTCCCAAGCCCACTCTCGTGCAAACTCGGGCCACGACCTAGGTTGGGATAGTTCATACATGTCCAATCTCTTGTAAACGAGTATCGGTATGGAATTGCAACCTAGAACCCTAGTATCAGTCCAATCTCTTGCAAACCGATACTACGGAAACTCAATTTCAACCCAATTCGGATTTCTAGGGTTTCATATCGAATTGGGATTCAATCTCTTGCAAATCCCAATCGATATGAACACCTAGCTATTCGTAGTATATCGATCCCAAACTAACCCTAATAGCAATTCTAGCAATATTTCCACCAAATCATCACAAATCAGAAATTGGGCTCGGAGTGTTCATCTCCACGCCCCAAGACGTTAGGACTACTCATAATTCATATCACAATTGCAAAAATAATCAATTGAAATAACAATAGAATTCATGGCAATATTCAAATAAGCAATAAAAATGAGATTTTTAATGAAGAGGGAGACAAACCAATAGAGTTCTCCAAGAATCCAACAAAAATAAACTTTTCTCTCCTCTCCAATCACAAGAATCAAAAGCTAAAAAGTTTAATCTAAAAAGCTGTAAAAAGCAAAGGAAAAAGCTCTCTAACCTAGGTTAGAATCAGGGGTTAAATACCCCCCAAAACAGCCCAAAAAAACCTGACCAAAATGCCCATGCGCCTCTCTAATTTCGAGTTTTCCGCTACAGGCGATAGCCGTACTCGGCCGAGTGACAAATGTCGCTCGGCCGAGTGAGAAACCCTGAAATTTTCCAGTAAGTTCGGGTCTTCGGGGGTCTTCACTTCGGGGGTCACTCGGCCGAGTGAGTTGTGGTCACTCGGCCGATGGGCTTATCTTCACTCGGGCGGTCGGCAATTGCCACTCGGCCGAGTGGGTCTTCTGCTGCTCAGACTGACGAAAAACAGTAAGTTGGCTCTTTTTGAGGGGCGTCGTCTGAGTGCCACTCGGGCGGACGGAATAAGTCGCTCGGCCGAGTGGGCTTATGATGCTCGGCCGAGTGCACGCTTGGAGCATGTTCGATCTGGCCGGCCGAGCGGGGTCTCGTCGGTCGGCCGAGTGACTCCTTCACTCGGCCGAGTGGGACACTGAAAATGCCCAAACAGCTTGTTTTTGCCTCCTCGTCGCTCCTACGACGTTCTTTCTTCTTCCGCTCCTCTCTAATAACAAAATACCCCCCCGGGGAAGTCGTCGGTGACACTCCAGAGAGGGTGTATCTCGGAATCACTCCAAATCGCTCCAAATCTCCTGAAATATGACAAAAACAACAAATCGTGAAAAGTATCGCAATATCGTCGATATATTGTGAAAAACATGATTTGAGCGATCTAAATGGCATGTAAACATGCGGGAAAAAAGTGTAAAATACGGAGTGATCAAAATCCCCCAAGCTTACCTCTTACTCGTCCTCGAGGAAGATAAGTAAAAGGCGAACCCGGTGGATTTAGAAAACGAAAACGACAAAAAACGGAAAACGAAAAACGAAGAAGAAAGAAGAAAGTGAAGAGGGAAGTTGCTAGATCATTTTTCTCAGGACGTGGGTTTTGCTTACTCATATAGCATGCACCGAATGTAAAACACATGTCAAAGACTTTTATTTCGATATCATAGTATAATGGTGCAAATAGAAATAGAAAACCCAAAAATATTGATATATCATGAAAAATGGAATAATTCTAAAATTAGCATTGTCTGAATCATTTAAAGCGGTATACAATATCGCAGATCACACACTTTTCAATTGAACGCTTTCTAAGAGGAGTATAAGAATATCACGCAATAGAACAGAAAGAATAGAAAAGTGTGGATTTCATGAAATGAGTGCTAGGCATAGATTTTTGGATTTCGTGAAGCTAAAACAATCTCACCGAGTATAGAATATTACTTAGCCTAGGTTGTCGTGCACCGTCAAGTAGTCACTCTCTCACACATCATTGGATTCCCTCCCCCAAGCTTATCTATAAGCGTGGTGGCACAAAAAACAATATTTACATCCCCATTTTTATGAAGCTCCAAAAGTAATAAGAAATAAAACGAAAAGAGAGAAGAAAGAGAGAACATGAGATGGGATCGTTTATTGAGATTCTTTTCTCTTTCTCTTTTCTTTTTCTTTTCTTTTTCTTTTTTTTTCTTTTTCTTTTTTTTTCAAACAGCATATATACACAATGATCCCAAATCAAATAGAAATAAGGATATACAAGAATTTTTCTTTTTCTTTTTGGTTTTGGGAAGTTTGAAGCTAGGATTTGAATAACGGGGGAAATGCCATATATTAGAATCGCTAAGGGGAGATTCACCAATGATTTTAAAATAGAGAATTGATGTTCAAGATATGTGGAGAAAGAAATAAATATGTCTCTCAGTTCACTCTATAGGACGTGCACGACAACTTCAGCAGGGTAATCTAATCTACTCGGTTTTGATCACAAAAAAGCTAAACTAATCCAAATTTATCATAGCTAACATCATTCAATCATCCTGAAGTGAAATGTATAAATCAAGCAAATAGAAGTGATATAGGAAAAGAAAACGGTACTCCAGATATAAGCATCCAATGCGTGAATCTTGGTGTGTTTTCTGCGATAGCATACATATGAATATTCAGACTCAGCTAATAATAAAATTTCATCCATTTTCATGCGGAAAAAGTGTGGGTTACTATCTCTAAATGCAAGGCAAATCACATCATATGATATCAGAAATAAAATCTAAGACATGACAAATATAGCATGCATATAGAGAAAGCTAACTCCACGTCATCATCATCACAGAAAAGTCATCTCTAGCATGAGATGAAAAAGAAATAAAGATAAAGAGGGAAAATAAAACTAAATACAATGCAGCACACAAAGAAAATAAGAAAAACGTGATGCATGGTAAAAAAAGAAAAAGTGATGAAAATGAGTGCAAATGCGGAAAATGATGTGAAAAAACTAAAAATAAAGGTGGTAAATCGAAAAGCGTGAGAACTCACTCCCCCAAGCTAAAGTGCACAGTGTCCTCAATGTGCGAAGTGTGGCACACCGAGAGACGTGTAATGTGAGGGGAAGGTGAGGATGCATGCATGAGGAAAAAGAAAATAAAATAATGAAACGAAAAATATGATGCAGACATGATGCATGCAGATATAGGAGTGAATCAGATATAAAAGTGTGACACCAAAAACTCTCCCTCTCTCCCAAAAATGATATAGAAATATATGAACAAAATGTGGTCCCAAAAACAGTGAGGGGAGGGGGGTGGGCAAAAATCATCAGGACCCAGCAGAGACGGGCAGCACGACGGTAAAAAGGATCAATGGCATCAAGGGTGCCTAAGAGGGTGGGGCAGCGCCGTCTCCGTCCTGAGGCGGAGGTGGTGGTGGTGGTGGAGGTGGAACAGTCTGCCGGGTGGGTACGGGTGTGGGTGTGGAGGCAGGCTGGGTGTGTGTATAGGTGGCGGTGGGTACCTGCTGGGTGGGTGGGGGTACGCGAGGAAGCCGCTCGAGAATCCGAGTGAGGCAATAGTGAATGCCCGGAAGTAGGTCGAAGCGGCTGGCCATAGCGGTGACGGTGGCATACATGGTCCTAAGGTCACCTCTGAGGTCACTCACCGCCCCCTCGAGAGCACGAATGCTCTGAAGTACAGTGTCGGGGGGAGGTGGTGCAGGCGGACGCACCTGTCTGTGCTGTGCAGGACGGGGCTGGCGGACTCGGGTGGTGTAGTGGATAGGCTCAGCAGGCATGTGGAGGAAAGGTGCTGTGCTCACAAATGTGGGCCTAGCCTCAGGGCGAGGCTGGGGCGCATGCTGTTATGAGGTGGAAGCAGCAGCAACGGAAGTGGAGTATAAAAGTGGCAACGAGGCGGCCAGAGAGGTCGGTGACACAGACGTGTGGACAGACTCCACGACACTCTCAGAAAAAACGGCTGCGGTGGAGACAGAGGTGGAAACCACGGTCTCCACGACGGCAGCAAAAGAGGGCTCTCCGCTCTCAACTAACGTAGGTGGGCGCTCGGGTAGGGCGGAGGAAACGGGCTCAACGGACAGAGGGCCAGCTGTGGTGGTAGTGGAGGTGGGCGTGGAGGTAGTGGAGGTGGGCTCAGCGAGGGTACTCCCGACACCGGCAGAAGTGTGGACAGAGGTGTCGGGAGCAGCAGAAATCTCAGGCTGCTGAGGGGCCACGAGGTCAGCATGAGCAGCGGGTTAAGCGGGTGCAGCGTGTGCAGCGTGGGCCTACTCAGCCTGCTCAGCCTCCTCGGCCTCAAGCACGTAGGCGGCGGGGATCAGGAGATACATCGCCGGAAGCCAGTCCACCTGTGCCGGTGCTATCTGTGTCCGAGCTGGGCTCGGAAGGATCATGTAATCCGCACCGTAGGGGCCGTGCAACCAAACCCAGTGCCACTGACCGTGTGGACGTAGCATCTTCATCCGGGCCATGACGTCTATGGACAGTGAAGTGGGGCCCGGGGCTCGTCGCAGGTCAGCAGGAAGGTCCTCGCCGGTCATAAGAGCGAGCAGGGTGATCAGACCGTCGCAACATATCGGTGAGCGAGCACCCACCGATACGATGATGTGGTCCAAAAACCAACTCGCGATATCAATCACGACGGCGGGGACCAACTCGTCACTATCCCTAGCTAGAGCTCTGGGGCGCGTCATCGCATAGAGCATATAAAGCTCCGGCGTGGACATCGTCCCAGGCTCATACCTCGCCAAAAAGGTAGTCGCCATAAGGCGCTGAGCTATGCGGAGGCAAGGGTGGACGATGGCCGAGGCCTTGGCCCTACTAGGGTCGAAGGCGGCAGGTAAACCCGTAATCCGGGCCCAGAAAGCGTCGGAATCGAAGGAAGGTGGGGGATGTGAGTGGGGGCGTAACCACGGTCGGCCCCGGGGACATCGGGCCATGAAAAGAAAGCTCTCATCATACCGAGAGTGACCTGGCACTCTCGGTCCATGAACCTAAACGAGCATCCCTCGTCGGTCCGGGCGATAGAACTAAGGACCTCAAGTGTCGGACGGACGAACGTGTCCGCCGACACCTGGAAGAAATCTCGCCAACCCACGTTGTCATACAACATGAGCATCCCCTCAAGTACCCCCAGGCGTCCTAGGTCTGCAAGGTGTGCGAACCTGGAGGGTACAATCGAGCGCTGGGAAATGCGCTCGAAAACGACGCGGTGTGCGTCGTCCCGGAACGTAATCCCCAGCGGCCCGATAAGTGGAGCCAGTGGTGGTGGCTGTGGGACGGCAGGGAGTGGCTGTGCGGGGTGAACGGGCTCTGCAGGCTGTGCGGGGTGTGCGGGGTCTGCAGGCAGTGCGGGGTGAACGGGGTGTGGTGGTGTAGACGGAGGAGAGTCCTCCACCTCGTGGGAGGGGCCGGCCCCATCCGACCGCTTCCGCTTGGCGGAAGCTCTCCTCGACCGCGGCCGTGTCCGGGGCGGCATATGGCCCCAGGTGCTCACCAAAAGCAAAAAAAATGCGGCGTGCATAAAATAAAGGAAGGAGTATACCGCGACACGCCGTGAGAGCAAAGTAATGGAAGCGTGCGAAGACGATGCCTCCACGTAGCCTAAAACGATCCCCGGAAGCTCCCCTGGGCTCCCCTAAGCTCCCCAATATACCCTGCACATCAAACGAAGATATCAGCGAGTAATATTCAAAATGTATGGGGGGTTAGGGGTATAATAGATAGAAAATGAAGTTGATTTGGTTTTGGGGCTCGATAAACACATGGATCGTCGAAAAATACGCAAAAGAGGAGGAAAAATGCGAAATAAACGCTACCGGAGCTCGGCCGGCGAGGTGGTCGTCGACGGCGACTCGGGCGAGGACGTATGACAGTGCCTGCTCCGAACAACCTGGCTATATGAACAGAAAAGAGGGAATTTGCCTTTTGGCGATCCTGTCACAATCGTCAGACAAAGTATGGAGATATAAAATCAAATAAAGACGCCTAGGGAATAGGGAATCCCCGCTACTCACCGTATCTCGTCAATGTGATTCATTGGTATCACAATTGCTAGGGTAGAATTTCGGATGAACTAGTTGCAACTGAATGTAAAACCTAGCTCACGCTCTCGCGCTGTTGCCGGTCTATAGCTATCCTAGGTTTAGGTCCAATCTCTTACAAACCCTAGCCTAGGCAAGCTAGCATTAGGATCAACATCATCGTTCAATCGCGTCCCGAGCCCACTCTCGTGCAAACTCGGGCCACGACCTAGGTTGGGATAGTTCCTACCTGTCCAATCTCTTGCAAACGAGTATCGGTATGGAATTACAACCTAGAACCCTAGTATCGGTCCAATCTCTTGCAAACCGATACTACGGAAACTCAATTTCAACCCAATTCGGATTTCTAGGGTTTCCTATCGAATTGGGATCCAATCTCTTGCAAATCCCAATCGATATGAACACCTAGCTATCCGTAGTATATCGATCCCAAACTAACCCTAATAGCAATTCTAGCAATATTTCCACCAAATCATCACAAATCAGAAATTGGGCTCGTAGGGTTCATCCCCACGCCCCAAGACGTTAGGACTACTCACAATTCATATCACAATTGCAAAAATAATCAATTGAAATAACAATAGAATTCATGGCAATATTCAAATAAGCAATAAAAATGAGATTTTTAATGAAGAGGGAGACAAACCAATAGAGTTCTCCAAGAATCCAACAAAAATAAACTTTTCTCTCCTCTCCAATCACAAGAATCAAAAGCTAAAAGGTTTAATCTAAAAAGCTGCAAAAAGCAAAGGAAAAAGCTCTCTAACCTAGGTTAGAATCAGGGGTTAAATACCCCCCAAAACTGCCCAAAAAAACCTGACCAAAATGCCCATGCGCCTCTCTAATTTCGAGTTTTCCGCTACAGGCGATAGCCGCACTTGACCGAGTGACAAATGTCGTTCGGCCGAGTGAGAAACCCTGGAATTTTCCATTAAGTTCGGGTCTTCGGGGGTCTTCACTTCGGGGGTCACTCGGCCGAGTGAGTTGTCGTCACTCGGCCGATGGGCTTATCTTCACTCGGGCGGTCGGCAATTGCCACTCGGCCGAGTGGGTCTTCTGCTGCTCAGACTGACGAAAAACAGTAAGTTGACTCTTTTTGAGGGGCGTCGTCTGAGTGCCACTCGGGCGGACGGAATAAGTCGCTCGGCCGAGTGGGCTTATGATGCTCGGCCGAGTGTACGCTTGGAGCATGTCCGATCTGGCCGGCCGAGCGGGGTCTCATCGGTCGGCCGAGTGACTCCTTCACTCGGCCGAGTGGGACACTGAAAATGCCCAAACAGCTTGTTTTTGCCTCCTCGTCGCTCCTACGACGTTCTTTCTTCTTCCGCTCCTCTCCAATAACAAAATACCCCCCGGGGAAGTCGTCGGTGACACTCCGGAGAGGGTGTATGTCGGAATCACTCCAAATCGCTCCAAATCTCCTGAAATACGACAAAAACAATAAATCGTGAAAAGTATCGCAATATCGTCGATATATCGTGAAAAACATGATTTGAGCGATCTAAATGGCATGCAAACATGCGGGAAAAAAGTGTAAAATACGGAGTGATCACTCGGTCCGTGGATACGTGTATCGGCCTCCCTGTGAGCCATACCGGTCCTACTGAACACCTATCAGATCTGTTCTGACTTAGGCATCAGAGGGGACTAGGCTGGAACCAAGGTCCCCCCCGACGAGCTTTCTCGTCTGTCCAGGCTAAGCAGATCCCGCGGTGCCGAGGCTATCCCTCAGTGTCGCCTCGACTAAGGCTGAGTATATCCTGCAGTGCCGAGGCTTCCCCTCAGCACCTCACCGACCGAGGCCAAGTGCTCCCACCAACGAGCCCGCTCGCCTTCAACTTGCCGAGGCGAACCTTAGGAGAGCCAGCATTAGGATCAAAGCCAGCCCCGTCGGGAAAATCACACACTTGACGGAACCTGGGGGCCCCACGTGTCTCCTTGACCACGTTGACCATCTGCCCATAGGTCAAAGATTCATGGGTGAGAAAACACCTGTAAATAATATGAGTATCGCATGGGGTGGATACTTCAGGAACATGAGTTAATGTGATTTGCCTTTGTTACGGCCTTATGGCCAGTCCATGTAGATTGATGCCCACATACACTGGAAGCCCAAGCGAACAGCTTTCTGACCACCCGAAAGGGGTACTAGCTCGCACAGAATATCGCCTCTACCCAGGGAAGCTCGCCTCGTCGTACAGCAAGCTCGTCCCCATGCCAACAGAAGAAGCTCGCCTTGCCGATCAATATGCTCGCCATGCCAAGAAGAAGCTCGCCTACTCTCCAACAGGAAGCACGATCAGACGGTCCAAGGACGCAGCGTGGTCGTCGAGCTTGACTCTCCCCTAGGGTGGCCCTGCATAAATATCTCTGACAGGATGACGTAGGGCCATCTACCCTCCATTAATGCCAGAGGTTAAGGGCGAGAACTGATGGCTACCCCTCGTATCTCATTAATGTGTCTGACACTATCTGACACCATTAATGCGTAAAATATCTCTGACACGTCCCGCCGACCTATCACCTCTCCTCCAACTAAGCAGACTTGACAGCTGATGGGACGGCGAGTAACCGACTCTCAGCTCTATAAATACCCCCTCTGGCCTCCATAGAGGGGGTTGGTCAGCTAAAATCTCTAACTCTTTCCAGTATTCAAGGTCGGATATCTCCCATATATCTGCGCCTTCCTCATAAGCTCTCCACGCTTCACCGGTTTCTCTGAAGATCGCCAAGCGTATCCGACACACTTTTCAAGTCACCCACTGACTTAAGCATCAACGAGGCTACGGGCTGACAGCCAGCCCTGCCTTTTTGACGAGTTGTTATTCTCGCAGAAAGCTCGCCTCAGCTACCAGGAGACGTCGACCTTCAGGCAACCTTGGATCTTTCACCTCCGAAGCAAGTCCCGAGTCGTGCTAACCTCGCCATTAGCTAAAAACTTGTAATCATTATACCCGTGATTCCCATTAACAATAAATTTCATTGTTGGTGGACTTGACCCGCAACAGCCTTGTTAAAACCTTTGGCTATTGAAACTCCATGAGAAAAACCATATCTAAGGAAAAAGAGTACAAATTCCCTCTAACTCCCCCTGATCTGTACAAGCCCTTAGGCTTTCAGATCTCTTTAGCGCTTTTCATCCCTCTTATTTACAACATTTCGAAAATATGTACAAATTTACTAATGTCACCATCATTAAGCAGCTGCTGAATCCAAAAAATCTGGAGAGGTGTGCTTTGTCTTGTCGCCTCTGATGCGGTCTCCTCAAAAGTGGGGTTAACATGTGGCTTGGTCTTCAGACTATTTGGTCAACTCCAAAATGCACCCTTTTACCCAGTCGTCACTGGGATGTGATGTACCACTAGGCACACCCAAACACACCCTTGGCTTGTTTCTGGAATGGTGATGATCTCGAGATGACATGATGATGTTGCTTTCACCATATCTAAGGAAAAAGAGTACAAATTCCCTCTAACTCCCCCTGATCTGTACAAGCCCTTAGGCTTTCAGATCTCTTTAGCGCTTTTCATCACTCTTATTTACAACATTTCGAAAATATGTACAAATTTACAAATGTCACCATCATTAAGCAGCTGCTGAATCCAAAAAATCTGGAGAGGTGTGTTTTGTCTTGTTGCCTTTGATGTGGTCTCCTCAAAAGTGGGGTTAACATGTGGCTTGGTCTTCAGACAATTTGGTCAGCTCCAAAATGCAGCCTTTTACCCAGTCGTCACTGGGATGTGATGTACCACTAGGTGCACCCAAACACACCCTTGGCTTGTTTCTGGAATGGTGATGATCTCGAGATGATATGATGATGTTGCTTTCATAGTTTGCTTTGTAGATCTATAATAGATGGTCGTCCACTGTAGGTACCCCGTTTGTGACTTTTTGTTATGAGTATTAGACCTATAACATGCATCTGCATAAGTATGGAGGATAATTATTTATAATGTAAGTCCAAATACATCGACCCTTGGAGGAAGCGTTGAAGATGCTTAACTCCTGTCCAGTTGCATGTTTTAGGTGCATCACTGTATATGGTTAGTGAATTTACTGCAACTGTTATATCGGATGCACGCACTTAGTTAGAAGTGCTCTGATTGCACTCAGATATAAGGGACTTCAGGGCCAATATCCTCCCACACTTCCAGCTGACGGAAGTGGTCTTATTGTTCATCCAGTGAACATACTACCAAAGGTATACTTATTAGATGATAATGGTCCTTGTATTTCAATACACTCTGGGTGTATGACGTTTAATATAACATGATTTTATCTTTTTTTATTAGATAATGTATTTGTGAGCCATGACATATCTTTATTTTTGCTGATGTGTTTCATATTATGTTTGATAGTCAGGCTTGAACAGATATTTCAGTTTTCTCTTCAGGAGATCAGATGAGTTGTTTACAACTATGATCTCAAATCATGTTCTTTGCTCTTTATAAAGATGCAAAGACAACCTTTAGTAGGAATCCTTGCATTGTTAAGGGATTCACTTGGTTGTACAATATTAGTATATCTTCAATATAATAGACGTCCTGAAATCTATTCATGACATTTAAGGAAATGTGAAAATATCTTTATCTAGATGTCCATAGGGGTATGCTGGCATAACATCCAATAGAAGCATATCCAAATTTCCTTTGCCAAATCTGCAGCGGTAGCACACCGGGATGAGGAGAAGGGGGATAGGGGTGTCACCTCTTGCAACGACTCACCGCCGCTAGAGCAACGATGGGTCGCCTACGGCTAGGGCCCGATGGCAGCAAGGATAATTTTTTTGGTTGGTGGAACCATAGTAATGGTTTTATCGCCATAGGCGATGGTGGTGTGCCGTCGTTGTGATGGAAAGAGCTGGGGATTTGGTGGGGGCACCGCTTCTGGCGGTGACTCACTGTCACTAGGGCTGCGGTGAGTGCCAGCGGCTTCGGGCAACCGGTGGTACTAATTTTTTTGGTAAAGACCCTAATCAGGGTTTGCCGCTGCCGTTAGAAGTGGAGTGCCACCAATGCAACGGTAGCCATGGGGGAGAGGAGGTTAGGGGTAGGGGTTTTACTGGCAGCGTGGGTGCCGTTGGCCAACCATAGAATTTTTTGTTAGAACCCTAAACTAGGGTTTCTGCCACCGCAGAAAGCGGCGGCTTGCCACCACCGCTAGGGGAGCGACGGGGCATTGGTAGGAGGGGGTGGTGGATGCTCCCCCAAAGATCGGCGGCGAGGATCTGTCGTCCTTCCTCTTAAAAGTCTATTTTTGATGTTTCTCTAATTTGATCTTGGGAGATCTATACCATTGACATCATAATCATGATAAAAAATTGCATCATTTTTTGATATACCTCAAAGATCGCTGAAGAAGACGAGCATGTAGAGGTGGACGATGTCTATGTGCGATAGATCAACCGTCTCCTTCCTAGTTTTCGCAACGAATGCGGCCTTCAATCTCAGTGAGAACGTGCTGATAACGTGTTGTTAATGTGTGACTCGTCTTAAAATGTGTGAGCGCTACTCCCAAGTGTAGGAGATCGAACAAGTAATAATCCCAGTGAGTCCAGGTATCCTATCCACGGGATAACTGACCTGTAAAACCACGAATTTCAGTTTATAAAGAGTACTAAAACGATAAAAAACAACCACATATCAGATATAAAAGTAATGGAGTCGATGGTTTAAAATAATAAAGAAAGTCCTACGATAACTATAGCGAGTTCGATATTAGGGTACTAATATGGAGAGTATGCATTGGTTGTGATTTCGTTAGGGTATATGCAATCAATTATTATTGATATCTTTTCTATAACTCAACGTTTCGTCCGGCTAGGGCACGAGAATGTCAGAAGGTGTGGCGATAAAGCGCGTAAAATAGTGCCAAAAAGTAATCATGTATATCATCGATTTCATGAAGAAAATACACACAAGTGCCCTCTCGGGTCACGATACATCCTCTCCGATCGCATCACGAATAATTCCTTAAAGATCATATTCGATTCAAGCATGCCCACGTCTCCGTATAACATACCCAAATAACATATATGTAGAAATCAATGAAATACACAATATAACGTGAATATAGGGCAAAAAGATATCTAAATCAATGATTACAACACCCTAACTACATCACAACCAACACAAATAGGTACTAGCCACGCATGGAGAGAAAATAAACCATATTCATAGACAATACATGCTCAAAGTCTCAAAATACACGCTAAATACGCAAAATACAATAGTAAAGTTAGGAATTATATCACCAAAACTCTCAAATTAGCCCCAAATCTCTTTCAGATGATAGCTATGGCCTCTGTCTCCAGGGCCTCCAAAGTTCACGACCAAATACGGCTCCTAGGGCCCCAAATACGCTAGAATACGACCAAAACCCCTAGAATACGCTTAAATAGATACATTGCGAGTTTTAAAGGCTTAGCGGGTTCAAACCCGCACTCAAAAATCAATTAAACCCCGAATTCGCTACCGCCGCTATCCTCAGCCGTTGGATCCTTGCGGGATTGAATGTGGAGCTGCCACGTGGCCAGCGGGTCTCGCCCGTGCGCCCACATTGAATCCGAGTCCGATCCCAATTCGTATTCATTACGCCCCCTACGATCTCGATCCAACGCTCAAGATCTGACCGCGTCGCCCGTTCATTTACCCATTGGATAAGGCAGGAACACGCTCGATGGAAACCACTTGGCCTTTGCGATGCTCCCCGCTGCTGTGTTGAAATGTTGCGTCATCCGTTCGATCTCGATCGAACGGTCTTTAAGTCGTAGCGTCGCCGCTCCGCTGAGGCTGTTGGATCTGAGCAGGAACCAGTGGATGGATGCCAGGTGGCGATGGTGAAGCATGTGTGTCGTATTTACAGTGTATTTACGTCGTATTTATGACGTATTTCCTCGTATTTCATCCCTTTAAAATGGTATTCTACATTCAACAAATCACAAAAATTAACACAGATCTGAGAAAAATACAAATAAATAGTCGTTGGAATCGTGAGATCGAGATATTCGCATGAAAAATACTAAAAGGGCAGAAATACTCAGTATGTTGTTGTTTTGTACATAAAATGAAAGTTTGATCCAATAAATAAGGGTATTCTAAATACGACCGTATTAGAGACCAAATAAATACCATATATGCACAAAATGGGGCTAACTGATGTGCGAAATATGCAATATTCAACCCGAATCACACCCGAATCACACCCAAATCATAAATAGCATATTAACGAGTAATTCCATGAAGGAAAAATAATTAATTCAAGCCATAAACAATTTTTGGAACTCAATCAATGCATAATCATCATCATTCGTGGTATGTGAAGGAGTTTTAAATGATGAGAATTGGTGATTTATTCTTTTCTCTTGCTTTATTTTTTAATAAAAAATCCTAAGGCCGCATACACTCCCCCCAACTAAAGATGTGCATTGTCCTCAATGTCGAAAGGGGTACGAGTTTATTCAAAAGCAAGCATCCTTAAAAGCATATAAAAAGTCTACGCTAATGAAAAGAACTGATCGCTCCTTATTTTACACCTTTTTTGCATGTTTTCATGTCATTTCGATCGCCCATATTGCGTTTTCCATGATTATTCGACGATATCGCGTTGCTTTTCACTATTTCTTGTTTTTGTCGTATTTCAGGAGATATGGAGCGATATGGAGCAAAAATGAGATCAATGGACTTTCGAGCATACCGGAGCATCGCCCATGGCTTATTTGAGGAGTTAGCAGCGCTAGAGGATGAGCGGAAGAGGAAGGAATTCGATAGAATCGACAAGGAGGCGAGGAGGAGAAGAAAAGAGCCCAGATACAGCCTACTCGGCCGAACAGAGACCTTACTCGGTCGAGTCAGAAGCTACATTCGGCCGAGTGAAATGGATACACACAGAAAATTTTCGAATTTTTCTCGACCGAGCAAGAGAGCCTACTCGGCTGAGTGAGAAAGCTCACTCGCCCAAGTAGAACAGGGTTTTTCTTCCGAGAAGCGGCCAAGATACTGGAATTTTTGAGAAGCCTACTAGGCCGAGTATAGAAGCTTACTCGCCCGAGTCAGTCAGAGAAACAGACCCCTGAAATCTCAGATTCTCTGTTTTATTATTGGGTCTGTCACTCGGCCGAGTGACATTGCTACTTGGCCGAGTGACTCATTCCGACTGCTGCGAGGATTGCGAATTCTGGGCTGCGCAGGGGCATTTTTGGCACGATTTTTTGGATGATTTTAGATTGTATTTAAACCTAGTTTTATCCCTAGTTTTAGGATAGACTTCTATTATTTTTTGACGGCTATTCTTTTGTGAAATCTCAGCTGGAGATCATAGGCGACGATTTTGGTTTGTATTTTCTTGCTAAAAATCTTATTTTTATGAATTGTCTCTTCTTTGCAATGAATTGTGCTATGATCAATTGCTATTTTTCTGAGATTTCCATGATGATTTGTGAGTAGTTATTCGTTCTAGGGCATGGGGATGAACCATATGGACCCGATCTTTTGAATTGTGATGAATGAATAGAATTGTTACTAGGATTGGAGAAAGGTTAGGTTTTGATTGATTTATTGCGAGTAGCTAGGAATTTATATTGATTGGGATTTGCAAGAGATTGGATCCCAATTGATAGAAAGGACTAGATATTCGACTTAAGTTTATAATCGAAATTCTCTAGATTTGGTTTGCAAGAGATTGGACCAAAGCTAGGATTTTTATTATAAATCTATACTAATATTTGTTTGCAAGAGATTGGACGAATACGAACCATCAAAACTTAGATCGTAGCTCGAGTTTGCACGAGAGTGGGCTCGATGTGCGATTGGACGATGATGTCGATCTTCATGCTAGTAGCTTAGGTTAGGGTTTGCACAAGAGTGGGCCCTAATCTAGGTTGCTATAGACCGGCAATAGCGCGAGAGCGTGATCTTGGTTCTACATTAAGTTACGACTAGTTCACCTACATTCGACCCTTGCAACATGGATATTCATGACTCACAAGGATGAGAAACGGTCCGTAGTGGGGATTTCCCATCCCTAGACGCTTTTATTATATTGATATCTATTTGCTACTTGAACGATTGTGACTTTACCATCGAATCTATTCTTATTCTCTTCATAGCTAGGTAATCAAAGTAGGATACTATCAATTGTCATCCATGTGTTCGATACCCGCTCCCCACTACACCGTGCGCTTGCGGTAAAATTACAGTCGTTTTCTGGGTGTATATCCGGGTGCGATCAAGAACACACCGTGGTCAAATAACGGATCCCGTATCTTTAATGATGGAGAAAATTGTTCTATCTGCTCCTTGCGCTCCTCGCGAGTAGTCTTCCTCCACTAGCTAAACTGGATCCCAGCAACGTAACTCCCCGTATCTCTATAAAGTGATTACGTATGTCCTGCAAGAGATGAGTTATGTTAGTCCAATTTAGTCTAAATTTCTTTGCCATAAACATATTCCAAATATAGTCATCAAAATACATAAAATAAAGTAAAGCATGTTGATGACTACTCCGTGAAAAATATGCACTGCTCTTGGTATGATGCTCAGTCATTGGGGAGAGGGATAACTGATTTTGGGAAAAAACTAGGGGAAAGATTGGTTCGAGCTCCATAGCGATAATCTCTAAACACATGTCCCTAGTCGTCTCCTCCTCTTGTTCATCCAAAATTGCTAGCTTATCCTCTCTTTTGTACACTCTTCCAGCCATGTTAATGTTCTGATTTGTGCTTTCATCGTGACATGGCTTGCTTGATATACCTGCAATAAAAGATGAACTCATATTAGATTCTTGAAATTGAATTTCAAAAGAATTACTTTCTTCTAAGCAAGTGGCAATCAGAGTAAGATTTTCAATGGATTGCTGAATTTGCTGACTCCGAGCAAGGAAGTTTTCTTGAAATTGATGGGAGGTAGCCTCCTATGTCTGAATGAGGAAATAAACTTCATCTTTCAAGGGTTGCAATGGTACGTCTACGCTTTGCTCTCCTTGATCAAGGCATGAAGGCTCCGTTGAATCACGCTCTGAAGTCTCATTAATGGTCTGATCATTCTCGTGTAAGGACTCCATATATTTTCACGCCTCTGTCGGCGTCATAACTCCCAAAAATTCCTGCAGGTGTGGTCGTAGTCCAAATAAGGACTCCATAAGCTCTTTCTTTGTGTACCCATGTTGCGAATAGCTTAATACTATGTCTGTGAACCTCCTCCAGGCCTGAAAGAAAGTTTCACAATCTCTCTGATTAAAATTAACGATCTCGAGCTTCTCCATCCTATGCTTATATGCAACATCGTACTCTGCATCATACCAATTGTTTGTGCAATAAAAATTCATGTATTCCATTTTTTTGATTTTTTTAAAGAGAAAACAAAACGAAAAAACTAATAAAAATCCTAAACTATGAGATGGAAGGATCTCACTGAATGTTCCTTCATACGAACTGAAATCGTAGATCACAAGTATCGTTATCCCTGGCAACGTCGCCAAAAACTTGACTCGTCTGAATATGTGTGAGCGCTACTCCCAAGTGTAGGAGATCGACCAAGTAATAATCCCGGTGAGTCCAGGTATTGTATCCACGGGACAACTGACCTGCAAAACCATAAATTTCAGTTTATAAAGAGTACTAAAATGATAATAAACAACCATCTATCAGATATAAAAGTAATGGAGTCGATGGTTTAAAATAATAAAGAAAGTCCTACGATAACTACATCGAATTCGATATTAGGGTACTAAGATGAAGAGTATGTGTTGGTTGTGATTTCATTAGGGTATATGCAATCAACGATTATTAATATATTTTCTATAACTCAATGTTTTGTATGGCTAGGGCATGAGAACGTCGAAAGGTGTGGCGATAAAGCGCGAAAATAGTGCCAAAAAGTAATCACGTAAATCATCGATTTCATGAAGAAAATACGCACAAGTGCCCTATTGGGTCACGATACATCCTCTCGGATCGCATTACGAATAAGTTCGCAAAGATCATATTCGATTCAAGCATGCCCACGTCTCCGTATAACATACCCAAATAACATATATGTAGAAATCAATGAAATACACAATATAACGTGAACATAGGGCGAAAAGATATCGAAAGAAATGATTACAACACCCTAACTACATCACAACCAACACAAATAGATACTAGCCATGCATGGAGAGAAAATAAACCATATTCATGACAAATACATGCTTAAAGTCTCAAAATACGCGCTAAATACGCAAAATACAAGAGTAAAGTTAGGAATTATATCACAAATACTCTCCAATTAGCCCCAAATCTCCTTCAGATGATAGCTCTGGCCTCTGTCTCCAGGGCCTCCAAATTTCATGCCCAAATACGAATCCTAGAGCCCCAAGTAAGCCAGAATACGGCCAAAACCCTAAAATATGCTTACATATATACATTGCAGGTTTTAGGGGCTTAACGGGTTCAAACACGCACTCAAAAATCAATTAAAACCCGAATTCTCTACCGCCACTATCCTCAGCCATTGGATCCTTGTAAGATTGAATGTGGAGCTGCCACGTGGCCAGCGGGTCTCGCCCGCTCGCCCGCATCGAATTCGAGTCTGGCCCAATTCGTATT
Organism: Scilla litardierei; assembly: GCA_030789695.1. NCBI lineage: Eukaryota > Viridiplantae > Streptophyta > Magnoliopsida > Asparagales > Asparagaceae > Scilla > Scilla litardierei. The sequence continues at coordinate 11,037,074 of CM061137.1, read as the reverse complement.
TATTACGTGCCCTTCGATCTCGATTCGACGCTCAAGATCTGACCGCGCCACCCGTTCGTTCGCCTGTTAGATGAGGTGGGAACATGCTTGATGGCCGCCGCATGGCCTTTGCGATGCTCCCTGCTGCTGTGTTGAGACGCTGTGTCATTCGTTCGATCTCGATCAAACGGTCGTTAAGTCGCTGTGTCGCCGCTCCGCTGAGGCTGTTGGATCTGAGCGGGAACCGGTGGATGGATGCCACGTGGCAATGGTGAAGCTCATGCGCGTCGTATTTATGGCATATTTACGACGTATTTACGGTGTATTTCCTCGTATTTCATCCCTTTAAAATGGTATTCTGCATTCAATAAATCACAGAAATTAACACAGATCTCAGGAAAATACAAATAAATAGTCGTTGGAATCGCGAGATCGAGATCTTCGCATGAAAAATACTAAAAGGGCAGAAATACTCAGTATGTTGCTGTTTTGTGCATAAAATGAGAGTTTGCTCTAATAAATAAGGGTATTCTAAATACGATCGTATTAGAGACCAAATAAGTACCATATATACACAAAATGCGGCTAATTGAGGTGTTAAATATGCAATATTCAACTAGAATCAATGTGCTTCCTGGGAAAGACACCAACTATTTATTTAAATAACATGTGAAGAGTTCATACATGGATATGATACAATCTTTGAATCAGTTACAAACTCCTTATATATACAAGATATTGCATTCATAACAAGGTTGAGATTTTTTTCCTACAGGTTCTAAATATTTTCAAAAATAAGCAATGGAAAGGTTTTTATTTAGAAATGCGTATAACAAGCAATTCCGAGCTTTTAAAAAATTGATACATCGGAAAGCTGGTTAAAGGCGCGCACGTGTTCCGCGTATACCAGGGATCGATCCCTGATTGCCTCTGGACCACAGCCCTTTGGCAGCTTTTCAAAAATTTTAGAATTCGAGTTTCACGATCTAAAAATAATCTCTCGTTGCAAATACACTCTAGCCTTAGCGTGGCACTCTTTACTCTTAGCTTCGTTAAACCAACTATAATGGAATATTTAACATTGTTGTGAGAGAGGAGGGATGCTAATTTCACTAACTAGGGGTGAGCGGGTCTGGGTACCCTGTAACATTATTGTGCGAGAGGAGGGATGGTAATTTCACTAGCTAGGGGTGAGCGGGTCCGGATACCTTGTTTTTAATGGTACCCGATGCTTACTTTGTGACCGGTTCCTAAAATTTAGAACCGGAACCTATCCTGTTGGACATTGTACCCAGAACTTACTCGGACCATGTGGTTCCGGGTAGGTTCCTGGTACCTTGTAAAAAACTTGAATTTTTGGCTTGTATAATTTTTTTAGTTTTTAATTTAAAATGATATATATTAGGATGAGGAACGGGGGTAGGGTGTTATGTATATACTATCAAATAAATAATATAAAGACTATTTATAAAAAATAAAATAATATATAATTGGAGACAGGTTCCGGGTATCGGTTTCGTGTCTAGGTATCAGTTCCATAAATATAGGAACCGGAATCAGAACCGGTTGACACTGGTTCTTAATTTTACTACCCGAAACCTACCCAGAACTAACGTGTATCTATCCGAAACCTACATGTTTGGGTAGGTTCCAATCGGATATTTGGGTACCTTGTACCCATGCACACCCCTAACTTTCACCACTATTCATTGTTAAGTGGTGGTGTTGAAAAGATTCAAGTGGTTTCCAACAACATTGGAAACTTATAGCACTTGTGATCACGTAGCTGCAGAATGACATGTTTTTGGTTGAGTTGGGACTGACTGTAATGCTTATATGTGTGAAATACGATATTATGTGTATAATATGGACGTGCGTATGTAGCTTACTTGGATGAGTACATGTGCATGAATAAGTGGATGAATATATATATATATATATATATATATATATATATATATATATATATATATATATATATATATATATATATATATATATATATATATATATATATATATATATAAGTGTGAGTGTGTATTGTGTGTATGCATGTAGGAGGGGCCTCTAAGAAAAAGTTTAGCATAGTGATGAGTTTTGTAGAATTTGCACAATGGCATAGAAATAATTGTTAAACATGAGAGTGGGTCTTCATAAATTTTCCATTCAGAGGAATATTCTATAGCATATGCCATTTTTAAGAGAGAAGAAAGGGAATTAAAGAAAAAGGGGGAGAGAGAGAGAGAGAGAGAGAGAGAGAGAGAGAGATCTAGGAATTTCCTTCTACATTTCTCTCTTTTTTATTTCTCTCCACCTCTCTTTCTCTCCTCCCCCTCCTTCCATGTAGGCCAAAAATCTCTCATGGCAAAAAACACAAAACAAAAACAAAAAGAGAAGAAAGAAAAGGGAAGTATCAAAAAGGGATGAAGCTAGTAGCATGTGGAGTTGTTCGACCTTGGAAGGAGGGGTGATTTCTAAGCAAGTTGGTGTATTTTTGGAGCATGGAACTTGAGGAGGGATGCATGGAGCTAGATGTGGCTTTGAATTGGACTCTTGGAAGGATTAATGGAGAAAACCTTCTAGCTTTGAGGTAGGGAGCTTAACCCTATGACATATTATTCCATGTTTTCATTATTATTGGAAATCTTTACGTGTTTAGATTAAAGTTGCAATTTTTATTAAAATAACCTTAATAACAAGCTAAAAGATGCCACCTTTATTATGGAGTTAGTCTAAAGATGACACCTTTATTGAGGAATAAAGCTAAAGATGCTACCTTTCTAATTATTGGTGGTGTTGCTGCTTATTGGTGTCACTGCTCTATTTCTGTTTTTGAAATAAGTATAACTTTCATTCTTATGATCCAAAAATTATTTTCAAATATAATATGGAAATCCCTTGAAATCACCTACAACTTTCATTTAGAGCTCAAGGTCCCATTCTACTTATATCTAGACTGAATTGCTGATCTTTGTCGTAGTATCAAATTCTGGCAGATTTTGTACCATGTTATTGAACAGAGTAGAACTCACTCCAATTGTCCAAATGACTTGATTTAAGATAATCTGGAATTCTACCTTAATTATCTACACTTTTCATGTTGAGACCTTATCAAGATTATGACTGTAGATAATTGAAATTAACTGACTAAATAATTCAGCCTTTGGACAGATTCTGCACTCTATTTCAGTAGACTATTATAACTATTAGTCTTGTTCACTAAAAATTATGATTTTGTAGATCTGAAAAAATATTTTGATTATCTACAATTTTCATTTAGAAACTTATACCAAATTCTAATTACAATTGTTGTGTTGTTGTGGATTCATGCCATGAATTAGTTATCACCTTTGCATATTATTAGTATAATTTATGCCATATTTTATTGTTATTTTTACTCCTGTTACTTGGAAGGAAGCTCCTTTATGTTAGGCCCTGTTAAGAAAACAATGCTCGTGTACCACTGGCAAGGTAGTCCTTTTCCACCCCGCCTTGGGGTAACGTCCAGTCCCTCATGTCTTACAGTTACACATGTTTCCAAAGAAACATCATTAAAATAAATAATATAATTTGCTTTATATATTGGTTGTTTACATTTCCTGATGTAGCAACAGTTGTAGTTGCTACCTTTTTGCTAAATTACTTTTCTTTATTACTGTTAGTTACTTGACATGTCTGTATGCCTTCACTCTTCTCTATTACTTGTGATGTTATGAATAATATTCCTGATGAGTTAGACATCCCTACCGGACATGCTTTGACGTGCCCTCCACTCTTTTCCACATGTTATAGCAGGCGAAGGTTGCAACAGAGTGGTAGTAATGGCGTTGTGGGTTCTCTTGGGAATTGTAGCTTAGAGTTGTACTTGAGCATTGGGGGTTTGTGGTTGTACTTAGATATGGAGTTTTTGGGTTGGGATGCATATTTGAGATATTGTATATATGAATGTTGTACTTGACTCAGTGGATATTTGATTATCTTGTATGTTGTACTTGTGCTCTTTTCTATGCTCCGCTTTTGGTGTTTCTGCCAGAGCATTTCGTGTACTATCCTAGCATGTGCGTAGTGGCCTGCTTCTCTTTGTTGTATTCTATCCCTCTCTTTCTTTATCTTCACCCTCGCCTCTTTGGGATCCTGGGAAAGGTTCGAAATTCCCAGGTATCATGGGGAGCGGGACATGACACTGACCTTAATTGGGTAGTCATGATATGCACGCCACATCCAACAAAAAACGTTACCAAGTCGAACCCAGATGGGGATACCAACATTGGTTCATCTGACACTCAATTTAGAACATGAGAGAGATGAAATATATAAGCTTAGTTGATAGAAATGTATCGATAACATTAGTTAACTCCTCCCTTGACGTGAGTGCTTTTTATAGAGATGGCCAAGAGGCATTTGGGTTATTTCATGAGTTGAGACTTCCTTACATGGGTTGGGCATACATTGCCCTTTCGTTAAGTTGAGCACGTGGGCCTTTAGCTAAGTTAGACCCGTGAGCCTTTTAGATTGTATACTACAACTAGTCCATCCTCAAGTTCAATTCAAGGTTCATGTAGAATTAGATTAGTCATTGTCCTTCTTGTAGATTGGATAAGATTGCAATTGAGCTTTCTATACATATGGAGGTTGGGACCCCGGTTTGTCCTTGACAGGTAGGCACATGCCACCCTGGTTCACATTCTCCTCCACAATTTGGGGGTCCTTATTAGAGTATGTCTCACTCAATCTCCTCAAAACATATAGGTTCACTTTGGCTTAACCACTGCATGACTACAAGTGTTCTTTAAATCATCCCAATCATTGGAAAGATATAAGATCCAACGTCATTACATCACCATGCTCAGGAATTGGTCCTTACATTGCTTCACCTATCTATTCAAGTGGTTTCTAGTAGCAAAACAAAGGCATTCCTTGGTGATGGTTGAGAAATCTATACATCCTTCCCTGAATAAGTCTTCTATTTCACATCGGCATTTTTTATTAACTTTGCACTTGGCTCACGTGACACAGTCCTTCTAAAAATAATGTCTAATAACTTCGTGAAGCTTCATTATTGCAAAGTGAAATTAATTTGACTTGCTAGGTTAGAGCATTCAGACTACATCTAGTGAGTGGATATACGCAGAAGGATCTATCTTCGACATGACTATTGTTATCAATACAAAGAAATAGAAATTTATTTATGGCAGGTTGACCCTTTTATCAAGTTTTATTCGATATCGTCCTTACCAACATCATCCTTTCCAGTACTTCTTACGTCTAGTAAGACTTATACGACATTCTCGAAAAGGGATCTTCCGTATTTGGTGTTTAAATTGTATGTCAATGAAGTTGATAATGAACACATCATCGATCATCTCCCATTTTCTTATGACCCTTGGTGCATTCCTGTTTGGCTACTGGGATATTAGAGTTAATGACAAAATCCTTCTATAGTCTCACCTCTATTTCCAAGGAGCCTCTTGATCAGTTCTAACTCTTTCTTCGCTGTTTAAGGCTAGAAGAAGTATGCTCCAACAATGTATTCAGTCCACTACTTTGAGTGCTAGCAAGGGTGAGTTGTCTGGACACCGCATGAAGTTGGGACAACTTTACTATAGGGAATTCTAGCTTGGTTATGGATCGACATGCCGTGTCATCACAAAAACATAGTTGGAGGTATGATTTTAGTCTTCAACAGCTTTATAATATATGATGAAACCTATTAATAAGTTAGTGCGTGATTAAATTTAGCTTTGGTCAAGGCACATCTCCTCGTGGGCATTGTAGATCAAAATGCTCATGGAGCATCCGTCATCTACCATGATTTGTTTCACTTAAGAACATCCCACTTCTACTTCTAATGACCATGAAGTCATTTTATATGGGATTTGATTGTTGCATCTCCTGATGGAAGAAAATGATCATTTGAATGGAGTTGTCGAGAAGTGACATGAGGACCATATCTCCTGATCTTTGGCTTGTGATCTTCAGATCATAGTGGCTACTTAAGCATGTCTTGTCCTTCAATTATAGAGTTGATAATCTTTTGGATCTTCCTAGGAGCACTCTCCATCTTGTATGTCATCCCCTTTTTGATCAATGTACCATAGTTTTTGAATGTTGATATCTTGGCATTACATTTCAAGTTTATTGTTAACAACTATGTTTCAGGGAATCTCAAGTGCTTTATCCATGGTTTTCCTTGGTTGCAAGTAAGGTTGGTCTATTATGAGTGGTTACAGAGGGTGTTGTCGTCATGGGAGTTCCAGGGTGCCTTAGTACTCGGTCATATAGTGTCATGAATTTTAAGCCCTATCATATTGGTTGAGCTTTAGGAAGGTGATATTCCTTTGGCAATGATGCTTCTAGCCCTCTTGGTCGAACGATGGCTTCCTGAACTCATTGCCTCGATAAGCCATCCTATTAATTTTTTGTTTCTCAATGTTGTCCATACCTTTCTCTTTTGAAGCATAGCTCTTGCTTGGCATGTCCTTTTTGGATTTGGGATTACTCGCCTCATTTAAACTCTACTCTTAACATTCAATGTTTGTACATGGTTACGTCCTTGTTTTCATATACGACGCCAATGATGATGTAGTGGAAGAAATATCTATTTGTGTTAAGTGGGCCTAATCATGGACGGTCATATTGTCTATATACTACAGCAAGTAAGAACATTGGTAAGTTGAACCCACAGTTGGGGGGTCTTAGCTTTGGCGATGCTCAAGTTAGAATTAACATGATAGAGATAGAAATATATAATTTAAAGTAGTAGAAAGTTATTGATAGAATAAGTTACATCATCTCTTGATGGAATGGTTTTATATTAATATGGATGATGTACACTTTAGTCATTTCACGTGTGTTCCTTTCATGGGTCAGGCTCATATGGACCTTTTTCTGAGTTAAACAAATGTGCATTCAGCCAAGTTGGACTTGCAAGCCTTTTAGTTGCTATACTACCAACTTGGCATATTTGTAGTGTTTGCAAGCACTATTAATAAGTATTAGCTTATAATGCTTGCCAATACTGGTTACAAAATAGGCTGTAACTTCTTTGCTAGTTCTGAGGAGGATAAATTACCCTTCTAACTCGTGTCCCTTTTGCTTTGCAGATCATATACCCTTGGGTTTTTTTGCACGTGCACGCACGCGCACACACACACAGAGAGAGATAGAGAGAGAGACCAACTATGCATGATTTTTTTGATCTGTTGGAAAGCATGGCAATGCACACGTGCTAAGGCCATAACCACCAGGGATCGAACCTTGGTGGCCCCACAGAGAAGCGGGGGTGATGCCAATCGAACAAAGTCCACTGGAAACTATGCATGATTTAAACTACGTTCTTTATACTTAAATAGTCAGAGTTTCATAGTTTAGAAACTACATCATCACCTTTACGAATAAAATCAAGCTGAAGTTACACATAAAAGTGCTTCTCAATTCTCATGATCATATATAAACATCTAGCCGCCGAAAAGGCTAGCTATAGCAAGATAGTTTCAAATATCAACAAGAAAAAGGATGAATACAATGTTGGCTCTGGATACAAATTCAATACATATCTGCCGATGATCAGCCGCTAGCAGCGACTAAGCAGCGTCGGCTGCCTGGATCTATCTCTCACCGACGATGTATTTTTATTTTGTTAATTATAGGAGTTCGTCAATCAGCACTATAAGGTGAAAATTTATATGCCAGTTTAATTTCAACTAATACAAAGCTTTTAGCTGTTGATAAAAAATTAATAAGTTTTTTGTTTTTCCAATAAATATTGTAGAAAGAGAAAGAAAAGGAAGACAATTAGAAATTATTGTTTGGTTATTGAAGGAAATTGTTAAGAAAATAATTTCTATAATTGAAAGGGTTTTCTTTCTTTATCAACCTCAATAAAATCAAACAATTAGAAATTTAAAAAATTAGAGGGTAAGCATCTTAGCCATAACAAAAAGATGAATACTGACAAGAAAAAAGATCTGCATCCTGATTTGATCACCATATTTTAGTACTGATTGAGAACTCCTATATCGTTAACAAAAATAAACAAAGCACACATCACAAGCAAAATACACATAAAAGAGAGAGAGAGAGAGAGAGAGAGAGAGAGAGAGAGAGAGAGAGAGAGAGAACAAGAGTGCTGAGCTGATAAAAACGGTGGCATTTATAAACAGTTTTTCGTAATGATGATTACTGCAGTTTTAGCGGTTAATTAGAAGGTTGTTCAAATTTGTTTGGGCTGTTGTTAACCGCATGGGAGCTTGTGGGGCCCGACAGTAGCTTATTAAAAATTGTACTATTAACCTTTATTATTGCCTCCATCCTTTTTGCCCCTATTGCAAGTGCCAAATACCATTCTACATCTTTCATAAAAAAATCTTGTAATGAATCTTTCATAACAAAGATTTTTAATCATAAAATCATATAATGAATTTAAAATATTAAGAAGGAAATTTTGTTGTGAGCATTTAAATAAAATGCAAATTATTATTAATTAGCCATCCTCTTTAAAATGATCCTTGACAATGGGTTGCATGCTCTCTTATTCTCAGCTCTTTGCAAGATAGTTCGGAGACTTTGGTTGTCTCCCTAAATAATTCAACACTGATTGCATAGTTAGCATGGGACTTGTAATTGGAAGCATGTTCAATGAAGAAACAAGGAGAAAATCATCATGCACTGCATCATCGAAAACCCTCTCCTTAGAGAAGTGGGGGAGAAGTTTTTGAAGGTATACTCAGGAGCATAGTAAACCTTAAGAAAGCTGGGTTATGTGAAGAAAGAATGCCACAAGTATAAGAGATATCAAAAGACAAAGGACAAAGCCAAAGACAAAATGGAAGTATAAGATACTATCACTATAATACATCAATTACTTAAAGCTTTGACATGCAAAATAACGATTTATGTCTTACGTGTCAGTATATGGACTATATTGTTAACATCGAAATTTTTACCATATGTCCATGTTAAGGCAAAAAATGACCAAAACAATCAAGATGCTGATGTGGATCCTTTCTTGCTGAGTAAGAGCCTCGTCAGTCACTTGAGTGGGACCTAAGGTCGGAAGAACCATGGTCGTTGGTAGATGGTAGTCGACTTGCGGTGATTGTCCGACCTTCGAATGGGTCGAGCCTTGGTTGATCGATGTAGAGAAGCTCTGGTACAAACTTCTCGCTGATCAGGACTCGATGATCTGCACCATAAGGAAGGATCATGGGGGTCAGATATGTGTCCCGACCCAAATACCCTCCAATGCTTAAGTTAGAATGGGACTTAAGAGATGGAGTGAGCTTGGAGCAGATGAGATCGACCTATGGAGGTTCATCTCAGGTCTCGCGTCACAAGCTCTTTTATGGAAGAAATATAAGATAAAGTATATGATTTCAAGGTGTCAGATCTCGTACCTCTCTTATTCTGTCCATCTCCACTGTATTTATAGACCTCGAGGGTTTCTTCAGTGACGTTGGGAGGACAACGGTCACCAATTATGGTGCCACGATCTTCCCCTTTAATAGGGATAACCGTCACCCACATCCCTGCTATTTATGAGCTCACCGTCAATCACACGTTCAATTGGTGGGAGTGCAATGGGTGATTTGTACGTGGGCTTTGACTATGTTAGCTTCAGGCCTCTTTCGTGGGCTCCGTGGGCTTTAGACGCTTGCAGAACAAGCCACCTAGGGTGCCGGCCTGATAACTCAACAATGGCCCCATCGCTCGACCTCAGACAGTTTTCCTGTTGGGGTCAAGCGACGTTACATCACACTAATGGGGCATGTAATTCGAGAAATTAATACTCGAGTTTTAGGTGCCAAAGCACCCGCTTTGCTGATTTGGATGATTCACCTCTTTGAAATCCAAGATGCTAAGAGGCTCGGATCTTCGACACATTTCTCATCATGCTGTGGACGTCTAGTTGATATAAGATGGTTCCAGAGTGGAAATTTGAAGTCATCGTCTTCATCATTCTCAATTTAGATTTTCTCCTTTCCAAAATGACTTCGTCATCTGTCCCTGCCTCTGGGAGTAGCTCAGCTTCTGTTATGCAAAAGAACAAGGAGGGAGCCGTGGTGCCTGGCTTGATCGCCAACCAAATTTCCAAAGTTGGAGCCGATCAAATCCCTGAACTCCAGAGAAAGTATGTTCGGCTCAACTATCACATCCAGTTGCTGGGGAGGGATGAATGGGTCCATCATCCCATCGATCGGGAGGTTAAGGTTTACGTCAAAGCCTTCCACCGAGGGCTTCAATTATCCATGCCTCCTTTCATGCGTTACATACTGATTACATTGAACCTTCCCCTTTGTCAGCTGATGCCAAACTCCATATGTGCATTGGTTGGTTTCATCGCTTTGTGCGTGATGAAGAAATTCGAACCGTCGATGGGATTGTTCAATTACTTCTTCTCGATTCCTCCCTTTAAGAATCCAAGTTGATACATGATAACGGCCCATCGAGGCAGGAAGCCATTTGACGACCTCCCTTCCTCGAATTCCAATTGGAAAGCCGAGTTCGTATTCTTGGTCTTTCAAGGCAAGGCAAGATTTTGCACTGGATGGGGTGTGCCTGACTTAGGTCTCGCCGAGGACAAGCCTCTGTCCGGAGCAGAGAAGGAAGCCGCCGATGCACTGTTGAATCTGCCAGAGAATATAAGGAAGACGGAGTGATTATGGTCTGACTTGGTGCTGCGTCGGACCGTATGGATGAAAGGTCGATCCAATTCTGCCCACCATGTACCATTTCGATCTTCATTTCATGTCCTAACATGTTTTTCACTTGTAGGCATGCTTGGTCTGGAGAACCAGGTGGACTCTGCGTTGAGGGAGAGGGTCGAGGCTTCTATCAGAGAAGCTGAGGAGAGCATGTTATCTCCTCGAGAGCCCCCTCTGGAGGAAAGAGTGGCTCGATCATCAAAGGAATTGCCCATTGTCACTCATGGGGCTCCTCAGCTGGCTCGTCTCCAGTGGAAGAAAAAGAAAAAGCCCCTACCGAATTTGAGGTGGTTTTTGTGGAGGGGAATAAGAAGAGGCGACAACTTCGTCTTAGTGACCCGGAGCCATCTAGGTCGACTGATGTCGTGGGCCGGCCTGGGCCTTCGGATGCAAGTCAATTGCTTGGCGAGACCCGCTTTCACGAGCAGGAACATGGAGCTCTTTTAGAGGGAGATTCAGGGGAAACCCGACCCCCTCCGGAGCCCCGTCTGTATTAGGATTCCTGGCCTTAGGGGGGCATGTTCCCTCTAGTGTCTCTTGATATGGATATTCCTGAAGAATTCAGACCACTTTTGCTGGAAAGTCGTTCACCTCAAGCCCCATTTGATTGTCCCATGGAGGAGCTCATTCAAATGAAATTTCCAATCTAAAGAGATGATTCTGCTCTTCTAGATTGCGGAACCGCCTCTCGCATTGCCGAAAACGCGACCCTTCCGCGAGATAGGGATGTTCTGGAGCAGGTCGATTATGCGAGGCTCACTTCGACTGCCGTCCACGTGAATGTCCAGGTAACTACTGCGCTATCCTTCATTATGGATGATGCAGGCGTGGATGTTGACCATCGTGCCTTATATGCAGGCTCTCATGGCCAATGCTGTGCTGCACTGATGCGCATCGGTGGTGGTTAATCATGAAGTCACCTTAGAATCCGTTAAGAAGGCCGTGGAGAAATCTCCGATAGAGCTGTATAGACTTGGGCTTTTGTATAAACTAAGACGAACACGAGTGCTCCGTGAGCACGAGTTAATGGAGTCTCACAAGAAGGAAGATGCCCAAGCCGCCTCGAGGAAGCAAGCGGAAAAAATGCTGCTAGAGGAGAAGGCCAAGTGGGAAGTTTGGGAGAATGAGCTCCTCGCCCGACTTGCTGACAGCTTTAGGGGAGTTGGCGCGGAGGCCAGGAAGATGAGGAAGAAAGAGGGAAGAAGGGATTGGGTATATACATGGAACTTCCTTTTTGTTTCTCTCTCTCTCTCTCTCTCTCTCTCTGTTTTTTATACACATGAACAATCCCAAATAGGATAGAAAGATATGTATTTTTTTGAGATTTTGGGATTCATGGAGCTTATTATTTTTTGCACGGGGAAGATGCAAATATAGGATTCACCTAGGGGATATTCACCAATGACTATACGTATAGAAATGATGTTCAAGATATGTGGAGAAAGAAATATACATAATGCTCGGTTCACTCTTTGTATGTGCACAACAACTTCAGCTTGGTAATGTAATCTACTCAGTTTGATAACAAAAAGTAAACGAATCTAATCGTATCAAATAGCAATCATTCATTCAACATGGAAGTACAAAACACATTTCATGCAAAAAGAAGCGATAATTGAAAGGCAAAGCAGTACTCCAAGTATAAGCAATCAATGCGTGAAGCTATGTGTGTTTTCAACGAAGAGTATACAATAATAGTTCCCAAACTCAGTTAACGCTAAAATTTCATTCAAATTCACAGAACAGACAATGGAAGTTCTTTTCCTCAAATGCATAGCAATATATCGCGTATGATATCAAAAATAAAAACGATAGCATGGCAAGAGAATATGTGTATAAGAGTAAAGCAAACTCCAAGATATAGCCAGCATAGGGAATTCATCTCTAGCAAAGAAAGCAAAAGAAATAAGGACGAAAATAAACCCTAGCTATGCATATGTAAGTCACTCCAAAAGTAAGAAAACATGATGCGTGGCAAGAAAATGAAAACGTGAGTGAAAATAAGTGAAACATAAAGAAAGGTGAAAAATAAAGGGAAAATGAAGAAAATAAAAAGTGCGTATATGCACTCACTCCCCCAAGCTAAACATCACATTGTCCTCAAATGTGCTAAGTGTGGCACTAGGACGAATAAGATAGGGGATGGAGGGTGTGGATGCATGCATAAAGTAGAATAAAAGGAAAATAAAGAAAGTAAAATATGGCATGATATATGCAGATGATGATGAATGAAATAAGCATGCAAATGATGGATGGTAAATGCAAAATGGATATAAAATGTGGGCCAGAAGTGCATACTCTCCCCCAGACTAATATATATATATATAATAGTGCCTTGCAAAAAGTGATCAAAACATGTGGGTAAGCAAAATGATGGCAAAATGATGGGGCGAGAGGTGGAGCAAAAATATGGCAGGCATCAAGTGTACGTGCCTAGACTGGTGGTGGAGCGCCATCACCTCCCTGTGGTGGGGGGTGGTGGTGGCAGAGGTACAGGCTCCTACGTGGCAGGCTAGGGTGGTGGTGGTGGTGGCTGCTGCAGGCGAGCTATGATCTGGTTTAGCGTAAGCTTAATACCATGGATCATGGCAATGCATGACTATAGGGAGCCCTAAAATTTACTCTTAGTCCACTCACGGCCCCCTCGACAGCATGGAGCTGCTGGACAATGGCGTCAGGAGCGGGAGCAGAGAGTCGTGCTCGTGGAGGATGGGGCTGTCGCACACAGCCACCATAGAAGAGTGGGGCAACTAGTGGGTAAGGGTGTGGGGAAACGCTCACTAAACGATGCTCAGCCTCAGTGGGAGGCTAAGACTCAGGTATGCTCTCAGAAGTATGAGCAGCGACAGAAGAGGATGAGGCAGCGAGGGAGGAAGAGGCAGGTAGAGAGGTCGTGGACACAGATGTGGTGATAGACGTCACGATGCTCTCGATGAAAATAGTGGCAGCAGAGACAGAAAGGTCAACGGCTAGGGAGGTCATGAAAGCTACAGAGAATGACTCCATAGGGGTCGAAAAATAGGGTGAGGATAGGGTCTCAGCATTTGCAAAGGAGGAAGGCTTGCCTCTCTCAAAGGCTGCAGGGGCGGTGCTCTCAAGGCTCATGTAGGAAATGGGATTGACCCTCAACGGCACAGAGGTGGCGGTGGGGATAGAAACAGCAACAGACGAGCTTTCGGTATGAGCAGAGGTGGGGACAGATTTGTCGGGCTCGGGAATCAGATCAGGGGCTGGCTATGGAATGTGGATCTTTGGGGCTAGAGGGCCGAGAAGGGGCTTCTACTGGGTGTCATCGGGCTTGAGTACGTATGCAGCCGGGATAAGGAGGTCCATCTCTGGTCTCCACACCCCACCAGTGGGTCCAATGTGGGTCTGATCAGGGCTCGAAAGCACCATATAATCTGCTGAAAGAGGACCCTATAGCCAAACCCAGTAGCGCTATCCGTAAGGATGCATCATCTTCATACGGGCCATAACATCTAGAGATAGTGAAGCGGGGCCCGTAGGTTGAAGCAAGCCGACAGGAAGCTTAATATCATACATGTGAGCTGGTAAGGTAATCAGCCCGCCACAATAAATCGCCGTCCTGGCGATGACAGAGGAAACAATGCGATCAAGATACCAGCTAGCTATATCAATGGAGATGGCGGGGATTAAGACGTCCATGGCGCCCTCGTAGGCTCTCTCTCTCGTCATCGCATAGAGCATGTAGAGCTCAGGCGTAGACATCGTCACAGGCTCATACCTTATAAGAATGGTGGTTGCCAAAAGGCGCAGAGCAATCCGAAGGCAATGGTGGATGATAGAGGAGGCCTTGGCCCGGCTAGGGTCAAAGTGAAGCGGGGAGGCCGTGATCAAGGTCTAGAATGTGTGGGAATCGAAGGAAGATGGGGTGTGGTGCGTGGGATCCTAAGTTCGGGTCGGGGTAAGGGACAGGAGGCCAATGGAAGTAGGCTCGGAGCATATCGAGAGTAATCTCGCACTCCCGATCCATCAAGCGAAAGGTGCACCCCCTCAGAGTCCTACGAATAGAACGCAGGACCTCGAGGGTCGGTCGGACATAGGTGTCCGTCGACACCGACAAAAAATCATGCCACCCCACATTGTCATATAACTGGAGTGGCCCCCTGAAGTATCCCTAGGCACTCAAGGTCATCTATGTGTGTGAACCTAGAGGGGACGATCGAACACTGGGAGAGCCTCTCAAATTTGACACGGTGTGCGTCATCTCTGAAGGTGATCCCAAACGTGTTAATCACCGTGGCAGGCTGTGCTGGTGGGGGTGGAATGGGTGAAGTGGGAGCTTGAAGTGTGGGAGGTGGATAGCTAGGAGGCAGAGAGTCCGCTCTAGAGGAAGAAGGACTGGGGTTGCCAGACCTCTTCTGCTTAGAAGCGGGTTATCGCGTACGAGACCTAGTACATGGAGGCATGGTGGTACCGTGAGACGTGCAGAAAATCACAATGTGCTCAAAATGAAATAAGGAACGAGTGAACAAGCATGATGCGACTTCTCGTAAGCAACCTGAACGAGACTCGCCTCCCCTGTAGCTCCAAATCAGCTCTGGATCTCCCCCAAGCTATCCTGAAGCACAAAAACAATAGATTAGCAATGAGAATCATAAAATCAAGGGGTTGATTAAAAGAAATAAATGTAAATAGGGTTCAATTTGGAATTGGGATTGAATTGGGCTTACGAAATAGGAAGAAGGAGAAAAAGGGCGAAATGCGGCTGGGAGGAACGGCGATCGCCGGCAGGCGGCGAGAGGTGCGGCGCCGGAGGGTGCTCCAGCGACGGGGTGCGACACGCTGCTCAGGCAAGTGGCGACGGCTCGGGCAAGTGGGAGAGATGGTTTGGGCGAGTTAGATGGGGGGTTTCTTGATTTGGGGATTTTGAAATCCTGAGCGCGGTTGATTTGAGATTTATAGGGCTAGGTTGCTTTTAAGTCACTCGGCCATCAGCCGAGTGGTTCGAGTCACTCGGGCGGATGACAAGTTCCACTCGGTCGAGTGGCAATTAGAAACAGAGTATGAATTTTTTGAATATTTTGCTACAGACTCCTACTCGGCCGAGTAGGAATAGTCACTCGGTCGAGTGGACTAGGCTACTCGGCCGAGTAAACATGCCTCACAGAGCAATTTTTAGAGCAATACATGTCAAGTTCACTCGGTCGAGTGACAAAGTCACTTGGCTGAGTGGCATATAATCTTCAGAGGGGGTTTGTTTGAGACTTCCATGTACAGTACCCTACTTGGCCGAATAGGGTCTTCACTCAGTCGAGTGAACAAGTCACTCGGCCGAGTGGGCTGCTCTTTTCAGCTCCAGACTCTCTGTTTTGCGGCACTTTCTGTTTCTTCATCTCCCGTCAGTTCCTTCCTTCCTTTGGCATTTAAGCGCGTCCCTGAAGTGCTCTCCATTGCCATGGCTATCCTCCATTCATATGGACTCCTATCATCTTCTTCCTGAAATGAAAAACATAGCATGTTGCCAGATTCTTCTTAGACACTTGACTATATAAGCTAATAAAGATCTAAATCAAAAATAAAAGTAAAATTCAACTAAAAACTAAGATAAAACCGTCGGGTTGCCTCCTGACAAGCGCTCGTTTAAGGTCTTGAGCTCGACCTCTTAAGATTTAGCGTTTAGCGCGGGATGTTCGGTGCATAGGAAATGCGCATGTCAAATTTCTCGGGGAGATCACTTGGGTTCAGATGTAGCGCTTGTTCTTCTTTGGCTTCCCTAGTGTGCGTCTTTTTTCTAATGGTGTTGAGGGATGAATCCCCCAAGCTTGTGCTCTTGGCATCTTCAGTCATTCCCCGGCAGTGGAGATGTATTCGTCGGTGGCGCTTTCTCCCTATGCTTCACCGTGGAGAGCTTGCAGAGCCCTCTAATCCTCACAATATCAGAATTGTTCTTCTCTTCATCGATGAGCGTGATCACTTCCTCGACGAGAGGATCTGGTGGCTCTCCAATTGGGGTGCCGTCCTCGGTATTTGGGACTCCATTAAGGCTCTCCGTGTGCAAGGCTCCAACGACATAAGGCATGGCTTCATCTATTACCTCATCAAGGAGGTCCATGTAGTCAGCTTCTTCTGACCAAGGTCTTTACTTCATTGTCTTGGGAAGATGGAATTCAACCGCTATGTTGCCAACGTTGAGAGACACCGTTCCTTCTCTCACATCTACTATGACTCCGGCGGTGGCTAAGAAGGGGCGTCCAAGTATAAGCGATGTATCACCCTCTTCTTTTAGGTCCATGACGATGAAGTCGCATGGTACACAAAGACCTCTCGGTATTTGAAGTGGCATGTTCTCGGCAATCCCCACCGGCCTAGTAATTCGCCCATCGGCGAGTTGGATCTTCATATCGGTGGCTTTGAGGTCGGTCCCCGTGTTGAGCTTCTTGAACATATTGAGCGGCATGAGGCTTACGCTCGCTCCCAAGTCTACCAAAGCTTTTTGGAGGGGTACTCTGCCAAGAGTGCATGGAATCCAAAAGCTTCTGAGGCCTTTCATTTTCTTTGGCATCTTCTCCTTGTTGACGAACCAAGTACCTTACTTGGCTAGCATGATCTTCTCCGTTTGCTTTTTTCCCGTGATCAAGTCCTTGAGGAACTAGGCATAAGTCGGGATTTCAATTATCACATCCAAGAACGGGAAGTTCAAGCTAATCCCTCGCAAGTACTCCAAAAATTTGGCAAACTTCTTCTCCATCTTGGCCTATGCCAATCGTTGTAGAAACGGTATGGGTGGCATGCAGGTTCGCTCCTTTTGATGTTCATCTGCTTCAGATTTTTCTTCATTATTTGTCGTCTTGGGGCTCTCTTCTTTATTAATTTGCTTCTTTTCAACCGGAATTTCCTCCCTTGGGTTTTTAGCTTGAACCATAACAGGAGTAATATCCTTCCTGCCTCTCGTAGTCACCGCCACTACCGCATTGATGTGGACGGTGTTGCTCCTCGGGTTTCACTCCGATTGAGCCGGCAATTGTTGTTGAGCCTTGTTAAGCAAAGTGATTTGCTCCGCCAATTGTGCCACAATAGTATGAGAGAATCTTGGCCCACCTTCATTTCACATTGATCTTCTTTTGCTCGGCCATGAACTCCTCAACTCTAGCTTCATGCTCAGATCTTGGTGGTGCCGGTGGAGGGTTTTGTGGCCTCCATCCTTGATTATATTCGGGAGGTCTATAAGGCCCCGCTTGTTGCCTTGGTTGATATTGTTGTTGTTGGGACGGCCTTTGTTGATACTGTTGTTGTTGAGGGGCCGGGCTTGTTGTTGAGGTGGTGGTTGTTGATGAGTGGGAGTCAAGGCACCCTCATTATTGGCATAAGGAAATCCGGGGTGACCCTTGGTAGCCGGGTTCACCCAATAACCATTGTTACCCCCACCGATGACATATTGCACTTACTCCATGACTCCGTCATTTTGCTCGCTTCCAATAAACACGACTTGTCCTTGGTCTTGCCAATCACTCATGCTCCCTTCTGATGTCGATGTGTTGGGCACTCCATATGAATCGCACATCCTCTTTTCAATCCTCTCCACAACCTTAGAGAGAGTCAAACTTTATGCTCAACTCCGCCATTGCCTTTGCTTCATAGATACTTGTCGGCTTCGAAGATGATGATGATTGGCCTCTGTTATCGGCCCATTGCTGATTGTTGGAGGCCATCACATCTAGCAATGTCGTGGCATCCTCTGGTGTCTTTGATAGAATAGATCCGTTGGCCGTGGCGTCAATTATCATCTGTGTCCGGCCGCAATCCATTGTACAAACTGTGCCCAAGCTCCCAATTGTCGATGCTATGGTGTGGGCATTGATGTTGGAGATCTTTAAACCACTCACATGCTTCATAGAAAGACTCTTGGGACCCTTGCTTGAAAGACATCAAAGAGTTTCTTATCTTCACGGTCTTGGAAGGCGAGTAAAATTTGTTGACGAATGCACTTTTCGTCCCAAGTAGTGAATGTCCCATGAGCTTACGTCCTTAGCCAATATAAAGCTTTGTCACGAAGAGTGAAAGGGAAGAGACGCAATCGGATAGCATCCACTAACACATTCGGCATCTTAAAAGTGGCGCACTTCACCAAGAACAATTGTATATGATAATGCAGGTTCTCTTGAGAATTCCCATGGAAGGGGTCTTGTTGCATCAACACAATAAGCCCCATCTTCAGTTCAAAGTTCTTGTCAGCTGCCAACTCCAGCATAAGTATGGAAGATGTATTAGCCGAATTGTTCGGGATAAGCCTATCCCATATGGAGACAAGCCTAGTGGTCCACCATAATCGCTCATCTTTGTTTTCTTGCGCCATTAGGTTCTCCTCTAGAATTGGTCTCTTTTCTGCTCTAAGTTTTCTTGCCGTGTGCTCGATTTCAGGATCAAATAGTATGTCTTCTTCGGATGCCCTCGACCTCGTTTTCATGCACAGAAAAAGAGAAAATAGAAAGATTTGTTAGTGCAATAGAGGAATAAAAGAAAAATAAAAATAAAATAAAGAAAGAAAAATACCTAATTAAAGAAAATAAAATACTGTCGCCTTCGGCAACGATGCCAAAAACTTGTTTGACCCCCGAATACACGCCCCGGGGTGCGATGTAGCTTTATCGCAAGTGCATGGTTAAGTGGCAAGCGGGTATCAAATCACGGGGAGGACGAATGACGGTACTCAACTTCAATTACTAAGCTACTGGGTGGAAAATCATTTCAGAATGGTTGGTGTCACAATCGTTCGAGTATCAATGCAAATTCAATATAATACAGATGTCTAGGGCTAGGAAATCCCCATTATGGATTTTCAAGTCATCAACGTGAGTTATGAATTACTATGCAATCAAACTTGATGTAAGGTGAAATTGCTGCAATAAATGGAGAACTGGCACACACAGTCGCGCTACGCAAGTCTATAGCAATCTAAACTAGAGCCCCGCTGTCGTGCAAGCCTAGTCCAGGCCACTAGTATTAAGATCGGCAATAATGTCCAATCCCAACTCAAGCTCGCAGTCGCGTAACTTGAGTTCGGATCTAGATCATGATAGTTCGTACTCGTTCACCATCGTGCAATGAATATGAGTATAGGACAACAATAAAAATGCTAGCTTTGGTCGCTATCGTGAACCAAATCTAGGAAATTTTGATTGTAATCCTAAATCAAATATCTAGGGCTTTCCTTGGATCAAGATCCTTTGTCGAGCTCACGAGATCCAAGAGAAATCCATATCTATCCATAGTAAATTAATCAAGATCTAACCTTTCTAACAAGCCTAATATCATGGCTATTCAATAGTTCTCACAAATCAAACATTAGATCCATAGGGTTCAACCATGTGCCTTAGAGCAAAGGAACCAGTCGCAAATCATATTAGAAATCGATAGAGAAACAAGATCAACAATAGAATTCATCATACAATCAAGATTCAATAAGAGATATAGAATAAATATCAAAACTTGCAAGAGATCAAGACAAACCAATGTCGACACGAAGCTTCAAATAGAAAATTAAGATCAAATCCTCAATCTCTTGCCAATACAAAAGCTTAACTAGAACTAAAAACTCAAGAAAAATTATTCTAAAAAGTCTATCTGGTCTTCCCTGGGGCTGGAGACAAAACTGGGCTTAAATACATGCCCAAAAGAACCAAAAAATACTGACCAAACTGCACATGCACCGCTAGAAACCCTAGTTTTCCCGACTGGCTGTCTGCGCTACTCGGCCGAGTGAGTGTCTCGCTCGGCCGAGTGAGAAGTCTACTCGGTCGAGTAAAATAGTCTGCAGATCCCTTCAAAAACCGAGAAGTCACCTTGGATTTCTTCAAAATCTTTGTCTCCACTCGGGCGAGTGGAGTACTTACTTGGCCGAGTGGAAGTCACCACTCGACCGAGTACATTATGGCACTCAGGCTAGCAGATGTCGTCGTATCAGCTTTACTCGACCAAGTAAGCTGCTTCACTCGGGCGAGTGAGATGCCTCACTCGGTCGAGTGGCCAGTTTCAGAACTCCTTTCTTCTCATCCTCGCTTCCTCGTCGATTCTTTCGACGTCCTTCTTCTTCCACTCATCCTCCAGTACCGTTAGCTCTCCGATATGAACATGGGCGACGCTCCGACACGAGTGTAAGTCCTCTAGGCTCCAAATCTCTCCCAATTGCTCCATATCTCTTGAAATCAGATGAAAACAAGAAATAATGAAAAGTATCGAAACATCGTCAAATCGTCGTGAAAATGGTTATATGCGCAATCAAAATGGCAGGCAAATATGCAGAAATAAAGTGTAAAATATGAGCCTATCTCCTTCGTCAAATAATATGTAGAAATTAGGGAGAATATGAATTTGATGCCAGGGATAAAATAAAGCAAAATGTTTGCAATTATCTTCTACATTCTGGATAAATGATCCTGAGTGCAAGTGGGAGACGTTGGGAGATGTAAGCCCTCAGATCATTTGTATTTGATGCAAATGATTTTATATAATAGAAGTGGAGATTTTTGCATATGATGCAAATGAGATTTAATGCGTCGTAAATTGTTTACGTGCATATTTAATTGAATAAATGCGTAAAAAAGGTTACCTAGATGAAAGGATCCCGGTCTAAACCCAGGTTCAAACGGTGTCCAAAACGGAGTCCAAACGAGCACAGTAAGTCTATTTAAAAGTGTTTTAAACAGAAGCCCAAATGAATTAAACCAGGCCAAAGTTTTTTTGTTGTTTGAGAAACAAACAAAAAAACCGCTGCATAAGGCCCGGCCCAAAGGTTCGAGCATCAGAAATCTCAGCGCCCATGTGGGTGCTGGCGCTCACGTGGGTGCACGCGCCCACGTGGGCGCACCAGTGCCCCCAACGCTGGGCGGGTTTCGTTTTTTCAGTATGTGGGGCCCACAATGTGGGCCCCACATGCATAGGGTTTCGAACGCTAACTGATTTGTGTTGGCGGCTACTGTTTTTTTTGCGAAAATACAGTTTCAGGCTGATTTTTGGACATATAATTGAGAGGTCAAATAGACTTGGAATGACTCTCCGTTTTTTGCTACGCGTTCACCGTTCAGCGCTCTTCAATTTGATAGGTTGTATCAAATGTGAAGCTCAACGATGAGGGAGTTAAAATTCATGAAAGTTTGGTCTTTCTTTAAGGCAAACTAACTTGAATTATTTACTCCAAAACAATTAGTCCCACATCGGAAGTTGAGTAAAGGTGAGGGGTTAGTCGCCTATATAAATAAGGGCATGCCCCCTCCTCATAACTCGTCCCAAGCTCTAGATCTGAGCGGCTCCCAAAAAGTTTGGAGCACGCTCGGATCTAAGCTTAAAATAAATATTCTCTTCTCCCTATATTTCTCCCTTGCTCCTTAAAGGCTCTAGCAAAGCCTCGAAAGGGCTCGGATTCGATCCAGAGTCTTGGCAAAGGATCCACTCAAGTGAAACTTTTTTCGACGCATGGTTGGCTCAGCAATAAGGGGGTTGCTCGCCTCGAGACGCAATGCAGTTCGGGAAGCGGTTCAGCTCGGGACGAGGAGCGACTCGGGACGCAGTTCGATACACCTTGCCTGTACAAGCAAGGTTCCGGGTATGTAGTTTAATTAAGCATTTCATTTATTATATTGCAGTAGCTTAGATCTATCTTGGGGTATTCGGACCCACCTCAAGATAGTAGCGATCTTGGCTAGGGTCTTGAAATCCTTAGGACCTTTCGTTAAATAGTTTAAAGGTTTTTTCGATGCCTTTTATTTTGCCTCTATCGTCCGTCTGACATTAGACGGACATAGAAATGTGCCCTAAGGGTCCCTCAAACCCCATTAGAAATGTCCTGGGATAACTTGTTCCACTCTAATGTGGGTAAGTATCCTAGGAAGGGGTAGGGGAGACCTGAATAGTATGTACGTATCAGGGCTGGACATGTGTGGAGTTGAGGTGATATGTGATGCCCATAAAGCAATGTACCGTGAGATGATGTGTGTTGATCTTATCTCGCTCGCACTCCCATTAGAGGGAGTGGGCAGAGTTCGAGAGGCCCCGTTAAAATTCATCAGTGCTCGTGTACCACTGGCGGGGTAGTTGAGAGCCACCCCACTCGAGGTGAGGTCCAGTACCTGATACACAGCGTGGTGTCCAGGTTTGCAAAATTAATTAAATCGTGAAAATGTTGCTTGCTTTACTTCGTTTATATTACTGTAGTCGTACTGTTTCTTAGTAGTTCTATTAGACCATAATAATAATAATAATAATAATAATAATAATAATAATAATAATAATAGTAATGAACTAAAGACTAAAAGTGTTTCTTTCTAGTTGGGTTTCCTACTGTGCACACTGTGACATGTCCATGTTGTCTTTCAGGACCAAAACAGGCAGGAGCTGAGCCGGAGTCGAGGGAGCTTCCCCATGTAGGAGACTCTTTCCCTTCAGACACCTATGATTAGTTTAGCGAGTGTGAGTTGTCCCCTCTTTAGGCGTACTTTTGTTTGGGGACTTTCTTAGGTCCATATGTTATATAGTGTTGTCCTCTGTGTTGTATTTTGCAGATGCTTCAGTTGTACATGTATTTGCTCAGATGTTGTGTAGTTTCTCAGTTGTACTTCGAACTTGTATATGACTCTGTGACAGATAGTACTTTTGACTGTTGTGATTGGAACACTTGTAGTTTTCTTTTCCTTCTGTTGTGTTGTCCTAGCATGTGCAGTGGCCTGCTTGTAATAAAATTAAATTTTACGCTTGGTACAATACCGCGGCATGTTAAATACTCATCTTTCGTTGCCCTAGAAACCTTGAAAACCAGGGTATTTGGGAGAATGGGCCTTGACAATATCACTTCTCTGTTCGTCCCTTAGGATGTGGGAGTAGTAGGCTTGAGGTACGGGAAAAAGATGAAACTCCAAGCCATATGCCAAAGGGATTCAATGTCTCTCACATTCTCTTTCTCCAATCCGCATAATTTGTTCCATCAAAACGTTGGAGGGTGTATGCTACCATTGTTGACGCCATCTACTATAATCTCGCTCTAATACCAAGTGTTGGATCCATGTGGATGGCAGATAATACTAGAAGGGGGGTTGAATAGTGTTGTATAAAGAATTAAAAATTTTCACAGAAAATAAACCCTTCTAAAAGTTTCCTAAGTCTCCAACGAGAGTTACCTCAATTTGTACTTAATCAACACAAATATAGAGCTTGCAATTATCTAAATATTACAGCGGAAATATAAGTCAAAAGCAAGTAAAGAATAATGATGAGCAATGGGAATATTATCACAACGAAGACATAAGAATTTAACCTAGTTCCCCACCCTGGGTACGTCCAGTCCCCGACCTCCCTCGAGATTTAATCCACTATTGCAACAAGCAATACAAGCACCTAGCTTTCCTCGCTAGGAATTTCCAACACCTAATTACAACTAATTGGAATTTCCACCGCCTAGTTACAACCAACTAGGAATTTTCACAACACCTTTCCCTACACGTGGGAAATACAATCACCAAGTCTTCTACAAGGACTTTACAACAAATCTGAGAAAGAGTACAAGATTTTCTAAAGACAAAAGAATATATTTGAGTATATGTGGCTAAATAAATCCGAAAAACTCTTGATCAAGTAAAATGATATAGATGAACACAACTTCATCAAAAGAGTTGTCTTGAAAATTGATTCTCTAAAATATGCATTTGGGTTTTAGAGATCAATGATCACTTTTTTAATCTTTGAAAAGGAATATGAATTTAAGAACATAAAGATTAAAAGGAGAACTTGAAGTTTCAATCTCAATATGAAAAGTTATAAGCTTTGGAGATCAAATCAAGTTTGAAAAAGGCTAAAAATAATCAGAAATATAAACTGAGAATGAAACACAAAGAAATTTAAAATTAGTAGCCTTTAAAAATAATGAAGAACTTTTTGAGAGCTAGAGCACTTTTGAGCATATAAGAGATCTTAAATGATATGAATTTTATATTTAAGAACCTATAAAATCATAGCTATTAATAGAGAAGAAAAGCACAAAATCTGCTTAAAACCAGCTCAAAAAGTCAATTCCAACGGCTACTTAACGGCTAGCACAAGTCAATCGAAACTGACAAATCTGTCAAGGGTTAACCCAGATAGTCGGCTATTCTAGTGGATAGTCGGCTATCTCACCAAGATAGTCGGCTATTTTCAAAAATAGTTGGCTATTATTTTGATAGAGAGTTGTATGCAAATATGGCCCCAAGTACTCGGCTATCTGACACAGATAGTCGGCTACTTTTGGATACTGGAGTTTTCTACTTGAAAATACTTAAAAATAATTTATTAAAATTATATTAAAATATTATATGATAAAACATATTTAAAGACTATTTTTCCAGAAATTTTGTGTGTGTATATAGAATATTCATTTGACTTTTAAATTCTAAATACACAACTTACTAATACACACATCTTTAGCTCTCGTTCTTCGATCTTTGACTTGAGCCATCTTATCTTAATCTTTAGTCTTCATATGCTTCATATTGTTGAGCCATCATATGATTCAATTCTTGGCTCATAAGTAAACTTTCGATCATGGCCTCTTAGTCCTTCATTTAGCTTTTCAATGCACTCGAACTTCACGGCTATAAAATAATCATCAACACACACACTTGAATCAAACATATTAGTACATATATCACGAGTTTACATCATCAAAACCACTGGGGTGGGTCTCAATATCCCAACACTATTAACCTGATATACCTAAGCTAAGTTATAAGGGGTTGATCTATAAATATAGAAAATGAATTTTAGATATAATCAAAACAATTTAAACCAAATAAATTCATTTTCCTACTTGTGTGCGCAAGATTCAAATTATGGATTTAACATTCTAAGACAAGTTCAATAAAATATAAAATACATCACTCACACTACTATGAGTATTGATGCATTCTTCTTGGCTTTTGACTTGTCTTAAGAAGCTTTGCACTCCACCAATCCTTGGATGAGCTTCATATCCTCAATGTTGAGCTCCAATTCATAGATTCACCAACTGCAAACTATATAATTCACGTCGTCATTTGTCTTTGAGCTTGAGTTGACCATGTTGACTTAGATATCAATACTCAAAAAATATCTCTGAAAACATAATTAGTAACACTTATTATTTGCTAATCATCAAAGCCAACTTAGGGGTGTTGTAATAACCAACACATCCCACTTCTACTTCTAATGACCAAGAAGTCATTTTATATGGGGTTTGATTGTTGCACCTCCTTATGGAAGAAAATGATCATATGAATGGAGTTGTCGGAAAGTGACATGAGGTTCAAGGCTCCTGAGCTTTGGCTTGTGATATTCAGATCATAGTGGCTACTTAGGCAAGTCATGTCCCCCAGTTATAGAGTTGATAATCTTTTGGATCTTCCTAGGAGTAGTCTCAATCTTGTATGCCTCCCCTTTTTGATAAATTTACCATTGTTATTGAATGTTGATATATTGGCATTAGATTTCAAGTTTATTGTCTAGACCACTACGTATCAAGGAATCTCAAGTGCTTTGTCCTTGGGTTTTCTTGGTTGTAAGTAAGGTTGGCGTATTATGAGTGGTTACAAAGGGTGTTGTCGTCGTGGGAGTTACATGGTGCATTGGTACTCGGTCACATAGAATCATGGATTTTATGCCCTATCATATTGGTTGAGATTTGGGAAGGTGATATTCCTTTGGAAATGATGCTTCTCGCCATTTTGGTCAAACGATGGCTTCCTCAACTCATTGCCTCGATAAGCCATCCTATTAATTTTTTGTTTCTCGATGTTAACCAAACCTTTCTCTTTTGAAGCCTAGCTCTTGCTTGTGCATGTCCTTTTTAGATTTGGGATTACTGGCCTCGTACATCTTGCATTATGGTGTTTCTCGACGGAGTGTACAATGGATGTAACTGACTGGTTAGGCGATGTTGGAATTGACGCTGACATTGCTGCTGCAAGAAGTTTTGTGGCATCGGATAATTAGGATGGGTGTTTCTCGTTATCTTCCTATAACTGTTGTTGTTGTTGCAAAAGTTATGATAGTAAAACTTGCATTACATATACTTACATTGTACTCAATTTGAACTGGTTGGTTATGGCATATCCTAGTGGGAAAGTGCACGCTGACTATCTATATGCTGCTTGTAGTTATGCCTATTGCTGCATCATTCAAGCAAGGTGCGCTTGAACCAAATCAACTTGTCCATGCAAGGCATTAAACTCTTTGGATACGACATGCGGTTGTGGGGGCGGTTGGGCTTCTTGTCCTTCATTGACTTGCTATTACCAAGGCTTTTGGTTAGCAGGCTCCTCCCCATTCCTTTAGAGTCTACTCTTAACATTTTGTATTTGTACATAGTTACATCCTTGTTTTCATAGACGACGCTAATGATGATGTAGTGGAAGAAAGATCTGTTTGTGCTAAGGTGGGCCTCAGCATGGACGGTCATGTTATCTATATAATACTACATCAAGTAAGAACATTAGGAGTCGAACCCATAGTTGGGGGTCTCTGCTTTAGTGACGCTCGAGTTAGAACATGAGAGAGATGGAAATATATAATTTTAAGTAGTAAAAAGTTATTGATAGAATAAGTTAAATCCTCTTTTGATGGAATGGTTTTATATAAATATGGTTGGTGGACACTTTAGTCATTTCATGGGCATGGCCTTCCTTGCATAGGTCAGGCTCATATGGACCCTTTGCTGAGTTAAACAAATGTGTGCATTCGGCCAAGTTGGACTTGTGAGCGTTATAGTTATTATACTACCAACTTGACATATTGTATTGTTTACAAGCACTGTTAATAAGTATTAGCTTGTAACTCTTGGCAACACTCATTACAAAATAGGCTGCAACTTCTTTCCATGTTCAGAGGAGGACAAATTACCCTTCTAACTCATGTCCCTTTTGTTTTACAGATCATGTAGCCTTGGATTTTATTATTATTTTGCAGAGTTTTAAAGAGAGGAGGGAGGGGGGGAGGAGAGAGAGAGAGAGAGAGAGAGAGAGACCAACAATGCATGATTTTTTTGATCCACCGGAAACATTGCTAAACACACGTGAGAGCCAAGCATCCACTAGGGAGCGAACCTTGGTGGCCCCTGCAGGAGGCATGGGATATGCCGCTGGACTATGGTCCATTGGCAACTATGCATGATTTAAACTACATGCTTTATACTTCAATAGTCAGAGTTTCGTAATTTAGAAAATACATTGTCTCCTTTACAAATTAAATCAAGCTTAATTTACACGTAAAAGTGCTTAAAGGATGAATACATTGTTGGCTTCGGGTAAAATCTCCACAGATCTCAGCCGATGATCGGCTGCCAATGGAGACTGAGCATTACGACTTCCTGGATCTGTCTCGCCACCAATGTCCGCCAGACGATGTATTTTTATTTTGTTAATAATAGGAGTTTGTCAATCAGCACTATAAGGGTGACAAATAATATGCCAGTTTAAGTTCAAATACTACAAAGCTTTAAGAGAAAGAAAAGGAAACATAAATAAGCTTCTTTTTAATGTTTGGTTATTAAAAGAAATTGTTACGAAAATAATTTTTCATGTTTGATTGTTTGTTGAAAATGAAAAGAAAAATTAGAGCACAATCAGGATTTTAGTAATAAGTTTATAGTCGAAAAGGTTTTCTCTTTATCAACCTCAATCCAAAATGAAACAATTAGAAATTAAAAAGAGAGAGGGCAAGCATCTTAGCCATAACAAAAAGAAGAATAATAACAAGAAAAAAGATCTGCATCCTGATTTGATCACCATCTTTTAGTGCTGATTGAGAACTCCTATATCGTTAACAAAAATAAACAAAGCATGCCACACAAGAAAAATACACATAAAATAGACAAAATTGGATGTGAGAGAGAGAAGAGAGAGAGAGAGAGAGAGAGAGAGAGAGAGAGAGAGAGAGAGAGAGAGAGAGAGAGAGAGTGTGTGTGTGTGTGCTGAGCTAATAGAAACGAAGGCTTTTATAAACAAGGGGAAATGATTAGTTGCCTAATTAGTCATTGTAATTAACTATTTTGCCTAATTACTAATTTTCCATAGTGCCGTTTTTTGTAATGATGATAATTGCAGTTTTAGCGGCTAGTTTAGGAAGGTTGTTCAAATTTTTTTGGACTGTTGTTAACTGCATGGCAGCATGTGGGGCCCGGTAGTAGCTTGGCTCTGTATGGAAAATGCCCAATGGACTGACACTTTAAATTATATTCTCCTACCTCTCATCTCTCTTCTTGCATTTATAGCACTGGGATATGTAAAATTTTTAGCATTGGCATGGAATGAGTTGGAGTTTTCTACTTGAAAATACTTTTAAAATAATTTATTAAAATTATATTAAAATATTATATGTTAAAACATATTTAAAAACTATTTTCCAGAAATTTTGTGTGTGTATATAGAATACTCATTTGACTTTTACATTCTAAATACACAACGTACTAATACACACATCTTTAGCTCTCGTTCTTCGATCTTTGACTTGAGCCATCTTATCTTGATCTTTAGTCTTCATATGCTTCATATTGGTGAGCCATCATATGCTTCATTTCTTGGCTCGTAAGTAAACTTTCAATCTTGGCTTCTTAGTCCTTCGTTTAGGTTTTCAATGCGCTCGAACTTCACGGCTATAAAATAATCATCAACACACATACTTGAATTAAACATATTAGTACACATATCACGTGTGTACATCATCAAAACCACTGGGGTGGGTCTCGATATCCCTACACTATTAACCTGATATACCTAAGCTAAGTTATAAGGGGTTGATCTATAAATATAGAAAATGAATTTTAGTTATAATCAAAACAATTTATACCAAATAAATTCATTTTCCTACCTGTGTGTGCAAGATTCAAATTATGGATTTAACATTCTTAGAGAAGTTCACTAAAATATAAAATACATCACTCACACTACTAGGAGTCTTGATGCATTCTTCTTGGCTTTTGAGGCCCGGCGTCCTCCTGCCTTCGAGGCCCGGCGTCTCCTCGGGGACACGTCTCGTACAGGACAAGGGGAAGGGTTTGCTTTTTGTGGACCCCGTCGGCGATGACGTGGCTCGGGCTACTGAGAGGTTCGATGTTCCTCCAGTGGTCCTTGGGTCGCCATCCATGGTCCCCTTCTCGAATGTTACGGAGATCTGAGAGAAGTATTTGTACCATCCATACGACGTCAGGATCCCTTTTAACGACGAGCGGATTTGCTTTCCGCGGAGCAGGGAGGTCGGCGTCTATGTCGAGATGTTCCGCCTGGGACTCCGCTTCCACCTTCATCTCTTCATCATCCAAGTCAAGGAGTTCTTGATGGTGGCCTTGTGCCAATTGACCCCGTACTCCATCGCGGTGCTGACCGGGTTCATCATGATCTGTTGCATCCATGGCCTGGAGCCGTCTCTTCCTCTTCTCTTTCACTACTACCAGGTCCAGACGGTCGGCCAAGGGTCGTGGCAGCATCTCCGGGCCCGCGCGGGGAGGGAGTATTGCTCGGTCTACCCCGCTGGGTGGGGGACTGGAGCTCGAGCTATGTTTTCGTTGTTTTCACTGGGGACGTCGAGATCTTGACAGGTTGGGAAGGTTATGTCCATACGACTTGACGTTGACCCTCTTCGAGGCTGACCAGGCCGCTGTCCAGCTTCTGTCGTCTCTTCCTCTTGAGGAGAGGTCGGTCTGGCCTCTGCTGGACGACCTACTTCTCAAGACCATCCTGTGGTCTCCCGGTAGGCGCTCCTCTTTCTTTCTTCTTTTCCTCTCGCTTACTCTGATCTTCTTTCCTTTCTACAGAGATGGCTGGTCTTGAATTTGCCCACAATGTCGACGAGCTCATCCGCCGAGGATCCGGCCGAAGTCGAGGGAACCCTTCGGGCCAGGCGCCCCGTCGCACGGTTGAGGATGAGGTACGTCGAGCCGAGCCTATGGTAGGAAGGGTGGAGCCCATGGTCGCGGCTACGTCGCTCTCCCTGGCCGCGACGAATCTCCTCGTAGTGGAGGCTACAGGGGCCGAACCCCCTCTCGCTCCCCCAATCAGAGGGAGGCAACGAGGGTGCTGGGTCGGCCCCTCACGTGTCCGCGGGTGGTCACGGCATGTGGTATAAGAGCTCCCCCCCGACGTCCGCTGGGCCCAGGGAGAGGAAGAGGAGGAAGGATAGTGGGGGAGGTCTGCCCTTTGGTGGCTCCCGGGGCACCGGTTGCCTCGGGCGAGACCCTCCTATTGGCCATGGTCGCCACCCCTGTTGCCTCTGCCGAGCCGTCCTTGGTGGGAGCTAGTGGTGCGCTGGCGAGTCTCCTGGTGAGCCCCGAGGTTACGCCTGGGGACTCGATATTTGTCGACCGAGTCGTGGCCACCCATCTGGCACAGAGCACCGTCCTCCCGAGGGACCGCTCTCTCCTAGAGAGAGCCCCCTCCGACCGACTGTCGGACTCCTTAGTCTGGCAGCTTCAACAGGTTTGGTCGCTTTGCTGCTTTCAAACCCGCCTCCTGATTCCTCTTTAGCGTAACTTTTTATTTCTTGCAGGCCACTGTGATGGCCATCGAGGCGCAGCATCGGGCGGCCCAGGCGAAATACCTCGAGGAGTCCTTGGCTCGGGAGTGTTTGAGGGCCGGGGCGACCGAGGTGGCCGCCGAAGAGGCACATATGGAGGCCTGACAGCTTCAACGCCGGGTGGACGAGCTTGTGTCTGAGGTGCTGGACCTCCAGGGGCACTGGCCGATGCTCAGAGGTCGACTCGAGAGGCGTAAGAGGCATTCCGTCGGGAGAGGGACGATCTCTGGAACGAGCTGGGAGCCCTGCGTCAGATGACCCAGTTCGTCAAGGAGGTGGAGAGGGGCGTTGACGGGGTCCTGAGGCCCCGGATCACGGAGGTCCTCAGGGAAGCCTTCGGCTCCTACGAGGACCTCCTGGCCCCCCAGATCATTGAGGTCTTCCGAGACTCCTTCCAGCGGTTCGCGGAGCGCGCCCAGCAATTGCTCCCACCCCAGGCAGGTCCAGCATATCCCCCACGCTCCGAGCATGGCGAGGTTCGAGAGGACGCTTCCTCCCGTGCCCCAGGGCCTTAGGCGGCCCTTCTCTATTTTGTCCCCCCTTGGCTTGTAATACCGAACAATTTATGTATAAAGCTTTTTCGTCGGTGCATGCACTTTTGCCCATTTTCTTGTTGTCTGGGTACTCTTTTGGAAGAGTTGCCTCCCAGAGGAAGGGGACCCTTGGTCTCTTTGATCTTCTGTTGCTTTTGTTCTGTTCAGGAAAACGACCCGCTTGTATCCCTTTATCATTCGTGGTGAGTGTGAAGGGTCTTTGGGACTTTGTGTCTGTCGACCCAATAGACTGGGGCCTTGGCGGTGCATCTCGGTCGACCTGCTGTGGCTTTTCACTCGTTCGCGATCCTCGAGCCTGTCGGGTGACCGCCTTGCAAACTGCGGGCTAGCCCTCAGTCTTACGGCCAATCGAGGGCTCAGCCTACGGGGGGAAATCGCCCCCGGTCCCTTGGCTAAAGGGACCGTCCAGGCTGTAGGGGGTGTTGTCCATGGGCTTATACCAATCTGATATTCAGACCTTCTTTGGGAGTTGTCCCCAGTCTTACGGTTGATCAAGTCGGCTGGTCTGTGGGGGGAGCTATCCATCGGCTTATGACCATCCGACGGTCCCGCCTGCTGGGGGATTTGCCCCCAGCCTTACGGACGGGCTTGGTGATCGGCTGATCATCCTGCTAGAGGAGTTTCCCCCAGCTTTACGGTTAGTCGGGTCGATTGGTGAGCGGGGGGAGCTACCCCTCGGATTATAACCAATCGACGTTCCCGCCTGTTGGGGGAGTTGCCCCCAGCCTTACAGACGGGTTTGGTGATCGGCCTGATGGGGAAGTGGCCCCCAGCCTTACGGTCGGTCGGGTCGACTGGTCTGCGGGGGAGCTACCCCTCGGCTTATGACCAATCGATGTTCCTGCCTGCTGGGAGAGTTGCCCCAGCCTTACGGATGGGCTTGGTGATCGGCCTGCTAGGGGAGTTGTCCCCAGCTTTACGGTCGGTCGGGTCGACTGGTCTGCAGGGAGCTACCCCTCGATGTATGACCAATCAACGTTCCCGCCTGCTGGGGGAGTTGCCCCCAGCCTTACGGACAGGCTTGGCGATCGGCCTGCTGGGGGAGTTGTCCCCAGCCTTATGGTTGGTCTAGTCGACTGGTCTGCAGGGGAGCTACCCCTCGGCTTATGACCAATTGATGTTCTCGCTTGCTGGGGGAGTTGCCCCTAGCCTTACGGATGGGCTTGGTGATTGGCCTGCTGGGGGAGTTGCCCCAGCCTTACGGTCGATCGGGTCGACTGGTCTGCAGGGGAGCTACCTCTCGGCTTATGACCAATCGATGTTCCTGCCGGCAGGGGGAGTTGCCCCCAGCCTTACGGACGGTCGGTTCGACTGGTCTGCGGGGGAGCTACCCCTCGGCTTATGACCAATCGACGTTCCTACCTGCTGGGGTAGTTGCCCCTAGCCTTACGGTTGATCGTTTCGTTGCTCTCCCCCGGAAGGTGACTACCTGCCTGTCCTGCAATCGATCATCTAGCCAACTAAAGAGAGAGATGAAGATCTGTACTAACATGGTTCTTTACATTCCTCGAACCTGGGTGTACATTTGGAGGAAAACAAAATACGGAGATGGCGAAGGCAAGCTAGCCTTGCCCAGGCGAGGTGGCTGTTGGTCGTCGCGCCAGCTCACTCGATGATGCGCATGGCCATCTGGACCACATTCACCTTCTTCCCCTTGTCTGATTGCTTGGATGTCCCCTCCCCGGCGGTGGGGGCTGAGTCGTCGGTGAAGTTCTTCAAGTGCCCCGGCTGACCAGCTTCTTTATATCCTTCTTTAGGTGCCAGTAGTCATCAGTGTCATGGTTGTTGTCCTTGTGATACTAGCAATACTTCTCCTCGTCCTTTCCGCCCCTCTTCATCCTCGGAGGCGGCTTGCTAAAGTGCCCCTCCTTTTGGGCATGCGCGAGGACGACGTCCTGGGGGGCGCTCGGCCTGGAGGGTCGCGGCTCTTCCCTGCGATGCTTTCCGTTGGCCCTCTTCTTCTGTCGATGCTCGTCATGACCGCGACGCTCGCTTTCATCGCGCTTGGTTCCTCGCCTCGTTCCCAGTGGGCAGCCTCTGTCGTCCATGGCCAACGCCTCTTCTGTCAGCATGTAGCGCTCTGCCCTAGCTATGACGCCGGCGAGGTCTTTCGGAGGATCATTGTGAAGCGATTTTCTCAGGACCCTATGTTGGAGCCATTTCTTCAGGGCCGTCTTGACGACCAACTCAGGACAACTCTCCACATTCAATCGCTCCGCGTTGAAGCGGCGCATGTAGTGCCTCAGGGTTTCGCCGGGACCCTACACCACATTGAACAGGAGGTCTGAATCCGTCTTTACCGGACGCCCGGCCATGAATTGTTTGCAGAATTGCTGAGAGAGGTCTTCGAAGCTATCAATGGAACGGTTGGAAAGACCATGGTACCAACTCCGGGCCACTCTCCAGGGGGTGGAATAAAAGCCTTTACAAAGCAGGGTGTCATCGGCCCCTTGGAACGCCATGACCCCTTCATAGTCCATCACGTGGTCCGTTGGATCTCCCGTGCCGTCATACTTCTCCAGAGCCGGCACCTTGGACCTGGAAGGTATCCGCGCCTTGGTTATCCTCTGGGACAATAGACAACGGTTACGACTGGCATTCCTCGGGAGTCCCTCAGTGCTTGCACCGTTTTCGACTGGCCGAGGTGAGCCAGCACAGTCACCTCGGGGGCTCGACCGAGTTTCTGCAGAGCTGGGGGTGGGGGTTGATCGGCGGGCGCTCCTCTTTTCCCTCCGGTATTCTCTCTTCTCTAGCCTTGCTCTACGGGGACTTCCGCTCCGTCGGGGTTGGTCCCCCGAGGATCGGTGGTGGGCCGGCCATCGATTTGTCATTCCTGGTCACCGATTTGTCGAGCCCAGACGTCGAGACGAGGCTGTAATCGATTCGCCTCCAGTTTGCTCGAGTCCTATCCTGTCTCCCTCACGAGCGAGGTAGGAGTGAGGGATTTCTCCGGGATGCAGCCTGGCATGGTAAGTCGTCGTTCCAAGTTGGTTGCTCCGTCCCCGTGGTCGGTGACCACGACGGACCGTACAAGCGGGCGGTCCGCTCCCCGCTGGTGGGCCCCTGCCGTCCCCTCTCGTCGGATGGCCGGGTTGCCGACTAGCTGCTGAATCGTGGCAACTAACGTCTAGAGGTTGGCGTTGGTTTCCTGAACGAAGAGACAAAGCTGCTCTTGGTTTACCGATCGGGAGTCGCCTGTCCCCTCGGTAGTATGGCTGTGCTGGTTCTCGGGAGGGATGTAGTCACCCTCTTCCTAGATGGGGGGCATGCGCCCCGAGCCGTTGTAGACTGGTTCCATTTCGGTGGTTTAACGTGGGCTTGTTCGAGTTCCCACAGACGGCGCCAGATGTTTACGAGTGTTTTCTCACCACTGACTCATTGACCGACAACTAGGTGGTCAACATGGTCAAGGGATCAGTTGGGACCCCTTGGTTACGCCGAGTGCACGTGCTCTCAGCGTGGATAGGCGATGGATCTGCGGCCGAGCAGACGCTTCGGAAGAGCGTCGGTCTTTGGTTGGCGTGGAGACGAGGGGTAGCCTCGGTTGGACGAGCGTCGAGGGGAATCCTCGGCACCTTGAATGCTCCTCGGTCTTGATGGGCGACGGCGCTTGCTAGCAATGAACGGGTTCGTTCCTTTACCGAGTCATAGCCTCGGCGCCTCGGTTCAGGTCCTTCCTGGACAGACGAGGAAACTCGTCAGGGGAGCCGGACCTTGGTTCCAGCCAAGTCCCCTCTGATGCCTAAGTTAGAACGTATCTGTGTGATGCTCGGTGGGATCAGTACGGCTCAAGAGGAGGCCAGCACACGTATCCTCGGACCGAGCTGCGGCAGTGGAGACAATGGGGAAAAGCAAGGTCTAGCTAATGGAATACCTCAGTTGTAGGTGCCAAGGATTCGATCCCTCTCCTGGTTGCCCCTCCTATCCCTTTATATGGGTTGGCTTACGATTGCCCCCAATCCACGTTCCCTGACCGCCTCCCCCCTTCACGTCCCCGCGATCCACCTTCATCAAGGTGCCTGCTTACGTCATGGTGGGTGATTAGTGGGCTCCTTAATGGTCATTAAGGCTACGCGCTTTCAGGGGACGGTTATCTTCGGAGAGTGTGAGCTAACTATGCGTCTTCCGGGCTGGGGCTGGTCTGACTTTGAGTCCTTTTGCGGGCCTCGTCAGGCGGGCCTCATCCCATTCGTGGACTTCCCTTTATAGGTTTTGGGCTTGTATCTCTTGTTCTTGGGCTTCTCCAAAATAGTCGTATCAGAATTGTTTGGTTATGGCATATCCTAGTGGGAAAGTACATGCTGACTATCTATACGCTGCTTGTAGTTACTCATATTGCTAAATCATTCAAGCTATATGCGCTTGAACCTAATCAACTTGTCCATGCAAGGCATTAAACTCTTTGGATACGACATGTGGTTGTGGAGATGGTTGGGCTTCATGTCCTTAATCGACTTGCTATTACTTAGGCTTTAGGTTGGCAGGCTCCTCCCCATTACTTTAGAGTCTACTCTTAACATTTTGTATTTGTACATAGTTACATCCTTATTTTCATAGACGACGCCAATGATGATGTAGGGGAAGAAAGATATGTTTGTGTTAAGGTGGGCCTCAGCATGGACGGTCATGTTATCTATATAATACTACATCAAGTAAGAACATTAGGAGTCGAACCCATAGTTGGGGGTCTCTGCTTTAGTGATGCTCGAATTAGAACATGAGAGAGATGGAAATATATAATTTTAAGTAGTAGAAAGTTATTGATAGAATAAGTTAAATCCTCTTTTGAGGAATGGTTTTATATAAATATGGTTGGTGGACACTTTAGTCATTTCATGTGCATGGCCTTCTTTGCATAGGTCAGGCTCATGTGGACCTTTTGCTGAGTTAAACAAATGTGTGCATTCGGCCAAGTTGGACTTGTGAGCGTTATAGTTGTTATAATACCAACCTGACATATTTGTATTGTTTGTAAGAACTGTTAATAAGTATTAACTTGTAACGCATGGCAACACTCGGTACAAAATAGGCTGCAACTTCTTTGCATGTTCAGAGGAGGACAAATTACCCTTCTAACTCGTGTCCCCATTGTTTTTCAGATCATGTAGCCTTGGATTTTATTATTATTTTGCAGAGTTTTAAAGAGAGGGGGGGGGGAGAGAGAGAGAGAGAGAGAGAGAGAGAGAGAGAGAGAGAGAGAGAGAGAGAGAGAGAGAGAGAGAGAGAGAGAGAGAGAAAGACCAACTATGCATGATTTTTTTGAACCATCGAAAACATTGCTAAACACACGTGAGAGCCCTGCATCCACTAGGGATCGAACCTTGGTGGCCCCTGCGGGAGGCAGGGGATATGCCGCTGGACTATGGTCCATTGTCAAATATGCATGATTTAAATTACGTGCTTTATCCTTCAATAGTCAGAGTTTCATAATTTAGAAAATACATTGTCTCATTTACAAATTAAATCAAGCTGAATTTACACATAAAAGTGCTTAAAGGACGAATACATAGTTGGCTTCGGACACAATCTCCACAGATCTCTGCCGATGATCGGCTGCCAACAGAGACTGAGCATCGCGGCTGCCTGGATCTGTCTAGCCACCGATGTCCGCCAGACGATGTATTATTATTTTGTTAATAATAGGAGTTTGTCAATCAGCACTATTAGAGCGTGATCAGGATTTTAGTTATAAGTTTATAGTCGAAAGGGTTTTCTCTTTATCAACCTCAATCCAAAATCAAACAATTAGAAATTAAAATGAGAGAGGGCAAGCATCTTAGCCATAAGAAAAAGAAGAAGAATAACAAGAAAAAATATCTGCATCCTGATTTGATCACCATCTTTTAGTGCTAATTGAGAACTCCTATATCGTTAACAAAAATAAACAAAGCATGCATCACAAGCAAAATACACATAAATAGACTAAATAGGATGAGAGAGAGAAGAGAGAGAGAGAGAGAGAGAGAGAGAGAGAGAGAGAGAGAGAGAGAGAGAGAGAGAGAGAGAGAGAGAGAGAGTCTTGAATTTTAGATATAATCAAAACAATTTATACCAAATAAATTCATTTTCCTACATGTGTGTGCAAGATTCAAATTAGGGATTTAACATTCTAAGTGAAGTTCAATAAAATATAAAATACATCACTCACACTACTGGGAGTCTTGATGCATTCTTCTTGGCATTTGACTTGTCTTAAGAAGCTTTGCCCTCCACCACTCCTTGAATGAGCTTCATATCCTCAATGTTGAGCTCCAATTCATAGATTCACCAACTGCAAACTATATAATACATGTCATCATTTGTCGTTGAGCTTGAGTTGACCATGTTGACTTAGATATTTTCACTCAAAAATATCTCTGAAAACATAATTAGTAACACTTATTATTTGCTAATCATCAAAGCAAAATTAGGGGTGTTGCAATAACCAACACATCCCACTTCTACTTCTAATGACCAAGAAGTCATTTTATATGGGGTTTAATTGTTGCAGCTCCTTATAGAAGAAAATGATCATATGAATGGAGTTGTCGGAAAGTGACATGAGGTCCAAGGCTCCTGAGCTTTGGCTTTGTAGTGACCATGTGCTATAAGGAATAAACACTAGAGGGGGGTGAATAGTGTTTTATAGAATTATAAGGAATTTACGCCAAATAAAACCCTAATTAACCAACAAATGCGGAATGAAAGAAATGATCAACAACCCAAGCAAGAATGCAATGCTAACATGCAATGTACACTGGTTCGGTGCCACACAAGTCTCCCCGACTTGTTACCAGTGCCCTAATCCAGCAACACCCGGATCCCCTCCGGATACTCTAGTAAAACCACTAGAGCTTTTCTTTAGCCCACTTGTGGAAAACCTCCAACAAGTGCAATCGACCTACAATCGATGTCCGTGTATCCCACAACCCGGGAACACTCAAAACCTTAATCCCACAACTAGGGACTAAGCACACTCTCACAAACTGAGAGTAAACTCTTAAATAGCAAATAAGATGAAATAAACAACACTTATCACAAAATCCTATGCCTTGAGAAAAACTTACTGATTTAGGGCAAGAATGGATTTTGAGGAAGTAGTTAGCACCAAACCATAGCTCCACCCAGATAAGCAGCAATAGATGGCTAGGGAGAAGTTGGTGACTTTGATTCAAGCTCTTAGCTTGAGTAGCTCACAAAGAATGAGAATCTCTCTTGAGGAATTAGGGCTCAAAGAGTAAGGGAGAGATTCTTGTGAAATGAGAGAGCTTAGAAATGAGAATTGAATGCTCTTCTCTTGGATGTGAAAATGTCTCTAATATCAGCCTTGGATTCCTGGTTTGAAGCAACTCAAACTTATATAGGAAGAGACAAAACGGTCACAAAAATCGTGGCATTAAATGCCCAACGGATCTATTTCTGAAGCTGTTTAATCGGTCTAAGAAGGATCACTGACCGATTAGTTTTGCAACTAGTCGGTCGGTGAACCTTCTTCGACCGACTAGAAGGTTGACAGGGAAGATGGTGAAATCAGGAGGGAGAGAACTAGTCGGTCTAAGAAGAAACACCAACCGACTAGTTTGACAACTAGTCGGTCGGTGAACCTTCTTGGACCGACTAATTAGTCAACAGTAACTGAGCTGAATTTAACAAGGAAAACTAGTCGGTCTGAGAAGGATTCCCAACCGACTAGTTGGACAACTAGTCGGTCGGAGAACCTTCTTGGACCGAATAATTGGTCAACAAATAGGCTTGAATTTATTAGGATAACTAGTCGGTCTGAGAAGGATTTCCAACCGACTAGATCGTCATCTAGTCGGTCGGTGAACCTTCTTGGACCGACTAGTTGATCAACAGTGAATGGGCTGAAACTAGCACGGATTTCTAGTCGGTTCAAGAAGGATTTCCAACCGACTAGATCGTCATCTAGTCGGTTAGTTCTTCTACTTGAACCAACTAAGATGCATATGAAGCCATGAAAAGAAGCGATAAGATACAGGAAACTTTCTAATGGCTTCTAAGTCAATCCTAGAGATAAGATATGATAGTTATGAAGATTTCTAGGCAAGTACTACTCAAGGCTTAACATTCTATGAGATGAAGCTAGAAGACAATATAAATAACATGACGAACCGTCTTCAAAGCTTCAACATGGAGAATCCGAATCCCTTGACTTCATGAACAACTTCTTGAGCTTCGACGAAGCTCCAGGCACAACGATTACACGTTCTGAGGAAGTCTTGGGACGTCGCTTGAGATGTACAAAGTAATTTGGCGATGATCTCTATAATTCTTCATGGTCTTGAGTCTTTTACTTGTATGTCTTGAATGTCTCCAAGAACAAAGACTTTGATCCTTAAGGTGTTCTTTGAAGCTTTTGAATCATCCATTCCTATCTTCTCTTTGGATTGAATCTTCATTCATTTGTTGATGCCATTGGCTTGAGGTTTGAGGTAGCCTTTGAGTTCTTCAAGTCAATGCTTCACCTTTGTTGATCTACCAAGTCCTCCACTTGAATCAACACGTGTAGTCACTTTTGATCTTCTTGAATAAAATTGGTGACTTTTTAGCTAACTGCAAACACATGAGTTAATCACAATGATTTGTGTTTGATCATCATCAAAATCAAGGTGGAGAGTCCAATACTCAACATTCTCCCCCTTTTTGATGAAGACAAACCAAATATAAACAAAATAAATAATTGTGCATTAAATATACTTACTCCCCCTGCAATGATGCCAATCAAGTTAATATCAATAATCAATAGCATCATTCAGCGGTTAATAGCGTGTGTATCACATGAGGTTGTGTATATATCACATGAATGACCAGAAATAATATGCGTACACAATACAAATCATATAGGTGATACACATCATAAACATGAGCATGATTACAAATATATATATAATGTAATCAATATAAACCAAGGTAATCACCAATGCTCCCCCTGAATCATATACATGAACGATCATACATAAAGTCTATATGATTCAAGTTATTGTTTAACACTCAACATTTAATATGCACATCCTTTGTTTATTTCTCTTCCCCTTTGGCATTATCCAAAAGACATGGGGGTATAGAAACAACAAAATCAAAAATAGAGTGGAAAACTAAGAGGTATATCTAATGTAAACTAGATAAGCTACCAATTTAAAACAAGATAAGAAAATAAAGATATCAATTGCAAGAGCAAATATCCAACAACAACTCAACTACCCTCAATTATCACAAGAAGATAAGCAATAAGTATATGTGATAAAAGATTACAATAGATACTAATTGTAAAGAGTAGTGTGAGCAGTGTTAGAAAAGTGACAATAGCACAATTAGCAGTAGCTACTAGCTATAAATATGATAAAGAATACTGATAACAATGCAAAAATCATGACATCACTTGTGAAAGAAAAACAAGTGTTCAAATAGTGTCAAGTACACAGACAAACTTAACTATCACAAAAGTTATAACATTAAGCATAATGTGATAGATTGTCCTTGAGCAAGGGCATGACATATGACATACCACAATGACATAGATCAACAAATAATATCAATAAACTGAGATCTAAGTCAAACATAAAAAAATGCAACAATCATGACTATGGAAATTCTTAGCCATGTATACACAATTATGTTATGAAATAATAACACAAATTAAGTATAATGGCATGTGATACCAATTGTAGGCATACCAAATCATCTCCAAAAGTACCTCCAGCTAAACTCCACAAAGCATCTCCAAAAGTAAGCATACCAAATCTAAGTGAAGTGTGCGATGTGGGGTGACAACGTGATAAATAAAAAATGAATATCAAATATCTATATCACGCAAAACTGTTATGCCAAAATAGAGATAGTAACTTCATAAAACGATCACGCGTTATGGCATACACGAAGCTCCATGCATAACGATCACGCGTTTTGAGGAAGTCTTGGGACGTCGCTTGAGATATACAAAGTAATTTGGAGACGATCTCCATAATTCTTCATGGTCTTGAGTCTTTTAGTTGTATGTCTTGAATGTCTCCAAGCACAAAGTCTTTGATCCTCAAGGTGTTCTTTGAAGATTTTGAATCATCCATTCCTATCTTCTCTTTGGATTGAATCTCCATTCATTTGTTGATGCCATTGGCTTGAGGTTTGAGGTAGCCTTTGAGTTCTTCAAGCCAATGCTTCACCTTTGTTGATCTACCAAGTCCTCCACTTGAATCAGCACGTGTAGTCACTTTTGATCTTCTTGAATAAAATTGGTGACTTTTAGCTACCTGCAAACACATGAGTTAATCGCAATGATTTTTGTTTGATCATCATCAAAATCAAGGTGGAGAGTCCAATACTCAACAGGCTTGTGATATTCGGATCATAGTGGCTACTTAGGCAAGTCATGTCCCCCAGTTATAGAGTTGATAATCTTTTGGATCTTCCTAGGAGTAGTCTCAATCTTGTATGCCTCCCCTTTTTGATAAATTTACCATTGTTATTGAATGTTGATATATTGGCATTAGATTTCAAGTTTATTGTCTAGACCACTACGTATCAAGGAATCTCAGGTGCATTGTCCACGGTTTTTCTTGGTTGCAAGTAAGGTTGGCGTATTATGAGTGGTTACAAAGGGTGTTGTCGTCGTGGGAGTTACATGGTGCATTGGTACTTGATCACATAGAGTCATGGATTTTATGCCCTATCATATTGGTTGAGATTTGGGAAGGTGATATTCCTTTGGAAATGATGCTTCTCGCCATTTTGGTCAAACGATGGCTTCCTCAACTCATTGCCTTGATAAGCCATCCTATTAATTTTTTGTTTCACGATGTTAACTAAACCTTTCTCTTTTGAAGCATAGCTCTTGCTTGTGCACGTCCTTTTTAGATTTGGGATTACTGGCCTCGTACATCTTGCATTTTGGTGTTTCTCCAAGGAGTGTACAATGGATGTAACTGACTAGCTAGGCGATGTTGGAATTGATGCTGACATTATTACTGCAAGAAGTTCTGTGGCGTCAGATAATTAGGGTGGGTGTTTCTCCTTATCTTCCTATAATTGTTGTTGTTGTTGCAAAAGTTATAATAGTAAAACTTGCATTACATATACTTACATTGTAGTCTATTTGAACTGTTTGGTTATGGCATATCCTAGTGGGAAAGTGCACGCTGACTATCTATATGCTGCTTGTAGTTATGCCTATTGCTACATCATTCAATAAAGGTGCGCTTGAACCAAATCAATGTGTCCATGCAAGGCGTTAAACTCTTTGGATACGACATGCGGTTGTGGGGGTGGTTGGGCTTTATGTCCTTCATCGAC
Organism: Scilla litardierei; assembly: GCA_030789695.1. NCBI lineage: Eukaryota > Viridiplantae > Streptophyta > Magnoliopsida > Asparagales > Asparagaceae > Scilla > Scilla litardierei. The sequence continues at coordinate 10,994,026 of CM061137.1, read as the reverse complement.
TTATTATTACCTAGGCTTTTGGTTGGCAGGCTCCTCCCTATTCCTTTAGAGTCTACTCTTAACATTTTGTATGTGTACATAGTTACATCCTTGTTTTCATAGACGACGCCAATGATGATGTAGTGGAAGAAAGATCTGTTTGTGCTAAGGTGGGCCTCAGCATGGACGGTCATGTTATCTATATAATAATACATCAAGTAAGAACATTAGGAGTCGAACCCATAGTTGGGGGTCTCTGCTTTAGTGACGCTCGAGTTAGAACATGAGAGAGATGGAAATATATAATTTCAAGTAGTAGAAAGTTATTGATAGAATAAGTTAAATCCTCTTTTGAGGGAATGGTTTTATATAAATAGAATAAGTTATTGATAGAATAAGTTAAATCCTCTTTTGAGGGAATGGTTTTATATAAATATGGTTGCTGGACACTTTAGTCATTTCATGTGCGTGGCCTTCCTTGCATAGGTCAGGCTCATATGGACCTTTTACTGAGTTAAACAAATGTGTGCATTCAGCTAAGTTGGACTTGTGAGTGTTATAGTTGTTATACTACCAACTTGACATATTGTATTGTTTATGTTTACGGGCGTTTTCTCACCACAGACTCGTTGACAGACTACTAGGCAGTCAACGTGGTCAAGGAACCGGTTAGGATCCCTTGGATACGTCGAGCGCACGTGCTCTTGGTGTGGGTAGGCGATGGATCCGCGGCCGAGCATACGCATCGGTTGAGCGTCGGTCTTCGATCGACGTGGAGACGAGGGGAAGCCTCGGTTCCAAGTCGGGTGCTCGGCCTTGGCTGGACGAGCGTCGAGGGGAAGCCTCGGTGCCTTGAATGCTCCTTGGACTTGATTGGCATCGGCTCCAGCTAGTGACGAACGGGTCCGTTCCTTGCCGAGTCATGGCCTCGGCTCCTCGGTTCAGCTCCTTCCTGGATAGACAAAAAAGCTCGTCAGGGGGGCCGGACCTTGGTTCCGGCCAAGTCCCTTCCGATACCTAAGTCAGAACGGATCTGTGTGATGCTCTGTGGGCACAGTATGGCTCAAGAGGAGACCAGCACATGTATCCTCAGACCAAGCTGTGGCGGAGGAGATAATTTCGGGAAAAGCAAGGTCTAGATAACGGAATACCTCAGTTGTAGGTGCTAAGGATTCGATCCTCTTCACAGCTGCCCTTACCATCCCTTTATAGGGTTTGGCCCATGTTTGCCCCCAATCCACGTCCTCTCACCGCCTCCCCCCACGTCTTACGATCCGCCCCCATTATGGAGCCTGTGTGCGTCGTGGGCTGGTAGATTAATGGGCTCCTTAATATTCATTAAGGTGCCGTGCTTCTAGGGAGCGGTTAACCCCGGAGAGCACGCGCTAATCGTGCGTCTTCCGAGTCGGGGCCGGGTCTGGCTTCGAGTCCGTCCGTGGGCCTCGTCAGGTGGGCCTAATCCTCTTCGTGGGCTTCATGTTCTAGGATTGGGCCTGGGTATCTGGCTCTTGGGCCTCTCCAAAATAGCCATATCAATTACTCCCATCGTCCGAGCCGTTCGGATTCTGTCGGTTCGGTTCGGGCGGTGTGACTCTAGAGGATTTGATAGGCGCGTCAGTCGAGGCCAATCCATTAAATGGAGGTCATTATGACACGGTCCGTTTGAACTTCTCTTGGTGTGGGATTCGAAACACTGTCGATCTTCAGATGCTGCCACGTGCTCCCCTTCGGATGGTCTTGATTCTGCGATTGGCTTCCATATTAGGGCGTCGGTCTCCTAAGTTTTGATTCTTTCGCGCCTTTCTTCCTAACTCTGGTCTTGCAAGCTCCTTCTCTCCGTCGTCTATTTTCCTTCGGATTCTTTTCAAGGTAACCTTCTTTCTCCTTCATCTGCCCCATGGCTACGCTTAGGATTGGTGATTCCGCGCTGGAGCCTAGGGACCCCCCGGTGCCCGAGTCTGGCGACCTCCCGTCTTCGAGGCCTGGCGTCCCCTCGGGGCCACGTCCTGCACAGGACAAGGGGAAGGGTTTGCTTTTTGCTGATCCTGTCGACGATGACATGGCTCAGGCCGCCGAGAGGTTCGACGTCTCTTCGATGGTCCTCGGGTCGCCGTCTATGGTCCCCTTCTCGAAGGTTACAGAGATTCGAGAGAAGTACTTGTACCATCCCTACGACGTCAGGATCCATCTTAGCGACAAGCAAATTTGCTTTCCACGGAGCAGGGAGGTCGGCGTCCTGTTGGATATGGAAGACGTTTGTACACCCTTGTGGGGGATGTACGAGGGAATACGGACCTCGAACGTCGTGTACACGAAGTCGTGTACAAAGGGAATCTGTTCCCTTGCGGAGAGGATCTCTGGATGAGTAGGAAAGTCGCATTATATATGCATAAGTGCATGCGACATATGGCTTATAAAGGGGGAATATCTTAAGCTTATGTTGTACCATGCATATGGTACAACTTAAGCTTATAATGTGCCATGTATCATGGTACACCTTAATTAAGTTGTTCCAAAGGAACAACTTACCCTAAAATAACTACCTTGGGGGCTATAAATAAGACCCAAGGGTAAGCCATTTCTTACACCTTTTGCATGAAATTCATGCATGCATCTTCATCCTAGCGAAGCTCTGGAGAAATCCTTTCTCTTCCTCTATCCAAGTTCTTAATCTAAAGTAGAGATTTAGATTGTGGATTAGTAGCCTTACTCCGTTCGTGAGAAGACTCGATCCGTCGTGGCGAATCCGAAGGCGAAGTTCGTAGACTACCGTGCCGCATACGCAAGCGTAAGTCTAAACTTCATATTATCGATCCTAACTCTGTTTTGGCAGGATCCTTCACGTCCATGTCGAGATGTTCCGTCTGGGACTCCGATTCCCCCTTCATCCCTTCATCATCCAAGTCATGGAATTCCTACTGGTGGCCTTGTGCCAATTGACCCCGGACTCCATCGCGATGCTGACCAGGTTCATCATGATCTGCCGCATCCACGGCTTGGAGCCGTCTCTTCCTCTTCTCTTTCATTACTACCGGGTCCAGACGGTCGGCCAAGGGTCGTGGCAGCATCTCTGGGCTCGCGCGGGGAGGGAGTGTTTGTTTGGTTTATCCCGCTGGGTGGGGGACTGGAGCTCAAGCTATGTTTTCATTGTCTTCCCCGGGGACGCCGAGATCTTGATAGGTTGGTGAGGGTTATGTTAATATGACTTGAATTTGACCCTCTCTGAGGCTGACCAGGCCACCATCCAACTTCTGTCGTCTCTTCCCTTAGAGGTGTAGGAACCTGTCGCGCGGTGATGGAGGATCGAAAGAGAACTTACGTTAGCGTAAGCTGCACTGTAGTCTCTGAACTTTGCCCTTGGATTCGCCACAACGGTCAGTACTTCGTCACAGAGGATCGAAGCAGCGTTTCCACCGTCTAAATCTCTATTTAGAAGAAGAACAAAATGGAAGGGAGAAGAGGAAAAGTTTTGCCTTATGCAAACTTATGGCATGAAGGATTAGCCTTAAAAGCCTTACCCTTGGGTCCTATTTATAGGCCTAAGGGGTAGTTATTGTAGGAAATAACCATATATAAGCTTATTAGCCTATATTAGCACATTTCCTTATCGTCTTCATTATGCACTTATCAAGTGCCTTTTGCACTTATAAAGTGACTTTTTCCACTTATCGAGTGGTCCTTTTCACACATGAAAAGGTCCCTTCGCACATGCTTTCCTGCACACGACATCCGAGGTCCGTATACCCTCATACATCCCCTCATGGGTGTATACATGTCATCCATATCCAACATCTCCCACTCACACTTGAGGGGATTGTAAGGAAACATCTTTTCCTTTAGTTCTTCTATTTATCATACTGAGAAATAGACCGTGTGACCGTCATGCGCATAGAGTCTGTTGTTGTGCACTTGTTAGAGATACACAACACTCTTTGAGGTGCAAAGTTGAGTAGATCAACGCATGCTTTACCCTAGATTATTTCTTCACATTTCTTATACTTTATATTCAACAATTGAATCCCATCTGGATTACAATTGGCTGGCCAGCTTTGAATCTCTAAAGTCCAAATGTGAATATGAAATTAATCTTCCTCTTCTTGCGATCCTTTCGATCTTGACTTGACTCGCTTTTCTAACATGCCCCCCCGAACCGAATTACCATAGTCCATAAGCAACATGCTAAGATAGCGATCACCCAGTCAAATCTAAAGGAACCAATTAGAGTCCATAAGGGTAATAAGTTAAGACCCATGTGGTCTTTGGGTCTCACATTATAGTAAACACAATTACTATTCTAACCCAATGGTTAAATGCATACGTAGTATGAATACGTATTACAACATCACTCCTTTCCCAGGGAGCGTATGTCTTAATGATGTTGTAAGGATGATAGTCAGACACCACAATGTCTGACTTTGAGTCCCTTTTACTACTCATTGATCTCCTGGACCCACATCCCGCATAAGACAGATAAGATTTCAAAAATCTTCTTAGATCTTTTGTAAGCATCCATATGATGCAGATCTTTCATACGACCATTTTGTTCAAGTCATGACTCTAAATCATCCGTCTGATGATTTTGACTTTAAACAGGTCTCATCTTTATCTTATCCGTCTGATAGAATAAAGGCGGTTGCTCATGTGAGAGAGCCAACCTCAATCTGTCCGACATACTAAAAAATCCAGCTGAGATTTAAAAGAAATGTACACAAACATTTTCAAGAAACTCATATGTTATGTCAAAAAGAACTTATTCTTTTATTAAATTTGATCTTTCATAGACATGGGAATATACATTGATACAACTCAGCTCTTACGCAATCCTTGAGATGATAAGTGTTTGTAAAACACATCTCTGGGGATCGCCTTCGTAAGCGGATCCGCTATCATCTCATGCGTAGATATGTATCTAATGTCTACCTTCTTATTTTTATCATAGTCTTTTGCAAATTTGTAGAGGATATCAATGTGTTTGGTCTTACAATGGAATTTTGGATCTTTGACATAGGCTATAAATGCTTGACTGTCACTGTATATTGGTACAGTACCTGAGTCACTTGCATCAATTAGCCTGTCTAAGAACTTCCTAAGCCAAACAGCCTCTTGGACCGCCATGCTAAATGCTACAAATTCGGCTTCCATAGTTGAAAGTGCGATGCAGGATTGTTTTTTGCTACTCCAGGATATTGCACCAGATCCGAGTAGAAAAACATGTCCTGAGGTCGATCGTCGCTCATCGAGATCACCTGCCCAATCAGCATCAGTGTAGCCTTCGAGCCTCAAGGCATCTCCTTGATAGCATAAAGCATAGTCCACATTCCCTTTAAGATACCGTATTATCCTCTTAACCGCTTTCCATTGTGCTTGCCCTGGATTGGATTGGTAACGACTTACCCTTCCAACGGCAAAACAGATGTCCGGTCTTGTACACATCATAGCATACATAAGACTACCAACTGCACTGGAATATGGAACTTTTTCCATAATATCCTTTTCCTTTTGGTTCTTAGGACACATCTTCAGACATAAATTATCGCATTTACTTATTGGAGTATCAATGGACTTACAGTCCTGCATATTAAAACGTTCTAGAAGCTTCTTTATATAAGTCTCTTGTGAAAGAGAAAGAAGTTTCTTCGAACGATTCCTTGAAATCTTAACTCCAAGGATATATACGGCTTCTCCCATGTCTTTCATCTCAAAAACTGATAAAAGCCAAGCCTTGATATCCATCACAAAGCCCTTGTCATTTCTGGCTATTAAAATGTCATCTACATATAGAGACATAATAACATACTTGCTCTTAATCCTCTTGATATATACACAGTTATCTTCATCAAGCATGGAAAAACCATTTGATAAGACAACTTCTTGAAATCGTATATACCATTGCCTCGAGGATTGTTTAAGACCGTATATGGACTTACAAAGTTTACAAACCTTATGTTCGTTTCCTTATTTTACAAACACTGTTGGTTGTTCCATATAGGTCTCCTCATCCAATTCTCCATTGAGAAAGGCAGTCTTTACATCCATTTGATGTAATTCGAGGTCTAAGCAAGCTACCATAGCCAGAATCAAGCGAATCGAGGTAAAACGCACAACAGGTGAGAAGGTCTCTTCGTAGTCTATCCCTTCCTGTTGCGTAAAACCTTTTACGAAAAGGCGAGCTTTATATCTGTCTATAGAGCCATCAGCCTTATGCTTGATCTTAAGAACCCATTTGTTCCCAATAGCTCTACGTCCTCTGGGTAAGTCAACCAAGTCCCAGACTCAGTTAATTTTCATGGATTCTAATTCCTCCTTCATCGCTTCCATCCATTTGTCTTTTGCAGGGCATGATACGGCATGTTTGAAAGTAGCAGGCTCCCCATCATCTTGTAGTAAAGTCATAAAGGTTTGTGGGAATTCATCCTCAAATCTTAAAGGAGCTAACCTTGTACGACTACTACGTCGTATTTGAGATTCTTCACGTCCTTGTTGACTCGAATTTAGATCAATTCTAATATCACTCCCACTTGGAATGTCGTTAGAAATGCTCCCACTTGGATCATTATTCCCGTATGGAATAGGATTCGCATCATTCGTATCATCCATTGGTGAAGGTTGAAACGTATTTTTGTCTTCACCAAGAATTCTCCCACTCGAATGAGGTAATCCTTCTTGATCATAAATCTCAAATAGAGATAAGTCCTGACTTATCTCGCCCTGTCTTGGAAACTCGTTTTCCAAGAAAGTGACATCCCTCGACTCAAATTCAATTAGTCCTCCATTGTCTTCCTGACCAATGAAAACATAACCTTTGGAGTTTTCTGCGTATCGTATAAAGATACATTTCCTCCCCCTATGGGGTGGTGGTCATGGTGGTTATTGGCCGAAGTCAACCCCCTTCCCAATGGGAGGGGGGTTGCATAGCCATGCACCAAAGATATTCTTCTCCGATGAGAAGTTTGCAACTTCCATCTTCTCCGATGAGACACCCGTTCATCGAGAAAGTAGTTATGTTTCAATGGCCGTGTGCCAAAAAAATAACATACCTTCAAGACTGCAAACTTCACTCTCCACATGAAGAGAATTCACATTCCCTATTGAATGGAGACTCAGCATCCATGAAGAGTGCGAGTTTGGCGAGATGAACGGTCAGTTCTTCCCGTCACGGAGAGTTCTTGCCATATCCGTAATGACAAAAGACCCTAACGTGAAAAGAACAACTTTTGGCGTTCTCTCCGTCACGATGCGCTCCTACCATATCCATAATGGAAGGAAACTCATTCGTGAAAGAGACAACGCGTCATTCATCGGTAAGACCGGAGCGAACCCGTATGTCTCTGATACCAATGTAGGAACCCGTCGCGCGGTGATGGAGGATCGAAAGAGAACTTACGTTAGCGTACGCTGCACTGTAGTCTCTGAACTTTGCCCTTGGATTCGCCACAACGGTCAGTACTTTGTCACAGAGGATCGAAGCAGTGTTTCCACCGTCTAAATCTCTATTTAGAAGAAGAACAAAATGGAAGGGAGAAGAGGAAAAGTTTTGCCTTATGCAAACTTATGGCATGAAGGATTAGCCTTAAAAGCCTTACCCCGTGGGTCCTATTTATAGGCCTAAGGGGTAGTTATTGTAGGAAATAACCATATATAAGCTTATTAGCCTATATTAGCACATTTCCTTATCCTCTTCATTATGCACTTATCAAGTGCCTTTTTTGCACTTATAAAGTGACTTTTTCCACTTATCGAGTGGTCCTTTTCACACATGAAAAGGTTCCCTTCGCACATGCTTTCATGCACGCGACATCTGAGGTCTGTATACCCTCATACATCCCCTCATGGGTGTATACATGTCGTCCATATCCAACAAGAGGAGAGGTCGGTCTGGCCTCTGCTAGATGACATGCTGATCACTCCATATTTTACACCTTTTTTCTGCATGTTTGCATGCCGTTTTTACCGCCCATATCACGTTTTTCACGATTATTCGACAATATTACGATGTTTTTCGCTATTTCTTGTTTTTGTCGTATTTCAGGAAATATGGAGCGATTCGGAACGATTTTGAGATCAAGTGGTTTGCAAGCGCTAAGGAGTGTCACCCACGGCTCATTTGAGGGCCATTCAGCGATGGAAGACGAGTGGAAGAAGAAGGAACTCTGTAGGAGCGACGAGGAGGAGAAACGAAGAAGATTGGGCATTTACAGCATGCCACTCGGCCGAGTGGAGCACTCACTTGGCCGAACAAGAAGCCCCACTCGGCCGACTAGAACGGATACGTACACAGAGCTAATTTCAGCGTATACTCGGCCGAACGAAGAAATCCCACTCGGTCGAGTGAGAAATCTCACTCGCCCGAGTGGTACAGGGAAATTGTCCAGAGAAAGGCCGAAGTTACTGTATTTTTCGAAGATCTTGTCGAAAGTCACTCAGCCGAACGACAAAGCCACTCGGCCGAACGGATAAGTATACTCGGCTGAGTCACCTCCGAAGGCAGACCCTGAGAGCCTCCTGACTCACTGTTTTCTTAGTGGGTCTGTCACTCGGCCGAGTGACAATGTCACTCGGCCGAGCGAGCTGCTCCGCCTACTGCGTAAATTGCGATTTCTGGGCTGCACAGGGGCAGTTTGGTCACGATTTTCTGGGCGATTTTGGGGGTATTTAAACCCAGTTTTTGCCCTAATTCAAGGAGTTTTTTGGCAGCCTTTTTCAGAGCTTTTTCAGAACTTTTTAGATTATTAGATTTAGGCTTTCTTTTTGGAGATTTAAATGCTACTCTTATTGGATTCTCATTGGATATCATTGGATCTTCATTGGTTTGTCTATTTCCTATCAAAAACTCAATTTTTATTAGCTATTTCTCTATTGCAATGAATTCTCTTGATATTATTATTGATTTTTCTGAGAATTTCATGATGAATATTGAGTAGTGCCATCGTCTTAGGGCGTAGGGATGAACCCTAAGGACCCTATTTCTAAATTGTGATGAAATTGTGGAATTGTTACTAGAATTGATTAGGGTTAGGTTGTGATTGATTAATTACGGATAGCTAGGGATTCATATTGATTGGGATTTGTAAGAGATTGGGTCCCAATTGATAGGAAGCCCTAAAAATTCCATTTAGATTGACGATTGGATTTCTCTAGACTTGGTTTGCAAGAGATTGGGCCAAAGCTAGGATTTTCAATTGTGAATCTATACCAATATCCATTTGCAAGAGATTGGACGGATAGGAACTATCACAACCTAGGTCGTAGCTCGAGTTTGCACGAGAGTGAGCTCGAGATACGATTGAAACGATGATGTCGTTCTTCACGCTAACAGCTTAGGCTAGGGTTTGCAAGAGATTGGGCCCTATCCTAGGTTCGCTATAGACTGGCAATAGCGCGAGAGCGTGAGTTTGGTTCTACATTTAGTTGCGACTAGTCCACCCACATTCAAGTTTAGCAATGATGAAACATATGAATCACAATGATGAGAGACGGTCCGTAGCGGGGATTCCCTATCCATAGATGTTTTATTAATTTGATATTTTCTCTTGATAATTGCACGATTGTGACTGTTTTCCCCAAACGATATTTCGATCCTCTTGATAGCTAGGTGATTGGAAGGAGACACTGTCATTTGTCCTCCCTGAGTTCGATACCCGCTCGCCGCTACACCGTGCGCTTGCAGTAAAACTACAAGTCGTTTACGTCCCGGGTGTGTGTACTCCCAGGGCTCGACCAAGTTTTTGGCGCCGTTACCGGGGATTCATCTCCGTGTAAATTGCGCCATAGTTGGTTGTTCTCGGAGTTACATTTTGGATAGACTAAGTTTTTGGCGCAGTTGCCGGGGAGATTTATTTGACGATGTTCGATTTTGATCACCCGGTTATCTCTTACTATCTATCTTCCTTTCTTTCTTTATTTTTCCTTTTTGACCATGTTTGCTACCCAATTTACTTGCTCCCCCAGAATTCTCCATAAGATCTTAACAAGAACATGGGGACGCAATGTTGATGACTGAGTCTAGCCTGGGAGATGATGACTCCTTCTCGAGCCTTCTTAAAGAACTTGTTGATGAGGTCCATGCCACAGGGGCGTTCGCCGTTGATATCGAGGACCCCATTGATCAACAATTTGCCATTTTTGTGATGGATCAAGTCTCCCCGGAAGGAACTATCGAGGGCAACATCAGAGTTGATGTGAGGGACGTCAAGTTATATTTTGAAAATGGCGGCACGTGCATCGAAGAGTACTACTCTTCCGATGAATCCACTGGGAATGCCAAGATTCAGGGAAGTACACTCTACAACCTCACTCTTATATTTATGAACCCACTGACGTATCTCTTAATCTCAGGTTTGGACCGGAGCACAGTGGTAGTCCCATCGATGCCCGTGCAGAGTTGTGCAGCGTCTATTCCGATGCACCGTCCTCACCGAGAAGTGAATCTGAGTCTGCATGGGGAAGCCCACTCAAAGAGCAGGAACTAAACCCAGATGTTGCGGAAGAGGTCAAGCTTTCACAAGGAGAGGAAGTGGAGGGTACAGCGCCACCTGAGGTAGAGCTTAAACAATTACCACCAAATCTAAGGTACGCTTTCTTGGGTAATAAATTGACCTATCCGGTTATTGTTAATGCCCACCTCAACCATGATAACCTAGAAAGACTCTTAGATGTCCTTAGGAGTCACAAGGATGTGCTTGGCTACACCATCTCTGATCTTAAGGGAATAAGCCCTAGGCTTTGCACGCATAGAATCCACTTGGAAAACACTGAAGCCACCTCCATAGAGCCTCAAAGACGGTTGAACCCTAACATGAAGGAGGTGGTTAAGGAAGAGATTCTTAAATTACTTGAAGCCGGTATTATCTATCCTATCTCTGACAGCCAGTGGGTTAGCCCCGTTCATGTCGTCCCTAAAAAGGGAGGGATGACCGTTATAAAAAACGAAAATGGAGAACCCATTTCTACGCGTACCGTCACGGGATGGCGGATGTGTATTGATTATAGGAAATTAAACAAATCCACCCGGAAAGACCATTACCCATTGCCCTTCATTGATCAAATGCTTGAGCGTCTTGCTAAACATAAATACTTCTGTTATTTGGATGGGTATTCAGGATTCTTGCAAATCCCATTGCTTGAAGACGACCAAGAAAAGACCACTTTCACATGTCCTTATGGCACATATGCCTACCGTAGAATGCCCTTTGGTCTTTGTAATGCTCCCGCCACCTTTCAAAGGTGTATGACATCCATCTTTTCTGATTACATTGAAAATATTATGGAAGTCTTCATGGATGATTTTTCTGTTTATGGAAGTGAGTTTGATTCCTGTTTGGCTAACCTCACTAAAGTTCTTAAAAGATGCCAACAAAATAATCTTACTCTTAATTGGGAGAAATGTCATTTTATGGTCACCGAAGGGACATTTCTTGGGCACATTGTTTCTTCTAGAGGAATTGAGGTTGATAAGGCGAAAGTCGAGGTAATCAAAAAACTCCCTCCTCCTATCAATGTTAAGGGCATTAGAGGCTTTTTCTTGGTCATGCGGGGTTTTACCGCCGCTTTATCAAGGATTTTGCCTTGATTGTCCGACCTCTTACCTCCTTACTTGCTAAAGATGATCCCTTTGTCTTTTCAGGAGAATGCTTGCAAGCATTCAATACGTTGAAGGAAGCTCTTATTTCCGCCCCCATCATACAACCGCCGGATTGGAGCCTTCCCTTCGAGCTTATGTGTGATGCAAGTGACCAAGCCATTGGAGCGGTGCTAGGACAGAGGAAAGACAAAAAGCTTCATGCTATATTCTATGCTAGCAAAACATTGGACGATGCACAGAAAAATTATACTACCACCGAGAAAGAGCTTTTAGCGGTTGTCTACTCCATCGAGAAGTTTCATTCCTACCTCCTTGGATCCAAAGTTATTGTCCACACCGACCATGCGGCATTGAAGTATCTTCTAAGCAAAAAAGAGGCAAAACCGAGATTGATAAGATGGATACTTTTGTTGCAAGAATTTGACTTGGAGATTAGAGACAAGAAAGGAACAGACAACGGTGTGGCGGACCACTTATCTAGACTTGTTCGCGACAAGGAGGATGAAAGCTTGCCAATCGATGACACCTTTGTCGACGAGAGGCTATTCACCGTATGACCCGAAGAGGTGCCTTGGTATGCGGACTTTGTCAACTATCTGGCATGTGGGATAAAACCAAACGGAATGCCCACACAACAAAAGAGGAGATTTATGCACGAAGTTCGAAGCTATTTTTGGGAAGATCCGTATCTCTTCAAGATTTGCAAGGATGGTATTATTCGGAGATGTGTTTCCAATGAGGAGGCCACGTCAATCATCTTGCATTGCCACAGTATGCCATGCGGGGGACATCACGCCTCATCTAAGACCACCGCTAAGATATTGCAATGCGGATTCTTTTGGCCGACCATGTTCAAGGATACCCATGACTTCATCAAGGGATGTGATAGATGCCAACGGACCGGGAATATATCGAGGCGAAACGAGATGCCGATGAGGCCCATTCTAGAAATTGAGCTATTTGACTGTTGGGGAGTGGACTTCATGGGGCCCTTTCCTACAAGCAAGGGTAACAAGTACATCCTATTGGCCGTGGATTATGTCTCCAAATGGGTAGAAGCCATTGCCACCCCCCACCAATGATGCAAGGGTGGTTTCAAAATTTTTCAATCAAAACATCTTCCCATGCTTTGGAGTGTCCCGTACTTTGATAAGCGATGGGGGAGCCACTTTATAGAAAACAAATTTGAAGCCATGTTGAAAAAGTATGGAGTGAATCATAGAGTTGGCATGGTATACCACCATCAGACGAGTGGCCAAGTGGAGGTGTCGAATCGAGAAATCAAGCAAATTCTACAAAAGACCGTCGATAGATCTAGAAAAGATTGGTCGATGAAATTGAACGATGCACTATGGGCTTATCGTACGGCCTTTTGCACTCCCATTGGCATCACACCGTACCGGCTTGTTTATGGGAAAGCTTGTCACTTGCCGGTAGAATTGGAGCACCGCGCATATTGGGCTATTAAGACCTTCAATTATGACTACAAGAGTGCGGCGGTGAGGTGACTCTTAGACATTAATGAGCTTGATGAGATTAGACGTGATGCTTATGAGAGCTCAAGAATTTACAAGGAAATGACTAGAATCCTCCACGACGCACGCATCACCGTTTCGGACTTCAAGGTCGGAGACAAAGTCCTACTATTCCATTCCCGGCTCCGACTCCTTCCCAAAAAAGTTGAGATCGCGATGGTCCGGACCATTCACTATTAAGCACATACAACCGGGGGGAGCTTTTGAATTGGAAGGAAAAGACAGAGCCACATTCAAGGTAAATGGACAACGGCTCAAGCATTATTCCGAGGGAGTCCCCACCGGTGAAGTGAATCGCGTATATCTACTCAAGGGACGCTCCCATGATCTTTCATACCTCCTCAATTAGGTGATCGAAGAAGTCATTTCGCACTCTATCGGCGCTCTCCATGATGACGGCCTTGAAGAAGGACAAATTTCTAGCATTGAAGAAAAGTTGGAGGACCCTCCGGATAGCTCCATGGCCGATGATGAAGGCGAGCTGATGTCGCAAGGAAAAGAGAGCTTTGCAAGCTCTCAACGACAAAGAATCCAAAGAAAGCTCCGCCGAATAGAAGATCGGCATCACCGGTGAGAAGGAAGATTGGTGCTAGCTCAAGCTTGGGGGACTCATCCCCCAACTCTACCCATGATGAGGGGACACCGAGGAAGGCCGACGAGCACCAACAATCAAATCCAAGTGGCCTTCCCAGCAAATTCGACGGGCGTATCTCGTATGCCCCCAACATCATGCGCTAAACGAAAATCTTAAGGGGTCGAGCTCATGACCTTAAACGAGAGCTTGGCGGGAGGCAACCCAACGGTTTTATATCATTTTTAGTTGATTTTCATTTTTATTTTAGATTTTTCTTAGTGTTTAGAGTCTAGTGTCTATGAAAATCGTGACAACGGGTCCTAATTTTCATGACAGTAAATGGAGAAAGAGAGACCATTCATATGGAGGATGCCCAAGGCAAGGGAGAGTGCTTCAGGAACGCGCTCAGGCCCCAGGATGAAGAAGGAGCCGACTGGAGGAAGAAAAAACAGAGAATGGGGCAAAAACAGAGAGCCATTGCAGAAAATAGGAAGCCACTCGGCCGAGTTACATATGTCACTCGGCCGAGCAAAGACTCCATTCGGCCGAGTGGAGTGCCAATCAGGAAAGTTTCTGCTGACCAACTCTCTGTTAATTTTTCGCTTTACAGTATAATCTGCCACTCGGGCGAGTGACTTTTCACTCGGCTGAGTGAATGGGATACCAAGCATGCTCTAAAAAATTGCTGAGTGGCTGAGCCACTCGGTCGAGTGGAACTTGTCCATTCGGCCGAGTGGGAAAAGCCACTCGGCCGAGTCGTAACTTGTGGGAGAAATTTCGAAATTTTATTTACTTGTCCCACTCAGACGAGTGATATTATCACTCGGCCGAATCGTAACTATCCTGTATATATACGCTGAGTGGGCGGCGCAAATCCCAAAACGCAAATATCCCAAATTCGCCCGAACCCGCAGCGCCGTTTCCACTCCCTTCGCCTGATTCCAACCCTCTGACGCCCGAGCAGCTCACCGCCGCCACCGGCCGATCTCTACCGACGGTCACCGACGCCGCCTCGCTGCCGCAGCTCACCGGTGTCGCCTCCCAGTCGCCGGTCGACCGCCGGTGACCCCCATTTCGACCAAAATGCCTCTTTTCTCCCCATTTCTCCTATTTTGTACGTCCGTTGCACCCCAATTTTAAATTAAATCATATATATATCTGTTACCCCTTATCCCCCCATACATATTGATTATTATTGACTGATTTTATCGTTTGTGTTTAAGGCTAGCTTGGGGGAGCTTTGGGGAGCTTTTTGACGCACATGGAGCCTTGCGGAGGAGGTGTATCTTCGCACACATTGCTGATTACTCTCGCGGCATGCTCGGGTATACTCGTTTCATTATTTAGCGCGTCGCATTTCATTTTGGGTGGGCACGTTTCACGGCACACATGCCGCCACGCCGCAATTCACGCACGCGGGAGCCCGCTTCCAAGCAGAAGAAGTCAGGTGATCCTGGCTCCTCTTCCGCTAGGGCGGACTCCCCTCCACCTAGCCCACCACCACCACCTATACTGCTGCTTCCTGCTGATCCCGTTCCACCATCCGCTTCCGCCGTCAGGCCGATGGGGATTACGTTTTGAAATGATGCACACCGCGCCAGATTCGAGCGTATCTGCCATCGCTCGATAGTACCCTCTAGGTTTGCACACCTAGCCGACCTCAACCGCCTAGGGGTACTTGAGGGGCTTCTCACGTTGTACGACAACATGGGATGGCGTGACTTTTTGTCGGTGTCGGCGGATACTTACATCCGTCTGACACTAGAGGTCCTTAGTTCCATTAACCGGACCCATGGAGGATGCTCCTTCCGTTTGATGGATCGAGAGTGCGAGATCAGTCTCGACATGCTAAGAGCATTTTTCCAGTGGCCCGCCGTCCCTGACCCACATCGCGCTTACGCTCCCACGCACATCCCACCCCCGTCGTTCGACACCCACGCCTTCTGGACACGGATCACGGGATCCCCACTCGCCTTTGACCCTAGTAGGGCCAAGGCATCAGCTATTATCCACACATGCCTCCGCATTACACAGCGCCTTATGGCGACTACTTTTCTTGCGAGGTACGAGCCCGGGACGATATCTACGCCAGAGCTCTATATGCTCTATGCGATGACACGCCCTAGAGTTCTAAATAGGGGTAATGACGATTTGGTCCCCGCTGTAACGGCCTGTTTTCTTCAACACAACTATTTACGTGTTTAACATATTTCCAAATTTTTTAAACTATTTTATAATGGCTTGTTAGGCGTTTCACTGATTTCAAAATTTCTTATAAAAATATTTTGATGTACCAGACTAGTTATGTAGTATTTTAGTAAGATCGGATTTCATCAAATACCTCTAAAAGATCTGATAAAAATTCATTTTCAGATATTGCAGTTTTGGGTCAATGAATTTATTTTCTATACAAACGTTTTCAAAACGATTTCAAACTTCCGCAGTAGCATCCTATGATCATTTAGGGCTCCCCAGATTAATTTCGTAATTTTCTGATATCATTTCAATAGAGAACCCGCAAACCCGCTTTCTAAACGTTTTGGCCAAAATCTAGTATTTCCGTAGCTCAAACCCTGGAACGGTCTTCGTATTCGCGATCCTCGTGATGATACGATCCCGTGGGTATGTTTTCGTAATTTTTCGGACACGTTTACTAGTAGGGGCATTTTCGTAATTTTGGTACACTAATGACCTTCACTAATGTTTTTAACCCCTTTTAATTACCCTAATTACCCCACCTAATCCAACCGTATCTACCCCTACCTCAACTAACCCCAATCCCCATCTAACTCATCTCCTCGGCCAACATCCCAACTATTTTTGTTGTTGTTGTCTATTTAACATTATACTTAATCCTTTATAATTCCACCCCCCCACAGCTCTTCGTTCACACAACCCAGGCTAACCCACAGCATCACCCTCTCCATTTCGTTTTGAGCCAAACGATCCCCCGCGCTTCCTCTCTCTAAACAAACCCAAACCCCTGCCAGTGCTTCACTCTCCCAAGCTCTCAGCCCGTAACCCATCTCAGCTCCTCGCACGTTCTCTCTCTCTCTCTCTCTCTCTCTCTCTCTCTCTTTAAACCAACTTCCCTTCCCCTCGACCCACGGCTTCATCCGCCTGCTCCGCCACCGCAGCGAGACAGCCCTCACCCTGACCCACGTCTCCGACGGCCTCCAGCTTGAAGCCACGCCATCGCTTCGCCTACGACTCCGCCCGCCTTCGCCGTGGATGTCGCCACCATCCCCGTGCTCCGGCGACCCCGAGCGCCTGCCATCGCCTGACCTCCGACCCTCTCGAAGCACCGCTCGACTGTGCCGCCGTCGCCGTCTCTCCGATAGCTCCAAGAAGCCCCGACGATGCTCCACCAAGCCCCCTCAGCTCCGCCGTGAGCTCCGCCGTCCACAGCAGCCCGTGAGGCCTTCACAGTCCCCTCAGCCGTCAGCAGCGACGCCTCCGAGCACGGCCCCGAGCTCCGCCGCCTGCACGAGGAGCTCGCCGTCTCCTCCACTCCTCAGCGCCTTCGAACACTCCCCAGCGGCGCCACCCGATGCTCAGCAACCTCGAGCTCCGCCCCTGAGCTCTCGGACCTTCGCCAAACGCCGACGAGACACCGCCGAAGCTCCGCCTCCGAGCGCTCGCCTCCGACCCTCGCCGTCGTCCCCTCCGAGTCGAAGCAGCCCACAGCCGCCCACGAAGCTCCACACCCCACGTCGATGCTCCGCCGTCAGCTTCTCCGAAGCTCTGCCACGACGCCGCCTCCTCTCCTCCGCCCCCGACGACGTCCCGCCTCCGGAGACTGCCGCTCCACCTTCGCCGTCGTCGTCGCACGTCGCCGGTGCCACGACCGCCGTCGAGCTCGAGCCCGCAACGAAGGTGATGAGTAATATATTTAATGGCAAACTTGTAAATACGAGTTATTTTCGTATTTTCGTATTTATATTAATTATTAAATGGGGTTTTATGGTTTTAAATTGATAACTAAAAATATAAGCCCTAGAAAATTGTGTGGCTAGCTCCAGAAAATCAGAAATAATATTCTGGACCCAATGGCACTAGTTTCATTTCAATCCGACGCTTACTTTTTCCAGAATTAATTTTTAATCCTATAAGTTAAATCCGTTATTTTCATTTAAAAATCCGTATCTTCTTATTTCCACGTAAACTAATATGTGAGAAAAATATATGTTAAAGAACTCTTCGAGACGGTCATTTTGACACCTCATTTGCAACTTTCCGATGTAGATTGCACCCAGAATAAATTGTGGAATAAATATGTTACTAATTGGAAAACAGATTTTAAATTGTTTTTGAGATTTTAAAAATTCTAAAAATTACTATAAGCCTCAGAAAAATATTCCCTCTTGCAGTAAAACTATTTTTATCATATATAGTCTATATAAAAATTTAGAACCTTTTTCGACAACGTTTCAATAGGTTTAAAAATCAAAACGATCAGATTATTTAAATAGAAAAGTAGTGTTCTTTAACCAAGTATTTTTGTGATTTCAGGTACCAATCTTCGTGCACCAGCTCTTCCAGCTCTAATCTCGTCTTGCCACGACGAACTCGAATCGTAAGTCACGATATATTCTAAATTTAGAAACCTAGTTTACTGTGCTTGGATGAACTAGTTGACACCACTATGGCCTCCAACGGCTATTTAACTTGAACCGACCAAGAGACTTAAACTAAATGAAAGTAATCTACCAAAGATTACTTTGCCAACTTTCAACTTTGATGGTTGTAGCACACAACTACCAACTTGGGTAAATTGTGTGCTAGCCACACTACCACGTGCTCAAAGCACAGAAGTAACAGCTTTTGGTGTTGGACTTGTCTTTATCCTACTTGCTGGTTGTCAATGAGGAAGTCAACCAGTTGACCTGTTGTGACTAACATGTGGAACATCCTGTGGAACAATCCTGTATAGAACTTGTAATTGACACGTCACCGGGGTTTCGGGGTAACTCACAGTTGCGAGAGTACGGGAGTGACTAGAGTTCGATCTACATGTCAAGCTGCCTGTGTTTCGGCCTCCTGTCTAGCTGCCTGTGTTTCGGCAAACCATCCTGCTGCCTGGGTACCGGCATTCGTCTGGGTAGCACCCAGGCAAGAGACGAACTGAACGGTCACATATTGTACTCTCCGACTTGAGTCATGTAGTTCTAGTGTAACTTGCACAGTTACTTTCTTTACAGTACATGCACTTTACTTTCCTTGCCAGTACAGTCACCGCACTTTACCTGCCGTACTTTTACTTTCTACACTTGTACAGACACTGCACCGTACTTTACTTTCACTTTGGTCTGCTTTGTCATACTTGTACAGTACCTCTCTTTCTTTATTTAGAATTGTTGTGACTTACCTACGGTTCCATCTCCGTGGCACCGCAGACGACGTACATATGGAGGCAGATGCTCTAGAGTTGGTAGCGCCAGACTTCGACCATGAGACCACAGCTTTCAGAGCTATTTTCAGTTGTGTACTTTTCTTCTTTCATGTATCATTATTGGAACACTTGTACAGGATGGATTGTAATAATTGGACACTATTTGTGTATTTTTGTACATCTCTGCATCGTGGCTATTTTGACTTCACTGGTTAACTGCAGAACCTGCGCAAATATCAAATAAGTAACGGGCCCCCGAGAGCGGGTCGTTACACCCACCGTCGAGATCGACATTGCCAGTTGGTTTTTGGACCGTATCATTATTTCTGTGAGCACTCGTACGCCTATCTGTTGCGACGGTCTGATCACCCTCTTGGCCCTTATGACCGGCGTGGACCTTCCTGACGACCTGCGTCGACCTCCCGGACCCACTACACTTTCTATAGATGTTATGGCCTGGAAGAAGATGCTTCGTCCCCATGGTCGTCAGCACTGGGTGTGGCTGCACGGTCCCTTCGGCGCGGATTACATGGTTCTCCCGAGCCCTGCTCGGACACATATTGGACCAGACGGCGGAGACTGGATTCCAGCGATGGATCTCCTTATCCCTACCGCCTACGTGCTTGAGCCCGAGGATGCTCAACAGGAGCCCCTCGTTTCACCCGTTGACCCCGTGATCCCTCAGCCTGCTCCTGCCCTGTCTGCACCTCCCGACACCTCTGTCCACACGTCTGTTAGTGTCAGGAGCACTTTAGCTGAGCCGTCCACCACCACCACCACTATACCTATTTCTGTCGATCCCATTACAACTCTGAGTCCCGAGCGTCCCACTACCATATTAGAGAGCGTCGAGTCCTCTTTCACCGCCGCAGTAGAGACCATATCCCGATTGTTGTTCTCGACTTCTGGGGAGTCATCTTTTGTGCCCTTCACGGCCTCCCCAGCCGTCGACTTCTCGGTCTCCACTGTCACTGTCTTTTCTGAGAGTGACGTGACATCTGTCCCCACGTCTGCGTCACTGACCTCTCACGCCGCCTCGTCGTCTGTTTTCACTTCCACTTTCGCTGCTGCTTCCACTTCGACCTTTCCTACGTCCCAGCCTCTCACAGAGGCTGGGCATCATTTAGTGAGCACAACACCACTACCCCACTTCCCTGCTGGACCCATCCACTACACTGCCCGTGTGAGACAGCCCCGCACTTCACCAGTTAGACCTGTGCGTCCCTCTGCTCCACCACCCCCCGACACTCTAGTTCAGAGCATTCGTGCTCTTGAGGGGGCTGTTAGTGGGCATAGAGGGGATTTCAGGGCTCTCTCCGCCACAGTTAGTTCTGTGCAGACCCGCGTCGCCATTCTTCCCAGTATTCAGGTTTGCCTGAACCAGATTCTGGCGCATCTACCTCCACCACTGACACCCATCCAGCAGCTACCACGCCCACCACCTCCACCACCACCTCCGCCACAGGACGGTGCTGGTGCACCACCACCAGCCTAGGCACACACTGGATGCCTTCTATATATCTGTTGTTTTGCTGGTCGTTTTTGAGCCTGGTGATTTTTGCGCCCCTCCTCCACACACTGTTTTGGTACCTTTTTGGTCATATCTGTTTATATCTCTTTGGGAGTGAGGGAGCTTATTTTTGGGGACACTGATACTTTGCACCATTTTGACCTCTGCATGCATCACCTGCATTAGCATAGCATTTCCTTTTTCTTTTATTTTCATCATGTATGCATCCTCACCCACCCCACCCATTTCACGTCTATCGGTGTGCCACACTTCGCACATTGAGGACACTGTGCACTTTAGCTTGGGGGAGTGAGTTCCCACGCTTTTGCTTTTTGTCACCCTTTTTATTTTTGCTTTTCTCACATTTTCCGCTTTTGCACTCATTTTCACCCACTTTTTCGTTTTTATCATGCATCACGTTTTCTTACCTTTTTGAGTGTGCTGCATTTCATAGTAGTTTCTATTTTCTTTTATCCTTATTTCTTTCATCTTTTGCTAGAGACGACTTTTCTGTGATGATGACGACGTGGTGATTAGCTTATCTCTGTATGCATGCTATTTTGTCACGCCGTAGATTTTTATTTCAGATATCATATGCTTTGTCATGCTATGCATTTGAGATAGTAACCCACCTTTTCGTATATGAATATGGATGAAATTCTGTTATTAGCTGAAGTCTGATAATTCATATGTATGCTCTTCATAGAAAACACACCAAGCTTCACGCATTGATTGCTTATATCTGGAGTACTGCTTTCCTTCCGTATATCACTTCTTATTGCATGAAAAATGTACGCCTCACTTTCAGGTTGAATGAATGAATGTTAGGTTGATATAACTGGACTAGTTTACTTTCTGAGATTAAACTGAGTAGATTACATTACTCTGCTGAAGTTGTTATGCACGTCTTATAGAGTGAACCGAGTGTTACATTTATTTCTTTCTCCATATATCTTGAGCATTAATTCTCTATTTTATATTCATTGGTGAATCTCCCTTTAGCGGATCCTATATTGGCAATTCCCCATCTTTATAAAGTTCATGCTCCACTACACCCAAAATCAAAAAGAAAAACATATGTATATCTTTCTATCTTTTGATTTGGGATGAAAGTTGTCTATATAAATAAATTAATTAATTAAAAAAAAGAAAAAAAATGAGAAAAAGAAAAGAAAATAGAAAAGAAGTTTATACATGATCCCATCTCATACTCTTTCTCTCCTTCTTCCCTCTTTTGCCTTTGTTCTATCATGGAGCTTCAAAAATGGGGAATGTATTTATTGATTTATCTTATGCCACCACGCTTATAGATAAGCTTGGGGGAGAGGAACCAATGATGTGTGAGAGAGTGACTACCTGACAGTGCATGCCAACCTAAGCTAGGTAATTTTCTATACTTGGTGAGATCACTAAAAGTTTTACGAAATCCAGGAATTGACACTTGGCATACATTTCATGAAAACCATACTTTTCTATTCTTACTACTCCATATTGTGTGATATCTCTTATACTCCAGGTAGAAAGCATTCAATTGAAAAGTGTGGGATCTATGATTATGTATACCGCTTTAGATGCTTCTGACGATGTTAATTCTAGAATGATTCCGTATTTCATATTATTTTGATATTCTCGGGTTTTCTATTTTGAATGCATCCATATACTATGATATCGAGATAAAAATCTTTGGCATGAGTTTTACATTCGTTGTGTGATACATGAGTAAGCAAAACCCATGTCCTGAGAAAATGATCTAGCACCTCTCTCTTTGCTTTCTTCCTTATTTTCTATCTCTTACATCTCTTCTTTTTATTATTTTTTCCATCGGGCTCGCCTTTTACTTATCTTCCTCGAGGACGAGTAAGAGGTAAGCTTGGGGGATTTTGATCACTCCATATTTTACACCTTTTTTCTGCATGTTTGCATGCCGTTTTTACCGCCCATATCGTGTTTTTCACGATTATTCGACAATGTTGTGATGCTTTTCACTATTTCTTGTTTTTGTCGTATTTCAAGAAATATGGAGTGATTCGGAGCGATTTTGAGATCAAGTGGTTCGCAAGAGCTAAGGAGTGTCACCCACGACTCATTTGATGGCCATTCAGCGATGGAAGACGAGTGGAAGAAGAAGGAACTCCGTAGGAGTGACAAGGAGGAGAAACGAAGAAGATTGGGCATTTACAGCATGCCACTCGGCCGAGTAGAGCACTCACTCAGCCGAACAAGAAGCCCCACTCGGTTGACCAGAACGGATACGCACACAGAGCTAATTTCAGCGTATACTCGGCCGAACGAAGAAATCCCACACGGCCGAGTGAGAAATCTCACTCGCCCGAGTGGTACAGGGAAATTGTCCAGAGAAAGGCCGAAGTTACTGTATTTTTCGAAGATCTTGTCGAAAGTCACTCGGCCGAACGACAAAGCCACTCGGCCGAACGGATAAGTGTACTCGGCCGAGTCACCTCCGAAGGCAGACCCTGAGAGCCCCTGACTCACTGTTTTCTTACAGGGTCTGTCACCCGGCCGAGTGACAATGTCACCCGGCCGAGTGAGCCGCTTCGCCTGCTGCGTAAGTTGCGATTTCTGGGCTGCGCAAGGGCAGTTTGGTCACGATTTTCCGGGTGATTTTGGGGGGTATTTAAACCCTGTTTTTGCCCTAATTCAAGGAGTTTTTGGCAGCCTTTTTCAGAGATTTTTCAGAACTTTTTAGATTATTAGATTTAGGCTTTCTTTTTGGAGATTTAAAGGCTACTCTTATTGGATTCTCATTGGATATCATTGGATTTTCATTGGTTTGTCTATTTCCTATCAAAAACTCAGTTTTTATTAGCTATTTCTCTATTGCAATGAATTCTCTTGATATTATTATTGATTTTTCTGAGAATTTCATGATGAATATTGAGTAGTGCCATCGTCTTAGGGCGTAAGGATGAACCCTAAGGACCCTATTTCTGAATTGTGATGAAATTGTGGAATTGTTGCTAGAATTGATTAGTGATTGATTAAATACGGATAGCTAGGGATTCATATTGATTGGGATTTGCAAGAGATTGGGTCCCAATTGATAGGAAGCCCTAGAAATTCGATTTAGATTGATGATTGGATTTCTCTAGACTTGGTTTACAAGAGATTGGGCCAAAGCTAGGATTTTCAATTGTGAATCTATACCAATCCGTTTGCAAGAGATTGGATGGATAGGAACTATCACAACCTAGGTCGTAGCTCGAGTTTTCACGAGAGTGGGCTCGAGATACGATTGAACGATGATGTCGTTCTTCACGCTAACGGCTTAGGCTAGGGTTTGCAAGAGATTGGACCCTATCCTAGGTTTGCTATAGACTGGAAATAGCGCGAGAGCGTGAGTTTGGTTCTATATTTAGTTGTGACTAGTTCACCCACATTCAAGTTTAGCAATGATGAAACCTATGAATCACAATGATGAGAGACGGTCCGTAGCGGGGATTCCCTATCCTTAGACGTTTTATTAATTTGATAATTTCTCTTGATAATTGCATGATTGTGACTGTTTGCCTCAAACGATATTTCGATCCTCTTGATAGCTAGGTGATTGGAAGGAGACACTGTCATTTGTCCTCCCTGAGTTCGATACCCGCTCGTCGCTACACCGTGTGCTTGCGGTAAAACTACAAGTCGTTTATGTCCCAGATGTGTGTACTCCCGGGGCTCGACCACCTGCTCCTCAAGACCGTACTTTGGTCCCCGGTAGGCTTTCCATTTTCTTTCCATTTTCCCCTCTCGCTTACCCTGATCTTCTTTCCTCATGCAGAGATGGCTGGACGTGAATTTGCTCGCAACGTCGACGAGCTCATCCGCCGGGGATCCGGCCGAAGCCGAGGGAACCCTTCAGGCCAGGCGCCCCGTCACACGGTTAAGGAGGAGGTGCGTCAGGCCGAGCCTACAGTAGGAATGGTGCAGCCCATTGCTATGGCCGTGTCGCTCCCCTTGGCTGCGACGGATCTCCCCGCAACGGAGGCTACGGGGGCCGAACCCCCCTGCTCCGTCCAAGCAGAGGGGGGCAACGAGGGAGACAGGTCGGC
Source organism: Scilla litardierei (assembly GCA_030789695.1). Lineage (NCBI taxonomy): Eukaryota > Viridiplantae > Streptophyta > Magnoliopsida > Asparagales > Asparagaceae > Scilla > Scilla litardierei. The sequence continues at coordinate 10,969,400 of CM061137.1, read as the reverse complement.
CCCTCATGCGTCCGTCGATGGTCACGGTGTGGGGCATAAGCGCTCCCCCCCGAGTCTGCAGGGCCTAATGAGAGGAAAATGAGGAAGGAGAGTGGAGAATTCCACCCTCCGACGACCCCCGGGGCGCCGGTTGCCTCGGGCGAAACCTCCTGTTGGCCCTGGTGGCCAGCCATGTTGTCTCGGCTGAGCCGTCCTTGGTGGGAGCCGGAAGAGAGCTGGCGAACCTCCTGGCTGGCCCCGAGGTTATGCCTGGGGACTCCGTATTTTTCGACCGAGCTGTGGCCAACCAGTTTGCGCACAGCTCCGTCCTCCCGAGGGAACGCTCTCTCCTGGAGAGAGCCCCCTCCGACAAACTATCGGACCCCTTAGTCTGGCAGCTTCAATAGGTTTGGCTGCTTTGCTGCTCTCAAACCTGTCTCTTGATTCTTCTTAGCATAACTTCTTTCTCTTTGCAGGCCACTATGATGGCCGTCGAGGCACAGCGTCGGTCGGCCCAGGTGAAGGACCTCGAGGCGTCCCCGGCTCGGGAGCGACTGAGGGCCGGGGTGGCCGGGGTGGCCGCTAAAGACGCACGTATGGAGGCCCGGCAGCTTCGACGCTGGGTGGACGAGCTTGCATCTGAGGTGCTGGACCTCCAGGTGGCACTGGCTGACGCTCAGAGGTCGGCCCAAGAGGCTGAAGAGGCGTTCCGTCGGGAAAGGGGCGATCTCTAGAACGAGCTGGGAGCCCTATGCCAGATGACCCAGTTCACCGAGGAGATGGAGAGGGGCGTTGACGGGGTCATGAGGCCGCGGATCGCAGAGGTCCTTAGGGATGCCTTCGGTTCCTACGAGGACCTCTTGGCCCCCTGGATTGTGGAGGTCTTCCGAGACTCCTTCCAGCGGTTCACGGAGCGCGTCCGGCAATCGCCACCCCCGGCGGGTCCTGCATATCCCTTACGCTCCGAGCAAGGCGAGGTTCCAGAGGACGCTTCCTCCCGTGCTCCGGGGCCTTAGGCGGCCCACCTCTATTTTGTTTTCCCCCTCCCCCTTTTTGGCTTGTAACACCGAACAATTTATAAAACTTTTTCGTTGGTTCATGTACCTTTCGCCATCTTTCTTGTGGTTGGGTATTCTCTTGGCAGAGCTGCTTTGTAGAGGATGGGGGTTCTTGGCCTCTCTGATCTTCTGTTATGCTTGATCCGGTCGTGAATGTGGGTTTGTCGGTAACTCTTTATCACTCGTGGCGAGCGTGTAGGGTCTTCGGGACTTCGTGTCCGCCGGCCAAATAGACTGGGGTCTTGGAGGTGCTCTTATCTGCCATGTTGCGAATTTTCCCTTATTCGTGATCCTTGAGCCAGTCGGGTTATAGCCTCATAGACTGCGGGCTTGTACTCAATCTTACGGAAAGTCGAGGGCTCAGCCTGCGGGGATGGGAAAAAACCGCCCCCGGTCCCTCGGCTAACGGGACCGTCTAGGTTGCCAGGGGTGTTGTCCTCGAGCTCATAGCTGATTGAGCTGGTTGGTCTGCGAGGGGAGTTATCCCTCGGCTTAGGACCAGCCGATGGTCCCGTCTGCTGGGGGAGTTGTCCCAGCCTAATGGACGGGCTCAGTGATCGGCCTGATGGGGGAGTTGCCCCCAGCCTTACCGTCGGTCGGGTCGATTGGTTGGCGGGGGGAGATACCCCTCGGCTTATGACCAAACGACATTTTCGCCTGCTGGGAGAGTTGCCCCAGCCTTACAGATGGGCTCGGTGATCGGCCTGCTGGGGGAGTTGCCCCAGCCTTACGATTGGTCGGGTCGATTGGTCAGCGGGGGGAGCTACCCCTCGGCTTATGACCAAACAATGTTCCCGCCTACTGGGGGAGTTTCCCCCAGCCTTACGGACAGGCTCGGCAATCGGCCTGCTGGGGGAGTTGCCCCAGCCTTACGGTCGGTCGGGTCGATTCGTCAGCGCGGAGAGCTACCCCTCGGCTTATGACCAAACGACGTTCCCGCCTGCTGGGGGAGTTGCCCTAGCCTTACGGATGGGCTCAGCGATCGGCCTGCTGGGGGGGGTTTCCCCCAGCCTTACGATCGGTCGGGTTGATTGGTCAGCGGGGGGGAGCTACCCCTCGGCTTATGACTAAACGACTTTCCCGCCTGCTGGGAGAGTTGCCTCCAGCCTTACGGACGGGCTCAGCGATTGGCCTGCTGGGGGAGTTGGCCCCAGCCTTATGGATGGTCGGGTCGATTGATCGGCGGGGGAGCTACCCCTCGACTTATGACCAAACGACGTTCCCGCTTGCTGAGGGAGTTGCCCCCAGCCTTACGGACGGGCTCGACGATCGGCCTGCTGGGGGAGTTGCCCCCTGCCTTACGGTCGGTCGGATCGATTGGTCAGCGGGGAGAGCTACCCCTCGGCTTATAACCAAACGATGTTCCCGCCTGCTGGGGGAATTGACCCAGCCTTACGGACGGGCTCGGCGATCAGCCTGCTGGGGGAGTTGCCCACAGCCTTACGGTCGGTCTGGTCGATTGGTCAGCGGGGGGAGCTACCCCTTGGCTTATGACCAAACAACGTTCCCACCTGCTGGGGGAGTTGCCCCCAGCCTTATTGACAGGCTCGATGATTGGCCTGCTAGGGGAGTTGCCCCCAGCCTTACAGACGGCCGGGTTGATTGGTCGACGGGGGGAGCTACCCCTCGGTTTATGACCAAATGACGTTCCCACCTACTGGGGGAGTTGCCCCCAGCCTTACGGACGGGCTCGGCGATCGGCCTGCTGGGAGAGTTACCCCCAGCCTTACGGTCGATCGTTTCGTTGATCCCCTCCGGAAGGTGACTTCCTGCCTGCCTTGCTATCGATCACCCAGCCAACTAAAGAGAGAGATAAAGATCTGTACTAACATGGTTCTTTCCATTCCTCGAATTCGGGTGTACATTTGGAGGAAAAATAAAATACAGAGATGGCGAGGGCAAGGTAGCCTTGCCCAGGCGAGGTGGTTGTTGGTCATCTCACCAGCTCACTCGATGATGCACATGGCTGTCTGGACCACATTCACCTTCTTCCCCTTGTCCGATTGCTTGGATGTCCCTTCCCCAGGGACAGGGGTTGAGTCGTCAGCGAAGTTCTTCAAGTGCCCCCGGCTGACCAGCTTCTTTATGTCCTTCTTCAGATGCCAGCAGTCGTCAATGTCATGGCCGTTGTCCTTGTGATACTTGCAATACTTCTCCTCGTCCTTTCCGCCCCTCTTCATCCTCAGAGGCAGCCTGTTGAAGTGCTGTAGGATCCTGTCAAAACAACGACGTTAGGATCGAATAATAACATAGACTTACGTTAGCATATGCTATGCCGTAGTCTCTGAACTTCACCCTCGGATTTGCCACAACGGTCAGTACTTCGTCACGGAGGAACGAAGCAGCGTTTCACCGCCTAAATCTCTATTTAGAAGAGGATTTTAATGGAAGGGAGAAGAAGAACACAAGTTGCCTTATGCAAACTTATGGCATGTTTAGATTAGTGTAAATGCCTTACCCTTGGGTCCTATTTATAGGATTTAGGGGTAGTTATTGTAGGAAATAACTAAATATAAGCTTATTAGCCTATATTAGCATATTTACTTATCCTCTTCTTCATTCACTTATCAAGTGCCTTTATGCACTTATAAAGTGGCTTTTTCCACTTATCGAGTGGTCCTTTTCACACGAGAAAAGGTTCCCTTCGTGCACGCTTTCGTGCATGCGACATCTGAGGTCCGTATACCCTCATACATCCCCTCATGGGTGTATTCATGTAGTCCATATCCAACATCTCCCACTCACACTTGAGGGGATTGTGAGGAAACATCTTTTCCTTTAACTCTTCTGTTTGTCATACCGAGAAATAGGCCGTGAGACCGTCATGCGTATAGAGTTCGCTGTTTGTGCACTTGTTCGAGATACACAACACTCCTCGAGGTGCAAAAGTTGAGTAGATCAACGCATGCTTTACCCTAGATTATTTCTTCACATTTCTTATACTTTATATTCAACAATTGAATCCCATCTGGATTACAATTGGTTGGCCAGCTTTGAATCTTTAAAGTCCAAATGTGAATATGAAATTAATCTTCCTCTTCTTACGATCCTTTCGATCTTGACTTGACTTGCTTTTCTAACATGCCCCGCCGGACCGAATTTACCATAGTCCATAAGCAACATGCTAAGATAGCAATCATCCAGTCAAATCTAAAGGAACCAATTAGAGTCCATAAGGGTAATGAGTTAAGACCCATGTGGTCTTTGGGTCTCACATAATAGTAAACACAATTACTATTCTAACCCAATGGTCAAAATGCATACGTAGTATGAATACGTATTACAACATCACTCCTTTCCCAGGGAGCGTATGTCTTAATGATGTTGTAAGGATGATGATCAGACACCACAATGTCTGATTTTGAGTCCCTTTTACTACTCAAATAATCTTCTGGACCCACATCTCGCATAAGACAGATAGGATTTGAAAATCCTCTTAGATCTTTTGTAAGCATCCATATGATGCAGATCTTTCATACGACCATTTTGTTTAAGTCATGACTCTAAATCATACGTCTGACGATTTTGACTTTAAACAGGTCGCATCTTTATTTTATCCGTCTGATATAATAAAGGCGGTTGCTCATGTGAGAGAGCCAACCTCAATCTGTCCGACATACTAGAAAATATAGCTGAGATTTTAAAATGTACACAAACATTTTCTAGAAACTCATATGCAATGTTGAAAAAGAACTATTCTTTTATTAAACTTGATCTTTTACAGACATGTGAATTTACATTGGTACAACTCAGCTCTTACGCAATCCTTGAGATGATAAGTGTTTGTAAAACACATCTCTGGATATCGCCTTCGTAAGTGGATCCGCTATCATCTCATGCGTAGATATGTACCTTATGTCTACCTTCTTGGTATTATCATAGTCTTTTGCAAATTTGTAACGGATATCTATGTGTTTGGTCTTACAAGGGAATTTTGGATCTTTGACATAGGCTATAGATGCTTGACTGTCACTATGTATTGGTACAGCACCTGAGTCACTTGCATCAATTAGCCTGTCTAAGAACTTCCTAGGCCAAACAGCCTCTTGGACTGCCATGCTAAATGCTACAAACTCGGCTTCCATAGTTGAAAGTGCGATGCATGATTGTTTCTTGCTACTCCAGGATATTGCACCAGATCCGAGTAGAAAAACATATCCTGAGGTCGATCGTCACTCATCGAGATCGCCCGCCCAATCAGGATCAGTGTAGCCTTCGAGCCTCAAGTCATCTCCTTGATAGCATAAAGCATAGTCCGCAGTTCCTTTAAGATGCCGCATTATCCTATTAACCGCTTTCCAGTGTACTTGCCCTGGATTGGATTGGTAATGACTTACCATTCCAACGGCAAAACAGATGTCCGGTCTTGTACACATCATAGCGTACATAAGACTACCAACTGCATTGGAATATGGAACTTTTTCCATAATTTTCTTTTCCTTTTGGTTCTTTGGACACGATTTCAGACATAAATTATCGCATTTGCTTATAGGAGTATCGATGGACTTGCAGTCCTGCATATTTAAAACGTTCTAGAACCTTCTTTATATAAGTCTCTTGTGAAAGAGAAAGAAGTTTCTTCGAACGATTCCTTGAAATCTTAACTTCAAGTATATATGTGGCTTCTCCCATGTCTTTCATCTCAAAAACTGATGAAAGCCAAGCCTTGATATCCATCACAAAGTCCTTGTCATTGCCGGCTATTAAAATGCCATCTACATATAGAGACATAATAACGTACTTGCTCTTAATCCTCTTGATATATACACAATTATCTTCATCAAGCATGGAAAAACCATTTGATAAGACAACTTCTTGAAATCGTATATACCATTGCCTCGAGGATTGTTTAAGACCATATATGGACTTACGAAGTTTACAAACCTTATGTTCGTTTCCTTCTTTTACAAACACTGTTGGTTGTTCCATATAGATCTCCTCGTCCAATTCTCCATTGAGAAAGGCAGTCTTTACATCCATCTGATGTAATTCGAGGTCTAAGCAAGCTACCATAGCCAGAATCAAGCGAATCGAGGTAAAACGAACAACAGGTGAGAAGGTCTCTTCGTAGTCTCTCCCTTCCTGTTGCGTAAAACCTTTCGCGATAAGGCGAGCTTTATATCTGTCTATAGAGCCATCAGCCTTATGCTTGATCTTGAGAACCCATTTGTTCCCAATAGCTCTACGTCCTCTGGGTAAGTCAACTAAGTCCCAGACTTGGTTAACTTTCATGGATTCCAACTCCTCCTTCATCGCTTCCATCCATTTGTCTTTCACAGGGCATGATACGGCCTGTTTGAAAGTAGCAGGCTCGTCATCATCTTGTAGTAAAGTCATAAAGGTTTGCGGAAATTCATCCTGAAATCTTAGAGGAGCCAACCTTGTACAACTACTACGTCGTATTTGAGATTCTTCAAGTCCTTGTTGACTCGAATTTAGATCAATTCTAATATCACTCCCACTTGGAATGTCGTTAGAAATGCTCCCACTTGGATCATTATTCTCGTATGGAATAGGATTCGCGTCATTCGTATCATCCATTGGTGAAGTTTGAAACGTATTTTCATCTTCACCAAGAATTCTCCCACTCGAATGAGGTAATCCTTCTTGATCATTAATCTCAAATAGAGATAAGTCCTGACTTATCTCGCCCTGTCTTGGAAACTCGTTTTCCAAGAAAGTGACATCCCTCAACTCAAATTCAATTAGACCTCCATTGTCTTCCTGACAAATGAAAACATAACCTTTGGAGTTTTCTGCGTATCGTATAACGATACATTTCCTTCCCCGTGGCCCGAGTTTGCCATACTTATGGGAGGAAATATGTGCGTAGGATGCACATCCCCAAGGTTTTAAAATGTTTAAGTCAGGAGACCTTTGGTTCCACAACTCATAAGGAGTAGAGCTAACTGATTTCGAGGGTACGCGGTTTAAGATGAAAGCGGCCGTCAATAATGCATCACCCCAAAATGTGATTGGCAAGTTAGCTTGCGCCATCATTGAACGGACCATTTCCATTAAAGTCATATTTCTCCTTTCTGCAACACCATTTTGTTGCGGAGTATAAGGCATAGTTACCTGATGAACTATGCCTTTTTCATCACAAAGTTCTTTAAAACTTGCCGATTGATATTCACCGCCTCTATCGGTTCGCAAGACCTTAATCTTGCGATCTAATTGATTTTCCACCAAACTCATATAGTTTTTAAAGCAGGTTAATGCTTCACTTTTGTGGGATATCAAATAGATATGACCGAATCGGGTGAAGTCATCAATAAAAGTGATGAAATAGGACTTTCCGCGTCTTGTCCTCACATTCATCGGACCACATATGTCCGAATGGATGAGCTGTAATGGAACTTCGGCCCTTGTGCCGGTTCCAAACGGCTTGCGACAAGATTTTCCTACAAGGCAATGTTCGCAGGTCGACATATCGACCTTTGAAACATTGGATAGAAGGCCACGTTTGGCAAGTCTATCCATTCGTGTTGGTCCAATGTGACCAAGCCTTGCCTGCCAACAAATTACATCTGATTCATAATTTGATGAATTTGCAACAATGAAATTTTCATTATTAAATGAGGAACCATACATTGTATTTAATACAATAAATCCTTTAAATACATACCCAGAACCAATGAGAGTATTATTACAAGACAAGTCCACTTTACAATTATGAAAAAACCAGCTATAACCAAGACCCATTAAAACGACCACAGATATAATATTCCTTCGAATATCTGGAGCGAAGAGGACATCATGTAGTAAGATAGTGCGGCCGTTGTCCAAGACGAGCTTGCAAGTCCCAACGCCTTTCACTTCAACACGTGTGTTGTTTCCTACATATATCCACTTTGTTCCTTAGGGTATCTGGTGATACTCCACGAAGGACCGTCTGTCCCTTGCTATGTGGTCGGTGGCACCTGAATCAATTATCCAAAATGGATTAGATTCTACAAGAAATATTGAACTAGAAACACATATGTAACTAGTATTATTACAAGTTACCTCGTCACTTCCACTCGTACATGAACGAGCATAGTGACCTAACTTGTTGCACTTGAAACACTTGATCTTCTTCAAGTCCTTCTTCTTGTGCCATTTCTTGTGCCCACCCTTATGTTTGGGTTTCTTGGTAGACTCAGGTTGCTTATTACGTTCATTAGTAGATTTCGAACGATTTTTCCGTTTCTTTCACCGTGTGAGGAACTAGCAACCATGTGCACTTCTGCACTTGGCTTGGCGGCCGCAAGCCGCTCTTCCTCTAACTCGAGGTGCTTAGAAACATCGCTGAAGTTCTTGATGCTCTCATTATGAGTGAGATGCATCTTCATTTGGTCCCACCCATTTGGTAGGGAACGTATGACTGCTTGGATTTGTTGCTCATCAGTGAGCACATGACCTGCATCCTTTAACTCTGAGATTAGATTCACCATATGTCGCAGATGTTTTCCCATGGAATGATCTGGACGTTTCTTGTATGAATCAAATCTTATAGTTAAAGAACGGAGTTTGGACACCGAGGTGCCACCAAACTTCTCCTCAAGCTTGGACCATATGTCCATGGCTAGGTCATGCTCTCGGAAGATGCGCATTATGTCATCGGCCATACTGGACAATAACGTAATGCGAGCTATCTTGTTCTTCCGAGACCAATCATCAAAAGCTTCCTTGTCTCGTCTGTGTTGGGCCGTAGTGCCCAACTCAGGTTCAATCATTTTGTTCTTAAGAGTTTCGAGCACATCTTGCTCCTCTAGAACATATTGTATCTTAATGGACCATAATTTGTAATTATCGTCGTTGAGTTTTTCACCTCTGTTCAACTCAGCGACGATGTTCTTAGCGGCAGAAGACATTTTAGCTTTAAAATGCTGCAAAAGACATAAAATGAAGGTTCGATCAAAAACATTGCATAAATTTCATATACATAGTCATCATATTGTTACATTTTCATGATTCATTAGTCTCGGCCAGCGGACCGACCAGAGAAATGGCTAGTCCATGGTTCACTACCGCCAGACTGAGCTGAGGTGTCCCACAAACTAGTCCAAAAGACCACTGGTCGAATCATGATCCATTGAGATACTGAATCAATCGAATGTGAAATTTCAGACTAGTTTAATGTCACTCCCACTTGGAAAAATCTCACTTGGAATGATATTATTATATTTGATAAGTTACTTTCGAAAAATATTGAAGATGTTGCTCTAGAATCGGAAAGGTCTCTACGATTCCAATCACCATCTAGAACAACTTTCAATATTTCCCCCTCACTTATCAAACGATAGTACTCTTATAGTACTTTGCAGCGGAAAAGCGTTTTTGAAAACGTATTTTTCAAACGTATTTTGCAAACGTATTTTGCAGTATTTTGAAAACGTATTTTTCAAACGTATTTTGCAAACGTATTTTGCAGGGTTTTGAAAACGTATTTTTCAAACGTATTTTGCAAACGTATTTTGCAGGGCCTACACCCCACTATAGGGTGACATAGCCGAAATATTTCGACAATTCCCCGGCCATTGCCAGGGTCGTGTCGTGGCCGTGCCAAGGCCGAATTCTACTTCCTTTCGAAGAGATAGTTGCCATCGCAACTTGGCCAAGGCCGAACTCTCCTTGAGGGGAGTTTTCTGCAAGACATCGTCGCCGGCTCCCGTATGGATCCAAGCGCTTCCCCCCTACAGGAGAAATTTGCCGCAGACAACTGCCGCTGGCTCCGTAGAGACCGGCCATGCAAGCCACCCCCTCCCAGTTATGCAAGCCCCCTCTTGCCCATCAAAATACAGGGCTAACTGGAGCGTGGCCATGGCCAGGGCCGACCGTGGCCCTGGCAGTGGCCAGGGCCGGCCAGGCCCTGGCCTGAGGCCAGGGCGCCGGCCCTGGCCGTGGCCAGGGCCCCCTGGCCCTGGCCGAGGCCGGCCATGGCCCCTGGCCCAGGCCACGGCCAGGGCCCCCTGGCCCTGGCCAGGGCCGGCCATGGCCCATATGGCCATGGCCGCCTTCCCCTTGCATGGGGTTGGCCGCACACCCTCACCGGAGGGGTGGCCGTGGTTGTTATTGGCCGTAGCCAACCCCCTCCGCATGGGGAGGGGAGGATGCATTGCCTCCATGGCCCATATTAGGGGTGGCAATTCGGGCCGGTCCGGTCTTATCGGGCCGTGCTGGCCCGGTCCGGTTTTCTTAAAGGACTGGGCCGGTCCGGCCCGATAAGACTTCGGGCCATACCGGAGAGGCCCGGGCACGGTCCGATAAAAATTCGGGCCGTCCGGCCCGGTCCGATAGGGTTGAATGAATTATGTATCGTGACAATATTTTATCATATTTTTTAACACAAACTTGTCTCATATGCTTAAAGATGCATCGAAATGGAGCACGAAAGAAGAGGATTAAGTGGGTTGCATAAGGTGATGTGTCCTACATTGTTTTCATTTATTTGGCAAGATGAAGTAACATGTTTGGTGGTTCTTTGTCTCTTCTAGGAAACTAAGATCGACCCCCAAGATCCGAAGACATCAAAGTTGGCGCTGCCGAAAAGTTGTTATAATTTATGATATTTAGACCTTGATCTGATAAGATTCATGACATTGGACTCAACACCATAAATAAATGCACGTTACTGAAATCCTCTTTAGATCAGTGTGTGGTCAAATTGAAGTGGGGCGATCAAATGCTATCGTGTCGTGTCGTGCCACCCATGGGCTGAAAAGCTTGGCCCGGGTCCAGTCCGGAAATGAACCGGGCCGGGCCGGCCCGGTCCAATAAGGATTTTGGGCCAAAATTGTTGGCCCAGGCACGGTCTTATAGTGCCGGGCCCGTGCCGGGCTATCGTGCCGGGCCAGAAATTGCCACCCCTAGCCCATATGGCCATGGTGATCATGCACCAAAAAATGTCATCTTCTTCGTTGAGAATAACCACCATCATCTTCTCCGATGAAGCACCCGTTCGTCGAGAAAATGGTTTTGCTTCAATGGCCGTGTGCCAAAAAATGAAGAGAATGCGTTTTCAAGGCCGCAAACTTCACGCTCTACATGAAGAGAGTTCACATTCTCAATTGAATGGAGACTCAGCATCCATGAGGAGCGCGAGTTTGGCGAGATGAACGGTAAGTTCTTCCCGTCACGGAGAGTTCCTGCCATATCCGTAATGGCAGAAGACCCTAACGTGAAAAGAACAACTATTACGGTCTCTCCGTCACAATGCGTTCCTACCATATCCATAATGGAAGGAGACTCATTCGTGAAAGAGACAACGCCTCGTTCATCGTTTAGACCGGGGCGACGGTTAGATCGGGGCGAACCCGTATGGCTCCGATACCAATGTTGGATCCTGTCAAAACAACGACGTTAGGATCGAATAATAACATAGACTTACGTTAGCGTATGCTGCGTCGTAGTCTCTGAACTTCACCCTCGGATTCGCCACAACGGTCGGTACTTCGTCACGGAGGATCGAAGCAGCGTTTCACCGCCTAAATCTCATTTAGAAGAGGATTTTAATGGAAGGGAGAAGAAGAACACAAGTTTCCTTATGCAAACTTATGGCATGTTTAGATTAGTGTAAATGCCTTACCCTTGGGTCCTATTTATAGGCTTTAGGGGTAGTTATTGTAGGAAATAACTAAATATAAGCTTATTAGCCTATATTAGCACATTTACTTATCATCTTCTTCATTCACTTATCAAGTGCCTTTATGCACTTATAAAGTGGCTTTTTCCACTTATCGAGTGGTCCATTTCACACGAGAAAAGGTTCCCTTCGTGCACGCTTTCGTGCATGCGACATTTGAGGTCCGTATACCATCATACATCCCCTCATGGGTGTATTCATGTCGTCCATATCCAACAAGTGCCCCTCCTTCTAGGCGTGCACGAGGACGACATCCAGGGCGGCGTTCAGCTTGGTGGGTCATGGCTCCTCCCTGCGCTGCTTTCCCTTGGCCCTCTTCTCCTGCCGATGCTCGTCAGGGCCACGACGCTAGCTCTCGTTGCGCTTGGTTCCTCGCCTCGTTCCCAGTGGGCGGCCTCCGTCGTCGACGGCTAACGCCTCTTCTGTCAGCATGTAGCGTTCTACCCTGGCTATGACGCCGGCGAGGTCCTTCGGAGGATCATTGTGCATCGATTTTCTCAGGCCGCTATGTCGGAGCCATTTCTTTAGAGCCGTCTTGACGACCAGCTCGGAACAGCTCTCCATATTCGGTCGCTCCGCGTTGAAGCGGTGCATGTAGTACCTCAAAGATTCACCGGGACCCTGCACTACATTGAAGAGGAGTTCTGAATCCGGCTTTACCTGTCGCCCGGCCATGAATTGTTTGCAGAATTGCTGAGAGAGGTCTTCAAAGCTATCAATGGGGTTGGGAAGACCATGGTACCAACTCCGGCCCGCTCTCCAGAGGGTGGAATAAAAGCCTCTGCAAAGCAGGGTGTCGTCGGCCCCTTGGAATGCCATGACCCCTTCATAGTCCATCACGTGGTCCGCTGGATCGCACGTGCCATCATACTTCTCCAGCGTCGGCACCTTGAACCTGGAATGTACCCGTGCCTCGGTTATCCTCTGGTACCACGGGCAACGATTGCGACTGGCGTTCCCCAGGAGTCCCTCAGTGCTCGCACTGTTGCCGACTGGCTGAGGTGAGCTAGCGCGGTCACCTTGGGGGCTCGCCCGAGCTCCTGCTGAACTTGGGGTGGGGTATGATCGGCGGGCGCTCTTCTTCTCCCTCCGGTGTTCTTGTTTCTCCAGCCTTGTTCGACGGGGACTTCCGCTTCGTCGAGGTCTGTCCCCCGAGGATCGACAGCTAGACGGCCGTCGATTTGTCGAACCCAATCGTTGAGACGAGGCTGTGACCAATCCGCCTCCAGTTTGCTCGAGTCCCATCCCACCTCCCTCACGAAGCGAGGTAGGAGTGAGGGATTTCTCTGGGAAGAAGCCCGGCATGGTGAATCATCGTTACAAGTTGGTTGCTCCGTCCCCATGGTCGGTGACCATGGTGGACCGTACAAGCGGGCGGTCCACTCCCCACTGGTGTGCCCCTACCGTCCCTTCTCACCGGATGGCCGGGTTGCCGACGAGCTGCTGAATCATGGCGACTAACGTTTGGAGGTTGGCATTGGTTTCCTGGGCAAAGAGACGAAGCTGCTCTTGGGTTACCGATCGGGAGTCGCCGGTCCACTCGGTTGTATGGTTGTGCTGGTTCTCGGGAGGGATGTAGTCACCCTCTTCCTGGATGGGGCATGCGACCTGAGACGTTGCAGACTAGTTCCATTCAGGTGGTTTTGACGTGGGCTTGTTTGTGTTCCCACAGATGGCGCCAGATGTTTACGGATGTTTTCTCACCACAGACTCGTTGACCGACAACTAGGCAGTCAACGTGGTCAAGGGACCGGTTGGGATCCCTTGGATACGCCGAGCGCACGTGCTCTTGGCGTGGGTAGATGATGGATCCGCGGCTGATCAGATGCTTCGGTTGAGCGTCGGTCTTCGGTCGGAGACGAGGGAAAGCCTCGATTCCAGGTCGGGTGCTCGGCCTCGGCTGGACGAGCGTCGAGGGGAAGCCTCGGCGCCTTGAATGCTCCTTGGACTTGATTGGCATCGGCTCTCGCCAGTGATGAATAGGTCCGTTCCTTGCTGAGTCATGGCCTCGGCGCCTCGGTTCAGCTCCTTCCTGGACAGACGAGAAAGCTCGTCCGGGGGGGGGGGGGGGCGAACCTTGGTTACGGCCAAGTCCCATCCAATGCCTAAGCCAGAACGGATCTGCATGATGCTCGGTGGGCACGGTACGGCTCAAGAAGAGACCAGCACACGTATCCTCAGACCGAGCTATGGCTGAGGAGATAATTTAGGGAAAAGCAAGGTCTAGATAACGGAATACCTCAGTTGTAGGTGCTAAGGATTCGATCCTCTTCCCGGTTGCCCCTACCATCCCTTTATAGGGTTTGGCCCACGTTTGCCCCCAATCCACGTCCTCTCACTGCCTCCCCCCACGTCCCGCAATCTGCCCCCATCAAGGCGCCAGCGTGCGTCGTGGGCCAACAGATTAATGGGCTCCTTAATGGTCATTAAGGTGCCGTGCTTCTAGGGGCGGTTAACCCCAGAGAGCACGCGCTAATCGTGCGTCTACCAAATCGGGGCCGGGTCTGGCTTCGAGTCCGTCTGTGGGCCTCGTCAGGCGGGCCTAATCCTCTTTGTGGGCTTCCCGTTCTAGGATTGGGCCTATGTCTCTGGCTCTTGGGCCTCTACAAAATAGTCGTATCAGTTTACAAGCACTGTTAATAAGTATTAGCTTGTAACGCTTGGCAACACTCGTGACAAAATAGGCTGCAACTTCTTTGGTTGTTCAGAGGAGGACAAATTAACCTTCTAACTCGTGTCCCTTTTGTTTTGTAGATCATGTAGCCTTGGATTTTATTATTATTTTGAAGAGTTTTAAGAGGGGGGGCGAGAGAGAGAGAGAGAGAGAGAGAGAGAGACTGAGACCAACTATGCATGATTTTTTTGATCCACCGGAAACATTGCTAAACACGCGTGAGAGTCATGCATCCACTAGAGATCGAACCTTGGTGGCCCCTGCGGGAGGCAGGGGATATGCCGCTGGACTATGGTCTATAGGCAACTATGCATGATTGAAACTATGTGCTTTATACTTCAATAGTCAGAGTTTCGTAATTTAGAAATTACATTGTCTCCTTTACAAATTAAATCAAGATAAATTTACACGTAAAAGTGCTTAAAGGATGAATACATTGTTGGCTTCGGATACAATCTCCACATATCTCTGCCGATGATCGGCTGCCAACGGAGACTGAGCATCGCGACTGCCTGGATCTGTCTCGCCACCGATGTCCGCCAGACGATGTATTTTTATTTTGTTAATAATAGGAGTTTGTCAATCAGCACTATAAGGGTGATAATTAATATGCCAGTTTAAGTTCAAATACTACAAAGCTTTAAGAGGAAGAAAAGGAAACATAAATAAGATTCTTTTTAATGTTTGGTTATTGAAAGAAATTTTTACGAAATTAATTTTTCATGTTTGGTTGTTTATTGAAAATGAAAAGAAAAATTAGAGCGCGATCAGGATTTTAGTTATAAGTTTATAGTCGAAAGGGTTTTCTCTTTATCAACCTCAATCCAAAATCAAACAATTAGAAATTAAAAAGAGAGAGGGCAAGCATCTTAGCCATAAGAAAAAGAAGAAGAATAACAAGAAAAAAGATCTGCATCCTGATTTGATCACCATCTTTTAGTGCTGATTGAGAACTCCTATACCGTTAACAAAAATAAACAAAGCATGCATCACAAGCAAAATACACATAATGTAGACTAAATAGGATGAGAGAGAGAGTGTGTGTGTGTGTGTGTGCTGAGCTAATAGAAATGAAGGCTTTTATAAACAAGGGGAGATGATTAGTTGCCTAATTAGTCATTGTAATTAACTATTCTGCCTAATTACTAATTAGCCATAGTGCCGTTTTTGTAATGATGATAACTGCAGTTTTAGCGGTTAATTTAGGAAGGTTGTTCAAATTTGTTTGGACTGTTGTTAACTGCATGGC
Source organism: Scilla litardierei (assembly GCA_030789695.1). Lineage (NCBI taxonomy): Eukaryota > Viridiplantae > Streptophyta > Magnoliopsida > Asparagales > Asparagaceae > Scilla > Scilla litardierei. Next base: position 10,953,813 of record CM061137.1, on the reverse strand, counting down.
AGTATGTGGGGCCCGGTAGTAGCTTGGCTCTGTATGGAAAATGCCTAGTGGACTGACACCTAAAATTTTATTCTCCTACCTCAAATCTCTCTTCTTGCATTTATAGCCCTTGGATGTGTACAATTTTTGGCATTGGCATGGAATGAGTTGGAGTTTTTCTACTTGAAAATACTTTTGAAATAATTTATTAAAATTTTATTAAAATATTATATGATAAAATTATTTAAAACCCTATTTTTCCAGAAATTTTGTGTGTGTGTATAGAATATTCATTTGACTTTTACATTCTAAATACACAACTTACTAATACACACATCTTTAGCTCTCGTTCTTCAATTTTTGACTAGAGCCATCTTATCTTGATCTTTAGTCTTCATATGCTTTATATTGTTGAGCCATCATATGCTTCATATCTTTGCTCGTATGTAAATTTTCGATCTTGGCTTCTTAGTCCTTCATTTAGCTTTTCAATGCACTCGAACTTCATGGCTATGAAATAATCATCAACACACACACTTGAATTAAACATTTTAGTACACATATCACGTGTGTACATTATCAAAACCACTAGGGTGGGTCTCAATATCCCAACACTATTAACCTGATATACCTAAGCTAAGTTATAAGGGGTTGATCTATAAATATAGAAAATGAATTTTAGATATAATCAAAACAATTTATACCAAATAAATTCATTTTCTACCTGTGTGTGCAAGATTCAAATTATGGATTTAGCATTCTAAGACAAGTTCAATAAAATATAAAATACATCACTCACACTACTAGGAGTCTTGATGGATTCTTCTTGGCTTTTGACTTGTCTTAAGAAACTTTGCACTCCACCAATCCTTGAATGAGCTTCATATCCTCAATGTTGAGCTACAATTAATCATAGATTCACCAACTGCAAACTATATAATTCATGTCGTCATTTGTCTTTGAGCTTGAGTTGACCATGTTGACTTAGATATCTATACTCAAAAAATATCTCTGAAAACATAATTAGTAACACTTATTATTTGCTAATCGTCAAAGCCAACTTAGGGGTGTTGCAATAACCAACACATCCCACTTCTACTTATAATGACCAAGAAGTCATTTTATATGGGGTTTGATTGTTGCGGCTCCTTATGGAAGAAAATGATCATATGAATGGAGTTGTCGGAAAGTGACATGAGGTTCAAGGCTCTTGAGCTTTGGCTTGTGATATTCAGATCATAGTGGCTACTTAGGCAAGTCATGTCCCCCAATTATAGAGTTGATATCTTTTGGATCTTCCTAGGAGTAGTCTCCATCTTGTATGCCTCCCCTTTTTGATAAATTTACCATTGTTATTGAATGTTGATATATTGGCATTAGATTTCAAGTTTATTGTCTAGACCATTACGTATCAAGGAATCTCAAGTGCTTTGTCCACAGTTTTTCTTGGTTGCAAGTAAGGTTGGCGTATTATGAGTGGTTACAAAGGGTGTTATCGTCGTGGGAGTTACATGGTGCATTGGTACTCGGTCACATAAAGTCATTGATTTTATGCCCTATCATATTGGTTGAGATTTGGGAAGGTGATATTCCTTTGGAAATAACGCTTCTCGCCATTTTGGTCAAACGGTGGCTTCCTCAACTCATTGCCTCGATAAGCCATCCTATTAATTTTTTGTTTCACGATGTTAACCAAACCTTTCTTTTTTGAAGCATAGCTCTTGCTTGTGCACGTCCTTTTTAGATTTGGGATTACTGGCCTCGTACATCTTGCATTTTGGTGTTTCTCCATGGAGTGTACAATGGATGTAACTGACTAGCTAGGCGATGTTGGAATTGACGCTGACATTACTGCTGCAAGAAGTTTTGTGGCATCGGATAATTAGGGTGGGTGTTTCTCCTTATCTTCATATAACTGTTGTTGTTGTTGTTGCAAAAGTTATGATAGTAAAACTTGCATTACATATACTTACATTGTAGTCTATTTGAACTGTTTGGTAATGGCATATCCTAGTGGGAAAGTGCACGCTGACTATCTATATGTAGTTATGCCTATTGCTACATCATTCAAGCAAGGTGTGCTTGAACCAAATCAACGTGTCCATGCAAGGCGTTAAACTCTTTAGATACGACATGCGGTTGTGGGGGTGGTTAGGCTTGATGTCCTTCTTTGAATTGCTATTACCTAGGTTTTTGGTTGGCACGCTCCTCCCCATTCCTTTAGAGTCTACTCTTAACATTTTGTATTGGTACATAGTTACATCCTTGATTTCATAGACGACGCCAATGATGATGTAGTGGAAGAAAGATCTGTTTGTGCTAAGGTGGGCCTAAGCATGGAGGGTCATGTTATCTATATAATACTACATCAAGTAAGAACATTAGGAGTCGAACCCATAGTTGGGGGTCTCTGCTTTAGTGACGCTCGAGTTAGAACATGAGAGAGATGGAAATATATAATTTTAAGTAGTAGAAAGTTATTGATAGAATAAGTTAAATCCTCTTTTGAGGGAATGGTTTTATATAAATATGGTTGCTGGACACTTTAGTCATTTCATGTGTGTGGCCTTCCTTGCATAGGTCAGGCTCATATGGACCTTTTGCTGAGTTAAACAAATGTGTGCATTCGGCCAAGTTGGACTTGTGAGCGTTATAGTTGTTATACTACCAACTTGACATATTGTATTGTTTACAAGCACTGTTAATAAGTATTAGCTTGTAATTCTTGGCAACACTCGTTACAAAATAGGCTGCAACTTCTTTGCATGTTCAGAGGAGGACAAATTACCCTTCTAACTCTTGTCCCTTTTGTTTTGCAGATCATGTAGCCTTGGATTTTATTATTATTTTGCAGAGTTTTAAAGAGCGCGCGCGTGGGGAGAGAGAGAGAGAGAGAGAGAGAGAGAGAGAGAGAGAGAGAGAGAGAGAGAGAGAGAGAGAGAGAGAGAGAGACCAACTATGCATGACTTTTTTGATCCATCGGAAACATTGTTAAACGCGCGTGAGAGCCATGCATCCACTAGGGATCGAACCTTGGTGGCCCCTGCGGGAGGCAGGGGATATGCCGCTGGACTATGGTCCATTGGCAACTATGCATGATTTAAACTACGTGCGTTATACTTCAATAGTCAGAGTTCCGTAATTTAGAAATTACATTGTCTCGTTTACAAATTAAATCAAGTTGAATTTACACGTAAAAGTGCTTAAAGGATGAATACATTGTTGGCTTCGAATACAATCTCCACAGATCTCTGCCGATGATTGGCTGCCAACGGAGACTGAGCATCGCGAATGCCTGGATCTGTCTCGCCATCGATGTCCGCCAGACGATTTATTTTTATTTTGTTAATAATAGGAGTTTGTCAATCATCACTATAAGGGTGACAATTAATATGTCAGTTTAAGTTCAAATACTACAAAGCTTTAAGAGAAAGAAAAGGAAACATAAATAAGATTCTTTTTAATGTTTGGTTATTGAAAGAAATTTTTACGAAAATAATTTTTCCTGTTTGGTTGCTTATTTAAAATGAAAAGAAAAATTAGTGCGCGATCAAGATTTTAGTTATAAGTTTATAATCAAAAGCGTTTTCTCTTTATCAACCTCAATCCAAAATCAAAAAATTAGAAATTAAAAAGAGAGAGGGCAAGCATCTTAGCCATAAGAAAAAGAAGAAGAATAACAAGGAAAAAGATCTGCATCCTGATTTGATCACCATCTTTTAGTGCTGATTGAGAACTCCTATATTGTTAACAAAAATAAACAAAGCATGCTTCACAAGCAAAATACACATAAAATAGACTAAATAGGATGTGAGAGAGAGAGAGAGAGAGAGAGAGAGAGAGAGAGAGAGAGAGAGAGAGAGTGTGTGTGTGTGTGTGTGTGCTGAGCTAATAGAAACGAAGGATTTTATAAACAAGAGGAGATGATTAGTTGCCTAATTAGTCATTGTAATTAACTATTCTGCCTAATTACTAATTAGCCATAGTGCCGTTTTTGTAATGATGATAACTGCAGGTTTAGCGGCTAAATTAGGAAGGTTGTTCAAATTTGTTTGGACTGTTGTTAACTGCATGGCAGTATGTGGGGCCCGGTAGTAGCTTGGCTCTGTATGGAAAATGCCCAGTGGACTGACACCTTAAATTATATTCTCCTACCTCTCGTCTCTCTTCTTGCATTTATAGCCCTTGGATATGTACAATTTTTAGCATTGGCATGGAATGAGTTGGAGTTTTCTACTTGAAAATACTTTTAAAATAATTTATTAAACTCTTTGGATACTACATGCGGTTGTGGGGGTGGTTGGGATTCATGTCCTTCATCGGCTTGCTATTATCTAGGCTTTTGGTTAGCAGGCTCCTCCCCATTCCTTTAAAGTCTACTCTTAACATTTTGTATTTGTACATAGTTACATCCTTATTTTCATAGACGACGCCAATGATGATGTAGTGGAAGAAAGATCTGTTTGTGCTAAGGAGGGCCTCAGCATGGACAGTCATGTTATCTATATAATACTACATCAAGTAAGAACATTAGGAGTCGAACCCATAGTTGGGGTTCTCTGCTTTAGTGACGCTCGAGTTAGAACATGAGAGAGATGGAAATATATAATTTTAAGTAGTAGAAAGTTATTGATAGAATAAGTTAAATCCTCTTTTGAGGGAATGGTTTTATATAAATATGGTTGCTGGACACTTTAGTCATTTCATGTGTGTGGCCTTCCTTGCATATGTCAGGCTCATATGGACCTTTTGTTGGAACTTATCCAACTAAGTTGGATCTTAATCCAACATTGGGCTTATATGCGATAAATAATTATATGGTGCTAACTGTCATATTAAAGCCCAATATATAAGTGATCTCATTTATTAAGTTAAGTGGGCATAAATGAGTCATATAGGTTGTGGGCCTTTATGTGTGGTGACTATTGGGCTTCAACTCGTTGATGGGCCGAGTTGGAAACCCTAGGGCTATGGAGGCTAGCCTATAAATATTAGCGGTCATGATCCCCGGAATACACGAACAAATTTGAGCTGTCTTTTCTACGTCCCGTCGCTAGGAGAGAAACCGGGAGAAAGCTAAAGGGATTCTCCAAACGGTTGATTCGTGCTATTCTGGAAGATCGTCCGTTGTGCTATCGTCAGGATCTTTCAGATTATTAGCGATGGACTCAGGTACGCTTCCGCTAAATCCGAGTAGGTCAATGATTTAAGATTCCGCATGTTTTATATATCTAGATCTGTGTTATTCGGTTTGTACACATCTAGATCTCTAGTTTTTACAAGTGGTATCGGAGCCCACATGCTGTGGATCTTAAATTATTTTGTCTGCTCGTAGTAGATCTGATAAAAATTAGATTTTTAATCTGTTTTAAGTTTTGGATCTGTTAAAAATTCATTTTTTATCAGTTATAATATTCGGATCTATGCAAAAATTTGGTTTTTTGATTAATTTTTCGACAAAAAAAAAAATGTTTTTTTGCAAACCCTAGATCGGGGGCGGCCCACCGGCCGCCGCCCGACACATCAAAAGAGGGGCGGCTCTGCTGCCCCCGTCGGAAGAACGGCGCCGGCGATGCCGGCGTCGACACGGATCAGAAAGGGGCGGCAAAGCCGCCCCTGTAAGTTAAAGAAAAAAAAAACGGGGGGGAAAGCCCCTCGTCGGATGACAGAGGGGGCGGCGAAAGCCGCCCCCGTTCAGCAACAGGGGGCGGCCCCCCGCCGCCCCCGTAAAGACAGAGGGGGGCGGCCCCCGCCGCCCCCCGTCAGGTCAAGGGGGGCGGCCCCCGCCGCCCCCCGTCAGGTCAAGGGGGGCGGCCCCCCGCCGCCCCCCGTCAGGACAAAGGGGGCGGCCCCCCGCCGCCCCCGTAAAGAACCGGGGGGGGGGGTGGCCCCCGCCGCCCCCCGTCGGGACAAAGGGGGGCGGCCCCTGCCGCCCCCCCATTCAGAATCAAAGGGGGGCCCTGCCCCCCTTTAGGAAACAGGCGCCGGCCTCTTGGCCGGCGCCGGTTGCGAGAACAGAAAAAGGGGGGGCTCCCCCCCATCGCCCGACGGCCAGGGTAGGGGCCGGCGGCGGCCGCCCCCCCCCCCCCCCCCCAACAGAAAAAAAACCCTAACCCTCCTTTGATTTTTTTTTGCAGTATCAGCCCCGTGGGCCGGCCCAAGAGCCCACAATCAGGTTTAAAAAATGATGTTATTATTTTGTTTAAAGGGGGTTGGGCTAACAAATTGGGCCTATTTTGGCTGTTTGGGTTATTTGATTGTTTCTGGGCCTCTTTTAAGAACTATTGCAAACCAGTTTTAGGCCTTCTTTTAGGCTTATTGCAAACCAGTTTTGGGCACCCTAATGGCTAATTTTGGACCCAATTTTTGGGTCATTTGGACACAAATTTGGGGTTGTTTTGGATTTATTTTAACACTAATGAAAGGGGAAATAAGTGGACATATATATATATATATTTCCCTAAAGTATAAATTTTTTGTTAAAATTCAGTTTGAATTTTAAATTCACTTTTTGGCACGCTTCATCATATATATATCAAAATGATTGTAATTAAATCAAATCCCCACCAAAGTGGGCTTTATCGTGGCGATTACTCTTATTTTGATATATAAAAAGTTACGGACATACTTTGTATGTAAATTTGGTGCCGAAAAAATCTTGAATTTAAATTCATTAAAAATTCACGAAATGAGGAAATAAACGGTTGTGTATATATATATCCTGTAGGCCCAATTTTGTGTGTTAAATTTAAGTTCATTCCGTTTTTAATTCTTTAGGCAAATTTCAGTTATATACACATTTCGAAATAATTCTAATTTTTTGTGAAATTCCACCAAAGTGGGTTCCACTATTAAAATTGTTATTATTTCAGAATGTAAACGGTAAATACATACAACAGTATGATCAGTTGCCTTGATGAATTTTAAACGGATCGAAGGAGTAAATAAAAGTTTTTCAAATATATTTACATTTAAGTTCAGTTTAATTTGAATTCAAGTTTTGGACAAATTAGATTATATGTTTCAAAATAATTTTAATTGTTACGGGATCCCACCAACGTGGGCTTTACTGTTAAATTATTATTATTTCGGAACATAAACGGTTAAATACATACTTTTGTATGATTGGTTGCCCAATATTGAATTTAATATGAATTGAAGGAGGAAATAAGACTTTTATATATTCCTCCTCAAAGATAAAATTTTGTGTTAAATGTGCAAAATAAATTTAAATTCTAAGTTTAAGGCTTAAAAACCATATATATATACTTCGGTATATAACAAGTTGACTTCGTACATCGGTATGAAAATTCAGATTGCCTAAATTTAGATTTAAATTAAAACACAAAATTCAAGTGTTTTCTTCGGGAGCAAATAAAAAGGTTTTAACATATATTTCTCCTTAAGAATAAGTTTAAAAGGCCTTAAAGGATTTTCGTGCACTAACCATCAAGCAAATGGCCTTAAGGAAATTTGACACATTATAAAGTTATATATGAAATGGGGTAGGGTGTGTATTTATATATATAACTTTATATGTATGTTCATATACACATTAGTATACCTTTATACCCCATTTTGAAGAAAGATAATTTGTGTTGAAGTTATAAATTTTATTTAACTCAATATAAATGATTAGAAGGGTGGAATAAAAAGTTCTTATATATATTTCCACTTGTTGTAATCATTTTTTTTGTTAAATTCAGTTTAGGTTCAATTTCAATTTTTTGGCACAATTATTATATATTTCGAATATAGAATGATTGGATCATCAACTCACCAAAGTGGGTTTTCTTGTGAAGATCAGTTCTAATCTCGAAATATAACAAGTCGAATACATACTTTTGTATGAAAATTTTGATTGCCTTAATTTTGATTTTGAAGAAAAGTGGACTTGAATATCTCCACTTAAAGTATATTCATGTATTAAATTGCGACTTAAATTCAAATTTTGCAAAGTTATATATTTTTTGAAATGATTTCGTGCAATCATCACCTCGCCAAAGTGGGCTCTGTTGATTTGCATTATTTCATTTCATGAATATAAAAAGAATCAAATGTGCCCGTGATTTGCGTAAGAATGCTAAATCGGCCCAAAGGAAGATTACCGTTCTCTACTATTTCATGCGCACCTGTGGCAATAGACAAGGTGATGATTAGTGAGTTCAATGCATGCAAATTTAATTCGGCCCAAAGGAAGTTTTATTTTTGGCATGTTATTATTGTCATTGTCTGATTGCTACAACAAGATATCAGTGACTAGTCAATAGATTATCCAAAGATAAATGTTGGACTAGTGGGGGATGTCTTGAGATGGGAAAATAGCATTAATTTGAATTTGTTGTTGTATTTAATACCCATATGAACATGTTATAAATTGTTTTCTTGTTCTCTGTTCGGCTATATTCCTGAAAAATTTTCTGCCATTCCAGAAAATCTCAGGGGCACTATTTCAGATAAAATTACCACAACTAAAGGATTCCTTTCTGACATTGAAAACAGATTTGTCAAGAGTGAAAGGGGTGAAATTGGTACACTCTTGACAATTCTAAATTCAATAAGGTATAAGGGTACGGGAAACATTAGGGAGCACATATTGAAGGTGTCTAATATTGCTTCAAGGTTGAAGGCACTTGAGCTAGACCTCTCTGAAGCTCAGCTAGTGCATTTTGATTTGATATCTCTTCCATCACAGTTCAACCAGTTTAAGATGAGCTACAATCTGAAGGATGAGACTTGGTCTCTGGATGAGCTCATCTCGCACTGTGTTCAGGAAGAGAACAGGCTTGAGCAAGGAAGACAGAAAGTGCTCATATGATCTCTACCACTAAAAGATTAGAAAGGTATGCTGCAAATTTTGGTTTAATTCTAAGTTAATTTCATGCAACCTTTGGTACTTATAGGCACATGATGGAAAGATTTGGTATAACCATTCACATCATTGTGTCTATGCAGGATTGCCTAAGATGCCAAACGCCAAATGATGGTGAAAGATACATCGATATGGGCAATGGCAAGATGGTTCAAGTAGAGGCACATTAAATTTAGATTATTTCTTTTAAATGCTAGATTGTATTTGAATTTTATGAGACTATTATGTACCGTTTTTAACGGAATTTGGATTTCCATTTTTATTTTGAACAAATTCGGTAATAAGTGTTCAATTTTGAATGGAAAATTTGGTTGTCTCTTAATTCAAAATTAGTTTATTCTAGTTCTTTAAAAGATCATTATAATCTTCATTTATTTGGAAATGTTGCTTCATCAATAGAATTCCTGCATTTAAGTACATGTGTTGTAATGAAAGAATTAACAGTTTAGAATTCAGTTATATTTTGATTGCAGCTTATATCCTTATTAAAGTTTCAACAAATGAATCAATTGCATGTTTGGAGATGTCCAACTAAGGTAAGGCTTTATAAGCCTAATAAAGTAATAGGACATAATGCTAATGATTTTCTAATTTTGTTGAATAGTTTAAAGTTGATATTATTTTGTATAATTTTACATAATCTCACTGTTAAGTTAGTTTACGAATTAGGAAATGCACACCTATTTGAGGATGCTGAGTTTGAAGGGGGAAATTTAGTTAGTAACGTTATTCTTGAAGAGGATTATATCCCTACAGGTGTGGTTGGCATTGCTCAGGATGGTATTCCTGACATTGTTCAAGACACAATAAATTCAAGATAATGTTGCAATTCCTCCCATTCGGGAAATTGTTCATAAGGACAAACTCTAGCACCTCAAGTAACTAATTGCCATTCAAAAAAAAATCCATTAAAGAGATGACAAGTTTACTGTTGACATTAGGATGATGGAAGTTTGACTTACATCAAGTCATAAAAGGTTTTACATCTCTAAATGGATTAATGCATTAATTAAGAAGGTCATTGAATGATACTTAAAATCTTTTCTCATCGCCCTAAGGTTTGAAACCTATTGATTGTAAATAGTTTTTTTATGATCAAAAGGAATTCAAAAGGGTATTAAGAAAAGATTTAAAGTGTATCACTCAAAGACTTTATACGGAAAATAATGCATTAATTGTAAAGAGACTTTCTATTCAGTTTTCATGAAAGACTCTATAAGGTTTATAATGGCATTAGTAGAGCATTTCAATATCGTTACTGATACATTAAATTTCATTAAGTGATCACCTCGTTCGGTTTTGAGATGATATTTAATGATGTTATCTAAGTTCTGTGGGAGCATGTAATTTATATAATATCTATGTGGTAATGAATGCTAAGTTCTGTGGGAGACAAGTTTAGTCTCAATAATTGCCCTGAGAATAATCTTCAGAAGATTTCCTATATCTCACCAATAGGGAGTCTAAAGTATGCTCAGTTTTATATGCATTTGGTTATTGCATATATTACAGGTGTTTTGGGCAGATTGTTAAGTTCAGGAGTTGACCATTTGACAGCAGCCAAATGTGTCATACGGTATTTATGGAGAACAAAAGGGTTACATGTTCAAGGATCAGTAGTCAATAGAGTTTGAGATCATTTTGGTATACTGACTCTGATCATTTATTGGATGCAAAGAATGTATGAAAATCTATGTTAGGTGCCATCTACTAGAAGAGATCTAAATGGTCCATTTATATAGTCTCTTCTGACATGGCTTTAGATTTCATATCGCATTATGTGACATCCAAATCATGAAATATATCTGCATATTTTGTCACTATGCTGCAAATTAGGGATGGTGTTGAAACACCACACAGTTTATTTAGTGACAATGAAGTCTGCAGTTTTATATTCCAGCAACAACAGGAACTCGACAAAGTTTAGATATTCAGAGATCAAGTTCCTAGATTGTTGATTAATAGGAGTGTATAATTGTCTAATGAGCACATCGGAACAAACCATGTAATTACGGATCCGTTATAGTAAGGAAATGTCTTCCAAAAGGTTTTATGAGCTAGCTACTCATATGGATGTCATTTCATTAAGAACATTCAGTTTTGTGGGAGTTTGTTCTTTTGGGTGCTCATATGATAGACAAAATTAAGTCTCCAGCTTAAGCTTGAGGTTGTTTTCTGATCAGAAATAAAGTTTTTGGTTTCAGTTCGGCTTCACTCCGATTTTGTTTTGTTTATGATCTCACTAAAGTTAAGGAGGATCAGTTGGAAATAGACATGTTAGATCACATTACATGTAATTTCCATGCTACACATCCACTTCATAATCCATGTCATTCTTTTGTATTAGCACGGTGACCACTGATGGGTCGAGCTGCAATTGCTGCGGCGAAGATCTCCTTGATCCCTTGCTAATATAATTGATGGACCGGATTGGTTTTTTTTGACTCATTAAATAAATGACAGTAAGTTAAGATCTTATTCGGTTGTATGCACAACGAAATATAATTATAAAGTTTAGCATATAGCCCAAGTGGGAGATTGTTGGAACTTATCCAACTAAGTTGGATCTTAATCCAACATTGGGCTTATATGCGATAAATAATTATATGGTGCTAACTGTCATATTAAAGCCCAATATATAAGTGATCTCATTTATTAAGTTAAGTGGGCATAAATGAGTCATATAGGTTGTGGGCCTTTATGTGTGGTGACTATTGGGCTTCAACTCGTTGATGGGCCGAGTTGGAAACCCTAGGGCTATGGAGGCTAGCCTATAAATATTAGCGGTCATGATCCCCGGAATACACGAACAAATTTGAGCCGTCTTTTCTACGTCCCGTCGCTAGGAGAGAAACCGGGAGAAAGCTAAAGGGATTCTCCAAACGGTTGATTCGTGCTATTCTGGAAGATCGTCCGTTGTGCTATCGTCAGGATCTTTCAGATTATTAGCGATGGACTCAGGTACGCTTCCGCTAAATCCGAGTAGGTCAATGATTTAAGATTCCGCATGTTTTATATATCTAGATCTGTGTTATTCGGTTTGTACACATCTAGATCTCTAGTTTTTACACCTTTTGCTGAGTTAAACAAATGTGTGCATTCGGCCAAGTTGGACTTGTGAGCGTTATAGTTGTTATACTACCAACTTGACATATTGTATTGTTTACAAGCACTGTTAATAAGTATTAGCTTGTAATTCTTGGCAACACTCGTTACAAAATAGGCTGCAACTTCTTTGCATGTTCAGAGGAGGACATATTACCCTTCTAACTCGTGTCCCTTTTGTTTTGCAGATCATGTAGCCTTGGATTTTATTATTATTTTGTAGAGTTTTAAAGAGAGGAGAGAGAGAGAGAGAGAGAGAGAGAGAGAGAGAGAGAGAGAGAGAGAGAGACCGAGACCAACTATGCATGATTTTTTTGATCCACAGGAAACATTGCCACGCTTGAGAGCCATGCATCCACTAGGGATCGAACCTTGGTGGCCCCTGCGGGAGGCAGGGGATATGCCGCTGGACTATGGTCTATTGGCAACTATGCATGATTTAAACTTTGTGCTTTATACTTCAATAGTCAGAGTTTCGTAATTTAGAAATTACATTGTCTCCTTTACAAATTAAATCAAGTTGAATTTACACGTAAAAGTGCTTAAAGGATGAATACATTATTGGCTTCGGATACAATCTCCACAGATCTCTGCCGATGATCGGCAGCCAACGGAGACTGAGCATCGCGAATGCCTGGATCTGTCTCGCCATCGATGTCCGCCAGACGATGTATTTTTATTTTGTTAATAATAGGAGTTTGTCAATCAGCACTATAAGGGTGACAATTAATATGCCAGTTTAAGTTCAAATACTACAAAGCTTTAAGAGAAAGAAAAGGAAACATAAATAAGATTCTTTTTAATGTTTTGTTATTGGAAGAAATTTTTACAAAAATAATTTTTCATGTTTGGTTGTTTATTGAAAATGAAAAGAAAAATTAGAGAGCGATCAGGATTTTAGTTATAAGTTTATAGTCGAAAGGGTTTTCTCTTTATCAACCTCAATCCAAAATCAAACAATTAGAAATTAAAAAGAGAGAGAGGGCAAGCATCTTAGCCATAAGTAAAAGAAGAAGAATAACAAAAAAAAAGATCTGCATCCTGATTTGATCACCATCTTTTAGTGCTGATTGAGAACTCCTATATTGTTAACAAAAATAAACAAAGCATGCATCACAAGCAAAATACACATAAAATAGACTAAATAGGATGTGAGAGAGAGAGAGAGAGAGAGAGAGAGAGAGAGAGAGAGAGAGAGAGTGTGTGTGTGTGTGTGCTGATCTAATAGAAACGCAGGCTTTTATAAACAAGAGGAGATGATTAGTTGCCTAATTAGTCATTGTAATTAAATATTCTGCCTAATTACTAATTAGCCATAATGCCGTTTTTGTAATGATGATAACTGCAGGTTTAGCGGCTAAATTAGGAAGGTTGTTCAAATTTGTTTGGACTGTTGTTAACTGCATGGCAGTATGTGGGGCCCGGTAGTAGCTTGGCTCTGTATGGAAAATGCCCAGTGGACTGACACCTTAAATTATATTCTCCTACCTCTCGTCTCTCTTCTTGCATTTATAGCCCTTGGATATGTACAATTTTTAGCATTGGCATGGAATGAGTTGGAGTTTTCTACTTGAAAATACTTTTAAAATAATTTATTAAACTCTTTGGATACTACATGCGGTTGTGGGGGTGGTTGGGATTCATGTCCTTCATCGACTTGCTATTATTTAGGCTTTTGGTTTGCAGGCTCCTCCCCATTCCTTTAGAGTCTACTCTTAACATTTTGTATTTGTACATAATTACATCCTTATTTTCATAGACGACACCAATGATGATGTAGTGGAAGAAAGATCTGTTTGTGCTAAGGCGGGCCTCAGCATGGACGGTCATGTTATCTATATAATTAATACTACATCAAGTAAGAACATTAGGAGTCGAACCCATAGTTGGGGGTCTCTGCTTTAGTGACGCTCGAGTTAGAACAAGAGAGAGATGGAAATATATAATTTTAAGTAGTAGAAATTTATTGATAGAATAAGTTAAATCCTCTTTTGAGGGAATGGTTTTATATAAATATGGTTGGTGGACACTTTAGTCATTTCATGGGCATGGCCTTCCTTGCATATGTCAGGCTCATATGGACTTTTTGCTATGTTAACCAAATGTGTGCATTCGGCCAAGTTGGACTTGTGAGCATTATAGTTGTTATACTACCAACTTGACATATTGTATTGTTTCCAAGCACTGTTAATAAGTATTAGCTTGTAACTCTTGGCAACACTCGTTACAAAATAGGCTGCAACTTCTTTGCATGTTCAGAGGAGGACAAATTACCCTTCTAACTCGTGTCCCTTTTGTTTTGCAGATCATGTAGCCTTGGATTTTATTATTATTTTGTAGAGTTTTAAAGAGAGGAGAGAGAGAGAGAGAGAGAGAGAGAGAGAGAGAGAGAGAGAGAGAGAGACCGAGACCAACTATGCATGATTTTTTTGATCCACCGGAAACATTGCCACGCTTGAGAGCCATGCATCCACTAGGGATCGAACCTTGGTGGCCCCTGCGGGCGGCAGGGGATATGCCGCTGGACTATGGTCTATTGGCAACTATGCATGATTTAAACTTTGTGCTTTATACTTCAATAGTCAAAGTTTCGTAATTTAGAAATTACATTGTCTCCTTTACAAATTAAATCAAGTTGAATTTACACGTAAAAGTGCTTAAAGGATGAATACATTATTGGCTTCGGATACAATCTCCACAGATCTCTGCCGATGATCGGATGCCAACGGAGACTGAGCATCGCGAATGCCTGGATCTGTCTCGCCATCGATGTCCGCCAGACGATGTATTTTTATTTTGTTAATAATAGGAGTTTGTCAATCAGCACTATAAGGGTGACAATTAATATGCCAGTTTAAGTTCAAATACTACAAAGCTTTAAGAGAAAGAAAAGGAAACATAAATAAGATTCTTTTTAATGTTTTGTTATTGGAAGAAATTTTTACAAAAATAATTTTTCATGTTTGGTTGTTTATTGAAAATGAAAAGAAAAATTAGAGAGCGATCAGGATTTTAGTTATAAGTTTATAGTCGAAAGGGTTTTCTCTTTATCAACCTCAGTCCAAAATCAAACAATTAGAAATTAAAAAGAGAGAGGGCAAGCATCTTAGCCATAAGAAAAAAAAGAAGAATAACAAGAAAAAAGATCTGCATCCTGATTTGATCACCATCTTTTAGTGCTGATTGAGAACTCCTATATCGTTAACAAAAATAAACAAAGCATGCATCACAAGCAAAATACACATAAAATAGACTAAATAGGATGTGAGAGAGCGAGAGAGAGCGTGAGAAGAGAGAGAGAGAGAGAGAGAGGGGAGAGAGAGAGAGAGAGAGAGAGAGAGAGAGAGAGAGAGAGAGAGAGAGAGAGAGAGTGTGTGTGTGTGTGTGTGTGCTGAGCTAATAGAAACGAAGGCTTTTATAAACAAGGGGGGATGATTAGTTGCCTAATTAGTCATTGTAATTAACTATTCTGCCTAATTACTAATTAGCCATAGTGCCGTTTTTGTAATGATGATAACTGCAGTTTTAGCGGTTAATTTAGGAAGGTTGTTCAAATTTGTTTGGACTGTTGGTAACTGCATGGCAGAATGTGGGGCCCGGTAGTAGCTTGGCTCTGTATGGAAAATGCCTAGTGGACTGACACCTTAAATTATATTCTCCTACCTCTCATCTCTCTTCTTGCATTTATAGCCCTTGGATGTGTACAATTTTTGGCATTAGCATGGAATGAGTTGGAGTTTTTCTACTTGAAAATACTTTTGAAATAATTTATTAAAATTATATTAAAATATTATATGATGAAACATATTTAAAAACTATTTTTCCAGAAATTTTGTGTGTCTATATAGAATATACATTTGACTTTTACATTCTAAATACACAACTTACTAATACACACATCTTTAGCTCTCGTTCTTCGATCTTTGACTTGAGCCATCTTATCTTGATCTTTAGTCTTCATATGCTTCATATTGTTGAGCCATCATATGCTTCATTTCTTGGCTCGTAAGTAAACTTTCGATCTTGGCTTCTTAGTCCTTTATTTAGCTTTTCAATGCGCTCGAACTTCACGGCTATAAAATAATCATCAACACACACACTTGAATTAAACAAATTAGTACACATATCACGTGTGTACATCATCAAAACCACTGGGGTGGGTCTCGATATCCCAACACTATTAACCTGATATACCTAAGCTAAGTTATAAGGGGTTGATCTATAAATATAGAAAATGAATTTTAGATATAATCAAAACAATTTATACCAAATAAATTCATTTTCCTACATGTGTGTGCAAGATTCAAATTATGGATTTAATATTCTAAGACAAGTTCAATAACATATAAAATACATCACTCACACTACTAGGAGTCTTGATGCATTCTTCTTGGCTTTCGACTTGTCTTAAGAAGCTTTGCATTCCACCAATCCTTGAATGAGATTCATATCCTCAAAGCTGGGCTCCAATTCATAGATTCACCAACTGCAAACTATATAATTCATGTTGTCATTTGTATTTGAGCTTGAGTTGACCATGTTGACTTAGATATCTACACTCAAAAAATATCTCTGAAAACATAATTAGTAACACATATTATTTGATAATCATCAAAGCCAACTTAGGGGTGTTGCAATAAACAACACATCCCACTTCTACTTCTAATGACCAAGAAGTCATTTTATATGGGGTTTGATTGTTGCGGCTCCTTATGGAAGAAAATGATCATATGAATGGAGTTGTCGGAAAGTGACATGAGGTTCAAGGCTCCTGAGCTTTGGCTTGTGATATTCAGATCATAGAGGCTACTTAGGAAAGTCATGTCCCCCAGTTATGGAGTTGATAATCTTTTGGATCTTCCTAGGAGTAGTCTCCATCTTGTATGCCTCCCCTTTTTGATAAATTTACCATTGTTATTGAATGTTGATATATTGGCATTAGATTTCAAGTTTATTGTCTAGACCACTACGTATCAAGGAATCTCAAGTGCTTTGTCCACGGTTTTTCTTGGTTGCAAGTAAGGTTGGCGTATTATGAGTGGTTACAAAGGGTGTTGTTGTCGTGAGAGTTACATGGTGCATTGGTACTCGGTCACATAGAGTCATGGATTTTATGCTCTATCATATTGGTTGAGATTTGGGAAAGTGATATTCCTTTGGAAATGATGCTTCTTGCCATTTTGGTCAAACTGTGGCTTCCTCAACTCATTGCCTCGATAAGCCATCCTATTAATTTTTTATTTCTCGATGTTAACCAAACCTTTCTCTTTTGAAGCATAGCTCTTGCTTGTGCACGTCCTTTTTAGATTTGGGATTACTGGCCTCGTACATCTTGCATTTTGGTGTTTCTCCAATGAGTGTAAAATGGATGTAACTGACTGGCTAAGCGATGTTGGAATAGATAGTGAAATTTCTGCTGCAAGAAGTTTTGTGGCATCGGATAATTTGGGTGGGTGTTTCTCCTTATCTTCTTATAACTGTTGTTGTTGTTGCAAAAGTTATGATAGTAAAACTTGCATTGCATATATTTACATTGTAGTCTATTTGAATTTGTTTACGAGTGTTTTCTCATCACTGACTCGTTAACCGACAACTAGGTGGTGAACGTGGTCAAGGGATCGGTTGGGACCTATTGGTTACGCCGAGCACACGTGCTCTCGGTGTGAATAGGTGATGGATCCGCGGCTGAGCAGATGCTTCGGAAGAGCGTCGGTCTTCGATTGGCATGAAGACGAGGGGAAGCCTCGGTTCCAGGTTGAGTGCTCGGCCTTGGTTCCAGGTTGAGTGCTCGGCCTCGGTTCCAGGTTGAGTGCTCGGCCTCGGCTGGACGAGCGTCGAGGGAAAGCCTCGGTGCCTTGAATGCTCATCGGTTTTGATGGGCGACGGCGCTCGCTAGCGGCGAACGGGTCCGTTCCTTTGCCGAGTCGTAGCCTCGGTGCCTCGGTTCGGCTCCTTCCTGGACAGACGAGGAAACTCGTCAGGGGGACCGGACCTTAGTTCCGACCAAGTCCTCTTTGATGCCTAAGTCAGAACGGATCTGTGTGATGCCCGGTGGGATCGGTACGGCCCAAGAGGAGGCCAGCACACGTATCCTCGGACCGAGCTGTGGCAGTGGAGACAATGGGGAAAAGCAAGGTCTAGTTAATGGAATACCTCAGTTGTAGGTGCCAAGGATTCGATCCCTCTCCTGGTTGCCCCTCCTATCCCTTTATAGGGTTTGGCCCACGATTGCCCCCAATCCACGTTCCCTGACCGCCTCCCCCCTTCACGTCCCTGCGATCCGCCTTCATCAAGGCGCCTGTACGCGTCGTGTGGGGGGGCGATTAGTGGGCTCCTTAATGGTCATTAAGGCTCCGTGCTTTCAGGGGGATGGTTATCTCTGGAGAGTGTGAGCTAACCGTGCGTCTTCCGGGCCGGCGCTGGTCTAACTTTGAGTCCTTTTGCGGGCCTTGTCAGGCGGGTCTCATCCCATTTGTGGGATTCCCTTTCTAGGCTTGGGCTTGGGTCTATTGTTCTTGGGCTTCTCCAAAATATTCGTATCAATTTCCCCCATCGTCTGAGCCGTTCAGATTCTGCCGGTTCGGTTCGGGTGATTTTACTCTTGGGGATTTTGATAGGCGCGTCAGTCGAGGCCATCCCCTTAAATGGAGGCCATTATGACGTGGCCCGTTTGAACTTCTCTTGGTGCGAGATTCGAAGCACCGTCGATCTTCGGATGCTGCCACGTGCTCCCCTTCGGACGGTCTTGATACTGAGGTTGCCTTCCATATAAGGGCGTCGGCCTCCCATGTTTCGATTCTTTTGCGCCTTTCTTCCTGATTCTGGTCTTGCAAGCTCCTTCCCTCAGTCGTCTATCTTCCTTCGGATTACTTTCAAGGTAGTCTTCTTCCTCCTTCACTTGCCCTATGGCTACGCTTAGGATAGGTGATTCCGCACCGGGGTCAGGGACCCCCCGGTGCTCGAGTCTGGCGTCCTCCTGCCTTCGAGGCCCAGCGTCTCCTCGGGGACACATCCCGTACAGGACAAGGGGAAGGGTTTGCGTTTTATGGACCCCGTCGGTGATGACGTGGCTCGGGCTACTGAGAGGTTCGACGTTCCTCCATTGTTCCTTGGGTCGTCGCCCATGGCCCCCTTCTCGAATGTTCTCGAATGTTACGGAGACCCGAGAGAAGTATTTGTACCATCCATACGATGTCTGGATCCCTTTTAGCGATGAGCGGATTTTCTTTTTGCGGAGCAGGGAGGTCGGTGTCTATGTCGAGATGTTCCACCTGGGGCTCCGCTTCCCCCTTCATCCCTTCATCATTCAAGTCATGGAGTTCTTGATGGTGGCCTTGGGCCAATTGACCCCGTACTCCATCGCGGTGCTGACCGGGTTCATCATGATCTGTTGCATCCACGGCCTGGAGCCGTCTCTTCCTCTTCTCTTTCACTACTACCTGGTCCAGACGGTCGGCCAAGGGTTAAGGCAGCATCTTCGGGCCCACGCGGGGAGGGAGTGTTTGCTCGGTCTACCCTGCTGGGTGGGGGACTGGAGCTCGAGTTATGTTTTCGTTGTTTTTCCTGGGGACGCCGAGATCTTGATATGTTGGGGAGGGTTATGTCAATACGACTTGACATTGACCCTCTCCGAGGCTGACCAGGCCGCTGTCCAGCTTATGTTGTCTCTTTCCCTTGAGGAGAGGTCGGTCTGGCCTCTGCTGGACGATCTGCTTCTCAAGACCATCCTGTGGTCTCCCGGTAGGCGCTTCTCTTTCTTTCCGCTTTCCCTCTCGCTTACCCTGATCTTCTTTCCATCTGCAGAGATGGCTGGTCATGAATTTGCCCGCAATGTCGACGAGCTCATCCATCGGGGATCCAGCCGAAGTCGAGGGAACCCTTCAGGCCAGGTGCCCCATCGCATGGTTGAGGAGGAGGTACGTCAGGCCGAGCCTGTGATAGGAAGGGTGGAGCCCATGGTCGCGGCTACGTCACTCCCCATGGCCGCGACGAATCTCCTCGTAGCGGAGGCTACGGGGGCCGAACCCTCCCGCTCCGCCCAAGCAGAGGGAGGCAATGATGGCACCGGGTCGGCCCCTCGCGTGCCCGTGGGTGGTCGCGACGTGGGGCGTAAGCGCTCCCCCCCGATGTCTGTCGGGCCCAGCGAGAGGAAGAGGAGGAAGGATAGTGGGGAGGTCTGCCCTTCGGTGGCTCCCGGGGCGCCGGTTGCCTTGGGCGAGACCCTCCCGTTGGCCCTGGTCGCCACCCCTGTTGCCTCTGCCGAGCCGTCCTTGGTGGGAGCTGGTGCCATGCTGGCGAGCCCCGAGGTTACGCCTGGGGACTCGGTATTTGTCGATCGAGCCATGGCCATCCATCTGGCACATAGCACCGCCCTCTCGAGGGACCGCTCTCTTCTGGAGAGAGCCCCCTCCGACCGACTGTCGGACTCCTTAGTCTGGCAGCTTCAACAAGTTTGGTTGCTTTACTGCTTTCAAACCCGCCTCCTGATTCCTCTTTAGCGTAACTTTTTATTCCTTGCAGGCCACTGTGATGGCCGTCGAGGCACAGCTCCGGGCGGCCCTGGCGAAAGACCTCGAGGAGTCCTCGGCTCGGGAGCATTTGAGGGCCGGGACGACCGAGGTGGCTGCCAAAGAGGCACGTATGGAGGCCCAGCAGCTTCGACGCTGGGTGGACGAGCTTGCCTCTGAGGTGCTGGACCTCCAGGGGGCACTGGCTGACGCTCAGAGGTCAGCCCGAGAGGCGGAAGAGGCGTTTTGTCGGAAGCGGGCCGATCCCTAGAACGAGCTGGGAGCCCTACGTCAGATGACCTGGTTCGTCGAGGAGGTGGAGAGGGGCGTTGACGGGGTCCTGAGGCCCCGAATCACGGAGGTCCTCAGGGAAGCCTTCGGCTCCTACGAGGACCTCCTAGCCCCCTGGATCGTTGAGGTCTTTCGAGACTCCTTCCAGCGGTTCACGGAGCGTGCCCAGCAGACGCTCCCACCCCCGACAGGTCCCGCATATACCCCATGCTCATATAGGGTTTTGGGGGCCCCTAGAGCTCAGATCTGTGTCTGTCCTAAGTTGGACGGACCACATGGGCATAAAAGCGCAGCGGAAAATCAAAAACAAAAACTAAGACTAGCTAAACAATTTAGCTAGGCTCTGAGGGAGCCAGAACCTAGCCCGATCTATGCCAACTTGGGTGGATCTGACCACCCCAAGTGGGATCTATTCTACAGCGACAAAATTAAATCTACACTAAAATTGCTTAACCACATACCCGGAGTCTTGACCCTGGAGCGGGCAAGATGTACTGCACCGTCTTCTCATGCTCCTTGTAGCCGAACCGCCTTTACTCGATCCGCCCGAGCCACCTCACTCCCTCGAACCGATCTGCCCGAGCCGACTCCTGCCTTCGAGCCGATCACACGCGGTAGAAAGTTTCACTTGAATAGACCCGTGTCGTAGACGTCTAGATCCGAATCCAAACCCCCATCGTAGTCTTGCTAGGACTTGTCCGGAGAATAGGAAGAAGAGAGAGAGAGAGAGAATAGTTTAGTCGTAGATCGACCTTGCTCTAAAATCTGGAGCTACTCGATCGAGGACTTGGTGCATCTTTCAACGAAGAGAGTGCACCCCTATTTATATAGGGAGTTGGCACTCTCCTTTCGTTGTGAGCAATATGGGACAATTGCTAAATTGAAGAGAATTTAATTAAGCAAATTTAGCTTAATTGAAGTTTAGTAAGCTTTTCATAAAAGCAAACAACGAATTAATTCTCTTCACTCATTAAACTTTAGACAACAAACAAGCTATCAATTCGAAGGGCTTCGAATGGTGAATGCGTAGGAACCAACGACGACGAATTTCGACTTCGTTTGACCCCTCAAACAATTGCCCAAAGATGGGCAAAAAATCAATTTTTCGTAGCCGTCATTTGGGGTTTCAAAAAACCCTAAAAACACTTAAGTTGCGGGCGTGCCCGCCCAAGGCAAGGTGGGCGGGCCGGCACCGGTAGGGCAGCGGGCGTGCGCCTGCGGCTGCAGCGGGCCATGCCCGCTGCAAGCAGCAGGCACTGGCCCGCTGCAAGCAGCGGGCCCGCAGCTACAGCGGGAGCAACGGGTGCTGGCCCACTGTGCAGCGGGTCGTGCCCGCTGTGCAGTGGGCGTTCGTCCGCTGCAGCCAGCGGGCTGCGCCCGTTTTCCCTTGCAGATGGGCTTGTTAGCCCATTGGGTCTAACTCACTTTGCCTTGGACTGTTATCGCATTTCTGGGCTCATTTGAGCTCCGATTTGGATGCTGTTTGAACCTGTGTATAGACTGGGACGATCTCATCACCTAGGTAACCCTTTCTAATGTATTTGTTCCTACAAATATTGTCGCAACCAATTTACGACACGTTTAATCCTTGTTTGCATCAAATGCAACATTGTCCCTATTGCATTTACGACTTAAGTTCACAACTAGCTTTGTGAATATCAACTATTCAATATCATCAAATAAATCTCTCTGAATTAATCTTCCTATTACTAAGACATGAACGCTACTCGGTGTGAGATCCTACAGCCTGACCTTACTACAGGTTAGGGATCAAAACCCCTAGATGACGATCATCACGAGCAGTAGTTGTCGTCCCTGTTTTAGAATCATCATAACGTGATCGACCCATTGACAAAAGCATCGTTGGGTTTACTTTGGCTATGTCAGTGATGAATGTCGTTAACTATAGTCCCTTCGTCAAGACTGTGTCCATGTTGGCCTAGGGTATGGTTTACTGTCAACTCTATTAGACAACATTGGTCAGTATACGATGGTCTTAGTTGTATTTACATTGTACTTGTTATGACGTACCCCGACCGAGGATTAACACAAAGAACGTACTAAGCCTGTGACACTAACTTCCCTTTAACGGAAGTGACGAATCCCATCTTAGTCATCTACTCGCCTCGAGAGCTTCGGGTGCAACCCAACCTAAGATCTTTCAGCAGGCCCAGCCTCGAAGCTAGATCATAGGTCTAAGCTACACTGTTCACTCACAGGTTCATACAGATGACTTCAGGTCTTAAGGACCAGCTTACCTATCATCACCCTAGAGTTATTATAGACAGTTTAGTTAAAGGTAACCATTTAATAACTCTAAGTTGGTCGTTCAGTGAAATCATTCTCCAATGAGCACCTGTCTCATCTCTGACTTTACCAAGTCGAATGACTATGAGGTCATCATTACCCTATGGTAAGACTATGACACTGTGGTCTATCTGATGTGTTGATATCCGGTTCTCAACACATCTATGACCACGAACCGTTTAAGACTTATGTTTCTATTCGGTCGCTTACTACTCATAATCGAGATCTTATCTGAATACGTAAGGACCTAACTAGAAGTCTATGGACATTATCTAAGTATATAATATAATCGATTTCATAGTTAGAATAATGGATACCATATGTTGTATGAACAAGACGTATACTTAGGATAAATCGCCTTATGGGCATATATCCTCCTACATCTCCCACTTGCACTTAGGCTATTTATCTCGGTATCTCATACCGTTATAGCATATCAGTCACTTTGACATTTATGACAAACCTAGGAGTGGGTTTACTAACGAGTATCTATAAGGCATTTTAATGGATATTTATTAATACATCTCTTGATCACACAGGGTTGATCCTTTGAAAAATGATTTGGATCAATTTTTCCTTTCTTTGTATAGCTAACAATTAGCTTATACAATCTAGATGTAGGGTCTAACATTTCTATAAGTCAGTCGCAGCTCATTCCAATTTTCTTGTGTCAACATGTCAAGTACATGCTGACACCCTAAGTCTCTATATATACGATTAAATCAAAACCATTTTGATTCAATGTTCTATGTCGATGATTCAAATAATTTGGAAATCCTTTTTACTTAGTTCGAGAAACCGGAACTAAGTATACGAGCTAGCTCCCACTGACTTTAAGAATTACTTGGTTAAGTACTTCAATTTTATATCTAAATCATATTTAGATGAAGACATAACCATTTGATATGTGCTTTAGATGGAATGTACTATTGTCAGGTTGGGTTCGACGAATGAGTCAAATCAAGATCGGTTTAAGGAATCTTGACATTGACTCACTTAATCAAACGTCCTACACTGTATGTTTCCCTTTACTACATTTAATATTAACTCTTTAAGAATCAAATGTAGTATATTAAGTATTAATCTTAATATGCGTATAATTGCGCTTACACACAATTTATGTGCTCCTGGAACTTATACTTAACTACTGATTGACTATAACATTAAGTCAGCTCCAAAGCAAAATTTTCTGAAGCTTCGCATCATAGTTCGAGAATTTTCGCAACCAACTCAGAAAGCCACAATCATAGAAATTTAAGCCAATCTCAATCAAATCGCAATTTCAACAGAAAGCACATTTCCGAGACATTCATTCAAACAACGGATTCATAAAAGATGAACCATAATATGTTTATCAAATAAACTTTGAGTGGTGGACACTCAATCATTGTTTTAACTTTAATGAATGATACATTTTATTCAACTAAAATTGAGTATCAGTTCCTTCTTCATGTCTCTCGAAGTCTTCGCACGGCCCCAGCAGCAACGATTGCTCAGATGCCGACTGTCCTCCGAACTTCTTCCAATCTTTGCTTCATTTCAGCCACCTGTATACATTACACAGATGTCTCAGTATCTCATACTATGTGATTGGGAATAATTATGCTTCATTGAATTTAATTTGTTGTACCTGAGGTAGAGGCATCAATATGCCCCTTCTTCTTTTCTGTAAGATAAATCTTGCAGTTCCTCTTCCAATGGACAATCTTATGGCAATGGAAGCACTCAGATTTTGACGGGGCCCCTTTGGTCTTTTTCTTCCCTTTCTTCGCCATGGTAGGTTGCGGGACCAGCCTCTTCTTACCCTTGCCTTTCGGCCGGTCTGAAGAAGCAGAGCCAACAACCAATGCAGTTGTTTTTTCTCAATCTCCTCAAACTGCCTAACCATATTGAGGAGACCAGGAAGATCCATTTCAAGACTGTTCATTATGAAACCAGTGATGAAAGGCTTGAAGTTTAGGGTTAAAGAATTAAGGATAATGTCCACGGACATCGCATTGTCCAGGACAAAACCCAACTGGGCGGCGTCCTCCATGTACCCGATCATCTTGATGACATGATCTTGTACGGGCCCTGCCTCCATCTTTGTGCCCCAGAGGTTGCTAGTGGCTTCAAACTTGGCAGCTCTAGACCACTTGCCGTATAACTCTTGTGCATTTAGAAGCATACTTTGACCATCCAAATGTTCATGCTTCCTCTGCAGTTAGTTAATCATCGAAGCCAGAGTAAGGTGATTGCGCCCGGATATACACCCGAAAAACGACTTGTAGTCTTACCGCAAGCGCACAGTGTAGTGGCAAGCGGGTATCGAACACATGGAGGACAAATGACAGTATGTTACTTTGATTACCTAGCTATCAAGAGAATAAGAGTATATTTGGTGTAATTGTCACAATAGTTCAAATAGCAAGAAATATCAATATAATAAAACGTCTAGGGATAGGAAATCCCCACTACGGACCGTCTCTTATCCTTCTGAATCATAAATTTTGTTGTTGCTAAGCTTGAATATAGGTGAACTAGTAGCAACTTAATGTAGAACCAAGCTCACGCTCTCGCGCTATTGCCGGTCTATAGCAAACTTAGAATAGAGCCCACTCTCGTGCAAACTCTCCCCTAAGCCGCTAGCATGGAGATCGACATCATCGTCCAATCGCCTTGCGAGCCCACTCTCATGCAAACTCGAGCTACGATCTAGGTTATGATAGTTCGTATTCGTCCAATCTCTTGCAAACGAATATTAGTATAGATTCATAATTAAAAATCCTAGCTTTGGTCCAATCTCTTGCAAACCAAATCTAGAGAATTTCAATTATTAATCTAAATCGAATATCTAGGCCTTCCTATCAATTGGGATCCAATCTCCTGCAAATCCCAATCGATATGAATTCCTAGCTACTCGTAATAAATCAATCACAACCTAACCAATATCAATTTTAGCAACAAATCTATAAATTCATCACAATTCAAAGATCGGGTCCATAGGGTTCATCCCCATGCCCTAGAACGACGGAAATACTCACTAATCATCATGAAGATCTCAGAAATAACAAATTTAATTATGGCACAATTCATTGCAAAGAAGAAACAATTCATAAAAATGAGTTTTTAACAAGAAAGAACAAACCAATGATGTCGCCAATGATCTCCAGCTGAGATTTCACAAAAGAATAGCCGTCAAAAACCTAATAAAAGTCTCTAAAAAATAATTCAAGTCTCTCCTAAAACTAATTCTAAAACTAGTTTAAATACAAGCCAAAATCGTCCAAAAATCGTGACAAAACTGCCCCTGCGCAGCCCAGAATTCGCAGTCCTAGCAGCAGTCGGAGAGGGTCACTCGGCCAAGTGACCCTTGTCACTCGGCTGAGTGACAAACCCTGTAAAATAACAGTAACTTCGGGGTTCTCAGGGGTCTGTCTCTCTGGCTGACTTGGCCGAGTGGGCTTCTTCACTTGGCCGAGTGAGCAATCATGCTCGGCCGAGTGGGCTTCCTCAGAAATTCCAGTAACTTGGCAGCTTCTCTGGACGAATTCTCTGTACCACTCGGGCGAGTGAGCATTTTCAATCGGCCGAGTGAACTTCCCTGCTCGGCCGAGTAAACACTGAAAATTTGTTGTGCGTATCCGTTTTACTCGGTCAAGTACAGCTTCTGACTCGGCCGAGTGAGTAGCCTACTCGGCCGAGTGGGCTATATCTTGGCTCCTTTCTTCTCCTTTTTGCCTCCTCGTCGATCCTATGGAATTCCTTATTCTTCCACTCAACCTCTATCGCTGATAAGTCCTTAAATAAGTCGTGGGTGACACTCCGAAGTACGTGAAAATCCTTTGATCTCATTTTCGCTCCAAATCGCTCCATATCTCCTGAAATACGACGAAAACAAGAAATAGTGAAAAGCAACGTGATATCGTCGAATAATCATGAAAAACACGATATGGGCGATCAAAACGTCATGAAAACATGCAAAAAAGGTGTAAAATATGGAGTGATCAAAATCCCCCAAGCTTACCTCTTATTCGTCCTCGAGGAAGATGAGTAAAAGGCGAACCCGATGGGGAAAAATAAGGAAAAGTAAAAAGAGGATAGAAAAGAAAACAAAGAGGGAGGCGCTAGATCATTTTCAGCAGGGCGTGGATTTGCTTACTCAAATAGCATATAGCGAATAAAACACATGCCAAAGATTTTTATCTCGATATCATGATCATATAGGGATGCATTCAAAGTAGAAACTCAAGAACGTCAAAATAGTGTGAAAGATGGCATCATTCTAGAATTAGCATCATCTGAAGCATCTAAAGCGGTATACACAATCATAGACCATACACTTTTCAATTGAATGCTTTCTATTTGTAGTATAAGAAGTATCACACGATGTGAATCAATAAGAATAGAAATGAGTGGTTTTCATGAGATGCATGCTAAGTTTCAATTCCCGGATTTCGTAAAACTTTTAGTAATCTCACCTAGTATAGAAAATTACCTAGCTTAGGTTGTCATGCACGGTCAAGTAGTCACACTCTCACACGTTATTGGATCCTCTCCCCCAAGCTTATCTATAAGCGTGGTGGCATAAGATAAATCAATAAGCTTATTCCCCATTTTTTGAAGCTCCAAAAAAATAAAAATAAAAGAGGGGAGAAAGAGAGAAAGAGTATGAGATGGGATCATGTATGAGCTTCTTTTCTCTTTTTTTCATAATCAATATATATACAACCGTGATTCCAAATCAAAAGATAGAGAGATATACACGAATATTTTTTTCTTTTTGATTTTGGGGGTGTTGGAACATAGATTTTTGTAGCAAGGGAATATGCCAATATAAGAATCGCTAAAGGGTGATTCACCAATGATTTTAAGTATTTAAATAATGCTCAAGATATGTGGAGAAAGAAATATATGTAACACTCGGTTCACTCTATAGAATGTGCACGACAACTTTCAGCAGGGTAATGTAATCTACTCAGCTTGATCTTAGAAAGTAAACTAATCCAGTTATATCAACCTAGCATACATTCAATCAACCTGAAAGTGAAGCGTACAATTTTCATGCAATAAGAAGTGATATAAGAAAGCAAAGCAGTACTCCAAATTTAAGCAAACAATGCGTGAAGCTTGGTGTGTTTTCTATGAAGAGTATACATATAAATCATCAGACTCAGCTAATAAAAGAATTTCATCCACATTCATAAATGAAAAGGCGGGTTACTATCTCAAATGCATAGCAAGACATATCATATGATATCTGAAATAAAAACAATGGCATGACAAGATAATATGCATATAGAGATAAGCAAATACCACGTCGTCGTCGTCACAGAAAATTCATCTCTAGCAAAAAGGATAAAAGAAATAAGGATAAAAGGAAAATAAAAACTACTGTACAATGCAGCACACTCAAAAAGTAAGAAAAACGTGATGCATGAGAAAAAATGAAAAAGTGGGTGAAAATAAGTGTAAAAGCAAAGAAATGTGGGAAAATAAAAATAAAAATAAAAGGCGACTAAAAACAAAAAGTGCGTGAGAACTCACTCCCCCAAGCTAAAGTGCACAGTGTCCTCAATGTCAAAAGTGTGGCACACCGAGAGACAAGATATGGGTGGGGGGGTGAGGATGTATGCATGATGAAAATAGAATAAAAATATGATATGGGTATGCAAGTGATGCATGCAGAGATCAAAATAGTACTATGTAAGTGTCCCCAAAAGTACTCCCTCTCTCCCAAAAAGATATAGACATATATGAACAAAAAGTGATCAAAACGTGTGTGGAGGAGGGGTGCAAAATCAGCAGGCTCAAAACATCCAGCATAACAGCAGGAAAAATATGGAAGGCATCCAGTGTGTGCCTAGGTAGGTGGGGGTGCACCAGCACCGTCCTGTGGTGGAGGTGGTGGTTGTGGATGCTGCTGGGTAGGTGTAGGTGGCTGAGGCAGTCGCTCAAGAATCTGGTTCAGGCAAGCCTAAATACCAGGAAGTATAGCGACGCGGGACTGGACAGCACTAACTATAGCGGAGAGAGCCTGAAAATCTCCTCTAAGCCCACTAACTGCCTCCTCTAGAGCACGGAGGTGCTGAACTAGGGTGTCGGGGGGAGGTGGAGCAGAGGGTCGAACAGGTCAAACAGGTGGAGAACGGGGCTGTCTTGTACGGCTACCGTAAAGGATAGGTGTGACTGTGGGGTGGTGCTGTGGTGCTGTGCTTACTAAGTGTTGCTCAGCCTCAGTGGGAGGCTGAGACCCAGGAATGGTCGAAGAGGATGGAGCACCAGCAGAGGCTGAAGTGGTGGCAGACGACGAGGCGGGCAGAGAGGTCAATGATGCAGACATGGGGACAGATATCATGACACTCTCGGAAAAGATAGCGGCATTGGAGACCGAAGAGTCGACGGCTGGGGAGACCGTGAAGTGTACAGAAAATGACTCCCCAGAAGTCAAGAACAAGAAACTGGAAAGGGACTTCACCGCGGAAGCAAAAGAAGGCTCGCCGCTCTCAACTATGGTGGTAGGGCGCTTGGGGCTCACTGCAGAGGGATCTATGGGTATGGGCACAATGGTGGTGGTGGTGTGGGTGGACTCAGCTAAAGTGCTCCTGACACTAACAGACGTGTGGACAGAGGTGTCGGGAGGTACAGACTGATCTGGTGCAGGCTGATGTATCACGGGGTCAAGGGGCGGAAGGAGGGGCTTCTGCTGAGCACCCTTAGGCTCAAGCACGTACGCAGTGGGGATGAGGAGATCCATCGCTGGAATCCACTCTCCGCCAGCGGTTCCAATATGTGTCTGAGCAGGGCTCGGAAGGATCATATAATCAGCACTATGGGGACCGTACAGCCACACCCAGTGGTGCTGACCATGAGGACGAAGCATCCTCATCTGGGCCATAACATCTATGGAAAGAGAAGTGGGGTCTGGTGGTCTCAGCAAGCCAGCAGGGAGGTCAACTCTGCACAAAAGGGCCAAGAGGGTAATCAGACCGCCGCAACAGATGGGCATCCGAGCGCCAACAGAAGTAATGATGCGGTCGATGTACCAACTGGCGATATCAATCTCTACGGCGGGGACCAAAATGTCTCATTCTCGCTCGTAAGCCCGCGATCGTGTCATCGCGTAGAGCATGTAGAGCTCAGGCGTCGACAACGTCCCCGGGTGGTGGGCTCCGAAAGGTGCTCTCTCTCAAGCGTAAGAGTCCGTACAAGTAGTAAAATCTGGGAGTCCAGATGTCGAATCCACGGGAAGAAATCTGTTGCAACCACAATTCAAATCAAATAGAAAGCCTACGAAAAGAAACTAACCACTTCAATAATGATGGCGATGTGATGATTTTAATGGTGGTGAACAATGCGAACAAAGAAATTCGTGTATGAAAATACCAATAAAAAGTATGCACATGGTATGGGTTCGTTAGGATCAATGATTTGTACTAATTTGGTTGATGAATATAACACAATGAATTCTCTTTTTGAGAGCAATTCACCAGAAAATATTCAATATAACTCAATGAATTCTCCTTTTGGGAGCAATTCATCGGAAGATGCCCTTTTGGGGGTTCAAACACAAAATTCAATAAGATCGTCGCTAAAGTTATAATACGATATGAAAATATCTTTTTGAGAGATCAAAACTACGATATGAAACTTCCTTTTGGGGAGATCAAAACTCACCCTTTTGGGGCGATCATCAACTCAATCACTTCTTTTGGAAGATGAAAAAGGCGATTTAATAACAAAGATTATAACTTTAACGACGTTTAACGGTTTAGCACGACGATATTCAACCAAAATAACACAAATCACATCTCCTAACTACTCCATACCATGCACAAATAAGTTTTAGCTACTCATAATGCAAAAATAAACAACTTCCATAGCAAAATACATCAACTTTATAGCAAAATACGCTAGAAAACACCAAAATACGGGGTTTGAGTTAAAGAAAATATCACCAAATCTCCAAGTTTCAACTTCAAACTCTCTGGAAATAATAACAATAGCCTCTGGAATTTTACAGAATTTTACAGAGGGGAAATACGGCTCCTAGAGCCTCCAATACGCCCAAAATACGCCCCAATCTGCTTGTATACACCCAAAAACCCTAGAATACGCTTAAATAATAGGCTTGCGGGTTTAAGTTGCTTAACGGGTTGCAAAACCCACACCCGAACTGATCTGAACCGCAGATCTAGATCGGAGCAAATATAGGCCGTTGATCTAAGCGGGATTAAACGTGGAAAGGCCACGTGGTCATCAATATTTGTGCTCCGCCCGCATCCGTTACTCGACGCCCGCATTGCATCCGAATTCAGATCGGATTAGTTTTTGGCCATCGGATGCTGGATCGGACGCTTCAAAACTCGCCACGTCGTCCGCTCTCGATCGTCATCAATTCAAAACGCGGGGGCGTTTCTGTCCGAAGGATTGAAGATCGACGCTCGACATCTCGCCACGTCGCCTAGAGCTGATTCGAATTAATGTTTGCTGCGAACCGTCCGATTGAAAGGACAGCTGATAGATCCTCGCCACGTGGCCATTTGCTTTTCCTCCCGCTGCTTCGATGAGGGCGGTTGTCGACCGTTCGATCACCATCGAACGGGCTGCTTCGAGACGCGTCGCCGATTAAATCAACACCGCCCGATCCGGCGGGGAAACGAGGGGATCTCGCCACGTGGCCCTAGAAATTCCGCTCCGATACAAATCGCGGGGTGCTCTGTGTGCCGTTGGATCGCGAACGAAGGGTCCGGAAGCGGCCACGTCGCCCGTATCTGAGAGAATACGGGATGAGATCTCAGCGGTTGGATGCCACGGGAAAGAGGTGGATGCGTGCCACGTGTCACTGCCCGATTGGACCGCGACCGTATATTCGTATTTATTCCGTATTTCTTGCGTATTTCCTCATTTTATTGGTATTCTGCATTCATAAATACACAGTAATTAGCACAGATCTCAGAAAAATACAAATAAATAGTCGTTGGAATCGTGAGATCGAGACCAAGCTAGGAAAAATATAAAGAGTGCAGAAATGTGTCGTTAAATGCTGTTTTGTGCTCAAATAGTGTGTTTTCTCTAATAAATAAATGTGTAGAAAATACGTATGAATTAGAGATAAATTTAGCATCATGTGAGCACAAAATAGGGCTAAATGGGGGGTTAAATATGTAATATTGAACCCGAATCACACCCCCCAACTAGCAATTTGCTAGTCTCTAGCAAAAAGAGCGATTAATACGGATGAGTAATAAAACAATAAGTTCTTTCAAATTGCTCATGGCATGGCTCAATAATACGCATTCCAACATGATCTTGACCATCAATATACACATCCATGAACAAAATCAATCACATGATATTTTCTCTAATTTAGTATGAATAAATAACATGCAAGTATCGTTTTGCGCAAGCGAAAGTATAACACGTCGTGTTTCTCTAGTTTTCTTGTTTCCAAGGAATTGGCCAATCAAAACAATCATTCAAGACATGGGTATTGAAGTTGCTTAGTATATTCACCATTTCTTTTCTTTTATTCGTTCCGCGTAACGCGCATCAAGCAACATTCTCAGAAAAATATATAACTTGGATCGCTCCATCAAATGAGTGAGTTTCCTGTCAATGGCTCCCAAATCAGACGATCATAGGGCATTAGGCCAAGAAGGACCCCTCGGACTGTACTACTCGAGCCAACCAAGTTATGTTTTTAGTGACGTACTTCTTTGTTCATTTTTCTTCATTCATTTTTCATTCATTTTCTTTTCTTTTCTATTTTCATTGTAAGCAACTCAACACCCATATTTTCAAACATACGCATTAATGACCATGGCCACATTCCTCTTCAACTGGAAGACTATTCCAATAAATCGTGTATACTTAAGCTTTTTCATCACATTAGCATGCGTGAAATAAATTTAAACTATTTCGAGATATTAATCAAGGAAATTGAAATTTTTTTCATGAATAGCATATTAACGGTAATTCCATGAAGGAAAAATAATTTAATCAAGCCATAAACAATTCTTAGAACTCAATTAATGTGTAATCATCCGTATTTGAGGCATATGAAGGAGTTTTAAAATGATGAGATTTGGTGATCTAAAAAAATCCTAAGGTCTCATACACACCCCCCAACTAAATATGGACATTTTCCTCAATGTCGAAAGGGGTACGAGTTTATTCAAGCAAGCAACCTAGAAAGCATTTAAAAACTACACTACTGGAAAAAACACACCGTGATCAAATGGCGGATCCCGAATCTTTAATTGTGGAGGAAGTTGTTCAATTTGCTCCTTGCGCTCCTCGACGAGTAATTTTCCTCCAATGACTAAACTGGACTCCAGCAACACAACTCCAAGCATCTCTATAACTTGTTTGCCAATGTCCTACGAGAGATGAGTTATGTCAGTCCAAATTAGTTTAAGATTCTTCGCAATAAAATTATTCCAAACGTAGTCATCAAAATAAGTGAAAGAAATTAAAGCAAGTTGACGACTACTCACTGAAAGATATGCACTACTCTCTATACGATGCTCGATCAATGGGGAGAGGGGTAAATGATTTTGGGACAAAACTGGAGGAGGGCATGGTTCTGACTCCATGGCGATAATCTCAAAACCCTTGTCCCTAGCTGTCTCCTCCCCTCGTTTATCCAAAATTGCTAGCTCGTCCTCTCTTTTGCACACACTTTCTGCCATGTATATATTTATATTCGTGTCCTCAACGTGACATGGCTTGCTCGATTTTCATGCAATAGAAGATAAACTCGTATTAGATTCTTTAAATTGAGTTTCAAAAGCATTACCTTCTTCTACGCAAGTGGCAATCAAATTAAGATCTTCAATAGATTTTGAATCTGCCGGCTCCGAGCAAGGAAATTCTCCTGGAATTGATGGGATGTGGCCTCCTGTGTCTGAATAATCAGGTAAACTTCCTCTTTCAAGGATTGCAGAGGTACGTCTACGCTTTGCTCTTCTTGATCAAGGCACGAAGGCTCCGTTGAATCGCGCTCTGAAGTCTCTTCCATAGTGTCTTCATTTTCTTGCAGAGACTCCATGTATTCCCACGCCATTGTCGGCGTCATGCCTCCCAATAATTCCTGCAGCTGTGGTCGTAGTCCATCTAGGAAGGATACCATAAGCTGGTCATTTGTGTACCCATGCTGCGGATAGCTCGATAGTATGTTCGTGAACCTCCTCCAGGCCTGAAAGAAAGTTTCATAATCAGTTTGATTAAAATTTACAATCTTGAGCTTTTCCATCCTGTGTTTGTGTGCATTAGCAAACCGTGCATCATACATATTGTTCGTGCAATAGAAATTCATATAATCCATTTTTTTAAAAAAATCAAAATAAATAAAAAAACAAAAGTTTATGTACAGTAAAGTGGAAAGATCTCACCGAAGGTCCTCTAAATGAAATAAACCGTAGTCACAAACCATTCCTCCCCGGCAACGGCGCCAAAAACTTGGTGGGCTCTGAAAGGTGCTCTCTCTCAAGCGCAAGAGTCCGTACAAGTAGTAAAATCTGGGAGTCCAGATGTCGAATCCACGGGAAGAAATCTGTTGCAACCACAATTCTAATCAAATAGAAAGCCTACGAAAAGAAACTAACCACTTCAATAATGATGGTGATGTGATGATTTTAATGGTGGTTAACAATGCGAACAAAGAAATTCGTGTATGAAAATACCTATAAAAAGTATGCACATGGTATGGGTTCGTTAGGAACAATGATTCGTACTAATTTGGTTGATGAATATAACACAATGAATTCTCTTTTTGAGAGAAATTCACCAGAAAATATTCAATATAACTCAATGAATTCTCCTTTTGGGAGCAATTCATCGGAAGATGCCCTTTTGGGGGTTCAAACACAAAATTCAATAAGATCGTCGCCAAAGTTATAATACGATATGAAACTCTCTTTTGGAGAGATCAAAACTACGATATGAAACTCCCTTTTGGGGAGATCAAAACTCACCCTTTTGGGGCGATCATCAACTCAATCACTTCTTTTGGAAGATGAAAAAGGCGATTTAATAACAAAGATTACAACTTTAACGACGTTTAACGGTTTAGCACGACGATATTCAACCAAAATAACACAAATCACATCTCCTAACTACTCCATACCATGCACAAATAAGTTTTAGCTACTCATAATGCAAAAATAAACAACTTCCATAGCAAAATACATCAACTTTATAGCAAAATACGCTAGAAACACCAAAATACGGGGTTTGAGTTAAAGAAAATATCACCAAATCTCCAAGTTTCAACTTCAAACTCTCTGGAAATAATAACAATAGCCTCTGGAATTTTACAGAATTTTACAGAGGGGAAATACGGCTCCTAGAGCCTCCAATACGCCCAAAATACGCCCCAATCTGCTTGTATACACCCAAAAACCCTAGAATACGCTTAAATAATAGGCTTGCGGGTTTAAGTTGCTTAACGGGTTGCAAAACCCACACCCGAACTGATCTGAACCGCAGATCTAGATCGGAGCAAATATAGGCCGTTGATCTAAGCGGGATTAAACGTGGAAAGGCCACGTGGTCATCAATATTTGTGCTCCGCCCGCATCCGTTACTCGACGCCCGCATTGCATCCGAATTCAGATCGGATTAGTTTTTGGCCATCGGATGCTGGATCGGACGCTTCAAAACTCGCCACGTCGTCCGCTCTCGATCGTCATCAATTCAAAACGCGGGGGCGTTTCTGTCCGAAGGATTGAAGATCGACGCTCGACATCTCGCCACGTCGCCTAGAGCTGATTCGAATTAATGTTTGCTGCGAACCGTCCGATTGAAAGGACAGCTGATAGATCCTCGCCACGTGGCCATTTGCTTTTCCTCCCGCTGCTTCGATGAGGGCGGTTGTCGACCGTTCGATCACCATCGAACGGGCTGCTTCGAGACGCGTCGCCGATTAAATCAACACCGCCCGATCCGGCGGGGAAACGAGGGGATCTCGCCACGTGGCCCTAGAAATTCCGCTCCGATACAAATCGCGGGGTGCTCTGTGTGCCGTTGGATCGCGAACGAAGGGTCCGGAAGCGGCCACGTCGCCCGTATCTGAGAGAATACGGGATGAGATCTCAGCGGTTGGATGCCACGGGAAAGAGGTGGATGCGTGCCACGTGTCACTGCCCGATTGGACCGCGACCGTATATTCGTATTTATTCCGTATTTCTTGCGTATTTCCTCATTTTATTGGTATTCTGCATTCATAAATACACAGTAATTAGCACAGATCTCAGAAAAATACAAATAAATAGTCGTTGGAATCGTGAGATCGAGACCAAGCTAGGAAAAATATAAAGAGTGCAGAAATGTGTCGTTAAATGCTGTTTTGTGCTCAAATAGTGTGTTTTCTCTAATAAATAAATGTGTAGAAAATACGTATGAATTAGAGATAAATTTAGCATCATGTGAGCACAAAATAGGGCTAAATGGGGGGTTAAATATGTAATATTGAACCCGAATCACCGGGTCATACCTCGCAAGAAAAGTGGTCGCCATAAGGTGCTGTGCAATGCGGGGGCATGTGTGGAGGATGGCAGAGGCCTTGGCCCGACTAGGGTCAAAGGCGAGGGGAGATCCCGAGATACGTGTCCAAAAAGCGTGTGTGTCGAATGACGGGGGTGGGATGTGCATGGGGCTGTAGGCTCGGTCTGGGTCCGGGACAGGGGGCCACTGAAAGAATGCTCTAAGCATATCAAGAGTGACCTTGCACTCTCGATCCATCAGGCGAAATGAACATCCCCCAGGGGTCCGAGCAATAGAACTGAGGACCTCTAGTGTCGGGCAGATATAAGTGTCTGTCGACACCGATAAGAAATCACGCCACCCCACGTTGTCATACAACTGGAGTAGCCCCTCGAGTACCCCTAGACGCTCTAAATCAGCAAGATGCGCAAACCTAGAGGGTACAATCGAGCGATGGGAGATACGCTCAAATCTGGCGCGGTGTGCGTCATCTCTGAACGTAATCCCCATCGCATCGATAGCG
This sequence comes from Scilla litardierei, assembly GCA_030789695.1. Classification (NCBI taxonomy): domain Eukaryota; kingdom Viridiplantae; phylum Streptophyta; class Magnoliopsida; order Asparagales; family Asparagaceae; genus Scilla; species Scilla litardierei. The sequence continues at coordinate 10,916,762 of CM061137.1, read as the reverse complement.
GGGGCGGGCTGTGCCTGTGGTGGAATGGGCACAGTAGGAGGCGGCTGTGTGGGTGGTGGCAGGCTAGGTGGCGGGGAGTCTGCCCTAGCAGAAGAGGAGCCAGGATCGCCTGACCTCTTTCGCTTGGAAGCGGGCTCCCGAGTGCATGGTCTAAGACGTGGGGGCATGTGGCCCGTGAGGCGTACCCATCCAAGTGAAAATGCGAAGTGCTAAAATAATGGAACGAGTATACCTAAGCACGATGCGAGAACAAAAAAGTGTAGTGTGTGAAGAATCACCTCCTCTATGGAGCTCCAAGATATCCTGAATCTCCCTAAGCTCCCCCAAGCTAACCTGAAACACAAATAATCAAATCAACAATGAATATCAATATATATGGGGGAAGATAGGGAATGATAGATATATATGCGAATTAATTTAAATTAGGGGCTTAAGGGGCATATGGATTGGAGAAAAAGGCGAGAAATAGGAATTTTGGGGCGCAATGGAGGCGAAACGGCGAAGGGGCGGTGGCGCTGGCGGGTGCAGGCGGTGGCGGATCGTCGGCGACCGGGGACGGCGGTCGGCGACGGCGGTGGGGGCGGCTCGAGCAAGGAAAGAGCGAGATTCGGGCGAGGGGGAGTCAAATAGGCTCGGACGCAGCGGAGAAATTTGGGTAATTTTGAGCATTTTGGAATTCGTGCCGCGCCTGCTGGGTATATAAAGTTGGGTCACTCGGCCGAGTGACGCGTTCACTTGGCCGAGTGGCTCAGCGTTAAATTTTTTTTCGAAATCTCCCTATACTTACGACTTGGCCGAGTAGCTTTTCCCACTCGGTCGAATGGACAAGTTCCACTCAGCCGAGTGGCAAGGCCACTTAGTGATTTTAAAGCGTGGAGGGTATCAGATTCATCAGCCGAGTAACATAGCCACTCGGTCGAGTGGCATATAAACTACAGTAAAGGACAGAGAGTAGGTTTTTGGATCTTCCCTTATCAGTACCTTATTCAGCCGAGTAGGGTCTTCGCTCGGCCGAGTGACATGTACACTCGGCCGAGTGGCTTGTTATTTTCTGCACCGGCTCTCTGTTTTTGCTCCACTCTCTGTTTTTTCTTCTTTCCGTCAGTCTCTTCCTTCTCCTGGGGCCTGAGCGCGTTCCTAGAGTGCTCTCTCTTGCCATGGTCATCCTCCATATGAATGATTTCTCGTTCTCCATCTCCTGTCGTGAAAAATAGAGCCCGTTGTCACAATTTTTATTGACTCTAGACTCTAAACACTAAGAAAGATCTAAAACAAAAATAGAACTCAACTAAAAATAATATAAAACCATCCAGTTCCCTCCCGACAAGCGATCGTTTAAGGTCTTGAGCTCGACCCCTTAAGATATTCGTTTAGTGCTCGATATTCGGCGCATGTGAGATGCGCCCGTCAAACTTGCCGGGAATGCCATTTAGGTTTAGTTGTTGATGTTCGTAGGCTTTCCTCGGCTACCCCTCATCATGGGTAGTGTTGGGGGATAAGTCCCCTAAGCTAGAGCTTGTACCATTCTTTTTCTTCACCGGTGATGTCGATCTCTTATCCGGTGGAGCTTTCTTCAAATTGTTGGCTGTGGAGAGCTTGCATAGCTCCATTATTCTTGCGACATCAGCGTCGTCAACCATAAAGTAATCCGGTGGGTCCTCCAACTTTTCTCCATTGCTAGAAGTTTTGCCTTCTTCGAAGCCGTCATCGTGCAAGGCACCAATAGAATGTGGTATAGCTTCATCTATCACCTCATCGAGGAGGTCCACCTAATACACTTCCTCTTGATATGGCATATGCTTCAGTACTTTAGGGATATGGAGCTCCACCTCGATGTTTCCGACATTTAAAGACAAGGTGCCATCTCTCACGTCAACTATCACGCCGGCGGTGGCTAAGAAGGGGCGTCCAAGAATTAGCGATGTGTCGCCCTCCTCCTTGATGCCCATGATTACAAAGTTGCACGGAAAGCAAATTCCTCCCTGTACTTGGAGCGGTATGTTCTCCACAATTCCCACCGGCCTAGTACCTCGACTGTCCGCTATTTGTATTCTCATATCCGTCGGCTTTAAGTCGGTCCCCGTATTCAATTTCTTAAACATACTTTTGGGCATTAGGCTCACACTTGCTCCAAATCTACCAAAGCCTTTTGTAGCGGGACTCCTCCAAGTGTGCATGGGATACGGAAGCTTCTGGGATCTTTGAATTTTGTGGGCTCCTTCTCCTTCCGGGTGAACCATGTACCTTGCTCGGCGAGCATTTTCTTCTCCTTTCTCTTCTTTCCCGAAATCAAGTCTTTCAAGAACTTTGCATATGACGGGATCTCTACAATAGTATCCAAGAAAGGGATATTGAGGCTCACTCCTCGCAAGTACTCAAGAAATTTGGCTAGCCACTTCTCAATCTTAGCTCTTGCCAACCGTTGTGGAAAGGGTACCAGCGGCATATAGGTGCGCTCCTCATGTGGCTTTATAATTTCAGAATTTTCACCTTCTTGTGGCTCTTTTTGGCACTCCTCCACAATAGCCAGCTCCTTGTCATCCAAAATTTCTTCCATGGGCTCCTTGGTTTGAACCATGGTGGGAGTAGTATCCTTCCTGCCCCTAGTAGTAACCGCCACCACCACATTGATGTGGCCGGTATTTTCCCGTGGGTTTGGCTTCGGTTGAGCCGGTAATTGTCGAGTGTTTTTTTAAGCAACGCAAGTTACTCCGCTAGTTGTGCCACGACGGTATTGAGAGAATCTTGTTAAGCCATCAATCTAGCATTTATCTTCTTTTGCTCCACCATGAATTCTTCCACCCTCGCTTCATGATCCGATCTAGGTGGTGCTTGTGGTGGGTTGGGGGCTCTCTACCCTTGATTGTACCCCTGCGGCCTATATGGTCCCGCTTGTTGTCTAGGCATGTAGCTTTGTTGTGGTGGCCCTCTTGGTTGATATTGAGGTTGTGGAGGTGGAGGCCGAGCTTGAGGTTGTTGCGGTGGTGGGTTTAAAGCTCCATCATTATTAGCATATGAGAATCCCGAATGATTTCTCGTGGCCGGGTTTGCCCAATAACCGGTGTTCTCCGCAACCTATTGGACTTGCTCTATAGCTCCATCTCCTTGCTCTCCTCCAACGAACATAACTTGAGATTGGTCTTGCCAATCACTCATATTGCCTCCTGGTGTGATGTACGGGAGTTCCATGCGGATCGGTAATCAACTTCTCTAATCTCTCCACGACCTTGTGGAGAGAGTCAAACTTCGTAGAAAGCTCCGCTACGGCCTTGGCCTCATAAATGCTTGACGGCTTCAAGGAGGATGAAGAATGTCCTCTCTCGTCGCCACATTGTTGGTTGTTAGAGGCCATCTCCTCTAGTAGGGCCGTAGCTTCATCCGGTGTCTTGGATAGAATGGCTCCATTAGCGGTTGCATCTATAATTTGCTTGGTGCCCGGTTGGAGTCCATTGTAAAAGCTATGTACTAGCTCTCATGCTTCAATGCTATGATTGGGGCATTGGTGTTGGAGATCTTTAATGCTCCCATGCCTCGAATAGAGTCTCCTGTGGTCCTTGCTTGAAGGATATGAGCGTGCTCCTTATCTTGACTGTCTTGGATGGCGGGTAGAATTTATTAACAAAGGCACTCACCAACTCATCACATGTAGTAAAGCTCCCCGCCGCTTGCATCCTCAACCAATATAATACTTTGTCTCTGAGAGTGAATGGGAAGAGGCGCAGTCGGATAGCATCGACCGGTACACCGGGCATCTGAAAGGTGGCGCACTTGGACAAGAATAACTGAAGATGGTAGTGTGGATTCTCATGGGAGTTCCCATGAAATGGGTCTTGTTGCATTAAGACCATTAGTCCTGTTTTTAGTTCGAAATTATTGTCCGGCGTCAACTCTGGCATCGCAATAGATGAGGTAGTAGAAGTAGTCTTAGGCCGTAGCCTATCTCTGATAGATATTAGCCTAACCATGCGTGCCGCTAATTCCTCCGGTGTCTCCCGTCGGTTCATACAATCATCCTCTATAGCAAGTCTTCTCTCGGCCCTAAGCCTCATTGTCGTATGTTCGATCTCCGGATCAAATAATATTTCTTCTTGATTCTCATGTGATCTCGTGTACATGCACAGAAAAATAGAGCTTCAATGGAATTATCAGCACGATAGAGGAATAAAAAGATAAAAATAATAAAACAAAAAGAAATAACTAAGTAAAGAAAAATAAAATACAGTCGCCTCCCCGGCAACGGCGCCAAAAACTTGATCGCGCCCGGATATACACCCGGCTTGTAGTCTTACCGCAAGCGCACGGTATAGTGCCGAGCGGGTATCGAACACAGGGAGGACAAATGACAGTATCTTACTTTGATTACCTAGCTATCAAGAGAATAAGAATATATTTGGTGTAATTGTCACAATCGTTCAAATAGCAAGAAATATCAATATAATAAAATGTCTAGGGATAGGAAATCCCCACTACGGACCGTCTCTTATCCTTCTGAATCATAAATTTCATTATTGCTAAGCTTGAATATAAGTGAACTAGTTGCAACTTAATGTAGAACCAAGCTCACGCTCTCGCGCTATTGCCGGTCTATAGCAAACCTAGAATAGAGCCCACTCTCGTGCAAACTCTCCCCTAAGCCGCTAGCATGAAGATCGACATCATCGTCCAATCGCCTCTCGAGCCCACTCTCGTGCAAACTCGAGCTACGATCTAGGTTATGATAGTTCGTATTCGTCCAATCTCTTGCAAACGAATATTAGTATAGATTCATAATTAAAAATCCTAGCTTTGGTCCAATCTCTTGCAAACCAAATTTAGAGAATTTCAATTATTAATCTAAATCGAATATCTAGGCCTTCCTATCAATTGGGATCCAATCTCTTGCAAATCCCAATCGATATGAATTCTTAGCTACTCGTAATAAATCAATCACAACCTAACCGATATCAATTCTAGCAACAAATCTATAAATTCATCACAATTCAAAGATCGGGTCCATAGGGTTCATCCCCATGTCCTAGAATGACTGAACTACTCACTAATCATCATGAAGATCTCAGAAATAACAAATTTAATCAGACACAATTCATTGCAAAGAAGAAACAATTCATAAAAATGAGTTTTTTACAAGAAAGAACAAACCAATGATGTCGCCAATGATCTCCAACTGAGATTTCACAAAAGAATAGCCGTCAAAAACCTAATAGAAGTCTCTAAAAAATAATTCAAGTTTCTCCTAAAACTAGGTCTAAAACTAGGTTTAAATACAAGCCAAAATCGTCCAAAAAAATCGTGACAAAACTGCCCCTGCGGAGCCCAGAATTCGCAGTCCTAGCAGCAGTCGGAGAGGGTCACTCTGCCGAGTGACCCTTGTCACTCGGCCGAGTGACAACCCCTGTAAAATAACAGTAACTTCGAGGTTCTCAGGGTTCTGTCTCTCTGGCTGACTCGGCCAAGTGGGCGTCTTCACTCGGCCGAGTAAGCAATCATGCTCGACCGAGTGGGCTTCCTTAGAAATTCCAGTAACTTGGCAGCTTCTCTCGACGAATTCTTTGTGCCACTCGGGCGAGTAAGATTTCTCACTCAGCCGAGTGGACTTCCTTGCTCGGCCGAGTAAACAATGAAAATTTGCTGTGCGTATCCGTTTTACTTGGCTGAGTACAGCTTCTGACTCGGTCGAGTGAGTAGTCTACTCGGCCGTGTGGGCTGTATCTTGGCTCCTTTCTTCTCCTTTTTGCCTCCTCGTCGATCCTATGGAATTCCTTCTTCTTCCACTCATCATCTATCGCTGATAAGTCCTTAAATAAGCCATGGACGACACTCCGAAGTGCGTGAAAATCCTTTGATCTCATTTTCGCTCCAAATCGCTCCATATCTCCTGAAATACGACCAAAACAAGAAATAGTGAAAAGCAACGCGATATCATCGAATAATCATGAAAAACGCGATATGTGCGATCAAAACGTCATGAACACATGCAGAAAAAAGGTTTAAAATATGGAGCGATCATAAGGCACCTGGCCTTCTCTGTATCCCTCTGGTATAGCTTATAGGCTTCTTTTTCCTCGTAGGTCGAATCGTCATCGGGCTTCTCCGGAGCATCCTCGAACAGCACGTATCCAATCCCGGCTAGAGAAAGGACTAATTTAATGTTCCTAAGCCAGTCTTTATAGTTCGTTCCATCGAGCACGTTCTTCTCTACCGTATATCTTAGACCTGAATCCATTCTACAATTTTGTAGATACTTTAGTCAGTATATGTTCGTTGTATAGTTTCAATGGTTTCTAATAAAACTATATTCTCCCACTAAATTTATTAAAGCCATAATAATATACAGTTTATTATAAAATAACATTTGTGAGAGAGGGATCCGACTACCATGAGTCTGACAACCTTGAGTGTGTCTCAACAAGTTGTCCGATTCTGCAGTCGGTAGGCGAACTCGTCGTCAATCATATCAAATATGATTCCCTATCGATTTTACCCCTAGTTATTTGTGATCATGAGTGTGCTCATCCAGATCACAATGGCTAGCCTAGTCGGACCCTTGTTTTCGTGTCTAGCCTGACTTGCCCCGCCGCTCGGTGTGTGCACGACACGTCGGTTTGGGTCAGGACTTAGACTACATTCTTGGTTAGACTTACGCCGGTGCTCGGTGGACGAGACAACGGTTTGGGTCAGGTCAAGATGTTTATCAAGAAATCGGTTTCTATAAGATTGTCATGTCACGGCTTGAGTGTAGCTCAACAACCGAAACACGTTTCTTACAGTTGCCAACTCCTAAAACAAGGAGGGCTACGATTTCTCTTGAACAAGATTATTATCGTATTTGACTTAGGTATAGTCGATGGACTTACACAGTCATGATTCGACTCCTTGGTCCAGCGGACGCGGCCAGGGAATTGACTAAGCCAGGACCACTCGGCCCCTAAACTAGCTAGGGTGGTCCAGCAAACTTAGCCAATCACATTGACCGACATCATGATCCATTGAAGAAGTTTCATCAATTCTATGTTCGTCCAACAACTAAATGGCTTTTAATTAAAACTAGTTAATCCTTATCAACTAGTGGATCCTAAAATTCGAAATTTTATGGATTGGTTGAACAATTTTTATTGAGTCCTTATAAACTATAAGGTTCATACGTTCAACTATGTTACCCCAATCTAATTAGGATTTTAATAAAACAATTACAACGTATTTCAAACATAGTCTTTTTATGATAATCATCATTTAAACGATTTATTGCAATGATTGACAATCAAAAGGGACTACCCTAATCTGGTATTAGGTTTTGATGTTGTCTTGTTTATAAAAAAACGTAACATGTCACTACTCATTAAAATTTCATCTTATAAAATTTTAATCCGATAATGGCTAACCTAAAGAGTTCATGAATACATTATTCAACATGTCCATTAATAACATAAACCAACTAATTTAACCGCATAAATTAAAGGTTCATTTAGGGACATATAAAGAAAGCTTGCAAGTTAAAATTATCTATAACATAATCGAACAACTTGCAACACTAAAATTTAACATTTAAATATAAAGATTTAAAATTTAAAGCTTAAAGTATTTTATCACATAAAACTAGGTTTCATAAAATTATCAAATAATTTTAAAACCAAGGCTTTAAAATTTTAACGATACATTTTTAAGATTAAAATATCGCATAGAGTAATCTTAAAACCAATATGTAATTTAAAAGAAACAAATTTATTATTTCATCATATGAGAATAAAATTTTCTTTATATCACATATTCTTAAAACAATTCTAAAACCCTTTTAAAATCATTTGAAATTAATTTAATAAACTTTCGGATAAAGCCCTTTTTAAAAAATTTCAATCTTTATGTAACCAAAAATTAGAATTTTTCTATATCATCGCATGAAATAAAATATTCCTTTCCTTCTATGTTACATAAACTTTTAAAAAATTTTAAATGCATTCTAAAATTATTTTATCTTATAAAATAAAATTTTAAAACATTTAAACATGAGAGACCTATTTAAATTTATCGCATAAAATTTAAATCGTCTCAAAAAAAATTTCATGTTGTAAAACAAATTTAAAACATAAAACATTATTTTAACATAAAGTTAAAGTTGTCCGTATATTTAAAGCAAGCAATTAAAAGATTTAAAAATGTCGCTAAAATAGGTCTACAAGCATAACCGTGGCTTTGATACCACTGTAGGGGGTATCACTCTGATATCATTGCGACGCTGTTAAGGCCCATCATCCATGGCACCCTAGACCCATCACAAGATACCTCAAAAACTTGTTTTACGGCATGCCTCTCGACAACGCCCAACCTATCATAAGATCTCCATCTTATCAGGACTTGGTACAGTAAGAGCGATTACTTCAGGTCAGCGCATAACCCGAGAACCCGTACTCAAGCTCAACAAGCTCAGATACCACTGAAGGGGTTTTGGCGGGCCCCGAGAGCTCGGATCTGTGTCCGTCCTAAGTCAGACGGATCACAGGGGCATAAAAGCGCAGTGGAAAATCAAAAACAAAAACTAAGGCTAGCTAAACAATTTAGCTAGGCTCTGAGGGAGCCCGAACCTAGCCCGATCTATGCCAACTTGGGGTGGATCTGACCACCCCAAGAGGGATCTATTCTACAGCGACAAAATTAAATCTACACTAAAATTGCTTAACCACATACCCGAAATCTTGACCCTGGAGCGGACAAGATGTACCGCACCGTCTTCTGATGCTCCTCGTAGCCGAACCACCTTGACTCAATCCGCCCGAGCCGCCTCGCACCCTCGAACCGATCTGCCCGAGCCGACTCCCGCCTCTGAGCCGATCACACACGGTAGAAAGTTTCACTTGAATAGACCCACGTCTTAGACATTTGGATCCGAATCCAAACCCCCTTCGTAGTCTTTCTAGGACTAGTCCGGAGAATAGGAAGAAGAGAGAGAGATAGAATAGTTTAGTCGTAGATCGACCTTGCTCTAAAATCTGGAGCTACTCGATCGAGGACTTGGTGCATCTTTCAACGAAGAGAGTGCACCCCTATTTATATAGGGAGTCGGCACTTCTCCTTTCATTGTGAGCAATGTGGGACAATTGCTAAATTGAAGAGAATTTAATTAAGAAAATTTAGCTTAATTGAAGTTTAGTAAGCTTTTCATAAAAGCAAACTTCAACGAATTAATTCTCTTCACTCATTAAACTTTAGACACCAAACAAGCTATCAATCTGAAGGGCTTCGAATGGTGAGCGCGTAGGAACCAACGGCGACGAATTTCGACTTCGTTTGACCCCTCAAACAATTGCCTAAAGATGGACAAAAAATCAATTTTTCGTAGCCGTCATTTGGGGTTTCAAAAAACCCTAAAAACACTTAAGTTGCGGGCGCGCCCGCCCAAGGCAAGGAGGGCGGGCTGGCACCCGCTGGGCAGCGGGCGTTCACCTGGTGCAGCCAGCGGGCCGCGCCCGTTTTCCCTTGCGGATGGGCTTGTTAGCCCAATGGGTCTAACCCACTTTGCCTTGGACTGTTATCGCGTTTCTGGGCTCATTTGAGCTCCGATTTGGACACGGTTTGAACCTGTGTTTAGACCGGGATGATCCCGTTACCCAGGTAACCCTTTCCAATGTATTTGTTCCTACAAATATTTTCGTAACCAATTTACGACACGTGTAATCCTTGTTTGCATCAATTGCAACATTGTCACTCTTACATTTACGACTTAAGTTCACAACTAGCTTTGTGAATATCAACTATTCAATATCATCAAATGAATCTCTCTAAATTAATCTTCCTATTACTAAGACACGAACGCTACTCGGTGTGAGACCCTACAGCCTGACCTTACTACAGGTTGGGGCTCGAAACCCCTAGACGACGGTCACCACGAGCAGTAGTTGTCGTCCCTGTTTCAGAATCATCATAACGTGATCGACCCATTGACAAAAGCATCATTCGGTTTACTTTGGCTGTGTCAGTAATGAATACCGTTAGCTATAGTCCCTTCGTCAAGACTGTGTCCCTGTTGGCCTAGGGTATGGTTTACTGTCAACCCTATTAGACAACACTGGTCAATATATGGCGGTCTTAGTTGTATTACGTTGTACTTGTTACGACGTACCCCTGCCGAGGATTAACACAGACCGTACTGAGCTTGTGACACTAACTTCCCTTTAACGGAAGTGACGAATCCCATCTTAGTCATCTACTCGCCTCGAGAGCTTCGGGTGCAACCCAACCTAAGATCTTTCAGCATGCCTAGCCTCGAAGCTAGATCATAGGTCTAAGCTACACTGTTCACTAACAGGTTTGTACAGATGACTTCAAGTCTTAAGGACCAGCTTACCTATCATCACCCTAGAGTTATTATAGACAGTTTAGTTAAAGCTAACCATTTAATAACTCTAAGTTGGTCGTTCAGTGAACTCATTCTCCAATGAGCACTTGTGTCTCGTCTCCGACTTCACCAAGTCGAATGACTATAAGGTCATCATTCCCTATGGTAAGACTAAGACACAGTGGTCTATCCGATGTGTTGATATCCAGTTCTCAACACATCTATGACCACAAACCGTTTAAGACTTACGTTTCTATTCGGTCGCTTACTACTCATAATCGAGATCTTATCTGGATATGTAAGGACCTAACTATAAGTCTATGGTCATTATCTAAGTATATAATATAATCGATTTCATACTTAGAATAATGGACACCATATTTTGTATGAACAAGACGTATACTTAGGATAAATCACCTTATGGACATCTATCCTCCTACAGCTCCGAGCAAGGCGAGGTTCCAGAGGACGCTTCCTCCCGTGCCCTGGGGCCTTAGGCGGCCCTTCTCTATTTTGTTCCCCCTTGGCTTGTAATACCGAACAATTTATGTATACAGATTTTTTCTCGGTGATGCACTTTTTGCTCATTTTCTTGTTGTCTGGGTACTCTTTTGGCAGAGTTGCCTCCCCAAGGAAGGGGGCCCTTGGTCTCTTTGATCTTGGTTGCGTTTGTTCTGGTCGGGAAAACGACCAGCTTGTATCCCTTTATCATTCGTGGTGAGTGTGAAGGGTCTTTAGGACTTTGAGTCCGTCGACCCAATAAACCGGGGCCTTGGCGGTGCATCTCGGCCGACCTGCTGTGACTTTTCCCTCGTTCGCGATCCTTGAGCCTGTCGGGTGACCGCCTCGTAAACTGCGGTTTAGCCCTCAGTCTTACAGCCAATCGAGGGCTCAGCCTGTGGAGGGAAATCGCCCCCGGTCCCTCAGCTAACGGGACCATCCAGGCTGTAGGGGGTGTTGTCCCTGGGCTTATACCCATCTGATATTCAGACCTGCTGGGAGAGTTGTCCCCAGCCTTACGGTTGATCAAGTCGGCTGGTCTGCTGGGGGAGCTATCCCTTGGATTATGACCATCCGATGGTCCTGCCTGTTGGGGGATTTGCCCCCAGCCTTACGGACGGACTTGGTGATTGGCTGATCGTCCTGTTGGAGGAGTTGCCCCCAGCTTTACGGTCATTCGGGTCGATTGGTCAGTGGGGGGAGCTACCCCTTGGCTTATAACTAATCGACGTTCCCGCCTGCTGGAGGAGTTGCCCCCAACCTTACGGACGGGCTTGGTGATCGGCCTGCTGGGGGAGTGGCCCCCAGCCTTACGGTCGGTCGAGTCGACTGGTCTGCGGGGGAGCTACCCCTCAGCTTATGACCAATCGACGTTCCCGCCTGATGGGAGAGTTACCCCCAGCCTTACGGATGGGCTTGGTGATCGGCCTGCTAGGAGAGTTGTCTCAGCCTTACAGTCGGTCGGGTCGACTGGTCAGCGGGGGAGCTACCCCTTGGCTTATGACCAATGGACGTTCCCGCCTGCTGGGGGAGTTACCCCCAGCCTTACGGACGGGCTTGGCGATCGGCCTACTGGGGGAGTTGCCCCCAGCCTTACGGTCGGTCGGGTTGACTGGTCTGTGGGGGAGCTACCCCTCGGCTTATGACCAATCGATATTTTTACATGCTGGGGGAGTTGCCCCCAGCCTTACGGACAGGCTTGGCGATCGTCCTGCTGGGGGAGTTGACCCAGGCTTTCGATCGGTCGGGTCGACTGGTCTGCAGGGGAGCTACCCCTCGGCTTATGACCAATCGACATTCCCGCCAGCAGGGGGAGTTGCCCCTAGCCTTACGGACGGTCGGGTCGACTGGTCTGCGGGGGAGCTACCCCTCGGCTTATGACCAATCGACGTTCCTGCCTGCTGGGGGAGTTGCCCCAGCCTTACGGACGGACTTAGCGATCGTCCTGTTGGAGGAGTTGCCCCAGCCTTACGGTTGATCGTTTTGGTGCTCTCCCCCGGAAGGTGACTTCATGCATGTCCTGCAATCTATCGTCCAGCCGACTAAAGAGAGAGATGAAGATCTGTACTAACACGGTTCTTTCCATTCCTCGAACCCGGGTGTAAATTTGGAGGAAAACAAAATACGGAGAAGGCGAAGGCAAGCTAGCCTTGCCCAGGTGAGGTGGCTGTTGGTCGTCTCGCCAGCTCACTCGATGATGCGCATGGCCGTCTGGACCATATTCACCTTCTTCCCATTGTCCGATTGCTTGGATGTCCCTTCCCTGGGGGCGGGGGCTGAGTCGTCGGTGAAGTTCTTCAAGTGCCCCCAGCTGACCAGCTTCTCTATATCCTTCTTTAGGTGCCAGTTTCATCAGTGTCATGGCCGTTGTCCTTGTGATACTTGCAATACTTCTCCTCGTCATTTTCGCCCCTCTTCATCCTCGGAGGCGGCCTGCTAAAGTGCCCCTCCTTTTGGGCGTGCACGAGGACAACGTTCGGGGGCGCTCAGCCTGGAGGGTCGCAGCTCGTCCCTGCGCTACTTTCCCTTGGCCCTCTTCTCCTGTCGATGCTCATCAGGGCCGCGACGCTCGCTCTCGTCGCGCTTGGTTCCTCGCCTCGTTCCCAGTGGGTGGCCTCCGTCGTCCACGGCCAACGCCTCTTCTGTCAGCATGTAGCGCTTCGCCCTGGCTATGACGTCGTCGATGTCTTTCGGAGGACCATTGTGCAGCGATTTTCTCAGGCCCTTATGTCAGAGCCCTTTCTTCAGGGCCGTCTTGACTACCAACTCGGGACAGCTCTCCATATTCAGTCGCTCCACGTTGAAGCGGCGCATGTAGTGCCTCAGGGTTTCGCCGGGACCCTGCACCATATTGAACAGGAGCTCTGAATCCGGCTTTACCTTACACCCGGCCATGAATTGTTTGCAGAATTGCTGAGAGAGGTCTTCAAAGCTATCAATGGAACGGTTGAAAAGACCATGGTACCAACTCCGGGCTGCTCTCTGGAGGGTGGAATAAAAGCCTTTAAAAAGCAGGGTGTCATCGGCCCCTTGGAACGCCATGACCCCTTCATAGTCCATCACGTGGTCCGCTGGAACGTCCGTGCCGTCATACTTCTCCAGCGCCGGCATCTTGAACCTAGAAGGTACACGCGCCTCGGTTATCCTCCGGGACAACAGAAAACGGTCGCGACTGGCATTCCTCGGGAGTCCCTCAGTGCTTGCACCATTGTCGACTGGTCGAGGTGAGCCAGCGCGGTCACCTCGGGGGCTCGCCCGAGTTCCTGAAAAGCTGGGGGTGGGGATTGATTGGCGGGCGCTCCACTTTTCCCTCAGGTATTCTCTCTTCTCCATCCTTGCTCGACGGGGACTTTCGCTCCGTCGGGGTCGGTCCCCGAGGATCGGTGGTAGGCCGGCCATCGATTTTTCATGCCCGGTCACCGATTTGTCGAGCCTGGTCACCGAGACGAGGCTGTAATCGATTCACCTCCAGTTTGCTCGAGTCCCATCCCGTCGCTCACGCAGAGCGAGGTGGGAGTGAGGGATTTCTCCGGGATGAAGCCCGGCATGGTAAATCGCCGTTCCAAGTTGGTTGCACTGTCCCCGTGGTCGGTGACCACGGCGGACCATACAAGTGGGCGGGCCGCTCCCTGCTGGTGGGCCCCTGCCGTCCCCTCTCATCGGATGGCCGGGTTGCCAACTAGTTGTTGAATCGTGGCGACTAACGTCTGAAGGTTGGCGTTTGTTTCCTGGGCAAAGAGACGAAGCTGCTCTTGGGTTACCGACTGGGAGTCACATATCCCCTCGGTAGTGTGGCTGTGCTGGTTCTCGGGAGGGATGTAGTCACCCTCTTCCTGGATGGGGGGGCATGCGCCCCGAGCCATTGCAGACTGGTTCTATTCCGGTGGTTTGACGTGGGCATGTTTGAGTTCCCACAGGCGGTGCCAGATGTTTACAAAAAGTTTCTCACCACTGACTCGTTGACCGATAACTAGGTGGTCAACGTGGTCAAGAGATCGGTTGGGACCCGTTGGTTACGCCGAGCGCACGTGCTCTCGGCGTGGATAGGCCATGGATCCGCAGGTGAGCAGACGCTTCGGAAGAGCATCGGCCTTCGGTTAGCATAGAGACGAGGGGTGATCGGCCCTGGATATACACCCAGAGAACGATTGTAGTTTTACTGCAAGCGCATGGCATAGTGGCGAGCGGGTATCGAACACGAGGAGGTGGTGTTGGCTCCAATCTATCCTAGGTTGGTTTGACTACGAACGTTTTATTGGTGGAGATGGCTATGGTATGATGTAATGGCAATGGTGATGGATGTCGGTGTCGGAGATATAGAAATCGGTCAAATATCAATTCAAATACAATATAATAAAAGTGTCTAGGGCTAGGGAATCCCCGCTATGGACCGTCATGCATCATTGTGAATAGTAAATCTCAATATTACTAGACTTGCGTTGAGGTGAACTAGTCGTAACTGAATAGAGAACCAAGCTCACGCTCTCGCGTTATTGCCAGTCTATAGAGAACCTAGGATAGGGCCTAATCTCTTGCAAACCCTAACCTAAGCCACTAGCATTAGGATCGACATCATTGTCCAATCGCTTCTCGAGCCCACTCTCGTGCAAACTCGAGTAACGATCTAGGTTGTGATAGTTCGTATTCGTCCAATCTCTTGCAAACGAATATTGGTATAGATTTACAATTAAAAATCCTAGCTTTGGTCCAATCTCTTGCAAACCAAATCTAGAGAAATCCAATTGTAAATCCAAATCGAATAGCTAGGCCTTCCCATCGATTAGAATCCAATCTCTTGCAAATCCCAAATCGATGGAAATCCCTTGCTATCCGTAGTAAAGAAATCACAACCTAACCTCCCAGCAATTCTAGCAATTTAGAAATTCATTCTTCACAAATCTGAAATTAGAACCATATGGTTCATCCCCATGCCCTAGAACAACAAATCTACTCTAGCATAGCAATAACGATATTAGAATCAATAAAAATCATTGCTTGCATACAAAAAGATAGAAAAACAAATATTCAAACAATAAGAACAAAATACTTAGCTTGATGAAGATCTTCAATCCAAAATACAAGCTTTTAGATCCAAGAGGGGGCCTAGGGCATGGCCTAACCTCCAAAAGAATCCCTAAGAAAACATGTTGGGAACTTCCCTCAATGACGGCTACAAACCCTCTTATATCCCCCCAAAACCCTAGCAAGAAAACCCTAGAAAACCCCTCAAATTCGTGCCCAAAAACAGCCCAAACCGCAACTTAAAATCTGGGCCCGCCGCCGACTCGGCCGAGTAGAAAATGTGACTCGGCCGAGTGGAAATTCCTGCACTGCAGCGTCAACTTGCAGAAATTCTCCAGATTTCATCCGACCTCCAATTGGCGCGTTCTTGGCGGAGTTGGAACCGTCATGAAGTCTATTATCCATAAAAAATATGAGAAAAATAATTTGATTGTTGGAATGATAGAAGATTTCAAAAGAGTGGGAGGCTGTCTGAAAATCTGGGCGCTGCGTGTCCTCGGCATCACTCGGCCGAGTGGACTTCTCTACTCGGTCGAGTGAGCTTCTCTACTCGGCCGAGTGACAGACCCTGTAAAATTCCAGTAAGTCGGGGGTCTTGGGGGGTCTGTCTTCGGAGGTGGCTCAGCCGAGTGGCTTTACTCACTCGGTCGAGAGGCATTCGGCACTCGGCCGAGTCGGAACCGTCAAAAGCCTGTACATTTCCAGTAAGTCGGCCTCTTTTGATGGTGGATTTCTCATGCCACTCAGGCGATGCGATCTTCTTACTCGGCCGAGTGGGATATCATCCCTCGGCCGAGTGCACGCCCAATTCCTTCACTTGGAGCGTGTCCGGTCTGGTCGGCCGAGTGGTCTTCTTGCTCGGCCGAGTGAGTCCTCCACTCGGCCGAGTGGCATGCTGTAAATGCTCAATCTTCTCCGTTTCTCCTCATCGTCACTCCTACGGAGTTCCTTCTTCTTCCACCCGTCTCCCATCGCCGAATAGCCCTCAAAAGAGCCTTGGGTGGCGCTCCGGAGCGGGTGCAAGTCCCTTAAGCTCATTTTTGATCCCGATCGCTCCATATTTCCTGAAATCCCACAAAAACAAGAAATAGTGAAAAGTTACGCAATATCGTCGAATACTCGTGAAAATCGTAATATGAGCAATCGAAATGGCGTGAAAACATGCAGAAAAAAGGTGTAAAATATGGAGTGATCAAAATCCCCCAAGCTTACCTCTTACTCGTCCTCGAGGAAGATAAGTAGAGAGACGGACTCGGTAGATGAAAACAAAGGAAATGAAATGAAAGAAAAAGAGAGAACACGAGGTGGAAGAGGTTGCTAGATTATTCTCTCAGATCTCAAGCCATATGCTATACATCATGATAACTTGGAAAATACGATTCACATGCTATAAGGATTTCAAATCTTACTTAGACATGGTACTTGCAAGCTTTTAAGAACAACAAAAGGGATTCTCTAAATTCATACAATCAATTCATATCCACGTCACGCATTTCATAGGATTTAATATACAATTCATTGGCGATGCACTTTTCAATCAAAAGTTATAAATGAAGCATATAGGATACACACCAAGCATGCAATGGAGAATAGATTAAGAGTCATGGCATTCACATATTTGTTTCAAATCATGAAAAATCTCCATATCTAATATATTTTGCAAAGTCTTAGCATTATCGAATATTCCCATTCATGCACGTCTCCACTCTAATGTCATACTCACTCATAGGGTCAAATGAATTCACCCCCCCCCAAGCTTAGCTTGAGGCATCACATCTAAAGGAATATGATAGTGGAAAATGGGATTTTTGCCTTTGTTTTCCCAAGTATTTTGTGGCTCCAATAATGAGATAGAGAAATATTTTTTTTCTTTTGGCCTTTGTTTCTCATTTTTCTTTTTGGATTTTTGTAGGAGCTATTTGATTTGTATTTTTGGTTTTTGGCTCCTTTTTGGCTTTTTGGACTTTTTGGAGCTAACTTTTCTTTTGTAGGTCTATTTTTGGGAAATAGATGTGATATAAGTAGCTTTAGGAGGTGAACTCAAGTGACATGTAGAGAATAAAAAGATATATGTGGAGAAAGAAATAATGTAACACTCGGTTCACTCTAAGATGTGCACGAACGGTTCAATAAGATAATACTTCAACTAAAACTCATATGTAAGCATGGATATTCTCAATCATCTCAATAAAAAGCGAAGTCAAGCGGTAACGAGTACTTTCATACCAAGCATGCAACAGAAGGTGAATAAGACAATAAGGCAGATGCTCCCGTTATACAATTGATGCGTGAATCTTGGTGCACTTCCAACAAAAGCATACTAAACACTAATCCATACATTCAGCTTCAACTAATATCATGCATTCATATAGAGGAATCATCAAAAGAATATATGAGCAAGCACAAGGATAGCAGGATACTGAAATACTCTAAGTAGCATGGCAAGGAATAATAAGCATCGTGATGGTTGCTAAAGCAATAAGAGATATCATCATACAAAATTCATCTAGCGGAAGAAAAGAAAAGGAAAATAAAGAAATAAAAAAAATAAAACAGAGGAAAGAAAAGAAAAACAAGCACACAACATGATGCATGAACACACATAAAAGGAAAATAAGATGGAAAATTCAAAAAGATGATGCAAAATTTTGAAAAATTTTAAAAACCCTATAATAAAGTAAAAATGTAACTAATGCATCTATATGGCATGGAAATGCACTCCCCCAAGCTTAAACTTCACATTGTCCTCAATGTGATCGTAATGAAAGAATATGAGGAACAACGATAATAATAAGGGGGTGAATGAAAAATGATGAAATGAATGACATGAAATCCTAATGCAACTACATGCACACACAATGATGCATGAGAGCGCCTTCCCCCAAGTTTATACCAAACAATCTTATTCAAATCACTTGACCAAAAATGTCATGGCTTTGCAAAGCGTGATCAAGTCAAACGAATAAGAAAGTAAGGTTTCACTTGAAAGAAATACTCGAATG
This sequence comes from Scilla litardierei, assembly GCA_030789695.1. Taxonomy (NCBI): domain Eukaryota; kingdom Viridiplantae; phylum Streptophyta; class Magnoliopsida; order Asparagales; family Asparagaceae; genus Scilla; species Scilla litardierei. The sequence goes on along the minus strand of CM061137.1, from coordinate 10,898,411 downwards.
TGGTGAGCAAAAGGATGTGACACATCAAAATATGGAGAGTGGAATTAATATATATAATGGGTTTGGGGTGTAAAAGATTTTTGTTGCCGTCATATGAGGTGATATTTATTCAAGCAAATCTATACGGTCCTCTCGCTGTCGAGAGGATTCGAGTTTATTTAAAGCATAAAAATTTCTACACTACTGGATTGATATCACCTATAGCAAAAGGCGGATCCAGTATCTTTGCCGGTGCAGGCAATTGCTCCAACTGCTCTTTCCGTGGCTCTGCCAGATGCATGTGTCCACGGACTCCAACGAACTCCAGCAATGCATCCTCCAGCATTCTCACAAGGACTCCACCTGTACCCTGCAGAGAATAGGATGCATCAGTTCGCTGCAAAAATTTCGCCCTCATAATAAAAGTATTCCAAAGAGGATCGTCTATCGAAATATATGAAATAAATAGTGGTGGACGATACTTCCCTGGAAATAATTCAATATCCTCTTGTTCTTTGATAGCTATCTCCGTGGTGTCCTCTCTCAGCTGCTCAGGTAAATCTGGATCATAGGTGTGGACCTCTTCGATAGGCTCGTCAAACTGTGACACGTCCAAGCATACCTCCGATCCATAATCGTACGTGCACTGCAAAAGGTATGACGTGTCAAAAATATCTGAATCAAAGTAAACATAAAATGGAATACATGATTCAGAAATGGAATGGGTAAAAATATCTCCCTGAGTGGGAGCAGTAAGCTCTGTGGGATAGTCCTCGACGTCAGTGGAAGGATGAGGTGGCTGCGGGAGCTCTAATGGAGGAGAATAGTGCTCGGGATCCTCATGAATGGCTATGTCCTCGTCCCGATGTACGACCTCCTCGATGATAAGCTCTGGCTCTGTATGTAAGGCCTCCTCAAAAGCATGCTCGGGCTCCGCATGTGAGGCCTCCTCGTCAATATGCTCTGGCTCGACAGTGTGCTCCTTTGCCTTCTCATCAACTATCAATGTGGGCTCTCTCTGGAATGGTGATGTTGGCTGCTCAAGTGTGTCAGCTTGTGGGGATGTATCATGTGGAGGGGAATGCCCGCAAGCAATCCGAAAATATAGTCTATCCCCCTCAAGACTGACATGGATGTCCTCCTCAATTGTTCCTGTAGCTGAAACACGGTTCATAACAAAATCTGTAAATCGTAGCTCAAATGCATCACCTGCTGTAATGCTCTCTGAACCGGTGAACCTCACTGACTCCAAGAGACCCTCCAATAATCTCTGAAATCCATCCTCCTCTGGCTGCGCTGGTGGCTCAATTTCTGCTTCCTCCACTGTACCTTTGTCCATCCACTCTTCATATGCAACAGCTGTATTGTAGGATGTGGGATCGACGGCGGCACATTCTGGCTCTGGTAATATGATTGGAGATGCTTCTTGCCCATAAGATGAAGGAACATAACTGATATCTTTGGGAATCGTCACAACCTTAAACATGAGCGCATTCATTTCATGTTGCCTCTTCACCCGTTCCAATAGAAGGTTACTCTTTTCAAGCCCGGCTTGCATTTCAACCTGGTGTGCATGCATCTCATCAAAAAAGATCCTTTGTCTCTCATCAAGCTCGGGCCAGTGCATCTCCTCAAAAAAGTATTCTCCCATCTGAGCACTCTGATCAAAATAGTATCCTCCCGTCTGAGCACTCTGATCACAATAGTATTCTCCCATCTGAGCACTCTGATCAAAATCTGTGGTCCACGTAGTATAATCCATAGCACCTGATCAACAAAGATAAATACCTGGAGAAAAGATATCAGTGGCACAAAAGAATATAGAAATGATAATAATGGTGGCGGGGGTGAAAATTTCCTTTTGTTAGGGTTTTTTTCGTAGTCTAATCAACCTAATTGTGACAAATTGGCACCAAACGGGAAACACCTCCCCGACAACGGCGCCAAAAACTTGATCGGCCCCGGATATACACCCAGAGAACGATTGTAATTTTACCGCAAGCGCACGGTGTAGTGGCGAGCGGGTATCGAACACGAGGAGGTGGTGTTGGCTCCAATCTATCCTAGGTTGGTTTGACTACGAACGTTTTATTGGTGGAGATGGCTATGGTATGATGTAATGGCAATGGTGATGGATGTCGGTGTCGGAGATATAGAAATCGGTCAAATATCAATTCAAATACAATATAATAAAAGTGTCTAGGGCTAGGGAATCCCCACTACGGACCGTCATGCATCATTGTGAATAGTAAATCTCAATATTACTAGACTTGCGTTGAGGTGAACTAGTCGTAACTGAATAGAGAACCATGCTCACGCTCTCGCGCTATTGCCGGTCTATAGCGAACCTAGGATAGGGCCCAATCTCTTGCAAACCCTAACCTAAGCCACTAGCAATAGGATCGACATCATTGTCCAATCGCTTCTCGAGCCCACTCTCGTGCAAACTCGAGTCACGATCTAGGTTGTGATAGTTCGTATTCGTCCAATCTCTTGCAAACGAATATTGGTATAGATTTACAATTAAAAATCCTAGCTTTGGTCCAATCTCTTGCAAACCAAATCTAGAGAAATCCAATTGTAAATCTAAATCGAATATCTAGGCCTTCCCATCGATTAGAATCCAATCTCTTACAAATCCCAAATCGATGGAAATCCCTAGCTATCCGTAGTAAAGAAATCACAACCTAACCTCCTAGAAATTCTAGCAATTTAGAAATTCATTCTTCACAAATCTGAAATTAGAATCATATGGTTCATCCCCATGCCCTAGAACAACAAATCTACTCTAGCATAGCAATAACGATATTAGAATCAATAAAAATCATTGCTTGCATACAAAAAGATAGAAAAACAAAGATTCAAACAATAAGAACAAAATACTTAGCTTGATAAAGATCTTCAATCCAAAATACAAGCTTTTAGATCCAAGAGGGGGCCTAGGGCATGGCCTAACCTCCAAAAGAATCCCTAAGAAAACATGTTGGGAACTTCCCTCAATGACGGCTACAAACCCTCTTATATCCCCCCAAAACCCTAGCAAGAAAACCCTAGAAAACCCCTCAAATTCGTGCCCAAAAAAAAGCCCAAACCGCAACTTAAAATCTGGGCCCGCCGCCGACTCGGCCGAGTAGAAAATGTGACTCGGCCGAGTGGAAATTCCTGCACTGCAGCGTCAACTTGCAGAAATTCGCCAGATTTCATCTGACCTCCGATTGGTGCGTTCTTGGCGGCGTTGGAACCGTCATGAAGTCTATTATCCATAAAAAATATGAGAAAAATAATTTGATTGCTGGAATGATAGGATATTTCAAAAGAGTGGAAGGGTGTCTGAAAATCTGGGCGCTGCGTGTCCTCGGCATCACTCGGCCGAGTGGACTTCTCTACTCGGTCGAGTGAGCTTCTCTACTCGGCCGAGTGACAGACCCTGTAAAATTCCAGTAAGTCGGGGGTCTTGGGGGGTCTGTCTTCGGAGGTGGCTCGGCCGAGTGGCTTTACTCACTCGGTCGAGAGGCATTCGGCACTCGGCCGAGTCGGAACCGTCAAAAGCCTGTACATTTTCAGTAAGTCGGCCTATTTTGATGGTGGATTTCTCATGCCACTAGGGCGATGCGATCTTCTTACTCGGCCGAGTGGGATATCATCCCTCGGTCGAGTGCACGCCCAATTCCTTCAGTTGGAACGTGTCCGGTCTGGTCGGCCGAGTGGTCTTCTTGCTCGGCCGAGTGAGTCCTCCACTCGGTCAAGTGGCATGCTGTAAATGCCCAATCTTCTCTGTTTCTCCTCATCGTCACTCCTACGGAGTTCCTTCTTCTTCCACCCGTCTCCCATCGCCGAATAGCCCTCAAAAGAGCCTTGGGTGGCACTCCGGAGCGGGTGCAAGTCCCTTAAGCTCATTTTTGCTCCCGATCGCTCCATATTTCCTGAAATCTGACAAAAACAAGAAATAGTGGAAAGTAACGCAATATCGTCGAATACTCGTGAAAATCGCAATATGAGCAATCGAAATGGCGTGAAAACATGCAGAAAAAAGGTGTAAAATATGGAGTGATCAAGGGGAAGCCTCGGTTCCAAGTTGAGTGCTCGACCTCGGCTGGACGAGTGTCGAGGGGAAGCCTCGGCACCTTGAATGCTCCTCGGTCTTGATGGGTGACGACGCTCGCTAGCGGCGAACGGGTCCGTTCCTTTGCCGAGTCGTAGCTCGACGCCTCGGTTCAGCTCATTCCTGGACAGATGAGGAAACTCGTCAGGTGGGCAGACCATGGTTCCAGCCAAGTCCTCTCTGATGCCTAAGTCAGAACGGATCTGTGGATGCTCGGTGGGATCGATACGGCTCAAGAGGAGGCCAGCACACGTATCCTCGGAACGAGCTGTGGCAGTGGAGACAATGGGGAAAAGCAAGGTCTAGTTAATGAAATACCTCAGTTGTAGGTGCCAAGGATTTGATCCCTCTCCTGGTTGCCCCTCCTATCCCTTTATAGGGTTTGGCCCACGATTGCCCCCAATCCACGTCCCCTGACCGCCTCCCCCCTTCACGTCCATGCGATCAGCCTTCATCAAGGTGCCTGCACGCGTCGTGGGAGGGTGATTAGTGGGCTCCTTAATGGACATTAAGGCTCTGCACTTTCAGAGGGATGGTTATCTCCGGAGAGTGTGAGCTAATAGTGCGTCTTCCGGGCCGGGGCTGGTCCGACTTTGAGTCCTTTTGCAGGCCTCGTCAGGCGGGCCTCATCCCATTTGTGGGCTTCCCTTTCTAGGCTTAGGCTTGGGTCTCTTGTTCTTGGGCTTCTCCAAAATAGTCGTATCAGAATTGTTTGGTTATGGCATATACTAGTGGGAAAGTACACGCTGACTATCTATATGCTGCTTGTAGTTATGCATATTGCTAAATCATTCAAGCTAGATGCGCTTGAACCTAATCAACTTGTCCATGCAAGGCGTTAAACTCTTTCGATACGACATGCGGTTGTGGGGGTGGTTGGGCGTCATGTCCTTCATCGACTTGCTATTACTTAGGCTTTAGGTTGGCAGGCTCCATCCCATTCCTTTAGAGTCTACTCTTAACATTTTGTATTTGTACATAGTTACATCCTTGTTTTCATAGACGACGCCAATGATGATATAGTGGAAGAAAGATCTGTTTGTGCTAAGGTGGGCCTCAGCATGGATGGTCATGTTATCTATATAATACTACATCAAGTAAGAACATTAGGAGTCGAACCCATAGTTGGGGGTCTCTGCTTTAGTGACGCTCGAATTAGAACATGAGAGAGATGGAAATATATAATTTTAAGTAGTAGAAAGTTATTGATAGAATAAGTTAAATCCTCTTTTGAGGAATGGTTTTATATAAATATGGTAGGTGGACACTTTAGTCATTTCAGGTGCATGGCCTTCATTGAATAGGTCAGGCTCATATGAACCTTTTGCTGAGTTAAACAAATGTGTGCATTCGGCCAAGTTGGACTTGTGAGCGTTATAGTTGTTATACTACCAACTTGACATATTTGTATTGTTTGCAAGAACTGTTAATAAGTATTAACTTGTAACGCATGGCAACACTCGTTACAAAATAGGCTGCAACTTCTTTGCATGTTCAGAGGAGGACATATTACCCTTCTAACTCGTGTCCCCATTGTTTTTCAGATCATGTAGCCTTGGATTTTATTATTATTTTGCAGAGTTTTAAAGAGAGGAGGAGGAGGGGAGAGAGAGAGAGAGAGAGAGAGAGAGAGAGAGAGAGAGAGAGAGAGAGAGAGAGAGACCAACTATGCATGATTTTTTTGAACCACCGGAAACATTGCTAAACACGCATGAGAGCCCTGCATCCACTAGGGATCGAACCTTGGTGGCCCATGCGGGAGGCAGGGGATATACCGCTGGACTATGGTCTATTGTCAACTATGCATGATTTAAATTACGTGCTTTATACTTCAATAGTAAGAGTTTCATAATTTAGAAAATACATTGTCTCCTTTAGAAATTAAATCAAGCTGAATTTACACATAAAAGTGCTTAAAGGACGAATACATAGTTGGCTTCGGACACAATCTCCACAGATCTCTGCCGATGATCGGCTGCCAATGGAGACTGAGCATCGTGACTGCCTGGATCTGTCTCGCCACCGATGTCCGCCAGACGATGTATTTTTATTTTGTTAATAATGGGAGTTTGTCAATCAGCACGATAAGGGTGACAATTAATATGCCAGTTTAAGTTCAAATACTACAAAGCTTTAAGAGAAAGAAAAGGAAACATAAATAAGATTGTTTTTAATGTTTGGTTATTGAAAGAAATTGTTACGAAAATAATTTTTCGTGTTCGGTTGTTTATTGAAAATGAAAAGAAAAGTTAGATCACAATCAGGATTTCAGTCATAAGTTTATAGTCGAAAGGGTTTTCTCTTTATCAACCCCAATCCAAAATCAAACAATTAGAAATTAAAAAGAGAGAGGGCAAGCATCTTAGCAGTAACAAAAAGAAGAATAATAACAAGAAAAAAGATTGGCATCCTGATTTGATCACCATCTTTTAGTGCTGAAGAGAACTCCTATATCATTAACAAAACTAAACAAAGCATGCATCACAAGCAAAATACACATAAAATAGACTAAATAGGATGAGAGAGAGAGAGAGAAGAGAGAGAAAAGAGAGAGAGTGTGTGTGTGTGCGCGCGCGCGCTGAGGTAATAGAAACGAAGGCTTTTATAAACAATGGGAGATGATTAGTTGCCTAATTAGTCATTGTAATTAACTATTCTGCCCAATTACTAGTTAGCCATAGTGCCGTTTTTTGTAATGATGATAACTGCAGTTTTAGCGGCTAATTTAGGAAGGCTGTTCAAATTTGTTAGGACTGTTGTTAACTGCATGGCAACATGTGGGGCCCGGTAGTAGCTTGGCTTTGTATGGAAAATGCCCAGTGGACTGACACCTTAAATTTTATTCTCCTACCTCTCATCTCTCTTCTTGCATTTATAGCCCTTTGATGTGTACAATTTTTGGCATTGGCATGGAATGAGTTGGAGTTTTTCTACTTGAAAATACTTTTGAAATAATTTATTAAAATTATATTAAAATATTATATGATAAAACATATTTAAAAACTATTTTTCTAGAAATTTTGTGTGTGTACATAGAATATTCATTTGACTTTTACATTCTAAATACACAACTTACTAATACACACATCTTTAGCTCTCGTTCTTCGATCTTTGACTTTAGCCATCTTATCTTGATCTTTAGTCTTCATATGCTTCATATTGTTGAGCCATCATATGCTTCATATCTTTGCTCGTATGTAAATTTTCGATCTTGGCTTCTTAGTCCTTCATTTAGCTTTTCAATGCACTCGAACTTCATGGCTATGAAATAATCATCAACACACACACTTGAATTAAACATTTTAGTACACATATCACGTGTGTACATCATCAAAACCACTAGGGTGGGTCTCAATATCCCAACACTGTTAACCAGATATACCTAAGCTAAGTTATAAGGGGTTGATCTATAAGTATAGAAAATGAATTTTAGATATAATCAAAACAATTTATACCAAATAAATTCATTTTCCTACTTGTGTGTGCAAGATTCAAATTATTGATTTAACATTCTAAGTCAAGTTCAATAAAATATAAAATACATCACTCACACTATTGGGAGTCTTGATGCATTCTTCTTGGCTTTTGACTTGTCTTAAGAAGCTTTGCACTCCACCACTCCTTGAATGAGCTTCATATCCTCAATGTTGAGCTCCAATTCATAGATTAACCAACTGCGGACTACATAATTCATGTCATCATTTGTCTTTGAGCTTGAGTTGACCATGTTGACTTAGATATCTACACTCAAAAAATATCTCTGAAAACATAATTAGTAACACTAATTATTTGCTAATCATCAAAGACAAATTAGTGGTGTTGTAATAACCAACACATCCCACTTCTACTTCTAATGACCAAGAAGTCCTTTTATATGGGGTTTGATTGTTGCAACTCCTTATGGAAGAAAATGATCATATGAATGGAGTTGTCGAAAAGTGACATGAGGTTCAAGGCTCCTGAGCTTTGGCTTGTGATATTCAGATCATAGTGGCTACTTAGGCAAGTCATGTCCCCCAGTTATAGAGTTGATAATCTTTTGGATCTTCCTAGGAGTAGTCTCCATCTTGTATGCCTCCCCTTTTTGATAAATTTACCATTGTTATTGAATGTTGATATATTGGCGTTAGATTTAAGTTTATTGTCTAGACCACTATGTATCAAGGAATCTCAAGTGCTTTGTCCACGGTTTTTCTTGGTTGCAAGTAAGGTTGGCGTATTATGAGTGGTTACAAAAGGTGTTGTCGTCGTGGGAGTTACATGGTGCATTGGTACTCGGTCACATAGAGTCATGGATTTTATGCCCTATCATATTGGTTGAGATTTGGGAAGGTGATATTCCTCTGGAAATGATGCTTCTCGCCATTTTGGTCAAATGGTGGCTTCCTCAACTCATTGCCTCGATAAGCCATCATATTAATTTTCTGTTTCACGATGTTAACCAAACCTTTCTCTTTTGAAGCATAGCTCTTGCTTGTGCACGTCCTTTTTAGATTTAGGATTACTGGCCTCGTACATCTTGCATTTTGGTGTTTCTCTAAGGGGTGTACAATGGATGTAACTGACTAGCTAGGCGATGTTGGAATTGACGCTGACATTACTGCTGCAAGATGTTTTGTGGCGTCGGATAATTAGGGTGGGTGTTTCTCCTTATCTTCCTATAATTGTTGTTGTTATTGCAAAAGTTATAATAGTAAAACTTGCATTACATATACTTTCATTGTAGTCTATTTGAATTGTTTGGTTATGGCATATCCTAGTGGGAAAGTGCACGCTGACTATCTATATGCTGCTTGTAGTTATGCATATTGCTACATCATTCAAGCTAGATGCGCTTAAACCTAAACAACTTGTCCATGCAAGGCGTTAAACTCTTTGGATACGACATGCGGTTGTGGGGGTGTTTGGGCTTCATGTCCTTCATCGACTTGCTATTACTTAGGCTTTAGGTTGGCAGGCTCCTCCCCATTCCTTTAGAGTCTACTCTTAACATTTTGTATTTGTACATTGTTACATCCTTGTTTTCATAGACGACGCCAATGATGATGTAGTGGAAGAAAGATCTGTTAGTGCTAAGGAGGGCCTCAGTATGGACGGTCATGTTATCAATATAATACTACATCAAGTAAGAACATTAGGATTCGAACCCATAGTTGGTGTTCTCTGCTTTAGTGACGCTCGAGTTAGAACATGAGAGAGATGGAAATATATAATTTTATGTAGTAGAAAGTTATTGGCAGAATAAGTTAAATCCTCTTTTGAGGGAATGGTTTTATATAAATATGGTTGGTGGACACTTTGGTCATTTGATGTGCATGGCCTTCATTGAATAGGTCAGGCTCATATGGACCTTTTGCTGAGTTAAACAAATGTGTGCATTCGGCCAAGTTGGACTTGTGAGCGTTATAGTTGTTATACTACCAACTTGACATATTTGTATTGTTTGCAAGCACTATTAATAAGTATTAGATTGTAACGATTGGCAACACTCGTTACAAAATAGGCTGCAACTTCTTTGCTTGTTCAGATGAGGACAAATTACTCTTCTAACTCGTGTCCCTTTTGTTTTGTAGATCATGTAGCCTTGGATTTTATTATTATTTTGCAGAGTTTTAGAGAGAGAGAGAGACCAACTATGCATGATTTTTTTGATCCACCGCAAACATTGCTACCCTGCATCCACTAGGGATCGAACCTTGGGGGGCCCTGCAGGAGGCAGGGATATGCCGCTAGACTATGGTCCATTGGCAACTATGCATGATTTAAACTACGTGCTTTATACTTCAATAGTCAGAGTTTCGTAATTTAGAATATACATTGTCTCCTTTACAAATTAAATCAAGCTAAATTTACACTTAAAAGTGCTTAAAGGATGAATACATTGTTGGCTTTGGTTACAATCTCCACAGATCTCTGCCGATGATCGGCTGCAACGGAGACTGAGCATTGCGATTGCCTGGATCTGTCTCGCCACCGATGTCCGTCAGACGATGTATTTTTATTTTGTTAATAATAGGAGTTTGTCAATCAGCACTATAAGGGTGACAATTAATATGCCAATTTAAGTTCAAATACTACAAAGCTTTAAGAGAAAGAAAAGGAAACATAAATAAGATTCTTTTTAATGTTTGGTTATTGAAAGAAATTGTTACGAAAATAATTTTTCCTGTTTGGTTGTTTATTGAAAATGAAAAGAAAACTTAGGGCACAATCAGGATTTTTGTTATAAGTTTATAGTCGAAAGGGTTTTCTCTTTATCAGCCTCAATCCAAAATCAAACAATTAGAAATTAAAAAGAGAGAGGGCAAGCATCTTAGCCATAACAAAAAGAAGAATAATAACAAGAAAAAAGATCCGCATCCTGATTTGATCACCATCTTTTAGTGCTGATTGAGAACTCCTATATCCTTAACAAAAATAAACAAAGCATGCTTCACAAGCAAAATACACATAAAATAGACTAAATAGGATGAGTGAGAGAGAGAGAGAGAAGAGTGTGTGTGCGCTGAGCTAATAGAAACGAAGGCTTTTATAAATAAGGGGAGATGATTAGTTGCCTAATTAGTCATTGTAATTAACTATTCTGCCTAATTACTAATTAGCCATAGTGCCATTTTTTGTAATGATGATAATTACAGTCTTAGCGGCTAATTTAGGAAGGTTGTTCAAATTTTTTTGGACTGTTGTTAGCTGCATGGTAGCATGTGGGGCCCGGTAGTAGCTTGGCTCTGTATGGAAAATGCCCAGTGGACTGACACCTTAAATTATATTCTCCTACCTCTCATTTCTCTTCTTGCATTTATAGCCCTTGGATGTGTCCAATTTTTGGCACTGGCATAGAATGAGTTGCATTACATATTTTTAAGGTTCCAATGGCAAACAATGAATTTATATGGTGCATGGTCCAAGTTTACTAGTTTATGTGCATATTTAACCATTTATCATAGATTTGATGAAGATTGGCCTTTCTACCAATGCACATATGATCTGCTCTGTACAGATGTCGCGCCCTGCTTCCCATTATACTTGGGAGTGAGAATATGTGCAGGTCTACGATATGCTTAAAACAATGAGTGTTGTATTTTTTTTCTATCTTCCTCCTTGGTTTGAACACACTAAGCGTCTGTGATATAAAACCACATGTCCTTGTATGCTTACTTAAGAAAACAGCCTGAATAACATTATTACAAATCAAAGCATTCAGAAATAAAATAACAACCATAGGCCTAGCATGGCAAAAACAACAACACATACAAATTAAAACTTAATAGCACTAACACAAAATAGTAATCTCCTTAGTCTTTCGTAAGTTGAAGCTCACCGTAGTCCTCGAGCGCTAGATCGATCTTTGCGACGAAGTCCACAATAAAATCATCATCAAATCCTGACATGCATTTCATATGACAATACAATATGAAATGCCCGTCTGCGAGGGTCGCTCAGCAAGTATTTCCCATAATAGGAACGAAAAGCGCACCCGCGCACGCACACGCACGCGCACACACACACACAAGAGAGACATAAGAAAAAGCATGATATGATCGTAATAGAGCATGACAAGTATGATATGTAAGGGATGAAAAGGATGCTAACTAGCAGTTAGAATAATTAATAACATTTGCAACATATGATGAAAAGACCGTATAAGATGTTAAAGGCAATACTTTAATAACCACCTCATCTAATGCCAAGTCCATGTCCGAGGGCATGATATGTGACTAAAATGCACATTACCATCGGGAGCTCTCCGTGGCTCTATTTACCGACCCATTTCCTTGGTCGATGGTCAAGTTGCTTTCCTCCACTTAGTGTGCGTGGAGATAAAGCCGTAATGTGGATCCAATCACTCGCATGCCCTCTGTGACAATAGGACTATCCTAGTCTCACGTGTCAAGTAAAGTACCAAGTCAATTGTACGTGTTACATCAAGCGAAAGTATGCATATCCATATAGTCTGGTTTGTCAGTTATACGATCATATCTGTACAGATGTGTCATAATATATGCATAAGTGTCTCATGAGTTTATGCAATAGTTCAATATAATTTTATGATGAGTGACATGTCGCTAATTTATGCATTTCACGATGTTAAATCGAGCAATTACTATGTAAAAATTATATCGATAACATTTACAGCTAAGCATATGAATATGCCTAAGCAAGAAATAATTTTCTATGGCTAACATGCATTTTTAGATATTTTTAAACAATTGATAAACAATTTTATGAATTTTAAATGACTAAAATTTAATTTTTGAATTTAAAAATAGATTACTAAAAATATTCCACGATTTTTATAGGTAAAACTACACGACAGAATTTTATGCACAATATGTCAAATTATTTCTCTTAATTAACAGAATCATAGTCCATTTTTATATTGCTAAGTTTACATGAAATTTGATGACAATAATTATTTAACTAAATTACGCGTAATTAGCAATAAAATTTAAATACTATTACAGGCAAAGTACTTGCCTAAAAGTCATGAGTCAGGTGTTTACGCGATCCAGGCGAAGCGCACGATTTTTTGGTTGTTTTACTCTATTTTCCAGGTACCTATAGTATTTATTACTAATTTAATCTAATTTCCTCTCTTACATTAATATTTTATATTTTATTATTAATTAACTAATCTCTCCCTCTCTTTTCTTATGCTTGACTAGCGTTCAAGGGTGCGTCGGCACTTGGGGTTGACACAGTGGCTATGGCGGACTGTTGGGCGGTCGGTGATTGTGACGGTGTGGTAATGACACGGAGGAGGTGACGACGTTGGCATCTGGAGTGGAGACAGATCGGGGTTGGCACTCAGGTGGAGCAATGTCGCCATGCTCGGCTGTGCACGAAGCTCGGCGGAGCTCCTCGTCGGTGCTGCAGGCAGAGGAGGGAGGCAGACGTGGTGTGTGAGATGGTTGTGGCCATGTCGGAGGCGATCGGAGAGGGGGCCACCATGAGGGGGAGAGTAGTTAAGGTCAAGGGTTGTCGGCCGGTCTTCAGCTGCAGTTTGTGGGGTTTGGTTGCTCGTCGGAGGAGGGAGCTCGACTGAGGGGAGCTCGGTGGTGGCAGAGGCATCAAAAGAGCTGCAGTGGAGTAGAGAAGTGACGATGGTCGGCCGTGGGAGGAAGGAGACGACGGTGAGGGTGAGTGAAAGGGGAAGAAGTTTATATAGGAATTAAAATTAAAATTTTAAAATTATATTAAATAATTAATATAATCATTAGTAGGGCTAGTTGTAGGATGGATTAGATGAGAGGATTAGAGTAGTTAATTAAGTTAATTAATCTTAAATATTTGGCCCCTGGAAATAAATGTTTTCGCAAAATTCTCAAAAAAATACCATGAGTTCCTAATTTCGTAACGATCATGAAAATAATATTTGTTTAAATAGCTACAGAAATATAAGTTTTAGGGCAAAACTCGTCTATTGGTCGCATGTTGCGAGTTCGCAGCTTTTAGGTCAATTTGTCCTCAGAAAAATACGAAACAAATATATAAAAATATTTAAAAATTGTATAAATGTATTTAAAGTCATATAAAATTATTTTAATAATATTTGGACTGAAATACAAGTCGTGACAGATACGAGCCGTCACAACAGACAATCATACTGAGTATTGAGTCACACCATGTAGGTTTTGATGATAATCATATATGTCGTATGCTAATGATCTATGAATGTATGTATAAAGGCTTAAAGAAATCAAATTCAAGTGAATTTAACCAAGGCCTAAATGAGTATAGCATTCGAAGGAATCTAGACAATGAGATCGAAATTCAAGTATACATCTAGGAGCTCAAGGAAAATGTAATTTGATGTAAATTTTTATATTGCCTTGATTAATGTTAAAGCCTAGTGGAAGCTCTCTCTCACGCTTAAGAAAACATAGCAATAGTTTTTAAAATATTTTGAAATTTTATTCAGAAGATTTCCTAAGTTTTCATAGTCAAAATTGTGTTTTTATAGCTAACTAGTCGACTAGAAGTGACACACCGTCGACTAACACTACAAGTAAAAAAAACCCCTTTGCTGACGGCAAATCCGTCAACAAAGGTTTATTTCTCGTTAGCGAAAATTATCGCTGACGACAAAGATACGTCAGCGATCTTGTCAACGCACGACTGTAAGTAAAAGTTTGCTGATGGCTGCCATCAGCAAAAGGCTGCCATCAGTGAAAGACTTACTTTTGTTGACGGATATGTGCCGTTAGCAAGTTGTCAGTTAAAGTTTTCTTTGTATTTGGCTTGGGATTAAGGGGCTACACATGACGGAGCTCGTGGTGGAGGGGCTTCGTGTGGCGGATGGCTCGCTTACCGGATGGATCTCACGGAAAAGGACGTGATGGCACGAAAGATTGTTCGAATGGTGATTGTGGACCTCAGCACGGTAAAGTGCGCACTACAGAGCTTGCATCGACAGGGCTTTGCACGAAAGAGCGGAGGGGCCTCGCGTGGCGGTTGCAGGGCCTCGAACGACGGTTAGGGTGCTCGAGGCAAACGGGCTGCAGTGCAGATGTTGTAATTAAGTTCGTGAAGGTCTGTGCCAAAAATAATTTAAACTATGCCTTATTTTCTATTCTAGCTGATGTGGGACTAAATAGTCATTATCACTGACGGTTTCCGTCAGCCAAAGCCCCCTTTTGCTGAGGGGCTGTTCTTTTGCAAAGAAAGTAGCCAGGAATACAGAAATTGCAACTATTCATCCACTATTCACAAGCTTTCCAACCCAACTTTCTCATTTCGTGTTCTTTTGCCCATTTCAACTTTCCTGAAAAGTTTGCTGACGTGGATAGCTTTTTGTAATCCAAATTCACTTTTTGTAATCCATGGTTTTTGTTGGGAAAGCTTGGGAAAGTTGGGGTAGGTGGGGCCCACTCTCTCCATCTCTCTCCATCTCTCCTCCACCTCACCAACTTTCCACTGTCTCATTCCAACTTTCCAAACCCAAAAGAACACAAGAAAGGAGAGTTGACCCCACTTTACTTTCTCAACCTCACTTTCCATACAACTTTCAACCCAAAAGAACACAAAACTCAAATTTCTCTCTCTCGGATTCCAAACTTTCCCAACTTTCCAGTTTCTACTTTCTAGCAAAAGAACAGACCCTGACAGAAATGCCTCCCATCAGCAAACGCTGTTGAAAAGGCTTTCCAATAGACAATATTAATTTACACTCTCAGAAGCAACTGCAAATAAAAATAACATAATAAGGCGAATATCATGGATAAATAAGATGAAGAACGTATACTAACTATTACGACCTCAAGATCGGCCCATATGATCTAGGCCCACTTGTTCGAGGCCCGAGTCTTGGCCGCCAAATCTCCATAAGGAAGCCTAGTTTGCTGAATCTCGTCGAGGTCGGAGGAAGCACGCCTAGCAGAACAACAAGCTCACCCCAATGCAACTTGCCCAGCAAAACAACGAGCCCGTTATCAGTATCAGGAGAGTCCTCCAGCGAATCATATGAGTCCATGCCAGCTCGCACCATAGATTTCGCTCCCAGAGCAGCTAGCCCTATAGGAAGCTCGCCCAAATGTCGCTCACCCGCCAGTTCGTCCAAGGAGGAAGACGACATGCCACTGGCAGTTCCACTACAGATGAGTCTGACAAAATCGCACCTGGCCTCTTCGCCACCTGACCACCTGCCGAAAGCATGCTTAGCCGTTTTGCCGCCAGACAACTTGATAAAAGCGCCATCTGACATTTATGGCTCTGGCTACCTGACAAAAGCACTCCTGACATCTTCGGCTCTGACGCCAACGATCGGCTCCCTGACATCCTGACACCGCCAGCTCAGTGAAGGCAACCAACTCCAGTAGCCTATAAATACCCCCTTACCTCCCAGCTAGAAGGAGGTTGGCTAAATGAATTGGTAACAAACTCCTAACACATCGAATATCCTCTACATTCATATCTCCACAATAGTCCAACACGTAAGTACTGATCTGCCTCTTAGATCGCTCTTCGTGTCCGACATCTCTTCTTCAGTCATATTCTGACTTCAGCATCGGAGAGGCTGCAGGCTGAAAGCCGGCCCGGCCTTTATGATAGGTTGTTCCTCTTGTAGGAAGTCCCCCTAGTGTCCATCGGACGGCCGAACTGTGCCATTCTTCACCAACAATCGAGCTCCCTTCAATCCAACCGCAAGCGACCAACTCCTCCTAACGGGCAACCACGAGATCCTCTTCCTCTAACCGCCCTCAGATTGAAGTTAGCCTCGCCATCACCCCCACAAACTTGTAACCATCGTGCCCTTGGTTCCCCACCCATTACAAATTCATTATAGCAGATTCTACCCTGCAACAGTTGGCGTCGTCTGTGGGAACTTAGGGTCACACTCATGTCAAACCCCACACAAATCAATCCCAGCCCTGACAGGGGCAAACAACCCATGGAGAAGGAGCCACGTCCCCTCGGAGACGCTCCCCTACCAAACGTTCCCCCGGAGGGGATGGTGGAAGCTATTCACGCCTTGGCCCATGCTGTTCACCAAGGCTTTGAGGCCTTCACGAAGATGATGAATTATTAGGGTAGAATGGGGCCGGGATGTCCACCATCCCCCCTACACCCCTGAATGGGAAGTGCAACCTTCACTGTCAGATCAAAGCTGAAGTAGTCGCCCGGTGGAGGGGGCTCGATGAAGAGATAGCGGCCTAGCAAAGACTCCTTGATGCAGAGATGGAGGTCGCTCGTCAGAGACGACTTGAGGAAGAAGCAGATGTCCAGCCAAGGAAGCTTGACGATGAAGCGGAGGCCACCGCCGAGAAGATTCGGGTGGATGAAGAAATCGCACGTCGAAAACTATGATTCATCATCGCCATGTGAGAGAGGCTACATGAGGAGAGCCGTAGGGTCCCGGAGGCATCACCTTCGAATCGATGGCACACCCGAAACCCGTCGCCAGTGGATGTCTCGCCGCTCGGAGGGATCACCCACCGGACGGCCCGCCCATCTCCCAGTCGTGAGGATCGTCGACGACAAGGCCACGGTCGAAGCAGGACTCCCCCGAGGCAAAGAAGAGATGCCGTCGAGCACCGAGGTGGTTAATCGAGCGATTTAGAGACGAGCAAGGCAATCGAGGTGGTCATAATAATCTTCGGAGATCGCCAGCATCACCGCAAGGATCGCCTGTACGACCCCCCCACCCTGAAGCGGCTAACCCCCTGGCCAAACGGGTGATCGTGGCCCCGGTCCCTTATAGATTCAAGTTTCCTCAGTTTGAACTATATGATGGTGCGGGAGATCCCCTCGAGCGTGTACAGCGGTACCGGGGGGGGGGCATGTAGATCTAAGGCACGGATGACCCGCTCCTATGTCATGGCTTCCAGATGACTCTGAAGAAGTCGGCACTGGAGTGGTACAATGGCCTACCCACCAGCTCCGTCGAATTCTTTAACGATCTATTACACAAGTTCTGCCAGCAGTTCATGGCAAGACACAGAAGGAAGAAGCCAGCGGACTATCTATTCTCGATAGTTCAGAAAGAGGGGTAACAAGCAGGAAATTCCTGCATCATTTCCAAGAAGAAAGGATTAGCGTGGCAAGCTGTGGTGATGAGCTCGCATGGCGGCCTTCAAGAAGGGGCTGACCAACTGAAGCCTACATAAGTTGCTTCTCCAAGATCCGACCGCCAACCTGGATGCACTCTTTGCCCGGGCGGAGAGGTTTATGCTGAGCGAGGACACTCTCAGAGTGAAGAGGGTGGCTGCCCTGGCCGGAGCATCCCACCACAATTGGCGGCTTGAGGGTCGAGCAAGGCAAGATGACCGTCATCGAGGGCATGACCAGATCAGCAACCAGAGGTGCAATCAAGTTAGCCACCGACCTTAGGACCGCCCCAGACCAATGCGAGGGTTTGCCACACCCAGGGAGCCCCCGTCGGTGATGAACAAGCCAGAAGGGTGGCAGCAGGCCCAGTACACGTAGCTCAACGCCCCCGTGGGTGAAGTTTTGGCCGCAGCAACGAGAGCAGGACTTCTCCGAGACCCGTTGCATGAGAGGAGGACAACCCCGACCACAAGGGATCGGCAGAAATACTGTCGGTATCACCAGGATCATGGTCATGATACCGACGAGTGTTTTACGTTGAAGAGGAACATTGAGCGGCTGATTCAGGAGGGCCATCTCTAGGGATTCGTCAAGGGTAGGAGATAGACGCGTGAGGAAAGAGTTCCCCAGGAGCGCAGCGGCCGGACCAGTCCCAGAATGCCGAGCAAAACGCCCCTCGCCGGCCTAGGGCAGTTATGCGCATAGACGTGATATGCGGTGGCCCATCCTTGGGGGCGCATCATTGTCGGCCAGAAAGGCGTATGCTCAACAAGTGATGACAACAGGCGTAGGCGAGTAGGCAAAGAGGAGAAGAGTAGCTCGGCCCCCCATCTCATTCTCAGACGACGACCTGGAGGGGGTCGAACTGCCACATGATGACGCCATCGTCATTGAAGCCCAGATTGGAACGGCCATAGTCAGCCGTCTTCTGATTGACAGCGGGAGTTCGTGCGACATTCTTTTTATGTCGACGATCGGGAAGATGGGGCTGAGGCAAGCCGATCTAAGGCCGTGCAAAGGACTGATTGTCAGCTTCACCGGCCACTCGTCTCCCATCGTCAGTGTCATCACCTTACCGATGTCTCTGGGGGAGGAGCCAAAGATCGTCACTTGGATGACGTAGTTTGTCATCATCGACATCACCTCGACGTACAACGACATCATTGAGTGGTCATACATGACCGCCGTCGAAGCTCTTCCCTCACTCCTGCACCAGATGGTCAAGTTCCAGACTCTGCAGGGGGTCGGACAAGTTCAAGGAAGCCAAAGATTGTCTCGGAGTTGCTATGTTGGCTCCACCAAACACAAGGCGCCTGAGCAAGCCCAGCTGGTCGAACTCATCAACCATCCAAAAGATGTCGGCGACCAACCAGGGGAGGCGACAAGCTAGCCCGCCACCGGAACAATGAGCATTTCATCCTATGTTATCTATAGTTTTGTAAATATAACTATCATTTTCTATGCATATTCTGAAATATCGACATCTCCATTTGGAAATTTCAGCTCTCCTAAAATAATCTCAAACTCCGGGGTAGGCTGACGAGGTTCGCCCCCGATAGGATCGTCCGGGGGGTTAAGAAACAAGCCACGGCTCGCACCCTCCCCTCCATCAACTCTAGGGAAAGCTTGACAGCTTCTTCCTCAATAGGGTCGTCGGGTGGGATAAGGAACGGGCGACGGCTCGCACCCTCCCCTCCCTCAACTCCGAGGCAGGCTGACGAGCTTCGCCCCCGATTGGATTGCCCGGGGAATTAGGGAACGAGCTACGGCTTGCACCCTCTCCTCCATCAACTCCGGGGAAAGCTTGATGGCTTTGCCCTCGATAGGGTCGTCGGGTGGGACAAGAAACAAGTGACAGCTTGCACCCTCCCCTCCCTCAACTCCGGGCAGGCTGACGAGCTTCGCCCCCAATAAGATCGCCCGGGGGGTTAAGGAACGAGCTACGGCTCGCACTCTTTCCTCCATCAACTCCGAGGCAAGCTTAACAGGCCCTCAATAGGATCGTCGGGTTGGACAAGGAATAGGTGACGGCTCGCACCTTCCCCTCCCTCAACTCCGGGGTAAGATTTCAAGCTTTGCCTTCGATAGGCGTCGGGTGGGTTAAGAACCGAGCGATGGCACACACCCTTCCCTCCCTTAACTTCAGGGTAGGCTGACAAGCTTTGCCCCTGATAGGATCGCTCGGGGGGGGTTAAGGAATGAGCTATGGCTCGCACCTACCCCTCCATCAACTCCACCGCAAGCTTGACGGCTTCGCCGTAGATAGGGTCACTAGGTGTGACAAGGAACGGGCGACGGCTTGCACCCTCCCCTCCTTCAACTCTGAGGCAATCTTACGAGCTTTGCCCCTGATAGGCTCCGGGTGGGTTAAGGACTGAGCTACGGCTCGTACCATCCACATCCCTCAACTCCGAGGCAGGTGATCAGCCCGGAATTAACTCTAAAACGATGTCGTTTAACCGCAAGCGCACGGTATAGTGGCAAATGGGTATCAAACACGGGGAAGCGGTGCTATACTACCTATCTACTCCTAGGTTGAGTTAGACTTACAGATGTATTGGTGGATATGGATTATGGAGTGTCGTGATGGTGATGGGTGCGAAAGTCGTGTCACTCAACATCGCAAACAATGAACTCCACAAAGAAAGGAATAAAAGACTATGGCATTAGGACTCACCACTAGGATCATCGGAGGTCGACGCTAGGTTTGGAATTCTACGTTGCATTGGTTTCATTGGGGGTTGTAGCATCTAGGAAGTGAATTCATGTGTCTAGGCATCATGAATCTAACATAACGCATTCACCCCGCTCACGCGATAGAAAGAAACGATATGTGCTTTATGGATCTACAATAATCTCACCACTCTCATGGGTCGAATGCTCTCAACTCGTACCACTCTCGTGGGTTAGAGCTTCGAGGTATTTTGGTGGCTCTCATTGACGCAATAGTGATATCCGTCAATTACTGGTATAGTTCGTCGGTGGATCCTATCAAGACACGAGCCGGGCATGGTCACAAGCCTTGGTTGAATCCATTAACTCCCTAATTAAATCCATAAGATACTCCTTAAGATAATCGATTCCACCGACCGTGGGCACGATCTCAGTACAAGTTCTCTTAGGGATTTTGCTAGATCGACCAAAATACTCCCCCTTTATATCCAACGCATCATAAAAATCCTATCTTTGCATCTAAATCCTAAGATCCATGGGCTAATCTCATAGCCCTAGATGAGACTACTCATGCATGATAGCAATAGATATAAAAACGATAGAAAACTTCATTGCATGCATGAAAGAGAGATAAAATATAAGAAATCACTAAGAATTAATGATAGAATTAACGAGAACAAAAATACTTATCTTGATACAAGAGAGGGGCCTATGGCGTAGCTTAACTCCCAAAAGATCGTCTCCAAAACTTCTTAGAACTCTCTAAAAACTCTCCAAAAGTCCCCCTCCAAAGACGGCTACAATTCATATACATATATAGTCCCCTCAAACCCTAGCAAATAACCCAAAAAAACCCTCTGAAATTCGTGTCCAAGATCAATTCTGGCCGCAACTTAAGTTCTGGGCCCCAGCTGTCTCGGTCGATTAGCCTCCTACTCGGTCGAGTCAGCAGTAGGGCAGAAACTCCTCCAAAAATGCTGCTCTATCTGCTCGGACCGAGTAGGGTCTGCTCGATCGAGTAGGTGGTCGAGTATAGATTTCAGCACTACAGCGTCAACTTGCAGAAATTCCTAAGATTTCATCCGACCTCTGATTGATGTGTTCTTGGCGGCGTTGGAACCGTCATGAAGTCTACTATCCATAAAAATATGGGAAATACTTTGCTCTCTGGAATAATAGCAGATTTCAAAAGATGAGAGGCTGTCTGAAAATCTAGGCGTTCGACTTACTCGACCGAGTGGCCTTCGTGCTGGGTCGAGCTACAGTGCCTCGGGGAGAAGCTCAAAGTAATCGCTCTGGAAATCGACGACTCAGTTCGAGTATCCACCCTACTCGGTCAAGTAGGGTGTTGACGGGTTCGAGTAGGGTGTTGACGCACCCGCAACCTACACCTAGGTTCCACCTGTCGGTGTCACGATCGCCAGGCGTAATATGGCCCCTAGGCTACGATTCCGTGCTCAATCCGCAAGAAGACGGTGTCGAGTTATAGTATAAAAGATAGTCGGATCCCACAGGGATGGTGATAATGTCTTTAGATTCTCAGTCTATTTCTAAGTGTGGAAGTAAGGTGGATGTCGGGGGAACAATTTTGGTTTGGTTGTTGTGGTTGTAATACAATAAAAAGGACTAGGGCTTTAGGGATCGCCACTAGGATCGTTGGGGGTTGATGTTGGATAGGATCCTCACATTGTATTAGGGCTAGGGAGTTAATCCCCTAATTCATACCACTCTCGTGGGTTAGAATTTCGGGGTATTTCGGTGGCTCTCGTTGACGCAATGGCGGTATCCGTCAACGTAACGGTATAGTTCGTCGATGGATCCCCCCAAGGCGCGAGCCGGACATGGACACGTGCCTTGATTGGATCCACCAATTTCCCTATTCGAATCCCTAGATACCCCTTAAGCACATAAATTCCACAGACCGTGGGCATGATCTCAGTATAGGTTATCTACGGATTCGATAGAATCTACCGAAATACAACCCTAAATCCACAATTCAACGTATGGATCCAGATCTACATTTTCCCCCCTAAAATCCTAGGGCTAACCCATCAACCCTAGATTAGATCTACTCAGACATCGCAATAGGAACGCACAAAAATGTCAATTTCGCAGAAGAAAACATTTTAGCAATAGATAAATTAGGGCTAAAATAAACTTACAGCGAGAATAAATGAAGAACAGATCCAGACGAGAACAAAAGCAATAATCTTCAATATTAAATCCAAAATTCGCTACAAAATCAATCTTCAAAAGTCCTACAAAAATTGCTCTCAAAAAATCTCCAAAATTCCGTTACAAAAACCCCAGAATGAATTCTCCTTTCAGCTGCTCCCGATCGCGAGCTATCACTCCCACAAGATCGCGCGCATCGCGCGCTTCAAAAACATTCCAAAAATGCCCCAGAAAGTGCCGACCGAGTAGGCTACTCTGTTCGAGCAGCTGCTGCTCGGTCAGTAATCCGGCCAGTGTAGCTTACTGCTCGGCTGGTTGGAGAACTTGATCCGGACCGAGTAGAACCTACTCGGTCAGCTGCTCGGGTGCTGCTCGGGCTGTGAAATCTGGGGCTACTGACCGAGCAGATGAGCTGCTCCGTCCGCGTCAGCTCGTATCCGACCTCAGCTGTAATTGATACGGCTCGGTCCGAGCAGACGAGCTGCTCGGACCAAGCATTTTCTGGGAAATGCTAGGTCTGAGCCTGGGCTTCTCTCTCTGCTCTATCTCTCCCCTTCTTCTCTCCTCCAATGGCTCCGAAAATGCGATGAACCCCTCCAGAGCCCCTTCTTCTCTCCGCCAACGAGCTCCAGGCGAGTATTGGCATGGCGCCTTTCGCCGCTTTGTATGGGAGGAAATGTCGATCGCCATTGAGTTGGGATGACGTTGGTGATCGGGAGCTGTTGGGACCTGAGATGATCGTGGAGGCCGTGGATATCGTCAGGAATATTCGGGAGAGGTTGAGGATTGCTCAGGACCGTTTTAAGCATTGGGCGGATGCTAAACGTCGTCCTTTGGAATTTCAGCCGGGCGACCATGTGTTCTTGAAGATTTCCCCGAATCGTGGTGTGATTCATTTTGGGAAGCGAGGGAAGTTGAGCCCGCGATACATTGGACCATTTGACATTTTGGAGAGGGTTGGCGAGGTAGCGTATCGCTTGGCCTTGCCACCATCTTTGGAAGGAGTTCACAATGTTTTCCATGTGTCGCAGCTTCGTCGATACATTAGCGATCCATCTCATGCTGTGGATTTTTCGGAGATTACCGTTCGCCCCGATATGACGTATGACCAGCATCCAGTGCAGATTCTGGACAGGCGTCAAAAATCTCTTCAGAACAAGATTGTCAATCTTGTGAGGGTGATGTGGCGACACGGCTCACCTGGAGAGTCTACTTGGGAGAATGAGGATGAGATGCGAGAGCGTTTCCCACTTTTGTTTCCGGACACGTGAGTGTTTGGAAATTCCGAGGACGGAATTTTTCTTAAGTTGGGGAGGATGTAACAACTGCTTTTCATGTATCTGGATTTATTATAATATAATATATGTTTTGGTGGATTTTCTCCTCATGTGTGGTTTTCGTCTCCGTAACTTTCATTTTCAATCGTTTCGTCGTGTTTTCTCGTTTCTTCTTTAGGATCGTCGATTTCGAAGTATGTCATTCGTGACGGGCTTCATAACGGTCGTATCTTACTGTTAGATCAAGCCTAGGAGTCTTAGTAATCGATCCCGGAGCTCCGCGCTCCGTATCGGAACTTTTGGTGCACATTAGCCGGTATGAGAAGGGGCACCGACCGACTAGATGACGATCCAGTCGGTCGGCAATCCTTCTTGGACCGACTAGTTGGCTTTCTAAATTATTCAGAAGTTACTGTTTATCGTTAGTCGGTCTAAGAACGTTGATTGACCGACTAGGTTGCAAACTAGTCGGTCAGCAATGCTTCTTTAACCGACTAACTCTTCAACTTAATTTTAGTATCAATACTGTTCACTCTTAGTCGGTCTAAGAACGTTCATCGACCGACTAGTTGTAAAACTAGTCGGTCAGCCGTTGTTCATGGACCGACTAAATCTAAATCCTATTTTCGTTCAGAAGTTACTGTTTACACTTAGTCGGTCTGCGTTGGTCGACCGACCGACTAGTTGCCAAACTAGTCGGTCAGAGGTTGCTCTTTGACCGACTAATCTGTGTAAAAACCCTAATTTCTGGGCAGCCGCCAGCCCAACCTATTTATACCCCTCCCAAACGTTTTCTTCTTCCTCCACTCGACCCAAAACCCTAGTTTCTCCCCCATTGAGCCCCCATCTTCCACCAAGCCTTATTCCTTCATCCCAAGCCCTAGATCCATCATCTAAACCCTCCATCAACTCATTCTACCTCTCATCTTCCCCAAAATCTCACCAAATCCCCAAAATCCCCCAAAAACCCTAACTCTCCAAACTTCTCCATTTGTTTCCAGATCTGGTCCTAGGGTTCTCCGGAGTGTTTCTTCCGCCTCCTCTCGGTAAGAAATCGATCTCTCGATGTTTTCATAACCTATTTGTATTTTTATGGAACCCTAATGAAATTTCATGTTGTTTGATGATTGTTTCCCCATAACAGCGATTTCCCCCGTAAATTAGCATCCGCGAGACGAACCTTCGTAATCGTCATCCCCGGTGCTAGGCAAGTGAAACTTGCCACTTAGGGTTTAGGCCATGTTTTAGGCCATTTTGCTTGTTGTAGGCGTAAAAGAGGCTAGGCGACGAAATGATACTCGCCTAGGCGCAAAATTGGGGAACTAGCTTGACAACGAAGCTAGTTCCGACATTTAGCATGTTGCACAATTACCATGTCATGTTTACTTTCCATTAACGGTACGCAAATAAATTGTCATGTCATTGCATCCTTTAAGTATTTCTGTGAATTCATAGCTTCGCTACAATGCTTGTGTTCCTGGCTCGTGTTCCAGAAGCGGGCCATGTGTTGGTTGATAGCCAATGCCCGAATTGCTTGTTTCCGGCTAGGTGCACCCCTACGCCAATTGTTTATGAATCGTGATATAGAATGTGAGCTCCTGTGCGGGGCAACCCCGGCTCATTTACTGAGCTCATGTGCAGGGACCCTGGCTCGATTACATATGGGTATTGGGGGTAAGAGTTAAGCGGCCAATCAACTGGGAGTCTGCCCGATCAGCAACTGCAGTGGTAAGGCGTAAACTCTGGGTTTGGGGTAGTTGTTAAGCGGCCAATCAGCGTGAATGTGAAACCATTCAGCTGTAAGGCGTAAACATCTACAAACAACAGTGAAACGTGAATAGTGAATTGATTGAGATTGTTAGTAGCTTGGCTACTCTTGTCTTGTCCCGATAATTGTTCTCTTGTACAAATTGTCTTGCCATGTCTTGTTTGTGCACTCATGTTATAACTGCCATGTCATGCATACTAAAACTGCTAGGTTGCTAGTTGCCTTACTTTCAGTTTCCTTGCCCAAGTCTTTTAGACTTGCTGACATGTGCCCCTTTACTCTTTTGGGTGACACATGTTAGATACTGAGCCTGAGTACCTTGTTGAGGATGAGGTGTTTGCTGACGCCGAGCCCGAGCTTGTGTTTGACGGGGAGTACGTGGACACTGGGGACCAGTCCTAGTGTCTTCGTTGTGTTTTCCTTTTGTTTAGACTGCTGTTTTGTTGTCAGTGCGTAGCACCTATACTTTGTTATGTCGTTGCTTTTGTTGGCCTTGTTCTGGGCCTTTAGACTCTTTCTTTTAGCCTGGTGGCTTTTCTGGATGTTGGACTTATTTTCCATGTTGGACAATTTATGAGATATGGGATTTTATTCAGTCTCTCTTTGTGTTATTATTGTTGTTCCGTTGTGGTTACAGGGACCTGCTTATGTTTTATTGACGCTTATCGGGTTTGGGGCTTCACAGCTCCACTCTCGTGCGGACCTCTTCACGTCTCGCCTCCATTTTAGGGAAGCGGGGCGTGACAGTAACCAACTAATATGTGGAGATAAAATAGATATGTGGAGAAGGAAGATAATGGGACTCTCGGTTCACTCATAAGATGGTGCACATCAGTTTGATAAAATAAAACCCTAACTAAACTCATATAAAGATGAATATTTTCACTTCTCAAAATGAATACTGAAAATGGCATGCGGTAATAATCACAATATCAGCAGGCATGCAAACAGAAGTGAATAAGATAAGAAAAACAGTGCTCCAAGTGTTCTAGTGATGCGTGAACCTGGGTGCGTTTCCCAACATAAATCATACTAAATACTAATTCATGCAATTGATTCTCAATTCATTTCAGGTATTACATCAGATAGATCATCAATAGAAGAGCATGCATATAAATAATAAAACTGAAATTAACTCTAATAGCATGCCAAAAAGATGAGCATCGCAAAAAACTAATAAAGCCTAGAGAGATATCATCATGTGGAACATCCTTAACAAAAATAAAAAGAAACAGAGAAAAAAGGGAAAATAAATAAAAAGATATGAATGCATAGGGAAAAACAGAAACTATGATGCAAAAAGAGAAAAAATAAAACGAGGCGGGAAAATGGTGTAAAAATAAAATAAAAACTGAAAATAAGGGAGGAAAATGTGAAAATAAAAATAAAAATAAAGCGGGAGTGCTCATCCCCTGTAATGACCACTTTTCGTTGTACTTTGTTCGTGCACGTGCTTTTGGCCGTGCACGTGTTTATTTTAGACTTTATTTGTTTGTGAACACTTTTGTGTGATATGCCGTTGTGAACGTCTCTGAGAGTATTAAATAGTGGCACTAATTTGGAACGACGTTTCTCGAGTCGTTTTCCCACAATTTAATCTTATTTGATGAGACGTTGCGATTTTCACATTTGACGAGAGACGTTTCTATTTTTAGTTTCGTCTTTCGACGTTAAAATTGAGATCCGTCTTCTTAGTTAGCTCACTTTCGTCATCACGATCACCTCGATATTTATTTTATAATTTTTGGAGTTTATTTGACCACTTTTATATTTTTAACAAGGTTTATAATATTTTTAATAATTAATTTTTAAATTATTTTCGGCCAAATAAAATTTATTTGAGTTTTAAACATAATAAAGAATTTTTGAGCCAATTTCCAGCTCATTTGGACCGCATCAAATCCTTGTGTGAGTTGGAGAAGTTGAGATTCAAATTTTAAATATTTTTGAACTTCTAATCCTATTAGATTTAGCCCTAGACCAAGTCAACCCATCTACACTATATAAACAACCCCTAGGAAGACCTATTTTCGCAAGAAAATAACCCTAGCCGCTTTCAAAACCCAAATTTGACATTGCGACGAATCGTCGCAACGTTGCGACGAACAGCAACGTTGCCGCAGCTGCCGCACGACCGAGAAAACCAAGGCCGTTCCCCCGCTCCGACCGCTAGCCGCCCCCGCACCAAGCCCCATCCGCACCCCGTTGCTGCCGCCCGCTCTGTTCCCCCGCTCCGACCGAGAGGAGCTCTCGGTCAGACCGAGAGCACAGCCCGCATCCCGCTCCGCACCGTGCCCGCTCTGTCGCTCCGCTCCGCACCGTGCCCGACCGGCCCGCATCTCCGCACCGACCGACGTTGCAACGTTGCAACCCCCGCATCCAAGGCGCCTGACCGGCCCGTACCCCCGCACAAACCGAGAGGAAGCCCCGCACTCCGCAGCTGCGACCGACCCGCACCGCTGCACAGCCGTTCCCCTGTGTCTGACCGAGCCAAGTCCCCGCACCGAGGCTGTACGACCGAGAGCCATTCGTCGCAACCCCGCACCCATCGCACCACTTGCCACCGTGGGCCCCCCAAGTTCTCCAGAGGTATTGTGGGTCCCCCATAGGTCCCTAGGACTACTGTGGGCCCCATCTAGGTGCTTGCTCTTCGAGGAATTGCCGCGTACGACGTTGCGACACGTCGTAGCCCGTCGTCGCACGTGCTAGCTTTGGAATCTGGAATCGTTGCTCCGGTTGATTGCTCTGAAATTTCCAGCGGGGAATCTAATTGGAATCTGGACTTGGAGCGCGATATTATTATTCCAACCCCCGGCGTCGCTACCCGACGCCGGTGTAGCTTTCGCGTCGTGTTGATGTAACGCTTTGCACCCCTAGGACCCCCAACCCAATGCATGCTAATCAAGACTAAAATTGATGTTTTTAAAGTATTTTAAATGTTTTAGAATTCACTAATCAAGATTAATAAAACGGATGTAGGCCGATGGACTTGTGCACGTAGGGTTACTGTGATTTGGACTCGTTGGACGGTGTTGCTCAGACGTGATACTTGCAGGCAAGTGAAACTTGCCAACTCTTGCTTAGGGCCATGTTTTTAGGCCACTTCCTTGCTTCTAGCGTAAAAGAGACTAGTCAGTGAAATGATAGCTGGCTAGACGCCTACTTGATCTAGTTTGACAACGAAACTAGATCCGTCACCTAAATGATCTAGCTTGACAACGAAGTTAGATCCAACTCTTTAAACTTGTTGATCATGCATACTAAACTGTCATGTTTACTTTCCTTACATGTACGCCTTACTACTTGCCATGTCATGTCATCCATGCATTGAATGTCGCATTCGTAGCACACGCTACATACTTGTACTTGCTTATCCCGGGCTAGGTGCACCCATATGCCAACATGAAAAACACTTCCTGGCTCGTGGTCCAGAAGCGAGCATTCCCGTTCGGGGGTAAGGCCCTGGCTCGATACACGTGGAGGGGTAGGGTTGAGCGACCACTCAGCGTAGAAGTATGCCCGTACAGCCTCTTCAGCTGTAAGGCGTGAACTCTGTGCACGACTTGAAAACGTGACTTGTGATTGTTAGTAGTTTACTACTCTTGCCATGTCATGCTAGTTGTCCTCTTGTACTTGCTTTACTTTACTTGTTGCACTCATACTTTAAACTGCCATGTCATTGCATCATGCTAGAACTGCTAGGTTGCTTTTACTTGTACTTTCAGTTTCCTTGCACAAGTCTTCCAGACTTGCTGACATGTGCCCCTTGCTCTTTTGGGCGTCACATGTTAGACCCTGAGCCAGAGACAGTTGTTGAGGACGAGGTGTTTGCTGACGCTGAGCCTGAGCCTACGTTCGTCGAGGAGTTCGAGGACACCGGAGACCAGTCTTAGTGACTGTGGAGTTGCTTTACTTTAGGTTGTTGTTAGTTGTCGGTGCTTGCACCATTACTTTGTTTTCGTACTTTGTACTTTTGTTGGCCATGCTGGGGCCTCTTTTAGACTCTTTTATTTTTAGCCTGGTGGCTTTTCTTCGATGTTGAAATTTATTATGGATATTCTGAGATTTATTCTTTGTCTCTTTTTCTTATTATTATCTTTGTTTCGTTTCACGTTGCAAGGACCTGCAGTTTAAATTTGATTGACGCTTATCGGACTTGCAGCTTTGTAGCTTCAAGTCTGAGCGGACCTCCTCACGCTTCGCCTCCACGTTTTTGGGAAGCGGGGCATGACAGGTTTTGTTGGTGGCCCATGCAGGTCCTTCTTGCAATTACGAATTAACGAAACAACGATAATAACGGAATGTCCATTAAATAAATTGCAACATCCAAGTCATTAAGCTTTGAGTCTAATTTGTTTGTTCGTTTTCTATGTCATTAGATGGCTGGACGACGACAGACCCGATCTGGTAGTGGGCCCAATCGTGCTGAGGAGCCGGATAGAGAGCCCACCAATGCTGAGATCATGAGGATGATGCATCAGGTGATGCAGGTGCAGCAGGGCATGCTCCAGAATACCCAGAGTGCCCCTCGCTTCGAGCCAGGAGCGAAGCAGTTTCGGGAGCTAGGCTCGACCTACTTTGATGGATCTGAAGGACCGTTGGCTGCCGAGGAGTGGATCAGAAATACCGAGGATAATCTGAAGATGTCGAAGGTCAACCCGGCTGGATGGGTTGATCTGGTGAAGAAGCAGCTTAAGGATAATGCCCGTAACTGGTGGGATGCAGAGGAGGAGCTGTTGACGACACCGATACCTTGGGCTACTTTCAAGTCTCGGTTCGATGAGGAGTACTTCCCGAAGGCTGCCAGTAGGGAGATGTTGCAGCGCTTCATTGAGCTGAAGCAGGAGAATCTGACGGTGGACCAGTACCACCAGGAGTTTACTAGGCTGAGTCGCTTCATGCCGAAGATTGTAGAGGATGCCGAGGAGAAGGCTCAGAGGTTTCTGCAGGGCCTTTCCTTAGACTTGCAGAGCATGATGTCTACGACGGATATGGAGTCATATCAGAAGTTGCTGGTAGCTGCTCGGAGACAGGAGAGGATTGCAAAGATGAAGAGAGGACAGATTTCTGGAGCTGGGAAGAGGCCTATGGAGTAGGCCAGAGGAGTGTCTAGGCCTGGGTTCAAGCCTACCCAGCCAGTGCAGTTCAAGAGGCCAGGTGGGCCTACTGTGAAGACTTGCCATTTCTGCGGCAAGACTGGCCACATCAAGGAGCAGTGCAGGAAATTTCTGGGGCAGTGCCTGATCTGTGGAGATGCTACTCATGTAGCGAGGGATTGTCAGCATGCGAACCAGTTGAGGAGAGGACCTGATGGAGCACAGCTACAGAGGGGACTAGTTGCAGCCCAGCCCTTGCAGCAGAGAGCACATGTACCTGCTGGACGTGGAGTGCCTCTCCTTCCGCAGAAGCAGGCGTATCAGCAGGCTGTTCAGCCAAGGAGGCAGGCTTACTTGATGACTGCAGTAGAGAGCGAGGCTGTGGACGAGGTTATCACAGGTAACCCACTGTCTAGTTGTTCTTTCCTTAGTTAGTTTTGAGTGTTAGCTTATGTTTGAATTGATTGCATATGATTGTTTGTAGAATAGGGTTTGATTGTTAGTCTGTTTGTTAGGTGTGATTTTGGTTTGCACGTTTCCTGCACGAGTCATCTTTGACTCTGGTGCATCGATGTGCATTATTTCCCGGAGCTTCGTGGAGAAGCATTCCTTGACGACTTCCCCTCTTCCCAAGAGCTGGAACATCGTTATAGGAAATGGCGTAATCTCGGTGCATCGTGGGTGCAATTCTTACCCTTTGGTGGTTTGTGGACATGAGCTTTACGCTGATTTTATTGTCCACGACATCATCAACTACGATGCAGTGCTTGGAATGGATTGGCTAGCGAGTTTCTATGCTACGATCGACTGTCAGAGGAAGAAGGTGGTGTTCGAGATCCCAGGACATCCGGTGTTTGAGTTCAGTCGAGGTAGCAGTTCTCTTGGTCCTGTTAGGTTTCGGGCCAGACCGGTGGAGATCGTTGCTATGCAGATGGAGCAGAGTAGACCAGCTGTGGTACGTGAGTTCGACGACGTCTTCCCCGAGGAGATGTCTGGACTGCCACCCGATCGAGCTCTCGAGTTTTCGATCGACCTTATTCCGGGAGCGCAGCCTATTTCAAAGGCGCCGTATCGTATGGCACCAGCAGAGTTGGAAGAGTTGCGTAGACAGCTGGATGATCTTTTGCAGAAGGGTTACATCAATCCCAGTGTGTCTCCGTGGGGAGCACCGGTGTTGCTGGTGAAAAAGAAGGATGGTTCGCGTCGCATGTGTGTGGATTACCGGGAGCTGAATGCTGTGACTATCAAGAATAAATATCCCTTGCCTTGTATAGATGACATCTTTGATCAGCTCGGAGGTTCGAGGGTGTTCTCTAAATTGGATTTGAGGAGTGGTTACCATCAGCTTAAGGTGAAGAAGGACGACATCCCGAAGACAGCGTTCAGAACGAAGTATGGTCACTACGAGTTCGTGGTCATGCCATTTGGTGTGATCAACGCACCTGCAGCTTTTATGAACCTGATGAATCTGATCTTCTACGACTTCCTAGACAAGTTTGTCGTTATCTTTATTGACGACATCCTGATCTATTCAAAGTCGGAGGAAGAGCATGCATCGCACTTGAGGACAGTGTTGGAGATATTGAGGAAGCATCGTTTGTATGCGAAGTATTCCAAGTGCGAGTTTTGGCTGGATAGAGTTGCTTTTCTCGGGCATGTGGTGTCTGGTGATGGAATTTCTGTGGACCCCGAGAAGATTGTGGCTATCAGAGAGTGGCCGGTTCCGCAGTCGGCATCTGAGATCCGGAGTTTCCTTGGGCTTACAGGCTATTACCGACGTTTCATTAAGGACTTTTCCCGGATTGCTGAGCCGATGACCAAACTGACGCGGAAGGATGTGCCATATGTTTGGTCTGATGATTGCGAGAAGGCTTTTGATGTTCTGAAGGAGAGATTGACGACTGCCCCTGTACTTGCTGTGCCTGATCGGAGTGGAGAATTCGAGATCTTTTGTGCTGCTTCTGGCAAGGGTCTTGGATGTGTGTTGCATCAGCATGGGCATATGGTTGCGTATGCTTCTCGTCAGCTTAAGGCTCATGAGAAGAATTACCCGACACATGATTTGGAGTTGGCTGTTGTCGTGTTTGCGCTGAAGATTTGGAGGCACTTCCTGCTGAATCAGAAAGTGAAGATCTTCACTGATCACAAAAGCTTGAAGTATATCTTTACGCAGAAGGAGCTCAACATGCGACAGCGTCGATGGTTGGAGCTCATGGATGATTATGAGATTGATTTGCAGTATCACCCTCGCAAGGTGAATGTGGTTCCGGATGCGCTGAGCAGACTTCCAGCGGTGATGATGTTGACCTCACAGTGGAGATTGCAGCAGGATTTTTACGAGACTTGTATCGAGATTATTCTTCCTGGAGAGACTTCTTCGTTTATGAGCATGTAGATACAGTCGACGATCGTGGATAGGATCAAGGCTGGACAGGCTGGAGATGCTAAGCTGGTGAAGATTCGGGAGCAGGTGGAAGCCGGTCTGCGGACTGACTTTTTGATACACGAGGACGGATCGTTGAGATTTGGAGCCAGGTAGTGTGTGCCAGCTGGAGATATCAGAGAGGAATTATTGGTGGAGGCACACAGTTCGCCATATTCTGTGCATCCTGGTGGCACCAAGATGTACAAGGATCTTCGCCTGAATTTTTGGTGGCATGGTATGAAGAGGAGTGTGGCTCGGAGTGTAGCCAAGTGTTTGGTTTGCCAACAAGTAAAGACGGAGCATCAGCATACGGCAGGGTTGCTACAACCGCTTCCGATTCCGGAGTGGAAGTGGCAGCACATCACTATGGATTTCGTGACTGGACTACCTCGGAGTCCGAAGCAGAATGACGCGATTTGGGTGATCGTAGACCGATTGACCAAATCCGCGCACTTTATACCCTTCCGAGTAGGACAATCTACTGAGACGCTAGCGAGGTGATATATGGAGGTAAATTCTTTTACACTCCGATTTTATTTCCTTTTCCTAGTTTAGATAGTGATGTAACGTGAATCGTGCAGGAGATCGTACGACTTCACGGAGTCCCCATGAGTATCGTATCGGACAGAGACACGAGATTCACATCTCAGTTTTGGCAGAGTCTGCAAAAGAGCTTGGGTACGAGTCTGAGTTTCACCATGGTGTACCACCCGCAGACGGATGGCCAGTCCGAGAGGACGATTCAGATTTTGGAGGACATGCTGAGAGCGTGCAAGTTGGACTTCAAGGGATCTTGGGAGGATCATCTCCATCACGTTGAGTTTGCCTACAATAACAGCTACCAGGCGAGTATTGGAATGGCGCCTTTCGCCGTGCTATATGGGAAGAAATGTCGATCGCCACTGAGCTGGGATGACATTGGAGATCGGGAGCTGTTAGGACCGGAGATGATCGTGGAGGCCGTGAATGTTGTGAGGAACATCCGGGAGAAGCTGAGGATTGCGCAGGACCGTTTCAAGCATTGGACTGATGCTAAACGGAGGCCCTTGGAGTTTCAGCCTGGCGACCATGTCTTTCTGAAGATTTCTCTGAACCGCGGAGTTATTCGATTTGGGAAGAGAGGCAAGCTGAGTCCGAGGTACATTGGGCCGTTTGATGTCCTGGAGAGAGTTGGAGCTGTGGCTTATCGCTTGGCGTTGCCACCATCTCTGGTGGGTGTTCACGACGTATTTCACGTATCTCAGTTACGTCGATACGTTAGTGATCCATCCCATGCTGTGGATTTCTCGGAGATTACGGTTCGTCCGGATCTGTCTTATGATCAGCAGCCAGTTGAGATTCTGGATCGTCGACAGAAGCAGCTGAGGAATAAGACCGTCGACTTGGTTCGAGTGCAGTGGCGTCACGGTTCCCCTGGTGAGTCTACCTGGGAACGTGAGGATGAGATGAGAGAGCGCTTCCCGCACCTTTTCTCGAGCAGTGCTTGATGTTGATTCCGAGGACGGAATCATTTCTAAGGTGGGGAGGATGTAACGACCACTTTTCGTTGTACTTTGTTCGTGCACGTGCTTTTGGCCTTGCACGTGTTTATTTTAGACTTTATTTGTTTGTGAACACTTTTGTGTGATATGCCGTTGTGAACGTCTCTGAGAGTATTAAATAGTGGCACTAATTTGGAACGATGTTTCTCGAGTCGTTTTCCCACAATTTAATCTTATTTGATGAGACGTTGCGATTTTCACATTTGACGGGAGACGTTTCTATTTTTAGTTTCGTCGTCCGATGTTGAAATTGAGATCCGTCTTCTTAGTTAGCTCACTTTCGTCATCACAATCACTTCGATATTTATTTTATAATTTTTGGAGTTTATTTGACCACTTTTATATTTTTAACAAGGTTTATAATATTTTTAATAATTAATTTTTAAATTATTTTCGGCCAAATAAAATTTATTTGAGTTTTAAACGTATTAAAGAATTTTTGAGCCAATTTCCAGCTCATTTGGACCGCATCAAATCCTTGTGTGAGTTGGAGAAGTTGAGATTCAAATTTTAAATATTTTTGAACTTCTAATCCTATTAGATTTAGCCCTAGACCAAGTCAACCCATCTACACTATATAAACAACCCCTAGGAAGACCTATTTTCGCAAGAAAATAACCCTAGCCGCTTCCAAAACCCAAATTTGACGTTGCGACGAATCGTCGCAACGTTGCGACGAACAGCTGCCGCACGACCGAGAAAACCAAGGCCGTTCCCCCCGCTCCGACCGCTAGCCGCCCCCGCACCAAGCCCCGTCCGCACCCCACTGCTGCCGCCCGCTCTGTTCCCCCGCTCCGACCGAGAGGAGCTCTCGGTCAGACCGAGAGCACAGCCCGCATCCCGCTCCACACCGTGCCCGCTCTGTCGCTCCGCTCCGAACCGTGCCCGACCGGCCCGCATCTCCGCACCGACCGACGTTGCAACGTTGCAACGTTGCAACGTTGCAACCCCCGCATCCAAGGCACCCGACCGGCCTGTACCCCCGCACAGACCGAGAGGAAGCCCCGCACTCCGCAGCTGCGACCGACCCGCACCGCTGCACAGCCGTTCCCCTGTGTCTGACCGAGCCAAGTCCCCGCACCGAGGCTGTACGACCGAGAGCCATTCGTCGCAACCCCGCACTCATCGCACCACTTGCCACCGTGGGCCCCCCAAGTTCTCCAGAGGTATTGTGGGTCCCCCATAGGTCCCTAGGACTACTGTGGGCCCCATCTAGGTGCTTGCTCTTCGAGGAATTGCCGCGTACGACGTTGCGACACGTCGTAGCCCGTCGTCGCACGTGCTAGCTTTAGAATCTGGAATCGTTGCTCCGGTTGATTGCTCTGAAATTTCCAGCGGGGAATCTAATTGGAATCTGGACTTGGAGCGCGATATTATTATTCCAACCCCCGGCGTCGCTACCCGACGCCGGTGTAGCTTTCGCGTCGTGTTGAGGTAACGCTTTGCACCCCTGGGACCCCCAACCCAATGCATGCTAATCAAGACTAAAATTGACGTTTTTAAAGTATTTTAAATGTTTTAGAATTCACTAATCAAGATTAATAAAACAGATGTAGGCCGATGGACTTGTGCACGTAGGGTTATTGTGATTTGGACTCGTTGGAGGGTGTTGCTCAGACGTGATACTTACAGGCAAGTGAAACTTGCCAACTCTTGCTTAGGGTCATGTTTTTAGGCCACTTCCTTACTTCTAGCGTAAAAGAGACTAGTCAGTGAAATGATAGCTGGCTAGACGCCTACTTGATCTAGTTTGACAACGAAACTAGATCTGTCACCTAAATGATCTAGCTTGACAACGAAGCTAGATCCAACTCTTTAAACTTGTTGATCATGCATACTAAACTGTCATGTTTACTTTCCTTACCTGTACGCCTTACTACTTGCCATGTCATGTCATCCATGCATTGAATGTCGCATTCGTAGCACACGCTACATACTTGTACTTGCTTGTCCCGGGCTAGGTGCACCCCTATGCCAACATGAAAAACACTTCCTGGCTCGTGGTCCTGAAGAGAGCATTCCCGTTCGGGGGTAAGGCCCTGGCTCGATACACGTGGAGGGGTAGGGTTGAGCGACCACTCAGCGTAGAAGTGTGCCCGTACAGCCTCTTCAGCTGTAAGGCGTGAACTCTGTGCACGACTTGAAAACGTGACTTGTGATTGTTAGTAGTTTACTACTCTTGCCATGCCATGCTAGTTGTCCTCTTGTACTTGATTTCTTTACTTGTTGCACTCATACTTTAAACTGCCATGTCATTGCATCATGCTAGAACTGCTAGGTTGCTTTTACTTGTACTTTCAGTTTCCTTGCACAAGTCTTCCAGACTTGCTGACATGTGCCCCTTGCTCTTTTGGGTGTCACATGTTAGACCCTGAGCCAGAGACAGTTGTTGAGGACGAGGTGTTTGCTGACGCTGAGCCTGAGCCTACGTTCGTCGAGGAGTTCGAGGACACCGGAGACCAGTCTTAGTGACTGTGGAGTTGCTTTACTTTAGGTTGCTGTTAGTTATCGGTGCTTGCACCATTACTTTGTTTTCGTACTTTGTACTTTTGTTGGCCATGCTGGGGCCTTTTTTATACTCTTTTATTTTTAGCCTGGTGGCTTTTCTGCGATGTTGAAATTTATTATGGATATTCTGAGATTTATTCTTTGTCTCTTTTTCTTATTATTATCTTTGTTTCGTTTCGCGTTGCAAGGACCTGCAGTTTAAATTTGATTGACGCTTATCGGACTTGCAGTTTTGTAGCTTCAAGTCTGAGCGGACCTCCTCACGCTTCGCCTCCACATTTTTGGGAAGCGGGGCGTGACATCCCCCAATCTAAACCTAGTAGTGTCCTCACTGCTAAGAAAAATCTCGTCAGCGGGAGATGATACTAAAGGGGTGGTGTGGGAGGGGACATAAAGTAAAAAAGCTATGTAATAAAAGAAAAATAGAAAATAAAAATATGATATGATGCAATGCAATGTATGAAATGATGCATGGGTGTATCCTCCCCCAAGCTATGTGAAAGCAGGGCCCCGAAAAGACAGATGGACACTAAATATATGGGGGAGGCAAAAGCTGGGACGGACTACATCAGGCAGAGGCACCACCCTCTGGGGTGGTGATGGGTCCCTCTGTTGTGGACCCGGGGGTGGGGGTGGGGGTCAGGCTGTGACTCTGGAAGAGAGCTGGTGGTGAGGTCTATAGAGGAGGTGGAGGGCTCAGCAGTATATAATACGAGGGAAGAGAGTGGATCGACTGTGACCGATGACTCAGAGGTAGTAGAAATAGGCTCTGCAGAAGCCTGGGGCAGTGAAGCACTAAGAGGTGTGGTGCTGGTCACAGTGTCCGGCCTGGGGGGAGGGGCGTGCGCAAGTATGACAAGGGGCGTGACCCGCTATCTCTGCAAGTCAATAATGGAAGAAAGATCCGACTCAACTCTTGATCTATGTGTCCTGGTGTCAACTAGAAAGGCGTCGAAATCCCGCTGTAAGCGGGAAGTCAACTCCTCTAGAGCGGTCAAGCGAGAGGCAGAAGTGCTAGAGTCGGGTGGGGACGATAGGGATGTCCGTTGATCCGTCCATATTTTACACCTTTTTTCTACATATTTGCATGTCATTTCGATCGCCCATATCACGCTTTTCACGATTATTCGACGATATTGCGTTACTTTTCACTATTTCTTGTTTTTGTCGGATTTCAGGAAATATGGAGCGATCGGGAGCAAAAATGAGCTTAAAGGATTTGCACCCACTCCGGAGTGTCAACCATGGCCCTTTTGAGGGTTATTCTGCAATGGAAGACGAGTGGAAGAAGAAAGAATGTCGTAGGAGCGACGAGGAAGCGAAAAGATGGAGATTGGGCATTTTCAGCATGCCACTCGGCCGAGTGAAGGAGTCACTCAGCCGAGCATTGAGACCCCGCTCGGCCGGCCAGATCAGACACGCAACAGAGATGTATCAGCGTGCACTCGGCCGAGCATCGCACGCCCACTCGGCCGAGTACGGAGACTCCGTCCGCCCGAGTGGCACCCAGACGACGGCAAGCCAAAATGTCCAACTCTCTGTAATCCGTCAGTCGACTACGAGCTCCGACTCGGCCGAGTTCCAAAATCCCCTCGGCCGAGTGACATTTTCCACTCGGCCGAGTGATGCCGAGGACACGCAGCGCCCAGATTTTCAGACAGCCTCCCACTCTTTTGAAATCTGCTATCATTCCAGCAATCAAAATATTTTTCTCATATTTTTTATGGATAGTAGACTTTATGACGATTCCAACACCGCCAAGAACGCGCCAATCGGAGGTCGGATGAAATCTGGGGAATTTCTGTAAGTTGACACTACAGTGCAGGAATTTCCACTCGGCCGAGTCACATTTTCCACTCGGCCGAGTGCGGCATGTGCCCAGATTTTAAGTTGCAGTTTGGGCTGTTTTTGGGCATGAATTTGAGGGGTTTTCTAGGTTTTCTTGCTAGGGTTTTGGGGGAGTATTTAAGGGGTTTGTAGCCACCATTGTAGAGGATCCCCCAATATGTTTTTTTAGAGTTCCCACATGTTTTCTTAGGGATTATTTTAGAGGTTAGGCCATGCCCTAGGCCCCCTCTTGGATCAAAAAGCTTGTATTTGGATTGGAATTCTTCATCAAGCTAAGTATTTTGTTCTTCTTATTTGAATCTTTGTTTTTCTATCTTTTTATATGCAAGCAATGATTTTTATTGATTCTTATATCCTTATTGCTATGCTAGAGTAGATTTGTTGTTCTAGGGTTTGGGGATGAACCCTATGGATCTAATTTCATATTTATGATGAATGAATTTCTAAATTGCTAGAATTGCTAGGAGATTATGTTGTGATTGATTTACTACGGATAGCTAGGGATTTCCATCGATTTGGGATTTGCAAGAGATTGGATTCTAATCGATGGGAAGGCCTAGATATTCGATTTAGATTTACAATTGGATTTCTCTAGATTTGGTTTGCAAGAGATTGGACCAAAGCTAGGAGTTTTAATTGTAAATCTATACCAATATTAGTTTGCAAGAGATTGGACGAATACGAACTATCACAACCTAGATCGTGACTCGAGTTTGCACGAGAGTGGGCTCGAGAAGCGATTGGACAATGATGTCGATCCTAATGCTAGCGGCTTAGGCTAGGGTTTGCAAGAGATTGGGCCCTATCCTAGGTTCGCTATAGACCGGCAATAGCACGAGAGCGTGAGCTTGGTTCTCTATTCAGTTACGACTAGTTCACCTCAACGTAAGCCTAGTAATATTGAGATTCACTATTCACAATGACGAATGACGATCCGTAGTGGGGATTCCCTAGCCCTAAACATCTTTTATTATATTGTATTTGAATAGATATTTTATCCAACTTCTCTATCACCCACACCGACATCCATCACCATTTCCATTATATCATTCCATACCCATCTCCACCAATAAAACCATCGTAGTCAAACCAACCTAGGATAGATTGGAGCCAACACCACCTCCTCGTGTTCGATACCCGCTCGCCACTTTGCCGTGCGCTTGCGGTAAAACTACAATCGTTCTCCGGGTGTGTATCCGGGGCCGACCAAGTTTTTGGTCGTGCTCTTGGGTTGCATTTCGAAGCGAACAAGTTTTTGGCGCCGTTGCCGGGGAGGTGTTTCCCGTTGGTGCCAATTTGTCACAATTAGGTTGATTAGACTACACAAAAAAAAATTTAACAAAAAAAGGAATTTTTCACCCCCGCCACCATTATTATCATTTCTATATTCTTTTGTGCCACTGATATCTTTTCTCCAGGTATTTATCTTTGTTGATCAGGTGCTATGGATTATACTACGTGGACCACAGATTTTGATCAGAGTGCTCAGATGGGAGAATACTATTATGATCAGAGTGCTCAGATGGGAGAATAATTTTTTGAGGAGACGCACTGGCCTGAGCTTGATGAGAAACAAATGATCTTTTTTGATGAGATGCATGCACACCAGGTTGAAATGCAAGCCGGGCTTGAAAAGAGTAACCTTCTATTGGAACGGGTGAAGAGGAAACTTGAAATGAATGCGCTCATGTTTAAGGTTGCGACGATTCCCAAAGATATCAGTTCTGTTCCTTCATCTTATGGGCAAGAAGCATCTCCAATCATATTACCAGAGCCAGAATGTGCCACCGTCGATCCCACATCCTACAATACAGCTGTTGCATATGAAGAGTGGATGGATGAAGATACAGTGGAGGAAGCAGAAATTGAGCCACCAGCGCAGCCAGAGGATGATGGATTTCAGAGATTATTGGAGGGTCTCTTGGAGTCAGTGAGGTTCACCGGTTCAGAGAGCACTACAGCAGGTGATGCGTTTGAGCTACGATTTGTAGATTTTGTTATGAACCGTGTTTCAGCTACAGGAACAATCGAGGACATCCATGTCAGTCTTGAGGGGGATAGACTATATTTTCGGATTGCTTGCGGGCATTCCCGTCCACATGATACATCCCCACAAGTTGACACACCTGAGCAGCCAGCATCACCATCCCAGAGAGAGCCTATATTGATAGTTGATGAGAAGGCAAATGAGCACACTATCGAGCCAGAGCATGCTTTTGAGGAGGCCTTACACACAGAGCCAGAGCTTATCACCGAGGAGGTCATGCATCGGGACGAGGACACAGCCATTCATGAGGATCCCGAGCACTATCCTCCTCCATTAAAGCTTCCGCAGCCACCTCATCCTCCCACTGACACAGAGGACTACCCCACAGAGCTTTTGGCCCCCCTTCAGGGAGATCTCTTTACTCCCTCGCCATTTATCTTTGATTTCCCTCCAGTGTATGATGTTTTTTATGACTCATCGTGCCTTTTGCAGGATTCATGTACATACGATCAAGAGGTACGATGGGACGTATATGAGGAGGAGAGCGAGGAGTTAACACCCATGGACGCTTATGAATATGATCAAGAGGTGCACTGGGATGAGTCTGACGATGATGAGGAGCATCTTGATGAGGTCCACACCTATGATCTAGATTCACCTGAGCAGCATAGAGAAGACACCGTGGAGACAGCTATCACGACACGTGAGGATATTGGATTATTTCCAGGGAAGTATCGTCCACCATTATTTATTCCATACATTTCTATAGACGATTCTCTTTGGGATACTTTTATTATGAGGGTGAATTTTTTGCGGCGAACTGATGCATCCTATTCTTTGCAGGGTACAGGTGGAGCCCTTGGAGAGGTGCTGGGAGCCGCATTGCTGGAGTCTGATGGAGTCCGTGGACACACGCATCTGGCAGAGCCACGGAAAGAGCAGTTGGAGCAGTTGCCTGCACCGGCAAAGATACTGGATCCACCTTTTGCTATAGGTGATATCAATCTAGTAGTGTAGAAATTTTTATGCTTTCAATAAACCCGAATCCTCTCGACAGCGAGGGGACCGTATAGATTTGATTGAATAAATATCACATCTTATGACGGCAAAAAAAATTTTTACACCCCAAACCCATTATATACATTAATTTCCATCTCCATATTTTGATGTGTCACATCCTTTTGCTCACCACATTCGAGCATTTCTTTCAAGTGAAACCTTGCTTTCTTATTCGTTTGACTTGATCACGCTTTGCAAAGCCATGACATTTTTGGTCAAGTCATTTGAATAGGGTTGTTTGGTATAAGCTTGGGGGAAGGCGCTCTCATGCATCATTGTATTTGCATGTAGTTGCATTAGGATTTCATGTCATTCACTTCATCATTTTTCATTCACTCCCCTTATTATTATCGTTGTTCCTCATATTCTTCCATTATGATCACATTGATGACAATGCGAAGTTTAAGCTTGGGGGAGTGCATTTCCATGCCATTTAGATACATTAGTTGCATTTTTACTTTATTTTAGGATTTTTAAATTTTTCAAAATTTTTGCATCATCTTTCTGATTTTTCCATCTTATTTTCCTTTTATGTGTGTTCATGCATCATAGTGTGTACTTGTTTTTCTTTTCTTTCCTCTCTTTAATTTTTATTCTTTATTTTCTTTTCCTCCTTTTGCTAGATTTTCTCCTTATGATGATATCTCTTATTGCTTTAGCAACCATCACGATGCTTATTATTCCTTGCCATGCTACTTAGAGTATTTCAGTATCCTGCTATCCTTGTGCTTGCTCATCTATTCTTTTGATGATTCCTCTATATGAATGCATGATATTAGTTGAAGCTAAATGTATGGATTAGTGTTTAGTATGCTTTTGTTGGAAGTGCACCAAGATTCACGCATCAATTGTATAACAGAAGCATCTGCCTTATTGTCTTATTCACCTTCTGTTGCATGCTTGATATGAAAGTACTCGTTACCGCTTGAATTCGCTTTTTATTGAGATGATTGAGAATATCCATGCTTACATATGAGTTTTAGTTGAAGGATTATCTTATTGAACCGTTCGTGCACATCTTAGAGTGAACCGAGTGTTACATTATTTCTTTCTCCACATATATCTTTTTATTCTCTACATGTCACTTGAGTTCACCTCCTAAAGCTACTTATATCGCATCTATTTCCCAAAAATCCCCATAAAAGAAAAAGTTAGCTCCAAAAAGTCCAAAAAGCCAAAAAGGAGCCAAAATCCAAAAATACAAATCAAATTGCTCCTACAAAAATCCAAGAAGAAAAATAAGAAACAAAGTCCAAAAGAAAAAAAAAATATTTCTCTATCTCATTATTGGAGCCACAAAATACTTGGGAAAACCAAGGCAAAAATCTCATTTTCCACTATCATATTCCTTTAGATGCGATGCCTCAAGCTAAGCTTGGGGGGGTAGAATTCATTTGACCATATGAGTGAGTACGACATTAGAGTGGAGAGGTGCACGAATGAGGAAGTTTGATAATGCTGAAACTTAGCAAAATACCTTAGCTATGGAGATTTCTTATGAATTAATATGAATATGTGAATGCCATGATTTATTCCATTCTTTAATGCATGCGTGGTGTGATTCTTATATGCTTCTGTTATAACTCTTGATTGAAAAGTGCATCGCCAACATTTGTATATTAAATTCTATGAAATGCGTGATGTGGCTATGAATTGATTGTATGAATTTAGAGAGTCCCTTTTGTTGTTCTTAAAAGCTTGCAAGTACTATGTTTATGTAGGATATGAAATCGTTTATAGCATATGATTCGTATTTTCCAAGTTATCGTGATGTGTAGCTTATGGCTTGAGATATGAGAGTATAATCTAGCGACCCCTTCCACTTCGTATTCTTTTATTTCATTTCCCTTATTTTTCATCTCCCGAGTTTGTCTTTTTACTTATCTTCCTCGAGGACGAGTAAGAGGTAAGCTTGGGGGATTTTGATCGGTCCATATTTTACACCTTTTTTCTGCATATTTGCATGCCATTTCGATCGCCCATATCACGCTTTTCACGATTATTCGACGATATTGCGTTACTTTTCACTATTTCTTGTTTTTGTCGGATTTCAGGAAATATGGAGCGATCGGGAGCAAAAATGAGCTTAAAGGATTTGCACCCACTCCGGAGTGTCAACCATGGCCCTTTTGAGGGTTATTCTGCAATGGAAGACTAGTGGAAGAAGAAAGAACGTCGTAGGAGCGACGAGGAAGCGAAAAGATGGAGATTGGGCATTTTCAGCATGCCACTCAGCCGAGTGAAGGAGTCACTCGGCCGAGCATTGAGACCCCGCTTGGCCGGCCAGATCGGACACGCAACAGAGATGTATCAGCGTGCACTCGGCCGAGCATCGCACGCCCACTCGGCCGAGTGCGGAGACTCCGTCCGCCCGAGTGGCACCCAGACGACGGCAAGCCAAAATGTCCAACTCTCTGTAATCCGTCAGTCTACTACGAGCTCCGACTCGGCCGAGTTCCAAAAGCCCCTTGGCCGAGTGACATTTTCCACTCGGCCGAGTGATGCCGAGGACACGCAGCGCCCAGATTTTCAGACAGCCTCCCACTCTTTTGAAATCTTCTATCATTCCAGCAATCAAAATATTTTTCTCATATTTTTTATGGATAGTAGACTTCATGACGGTTCCAACGCCGCCAAGAACGTGCCAATCGGAGATCGGATGAAATCTGGAGAATTTCTGCAAGTTGACGCTGCAGTGCAGGAATTTCCACTCGGCCGAGTCACATTTTCCACTCGGCCGAGTGCGGCCTGTGCCCAGATTTTAAGTTGCGGTTTGGGCTGTTTTTGGGCA
Source organism: Scilla litardierei (assembly GCA_030789695.1). Classification (NCBI taxonomy): domain Eukaryota; kingdom Viridiplantae; phylum Streptophyta; class Magnoliopsida; order Asparagales; family Asparagaceae; genus Scilla; species Scilla litardierei. The sequence goes on along the minus strand of CM061137.1, from coordinate 10,853,634 downwards.
CGAATTTGAGCGGTTTTCTAGGTTTTCTTGCTAGGGTTTTGGGGGAGTATTTAAGGGGTTTGTAGCCACCATTGTAGAGGATCCCCCAATATGTTTTTTAGAGTTCCCACATGTTTTCTTAGGGATTATTTTAGAGGTTAGGCCATGCCCTAGGCCCCCTCTTGGATCAAAAAGCTTGTATTTGGATTGGAATTCTTCATCAAGCTAAGTATTTTGTTCTTCTTATTTGAATCTTTGTTTTTCTATCTTTTTATATGCAAGCAATGATTTTTATTGATTCTTATATCCTTATTGCTATGCTAGAGTAGATTTGTTGTTCTAGGGTTTGGGGATGAACCCTATGGATCTAATTTCATATTTGTGATGAATGAATTTCTAAATTGCTAGAATTGCTAGGAGATTATGTTGTGATTGATTTACTACGGATAGCTAGGGATTTCCATCGATTTGGGATTTGCAAGAGATTGGATTCTAATCGATGGGAAGGCCTAGATATTCGATTTAGATTTACAATTGGATTTCTCTAGATTTGGTTTGCAAGAGATTGGACCAAAGCTAGGAGTTTTAATTGTAAATCTATACCAATATTCGTTTGCAAGAGATTGGACGAATACGAACTATCACAACCTAGATCGTGACTCGAGTTTGCACGAGAGTGGGCTCGAGAAGCGATTGGACAATGATGTCGATCCTAATGCTAGCGGCTTAGGCTAGGGTTTGCAAGAGATTGGGCCCTATCCTAGGTTCGTTATAGACCGGCAATAGCGCGAGAGCGTGAGCTTGGTTCTCTATTCAGTTACGACTAGTTCACCTCAACGTAAGCCTAGTAATATTGAGATTCACTATTCACAATGACGAATGACGATCCGTAGTGGGGATTCCCTAGCCCTAGACATATTTTATTATATTGTATTTGAATAGATATTTTATCCAACTTCTCTATCACCCACACCGACATCCATCACCATTTCCATTATATCATTCCATACCCATCTCCACCAATAAAACCATCGTAGTCAAACCAACCTAGGATAGATTGGAGCCAACACCACCTCCTCGTGTTTGATACCCGCTCGCCACTTTGCCGTGCGCTTGCGGTAAAACTACAATCGTTCTCCGGGTGTGTATCCGGGGCCGACCAAGTTTTTGGTCGTGCTCTTGGGTTGCATTTCGAAGCGAACAAGTTTTTGGCGACGTTGCCGGGGAGGGCATTTTGACGGTGTTCGGCATCGACCACCCGGGAGAATGGAGGATGCAATGTCGACAACAAAACTCAGTCAGGAAGATTATGACTCCTTCACAGACCTCCTTAAGGAGCTTGTCGACAAGGTCCACGCTACCGGGACTTTTGCTATCGATATCAAGGATCCCGACGAACAACTGTTTGCTAGTTTTGTGATGGACCAAGTCTCCCCGGATGGGACTATCGGGGGAAATGTCAGATTTGATGTGATCGACGACAAGTTATATTTCGAAGACGGTAGAACAAATGTCGAAGAACACTATACTCCCGAAGAATCCTTCGAGCAAACCGACGTTCAGGGAGTTACACTCTATGACGCTCACTCTTGCTTTTATGAATCGTCTGATGTGTTTCTTGATTCCAGGCACGAACCAGAGCAGAGTGAAAGCTTCGACGATGCTGGCACAGAATCGGAGAGCGCCTATTTCGATTCATCGTCCTCACTAAGTAGTGAGTCTGAGTCTTCGCAAGAGAGCGCGCCACCTGAACATGAACTAAACCCGGATGACAAGGAAGAAGCCAAACTCATGGGAGCTGATGAAGTAGAAGGAGCAGCACCTCTTGAGGTAGAACTTAAACAGTTACCTCCGAATCTAAGGTATGCCTTTTTGGGTAATAAATTAACTTTCCCGGTGATAGTCAATTCCCACCTCACGCAAGATCAACTTGAAAAACTCCTAGACGTTCTTAGGAGCCACAAAGATGTCCTTGGCTACACTATCTCCGATCTAAAAGGGATAAGCCCTAGGCTTTACACACATAGGATCCATTTGGAGGATACCGACGCCACCTCCATAGAGCCTCAAAGGAGGTTAAACCCGAATATGAAGGATGTGTTTAAAAAGGAAATCCTAAAATTGCTCGACGCCGGTATCATTTATCCCATCTCTGATAGTAGATGGGTTAGCCCCGTTCACGTCGTCCCCAAGAAAGGGGGGATGACAGTCATAAAAAATGAAAAAGGTGAGCCCATATCTACACGCACCGTCACGGGATGGCGAATGTGCATTGACTATAGGAAACTAAATAAAGCTACCCGAAAGGACCATTACCCATTGCCCTTCATTGATCAAATGCTTGAACGCCTAGCTAAACATAAATACTTTTGCTATCTAGATGGGTATTCGGGATTCTTCCAAATCCCTTTGCACGAAGATGACCAAGAAAAGACCACTTTTACTTGTCCCTATGGTACCTATGCCTATCGAAGGATGTCGTTTGGTCTTTGTAATGCTCCCGCCACCTTTCAGAGGTGTATGACATCCATATTTTCCGATTACATTGAAAATATTATGGAAGTTTTTATGGATTATTTTTCGGTTTATGGAAGTGAGTTTGACTCTTGTTTGGCCAATCTTACTAAATTCCTTAAAAGGTGCCAACAAAACAATCTCACTCTAAATTGGGAGAAGTGTCACTTCATGGTCACGGAAGGTATAGTTCTCGGGCACCTTGTTTCCTCGAGAGGAATTGAGGTAGATAAAGCAAAGATTGAGGTAATCGAAAAACTCCCTCCTCCTATTAATGCCAAGGGCATTAGAGGCTTCCTTGGTCATGCGGGGTTTTACCGCCGCTTCATCAAGGATTTCGCCTCGATTGCCCGACCACTTACTTCATTGCTCGCTAAAGATACTCCTTTTATTTTTCAGGGGAATGCTTGCAAGCCTTCAACACCTTGAAGGAAGCACTAGTTTCCGCGCCCATCATAAAACCACCGGATTGGAGCCTTCCCTTTGAGTTAATGTGCGATGCTAGCGACCAAGCCATTGGAGCGGTATTGGGACAAAGGAAAGATAGGAAGCTTCATGCGATATACTATGCGAGCAAGACATTGGATGACGTGCAGAAAAACTACACAACTACCGAAAAAGAGCTTCTAGCGGTCGTCTATTCCATCGAGAAGTTTCGCTCATACCTCCTTGGTTCCAAGGTGATTGTCCACACCGACCATGCGGCGTTGAAATATCTCTTGAACAAGAAGGAGGCCAAGCCTCGGTTAATTATGTGGATACTCTTGCTGCAAGAGTTTGATTTGGAGATCAGAGACAAAAAGGGTACGGACAATGTCGTGGCGGACCATTTATCTAGGCTTATTTGCGACAAGGAGGACGAGAGTTTGCCTATCGACGACACATTCGTGGATGAGAGGCTATACGCCGTAAGGACCGGAGAAGTACCTTGGTACGCGGACTTCGTCAATTACTTGGCTTGTGGAATTAAACCGCATGGGATGCCCGCGCACCAAAAGAGGAAATTTTTGCATGAGGTCCGTAGCTATTTTTGGGAAGATCCATACCTCTTCAAGATATGCAAAGATAGCGTTATTCGGAGGTATGTTTCTAAGGAGGAGGCAACATCTATCATTTTGCATTGCCACGGGATGCCTTGCGGGGGACATCACGCCGCCTCTAAGACAACCGCTAAGATCTTGCAGAGCGGATTCTTCTGGCCAACAATGTTCAGAGACACCCACGCCTTTGTAAAGGGGTGCGATAGATGCCAACGAACCGGGAATATCTCCAAACGCAATGAGATGCCAATGAGGCCCATCCAAGAAATTGAGCTTTTTGATTGTTGGGGAGTAGACTTCATGGGACCATTTCCGTCGAGCAATGGTAATAAATACATCCTACTGGCCGTTGACTATGTCTCCAAATGGGTGGAGGCAATCGCCACCCCTACTAATGATGCAAGGGTCCTCTCTAAGTTCTTCAAGCAGAATATCTTCCCACGCTTCGGAGTGCCTCGTACCTTGATAAGCGACGGGGGGAGCCATTTCATAGAAAACAAGTTTGAAGCCATGCTAAAGAAGTACGGGGTAAACCATAGAGTTGGCATGGCATATCACCCCCAGACAAGTGGCCAAGTGGAAGTCTCAAATAGATAGATCAAGCAAATCCTCGAGAAGACCGTGGATCGATCTAGAAAGGATTGGTCAATAAAGTTAAACGATGCTTTATGGGCATATCGCACGGCCTTTCGCACTCCCATCGGCACCACACCGTTCCGACTTGTTTATGAGAAAGCTTGCCACTTGTCGGTAGAGTTGGAGCACCGCGCATATTGGGCCATCAAGACCTTTAATTATGATTACAAGAGTGCGGCGGTGAGGCGACTCTTAGACATCAACGAGCTTGATGAGATAAGGAGAGAGGCCTACGAGAGCTCGAGAATTTACAAAGAAAGGACCAAGATTCTCCACGATGCACACATAACCGTCACAGACTTCAAGGTAGGAGACAAGGTCTTGCTATATAATTCCCGGCTCCGATTATTCCCCGGTAAGTTGAGGTCGCGTTGGTCCGGACCTTTCACCATCAAGCACATACAACCGGGAGGGGCTTTTGAGTTGGAAAGCAAGGACGGAGCCACATTCAAGGTAAATGGTCAGAGGCTCAAACATTATTCCGAGGGAGTCCCAACAGGAGAAACCAATAGAATATATCTTCTCAAAAGACGACCGGATGATCTTTCAGACCTCCTTGACGAGGTTATTGAAGAAGCGATCCCCCATTCGATCGGCGCTCTATTCAAAGAAGATTTCGAAGAAAGCCCGGATTTGGACCACGAAGGAAAGATGAACAAATCCCCCGACTTCTCCGCTGAAATTGATGAAGGCGACGCTGATGTCGCAAGGATCCGAGAGCGTCTGCAAGCTCTCGAAGATGAAGTCTCCGAAGAAAGCTCCACCGGCACGGAAATCGGCGTCACCGGTGAAGCCGAGGACCGGAGCAAACGCTAGCTTGGGGGAGCCACCCCCCAACACTATTCGAGATGAGAGACCACCGAGGGAGAACACGCCGCCGCAACTTCCGAATCCAAGCGTTCTCCCCGGAAAGTTTGACGGGTGCATCTCCTATGCACCAAACATCCCGCGTTAATTGAAAATCATATGGGGTCGAGCTCACGACCTTAAACGAGCACTTGTCGGGAGGCAACCCGACGGTTATAGCTTTATTGTTACTTTTCCTTTATTTTTGGTTTAGAAATTTTTAGTGTTTTGAGTCGTTCGCCCAAAAATTTTGTGATAACGGGTCCTATTTTTCCTGACAGGAGATGAGATAGGGAAATCCATCATGAGGAGGATGCACGAGGCGACAAGGAGCGCTCCAGGAAGGCGCTCGATGCTTAGGAGGAAGATGAAATCGACTGGAGGAAGAAAAACAGAGTTTAGAGCCCAAACGAAGACAAACAGCAGAAAACAAGGCTCACTCGGCCGAGCATACTAGTCACTCGGCCGAGCACACAAGTTCGTCCGGCCGAGCCGCTCACGAACGAGGGAAGTCTGATGTACCCAACTCTCTGTTTATTTTCCTAATTTCAGTATAACTGCTACTCGGCCGAGTATATATATTCACTCGGCCGAGTAAAACTGATACGCTCCTAGGGCGAGTCATGCCGAGTAGCTTGAGCCACTCGGCCGAATGGACTTACTCCACTCGGCCGAGGGTGGCAAGGCCACTCGGCCGAAGCGTAGCGGGGAGGAATTTTTACTTAAAGCTCACTTGGCCGAACGACCCAGTCACTCGGCCGAGTCGTAACTTTTACTATAAATAGGGACGAGGGTCGGGCTCGTTTTTCGAAACGAAACAAATCGCAACCGCCCCGACCCTTCGCATTCCCAGAGCCCGAATCCCCCTTGCTCGCCCGATCACCGACCCCGTGCCGCCGCTCGGCCGAGCCGCCGCCGCACCTCGCTCGAGTCGCCGCCGGCGGCCACTGCTCCGGCCGACTCCGGTAACCCCATTTTTAGCCTGTTTTCTCCTCTTTTGTGTATTTTTCGAGGATCCATGTATCTAACGAACTCCAAACCCAAATTAATTTCAATTTCTATCTATTATACCCCTAATGCCCCATACGTACTGAATATTACTCGCTGATATCTCCATTTCATGCGCAGGTTATATTTGGGAGCTTAGGGGAGCCCAGGGGAGCTTCCAGGGACTGATTTGGGCTACGTGGAGGCGTCGTCTTCGCACGCTTCCATAGCTTTGCACTCGCGGCGTGTCGTGGTATATTCTTTCCTTTATTTTACGCACGCCGCATTTTTATCGGTTTTGGTGAGCGCTCGGGGCCCATATGCCGCCCCGGACACGGTTGCGGTCGAGGAGAGCTTCTGCAAGCGGAAGCGGTCGGATGATGTCGGCCCCTCCCACGAGGCGGAGGACTCTCCTCCGCCTTCTCCACCGTACCCAGCATGGCCTGCAGGCCCCACACACCCTGCACAGCCTGCAGAGCCCGCACAGCCCATACACCCCGCACAGCCACTCCCTGCCGCTCCACAGCCACCACCTCCAGCTCCACTTATCGGGCCGCTCGGGATCACGTTCCGGAACGACGCACACCGCGTCGCTTTCGAGCGTATCTCCCAGCGCTCGATCGTACCCTCCAGGTTCGCACACCTTGCAGACCTAGGACGCCTGGGGGTACTCGAGGGGATGCTCACGTTGTACGACAACGTGGGCTGGCGAGATTTCTTCCAGGTGTCGGCGGACACGTTTATACGTCCGACACTTGAGGTTCTTAGTTCGATCGCCCGGACCGACGAGGGATGCTCGTTTCGGTTCATGGACCGAGAGTGCCAGGTCACTCTCGGTATGATGAGAGCTTTCTTCTCGTGGCCCGACGTCCCTGGGGCCGACCGTGGTTACGCCCCCACACATATCCCTCCACCTTCCTTCGACGCCGGCGCCTTCTGGGCCCGGATTACGGGTCTTCACGCTGCCTTTGACCCTAGTAGGGCCAAGGCCTCGGCCATCGTCCACCCTTGCCTCCGTATAGCTCAGCGCCTCATGGCGACTACCTTTTTGGCCAGATATGAGCCGGGCACGATGTCCATGCCGGAGCTCTATATGCTCTACGCGATGACACGGCCCAGAGCTCTATCTAGGGAGGGCGATGAGTTGGTCCCCGCCGTCGTGATTGATGTCGCGGCTTGGTTTTTGGACCGCATCATCGTATCGGTGGGCGCTCGCTCACCGATATGCTGCGGCGGCCTGATCACCTTGCTCGCCCTTATGACCGGCGAGGACTTTCCTGACGACCTGCGACGAGCACCGGGCCCCACTTCACTGTCCATAGATGTTATGGCCCGGATGAAGATGCTTCGTCCGCACGGTGAGCGACACTGGGTCTGGCTGCATGGCCCCTTCGGTGCCGATTACATGATTCTTCCGAGCCCAGCTCGGACTCAGATTGCACCGGCCCATGTGGACTGGCTCCCGGCGATGGATCTTCTGATCCCTGCTGCTTACGTGCTCGAGGCCGAGGAGGCCGAGCAGGCCCCCGCTGCCCCCGCAGACCCTGTCGCACCTGCTGAGCCTGCTGCCCCTGTTGACACCGTGGCCCCTCAGCCTATCCCTGATATTTCTGCTGCTCCGGACACCTCTGTCCACACTTCTGTCGGTGTCGGGAGTACCCTAGCTGAGCCCACCTCCACTGCTCCCACGCCTGCCGCCACCACCACTGGCCCTCTGTCTGCCGAGCCCGTTTCCTCTGCCCCACCTGAGCGCCAGCCGACTATAGTTGAGTGCGGAGAGCCCTCTTTTGCCACCGCCATGGAGACCGTGGTCTCCACCTCTGTCTCCACCGCTGTTGTATTCTCTGAGAGTGTCGTGGCGTCTGTCCACACTTCTGTGTCAACGACCTCTCTGGCCGCCTCGTCGCCACTTTTGCACTCCTCTTTCGTTGCTGCTGCCTCCACTTCTTACCGTCCTGCCCGGCCTCACACTGAGGCCAGGCCCACATTTGCGAGCGCAGCACCTTTCGTTCCCTTCCCTGCTGAGCCCATCACCTACGCCACCAGAGTACGCCAGCCCCGACCTGCACAGCACAGACCGGTGCGTCCCTCTGCACCACCTCCCCCCGACACTATACTTCAGAGCATTCGTGCTCTCGAGGGGGCGGTGAGTGGCCTCAGAGGCGACCTTAGGACCCTGTCCTCCACCGTCTCCGCGATGGCTGGCCGCTTCGACCTGCTTCCGCACATTCACTACTGCCTTACCCAGGTCCTAGATCGGCTCCCCCGCGTACCCACACCCACAGCCACCCAGCAGGTCCCCACCCCCACTCCTGCACACACCCAGCCTGCTGCCACTTCCACACCCACACCCTCTCAACAGTCTGTTCCACCACCTCCTCCTCCTCCGCCTCAGGACGGGGACGGTGCAGCACCACCTTCTTAGGCACCCTTGATGCCATCGATTCCTTTTGCCGTTGTGCTGCCCGTCTCTGCTGGGTCCTGTTGATTTTTGCCCACCCCACCCTCTCCTCACTGTTTTTGGATGCACATTTTGATCATATATTTATATATCATTTTTGGGAGAGCGGGAGAGTTTTTGGTGTCACACCTTTCTATCTGTATCACTCCTATATCTGCATGCATCATGTCCGCATCATATTTTTATTTTTTATTTTTCTTTTGTTATTTTATTTTCTTTTTCCCCATGCATGCATCCTCACTTACCCCTCACATTAATTGTCTCTCGGTGTGCCACACTTCGCACATTGAGGACACTGTGCCATTTAGCTTGGGGGAGTGAGTCCTCACGTTCCTTTCGATTTACCACCTTTATTTTAGTTTTTCGCGCCATTTTCTGCATTTGCACTCATCTTCATCACCTTTTTTCTTCTTTTTACCATGCATCATGTTTTTCTTATTTTCTTTGTGTGTTGCATTGCAATGAGTTTCATTTTCCCTTTATCTTTATTTCTTTTTCATCTCATGCTAGAGATGACTTTTCTGTGATGATGATGACGTGGAGTTAGCTTTCTCTATATGCATGCTATATTTGTCATGTCTTAGATTTTATTTCTGGTATCATATGCTGTGATTTGCCTTGCATTTGGAGATAGTAACCCACACTTTTTCCACATGAAAATGGATGAAATTTTATTATTAGCTGAGTCTGAATATTCATATGTATGCTATCGCAGAAAACACACCAAGATTCACGCATTGAATGCTTATATTTGGAGTACCGTTTTCTTTTCCTATATCACTTCTATATGCATGATTTGTACATTTCACTTCAGGATGATTGAATGATGTTAGCTATGATAAATCTGGATTAGTTAGCTTTTTTGTGATCGAAACTGAGTAGATTAGATTACCCTGCTGAAGTTGACGTGCACGTCCTATAGAGTGAACAGAGAGATATATTTATTTCTTTCTCCACAAATCTTGAACATCATTTCTCTATTTTAAAATCATTGGTGAATCTCCCCTTAGCGATTCTATTATATGGCATTTCCCCCGCTATTAATTCCTAGCTCCAAATTTCCCAAAACCAAAGAAAGAAAAAGAAAGATTCTTGTATATCCTTATTTCTCTTTGATTTGGGATCATTGTGTGTATATGCTATTTGAAAAAAAAAGAGAGAGAAAAAGAAAAAGAAAAAAAAAGAGAAGAGAAAAATCTCAATAAACGATCCCATCTCATGATCTCTCTTTCTTCCCTCTTTTTGTTTTTTATTTTTGTTGCTTTTGGAGCTTTATCGAAATGGGGATGTAAATATTTTTTATGCCACCACGCTTATAGATAAGCTTGGGGGAGGGAATCCATTGATGTGTGAGAGTGTGACTACTTGACGTTGCACGACAACCTAGGCTAAGTAATATTCTATACTCGGTGAGATTTTTTTTAGCTTTACGAAGTCCAGAAATCTATGCCTAGCACTCATTTCATGAAATCCATGCTTATCTATTCTTTCTATTCTACGGTGTGATATTCTTATACTCCTCATAGAAAGCGTTCAATCGAAAAGTGTGTGATCTGCGATTTGTATACCGCTTTAAATGATTCAGACGATGTTAATTCTAAAATTATTCCGTTTTTCATGATTATATCATTGTTCGTGGGTTATCTATTTCTATTTGCACCTTTATACTATGATATCGAAATAAAATTCTTCGACATGTGTTTGACATTCGGTGCATGCTATATGATTAAGCAAAACCCACGTCCTGAGAAAACGATCTAGCAGCTTCCCTCCTTCTTTCTTCTTTCTTCTTCGTTTTTTTTTAGTTTTCCATTTTTCCGCCGTTTTCGTTTTCGAAATCCACCGGGTTCGCCTTTTACTTATCTTCCTCGAGGACGAGTAAGAGGTAAGCTTGGGGGATTTTGATCACTCCATATTTTACACTTTTTTCCCGCATGTTTGCATGCCATTTAGATCGCCCAAATCATGTTTTTCACGATATATCGACGAAATTGCGATGCTTTTCACGATTTATTGTTTTTGTCGTATTTCAGGTGATTTGGAGCGATTTGGAGTGATCTCGAGATACGCCTACTCCAGAGTGTCACCGACGACCTCCCCGAGGGGTATTTCGCCATTGGAGAGGAGCGGAAGAAGAAAGAACGTCGCAGGAGCGACGAGGAGGCCAAAACAAGCTGGTTGGGCATTTTTGGTGTCTCACTCGGCCGAGTGAAGGAGTCACTCGGCCGACCAGCGAGACACCGCTCGACCGACCAGATCAGACACGTTTTATATGTGCACTCGGCCGAGCATCGGAAGACACATCGGCCGAGTGACAAGACCCCGTCCGCCCGAGTGGCACTCAGACGAAGCCCATCAAAAATCGCCAACTTACTGTTTTTCGTCTGCCTGAGCTTCAGAAGACCCACTCGGCCGAGTGGCAAATACCGACCACCCGAGTACTAAGAAGCCATCGGCCGAGTGACGACAACTCACTCGGCCGAGCGACTCCCGAAGTGAAGACCCCCGAAGACCTAGACTTACTGGAAAATTATAGGGTTTGTCACTCGGCCGAGCGAATTTTGTCACTCGGCCGAGTGCGACGCGCTGCCTGTAGCGAAAATTGCGGATTTCAGGCTGCGCAGGGGCATTTTGGTCACAGTTTTTTGGACGATTTTGGGGGTATTTAACCCCTGTTTTTACCCTAGGTTAGAGAGCCTTTTCTCTTTAATTTTTTTAGCTTTTTAGATTAACTTTTTTTAGCTTTTATTCTTGTGATTGGAGAGGAGACAAAAGTGGATTTTTGTTGGATTATTGGAAGAACTCCATTGGTTTGTGTCTCTCCCCTTTAAAAATACTATTTTTATTGCTTATCTCGATATTGTGATGAATTCTCTTGTTACTTTCATTGATTATTCTTGCATTTGTGCTATGAATTGTGAGTAGTCTTCACGTCTTGGGGCGTGGGGATGAACCCTACGAGTCCAATTTCAGATTTGTGATGAATTGGTAGGAATTTTGCTAGAATTGCCTATTAGGGTTAGTTTGGGATCGATTTACTACGGATAGCTAGGTATTCATATCAATTGGGATTTGCAAGAGATTGGATCCCAATTCGATAGGAAACCCTAGAAATTTGAATTGGGTTGGAATCGAATTTCCGTAGTATCGGTTTGCAAGAGATTGGACCGATACTAGGGTTCTCAGTTGCAATTCCGTGACGATACCCGTTTGCAAGAGATTGGACGGGTAGGAACTATCCCAACCTAGGTCGTGGCCCGAGTTTGCATGAGAGTGGGCTCGGGGCGCGATTGAACGATGATGTTGATCCTAATGCTAGCTTGCCTAGGCTAGGGTTTGCAAGAGATTAGACCCGAACCTATGATAGCTATAGACCGGCAACAGCGCGAGAGCGTGAGCTAGGTTTTACATTCAGTTGCAACTAGTTCATCCGTAATTTTATTCTAGCAATTTTGATACCAATGAACCACATTGATGAAATACGGTGAGTGGCGGGGATTCCCCATTCCCTAGGCGTCTTTATTTGATTTGATATCTTCGTACTTTGTCTGACGATTGTGACAGGATCGCCAAAGGAAAATTCTCTCTTTTCCGTTCTTAATAGCCAGGTTGTTCGGAGCAAGCACTTTCATTCGTCCTCCCTGTGTTCGATAACCCGCTCGCCGCTACACCGTGCGCTTGCGGTAAAACTACACGGTCGCACTTTTGGGTTACATTCCGGAGCGATCATCAGTAAGTCACCACTTGCGAGAAGCGGCACGGTGCAACTGAGGCACCATGTCGGGCATGGAAGTTAGGCGAGGGTGAGCTAGTCAGAAAATCTGGGGTGGCGGAAAATAGAGCTGTCGTCGACACAGAGGTGTGGACAAACGTCGAAACAGACTCCGTGAAAATGGCCACGGGTGAGGAGGAGGTGGTACCAGCAAGAGGAGATGAAGCTATAAGCTCTGAAAGAGGGGGGAGAGTGGGGACAGGGTCATGCGAAGGAGCATCTAAATCTATAACGTCGTCAAAAAAGGTAGATCGGTGCCCTCCGGCACCGATACAGCGACAGAAGAGATCTGAGTATAGGGGAAGGAAGTGAGGACAGTCCTCGAAGACTCGACGACGGGAGATACAGAAGAAACAGCAGCGGAAGGGGCTGCGCCTCAAGATGGGTGAGCTGGTGTAACGACTGGTTTTTCTTGTATTCGGATTATCTATATTATATATATGTTTTGGTGGATTTTCTCCTCATGTGTGATTTTCTGTCCCAGTAGCTTTCATTTTCGTTCGTTTCGTTGTGATTTTCTAGCTTCTTCCTTAGATCATTGAGTTTGGAGTAAGTCATTCGTGACGAGCTTCATATCACTCATATCTTAGAGATAGGTTGACCTTAGAAGCCGTAGGAATCTTCCTGGAGCTTCGCGCTTCGATTCGAAACTTTTCGTGCACGTTAGTTGGTTCAAGAAGGGGAACCAACCGACTAATTTCCAATCTAGTCGGTCAGGAACTCTTCTGGAACCGACTAGTTCTTTAAATCAATTATTCAGGAGTTACTGTTTACTCTTAGTCGGTCTAAGAACAACCACCGACCGACTAGATGTGAAACTAGTCGGTCAGAACTTGCTCTCAGACCGACTAGTTCCTTTGATTAATTTCACCTAAGTTACTGTTTATCGTTAGCCGGTCAATGAACACTCACCGACCGACTAGGTTGCAAACTAGTCGGTCGACGGGCCTTCACAGCCCGACTAATTCATTTCCCAGATTTATTCTTTCTTCCAATGCTTGATCTTAGTCGGTCACAGTTGGTCGACTGACCGACTAGTTCTTAAACTAGTCGGTCAACAACTCTTCTTTGACCGACTAATCGACCCCGTAACCCTAGGGTTTGTCCCAGCCGCCGGTTGATCCTATTTAAACCCCCGAACCTTTCCATTCTTCTTTCATTTCTTCTGAGCCATTTTCTTCCCCCAAATCATCATCCAACATTCCTTAAGCCATTCCCTTCATCCCCGGAGCTTCCCTCTCGCCATTAGCGTCGGCCACCTCCCTTAGGCCGCCGGCCAACCCCAAAACCCCCACAAATCCCAATTTCTCCAGGTTTTCTCGCCATTTCCAGATCTGAGCCATAGTTCTCCGGATCGTTCTTCCGTTGTCGTGCTTGCTCGGCATCGTTCTTCCGCTACGATACGGTAGTAAATCGATCCTTTAATATTCTCTTAACCCACATTTGTGATTTTGTAAACCCTAATAAAACTGGATTGGATGTTGTTCTGATATTGATTTGCCATGGCAGCGATCCCGTCTCCGTAGCTTAATATTTTGTGACGTGCCTCGTTGATCGTCATCCTTGGTGCCAGGCAAGTGAAACTTGCCACTTATGGTTTTAGACCATGCCTTAGGCCATTTGCTCGTTGTAGGCATAAAAGAGACTAGGCGACGAAATAATACTCGCCTAGGCGCAATTTCAGGATCTAGTTTGACAACGAAGCTAGATCCGACTACTTTTAATTATTTGCACTTCTTGTCATCCATGCATCTTATCTGCCATGTTTAAATTCAATTAACGGTACGCGGATTATCTGTACATGCCATGCTATCCATGTTGAATGTTGCATTCGTAGCACACGCTACATTACTTGTACTACTTGATCCGGCTAGGCACCTGCTTTTAGCGGGCACAACCCTAGGCCAAAAACACTTCCTGGCTTGTGATCCAGAAGCGAGCATTATGCGTTCGGGGGTAATGCCCTGGCTCGATACACGTGGAGGGATAGGGATAAGCGATCACCTGAGTGTACGAGTTAGCCTGATCCGCCACTCTAGCCAGAAGACGTAATCTCTGTGCACGACGTGTTTACTTGACGTGATTTACTTGACTTGTACTTGTCCATGTTTATACTTGTAAAACTTGTCTTCCATGCCATACTTGCTACTTGCTACTTGTTACTTGCACCATACCTTGCTTGTTACTTCCATCCTATACTTGCCATGTTATGCATCATACTATAACTGCTAGGTTGTTAGTTTACCTTCCCTTCAGTTTCCTTGCCCAAGTCTTTTAGACTTGCTGACATGTGCCCTTTACTCTTTTGGGTGACACATGTTAGATCCTAAGCCTGAGGTTGCTACTGAGGACGTGGTGTTCGCTGACGCTGAGTCAGAGCCCGCGTTCGTCGAGGAGTTTGAGGACACGGGAGATCAGTCGTAGAGACTGTTTGTGTTGTTATTTAGACTGCTTTAGTTGTCGGTGCATAGCACCAATACTTTGTTCGTGTTGGCTTTTGTTGGCCATGTTTGGGCCTAGACTCTTTCTTTTAGCCTGGTGGCTTTTTCTGTGATGTTAAATATTATTGTGGACAATTTCTGGGATTGGTTAACTTATATCAGTCTCCTTTACCATATTATTATTATCTTTGTTCCGTTTGCATTTACAGGGACCTGCATATATTCAGATTGACGCTTATCAGGCGTGTAGCTTCACAGCTCCACGTCTGAGCGGAACTTCTCACGTCTCGCCTCCATTTTAGGGAAGCGGGGCGTGACAGGTTTTGTTGGTGTCCCATGCAGGTCCATGTGTAACTGCAAACTAACGGAATAACGATAGTAATATTTGATTGTCCACAAATGAAAATTCGACATCCGAGTCTTAAGCTATGAGTCTAATTGTTTCGTTTTCGGTGTCATTAGATGGTAGGAAGGCGAAATACCCGAGCTGGTGGTGGTGCGCCCCCTCATGACGAGGAGCCTAATCGGGAGCCCACCAATGGGGAGATGATGCGGATGATGCTTCAGATGATGCAAGTGCAGCAGGGCGTGCTCCTGCAAGTCCAGAATGCTCCAGTTGTTCGAGCTGCTCGGGCACTTCTGGAGGCCCCTCGTTCCGAGCCAGGAGCGCAGCAGTTTCGAGAGCTGGGTCCTGCATATTTTGATGGTACTGAAGGTCCTCTAGCCGCTGACGAGTGGGTCAGGAATATTGAGGACAATTTGAAGATGTCCAAGGTCAACGAGGTTGGCTGGGTTGGCTGGGTTGACTTGGCAAAGAGGCAGCTGAGGGACAATGCCCGGAATTGGTGGGATGCTGAGGAGGAGCTGTTGGAGGAGCCGATATCTTGGGCTACCTTCAAGTCCAGATTCGATGAGGAATATTTTCCGAAGGCTGCCCGGAGAGAGATGTTGCAGCGCTTCATTGATTTGAAGCAGGGGAGCTTGTCGGTGGATCAGTACCACCAGGAGTTCACCAGGCTGAGTCGGTTCATACCGAAGATGGTGCAGGATGCTGATGAGAGGGCTCAGAGGTTCCTGCAGGGACTTGCTTTGGAGCTTCAGAGTTTCGTGTCTTCCTCTGATCTGGAGTCCTATCAGAAGGTTCTGATAGCGGCACGGAGGCAGGAGCTAGAGGAGAGGACATGTTGCTGGAGCTGGGAAGAGGCCTATGGAACAGGCCAGAGCGGTGGTTAGGCCTGGTTTCAAGCCTAATCAGCCGGTGTAGTTCAAGAGGCCAGGAGGGCCTATTCAGAAGACTTGCCATTTCTGCGGCAAGACCGGGCATATCAGGGAGCAGTGTAGGAGATTCCTGGGCCAGTGTATTGTCTGTGGAGATCCTACCCATACCATGAAGGACTGCCCGAAGTCGAAGCAGCTTTGGAGAGCACCTGTTGCAGCACAGCCATTGCAGCAGAGAGCGACTGTTCCTGCTGGACGTGGAGCAGCTCTTGTTCCACAGAGGCAGGCCTTTCAGCAGGCTTTTCAGCCGAGACGACAGGCTTTTCTGATGTCTGAGGTGGAGAGCATGGCTGTGGATGAGGTTATCGCGGGTAATCCTCAATCTAGCTGTTCCTTTCTTAATTAGTTTTGCTTGTTAGATTATGTTGTTGCTTGTACATGATTGTTGCTAGAATATGGCTTGATTGTTAGACTGTTTGTAGGTGTGATTCTGGTGTGCACTTTTCCTGTACGAGTCCTCTTTGACTCAGGTGCATTGATGTGCATTTTGGCGCGGCGCTTCGTGGAGAAGCATTCCTTGGCGACGTCCCCTCTTTCCAAGAGTTGGAATATCGTTACAGGGAATGGCGTGGTCTCGGTGCATCGTGGTTGCAATTCTTGCTCGTTGGTGGTCTGTGGACATGAGCTTTATGCTGATTTCATTGTCCACGACATCATCAACTATGATGCGGTCCTTGGGATGGATTGGCTTGCGAGCTTCTATGCTACGATCGACTGTCGGAGGAAGAAGGTGGTATTCGAGATTCCCGGACATCCAGTATTTGAGTTCAGCCGGGGTAGCAGTTCGCTTGGCCCTGTCAGATTTCGGGCCAGACCGGTGGAGTTTGTGGCTATGCAGATGGATCTGGAGAGGCCAGCGGTAGTACGGGATTTCGATGACGTCTTCCCAGCGGAGATGTCTGGATTGCCACCCGATCGAGCTCTCGAATTTTTGATTGATCTTATTCCGGGAGCGCAGCCGATTTCGAAAGCGCCTTATCGTATGGCACCCGCTGATTTGGAAGAATTACGGAAGCAGCTGGATGAGCTTTTGTAGAAGGGTTATATCAATCCTAGTGTGTCTCCGTGGGGAGCACCGGTGCTGCTGGTGAAGAAGAAGGATGGTTCGCGTCGCATGTGCGTGGACTACAGGGAGCTGAATGCGGTGACCATCAAGAATAAATACACGTTGCCTCGCATCGATGATATTTTTGATCAGCTTGGAGGATCGAGGGTGTTTTCGAAGTTGGACTTGAGGAGTGGTTATCATCAGCTGAAGGTGAAGAAGGAAGATGTTCCGAAGACGGCATTCAGGACGAAGTATAGACACTATGAGTTTGTGGTTATGCCCTTCGGTGTAACCAACGCTCCCGCAGTTTTCATGAACCTGATGAACCTGATTTTCTATGACTTTTTAGACAAGTTTGTCGTTATCTTTATTGACGACATTCTCATCTATTCAAAGTCGGAGGAAGAGCATGCCTCGCACTTGAGGACAGTGTTGGAGTTTTTGAGGAAGCATCGTTTGTATGCCAAGTTTTCGAAGTGTAAGTTTTGGCTGGACAGAGTTTCTTTTCTCGGGCATGTGGTGTCTAGAGATGGTATTTCAGTGGATCCCGAGAAGATCAGGGCCATCAGAGAGTGGCCTGTTCCGCAGTCAGCATCTGAGATTCGGAGTTTCCTTGGGCTTGCTGGTTACTATCGGCGCTTCATTAAGGACGTTTCCCGTATTACTGAGCCGATGACAAGATTGACACGGAAGGATGTACCTTTTGTTTGGTCGGGTGATTGTGAGAATACCTTTGGTGTTCTGAGGGAGAGATTGACGACTGCCCCTGTTCTTGTTGTGCCTGATCGCAGTGGAGGATTTGAGATCTTTTGTGATGCTTCTGGCAAGGGTCTCGGTTGTGTGTTGCATCAGCACGGGCATGTTGTGGCGTATGCTTCGCGTCAGCTTAAGACTCATGAGAAGAATTACCCGACGCACGACTTGGAGTTGGTTGTTGTCGTGTTTACGCTCAAGATTTGGAGGTACTTCCTGCTGAGTGAGAAAGTGAAGATCTTCACCGATCACAAAAGCTTGAAGTACATTTTTACTCAGAAGGAGCTCAACATGCGACAGTGTCGATGGTTGGAGCTCATGGCGGATTATGAGATCGATTTGCAGTATCACCCTGGCAAGGTGAATGTGGTTCCGGATGCGCTGAGTAGGCTTCCAGCGGTGATGATGTTGACTTCGCAGTGGAGATTGCAGCAGGATTTTTGCGAGTCTGGAATTGAGATTGTTCTTCCTGGGGAGGCTTCTCCGTTAATGTGTATGCAGATACAGTCGATGATCATGGATCGGATCAAGGCTGGCCAGGCTGGAGATCCGAAGCTGGTGAACATTCGGGAGTTGGTGGAAGCCAGTCTGTGGACTGACTTCTTGATTCATGAGGATGGCTCGCTGAGGTATGGAGCTAGGTTGTGTGTGCCAGCTGGGGATATTAGAGAGGAGTTGCTGGTTGAGGCACACAGTTCGCCGTATTCCGTACATCCTGGGGGTACCAAGATGCACAAGGATCTTCGTCTGAACTTTTAGTGGTATGGCATGACGAGGAGCGTGGCTCGGAGTATGGCCAAGTGTCTGGTTTGCCAGCAAG
The DNA here is from genome assembly GCA_030789695.1 of Scilla litardierei. Classification (NCBI taxonomy): domain Eukaryota; kingdom Viridiplantae; phylum Streptophyta; class Magnoliopsida; order Asparagales; family Asparagaceae; genus Scilla; species Scilla litardierei. The sequence goes on along the minus strand of CM061137.1, from coordinate 10,835,059 downwards.
TGAAGGCGGAGCATCAGCGTACGGCAGGGTTGCTACAACCGCTTCCGATTCCGAAGTGGAAGTGGCAACACATCACTATGGACTTTGTGACTGGACTGCCTCGGAGTCCGAAGCAGAATGACGCGATTTGGGTGATCGTAGATCGATTGACCAAATCCGCGCACTTTATTCCATTCCGAGTAGGACAGTCCACTGAGGCGCTAGCGAGGAGATACATGGAGGTAAATTCTTTTACTCTTCGTTTCTATTTCCTTTTCCTAGACAGATAGTGATGTAACGTGAATCGTGCAGGAGATCGTACGACTTCACGGAGTCCCCGTGAGTATCGTGTCGGATAGAGACACGAGGTTTACATCTCAGTTCTGGCAGAGTTTACAGAGGAGTTTGGGTACGAGTCTGAGTTTCAGCACGGCGTACCATCCGCAGACAGATGGCCAGTCCGAGAGGACGATTCAGATCTTGGAGGACATGCTGAGGGCGTGCATGTTGGATTTCAAGGGTTCGTGGGAGGACCATCTACATCTGGTAGAGTTCTCTTACAACAACAGCTTCCAGGCGAGTATTGGCATGGCGCATTTTGCCGCGCTGTATGGGAGGAAATGTCGATCGCCATTGAGTTGGGATGACATTGGTGACCGGGAACTGTTGGGACCCGAGATGATTGTGGAGGCTGTGGATGTTGTCAGGAACATTCGGGAGAGGCTGAGGGTTGCTCAAGACCGTTTTAAGCATTGGGTGGATGCTAAACGCCGTCCATTGGCGTTTCAGCCAGGCGACCATGTGTTCCTGAAGATTTACCCGAATCGCAGAGTGATTCGTTTTGGGAAGCGAGGGAAGTTGAGCCTGCGATACATTGTACCGTTTGACATTCTGGAGAGATTTGGCGAGGTAGCCTACCGCTTAGCCTTGCCGCCATCTTTGGAAGGAGTTCACAATGTTTTCCATGTGTCGCAGCTTCGTCGATACATCAGCGATCCATCTCATGCTGTGGATTTCTCGGAGATCACCGTTCGCCCAGATTTGACGAATGACCAGCAGCCAGTGCTGATTTTGGACAGACATCAGAAGCCACATTCCATCTCATGTTTTCCATGTGTTCGCTGACGCTGAGTCAGAGCCCGCATTCGTCGAGGAGTTTGAGGACACGGGAGATCAGTCGTAGAGACTGTTTGTGTTGTTATTTAGACTGCTTTAGTTATCGGTGCGTCGCATCAATACTTTGTTCGTGTTGGCTTTTGTTGGCCATGTTTGGGCCTAGACTCTTTCTTTTAGCCTGGTGGATTTTTCTGTGATGTTGAATATTATTGTGGACAATTTCTGGTATTGGTTAACTTATATCAGTCTCCTTTACCATATTATTATTATCTTTGTTCCGTTTGCATTTACAGGGACCTACATATATTCAGATTGACGCTTATCAGGCGTGTAGCTTCACAGCTCCACGTCTGAGCGGACCTTCTCACGTCTCGCCTCCATTTTAGGGAAGCGGGACGTGACAGCTGGAGGAACAGGGAGGCCGACGACAAGAGCAGCTATGTCAATCATCTCGAACTCCGAGGAGAGTGGGTCCGGGTCATCGGCAGGTGCCTCAACCGGAGCTCCAGGGGGCTCGAGATCGTGAATGGGAGGGAGTGGGAAAACAGGAGGAAGCATCCAGTCAAGCTGGACGGCAGGGATATGGGTCAGGTGAGGGGCTGAGAGGACCATGTGGGGATCGTGGCCGGTACCTACTAGGTAACACCAGTGGCGAGCACCATAAGGACGGAGGATATGCATGTGCTCAAGCACGCCAATGGTAAGGCGTGTTGGGCCAGGAGGGCGGTGCAAGTCAGCTGGGATGGGGATACCTAGCATCCTAGCAAGTATAGTAAAGAAACCACCGCAACAGATATCTATGGAATGGAATGTGGTGGCTGTCTGGTAGAGGCACTGACACAGCCAGTGGGCTGCGTCAGAGAGCATGAATGGTCTCACCAAGCCATCCGGGTGGAATCTAAAAGGTCAGGTCATACCCCAAAGATGGGTAAGCTCAAGGAGGGACATAGTCCCGACCTCCGGTCTGCAGAAGAGTGTGCATGCTAGGTGTCTCTGGGCGTAGCGAAGGCAAGGGTGCACTATGCACGATGCCTTCGCCTGGGGCACTCGGGTAGGCCAGAAATGCGCTCCCAAAAGGTGCGCGCAGCAAAATCGATGAGGTCAAAGATAGGTGAAAAAGCTACCCTAGGATCATGGACAGTGGGAAAGTGAAAATAATCCCGGATCATATCAAACGTGACGGTGCAATCGTGATCCAGGAGTCGAAAAGTGATATCATCACCTGCTACGGTGACAGCAAGGGAGCTAAGACCCTCGAGGGATAGGCACGTGTAAGTGGAGGCGTGGACACCGAGGAATCGGTCGAAACCGATCGCTCGGTATAGCCGGTGCACTCCCTGGAGGATGCCTAGTGACCTAAGAGCTGGCACGTCTATAAAGACGGTAGGCACAAGGCGGCGGCGCTAGTGGATCCTAGAGTATCGCGTTTTGTGAGCGCCATCGCAGAAAGTGATGCCATGTGTAGGGATGTGCGCGGTGGGGTCATCGAGGGGGGTGCGGAGTGTGGAGGCAAAGAAGTGGCGATGGTGGATGGTGCTGTGGTGACAGGTGTGGTGGTGGTGGGAATGGTGGTGGAGACAGCCGGAGCTGTGGTGAAGGGTGTGGTGTCTGTAGTGGAGGACGTGGAGTGAGGCATGCGCGGCGCTGCGGACGGGACGAGGAAGCGCCAAAAGACGACCGCTTCCCACATATGGGAAGGGTCGTCGATCCGCAAGTGCGAACCATAGTGATGCACGCATTAAAATAATACGGTATGAAAAGAGATCATGGAACGAGTGTACCGTAGGTGCCGGTGATGCGGACGCGCAAAATATCCACCAAGCTAGTCCACGCTACTGCCACTGACGTCAGCATAGAGGACCTGCAATTCGAAATGGGCAAAACGTCAGATAATCGATTAAAATGCGTTTAAAGTAGATATACTGTGACTCGGGCCGAGCAGAGTGCTGCTTGGTCCAAGTTGTGCACTTTGGAGTAGGGGTGGCTCGGTGCGGGTCTTGTGAACGAGCCGTTCGACTCAGGGCGGGCCGCTGAACGAGTGGTGCCCTAGGGCACGACTCCAGGGTGGGTGAGACCGAGCACCTAGGTGCTCGGTCTGTGCCCTAGGGCACAGAGAGGGGGTGTTCTGAATGAGCAGCTAGGTTGCTCGTTCTGTGCCCTAGGGCACGAAGCGGGGCGGGGGGGGTTCGGCGAATCGTCGCAAGGAGGGAGGCGGGGGTTGGTTTCGGGCGAAGATGGAGGGGGTTTAACGGGGGGTTAAGGCGGAGGTAGGCACCGTCGATGGCGGTGGCGCCATCGACGGCACCGTTGCCTCAGTAGGGCGAAGAGGGGGCGAATCGGGAGAGGGTGATGACGGGAGAGGGAGAGTGGGAGGGGGTCTGTGAGGGGGGTCAGACGGCGGCGCCGTTGTGTAGTGGGTGGGGGGGCGATGGGGGGAAAGAGGGGAAGGTCGGGGGAGATAGAGAGAGAAAAGGGGAGAGAGGGGAGGGTGGCTGACCGGAGTACGGCAGCGGGAGTGGGGCCGACGACCACGATGGCGGAGCGGGCGGAGACGGCGGGGGAAATACGGCTAAAGGCGAACGAGTAGGGTGAGGAGAGAGAAGCTCGGGGGAGATTTATCGGTCGGTAAAAATTTTTAGGGGTAAAATAATTTAACGTCGAGATTAAAAAGGGAGCGTGTAGCGGGCGTAAAAACCGACCCGACTCGGTCCGAGCAGATGATCTGCTCGACCGGGTCAGTGTGAATAAAAATTAAACAAAACGACCCGACTCATTCTGAGCAGCTAGGCTGCTCGGCCGGTCAAAGTTAAAATTTTGAACGAAATACTCCCTCCGAGTAGTATCTTGCTCGGGCCGAGCCAATAAATTCTGTCCCTATCGACAGAGTGACGTTATCTCCCCAAGTTTCAACACTGTATGACTCGATCGAGCAGTTAGATGCTCGGTCCGCGTCATGTCCTACTCGGGCCGAGCCAATAGTGTTCTGCCCGGGTCGACAGAGTGACGTTTTTTCGCTCAAATCTCTTCTTGTACGACTCGATCGAGTAGCGGTCTGCTCGGTCTGTGTCAATTTCTACTCGGACCGAGCAAGAACCTACTCGGGCCAAGCTTAAGTATCTCCTTTTTCCGTATCTGCTTGACTCAACCGAGCAACTGAGCTGCTCGGTCCGGGTTCCCTGTGTCTCTTTTCCTCTTCTTTTCCCTTGTTTTCCTTCTCAAATCTTCGATTCCGTTGATTTCCTCCGGCTTCCTTCCATTTATAATGTCCATGTGCATACCCCCAATCGTCCGTCCTACACAAAACACAAACCCGTCAAATTTTTATGATTTTTGCAATTTTACCTAAAATCACGAAATAAAAACAAAAATAGGAAAATAAGAAAGAAAGTCCAAAATCTAAGGAATTGGGTTACCTCTCAATAAGCACTCGTTTTCATTCATGAGCTCGACTCCCTATGATATATCAATGCTCACTTGGCGCGTGCGGTCGTCGCGCGTTAGTCTTCTGGGTGGTGCAAATTGGCGGCGTTTGATTTCCGCCTACTCCAACATTCTTCTCAGCATAAGATATGATCTCCAGTGCCTGACAATTTGACGATTGGCATAGAAACTCCTCATCCAATACATGGATGTACGCGACGACCGCTTTGTTGTAGGTTGGATCGCCGTCGTCGTCGATGCTTGCTATCATTGGGTCCTTCATGACCCCTTCAGCAGTGAATTCTTCAATTGCTTCCTCTTCAAGAAGCTCCAGATAACTGGCCCCTTCTTCATAAGCTTTCTCCTTCGTCGGCCTTTGTAGCCAGAACTCAGCTTCAATGTTCCCCACATTAAGGGAAAGGGTCCCTTCTCAGACGTCTATAAGAACTCCGACCGTCGCCATGAAGGGGCGGCCGAGTATGAGTTGGGAGCTTCCTCCTTCCCGCATGTCCATAATAATGAAGTCGACTGGGTTACATAGCCCTGGAGGTATCTGGAGGATGACGTCCCTCGCTATTCCGACCGGGTAAGTGATGGAATGATCGGCGAACTGAATGGACATGCTCGTCGGTTCCAGTTCACTTCCCATCTGGAGTCTTTTGAAGATGGATAGGGGCATAAGGCTGATGCTGGCCCCCAAATCAATCAACGCCCTGTTGATTGGCATGCTGCCGATGGAACACGGGACGGTGAAGCTCCCCGGATCCGGTAGCTTCTGGGGGAGGTCATTTTTGATAATGGAGGTAGAATCCTCCAACATCTTGATCTCTTCCATCTTCCTCTTTCCCGTAATGAGATCCTTCAGAAACTTTTCATACGTTGGGATCTCAGTGATGGCATCAATAAATGGGATATTCAGCTGAATCCCTTTCAGTAACTCCATAAACTTGGAGTACTTCTTCTCCAATTTGGCTTGGGCTAGCCTCTAGGGTACGGAGGATGGGGCCTGGAGGCTTTGCCCTTAGATGCATCAACAGGCGGCGGCATAGTAGCAGGCACGACGGGAGGTACATCTGCCTTTTCTTCAATAGTGACAGGCCCTTCAGTGGCCTCAACTCTAGCACTGTCATCAATAGCTTCTTCGATGGCGACCCTTTCTTTGTTCAGCACCGGAACCATAACGGGGTCAGTAACCCGTCCTCCTCGTGTGGTCACTGAAACCACGGCATTGGCTTGAGCCCTAGGGTTGGTCTCCGGCTGGGAGGGTAATCTCCCCTGGTTCTTCAGCAACTGTGTCATCTGCCCCCTCAGTTCATCGAGCGAAGAATTAATATTCTTAAATTGACTCGATGTATCCTGATTGAAGCGAATCTGGCCGCTCATGAAGGTATCAAGTGTAGATTCGAGATTAGACTTTGGAGGAGCCGGCACATAATTCTGTTGAGGCGGCCGGTTGTACTGATATCCTGGCGACCTATAGGGCCCAGCTGGCCTAAAGCCGCCTTGCTGCTAGCTCTGCTGCTACTGAGGAGGAGGGGTGGTCTCAGAAACTGCGGAGGTTGTAGCCCTCCGCTTGGGTTTCCATAGGAAAACCCTGGGTGATTTCTAGCAGCAGGATGCTGCCACTGGTTCCGTCCCTCTCCCTGGACGTACTGAACAGTCTCGGATGTCTCAGCACCCTTGTAATGACCCTCAATAGGAATATATCCCGGATCCACATATTCTTCCGCAGGATGATAGGAGTTGCTGGGTGCCGCTGGAATGGAGTCCAGACGCTGCTCGATGCGGGCCACTTGCTTGCACAAGGTCTCAATGTGAGAATCCAAGTGAGTGGCGACCTTGACCTCGGGAGTCCGGGTCACAACGGTCTGATCATCGGTCCACTGCTGGGTGTTGGCCGCCATGTGCTCCAATAGATCTATAGCCTCCTCGGGAGACTTATCCAATAGGGCGCCTTACGCCGCAGCATTGATAATCATTTTGGTGCTAGGTTGGAGCCTGTTGTAGAAGCTCTGCACCAAATGCCAGGGTTGGATTCCGTGGTGTGGGCACTGGTGTTGGAGGTCCTTGAACCTCTCCCAAGCCTCGTAAAGCGACTCCTGCGAGAGCTGCTTGAAATTGGATATGGCCCCACGGATCCGGACCGTCTTTGAGGGTGGATAAAATTTATCCACAAAAGAAAGCGCGAGCTTCTCCCATGTGGTGAAGTGGTTGGGAGGATGAGCCCAGAGCCAATAGGAGGCTTTGTCCCTCAAGGTGAAAGGGAAGAGCCGCAGCTTCACCGCATCATCACTGACATCCTTCGCCTTGAAAGTATCGCACTTGGCTAAGAAGGAGTCGATGTGATGGTTGGGATTCTCATGAGGATGCCCGTGGAAGGGATCCTGTTGCATCAAATTTATCAACCCTGTCTTGAGCTTGAAGGTTGCCGCTGTCAGCTGCGGTCTAAGAATCGAGGAGTTGTTCCCAAACATCGGTTTCATATGGTCCCTGATGGACCCAGTGCGAGGAGGAGGAGGAGGAGGATTTTCACCCATCTGAGCAGATGGAGATGAACTTCTACTAGAGGCTCTTAAAGCCCTGGCTGTCTTTTCGATCTCAGGATCGAACAATAACTCTATAGAAGTCCCCTTGTGGCGGGTGTTCATGCACCAACAAAACTCAGAAGAACACTGTCAGTAGCACCACAATAATAATAAAAAGAATAAAAATTGATGGTAGGGTGAGAAATGGTAAGAATGCTAGCAAACTTCACAAAGATAAAAACAAACTGAGATAAGATCACTATTGCCGTCCCCGGCAACGGCGCCAAAAACTTAACGCACCCACAACCTACACCTAGGTTCCACCTGGCGGTGTCACGATCGCCGGGCGTAATATGGTCCCTAGGATACGATTCCGGGCTCAATCTGCAAGCGGCCGGTGTCGAGTTATAGTATAAAAGATAGTCGGATCCCACAGAGATGGTGATAGTGTCTTTAGATTCTCAGTCTATTTCTAAGTGTGGAAGTAAGGTAGTTGTCAGGGGAACAGTTTTGGTTTGGTTTTTGTGGTTGTAATATCAATAAAAAGGACTAGGGCTTTAGGGATCGTCACTAGGACCGTTGGAGGTTGATGTTGGATAGGATCCTCACATTGCATTAGGGCTAGGGAATTAATCCCCTAGTTTGTACCACTCTCGTGGGTTAGAATTACGGGGTATTTCGGTGGCTCTCGTTGACGCAATGGCGGTAGCCGTCAACGTAGCGGTATAGTTCGTCGATGGATCCCCTCAAGGCGCGAGCCGGGCATGGTCAGGTGCCTTGATTGGATCCACCGATTTCCCTATTCGAATCCATAGATACCCCTTAAGCACATAAATTCCACAGACCGTGGGTTTGATCTCAGTACAGGTTATCTACGGATTCGGTAGGATCTACCGAAATACAACCCTAAATCCCCAATTCAACGTATGGATCCAGATCTACATTTTCCCCCTAAAATCCTAGGGCTAACCCATCAACCCTAGATTAGATCTACTCAGACATCATAATAGGAACGCACAAAACGTCAATTTCGCAGAAGAAAACATTTCAGCAATAGATAAATTAGGGCTAAAATAAACTTACAGCGAGAATAAACGAAGAACAGATCCAGATAAGAACAAATGCAATAATCTTCAATAGTAAATCCAAAATTCGCTACAAAATCAATCTTCAAAAGTCCTACAAAAATCGCTCTCAAAAACTCTCCAAAATTCCCTTCCAAAAAACCCCAGAATGAATTCTCCTTTCAGCTACTCCCGATCACGAGCTATCACCCCACAAGATCGCGCACATCGTGCGCTTCAAAAACATTCCAAAAATGCCCAAGGAAGTGCTGACCGAGTAGGCTACTCGGTCCGAGCAGCTGCTGCTCGGTCAGTAATCCGGCCCGTGTAGCTTACTGCTCGGCTGCTTGGAGAACTTGATCCAGACCAAGTAGGACCTACTCGGTCAGCTGCTCGGGTGCTGCTCGGGCTGTGAAATCTGGGGCTACCTGACCGAGCAGATGAGCTGCTCGGTCCGCGTCAGCCCGTATCCGACCTCAGCTGCAATTGATATGGCTCGGTCCGAGCAGACGAGCTGCTCGGACCGAGCATTTTCTGGGAAATGCTGGGCTGAGCCTGGGCTTCTCTCTCTGCTCTCTGTCTCTCTCTGCTCTCTGTCTCTCTCCTTCTCTCCTCCAATGGTTCCGAAAATGCGGCGAACTCCTCCAGAGCCCCGCCAACGAGCTCATGGGCACGTCGGATGTGTCCATACCCTGATAGGGGTCAAAGTCGCTCCAAAATCCCTGAAAATTCACGAAACACTACGAGACTCGAAAATATCGTCAGAAATGCAGAATCGTAGTAAAAAGTGGGATTTGGAAGCAAAAATGATATGCAATGCGATGAGATAATGATATGAAAAAGATAGAAAATATAGACACATCAGGTGTATCTGTTTCCTCTGCGAGAATTGTGTGTCAGCTCGACCTAGCAGCTGATGCTGCTCGGTCGAGTCGCCTGGGAAACTGAAGTTGTTTGCTTCTTGGCTTCTCCTTTCCCTTTCTCTTCATCTAGTCTTCTTCTTTGGCACCTCAAGTATGTCATCATGAGTCTTCTTGGTGCTCTCATGTCGCCGATCGTCTTATTGACTTCAAACTGCTCCAATATCGCTCCAAATTCCTAAAATGGGCATAAACACTCCGAAAGTCATATTGTTCCAAATAATAGTGTAAAAGCGTATAAAATGGGGATTTGGAGCGTGAAATGTGTCATGAAAATATGTGATAAAACATGCAAAATAAGATCATATCAGTAGGCTGACGAGCTTCGCCCTCGAAAGGATCGCCGATGGATTAAGGAACGCCCTACAGCTCGCACCCTCCCCTCCCTTAACTCCAGGGCAAGCTTGACGGCTTCGCCCTCGATAGTGTCACCGGGTGGGACAAGGAATGAGCTACGGCTTTCACCCTCCCCATCCCTCAACTCCGGGGTAGGCTGATGAGCTTTGCCCTCGAAAGGATCGCCGGTGAGTTATGGAATGAGCTACGGCTCGCACCCTCCCCTTCCTCAACTCTGGGACAAGCTTGACGGATTCGCCCTCAATAGTGTCACCGGGTAGGACAAGGAACGAGCGACGGCTCGCACCCTCTCCATCCCTTAATTCTGGGGCAAACTTAAGAGTTTTACCCTCGATAGACTTCTCAAACATAGGGGCAAGCTTACGAGCTTTGCCCTCGATAGGTGCCAACTCTACAACATTCCCCTTCTGCTGGGCCTTAGCCATTTATTAGCAGAAGATTGGGGGCATACACACTAAGGCAAAGAGCAGCGAACAACAACACACACAACAGATAAACAGGGCGCCCCCGGATACACACCCGGGAGACAGTCGTAGTTTTACCGCAAGCGCGCGGTAAAGTGACAAGCGGGTATCGAACACGAGGAGGTGGTGTTGGCTCCAATCTATCCTAGGTTGGTTTGAGTACGAATGTTTTATTGGTGGAGATGGGTATGATGGATGTAATGGGAATGGTGATGGATGTCGGTGTCGGTGATAAAGAAGTTGGTCAAGTATCAATTCAAATATAATATAATATAAGTGTTTAGAGCTAGGGAATCCCCACTACGGATTATCATGCATCATTGTGAATAGTGAATCTCAATATTACTAGACTTGTGTTGAGGTGAACTGAATAGAGAATCAAGCTCGCGTTCTAGCGCTATTGCCGGTCTATATCAACCTAGATTAGGGCCCACTTTTGTGCAAACCCTAACCTAAGCCACTAGCATGAAGATCGACATCATCGTCCAATCGCTCCTCGAGCCCACTCTCGTGCAAACTCGAGTTATGACCTAGGTTGTGATAGCTAGTAATCGTCCAATCTCTTGCAAACGAATATGGGTATAGATTCATAATAAAAATGCTAGCTTTGATCCAATCTCTTGCAAACCAAACCTAGTGAATCTTGATTATAAATCTAAATCGAATATCTAGGCCTTCCCATCGATTGGAATCCAATCTCTTGCAAACCCCAAATCGATGGAAATTCTTAGCTATCCGTGATAGATCAATCACAACCTAACCCCTTCAGCAATGCTAGCAACATATAAACTCATCCATCACAAATCTAAAATTAGATCCATTGGGTTCATCCCTATGCCCTAAAACAGCGAATCTACTCAAGCATATCAATAACGATATGGGAACCAATAAATAGCATATCTTGCATAAAAAAGATATCAAATCGAGGATTCAAAATAACAAGAACAAAGATACTTAGCTCTTATGAAGAAATCCAATCCAAATACAAGCTTTTAGATCCAAGAGATGGCCTAGGGCATGGCCTAACCTCTGAAATAATCCCTAAGAAAACATAATAGAACCACTCTCTAATGACGGCTACAAACCTCTTATATAGTCCCCCAAAACCCTAGTAAATAACCCTAAAACCCCTTTGAAATTCGTGCCTAATGTCAGCCCTGGCCGCAACTTAACTTTTGGGCCCGCGCTCACTCGGGCCGAGTGGGAATATGACTCGGCCGAGTAGAAATTTCAGCACTGTAGCATCAACTTGCAGAAATTCTCCAGATTTCATCCGACCTCAGATTGACGTGTTCTTGGCGGCGTTGGAACTGTCATGAAGCCTAGTATCCATAAAAATATGATAAAAATACTTTGCTTGCTGGAATGATAGCATATTTCAAAAGAGTGAGAGGCTGTCTGAAAATTTAGGCGCTCATGTCACTCGGCTGAGTGGAAGTATGACTCGGCCTAGTGAGAAGTGTGACTCGGATGAGTAGGATCTTCTGATGTTCTTCTAAAATCCCAGAGAGTCTTCTTCGAAGTTTGGTTTTGGGCACTCTGTCACTCTGCATCACTCAGCCGAATGGGATTCATCACTCGGCCGAGTGGGTCTTCTGCTGTGCTCTCCAGAATTCCAAAGAGTTCACTTTGATTTCCTTCAGGAATTCTGACTCACTCGGTCGAGTGAAGTTCTCTACTCGACCGAGTGGATTTCACCACTTGGTCGAGTGTATTGTGGCACTCAGGTCAGGAAGATGTTCTTCGTATCAGTCGTACTCAGCCTAGTATGCTGCTTCACTCGGGCGAGTGACTAGCATGACTCGGCCGAGTGGCCTGTTTCTGGAATCCTTCCTTCTCCTCCTCACCTTCTCGATGATTCTATCGATCTTCTTCTTCTCCTGCTCATCGTCCAGCACCGTTAGCTCCTCAATAAGGCCATGAACGATGCTCCGGTATGCGTACAATTCCCTTAAGCTCATTTTTGCTCATGATCGCTCCATATTTCCTGAAATCCGACAAAAACAAGAAATAGTGAAAAGTAACGTAATATCGTCGAATAACCATGAAAATCGCAATATGAGCAATCGAAATGGCATGCTAATATGCAGAAAAAAGGTGAAAAATATGGACCGATCAAAATCCCCCAAGCTTACCTCTTACTCGTCCTCGAGAAAGATAAGTAGAGAGACGAACTCAGGAAATGAAAACAAAGGAAATGAAATGAAAGAAAAAGAATACGAAGTGGAAGGGGTCGCTAGATTATTCTCTCAGATCTCAAGCCATAAGCTACACATCACGATAACTCAGAAAATACGAATTACATGCTATAAAGATTTCATATCTTACTTAAACATGGTACTTGCAAGCTTTTAAGAACAACAAAAGGGACTCTCTAAATTCATACAATCAATTCATATCCACATCACGCATTTCATAGAATTTAATATACAAGTCATTGGCGATGCACTTTTCAAATAAGAGTTATAACAGAAGCATATCAGAATCACACCAAGCATGCAATAGAGAATGGAATAAATCATGGCATTCACGTATTTATATCGATTCATAAGAAATCTCCATAGCTAAAGTAATTCGCTAAATTTCAACATTATCAAACTTCTCCATTCGTGCTCCTCTCCACTCTAATATCGCACTCGCTCATATGGTCAAGTGAATTCACCCCCCAAGCTTAGCTTGAGGCATCGCATCTAAAGGAATATGATAGTGGAAAATGAGATTTTTGCCTTGGTTTTTCCAAGTATTTTGTGGCTCCAATAATGAGATAGAGAAATATCTATTTGTTTCTTTTTGAACTTTTTGTTTCTCATTTTTCCTTTTGGATTTTTGTAGGAGCTACTTGATTTGTATTTTTGGTTTTTGGCTCCTTTTTAGGTTTTTGGACTTTTTTGGAGCTAACTTTTTCTTTTGTAGGGATTTTTTTTGGGAAATAGATGCGATATAAGTAGCTTTAGGAGGTGAACTCAAGTGACATGTAGAGAATAAAAAGATATATGTGGAGATGGGAATGGTGTAACGCTCGGTTCACTCTAAGATGTGCACAACTGGTTCAATAAGATAATACATCAACTAAACTCAAATATAAGCATGGATATTCTCAATCATTTCAATAAATAGTGAAGTCAAGCAGTAAAGGGTACAATCATATCAGACATGCAACAGAAGGTGAATAAGACAATGAGGCAGATGCTTCCGATATACAATTGATGCGTGAATCTTGGTGCACTTCCAACAAAAGCATACTAAACATTAATCCATACATTCAGTTTCAATGAATACCATGCAATTACTTAGAGGAGTCATCAAAAGAAATATATTTGCAAGCACATTGTTGAATATTGGACTCCCCGGATTTGGTTTTGGATGATGAGCAAACATAAATAATTCATGAACTAACAATTTGTGAGCGCAGTATTGGAGATCGTCGCCAATTTCACGTGAACATTCAAAGCGACATCTCAACACTTTCCAAAGCTCATTTTCATGCCTAAAGCTTCGTTGAAGCTCTTGCGACGCTTTGGAAAATATGAAGATTCAATCGAAGCTATCGAAGACCGTTTATTAAGGTTTTATTTATAGTCTTTTAGCTTCGATATATAGAATGTTAAGCCTTGAGTATATCTTACGTCTATATCTTCATTACGCTCATTTCGTAGCTCTAGGATCCTTGCACAAGTTCATTCTAACTTCCTCGAAGCGTCGCGCTTCGATTCGGACTTTGTTGTGCATGTTAGTTGGTACAAGAACAAGTACTGACCGACTAGATGGTGATCTAGTCGGTCGGCAACTATTCTTGGACCGACTAGTTTGATTCCTTAAATTCTTGGACTTTACTGTTTACAGTTAGTCGGTCTACGTTGACTCACCGACCGACTAGTTTGTGAACTAGTCGGTCAGTGATGCTTCTTTGACCGACTAGTTGAGACTTACTGTTCACTCTAAAATTCTCCTAAGCTACTGTTTACCGTTAGTCGGTCTAAGAACGTTTGATGACCGACTAGTTGACAATCTAGTCGGTCAACTTTTGTTCTTGGACCGACTAAGTCAACTTGCCTTCAGACTATGTTGTTTTGCCTCTTAGTCGGTCTACGTTCATTGGATGACCGACTAGTTGTGAAACTAGTCGGTCAGACAGTGTTCTTAGACCGACTAGATTTCTAGGTCTGAAATTCTATCTCTTCTCAGATCTGCTCTTAGTCGGTCCATGCTTTGTGACTGACCGACTAGTTGATGAACTAGTCGGTCAGTGAGTGTTCTTTGACCGACTAATTCTCACAGATTTCTTTCCGTTGGAGATTGACCTAACTTGTTTTTATGGGACCCTATAAATACGAACCTAGGTCATTTCTATCTTCAATAGAGCTGCCATTAAGAGATTCATTGAGTTCTAAAGAGATAGCTATTCTCCCTCAAATCTAAAGCTCTCTTCCTCACAAGAAACCCATTCTCTCTCATTTCTAGATCTAGAGAGAAGCTTGTTCTTGGTGAGCTCTTCAAGCTATTGCTTGATTCAAGTTTCCAAATCTTCCCTAGGCACCCATTGCTGCTCATTTCCTTGGTGCTAGGGTTTGGTAACTTCATCTTCCTCAAATCCTTCATTCCACCTATTGGGTAAGAAAAACTCAAGGTATAGGATTTTGTGGTAAGAGTATTTATTTCATATTAAACTCTTTAATATTGCTTTGTGATTCTCTCGGTTGTGAGAGAAGGTTGTGATCCCGGGTTGTGGGATTCACGTTTGCTATTGCATGTATGATTTGATCTTGTGAAGGTTTTTCACAAGATATTCATAGTGGAAATCTTGAGTTAGGGTTTCTAACTCAAGTATCCGGAAGGGATCCGGGTGGTTGGGACGTAGGATCACCGGGAACAAGTCGGGGAGACTTGGGTGGATCCGAACCCATTAACATCGTTTGTTAGCATTGTTAATTTCGTTGTCGTCATTCAATTTAAGCTTCCGCAAATTGATTTGGTAGTTGTGTGCAATTTAATTTGGAATTATACGCCTTATTATTTTAAAGTACTATTCACCCCCCCCCCCCCTCTAGTACTTGTGCAGTAGCTGGTAGGGCATTACACACATGTGAATAGCAAGACTATAGAATACTCTCAGTAGCATTGCGAGGAATAATAAGCAGCGTAATGGCTGCTAAAGCAATAAAAGATATCATTATAAGGAGCAAATCTAGCAAAAGGAGGAAAAGAAAATAAAGAAATAAAAATAAAAGAGAGGAAAGAAAAGCAAAATAAGCACACATTATGATGCATGAGCACACATAAAAGGAAAATAAGATGGAAAAATCAAAAAGATGATGCAAAATTTTGAAAAAATCTAAAAATCCTAAAATAAAGTAAAAATGCAACTAATGCATCTAAATGGCATGGAAATGCAATCCCCCAAGCTTAAACTTCATATTGCCCTCAATATGATCATAGTGGAAGAATATGAGGAACAACGATAATAATAAGGGGGGTGAATGAAAACTGATGAAATGAATAACATGAAATCCTAATGGAACTAGATGCAAATACAATGATGCATGAGAGCGCTTTCCCCCAAGCTTATGCCAAACAATCCTATCCAAATGACTCGATCAAAAATGTCACGGCTTTGTTAAGCAAGATTGAGTCAAACGAATAAAAATGTGAGTATTCACTTGAAAGAAATGTCGATGGGTGGTGAGCAAAAAGGATGTGACACATCAAAATATGAAGAGGGCAATTAATATAATGGGTTTGGGGTGCAAAAATTTTTGTTGCCGTCGTATGAGGTGATATTTATCCTGCAAAAGGCACGATGAGTCGTCAAAATCTGAATCGCAAAAAACATCATACACGGGAGGGGAATCAAATGTAGTGGGCGAGGGAGTAAAGAGATCTCCCTGAAGGGGGGCAAAAAGCTCTGTGGGATAGTCCTCGATGTCAGTGGAAGGGTAGTCCTCTAAGGGATGCTCAGCCTCTGTAGAAATTGGAGGTGGCTGCGGTAGCTCAAAAGGAGGAGGGTAATGCTTGGGGTCCTCATGAATGGCTGTGTCCTCATCCCAATGCACGGCCTCCTCAGTGACAAGCTCTGGCTCCGCATGTAAGGCCTCCTCAAAAGCATGCTCTGACTCATGTGGGTGGTAAGGGGGAGCGACGATGGCACAAGTTGACTCCGCAATACCAGATGTTGTGGTCGCGTCGGGGGTAGCAATATCAAAGCGCATAATACATTCCCCAAGCTGAACGTGGACATCCTCCTTAGGCTCCTCAGGTATAGAATGCAATGTTAACGCCATCTTCTCCTTTTTGTGCCTCCTTCTTCGCTTCTGTCCTGGAGCTCGAGGCACCCGATTGCATGGCTTGGCCTTCTCAATAGTAGGTGCAGGTAGCTCTATGGGCTCATGTATCTCGACCGCGTTATAAAAGTGGGTCTTGTGCCCCTCAACTAGAGCGTAGACTCCATCATCAATTGTGCCTGCGGGAAAGATATAATGAGTAATAAAGTTTTGAAATCCGGGCTCAAAAGGATCACCTGCCGTTATTGTCAATGGACCGGTTTCTCGAACTACATCGACAATGTTTCTTAATAGGTCCATATATGTGTCCTCCTTTGGCAGCTCAGATGTCTCTATTTGTGGAGTGTTAATGGCGTAAAGGTGGATACAATCACCTTCAAGTGAAAGATGCACTCCGTTTACGATAGTACCTGCATCAGAAACATTAGCCATAACAAAATCGATGAATACGTGGTCGGATGGTTTACCTACCATAACGGTTAGCGAACCGGTAGATCAAGCATCATCTTTCAATTGCTCCAAGGTTGCTGCCAACTGCAGATCACTGAACATTTCCACTTGCATCATCCTCATAAACTCACGCGATGGTCTCTTTAGCCCTCTAGAGAAGATATTAAATAGCGTGAAACCATCCCACTCATGGTCTGACTCCTTCTGGAACATTCCTAACATTCCTTCAAACCTGGACAAGGCTTTTCTGAAGGACTCTCCATCAGCCAGACAGAATGTAGCGAGATATATGTAGGATTGTATAGAACCCGGTTGCATATTCTTTGGAAGCACCATGACTGCAACAACTGTACCTGATCCAGCAAAGTAAACAACCTGGAAAAGACATCAGTGGTACAAAGAGAGATAAAGATAATAATAATAGTATGTGATGGGAAAAAAATTTCTCTCTCTGTTTTTTTGTTTTTTGTTTTGTTTTTGATTTTTTTGTTTTTTTAAACGTAATCTAATCAACCTAATTGTGACAAATAGGCACCCAATGGGAAACACCTCCTCGGCAACGGCGCCAAAAACTTGATCGGCCCCCCGGATACACACCCGGGAGACAGTCGTAGTTTTGCCACAAGCGCACGGTAAAGTGGCAGGCGGGTATCGAACACGAGGAGGTGGTGTTGGCTCCAATCTATCCTAGGTTGGTTTGACTATGAATGTTTTATTGGTGGAGATGGGTATGATGCGATGTAATGGGAATGGTGATGGATGTCGATGTCGGTAATAAATAAGTTGGTCAAGTATCGATTCAAATATAATATAATAAAAGTGTCTAGAGCTAGAGAATCCCCACTATGGATTATCATGCATCATTGTGAATAGTGAATCTCAATATTATTAGACTTGTGTTGAGGTGAACTACTCGTAACTGAATAGAAAACCAAGCTCACGCTCTCGCGCTATTGCCAGTCTATAGCAACCTAGATTAGGGCCCACTCTCGTGCAAACCCTAACCTAAGCCATTAGCATGAAGATCGACATCATCGTCCAATCGCACCTCGAGCCCACTCTCGTGCAAACTCGAGTTACGACCTAGGTTGTGATAGCTCGTATTCATCCAATCTCTTACAAACAAATATGGGTATAGATTCATAATAAAAATGCTAGCTTTGGTCCAATCTCTTGCAAATCAAACCTAGTGAATCTTGATTATGAATCTAAATCGAATATCTAGGCCTTCCCATCGATCGGAATCCAATCTCTTGCAAACCCCAAACCAATGGAAATTCCTAGCTATCCGTGATGGATCAATCACAACCTAAACCATTTAGAAATTCTAGCAACATATGAACTCATTCATCACAAATCTAAAATTAGATCCATAGGGTTCATCCATATGCCCTAGAACAGCGAATCTACTCAAGCATAGCAATAACGATATGGGAACCAATAAATAGCATAGCTTGCATACAAAAAGATATCAAATCAAGGATTCAAAATAACAAGAACAAAGATACTTAGCTCTTATGAAGAAATCCAATCCAAAAACAAGCTTTTAGATCCAAGAGGAGGCCTAGGGCATGGCCTAACCTCTGAAATAATCCCTAAGAAAACATAATAGAACCACTCTCTAATGACGGCTACAAACCTCTTATATAGCCCCCAAAAACCCTAGCAAATAACCCTAAAAACCCTCTGAAATTCATGTCCAAAGTTAGCCCTGGCCGCAACTTAAGTTCTGGGCCCGCGCTCACTCGGGCCGAGTGGGAATATGACTCGGCCGAGTAGAAATTCCAGCACAGCAGTATCAACTTGCATAAATTCTCTAGATTTCATCTGACCTCCGATTGGTGCATTCTTAGCAGCGTTGGAACCTTCATGAAGTCTACTATCCATAGAAAATATGAGAAAAATACTTGCCTGCTGGAATGATAGCAGATTTCAAAAGAGTGAGAGGCTGTCTGAAAATCTGGGCGCTCATGTCACTCGGCCGAGTGGAAGTCTGAATTGGCCGAGTGAGAAGTGTGACTCGACCGAGTAGGATCTTCTGATGTTCTCCCAAAATCCCAGAGAATCTGCTTCAAAGTTGGGGTTTGGGCACTCTGGCGCTCTGCGTCACTCGGCCGAGTGGGATTCATCACTCGGCCAAGTGGGTCTTCTGCCGTGCTCCCCAGAATTCCAGAGAGTTCACTTTGATTTCCTTCAGGACTTCTGACTCACTCGGACAAGTGAAGTTATCTACTCGGCCGAGTGGAATTCACCACTCGACCGAATGCATTGTGGCACTCAGTTCAAGCAGATGTTCTTCGTATCAGTCATACTCGGCGAGTACACTGCTTCACTCAGGCGAGTGACTAGCGCGACTCGGCCGAGTGACCTGTCTCTGGACTTCTTCCTTCTCCTCCTCGCCTCCTCGACGATTTTATCGATCTTCTTCTACTCTTGCTCATTGTCCAGTGTCGTTATCTCCTCAATAAGGCCATGAGCGATGCTCTGGTACGCGTATAAGTCCCTTAAGCTCATTTTTGCTCCCGATCGCTCCATATTTCCTGAAATCCGACAAAAACAAGAAATAGTAAAAAGTAATGTAATATCGTCAAATAACCATGAAAATCGCAATATGAGCAATCCAAATGGCATGCAAATATGCAGAAAAAATGTGTAAAATATGGACCGATCAAACTGCCGAAGGTATTTTTCATTAAAATCAAAATTAGTACATTTACATCAAAACTTTCTATAGCAGACCCAACATATGCAACAACATCCAAGATTAAGCAGCGTCGCCTCCCTCCGGAGCACCGACCTCCTCCACCTCCTCGTCGGAGGCTACCGTCAGCTTGGAGAAGTCTATCTCCAAGGAAGGGTACAGCTTCACCAGCTGTGCTTCCACCCTCCTGAAGCCCGCCTGCATCCCTTCATCCATGCCCTCCGCCCTCATCGACCTCATCATAGGGAGGTACTCTTCCTCCTGATATCGGTGGATGGCCCCAGCCTTCTCGGCCTCCAGATCGAACTTCCTCAGGGCCGCCAGCTCATGCTCGGTCTCCCTCAGTGCCGCCACCTCCTGCTTCAGTGCAGCAATCTCCATCCCCTTGGCCTCCATCTCCGTGGAGTGTTCGTTCAGAGCGGCGACCCTCCGATTCTCCTCCACCCGAAGTAGCCGCTCCCACTTCTCAGTCTCCTCCTTCTGGACCGCATAGTATCCCTGGAGCTGCTCCAGCTGCTCCTCCCTACCTCATAGCCTCTCGACAACCTCTCTAAATTGGGCCTCCAACGCCTGAAGCTTGCCATTAGCTTCCTCCATATCAGCCTTCTTATTCTCATGATTCGCCTTTAGCAAAGTTACGACGGCATGATGATGCAAGGACACCATCGCCCTGAACGCCTGAAGGAGAAGCAAAAAAACATAAGGACCCAGAGGAAGAAGAAGATCTATAGCACGAAGAAGGGAGAGCGGCATACCTGCACACTGTGCCAGATCGACGTATCACAGAGGCGCTCTGAACTAATCTCGGCAAGGGACGCCTGATCCCTCGGTAACAGGCTGTTCTCCACCAGGAAAGCTGCGACGCCAGCTTTGTCGAACCCGGACTCCATGTTCCCCACTGGGTAGCTCGTCTTAAAGAGCTCCTCCTTAGGGATGGCATGGATTTCAGCCTTCTTCACCTTGAAGCAGGCGAGAATCAGCTCGCAGCTTGAATGTATTGGTGCCCCCTGCTCCTAAGGAGGACATTTGTATGGCCAGTACTCTTTCAGAACCCGGCCGGCCCGTGCCACGGGTGAACCCTCAGCAGCCGACTTCCGGGGCATCATCTCCCTCTCGACAGTACCACGGTCGACAGAGACGCCCGACGCCGTCTCGCTGGCAGCAGGGGTGGGGACGCTAGCCGCAGGTGTCTCCCTCGCCCTCTTGGTGTGCTTGCCCTTGCCCCCAATGACCACCCCCAGGGCCCCTCTTCTACCCCAACCTGCTCCCTAAGCCCTTCAACGCCAGCATTTTTCCCTTCCTCGGGGCAGAAGACTCCTTGGCTGCCGGCTCAGAGGTCGTCGGCTCCCTAGACCTCCACATCAGCTCTTCCCACGTAAGGATCATTACCACACCTGCAAAGAGAACAGAGATCAGGGTGAGCGTATATGGAGAAGGTCGCCAAGACCGCAATACCTTCGGGCCAGAAATTTTGGGGAACTGATCACCCTTGATCAAGTTCACATGCTCCCTGATTACCTCGGGTATCTCCTCTAAAGCCTTGGCGATCTCCAGGTCTTGCCCAGCCAGGGGTGTCCCCTTATTCACTGAGGGATTCAGTGTCCCCCAGTTCGACCTTAACACCGAGTCCATCGGCATCAGGATGAAGACAAACCTATCCCTCCATTCTCTCCCCTCGTTCGGTACCTCAAGAACAAGAGGCCGATTCCTCCTCGCAATAACACTGTGATACGCCCCCTTCTTCATCACCCCAAAGTAGTGCTGGAAGAGCGATACGCTCAGACTTATCCCGCTGATGATGCAGAGGGCAACGAAGCCAACCATTGATCCGATGGAGTCCAGCGTTAGTTGGGAAAGAGGAAGCTCGAAGAAGTTCAGCAAATGTAGAAGGTGGGGGTTGAGGGGGAACCGCAGGACAAGTTCAAGGGTTGTGCAGTAGACTCCAACCTCGTTGTCCCTCGGTGAAAAAATCCTCTCATGGGGTTCGGGGAGGCGAACTGTGCAAGGAGACCGAATGTAGCGGAATCGGATCTCGGAGAGATTGATGGTGTTTGTTCTACACTGGATGGCCATGTTCTCCGACGGAATCGTACCCCTAACTCGGCCAAAGCTCGATCCGATCCCTCGCTCTCTCCTCCCAGAATCTCCAGAACTCACCTCAGAAGATGGATTGACAGAGGAAGAAGCGAAAGCCATTGATAGATCATGGAATTACCTAGAATGGGAGAAGGTCACCGGAGCTCCGACGAAGAGATGACTGACGGTAAGAACTCTCGAGAGCATAGAAGAGAAGAGTGGAAGTCTTTTCGAATTCGAATGCCAAAGTTTTCATCCGTCGCCTCTCCTTGTTTTATAACAGGTGTCGAAAGATCTCGACCGTCGAAGGTGCGCCACATGGCAAGATCGAAAGCAGAGGCGTCGCCTCGGTTTTCCCCCAGAGCCGTATGCGGCACGTGTCAAATTCCAAGTGGTGTAGATGCTTCAATACCCCCCCCCCCCCCCCCCCCCCCCCCCGCTACCAAATCGTCATGATGCATGCGAAGATTCAGCGGTCGGCTCGCATTTAATGCTACAGTTGTCACCCATTGGTATGAAGTGCGTCATCCAAGCCAACCTGGGTTTCTGACGCGCTCCGAACTTACACCTAAATTCCACCTAGCGGTGTCACAATTGCTAGGCGTAGTATGGATCCTAGGTGTCAGTTCCGGGCTCTATCCGCAAGCGAACGGTATCAAATTATAGTATAAAAGATTGTCGAATTCCACAGGGACAGTGACAATGTATTTGAGGTCTCAGATTATTTTTAGATCTCAGGATGAGATAGCAGTCGGTTTGAAAAGATTGGTTGTGATTGTGTTGTTAACTCAATAATAAGGGACACTAGGGTCTTAGGGATCACCACTAAGACTGTCAGAGGTTGATGTTGGAATGGGATCTTTACGTTGCATTAGGTTTAGGGGATTGGTCTCCCGATTCATACCACTCTCGTGGGTTAAAATCTTGGGGTATTTCTGTGGCTCTCATTGACGCAATGACGGTAGCCGTCAATGTAGAGATATAGTTCGTCGATGGATCCTGTAACGACCCGCTCTCGGGGGCCCGTTACTTATTTGATAATTGCGCAGGTTCCGCAGTTTACCAGTGAATTCAGCATAGCCACAACGCAGAGATGTACCAACAACACTCAAACCAGCTTACAGACATTATTACAGTCCAAATTAAAGTACAACAACCAACACTCTCTCACACCAATACATGAAAGGAAATACTGAAAGGAAATGCAGAAACGGAAATACATAGTACAATACACACTCCGACAGAAAAGTAACTAAAACTCTGTGGCCTCCGGGTCGTACGCAGGCTCCTCATACTCTGGAGCAATCTCCTCAATCTGATCTTCGTCTGTCGGTGCCACAAGTGGAACCGAAGGTAAGTCACAAAGATTCTAAACAAAGAAAAGGAGTACTGTACAAGTATGACAAGCAGAAGTAAAGTACGGTGTAGTGTCTGTACAAGTGCAAAAAGTAAAGTGCTACAAGTGCAGAAAGTAAAGTGCATGACTGTAAAGAAGTAACTGTGCAAGCTCTGCTAAAACTACGTGACTCAAGTCGGAGAGTACAATATGTGACCGTTCAGTTCGTCTCTTGCCTGGGTGCTACCCAGACGAATGCCGGTACCCAGGCAGCAGGATGGTTTGCCGAAACGCAGGCAGCTAGACAGGATTGCCGAAACACAGGCAGCTTGACAGGTAGACCAAACTCTAGTCACTCCCGTACTCTCGCAAACTATGAGTTACCCCAAAACCCGATGTTGTGTCAAGTACAAGTTCTTTACATGATCGTTCCACGGGATGTTCCAAGTCAAGTCCAACACAAGAAAGTGGCGTATGTTTCCGTGCTTCGAGCACGTAGTAGTGCGGTGCTACAAGTTCGTACGAGCACAGTGGCTAGATTTCTAAGGTTAGAACCTATCGTGACTTACCAAAATTAATACCGTTGTAGTAAGCCGGAAGAGGATCTAGGGCTTCCTCAGAAGTTGGTACACCCGAGTCTGTACCTGCAACACAAAATACTTATTTTAGAAAAACACGACTTTTTCCTATTTAATAATTAGGTTAGTTTGATTTTTAAACTCGTTAAAACGGTGTCAGAAAATATTTAAAATTTTTATATAAACCTAAAATAATTATTTAGATTTTACTGCAAGAGGGGAGAATTTTCAGAAGCTTCTGTAATTTCTTATAATTTTTAAAAACTCAAAACTAGCTTAAAAACCCAGATTATTTAAGTTATGCGTATCTTCCGTAATTTCTTACGGGAGCAATTCAAGTCGGAATGACTTGAGTGAACAGTCAAAATGACCGTCTCGAAGTCTATTATCACATATAATTTTATCAAATATTAGTGTATGTAAAATCAGCGAGTTATGATTTTTAGAATGAATTATACCTATTAAATCTTTAAGTTCGAAAAATCATTCCGGAAAAAGTAGGCGTCTGATCGGAGTGAGGCTAGCGCCATTGGATCCGAAATGTCGTTTCTGATTTTCTCGGGCTATCCACATATTTTTCTGGCCCATGTATAATTAGTTATAGATTTAAAACCATTTAGCCCTATTTAATAATTTTAAAATATGCAAATGTTCGTATTTAGTTGGATTTATACGTATACGTATATCGCAGCTTCTTACGTCGACGCTTGCATGCGAGGGGGCGTGTTCGTCGTCGGAGGCAGCCGGCATCGGGGGAAGCGGCAGTCGGCGTCGGGCGGCGTCGGATGGCGACACAAGGCGGCGTCGGACCACGGCGAAGGCGGCGCTGGCGCTGGCGGAGCCCAGCGGGAAGAGGAAACGGGGGTGTTTGCGGCCTCGTCGGAGCAGTGTCGAGGCAGAGCAGCTCAGGCGAGGCGACGTCGACGGCGGTGCTTCGAGCTCGGACGGCGACGACGGTGAGGTGCTCACGGAGGTGGCTGCTGCGTCGGTGGACGTCGGAGCGAGGGTCGGAGCTCTGTGGATGGACGGCGAGCTCGTCGACGTTGCTTCGGGCCGTTTCGATGCGTAAGCGGTGGTAGTGAGGAGGAGCAGCGCTCCGGGGTGATGTCGGCGTCTCCGGGGTTGCTGCAGGCGGCGTTGGGTCGGGAGTTGAGCACGGCGCTGGACGAGACCTCCGGCGGTGGGCGAGGCTTCGAACGAGAGTGATAGGGGCGCGTGCGAGAAGAGAGCCTGCGTGTGTGCATGGCTGAGGATGAAGAGAGTGGGAGAGAGATATACTGGGAGGGGGAGAGAGAGAGTGAGTGAGCGAAGCTGTGTGCGTGAGTTCGGGAGAGAGAGTGCGTGGGTTTGGTGAAGAACGAGTTCGGGCTAGGGTGTTGGGTTTGGCTGATGCGAACGAAGAAGAGGGGTTTATAGATAACTAAAATTAATAAATAATTAGGTTAAGAAGTCAATACTAATTAATAGGTTAGGTTTGGAATTTGACTAAGTGTAGAATTTAAGTAACCCATGAAACACATGGGCTACTTAGGGGATGAGTTAGGTAGGGATATGTTACGTAGGTGATTAGATAATTAGGGGTAATTAGAATAGTTAGAAAGATAATTAAAACCTCATTAGTAAAAGTAATTGGTAAAATACAAAATCGAAATTACGATTTTGACCTTACTAGTAAACGTGTCCGAAAAATTACGAAAACATACCCACGGGATCGTATCGTCGCGAGGATGGCGACTACGAAGTCCGTTTCAGGGTTTGGGCTACGGGAATACTAGTTTTTGGCCAAAACGTTTGGAAAGCGGGTTTGCTGGTTCTCTACTGAAATGATATCCGAAAATTATGAAATTAATGTGGGAGGCCCTAAATGATCATAGGATGCTACTGCAGGAGTTTGATAATGTTTTGAAAGTGTTTGAATAGAAAATAAATTCGTCGAATCAAAACGGTAATTTTGGAAGATGAATTTTAACAGAAATGTTTTGGCCATTTGAGGAAATCTGAAATTGCTGAAATACATTATGATAAGTCTAGTGCTCTAAAATATTTTTATAAGAATTTTTAAAGTCAGTTTTGTTAGAAAATTCTTGACTAACATTTATAATGTAAAATTTATTCTTAAAAATACGTGTAAATACGTAAATTGAACTGTTGAAAATTACTGGTCGTTACAGATCCCCTCAAGGCACGAGCCAGGCATGGTCACGAGTCTTGGTTAGATCCTGTCATGGCCTGTTTAGCTCTATACGGCGACTGATACGGTAGTCCTCTACGTGCGAGTAGAGAGAGTATAATGAGTTGATAAGATGTGATATGGCGTGAATGTGGCTCATGGCAGTCGTGTAAATTCGTGAAGAGTGTAGGGGCATTATGGTCATTTGGCCATATGGGTGGAAGTGTGTGTAGAGTGAAGGTGGGTGTATAAAGAAATGTCACACTTGTAAATTATGTAAGAGTGGGTTAGTATGAGAGGGGCTAGTGTGAAAAGGGATGTGTTTAGTGGCACACCCATAAATTTTTAGAAAGGCCAGGGGCAAAACGGTCTTTTTTTTGGCAAAAACTGCTGTGCGTACACACTATTGTTGTATGTGCATAAAGTAATGGCAAACTTGTAAATCCTTGGAACTTGAGGGGTAATTTTGGAAGGGTATTGATGTCATTTTAGCATGTTCATACTTATCTTAAAGAGGATTCTAGTGCTAGATATTTATTTAGAAAATTCCATCTTCTTCTTTCACTTTCCTTTCTTTTCTTCTCATTTCTACATTCCTCCCCCTCCTCCCCAAAGCCTTGAACGAAATTCCCCCCCCCCCCCCTCTTTTTCATTTCTTCAACACTCCAAAACCCCTAATTTTTGCTTCCAAAAAATTGGAGAAACCCTAGCTCACTTTAGGATAAAGAAATGTTGAAAGAAGAGAAAGAGAAGAGAAGAAGAAAGGAGTTTCTTTAAGTTAGGATTCAAACTTTGGTTTGTGAATTTTTATTTAGGATTATGAGGATGCCATGATACTATTTTGATTGCTCATGATCTTAAATCCATGGATTATATGTGAATTAGTTCAAAAAGATAACATTTTTCCTTATTTTCCTTAACTAGTTACCCTTTCCTGAAATTCAGAATTTTTGATGTGTGTTACTCCTTCAATTTTGATCTCTGTAGTTTGACTTAACCTCTGAAAAAATATGAAGTCCAACCCCAAATTCATATAAAATTTGTCATATGTTGAGTTCAATAAGTAGGAGCATAAATTCATTGTTTGCAAGATGTCTGGAATTCTGTCAAGCTGTACACAGTTCAGCAAAATGAGCAATATTACCTGCACACTTCATGGATTTTGCTGATCTTGGTCTTGATGGAAACTTAAGAAGTTTTTCTAAAAGTTCATCAGAGTGCCTATATGTCGAAATTCCGGCTTCAACATGCTTAAAATTGGCTTTTAATACAGATCCAGAAATCTGTCTGAAAAATAGATTTGGCACACTTTACTAAATAATTCATTATAAATTACTCAGTCCACATTACTGCATGAAATTTTATGGGTGAACCCAGGACTATTATATCTCCAACTTTCATTCTTGAGTTTTGTCAAATTTACAAGAGAAATGGGTTAAAAATGCTGTCTTTCTAGCTGTTCTTGCAATTTCAGCATGCTGGGTAGTTGGGTGAAGTTGGAATTGTGTGGTATTACTAATTTTTCACTTCAAAATGCATGAATGATGTTGACGTATGTATGTATGTTTAGTTGTGCTATTGGTTATAAAATTGATGGTATATTTCTCTTCGTTTATGCGGCGCTCGTCATATGTTTGTTAAAATACTCAAATGAATGTGAAATTGAAGAACTTGATAAATGGCCATTAAAAAAATGTTGTGCCATGTATTACATTTGTGAACTTGTGTATGGCCATTGAATATTATGATATATGACATGATAACTAGGATGTCTCGATCTGCTCTAAGGCGGGTGAACATCCTGGTATGGGGATGGGGGAAGTTTGGGTATAACTTAACTATAAGGGGCTGGACTGAGAAGTTGGGGGAAAACGATTATGTGATATATGATATTTACACTCACTCGCCTTTACCGGAAATGGAGGGACATACGGAGGTTGTGTTATTATGTGGAGAGCCTCACTCCTGCCAGGGACGGGGGAGCTGAGAGGCCCGGCGTATAGTGCCCGTGTCCACTGCGTCGTGTGCTATATTCACCCCAATTTGGGGTGAAGTACAGGCCCTTATCTTTAGGTGATACCCAGGCTTCCAAAGAGTCATTAACATCTGTTTACTAATAAAATTTTATGTGTTGTTGTTAGACGTTTGTGTGTTGCACTTTTCACTTTGGTTGCTTATGCTCGTATTGCCTTACACTCATAGACCCTAAATGATTATCCCTACCCTAGTTAGTTTCCTACTGGGCACGTTTGACGTGCTCATTTTACTTTTCACGTCTTGAGCAGAGGACACCAGAGCAGAGTCTCCCTCAGGAGATTCCTTGGACGTGGGTTTTGGTTTGGAGACACCACTCTTTTTGGGCTATGTCTTGTAGGGTGAGTTGGGTTGAGTGGTGAGTGAGTTGTCTTTTGTAGCTGTGTTATATGTTGGTGGCTTGTAGTACTTCTCATGTATGTACTTGAGTCAGTTCACCTTGCACTTAATGCTGGTGTGTGGTACGCTCTTGAGTATGTGGTTCTGTGGATATGTACTCTCTTTGATGGCAGTATGTGTTGCTTCTTTCTTTTGTATAACTGTGATGTATGATCCCGGCATTCGTAGTGGCCTGCTATTGTGTGTTTACCTATCACGCTTGGTGTAATACCACGGCTTGTCAGGCTCCATCCTCCACTTTCCCCGTTATAGGACGTCGTATAAGGTATATGTGAGAATGGGGCAGTGACAGGTTTAGTGGTGGCCCATGCAGGCCCCTCACACTGCGAAATGCGAAAGGATGATACATCCAACACTTTTTAATGCCATCACATATGGTACTAATTCCACTGTGATGTCCTCTCTTTCTACAGAATGGATAGTGGAAACGGGATATCTTCGTCTGAGATGGAGCACGCTGAGCCCTCTTCGATGGAGAAGAATTTACTCGATTTCCAGGTGAGTCTGGGTCAGTAGGCTGAGATGCTTGCCAAGATGCAGGGTCAGAAGACCCCAGGCTTCAAGCAATTTAGGGCCATGAAACCGAAGACTTTTTTGGCAAGGAGACTGCATTAGAGGTTGATGAGTGGTTACGACGCACAGAGGACGACCTCACAGATGTTGGTCTTCCATTGGAGAGTTGGGTTGATACAGCAAAAAGACAGTTAATCCATCAGGCTATAGATTGGTGGGATGCCTAGGAGCAGCATCTGAAAGGTTCTATCTCTTGGAAGACTTTCAAGGAGCGTTTTGAATCCATGTTTCTTCCAGAGACTGCAAAGGATGAACTCAGGCAGCATCTTAAGCAGTTGACTCAGGGCCGACGAAGTGCGGATGAGTACGACACCGAGTTTTCCTTGCTGAGCAAGTTTGCCCCGGAGCTTGTTACGACAGATGTCACCTGAGCTCGATGCTTCTGTATGGGACTAGATCCAGAGTACAGAGGGGCGATGTCTACACAGACACTCGCCACACAGGAGGATGTGCTCGGGGCGGCAAGATTAAATGAGATCCAATTGCAGAGCATAGGGAAGATGCCAACAGATGACAGACGGACATCAAGATCACAGAAGGCAAAATCTTGCCTAATACAGATGGCCCAGTTCAAGAGGCCAAGAGCCCCTGCAGTGACACAGAGACGTCTGACATGTCAATTCTGTGGCAAGACTGGTCATGAGCGGAAGGAGTGTAGGACTTTGGCTAGACGGTGCTTTGCTTGTGGTGGCCGAGGACATATTAGCAAGTTCTGCCTGCAGCAGGGTGCCTACCCGACCCCCGTTGCACCTGTGAATACTAGGCTGATGCAACAGAGAGCTCTTCCATCGGATCCGCAGCGGCCTTCCCTTCCAGCACCAGCTGGACCAGTCACACCAGCCCCTAGAGGACCTTCCTTGCCTTCTCAGTGGCAGGCTTATAAGAAGGCAAACTCTGCTCCAAGGCCCGGGCTTTCACCATGGCAGTAGTAGAGGCAGAAAACTCAGGCCAGATTATCACTGGTATGATTCTAGCCTTCCCCTTACTTTATACTATATCGCTTGTTGTTTAGTTATGTTGGACGTTGGCTTGATTTCTTTTGTCGGCTTCTAGGTATGGTTAAAGTAGCATCTTTTCCTGCCTTGGCACTTTTTGATTCGGGGGCTTCACATTGTTTTCTGTCACGACAATTTGTGGACAAACAATCTATACCAGTAGACTCCTTCACGGTCAGTTGGAATATTCATACAGGGGGTGGTGTGATTAGGAGTACTTCAGGACTCCGTTGTTGTCCAGTGGAAATTTGTGGTCGGGAGTTATATGCTGACTTCCTAGTGATTGAGATGCCCACCTTTGAAGCGGTGTTTGGGATGGATTGGTTAGCGATGTTTTGTGACACTATTGATTGCAAATTAAGGAGGGTAGTCTTCCAGATTCCTGATCATCCAGAGTTTGAGTTCAGAAGTGATAGTTGCACATTAGAACCTGTAAGATTTAGAGCAACACCAGTGGAAGTAGAAGTGTTGGCGATGGACATGGAGGCGGAGCCAGTTTTACCCAGGGTTATGCGAGACTTTCCTGATGTCTTTCCTGATGACATTTATGGACTTCCTCCTGAACGATCATTGCAGTTCACCATTAATTTGATACCAGGCATGCAACCCATTGCGAAGGCTCCTTATCGGATGACACCACCTGAGTTGGCGGACCTTCGTAATCAGTTAAAGGACCTATCAGAGCGAGGGTTGATACAGCCAAATGTGTCACCTTGGGGAGCACCAGTGCTTTTGGTAAATAAGAAAGATGGATCTCGGAGGATGTGTATTGATTATAGAGAATTGAACAAGGTGACGATAAAGGGCAAGTACCCACTTCCTCGCATTGATGATCTCTTTGATCAGCTTGGTGGGTCCCGAGTCTATTCAAAATTGGACTTACGGAGTGGTTATCATCAGATTAGGGTTCGGGGGTCTGATGTTCCGAAGACAGCTTTTCGAACCCGTTATGGACATTATGAGTTCCTGGTGATGCCCTTCGGTGTGACCAATGCTCCAGCTACTTTCATGAGATTAATGAATCAAGTATTCTTTGACTATTTAGACAAGTTCGTGGTAGCCTTTATTGATGATATCCTGATATATTCCAAGGATGAGGAAGAGCATGCGCAGCACCTGAGGATTGTACTAGAGACTTTGAGGCAACATCAATTATATGCCAAATACAGTAAGTGCCAGTTTTGGCTGTCTAAGGTTGCTTTCCTGGGGCAGATAGTTTCGGAAAATGGCATATCAATTGATCTAGAAAAGGTGGCTGCAGTGGAGAAATGGCCTGTTCTCAGATCAGTTTCAGAGATTCGGAGTTGCTTGGGATTGGCCGGCTATTATAGGAAATTCATCAAGGATTTCTCTAAGATTGCGGTACCACTTACTCACCTGACATAGAAGGATGTTGCTTATATCTGGTCTGAGGAATGTCAGCATGCATTTGATGAGTTGAAGAGAAGGTTGACTATTCGCCAGTTCTGACGACTCCAGGTCGTTCTGGAGAAGATCCTGAGGCTTCACGAGGTTCCTGTTTGTATAGTCTCTGATCGAGACACCAGATTCACTTCACATTTTTGGAGAAGTTTGCAGTCTAGTTTGGGGACTCATCTCAAGTTTAGTACCACATATCATCCCCAGACAGATGGGCAATCGGAGCGAGTTATTCAGATCCTCGAGGTCATGTTAATGACGTGTATGCTGGACCTTAAGGGATCCTGGGAAGATCACTTGCACTTGGTGAAGTTTGCTTACAACAACAGTTATTAAGCAAGCAATGGAATGGCACCGTTTGCTGCTCTATATGGAAGGAAGCGCAGATCACCTCTAAGCTGGGACGATGTTGGGGACCATGAACTCTTAGGACCTGACTTGGTAATGGAAGCGATCGATGTAGTTTGAATAGTCAAGGAGAAATCTTCATATCGCTCAGGATCGCTATAAGCATTGGGCTGATACAAAAAGACGTCCATTGGAGTTTCAGCCAGGTGATTATGTGTTCTTGATGATCTCCCCGACACGTGACACGATTCGATTTGGTCGACGAGGGAAGTTGAACCCAAGGTTCATTGGTCCATTCGAGATGTTGGCTCGTGTTGGTGAGGTCGCCTATCACCTTGCCTCACCTACATCCCTTGAAAACATCCATGATGTGTTCCATGTACCCCAACTTCGAAAATATGTGGGAGACCCTAGTCACCTCGTTGACTTCTCAGAGATTGAAGTGCGCCCAGACCTTACTTACGAACAGCAACCAGTGGCCATCCTGGATCGGAGACAGAAGATACTGAAGAAGAAGGCCATTAATCTAGTAAGGGTTATGTGGCAGCAAGAATCCCCTGGTGAGTCCACCTGGGAGCGCGAGGACGAGATGAGAGACAGATACCCTCACCTGTTTATGTAAGTATCTTATCCATGTATCAACGTCTCTTTTGTTAATCTTGAGTGCAAATTTTGTGGAGACAGTGGTGTAGGGTAATAAATAGGGAGGCCCTGGGAATTAGCAGTATTTTCTTCTAGACTAGAACCCTTGAACTTGGAAAGTTCGAGGACGAACTTTAGTTTAAGGATGGTAGGATGTCATGGCCTGTTTAGCTCTATACGGCGACTGATACGGTAGTCCTCTACGTGCGAGTAGAGAGAGTATAATGAGTTGATAATATGTGATAAGGCGTGAATGTGGCTCGTGGCAGTCGTGTAAATTTGTGAAGAGGGTAGGGGCATTATGGTCATTTGGCCATATGAGTTGAAGTGTGTGTAGAGTGAAGGTGGGTGTATAAAGAAATGTCACACTTGTAAATTATGAAAGAGTGGGTTAGTATGAGAGGGACTAGTGTGAAAAGGGATAGGTTTAATGGCACACACGTAAATTTTTAGAAAGGCCAGGGGCAAAACGGTCTTTTTGGCAAAAACTGCTATGCGTACACACTAATGTTGTATGTGCATAAAGTAATGGCAAACTTGTAAATCCTTGGGACTGAGGGGTAATTTTGGAAGGGTATTGATCGTGTCCGGATGTACACCCGAAAAACGACTTGTCGTCTTACCGCAAGCGCACGGTGTAGCAGCGAGCGGGTATCGAACTCAGGGAGGACAAATGACCGTGTCTTACTCAAATCACCTAGCTATAAAGAGAACAAGAATAGTTGGGTGTAATAGTCACAATCGTTCAATAGCAGAGAAATATCAATATAATAAAAAGCGTCTAGGGATAGGAAATCCCCACTACGGACCGTCTCTCATCCTTGTGATTCATAAGTTTCATTGTTGCTAAGCTTAAATGTAGGTGAACTAGTCGCAACTTAATGTAGAACCAAGCTCACGCGCTCACGCTATTGTCGGTCTATAGCAAACCTAGGATAGGGCACACTCTCGTGCAAACCCTAGCCTAAGCCGCTAGCGTGTAAAACGACATCATTGTTTAATCGTATCTTGAGCCCACTCTCGTGCAAACTCGAGCTACGATCTAGGTTGTGATAGTTCTTATCCGTCCAATCTCTTGCAAACGAATATTTGTATAAATTCACAATTAAAAATCCTAGCTTTGGTCCAATCTCTTGTAAACCAAATCTAGAGAAATCCAATTGTTAATCTAAATCGAATATCTAGGCCTTCCTATCAATTGGGATCCAATCTCTTGCAAATCCCAATCGATATGAATTCCTAGCTACTCGTAATCAATTGATCACAACCTAACCATTATCAATTCTAGCAACAAATCTACAAATTCATCACAATTCAGAGATATGGCCCATAGGGTTCATCCCTATGCCCTAGGACGACGGCACTACTCACTAATCATCATGCAAATCTCAGACATAACAACAATGATCATGGCACAATTTATTGCAAAAGAGAAATAATGCATAAAAATTGAGTTTTTAACAAGAATAGACAAACCAATGTTGACGCCAACGATCTCCAGCTGAGAATTCACAAAGAGTAGCCGTCAAAATCCTAAAAGAAAGTCTAAAAAATTAATGTTCAAGTCTCTCCTAAGCTAGGTTAAAAACAGGGTTTAAATACCCTCTAAAATCGTCCAAAAAATCGTGACCAAACTGCCCCTGCGTAGCCCAGAAATCACAGCCCTAACAGTAGTCGGAGAGGGTCACTCGACCGAGTGACCCTTGTCACTTGGCCGAGTGACAAACCCTGTACAAAAACAGTAAATTCGGGGGTTCTCAGGGTCTGTCTTCGCGGGTGGCTCGGCCGAGTGGGCTTCTTCATTCGGCCGAGTGAGCATTCATGCTCGGTCGAGTGGGCCTCCTCAGGATCTCTGAAAATTCCAGTAACTTGGGCCTTTTCTCTGGACGAATTCCCTGTACCACTCGGGCGAGTAAACTTTCTCACTCGGCTGAGTGGGCTTTCTTTGTTCGGTCGAGTATACGCTGAAATCATCGTGTGCGTATCCGTTCTGTTCGATCGAGTAGGGCTTCTTGTTCGGCCGAGTGAGTAGTCTACTCGGCCGAGTGGTGTGCTGCTGAGCTCGTTTCTTCTTCTTCTCGCCTCCTCGTCGCTCCTATTGATTTCCTTCTTCTTTCGCTCATCCTCTATCGCTGATAAGTTTTCAAATGAGCCGTGGGCGACACTCCTAAGCGCGTGCAAATCCATTGATCTCAAATTCACTCCAGATCGCTCCATATTTCCTGAAATACGACAAAAACAGGAAATAATGAAAAGCATCGCAATATTTTTGAATAATCGTGAAAAACACAATATGAGCGATCAAAACGACTTGCAAACATGCAGAAAAAAGGTGTAAAATATGGAGTGATCAAAATCCCCCAAGCTTACCTCTTACTCGTCCTCGAGGAAGATAAGTAAAAGGTGAACCCGACGGAAAAAATAATAATAATAATGAAAAATGGAAGAAATAGAAAATAAATAAGGAAAGAAAGCAAAGAGAGAGGTGCTAGATCATTTTCTCAGGACGTGGGTTTCGCTTACTCATATAGCACACGGCGATTATAAAACACATGCCAAAGATTTTTATCTCGATATCATAATATAAGGATGCATTCAAAACAGAAAACCCGAGAATATCAAAACAATATGAAATATGGAATCGTTCTAGAATTAACATCGTCTGAAGCATCTAAAGCGGTATACATAATCATAGACCACACACTTTCAATTGAATGCTTTCTATTGGAGTATAAGAGATATCACACAATATGGATCAATAAGAATAGACAGGTATGGTTTTCATGAAATGCATGCTAAGTTTCAATTCCTGGATTTCGTAAAACTTTTAGTAATCTCACCGAGTATAGAAAACTACCTAGCTTAGGTTGTGATGCACAGTCAAGTAGTCACTCTCTCACACATCACTGGATCCTCTCCCCCAAGCTTATCTATAAGTGTCACGCCCCGCTTCCCAAAAACGTGGAGGCGAAGCGTGAGAAGGTCCGCTCAGACTTGAAGCTACAAAGCCGCAAGTCCGATAAGCGTCAATCAAATTTAAACTGCAGGTCCTTGCAACGCGAAACGAAACAAAGATAATAATAACGAAAGAGACAAAAGAACATCTCAGAATATCCATAATAATAACTTTCAACATCGCAGAAAAAGCCACCAGGCTAAAATAAAAGAGTCTAAAAGAGGCCCAGCATGGCCAACAAAAGTACAAAGTACGAAAACAAAGAAATGGTGCAAGCACCGACAACTAACAGCAACCTAAAGCAAAGCAAGTAAAATCAGTCTCTAAGACTGGTCTCCGGTGTCTACGAACTCCTCGACGAACGTAGGCTCAGGCTCAGCGTCAGCAACACCTCGACCTCAACAACTATCTCTGGCTCAGGGTCTAACATGTGACACCCAAAGAGAAAGGGGCACATGTCAGCAAGTCTGGAAGACTTGTGCAAGGAAACTGAAAGTAGGTACAAGTAGAGCAACCTAGCAGTTCTAGCA
Source organism: Scilla litardierei (assembly GCA_030789695.1). NCBI lineage: Eukaryota > Viridiplantae > Streptophyta > Magnoliopsida > Asparagales > Asparagaceae > Scilla > Scilla litardierei. Next base: position 10,799,729 of record CM061137.1, on the reverse strand, counting down.
TGATGCGATGACATGGCAGTTAAAGTATGAGTGCAGCAGGTAAAGTAAAGTAAAGTAAAGTACGAGCATGGCATGGCATGGATGACAAGTATTACATGAATCATTCACAAGACAAGTACAAGACAAGGAAAGTAAGCACCTCGTGCACAGAGATTCCGCCTTTTGGCTAGAGTGGCTGCGCGGGCCAACTCCTAAGCTCAAGTGATCGTTTATCCCTACCTCTCCACGTGTGTCGAGCCAGGGCCTTACCCCCGAACGGGAATGCTCGCTTCTGGAACACGAGCCAGGAAGTGTTTTATCTTGCTGGTCTAGGGGTGCACCTAGCCAGTCAAGAGAGTACAAGTACAAGTATTGTAGCGTGTGCTACGAATGCGACATTCAATGCATGGATGACATGACATGACAAGTAGTAAGGCGTACAAGTAAAGAAAGTAAACGTGACAGTTTAGTATGCATGAACAACAAGTTTAAGGGTTGGATCTAGCTTCGTTGTCAAGCTAGATCAATTAGGTGACGGATCTAGTTTCGTTGTCAAACTAGATCAAGTAGGCGTCTAGCCAGCTATCATTTCACTGGCTAGTCTCTTTTACGCTAAAAGCAAGGAAGTGGCCTAAAAACATGGCCCTACACAAGAGTTGGCAAGTTTCACTTGCCTGCAACTATCACGTCAAGAAAACACCGTCCAACGAGTCCAAAGTCACGATTCCTACGTGCACAAGTCCACCGGCCTACATCCGTTTTATTAATCTTGATTAGTGATTGCTAAAACATTTAAAATACTTTAAAATACTGATTTTTAGTCTTGGTTAACATGCAATTGGGTTGGGGGTCCTAGGGGTGCAAAACGCTACCTCAACACGACGCGAAAGCTACACCGGCGTCGGGTAGCGACGCCGGGGGTTGGAATAAAAGATCGCGCTCCAAGTCCGGATTCCAATTAGATTCCTTGCTGGAAATTTCAGAGCAATTAACCCGGGCGACGATTCCAGATTCCAAAGCTCGCACGTGCGACGACGGGCTACGACGTGCGACGACGTCGTACGCGGCAAGTCGTCGAAGAGAACGCACCTAGGTGGGGCCCACAGTAGTCCTAGGGACCTTTGGGGGACCCACAATACCTCTGGAGAACTTGGGGGGCCCACGGAGGCAAGTGGTGCGACGGATGCGGGGTTGCGACGAATGACTCTCGGTCGTACTCAGCCAATGCGGGAGATCCTATCGGTCGCTGCGAGAGAACGGGGCTGTGCAGCGTTTTGGGTCGGTCGCAGCAGCGGGGATGGGGAGATCTCTCGGTCAGACCGGTCGGGAGCGTCGGTCGTGCGCTTGGATGCGGGGCGGGCGATGTTGCAACGTTGCAACACTTGCAACACCGGTCGGTGCGGAGCAGCGGGTCGGTCGTGCGGGGTGCGGAGCGGGGCGACAAGCGGGGGTCGATGCGGAGCGCTGTGCGGAGCGGGGCGACAAGCGGATGCGGGCCAAGGCCTCGGTCAGACCGAGGGAACGGAGCGGTGCGGTGCGGTGAGATGCGAGCGGCGATGGCTGCGGGCGGGGCGATCGGTCGGAGCGGGGAAAATGGGTTGGTTTTCTCGGTCAGATCGGTGGCTGAACGTCGCAACGTTGCGACGAATCGTCGCAACGTCCAATTTTGCTTTTGGAAGAGGCTAGGGCTAATTTCTTGCGAAAATAGGTCTTCCTAGGGGTTGCTTATATAGTATAGATGGGTTGACTTGGTCTAGGGCTAAATCTAATAGGATTAGAAGTTTAAAAATATTTAAAATTTAAATCTCAACTTCTCCAACTCACCCTAGGATTTGACTTGGTCCAAATGAGCTGAAAATTGGCTCAAAATTCTTTAAAACATTTAAAACTCAAATAAATTTTATTTGGCCGAAAATAATTAATAAATTAATTATTAAAAATAATATAAAACTTGTTAAAAATATAAAAGTGGTCAAATAAACTCCAAAAATTATAAACTAAATATCGTGGTGATCATGGCGATGAATGTGAGCTAACTAAGAAGACGGATCTCAATTCCGACGTCGGACGACGAAACTAAAAATAGAAACGTCTCCCGTCAAGAGTGAGAATCGTCACGTCTCATCGAGTAAGTTTAAATTGTGGAAAAACGACTCGAGAAGTGTCGTTCCAAGATAGTGCCACTATTTAATACTCTCAGAGACGTTCACAACGGCATATCACACAAAAGTGTTCGCAATCAAATAAAGTCTAAAATAAACACGTGCACGGACAAAAGCACGTGCACGAACAACGTACCACGAAAAGTGGTCGTTACATCCTCCCCACCTTAGAATAAAGTCCGTCCTCAGACGTTCTAATATAGCTAGTCACTCTAGTAACTACCCCAATCAAGTCACTTTATACTTCAAACCAGGTATAGTCATTACAGGTGCTCATATACGCACTAGGTAGTCAAACATTAACACTACCAACACGTATATATATACATTCACATACATATACACTTATACCTATTATAGTCAGTCAAATTCATACATGTATTTCAATCATATACGTATATATAAACATACATCCCTTATATAACTACTACCTAGTATAAAACAATAGTTCAGATACTCACATAAGGATAGTCTCACACTTAGCCAATACAATCATTGCTCTACCTATATGTAGCTACCTATGCACAAACATCAAGGGTATACTACCCTCTAATATTCATCCAATACCAACATCTCAACACATATAGTCACACCATATCATTATTAAATCCAGTTTCACTGTATTTTAATACACATTCACCACTACTATAGCTTCATACTATATATAGTCATTCAGATGCATTCAAATATTTCACCATACATTCACATTACGTACGGTCCTATAACTGTATTTACGACACGCCACATATACCATAGTCATCCATTCCTATAACTAAGCACATACTTACCCGTGCATGGTGCACACCCATACACGCTAACATTTCATTTACGCATACCAATCATACCATTACATTACTAGTACATCTACACACCTAGTTTAGCTAGTACACATATGTTCACACGGGCAAGTCCTTAGTAATTAGCTATACCACAAGACCAACACCTATAACTATATACTGGTGTAGCGACCCACAATCATGTGCGTAACTCAACCAGGCACAAACACTTCTATCAATATACATACATCAAGCATTGCTATATTCAAACTTCAGACATACATTCAATATACTTAGAGTATACCCACTCAAGCTTGAGTGAAACTCAACCCACATATCAGAATATTCTATATACGTAACACGACATTTATACATATACCGATACCATTCCAATATATATATATATATATGTCTACCAATACAACCATATACATACCATAAGCCAATCACACTTAATGTTTAGTCATGTAATACTCACATAGTTCAATCACTCTATATACTATAATAATAACACAGACATCAGCACACGCATATAATTTTAATACACTCCCTAATACATGCACACGTATTCATCGTATAATCACTCACGTGTAACATATACATTCACACCATAGCCTACTACCTATAACTGGTGTACCAATACCTATTATTATTATCACTCCTAGCATACATATGGTTTCACCAGCATATTGCTTCAACCATTATAAGTATCTCCTAATTACCTACACCCTATTAGGTATTCCCACACTAAATCTTATATACACAGGCATCCCTAGTATGGTATAGCTACCTACACACCAACTATAACTACCAACATGCAAACATCTTCACACATCATGAATAACTCCGAGTATATATAACACACAATAAGCAACCATTAATATACCATGGGAGAGTATACTCAGTCAAGCCAACATTGCGAAATTTGAAAACTGTCGTGCTTCAAAAGTTGAAATCCTCGCCTGGAAAGAAATATTTGGAGATCGATAAAACGTGTTGTTTCAAAATAAGTTTGAGTCGAATATTCATAATAAGAGAAAATGGTCTATTGGTTTTTTTTTATTAAAAAAATCATTAAAAGAGGAAGTAAAATCATTTACACGAATATTGAAGACGTAGTTTAAAATATATTATACGGCAGTAATTTAATATAATGTTTGTGAAAGTCAAAGAAGGAAATCAAGTAACGGAAGGATTCAAACTCATGTTAAATGCTTTCAAAACTTTTAGGTTATGAAAATTTTTAAAATAATCAACATTGAAGCTACTTTTCAAAGGAACCAGGATTTGCAAAAATGAAAAAAACTGATTTACACACGGTCCTTAGCATACGAGCACAATGAACCTGATACAGTTATATAAAAATAATTGAAATTCTATTTAGTCTCGAAATTTTTCTAAAAGCACGTAGGGGAAGTGGAAAGATAATATTAATAACTTGGTAGTAGATTTATCAAAGTTGATAGTAAAGCTTTAAAACCAAACTATGGGAAGTCTGGGTCAGGAGTAGTAATTTCTTAAAATTTTGAAATAGCGAAAACGATGAGCATAAAACCGACTGTCTAAAAGCTGAAATTCCATGTGGCTTGAAAGTATATGAATGGCATCAATCAGGAAGGAAAAATTGTAAATCGATTTGGGCAATATAAAAGTACGGTTCCGAATTAAATTAATATAAGAAAGGAAATATGTATTCTCATAGGTTCAAAAGTGTAGGCTGAAAAAGCATTATAAACTATTATTCAAAAATTTCGACAAAAGTTTTTTTTTTAAAAAAAAAATTTAAATCAACGAGGAACATGAAGTATAAGTATATATACATATTAAAATTTGAACAAATTTAAAGCTTAGGGAAAGAGGAAATCAAAAGAAAATACTTTCAGAAAATTCAAGATTTGTGATGGAGAGATTTGAAAAACTGACGACGACTGTCATGAGGCGATCTCGGGAATTGAGGCAAGGGAAACGGTCAGATGTTCGAAACATACATACGCCTAGGATATGGCCCAGGATACCTACGGGAAAACTCCTACGGTCGTCCAACTAAAATTTAAGGAACTTAGCGCTTGGTCCTTCTAAAGGAGCTAGGTGATAATGAAATGCGCACAGCTCGGTCCATAATCGATGAACCCAACGAACGACAGAAGGAAATTCTAGAAGTCTTGATATGGTCAGGGGTAGACGAGGACCACTAAGGTAACTCCTATAACGATTAAATCAATTCCCAGCAAGGACTCTAATTACCAGTCTAACAATCAACCCTATTTTTGCAAACAATCATATGCAAGCAACCAAACATGTTTTTAACAAGCCAGAACTAACTAAGGGAAGAAACAACTAGGTCAAGAGTTACCTGCGATAACCTCATCCACAGTCTCGCTCTCCACTGCCGTCATCAGATAAGCCTGCTCCCTTGGCTGCCTGGCCTGCTGAAAAGCCTGCTTCTGTGGAGCGAGGGCTGGTCCACGACTGGTAGACACAGGTGCTTTCTGCTGTAACAGCTGTGTGGCAACGGGATCCTTCCAAGGTACCTTAGAGCTCGGGCACTCCTTCATAGTATGAGTAGGATCTCCACAAATCAGGCACTGGCCCAGCCTCTTCCTGCACTGTATCTTCTCATGACCAGTCTTGCTACAATGATGGCACACCTTCTGACTTGGCCCAGTTACTGGTGCTTCCTTCTGCGGAATTCCCCCCGATGCCTTCCGCAATTGATTTGCATGCCGACAATCCTTCTCTGAATGAGTAGCAGCACCACAAATCAAACACCGGCCTAGAAATATTCTGCACTGCTCCTTGATGTGCCCGGTCTTGCCACAGAAATAGCAAGTCTTCAGAGTAGGTCCGCCACCAACTCGAGTCTGTTGTCTTCTCTCCATCTAACGACATAGAAAACGGACAAAAGTTTAGACTCCATAGCTTAATGACTTAGATGTTGTAATTTATTTAATGGACATTCCGTTATTATCGTTGTTTCGTTAATTTGCAATTGCAAGATTGGACCTGCATGGGCCACCAACAAAACCTGTCACGCCCCGCTTCCCAAAAACGTGGAGGCGAAGCGTGAGAAGGTCTGCTCAGACTTGAAGCTACAAAGCCGCAAGTCCGATAAGCGTCAATCAAATTTAAACTGCAGGTCCTTGCAACGCGAAACGAAACAAAGATAATAATAACGAAAGAGACAAAAGAACATCTCAGAATATCCATAATAATAACTTTCAACATCGCAGAAAAAGCCACCATGCTAAAATAAAAGAGTCTAAAAGAGGCCCAGCATGGCCAACAAAAGTACAAAGTACGAAAACAAAGAAATGGTGCAAGCACCGACAACTAACAGCAACCTAAAGCAAAGCAAGTAAAATCAGTCTCTAAGACTGGTCTCCGGTGTCTACGAACTCCTCGACGAACGTAGGCTCAGGCTCAGCGTCAGCAACACCTCGACCTCAACAACTATCTCTGGCTCAAGGTCTAACATGTGACACCCAAAGAGAAAGGGGCACATGTCAGCAAGTCTGGAAGACTTGTGCAAGGAAACTGAAAGTAGGTACAAGTAGAGCAACCTAGCAGTTCTAGCATGATGCGATGACATGGCAGTTAAAGTATGAGTGCAGCAGGTAAAGTAAAGTAAAGTAAAGTACGAGCATGGCATGGCATGGATGACAAGTATTACATGAATCATTCACAAGACAAGTACAAGACAAGGAAAGTAAGCACCTCGTGCACAGAGATTCCGCCTTTTGGCTAGAGTGGCTGCGCGGGCCAACTCCTAAGCTCAAGTGATCGTTTATCCCTACCCCTCCACGTGTGTCGAGCCAGGGCCTTACCCCCGAACGGGAATGCTCGCTTCTGGAACACGAGCCAGGAAGTGTTTTATCTTGCTGGTCTAGGGGTGCACCTAGCCAGTCAAGAGAGTACAAGTACAAGTATTGTAGCGTGTGCTACGAATGCGACATTCAATGCATGGATGACATGACATGACAAGTAGTAAGGCGTACAAGTAAAGAAAGTAAACGTGACAGTTTAGTATGCATGAACAACAAGTTTAAGGGTTGGATCTAGCTTCGTTGTCAAGCTAGATCAATTAGGTGACGGATCTAGTTTCGTTGTCAAACTAGATCAAGTAGGCGTCTAGCCAGCTATCATTTCACTGACTAGTCTCTTTTACGCTAAAAGCAAGGAAGTGGCCTAAAAACATGGCCCTACACAAGAGTTGGCAAGTTTCACTTGCCTGCAACTATCACGTCAAGAAAACACCGTCCAACGAGTCCAAAGTCACGATTCCTACGTGCACAAGTCCACCGGCCTACATCCGTTTTATTAATCTTGATTAGTGATTGCTAAAACATTTAAAATACTTTAAAATACTGATTTTTAGTCTTGGTTAACATGCAATTGGGTTGGGGGTCCTAGGGGTGCAAAACGTTACCTCAACACGACGCGAAAGCTACACCGGCGTCGGGTAGCGACGCCGGGGGTTGGAATAAAAGATCGCGCTCCAAGTCCGGATTCCAATTAGATTCCTTGCTGGAAATTTCAGAGCAATCAACCCGGGCGACGATTCCAGATTCCAAAGCTCGCACGTGCGACGACGGGCTACGACGTGCGACGACGTCGTACGCGGCAAGTCGTCGAAGAGAACGCACCTAGGTGGGGCCCACAGTAGTCCTAGGGACCTTTGGGGGACCCACAATACCTCTGGAGAACTTGGGGGGCCCACGGAGGCAAGTGGTGTGACGGATGCGGGGTTGCGACGAATGACTCTCGATCGTACTCAGCCAATGCGGGAGATCCTATCGGTCGCTGCGAGAGAACGGGGTTGTGCAGCGTTTTGGGTCGGTCGCAGCAGCGGGGATGGGGAGATCTCCTTGGTCAGACCGGTCGGGAGCGTCGGTCGTGCGCTTGGATGCGGGGCGGGCGATGTTGCAACGTTGCAACACTTGCAACACCGGTCGGTGCGGAGCAGCGGGTCGGTCGTGCGGGGTGCGGAGCAGGGCGACAAGCGGGGGTCGATGCGGAGCGCTGTGCGGAGCGGGGCGACAAGCGGATGCGGGCCAAGGCCTCGGTCAGACCGAGGGAACGGAGCGGTGCGGTGCGGTGCGATGCGAGCGGCGATGGCTGCGGGCGGGGCGATCGGTCGGATCGGGAAAAATGGGTTGGTTTTCTCGGTCAGATCGGTGGTTGAACGTCGCAACGTTGCGACGAATCGTCGCAACGTCCAATTTTGCTTTTGGAAGAGGCTAGGGCTAATTTCTTGCGAAAATAGGTCTTCCTAGGGGTTGCTTATATAGTATAGATGGGTTGACTTGGTCTAGGGCTAAATCTAATAGGATTAGAAGTTTAAAAATATTTAAAATTTAAATCTCAACTTCTCCAACTCACCCTAGGATTTGACTTGGTCCAAATGAGCTGGAAATTGGCTCAAAATTATTTAAAACATTTAAAACTCAAATAAATTTTATTTGGCCGAAAATAATTTATAAATTAATTATTAAAAATAATATAAAACTTGTTAAAAATATAAAAGTGGTCAAATAAACTCCAAAAATTATAAACTAAATATCGTGGTGATCGTGGCGACGAATGTGAGCTAACTAAGAAGACGGATCTCAATTCCGACGTCGGACGACGAAACTAAAAATAGAAACGTCTCCCGTCAAGAGTGAGAATCGTCACGTCTCATCGAGTAAGTTTAAATTGTGGAAAAACGACTCGAGAAGTGTCGTTCCAAGATAGTGCCACTATTTAATACTCTCAGAGACGTTCACAACGGCATATCACACAAAAGTGTTCGCAATCTAATAAAGTCTAAAATAAACACGTGCACGGACAAAAGCACGTGCATGAACAACGTACCACGAAAAGTGGTCGTTACAATAAGCGTGGTGGCATAAGATAAATCAATAAGTACATTCCCCATTTTTGGAGCTCCAATAAAAATAAAAACAAAAGAGGGAAGAAAGAGAGAGAGAGAGTATGAGATGGGATCATGTATAAGCTTCTTTTTCTCTTTTCTTTTCTTTTTTTATCTTTTTTTATCTTTTTTAATAGCATATATACAACTAAGATCCCAAATCAAAAGATAGAAAGATATTCATTTATTTTTTTTCTTTTTGATTTTGGGGGTATTGGAGCATGGAATTTAATAGCGATGGAAATGCCAATATAGGGTCCGCTTAAAGGGAGATTCACCAATGAATATAAGTATAGAAATAATGCTCAAGATATGTGGAGAAAGAAATATATGTAACACTCGGTTCACTCTATATGACGTGCACGACAACTTTCAGCAGAGTAATTTAATCTACTTAGTTTAATCTCAGAAAGTAAACTAATCCAGTTATATCAACCTAGCATACATTCATTCAACCTGAAAGTGAAGCGTACAGTTTTCATGCAATAAGAAGTGATATAAGAAAAGAAAGCAGTACTCCAGATATAAGCAATCAATGCGTGAAGCTTGGTGTGTTTTCTATAAAGAGTATACAGTAAAAATCATCAGACTCAGCTAATAAAAGAATTTCATCCATATTCGTACATGAAGGTGAGGGTTACTATCTAGAATGCATAGCAAGACATAGCATATGATATCTGAAATAAAAACTAAGGCATGACAAGATAGTATGCATATAGAGATAAGCTAACACCATGTCATCATCATCACAGAAAATTCATCTCTAGCAGAAAGATGAAACAAATAAGGATAAAAGAAAATAAAAACTACATGTACAATGCCGCACACTCAAGAAATAGAAAAAACGTGATGCATGATAAAAAAGGAAAAAGTGGGTGAAAATAGGTGTAAAAATGAAGAAATGTGAGAAAATAAAAATTAAAGGCGACAAAAATGAAAAGTGTGAGAACTCACTCCCCCAAGTGTGTCCTCAATGTGCGAAGTGTGGCACACCGAGAGACAAAATATGGGTGGGGAGGGTGAGGATGCATGCATGATGGGGAAAAAATGAAAGAAAAAGATATGAGAATGCAGGTGATGCATGCAGAGATCAAAAATAGTGCAGATATGAGTGTCCCCAAAAAGTACTCCCTCTCTCCCAAACAGATATGGACAGATATGACCAAAATGTGAACAAAACAGTGTGTGGAGGAGTGGTGCAAAATCAGCAGGCTCTCAAAAAATATCCAGCGTATCGACAGCAGAAATGTGGAAGGCATCCCGTATGTGCCTAAGGGGTTGGGGTGCACCAGCACTGTCCTGTGGCGGAGGTGGTGGACGAGGTGGACGCTGGGTGGGTGTGGGTGGCGGAGGCAGTCGAGTAAGGATCTGGCTCAGGCAAGCCTGAATACCAGGCAGTAAAGCGACCTGCCTCTCCACGGAGCTGACAGTAGCGGAGAGAGCCTTAAAGTCTCCTCTAAGTCCACTAACTGCCCCCTCGAGAGCACGTAGGTGCTGAACTAGAGTGCTGGGGGGAGGTGGAGAGGAGGGATGAACAGATGAAGCGCGGGGCTGTCTCGCACGGCTACTGTAAAGTATGGGTGCGACAATGGGGTGGTGCGGGGGTGCTGTGCTCGCTAAGTGATGCCCAGCCTCTGTGTGAGGCTGAGACACAGGAAGAGTAGAAGAGGATGAAGCGGCAGCAGAAGTGGAAGTGGAAACAGACGACGAAGCGGGCAGAGAGATCAGTGACACGGACGTGGGGATAGACGTCACTACGCTCTCGAAAAATACGGTGACAGTGGAGACAGTGAGGTCGACAACTTGGGAGGTCGTGAAATGTGAAGGAAAAGACTCCCCATGGGTCGAGAACAAAAATGAGGACAAGGTCTCTACCCCGGAAGCGAAAGAAGGCTCACCGCACTCAACTATGGTGGGGGGACGCTCGGGGCTGGCAGCAGAAATGGGATCTATCGACATGGGCACAGTGGTGGTGGTGGTGTGGGTGGACTCAGCTAAGGTGCTCCCGACACAAACAGAAGTGTGGACAGAGGTGTCGGGAGGTGCAGACGAAGCAAGCACAGGCTGAGGGATCACAGGGTCAAGGGGTGGAAGGAGGGGCTCTTACCGAGCACCCTCAGGCTCGAGCACGTACGCGGCGGGGATGAGAAGATCCATCGGTGGAATCCACTCCCGCCCGCGGGTCCAATATGCGTCCGAGCAGGGCTCGGGAGAATCATGTAATCTACGCTGTGGGGACCGTGCAGCCACGCCCAGTGGCGCTGACCATGAGGACGAAGCATCCTCATCCGGGCTATAACATCTATGGAAAGTGAGGTGGAGCCCGGTGGTCTCAGCAAGCCAGCTGGGAGGTCAACTTCGCACAAAAGGGCCAAGAGGGTAATCAGACCCCCGCAGCAAATAGGCGTACGAACGCCGACAGAAATAATGAGGCAGTCGATGTACTAACTGGCAATATCGATCTCTATGGTGGGGACCAAAACGTCATCTCCATCGAAAACCCTAGAACATGTCATCGCATAGAGCATGTAGAGCTCTGGCGTCGACAACGTTCGGGCTCATACCTCGCAAGAAAAGTGGTCGACATAAGGCGCTGTGTAATGCGGAGGCACGGGTGGAGGACGGTAGAGGCCTTGGCCCGACTAGGGTCAAAGGCAAGGGGTGATCCTGTAATCCGTGTCCAAAAGGCGTGGGTGTCGAATGACGGGGGTGGGATGTGCGTGGGGTTGTAAGCACGGTCTGGGTCAGGGACAGCGGGCCACTGGAAGAATGCTCGGAGCATGTCAAGAGTGACCTGCCCCTCCTGATCCATCGGGCAAAATGAGCATCCTCCATGGGTCCACTCATAGAGCTAAGGACCTCTAGTGTCGGGCGGATATAAGTGTCCACCGACACCGACAAGAAATCATGCCACCCCACGTTGTCATACAACTGGAGTAGCCCCTCTAGGACCCCTAGTCGCTCTAAGTCAGCGAGGTGCGCGAACTTAGTGGGTACGGTCGAGCGATGGGAGATACGCTCAAATCTGGCGCGCTGGGCGTCGTCTCTGAACGTAATCCACATCGCATCGAACGCGAGGGCAGGCTATGCAGGTGGTGGAATGGGATTGGGCGGAGGCGGCTGTGTAGGTGGTGGTGGGCTAGGTGGCGGGGAGTCTGTCCTAGCAGAAGAGGAGCCAGGATCACCTGACTTCTTCCGCTTGGAAGCGGGCTCCCGAGTGTGTGGCCTAAGGCGAGGCGGCATGTGTGCCGCGAGACGTGCCCACCCAAAATAAAAAATGCGACGTACTATATAATAAGTAGGGAACGAGTGTACCAGAGCACGACGCGAGAGCAAAATCTGAAGTGTGCGAAGAAACGCCTCCTCCGAAAAGCTCCGAGTGCGTCCAGAATCTCCCCCAAGCTCCCACAAGCTAACCTGAAACGCAAACAATAAAATCAACGAATGATAATCAATATACATGGGGAAGATATGGGATAACAGATATATATATATGAATTAATTTGAATTTGGGACGCAATGGGCTAACAGATTGGGAGAATGGAGAAGAAAATCGAATTTGGGGCGAAATGGGGGGTGACCGGCGGCAGGAGAGGCGGCGCCGGCGAAGAGCGGCGGCGGCGGCGGCCGGCGGGGGTCGTCGGTCGACGGTGCAGCAGCAGCTCGGGCGAGGGAAGCGGCGGATTCGGGCGCTGGGAGTCGAAACTGATCGGGCTCGGGCGATAAATTTTGGGGATTTTGTGTTTTTCGAAATTCGTGCAGCCCGCAGCGCTAATATAGGAAAGTTGCGACTCGGCCGAGTGACGAGTTCACTCGGCCAAGTGGGACATGTAATAAAATTTTAAAATATCTCCCACAAGTTACGATTAGACCGAGTGGCTTTTCCCACTCGGCCGAATGGACAAGTTCCACTCGGCAGAGTGGCATAGCCACTCAGCAATTTTTAAAGCGAGCAGGATATCTGATTCACTCGGTCGAGTGACAAGTCACTCGTCCGAGTGGCAAATTGTACTATAAATCACAGAAAATAACAGAGAGTTGGTCTGTAGGAACTTTCCTGATATGTACTCCACTCGGCCAAATGGAGTCTTTGCTCGGCCAAGTGACATATGTCACTCGGCCGAGTGGCTTCCTGTTTTCTGCAACGGCTCTCTGTTTTTGCTCTATTCTCTGTTTTTCTTTCTCCAGACAGTCTCTTCCTTCTCTCTGGGCCTGAGCGCGTTCCTGGAGCACTCTCCCTTGCCTTAGTCATCCTCCATATGAAAGATCTCTCGTTCTCCATCTCCTGTCATTAAAAATAGAGCCCGTTGTCACGATTTTTATAGACGCTAGACTCTAAACACTAAGAAAAATCTAAAATAAAAATAAAAATCAACTAAGAATGATATAAAACTGTCGGGTTGCCTCCCAACAAGCGCTCGTTTAAGGTCTTGAGCTCGACCCCTTATGATTTTTGTTTAGTGCATGATATTGGGCGCATGTGAGATGCGCCGGTCGAATTTGCCGGGAAGGCCACTTGGGTTGGTTGTTGATGTTCGTTGGCCTTCCTTGGGGTCCCCTCATCATGGGTAGTGTTGGGAGATAAGTCCCCCAAGCTTGAGCTAGTACAAATCTTCTTCTTCACCGGTGACGCCGATCTTTTATTCGGCGGAGCTTTCTTTGAATTGTCGGCCGTTGAGAGCTTGCAAAGCTCCCTTATCCTCGCGACATCAGCGTCGTCTTTATCATCGGCCGTAGAGCTATCTGGAGGGTCCTCCAACTTCTCTTCAATGCTAAAAGTTTGGCCTTCTTCAAGGCCGTCATCATGTAGAGCGCCAATAGAATGTGGAATGGCTTCGTCGATCACCTCGTCAAGGAGGTCCACATAGTCCAACTCCTCTTGGTAGGGCATATGTTTCATGGCTTTGGGGATATGAAACTCAACCTCGATGTTGCTGACATTCACAGATAAAGTTCCTTCCCTTACGTCGACTATCACGCCGGCGGTGGCTAAGAACGGGCGTCCAAGTACAAGTGAAGTGTCGCCCTCCTCCTTGATGTCCATAATGACGAATTCACACGGCAAGCATATTCCTCCCGGAACTTGGAGCGGGATATTCTCTGTAATCCCTACCGGCCTAATAACCTGACCATCTGCAAGTTGTATTCTCATATCCATTGGCTTCAAGTCGGTCCCCGTATTTAATTTTCGAAACATGCTAAGGGGCATTAAACTCACACTTGCTACCAAGTCCACTAAAGCCTTTTGTAGTGGTACTCCTCCAAGTGTGCATGTGATGCGAAAGCTTCCGGGATCCTTGAATTTTGTCGGCTCCTTTTCCCTCCGGGTGAACCAAGTTCCTTGCTCGGCAAGCATTATTTTCTCCTTTCTTTTCTTTCCCGATATTAAGTCCTTCAAGAACTTGGCATATGACGGGATCTTTACTATAGCATCCAAGAAAGGTATATTGAGGCTAACTCCCCTCAAGTATTCAAGGAACTTGGCGAGCCTCTTCTCAATCTTGGCTCTTGCCAACCGTTGTGGAAAGGGCACCGGTGGCATGTATGTGCGCTCCTCATTAGGCTTCTTAACTTCAGAATTTTCACCTTCTTGCGGCTCTTTTGTGCTCTCCTCTTCAATTGTCGGCTCTTTGTCATCCAAAATCTCTACCACGGGCTCCTTGGTTTGGAACATGGTGGGAGTAGTATCCTTTCCGTCTCTAGTAGTAACCACCACCACTGCATTTATGTGGCCGGTATTGCTCCGTGGATTGGGCTCCGGTTGAGCCGGTAATTGTTGAGTGTTTTTGTTAAGCAACGCAAGTTGCTCTCCAAGTTGTGCAACGACGGTATTAAGTGAGTCTTGTTGCGCCATCAACATAGCATTTATTTTTATTTGCTCTGCCATGAATTCCTCCACCCTAGCTTCATGGTCCGATCTTGGTTGTGCTTGCGGTGGGTTTGGAGCTCTCCAACTTTGATTATAACCCGGCGGCCTATATGGTCCTGCTTGTTGCTTAGGCGGGTAGCTTTGTTGTGGTGGCCCCCTCGGTTGGTATTGAGGTTGTGGAGGGGGAGGCCTAGCTTGAGGTTGTTACGGTGGCGGGTTTAGGGCCCTTTCATTATTTGCGTACGAAAATCCCGGATGATTCCTTGCGGTCGGGTTGGCCTAGTAACCGGAGTTTTTCGCAACGTATTGCACTTGTTCCATGGCTCCTTCTCCATGCTCTCCTCCTACGAACATAACTTGAGATTGGTCTTGCCAATCGCTCATATTGCCTTCCGACGTAGATGTGGCGGGAGTTTCATGCGGCTCGGTGATATACTTCTCCAACCTCTCCACGACCTTGTGGAGAGAGTCAAACTTATTGGAAAGCTCTGCTACGGCCTTGGCCTCATATATGCTTGTTGGCTTCAAGGAGGTAGAAGATTGATGTCGCTCGCCGCCCCATTGTTGATTATTAGAGGCCATCTCCTCTAATAGGGTCGTAGCTTCATCCGGTGTTTTGGATAGAATGGCTCCGTTGGAGATTGCATCTATGATTTGCTTAGTGCCCGGTTGGAGTCCATTATAAAAGCTGTGTACTAGCTCCCATGCTTCAATGCTGTGATGGGGGCACTGATGCTGAAGGTCTTTGAAGCGCTCCCATGCCTCGTATAGGGTCTCCTGCGGTCTTTGCTTGAAGGACATGAGTGCGCTCCTTATCTTCACTGTCTTAGATGGCGGGTAGAATTTATCAATAAAAGCACTAACTAACTCATCCCACGTAGTGAAGATACCTTCCGCTTGCGTCCTCAACCAATATAGAGCTTTGTCTCTGAGGGTAAAGGGGAAGAGTCGCAACCGGATAGCATCGACGGAAACACCCGACATTTGAAAGGTGGCGCACTTGGACAAGAATAGCTGAAGATGATAATGTGGATTCTCATGGGAGTTCTCATGGAATAGGTCTTGTTGCATTAAGACCACTAATCCCGTTTTGAGCTCAAAATTCTTATCCGCCGCCAACTCCGGCATAGCGATGGAAGAAGTACCGGAAGAAGTCTTAGGCCGAAGCCTATCTCTGATAGATATTATCCTTGCCATACGTGCCGCTAATTCTTCCGGTGTCGCCGGTCGGTTCAGACAAACGTCCTCTATGTTAAGTCTCTTCTCGGCTCTAATCCTCCTTTCGGTACGTTCGATCTCCGGATCAAATAATATATCCTCTGGATTCGCCGTTGATCTTGTATACATGCACAGAAGAATAGAGCTTCGATGGAATTGTTAGCACGACAAAGGTGTAAAATAAAAAAATAATAAATCAAAAAAAGAAATAACTAGGTAAGGAAAATAAAACACTGTCGCCTCCTCAGCAACGGCGTCAAAAACTTGATCGCGTCCGGATGTACACCCGAAAAATGACTTGTAGTCTTACCGCAAGCGCACGGTGTAGCGGCGAGCGGGTATCGAACTCAGGGAGGACAAATGATCGTGTCTTATTCAAATCACCTAGCTATAAAGAGAACAAGAATAGTTGTGTGTAATAGTCACAATCGTTCAATAGCAGAGAAATATCAATATAATAAAAAGCGTCTAGGGATAGAAAATCCCCACTACGGACCGTCTCTCATCCTTGTGATTCATAAGTTTCATTATTGCTAAGCTTGCATATAGGTGAACTAGTCGCAACTTAATGTAGAACCAAGCTCACGCTCTTGCGCTATTGCCTGTCTATAGAAAACCTAGGATATGGCCCACTCTCGTGCAAACCCTAGCCTAAGCCGCTAGCGTGAAGAACAACATCATTGTTCAATCGTATCTCGAGCCCACTCTCGTGCAAACTCGAGCTACGATCTAGGTTGTGATAGTTCTTATCCGTCCAATCTCTTGCAAACGAATATTTGTATAAATTCATAATTAAAAATCCTAGCTTTGGTCCAATCTCTTGCAAACCAAATCTAGAGAAATCCAATTGTCAATCTAAATCGAATATCGAGGCCTTCCTATCAATTGGGATCCAATCTCTTGCAAATCCCAATCGATATGAATTCCTAACTACCCGTAATCAATTGATCACAACCTAACCATTATCAATTCTAGCAACAAATCTACAAATTCATCACAATTCAGAGATAGGATCCATAGGGTTCATCCCCATGCCCTAGGACGACGGCACTACTCACTAAGCATCATGCAAATCTCAGACATAACAACAATGATCATGGCACAATTCATTGCAAAAGAGAAATAATGCATAAAAATTGAGTTTTTAACAAGAATAGACAAACCAATGTTGACGCCAACGATCTCCAGCTGAGAATTCACAAAGAGTAGCCGTCAAAATCCTAAAAGAAAGTCTAAAAAATTAATGTTCAAGTCTCTCCTAAACTAGGGTAAAAACAGGGTTTAAATACCCTCTAAAATCGTCCAAAAAATCGTGACCAAACTGCCCCTGCGCAGCCCAGAAATCGCAGCCCTAACAGCAGTCGGAGAGGGTCACTCAGCTGAGTGACCCTTGTCACTCGGCCAAGTGACAAACCCTGTACAAAAATAGTAACTTCGGGGGTTCTCAGGGTCTGTCTTCGGGGGTGGCTCGGCTGAGTGGGCTTCTTCATTCGGCCGAGTGAGCATTCATGCTCGGCCGAGTGGGCCTCCTCAGGATCTCTGAAAATTCCAGTAACTTGGGCCTTTTCTCGGGACGAATTCCCTGTACCACTCGGGCGAGTGAACTTTCTCACTCGGCCGAGTGGGCTTTCTTTGTTCGGCCGAGTACACGCTGAAATCATCATGTGCGTATCCGTTTTGTTCGGCCGAGTAGGGCTTCTTGTTCGGCCGAGTGAGTAGTCTACTCGGCCGAGTGGTGTGCTGCTGAGCTCGTTTCTTCTTCTTCTCACCTCCTCGTCGCTCCTATTGATTTCCTTCTTCTTCCGCTCATCCTCTATCGCTAATAAGTCCTCGAATGAGCCATGGGCGACACTCCTAAGCGCGTGCAAATCCCTTGATCTCAAATTCGCTCCAAATCGCTCCATATTTCCTGAAATACGACAAAAACAGGAAATTGTGAAAAGCATCGCAATATTGTCGAATAATCGTGAAAAACGCGATATGAGCGATCAAAACGACATGCAAACATGCAGAAAAAAGGTGTAAATATAAAGTGATCAAAATCCCCCAAGCTTACCTCTTACTCGTCCTCGAGGAAGATAAGTAAAAGGTGAACCCGACGGAAAAAATAATAATAATAATGAAAAATGGAAGAAATAGAAAATAAATAAGGAAAGAAAGCAAAGAGAGAGGTGCTAGATCATTTTCTCAGGACGTGGGTTTCGCTTACTCATATAGCACACGGGGATTATAAAACACATGCCAAAGATTTTTATCTCGATATCATGATATAAGGATGCATTCAAAATAGAAAACCCGAGAATATCAAAACAATATGAAATATGGAATCGTTCTAGAATTAACATCGTCTGAAGCATCTAAAGAGATATACATAATCATAGACTACACACTTTTTCAATTGAATTCTTTCTATTTAGAGTATAAGAGATATAACACAATATGGATCAATAAGAATAGAAAGGTATGGTTTTCATGAAATACATGCTAAGTTTCAATTCCTGGATTTCATAAAACTTTTAGTAATCTCACCGAGTATAGAAAGTTACCTAGCTTAGGTTGTCATGCACAGTCAAGTAGTCACTCTCTCACACATCACTGGATCCTCTTCCCCAAGCTTATCTATAAGCGTGGTGGCATAAGATAAATCAATCAAGAGAAATGGGTTAAAAATGATGTCTTTCTAGTTGTTCTTGCAATTTCAGCATGCTGGGTAGTGTTGGGTGAAGTTGGAATTGTGTGGTATTGCTAATTTTTCACTTCAAAATGCATGAATGATGTTGATGTATGTATGTAAGTTTAGTTGTGCTATTGGTTACAAAATTGATGGTATATTTCTCTTCATTTATGCGACACTCGTCATATGTTTGTTAAAATGCCCAAATGAATGTGAAATTGAAGAACTTGATAAATGGCCATTAAAAAAATGTTGTGCCATGTATTACATTTGTGAACTTGTGTATGGCCATTGAAATTATGATATATGACATGATAACTGGGATGTCTCGATCTGCTCTAAAGCGGGTGAACATCCTGGTATGGGGATGGGGGAAGTTTGGGTATAACTTAAATATAAGGAGCTAGACTGAGGAGTTGGGGAAAAACGATTATGTGATATGTGATATTTACACCCACTCGCCTTTACCGGGAATGGAGGGGCATACGGACGTTGTGTTATTATGTGGATAGCCTCACTCCTGCTAGGGACAGGGGAGCTGAGAGGCCCGTGCACGTGTCCACTGTGTCGTGTGATATGTTCACCTCAATTTGGGGTGAAGTGCAGGCCCTTATCTTTAGGTGATACCTAGGCTTCCAACGAGTCATTAACATCTGTTTACTAATAAACTTTTATGTGTTGTTGTTATACGTTTGTGTGTTGCACTTTTCACTTTGGTTGCTTGTGCTCGTATTGCCTTACACCCATAGACCCTAAATGATTATCCCTGCCCTAGTTAGTTTCCTACTGGGCACGTTTGACGTGCTCATTTTACTTTTTAGGTCTTGAGCAGAGGACACAAGAGCAGAGTCTCCCTCAGGAGATTCCTTGGACATGGGTTTTGGTTTGGAGACACCACTCTTTTTGGGCTATGTCTTGTAGGGTAAGTTGGGTTGAGTGGTGAGTGAGTTGTCTTTTGTAGCTGTGTTATATGTTGGTGGCTTGTAGTATTTCTCATGTATGTACTTGAGTCAGTTCACCTTGCACTTAATGCTGGTGTGTGGTATGCTCTTGAGTATGTGATTCTGTGGATATGTACTCTCTGTGATGGCAGTATGTGTTGCTTCTTTCTTTTGTATAACTATGATGTATGATCTAGGCATTCGCAGTGGCCTGCTATTGTGTGTTTACCTATCATGCTTTGTGTAATACCGCAGCTTGTCAGGCACCATTCTCCCTTTTCCCCGTTATGGGACGTCGTATAAGGTATATGTGAGAATGGGACGTGACAGATCCACTAATTTCCCTATTTAAATCCCAAGGATACTCCTTAAGCTCATCCATTCTACCGACCGTGGGCATGATCTCAATACGAGTTCTCTTAGGGATTCGGATGGATCGACCAAAATAATCACCTATGTTCCCAATACAACCTAGAGATCCAGATCTACATCTCTTTCCTAAAGTCTTAGGGCTAACCCATCAACCCTAGAGGAGACTACTCACACATAGTGATTACGACGAATAAAAATACGATTTTTATCAACGAAGTCATTATAGCAAATTAATCGAGTGAGAAATAAATATCTTATGTACCGAAGACAAGAAAGAACAATATCCAATAGCAATCCCAAGAGATTCCGCAGATTCCAAAATGCAAGGAACGATCAAACATGATTTATCTCCCAAAAATAATTCAATTATCCAAAAAATAGATCTAGATCTACAATGGTTTTTTTCTATCTCCTCGCCCCCTCAAACGTCATTCAAAAACATACCAAAAATGAGCTCCCCCGATTTCCTCTCCAAGATACGCTCTTCACTCTCGCTGCGCGCATCGTCTGGGGCCCACGAAAGAAATTCCGAAATTAGCCCGCATTGTCGTCGACAGAGTCAGTGACTCGGTCGAGCAGAAGCTTGCTCGGTCGAAAAGATCCGGGCTGCTCGGTCGAGCAGCCTACTTGCTCGGTCGAGTTTGTCAGTGCATCGGCTCCTTCCAAAAAGTGTAGCTCCGTCTATTCGGCCCGAGTAAGCCTTGCTCGGTCGAGTCGCCAGCTGACTCGGTTGAGCAAGTCCTGCTCGGTCGAGCAGGATGTTGATGCGTGGAGCTTCGAAAATAGAAGTTGCTCGACCGAGTCACCACACTGCTCGGTCGAGCAGGGTGCTTATTAGCTTTGCCTTGTGTATCATCTCGACCGAGCAGCCTATGCTGCTCAGTCGAGTCGCCTGGGAAAAATCCAGAAAAGCTCCTTTCTCTTGCCATGTCCTCCTCCACTCCTCCCATAAGCTTCCAAAACTCGGCGAACTCCTGTAGAGCTTCGCCAATGGGCTCACGGGCATGCTGGATGTGTCCATATACAAAATTGGTCCTGAACGCTCCAAAATCTTTGAAAATCCACAAAACTCTACGAAACTCAAATATGGCGTTAGAATTGCAGTATCGTAGAAAAATGCAGGATTTGGATGCGAATATGACATGAAATGCAATGGAATGATGTCATGAAAAGATAGAAAATATGGACACATCAAAATCCCCCAAGCTTACCTCTTACTCGTCCTCAAGGAAGACGAATACTAGGTATGTTGGGCGATAAACAAAAGGAAATAAAAGAGAATAGAGATGGAAGGGGGGTGCTAAAGTGTTCAATCAGATCTCAAGCCTCAGTAGTATATCACGATGCTTCGAATGGTAAACACACATGCTAATGGTATTTTCAAGTCTTACTAATCATATGGCTAGCATGTAATAAAGACAAAAAACATGGATCTTCTAAAATCATTGTAGTGCCCTGTGAAGCTACTGCACATGTACTAGAGGGGGGTGAATAGTACTTTAAAATAATCAAGAGAGTTATTCCTAATTATTGTGAAAGAAACAAACGACAATGCGGAATAAACAACAATCAACAAGAATTAACAAACGCAAACAAATCATGTAACGGGTTCGGATCCACCCAAGTCTCCCCGACTTGTTCCCGGTGATCTTACGTACCAACCACCCGGATCCCCTCCGGATACTTGAGTTAGAAACCCTAACTCAAGATTTAGCACTATGAAATTCTTGTAGAAAACCTCTACAAGACCAAATCATACACAATGAAAATGTGACTCCCACAACCCGGGATCACACACTTCTCTCACAACCGAGAGAACAATTCAAATATCAAATGCGATGAAATATGAAACACTTACCACAAAATCCTATGCCTTGAGTATAACTTACCAAATTAGGTCAAAGATGGATTTTTGGGGAAGAAGATGTCACCAAACCCTAGCTTCAAGAAGATGACCAGCAATGGAGGCCTAGGGTGGAGATGGTGACCTTGATTCAAGCTCCTTGGCTTGGAAGGCTCACAATCAATGAATCTCTCTTTTGAAATAAGAGTGAGAGAGAGATTCTAGTGAGGAAGAGAGAGCTTAAGAATGGAGTTTAATGGCTCCTCTTTGATTCTCAAATATCTCAAATGATCAGCCTTGAATCCCATGAAAGAGCCTCTTCAACTATATATAGGATAGAGGAGAGAGGGAGGAAAATTCGAGTCATTAAATGCTCCACCGGCTCTATTCTGAAGCAGACTAGTCAGTCTAAGAAGGATCACTGACCGACTAGTTCATCAACTAGTCGGTCGGTGATTCAACATGGACCGACTAACAGCTCAACAGCCAAACGAGATATTTCCGGGCAACATGAACTAGTCGGTCTAAGAAGACTTGCCAACCGACTAGTTTGCCAACTAGTCGGTCGGTGAGTGTTCTTTGACCGACTAAGAGTGAAATGCATGTAGCTGAATATAAGTTACACTAGTCGGTCTAAGAACAAATGCTGACCGACTAGTTTCACAACTAGTCGGTCGATGAATGTTCTTGGACCGACTAACTGCAAACAGTAACTCAGGCTGTACAGAGGCAAGCTCAACTAGTCGGTCTAAGAAGGATCCCTAACCGACTAGATCGTCATCTAGTCGGTCGGTGACTCTTCTTTGAACGACTAATTGATCAACAGTGAAAGAGCTGAAATGAGTTAGGACATCTATTCGGTTCATGAAGAGTTGTCGACCGACTAGATCGTCATCAAGTCGGTTGGTACTTCTTCTTGAACCAACTAAGATGTACTTGAAGCCGAGGGAAGAAGCGATAAGCTTCAGGAAAGTTTCTAATGGCTTCTATGATAGTCCTAGCTCTAAGATATGAGCGAAATGAAGATATTACAGTAAGTCCTACTCAAGGCTTAACATTCTAATCTATGAAGCTAGAAGACAATAAATAATACATGACGAACCGTCTTCGAAGCTTCAATCTTCATTCTTTTTTACTTCAATATTGCTCCTAGAGCTTCAACGAAGCTTCAGGCACACGTCATGCGTATTGAGAAGTCTTGAGACATCGCTTTTGATATATGTATTCTTTTGGCGACGATCTCCATAACTGCGCTCACAAACGGTTAGATCACAATATTTATGTTTGCTCATCATCCAAAACCAAATCCGGGGAATCAATACTCAACATTCTCCCCCTTTTTGGTGATGACAAACCAACATAAATAATAATCAATAATAATGATTCAAATGAAATTTACTTACTCCCCCTACATTGATGACACGTTAGTTCCGTATTCAATAATATGCATACGCATCAAGCAGACGAGGGAAATATAAAATATGAATCCTATTATTACAAGTTAGGATCTAAATCCATTTTATATCTTAAATCGCCCTGAATCTAACATATCAACTTAGATTCATGGTAAATTTCTTTGAATTATCATTAGCACATCGTCATTATTAATTCTCTCCCCCTTTGGCATTAGCAAAAAGAGCGGGAGGAGATCAACGCCAAGATTACAATGGCTAAGAAATTCAAGCATGGGAGTCTAATAATACGACCACGGTCCAAATGACACCAAAGTAAAATACCAAATGTAAAATACCGAATAAAATCAAAGCGTGCCAACATGACCATAGTTGAAAATCGAAAACCGAAATCATCAAACCATAGGTGCAAATCGAAAAACGAAATCATCAAACCATAGGCGAAAATCGAAATACGAAATCATCAAGCCATAGGCGAAAATCGAAATACGAAATCGTCAAACCATAGGCGAAAATCGAAATACGAAATCTCCAAAACTCAAATTAATTTCACTTATTGAGTTATGGAACATACTCTCCAATATCAACATTCTTAGTTAAATAGAGTGCATGGAAAACAATTCTATGTTTCCATAGAAAGAATTTCTAGTTAACCAAATTAATCGTCGAGCGACGAAATCAACATCAGAGACAAAAATTCAATGTGAAAACCAAATGTAGCAAATTGATACCAAAAGTAATCATGCAAAAGTGTTATGCCAAAAATAGATAGAACATCATAAAATTATGGCATACACAATTCTAGCATACTAATTGAAACAAAATGATACCAATGTAGATATTCTAACAATGCATGCATTCAACCTACATGGATACCAAATGTATATCAAATGTAAGAATATACTTACAACATTAAGCTCTCCCTACTTTGGTGCATCTCTTAAGCACCATTAACTCCATTTGAATGAAAAACTTTGCAAATCAATGAGTTGGTAGGGTTGGTGTCCCAAAATGGATTGAACCTAGAAAATATCATTTTGGTATCCAAAAATCTTTTTGGATCCTATGGGTTAGGCAATAAATTTAGCGAACTAAATTCAAATTAAATGTAACCCATATCCTAACTGAATTCAAATGCAATATGAATTTAAGTTTTAAACAAACATGCACATTCAAAATCAATATGCAAATAAAAAGAATATAGACCAATTCTTACCACAGTTGCTTTGGTACCCATAAAATGAAATTAAACTTATGGTACCAAGCAATGAAGGGTCAAAGGAAACTAACCCTTCGGAAACCAAGTCCACGAGGACCGTGATTTCCCAACATAATCATCATTTAAAATAACATCATTAATATATGATTGCACATACATATTCTTATTATACATGCTTGTGTTCTTCGGACCCCAAATGGTGTATGTCTTGGGAGTCCTAATCATATTGGGAACATGCATACGTTGTTGGTTTTTATGTGATGCATGTCGTGGGTAAGCATATGGCATATGATGCAATGGTGCATGATGATACTTACTCATGTGAGAATGTGAATGAACATATGAATGTGGTGGAACACGTGCATGAGTGTGTCTCACATGGTGTGCACGTGCTCGTGGATACGGAGCATAAAAATCATCATATGTGCTAACATGTGGAGTAGGATGTGTGTTCCTACGTGGCATGGCATACATGAAAGCATGACCCCTCTTTGGAGGTCCACCCAAAGTGGGTTTCTTTCCAAATGGGGTTGTGTTCCTAGCAGAAGCACCATTGGTAGGAGAACTACCCATGACGTGTTTACTTCCACTAGTAGAAGCTTCGGAAGATGGCCTAACAAAGGTGGCAGATGATGTGGATGAACCTCCCATCTTATACCACAAGCCAATGTGATGATTGGCTGGAAGTAAGTCATTTAGGATATTATCCAAATGGCCCTTACCTTTATTGAATTCATGAATTCGGCCTAATATGCACTCATACTTCTCGGTGAGAGAATGCAAAGAAGCATCCAATGTGGACACTTGCGATGCGAGTGCACAAACACGTGACTTGAGATTTTTATTCTCAATACTCAAAGTTGAGTTTTGAGACGTCAAATCCGCTATCACATGTTCATCCGAATCCTCGACATGAACATGCTCAAGTTGAGATTTGAGATTTACAATCTCATTTCTCAACCCTTCAACAATGGTGTCGTTGTTGACGATGATAGGCTTAGGCGAGTTCTTAAGACTATCTAGCTCGTTTTTAGTCTTAATAAATTTAGTATCCAAATTAGAAAACTTATTCCAAAGTTGTTCGTTGGCTAATCTAAGTTCATCTATAGTTACCTCTTCGCCTTCATCCTCGCTTCCATCCTCGCTTTCATCTTTGCTTTCATCGGAGAAAGTCTCTTGAGCACGTTCCTCTTTTCCCATGAAGCACGTGTGTGTTTTCTCCACTCATTCATCATCCGACTCTCCACTTGAGGAGTCCTCTTCAGAGTCGGTGAATGTGCCGACAAGTCCTTTCTTGTGCTTTCTCGACTTGTCGTACTTGGATGCCTTCCACCTCTCCTTGTGTTTGCTTAGGGGACAATCCGGCTTGATATGTACTGGCTTGTTGCATTTATAACACACGAGAGTAGAAGCATTAGTCGAAATAAATTTTGATTTACTCTTCAACTTACCTTTCCGGAAGAATCGGTTGAACTTCTTTGCCAAATCGGCCAAAGCTTCCATATCCAACTCTTCTTCCGACTCTTCATCATCGGTAGATGGAGCGGCCTTGTAAGCAATCACCTTTTTCTTTGGCTCGTCTTGCTTCAAGTACGCTTTCATCTTCTCCTTCATCTTTATCTTGCTCTCCTTGCGTACCTCGTAAGACAATAAGGTACCCATTAGTTGTACAACCGTGTACTTATTCATGTCGTTACCTTCCTTGATGGTGAAGATACGCTTTTCCCAACAAGAAGGAAGTCTGTCGATAATCTTCGCGACTTTCTCCTTATGGGTGTAGATCTTCCCGAGAGCTTCCAATTCGTTGGATATGTCCACGAAGCGAGCATAGTAGTCCTTCATGGTTTCACCCTGTTCCATGTGAAACAACTCAAATTCTTTGTTAGCGACAACGAGTTTAGAATCTTTTACCGTGCTCGTTCTTTCGTGCAAGATGAGGAGTTGGTTCCATAATTGATATGCACTCTTACATGTGCATATCTTGTTGAAGTCTTCGGGCTCCAACGCATAATGCAAGGCATTCATTGCCTTGGCATTGCTTACCTCCGCGGCGACCTCCGCGGGAGTCCACTTCGCGAAATCTTGTTCGGCGGGCTCGACATACTCCGTCATCGTGGCTCTCCAAAGTGAAGCGCTCCGGAGGAAGGTTTCTATCCGGTATTTTCAGTACCCATAGTTGGTACCGTTGAAGTGAGGAGGCCTAACAGAGGATAGCCCTTCTAAAACTGAAGAAGCTCCTTGACGATCGTTGAAGACGATGTAGTCGTTGCTTGTCATGGCTTTGAACTCTGTAGCTTTGACCTTGGCTCTGATACCAATTGTAGTGCCCTGTGAAGCTACTGCACATGTACTAGAGGGGGGCTGAATAGTACTTTAAAATAATCAAGAGAGTTATTCCTAATTATTGTGCAAGAAACAAACGACAATGCGGAATAAACAACAATCAACAAGAATTAACAAACGCAAACAAATCATGTAACGGGTTCGGATCCACCCAAGTCTCTCCGACTTGTTCCCGGTGATCCTACGTCCCAACCACCTGGATCCCCTCCGGATACTTGAGTTAGAAACCCTAACTCAAGATTTAGCACTATGAAATTCTTGTAGAAAACCTCTACAAGACCAAATCATACACAATGAAAATGTGACTCCCACAACCCGGGATCACACACTTCTCTCACAACCGAGAGAAAAATTCAAATATCAAATGCGATGAAATATGAAACACTTACCACAAAATCCTATGCCTTGAGTATAACTTACCAAATTAGGGCAAAGATGGATTTTTGGGGAAGAAGATGTCACCAAACCCTAGCTTCAAGAAGATGACCAGCAATGGAGGCCTAGGGTGGAGATGGTGACCTTGATTCAAGCTCCTTGGCTTGGAAGGCTCACAATCAATGAATCTCTCTTTTGAAATAAGAGTGAGAGAGAGATTCTAGTGAGGAAGAGAGAGCTTAGGAATGGAGTTTAATGGCTCCTCTTTGATTCTCAAATATCTCAAATGATCAGCCTTGAATCCCATGAAAGAGCCTCTTCAACTATATATAGGATAGAGGAGAGAGGGAGGAAAATTCGAGTCATTAAATGCTCCACCGGCTCTATTCTGAAGCAGACTAGTCGGTCTAAGAAGGATCACTGACCGACTAGTTCATCAACTAGTCGGTCGGTGATTCAACATGGACCGACTAACAGCTCAACAGCCAAACGAGATATTTCCGGGCAACATGAACTAGTCGGTCTAAGAAGACTTGCCAACCGACTAGTTTGCCAACTAGTCGGTCGGTGAGTGTTCTTTGACCGACTAAGAGTGAAATGCACGTAGCTGAATATAAGTTACACTAGTCGGTCTAAGAACAAATGCTGACCGACTAGTTTCACAACTAGTCGGTCGATGAATGTTCTTGGACCGACTAACTGCAAACAGTAACTCAGGCTGTACAGAGGCAAGCTCAACTAGTCGGTCTAAGAAGGATTCCTAACCGACTAGATCGTCATCTAGTCGGTCGGTGACTCTTCTTTGACCGACTAATTGATCAACAGTGAAAGAGCTGAAATGAGTTAGGACATCTAGTCGGTTCATGAAGAGTTGCCGACCGACTAGATCGTCATCAAGTCGGTTGGTACTTCTTCTTGAACCAACTAAGATGTACTTGAAGCCGAGGGAAGAAGCGATAAGCTTCAGGAAAGTTTCTAATGGCTTCTATGATAGTCCTAGCTCTAAGATATGAGCGAAATGAAGATATTAAAGTAAGTCCTACTCAAGGCTTAACATTATAATCTATGAAGCTAGAAGACAATAAATAATACATGATGAACCGTCTTCGAAGCTTCAATCTTCATTCTTCTTGACTTCAATATTGCTCCTAGAGCTTCAACGAAGCTTCAGCCACACGATCACGCGTATTGAGAAGTCTTGAGACTTCGCTTTTGATATACGTATTTTTTTGGCGACGATCTCCATAACTGCGCTCACAAACAGTTAGATCACAATATTTATGTTTGCTCATCATCCAAAACCAAATCCGGGGAATCAATACTCAACAATCATGTCATTAACTCATATCAATCTCATGCAATCTATAAAGTCTACTATAAAAAGAGTTAGCAATACACTTTTGAATCAATAGATACAAGTGGAACATAGAGAAATCACACAAACATGCAATAAAGAATGGAAAGGAATCATGCTATTCAAATATTCATTTCGAATCATGAAAAATCTCCAAAACTAAAATATTTTGTAATGTTCAAGCATTATCAAATCTTTTCGTTGTGCACTGTCTCCACTCTAATGTTATACTCACTCATATGATCAATTGGTTCACCCCTCCCCCCAAGCATAGCTTGAGGCATCGCATCTAGGAATAGGATGTGGATATTTTTTGTCTTTTCCCGAGTATTTGTAATAGATTCTAATAAAGGGATATGAAATAATTTACTTTTCCTCTTTTTTTTCTTTTTTTTCTTCTTCTATTTTCACATTTTTTTCTTTTTTTCATTTCATTTTATTTAGAAGTAATCTTTTTCTTTTGGGATTTTTTGGGAAGTAAATGCGGTAAAGGTAGTTGTAGGGGGTGAAACCAAATGATATGTAGAGAATCATAAAGATATGTTAAGAAGGAAAATAATAAATCACTCGGTTCACTCATCAGAGGTGCACAACGATTCAATAGGATAATACTCTAACTAAACTCATAACTAGCATGGATATTTTCATTCATCTTAATGAATACTGAAAAGCATGCGGTAATAAGTACAATAATATCAAGCATGCAAACAGAAGTGAATGAGATAGCAAATAGGTGCTCCAAATGTTCTAATGATGCGTAAACCTAGGTGCATTACCCAACAAAGCACATACTAGATACTATTTCATGCATTCAATTTTAATTCATATCAGGCATTAAATTAGAGAGATCAGCAAGAGAAATGCAAGCATATAAATAGTAAAACTGAAACTACCCTAAATAGCATGTCATCAAATATAAGCATCGTGTCATCATGCAGAACAACTTTAGCAAAAAGAAAAAGGGTGGAGGAGACAAGAGAATGAGAGCAGGCATGCATGCATGGCAAAAAGTGAAAAACGTGATGCTGAATGAGAAAAAAGATAAACAGGTGGAAAACAGGTGGAAAAGTAGAGTAAAAAGGTGAAGAAGGAAGGAAAATATAAAAGAAATGAAAAATAAAGCGATAACGCTCATCCCCCAAGCTAAACGTAGTAGTGTCATCACTGCTGAGAAAACGCTAGTGTGCGGGAGATGATGCTAGAAAGGGTGGGAGGGTGAGGGGACACAATAGAAATAGAAAATAAAACTATGCAGAAGAAATAAAACGTGATATGATGCAATGATAAAAAGATGATGCATATGCATGAAATGATGCATGGCGAGTCCTCCCCCAAGCTGTGTAAGACTAGAGCCCCGAAAAGACAGATGGGCACAACATAATCTGAGGGAAGAAAAAAGTGTGTCTGGACAGCAGCAAGCAGGGGCACTACCCTCTGGAGGTAGTGATGGGTCCCCGTGCTGTGGACCATGGACTGCAGAATGTGGCTGTGGCTCGACTTCTGGGTCGGATCGCCAGTGCCTGATCAGGTTTCGGAGACGTGTGAGGTCCTGCTCAACGGACTGTTGAGTAGTGCTGCCCCCTGACCTATGAGTAAAAGCATGGTGATGAACTGGTCACCCCGGTCAGTATCTTGGAAGGTAACGTCATATTCTGCGTCGTTGAGAAAGAGACGCTCTGGAGGGGTTTGAGTGTTGGTTGTCTGGGGTGCAAGGGTGGATGATTCGCCAACAATATGGTTTTGTATGGGTGGGCGTGTACGACGGGTGTGTCGAGTTGGCCTAAGGTTGGGTGCACCTGTGTCGGCGTTTACGGTCTAGCACGGCGTGGTGGCATCTTGCAAACAGTATAAAACATGGGAAAGTATGTAAAGTATATAGGGAAAAGAGTGTACCGACAAGAATGATGCGGTGATGTGATCGATCACGTGACTGCTGCTGATCAGGAGTATCCCCAAGCTGCTCCTAGACTTGCCCTTCTATGTAGACGAAACTTACCTGAAATGGGAGAAAATAATGTCAGGGGCGGGGAATTAATGTGCAGGGGGTGATGTTTGTCGGAGCTCGACCGAGCGTTAATTTTGCTCGGTTGAGTTAGTAGGGTTGCCCTAGGGGGTATGAGGAGGGGTGGAAATGGCGGAAGGGGTGGGGAAACTTGAGGATGGGAAGAGAGAGAGAAGGTAGAGATTTAAATGAAAGGGGGGAAGAGGGATAGAGGGGGAGAGGTTAACCGGTAGGTGGTTGGAGGCGGCGGCGGCGGGAGGTGGGTTGGCGGCCGTCCGGATCGAGGAGGGGGTAGGAGAAATCGGGAGCTGATTAGGGGATGGACAATTATGGTTTATAGGATGTGTTAGGGTAAGTAAATGGCTCGAACCTGGCTTAGAATGGGTCCCAAAATCAAGCAGCATGTGACTCGGTCCGAGCAGTCTGATTGCTCTGTCGAGCCAACTACTTAAATAAATCAAGATTCAAATTAATACTCCCTCAACTGCTCAGTCGAGCAAGGTCTACTCGGGTCGAGCAGGCATTGCCGATGTTTGATATGATCCCCTTAGCTCGGTCGAGCAAATGGTTACTCGGTCGAGTAAGCGACCACTTGAACTGAGTAAATGCTGCTCGGGCCGTGTAGGCAGAACGTCGTTTTTGAATCATTTTCCTGCGCATTTCTCAGCTTGACCGAGCAGTTGGTCTACTCAGTCAAGTAAAGAAACCGAGCAGATGCTGCTCGGTCTGTGTAGACATAACGCCATTTCTCCCTTGTTTTCATATGCCCGCGCTACTCGACCGAGCACATGGCTGCTCGGTCGAGTCACTTGCGCTACTCGACCGAGCACGTGGCTGCTAAGTCGAGTCACCTGTGACTATTTCATTCAGCTTGTTTGCTCTTCCATCAGCTGTGACTCCTTTGCTCTTCTATCAGCTGTTCTCCTTCTAGCTCTCTCTTTCATTTAGAACATCGATTTGTGTGCCCCTTACCTATCAACCTGTAGAAAGGGAAAGCGTTTTTATTTGGTTTCCCGGATTAGATAAAAAATAAGAATTGAGAAAGATATAAAAATTCGGGTTGCCTCCCGATAAGCGCTCGTTTTGAGTCATGAGCTCGACTCCCTCAAGTTCTTCAACAAATAGTGGGGCATTCCTCGAGGAGGCATATCTCCTCTCGCCCAGTTGGTTTTCCTTCTCTGTACAGTTTAATCCTCTGGCTGTTTACTTTGAAATTGTCATTCTTCCCTTCGAGCTCTACAGCACCCCCGAGAGGTAAACTTACTATCTTGTAGAGGCCAGACCACCTTGATTTTAATTTCCCAGGGAAGAGGCGTAATCTTGAATTGTAAAGGAGTACTGGGTCACCGACATCATGGCGAACCATCGTGATGTTCCTGTCATGATAGTCTTTGGTCCTCTCCTTATATATCTTTGCATTCTCATAGGCGTGTCACCGGATTTCGTCAAGCTCGTTGCTGTGCAAAATCTCCATAAGGAAGAATGGAAATTTCAAAGTATGGACACATCAGTTTCCCGTGTCGAACTCGGGGTCAATTGTTACGACCTCAAGATCGGCCCATATGATCTAGGCCCACTTGTTCGAGGCCCGAGTCTTGGCCCGCCAAATCTCCATAAGGAAGCCTGGTTCGCTGAAGCTCGTTGAGGTCGGGGGAAGCACACCTAGCCGAACGACAAGCTCGCCCATGTATAGGTCACCTAGCGGAACGACGAGCCTGCTATCAGTATCAGGAGAGTCCTCCAACGAATCATATGAGTCCATGCCAGCTCGCCCAAGAGAGTTTGCTCCCAGAGCAGCTCGCCCCACAGTAAGCTCGCCCAGATGTCACTCACCTGCCAGTTCGCCCAAGGAGGAAGACGACACGCCACTGGCAGTTCCACTACAGACAAGTCTGACAAAAGTACAACTGACCGCTTCGCCGCCTGACCACCTGCCGAAAGCATGCCTAGCCGTTTCGCCGCCAGACAACCTGACAAAAGTGCCACCTGACATTTACAGCTCTGGCCACCTAACAAAAGCACGACTGACACGTTCGGCCCTGACGCTAACGGTCGGCTCCCTGACATCCTAACACCGCCAGCTCAGTGAAGGCAACAAACTCCAGCAGCCTATAAATACCCCCTTACCTCCCAGCGAGAAAGAGGCTGGCTAAATGAATTGGTAATAAACTCCTAACACATCTAATATCATCTACATTCATATCTCCACAATAGTCCGCCACGCAAGCGCCGATCTGCCTCTTAGATCGCTCTTCATGTCCGACATCTCTTCTTCAGTCATATTCTGACTTAAGCATCGAAGGGGATGCGGGCTGAAAGCCGGCCCTGCCTTTCTGACAGGTTGTTTCTCTTGTAGGAAGTCCCCCCTTACGGCCACCAGACGGGCGACCTGTGCATTCTTCACCAACGATCGAGCTCCCTTCAATCCAACCGCAAGCGACCAACTCCTCCTGATGGGCAACCTCGAGATCCTCTTGCTCTAACCGCCCTCAGATTGAAGTTAGCCTCGCCATCACCCCCACAAACTTGTAAACCATCGTGCCCTTGGTTCCCAACTCATTACAAATTTATTGTAGCGGATTCTACCCCGCAACACTAACCATCTCAGGACCCTCAAGAAGGGAGACTTCTAACTTCTTGTTTAATTCCAAATTGTCCACTACGTGCATTGAATTAAGCACTCTCAAGATTTAGAGGCTCATCCTCCAATTCATACATCATATTCAACTTCTCCATGTCAGCAACATGTCACTCATCCGTTTCCAGTCAATTTTGCAACATGGAGACCTTCCGTTGTACAGACTTCTTCTCCATTGCATCATCTCCATCTTTCTTTAACTTCATTTAGAGATACTAAACCTACTGTTCCATTGCATAGTATTCAAGCAATTGTAGCTCAATGCTCTTCTCTCTTTCTCCTAATGAAACCACCATGTTTTAAGTTGTACGATCTACTGTTTCATTGCAACTTCCTCTCTAGTCTCTACTTTCTTTGGTGGCTGATTGCTTGTCGTGCCATTCGGGTCTTCCATGTATGCCTCAAATTCTTTCAAGACCAATTCATTGAATTCAAGAAGAATGAATTATGCAAAGATTCACTACAACATTTGTGCCAAACTTTCACTGACGGGAGGCGTTTCTGTCAGCAAAAGTTGGGTTTTCACTGACGGCTGACGACTGTCGGTAAAAGCCCAACTGTTGTTGATGGGTACATTTTCGTCAGCAAAAGCATTGCGCATGCAACAGTGCCAACATTTTTGCTGATGGGAGGGTGTTTCTGTCTGCAAAAGTCAGGCTTTCACTGATGATGTCCGTCAGCGAAAGTCCCCTTATGCTGACAGAAATGCCGTTCGTCAGCAAAAGCCTTGCACGTGTAACGGCGCCAAGCTTTCACCGTGGGAATTTTTTGTTGTCAGTGAATGCCTGATCTTTAGTGACAATTATTGTAGCCATCATTGAAACTCTGTCATTAAGAGTCATTTTTCTTGTAGTGTAGGAAAACGTGAAAACAATGGCTGTCAGAATGTCAGCATTAGTCGACTAGAGTACAAGGGTTAGTCGACTAATCCCTGGACAAGACGACTAATCTAGTGGTTTCAATACAAAGCTTCAACAAAGTCTATACGCAACTTGTTCTTCATCAAAAGTGGCTTGAACGTATTTTCATTCACTGCTTGTTAGAAGGAAAGGTTGGTTTACTCTCAAGTGTTGAGAGATTGTTGTTGTATTTAATCATTGCACCATGGTGTAGTGTCGAGGAGTTGTTGTATTATTCTTTGTTGTGGTAAGTTAACAGTGAAAGGCCCATGTGGGACTTGGAGACTGGATGTAGGTCATGGGTTGTGTCTGGATAATCTCTCTTGTTTGCGATTATTCTTTCTATGATTGTTTTATATTCGTGCAACTCTTTATCATCTGCTGTTTGTTTTATTTGCAAGTTAAATTATTGATTAAGATTCATCTTAGTAACTCAGGCAGAAATCTTAGCCAGAACCTTCGAGTTTAGTTAAAAATTTCATAAACTCTAGTGATCCCGCTTTAATGTTTTTGCTTTCCATCTCATGATCCTAGCATTTGGTATTAGAGCACATGGTTGAAAGATGGCATCATCATCAACATTTCCCGATGGTCAATCCATCCCTCTTCCACCATTTTGTGCACTAGATCCAACTATAGAAGTTGGAACAATAAGTCCATATCTTATGATTTGTGGAGCATGGTGAAGATCCCCTATGAAACACCAACAAAAATGGGCACATCATGCACCGATGAAGAGAAAGCTTTGATTCTTTGAACGCAAAGGCAATGAATATACTATATTGTGCGATTGACAGCACGGAGTACAACCAGGCTTCCTTGGCAACCATGCACCATCAAATATGGAATAATCTAGAGGTAATTCACGAAGTAATGATGGTGTAAAAATAAAAATGTTTCTCTTTATGCTCATAGCTATGAGCTCTTCAAGATGAACAAGGTGAATCAATTACGACGATGTACACTCGCTTTATGGAGATGACAAGCACCCTTGACAAACACCCTTGCTGGGCTTGGTAAGAACTACACCCAAAACGAGTACATGAGTAAGATTCTCTGATCTCTCCAAGCTCACCATAGAGGATCTCATCTGTAACTTTATGAGCTTCAAATCAAAGAAAGAAATTAACAAGAGCAAACCAACAAGAAGAAGGCTCTTGCTTTTAAATCCACCTTGGAGACGGAGGAATCGGGAGACGAAGTTGAAGAACAACTTACACTTATAACGAGAGGATTAAAAAGCTTCTATGTAAATGTAATTTTAAATCTAACAAACGTAGATTATCTAATGAATTTGTTATGTGTTTTGGACGTAACAAACTAGGATACTATAAGAAGGATTGTTTGTTAGGAAAGCTCAAAGGTAAAAATGCTTGGGGCATGCGATGTGAATTTGGATGCCTCATCTAATGAAGAGAAAGAAACGGAGGAGGAGGGAGTATATATACATGTGCTTAGCACATGACACTTGCAAATGAGGAGGTAGGCCCTAATTCAGAATGTGATAATGAAGAAATAAATTGAGAAGAAGGATTTCAAAAACTTTATATCCAATATGACAATAAAGTAAAAAAACACTTAATACTCAAAAAGACCCAGTCAGCCTTTATAACTCTTTGTCGGTTCTGTCATGTCAATCAGTACTGCGATCTTGTCAGGGTTGACTTCAACGCCACGGTTTGTAATCATGAAGTCGAGAAACCTGCCAGATCAGACACCGAATGTACACTTCATGGGATTTAGCCTCAAATTGCGTCTCTGGATCTCCTCGAAGGTCTCTGAGAGGTCGGTAATGTGGTCTATCGAGCTCTTGGATTTGACTAGCATGTCATCCACGTATACTTCCAAATTCCTCCTGATTTCAGTGAAGACCTTATCCACCATTCGCTGATAGGTCGCTCCAGCATTCTTAGGAGGTCGTCCGTTAGGTATCGTGCCAAGCTATAGAGGAAATGTAGAAGGTCCTAAGTGTTGGTTCTCCGAGAGTCTTCCCTCTTTTCATTGTTTGAGGGACTATTTATAGGTGATGGTTTGGAGAATGCTCTCTGAACGTAACACCTAAGCATTTAAGATGCTTCCTTGCATTTGGCCCGAGCTGTCGGTGTTAATGATGAGCTAATGGTGGATTAGTGAACGATCAGTAGCCACGTGATTCGATCACCAGATGGTCACTGGGCCGGCCCAGGGACGTATGAATGAGTTGCTACGTGATTCGATCCAAAAAAAAGAGCTTATGGGTGAGTCTAAAAAAAAACGACAGAAAACTGAGTCAATGAGCTATGGGTCCCATTTGCATTACGTGAAGTCTTAAGTGTGCGTTAATTAATTAATTAATTAAACAATTGATCAGTGGGATTTTGGTGCTCGAGAAGAGTGAAGCATCCTGGCCTCCCCCATAAAACAACAGTGCAGAAGAAGAAGGCGGTACGGACAGAGCCGTGAAAACCGACAGCTGCCGGTAACTTTTTTTTACTGTGGGAAACAGCTGTGAATGCCAATGCAGACGATCCTACGTGCCAGATGACATGCCAGCCTCGCTGGCTGCATCAAAGCCGGTCAGAGCTCGAGGCTCGCGCTCACGTGACGCCCCTGATTGCCACAAAGCCCAACGAGAGAGGTTCCTGAGCCAATCAACGGATAATTAAATCGCATGCATGAATTTATGTGAAAAGTATCGCTAAATAACGCACCAACCCCCCCTCGATGCTTGCAAATCCAATGCACTTTTTGCCATCAAAATGAGAACCATACGTATCGTCACGACGTATATTACGACAGATCTCTGTAGTATACAATAAATTTTTTACCAAAATTAAGATGCAATTAAAGATTGCTATTGAAAATAAAGCTATACCAGACGGTGATACCACTACATACTCAATGATGATCTATTGACACTTATGACATCCAAAAAAAAAGGTGTGAAAATGGAATCCCATGAAGGTTTGGTGGAATCCAATAGAACAAAAGATGCTTTTTAACAAATGTGTGAAAATGTATTTTGATGTGTAATTTAATGGAACTTTTTAATTTTCTTGGTGTCCAAGCCAACAAAATCATTAGGAAGCCCAGACACAAAGGAGTAGGGAAGAAGGCACTCTCATTTCTCATCACTACACACAAAAAGCAAGCCAACAAGGGAAAAAAAGGCAGAGGAAAAGCCGAGCTTCAAAAGCAAGCCTCAGTCCAAAGAGAGAAACAACAAGGAGGACAATAAAACTTTATAGACAACTCCCACCATTAAAACCCTCCATATATTTCCTGCCCCAAAAACCCTAAACCCTAAGAGATCATGAGGCCAACCATTGTCTTCCCGATGATCTTGGTCCTCATCTTGCCGTCCACGGCGGTGCTGGACCCCGGGGACTACCTCGCCCTCCAGTCCATCCGCTCCTCCCTCCGCGACCTCCCGGGGTCCACCTTCTTCTCCTCCTGGGACTTCACCTCCGACCCCTGCTCCTCCTTCTCCGGCCTCCTCTGCTCCGCCGGCCGCGTCGTCTCCCTCTCCCTCGGCGACCCCCGCGCCGGCTCCCCCGGCCTCTCCGGCCGCCTCCCCTCCTCCCTCGGCCGCCTCTCCGCCCTCACCGACCTCTCCCTCGTCCCCGGCCGCGTCTACGGCCCCATCCCCCCCTCCCTCTCCCGCTGCTCCGCCCTCCGCTTCCTCGCCCTCTCCCAGAACTACCTCTCCGGCCCCATCCCCCCCTCCCTCTCCTCCCTCCGCTTTCTCCAAACCCTCGACCTCAGCTTCAATCTCTTGACCGGCCCGGTGCCGGCGTTCTCCCATTCCCCCCTCGCCAATCTCATCCTCTGCCACAATCGCCTCTCCGGCGGAATCCCGGCCACCCTCGCCTCCTGCGCCTCCCTCGTCCGGCTCGATCTCAAGCGGAACAGTCTCACCGGCCCTCTGCCGTCCCTTCCTCCTTCGCTGAAATACCTAGCCCTCTCTTACAACAACTTTTACGGACCGATCGATCGTCGCACGGCCGGCAACCTCCACAGTCTGAACCACCTGGATCTGAGCGCAAACCGGTTCGCCGGTTCGATCCCCGGAATAATCTTCACGTTTCCGATCATTACGCTGTACCTGCAGAGGAATTTGTTTTCGGGCCCCGTGAGGGCCCCGGCGCCGGTGACGGCGAGGGTGGTGGACTTGAGCTACAACAGGCTGACCGGGGAGATCCCGGCGGGGGTGGCGAGCGCCGAGAGGATTTACTTGAATTCTAACAGGTTCGTCGGGAGTGTGCCGGAGAGATTTGTGGAGAGGGTGAGGGGCGGGGGGATCAGGGTTTTGTACCTGCAGCATAATTATTTGAGCGGGATGGGGGTCGACGGCCTCGTGCCGGCGAGCGTTTCGTTGTGCCTGAATTTTAACTGTATGGTGCCGCCGCCGGGGAATGTGTGTCCGGTGAGGTCCGGGAGGTGGAAGCGGCGGCCGGCGGCGGAGTGCAGGAGGTGGACGGAGGAAGGGAGGGATGGGATGAATTGAGAGGTTGTAAAGATTTTGTTTCGTTTTTTTGGGTTGTTTTCTATTTGTACATAAATCTTGGAGAGAATTGGTTGGGATAAAGAAAATATTTTCAAGTCCTATAAGATACATCATTGTCTTGTATGGGCTCCTATTTACCAAGTAAAGTGTGCATTATAGTCAGCAAGAACGTTAGCGTGCACAACCTATGGTAATGTAATGTTATCGTCTTCGACTCATTCGATGTTCAAATTAGAACTTGAGAGGTAAGAAATATAATTTCAAAAGAAAAGATAGATAATGAAAAGAATATGATGTGCTTATCTTCTTCCGAATGAAAGGACTATATATAAGATTGTGTATGACCAATTTTTGTAATTTTACTTGTAGACTTGGCATCTTGAAGTGCCGATAGTCACAATACAAGTTGAAGATATTACAATTCTAATCACATTACATTTTTTTTCATAAAATTGTTAAACTCGTAACATTTTATTTCAAAAATTCCCTTTTTTCCATCTCTTCCTTAACGTCTATGTTCCTCCACCTGCCAGCGCAACCGCTTCCTCCGCATCTCCGCCTCCAAGTCATCCTCCAACAACTCCTTCGTCTTTCTCCACCTCTTCAAACTCTCTCTCTCTCTCTCTCTCTCACTCAAAATATCCTCCAACGCTTCTTTGTCATCATTGATCTAATCCTCTAGGAATTAAACTCAATTTTTTTTTGAAAAAAATCGATGACTTCCAAAGTATAGCACCATATGTGACATTCGGGTTTATATCCCCAAACACCATATGTGGTGCTCGGAGACATGTGACCAAGCACCACCAATTATTGTTTAATCTTTGCTCGAGCTCTCAAACATAAGTAAAAATTTTGAATTTTTTTTGAGAATTCGAGTAACGGCGGAACCGAGGCGGCTGCAAGAGCAACAGGAGCAGTGGAAGGGGATGAGCAGTGTTGTAAAGATACAGACCCTCGAAGAAGAATCGGATGCATCATAACCCGACGACTCAGAATCTTTCAGCCTCTAATCTTCATTTTTGGGCCTTAAATTTCATTATTTAACGATGTTGTTTAATGAAAAAAATTTCATTTATGCTAGAAGTATAGATTTGTGTACATATAAACTCAAACCGCACAATTTCCATAAGCAGTTTCGATCCACTTACATCTGAGCTTCCATGTTTGAGAGCGTGGTTCTCATGGGCTGCACAACCGAAGCCCAGGTAAAGATGAAGGTGGAGGCCCAAATCAAGTTACGTAATGCGGAATGTTATTGGGCCAAACACTGCCGGAAAATGAGAGACTGGTTTGGTTTCTACACTGCATGCGGTGGAGCTAAAAATCTCATGGCAAATGATTCTGGATTTGACGGTGTTGCAATATGAATTGCTACTATTAAAATGTATACCCTATTTCAAGGGCAACGCCTCTTTTTCCGAAAGAGACACTCCCACAACCCATAACAAGGTTTCACAATGAAACAAAATAATTGCACTCTTACGTATTGCCTTGATTAGAGGAACTTGCTAGTGAAGTGCTAGGCAATGGTGAGTGGGTATCCCAAGTTTTGTGCACTTGGAGATTTCCCTTGAGCTTTTGATTCAACCACAATAAACAAAGAAGCTTAAAGATGGAAAATGAGAAAGATGAAAGAGTGAAGCTTTCTCTTGAGATTTTTGGCTCACAAAAATGATTTCTATCTGTTTGTATGAGTGCTCAAATCTCACTCACAATTAGGCTTAAATTGCCTCTCAAATCTGCACAAGGACCAAGAAAACCAGAGCAAGGAAAAAGAAGTCTAACTGCTATAAACGGCCAGATTTCTGAGTCAATCAAATGGCTGAAAAGGAGTGTTCAGATGGCTGATGAATTGTTCAATCATTTGAGAACTTAACATCAGATAGCTTACGTAGTATTGGTATAGAACAAACAGATGGACCAACATTACGCATCCAGACGGCTGGAGTTCCACACTCAATTGAATAGGACACTGTTCAGGCGTCTGAGAATCCTACATCAAATGTCTACTAAAATAAATTAGAGGTTGGACATGAAAAAGAGAATTGTCCACATTACTATATCTAGACATCTGGAGTTTAACACTCAGTCGTCTAAGACACTGTTGAGACGTCTGACAAATGAACTTCAGACGGCTGATATAGGATGTGCATGTTTGGTTAAAAACAGATACACCAGATGTCTGGAAGACATTCTACAGCCGTCTGGTCCGGGTCAAAAAACACAAGTAAGAGTGTTTTGGCCATGAAATCTATTGGGATTGGTTCTAGGATTCACATATGGTTCTCTAAGATGGTAAAAGACATAAATGTGTGTTAGACCATCTAATCAAGGCACACATGTAATCTACAAAATAAAGATTAAAATAAATAAAGAATCAAAATACAATACACAACAAGCTTCTTGATTCTTCATGACTTCTCTGCTCCAATGCTCCAAGCCTTGAGTCAGCCAACCCAACTCTATACTTTGTCTACAACAAGATACAATCATGTAATTAATCTGAAACTAAAACACTTAGAGCCATTTGCAACATATAACATGGTGATCATCATCAAAACCATATTAAGCTTAATGGCCAATATCCAACAGAAGAATCACACATGATCTTCCAAAAAGCACTCAATAGAATATCTCAAAGTTGGCTCTCTCAACTGGCAGCTCAAAGCTCTCAATGGGTACCGTAAAACCTCTTTTTAAACCCCGCCCCCAAACACCCCTTTATAGCCTCTAGGACATGGGTGCAAATCAGATTCATATGGGAGGGGAACTCTAATTCCAATAGAATTCTATTTAGAGAACAATCCGAATAGAATTGTATTGGAAGAGCAACCCTAACTCGAGTAAGATTCTGCATCCTGTGGTCGGTGCCTCCAAGTTACCAAGCTCCCTATTGGAGCCTGAGCTATCGAGCTGCAGAGCTATTGAATTGCCGAGCTTCCAAGCTATCGAAAGCCGGGCTGTAAAGTAGCCGAGCTTTCGAGCTGCCAGCCATCCGAACTGAGAACTTAGGCCTACGAAGTTAGCTACGCAAATCCAGATACGTGGAACCCAAGGCACGGGCGAGCTAGCCCTGTACGACTACTTGCATGCACATCTCTAACTCCCTTAGTGCCTCAAATCGAGCCAACTTTCATAGTCGTGGGTTTGTGTGGATATGGGGTGGCCGCCGACTGAGGGCTGCAAAGGTGGAGATGGAGGATGAGCAGAGGGATGCGGTTGCGGTGCTCGGGTGATGTTGGTTTGCCGAGGGAAGTACTCCGCGTTGGGTTTGTAAGGACCCTTGCTATGAGAAAAACACTAGAAGGGGGGTTGAATAGTGTTTATGTAATTTAAAAAGATAGTTACACCAAATTAAATTCCTAATCAACAAATAATGCGGCATAGAAATAAACCCAAAATGAAACAAATGCAAACGCAAGGATGTTTCAAGGGTTCGGATTACCCAAGTCACTTCCCGACCTGTTCCCGGTAATCCTACGTCCTTTCCACTCGGTAAACAACCGGATACTCAAGTTAGAACCCTAACTTGAGGTTTTCTTAAAACCCACTTGTAGCACCCCTACAAGTGAAATCGAAATACAATCGATTGACCTTGACACACACAACTTGGGAGCAAGCAAACCACTCTCACAAACCGAGAGTAAATCAAATAACTAAAGTTATGAAATGTGAAATTAAGCAACACTTACAATTACCTATGCCTTGAAGTAGAACTTGAAGGAGAAGTGTGTTTTGTGTTGAAAGACTCTCTTGGAAGAGAGGAAATCCCTTCCTCTTGATTGCACCAAATGCCTAGAAGATTTCTCTTTGGTTCTAGGTTGGAGAGCAAGAGATGAAAGATAGGAATTCTAGGACTTTAGGATTTTGAGAGCTTTGATCTTTAAAATGAAAGCTTGAATGTTTTAGCAAGAGATAATCAAAGTGTATATTCTCATTATCATTAGCCTCTCAATGGAACAGTAGAGGCTTCTTTTATAGGTTTCTCAAACCATTCAAACTGAATCACCAAAAACCCCTTTGAAATCAGTGAGGAAAAACTCAACGGATAAAATTTGCACCCGAGACAGTCGACTGTTGAAGAACTCACAGTCGACTGCTGCACAGTGACAAAGGGTAGGTGAGAATTCATAACGGCAACTTACCACGTGGACAGTCGAGTGATGAGGCATAGACAGTCGACTGTTGAACAACAGGCGACTGTAAATCCTACTACAGGCGACTGGCCGTAAGCTAGGTAAGTTGAGGAAATCTGAGAAACGTCTGGGAGAACAGGACAGACGACTGATGAAGAGAAGACATACGACTGTTAAACTAAACAGGTAACTGTAATTCCTTCTACAGACGACTGTCAAGACTCTGAGATTTTCCAGAGAGTTGAGTCATCAAATAGGCTCAAAGACAGACGACTAAAGTAGCATTGACAGTCGACTATTCCAATGGACAATCGACTGTAAAACCAACAATAGTCGACTGGCCAGATTAAACAGAGAAATAGAGTTTGGGCTAAAGATAGACAGGAGAATGATTAACAAAACACAGTCGAATGTCACTTGGACATGCGCCTGTGAATCGTTCATAAGTCGCATGTGAGAGTTAAAGCTAAGAAGCCCAAAAACTAGACTGAAAAAGTTTGTGCATAACAGGCGACTGTAGAACAAAACACAGTCGACTGTTTTATGACAGGCGACTGTAAATCGTTCAGCAGTCGACTGTTAAAAACATGACATGCACAATCTAGATAGAAATAAATTGGAGTCTGTTACAAGGTGGAACTCGCGTACAATGAATTTGTATTGTGGAGAACCAAGGGCACGGTGGTTATGTTGAGAAGAGGGTTTAGGTGGGCTGTTTAACAAGTGATTAGTGGGGTGAAGAGGTTGGACTTGCCGCCGGGGGTGGCCACGGAGTCGAATCTCACCGGACGCGGCGGAGGAAGATTGAATGGCAGGAGGCTGAAGTTGATGTCGACCAAGGGGCGAGCTTTCATGCAGCATGAGCAACTCGTCAGAAGGGCGGGGTTGGGGTCCAACCCTTAGCCCCTCCGATGCCTAAGTCAGTAATAGGACTTAAAACGGGGGCTAGGCACGCCGGTCGGACTAACGGTGTGTCGACCGCACGTGGCAAGCTATAGGTGGGAGAACAAAGATATGGACGACCTTTGCTCTGGTGTGTGAATGATAGATTGAGAGGGAATTTGCCAACCCCCTCGCCGTAAGAGGAGAGGGGGTATTTATACCTGACGGGAGATGACTAGGCGGGGCTGACATGGCATGCTGGCCAGACGCGCTGAGCTGGCTCAGTTGTCAACGGAAGCTTCGGACAAGGACGTCAGGAACAGGAGTGCCTGACCTACTTTTGTCAGACGGCGCAACGGTCATGGGCACTTTTGTCAGGGTGTCAGGGCCGAAAGCATTAATTGTCAGGGGGCTTAGCTGCCAGGGGGTGCTTTGTCAGACGGTCGAGCGGCGTTAGTGTCAGTCGTGTCCTTATCCTAGGTTGTTTGTCGTTGGTGGCGAACTAAAGGTTGGGCTATGTTATCCTAGGCGTCGCGGTTCATGGGAATCAGACGGGTCGTCCGGATCGGGGGTTGTCTGGCCCGGCCGCGCCCCCTGTTCGGTCGCGGGCTATGGTTCGTTGGCACGGAAGGATACGCCCGTGCCTATGTCCGCAGGCCCAGCAGTGCTGTCCGGGCGTTCCCCAAGCGCACTGCCCCTGGCGGGTCGAGCAACTGCGGTTGTACGCCTCGGCCGGGTGGGGGGTGCTGTGAGGTGCGCCCGTTTCCATGTAGCTTCGGATTTTCCGGGGTGGCGGCCCTTTCGTGAAGTGGAGAGTCCACGGGGTATGTCGGCGGAACCGGGTGGGTGTCGGACTCTTACGATCTTTAGGTCGTAACAATTGCCCCCGGCCTTCGAGTCTGAGGTGGTAGCCCGGCTCGGCTCGGAGGGCGAACCATCTACGACATCCTGGACCATCAGTAAGGGCCTTGGCCCACGTCCAGTGGTGGCGGCGACAGCTTCGGAACTCCCGCCTTACTGGTCATTATTACGATTTGAAAGGGGGTAGAGAAAAACGAAGCGCCTCCGCGATTGGGTTCGCGACGCGTGGATGAAGTGACCCTCACGCCAATCGAGGCGTCGAGGACATCCCGATGGGCGCCGCGTGGTGGAAGGCCGACGGCCGAGATGGCCCGGTGGCCCTCTTTACAAATAAAAGGGTCTGGGAGGCGGTCGGCGGGAGTTTTTTATCTCTCTCCGATCCTTCTCCGGCGTTCGATACTTCTATCTGTCGCTTGCTGGCTAGTTTGCTGTTTCC
This sequence comes from Scilla litardierei, assembly GCA_030789695.1. Classification (NCBI taxonomy): domain Eukaryota; kingdom Viridiplantae; phylum Streptophyta; class Magnoliopsida; order Asparagales; family Asparagaceae; genus Scilla; species Scilla litardierei. Next base: position 10,754,938 of record CM061137.1, on the reverse strand, counting down.
GCTGCCGGTCATCTTCTTTCAAACGCCTTCCGGATTTGAGGGATCAGACAGGTAATAACAATTAATTTCCTTTCTTTCCGACCGATGGCTTCTCGTTTCGAGGTTGGAGGCGGTAGCCAAGTGGGGGAGGAGGAGTTGGTGGGTGAGGGGATGTCGCAGCCGGGGGTGCGGCGGCCCAGGGAAAGAGGGTCATGGCGATCCGTTGTCCGGAGAGCGATCGGATCCCTCCGATGTAGGTTGGATAGGATCAACATCAGGGAGATTCGCGTGCGGTTCGTGCGACAACCCTATGAGGTTCGGGTTCCCAGGTCAGAGGAAGCGGTATGTTCGCCTGGAGATAATGAGGTCGGGGTCTACGTCTGGTCATTCGAGTTGGGGCTCCGCTTCCCGATCCATCCGTATTTGTTTTATTTGTTGAATTTCCTGGAGCTGCCGATATTTGCCCTAGCGCCCCGTTCTTGGGGCTTGTTAGTGGGGTTTGTCGTCTTGTGCCTTGCTTGCTCCTTGAGTCCCTCCCTGGCGCTGTTCCAGTATTTTTTCGTGATCCGGAAGAGGGGAATGTATCATTGTGTTTGCGCTAGGAGAGGGCGAGGACTTATCCTCGGGGTGCCCGACGACGTCGGTGATTGGATGAGGGAGTTTGCCTTCGTGACGGTGCCAAGCGACGTGGCGCTGATGTCGAATTGGGGGGCGCGGAATCCCCTAGTAAATGAAAGGGTGGAGCTGACGGGGGAGGATATTACCAAAGCTCAGATTTTGATGGAACTGCCCGAGGCGAACCGTCAGTTGTCGAGTCTGACGCTGAGCAGGCGGCTCGCCCAGGACTTTTGGACCCTAGGTATCTTTGACGTTTTGTAAACTCTGGGCTAGGCTTGCCCTGATCTTCTCTTCTTTTTTTTGTAGGCGGAGACGCGATGCGGGGGCCGGAGGAGGTGTCGGGTTCAGCCAGAGCCCCGATCTCGGAGGACACTGATCCCCGTGGGAGAGGCAAGGGGTGGCGCACGAGGCAGGATCCCGGGAACGTGGAGGCGGGGTTCCCCGTGGGGAGAGGGCGCATCCGGGATGGAGGGCAGCTGGGCCAGGTATCACTGTCGATGGGCCCGGCGAAGGTCTTCATGAGGGCGCGTCCGTGTGGGGGGTCAGACCCTCCGTTCCGCCGAGGGTATCAGAGGTGGTCGAGCCTCGCCGAGCGCCTTTGGTTCAAAAGTGGCCCTACGGAATCCCTTCGTGGGAAATGGGGGGGTCGTCGAGCCTGGCTTGTGAGGGCGCCCTTATTCGTTTTAAGAGGACCTGAGAAGAGGTCGAGGCGTATCCAGATGATCGTCTCCATAAGTTCCCTTTTTCGAGTAGGCTGCGATGAGTCGGTATTCGAGGACGCGGGAGTGGTGGCGCGCCTTGCCGAGTATTGCGTGTTACCGCGCGATCACGAGTCTTTGACTCGTGTGGGGGCGGAACGGTTGTGTGGCTCGGCTATATGGCACGTCGTGCAGGTAAGCCGGTTTTCTTTCCTCGGCGCCCTCGGGCTTTCTTTGTTCGTGCCCCGCTGATTCGGGTCTTCTGTAGATGGTTGCGAGCGTGTTAGCCCTGCGGGGCCGTACTCCTGTGGCCGTCACCAGGGCGTCTCTGGAGGTAGCGAAGGCGAACCTTGGCGAGGTCAAGGCGAAGCTGAGGGACACGGAGGCGGAGCTGGAAAGGGTTAGGAAGGCCTATGAGGTGGAGAAGGGGCGGGCTGCGTATTTCGATTCGTCCAAAGCAATGGTCGAGAACCAACTCCAAGAAGTAACGCGAGAGAGGGATGACATCCGGTCGAAGCATACCGCGGAAGTGGTTAGCAAGGAGGCGGTGATCGGGGTACAGAGGCGGCAAATAGCAGACCTAAAGGAGGCCCTTGAGACCGAGAAAAGGGAGAAGGGTCTTGCGATGCGGCGGCTGGAGGAAAAACGGGAAGCTGAAGGCGAAATGATCGAAGCCGCTCTCCGCCGCTATCATGACGAGCATGTTGTGCCGATGCTGCCAGAGGCTAAGGATGCGGCAATTCGGCAAGTGGCGAGAGATGTGAGGGCTCGGTCGGTTAAGAGGTGGCGCCGCTAAAAAGGTGGGTTTGGGGAGGCCCGTACCTTCTTGTGTGAGGGTTATAACCAATGTTTTGTTGTAGTGTGTGGGAGGTTCAATGTACGGTTTAGCTATTTGGGTAAGTACATTGTGTTGGTCTTGTGTCGAACTGTATTCTTCCTTGTTTTGTTCGTAGACCGTCAGCTTTGTGAGGGACGTAACTGCCCCCAACTTCGCTCTGCCGAGGTCGTCGGGAGAGGGGAGTTGAGATATGTCGCGTTTAGCAGCGGTTTGCTGGGAAGCCTAACATGAATCCCGATGGATCAGAGGCGGGGCGAGGTTGCTTGGTCCGTACGAACGTTTGCCAAGTGTTGAAACCGAGATCCCCAATTAGTTGGGCGGCGGATTCCTGTTTCGGCCGGCCCGATGGAGGCCGGACCCTTCATTGGTACGAGCGATGCCTCTTGTTTTGGCCGCCCCGACGGAGGTCGGACTCAGTCTTGGAATGAGCGGAGCCTTCTTGTTTTGGCCGCCCCAACGGAGGTCAGACTCAGTCTCGGGACGCGCGACGCATAGAAAGAAGAGGCGAAGGGTGGAGTAATTTTGAATGGGGGTAATCATTTCACCGGGATTTGGGCGGGAATTGTTGGCGGTCGCATGACTAGACGTCATCCTGGCGATTCGACGGCGGGCGGGAACCGAAGCGACCCGACCACTGCAGTGTTGACGCGTGGCAGAATTGATGGTTTGCCAGTACGCGAAGCATTAGAACACGTGGGTCGGTGCTGGATAGGGCCTGGATTGGTGACGCGTGTCTCGAGGTCGACGGTCATGATGCTTTGCGCAGTCGCGTAAAAGAGAACTCAGGGAGGGGAGTGAAGCAAAGCTGATTGTTGGGCGAAGATTTTTGGCAAGCAGCTAGAGCTCATCGGAGATTTCATTATCCTTGCCAGAGTCGTCCTCGTGGGAGCGGTCGACGAAGTAGCACAGGTGCCCGAGTTGTCGGCACCCATTAGGTAAGAGGCCCGTTTTATAGATGTCTTCCTCGATGTCTCCGTTTCGTGGTCAGGGGTCGGGGGTGGTTGGGGAAGGGAGCTCCGCCGCAGAGACAGGAGAGGTGCCTCTTGAGATTGTGGGCGTGAAGTCGGTGCTGAAGAAATCCATTGCGGAGATCTTCGAGATGTATGTCAGGCCACCGTATTCGGTTCATGAACCGGAGCCGCAAGAGAGGGTGTGTTTCACGGGCGACCGGGAGGTGGGAGTGTATGTCTCTTCGTTTGAGCAAGGGTTGCACTTCCCTCCCATCCGTTCTTGCTGGATGTGTTGAACTTCCTGGAGCTGTCCTTGTATCGCCTGATGCCCAATGCCATCAGTGACATTGTGGGGTTCCTAGTGCTGTGCGTGAGTAACCAGGTTCGCCCATCCCTGTCCTTATTTCGCCATTTCTTCTCGGTGAAGAGGTTGGGGTCATGCTACTATCTCTCTGCGAAGAAGAGCCATCCGCTCATTAGGGGGTTTCCCGGGAAAATTAAGTTGTGGCGCCAGCAGTATGTGTTTGTGGGAGTGCCGGAGGATGTGCTGATAAGGTCTGATTGGGCGGAGCTGAATCCCGAGGCGAAGGAGGGGGTGGAATTGGGGGATGAGGAGAAAATGGTGGCCCAGCTTTTAATGGCCATACCAGTGGAGGGCCGAGATTATCGGATGCTCGCTCGGGCTGAGATGATAGCGGCGAACATCTGGCCCGAAGGTACAACAGATTTTGGTGTTCGTGCATCTGAAGTGCTTACGCTGAACTTTCTCTCTTTGGCAGGTCGCACAATGAGTTTGTCCCTCGAGGAAATGATGCGGCGCGCCTCGGAGCAGGCGGGGCGAGCGTCGGCGAGAATTGGCCCCAAGAGGTTGCGAGAGGAAGGAGGGGTGGGGAGCTCGACGGGGGTGCCGACGTCCACGAAGAGGAGGAAGAGGCCGACGAGGTCGTCCGCACCTGATGCGCCGGGGCGGGGGGAAGCCGGTCAGCAGGAGGGTGGAACTGGGGAGGGGATAGCAAACACCGTCATCGATCTGGAGGGCGGGGACGAAGGGTCGACAGGGGGAGGGGTGGAAGTCCCCAGGATGTGGTCGTCTAGCCCCCTGGCATCTGCAGGAGTGGAGGGGCGGCCGCTATCGGTCAGTCGGGGAGGGGCGAGACGTCAGGTGGCCCGACCGGGTCCGCAGGATGGGACAGTTGGCCCTATGGTTGTCCGTTGTTCGGTCTCGAGAGGGCCGCCAATCCCCGCTGTGAGGCCTCATTGGTTCAGTTTAAGGCCAAGAGGACCGATGTCGAGGGTTATGCCGACGAGGCTCTTCATCGGGCGCCGTTCAAGGTGGCGAGTGATGAGTCCGTGTTCGAGGACGGAGGGGTGGCGGCGTGGCTGGCGGAGAACATTTTCTTGCCCCGCGATAGGGTGGCACTGGAGGCGGTGGAGCCCGAGGGTCTGTGTGGAACCGTGGTGATGCACGGCGTCCAGGTAGGTTTTGTAAGACGATGACGTTTTCCAGTGGATTTTGTTGAACACTCTAAATTGGTTGTCTTCTTTTCTTTTCGTTGTTCAGGCCGTCAACTTGATGCTTGGGGTGATGAGGCACGTGCCTGCCATACATAAGGCCGAGGGTGCCATAGCTAAAGTGGTGGCCGAGTTCGCCGCCTTTCGTAAGAGTGCTGGCGAGGACCTGGCGAAGGAGAGGGAGAGGGCCGGCCAATATGAGGCGGAGGTAGAGCGCCTGAAGGCGGCCCTGGCCGATAATGAGCTACAGGCGGCCGAGGCTAGAGAGAGAGCGAAGGAGCTGGAGGAGGCCCTTGGGAAGGAGGAAGTTCGTGCGGAGGGTCTGGCGGGTCGTGCCGAGGCCGCCGAGGAGGAGTTGGCTCGCAGGGTCGAGGAATTTCAGACGTATCAGGAGAAGACCGTCATTCCCACCCTCACAGATTCAATGTCCCAGGGCATGGAGAAAGGCCGGGCGGAGGGGTGGGAAGCCTGCTTGGTTCGGATAAAGGAGAAGGTGGCAGGCATGTTCCCGCCGGTTGAGCTCGACCTTGACGGGCTCGCAGCTTGCAGCGACGAGGAGGGGGATGGAGACGGAGGGGAGGGCGACGAGGTAGAGACCGGTGGGGCGGTGGGAGATTCCCCTGAAGGGGACGGGGAGGGTGTCGTGACTGGCGGAAGCGCCATCGGCGCGGGAAATGTAACCAAGTAGTTTCGTATAGGCGTTTTTTAAACAAAAGAAAGTAAAGTTATGTGGGGTTGATACCTGCACTTTTCTGGGATCTTCTATCTGTGTGTGTGCAGAAATTCCCTTTCAGAGTTACGCTTTGGTGCGGCTGTCTCTATCATGGCGTTGGGGGAGTTGTGTTAACTCCCTTTATTTCGGGTAGTGCGCTCGAGAAAATTTACAGCGGGTTAGTCTCCTTTTTCAGGGGTTGCTCCCGTGCCTAAGTGCGCCCGAGCTATAGCTAGTGGTCAACCGGGAGTAGTCTTTCCATCAGCTATTATTAATATTTTAATAAACAGGACGGGCCCGTAGGCGAGACGTTGAATCGTTCTAGTTAGGTTGACGTCCTCCTCGTATTTGACGCGTCCCTTCCCGGCGTCGTGCCCCTGAAAGGGGTGTAGAGTTACTTCAGAGGGTTCCCGCTCGGCGTAGGGGTGGATGGTTGCGTCGATGCCGGGGGCGGTGGCTTTGGCCCTCGTTCCCGGAATTGGGGGGAGAGGGAGTCCTTGGTGGTTGCTCTATCCTGCGGGGCCTTGTTGCTCCTATCGACTGGAGTCTCCGTGTGATAGGCGCGAGGGGACGTGGTCCACCGCCAATCCGTGCGTCTTCCTGGCGTATGCGGTCCAGGAGAAGTCGAGGAGTGGAAGGTGGGGCGCTACAGGTGTAAGCGGAGTAGCCTGTTGGAGTGCTCTGGCGCTCGGGGGAGAGTCCCCTGTAGTCGGGGCGACTTTGGCGGTTGTTGGGGTGCCCGATGGGGTGATTTGGCAGGTCTGTCCCGTCCATCGGGTTGTCTGCCAGCCGCGCCTGCGTCCGCGGGGCGTCCGTGGAGAGGCATGGTATGCCATTGGAGCACCAGTTCCCGTGCCTTAAGTTGTCTAGAGGAAGGAGGGGAGCAGCAGGCCGGGTGCCCTTCGTGTAAGAGGAATATCCTGTTGGGGGATCATTTACTAGGGCAGTCGGCGATACTCGCATTTTCCACGTATTTTAGGGGGGGAGAGTGGTGAAAGGATTGGGCTTTCTTCATATTCTTTCTTTCGACCCCCTCCCCTCCGAAGAGGCTGAGGGGGGGATTTATAATGGTGTATTTTCGCCTCCTCCCTTTCCTCATCGTGATGAGCTGGGGCCATCTTGGAATTTCGTTCCTTGGGGGGCGTTCCCGATGGGTGACGTCTGATGTGACTCCTCAGCTCTTGTTTTTCGGCGGGCGTGTCGTTTATCAGTGGCGCTCGTCCCGAGCGTCCTTTTGGCTGGACAAGTCATTTCAGTTGTCGGCTTTATAGGTGTCAGGCGTTACTCCTCAGTGATGGCCCCGCGTTGGGGTTGCCTCGATTCGCGGGCCCCGATTCGTTTCCTGATGTTTGTGGAGAGGGGTCGCAGGCCCTTTCTGGGGAGGGCGGGTATTGGGCCATCGCCTACCCTGCACGCTGTGGTTTGGGTGGCGAAGCTCCGTAAGCTTGCTGATCGCTCCGGGACGTACACCCAAAGAACGCAACCAAAAACTTGGTCGGCCCCGGATACACACCCGGAGAACGATTGTAGTTTTACCGCAAGCGCACGGTAAAGTGGCGAGCGGGTATCGAACACGAGGAGGTGGTGTTGGTTCCAATCTATCCTAGGTTGGTTTGACTACGAATGTATTATTGGTGGAGATGGTTATGGAATGATATAATGGAAATGGTGGTGGATGTCGGTGTCGATGATAAAGAAATCGGTCAAATATCGATTTAAATACAATATAATAAAAAAGGGAATTTACCTTGCGACGATCCTGTCACAATCGTCGGGCAAAGTATGTGGATATAAAATCAAATAAAGACGTCTAGGGCTAGGGAATCCCCACTACGGACCGTCATGCATCATTATTAATAGTGAATCTCAATATTACTAGACTTGCGTTGAGGTGAACTAGTCGCAACTTAATGTAGAACCAAGCTCACGCTCTCGCGCTATTGCCGGTCTATAGCAAACCTAGGTTAGGGCCCAATCTCTTGCAAACCCTAACCTAAGCCACTAGCATGAGGATCGACATCATCGTTCAATCGCCCCTCGAGCCCACTCTCGTGCAAACTCGAGTTACGATCTAGGTTGTGATAGCTCGTATTCGTCCAATCTCTTGCAAACGAATATGTGTATAGATTTACAATTAAAAATCCTAGCTTTGGTCCAATCTCTTGCAAACCAAATCTAGAGAAACCCAATTGTAAACCTAAATCGAATATCTAGGCCTTCCCATCGATTAGAATCCAATCTCTTGCAAATCCCAAATCGATGGAAATCCCTAGCTATCCGTAGGAAATCAATCGCAACCTAACCTCCTAGCAATTCTAGCAATTTAGAATTCATTCTTCACAAATATGAACTTAGATCCATAGGGTTCATCCCCAAACCCTAGAACAACAAATCTACTCTAGCATAGCAATAAGGATATGGGAATCAATAAAAACAATTGCTTGCATGTAAAAAGATAGCAAATCAAAGATTCAAATAATAAGAATAGAAATACTTAGCTTTGATGAAGAATTCCAATCCAAATACAAGCTTTTTGATCCAAGAGGGGGCCTAGGGCATGGCCTAACCTCTAAAAATAACTCTAATAAAACATAATGGGGGATCCCCTCTAATGGTGGCTACAAACCCCTTAAATACTCCCCCAAAACCCTAGCAAGAAACCCTAGAAAACCCCTCAAATTCGTGCCCAAAAACAGCCCAAACCGCAACTTAAAATCTGGGCCCAGGCCGCACTCGGCCGAGTGGAATATGTGACCCGGCCGAGTGACACTGACATGCAAATTCCAGCACTGCAGCATCAACTTGCAGAAATTCCCCAGATTTCATCCGACCTCCGATTTGCGCGTTCTTGGCGGCGTTGGAACCGTCATGAAGTCTACTATCCATAAAAAATATGAGAAAAATACTTTGATTGCTGGAATGATAGCAGATTTCAAAAGAGTGAGAGGCTGTCTGAAAATCTGGGCGCTGCATGTCCTCGGCATCACTCGGCCGAGTTGACTTCTATACTCGGTCGAGTGGGCTTCTCTACTCGGCCGAGTGATAGACCCTGTAAAATTCCAGTAAGTTAGGGGTCTTGGGGGGCCTGTCTTCGGAGGTGACTCGGCTGAGTGGCTTTACTCACTCGGCCGAGGGGCATTAGGTAATCGGCCGAGTCGGAACCCTCAATCGCCTGACGGATTCCAGTAAGTCTGGGATTTTTGCTTGCCGTCGTCGTGATGCCACTTGGGCGAGTGGTGTCTCCACGCTCGGCCGAGTGGGATGGCGATGCTCGGCCGAGTGCATGCTGATACTCAATCTGCTGCGTGTCCGATCTAGCCGGCCGAGCGGGCTTCTTTGCTTGGCCGAGTGACTCCTTCACTCGGCCGAGTGGCATGCTGAAAATGCCCAATCTTCTCCGTTTCTCCTCCTCGTCGCTCCTACGGAGTTCCTTCTTCTTCCACCCGTCTCCCATCACCGAATAGCCCTGAAAAGAGCCTTGGGTGACGCTCTGGAGTGGGTGCAAGTTCCTTAAGCTCCTTTTTGCTCCCGATCGCTCCATATTTCCTGAAATCCGACAAAAACAAGAAATAGTGAAAAGTAACACAATATCATCGAATAATCGTGAAAAATCGCAATATGAGCAACCGAAATGGCATGCAAATATGTAGAAAAAAGGTGTAAAATATTGACCGATCAAAATCCCCCAAGCTTACCTCTTACTCGTCCTCGAGAAAGATAAGTAGAGAGATGAACTCGGGAGATGAAAATAAAGAAAATGAAACGAAAGAAAAAGAAAGAACACGAGGTGGAAGTGGTTGCTAGATTATTCTCTCAGATCTCAAGCCATAAGCTACACATCACAATAACTTGGAAAATACGAATCACATGCTATAAGGGTTTCAAATCTTACTTAGACATGGCACTTGCAAGCTTTGAAGAGCAATAAGAGGGACTCTCTAAATTCATACAATCAATTCATATCCACATCACACATTTCATAGAATTTAATATACAAATGTTGACGATGCACTTTTCAATCAAAAGTTATAAATGAAGCATATAAGATGCACACCAAGCATGCAATAGAGAATAGAATAAAAGTCATGGCATTCACATATTTATTTCAAATCATGAAAAATCTCCATAGCTAAAGTAATTTGCTAAGTTTCAGCATTATCAAACTTCCTCATTCATGCACGTCTCCACTCTAATGTCATACTCACTCATATGGTCAAATGAATTCACCCCCCCAAGCTTAGCTTGAGGCATCGCATCTAAAGGAATATGATAGTGGAAAATGGGATTTTTGCCTTGGTTTTCCCAAGTATTTTGTGGCTCCAATAATAAGAAAGAGAAACATTTCTCTTTTTTTTTCTTTTTGAACTATTCGTTTCTCATTTTTCTTTTTGGCTTTTTGTAGGAGCTATATGATTTGTATTTTTTGTTTTTTGGCTCCTTTTTGGCTTTTTTGGACTTTTTGGAGCTAACTTTTTCGTTTGTGGGGATTTTTGGGAAATAGATGCGATATAAGTAGCTTTAGGAGGTGAACTCAAGTGACATGTAGAGAATAAAAAGATATATGTGGAGGAAGAAATAATGTAACACTCGGTTCACTATAAGATGTGCACGAACGGTTCAATAAAATAATGCTTCAACTAAAACTAATATGTAAGCATGGATATTCTCAATCATCTCAATGAAAAGTGAAGTCAAGCGGTAAAGCGCACAATCATATCAAGCATGCACCAGAAGGTGAATAAGACAATAAAACTGATGCTTCAGATATACTAATGATGCGTGAATCTTGGTGCATTTCCAACAAAAGCATACTAAACACTAATCCATGCATTCAGTTTCAATTAATATCATGCATTCATGTAGAGGAATCATCAAAAGAAATAGATTTGCAAGCACATGTGAATAGCAAGACTATGGAATACACTAAATAGCATGGCATGGAATAATAAGCCACGTGATGGTTGCTAAAGCAATAAGAGATATCATCATAAGGAACAAATCTAGCAAAAGAAGGAAAAGAAGGAAAAGAAAATGAAGAAAATAAAATAAAAGAGAGGAAAGAAGAGAAAAATCAAGCACACAATATGATGCATGAACACACATAAAAGGAAAATAAGATGGAAAATTCAAAAAGATGATGCAAAATTTTGAAAAATTCCAACAAAAACCCTAAAAATACGGTAAAAATGCAACTAATGCATCTAAATGGCATGGAAATGCACTCCCCCAAGCTTAAACTTCACATTGTCCTCAATGTGATCATAGTGGAAGAATATGAGGAACAACGATAATAATAAGGGGGTGAATGAAAAATGATGAAATGAATGACATGAAATCCTAATGCAACTACATGCACATACAATGATGTATGAGAGCGCTTTCCCCCAAGCTTATACCAAACAATCTTATTCAAATGACTCGATCAAAAATATTACGGCTTCGCTAAGCGATATCAAGTCAAACAAATAAGAAAGTAAGGTTTCACTTGAAAGAAATGCTCGGTGGGTGGTGAGCAAAAGGATGTGGCGTATTAAAATATGGAGAGGTGAATTAATATATATAATGGGTTTGAGGTGTAAAAGATTTTTGTTGCCGTCATAAGAGGTGATATTTATTCAAGCAAATCTATACGGTCCTCTCGCTGTCGAGAGAATTCGTGTTTATTTAAAGCATAAAATTTTCTACACTACTGGATTGATATCAACTATAGCAAAAGGCGGATCCAGTATCTTTGCCGGTGCAGGCAACTGCTCCAACTGCTCTTTCCGTGGCTCCGCCAGGTGCATGCATCCACGAACGCCAACGAACTCCAGCAATGCATCCTCCAGCATTCCCACAAGGACTCCACCTGTACCCTGCAGAGAATAGGATGCATCAGTTCGCTGCAAAAATTTCACCCTCATAATAAAAGTATTCCAAAGAGGATCGTCAATAGAAATATATGAAATAAATAGTGGTGGACGATACTTCCCTGGAAATAATCCAATATCCTCACGTGCCGTGATAGCTGTCTCCACGGTGTCTTCTCTATGCTGCTCAGGTAAATCTAGATCATAGGTGTGGACCCCATCAAGATGCTCCTCATCATCGTCGGACTCATCCCAGTGCACCCCTTGATCATATTCATATGTGTCCATAGGTGCTAACTCCTCGCTCTCCTCCACATATACGTCCCATCGTACCTCTTGATCGTATGTACATGAATCCTGTAAAAGGCACGATGAATCATAAAAAACATCATACACTGGAGGGAAATCAAAGATAAAGGGCGAGGGAGTAAAGAGATCTCCCTGAAGGTGAGCCATAAGCTCTGTGGGGTAGTCCTCTGCGTCAGTGGGAGGATGAGGTGGCTGCGGAAGCTCTAATGGAGGAGGATAGTGCTCGGGATCCTCATGAATGGCTGTGTCCTCGTCCCGATGCATGACCTCCTCGGTGATAAGCCCTGGCTCTGTGTGTAAGGCCTCCTCAAAAGCATGCTCTGGCTCGATAGTGTGCTCATTTGCCTTCTCATCAACTATCAATGGGGGCTCTCCCTGGGATGGTGATGCTGGCTGCTCATGTGTGTCAGCTTGTGGGGATGTATCATGTGGAGGGGAATGCCCGCAAGCAATCCGAAAATATAGTCTATCCCCCTCAAGACTGACATGGATGTCCTCCTCTATTGTTCCTGCAGCTGAAACACGGTTCATAACAAAATCTGCAAATCGCGGCTCAAATGCATCACCTGCTGTAATGCTCTCTGAACCGGTGAACCTCACTGACTCCAAGAGACCATCCAATAATCTCTGAAATGCGTCCTCCTCTGGCTGCGCATATGACTCAGTTTCTGCTTCCTTCACTGCCTCTTCGTCCATCCACTCTTCATATGCAATAGATGTATCGTAGGAAGTGGGATCGACGACGGCACATTCTGGCTCTGGTAGTAAGTCTGGCGATGCTTCTTGCCCATAAAATGAAGAGGCAGAACTGATATCTTTGGGAATCCCTTCAACCTTAAGCATGAGCATATTCATTTCAAGTTGCCTCTTCACCCGTTCCAATAGAAGGTTACCCTTTTCAAGCCCGGCTTGCACTTCAACCTGGTGTGCATGCATCTCATCAAAAAAAATCCTTTGTCTCTCATCAAGCTCGGGCCAGTGCATCTCCTCAAAAAGGTATTCGCCCATCTGAGCACTCTGATCAAAATAGTATTCTCCCATCTGAGCACTCTGATCATAATAGTATTCTCCCATCTGAGCACTCTGATCATAATAGTATTCTCCCATCTGAGCACTCTGATCAAAATAGTAATCTCCCGTCTGAGCATTCTGATCAAAATCTATGGTCCACGTAGTATAATCCATAGCACCTGATCAACAAAGATAAATACCTGGAGAAAAGATATCAGTGGCACAAAAGAATATAGAAATGATAATAATGGTGGCAGGGGTGAAAATTTCCTTTTTATTTATTTATTTTTTTTCGTAGTCTAATCAACCTAATTGTGACAAATTGGCACCAACGGAAACACCTCCCCGGCAACGGCGCCAAAAACTTGATCGCTCCGGGACGTACACCCAAAGAACGCAACCAAAAACTTGGTCGGCCCCGGATACACACCCGGAGAACGATTGTAGTTTTACCGCAAGCGCACGGTAAAGTGGCGAGCGGGTATCGAACACGAGGAGGTGGTGTTGGTTCCAATCTATCCTAGGTTGGTTTGAATACGAATGTATTATTGGTGGAGATGGTTATGGAATGATATAATGGAAATGGTGGTGGATGTCGGTGTCGATGATAAAGAAATCGGTCAAATATCGATTTAAATACAATATAATAAAAAAGGGAATTTGCCTTGCGACGATCCTGTCACAATCGTCGGGCAAAGTATGTGGATATAAAATCAAATAAAGACGTCTAGGGCTAGGGAATCCCCACTACGGACCGTCATGCATCATTGTTAATAGTGAATCTCAATATTACTAGACTTGCGTTGAGGTGAACTAGTCGCAACTTAATGTAGAACCAAGCTCACGCTCTCGCGCTATTGCCGGTCTATAGCAAACCTAGGTTAGGGCCCAATCTCTTGCAAACCCTAACCTAAGCCACTAGCATGAGGATCGACATCATCGTTCAATCGCCCCTCGAGCCCACTCTCGTGCAAACTCGAGTTACGATCTAGGTTGTGATAGCTCGTATTCGTCCAATCTCTTGCAAACGAATATGTGTATAGATTTACAATTAAAAATCCTAGCTTTGGTCCAATCTCTTGCAAACCAAATCTAGAGAAACCCAATTGTAAACCTAAATCGAATATCTAGGCCTTCCCATCGATTAGAATCCAATCTCTTGCAAATCCCAAATCGATGGAAATCCCTAGCTATCCGTAGGAAATCAATCGCAACCTAACCTCCTAGCAATTCTAGCAATTTAGAATTCATTCTTCACAAATATGAACTTAGATCCATAGGGTTCATCCCCAAACCCTAGAACAACAAATCTACTCTAGCATAGCAATAAGGATATGGGAATCAATAAAAACAATTGCTTGCATGTAAAAAGATAGCAAATCAAAGATTCAAATAATAAGAATAGAAATACTTAGCTTTGATGAAGAATTCCAATCCAAATACAAGCTTTTTGATCCAAGAGGGGGCCTAGGGCATGGCCTAACCTCTAAAAATAACTCTAATAAAACATAATGGGGGATCCCCTCTAATGGTGGCTACAAACCCCTTAAATACTCCCCCAAAACCCTAGCAAGAACCCCTAGAAAACCCCTCAAATTCGTGCCCAAAAACAGCCCAAACCGCAACTTAAAATCTGGGCCCAGGCCGCACTCGGCCGAGTGGAATATGTGACCCGGCCGAGTGACACTGACATGCAAATTCCAGCACTGCAGCATCAACTTGCAGGAATTCCCCAGATTTCATCCGACCTCCGATTTGCGCGTTCTTGGCGGCGTTGGAACCGTCATGAAGTCTACTATCCATAAAAAATATGAGAAAAATACTTTGATTGCTGGAATGATAGCAGATTTCAAAAGAGTGAGAGGTTGTCTGAAAATCTGGGCGCTGCATGTCCTCGGCATCACTCGGCCGAGTTGACTTCTATACTCGGTCGAGTGGGCTTCTCTACTCGGCCGAGTGATAGACCCTGTAAAATTCCAGTAAGTTAGGGGTCTTGGGGGGCCTGTCTTCGGAGGTGACTCGGCCGAGTGGCTTTACTCACTCGGCCGAGGGGCATTAGGTAATCGGCCGAGTCGGAACCCTCAATCGCCTGACGGATTCCAGTAAGTCTGGGATTTTTGCTTGCTGTCGTCGTGATGCCACTCGGGCGAGTGGTGTCTCCACGCTCGGCCGAGTGGGATGGCGATGCTCGGCCGAGTGCACGCTGATACTCAATCTGCTGCGTGTCCGATCTAGCCGGCCGAGCGGGCTTCTTTGATTGGCCGAGTGACTCCTTCACTCGGCCGAGTGGCATGCTGAAAATGCCCAATCTTCTCCGTTTCTCCTCCTCGTCGCTCCTACGGAGTTCCTTCTTCTTCCACCCGTCTCCCATCGCCGAATAGCCCTGAAAAGAGCCTTGGGTGACGCTCTGGAGTGGGTGCAAGTCCCTTATGCTCCTTTTTGCTCCCGATCGCTCCATATTTCCTGAAATCCGACAAAAACAAGAAATAGTGAAAAGTAACACAATATCATCGAATAATCGTGAAAAATCGCAATATGAGCAACCGAAATGGCATGCAAATATGTAGAAAAAAGGTGTAAAATATGGACCGATCACTTGCCCCGGAGGTCTTCTTTGGGGGGGAGCGAGTGCGCAGCTCGGCCCGTGCCCCTCTCCGGTTTGGGTGGCGAGGATTGGTCCTACCCCGGAGTCTTTGAGAGGGCGGGTATTGGGCCGTCGCCTCCCCGCAGCCTCTATAGTCGGACGGGTATTGGGCCGTCGCCTACCCCGCATATGGCGCTCCGGTTTGGGTGGCCAAGCTTCGTAAGCTTGCCCCGGAGGTCTTCTTTGGGGGGGAGCGAGTGCGCAGCTCGGCCCGTGCCCCTCTCCGGTTTGGGTGGCGAGGATTGGTCCTGCCCCGGAGTCTTTGAGAGGGCGGGTATTGGGCCGTCGCCTCCCCGCAGCCTCTATAGTCGGACGGGTATTGGGCCGTCGCCTACCCCGCATATGGCGCTTCGGTTTGGGTGGCCAAGCTTCGTAAGCTTGCCCCGGAAGTCTTCTTTGGGGGGGAGCGAGTGCGCAGCTCGGCCCGTGGCCCTCTCCGGTTTGGGTGGCGAGGATTGGTCCTGCCCCGGAGTCTTTGAGAGGGCGGGTATTGGGCCGTCGCCTCCCCGCAGCCTCTATAGTCGGACGGGTATTGGGCCGTCACCTACCCCGCATATGGCGCTCCGGTTTGGGTGGCCAAGTTTCGTAAGCTTGCCCCAGAGGTCTTCTTTGGGGGGGAGCGAGTGCGTAGCTCGGCCCATGCCCCTCTCCGGTTTGGGTGGCGAGGATTGGTCCTGCCCCGGAGTCTTTGAGAGGGCGGGTATTGGGCCGTCGCCTCCCCGCAGCCTCTATAGTCGGACGGGTATTGGGTCGTCGCCTACCCCGCATATGGCGCTCCGGTTTGGGTGGCCAAGCTTCGTAAGCTTGCCCCGGAGGTCTTCTTTCGGGGGGAGCGAGTGCGCAGCTCGACCCGTGCCCCTCTCCGGTTTGGGTGGCGAGGATTGGTCCTGCCCCGGAGTCTTTGAGAGGGCGGGTATTGGGCCGTCGCCTCCCCGCAGCCTCTATATGCGGACAGGTATTGGGCCGTCGCCTACCCCGCATATGGCGCTCCGGTTTGGGTGGCCAAGCTTCGTAAGCTTGCCCCGGAGGTCTTCTTTGGGGGGGAGCGAGTGCGCAGCTCGGCCCATGCCCCTCTCCGGTTTGGGTGGCGAGGATTGGTCCTGCCCCGGAGTCTTTGAGAGGGCGGGTATTGGGCCGTCGCCTCCCCGCAGCCTATATAGTCGGACGGGTATTGGGCCGTCGCCTACCCCGCATATGGCGCTCCGGTTTGGGTGGTCAAGCTTCGTAAGCTTGCCCCGGAGGTCTTCTTTGGGGGGGAGCGAGTGCGCAGCTCGGCACGTGCCCCTCTCCGGTTTGGGTGGCGAGGATTGGTCCTGCCCCGGAGTCTTTGAGATGGTGGGTATTGGGCCGTCGCCTCCCCGCAGCCTCTATAGTCGGACGGGTATTGGGCCGTCGCCTACCCCGCATATGGCGCTCCGGTTTGGGTGGCCAAGCTTCGTAAGCTTGCCCCGGAGGTCTTCTTTGGGGGGGAGCGAGTGCGCAGCTCGGCCCGTGCCCCTCTCCGGTTTGGGTGGCGAGGATTGGTCCTTCCCCAGAGTCTTTGAGAGGGCGGGTATTGGGCCGTCGCCTCCCCGCAGCCTCTATAGTCGGACGGGTATTGGGCCGTCGCCTACCCCGCATATGGCGCTCCGGTTTGGGTGGCCAAGCTTCGTAAGCTTGCCCCGGAGGTCTTCTTTGGGGGGGAGCGAGTGCGCAGCTCGGCCCGTGCCCCTCTCCGGTTTGGGTGGCGAGGATTGGTACTGCCCCGGAGTCTTTGAGAGTGCGGGTATTGGGCCGTCGCCTCCCCGCAGCCTCTATAGTTGAACGGGTATTGGGCCGTCGCCTACCCCGCATATGGCGCTCCGGTTTGGGTGGCCAAGCTTCGTAAGCTTGCCCCGGAGGTCTTCTTTGGGGGGGAGCGAGTGCGCAGCTTGGCCCGTGCCCCTCTCCAGTTTGGGTGGCGAGGATTGGTCCTGCCCTGGAGTCTTTGAGAGGGTGGGTATTGGGCCGTCGCCTCCCCGCAGCCTCTATAGTCGGACGGGTATTGGGCCGTCGCCTACCCCGCATATGGCGCTCCGGTTTGGGTGGCCATGCTTCGTAAGCTTGCCCCGGAGGTCTTCTTTGGGGGGGAGCGAGTGCGCAGCTCGGCCCGTGCCCCTCTCCGGTTTGGGTGACGAGGATTGGTCCTGCCCCGGAGTCTTTGAGAGGGCGGGTATTGGGCCGTCGCCTCCCCGCAGCCTATATAGTCGGACGGGTATTGGGCCGTTGCCTACCCCGCATATGGCGCTCCGGTTTGGGTGGCCAAGCTTTGTAAGCTTGCCCCGGAGGTCTTCTTTGGGGGGGAGCGAGTGCGCAGCTCGGCCCGTGCCCCTCTCCGGTTTGGGTGGCGAGGATTGGTCCTGCCCCGGAGTCTTTGAGAGGGCGGGTATTGGGCCGTCGCCTCCCCGCAACCTCTATAGTCGGACGGGTATTAGGCTGTCGCCTACCCCGTATATGGCGCTCCGGTTTGGGTGGCCAAGCTTCGTAAGCTTGCCCCGGAGGTCTTCTTTGGGGGGGAGCGAGTGCGCAGCTCGGCCCATGCCCCTCTCCGGTTTGGGTGGC
Source organism: Scilla litardierei (assembly GCA_030789695.1). Classification (NCBI taxonomy): domain Eukaryota; kingdom Viridiplantae; phylum Streptophyta; class Magnoliopsida; order Asparagales; family Asparagaceae; genus Scilla; species Scilla litardierei. The sequence continues at coordinate 10,737,238 of CM061137.1, read as the reverse complement.
GAGGATTGGTCCTACCCCGGAGTCTTGCGCATTTTGAACTGAAATTTTCATGCAAAAAAGGCGAAATTCGAAGATACGAAAGGGGACAAGATATTTCATTCATGACTTACAGTTTCCGGCTATATCACGACCGGCGCTCCATGTCCTTCTGAGTGATTAGCCCGTCCTTCTCAGGGGGGGGCTTTGGGGGGCGCGGTCGGTCATGTTCCCCTCCGCGGTGCCATCGGCTGGAGCTAACTCTGGATGGTAGGGGTCATACCTCCGCCCGGTCAAGTCGATCCTCAGGTTCATCTCTGGTCCCTTGTGCTTGGTCGACCCCATGTAGCAGCTCCTAGACAGCTTCTGGCTTCCCGTACGATCCCAACCCCTCGGGGGGTTTGGAACTTGACCATCTGGTGGAGAAGGCTGGGGAGCGCTCCGATGGCCGCCATGTAAGGTCGTCCTATGATCCCGTTGTATGCCGACGCAATGTCGACCACAGCGAACAGTGTCATTCGAGTGACGACCTGCGGCTCTTCTCTGAGGGTTATCGGCAAGGTGATCACTCTCGCGATGGGGGTCGAGTGACCGGTGAAGCCGACGAGGGGTCCGGTACAGGGTCTCAGGTCCGTCGGCCTTAACCCCATCTTTTCGATTGTGGACATGAACAGGATGTCGCAGGAGCTCCCTGTGTCGATCAGGAGGCGACTGACGATGGCCGTCCCAATCTGGGCCTCGATGACGATGGCGTCGTCGTGGGGCAGTTCGACTCCCTCTTGATCCTCGTCGCTGAAAGTAATGGAAGGGTAGGCCATCCTTCTCCCTCTCGGATCCCCTCCAAGACCCGCCTTCATCACTTGTCTCGCGTACGCCTTTTTGCTTGACGACGATGCTCCTCCGGAGGATGGCCCGCCGCATATCGTGTTTATGCGCATGACGGGTTTCGGGGGGTGAGGCTCTTCCCGCTCGCCGTTTGCAGGAGGGTCTGCCCTCCGTGCCCTTCGGTGGTTCCCCTCCTCTCGGTCTGGTCTCCTGCCCCCGAGGAAGCCCCCCAGGTGGCCCGCCTGGATCAGCCGCTCGATTTCCCTTTTGAGGGTGAAGCAGTCATCGGTGTCGTGGCCATGGTCCCGGTGGTACCGGCGGTATTTTTTGAAATCTCTCCAGGCCGGATCCGACTTCATTTCTCGGGGTGGCTCCGGCAGCAGTCCAGCTCTTGTAGCCGCTGCCATCACCTCGATCAGGGGGGCATTGAGTTGCGTGTAATGTGCTCGCAGGGGGCCTTCTTGTCTCGGGACGATTCGGGGGGGGGCCCTTGGGCCGGGGCGAACTCGCGCGCCGGGCCAGGGCGATCTTGTGGGCGAGGCCCCGGCGGTTCCCGCCTTGGTCGGGCCAGCTGGTCGCGACCTCGGTGCCCCTCTTCTTGCCTTGGCCGAGGGTGTGACCGGGGCTCGCCTTGGGATGGTTTCACCGGGGGGAATAGGGCCTTTGTGCCGAGAGTCTCTTCGGCCAACGCATGCCTCTTCGCCATAGCAACCAACGCCTCGTAGTCGGTCGGCGGATCCCAGAGCAAGGATTTGTGGAGGCTCCGAGTCCGCAACCCTGTTTTGAAGGCCAGCATAAGCACCTCATCGCCACATGTCACCACCGCCCGTCTCTCATCCTAAAAGCGGCGGAGGTATCTGCCTGTCGTCTCCCCCTCCCCTTGGACTATCGTGCTGAGATAGTCTAAGGGCTTCTTTTTTGTCCGCCCGGCCCGAAACTCTTGGCAGAACTTGTGGGACAGCTCGCCAAAGCTCCTAACGGATCTCGCAGGTAAGCCGAAGTACCAGTCCAACGCGGTGTCCCTTAGGCTTTGGGAGAAATGCCGGCATAGGAACGCCTCATCCACATCCTGCGCCTCCATTGCCCCCCGGTACTGCTGCACGTGCGTGAGGGGGTCGCCTCTTCTGTTGTATGTGGCCAAGTGGGGGGGGTTTGAACCTTATGGGTCTCGGAGCAGACGTAATCCACCGTGCAAGCGGCGTGGCCTCCTCCGGATAGGTAGGGCGATCGGGCGCATCCCCTCTCTGCCATTCGGGGGTCTGGCTTCGGTCGCGCCTCGGCCGCCGACGGTCCTCCGGCCCCGGGGAGTAGCACGACGGTCGCCTGGCAGGGCTCCTTCCTCGGGTCGAGGATTCGATGGGTTGCGGGCTATCGTTCTCCCAGCACCAGCGCCTCCCGGCCAGCTCCCCTCGGGCCTCCATCCGCTCCTGATTCTCTCGCAGAAGCCTTTCGCGCTCGGTGGTAAGGAAGCGTAGTTGTCGACAAATGGCTTCCTCGCGCAGGGAATCGGAGGGGTGGTGCAGGCGATGCGGGCTGCCTCCTCCTGGTGGGGACCTGGTCAACAACGGGTCCCGCCCGTCCCCGAGCCGCCGACCCGTCGCCGTCACCTCCAGGATTTCTCGGTTGCTCCTGTTCTCCCTCCTTAGCCTCTCGCGCTCCGCGATGATGAGGCGGAGCTGGCGGTGGGCGGCCTCTTCGTCCTGGTAGGCCCTTCGGGCGGTCTCGGCCGCTTCGTCCAAACGCCTTTGCACGGCGGCCGCCTCCCCCAGGCGCCTCCACCGCCGTGCAACTTCCACCTCCTCTTCCAGGAGCCTCTGCTGGGCCGCAACCTCCTCGACGAGCCCCCTGTTCTCCCCCTCCTCCTTGAACTGAGGGTGGAGATTCCGCCTCACGTTCTGGGGCTCCGCGGGGCCGGGCTGAGGCTCCGCCCCCGCCACCGGGTAGCCTCCCCTGGCCTGAGTGACGGCCTCGAAGCTCTTTAGGACGGCGTGGGCCGAAGTATGTTCAGTCTCGGTGCCCATCCCCAGAAGGGGGTCAGGCGTCGGGGTGATTAGTAGAGAGAGCGGCTCCTGACCCACGGGATCCTTGCCGTGGTCAGGTTTCCGAGAGATCGGTATGGAGTCTAACATGGGTGTGACCCTTCGTTCCCACAGACGGCGCCAATTGTTACGAGGTGGAACTCGCGTACAATGAATTTGTATTGTGGAGAACCAAGGGCACGGTGGTTATGTTGAGAAGAGGGTTTAGGTGGGCTGTTTAACAAGTGATTAGTGGGGTGAAGAGGTTGGACTTGCCACCGGGGGTGGCCACGGAGTCGAATCTCACCGGACGCGACGGAGGAAGATTGAATGGCAGAAGGCTGAAGTTGATGTCGACCAAGGGGCAAGCTTTCCTGCAGCACGAGCAACTCGTCAGAAGGGCGGGGTTGGGGTCCAACCCTTAGCCCCTCCGATGCCTAAGTCAGTAATAGGACTTAAAACGGGGGCTAGGCACGCCGGTCGGACTAACGGTGTGTCGACCGCACGTGGCAAGCTATAGGTGGGAGAACAAAGATATGGATGACCTTTGCTCTCGTGTGTGAATGATAGATTGAGAGGGAATTTCCCAACCCCCTCGCCGTAAGAGGAGAGGGGGTATTTATACCTGACGGGAGATGACTAGGAGGGAGATGACTAGGCGGGGCTGACCTGGCATGCTGGCCAGACGCGCTGAGCCGGCTCGGTTGTCAGCGGAAGCTTCGGACAAGGACGTCCGGAACAGGAGTGCCTGACCTGCTTTTGTCAGACGACGCAACGGCCAGGGGCACTTTTGTCAGGGCGTCAGGGCCGAAAGCATTAATTGTCAGGGGGCTTAGCTGCCAGGGGGTGCTTTGTCAGACGGTCGGGCGGCGTTAGTGTCAGTCGTGTCCTTATCCTAGGTTGTTTGTCGTTGGTGGCGAACTAAAGGTTGGGCTATGTTATCCTAGGCGTCGCGGTTCATGGGAATCAGACGGGTCGTCTGGATCGGGGGTTGTCCGGCCCGGCCGCGCCCCCTGTTCGGTCGCGGGCTATGGTTCGTTGGCACGGAAGGATACGCCCGTGCCTATGTCCGCAGGCCCAGCAGTGCTGTCCGGGCGTTCCCCAAGCGCACTGCCCCTGGCGGGTCGAGCAACTGCGGTTGTACGCCTCGGCCGGGTGGGGGGGTGCTGTGAGGTGTGCCTGTTTCCATGTAGCTTCGGATTTTCCGGGGTGGCGGCCCTTTCGTGAAGTGGAGAGTCCACGGGGTATGTCGGCGGAACCGGGTGGGTGTCGGACTCTTACGATCTTTAGGTCGTAACAGAGTCTAATGAAGGTTGATCTAAAGATATCCTAAGACTGAAATGAAGATGTGTGTGTGCTCCAACAAAGTTCTACTTCTAAGCTACATACTAGAAGAGAAACAAGAAAGTTACATTTGACGAACTCTCTCTTTTTTCCAACACATGAGTTTGGAGTCTTCTAGGAGCTTCAATCACCATCTACGATCATCCAAATCACTTCATTTGCTTTCAATGATCTTTGAGTGTCATCCATTGTAAATAGATCTTCATAATAAGCTTAGGCAATGGATTACCTGTAAATAGGGGATTAGTCACAAGTATTTATGTTTGCTCATCATTAACACCACGTAGGGAGAAGTCCAATACTCAACATTCTCCCCTATTTTGACGATGACAAACAAACATGAACAAAAAGATAAATAATTGTGCTTAAAGAAAACTTTTTATCCTACATAGATGCCAATCAAGTTAATCAATAAATATTAGGGCATCTGTATATCAAATGAAGAAAATAAGTAGGATATGCATGAATGAAATGAATCCATGAGATTTAAAATCCATATTCATTATATCTTACTCCCCCTGAATCAAGCAACTTCAATCTTAGATTCAAGTGTTATAAGACTATACTTAGCACATTCATTATGGATCGGTCTGTTTATTTCTCTCCCCCTATGGCATTATCCAAAAGGCGGGAGTAAAATAACAACAAAAATCGTGCTAAATAAGAACTAGCAACAGTTACAAGAGTCTAAATATATATAAAACAAAAACTCATAAAACCACATTATAAACTTTGGTGATTAGAGGAATGTGAGTCCAACATCAACATTGTATTTATGTCTAGAAGTTTGAGATACACGAAGGAAAAAAATATCGTCTCAAATCACATCACATATAGAATATTGCATACATGGAGACAATATCACTAAATTCACACAAATATGATCAGCAATTTATACAATGTGGGAAACTGAACGAAGAAACTGCAAGATCATACACACACACACACACACACACACATCATGATCCATACACCATCACTACACAAAATAATCATCATACATACAACATTGAACTACTCAACCCTAACCAAAACAAACAAGAATCCTAGTTTAAGGGTGAGTGTCCAAAACAGAAACAGCAGCATCAGTCAATATGGATGAGTGATGGATCTGAGGGACGACCAGACTGGGGAAACATCAGTCTGGCGGAGCGACGGGTAGGGCAAGCTCGAGCCTTCTTCTTGGTTGACGATGCACCCGCGGCAGAGGTTTCCGCCTGAGCACGAACGAGGGTCAGGACCTCAGAAGGAATAGGCACAAGGCCTGGAGGAGGGGGAGAGCAACATGGGCAGTATCCTCAGACGGAGGAAACAAGGCCTAAATTTCGGCATGAATGGGGAACCCATGAAGCACGAAAGACTTGTACTGAAGCTCGAGAAGGAGAGTGAACTTCTGATCCATAGAGGCAGCAAGATTCTCGATAGAAGTGACACAGTCACACAATTGAGCGAGAAGGAAATCCTCTAGAGGTACAGACGGAGGTGTATGGGAAGGTTGATCGGCTGGCTACGAAGTGGGTTCAGCGACATTTGCTGAGGGAATAGGGTCACCAACCAGGATATCCAAGAATTCCCCAGACGATGGAGGCGAAGAGGCTTCCATTAAAACCAAGAGACAGAATCTAGGTTACGCAAGCGTTGATAAACGAAAAGGGGAAGATACCTTAGACTCGTCGACTGACAAGAGTCAATTGAGAAAGCAGTCGAAGGAGAGAGTCACTCGACGAAGCACTAAGAGACGCAAACGACAAAACGACAAGAGGAGGTGACGGAAAACGCCGGTGAAGCGATCACTGAAGGTTCGAATGAGGGAGACGAATGGTTTTTCAATCGGAAGAGAGAGAGAACGTTCAATCGAAATGAAGGTTCTCGTTGATATATCTAAGGGGCAAAGGAATCTAGGCCGTTGTATCTAAGAATCGACGGCGCAGATCGAAATAATGAACCGCCACATTAGGAGACAGTCGACTGATGAACAATAAAAAGTCGACTGGTTGAAGTGATAAAACATGAGCTTAGGTTGACAGATAGTCGACTGTTAGGTAACATACAATCGCTTGTCCGTGAAACAGTCGACTGTATTATACTCATCAGTCGACTAACTGAGAATCAATAAAACCGATGAAAAAACAGAGACTACTGATGAATTGGACAGGCGCCTGATGACTAAAATGCAGTCGCCTGTTGATCCAACAGTCGACTGTAAAGTCGTCATCAGTCGCTTGGGCGAAAGATACAGTCTGTTGAAAGAGAAGATAGAGTAGGGCAGTCGACTGTCAAAGAAAAGATAGTCGTCTGTCCTGGTCCAAAAAATGAACAATGAGGTTAAAATCCAGAGGACATACACAACTCACCCTAGGACCTATACTCTAACACAAATCCATCATAAAATCAATATCAAAAGATAAATCATTTATTACACAAATCTCTTAAGACAATCCGAAAACTCATGAAAACAACGAAATCTCAATAGCCTTTCTTAAAACCAATATATGATATATCAAATGAAGAGAGGCAACATGATGATATGGGTTCAAAAGATGATATAACAAGCAAGTTGAACTCCTAAATCTCATATTCACCCATAATCCCTAATTTTCCACGCAACCTCACAAATGAATCTTCTTTAAGAGGTTTTATGAAGATGTCGACAATTTGTTTTTGGGTTTCAATGTACTCTAAGATGATGTCCTTCTTAGCTATTTGTTCATTGATAAAATGGTGTCTCACATCTATGAGTTTGATACGGGCGTGATGTGTCGGATTCTTGGAAAGGCATATAGCACTTTGGTTATCAACCATGATAGGGCAAGTATCACAATTGACACCATAGTCCTTAAGAGTGCGTCTCATCCAAAGAACTTGTGCACATGCAAGACCCGTGGTAATATATTCTACTTCAGTCATGGACAATGATACCGAGTTCTGTTTCTTGGAGAACCAAGAAATTATGGAATTTCCTAGAAAATGGCAAGTGCCACTAGTACACTTCCTATCGGATTTGCATCCGACAAAGTCGGCATCACTATATGAGATTAACTCATATGTGCTAGATTTAGGGTAAAGTAACCCATAATCTAGTGAATGATTGAGATAACGAAAGATTCGTTTAACTGCAATCAAGTGTGACTCCTTAGGTCTAGCTTGATATCTAACACACAAGCATACGAAAAACATGATATCGGTCCTACTAGCAGTTAAATAGAGTAAGCTACTAATCATACCTCGATACAGACGAACGTATACATCTTTTCCGTTCTCATCCTTGTGTAGATGGGTTGTCGTACTCATGGGAGTCCTTTTGCTGGAAGATGGTTCCATCCCGAATCGCTTAATTAGCTCCCCTATGTACTTGGTTTGATGTATGAAAGTCACATCCTTCATTTGTCGAATTTGTAGTCCAAGGAAGTAGTTAAGCTCACCCATGTGGCTCATCTCGAATTCATCCTGCATAGACTTAGAAAATTCTTGGCAAAGATTAAAGTTAGTAGAACCAAATATAATATCGTCTACATAAACTTGAATCAATAGGATGTCATTTTCATAATCCTTAATGAAAAGTGTTGAATCAACTTCACCCATTTTAAAACTTAAATCAAAAGAAAGGTCTTGATTCGATCATACCAAGCTCTAGGAGCTTGTCTCAACCTATACAACGCTTTCTTGAGTTTGAAAACATTATTTGGAAATTTTTATTAATGAAACTAGGTGGTTGAGAAACATACACTTCTTCATTAAAAATACCATTTTAAAATGCACCTTTAACATCCATTTGAAATAATTTGAAATTCTTATGAGATGCAAAAGATAAAAGCAATCTAATAGCTTCTAATCTAGTTACGGGGGCAAAGGATTCTTCAAAATAAATACCTTCTTCTTGCCGGCAGCCTTGAGCTACTAACCTTGCTTTGTTCCTTGTGATGAACTCATTCTCATCGGTCTTGTTCTTGAAGATCCACTTGGTCCCAATAACTTGGTGACCACTTGGAAGAGGAACGAGCTCCCAAACTTCATTTCTCTCAAATTGCATTAGCTCTTCTTCCATTGCCAATATCCAAGAGCTATCCTCACATGCTTCTTGGATATTCTTTGGCTCAATGGTAGAGACAAATACGCAATGAGAGAATTCTTCAATTCTAGACCTCGTTCGAACACTCACACCAATATCTCCAATAATTTGGTCATATGTATGGTTGCGAACTGTTGGGTAAGCTTTGGGAATTCCTGCAGCACTTGGAACATCTTCAACAATCTCATCAGTAGTGTTAGTCTCAATAAAAGAATCATTAATCTTAACGTTACTAAGAGAATCACTTATAGCATCTACACTATCATCAATAACATGAGGGGAATCAAAATCTTCATAAAATGATACGTGTAGTGATTCCTCGATCGTTGAAGAGGTTTTGTTGTATATCCAGTAGGCTTTGCTACGTGTGGAATATCCAACAAAAATTCCTTCATTGGATCTTGGCTCAAATTTATCTAAGTTACCAAAGGTGTTCTTGATAAAACATTTTGAACCAAAAACTCGAAAATATTTAACTTGAGACTTTTTGTCATAAAATAACTCAAAACAAGTTCTGTTTGTTCGGGATCTCACTAGGATCTTATTTAGCATATAACATGTCGTGTGCACTGCTTCTGCCCAAAATTGTAGTCCAAGATGACTATCATGGAACATGGTACGAGCACACTCAATAAGATTCCTATTCTTTCTCTCTACAACACTGATCGGCCCCGGGCGTACACCCAAAAGATCGACCGTGTAGTTTTACCGCAAGCGCACGGTGTAGCGGCGAGCGGGTATCGAACACAGGGAGGACGTATGACAGTGCCTTCTCCGAACAACCTGGCTATAAGGACAGAAAAGAGGGAATTTGCCTTTCGGCGATCCTGTCACACTCGTCAGACAAAGTAAAGAGATATCAAATCAAATAAAGACGCCTAGGGAATAGGGAATCCCCGCTACTCACTGTATCTCGTCAATGTGATTCATTGGTATCACAATTGCTAGGGTAGAATCTCGGATGAACTAGTTGCAACTGAATGTAAAACCTAGCTCACGCTCTCGCGCTGTTACCGGTCTATAGCAAACCTAGGCTCAGGCCCAATCTCTTGCAAACCCTAGCCTAGGCAAGCTAGCATTAGGATCAACGTCATCGTTCAATCGCGTCCCGAGCCCACTCTCGTGCAAACTCGGGCCACGACCTAGGTTGGGATAGTTCCTACCCGTCCAATCTCTTGCAAACGGGTATCGGTATAGAATCGCAACCGAGAACCCTAGTATCGGTCCAATCTCTTGCAAACCGATACTACGAAAACTCAATTTCAACCCAATTCAGATTTCTAGGGTTTCCTATCGAATTGGGATCCAATCTCTTGCAAATCCCAATCGATATGAACACCTAGCTATCCGTAATATATCGATCCCAAACTAACCCTAATAGCAATTCTAGCAATAGTTCTACCAAATCATCACAAATCGGAAATTGGGCTCGTAGGGTTCATCCCCACGCCCTAAGACGTTAGGACTACTCACAAATCATTTCACAAATAGAAGAATAATCAATTGGAATAGCAATAGAATTCATAGCAATACTCAAATAAGCAATAAAAATAAGATTTTTAATGAAGAGGGAGACAAACCAATAGAGTTCTCCAAGAATCCAACAAAAATAACTTTTTCTCTCCTCTCCAATCACAAGAATCAAAAGCTAAAAAGTTTAATCTAAAAGGCTGCCCAAAAAGTAAGGAAAAGCTCTCTAACCTAGGTTAAAAACTGGGGTTAAATACCCCCCAAAATCGCCCAAAAAACTGTGACAAAATTGCCCCTGCGCAGCCTGAAAATCGCAATTTACGCTACAGGCAGCGCGGCTCACTCGGCCGAGTGACAAAAGTCGCTCGGCCGAGTGGGAGACCCTGAGAATTTCCAGTAAGTCTGGGGTCTTGGGGGTCTTCACTTCGGGGGTCACTCGGCCGAATGAGTTGTCGTCACTCGGCCGATGGGCTTCTCTTCACTCGGGCGGTCGGCAATTGCCACTCGGCTGAGTGGGTCTTCTGATGCTCAGACTGACGAAAAACAGTAAGTTGGCTCTTTTTGAGGGGCGTCGTCTGAGTGCCACTCGGGCGGACGGAGTTTCGTCACTCGGCTGATGCGGCTTCTGATGCTCGGCCGAGTGCACACTTGGAGCGTGTCTGATCTGGCCGGCCGAGCGGGGTCTCGCTGGTCGGCCGAGTGACTCCTTCACTCGGACGAGTGAGACACTGAAAATGCCCATTCTGAGTGTTTTTGCCTCCTCGTCGCTCCTACGACGTTCTTTCTTCTTCCGCTCCTATCCAATAGCAAAATACCCCTCGGGGAAGTCGTCGGTGACACTCTGGAGTAGGTGTATCTCGGAATCACTCCAAATCGCTCAAAATCTCCTGAAATATGACAAAAACAACAAATCGTGAAAAGTATCGCAATATTGTCGATAAATCGTGAAAAATGTGATTTGAGCGATCTAAATGGCATGCAATGATGCGGAAAAAAAAGTGTAAAATACGGAGTGATCAAAATCCCCCAAACTTACCTCTTACTCGTCCTCGAGGAAGATAAGTAAAAGGCGAACCCGGTGGATTCAGAAAACGAAAACGACGAAAAACGGAAAACGAAAAACGAAGAAGAAAGAAGAAAGCGAAGAGGGAAGCTGCTAGATCATTTTTCTCAGGACGTGGGTTTTGTTTACTCATATAGCATGCGCCGAATGTAAAACACATGTCAAAGACTTTTATTTCGATATCATAGTATAATGGTGCAAATAGAAATAGAAAACCCAAGAATATTGATATAGCATGAAAAACGGAATAATTCTAAAATTAACATCGTCTGAATCATTTAAAGCGGTATACAATATCGCAGATCACACACTTTTCAATTGAATGCTTTCTATGAGGAGTATAAGAATATCACGCAATATAATAGAAAGAATAGAAAAGCGTGGGTTTCATGAAATGAGTGCTAGGCATAGATTTCTGGATTTCGTGAAGCTAAAACAATCACACCGAGTATAGAATATTACTTAGCCTAGGTTGTCATGCACCGTCAAGTAGTCACTCTCTCACACATCATTGGATTCTCTCCCCCAAGCTTATCTATAAGCGTGGTGGTACAAAAACGATATTTACATCCCCATTTTTATGAAGCTCCAAATGCAAAATAAAAATAAAAATAAAAAGAGGGGGAGGAAAGAGAGAAAGCATATGAGATGGGATCGTTTATTGAGATTCTTTTCTCTTTTCTCTTTTTTTTTTCTTTTCTTTTTCTCTTTTTTCTCTCTTTTTTTTATTATTTTTTTATTTTATTTTATTTTTTTTTCATATAGCATATATACACAATGATCCCAAATCAAAGAGAAATAAGGATATACAAGAATTTTTCTTTTTTTCTTTTTTTTGGTTTTGGGAAATTTGGAGCTAGGATTTAATAACGGGGGAAATGCCATATATTAGAATCGCTAAGGGGAGATTCACCAATGATTTTAAAATAGAGAATTGATGTTCAAGATATGTGGAGAAAGAAATAAATATGTCTCTCAGTTCACTCTATAAGACGTGCACGACAACTTCAGCAGGGTAATCTAATCTACTCGGTTTCGATCACAAAAAAGCAAAACTAATCCAGATTTATCATAGCTAACATCATTCAATCATCCTGAAGTGAAATGTATAAATCATGCAAATAGAAGTGATATAGGAAAAGAAAACGGTACTCCAGATATAAGCATTCAATGCGTGAATCTTGGTGTGTTTTCTGCGATAGCATACATATGAATATTCAGACTCAGCTAATAATAAAATTTCATCCATTTTCATACGGAAAAAGTGTGGGTTACTATCTCTAAATGCAAGGCAAATCACAGCATATGATATCAGAAATAAAATCTAAGACACGACAAATATAGCATGCATATAGAGAAAGCCAACTCCACGTCATCATCATCACAGAAAAGTCATCTCTAGCATGAGATGAAAAGAAATAAAGATAAAGAGGGAAAATAAAGCTATTTACAATGCAGCACACGAAAAAAATGAGAAAAAAACGTGATGCATGGTAAAAAAAGGAAAAAGTGATGAAAGTGAGTGGAAAAGCGGAAAATGGCGTGAAAAAACCAAAAATAAAGGTGGTAAATCGAAAAGCGTGAGAACTCACTCCCCCAAGCTAAAGTGCACAGTGTCCTCAATGTGCGAAGTGTGGCACACCGAGAGACGTGTAATGTGAGGGGAAGGTGAGGATGCATGCATGATGAAAAAGAAAATAAAAATAACGAAATGAAAAATATGATGCGGACATGATGCATGCAGATATAGGAGTGAATCAGATATAAAAGTGTGACACCAAAAACTCTCCCTCTCTCCCAAAAATGATATAGAAAGATATGAACAAAATGTGGACCCAAAACAGTGAGGGGAGGGGGGGTGGGCAAAAATCATCATGACCCAGCAGAGACGGGCAGCATGACGGCAAAAAAGATCAATGGCATCAAGGGTGCCTAAGAGGGTGGGGCTGCGCCGTCTCCGTCCTGAGGCGGAGGTGGTGGTGGTGGTGGTGGTGGGGGAGCAGTCTGCTGGGTGGGGGTGGGGGTGGGTGTGGTAGCAGGCTGGGTGTGTGTAGGAGTGGGGGTGGGTACCTGCTGGGTGGGTGTGGGTACGCGAGGAAGCTGCTCGAGAATCTGAGTGAGGCAATAGTGAATGCCTGGAAGTAGGTCGAAGCGGCTGGCCATAGCGGTGACGGTGGCAGACATGGTCCTGAGGTCACCTCTGAGGGCACTCACCGCCCCCTCGAGAGCACGAATGCTCTGAAGTACAGTGTCGGGGGGAGGTGGTGCAGAGGGACGCACCTGTCTGTGCTGTGCAGGACGGGGCTGGCGGACTCGGGTGGTGTAGTGGATGGGCTCAGCAGGCATGTGGAGGAAGGGTGCTGTGCTCAAAAGTGTGGGCCTAGCCTTAGTGCGAGGCTGGGGCGCAGGCTGGTATGAGGTGGAAGCAGCAGCAGCGGAAGTGGAGTATAAAAGTGGCGACGAGGCGGCCAGAGAGGTCAGTGACACAGACGTGGGAACAGACGTCACGACACTCTCGGAAAAAACGGCTGCGGTGGAGACAGAGGTGACAACCACGGTCTCCATGACGACAGCAAAAAAGGGCTCACCGCTCTCAACTATAGTAGGTGGGCGCTCGGGTAGGGCGGAGCAAAGGGGCTCAACGGACAGAGGGCCAGCTGTGGTGGGAGTGGTGGTGGGCGTGGAGGTAGTGGAGGTGGTCTCAGCGAGTGTACTCCCGACACCGGCAGAAGTGTGGACAGAGGTGTCGGGAGCAGCAGAAATATCAGGCTGCTGAGGGGCCACGTGGTCAGTGGGAGCAGCGTGTGCAGTGTGGGCCTGCTCAGCCTCCTCGACCTCGAGCACGTAGGCGGCGGGGATCAGAAGATCCATCGCCGGAAGCCAGTCCACCTGTGCTGGTGCTATCTGTGTCTGAGCTGGGCTCGGAAGGATCATGTAATCAGCACCGTAGGGACCGTGCAACCAAACCCAGTGCCGTTGACCGTGCGGACGTAGCATCTTCATCCGGGCCATGACGTCTATGGACAGTGAAGTGGGGCCCGGGGCTCGTCGCAAGTCAGCCGGAAGGTCCTCGCCGGTCATCAGGGTGAGCAAGGTGATCAGACCGCCGCAACATATCAGTGAGCGAGCGCTCACCGATACGATGATGCGGTCCAAAAACCAGCTCGCAATATCAATCACGACGGTGGGGACCAACTCGTCACTCTCCCTAGCTAGAGCTCTGGGGCGCGTCATCGCATAGAGCATATAAAGCTCTGGCGTGGACATCGTCCCAGGCTCATACCTCGCCAAAAAGGTAGTCGTCATAAGGCGCTGAGCTATGCGGAGGCAGGGGTGGACGATGGCCGAGGCCTTGGCCCTACTAGGGTCAAAGGCAGCTGGTAAACCCGTGATCCGGGCCCAGAAAGCATGGGAATCGAAGGAAGGTGGGGGAATGTGAGTGGGGGCGTAACCACGGTCAGCCCCGGGGACATCGGGCCACGAAAAGAAAGCTCTCATCATACCGAGAGTGACCTGGCACTCTCGGTCCATGAACCTAAACGAGCATCCCTCGTCGGTCCGGGCGATAGAACTAAGCACCTTAAGTGTCGGACGGACGAAGGTGTCCGCCGACACCTGGAAAAAATCTCACCAACCCACGTTGTCATACAACGTGAGCATCCCCTCAAGTACCCCCAGGTGTCCTAGGTCTGCAAGGTGTGCGAACCTGGAGGGTACAATCGAGCGCTGGGAAATGCGCTCAAAAACGACGCGGAGTGTGTCGTCCCGGAACGTAATCCCCAGCGGCCAGACAAGTGGAGCCGGTGGTGGCAGTGGGTCGGCAGGGAGTGGCTGTGCGGGGTGAACGGGCTCTGCAGGCTGTGCGGGGTGTGCAGGGTCTGCAGGCTGTGCGGGGTGAACGGGGTGTGGTGGTGTAGGCGGAGGAGAGTCTTCCACCTCGTGGGAGGGGCCGGGCTCATCCGGCCGCTTCTGCTTAGCGGAAGCTCTCCTGGTGCGAGGCCGTGTCCGGGGCAGCATGTGGGCCCTAGGTGCTCACCAAAAGCAGTAAAAATACAGCGTGCAAAAATAAATGGAACGAGTATACCGTGACACGCCGCGAGAGCAAAGAAGTGGATGCGTACGAAGACCACGCCTCCACGAAGCCAAAATCGCTCCCCGGAAGCTCCCCTGGGCTCCCCTAAGCTCCCCAATATACCCTGCACATCAAACGAAGATATCAACGAGTAATATTCAAAATGTATGGGGGGTCAGGGGTATAATAGATAGAAATCGAATTTAATTTGGTTTAGGGGTTCGTTAAACACACGGATCATCGAAAAATACACAAAACAGGAGAAAATTGGGCGATAACGCGTTACCGGAGTTCGGCCGGAGGTGGGGTCGCCGGCGGCGACTCGAGCGAGGCGGAGGGGGCGTCGGCCGGCGGTGGTCGGCCGAGCGCGGTGGCGGCGAGCGAGGTCGGGCGAGCGAGGGGTGGGCAGCGGGCGAGGGATACGATCGGTCGCGATTTTTGGGATTTCTCTCGTTTCGAAAAACGCGCCGACCCGTTCCCCTTTATATAGGAAAAGTTACGACTCGGCCGAGTGACTAAGTCGCTCGGCCGAGTGATCGTAACGGAAATATTTTGAAAAATTCCTCCCCGCTTACGACTCGGCCGAGTGGCCTTGTCACCCTCGGTCGAGTGGAATAAGTCCATTCGGCCGAGTGGCTCAAGCTACTCGGCAATACTCGCCCTAGGAGCGTATCTGTTTTACTCGGCCGAGTGAATATATATACTCGGCCGAGTGGAAATTATACTGAAATCAAGAAAAGAAACAGAGAGTTGGGTACATCAGACTTCCCTCGTTCGTGAGCCGCTCGGGCGGACGAGCTTATGTGCTCGGCCAAGTGACTAGTATACTCGGCCGAGTGAGTCCTGTTTTCTGCTGTTTGGCTTCGTTTGGGCTCTAAACTCTGTTTTTCTTCCTCCAGTCAATTTCATCTTCCTCCTAAGCATCGAGCGCATTCCTGGAGCGCTCCTCGTCGCCTTGTTCATCCTCCTAATGATAGATATCCCTTTCTCCTCTCCTGTTAAAGAAAAATAGGACCCGTTATCACGAAATTTTTAGGCAAACGACTCAAAACACTAATAATTTCTAAAACAAAAATAAAGGAAAAGTAAAAATAAAGCGATAACCATCGGGTTGCCTCCCGACAAGCGCTCATTTAAGGTCTTGAGCTCGACCCCCTTTGATTTTCAATTTAATGCGGGATATTGGGTGCATATGAGATGCACCCGTCGAATTTATTGGGAAGAACGCTTAAATTTGGATGTTGTGGCGGGGCGTTCTTCCTCGGTGCTCCTTTGCCTCGGGTAGTGTTGGGGGGTGGCTCCCCCAAGATAGTGCTTGCTCCGGGCCTCGGCTTCACCGGTGACACCGATTTTCGTATCGGTGGGGCTTTCTTTGGAGTCATCACCTTTGAGAGCTTGCAGAGCTCTCGTATTCTCGCGACATCAGCGTCGCCTTCATCAATTTCCATGGAGGGGTCGGAGGAATGCTCCATCTTTTCTTCTTGGCCCAAGTCCGGCCCTTCCTCAAAGTCATCCTTGAATAGAGCGTCGATCGAATGGGGGATCGCCTCCTCAATAACCTCGTCAAGGAGGTCCATATAGTCCAGCTCCTCATGATAAGGCATGTGTTTCATTGCCTTGGGTATATGAAGCTCCACCTCGATATTGCCGACATTCAATGTTAGAGTCCCTTCACGTACATCGACAATGACACCGGCGGTGGCGAGGAACGGGCGTCCAAGTATTAGCGACGTATCTCCCTCCTCCTTGACATCCATGATCACGAAGTCACATGGCAAACATATGCCCCACGGGACTTGTAACGGGATATCCTCTGCGATCCCTACCGGCCTTGTGATCCGACCATCTGCTAGTTGTATCCGCATGTCGGTAGGTTTCAATTTTGTGCCGGTGTTTAGTCTTAGGAACATAGAGAGAGGCATGAGGCTAACACTAGCCCCTAAGTCCACTAACGCCTTTTGTAGAGGGACGCCGCCTAAGGTGCAAGGAATTCAGAAACTCCCCGGGTCTTTGAATTTGGCGGGCTCCTTCTCTCTCTTGGTGAACCAAGAGCCCTCCTCGGCGAGCATGATTTTCTCCTTCCTCTTTCTTCCCGTAATCAAATCTTTTAGGAACTTAACGTATGTCGGGATTTCCACGATAGCGTCGAGGAAGGGGATATTGAGGCTTACCCCTCTCAAATACTCGAGAAACTTGGCTAGTCGCTTCTCCATCTTTGCTCTAGCAAGCCTCTGAGGGAATGGGATCGGGGGCATAAAACGCCTCTCTTTAATCAATTGCTCCGCTCTGGACTTTTCTTCCCCTTGCGGCTCTTTCTCTCTCTCAACTTCAATGACCGGCTCGCTTGGCTCTACAATCTCCACCACGGGCTCCTCGGTAGGAATCATGACGGGAGTGGTATCCTTCCCACCTCTCGTAGTAACTGCAACCATGGCGTTGATATGGCCGGTGTTGCCCCGTGGATTTTGCTCGGGTTGAGCCGGCAACTGTTGACTGTTTCTATTGAGCAACGCAAGTTGCTCCGCAATTTGTCCAACGACAGTTGTAAGAGAGTCTTGGCCCGCCTTCAAGGAAGCATTGATCTTCTTCTGCTCGACCATAAACTCCTCCACCTTAGCTTCAAATTCAGATCGTTGTTGAGCTTGTGGAGGGTTTGGATTTCTCCACCCTTGATTGTATCCGGGCGGCCTATAGGGTCTAACTTGTTGCTTTGGTGGGAAATTTTGTTGCGGAGGCCCCCTCGGTGGATAATGTTGTTGTTGTTGTTGTTGTGGTCGAGCTTGTTGAGGTAGTTGTTGCGGCGGGTTCAATGCTCCATCATTGTTTGCATAGGAGAAACCGGGATGGTTTCTAGTGGCCGGATTGGCCCAATATCCTTGGTTCCCCGCGACGTATTGAACTTTCTCCAAAGATCCCTCTCCTTGTTCTCCTCCCAAATACATAGCTTGGGATTGGTCTTGCCAATCACACATTTGATTTGTTGGTGCGGATGTGGAAGGGGTTCCTTGGGGCTCTGTAATATACTTCTCCAGTCTCTCCACTACCTTGTGGAGAGAATCGAACTTGTTGGTCAGCTCCGCTACGGCCTTTGCCTCATAGATGCTAGATGGCTTCAAGGAGGACGAAGAGTGTCCTCGCTCGTCGCCCCATTGTTGATTGTTCGAGGCTGTTACGACCTAAAGATCGTAAGAGTCCGACCCCCGCCCGGATCCGCTGACATACCCCATTAACTCTCCCCTTCACGAAAGGGCCGCCACCCCGGAAGACCGAAGCTACGCGGGAACGGGCGCGCCTCGCAGCACTCCCCCCACCCGGCCGAGGCATACAACCGCAGTTGCTTGGCCCGCCAGGGGCAAGGCGCTTGGGGAGCGCCCGGACAGTACCACCGGATATGCTGACATAGGCATGTGCGTATCCTTCCGCTCCAGCGGCCCACAACCCACGACCGAAAAGGGGGCACGGCCGGGCCGGACAGCCCCCGAGCCGGTCGACCCGGTCGGTCCCCATGAACCACGGCGCCAGGGATAGCATAGCCAGACCTTTAGTTCGTCACCAACGACAAACAACCTAAGATAAGGACGCGATCGACACATACGTCACCCGACCACCTGACAAAGCACCCCCTGGCGGCTGACCCATCTGACAGTTAATGCTTTCGGCCCTGACATCCCGACAAAAGCACCCCCTGGCGGCTGACCCATCTGACAGTTAATGCTTTCGGCCTTGACATCCCGACAAAAGCACCCCTTGGCTGTTGCGCCGCCTGACAAAAGCAGGTCAGGGACTCCTGTTCCCGACGTCCTTGTCCGAAGCTTCCGCTGACAACCAAGCCAGCTCAGCACGCCTAGTCATCACCCGTCAGGTATAAATACCCCCTCTCCTCTTACGGAAAGGGGTTGGAAAATTCTCTCTTAATCTATAATTCACACACGAGAACAAGGGTCATCCATATCTTTGTTCTCCCACCCATAGCTCGCCACGTGCGGTCGACACACCGTTAGTCCGGCCGGCGTGTCTAGCCCCCCCATTTTAAGCCCTATTACTGACTTAGGCATCGAAGGGGCTAAGGGTTGAACCCCAACCCTGCCCTTCCGACGAGTTGTTCGTGCTGCAGGAGAGCTCGCCCCTTGACCAAAGTCAGCGTCAGCCCCCTGCCGTCCAACCCTCCTCAGCTGCATCCGGCGAGATTCGACCCCGTGAGCGCCACCGGCAACGGATCCAACTTCTTCACCCCACTAATCACTTGTAAAACAGCCTACCTAAACCTTCTTCTCCATATAACCATCGTGCCCTTGGTTCCCCATAATACAAATTCATTGTACGTGAGTTCCACCTCGTAACAATTGGCGCCGTCTGTGGGAACGAAGGGTCACACCCATGTTAGACTCCATGCCGATCTCGCGGAACCCTGACCACTGCAAAGATCTCGTGGGTCAGGAACCGCTCTCCCTACAAATCACCCCGGCGTCTGACCCCCTTCTGGGGACGGGCACCGAAACTGAACCTACTTCAGCCCACGCCGTCTTGAAGAGCTTCGAGGCCGTCACTCAGGCCAGGGGAGGCTATCAGATGGCTAGAACGGAGCCTCCGCCCGGCCCCTCAGAGCCCGAGAACGTGAGGCGGAACCTCCACCCTCAGTTCGAGGAGGAGGGGGAGAACAGGGGGCTCGCTGAGGAGATTGCGGCCCAACAAAGGCTCCTGGAAGAGGAGATGGAAGTCGCACGGTGGTGGAGGCGCCTGGGGGAGGCGGCCGCCGCGCAAAGGCATTTGGACGAAGCAGCCGAGACCGCCCGAAGGGCCTACCAGGACGAAGAGGCCGCTCGCCGCCAACTCCGCCTCATCGTCGCAGAGCGCGAGAGGCTAAGGAGAGAAAACAGGAGCGACCGAGAAATCCTTGACGAGACGGCGACGGGCCGGCGGCTCGGGGACGGGCGGGACCCGTTGCTGAACAGGTCCCCACCCGGAGGAGACAGCCCGCATCGCCTGCACCACCCCTCCGATTCCCTGCATGAGGAAGCCGTTTGTCGACAACTACGCTTCCTCACCGCCGAGCGCGAAAGGCTCCTTCGGGAGAATCAAGAACGGATGGAGGCCCGAGGAGAGCTGGCCGGGAGGCGCTGGTGCTGGGAGAACCGTAGCCCGCAACCCGTCGAATCCTCGGCCCAGGGAAGGAGCCCCGCCATAAGACCGTCGGGCTACTCCCCGGGGACGGAGGACCGTCGGCGGCCGAGGCGCGACCGAAGCCAGACCCCCGAATGGCGGAGAGGGGATGCGCCGGATCGCCCAACCTACCCAGAGGAGGCCACGCCACTTGCACGGTGGATCACGTCTGCCCCAAGGCCCATAAGGTTCAAACCCCCTCACTTGGCCACATACAATGGGAGAGGCGACCCCCTCACGCACGTGCAGCAATACCGGGGGGCGATGGAGGCGCAGGACATGGATGAGGCGTTCCTATGCCGACATTTCTCCCAAAGCCTGAGGGACACCGCGTTGGACTGGTACTTTGGCTTGCCCGCGAGGTCCGTCGGGAGCTTTCGCGAACTATCCCACAAGTTCTGCCAAGAGTTTCGGGCCGGGCGGACGAAAAAGAAGCCCTTAGACTATCTCAGCACGATAGTCCAGGGGGAGGGAGAGACAACGGGTAGATACCTCCGCCGCTTTCAGGAGGAGAGACGGGCGGTGGTGACATGTGGCGATGAGGTGCTTATGCCGGCCTTCAAAACGGGGTTGCGGACTCGGAACCTCCACAAATCCCTGCTCCGGGACCCGTCGTCCGACTACGAGGCGTTGGTTGCTATGGCGGAGAGGCACGCGTTGGCCGAAGAGACTCTCGGTGCAAAGGCCTTACTCCCCCCGGCGAAACAGTCCCAAGGTGAACTCCGATCGCATCCTCGGCCGAGGCAGGAAGAGGGGGACCGAGGTCGCGACCGGCTAGCCCGACCAAGGCAGGAACCGCCCGGGCCTCGCCCCCAGGATCGCCCTGGTCTGGCGCGCGAGTTTGCTCCGGCGCAAGGGCTCCCTCGAGTCGTCCCAAGACCAGAGGGCCCCCTACGGGAGCATTACACGCGACTCAATGCCCCCATGATGGAGGTGCTGGCCGCGGCGACAAGGGCCGGGTTACTGCCGGAGCCTCCCCGGGAGATGAGGACGGATCCGGCGAGGCGGGACCCCGGAGATACTGCCGTTATCACCGGGACCACGGTCACGACACCGACCGTTGTTACACCCTTAAAAGAGAGATCAAGCGATTGATCCAGGCGGGTCACCTGGGAAACTTCGTCGCGGGCAGGCGGGTGACAGAAGGAGAGAGAGCCCCCCCCCGGAGGAGGGGGGACGGGAACCACCGGTGAACCGCGATAAGGAGGAGCCACGCCCCCCGAGGGCGGTCATGCGAATTGAGATGATAACTGGGGGGTCTTCCTCGGCAGGGCGGGCGCTCGCAATCCCGGGGGCCGGAGCCCGACAGGTGATGGTGGCGGGCGCTGACCGCCGACCGAAGCGAAGAAGGACACACCGACCCCCTATCACCTTTACCGAGGAGGACTGGCAGGAGGCACGGAGCCAGGACAATGACGCTCTCGTCATCGAGGCTCAGATCGGGGCGATTGACGTCGGCCGGCTCCTGATTGACACCGGTAGCTCCTGCGACATCCTGTTCCTGTCAACGGTCGAGAGGATGGGATGGGGGCACGCAGACCTAGAGCCCTGTGTGGGCCCTATTGCTGGCTTCACCGGCCATGCGATCCCCACCGAGGGAACGATCGCCCTGCCCATGACCCTGGGGGAGGAACCGAGGGCCGTCACCAAGGAAACACTTTTTGTCATCGTCGACGTCGCGTCGGCGTATAACGGAATCATAGGGCGTCCATATATGACGGCCATCGAGGCGCTCCCCAGCCTGCAACACCAGACGATGAAGTTCCGGACCCCACGGGGGGTGGGACAGGTGCGGGGAGGCCGGGAGGTGCCCGGAGACCACAACCATACGCCGTCCCTGCGTAGGAGCCTGAGGCGGACCCTGATGGCTCTCATCCCTGACGAGAGGGAGGAATTCTGCGACCAGCGGCCGACCCCGGCCGAGGAAGTGGAAGAGGTCCCAGTAGCCTCGGACGAGGGGAGAACCGTCTCCATCGGGACAAAACTCCCGGCCGCTTTGAGGACGGCCCTCGTCGCCTTGCTCTGGGAAAACACAGACATATTCGCATGGTCACCTGCCGACATGCCCGGGGTGGACCCGACGGTAATCTCCCACAGGTTGAATGCGGACCCGGAAGCCCGACCTGTTCGACAGAAGAAGAGAAGTGCGGGGGGCGAAAAGAAGAGGGCAGCCGAGGAAGAGGTAGAGCGGCTCCTCGAAGCCAAATTTGTTCGGCCGGTGGACTACCCCGACTGGCTCGCCAACGTCGTTCTGGTGAAGAAGCCCAGTGGAAAGTGGCGCATGTGCGTCGACTTCACCGACCTCAACAAGGTATGCCCGAAGGACAGCTTCCCTCTGCCCAGGATCGACCACTTGGTGGACCAGGCATCCGGCTATGAGTTGTTAAGCTTTATGGACGCCTTCTCGGGGTACAACCAGATACCAATGGCGGAGGGAGATGAGGAGAAGACGTCTTTTGTCACCGATAAAGGCACTTCTGTTACACCAAGATGCCCTTTGGACTGAAGAACGCCGGGGCGACCTATCAACGGATGGTGGACCAAATATTCGGCCCTCAGGTGGGACGAAACTTGGAGGTCTACATCGACGACATGCTGGTAAAGAGCGGAAGGGCCTCCGACCACCTCGCCGACCTGCAGGAAACCTTCCAGAGGGTCTGCCGGTACAACCTGAGGCTGAACCCCGCGAAGTGTATCTTTGGCATGCAATCGGGAAAATTCCTGGGCTTCATGATAATGAAGCGGGGAATCGAGGTGAACCCCGACAAGGTGACGGCCCTCATCGGTATTGTAGGAAGATATATGCCCATAAGGCAATTTATCTTGATTATACGTCTTGTTCATACCGTATATGGTACGTATTATTCTAAGTATAAAATCGTTTGTATTAATATACTTAGATAATATCCATAGACTTAGAGTTAGGTCCTTACATATCTAGATGAGATCTCGATTATGAGTAAGTAAGAGACCGAATAGAAACGTAAGTCTAAAACGGTTCGTGATCATAGATGTGTCGAGAACTGGATATCGACACATCGGATAGATCACTGTGTCTTCGTCTTACCTTCGGGTAATGATGATCTCATAGTCATTCGACTTGCTGAAGTCAGAGACGAGACACAGGTGCTCATTGGAGAATGAGTTCACTGAACGACCAAGTTAGAGTTATTAAATGGTTAACTTTAATGATCTGTCTTTAATAACTCTAGGGTGATGATAGGTTAGTTGATCCTTAAGACCTGAAGTCATCTGTATAAACCTGTGAACAGACGGTATAGCTTAGACCCATGATCTAGCTTCGAGGACCAGTCCTGATGAAAGATCTTAGGTTGGGTTGCACCAGAAGCTCTCTAGGTGAGTAAGTGACTAAGATGAGATTCGTCACTTCCATTAAAGGGAAGTTAGTGTTATAGGCTCAGTACGGTCTTTATGTTAATCCTCGGCCGGGGTACGCTGCAAGTTGTGCAACGTGTATACAATAAAGACCGCCGTATACTGACCAAATGTTGTCGGATAGGGTTGACAGTAAACCATACCCTAGGCCAACAATAACACAGTCTTGACGAAGGGATTTTAGCTAACGGAATTCATCACTGACACAGCCAATGCAAACCCTATGACACTTTTGTCAAAGGGTCGATCACGTTATAATGACTCTGAAACAGGGACGACAGCTACTGCTCGTAGTGACCGTCGTCTAGGGGTTTCGAGCCCCAACCTGTAGTAAGGTCAGGCTGTAGGGTCTCACACCGAGTAGTATTCGTGTCTTAGTAATAGGAATATAGAATAGAGAGAGAAATATCATTTGATGATATTCACAAGCTGAGTTGTGAAAGTTAGTCGCGTTAGCAATAGGGACACAACGTTGCATTAAATGCTAACTTTAACTAAACGCGTTGTAAATAAGATACGACGAATTTTGTAGGAACAAACTTGTTGGAAAGGGTTACCTGGATGACGGGATCGTCCCGGTCTAAACACAGGTTCAAACCGCGTCCAAATCGGAGCTCAAACGAGCCCAGAAACGCAGAAAGAGTTCAAGGGGAAGTGGGTTAGACCCACTGGGCCAAAAGGCCCATGTGCAAAGGCAAACAGGCAACGCCCGCTGGCAGCAGCGGGCATGGCCCGCTGTGTGCAACGGGCGGGCGCCCGCTGCATCAGCCGGCGTGGCCCGCTGCTCAGCGGGCCAGCGCCCGCTGCAAGCGGGCGCGGCCCGCTGCGGCAGCGGGCGCCCGCCCGCTGCAGCAGCGGGCGGGCGGCCCGCCCTTCCCCCCTTGGGCGGGCGCGCCCGCTAAGTCTAGCGGGCGTGCCCGCAACTTAAGTCAAAATTAGGGTTTTTTGAAACCCTAATGACGGCTACGAATTTTGAGAAATTGCTAAACTTTGAGCAATTGTTTGAGGGGTCAAACGAAGTCGAAATTCGTCGCCGTCAGTTCCTACGCGTTCACCATTCCAAGCTCTTCTGATTGATAGCTTGTTTGGTGTCTGAAGTTTAGTATGTGAGGAGAATTAATTCGTTAAAGTTTGACTTTGTGAAAGGCTAACTTTAAAATTGAAATTAAGCCAAATGGCTTAATTGTTTTTTCTCTTCATGGGAATTGTCCCACATTGCCCGCAACGAGATGTTGAGTGCTCACTCCCTATATAAATAGGGGTGCACTCTCCTCGTTGAAAAACACACCAGTCAACGATCGGGTAGCTCCAGATATTAGAGCAAGCTCGATCCGCGACTAATCTCTCTCTCTATATTTTCCTATTCTCCGGAGTAGTCCTAGCACGACTACGAAGGGGGTTTGGATCTGATCCGGACGTCTAAGACGCGGGTTCTTCTCAAGTGAAACTTTCTACCGCGTGTGATCGGCTCGGAGGCGAAAGCGGCTCGGGCGGATCGGTACGAGGGTGCGAGGCGGCTCAGGGAGATCGGGTCAACGCGGCTCGGCTACGAGGAGCTTCTCAAGACGGTGTGGTACATCTTGCCTGCTCCAGGGCCAAGATTCCGGGTATGTGGTTAAGCATACTAGTGTAGATTTTATTAGTCGCTTTAGTGTATATCCTTCTTGGGGTGGTCAGACCCACTCCAAGTCGGCATAGATCGGGCTGGGTTCTGGCTCCCCAGAGCCTAGCTAAATAGTTTAGCTAGTGTAGAAATTCTTGATTTCTGTTTTTCCGATGCGCTTTTGTGCCTCCGTGGTCCATCCGACTTATGACAGATACGGATCCGAGCTCTGGGGGTCCGCCAAAACCCCAACAGTGGTATCAGAGCCAGGTTATGCTATAGATCTACTATAGCGACTTTTTAAATTATTAAAAATGCTTAGCTTGCATGTTCAAAAAAAAATTTTTTTGTTTTGAAAATAATTTTGTGTTTCAAAAATTAAAGTTGCAACACGGAAATTTATTTTAATTTTGGAGCATATTATTTTTATGCGATAAATCTAAAAGTAGTCTCCTTTGTTTTAAATACTTTATAAAATTTTTTATGAAACATTAAAAAAAAATTTAAAGGGTATTTAATATTTATGTAATCTTTAGAAAAATTTTATTTTTGAAATTTAAGAATTTTTCTTTAGTTACATAAAGTTAGAAATCTTTAAAAACTTTATTTGAAAGCTTCTAAGTGATTTCTAAAAAAATTTTAAAAGAGTTTTAAAATTGTTTTAAATATGTAAATAATAGAAATAATTTTATTTCATGAGATGTAATATAAAATTAATTTCTTCTACTACATAGATGTTTCTAAAATTTTTATGTGATATTTTAATTTTAGAAATAAGGTTAAAATTTTTTAAAGGCCTAGGTTTAAAATTATTAGATAATTTTGTACGACCTAGTTTTATGCGATAAAATTTTTTTATGAAGGCTTTAAATTTTAATCTTTAATTTTAAGTGTTAAAATTTAGATTTGCATGTTTTAATTATGTAGATAATTTTAGAACTTGCAAATGCCCATGTATGTCACAAAATGAACTTTTTATTTATGTTGATAAATTAGTTGTTTCATTTTAATGGACTTGTAAACCTTATTAGGTTAGCCATTAAAACATGATAGTGACATGTTATGTTTGACAAAACAAAACAACATTGAACCTAATACCTGATTAGGGTAGTCCCCTTGTTTGTAAATCATTTCATTAAATCGTTTAATTAATGATTTTCATAAAAGACAAAATGTTGAATTGTTTTATAAATCCTAATTAGATTGGGGTAGCAAGTTGAACGAAGAACCTTATAGTTGATAAGGACTTAATAAAAGATGTTCAACAAATCTAAAAATTTTGAATTTTTAGGATCCACTAGTTGATAAGGATTAACTAGTTCTTTTAATTAAAAGCCATTTAGTTGTTTGGAAAACATAAGATTGATGACAACTCCTTCAATGGATCATGATGTCGGTCAATGTGCTTGGCTAAAGTTTTTGGACCAACCTAGCTAGACTGGGTAACAAGTGGTCCTGGCTTAGTCAATTCCCTGGCCGCGTCCGCTGGACCGCAAGGAGTCGATTCATGACTATGTAAGTCCATCGACTATACCTAAGTCAATACGATAATAATCTTGTTCAAGATAAATCGTAGCCCTCCTTGTTTTAGGAGTTGGCAACTGTAAGAAACATGTTCCGGTTGTTGAGCTACACTCAAGCCGTGACATGTCAATCTTATAGAAACCGATTTCTTGATTGACATCTTAGCCTGACTAAAACCGTCGTCTCATCCCTCGAGCTTCGGCGTAGGTCTAACCAAGAATGTAGTCTAAGACCTGACCCAAACCGGCGCGTCGTGCATACACCGAGCAAAGGGGCAAGTCAGGCTAGACACGAAAACAAGGGTCCGACTAGGCTAGCCATTGTGATCCGGTTGAGCACACTCATGATCACAAATGACTAGGGGTAAAATCGATAGGGAATCATAGTAAATATGATTGACGACGAGTTCGTCTACCGACTGCAGAGTCGGACAACTTGTTGAGATACACTCAAGGTTGTCAGACTCAGGGTAGTCGGATCCCTCTCTCACAAATATTATTTTATAATAAATTGTTTATTATTATGGCTTTAAATAAATTTAGTGGGAGAATATAGTTTTATTAAAACCATCAAAACTATACTACGAACATTTACTAACTAAAGTATCTATAAAATACAGAATGGATTCGAGACTTAGATACATGGTTGAGAAGAACGTGCTGGATGGAACGAACTACAAAGACTGGCTTAGGAACATCAAGTTGGTCCTTTCCCTAGCCGGAATAGGATACGTACTGTTCGAGGACGCTCCAGATAAGCCCGATGAAGATTCGACCCACGAGGAAAAGGAAGCCTACAAATTGTACCAGAGGGATGCAGAGAAGGCCAGGTGCCTTACTCTGGCTTCGATGACCAACGAGTTGCAGAGGAAGCATGAACATATGGATGTTCAAAGCATGCTCCTCAACGCACAAGAGTTGTATGGCAAGCGATCAAGAGCTGCCAAGTTCGAAGCCACTAGCAACCTCTGGGGCACCAAGATGGGGACGGAACCCGTACATGATCATGTTATCAAGATGATCGGGTACGTAGAGGACGCCGCCCAGTTAGGATTTATCCTGGACAATGAGATGTCCACGGACATTATCCTAAAGTCTTTGACTCCCGATTTCAAGCCTTTTATAACTGGCTTTATAATGAACAGCCTTGAGACGGATCTTCCGGGTCTCCTCAATATGCTCCGGCAGTTTGAGGAGATTCATAAGAAGCCGACTGCACTGGTTGTTGGCTCTGCTACTTCCGACCAGCCGAAAGGCAAAGGGAAGAAGAGGCAGGTCCCACAACCTGCGAAGGCTAAGAATGGGAAGAAGAAGAACAAAGGGGCCCCGTCGAAATCTGAGTGCTTCCATTGCCACAAGATTGGCCACTGGAAGAGGAACTGCAAGATCTATCTTGCAGAGAAGAAGAAGGGGCATACTGATGCCTCTACCTCAGGTACAAATTAAAATTCAATTAAATGCAATTATTTACATTCATATAGTATGAGAAACTTATAGACATCTGTGTACTGTATACAGGTGGCTGATAAGAACTGGAGATTGGAGAAGTACGGAGATCGGTCGGCAATCAAAGCAACAGTTGCTGCTGGGACCGCTCAAAGACTTCTGGAGACGATGATCGTGATGGAGATGAAATTATTTTTTTTTTGAATAAAATGTATCATCTTTAAGGATCGAAAACAATGAATGAGTGCTTTGCACTCAAGGTTTATTTTTGATAAACAAATTAAGGTTCCTTTTATGAACCCGTTGTTTTGGAATGGATGTCTCGTTTGTTGCAATTGAAATTGAATTGGCTTAAATTCTGTGGATGTGGCTTTTCTGTGGAGGTTGCGTACTTTTTCGAATAATGGTGTATAGCTTCGATAATATTGATTTTTGGAGCTGACTAAATGTTAAAAGTCAATCAGTAGTTAAGTATAGGTTCCAGGGGGCGTATAAATTGTGTGCGATCACAATAATACGCAAATCAAGATTAATTCTTGATTATCTGCATTTAGTTATTAAAAGAGTTAATACTAAATGTGGTTAAAGGAATAAGTACAGTGTAGGACGTTTTGATTGAACGAGTCAATGTCAAGTTTCCTTAAAACGATCTTGACTTGACTCATTCGTCAAACCGAATCTAACACTTGTACATTCCATCTGAGGCACTTACCAAAAGGTTATTTTTGCACATAAATCTAAATATGATTTAGTTATTATGTTGAAATAATTTAACCAGGTAATTCTCAAAGTCAGTGGGAGCAAGTAAGTATACTTAGTTCCGTTTTTCCGGACTAAGTAAAAAGGATTTTTCACTTTAATGAATCTTCTATATAAATCATTAAGTCAAAATTGTTTTTGATTTTATCATATATATATATAGACTTAGGGTGTCAAATATGTATTTGACATATTGACACAATAAAGTGAAGTGTGCTAAAACTGACTTACGGAAATGTTAGACCCTACATCTAAATCGTATACGCTGACTGTTAGCTATACGAAGTTAGGAAAATTGATCCAGATCATTTTTTCAAAGGATCAACCCTGTGTGATCAAGAGATGTAATTTCAATCCATTAAAATTCGTTGTAGATACTTATTAGTAGAACCATTCTTAGGTTTGCCATATCAAATGTCAAAGTGACTGATATGCTATAACGGCATGAGATACCGAGATAAATAGCCTAAGTGCAAGTGGGAGATGTAGGAAGATATATGCACATAAGGCAATTTATCTTGATTATACGTCTTGTTCATACCGTATATGGTACGTGTTATTCTAAGTATAAAATCGTTTGTATTAATATACTTAGATAATATCCATAGACTTAGAGTTAGGTCCTTACATATCTAGATGAGATCTCGATTATGAGTAAGTAAGAGACCGAATAGAAACGTAAGTCTAAAACGGTTCGTGATCATAGATGTGTCGAGAACTGGATATCGACACATCGGATAGATCACTGTGTCTTCGTCTTACCTTCGGGTAATGATGATCTCATAGTCATTCGACTTGCTGAAGTCGGAGACGAGACACAGGTGCTCATTGGAGAATGAGTTCACTGAACGACCAAGTTAGAGTTATTAAATGGTTAACTTTAATGATCTGTCTTTAATAACTCTAGGGTGATGATAGGTTAGTTGATCCTTAAGACCTGAAGTCATCTGTATAAACCTGTGAACAGACGGTATAGCTTAGACCCATGATCTAGCTTCGAGGACCAGTCCTGATGAAAGATCTTAGGTTGGGTTGCACCAGAAGCTCTCTAGGTGAGTAAGTGACTAAGATGAGATTCGTCACTTCCATTAAAGGGAAGTTAGTGTTATAGGCTCAGTACGGTCTTTATGTTAATCCTCGGCCGGGGTACGCTGCAAGTTGTGCAACGTGTATACAATAAATACCGCCGTATACTGACCAAATGTTGTCTGATAGGGTTGACAGTAAACCATACCCTAGGCCAACAATAACACAGTCTTGACGAAGGGATTTTAGCTAACGGAATTCATCACTGACACAGCCAATGCAAACCCTATGACACTTTTGTCAAAGGGTCGATCACGTTATGATGACTCTGAAACAGGGACGACAGCTACTGCTCGTAGTGACCGTCGTCTAGGGGTTTCGAGCCCCAACCTGTAGTAAGGTCAGGCTGTAGGGTCTCACACCGAGTAGTATTCGTGTCTTAGTAATAGGAATATAGAATAGAGAGAGAAATATCATTTGATGATATTCACAAGCTGAGTTGTGAAAGTTATTCGCGTTAGCAATAGGGACACAACGTTGCATTAAATGCTAACTTTAACTAAACGCGTTGTAAATAAGATACGACGAATTTTGTAGGAACAAACTTGTTGGAAAGGGTTACCTGGATGACGGGATCGTCCCGGTCTAAACACAGGTTCAAACCGCGTCCAAATCGGAGCTCAAACGAGCCCAGAAACGTAGAAAGAGTTCAAGGGGAAGTGGGTTAGACCCACTGGGCCAAAAGGCCCATGTGCAAAGGCAAACAGGCAACGCCCGCTGGCAGCAGCGGGCGTGGCCCGCTGTGTGCAACGGGCGGGCGCCCGCTGCATCAGCCGGCGTGGCCCGCTGCTCAGCGGGCCAGCGCCCGCTGCAAGCGGGCGCGGCCCGCTGCGGCAGCGGGCGGGCGGCCCGCCCTTCCCCCCTTGGGCGGGCGCGCCCGCTAAGTCTAGCGGGCGTGCCCGCAACTTAAGTCAAAATTAGGGTTTTTTGAAACCCTAATGACGGCTACGAATTTTGAGAAATTGCTAAACTTTGAGCAATTGTTTGAGGGGTCAAACGAAGTCGAAATTCGTCGCCGTCAGTTCCTACGCGTTCACCATTCCAAGCTCTTCTGATTGATAGCTTGTTTGGTGTCTGAAGTTTAGTATGTGAGGAGAATTAATTCGTTAAAGTTTGACTTTGTGAAAGGCTAACTTTAAAATTGAAATTAAGCCAAATGGCTTAATTGTTTTTTCTCTTCATGGGAATTGTCCCACATTGCCCGCAACGAGATGTTGAGTGCTCACTCCCTATATAAATAGGGGTGCACTCTCCTCGTTGAAAAACACACCAGTCAACGATCGGGTAGCTCCAGATATTAGAGCAAGCTCGATCCGCGACTAATCTCTCTCTCTATATTTTCCTATTCTCCGGAGTAGTCCTAGCACGACTACGAAGGGGGTTTGGATCTGATCCGGACGTCTAAGACGCGGGTTCTTCTCAAGTGAAACTTTCTACCGCGTGTGATCGGCTCGGAGGCGAAAGCGGCTCGGGCGGATCGGTGCGAGGGTGCGAGGCGGCTCAGGGAGATCGGGTCAACGCGGCTCGGCTACGAGGAGCTTCTCAAGACGGTGCGGTACATCTTGCCTGCTCCAGGGCCAAGATTCCGGGTATGTGGTTAAGCATACTAGTGTAGATTTTATTAGTCGCTTTAGTGTAGATCCTTCTTGGGGTGGTCAGACCCACTCCAAGTCGGCATAGATCGGGCTGGGTTCTGGCTCCCCAGAGCCTAGCTAAATAGTTTAGCTAGTGTAGAAATTCTTGATTTCTGTTTTTCCGTTGCGCTTTTGTGCCTCCGTGGTCCATCCGACTTAGGACGGATACGGATCAGAGCTCTGGGGGTCCGCCAAAACCCCAACAGGTATGACGGAGCCCCAGACGATCCGGGACTTGCAGCGACTGAACGGCCGGATCGCTGCTTTGGGACGATTCCTGTCGAAATCGGCGGAGAAATCGCTCCCTTTCTTCAGGGTCTTGCACACAGCCTTTGGCGAAGCTAAAGACAAAAGGAAGGTGATCCCGTGGGAAGACGACTGCGCTCGGGCGTTCGCGGTGCTGAGAGCATACCTACAGAGCCCACCGCTCCTCGCCCGGCCGGAGGAAGGCGAACCCCTAGGGTTGTACCTGGCGACCAACGAGGAGGCCGTTAGCTCCGTCCTGATCAAGGAGGAAGGAGGGGTGCAACACCCTGTTTACTATGCCAGCCGGATCCTCCGAGAGGCGGAGACTCGTTACAGCCCTATCGAGAAAGCCGCCTACTGCCTAATCACCACAGCCCGGAAGCTCCGGCCCTATTTTCAGGCCCACCCCATAACCATCCACACCGGCATGCCCCTCGAAAAGAACCTGAAAAGACTGGAGCGGTCAGGGAGGATGCTCAACTGGAGCGTCGAGCTCAGCGAGTTCGACATAACGTACAAAGCCCGGACGGCAATCAAGGGCCAAGCGCTGGCCGACTTCGTGGTGGAATGCACCACGGAAGTCCCACCGGGGGACCGGACAGAGCTCCCATCGGCGACCACGTC
The DNA here is from genome assembly GCA_030789695.1 of Scilla litardierei. NCBI lineage: Eukaryota > Viridiplantae > Streptophyta > Magnoliopsida > Asparagales > Asparagaceae > Scilla > Scilla litardierei. Next base: position 10,704,924 of record CM061137.1, on the reverse strand, counting down.
CCCGCGGAGGATCGAGGTGGGCGAACCCTCGGCGCCCTCCCCGATGGCAGCGGGCGAATTATGGACCATCCACGTCGACGGCTCCGCAACGGGCTCCAGGACAGGAGCAGGTATCGTCATTCAGACTCCTGACGGATGTTCGTTGGAATACGCCCTACGCTTCAGCTTCCCGGCCACCAACAATGTCGCGGAGTATGAAGCCACGGTTAACGGGTTAAAACTCGCTAGGGCAGTGGGGGCGACGAACGTGTTGCTCCTAAGTGACTCCCGTCTCGTCATCCAACAGATCCTGGGGTGCTTCGAGGCCCGAGAGGAAACAATGAAGCGATACCTGAATCGCATCCAGATCGAACTCCGTAAGTTCAAGAAAGCGGACGTCTGACACCTACCCCGCTCCAACAACCTCCGGGCGGATGCCCTGTCTAAGCTGGCTTCCTCCTCGGCGGCCGAGATCGGGAAGGCAATCTACTTCGAAAGCCTATTGACGCCCACCATTGACGAAGGAGAACTTATGTGCACGGGCACGATGACGTCATGGATGACCCCAATTATGAAGTACTTAGAGACGGGTGAACTACCCGAGGAGCAGATGCTGGCTAAACAGGTGGAAAGGCGGGCCCTGACATTCGTGCTCCTCGACGGAGTGCTGTACCGCCGCCGCCGCGCCAATTTTGACGTCCTGCCCTACCTGAAATGCTTGGGACCGGAGCAGGCGGAGCAAGTCATCCGCAAGGTACACGAAGGCTTCTGCGGAAACCACCATGGCGGGCGCACCATCGACCACAAGATAATGCGCCAAGGATACTATTGGCCAACGATGATCCGGGATGCGGTACAGTACGTCAAAAAGTGCGAGGCGTGCCAGAAGTTCTGCCGACGGACGACTACACCTCCGGCCAACCTGATGCCCATCTTGAGCCCGATCCCCTTCGCCAAGTGGGGACTCGACATCCTGGGGCGTTTCCCAAAGGCCTCTGGGGGAAGGAAGTATCTAGTCGTCACCGTGGACTACTTCACAAAATGGGTCGAAGCAGAGCCGCTGGCGCGAATCGCGTGGACGGACATGAAGGGCTTCATCTGGCAATCCATCATATGCCGCTTCGGGATCCCCCGCTCCATAGTCACGGATAACGGAAAGCAGTTCGATTGCGAAGGCTTCCATGACTTCTGCTCGGGTTGGGGGATCAAACTCCAGTTCGCGTCAGTCGCCCATCCACAGTGCAACGGAATGGCGGAGGCCGCGAATAAATGTATCTTGAACCCCATGAAGAAGAAGGTGGACACCGCCCTGGGGGCATGGGTCGACGAGCTACCAGTGATCCTATGGTCCTATCGTACCACCCACAAGGCCTCGACCGGAGAAAGTCCCTTCATGCTAGCGTACGGATCGGAGGCGGTCGTACCTGTGGAAATCGGCGAAGAGACGCTCCGGCTAAAACTCTTCGACGAAGAAATCAACGGAGAAGGACTCGGCCTCAGTCTTGAGTAGATAGACGAGGTACGAGACCGGGCCCTGACCAGCCTCGTCAAACACAGCCAGAGGATGGCACGATACTACGACTCCCGGGTGAAACCGCGGACTTTCAGGATCGGCGATTTGGTCCTCCGAGATGCCACCTTCCGGCCCGAGACCGCACAGCGGGGAAAGCTGGCCGCTAAATGGGAAGGGCCCTACACGGTCGTCGATATTGTCGGACCGGCCACATACATCCTGGCTACCCCCGAGGGGAGCGAATTGGCCCACCCTTGAAACGCAAAACATCTGCTAAAATTCTACCAATAGTTGTGAGTTTTTCTTTTCTTACACGCAATATACATATCTACCCGTTCTTCCCAACATTGTTGTTCCTACACAAGTTTTGCAGTTCGTTAAAACTCCGAACCTCTGGGGCAGGGCCAACCCTAGCCACCCAAACCAGAGAAGGGCACGGGCCGGGCTACGCGCCTGCTCCCCCCTCAAGACCTCTGGGGCAGGGCCAACCCTAGCCACCCAAACCAGAGAAGGGCACGGGCCGGGCTACGCGCCCGCTCCCCCCCTCCAGACCTCTGGGGCAGGGCCAACCCTAGCCACCCAAACCAGAGAAGGGCACGGGCCGGGCTACGCGCCCGCTCCCCCCCTCCAGACCTCTGGGGCAGGGCCAACCCTAGCCACCCAAACCAGAGAAGGGCACGGGCCGGGCTACGCGCCCGCTCCCCCCTCCAGACCTCTGGGGCAGGGCCAACCCTAGCCACCCAAACCAGAGAAGGGCACGGGCCGGGCTACGCGCCCGCTCCCCCCCTCCAGACCTCTGGGGCAGGGCCAACCCTAGCCACCAAAACCAGAGAAGGGCACGGGCCGGGCTACGCGCCCGCTCCCCCCTCAAGACCTCTGGGGCAGGGCCAACCCTAGCCACCCAAACCAGAGAAGGGCACGGGCCGGGCTACGCGCCCGCTCCCCCCCTCCAGACCTCTGGGGCAGGGCCAACCCTAGCCACCCAAACCAGAGAAGGGCACGGGCCGGGCTACGCGCCCGCTCCCCCCCTCCAGACCTCTGGGGCAGGGCCAACCCTAGCCACCCAAACCAGAGAAGGGCACGGGCCGGGCTACGCGGCCGCTCCCCCCCTCCAGACCTCTGGGGCAGGGCCAACCCTAGCCACCCAAACCAGAGAAGGGCACGGGCCGGGCTACGCGCCCGCTCCCCCCCTCCAGACCTCTTGGGCAGGGCCAACCCTAGCCACCCAAACCAGAGAAGGGCACGGGCCGGGCTACGCGCCCGCTCCCCCCCTCCAGACCTCTAGGGCAGGGCCAACCCTAGCCACCCAAACCAGAGAAGGGCACGGGCCGGGCTACGTGCCCGCTCCCCCCCTCCAGACCTCTGGGGCAGGGCGAACCCTAGCCACCCAAACCAGAGAAGGGCACGGGCCGGGCTACGCGCCCGCTCCCCCCCTCCAGACCTCTGGGGCAGGGCCAACCCTAGCCACCCAAACCAGAGAAGGGCACAGGCCGGGCTACGCGCCCGCTCCCCCTCTCCAGACCTCTGGGGCAGGGCCAACCCTAGCCACCCAAACCAGAGAAGGGCACGGGCCGGGCTACGCGCCCACTCCCCCCAACCCCTCCAGACCTCTGGGGCAGGGACAACCCTAGCCACCCAAACCAGAGAAGGGCACGGGCCGGGCTACGCGCCCGCTCCCCCCCCCTCCAGACCTCTGGGTCAGGGCCAACCCTAGCCAACCAAACCAGAGAAGGGCACGGGCCGGGCTACGCGCCCGCTCCCCCCTCCAGACCTCTGGGGCAGGGCCAACCTTAGCCACCCAAACCAGAGAAGGGCACGGGCCGGGCTACGCGCCCGCTCCCCCCCTCCAGACCTCTGGGGCAGGGCCAACCCTAGCCACCCAAACCAGAGAAGGGCACGGGCCGGGCTACGCGCCCGCTCCCCCCTCCAGATCTCTGGGGCAGGGCCAATCCTAGCCACCCAAACCAGAGAAGGGCACGGGCCGGGCTACGCGCCCGCTCCGCCCTCCAGACCTCTGGGGCAGGCCAACCCTAGCCACCCAAACCAGAGAAGGGCACGGGCCGGGCTACGCGCCTGCTCCCCCCCCCCTCCAGACCTCTGGGGCAGGGCCAACCCTAGCCACCCAAACCAGAGAAGGGCACGGGCCGGGCTACGCGCCCGCTCCCCCCTCCAGACCTCTGGGGCAGGGCCAACCCTAGCCACCCAAACCAGAGAAGGGCTACGCGCCAACTCCCCCCTCAAAACCTCTGGGGCAGGACCCACCCTAGCCACGACAAACCAGAGGGGGCCACGTACCCATGGCTCTCGAAAAATCAAAAGAAAACAGGGGCAGACAAACCGGGACGAAATGGCGTCAGTTCCCGAGTCGGCGGCCCCGATTTGACTTGGCGAAACGAAAGGACGCTCGAGAAACACGCCACCATTAATGACGCGCTCCAAAAGAGGACCCGTAAGAGCCACCTGGCAAAGGCGGTTTCCCACGGGCATGAATTCGAGGAGCCCATTAATAATGCCAACTCAGCGCAATAAATAGGGGAGAAACCGTCAGCGAGATCTCCCTATAAAGACGCCACTCCCCCTTCCGAAAGTAAGAGAACCGGCAGACATGAGAAACCGCCACTTGATCCCCCCACCCACCGGGAAACGGGCCGAGATACAACGCCCTAACAAAAGAGAGGTCACCGGCCATCACTGGTTCCCACCGCCCAAGGCGGCGGTTCCCGCATCTCCAGCACCGCTAACAGGATATTCCCCTTACAAACGGATCGCTAAAAGGATATTCCCCTTACACAAGGAAAATCCACCTTTCACGCCTCCGTCCGCCCTAAACGAGGACGAGTCGGAGAAAGGGTGGCATCCGATCTCCGCCGGCTGGGTAGGCGAGAGCCCCCAGTGCTGGCCGGCCAGTACCTCCCCGCCCTCGACCTCCGGCCGAGGACCTCGGAAAGGCTGCATCCCTGACGAGCCCAAAAGGCGAGTCATGGCATGTCAGCTCGCCCATGCACCATCGGGCGCTGAACCCCATCCTCAAGCTGAAGCAGTGAAGCATGGGGGGGAGGAGCGGCCCGATCCTCAAGAACCTCCCCAAGGCGCAAGCCCCAGAAAGACGGCTTCCCTGGTGATTCCCCCTCTCAGCGCCCCTACCGGACCGAGGAAACCTTACCCCGTCCGTGGAAGGAGATGACAAAGCAATGGAGGGAAGGCGGCCCGATCGGCAAGATCCCCATCCACCTATCCTGGGCCAAAGAGACCTTGCAACACTTCAGCACAGAAGGCGGCCAATCACCTCCGCGCCAAGATCGACTCAAGTTAAAACAGGCCCACCCGGCCCGCAGTGACCCCTAGATCCGAAGATCATTAAACCACGGGCGAGGACAGCTCTATAGCCCCTCCCCGAGCCGGATCTGACCCCACAATGGGCGATAAACTAAGAACTCATGTACAAGTTGTAGATCAGCGCTTATAAATTTAAATAAAAATGTTCTTCCCTATACGCTCAGATTTTTCGGAGAATACCGTAGCTCGAACCCCGCGATACGAGGCTTCGAACCGAGCCCCCCCCCCCCCCCCCCCCCCCCCCGCTCCCTGAAAGTCACCGACAACTTTCGCTCAATGGGAAAGGGGGTGAACTGAGGCTCGCCCTACGTACCCGGTTCGGTCCAAAATCGAATCATGATAGGACAGCGTATCTCATCCCGAACCTCTTCGCCGACTCCCCGCCCCGCCCAAATGCAACACAAACCGTCAACATCCCCTTCCCCCAGACCTCGCGATCTCAGACTCGGGAATGTTGGGGGCATAATTGGTGATTGTGTAACTCACGCAAGAAGCCAAGACACGTGACCTGGAACGGACCGGTCGCAAGGCCCTGTCTCGTCAGAGCAGCGCCACGATGCGACTTGACATAACGAAAGGACGATTGGACAACACGCCATCAGCAGCAACACGCCCCCCGAGAGGCCAGAGTGCCGGATACCACCAGGGAAAAGTGATTCCCAAAGCGCGGGATTCCGCGGAGCCCATTAACGGCACTAATCCCCCGCATTACCCAAGAAAAACCCTTCCACAGAATCTCGCTATAAATACCCCCCTCCAGAGGTCAGGGGGAAGGAGGAAGAGAGACGCAGGGGATTCCCATCCCCTCACTCCGGGCATAAAACGGCCCTAAACGCCCCACCGTGCTACGAAGAAAGCCGACAGCCACCGACGGACCTCACTCCCCCCGACGATGGCCGCCATAGCCCCACCACCTCCAACAGGATATTCCCCTTACACATGGGAGGCCCCGCCCGCCAGCCTTCCTCCTGCTCGTTACCGGATTAAACGGCAGGTCCGGAAGACTAGCCGTGGGCCGCCACACCCCAATTCACACTCACCCTACGGCGATCCCTACCGGGCGGGAGGGCGGAAACCCCCCACGGGTCTCCCAGCGACCCACCTGCCTGCCGGCCCCCAATCTTCCCCACGACACCGGCCCACCGGACTCCCTCGGGGAGGGCGACGCCGCCACCGCTACCTCGTCCTCCGCCTCCCCCTGGGTTCCCCCTCGGTGCGCGGGATCCCTAGCGAGGAACCCTCCAGCACGGTGACGGCGAGGCAGAACGCGAGGAAGCGAGGAAAGGGAAAGGAAGAAGGTCCACCCGACAAACAAGGGTCAGCCCCCCCGAAGGGGGGACCACCACGGGGCTGCATCCCTGATTAAACCAAATGGTGATTCACGGTGCGTCAGCTCCTCCCCGAACAATGAGGCAGAAGGAATTCAGCGGTCAGTAAAAGGGAAGACCGCCCGGCAACGGGGATCTGCCCACCCCGATGTAGCGGGCGATGAGTGTAAACAACCTCCCGTCCCGACCATAGGTTTGGTCACACCTGCCCTATCGTTGTAAATATCATCTAAATCTCCGGTAAAGGTTGATGAATAATATTCCTCCTTATGGACTCCTCCCCTGAGCCCAAGAGCACAACAGCTGGGGGTCCACCAGGCACAGTGCGGCTGAAGTCCCGTGAAAATTACAAACACGTCCGGTAAACACATCTCAGCAAAACCACAACCTTCTCAAAAAGTCGGGCTCCCCCAAAATCCGACCCAGCCGCCACATAAAACGGCACGTCGTTATGGGGCAACGCACCACCTGGTTCCCACTCGGGATGAGACCTCGCGATCCCGCAACAGCGGGCAATACCCCGCGGGAGCAGCGTCGCCACCCCTGAGCTTGGATCCAAGTCCGATTCAGGTTAGAGGGTAGTGTTACGCCATCCGAGCCGAGCCGGGCTACCGCCTCAGACTCGAATGCCGGGGGCAATTGTTACGACCTAGAGATCGTAAGAGTCCGACCCCCGCCCGGATCCGCTGACATACCCCATTAACTCTCCCCTTCACGAAAGGGCCGCCACCCCAGAAGACCGAAGCTACGCAGGAACGGGCGCGCCTCGCAGCACTCCCCCCACCCGGCCGAGGCATACAACCGCAGTTGCTTGGCCCGCCAGGGGCAAGGCGCTTGGGGAGCTCCCGGACAGTACCGCCGGATATGCTGACATAGGCATGTGCGTATCCTTCCGCTCCAGCGGCCCACAACCCACGACCGAAAAGGGGGCGCGGCCGGGTTGGACAGCCCCCGAGCCGGTCGACCCGGCTGGTCCCCATGAACCACGGCGCCAGGGATAGCATAGCCAGACCTTTAGTTCGTCACCAACGATAAACAACCTAAGATAAGGACGTGATCGACACATACGTCACCCGACCGCCTGACAAAGCACCCCCTGGCGGCTGACCCATCTGACAGTTAATGCTTTCGGCCCTGACATCCCGACAAAAGCACCCCCTGGCGGCTGACCCATCTGACAGTTAATGCTTTCGGCCCTGACATCCCGACAAAAGCACCCCTTGGCCGTTGCGCCGCCTGACAAAAGCAGGTCAGGGACTCCTGTTCCCGACGTCCTTGTCCGAAGCTTCCGCTGACAACCAAGCCAGCTCAGCACGCCTAGTCATCACCCGTCAGGTATAAATACCCCCTCTCCTCTTACGGAAAGGGGTTGGAAAATTCTCTCTTAATCTATAATTCACACACGAGAACAAGGGTCATCCATATCTTTGTTCTCCCACCCATAGCTCGCCACATGCGGTCGACACACCGTTAGTCCGGCCGGCGTGTCTAGCCCCCCCCCCCCCCCATTTTAAGCCCTATTACTGACTTAGGCATCGGAGGGGCTAAGGGTTGAACCCCAACCCTGCCCTTCTGACGAGTTGTTCGTGCTGCAGGAGAGCTCGCCCCTTGACCAAAGTCAGCGTCAGCCCCCTGCCGTCCAACCCTCCTCAGCTGCATCCGGCGAGATTCGACCCCGTGAGCGCCACCGGCAACGGATCCAACTTCTTCACCCCACTAATCACTTGTAAAACAGCCTACCTAAACCTTCTTCTCCATATAACCATCGTGCCATTGGTTCCCCATAATACAAATTCATTGTACGCGAGTTCCACCTCGTAACAGAGGCCATCTCCTCAATTAAGGCCGTAGCTTCGTCGGGAGTCTTCGATAGGATGGCCCCATTTGCCGCGGCATCAATAATCTGCTTGGTCCCCGGTTGGAGACCATTGTAGAAGCTATGGACTAGCTCCCAATCTTCAATGCTATGGTGGGGGCACTGATGCTGCAGGTCTTTGAAGCGCTCCCAAGCCTCGTAGAGTGTCTCTTGAGGTCCTTGCTTGAAGGACATGAGGGCACTCCTAATCTTTACCGTCTTGGAAGGCGGATAGAACTTGTCGATGAACGCGCTTGCCAACTCATCCCATGTGGTAAAGACTCCCTCAGCTTGCGTCCTCAACCAATAAAGAGCTTTATCCTTTAATGTGAAGGGGAAGAGGCGCAGTCTGATGGCATCCAGGGTAACGCCCGGCATCTGGAAGGTGGCGCACTTTGATAGGAAGAGCTGGATGTGGTAGTGGGGATTTTCATGGGCGTTCCCATGAAATGGATCCTGCTGCATCAGAACCACAAGCCCAGTCTTCAACTCAAAATTCTTGTCGACAGCCAACTCCGGCATGGCTATGGACGAGGTCGTGGAGGAAGTCTTAGGCCGGAGCCTATCTCGAATGGAAATAATCCTCGCCATTCTTGCCGCTAACTCTTCAGGCGTCTCCCGGACGTTCATAAACCTCCCTTCCGTATCGGGTCTCCTCTCCGCTCTGATTCTCCGTAATGTACGCTCGATCTCCGGATCAAACAATATATCGATGGGGTCCGCAGTGGATCTCGTGTACATGCACGGGAGAACAAAGTTTCAAAGAAGTGATTAGCACAATGGAAGGGTTAGATAAAAATAAAGAAATAAAACAAAAAGAAAGAAATAGCTAGGGTGGTAGGATCAAACACAATCGCCTCCCCGGCAACGGCGCCAAAAACTTGATCGGCCCCGGGCGTACACCCAAAAGAGCGACCGTGTAGTTTTACCGCAAGCGCACGGTGTAGCGGCGAACGGGTATCGAACACAGGGAGGACGTATGACAGTGCCTTCTCCGAACAACCTGGCTATAAGGACAGAAAAGAGGGAATTTGCCTTTCGGCGATCCTGTCACAATCGTCAGACAAAGTAAAGAGATATCAAATCAAATAAAGACATCTAGGGAATAGGGAATCCCCGCTACTCATCGTATCTCGTCAATGTGATTCATTGGTATCACAATTGCTAGGGTAGAATCTCGGATGAACTAGTTGCAACTGAATGTAAAACCTAGCTCACGCTCTCGCGCTGTTGCCGGTCTATAGCAAACCTAGGCTCAGGCCCAATCTCTTGCAAACCCTAGCCTAGGCAAGCTAGCATTAGGATCAACGTCATCGTTCAATCGCGTCCCGAGCCCACTCTCGTGCAAACTCGGGCCACGACCTAGGTTGGGATAGTTCCTACCCGTCCAATCTCTTGCAAACTGGTATCGGTATAGAATCACAACCGAGAACCCTAGTATCGGTCCAATCTCTTGCAAACCGATACTACGAAAACTCAATTTCAACCCAATTCGGATTTCTAGGGTTTCCTATCGAATTGGGATCCAATCTCTTGCAAATCCCAATCGATATGAACACCTAGCTATCCGTAATATATCGATCCCAAACTAACCCTAATAGCAATTCTAGCAATAGTTCTACCAAATCATCACAAATCGGAAATTGGGCTCGTAGGGTTCATCCCCACGCCCTAAGACGTTAGGACTACTCACAAATCATTTCACAAATAGAAGAATAATCAATTGGAATAGCAATAGAATTCATAGCAATACTCAAATAAGCAATAAAAATAAGATTTTTAATGAAAAGGGAGACAACCCAATAGAGTTATCCAAGAATCCAACAAAAATAACCTTTTCTCTCCTCTCCAATCACAAGAATCAAAAGCTAAAAAGTTTAATCTAAAAGGCTGCCCAAAAAGTAAGGAAAAGCTCTCTAACCTAGGTTAAAAACTGGGGTTAAATACCCCCCAAAATCGCCCAAAAAACTGTGACAAAATTGCCCCTGCGCAGCCTGAAAATCGCAATTTACGCTACAGGCAGCGCGGCTCACTCGGCCGAGTGACAAAAGTCGCTCGGCCGAGTGGGAGACCCTGAGAATTTCCAGTAAGTCTGGGGTCTTGGGGGTCTTCACTTCGGGGGTCACTCGGCCGAGTGAGTTGTCGTCACTCGGCCGATGGGCTTATCTTCACTCGGGCGGTCGGCAATTGCCACTCGGCCGAGTGGGTCTTCTGATGCTCAGACTGACGAAAAACAGTAAGTTGGCTCTTTTTGAGGGGCGTCGTCTGAGTGCCACTCGGGCGGACGGAGTTTCGTCACTCGGCCGATGCGGCTTCTGATGCTCGGCCGAGTGCACACTTGGAGCGTGTCCGATCTGGCCGGCCGAGCGGGGTCTCGCTCGTCGGCCGAGTGACTCCTTCACTCGGACGAGTGAGACACTGAAAATGCCCATTCTGAGTGTTTTTGCCTCCTCGTCGCTCCTACGACGTTCTTTCTTCTTCCGCTCCTATCCAATAGCAAAATACCCCTCGGGGAAGTCGTCGGTGACACTCTGGAGTAGGTGTATCTCGGAATCACTCCAAATCGCTCAAAATCTCCTGAAATACGACAAAAACAACAAATCGTGAAAAGTATCGCAATATTGTCGATAAATCGTGAAAAACGTGATTTGAGCGATCTAAATGGCATGCAATGAAGCGGAAAAAAAGTGTAAAATACGGAGTGATCAAACACCATTTTGTGGTGGTGCACGAGAAAAAGAGAAATTGTGAGCTATCCCGGCGTCATCACAAAACTTTGTAAAAGACTCATTCTCAAATTCTCCTCCATGATCACTACGGATAGTGATAATGGTGGATCCTAAGAGATTCTGAATCTTCTTTACAAATATTGTAAACTCTTCAAAAGCTTCATTCTTATTAGTTAAAAATGAAACCCAAGTAAATCTAGAGAAGTCGTCAACGACAACTAATCCATAATGAGCATTGCCTAAAGAAGCAGTTCTAGTTGGCCCAAACAAATCTAGATGTAGTAGTTCTAGGGGCCTTTGAGAAGTAATGCCTTCTTTAAGCTTGAAAGATGATTTACTAAGTTTACCTCTTTGACATGAATCACAAAAGTTTTTCTTACTAAAAACAATTTTTGGAAAACCTTTGACTAGATCATGCTTAGCTAACTTATATAAGTGCTTGAAATGAACATGACCAAAACGGCAATGCCATAATAGTTGTTCATTTGTATTAGCAACTAACCAATATTCTACGGTTTTAGGCAAGCTCAAATAATAAATATTTTTACGCCTAATACCAGTAAAAAACATGTGAATTAGAATCAACAATTTTACACAATCCATCTCCAAAGTTAACATTGTAACCTTTGTCACAGAGTTGACTAATGGAGATGAGGTTGTGACACAAATCACTAACTAGAAATACATTAGTAATTAAAGGTTTGGAGGAGTTTCCGAATATACCTACTCCAATGATGGTTCCCTTTTGGTTACCTCCAAAAGTGACAATTGCACCATCCTTGATGGTAATCACTTCGGAGAGCAATAAGGGATCTCCCGTCATGTGTTTGAAGCAACCACTGTCGAGAATCCATCCTTTCCTTTTAGAGCTAATTTTACCTTTATTGCTCTCTTTCTTTCTCTTGGGGTACCTACATAGTATACCATAAGTCATGATACCCAAATTTTGTTGGGTCCAATGGGATTAGCCCTTTGGAAGCCAAGTTCAAGTGGACTTCCGCTTCCTAACATAATTACTATTATTAATAACATCATGAAAATAGGAATCAACATAGGCATTCCTATCATTTAAGCTAGTGTTCTTAGGACCCCAAATGGTGTATGTTTTGGGAGTCATTTTCCTAGTTGCATGCATAGTTGTTAGATTTCTATGTGGTGCATGCATCTTAGGAACATGTGTTCTAGCATAAAAATGAGGTGGTGGATATGCATTGGACATATGAGGGTTGTGTGCATGGTTGGGAACATGCATGTTGTATGAAACATACGGGTCATGCATGACATGTGGAGGACGTGCATACATGTAAGAATGATGCGTATGAGCATATGAGTGTGTAGGAGCACATACATGAGTATTTCTCATGTGTGGATTTGTACGTGGCCATGGGTGTGGAGCATAAAAACTGTCATGTGTATCCACTTGTGAAGTAGGAGATTTCCTACGTGGATGACGATTGATGTACATGAAAGCATGTCTTCTCTTTTGGTTTCTACCCTTAGTGGGTTTCTTGCCAAAAAGAAGTGACGGTGAAGTGGTGACTTTCTTGGTAGACTTGCTACCTATAGTGTCTTTGCACCACTCGTGGATGCATCGGAGGATGTCCTCACAAAGTCTATATTGACACCACTATAGGAGGTGTGAGCGTTGGATGCATTTGCTTCCACAAAACCAAGGCCAACATGATATGTGGCCGGAAATTGGTTTGCTAGAAAATTGTCCAGTTGTCCATTCCCCTTATTAAATCTCATAATACGGGAGGACATGAGCTCATATTTCTCCTTAAGAGAAGAAATGTTGGTATCCAAGGTGGACACCCGTGCTTTGAGCTCGTGCACTTGGGTTTTAAAAGAATCATTCTCTAAACCCAATTGTGTGTGCCGTGAAACTAGATCACTATTATCCTTAGGACGTGTTTGATCTAGTTGAGAATTGAGGGTATTCACCTCATTTCTCAAAGTGACATTTTGAGAAGCTAAATTCGCTTTCTCAAGGGTTAATGTATCAACAATAGTGTCATTGTTGATTAATGCATGGAATGGATGGATTGCTAACATTCAATTTCTTTAAACTAGTATATCTAAGCATTAAAGATTGATACTTAGCAAATAATTCTTCATTTGCAATACGCAATTCATCCATAGTTACCTCGGGTTCATCCATGTCGGAATCACTCTCATCGGAGAGTGGATCTTCCCGGGCCATGAAACACATGTTGGCACTTTCACCCTTCTCATCATCAGAATCACTTGACGAGTCTCCACTTGGGTCATCAAAAGTACCGAAGAGTCCTTTCTTCTTATCTTTCTTATTCTTGTCGGACTTGTGGTACTTCGGAGCCTTCCACTTCTCTTTGTTTCGGAGTATTGGGCAATCCTTCTTGATGTGCCCTGGCTTATTACACTTAAAGCAAAGAGAGGAAGAGTTATTAGTAGAATCAAATCTATTCTTAGATGGAAATTTACCTTTGCGAAAGAAGCATTGGAACTTCTTCGCTATTTGGGCCATTTCATCCAAGTACATCTCATTTTCTGATTCTTCACTATCGGAGGATGAGGAATTGGCTTTGAACGCCAAAGCTTTCTTCTTGGCCTCCGAAGGGTTCATCATAGCTCGAATCTTTAATCGGTTCTCTCGTCTTACTTCGTAAGACATGAGAGTGCCGATAAGGTTCACAACTGTGTAAGTCTTCAAGTCGTTGACCTCCTCGATGGAGATAGCTCTTCTTTCCCACTTGGAGGTCATTCCCATTATGATCTTCCTTACCTTATCTTGTTGGGATAGACTTGTCTGAGAGCTTCCAGTTCATTAGTGATATCGGTAAAACGTCCGTACATCGATGCTATGCTTTCATTTTCCTGCATATGAAACATATCGAAATTTTGCACGGCAACATATAGTTTAGAAAGTTTTATCTTGTTCGTTTCCTCATAGGTAACGATGAGATGGTTCCAAATTTGATATGCACTCTTACATATGCATATCTTGTTGAACTCATCTGGGTCCAACGCACAATGAAGAGCGTTCATTGCCTTTGCATTGTTGACTTCGGCGGATTTCTCGGAAGCTGTCCATTTTTCGAAATCCTCTTCAGTGGGCTCGACGTATTCCTTGTGGAGGGTTCTCCAAAGGGAAGCACTCCTTAGGAACGTCTCCATCCAGCATTTCCAATAGCCGAAATTCGTGCCATTGAAACGCGGAGGACGCACCGTTGATTGTCTTTCGAAAACTGTGGACGCTCCATCACGATCGGATTATTGTACGAAGTCGGTGGAGAAATGTTGTTGTTGTTGGATGCCATAGCTTGAAACTTGCGCTCCGATATCAATTATAAGGATCCTGGCTATGAGAAAAACACTAGAGGGGGGTTGAATAGTGTTTATGTAATTTAAAAAGATAGTTACACCAAATTAAATTCCTAACCAACAAATATTGCGGAATAAAAATAAACCCAAAATGAAACAAATGCAAATGCAAGGTTGTTTCAAGGGTTTGGATTACCCAAGTCACTTCCCGACTTGTTCCCGGTAATCCTACGTCCCTTCCACCCGGTAATCCTACGTCCCTTCCACCCGGTAAACAACCGGATACTCAAGTTAGAACCCTAACTTGAGATTTTCTTAAAACCCACTTGTAGCAACCCTACAAGTGAAATCGAAATACAATCGATTGACCTTAACACCCACAACTTGGGAGCAAGCAAACCACTCACACAATCCGAGAGTAAATCAAATAACTAAAGTTATGAAATATGAAATTAAGCAACACTTACAATCACCTATGCCTTGAAGTAGAACTTGAAGGAGAAGTGTGTTGTGTGTTGAAAGACTCTCTTGGAAGAGAGGAAAGCCCTTTCTCTTGATTGCATCAAATGCCTAGAAGATTTCTCTTTGGTTCTAGGTTGGAGAGCAAGAGATGAAAGATAGGAATTCTAAGGCTTTAGGATTTTGAGAGCTTTGATCTTTAAAATGAAAGCTTGAATGTTTTAGCAATAGATAATCAAAGTGTCTATTCTCATTATCATTAGCCTCTCAATTGAACAGTAGATGCTTCTTTTATAGGTTTCTCAAACCCTTCAAACTGAATCACCAAAAACCCCTTTGAAATCCGTAAGGAAAAACTCAACGGATAGAATCTACGTCCGAGACAGTCGACTGTTGAAGAACTCAAAGTCGACTACTGCACAGTGACAGAGGGTATATGAGAATTCATAACGGTAACTTACCATATGGACAGTCAATTGATGAGGCATAGACAGTCGACTGTTGAACCAACAGGTGACTGGCCGTAAGCTGGGTAAGTTGAGGAAATCTGAGAAACGTCTAGGAGAACAGGACAAACGACTGATGAAGAGAAGACAGTCGACTGTTAAACTAAACAGGCAACTGTAATTCCTTCTACAGACGACTGTCAAGACCCTGAGATTTTTCAGAGAGTTGAGTCATCAAATAGGCTCAAAGACAGACGACTGAAGTAGCATTGACAGTCAACTGTTCCAATGGACAGTCGACTGTAAAACCAACAATAGTCGACTGGTCAGATTAAACAGAGAAATAGAGTTTGGGTTAAAGATAGACAGGCGACTGATTAACAAAACACAGTTGACTGTCACTTGGACAGGCGCCTGTGAATCATTCATAAGTCGCCTGTGAGAGTTAAAGCTAAGACGCCCAAAAACTAGACTGAAAAGTTTGTGCATAACAGGCGACTGCAGAACAAAACACAGTCGACTGTTTTGTGATAGGCGACTGTAAATCGTTCAGTAGTCGACTGTTAAAAACATGACATGCACAATCTAGATAGAAATTAATTGGAGTCTAAGGAAGGTTGATCTAAAGATATCCTAAGACTGAAATGAAGATGAGTGTGCTCCAAAAAAGTTCTACTTCTAAGCTACATACTAGAAGAGAAACAAGAAAGTTACATTTGACGAACTCTCTTTTCTTTCCATCGCATGAGCCTGAAGTCTTCTAGAAGCTTCAATCACCATCTACGATCATCCAAATCACTTCATTTGCTTTCAATGATCTTTGAGTGTCATCTATTGCAAATAGATCTTCATAAAAAGCTTAGGCAATGGATTAACTGCAAATAGGGGATTAGTCACAAGTATTTATGTTTGCTCATCATTAACACCAAGTAAGGAGAAGTCCAATACTCAACAGGGTTTAAGGTGATGAGGAGTGGTGATGGAGTGTGTTTGGGTTGATGGAGTTCGGTTAGGTGGTGGACCTTGGTGAGGATGATGTCCGAAGTTCACTGTGCTCAGTTGGTGGTGGTGGTGGTATTGTTGTAGTTAGGTGTTTATGGAGGTTCTTGGCAATGCCGATGGGGAAGGCAAGGGAGATGATCGGTGGCTCACAATGAGGGCTCAGGGTCTTGTGCTAGCAGTGACGGGGAGTTCAGGATTGGGTGTGCAGCAAGTGGTCTCGAGTGTTTAGGGGGTTGGTATATGGTGCTTGTGGGAGCTTGGTTGAGTGGTTATGGTTGAGTTGGGTTGGTCATGGAGATGGTAAGAAGATGGTGGCTGTTGCGGAGCTTGGAGAGGGAAGATGATTGAGTTTGTTTGGTTGTGGTTGTGATGCAGAACTTGGAGTTGGGTGTGGCAGTGAGAATGAGGAGGGGGAGTTGCGGTGCTTGCGGGGTTATGGAGGAGGTCTGTGCTTGGCTTGGGGTCACGACATGGGCTGCCGGGGTTGGCTCGGGCAGTGTTGGCTGTGGGATGTTAGTAGGAGAGACGACATGGGAAAGGAAAGGGATGCTTTGATGATGGGGCAATGTGTGAATTTATTAAGAGAAAATAAAATTTGTGTGGGGGTCGTTAATTAAGGGGGCATTTAGTGATGTTGGATCGGTCGGAGGGTAATGGGTTGGATCACCTAGAAAATTGATGGGTGTTACTGAGGAGTTAAAATTATAGTTAATCGAATAGTTGATGGTTAAAGTAAAGGATTAAAGTAAAGATTCGAGTTAAAGTTGAATCTATTTTACTGTTTATGAAAATTATTTTAAAAGTTACATAAAATACAGAAAAATCATAGTCATAGCTCAAAATAATTTCTGACGATTTCTAGCTGTAACAAAGAATGGTAGTTTTGTCAATTGAAAATGAAAGGGAATTGCTATTTGCACATACCCTTTTGTTGATTTCATAGACCACTTATTTACAAGTTTGCCATTAAAAATTTTTTGCTGAGTTCACAGACCAATTCCTCCCCCCTCCCCCTTCGCGTCCTTGTCCCCCTTCTCCACTGACGTCACCGAGCTGTCCAAGTCCCTCCACAAGCCCGAGCCTATCAAATCCATTTGACATCAGATCAACTCCGACATCATCCTCGTCCTCAAGAAGTCCAAGTCCATCCGCGACTGCCTCGAGTCGATGGACCGCGCCAACACGGCCATGCACCGGCTATCGGGCTTCCCAGAGGGGACCCCGATTGATCGTACCCGCACTTCGGTCACCAACGACCTCAGAAAGAAACTGAAGGAGCTGATGATGGAGTTTCAAGAATTGAGGCAGTGGATGATGGCAGAGCACAAGGGGTGGTCAAGAGAAGGTATTAACGGTGACAGGGCAAATCCTGGAGGAGGAAGTGATCGAAAAGAACATCACGAATAGGGAGAGCGACGACATGATGAAGATGGTGATCCCGAGCACAGGAGGGGGAGGGTGATGGAGATAGTGCACGAGATACATGGTAGGCACGATGCGGCCAGGGAGACTGAGAGGAGCTTTCTTGAACTGCATCAGGTGTTTCTTGACATGTCAGTGATGGTCGAGGCACAAGGGGAGAAGGTAGATGACATCGAGCATCATGTGAACTTAGCAAAAAAAATCATTGGGAGTCTCTGGCCACAGCGGTGGAGAAGGGGGACGGCGACGCGAAGGGGGATAGGGGAGGAGTTGGTCTGTAATCTCAGCAAAAAAAAATTAATGACAAACTTCTAAATAAGTGGTCTGTGAAATCAGCAAAAGGATCTGTGCAAATAGCAATTCCTAAGATGACAATAGACATGATTTCTTGACGATTATATTCACACTATACTTTTTTCTAACTGCATTACATTTTTACTTACTAGTTTGTCAATATTTTTCGTACTTATTCTAAGCTGTAATCACTACACTACACTTTTTCTATCATCCTCTAATGCATCCTCTTCCGTGTCCTCGTTCTCTACTCCTTCCTCATTCTCTACTCTGATCCATAGTTTCCGCCTCCTCCCGCCATCACCGCCTCCAGTCCCACATCCTCATCCTCGTCCACCTCATGCACCAAAATTGCTCAATAAATCGTTAAATTTTTTTTACTAGAATCATTGGCACAGAGTACTAAGGCACAAGCATCCATTTGTTTTCTCGAGTCTTAGTAACCAATCAATAATTTTTTAAAATTTATTTGTGACGCTAGCATCTATAGTCCACACACTATATTTGGTGTTCATGTATATAGGCATAAACACTATAAATGACGCGCATCTAAGTCAGATTATGTCGATTTAAAGAATTTTAATAGATTTTAATTGAGTTTCATGTTTATTAGGTTTAATTGATTTTTTAAATATTTTTGAGCTTTAATGAACTCGTTGGTTTTTCTTAATTTTTAAAAGATATTTTTGGGTTTAACTGAACTTCTTGGATTTAATTAATTTTGTGGATTTTTTAGATTTAGTTGCAAGAGAAGACGATGGGAGATGGTGGTTGTAGTGATGATGGCGATGGCGACGTACAGGAGGTTGAAGGAGAGGTGGGGGTGACGGTGGCGATTGGAGGGAGAGATGGATAAAATAGTAATTTTTGAAAGAAAATGGTGTGAGCATAACAAATTTAAGAAGGTAGAGTGTGCTTAGAAGGTGTAATATGTTTAGGGCCTGTTCTTTTCAATGATAGTTGCCCAAGAATCCTCATTTCGTCACTATTCCCACACTGTTCATGGGATTCAAGCTTCAAATTCCATCGGTCTGTTCTTTTGGAGTTTGGGGGAAGTTGGGATTCTGGCCGACGTGGCGCTTGCGAGCAGGATTCCACGGGCTCAAAAGAAACCGGAGCAAATAGCTCGATTACAAAGGATTCCCACTTTTGGTGGGCCCCCTCTCTCTCCATTTGACGCGCGCGTTCAGTTTTTTTTCCGCTTTGTTTCGGTGCTAGGGAGTGAAAAGGACCAAGACAGAGGCCTAACATAAAGGACACTCTTGGAAGTGGCAAGAACAGCGACCCACCTTGGTTGCAAATGATTCATCTTATGTCATTACATTTTTTCATCCAAAGCCAGCTTCAACTGCAGCTGCCAGCACGTCGAAACAGATAGTAGAAATTACGAAAAAGATTTAGAAGCAGTTTTCATGTCATTCATATTTAAACCTCAAAAATGCTGGTCCTGAAATAGAGGGGATGAAAAAAGAACTCATCCATTAAATATGATGATTAAACCTGTGAAGGACATGTTTATGAATTGGAACCACTATCTTAATAAGATCCTAAGTTTGCAGTTCTGTTTCAACTCATATCGATCTAATATTACCATCATTAATAGTGTTTATTGTTGATAGCCAAAATTCAAGTGTATTTGTTTCCAGAAAACAACCTGATGCTATACCTCCGCTGGCTTAGGTTGCAATAAGAACTGTGGAACAAGTTAGCCAAGTCCAATATCCTATTCACCAAATAAACGAACTAATTAGAAATGCACTATTCTATACATAATAACTACATAAATTATATGCAAACTTCATAATTAAGAATCTAAGATGTTAGAGATGTGTCACCCATAGAGTAAAGTGTGAGACTTCTGATTAAGTAGTAGTGTCCAAGGATGTAAGATCTACATTGGTTTGAACGAGTTCTACAATACTCAAAAGAATCGAAAGATTAGTAATTAAACCACGAAGGCACGAATTAATGAAAGATAAGTATATAAAAACATGAAACAAGACTTCATTTCACACACTATATATTTATCTGTCTCCAATTCATCAACAAGCTTCACGTAACTTTCAAGATCAATGGCGTGTCGTGCATGTAAGTCCCTGGTAGCTACTGCACAAGTACCAGAGGGGGTTGAATAGTGCTTTAAAAATAATCAAGAGTCTAATTCCTAATTATTGTGCAAACACAAACAACTATGCGGAATAAGTAATAACAACGAGAACAATATCAACGCAAACAAGCGATGTAATGGGTTAGGATCCACCCAAGTCTCCCCGACTTGTTTCCGGTGATCCTACGTTCCAAACACCCGGATCCCCTCCAGCTACTTGAGTTAGAATCCACTAACTCAAGGTTCCACTAAATAACTTCTTGTAGAAACTACTACAAGATCAAACAATACAATGAATGAATTGTGACTCCCACAAACCGGGATCACAAGGTTCTCTCACAACCCGAGAGATAAACTTATAATAATAGTTTAAATGAAATAAATATAACTCACCACAAATTCCTATGCCTTGAGATACTTACGAAGTAGGGCACGAAAGGAAGATGAAAAGAGTTAGCACGAAACCCTAGCAACGATGAACAGTGTGAAAATAGCTAGGTTGAAGATCTTGACCATGATTCAGTTCAATAGAGGAATGATCACACAGCGCACAAGATCCAAAAATCTCCCTTGAGAAACTAGGTCATAAACGTGAGAGAGAGAGAGAGATTTTTGAGAGAGAAAGCCTTTTGAAATTGATGAACGAATGATCGAAAATTAGATCTGAAAACCCACAGATAATAGACAAATTTCCTTGTTTGAAACGAATCAAACACATATGGAAAGAATCAAAACAGATCAAGAAAAGTCGTGGAAATAAATTCTCCAACGGCTAGAAAATTAAAGCAGCTTAATCGGTCTAAGAAGGATCACTGACCAATTAGTTTGACAACTAGTCAGTCGGTGAACCTTCTTGGACCGACTAGAAGGTTGACAGAGAATATAGAGAAATAAGGAGGATAAACTAGTCGGTCTAAGAAGAAACATCAACCGACTAGTTTGACAACTAGTCGGTCGGTGAGCCTTCTAGGACCGACTAATTGGTCAACAGTAAGAATGCCAAAATTCACAAGGATGATTAGTCGGTTCAAAAAGGATTCCCAACCGATTAGATCGTCATCTAGTCGGTTGGTCCTTCTTCATGAACCAACTAAGATGCACAGAAAGTCATGAAACGACGCGATAAGCTAAGGAAAGACTTTCTAGTGACTTCTAAGTCAATCCAAGTGATAAGCTAGGATAGAAATAAGAATAACTAGGCAAGTACTACTCAATGCTTAACATTCTACAAAATGAAGCAAGAAGACCAAATAAATAACTCGACAAACCGTCTTCAAAGCTTCAACACGAAGATTCAGAATCCCTCGACTTCATTAATACTCCTTGAGCTTCAACGAAGCTTTAGGCACATCGATCACGCGTTCTAAGAAAGTCTTGGGATGTCGCTTGTGATCTACAAAGTAATTTGGCTACGATCTTCATTACTGCACTCAAAGAGAGTTAGTACCCCATATTTATGTTTGTTCATCATCAAAACCAAATCAGGGGAATCAATACTCAACATTCTCCCTCTTTTTGGTGATGACAAACCAACATAAATATAAATCAATAATAATGATATAAATAAAATTTACTTACTCCCCCTGCATTGATGACTCGTTAGTTCCATATTAAATAATACACATAAACATCAAGCAGAAAAGAGAAGTATAAAAACATATTCCAATTATTGAAATATGGGATCGGAATCCATTTTTATATCTTCACTCCTCCTGAATCTAACATATGAAATTAGATTCACGGTAATTGTTTAAATTATCATTTAGCACATAGTCATTATTAATTCTCTCCCCCTTTGGCATTATCCAAAAAGAGCGGGAGGAAACAACGGCAACAACCAAGGCTAAAAGAAAGTATAAACAAGAGAGACGAAGAAAACGACGACGGCTCAAATGACACCAAGAAAACATCGAAAACAAAATCAAAGTGTGCCAACGAGACCATGGTCGAAAAGAGAAATTATCAAAACCAAAATCAAATCCAAGTATTGATGAAAGGAACATACTCTCCAATATCAACATTTTTAGCTAATTGAGTGCATGGAAAACAATTCATGTTTCCATTCAAACAAAGCTATATAGTCAACAGAATCGACGAGCGATGAAGTAAACATCAAAGATATAAGTACAATGTGCACACAGATACGAAAAGTAATAGGATGGATATATATATATATATATATATATATATATATATATATATATATATATATATATATATATATATATATATATATATATATATACACCTCGGTATAGATAATGTTGAGAATGAAGCCATAAATGCATTGGAGAATTGGGGTTTATGGGACCCCGGTTGATGCTTCTCTTGCTTTTGCGTGATGATGCACAGGTACAGTGCGAATTGTGGGATCCTAATCACTGTGCGTGGGCATCTGATGTTACAGGGTGATGTTGCAGGGTGATGTCGCACAGTGCAGGGTGATTGCGAATCCCTGTGATGCCGCTGGACAATAGTTGTTAGCAAACTGTGCCTGTGTGTGGGCTTCTGTGTTCACTTCCGCAAGCTTACTTGTCTGTTGCTATATGTGTGGCCTTTTCTGCTATGGAGAATGGAGGTATTTGGGTCCCAGGATGTTCCTAGAAGCTGCTGTGCCCAACTGGCTTTGGCTGTTTTTGTCGTGATGTTCCTGCAACGATTTATGATGTTGCGATTTTCTTCTTGAGTTTGCGTTGTACTTTGTGATCCTTTTGGGTTCGGTTACTAATGCTATTCTAAATGCCCTAGGGTGACGACGCTTGTGTCCTCTCCCCTAGTCATTGAGATAGGTATTAAGTAGTCAACCCCCTTGTATATTCCGTATATATTAATAGAATTCTAGCTTACTTTGCAAATATATATATATATATATATATATATATATATATATATATATATATAAACATCAAAAGCGATACATCCAGATTACAAAAAAAACATCGATCATCAGCATACAGCAGTATATGGTGCACAGCATATAACAATCCAACGTACATCAAAAAGTATCACCAAAACACACAAAACACCCACCCATCTATCCTAACCCCACTCTCTCACAACTAGATATAAAATCATAAATCCATCGCGCAAATCGTAAAACCAAGCATAACTCCAGCATTAAAATGAGAAAATCACAGCAGATACAACAGGAGTAATGAATATCATTATGATGCAAGATCACATATAAAGGACGAGTCCTAAATCTCGGATTTACCCATATGTGCTAGACTTTGGATAGAATAATCCGTAGTCGAGTGTGCGACTTAAATAACGGAAAATACATTTAACCGCTATTAAGTCTGATTCCTTATGTTGTGATTAATACCTAGCACAGACACATACTGTAAACATTATATCTGGCCTACTAGCAGTAAGATATAATAAACTACATATCATACCTCGATTAGACGAATGTCTACATCTTTGCCGTCCGTATCTTTATCGAGATGTGTAGTAGTGCTCATTAAGCATTCTCCATTCCAAATCGCTTTAGCAGTTCCACCGTGTACTTGGTTTGGTGGATGAAGATTCCATCGATCATTTGGCGGATTTGGAGTCCTAAGAAATATTTGAGCTCACCCATGTAGCTCATCTCAAATTGGTCCTTCATAACATTAGAAAACTATTCGCAAAGAGTGAAGTTAGTAGCACCGAAAATAATATCATCTACGTAAATTTGAACTAAAATGATGTCATGATTTGCATACTTAACAAAAAGCGTTGAATCAACCTCACACATTTTGAAACCCAAATACAAAAGAAAGTTCTTTAGGCGGTCATACCAAGCTCTAGGAGCTTGTCTCAAACCATAAAGTGCTTTCTTAAGTTTGAAAACGTGATTTGAAAATTTTTCATTTATAAAACCCGGAGGTTGAGAAACATAAAATTCCTCAACGACATCTCCGTTTAAAAACGCACTTTTTACGTCCATTTGAAAGAGTTTGAAATCTTTATGGCATACAAATGACAATAACAACCTAATAGATTCTAATCTAGCTACAGGTGCAAAGGATTCCTCCAAATCTATACCTTCCTCTTTCCTGTAGCCTTGAGCAACTAACCGGGCTTTGTTCCGGATGACGTTTTGGTTCTCATCTGTCTTGTTCTTGAAAATCCACTTCGTTCCTATAACAGTGTGGTTCTTCGAAGGCAAGGAACTAGCTCCCAGACCTCATTCCTCTCAAACTGAATGAGTTCTTCTTCCATGGCTAGGATCCAAGAACTATCTTCACACGCCTCGTTGATATTCTTTGGCTCCACTGAAGAGACAAAGGCACAGTGAGCGAAGAAGTTGACTTGAGATCTTGTTTTGACACCATCTTGTATGTTGCCAATGACTTGCTCATGGGGATGGTCACGAACTGTTTGAAGCCGCCTGGGAACACCCTGGTCACTAGGAACATTCTCAAAAGAATCATTAGTAGGGTTAGTTTCAACAGAATCAATAGGATCAGATTTACCAATAGAGTCACTAATTACTTCCATAGAATCATCTTCATCGATAATTCTAGGAGGGACAAAATTTTCATTAAATGAAACATGAAGAGATTCCTCGATCGTTGAGGTTCTTTTGTTGTATATCCGGTAGGCTTTGCTACAGGAGGAATATCCAACAAATATCCCATCATCGGATCTTGGATCAAATTTTTCCAAACTACCATACGTGTTCTTGATAAAACATTTTGCACCAAAAACTCTAAAATGTTTAACTTGAGGCAACCTACCAAACAACAATTCATAACAAGTTTGTTTGGTGCTGGGCCTCAAGAGTATCCTATTAAACAACTAGCAAGCGGTAGGTACCGCTTCTGCCCAAAATTGATGGCCAAGATGGCTATCATCAAGCATAGTGCGAGCACATTCCACTAGCGTCCTATTCTTTCTCTCAACAACACCATTTTGAGGGGGTGCGCGAGGGAAAGAAAAGGTGCGAGTAATACCAACTTCATCACAGAAATTTGAGAAAGACTCGTTCTCAAATTCCCCTCCATGATCACTACGAATAGTGACAATGGTGGTTCCAATGAGATTTTGTACTTTCTTAACAAATACTGTGAAGTTTTCAGAAGCATCATTTTTATTAATTAAAGTAAATACCCAAGTAAATCTAGAAAAATCATCAACGATGACAAGTCCATATCGGGCATTCCCTAATGAAGCAACTCTAGTTGGCCCAAAAAGATCTAGATGTAAAAGCTCTAGATGCCGTTTAGATGATATGCTTTTCTTAGGTTTGAATGACGATTTTGGAAGTTTGCCTCGTTGACATGAGTCACAAAAGCTTTTCTTTTGAAAGGCAAGCTTAGGGAATCCTTTTATAGAATTTAGCTTGGATAGTTTGAAAAGTGTTCCAAAGTTCACATGACCAAAACGTCGATGCCATAAGTGTTGTTCACTTGTGTTGGCAATAAGACATTGTTCATGTGAATTTGGAATATCTAGGATATATATGTCCTTATGGCGTGTGCCAGAGAACAACACATTATTATTATCCTTTCTTAAAATATGACACAATCTTTTCTCAAAGCTACTTTGTAACCCTTGCCACAAAGTTGACTTATGGAGATTAGATTGTGATTTAAGCCTTTAACAAGGTAAACATCACTTATAAAGGGTTTAGAGGGGTTACCAACTTTTCCAACACCGATGATGGTTCCGCTCTCGTTCCCTCCAAAGACCACTCGGTTTCCATTTTCAATGGGCACCACTTCGGATAACAACTGAGCTTTACCAGTCATGTGTTTTGAGCACCCGCTATCAAGTATCCACCCATCCTTGGAGCCAAATTTTGATTTGTTGCTCCTTTTCTTTTTCTTGAGTACCTGAAGATAAAAATATCGTATCATGGTACCCAAGGTCATTGGGTCCTAAGAGATTATACCTTTGGAAGCCAAGTCCAATTGGACTTAGACTTCCCAACATAGTCATCATTATGCACAACATTCATGAAATAAGAATTAATATATGCTTGTTTCTCATGCATGCTTGTGTCCTCGGGCCCCAAATAGTGAATGTCTTGGGAGCCCTTTTCCTATTGGGAACATGAATTTTTTGTTGATTTCTACGTGGTGCATGTGTTCTACGAGGAAGTGGCCTAGTGTATGCATGCAGTGGATAAGCATAAGGCACATGATGAAGTGGTGGTGGCAACATATAATAAGGTGCATGATGGTAATAATTTATGTGTAATGATGTGGATGAACATAAGCATGTGGGAGAACACGTGCGTGAGTGTGTCTCACTTGATATGCACGTGCTCGAGGACGTGGAGCATAGAAATCATCATATGTGTGAACAGGTGGAGTAGGAGGTGTGTTCCTACGTGGCATAGTATTGGTGTACATAAAAGCATGACCCTTCTTTGGAGGTCCACCCAAAGTGGGTTTCTTTTCAAGAGGGGGTGTGTACCTAGTGTAAGTACCATTGGTAGATGAACTACCCATGGGGTGTTTACTGCCACTATTTGAGGCATCGGAAGATGGCCTTACATAGGTGGTGGAAGATTTGGATGAATTTTTCTTCTTATACCCCAAGCCAACATGATGATTGGCCGGAAGTAAGTCATTCAGAATATTATCCAGATGATCCTTGCCTTTGTTGAATTTCTCAATTCAGCCTATTGTGGACTCATATTTCTCAGTGAGAGAAAGTATAGTAGTATCCAAAGTGGACACTTGTGTTGTGAGTTCACAAACACGGGACTAAAGATTCTCATTCTCAATACTCAAGGTTGAGTTTCGAGAAATTAAATCGGCTATCTCGTGTTCATCCGAATCCTCAAGGTTAACATGTTCAAGTTGAGATTTGAGATTTACAATCTCAGTTCTCAAGGCTTCAACAACGGTGTCGTTGTTGGTGATGATAGGCTTAGGTGTGGTCTGCAGACTAGTTAACTCATCTTTGATCTTAGTATATCTATTTACCAACTTAGAATACTTAGACCAAATTTGTTCATTAGTTAATCTTAGATCATCCATAGTTACCTCTTCACCTTCATCCTCGCTTTCATCTGAAGCGATCTCTTGATCATGTTGCTCTCTTGCCATGAAGCATATGTGTGCTTGCTCCACTTGTTCATCATCTGACTCTCCACTTGAGGAGTCCTCTTCTGAGTCGGTGAATGTGCCGACAAGCCCTTTCTTGTACTCCTTTTTGTACTTTCGTGACTTGTCGAACTTGGGTGCCTTCCACTTCTCCTTTTGTTTGTTGAGAGGACAATCTACCTTGATGTGTCCTGGCTTATTGCATTTGAAACACAAAGGAGTAGATGCATTAGTAGAACTAACTTTAGATTTATTCTTAAAGTTACCTTTTTGGAAGAACCGGTTGAACTTCTTTGCCATGAGGGCCAAAGATTCCAAGTCCAACTCGTCTTTCGATTCTTCATTATCGGTAGGTGTAGTAGGAGCGGCCTTGAAAGCAATTGCATTTTTCTTTGGCTCTTCTTGCTTCAAGAACACCTTCATCTTGTCCTGCATCTTGATCTTACTGTCATTCCGTACCACATAAGACATTAGAGTACACATTAGTTGAACAACAGTATATTTGGACATATCGTTACCTTCCTCGATAACGTAGGTTCGCTTTTCCCAACTCGAAGGAAGTCCGTCAATGATCTTCGTGACTTTCTCTTCTTGGGTATAGGTCTTCCCAAGGGCTTCCAACACGTTGGTTATATCCATGAAGCGAGCATAGTACTCCTTGATCCTTTCACCCTGTTCCATGTGAAACAACTCGAATTCTTTGTTAGCAACAGTGAGTTTGGAGTGTTTTACCCTGCTCGTTCCTTCATGCAAGATTAGGAGTTGGTTCCAAATCTGATATGCACTCTTACAGGTGTATATCTTGTTGACGTCTTCAGGCTCCAGTGCACATTGTAAGGCATTCATTGCCTTGGCATTGTTCACCTCCGCGGCGACCTCCGCGGCAATCCACTTCGTGAAGTCTTCTTCAGTGGGCTCAACATACTTCGTCAATGTGGCTCTCCAGAGTGATGCACTCCAGAGGAAAGTTTCCATCCGGCATTTCCAGTACCCATAGTTGGTACCGTTGAAGTGAGGAGGCCTAGTTGATGAGTATCCTTCCATCACTGAAGAGGCTCCTTCACGATTCTTGAAGGTGTTGTAGTCGGAAGGTGGTCGAACGGCCTTGTTGTCGTTGTTTGGCATAGCAATGAACTTGGCTTTGATACCAAATGTAAGTCCCTGGTAGCTACTGCACAAGTACTAGAGGGGGGTGAATAGTACTTTAAAAATAATCAAGAGTCTAATTCCTAATTATTGTGCAAACACAAACAACTATGCGGAATAAGTAATAACAACCAGAACAATAGCAACGCAAACAAGCGATGTAATGGGTTCGGATCCACCCAAGTCTCCCCGACTTGTTCCCGGTGATCCTACGTCCCAGACACATGGATCCCCTCCGGCTACTTGAGTTAGAATCCACTAACTCAAGGTTCCACTAAATAACATCTTGTAGAAACTACTACAAGATCAAACAATACAATGAATGAATTGTGACTCCCACAAACCGGGATCACAAGGTTCTCTCACAACCCGAGAGATAAACTTATAATAATAGTTTAAATAAAATAAATGTAACTCACCACAAATTCCTATGCCTTGAGATACTTACGAATTAGGGCACGAAAGGAAGATGAAAAGAGTTAGCACGAAACCCTAGCAACGATGAGCAATGTGAAAATAGCTAGGTTTGAAGATCTTGACCGTGATTCAGTTCAATAGAGGAATGATCACACAGCGCACAAGATCCAAAAATCTCCCTTGAGAAACTAGGTCACAAACGTGAGAGAGAGAGAGAGAGAGAGAGATTTTTGATAGAGAAAGCCTTTTGAAATTGATGAACGAATGATCGAAAATTAGATCTGAAAACCCACAGATAATAGACAAATTTCCTTGTTTGAAACAAATCAAACACATATGGAAAGAATCAAAACAGATCAAGAAAATTCGTGGAAATAAATTCTCCAACGGCTGAAAAATTAAAGCAGCTTAATCGGTCTAAGAAGGACCACTGACCGATTAGTTTGATAACTAGTCAGTCGGTGAACCTTCTTGGACCGACTAGAAGGTTGACAGAGAATATAGAGAATAAGGAGGATAAACTAGTCGGTCTAAGAAGAAACATCAACCGACTAGTTTGACAACTAGTCGGTCGGTGAGCCTTCTTGGACCGAGTAATTGGTCAACAGTAAGAATGTCAAAATGATCACTCCATATTTTACACCCTTTTTATGCATGTTAGCATGCCACTTTGATCGCTCATATCACGTTTTTCACTATTATTCGACAATATTGCGATGCTTTTCACGATTTCTTGTTTTTGTCGTGTTTCAGGAGATATGGAGCGATTCGGAGTGATTTTGAGATCAAGAGGATTTGCACCCACTCCGGAGTGTCACCCAAGGCTCTTTTGAGGGCTATTCGGCGATGGAAGACAAGTGGAAGAAGAAGGAACTTCGTAGGAGCGACGAGGAGGCGAAATGATGAAGAATGGGCATCTACAGCATGTCACTCGGCTGAGTGAAACACCCACTCGGCCGAGCAAGAAGACCACTCGGCCGACCAGACCGGACACGCACCACAGAAGGAAATCAGCGTGCACTCGGCCGAGTGACGAGAGTCCACTCAGCCGAGTATGGAGATCCACTCGCCCGAGTGGCACGGGAAAATCCACCCATCGAAGAGGCCGACTTACTGGAATTTTATAGTGGATCTGACAGAGCCACTCGGCCGAGCATGGAATGCCCCTCGGCCGAGTGAGTAAAGCCACTCGGCCGAGTCACCTCTGAAGACAGACCCTCGAAAATCCCCGACTTACTGGAAATGTACAGGGTTTGTCACTCGGCCGAGTGACATTTGTCACTCGGCCGAGTGAGCCGCTCCGCCTGCTGCGTAAAGTACGATTTCTGGGATGTGCAGGGGCATTGTTGTCACGATTTTTTGGGTGATTTTGAGGGGTATTTAAACCCAGTTTTTGCCCTAGTTTAGGAGGACTTTTTGATACTTTTTGGCAGCCTTTTTGAGAGCTTTTTAGATCATTAGATTTAGCTTTTCTCTTGGGGATTAAAAGGTTATTCTTGTTGGATGCTATAGGGTTCTCATTGGTTTGTCTCTTTTCTTATCATAAACTCTATTTTTATTGATAATTTCTCTATTGCAATGAATTGTGCTGAATTTGTTGTTAATTTTCTCATGAATTGCATGATGATTAGTGAGTAGTTTTATCGTCTTAGGGCATAGGGATGAACCCTATGGACCCTATTTCTAAATTGTGATGAATTGGTGAAATTCTTGCTAGAATTGATTAGGGTTAGGTTAGGATTGATTAATTACGGATAGCTAGGGATTCATATTGATTGGGATTTGTAAGAGATTGGGTCCCAATTGATAGGAAGCCCTAGAAATCCGATTTGGATTTACGATTGGACTTCTCTAGAATTGGTTTGCAAGAGATTGGGCTAAAGCTAGGATTTTTTATCGTGTTTATATACCAATATCCGTTTGTAAGAGATTGGACGGGTAGGAACTATCTCAACCTAGGTCGTAGCTCGAGTTTGCACGAGAGTGGGCTCGAGATACGGTTGAAAGATGATGTCGTTCTTCACGCTAGCGGCTTAGGTTAGGGTTTGCAAGAGATTGGACCCTACTCTAGGTTCGCTATAGACCGGCAATAGCGCGAGAGCGTGAGCTTGGTTCTACATTTAGTTGCGACTAGTTCACCTAAAATTCAAGTGTAGCAATGATGTAACCTACAAATCACAACGATGAGATACGGTCAGTAGCGGGGATTCCCTATCCCTAGGCGCTTTATTTTATTGATATTTCTATCGAAATTCGAACGACTGTGATAATTTTACCCCATATTATTCTCGACCATTTTGATAGCTAGGTGATTGGAAGGAGACACTGTCATTGTTCCTCCCTGAGTTCGATACCCGCTCGCAGCTTCACCGTGCGCTTGCGGTAAGTCTACGAGTCGCTTGTCCCGGGTGCATGTGCATCCCGGGGCGCGATCAAGTTTTTGGCGACGTTTCCAGGGAGGCGACAGTGTTTTATTCTCTTTACTTAGTGTCTTCTTTTTCTTTTATTACTATTATCTTTTTACTCCTTGTTTGTGCTAACAATTCCTTTGAACTCTGTTTTCCTTTGCATGTACACGAGATCTATGATGAACCCCGAGGAAATACTATTTGATCCGGAGATCGAACATACCGTGAGGAGGATTAGAGCCGAGAGAAGGCACGCTACGGAGGGCGATTGTATGAACCGTACAGAGACACCGGAGGAACTAGCGGCACGTATGGCGAGAATCATATCCATCAGAGATAGGCTTCGGCCTAAGACTTCTTCCACCACATCATCCATCGCCATACCGGAATTGGCGGCAGACAAGAATTTTGAGCTAAAGATGGGATTGGTAGTATTGATGCAACAAGACACGTTTCATGGGAACGCCCATGAGAATCCGCATTATCACATCCAGCTTTTCTTGTCCAAGTGCACCACCTTCCAAATGTCGGGCGTTTTCGTTGATGCAATCCGACTGCGACTCTTCCCCTTTACACTCAAAGACAAAGCTTTATATTGGTTGAGGACGCAGGCGGAAGGTGCATTCACAACTTGGGATGAGTTGGCTAGCGCCTTCGTTGACAAATTCTATCCACCATCCAAGACGGTGAAGATACGGAGTGCTCTCATGTCCTTTAAGCAAGGACCGCAAGAGACCCTCTATGAGGCATGGGAGCGCTTCAAGGATTTACAGCATCAATGCCCCCATCACAGTATAGAAGATTGGGAGCTTGTTCACAGTTTTTACAATGGACTCCAACCGGGCACGAAGCAAATTATAGATGCAACCGCCAATGGAGCCATACTATCGAAGACCCCGGATGAAGCTACGGCCTTATTAGAGGAGATGGCCTCTAATAACCAACAATGGGACGATGAGCGAGGTCATTCTTCTTCCTCCTTGAAGCCCACTAGTATATATAAGGCCAAGGCCGTGGCGGAGCTTTCAAACAAATTTGACTCTCTCCACAAGGTAGTGGAGAGATTGGAGAAATATATCACCGAGCCACATGGAGCACCCTTTACATCTACGTCGGTAAGCAATATGAGTGATTGGCAAGACCAATCTCAAGCCATGTATGTAGGAGGAGAGCATGGAGAGAGGGCCTTGGAACAAGTGCAATATGTTGCGGGGAACTCCGGATATTGGGCCAACCCGGCCGCTAGAAACCATCCGGGCTTTTCATATGCAAACAATGATGGTGCTTTGAACCCCCCGCCAGAACAACTTCCTCAAGCTCGGCCTTCACCACCACAACCTCAGTATCAACCGAGGGGTCCACCACAACAAAATTACCCGCCGAGGCAACAAACGGGACCGTATAGACCTCTCGGTTACAATCAAGGTTGGAGAGCTCCCAACCCACCTCAAGCTCAACCATGATCGGACCACGAAGCTAGGGTGGAGGAATTCATGGCAGAGCAATAGAAGATCAATGCTAGGTTAACGGCGGGACAAGATTCACTAAATACCATCGTCGCTCAACTTAGAGAGCAACTTGCATTGCTAAACAAGAACGCCCAACAATTGCCGGCTCAACCCGAGCCCAATCCACAGAGCAACACCGGACACATCAATGCGGTGGTGGCGGTTACAACAAGGGGCGGAAAGGATATCACTCCCGCTATGACCCAAAACAAAGAACCCGTGGTGGAGATTTTGGAAGAAAAAGAGCCGACAAGTGAAGAGGAGAGCCAAAAGGAGCTGATTGGAGAAGGAAATTCTAAAGTGGTGGAGCCACTTGATGAGCACCGCTACATGCCACCGGTGCCGTTTCCACAACGGCTAGCTAGAGCCAAGATAGAGAAAAGGCTCGCTAAGTTCCTTGAATATTTGAGGGGAGTAAGCCTCAATATTTCTTTCTTAAATGCAATAGTTGAGATCCCATCTTACACGAAGTTCTTGAAGGACTTGATTTTAGGAAAGAAAAGGAAGGAAAAAATCATGCTTGCGGAACAAGGAACTTGGTTTACCCGGAAGGAGAAGGAGCCGGCGAAATTAAAGGATCCCGGGAGTTTTCGCATCCCTTGCACACTAGGAGGCATCCCTTTGCAAAAAGCTCTAGTTGACTTGGGCACGAGTGTGAGCCTTATGCCCCTCAGCATGTTCCAGAAATTGAACACGGGCACCGACTTGAAGCCGACCGACATGAGAATTCAACTTGCGGACTGTCGGATTACTAGGCCGGTAGGGATCACAGAGAACATTCCACTCCAAGTTCCAGGAGGGATATGCTTGCCTTGTGATTTTTTCATCATGGACATCAA
Organism: Scilla litardierei; assembly: GCA_030789695.1. NCBI lineage: Eukaryota > Viridiplantae > Streptophyta > Magnoliopsida > Asparagales > Asparagaceae > Scilla > Scilla litardierei. The sequence goes on along the minus strand of CM061137.1, from coordinate 10,671,790 downwards.
GGAAGAGGGCGACACTTCACTCATACTTGGACGCCCGTTCCTCGCAACCGCCGGTGTTATCGTCGACGTGCGTGAAGGAACTCTATCCTTGAATGTCGGGAACATCGAAGTCGAGCTTCACATACCCAAGGCCATGAAACATATGCCCTATCACGAGGAGTTAGACTATGTGGATCTCCTCGACGAGGTAATTGAAGAAGCAATCCCCCACTCTATTGGTGCTCTTCATGACGACGGCTTCAAAGAAGGCCAAGCTTCGGGTGAAGAAGAGAAGTTGGAGGACCCTCCAGATAGCTCCATGGACGGTGATGAAGGCGACGCTGATGTCGCAAGAATACGAGAGCTTTGCAAGCTCTCAAAGGCCAAGAATCCGAAGAAAGATCCACCGAATGGAAGATCGGTGTCACCGGCCAAGAAGAAGATAGGAACAAGCTCTAACTTGGGGGGACTTATCCCCCAATATTACCCATGATGAGGGGGCGTCGAGGAAGACCGATGATCATCATGACCCAAATCCAAGCGGCCTTCCCGACAAGTTCGACGGGCGTATCTCATATGCGCCCAACATCACGAGCTAAACAAATATCTAGAGGGGTCGAGCTCATGACCTTAAACGAGGGCTTGTCGGGAGGCAACCCGATGGTTTTTGCATTGTTTTTATTTAATTTTCATTTTTGGTTTAGCCTTTTATTAGTGTTTAGAGTATTATGTCCATGAAAATCGTGACAACGGGTCTTAATTTTCATGACAGGAGAAGGAGAAAGAGGGATCAATCATATGGAGGATGATCGAGGCAAGGAAGAGCGCTTCAGGAACGCGCTCAGGCCTTAGGAGGAGGAAGAAACAGACTAGAGGAAGAAAAACAGAGACTGGAGCGAAAACGGAGAGCAGATGCAGAAAACAGCACTTCACTCAGCCGAGTAGCTTATGCCACTCGGCCGAGCACAGACTCCACTCGGTCGAGTGGAGCACCAAACAGGGAAGTTTCTACAGACCAACTCTCTGTCACTTTCTGTAACTTTTAGTCTTAATTGCCACTCGGTCGAGTACCTTATCACTCGGCCGAGTGAAACAGATACCCTCCTAGCTTAAAAATTACTGAGTGACAGAGCCACTCGGCCGAGTGGAGTTTATCCCTTCGGCCGAGTGAACCAAAGCCACTCGGCCGAGTCGTAAGTGGCAAGGAAAATTTTAAAAATTTTTTGTTTACGCCACTCGGCCGAGTGACATCTCCACTCGGCCGAGTCGTAACAATTTCTATATAAGTGAAGCGCAGCGGGCGCGGTTTACGATACCAAAAAATCCCAAATATTGCCCGAGCCCGCTGCCGATTCGCTTCCTCGGCCGTTGCGACTCCTTCCTCGCCCGATGCACCCTTGCCGCCGCCTGAGCTGACCCCCCTCACCGGCGATCGACACCTCGCCGACCGCCGACGACCGGCCACCCCCCCCCACCACCGACGCCGCCTCCGATCACCCCTATTTTGCCCCAAAAACCCCATTTCTCCCTATTTCTCTTGATTTGTATGTCCGTGAACCCCGATTTCAAATTAATTTCCATATCTATCTGTTATCCCCTATCTCTCCTATATATATCGAATATTATTCGCTGATTTGATCGTTTGATTTGCAGGCTAGCTTGGGGGAGCTTTGGGGAGTTTTTGGAAGCGCTTTGAGCTTTGCGGCGGAGGCGTCTCTTCGCACACACTGCTGTTTGCTCTCGCGGCGTGTTCAGGTATACGCGTTCCATCATTTAGCACGTCGCACTACTTATTTGGTTGGGACACGTCTCGCGGCACACATGCCGTCGCGCACTAGGCCACGTACACGGGGATCCGCTGCCAAGCGGAAGAGGACCGATGATCCTTGTCCATCTTCTGCTAGGGAGGACTCCCCTCCACCTAGCCCGCCAACGCCACCTACACAGCCGATCCCTGCCGATCCTGTCCCTCCACCCGCTCCCGCCGTCGGGCCGATGGGGATTACATTTCGAAATGACGCACACCGCGCCAGATTCGAGCGTATCTGCCATCGCTCGATAGTACCGTCTAGGTTTGTACACCTAGCTGACCTAGACCGCCTAGGGGTACTTGAGGGGCTACTCACGTTGTACGACAACGTGGGATGGCGTGATTTTCTGTCGGTGTCGGCGGATACTTACATCCGCCCGACACTAGAGGTCCTCAGTTCCATTGACCAGACCGCTGGAGGATGCTCGTTCCGTTTGATGGATCGAGAGTGCGAGATCACTCTCGACATGCTTAGAGCATTTTTCTAGTGGCCGCCGTCCCTGACCCTGATCGAGCCTACGCTCCCACGCACATCCCACCCCCGTCGTTCGACACCCACACCTTCTGGACACGGATCACGGGATCCCTACTTGCCTTTGACCCTAGTAGGGCCAAGGCCTCAGCTATCCTCCACCCCTGCCTCCGCATTGCACAGCGCCTTATGACGACTACTTTTCTCGCGAGGTACGAGCCCGGGACCATGTCTACGCCAGAGCTCTACATGCTCTATATGATGACTCGCCCTAGGGTTCTAGATAGGGGTAGCAACGATTTGGTCCCCGCCGTCGAGATCGACATTGCCAGTTGGTTTTTGGACCGCATCATCATTTCAGTGAGCGCTCGCTCACCTATCTGTTGCGGCGGTCTGATCACCCTTTTGGCCCTTATGACTGGCGTGGACCTACCTGACGACTTGCGTCGACCTCCAGGCCCCACCGCACTTTCTATAGATGTTATGGCCCGGATGAAGATGCTTCGTCCCCATAGTCGCCAGCACTGGGTGTGGTTGCACGGTCCCTTCAGCGCTGACTACATGGTTCTTTCGAGCCCCGCTCGGACACATATTGGACCGGCTCATGTGGACTGGATTCCAGCGATGGATCTCCTCATCTTCGCTGCCTACGTGCTTGAGCCCGAGGATGCTGAGCAGGCACCACCTGCACCACATGTTGACCTCGTGATCCCTCAGCCTGCACCTGCACTGTCTGCACCTCCCGATACCTCTGTCCACACATCTGTTAGTGTCGGGAGCACCTTAGCTGAGCCGTCCACTACCACCTCCACCACCGAGCCTATGTCCATCGAGCCCATTTCCACACTGAGCCCCGAGCATCCACCCACCATTCTTGAGAGCGGCGAGTCCTCCTTTACTACCGCCGTGGAGACCCTCTCCCAATTGCTGTCCTCGACTCCTGGGGAATCATCTTTTGCGCCCTACACAGCCTCCCCAGTCGTCGACCTTTCGGTCTCCACATCCGTTGTCTTTACCGAGAGCGTCGTGACATCTGTTCCCACGTCTGCGTCACTGACCTCTCCTGCTGCCTCGTCGCCCATTTTTCCTTCCACCTCTGCTGCTGCTGCTTCTGCTTCGACCCAGCCTGCATCCTAGCCTCACACCGAGGCTGGGCATCCCTTAGTGAGCACAACACCCCTTCCACACTTTCCTGCTGGCCCCGTCCTCTACACTGCCCGCCAGAGACAGCCCCGCACCTCACCTGTTAGACCTGTGCGTCCCTCTGCTCCACCACCCCCAGACACTCTAGTTCAGAGCATTCGTGCTTTTGAGGGGGCTGTTAGTGGACTTAGAGGTGACTTTAGGGCTCTCTCCGCCACGGTCAGCGCCGTGCAGACCCGCGTCGCCATCCTTCCCAGTATTCAAGCTTGCCTGAATCAGATTTTGGCGTGTCTGCCTCTACCACCCACACCCTCCCAGCAGCCACCACGCCCACCATCTCCTCCTCCACCCCCGCCACATGACGGTGCTGGTGCAGCGCCACCACCAGCTTAGGCACACTCTTGATGCCTCTGATATTTTTTTGTCGTTTTGCTGCCCGTTTGTTCCTGGGCCTGGTGATTTTTTGTCCCCCTCCTCCGCATTCTACTTTGGTGCCTTTCTAATCATATCTTTTTATATATCTTTTTGGGAGTGAGGGAGAGACTTTTTGGGGACACTTATATCTGCACCATACTGATCTTTGCATGCATCACATTCATTCACATCTTATTTTCTTTTTCTTTTTCTTTCTTTTTCATCATGCATGCATGTAATGACCCCAAAATTCACATACGTGTATTAATACGTATTCTTGGACGTATATAGATGCGTATAAATTTTTGGGAGTCCTTATGTATTTTATTTAATTTTGTCAAGCTAAAAATTATTTTTAAATAATTTGTATGACATGATTTTATTAAATGAAATATATGGGTAGAATACTAATGTCTTGATGAGTAAGTATTGCATGTGTATTAAGTGTGTATAATTATTTTTCTAAAAGACAAATCCTAATATTTTCCTAAGTGACACCTCACCCTTTGATGTGTCAATATTTCCTTGATCCTTACCTAACCCAAGGCTTGGTGGCATGCTTAGAGGATTTTAGGGAGATGAGGTGGCTACTCTAGGAATTAGAGAGAATGTTTTATTCACTCACTCTATTCCCAAAGATCAGACCGAATTCATCCCTTCCCGTTGTTCTCTCTTAGACATTAGGGGGGTTGAGTACCCGTAGGACTACGCCACCCTTACTCTGCACACACCCGTAGCATCCATGTCGTCGTTTGGGTGCTTTGTTCATTCTGGGAGCTTGTGGAGGAGAAAAGGTTTGAAGAAGGAGGAGCCATAGGGATTTGGGCTACCCCCTTGTCTCTCATCACCTCTAAGGTAGGATTCCATCTCCAACTAGTATTAGAGTTGCATGCTTAGTTTCATGGTTGTTGTTGTTGTGGTTATACCTTTTCCTATGCCAATCCTGAACTTTGTATGGTTGTGTGCGTTGAGCAATCCTGAGTTTTGTATGGTTGTGTGCGGTGAGCAATCCTGAATTTTGTATGGTTGTGTGCGGTGAGCAATCCTGAGTTTTGTATGGTTGTGCGCGGTGAGCAATCCTGGGTTTTGGGTGGTTTTGTGCGGTGAGCAATTCTGGACAGATTTACATGCTGATTGTTCTGCTTAGTCCTCCCAATCTAGAATTGAGTTTGCTCTGAAATTTTTATGTCTTAAAGATTGGACTGTTATCTATAACTTTCATGTTGTGAACATTTACTAATTCGGACTGTAATTAGGATTAATAATTCCATCTTTACAACAAATCAGAATTTCATCCAGTCTGTACACAGTTTGGTAAAACGTAGATCAGTCCCTGCATACTCCATAGAAATTGATGATCTTAGTCTCGTTGGAAAGATAACAACTTTTTATACAACTTTCCATGAGTGCACATTTTCGAGATTCTAACTCTAACATGTCGTAAAGTAGAAATCTTTACAGCTCTTAGAATCTGTCTGAAAAACAAATTCTACAGGTCTCACCAAACAATTCACCATAAATCACCCAGTTCATATTTCTGCATGAAAATTTATATGTGAATCCAACACAACTATATCTACAACTTTCATTTGTATTGTATATGCATGTTTGATACAAACTTATGGAGAAATGTGCTTCTTAATCTGACTGTTCTGTTTTTCCAGCAAGCTGAAAGATTTGAATTGTTTTAAGCTCTCTTTTTGAGGTTAAACTTGCCATCAATGTTCTTGATTATTTCTGTTATATGGTGATATGTGGTTTATGTTCTTGGCACATGCAAAATGATGATGTGAATATGGTTATATGTTTCATGTATATTATGAGAAATGAGAAAGGGAATGCACAAGGCGATGCATGTCCCAAATATGTGATGAACTGTGGAAAGAAAAGAAATGGAAGATGTTATGTTTCATGAAAATGAATAAGTCCTCTTAAAGGAGGGTGACATGGGGTTTGGGGGAAACACGGGTAAATTAAAGGAGTTAAGGAGCGGACAGATGATATGAATTCTCACCCGATGTATCACTCCCGGAAGGGCGAGTTGAAAGGGTTGGAGAGGCCGCTGGTGTGCTCGTGATGCACCATGACGGTAACTGATGGTTTACTCCGTTTTTCACACAGAAAAACCGAGTTTGTCTCACTCCCATACCTTGTTCCGTTCGGGTACGGAGAGTTGCGAGAGGTCCCCTCCGGTGCCCGTGTTGCTGGTTGGGGTACCACTTTTCACCCACCCTGGGTGAAGTCCGACTCCTTAAGGTCCTAAGATTTACCCGGGTTCCAAAATGATAACCAATGAATTAATTGTTAATCCTTATTACTCTTGTAGCAATGGTAAATGTATGCGTTGTTTACTTGATTTTCTTTGCTATGGTTCTTTTATGTTGTATGACATTGTTGTGCTATGATTCCCCGGATTTGGTTTTGGATGATGAGCAAACATAAATAATGGATACTAACTTATTTGTGAGCGCAGTTATGGAGATCGTCGTCAAAAGAATACGAACATCAAAAGCGACGTCTCAAGACTTCTCAATACGCATGATCGTGTGCCTGGAGCTTCGTTGAAGCTCAAGGAGCAATATTGAAGTCAAGAGGAATGAAGATTGAAGCTTTGAAGACGGCCCGTAAGGTTTAATTTATAGTCTTCTAGCTTCATAGATTAGAATGTTAAGCCTTGAGTAGGACTTACATTATATACTTCATTTCGATCCTATCTTAGAGCTAGGATATTCATAGAAGCCATTAGAAACTTTCCCGAAGCCTATCGCTTCTTCCCTCGGCTTCGAGTGCATGTTAGTTGGTTCAAGAAGAGTCACCAACCGACTAGATGACGATCTAGTCGGTCAGCAACTCTACATGAACCGACTAGATGCCTTGCTATATTCAGCTCTTTCCAGGTTGATCAATTAGTCGGTCAAAGAAGAGTCACCGACCGACTAGATGACGATCTAGTCGGTTAGGAATCCTTCTTGGACCGACTAGTTGAGCTTGCCTCTGTACAGCCTGAGTTACTGTTTCGAGTTAGTCGGTCAAAGAACGTTTACCGACCGACTAGTTGAGAAACTAGTCGGTCAGCATTTGTTCTTAAACCGATTAAGTCAACTTGAAGTCTGCCTATTCTATTGCGACGTTAGTCGGTCAAAGAACATTCATTGACCGACTAGTTGTGAAACTAGTCGGTCGGCAAGTCTTCTTAGACCGACTAGTTGTCTTTGCCTGTACTTCGACTTCTTGGCTGTTCTATCGTTAGTCGGTCTACGTTGTATCCCCGACCGACTAGTTGATGAACTAGTCGGTCAGTGATCCTTCTTTGACCGACTAGTCTGCTTCAGAATAGAGCCGTTGGAATTCTTTCAAACTCGAGTTCTCTTGCCCCTTTAAATAGAATCCTGATTCGTTTGAAGAGGGGTAAGAGGTCCTATTTCCAAGCAATTTCAGACCTAAGAGAAGAGCTCTCCCAAGCTATTTAAAAGCTCTCTCTCCCTCACAAGAATCTCTCCTTCAACACCTTGAGCCCTAATTCCTCAAGAGAGATTCTCTCCTTTGTGAGCTTCTCAAGCCAAGAGCTTGATCCTAGTCACCATACTCCACCCTAGGCTTCCATTGCTGGTCATCTTCTTGAAGCTAGGGTTTGGTGACATCCTCTTCCTCAAAATCCATCATTGCCCTAATTTGGTAAGTATACTCAAGGCATAGGATTTTGTAAGGTAAGAGTTTATTTCATTTCAATCGTATTTGAATTGTGTCTCTCGGTTGTGAGAGAGGTTGTGATCCCGGTTTGTGGGAGTCACATGTCTTTTGTATGATTTGACTTGTGAAGGTTGTTCACAAGTATTTCATAGTGGAAATCTTGAGTTAGGGTTGCTAACTCAAGTATCCGGAGGGGATCCGGGTGGTTGGGACGTAGGATCACCGGGAACAAGTCGGGGAGACTTGGGTGGATCCGAACCCAGTAATATTGTTTGTTTGCGTATGTCTTAATTCTTGTTGATAATTGTTTAATTCCGCATTGTCGTTTGTTTCTTGCACAATAATTAGGAATAACTATCTTGATTATTTTAAGTACTATTCACCCCCCCTCTAGTACGTGTGCAGTAGCTACCACAGGGCACTACAGACATTGTTGTACACCTTACCTGTTGCACGTGCACGCTTTCACATGTTCATAAGTATAGTTGTTACTTCCTTTACTACAGTAGATGTTTATGCCATGACATACACTCTGCCTATTCACGTGCACCCTTTCCACACTTCATGTAAGGACTAGTTGAGATATGGAATTCCTACTGGGTCACGCGTTGACGTGCCCCACCGTTGACTTTTCAGGTTGGTTCTTTGAGTTGGAGGCCCCTTGACTCAGTTGGTTGGAGTTGCGGGTTGTGAGAAGTGTGGATGACTTGGGAGTGGTGTTGTACTTGGGTGAGATGTGAGTTTTTGTACCTTATTGAGATGTGGGTATATTGTATATGGTTTTGTATAAGGAAGTTGTATATGAACAGTTTTATTTATATACATCAGTGCTTGAGTTGTTGGTTCTCTTGTGTTTTGGGTTGACTGGAATGCTATATGTACTATCCCAGCAGTGCGCAGTGGACCTGCTTGTATTTGTAATTTCGTATTTTCTTCGTAGCACCCGTCTCTTTGGGAATACCTGATACAGATTCGTACTTATCGGGTATCTTGGGGAGCGGGGCGTTACAGGTGGCGGCCCATGCAGGTCTCCGCACTGCGGCTGTGTAAGGGTGTGCGTGTAGTGTTCCAGAGGTAGTTAGTCTTAAGGTGGGTAGGAGTTCTGCCTTAAGATAGAGCCCTGATATCAAAAGTCTGAGGTATATAGCCCTAAGGGTAGACACTAGAGTGTTGACTGAATAAGAATGTGTGTATATATCTATGTGTGTATGTATGTGTACATATACGTCTGTAGCTCTATAAGCGTTAAATATGACTTGTCGAGCATATTGAGATGATATACTCATATACATATGACTATGATATATGTACGAATGATTATATGGCTATGTGATTGTATTTGAAGTATATGTGTCAATATGTGGTTGACTTATGAGTATTGTGTATAATTGAGTTTTATTCTTGATTGAGGTGCATGTAGTATATAGATGTACTGTGTAATAGCTATATACTATATGTGATGTATGCAAATGTAGAGTGTGCAGATGCATGTGTGGATCCTTGAGTTCCACACATGTATGTGTGGCTATGTCTTAAGAGAATTAGTTCTATGTGTTGATATATGTGATGAGTATATGATACATGTATGGCTGTAAGCTGGTATGCTTACACTTGGGGATAGACGGATATATTATTGTATGTCTATCTATATGTGTATGTATTGATATGTAAGACTTTGTGTGATGATACATTTGTGAATATTGGATGGATACTAGGAGACATACATGATTGTATGTCTGAGTACAGAGGTTCATGCGTATATACGTTAATATAAGGTAGCCTATGAGGAGTGTGTATCATGGACCTATATAATTGATTGAGCTCTAGGCGATGTATAGATATGGCATGATGTCTGTGTTTGTTATATGTGGTGTATGTGTACATGCTGATTGTGTAGATCCATGTGCGGATCTTTGTGTCCCGCTCAGGTATGAGTGGGCATGCCCTATGTGTATTAAGTGTTTTGTGTTTGATATATATATATATCTTGAAGATGTATATGGTTTCATGTCTGGTTGTAAGCGGGTACGCTTACACCGGTGTTGGATAGATATATCATTAGGTGAGTATCTGCGTGTATTGATATTGTTGTATGAGACTTTATGTGATGACATGTATATGTGTGCTTGGATATATGCTAGGAGACATACAATGTCGTATGTCTATATCTATATATAGATATACGTGTGTATGTTTGTACAAACCATGAATGCGTGTACTGTGAAATGATATAAGTGTTGATATATGAATGTGTTTTTATATAAGTTTGGGGTAGACTGACCATATATATCTCTATTCACCCTTAGCTATGTCCTGAGTTGGAAAGTCCGAGGACAGACTTTATTTTAAGGTGGGTAGGATGTAATGACCCCAAAATTCACATACGTGTATTAATACGTATTCTTGGATGTATATAGATGCGTATAAATTTTTTGGAGTCCTTATGTATTTTATTTAATTTTGTCAAGCTAAAAATTATTTTTAAATAATTTGTATGACATGATTTTATTAAATGAAATATATGGGTAGAATACTAATGTCTTGATGAGTAAGTATTGCATGTGTATTAAGTGTGTATAATTATTTTTCTAAAAGACAAATCCTAATATTTTCCTAAGTGACACCTCACCCTTTGATGTGTCAATATTTCCTTCATCCTTACCTAACCCAAGGCTTGGTGGCATGCTTAGAGGATTTTAGGGAGATGAGGTGGCTACTATAGGAATTAGAGAGAATGTTTTATTCACTCACTCTCTTTCCAAAGATCAGACCGAATTCATCCCTTCCCGTTGTTCTCTCTTAGACATTAGGGGGGGTGAGTACCTATAGGGCTACGCCACCCTTACTCTGCACGCACCCGTAGCATCCATGTCGTCGTTTGGGTGCTTTGTTCATTCTAGGAGCTTGTGGAGGAGAAAAGGTTTGAAGAAGGAGGAGCCATAGGGATTTGGGCTACCCCCTTGTCTCTCATCACCTCTAAGGTAGGATTCCATCTCCAACTAGTATTAGAGTTGCATGCTTAGTTTCATGGTTGTTGTTGTTGTGGTTATACCTTTTCCTATGCCAATCCTGAACTTTGTATGGTTGTGTGCGTTGAGCAATCCTGAGTTTTGTATGGTTGTATGCGGTGAGCAATCCTGAGTTTTGTATGGTTGTGCGCGGTGAGCAATCTTGGGTTTTGGGTGGTTTTGTGCGGTAAGCAATTCTGGACAGATTTACATGCTGATTGTTCTGCTTAGTCCTCCCAATCTAGAATTGAGTTTGCTCTGAAATTTTTATGTCTTAAAGATTGGACTGTTATCTATAACTTTCATGTTGTGAACATTTACTAATTCGGACTGTAATTAGGATTAATAATTCCATCTTTACAACAAATCAGAATTTCATCCAGTCTGTACACAGTTTGGCAAAACGTAGATCAGTCCCTGCATACTCCATAGAAATTGATGATCTTAGTCTCGTTGGAAAGATAACAACTTTTTATACAACTTTCCGTGAGTGCACATTTTCGAGATTCTAACTCTAACATGTCGTAAACTAGAAATCTTTACAGCTCTTAGAATCTGTCTGAAAAACAGATTCGACAGGTCTCACCAAACAATTCACCATAAATCACCCAGTTCATATTTCTGCATGAAAATTTATATGTGAATCCAACACAACTATATCTACAACTTTCATTTGTATTGTATATGCATGTTTGATACAAACTTATGGAGAAATGTGCTTCTTAATCTGACTGTTCTGTTTTTCCAGCAAGCTGAAAGATTTGAATTGTTTTAAGCTCTCTTTTTGAGGTTAAACTTGCCATCAATGTTCTTGATTATTTCTGTTATATGGTGATATGTGGTTTATGTTCTTGGCACATGCAAAATGATGATGTGAATATGGTTATATGTTTCATGTATATTATGAGAAATGAGAAAGGAAATGCACAAGGCGATGCATGTCCCAAATATGTGATGAACTGTGGAAAGAAAAGAAATGGAAGATGTTATGTTTCATGAAAATGAATAAGTCCTCTTAAAGGAGGGTGACATGGGGTTTGGGGGAAACACGGGTAAATTAAAGGAGTTAAGGAGCGGACAGATGATATGAATTCTCACCCGATGTATCACTCCCGGAAGGGCGAGTTGAAAGGGTTGGAGAGGCCGCTGGTGTGCTCGTGATGCACCATGACGGTAACTGATGGTTTGCTCCGTTTTTCACACAGAAAAACCGAGTTTGTCTCACTCTCATACCTTGTTCCGTTCGGGTACGGAGAGTTGCGAGAGGCCCCCTCCGGTGCCCGTGTTGCTGGTTGGGGTACCACTTTTCACCCACCCTGGGTGAAGTCCGACTCCTTAAGGTCCTAAGATTTACCCGGGTTCCAAAATGATAACCAATGAATTAATTTTTAATCATTCTTACTCTTGTAGCAATGGTAAATGTATGCGTTGTTTACTTGTTTTTCTTTACTATGGTTCTTTTATGTTGTATGACATTGTTGTACACCTTACCTGTTACACGTGCACGCTTTCACATGTTCATAAGTATAGTTGTTACTTCCTTTACTACAGTAGATGTTTATGCCATGACATACACTCTGCCTATTCACGTGCACCCTTTCCACACTTCATGTAAGGACTAGTTGAGATATGGAATTCCTACTGGGTCACGCGTTGATGTGCCCCACCGTTGACTTTTCAGGTTGGTTCTTTGAGTTGGAGGCCCCTTGACTCAGTTGGTTGGAGTTGCGGGTTGTGAGAAGTGTGGATGACTTGGGAGTGGTGTTGTACTTGGGTGAGATGTGAGTTTTTGTACCTTATTGAGATGTGGGTATATTGTATATGGTTTTGTATAAGGAAGTTGTATATGAACAATTTTATTTATATACATCAGTGCTTGAGTTGTTGGTTCTCTTGTGTTTTGGGTTGACTGGAATGCTATATGTACTATCCCAGCAGTGCGCAGTGGACCTTCTTGTATTTGTAATTTCGTATTTTCTTCGTAGCACCCATCTCTTTGGGAATACCTGATACAGATTCGTACTTATCGGGTATCCTGGGGAGCGGGGCGTTACAATGCATCCTCACCCACCCCACCCATTTCACATCTCTCGGTGTGCCACACCTTGCACATTGAGGACACTGTGCACTTTAGCTTGGGGGAGTGAGTTCTCACACTTTTTGCTTTTTGTCACCTTTTATCTTTAATTTTTCCACCTTTTCTTTTTTTACGCAACTTTCACTCACTTTTTCGTTTTTATCATGCATCACGTTTTCTTATTTTCTTTGTGTACCGCACTGTACATAGTAGTATCTATTTTCTTTTATCTTTATTTCTTTCATCTTTTGCTAGAGATGATTTTTCTGTGATGACGATGACGTGGTGTTAGCTTATCTCTATGTGCATGCTATTTTGTCATGTCATAGCTTTTGTTTCAGATATCATATGCTATGTCCTGCTTTGCATTTGAAATAGTAACCCACACTTTTTCTGTATGATATGGATGAAATTCTGTTATTAGCTGATGTCTGATGATTCATATGTATGATTTTCATAGAAAACACACCAAGCTTTACGCATTGATTGCTTATATCTGGAGTACTACTTTCCTTTCTCATATCACTTCTTATTGCATGAATTGTACGCTTCACTTTCAGGTTGATTGAATGTTTGCTAGGACAATATATCTGGACTAGTTTACTTTTTGAGATTAAACTGAGTAGATTATATTACTCTGCTGAAAGTTGTCGTGCACGTCCTATAGAGTGAACCGAGCGATACATTTATTTTTTTCTCCACATATCTTGAGCATCATTTCTCTATTTGAAATTCATTGGTGAATCCCCCCTAGCAAGTCTATTATCGGCATTTCCCCCGCCATTAATTTTCATGCTCCGAATCCCCAAAATCAAAAAGAAAAAAAATATACATGTAGATCCTTCTCTCTTTTGATTTGGGATCGCTTTTGTATATATGTTTATTCAAAAAAGAGAGAAAAAAAGAGAAAAAAAAGAGAAAAATTGAGAAAAAGAAAAGAAAAGAGAAAATAAGTTTGTAAACGATCCCATCTCATACTCTTTCTCTCTTTCTTCCCTCTTTTGTTTTTGTTTTTATATTTTTTTTGGAGCTTCAAAAGAAATGGGGAATGTACATATTGATTTGTTTATGCCACCACGCTTATGGATAAGCTTGGGGGAGAGGATCCAATGATGTGTGAGAGAGTGACTACGTGACGGTGCATGACAACCTAGGCTAAGTAATCTTCTATACTCGGTGAGATTGCTAAAGTTTCACGAAATCCAGAAATCGACACTTAGCATTCATTTCATGAAAACCATACTTTTCTATTCTTGCTATTCCATATCATGTGATATCTCTTATACTCCTTATAGAAAGCATTCAATTGAAAAGTGTGTGATCTATGGTTATGCATACCGCTTTAGATGCTTCAGACGATGTTAATCCTAGAATGATTCCATATTTCATGCTATTTTGATATTTTGGGGTTTTCTATTTCGAACGCATCATTATACTATGATATCGAGATAAAAGTCTGTGACATGTGTTTTGTATTCGATGTATGCTATATGAGTAAGCAAAGCACACGTCCTGAGAAGAATGATCTAGCACCCCCCTTCTTCGCTTGCTATTCTATTTTCATTTTTATTTTCCTTCTTTTCCATTATTTTGCCCGTCGGGTTTGCTTTTTACTCATCTTCCTCGAGGACGAGTAAGAGGTAAGCTTGGGGGATTTTGATCACTCCATATTTTACACCCTCTTTATGTATGTTTGCATGCCACTTTGATGGCTCATATCGCGTTTTTCACTATTATTCGACAATATTGCGATGCTTTTCACGATTTCTTGTTTTTATCGTATTTCAGGAGATATGGAGCGATTCGGAGTGATTTTGAGATCAAGAGGATTTGCACCCACTCCGGAGTGTCACCCAAGGCTCTTTTGAGGGCTATTCGGCGATGGAAGACAAGTGGAAGAAGAAGGAACTTCGTAGGAGCGACGAGGAGGCGAAATGATGAAGAATGGGAATTTACAGCATGTCACTCGGCCGAGTGAAACACCCACTCGGCCGAGCAAGAAGACCACTCGGCCGACCAGACCGGACACGCACCACAGAAGGAAATTAGCGTGCAGTCGGCCGAGTGATGATAATCCACTCGGCCGAGTATGGAGATCCACTCGCCCGAGTGGCACGGGAAAATCCACCCATCGAAGAGGCTGACTTACTGGAATTTTACAGTGGATCTGACAGAGCCACTCGGCCGAGCATGGAATGCCCCTCGGCCGAGTGAGTAAAGCCACTCGGCCAAGTCACCTCCGAAGATAGACCCCCGAAAATCCCTGACTTACTGGAAATGTACAGGGTTTGTCACTAGGCTGAGTGACATTTGTCACTCGGCCGAGTGAGCCGCTCCGCCTGCTGCGTAAAGTACGATTTCTGGGCTGCGCAGGGGCATTTTTGTCACGATTTTTTGGGCGATTTTGAGGGGTATTTAAACCCAGTTTTTGCCCTAGTTTAGGAGGACTTTTGATACTTTTTGGCAGCCTTTTTGAGAGCTTTTTAGATCATTATATTTAGCTTTTCTCTTGGGGATTAAAAGGTTATTCTTGTTGGATGCTATAGGGTTCTCATTGGTTTGTCTCTTTTCTTATCATAAACTCTATTTTTGTTGATAATTTCTATATTGCAATGAATTGTGCTGAATTTGTTGATAATTTTCTCATGAATTGCATGATGATTAGTGAGTAGTTTTATCGTCTTAGGGCATAGGGATGAACCATATGGACCCTATTTCTAAATTGTGATGAATTGGTGAAATTCTTGCTAGAATTGATTAGGGTTAGGTTGGGATTGATTAATTACGGATAGCTAGGGATTCATATTGAATGGGATTTGCAAGAGATTGGGTCCCAATTGATAGGAAGCCCTAGAAATCCGATTTGGATTTACGATTGGACTTCTCTAGAATTGGTTTGCAAGAGATTGGGCCAAAGCTAGGATTTTTTATCGTGTTTCTATACCAATATCCGTTTGCAAGATATTGGACGGGTAGGAACTATCTCAACCTAGGTCGTAGCTCGAGTTTGCACGAGAGTGGGCTCGAGATACGGTTGAACGACGATGTCATTCTTCACACTAGCGGCTTAGGTTAGGGTTTGCAAGAGATTGGGCCCTACCCTAGGTTCGTTATAGACCGGTAATAGCGCGAGAGCGTGAGCTTGGTTCTACATTTAGTTGCGACTAGTTCACCTAAAATTCAAGTGTAGCAATGATGTAACCTACAAATCACAACGATGAGATACGGTCCGTAGCGGGGATTCCCTATCCCTAGGCGCTTTATTTTATTGATATTTCTATCGAAATTCGAACGACTGTGACAATTTTACCCCATATTATTCTCGACCATTTTGATAGCTAGGTGATTAGAAGGAGACACTGTCATTGTTCCTCCCTGAGTTCGATACCCGCTCGCCGCTTCACCGTGCGCTTGCGGTAAGTCTACGAGTCGCTTGTCCCGGGTGCATGTGCATCCCGGGGCGCGATCACAAAATTCACAAGGATGATTAGTCGGTTCAAGAAGGATTCCCAACCGATTAGATCGTCATCTAGTCGGTTGGTCCTTCTTCATGAACCAACTAAGATGCACAGAAAGTCATGAAATGACGCGATAAGCTAAGGAAAGACTTTCTAGTGACTTCTAAGGCAATCCTAGAGATAAGCTAGGATAGAAATAAGAATAACTAGGCAAGTACCACTCAAGGCTTAACATTCTACGAAATGAAGCAAGAAGACCAAATAAATAACTCGACAAACCGTCTTCAAAGCTTCAACACGAAGATTCAGAATCCCTCGACTTCATTAATACTCCTTGAGCTTCAACGAAGCTTTAGGCACATCGATCACGCGTTCTAAGGAAGTCTTGGGATGTCGTTTGGGATCTACAAAGTAATTTGGCAATGATCTTCATAACTGCGCTCAAAGAGAGTTAGTACCCAATATTTATGTCAGTTCATCATCAAAACCAAATCAGGGGAATCAATACTCAACAGTGCACGTATCCAGTTTTGAGCACAAATGAGAGCCTCTACTGTACTAGGAAGTAAAGAACTACAAAATGAGTCCAGGATTCTACCACCCGTGCTAAAAGTAGATTCTGAAGCAACCATAGAAAGAGGTATGGCATACACATCCCTTGCAATCAAACTCAAAATCTTGTACTTAGAAGAGTTCACTTTCCACCAGTTCAAGACATCAAAATTACCCGGAGTGTGAGGCTCACGAGTTTCCATTAGGAAGTGATCAAGTTCAGTTTTGGGCTGATCTCCATCATTTTCATCAACTAGTTGTATGAAACCACTTTCAAACTCCATTATAAAATCATCTCCATCAACATCTTGTGCAGCGTGTGCTTCACCACCTTGAGCAGGTACCTCATCTCCATTAAGAAATCTATATTGATCAAAAAGATGCTCCAAAGTTTCTCTTACTTTTCTTGTTCCACTTGCAGCTTCATCTTCATTACCATCGTTCAAGATCTTAAAACAATATTTCAAATGTATTATCTTGTATCGAGGATCAAGAACAACGGCAACAAACATATACGGATTGACCTTATCAGTTACCCAATACTTGTTGTATTTCTTCCTCATATTTTGACCCATAGTTCTCAAAAAGGCATCATTACTTCCACTCCAACGACGCAATTGACCGTCAATTTTAACCAACTCATTCAAAAATAAGTTTGAAGTCACAAATAAAGAACCAGAGAATTTTAAAGTGCAAGTATAAAACAACTTCAAGAATCGTGTAAAAGCACGAGCACGATCCCAATCATGTGAATTAGGTGCACTAATCTCTGGATTAGGAGAACAAAACTCCTTGTTGTAAGGTACATCATCATTCTGAAAATGATCAAAAGCCTTCTGAAACTTTTCTGCAGACTCCAACATCAAATAAGTGGAATTCCATCTAGTTGGAACATCTATGCACAAAAGTTTCTTCGTGTCTACCTTCTCTCAAGCTGCAGACTCCTTGAACTTAGCAAACCTAGACGTAGAAGCTCTTACATATCTCACCACAGTTCGGATTCTAAGTATGGAAGTATTATAATCTTTCAACCCATCACTAACAATAAGATTTAGAACATGCGCACAACACCTAACATGCATATACTCACCACCATATATGTTAGAATGCGGCACACCCCAACTAGTAACCGCCTTAGACAAATATGCAACGACACCATCATTGGCACTTGCATTATCCACTGTCACTGTAAATATGCTCTCGATGTTCCAATCCAACAAACAACTCTCCAAGGCTTTACCAATAGTCTCACCCTTGTGATCCTCTATTGGGTGAAAACTAATCACTTTCTTGAGCAAAAACCCAATTTTCATCAATGTAATGCTCTGTAATACACATATAGTTAAGCAACTGTATGGATGTCCATGTGTCTATGGTAAGACATACTCTATATTTCTTAGTACTAAACATCTCTAAAAGCTTCAGTTTATCCTTCTTGTAAATTTCCATGCAAGCTCGTGCAATGGTCCAACGAGATGGGACATTAAACCTAGGCTCCAAAACTCGTGAGTATCTTCTAAATCCCTCACCTTCTACAAATCTAAACGACAACTCATCTACTATAATCATTTCTGCAGGTGCTTCTTTACAAGAATTTGCATCGAAAGACCTAGCAATGAGTTCGCCTCCATCATCCACACATGTGCATGGTTTGAAGTTTAGCGACTTCTGCTTATTAACTTTGCCATTAAAACCTGGACACCTCTCATATTAGTGTGATCTCAAGGTAGATGTTCCGTTTCTCTTAGGATCCGCCTTATACCTCTTTTGACAGTGCTTGCATTTAGCCATATGAACATTACCCTTAGTAAAATATCTATCATAGTGCTCCCATACCAGTGAATCACATTTCCTAGGTTTCCGACCTCCTTCATCGGATGGTCCAGAAGAAGGTGTACTCATCAGAGGACCAACACCACTAGGAGGCTCACTTGAAGATGGTGGAATGCCTGAAGAAATAGTCGTAGGAGGCTCACTTGTATTACGAGCCAAAGAAGTTGCTTGTTCAGGGGATAAGACATTTAATCAAGGAAGCAAACATAAATGTGTTAGTATTGTAAAATTTAAAAGTAACAACAAATTAATCTTTTATATATAAATAAGGGCTTACTGAATTTGACGAGGACGACTCTTCTGTTGTTTAAATAACAATACAACAGTTACAACTGCACCACAATGCAAACATTAGAACAATTAGAACATTGCACACAAGTAAAATGAACTAACAAACAAATCAATCATTATAGAGAAACTACAATAAAATGAATGAACATACATATTTTTGATTTTTAAAGGGAATAAATTACATTCAGATGCCATATAAGATGGAACAATTTCTCATAGCTTATTAATTGCGATAATTTTTCATTAGTTTGTAATTGTGCATAAGGAATCGACATTCATTGCTTTGGATTTCAGCAAACAAACAATAACCAACCTCCTTTCGCTGGTTCATAGTTAGAAATCTCACGGCAACTAATTTGCAAGTAATTCGAGTGATAAATTGCAGGCGATGAAGCTTTTCTTGTTGGTTTAAGAAAGGGATCGCATTGGCAGTTGATATCGAAAGAAATTTAAAAAGAAGCAACCAACAATCGACATTCTGTAATTATGAGGGATGTGAGATAATTTCTTTACCTCAAAATTGGAGATTATGAGGGATGCGAGATAATTTCTTTACCTCATAATTGGAGAGAATGTCCGATGACTCCGATCCTCGATGCTCAGCCTCGCAAAACCCAAACCCTAAGCGCGGCGCGGATCCGAGTTTTTTCTCGCATTGGCAGTTGAAAAGATAGAGAAAATAGGTTAAATAACACTGGTCAACGAGGGGTATTAATTTATACCACCAAGTTTAAAAACTTGGCTAAAATAACACCCTAATGAAAATAGTGACGAAAATACCACTGGCTAATTCACAAAAATTAAACCCAAAAGTAAAAAGGTTAAACCCTGCGAAACCCAATTTTCACCGACGTTTGCAATCCTCCAATTTGCCGCCCAAATCGCCCATCTTCCTCCTCTCCGACCGTCCCTCCGGCGTGCCCGTCCTGATCCGCATCTCACGTAACTGCAACGCTCCCAAACAACGCACCCTTAAACACTTCGCCACTTCGCCAACTCATACGGCGTAGCCATCGCAAAGCGCAGACGACGCAGAAATCACAGCACCGCCGTACCCAGCCTCAAGCGGCTTTTTGTTGAACCAGGTAAGAGATTTAGCATATTTAAGCTTCACAATTTGGAATTTTTTTGCGATTTTGTAAAAGTTTTTTGGGGTATTAATTTAGGGTTTTGGGAAGAAAACAATTTGAGAAGAATACGAAGATGTTAAGTTATTGCATGGTCAAAAAATTCTCATTTTGGCAATACTCCACACCATGAATACCCTGTAAAATTAAATGAGAAGTTATTGCATGTTCAAAGTTACACGATATCGCAAGTAAAAAAATAATGTTAAGGTATAGCATTTTCAAATTCTTGATGCTCACATTACATAACTTGCATGTTAAGCAAAATAAGTTTGTTTGAAGATGTGCATCAATATGCGGTAAAATACGTTGGAAAACGTTAGTAAACGCTGGTTTACGTGACAAATAGAAGCGCATATCAGCGCATATCAGCGTAAATTGGTGTATATCAGCGTAAATCAGTGCATATCAGTTACTTTGAAGGAATAATACTACATAGCTAACTAGGAAGCACTTTGATGCGAGGAGCATCATGTTTTTGTAGTTTTTTCGTAAAATACGATGTAATACGCTGTAAAACGCAGATTTATTAGGTAAATAATTTCTCTGATTTGAGTTATACGATGACTTGGAGTTTTGCATACCACTAAAATTGCTTAATTGGAGATGTACATCAATATGCGGAACAATACGTTGGAAAACGTTAGTAAACGCTGTTTTACGTGAAATATAGAAGCGCATATCAGCGCATATCAGCGCATATTGGTGTATATCAGCATAAATCAGTGCATATAAGTTAATTTGAAGGAATAATGATACATACCTAACTAGGAAGCACTTTTATGCCATGAGCATCATGTTTTTATAGATTTTTGGTAAAATACGATGATATAGGCTGTAAAACGCTGATTTATTAGGTAAATAATTTGTCTGATTTGTGCTATACGCTGACTTGGAGTTGTGCATACCACTAAACTTGCTTAAGAGGAGATGTGCATCAATATGCGTTAAAATACGGTGGAATACGTTGGTAAGCGCTGTTTTATGTGAAATATAGAAGCGCATATCAGCGCATATCAGCGTAAATTGGTGTATATCAGCGTAAATCAGTGCATATAAGTTAATTTGAAGGAATAATGCTACATACCTAACTAGGAAGCACTTGTATGCCATGAGCATCATGATTTTGTATTTTTTTGGTAATATACGATGTTATACGCTTACTCTGTTATACGCTAACTTAATTATCTAATATCCTGATATGTTTTGCGATATGTAGATGGGTAAAATCAAAGTTAATAATCGGGCTTCCGTGGAATGCATAAGAGAGGCTAGGACATACTTGGGCGAAGATGCCTACCAGAAAATGTTGAAGGAGTACCATTTCATTGAGTACTTGGCTAAGCTTGAGAAATTCCCAATACAAAGTCCAACTTTGCATTGGTTATTATCTAGAGGGGAGGTTGAAAGCAGTACCAGCCCTAATAAACGCGCATTGAAGTTCAACATAGCGGGCCATTCGTATACCTTTGGTCATGTGGAATTTGCGCTTGTTACTGGCTTGCCATTCGGGGAGTTCTCGAATTGTGACGAGGAAGCAGAGACGCCGTTCCGGGGATTCCTTGACACCGCTAACCTGCGATTTTCAGATGTGATGGCCAAGCTCAATGTTGAGGCTGTTCAAAATCCAGGCAGCATAGAAATTCGGAAGCTTGTTGTGCTTTACATCATCCACAGTATGGTCTTCGTGAAAGACGTTGGGAATATTGTGCATCCAAGGGCCATATGTTTGGCAGATGATCCAGAGCTGTTCAATTCATACCCATGGGGAAGAATGGTTTATGAAGAATTGGTGAAGGAGTGGGCACACATGTTGAACGGGGTTAAGAAACCTGGTGTCGCGCATCTGAAGGTTGGGACGTTCCCATTTGCTATTCAAGCATGGGTTCTAGAGTGTCTTATGCCAGATTACACTATTGCCTTGGCTAGGAGGGTGCATGGGAACCCTCTTCCAAGGATCTTTCGATGGGAAACATCACAAGCATTGCCAGGTGGCTATTCCCTAGCTAGGCAGACTATATTTGATGTTGAAGATGTAAGAATGGACATAACTTCCAATATTCATTTGTTTTTTCATTATATATAAGGATAAGCCACTGTATGCACTTATATACACTAGTATACGCCCAAATACGCCAATATACACCAGTGTACGGCGACGTATACTAGTGTATATTAGCGTATAATAGCGTAAAGTAGTGTATGTTAACGTAACACAGCTTTTTACACACAGATATAAGTATTTTTTTCATTCTTCTTGCAGTTATCTTGCAATATTCTTTTGTTTTTTCATTATATAAAATGTTATGCCACTGTATGCACTTATATGCACTAGTATACGCCCAAATACGCCAATATACACCAGTGTACGGCGACGTATACTAGTGTATATTAGCGTATAATAGTGTATATTAGTGTATGTTAACGTAACACAGCTTTTTACACACAGATATAATTATTTTTTCATTGTTCATGCAGTTATCTTGCAATAATCTTTGTTTTTTCATTATATAAATTGATATGCCACTGTATGCACTTATATGCACTAGTATACGCCCAAATACGCCAATATACACAAGTGTATGGCGACGTATACTAGTGTATATTAGCGTATAATAGCGTAAAGTAGTGTATGTTAACGTAACACAGCTTTTTACACACAGATATAAGTATTTTTTCATTCTTCTTGCAGTTATCTTGCAATATTCTTTTTTTTATTATATAAAATGTTATGCCACTGTATGCACTTATATGCACTAGTATACGCCCACATACGCCAATATACACCAGTGTACGACGACGTATACTAGTGTATATTAGCGTATAATAGTGTATATTAGTGTATGTTAACGTAACACAGCTTTTTCCATACCACATAGTTATTTTTCATTGTTCTCGCAGTTGCCTTTCATGCGATTAACACCTGAAGCCGCAGAATTGGAAATGGATTACTATAATGGTGTCATTGATTACAGACCGGCTTATCTAGGATATTTAATGCCTTCTGGTGGAGATGATGAAGAGAACGTCCCTGGTTTTCTAAACTTGACGTTGGCTTTGAAGAAGCTAGATAAGAAGATATCCGTGAGCAACCAGAAGATGGAAGATCGGATAACCGTGTTGGAGGAGAGGGTGGTCTCTTTAGAGAAGGACAAGTTGGATGCCAAAAAGGTTGAGATCAATGTTGCCAAGCGAGTGAGAGACATGTTTTCCTATCCTATCAGATCGCCATGGCTATGTTCAAAATGGAGAGGCAAATTAGGGCTGAACTGAACCTCCCACCATCTACAAATGAACCCCCTACAGTGATTGACATCAATGAGGATGGAAAGTCTGTTGATGGTGCGGCGGATATTGCCGATGCTGGTTTTGAAATGCCTGACGTGTCTAAGGCTATCTCTCTTGAAGTTAGTGCTGTGGTCAAGGAGCCCATTAGTCACATGCCTGGACGACCAATGAGAATGAAGAGACCCGCAGTAGCTGTTATTAGCCCATACCTTAAACATGCAGACCAAAAAAACCAAGGAAGAAGAAGGGTGATGATAAAGAGGCTGATAAGAAGCAGCAGCTGATATGCTATGACAAAGAAGCCCCAGCTCACAAAGAAAATCTTATTGACTTACCCCTCTCCAACCCTACTACGACGGATTTCTCATACGATACGTCGAGGTTTGATTTGTTAAGATCATGGATATCTAATAATGTTTCAAGGGCCGCAGGTGTTGGACGTGTGCCTATGGTGAAGACAATGGACTCCATCTCTTGCAAGGATTTGGAAGTGCTCATTTCTGAAAGAGGTTGGCTTAGTAGTGAGGTATGTACTAATATTCCGTCACAAAGACTGATATACACCATTATGCGCTGATTTGCACTGATTTACGCTTCCTTTTGCCAAGTAAACCAGTGTTTATTAACATATTCCAACGTATTTTACAGCATATTGATGCACATCTCCAGTTGCTTAACATGCAAGTTGAGGAGTATCCAGACATGTTCCAATCATCAAAATGGACATGTTTGGGAGGTCTTTACAGTAGGTCTGTAAAGTATGGGTACAAGTTGTTTTTGGAAAACCGGCTGATGTATTCAGAGAGGGGGATGGCTGGAGCTGAGATTTCATGGGGTGCCATGGACATTGATTTATGCAAGTTTGTCTTAGGCATGAATGAAAATTGGGAGAGTAAGGCATGGGTCTCTTGTGACCACGTCTATGGGATTGAAAACATAGCGGGGTCGCACTGGGCAGCATATGCATACGACTTTGGTAAGAAAGAGATCAAAGTGTATGACTCTATGTCGAGTGCGTACAAGGAAGAGAGCCTCGAGGTCTTTAGGATGCATGCCGCCATCGCACCATCACTTTACAACGAGAGTTTTGCAACTGCTGAAGACAAAATGGACCCTGACATCCCTTTTAT
Source organism: Scilla litardierei (assembly GCA_030789695.1). Lineage (NCBI taxonomy): Eukaryota > Viridiplantae > Streptophyta > Magnoliopsida > Asparagales > Asparagaceae > Scilla > Scilla litardierei. Next base: position 10,647,518 of record CM061137.1, on the reverse strand, counting down.
TCTGACAATTGTTGATGTTCCACAGCAGCCCAACAGTTGGGACTGTGGAGTATATGCAATCAAATTTGTTCAGTGCCTGCCAATGAATACTGACGTCCATGGATTATCGGCTTCGCACTTCATTGAGTACAGGAGGCAACTAGCTGCGGATATGGTAAAGTGGTCCAAAACAAAAGCCGGTACATATGTATATGTTGAGAAGGATTTCAAAGCTTGATATGTATATGATATGTATATTATGTGTAGAAAATTGACACATTACTTTTGGTTATGTATGTTTAATCTCAAATCTCTCTTTCCATGTACCAAATGATTAGTTTAAATTTTCCTCAATGTAGATGTGGGGATAATTATGTTGTATGTACTAATATTCCTTCAAAATAACTGATATACGCCAATTTGCGCTGATATGCACTGCTATGCGCTTCAACATGCCACGTAAACCAGCGTTTACCACCGTATGCCAACGTATTTCAACGCATATTGATGCAATTCGCCATGTGTTGAACGTGCATGTTTTCGGATTGTCTTGGCACCTTCCAGTCTTCATAATGTACATTTTTGGGATGTCTTTAAGGAAGGACTGATATTATTGGGTACAAGCTTTTAATTTTATTTCACATGTTTAAGGTGAAATCTGACTTTATTCATTCTACCAAGGGTTAGTTACTTCTTCACACGTTATACTTTCAAAATAACTGATATACGCCGATATGCGCTGATATACGCTGCTATGCGCTTCAACATGCCACGTAAACCAGCGTTTACCACCGTATGCCAACGTATTTCAACGCATATTGATGCAATTCGCCATGTGTTGAACGTGCATGTTTTCGTATTACCTTGGCACCTTCCCGTCTTCACAATTTACATTTTTGGGATGTCTTTAAGGCAGGACTGATATTATTGGGTACAAGCTTTTAATTTTATTTCACATGTTTAAGGTGAAATCTGACTTTATTCATTATACCAAGGGTTAGTTACTTCTTCACCCGTTATACTTTCAAAATAACTGATATATGCCAATTTGCGCTGATATGCGCTGCTATGCGCTTCAACCTGCCACGTAAACCAGCGTTTATTACCGTCTGCCAACGTATTTCAACGCATATTGATGAACTTCGCCAGGTGTTGAACGTGCATGTTTTCGGATTGTCTTGGCACCTTCCAGTCATCACAATGTACATTTTTGGGATGTCTTTAAGGAAGGACTGATATTTTTGTGTACAAGCGTTTAATTTTATTTCACATGTTTAAGGTGAAATCTTACTTTATTCATTCTACGAATGATTAGTTACTTCTTCACCCTTTATACTTTCAAATTAACTGATATACGCCAATTTGCGCTGATATGCGCTGATATATTTCACGTAAACCAGCGTTTACCACCGTATGCCAACGTATTTCAACGCATATTGATGCACTTCGACAGTTGCTGAACATGCAATTTATTATTTAAATCTTCCACTTACATTATTGCAAATTGTTACAATCTGACGAAGGGATGAACATAAAATTTTGGTCGTCATCATATTGGTTGAGTTGGTACATACTCCTTCCCCTTACATGTTTGCCTATTATGGCCTGGCTCTCTGCATCGTCCACACCTCCTTCCTGAGAGATTTCCAGTGGTTTCCTCACCTTGTGACGGCATCCTTTTCTTCTTTCTCCTTCCTTTTTTGTTCGAAACAACTGGCGGACGTACAACCACATCTTGGACACTTTGTGGTACGACTCGATACCACTCACTTCGATGCGGAACTGGATTCATTGATAGGGTGTATGCCAGCCTTAAACATTCAATTGTGTAAAACCTGCATAAGATAAGAATCATATTGTAACACATCTTCGTAAAAACTAATATATACCAGCATGCACTACTCTTCGCTATTAAACACTATTATACGCTTTAAAACACTGATAAACGGAAAGTATACAAACGTTTACCATTTTACCTTGAACAAAGGGTATAAGAAGATATATTACGCGTCCTGGAAGCCCTGATTGCATGTGCGCATGGCAACTGGTTTAGCTGGAATTTATAGCACGTGCAATTATGCATATTTAAATCAACCGTTGCATCACATTGACCATCAAGAATGTAAAACCTGAATTCATCAATTGGATGTACCATGAAGTGGCGTGACTTATCATCTCGCTTACCCATCTTTCTCTCAGCATAAGGAGTGAGTATGCTAGTGCATTTGTTGGCGAGGCTTAGCCGATCATGGAACCAAGACTGAAGCTTGGTTCTAATAGTTTCCAACAAAGCGATAATAGGAAATTCCCTAGCCACCTTCAAGAGAGCATTCATTGACTCGGCAATATTGGTCGTCATGATATTATATCGCCTGGCAGGAAAAAAACACCGAGCCCATTTTTTTGGATCGTCATCCATAAGATAGTCATATACTTGCCTCTTTGTTGACCGCACATGCTGCAACTTCTCTTCGAAATCTATCTCTGTATTCGCCTTAGCCACACTGTACAAGAATTCCTTTGCCTTCACCTTGTACTTTGCATTCATGTTCAACCCCAGATGGAACATGCAAATTCCATACATTGCTTCAGGAAATTGATCCATGCAACATTTCTCAATTGAAGGATGACGGTCAGAAATAAAAACTAAATCTTCTCGGGCCCCAACAACATGGCAAAGTTGCTTAAAGAACCATGCCCACGATGCATCGATTTCTGTTGTTGCGACGCCAAATTCTAATGGATAAATTTGGTTGTTTCCGTCCATACAAGTAGTAATGAATAACTTGCCTCTGTAACGTCCCTTCAAGAAGCATGCATCTACAGCTATAACGGGTCGGATGCAAGATTCAAAACCCACAATCGAGGGCCCTAATGCCAAGAAACATTGCACAAAACAATTGTTCACGTCTAACTGATATGCCGAATACGTTCCGGGATTTGCATGCTCCAACAACCGCAAGTAAGATGGGAGTCCCATAAAAGATTCTTCCGGACTGCCACGTACCATTTGTGTAGCAATCTCCTTGGCTTTCCAAGCTTTCCAATAAGATATTTTTATACCATACACCTTTTCTAACATTTTCACGATATCCCACGGATCATTATTATCATCTTTAACCATTTGTGCAATAACTTCGCTTGTTGCACTTCCACGATAACGCTTAAACCTTGCATCAATGGAACAACTGTGAACCTTCACGTATGACCGAATGATCCATGAGCCTTGCTTCTTTGACAATGACCCCCTAAGCCTCCACGTGCAAGACTTGTCAACACAGGTAGCAATAAGCCTCATGCGGTCAGAATGTGTAATGCGAAACTCGCGATTTGCCTTCACGGTTATAATACGCAATCGGAGCAACAGTTCAACCTTGCTTCTTACAAGTTCACCAACACTGAAATCCTTCATCACATGAACGTTCACATTGGTCGAATGTGCTTCAGAAGGACCATCATTACCACAAGTGATGGTATGATTGTGATTATCTGAGAGTATACCTGTAAAAACAGGATCAGTTGGGACTATGGTGAGTGGACGTGAATCTGCAGGCTTGTTTGTATGGCCATCTGTTGGGGTTCTTGGCGGACCCCCAGAGCTCCGATCCGTATCCGTCCTAAGTCGGACGGACCACGGAGGCACATAGGCGCAGCGGAAAAACAGAAATCTTAATTTCTACACTAGCTAAACAATTTAGCTAGGCTCTGGGGAACCAGAACCCAGCCCGATCTATGCCGACTTGGAGTGGGTCTGACCACTCCAAGAAGGATCTACACTAAGCGACTAATTAAAATTACGCTAAAACGCTTAACCACATACCCGGAATCTTGGCCCTGGAGCAGGCAAGATGTACCGCACCGTCTTGAGAAGCTCCTCGTAGCCGAGCCGCGTTGACCCGATCTCCCTGAGCCGCCTCGCACCCTCGCACCGATCCGCCCGAGCCGCTTTCGCCTCCGAGCCGATCACACGCGGTAGAAAGTTTCACTTGAGAAGAAACCCACGTCTTAGACGTCCGGATCGGATCCAAACCCCTTTCGTAGTCGTGCTAGGACTACTCCAGAGAATAGGAAAGTAGAGAGAGAGATTTAGTCGCGGACCGAGCTTGCTCAATAATTTGGAGCTACCCGATCGTTGACTGGTGTGTTTTTCAACGAGGAGAGTGCACCCCTATTTATATAGGGAGTGAGCACTCAACATCTCGTTGCGGGCAATGTGGGACAATTCCCATGAAGAGAAAAACAATTAAGCCATTTGGCTTAATTTCAATTTTAAAGTTAGCCTTTCACAAAGTCAAACTTTAACGAATTAATTCTCCTCACATACGAAACTTCAGACACCAAACAAGCTATCAATCAAAAGAGCTTGGAATGGTGAACGCGTAGGAACTGACGGCGACGAATTTCGACTTCGTTTGACCCCTCAAACAATTGCTCAAAGTTTAGCAATTTCTCAAAATTCGTAGCCGTCATTAGGGTTTCAAAAAACCCTAATTGACTTAAGTTGCGGGCGCGCCCGCTAGACTTAGCGGGCGCGCCCGCCCAAGGGGGGGAAGGGCGGGCCACCCGCCCGCTGCAAGCAGCGGGCTGCGCCCGCTGCATCAGCGGGCGCTGGCCCGCTGTGCAGCGGGCCACGCCCGCTGCACACAGCGGGCCACGCCCGCTGCACACAGCGGGCCATGCCCGCTGCTGCAGCGGGCCGCGCCCGTTTTGCCCTTGCACATGGGCCTCTTGGCCCGGTGGGTCTAACCCACTTCCCCTTGAACTCTTTCTGCGTTTTTGGGCTCGTTTGAGCTCCGATTTGGACACGGTTTGAACCTGTGTTTAGACCGGGACGATCCCGTCATCCAGGTAACCCTTTCCAACAAGTTTGTTCCTACTAAATTCGTCGTAACTAATTTACAACACGTTAAAGTTAGCATCTAATGCAACGTTATGTCCCTATTGCTATTGCGACTAACTTTCACAACTTAACTTGTGAATATCATCAAATGACATTTCTCTCTATTCTATATTCCTATTACTAAGACACGAGTACTACTCGGTGTGAGACCCTACAGCCTGACCTTACTACAGGTTGGGGCTCGAAACCCCTAGACGACGGTCACTACGAGCAGTAGCTGTCGTCCCTGTTTCAGAGTCATCATAACGTGATCGACCCTTTGAAAAAAGTATCATAGGGTTTGCATTGGCTGTGTCAGTGATGAATTCCGTTAGCTAAAATCCCTTCGTCAAGACTGTGTTTGATGTTGGCCTAGGGTATGGTTTTCTGTCAACCCCATTAGACAACATTGGTCAGTATACGGCGGTCTTTATTGTATACACGTTGTACTACTTGCAACGTACCCCGGCCGAGGATTAACATAAAGACCGTACTGAGCCTATAACACTAACTTCCCTTTAATGGAAGTGACGAATCCCATCTTAGTCACTTACTCACCTAGAGAGCTTCTGGTGCAACCCAACCTAAGATCTTTCATCAGGACTGGTCCTCGAAGCTAGATCATGGGTCTAAGCTACACCGTCCGTTCACAGGTTTATACAGATGACTTCAGGTCTTAAGGATCAACTAACCTATCATCACCCTAGAGTTATTTAAGACAGATCATTAAAGTTAACCATTTAATAACTCTAACTTGGTCGTTCAGTGAACTCATTCTCCAATGAGCACCTGTGTCTCGTCTCCGACTTCAGCAAGTCGAATGACTATGAGATCATCATTACCCGAAGGTAAGACGAAGACACAGTGATCTATCCGATGTGTCGATATCCAGTTCTCGACACATCTATGATCACGAACCGTTTTAGACTTACGTTTCTATTCGGTCTCTTACTTACTCATAATCGAGATCTCATCTAGATATGTAAGGACCTAACTCTAAGTCTATGGATATTATCCAAGTATATTAATACAAACGATTTTATACTTAGAATAATACGTACCATATACGGTATGAACAAGACGTATAATCAAGATAAATTGCCTTATGGGCATATATCTTCCTACATCTCCCACTTGCACTTAGGCTATTTATCTCGGTATCTCATGCCGTTATAGCATATCAGTCACTTTGACATTTGATATGGCAAACCTAAGAATGGTTCTACTAATAAGTATCTACAACGAATTTTAATGGATTGAAATTACATCTCTTGATCACACAGGGTTGATCCTTTGGAAAAATGATCTGGATCAATTTTCCTAACTTTGTATAGCTAACAGTTAGCTTATACTATTTAGATGTGGGGTCTTACATTTCCGTAAGTCAGTTCTAGCTCACTCCACTTTATTGTGTCAATATGTCAAGTACACATTTGACGCCCTAAGTCTCTATATATATACTATTAAATCAAAACAATTTTGACTTAATGATTTATATAGAAGATTCATTAAAGTGAAAAATCCTTTTTACTTAGTCCGAAAAACGGAACTAAGTATATGAGCTCGCTCCCACTGACTTTAAGAATTACCTGGTCAAATTTCTTTAACATAATATCTAAATCATATTTAGGTTTATGTGCAAAATATAACCATTTGGTAAGTGCCTTAGATGGAATGCACAAGTGTCAGATTCGGTTTGACGAATGAGTCAAGTCAAGATCGTTTTAAGGAAACTTGACATTGACTCGTTCAATCAAAACGTCCTACACTGTACTTATTCCTTTAACCACATTTAGTATTAACTCTTTTAATAACTAAATGTAGTTAATCACGAGTTAATATTGATATGCGTATTTATTGTGATTGCACACAATTTATACGCCCCCTGGAACCTATACTTAACTACTGATTGACTTCAGACATTTAGTCAGCTTCAAAATCAATATTATCGAAGCTATACATCATTATTCGAAAATATACGCAACCATCACAGAAAAGTCACATCCACAGAATTTGAGCCAATTCAATTTCAATTGCAACAATCGAGACATTCATTCCAAAACAACGGGTTCATAAAAGGAACCTTCATTTGTTTATCAAAAATAAACTTTGAGTGCAAAGCACTCATTCATTGTTTTCGATCCTTAAAGATGATACATTTTATTCAAATAAGAAAAATATCATCTCCATCACGATCAGCGTCTCCAGAAGTCTTTGAGCGGTCCCAGCAGCAACTGTTGCTTTAATTGCCGACCGATCTCCGTGCTTCTCTAATCTCCAGTTCTTATCAGCCACCTGTATACAGTACACAGATGTCTATAAGTATCTCATACTATATGAATGGAAATGATTGCATTTAATTGAATTTTAATTTGTACCTGAGGTAGAGGCATCAGTATGCCCCTTCTTCTTCTCTGCAAGATAGATCTTGCAGTTCCTCTTCTAGTGGCCAATCTTGTGGCAATGGAAGCACTCAGATTTCGACGGGGCCCCTTTGTTCTTTTTCTTCCCATTCTTAGCCTTCGCAGGTTGTGGGACCTGCCTCTTCTTCCCTTTGCCTTTCGGCTGGTCGGAAGTAGCAGAGCCAACAACCAGTGCAGCCGGCTTCTTATGAATCTCCTCAAACTGCCGGAGCATATTGAGGAGACCCGGAAGATCCGTCTCAACGTTGTTCATTATAAAGCCAGTTATAAAAGGCTTGAAATCGGGAGTCAAAGACTTTAGGATAATGTCCGTGGACATCTCATTGTCCAGGATAAATCCTAACTGGGCGGCGTCCTCTACGTACCCGATCATCTTGATAACATGATCCTGTACGGGTTCCGTCCCCATCTTGGTGCCCCAGAGGTTGCTAGTGGCCTCGAACTTGGCAGCTCTTGATCGCTTGCCATACAACTCTTGTGCGTTGAGGAGCATGCTTTGAACATCCATATGTTCATGCTTCCTCTGCAACTCGTTGGTCATCGAAGCCAGAGTAAGGCACCTGGCCTTCTCTGCATCCCTCTGGTACAATTTGTAGGCTTCCTTTTCCTCGTGGGTCGAATCTTCATCCGGCTTATCTGGAGCGTCCTCGAACAGTACGTATCCTATTCCGGCTAGGGAAAGGACCAACTTGATGTTCCTAAGCCAGTCTTTGTAGTTCGTTCCATCCAGCACGTTCTTCTCAACCATGTATCTAAGTCCCGAATCCATTCTGTATTTTATAGATACTTTAGTTAGTATATGTTTGTAGTATAGTTTTAATGGTTTTAATAAAACTATATTCTCCCACTAAATTTATTTAAAGCCATAATAATAAACAATTTATTATAAAATAATATTTGTGAGAGAGGGATCCGACTACCGTGAGTCTGACAACCTTGAGTGTATCTCAACAAGTCATCCGACTCTGCAGTCGGTAGACGAACTCGTCGTCAATCATATTTACTATGATTCCCTATCGATTTTTACCCCTAGTCATTTGTGATCATGAGTGTGCTCAACCGGATCACAATGGCTAGCCTAGTCGGACCCTTGTCTTCGTGTCTAGCCTGACTTGCCCCTTTGCTCGGTGTATGCACGACACTCCGGTTTGGGTCAGGTCTTAGACTACATTCTTGGTTAGACGTACGCCGAAGCTCGAGGGATGAGACAACGGTTTCAGTCAGGTTAAGATGTCAATCAAGAAATCGGTTTCTATAAGATTGACATGTCACGGCTTGAGTGTAGCTCAACAACCGGAACATGTTTCTTACAGTTGCCAACTCCTAAAACAAGGAGGGCTACGATTTATCTTGAACAAGATTATTATCGTATTGACTTAGGTATAGTCGATGGACTTACATAGTCATGAATCGACTCCTTGCGGTCCAGCGGACGCGGCCAGGGAATTGACTAAGCCAGGACCACTTGTTACCCAGTCTAGCTAGGTTGGTCCAAAAACTTTAGCCAAGCACATTGACCGACATCATGATCCATTGAAGGAGTTGTCATCAATCTTATGTTTTCCAAACAACTAAATGGCTTTTATTTAAAAGAACTAGTTAATCCTTATCAACTAGTGGATCCTAAAATTCAAAATTTTTCAGATTGGTTGAACATCTTTTATTAAGTCCTTATCAACTATAAGGTTCTACGTTCAACTTACTACCTAAATCTTATTAGGTTTTTAATAAAACAATTCAACATTTTTGTCTTTTGTGAAAATCATTATTTAAACGATTTAATGAAATGATTTACAAACAAGGGGACTACCCTAATCAGGTATTAGGTTCAATGTTGTTTTGTTTTATCAAACATAACATGTCACTATCATGTTTTAATGGCTAACCTAACAAGGTTTGTGTATACATTATACAACATGAAATGAAGCAACTAACTTTATCGGCATAAAAGAAAGTTTCATTTTTAGTGACATATGAAATGTATTTGCAAGTTTTAAAATCATCTATATAATACAAACATGCAAATCTAAATTTTAACACTTAAAATTAAAGATTAAAAATTTAAAGCTTTCATAAAAAAAAATTTATCGCATAAAACTAGGTCGTACAAAATTATCTAATAATTTTAAACCTAGGCCTTTAAAATTTTTTAACCTTATTTCTAAAATTAAAATATCACATAAAAATTTTAGAAACATCTATGTAGTAAAAGAAATTAATTTATATTACATCTCATGAAATAAAATTATTTCTATTATTTACATATTTAAAACAATTTTAAAACTCTTTTAAAATCTTTTAGAAATCCTTTTTAGAAGCTTTCAAATAAAGTTTAAAGATTTCTAACTTTATGTAACTAAAGAAAAATTCTTAATTTTCCAAAAATAAAATTTTCTAAAGTTTACATAAACTTTAAACACCCTTTAAAATTTTTAATGTCTCATAAAAATTTACAAAGTATTTAAAACATAGTAGACTACTTTTAGATTTATCGCATAAAAATAATTGTCCCAAAATTAAACAAATTTTCGTGTTGCAAAATTAATTTTTGAAACACAAAATTAGTATCAAAATTAAAAAAAAGTTTTGAACATGCAAGCTAAGCATTTTTAATAATTTAAAGAATCGCTATAGTAGATCTATAGCATAACCGTGGCTCTGATACCACTGTTGGGGTTCTTGGCGGACCCCCAGAGCTCCGATCCGTATCCGTCCTAAGTCGGACGGACCACGGAGGCACATAGGCGCAGCGGAAAAACAGAAATCTTAATTTCTACACTAGCTAAACAATTTAGCTAAGCTCTGGGGAACCAGAACCCAGCCCGATCTATGCCGACTTGGAGTGGGTCTGACCACTCCAAGAAGGATCTACACTAAGCGACTAATTAAAATTACGCTAAAACGCTTAACCACATACCCGGAATCTTGGCCCTGGAGCAGGCAAGATGTACCGCACCGTCTTGAGAAGCTCCTCGTAGCCGAGCCGCGTTGACCCGATCTCCCTGAGCCGCCTCGCACCCTCGCACCGATCCGCCCGAGCCGCTTTCGCCTCCGAGCCGATCACACGCGGTAGAAAGTTTCACTTGAGAAGAAACCCGCGTCTTAGACGTCCGGATCGGATCCAAACCCCTTTCGTAGTCGTGCTAGGACTACTCCAGAGAATAGGAAAGTAGAGAGAGAGATTTAGTCGCGGACCGAGCTTGCTCAATAATTTGGAGCTACCCGATCGTTGACTGGTGTGTTTTTCAACGAGGAGAGTGCACCCCTATTTATATAGGGAGTGAGCACTCAACATCTCGTTGCGGGCAATGTGGGACAATTCCCATGAAGAGAAAAACAATTAAGCCATTTGGCTTAATTTCAATTTTAAAGTTATCCTTTCACAAAGTCAAACTTTAACGAATTAATTCTCCTCACATACTAAACTTCAGACACCAAACAAGCAATCAATCAGAAGAGCTTGGAATGGTGAACGCGTAGGAACTGACGGCGACGAATTTCGACTTCGTTTGACCCCTCAAACAATTGCTCAAAGTTTAGCAATTTCTCAAAATTCGTAGCCGTCATTAGGGTTTCAAAAAACCCTAATTGACTTAAGTTGCGGGCGCGCCCGCTAGACTTAGCGGGCGCGCCCGCCCAAGGGGGGAAGGGCGGGCCACCCGCCCGCTGCACAAGCGGGCGCTGGCCCGCTGTGCAGCGGGCCACGCCCGCTAATGCAGCGGGCGCCCGCCCGCTGCACACAGCGGGCCGCGCCCGTTTTGCCCTTGCACATGGGCCTCTTGGCCCGGTGGGTCTAACACACTTCCCCTTGAACTCTTTCTGCGTTTCTGGGCTCGTTTGAGCTCCGATTTGGACACGGTTTGAACCTGTGTTTAGACCGGGACGATCCCGTCATCCAGGTAACCCTTTCCAACAAGTTTGTTCCTACTAAATTCGTCGTAACTAATTTACAACACGTTAAAGTTAGCATCTAATGCAACGTTATGTCCCTATTGCTATTGCGACTAACTTTCACAACTTAACTTGTGAATATCATCAAATGACATTTCTCTCTATTCTATATTCCTATTACTAAGACACGAGTACTACTCGGTGTGAGACCCTACAGCCTGACCTTACTACAGGTTGGGGCTCGAAACCCCTAGACGACGGTCACTACGAGCAGTAGCTGTCGTCCCTGTTTCAGAGTCATCATAACGTGATCGACCCTTTGAAAAAAGTATCATAGGGTTTGCATTGGCTGTGTCAGTGATGAATTCCGTTAGCTAAAATCCCTTCGTCAAGACTGTGTTTGATGTTGGCCTAGGGTATGGTTTTCTGTCAACCCCATTAGACAACATTGGTCAGTATACGGCGGTCTTTATTGTATACACGTTGTACTACTTGCAACGTACCCCGGCCGAGGATTAACATAAAGACCGTACTGAGCCTATAACACTAACTTCCCTTTAATGGAAGTGACGAATCCCATCTTAGTCACTTACTCACCTAGAGAGCGTCTGGTGCAACCCAACCTAAGATCTTTCATCAGGACTGGTCCTCGAAGCTAGATCATGGGTCTAAGCTACACCGTCCGTTCACAGGTTTATACAGATGACTTCAGGTCTTAAGGATCAACTAACCTATCATCACCCTAGAGTTATTTAAGACAGATCATTAAAGTTAACCATTTAATAACTCTAACTTGGTCGTTCAGTGAACTCATTCTCCAATGAGCACCTGTGTCTCGTCTCCGACTTCAGCAAGTCGAATGACTATGAGATCATCATTACCCGAAGGTAAGACGAAGACACAGTGATCTATCCGATGTGTCGATATCCAGTTCTCGACACATCTATGATCACGAACCGTTTTAGACTTACGTTTCTATTCGGTCTCTTACTTACTCATAATCGAGATCTCATCTAGATATGTAAGGACCTAACTCTAAGTCTATGGATATTATCCAAGTATATTAATACAGACGATTTTATACTTAGAATAATACGTACGATATACGGTATGAACAAGACGTATAATCAAGATAAATTTACTTATGGGCATATATCTTCCTACACCATCATCATAATTGTCTATATTTTCTGTTGCATGTGCATCCTCTTCTGGATGTACGGCCAGATGTGATTCCACAAATACACCAAAATATGGATCAAACAACCCATCATATACACAAGCAAATGGATCATGTCGTTCATACGAATCATCATCACAAACATCATTAAAGGGGTCATCGTTGTCAAATTCTTCATTACAACTTTCCTCTTCTTCGACTTCTTCTTCGTGCATCGAATACGCTTCATCATTACTACCAAATTTATCTATTGGATTGGTCAGTTTAATGTCCTCCAGACAGATAGGAGAACAACCATCATTGTTGTCTTGGATACCAAATGGGACTGTTTTGGGCTTGTTCACGCTCTTGCTTACTGGATGTTCCGCGACGGCGGCCTGCACCTTTATTTTTTCTACCACAACTGGCGGTCTAGGGGCTATCAATACCTTTGGTTTTGGCGATGTACTGATACATAAAGGAACGTTGTACTCTCTCTTGGCACTGAGCTCAATGAAAGTTGAAATATCTGAATTCCTCAACATTATAAAGGGCGGCATCACGGTATTCACCGGGTAACTAATCCATGCCTTCACGTCAATTATGCTATCATCCTTACTGATCCCATTTTCAGCACAGATCTGATCAATTAGTTCCGGGTATGTTGTCGACCCTCTAACTCTTACATACCTTGTAAACAATGCATCATAGGTCCAACAACCATCACTACCTTTTTTTCACTGTCCCCCATAATTAATTGGAACTAGTTGACATGCAGGAAAATTAATCATGCATAACAACGTATACAGCTGTTTACATATGTTTCATACAAACATGTCAGATCTAACAAAAATTGAATAGTACAAATCCAAAAATTCACCTTTATTCGAATCCATTAGCTCGCAGTTGGATTTTTGCCTCAGAAAATGGTTGATTCTTGTTGATACCCTAAAAAAGAGTTGTGGCATTAGTACATACATTACAGTGTAAACCAAATTCTTTACCCAATAATTCAGCGTTTAATACAAAAACATGATGCTCATGGCATAAAAGTGCTTCCAAGTTAGGTATGTAGCATTATTCCTTCAAATTAACTTATATGCACTGATTTACGCTGATATACACCAATATGCGCTGATATGCGCTGATATGCGCTTCTATATTTCACGTAAAACAGCGTTTACTAACGTTTTCCAACGTATTTTTCCGCATATTGATGCACATCTCCAATTAAGTAATTTTAGTGGTATGCAAAACTCCAAGTCATCGTATAACTCAAATCAGAGAAATTATTTACCTAATAAATCTGCGTATTACATCGTATTTTACAAAAAAACTACAAAAACATGATGCTCCTCGCATCAAAGTGCTTCCTAGTTAGCTATGTAGTATTATTCCTTCAAATTAACTGATATGCACTGATTTACGCTGATATACACCAATTTGCGCTGATATGCGCTTCTATATGTTCACGTAAACCAGCGTTTACTAACGTTTTCCAACGTATTTTACCGCATATTGATGCACATCTCCAATTAAGCAAGTTAAGTGGTATGAGCATCAATATCCTGTACATTTGCGAAGATTTTGAACATGAATATTGATGCACATCTTCGTATTTTTTTCAAAATGTATTCTTCCCAAAACCTTAACTTAATACCACCAAAAAATATTGTACAAAATCACAAAAAAACTCCAAAATATGCGCCAATCAATTACCTGTTTCGAAAATAAATAAGTCGTTGTCGGCTTGGTAAGTCGGTGCTGTGAGTTCTACTTGCGAGGGCTACGCCGTATGAGTTGGAGAAGCGGCGAAGGGTTTGTGGGTTTGGTGTTTGAGATCGTTGCAGCTACGACATAGGCGGTCGAAGACGGAATACGACGGTTGATGGCTGGTCGGAGAGGAGGATGCTGGGAGGTTTTATGGGTTTCGCATGAAGGGGGACGATTTAGGCGGGAAATTGGGGGAGTGCGAGACCTACTACCGCTTCGTTTTTCTCAGGGTTTATTTTTTATTGACTGGGGGTATTTTCGTCACTTTTTTCTTTAGGGTGTTATTCTAGCCAAGTTTTTAAATTTGGTGGTAAAATTTAAAACCCGTTGTTGACCGGTGTCATTTTGCCAATTTTCTCGAAAAGATAAGAGTTTTTTCTCCCACCCAGTTTTTTCTCTTTTTTCAATTGTCGCTCATGGGCTGAGTTGCCAGACATATGCATTCTTGGTGGGCCTACCCCTAAAAGAATCCCAACCAAATGGGCTTTACCCCAAGCCCCTTAAGTACTACAAACAACGAAATTGGAGAGACTTAACGGATGGAGAGACTTAACGGATTAGCAAATGACTCCGAGTCTCCGAGGGAGAAGCTAGCTTCCAACAGAAATCTTGCTTTTGCCAAGACTCCAGCGGGAAACTTCATGCTTGCACATCGGTTCGGTTTAAGCGGTTTCGACATGGTGAAACCAAACCAGACCATATAAGTGGCGGTTTCCCATGATTGAGACCAAACCAGATCGATGGAGAGCGGTTCGGTTCGGTTTTTGGCTCGGTCTGGTTCGGTCCGGTTCGATTCGGACGGTTTGAGCAAACCGTGCTCACTCCCAGTGAAAACACGTGGGAGCCCCTTCTATGTACACCATTGATTACAAATTTCATAACCTTTTAATTATTTTAAGTATTATTTAATTAATATATTAATTAATTAATTATTTTAAGTTTAGGTACAAATAGTATACCAAAAATTTGAGTGGACCACACAAACTTTCTTCATCCAACTTTCTTCATCAAAAAGAACACACTACACAGAGTGAGACACTCTCCCAACTTTCCGCCAAAAGAATACAATACACACAAATTTCTCTTTCATCAAATTCCCAACTTATCAACTTTTTCAATTATATTTTCAACCAAAAGAACATGCACTTAGCAGAAAGTGAGGTGTGAATAGAATTACCCTTCCTCTTCTCTTTACGTGTACACGTGTCATTAATGTTGCCGTTATTACTTATTCTCGAAGCTGTGTATTTAATTACCCGAATATCAACAGCCATCGTGCGATAAAGTACCGGCCCATCTCTAATTTGCACAATTAGTGCCAATTAGCGCCTAGTGCTTTTGGAAATAAGTCCAAATGTAACAAAAAAACAATCACGGGGCCTTTAAAATAAAAACGCCAAAGCTTTTTTTTTACTTTATACCCACCGTAGGATTTCAAATTTGAATCGCCGATTCCTCTTCCCCTAACGTCCCGCTTCCCAAAGCCCACGTCATCTCTCAATATCTCTCTCTAAAACCATACCCCGCTTCAAAACCCTCAAATTTTCCCTTCCTCAGAAAAATAAGAAAAAACCCTAACCCTATCTCGCTCGCTTCAATCCACACACACAAAAAAATTCAATGGCGAGAAAGCGAGCCTCAGATCCACCACAAGCTTCAAGAGCCCAACAACCACGAAATGACGATCTCAAGCCCCACCACAGGAAGAGCCCTAGAGACCTCTCCCCCGACAACAAAATCGACAACCTCAAAACCCTAAACCAGCTCCTCCTCAAAGAGACCATGGAGAAGCGATTCCAGGTCGATCAGCTCAAGTCTCACATCGAC
The DNA here is from genome assembly GCA_030789695.1 of Scilla litardierei. Classification (NCBI taxonomy): domain Eukaryota; kingdom Viridiplantae; phylum Streptophyta; class Magnoliopsida; order Asparagales; family Asparagaceae; genus Scilla; species Scilla litardierei. The sequence continues at coordinate 10,631,587 of CM061137.1, read as the reverse complement.
GACATCGAGGAGTCCCACCCCTTCGCCTCCGACCTTGAGCGGGAGGTCTCCCGCATCGTCATGGCGTCGGCCATGGCCGAGGAGGCGAAAAAGGTGGAATCTTTGCGCGATATTTTGGGGTCTGTGAGAAGAGAGAATGATGGGATGAGGAAAGAGCTTGGGAGCGTTGTCAAAGAGAGGGATTCGATGAAGACTGAGATTGGGGAGTTGGAGGTCAAGATGAAGGATTTGGAGGTGGCTAATGTTGAGATTAGGGAGAGATTGGGGCTGGTGGTTGCAGAGAAAGATGAGGTTGAGAGATTGTGGAGGAAGAAGGAAGAGGGGTTTGATGCTTTGAAGGAGATGATGGAGGATTTGGAGAAAGCGATGGAGGAGATGAGTGGAGATCATGAAAAAGAGGCTAAGGGCCTGAGGGCTGACCTTGAAGCGAATGTTGCTAGAATTTTGGAATTGGACGATGAGGGCCGGCGGCTATTGGATGTTAATGGGAGTTTGGAAGCTGAGATTAGGGATTCGAAGGAAATGCTTGGTTTGTTGAGGAGAGAGGGGGACGGGCTGAGGTCGAAGGTGATCGAATTGGAGCAGAGAAATGGGGAAGCCGTGGGAGAGCTGGATAGGCTTCGGGCGGATGTTCTCGTGCTGGAGAAGGATAAGGAAGCGTTGGTGAGGGAGTCTGAAGCGAAAGCTCGAGCGCTTGAATTGAAGGTGGCTGAATTGAGCAAGAATCTGGGAGAAATTTCGAGGGAGAAGGATGGGATTGAGATGGTGAGGTCTAGGCAAGAAGCTGAGATTCTTGAATTGGAGATAGAGGCCGAGAAGATGCGTTTGAATGTGGTTGAGCTTGAGAGGTTGTGTGCGGATTCTGGTGGAAAGAATGCCAGGTTGGTGGATGAGAATGATGTGATGAAGAAAGAGTTTGCCCTGTTGGAGAAGGGGTTTGAGGCGAAGGTGGGAGAGATGTCGATGAAATTGGATGATCTTGTTGCGAACATGAGGGCAATCTCTTTGGAGAAGGATGAGGTTGAGAATGCGAGGGCCAAGCAAGATGTGGAGATTGCTAGACTGAAGAAAGAGGTGGAGATGCTCGGCGTGAATGTTTCAGAGCTGCAAGACGAGAGAGATGCAGTGGAGAGAGAGTTGGGTGTTCAAAGAGAGGAATCGGGCAGGCTCTGCTTGCAGGTTGAGGACATGAAGATGAGCAGGGATGAGCATCTGAAAGAGCTCAAGCAGCTTAATGCATCCTTGGAGGCAGTCCTTTCGGAGAAAAATGAGGGGGTGAGGTGCATTGAAGCGCTGACCAAGGAGAAGGCTGCGCTGCAGGACAGTCTATCGGCAGCAAAGGAGTCGTCTGAGTTGTTGACGAAGAAGATGAGAGCTGCCGAGGTGTTATCAGAGAAGGTCCTCTCTTCGCTGAAGAGAACGGCGGAGGCTATGAATGAAGCTGAAATAGCCCAGCAAAACGGTGCTATCGATGATGAGGAGATCCACCCGTTTGCGAAGGAGCTGGAGAGCATCAAATGTGCTTTCACGAGTAGAGTAGCGAGGATGGAAGAGATGGGTCGAGAGCTTGGAGTCCTGCAGGCTGATTTGGAGAATGCTAAGAAGAAGAAGAAGAAGCCGAGTTTGCTGCTGTGGCTGTATCCTGCATCCACTGTTGCTGCCATTTTAGTTGCTTACGCTGCGAGAGGCCGCTAACTGGGTGGTGTTGTTTTAGCTAGTTGGGGAGCAGGCCAGAAGACTGACTGCTAAAAAGCTTATTTGTTGTTCTGTAACTGAAATCATCATCTCTGATGTAACCCGAAATGCTTTTGATATGCAATGAAAAATGAAGCATTTTGCTTGCTTCCGTTGTTGGGTTGCTCATAAATTTATTGTTACTATGTTTGAGGATTGTTTGTAGATGTGTTTACCCTGCTGTTATTATTTTCATCATGACGTTTAGGCCTATTTTCATCATGAAGTTATTTTTGAGGTCTCAGTTTGGATCTCAGACTCAAACAACTCCCAATCTAGAATAAACTGATGGGTTTAGAGTGTAGAAGTCAAAACTAACAAATAAAATACAAGGAAAAATAATGGGTATGAGCATCTCATATCCCCCATGTATTTTCATTGTTTAGTCAAACGAGCTGCCAGCTCACAACCATCAATTCCTAAATATAATCATCTGGAAATATCAATGTTTCACCGTGTCCAACTATAATCAAATGATGCAATATTGACTATTGATGTAGAAGATTCTGAATACAAATTGGTGCAATATCCAAGTGCTCAGCAGAGATTCCGAATGCAAATTGGTGCAATATCCAAGTGCTCAGCAGACTGCAATATGGGAGGAAGTAGGAAGACCTGTCCCAATGTATATTCATTTAGACTCCCGTTCCCGAAAGAAGCATTCACCGTTGACACTGAAATTTCCCATATGACCAGGCTCAGATCAGAACCCAGTGAGAGGACACGTAGGGGCTTGCCAAACGGGCGAAAGCTGCCTCGGCCAACAGTTCTGAAGGGGGCATATTTTCTTCAGCTGATAGAGCTCATGTTCTTGGACGATACCTCCTTGCCAATGTTCCTAGGTGTATTGACAACATTAATAGCAGAGCATGTCTCCCAGTTCTCTTCAGATGGTTCTATCCTTGTTGCAGGGCTTCAGGTACGAGTCGTACGACGTCTACATGTGAAAGGGTGGAGATGTGTGTTGGTTCCCCGCGCACCTCCCCAACACAAGGGCTAGGTACACAATGGCGAACAAATAGTCCCAATGCCTGAATTCAACCGAGGCGTTACCTAGGCATAAAACCAAACACCTCACGGGCACAAGAGATGGTTGTCACCAACAACCAACCCTCTCAACGATATTGCGATAGACAATGCATGCACACGAACATAATACGAAATAAAAAAAGCAACACAAAAGAGACGCGGAGATTTACCCTGGTTCGGTTGCGAACAAACTACATCAAGCATCGCACCCGATCCCACTAATGATCAAGCAATGCATACACCGATCTCTTCTTCTTCTTCTTCTTCCACCACAATGAGAGACAAGCTCTAAGCAACAAGATCTAACTCTAAATCTCTCACCAAGCTCACACACACTCTCAAACAAGTGGGAATCATTGATAACAAAGCCCCTACAGCGTGTAGAGATCCTCAAGAGACCAATCACACACCTAGCTAGATCACTCCTTGGTAATATAGCTCCAAACTAGGAAAGCTACCCAAGAGACTCAAGTTCTACAAGCTAGAGGAAGAAGCAAGACACTCACCATGGATCTCACACAAGGAGAAGCTCTCTTGGTTCTCCAATAACCTAGCTTCCTTTCCTCCAAATCTGAGGTCCAAGCATCTCATTTTGGCTCTCCCAAAAGGAATGACAGTCGGCTCCTTTTTTTCCTTTTTTTCCTCTCTGGAAAAACAAATGAGAGCCATCTATTTTTTTGCTCTCATCAGTCACTAAAGAGAAAGGCCATAATGCCTTTAATTCTCCAACCAACCATGAGCATGGGCCCCATAAATGTTGTGCAAATGAGATATTTTGAAGTACAAAAAATAACACTCTACTTTGCTACAAAATCTCCATCACATCCAGCACTCCATCGTGTATGAATGCACCTTGCCTTGACCATCGGACATGTGAACCTCTAGCATGTGCATCGGAAATCGTGCCCGCTGGCATCTTAATCATCCGATAGACATGCCAAGCTCAGAAGCCGTCTGAGTCTAGCCTCACGCATCTCTGCCTCGTCCACCGCCATGTCTATGATGAAGTCATCTGTCTCTGAGGATAACCATGCGAACTCGGACTCCATGAACGAACCAAATGATGTTGTACCAGTATCCAATGAGCCCTCTGTCGATCCATGAACAGTCCTATCATCACTCCACGAGTCCACATGCCACTCATGCTCGCCATGGCCATCAACTATAAGAAACACATCGTCTTTCCCACTGCTCTGTAGACTGATCCCAGCTAGGTCACATCGATACGCCATCTGTATCCGCTTTTTCTGTTGATGTCTGTCATCAAGACTCGCGGTCCACTAGCTCCGCGCCTCAACTGACTGTGCCGATGACCCAAGACATGAATGCATACACACAAGCACCAAACTGTCCGTCGAACCAATATCTATCATCTGGAGATCGTCCTCACCTGCCAAGCTATGTGATGAACTCGTCGAAGGTGAGAGATGAGCTCACACTAAAGAAGCTGCCCTCGGTTCTGCCTCATCCCTATATCGAGCGAGAACGCACTCGAGACGTGGCCTCCTAACTCTCAGCTCCATGTCGCTAGTTACAACTCCACCTGGGACCACCATCACAGTATTCACACTGTCGTAGGAGCCTTCATGCTCTACCACGATATCAGATTCCTTGTTCATCTGCATCTCCACCGGGATGGCCTCCGAAATATCAAAAGATGTGCATGATAAATCACCCCTAACCAAACTAGAGCTATATCACATGTGCCCATGATGTGAAGATTGCTCTACCATGCACAACGAATGCTCTACCCTGATGTCAAGCTCCACAGAAGATCTCTCTATCCTGAAGCTGAAGCTGCACACCTCAATACGTTGGTCCTTCTCATAAGCAACCAACTCATGCTTGCTGAAAACGTGAGAGACCTTTGTCTCCTTACCCACTGCAACCTCTGACATCGGCGTAGAAACCGACTGTCCTACTCCTCCGTAGATTGACGGATCTACCTCGAAGCTAAAACTACACACCTTAGCATGCTAGGTCTCCTTAATAGCACCCACAACATGCACACTAGAAATGTGAGAGACCTCTGTCTCCTCACACACTACAACTGACTGCATCGATACGACGACCGACTCCAATGCCTCCTTGTAGATCGTTGTCCTCTGCACCTCCAACTGAACTGAACCTGGAGCTACATCGTGAGATGTTGGCTGATCACTGATACTGACCACATCAGATGAACACTGGACCATGTCCATTTGCACACGTGTTAGATCACCTGCCTGAGTCTGAATCTGCACCACCTCAACATCTCTATAAACCGGGCTGTCCTATGTTCTCTACACACCGTCATGAGTCTGCTCCGCCCTAAGCACGGCAGACTCGTCAATCATGGCGTGTCGTCTGACAATCACCTCACGGGTACTAGGACACCATAACATATACCCTCTTGCACCTCCACCTGTATACCCGACTAGGACACAATCATGCATGCACTGTCCTACATCGTCATCGTCCCTCTCGTGCAGCCACACCGGACATCCAAATGTATGCAAATGCGAGAAGTCAACGACTCTGTCCATCCATAACTCCTCGAAAATAGAACTACATGCGGCTAGTGACGATGTTCGGTTGATGAGGTATGCTGCAGTAGTAAGGATCTCCGCCTATAATTCCCTAGGAAGGCCAGATGGTCTCAGTAGACCCCGTGTCTTCTCTACCAACATCCTGATCATGTTGTCTACTACGCCACCGTGAGGGTCTTTATCAAGAATGGCGTAAAGGCATGTGATCCCCTCTGACTTACAAACATTCTGTATCTCTACGTCGTTGGTGCGGATCTCTCCTATGGGTCCTCCCATCCGCCTCTCGACTATGCTCCTCCATAGCCGTACCTTCTCGTGGGTCTCCTATCGAGATCCCATAAGAGTAATCATGACTCTCCTCGAAAAGTCATCTATGAAGGCCACGAAGTACCTTACGCCTTCCAGGGAAGGAACTGGACATGGATCCCATATGTTAGCGTAGACGCACTCTAGGGGCTCCATGCTATGTCTGACAACTGTCCCAAACTGCACTTGCCTCAACCGCTCTGCACCATAGTCACTGCAAGAGTCAAGCCCACGATCACCTCCGAATACACTCCTCCTCTGAAGAATGTCAAGTCTCTGCTCGTCAGCATGCCCCAATCTGAGATGCCACAATCTCGCTAGATCTCCACTCTCGGACTCCTGTGATCTGCCAGTCTTGCACTATCGTAAGCCCATCGAGTGCATACAACTTGCCACGATTCTTCCCCTCATGATAACCAGGCATTCTTGGAAAATACGTAATCGATCCTCCTCGATCATTGCCATGTAGCCCATCCCAGTCAAAGCTTCTATCGATAACAGGCCACTGCAAAGATCAGGAACATGTCAGATGCCATCAAACACACAGACGATGCCATCGTGCATCCTGACTCTGACCATGCCACTCCCAACATGCTCGCACTCCATACCATTTCCTTTGAGAATCTGCTCTCCAATGCATGAAATGTATGAGTCGAACGCACTCCGATCTGGAGTCAAATGGAATGAGCACCATGAGTCCAATAGCCACGAACATTGTGCTTCTCCCATGTAGTATGCCGCAAACATCGAGCAATCATCCTCGTCAGAAAACATCCCGTCTTGTGCTCCAATATGAGTCGAACTCTGAGCAACATCTTCTACAATGCCAATCGATGTCCTCGCTTTCAACCTCGGTTAATTCCTCTTCCAATGCCCTCTTTCCACGCATAGGAAGTATTTGTTGACATTGCGGCCCCTTGACTTGGACCGCCGCCGATTCCAACTCTTGGAACGGCTCTTCTTGGATCTTGGATTGGGTCCACCCTCTTGGCGACCCCGGCTGACATTGGATACCTCACAACCATCGGTGTCACTTAACACCCAACTGTTGGGATATTGAGACCCACCTGAGTGGATTTTGATGATGTGCACAAAGTGATATGTGTATTAATATGTTTAATTCAAGTGTGTATATGTATTGATTAATTATTTTATAGCCATGAAGTTCGAATGCATTGAAAAGCTAAATGGAGAACTCAAATCCACGATCAAGTACGCTACAACTTGAAGCATATGATGATCTTGGATCGTGAATCAAATGAAGAACTAAGAACAAGAAAAGTTAGCTCATGATCAATGATGAAAATGAAGAGCTAAAGCCATAGTTGTGTGAGTAATTTCGTAGAATGTAAAAGCTATAGTGCATTACACACACACATATTCAAAAATACTCTAAAAATATTTTTGAATTACATTACTTAATATATTACTTAAATATATTTTTAGAAATTATTTTGGAAGTAATTTTAAGTATATATTATAAGGTATCTCAAAATAGCCGACTATTTTGATTGATAGCCGACTATTTTGGTTAGGGATTTTGTAAAAACTCTCTGTCAAAATAATAGCCGACTATCTGGAGATGATAGCCGTTTATCTCGGATGATAGCCGACTATCTGGGTCAACTCAGGCCAGATTTGAAAATCTGCATTGATTTTTGCTAGCCATTAGAGTTGACTTTGAGAGCTGATTTTAAGCTGTTTTTGAGCAGAATTCAAGCTTCTATTGCCTATAAATAGAAGAGGATTTTAAAAGTTCTATATATCATTATTCTTATTGAAAAACTCTCCCTATTGCTCAAAAGCTCTCAAGCACTATTCTTTGTGATTTGAAATTCAAAGGCTACTGATTTTATTTCTTTGTGCTAATACTTTCAGATCTATTTTAGTTTATTTCTTAGCTTTTTTCAATAGCACTTGTCTTTTTGATCCCCAAGCTCATAGCTTTCTTTTGAGATTCAAATTGCCGGTCTATTAATTTTTTAATCTTTGCGATCTAAATTCTTACTGTTTTCAAAGATTATAAAATTCTTGATTATTTGATCTCTAAAAGCACAAGTGCTAATTTTTGTAGATCAATTTTCAAGATAATCTTTTGATCAAATTGTGCTTTACTTATATCATTCGTTTGATCAAAGATTTCAGATTTTTCTTTAGCCACATTTTCACTCACAATTACTATTGGCTATATGAAAACTATTGTACTTCATTTCATATTTTTTGTAAGTCGTTGAAGAAGACGTTGGATTGTAAATTCCCGTGTTATAAGGTAATAGTGGAAATCCTAGTTTTTTGTAACTAGGTGCTAAAATTCCTAGCGAGTGAAGTTAGGTGGTTGTATGAAGTCCTCTTCGTTTGAGGCAAGGTTTGCTCTTGTTGAGAGCTCGTGGATTGGTTGCAGGAGGAGGATACAGTGGACAAGTGGGACTTACGTATCCGAACCAGGGTAAATTGCCGTGTGTTTGCGTTGTGATTTTGACTCTTTAATCCTTTATTATTATTGCTTGTACGCTTTCATTTCTGCTGTTATTAACTCTCAATTTTTACAACCATAATATTGTTGATTAAGTTCAAATTTAAGGCAACTCAATTTGTAACTTAGGCAACACATAGAAGGATCGTTGTTTGTTGAAAAAGTTTATAATTGTTTACAATCCTCTTCAACTCCCCTTCTAGTATTGTTTTCCATCCACAGGATCCAACACCAACTTTGGAGATCCTCTGTATGCAATGCGAACTTCACCTCATTCAACGTGTGTGAGTCTCGGCTATTTAACATCGAGCATACAAACTTGGAATACACCGGAGCAAGAGAATAAAGTGGTGACATAGCATGTTGCTCGTCCTCTATCACACTCCCCAATTCATGTAGATCCATTACTATACGGTCCAGCTTGCCAATGTGGTTCCATAACACGGTTCCACAACGAGGTTTCCCTTTTCATACTGTGAGTATAGAAGCGTTGCCACAATTTCAACCTTCGTCTAATGAGTGTCGTGGTCGAGTATCGAGCTTCAAGCATCCTCCACACGTCACTCACGACCTCCACATCGGAAAATTGCCGAAGGATCTCTTCCTCCAAGGACTGCATGATCTCGTCGATGTCTTTAAACTCCATCCTTCGTGTGTCATACACAGTTGCCTTACAGTGTATGCTCGTATCACATACGATACCGTAAACTCACTGGTGCTTCTACAAAGCCACCATCTTTTTTCGCCACGGACCATAGTTGTCCCTGCCATTAAGCCTATATACTTCATAAGAACACCCGGCTGTCTCCTCACATGAGCAAGACGCCATTGCGACACCATACTTCTTCGCAAACTGGAAGCTCTGATACCACTTGTTGGTTCCCTACGCACATACCCAACACCTAGGCTAGGTACACAATGGAGCATGAATAATCCCAATGCCCAAATTCCATCGATGTGTTACCTAGACATAAGACCAAACACCTCACGAGTACAAGAGAGAGTTGTCACCAACAACCAACCCTCTCAACGATCGTGTGATAGACAATGCATGCCCTTGAACATAATACGAAATAAAGAAAGCAACACAAAAGAGGCACGAAGATTTACCCTGGTTTAATTGCGAACAACCTACATCCAGCATCCAATGCACACGGTTTCACTAATGATCAAGCAATGCATACACCGACCCTTTCTTCTTCCTCCTCCTCCACCACAATAAGAGACAAACTCTAAGCAACAAGACCAAACTCTTGATCTCTCACCAAGCTCACACATGTTGGAACTTATCCAACAAGTTGGATCTTAATCCAACGTTGGGCTAATATGCGGTAAATAATTATATATGTGCTACGCTGTCATATTAAGCCCAATATATTAGTGATCTGGTTTTAATATATTAAATGGGCTAAATGAGTTAAACAGGTTGTGGGGCCTTTATGTGTAGAGACTATTGGGCTTCAACTCGTTGATGGGCCGAGTTGGAAACCCTAGGGCTATGGAGGCTAGCCTATAAATATTAGCGGTCATGGTCCCCGGAATACACAAACAAAGTTGAGCCGTCTTTTCTACGTCCCGTCACTAGGAAAGAAACCAGGAGAAAGCTAAAGGGGTTCTCCAACGGTTGATTCGTGCTATTCTGGAAGATCATCCGCCACGGTATCGTCAGGATCTCTTTCAGATTATTAGCGATGGACTCAGGTACGCTTCCGCTAAATCAGAGTATGCAATGATTTAAGATTACGCATGTTATATATCTAGATTATTATTTGCATGGTCTTGCTTAATGATTAATCTAGATCTTTAGTTACTACAAGTGGTATCGGAGCCCACATGCTGTGGATCTTAAATTTTTGACTGCTCGTTGTAGATCTGATTAAAAAGATTTTTAATCTGTCTTAAGTTTTGGATCTGATAAAAATTAGATTTTTATCAGTTATAAGTTTCAGATCTATGCAAAATTGAGGGTTTTTGATTGATTTTTCATGTTTAAAAAAATTTGGTTTCTACAAACCCTAGATCGGGGGCGGCCCGCCGGCCGCCGGCCGACACAGCAAAAGAGGGGCGGCGGAGTGGCAGATCGACACCGGCCAAGCCGGTGTCGACACAGATCCATAAAGGTGTGGCAAAGGGGGCGATGTTGCCGCCCCCATTAGGTTTCAGAAGGGGGCGGCCTCGCGCCGCCCCCAGCAGGCTTCTCCGGCGACCGGGGGTGCCCTACCCCCGGCCGCCGGCGAACAGTAAGTTAAGACCCCCCACCATCGGTGGGGGTCTTCCGTTGTCGCAGGAACAAGGGGGGCCCTGCCGCCCCCCGTCGTCATCACAATGGGCGGCCGACGCCGCCCCTGAAGGGGTTCACCGGGGGGCCGGTGGCACAGCCGCCCCCGGCCGGAACAGAGCAGGCCCCGTATGGGGCCTGTCGCAGAATGCGGAGGGGGCGGCACCCGCCGCCCACCGTCGAGATCAGGGGGCGGCAGAAGCCGCCCCCGTCGGCGACAAAGGGGGCGGCTTCCGTCGCCCCCGTCGAGTTTAAGGGGGCGGCGGCGGCGGCCGCCCCCCACAAAAACCCTAGGCCCGTTTTTTAGAACCGTGGGCCGGCCTCTCTTGGGCCGGCCCACAATCAGGTAAAAAAAGGGGGCTGGGCTGTTATATTGGGCCTGTTTGGGTTATTTGGCTGTTTTGAGCCTCTTGTAAGGATTATTGCAAACGATTTTTTGGGCCTTTTAAGGCTAATTGCAAAACAGTTGTGGGCACCCACATGGCTAATTTTGGACCCAATTTTTGGGTCATTTGGACACAAATTTGGGCCTATCTTGGGATGTTTTTTAACACAAAGTTAGGGAGGAAATAAAGGGCAATTTGTATATTTCCATTAAGTGTACTTTTTGTGTTAAAATTCACATTTTAATTCAATTTTAGGCGTAATTAATTATATATATATATCTCGAAATAATTTTATTTAAAAGGACAACCCACCAAAGCGGGCTCCATCGTGGCAATTAATTTTATTTCGATATATATAAAAGGCTACGTACATGCTTGGCATGACAAATTTATCGCCTAAAGTTTTGAATTTAAATTCGTGAAATGGGAAATAAATGGTTGTGTATATATATTTCCTTTAGGCCAAATTTTGTGTGTTAAATTAAGTTCATTCCGATTTTTAATTCTTTAGGCAAAGTTTCAGTTAAATATACATTTCGAAATAACTCTAATTTTTGTGAAATTCCACCAAAGTGGGTTCCACTATTAAAATTTTTATTATTTCGGAATGTAAACGGATTAAAAATACATACTTAGTATGATCAGTTGCCTGGATGAATTTTAAACGGATCGAAGGAGTAAATAAAAGGCTTTCCTGTATATTTACGTTTAAGTTCAGTTTCATTTAAATTCAATTTTTGGGCGCATTAAATTATATGTTTCAAAATAATTTTAATTATTACGTGATCCCACCAAAGTGGGCTTTACTGTTAAATTATTATTATTTCAGAACATAAACGGTTAAATACATACTTTTGTATGATTGGTTGCCCAATATTGAATTTAATTGGATTGAAGGAGGAAATAAGACGCTTAAATGTATATTTCTCCTCAAAGATACATTTTGTGTTAATTGTGCAAAATAAATTTAAATTCGAAATTTATGGCATAAAACAATATATATATATATTTACTTCGGTATATAACAAGTTGACTTCATACCTTGGTATGAAAATTCAGTTTGCATAAATTTAGATTTAAATTAAAACATAAAATTCAGGTGTTTTCTTCTGGAGCAAATAAAAAGTTTTAACATATATTTCTCCGTAAGAATAAGTTTAAAAGGCCTTAAATAATTTTTGTGCACTAACCATCAAGCAAATGGCCATAAGGAAATTTGACACATTTTAAAGTTATATATAAAATGGGATAGGGTGTATATATATATATATATATATATATATATATCTATGTATGTTCATATACACATTAGTACACCTATATACCTCATTTATAAGAAGAAAATTTGTGTTGAAGTTATGGATTTTATTTAACTCAATATAAATGATTAGAAGGGTGGAATAAAAGGTTCTTATATATATTTCCACTTGGTGTAATCATTTTTTTGTTAAATTCGGTTTAGTTTCAATTTCAATTTTTGGCACAATTAATTATATATTTCGAATATAGAATGATTAGATCATTAACTCACCAAAGTGGGTTTTCTTGTGAAGATCAGTTCTAATCTCGAAATATAACAAGTTGAATACATACTTTTGTATGAAAATTTTGGTTGCCTTAAATTTGATTTTGAAGAAAAGTGGACTTGAATATCTCCACTTAAAGTATATTCATGTATTAAATTGCGACTTAGATTCAAATTTTGCAAAGGTATATATTTTTGAAATGATTTCGTGCAATCATCACCTCGCCAAAGTGGGCTCTGTTGATTTGCATTATTTCATTTCATGAATATAAAAAGAATCAAATGTACCCATGATTTGCGTAAGAATGCTAAATCGGCCCAAAGGAAGATTACCGTTCTCTACCATTTCATGCGCACCTGTGGCAATAGACAAGGTGATGATTAGTGAGTTCAATGCATGCAAATTTAATTCAGCCCAAAGGAAGTTTTATTTTTGGCATGTTATTATTGTCATTGTCTGATTGCTACAACAAGATGTCAGTGACTAGTCAATAGATTATCCAAAGATAAATATTGGACTAGTGGGGGATGTCTTGAGATGGGAAAATAACATTAATTTGAATTTGGTGTTGTTATGTTTAATACCCATATGAACATGTAAAAATTGTTTTCTTGTTCTCTTTTTCAGCTATTATTCCTGAAAATTTTTCTGCCAACCTAAAATCAATTCCAGCCCTTAATGGCACTAACTTCAAGGCATGGAAGGAGAATCTTTTGATAATCCTCGGAGTCATGGATCTTGATCTGGCATTAAGGACTCATTGTCCTCCACCACTCACTGATGAGAGTACCTCTGATGAAAAGAGAGAGTTGGAAGAGTGGAAGAGATCAAATCGCATGTGCCTATTGCTAGTGAGGAATGCCATTCCAGAATATCTCAGGGGCTCTATTTCAGAGAAAATTTCCACAGCTAAATGGTTCCTTATTGAGCTTGAAAAGAAGTTTGTCAAGAATGAAAAGAGTGAGATTAGTACACTCTTGACAAATTTATCTTCAATGAAATATGAAGGTAAAGGAAACATCAGGGAGCACATATTGAAGATGTCTAATATTGCTTCAAGGTTGAAAGCACTTGAGCTAGACCTCTCTGAGACTCTGCTAGTGCATTTTGTTTTGATATCTCTTCCATCCCAGTTTGACCAGTTTAAGATGAGCTACAATCTGAAGGATGAGACTTGGTCTCTGGATGAGCTCATCTCAAACTGTGTAAAGGAAGATGAATGGCTTGAGCAAGAAATGACAGAAAGCCCTCTCCTGACATCCACCTTCAACAAGAGGAAGAAGGATACTGAAGCTGCAGATACAGCTTCTCAAAAGAAACAACGAAGGGAACTGAGAAGTTCAGAAGGTCATGGTTGTTTCTTTTGTGGAGCTGAAGGGCATGTAAAGAAAAATTGCTCAAATTATCACGCTTGGCGTGCTAAAAAGGGTATGTTTCTTTAATTTGCTTTAAATCTAAGTTAATTTCCTTTTATGCAACATTTGGTACTTATAGACACGTGATGGAAAGATTTGGTATAACCATTCACATCATTGTGTCTATGCAGGATTGCCTAAGATGCCAAGAGCCAAATGATGGTGAAAGATACATCGATATGGGCAATGACAAGATGGTTCAAGTAGAGGCACATTAAATTTAGATTATTTCTTTTAAATGCTAGATTGTATTTGAATTTTATGAGACTATTATGTACCGTTTTTTAACGGAATTTGGATTTCCATTTCTATTTTTGAACAAATTCGGTTATAAGTGTTCAATTTTGAATGGAAAATTTGGTTGTCTCTTAATTCAAAATTAGTGTATTCTAGTTCTTTAAAAGATCATTATAATCTTCATTTATTTGGAAATGTTGCTTCATCTATAGAATTCCTGTATTTAAGTACATGTGTTGTAATGAAAGAATTAACAGTTTAGAATTCAGTTATATTTTGATTGCAGCTTATATCCTTAATAAAGTTTCAACAAATGAATCACTTGCATGTTTGGAGATGTCCAACTAAGGTAAGGCTTTATAAGCCTAATAAAGTAATAGGACATAATGCTAATGATTTTCTAATTTTGTTGAATAGTTTAAAGTTGATATTATTTTGTAAGGTTTTACATAATCCCACTGTTAAGTTAGTTTACGAATTAGGAAATGCACACCTATTTGAGGATGCTGAGTTTGAGGGGGGAAGTTTGGTTAGTGACATTATTCTTGAAGAAGATTAATCTCACATGTGTTATTGGCATTATTCAGGATGGTATTTCTGACATTGTTCAAGACACAATAAATTCAAGATAATGTTGCAATTCCTCCTATTCGGGCAGGGCCGGTTTTAGTATAAGGCAACTCAAGCCTGTGCTTTAGGCCTCTAAATTTGAGAGGCCTAAAATTTCCTTGACTCCAGCCTAAAATTTCCAATTTTGAAAGCCCAACTTAGAAACAGAAGGCCCGCTTCAAAGTTAACATCCCACTTCCCAGCATCAGCACGTGAGACTGAGACCCCGCTTGAGAGTTGAGAGGCCTCCACCGATTAATTGTTTGGGAAAACCCCTAAGAGCCTCCACGGACCACCGATTCACAGGCGCCCGTTCATCTCTCTCTCTCTCTCTCTCTCTCTCTCTCTCTCTCTCATACTGCGCTCTGATTTCTGAAGTCCGAGTCTCCGACCGAGCCCATCGAGGCATCGATGTAGCCTGCCGAAGCCCGAAGGGCTGCCGCTCTCCGACTCCGATTCCGATCTCCGCCGTACCGTCGATCCGGATTCCGGCGAGTCGTCGAGGCGACTGCGACTCTGCGAGCCGATCCATCTCCTCTTCGTTCCGATCGGCGATCCAATTTGGGGGGCTTTTTCCTCAAAGGTGTGTGTAACTGTGTTTTTATTTTAATTTTAATCGGTATGTGTTTTTATTTTAATTGTAATCTGGTTGTATTTGAATGGAACATTAAATTTTAATTTTAGGTGTTAAACTGTTAATTGTTAATTGTTATTAACAGTAAACTTAGGCGACTGCGATTCCGAACCGAATGATCACCATACCCCGTACGGGCCGTACCCCTTTTAATTTGAATTTGCTCAACCTGCAGGATCTTAACAATTTCTTATTATCGGATATAATTGTTAATTTGAATTGGGTAATTGTTAATATATACGGAAGATCTTTTCTTTTTAATTAATGTATCTAAGTAATTGTTAATTTTTTATTTTAATTAAAGATTTAGATTTTTTGGGTTTTTATTAATGTATCCAATGTACCAAATGTCCAGAGGCTAATTCATGAAGTGTTTTTTGTACCTCCTTTATTTCAAATGCATACAATTCATGAAGTAAAGATCTTCCGTATATAATAAGAAAAACAGATAAAAATTAAAATGCAATGAAGATCAAAGCAACTTAATTTAAAATAAGTTATCTTTTAAAGGTTAAATGATAATTATTCTATTGTATTGTTTTCGCTAATTATACTCTAATTAGACTCTGTTTTATTTATCAAATGAATAACAAACGCTTATATGTTTTGTTTTCGCAGTTTAAGAAATATATTGATCAGATCAACGAGAAAAAGAGGAGATTGATTCAGACCGGAGATCTCATTCTTATATCTCAGGTCATATCTTTCCAGACTAAAGCCTTTAAGTATTGATCTTTGTGCATCGATTATTTTATTATCTATTTATTCTATTGTGTTTTATTTCAACAATGTCTACTAGAAAATTTGCAAGTGGATATGAAAAATTGAAGAAGAAAAAAAAATTGAACAATTACTTCAATCTCAAAAGGGAGCTCTTGATAAGTTTATGATTAACAAGCAAAATGAGACATCTTCTTCAAGAGATGAAATAACAATTGAGGAAGAATTAGTAGACATTGTAGAAGATATTGTGGGTACAGATGATCATATAATACCAATGAAAAATACTCCAACGGTTAATGAGGAAAACAAAGATAACCCAAAAGATGTGATAAATTTTATGCATGTTGAAGATATTTATGATCCTGGAAATTGGAAAAATATTGATGTGCAGTTTAGAGATATATTGATAGAAAGATGTCCTATTCGAGAGTGCAATTTAGATTTTCCAGTTGATGTGCTTAATAGACACTTTTCTATCACTTTTTATACTAGGAAATTAGCAAATGGAGAAACATATGATAGAAAATGGCTTGTTTACTCTAAAGTAGATGATAAAGTATATTGTTTTTGTTGCAAGTTATTTAGTTCAAAAATTTGTACTAGCCAACTTGTGAATGAAGGAACAAATGATTGGAGAAATCTTAGTGCTAAGCTCAAAACTCATGAAACAAGCCACGACCATATTGTTGGATCCTGTGGATGGCAAACAACACTAGAAGGGGGGGGTTGAATAGTGTTGTATAAAGATAAAACTTTTTCGTTCTTTAATCAATCAACACAAAACAAAACCTTCTAATGTTGCCTAAGAAACCAAGTAGAGTGATCTACGCTTGGTTCTTAATCAACTTAATTAACCTTCAAAGCAAGTCAGAGATAAAACTCTTCTGGTAGTCGACTCCCTAAGAACAGTAGTCGACTCCCAGAGGGAAATTAAGCACAGCTCAGTTAAATAAATACTTAATGAAAATATATAAGATTTCACAGAAGTATAAGAGAGAAGCAGATACAGAAATTGATCTTGCAATATATTATGAATGAGTTACAAATGTAATACTCAATGAATCAAGATAAACAAAGTAGAGATACACAATCACAGAGAGAATCAAACGCAAACACAAGGATTTTTATCCTGGTTCCCCACAACCATGCGTACGTCCAGTCCCCGACCAATCCGGTACGAGATTTCCACTATTGCCTTAGCAATACAAATACCTAGCCTCACTAGGATTTCCGACCACCTAGACTTGTCTAGGACTTTACCTTGCCTCACAACCCGAGGACTTTACCTTGCCTCACAATCCGAGGACTTTACCTTGCCTCACAATCCGAGGACTTTTCACAAACACCTTGCCTACAACAAGGATTTACAACCACCCTTATCACCAAGGGACTACAAGTAAAATCAAATCCAATACACCACAATGAATTAGTGGAGATTGGTTTTTACACCCAATAATTCTATAGCCAAGATTAAATATGCAATTGTGCTTAACGTGGCTAAAAGAATTTTAAATCGTCCGTAGATCACACAAAGAATATGAATTTATTCAATGTGATCTAGAATCTAGATGTGTTCTTAGATCACACAAAGAATATGAAATTATTCGATGTGATCTAGAATCTAGATGTTTCAAAAATCCTTTGAGAATATAAAAAATAAAAGAGAAGGATTTTGAAAACCAATTTGCAATAGCCAAATAATAATAATGATCTTAAAAATAATTATAAAAGAATATAAGCAATAAGATCAGAAATTGAAAAACCGATTTGGCTATGAAGAACTTTGAGAGCAATGAGAACAATGAGATCTTTTGAGAGAATAAGAATTTTGCTCAAGAGTAAATTGGTGAGAAAAAATGTTCTCATGTGGTCTCTATTTATAGAGCTAAAGGAGAATTCAAAATAATTCAAATCAGGTTTGACTTTAGCCCAAAAATCAAGCAATGAATAAATGAGAGAGTGAATCAAGGAATTCTGGTCGCACAGCTGGTAGTCGACTCCCTAACTTTGGTAGTCGACTCCCAGAGTGTCTCAGAGAAAATCTGCTACAACTGGTAGTCGACTCCCTAACTTAGGTAGTCGACTACCAGACTATCTTTTCTGGTAGAAGACAGAAATCAGTGTAGTGAACTACTGGGTGTTTGTAGTTGACTACAAATTGAAACTTAGCTTCTATGAAAAGAATGCTCTCAAATAAGTTTAAAATGAGTTTTAAAAACATTTTAGAAAATCATTTTGTGTGTGTGCAAATTCTTCTTGGCTTTGACATAATCCTAAGAAAATGAAAAAACAACTCACACACTAGACTCTATGAAGAACGTGAAGCCATGGTTGAGCTAGAGCTAGTTGCATATGCTTCGCGTGAAGTTGAGCTCCTCTTTAGCTTTAGCTTGATCACATTATTTGAGCTTTGGAGTTGCGAGCTAAATTCATCTTCATCTTCTATGTGTGTGGTTGAAGTTCTTCTTCTCGGAGTATGTTTCGAGCTTCAATTAGCTTATTGCACAACCTACACACTTAAGTAGTATGATTAGTAATTTAACAACATTTGGTGTGATCATCAACAAAACAAACCACTTGGGGTGGGACTAGATTCCCATCACATATAACTAACATGAGTAAATGGGTTGATGTAGAGAAGAGATTTAAGAAAAATGAGACAATTGACAAAACCATTCAAGAGAATATCAATAAAGAAAAAGAGCATTGGAAACAATTGTTATTGAGGATTATATCTGTGGTTAAACATCTTGCGAAATGTAATCTTGCATTTCGTGGAAAGAATGAGAGGATCTATGAACCTAATAATGGGAACTTTTTGAGCATAATTGAGATGATTGCAGAATTTGATCCTGTGATGCAAGAACACGTTAGACGAATACAACATGGTGAGGTTCATAATCATTATTTGAGTCATGGCATACAAAATGAATTGATAGAATGTTTAGCTTCTGAAGTTAAACAAGTAATAATAAAAAAAGTGAAACAATCAAGATATTTTTCTGTCATACTTGATTGTACTCCCGATGCAAGCCATCAAGAACAAATGACTCTTATAATAAGATGTGTGAATACTTCAGAAAGTCCAATTAAAATTAAGGAGTACTTTTTAGAATTTTTGAAAGTAGATGATACATCTGGAAAAGGTCTTTTTGATGTACTTGTAGGTGCTTTAGAAGTGCATACCCTTGATGTAAGTGACATAAGAGGTCAAGGCTATGACAATTGATCTAACATGAAAGGAAAACACCAAGGTGTGCAAAAGAGGCTTCTAGATATAAATCCCCGAGCATTTTATACACCATGTGGTTGTCATAATCTTAATCTTGTGCTATGTGATGTTGCTAATTCATGCGCTAGAGCTTTATCTTTTTTTGGTGTGGTGCAACGTATATATTGTCTATTTTCGTCTTCTACAAAAAGGTGGAAGGTCTTGCAAGACCACGTGCCTAAGTTTACTGTTAAACAATTATCTAATACTCGTTGGGAAAGTCGAATTGAAAGTGTAAAGTCCATAAAATTCCAAGCTCCAAACATAATGGATGCTCTTTTTGAATTAGCAAATGTTAGTGATGATGCTAAAACAAAAAGTGAAGCAAATTCTTTAGCCAAATATGAGATAGAAGACTTTGAATTTCTTTTGTCCATGAATATTTGGTATGATATATTGTTTGCAGTAAATATTGTGAGTAAAAAGTTACAATCTAAAGATATGCATCTTGACATTGCTATTGATCAATTAAAAGGCCTTATTTCTTACTTTGAAAAATATAGGGAGAATGAGTTTGAGTCTGCCATGAAGGATACAAAAGAAATTGCAAAAGAATTAGATGTTGAACCCAAGTTTCGTGAGAAACGTGTGATTCATAGAAAGAAAAGATTTGATGAGAATAATGATGATGAGGTTAGACTTTCAGTTGAAGAATCTTTTCGAATCGAGTTTTTCCTACATATAGTTGATCAAGTAATTGTTTCAATTAAAATAAGGTTTGAACAATTTGTGGCGTATGAAAAGATATTTGGATTTTTATTTGATTTAGAAAAATGTTCAAATGAATGTATTTTGAAGAGCCGTTGCATAGATCTTGAATTTTTTTTGAAAGTCGGTGAACATTCTGATATTGATGGATGTGATCTTTTTTCAGAGTTAAGAGTTCTAAAAGAAGTCTTACCTGCAGAAATTAAAACTCCAATTTTGATTTTAGATTATGTTAATAAGACAGATTCTTTTCCTAATACAAGCATTGCATATGGAATACTGTTGACCGTCCCAGTAACAGTTGCTTCGGCGGAAAGAAGTTTTTCCAAGTTGAAAATACTAAAAACATATTTAAGATCAACCATGACTCAAGATAGGTTAAATGGATTGAGTATTCTTTCAATTGAGAGAGAGATACTTGAAAGTCTTGAATATAAACCTTTGATAAAAAACTTTGCTTCTCAAAAAGCTAGAAAAATGTTCAAATAACCTGATCTTTGTCTCCTTTAAGTTTAAGATTGTAACATGCTTGGTTTGGGAGTGGATAAAATCCTTTTAAATTCGGTTAAATTAATGCTCTTAAAAAATTTTGCTTTAATACTTAGGCCTCGTATTTTTGATTCGCTTTAGGCCTCATTTATCCTTGAACCGGCCCTGTATTCGGGAAATTGTTCATAAGGACAAACTCTAGCACCCTCAAAGCACTAATTGCCATTCGGGAAATCCATTAAAGAGATGACAAGCTCACTGTTGACATTAGGATGATGGAAGTTCGACTTACATCAAGTCATAAAAGTTCTACATCTCTAAAATGGATTATTGCATTAATTAAGAAAGTCTTTAAATGATACTTAAAATCTTTTTCTCATTGCCATAAAGTTTGAAACCTATTGATTGTAAATAGTTTTTTTTTTTACAATCAAAAGGAATTCAAAAGGGTATTAAGAAAAGTTTTAAAGCGTATCACTCAGAGACTTTATACGGAAAAGAATGCATTAATTGTAAAGAGTCTTTTATTCAGTTTTCATGAAAGACTCTATAAGGTTTATAATGGCATTAGTAGAGCATTTCAATATCGTTACTGATATATTAAATTTCATTAAGTGATCACCTCGTTCGGTTTTGAGATGATATTTAATGATGTTATCTAAGTTCTGTGGGAGCATGTAATTTATATAATATCTATGTGGTAATGAATGCTAAGTTCTGTGGGAGACAAGTTTAGTCTCAATAATTGCCCTGAGAATAATCTTCAGAAGATTTCCTATATCTCACCAATATGGAGTCTAAAGTATACTCAGTTTTATATGCATTTGGTTGTTGCATATATTACAGGTGTGTTGGGCAGATTGTTAAGCTCAGGAGTTGACCATTTGACAGCAGCCAAATGTGTCATACGGTATTTATGGAGAACAAAAGGGTTACATGTTCAAGGATCAGTAGTCAAAAGAGTTTGAGATCATTTTGGTATACTGACTCTGATCATTTATTGGATGCAAAGAATGCATGAAAATCTATGTTAGGCGCCATCTACTAGAAGAGATCTAAATGGTCCCTTTATATAGTCTCTTCTGACATGGCTTTAAATTTCATATCACATTATGTGACATCCAAATCATGAAATATATCTGCATATTTTGTCACTATGCTGTAAATTAGGGATGGTGTTGAAACACCACACAGTTTATTTAGTGACAATGAAGTCTGCAGTTTTATATTCCAGCAACAACAAGAACTCGACAAAGTTTAGATATTCAGAGATCAAGTTCCTAGATTGTTGATTAATAGGAGTGTATAATTGTCTAATGAGCACATCGGAACAAACCATGTAATTATGGATCCGTTATAGTAAGGAAATGTCATCCAAAAGGTTTTATGAGCTAGCTACTCATATGGATGTCATTTCATTAAGAACATTCATTTTTGTGGGAGTTTGTTCTTTTGGGTGCTCATATGATAGACAAAATTAAGTCTCCAGCTTAAGCTTGAGGTTATTTTCTGATCAGAAATAAAATTTTTGGTTTCAGTTCGGCTTCACTCCGATTTTGGTTTGTTTATGATCTCACTAAGGTTAAGGAGGATCAGTTGGGAATAGACATGTTAGATCACATTACATGTAATTTCCACGCTACACATCCACTTCATAATCCATGTCATTCTTTTGTATTAGCACGGTGACCACTGATGGGTCGAGCTGCAATTGCTGCGACGAAGATCTCTTTGATCCCTTGCTAATATAATTGATGGACCGGATTGTTCTTAACTCATTAAAGAAATGACAGCAAGTTAAGATCTTATTTGGTTGTATGCACTATGAAATATAATTATAAAGTTTAGCATATAGCCCAAGTGGGAGATTGTTGGAACTTATCCAACAAGTTGGATCTTAATCCAACGTTGGGCTAATATGCGGTAAATAATTATATATGTGCTACGCTGTCATATTAAGCCCAATATTAAGTGATCTGGTTTTAATATATTAAATGGGCTAAATGAGTTAAACAGGTTGTGGGGACTTTATGTGTAGAGACTATTGGGCTTCAACTCGTTAATGGGCCGAGTTGGAAACCCTAGGGCTATGGAGGCTAGCCTATAAATATTAGCGGTCATGGTCCCCGGAATACACGAACAAAGTTGAGCCGTCTTTTCTACGTCCCGTCGCTAGGAGAGAAACCAGGAGAAAGCTAAAGGGATTCTCCAACGGTTGATTCGTGCTATTCTGGAAGATCATCCGCCACGGTATCGTCAGGATCTCTTTCAGATTATTAGCGATGGACTCAGGTACGCTTCCGCTAAATCAGAGTATGCAATGATTTAAGATTCCGTATGTTATATATCTAGATTATTATTTGCATGGTCTTGCTTAATGATTAATCTAGATCTTTAGTTACTACAACACACACTCTCAAACGAGTGGAAATCCTTGATAACAAAGCCCCTACAGCATGTAGCGATCCTCAAGGGACCAATCACACACATAGCTAGATCACTCCTTGGTAATATAGCTCCAAACTAGGAAAGCTACCCAATGGACTCATGATCTACAAGCTAGAGGAAGAAGCAAGACACTCACCATGGATCTCACACAAGACGAAGCTCTCTTGGTTCTCCATTAACCTAGCTTCCTCTCCTCCAAATCTGAGATCTAAGCATCTCCTTTTGGCTCTCCCAAAAGGAATGGCAGCCGGCTCCTTTTTGTTCCTCTCTGGAAAAACCAATGTAAGCCTGCTATTTTTCTTGCTCTCGTCAGTCACCAAAGAGAAAGGTCACAATGCCTTTAATTCCCCAACAACTAACCATGAGCATAGGCCCCATACATTATGTGCAAATGGGATATTTTGAAGCAGAAAAAATAATAATGTGGACATGAATAGAATAAATAAAGTAGGTCCCTCTTAGGAGTCTGCATTTCTTCATATTCCAAGCTTACACCAATGAGGAACATATAAAAACCTAATATAAACTATTCCTACTCCTAGAGCTAATTACAAATATGAAAAGATATGAAAACTGGAGCAAAACGAGTCTAACGGTCGGCTCCCCTCTCTTGGCGGCACTCCCAAGCTTTTATATCGACCCAAAAACCCTAATGGGTTAGCAGAATACCTGACCGTGTGAGAATCCACGCGGTCGTGTGGGCTGTAGCTCCAAACTAGGCCTTCAAAAAGAGTTTCAGAATATGGATCGATGCAGTCGCGTGGGAGGTCCACGTGACCACGTGGCTACAGTGCTCAAAAACTGGCCGCTGCCTTTCTTTTCTCTATTTGACCGACACGGTCATGTGGATGGTCATCCGACCACGTCAGACTGCCTTCATCTCCTCCTGAATAACCCACATGACCATGTCAAACGCTCATGTAGGGTGTGGTTTCTGCTCTCCGTCCCTTCCAATGTTGTGATACTCCACACAGTCGTATATGATAGTCCACACAACCGTGTGGGTCATGTCTTCAGCTCACTCCGTATGTGCATTCAAGCACTGTCGCTTCCTCGATCGCTTCCAAAACTCTTGTTCTCACTCATAAGTTCCCAAAACACCACGAAGTCACCTGAAACACATTAAGAAAACCCCAAGCACAAAAAGAAACAAGAAGCGGAAGAAGTAGTGCGGAAAGTGTGGTGAAGTGGCGTGAAAAGCGAATAAAAATTAAATGAAAAAGATATGAAATAAACACTCATCAGAAGCCATGTGGAGCTAAACAGATGATTTGTTAATGTATCAATGTATCTATGAATCAAAATTTGTCGATGTATGTCAAGTTCGTCAAATGTATCTATCAATCAAAACTATCAATGTATCTGTGAATCATATTTTTGTGAATTAAAATGTATGTTAGATTTGTCAAATGTATCTATAAATCAAAAGTTTCAATGTATCTGTGAATCATATTTCTGTGAATCAAAATCCATGTCAAATTTGTCAAATGTATTCGTGAATCAAAATTATCACTATATCTGTGAATCATATGTCTGTGAATTAAAATTTATGTCAAATTTGTCAATGTATCAAAGTTATGGATTCATTTTATATTTATGTCAAAAAATTTAGGATATGAATTAATGAAATTTAATAGCAATGTATTACACACACACACACACACACACTGAGCTGACAACGCAGGAAATGTTTACTGCGCTGTCAACGATTGGGGGCCCAAAAACAATTTTTTTTACTTGTTAACTAAATTCCGACCAATTTTAAAGTCAATCCAACACTGTTTGAGCATCCGTTCATGCATTTCAAAAATGGTACGTTGACAGTTCGGTTTTCGGGAGCGGTTTTTTTTAAATGCATGAACGGAGGCTCAATCAGTGTTGGATTGAGTTGAAAATTGGTGGGGATGTGGTTAACGAGTAGTAGAAGCAACTACAAATTTTTTTTTAAAATAAATTGTTTTTGGGCCCATAAATTGCTGACAGCGCATGAAAAATTTCCTACGCTGTCAGCTCAGGTCCATATTCCACTGTATGTATGTATGTATGTATGTATGTATGTATGTATGTATGTATGTGTATATATATATGTATATATGTATAAATATATATGTATATGTATATATGTATGTATGTATCAAAATATTGGAAAGATTTATGCATCAAATTTTCATTTTGTGAATATGATATTTGTATCCACCTATAAAAATGATTGTTATATTTCACTTCGGATCGTATGAAATTGTCCTTAACATAAGACATGTTCTGCATAAAAACATAATATATATTTGTTCTTAACTAATACACAACAATACATTGTTCTATCTTACTACATAATCAATACATAACAAATTACAGTAATCAACATAGGGATATACAATCAAAACAAACCCACATCATTATTGACATTTCAAGCACTATCATACGGCTTGACTGCACAGATGTTGTTGATACATTGTTCATAATATAATTGCTATTGTCAGCTTCTCTTCAATTCATTTCTTTGGCACTGTAAAAAGAGAAACTTGGTTTATCCTGGATCTATTCATAATTCCTTTATTGTACTTGTAGCCTTCCATTTAACTCTGTTATTTCATGTAGCAACTCTCTTGCTTATTTCTTTCCACGCGGACACGGTTCACTCTCATCCATCCAAACAAAAAAATTACGTCTGTTGCCCTTGTTGTAATTTATACACCCATAAAATCTTCACCCAATATTTTCCATTGTCATTATTGTCCCCGTCGGTGTGTTTAGTCTACAGAAGCAATTGTGTTGTTTCCTCCACATTTCATTACTATTTTCATCTTCCATGACCTGCCGCAACAAATTTCATCACATAGAAATTAACATATTATACATCAAAAAATTCCATTTATATTGTCCAAGCATCATCAAATTTATTTTCAAAATATCACACACATATACATTATACATTATCTTTAATTAATAATCACCAAATTTATTTTCAAATAATAACATCAACATATAATCAACAAATTTTTTCCTAAATATACCCGAAAACTGAACTAATCAGTTCAACAAAAATTGATGAAGTAAGTATTTTTCCACCCCAAATACGAACAAAATCAAACAACAAATTTTTTCCCTCCATTTTCCATCAAAACCCCATAAATCAAATTGCACCTCAAACCTTACTAAATTCATCAAATCAACAATAAATATACCCGAGCAAATCCATGCACTCCCCCTTCATCGAAGTGCCTCCTCACGGGCGACTAGTCCACCGTCAATGGCGACGATCTCCGCATCCCTTCAACGAAAAACTATGTCAACGAGCTCCCCATTGTGCACGTTGTGTGTATTGAGAAAATTTCATGAAGAAGTTGAAAGAAGTGAATGTGTTTTGATTTATGGTCATTTTCGTTATTTTTGGTTGTGTGCCCCTTTACTAGGTATAAATTTATGCGGTTGTGCGTGAAGTAAAAATTTAAACGGTATGTGTACGGAGCAACCAACGGATTCACAAAGTAATTCCCTTATCATATATCATAGGGAGCTTCTTTGCGCACCTACCGAATTTCTTTACACACGTACCGCTACAGTAATTTCTCAGGGCACATATCAATAAAATATTATTATCTAAGTTTTTGCTCCTCAATCAACCGGGAATACCGAAAATATCCATAATCCAAAACACCCTAAATCATTTATTACAATAAAAAAACAAAGTTTAGACATGTATTAAATGACTGGAGGAGGACCGAAGCATGCTAGAAGTCTACAACAAGTTTATGAAGATCGCGAAGAACTATATCGATAGCGAAGAAAAGTTTTAGGGCATATATAAGTTTTTTGCGAAGAGAATTTTGACTAGCTGTGCACAACTGGCCAAAAAAATTTGCTTATTGATCCTGTGCTTGTTGTGCTCGGGGTAAAAATAACTGTGTAGAGCATTGTTACTCAATGCACATAACAGGCTAAATTTTTGCATGTTGTGCGTTTTGAGAAAAAACTGAAACACTTAACTATTTATCTCAACACGCATAACAGGCTAAAATTTAGCAAGTTGTGCGTGTTGAGTAAAAAAATGAAACAGTGAACAATTTCTCTCAATGCGCACAACAAGAGAAATGTTACAAGTTGTGCGTGCGGAGAAAAAACTGAAACTGATAACATTTTTTCTCAACACACACAACATGCAAAAGTTTTGTCTATACATTGAGAAAAAACTAAAACAGATGCGCGTTGAGAAAAAACTAAAACAGTGATCACTTTTTCTCAACACGCACAACAGGCAAAACTTTTGCATGTTGTGCGCGTAGAGAAAAAACCGAAACAGATAACAATTTTTCTCAACGCATACAATATGCAAAATTTTTATCTGTTGTGCATGTTGAAAAAATCTATTCGCTATTTTAGTTTTGTGCACATTGAGAAAAAACTGAAATAGTGAACAATTTTTCTCAACGTGCACAACAGGCAATTGCAATGAGAAAAATTGTTCACTGTTTCAGTTTTTTCTCAACACGCATAACCGACAAAATTTATGTTCGTTGTGTGGATTAAGAATTTTTTTTGCACCACTTTTCTCTCAAATGACTAAATCGTTCTTACAAGAAACTAGGTGTCGCTTATCTCCAGTCACCTTGTTCAATCCAAAATAACAACCAAGAAACTAGGTATCAATAAGATGATCATAGCTCTGCCAGAAGACCTTACTTGGTTCGAACTCGTCTCTAAGAACAAGATTTCCTGAGCTGAGAATCATAGCGATAGTGGAGTTGGAGGTAATGGAGTCCAAGCCAGTAGACCAAACTTGCACTTTGGATTGGTCGAAAAGGACTAGATTGGCATCGCCGACGATTTTGAGCATGGATTCAATCACAAGCTTGATAGCCGAATGCCGAATGCCGACGTAGGATAATCTCTGCTAGCTACCCATATAGGATAATCCGCTTGCCAAATGCCGACGTAGGATAATCTCTGCTAGCTATCCATATAGGATAACCCGTTGAAGAAGGTTTTCTCTTGTTAAGTATCAAGAAATTTCAGCCATAATCTGAAATCCTCAAAAGAATTTTGTCTTTACTTGTTCTCTCATTGGTATCAGAGCTGTTACGACCAAAAGATCGTAGGAGTCCAACTCCCGCCCAGATCCGCTGACATACCCCGCGAACTCTCCCCTTCACGAAAGGGCCGCCACCCCGGAAGACCGAAGCTACGTGGGAACGGGCGCGCCTCGCAGCACTCCCCCCACCCGGCCGAGGCGTACAACCGCAGTTACTCGGCCCGCCAGGGGTAGTGCGCTTGGGGAGCGCCCGGACAGTACCGCCGGATATGCTGACATAGGCACGTGCGTATCCTTCCGTGCCCGCGGCCCACAACCCACGACCGAACAGTGGGCACGGCCGGGCCGGACAACCCCCGATCCGGACGACCCGGCTGGTCCTCATGAACCGCGGCGCCAAGGATAGCATAGCCAGACCTTTAGTTCATCACCAACGACAAACAACCTAGGATAAGGACACGACTGACACAAACGCCGCCCGACCGTCTGATAAAGCACCCCCTGGCAGCTGAGCCCCTTGACACTTAATGCTTTCAGCCCTGACATCCTGACAAAAGTGCCCCGGGCCATTGCACCGTCTGACAAAAGCAGGTCAGGCACTCCTGTTTCTGACATCCTCGTCTGAAGCTTCCGCTGACAACCGAGCCAACTCAGCACGTCGAGTCAGCATGCCAGGTCAGCCCCGCCTAGTCATCTCCCATCAGGTATAAATACCCCCTCACTTCTTATGGTAAAGGGGTTGGCAAATTCTCTCTCTCATTCTATCATTCACACACGAGAGCAAAGGTCGTCCATATCTTTGTTCTCCCACTTATAGCTCGCCACGTACGGTTGGCACACCCTAAGTCCGACTGGCGTGCCTAGCCCCCGTTTTAAGTCCTATTACTGACTTAGGCATCGGAGGGGCTAAGGGTTGGATCCCAACCTCGCCCTTCTGACGAGTTGCTCGTGCTACAGGAAAGCTCGCCCCTTAGTCGACATCGGCTCCAGCCTCCCGCTACCCGATCTTCCTCCGCCGTGTCCGGTGAGATTTGACTCCGTGGCCAACCCCGGCGGCAAGTCCAGCCTCTTCACCCCATTAATCACCTGTTAAATTGCCAACCTAAACCCTCTTGTCAACAGAACCACCGTGCCATTGGTTTCCCTCAATACAAATTCATTGTGTGCAAGTTTCACCTCGTAACAATTGGCGCCGTCTGTGGGAACGAAAGGTCACACCCATGTTAGACTCCATGCCGATCACTCGGAACCCTGACCACGGCAAGGATCCCGTGGGTCAGGAGCCGCTCTCTCTACTAATCACCCCGGCGCCCGACCCCCCCCCTCGGGGATGGACACCGAGACAGACCATACTTCAGCCCACGCAGTCCTGAAGAGCTTCAAGGCCGTTACTCAGGCGACGGGAAGCTACCCGGCGGCGGGGGCGGAGCCACAGCCCGGCCCCTCGGAGCCCCAGAACGTGAGACGGAATCTCCACCCTCAGTTCGAGGAGGAGGGGGAAAACAGGGGGCTTGCCAAGGAGGTTGCGGCCCAGCAGAAACTCCTGGAAGAGGAAATGGAGATCGCGCGGCTGTGGAGGCGCCGGGAGGAGGCGGCCGCCGCGCAAAGGCGTTTGGATGAAGCAGCCGAGACCGCCTGGAGGGCCTACCAGGATGAAGAAACCGCCCGCCACCAGCTCCGCTTCATCATCACGGAGCGCGAGAGGCTAAGGAGGGAGAGCGAAAGCAACCGGGAAGTCCTGGAGGTGACGGCGACGGGCCGGCGGCTCGGGGACGGGCGGGGCCCGTTGTTGGCCAGGTTCCCACCGGGAGGAGGCAGTTCACCTCGCCTGCACCACCACTCCAATCGCCTGCACGAGGAAGCCGTTTGTCGACAACTACGCTTCCTCGCCGCCGAGCGCGAAAGGCTTCTGTGGGAGAATCAGGAGCGGACGGAGGCCCGAGGGGAGGCGGCCGAGAGGCGCTGGCACTGGGAGAACCGTAGCCCGCAACCCGTCGAATCCTCGACCCGGGGAAGGAGCCCCGCTAGGCGACCGCCAGGCTACTCCCCGGGGCGGGAGGACCGTCGGCGGCCGAGGCGCAACCGGAGCCAGACCCCCGAATGGCGGAGAGGGGATACATCTGATCGCCCTACCTATCCGGAGGAGGCCACGCCGCTTGCACAGTGGATTACGTCCGCCACAAGGCCCATAAGATTCAAACCCCCCACTTGGCCACGTACAACGGAAGAGGCGACCCCCTCACACACGTTGTCACGACCCGCTTCCCTAAAATGGAGGCGAGACGTGAAAAGGTCCGCACGGGAGTGGAGCGGTGAGGCCCCAAACCCGATAAGCGTCAATTTAGTATAAGCAGGTCCCTGTAATTGCAATCGAAACAACAATAATAATAATATGAGACGGAAAAGAAACACCAATCCCAAGGGTTGTCCACAAATATTCAGCATCACAGAAAAGCCACCAGGCTAAAAAGAAAGAGTCTAAGGCCCAGAACAAGGCCAAACAAAAGCAACGACATAAATAAGTATAGGTGCCACGCACCGATAACAAAACAACTGTTTAACAAAATTTAAAACACAACGGAGACACTAGGACTGGTCCCCAATGTCCACGTACTCCCCGTCCAACACGGGCTCAAGCTCGGCGTCCGTAAACACCTCACCCTCAGCAAGCAACTCAGGCTCAGGGTCTAACATGCGTCACCCAAAAGAGAAAGGGGCACATGTCAGCAAGTCTAAAAGACTTGAGCAAGGAAACTGAAAGTGACTAACAACCTAGCATTTAAATGTTAAACAATGGCATGGCAGTTGAATATGATGCAACAGTTTAAAAGAGAGACAAGCATGCACAATGTAGCCAAAGCTACCAACTCACTAGTTCACGAATCACTTATCACTGTTTTCACTTATCACTGTTAATCACTTAAACACTAGAGATTTCGCCTGCAGGCTGGAGTGGCGGATCAGGCCATCTCGTGCTCTGGTGACGCATATCTCTTACTCACTTAAACACTAGAGATTTCGCCTGCAGGCTGGAGTGGCGGATCAGGCCATCTCGTGCTCTGGTGACGCATATCTCTTACTCACTTAAACACTAGAGATTTCGCCTGCAGGCTGGAGTGGCGGATCAGGCCATCTCGTGCTCTGGTGACGCATATCTCTTACCCCACCCCTACGTGTAACGAGCCTTTGCTCGCTTCTGGATCACGGGCCAGGAAGTGTATTTGGCATAGGGTTGTGCCCACGAAAAGTGGGTGCCTAGCCGGTATCCGAGCGTTGGGGTTTCCAACTACAGGGCTCGCTTCTGGAACACGAGCCAGGAATATAATGTTGTAGCGTGTGCTACACAATCACAATAATTTATTACTATGCAATGACATGAACAAATGATTGTGTACCGTTAATTGAATTTAAACGTGACATACAAGCATGAAGAGGGTGACGGACCAAGCTTCGTTGTCAAGCTAGGTCAATGGCGTCTAAACGGCTATCCTTTCACCGTTTAGTCTCTTTTACGCTAAAACAAGGTAATGGCCTAAGACATGGCCCAAATCAAGAGATGCAAGTTTCACTTGCCTATCACCGGGGATGACGGTTACGAAAGTTCGTTTCCGCGAATGCTAGGCTACGGGGAATCGCTGTTATGGGGAACAATCATCAAAACACAAGTATTTTATTAGGGTTTCATAAAAATTACAATAAGATAAGAAAACAACGGTAGATCGATTTCTTACCGAGAGGAGGCGGAAGAAACACTCCGGGGAACCCTAGGACCAGATCTGGAAACTAATGGAGAAGTTTGAGGAAACTAGGGTTTTGGGGGATTTTGGGGATTTGATGGATTTTGGTGAGATTTTGGGGAAGATGAGTGGTAGATAGAGTGAATGGATGGATTGGATGATGGATTTAGGGTTTGGAATGAAGGATTGAAGCTTGGAGGAAGATGGGGGCTTGGAGGGGAAGAAACTAGGGCTTAGGGTCGTGTTGGAGAAGAAGAAAACGATTGGGTTGGGTATTTATAGGTTGAGCTGGCGACTGCCCAGAAATTAGGGTTTTAACACAGACTAGTCGGTCAAAGAACAACCACTGACCGACTAGTTTGGCAACTAGTCGGTCGGTCGACCAACGCAGACCGACTAAGTGTAAACAGTAACTCCTGAACGAAAATAGGATTTAGAGTTAGTCGGTCCATGAACAAGTACTGACCGACTAGTTTAGCATCTAGTCGGTCGATGAACGTTCTTAGACCGACTAAGAGTAAACAGTAACTGATACAAAAATAATATGATGAGTTAGTCGGTTCAAGAAGCATTGCTGACCGACTAGTTTGCAACCTAGTCGGTCAACCAACGTTCTTAGACCGACTAACGATAAACAGTAACTCCTGAGAAAATTTAGAAAGCTCACTAGTCGGTCCAAGAAGGATTGCCGACCGACTGGATCGTCATCTAGTCGGTCGGTGCCCCTTCTCACACCGGCTAATAAGCACCAAAAGTTCCGATACGAAGCGCGGAGCCCCGTGATCGAATCCTAAGACTCCTAGGCTTGATCTAATAGTTAGATATGACCGTTGTGAAGCCCGTCACAAACGACGTACTTCGAAATCGACGATCCTAAGGAAGAATCGAGAAAATACGACGAATCGATCGAAAATGAAAGTTACGGAGACGAAAACCACACAAGAGGAGAAAATCCACCAAAACATATATTATATTATAATAAATTCAGATACATGAAAAGCAGTCGTTACATCCTCCCCAACTTAAGAAAAATTCCGTCCTCGGAATTCCCAAATACTCACGAGTCCGGAAACAAAAGTGGGTAGCGCTCCCGCATCTCATCTTCTCTCTCCCAAGTGGACTCTCCCGGCGAACCGTGTCGCCACATCACCCTCACAAGATCGACAATCTTGTTTCGAAGTGACTTCTGACGCCTGTCCAGAATCTGCACCGGATACTGGTCATACGTCAAATCTGAGCGAACGGCGATCTCCGAGAAATCCACGGCATGAGATGGATCGCTAATGTATCGACGAAGCTGCGACACATGGAAAACATTGTGAACTCCTTCCAAAGATGGCGGCAAGGCCAAGCGGTAAGTGATCACTCCTTATTTTACACCTTTTTCCGCATGTTTGCATGCCATTTAGATCGCCCAAATCATGTTTTTCACGATATATCGACGATATTGCGATGCTTTTCACGCTTTGTTGTTTTTGTCGCATTTCAGGTGATTTGGCGCGATTTGGAGTGATCATGAGATGCGCGCACGATAGACGGCCACCGACGACCTCCCCGAGGGGTATTTTGCTGTTGGAGAGGAGCGGAAGAAGAATGGACGTCGCCGGAGCGACGAGGAGGCCAAAACGACCAGTTTGGGCATTTTTTGTGTCCCACTCGGCCGAGTGGATGAGCCACTCGGCCGACCAGCGAGACACTGCTCGGCCGACCCGTTCAGACACGATTTCCATGTGTACTCGGCCGAGCGACGGAGACCACATCGGCCGAGTGACGATACCACGTCCGCCCGAGTGGCGCCCAGACGAAGGCCCTCAAAAAGATCGAAGTTACTGTTTTTCGGCCATCTGAGCTTCAGAAGACCCACTCGGCCGAGTGGCAAATCCCGTCCGCCCGAGTGAAGTGAAGCCATCGGCCGAGTGACGACAACTCACTCGGCCGAGCCGCCCCCGAACTGAAGACCCCTGAAGCCCCCGACTTACTGGAAAATTGACAGGGTTTTCACTCGGCCGATCGACTTTTGTCACTCGGCCGAGTGCGATGCGCAGCCTGTAGCGAAATTTGCGGAAAACAGGCTGTGCAGGGGCATTTTGGTCAGGATTTTTAGACGATTTTTGGGGCTATTTAAGCTCTGTTTTTACACTAGTTTTGGGAGCCACCTCTCAGATTTTTTGCAGCTTTTTGAGTCTACTTTTTAGCTTTATTAATTGTGATTGGAGAAGAGAAAAACTTGGATTTTTGTTGGGTTGATTGAAGATCTACATTGGTTTGCACTTCTCTTCCCCAAAAAACTCTATTTTTATTGTTTATATCATTATTGTGATGAATTCCATTGTCTATTTCATTGCTAATTATTGTGCTATTGCTATGATTAGTGAGTAGTCTCCACGTCTTGGGGCGTGGGGATGAACCCTACAAGCCCAATTTCGTATTTGTGTTGAATTGGTAGAAATTGAGCTAGGATTGTTATTAGGGATTAGATTGGGATCGAATTACTACGGATAGCTAGGTATTCACATCAATTGGGATTTGCAAGAGATTGGATCCCAATTCGATAGGAAGCCCTAGAAATCCGAATCGGGTTGGAGTCGGATTTTCGAAGTATCAGTTTGCAAGAAATTGGACCGATGCTAGGATCTCCGGTTGCAATTCCGTGCCGATACCCGTTTGCAAGAGATTGGACGGGTAGGAACTATCCTAATCTAGATTGTGGACCGAGTTTGCAAGAGATTGGGCTCGGTGCGCAATTGGACGATGATGTTGATCCTAATGCTAGCTTCCCTAGGCTAGGGTTTGCAAGAGATTGGACCCAAACCTAGGATAGCTATAGACCGGCAACAGCGCGAGAGCGTGAGCTTGGTTCCACATTTAGTTGCAACTAGTTCATCCAAATTCTCATCCTAGCGATTTCGATACCGGCGAACCACATTTGTGAAATACGGTGAGTAGTGGGGATTCCCCATTCCCTAGGCGTTCTCTATTTGATTTGATATTTCGCACTTTTGTCTGACGATTGTGACAGGATCGCCCAAGGCAATTATCCCTCTAAATAGCCAGGTTGATTAGGAGCAAGCACGGTCATTCGTCCTCCCTGTGTTCGATACCCGCTCGCCGCTATACCGTGCGCTTGCGGTAAAACTACAACCGTCGCCTCGGGACGTGTACGCCGGGGCGCGATCAAGTTTTTGGCGCCGTTGCCGGGGAAGCGATTGCGTTTGATTCTTTTTCACCTTAGCTATTTCTTTCTTTTATTTTCTTTTTATTTTATTTCTTTTACCATTATTATTTCCTTTGCTATTCTTACCTAACCCTTCCACGGTACTAATCATCTCTTTGAAACTCTGTTTTCCCTGTGCATGTACACGAGATCTACGGCGGACCCCGAAGCCTTATTATTCGATCCCGAGATCGAACGTACCGCGCGGAGACTCAGAGCGGAAAGGAGACAATATCCGGAAGGGCGGTTTATGACCAACCGGGAAACTCCCGAAGAATTGGCGGAGAGAATGGCGAGAATAATTTCTATTCGCGATAGGCTTCGGCCTAAAACCTCTTCTACTACGTCATCCATCGCCGTGCCGGAGTTGGCGGCCGACAAGAACTTCGAGCTAAAGACGGGATTGGTGGTTTTGATGCAACAAGACCCATTTCATGGGAACGCTCACGAGAACCCCCACTACCACATCCAATCATTCTTGTCGAAGTGCGCCACTTTCCAAATGCCGGGGGTCCCGATCGATGCCATCAGACTGCGCCTCTTCCCCTTCACGCTAAAGGACAAAGCACTCTATTGGCTGAGGACGCAAGCTGACGGAGTTTTCACCTCTTGGGACGGGTTGGCGGATGCATTCATTGATAAATTCTATCCACCATCCAAGACGGTGAAGATCCGGAGCGCTCTCATGTCCTTCAAGCAAGGACCACATGAGACGCTCTATGAAGCTTGGGAGCGATTTAAGGATTTGCAGCACCAGTGCCCGCACCACAGTATAGAAGATTGGGAGTTAGTGCATAGCTTCTACAACGGTCTCCAACCGGGGACCAAACAAATTATTGATGCCGCGGCGAATGGTGCAATCTTGTCAAAGACTCCCGAGGAAGCTACGGCCCTAATTGAGGAGATGGCCTCTAATAACCAACAATGGGGCGATGAGCGAGGACACTCTACGTCCTCCTTAAAGCCGACTAGCATCTACGAGGCAAAGGCCGTAGCGGAGCTTACGAGCAAATTTGATTCTCTCCACAAGGTGGTGGAGAGATTGGAGAAATTCATCACGGAGCCCCAAGGAAGCCCTTCCACCTCCGCGCCGGTAAGCCAAATGAGTGATTGGCAAGACCAATCTCAAGCCATGTATTCGGGAGGAGAGCAAGGAGAAGGATCCTTGGAGCAAGTGCAATATGTTGCAGGGAACCAAGGTTATTGGTCCAATCCGGCCGCAAGAAATCACCCGGGATTCTCCTACGCCAACAATGAAGGAGCTTTGAACCCGCCACAACAACCGCCTAATCAAGCTCGACCACCACCACCCCAACAACAATACTATCCGCCGAGGGGACCTACACAACAAAACTTCCAACCAAAGCAACAAGTCCCACCTTATAGGCCTCCCGGATACAATCAAGGGTGGAGGAATCAAAACCAAAACCCTCCACAAGCTCCACAACGATCCGATTTCGAAACTAGAGTGGAGGCGTTCATGGTCGAGCAAAATAAGGTGAATGCTACTTTGAAGGCGGGGCAAGAATCTCTCAATACCGTAGTGGCTCAAATATCGGAGCAATTAGCGTTGCTCAACTGGAACACTCAAAGATTGCCGGCGCAACCGGAGCAAAACCCACGGGGCAACACGGGCCACATCAACGCCGTAGTTGCCGTCACTACTAGAGGCGGGAAGGACACCATCCCCGCCATGATTCCTATTGAGGAGGCCGTGGAGGAAAGTTTGGAGCCGGTTGAGCCGATAGTCGAGATTGAAAAGGAGAAGGAGCCACAAGACAAGGAGAAATCTAGGGCGGAGCTATTAATTGAGGAGAGGCGCTTCATGCCACCGGTCCCATTCCCCCAAAGACTAGCGAAAGCGAAAATGGAGAAAAGGCTAGCGAAATTCCTCGAGTATCTAAGAGGAGTTAGCCTAAATATTCCCTTCCTTGACGCCATCATCGAGATCCCCACATATGCCAAATTCTTGAAGGACTTAATTTCAGGGAGAAAGAGGAAGGAGAAGATCATGCTAGCCGAGGAGGGCTCTTGGTTCACCAAGAGAGAAAAGGAGCCGGCAAAATTTAAAGATCCGGGGAGTTTTCGGATTCCTTGCACTTTGGGCGGCGTGCCTCTTCAAAAGGCGTTGGTCGATCTTGGGGCTAGTGTGAGTCTCATGCCCCTCTCCATGTTCTTAAAGCTTAACACCGGGACAAAGTTGAAACCCACCGACATGCGCATTCAATTAGCCGATGGCCGGATAACAAGGCCGGTGGGGATTGCCGAAGACATCCCACTTCAAGTCCCGGGTGGAATATGCTTGCCATGTGACTTCGTCATCATGGACGTTAAGGAAGAGGGAGACACCTCATTGATACTTGGGCGCCCATTCCTCGCCACCGCCGGAGTCATCGTCGACGTGCGCGAAGGTACCTTAACCTTAAACGTCGGAAACATCGAGGTGGAGCTCCACATTCCCAAGGCAATGAAGCACATGCCTTACCATGAGGAGCTCGATTATATGGACCTCCTCGATGAGGTGATAGAGGAGACGATTCCTCACTCAATTGGCGCCCTTTTTGATGAAGAATTTGATGAAGGCCCGGATTTAGGCCAAGATGAAAAGATTAAAGACGATTCCCCCGACTTCTCCGCTGATGAAGATGAAGGCGACGCTGATGTCGCGAGGATTCGAGAGCTCTGCAAGCTCTCGAAATTAAAGTCTCCAAAGAAAGCTCCGCCTGTACGGAAATCGGCACCGCCGGTCAAGCCGTTGGCCGGGGCAAATGCTAGCTTGGGGGAGCCTCCCCCCAACACTATTCGAGATAGGAGACTACCGCGGGAGAACGCTACGCCGCCACGTTCGAATCCAAGCGCGCTCCCCGGAAAGTTTGACGGGTGCATCCCGTATGCACCCAACATCCCGCATTGATTGAAAATTATAAGGGGTCGAGCTCACGACCTTAAACGAGCGCTTGTCGGGAGGCAACCCGATGGTTTTTGCTTTATTTTTACTTTTTTCTTTATTTTTGTTTTAGAAATTTTTAGTGTTTTAAGTCATCCGACCAAAAATTTTGTGATAACGGGTCCTATTTTTCTTGACAGGAGAGGAGATAGGTAGATCATCATGAGGAGGTTGAACGAGACGACGAGGAGCGCCCAAAGAAGGCGTTCGACGCTTAGGAGGAGCATGAAATCGACTGGAGGAAGAAAGACGGAGTTTAGAGCCTAAACGAAGACAAACAGCAGAATACAAGGCTCACTCGGCCGAGTATACTAGTCACTCGGCCGAGTACAGAAGTTCGTCCGGCCGAGCCGCTCACGAACGAGGGAAGTCTGCTGTACCCAACTCTCTGTCTATTTTCCTCATTTCATTATAACTGCTACTCGGCCGAGTATATATATTCACTCGGCCGAGTGAAACGGATACCCTCCTTGGGCGAGTCATGCTGAGTAGCTTAAGTCACTCGGCCGAATGGACTTACTCCACTCGGCCGAGGCTGGCAAAGCCACTCGGCCGATGCGATATCGGGGAGAAAATTTCTATTGCCTCGCTCGGCCGAGTGACCACGTCACTCGGCCGAGTCGTAACTTCTATTATATAAGGACCGAGGGGGGGGGGGGCGCGTTTTTCGAAACCGCAAAATTCCCAAATCGCCCGACCCCTCGGATTCCCCTCGCCCGATACCGCTCGTTCTCACCCCCACTCGCCCGACCAAGCCCGCGCGCGCCGCCGCTCGGCCTGCCACCGCCGGCCGACCGTCGCCGCACCCCGCCCGAGTCGCCGCCGGCAGCCCCGTCTCCGATCACCTCCGGTTCGCTTATTTTCACCATTTTCTTCTCTTTTTGCGTAGTTTTTGAGGATCCGTGTATTAATCGAACCCCTAACCCGAATCAATTCACATATCTATCTGTTATACCCCTATTGCTCCATACATTTTGATTATTACTCGCTGATATCGCTTTTCCATGCGCAGGTTGCTTTTTGGAGCTTAGGGGAGCTCAGGGGAGCTTCTACGGGCTGCTCAGGACTTCGTGGAGGCGCGGACTTCGCACGCTTCCACTGCTTAGCACTCGCGGCGTGTTTGGGTAAACTCTTTCCACTCTTTGTGCACACGCCGCACTTTTCACTTTTCGACGCGCTCGGGGCCGATATGCCGCCCCGGACACGGCCTCGGACTAGGAGACCTTCCGCTAAGCGGAAGAGGTCGGATGACGCCGGCCCCGCCCACAAGGCGGAAGAGTCTCCTCCTCCTTCCCCCGCACACCCCGCACAGCCTGCCGGCCCCGCACACCCCGCACAGCCTGCAGCGCACCCACAGCCCGCACAGCCTCTCCCTGCCGATCCACAGCCACCACCACCGGCTCCACTGGTCGGGCCGCTCGGGATTACGTTCCGAGACGACGCACACCACGCCGTCTTCGAGCGTATCTCCCAGCGCTCGATCGTACCCTCCAGGTTTGCACACCTCGCTGACCTTGGACGCCTGGGGGTACTCGAGGGACTGCTCACGTTGTACGACAACGTGGGTTGGCGAGATTTTCTGCAGGTGTCGGCGGATACTTTTACCCGTCCGACACTTGAAGTTTTGAGTTCGATCGCCCGGACCGATGAGGGATGCTCATTCCGGTTCATGGATCGAGAGTGCCAGGTCACTCTCGATATGATGAGAGCATTTTTCTCATGGCCCGCCGTCCCCGGAGCCGATCGCGGTTACGGCCCTACCCACATCCCCCACCTTCTTTCGACGCCGGCGCCTTCTGGGCCCGGATCACAGGCCACCACGCTGCCTTTGACCCTAGTAGGGCCAAGGCCTCGGCCATAGTCCACCCCTGCCTACGCATTTCCCAGCGCCTCATGGCGACTACCTTTTTGGCCAGATATGAGCCGGGCACGATGTCTACGCCAGAGCTTTACATGCTCTACGCGATGACACGTCCCAGAGCTCTGTCTAGGGATGGACTCGAGCTTGTCCCCGCCGTCGTGATCGACATTGCGGCTTGGTTTCTAGACCGTATCATTGTGTCGGTGGGCGCTCGCTCACCGATATGCTGTGGCGGTCTGATCACCTTGCTTACCATGATGACCGGCGAGGACCTACCCGACGACCTGCGACGCGTTCCGGGCCCCACTTCCTTGTCGATAGACGTTATGGCCCGGATGAAGATGCTGCGTCCGCATGGTGAGCGTCACTGGGTCTGGTTGCACGGCCCCTATGGGGCCGATTACATGATTCTCCCGAGCCCTGCTCGGACTCTGATTGCACCAGCCCACGTTGACTGGATTCCGGCGATGGATGTCCTCATCCCCGCCGCCTACGTGCTCGAGGCCGAGGAGGCCGAGCAGGCCCACGCTGCCCACGCTGCCCAGGCTGCTCCCGCAGACCCTGCTGCACACCCTGCCGAGCCTGCTGCCCACCCCGTCGACCCTGTGGCCTCTCAGCCTGTTCCTGACATTTCCACTGCTCTTGACACTTCTGTCCCCACATCTGCCTGTGTCGAGAGTACTTTTGCTGAGCCCACTTCCACCACTGTCACCACTTCCGAGGCTGTCCCCACCACTCCCGCTGCCACCTCCGGCCCTCTGTCCGTGGAGCCCCTTTGCTCCGCTCTCCCCCAGCGCCCGCAGACCTTTGTTGAGAGTGGAGAGCCCTCGTTCACCGCGGTCGTGGAGACCATGGTTAGCATGATCTCCGCTGGGGTTACACCTTTTGGACTGCACACTTCTGCCCCAGCGGGAGATTCCTCTGTCTCCACTGCCGCCGTCTTCTCCGAGAGTGTCGTGGCGTCTGTCCACACTTCTGTGCCACAGACCTCTTTGGCCACCTCGTTGCCTCTTTTGCACGCCTCCTTTGCTGCCGCTGCCTCCACTTCTCGCCAGCCGGTGTCCCGGCCTCACACCGAGGCCAGGCCCACTTTTCCAGGCGCGGCACCTTTTGTCCCATTCCCTGCTGAGCCCGTTACATACTCCACACGCGTACGCCAGCCTCGCCCTGCGCAGCCTAGACCGGTGCGTCCCTCTGCACCACCCCCGCCCGACACTACACTGCAGAGCATACGCGCTCTTGAGTTGGCGGTGAGTGGTCTTAGAGGAGACCTTAGGACCCTGTCCTCCACCGTCTCTGCGATGGCTGGACGCTTCGACCTGATACCCCAGATCCACTACTGCCTGACACAGATCTTAGAGCGTCTTCCGCGCGTACCCCCGCCCACCCAGCAGGTTCCCACACACACTTCCACACACACTAGACCTGCTTCCTCTTCCACCCCAGCTCAGCAGCCCACACCACCACCACCTCCTCCTCCGCCTCAGGACGGAGACGGCGCGGCACCGCCTTCTTAGGCACTCTTGATGCCTTTATCCATTCCTGCCGTTGTGCTGCCCGTCTCTGCTGGGTCCTGATGCACTTTTGTCCACCCCCCCTCCCCCTCACTATTTTTGGGATTATATTTTTGATCATATCTTTATGAGCATATCATATCATATCTACTTGGGATTCTCATTTTGATCACATCTATATATATCTTTTTGGGAGAGAGGGAGCGTTTTTGGTACTATATTTATTTTCATATCACTCCTGTTCGTGCATGCATCATGTCCGCATCATATTTTTTTTTTTTTTCATTTCTTTCTTTTTATTTTCATTTTTCCATGCATGCATCCTCACTTGCCCCTCACACTTCTTGTCTCTCGGTGTGCCACACCTTGCACATTGAGGACATTGTGCCGTTTAGCTTGGGGGAGTGAGTCCTCACTTTCCTTTTTTCGTTTAGCCACCTTTATTTTCAGTTTTTCACACCGTTTTTCACTTTTGCACTTATTTTTCATTATTTTTCATTTATCTTGCCATGCATCACGTTTTTCTTATTTTCCTGTGTGCCGCATTGCATAGTTCTATTTTACTTTATCTTTATTTCTTTTTCATCTC
The DNA here is from genome assembly GCA_030789695.1 of Scilla litardierei. Lineage (NCBI taxonomy): Eukaryota > Viridiplantae > Streptophyta > Magnoliopsida > Asparagales > Asparagaceae > Scilla > Scilla litardierei. The sequence goes on along the minus strand of CM061137.1, from coordinate 10,589,902 downwards.
ATGCTAGAGATGAATTTTCTGTGATGATGTCTACGTGGAGTTAGCTTATTCTATATGCATGCTATATTTGTCGTGTCTTAGATTTCATTTCTGATATCATATGCTATGACTTGCTTTACATTTAGAAATAGTAACCCACACTTTTTCCTCATGAAAATGGATGAAATTTTATTATTAGCTGAGCCTGAATATTCATATGTATGCTATCACAGAAAACACACCAAGATTCACGCATTGAATGCCTATATCTGGAGTACTGACTTCTTTTCCTTTATCACTTCTATATGCATGAATTGTACACTTCACTTCCGGATGATTGAATGATGATTAGCTAAGATATATCTGGATTAGTTAGCTTTTTTGTGATCGAAACTGAGTAGATTAGATTACCCTGCTGAAGTTGTCGTGCATGTCTTATAGAGTGAGCCGAGAGTTATATTTATTTCTTTCTCCACAAATCTTGAACATCACTTCTCTACTTTTAAAATCATTGGTGAATCTCCCCTTAGTGATTCTATTTTATGGCATTTCCCCCGCTATTAATTCCTAGCTCCAAATCTCTTATTTCAAAAATATAAAAAAAAAGAGAGAGGAGAAGAATAAAAGAGAGAAAAACATTCTTGTATATCATTACCTCTCTCTGAGTTGGGATCATTGTATATATGTTGCTTATTGCAAAAGAAAAGAAAAAAAAAGGAAAAAAAAGAAAAGAGGAAAAATCCTCAATAAAAGATCCCATCTCGCTTACTTTCTTTCTTCTTTCCCTTCTTTGCCTTTGGAGCTATATAAAAATGGGGATGTAAATATTTTTGTGCCACCACGCTTATAGATAAGCTTGGGGGAGGAGATCCATTGATGTGTGAGAGAGCGACTACTTGACATTGCACGACAACCTAGGCTAAGTAATATTCTATACTCGGTGAGATTGTTTCTAGCTTTACGAAATCCAGAAATCTAAGCCTAGCATTCATTTCATGAAATCCATACTTTTCTATTCTCTCTATTCTATGATGTGATACTCTTATACTCCAGATAGAAAGCGTTCAATTGAAAAGTGTGTGATCTGAGATTTGTATACCGCTTTAGATGATTCAGGCGATGTTAATTTTAAAATCATTCCGTTTTTCATGATTATACCGTTGTTCGTGGGTTTTCTATTTTCTACTTGCACTATTCTACTATGATATCAAAATGAGATTCTTTGACATGTATCTCTCACTCGGTGCATGCTATAAGAGTAGGTGAAACCCACGTCCTGAGAAAATGATCTAGCATCCTATCTTTCTTTCTTTCTTTCTTTATTTTCGTTTGGTTTTCATTCTTCTTCGTTTTTCATTTTTTTTTCGTTTTTTTTGTCGTTTTCGTATTCCGAATCCACCGGGTTCGCCTTTTACTTATCTTCCTCGAGGACGAGTAAGAGGCAAGCTTGGGGGATTTTGATCACTCCTTATTTTACACCTTTTTCCGCATGTTTGCATGCCATTTAGATCGCCCAAATCATGTTTTTCACGATATATCGACGATATTGCGATGCTTTTCACGCTTTGTTGTTTTTGTCGCATTTCAGGTGATTTGGCGCGATTTGGAGTGATCATGAGATGCGCTCACGATAGACGGCCACCGACGACCTCCCCGAGGGGTATTTTGCTGTTGGAGAGGAGCGGAAGAAGAATGGACGTCGCCGGAGCGACGAGGAGGCCAAAACGACCAGTTTGGGCATTTTTTGTGTCCCACTCGGCCGAGTGGATGAGCCACTCGGCCGACCAGCGAGACACTGCTCGGCCGACCCGTTCAGACACGATTTCCATGTGTACTCGGCCGAGCGACGGAGACCACATCGGCCGAGTGACGATACCACGTCCGCCCGAGTGGCGCCCAGACGAAGGCCCTCAAAAAGATCGAAGTTACTGTTTTTCGGCCATCTGAGCTTCAGAAGACCCACTCGGCCGAGTGGCAAATCCCGTCCGCCCGAGTGAAGTGAAGCCATCGGCCGAGTGACGACAACTCACTCGGCCGAGCCGCCCCCGAACTGAAGACCCCTGAAGCCCCCGACTTACTGGAAAATTGACAGGGTTTTCACTCGGCCGAGCGACTTTTGTCACTCGGCCGAGTGCGATGCGCAGCCTGTAGCGAAATTTGCGGAAAACAGGCTGTGCAGGGGCATTTTGGTCAGGATTTTTAGACGATTTTTGGGGCTATTTAAGCTCTGTTTTTACACTAGTTTTGGGAGCCACCTCTCAGATTTTTTGCAGCTTTTTGAGTCTACTTTTTAGCTTTATTAATTGTGATTGGAGAAAAAAACTTGGATTTTTGTTGGGTTGATTGAAGATCTACATTGGTTTGCACTTCTCTTCCCCAAAAAACTCTATTTTTATTGTTTATATCATTATTGTGATGAATTCCATTGTCTATTTCATTGCTAATTATTGTGCTATTGCTATGATTAGTGAGTAGTCTCCACGTCTTGGGGTGTGGGGATGAACCCTACAAGCCCAATTTCGTATTTGTGTTGAATTGGTAGAAATTGAGCTAGGATTGTTATTAGGGATTAGATTGGGATCGAATTACTACGGATAGCTAGGTATTCACATCAATTGGGATTTGCAAGAGATTGGATCCCAATTCGATAGGAAGCCCTAGAAATCCGAATCGGGTTGGAGTCGGATTTTCGAAGTATCAGTTTGCAAGAAATTGGACCGATGCTAGGATCTCCGGTTGCAATTCCGTGCCGATACCCGTTTGCAAGAGATTGGACGGGTAGGAACTATCCTAATCTAGATTGTGGACCGAGTTTGCAAGAGATTGGGCTCGGTGCGCAATTGGACGATGATGTTGATCCTAATGCTAGCTTCCCTAGGCTAGGGTTTGCAAGAGATTGGACCCAAACCTAGGATAGCTATAGACCGGCAACAGCGCGAGAGCGTGAGCTTGGTTCCACATTTAGTTGCAACTAGTTCATCCAAATTCTCATCCTAGCGATTTCGATACCGGCGAACCACATTTGTGAAATACGGTGAGTAGTGGGGATTCCCCATTCCCTAGGCGTTCTCTATTTGATTTGATATTTCGCACTTTTGTCTGACGATTGTGACAAGATCGCCCAAGGCAATTATCCCTCTAAATAGCCAGGTTGATTAGGAGCAAGCACGGTCATTCGTCCTCCCTGTGTTCGATACCCGCTCGCCGCTATACCGTGCGCTTGCGGTAAAACTACAACCGTCGCCTCGGGACGTGTACGCCGGGGCGCGATCAGTAAGCTACCTCGCCAACCCTCTCCAAAACATCAAATGGTCCAATGTATCGCGGGCTCAACTTCCCACGCTTCCCAAAACGAATCACACCACGATTCGGGGAAATCTTCAAGAACACATGGTCGCCCGGCTGAAACTCCAAAGGACGACGTTTAGCATCCGCCCAATGCTTAAAATGGTCCTGAGCAATCCTCAACCTCTCCCGAATATTCCTGACAATATCCACGGCCTCCACGATCATCTCAGGTCCCAACAACTCCCGGTCACCAACGTCATCCCAACTCAATGGCGATCGACATTTCCTCCCATAAAGAGCGGCGAAAGGCGCCATGCCAATACTCGCCTGGAAGCTGTTGTTGTAGGAAAACTCTACCCGATGTAGATGGTCCTCCCACGAACCCTTGAAATCCAACATGCACGCCCTCAGCATGTCTTCCAAAATCTGAATCGTCCTCTCGGACTGGCCATCCGTCTGCGGATGGTACGCCGTGCTGAAACTCAGACGCGTACCCAAGCTCTTCTGCAAACTCTGCCAAAACTGAGATGTGAACCTCGTGTCTCTGTCCGACACGATACTCACGGGGACTCCATGAATTTGCACGACTTCCTCCATATATCTCCTCGCTAGCACCTCCGTGGACTGTCCCACTCGGAATGGAATAAAGTGCGCAGATTTGGTCAATCGATCTACGATCACCCAAATCGCGTCATTCTGCTTCGGACTCCGAGGTAGTCCAGTCACAAAATCCATAGTGATGTGCTGCCACTTCCACTCCGGAATCGGAAGCGGTTGTAGCAACCCGGCCGAACGCTGATGCTCCGCCTTCACTTGCTGGCAAACCAAGCACTTGGCTACACTCCGAGCCACGCTCCTCTTCATACCATGCCACCAATAATTCAGACGAAGATCCTGGTACATCTTGGTGCCACCAGGATGCACAGAATACGGCGAACTGTGTGCCTCCACCATCAACTCCTCTCTGATATCCCCAGCTGGCACACACAACCTGGCTCCAAACCTCAGCGAGCCATCCTCATGAATCAAAAAGTCAGTCCGCAGACCGGCTTCCACCATCTCCCGAATCCTGACCAACTTCGGATCTCCGGCCTGGCCAGCCTTAATCCGATCCAACGATCGTCGACTGTACCTGCATGTACATCAACGAAGAAGCCTCCCCAGGAAGAACAATCTCCACTCCAGACTCGCAAAAATCCTGCTGCAATCTCCACTGCGAGGTCAAAATCATCACCGCTGGAAGCCTACTCAAAGCATCTGGAACCACATTCACCTTGCCAGGGTGATACTGCAAATCAATCTCATAATCCGCCATAAGCTCCAACCACCGACGCTGTCGCATGTTGAGCTCCTTCTGAGTGAAAATATACTTTTAAGCTTTTGTGATCGGTGAAAATCTTCACTTTCTCACTCAACAAGAAGTGCCTCCAAATCTTAAGAGCAAACACAACGGCAGCCAACTCCAAATCATGCGTCGGGTAATTCTTCTCATGAACCTTAAGCTGACGAGACGCATACGCCACAACATGTCCGTGCTGATGCAGCACGCAACCGAGACCCTTGCCAGAAGCATCGCAAAAGATCTCAAACCCACCGCTGCGATCAGGCACCACAAGAATAGGGGCCGTCGTCAACCTCTCCTTCAGAATACCAAAAGCACTCTCACAATCACCCGACCAAACATAAGCAACATCCTTCCGCGTCAACCTGGTCATCGGCTCAGCAATACGGGAAAAGTCCTTAATGAATCGCCGATAGTAACCAGCAAGTCCAAGGAAACTCCGAATCTCAGACGCAGACGACGGAACAGGCCACTCCCTGATGGCCCTTATCTTCTCGGGATCCACTGAAATACCATCTCCAGTCACCACATGCCCGAGAAAAGCAACTCGATCCAGCCAAAACTCGCACTTCGAAAACTTAGCATACAAACGATGCTTCCTCAAAATTTCCAACACCGTCCTCAAATGCGATGCATGCTCTTCCTCCGACTTCGAATAGATCAGAATGTCGTCGATAAAGATAACGACAAACTTATCCAAAAAGTCGTAGAAAATCAGGTTCATCAGATTCATGAAAACTGCGGGCGCGTTAGTTACGCCGAAAGGCATAACCACAAACTCATAGTGTCCATACTTCGTCCTGAACGCTGTCTTCGGAACATCATCCCTCTTCACCTTCAACTGATGGTAACCACTCCTCAAATCCAACTTACAAAACACCCTCGAACCTCCAAGCTGATCAAAAATATCATCGATGCGAGGCAACGGGTATTTATTCTTAATGGTCACCGCATTCAATCCCCGATAGTCCACGCACATGCGACGCGAACCATCCTTCTTCTTAACCAGCAACACCGGTGCTCCCCACGGAGACACACTAGGATTAATATAACCCTTCAGCAACAGCTCATCCAACTGCTTCCGCAACTCTTCCAATTCAGCAGGCGCCATACGATACGGCGCCTTCGAAATCGGCTGCGCACCTGGAAGAAGATCGATAGAAAATTCCAAAGCTCGATCAGGCGGCAAACCAGACATCTCCTCGGGGAAGACGTCGCCAAAATCTCGCACCACAGCTGGCCACTCCAGCTCCAACTGCATAGCCACAGCCTCCACCGGCCTGGCCCGAAATCTGACAGGACCAAGCGAACTGCTACCACGACTGAACTCAAATACTGGATGTCCGGGAATCTCGAACACCACCTTCTTCCGACGACAGTCGATCGTAGCATAGAAGCTCGCAAGCCAATCCATCCCAAAGACCGCATCGTAGTTGGTGATGTTGTGGACAATAAAATCAGCATAAAGCTCATGTCCACAAACCACCACAGAGCAAGGACTGCACCCACGATGCACCGTGACTACTCCATTCCCTGTGACAATATTCCAACTCTTGGAGAGAGGGGACGTCGACAAGGAATGCTTCTCCACGAAGCTCTGGGCCAAAATGCACATTGACGCACCTGAGTCAAAAAGGACTCGGGCAGGGAACGTGCAAACCAAAACCACACCTAACAAACAGTCTAATCAATCAAATCTTACTCTAGCAACATTCATACACAAGCATCCAGCATAATTTAACAATCAACTAATTAGGGAAGGAACAATCTAGATCAAAAGTTACCTGCAATGACCTCATCCATGGCCAAAACCTCCTCCTCAGTCATCAGGAATGCCTGCCTCCTCGGCGGAGCGGCCCGCTCAAAAGCCTGCCTCTGCGGGACGAGGGGCACCCCACGACCAGCGGGCACCGGGGCTCTCTGCTGCAAAGGCGGGGCAGCAATAGGCGTCCCCCAAGGTTGCCTCAACTTCGGGCACTCCCTGAGAGCATGGGCGGGATCTCCACAAGCAACACATTGCCCCAAGAACTTCCTACACGATTCCTTGATATGACCCTCCTTGCCACAGAAATGGCAAACCCTCCGAACAGGCCCTCCTGGCCTCTTAAACTGAACAGGCTGGTTCGGCCTGAATCCAGGTCGAACCACAGCCCTCGCCTGCTCCACAGGCCTCTTCCCAGCACCAACAACAGACCCCTTCCTCTGGTTCACAAGCAGCTCCTGCCTCTTGGCAGCGACCAAAACCTTCTGATAAGATTCCCGGTCAGAAGAGGTCACAAAGCTCTAGAGCTCTGAAGCAAGCCCCTGCAGAAACCTCTGAGCTCGCTCCTCAGCGTCCTGCACCATCTTTGGTGCAAACCGACTCAGCCTCATGAACTCCTGGTGGTACATGTCCACCGACGAGTTCCCCTGCTTCAGATCGATAAAACGCTGCAGCATCTCTTCCCTGGCAGCCTTCGGGAAAAACTCACCATCAAATCTGGCCTTGAAGGTAGCCCAGACGATCGGCTCTACCAACATCCTTTCCTCAGCATCCCACCAATTCCTGGCGTTATCCTTCAGCTGGCGCTTCGCCAAGTCAACCCAACTAACTTCGTTGACCTTGGACATCTTCAGGTTGTCCTCAATATTCCTCATCCATTCATCAGCAGCCAATGGACCTTCGGTCCCATCAAAATACGCAGGACCCAGCTCTCTGAACTGCTTCGCCCCGGGCTCAGGGCGAGGGGTCTCCACCACCCGAGCAGCTCGAGTCACTGGAGCATTCTGCACCTGCAGGAGCACACCCTGCTGAACTTGCATCATCTGCAACATCATCCTCATCATCTCCCCATTAGTGGGCTCCCGCTCAGGCTCCTCGTCATGAGGGGGCGCACCACTACCACCACCACGGGTGATTCGCCTTCCTGCCATCTAATGACGCAGAAAACGAAACAATTAGACTCATAGCTTAGGGCTCAGATGTCGAACTTATTTGTTGGACAATGTTGTATTATTATTGTTATCCCTAAAATTACAGTTACAGAAGGACCTGCATGGGCCACCACTAAAACCTGTCACGACCCGCTTCCCTAAAATGGAGGCGAGACGTGAAAAGGTCCGCACGGGAGTGGAGCGGTGAGGCCCCAAACCCGATAAGCGTCAATTTAGTATAAGCAGGTCCATGTAATTGCAATCGAAACAACAATAATAATAATATGAGACGGAAAAGAAACACCAATCCCAAGGGTTGTCCACAAATATTCAGCATCACAGAAAAGCCACCAGGCTAAAAAGAAAGAGTCTAAGGCCCAGAACAAGGCCAAACAAAAGCAACGACATAAATAAGTATAGGTGCCACGCACCGATAACAAAACAACTGTTTAACAAAATTTAAAACACAACGGAGACACTAGGACTGGTCCCCAATGTCCACGTACTCCCCGTCCAACACGGGCTCAAGCTCGGCGTCCGCAAACACCTCACCCTCAGCAAGCAACTCAGGCTCAGGGTCTAACATGCGTCACCCAAAAGAGAAAGGGGCACATGTCAGCAAGTCTAAAAGACTTGAGCAAGGAAACTGAAAGTGACTAACAACCTAGCATTTAAATGTTAAACAATGGCATGGCAGTTGAATATGATGCAACAGTTTAAAAGAGAGACAAGCATGCACAATGTAGCCAAAGCTACCAACTCACTAGTTCACGAATCACTTATCACTGTTTTCACTTATCACTGTTAATCACTTAAACACTAGAGATTTCGCCTGCAGGCTGGAGTGGTGGATCAGGCCATCTCGTGCTCTGGTGACGCATATCTCTTACTCACTTAAACACTAGAGATTTCGCCTGCAGGCTGGAGTGGCGGATCAGGCCATCTCGTGCTCTGGTGACGCATATCTCTTACTCACTTAAACACTAGAGATTTCGCCTGCAGGCTGGAGTGGCGGATCAGGCCATCTCGTGCTCTGGTGACGCATATCTCTTACCCCACCCCTACGTGTAACGAGCATTTGCTCGCTTCTGGATCACGGGGCAGGAAGTGTATTTGGCATAGGGTTGTGCCCACGAAAAGTGGGTGCCTAGCCGGTATCCGAGCGTTGGGGTTTCCAACTACAGGGCTCGCTTCTGGAACACGAGCCAGGAATATAATGTTGTAGCGTGTGCTACACAATCACAATAATTTATTACTATGCAATGACATGAACAAATGATTGCGTACCGTTAATTGAATTTAAACGTGACATACAAGCATGAAGAGGGTGACGGACCAAGCTTCGTTGTCAAGCTAGGTCAATGGCGTCTAAACGGCTATCCTTTCACCGTTTAGTCTCTTTTACGCTAAAACAAGGTAATGGCCTAAGACATGGCCCAAATCAAGAGATGCAAGTTTCACTTGCCTATCACCGGGGATGACGGTTACGAAAGTTCGTTTCCGCGAATGCTAGGCTACGGGGAATCGCTGTTATGGGGAACAATCATCAAAACACAAGTATTTTATTAGGGTTTCATAAAAATTACAATAAGATAAGAAAACAACGGTAGATCGATTTCTTACCGAGAGGAGGCGGAAGAAACACTCCGGGGAACCCTAGGACCAGATCTGGAAACTAATGGAGAAGTTTGAGGAAACTAGGGTTTTGGGGGATTTTGGGGATTTGATGGATTTTGGTGAGATTTTGGGGAAGATGAGTGGTAGATAGAGTGAATGGATGGATTGGATGATGGATTTAGGGTTTGGAATGAAGGATTGAAGCTTGGAGGAAGATGGGGGCTTGGAGGGGAAGAAACTAGGGCTTAGGGTCGTGTTGGAGAAGAAGAAAACGATTGGGTTGGGTATTTATAGGTTGAGCTGGCGGCTGCCCAGAAATTAGGGTTTTAACACAGACTAGTCGGTCAAAGAACAACCACTGACCGACTAGTTTGGCAACTAGTCGGTCGGTCGACCAACGCAGACCGACTAAGTGTAAACAGTAACTCCTGAACGAAAATAGGATTTAGAGTTAGTCGGTCCATGAACAAGTACTGACCGACTAGTTTAGCATCTAGTCGGTCGATGAACGTTCTTAGACCGACTAAGAGTAAACAGTAACTGATACAAAAATAATATGATGAGTTAGTCAGTTCAAGAAGCATTGCTGACCGACTAGTTTGCAACCTAGTCGGTCAACCAACGTTCTTAGACCGACTAACGATAAACAGTAACTCCTGAGAAAATTTAGAAAGCTCACTAGTCGGTCCAAGAAGGATTGCCGACCGACTGGATCGTCATCTAGTCGGTCGGTGCCCCTTCTCACACCGGCTAATAAGCACCAAAAGTTCCGATACGGAGCGCGGAGCCCCGTGATCGAATCCTAAGACTCCTAGGCTTGATCTAATAGTTAGATATGACCGTTGTGAAGCCCGTCACAAACGACGTACTTCGAAATCGACGATCCTAAGGAAGAATCGAGAAAATACGACGAATCGATCGAAAATGAAAGTTACGGAGACGAAAACCACACAAGAGGAGAAAATCCACCAAAACATATATTATATTATAATAAATTCAGATACATGAAAAGCAGTCGTTACACACGTGCAGCAATACCAGGGGGCAATGGAGGCACAGGATGTGGATGAGGCGTTCCTATGCCGGTATTTCTCCCAAATCCTGAGGGACACCGCGTTGGACTGGTACTTCGGCTTACCCGCGAGATCCGTTGGGAGCTTTGGCAAGCTATCCCACAAGTTCTGCCAAGATTTTCGGTCCGGGCGGACGAAAAAGAAGCCCTTAGACTTGTTGGGAATTGGGGTTCCCTTAGGGCACAAAAATTCTAGTCCCGTCCTAAGTCGGACGGAACATAGACAGAAAATAATAGCAGCGAAAGAAAACTATGTTAACTGATTAACATGCAGTTAAAAACAATTTCTAACTTAGCCCTAAGGTCCAAGACCCTATGCCAAGATCTATGCCGACTTGGGATGGGTCTGACCATCCCAAGAAGGATCTAGCCTACTGCGATTAAACTAAACTAATGCTAATAAACTACTTTAACCACATACCCGGAATCTCAGCCCTGGAGCAGGCGAGATGTTCCGCGCCGTCTTCCGAGCTGCTCCCGTCCCACGCCGAGCTGCTCCCGTCCCACGCCGAGCTGCTCCTTGAACCGCTCCCCGAACCGCTCCTCGAACCGCTCCGCATCCCGAGGCGATCAATCCCCGTGCCGCCGAGCCAACCAACCGCCGAAGAAAGTTTCACGCGAGTGAAACCTCCGCCAAGATTTCGGATCCAGAATCCGAACTCCTTTGTGGCTTTGCTAGAGCCCGCAGGAGTAAGGTAGAAATTTAGGGAGATAGAGAAATATTTATTTAAGCTTAGATCCGAGCGTGCTCCAACATTTACGAGAGCCGCTCAGATCTAGAGCTTGGGACGAGTTTTGAGGAAGGGGGGAGACCCCTATTTATATAGGCGGCGGACTCTCCCCTTTTCTCAAAATCCGATGTGGGACTAATTATTTGGGTTAGTTAAAATCAAGTTAGTTTGCACTTCACAAAGTGCAAACTTCCGTGAATTTTAACTCACTCACCGTTGAGCTTCAGGATTGATACAACCTATCAATACGACAAGCGTTCAACGGTGAACGCATAGGAAAAAACCGTTCGTCAATCGGAGTTCGTTTGACCCTCCAATTGACCGTCCAAAGATCAGCCCAAGAAGCAATTTTCGCAAAACTGCAGCCGTCATACGCAGCACGCAGCACGCAGCCCTAGGGCTGCGTGCGGGGCCCACTGCGCCAGGCCCGTGCGTTGCACGCGCCTCAGCGCGCCCTGCAGGGGCGCGTGCCCCGCACGCGCCCAGCGGGCGCGTGCAGGGCACGCGCCCTGCGTGGGCGCTGGCGCCCATCAGCCCAGTGCCCACGCGGGCTGATTTGAATTGCCCGGCCATTTGGCCGGGCCTTGGGCTTCTGTGCCCTTTAATTTAATCAGCCCCCTTGGGCTGATGGGCTTTTGGGGTTTGCACTGTTTTGGCCATAACTTTTATGTTTGGCGTCCGATTTGGACGCCGTTCGAACCTGGGTCTAGACCGGGACATTCCCGTCTTACCCGTGAACTTTTCCTTGCGTTTATTTTATTAAATATTGTATTAAACAATTTAATACACATTTAATCGCTTTTGCATCAAATGCAAAGTAGTCCCTATCTAAGCTTAAATTATCATATTGCATCAAATGCAATTATCTCTTCTTTTGCATCAAATGCAAATATTCTCCCTAACTAATTTCTACCTATTACTAGACAAAGCGTTACACTCTGTGTGAGACCCTACAGCCTGACCCTTACAACAGGTTGGGCTCGAAGCCCTATACGGCAGTGACCACGAGCAGTGGTTGCCGTCCCTGCTTCAGGAATCATCATTATGTGGTTGACTCATTGACATGAGTATTGTCGGGACCACCTGACTGTTTCCGTGATGAATTCCGCAGTTATAGTCTCTTCGTCTTAATTGTGTCATGTAGATCAAGTCTGGGGTACGGTCAAACTGTCAACCCCAATAACTTGACTCCGGTTAGTTTCTATCGATCTTTAGTCAACTAATGTTGGACTTCTTCCAACATACTCTGCGCAGAGTTTTTACTAAAGACCGAACTAACTTTACGACACTAACTCCCATTGACCGGGAGAGACGAATCCTCTCTTGGTCATTACTCGCCTCGTACGTTTCAAGTGACACCCAATCAAAAGACCTTTCGACAGGCCTTGCCTCGAAGCTAGGTCAGTTGATCTAAGTGGCACCGTTCACGCACAGGTCCGTCAAAATGACCTCAAGTCAAAAGACCAACTATCCTATCATCACTCAGAGTTATCACTGACAGATTGGTCAATATAACCATATGATAACTCTAGTGGATCGTTCAGTGAACTCATTCTAATGAGCACCTGTGTCTCGTCTTCGATTTCGCCAAGTCAAGCGATCATGAGATCATCGCCACCGTTAAACGGTGAAGACTAAGACACAATGGTCTATCCGATGTTTCGATATCCTTGTCTCGAAACATCTACGACCACGAACCATTTTAGACTTATGCTACAGACGGTCAAACGTTTCTCCATGATCGAGATACTCATCTCGATACCCGTTTGACCTTGCATAAAGTCTCAGGACTTTACCTAAGTTGATATCTAATGTTGACTACATTACAATATGACTTAGATAAATTATTACCAAACAGCATACTGTTATTTCGAACAAGATGTTTGTGCTATTCACACAGGAATAAATGGCCTCGAGGGCATCATATTCCTACAAGACTATCTCAGCACGATAGTCCAAGGAGAAGGGGAAACAACGGGCAGATACCTCCGCCGCTTTCAGGACGAGAGATGGGCGGTGGTGACATGCGGTGATGAGGTGCTTATGCTGGCCTTCAAGACGGGGCTAGGGACTCGGAGCCTCCACAAATCCCTGCTCCGGGATCCGCCGGCCGACTATGAGGCGTTGGTTGCTATGGCGGAGAGGCATGCGTTGGCCGAAGAGACTCTCGGCACAAAGGCCCTATTTCCCCCAGCGAAGCCGTCCCAAAGAGAGCCCCGGTCACATCCTCGGCCGAGGCAAGAAGAGGGGCACCGAGGTCGCGACCAACTGGCCTAACCAAGGCGCGAACCGGCGGGGCGACGCCCGCAAGATCGCCCTGGCCCGGCGCGCGAGTTCGCCCCCGCCCAAGGGCCCCCCGAGTCATCCCGAGACAAGAAGGCCCCCTACGGGCACATTACACGCAACTCAATGCCCCCCTGATCGAGGTGATGGCCGCGGCTACGAGAGCCGGACTGCTGCCGGAGCCGCCTCGAGAGATGAAGTCGGATCCGGCCCGGAGAGATTTCAAAAAATACTGCCGATACCACCGGGACCATGGCCATGACACCGACGACTGCTTCACCCTCAAAAGGGAAATCGAGCGGATGATCCAGGCGGGCCACCTAGGGGGCTTCGTCGGGGGCAGGAGACCAGACCGAGAGGGAGAAGGATAACCTACCCTCCCATTACTTTCAGCGACGAGGATCTAGAGGGAGTCGAACTGCCCCACGACGACGCCATCGTCATCGAGGCCCAGATAGGGACGGCCATCGTCAGCCGCCTCCTGATCGACACAGGGAGCTCCTGCGACATCCTGTTCATGTCCACAATCGAAAAGATGGGGTTAAGGCCGACGGACCTGAGACCCTGTACTGGACCCCTCGTCGGCTTCACCGGTCACTCGACCCCTATTGTAGGGGTGATCACCTTGCCAATTACCCTCGGAGCAGAGCCGCAGGTCGTCACTCGGATGACTCTGTTCGTTGTGGTCGACATTGCGTCGAGGTACAATGGGATCATAGGACGACCTTACATGGCGGCCATCGGGGCGCTCCCCAGCCTTCTCCACCAGATGGTCAAGTTCCAAACCCCCCGAGGGGTTGGGTTCGTACGGGGAATGCAGAAGCTGTCTAGGAGCTGCTACGTGGGATCGACCAAGCACAAGGGACCAGAGCTTAACCTGAGGATCGACCTGACAGGGCGGAGGGACGACTCCTACCATCAAAAGTTAGCTCCAGTTGATGGCACCGCGGAAAGGAACAGGACCGACCGCGCCCAACAAAGCCCGCCCCTGCTGAGGACGGGCTAATCACCTAGAAGAACACGGAACGCCAGTCGTAATATAGCCGGAAACTGTAAGTCATGAATGAAATATCTTGTCCCCTTTTGCATCTTCGAATTTTGCCTTTTCTACATGAAAATTTCAGTTCAAAACGCACAAGACTCCGGGGCAGGACCAATCCTCGCCACCCAAATCGGAGAGGGGCACGGGCCGAGCTGTGCACTCGCTCCCCCCCAAAGAAGACCTCCAGGGCAAGCTTACGGAGCTTAGCCACCCAAACCGGAGCGCCATATGTGGGGTAGGTGACAGCCCAATAACCGTCCGACTATAGAGGCTGCGGGGAAGCAACGGCCCAATGCCCGCCATCTCAAAGACTCCGGGGCAGGACCAATCCTCGCCACCCAAACCGGAGAGGGGCACGGGCCGAGCTGTGCACTCGCTCCCCCCCGAAGAAGACCTCCGAGGCAAGCTTACGGAGCTTAGCCACCCAAACCGGAGCGCCATATGCGGGGTAGGCGACGGCCCAATACCTGTCCGACTATAGAGGCTGCGGGGAGGCGACGGCCCAATACCCGCCCTCTCAAAGACTCCGGGGCAGGACCAATCCTCGCCACCCAAACCGGAGAGGGGCATGGGCCGAGCTGCGCACTCGCTCCCCCCCAAAGAAGACCTCCAGGGCAAGCTTACAGAGCTTAGCCACCCAAACCGGAGCGCCATATGCGGGGTAGGCGACGGCCCAATACCCGTCCGACTATAGAGGCTACAGGGAGGCGACGGCCTAATAACCGCCCTCTCAAAGACTCCGGGGCAGGACCAATCCTCTCCACCCAAACCGGAGAGGGGCACGGGCCGAGCTGCGCACTCGCTCCCCCCAAAGAAGACCTCCGGGGCAAACTTACGGAGCTTAGCCACCCAAATCGGAGCGCCATATGAGGGGTAGGCGACGGCCCAATACCCGTCCGACTATAGAGGCTGCGGGGAGGCGACGGCCCAATACCCGTCCTCTCAAAGACTCCGGGGCAGGACCAATCCTCGCCACCCAAACCGGAGAGGGGCACGGGCCGAGCTGCGCACTCGCTCCCCCCCAAAGAAGACCTCCGGGGCAAGCTTACGGAGCTTAGCCACCCAAACCGGAGTGCCATATGCGGGGTAGGCGACGGCCCAATACCCGTCCGACTATAGAGGCTACGGAGAGGCGACGACCCAATACCCGCCCTCTCAAAGACTCCGGGGCAGGACCAATCCTCGCCACCCAAACTGGAGAGGGGCACGGGCCGAGCTGCGCACTCGCTCCCCCCCAAAGAAGACCTCCGGGGCAAGGTTACGGAGCTTAGCCACCCAAACCGGAGTGCCATATGCGGGGTAGGCGACGGCCCAATACCCGTCCGACTATAGAGGCTGTGGGGAGGCGACGGCCCAATACCCGCCCTCTTAAAGACTCCGGGGCAGGACCAATCCTCGACACCCAAACCGGAGAGGGGCACGGGCCGAGCTGCGCACTCGATCCCCCCCAAAGAAGACCTCCGGGGCAAGCTTACGGAGCTTAGCCACCCAAACCGGAGCGCCATATGCGGGGTTGGAAACGGCCCAATACCCGTCCGACTATAGAGGCTGCGGGGAGGCGACGGCCCAATACCCACCCTCTCAAAGACTCTGGGGTAGGACCAATCCTCGCCACCCAAACCGGAGAGGGGCACGGGCCAAGCTGCGCACTCGCTCCCCCCCCCAAAGAAGACCTCCGGGGCAAGCTTACGGAGCTTAGCCACCCAAACCGGCGGGCCATATGCGGGGTAGGTGACGGCCCAATACCCGTCCGACTATAGAGGCTACGGGGAGGCGACGGCCCAATACCCGCCCTCTCAAAGACTCCGGGGCAGGACCAATCCTCGCCACCCAAACCGGAGAGGGGCACGGGCCGAGCTGCGCACTCGATCCCCCCCAAATAAGACCTCCGGGGCAAGCTTACGGAGCTTAGCCACCCAAACCGGAGCGCCATATGCGGGGTTGGCGACGGCCCAATACCCGTCCGACTATAGAGGCTGCGGGGAGGCGACGGCCCAATACCCGCCCTCTCAAAGACTCCGGGGCAGGACAAATCCTCGCCACCCAAACTGGAGAGGGGCACGTGCCGAGCTGCGCACTCGCTCCCCCCCAAAGAAGACCTCCAGGGCTAGCTTACGGAGCTTAGCCACCCAAACCGGAGCACCATATGCGGGGTAGGTGACGGCCCAATACCCGTCCGACTATAGAGGCTGCGGGGAGGCGACGGCCCAATACCCGCCCTCTCAAAGACTCCGGGGCAGGACCAATCCTCGCCACCCAAACCGGAGAGGGGCACGGGCCGAGCTGCGTACTCGCTCCCCCCCAAAGAAGACCTCCGGGGCAAGCTTACGGAGCTTAGCCACCCAAACCGGAGCGCCATATGTAGGGTAGGCGACGGCCCAATTCCCGTCCGACTATAGAGACTGCGGGGAGGCGACAGCCCAATACCCGCCCTCTCAAAGACTCCGGGGCAGGACCAATCCTCACCACCCAAACCGGAGAGGGGCACGGGCCGAGCTGCGCACTCGCTCCCCCCCCAAAGAAGACCTCCGGGGCAAGCTTACGGAGCTTAGCCACCCAAAACCGGAGCACCATATGCGGGGTAGGCGACGGCCAAATACCCGTCCGACTATAGAGGCTGCGGGGAGGTGACGGCCCAATACCCGCCCTCTTAAAGACTTCGGGGCAGGACCAATCCTCGCCACCCAAATCGGAGAGGGGCACGGGCCGAGCTGCGCACTCGCTCCCCCCCCCCAAAGAAGACCTCCGGGGCAAGCTTACGAAGCTTAGCCACCCAAACCGGAGCGCCATATGCGGGGTAGGCGACGGCCCAATACCCGTCTGACTATAGAGGCTGCGGGGAGGCGACGGCCAAATACCCGCCCTCTCAAAGACTCCGGGGCAGGACCAATCCTCGCCACCCAAACCGGAGAGGGGCACGGGCCGAGCTGCGCACTCGCTCCCCCCAAAGAAGACCTCCGGGGCAAGCTTACGGAGCTTAGCCACCCAAACCGGAGCGCCATATGCGGGGTAGGCGACGGCCCAATACCCGTCCGACTATAGAGGCTGCGGGGAGGCGACGGCCCAATACCCGCCCTCTCAAAGACTCCGGGGCAGGACCAATCCTCGCCACCCAAACCGGAGAGGGGCACGGGCCGAGCTATGCGCTCGCTCCCCCTCCCAAAGAAGACCTCCGGGGTAAGCTTACGGAGCTTAGCCACCCAAACCGGAGCGCCATATGCGGGGTAGGCGACGGCCCAATACCCGCCCTCCCCAAAGACGGCCTGCGACCCCTCTTCTCGAACATCAGGAAATGGATCAGGGCTCGCGGATCGAGGCAACCCCCACGTGGGGCCATCACTGAGGAGTAACGCTTGACACCTATAAAGCCGACAACCGAAATGACTCGTCAAACCAAAAGGACGCTCGGGACAGGCGCCACTGATAAACGGCACGCCCGCCGAAAAACAGGAGATGAGGAGTCACGTCAGGCGTCACCCATCGGGAACGGTCCCCAAGGAACACAACCCCAAGATGGCCCCAGCTCATCACGTCAAGGAAAGAGAGGAGGCGAAAAATACACCATTATAAATACCCCCCCTCAGCCTCTTCAGAGTGGAGGGGGGCGAAAGAGAGAATTTGAGGAAAGGCCAATCCTTTCGCCACACTCTCCCCCTAGAAGACGCGGAAGATGCGAGGAACGCCGACTGCTCTAGTAAAAACGATCCCCCAACAGGATATTCCTCTTACACGAAGGGCACCCTACCTGCTGCTCCCCGCCTTCCCTTGGACAACTTAAGGCACTGAAACTGGAGCTCCAATGGCATACCGTGCCCCTCCACGGACGCCCCGCGGACGCAGACGCGGCTGGCAGACAACCCGATGGACGGGACAAACCTGCCAAATCACCCCATCGGGCACCCCAGCACCTGCCAAAGTCGCCCCGACCCAAGGGGACTCGCCCCCGAGCGCCGGAGCATCCCAACAGGCTATTCCACTTACACCTGTAGCGCCCCGCCTTCCACTCCTCGACTTCTCCTGGACCACATACGCCAGGAAGACGCACGGATCGGCGGCGGAACACGTCCTCCCGCGCTCGTCACACGGCTTCTCCAGTCGATAGGAGCGACAAGGCCCCGCAGGATAGAGCAACCACCAAGGACTCCCTCTCCCCCCAATTCTGGGAACGAGGGCCAAAGCCACCGCCCCCGACATCGACACAACCATCTGCCACTACCCCGAGTGGGAACCCTCTGAAGTAACCCTGCACCCCTTCAGGGGCACGACGCCGGGGAGGGACGCATCAAATACTACGAGGACGTCAACCTAACTAGAATGACTCAACGTTTCGCCTACGGGCCTGTCCTGTTTATTAAAATATTGATAAGAGCTGATGGAAAGACTATTCCCGGTTGACCACTAGCTATAACTCAGGCGCACTCAGGCATGGGAGCAACCCCCGAAAAAAGAGACTAACCAGATGTAAATTTCCTCGGGCGCACTACCCTAAATAAAGGGAATTAACACAACTCCCCCAACGCCGGGCTAGAGACAGCCGCACCAAAGCGTAACTCTGAAAGGGAACTTTCACACACACACACACAGAGATGGAAGATTCCAGAAAAGTGCGGGTATCGACCCCACATAACTTTACTTTTTTTCTTTCTTTCTTTCTTAAACGCATATACATAACTACTCGGTTACATTTCTCGCGCCGATGGCGCATCCGCCAGTCACGACGTCCACCCCGTCCCCTTCAGGGGAATCTCCCCCCGCCCCGTCGGTCTCTGCCTCGTCGACCTCCCCTCCCTCGCCGGTTTCCCCCTCGCTGTCACCCTCCTCGTCGCTGTAAGTTGCGAGTCCGTCGAGGTCGAGCTCAACTGGCGGGGACAGACCCGCACCTTCTCCTTTATCCGAGCCAAGCAGGCTTCCCACCCCTCCGCCCGACCTTTCTCAATGCCCCGGGACATCGAATCTGCGAGGGCATGTATGACAGTCTTCTCCTGGTACGTGCGAAATTCATCGACCCGGCGAGCCAACTCCTCCTCGACGGCCTTGGCACGACCCGCCAGACCCTCCGCACGAACTTCCTCCTTCCCAAGGGCCTCCTCCAGCTCCTTCGCTCTCTCTCTCTAGCCCTGGTCGCCTGCAGCTCATGATCGGCCAGGACCGCCTTCAGGCGCTCTACCTACGCCTCATATTGGCCGCCCCTCTCCCTCTCCTTCACCAGGTCCTCGCCAGCACTCTTACGAAAGGCGGTGAACTCGGCCACCACTCTGGCTATGGCACCCTCGGCCTTATGTATGGCAGGCACGTGCCTCATCACTCCAAGCATCAAGTTGACGGCCTGAACAAAGAAAAGAAGAGAAGAGACCCATTTAGGGTGTTCAAAAAAATCCACTGGAAAACATCATCCGCCTTACAAAACTTACCTGGACGCCGTGCAACACCGCGGTCCCACACAGACCCTCAGGCTCCACCGCTTCCAGCGCCACCCTATCGCGGGGCAAGAAAATGTTCTCCGCCAGCCTCGCCGCCACGCCTCCGTCCTCGAACACGGACTCATCACTCGCCACCTTGAACGGCGCCCGATGAAGAGCCTCGTCGGAATAACCCTCGACGTCGGTCCTCTTGGCCTTGAAATGGACCAATGAGGCCTCACAGCGGTGATCGACGGCCCTCTCGAGACTGAACAACGGACAACCATAGGGCCAACTGTCCCAACAGGCGGACCCGGTCGGGCCGCCTGACGTCTCGTCCCTCCCCGACTGACCAGTAGCGACCGCCCCCTCC
Organism: Scilla litardierei; assembly: GCA_030789695.1. Lineage (NCBI taxonomy): Eukaryota > Viridiplantae > Streptophyta > Magnoliopsida > Asparagales > Asparagaceae > Scilla > Scilla litardierei. The sequence continues at coordinate 10,569,863 of CM061137.1, read as the reverse complement.
ACTCCAGCAGGTGCCAGGGGGCTAGACGACCGCGGCCCGGGGGCATCCACCCCTCCCCCAGTCGACCCTTCGTCCCCGCCCTCCAGGTCGATGACGGGGTTTGATATCCCCTCCCTGGCTCCACCCTCCTGCTGACCGGCTTCCCCCGCCCTGGCGCATCAGGAACAGACGACCTCGTCGGCAGCTTCCTCCTCTTCGTGGACGCCGGCACCCCCGTCGAACTCCCCACCCCTCCTTCCTCTCGCAACCTCTTGGGGCCAATTCTCTTCGACGTTCGCCCCGCCTGCTCCGATGCGCGTTGCATCATCTCCTCAAGGGACAAACTCATTATGCGACCTGCCAAAGAGAGAAAGTTCAGGGTAAGCACTTCAGATGCACTAACACCAAAATCTGTTGTACCTTCGGGCCAGATGTTCGCCGCTATCATCTCAGCCCGAGTGAGCATCCGGTAATCTCGGCCCTCCACTAGTATTGCCATTAGAAGCTGGGCCACCTCTTTCTCCTCCGCCCCCAATTCAACCCCCTCCTTCGCTTCGGGATTCAGCTCCGCCCAATCAGATCTCATCAACACATCCTCCGGCACGCACACAAACATATACTGCTGGTGACACCACTTAATCTTCCCGGGCAACCCCCTAATGTGTGGATGGCTCTTTTTGGCGGAGAGATAGTAGCAGGACCCCAACCTCTTCACCGAGAAGAAATAGCGAAATAAGGACAGCGACGGGCGAACCTGGTTGCTCACGCACAGCACTAGGAATCCTACAACGACACTAATAGCATTGGGCATCAGGCGATACAAGGGCAACTCCAGGAAGTTCAACACATCTAGCAAGAACGGATGGGGGGGAAAGCGCAACCCTTGCTCGAACGAGGAAACATACACTCCCACCTCACGGTCACCTGCGAAACACACCCTCTCTTGCGGCTCCGGTTCACGAACAGAATACGGTGGCCTGACATACATCTCGAAGATCTCCGCGATGGATTTCTTCAGCACCGACTTCACGCCCGCAATCTCGAGAGGCACCTGTCCAGTCTCCGCGGCGAAGCTCCCCTCCCCAACCACCCTCGACCCCTGACCACGAAATGAAGACGTCGAGGACGACATCTATAAAACGGACCTCTTACCTAATGGGCTCCGGCAACTCGGACGGCTTCGCTTCGTCATCGACCGCTCCCACGAGGATGACTCTGGCAAGGGTAATGAAGTCTCTGACAAGCTCCAGCCGCTTGCAAAACCTTCGCCCAACAATCAGCTTTGCTTCGCTCCCCTCCCTGAGATCTCTTTTACGCTACTGCGCAAAGCATCTTGACCGTCGACCTCGCGACATGTGTCATCAATCTGTTCCCTATCTAGCGTCGATCCACGCGTCCTGACGCCTCGCGTACTGGCAACCGTCACTTCTGCCACGCGTCCACTTTGAAGTGGTCAGATCGCTTCGATTCCCGCCCGCCGTCGATTCGCCAGGCTGACATCTAATCACGCGATTGCCAGCAGGCCCCGTCAATTCCCGCCCAAATCCCGACGAGATGATTACACCCATTCGAGATTACCCCACCCTTCGCCTCTTCTTTCTAAGCACCGCCCGTCTGAAGGCTGAGTCCGACCTCCGTCGAGGCGGCCGAAACGAGAAGGCGCCGCTCATCCCAAGGCTGCGTCTGACCTCTGTCGGGGCGGCATAACCGGTAATCCACCGCTCAATCAGTTCTGGATCTTGGTTGCAAGGCTTAGCACACGTTCGTACGGAACAAGCTACCTCGGCCCGCCTCGGGTCCACCGAGAATCACTCTGGATTTCCGATCAAACCCCTTCTAACCGCGGTATATCTCAACTTCCCTCTACCGACGACTGGAATATCCTCGGCAGAGCGAAGTTGGGGGCAGTCACGTCCCTCACAAAACTGCCGGTCTACGGACACGACTAGGAAGAATACAGTTTCGATACAAGACCAATACAATGCATTTGCCCAAATAGCAATGTTATACATTAAACATTCCAAACGCTACAACAAAACACTGGCTATAACCCTTACACAAGAAGGTACAGGCCTCCCCAGAACCCACTTTCTTAGCGGCGCCCCCTCTCAGCCGACCGAGCCCTCACATCTCTCGCCACTTGCCGAATCCCCGCATCCCTCGCCCCTTGCAACATCGGCACAACATGCTCGTCATGATAGCGGCGGATAGCAGCTTCGATCATTTCGCCTTCAGCTTCCTGTTTTTCCTCCAGCCGCCGCGTCACGACACCCCTCTCCCTTTTCTCGGCCTCAAGGGCCTCCTTTAGGCCTGCTATTTGCCGCCTCTGTACCCCGATCACCGCCTCCTTGCTAACCAATTCCGCGGCGTGCTTCGACCGGATGTCATCCCTCTCCCGCGTTACTTCTTGGAGTTGGCTCTCGACCTTTGCTTTTGACGAATCAAAGTACGCGGCCCGTCCCTTCTCCACCTCATAGGCCTTCCTAACCCTCTCCAGCTCTGCCTCCGTGTCCCTGGGCTTCGCCTTGACCTCTCCAAGGTTCGCCCTCGCTACCTCAAGAGACGCTCGGGTGACGGCCACAGGAGTACGGCCCCGCAGGGCTACCAGGTTCATAACCATCTACAGAAGACCCGAATTAGCGGGGCACGAATAAAGAAAGCCCAGGGGCGAGGCAAGAGAATTGGCTTACCTGCACGACGTGCCATATAGCAGAGCCACACAACCGTTCCGCCCCCACACGAGTCAAAGATTCGCGATCGCGCGGTAACACGCAATACTCGGCAAGGCGCGCTGCCACTCCCGCGTCCTCGAATACCGACTCGTCGCAGCCTACTCGAAAAGGGAACTTATGGAGACGGTCATCTGGATACGCCTCGACCTCTTCTCGAGTCCTCTTGAAACGAATGAGGGCGCCCTCACAACCCAGGCTCGACGACCCCCCCTATTTCCCACGAATGGATTCCGGATGGCCACTTTTGAACCAAAGGCGCTCGGCGAGGCTCGACCACCTCTGATACCCTCGGCGGGACGGAGGGTCTGGCCCCCCGCGCGGACGAGCCCGCATGAAGATCTTCGCCGGGCCCATCGACAGAGATACCTGGCTCAGCTGCCCTCCCTCCCGGATGCGCCCTCTCCCCACGGGGGACCCCGCCTCCCCGTTCCCGGGATCCTGCCCAACGCGCCACCCCCTTGCCTCTCTCACGAGGATCAGTGTCCACCGAGACCGGGGCTCTGGCCGATCCCGACACCTCCTCCGGCCCCCGCATTGCGTCTCCGCCTAAAAAAAGAGAAGATCAGGGCAAGCCTAGCCCAAGGTCTACCAAATATCAAAGATACCTAGTGGCCAAAGTCCTGGGCGAGCCGACTGCTCATCGTCAGACTCGCCAACTGACGGTACGCCTCGGGCAGTTCCATCAAAATCTGAGCTTTGGCAATATCCTCCCCAGTCAGCTCCACCTTTTCATTTACTAGGGGATTCCGCGCCCCCCAGTTCGACATCAACGCCACGTCGCTTGGCATCATCACGAAGGCGAACTCCATCATCCACTCGCCGACGTCGTAGGGCACCCCGAGGATAAGTCCTCGTCCTCTCCTAGCGCAAACACAATGATACATTCCCCTTTTCCGGATTACGAAGAAATACTGGAACAGCGCCAGTGAGGGACTCAAGGAGCAAGCAAGGCACAAAACGACAAACCCCACTAACAAGCCCCAAGAACGGGACGCTAGGGCAAATATCGACAGCTCCAGGAAATTCAACAGATGAAGCAAATACGGATGAATCGGGAAGCGGAGCCCCAACTCGAATGACCGGACATAGACCCCGACCTCATTATCTCCAGGCGAACACACCGTTTTCTCTGACCCAGGGACCCAAACCTCATAGGGTTGTCGCACGAACCGCACGCGAATCTCCCTGATGTTAATCCTATCCAACCTACATCGGAGGGATCCAATCGCTCTCGGGACGACGGAACGCCATGACCCTCTCTCCCTAGGCCGCCGCACCCCCCGCTGCGACGCCCCCTCACCCGCCAACTCCTCCTCCCCCGCTTGGCTACCGCCTCCAACCTCGAAACGAGAAGCCATCGGTCGGAAAGGAAGGAAATTAATTATTATTACCTGGATGATCTGTCAAATCAGGGAGACGTTCGGAAGAAGATGACCAGCGGCAGAAGTAGCAAACTAGCCAGCAGGCGACAGACAGAAGTATCGAACGTCGGAGAAGAATCGAGGATGGATAAAAAAACTCCCGCCGACCGCCTTCCAGACCCTTTTTATTAGTAAAGTGGGCCACCGGGTCATCACGGCCATCGGTCTTCCGCCACGCGGTACCCATCGGGATGTCCTTGACGCCTCGACGGGCGTGAGGGTCACTTCATCCACGCGTCGCAAACCCAATCGTGGAGGAGCTTCGTTTTTCTCTACCCCCTTTCAAATCGTAATAATGACCAGTAAGGCGGGAGTTCCGAAGCTGCCGCCGCCGCCACCGGGCGTGGGCCAAGGCCCTTACTGATAGTCCAGGACGTCGGAGATGGTTCGTCCTCCGAGCCGAGCCGGGCTACCGCCTCAGACTCGAAGGCCGGGGCAATTGTTACGACCAAAAGATCGTAGGAGTCCGACTCCCGCCCAGATCCGCTGACATACCCCGCGAACTCTCCCCTTCACGAAAGGGCCGTCACCCCGGAAGACCGAAGCTACGTGGGAATGGGCGCGCCTCACAGCACTCCCCCCACCCGGCCGAGGCGTACAACCGCAGTTGCTCGGCCTGCCAGGGGCAGTGCGCTTGGGGAGCGCCCAGACAGTACCGCCGGATATGCTGACATAGGCACGTGCGTATCCTTCCGTGCCCGCGGCCCACAACCCACGACCGAACAGGGGGCACGGCCGGGCCAGACAACCCCCGATCCGGATGACCCGGCTGGTCCCCATGAACCGCGGCGTCAAGGATAGCATAGCCAGACCTTTAGTTCGTCACCAACGACAAACAACCTAGGATAAGGACACGAGTGACACAAACGCCACCCGACCGTCTGACAAAGCACCCCCTGGCAGCTGAGCCCCCTGACACTTAATGCTTTCGGCCCTGACATCCTGACAAAAGTGCCCCGGGCCGTTGCGCCGTCTGACAAAAGCAGGTTAGGCACTCCTGTTCCTAACATCCTCGTTCGAAGCTTCCGCTGACAACCGAGCCAACTCAGCACATCGAGTCAGCATGCCAGGTCAGCCCCGCCTAGTCATCTCCCATCAGGTATAAATACCCCCTCACTTCTTATGGTAAAGGGGTTGGCAAATTCTCTCTCTCATTCTATCATTCACACACGAGAGCAAAGGTCGTCCATATCTTTGTTCTCTCACTTATAGCTCGCCACGTACGGTTGGCACACCCTAAGTCCGACCGACGTGCCTAGCCCCCGTTTTAAGTCCTATTACTGACTTAGGCATCGGAGGGGCTAAGGGTTGGATCCCAACCCCACCCTTCTGACGAGTTGCTCGTGCTGCAGGAAAGCTCGCCCCTTGGTCGACATCGGCTCCAGCCTCCCGCTACCCCGATCTTCCTCCGCCGTGTCCGGTGAGATTTGACTCCGTGGCCACCCCCGGCGGCAAGTCCAGCCTCTTCACCCCATTAATCACCTGTTAAATTGCCAACCTAAACCCTCTTGTCAACAGAACCACCGTGCCCTTAGTTTTCCTCAATACAAATTCATTGTGTGCGAGTTCCACCTCGTAACAAGAGCCATTCTCTCTCTCTCTCTCTCTCTCTCTCTCTCTCTCTCTCTCTCTCTCTCTCTCTCTCTCTCTCTCTCTCTCTCTCTCTCTCTCTCTCCACGTCCTAACCAAAAATATCCCCTTCTCAACGGGTGCACCACTGTGGATCTCTAACTCGTCGTCCATACCGATTCCTTCAATGAAATCTGGTCCCAAATTCATCATCACCGCAGCGATGTCAACCAATCGACGAGTCCTTTAATCTCGTCCACAGCGTGTTTGTAGCCCGATCGTTTATTGATCCACGAAGCTCTAAGCTCCACCGCGTCAGCGTCAGCAAGCCGCATCGATTCCGTGCACAACTCCTCTGTGCGACTACTCGACCCAAATTTTTTACCGAACAAGAGCCCACGCGTTCCTCCAGCACACGTGGCAAGCCCCATCCTCCATCGAATAGAGCATTAAGGCGTTGAAGTCTTCTTGCAGGCCCTACACAAACATTTGCGACATCCAAACACAAAGCTCGCTACAGCTTGCTTCGGTGCTAAACAAGTATTTTTTGGTGAGATAGTTAAGTGCATGGCCCTTGCTGCCACTGTTTTCCCGTGTCAAAAACTAGTGGTTTTCTTCACCGAGTAATCGTTCCACGATTTTCTCCACGCACTGAGAACCGGGGCAAGAGCAGCTTCCTTAGTTGAGCCCATCAATCCCACATGGCCCGTTTCACGGGACTGCTCGATCAAATCAAGGACTGCACCATTCAATGAACTAAAGGGACTATGATTCATGCCTCAGTCTACATCAAGTGGGTTTTTCGGTATATTTATATTTGTTTATATTCTGCTATTTATATTTGATTAGCTTGTCTCTTCTGCAACTTAAGCCTAATATAAAATATGGCTCACACATTAATTAAAAAAGGTAGAGACAATTTTATCACGTCATTTGATTTATTTTCTGCATATATAACCTAATAAAATTTGTCACTCAGACTAATAGTAAAATTGGATTTTAGGCTAGGTTATTAGATATTGTTATAGTTGATTTGTCACCACATATTTTTTGCACCTTATCCTGAACCAATTTATCTCATCGAACAGTAACAAACAATGGCTAGAAAATTAATTGCTTCTGAACTGGCCAAAATAAAACATCTGAACGGTTCCAACTATGACATGTGGCACCGAAAAATAAAATTCAGATTTATATATGACAATCTAGATAGTGTCATTGAGTCCACTGCTCCTACTCTCCCTGAAAATCCTACAGATGCTCAGAAGAGAGAGTTGGATCAGTGGAAAATTAATGACAAGAAGGTTAAGAGTCTCATGCTTATGTTCCTGGACGATAGCCTACTAAAGGTGTTTGAAAATTGTAGTACTACCAAGGACATGTGGCAGACTATAAAGGAGAAGTATGACATCACTTCATACGTGAGCATACAACTCCTACTGTATATGTATAATTCATGCCGTATGACGAAGGTGATAATGTCACTGAATACACGAATAAGATGATTGTCATGTCAAGAACCTAACTACCATAGGAATTGAAACCCCTGAGAAGCTTCAGGTGGCAACTATTCTGAATAGTCTGGCATCGTCGCTTCACATGGCTGCCACTAAGCTTATACTAATGAAACCGTTAAGCATGTCACTAACTTGTCAGCTCAGCTAGCAATAGAATAAGACCTTCTGACAAAGAGGAAGAGCTCGGACGTGAATCTTGTGTTGGAGGAAGAAGCGAATGCTGCTCAATACCGGAAGGCACATGGGAAACATCGTCTTGGAACTTTGAAACCCTCCTTCAAGGGATCCGGCCAGCAATCATCTTGCGGTAAGAAAGGACCTCCTGATCTTGCTACATCTGCAGGAAGTATGATCACTTCACGACCAAATGTTCTCAGGCAAGGAATAATGGCAACTCTAAACTCCCAAAACAAGGAGGATCTGGAAAGCGGTAGTTCATTAGCGTCACTGAATGTAACGCTATAACAACAGACACTGAAGGCTGGTGGATCGGCTCGGGAGCTATCCGACATATAGCAAAGACAAAGGAAGGAATTATTGACTTCCAGGAACTGAAGAAGGGAGACTAAAGGATATATATGTGGAATATATGTGGAACAATACCTATCTGGATGTAGAAGATATTGGTTCATACAGATTAGATCTTGGGGACAACATCATGATACGCAAAGGTGTGTTTTATGCACGTAGCATAAGACGTAATCCGGTCTCTGTTTCGACTTTGCTGAAGAAGGGTCTTGAAATGAGATTTTACAACAATAGGGTCTCTATTGGGAAAGACAATAAGGTGTTTCCTATAGGCAAGTTTGTGCCCGGTCATGATTTATTCTGTCTTTCGATTGTAAAATCTGATATTGGAAACAAAGATGGTGATTTGAATTATTCCACTCGTCTTTTGTCTGATTACAGTCTTTGGCATATGAGATTAGGTCATGATGGTAACAATAAAATGGACCAGTTAATCAAAACAGATTTATTAACGGAACTGATAGGTGTAAGGACATTACCTGTGAACATTGTTTAACTGGAAAGATGACAAGGAAATCATTCTCGAAAGGTCAAATGGCTAATGAATTGTTGGAATTAGTTCATTCTGACATTTGTGGGTCCTTGAGTATAAAAACACGTGAGAATAGGAATATTTCATAACCTTTATAGATGATTATTCCAAGTATACTTTTGTGTATCTTTTAAACAGAAAGTCTGACGCCTTTGAAAGCTTTAAAAGATACAAGGTAGAAGTAGAATGAAAACTTGGAAGGAATATACATGTGTTAAGACTGATAGAGGTGGGGAATTCAACTCAAATGATTTTTGAGGAATACTGTATTCAATACGATATAAATAAGCATACTACTATGCCTTATATGCCACAACAGAATGGTGTGGCTGAAAGGAAGAATAGAACATTAACGAATGCAGTAAGAAGTATGATATCACATTCTGGTCTCTCCAAGGATTTTTGAGGAGAAGCCATATTGACTGCAAATTATGTTCTGAACAGAATTCCCACAAAATCAGTCAAGACAACACCGTATGAGATATGGAATGGACGCAAACCTAATTTAAGTCATTTGAGAAAATGAGGTTGCGTGGCACATGTTCTCATTCCATATCAGGTTAGAGATAAGCTAGATCTCAAAACCGTAAGATGTATATTCATATGATATTCTGAAAAATCTAAAGGATATATGTTCTTCCATGAAAATAAAGGAGTCGTTGAAAGTATATATGCTATTTTTTTGAGAATATAGAAGAAATTGAACAAGTCCAAGAAAATGCACCACCCTTAGATGGTGGTCCAAATGATGACTTGGATGTAGTGGATGATGTACATCATCCAATTATGGAAGATGAACCTGTAAATGAGAATATACATAGGGCAAATCAACTAGCTGAACCTGTCCAACCTGCAACTCTTAGTGGCAATAAAAGACCTAGAAAAACACCTGCATGGATGGATGATTATTATCTATATTAATATGAACCATTTTGTTTCTTAGTGGATATTCATATTGATGAGCAAGCTGATCCCTTGAATTATACATATGCAATGAAATCATCTGAGTTAGATCAATGGTTTAAGGCCATGAAACGGGAGCTTGACTCAATTGAGAGAAACAATGTATGTGAGCTATGTGACCAGAAGAGAGGAAGTCCATATGATGCAAGTGGGTGTTAAAGAAGAAATATCGGGTTGATGGGTCTATTGATACATTCAAGGCCCGGTTAGTTGCAAAGGGATTTACTCAGAAAGCAGGGATTGATTATCAGGAGACTTATTCTCCGGTTGCTAAGTTTGCATCCATAAGGATAATCTTAGCGATTGTTGCGCATCTTGACTTGGAACCCTACCAGATGGATGTCAAGACCACATTCCTCAACGGAGAGTTGAAGGAAGTAATATATATAAATCAGCCTGTGGGATTTCAGGTTGAGGGACATGAAGACAAAATAAATTGATGAAATCTTTGTATGGTTTAAAACAATCATCTAAACAGTGGTATCTCAAATTTCACAATAATATTATCCAACTTGGTTTCATTGCAAATAAATTGGATAATTGTGTGTATGTATTGAAAAGTGGGAGTAGTTTTACGATATTATCCATGCACGTGGATGATATTTTACTCACTGAAAATGACATTGAAGTGTTGAAAAGAATTAAATCAGTACTTTGTAGTGAATTTGAGATGGTGGACATTGGTGATGCATCCTATGTTCTCGGAATACAGATCCTTAGAGATCGAAAGTCTAGAATGTTAAGTTTAAACCAAGAAAAGTATTTGCATACAATATTGAGGAGATTTGGAATGAATAATTCCAATCCGGCATCTATACCATTGGTTATGGGGAAGCCGTAAAGTAAAGAACAATGTCCTGAAGAGGGACAAAACAGCTAGATGTTCCATGTGCTTAGGCTATTAGAAGTTTGATGTATGCAATGCTGTGTGCTAGATCAGACTTGGCGTACCTAGTTAGTCTGGTTAGTAGATATCAAAGCAATCCTGGTACAACTCATTGGGAAGCTGTTAAGAGGATTATGAAATATATAAAGTGCACGGTGCACCACAAGTTAGTTTATCAAGCAGATTCGCTTGAGGTTATTGATTACTCTGATGCAGATTTCGGAGGGGACAAAGATGACAGGAAGTCAACTACAGGACATGTGTTCATCTTTGGTGGTGCAACTGTTTCTTGGGGTAGCAAGAAACATGGTTGTGTAGCGAGATACATGCAAGAAGCTGAGTATATAGCCTGTAGTATGGTGGTTTCTCAAGCGGTCTGGATCAGACGGTTCCTATTGGACTTGGATATCAATTTGGTGGATGGACCAATTGAAATGTACTGTGATAATCAAGTCCCATCAGCTTGATCCACAGTGGTGCACACAGTTCCAAAGAAAGGCATATTGAAATACAATATCATTACATACATGATATGATGGAAAAGAAAGAAATCAATGTGACTTACATTACGACAAGTGATATAATTGCTGATTCCTTGACGAAGGGTATTACAGCAGGTACATTCATCAAACAAGTTGGTTTGATGGGACTTAGAAATATCTAAGTCAAGGAAACTCATTAGTAATGAAAGGAGACAATCATGAATAATGATTGTACTCGGTAAATAAAATGAGCATATCTCATTGAGAGTGAGAGTATGTGTAATTACATCATGTGTTATATCTCACGGATAGTGGGAGTATGACCAGAATGCACTTGGTCATTTCAGGCCAAGTGGGAGATGTAAGTGATTATGGCCAGACATGGCCAAAGATCCCGGAACCCGAACCGATAGTCGGTTGAGGATTTTCCTCAACCGAAAAACCGAGTCTCACGTGTCCGTTGAGAGAATCGAGGGTCGGTTGAGAAAATCTCGGGGCGGTTGCGGGATGGAGGATATGGCGGTGGCCCTATAAATAGAGAAGAAGGTTTTCTCTTCTAAAGCATCAAGAAATTTCAACCATAATCCGGAATCCCCAAACCAATTCTTTCTCTCTCTCGTTCTCCTAGTTCTCTGATCTTAAGGTCCGGTCTCCGAACAAAGGTTGGTCAATGGAGATGGAATTAGCTACACATCACCAGAGGCAGGCATTGAAAGAGACTGGGAGAAGGAGGAGGAAGCATGGGAAGATGAAAGACATACTTTGAGAAGCCATGAAACTAGTGCGAAGAAATGAGTTGTGCGCACATAACAAGTAAAAATTATGCCTGTTGTGCGCAAAAAGTAAAAGTGTAACCATTGGCAAATATTTCTCACTGCACACAACATGTTAACCAAATAAATTTGCACACTTTTTACTTCCCGTGCACAACTCTTTTTACTTCTCGTGCACAACTTTTAAATTTTATGATTAACTTTAAAATATCACACATATATACATTATACATTAACTTTAATTAATGATCATCGATTTATTTTCAAAATAATAGTATCAACACATAATCTACAAATTTGTTATAAACGGGCTTTTAGAGGCCCAACCCGTTAGTGGGTATCCACCCATTATGTAACCCTATTACTATAAATACAGAGCTACGTGGTTCCGTAGCCGCCATGGTTTACAACACGTTATCAGCACGCTCGAGGCTGAGCCGAACCCCTGCCGACGGACGAACGCGACGCGAACGGGCTTCCTTCATCGAACGTCGCTAGATCCGGCGGGTAGGATCTAGAGGTAATTTTCTCCTTAGATCTAAACTTTTATGCGCATATGATTAGATCTACATGCTTAGATCTATTTTTGATTAATATAGATCGGAGTTTTAACTTAGATCTACATGCTAAATCAATTTTTTCAATGATAACTCGACGTTTTTATCAACAAAAATTAAATTTTTACGATGAAAAACGTTGTTTTGAAGACTAAAAATAGTTCTTTTTAAATAAAAATCCTATTTTTATGATCTTCTTCCCCAAATCTTGAAACCCTAGAGGGGATTCTCCTTCGTTACACGGCCGAAAGCCGCCACACGAACCCCCCCCCCCCCCCCCGCTGCTCTGAGCGGCGGGCGGATCCGCCGCCAGAAGCAACCCCCCCCCGCCGCTCGGAGCAGCGGGCTGAACCGCCGCCCGACGCGGCGCCCCCCCGCCGCTCGGAGCGGCGGGCTGAACCGCCGCCCGACGCGGCGCCCCCCCGCCGCTCGGAGCGGCGGGCGGATCCGCCGCCCGAAGCGGCGGCCCCTCGCCGCTCTGAGCGGCGGGCGGATCCGCCGCCAGAAGCGGCGGGCGGATCCGCCGCCAGAAGCGGTGCCCCCCCCCCCCCCCCCCCGCCGCTCCGAGCGGCTGGCGGATCCGCCGCCAGAAGCCCCCCCCGCTCCAAGCGGCTGGCAGATCCGCCGCCAGAAGCCCCCCCCCCCCCCCCCCCCCCCCCCCCCCCCCCCCGCCGCTCCGAGCGGCTGGCGGATCCGCCGCCAGAAGCCCCCCCCCCCCCCCCCCCCCCCCCCCGCCCCCCCCCCCCCCCCGCCGCTCCCGCGCGGCGGGCGGATCCACCACCAGAAGCGGCTGCCACCCCACCGCTCCGCACGGCGGCGCGCTATCCGCCGCCGCCTGCAGCGGCGGGCCCTCCCGCCGTCGCCAGCAGCGGTGAACAGGCCCCGCCGCCTGCAGCGGCACCCCCCGTGCGCGCGTGTCCAAAAACTTAGCCGCCGGACGCGGCCACACACACGCCCAAAACCCTAATTTTGGGTGCACGGGATTGCACGGCAAATCGGACCAAAAACCCTAACTAGGGTTTGACCCCAAAAACTTTTCTAATTTCAAAATTATTTTTCAGATTTAAATTACGATTTCTTTTTTCGTTAAAATCTGGACAAATTACATGCTTCTAATACATCACACTTTATTCGGATTATCTGATTATTACACGTTTAATAATTAGGAAGATTCTGCGACCGCTCTGCCGTTAGTTAACTAACCTAACGGTGTATGACGTTGCCCAGTGGTCCAATAATTATTAAACGAAAAAAAAATTTCATTTCCATTATAAAATTTTCTGTGATGATTAAATGCTTGTGTAGAAATTTATATGCGTGCCGCATATTTAATGATTCTGTGATGTACATTTTTATTTAGCATGCTAGTTTAATGCCTGTAGCAAAACTGTATGTCTGCGATAAGATTATTTAAGTGCCTGCAGCATATAAATAGCATGTGAATACATCATACTTGTTTCAATTCAGGTTAATTGAGCACAACTTTTTAGCTTTACATTATATTATATGTATGATGTGCTCATGATTTGACAACATTATATGTCAACAAACCAATAATGATTTCAAAAAGTTTAACACCATATCCTAGTTGACAAAATGAACCTGGAGTTCAAAACCAAAATGAACCTGAAGTTCAAAATCAAATCAAAAGTCAACACCCTTTCACACTAATAAAAATTAACAAGTACGATGGATTATACGAAAAACATTTATGCGTTTTCTTTTAGAAATACGCATTTCGCGGTAAATAGATCTCTCAGATCTACGGTTTGTATAAACCAATATTGATACCAGCAGTTGTCATAACACCGCCAAACTCTTTTGAGTAATCTCACTTTACAAGGTATGATTCTTGAATCTAACCTTATTTTTAAGCGTACGCCCGAAGTCGTGGCTTAATAGATAAGTGAGAAATTATAAAATTCGTACCCACGTAATTGTTTCCCCTAGAGTATGATTCTATATCCACACAATACTTGAATGACTCAATAAAAAAGGCCTGAAGACCATACTTGAGTTTTCAAATAGACTTTTAAAAGTCTTTCATTAACTAGAAAAGTGGAAAAATAGAAACTAACTCATTTCCCTTGTATATGTCTACTTTGTAAGACCAATAATCATTCTTCCTTATAAACGACAATAAGGACGACTGAAAACAGGGGAAGTCTTGAATAAAAATGAGAAAGGGAAGATATGATGTACCTCGATATGGAGTATGCAATGGCAACCCAATATCAGACCAGAAGTTCTGACAAGACCCATAATGCTTTTTTGCAAAATGAATGGGCATTAACCTATGCCATATAAAAATATATACATATCTAGTCTAAACGACGAAAGTCAAATTGACTGTATGTATATTTCGCTACTCCCCGAGGACAAATAAATTTTGAAAATAAATTTGATCTGTTGTCATAATATGAGTCTAAAATGAGCACAATTGTGGACGTATATTTTCTAGAACACACATCATACTATGAAACTTGTTGCTCTAACATAATTATTAGTAGTATTCTCTTGCAGTATATATGTGCTTTTTACGCATTTTATTTTACTGTAAATGATTTGTCATCCTGAATACTCCTAAAACGAGGATGCCATGTACTCTCTGAAACTTATAAAGTTTCAAAGGATTTTCGTCAAAATGAAATCCCTAATGACTCAAGAAACCAATAAAGCCTGAAGCTTTATCCAACTATGATCCGAATAATAGTCATTGTGAAGATGTAATCCTTCACAGTTTGAACAGAGTTCATCTATTACCAGACATAATTAACTTGAGCATTTTAATGGACGTTCAAAAGTCCCACATAAATTCGAACAGAGAAATTAATTTGGAACACCAGAAGTGTCCAGAATCGACCAACTTTGGATCGATGTCACCCTGGATTGATGATGCAAGACATCATTAACCAGACGAACCCGAAGATTCTTCAAAAAAGGGTGAAACTCTCATTATCCCATTCAAAAGGGAAAAATGATTACGTGATCATCTCCATTCACGTGGACATTGACTCTCCTCACTTCCTCAAACGAATTTAAGATGATATAATATCATTAGAAGAATGAGACCTTTAGGCCTCTTGAGAGTATTTGAGGGATAAAAATGGACTCACACACTCCCTACATATGGCTGATGATGTACCTTAGAGTACTCATCTATTTATCCTCTTAAATGGTCATAATCAAAACCATGTTATCCAACCGCAGTCCAGATTATTATTAATCACAACGGACATATTACCTTACTGGGATATTGGTTGGGCTTTTACTTACCCTCATACCACCCTCAAAAATGCCGCAGTGGAACTTATTCATCGGGACTAACCCTCCTAGATGAATATGTTCCGAGATCCCCAAACGGGGGAGGCATTAGAGCACATCTTATAGATGGAGCCTTGATGGGTTCATATCCCTAGTTCTATTCTCAACTTCATTAAAAGTCGAGCTTATTGCGGATTTTTGGATAACACTGGGAAATCAATTATATTTTAACAACTGGAAGAAAATTGAACACCCTGAAGTTTTGTGTTCACACCCAGAAATGGGTTATATGTAAATCATTAAAATGATTTAAACGGATTACTTATCCATTAAAAATCCAGTTGTAAGTGACCATGTGGGAACATGCAAACCATCAGAACGTCTCCTTAGAAACTATTTATATGAGCCTGATCACCTCATATAAACAGTTTCCGAGAACCCCTAACGGGGGAAGCGTTTAGTGCACATCTTATCGATGGAGCCATGATGAGTTTACATCCCCATATCACCACTATGGACCATTTAAAACATTAATACATATGATCTGATTATCACGAATAGTGATGAGATCCTGAAGATCCACACTTATGCAACTGTTAAACAGTTATCAGACATAGTTACTGACAATATAAATATTGTCAAATTCACACATCCCTGCTACTAAAAATCCAGCTAGGATTGACATACCAACTATAATGGATGCAATCTACCAGTAGCAGAAGTGGATATCCTCAATGGATGAGAGGACATACCACGAGACCCTAAAACAATACCACCACAGGAAAGTGAGCTCATCTCCATATCATCTCCATTTCCAGAACCTCCAGAAGAGATAAATCTGGAATAAATTGAATAATGTACGTACACGTAGAGGTATTTGGATAAAACACACTTGTCGACAATTACTCACATTTCATTTTGCCATTGATATCGTTCACAATCTCTGTTTCCTGAAGCAAACGCAGAAATTTGGCCAAATTATGTGGAATGAGGCAATAATAAGTTGAGCTAGACTCACTTATGAAATGTGAAGTGTTTGGACCTGAAGTCCTGATATCAAAAGATATCAAACATGTGGGCTACCGAGTATTGTATATATAAATAAAATCGTATGCTATAAGCAAAACGTTATAGCCTTAGAGGTTTATTTCGCAGAAACCAGGAAGTAACCATGTAAGATGAGTTTAACTCAATTACAAAATTAATTAAACTGATGCATCAGGCTCCCTGGTCATGATTGCGAAACCCATGTGATTAGCAAAGATAATTTTAGGCTATGTTGCTATGGATGATGTGACAACATACCTTTATGAATTATCATCCTGTAGATGAATTATCATCCCGAAGATGAAACCTTCATCCCGAAGATAAAACCTTCATCCCGAAGATGAATAATCATCCCGAAGATGAAACCTCATCCTGAAGATGAATTATCATCCTGAAGATGAAACCTTCATCCCGAAGATGAATAATCATCCCGAAGATGAAACCATCATCCCGAAGATGAATAATCATCCCGAAGATGAAACCATCATCCTGAAGATGAATAATCATCCAGAAGATAAATAATCATCCAGCAGATGAATTACCATCCAGAAGATGAAATTATCATCCAGTCGATGAAGAAACATGGAAAATTGCAATCCACCAATACATCTACTGGTTGTATGGATGCACATTAAGACCCCTTCCGTTCGCTGGAAGAGGGGAAGGATATCGTAGGTCCTGAAGTGCCTTACTCAAATGTCTTTTGTGCACTCCTTTATCTGGCAGTAAACCCTTTAACCAGATACAGTGCAGCGCCTGCAGCGCACCACTGGACCAGAGATATGTAGCTTCTGCGCTATCTCTAAGGGTCAAGGATCATCCAACATGTTAAATGTATTTGCAGATACAGGTTACAGATCATCGCGATGACTGCAACAAAGAAGCGACCAACTCCTGGAGACCAGCAAAGCATGCTTCCAAGGCAACATCAATCCCACCATCCCGAGAGGCTCATCAATCCAAAAAGCAAATCATAAGTACGCACAGCCAGGTCATGCAGTACCTCGCAGACACAGTGACGACTGGATCAGAGACGTGGTGCTACCTACCGAGTCTGCAGACCACTCCTCTTCAGAAGAGATCCCTCAGATTCAGTAGCTGCCATAGATGAGCGATACTTATATAGATGAGCGATGGCTTGTATAGGTGAGCGATGCCTTGTACTTTGTACTTATTATCGGAACACTGTAAGAGATTGATGTATAGTTGCCTAGGAGATCTGCAAGCCTGCAGCTTGTACAGATCAGGGGGAGTCAAATGTAGGGTTGTACTCTTTTCCCTTGGCTATTGGTTTTTCCCACTGGGTTTTCCATAGCTAAAGGTTTTAACGAGGCAACCTCATTGACTCTGGATCCAGAAGTATCCACCCCCTAAATACTTTCACTAATCAGGGAAAGTTACGGAAACTGTACTCTTTTTCCTTGGCTATTGGTTTTTCTCACTGGGTTTTCCATAGCTAGAGGTTTTAACGAGGCGGTTATCCCTAACTTAGGATCCAGAAGTATCCACCTCTAGTGATATCCATCGATCAGGGGAAGTTACAGAGACTTGTACTCTTTTCCCCTAGCCATTAGTTTTTCCCACTGGGTTTTCCTTGGCAAAGGTTTTAACGAGGCAAGTACTCTTAAACTTGGGATCCAGAAGTATCCATAGACCCATGATCAGATAAGCTCTATGAACCCTGAAGCGTTCATCACGGCTTACAACAATGGATGAATAAGGGGAAGTGTTATAAACAGGCTTTTGGAGGCCCAACCCGTTAGTGGGTATCCATCCATTATGTAACCATATTACTATAAATACAGAGCTACATGGTTCCGTAGCCGCAATGATTTACAACAAAATTTTAATTATCGTTTCGTTACTTTTTAAATCACTGTAGTAGTATGTTCATTGTTCACGGAGAAAAACAACAGGTGCGCAGAGAAGCTCCAGATATCATGTGATCCACCTTAAAATTTGTAGCCACGTTTAACATGCAAGAAAGCTATGAGACAAACAAACACACTCCTTGAAAATCACTCGATAGCGAGTGGCCGAAGCAAACAAAAACGCAAAAGCTGCGATAAAAGTGGGGTTTCCCTCTAGAAATCGAGGTCCAAATCAAATCGAATCTATGAAGGCAACTGAGGTCCGGACACGTGCGCCGGGGAAGATCATACTCTCCGGCGAGCACGCCGTCGTCCATGGATCCGCCGCCGTAGCCGCCGCCATCGATCTCTACACCCACGTCCACTGCCAGCTCCTCCCATCTTCAGGTAAGTTGTCTCCTTTTTAGTCCATCTGATATCTGTTTAAAGCAAAATTGGATGTTTTTGATGCCATATATCGCAGTACATTCTCGAATTTGTTGTTTTAGGGCAGTCGTGGTTGAGGGACGGAATTCTAGAAAATTAGAACCATCCGTTGAAAGAAAGTGCGAGAAAAGTGGAACTTTCCGCAACATAAAAATTTGTAAATGTTTTTAGTTTTAAAAGAGACAAATGATGGAACATTGCAATTTGAAATGGAATATCACTAACAATGATTTGGCTCGTGCTTAGAAGAGGTAGGAATTTGTGCAAAGCGATAGTTGTTAGCTGCAGCTTTAATGATCATCTGGAGGCTATAATGCCTAAACTTTCATTTTAAACCCTGATCTCTTGACATTTAGATAGTTGAAAGATACATGATATGCATGATAGAAGCGGGTTGTTTTGAAAGAACTTCGTGAGGCTTGAGCAAAGCTAGAAACATCCTGCCCATGACATATTATTTTTGCTTTTTACAAAATTAAATCATTCATACATGTTTGAAGATACATGTTTTTCAAAATAAAAAATCTCACATGGCTGTTTTGCTTTGACATAAATCTACAAGTAGTAAGAAGTGGCATGTCGTAAGAGGGGCTAAAGCAAGATACATCTATTTTCTACTCAGCCTATAACTTGAACCCATATTTATCAATTAATTTTTTATACTATAGTTATAAGAATTTACATCAAGAAAGGTGCATTATAGGCCATATCTTTGGTTTGTTGGTTATAAGATTTCGAAAATTTAGTATCTTTCATGGTAGTTGTTTGCAGGAAATAAGGAGATAAAAACACACACACAATCATTTTTTTCAAAAAATATTATAATCTGCAAATATTTGGTGAAACCACCAATTTTCATTGGCCAAATTCTTTAAGTTTATTCCAAAAGATATCTTGCACTTGGGTGATGGCCTCATATAAACTCACCAAAGAAAGCGGTTATGGTTGAGTAATTTTTCTCGTGACTAGAACAATAAAAGCTCAATTTTATTCCTGTTGTTCTCTCTCTTTTACATTCTTTAAGTAACAAGATGGAAAATAGTTCCTAAAATCACTTTATTGATTTGGGTTTTGTAAGATATATACCCCCAAATTTTGCAAATTTAAAAATTTACCCCTTAAAATTTTGAATTAGCCAAATTTACCCCTACCTCAATCCTTTGGGGTCTTAAATTATTCTTTGATAGATCCCAATGGTGAGTTCAAAATTACCTGTCATTGAAGGAGTCGGTGAGGTTGGAGGAGGAGGATAGGTAGTTAAAGCGTGATATTTCTTGAACTGAGGGAGGAATGCAAAATAAGAAATTGTAGAGCAAATTAAAGAGTTGGAGAAGCACAACCATGGCTAGTTTAGGGTTGCATTTTGTTGTTCATAGTTTAATTTGAGGAGATGAACAATTCAGTTATGTAGAAAAATGTTCATCCTATTGAACAACAAATAACAGAATATACCCTTTTCATTGATAGAGAGGGTTAGAATTACATTGGTCCCAATATGAGGGGTAAATTGGCTACCACAGGATTTTTTGCGTGTATGGTACTTTTTTCTTTGATCTTTCTCTCTCTCTCTCTCTCTCTTTCGGGGGGGGGGGGGGGGGGGGGGGGGATTATAAGGTATATATATCGTAAAACAAAAAAAATATCTTCCCCACTTTCCTCCCTCCTTAATTTCTTTTACACCAAGTTGAAGTTAAGCTTAGAATTATTTGCTTACAGATCACTTAAAATCATGAACTTGCAATTTACACTATATTTAACTTTTGTTTCAGGTAATGGTGAAGGTTCAGTAGAACTGGAACTCAAAGATATGGGTTTGCTCTTCTCTTGGCCAACAATAAAACTAGAACAAGCAATGCATGAGTTGAATTCTCCTCTTGCATCATCTCCTCGGTCTTGTTCACCGCAGTACAACAAAGTGATTGACACCCTAGTTGAAGAAATAAATATTCCTGAAGCTAAGATATGGCTATCTTCTGGAGTCTCCGCGTTTCTCTATCTCTATACTTCAATCCATGGGTAGCATTCTCTGCTTTTTAATCATTTCTATCATGATTATTTGTGTTTTCTTCATTCAGAAACATTATCTTTGTAGCACAAAGATATCTTTCATGGAGCTGCTTTTGTGTTCGTCACTTTACCGACATGATGCTTATGGGACAATCCTTTAATATATGCAGATACATTTTCTGGAAGATTCTTAATCTTACAATATATGTTCTAGTTTTAGGCGCTTGTTTCTAACACTTCTCATATATCATTTTGTTATGAATTGCACATTTTAGGATGGTTTCCCCTATGTTTTCCATATTAAATTATATGGTGTAAGATTATTTTTGAAAAAATATTTTCTAATTTTTTTGAAATACCTATTGTGAGGTTGCAATACATATACTATAAAGTAGTGTGACATATAAATTTTTGTTTCAATATTTGATAATGTTTAATTATTTTATTTTTCCGTCATTTTGTTTTTATTTTTTATATAAATGAGTCCGTACTAGATATAATAGATTAAATTTTAACTTGGGCTTTTAACAGTATATATAAAATCTGTAATGGCTTATTACTTTCTTAGATTTTTATGTGATGTTGTATCTTTAGTTGTCATTTTTTTCATTAATGAGTTCATAATTGACAGTTGATGTAATATTATGAGTTAAATGGGTATCATGTGGCCAAGGAGGGGTTTTCTCCTTGGTCCACCCATGGCCAAGCCACCCCCTCATATATTTTTTTGAATTTTTTTCCAATATGCTCTACACATCATGGATGATCACTACACCAAAAATCAAGTGATTACAACACTTTTTGCCCATCAATACACACATTGCAAAAAGTTCTATGTTATGCGACCGTTGATTTTGCAATGGGTGGATCGATGGGCAAAAAATGTTGGAATCACTTGATTTTTGGTGTAGTGATTATCCATGAGGTGTAGAGCATAGTGGAAAAAAATTCAAAAATATATGGTTGGGGGGAGGGGCTTGGCCGGTGGTGGACCAATGAGGCAAATCCTCCTTGGCCACCTGATTCCCATTAAACTCATATATTATAATGGATAATATTTCAGTACAAATTTTTAATAGTAAATAATTTTATAATTTTAATGACACAATATTTTTAAAAAATTTCTACTTTTCTAAATTTGCTGTTACTTTTTATTTTTATCCATAAATTAGTTTGGTATTGACATAATAATAATTTTTAATGAAAATTTCCCAATAGTAAATAATTACATAATTAATGGTATATTAATTTCAAAATTTATATTTTTCAACTGTTTTGTTATTTATTATTATTATACGTAAATGCATTTACACTTGATATAATAAATAATATTATAGATAAATTTTTGTTAGAATTTTTCGATAATAAATAATTATATGATTGTTAATGATTTTAATATCTAAAATATTTTATATATTATTGAGTGGAGATTATGAATATTAAGTATTTATATAATTTTTAATGTAATTCCGATTTTTAAAAATATGTTTTATTGTATTTACAAAAACCCCATAATGATGTTATTTGAAAAGGTACATCAAAGTTATATGGAGGGCTTCTTGGCAAAGAGACAAAGATTGAGGGCATTTCTTAAAATTTACCCAAATTATATTTAGAACCATGGTTTGAGGTATCGCCCGATACCTCTTGGTACGGGCATATCAGACCGGTACCGCCCAGTACCGGTCTGAAACTGCGACGGAAAATCGGTATCGGCCGAAACCCTAGGGTTTCGGCCGGTTTCGCCGAGTATCGGGTGAAACTGGCCGAAACCCTAGGGTTTCGGCCAGCAAATGTGAAAAAATGGGATCAAAATCGAAAATAAGAGGAGGAGGAAGAAGAAAATTGGAAGAAACTGAAAAAAAGGAAAATCGCAACTTACCTCGCCGCCGCCTGTCGCCTACTGTCGCACCAACTGCTGCCGTGCCGCTGTTGTGCCCTCCTACCGCGAGAGAGAGAGAGAGAGAGCCGCGATAGAGAGAGAGACAGAGAATGACGTGAGAGAGGGAATGGGGAAATTTTGAATGGTAAACTTGTAAATAAGTTATATGTGTACTGTGTAGATGTGTAGAGTAAGATATTTTATGGCAAACTTGTAAATAAGTGATATGTGCACAAAGCAAAATGGTAGGTGCGCAAAGCAACTCTAAGGCAAACTTGCAAATAAGTGGTACGTGCGCAAAGTAAAACGGTGGGTGTGCAAGGCAAAATTCTAGCTACTTTATTTTTTTACGTATCTAATAGATTTTATGTATTTAAAACTACCGATACTGACCAACCGAAACCCACGTCCGATACTGCCGAAACGGACGATACCGATACCGAAACTTAAATTTTGGGCGGAGCGATACCCTCTCCGAAACCGATACCTAAAACCTTGTTTAGAACAGCGATGCGTACCAAATCATTATAAACTTATGATCTGTTTGAATATCAGTTGTTTGAATACATTAGAACATCAAAGACTTATTGTTGCATGTGTATTCAAATGCACGAGATGTTGATGTTCTTTTCAGTAAGATAATTTTAATCATATTAGTAAAACCAAAGCACCCAATTTATGGTGTAGTATTTTATGGGCTGTGTTATACGCATGGGCATGCCCAATGTGCCGGTTGCATGAGGTACCCATGTTGTAGGCTTTTGAAGTTTGGGGGTATCTCTATATTGCATCGAGTTTGTTTTCTGTTTCTGTGCTTGTTATAAAAGGTATCATGTTTTATGCTTCCTGCATTTGAAAGTTATAAAATGCATTTGGTTGAACAAATTCGGTATTTATTTAAAAAGGAAATGTATAACCATATTAGAAACATTGGCACTCATGCACTATATATTGGTAATTCTGTCAAAGATTTCCCCTATAATCATTCAGATTTAGAAAGTTCAGGATTAACATGTACGCTAGCTATGCATAGATTCTGATATGCACACATCATTGATTATATGCTCTTTATTTCTAGGTTTAAGCCAACCAAGGTGGTCGTGACTTCAGACCTTCCTTTGGGGGCGGGGTTAGGATCATCTGCTTCATTCTGTGTTTCATTCGCATCAGCCTTTCTTGCCCTCTCTGATGCCATTAACATGGAGAACAAGGGATCTGGTTGGTTGACTTTAGAAGAGAGCGAACTTGAGCTCATAAACAAATGGGCATTTGAGGGTGAAAAGATTATTCATGGGAAGCCTTCTGGCATTGACAATACAGTGAGCACATTTGGTATGTATTTTTATTGAGCATTGTTTGATACATGGTTCTCTTTTCTGCTAAGAAATTTGTTATTCGTTTTTTGTTTTTTGTTTTTGTTTTTTGGTGCTGGAATTCTTGACATCAGACAACATCTGTGCAATATCTGGATGTTTCTGAAGTTTTTGCATTGTCCAAGTTATAGCATAATCGGTTTTCTTGCTCCCCCACCAAGTTCTCCCACCGCCACCACCAACTAAAAATAAATAAATAAAACAAGCTGCATGCACAAAATAATAATAACTAATATCATAAATTATCATGTCTTCCACGGCAACAATGAAAAAATTTACACCTTAATCACCTTATACATTGTCAAACAGTCATGTTCCTTACCTCATGTTTCCTTTATTTATTGTCAACCATGTAATGATCGGCTAATTTTATAGCCGTTATCTCTGAGTTCTATTCTTTCTTACCGGTTGCTGACGGAAAACTCGTTTTCTTTTTATGTAACGCCCCGTTTCCGAGTAACATTACATTCCATTAATATCGGTGCAAGTTCTGCACTATTCCAGTGAAAACAGAATAGAGCTAACAGAAAACTTCATAAAAGAATTTACTTTATTTATCCTTTGAAAGAGGGTATAAAAGCATAACAAAAGAGCAACTACTAGTCTTTATTTCTAAACAATAAGAAAGCAATGTAAACACTCTCCTTACTAATCTTAGACTCAAAAAATCAGCACGCTCCACGGAAATTCTGACTCCTCAAAAGCTGGAGCCTCCTCCTACTTTGGTTCAGTTTCTGTTGAGAAAACATTTAAAAGGATAAAGTAAACGATATTTACAATAAACAACAATTATAACTTTCATGCAATCCTAGCCCTAAACAAGTCAACAACACTAAGCACTAGACTGTTCTAAATAAACCATTTCATTCTTTTATTATACTCATACTGTAAATGGAAAGAGCGGGCTAAAGAACAACCTCGGGTTTCACAAGCGATCTCGCCTGTGCCCTAATTTATTGGTCCAAGATATCATCAAAGGAACCCAGTCAAGGCATCCATTTCTGTCAATGAGCGTAGTCTCCGTCACTCTTTCTAACTTTAATTACAAGTTCCCATTACCCCGTGTTATTCTAACTACAATTGTCCCCTAGTTTTATTTCTCCGAAGTTGTGTAAAATGAAAAGGGCATCAAACTGTAATGTTTATAACAATTATTTCAATGTGCCGATGTTACTCAATTAATACATTTATTTGCACCATCATTATTACATAACTTGTCTTCTAACAATACAAAGCTATAAATAAATTTCTACGAAAGTAAAACTCTATTTATAGCTTTTCAAAACATTTCTAAAACAATCAGATCTATCGAAACATTTAAAACTGAAACTAAATCACTTTTAAAATGAATTAAAACATCGATAGGATCAGATTCATATTTAATTGGCATCCATGTTGGGTTTTCTACGGTCTATCTAGCTCGGGGAAATTTCTGTTTAGATCTGAACTTAAGGATAGACAGAATCCTATTTAAAATCCCACGAATCAGTCATATATGCCACTAAAAATTTAGATCCGTAAGCACACACTTTAAATAAGCATATAATGAACTGAACAGGGAAATACCACACTGCCCAGGGGCTGGACCCACTGCAAGTAAAGGTCAGTCAGCATTTAAAATTCAAAACAGTAAGATGACAGCTAAAGCCAAAAGGCCCAGAGTAAACACAGGCCGCAGGGAGTCAAAGCAACAGCCCCAACAAAAGAAACCAGTCGAACATCCCCGTGAAGAGGGAAAGACCTGACGGCCAACCCTAGATCCTAAATCGAAGTTATAGGGCTGTGGCGAAGTTGCCGCCATGCCCGTAGGATGCCACAATTTAACATTAGGGAATAAATCCCTTCTAAAATTACATGAATCGTCATGTCATATGCACAATGCACAAAAATCCTGAAACCTTAGTTCTTCCACAATTTCAAAAGCATGAAGGAAATAACTGAAATTCAAAGCAAAGAAGATTTACCGATTGCGCAGAAAAACCAAGCCGAAAGAATTCCAGAAACCAGAAAATAAATCCGCACCCAATCAGAAGCTTAATCGAAGAAATTTTGAAGATAATTTCACATGGGAGAAAACCCTAACAGTTGATGCGTATAAATAGAGGAGGGGGAGAGAGATCTTATCGGAGGAGGAGATCCTCAAAAAGATTCGGTGCCACGAGATAAGTGCTAGGGTTTTCGAAGAAACCCAATCGACGGCTCTCGTGTTGCGTTGCTCGCCGCGCGCGCTAAAGGGAAAATGGGCATCGGGTCTGGGCCTTGCGGGGAACATGTGAGAGAGTAAAATGAGAGGGGGGAGAGAGAGAGATAGTGTGGAGAGTGTTTATAAAATGGGGGTTGGGCCCGTAGGTGGGCCTGGGTCTGGGCTCCTTTTTTATAAAAAAATGAGATGTTACATCCTCCCCTTTACAATAAATTTCGTCCTCGAAATTTGAAGAATCGAGACTTACTCAAATAAATAGGGGTAGCGCCTCATGCATCTCTTCTTCTCGTTCCCAAGTAGCCTTGCCTGGTGCATAATGATGCCACAATATCTTCACCAAATTGACTGTCTTGTTCTTCAGATTCTTCTGTTGTCGATCAATGATCTCCACTGGATGCTGCTCGTACGTCAGCTCTGGGCGCACTGAAATCTCTGAATGGTCCACCATGTGCGATGGATCTCCCACATATTTGCGTAGCTGAGATATGTTGAACACATTATGCACTCCTTTTAAAGATGGAGGCAGTGCAATCTTGTATGCCATTTCTCCCACTCGTTCAAATACATGATGTACATCAAACGGTCCAATGTTGCGTGGGCTAAGCTTTCCTCGTCTGTCAAAACGAATCAGTCCATGATTCGGTGAAATCTTCAAAAAGACATTGTCTCCTGGCTGAAACTCCAAATGTCTTCGTTTCGAATCTGCCCAGTGCTTATATCTGTCTTGTGTCAACTGCAGTCTCTCTGATCGTCCGTACCACATTAACTACCTCTACTATCATCTCGGGTCCTATCAATTCTTTATCTCCAACGTCGTCCTAGCTCAAGGGGGACCGACACTTTCTTCCATATAGGGCCCCAAAAGGCACCATCCCGATGCTCGCCTGGTGACTATTATTATATGCGAATTCCACGAGGTGCAGGTGATCTTCCCACGATCCCTTGAAATCCAACATGTATGCTCGCAACATGTCCTCAAGGATCTGGATGGTATGCTCCGACTGTCCATCTGTATGAGGATGATAGGCAGTGCCAAACTTTAGATGAGTGCCAAGATTCTTCTGTAGGCTCTTCCAAAAATGTGATGTGAACCGGGTATCTCTGTCTGAAACTATGCTCTCAGGTACTACATGTAATCTCACAACCTCTTCCATATATCTCTTAGTAAGAACATTTGTAGACTGACCAACCCTGAAAGGTATGAAGTGTGCAGACTTCGTCAAATGATCCACAGTTACCCATATAGCGTCGTTCTGCTTCTTCCTTCGAGGTAAGTCAGTCACAAAATACATCGTGATATGCTGCAATTTCCACTCTGGAATAGACAGTGACTGCAATAATCATGCAACTCTCTGGTGCTCAGCCTTCACCTGCTGACACACTAAACATTTGGACATGCTCCGTGCAATACTCTTCATTCTGTGCCACCACTAGTGTTGCTTTAGACCCTGGTACATCTCCGTACCATCCGAATGAATGGAATAGGGCGAACTGTGGGCTTCCTTTAACAGATCATCTCTAACATCTCCAAATGGTACACAAAGTCTGGTGCCAATCTCAAAGATCCATCTGAATGTATCGTGAACTCTGGTCGATGTCATGTCATCACCAACCCTCTGATATTCTGCAGCTTAGTATCACCTGCCTATACAGCCTTGATCCTGTCTACCAAGGTGGACTGTATCTGAAGATCCATCAGTGAGGAAGTCAGTCCTGCTAGAATCACATCAATCTCCATCTCTCATAGCTCTTGCTGGAGTCTCCATCGAGTCGTAAGGGTAAGCACCGCTGGAAGGCGACTCAGTGCATCGGGTACAACATTGACCTTTACTGGATGGTACTGAATATCGATGTTGTAATCTGCCATCAATTCGATCCATCGCCTCTGCCGCAAGTTAAGATCCTTCTGGTCGAAGATGTACTTCAAGCTCTTATGATCTGTAAATATCTTCACACGCTCTACGAGAAGAAAGTGCCTCCAAATCTTCAATGCGAAAATGACGGCTGCTAGCTCCAAGTCATGGATGGGGTAGTTCTGCTCGTGTTTCTTCAGTTGCCTTGATGCATAAGCCACCACACGTCCATGCTGATACAGTACACATCCAAGACCCTTGCCGGATGCATCACAAAAAACTTCAAATTCTCCTGATCGGTCTGGAATATTAATCACTGGCGTGGTAGTCAATCTCTTCTTCAGCTCTTGGAACGCATCGTCCCAAATCTTAGACCAAATATAGGCAACATCTTTCCGCGTCAATCGAGTCATAGGTTCTGCAATCTTCGAAAAGTTCGGAATGAACCTCCTGTAATAACCAGCCAAATATAGAAAACTCCGAATCTCAGACACTGTCTTAGGAGCTGGCCACATCTGAACGCAGCTACCTTCTCCAGGTCTATTACAAACCCTTCTCCCAATACTGCATGACCGAGAAATCCCACTTTCTTCATCCCAAATGCACACTTGCTATACTTAGCATACAACTGATGTCCTCTCAAGGTCCCTAGAACCATCCTCAAGTGTGATGTGTGCTCCTGCTCGCTCTTTGAATAAATCAAAATGTCATCCAAGTATATCACCACGAACTTATCCAGATACTCGTTCAGCACTTAATTCATCAGGCTCATGAATACCGCAGGTGCATTGGTCATACCAAACAGCATTATCAAGAATTCGTACTGTCTATATCTGGTGCTGAACGATGTCTTGTAAATGTCCTGCCTGACTTTCAGCTGGTGATAACCGCTTTGTAGATCCAACTTAGAAAAGATGCATGAACTCTCCAGCTGATCAAATACGTCTTCGATGCGTGGTAGAGTGTACTTATTCTTCACAGTTACTTTATTCAACTTTCTATATTCCATGCACATCCTCCTAGTCCCATCCTTCTTCTTTACCAATAGTATCGGATCACTCCATGATGATGCGCTAGACCGAATCCAGCCTTTCTGCAAAAGATCGTCCAACTGAGTCCGAATTTCAACCAATTCTGATGGGGCTAGACTGTAAGGATTCCTGGAGTAAGGTTGAGCTTCTGGCACTAGCTCGATAGCAAACTCCACGGCACGGTCTGTGGTAATCGTGTAAGGCTATCTGGAAATACGTCTGAGAACTCCTGTACTATCGCAGGTCTCTCTGTAGTAGCATCCATAGAAGTAATCACGGCATTCGTAAGTCTGGCTCTGTACTCCATTAGTCCTTCTGATCGGCTCCCGCCGACGAATTCAAATTTCGGGTGGTTTGGGATCTTGAACACCACTCTCCTGCGTCGACAATCAATTGTGGCGTGGAAGGTCCCTAGCCAATCTATCCCGAATACGGCATCAAAACTTGGTACATCGATGACTAAAAAGTCGGCATAAATCTCTCGTTTACAAATGACTACGGAACAATCTGAATATCCACTAGTCGTCTGCAACACATCACCTCCCGTCTTGACGTCCCAACCCGAGGTGAGAGGTGAAATAGAGATAGCGTGTTGGTTACAAATCGTGTCGCCATAAAACAATACGAAGCTCCCGAATCAAAAAGCGCAAGAGCAGGTTTGCTAGCTACCAATACAATTCCTACGGTTTCGAAAACTATGTCTAATCATAAATCATACAATAAAACAAATTAAAAGATACTGGTAAATTTGTACATGTAATGACCTGGCCTGTAGCCTCGGCCTCCTCAGCTGTCATGGTGAACGTCTCGCGTTTTGGGGGTGGAGCCTGTGGTCGTGCCTGCTGAAATCCACGTCGCTGTGGTGGGGTCCACGCTGAGTGTTCCCCGCTAGAGCTATAGCTGGTGCAGCTATCTGTGCTGGAGCTGCTGGTCTCTGCCCCTTCTGGAGGCAGTCTCTGTCAACGTGGTTGTCTGCTCCGCAAATCAGACACTGATTCAATAGATATCGGCATTCTGACTTGACGTGCCCAGGCTTGTTGCGATAGTGGCAGGCGGTCTGCTGTCTGTGCTGTTGTGGCTGCTGTGGATGTGGTGGGGCTGGCCTTGTTGAAGATGTTTGCTGAGCTGATTGGGCCGCCTGTCGATTGGTGGTGGAGGGGGGACGCCTCTGAGGAGCACTTGCTTGTCGTTCTATATCTTCCTTCTGTTGCACGTACTTATAATCTTGAGCTGCATAGAGTACGTCAGTGTGTGTCTTTAGCTTATGCCATACTAGTTGTGTTTGAATCTTCATATTTAGGCCTTTCTGAGCTCTGTCCCAAGGATCGGATACCATGTTCTTCGCAAACCTGTAAAGGACCACTTATTAGTAAATTACATACATCTATAGGTTAACTTTTTAAGTTGAAAAACATACTTGCTGAGTCTGGAGAATTCAGCGTTATATTGCTCCACATTCATGGAGCCCTTGTTTTAGGCTCATAAATTGGGCATGCAGTGCCCTCTTTGTCTCTGGAGAGAAATATAAAGTATTGAATTTCTCCTGAAAGGTGCTCTATGAAATCGGCTGAGTCAAGCGATCTTCATCTGAATCCCACCACGACATGGCGTCTTCCACCAACTGTAGCTTTGCCATGTCCACCCATGATTCTGGTGCGATCCGTGCTGCTCTTAGCATGGCAGTTGTGCAACATAGTCATTCTGCTGCTGCAAGAGGTCCATCTGTTCCTTTAAAAAATGGTGCACAATGATCTGAATTGTTGTACTCCATCTTTCCGTCTATGCTCAGGCTCCCTTTGTAAAGCTCTAACCATCTCTCGTAAAGTTTGATCTGAAATCTGGATCGTAGTTGTTGGTCGCTCAGCATTGTTGTTCCCATTATTTCCATTGTCGACGCGATGATCTCTGCCATTGCCATTGTTGACAGGATCGTTGAGGTTAGGATCGATGTTGTCAGCATTCTCGTTGTCGACGTAGTCATTAAGCTGGTCCTCGGCGTCGTAGTTGATGCCATTGCCATAGTCGACATTCTCATGAACGGTGTGAGTGGCGTTGTTTGGGACGTTGTTCTTGGTCCCAGATCTATGCCCATCATTGTGATTACCCGCCAAATCTGCATGGGTAATGATTGGATTGCTCCCAGTACCGCGTCGGCGATTGTATGCTTCTGACATTCTGTATTCCAAAGAAGGATGTCAGTCCAATTGTCCAATTATGAGCATTTCTGTTTGCTCTATACTGTTCACGAGGTGTCTTGCGGGAACCTGCACGGGCCACCAACTTGCAACGCCATGTTTCTAGGGAACATTACATTCCAATAATATCGGTGCAGGTCCTGCAATATTCCAGTGAAAACAAAATAGAGCTAACAGAAAACTTCATAAAAGAATTAACTTTATTTATCCTTCGAAAGAGGGTACAAAAGCATAACAAAAGAGCAACCACTAGTCTTTATTTCTAAACAATAAGAAAGCAACTAAACAATAGGTAAACACTCTCCTTACTAATCTGAGACTCAAAAATCAGCACGCTCCACGGGAAATTCTGACTCCTCAAAAGCCGAAGCCTCTCGTACTCTGGTTCAGTTTCTGTTGAGAAAACATTTAAAAGGATAAAGTAAATGATATTTACAATAAACAACAATTATAACTTTCATGCAATCCTAGCCCTAAACAAGTCAACAACACTAAGCACTAGACTGTAATTATCTAAATAAAACATTTCATTCTTTTTTATTATACTCATAATGTAAAGGGAAAGAGCGGGCTAAAGAACAACCTCAGGTTTCACAGGCGATCTCGCCTGTGCCATAATTTATTGGTCCAAGATATTATCAAAGGAACCCAGTCAAGTCATTCATTTCTGTCAATGAACGTAGTTTCCGCCACTCTTTCTAACTTTTATTACGATCCCATAATCCTGTGTCATTCTAACTACAATTGTCCCCTAGTTCTATTTCCTCTAAGTTGTGTAAAATGAAAAGTGCATCAAACTGTAATGTCTATAACAATTATTCCAATGTACCGATGTTCCTCAATTAATACATTTATTTGCACCATCATTATTGCAAAACTTGTCTTCTAACAATACAAAGCTATAAATAAATTTCTACGAAAGTAAAACTCTATTTATAGTTTTTCAAAACATTTCTAAAACAATCAGATCTATCGAAACATTTAAAACTGAAACTAAATCACTTTTAAAATGAATTAAAATATTGATAGAATCAGATTCGTATTTAATTAGCATCCATGTTTAGTTTTCTAGGGTCTACCTAGCTCGGGGAAATTTTCGTTTAGATCTGAACTTAGGGATAGACAGAATCCCATTTAAAATCCCACGAATCAGCATATATGTCACTAAAAATTTAGATCTGTAAGCACACACTTTAAATAAGCATATAATGATCTGAACAGGGAAATACCACACTGCCCAGGGGCTGGACCCACTGCAAGTAAAGGTCAGTCAGCATTTAAAATTCAAAACAGTAAGATGACACAGTCGAAGTCAAAAGGCCCAGAGTAAACACAACAGCCCCAACAAAAGAAACCAGCCGAACATCCCTGTGAAGAGGGAAAGACCCGACGGCCAACCCTAGATCCCAAATCGAAGTTATAGGGCTGCGACGAAGTTGTCGCCATGCCCATAGGATGCCATAATTTAACATTAGGGAATAAATCCCTTCTAAAATTACACGAATCATCATTTCCGATGCACAAAAATCCCGAAATCCTAGTTCTTCCACAATTTCAAAAGCAGGAAGGAAATAACTGAAATTCAAAGCAAATAAGGTTTACCGATTGTGCAGAAAAACCAAGCCGAAAGAATTCCAGAAACCAGAGAATAAATCCACACCGAATCAGAAGCTTAATCGAAGAGCTTTTGGGAAGAGAAAGATAATTTCATATGTGAGAAAACCCTAATAATTGCTGCGTATAAATAGAGGAGAGAGAGAGATCTTATCGGAGGAGGAGATCCTCAAAAAGATTCGGCGCCGCAAGATAAGAGCTAGGGTTTTCAAAGAAACCCAATCAACGGCTCTCGTACTGCGTTGCTCGCCGCGCGCGCTGAAGGGAAAAGGGGCATCGGGTCTGGGCCTTGCGGGGAACAGGTGAGAGAGTAAAATGAGAAGGAGAGAGAGAGTTAATGGGGAGAGTGTTTATAAAAGGGGGGTTGGGCCCGTAAGTGGGCATGGGTCTGGGCTCTTTTTTAAAAAAAAATGAGATGTTACATTTTATGTGTTGGATGTTTATATCCGGATATACAAATGAAAAAAATTTAGTACAATTTTAAAGCTTGAATTATTCAACATTGTCATCGTAAATTTATTTAAGAAAATTGCATGCTTTAAGGTAGTGAGAAGTCACAAATAATTGATAAAATTTCAATTATCTGGTTTAGGAGTTACACTAATATGAGGCCTAAATTATAATCAATTTGTGCTATTTGATATTGATTTTTTTAAAACTTTTACTGTAGAACAAAAACTTGGGGTTGTTGAAAGGTTTATATAAATTACTCCACCATCAGTTCAATCTAAAATTAGAATCTGGATTGCTCCTAATTAATCTAAAAGGCTATTTCCAATTTTTGATTGTAAATCTCACTGTTCTAGAGATTCAGATCTTCACAGTTAATTTTGGGTGCTACTTACTCATGCTATCTGGTTTGTCTGTGTTCAATTTCAACAACCACTTTCTGAAGATACCAAATGCTTTTTTGGAGGCTTATTCATACCAACCTTTTCTCTTGTTGGGAGCCCGGACAGACTTGAGTTGCTTTCCTATTCTTAGCTCTGAGAATAACATTTTTCTGTTGTTTTTATTTACCAATTCTCTTATCATGCTAGTTGCTGATTAGTTTTAATGCTTTAAGTTTCTTTACTTTTGTAATAGGAAGCATGATCATGTTCAAATCGGGTGCTTTGACTAGAATCAAATCTAGCACTCCTGTCAAGATGCTTATAACTAATACGAAGGTGGGTAGGAATACAAAGGCACTGGTTGCTGGTGTATCTGAAAGAGCTTCTCAGCATCCTGGTGCTATGGTATCTGTGTTTACAGCAGTTGACTATATTAGCACGGAGATGTCAACAATAATTGAGTCACCTGCTCTGGATGACCTCTCTGTTACTGCAAAGGAGGGGAAAATAGAAGAGCTTATGGAAATGAACCAAGGTTTACTCCAATGCATGGGCGTTAGTCATGCTTCCATTGAAACTGTGCTGCAAACCACACTGAAGTATAAATTAGCTTCCAAGTTGACTGGAGCTGGTGGTGGAGGCTGTGTTCTGACTTTGCTACCTACATGTATCCTTTTTCTGCATTTTCCTCCTTAGCGTGACTCATGATCCACATTTCTGCCTTTTACCTCCTTTAACATGATTCATGATCTCAGAATCCCCAACAGCAAACCCTCTTTGTCTTCCTCTTCTGTTTTTTTTCATGCAGTGCTTTCTCTCACTCAAAAAGTAAGTCTTCGTATATAAAAAAAATTATATACAAAAAAGTTGTCTAAAAGACTTCGAAGTTTGTTTTATAGGAGTTGAATGATAGGAAAAGACAGGATACATTTCATCATTTTCTTTGTTCTGCCACCAAATATGCAATGATCTTCCTCTAGACCTAAAGAATAAATTTCTCTTCCAATTTGTGTTTATAAGTCTCCCTCTTAAATTTCAACTGATTTTTTATTGCCAAGTTTATTACATACACACTTGCGTGCATCTTGGGATGCAGGCAGGTCTGTGCCTGGAGTTTATATGCGCGGTACATAATTTCAGTTCAAGCACTACATCACAGGGTGTATTTGGATTTCTTAACAACAGAAGCAAAAGTGTTTCTATGCAACTGAAGGTTTTTTGGTTGTTTAAATTCTTTTATATCTTGTTTGGGTGGTTGGGATACACATCCAATTGATTTCAACTTGGATGACAATCCATTGGATGCACCCATATTCCAAGGGATGAAAATCCTTTGAATTACAATCCAAAAACTTTGTTTGGATGCCATCATATATCATTAGTTTTTGTCAAAAGTAGCTTTGTGACCATAATAAATCATTTAGGTTAAAAAGAAGAGATCACGCCCTAAAATTTTTTAATCCAAAGGATTGGCCTACTTTTTTGATTATATTATTATGGATTTGTTGTCAACTAATGACAACCAAACAAATCAGTCATATGGATTGCCCAAAAATGGCATTTATGATTACAATTCATTAATTGGAGCCATCCAAACAAGCCCTTAGTCTATTTTGGGGTGTCTCTTGTACTGTTTATTATACTTTTTAGAAACATATACGTTCTTCCCCCTGAAACCTTGAGGTAGAATAACACTTTAACTTTAACTTTTATTTTTGTGTGTGTATATATACACGTCACCTTTCATCTTGAAGTGCTTAAAAGCATTTACATAAATTGGAAATTTAGTGAGAGTTCTTAGTAATCACAAACAGAAATTCAAAACCAATTATTCGAAAGACATGAGTTTTTTATTCATGAAGATGTAGATATAACAAGAAGTTAGAACAAGGTCAAAAATCTCAAAGGAATGTGGCATGCTTCTTGGTGTTATTTATTTGATGTACTTCATGTGAATTGACATTTTGGGCAGTGCATTCAAAAGAATATGGAGACCTCGAAGAAAGTGTCAGTTCCATCAGTGAGGTTCTATTGGTATGAATGGAGGATAAGAAAATAACTGAGATGCTCTTATTACCTGCAAAGTATGAGGGCACCCGTTATGGCGTCACAATGAATTACCTAGATAGCAATCAGCTTGCCCCAGCCCAGTTATGATCCATGCTTGACGTGCTTGCGATTTGGATTATCCAAAACCTACCCACGAACCCATTCAACATTAGGTTAGGTTTGAATTCTCTCTCTCCGCTATAAAAATATTATAGCGAGTTGTCAATTTTCATTTGTCAGTAAATTATCAAAATGCCTGTGTAAAATTTGACACTCCTTTAAATTGTTTTTGCTATATATCACATATGCCTTTCCTTACTATCTATTATTAATGCTACCTTTTATTGAACAAGCCTTGTTATTTACCCGAGGGTTTTGTTTTGTTTTGTTTTGTTTTGTTGGGGGGGGGGGGGGGGGTTTGTGGGGGTGGGGGGTGGGGGTCTGGTTTCTTCTCAGAGTTCTTGGGTTTGAAGCCCCTTGGCATCTCTAATTTTGATTGTTTTTCCTTTTCACTTGTCCCCATATTTCTCTATATCCTCATTTTGTACCCAATTTCTTTATTCTTTATTATTTCATTCTTTTCTTTTCTGAAATTTCTTTCTTTTATTATTTATTTATTTATTTCTTATATTTCATTTTTATGATTAATAAAAAACTCTTAAATTATAGTTGGACTAACAAATATCGAATGCTACTAAATAATGAAGTATTTCGCTTAAACCACGATTGAACATGAATAGAAAATTAGACTTCTATAAAAATTCAAATACATATAATTTAATAGGCATTACTTGAGATAAAATGAAAGAAATATGCTGTAAAACCTTGCGTTTCGGTGATTTTTGCAATTTTTTATTTTTTTTCTTATTTATTTTTAATTAAAAGAAAGCATGTCAAACATGACCTCTTAGTTTATTACACATACTTACAAATTGTTACTTAATTGGAATTGATGAATGAATTTTGAATTTCAGTTGATTGGAAGCTCATTAAAAAGGAAAATAAATGCAGTTAAAATCTCCTATGAGAATTAAACAATTATTTAAGAACCTTTAATTGATTGGAGACACTTAATTGTTATTGTTGCCATTATTAATGATGCTATTATCTACTATAATTTGTTATAATTTCACCTGTGCGTATAGGCTGATTATTTTGTGTATGTTTAACAATTGCCAAGATTTGAACACAACCAATTGCTGAATATTGTGTCTACTTCCAATTTTAAAAATTTGAAACCACACAGACAAGAATATTATCCGCTATTCATCAAACTGAAACACCATGGTCTAATCTCCTCCCCTGTGATAATGGGTCAACGGCTCATACCCTGATCTGACCATTTTATGACCTATACATGTGTAAGGCTAACAAATATCCGCTAACTCTGTCACTGGTCTGGTTATTTTGTGTGTGTTCAACAAGTGCCAAGATTTGAACCCAACCAATTGCAGAATATGGTATCTACTTCCAAATTAAAAATTGGAAACCTCACTGCCAAGAATATTATATCTTGGATCCAACCACTTGCAGAATATGGGATCTACTTCCAAGTTTAAAAATGGGAAACAACAGCCAAAATATTATCCACTATTCATCGAACTGAAACACCATGGTCTAATCCCCCCCCCCCCCCCCCCATGGTAATGGGTCAACGGCTCATACCCTGACTCGTCCATTTTATGAATTATACATGTGTAAGGCTAACCAGGTTGAGTTTGCTTGTCGGGTGTTAATTTTCTACCCCTAAAATGAATGGTAGTCAAATGTGTTGTGTTAAGAATGCTCGACTTACATCGTTGGCTCATCTTCTTAGCTTTGGGTTAACCTTATTATTGGACATGGTATTTTGTGCGTGCAGGGAAGTCGCTGATGGTAACCAAGCAAGAGATTTCAAAAGGTTGTGGGCTTTATATTAGTCACTGGAACTTGAAAAGGCCAGTAATGGCTTGTCAAGTAAGTCAAGTTTTCGTGTGAGGTTATAGTTTATATATCCCCATTTGCATGTCCTTTCTGAATTATACCTTTCTGTTAGACAAAGGTCTATGAAAGGGGAATTGCAATTTTTCTAAGATTGCTTGATATACCTTTTTGGACCTCAAGCTGTTGGCTTGAACTTTTGGATGTTATAGTTCAACTGACTGAAAAAGGAGACAATACTAGGGAAGCTTTTGATGTGTAGGACTGCGAACATAATATTATTTTAGCAATTTAGCAGGGTCTGTTATTCAATGTGAACTATAAAGCAGACATGTGAAGCCAACCTTGCAGTTCTGAGGCTTCGACTTGTTAGAAATGGTTTGTTTCCTTTTCCATATAAAATGATATTGGCTAATATTTTCTCATGCTGGGACTTGGCAACTGTAATTTGGATCTCTAAATCTTTTGGGCATCAGTCAGTGTATTGGGGCTTTTTAACATGACCTGGGTTAAAAATCATTACGTAGGTTCCAGAATTTGCAAGGACTTATAATAAAATTGAAATGGCATGAGTAGCATTTATGAGAACCAAGTAGAACAAGCTATCCTTCCCCCCAGCAACGTGTTGTTCTATTGCTCTAGATGCATAGGAATCATATTGATCCATAGGGATCAGATCAGAGATTTTAATATTAAGTTTTAATATATTATTTTTATTCTTAGTTCTATCTTGGTTTGCGTCTTTAGTTGTTTTTGGAGCCTTTTGAGTGTTTTGGTCTTTTTAGAATTTTAGTACCACATCGGATATGTGAAGAAAAGTGCTTAGTTTATAAGCATATATAAAGGCTATACTTGTTTTATTTTAATCAATGAACTAGTCATAACCTGTGCCCGCGGGCACGGTTCATTTAAGATTTTTCTCCTCGAAATCTTTGTTCCCCCAAAAAATTATTAAAATTTAAAAGAATAACAAATTAGCGTAAAAATATTTAGCGGCATGGGCGCCTTAGGCGTGGAACAACAAATTCGGCGCAGACGCCTTCGACACGGAACAACAAATTCGGTGCTGAACAACAAATTAGCGTAAAAAACATGTGCCCGTTGGCACGGTTCACTTAAGATTTCTCCCGCGAAATCTTTGTTCCCAAAAAAATTATTAAAATTTAAAAGAACAACATATTAGCGTAAAAATATTTAGCGGCACGGGCGCCTTCGACGCGGAACAACAAATTCTTCACAGGTGCCTTCGACACGAAACAACAAATTCGGCACCGGCCCCTTCGGTACAGAACAACAAATTCGGCACGGAACAATAAATTAGCGCAACAAAAACCCGTGCTCGCGGGTACGGTTCAATTAAGATTTGCCCCTGTGAAATCTTTGTTCCCCAAAAAATTATTAAAATTTAAAAGAACAAATTAGCGTAAAAATATTTAGTTGCACATGCGTCTTTAGCGCGGAACAACAAATTCGGCGCAGGCGCATTCGAAGCGGAACAACAAATTCGACGCTGGTACTTTCGACACGGAACAACAAATTCGGCACGGACGCCTTTTGGCGCGAAACAACAAATTAGCGTAGAACAACAAATTCGGCGCGGGTGCCTTTGACGCGGAACAACAAATTAGCGTAGAACAAATTCGGCGCGGACGACTTTGGCACGGAACAACAAATTAGCGTAAAAAAACATGTGCCCGTAGGCAGATTTTCCCCCGCGAAATCTTTGCTTCCCAAAAAATTATTAAAATTCAAAAGAACGACTAATTAGCGTAATATGGGCATGTACGCCTTAGACGTGGAACAACACATTCGGCGCAGAACAACAAATTTGGCTCGAAACAGCAAAAAAATTTTAGCAGGCGCATTCGGCGCGGACCAACAAATTAGCGTAAAAAATTTCGTGGGCGCCTTCGGCACGAAACTGGTTCATTGGCTGCTTTCAAAGCTGGACCAAATTTCAAAGCTCACATTCATGATCTCAAAGCTCCCTTCATTTCAAAATTGGACCAAATTTCAAAGCTCACATTCATGATTTCAAAGCTCCCTTCATTTCAAAGTTGGACCAAATTTTCAATGCTGGACCAAATTTTAAGGATCACATTCATGGTTTCAAAGCTTCACCTTAACCTTTCATTTTTCACGATCAAATCTCAGCCACTATTTATCTTGTCCTAATCAGCCCCAGAATTCAAAAAAGGTTGTCAAATGTATAATAGATGTATGAATAAAAGAAATTGCTTTGAGAAAAAGATTTCTCTTTTAAATCTTTATTGAGAGATGTGAGTGAGTGGGCGCAGGAGAGCCTCGGTGAGAAGTCTAGATCTCTAAATCTCTGGCATGTTGATTTACTGTAGTGGGTGGATGATGGCCTGGGTGAGAAACTCTCAACATCCCTTATTTATCTAGGATTCTCAATTTTCTCACTTTGATCTTTCTTAATTTTCCGACTTAAAACCCCTCGATCTATTAGTTTTTTTATTTTTATTCTTTAGATCTTTTTGTCATGCATCAATTTTGTATCAGAGCCGAAGATCCTATCATCAATTTTCGTTTTCAAGATCCACAAAATCCCAATTCATCGACTTCCTTTAAAAAGCACAAAATTTCCCAAACCATAATCCAGCTGCCACCCCGTCTGCCAGTCAAACCTTAATTATAATTCTCAGATCCCCCACCACCCCTCTTCTAAAGCCCTAGCTTCAGTCGCTCCAACATCAGTCGTAGACAGCTTCAGCAAAACCCTCATCGTCATCAACCCTCGTCTAACGAGCGCTGATCATTGCATCTAGCCTTCACCTGACATCACGCCACCGCCACTACAAAGGACACTGCAGACTTCACCGCTGGCGTCATTTGTGCCCAACAGTGTCGCACCCACATAAAAGAAACTCAGCCACCGCATCCTCAGTTATTGACGACCTTTGGCATCGCCCTTAGAATCATCCACCAACATCGACGACCACAGCCACGCCAGTCAGTACCTCCTCCAGTGTCTAAAACCCTAAAAATCACAGTTGTCGGGGGTTTCGACGATTGCCGGTGCCGCCTCCGGTGACGATCAGAGCCGATGACCCCCAGAAGTCTTCGTCGTTTCCCGATGAAGCTACATGAACAAGTGGCTTGACAAAACAGCTGTCGCGGCTGCCACGAAACGGCATCGGCTCGGTTGAGCCGACCATGACCCTACGTCGAGCCGACACTGTCCACCGGCTCGGGCAAGCCGATCCCGAGCCAACAGGGAGCAGGCCGAGCCAACTGGGTCACGAGCCACCTCCCCAAGCCGGCTCAGCCAAGCCGGATGACCCAGTCAATGGGATCAATAGTGAGATGTTGCATTTTTCTTGGATTTTCGGCTGGATTTTTTGGGAATTTTGCATAGCTTTTGTATTTTGAAGATTTCGGGCCTCTTGACTGGGTCAGCCAACTACTCAGTATCATACCGAATGATACTGACTCAGCTTTTGCATAGCTTTTGCATAGCTTTTGCATATGAATAAAAACAACTGGACAGTATCATTCGTATGCTCCTTGACTGACTCAGCTTTTGCATAGCCCCTTTGACAGTATCATAGCTTTTGCATAGCCCCTTGACTGACTCAGCCCCTTGACTGGGCCCGATGAGTAGTTGCATAGCTTTTGCATACGAATGATACTGACTCAGCCAACTACTTATCGGTATCATTCGTGTAAGAAGATCAGCTATAAATTATGGGATATTATAATGACTATGAGGATAATTACTACAAGGCTTATTCTCCGCGCTCAATGTAAAATCGGGTCCCATACTTTTATGGCTTCGAAGACAGATATGGATATGATGAATGTGAATCCCATCTTGAGTATTTCTTCTCCTGTTTTAAATTTGCAGAAGAGTAGAAATATACATATGCATATTACACATTCAAAGGAGAAGCGGGATCCTAGTATAGGCTACTTTCACGTCATAATCGTCGATGGTCAGTCTTCTAATTCCGTCATCAAGATTTCTATTCTTCCCAGCATCAACATACTCCACATGTAGCTCGGTAATCTTCAAACCCAAAGATAGAGATGTGATCAGAAGAAGAGTTAAGTGAGAGCAACAAACGAATTCAAGCGATTGAATAATGGGAAAAAGATTAACAGAGC
Source organism: Scilla litardierei (assembly GCA_030789695.1). Taxonomy (NCBI): domain Eukaryota; kingdom Viridiplantae; phylum Streptophyta; class Magnoliopsida; order Asparagales; family Asparagaceae; genus Scilla; species Scilla litardierei. Next base: position 10,528,228 of record CM061137.1, on the reverse strand, counting down.
AAACTCAAGCCATAGCCTTCGCTAAAGATCGATCCAACACTTGAGGCACAATGTGAGCTTTAAAAATAGCTAAAGCCAGATCTCGATCCAAAGATTGAGACACATTTAGAATCTGATCCCAAATTGAAGCCTGAGCCAATATTGGGGCCACCGTGAGAGCTCGAGCCTAAGCACATGTCCGAGCCAGAGTTATAGCCTAAACCCGAGATTGATCATGTGCCACAGTCAGAATCAGAAGCAGAGTTTGATCGTGTGCCGCATTTCGAAGCTAAGACAGCTTTATCATGAGCCATCAGTTGAGTCTGCCAAAAGAAGCGTCATTGGATCCGATTGAGCACATTGGGTTTGTGATCCCAGATTCTCCTCCTCTAACAACAAATGGGTGTTGAATGCTTTTCTATTTTTCATCAATTGTGAGAAATTTTCAGAAGATGTCCATCAACAAATTTGTATCCTACTATTATTCAGAGTTCGTGGACATGTCTTTTTCAGCTGCAGAGGACTGCAGAGGACTACTGATTTCTGTCCAGCTGTGCTACTTTTGCCGTCCTTTACCAGGAGGTAAAGTTCTCAAGACACGAAGAATGATATGGATCAAAGAATGATATGGATCAAATCAGAGTTTTTAATTTTAAGTTTTAATTTATTATTTTTATTCATAGTTTTTTAGTTTGAGTCTTTAGTTGTTTTTGGAGCCTTTCGAGTGTTTTAGTCTTTTTAGAATTTTAGTACCATATCGGATATGTGAAGAAAAGTGTGATATGTGAATAAAAGTGCCGAGTTTGTAAGCCTATATAAAGGCTAGACTTGTTTTATTTTATTCAATGAATGGATGGATCAATGAATGGATGGATGAATAAATGAAATTGCCTTGAGAAAAAGACCTCTCTTTTAAATCTTTCTTGTGAGATGGGATGGAGTATGTGCAAGAAGAGAGCCTTGACGAGAAGTCTAGATCTCTAAATATTTGGCATGCTGCTTTGTCGGAGTGGATGGAAGATGGCCTGGGTGAGGAACTCTCAGTATCCCTTATTTATCTAGGATCCACAATTTTCCCAATTTGTTCTTCCCTAATTTTCGCACTTTAAAACCCTTAATCTATTAGTTTTTTTCCTATTTTTCCTCTTTAGATCTTTTCGTTCTGCATCACATACACTACAACTATATTGCCATCAAAAAAGACCATAGGAGTCGGTATTTATAGTTCTTTAGTGGTTGTGTAAGCGAAGTGCATAATACAATTTCTTTTGGAAGGCATTTCAATGTGTCCTTCCTATGGGGATGTAGTTATCTGACTGTTCACATTACTCAATATGTTGTGTGGCTATCCAAAATAAATAACTGTTTCCTGGAAGATGCACCATCTTGTCAGCAAGCACAGACACAAATGCACCTAGAGGTATTACTTATGGCAGGATTTTTGAAATTACGTGGTACTCACCAAGTACAATGCTCTTCTGATCAGTTGGAACTAATAGTATGTGTTCAGGGGCATAATTCTTGTCAATATTCTGGTAATTATACTCAGACCCTTAGATCATTACCCCTGATAGCGCAGCAGCGGTTCCTGTATCCTAGAAATTATATTAGCTGCTTAGGAACCAAACTTTTACCAATTTGAATTTGTCGTCGGAAAAACTTAATATATATGCTTCTGTAGAATTAATACTGTTCATTGATTAAGTTCATCTTTTGTGTGTGGAGGTTTTGGTTGGTTTTGTGTGTGTGTGTGTGTGTGTGTGTGTGTGTGTGTGACACCAAATTATATATAAGGTTGCACATGTGTGTCATCTTATCTTCAATGACAAGTTCATTATATGTGAAAACATAAATTTACTTCTTGATATGTTGCTTTATGTTATTTGTAGTTACTCTTGTTCATATTCTTTCTTTACCCCTTCCATTGGGTGATGCCTTGACTAATAGACCAGTATTATCGAGCACGGTTGTGAGCAAGGTCATCGCTGAGCTCGAGTCATGTGGATTCCAATGCTTGAAAGCGGAAGTTGGCGGGAAGGGCCTGGAAATTTGCTATAGCTGACAAATTGAGTCTGGGGGCATGCTATTAACAGCCTCCTATGTGTTCTTCATGCACAAAAAGGACAGACGCAACATATGCTTGTCACCATTTTCCTTTTTGCATGAAATGTCTCTGTGTTTGTCAAAAATTTCTATCTGGACATTGAGAAATCTGGCATGATATTGCCACACTTGGGACTCCTTTTGTACTAATTTACACTATACACTACAGTATTGCAATTCAGAAATGAGAATAATGAATCGCATCTCTCTTGTGACGTGATGCATTCTCCATCACAAAGGGCAAGGGTATGTGGGAAAAAAAAGTACATCACATGCGATCTTATGTGATCTCTTATACTACATGGAAAGGATATATACCACATCATTGTACATATGTACAATGGAGAAAATGTGGTCAAAGTGAAAGTTTTGTGCAATTTTATGTGTTTTTTAAAAATCAATATATTTATAAAATCAGGCCAAAATTGAGGATAATTTTACAAAATTCAACCAGTTTCTTATATTATATAGAGTTTCTTGAGTTTTACATGCTTTCTTCAAGGAAAATATATCTATCTTCGTTGCTTTATCAACAAGCTATTCTTATGATTCTCAAAGATAATTGATTCTCCTCCTACAGCAACTTTATCGTCCTTTACATTATAATCCCCCAAATATGAAAAAAATTAGTCGATTTTAAATAATTTTCATTAAAATGGAGGGAAGAAACAGAGTTCCATAAATGAGATGTGTATCATATGACATATTAGCTAAGACATACATATTAGCTAAGAAATCGTATACATCTCGAAGATTCTAACCTCCGCTATTTTTTTGTTGATCGATTCGTTCATTTTGATCTTCATATTCTAAAATTATAAAATTCTAAACATTAGATGAACTCAATAAGTTTTGTTTGTTCATCCACCGTCACAAAAAAAATTTAGTCTTACAAAAACCGTTAAATTTGTGGCAGATGAATGAATAATCTATTCGATGTTTCGTGGTTGTAGAATGGTTGTAGAATATGAAAATGTAGCAAAGTGCAACTTTTGATAATCTTAAGCCGACAATGACTTAAAGCGATGTGATATTTACTTGAAAAATAATTCCTAGGGAATTACTACGCGCACGACCGGTTTTGCTCAACGCGCACAACCTATTACCATTTATTTACAAGTTCGCCACTCGGAATTACTCACTGTGCACAACAGTTCGAAAATGACGGAAATTACGAAAATACTGCGTTTGCGCGCGATGAGTAAAATGCACGATCGGCGGCAACGACGTGGCTGCCTCCTCCGACGATCTCCCCATCCCCGCCCCCTCCTCCGACAACCCCGCCCCACCCTCTCCGCATCCCTCCCCCCACCCAACTCCTCTTCATCCTCTCCATCCCCCCCCCCCCCCCCTCCGCCCCATCTGCTGACCTCCCTAGCCATTCTGTCGCCCTCTCCTCCGACTACCCAGCCCCTCCCCCTCCGTTGACCACATCTCCCGACCCTCTTCATCTTCCCCAGCCCCCTCCGCCGACCCCTTTGACGAACTCCATAGCCCCCTCCCCCTCCGTCGACCCCATCTACCGACCCTCTTCATCTTCCCCAGCCCCCTCATACGCCCCTTTTGACGAACTCCCCAGCCCCCTCCCCCTCCGACGCCCTCTCCATCGCCTCTCCATCGACAACCTAGCCCCCTCCCCCCTCCCCTCCGACCTCCCCCGCCCCCATTGTCAATTCCAAACCCTAAAAACTCGTCGCGGGGTTGGGGATGGGTGCAACAAGAATAAAAGAGGTTTAAATTTTGAATGTCTAACTTGTAAATAGTGGTTGCGCGCTAAGCAAAACCGGTCGTGCGCTTAGCAATTCCCTACTTCCAAACGATTGGACAAGACTCGAGCTTGAGCCGAGCTTGAACAAAACAATCTTGTTTAAATAAACGAGCATGAATGACCTAAATCTCGACTCGTTCAGCTCAATTTAGGATTCTAAAAGTATTGGAAATTGCGAAATGGTCTGCTAAAGGATGTTGGAACAATTTAGTTTTCTTCCATGAATCTTTAGTTTTGCCAATAAAGCTAGAAATTTAATCAATAAATTCTACTAGAGTAAGACTCTTCAATCACTCAGTGGGAAATATTTTCGTGAATCTCTAAATTTCATGAAACTTCTTATGATTTTAGTTATGGTTTAAAACAGCTAATTTATTGTTAATTAATTGAGTGCCATAATTTTCACTTCAATTTAGGAGGTGTAGGTTTCTCTAGTAAATAAACTTCAAACCCTAGACTCGTGTAATTCGAAATCCTCTTTTGAACCTTCATTTTATGATCAAATTAGGAACTCATTAGTCACATTCTTAATTGAAACATACCGTCTCTCGTTCTTAATACCAATTATCAATGCTGGCTAACAACGCATTAAGCCCAGATGAGCTTACAAACAACTCAGCATAATAAGCATCCAAATTCAATTTACATCTTTTTTTTTCATTTCTTTTACAAGGCATCACCAATATGTACATCTTGAATCTCTCAGATCATCAGTTCTGTAGGTTGGATATCAAAAATCTATTTTGCAAAAAATATTCTATGCCTCTATTTCATCCTTTAAAAGGTCATCAAAATCTATGCCTCTCTCAATTACATCAATGCAGCCGCCGACTGATCTCCCAGCAGCCATGGCTTCTGCGAGCCGTGCCCGCGCTCTCTCGTGGCGACGCAGGAGCAACACGGTGTTCAGCACAGCCCATCTCACCTGGGAGTCTGCTTTCTTTTGCGTGAACCCCAGGCTTTTCAGCAAGCTGTCCAGCTACAACACAGAGAGAAATGGGAATGATCTAAGGGGAGGATTCAGTTTATGCATTTTATTTCTGAGGGGGTTTGAGATTTTTTTTTACCTTGTAGATGTCGGCAAGTCCTCCCTCAGAATACCCAAACAGAAGATATTCAGCGGCTACACCGGCCAGTGCTATGCATGAGAACCTGTTCAGCATCTGGCATAAAACATTTCAGTGTTTTCGCTTTGCAGCGCAACTATGCCTCCAATGTAAAACATTCGTGATGTGATTAACATGCACGTGCACGTGTGATATCCTTTGCACGTGCACAACCTTCCATATGTAAACACATTTAATTGTGTTGTTAGCGCAAGAAAATTTCCACGCTGCTACAAAGTTTCATCATTTTTTTTTCACATTTTTGCAAGTTTTGATTCCTAAAGAGTGATATACACACTAAACCCCCACCACATCAAAAACCTAGTGAACCTTTAGAATATTTGCTTGTCAATCGGATTGTTAAAAATGTTTCGTTTTCGTAAAATAGTTAAATTTCAAATGATCTGATCAAAAAAAATAAATAGCCATGGTTCACTAGATTTTTAGTGTGCTCGGACTTAGTATGTGTAGATTATTTTACATACTTTAAAAAGAGAAAAATGATGAAACTATGCTACATTATAGGAAAAATTTATACACTGATAGTATAAGCTCATTATTCTCATATATGTGTGTGTATCAGGTAGCAACGAAGAATTTTTCTGAGGTACAGTTAACGAGATAGTCTCTTATTCAATGAAGTAAAAAAAATAAAGTACAACTCATATACTTCTTTTTTCTCTACCAATGATAAGCCATCATGTTAGCTGCAACTAAAAGAAAATACTTAGTTATCCCCCGACACACATTAATCTCATATATAATAGACACACGCTCCAAGGACCACCCCTCCCACTCACATGACACGGGTCTCACCTCGACGTTTTGTGAGTGCGGTCTTTGATGCACTGGATTTTGTGAGAAGGATGGGAATATGTGTGGGTGTGGCCTTGGTTGCATGGGATTTTTATGAGAAGGGGGATGTGGGACCCACCCGATGAGGTGACCAAATCCTAGCCATCACTCTATCAATCTCTATGTCCTAGTCATAAGATTTCTTCATCATTTGTAATATAGATACATATATAAACTAGAATCAATTCAAATAAAGGAAACACCCCGATTCAATCATTTCATAATTAAAATTAGGCAAACAAAATGAAAAGTGTTTTCCGATGGATGTGATCTTAAACGCCTAACTATTTATAAACAAAATTTTAAATTATTTAAACATGTTTTACTGATGAATCAAGTTACAACAAATTAGTTGATTTTATAACAATCCAGAAATGTTAATTTTGTGACCACATTTTGCTTAGGCAAAACAAATTAAAATTATTTAAAATTTGTTTGTGTGTAGTTTAGATGTGTTATATCAAATCCAATAAAATGAATTTTCTAGTTAGGTTATCCAATTTTAACATTGAGTAGGTTGAATCCATATGTTTGATCCATTTAAACGTATTCTAGGTCATATATATACATGATAATGGAAATGTGTTGTCAACGCAAGAAAAATTCATGTGTTGACAGCATTTTTTCATTTTTAATTTTTTTTGGAATTGATCTACACATAAACATACCAAAAATTAAGTTACTCCCTAATATTTGCCCCCTCGATCCAATCATTACAAATTCAATGATTTTAGAACCAAGGTTATGGGTCTTGGTTTCGGTCTTTCTGTAATTATATATTTAGGTAGGTTTTGCTCGTTTCGATGGTTTCAGAAGTTTCGTTTCGTTCGTATCGGTATTTTTTTCTCCCCTTTGTTAATGTAATACATATTAACAGTATGCATTTGTCCGTCTCTGCAGGTCATGGTTGAGGGATCTAAACTGTACCAACTACCCAGGTTCACTTAGTGCTGCTAGTCACATTAAACATTTTGTTAAACAAATTGCATTTATTTACAAGTTTACCATTAAAATTGTAAATGACAATGGCACTCTTGTAAATAAATGAACTTTGTTTAGCAAAATGTGTAATGTGATTAGCAGCCCATCCACCGATCACGTGAACCCAAGCGCAATGCTGATGTTTATAATTCCAGTTCTCAGTCTAATACGCTGGGAAGACCAATGGCAGGTTAATGAAAACCCTTAGTTGAATTTTAAAGGAGCCCATAAAGCAACATCATGCATGAGATAACTTCCGTAAAAAAGTTACATCTCTCAAATCAAATAACTGCTTCACATGAAGGCTCAGCCTCCCATACTCTCCCACGTGAAGGCTTAACCTCCCAAACTCTCCCGCATGAACCCGCATGTCCCACGTGAAGCAGTGAAGGCTCCATCCGCTCCACCTTCTTCTTCCCTCATCTCTTCTTCTTCTTCCCGCTTCTCTTCTTCTTCTTCTTCTTAATCACCGTAAAATGAAAAAAAGCATCGAGAGCAGCAGCATCTGAAGAGTAAGAAGCAGCAGCATCGGAAGTAGGTGGAAGGAGCGAAGGTTAGTTTTTTTAAATATTTATTTCTAAGTATACTTTTTCTATTTCTTCTCTTCTCCTTTTCATTCGTTTCGGACGAAACAGAACTCTGAAACACATTGAAACCATCCGAAACCGAGAAATATGCGTTGTTTTGTATCGCTCTCCATCGAAAACGAGACGAAACGGCCAAAACCTCAATCCATGTTTAGAACAATAAACTTTTTACCATGAACGGTTTAAGGATCAAATCCCCCTAAGATTCACTCATATTTAGAATTTTGAAGCCTTAGAATGTGTACAATCTTAAAAAAATTGAAAATAAAAATAAAAATGATGGAAAGGTATGCTAGCATAGGAATTTTTCTGCGTTAACAGCATAGTTCAAATACTCTCTCTCACTCTCTCATTGTTAGTCCAATTAAATTCTACATATACAACCAATTTTGTTCTCAACTTCTATTTCGTTTCCTCCTTTGCAAAAAACTTTGGGGCTTTTCCGAGTTTCTGTGGTTTTGTGCTCTAAAGTAGTGAAGTATTGATCTACACTTGTAATCGACCATTTTGATATATAGTGAACCATCAATATATAGTTGCATGTGAATGTAAGGCATTGCCAAATAACATAAATCAATGTGTCATCAGTGTTATAGTGTTCTCAAATTCTTCTTGTACGAATACGATTTGCTTCCATGTTTGGCTTCTTCCACCATCCATAACAGTTTGGTTGTCCATCATCATGAGCCCAACCCAATCTGTAAACGCTACAGATAAGCCTAAGCCAAACCCCAAAAATCACAAAACCAAACCAACCCAAGCTAATTCCCAGGTTATGCTGGGTTGGGCTAAAAAGCAGGCGCAATTAGGTTGGGTAAGGTTAAGCGCCTATGAAAACTTTTTTTCTGAAGGCATACTTCATTTACTAATCCCAAAACTTTTGTATTGGTGGAACTCTGCATAAAAGCTCACTCAAAACTCAACCGTAAGAAGTAGAAAGTGGGCCCAGTCATTTACAATGAGGCTGTTCAACGAACAACAAAAGCTTATGGCATATAATTGGTTGACAATTAGATTTATAAGATTACATAAAATGTCTTATTAAGCTAGAAGAAGAAAAAAATTAATCATGCCATGCAGATCCATGTATATCACAAATACTATTGGTACATAAATTTCTCTTTACAAAATCAATGAAAGAATAGTTCTCACCTTTGCAGAAACTTTTCCGGTATCCGTCTGCATAGTAAAATGACACCATAAATTAGTAGTCCAAGAAAGCAAACAAACCAAACAAAGATTTAAGACATTTTATGACACCTCATCATTTGACAATCTAACATGTAACCAAGCGGTTCCATGATAGAAAATAACAAAATTTGTTATGGTTGGTTACTCAATTGCATTATGAAATTAGCGGAAAAGATTGAATTGTAAAAATATACAGAAATAAACATGCCTGTTTCATGCAGGTATATAATGATGATATGAAAGGAAGAAGCATGAACAATGAGCACCCATAGTCTTCACCTTACTCATATGTTATTAGAGCATCAATCTGAAAATCAAGTCTATGACAGGTGAGAAGACATATCTAATTAAGTTATGGCTAGGTTTCATATGACAAACTTTTACAGCTCATTGCTAACATAGGAATCATAGTCCAAAAAATGTCTACAAGCTTGTCATCATATTTGATCACTTCATCTGCAAACAGATTATTAGTCTATTCTGGGTAGTACAAGTAAATTTCATACTTGGCCTTGGGTTTTCTCGGGAAAAATATGATTTGTCCTTGAAGTCAGCACAGGGAAGGCAAAAAAAATCTTTTTTTTATATGACAAAGGTCGAAACCCCAGGGTCTTTTGCTCTCCAGGCTTTTCCTTCTTTTGTTTGTGGCTTGCTGAAAGAAATTCTCCTTTTTTTTATTTTTTTGGGTTTATGGCAAGATTTGGTGTCCTCATTTGGATCAATTTCTAAAAAACAACAATGAAAAACAATCTACCCATTTTTCAAATATATTTTCAACGGGTTATAAATGCAAAAGGAAGGAATAACCAAAGAAGCGATGAGGGGGTGAACCATTTGAGAATCTTCTCTTCTTCAACAAACTCAGGATCCACATTAAACAGACGTAAATCAATTAAAGGCGTAACAAGGAAATCAGGGCATGAGAAAATTTACTTCTTCGACAAACTCAAAATCCACAAAAGCCGTGCCAGCTTGAACATTCAGAGACCCTTCCTTCGTAAATGCTTCCAAGCTGGTTAAGGTGTAACCCTTTGGAAGAACTCCAAGCAAGTAAGCAATTAAGAAGTGTCCTGCTTCATGCTGTTTACAGGCATTGACTGAATAAAGTTAGTTCAAGAAAGAACATCAAGTAACACATAACATCAACTCTGCTTTCCCAGGATAAAATAGATAGGCGCAAAATGTATTTAATCAAAAGGTTTAAGACCGCAGCCAACACGAAGACAATGTCATGTGAACATTAAAAGATGGTTGCTTTGAGGTATTGTTACCAGATCACTCGGTTTTCAAAGAACTTTTGCGTGTTGGACACCTTCAGACACTTGGACACCCATGTTTCATGGCTCAGGTTAAATGTACAAGGGGAATAGGTATCATTATAAATGAAGGGAAAGGGATGAAAAGAATCTGGGAAAGAATCCATGAGAAAGTAAGCTCTCTCTGCGTATGTGCGCGTGTGTGATGTTTATTTCTACAGTAATCCACAATAATCCAAACCAGTGGCATGTTTACAACCATGTCCCCATATCCTTTGATCAGAAAATTTTGCCGTGTTGGACGATTAAGGACATTCGTAGATGCTTGACACCTGTGTCCCATGTCCAGGTAACACTACTTTGAGGGTTTTGTTTTTCAAGTGCAACTGGCTTTTAAATAAACAATTAATTTTCGGCCTAACCAGTCCAAATTGCAAGACATATGATGCATTGTAAACTAATTCGGAGGGGTCACCAATTGAGTCCCCCTCCAAGCACACTGTTAGGATCCAAGATAAAAAGACAATTTTTATTGAGAATTCAAAGAGATAACAAGATATTTGAGCACAAAAGAGGTGCGCTCTCCTCCCAAGACGCCAAAGAGGACGTCCGCACTCGTTTAATCTAAGAACTACTCCTAATGACGCTCAATAGAATAATCTCAATATCAAGCATAAAAATCACAAATGACGGCTAGCCCTATAAATAAAAGAAACTAGGGTTTTCCTAGGCTAAGGGCACGCGCGTAAATGGGAGCCAAAGGGGCCGGCGGCTACAAGGGCCATGCCCAAAGATGGGGCCGACGGGTTAGACCCGCCAGGTCTAACAATACCCCCCAAAGGACCACCTTATCCTCAAGGTGGTGTAAGTACCGACGACGCTACTTCGAGTGGGAGTCGTCCTCCCCACCGATTCCTTCATCCTCCACGTCATCGTACTCATCAGCTTCCGCTATCAACACTTGCAGCTTTCGATCCACACAGCGGTGTCCAGGAGTGAAGCGCTCGTCACATCTGAAACAGAACCCCTTTTGCCGCTTCTCCCTCATCTCTGCATCGGTCATCCGTCGGAATGGGCCCACAGCCGGTAGTAGGTTCAACTCACCCGTCTTCTCAAGCCCTGCTGGAACTGTCTCAGTAGTGACCCTTGCTCCGCCTGCCCCAGTCGTGGTGCCCCGCTGTATCTGCCCACTGTAGCCGCTCCCGCCTCGCCTATCCTCAGCTCGGGAGTCTTCCACCATCTGCGCCATCTCGATGACCTCCGAAAGCCCCCGAGGCTTGTAGGGCCTCACCGCCGCTCGAAGACTAGGTCGCAGCCCCTTCAAAAAGGTGCCCTCCAGCGACTCGTCCGACACACCATGAACTCGCCCTGCCAGCGTCTCAAATCTCTTAATGTACTCCCGCACCGGCCCCTCATGCCTGAGGGCAAATAACTGCTCTTGTAGGTTCCCCAAGCGGGGGTCTCGAAACTTCTCCAGAACCAAGTCCTTCAGCTCCTCCCAGCTCCAGATCTGCTGCCTCCTCTCCTTCCACTGGAACCACCCCAAGGCTCTCCCCTCCATGCAAATGGCTGCTGCCTCCAGCTTCTGTGCCTCGGTCATGTGATGCGCCGCGAAATATCTCTCCGCTGGATCCTCTCCGAAATAAATCGGCATCTTCAGCTTCTGGACTCTGCAATCTCCTCCGAAGTGCCCCTGCTCGGGCCTCCCATGGTCTATGTGACGCGGACGGTAGTGCTAACGCCTCTCATCCAGTGTCTCGTGGTGCCTAGGTGGCCCTCCGCGACCCCCGTGGCCCCCACGGCGATCTCCACGTCGGCCCTCAGAATCGTCCCAACCTGCGTCGTCGCCGAAATCTGCCTCGTAGCCACCCCTACAATCAGAATAATAATCTCTCCCGTGTCTGTCGCCGTATAGAGGGTCCTCTGCTGCTGGTCGCCGCTCCGGAGGGTCAAAATATTCTCCCGAAAACTGCCCGTAGCCCTCATCGTCCGCTGTCCGCTGTCCGGGTGGCTCAAAAAAATCATCCAGTGGCAGTCCGCGCGTCCTTTGTCCGTCGGGAGGCTGCCAGGGGGGTTCCCGCCCCTGGCGGCCCCAACCGTGAGATCCCCCGCCCCCTGGCGGCTGCCAGGTGGCCTCCGGCCCTTCGCGGTCTGGAAACATGCCCCTCCAGGGGCCCCGGAGGGGCGGCAGGCCCTGCCGGGCCTCTGGCAGGGCCGGCGGGCCTCTGCCGGAGGTCCGGCAGGGTCGTCGGACCCTGCTGAGCCCCGGCAGGGCTTGGCCGCCCCTGCCGGGGTCCGGCGAAGGCGAGGGGAGGCCCCCCGCCTGTATCCTGCGCCGGCCGACCCCCTAGAGTGCTGTGGGGGTTCGGCCGGCCCTCCTCATGGGCGTGGCCCCCTCGTGGGGGCGGCTAGGGCCGCCGTCCCATCTTTGGCTCTCTAACGCCTTCCGTCGTACCTCCTCGCGGTAGTCCACCTGCCATGGCTCGCCGTCGTCTTCATCATCCAATTCCTCCACCAAAAAGGGTTGATTTTGGGTCAAAAGCTCCTCTTTTTTCCTTCTCTTTCTTCAAAGGTGCCGCCTTTTCCTCCGAATTAGGGTTTCCCTCCCCTTTGTTGTTCGCCGCCAATTGATTTAGGGTTGCCATCATTTGCACGAATTGGTCGTCGTACTTCACTTGATTTGTCGTCAATTGGTTGATGGAAGCCGTCAACTTTGCCATGGATTCATCGTTTGCAGCCAATGATTTCTTGATCCCGTCGATTTCGCTCGTGAACTTGGCCTCCAACGCCTCAAATTTGTCGTGTGATCTAGTCATAGCCGCCATGAATCGTCACGTGCTCTGATACCAAAATGTTAGGATCCAAGATAAAAAGACAATTTTTATTGAGAATTCAAAGAGATAACAAGATATTTGAGCACAAAAGAAGTGCGCTCTCCTCCCAAGACGCCAAAGAGGACGTCCGCACTCGTTTAATCTAAGAACTACTCCTAATGACGCTCAATAGAATAATCTCAATATCAATCATAAAAATCACAAATGACGGCTAGCCCTATAAATAAAAGAAACTAGGGTTTTCCTAGGCTAAGGGCGCGCGCGTAAATGGGAGCCAAAGGGGTCGGCGGCTACAAGGGCCCGGCCCAAAGGTGGGGCCGTCGGGTTAGACCCGCCAGGTCTAACACACACCAAGTTGAGTTTCCACCCAAGAAAAAACTTTGTGTTTTATCCCAGAAAAGGAGAAAACGTAAAATAAAATAGCTCAAAGAATCAAGGGAGTATGCATCTGAGAACAAAGAATCGGTAAAGACAAGTGAAGGAAGGCACAAAGCAATCAGATTGTTTTTCTTCCTGGATCCTTATTTACTTCCAAAGACAAAATAGCCACTAATCAAGCATCCGCATGACAGCGGTAAACATGTAATTTTGGAGGCACCGTTGTGTTTTTGTAATTTTAGGGTCCAGGGAGGCATTTCTGTAATTTTGCTGAAATATGATTATTATTATATATATGGCTTAGAGGGGGTTAGGGCTTCATGATGAAATTTTGTGAGAAACTTCTCAGAGGTTTGATTTGATCTCTCTTTTGTGGAGAGTGCAGCCATCCTCTCGAATTGGTGGCTTGGGAGAGCGGTCCACCGGTCCACCTCTCCAACGTGGCCAACTATCTTTATTTTCTTCTTATTCTCAATAAAAATCAGATTTTTATTCTTCAAATCCTAGAGAATCATGTCACCGCACCACCCTTTCTCATTGTGTATTGTCAAGTGAATATAACAGATAACCCAGAAATGAGCATCCAGGTGCAAGTTAGACATAATAAACACAACATCTGGAATTTCTGTCTCTGGTGATGGATAACTATCTACCATCTTGAACTAGCAGTGAGTACAATTTAACAATACATTGACTGATCGAGGACCTTACGAACGTGAGCTTGGTAACTTTCTTTACAAGTATCAATGGAGCGATCACCCATCCTTACCTAACCACATTAGTCTCCGTATAGCAAGAAGAAACTTGAATAGAAGCTTAAATAAGAGAGAAAAAGATACAAGATAATTTTCTACAGCATTAGCCTTGTCAAAGGCAAAGAAAGTTCAAGTTCTATGACTTTACTTCAAATTCATAATGCTCCAAACCCGACAAAAACCAGAACAATTTGCCTCCTAGTGTATCTTTCTTGGTAACCATAACATGTCTTATGATAGCAACAGTCTCATGAAAGGTAAAAAACTAACTAAAACCTGTTCTTGTATGCCATTATTAAATAATATGGAAAAAACATCGTTAACAATAGATTCGATTTTATGGGGGGAAACACGTTAACAATAATTTCATTTACCTGAATAACCCTGTTATGGTATTTTTGACTGATGGTATGACCAATTGTATCAAGTACCAAATTCCATACACCCCCATTGAAAGAGATCTAATAAGATGTATAAGAAGTCAGAGAATAGACATAATAAAATAAGCTTCGCAGTGTAAATAAGAAGAGAACAAGAAATCACAAAGAACGGAAAAAAGCATAGAAAGTGTTCTTCCCAATAAAGGAGGAAAATGGGGAACAATTTATCAGTATTTCTGTGAGTATAAACTTGTTTTAATAATAATAATAATAATATGCGGACACCATATAACTCCAAGCAAAGCAAAAACCAAGAAATTGTCTGGAAGATTTTTGGAGTAGAATCTTGCTGAGCAATAAAAAGAGAAATCTAATAACCACTTTAGTCACACACATGTTAGCTTGGTTGCACTCCATGTAAGCTTTCCTTGGATATTTGCATGTTACATGATGCCAATGAAATGTTTAAAATGCTCGGTTGCCCTCCATGTAAGCTCACATAACAAAAGCACATCAAAGGAAAGCTAGAACTCTTAGAAGTAAAATGTGTTGGGGTTTAAATATGGACGTGCACAACTCATCATTGTCCACACTGGTATGATATTGTCCACTGTGGGCCTTCATAAGGCCCGCATGCATGGTTTTGTTCTTGGGCTCTCCCCAGAAGGCATACCAATGACCGATGTGGGAATATATTTGATATCCCACAAATCTCTGCCTCAAAGCTCGATCGAGTCACATCTTCACTGCGGAGGGAGTGGACGATTTATGTGTAGACCAAATTATTACTCGAGGCTCCGATACCCATTTGTTCGGCTTTAAATATGGGCGCGCACAACTTGTCAATCTCCACACTGGTATGATATTTTCCACTTTGAGCCTTCACAAGGCCCGCATGGTTTTGTTCTTTGGGCTCTCCCCAAAAGGCCTCGTATCAATGGAGATTCAATTCCATATTTATTCCCCCCCCCCCCAATCCCCTTGTCTTGCTGATATGGGACTATGTTTGATATCCCACAATATGGAACTTACTTTAAAGTATCTCCAAGTATGATGACCCAATAAAACCTAAGCAGCATTCATGTTTCAGCAGTTTACAATTTTGGATTCACCAAATTGAACGCACAATCCAAATATGAAGGCTGGCACCAAGGTATATAACAAATTTATTTAACCTCGTATTTTCTTCACAGTGGTAGGATACAAATCATGAATATAAAAGCAGAACTATGAAGGTATGAAGGTAGGTATCTACCTACATGTGAACCCCTCTGTTTCACAATACTAATGCAATTATCTGTCTTAATATATTTTTTGTCTGTGATTTTCTACTCCTCAACAGCTGCTTAGCTTTTTCCATTTTGATTTTTTCCACTGGTTTAGCACAACACGTAAACGAGAAAAAAATGCAACAAATCCGATCACCGTGGAACGTGGAACAAGGTCAAAATCCCAAACTAACATGCAGCAATAATGTTTGTCACAAAATAAGTTGATTTTCTATCAACCACTGCGCAAGGTCGTAATCATTAAGCGAGATGCTTGTTACCCATATAGTTACTTGCCACTTCAACCTTCTATAATTCAATCTCCGCACATCTTGGTCTTCAAATCAATTACAGAAAAAGGCTCTATGTACATAGACGAAGCTAAGACGGTATTTAATTATGAAAGTTGGCTAGGCGGCGAGTCTTGTTTAGTCTGTTTTGGCAAAAATAGTAACAAAATCTTTCCATCCAACCAATCAATAAACAACCAACAAAAAATAAATAAACCAATCAATCAATCAAATAAAAATGAACCGACTCAATCACTTCATAAGTTCAAAGAAAGTGCATATACTTCACCTTGAACCCTCCCTCGTTTCGTCCCAGGTAAAATCTTCTGACCAAAAAATTGGGTATAATGTACAGAACTGATTTTTTCCTTCTTACCCTCCCATGTCTACTTCAATCGACATAATAACCTAGCTTTAAGAAACAATTTTCATGAAGACTGGTTCTTTTAACATGGCATCAGTGTATAAGCATTGCTAGTTTCTTAATATTCCAGAGGGCTCTCATTCCAGAAAATGGTATTAGACTACATAAACAAATTGAATATCCAAACCCATGCAATTATAGAGAATCATGCTCTAGTAGTGGGAAACAAGTCATTTAATCATGTAAACAAACAAATTATGTGAGCGAGAATGCTTTACAATAAAAGGCAGAAGAATAAGAGTGCATTTGGAGGTCTGCAAAAAACAATGATAAGTGAGTACCATGGACAAGCTTGCAGCTTGCTCCCAAATTAGTTTAGAAAGGCCAATGGCTACCACATGGTCAGAAGGAACACTGATAGGCTCACTACGAAACAAGATGTCAGTCTAAAGTATGTTCTCTCAGCTACAAGCTGCTCCAATGTTCACTTTGCATGAAAGCTTAACTTGACCACAGGCCCAAAGGAAATTGCTCACATGGGAGCTGTTTCAACGTTGACAAGGATAAATAGGATTTACACCAAACAGGTTCGATTCTAAAGTTGGATTTCAAATGATTTTTTTTCTTTTTCAAAGAAATAGGATTGAAAATTTTAAATTTTGCCCCAATAACCTGTCAATCACAAGGATTCCACGGTTAATGAAATATTGATAATCATCTTTAATCTTTCTCCGTCTTACACTGATAGGAATGGGGTGCGGCCACAAGGTGGCTTTTTTGTAATTTTGGGAAACATGGGGGTATTTCTGTAATTTGGGCTAAACCCCTATGTTAATGGTATTTTAGTAATTATGGGGTGGCATCTCATGAGGAGAGTTATTATAAATAAAGGGGGATAGATCTTGAGAGTGGGTATGTGAAGTTTTGAGCAGAATTGGGAATTTCCCCCTTATTTGGATATTACGGCTTCGTCCCGAAGAGAAGCTTAGGAAAGCGCAACCCCCTCTCATTTCGGTGGCTTGGAAGACAGAGTTCATCTCGAAAGAACTCACACAAGATAAGTATGTCTATTATTAATAAAAATCCTAGATTTTTCAACTTTTTCCACACACAAAGCCCTAATTCCCTCATGTTTCCTCTTGCAAATCATATCAATTGATATCAAAGCTTCGATCCTGGCATCAATGAAAGAATCCTTCGCATCCTTCAGATCTATCGATGGAAGCTTTTCGAATTTAAACGGAAGCTGTTTCAAGTTCAGATCGGGAATAAGGCAAATCATTAAGGAGTGGTGGGAAGATCTTGAGGAACTCGAGGCGGAGGATGAAGCCAAAGCCCGCAGCGTAAAACTGGGGCCAAAGGCAGCCCTTTTGGACGATGAAGAGGGCAAAAATTTTCCTTTGAAAGAGGACCATCAAAAAGATTATATGGCTTCGAATCTGAACGGCGACAACTACCTGACACGAATCCGGACGAGAAGAACGAGAAAGAAGGTGACGGGCTCGTCTACCAACCACAGGGGCTCACCGACCTCTGGAATGGCGGTCTGAACCTATCCGCTGGGTTCACAGGCCCCGCCAACAACCCTGCAGGCCTTGCTTGGCCTGGCTACAAGACCGTCAAACCTGCAGGCGGCCCTGCACTCCCTAGCCGTAGGCCTGCCGGACCAACTAACAACCCTGTAGACCCCACCGAGCCTGCAGGCGGCCCTGCAATCCCTGCACAGCTACCTGCAGGCCCGTCGGACCTGCAGGCCCTCCAAGTCATGCACAATACTGCAGGACCCATCGTGGCCCATTAATACATTTGGGTGGCCCAATGGCTTCTGATTTTCAACAGGGAGACATCCCGAGTTCAGCATCCTCATGTTGGGCGTGACCGACCCCGTACGAGCTTGGCTATAACGACATCTTCTGCATGGGCCTCGTAGTGGACGTTGAAGGATTGTGGTGGCCTTTGACCCAGGAGTAGGGGACGAGCACCTGCACTCGAAGTGGCACTACCTATAGACTTCATGCACCACCTTGAGGACAAGATAGATCTTTGGTGGCAGAGTAATAATAGGAATGGGATGCTACCACAAAGTGGCATTTTTGTAATTAGGAAAACATGGAGGTATTTCTATAATTTGGTTTAAAACCCTAGATTAAGGGTGTTTTAGTAATTATGGGGTGACAGCTCATGAGGAGAGTTATTATAAATAAAGGTTGAGAGATTGAGAGTGGGTAGGTAGAGTTTTGAGAAGAATATAGAATTTTCCTCTTATTTGGAGAGTGCAGCTTCGTCTCGAAGAGAAGCTTGGGAGAGTGAGGCCCACTCTTGAATTGATGGCTTGGAGAGAGTTCTTCTCGAAAGAACTCATTCTTATCTTGTATCCCCGTCTATTATCGATAAAAATCCTACTGTTTTTCCCTTTTCCACAAAAAGCCCTAATTTCATCTTGTTTCCTCTTGCAAATCGTATCATATACCTTATTGTATCAACTCTAGGATACCAAGCAATGTTGGGGTCTGTCCTTAGCATCAAGGCTCAAGTTGCTGTCAAATTCTATCACATTTGCCCTATCGTCACAAATCGTTGTACCAACACCCAGGCTAAAACCAAATTGACCCAATCTCGAAGTAAAGTTGTACATATTATCAATGGAACTCATTTTCTTGATGGTTCCCCCTCCCAAAAAACCAAAATTCTTCATGACAAGGTTTAAAGCCTTGGTTTCTGTTTCTGTATCGGTACCTGCCAGTGTTTTATAGTATCAGTATCGGTGGTGTCTGAAATATCATATCATAAGCATCCAAAGTATATCATAAGCATCCAAAGTATCTGAATTTATATAACTGTTGCTTTATCACAACTAAGTGTCAACATCAGGTAGAGCTTCGTATTCACTGCATGTTTCATCCATGCACAAATTATCTGGATCATACACAATACTTCCCTCCCTCCCTCTAACCATCTCCATCAACGGGTTTATGAAGTGGAGCATATTGCGTAAATCAATCTGCTCAACTTCAATTTACATTCATTTTAGAGTTTGATGTGTTAACCTCGTAACTGAATAAGCTCGATATTAAACGTTCCCAGATGAAACTTAAAAAGTTTCGCGTTGTTCCAACAAATAAGGGTCTGATCTAACATCCATATAAATTCAATCTTTGATATGTATTTGTGTCGGATTGTTCAAGCCTTGATTTTGATTATCAAATAAGGTTCTTTCAACTGTTGTATGGATTGAGTAAGATTTTTCAATTTTTTGGTACGTCAAGCTTGGGATCTCCTCTTGTAATGGTTGTTATTAAAAAACATCGGTGGTATTAGCATGATTGGGATGGATATGGATCGCACCAACATGCTTGAAATCTGATGCCTCACAATACCAACAGTTGTTTCACGATTCAAACTATGCGTCACGGACCATGGCAAGATTGTCATAACAGGTAAATCCAAGCTCTCTTATTCACTGTGTATCATAAAAGCATGGAAGAATATAAGATTTAATAGCATAGTTATGGATCATATTAATATGCTTGAAATCTAATACATCTCAATACTGATGTGTTTCAGATCTATATCTAGGAAATTCAGATCTGAAAATAGCAAAAGAACTACTACAATTCACTCCAACATAACAACTACAAATCGATGAAACAATTACCTAGAGATTAATCTAATGGAATAGGAAAAACCCGAATACAAATTATCTAAGGAATAATCTAATAGAAGGTTTTCTTCAACAATTTCTGTATGCCTCCAGTAGGGCCGGCTCCTCTCTATAAATAGAGAAAAGTTACATCATTTGTCCAATTACGATACTACCCCTGGCCCACAAATCCCAGCCGCATCATCAGCTTTGATACCAATTGATGCGTTTCGGATCTAGATCTGGAAAATTTAGATCTGAAAATAGCAAAAGAACTACTATAATTCAATTAATTCCGAAATAACAACTACAAATCGACGAAACAATTGCCTAGAGATTAATCTAAGGGAATAGGAAAAACCCTAATACAGATTATCTAAGGAATAATCTAATTAAAGGTTTTCTTCAACAATTTCCGCATACCTCCAATAAGGCCGTCTCTATATAAATAGAGAAAAGTTACATCATTTGTCCAATTACGATACTGCCCCTGGCCCACAAAACACAGCCGCATCAAATACTAGCAGTTGTTTCAAGATTCAAGCCATAATTCACAGATCATAGCAAGATTGTCATTGCAGGTGAATCCCTACTCTCTTATGTAATCACTATGCATGACATAAAAGCATGAGGAGAGTATAAGATTTAAAGCTCTCGACCAACTCGACAAGCTTAACCCCCAACACACAAAAGGCAACAAACAAGTTTAAGCCACAACTTATGTAGTAAGGTTGATCCATACCTATAATAGCAAGCCAATGAAATTCTTCAACTAATTCTAGCTATCAGATACAAGGATAGTGTACTACAATCCCGCCAGCATGATTGGTTTAAAGCATATGATATCTAGCAGCATCCACATTACTTTTATGAGGTCCCCTCGTATGTTTGAGTCGAATAGATTAGGATGAACTCTTGTGTTTTCACTGTGACAAATGAAGGAAATCAGACTTTCACTTAGTATTCATCGTTTTCTGTGGATAGCCACCAAGATGACTATCATTAAAGGAAAATATATGCCGGCAGCCCCTTATGATACAAAACTCACCCCTCAATGGCATGGACGCCGGTACGTCCACACCATATGTGATCAAAAAGTTGATCACCAAGTGGAAGAGAGTCAATTCAAGACCAAATGCAATTTCTGCTTGAGCGTAGTAATGCAACTCAATTAGAAGGGTAGTAGAAATCAGGGTTTGAGGTATCGGTCGATACCATTACGTATCGGCCGTATCGTATCGGTATCGGCAGTTGACGATACCGAAACCAAGGGTTAGTTTCAGTATCGGCCGATACTGAACGGTATCGGTCAGTTTCGACCGATACCTATCGAAACTGACCGATACCGGTCGAAACTGACCGATACCGTTCAATACCGGTCGAAGCCAGGGGAAAAAGAATGTATAATTAAATAAAAATTCTCTTAAAAACCCAAAAAATTTCGTGAATTAATAGGTTGCATAGAAAGCTTGGTTAAAAGAGCGGAGAAAACCCTAAGGTATCGGCTTGAAAATGATGAAGAATTAGACGAAGAAGATGCAAAACCAAGAAAAAATTACTGAAAAGGAGAAAAAGGACAAAAGGAAGATGATGAAAAAATTGAACTCACCTCATCGCGTCGCCGAAGCTGCCTCCTGCCTCGCCGAACACGCCTCGACCATCTAGCGTGAGAGAGAGAGAGCAGAGAGAGAGATGATCGAGTCGCCTTTCAGGAGATGCTGCATTCTTTAAAAAGACAAACGTGTAAATAAGTGGTATGTGCGTAAAGTAAAATAGTCGGTGTATATATCAAGCGGATATTTTGTGGCAACCCTGTAAATAAGTGGTATGTGCGCAAAGCAAAATGGTGCGTGCGCAAAGCAACGTCCAGCGATTTTTTGGCAAACTTGTAAATAAGTGGTATGTGCGCAAGGTAAAACGGTGGGTGCGCAGGGCAAGTTTTAGGATCTATTCATTTATCTAATAATTAGTATTTGAGTACCAAACTTTAGGTATTTAGTATTTGATATGATTACGAACTCAAATTTAGTTTATCTATTTAGTATTTAGTATTTGATAGTATTTGATTAATATTTTAGTTTGTTAAGTATTTAATAGTATTTGATAGGTTTAGATTTAAGAACCTCCGAAACCATCATTGTGTGTATATAGTATATACATATTTAAAGTATCTCCGAAACCGAAACCGAAACCTGAAACGAAACCACCAAAACTAGCGATACGGACAAAACCGAAACTTGCTTCCGAAACCACCGAAACGAATGATACCGATACCGAAACCTACATTTTGGGAAGAACGATACCCAGACCGAAACCGAGACCTAAAACCTTGGTAGAAATAATTAAAATTTGAAAAATAGTTTAGCATTTTCCCCGTTCTCATGTTCTACAAAGATTATAGCACTGTCCTAGCATGGACTTATTCTTTGACAGTGGTATATTTTTTCATATAGTCTCTTTTCTTGCATCACCCTTAACCATCACCCACCTCTCTTAAGGAAGAAATTGTCTTTGTCAATGTCACAAGGACCAATATGTATATTTTATAACTAATCAATGGTGACAAGCACTTTCACCAACGTTTGTAAACTCGGTTTCCGTCCCTTCAAAATTTTCTGGTTTTGACAAGTTTTGATAATTTCATCTTTATCTACCTTTTTTCTGTATATGTTTCTATAATAATGCATTTATAACAATTGAACTTTACCCGGCTATCGTGTATGCAATAGTTTATATTATCTGTTCTTATAGAACCCAATTTATGATGCACAATTTATTTTTTTGAGAGTTTTGGATTAGATTATAAATAATTCTAATGATTTCAAATGCTTTTTGTAAACAAATTTAAAAGTAATAAGTTAGAGGTTAAGGGGTTAATTGAACCATGTTGATAAAAAGACTTGGTACAAATGGATTTTGAGTATTTTAACCCCAAACTATTTTACTGTCTCTCCTCACGCTACCATGTGCCCTATGTGCCCACTTAACTCTCTCCCCTCATTGAGAAAAGCTTCGAGTGATAAAAAAATCAAAAGATGAACTCTTCTCTCCTCTCGTTGAGAGAAGCGGCCAGAAACCAAAAGGTTTTTTTTTTTTTTTTTTTTTTTTGGGGGGGGGGGGGATCTCATCCTCTCCTCTCCTCATCTTCGTCCTCTTCTCCTCTTCACCAGCCTTGTCCTCTCCTAGCCTCTCTTCTAATATCCAGCGATCCAGGCTCAGTCACCAGAAAACCTTTGAGCTGATGCAACCCCAACCTAATCCAACCTCAGTCACCAAAAATCTTTGCCAATCCCGATACTCACCTAATAAAAAAGGAAAATCAAAGCAAAATCAAAGATTTATCTTGATTCGCAACAAAATTGAGGTTCGATCTGAGCTGAAGCTGAAGCTCTCGTCCTCTTGGATCTAAAATTGAAGCTTGGAATTTACTAGAGCTTGGATATGAAGCTTTGAATGTATAAAATCAAGTGTTTTTTTTACTACGGTCTGGGTCTGAATTTTGAAACTTTCAATTTATAGAACAAATTTAATCATCTTGATCTTAACCATTTGTTCACGAGATCTTGATTATTTCAAATTTAATCATTTGGTATCAATTGTCTGTTCACGAGATTCATTTCATGCTACATGCTGCAATACACGTGAATATTAGGACCCCTTTTTTTCATTTCTACAACCTAAGTTTCGAGCGAAACCCAATGAAAATGACCGAAACCCGCCGAAACTTGTTGTAACCCAGCAAAACCGAGAAACATTTGTTGTTTCCCCCCTTCGAAACATAGTCAAAATGGTTGAACCCAAGTGGTCTCATTGAAACCTCAAACCTTGATTTTCACCTCGCACCAGTTCACCTTCTCCAGACTCAACTTGAATCATAACTAAGAGGGCTAGAACAGCCAAAATCTATATCATATATCCACCAACAAACTAACCAATAATTTGCATAGTAAAGATAATACAAAGTAATACGACAAAAACAAGATCACGAGCATTAAACGCAGTGCAAACAAAAATTTGAAATTATTTAAATGATATAAAGGTAGGACAAAATGCAGCAACATCATGAAACTTGGGCTTTGGTATGGCCCATATCAAGCATTAAACATGTCAGGTGTTAGGTTGTCTTATGGGCAATAATGCTCCAACTAGTAACGTAAAGATTATGATGTGATTATAAAGCTTAAAAGGAAATGAAACAGTTAAACAAAGCTGAAAAATAATAGTTTTTTGTACTACTGGACAGTGCAAGTACATATGAAAACAAACACAAACTAAGTCATACTTCTGATTCTATTAAATAAATTCATAATTTACTGCAAGAAGAAATTTATAATATATAATTCATAATCATTCAACTTTATGCATAGTGATTCAAAATGGATATCCGATTATAAGGCAAATATTGGAATAATTTAACCTATTTCACTAAGGCTAAGCCAATACATCAGAAAATAATCTGCACATGAGCAGATAGCATTATGAGGATCTAAAGGTGCTGAACAACCAATGGACTTACAGTCAGCAACACACTACTAATTTTTGTAAGCACTGCTGGCACCAAAATAGAAGAATTATTAGCAACATATTTTGATGCAATACATGACTCCATGTTAACAAGGCTGGTGAAGTGTCCACGATTAGTGAATGAGCAAGAAAAAATTTACAAGGACAATTAATAGCAGTTTGAACAGAAATAAACCTATCAAGGCACACACACACACACACCCCCCCCCCCCAAAAAAAAAAAAAAAAAAAAAAACACACACACACACACACAAGAGGTACATTCCTTTATATCTCTTCATGATCGGGAATATATGTTTAGCTGTGTATCTCATATGTTGAATGCCCAAATAATACATAAGCAGCTAGTAACAAGTTCCATGCCACATACCAGGCTGCCAGGTGACAGACGCCAACTAAAACTAGGTCACAATTGATAAATAGATAAATATGTGCTTACCAAATCTAGAGACCATAAGAACAGTAATCCCACCGATATATACAATACTTGTAGCTGAGAAAGCCCAAATGCGAACCATGCTGAAAGACCTCCTAAAACTGCAGCAAACTGGAGATTTCTCTCTATCGAACCTAAAGTAACATCCACTGGTGACAAGAAAGAAGATGTATCTATTCCATTCAACTTCAACTCATCCAGGGTATAGAGTCTTTGTGGCACCTGCAGTCCACTTTCGAATATATAAGAAACGCCATACTTTATCAACTATATAAAAATTGCACTCACTCACACAAAAAGACAAACACACAAATGAAAATTTTGACAATTTAATCCTCAAAAGTTTTACTAGATTTTAGTATTTGTGAATAGGTGAATGAGAAGAATGGTGGATATGCTGTGTTACATGGAAATTGTTAATAACATACAACTTACTTAATAATTGTACAAGTATATATGGACTGCAGAACTTCGCATAATAACCATGGCTGGTTAGAATTACCAGAACTATAATATAGCAAGATCTAGCAACAAATGGATCAAATGACTACAAACATTCATGAAATAAAATTCAAGAAAGTTATGCATGGTCCAATATATCGGTTTAGGAAAGACTAAATTGCACGCAAACAGAGACCAATTATATAACAGTAAGCCAGTGTGAGTCAAACAGCTACAGGAGAGGCTATTCAAATCTATAACTGGAATTAACCAGAGTATAACTACAGTTTAAATAGCCAGTGTCATCTCTATTATACAGTATTGTATCATGCTGTAGAACTGCCACCAAGGCATGAATACTTCAACCAACAGCATCCTAAATTATTGAAGGGTTTGCAAGCTTGCATGACACAGAAACAGTACATGACAAAGAAACGATTTATGATAAATTGGCAATGCCATCATAAAAATCTCTTATCGGACAAAACATGCAATTTTTTAAAAATTACATTTACCATTTTATTTACATCAGAACACTATCTAACTCGTGTGGTTACCTAGGCAAGGAATTTAGTACTTATACACAGAAAATAGAGTGCAGATTTGACAGTCACAAACAGAAACATGGAAATAATCTTGGCAAGTCATGCAACATATCTAGCGCACATTTTGATGGGAAATATGGTCGAATCACCTTTTAAGATCTCTTGAATTTGAACCACCATCACCTATATGCATTTTGATGGGGAAATGCTCTGATCATGATGATACTGATGTCACAGATGTAGTTCTGTTTGTGTTGGTTTGTGCCTAAGCTGTTTCATGCATATTGTCAACATTTACTACGAACATCTATCTATTGAGAGAAATTTCTGGATAGAGTCAGATTATAGAACCAACCAGCTTAATGTCCCTAAAATTATAGATCAAACATGGGCAAGTGACGAATTTTACAGATCAAAGGTCAAAGGGCACAGCGGATCAAGTGTAAACCCAACCCTCTTCGCCTTCTGATGGAATGAAACAAACATAGAGGAAAAAAACAACACTGGCTAATCAAATCAAATACCTCTTGAAGCAGAATGATTGAGAACCAAGCATTCTTCGCTACTTTCCGGTGTGTTCTCATCATCAAACCCACAAAAATGTTATGAACCTAAAGATACCATTTTTATCTCAGGAGCTTGTCATATATCTCAGATCACGGAATTCCAAAGCTGAGTCATTTCCAGTGGATACCCAGATCAGGCACATTGAGGTAGAAATATTGACTATGAAGCTAATATCTGGTATAAGTCTCGTTCATGGGGGAACGCCACTTATAAGGGAGGTACTGAGAAACCTTTACTTGATTATCATTTAAACTGGGGAAACTCCTTTAAAAAATAGACTCATCCCAAATGGTTCTAGCATACATTATCAAAACACATTAATCTGCCTAGGAGACCAAATAGCAAACGGTGCAACAACAGAAGAACAGACACAGACACTGTTGTGGTCATCATCAATGCTAGGGCATGTTCTTTTCCTCGAATGTGGGCGAGAAAATGGGGAAAGCCCATGTGCGCCCAACTGTAGCTCAGATTCCCACCTTTATTTCTCAGTGTGTGTTCTTTTGCGAGATTGCGAGAAGGAGAATATTGGCTGAGCTGGCGGGGGAAATTGGGAATCTCATGGCCTTGTGTTTTCTCCGTGAAACCCGGTGATTACGCTGGATTTTGCTCCTCTCGTGGGTCCCACTGCTGTGTTATCACCTCCCACCTACCCCGTGTGCTGCCTTCCTCCTCCCCTTCTCACAGCTGCAGTCGCATGGTCCATTAGCAATTTTTGGGTGAAAACGCTAAAAAATTACTTGTTTTAGATCAGAAGCCAAAATACTCAAGAAGCTACTCCCCTAACCGACAGCAAGAAGCCGTGGGCACTCCCGACGATCCGCAAAGATGGGGATCTACTTCGGCAACCCAAAACGGCTCCGACGACCTGCGAAGCAAGGAGGAGGTAGCTTATTAGGGATTTCGTACAAAGATCAATCGTATTAACAAGGGAAGGGGAAGAAAAAACCACAACTTTACCTCCTCAGATCTGAATCCCTCATTGACTGCAAGATGGGCACTCCCGACGACCCTCTCAGATGGGGATCTACTTCGGCAACCAAAAAGGCGATCGAGCTTGCTGCGGAAGGGGACTGAGCAGCATATCGTCGATGTAGACCTCCAGATTTCTGCCGACCTGTGGGTGAAAGATCTTGTTCACCATCCGTTGGTAGGTCGTCCCGGCGTTCTTCAGTTCGAACGACATCTTTGTGTAGCAGAACGTCCCCCAGTCGGTGATGAACGACGTCGTGATGAACGACGTCTTCTCCTCGTCGCGGGTCGCCATCTAGATTTGATTGTAACCTGAGAAGGCATCCATGAATATCAGTTGCTCGTACCTGGAGGCGTTGTCCACCAGATGGTCGATCCTCGGCAGCGGGAAGCTATCTTTCGAACAGGTTTTGTTGAGATCAGTGAAGTCCACGCACATCCGCCATTTGCCATTGGGCTTTTTCATCATCACCACATTGGCAAGCCAATCAGGATAGCTTACTTCTCTGCTAAACTTGGCCTCGAGGAGCCGCTCCACCTCCTCATCCGCAGCCCGCATCTTCTCTCCCCCGGCGCTCCGCTTCTTCTGCCGGACTGTGCGAGCTTCCGAGTTGACGTGTAGCTCATGAGCGATAACCCCATTGGTATGGTTGACAGTGCATATACAAAGTCTTTGGTAGCTAAAATTTATTTCTTTGCTGCAAAGGTGTGTGTTTGTGTGTGACTGTGTGTGTGCACTGCAAAAATGGGGTGGAGCTGTCGAAATTTGGATGAATTCCTCCTTTATATGGGTTTCAGCATCCGCTAATACAGGGGTGTTGACACCTTGTAGGGTTCAGTAAACCCTAATTTACATGCTGACATTGGCGTGAACAGTCGACGAGACCCACTATGTCGCCCACGGTCTTGCAAAAGAACATGCACTTATATGTTTGATGCACTTCATACACTGCATGACTACGCAATCCAACCCAATTCAAGCAAGTTGAACCCTTACATTATGATGGAGATGACTTGGGTGGAATTGTGTTCCATGGATCAAAAAAAATTTATATCATTTTCATGTAAATTGTGCCTTTGCTAATTGCAGTTTTTATTTGTTCTATCCGTTTCATGCCAGTATTGCCGCGTATGATTGTTGTATTGGGTTTTTTTTTGGGAACTGCAAATGGGAAAAAATAACTCAAAATGCACTCATTTTATTTAGGGGTTAACCTTACCTAGGTTCACCACACCCCACAATCCAACCTTCCTCATCCAACTTTCTTCAACCAAAAGAACACACTTCACGGAGTGGGCCCCACAATCAACTTTCCAACTCCACAATCCAACCCACTTTCTACCAAAAGAACACACTACACCAATTTTCTCTCCCCCAAGATTCCACCCCCTCCAACTTTCCCAATTTTCACATTTCAACTAAGGGCATGTTCTTTTGTCTGATTGTTGGGGAGGAATCTCGTTTTTGTTACTGTTTACAAGAATCCGACTTCAATTTCATTCGGCATGTTCTTTTGTGCGTTGATTTCTTTGGGGGTTTTTGCCTACGTGTCATCTGTCAGAGGGATTCTCGCGAGGCAATTGCAATCCGCCAATTTCGCTGGGATTACAGAAGAAAACGAAGCCATTGTGGGCCCGTCTCTTCCCTCCGACCAATCAAAACAGCGCGGGCTTTTTTATTTTTTTTTTCGCCGCTTTTCTTTGCTGACTCGCGTGCCATCAAATGGGGCCCACTGCTATTAACAGTTTGGATTAGCATTTTTTGCACCGAATTAGTTATTTTAATTATTAATTAGTTAATATATTAATTAATTAATTTAGATTTTAGTTTTTAGTTTAGATATGAATAGAACAAATTAAATTTGGGTGGACCCCACACCACTTTTCACCTCAAACTTTCTTCAACCAAAAGAACACACTACACGGAGTGGGACCCACCTTAACTTTCCAACTCCACAATACAACCCTACTTTCCAACAAAAGAACACACTACACACCAATTTCTCTCTCATCAGATTCCACACTTCTCAACTTTCCCTATTATACTTTCCTACAAAAGAACAGGCCCTAAAGAACAGGCCATTGCATCCATCCAAACAAGAATATGTTATCAAACATTACCAATATGAACCTGTTATTTTTCAGACTGAAAATAACCATCTTAAAAATACATCCAATCATCCAGCCATTATCGTCCATATGCATAAACATATGGTAGTGATAATGACAACATGCTATCATTCTGATATATTTTTTATTTCCTAGACGTTGCAAGCTAAATCACATTAACTGTGAGACACATCATTGCATATCTTGATAAAACTACATGGTTCCTCCTAAATTTATAAAAAAATTTAAAAAAAAGGCATCACACAAGAAGCATGATCTGAGTCTGTAGTCAATAAGAGCAAATATTTTGTAGAAGCTGATCAATCAATAAGATCAGTCTTTGAGTTGCTAATATATTTTACTCAAATTCAGTTCTCAGTTTCCTATAAACAGGCATCTCAATCATACAACCAGCCTATGCAAAGCAGGCAGAAGATTGATTGAGCAATTAAACACAAAATTGAAGCAAACAATACAACAAACTTCAAAAATAAAACAACAAGAGACAGACAGTTGCCAACCTGCCTTGCTGCTCCAAAGCACATTAGACCTCCAGGCTTTCCCTGCAATTCCTTGACCAGAGACAGTGCACCCCTCTCGTTTCCCTGCTTCAGCTCATTATCGACTCTCTCCAAGATGTGCAACCTCTGATCAGTGGGCTGAAGGGATTTTGCAATAGATTCAGTAGACTTGACAGCTTTGATGGACAATAACCTTGGCCTGAGATTAAGATAGGAACCATAATAATAGCACACAAAACTCATTTCCCCAAAGAAACAAGGGATTTCTTTAGATGAAGATGGATATTAACCTTTTTTCACATAGAACAATCAAGGACCACAGCTCCACGAAGCAAACTGTCATCCACAGAAACAGACCACAAATTTAAGCCACACAAATAGCCGGATGCAAATACTGAGAAAAAGAAATAAGAAATCAAAATTAAAAATGAAGCTATTTATCACGAGAGAAAGCAGCAATCAGCAAAACTTCCACTTTTTAAACAAGCCAGAAACTTTGAATAAAGATTATACTAACATCAAAATACCAACATATCAACCGCTCAAACTACCACCACAAAGACTCTATTGCAAAAACACGAGCAAAGAACCAAATCATCATCTTTTCATTGATTCCACATCATTATCATTATGAGAAAGTCTGTATCAAGCCCACAACCAAAAACCAATATTACATAAAGTCAAAACCTTCATCAAAAGAACAAAAAACACACACTAATATCACAAGCTTTCCCCCATTGAAGCCCCCCAAAGGGAAAAGCCCTAAAACTCCTGTGATGCAGACCCAATCTCCCCCTTCCCTTTTCCAGTCTTCTTCGGCAAAAGAGTCTGATGAATGTTGGGCAGGACTCCACCATTAGCAATCGTAACAGTGCCCAAAAGCTTGCTCAATTCCTCGTCGTTCCTCACTGCAAGCTGAATGTGCCTTGGCACAATCCTGTTTTTCTTATTGTCCCTTGCTGCGTTCCCAGCCAATTCCAAAACCTGCATCACACCAATTTAACAAACAATTAGAGAAATAAAGTAGAATAATAACAAGGCAACCTAACAATAATAGCATGTTTAGCGTAGAATTCACTACTCAACCCTAACCTAACAATTGAAAAATCATAATTTGATCCCCCAAAAAAAGCCATATTTCTACACAAACCCCGATGCCACTAACCGATAAACCAATGAAGAGCATCAAAATCCAAAACCTAACCAAAACAGTAAAAGGACCGAATCACATACCTCGGCAGCAAGGTACTCGAGGACCGCCGAAAGGTAAACCGGAGCTCCGGCGCCGACCCTCTCGGCGTACTTGCCGGCCTTCAAGAACCTGGCGATCCTGCCGACGGGGAACTGGAGCCCGGCCTTGTGCGACCTCGACACCGACTTGGAGCTCTTCGGCTTGCCCCTTCCTCCCTTCGTCGCTGCAGCGGAACTCATCTTCAATCGATCGAGAAGGAATCAAGAGAGATGAAAGGAGCGAGCTTTGATATATTAACGGCGAGCTTGAGGGTTTCAGACTTGAGTATGAGGAGAGCGATAGGTGGCGTTATATAGATGTAGACGATGCGTTCTAATTGGCCGATGAAGGTTGGCGAGGATAGCCAGCGTGGACGGTCAGGATTGAGCTATAGATACAGTGGGGGGAACCCGTGGCGCGCGTTGGTGATGGTTTGCGGGAAAGAGGAACGCTGACGTCACAACGAACTTCTGGCTACAGTTCATACTGGGCCTGGCCCGGCCCAATAAACGACTAGTTTCTTCATAATCCAACTCGAAGTTCAGTTTTGGACGTAAAACTAAATCTGAATTTCAAAATGGATTAATAATTAATTTTCCTTCAGAAATTCGGCAGATTCGGATCATCTTTTGGATTTCGACCATATCATTGTTTCAACATTATTGTGTGACCAGGCCAATTGGCTTAGTAGTAATCGTGTTTCCTTTCTTGTGAGATGTCGATAAACTTTCTGTATCAAAAAAACATTATTGTCTACATAAATAAACAACCAACTTGCTCTTCCTCATGCATCATTAAAGCTCTTAATTTTCATTCTTTCCTGGGCAATCATATAGATAACTATTAAAGTTTCAAGAACAAAAATACCACTTGCTCTTTTTTCGGGTTTGGGTTGGGTCATCTGCACGTTGGACGATTTGATCGTCCAACGCATGGTCAGCTGTAGGTTTTGATTGTATTAATTACCATCTGCGGTCCTCCCAACGCCGCCCCTCTTTTCCCGGCGATCCTCCCACCTCCGCCCCACCCATCCCCTTGTTTCCCCGAGTCTTCTTAACAAATTCACGGGCACCGGCGCAATGACATAAGCATTGGATTGTTGTGTGAGTTTTTGGTTAGTTATGTCCAAGTGTGGGCATCCTCTGGCAACACATGTTCTCGGTTGATTGAATTGTGAATGGTTGGCCGATGAAGCTTCCGGTGTTGAAATTCTATTCTCATCTATGCCGAAGTTCAAATGCATCGTGCATTGCTGCAGATTGAAGTTCTTTAACTTTGATTCTTTCCTTCGGGGACTTGCTTGTCAATCATGATTTGCTGTTGGCGGCTAATGTGGAGCTGAAATTGTTGGAGGCGG
Source organism: Scilla litardierei (assembly GCA_030789695.1). NCBI lineage: Eukaryota > Viridiplantae > Streptophyta > Magnoliopsida > Asparagales > Asparagaceae > Scilla > Scilla litardierei. The sequence continues at coordinate 10,495,790 of CM061137.1, read as the reverse complement.
GGGTGGGGCGGAGGTGGGAGGATCGCCGGGGAAAAGAGTGGCGGAGGTGGGATGATCGCATGTCAACGAGGGGCAGAGGCAGAGAGTGTTGCAGGGAGAAGAGGGGCCGGGGTGGGGCGGATGTGGGATGAGCTTTGGGGCAGAGGAGAAGGTGCTGGGAGAGGGTAATTAATACAATCAAATCCTACGGCTGAGCACGCGTTGAACGATCAAATCGTCCAATGTGCGAAGGACCCAACCCAAACCCCCATTTTCATATTTAATTGGTTATTAGTTTATATTAATTTGTGTTTTAGTTATTGATAATAACCTATTGGGTTTTTTAGATATATGTCTCCTAAAAAATGGGTTATTTTAAAAGAGTCCCTCATTTAATGGCTTTTACAATTTGGTCCCCTAATTTAACTAAATCACTACAAAAGAGTCCCTAATTTTTTAAAACCCCGATTTTGCCCCTCCATCTCTCCTTCCTCCTCCTCCGACGGGCTGCGCGCGCGGCGGGCTTCGCCTGAAAAGAGGGGGGCTCGCCGGAGAAGGGGGCCGCCCCCCATTCGCCTGAGAAGGGGGGGCTGCCCCCTCTTCTCCGGCGAGGGGGCGGCTGCCCCCTCTTTTCAGGCGACGCCCGCCGCGCGCGCAGCCCGTCGGAGGAGGAGGAAGGAGAGATGGAGGGGTAAAATCGGGTTTTTTAAAAATTAGGGACTCTTTTGTAGTGATTTAGTTAAATTAGGGAACCAAATTGTAAAAGCCATTAAATGGGGGACTCTTTTAAAATAACCCATTTTTTGGGGGACCTCTATCTTAAAAACCCTAACCTATTACGTTGAAGATTTACAGGAGTTGTTTCTCGCACACACCCACTTAGTCAAAAGTTTGTCATTCAAAATTTTACCATGTTTTACGCTCGTCCACCCCCCCCCCCCCCCCCCCCCCCCCCCGCCCCGCCGACGGGTTTTTATGGTTTGTAATAGGCGTGGGAAGATGGAGAGTGGGCGAAGGAGGGGGCTGGGGCTGGCCTGTGTTGTTGGGGGATGGGGCAGCGGCAAGGCTAGGGCGGTGCTGTGTTGGCGGGGGAGGGGGGCGGCAGTGTTGGGGAGGTCAGATGATGGGGCAGAGGAGGGGGTGGGGGCGAGGGCGGCAGATGATGGGGGCGAAGGAGGGGGAGATGGCGAAGGAGAGGGCTGAGGAAGATGAAGAGGGTTGGCGGAGAATGGCGGGTCTGGGTTGTCGGAGGATGGGGCGGTGGATGGGCTGGGGAGGTCGATGAATGGGGCAGAGGAGGAGGAGGGGGCGGAGGAGGGGGGTTGTGGCGGATGAAGAGGGTTGGCGGAGGAGTCAGGGCGGGGTTATCGGAGGGGGTGTTGGGTTGTCAGAGGAGGGGCTGGAGAGATCTGCGGAGGGGGCGGTAGAGGAGGCAGTGCTACAGAGGTCGGCGGAGGCGGCATCGTCGCCGCCTGCCGATGGTCGGCCTATTTACTCACCGCGCACAGCCGGGACATTTTTGAATGGTTGTGCACGGTGAGAAAATTTGAGTGGCAAACTTGAAAATAAACGGTTTCTCGGTTGTGCGTGAAAGTAAAACGGTGGGTGCACGAGGCAACTCCCTTAATATTTTCTGCGAATTCTCTTTATTTCTTTTATGCCAGCAACACAATATTTTATATTGCTTAATGTTGTAAATGTCATGATACATTTATAAATACCTTTAAGAGTTCATAATATCTTTTACTCTTTTTTTTAACGAGTTCTAATATTTAATGTACACATATAATAAGATACTACTATTATCATATGTTAAATTGAGTATCGAATCGTGGAATATAATGTACATGTTAAGGCTCGTAAGTCATTAAAATTGAGACGCGAGGAAATGTCTAGATGCAACATGATCCAAAATGGAATCCTTATTCTAATCAAAAAAAAAAAAAAATGGAATCCTTAACAGTAGAGATTTTGGATGCTTGACACGCAAATGCATCGGACCATCCTTCAAATTATGCAACCGCTGAGGGCCCAAGCGTTCAACCTTGTAGGTCGATGCTTCGGATGGTAAAAATCGTTGTAAATTGAGCTCCGGTGCTCATCATAGCAGTTGAATCATCCGGATGCCTCGGTGGAGGCCCGGGTTCGAATCCCACTACACATGTCCTCTTTTTAATTTTCTTTATTTTCCAGCTTTTAGGGCTCCGATGGATACCTAGCTTCTCCGTGTTTGGGGTTAAGCAAACAGGGCGGGTATACCCGTGTTCCACGACCCATGTTTCCTGCTTTCCGATGCATCAAAAGAAAAATATTTGTAAATTCGTCCTTCCACGTGCAATAAGGCACCCAACCACATGTAATCTCGTGCGACAGGGCTTCGAATGGCTAATGTCCGAGAAGTTCATACTGATTCGTACTTCGTTTTATATTTACAACAGTACGAAGTGAGATGATAAGTATTTGCTATTATGATTGCAATAAATGAGAATAATGGGTATCATATGACATGTGAGGTTAAGCTTTATATGCGACATCAAAAACTACATCCTCCATTATTTTCTCGAAGGATCGGAACCGTTCATTTTGATGTTTATATTATAAACAACGAAACACCGAATCTCGGATGAATCCAATGAGTTTTGTCCGTTCATCAACCTGTCGCAAAAGTACTATTCATGCAAGACCGTTAAATTTGTGATAGATGGATGAACCAGCAAAACCCTATTGGATTCACCCCATGTTTGTTGTTTTTTGATTTTAGAATATGTAGATCAAAATGAACTGTTTTGATCATTCGAAAAAAGTAGCGATGGTTGGAGTATTGGAGTTGCATATAAGGATTGTCCTCATATGGCATTTGATACACATTATTCTCGCGATAAATACACTATATCATAACATTCATATGAATAAATGTCACCTGAACCATATGAATATATTAAGAACATTCATGCATGTAAATATATTTGTCATAAAAAAAATCTATCAAATTTGATGATCAAATACATATAATCACATGGTGTTGAGATTTGTATGCCCTTGAGACAATTTCATAATTGATACATCTCGTTCTAAAAAATTACTAAGCTATTTGGCAATATTTATCAAAGTAAATTCTTGATGCATTTTGAGTATATCCTGCTGCAAGTAATTGAAAGCTGGCTGTCTATTTGTCCATACAGGGAGGTTCTTAAAGCCATTACAGTTGACTTCATGCTCATGTACTGAAAACTAATACAAAACCCAGCACAAGAGCACGATCACAGCAAGCCAATTTAGTTCTGAAAGGGATCAAACACCACCAAATAAAGCACGCAACCAGGCAAAATTCAAATCTGCAATCTCACCATGTTACTTCACAGCAGGATGATATTCAAGACGATCCAAGTCGTACAGAGGTACAGATTTCAACGATGAATCTGCGGTTAGAATTTTGAGCCTGATAACCAGTTTGTTACAGCTGAATTCCTGGATATACCCAGTGCGAAGTTAACACACTTGATGAACAAATAGGATAGCAAAATAAAACATGCTATCAGCTGCTTCTTCCAAAAGCGTACACAGCGTAGCGTTCTCATTCCGGATCTGGAGAACCACCGGGAACCAACTGCACGGCACACAAACAGGTTTATGCATAAGCATCAGTTTACTCGTTGGGGAACAGGTCAAGTGTTACTCAACGATTAATAGGTAGACCGGCAAACAGGCAGATGGGAGGATCAATATCATCCCAGAGTCGTCATGAACATAATAGAAGCACAAATCATTCTGAGTTTTATTGCAAAGCTATCAAGGGTCCAAGAGAAACTACAGTTTTCATAACGAACCGTCTATATGAATAACTTGAGAATATACAAACATGCAAAGCTTTCATCTGCGGGATTTAAGATGCCCTTAACCACCTGGATTCATTTTGTGCGGACATCGTAAATCGTCCTTTGCAAAAGCTTATATGAAATTTTGGTATTTTTGCCTTTTGAGCATATTTGAGACTCGAAAAGGCCTTGAAAGGCCAAAGGACTGTGGTCCAGCGGCGGCATTTACATCCGCTTCCCAGTGGGGCAGCCATGGATCGATCTCTGGTGGACGCGGAACGCGCGCGTGCCTTTAACCAGCTTTCCGATGTATCAAAAAAAAGGCATTGAAAGCATTTGCCGTTTGGAGCATATATCGAACATTTATGAGTTAAACGTTCTACAGCCCATCAAGTAGTTTTAAAATGACAGTATTTTGAACCCAAATTTTCCGTAGCACCTCATCAGCTATATTATGGCATGTGCACTGTTAATGCAGGTATTGTACTCGTGTACTACCATTACATGGTTACCGACCATAGCAATTATGAATAAAAAAAACCCAAACGAAAAGATTTCTTGTTCCCAGAATGCGAACCTTTGCAAGAGAAATATATTAATCACAATCCTTTCAAGTGGTGCATGCTAGAATGATGTTAGGAGGTTGTGAAAATTATCAGATATATTTTCTTTCAGTGTTCAGAAATTGCAGTTATGTGGGCACATATATCAACTGTAATTATCACTAACCTTGGGGTGTCAATTGGTACTAGGGATGGTAATGGGCATGCCCAAAGCCCGATTGGGCATGCCACGTTGCCATCCCTAGTAATCCTTCATTAACAATAAAGGATTAGTATGAATGGCAATGTGGCATGCCCAATCGGGCTTTGGGCATGCCCATTACCATCTCTAATTGGTACCCAACCCATTTTTGTGGGTATGGGTGATGCCTTGAGCAGGTTTGGGTATGAATCAAATCAGGCCCGCCAGGTTTAGATTCACGCAGCTGATCCGGTCAAGCAAATTCTAAACAACCCAGCCCAATCAGCCAATCTCACCTCCGCCACAATATATCATCTTACATGGCATATATCCCTCTCCCCTCTCACACCCTGTCACATTATAAGCTTTCAAGTTCATTCTTCTTCCCAGTTTAAATGAATAATTTCTTTTGAAACACCCCCTTCCCTAAAAGAAAAGAAAAAGAAAAGGACGACAAAAAGCAATGCTTAATTGGATTTTGATTTAAAATCTTACGTTTGTTTGTCTTCATTTCTCCTTAGGCCAACATTTTTTTATTCCAAAAAAATAACCGGGGGGGGGGGGGGGGGGGGGGGGGGGGGGGGGGGGGGGGGGGGGGGGGGCAAGTTGCTGCTTGTTAAGTAAGAGGGTTGACTAGTCTGTTAAGAATTAGACGACATCTCCATTTGCTCTCTTAATTCATCATGTTTTAATTATGGCTATCAATTATTCTTAAAAGTAATTAATTGTGAAACATTATAGAATGTTTGATAAAAATGATGATGGAGTAAAGGAGGTGATCGTTTTGGTGGATGAAGGGATGGTGGTGGTCGGGCTAACGAGAAGAGAAGAGGAAGAATGTGATGATGGATATAGACTATAAGAAAGAGATGGAGAAGTTAGTTATGGTGGATAGGATTACCAATCAGGAATAGGACATGTGTTACTCTAAAGAAATGCAGTGCTTAATTGGATTTTAAGTTAAAATCTATTTGCTTCTTTTTTTCTCTTTGGGCCAATGTTTTTTCAGTTGCAAAAGAGAAAAAACATGATGGTTCTTCTCTTCATATAACCCAAAGCCAATCCATATAACCCAAAGCCAATCCGATTACTTAATTATGTCAAGCGGGCCTGGAAGGGATTACCCAGATTTTTTTTCCTGTATGGGTCACTCCCTAAACCGGATTCTATTCGGGATGGGTTTGGGTATATGGCCTTAACCGGGTTGGGCAAATTTAACGAGACACGAACCCGGCCTGACCCAATTGCAAACCCTAACTAACCCCTATCTGTCATTTATTAATCATATGGTCCCATGGAAGAATGTATAATACCATTAACCCACATGGCATCACCAGGGCTTACATTCTTCCAATACATCTAATTTGGGGGGTTTGGAAGAGATGCGAACAAGGGACATTTACAAAGACAAGGAAAACAGACAAGGATTTATGCGAGATGTACAGTAATTTATTATCAAGCAGATTAGATGCCGTACTGAAATTGAAAGAAACTAACAAAGTAAACCCTTATTGCATGGCCAGAAGAAAGATGGTTTTCGGAATCCACGGGTGAAATATGTTCTCAAGCTTAATCATATTTTTCCAGGTAGGTCTAGGTTTTGCAGTTGATTTTGTTGTTCATTATTTTTACAGGAATGCGAGTAATCATGGGCAACATGGTATCACAGCATAGACTGTAAAAGGGTTAAAATTTATAATGACGGCCCTATTTGGGGTGTTTTTTTTTTGTTTTTGCTTTTGCTTTTTTTGTTTGTTTGTTTTTTGTTTTTTTTTTTTGGGGGGAGGGGGGGGGGGGGGGTTACTAAGTTGAGGAAACACTATAAAGCACGTGTAAGTCGATGAAGAAATAGAATTTAGCACTAAGGTTATGCCTCAATCTTAACGAGAGGATTTGCATAATGGACTTCCTTTGAAATGAATAGAAAAGTCCACGGCTGGACTGCTGCAGGGCATTATTCAGCAGTGCAGAGCTATATTTAGTTGCTGGTATTTTAGCTTTAATGGGTCCCGTTCTGAACATTTAGCTTGAACTGTTTTCACAGCTTGCCCCTGGAAAAAGAAATTAATTGCTTTTCATTCATGGATTTCGATTGAACCATCTATTCACCATTGACCATACTAAAACATCCATTAGAACTCTGGGGCTTTTTAAAAAATAAATTTGGCCATACATCTTGAGAAATAGAAGGGAACGAAATTATTTTTTTTAATTCTGGGTCATTTTTAAGTATTGCAGAGTAAATGGATAACTAAAAAAGCACAGTACTAGCAGACAAAGGCATACGGGCCTTACTCGTTACTAATCAGAAATGTTATGAGGACATTACTTGTTATTCAGAAATGCTATGCGGACATTACTTGTTAATCAGAAATGATGTACGAACCTTATTACTCTGATAGGATGGCCTAATTTGTTGCTAAGTCATGAGTTCTTTCAATCCTCTATAGGAGGAAGTCTGGGGGTTAACACACATGCGCGCAAGAGGGGGGTGTTCACACACACAAAAATCTGTGTAACATATAAAGTACCCGAGCAATACCCATTTGAGTACTAGTAGCATTAGTCTCTCAATTAATTGGGCAGCATGTTGGATGACCAGAACCAGACCACCCACTTATCTCGTTGTTGGAAATTTCACAAATTTAGGTTGGTATTAGATTGAAATATCTTAATGCTGTCTATAGTATGGTTGAGTTAGAATTGCCGCCAATCCTACCCTATGCTGATTGAACACAAAACTAACCAAAGTCGCATACAGAAGTTCTATTTTTCATACATGACTTAAGTATATGCAATTATATGATGTCATGGTTTACAATTTAAATTAGGAGATTGTTAGGATTGGGGTTCATGGCCATAATGGCAGATCTATAATTTTTGGACACGGACACGGTGGTGTTTTTGTAATTTTGGGGTCGAGTGGCAGATTTGTAATTTTAGGTAAAACCCATAAATTTAGAGGCGACGGTTCAATAGGAGTCTTATTATAAATAAATGGAAAGATTAGAGAGGGTGTATATGGAGTTTCGAGAAGAATTGAGAGAGCTAGGATAGATCCCCTAGATCTAGTGAGAGAGTTAGGCTTTATCACGAATCAAAGCTAAGAGAACGGTTCGCCTCTCGAATGTCGCCAACCTTGCCTTTGTATTTCATTTTTTTATCAATAAAAATTCCATCTTTTCCCCAGACCACATCTTTTTCATCGTAAAAATCCCACATTTCTCATAAAAATCCCATCTTTTCCATAAAAATCCCATCTTTTCCATAAAAATCAGATCCGGATCGTATCAATTTGGTAGCTGCAGGCAAGCCTACAAGGCAGCCGCATGTTGTGGCCTGGCCAGTCGCAGGCTGCAGGCAAGCCGCCGTAAACTGCGGCCTGACCTGCAGGCCCCCAAGGCATGTGCACAATCTTTCAAGGGCTGTCATGGCCCGATGACGCTCCTCGGAACCCGTCATGGCCCGATGACGCTCCTACAGGACCTCGTGGCCTAGGGTGTGCACATGGACAACCTCCCGAGCTTCAGTGTTCACGGATGACCTTCCGAGGTGCTTGACAACTACTATGTCTTTCATCCGGACTTTGTAGAGGACGATGGATACATTAAATGGCATTTTGATCCAGGAGGGGACAAGCACCATCAGTCTGAGTGAAATAGCACATGCACTTCATGCACCACCTTAACGATAATGTGCTTTTTAGGGGCAGAGTAGTGTTAGGATTAGGGTTTATGGCAACAATGACAGATCTGTAATTTTTGAACACTGGATATTTTTGTAATTTTGGGAGTCCAGTGGCAGATTTGTAATTTTGGGTAAAACCCATAGTTCATCGGTATTATGATAATTTAGGAGTGACGACTCAATATGAGTCCTATATAAATAAAAGAAAAGATTAGAGAGGAAGATATGTGAAGTTTCGAGAAGAATTGAGAGAGAATAGGGTAGATCCCTTGGATCTAGGAGAGTTAGGCTTTATCTCGAATCAAAGCTAGAAGAACGGTCCACCTCTTGAACATGGCCAACCTTGTCTTTGTATTTCAATTTTTTTTATCAAAAACAATTGCGTCTTTCTCCCAAATCCCCTCTTTTTCACCCTAAAAATCTCACATTTCTCATAAAAATCCCATCTTTCCTATTTTTATCTCAAAAATCAGATCTGGATTGTTGATTGTATCAACAATCTCCCTACTGATAGGTCTGGCCCATCACAATAAGAACAATAAGACTAGGATACGACAATATTAAACACGTGGCTTTTGACTACTTTAAATTGATAGTTCAAGTAGTTAACCGGATTTGACCTCATAATGGATAGGGGGACCCTGGCCACGCCAACCCAATCTGATCAAGTTGCTTAATATGCATATAATACGCACGAAAGCATTGTTCTGTGGTGGGCGTGTCTGAGCATGCTTAGGCATTGCGTAAAGAGATTTACATCATGTGCCAAACATGCATGCAATAAAACTATTCATGTATGGCAATATGGAAGGATTTGTATAACTGTACACAATATATCATTGTCCTTCACACCTCGTGAAGTGTTCTGGTTGAATAGCATCAATTTGCATAACAAAAAACTAAATAAATTAGCAATTTAAAACTTCTAGCGATAGATTGTCTGAAAGACTCCGGCCATTTTCTAGAACCAGCTATGTTTATAGCACAATGTAAATCACATCTTTTTTAAATCTCATTGCTGCAATAAGTGCAAGCATGACGAACAGAAGCTTACTGCTGAATTATGACTATAGTAAGAAAATAGTTTAACCAGTTAACCTGATTTGACCTCATATTGGACAGGGGGCACCCCGGTCATGCCAACCCAATCTGATCACGTTGCTTAATATGCATATAATACGCACGAAAGCATTGTTCTGTGGTGTGCATGTCTGAGCATGCTTAGGCATGGCGCGGAGAGATTTATATCATGTGCCAAACATGCATGCAATAAAACTATTCATGTAAGGCAATATGAAATGGTTTGTATAACTGTACACAATATATCATTGTCCTTCATACCTCGTGAAGTATTCTGGTTGAATAGCATCAATTTGCATAACAAAAAACTAAATAAATTAGCAATTTAAAATTTCTAGCAATAGATTGTCAGAGAGAATCCAGCCATTTTCTAGAATCAGCTATGTTTATAGGACAATGTAAATCACATCTTTTTTCAATCTCATAACTGCAATAAGTGCAAGCATGACGAACAGAAGCTTACTGCTGAATTATGACTATATATGAAATAGAGTAAGAAAATTGTTATGCTGGCTTACTGCCAAACATAACAGAAGCTTCCTGCTGAACATAACAAAAGATTAAGTTAGCTATGTTAGCTTACAATGGCAATGTTGTTTCCATTCAGTAATATCTGATCCAACTTAGTGATTCGGCGCCCTTCAGCTGTAATTTCACTAAACCACAAAACAAAGGTCTTTTCAGCAATCGAGTTATCAAAAAAGAAACAGAAAAAAATCATGTGTGTTAGATCTTCAATTGATCGACGTGAAAAAGACCATATTCTACGAGCACAGCTATAGAATTAGGACAGTCTTATTTTCCAGTAATTCAAACCAGTAACCAAATCGTGAAGGGAAGAAATGATAATAGTGAATAAAATTTTGATCAAAAAATAAGCAACCATCGACAGTTTTGCACAAGGATGGCCTATGGCTGGGGCACAGCAAACAGATCAATGAAGCATGGAAACATGAAGAGCGTTTGCCCCACCACAAACACTGTGAACCCACCACACAAATGAAGCACTCATAGACTGAAAGGAAAGATAAAGATCCAGCGAGTTTAGTATTTGCTTTTCCCCCCATAAATGCAGATCCATGTATGCCTAATATTGGCTTCCCTAACATATCATGAAAACAAGAACTACGTGGATAGCGATGTTCTAATTGCCAGAAGAGTTCAAAACAGTTAACTCCAATAATGTTCTAAGTGCCAAAACAGTAAACTGTGACATCCAACGTAGTTTGTCCATGTGGTCCCCTATATGTGTTCCCCTCAGTCCCCAGATGCACATGCAAGTCATGGATATGAATATCTGGTGCCTACGTTCCGTACATAAGGAAGCTCATGTACCCCAAAAACAAATTGTGCATGAGGCCAAACAGTCAGAAATGAAACAGCCTTTTTGCAGAAGAATGCTCGAAAAGAAGTTATTTCTACAAAAATCATTGTAAGCAACATAGCATATCGTGCTTTACGCAACCATATACAAACCCACTACAAAGATAATAGCAAAAAGAAAATGCTTTCCATATTTGGCCATACAACATTAGGTTAAAAAGGTAAAATCAGGTTTCAATATGGCCGTAATTTTGATTATTTCAACAAAAATCCGTTTTACATATATTAAACTTGCTTCTTTTTGTGAAACAATCTACAGTGATTTTAAAATAGAATAATGGGTATCACATGACAATGGAGGCTTAGCCTCATATACCAAGACACAAAAGTGGGGAAGTACAAGCCGTATTTGTTGTGCCGCCCACTTTTTTGTGTCTTGGTATATGAGGCTAAGCCTCCATTGCCATATGATACCCATAATTCTCATTTTAAAAATATGATTTTTCATATCGATATATAATTTCTACCATCAAGCAATATCATCACTCTGCCATAGACATGTCTCGTTAGTTATAAATGTTAGTACTGTAGGACTAGATAGTGGACATGACCACTCAAGAGTTTTCACCCATCAGATGAATTTTGTTATGAGAGTTCGATTGAAGTCTACATTATTTAAATTGGGGTCCTTCTATCTTGGTCCCTTAGGGTGTATAGCGTAACTATCGAGTAAAATAGGGATAATTATGTGGGAGTCCAAAACCTTAAGCATGATCCGGAGTTCCTTTCAATAATCAGAGAATTCCTCCTCGCCAACCAGATAGAATATAGAAGAAACCCCCTCCTCCTCCCAAATCATGTTATACATGCTATACAGATAGGCAATAATTAACAGTCAATAAGAAATTGGGCGGAATTAAATAAAAATTACATGGAATTAAAAACAAAACCCATCCGACTCTTATGGGAAGGGTACAAAAGAAAAAACCATGAGAGGAAAAAATGAAAAAGAAAGGAAAATGCAAAGAGAAAATCAGGATTCAACGCCAGTCAAATCATGGTGATTTGCAGCACTGGAGCAATTGTGATTTGCAGATGTTGCTTGGAGATGGTTGCAAGTTCAGCCAATGGTATCCCAATCAAGCAAGAAAGACAGAAGAATGGAATTTATGTAGTATGAAAAGTTTAGAAATTGTACACAAGCAGTCTTTGGATTAGACAATATCATCAGCGGTATTGGGCATTACATCCCCGTATAAATATCCGGAAATCATTTTTTAAACAGAGGAGTTCGGGTAGCCAATCAGTTCACTGGGTTTCATGATCAGACTATGCATTTATGCTGCCAAGGCAGACATGTGTGCAACTAAGAAGCAACCAGTAAAATTCTCCTATAGTAGGAAAAAGCTTGGTGCAAAAATGCATTTAGCGCCAAAAATAACAAAAACAAGAGCAACAACAACAATATCCTATGAAATATATTGAAACATCCACACAACCATGTTTAGTTTACAAAATTGCCTACCTTTAGATTTGTTAGCTTGGATTAAGCATCCGTTTGGGGCATATAATGAATATTCGGTGTGCCTTCAGCTTTTTGGTGTGCTGGATATACCAAGGTACTATTGCAAGAAAAGCATTACATGATTGGACAAATATTCATTATTTATATCCAGCGATGAGTTAGGTCTGATTGTTAGTATTAATGTTTGCAGGTTCATGGACAGTGTTCTAAAACACTATAGGAGTCTAGACACCAAGTGGCCACCTAGCACCTCGGGTTGTGTAGAGGGATGCATAAACCGCCTAAAGCCACATAACCAGTTTGAATGCCTAGTGCTCCCATATAGATTGCTTTTTAGACACTGAATATCATTTATCATTCAGACTCTATCCTATATCATGTATTTTTTCCGTTCATTTGCTTTCTTTCAAACCTTCTTGAGTCTCGCCTATTCATACTAAACCTCAAGTGTTTTTTCAACACTAACAGATGAAATTTTGCAACTCAAGCCCAAAATGCTGAACCAAAATCCCTATTCCACATCAATGATGCCTTGAATCTGGTCTTATAATTTGTCCTAATCTCCAGAAGCTTCCAGCCACTCAATCTCCTGCCCAAAATGATCTCTAGTAGACATCGGCCTCCAATTCTATGATTTTAAGATAACAGATCGAAATTTCATAAAAAGCACCATAAGAAAATTAGAAAGGTGTGTACAAGATGCAAGATGACGAAAATGTGGTCCATGAACCCACTTCAAGGAGTTTCTGTTGCACACAATAGACGGTCAATCAAACAAGAGAGATGCCATGCATGGAAAAAGCATTCTTTGGCATAGACCTACTATTTAACCATACTCATATGATTTTCAATGGAAACACCCTTCAACTAACAACTTTGCCAGCTAAAGCTCACTCATTATTTAGCAATGAAAATATTATTCATGTGCCGACCATATCATCAATGTGTCAAAGAAGTATAATAAAAGAAATCTAAAGAGTACCACCATCAGAAATAGACGAATTCAGTATCAGCAGCAGCTTGAACAAAATACATTTAACACATACAAAATATAGTAACAACCATGCCGGCATAACTACCATTAGAGGAAGCAATATCCTTCTTGTTGTCATTGAGTCTTAAAAAAACAGTGCATCCGTTCTAAAAAGGCGAATGGTCCAGCAACCGGCAAACTGGTTGAACTGTTAAGGTCATTGTGAAGCTGATTTGAGTATTCTTCATCATACGATGATTTAATACAGTAATCGCACAGTTTGCGACCTTTTCAGCCACCTACAAAACTAGTAACCTTTCACATAGTTGTCCTTTGCTTTGATAAGCTCATAGTGTTGCTTGTTCAACCAGGTTTGATCTTTGTAGTCTGCACTAATGAATCTGCCCAAACTTGAAACACTTGTTATGTTCCATTTGGACCTCTACAGATTTTAATCACTCGGAAATACTCCCATTAATTTGGGCAATTTTTCTTTCTCCTACAACCTTCACAATTGGCTGACAGGTTACAGCAAACACATCTCTCTTTTTTCAGTTCCATTATTTAGGTTGTTAACAATTCCAGGCAAAACAAACAGTATTCTCGTATACGGGAAAACAACTTTCTCACTCTATTTGGCAAAGCATAAACACAAGAAGCTGCTCTAATTACCAACAACAAAATATGTAAAGGAGCAAGGTTAGGGTGTTTACTATTCAGTGACGTCCTCGAGGACCATGTTGACGTATACATCGAATCCCCTGAGGGTTCCGACGAGCTCCTTGTCACCCTTCATGATCACCCATATCTTCGACCCGATGCACCGATCAATCAGCTCTAACAGAAACAACAAACAACCCGCCTCAGTTCTCAAATCTGTTGTAAATTAGAACCAAATAAAAAGGATAAAAACACTTTATGACTAGAATTTCAGTATAGGAGTGAGTGTGTGTACCTGACGGCAGGAGCTGAGATGGATTGTGGGACATCCTCTTCTTCCTCCCTCTGTTTTCTGGTCGAAGATCTTGGATTAGGGTTTGAAGGCAAACGCTCGCGGGTTGATTAAAGTCGACGGCTTTATAAAACACGGCCGAATGATGCAGAGGTCGACTTCTATCGGATTTTTTACTACTACGACAACGGGAAAAACTCGGGTCGGATCCTACAGGTTGCGCATGCAGATCCAAACTCGCTTCGGGCCAGGGGGATTCGCTTGGCGTTTACATGTCTATGTTCTGATTGTTTGTACTCAAAAGAAAGAGTAGTCATGGCTTAAGTCCATGTCCCTCTATTTATTTATTCATATGGAATACCAAATAGCATGAATTCCAAAGATCCTTATTATACTAACTATTGTGGAGTAATGGATGAATAAAGTGGTGGGGAGGCCAAAGGCCTCCCTCCCTCATAACACCCCCCCTTATTCATCCATTACTTTGGTCTCAGCGTATAAAGTTAAGGGGATGGATACTTCTGAATCTAGAGTAATTGTGTTTGCCGCATTAAAACCTTAGCTGTGGAAAACCCAGTGGGAAAAACCAACAGCTTAAGGAAAAAAAGTACAACCCACAAGTTACTCCCCCTGATCCGTACAAGCTTCAGTCTTGTAGGTCTTTCAGCTGCTGTCTCATACCAATTCTTTTTACAAGTTTTACAAAAATACATATCGGTAAAGACTTAGTAAATAAATCAGCTAAGTTGTTGCATGACTGGATCTGTTGATCTTTGACATCCTCGTTCTTTTGTAGATCTTGCGTCTAGAAGAATTTGGGAGATATGTGTTTTGTTCTGTCGCCTTTGATGTAGCCCTTTTTGGGTTGTGCAATGCATACAGTGTTGGCTTCAAACAAGACAGTGGATTCGAGATCACCAGTATTCAGGCCAGTGGTATCGAGGATGTGTTGGACGACGGAGCAAAACCACAAACACTCTTTGCTTGCTTCGTGGATCGCAATGAGTTCAGAGTAATTGGATGATGTTGCTGTTGTGGTTTGCTTTACCGATCTCCATGAGATAGTAGTTTCTCCGTATGTAAACACAAACCCAGTCTGTGATTTTGTTGTATGGGGATCCGATAGATAACCTGCATCAGCATAACCAAGTAATTGGGAGTAGGCACATCTCTGGTAGCATAGCCCCAGATCTATAGAACCCTGGAGGTAGCGTTGAAGATGCTTTACTCTGTTCCAGTGGTGCTTTGTAGGCGCGGCACTGTGTCTGGTAAGAAGATAAACTGCGAACGCTATATCGGGACGCATGTAGTTTGCCAGATATAGAAGTGCTCCAATGGCACTAAGGTAGGGTACTTCAGGACCCAGTAACTCACCCCCATCTTCCAGCGGCCGGAAGGGGTCCTTATGAACATCCAGTGATCTCACGACCATACGAGTACGTAAAGGATGACATTGTTCCATTCGAAACTTGTTTAGAAGTTTCCTTATATGGTTTGATTGGTGTAACAGGATTCCACCTTGTATGTGTTCAATCTATAAGCCAAGACGGTCCTCGTTTTGCATAGGTCTTTCATTTCGAATGTATGCCTTAGGCTTTAAGATATCTCATTGATCAATGCAGAAGATCCTATGAGATTTAAGTTGTCCACATATACTGCGATGATGACAAATCATGTTCCCGTTCTTTTGATAAAGATATATGGGCAGACTTCATTGTTTGTGAATCCTTACTGTGCAATGAAAACACTTAGTCTGTTATATCACATTTTTCCTGATTGCTTAAGACCATATAATAATCTTTGAGGCCTTACAGAGAAGACGTCCCGATGTCTCTCTTTCACCTCTGGGGATAAATTAAACCCATCTGGAAGTCTCGTATAGATTTCTTTATCTTTATCGCCATATAGATATGCAGTCACAACGTACATAAGTTGCATTTCTAGGCTTTCCAGAAATGATAGGCTAAGCAATAATCGGAAAGTGATCGCATCCATGACCGGGGAATATGTATCTTCATAATCAATCCCCGGCCTTTGGAAAAATCCATGCGCTACAAGGCATGCCTTGTAGCGTACGATCACATTTTCTTCATTTTTTTCTAATGAAGACCAACTTATATCCCACAGGTTTAACACCTACATCTTTTTGGACTACTGGTCCAAAGACTTTGCGTTTCAAGAGTGAGTCCAGCTCTACTCTTATTGCCTCGTCCCACTTTGGCCAATCCACTCTGCGTTTACATTCCGCTAGATATCGTGGTTCGACGTCATCGTCATATTCAGCGATGTGAACGGCAATAGCAAAGGCAAAATCGACGACGACGACTGTGCTATATATGTCCAGTACCTCTCCAGTACGTACGTAATTTAATGATGTTTCTCCTATCATTTCCTGTGCAGGAGAAATAAGGAGGGGAGAGGTTGATGGTCCGAGCTTAGCATCTTGTGGAGGGATCATCGTAATATCTCCAGGAATCTTCCTCTTTCGAGGAACTTTATTTTTTAAACCTGGCGGTCGTCCGCTTTTCAATTGAGATACAACCAAATCTACTGCCGGTGGATTGCATCCATTTTTGTGGATGTCAATCCTAGTTGGCGTGTTGGCAGTAGGGACGTGTGAACGAACAATCTTCTGGTTGTCCGTAAATTTATCCGGCAGTAAATGTACTTTGTTCTGAATGTGAAGGATCTTCAGGATCTCGTCTTTACACAGATTAGTATGCGGATCATATAGAGACAAAGACTTCTTGTCCCAAGAAATGGTCTCAGAAGCGACAGGCTTCTTAGACTGCAAGCCTAGTTTTGGAAAAGTTTTCTCATCGAATTCACAGTCATCAAGACGTGCTTTAAATGCGTCCCCCGTGAGAGGTTCCAGGTATCTAATAATAGAGGATGAATCAAACCCAATATAGATACCCAGATGATGTTGAGGACCCGTTTTGGTCCTCTGAGGTGATGTTATTAGGAAATATACCGCACAACCAAACACTCTCAAACGAGAGATATCTGGTGGTGCACCATATGCTAGCTACATCAGAGATAATATATGGCCACCAGAGGGCCTTATCCTAATAAGTGATGCGGCATGCAGTATAGCATGCCCCCAAGCATCCACAGGAAACTGCGATTGCATGAGCAATAGACGTGCAATCCATTAGAGTATCTTTATAAGAGACTCTGCAAATCCATTCTGGGTGTGAACATGTGCTACAGGGTGTTCAACTTCGATACATGTTGCCCAGCAATAGTCGTCGAAGACTTGATAAGTGAATACGCCCGCATTATCAAGACGTAATTTCTTGATATGGCTATTGGGAAAATGAGCCCGCAACCTAATTATTTGTGCCAATAGCTTTGGGAAAGTTAGGTTGCGGGTGGACAATAGGCACTCTTAAGACCATATCCGCTTAGACCCCACAAATTTTTGATATCCCCAAATCCCCAATTCTGAAATTCAACTCAGACTGTCATCAAACTCAGACTGTCATATAAACTCCATATAAACTCCAATTCTGAAATTCAACTCAGACTGTCCCCGACATCTGTCTGAACCACGGACGCCTGATGAGCATGTTAAACCTCAGATAACCATTTAAAATTCTGTCAGAATTTAGGTGGGGGTTTTAAGAATTGCGTCTAAAATTGGATGGGTTTAGAAACACCTAAAACTCATCTGCATCTAAAACAGGCAGGCTAGAAAGTACTAAAGTATGTTAGAATTGGAAAGTACTGAAGTATCTAAAAATTCTGAAGGGGCTCGTCGGGGTACTGAACCGCCGCCTCGCTCGTCGTCGCAAGAGCTTTGCCGCAACAACAAGATTCCTTCACAAGAGGGAAATTTTGTAGAGAGTATGAAAATTTTGTGGCTCAAAATTTTTTCTAGAGCTTAATCGTACTAATAACGTATTGAAACTCAAAAGAAAGAGTAACCATGGCTCAAGTCCATGGTCCTCTATTTATTCATTCATATGGAATACCAAGGGGCATGAATTCCAAATGTCCTCATTATACTAACTATTGGAGAGTAATGGAGGGATAAAGTGGTGGGGAGGCCAAAGGCCTCTCTCACTCATAACACTGATCATTTTATAAGGACGTTTTTTTAGAAAACCAAAAATTAAAAAATATTAGCAAAACGGACATAAAAATAATTAGCAAAATCGGTTAAGTTTGACCACATCAGCACCCAGTGGGTGATGGATGCTGACGGGACCAGTTTCGAGTTAGCCATAGTTGCCACCCACGACCAAATCGTTTGGCTGTTGTTGGCAACCGCGGCCAACTTTGCAGGAGTTGCGTTTTTGAATGCTAATATACTACAATAATATGTAGAACTTCTTACATGTGGGCTTGCTTGTCAAGTTGTTTAGAGTTCCTAGATTCATGGAATTCCAAATTTATTCCTATTTTTATTTTTTAACATCTAATATAAGAAATAAATATATGTTTACATAATATAATTTGTAAGTGGAATCGTGTTGGTACACTTTGTGTCACGACCTGTTCCCCAGAATACCCGGCATCTAAATTTTTTTTCCCAAGTATCCTGAAGAGTGAGGATGATGAGAGGTGAAAAGAAAGAGAAATGAGAAACTGAACAAGCAGGCCACTGTGCACATGCTAAAATAGTACACGTAAAACTCCACAGTAATATCAAAACGGTCTCATAATTAATATAGATCAACAACCACATATCATATATAACAACTTCCTTTAAGGTACATAGTCCAGATACACCACTACATATACACTATCACTCTCCACCTCCCAAAAAAACCATGTCACACCACAACTACAGCTCGCACCGAGTACTACTCCTGAAACCCAACTCTAAGTCACCTCCAACCATGCTGACCTTGCTACCTGGAAAATGGGGAGGAGCACGTCAATGCGTGCCCCAGTAGGAACCAACTTGAATTTGGAACACCGTTCTAAGGTTATCAAACCACAAGACAAGGCAAGAGAATAAAGTATGTAACCTAAGTAACATACTGAAAAGTAAATAACTAAGTAGGAAATCATACCTGTGGTCCAATGTCGAGTTACTGCAAGAAAAGGGTTAGCACGAATAATAACAACAACAACAACAACAACACAAGTGTTCAAGCAACCATTATCTAATAAGATAAGTGTAAGTGCATGAGGCATGACATAGAGTCACAAGAAACATGCAAAGGGAAGTGGAAGTGCTGCCAACAGGTGGAGTAACACCCAATTTCTTATTTTATTATTTTACAATTGAATTAATTGAAACTTGGGTAAACTGTGTGATACCAGGACCTGGACATCACCCCAAATTTGGGGTGAATATAGCACACGGTGCAGTGGACACTGGCACTGTATAATACCGGGCCTCTCAACTCCCCCGTCCCTGGCAGAAGTGAGGATCTCCTCACAATAACACAACCTCTGTATGTCCTCTCCACTCCCAGTAAAGGCGAGTGGGTATAAAAATCCTCTCCACTACCGGTAAAGGCGAGTTGATATAAATATCACATATCACATAATCATCTCCCAACTTCACAGTTCGGCCTCATATCCACAATTTACTCAAATTTCACTTAAAACCCGGGTTTTGCTAACTCACTCTCATTGGAGAGGATTGAGAATTATTCAATTTCATAAGTTAACATCATAAGTCATGTTATAAGGGCTATGATGGCATGATTACACAATGTCAACGATTTTCATTCATATCGATTCGGGGTCATGCACCAAAGTGACATGCCATCCATCACAACCACGTCATATATCACCATGGGTCAAGCACCAAAGTGACATGCCATCCATCACAACTCATTGATACATCACTTATGAAATCATGCCATACATGTCTCGCAACATCACAAATCAATAACATGGTTCATTGGAGTACATTTCTCATATTTCTCAAATTCTAATTCATTGAGGCATTTCCACAAACACGTGATGGGCGTGTCATGCATGTTCATGTGCACATTAGCAAATCCATTAGGAATACATATCAAGAATCTACCTTGCATGTAACAACAACAATCATGCACTATAGAGTGTGAATTAGCAACACTACACAATTCATAACACCACTTTAGTACTTCAGATTGCTGGAATTTGCAGAAGTTGACAATACATGGGCATATATCATCAGTGTGAATTGAGAATTTGACAAATTGTTCCAAATAAAAGTTATATATATATTAGTACTGAATTCACATATAAAATTCCATGCAAAAATATTACGTAGGTGATTTATGGTGAATTATTTGGTGAAGTGTGTCAAGTCTGTTTTCCAGACAGATTTCAAAACATGTAAAGATTGCTGTTTCTGAGCATGTTTTAGCTAGAATTTCGAAATATAAGCACTCTGATGAAATTATATATAAACTTGTTAAGTTTCCAACGAGACCAAGATCATCAAATTCCATTGTGTGTGCAGGTATAGAGATCAATATTTCTGAACTGGGTCAAGACTGAAGATCAAACAGACAAGTTGTAAAGATGGAATTTTTGCTCCCGATTCTTGAATTGAACATATATAAAAATTTATATGATTTTGCGGTAGAACTTCAAGATATACACGGTCATAATTTTTTTGAACCCTAATTTGAGCTACAATAACCAGAATCAAGGCAAAATCAGGCATCAAGATTTCAGAATTTCAAAGGAGATAACTTTGCTAAGAATTTTTCAAGGGAAATCCATGAAAATTGGATTATGGCATATTAATTTGATTACCACTAATTTATATTGATTAAACATGGTATAAAAACATGATAAAATGAAACCCTACTTAAATTCCAAATCCAAGTTAGAATCCTACCTCAAATTTTGATTTTTTTCCTCGTCCCTTCTCTTCTTTTCTTCTCTACTTCCTTCTCCCTTGAAGTAAGCTTGAACCTCTTCTATCTGAGATTAGAAATTAGGGTTTTTGAGTTGAATAATGAGGGGAAAATGGGAGAGACGTGGCCGGCCATATTGGGACGGAGAGGGAAAGAAAAGAGAGAAGGGGGGAGAAAGTTCAAGAAAAGAAAAGAAAGGGGTTCTTTAATAATTTCTACACAATTCTTCCTTACTCCATAAGCCATGTTTAACTTAAAAAGACTAAAAAATACACTTCCAAAAATGCCCCTCAGCTTTTAGGTATTTACAAGTTTGTCATTACTTTATGCACACACAACATTAGTATGTACGCATGGCAGTTTTAGTCCAAATGACCGTTTTGCCCCTAACCTTTCTAAAAATTTACGGGGGGTTGCCATTGACCCCTAACCCCTTTCACACTAACATGGCTCTCCACACACACATCCACGCACATCCATGCATGCATACATGCATCACACACACTCGTCCGATGCATTTCTGTTGTTGTGTACCCACGACGTCTTTCACACTTCTCCCGCACTCAATCTCGCTTTCTCGTCTCTTAACCACGTATTACGGCCTACTCCCCCTTGTACTACATTATATACATTGATATCCACATTTATTTCATGTCTACGTATGCCCAATAGGTAGAAATACGACGTGTGTTCAGTAAAATACATGTATAGTTCAAAATAGGGCATGACATCCTAACCAACTTAAAATAAAGTCCGTCCTCAGACTTTCTAGGGTGTGAACTCTGCCCAAGGTCAGCTCGATATGATGGTCTTTCTACACATAAAGCACAAACAAGAACACATACCTACCCCACACTTATATACACTATATGCTTCACTGTCATCCATACACATCCGCATCGCACACATATCACAAATACATTCTATTACTTATCTAGTAGCACATCCATATCACTATATGCTTCACTACATATACATACACATATGTCTTTCACATAAACATCTAGGCACACAAATTCACCCACCACAAATAAATCTCTATACGTATTATTATACGTATTTAGATCACTACTCATATCTATGTGCATACTACATCACATCATATCCATATCACGATACATAAGGCATTCATATATGGCATACTTTCATATACACCATAATACATTCAGGTATATTCGACTTACATCCTACCTGTTTATATATTTACATATACGTCTATATCCATTCACAGACACACAACAATACATATTAATCTACGCACAATGACTTGACAAACATGGTTACTATCACGTTGTCACACCGTATGTTTACCGGATCCATATACATCCACTGCTTAGTCATATAAGCTCACTCACATTCATAGGCACATAAATATCTATATAACACAATTTTTAGTCACATCCATACATTCATTCACGTTCACGTACTAACACATGCATGACCAAGTCACGTAAGATTCACAATCATAACTATAAATAAATATACATATAACCGCACATCCATAGCAGTGCACCTACTGCCTCACACAGATATGTACATATACCACACATAATACACACAAGAGTGCACGACCATAATACGTCTCCTTATATGCCATATCTAACTAGATTGACATTTCACATGCACATACTGCCACAGGAGTCAAGTAAACATAAATATCCATCTATACTCCACACACACGTATACATATAAATGTGCAACCAATTACACACAGTCCACTACACACATATCAAACAGTTTCATTCACCTACATTTATCAAACATATATACATCTATATTCCATATCTATCACATTTACATCCACATTGCATATGTATATACATGCACATATGCTTTGGTACATACCTATATATACACGCATATAAACATGCATACACTTATCCTAGGTTCATCTAAATACACCTAGATAGGCAACCATACAGGATAGATCAGCAGGTAAGCAAACAAAGATATGCATAAGTGTGTGTGTGTGTGTGTGTGTGTGTATATTTATATTCATTTATACAATATACTCATCATTACATTTGCTCCTACTGCACACTACACATACATGAACACATCATTACACTTCACATTCATATAAGTATGATACATATTCACATATAGATAACAAACAATACTCCACATAAATACTCCATATCTAATTATATACACACTCATTATATACCCACAGATGTATACATATCAACACCCTATATAGATCTCTAAGCCTACACATAGCTAAACACACGTACACATGTACACACAGGACATGCAACCATGTACATACATTCACACGTATGGGCATACACATCCATACACACATACCATACATATTCTACTATTTCACACCCATACAGTCGAGCTACCCAATTATACCAGCCGGTAGTCGGTAGCCGCCCATACCATTATATACATAACATCCAATATATCCACACTTTTACTAGCATACTAGTACATACACAAATAAGTGCATTTCAATATTCATACACATTCAATAGGTAGCCATATCCCATATACGTACATATCCATATACTGATACATGTACATCAGAATATGGATCATTCACGTACAAATACATATAACCACTCATAAGACATACACCAATACACGTTCAATAATAACAACACATATAGACAATCACACCATGCTTGCTACAACACACCTATATTCATACAAATATCTCATATACCAATACACAATGCCCCTCATGCCACTATATGCGGAAGGATACATGCACTACATATACATCCAAATGGTCATATAGGCACCATTATATGGGTAAGCGTATACACCCATATATACATATACCATAACTCCAGTTAACTGTGCACTGTATAATCTCAAATCCTCACATTCATCACATTATACATATGATACACGTCACATTTATATCCCTATCCCATAATAGGCACGGTATTGAGCTAAGGGCATCAACTTAGATGGACGGTCTAAAGCACACATACCCTTTCTTCCCATATATCCACAAAACAATATGGACACTCCACTACGCTATCCATACATGGATAGATATACACACCTTGGTACATTTCCCACATGGGGACACAACCATAATGCAGTAGTTAGAAAAACGCTTACATGCACTCGTATCACACACGCACATATCATCACTTACACCCTTGCAAGGTACACGTCCCCACTAGCCTATATGTACTCACCAATATACATCTACGAATATACATGTATATATCACCTATCTCTCATAGTCACACTAGTATAACTCATACCTACTCACATATCCATACATCGTTATAGCCATTGAGAATACATGCAACTAGCAAGCCGTTCAAATGCAAGTATACATACTAAATACACACATGCCTACTATGTATATCCATTCAATTACACAATAACTACATGTGCACGCACATATTCACACACCCCTAGGCACACACACTTTCATACCCAAATACACTTTTATACATAGATACTTACTCCATACATATAGGGACATTCACTCATACGCTTAAGTCTATATACAGTCACATCACAACATATGCACAACATAGGGGTATACCATCCACATAAGTGCATACTGATATATATATGGACCTAATCTATGCATATGAGACATATGGTTGTACACAAAACGTACCTATCGTTTTACAGATGGATACACACTACACACATACCATCTTAAGTACATACACTATCATGGCCTACATGCCCTACATATGCACCCACACATGCATACACACAACTGTGTACTCTAACTAAACATATACACTCAAATATTCATGCACACATAGCACTCATAACGTGTTCTCCCATTTTATACATCCAAATATATACATCCTAATAGCCATCCCTATTTATATAGATATACCTGGTAATTAAACATATCACTACCATGTATACATACCTACGTTTATGTATTCATACTCACATGACCATATAGTCGAACAGTTTCACACACCTATACGTTCATACTCATCTGTACCACAATGCATACACCTAGTGGGACTAGGATGAGGACAGATTACACTAGACATTAGAGGCCATCTACCCACCTTAGTGTAAATCTACCCAATGGAACATTACATGTACTATCCTTACGCACAGCGCTGTGCGGTGACCTGCATGGGCCGCCTAAAACTGTCACGCCCCGTTCCCCAGAATACCAAGCATCTAAATTTTTTTCCAAGTATCCTGAAGAGTGAGGGTGATGAGAGAGGAAAAGAAAGATAAAGGAGAAACTAAACAAGCATGCCACTGCGCACATGTTGGGATAGTACAAGTAAAACTCCACATTAATATCAAAACGATCTCATAAATAACATAGATCAACAACCACATATCATTTATAACAACTTCCTTTAAGGCACATAGTCCAGATACACCACTACATATACACCATCACTCTCCACCTCCCAAAACAACCATATCACACCACAACTACAGCTCGCACCGAATACTACTCCTGAAACCCAAATCTAAGTCACATCCAACCATGCTGACCCTGCTACCTGGAAAATAGGGAAGAGCACGTTAATGCGTGCCCCAGTAGGAACCTGGTCGCTCCGGATATACACCCAAAGAACGGTTGTAGTTTTACCGCAAGTGCACGGTGTAGCAGCGAGCGGGTATCGAACACAGGGAGGACGAATGACTGTGCTTGTTCCTAATCAACCTGGCTATTTGAGAATAGAGAAAATTGCCTTGGGCGATCCTGTCACAATCGTCAGACAAATGTGCGAAATATCAAATCAAATAAAGAACGTCTAGGGAATGGGGAATTCCCGCTACTCACCGTATTTCATAAATGTGGTTCGTCGGTATCAAAATTTGCTAGAATGAGAATTCGGATGAACTAGTTGCAACTGAATGTAGAACCAAGCTCACACTCTCGCGCTGTTGCCGGTCTATAGCTATCCTAGGTTTGGGTCCAATCTCTTGCAAACCCTAGCCTAGGGAAGCTAGCATTAGGATCAACATCATCGTCCAATTGCGCACCGAGCCCAATCTCTTGCAAACTCGGTCCACAATCTAAATTAGGATAGTTCCTACCCGTCCAATCTCTTGCAAACGGGTATTGGCATGGAATTGCAATCGGAAATCCTGGTATCGGTCCAATCTCTTGCAAACCGATACTTCGAAAATCCGACTCCAACCCAATTCGGATTTCTAGGGCTTCCTATCAATTTGGGATCCAATCTCTTGCAAATCCCAATTGATATGAATTCCTAGCTACCCGTAGTAAATCGATCCCAATCTAATCCCTAATAGCAATTCTAGCTCAATTTCTACCAATTCATCACAAATAGGAAATAGGGCTTGTAGGGCTCATCCCCACGCCCCAAGACGTGGAGACTACTCACAAATCATAGCAATAGCACAAAAATAATCAATGAAATAAGCAATAGAATTCATCACAAATATTGGGATAAACAATAAAAATAGAATTTTTAGGGAAGAGAGATGCAAACCAATGTAGTTCTTCAATTTAATCCAACAAAATCCAAGTTTTTCCTCTTCTCCAATCACAATAATAAAACTAAAAAGTAATCTAAAAAACTGCAAAAAATCTAAGAGATGGCTCTCAAAACTAGGGTAAAAACAGGGCTTAAATAGCCCCAAAAATCGTCCAAAAATAGTGACCAAAATACCCCTGCACAGCCTGTTTTCCGCAGTTTTCGCTACAGGCAGCGCATCGCACTCGGCCGAGTGACAAAAGTCGCTCGGCCGAGTGAAAACCCTGCAATTTTCCAGAAAGTCGGGGCTTTCAGGGGTCTTCAGTTCGGAGGCGGCTCGGCCGAGTGAGTTGTCGTCACTCGGCCGATGACTTCACTGCACTCGGGCGGACGGGATTCGCCACTCGGCCGAGTGGGTCTTCTGAAGTTCAGGCAGCCGAAAAACAGAAACTTCGATGTTTTGGAAGGGCTTCGTCTGGGCGCCACTCGGGCGGACGTGGTATCGTCACTCGGCCGAGTGGGTCTTCTGTGCTCGGCCGAGTGCACAGGTAACTCGTGTCTGAACTGGTCGGCCGAGCAGTGTCTCGCTGGTCGGCCCAGTGGCTCCTCCACTCGGCCGAGTGGGACACAAAAAATGCCCAATCTGCTTGTTTTGGCCTCCTCGTCGCTCCTGCGACGTCCATTCTTCTTCCGCTCCTCTCCAACAGCAAAATACCCCTCGGGGAGGTCGTTGGTGACCGTCTAGAGTAAGCGCATCTCGGGATCACTCCAAATCGCGCCAAATCACCTGAAATGCGACAAAAACAACAAATCGTGAAAAGCATCGCAATATCGTCGATATATCGTGAAAAACATGATTTGGGCGATTCAAATGGCATGCAAACATGCTGAAAAAGGTGTAAAATAAGGAGTGATCAGAACCAACTTGGATTTGGAACACCATTCTAAGGTTATCAAACCACAAGGCAAGGCAAGAGAATAAAGCATGTAAACTAAGTAACATAATGAAAAGTAAATAACTAAGTATGGAATCATACTTGTGGGCCAATGTCGAGTTATTGTAAGAAAAGGGTTAGTATGAATAATAATAATAATAATAATAACACAAGTGTTCAAGCAACCATTATCTAATAAGATAAGTGTAAGTGCATGAGGCATAACACAGAGTCACAAGAAACAAGCAAATGGAAGTGGAAGTGCTGCCAGCAGGAGGAGTAACACGCAATTTCTTATTTTATTATTTTACAATTGAATTAATTGAAACTTGGGTAAACTGTGTGATACCAGGACCTGGACATCACCCCAAATTTAGGGTGAATATAGCACACGGTGCAGTGGACACGGGCACTGTATTACACGGGGCCTCTCAACTCCCCCGTCACTGGCAGAAGTGAGGATCTCCTCACAATAACACAACCTCTGTATGTCCCGTCCACTCCCGATAAAGGCGAGTGGGTATAAAAATCCCCTCCACTCCCGGCAAAGGCAAGTGGATGTAAATATCGCATATCACATAATCATCTCCCAACTTCACAGTCCATGCATCACATCCACAATTTACTCAAATTTCACCTAAAACCCGTGTTTTGCTAACTCACTCTCCTTAGAGAGGATCGAGACTTGTTCAATTTCATAAGTTAACATCATAAGTCATGTTATAAGGGCCATGCTGGCATGATTTCACAATGTCAATGATTTTCATTCATATCGATTCGGGGCCATGCACCTAAGTGTCATGCCATCCATCACAACCGCGTTATATATCAACATGGGTCATGCACCAAAGTGACATGCCATCCATCATAACTCATTGATACATCACTTATGAAATCATGCCATACATGTCTCGCAACATCACAAATCCATAACATGGTTCATTGGAGTACATTTCTCATATTTCTCACATTCTAATTCATTGAGGCATTTCCACAAACACGTGATGGGCGTGTCATGCATGTTCATGTGCACATTAGCAAATCCATTAGGAATACATATCAAGAATGTACCTTGCATGTAACAACAACAAGCATACACTATAGAGAGTGAATTAGCAACACCACACAATTCATAACACCACTTTAGTACTTCGGATTGCTGGAATTTGCAGAAGTTGACAAACATGGGCATATATCATCAGTGTGAATTGAGAATTTGACAAATTGTTCCAAATGAAAGTTATATATATATTAGTCCCGGATTCACATATAAAATTTCATGCAAACATATTAAGTAGGTGATTTATGGTGAATTAGTTGGTGAAGTGTGTCAAGTCTGTTTTCCAGACAGATTTCAGAGCATGTAAAGATTGCTGTTTTTTAGCATATTTTAGCTAGAGTTTTGAAATATAAGCACTCTGATGAAATTATAGACAAACTTGTTAAGTTTCCAACGAGACTAAGATCATTAAATTCCATTGTGTGTACAGGTATAGAGATCAATGTTTCTGAACTGGGTCAAGACTGAAGATCAAACAGACAAGTTGTAAAGATGGAATTTTTGCTCCCGATTCTTGAATTGAACATATATAAAAATTTATATGATTTTGGGGGTAGAACTTCAAGATATACACGGTCATAATTTTTTCGAACCCTAATTTGAGCTACAGTAACCAGAATCAAGGCAAAATCAGACATCAAGATTCCATAATTTCAAAGAGGATAACTTTGCTAAGAATTTTTCAAGAGAAATCCATGAAAATTGGATTATGGCATATTAATTTGATTACCACTAATTCATATTGATTAAACATGGTAATAAAACATGATAAAATGAAACCCTAATTAAATTCCAAATCCAAGTTAGAATCCTACCTCAAATTTTGATTTTTCCTCTTCCCTTCTCTTCTTTTCTTCTCTACTTCCTTCTCCCTTGAAGTAAGTTTGAAACTCTTCTAATTGAGATTTGAAATTAGGGTATTTGAGTTGAAGAAGGTGGGGGAAATAGGAGAGGGGTGGCCGGCCATATTGGGATGGAGAGGGAAAGAAAAGGAGAGAAGGGGGGAGAAAGTTCAAGAAAAGAAAAGAAAGTGTTTCTTCAAGAATTTCTGCACAATTCTTCATTGCTCCATAAACCATGTTTAACTTTAAAAGACTAAAATACCCTTCCAAAAATGCCCCTCAACTTTTAGGTATTTACAAGTTTACCATTACTTTATGCACACACAACATTAGTATGTACGCACATTAGTTTTAGTCCAAATGACCGTTTGGCTCCTAACCTTTCTAAAAATTTACGGGGGTTGTCATTGACCCCTAACCCCTTTCACACTAACATGGCTCTCCCCACACACATTCACGCATATCCATGCATGCATACATGCATCGCACACTCATCTGATACATTTCTGTTGTTTTGCACCCACGACGTCTTTCACACTTCTCCCGCACTCAATCTCGCTTTCTCGTCTCTTAGCTACGCATTACAGCCCAATCCCCCTTGCACTACGTTATATACATCGATATCCACGTTTATTTCATGCCCACGTATGCACAGTAGATAGAAATACGACGTGTGTTCAGTAATGGTTAAAAATAGGGCATGCCACTTTGTCTAGTGGTATGCTCCCCCTTTCATGTCTACATGTCCATGACATATACATTTACTAGTTATAACATGTGCCCTCGGGCACGGTCCATTTAAAATCTTTGTTTTTCCAAAAATTATTTCCCCCTCCAAAATTTTGGGATATATAATATTCCACTTCACAATTTAAAAGAACAAAAATTTGCGTGCATATTTGATGCGGGCGCATAATTAATTAATTCCATGTAATTAACTCATTTCACATAATTAATTATTTCCCATTTTTTGATGAGGGAGTGTTAGTGCGAGTGAGAGGTGTTAAAGTTTCTTTTCTTTGGAACATGTGGGGATTCAAATTTTTGGGTGGGACCTAGCTGTGTTGATTTATGTTAGATTGAATGGATGGGATTTCTGCCTCGTTATCAATTCATGTGATCAAATCTCATTGAATCTAGCCACGTCAATGATCCATGCACCAAGGTTTTTTGATTTTTTCTAAGCACTCATCTCAACCCTTCTTTTACCAATGATGTGATTTCTGCCACGTCATCAATCCATGTGATCAGATCTTATTGAATCTAGACACGTCAGCGATCCATATGCTGAGGTTTTTTTGTTTTCTCAAACACTCATCTCTTTTCTTTTTTTACCAATATTAAAACATAGCCATTCTTCTATCATCCTCTTTATACATCAGCATGACATGAGCTTGTCCTATTCAGCAATGCAATTCAAAAAAGTCCTCAAATATAATATAGATTTTAGTTTAATGTATACATGTTCATTGAAATAAATACAAAATAATTACATCAAAATAAATTTACATTAAAATTTTTATAAGAAATAAAAAAGAGCACTCCGAGCTTCGAACTGATTCCTATCGCGCTTAAAGGGTGAAACATATCGCTAGACAAAGTGCACCAACATGGTGGATTTTATTTTTTTAAACTTAGTATAAGAAATAAATATATATTTAGATAATATAATTTGTACGTGGAATCATGATGGACTGTGACCCTACCAGTTTCCAAGGAGCCATGTAGAGTGAGGTCTCTACGAGATGGCTTGACGATATGAAATCCAAAGTAGAAAATGTTGGTGGTAAAATGATGTCCACAAATGGGTTGACGAAAATTTTCAAGTGATAACGATGAACTAGTCCACTCGAACAATACTTGCTGTAGCAGCTTTCCATGACTCAAACTAGATATCTCAGAAGAGAAGTAAGTGGGAGCAGCAGGAAAGCATGAGACCGCTTAAAATCCATTTATGGATTAGAGAAAGTGTCAATGAGCTTGAACATCCAAATTGATGATATAGTCAAAAAGTTTGACTCCATCAAAATAAGGACGGACGATGCATACATAAGGTCAGTGTCAGCACTGCCGTACTCCTTGTAATGTATGATGATTATGTGCTCATGCTTGATAACAACACAGAGACGTCGAAATCAATTAAAGAATTACTGTCACTATATTTCTCGATTAAGAGTTTTGGAGAATATTGGATTGCTGTAAAGGATATGTTCTAAGTACTCGATACAGTTTGAGTAGATAACTTTCAGTGAAACGATTTACTGACTCCAAATTTCCAAGGCGACATGGATGACAGCTGATCAGTAGGATGATAAGTTTTCAAACTTAGGAGAAGGACAATAGTTTGAAAGAGTTCTAAGCATGATATAATTGCTAAATATACAAATGAATTGCGATGTATATTTGTATGTGATGATGCATCCAAATAGCCTTTGATAGTTAGATCCAAATTATATATTGGATAGATTTCATGCGGGACATGAAATTCAATATTAACATAATATTGCGAGTGTGCATGTATCAGATTCACTCGTGAATGAATTTCCACATGCCGATTGGAAGTGGATAAGACCATCACGAGATACTGTAATTGACCGTAAGTGCAAGTGGGAGATGTTGGAGAATATATGCACTTATGTTAATTAGTAGAATTGAGCCATACCGTTCAAAATGATAGTAAGCTATTTTATAATCTTTATCTATGTAGCCATTAATGCATTTGAGCGCGCACATATGATGTCGTAATATGATTACATAGATAAAATCCTTGTAGATGTGTGTGTGTTAACATTTGGATCATACTGAGATTACGATAATGAGGCCCAATGGTTTTTGATAAGCATGACTAATATAATGTTCCTGGTCATATGAATATCGAGAACGGGATCTCGGCATTCCGGATAGACCATTGTATGTTGAGCTTAACCATTGGATGCTAGTGGTTGGCCTCATACACACTCGATGTGGAGACAGTGTGGAACATCGACATGTACTTGTTGGTGAATAAATGCACATGAACGAATCACCGAGATACTTTTGTGCATTATTTATACTCTAACTGTCAATAAAAAGCTCTCAGGTGATAGTATGTGCTGCATAGTCCCTTTTACCAGGAATGTACGTGTAAGGCTATACTTAGACTGT
Source organism: Scilla litardierei (assembly GCA_030789695.1). NCBI lineage: Eukaryota > Viridiplantae > Streptophyta > Magnoliopsida > Asparagales > Asparagaceae > Scilla > Scilla litardierei. The sequence continues at coordinate 10,463,502 of CM061137.1, read as the reverse complement.
TACCGAACATCGTCATTAACTAAGATACATATGTACTCACTGGGTATAGTTGGAAGCATGCGAATGGAGTGGCCATCAAGATGGGATTCCTCTTATCTGGCACAGTAGGTTAGTGTCACAAAAACTCAAATACGATCCATAGTTAAATCATTCGCAAATGCAAACAGATAAATCTGTTAATGTAACAAGTTGTATCTAACCTCAAACCATGTGATCACATTTCACACTGGGCCCAATATGTAATTTGGGTTGACAGTAAGCCATACCATCGACACCTTAGCGAATAGTCTTGACAAATGGACCGGACTACACAGAATATGTCTCCGTAAGGCCCGGGATTTGGTTCACATAGACTACAGCTTAACCAAACGAACGGTTCTATAACGATGGTTTGGTATGCGTGGCTAGCCCTATGTCATATCTAGAACATGATATGATCGTGCTCATTGGAATAAGTCTATTAGAGTCACACACAGGTGATGACCTCTCACGAGAAATGAATGAATGAGCTTCGTGTATATGTGATGTATGGGACCGATCGCAAGAGTTGTGATCAAGTTTATTTGAGATAGAATGTCACGTCTCAAGGAGTTGCAAGTGCGTGTTGGAAATATTCGTAACGAGTTACGAATATTTCAAGCTGAAGAAGAAAGCCATAAACTCCAAAACAGTCTGTAGAAAAATAAAAGTGTATCTATTTTGAGCTAGTTGACTACTACAGTATCACTAATCGACTAATTGGGGCATTAGTCGACTAGGGATTGTGCACTATTCGACTAATGGCCATGGACCAGTTTGGGTTTTGGGTTTAATAAGTACAGATATAGGTTTATTCCAAGAGTTGGATCTAAAACCAATCTGAATTAATTAGAGTTTGACTCTAAACAGACATCTTAGGTGTTATAATATTCACAAGATGATATTGGTTAATCCACATTTAAACCAATAGTAGTAATAGGATTAGGAAACCTATTCTCTGTGCCTTCTGCTAATAATACATATTTCGACGAGGTTGGATCCAATCGTAATTCCTTCTCAATCGCTCTCTCTATCTATTGGTTTTGTCGTGGGTTCTATCATTAAAAGGTTGATCATGTGAAAATACATGGCTATATGCCATGTATGTCGTTGTCTTGTTTGTCACAAGAATTAAAATGCACCATGCATCATCTTGGCCAATGGGAGAAAAGAAATCCAACACCTAAGAATAATTACATAATCTCTTTCGTTATTTATGCACAAGCCGTTTGTGGTTTGCCCCATGCATGCGTGACTGACAAGGATGATGTTGTATATACTCAAGGTCCCGTGCACATGAATAAAACACAAGGACTTGCATCAATTGGAGACGGAATTAATTCGAGCCATTGGGGGAGAATTGTTTCGGCTCCATACTATGAAAATGTTCCTTCACCTTCTCTTAATCCATATCCATAAATTAGGGTTTTAAAGAATAAAGCTCAAGGATGAAGAGCCAAATGATTTGGAGCTCAGCATGAAGACTAGAAGCTCATCCAATAATTCATGAAGTGCAAAAGCTTCATAATACAAGTAGAAAACCCAACGAATACATCAAAACTTGCAATGTTGTGTGGGTGATGTATTTATTGTGTACGTGTATTAGATTGTCAAAGTCGGTACTTGAAGCTTGCACACACATATAAAAATGGTTTTAAATGTGCTAAAATGTTTTAAATATTTTCAAAACTTAATTTCCAAGTTTTTAGATCAACCACATGATGTATCAGATCTTGGCTTAGGAGTGTCAGCAAACTAGCCGACTAGTTTTAATACTACAGATGACCAGTATACTCAAATGTTAAATGTGCATGACTAGTCAACCATTGTTATCCAGCTAGTGGATTTCCAAAACAAAATCTCGGTTCTTTTGGCTAACTCTTTCAATTACTTTAAAAGATTTTAAGCGCCTCACTTGGCCTATTTTCTATTGATCTCTTTAAGAGCTTTCATCTCTATATATTTTTGAGATCATAGAAATATTTCAGTAGCCACACACATACACTATTCAAGTGTAACGCCCCGCTTCATATGATACCCTGAGAGGCGGGGTGGAGAAGCAAAAGGGATGAAATAGAGTGAAAATGAGAGTCAGAAAATTTCTCGCAAGCCACTGCGTGCATGCTTGGATAGTACATGTAATACTCCATCACAGAATCAACACAGACAAATAATAATAAGGTACAAAATCAAATATTTCATTTCATTTACATATGTACAAGAAACCCCCAATGTAACTCATTCACAGTAATCCCACTTTCACAACTTCAGCTACAACCCATTATCTCCGGTTACCTAAAAAGCAGGGAGGAGCACGTCAATGTGTGCCCTAATAGAAATACCAAACTTCAACTAGTATAATATTACACGTGGACACTACTAAGATTACATGACATGGCAAGATGTTAGTGGCATATGTATGTTATAAAGCACGCGATGAAGCATTATAAAGCATGTTATGCAACATGTTATGAGTCATGTTGTGAAGCATGTGACGAGGCATGTTATAAAGCATGTTACGAGGCATGTTATAAAGCATGTTATAACACTTACACAGAGATGCAAAACATGATCTAAATCGAGAGAGTCAACCTATCATATGCATCATGGAAAAGCAAGTACAAGCTACAAGCATAAAGAAACGAGTGGAAACTACAAGCAACGAACTCAAGGAAACAACTGCATATCTTAACAATAAACGAGTGCATGCAATGACGAGGCTTTGCAACTTTTACATTTATTAAGTTCTTAGGAAACCTGTGTACGTAGTTGAATATGAGGAACCTGACCGCACCCCCAAGGTGGGGCGGTAAACAGCACCCGCCAGGGGTATATGGGCATTGTTTCCTTAACGGGGCCTCTCACTCCCCCCACTCCAATACGCCAGAGTGCGAGTGAGAAAAACTCCACAACATCACAACCAAGTGCCCGAAATGGAGCAATGTACATCAACAACATCAACAACATTGTCCAGTGCTCGTATCCTTTTGGTACTCAGTTTTCCCCCAGCTAGCCCTAGGTGAATTCTTACCCCCCTTTGAGTGAATTGCGTCAATTATTAGTACACTTGTATTACAAGTGAAGAACAATTCAGCATAAAATGTACATGAAGGAATTTGGTTAAGGAAACATATGTAGGCATGGCTTCACAATTTATTTTCATTTCAATTCGCATTTCCTTCATTACTTGCATAAAGGGACATGCATCTTCATATGCAATCACATTCCAAAACCACGTGCCACAGCAATTCACAGCCATTCACCCTCCATGCAGTTCACAACCAACCCATTCAAGATACTACCATTACATATCATAATATATAACATCAAGGAAGTTATGAAGGATGTTAGGAAGGATGTTATAACATACAACATTTCGATAACATACGACATCAAGGATGTCGTGAAGGATGTTATAACATACCACATTAAGCTAGTATACAACATTAAGGATGCCATGAAGGATGTTATAACATACCACATTAAGCTAGCATACAACATTAAGGATGTCATGAAGGATGTTATAACATACAACATTAAACTAACATGCAACTTTAAAGGGTGTCATAAAGGATGTCATAAAGGATGTTATAACATACAATATTAAACTAACATGCAACATTAAAGGATGTCATAAGGGATGTCATAAAGGATGTTATAACATACATATATCATACAATATGAAGCTAATAACTTGCACACGATTCCTTACGAAAGAGGCAACCAACACATGTCTACTTCACCAACATTGTATCTTGTGCAATGAAAAATGGTAAAGACAATATCTTACATGGAAATGAATCTAACTTGCAAGTATCACCAAAGATTTCAACTTACTCGTTGAATTATCAAAGCAAGTGATCAAACATCACCATGCATCATATTTTCCGCTATTTCCCAAATAAAGGTAATTTCTTTTTCATCCTTACTTAATGATATAGCTTCTTGCACATGGAGAACATAAAGCATGGAAAATGAACTAAGTTTGGCATCACCACATAATAAAAAGGGGGTCTTTAACATGGAATTGCATTTTACAACAAAGGATGAGAGCTTTATCATTCAAAATGCCATACAAATACTATACTAAAAGGAGATTGGAATCATACCTTACAAAGAAGCTTACGTTCTCCTTAAAACCCATGATTGACTCCATTCAAGAATACCACCAACTCTATCATCAAAATCTCCAAACATTGCCCTTAAACATCCTCCTTTCAATCCATATTCTTCTCCTCATCATTCTCTTCCTTTTCATCCTCCTCTTTTCCATCCCCTTTTTTGTTCTTTTTCATGGTGAATTCGGCCAAACAAATAGAATAGGGGAGAGAAAATGAAAACGGAAATAAATGAAGAATGGAAGAAAAGATAAGATTTATAAAAAATGGAAAATGACAAAAGAAAAGAAAATGACAAAAGGAAGAATGGAAGAAATGAGAAGGTTTTAGAAGGCGATTGAAAGTACTAAAAATATCTCATCCCCTTCATTTACAAGTTTGCCCTTGCCAAAAGTGGAAAATTCCACTCAAACCCACTTACTTTTATTTACAACATTGCCATTTTCAAAAAAAATGGAAGGATCCTTATCATAACAGCTCTCACCTATGTTAGCACTTATGTTATAACATCTCCCACTTATGTTACAACATCACACTAATATACACCCATGAAAATCATATCGTTCAAATACACACCTACCTATTATCCACGTAAAAACATGATCACACTTACTATACGTAATTGCAAGTATACACAAGCATGTATCGCACACATAGGGGCATTGCATCAAGCTTTAATTTGGTGGCTATATGTTGATTGGAATCTCTCTATAAAAGTGGTAGAAATCCAACAAGGGCGAGGTGGTGAGTAATTTGGATTTGTTGTTGTAGTAGTAGTAATTTGTGGAAAGCCTTAATTGTTTGATGTCCTCTTATTCAAGAGGTTGGGTTGTTGGAAATTCTCACTTGATGAAGCTGGCATTGTACGTGGAAGTCCTCTTAGCAGAAAAGAGGCAATGTTGTATTAGCACTCTAATTGAGAGATGGAGGTGTAAAAGTCATCAGTATTATTGAGGTAAAGTTAACCTCAAGCTGAGCGTTGGATAGTGGATGCTGGAGTGTGTCACATATTGACTTAACCAGTGTTAAATATCGTGTGCTTGCATGCGATTTCGTGTCTTTCACTCATATCTTTTTCTTGCATCGGAGTTCAATTCTGTTGTGCTCACACTCTTATTTGCAAGGCTTAGTGATTTGTTGATTAAGATACAAGTTAGATAACTCTGGTTGGAATCATATGCATACACAGAGGGTTTAAGTTTTAATTTACAATTATTTTTAGATAACATTATTCACCACCCTCTAATGTTTGCTTGCCATCTACAAGATCCCAACAATATCATTGTGCTCAAACGTCTAACTATCAAGTGTGATGTGTTGCCCTCAAGATGATCGGTGTGATTTCTATTGTTGCTCTCATTAGAGAGGTGCTCTCGTTTGAGATGCGTTGGTCCACTCACCGGCTTGTGATGAAGCTGACATGATATACAATTTGAGGAATAGGTGATTTGTCACATAGTAGACGTGTGTGTCTGGACGCATGGCGTGTATGAAAATTGTATTGTATTTACATTTGTCTCGCTGGGTTGCATTCAGTATATATGTGCTTAATTGTTTATTATGTGCAATTACTTAGCTTTCACAATACGTTTTATCTGCATTTATTGTTGATTAAGGTTTTAATTATATATGTAACTCTAATTGATAAATTAGGCACAAATTTCTACATGATTTTATAAGTTGCATAAACACTATCCAACCCCCAGGGTTTCTACTCGCAATCCCATTGATCTAACAATATGGGATATACGGGAGTTGTTATACACACATACCGATTTTATTTACACAAATCTCATTTGTTTACAAGTTTACCATTCTAAATTATTCATTTTTAACCACCGCCACCACCACAGTCTATCGCCACCACCGCCTCATCCTCTCTTCATCTTCATTCTCATCTCTTGTCCACTTTTCCCTCGTCATCTCATCGTTCCAACTTTTATGTCGGGTCGATGATGAGGAAGAGGGGGGAGAGGCGACGCCGAGCCCATCATATTCATACTATTCGTCATATTAAAAAAATAAATACGTACAATCGAGATTAACGACGAGGAGGAGTAGAAGACGAAGATATGAGGAAACAGTAGGGCTCCATCCCATTGCCATCGCCGCCTCCCCCTTCCTCAGATACCACTGTGTCCACATATTTAAATTCATTGTCTTCTTTAATTTCTTTAACTTATTCAACAACAAAAAGAACAAACACAAACAATGATGCGGGGAATGACGAGGAGGAAAGGGGAATGTAACGGTGTCAAGAGGTGACGTATGCGGCGAAAAGGTCTGGGGGTTTTCAAAGAGAAATATAAAAAGAATATGTAAGTAATTAGGGCATATGTGTAAAGTAAAAAAAAGGTTTCAAAAATATTAGGCGCATGTAAAGTGGTGTGCATGCAAATCATTTAGGTCGGTGTGTTTGGAATTTCATGGTAGATGGTGTGGGTGGTATGACACATGCCATATGGATTGGATTTTAGGGAAGATGCCGTTGTTGGTGGAACTGGCTTTGGGTGACTTTATGAAATGTAGAGAGGAAAAGGGGGATGGAATATGACATGGGGGGACCATTCCACCAGATTGAAATCGAGGGAGTTCGGGCTGGATTTTCCCCCATCAATATCTCTTTTTTGTGTGGCAACACTGTAATGACCGTCTACCTTGCAATACTAACAACAAACACTCTACATGGTGGTAAATAGAGTAACGGAAATAAATTGTACAATTAAAATTTAACCTGCAAATGCGGAATAATAAATGCAAGAGGAATTAATCAACACAATCAATCCTAACGCAAACACAAGATTTTACGCTGGTTCCCCAAACTTGGATACGTCCAACTACACCAAATATTTACCATAATCCTACACAAGGTAGCGAATACAATTTCACGCAGAGTTACCTCACATAAAAGATTTTGTCCTACACAAGAACCAACCAACCCTACATACGGGTCAAATTCCCACACAGGAAATTACTAACTCACACACAGAGAATTAGGGTTAGTCCTACACTAGGACACCAAACTCCCGCAAAGAGAGTAACTACTACAAAGAGAGTAACTCCCACAAAGAGAGTAACCAACTTACACAAAGAGAGTATCTAACTCACACAAAGAGAATTATGGTTTCAAGAGATAAACTGAAACAAATAAACTCTTACCTATTCCTTGACGATGAACTTACTCATTAATGAATGCAAGGCATGGATGAGATATCCAAGTGACAAGATTGAGCTTGAGATGCACTTGGATGATTTCCCTTGAGCTTGACTTCAATGCATGAAGAGGAATAATAGCTCTAAGAGGGAAATGAGAGAGTTTGAGAGTGGCTTAATCAATCTCTAATGATTTTCAATAGCATCAAGAAGTTCTAATGTCGGGGCCTGTTAGCCATATACAGCGACTGACGTGGTAGTCCTCTATGAGCGGGTAGAGTGAGTATAAGGAGTTGATGAGAGGTGATATGGCGTGTATGTGGCTTGTGGCAGTCGTGTAATTTTGTGAAAGGTGTGAGGGCGTTTTGGTCATTAGGCAACACGGGTGGGAGTGTGTGTAGAGTAATGGTGGGTGTGTAAAGTAATGTTATACTTGTAATTTTGAAGAAGTGGGTTTGTGTAAGATGGGCTAGTGTGAAAAGGGATGGGATTAGTGTCATACTTCTAAATATTTAGAAAGGTGAGGGGCAAAATGTCTTTTGGTCTAAAAGAGGGGTGTGTGTAAAGCAAAAGAGTGTGTGCATAAAGTAATGACAAACATGTGAATACATGAAAGTTGAGGGGTAATGTTGGGAGGGTATTAAAGTCATTTCAACTTGTGCATGCTTATCCTACAGTAGGTTCTAGTGATAGATATTTTTAGGGAAATTTCTAAACCCTTCTTTATCTTTCCTTTTCTTTCTTTTCATTCCTATCTCTCTCTCCCCTCCTAGAACTGGGCCGAAATTCCTCTCCACCCCTTTCCTCTTCATCCAAGCTCAAAAACCATGATTTTACTTCCAAAAAGTTCAAGAAAACCCTAGCTCTTCTAGGAGAAAGAAAGGTGGAAGGAAGAGAAAGAGAATAGATGGAAAAAGGGGCTTTCTTGAGGTAGGATTCTAACTTTGGTTAATGAGTTTTATTTAGGGATTATGATAGTATTATGATGTTATTTAGATGGATAATGCTCTTGAATTCATGTGTTATGTGTGCAATAGACAAAAAAGATCCAATTTTTCCTTGGTTTTCTTAGCAAATCACCCTCCCCTAAAATCCAGAAATTCTGTTGTGTGTGTTTACCTGAATTATGATCTCTATAGCTTGAATTACTTTCTGAAAAAAATATAGTTATATCTTGAAGTTCTACCCCAGATTCATATAAAATTTGACATATGTTGAGTTCAATAAGTAGTAGCAAAAATTCAATGTTTACAACATGTCTGAAATTCTGTCAAACTGGACACAGTTTAGGAAAATGAAGCTCAATACCTGCACACTCTACGGAATTTGATTTTCTGGGTCTCGTTGTATATTTAAGAAGTTTTCCTACAATTTTATCTCAGTGCATATTTTTTGAAATTCTGGCTGCAACATGCCTAAAATTGGCTTCTAATACAGACCCTGAAATCTGTCAGGAAAATAGACTGTATATGTTCTACCAATTAATTTACTATAAATCACACATGTCATATTTATGCATGAAATTTCATGGGTAAATCCAGGATTACTGTATCTTCAACTTTCATTTAGAGAGTTTTGTCAAATTAACAATAAAAATTGATTAAATATGCTGATCTTGTGGCTGTTCCAGCACGTTTCAGCAAGCTGTACTGTTTTGGATGAAGTTGAAACTTGGGTGATTGTTGATTTTCCATACCAATATACATGAATGATGTTGATGTCTATAAGAAAGTTTGTACATGTTATTGTTACTAAGTTTTGATGTTGTGACAGTGTTCATTTTATGATGCACGCCACATGTTTGTTGAAATGCCCAGCGAATATGACGATATGGAACTTGGAAAATAGCCATGGATATTGGAATCATGATTTATTATTATGAAATTTCACAATCTTGCCATAAATTTATGATGTATGATATGTCAACTGGGATGTCTCGATCTGCTCCAAGGCTGGTGAACATCATAGTATGGGGATGTGGGAAGATTGGGTATCACTTAACCATAAGGGCATGGACTTAGAAGATGGGGGAAAAGTGATATGATATGCGATATTTATTCCCACTCGCCTTTACCGAGAGTGGATGGGATATATAGATGTTGTGTTACTATGGAAAGCTCACTCCTGCCAGGGACAGTGGAGCTGAGAGGCCCGGCGTACAGTGCCCGTGTCCACTGCGTCGTGTGCTATATTCACCCCAAATTTGGGGTGAGGTCCATGCCCTTATCTTTAAGTAATACTCAGGCCTCCAAAGAGTCACTAACATCTGCTAACTAATAAACTTCATATGTGTTGTTGTTGCACAATTGTGTGTTGTACCCTTCACTTTGGTTACTTGTACTCATATTGCCTTTACACTCATAACCCCTAAATGATTTTTCTACCCTAGTTAGTTCCATACTGGGCACGTTTTGACGTGCTCATTTTACTTTTCAGGTCTTGAGCAGACGACACTAGGGCAGGATCTCCCTCAGGAGATTATCCTGTCGTGAGTTATTACCATTGGGACACTACTCTTTTGGGCCGTGCCTTGTAGTGTGGGTTGGGTCGAGTTGTGAGTGAGTGTATTTTGTAACAGTGGTATGTGTTAGCATCTTGTAGTATTTCTCATGTATGTTTGAGTTAGTTGTACGTTGTACTTGATGCTAGTGTATAGTTCACTCTTGAATCTGCAAAATTGTGGTTATGTACTTTTTATGATGGCAGTATGTGTTACTTCTTTTTTTATGTATATATGATGTATGATCCCAACATTCGCAGTGGCCTGCTTATTGTGTGTTGTCCATTCACGCTTGGTGTAATACCGCGGCTTGTTAAGCTCCATCATCCCTTTTCCATGGTTTGGGTTGTCCTATAAGGTATTTGTAAGAATGAGACGTGACATCTAATAAACTCAGCCCTCTCATATATAAAGGAAGCCCAAATAAACCCTCAAACCCAAGCAAAAATGCCAAAAGAGAAAATATGCAACGGTTAGATTTTGGCCTTTTACGGTAGCGACATTTGACCGATGACCATCGGACAATCGACTGATCAACGGCTATAAAATCCCCAACGTCTATAATCTGAGCCTGGATAGGCGACTGTAGAAGACTACACATGTGCCTATACAATATGCAGGCACCTGAATATCCTTCGTCACTTGCCTCCTGCAGGTGATGGAAATGAAACCGAGAAATGCAACTTATGCACTTTGTGTATACAAACGACTGATGACCAAAGAACATGCGCTTGTGGAAATACATGCGAATGTAAGATCTGAATCAGTTGGCTGTCACACAGGGTGGATAGATGCCCAAAAATGCAAGTTACGTATTTTGGCATACAGATGATTGTAGAACAATGTACAAGCGCCTGATGGAAGACATGCGACTATAAATTGAACGTCAGTCGTCTGTCTCCAATAGCTCAAGATGGAGTCAATAAAAGTTGACTTGAGCTAGTGCACAACATCTGACTGTAGAAGGCTGGCCAGGCGCCTGGAGCCACACATTCGCCTGGTAGAGAGCCAGAGACTCTAATTGAGTCATTTGGCATGATGAACATATTGGGTTGGATTCTCTGATAATCATAAGATTCACTAATGATGGAAAATGCATATGCATGTATGAGTTAGTCCATCTAATAGGGCATTACAATAATCTTAGACTCAAAACGGGAAAAACAATAAATGAAATAATACATGGATTACCGTGCTTTTCTTAGAGTCTATGGCTTCAATCCTTGATGCCTTGATGCTCCACGTCATCTTCAGGCATTGGCACCCCTTGAGTCAAAGCTTTGGCATTGCTCCTCTTGATGTCCATCCTTACACCAAGCATTTAGTCTCCAAAAGTGATATTATTGAAGTGTTGACTATGAGACTAAAACATGAGAGACATTAGCAATAACATAATGTTGTAATCATCATCAAAATAACATTAGTATAGAACACCAATACTCAACAAACCCGACCCGTTATAGACCCTACATCATCTTATATTCCCCCTATTCCATTTGGGAAATACTTTGTGCACCTACATTTTTACTCTGTGCGCATGAATGCTTAAATTTTTACTCCGCGCACATACCAATTAAATATTTTTATTTAAGTTTTTGCTCAGTGCACAACCTTGAATATTAAAAATACACATAAGTCAAAACATTCTAAATCAGGTAATAAATCACAAATATATATACATATTGACTGAAGATGATCCGAATCGCGTGAAAATTCTGTCGAACAAGTTTATTTAGGTGATGAAAAACCCACAATCTATCGATTGAGCGGGAAATTTTTAGGTTACGAACGATTTTTGGGCACAAAATGCTATCATTCGAGAAGAATTCAAAAACCCGAAATTTGTTGTCGATTTTTGGGCACGAACGATCTTTGTTGAATGTCAAAAAACTTGAGAATATGAAGACACACAAAAAACCAAGCAACAAATTGTGAATCAACTTTTACTCAACGCGTACAACATGTAAAATTTTTACATGTTGTGCGCGTTGAGTAATTTTGCAACAACTTTTACTCAACACGCACAATAGTCAGAATTTTGCCCATTGTGCGCGATCAGTAATTTTGCTATGTGCTCCAACTTTTACTTAACACGCATAACATGCAAATTTTTTGACTGTTGTTCGTGTTGAGTAATTTTTGTTAGTGCATCAACTTATACTCACGACGCACACCATGCAAAATTTTTGTTTGTTGTGCTTGGTGAGTAATTTTTGTCTATTCAGCTACTGTTACGCTTTCAATAAGCACGACTCCAACTGAGAACATACCAAATTTGTCAGTTAAGTTAACTTTCCGATTGATGCATATTCTGGTGCCATATATCTGAGAGTCAAGAGTTGCTTGCACATCATTTTTAAGTTATGAATTTAGATTTGATTTTCAAATAGAAACCATAAGAAAAATGAATGCTGGTTCAAATGGTTCTAGCCAAATTAATATTTCAATAATAATCATTTGATATTTATACCTATCCGAATGTCCCCATCACATGGGTAGAACCATAGATACATGGATGCTGGAAACATTTAAAGGTTTTGCGAGACCAAAATCTGCAAACGGGTTGTTTTATTTTTTAATTAAAAAATCATGTAAAGCTTTAATTCAAGAACTTGGTATTGTTATATGATAATTGACACGTACACGTTGTGTTCAAGCTAAAACTTGATTTACAGAACAAAACTATTTGCCGTGCATGATAGGACAAAAATTTAGCAATGTTGTACACGATAAGTAATTTTATTCTGTGCATCTATTTAAGCACACTAGTCAAATTTCAGCATGGTATTTTTGTGTTTTTTTTATAACGACAGTTTTGTTATAAACGGGCTTTGGGTGGCCCAACCCGTTAGTGGGTATCCACCCATTATGTAACCCTATTACTATAAATACAGGGCTATGGATTCCATAGCCACTAAGTTTACAACACGTTATCAGCACGCTCGAGGTTGAGCCGAACCCCAGCCGACGGACGAACGCGACGTGAACGGGCTTCCTTCACCGAACGTCGCTAGATCCGGCGGGTAGGATCTAGAGGTAACTCTGTTCCCTAGATCTAAATTCATGTGCGCATATGTTTAGATCCAATTACTCGGATCGACTGTTTAATGGAATATCATCGTTTTTATTGTTTAAAATCAACTTTTTACAATAAAAAACGATATTTTGGAGATCAAAACTGAATTTTTTCCAACAAAAATTGGGGTTTTAATCATCTTTTTCCCCAAAATCATTAAACCCTAGGGGATCTTTTCGTCGTCGTGCGAAACCCCCCCAAAACCCGCGCAAATTCCGCCGCCGCTTGAAGCGGCGTGCGGAAATCCAGCGGCGGCGACCCCGCCGCTCGCAGCTGTGGGCCGACCCCGTCGCTGGAAGCGGCGGGTGAAACCCCCGCCTCTCGCAGCGGTGGGCAATCCTGCTGCTGGAAGCGACGACGACCTCGCCGATGGGAGCGGCGGGCCCAGCGGGTCGTTCCCGCCGCTGGAAGCGGCGGGGCTCCCCCACCCCGCCGCCTGCAGACGGTAGGCAAAACCCGCCGCCGGCAGTAGCGGGGCTCCCTCGTCACCCGCAGACGGCGGGCAAAACCCTCCGCTGACAGCGGCGGGGCTCCCCCCGTCGCCCGGTGGGCAAAACCCGCCGCCGGCAGTTGCAGGGCTCCCCCGCCGCCTGCAGACGGCGGACAGAACCCGCCGCTGCGACGGTGGGCTGACCCCGCCGCTGCGACGGCGGGCTGTTTCCGCCACCCGCAGCGGCAGACCCCCCCGCCCCGCCGCCGCCAATAGCTGCGGACGGGCCCAGCCGCCTGCAGCGGTCCCCCCTTGCGCGCACGTGTCCCAAAACCCTAACTAGGGTTTCACCCCAAAAATTTCCTATTTTCAAATCTTTTTCAGATTTAATTACGATTTTTTTCTGTTAAAATCTGGACAAATTACATGTGATTTTATTCATCGCATTTTATTCGAATTATATGATTTTTAAACGTTTAAAAATTAGGAAGATCCTGCGACCGCTCTGCCATTCGTCAACTAACCTAACGGTGTATGACGTTGCCTAGTGGTCCAATAATTTTTAAACGAAAAATTTTCATTTTCCATTATAAACTGTCTGTGATGATTAATTGCATGTAATGTATAAACTGCATGTGATGATTAAATGCCTGCTGTATTTTTTCTGCCTGCGACGAATGTTCATATTTGCTGTGGTTTTGGATCGGCTAGTTATCACCATTTTTCCCCTTGCACTGTTTTCCTTTTTTTAAGAGAGAAAAATGTAGTGATGATACTTTTGTAAAATTACAAGACCGGCGGACGCCTCAAGAAGATGAAGAACCATTCCAGAAGAATAGGGGCCCCACGGGGGTTCCCGAGTTGTACTTTCATTCTTTTTGGGACTGTGTGGACTGTAATTAATATGGTGATTAGCCGATCCACGCAGCAAATATCTGTGCCTGAAATGCCTAATTATTTATTTTTCTGCAAAAATATCTAATTATTGCCTATTTTTATACATGCTAGAGTGATAAATGGCCAAAATTGCGAGCGTCGATTTCGACGTATTGGATGCTACATGCAAGAACTACTTAAGCTGGCAGTTGGACATAAAATTCCATCTGCGAGCACAGAGACTGAGCCATGCCATCGCTGTAGGCGATAAGGTTTCTGACATAGATAAAACGAAAGCAATTATCTATATCAGACGCCATATCGATCGGACCCTGAAGGCCGAGTACCTCACGGTGGAAGACTCTTATGAGTTATGGACCGCCCTCGAGGATAGGTATAAACATCAAAGAGATGTTATACTTCCCCGAGCGCGATATGAATTGGAGAACCTCCGTCTCCAAGACTTTAAGTTTATTGCCGAGTACAACTCGGTACTCTTTAGCATCACCTTACGCCTGAAGTTGTGTGGTGAAAAGGTGACGGAGCAGCGCATGTTAGAGAAGACGTATACATCCTTCCATGAGAAGGATGTTATACTAATGCAACAGTATCGTGAACGAAAGTTCACGAAATACTCAAAGCTTCTCTCATGCCTTCTGATGGCAGAGCAGAATAGAGACCTCCTTCTGACCACCCATAACTCAAGCCCTACTGGCACTACTCCTGCGCCTGAAGCGCATCACAGCTCATCCCAGACGAAGAGGAGCAACTTCAAAGGCAAACCCCATAAGGGTAAGGCAATGAAGAAGCAGGCTAGAGGACCCCCTCCAAGAACCAACCATGAGGGAAAGAAGAAAAATGTGTGGAAGAGAAAGGACGACGGCCAGATTTCTGCCCCCAGAAAGGACTGGGAAGATAAGTGCCACATGTGTGGCATGACTGGACACTGGTCCAGGAATTGTCGGACTCCACGCCACCTACAGGACTTTTACAAAGCGAGCCAGAAGCAAGCTGAGACAAACCTGGTGGAACAAGAAGACCTGGCACCAATCATGTTCATCGCTGAGGACTTCTCAAACGATGACCTGGTCGTCTGAGGCATTATCTACTTTTTCCAGGCACTGTAACTTTTGTTTGAAAAACAATTTACTATCTGCTTGTTTTAATTTCTAGCATGTTGCATGAACTTTTCAGACATTGAATAATTATTCGTAGTATATCTTCTCTTGTGCTTTATACTGCGAAATTTTTCTCTTATAACTAGATGAATTATAAATGCCTAGTGGACAGTGCCTCTACGCACACGATCCTCCAAGACATCTGCTTTTTCCAAAGCATTGATAAATACGATGGAACAGTGAATACAATATCCGGTCCATCAGGAATTATTGAAGGATCAGGGGAAGCATATTTTATGCTCCCCAACAAAACACAACTACTAATAAAAGATGCGCTTTTCTCTCCTATCTCACATAGAAATCTGTTAAGCTTTAAAGATATCCGTTTAAACGGATACTACCTTGAGACGGTGAGTAAACAAAACAGAGAATTCCTTTATGTAACTTCTTATAAAGACGGTGCTAAAACCACCGTCGAGCGTTTTGAAAGACTCCCGTCGGGTCTCTACCATACAAGAATAAGACCAATGGAAGCAAACACACTCGAGCACCAGAAGTGCAATAATCAACCAGAATTCCAACTCTGGCACAGTAGACTAGGACACCCTGGAAGGAATATGATGCGTCGCATCATATCCCAATCCTATGGAATTAACTCGAAAAGCCTGAAGCTCCTTCAAAAGGGTGCATCTCCTTGTCCCCCTTGTCACAAATGGAAATTGATTACGAGACCATCCGCCCTGAAGGTGGACTCTGAGTCTCCGAGCTTCCTAGAGAGAATACATGGTGACATTTGCGGGCCTATTCACCCCGCAAGTGGACCATTTCGGTACTACATGGTACTGATTGCCGCATCTTCCAAATGGTTGTACGTGTGCCTCCTGTCCACCCGCAACGTAGCCTTTGCAAAGCTACTGGCATAAATCATAAAGTTGTGGGCACATTTCCCAGATAACCAGATCAAGAAATTGCGTCTGGACAACGCTGGGAATTCACATCACAATTCTTTCTAGACTACTGCCAAGCAACCGGCATAGAAGTTGAACATCCTGTAGCTCATGTTCACACCCAGAACGGGTTAGCCGAATCTCTTTTAAATAGACTACAATGCATTGCTCGTCCATTGTTGATGTAATGCCAGTTGCCGATAAATGCATGGGGACATGCCATCCTGCACGCTGCATCGCTAATAAGATTACGACCGTCAGGGAGTCAATCTTATTTTTCCAATGCAACTTGCATATGGGAACCCGCCGGATATCTCTCACCTGAGGATATTCGGATGTGCAATCTATGTCCCCATAGCACCACCCCATAGGGCCAAGATGGGTCCTCAACGGCGTCTAGGTATCTACATTGGGTTCGACTCACCATCGATCATTAGATACCTAGAACCCCTTACGGGGGACGCCTTCAAGGCACGTCTAGCAGATTGTGAGTTTGATGAAAGTACTTTTCCCAAATTAGGCATCAACACACAGAAGCCAGAAGCTTCAAAGACCATTTCATGGGACACAAAAACTTTAGCCCATTTTGATCCGCGTACAAACCAATGTGAAGATGAGATCCTGAAGATCCTTCAAATCCAAAACACAGTTCATATTTTACCGGCCAAATTCACTGACAACCAGAAGATTGTCAGATCACACGTCCCTGCTGCAAATACGCCAGCTAGGATTGACATACCCACAGATGGATGCAATACACCTGCAGCAGAAGCGGCCGTACCTCAACAAAAGAGAGAACGATCTCCAGGCTCCAAAGATAAGAACCCTCGAGAGAGGAAAAATCCTGTAGCAATAATAACGATACCACCACTGGATGCTGAGCTCAGCCCAGCTACCTCTCCCCTCCTACCAACCCCTGAAGAGGAAAATGTAGGAGAAATATCATTAAATTATGTACGTACTGGGGAGGTACTGGATAGAAAAAGCACAATCATCGATGATAACTTCGCGCTCATTATTGCCACTCACGTCACTAAATACGACGATGAGACCGATCCACGCTCTTTAGCAGAATGTAAACGCAGAGAGGATTGGCCAAAGTGGAATGAGGCAATAGGAGTAGAGCTGGACTCACTCTCGAAGCGCAAAGTTTTTGGACCCGTAGTCCTCACACCAAAGGGTATTAAACCTGTGGGATATAAATGGGTATTCGTGAGAAAAAGAAACGAGAATAATAAGATCGTACGCTACAAAGCGCGCCTTTTTGCACAAGGCTTCTTCCAACGGCCAGGAATAGACAATGCCGATACCTATTCCCCGGTTATGGATGCGATCACCTTCCGTTTCATCATTGGCCTATTTACAAAGGAAGGCCTGGATATGCAGCTCATGGACGTTGTGACTGCATACCTATATGGAAATATAGAGGACATCTATATGAAAATCCCAGACGGATATAAACTACCGACAAAACTGACAGAAAGACATCGGGACGTCTATTCTGTCAAACTCCAAAGATCACTGTATGGTCTAAAACAGTCAGGTAGAATGTGGTATAACAGACTCGATAAATTCCTAGTGCAACAAGGATTCACAACAAATGAAGTCTGCCCTTGCATCTTCATAAGAGCAAAGGGAACATGATTCGTAATTATTGTCGTCTGGTTGACTCGGAAAACGCGCAAGTGCACGCCTTCCACTCCCAAGCATAGGAGTGTCAATGCAATATAAAAATAACCGGTGAGTACCGGGTCGGATCACATGGACAAGTCGTTCTACGTTCACAAAATTGATCGATAACGAAAAAAAAGTGTTTTACAACAATCTCAATTAACAGTGGATGAGCAGAGGAAAACGTGTGGAGAATCTAAAAATCTATCCTAAGTGGGTAGGGTTAGAGAGCCAAAGGTGAAGTAGGATCGCTAAGAGAGAAAGCATGGGTTGAGGGTTCATTAAGTTTGGCGTTAATTAAGCTCTAATTACCGCATATAACACAATCAGTCATCCGGCTAAGGAAGCCCAATCGGAATATTTAACTTTCATGAACACGAAAATTTGCAATATGGATGGATATACTATCATGGCGATAATTAAATTAGGAGCATGGATTCATCTCGAATTGTGCCCTCTCGGGACTTAACCAATGAAATCGTGCCCTAATAATCACCCAACATTAACATTCAAAATGAGCAAGAGGCAATTAGAACTAAGATTAACAATCCAACTTAATGAATCACAACCCACACCAAATCAACACTACTATATCATCATGAAACAAGAGATCGAATTTTCATTCAAAATAAACCAAGTTCAATACAACATAGAGATATCAAAATACAAAGGAGAAAAAGAAGGTTTTCACCAAGATCTCCCCAAATGAGCCCTAGCTCCTCCAATTTGCTCCTCCACCAAGCTTTTCCCAAGCTCCAATGGCCTCCAACCCTAATCCAAGCTTTGGGGAAGAAGACCCCCTCAAGAACCCTAAAAAACACAAAAACTCCAGAAAAAAATCAAAACAGCAAGCTCCCCTTCAAATTTTCGCAACAGCCCTGATTTAACCCAATACGGGCTTGCGGGTCAGGGGAATCACGCCCGACCCGCGCCCAGTTGGGTGCCTGCAAGACAAATGGGGGGGCACCCGCTTTGCGCGTGCCCCCGCCCTCTCGCAGCAGAACGTGCGCACGTTTTAGTTTTTTTTTTAAATTTTTTTTATAACTACGGAAACGAACGGCCCGCTCCGGAGAGCGGGCCGGCCCGCTCATTTTTAAAAAAACTATTTTTTTATATTTTTTAAATTTGAAACGGGTGGCCTGAAGCAGGAATGGGCGGACGTGATCGCGCCACGTGGCGCTGCGAGATTGAGCCACGTGGCGCCCATTTAAAACCCATTTTCCTGCTTTTTAATCCCCTTTTTCCTCCAAATAATTCCAAACAAATCTAAAAATCTCAGAAAAATCCCAAAAAATTCTGGAAAATCCCCAAGACTCCTAGAAGTACCTGAAAAATAGGAGAAGGAAAAATTATTCCATTTGATGAGAAATTAATTTAATGACTATTATAAATACAATATCGACTTCCAATAATTCATATAAAACAATTCATTGCTCAAATAATTCTCAAAAAATAGCGATATGATCACAATAATAGCAGGAGCATATGAAAAATAGTAGGAAGCCAATAAGGACGATAAAAATCGTATTTCGTGCCAAGAATGAGAATAAGCCCCGAAAATGACATAAAGTGAAAATATCACACAAAAGAGCACAATTAAGCCTAATCTTTAGCACAAAATGGGGGTAGTTAGTGGGAAAAATATGCAATTTTTATCCCGAATCACACCCCCCCCCCCAACTAGCCTTTTGCTAGTCCCTAGCAAAATATGCGATAAATTCGGATAAAATTGAAAACATGCACCAACTCAAGGTACCGTCATGGCATGCTCCAAATGGTATTTCCAAATGATTCCAAAGCCAATATACCCAAAGTATGAAAGTAAACAACAAATGACACTCCCCTCAATCCAATTCAAAGAAAAGTAAGGAAATAAGCCCGTATCACATTCATTAGGATATATCACGGTGTCAAAGTTTCAAATTTTCAAGGAAGTGTCCAAAACAAAAGAAAATTTCTTTTAAGTGGTGGGGGATAAGATTGCATCACTCATGTTGCTTATTCATTCATTTTTTCTTTTTCTTTCCTTTTTCTCCTTTTTTGTATGTTTTTGGATTTTGTATGTTTATGTTTTGCATTCACGCGATAACGCTATAAATGCAAACACCGGCACATTTGCATACACGCGATGACACTATATATGCAAATGGATGGAATGATCTCATAAATCTCATTTTTGGCGTCCTCCCCAATGTTTCGTGGGACACCAGCTACTCAATTCGATTAGAAAGAAACATTCAATTATACTAACTTTTTTTCTCATTCCAACATGAATTAGCAACTCATCCACCCACTCCTAAGAGGAAAACAAAGCATGTACAGTTGGCCAAATCCAATCCAATTAAAAACTACACCATTCATGCCAACTCATGCAATCACTTACACCAAACTTTTCCCAAATTGTCTTAAAGAGGGTATGACGACATATGAAATAGTTTCATACATGGCATATTAACATTTGAATCCAAATTGGAAAAGAAATGAAAACGTGCCAATCAAACATCGAAGAAGTGGATACCAAAATAATAATCCGAAAAATAGCATGACAAGAAAGCATGTAGGGACTACATACAGCTAATGGCGTAGGGACAAGGAGGCCAAATATGATATGCAATGAAGATCATGGGATGAGGCGAAACATGGAGAGATCTCAAAAAAAAATTAACACCAAAATCCTAACAATCCTAAAGATTCTAACACTCTCCCCCCAACTTAAAATAAGCATTGTCCTCAATGATGGAACAGTATTAGATCTCGGTAAAAGATCCTAGAAAAGAGAAAATAAAACGAAAGAAAACATGCAAAAGCAAACTAACTAATTTTTTATTTATTTACACTACTTAAAGGAAAGAATACACCTTAGCAAATGGCGGATCCTGGATGTATAACGGCGGTGGCAACTGCTCGATCATATTCTTTTGCTCCTCCGCCAGCTGCTTTGGAGCTAGGCCGCCACCGGCCTCCTTGGATTCCAGCAATGTAACTCCAAGCATCTCCTTTGGATAATATGGATCATGTGGGAGATGAGCTGCATCAATCCAAGCCATGTCCTCATGCCCTGCAAAAGCATTCCAAAACGGGTCGTCAAAACAAATAAAGGAATGTAAATGTAAAAGACGACAATATGAAGCAAATGTATATGGAAGTGAAAATTTTGCTTCAGAATTGCAATTCATGCGATGGTGGGAACTTCCCTGAAAAAATGTCGCTAGGTGTGGCATGAAACTCTGCCTCGGGAGGAGGTGGAAGTGGCTGCAGAGAGAAAACTGGAGTAGGAGAGAGCTCGTGCTCAATATATACCATGTCGCAATCCCCATCGCTATCATCTTCTTCGACGTCAACATCAACAATCTCTGTGACACTCCCCACAACTGGTAACTGCTCCCGCCAAACCTCCTCGATGACTGGCAAGTGCGCATCCTGAGGTGAGGGAAGTGACATCTGTGACAGGACTGGAGGTGGACTCGTCTCGGGCAAATCCAAGCACTCATCATCCTCGCCATCCCAGAAATAGTTCATCTCAGTCGTCCTCCCAAAGTACTCAACCGCCTCGACCTGTGAAGCTAACTCTGAAGTGGACTGTGGCTCAGGCTCCATGGTGTCCTCAATCTGCTCTAGGCCATCATGCACATCCGCTTCATCTTCAACCTCAAAGTGAAAATGCATCGTGTCACCGTCGTGGTCGACACGCACTCCATCATCTATTTTCTCTGACTCATCCAAATGTATATATTCAAATTCCTCTACTTGGCCCCAATGCACACTCTTCACTGGTTTCTCTAGATATTCCATAAGGTCGCATTGGAATGAGCTCTCAGCTGGCTCCTCAGGCTGGTACTGGTCCTGCTGTTCCGCATCCTGAAATGGAAACTGGGACTCACCATCATCATAATATCCAAGTGACGGCTCTCCAGATGGCACAGTCTGCTCCCACGCTGCAAGGTCCCTCAGGTAACACCAGGAATCGTCGGTCGAATAATCAAAGAACTCTCCACCGTAGCTCATCTGCACCAAATCTCGCCCAGATGGCGATAACCATGTGTAGAAGATCTGCAGAAGATGATCCTCGTGAAAGCTCTGGTGTGGGTACGCAAGCACCAAATCGGTGAACATCTGCCAAGCCTGATGGTAGGCCTCCCATTCAGCTTGGGCAAAGCTCGCTATGTACTGCTCCATGGCTTGTCGCCCCTGTATCTGCTCAAAAAAGATAGGCAAAAACACTCGGAGAAATTCAGCCTGAAACGACAACCAAGTAAAATGTGAGTCGAGAGACAAAGAATCAAACCACAATCTAGCATCATCAAGTAAAGAAGAGGGAAAAAATCTAAAATATATGCACTCATCATCAATATTCACACCAAGACATGAAAACATCCACTCTTCAAATTTTTTTAATATGTAAATGATGGTTCTCCCACTCCGAGCCATGAAAGAATGGCGGAAGTGGGATATCCTCCAAATCAATGTCCGAAAAATCTGAAGAAGATGACATGTTGTTGTGAAAAAAATTTTCACAAAAAAAATGAAAATAAACAACCAAACGACTCAATAAGTGGAAAATAAATAAACGAAAAGACACACACTAAGAGATAGAAGTATCACACTAGAGCTTTCGAAATCAATCAAAAATCGCTAATAATAGAAACCGTTGTCCCCAGCAACGGCGCCAATTGGTTGACTCGGAAAACGCGCAAGTGCACACCTTCCACTCCCAAGCGTAGGAGTGTCAATGCAATATAAAAATAACCGGTGAGTACCGGGTCGGATCATAGGGACAAGTCATTCTACGTTCACAAAATTGATCGATAACGAAAAATAAAGTGTTTTACAACAATCTCAATTAACAGTGGATGAGCGGAGGAAAACGTGTGGAGAATCTAAAAATCTATCCTAAGTGGGTAGGGTTAGAGAGCCAAAGGTGGAGTAGGATCGCTAAGAGAGAAAGCATGGGTTGAGGGCTCATTAAGTTTGGCGTTAATTAAGCTCTAATTACCGCATATAACACAATCGGTCATCCGGCTAAGGAAGCCCAATCGGAATATTTAACTTTCATGAACACGAAAATTTGCAATATGGATGGATATACTATCATGGCGCTAATTAAATTAGGAGCTTGGATTCATCTCGAATTGTGCCCTCTCGGGACTTAACCAATGAAATCGTGCTCTAATAATCACCCAACATTAACATTCAAAATGAGCAAGAGGCAATTAGAACTAAGATTAACAATCCAACTCAATGAGTCACAACCCACACCAAATCAACACTACTATATCATCATGAAACAAGAGATCGAATTTTCATTCAAAATAACCCAAGTTCAATACAACATAGAGATATCAAAATACAAAGGAGAAGATGAAGGTTTTCACCAAGATCTCCCCAAATGAACCCTAGCTCCTCCAATTTGCTCCTCCACCAAGCTTTTCCCAAGCTCCAATGGCCTCTAACCCTAATCCAAGCTTTGGGGAAGAAGACACCCTCAAGAACCCTAAAAAAACACAAAAACGCCAGGAAAAAATCAAAACAGCAAGCTCCCCTTCAAATTTTCGCAACAGCCCTCATTTAACCCAATACGGGCTTGCGGGTCAGGGGAATCACGCCTGACCCGCGCCCAGTTGGGTGCCTGCATGACAAATGGGGGGGCACGCGCTTTGCGCGTGCCCCCACCCTCTCGCAGCAGAACGCGCGCGCGTTTTAGTTTTTTTTAGTTTTTTTTAACTACGGAAACGAATGACCCGCTCCGGAGAGCGGGCCGTTGGAGCGGGCCGGCCAAGCGGGCCGGCCAGCTCATTTTAAAAAAAACTATTATATATATATATATATATATTAAATTTGAAACGGGCGGCCTGAAGCGGGAATGGGCGGACGTGATCGCGCCACGTGGCGCTGCGAGATTGCGCCACGTGGCGCCCATTTAAAACCCATTTTCCTACTTTTTAATCCCCTTTTCCTCCAAATAATTCCAAAAAAATATCTAGAAATCTCAGAAAAATCCCAATAAATTCTGGAAAATCCCCAAGACTCCTAGAAGTACCTGAAAAATAGGAGAAGGAAAAATTAGTCCATTTGATGAGAAATTAATTTAATGACTATTATAAATACAATATCGACTCCCAATAATTCATATAAAACAATTCATTGCTCAAATAATTCTCAAAAAATAGCGATATGATCACAATAATAGCAGGAGCATATGAAAAATAGTAGGTAGCCAATAAGGACGATTAAAACCGTATTTCGTGCCAAGAATGAGAATAAGCCCCGAAAATGACATAAAGTGAAAATATCACACAAAAGAGCACAATTAAGCCTAATCTTTGGCACAAAATGGGGGTAGTTAGTGGGGAAAAATATGCAATTTATATCCTGAATCACCGTCTACGTAGACGCCCTGAACATAATCGGATCTCCCGAAGAGATAAGTGAGATGTCCAAAAGTCTCACACAGACTTTTGAGATGAAAGACCTTGGCAAAACGAAGTTCTGCCTAGTCTTACAAATAGAACATTTAAGCGGAGGAATCCTGTTACACCAATCGACATACACAAAGAAATTGCTGAAAAACTTTCTTATGGACAAATGTCATCCGCTTAGCACACCAATGGTCGTCAGATCATTGGATGTTGATACAGGCCCCTTCCGACCGCTGGAAGAGGGGGATGAAACACTGAGTCCTGAAGTACCCTACCTAAGTGCAATTGGAGCACTCCTATTGATTCGGGTTCAATATTACATATTTGACCCCCCATTTAGCCCTATTTTGTGCTCATGTGATGCTACATTATTCTCTAATTCATACGTATTTTCTACACATTTATTTATTAGAGAAAACACACTATTTCAGAGGCTTGTATTATTATTTCCAGAGAGTTTGAAGTCTTTTCAAGGATAATTGGTGATATTTCCTTTAACTTAAACTCCGTATTTGATGCTTTTCTTTTGTATTTTGCTATGAACTTGAAGTATTTGGCTATGAAACTTGATTATTATTGCATTATGAGTAGCTAAATCTCTGTTGTGCATGGTATGGAGTAGTTAGGGGATATTATTTGTGTTAGTTTGGTTGTATTCCTTGTGCTAAATCGTTAAACGTCGCTAAAATTGTAATCTTTGTTAGTAAATCGACTTTTTCATATTCCAAAAGAATTGATTTAGTTGATGATCGCCCCAAAAGGGTGAGTTTTGATCTCCCCAAAAGGGAGTTTCATACCGTAGTTTTGATCTCTTCAAAAGAGATTTTCATATCGTATTATAACTTTAGCGACGATCTTATTGAATTTTGTGTTTGAACCCCCAAAAGGGCATCTTCCGATGAATTGCTCCCCAAAGGAGAATTCATTGAGTTATATTGGGTATTTTCCGGTGAATTGCTCTCAAAAAGAGAATTCATTGTGTTATACCTATCAACCAAATTAATACGAATCATTGGTCCTAACGAACCCATGCCATGTGCATACTTTTTATAGATATTTATTCTCACGTATTCTCTTTGTTTATATTGATCACGTGTTCACATCACCATCATCGCCATCATTGTTGAAGTGGTTAGTTTCTTTTCGTAGGCTTTCTATTTGATTTGAATTGTGGTTGCAACAGATTTCTTCCCGTGGATTCGACATCTGGACTCCCAGATTTTACTACTTGTACGGACTCTTGCGCTTGAGAGAGAGCATCCTTTCGGAGCCCACCAAGTTTTTGGCGCCGTTGCCGGAGAGGAATGGTTTGTGACTACGGTTTATTTCATTTAGAGGACATTCGGTGAGATCTTTTCACTTTCCTGTACATAAACTTTTTTTATTTTATTTTAATTTTTTTTAAAAATGGAGTATATGAATTTCTATTGCACAAACAGTCTGTATGATGCAAGGTATGCTAATGCACACAAACATAGGATGGAGAAGCTCAAAATTGTTAATTTTAATCAAACTGACTGTGAAACTTTCTTTCAGGCCTGGAGGAGGTTCACAGACCTTATATCGAGCTATCCGCAGCATGGGTACACAAATGAAGAGCTTATGGCGTCCTTCCTAGATGGACTACGACCACAGCTGCAGGAATTCTTGGGAGGCATGACGCCGACAGAGGCGTGGGAATATATGGAGTCTCTGCAAGAAAACGAAGAAACCGTGGAAGAGACTTCAGAGAGCGATTCAACGGAGCCTTCGTGCCTCGATCAAGAAGAGCAAAGCGTAGACGTACCTTTGCAATCCTTGAAAGAGGAAGCTTACCAGACTATTCAGACACATGAGGCCACATCCCATCAATTCCAGGAGAATTTCCTTGCTCGGAGTCGGCAAATTTAAAAATCTATTGAAGATCTTAATTTGATTGTCGCTTGCTTAGAAGGAAATAATTATTTTGAAACTCAATTTAAAGAAACTAATACGAGTTTATCTTCTATTGCAGGAAAATCGAGCAAGCCATGTCACGTTGAGGACGAGAATAAAAAATCTACATGGCAGAAAGTGTGTGCAAAAGAGAGGACGAGCTAGCAATTTTGGATGAACGAGAGGAGGAGACAGCTAGGGAAAAGGGTTTTGAGATTATCGCCATGGAGTCAGAACCATGCCCTCCTCCAGTTTTGTCCCAAAATCATTTATCCCTCTCCCCAACGATCGAGCATCATACCGAGAGTAGTGCATATCTTTCAGGGGGTAGTCGTCAACTTGCGTTAATTTCTTTCACTTATTTTGATGACTACGTTTGGAATAATTTATTGAAAGGAATCTTAAATTAATTTGGACTGACATAACTCATCTCTCGCAGGACATTGGCAAACAGCTTATAGAGATGCTTGGAGTTGTATTGCTGGGGTCCAAATTAGTTTTTGGAGGAAGAATAATCGCCGAGGAGCGCAAGGAGCAAATTGAACAACTTCCTCCACCATCAAAGATTCAGGATCCGCCATTTGATCACGGTGTGTTCTTTCCAGTAGTGTAGATTTTATATGCTTTCTAGGTTGCTTGCTTGAATAAACTCGTACCCCTTTCGCCATTGAGGACAATGTCCATCTTTAGTTGGGGTGTGTGTATGAGACCTTAGGATTTTTTTTTGAGAAGAATAAATCGCCAAATCTCATCATTTTAAAACTCATTCATATGCCTCAAATTCGGATGATTACGCATTAATTGAGTTCTAAAAATTGTTTATGGCTTGATTAAATTATTTTTCCTTCATGGAATTACCGTTAATATGCTATTCATGAAAATCTTCAATTTCCTTGATTAATGTCTCGAAATAGTTTGAATTTATTTCATGCATGCTAATGTGATGAAAAAGCTTAAGTATACACGATTTATTGGAATAGTCTTCAAGTTGAAGAGGAATGTGGCCATGGTCGTTAATGTTTATGTTTGAAAATATGGGTGTTGAGTTGCTTACAAAGAAAAAAAGAAAAGAATGAAAAATTTTGAATGAAAGAAAAAAATGAATGAAGAAAATGAAGAAGTATGTTACTAATACATAACTTGGTTGGCTCGAGTAGTACAGTCCGAGGGGTCCTTCTTGGCCTAATGCCCTATGATCGTCTGATTTGGGAGCCATTGACAGGAAACTCACTCATTTGATGGAGCGATCCAAGTTATACATTTTCCTGCGAATGTTGCTTGATGCGCGTTACGCAGAACTAATAAAAGAAAAGAAATGGTGAATATACTAAGCAACTTCAATACCCATGATTTGAATGATTGTTTTGATAGGCCACGTCCTTGGAAACAAGAAAACTAGAGAAAAACGATGTGTTATACTTTCGCTTGAGCAAAACGATGCTTGCATGTTATTTATTCATACTAAATTAGAGAAAATATCATGTGATTGATTTTGTTCATGGATCTGTATATTGATGGTCAAGATCATGTTGGAATGCGTATTATTGGGCCACGCCATGAGAAATTTGAAAGAACTTATTGTTTTATTACTCATCCGTATTTATCGCTCTTTTTGCTAGAGACTAGCAAATCGCTAGTTGGGGGGTGTGATTCGGATTCAATATTACATATTTGACCCCCCATTTAGCCCGATTTTGTGCTCATGTGATGCTACATTGTTATCTAATTCATACGTATTTTCTACACATTTATTTATTAGAGAAAACACACTATTTGAGCACAAAACAGCAATTAATGGACTATTTCTGCACTTTTTATATTTTTCCTAGCTTGGTCTCGATCTCACGATTCCAGCGACTATTTATTTGTATTTTTCTGAGATCTGTGCTAATTACTGTGTATTTTTGAGTGCAGAATACCATTTATTGGAAATAAATTAATTACGCACGCATATTGGCGCAACACGTGGCGCTCATCCGACGATTCCCGCTTCATCCTACGGCTATCACGAGAGGGCGACGCGGAAATTCGTCAACCGTTCGATCGCGATCGGACGGCCCACAATCCGCCCGCTCGAACGCACGCAGCATCATCAGCGGAGACACGCGTCGCTGATCCAGCACCATCCCGCAGCATCCAACGGTCACCGTTAGCCCCGCAAGTTGAAAGCAGAAGGAGTGACGTGGCCAAGTGAACACCGCATGATCTTGATCCAACGGTGCACGAGCGAGATCGAACTCTAATTCAGCAATGCAACGTGGAACCTTGGGGACCGCAAGATTTCGATCGAACGGATGGGATCATCTCCGATCCGAGCTCGAAGTCCTTAGCGGAGCGGGCTTGTACGAATCCTAATGCACACGTGGCACGCCCAAGATCAATCCCGCCTGAGATGTGCGGCCCTCATTTGATCCGACTTTTGATCGGGTTAAAGCGTTAGCGGATAGCGGGTGTGGAACCCATTAAGCACAGTAAACCCGCAAGCCTATTATATAAGCGTATTTAGGGTTTTTGTGCGTATACAAGCCAGTTTGGGGCGTACTTTGAGCGTATTGGAGGCTCTAGGAGCCGTATTTTCCCCCTGAAAAATTCTGTAAAATTCCAGAGGCTTGTATTATTATTTCCAGAGAGTTTGAAATCTTTTCAAGGAGAATTGGTGATATTTCCTTTAACTTAAACTCCGTATTTGATGCTTTTCTCTTATATTTTGCTATGAACTTGAAGTATTTAGCTATGAAACTTGATTATTATTGCATTATGAGTAGCTAAATCTCTGTTGTGCATGGTATGGAGTAGTTAGGGGATATTATTTGTGTTAGTTTGGTTGTATTCCTTGTGCTAAATCGTTAAACGTCGCTAAAATTGTAATCTTTGTTCGTAAATCGACCTTTTCAGATTCCAAAAGAATTGATTTAGTTGATGATCGCCCCAAAAGGGTGAGTTTTGATCTCCCCAAAAGGGAGTTTCATACCGTAGTTTTGATCTCTCCAAAAGAGAGTTTCATATCGTATTATAACTTTAGCGACGATCTTACTGAATTTTGTGTTTGAACCCCCAAAAGGGCATCTTCCGATGAATTGCTCCCAAAAGGAGAATTCATTGAGTTATATTGGGTATTTTCCGGTGAATTGTGATCGCTCCGGGATGTAACCCGAAAGAACGGTTGTAGTTTTACCGCAAGTGCACGGTGTAGCAGCGAGCGGGATATCGAACACAGGGAGGACGAATGACCGTGCTTGCTCCAATCAACCTGGCTATTTAAGAAGAAAGATTTGCCTTTGGCGATCCTGTCACAATCGTCAGACAAAGTATGGAAATATCAAATCAAATAAAGGACGTCTAGGGAATGGGGAATTCCCGCTACTCACCATATTTCATAAAAGTGGTTCATCGGTGTCAAAATCGCTAGAATAAGATTTTGGATGAACTAGTTACAACTGAATGTAGAACCAAGCTCACGCTCTCGCGCTGTTGCCGGTCTATAGCCATCCTAGGTTCGGGTCCAATCTCTTGCAAACCCTAGCCTAGGGAAGCTAGCATTAGGATCAACATCATCGTTCAATCGCGCACCGAGTCCAATCTCTTGCAAACTCGGCTCACGACCTAGATTGGGATAGTTCCTACCCGTCCAATCTCTTGCAAATGGGTATTGGCACGGAATTGGAACCGGAAACCCTAGTATCGGTCCAATCTCTTGCAAACCGATACTACGGAAATTCGATTCCAACCCAATTCGGATTTCTAGGGTTTCCTATCGAATTGGGATCCAATCTCTTGCAAATCCCAATCGGTATGAACTCCTAGCCATCCGTAGTAAATTGATCCCAATCTAATCTCTAATATCAATTCTAGCAAAATTTCTACTAATTCATCACACATATGAAATAGGGCTTGTAGGGTTCATCCCCACGCCCCAAGACGTGGCGACTAATCACAATTCATAGCAAGATCACAAAAATATCAATGAAATAATCAATAGAATTCATCACAATATTGAGATATGCAATAAAAATAGAATTTTTAGAGAAGAGAAAAGAGCAAACCAATGAAGTTCTTCAATTAATCCAACAAAAATCCAATTTTGTCTCTTCTCCAATCTCAAGAATAAAACTAAAAAGCTAATCTAAAAGCTGCAAAAAAATCTAAGAGAGAGGCTTGCTAAACTAGGGTAAAAACAGGGGTTAAATAGCCCCCAAAATCGTCCAAAAACTGTGACCAAAATACCCCTGTGCAGCCTGTTTTCCGCAATTTTCGCTACAAGCAGCGCGTCGTACTCGGTCGAGTGACATAAGTCGCTCGGCCGAGTGAAAACCCTGTAATTTTCCAGTAAGTATCGATCTTCAGGGGTCTTCACTTCGGGGGCGGCTCGGCCGAGTGAGTTGTCGTCACTCGGCCGATGGCTTCATGGTACTCGGGCGGACGGGATTATCCACTCGGCCGAGTGGGTCTTCTGAAGCTCAGGAAGCCGAAAAACAGTAACTTGGCGATTTTTGAAGGGCTTCGTCTGGGCGCCACTCGGGCGGACGGGGTCTCGTCACTCGGCAGATGTGGTCTCCGTCGCTCGACCGAGTGCACATATGAATCGTGTCTGATCTGGTCGGCCGAGCAGTGTCTCGCTGGTCGGCTGAGTGACTCCTTCACTCGGCCGAGTGGGACACAAAAAATGCCCAGGTTGCTTATTTTGGCCTCCTCGTCGCTCCTGCGACGTCCGTTCTTCTTCCGCTCCTCTCCAACAGCAAAATACCCCTCGGGGAGGTCGTCGGTGACCGTCTGGAGTAAGTGCATCTCGAGATCACTCCAAATGGCGCCAAATCACCTAAAATGCGTCAAAAACAACAAATCGTGAAAAGCATCGCAATATCGTCGATATATCGTGAAAAACATGATTTGGGCGATCTAAATGGCATGCAAACATGCGGAAAAAAAAGTGTAAAATAAGGAGTGATCAAAATCCCCCAAGCTTGCCTCTTACTCGTCCTCGAGGAAGATAAGTAAAAGGCGAACCCGGTGGATTCGGAAAACGAAAAAGGCGAAGAAAAATGAAGAATGAAAAACGGAGAAGAGTGAAAAACAAAATAAAAATAAAGAAGAAAGAAAGAAGCGAAGAGGTAGGCTGCTAGATCATTTTCTCAGGACGTGGGTTCCGCTTACTCATATAGCATGCACTGAATGAAAAACAATTGTCAAAGAATTTTATTTTGATATCATAGTATAATAGTGCAAATAGAAATAGAAAACCCACGAACAACAATATAATCATGAAAAACGGAATAATCTTAGAATTAACATCGTCTGAATCATTTAAAGCGGTATACAAATCACAGATCACACACTTTTCAATTGAATGCTTTCTATCCGGAGTATAAGAGTATCACACTATAGAATAGAGAGAATAGAAAAGTATGGATTTCATGAAATGATTGCTAGGCTTAGATTTCTGGATTTCGTAAAGCTAGAAATAATCTCATTGAGTATAGAATATTACTTAGCCTAGGTTGTCGTGCAACGTCAAGTAGTCACTCTCTCACACATCAATGGATCCCCTCCCCCAAGCTTATCTATAAGCGTGATGGCATAAAAAATATTTACATCCCCATTTTTATAAAGCTCCAAAAGTAATGAAAAGAGAAGAAGAAAGAAAGAAAGTGAGATGGGATCTTTTATTGAGGATTTTCCTCTTTTCTTTTGTTTTTTTTGTTTTGTTTTTTTTTGATGCAAAAGCATATATACACAACGGTCCCAACTCAAAGAGAGATAATGATATACAAGAATATTTTCTCTTTTCTCCCTTTTTTTTTGAATAAGAAATTTGGAGCTAGGAATTAATAGCGGGGGAAATGCCATATAATAGAATCGCTAAGGGGAGATTCACCAATGATTTTAAAAGTAGAGAAATAATGTTCAGGATTTGTGGAGAAAGAAATAAATATATCACTCAGTTCACTCTATAAGACATGCACGACAACTTCAGCAGTGTAATCTAATCTACTCAGTTTCGATCACAAAAAAGCTAACTAATCCAGATTTATCATAGCTAACATCATTCAATCATCCTGAAATGAAATGTACAATTCATGCATATAGAAGTGATATAGGAAAAGAAATCAGTACTCCAGATATAGGCATTCAATGCGTGAATCTTGGTGTGTTTTCTGTGATAGCATACATATGAATATTCAGACTCAGCTAATAATAAAATGTCATCCATTTTCATGTGGAAAAAGTGTGGGTTACTATCTCTAGATGCAAGGCAAGTCATAGCATATGATATCAGAAATAAAATCTAAGACATGACAAATAAAGCATGCATATAGAATAAGCTAACTCCACGTGATCGTCATCACAGAAAAGTCATCTCTAGCATGAGATGAAAAAGAAAGAAATAAAGATAAAGGGAAAATAGAACTATTTACAATGTGGCACACAGAAAAATAAGAAAAACGTGATGCATGGCAAAATAAAAGAAAAATGATGAAAATAAGTGCAAAAGCGAAGAATGGCGTGAAAAACTAAAAATAAAGGTGGCAAACCGAAAAAGAACGTGAGAACTCACTCCACCAAGCTAAATGGCACAGTGTCCTCAATGTGCAAAGTGTGGCACACCGAGAGACAAGAAGTGTGAGGGGTAAGTGAGGATGCATGCATGATGAAAATAAATGAAAATAAACGAAAAATAAAGAAACGAAAAATATGATGCGGACATGATGCATGCACAGATAGGAGTGATACAGATATAAAGGTGGGGCACCAAAACTCTCCCTCTCTCCCAGAAAAGATATATAAAGATATGGTGGACATGAGAATCCCAAAAGTAAGTGAGGGGAGGGGGGTGTGGACAAAAGTGCAACAGGACCTAGCAGAAACGGGCAGCACAACGGCAGGAATAATCGACAGCATCAAGGGTGCCTAAAAAGGTGGTGCTGCGCCGTCTCCGTCCTGAGGCGGAAGTGGTGGTGGCGGCTGGACAGGCCGCTGAGCGGGTGTGGGTGTGGAAGTGGTAGCAGGCTGAGTGTGTGTGGAAGTGTGGGTGGGAACCTGCTGGGTGGGTGGAGGTACGCGGGGGAGACGCTCCAGGACCTGGGTAAGACAGCAGTGAATCTGGGGGATCAGGCCGAAGCGGTCAGCCATCGCAGAGACGGTGGAGGACATGGTCCTAAGGTCGCCTCGGAGGCCACTCACCGCCCCCTCTAGAGCACGAATGCTCTGAAGGACAGTGTCGGGGGGAGGTGGTGCAGAGGGACGCACCAGGCGGGGCTGTGCAGGGCGTGGCTGGCGTACTCGGGTCGCGTATGTGACGGGCTCAGCGGGGAAGGGAACGAAAGGTGCTACGCTCGCAAATGTGGGCCTGGCCTCAGTGTGAGGCCGGGGCACCGGCTGGTGAGAAGTGGAGGCAGCAGCAGCGAAAGAAGAGTGCAAAAGTGGCAGCGAGGCAGCCAGAGAGGTCAGTGGCACAGAAGTGTGGACAGACGCCACGACACTCTCGAAAAATACAGCAGCAGTGGAGACAGAGGGCTCTCCGCACTCAACTAGGGTCGGCGGGTGCTCGGGTGGTGCAGAAGAAACAGGCTCAGCAGACAGAGGGCCGGTGGTGGTGGTGGTGACAACCGCGGAAGCAGTGGAGGTGGGCTCAGCTAAGGTACTCGCGACACTGACAGAGGTGGGGACAGTGGTGTCAGGAGCAGCGGAAACATCTGGTATAGGCTGAGGGGCCACAGGGTCAACATGAGCGGCAGGCTCGGCAGGGGCAACAGGGTCTGCGGGGGCAGCGTGGGCCTGCTCGGCCTCCTCGGCCTCGAGCACGTAAGCAGCGGGGATGAGAACATCCATCGCAGGGAGCCAGTCAACGTGGGCTGGTGCAATCTGAGTCCGAGCTGGGCTCGGAAGAATCATGTAATCGGCACCGTAAGGGCCGTGCAACCAGACCCAGTGACGCTCACCGTGCGGACAAAGCATCTTCATCCGGGCCATAACATCGATCGACAAAGAAGTGGGGCCCGATACTCGCCGCAGGTCGTCAGTGAATTCCTCGCCGGTCATAAGGGCAAGCAAGGTGATCAGGCCGCCGCAGCATATCGGTGAGCGAGCGCCCACCGACACAATGATGCGGTCCAAAAACCAAGCCGCGACATCTATCACGACGGCGGGGACCAGCTCATCTCCATCCCTAGATAGAGCTCTGGGACGTGTCATCGCGTAGAGCATGTAGAGCTCTGGCGTAGACATCGTGCCCGGCTCATATCTGGCCAAAAAGGTCGTCGCCATAAGGCGCTGAGCAATACGGAGGCAGGGATGGACAATGGCCGAGGCCTTGGCCCTACTAGGGTCAAAGGCAGCGTGAAGACCCGTAATCCGGGCCCAGAAGGCACCGGCGTCGAAGGAAGGTGGGGGGATATGTGTGGGGCCGTAACCGCGATCGGCTCCGGGGACAGCGGGCCACGAGAAAAATGCTCTCATCATATCGAGAGTGACCTGGCACTCCCGGTCCATGAACCGAAACGAGCATCCCTCGTCGGTCCGGGCGATCTAACTCAGTACCTCAAGTGTCGGACGGGTGAAAGTGTCCGCCGACACCTGAAAGAAGTCTCGCCAACCCACGTTGTCGTACAACGTGAGCATCCCCTCTAGTACCCCCAGGCGTCCTAGGTCAGCGAGGTGTGCAAACCTGGAGGGTACGATCGAGCGCTGGGAGATACGCTCGAAGACGGCGCGGTGTGCGTCGTCTCGGAACGTAATCCCGAGCGGCCCGACCAGTTGAGCCGGAGGTGGTGGCTGTGGAGCGGCGGGGAGTGGCTGTGCGGGCTGTGCGGGCACTGCAGGCTGTGCGGGGCCTACAGGCTGTGCTGGGTGGATGGGGTGTGTGGGAGAAGGCGGAGGAGAGTCCTCCAACTCGTGGGAGGGGCCAGCATCATCCGACCGCTTCCTCTTGGCGGAAGCTCTCTTCGACCGCGGCCGTGTCCGGGGCGGCATATCGGCCCCGAGCGCGCTCCGAAAAGTGTAAAAAGTGCGGCGTGTGCAAAAGAATGGAAGGAGTATACCCAGACACGCCGCGAGTGCAAGATAATGGAAGCGTGCGAAGTCAGCGCCTCCGCGAAGCCCAAATCAGTCCGTAGAAGCTCCCCTGGGCTCCCCTAAGCTCCCCAAAACAACCTGCGCATGAAATGGAGATATCAGCGGGTAATATTCAAAACGTATGGAGCATTAGGGGTATAATAGATAGATATAGAAATTGATTAGGGTTTGGGGTTCGTTTAATACATGGATCCTCGAAAAATACACAAAAAAGGAGAAATAGGGCGAATCAGGCGATACCGGAGGCGGTCGGGGCGGCGGCCACCGGCGGCGACTCGGGCGAGTGGCGGCGGGTGGTCGGCCGGCGGTGGCTGGCCGAGCGGCGGCGCTAGGCGGTCGGTCGGGCGAGTGGGGTCGAGAGCGAGGCGAGCGGGCGAGGGGAGCTGAAGGGTCGGGCACGATTTGGGTTTTTGCGTTTCGAAAAACGTGCCCCCCCTCGGCCACTTATATAGTGAAAGTTACGACTCGGCCGAGTGACTAGGTCACTCGGCCGAGTGAGATCAAATGAAATATCCTCCCCGCTTTCGCTTCGGCCAAGTGGCTTTGCCAGCCTCAGCCGAGTGGAGTAAGTCCATTCGGCCGAGTGGCTCAAGCTACTCGGCATGACTCGCCCTGGGAGCGTATCCGTTTTACTCGGCCGAGTGGAAATATATACTCGGCCGAGTAGCATTTATACTGAAATCAGGAAAATAAACAGAGAGTTGGGTTCAGCAGACTTCCCTCGTTCGTGAGCGGCTCGGCCGGACGAACTTGTATACTCGGCCGAGTGACTAGTATACTCGGCCGAGTGAGCCTTGTGTTCTGCTGTTTGTCTTCGTTTGGGCTCTAAACTCTGTCGTTCTTCCTCCAGTCGATTTCATCTTGCTCCTAAGCATCGAGCGTCTTCCTGGGGCGCTCCTCGTCGTCTCGTTCATCCTCCTCATGATGGATTTTCCTATCTCCTCTCCTGTCAAGAAAAATAGGACCCGTTATCACAAAATTTTTGGGTGAACGACTCAAAACACTAAAAAGTTCTAAAACAAAAACAAAGAAAAAGTAAAAATAAAGCAATAACCGTCGGGTTGCCTCCCGACAAGCGCTCGTTTAAGGTCGTGAGCTCGACCCCCTATGATTTTCAATTAATGCGGGATGTTTGGTGCATATGAGATGCACCCATCAAACTTTCCGGGGAGAACGCTTGGATTCGGAAGTTACGGTGGCGTGTTCTCCCGCGGTGGTCTCTCGTCTCGAATAGTGTTGGGGGGAGGCTCCCCCAAGCTAGCGTTTGCTCCGGTCAACGGCTTCACCGGTGACGCCGATTTCCGTATCGGCGGAGCTTTCTTTGGAGACTTTAATTTCGAGAGCTTGCAGAGCTCTCGAATCCTTGCGACATCAGCGTCGCCTTCATCATTTTCAGCGGAGAGGTCGGAGGAATCATCTATCTTCTCATCTTGGCCTAAATCCGGGCCTTCATCAAAATCCTCATCGAAAAGAGCGCCAATCGAGTGGGGGATCGCCTCCTCAATTACCTCATCAAGGAGGTATGAAAGATCATCCGGCCGCCCCTTAAGCAAATATATTCTATTGGTTTCGCCCGTCGGGACTCCCTCGGAATAGTGTTTGAGCCTCTGACCATTTACTTTGAATGTGGAACCGTCCTTGCTTTCCAACTCGAAAGCTCCTCCCGGTTGTATGTGCTTGATGGTGAAAGGTCCGGACCAACGTGACCTCAACTTGCTGGGAAATAGTCGGAGCCGGGAATTATAGAGCAAGACCTTATCTCCTACTTTAAAGTTCGTGACGGTTATGCGGGCATCGTGGAGAATCTTGGTCCTTTCTTTGTAAATTCTTGAGCTTTCGTAGGCGTCTCTTCTTATCTCATCAAGCTCGTTGATGTCTAAGAGTCGCCTTACCGCCGCACTCTTGTAATCATAATTAAAGGTCTTAATTGCCCAATATGCGCGGTGTTCCAACTCTACCGGTAAGTGGCAAGCTTTCCCATAAACGAGTCGGAACGGTGTGGTGCCTATGGGAGTGCGAAAGGCCGTGCGATATGCCCATAGAGCATCGTTTAGCTTCATTGACCAATCCTTTCTAGATCGATCCACCGTCTTTTCAAGAATTTGCTTAATTTCTCTATTTGAGACTTCCACTTGGCCACTTGTCTGGGGGTGATATGCCATGCCAACTCTATGATTTACCCCGTACTTCTTTAGCATGGCTTCAAACTTGTTCTCTATGAAGTGGCTCCCCCCGTCGCTTATCAAGGTACGAGGCACTCCGAAGCGCGGGAAGATGTTTTGCTTGAAGAACTTGGAGACGACCCTTGCATCATTAGTAGGGGTGGCGATTGCTTCCACCCATTTGGAGACATAGTCGACGGCCAATAGGATGTATTTGTTGCCATTGCTTGACGGAAATGGCCCCATGAAGTCTACTCCCCAACAATCAAAAAGCTCAATTTCTTGGATGGGCCTCATTGGCATCTCATTGCGCTTGGAGATATTCCCGGTCCGTTGGCATCTATCGCACCCCTTTACAAAGTCGTGTGTGTCTTTAAACATTGTCGGCCAAAAGAACCCGCTCTGCAAAATCTTAGCGGTAGTTTTAGAGGCGGCATGATGTCCTCCGCATGGTAGACCGTGGCAATGCAAAATGATGGATGTCGCCTCCTCTTTAGAAACACACCTCCGAATGACGCCATCCTTGCATATCTTGAAAAGGTATGGATCTTCCCAAAAATAGCTACGGACCTCATGCAGAAATCTCCTCTTTTGATGCGTCGGCATCCCATGCGGTTTAATTCCACAAGCTAAGTAGTTGACGAAGTCCGCGTACCAAGGTACCTCTCCGGTCCTTATGGCATATAGCCTCTCATCCACGAAAGTGTCGTCGATAGGCAAACTCACATCCTCCTTGTCGCGAATGAGCCTAGATAAATGATCCGCCACGACATTGTACGTACCCTTCTTGTCTCTGATCTCTAAGTCGAATTCTTGCAACAAGAGTATCCACCTAATCAACCGAGGTTTGGCCTCCTTCTTGTTTAAAAGATACTTCAATGCCGCATGGTCGGTGTGGACAATCACTTTGGAACCGAGGAGATAGGAGCGAAACTTCTCTATGGAATAGACGACCGCTAGAAGCTCCTTTTCGGTAGTTGTGTAGTTTTTCTGCGCATCATCCAATGTCTTGCTCGCATAGTATATCGCATGAAGCTTCTTATCTTTTCTTTGTCCCAACACCGCTCCACTGGCTTGGTCGCTAGCATCACACATTAGCTCAAAAGGAAGGCTCCAATCCGGTGGTTGTATGATGGGCGCGGAGACTAGTGCTTCCTTCAAGGTGTTGAAGGCTTGCAAGCATTCTCCTGAAAAAACAAAAGGAATATCTTTAGCGAGCAAGGAAGTAAGCGGTCGGGCAATCGAGGCGAAATCCTTGATGAAACGGCGGTAAAACCCCGCGTGACCAAGAAAGCCTCTAATGCCCTTGACATTAATAGGAGGAGGAAGTTTCTCGATTACCTCAATCTTTGCTTTATCTACCTCAATTCCTCTCGAAGAGACAAGACGAGAACTATACCTTCTGTGACCATGAAGTGACACTTCTCCCAATTGAGAGTGAGATTGTTTTGTTGGCACCTTTTTAGGTCTTTAGTAAGATTTTCCAAGCAAGAGTCAAACTCACTCCCATAAACCGAGAAATCATCCATAAAAACTTCTATAATATTTTCAATGTAATCGGAAAATATGGATGTCATACACCTCTGAAAGGTGGCGGGAGCATTACAAAGGCCAAACGGCATCCTACGGTAGGCATAGGTGCCATAGGGACAAGTGAAAGTTGTCTTCTCTTGGTCATCTTCGTGCAAAGGGATTTGGAAGAATCCCGAATACCCATCTAGATAGCAAAAGTATTTATGTTTTGCAAGGCGTTCAAGCATTTGATCAATGAAGGGCAATGAGTAATGGTCCTTTAGGGTGGCTTTATTGAGTTTCCTATAGTCAATGCACATTCGCCATCCCGTGACGGTGCACGTAGATATGAGCTCACCTTTTTCATTTTTTATGACAGTCATCCCTCCTTTCTTGGGGACGACGTGAACGGGGCTAATCCATCTACTGTCTGAGATAGGATAAATTATACCGGCTTCTAGCAATTTTAGGTTTTCCTTTTTAACCACCTCCTTCATGTTCGGGTTTAACCGCCTTTGAGGCTCTATGGAAGTGGCGTCGGTATCCTCCAAATGGATCCTGTGCGTGCAAAGCCTAGGGCTTATCCCTTTTAGATCGGAGATAGTGTATCCCAGGACATCTTTATGGCTCCTAAGAACGTCTAGGAGTTTTTCAAGTTGGTCTGGCGCAAGGTGGGAGTTTACTATCACCGGGAAAGTTAATTTGTTACCCAAAAAGGTGTACCTTAGATTTGGGGGTAATTGTTTAAGTTCTACCTGAAGAGGCGCCGCTCCCTCTACTTCATCAGCTCGCATGAGTTTGGTTTCTTCCTTGTCAGCCGGGTCTAGCTCGTGCTCAGGTGGCGCGCTCTCTTGTGAAGAGTCAGACTCACTGCTTAGTGAGGACAATGCATCGAAATAGGCGCGCTCCGATTTTGTGCTAGCATCGTCAGAGTTTTCAATCGGCTCCGGTTCGTTCCTAGAATCAAGAAACACATCAGACGATTCATAGAAGCAAGAGTAAGTGTCATGGGGTGTAACTCCCTGAACGATGGCTTGC
The DNA here is from genome assembly GCA_030789695.1 of Scilla litardierei. NCBI lineage: Eukaryota > Viridiplantae > Streptophyta > Magnoliopsida > Asparagales > Asparagaceae > Scilla > Scilla litardierei. Next base: position 10,423,484 of record CM061137.1, on the reverse strand, counting down.
TCTGAAGATCCTCCCGGAGTGTAGTGATCCTCGACACTTGTTCTACCGTCTTCGAAATATAGCTTGTCGTCCATCACATCAACTCTGACGTTGCCTCCGATAGTCCCCTCCGGGGAGACTTGGTCCATCACAAAACTAGCAAACAGTTGCTCGTCAGGGTCCTTGACATCGATAGTAAAAGCTCCGGTAGCGTGGACCTCATCGATAAGCTCCTTAAGGAGGTCTGTGAAGGAGTCATAGTCTTCCTGACTGAGTTCTATTGTTGACATTGCATCCTCCATTATTCATGTAAAGATCTTATGCAAAATACAGGGGGAATATGCAAATAGAAGAAAGTAAAGAAAGAGAGAAAGAAGAAGTAACCGGGTGGTCGATGACGAACACCGTCGAAATGCCCTCCCCGGCAACGGCGCCAAAAACTTGATCGCTCCGGGATGTAAACCGAAAGAACGGTTGTAGTTTTACCGCAAGTGCACAGTGTAGCAACGAGCGGGATATCGAACACAGGGAGGACGAATGACCGTGCTTGCTCCAATCAACCTGGCTATTTAAGAAGAAAGATTTGCCTTTGGCGATCCTGTCACAATCGTCAGACAAAGTATGGAAATATCAAATCAAATAAAGGACGTCTAGGGAATGGGGAATTCCCGCTACTCACCATATTTCATAAAAGTGGTTCATCGGTGTCAAAATCGCTAGAATAAGATTTTGGATGAACTAGTTGCAACTGAATGTAGAACCAAGCTCACGCTCTCGCGCTGTTGCCGGTCTATAGCCATCCTAGGTTCGGGTCCAATCTCTTGCAAACCCTAGCCTAGGGAAGCTAGCATTAGGATCAACATCATCGTTCAATCGCGCACCGAGTCCAATCTCTTGCAAACTCGGCTCACGACCTAGATTGGGATAGTTCCTACCCGTCCAATCTCTTGCAAACGGGTATTGGCACGGAATTGGAACCGGAAACCCTAGTATCGGTCCAATCTCTTGCAAACCGATACTACAGAAATTCGATTCCAACCCAATTCAGATTTCTAGGGTTTCCTATCGAATTGGGATCCAATCTCTTGCAAATCCCAATCGGTATGAACTCCTAGCCATCCGTAGTAAATCGATCCCAATCTAATCTCTAATATCAATTCTAGCAAAATTTCTACTAATTCATCACACATATGAAATATGGCTTGTAGGGTTCATCCCCACGCCCCAAGACGTGGCGACTACTCACAATTCATAGCAAGATCACAAAAATAATCAATGAAATAAGCAATAGAATTCATCACAATATTGAGATATGCAATAAAAATAGAATTTTTAGAGAATAGAAAAGAGCAAACCAATGAAGTTCTTCAATTAATCCAACAAAAATCCAATTTTGTCTCTTCTCCAATCTCAAGAATAAAACTAAAAAGCTAATCTAAAAGCTGCAAAAAAATCTAAGAGAGAGGCTCTCTAAACTAGGGTAAAAACAGGGGTTAAATAGCCCCCAAAATCGTCCAAAAACTGTGACCAAAATACCTCTGCGCAGCCTGTTTTCCGCAATTTTCGCTACAAGCAGCGCGTCGCACTCGGACGAGTGACATAAGTCGCTCGGCCGAGTGAAAACCCTGTAATTTTCCAGTAAGTATCGATCTTCAGGGGTCTTCACTTCGAGGGCGGCTCGGCCGAGTGAGTTGTCGTCACTCGGCCGATGGCTTCATGGTACTCGGGCGGACGGGATTATCCACTCGGCCGAGTGGGTCTTCTGAAGCTCAGGAAGCCGAAAAACAGTAACTTGGCGATTTTTGAAGGGCTTCGTCTGGGCGCCACTCGGGCGGACGGGGTCTCGTCACTCGGCCGATGTGGTCTCCGTCGCTCGGCCGAGTGCACATATGAATCGTGTCTGATCTGGTCGGCCGAGCAGTGTCTCGCTGGTCGGCCGAGTGACTCCTTCACTCGGCCGAGTGGGACACAAAAAAATGCCCAGGTTGCTTATTTTGGCCTCCTCGTCGCTCCTGCGACGTCCGTTCTTCTTCCGCTCCTCTCCAACAGCAAAATACCCCTCGGGGAGGTCGTCGGTGACCGTCTGGAGTAAGTGCATCTCGAGATCACTCCAAATGGCGCCAAATCACCTGAAATGCGTCAAAAACAACAAATCGTGAAAAGCATCGCAATATCGTCGATATATCGTGAAAAACATGATTTGGGCGATCTAAATGGCATGCAAACATGCGGGAAAAAAAGTGTAAAATAAGGAGTGATCAAATTGCTCTCAAAAAGAGAATTCATTGTGTTATACCTATCAACCAAATTAATACGAATCATTGGTCCTAACGAACCCATGCCATGTGCATACTTTTTATGGATATTTATTCTCACGTATTCTCTTTGTTTATATTGTTCACGTGTTCACATCACCATCATCGCCATCATTGTTGAAGTGGTTAGTTTCTTTTCGTAGGCTTTCTATTTGATTTGAATTGTGGCTGCAACAGATTTCTTCCCGTGGATTCGACATCTGGACTCCCAGATTTTACTACTTGTACGGACTCTTGCGCTTGAGAGATAGCATCCTTTCGGAGCCCACCAAGTTTTTGACCTGGCAAACTGCACGCGTCCCGATATAGCGTTCGCAGTTAACCTACTAGCCAGATACAGTTCAGCGCCCTCAAAGCGCCACTGGAACGGAGTGAAGCAACTTCTGCGCTATCTCCAAGGGTCTGTGGACATATGACTATACTTCAAGAAAGGTGTATCCTCCGACTTAGTCGGTTATGCAGATGCAGGATACAGGTCAGACCCACACACCGCAAAGTCCCAGCCCGGTTTCGTGTTCACGTACGGTGGGACAGCCATCTCATGGAGATCCGTGAAGCAGACATCGACAACGAACTCATCCAACCACTCCGAGCTCATTGCGATCCACGAAGCTAGCAGAGAATGCTTTTGGCTTCGATCAGTCATCCACCATATCCTCAAGACCACCGGCCTGAAGACGGGAGATCTTGGACCAACCACCATGTATGAAGACAATGCTGCCTGCATCGCTCAACTACGAGGTGGCTACATCAAAGGTGACAGGACGAAGCACATTTCCCCAAGCTCTTCTGGACGCATGAACAGCAAGTAGACAACTAGATCGACATCCAGCAGATCCAGTCTTGCAACAACCTGGCAGATCTATTTACTAAAGATTTACCTCGCAGTACCTTTAGAAAACTTGTACTAGGAATTGGGATGAGGCAGTTGAGAGATTTACAAGCCTGAAGCTTGTTCTTTTCAGGGAGAGTTAATGTAGTGATGTACTCTTTTTCATTGGCTATTGGTTTTTTCCACTGGGTTTTCGATAGCCAAAGGTTTTAACGAGGCAGCCACATCAACTCTGGATCAAGGAGTATCCATCCCTGATGTTATCCATCGATCAGGGGAAGTTACAGAGACTTGTACTCTTTTCCCTTAGCCACTGTTTTTTCCCACTGGGTTTTCCTCGGCAAAGGTTTTAACGAGGCAATTACATTTAAACTTGGGATCCAGAAATATCCATAGACACATGATCAGATAAGCTCTGTGAACCCTGAAGTGTTCATCACGTCTTACAACAATGGATGGATAAGTGGAAGTATTATAAACGGGCTTTTGGTGGCCCAACCCGTTAGTGGAGGTATCCACCCATTATGTAACCATATTGCTATAAATACATGGCTATGGATTCCATAACCACTAAGTTTACAACAAGTTTCATTATTTTTCAAAAAAACTTAAGCGGGTCGTGCGCAGGGGTTCCCAAAGATTCCATTTTTTGGCCAACAACCGTGAACAGGATAAACTTCCGATGGCTCTTCCGCTGTTCAATATCGCCCCTGATCTCAAAGTCTCCAGGCTATGCTTAGGTTCGTCCTCTCAATCCATCTCTATCTCATTTCTATCGCTTAGGGTTTTAATTTCAGCTCATTAATGTTGCCTCTCTATAGGGACCATGACGTTTGGAGAGCAGAACTCGCTGCCCCAATCTTTCCGACTACTCGATCAGGCTTTTGATGCCGGCATCAACTTCTTCGACAGCGCTGAGATGTAATCGTCACCAATCTCACTATCTATCTGTCTTTCCTTTTTGTAGAAAAACGTGTGATTTTTTATATTTGTCTCGAATTTTAAGGTATCCGGTCCCTCAGAAACGAGAAACTCAAGGGAGGAGCGAGGAGTATGTCGGCCGGTGGATTAAAGAGCGGAGGGTTCCACGAGATCGTGTTGTTTTGGCTACAAAGGTTGTGAATTTCCTTCATTGTAAAAAAAATAAATTACTAAATTAGGGTTGATTTTGTGCACTTGTGTGCATTTCATGCTAGTACATGGTAAATTGTATATATCAACTTCAGTAAGAATTTGGTAATACATGATGTGTATTAGTATAAGTAATTGAGTTGCTGCATGTATAGGTTTCCGGGCCATCGTGTCAGATGACTTGGATCCGGGGAGGGCCGAAATCTCTCGACAGCGATAACATAGTGCAAGCTATCGATAGCAGGTCCTGTCCACTTGTCCTTATTTTCTGGGATTTCTTGCAATAAAATTGGTCTGAAAACGCATTTTCTAGTTATAGGAAGTAATTGTTGCGTCTTTTTGTTGTTACAAACTACTAGCAATATCCGGAGTAATAAAATTTTCAAAAATTGTTTTATGGTATGACGAATGTGGCTGCTTCTTTTAAATCTTCAATACCAAATCTATAAGTGAAGGTTTCGTTAATGATGGAAGGGTGCATAGGATGTTACCTGACTTAAACTCTTTAAGTGATGGCAGTTTTCCGATTGGACAATACTCCTCAATATCATTAATTTTCAGAAAATTTCTTCATCATTAGTACTGCTTACCATTGATAGGAAGAACTTAGCTGCTGTATGTTACCAGTGCAGTGTTGGGGATCATGTGTGTTGGAGTTAAAGGCCATGTACTTGCAAATTTAAAGCCGTTTCTAGTGTTTAGTTAGTGTAGAATTCATTCTCCATTTAATATTTAGTTGAAAACTTTACTGGGGGAAAGAATCAAAAAGTTACAATAGTTAGGTTGATCTATGACTTCAGCCCTTTTGTTTGCCTTCTACTATTTGCCGTAATAAATCATTTTAACATGCAAAATCTAATAACATTTAGTAGTATATGTGCCTGTGGCATTTGTATCGAGTTCTTGATACTAGTCACAAGCCAAGTATTGATTTGAACAACCTATTCAGCTGTCTACGTGCAAAGGAATGAAGGCATTCAAAGTGTGATTGAATGCCTTTTAGGTCACATATTAGTAATTCAATATATGACAAAAGTGTGATACACAAAGCATTTACGATCTTGATATTTCCTAAAATGGATACAAATTTGTAATAAAAGATGTTGAAGCACCTGAAAGGTACCCGAAAGGTACTCGAAAGGTGAGCTTTATGGCGGTAGACTTGTGCTAATGGATGGGAAAAGAGTGGAACTACTTGCTTGAGGGGCCTGTATATCAAAGCAGAACATTAGCCAAGCCGAATCAGATGAAGGGTTATTGATTTGACTCCTTTGACGCCCAAGTTAGCACGTGTCAAACACAGTTTAAGTAGGCAGTAAAATTAGAAAGCGAAGTATCTCAATTGAGAAATATGTTTAGATAAGATTAACAATAACATTTTTATCACTTCAATCATGGCTTTTCAAATACATCATCAATACACGATGGGTCTTAATTGTGCCATTATTGAGCTAAAGGTCTTCCTTGGATATAGCGGGCTAATTGAGCCTTATTAGATTGTAAGAACACCAGTCACCCTCCCCCTGCTCTGAAGTAGTCCGAGTCGACTTTAGAGGGATCAAATTGAAAGAAGTCGTGATTTTTGTCTGAACATATTTTTGTTAATTTTGTCTCTGTGCTCAATTTTGATTAGTGTTCTTGTTGAAATCGCATGCCTGTTTATTAGCAGAGTATGAATGGTTACATTGTTAGCATATTCTCATATACATGCTAATTTACACATATATGATAACTTAGTTAAGAATTCGATTCTTCATATCTTATGTACTATATATATGGTAGTTTGGTAGTAGAATTGGATTCTCCTTCAATTTGATGAGATTTCGTGTTTCCATAAAAAATTTCACATATGACTCTTGTATTAATATAGACACTCTCAAAGGAGATTTTGTACAATTTTTTTCAGTGTAGATTTCCGAGGTTCCGAGGTTTGTCGAATGTAGATGAGTCCTTTTCCTTTAAGCTATGTTATTTTGTCATTTTTCTTTTGAATATTAGACATTCTTGGTCATATCAATTTTTTATTTCAACGTAGATGTTATTGGGAAGGAAGAATCGTTAATGTGGAAAAAATTTCGAATTACTTCATCTTGAGTTCACATAGGTGAAGAGGACTTGCCCTTAATCCGGATAAATCAGTAATGCGTGGGACCCAATGAATATTTCGGGGTCAAGTTGGCCCTGTCATGCTAGTTCCTTGTGCGGAAATTTTCAGGATCAAGTGGCCCTTTTTGTCACAAATAAATCCGGCTTCGGGGCATTGTCCCTTTCGTCCCAAGTAGTTTCATGTTAAAGATTTAGATCGGCTTCTTCCTAGATTGGTCTTGTATCTGGTAGTGTTTGTCACTCTTGTGGTAGATTATGTTATGACGAATCACTCCTAGATCCCTTATTGATTCTTCTCTATAACAAACTAATTCCGTTCTTAATTCCGTTCTTGAACTTTCAAGTGTTACCTTGATACTGATCTCTCATCTAAACTTCCTTTTGTTTTAACCCGTTTGATCCTGCTGCATAACTTGGCATGTCTTTGTCCCCATCTCTTGGCAAACTATCCTATTAAGTCTTTAGGTTACTCTTATACTTCTAAACAACACCTGAATTCAGATAGATGGCCTGGTTTCATTTGAAAGTTGCCTCGGTTCAGTAGTTTTGAGAAGACACCAATGTCATTATATTTTTTTCGTCACTTAGGATTAGGTTTGTCAGTATGCACGATCGCCTTGATACATTTCGTGAGGATGATATGTGCCTTTATGCGAATGTCTTTGCATTCGATTTCCCATGCTCCGTGATTTCTATGACGTCCTTAGACATTATTACATCACACTTAACCAATGGAATTATAAATCCTTAAGGATGGTTGTTGGGTTAATGGGAACGTTGCTTCAATGACGTATATGGACTAAGAAAGGGACTAACTACTAAGCAACACATTTGATGCGAGTGATGTCATGCCCATTCCAAGTGAAGGGACTAATGGCTAAGCGACATACTTAACACCAACGATGCAGTGTACCATCCGATTAAATGGGCTAAATGCTAAGCGATACCTTGTCACTTTCAAGTGAAGGTTCTAACTGCTAACATGCATACTTAATGCTAGCGACGCCTGAACTCTTCTAAGTAAAGGGACTAATCATTAAGCGGTATGCTTAACGCTAGTGATGTCATGTTCCTTCCAAGTAGTGGTGGAATCAGGCATTTGGAGTTATGTGGTCACAATTTAATATTAATAAAAATAATATTATTAACTTAAATAATTTAAAAGACAATAAATACCTTACAACAATCTTCTCCGTGGTTGCATATTCTGATAAATACCTTGCAACAAATACCGTACAACTAGGCCTTTTGTGTTGTCGATGGTGTCAATGATCTCGAACTCTAGGCTGAGGCTGAGGGCCGAACGGATCAACGAAGGCTGAACTTTTTTGGGATGTTGGGCTAAGGTACGAAGAGAAAAAAAGGGACGAAGGATATAGCAGACAGGTTGAAGAGAGAAAAAGGGGAAAATAGTTAAATATCTTTTCCCCCACCACATCAGCCAACTTACTGACCTACCCATCACAACCCTTTATTTGGTGGGGGCCCATGCCTTAAATGAGGGGTCCTGCATGTATATGTTTAATACTAAAAAATGTGTTTTCCAACTTTTTTGTGTGGACCCATGCCCCCACAGTCATAGGCATATGTCTGCCACTGCTTCCAAGTAAATGGGCTAAGCACTAAGCAACATATTTAACAAGATTAACTGTTAAGCGTAATACTCAACACTAGTGATGCCATATCCCTTCCACGTAAATAGACTAAATCGCTTAGTGACAAACTTACGTTAGTGATTTGACCCTTCCAAGTGAAATGACGCATCGCTTAGTGGTATGCTTAACACTAACGATACATGTCCCTTTCAAGCGAAGGGACTAACCACCCCTCACTTAACACCGGTGCCATGTCCTTCCAGAGCGACGGGACTAACCATCAAGCGACATCATTAACACTAGTAACATACTGCCTTTCCAACTGGACAAATTAAGCAAGGCTTTAGAACTTGGTTTCAGTTTTGGTCATTTGAACTTTTTTAGGTTTCAGACATTTTTGATCGTTTCATAAGTTTTGTTTTCAGATTTATCTATATTTTTATGTGTATTTTTTATAACAATACATTTATAATATTTTTTGGAGTTTTAATGAATTCTTAAAATATTCATAATATACTTTTTAAACTTTTAACAAAAATTTTATTAAATTTTTTATGCAAATGGTTCAAATAAGTTCTGGTAGTTAAACCCAATCAATTACTTTTTTGGAATTAAGTTTTGGTTTAAAATGGGGTTGGGTATTTAAACCCAAAATCATATCTTATTTAAACTTAAGTACTAAACAAACACATCTTTAATCTCTCATTGGCTCATTAATCTTAGTTTCGGTCGGTTTCGTCCGGTTTTGACCGAAACCGATCAAAACCAAGATTCAACGATAGTTTCATGATAGTTTCGTACCGTCCTATTTCTTATTTTGAAATTGATACGAGATGACTGAAACCAAATGGTTTTAGCTGAAACATCATTCTTGAAACTAACCGTTAAGTTATGTCTTTTTGTTACATATGTCATATTCTTTGGATAGAAAGTGCTACATGTATGAATATGATGAGTTCTGCCTCAAGCGATTGAAACAACACAACTTGAAGAAAAATGGTAGCCAACAAGAATGAAATTATGACATATGCAACACTTAAGCCCATGTAGCAGTAAAAGCTAACCGAAACAACCATAAGTTAAAACATGGAACATCATTAATACAATGCAACAAAATTCCAGCAACACAAATAATCAAACCTGGAAGAAAGTCAAAAGATCAAATGCACAAAAGTCGTTCTTACAAAACCAAGTAGCAACTTACGAAGCAAGAACATATGCGACACCCATGCCTTGAATAAAGTTAAATAATCAAAGTAGCAAACAACGCAAGAAAACAAAAGTGATGCAATGAGGGATGAGTAACAATGATGCCCTTGCAGAGCCTTAATATAATGAAGGATTAACTTCATCTTAAGGGGGTTCTTTTCACCCTATCGGGGCCACCAAATGCTACCAAGTTGGGCCACCAAATGCTACCAAGTCAGCTGGAATGTCGCCAAGGGGAATATATGCCATTGTGTTAGTGGAAGGGGTTGCACCAAAACAATTTGTCATTGGGTCAATAGCTTTTGGATCTTCATTGATGGGAAGATTCGTCGCTAAATATTTGGTATGCAAATCGAAATGATTAAGAGAAACACCAATGTGTATATATCTAATCTCACTAAAGTGCCCATCGCAACATGACTTCATAAAGTATGCATATCCTTCCTCCGACTGAGTCCAATAATCAGCTACGGCCAATCTTCCTTGAGCTTATCAATAATAGGACTAAGCTCTTCATTCTCCTTTTGAACGTTGCCATAATGGCTTGGCCTCATTTGTCATCTCCTTACAAATCTTTAAATCTTTATGTCGTTGGTGATCAATACATCTCTCAGCTTAATGGCTTGGCCTCATTTGTCAACTCCTTACATATCTTTAAATCTTTATGTCGTTGGTGATCAATACATCTCTCAGCTTATTTTTAACCTTATGATACCTTTCCCTGTAACCCTTTGCCTCCCAATGCTGCTCAAAGCTAACATGTGACTTCGCGCAAACATGCACCAAACATTGAAAGAAAAAGTAGGGTCAAGTGGCAAAAACCAAATGAAAAGAGGGCCTAATCTCAATAAGTATGAATTGCCAACTTGAACCGGGTTCCTAACGCTCTGACCAAGAAGGGTATCGCTCATGCCATTCAAGCGCTCCTTAACATCTTTCTTGAGGCAAGAGGAGGCTTCTGCCCATGTGATATGCCATACCTCTTGTATGAATGACAGAAGCATGAGGGTCAATCTTGAGGGCAATGTGCAACTGATAAGTCGGGTTATAATCCTTAATGCACAGAGAGCATCCGCTTTTAATGTATTATCAAAAGTCTTACAAGACCACAAAACACTAACACCAGCAACAATAACAAATGGTGTAGCAAGAGTAGACCGTGAGAATTGGAAGAGCTATTGGATCAGTTTCCATTTTATCATTAGGGTTAGGATCTAGGGCCTAGGGCCTTAGATGCAATAACATGAACTTTGTCAATACCGCCGATCCTATTTAGATCAGGGAAGCAATCGCTAAAGTAACCATTATGCTCTATATCCATATGTACATCTTACGTGTCATCGGTCGTCCTCAGCCCCTTCATGGGGGTAGGGGACACCAACTGACCTATCAACAATAAGAGGTGTCGTGGCACGCTCTCTCTCCATAACGAACCTCTTCATTGCCTTCCTCATTTTAGAATTCATATCTTCAGCACATGCAATCAACTCAAAAGTAAGAGTTGACAATAAAGATAACGATGTACATATGAGCAAATGAAAACTTATACTACCTTCACAAGACCAAATATCGGCTTTCACAATCATCTCTGCTAAAAGAAGGTAAGAAATATGGCAAATAGAGGGCTTTAAAGCTACTAAGGACCCACAAGCCTATTAAGAATAATGACATTGTCATAATTTTGCTCTCAAAAATCAGGTAAATGGTTAGAAGGCACGTACAGATGCCAAAAGATAGGATTGTCCCATGGCTTCTTGAGAATGGATAAAGAGAAAGTGATCTTTCAAATTCTTGTACAATTCAACCATTAATTTCTTAGCACAAACTTATCCTCTTCACGAATGTGGAAAGAGAGACAGAACCCCTAAAACTATGGTAGGTGCTGTAAATAGAACTGAAAACTCTCAAGGGTAAATGTCACATCATTCAAGTGATAATTTCTAAGGAACCCAACAATCGTCCTTAAGTTATTAGGATTGCCATTGGTAAAACAGGTCGTCATAGTAATTAAGAACATCACAAAAATTAGTTGGGAGGGAAAATTGAATGCTACAGGCAAAGGCCTTCTCATAAATGCACATCGTATCCTCACAAAATGACTTAGGGGTGATCATCCATGCCGAGAAACCGAAGCTTGAGTGAAGAAGGAATAAAAAAGATGCCTATAAATTTTCAAAAAAGGACAATGACAACTTACAAATGAGACTAGGTGGCTTGTTGAAATCAAGATGATGTTTATGAGTACAAGAGTTTGCGAAATACTAGTTAGGACGGGTTTTACCAAGAGATGAGAAAGAACACACGCCAAGTAAGATCAAAGACATGTTAACAATGGAAGGAAAGGCAGGTTGTTGGGGCTAACATTGAGGTAACACTTGAAAGTTCAAGAATCAAATCAGAAAAGAATCAACATTGGATCTAGAAGTGCTTTTATGATAAGCATGATCTTATACGAGATAAAAAAAACATCAATGGATACATGACCAACCTAGAAAGAAGTCAATGTAGACCCTGACTAAAAACTACATGAGAAAAAAAGGATATGCGCCACAGATCCAGATTTCTTTGGGACAAAAAGGGGCAGCCTGATACCAAAAAATTTCAGGTTAAGGGGCACATCTCTTATCCTGAATATTTCTGGATGGCGGCTCACCCCAATCCTAAAATTTCCTAAAGGGGTGCTCACCACTCAGAACAAACTTAGATGCCACTTTATCCTGGAATATTCGGGGTAGGTGGTGGGTGGCCCACCCGATGCTCGTTTTGATCCAGATTGATGGCGAGCCCTCTTTACATGCATGCATGGGTTCAAGAAGGTCGAGTAATTCGGAAATTCTTTGTGCCAATATTGCTTCCTTCCCAAGAATGTCCATGTCGAATAAATAAATTGACAATACCAAGAATATCAAATATTCAAAATAAAAATGATTAAGGAAAGATGCTTAAAGGAAGAAGACTCACATATGATCGATACGCCTTAGAAATCTAAGTGAGAAAAATTATGTATATAATCTCCTTTGGGAGTGGCTATATTAATGAAGTAAGAGTCCTAGGTGAAGGAGGATTCGAAGAGAATAAGATAATCTCATCAAATTATAGGAGAATCCAGTTCTTCAATCAGGTTACCATTTTTGAACATCATAAGAACCAAATTTCTTAACCAGGCTTCCTTATACGATAACCTACCATGTACATGAGCCAGCTAATAAGGTAACCAATCATACCCGTCAAGAAACATGCATGCAACCTCAACAAGAACACTAATCAAAATTGAACCCAAGGACAAGATGAAATTCCATAACTCTTTGTAGTCTGATTCCCTAAAATTGACTTGAACTGTTAGGAGAGAGGGAGCTAGTTTTGGTATAGCATACTAAGACTCAGCAGGCCCACTAGGTCTAAGGAAGGCCTAGCTCAACTACGACCCAGTTAAGGCCTATAATGTATTGTTGCGATATTTAATAGGTCGGGAGTGAAGTGATGAAAATACCATTGGCTGCTTGATCTATATATAATCCTAAAAAAGAAAGAAGGTACACGATTCCTAGCTTTCTTATTGCAGAGCTTGCTTGTTTAAGGTTATTGTTTGCTTAAACTTTGCCCGGTAAAAGTTAACTTGAGTATCGGAGGAGTCGAATCACTACATCCTAGTTTGGTAAAAAATAAAGAAGGTAACGCTCTTGTTTGCTTTGTTGCCCATGCCCTCAAGCAAGCAGTTCAACCATGTTCCCATGCTCAAGCATAAGTCTGCAGCCATAAAGCTTACCTTCAAAGTATCCTCCAGATACTTCAACAAACGTGAATGTTATATGATTGGATATGCATATGTTCCAATATTATTTGTTAATAAATAAATAATACATGATTAAGAAATATATCAACATATTAACAAATGGGATTAATGGGTATCATACGCCATATGAGACCTTGTCTCACATTCCCTCTCACATAAAGCAATCAAGTACAAGCCCACATGGGTTTTTACTTGGTTGTACTTAGTTGCTTTATGTGAGAGGGAATATAAGAGAAGGCCTTATATGGCGTATGATAGCCATTATTCTCTTAACAAATATGAGCAAGAATCATTATACTAAAATTAAGCAAACATTAATCAAATAAAAAATTAGGGCGCACTAAAGACGGAAAAATCATGAAGAAATAGTCATCAATGAACATTCCCTACAAAGTAGAGTAGTTAGACTCAAATTTATAGATAAATCTTACACATGTCAGCATGCTGCCAGTTGATTTACTTCTTCCACTTGCTAGTATTATTCGTCAAAGTATTATATGTTTAAGTATTATTTGTTTGTCAGAATAGCATTGAAAAAAATGCATAGGATTAATGAATTATTGGAAATGAATGTGTAACTATACAGTATTTTTTAAAGTCATCCAGATTTGCAAACAATACGTGAATTATATGAGTTTTGACTTATAGAGGCACGTGTTTTGACTTATAGTGGTCTAGTCCTATGTTGCCCACGACCACGAATGATATAACCTTACAATTTTTGATCTTGATCATACGCTTCAAATTGCGCGCTTCAAATTGTGGAGTACTATTGACCAGTAACAATATGATCAAAGTTTTGGATCTCGAACGACTTTTAAGACTTGTATTCAATGGACTTTCACAATAATAGACTTTGGCTGTTAATTTTCTTGCAAACAATGAAACTAAGGGATAAATGAGAGAGCATATATATGCGATCTCTTTCTCATATACAATGTCGTAGTACATTCTCCTCCACAGAAGACATGTGAGACCAAAAGTACACATTATGTGATCAGTTGTACTATATGGATGCATATGTCACGTTATCAATAATGAAATAGCTCTCTCGTACGTCATATGATACCAATTATACCAATTATTCTGTATATATGTATGATATCAAGTATTCGATATGTATCTATTATACATTTGACAACCTTTTTTGAATTCTAGGGTTGACTAGGACAAGCTGACTAGGACAAACAGGTTGATAGAAGGATGGTTGAGATTTAATCTTGAGAAATCAACGGTTGAGATGAGAGTTTGTGAAAATTTTGGGAGGGAAAACTTTTGTATTTTTGGGGGAACTTTTTGGAAAAGAAATTCGAGATCTTTGAATTTAAGAGGTCTTGAAGTTGAACAGCCATGCATTTATATGATTTAATTTACTAGAAATGAAATTCGAGATCTTTGAATTTAAGAGGTCTTGGAAGTTGAACACACATGCATTTATGTGATTTAATTTACAATATTTATAACAAAAATAAGGAAAAGTTATATTATCAATGAACTATATGTTGCCTATTCAAATCATCCTTATTTATCCGGGCATTTGACTTCATCAAGAAGAAAAGAAATAAATAGGATAACATAACGTCGTAATTAATACACCCATGCATGACCCTGCACGACGTCATTATTGGGGCACCACACCGATTTTTTTCGCTAATTTGTTGTTCAGTGCCGAATTTGTTCTTCCGTTACGCTAATTTGTTGTTCTGCGTCGAAAGCGCATGCGTCGAATTTGTTGTTCTGCGTCGAATGCGCCTGTGCCGCTAAATATTTTTACGCTAATTTGTTGTTCTTTTCATTTTTTGATATGGAAATAATTTTTGGGGTGAACAAAATATTTCGCGGTGGAAAATCTTAAGTGAACCGTAGTGCATATATGTGTGTGTGTGTGTGTGTATGTATGTGTGTATATATGTGTGTGTGTGTGTGTATGTATGTATGTGTGTATATATATGTGTGTGTGTGTGTGTGTGTGTGTGTTAATACATACGTATGTATGCAGAAATCGATAGAAAGCTAGATAGTTTACTTAAACGGAGAAAATCATATATCAAATACGCACACAGACACAAATATTAGAAGATGTTAGGGAGAAAAGTAGCGACTGAAGATTCTTGTTTTGAAGATGTGATACACTTTTGTTAAATTCTATATCAAACTAACACACAAACATATACATGTGTATGAACACAATGAGAGAAAATGCTGTCTATCATATATATTGCATTCCATTTACATGCAAATGCATTTCATTCATAGTTTGGAAAATAGTCCTATACAAAGACATATCGTTCGTATCAGAGCAGATTATATGCACACTGATATGATCTATATACCAGTACTAATCTATCGTACCGTATTAGCCTTTTGGGGTCTGATTTGTATGGTATGAATAAACCATATCCCCATCAACTAGTACCAGGAAAAACTCTTCAAGTGTCACCGACCATCAAGCCAGTTAAATTACAATGTAAGGTTAAGACATTGGTATATGAGATGAAAGCAAATTGAATATGCACCGGTTAAATTTCTATAATATCTTTCATTGCAGGTTTTGATGGAGTTGGTTAATGGTTAGAGAGATGATAATATATTAGATGATAGAGGAAATTCATGCATAGGTGAAGCATTCCTTGCAACGAACACTAAGGCTAAGATAAGATGACCAATACCTGGAGTCATATATTGTTGATTTTTATCGGCCAATACTTTCGATACCCACCATACTAATAGTATGGAACTCTAGCTAATATCAATACCAAATCTCAGATTTTAAACCTCTGTCATTCTTACTAAGCATAAAGAGAAGTGAAATCCCAACATTCTATGTTTTGGAGCAATACCATTTTCACATACCCATCCTCTTTCTACGTACCATAGTGATATGCATTTGCTAAGCCAATGCCGAGTCCGAATCTAAAATTGTGACCCTTAATGTCATTCTTACTAAGCATATAAAGACGTGTTACCCGATCATTCTATGTTTTGGAGCCATTCTCTTCCCGTCACTAAAGCCACACGTGTTATCGGTAACATTGCTTAGGTCCATGTAACGGCCTGTTTTTATCCATACGTAACTCGTGCGTATTTAGCTAGTATAGTGCTTTATTGGATTACTTAATATATATATGTGGTTGAATTTATTATAGCTCGAGAACGCGACCTAGCGATCGCGTTTTACCGTCTTTAACTTTTGGTTGATGTTGTTGCAGGGGCAAGATCGCAATAATCCGATTAGCCTAATCAGATTATCCCTCAAATCCTATCTTGATCGAATCCAAACCAAATTTGAACATCTTATCGATGTCGATCTTAACCGAATCGATTTCCAAATCAAGGGTGATCGAATCCTAAATGATCTTACTAAATTTTAGACTTACTCAATGAATCCTAATAAATCAAACACCTTAAATTGAATAGTTCATTTATAATCAAAACTTGATCAAACCAACATTCCTAATATCTTAACGAATCATATACTCAAACCAAATCTCGGCCCGCTAATTATTAATAATGTTTTCCAATCAAAAAAATCATAACTGAATCGGATCGACTAACTAATCCTAAAAAAATTTAATATCAGAACCATCTAAATACTTGGGGCCAGGTTAGTTGCAAAATCTTAACCAAAACATATTCCGTAACCAAATCCCTTATAATCCAAGTCCGATCTTAATAATCAAATCGTATTCAGTATCTTCTAACTAAAATGATTCTATCAAATCGTTTAATAACCTAACTATCTAAATCGTCGAACTAATCTTTTCATATCATGGAGATTTCACATATCCGAATTATATCCGAAAATGATTCTTTTATTAACTAAATCTATTAATTAAAAGCTTATAGTATAACACCTAGTTAAATTCGTATTATTATTATTATTATTATTACTCTTCCTTCTAGTAAATTATTCTAAATGTTTTTTTAAAATCTGTTTTAAAATGTTTGATTCAAAATTCAAAATTCGAATTTAAATTTTGTTCGAAAAGTTTTCCTTATTAGACCCATTTAAAACTCTTTAGTTCGCTTTTAATCTCCTTGATTAAATCTTATTAATATTTTCAAACTTCCCTAATTATATAACTTCCTATTTAGTTTTAACAATTAAACCCTAGACTAGGTTACTCACCCACGCATGCAACCCCCTTATGTGCATGATCTTCTCCCCCTCCCATGATTCGCACAAACCAACCTATCGCCCTCTTATTCCACGGTTTCAACCAAGAGATCTCAAATACACACGTACTCTTCCGCTTAATCTCCTATCGACCAGTGACGAACCCCACGCCCTCGGACCACTCACGTGAGTGGCCCTTCCTTCTCCTTCAAAAGTCCCAGGTTCACAAAGCAACCCAACGGGCGCTCGTACTGCACATCGCCACCGCGGCAAAATCCATCTCCGTCCATGCTCGCGACAACCCGACGAAGCCCCGCTCCTCCCGAACCCTCCGACAACCTACAATTCCGAGCACCCTCCATCAATCCCCTCAGATCCCGCAGCCTCTCCCTCCATCTTTCTCTACTCCCTAAGAGCCCAAACGAACCCAGCAAACCCAACTCTCCGGCCACCCTCGCTCCAGCGCCGCAAGTCCCTTCCCTTCGCCCGTACACCGTTTGTCCACCATCCTCAGCTCCGCCCCAACCCAACGACAGATCCGCCGTCTTCGATACCGCGCCTCCTCCTCTTTTCAAACCCCGAGTCACCGTCGCCCACTTCTCCGGTGACTTCTCTCATCGACGCAACCCAGCCCTGCTCCGGCAAGCCCACCTCCTACATCCGACACCGCATCAAGACTCCGACATCCTCCGATCTTCGACCCGCCCCTTCGCCGCTCAGCATCTCATTCAACAACCTCCCCCGAGCCACCCGATCACCCCCGACTTCGCCGTAACCTCCCACTGCCAAGCATCGTCCACATCCTCGCCAAGCTCGCCCGCCATCTCCGAACCCTCAGCCTCGTTCGAAGCCAACACCGGATCGAACCCCCTCACGCCTCCGATTTCCCCGAATCCATCTCCCCTGTCTCCTCTCTTTTCCTCTGTTCGGAACAGAGCTTTCTCAGCCCTCCGCCTCAAACCACCCCGCAACGCCCGGCCACGGCTCCGACCTCCCCATTCAACTCCATCTCCCGCTCTTCCCTCAGTCCCCTCTCCCTCCGTCAACCACCACGACGCCACGGCCCACAAACCCGCCCCATGTTTCCGTCGCCGACGCCCTTGGCCCCATCCCGATCCTCCCTCTCCCTCCTCCGGCCTGCGACAGGCCAGCAAGACCGAATCCGATCGGCCGCCCGGATCCGACGCCGGCGATCGGCCCCTCCCCTCTCAGCTCGCAGCCGCCGCCTGGAAAGACTGTCGGAGAGATCTGACCGTCGCCGCCCAGTGGGATCTGACCGCCGCCGCCCCCGAGATCCGATTGTCACCGCCGACCACCATCGCCTGATTCCTTCACCTCTGCCGCATCTCCTTCAGCCACCACCCTGAGCCCCTCGACCCCGATCGTCCTCCTCTGCAGGGAAGAAGCAAAGAAAGAAGGAGGGAAGAAAACAGAGAACAGGGAAAGGAGAAGAGTAAAGGTACTCAGTACACATTTTGAATTGCATATATTATATTCTTTGGGTACAAACTATTAAGTTTAATTAATGTGGTTGCTAGTTATGTAGTATATTTTATTAGTATCAGTAAATACCGGTACGTGGGTACTAGTAGCTAAAGAATGTGGCTAGCTAGGAGTCTATTCACATTTTACTAGTTAGCTATGTTATTAAATAATGTTAGTTAGCAGTGTATGTAAGTGGTTAATATATATTCATATATAAGCTACAGTAATAAAAAGAGTTAGATTATAAGTATAACTAGCTGGTTACATAGATGTCAGATTTTATACAGTGGGCACATGTATTAGTTTTAAGTTTTAGTTAGAATCTTTTTGATTTGATACTATAACTATTTCCGCAGATATAATGCGCCACTCATTACGAACGCTTGAAGTATCCAATACCGTCCTAGTCAGGCAAGTGCACTTTTTACATGTCTTGCTTTTAATTGCTTGGACCTGTGACTTTCTGATATGCAAGTGTGCATTTACAGTTTTTTTAACATCGTTACATTTAAATGTTGAATCAAGAATTTCTAGTTTTGCCTCATGTCACGGTACACATCATGCTTGTACTCTTTCGATTGAATTGGTTATGGATGGAATGCGTTTTGATATAACTTATTGACGGAATAGAATATTTGAAATCGTGAAATTGTGAGTTCATGCGCCCAAGCGGTGAAATCGTGACTTTCGTGAGCGTCATGTGAGTTGACAAACTTCGTGCTTGTAATACGACTAGGCCGGCTTGTGTTCCGGAAAACTTTTGGGTGGGGTTAGGGTTGAGCGGCCACTGGGCGTATGAAAGGTACTCTCCTCAAGAGCACCACCCGCATGCGGTGGGTTAGCGTCAATCACGGTAAGCCCCCGTGAGAGGAACGACCTTCTCATCACGACCTAAAGGCGAGAACCCTAGGAGTGAATAGAAACCACAGACGTGAAATTGCAAATTGCCAAGTCTTACTTTATTCCAGCCTGCTTAGAATTGCCATGTTATTTGTTGTATGCACTACAGTTGTCACTTTATCTGCTGTACACAAGACACTTGTTACATTATCTGCTGTACACAAGACACTTGTCACATTATCTGCTGCACACATTACACTTGCCACATTATCTGCTGCACACACTACATGCCACCGCTTTTTGCACTATGCTTGACGTACTCTTGCTTTAACTATTTGTCACTTACATTGTCATGAAATCGATTTTGAAAACCTTGCCGAGGGTCAATTATCATAATTTTCTAAATCTTGTCGAGCGACCCTCGCTGACGTATATTTCTTGTCTTGTGAAATATACGTCAGGTATTAGACAGGTTCACAGAGGAGTTTGCTTAGAGACTAAACAGGTTGATCTGGAATGCCCTGCTGCTGAGTGTACCGTCGCTGAGAAGCATTTGTGTCTTCGTATCATTTGTACTTTGTTAATTCTTTCACAACTTGTATGGGCTCTATGACCCTCCTTTATTCATTCATTGTTGTAATCTATTTCTGAGACTTGAGATTGTAATTAATTAAATTATCTGTGCTGTTTGAGCTGCATGCAAGACCCTGCAGGATGTTATCACACAGACGCGTAATGTGCTTAAACCAAGGAGGAAGGAAAAGAAAAAGTATCTCATCCTTGTTTTAAGCACATGCGGACCTTTGTCGCGTCCTCGCTCCCAAGTACAATGGGAAGCGGGGCGTGACAGGTTTTAGTGGTGGCCCATGCAGGTCGTGCTAAGCAAAATACTTCAAACAACATAGATAAGATTACAATCTTGATTCTTAAGAACACCTCTTTTAGAATTTCCTATCACAACCTTGTTCCCTAAGAAATCCTAGTCTTGGGATTTCTAAACATTAGTTGGCCCAATGAGTCTCCCCTCGATCTTGAAATCATATTCGACATTTCATTCTGTCGTCGACAACCATATGAATACCTCGTAGAAGACCCACAATATCATTCCCTGGTCATCTTTACTTTTGTGATCATATCCTTATCTTATATTGAATCACTTGATTCCCATCGTGATCTATGTCATCATCCTTCTGCTTCATGTTACCCATTTGAATCGTCCACATCCTTGCCTATCTTGAAACTTAATTGATTCTAGCGGTCTTTATACATCCCCTTAGCTTCATTAAATTCCGAGGACGGAATTTTTATAAGTTGGGTAGGATGTAACGGCCTGTTTTTATCCATACGTAACTCGTGCGTATTTAGCTAGTATAGTGCTTTATTGGATTACTTAATATATATATGTGGTTGAATTTATTATAGCTCGAGAATGCGACCTAGCGATCGCGTTTTACCGTCTTTAACTTTTGGTTGATGTTGTTGCAGGGGCAAGATCGCAATAATCCGATTAGCCTAATCAGATTATCCCTCAAATCCTATCTTGATCGAATCCAAACCAAATCTGAACATCTTATCGATGTCGATCTTAACCGAATCGATTTCCAAATCAAGGGTGATCGAATCCTAAATGATCTTACTAAATTTTAGACTTACTCAATGAATCCTAATAAATCAAACACCTTAAATTGAATAGTTCATTTATAATCAAAACTTGATCAAACCAACATTCCTAATATCTTAACGAATCATATACTCAAACCAAATCTCGGCCCGCTAATTATTAATAATGTTTTCCAATCAAAAAAATCATAACTGAATCGGATCGACTAACTAATCCTAAAAAAATTTAATATCAGAACCATCTAAATACTTGGGGCCAGGTTAGTTGCAAAATCTTAACCAAAACATATTCCGTAACCAAATCCCTTATAATCCAAGTCCGATCTTAATAATCAAATCGTATTCAGTATCTTCTAACTAAAATGATTCTATCAAATCGTTTAATAACCTAACTATCTAAATCGTCGAACTAATCTTTTCATATCATGGAGATTTCACATATCCGAATTATATCCGAAAATGATTCTTTTATTAAATAAATCTATTAATTAAAAGCTTATAGTATAACACCTAGTTAAATTCGTATTATTATTATTATTATTACTCTTCCTTCTAGTAAATTATTCTAAATGTTTTTTTAAAATCTGTTTTAAAATGTTTGATTCAAAATTCAAAATTCGAATTTAAATTTTGTTCGAAAAGTTTTCCTTATTAGACCCATTTAAAACTCTTTAATTCGCTTTTAATCTCCTTGATTAAATCTTATTAATATTTTCAAACTTCCCTAATTATATAACTTCCTATTTAGTTTTAACAATTAAACCCTAGACTAGGTTACTCACCCACGCATGCAACCCCCTTATGTGCACGATCTTCTCCCCCTCCCATGATTCGCGCAAACCAACCTATCGCCCTCTTATTCCACGATTTCAACCAAGAGATCTCAAATACCCACGTACTCTTCCGCTTAATCTCCTATCGACCAGTGACGAACCCCACGCCCTCGGACCACTCACGTGAGTGGCCCTTCCTTCTCCTTCAAAAGTCCCAGGTTCACAAAGCAACCCAACGGGCGCTCGTACTGCACATCGCCACCGCGGCAAAATCCATCTCCGTCCATGCTCGCGACAACCCGACGAAGCCCCGCTCCTCCCGAACCCTCCGACAACCTACAATTCCGAGCACCCTCCATCAATCCCCTCAGATCCCGCAGACTCTCCCTCCATCTTTCTCTACTCCCTAAGAGCCCAAACGAACCCAGCAAACCCAACTCTCCGGCCACCCTCGCTCCAGCGCCGCAAGTCCCTTCCCTTCGCCCGTACACCGTTTGTCCACCATCCTCAGCTCCGCCCCAACCCAACGACAGATCCGCCGTCTTCGATACCGCGCCTCCTCCTCTTTTCAAACCCCGAGTCACCGTCGCCCACTTCTCCGGTGACTTCTCTCATCGCCGCAACCCAGCCCTGCTCCGGCAAGCCCACCTCCTACATCCGACACCGCATCAAGACTCCGACATCCTCCGATCTTCGACCTGCCCCTTCGCCGCTCAGCATCTCATTCAACAACCTCCCCCGAGCCACCCGATCACCCCCGACTTCGCCGTAACCTCCCACTGCCAAGCAGCGCCCACATCCTCGCCAAGCTCGCCCGCCATCTCCGAACCCTCAGCCTCGTTCGAAGCCAACACCGGATCGAACCCCCTCACGCCTCCGATTTCCCCGAATCCATCTCCCCTGTCTCCTCTCTTTTCCTCTGTTCGGAACAGAGCTTTCTCAGCCCTCCGCCTCGAACCACCCCGCAACGCCCGGCCACGGCTCCGACCTCCCCATTCAACTCCATCTCCCGCTCTTCCCTCAGTCCCCTCTCCCTCCGTCAACCACCACGACCCCACGGCCCACAAACCCGCCCCATGTTTCCGTCGCCGACGCCCTTGGCCCCATCCCGATCCTCCCTCTCCCTCCTCCGGCCTGCGACAGGCCAGCAAGACCGAATCCGATCGGCCGCCCGGATCCGACGCCGGCGATCGGCCCCTCCCCTCTCAGCTCGCAGCCGCCGCCTGGAAAGACTGTCGGAGAGATCTGACCGTCGCCGCCCAATGGGATCTGACCGCCGCCGCCCCCGAGATCCGATTGTCACCGCCGACCACCATCGCCTGATTCCTTCACCTCTGCCGCATCTCCTTTAGCCACCACCCTGAGCCCCTCGACCCCGATCGTCCTCCTCTGCAGGGAAGAAGCAAAGAAAGAAGGAGGGAAGAAAACAGAGAACGGGGAAAGGAGAAGAGTAAAGGTACTCAGTACACATTTTGAATTGCATATATTATATTCTTTGGGTACAAACTATTAAGTTTAATTACTGTGGTTGCTAGTTATGTAGTATATTTTATTAGTATCAGTAAATACCGGTACGTGGGTACTAGTAGCTAAAGCATGTGGCTAGCTAGGAGTCTATTCACATTTTACTAGTTAGCTATGTTATTAAATAATGTTAGTTAGCAGTGTATGTAAGTGGTTAATATATATTCATATATAAGCTACAGTAATAAAAAGAGTTAGATTATAAGTATAACTAGCTGGTTACATAGATGTCAGATTTTATACAGTGGGCACATGTATTAGTTTTAAGTTTTAGTTAGAATCTTTTTGATTTGATACTATAACTATTTTCGCAGATATAATGCGCCACTCATTACGAACGCTTGAAGTATCCAATACCGTCCTAGTCAGGCAAGTGCACTTTTTACATGTCTTGCTTTTAATTGCTTGGACCTGTGACTTTCTGATATGCAAGTGTGCATTTACAGTTTTTTTAACATCGTTACATTTAAATGTTGAATCAAGAATTTCTAGTTTTGCCTCATGTCACGGTACACATCATGCTTGTACTCTTTCGATTGAATTGGTTATGGATGGAATGCGTTTTGATAGAACTTATTGACGGAATAGAATATTTGAAATCGTGAAATTGTGAGTTCATGCGCCCAAGCGGCGAAATCGTGACTTTCGTGAGCGTCATGTGAGTTGACAAACTTCGTGCTTGTAATACGACTAGGCCGGCTCGTGGAAAACTTTTGGGTGGGGTTAGGGTTGAGCGGCCACTGGGCGTATGAAAGGTACTCTCCTCAAGAGCACCACCCGCATGCGGTGGGTTAGCGTCAATCACGGTAAGCCCCCGTGAGAGTAACGACCTTCTCATCACGACCTAAAGGCGAGAACCCTAGGAGTGAATAGAAACCACTGACGTGAAATTGCAAATTGCCAAGTCTTACTTTATTCCAGCCTGCTTAGAACTGCCATGTTATTTGTTGTATGCACTACAGTTGTCACTTTATCTGCTGTACACAAGACACTTGTTACATTATCTGCTGTACACAAGACACTTGTCACATTATCTGCTGCACACATTACACTTGCCACATTATCTGCTGCACACACTACATGCCACCGCTTTTTGCACTATGCTTGACGTACTCTTGCTTTAACTATTTGTCACTTACATTGTCATGAAATCGATTTTGAAAACCTTGCCGAGGGTCAATTATCATAATTTTCTAAATCTTGCCGAGTGACCCTCGCTGACGTATATTTCTTGTCTTGTGAAATATACGTCAGGTATTAGACAGGTTCACATAGGAGTTTGCTTAGAGACTAAACAGGTTGATCTGGAGTGCCCTGCTGCTGAGTGTACCGTCGCTGAGAAGCATTTGTGTCTTCGTATCATTTGTACTTTGTTAATTCTTTCACAACTTGTATGGGCTCTATGACCCTCCTTTATTCATTCATTGTTGTAATCTATTTCTGAGACTTGAGATTGTAATTAATTAAATTATCTGTGCTGTTTGAGCTGCATGCAAGACCCTGCAGGATGTTATCACACAGACGCGTAATGTGCTTAAACCAAGGAGGAAGAAAAAGAAAGTATCTCCTCCTTGTTTTAAGCACATGCGGACCTTCGTCGCGTTCTCGCTCCCAAGTACAATGGGAAGCGGGGCGTGACAGTCCATCTGAGCTGGGTGATTGATAAGCTATACATGTTAAGTTGTTCATGTAAATAGATGCATGCAACTCTAATTATTGCTCGCAGTATGCTATGTGGATCGTAACTTTTGGGCCTCAGGATGTCTTTTCAGTTCTATTGTTGTAAATGCATTTGCTGAGAGAATAATTGGGATCCCAATTTTGTAAAGGACATCTCCATGTAACGGTGCAAACAAACTAGATACAATATAGTGCGCACACATATACATAGGATAAGGTAGATGAGCAGTTGGCGTAAGAAATTTCCTACACTAAATCTTAAAAAGTTCACATCCCACTTATGCACTGTACATGATACTGTACACGATGATCTTCATGTAAAATCCAATTACACCAAAAATCTAATGAACCCATACTATTTGCTCGTTGATCTACGGGTGAAAAGGTCAAACAGTTCAATTTCTAATAATCCAATGTGTGAACATGGAAATGGCAAGATTGTTTGATTTCTTAATGTTTTAGACTGCAAAGATCAACATGAATGGTATCGGTTATCAAAGAAAGATGTGAAAAGTGGAATTTCTTGGGTAGGTGTAGGAAATTTCCAAATTATCTTGATGCTTACACTGAACATGGATGTCATCTTTTGAAGTTGAGAGAATAATTTCAGTGCAATGCCGATTTTCTATATCTAACATCTTTCGTCATGACTGCAGTTTGTTGAGGATGTCCACTGATTACATCGACCTTTATCAGATACACTGGCCTGATCGGTCTGTATGCATTTCTCAGTAAACAAACTCTCGTATCATAATTACTGATTTGATGAATTAAATTTGGTTGATTTAGAACTCGCCTAATTGTCAGCTTCATGCATGTCTTCCCTCTGAGGTGTTTTACTGCATTCACAGGTATGTTCCCATGTTTGGAGAAATTGAGTATGATCCTAGGAGGCAGTACACTTCGATAGCTATAGATGTACAGCTCGATGCTCTTGGAAGAGCTATTGATGCTGGTAAGGTACGTCGTTCATTGCTTATTCGTTGCCTGTTAACAAATGGGACATAGAGAAAAGTTCATTGCTTATTCGTTGCCTGTTAACAAATGGGACATACTTTTCTCTGATACGCAACATAACCTGATGCTAGATCAGGTACGTTGGTCTAAGTAATGAAACACCATACGGTGTTATGACGTTTATTCAACATGCTAAGAATGCTCAGCTTGAAAATAAAATATTAACAGTGCAGGTAAGATCTCATCCTGATTATGTTTTCTATTTTAATTGGGCTGGTTTTTCAATAATAATTGCCGTTAGTGTTTGCCAGAACTCTTATAACTTGCTTTGCCGAAATTTTGACTCCGGATTAGCTGAATGCTGCCATCATGAGAGGTAATTTTTTGGCTTCTCTTGTTTCTATGGTGGCCACTTATTCTTAGCATTTTTATACTCTATTATGTATGGAGGCCCCTGGACATTCCAATAGCACTCATGCTCAGTTTCTTAGAAGTCTATTTATTTGTATTGAAGTGAACAGTATAAATAACCTCTGCGGAATAACATTATAATTTTATGAGTTGGATCTTCCAAAAGATGTCATGACGCAGAATGGAAGCAAGAAATGAGGTGGTGGGAATTTGAGGAAGTAGTTAGGGATTTGATAACTTTTCGGATCTCATAACCTGAAAATTTTTCGATCACCGACTCACACACCTCTCACGTGGATATTCTTTGGACCTCTCGCACATGCAATCAAGTCCACTCTAGCATACCAATGCAAAAGATTTACTTTATGGAGAAACTAAAAGTTTACACCAAAAACTATTTTTCATTGAATTCTTCATGAAAAATTAAGAAGTTTGTGGCCTTTATATAGGCTTACAACTTAACTATCTGAAACAGATTAGGACTAGAAATTCTAGATCAACTAAAACATCCAAATAAAAAGGACTCAAATAACAAAAAGTCTCAAATAACTAAAACTTTCAAAATGACATGACTCAAACTAATGTGAATTTTCCAAGGACTCAAACTCTATCAAATAAAAGACTCCTTGAATTGAACTCCTTCTCGAATTCGATATCTATCATTCATCTCGGCTTAAGAACTTCACCACATGGTGAACAACAATAGGAATAGTATAGCCAGGAAGAAACCAGTAGTCTCTTATAGCTGGAGAAGATGCATTCGTGAACTTTGAAGTACAATAAGATGTAGATCCGTAGACGGACATCTTCTATGAAATTTTTACAAATAGCAAAAGAGGTGAAATCATATAGTTACTTCTTGGGATGTGAAAAATCTGGAATGACGAACTCAATATGCTCAATCTTCTCAAGCTTCTTTAAAATACTCAAACACCAGGATTGTAACTCGACAGTCATACTCCCTTAACGTAGGTCATTTAATCTCTCTAGTAGGTGATCTGTATAAGTAGGAGGCAAATATTTTTCTGAGCTTAATCTTCATCCCATTTCAATTTTGTATAGGTTTCAGATGCTCGCGCACACGTTGTTTTCTATGGATGTCTAGAAAACTTTAGCAGTACCAGTTTTATCTTAGCAAATTGAACTTTTCGTTTGTTTGATAACTGGTACTATTCAAACAAATGATTTATCTATGTTAATATTTTTGAAAAGGTCTGAGGATTATAAGTTCCATCAAAATTAGGAGCATCTACCTTAATCCATCGTGCAATATTATCTCGTCCAAAGTTATTCTTAGTATTCTCATCTTGTCTTCTATTATTTCGATTGTTTCCATTTCTTATACTTATATGTTCCTCATTAAATGTACTATGTGTGTCATCTTCAAAATTTTGTTCTTTACTCAGTTTATTTTCTATGGCTTCTAGGCAGTCTCCTGTTCGATTTATATCTGCTTTTAGTTCAAAATTGTCAGCTTTTAGTTCTAGATATATCTTTTGGGATCTGATTTTCTTGCATCTGAATAGCATTATTATCCATATATGATCTTAGGGTTTTGACACTACGCAATAACATGCAATGCTAACTGATGTGTCCATAATTTCAATCATTTTCATGCATCATTTCATTACATTTTTATCGCTCGAAGTTCACTTTTCAGTATTTTATCGCATATTTCACGATATTATTGATTCTCGTATCAATTTGTGGATTTTCACGAATTTCGGAGCGATTTGGAGATATATTGGACTATGGACACAGCCGAGATGGCCGTAGCATCAATGACGTGATTTGCTAGGTGCTCGTTTTGGTGGAGAAGAGAAGAAGGCAAAGAGAATGAATCTTCCCCCAACCCCTCTGATTTCCAAACCACTCAGTCCGAGTGGCAATCCCACTCGGTCCGAGTGGGTAAGGCGAAGGTAGCTCAAGCTTCACACTTAGCACCTGGAGAGTTTCAAGGCCACTCGACCGAGTAGCTTTGGTACACGGCCAGGTAAAATATTCAACAGAACGGTGTTTTCAAGCTAATCTGCGGCCATTGACCGCTCGACCGAGCAGACTTGCTCACTCGACCGAGTGCCTAGGTGACTCGGTCGAGTGAAAATGCAATAGATCGATGTTTTCAGGCGATTTTCGACCCTCTAAACTCGACTGAGTGGACTTTCCACTCGGTTAGGGTGGACTTTCTACTCGGTCTGAGTGGAGACTGTTGCAGCCAAAAACTAAGGCATCAGATTGAAGGGCCAACAACGTTGTGGCCTGACTCGGACCGAGTGGCATTGTCACTCGGTCGAGTTGGGCGAGTCGGCAAACACAAATAGGGTCGAGTTTTGGGCTTTAATTTGTTTTATCGGGTTCAAAACCCGGAGATATAAAAACAAAAACTATTTTCCTAGGTCGGGAGATTCCAGATCTGAATTTTCTGTAGCTTTTTGTAGCCGTCGCTAGGGAGAACGAAAAATTCTTGTCTTTTGCTTCGATTGATCTTCCGTGAGTGGTTAGAAACCTATTTGTTTTTATTAATTCTTGTTATTTGATTCGCTCTCTTGCTTATGATATTGATTTTGTCATGTTTGCAATGTCTTTGATTATTTTTCTAATTGCTTTGATCATGATCTCTTTTGTAGGTGTGTTTCTAGGGGTTAGGGATGAACCCTAGGATCCTAGAGATTGAATGCTAGGTTGACCTTAGTTGAATGAATCTAGGGTTACATTATGATCGATTGAACCCAGATTTTGGGCGATTGGCTTTAGAATTGGAGACCCGTAAGAACGACTCCAGATCTATGGAAAATCCCCACGAATCTGATTACGGTTTAGTGGTCGCTTTCTAAGCCTCGTGCTCATGAGAGTGGCATGTGCACTAGGGGTCATTACTAACCCCTAATTTGCTAGTCGGTGCCCTACGAGAGTAGCCCAACCATCAAAGCCAATCATAGTGTAGTGTCCCAACCTTAGTCCGTGGTAATGGATGCGGGTTGTGACACGGAAATTGTGTCAAGCGTAATGCACGTATCTTAGTTTGAAGCCAACCAAAAGTGCGGCGACACATTGAAATACGTTAGACGGGTAGTTCAACGGTGCTTGATTACTTGTTATCATTCTCGGATGTGACACTGTCACCCTAACTCATAATTCAACATAGGATTTTCAACTTAGCGTTCAAGCCCGAAAGACCTAGTGAGGATTTTTTATTGCCCTAGACTTCTTAAAAATCTTGTGAAACACATCGTCGTGACAACGATTAATCTTGTGACAACCCCTGACCACGTATTCTCTCACTCCTCACGGCTAAACACTAAACAACTGCCTCCACAGAGTTCGACACTTTATTCTACACTGCACCACCGTACACTTGCAGTAAGTTGCGCTTCCGTGTGTAAATCCGGAGCCGAACATTAACCAATCACACAGATGCAGATGCTAGACCCTAAACACCAACTAAATGCGTGTGCTTATTATGTAAATAAAATAAAAATCTTAAGGTCCAAATCTATATGATACAATGCAATCCTCAATATGCTTATACGATAGACAGATCGAGACTAGAAAACTGTGTAATTCAATAATATTGACTAATCTCGACTAATCTGAACAAAACCAAATAAATGATATTTTTTGGAATTTAACAATTTAGGATTTGATCCGATTAGAGTTTACATGGAGTGCAAATTTCCTTTTTATCACACAAGGCCTTTAGAACTTGTAGAGATTTAATCTAGACGATCAGGACCGAAAATTTGAGTGAAAAGCTCGAGAAATCGTCAAAATACTCTAAAATACGACTGAAATATGCTGAAAATCCTCAAAAAAATCATAAGTTGCACTGTTGAACCACAACTCAGTCAGCGCAATTAATGGCTGGGATCGACTTCGGCTCGATGCAGTGGCGAGGTTGGGTCGATCGAGCCGACACTGTAGCTCGTCGGCGCTAGTTTCTTTTCCAGCCATTTTCGACAGATTTCAATGGCATTTTTCCTTACTGTGTGTTTCTTTGAAGTTGATTGGTGGCAGTGTTTGCTTTGGTAGTTGTTGGAGGTGGCCCCTTTGAAGATTGATTAAGTTTTAATGATAGCGGTGTTTCGCGGGCTGCATGGGCGCCACTGTGCACAGAAGAAGTCGTCTGGAGGAGGGGATGCGGAAGGTGAGGTCGGTTTCCTTTATTGTCACCGACGATGGGGTCTGTGGCCGACTAACTGCGAGGCGATCATGGTTCTTCTGCGAAAAATCATCGGAGGTAGTGATGCTGGAGGGTTTGCGGAGGAGGAGCTTTGGGGCTGGCGACGGAGGCTGCACGGTGGAGGCGACGTCAGATGACAGGGGGCGGCGGCACATGTTAGGGTTTATTGTGATTTTCTTCTTTTCTTCCTTTTTATGAATCTAACTAAAGGGGTTTTATGATGAAGAAGAAAAGCAGGTTTAGCTTTGATACCAATTCAACGCAAGACAGAAGCAAGACGGAAGTTGGTGGTAAATTGGGAAAGAAGTAGTTATGTATCTGATAACTTTTCGGATCTCACATCCCTGGCTCTTTCGATCACCGACTCGCATGCCTCACGCGTGGATATTCTTTGGACCTCTTGCTCAGGCAATCAAATCCACTCTCGCTTACCCATTCATAAGATTTAATTTGTGGAGAATCTAAAAGTTTGCACTAGAAACTATTCTTCATTGAATTCTTCATAAAAAAACTAAGAAGTTCGTGGCCTTTATATATGTTTACAACCTGACTCTCAGAAACTGATTAAGACTATAAATTATAGGTCAACTAAAGCACTCGAATAAAAAAGACTCAAATAATTAAAACTCTCAAAATAATAAAAGGCTCGAACTAATAGGAATTCTCTAAGGACTCAACCTCTATCAAATAAAATATTCCTTCTCGAATTCAATTTCTATCCTGTCAGGAGACCATGTACTTGATAGTCTTTGATGAAGTTCCTTTGAGCCTTACAGACAGGTTTTGCGCTCAGCCTGCCACCCACCTTCACATATTTATTCATGCCTACTTAGGACCTTCATTTGCTCCTCCTTTTTGGAAGAAGTAAGATGGGGGTGACTGTTGGATTGGCGGATAGCTTCCAAATTTCTCTCTCATTGAAGATGGTTTGCTCAAACCCACTAACTTCGACTCTTGTCAGGACCGCCACCCACCGCCACCCACTGCCACCACTATTACATCGTGAAAGAATGAATTGGTGGGGAAGCTACTATTATTACCTGTTCATGTGCAATATCTTAGGGCTTGAGTTTGTTTAGAAGGTTCAAAAAGAAGAGAAAAAAAGGCAAAATGAAAGAAATCTTGGTCATCATTTTTGCAGTGGATTTGACCCCTAATAGATACTAAAGGACAAATGACAAAACACCCAAATATGCAAAATCTTAGTTTTAATTCACTTTAAGGATTTGCATGAAGGAAGTTGCCGTTTTCTTACCCAGATGCCATCTATATTCAAAACCCATTTGCATGTTCTAGATTCCAAACTCATCAGCTGCATCTTTGTTTTTTCTTCTCTCTTTTCTCGGTTTTCTTTCTTTTTCTCATTCCTTTACCTTTTTTCCTTTGAATATAGTTTCTCCTTTTTCTTTTTGATGTCCAAAGTATCTTACAAGCATGATATAACATCTCCATTGCCTTGGAAACTTCTACAGAATCAGTTTGTTGGCGTATAGCCCAATGGCAATGGGTATACTCTCCGGGAAGTATTTATCTCCAGGCGGGGGTCCATCAGACGCACGGATGAATCTCTTCAGAGGTTAGAGATACACCTACATTTTCTTTATAGGCCAAACCACATTTTAAGTCCAGTATATGCTAAATTCTTTTCCTTGTGAGTTTCTTTCTTCCCCTTTTTAGGAAGATATTCTGAAGGTGAATCTAGATACAGCCTTTCTAATGCTGTGATAAAAGAAGCTGTTAAGGTAATATATACACATGTACTATATTTTCACAGATGCTATTTCCTCTCAGTTAAAATAGAATAGATGAGAGGCACTAATGAGTGCTTTTCACTGCAAGTCAGTACTCTGAGTTGGTTTCTCTTGTTATCTGATGTGGTACTCCACAGGAACTGCATTTGTTGTTTTTGGTTCAATTTAACTCATGTTATCTAAAGCATAGATTCCTGTCGTATGAGTCCATGACTCCAAGCATAATTAGATTTCTCTTCATCATTTATCTCAACCTATGTAGACTATAATTTGTGTTATAGTTATCCTCTGGAAGAGGATGATTTAAGCCTTAATAAATGTCGGAATGCCGAGTGTTGTACTAATTTCATTGTAATATATTTCCAGATGTATTATCCAATAGACTACCAATTCACTGAGGCAATTATTTGTAGAGCTGGTCAGGTAAATAACCGATGATATAGGATAAGGGAGCAAATCCTATTGGATGTGGTACACACATTTCCTGGTTTAGCGTGTTGCATAAATACCGACCATTGGTTCTAGTTATGAACTGGCTCTATCTGGACACACGCAATCATAGCAAGTCGTAGCTCATCCAGTAGTACTAGCAATAAACGTGTTGGTTTTGAACCATGGTGATGGGCTTGCCAGCCCAACAAACAGCCTGCGGGTTTATACCCGCAGGAAAACCCATGCCGCCTATCCTATTCATAGTCGGCCTCCCCTTGCCGCATGACCTATTCCTAGCCCCTCTTGCCCTAGTTTTGATTATAAATAGAGGGGGCTAGGGGCTTGTTTTACCTATGCTATTTGATAATTGTTATTGTGTGATTTCATAGGTAGACGAGTGCGGATGTCCTCTTCGGCGTCTTGGGAGGAGAGCACACCTCTTTTTTGCTCAATTATCTAGTTCTTTACTATTTGTTTTCTAATAAAAATTTCATCTTTGTTAGTTCCTAACAATTTGGTATCAAAGCACGTGACGATCCATGGTGGCTTCGACAAGATCACAGGACAAAATTGAGATTTTGAAGGCCAAGTTCACGAGCGAAATCGAGGCAATCAAAAAGTCGTTGGCGGGAAACGATGAATCCATGGTGAAATTAACTACTTCCATCTCCCAATTGGCGTCAAATCAAGCAAAGCACGACGATCAATTCGCGCAATTGATGGGAGCCCTAAATCAATTGGCGACAAACAAAGTGGAAGGCAACCCTAATCCGACACCAAAGGCGACACCTTTGAAGAAGGGGAAGGAAAAAGTGGAGACTTTGGCCCAAAATCAACCCTATTACGTGGAGGAATTGGACGAGGAAGACGAGGAGCCATGGAGAGTGGACTACTGCGATGAGGTACGGCGGAAGGCGATGGAGAGCCAAAGGGGGAGCGACGGCCCTAGGCGCCCAAATTGGGACGCCACGCCAATGAAGAAGGTCGGCCGAACCCCCACAACAGCCCGGGGGCTCGGCCGATTCGGGAGAGAGGCGGGGACCTTCCCCCGCCTACGCCAGACCCCGGCAGGGGGCCCCAGGCCCTGCCGGGTGTCGGCATGGTCCGATGAACCCGCCGGCCCTGCCAGAGGCCCGGTAGGGCCTGCTGCCCCTCCGGCAAGCCCGGAGGGGCCCGCCAGACCACCGCAGGTGGCGGGAGCCCCCTGGCAGCCGCCAGGCGGAGGGGGAGATGCCGGCGAGGCCTGCCAAGGGCGGGAACCCCCTGGCAGCAGCCAGCGGGGGAGGGGATGCGCGGCCAGCGATTTGAGGGGGTTTTCGAGCCCCATGGCAGCGGACAACGATGGAGGAGGGTCGCGGGCAGTTTTCGGGAGGTTTTTTCGACCCTCCGGAGCGTCAACCAACAACGGAGGATCCTTTCTACGGTGACGGTCGCGGGAGAGATTATTATTCTGACGGCAGGGGTGGCTACGTGACGGAGTTCGGGGATGATGCAGGTTGGGACGATTTTGAGGGCCGGCGGGGAGAGTTCCGAGGAGACTATGGCGGACGCGGAGGAGGGCCACCGCGGCAGTATGAGACTCTAGACGAGAAGAGACAGCACTACCGTCCGCATCACAGAGAGGATGGGAGGCCCGAGCAGGGACGATTTGAAGGAGATTACAGAGTCCGGAAGCTGAAGATGCCAATATTTTCTGGGGATGATCCACACGCCTGGTTGTTCACAGCAGAGAGATACTTCGTGGCACACTGCATGACCGAGGCTCAAAAGCTAGAGGCGGCAGCCATCTGCATGGAGGGGAGAGCCTTGGGGTGGTTCCAGTGGAAGGAGAGGAGGCAGCAGATCAGGAGCTGGGAGGAGCTAAAGGACCTAGTGCTGGAGATGTTTAGAGACCCCCGTCTAGGGAACTTACACGAGCAGCTGTACGCCCTCAGGCAGGAGGGGCCGGTACGGGATTACATCGAGAGATTTAAGACACTGGCAGGGCGAGTATATGGCGTATCTGACGAGTCACTAGAGGGCACCTTTCTGAAGGGGTTGCGCCTCAGTCTGCGAGCATCAGTGAGACCCTACAAGCCCAGGGGGCTTCCAGAGGTCATAGAGATGGCCCAGATGGTGGAGGATGCGCAGACCGAGGAGAGGCGGGTCAGGAGCTGCTACAGTAGACATCGAGAGGCACCCGTCTGGGACGGGAGGAGCAGGTACACCCACGGTAGCAGCCCAGACGAGCCGGGAAAAGACTGGGGAGAAGAGTAGTGCACCAGTGGCTGGGGGGCAGTTCAGACGCATGACAGACGCGGAGATGCGGGAAAAGAGGCATAAGGGTTTATGTTTCAGGTGCGATGAGTGATTTTCACCAGGCCATCGGTGCGCAGGGCGCAAGCTCCAGGTGATTCTGTTGGAGGACGACGACGACGACGCGGCTGATGTCGAGGAGGAGGCCGCTGAGGCAGAAGAGGAGCTGGAGGGCCAGCAGTTGGACGTGACGGAGGTGTCTCTCAACTCCGTGGTAGGGTTCACACCGAACCATACCATGAAGCTGAGGGGGGAGATCGGTGACCAGGAGGTGACTGTGCTTATTGACAGTGGGGCTACCCACAATTTCATTTCCAGGAGGGTGGTGGCACATCAGGGGCTTCAGCTGACAGATTGCGGCAGCTTCAGTGTGATGATGGGAACGGGAAAGAAGGAGAGCAGCCGGAGAGTTTGCAGGGGACTGGTGCTGTCCATGCAGGGGATACAGGTTATCGCAGATTTTTTACCATTGGACATGGGGAGCATCGACGTCATTTTAGGCATGACCTGGCTACAGACGTTAGGCGAGATGACAATAAATTGGAAGCTGCTACCGATGGAGTTTCAGGAGGCGGGGAGAGCAGTGATACTCTAGGGGGTCCCCAGCCTCTGCAGGGTTCTGGTCTCTCTGAAGACCATGGTCAGGACCATCCAGACAGAGGGAGGAGGTTATTTAGTAGAGCTGTACTCTCTGACAGGTGAGGGATGAGCAGAGGCCAGTACCGAGCAACCCATACCAGTAGAGGTTCAGCAGCTAATGTAGCAGTTCGAGGAGATCTTCCAGGAGCCTCGGGGTCTTCCACCACCGCGGGACCACGAGCACGCCATTGTTCTACGAGAGGGTGTTTCACCTATTAGCGTGCGGCCCTATCGATACCCTCGGCATCAGAACGAGATAGAGATGATGGTTTCAGAGATGGTGCAGGCAGAGGTGATCCAGCCAAGTGTGAGCCCGTTCTCCAGCCCAATATTATTAGTGAAGAAGAAGGATTGTAGTTGACGGTTCTGCGTGGACTACAGGACGCTGAATAAGGAGACGGTTTCAGATAAATTCCCTTTACTTGTGATTGATGAGCTCTTGGACGAGCTACACGGGGCAGCCTGGTTCAACAAGCTAGATCTCAAGTCAGGCTACCACCAGATAAGGATGCGACGGGAGGATGTGCCCAAGACGGCGTTCAGGACGCATGTGGGTCACTACGAATTCTTGGTCATGCCCTTTGGGTTGATCAACGCCCTGGCCACCTTTCAGGCTATTATGAATAAGGTATTTCATCCCTATCTCAGACGATTTGTACTAGTTTTCTTCGATGATATTTTGGTGTACAGTCGTACTCTGGAGGAGCATTTGGACCTCCTGCAGGTGGTATTTCAGGAGCTGCAGTACCACCAGTTATATATGAACAAAAAGAAGTGTCTTTTTGGGTAGCCGCAGGTGGAGTATCTGGGGCACATGGTATCAGCAGGAGGGGTGGCCGCAGATAGAGCTAAGATAGCGGCCATGCTGGACTGGCCGCGCCCCACTACACTCAGAGGGCTAGGGGCTTCTTGGGGCTTACATGTTACTACCGCAGATTCGTGGAGGGTTATGAGACGATTGCCTGGTCATTGACGGAGTTATTGAAGAAGGATCGGTTCCATTTGGGGGAGGAGGCGATGACAGCATTTGAGGCCCTGAAAAGGGCAATGACCACTGTGCCAGTATTGGCGTTGCCCGACTTCTCCAGACCTTTCGTAGTAGAGACAGACGCATCAGGACATGGGTTGGGAGCAGTACTGATGCAGGAGCAGCGACCTATAGCTTACTACAGCCAGATGTTGATCGCGAGGGCCCGATTGCGATCGGTCTATGAGAGGGAGCCGATGGCGATAGTGTTGTCCATACAGAAGTGGAGACCATATTTGTTGGGACAGAGCTTCATAGTTCGCACGGATCAGCGGAGTCTGAATTACCTGTTAGAGCAGCGGATGGTAGCAGAGGAACATCAGAAGTGGCTGCGAAAGTTGATGGGGGTATATGTTCGAGATTGAGTACCGCCCGAAATTGGAGAACAAGGCAGCTGTTGTGTTATCCCAGCGGGAGGAGGAGGCAGAGTTAGCGACACTTACAGTGTCTGTCCTTGAGGATTGGGGCCCTCTACAGCAGGAGGTGGAGCAGGACCCGGAGTTGGCGGCTATACGAGAGGCCCTTCTACAGGGGTCGACCGAGTACCCGTGGTATTCTCTTCAGGATGGGCGGCTACTTTACTGGGGGAGGCTTGTGATACCGAGGACCTCTGCATTTATACCAGTCATATTCAGTGAGTTCCACGGCAGTGCTACTGGAGGACATTCTGGGGTCGTCAAGACCTACCAACGGCTAGCGAGGGAGGTCTACTGAAAGGGGCTGAAGAAGGAGGTGGCGAGGATGGTGGCGGAGTGTGACGTGTGCCAGCGTCACAAGTATCAGGCTATGTCTCCAGGGGGACTACTACAGCCGTTATCCTTACCAGACCGAGTTTGGGAGGACCTCTCTATGGACTTCATCGATGGGTTGCCGAAGTCGGGTGGATACATCGTCATTTTTGTTGTGGTAGACCGCCTCAACAAATATGCACATTTTGTCCCGCTTAGGCATCCTTACAGCGCAGTTTCTATGGCGGAGGTTTTTGTGAGAGAGGTCATTCGTTTGCATGGCCCGCCAAAGTACATAATCTCTGATCGAGATAAGGTATTCCAGAGCAAATTTTGGCAGGATCTTTTCAGACTACATGGGACGGCCTTGAAGCAGAGCGTAACTTATCATCCCCAGACTGACAGTCAGACAGAAGGAGGTGGCTGAAGAAGGAGGTGGCGAGGATGGTGGCGGAGTGTGACGTGTGCCAGCATCACAAGTATCAGGCTATGTCTCCAGGGGGACTACTACAGCCGTTATCCTTACCAGACCGAGTTTGGGAGGACCTCTCTATGGACTTCATCGATGGGTTGCCGAAGTCGGGTGGATACATCGTCATTTTTGTTGTGGTAGACCGCCTCAACAAATATGCACATTTTGTCCCGCTTAGGCATCCTTACAGCAGCGCAGTTTCTATGGCGGAGGTTTTTGTGAGAGAGGTCATTCGTTTGCATGGCCCGCCAAAGTACATAATCTCTGATCGAGATAAGGTATTCCAGAGCAAATTTTGGCAGGATCTTTTCAGACTACATGGGACGGCCTTGAAGCAGAGCGTAACTTATCATCCCCAGACTGACAGTCAGACAGAGGTGGTAAATCGGAGTGTGGAGACTTACCTGCTATGTTTCATTTCAGAGAATTCTAAGGAGTGGGCACGTTGGCTACCGTGGGCGGAATATTGGTACAACACTTCATATCACACGACGGCCCAGACTATCCCTTTCAGGATTTTGTATGGCAGAGATCCTCCGCACTTACTTCATTATGGTCATGAGGCGACTCCCGTATCAGATGTAGCGTAGTACCTGGCAGAGCGGGACCGGATTCTAGAGGAGCTGAAGCTTCACTTGGCGAGGGCTCAGCAGACGATGAAGGCACGGGCAGACCTCCACACGGGCAGACCTCCACCGTTGAGACGTACACTTTGAGGTAGGAGATATGGTGTATCTGAAGCTGAGGCCCTACAGGCAGAGGTCGGTGGTTCATAGGAGGAATGAAAAGCTGACACCGCGGTATTTTGGGCCTTTCGAGGTCGAGGCGAGGATAGGTCCGGTGGCCTACAGATTGCGCTTACCCCCAGGATCTACCATTCACTCAGTCTTCCATGTCTCACAGTTGCACCAGATCATTGGCAACCACACCTCTTCCCCTACATTACCAGAGACCCTTACTGCTGATATGGAGGTGCAGATGGAGCCCGAGTTGCTGAAAAGGGTTCGGCGGAGCGACACAGGCAGGTGGCAGGTACTATTGCAGTGGCGGGGCTTACCAGAGCACGACAGCACGTGGGAGGACATGGATGACATGGTGGCGCTCTTTTCAGACTTCCACCTTGAGGACACGGTGGCTCTTGGGGGGGAGGGAGGGAGTATTGATGGGCTTGCCGGCCCAACAAACAGCCTGCGGGTTTATTCCCGTAGGAAAACCCATGCCGCCTCTCCTATTCATAGTCGGCATCCCCTTGCCGCATGACCTATTCCTAGCCGGCCTCCCCTTGCCCTCTTGCCCTAGTTTTGATTATAAATAGGGGGACTAGGGGCTTGTTTTACCTATGCTATTTGATAATTGTTATTGTGTGATTTCATAGGTAGACGAGCGCGGACGTCCTCTTCGGCATCTTGGGAGGAGAGCACACCTCTTTTGTGCTCAATTATCTAGTTCTTTGCTATTTGTTTTCTAATAAAAATTTCATCTTTGTTAGTTCCTAACACATGGCTATTACTTATGCAGTGTTCAAAATGTGCTTCTATGGGAAGGCTAATTCTGTAGATTTATTCTTTACAGTGACGAGTGTTTGCATCAACTGTCCTATGAAGAAGTATATGGCAAATTGAAGCCATACTATTTCCCTGAAACCTTCCCGACCAAGGATTTTTGGTGTCCATGTGCATAGAACTGACTTTCCATATGTTTGGTTAAATATGCTACTTGTCCACATATATGCTGATACACCACTAAACTTGCCGGCTGGATAGCCATGGCTTAATGATATGTGCAAACATGTTCACTGCAACTTGTTTATGACTTGGCTAATAATCTGGCTCGCTATACTTGCAGGAATATGTCAATATTGCCGAGAAATATAACCTTTCTCCCGCATCCCTCGCAATTGGTATAAAGAAGAGTACTCTTTATTATCAGAATCCTTTCATACTATTAGACTAGCATGATCTTCCAATGTCCTAGTTCACGAATTTTAATGTGCATCCTCTTTTTGAGATGCCAGTGCAACAAAATGCGGATATAATCTTTAAAGTCATAAGAATTGTATATTTTGAATATTAAAATCCTCATTCAATCTTTCATCCTATGTAGGTTTTATTATCATCTTCTCATTTGTTCTAACCATTGTTCTCTTCTTGATCTCTTTTGCAGCGTTTGTCTTAATGCACCCTCTTGTTGCCAGTGCTGTTTTTGGGGCAACCAAAGCAGGGCAGCTTGCGGAGGTCGTTGAAGCTGCTAATATCCGTCTTTCAGCAGAGATTATATCAGATATTGACAAGATCCATGCTAGATATCCGAATCCTTGCCCGTGACGGCTTCATCTCATGCAGTTTCGGGGGGATCAGTAGAGTTCCTCTGCCATTGTATGCATTTCTATTTTTGCCCATCGCCGTTATGCTTTTGACATTGTTGCTTTTGATGGGTGGCGTTCCCATGTGCGACGCTCGTTTCTTTCTTGATGTGGAAACACAATGTTTATCATCAGATTTGCTGACACCCTTGTGTTTGACTTCACAGGCAAAGCATGCAAGGAATAAGTTTGGGTTTGAGGTCCATGGGCAAGAAGAAGAAAACCCAATTTAGTGGCTATTATTGTTTGTCATATTGGCTCCTCGGATGGCTATTGGGATCATGAGACGTGTCTATCACCAGCTGTGAATTTGTATTGGTTCACGATCAAATGAAGACCGGAGCAGCTGAAAACTTGTATTCCACCTTCAGGGAAGCTTGAAGACAACTGAGACGCAATGTGGATCGAAGACGTCAGAAAGTCCCAATGTTTGGTTCGAAATTGTCTCCCTCTATGGAAGATGTGTCTGGTCCGAGGCATTGTAAGCTTGTCAATACCCACCAAAATCCATTCAGATTTGATGGCGATATGGCCAAACCACCTCATCGTAGTGGGGCCCACTTGGGGGTGGGTGAGGCTTTTGTTGTTGGGGAACCCAAGGAAAAAGCTCCCACGTTCTACTTAGGAACTGTCCCTTTGCCAGAAAGTAGGCGAAAAAGTGGTAAAAATTTACCCGTGTAGCACCCTTTCTGTGGCCCACGTTCTCGTTATCTATTCGTTCGGGGATGTGATTCCTCGTTGACGTGGAGGCCAAAATTTGGAATCCTCTTGCCTTTCGTAATATCCGCAATTTGCGCGGATTTTGTTGGAATCCCTTCTGTTGGTGGGTCCCACAGGGTGTAATCATCTCTCATCTTTCACCTCGTTGGTGGGTCCCACGGCATTTTCTTCTTCAACTTTCTTCAACCAAAAGTACACAAGAATGTGGAGTGGGCTCCACAATAAATTCTCAACTCTATTTACCATCTAATTTTCCACCAAAGAAACATACTACACCAATTCTCTCTCTTTCAAGATTCTACCCCCTCCAACTTTCCACAATTTCACATTCTAGCAAAAGAATAGGCCATCATTTGCATCTTTGTCATTGCAAAAAAAACCCTGCCCACCCTCTCATATTTTACATGCTTGCCATTAGCCATTCTTCACTTTGCCACCTTGTGTTTTTGACGTTTAGACTATGCTCTTCCTCTTTTTATCATCCGACGATATCCATACGCATCCACGCTTTTCTCTCCTTTTTGGCTGCATGTGGGCCCCGCATCCTGCGTGTGGCCTTTTCTCTCATTTCTAGTATAACTAGAAAAAACCCGTGCACACATTGCACGGCGCCAAAAAAAATAACCACGAACAGGATGTGGTGCACACGCAATCGAAAAGGAATGAAAAGTGTGGGTTTCTGTATCAGTAGGGTAAAAGGTATATATATCCCAATGGAAGACATGTAAATAAGTGGGGTTCAAAGTGGGGAAAATTGTCAATGGCAACCATGTAAATAGAGGGAAACCAATGGATAAAATTGGGTCAATGGCAAAATTGGTTCAAATGATTATTTGTGTATGTTTGCCAATATATTTAGTCTAGGCATTACTTTGAGATGTTGGAGGAATTGACTAAATATAACAAGAGGGAAGATTTGCAAAGATTTGTCACTCGAAGAAATACCCCAATGCTGGTGGGGCTTCAGTGTGAAATAGAGTGTGAAATGGATTGGTTGGACGTTTATACTCGAAGAAATACCCCACTGCCCGATGACCTCTTTCCTCATCAATTTTGAATTGCCATTCTTTTAGGGATGTGGTTGTTGGTGTATTAATTTGTGAGAAGCAAAACATTGTACATCCTTACCGGGCTATTTGCAAATTTAACATTATTCGTTCGATGATTTCATGTTTTATCACTTTGTCACTTAATGTTGCCACTGTTGTTATTTCATTGTTGTTTGAGGGATTAGATAGCTTGTTAGTTGAATGATTCGGTCAATGCAAAAGATGTTTTTTTTGTCAACAATGTAGAAGATACCATATAATTGGTGATGAATGATTTAGTTTCAATGGAAATGTGAGGTGGCTCTGAATTTAGCTTCTCGCAGGTGCTCTTGAATTCATATTCCAATTTGAGATCCAAATGTTCCTTTTGTTGAGTGAGAATATTAATTATGTAGCTGAACTTTATCACAACAAAGATAACTGACAGTTATGTTTCTCTCTTAATTACAAGTTTTTCAAAAGGCTTATCAGATCCTTGACGAGTAAGTAAGGTCTCGTGATAGATAACTAACAATGGAGCTTCTCTTGGCATGGAACACCTTCATATACATTGGACTAGTTTTGAGTTTCATCATGTTGATGATTTTCGTCCACAGTTTAAAGCCTACAGAGAAGGATTCTTGCCAGGGAGAATCAGACAAGGTTTTGGCTGCTGCATGCTATGAGCCAAAAGGTTTTTGTGAAAGTGAGAGGACTTGTTTTAAGAAAAGGGTTTGCTTTTGTTTCTGAAAAGGAATATGCAAGAGATCAATTCATGAAGCAAGAAAGGATTAGAACATGTGTTTGCCGAAAGAGTAAATTTGTAGTTGGAGGGGTTCGGATGATGAACATGGGCTAGATTTCGGAGGGTTTTGTTATGACGGGCCACATCCAACGACCCCAAATTTGAGCTGGGTTGAAGAGTCGTTATAATGGCGATATTCTAGTTGTTTTCTAGACGGTTTTTCCAACTGGCACTACTACAAAAGGGACCTTTAACAGCGCTTAAATAAGGTCTTTAACAACGCTTCTGTGTGCTGTCTATCTCGCCGCTGCTAAAGGGAGATGGTTTTAATAGCGCTTTACAAGCGCTGTCAAAGGTCCCAATAGACAGCGCTTCTTTAGTACAAGCGATGTTAAAGGTCCACCATAGACAACGCTTGTACTAAAAAAGCACAATTTATCCGGGACCTTAGACAACGATTGTTTAGAACAAGCGCTGTCAAAGGTCCCAGATAGACAGCGTTTCTTTAGCGCAAGAGCTGTTAAAGGTACACCATAGACAGCGCTTGTACTAAACAAGCGCTATCTATCTGAGGCCTTACACTGCGCTTGTTTAGAACAAGCGTTGTCAAAGGTCACAATAGACAACGCTTCTTTAGTACAAGCGATTTTAAATGTCCACCATAGACAGCGCTTGTACTAAACAAGTGCTCTCTATCTGGAAGACAACACTTGTTTAGCACACACGCTGTCTAAGGTCCCAATAGACAACGCTTCTATGTGTTGTCTATCTCGTCGCTGCTAGGGGGGGCTAGTTTTAATAGCGCTTTACAAGTAGGGATGGCAACGGGTCGGGCCGGGCTCGGGCTTTTGCATGCCCAGTCCCGACCCTACTTGACAACGGGTCGGGCTCGGGTGTGGGCTTGCGAGAGGCAGGCTTCCGAAATACCGGCCCGTTCGGGCCTGGGGCCGGGCACACGTGGGCTTGGGCTTTTTTGCCACCATGACATCTGATACCATATTAATCTCTTCAAGCAATTAACCATTGGCAATTTGGCATTGGCATTGTCAGAAAATGGACAGTGAAACACCTTGAATAATTCTTGCAACATGTGAAAATTGTACAATTGAAGTGGGTACATTTGCCTTGCCTGCTACTCACTGTTAGTGATGCAAGTTGGAGGAATAAATGGAGTAAATACCAAAATTTATTACCCATGGTCCTCATGATCACATGCTTTCAACCCTCAGGCTGGGGAATGAATCAATTTGTATCATGGACAAGTGTTGTGACACAATTGTAGAATCCAAATCACTCTCTTTCACCCCAGGGTCCTTGCTGCACTTAATGGATGTGTGGCAGCAGCTATTTCAAAAGGATTGGGACTTCAGGTCAAGGGATAAGCAGGGAAATCATATGCATATAGACAGACAGATCATGGATTAGGGGTTTTAAAAAACATGATTAAATTTATACATAAATATTAAAAAAATTATATTGAATATATTAACCGGGTCGGGCCGGGCGGGCAAATGGTGTGCCCAGGCCCAGCCCGAAGCCCGCCAAGACCGGCCCGAAGCCCGGCCAGAGCCAAAAAAGCCCGATCCCGTCGGGCCGGGCCGGGCCGGACACCCGCAGGCCTGGACTTTTTTGCCACGCCTACATAAAATAGAGTAGTTACAAAGTGGTCATAAGAGTCCGAAAGAGAACTCAACAATAAAAGTAACTTGTCTTCATCATCAAACTTTACATTCAATCTCAAGAGGGCACAAATTATCCTATTGAAGATGTTCATGTGTTCCAACACTTCCTTATCTTATTCCATCTTCAACC
This sequence comes from Scilla litardierei, assembly GCA_030789695.1. Classification (NCBI taxonomy): domain Eukaryota; kingdom Viridiplantae; phylum Streptophyta; class Magnoliopsida; order Asparagales; family Asparagaceae; genus Scilla; species Scilla litardierei. The sequence continues at coordinate 10,378,926 of CM061137.1, read as the reverse complement.
CATAGAGTGGCTTCTTCAAGTGTAACTTGTTTGATAAAGAATTTTCCATATAAGTCTTCTCAAGCTTATCCCACAGACCTGTTGTCGTTTTCTCTTTAGTGACATTATACAAAACATCATTCAAGAGATAAAGTTATATTTTGCTCACTGTCCTTTTATCTAAATCGGCACATTCATCATCGTCGATCTTTTTCGGCTACTTCGTCTTCCCCAATAAAGTAACCTTGAGTCCATGTTATATAAGAACATTTTTGTACCATTATTTGCCATAATTTAACGTTGATACGACAATCAAACTTTTTCCATCTCAAACTTGATCCATCCGGAAATGGAGGTTTCCTTAAAGGACAATTGTCAAACACCTTGTGTGTGTAAAATTTCGGCAACTCAGAAATCCAGAGATTGCAGAAATTTTTTCACCCAAAATATACCAAATAAGTAGAAATAAAGATAATAATGACCCAAGCTCTGATACTAATTGAAAGATCTTGAGATCAAGTACGACTTCCACCACCCGAAGGATCTCTACAAATCAACCCACCACAAATGTATGCAAGAAGATGGAGATTGAGATGTACAACAAGATAGAATTAGAGAAAACAAAATAGAGCATGCACAAGAAAAGAAGATTACATAAATATTTATGTGGTTCACTGTATAGGCTAAGTATAGGCTAAGTCCACGGATGAAGAGCAATCAACCAAGATTTTGCTAAGAAGCCACCATGGCACAATACAAGGATTTAAGCCCAAATCGTACAACCCCTTGCTTCTTCTTCATATAAAGCTCTGGCCTTTTTGGCTCCCTTCCTCCCCTTTCTTTTGGTTCTTCTTCTCTCTTTCTCTTTCATGAGACCCCTAGAAGAAAAGTCATATTTATATGGTCTACTAGGGTTACAACATTCCAATTACAATGACAAGTTTATCCCTCACTCAAGACCCGCATAAATAGTTATAGTTTGAAAGCCAACTCCAACAATATCTCATTAGATTGATGTTATTTCTTCATGCAAAATCTTCCCGGTAAAAGGGTGGTGTAATGACAGGTATTTGTAGGCATCTTGGTTTGCGTGTATGTCTGTATTTAGTTCAGTTATCCGAGTATTTTTCTTTTCTACGTATCGACGTGAGCGCGTCAAAAATTTTCACCGTAGTTTAAATAGTTAATTTAGCTAATTTATTTTACTAATTACGAATTACGCTTACTAATTATTTTAGTTAGTTATTAATTACCTTGTATTAATTACCAATCTAACTTGTAACAAACTCATCCACGTTTTTCTCATTCCGAGCCTGGTACCTTCCCCAAAACACATTCAGTTCTTTACCTCATTAATATTAAGTTTGATTTATGTTCTAACACATCTCTTCCACTTACAAAAATTCTTCCTCCTCTTAAATGAACACCTAATCAACTTATCTATCTAACCTAATCCTTGACTAAATCCTTCCCTGATTAAGACCTCTGTCTCCCTGCATCTTCCTCCTTCAAGGATAATAACCCAGCATCTCCCTCCCGATCACTAATCTCCCCTCTCCCAAAATCAGAACAATCCATTCATCGTTTCATCGTATATCCCTATTTCAATTCCAAACAACAACCCAAAACCCAAAACCAAAAATCAATCCCATTTCATCATCCTCTTTCATCCCAAAATCAAACAAAATTAGAAATCAGAAATTAAGAGAGGGAGAATCAGAAATCAGATCAGATTTCCAGATCTGAAAACATCAATTCGTCATCCCCTTCCCCTAGCTCCTGGCCGCCGCTCCACCACCACAAGCCGCCGGCCACCCTGCCCTAGCCGCCGTCCTCGCACCGCCTGAGCCAAGTACGTCGCCGGCCCCTCGCGCGCACCGTCGCCCAGGCCTCTGCGCCGCCCCCAGCCCCCTAGCCGCCGCCGTACGCCCGAACGCCGACCCTCGCCGTGCCGCCTCGCGCCGCCCCAATGCCACCCCCCCCGCGTCTCGTGCCGCCCTCCAGGCCGCCGTGCTCCCCTAGCGCTGCCGCCCTTGTTCTCCCGCCGAGCGCCCCTGCAAACGAAAAACGAAAAAAAACCGAGAAGAAGCAGAAGACGGGACGAGAGAGATAAAGAGAGAGTGTGGGTAAGTTATTAAAAGAAGTTAGTCAATATATTAAGTTAAGTTTAAAGTTTAAGTTAAGTTTTTTTAATTAAAGTTTATTATATAATTTAATTAAACTTTAAGTTAAGTTTTTTTATTAAAGTTTATTATATAATTTAATAAGTTATAAACTTAAGTTATGAGTTAAGTTATATTTTAAAAGTTGGTATTTTAGTAAGATATGATAACTTATTAAATAAGTTGGTAAATTAAGTTAAGTTTTAAAATAAGTTTAAGTTATTTTTAATTAGTTTTAAAGGTTAGTTATTTAATAAGCCTAAGTTTTTAATATAAGTTCTAATAGAAGTTATAGTATAATGTTAAGTTTTAATAACATGTTATCAGTAATTAGTTATAAGTTAGTTAGTGTAACGTGCCATCTTAGCATATTATTTTGTGTAGCTGACTCACTTGTAACTTGTGAAACCAGGTACCCCTACCGCTAGTCAAAACGCGCCTTCCACTACGAGACGAATCGGTAACTCATCGTACCATAGCTATGGGATTTAAAAACAATATTGATGCATGCTAAATTAGTCTCTTTTTGTTAGCAAAAGTGTTACACACGAACCGTTAGCTAAACTCGATAACTTGCACAGTATCGTATTTGCACCATATCGTAAATTGAATTGGACTATGTGTCATGCTTAACCGAAAGATGTAAATGGAAAAGTGAGAATAGTACTTGACTCGTAAAATTGTAAGTACGGTAACCTGCACACACACACACACGGTTTTGGGGTAACTTATAATAGTGGAAGTGCGGGAGCGACCATTCCGATCTGCTGAATAGTACCGTTTTGATTGAATAGTATCGTTTTGTTAAAAAGTACCATTTTGATTGTACCGTATCGTTTTTTTGTAACCCGGGATATCAGGTGGACTCTTGGTTGCATATTGTACTTCCCTTTATAAGTCATGTAGGATCAGGCACAACAAAAAACCTCACAACTGGTCATTTTAACGTTGTTTATTGCTGATAAGAAGTGTAATCGTTGTAAATCTGTTATGTTACTTTTCTGCTCTATTGTACGCACTTTAGTTTTTAGATTGCCATACTAGTTTGCCATGCTTGTTTATTGTTTTAAATAACATGCTAAAGATACTTTGAGTTACGTCTGATCCTGGCGACCCTTCTTTTTGTGGTGGTCTCGCCAGATACAGCACAGGTTGAAGAAGTTGCACCATGGACTGCAGACGCTGAGTTTGCTGTAAAATTTGACCAGGAGGACGCTGGTTTCTAAGTGTGAGTATGAGAGTGCTTTATATTATTAATGTATCAGAGTGGCTTGCTTGGTGTGTATTTGTTTTTCGAGTTGTATTTCCTTTCATGTACGCTGCTGGTTTGTAATAAGGTTTATACCACTTTCATGTATGAGTATTTTGGCGCATTTCTGCAACAGAGCCTGTATTAATCTCATTGGTGCCTAGCAGGACTTGTGCATTTCCAAACAGTAACGGGCCCCGAAAGCGGGTCGTTACAAGTTTGGTGGCACATGCAGGTCCGCGCTAAATACCACATGAGCAGTACAAGAAGTTCAGAATGTGCCGTATAAAATACTCAATGGAACTAATCAAACCTTATGAAACGCAGGAAAGCAATGGAAAGGAACACTTCAGGAAGCGAGGACAGTGCGTTTGGATCCGGGATCAATCATCCGAATGAGGGTCCCAACCAAAATGATGCTAGTAATAGAGCCAACACCGGTCCGAACGCGACAGCATTTCTGACCGCACCTCTATCTGCAGAAGATTGCATAAGGGGCATGTATGCCCTTCATCAGCAGCTTGGACAGGCTTTGGAGCAGGCTTTGCTTAGAGAGCAGAAAGCTGACCCGAGTGCTTATCACTTTCGAGGGATGAACCCGAAGACTTTCGCTAGGACCGAGAATCATCTCCAAGCGAAAGAATGGCTCAGGAGCATCACTGATGATCTGAGAGCATCTCAGATTCGAGAAGAAGTATGGGTGGCTACCGCCAAAAGGCAACTAACTGATGGTGCTCAAGACTGGGGGCAAGCGGTAGAAGACCGCTTGGGATTACCGATTTTGTGGGATGTCTTCACCAAAACATTCAATGCTCAGTACTTTCCCCCACAGGCAAAGATCCTGATGAGGAAGAAGTTCATCAACCTGAAGCAGGGTTTGATGACCGTGGATTAGTATGCCGCTAAGTTCTCCAGGCTCAGCAGGTTTGCCCCGGAAATGGTTGCAGATCCATTGACACGAGCCCAGCAGTTCCAGCAGGGACTCAACATTGAGATTCGGAGGATGATGGTCGGTGCTAGTCCAACCACACATGCTGAAGTTCTGGCCATTGCTAGTAACCATGAGATGGTCGAAGCGGAAGCGAAGGAAGAGCGAAGGCTGACAGCACCTGTGAGGCCCCCACCGACCCAAGCTGGGCCAAGCAGACGGCCACAGATACACCGCCTTATTCAGCAGGTTCAGTTTAAGAAGCCATGGCAACAACAGCAGGCCCTCCCGGTCTGCCACTTTTGTGGGAAGCCTGGACACATCAAGTCTGAGTGTCGAATTCTTTTAGGCCTTTGTCTAGTTTACAGGGAGTCAGGACACATGGCTAGGGATTGTCCACATTCTAAGCCACGTGCTACAGCTCCAGCCCCAGCTCCTCGTGCTGTCTCGACTGGGAACGCTCTACAGCGTCCACCTCTGCCTCCACAACAGAGGCAGTTTCAGCAAGCAAGGCAGCAGCCACCATCGAAATGCCAGGCTTACACCATGACCGTCGAAGAGGTCGAGGCTACCGGTGAAGTGATCACATGTATATTTCTTGCATATTTTGTAATTCATTTCTTTCATTAGCATTGGTTGCTTAGATTAGTGTTTATAACCTAGGTGTCATACTAGTAACTGGAAACCATGCCCTCTCCTTGTTCGACTCGGGAGAATCACACTGCTTTCTGGCCGCATTGCCGCTCTGGGGCGTTTTCTTTCCAAATCAGCGGAGAGGTCCCTTCCTTTCTTCAAGACCCTGAGAAGGGTGATTGCTGAGCCCGCCGACAAAAGGAAGGCGGTGCCGTGGGACGAGGACTGCGCCCTGAGCGTTCGCGGAACTTAAAGAGTACCTCCTCAGCCCGTCGCTCCTATCCAAGCCATGAGAGGGCGAATCGCTGAGCCTCTACCGGGCCTGCACGGGTGAGGCAGTGAGCTCGATGCTGATCAGGGAGGACAATGGGGTTCAAAGACCAATGTATTATACCAGCCGTGTTTTAAAGGACTCTACACGCCCATGGAGAAGCTCGCATACGCCCTCGTGCTCTCGGCTCGAAGGCTCCGACCCTACTTCCAGGCTCACACGATACTAGTCCTCACTAACTCCCAGCTCGAACAGAACCTCAAAAGGTTCGACCGGATGGGGAGGATGCTGAATTAGGGAGTGAAGCTGAGCGAGTTCGACCTTCAATTTAAACCACAGACGGCCATAAAAGGGCAGGCCTTGGTGGACTTCATCGCCGAATGTACCATAGAAGAAAGAAGCCCCTCTGAAGAAAAAGGCTCGGCTGCGGTAACCCCCAATCTTTGTCTTTCTTTTCGACTGACATCATTTTTGCCAGCTGCACAAGGGACCCGGACATGTGGGTAGTCCATGTTGACGGATCAGCTACCAGGGCAGGGAATGGAGCCGGCATAGTAATTCGATCGCCTGAGGGAAGCGTCGTCGGGTACGCGCTTCGGTTCGAGTTTCCGGCCACCAACAACGTGGCCGAGTATGAGGCCGCCATAAACGGTTTGAGGCTGGCCAGAGAACTTGGAGCTGAGTCCGTACGCCTCCTCAGCGATTCGAAGCTCGTCACCAACTTGCTGCAAGGGGACTATGAGGCGTGTGAAGAGGCGATGCAGAACTACCTCGCCATGACCAAAACTGAGCTGTCCAAATCAAGCGAGCTGAGACCCTCCATCTCATGTGGTCGGAGAACACCCGCACAGGCGCCCTATCCAAGCTGGCCTCCTCCTCTCCAAAGGAGTTAGGATGTGCCATCTACGTGGAGAGCCTCCAGTCCCCCAGTACGGAGGAGAAGGAAGTCATGGTCATCGACGGCCCCACGTGGATGGATCCGATCGTTCGATATCTCTCTAATGGGAAGTGCCGACGGACCTGGACAAACTCCGGTCCCTGGAACGAAAGGCGCTCTGGTATGTGATCCATGAAGGGGCATTGTACAAGAGACACTGGACGAAGACGGACGTCCTTCCCTACCTCACGTGCCTCGGGCCTAGGGAGGCCGACTATGTCTTTCGGGAGGTGTACGAGGCGATCTGTGGGAACCACCACGGGGGCAAGACGATCACCCAGAAAATCCCGAGGCAAGGGTATTACTGGCCCACCTTGGTCAACGACGCAACTGAATACGTCCAAAGGTGCCAGGAGTGCCAGAGTTCGCCAAACTCGGCTTGTCTCCCCCGTCGGAGCTCGTTCCGATAGTCAGCCATGTACCTTTCGTGAAATGGGGGCTCAACATCATCGGGCCTTTCACTCCAGGTCGAGGGCAGAGAAGGTACCTGATCGTGGCGGTTGATTACTTCTCCAAGTATATCGAGGCAGAACCCCTTACACACATCACTTGGAAGAAGGCGAAGAGCTTCGTGTGGAACTTCATCATATCCAGGTTTGGGATCCCCCGAGCCATCGTCACAGACAATGGGAAGCAATTCGACTCCGCGGGTCAAAGACTTCTGCGCAGAGTGGAAGATCAAACTCCTGTTCGCTTTGGTAGCACACCCTCAGACCAATGGGATGGCGGAGGCCGCAAACAAATGTGTCATTGAGCCCCTCCGCAAAAAGGTGGCGGACGCTGAAGGGAGTTGGCCAGAGGAACTCCCGGGGATACTCTGGTCGTACAGGATGACTCACAAACAAGCCACTGGCAAAACCCCTTTCATGCTCGCGTATGGCGTCGAGGCGGTGGTGCCTGTCGAGGTGGGCGAGGAGTCCCTCTGCATAAGGCATTTCGATGAAGGGAGGAACCCAGAGGGCTTGGAGCTCAGTCTGGAGCTCCTGGGTGAGCGATGGGAGCAGACCTTGGACACTATCATTCGGTAGAAGCACAAGGTGGCCCGCTACTACAACTCCCGGGTTAGGGGAGGAGCTTCTGCCAAGGGGATCTAGTCCTCAGAAAGGCGACCTTCAGCCCGGAGATCACCTGCAAAGGGAAGCTAGTGGCTAAGTGGGAGGGCCCCTACAAGTTCACCGAGATCCTCGGACCCGCAACCTATCGTCTAGCTAATTTGGAAGGGAAGGTCTTAACTCACACCTGGAACACCGAGCACTTGCGCAAATACTATCAGTGAGATCGTCCGAAAATGTATCTACTTCCCTCTATCCGAATGAATGCGTTGAAAATGAAGGAACAAATCATTCTCATCGTTATTTCCTTGATAGACTTGCTCAGGATGAGGGAGAACTCATTAGTTGAACGTCTCGACGGTAAACCGCAAGACTAGGGAGCAAACCCTTAGCGGGTTGCCCGCACAACCGGTTGGTGGGTCAGGAGTAATCTCCCTGACCAGCCAGTTATGAGGATCAATCGTAAGGTTGGGGGCAACTCCCCCAGCAGGTCGGTCCGTCGTCCCGCCGTGAGACTGGAAGTAGCTCTATCAGCAGGCAGAATGACACCGACGACCGTAAGGCTGGGGCAACTCCCCCAGCGAGTTGGTTAACTGGCCGACCGTGAGGCTGGGGGCAACTCCCCCAGCAGGTCGGTCATGAGGCATACCATAAGGCTGGGGGCAACTCCCCCAGTAGGTGGTCCCGACGATTAGTTATAAGATCAAGGGTCGCACCCCTAGCAGACTGACCGACCCAACCGACTGTAAGGCTGGGGCTACTCCCCAAGCATGTCGGCGTATCGATCAGCCGTAAGCCTGAGGGATAGCTCCCCCCAGCTGGCCGACCGACCCCACCCACCGTAAGGCTGGGGCAACTCCCCCAGCAGGCTGGACACCCAATCGTTAGTAGGGCCCGAAATGGGACATTCCCTTAGTAGGAGGACGAGCAACCGCAAAACAAGTAATGGAATTCCATTTTCCAAACAAAAGGGGGGACGTATTACACAAAAGGCTGAGCGCGAGCTCGCAGGAAATGATAAAGCTAAAGGACTATGACATCGTTGCCTCACCTGCACCCTAGGCCCCTTTGGGGACGCCTGCTGACTGCTCAAGGGGACCACCTCGCACCTCCTCCTCGTCATCAAAATCCAACTAGAGCTCCTCAAAATTGATCCCTGAAAGCGGGAATCTTTGCTGGATCTCGGACGAATCCCCGTTCATACGCTTTGAACATCGCCTCGGCCACAAAAGACGTGGCATACTCATCCACAGCGTCCCGAGCGATCTGATCGCGGTCCATCGCCCCCTGCTCTTGGATCCGACCCTCGAGGACGACAACCTGGCGCTGATGCTCCTTCCGCTCTTCTCGGCCTCACAAGAGCTCGTATCGAGCCGGCCCAATAGAGCTCTCTCTCCCCTCTGTCGCTTCTAAGAGTCCCGTAAGCTCCATGGCATCGGCTACGATAACAGGACTGACATCGACGCCCGCTTCGACGGTTGCTTCGGCGGCCTCCATAAGCACGGCAATCCGATCCTCTGCCTTCGCCTTCTCGACTAAAGCCAGGGCCTTCTCAAGCTCTGACCTCTCCAAGGCGGCGGGGAGCTCGGCTACCTGGGTCTCCAGGGACTTACTGTGTGCCTCGGTCAACTGGCTCACCTCTTCTTCGCCCCCTCGGCCTTGGGTTTCCACACCGAGTCGGCCTTGGCCTGCGAGAGAGCCACGAACTGGCGCATTATCAAAAGCCCGGCAGAGGATAACTGCATCAGAGAGACGGGAATAAGACGAAGACAACTACTAGCAACAAGGGGAGCGAAAATCCTCACCTGCTGGCTGGCCTGGACCACGAAGGCAGCCAGATGATCACCCGACACCCCGTCCAGCACGGATTGGTCCGAAGGGAGGCTGCAGTTCTCAGCAACCGGGCAGGCACCCCACAATCAAAAAAGACCAACTCCTTCAACCCCATGGGGAAGCGAGGGCAGAGTAAGCCCTCGCCTGACTAAGGGAGATCGGTCGGAACAGAGCGGAATGATTCGGTATATAAATTGCATATCCCCCCCCATTTATGGACATTTTATGTGTATATCATGTTATTTTGGCTTTCATACGGGCGTATTTGTGATATTGTGTATTATTAAAGTCTATTCCTATTTTATACATAAAATGTGGTTTTTATGGACTAATTTTTGCTCCTCTTATTTTTCAGGTACTTCTGGAAATTTTCTGGATTTTCTGGAATTTTTCCAGATTTTTTTTGGAGATTGGAGCTAGTTTTGGAGATTTATTGGAGCTAGAAAAGGGTTTCTGGAATTTGGAAAAGAAAAAAAATAAAAAATAATAAAAAGGCCCATGTTGTAGGTCGGCCCGCTGGCCGGCCCACTTTCTAATTTTCACAGGGCCGCTGGGCGTTTTGTTTCGTTTTATAAAAAATAAAAAATAAAAAACCCAACAGGCCCGCGACTCGCTCTTGGAGCGGCCCGCAGCAAAATTAAAAAAAAAGAAACAACTGAGAACGCCAGCCCGCTGGGGGCGGGCACGCGCAGCGCGCATGCCCGCTCCCAGCCCGCGGGCGCTGAAGCGCCCGCGGGCGCCGGACCCGCAAGGTGTAAGGGGGGGTTTTGTGCTTCGTTTTAGTGGGTTTTAGGTGCTGTATTCGACCCAGTTTCACTTCTGCAGACCCGAATTGCTGTAGTTGGGGTTTAATACGATTTGGGGGCTATTTTTCAGCCATATTCTCTTCCAAAACCCATAGTTCTTCTTCCTCTTTGATTTTTAGGGCTTGAGATAGGGCTTGGAAGCCATGGAGATGATGGGAAAGCTTGGAGGATGAGCAAATGGGTGGAAGCAAGGTTTCATTTGGGAGAGTTCTTGGGTGAAATCCTTCCTCTCACTTTTGTAATTTTGCATCTCTCCTTTGTATTGAATTTGGGGATAATTTTGTATAAAATTTCCATCTTTTTCATGATGATTGAGTAGTGTAGAATGGCTTTGGTTGTGATTCATTGATGTTGGGTGTTAATCTTTGTTCAAATTTCCTCTTGCCTATTATCTTGCTAATGTTGGATGTGTAATTAGGGCACAATTTTATTGGCTAAGACCCGAGAGGGCACAATTTGAGAAAATATCATGCTCATATTTGATTAGTGCTACGATGATACGTCCATCCCTATTGCAAACTATTGTATGCTTGAATGTTAAATTTTCCGATTGGGCTTCCTTAGCCGGATGACCGATTGAGTTATATGCGGGTAATTTGAGCTTAATTAAAACCAACATTAGTGAACCCACAACCCATGCTCCTCGCATAGCTATCCTACATCCCCATTTGGTTCTCTAACCCTAGCCACTTAGGATAGAATTGTATTTCACCACACCTTTTTTCCACTCATCCACCGTTAGTTGAGGTGGTTGTTTTCACGCTTTATCTTTCTTTATCGATCAAAGTTTGTGAATTGTGAATATAGAACGACTTGTCCCTGTGATCCGACCCGGTACTCACCGGTTATTTTTATTGCATTGACACTCCTACGCTTGGGAGTAGAAGGCGTGCCCCGTGCGCGTCCTTCCGCAGACAACCAATTGGCACTCATATCATTTGGGGTATGCCATGAGGATATTGTGATGTTGGTGCATGTTTTTCCATTTAATCCGAATTTATCACATATTTTGCTATGGACTAGCAAATAGCTAGTTGGAGGGTGTGATTCGGAAAATAAATTGCATATTTTCCCACCATTTCTGGACATTTTATGTGTATATCATGTTATTTTGGCTTTGATACAGGCGTATTTGTGATATTGTGTATTATTAAAGCATATTCCTATTTTATACATAAAATGTGGTTTTATGGACTAATTTTTGCTCCTCTTATTTTTCAGGTACTTCTGGAATTTTTCTAGATTTTCTGGAATTTTTCCAGATTTTTTTGGAGATTAGACCTAATTTTGGAGATTTATTGGAGCTAGAAAAGGGTTTCTGGAATTTGGAAAAGAAAAAATTAAAAATATATATATATAAGCCCATGATGTGGGCCGGCCCGCTGGCCGGCCCACTTTCTAATTTTCGCAGGGCCGCTGGGCGTTTCGTTTCGTTTTATAAAAAATAAAAATAAAAAACCCAACAGGCCCGCGGCCCGCTCTTGGAGCGGGCCACAACAAAATTTTAAAAAAAGAAACAACGGAGAATGCCAGCCTGCCGGGGGCGGGCACGCGCAGCGCGCGTCGCTACGCGTGCCCACCCTCCCAGGGTTCGGGCGCCCGCGGGTCGGGCGCTCGTGCGCCCGACCCGCAAGCTGTAAGGGGGGTTTTGTGCTTCGTTTTAGTGGGTTTTGGGTGCTGTATTCGACCCAGTTTCGCTTCTGCAGACCCGAATGGCTGTAGTTGGATTTTAATACGATTTGGGGGCTGTTTTTCAGTCATATTCTCTTCCAAAACCCATAGTTCTTCTTCCTCTTTGATTTTTAGGGCTTGAGATAGGGCTTGGAAGCCATGGAGATGATGGGAAAGCTTGGAGGAGGAGCAAATGGGTGGAAGCAAGGGTTCATTTGGGAGAGTTATTGTGTGAAATCCTTCCTCCCTCTTTTGTAATTTTGCATCTCTCTTTTGTATTGAATTTGGGGATAATTTTGTATAAAATTTCCATCTTTTTCCATGATGATTGAGTAGTGTAGAATGGCTTGGGTTGTGATTTATTGATGTTGGGTGTTAATCTTTGTTCAAATTTCCTCTTGCCTATTATCTTGCTAATGTTGGATGTGTAATTATGGCACAATTTTATTAGCTAATACCCGAGAGGGCATAATTTGAGAAAATATCATGCTCATATTTGATTAGTTCTACGATGATACGTCCATCCCTATTGCAAACTATTGTATGCTTGAATGTTAAATTTTCCGATTGGGCTTCCTTAGCCGGATGACCAATTGAGTTATATGCTGGTAATTTGAGCTTAATTAACACCAACATTAGTGAACCACAACCTATGCTCCTCGCCTAGCTATCCTACATCCCCATTTGGTTCTCTAACCCTAGCTACTTAGGATAGAATTGTATTTCACCACACCTTTTCCCCACTCATCCACCGTTAGTTGATGTGGTTGTTTTCACGCTTTATCTTTCTTTATCGATCAAATTTTGTGAATTGTGAATATAGAACGACGTGTGCCTGTGATCCGACCCGGTACTCACCGGTTATTTTTATTGCATTGGCACTCCTACACTTGAGAGTGGAAGGCTTGCCCCGTGCTCGTCCTTCTGCAGACAACCACGAAACACACCCAGGGCCAGCCCATAAACCTCGGGGAGTGGCCCCGGCGGCGGAAGCAGGGGCCCGACCCAGGGCCAAGAGACCTCAGCTGAGGAGGGCCGGGCCCGACCCTCGGGCGAAGGGACATTGGCCTCCATCGGTTGGACATGGGCCTTTTTCGGGATATCCACCGAGGGGGAAGGCGGAGCGTGCGCCCTCGCTCTCTTGGAACCAACATCGGAAGGCCCGACCTGCTGTTTTTTCCGGACTTCCAGTACATGATCCCTTCGCCGCGGGCTGGGATCCGGGGTCGTGGCTGGAAGAGAGGCTGGAGAAGGACCGGGAGCAAACCCACCTGCACAAGAGGGCAGAGGGAGGGATCAGAGCCGGCCGGATAAGCCTCGGACGTCAACTCCCCCGAGTTTCGGACTTCAGGAAAACTCACCGACAGGCCACACGGTCTTCCGCAGATTAAGGTCGGAGAAGACAACGTTGATCCTCCGATCCCTGACAGGGACCGCCAACAAGGTGTCGACACCTCGAGCTCGGCGTCAGTCGGATTCCCCAGCTGGAGAACCAGCGAGCTTACGGCCCCCCAGCGGGCCGGAAAATCCACCTCCGATGGGAAGCCAACGAAGACGTATTCTCCTTCCAAAGTTTCAAAGAGCTCGACAGTCCCAGCACAAGGCTCTTCTTTGGTCGAACACTGATATAGAGCCAGGCCCCTGACTGGTGGTGACTCAGGCGGTAGAATTGGGCAAAGAGTCGGAGAGATGGCTCGACCCCCTTCAGCACACAGAGAACGATGAACCCGACAATGCAACCAATGGCGTTAGGACAGAATTGGCATAAGTCCACCAGGTAAGCTCGCAGAAACTCGGCGATGAAGGGATGGAGAGGGAACCGAAGCCCGAATCGAAAAATCTTTTCGTACACCCCAATTTCTCGAGGGCCAGGGAAGCAAATCCTCTCGTCGATCTCAGGAGCCCGGGCAAAGCAGGGGGGAAGAAGATAGCTGGTATGCAGATCCCCGATCGAGGAGGCACAGATGGACGAGGGCCGCTCCAACACCTCGGGGGGCACCTCTGAGAGCTCTCCCCCATGGTGGCACACCACCGTGACGGGACGACGAGGAGGACCTGGAGCCACAACAGTCTCCGGGCACCCCGAACCAGCGGCAGAAGAGGACGACATGAGGCAGAGCCTGGGCAAGTCCCGGATCGGCGGAGACGGAAGGGAAGAGGGGAAATCAAAAGAAGGCAAAACCCTCGTCCGAAGGATGACGACCCCCTTTTATATCGTTCCCTCGGGATCTACCCTCGTTCGCGAAGACGATCGCATGGGGAACGTGACAACATCTGGAGGCCGACGCCGCTTCGATTCCCGCATTGGGAGAAGTCCAAACGAGCCGCATCATGATGGACACCATTAAATGGATTGGCCTCGGCTGATGCGCTTGTCAAAATCCACAAGAGTCACATCGCCCGAACCGAACCGGCAGAATCCGAACGGCTCGGACGATAGGGGCAATTGATACAACTATTTTGGAGAAGCTCAAGCCCAGACCTAGAGCGGGAAGCCCACTAACAGGATTTGGTCCATCCGACGAAGCCCACGAAAGGACTCGGAGTCGGATCGGCCATGACCCGGAATCTGCACGATCAGCCTACACCCGCAAGAGATAACTGTTCGCCTAAAAGCGTGGCACCTTAATGACCATTAAGGAGCCCATTAATCGACTTTCCCACAACACGCACAGGCGCCTATGTGGGGGCAGATCACGAGGGCGTGGGGAGCAGTTATGGGGCGTGGACAGGGGGCAATCGTGGGTCGGGCCCTATAAAAGGACAACGGAGACGACCAGGAAGGGGATCGAATCCTAGACACCTACAACGGAGGTATTCCATTAACCGACCTTGCTTTCCCATTTTCTCCTCTCCCATAGCTCGGATCGAGGATACGTGTGCTGGCCTCCTTTCGAGCCATACCGATCCCGCCGAGCATTGCTCAGATCCGTTCTGACTTAAGCATGGAGAGGACTTGACCGGAACCAAGGTCTGCCCCCCGACAAGTTTCTTCGTTTATCTAGGAAGGAGCGGACCGAAGCACCGAGGCTACTCCTCAGCGCAGAACGAACCTGTCCGCCATCAGCGAGCGCAGCCACCGACCGAGGACCGAGCAGTAATCAAGGCGCCGAGGTTACCCTTCGGCACTTGATCGACCGAGGCCGAGCGTTCACCTCGGTGCTGAGGCTGCCCCTCTGCACCGCGCTGACCGAGGCCCTCAACCCTCCAAGCGACCCGTTTCACGAGCCGAGGAGGGGGACCGCGCGTCCAACATCAAGGGCGTGCTTGCTCGGAAGAACCAAGGAATCCCAACCGACCACTTGACCACTTGACCGTCAAGTCTTCGGTCAATGATCTTGCGGTGAGAAAACACCCATAAACACCTTTCTTTTGGTTCTTCTACTCTCTCTCTTTCATGAACCCCCTAAAAGAAAAGGCATTTTTATATGGTCTACTAGGGTTACAGCATTCCAATTACAATGACAAGTTTATCCCTCGCTCAAGACCCACATAAATAGTAGGAGTTTTCAAGCCAACGCTAACAATATCTCATTAGATTGATGTTATTTCTTCATGCAAAATCTTCACGGTAAAAGGGTGGGTAATGCAAGGTTGGAAGAACATTTCGTCTTCTCTGCTCTCATCTCCATGTTTAAGGTTTTGTATTGTTTATGAATTCTCTGCAATAAAATTTTTCTTTGTATTTTTCTAAGCATTCATTTTATCATTCGGAGTGAATCACTCATTTTTAACTAATCAATAATGACAGAGTTAAAGATTGTAATGGCAAAATATGTTTCTTATATTTCGATAAGAAGAGTTTTATGTTAACTTTTTATGGTGATATTTCATATAAAATTCATTATAATCCTTTGCTTACATCCTATCTCTCACAGTAGTAGTTCACATATATTTTTTTCTTCTTCAGCTTAGCTTTGTTTCTTTCATGTCGACAACACTGACTATGATGTAGTTGCTTGATTTCCCTGAAAAAATTGAACAAACAAAAGGTCATCGTGTTTGTTCAAGTTTCATTGTGAAAGAATGGCAAGAAGAATTACCTTCTTCTTCTTCTTCTTCTTCTTCTTCTTTCGCAACTTCAACTATATCCATGACCTCAATCATCGTTCCCTGAGCCTCTAACCATGACTCAACCAATGCCATAGCTTCCTCATCCTTCCTCAATGAGAAGTACTGGTCCGAAGAGCTAGCCACAAGAAGCTTCCACATCTCCTCATCTAAGCTTGGGCTCGATTGCATGTCCTTGACTTCTTCTTCTTCTTCGTTCACAACAACTCCTTCCGAATGGATTATTGCCTCATTTGATGCATTCGCTTCCTCCTTTCGAAGACTACATGAGTTCGTGGTGTTGTTTATGTTCGCTTGAGATTGTTTGGATGTCTTGCAACCCATTCTAAAGGTATAGAGATGTTAATAGAAGAAGACAGAGATGATAATAGAAAGATAGAAGAAGGTTTGTGTTGTAGAATGAGGTTGATCTAAAAAGCTTTGGATTTAAGGGAGGATGGAGAGGTTGGAGATATCTCAAGTTGGAGAGGGGATACGTTATACAACGGCTGCATATTGTTTCAATTTAGTTATGGTCTTCTTTTAATGTATCATGTACGTGGGTAGTTTGTTTTGGGCGAGTGGTGTTTAATTGTAGATGTGCTTTGGATGATTCATCCTTTTATTATCATAACAGTAGGTTGAGAATTGCCGTGAAACTAAAGGAATTGAGTCGAGGGGTGCATCCTAATCAAATTACTAAGTGCATATATGTATGGCCACATTCATATTTGTTTTCTTTAATGATATTCACGAGTAGCATTGTTATTGTTGAAGTCATAATGTGTGATATGACACTCTTATCTAAATTTTTTAAAAAAACTATTAGGTAGCTGCTCAACTATTGATTTACTAGTCATAATCCGTGCCCGGAGGGCACGGAGGCAGTCGTCGCCTGGGTGCAAATGCGGAGAGAAGTGGTCGCCAAAGTGAAAAAAGCGTGGGTGTGTGTGTGGGGAGGGTCGGGGGCAAAAAGAGGAAAATCAGGGACTAAATGAAAAAAAATCACCAAAAACACATCCCAAACCCAAGTCCAGAACCACACCCAATCCCAAACCCAAGTCCAGAACCACACCTAACCCTCACGTGGCGTCCCAATCAGCAACTAAAAATATGACTGGGACAAAACTGCCACTTGGGACAAAACTGTCGCGTAGGACAAACTTCTATAATAGATGTTCCTTTTCCCTTCTCTTTACTATTTGGGACTGTTTTTCTCACGGACATGTTCAAACTCAAGGTGGATTCCTTTTGAGTTTAAAAACAATCAGAGAATTTGATCTGTGATATCCAAGTGATGCCATTACGAAAAGCATTTGGACGAGGACATTATGGGAGGAATTGTATATGGAAGGATCTGGGCAAGGCTGTTATGGCAGAAATCATAGATCTGAATGTCGTCGAATGAGGCCATTACGGAAGGATCCTGATAAGGCCACTACGAGAAGAATCATAGATTGGATTGTCAAGAATGAGGCCATTACGTGAGGATCTGGATGAGTCGATTATGAAAGGAGAAATCAAATCAATCGTAGCCACAGGTACACAAGAGTTTACCCTGGTTCGGTTGCGCATAACCTATATCCAACAACTTCTGAGATGATTCGACTACCAGAGAGACCTTCAAAGGGGTTACATCTTTCTTCCACTCACGCGAGTAATAACTTGGCTGAAAGCACATGCCCTCACAAACTCACTCAAGGAAGAAGAAAACAAAGGACACAATGGAGAGAATCGCTCAACTCCAATCACAAACTCATAGCCATAATCTCTCGATAAAAATCTTCAATGGCGACGGCTACAGCTCCTCTCTTGCTCCAGATCCGAAATCAGCATTAGCCCTAATGAAATCAACCCTTTAGATTAAATAGGGCTCCCCAAAACAAGCCTGAAAAGCATCTGAACCGTCGGCTAAAACAGCTTGGCCCTGCGCCGTTCGGTCGAGCGTTGTTGGTTGCTCGACCGAGCGGTCTTTACGATGCTGCTACCGCTGGGTGGATGAGTGAGGGCGCTCGGTCGAGCGACTTCTTCGCTCGGTCGAGTGTCTGACCGAGCGCTTAGCTCTGCAGAACTCAAAACTCCCTGTTGATATAGCTCGGTCGAGTGCTCAAACCGCTCGACCGAATGCTCGGTCGAGTCGTAGAGTGCTTGGTCGAGCTGAGTGCAATGCTGCTAGGCTGTTAGTCATGAGCCTCTAGCTCGATAGAGCGTCTGGAACAGCTTGACCGAGCGACCTAGGAGTGTGAGATGAATGATTTGAATCACAAAATTTAAAATTATGTAGGGGGTCCAACTTTCAATGTTATGTGTCATAACAAAAGAAAAATTCAAATGACAAAACACAAACAATATTCGAGAGATGAACTTTCTCCGATTTTATCCATCACCCATTTGACCAAAATATATAAATCTCACAAAAAAGTCTCCAAAACACTCCCAAAATCCTTACAAAAAGCCATTGACTCAATTGGATTAAAAAACCCCTTATTTATACAGAGCCAAGACTCCTAAATAAAAGCAAATTGTACTAATAATCGCAGTCCAAATTAGATTCCTAAATAATATTGAATTCACATAAAGGAAAATATATAAAAAGAAAAACCTAATTCGCTTAGGACTTAAACTAGATTCTTAGTCAAATCCTAATATTATGTTCTTTGCCTTTTAATAATAATTTCGATAAGAGATTAGTTTCTTAACAACATAGTCAAGGATTTGGATTTTATCACATGCACTTTTTGAAATGAACAATCCATCACATCAATAGTAATTGTTTATAAATTACTTAGAACAAATGTTTTAGTTCCAAGCACTACTTGAGAAATTATTTGAGTTATTTCCTTTGTTGCACCAATAACCAAACTACCAGAGAGCTAATAATAGGATTAAGGTACAACATTGCAATGAGCCCAACTCATATGCATTTAAACACCAATCATCTATAACAAACATGAGTTAGTAAAAGAAGACATCAATCCAACTCAAGCATATGTTACTTGTCATCCTTGTATTATGTCTCCAATTTTAGCCATCTCTAACCTCTCCCTCTTTCTTTAAATTCCATGCTTCGCAAATTAACCTCATTCTATAATTCAAAATTTCAAACTTCTCTATATCTCAATTTCTATCTCTATCATTGGTTCTATCTTTAAAATGGGTTGCAAGCCATCTAAGCAATCTCAAGTGGCCACAAACAACACAGTAAGCACTCATAGAACTCAAAAGGAGGGAACTCCTGATGCCTCAAAGGATGCAACCGTGAAGAAGGGAAACTTTCTTGCAGATGGTGTGATTGAAAAAGTTGAAGACATGGAGATGCAACTGGGTGCAATCACTGAGGATGAGAAGGGAAGCTTTCTTGCAGCTGACTCTCCAAACGTGTACTTCTCATCGAGGAAGGATGAGGTGGTTATGGCGTCGGTTGAGTCCTGGTTGGAGACATGTGAATCGGAGATTGTGGCCATGGAGATTGTTGAAGTAATGGAAGAAGAAGAGGGTAATTGTTCTAGCCATTTTTTCCCATAAGAGTTGGAAGATAGTATACTTATCATAAGATAAATGTGTATCAAGTGGCCGGTTAAGGTTTTCCTTAGTTACAACCAATATGACGGTCATTTAGTGGGCAAAAAAGAAAAGTACTACATCTATTGATAGGCCGTCGCGTAAGCTGCAACTAAGGAAAACCCCTACTTGCCAATTGAGACCAATTAATCTCATTTATCATTTTCTTCTTGTTCCATCTAGAACTTTCCTCGTTAGAGACATATTTCGAAGCTTAAACTCATGAAGTTAATGTTAGAATAGCAAATGCAACACCCTACCCTAGTTATGGCTTCAAAGTTCAAGTGTAATGAAAGAGAGTAAAGAGACCATAAGATGATATCAAAGCAATATAGCTACAAATCCCACCAAACATGCAATTAAAAAATAATTGAATAAAAATAATGTTTCACAAAAGTTAGTTGAAGTCCATGTTGATGACTTAAGAGATACACCTTGAAAAACAATCAATTATTCTTTCCCCTTCAAAGTGGGAAGTTTTTTTTACCTTACTTTAAGGAAGGATGAAGAGCTTCTTAAATCATATTGCCTAGCATGGTATCATCAATTGAAATGATCAAGTATAAGTAAAATGACCTTTTTTTGTTTAATCTTTTTCAGGGGAATCAAACAATGACAACTCAATCAATGTTATCGGCATGGAAAAAACAAACCAAGTTGAAATAGAAGAAATTACGGCAAGCGCAATTGGAAAAAAGGATGCAAGTAAAGAAGAAAAGGATGCAAGTAAAGGAGGAGGAGTCAACTGATGATCTCTCTCACCATCAATAAGGAAAGATGTTGTATACTTCCATTCTTTGTTGCTAAAGCAAAAGGACTCCATAGTCCGTATAATATGAAGTGGCACCAGACTGATGTAATTTGTTTCTGTTGGGCTCGGATACCAATTGTTGTTGAACCAACGAGGAAAGCAAATGAATTTATCTACAAAACCCACAACATAATCAATATATGAAAAGCAAATCACATATCCAACACCATATCAAACAGATTTTCAAATCAAGACAAAAGTTGGAAGTAATTTTAAAACCCAATCAAAATTTAAATTTAATTACAAAAACCGATCCACTTCTCATCACGTTGGATCTCGCTCGCAAATTGACGCTGAAGAATGCCGTGGTTGACAACCCCGGTCAATTTATCACACTCAATACGATCAAAGTTGGCAACGTCGGCCATTTCATTGTAACAACCAGTAATCATATGATGAGAGGAAGCCAACACTGATGAAAATGTTTTTCTAGTAAAATAAATAAACTAAAAATACAAGAGATCATAAGAAAAGGAATTATTGATACATATTAGTTGAACAATTAATCAAATAGGTGATACATGCTCATCCATTCTTAGAACCATGGGATTTACATAACAAAAAACTTAATGTAATGAAATGAAAAATTTCTCTAAAATAGAGAGAAACATCCACCAACATATTGACACTTGATAATCCAACAAATGAACTACCCTACAATGTAAAAGAACATGATGAAATTTATGGAGCTAGTTTCACATAAGTTGTGCTTCTTCCTTCTGATACACATGCACTTGGGACATACACAACAGAATACAAACATGACAAGCTCAAAGATCATTGAGTTGCCGGAGGTTCATTGGAGAACACCAAAAAAACACCAACTTATTGTTTGATTGGAGAACATATTGACAAAAAAAACCAAAAAAACACCAACTAATTTACACGTTTGCCATCCCAGGTTTTTGTGTTTTAACCGCCGGAATTTGTACTTTTTGCCTCCCCGACGATACATGCACGCATAGTCACATTTCTCGCTCCTTTTCGGTTGCACGCGTTCACCGCATCCTCTTCATGGGGTTTTTTTGGCTCAGTGCGTTGTGTGCATGTGTGCACGTGTTATCTATTATACAATTGACGGCTGTTGATGAAGGGAATTCTGGGACCCTTAGGGCACAAAAACTCTATGCACGTGCTAAGTCGGACGGAACATAGACAGAAATAGCAGCGGAAAATAATCATGTTAATCTAATTAACATTCACCCTAAGGTCCAAGACCCTAATCCAAGATCTATGCCGACTTGGGATGGGTCTGACCATCCCAAGAAGGATCTAGCCTACTGCGATTAAATTAAACTAATCCTTATTTAAACACATACCCGGAATCTCAACCCTGGAGCAGGCGAGATGTTCTGCACCGTCTTCCGAGCCGCTCCCGTCCTACGCCGAGCCGCTCCTCGAACCGCTCCCCGAACCACTCCTCGAACCGCTCCGCATCCCGAGGCGATCAATCCCGTGTCGCCGAGCCAACCACGCGCTGAAGAAAGTTTCACGCGAGTGAAACCTCCGCCTAGATTTCGGATCTGAATCCAAACTCCTTTGCGGCTTTGCTAGAGCCCTCAGGAGCAAGGCAGAAATTTATAGGGAGAGGAGAAATATTAATTTAGCTTTGATCCGAGCGTGCTTCATGTGATGACCCGTATTCAGCAATACCCATTTTCTACGTATTTTCTTAATTAATAATATTTTATAATGGTTTGTTAGGAGTTGAACATCAAAATAGTTTATAAATCATTTATAAAAAATGTTTTGTGGAACCAATATAATTATAGCCTATTTTAGAGTATACGAGTACCAACCTAAATCCCTAAATGATTTTTATAATTATTTAAACTCAATTTGAACATTATAGCCGTAACAATTATTTTTCTAAGTAAACGTTTTCAAAATGATTTCAAACTTCTACAATGTCACTCTAAGATCATTTAGAGCCTCCCACATTAATTTCGTAATTTTTCGAAGTCGAACCAATAGAGAACCCGCAAACCCGCTTCCTAAACGTTTTGCCCCAAAACACGTATTTCCGTAGTCCAAACTACGAAACGGATCTCGTAGTCACGATCCTCGTGACGACACGAACCCGTGGCTATATTTTCGTAATTTTTCGGAGTCGTTTAACCCGAGGGGCAAAATTGTAATTTCACCAATTGTTTTCACTAATTACCGTTTTACATTTCCCTAATTACTTTTACTTAACTAAATTACCTAGCTTAATTCTCTAATGTCGGCAACCGGACACGTTTTATAAAAGAGTTGGGTCTAAGTTTCTAACCCATTTGTCAAAAGAGCTTAACTTTACATTAATTGCTTGGACTAAATAGTTATTGCTATCCCATTTAACTAATATTATCTTAACCTATTTAAACCCTGCTTCTCTTCACAAAAACCCATCCCCAGGCCAAGTTTCAAGCCCGTAACCCATCTTCTCCACCCTCTCTTTTCAACTTCCCTCCGAATCTCTCCCGCTCTCCTCTTCAACTCCGACCGCCGCCTATCTCCAACCGCCGGCGACCCGCTTCAACTCCCCTCTCCGACCACCGCACGAACGCTGCTCCGACGAAGCCCACGGCGATCTCGACCACCCCGCTGCCTCCGCTCCCCTCCTCCCTCCGAGCCGCCGCTTCCCTCCCTCCGACAGAAGCCCGGCGACCCCCAGACCCCGCCTTCCTCTCCCCGCTCCGCCACGGCCAGCACCCTCCGCCGTCCGAAGCCGTTCGCCACCCACCGCCCACAGCGAACGCCGCCCGCTCCGATCAGCAGCACCGCCGCCCGAGCGCCCTCGCTCCCGCTCCCGCAGCGCCGCCGTACGCCGCCGTCAGCGCCCCCGAGCGCGCTGCCGCCGTCCAACGCCGTCGTCCGCCGCCGCCTCCGCCGACGAGGCAAACGGCGAAGTCCCCTCCGGCGATCGAACGGTGCGTGCGCAAGTATTCAATGGCAAACTTGTAAATATGATTAATTTCGTTTTTTTAAGTATTTTATTAATTAATAATAGGGTTTAAGGGTTATAAATCCATAACTTGATATACAGGGGCCAGAAAAATGTGTGGATAGCCCCAGAAAATCAGAAACGTCGAAACGAATCCATTGGCGCTAGTTTCGTCGCGATCAGGCAAGTATATTTCTCACAGTGAATTTTTAAAGGAAAAACTTAAATAGGTTTAAATTCTTTTAAATTTCGTAGCTTGCAATTTTTACACATACCGCTGTACAATAAAAATATATGTTACAGTACTTGTAAATACGATCGTTTTGACATCTTGTTTACAGAATTCCGACGTACGGTTTGCCGGGAATAAATCTTTGAAGATATGTTGTAATGATAAATTCTTATTTTAAAAATCCTTTTAAAATTCGTAATCTGTCATTTTTACATACACTTATGTACGATAAAAATATATGTCGTAGTACTAGTGAATACGATCATTTTGACACCTTGTTTGAAGAATTCTGATGTACGGTTTGCTCTAAACAATTCCTTGAACATATGTTTTAGAAATCATTTCTTGATTTAAAATTGCTTTTTGGCTATTTAAAATCGTTTAAAAATTGTTTAAAAATCTTGAAAAATAACTACTAATTTTAGAAAATATTTTAAGCTAATTTAAACTCATTTTCTTAGTTAGAATCATATCTTAACCGTTCTTTCATCTATTTAAGTGAATTTTTATGTTTTCATTTAATTGCTGAATCAAGTCGTGAAGTTGTGAACTTTGGTGAAATTGTTGTACGGACTACTGAGACACTGAGATTGAATTGACTGAATGGAAGATGGAACTTCAACAATATTGAATGGAAGATGGAACTTTAATAATATAGAATGGAAGATGGAATTTCAATAATAGACAGATAGTACACGTTCTTTTGACCGGCACTAGACTTGACCTGGGATTGGGGTAGTCTATGATCACAAGTGTTACAGAATGACTGGATGCGCCATACTAAATTACCTCCAACACATTACGGGGGTTAGATCCTTGACCGTTGCCATATCGGAACGGTGGGTAAGCCTCGGAGTTGCTCCCGTCGCAGGCTGCATGTTGGTTATCTCTAGTACTCTTGGACATGGACTTATCACTAGGATAGACTGGTTTTTGATTAATTGTTCTAACATCTTTTCTGCAGGTTGCTATAGTGTTATCATTGAATGTTAAATTGTCACAGGTTACAGATGGCTTTGAAAATTGCTATTGAATATTGAATTGTTGCAGGTTGCTAGCAGTATCGTCAATTGCTATCAGATTATTAAATTGTTGCAGGTTACAAATGGTTGCGAACATTTAACTGCTTTAACTGCTTTACACTGCTATAACTCTTTCTACTTATCTTATCACTTGTGTTTTCAGTTTTTAATTTAAATGTCTAACATTTTGGTTTTGAGAATATCTTGCCGAGTATACCTCGCTGACGGACATTTCATTTTGTTGTTTTTACGAAATGTCCGTCAGGTACCGACAGTGAGTTCGTTGAAGTCTTTGCTGCAGGAACAGAGCCAGAGCTCGAAGGCTACGTGGAGTATCTACCCACAGAAGACTAGACATTCCCCTTCGCGACTGCACTTTATATATTTGAATAATGTAATTGTTGTACTTGTTGATTGCGGCCATACTAGGCCTATGTTGTACTTTACTTTCAGACGCTTTGGTATTGTAATAATGTCATCTGCACTATTTCTTATAAGCATGCAAGATCCTGCCATATTATTTCATAGACGCTTAGTGTGTTTAAACCAAGGAGGAAGAAAAAAAAAGTACTCCTCTTTGTTTTAAGCACATCGCGGACCCGCTCGCGTCCTCGCTCCCGGTAGAATGGGAAGCGGGGCGTGACAGGTTTTAGTGGTGGCCCATGCAGGTCTTGCTTATGCGAATACCTTAAGAAATGGTTTGGATGTCATTGATATCAAAGTATCTAACTAGTATATAATTACCGAACTTACCTTGTGGTTTGTTTTGCAGCATGGCAGGTAGACCCAACACCAGGAACACCAACGGCATCACCGAGAACGACTTCATGGGGATCATCAGAGAGATGTTGGACATCCAGCATCAAATCCTCGAGCGTGAACCTAGAACTGAACGCCGAGGAGAAGCCGGAGTTAAACAATTCCGTGAGATGCGTCCTAAAACGTTCTCTGGGAAGGAAACTCCATTGGAAGCTGAAGAATGGGCACGTAACACTGAAGACAATTTGGCCGCTGCCCGTATCCCCCAGGCAGGATGGGTGGAAATAGCCAGGCTCCAACTGACTGATTACGCCCGAACCTGGTGGGACACTTAGGAAAAGCGTATAATGCGACCTATTGCCTGGGCCACATTTCGCGAGCGTTTCGACACAAAGTTTTTCCCTAAAGCAGCAAGAAGGGAACTTCAACAACGTTTCGTCAACTTAAAACAGGAATCAATGACTGTTGACGAGTACGATGCTGAGTTCTCTATGCTGAGTCAATTCGCTCCTCACATGGTGGAGAATACGGAAGATCATGCCTTCCAGTTCCGCCAAGGTCTGAATTACAATATTCAAGCTTCAATGACCTCGGCTGATCTGACCAGCTATGAGAAGATACTGGAGTTTGCCCGCAACCATGAGGCTCTTGACAAACAGCGTAAAGCAGCCCAAGGAAAGCGCCCGATGGAACCACCGAGGAACAATCTTCGACCGATACAGACTACTACCTTCAAGAGGCCTACTGCTCCCAACAACTACAGGCCTGTTGCTCCAGCCAACAACCGGACCGCTGCTCCTCCAAACAACAATCGAGCTACTATGGTATGCTTCCACTGCAACCGGCCGGGCCATACCAAGAAGGACTGTCGCCAACTGTTGAACCAATGCTTGGCATGTGGATCACCGGAGCACACTGTTAAGGACTGCCCTCAGCGCATCAACAAACCATTTACTACTGGAGCTCTTGGATCAACATCCCGTGGACCACCCTTACCGCCACAGCAGAGGGTTTTCCAACAGGCCCAGCCTAAACGCCAAGCTTTTACCATGACTGCTGAAGAAGCCGAGGCGACTGAACCAGTGATCACAGGTAACATCTAAGACATCCTCCCTTACCTTACTAGATGCTCATAGCTTTACTTTAGACTACTAAGAATGCCTTATCGTACTCTAGGTATCGTTTTAGTAGCATCTACACCAGCCTTATCCCTCTTTGATTCTGGAGCATCCCATTGCTTCTTATCACTTAAGTTCGCTACAACACATTCCATTCCTATTGACCCTCTTTCTAACCGATGGAACATCAACACCGGGAATGGCGTAGTGAAGACTTCCGGTGGCTGTCGATCATGCCCTTTGGTGATATGTGGTCGCGAGCTCTACGCTGACTTCATGGTAATCGACATGCCAAACTTTGACGCTGTATTCGGAATGGATTGGTTAGGAACTTTTTACGCTACCATCGATTGTCGCAAAAAGAAGGTAGTGTTTGAAATTCCCAACCATCCAATGTTCGAATTTTCGAGCGGAAGCCAGTCGCTTGGACCTATTCAATTCCGGGCCAAGCCTCTGAAGATGATGATGGCCTCTATGCTAGCTGAACCTGAGAAGCCTAGAGTAGTTCGAGAATTCGACGACGTATTTCCTGAAGAAATTTCAGGATTACCACCCGATCGAGCTCTCGAATTCACCATTGACCTGATGCCAGATATTCAGCCTATCTCCAAAGCTCCTTATCGTATGGCACCAACAGAATTGGAGGAACTTCGTACTCAATTAGACGACCTGTTGCAGAAGGGATTGATACATCCCAGCGTATCTCCCTGGGGTGCACCAGTCCTATTGGTCAAGAAGAAGGACGGCTCAAGAAGGATGTGCGTGGACTACCGAGAGCTGAACAAGGTCACCGTGAAGAACAAATATCCATTGCCGCGCATCGACGACATCTTCGACCAACTTGGTGGATCTCGAGTCTTCTCCAAGCTTGACCTCCGAAGTGGATATCACCAAGTGAAAGTCAAGAAGGACGACATATCCAAGACTGCTTTTCGAACCAAGTATGGACACTACGAATTCGCAGTTATGCCCTTTGGCGTGACCAATGCGCCAGCAGTATTCATGAATCTCATGAACCTCATCTTTTATGAGTTCTTGGATAAATTCGTAGTGATCTTTATTGATGACATTCTGGTCTATTCGAAAAACGAGGAAGATCATGCTGACCACCTGCGGATCGTATTGAAGACTCTGCGTCATCATCGACTTTACGCCAAGTTCAGCAAATGTGAATTTTGGCTTAACCGCGTTGCCTTTCTTGGGCATGTGGTATCTGGAGATGGAATTTCTGTCGATCCAGAGAAAGTCGCATCTGTTAGAAATTGGCCAACCCCTCGGTCAGTTTCGGACATCCGGAGTTTTCTTGGATTGGCTGGCTACTACCGCCGATTCATCCAGGACTTCTCCAAGATTGCTGAGCCTATGACTCGACTGACGAGGAAGGACGTCAAGTATTTTTGGTCTGAGGCTTGTGAGCAAGCTTTCGAAGGATTGAAGATGAAGCTAACAACTGCACCAGTTCTGACTATACCAGACAGAACTGGGGGATTTGAAGTGTATTGTGACGCATCTGGCAAAGGTCTCGGATGCGTGCTACATCAACATGGTCATGTTGTGGCGTATGCTTCTCGACAACTGAAGACTCATGAGAAGAACTATCCGACTCATGATCTGGAGCTTGCTGCAGTTATTTTTGCTCTGAAGATCTGGAGACATTTTCTACTGGGCGAGCAAGTGAAGATCTTCACCGACCACAAAAGTCTGAAGTATATCTTCACGCAGAAGGAGCTGAACATGAGACAACGCAGATGGTTGGAACTCATGGCTGACTACGACATCGACCTCCAATATCATCCTGGGAAGGTTAATGTCGTACCAGACGCATTGAGCCGGCTACCAACTGTTATGACACTCACGGCTCAGAAGAGACTACAACTAGAGCTGCGAGAGATGGAGATTGAGATCATTCTACCTGGGATTGAAGCTTCATTGATGAATCTTCAAATTCAGTCTACCATCATCGACCGTATCAAAGCCGCTCAAGCTGGAGATGCAAAGTTACGGAAGATCAAGACTCAAGTGGAAGCAAGTCTTCGAACGGATTTTCTTATCCATGAAGACGGATCCTTGAGATATGGCAGCAGAATCTGCGTGCCTTCAGGCGATATCCGAGAGGAGCTAATGAATGAAGCACATAGCTCCCCATACTCTGTACATCCTGGTGGCACCAAAATGTACAAGGATCTTCGTCTAAATTTTTGGTGGCATGGAATGAAGAGAAGCATTGCTCGAAGCGTCGCCAAATGCCTGGTATGTCAGCAAGTGAAGGCTGAACATCATCGCGTCGCAGGATTGCTTCAACCGCTGCCTATTCCCGAGTGGAAGTGGCAACACATCACCATGGATTTCGTCACTGGACTACCCCGGAGTACAAAGCAGAATGATGCCATCTGGGTGATCGTTGATCGATTAACCAAGTCGGCACATTTCATACCATTCCGAGTAGGACAATCGACTGAATTACTTGCAAAGAAGTACATGGAGGTAACGATTATTTCTATACCTTATAGCTTCTTCCTAGTTTATGTCGTAATATGAGCGATGACCGTACAGGAAATCGTGAGATTACACGGAGTCCCAGTGAGCATTGTCTCTGATCGAGACACGAGATTCACATCTCACTTTTGGAAAAGTCTGCAATCAAATCTGGGTACCAGTCTGAGCTTCAGCACTGCGTATCATCCACAGACAGATGGACAATCTGAGCGCACCATCCAGATACTCGAAGATATGTTGAGAGCTTGTATGCTTGACTTCAAAGGCTCGTGGGAAGACCACTTGCACTTAGTGGAGTTTTCATACAACAACAGCTACCAAGCAAGTATCGGTATGGCCCCATTTGCAGCACTCTATGGAAGAAAATGTCGTTCTCCATTAAGTTGGGATGACATTGGCGACCGAGAACTTTTGGGACCAGAGCTGATTGTAGAAGCTGTTGATGTGGTGCGTACTATCAGAGACAAACTTCGCATTGCACAAGACCGATACAAGCACTGGGCCGATGCGAAGCGTCGTCATCTAGAGTTTCAACCTGGGGATCATGTATTTCTGAAAATATCTCCTAACCGTGGAGTAATCAGATTTGGAAGAAGAGGAAAGCTCAGTCCGAGATTTATCGGCCCTTTCGATATACTGGAGCGAGTTGGAGAAATAGCTTACCGCCTGGCCCTACCACCTTCACTGGAAGGAGTACATGACGTATTCCATGTCTCACAGCTGCGTCGTTACATTAGTGATCCTACTCATGTGGTTGACCACTCAGAGATCACAGTACGACCCGATCTTTCATATGAGCAACAACCAGTGCAGATTTTGGATCGACGACAGAAGACTCTCAGGAATAGCGTAGTCAATCTCGTTAGAGTGATGTGGCGACATGAATCACCTGGCGAATCCACCTGGGAACGAGAAGATGAAATGCGCGAGAGATATCCATATTTGTTCACTGAATCTTAGTTCATTGTATCTTTATTATATGTATTTTAGTGTGAGAAATTCCGAGGACGGAATTTTTATAAGGTGGGTAGAATGTGATGACCCGTATTCAGCAATACCCATTTTCTACGTATTTTCTTAATTAATAATATTTTATAATGGTTTGTTAGGAGTTGAACATCAAAATAGTTTATAAATCATTTATAAAAAATGTTTTGTGGAACCAATATAATTATAGCCTATTTTAGAGTATACGAGTACCAACCTAAATCCCTAAATGATTTTTATAATTATTTAAACTCAATTTGAACATTATAGCCGTAACAATTATTTTTCTAAGTAAACGTTTTCAAAATGATTTCAAACTTCTACAATGTCACTCTAAGATCATTTAGAGCCTCCCACATTAATTTCGTAATTTTTCGAAGTCGAACCAATAGAGAACCCGCAAACCCGCTTCCTAAACGTTTTGCCCCAAAACACGTATTTCCGTAGTCCAAACTACGAAACGGATCTCGTAGTCACGATCCTCGTGACGACACGAACCCGTGGCTATATTTTCGTAATTTTTCGGAGTCGTTTAACCCGAGGGGCAAAATTGTAATTTCACCAATTGTTTTCACTAATTACCGTTTTACATTTCCCTAATTACTTTTACTTAACTAAATTACCTAGCTTAATTCTCTAATGTCGGCAACCGGACACGTTTTATAAAAGAGTTGGGTCTAAGTTTCTAACCCATTTGTCAAAAGAGCTTAACTTTACATTAATTGCTTGGACTAAATAGTTATTGCTATCCCATTTAACTAATATTATCTTAACCTATTTAAACCCTGCTTCTCTTCACAAAAACCCATCCCCAGGCCAAGTTTCAAGCCCGTAACCCATCTTCTCCACCCTCTCTTTTCAACTTCCCTCCGAATCTCTCCCGCTCTCCTCTTCAACTCCGACCGCCGCCTATCTCCAACCGCCGGCGACCCGCTTCAACTCCCCTCTCCGACCACCGCACGAACGCTGCTCCGACGAAGCCCACGGCGATCTCGACCACCCCGCTGCCTCCGCTCCCCTCCTCCCTCCGAGCCGCCGCTTCCCTCCCTCCGACAGAAGCCCGGCGACCCCCAGACCCCGCCTTCCTCTCCCCGCTCCGCCACGGCCAGCACCCTCCGCCGTCCGAAGCCGTTCGCCACCCACCGCCCACAGCGAACGCCGCCCGCTCCGATCAGCAGCACCGCCGCCCGAGCGCCCTCGCTCCCGCTCCCGCAGCGCCGCCGTACGCCGCCGTCAGCGCCCCCGAGCGCGCTGCCGCCGTCCAACGCCGTCGTCCGCCGCCGCCTCCGCCGACGAGGCAAACGGCGAAGTCCCCTCCGGCGATCGAACGGTGCGTGCGCAAGTATTCAATGGCAAACTTGTAAATATGATTAATTTCGTTTTTTAAGTATTTTATTAATTAATAATAGGGTTTAAGGGTTATAAATCCATAACTTGATATACAGGGGCCAGAAAAATGTGTGGATAGCCCCAGAAAATCAGAAACGTCGAAACGAATCCATTGGCGCTAGTTTCGTCGCGATCAGGCAAGTATATTTCTCACAGTGAATTTTTAAAGGAAAAACTTAAATAGGTTTAAATTCTTTTAAATTTCGTAGCTTGCAATTTTTACACATACCGCTGTACAATAAAAATATATGTTACAGTACTTGTAAATACGATCGTTTTGACATCTTGTTTACAGAATTCCGACGTACGGTTTGCCGGGAATAAATCTTTGAAGATATGTTGTAATGATAAATTCTTATTTTAAAAATCCTTTTAAAATTCGTAATCTGTCATTTTTACATACACTTATGTACGATAAAAATATATGTCGTAGTACTAGTGAATACGATCATTTTGACACCTTGTTTGAAGAATTCTGATGTACGGTTTGCTCTAAACAATTCCTTGAACATATGTTTTAGAAATCATTTCTTGATTTAAAATTGCTTTTTGGCTATTTAAAATCGTTTAAAAATTGTTTAAAAATCTTGAAAAATAACTACTAATTTTAGAAAATATTTTAAGCTAATTTAAACTCATTTTCTTAGTTAGAATCATATCTTAACCGTTCTTTCATCTATTTAAGTGAATTTTTATGTTTTCATTTAATTGCTGAATCAAGTCGTGAAGTTGTGAACTTTGGTGAAATTGTTGTACGGACTACTGAGACACTGAGATTGAATTGACTGAATGGAAGATGGAACTTCAACAATATTGAATGGAAGATGGAACTTTAATAATATAGAATGGAAGATGGAATTTCAATAATAGACAGATAGTACACGTTCTTTTGACCGGCACTAGACTTGACCTGGGATTGGGGTAGTCTATGATCACAAGTGTTACAGAATGACTGGATGCGCCATACTAAATTACCTCCAACACATTACGGGGGTTAGATCCTTGACCGTTGCCATATCGGAACGGTGGGTAAGCCTCGGAGTTGCTCCCGTCGCAGGCTGCATGTTGGTTATCTCTAGTACTCTTGGACATGGACTTATCACTAGGATAGACTGGTTTTTGATTAATTGTTCTAACATCTTTTCTGCAGGTTGCTATAGTGTTATCATTGAATGTTAAATTGTCACAGGTTACAGATGGCTTTGAAAATTGCTATTGAATATTGAATTGTTGCAGGTTGCTAGCAGTATCGTCAATTGCTATCAGATTATTAAATTGTTGCAGGTTACAAATGGTTGCGAACATTTAACTGCTTTAACTGCTTTACACTGCTATAACTCTTTCTACTTATCTTATCACTTGTGTTTTCAGTTTTTAATTTAAATGTCTAACATTTTGGTTTTGAGAATATCTTGCCGAGTATACCTCGTTGACGGACATTTCATTTTGTTGTTTTTACGAAATGTCCGTCAGGTACCGACAGTGAGTTCGTTGAAGTCTTTGCTGCAGGAACAGAGCCAGAGCTCGAAGGCTACGTGGAGTATCTACCCACAGAAGACTAGACATTCCCCTTCGCGACTGCACTTTATATATTTGAATAATGTAATTGTTGTACTTGTTGATTGCGGCCATACTAGGCCTATGTTGTACTTTACTTTCAGACGCTTTGGTATTGTAATAATGTCATCTGCACTATTTCTTATAAGCATGCAAGATCCTGCCATATTATTTCATAGACGCTTAGTGTGTTTAAACCAAGGAGGAAGAAAAAAAAAGTACTCCTCTTTGTTTTAAGCACATCGCGGACCCGCTCGCGTCCTCGCTCCCGGTAGAATGGGAAGCGGGGCGTGACAGGTTTTAGTGGTGGCCCATGCAGGTCTTGCTTATGCGAATACCTTAAGAAATGGTTTGGATGTCATTGATATCAAAGTATCTAACTAGTATATAATTACCGAACTTACCTTGTGGTTTGTTTTGCAGCATGGCAGGTAGACCCAACACCAGGAACACCAACGGCATCACCGAGAACGACTTCATGGGGATCATCAGAGAGATGTTGGACATCCAGCATCAAATCCTCGAGCGTGAACCTAGAACTGAACGCCGAGGAGAAGCCGGAGTTAAACAATTCCGTGAGATGCGTCCTAAAACGTTCTCTGGGAAGGAAACTCCATTGGAAGCTGAAGAATGGGCACGTAACACTGAAGACAATTTGGCCGCTGCCCGTATCCCCCAGGCAGGATGGGTGGAAATAGCCAGGCTCCAACTGACTGATTACGCCCGAACCTGGTGGGACACTTAGGAAAAGCGTATAATGCGACCTATTGCCTGGGCCACATTTCGCGAGCGTTTCGACACAAAGTTTTTCCCTAAAGCAGCAAGAAGGGAACTTCAACAACGTTTCGTCAACTTAAAACAGGAATCAATGACTGTTGACGAGTACGATGCTGAGTTCTCTATGCTGAGTCAATTCGCTCCTCACATGGTGGAGAATACGGAAGATCATGCCTTCCAGTTCCGCCAAGGTCTGAATTACAATATTCAAGCTTCAATGACCTCGGCTGATCTGACCAGCTATGAGAAGATACTGGAGTTTGCCCGCAACCATGAGGCTCTTGACAAACAGCGTAAAGCAGCCCAAGGAAAGCGCCCGATGGAACCACCGAGGAACAATCTTCGACCGATACAGACTACTACCTTCAAGAGGCCTACTGCTCCCAACAACTACAGGCCTGTTGCTCCAGCCAACAACCAGACCGCTGCTCCTCCAAACAACAATCGAGCTACTATGGTATGCTTCCACTGCAACCGGCCGGGCCATACCAAGAAGGACTGTCGCCAACTGTTGAACCAATGCTTGGCATGTGGATCACCGGAGCACACTGTTAAGGACTGCCCTCAGCGCATCAACAAACCATTTACTACTGGAGCTCTTGGATCAACATCCCGTGGACCACCCTTACCGCCACAGCAGAGGGTTTTCCAACAGGCCCAGCCTAAACGCCAAGCTTTTACCATGACTGCTGAAGAAGCCGAGGCGACTGAACCAGTGATCACAGGTAACATCTAAGACATCCTCCCTTACCTTACTAGATGCTCATAGCTTTACTTTAGACTACTAAGAATGCCTTATCGTACTCTAGGTATCGTTTTAGTAGCATCTACACCAGCCTTATCCCTCTTTGATTCTGGAGCATCCCATTGCTTCTTATCACTTAAGTTCGCTACAACACATTCCATTCCTATTGACCCTCTTTCTAACCGATGGAACATCAACACCGGGAATGGCGTAGTGAAGACTTCCGGTGGCTGTCGATCATGCCCTTTGGTGATATGTGGTCGCGAGCTCTACGCTGACTTCATGGTAATCGACATGCCAAACTTTGACGCTGTATTCGGAATGGATTGGTTAGGAACTTTTTACGCTACCATCGATTGTCGCAAAAAGAAGGTAGTGTTTGAAATTCCCAACCATCCAATGTTCGAATTTTCGAGCGGAAGCCAGTCGCTTGGACCTATTCAATTCCGGGCCAAGCCTCTGAAGATGATGATGGCCTCTATGCTAGCTGAACCTGAGAAGCCTAGAGTAGTTCGAGAATTCGACGACGTATTTCCTGAAGAAATTTCAGGATTACCACCCGATCGAGCTCTCGAATTCACCATTGACCTGATGCCAGATATTCAGCCTATCTCCAAAGCTCCTTATCGTATGGCACCAACAGAATTGGAGGAACTTCGTACTCAATTAGACGACCTGTTGCAGAAGGGATTGATACATCCCAGCGTATCTCCCTGGGGTGCACCAGTCCTATTGGTCAAGAAGAAGGACGGCTCAAGAAGGATGTGCGTGGACTACCGAGAGCTGAACAAGGTCACCGTGAAGAACAAATATCCATTGCCGCGCATCGACGACATCTTCGACCAACTTGGTGGATCTCGAGTCTTCTCCAAGCTTGACCTCCGAAGTGGATATCACCAAGTGAAAGTCAAGAAGGACGACATATCCAAGACTGCTTTTCGAACCAAGTATGGACACTACGAATTCGCAGTTATGCCCTTTGGCGTGACCAATGCGCCAGCAGTATTCATGAATCTCATGAACCTCATCTTTTATGAGTTCTTGGATAAATTCGTAGTGATCTTTATTGATGACATTCTGGTCTATTCGAAAAACGAGGAAGATCATGCTGACCACCTGCGGATCGTATTGAAGACTCTGCGTCATCATCGACTTTACGCCAAGTTCAGCAAATGTGAATTTTGGCTTAACCGCGTTGCCTTTCTTGGGCATGTGGTATCTGGAGATGGAATTTCTGTCGATCCAGAGAAAGTCGCATCTGTTAGAAATTGGCCAACCCCTCGGTCAGTTTCGGACATCCGGAGTTTTCTTGGATTGGCTGGCTACTACCGCCGATTCATCCAGGACTTCTCCAAGATTGCTGAGCCTATGACTCGACTGACGAGGAAGGACGTCAAGTATTTTTGGTCTGAGGCTTGTGAGCAAGCTTTCGAAGGATTGAAGATGAAGCTAACAACTGCACCAGTTCTGACTATACCAGACAGAACTGGGGGATTTGAAGTGTATTGTGACGCATCTGGCAAAGGTCTCGGATGCGTGCTACATCAACATGGTCATGTTGTGGCGTATGCTTCTCGACAACTGAAGACTCATGAGAAGAACTATCTGACTCATGATCTGGAGCTTGCTGCAGTTATTTTTGCTCTGAAGATCTGGAGACATTTTCTACTGGGCGAGCAAGTGAAGATCTTCACCGACCACAAAAGTCTGAAGTATATCTTCACGCAGAAGGAGCTGAACATGAGACAACGCAGATGGTTGGAACTCATGGCTGACTACGACATCGACCTCCAATATCATCCTGGGAAGGTTAATGTCGTACCAGACGCATTGAGCCGGCTACCAACTGTTATGACACTCACGGCTCAGAAGAGACTACAACTAGAGCTGCGAGAGATGGAGATTGAGATCATTCTACCTGGGATTGAAGCTTCATTGATGAATCTTCAAATTCAGTCTACCATCATCGACCGTATCAAAGCCGCTCAAGCTGGAGATGCAAAGTTACGGAAGATCAAGACTCAAGTGGAAGCAAGTCTTCGAACGGATTTTCTTATCCATGAAGACGGATCCTTGAGATATGGCAGCAGAATCTGCGTGCCTTCAGGCGATATCCGAGAGGAGCTAATGAATGAAGCACATAGCTCCCCATACTCTGTACATCCTGGTGGCACCAAAATGTACAAGGATCTTCGTCTAAATTTTTGGTGGCATGGAATGAAGAGAAGCATTGCTCGAAGCGTCGCCAAATGCCTGGTATGTCAGCAAGTGAAGGCTGAACATCATCGCGTCGCAGGATTGCTTCAACCGCTGCCTATTCCCGAGTGGAAGTGGCAACACATCACCATGGATTTCGTCACTGGACTACCCCGGAGTACAAAGCAGAATGATGCCATCTGGGTGATCGTTGATCGATTAACCAAGTCGGCACATTTCATACCATTCCGAGTAGGACAATCGACTGAATTACTTGCAAAGAAGTACATGGAGGTAACGATTATTTCTATACCTTATAGCTTCTTCCTAGTTTATGTCGTAATATGAGCGATGACCGTACAGGAAATCGTGAGATTACACGGAGTCCCAGTGAGCATTGTCTCTGATCGAGACACGAGATTCACATCTCACTTTTGGAAAAGTCTGCAATCAAATCTGGGTACCAGTCTGAGCTTCAGCACTGCGTATCATCCGCAGACAGATGGACAATCTGAGCGCACCATCCAGATACTCGAAGATATGTTGAGAGCTTGTATGCTTGACTTCAAAGGCTCGTGGGAAGACCACTTGCACTTAGTGGAGTTTTCATACAACAACAGCTACCAAGCAAGTATCGGTATGGCCCCATTTGCAGCACTCTATGGAAGAAAATGTCGTTCTCCATTAAGTTGGGATGACATTGGCGACCGAGAACTTTTGGGACCAGAGCTGATTGTAGAAGCTGTTGATGTGGTGCGTACTATCAGAGACAAACTTCGCATTGCACAAGACCGATACAAGCACTGGGCCGATGCGAAGCGTCGTCATCTAGAGTTTCAACCTGGGGATCATGTATTTCTGAAAATATCTCCTAACCGTGGAGTAATCAGATTTGGAAGAAGAGGAAAGCTCAGTCCGAGATTTATCGGCCCTTTCGATATACTGGAGCGAGTTGGAGAAATAGCTTACCGCCTGGCCCTACCACCTTCACTGGAAGGAGTACATGACGTATTCCATGTCTCACAGCTGCGTCGTTACATTAGTGATCCTACTCATGTGGTTGACCACTCAGAGATCACAGTACGACCCGATCTTTCATATGAGCAACAACCAGTGCAGATTTTGGATCGACGACAGAAGACTCTCAGGAATAGCGTAGTCAATCTCGTTAGAGTGATGTGGCGACATGAATCACCTGGCGAATCCACCTGGGAACGAGAAGATGAAATGCGCGAGAGATATCCATATTTGTTCACTGAATCTTAGTTCATTGTATCTTTATTATATGTATTTTAGTGTGAGAAATTCCGAGGACGGAATTTTTATAAGGTGGGTAGAATGTGATGACCCGTATTCAGCAATACCCATTTTCTACGTATTTTCTTAATTAATAATATTTTATAATGGTTTGTTAGGAGTTGAACATCAAAATAGTTTATAAATCATTTATAAAAAATGTTTTGTGGAACCAATATAATTATAGCCTATTTTAGAGTATACGAGTACCAACCTAAATCCCTAAATGATTTTTATAATTATTTAAACTCAATTTGAACATTATAGCCGTAACAATTATTTTTCTAAGTAAACGTTTTCAAAATGATTTCAAACTTCTACAATGTCACTCTAAGATCATTTAGAGCCTCCCACATTAATTTCGTAATTTTTCGAAGTCGAACCAATAGAGAACCCGCAAACCCGCTTCCTAAACGTTTTGCCCCAAAACACGTATTTCCGTAGTCCAAACTACGAAACGGATCTCGTAGTCACGATCCTCGTGACGACACGAACCCGTGGCTATATTTTCGTAATTTTTCGGAGTCGTTTAACCCGAGGGGCAAAATTGTAATTTCACCAATTGTTTTCACTAATTACCGTTTTACATTTCCCTAATTACTTTTACTTAACTAAATTACCTAGCTTAATTCTCTAATGTCGGCAACCGGACACGTTTTATAAAAGAGTTGGGTCTAAGTTTCTAACCCATTTGTCAAAAGAGCTTAACTTTACATTAATTGCTTGGACTAAATAGTTATTGCTATCCCATTTAACTAATATTATCTTAACCTATTTAAACCCTGCTTCTCTTCACAAAAACCCATCCCCAGGCCAAGTTTCAAGCCCGTAACCCATCTTCTCCACCCTCTCTTTTCAACTTCCCTCCGAATCTCTCCCGCTCTCCTCTTCAACTCCGACCGCCGCCTATCTCCAACCGCCGGCGACCCGCTTCAACTCCCCTCTCCGACCACCGCACGAACGCTGCTCCGACGAAGCCCACGGCGATCTCGACCACCCCGCTGCCTCCGCTCCCCTCCTCCCTCCGAGCCGCCGCTTCCCTCCCTCCGACAGAAGCCCGGCGACCCCCAGACCCCGCCTTCCTCTCCCCGCTCCGCCACGGCCAGCACCCTCCGCCGTCCGAAGCCGTTCGCCACCCACCGCCCACAGCGAACGCCGCCCGCTCCGATCAGCAGCACCGCCGCCCGAGCGCCCTCGCTCCCGCTCCCGCAGCGCCGCCGTACGCCGCCGTCAGCGCCCCCGAGCGCGCTGCCGCCGTCCAACGCCGTCGTCCGCCGCCGCCTCCGCCGACGAGGCAAACGGCGAAGTCCCCTCCGGCGATCGAACGGTGCGTGCGTAAGTATTCAATGGCAAACTTGTAAATATGATTAATTTCGTATTTTTAAGTATTTTATTAATTAATAATAGGGTTTAAGGGTTATAAATCCATAACTTGATATACAGGGGCCAGAAAAATGTGTGGATAGCCCCAGAAAATCAGAAACGTCGAAACGAATCCATTGGCGCTAGTTTCGTCGCGATCAGGCAAGTATATTTCTCACAGTGAATTTTTAAAGGAAAAACTTAAATAGGTTTAAATTCTTTTAAATTTCGTAGCTTGCAATTTTTACACATACCGCTGTACAATAAAAATATATGTTACAGTACTTGTAAATACGATCGTTTTGACATCTTGTTTACAGAATTCCGACGTACGGTTTGCCGGGAATAAATCTTTGAAGATATGTTGTAATGATAAATTCTTATTTTAAAAATCCTTTTAAAATTCGTAATCTGTCATTTTTACATACACTTATGTACGATAAAAATATATGTCGTAGTACTAGTGAATACGATCATTTTGACACCTTGTTTGAAGAATTCTGATGTACGGTTTGCTCTAAACAATTCCTTGAACATATGTTTTAGAAATCATTTCTTGATTTAAAATTGCTTTTTGGCTATTTAAAATCGTTTAAAAATTGTTTAAAAATCTTGAAAAATAACTACTAATTTTAGAAAATATTTTAAGCTAATTTAAACTCATTTTCTTAGTTAGAATCATATCTTAACCGTTCTTTCATCTATTTAAGTGAATTTTTATGTTTTCATTTAATTGCTGAATCAAGTCGTGAAGTTGTGAACTTTGGTGAAATTGTTGTACGGACTACTGAGACACTGAGATTGAATTGACTGAATGGAAGATGGAACTTCAACAATATTGAATGGAAGATGGAACTTTAATAATATAGAATGGAAGATGGAATTTCAATAATAGACAGATAGTACACGTTCTTTTGACCGGCACTAGACTTGACCTGGGATTGGGGTAGTCTATGATCACAAGTGTTACAGAATGACTGGATGCGCCATACTAAATTACCTCCAACACATTACGGGGGTTAGATCCTTGACCGTTGCCATATCGGAACGGTGGGTAAGCCTCGGAGTTGCTCCCGTCGCAGGCTGCATGTTGGTTATCTCTAGTACTCTTGGACATGGACTTATCACTAGGATAGACTGGTTTTTGATTAATTGTTCTAACATCTTTTCTGCAGGTTGCTATAGTGTTATCATTGAATGTTAAATTGTCACAGGTTACAGATGGCTTTGAAAATTGCTATTGAATATTGAATTGTTGCAGGTTGCTAGCAGTATCGCCAATTGATATCAGATTATTAAATTGTTGCAGGTTACAAATGGTTGCGAACATTTAACTGCTTTAACTGCTTTACACTGCTATAACTCTTTCTACTTATCTTATCACTTGTGTTTTCAGCTTTTAATTTAAATGTCTAACATTTTGGTTTTGAGAATATCTTGCCGAGTATACCTCGCTGACGGACATTTCATTTTGTTGTTTTTACGAAATGTCCGTCAGGTACCGACAGTGAGTTCGTTGAAGTCTTTGCTGCAGGAACCGAGCCAGAGCTCGAAGGCTACGTGGAGTATCTACCCACAGAAGACTAGACATTCCCCTTCGCGACTGCACTTTATATATTTGAATAATGTAATTGTTGTACTTGTTGATTGCGGCCATACTAGGCCTATGTTGTACTTTACTTTCAGACGCTTTGGTATTGTAATAATGTCATCTGCACTATTTCTTATAAGCATGCAAGATCCTGCCATATTATTTCATAGACGCTTAGTGTGTTTAAACCAAGGAGGAAGAAAAAAAAAGTACTCCTCTTTGTTTTAAGCACATCGCGGACCCGCTCGCGTCCTCGCTCCCGGTAGAATGGGAAGCGGGGCGTGACACTTCAACATTTACGAGAGCCGCTCAGTTCTAGAGCTTGGGACGAGTTTAGAGGAAGGGGCAGATTTATATAGGCGGCTGACCCCTCCCCTCTACTCAATTTCTGATGTGGGACTAAAGTTGGAGTTAATTAATTCAATTTAGTTTGCCTTTCACAAAGGCTAAACTTCCGTGAATTTTAACTCCCTCACCGTTGAACTTCATGATTGATACAACCTATCAATACGAAGGGCGTTCAATGGTGAACCCATAGGAAAAAACCGTTCGTCAATCGGAGTTCGTTTGACCCTCCAATTGATCACTCAAAGTTCAGCCCACGACTAGTTTTTCACAAAAACGAGCCGTCAAAATTCTGCACACGCCTAGGGTTTTGCACCCTAAGGTGGGGCCCAACCTGTAGGCCCCACCAGCCCAAATTTAGGCTGACTGGGCGCCTGCGCAGACCTGGGCACGGGCGCCCAGGCGCCAGCCTGGCGCCTGGCGCCCAGGCGGGAGCCTGGGCCGGGCTCCCAGGCACCCTGCGCCTGGGCCTGTGCCCAAGTGCCTGGCCCTGGCACCCTGTGTCACGCCCCGCTTCCCAAAACAACGGAGGCGAAGCGTGACTAAGGCCCGCTTAGGCCGTGGCGAGAAGCCCGGACCCAATAAGCGTCTGTGTGGTACTCCAAGTCGAAGGTAAAGGTCCCTGCATGTTAGTACAGGACAATAAAAGTACGAAAAAGAAAGACAATCATTTTATTCCAAAATAAATATCCAAAGTACTGAGAGTCTAAATGCCCGTAGGGCTACAACTGCAGAAAAGGAAACTACCGGTGCAAGCACCCAACCTAGTCAGGAAAACAAAAGGGTGCTACACATCCAAACAACTAAGATGGAACCTCCGGAATCAGCAGTAGGGATCTCTATCTCTGGTCGTCCTCGGGCACGTACTTAGGATCGACGTCCTCCGGCTCTACGTCCTCTGGTAGCTCGGTCTGGTCGTCGTACTCCGGCTCGACACCTGACGTACAACACCAAAGAAAGGAACTGTACGTCAGGTAAAGTCTACAACAGAACGTCAGACTCTACTGCAAGTGCACTGAACTATTAAACATCGTTTTACTGGTTGATTAACATGCTGTGGTTACAACAAAGTAGCAAAAGAAGTACGAAGTAGGAAAGTAAAGCGTAGCAGGCAGTAGTCGTAGCGTGTGCTACCGACTACGGGACTAACCTAAAGGTGTCAGGACAAGACGAAGACTGACAAGACAAGTAGGACACGACACGTCACGACACGACACGACACGACACGACATGAAGGGTTCACGCCTTACGGGTTGAGGGGAATCAGACCCTCTCCCCGTGCGCACGCTCAACCCTACCCCAAACCCCAGAACTCAGGACAAGAAGTACAGAGATCACTTCCGCTAGGGAAGCACCTGAAACGCCCGCAGGCTTTTTGTAACACGGAGATCACTCCCGCAAGGAGAGCATCTGAAATGCCCGAAGGATTTTTGTAACACGGAGATCACTCCCGCAAGGAGAGCATCTGAAACGCCCGAAGGCTTTTTTGTAACACGGAGATCACTCCCGCAAGGAGAGCATCTGCAACGCCCGAAGGCTTTTTGTAACACGGAGATCACTCCCGCAAGGAGAGCATCTGCAACGCCCGAAGGCTTTTTGTAACACAGTGACAAGACACGACCAGTGTGTATAACAGTGACAAGACACGACCAGTGTACGGGAGAGTTATTCTAGGGTGTCCACACGCACGCACACACAAGACAATCCTAAAGTGTCACAAGTTGTTGTTCGTCGGACTTAGACTTCGTCGTCAAGTCTAAGTCGTCAGGGTAACCTAGACGCTATCATTTCACGTCCGGATCTAAACATTCACAGTCTAACAGTTCTAACAATTTAAGACCAAGACGCGGTCAAAAACGCAAGTGGGTACACTTGCCTGCGGTGGCGAGGTTGTCGTCCGTCCGGGGCGTCTCGTCCAGTCGTCGCGTCCGCGGTAGTCCGTTTGAAACAGTCACGGCGACGGTGTCAGGTCGCGATTTTAGAAATTCCTATTTAAGTTCATTTCTAGGTTGAGCGTGGCTACCCTAACAGTCACGAGTCGAGTTGTCTGATCAG
This sequence comes from Scilla litardierei, assembly GCA_030789695.1. Lineage (NCBI taxonomy): Eukaryota > Viridiplantae > Streptophyta > Magnoliopsida > Asparagales > Asparagaceae > Scilla > Scilla litardierei. The sequence goes on along the minus strand of CM061137.1, from coordinate 10,336,130 downwards.
CCTATCCGACGATTCTATCCTATGTGCACAGTCAAAAGTCCGATCGTCGGTCTACGGTTCCACATCGTTTTAAAAGAGCAGAAATTAAATTTAATGAGTTAAGTTGCCGTTTTTAGTTAGGTTTTAGTTTTGGCTACGGTTTGGGTTGCGCTACGGGTTTCGGGAACTAACCTCTCCGGGGTTTGGTGCGAACGGGAAGTAGAGTCTGAACGGCGACCGATCTGATTGGCACGGCTACGGATCGTCTTCTAGCGGCATCTTGGCTACGGGCAGCATAGCCAGACACGCTCTGGTAGTGGACGGAGAGTGCAGACAGCGGGCTAGGGGCTGGACATCGAGCAGGAGCGTCGGGAAGGCGTTCTACGGCTTCCGGGAAACCGTAACAACAACTCGGGGCGAACCGTTCGTCGTACGCTATGCCTACGACGTCGAGAGTCGCAAGTGATGTCCGTGACGTCGGAAAACGTCCCTAGTGGATGCAGGAGGCTGTCGGATGACTCCAACAGCGAGAGACAACGGTGAGATCGCAGCGACGCGTCGGAACGACGCCAAACACACAAAACAGCGAGCAACACGCTGTTTTCATAGGGTACGCGGCCTGAGATCACTGTCAACGAAGAGAGGGGGCAGTGGGGGATCCACGGCGGCGGCTAGGGGTAGCGGCGGCGGCGGCAGCGGCCGTTGCAGGCTGCTGCTGCTGCTGTGCACGTTTTCCGGCGGATCTACGGCTGTAGCGGTGGCGACCGACGGCGTACGGGGTCGCAGGCGAGAGAGGGTGATCGGGGGAGGCAGCCGGAGTTGATCGGCGGTGACAGCGGCCTCCGGCGTGGGTCAGGTCGAAGGAGAGAGGGGTTTTGCGTGGGTGAGATCGTGTGTTAGGGCCGGCGCGATTTAAAAATACCCTATGCTGTGAAAAAATAACGCAACCCCCTAGGTTTTCTTTATAGGAGTGGGGCCCATGTGAGTAGGAGGTGGGGGCTGCCAATTATTTAGATCTAGGGTTAATTTTAGGGTTAAATTGTTAGGGTTAAAATTGTAATAAGTTGGGTCTAAACGTGCACATAGCTCAAACGGAGCCCAAAAATTATAAAAAAATACCGGGGCGACCTGGACGACAAGAGAAAGAATTCAGAGGAAACAGATCATAATTTCGATGACGAGAAACGAAATTAAAAATAAAAACGTCTCGTGCCAAAAGCGAGAAACGCGACGTCTCTTCAGAAAAAGTCAATTCGTGGGAGAACGACCCGTGAAATGATGTTGCAAGCCAACACCACAATTGTAGTACTCTCAGAGAGGGTCACAACGACATATCACACGATAAAGTTCCAAATCCAATAGAGTCAAAAATAAACACGTGCACGACCAAGAGCACGTGCACAAAGATAGCACAATCGAAAACCGACCGTTACATCCTCCCCAACTTAGAAATGATTCCGTCCTCGGAATCAACATCAAGCACTGCTCAGGAAAAGATGCGGGAAACGCTCTCTCATATCATCTTCGCGCTCCCAGTGGACTCTCCAGGTGATTCGTGATGCCACATCACTCTCACCAGGTCGACTATCTTATTCCTCAACTGCTTCTGTCGACGGTCCAAGAACTGCACCGGCTGCTGGTCATACGTCAGGTCCGAACGGACCGTAATCTCTGAGAAATCCACCGTGTGCGATGGATCACTGACGTACCGACGTAACTGGGATACGTGGAATACATCGTGAACACCCTCCAAAGATGGTGGCAGAGCAAGGCGGTAGGCCACAGCTCCCACACGCTCTAGCACATCAAACGGTCCAATATACCTCGGGCTCAGCTTTCCCTTCTTCCCAAAACGAATAACTCCGCGGTTCGGAGGAATCTTCAGGAAGACGTGATCTCCATTCTGGAACTCCAAGGGTCTCCTCTTGGCATCAGCCCAATGCTTGAAGCGATCCTGTGCAACTCTGAGCTTCTCCCTGATGTCTCTCACGACATCCACAGCTTCCACTATCATTTCTGGACCCAACAGCTCCCGATCTCCGATGTCATCCGAGCTCAATGGCAATCGACACTTCCTTCCATATAAGGCAGCAAACGGCGCCATGCCAATGCTCGCCTGATAGCTGTTGTTATAAGAAAACTCCACCAAGTGAAGATGGTCCTCCCATGATCCCTTCAAATCGAGCGTACACGCTCGCAGCATATCCTCCAGAATCTGAATAGTCCTCTCGAACTGGCCATCAGTCTGCGGGTGGTACGCCGTGCTGAAACTCAGACTCGTACCCAAATTGTCCTGCAGACTTCTCCAGAACTGAGATGTGAACCTCGTGTCTCGGTCAGACACAATGCTCACGGGGACTCCATGTAAGCGCACAACCTCCTGCACGTACACGGTCTACGTTACAACCAACTCAAGAGGAAATTAAAAGAGAAGTAAAAAAGAAATTTACCTCCAGATATTTCCTCGCCAAAACTTCCGTAGACTGGCCCACTCGGAATGGGATAAAGTGCGCAGACTTGGTCAACCGATCCACGATCACCCAAACCGCGTCGTTCTACCTCGGGGTCCGAGGTAAACCAGTCACGAAGTCCATCGTAATATGTTGCCACTTCCACTCCGGAATAGGAAGCGGTTGCAGCAAACCAGCCGTACGATGGTGCTCAGCCTTCACCTGTTGGCATATCAAACACTTGGCAACGCTCCGTGCCACACTTCTCTTCATGCCAATCCACCAATAATTCAGACGGAGGTCCTTATACATCTTGGTGCCTCCAGGATGTATAGAATATGGTGAGCTATGAGCCTCGCTCAACAGCTCCTCACGAATATCACCTGTAGGTACACAGAGTCTACTGACGTACCGCAGCGAACCATCCTCATGAATTACGAACTCCGTACGTAGCCCAGCTTCAACCTGCCTCCTGATCCTCTGCAGCTTCAGATCTCCTGCCTGTGCTGCCTTAATCTGATCCACGATCGTGGACTGAATCTGTAGATTCATGAATGAATGAACTACACCAGGTAGGACAACTTCCAAATCCATCTATCTCAGCTCCTGCTGAATCCTCCAGTCGGCGGTATGCATCATCACAGTAGGAAGCCTACTCAAGGCATCAGGCACTACGTTCACCTTCCCTGGGTTATACTGCAAATCAATCTCGTAGTCAGCCATGAGCTCTAACCATCGTCTCTGACACATGTTGAGCTCTTTCTGCGTAAAGATGTACTTCAAGCTCTTGTGGTCGGTGAAGATCTTCACGCTCTCACTCAGCAAGAAGTGCCTCCAAATCTTCAGTGCAAAAATCACCGCTGCCAACTCTAGATCGTGCGTCGGGTAATTCTTCTCATGTGTCCTCAACTGACGAGAAGCGTACGCGACCACGTGGCCATGCTAATGCAAGACGCATCCTAGGCCCTTCCCTGATGCATCACAATACACTTCGAAGCCTCCGCTCCGATCCGGTACAGCTAGAACTGGTGATGTGGTCAACCTCGCCTTCAAGATACTGAAGGCCTCCTCACAAGCATCAGACCAAAGGAACTCCACATCCTTCCTCGTCAGCTTCGTCATCGGCTCCGCAATCTTCGAGAAATCCTTGATGAACCGCCGATAATAGCCTGCTAAGCCAAGAAAGCTCCTGATATCTGACGCTGACTGCGGAGTCGGCCAATCTCTGACTGCTCTGACCTTCTCCGGATCTACAGATATGCCATCACCGGACACCACGTGTCCCATGAATGCGACTCTGTCCAGCCAGAACTCGCACTTACTATACTTGGCATAAAGCTTGTGTCGTCTCAGCGTCTCCAGCACTGTCCTCAGATGACAGCTGTGCTCCTCCTCAGACTTCGAATAAATAAGAATGTCATCGATGAAGATGACAACAAACTTATCCAGGAAGTCGTAGAATATTAAGTTCATCAAATTCATGAACACAGCTGGCGCATTGGTCACGCCAAACGGCATGACCACGAACTCATAATGTCCGTACTTCGTCCGAAAGGCTGTCTTTGGCACGTCATCCTTCTTCACCTTCAACTGATGGTACCCGCTCCTTAAGTCCAACTTCGAGAAGACTCTCGAACCTCCAAGCTGATCAAATATATCGTCGATGCGGGGCAGCGGATACTTATTCTTCACTGTGACAGCATTCAGCCCTCGATAGTCGACGCACATCCTGCGGGACCCATCCTTCTTCTTCACAAGCAAAACAGGTGCACCCCACGGTGACACACTAGGGTGGATGAAACCCTTCTGCAGTAACTCGTCTAACTGCTTTCGCAGCTCCTCGAGCTCAGCGGGAGCCATACGGTATGGCACCTTCGATATCGGCTGCGCTCCCGGCATAAGATCAATGCCAAATTCTAGAGCTCTGTCGGGTGGCAGACCCGAGATATCCTCCGGGAAGACGTCTTCGAAGTCTCTGACGACTGTTGGTCGCTCAATCTCCATCTCCATCTGCATGGCCGCAACAATCGGCACCTCTGGCTTGGCCCGAAATCTGATGGGCCCAAGCGACTCATCTCTGCTGCGGAACTCGAACTCCGGATGGCCTGGAATCCGAAATACAACCCTCTTGCTGTGGCAGTCGATCGAGGCGTGGAAGTCTCCCAGCCAATCGATGCCAAGAACGACATCGAAATGCGGCAGGGCGTGGACGATGAAGTCTGTAAATAGTTCGTGTCCACTGACCACTAAAGGAATTGATCGACAACCCAAGTTCACCGTCACCACTTCGTTCCCTGTGGTGATGTCCCAACACTTAGGAAGTGTGTGGGTGGGAATGGAGTGCTTTGTTATGAACCTCCGGGATAAGATGCACATGGATGCACCGGAGTCAAACAAAGCCAAGGCAGGGTGAGAGGACACAAGAATGGTGCCTAAGCGGTAAAGAGACTAAGGTCAACAACACTACTTTAGCAAACAAGGCAAATAAACATAGCTAACCATTAAGATCTATATTACGAAAAGAAATTCTGGATTCGAAGTATACCTGCAATAACTCCATCCAGCTGCTCAGTCTCAACAGCGGTCATGGTGTACGCCTGCCTCTGGGGTTGCACTGCCCTCTGAAACATCTGCCTCTGTGGCGCCAAGGGTGGTCCACGCACGGCAGCTCCTCTCTGAACTGGGGCAGGTGCTCTCATTTGCAGCGGGGCTGGCGCTCCAACCATAACATTACAGGCTCTCGGACAATCCTTCACAGCATGAGATGCATCTCCACAAACTAAGCACAGTCCCAGCTTCCTCCTACAATCCTTCTGAACATGTCCTGTCTTCCCGCAGTAATGGCATGGTCCCTTACTCTGAATCTGCATAGGTGCTCCTGGCCTCTTGAAAGGCACTGTCTGGACTGGCCTCATCGTCGGCCTAGCAGGTGGCCGGTACTGCTCCATGGGACGCTTCCCCTTATCAGCTGGAGGGTCAGGTAGGAGCGAAATAAGCTCATGATTCTTCGCAGCATCTAGCACCTCCCTCATAGTCGAGAAACTCACCGAAGACATAGAAGCTTGAATCTTCGGACGCAGTCCCTGACGAAAATGATCAGCTCGCTTCTCCTCCTTCCCCACCATATGCGGAGCAAAACGGCTCAGCATCTCGAACTCAGCTTCATACTCTTCGACAGTCATATCCCCTTGCTTCAGATCTATAAACTTGCTCAACAGCTCCCTCCTAGCAGGCTTGGTGAAATACTTATCCTTAAACATCGAGCGGAAGGTCTTCCACTCCACTGGCTTCTCCAGACACCTCTCCTCAATGCGCCACCAGTTCCTTGCATTCTCTATCAGCTGCATCTTCGCTATCTCCACTCGGGTATCATCAGGAATCTTCGCAGCAACTAACTTCTCCTCCGTGCTCTGGATCCACTCGTCAGCAGCTAGGGGTCCCTCCTTCCCCAAAAAAGTCCTCGGCTGGAGTTCATTGAACTACTTCACTCCTGGAGCAGCTCGTGGGGCAGGCGGAGGTGGTGGTGGTGCAACTGGGGGAGCCTGAGCAGCACGCTGAGACTGCTGAACCAACTGATGCTGCACCTCCAGCATCTCTCTCATCACACCCAGAAACTGACGGAAGTCTCCGTTCTGGTCCTCCGGAACTCCATCGCCTGAGTTCCCGGATCGGGTCACGCGTCGTCCTGCCATCCTATTGTCAAGAAACACAGAGGTTAGACTCGTACGATTACTGGATATCATAAAATGAATGTCCTGACTCCTATTGTTCTGTACTTGCAGAAAGAATGGGGTGGGACCTGCATGGGCCACCACTAAAACCTGTCATGCCCCGCTTCCCAAAACAACGGAGGCGAAGCGTGACTAAGGCCCGCTTAGGCCGTGGCGAGAAGCCCGGACCCAATAAGCGTCTGTGTGGTACTCCAAGTCGAAGGTATAGGTCACTGCATGTTAGTACAGGACAATAAAAGTACGAAAAAGAAAGACAATCATTTTATTCCAAAATAAATATCCAAAGTACTGAGAGTCTAAACGCCCGTAGGGCTACAACTGCAGAAAAAGAAACTACCGGTGCAAGCACCCAACCTAGACAGGAAAACAAAAGGGTGCTACGCACCCAAACAACTAAGATGGAACCTCCGAAATCAGCAGTAGGGATCTCTATCTCTGGTCGTCCTCGGGCACGTACTCAGGATCAACGTCCTTCGGCTCTACGTCCTCTGGTAGCTCGGTCTGGTCATCGTACTCCGGCTCGACACCTGACGTATAGCACCAAAGAAAGGAACTGTACGTCAGGTAAAGTCTACAACAGAACGTCAGACTCTACTGCAAGTGCACTGAACTATTAAACATCGTTTTACTGGTTGATTAACATGCTGGGGTTACAACAAAGTAGCAAAAGAAGTACGAAGTAGGAAAGTAAAGCGTAGCAGGCAGTAGTCGTAGCGTGTGCTACCGACTACGGGACTAACCTAAAGGTGTCAGGACAAGACGAAGACTGACAAGACAAGTAGGACACGACACGTCACGACACGACACGACACGACACGACATGAAGGGTTCACGCCTTACGGGTTGAGGGGGATCAGACCCTCTCCCCGTGCGCACGCTCAACCCTACCCCAAACCCCAGAACTCAGGACAAGAAGTACAGAGATCACTTCCGATAGGGAAGCACCTGAAACGCCCGCAGGCTTTTTGTAACACGGAGATCACTCCCGTAAGGAGAGCATCTGAAACGCCCGAAGGATTTTTGTAACACGGAGATCACTCCCGCAAGGAGAGCATCTGAAACGCCCGAAGGCTTTTTTGTAACACGGAGATCACTCCCGCAAGGAGAGCATCTGCAACGCCCGAAGGCTTTTTGTAACACGGAGATCACTCCCGCAAGGAGAGCATCTGCAACGCCCGAAGGCTTTTTGTAACACAGTGACAAGACACGACCAGTGTGTATAACAGTGACAAGACACGACCAGTGTACGGGAGAGTTATTCTAGGGTGTCCACACGCACGCACACACAAGACAATCCTAAAGTGTCACAAGTTGTTGTTCGTCGGACTTAGACTTCGTCGTCAAGTCTAAGTCGTCAGGGTAACCTAGACGCTATCATTTCACGTCCGGATCTAAACATTCACAGTCTAACAGTTCTAACAATTTAAGACCAAGACGCGGTCAAAAACGCAAGTGGGTACACTTGCCTGCGGTGGCGAGGTTGTCGTCCGTCCGGGGCGTCTCGTCCAGTCGTCGCGTCCGCGGTAGTCCGTTTGAAACAGTCACGGCGACGGTGTCAGGTCGCGATTTTAGAAATTCCTATTTAAGTTCATTTCTAGGTTGAGCGTGGCTACCCTAACAGTCACGAGTCGAGTTGTCTGATCAGCCTATCCGACGATTCTATCCTATTTGCACAGTCAAAAGTCCGATCGTCGGTCTACGGTTCCACATCGTTTTAAAAGAGCAGAAATTAAATTTAATGAGTTAAGTTGCCGTTTTTAGTTAGGTTTTAGTTTTGGCTACGGTTTGGGTTGCGCTACGGGTTTCGGTAACTAACCTCTCCGGGGTTTGGTGCGAACGGGAAGTAGAGTCTGAACGACGACCGATCTGATTGGCACGGCTACGGATCGTCTTCTAGCAGCATCTCGGCTACGGGCAGCATAGCCAGACACGCTCTGGTAGTGGACGGAGAGTGCAGACAGCGGGCTAGGGGCTGGACAGTGAGCAGGAGCATCGGGAAGGCGTTCTACGGCTTCCGGGAAACCGTAACAACAACTCGGGGCGAACCGTTCGTCGTACGCTACGCCTACGACGTCGAGAGTCGCAAGTGATTTCCGTGACGTCGGAAAACATCCCTAGTGGATGCAGGAGGCTGTCGGATGACTCCAACAGCGAGAGACAACGGCGAGATCACAGCGACGCGTCGGAACGACGCCAAACACACAAAACAGCGAGCAACACGCTGTTTTCAGAGGGTACGCGGCCTGATATCACTGTCAACGACGAGAGGGGGCAGTGGGGGATCCACGGTGGCGGCTAGGGGTAGCGGCGGCGGCGGCAGCGGCCGTTGCAGGCTGCTGCTGCTGCTGTGCACGTTTTCCGGCGGATCTACGGCTGTAGCGGTGGCGACCGGCGGCGTACGGGGTCGCAGGCGAGAGAGGGTGATCGGGGGAGGCAGCCGGAGTTGATCGGCGGCGGCGGCGGCCTCCGGCGTGGGTCAGGTCGAAGGAGAGAGGGTTTTTGCGTGGGTGAGATCGTGTGTTAGGGCCGGCGCGATTTAAAAATACCCTATGCTGTGAAAAAATAACGCAACCCCCTAGGTTTTCTTTATAGGAGTGGGGCCCATGTGAGTAGGAGGTGGGGGCTGCCAATTATTTAGATCTAGGGTTAATTTTAGGGTTAAATTGTTAAGGTTAAAATTGTAATAAGTTGGGTCTAAACGTGCACATAGCTCAAACGGAGCCCAAAAATTATAAAAAAATATCGGGGCGACCGGGACGACAAGAGAAAGAATTCAGAGGAAACGGATCATAATTTCGATGATGAGAAACGAAATTAAAAATAAAAACGTCTCGTGCCAAAAGCGAGAAACGCGACGTCTCTTCAGAAAAAGTCAATTCGTGGGAGAACGACCCGTGAAATGATGTTGCAAGTCAACACCACAATTGTAGTACTCTCAGAGAGGGTCACAACGACATATCACACGATAAAGTTCCAAATCCAATAGAGTCAAAAATAAACACGTGCACGACCAAGAGCACGTGCACAAAGATAGCACAATCGGAAACCGACCGTTACACCCTGGCTCAGCCAGGTCTGACCAGGCTGTCCAGGCCAGACTTGGCCTGGTCTGGGTCAGCCTGGTCTGACCCTGTTTGATCTGATGGGCTGTTTTGTGCATATTTTGAGCATCTGGTGTCCGATTTGGACGCCGTTCGAACCTGGGTCTAGACCGGGACATTCCCGTCTTACCCGTAAACTATTCCTTGCGTTTGTATCATTAAATATTGTTTTAAACTATTTAAAACACATTTTATCTATTTTGCATCATATGCAATTTAGTCTATATGTAGGCTTAAATTATCATTTGCATCAAATACAAATGATCCGATGGCATATTCCTCTACATCTCCCACTTGCACTCAGGATCATTTATCCCGAATGCAGGAGATGATTGCAAACATCTTTTGCAATATTTTATCCCTTGCATCAAATGCAAATTATTCTCCCTAACTAATTTCTACCTATTACTAGACGAAGGTCGTACTCTGTGTGAGACCCTACAGCCTGACCCTTACAACAGGTTAGGCTCGAAGCCCTATACGGCAGTGACCACGAGCAGTGGTTGCCGTCCCTGCTTCAGGAATCATCATTATGTGGTTGACTCATTGACATGAGTATTGTCGGGACCACCCTGATTGTTTCCGTGATGAATTCCGCAGTTATAGTCTCTTCGTCTTAACTATGTCGTGTAGATCAAGTCTAGGGTACGGTCAAACTGTCAACCCCAATAACTTGACTCCGGTTAGTTTCTCTCGATCTTTTAGTCAAAAATGTTGGACTTCTTCCAACATACTCTGGCCAGAGTTTTTACTAAAGACCGAACTAACCCTACGACACTAACTCTCATTGACCGGGAGAGACGAATCCTCTCTTGGTCATTACTCTCCTCATACGCTTCAAGTGTCACCCAATCAAAGACCTTTCGACAGGCCTTGCCTCGAAGCTAGGTCATTTGATCTAAGTGGCACCGTTCACGCACAGGTTCGTCAAAATGACCTCAAGTCAAAAGACCAACTAGCCTATCATCACTCAGAGTCATCATTGACATATTGGTCAATATAACCATATGATAACTCTTGTGGATCGTTCAGTGAACTCATTCTCTAATGAGCACATGTGTCTCGTCTACGACTTCGCCATGTCAAGCGATCATGAGATCATCGCCACCGCTAAACGGTGAAGACTAAGACACAATGGTCTATCTGATGTTTCGATATCCTTGTCTCGAAACATCTACGACCACGAACCCTTTTAGACTTATGCTACAGACGGTCAAACATTTCTCCATGATCGAGATACTCATCTCGATACCTGTTTGACCTCGCATGAAGTCTCAGGACTTTACCTAAGTTAATATCCAATGTTAACTACATTATAACATAACTTTAGATAAATTATTACCAAACAGCTTACTGTTATTTCGAACAAGACGTTTGTGCTATTCACACACAGAGATAGATTGCCTCGAAGGTATCTTCTCTCAACATCTCCCACTTGCACTCAGGCCCATTTATCTCGGTATCTAATACCGTTTTTACACATAAGTTTTTCCGACTTCATGTGGTAGAGCCTTCGTGAGTGGATCTGCTAAAACCGTCTACACTATAGACTTAAGGGGTTTCTATGTTCATATTAGACCAACCATTTGAATCTCATTCAAATAATTCATTTGGTCTGTCAGAATCCATAATATTTTTATTTACTTGGATCTTATCCAGTTCATCGTACCTTACGATGATTAGTTATTGGTCATTTCAATTGGCTCATATCTATTTCTGACAAAGTATCAAACTCTTTTGATCACTTCGTCAAAAATATATGTTCCATCTCTTTGATGCCTCGCATGTAATTTATATGCTCCCACTGACCTTGAAAACTTTCTGGCCAATTCATATAAGTTGGTTCGTCTAAATCATATTTAGAAAAACGAACTTATAAGTGAATGCTCAAATTTTCATGGTCAACTTGAGCGTTTACATCGAGCTTGGTCCGAGTAGATCTGTACACATCTGCTGGTGAAAACGGTTTCATAATAATCCGTTTTTAGGAATTACTATGGAAAAACCGTTCTCGACCAACATGATTGTACTTCACTATTTTCTTTTCTGCACCAATCTTTCAACTTAAAGATTTACTTGCAGTAAGTGAGGAAACATTTTCCTTGGGCACGTAAACTAAATTCCAAAATTTATTTACGCACACGGACCTATTCTGGTTGCATCAAGTTTTAAATCGGAGTTACTACTCCGAATTTTATCCTAGAAGTTGACTGAGTCATCATCATTTATGATGTTTAACTCAACTCTTCGTCTCACGAAATTCGAGTAATTATACAACTTCATAATGATTGATTTAATGAATATCTTATTGATAATGTCCTCATAGAACATTACCAAAAACTAGGCATTACTATCCAGGACTTAACCCAGAGGGAGGACTTAACTCAGAGTCACTTGCTATGGATCGCACCAAGTCTAACTCAGTGTGATTCATATTTTTTTAACACACGGATGTGTTAACAGACTTGACCTGAGAGAAAATCACATTTTCTTTTAATTACGCAAGATTTTATGTAGCCAAGTATTCGACCATTCGATCTAATCGAATCAGTTTAAATACTTTAGTCATTTCGTTCTTTATTTTATCAGACTTGTGTTTCATCAAGAACACGTGTCTTAATAAAATATACGAATAACTTATTTTGGTTAATCTAGACTCGAGTACATCAGTATGTACTAGACTGAGTTCGACAACTCATTCTCCCACTGTCTTACAGATGGGTTTCGGCCATTATATCTAAGAGGGTAAGATTCACAAGTGTCCGCAGACTTCATAATACGAGAGGTCAGACCCCTCTTTATGTGACTTGTGAAGCTTAGTCTCTCGATACGGCCTAGTCTATTTTGCCATATAAGTTTGCTACTATCTTGTGTATTTATATATTACCATTTAATATATATATTATCATTATACATTTTACTCATTTCTTCAGAAGCAATGTGACGACATTCATCAAAATATGTTAACCTTTTGTATAACAATAATTATGAAATCGTGACATCAAAATATGTCACATTTTCATTTCCTCCTCCTTATGCCTTTACTAATGATAAATTAAACTAAATTTCTCAATTGACTTGCCGGAGTGCCTTCTTCCTTTTCTAAATCACATTTAGATATTAATTAGCCCAACATAAATAAATAGCTATGCAAGCATCTCATTTATCCAAACGCCTGAGAGTTGCAATCTTGAGTGTAGCTCAAGAAGTTGCTTGTCTCAAGGTCCGATTGGAATACATAGCCTTGCATCGCTCATGCACTCGTATTCGACTCAAACAATTTGATCGAATTCTCGAACTTTACGGATCAGAATTTGTTTGTCCATACAACCTTGAGGGTAGCTCGACAAGTTGTAGGGAGAAACATACTTCGAATATCCTATATGTTCAAGCTGCCTCATATAGAGACGAGTGATATGTAGCGTGAATTTATTTGTTGGACCCAGAACTTAATGAAATCATATTTCTTAAGTCTGTTCTTTAGAAGGTCATTTTAATGTCAACGAGAATATAGTTTTGATTCTATCAATTAGAACTTAGCTTGATATTCAATTAATCAACCTATTTGACCAGTTAACTTATTCCATTAAAATATTATATTTCGATTCCTTCGGTAAACATAGTCTTGCCCTAGTTTAGCATATGTTCAATATTAAATATAGGTAGATTGGCATTCATCTATCTATATCCTCCCACTAGTTTTACGATCGTTTCAAAGCTTAATAACGAACGATTTAATCGAATTAAAATATTTAAAATTTAGTGAAAGAGGGATCCAATCATCCTGAACCTCACAACCTTGAGGAGACTCAACAAGTTGATTGGTTCCATGATTGGTAGACTAACTCTTAGTCAATCACATCACATGTGACTCCCTATCGGTTTTTTACCCACAGTCACTTATGATCTTGAGGAGACTCAACAAATCATAATGACTGGTCTAGTCAGACCCTTGATTTCGTGTCCAGATTTGACTTAGATCGATGCTCGAGGAGACCCGACGTATCGATTTGGGTCAAGTCTAGACTACATCACATGTATGTCGGAGTTTGTTCCTTAAAGATAAACATGTCATAGCTTGAGGAGACTCGACAACTATAATTGTCTTCTTTGAGTTACCAAGCTCCAAAATCAAGGAGGGATACGGATTAATCTTTAATAAGATATATAACTCATTGACTAGATATAGTCCAGGGTGTCATACAATCATGATTCGCGACATTGCGGTCCAGCGGAACACAGCCAGGGAATTGACTAAGCCAGGATCACTATCCCTTAAAGGGTGATCCAGAACTCTTAGCCAAGCACATTGACTGGATCATGGTCCATTGAATGAAGCTTGTCATTTTTGTATGTGTGTCATAGACTAAACAGCTTTTATTAACAACTAATTAATCCTATCAACTAGTTGCATCCTTAAATTCAAAATTTTAGGATTTGTTTAATAACTTTTATTAAATCCTTATCAACTATAAGGTTCACGTGCTATCTTAATCGTTATTAGGATTTTAATAAATTTATGGGTTTTTCTCATATTAGTCCCTTAAATCTTGCATAATTTGATATTAGTCCCTTAAATCTTCGAATTTTGAGTTTAATCCCTCAAATCATTAACTATAACCAAAATAGTCCCCCCACTCTAATTTTCTGTTAAAAATCCGTTAATGCTGACGTGGCTGTTAGTGCGGCTGTTAGTGCTGACGTGTCCGCTTGTTCGTGACGCAACGACGGTGATGAAGGAGAGGAGGAGGAGGGGCGGCGGCGGTGAGGAGAGGGGAGATCGGTGGGGAAGAGGGGGGATTGGTGGCATGAATGAGGGAAGGAGGGGGTGGGGGATAGAGGTGTAGGGAGGGGGGAGGAGGAGGAGGGGGGTGGGGAATGAAGGGGGAGGAGAAGGGGGGAGCGACGGCGGGGATGAATGGGGATGCGGGAGAGGAGGGGGATGAAGGGGGAAGGGGAGGGGGGATCGGCAGTGGGGAGGTGGGGGAGATCAACAGGGGGGGTTAAGGGGAGGAGGAGGGTTCGGCAGCGGGGAGGAGGGGGAGGAGGGGGATGAGGGGGCTGGGAAGAGCTCTCTCGGTGGCGGGGAGGAGTAGGGAGGAAGGGGATGAAGGTGAAGGAGGGGAGAGCGACGGTGGGGAGGATGGGGATGATGAGAAGGCGGGTGAGATCAGCGGGGAGGAGGGGGAGAGCGGCGGGGAAGAGGGGGAATCGGCGGCATGAATGAGGGGAGGAGGGGGTGGGGGATGGATGGGAGGAGGTGGGGGGAGGTGGGGGATGAAGGGGGAGGAGGAGGGGGTGTGCGACGGCGGGGATGAAGGGGGGTGTGGGAGAGGAGGGGAGATGAAGAGGGAAGGGGAGGGGGAGAGCGGCGGCGGGGAGGATAGGGGGCGACGGGGAGGAGGTCCGCCTCCCCCTCCCCCTCCTCCGCCTCCCCTTGTTAGGGCTTAATTTGTAGTTAATTAACACTAATTGTTAATTAATCGTTAATTAATCTAACTATTTAACAGAATACATGATGAGGGGACTATTTAGGTTAACGGCTTAAGTTTTGAGGGATTAAACTCAAAATTCGAAGATTTAATGGACTAATATCAAATTATGCAAGATTTTAGGGACTAATATGAGAAAAACCCTAAATTTATTAACCAACGCCAAAAGCGAAGTCCTTTAATGAGAATTAATAATAACAATTAGAATTAAAATTTTCATTAAAAGGACTACCCTAATCAGGAATTAGGTCTTGAAGCATTGTTAATGTTTTATTAAAACATAGCATGTCATTAAAATTCAAGTAGTAAATTTTAAACATTTCTTAATGGCTAACCTAAAAGGTTGTCTTGTGTTATCAAATAAGGGACAAGATGAACTAGCCATTAAAATAAAGCTACACTAATCTATCGCATAAAGATAGTGCACAACTATGTAACGATTAAATAGATTAAGTTTATCGCATAAACAATTTTTAGCATGCATACATAAATTTAAAATTTAAATTTAAAATATGATTTTAAAATATTTTATTTTTATCTCATAAAAACTTGTTTTTAAAATCAAAAATTTGCATGCTACTTTAAAAAATTTATCGCATAAAAATTTTTAACCTTTAAAATCAGTTTTAAAATATCTCATAAAATTAAAACATCATTTTAAAAAACTTTAATGCTTAAAAATTTATCATATAAAATTTTAGTCACTTTAAACTTATCACATAAATTTTAAAAGATTTAAATTTAGTTTAAAAAATTATCACATAAATTTTAAAACGTCATTTAAACATTTCCATGTTCAAAATTTATCAAATAGAAAATTTGAACATCTAAAACATTTTTGAAAATTATCTCATAACTTTAATAACATTTTTAAAAGCATTTAAAAGCATTTCATAGTTTAATAGAAATCGCAGGCTAGATCGTTACGTAGACCTGGCTCTGATACCACTGAAGGGAATTCTGGGACCCTTAGGGCACAAAAACTCTATGCCCGTCCTAAGTCGGACGGAACATAGACAGAAATAGCAGCGGAAAATAATCATGTTAATCTAATTAACATTCACCCTAAGGTCCAAGACCCTAATCCAAGATCTATGCCGACTTGGGATGGGTCTGACCATCCCAAGAAGGATCTAGCCTACTGCGATTAAATTAAACTAATGATTAATTAAACACATACCCGGAATCTTAACCCTGGAGCAGGCGAGATGTTCTGCACCATCTTCCGAGCCGCTCCCGTCCTACGCCGAGCCGCTCCTCGAACCGCTCCCCGAACCACTCCTCGAACCGCTCCGCATCCCGAGGCGATCAATCCCGTGTCGCCGAGCCAACCACGCACTGAAGAAAGTTTCACGCGAGTGAAACCTCCGCCTAGATTTCGGATCTGAATCCAAACTCCTTTGCGGCTTTGCTAGAGCCCTTAGGAGCAAGGTAGAAATTTATAGGGAGAGGAGAAATATTAATTTAGCTTTGATCCGAGCGTGCTCCAACATTTACGAGAGCCGCTCAGATCTAGAGCTTGGGACGAGTTTAGAGGAAGGGGGCAGACCCCTATTTATATATGCGGCTGACCCCTCCCCTCTACTCAATTTCCGATGTGGGACTAAAGTTGGAGTTAATTAATTCAATTTAGTTTGCCTTTCACAAAGGCTAAACTTCCGTGAATTTTAACTCCCTCACCGTTGAACTTCATGATTGATACAACCTATCAATACAAAGGGTGGTCAATGGTGAACGCATAGGAAAAAACCGTTCGTCAATCGGAGTTCGTTTGACCCTCCAATTGATCACTCAAAGTTCAGCTCACAGCTAGTTTTTCACAAAAACGAGCCGTCAAAATTCTGCACACGTCTAGGGTTCTGCACCCTAAGGTGGGGCTCAACCTGTGGGCCCCACCAGCCCAAAATCAGGCTGACTGGGCGCCTGCCCAGACCTGGGCACGGGTGCCCAGGTCTGGCGCGGGCGCCCAGGCGCCCAGGTCTGGCACGGGCGCCCAGGCGCCAGCCTGGCGCCCGGGCCGGGCGCCCAAGGCGCTTGGGCTCCCAGGGCGCCTGGGCGGCCCGCCTGGGCGCAGGCCCAGGTGCCTGGCCCTGGCACCCTGGCTCAGCCAGGTCTGGCCAGGCTGTCTAGGCCAGACTTGGTCTGGTCTGGGTCAGCCTGGTCTGACCCTGTCTGATCTGATGGGCTGTTTTGTGCATATTTTGAGCATCTGGTGTCCGATTTGGACGCCGTTCAAACCTGGGTCTAGACCGGGACATTCCCATCTTACCCGTAAACTATTCCTTGCGTTTGTATCATTAAATATTGTTTTAAACTATTTAAAACACATTTGATCTATTTTGCATCATATGCAATTTAGTCCATATCTAGGCTTAAATTATCATTTGCATCAAATACAAATGATCCGAGGGCATATTCCTCTACAGTTGATTGGGTTTGTCCCAGTCAGCAGCCATTGTTCCAGTCACAAGCTGACTGGGACAAATGTCTCGTCACATTGTTCCACTGTATGCACTGGTTATTTCTAGCACTTACACATTAAGCACAAATTATACATAAATTGATAATTAATCCGAAGAAGTGGAGGTTAGTAGGGTAATTTAGGTGGCGTAATTGTTCCGCTGGATTGGGAGGGATATGGGCGGGAATTTTAAACGGATGACTGATGTCGAGTAAGCGATAAATAAAGAAGTGATCGAGCTATGTTTTAGGGCTTGTTCTTTTCGGGGTAAATGAGAGGGAATCCCAATATTAACACTGTTCAGCGCACTGTAGCGCGAGAAAGTTGGGGTAAAAAACCCTTGGCCGTTCGATTGCTGAAGCGTGAGAAAGCAATTCCCAAGCCCCGCTGGCATCTCATTCTCACGATTCTCGAATCCCTTCGAAACGGAGGGATTTCTGACCAGCGCTCGTCCTCGCGTGGGTCCAGGCGCCTACTCTCACCTCCCCTCGCTCTGTTTTCGCCTCGCTTGCTCCTACGTCAAACCCTAGCGAGGGGATCTGAGGGCAGCGGGGCTTTCTCCGTTCCTGTTTGGCCGCGGTTGCTCCGTTCTCAAACCCTAGCTCCTGGTTCGGCAAGCTCCATGGAGATTGGTTGGGTTGCAAGCGGTTGATCTACGCTTTGGTGACCTAGCCGCCATGGATCTGTTGGTGCTGAGCTGTGCTTCTTCTTCCCGTGGATTCTAGGGCTGCCGACTTTGATCTAGCTCCTGCCAACCCTTGCCACTGCGATCTGACACGGTCTGGGGGTTTTGTCTACTCGGCTTTGATTGATCCATTGGGAGGTATACCTACAAGAAATTCTCTGATTATTTGGCTAATTTCTGTGATGAACTAGGTTGCCATTAGCTGAGATTAATATCTATGATGCATGCAAAAAAATTTGGGGGGGGTTATGAGCATTTCGGGTACGGCAAACAGGACCAGGGGTAGAAAAAAATCAGATTCATATGGATATCCATTTAAACTTGCACATATCAACATGCACAAAGCAATGAGCATATAGGGTCTGTCAGACGGCATTGATGGCTCCAATAATTTCAGTTTCATTGTGTATGCAAGTTTTCACAGTAGATGCAAAATGTAATCCGTTGATTTTGTGCATTCATGTTTCATCAACCCAATGCAATCCTAGCAAGTTGACCCAATTGTATGATGGTGACCCATTTGAGAAGTTGCCCTATGATGAAAGCCAAGAAATTAAATCGACACATGCTAAATGTGGATGATACGGTGTGTTCTTGATATGGTACGCTTGATAAATAACAAGAAATCATCAAAAAACAGGATATTTGTGGGTTATTCTGAGGGCACGGTGGATTGTTGCGATTCAATGTACGGAATAATGCTATGGGTACGGCATTGTTGGATGTTGATACATGGTGTACGAAATGATATGGATATGTTTTGTGTGCGTCGAGCCCTATGATAATAAAAAATGGTTGGCGTGAAGGTTCCTTCAATATTAAAATGGGTGTTGGTTTTGTTGATATGTTTATTTTCAAGATATAAACAAATTTTGGTGATATGTTTTGGTGTGTGTTATTATCAACTACATGGTACCTGTTTTGGTTTTGGTGATATGTTTATTTTCAAGCTATAAAAAATCAAATTTTAATGCGTTTTGGTGCATAGAATGAAGGAGCACACGCCAAGCCACCTAGATTTCGTGAAAATGAAATACATCAAATGTCTGAGGGCCCCTAAATATATTGTGTCAAAATGTTATAATGGTATTTTGACATAGCCTCATTTTCTTGGGATTTCAAAAGAGGATTAAATGGCCTTGGGTCTGCCTGACAGTCTCTATATGCTCACTGTCTTGTGCATGGTGATATGTCAATGTTTCAAATGATTCCCATATGATTCTGATTTTTTTGAGGCCCTTGGGTCTGTCTGACAGGCTCTATATGCTCCATATCTTGTGTGCAAGCTGATGTGTTCATGTTTCAATTGATTTCCATATGAATCTGATATGTTCTCCCCCCTTGGTTCTGTCTGACTTTCCCTGTATGCTCAATGTCTTCTTTGCATGGTGATTCTGATTTTTTCCCCCTTGGTCCTGGCTTCCAGCCCCTATATGCTCATTTCTTTGTGTTGTTTGATATGTGCAAGTTTAAGGTGATATCCATGTGAATCTGAATTTTTTCCTCCCCTTGGTCCTGGCTGCCATACCCTATATGCTCATTGCTTTGTGCTGTTTTATATGTGCAAGTTTAAATTGATATCCATGTGAATCTGAATTTTTTTCTCCCCTTGGTCCTATCTTCCTTACCCTATATGCTCATTGCTTTGTGTTGTTTGATATGTGCAAGTTTAAGGTGATATCCATGTGAATCTGAATTTTTTTATCCCCTTTGTCCTGGCTGCCATACCCTATATGCTCATTGCTTTGTGCTGTTTGATATGTGCAAGTTTAAATTGATATCCATGTGAATCTGAATTTTTTTTCTCCCCTTGGTCCTGTCTTCCATACCCTATATGCTCATTGCTTTGTGATGTTTGATATGTGCAAGTTTAAGGTGATATCCATGTGATTCTGATTTTTTCCCCCTTGGTCCTGGCTTCCAGCCCCTATATGCTCATTGCTTTGTGCTGTTTGATATGTGCAAGTTTAAGTTGATATCCATGTGAATCTGAATTTTTTTATCCCCTTTGTCCTGGCTGCCATACCCTATATGCTCATTACTTTGTGCTGTTTGATATGTTCAAGTTTAAATTGATATCCATGTGAATCTGAATTTTTTTTCTCCCCTTGGTCCTGTCTTCCATACCCTATATGCTCATTGCTTTGTGCTGTTTGATATGTGCAAGTTTAAGGTGATATCCATGTGATTCTGATTTTTTCCCCCCTTGGTCCTGGCTTCCACCCCCTATATGCTCATTGCTTTGTGATGTTTGATATGTGCAAGTTTAAGGTGATATCCATGTGAATCTGAATTTTTTCCTCCCCTTGGTCCTGGCTGCCATACCCTATATGCTCATTGCTTTGTGCTGTTTTATATGTGCAAGTTTAAATTGATATCCATGTGAATCTGAATTTTTTTCTCCCCTTGGTCCTGTCTTCCTTACCCTATATGCTTATTGCTTTGTGCTGTTTGATATGTGCAAGTTTAAATTGATATCCATGTGAATTTGAATTTTTTTTCTCCCCTTGGTCCTGTCTTACATACCCTATATGCTCATTGCTTTCTGCTGTTTGATATGTGTAAGTTTAATTTGATATCCATGTGAATCTGAATTTTTTTTCTCCCCTTGGTCCTGTCTTCCATACCCTATATGCTCATTGCTTTGTGCTGTTTGATATGTGCAAGTTTAAGGTGATATCCATGTGAATCTGAATTTTTTTCTCCCCTTGGTCCTGGCTGCCATACCCTATCTGCTCATTGCTTTGTGATGTTTGATATGTGCAAGTTTAAATTGATAGCCATGTGATTCTGATTTTTTTCCCCCCTTGGTCCTTGCTTCAAGCCCCTATATGCTCCCTGTTATGTGAGCAATACCATATAGGCTCGATATGTTTACTTCATGCCCAATGATGAATGGTGTTCACATATGACCGCTTGTCATCCTACTCCCAATTTCTTGGAAGGTTGGCTGGATGGCTCATTTTTATTATCTGTATTATGTGCAAGTTTATTTTGATTTCCATATGAAACTGAATTTTTTTCTCCCCTTGGTCCTTGCTTCCATACCCTATATGTATTTTGCTTTGTGTTGTTTGATATGTTCAAGTCTATACAATTATAAGAATTTTCGCTTGTGAAGGTCATGCATGTAAACGGTATATAAAAATTGAGCAACCGCCAGCAACCAAAATTGGGAAATGATTAACTACATTTCTGAGGGCTTATACTTGTATAAACTCTTTTATGGTTTTTTCAGGGTGATATGTGCAAGTTTGACTTGAAATCCATATGAATCTGAAATTTTTGCTTCCCTTGTGTCTGTCTTTCAGACTCTATAATTGTATAGACTCTTTTATGGTTTCTGCATTTTTGTTGTTTTTGCATTTACGTTGTTTTGTCATATTTTGTGTATGCAAAGAATTTTTTCTCGTTCTTGTTCCTCCAAGACGTCGTCTCCATTGTCATCCTTCTTATACCATCATAGGTACGTCTTTCACTGACAATTATCACATCAGTTCCTTGTATCTTTCATATTTCCATTACTAATCTGTAATTGTGCAGGGTCTAATGAGTGCACGCTCTAACCCGTCAGAACGATCACACCCGCGGGATGAGTTGGAATGTGATCCATCAGACTACCGGCTTTGCCACTGTGGCCTGAGGTGCCCAAGGCAGACATGTTGGTCCCGGTGCGACCCTGGGAGGAGATATTGGACTTGTTCGTCTCGCGTCGAACACTGCGGATTCTACGAATGGAAGGACCTCCCTCACAATGCTTGGTCGCGAAACGTTATACTTCTTTTGAAGGATGCGAATGAAAGGGGACAGATTTTGGATAGCTCTTCAAGAACATTGTCGGATAGCAGGGTTTACGATCTAGAGGGGCAGTTGGGTACGGTAGTTGGACAACTTGAGAGAAACACGGAGAAAATGAATAGGATTATCGGAGATATTGACACCATTAAGTGTTTGTTGTTTTCTATATTAGGCCTAATCATTTTAATGTTGTTGGTCGTGAACACGAAGAATGTATGAATGGGTTGTCGGATAACTTGTACTGATTTGGATATGAAACTGTTATTTTTGGTATGACTGTGATATGTGCAAGTTTCAGTTGATATCCATGTGAATCTGATGTTTTTTCTCCCATTGTTCCTGGCTGCCTTACCCTATATACTCATTGCTTTGTGCTGTTTTATATGTGCAAGTTTAAGTTGATATCCATGTGAATCTGAATTTTTTTCTCCCCTTGGTCCTGTCTTCCATACCCTATATGCTCATTGCTCTGTGAAAGTTGATATGTGCAAGTTTACTTTGATATCCATATGAAACCGAATTTTTTTCTCCCCTTTCTCCTGGCTGCCAGACCCTATATGCTCATTGTTCATGCCATGTTGATATGTGCATGTTTCAGTTGATATTCATATGAATCTGATGTTTTTTCTCCCCTTGGTCCTGGCTGCCATACCCTATATGCTCTTTGTTTTGTGTTGTTTTATATGTTCAAGTTTCATTTGATATCCATTGGGGGGGTTAAATTAGCCTATTCTCACCTCTCCCTACCACATACCACAACTTCAATTCTCATTCCCAACTTTCCCAACATCAAAAGAACACAAAAAAGTTTACTGGGACCCACATAACTTTTCCCCTACCAATTCCTCTCAACTTCTCCCCCCCAAAAGAACACAAAACCCCATTTTTCTCTCTCCAAAATTCCTTTTCTTCCCAACTTTCCCTCCCCTAATTCCACTCAAAAGAACAAGCCCTTACATTAGTGCTCTCTCTCTCTCTCGCGTTCTTGAGGGGACGAAAACCCAAGAATCCTGTTCTCCTCTCTGTCTCCACCCAAAAGCTCTGACATCGGTGTCCCCAAGAAAAAGAAATGAATAGATCGGTGGCGGTTGACATCGTGATGCCGCAGAAGGTGCAAGATCAGCGCCCCTACACAACCCCTGGGTTGCTCTTTGGTCCCACAGACGAAGTCTTGATCTCGCACTACCTAAAGAAGAGGCTCACCTGCCATTCATCGTCACCGTCAGCTAATGGGTTCATTGTTGACTTCGACATCTACACCTGCAATCCGTGGGAACTCCCGCGTCACATGTTCAATAATCCGGATCCAGAGGGGCAGCTGGAGATGTACTTCTTCTCCCCCACCCATCCTCCTCCCAATTCCAATGGCCGGGGTAAGCGTTGCGGTCGCACTATGGGCTGCGGAGTCTAGCACGGCAACGGGAAGGACAACCTCATCAAGGCTCGGGATGGTTCGAAGGTTGTCATCGGGCACAAGACCTCCTTCAAGTTCGAAAGAATCGTCGGGGCCGCGGCCGCACCATCATCGGGTCAGAGTACTGGATCATCAAAGAAGAGCATGTGCAGGATCAAAACAGACTGGCTTTTGCACGAGTACCGCCTGCAATCCATTCGCGGGGCCGATCACAGGGGTTTGGTCCTCTGCAAGATATACGAGAAGAAGAACAACAGTAACGGTCCTTGGGAACACGAAGCAGAAGAAAGCGGGCTGCAACATCTGCCGCTGCTCAAGAGAAAGCGGGCCTTCGAGGAGCCACAAGAAGACGTCCCAGAGGCAAGATTGTTCGCTGATGCAGCTGAAGAACCATTTTCACCGGACACCCCTTTCACGATTTGCTGGGAAGATCAAGAGCCAAAAGAATCTCATGATTTAGTGGTGGAGGATCAAAGAGTACCAGTGCTGAAGCGAAGTCGATCACTGGTGCAGCCAGAGGAGGAGCAGCAACAGGAACATGGCTACATGGGGATGCTGGTTGATGATCATGAAATGGGGAGCAGCTGCAGCTGTGGGGTGTTTGATAATAGTGCTGCACATCAGTCGGGCTCCAGCGGCAACAACCCATTGTCGGCGTCGACATCGGCTGATGATTATGTATTTGTGCTGGAAGACATGATTAGCCTCGATGATTTTCCTAGCCTACTACAACTACCATCATCAGCACCCGATGCCGAGGCACCCCAAGCTTAATGGTAGGTTGAGAATTGCCGTGAAACTAAAGGAATTGAGTCGAGGGGTGCATCCTAATCAAATTACTAAGTGCATATATGTATGGCCACATTCATATTTGTTTTCTTTAATGATATACACGAGTAGCATTGTTATTGTTGAAGTCATAATCTGAATTTTTTGTTTAAACTGTTAGGTAGCTGCTCAACTATTGATTTATGTTCTTTTTCCCTTTTCTTTACTATGTGGGACTGTTTTTCTCATGGACATGTTCAAACTCAAGATGGATTCCTTTTGAGTTTAAAAACAATCAGAGAATTTGATCAGTGATATCCAAATGATGCCATTACGAAAAGCATTTGGACGAGGACATTATGGGAGGAGTTGTATATGGAAGTGTTTACGGGTGAATTCAAATGAGCAACACCATCCGCTGAAACATTAGAAGACAATGCCATAAACCCTAGTATTTGTTGGGTGCTGCCATGCCACAGTATGATGATGTTCAAAAAAATCGTCAATTTAGACTTTAAAATTGATCAGTCTCAATGATTCGAGAAACGATGAAGGAACTATTGGACATATGGTGTGTTTCACAAATTCAAAGAGAAGTCGTTTATGTTTAGTCACATATAAGTGTACACCCCCCTATATGAAGCTTGAGTTAGGTCTTCATTCATTGTTCCGTTGGGCTTCTCGTATGGGATAGAAATATCGGGAGGTTCGCTTGCACACGGGCCCAAGCAATGGGCCAATGCAACATCTGCATGGGCCAATGCAAATTAGAATGGCCAATCCGGAAACCCATTAAACGTGTACTCGTGTACGTTGCGATACACGTGCGCAAGGGTGTTCACGGATGCACGCGAATTGGGCCTCGTGTTGCATCTCCTTGTAGTGACCCTGTGCTATGAGAAATGAACACTAGAGGGGAGAGTGAATAGTGTTTTATAGAATTATAAGGAATTTATGCTAAATATAACCCTACTAACCAACAAATGCAAAATATAAGAAATGAACAACAACCCAAGCAAGAATGCAATGCAAACATGCAATGTACCCTGGTTCTGTGCCACCCAAGTCTCCCCGACTTGTTACCGGTGCCCTACTCCAGCAACACCCGGATCCCCTCCGGATACTCTAGTAAAACCACTAGAGCTTTCCTTTAGCCCACTTGCGGAAACCCCACAAGTGCAATCGACCTACAATCGATGTCAGTGTATCCCACAACCCGGGAACACGCAAATACCTTAATCCCACAACTAGGGACTAAGCACAATCTCACAAACCGAGAGCAAACTCTTAATCTTGACTCCCATAACTTGGGATCAAGCCAATCCTCTCACCACTGTGAGTATACAACAAATATGGAGTATAAAGAATGAAATATAAAACTTCTTACCACAAAATCCTATGCCTTGAGAAATACTTACCAAAATATGGCAAGAATGGATTTTGAGGAAGATGAGATCACCAAACCCTAGCTCCACCAAGATGAGCAGCAATACATGGCTAGGGAGAAGTTGGTGACTTGGATTCAAGCTCTTAGCTTAAGAAGCTCACAAAGAATGAGAATCTCTCTTGAGGAATTAGTGCTCAAAGAGTAAGAGAGATTCTTGTGAGATGAGAGAGCTTAGAAATGGAGTTGACTGGCTCTTCTCTTGGATGTGAAAATGTCTCTAATATCAGCCTTGGATTACTGGTTTGAAGCACTCAAACTTATATAGAGAAGAGAGAAAACGGTCACAAAAATTGTGGCATTAAATGCCCAACGGCTCTATTTCTGAAGCTGCTTAATCGGTCTAAGAAGGATCACTGACCGATTAGTTTTGCAACTAGTCGGTCGGTGAACCTTCTTGGACCGACTAGAAGGTTGACAGCAAAGATAGTGAATTCAAGATATATAAGAACTAGTCGGTCTAAGAAGAAATATCAACCGACTAGTTTGACAACTAGTCGGTCGATGAGCCTTCTTAGACCGACTAAGTAGTCAACAGTAACGAAGTCGAATTTCACTAGGAGAACTAGTCGGTCTGAGAAGAGACACCAACCGACTAGATCGTCATTTGGTCGGTCGGTGAACCTTCTTGGACCGACTAATAGGTCAACAAATAGGCTTGAATTAATTAGGATAACTAGTCGGTCTGAGAAGGATTTCCAACCGACTAGATCGTCATCTAGTCGGTCGGTAAACCTTCTTGGACCGACTAAATGATCAACAGATGGTCTTGAATTGATTAGGATAACTAGTCGGTCTGAGAAGGATTTCCAACCGACTAGATCGTCATCTAGTCGGTCGGTGAACCTTCTTGGACCGACTAATTGATCAACAGTGAATGGGTTGAAATCAGCAAGGATATCTAGTCGGTTCAAGAAGTATTTCCAACCGACTAGATCGTCATCTAGTCGGTTGGTTCTTCTACTTGAACCAACTAAGATGCATACGAAGCCGAGAAATGAAGCGATAAGCTTCCGGAAAGTTTCTAATGGCTTCTAAGGCCATCCTAGAGATACGATATGAAAGTTATGAAGATGTCTGGGCAAGTACTACTCAATGCTTAACATTCTACTAAACTGAAGCTAGAAGACAATATAAAAGACATGATGAACCGTCTTCGAAGCTTCAACATGGAGAATCCGAATCCCTTGACTTCATGAATACTCCTTGAGCTTCAACGAAGCTCCAGGCACAATGATCACACGTTCTGAGGAAGTCTTGGGACGTCGCTTGAGATGAACAAAGTACTTTGGCGACGATCTTCATAATTCTTCATGATCTTGAGTCTTTTAGTTGAATTACTTGAATATCTCCAACGTCATAGTCTTCGAAGCTTTTGACTCATCCATTCTTTGCTTCTCTTTGGATTGAATCTCCATTCATTTGTTGATGCCATTGGCTTGAGGTTTGAGGTAGCCTTTGAGTTCTTCAAGCCAATGCTTTACCTTTGTTGATATACCAAGTCCTCCACTTGAATCAACACGTGTAGTCACTTTTGATCTTCTTGAATCTAATTGGTGACTTTTTAGCTAACTGCAATCACACGAGTTAGTCACAATGATTTGTGTTTGATCATCATCAAAATCAAGGTGGAGAGTCCAATACTCAACATTCTCCCCATTTTTGATGACGGCAAACCAAATATAAACAAAACAAATAATTGTGCATTAAATATACTTACTCCCCCTGCAATGATGCCAATCAAGTTAATATCAATAATCAATAGCATCATTCATCAGTTCATAGTGTGTGTATCACATGAGGTTGTGTATATATCGCATGAATGACCAGAAATAATATGCGTACACAATACAAATCATATAGGTGATGCACATCATAAACATGAGCATGATTACCTATATATATATATATATATATATAATGTAATCAATATAAACCAAGGTAATCACCAATGCTCCCCCTGAATCATATACATGAACGATCATACTTAAAGTCTATACGATTCAGGGTAATGTTTAACACTCAACATTTAATAAGCACATTCTTTGTTTATTTCTCTCCCCCTTTGGCATTATCCAAAAGACATGGGATAGAAACAACAAAAGCAAAAATAGAGTGGAAAACTAAAAAGGTATATCTAATGTAAACTAGACAAGCTACCAATTTAAAACAAGATATCAAAATAAAGATATCAATTGCAAGAGCACATATCCAACAACAACTCAACCACCCTCAATTATCACAAAAAGATAAGCAGTAAGCATATGTGATAAAAGATTACAATAGATACTAATTGCAAAGAGTAGTGTGAGCAGTGTTAGAAAAGTGACAATAGCGTAATTAGCAGTAGCTACTAGCTATAAATATGATAAAGAATATGGATAACAATACAAAAATCATGACATCACTTGTGGAAGAAAAACAAGTGATCAAATAGTGTCAAGTACACATACAAACTCAATTATCACAAAATTTATAACATTAAGCATAATGTGATAGACTGTCCTTGAGCAAGGGCATGACATAAGACATGAACATGAGTAAATACATTATGGTGGAATCAAAATCATCACATTGACATAGATCAATTTTTTAGCTAATTTAGTGCATGGAAAACAATTCTATGTTTTCATACAAGCAAATCTATTTAATCAATATAATCGTTGAGCGACGAAGTAAACAAACATGACTATGGAAATTCTTAACCATGTGTACAAAGTTATGTTATAATAACGCACATTAAGTATAATGGCATGAGAAACCAATTGTAGACATACTAAGTCATCTCCAAAAGTATCTCCAGCTAAACTCCACAAAGCTTCTCCAAAAGTATGCATACCAAATCTAAGTGAACTGTGCGATGTGGGCATACAAAAATATCTATATCATTCAAAAAGTGTTATGCCAAAAAGAGATAGAAACATCATAAAACGTATGTCATACACAATTCTAGTACACTAGGATACTAATTGAAACAATGTTCAAAAGAACCATAGTACTAGCATGCATTCCAAAATAGATACTCACATAATGAGTCAAAGATAAGCATGGAATTCCATGAGCATAAGGAAGATAAGCACTATATCATAAGCTCAAAACTAGCATCAAGCAAGATCATGTAAAGATGATATCCAATATAAATAGTCTACCAATTGTAAAGATGATACCAAAAGTAGTCTAACAAAGTATGCAAAGCAGGCAAATAATGTCAAGATCATGATATCACTTGAGAAGGAAACCAAATGAACAAATAGAGACATAATTTCATCCTAGCTCAATTATCACAAAGGATTCAACATGAGGCATAATGTGACAAAATATCTTTTGAGCAAAGGCATGAAGATAGTCTACGATCAAAGTCAAAAGGTAGGACATAAACGAATAAAGTTATCATGAACATCGCAAGCATGCTGATTAGGGTTCAATATTGTATATTTTACGCCTCATTAGATGGCATTTTGTGCATAATTTGTATTCATTTTGGCTCCGATACGCGCATTTTGATGATATCACTTAATATTGGAGCTTACCGTTTTTATATGCTTAAAACATAACTTTTACAGCTTATTAGCATTTTCATCTTGGTCTTCTATTATTTTTCAGTTGAATTTCGTGAAGTCCCGATTCCAACGCATATTTTTCCAGAATTTTTTGGAGGTCGGAGCAATTTACTGCATTTTTTGGAAGAAAATGTGACGGTGCTGAAAATTTCTGGGCTAGAAAGTCTGCTTTTCCCCTCTTGTACAGAATTCTTCTATGATTACAGCATATATTACAACATAATGATATTTTTCTGGTATTCTACACTTTGTTACGGTTCCATTGCCGCCTGGAACACGTCATTCCGAGATCGGATGATTTTTCTAGAATTTTCACAAGACAGGGTGGCGGTGCTGAAAATTTCTGCAGATTTGCCCCTCTTGTGAAGAAATCTGCTATCATTCCAGTGTATTTTTCGGCCTAATGATATTTTTCTGTTAGAGTACACTTTGTTACGGTTCCATTGCCGCCTGGAACACGTCAATCCGAGGTCGGATGATTTTTCTAGAATTTTCGCAAGACAGGGTGGCGGTGCTGAAAATTTCTGCAGATTTGAGCATTAGTTGCGGGTTTGGGCGCGGATCCGACCCGTTTGGGCTGTTTTCAGACCCGAAATTCTGAGTCTATTTCTTGGGCTTTCCTCCCCTCTTTTCCCTCATTCCACTCTCCTTCTTCTTCATTCTTAGGGTTAGAGGCCATTGGAGAGGAGCAAGAAAGCTTGGAGGACACAATCATTGGAGGGAAAGTTGTATTTTCTTAAGAGAAATCTTTGGTGATCTCTTCCCTTTATTTTGTGTATTTGATTTTGGTTATTGTAGTAATATTGGATGATGGTTTTTAGAGATGAAAATGACTCTTTTATTGCAATGAGTAGCTAGATCTTATTGTGTGTGGTTGTGTGGTGGTGTTGTTTGCTTGGGCTATGGAATTTCAATCTTGCATGTTTAAAAGTTAATGTGGTAGGATTTTTTGGGATATACTTTGAATTAGGGATCCTAATGGGTATCCCTAGAGTGGAGTTTGCCTAATGGTACCATTCATATATGCTTGGTTGTTTATTATCTTGATTTTCCATACCATACTTTCATTGCACACCAAGTGTTTGTTAAAATGCCACATCCACTAATTGCGCTTTCCTTAGCCGGAAAGACAATTGAGTTATCCTCGGATTGAACCCATATGCTTAGCAACCTCATTCCCACACACCACACAAGCTTCCTCGCCTATTTGCCTCTCCGATTCTCGAACCCTATGATGTTGGTTTGGTAGATGGTCTCAACCACATTTTCACGCGCATTTCCACCATTAACTTAGTTGGTTGTAGTTTCGTCGTTATCTCTCTTTTATTAATTGAACTTGCGATTGCAAAACGACTTGTCCCCATGACCCGACCCGGTCTCACCGGATATAAATTTATTACTTGACGTCCTCCTACACTTGGGAGTAGCGCTTAAGCATCACATACTTGAGACGCGTTTAAGCACATGCATACCAATTGTGCGAATAGAATAAAAAGACTTGTGTAAGCACAATATAATCGGAGGTAGCATCAAAGTAATCATAGTGCATCAAGATATATTCATGGAAGAATATCTATGACAGAATATACATATCATCAAACACAATACAAAGCTTATATGATCGTGTATAGCACAAGTTATCTCTAACATCTTATAAAAATAGCATAAAATATGAGCATGAGATGAGAGATGACATAGTGAGAAATATAGCTTGAAAATCACTAACTAATATGAATGAATGTTATGTCACCTGTGAAAATATCATACATGAAAGATTTTGCTATAGACATGAAAGATCTCTTGAATAAAATTATAGCTAAACATCGGTCATGAAGTAATTAAAATGACAAGTAACATACATTGATCACCCCAAAACATATCAATACGTCTCATAAAGATAATCATACAAACTATAAGAAAAGTATGAGATGTGTGGTGATACAATGAACAAATATGCATAAAGATCCTAAATCATAATCTTATTCATGGCATGAAAAAGATATGAACATTAATAAGCAACTAACCAATTCATTATATGAATGTTATAGATACCATGGTAAATGAGTCGTAATAAGACATATATGACATACATGAACAAGGTAGTCACATAAACAAACAATCTTCATGAGGGTGTGACAAGAATGAGCTAATGAAGAAGTATGATATATTACACAAATCGAATATATTAAAATACCAATTGTAAACATGGTAGTCAAAACCAATATATTAAAATACCAATTGTAAACATGGTAGTCAAAACCAATATATTAAAATATCAATTGAACAAAACACATACTTACAACCATTTAGCTCTCCCTATATGTGTGCATTTCCAATGCACCATCATTTCCTTTGAATTGATCCATCATTTGTAAACCAAGGAGTGTGTAGGGTAGGCATCTTGCACAACAATCTGACAATTCAACAATTGGTGGTATCCAAAAACTTTTTGGATCCAATAGGTTAAGGAACAAAATCAAGTAGTCCAATAACTAATCATTTACCAATTGTAAATAACACTCATCAATAGAAATGCATGACATGCATTGATAAGAGTTATTATAATCACAAAAATCATACATATAAGGAATTAACAATTCTCAACCATTAGAAATTTAGGTACACCTAGACTAATAATTCTTATGCATATGATTTAATCACAATACATTATACGAGCAATCATCAATATGAATACACACATCTAATACAATAGTATGCGCTAGACAGATTCTCCGTTCAATATGCATATGTGCACAAAATAAACATTCACGACACAACACATATTGAAGGATGGCATGAAAAGTAATACCACAAAGAGTGTGCATGAAAAGCATAAAGTATTAACTTCATAACCAAATTTCACTTTCCCTTTGGCATATCAACAAGATTGGAAGGTGCAAATTGATAACAAATCACCAAGGGTTAGAGAAATCAACTAATCTATATGCACAAACATAATACAAATGAAATGCAATGACATATAGATGAACATAACATGATAGCAATCGAACTGTCATACTCCCACACAATCATACAAACTATGCAAACTTGGGAGTAGTAGACGAACTCACATATATATGGGTACAAAAAGTAATCATACAAGCATGGTACCCAAGCAATGAAGTGCAATAGGAGTGAGTTAGCAAGGTGAAAATCAAATAAAGACTCAGTTTGATTTTTATATATATAGTCGCATGAGAATATGTCAATCCTAATATACGATTCTATATGTGTGTTCATATCATGCCTAGAAACATTCTTAGGAATCCAAAAGATAGTGATTTGGGATTCTTAAGTAGAGGTGATGTAGTGGCATGAGTAGGAAGTTGGGATGCACGCTTGTGAAGTGGAACATAAATATTAGCGTGTCCCGTGAGTGAAACATGCAGATGAGCATTAGTTCTAACATGAAAATTTTTAAGCCATATGTTATAAATAATCCTCGAATAAACATATGAGTAAGGATTATGAATACACAATGCACATCAGTCAAGAATTTGATACACATGAAATACATAGACATGAGTGACATACAAGACACACAATATGCAAACATAGGATATGCATGAGATAGTCTCAAACACAAAGTGACATCTACATGCATCCAACACACATGGATACCAAATGTAAGAATATACTTACAACATTAAGCTCCCCCTACTTTGGTGCATCACTTAAGCACCATCAACTCCATTTGAATGAAAATCTTTGCAAATCAAGGAGTTGGTAGGGTTGGTATCCCAATGTGGATTGAATCTAGAAAACATAATTTTGGTATCAAAAAACCTTTTTGGATCCTATGGGTTAGGCAACATATTTAAAATACTAAATTCAAATAGTTGTAACCCATATCCTAATGTAATCATACACAATATTAATGAAACATGTAATCATGTTACTAGATAAATATATAACCATATACATGCATGTACCAAATGTACCAAAAGTAAATATGTATATTAATCCAAAAGCATGACATGCGTCACATGCAACAAAACATAAATATGAACCAAAGCATGTGTTGCATAAAAATATTAAATATTTTAGACATGACAATCATAAACACAATGATTTACTAACAAACATGCAATAGAAATCAAATTCAATATGAATTTAAGTTCCTAACAAACATGAGCAACTAAGACCAAAATGCAAACAAAAGAGTAAATCAATTCTTAACACAAATACTTTGGTACCCATAAAATGAATATAAACTAATGGTACCAAGCAATGAATGGTCAACGGAAACTAACCCTTTGGAAACTAAGTCCAAGAGGACCGTGATTTCCCAACATAATCACCATTCAAAATAATATCATGAATATAAGATTGCACATACATATCCTTAGCATGATTACTAGTGTTCTTAGGACCCCAAATAGTGTATGTTTTGGGTATCATCTTCCTAGTGGTTGCATGCACAAAAGGTTGATCTCTACGTGGTGCATGTGGCTTAGGAACATGAGATCTAGCAAGAGCATGAGGAAATGTGTATGGAACATTGTGTTGTGCTAAAGCATGATGATGGGCATATGGTCCATGGTGTGGTGTTGCATACATACGTGGATGAATATGATGTGTGTATGCATGAAGATGATCAGGAGAATAAGCATGCACATGTGGATGTGATGTGTGATCATAAGCAGGTGAAGGTGCATGAGTATGAGTACATGCATGAGAGTGTCTCAAATGAGTGGTTGCACGTGCTCGTGGGTGTGGAGCATAAAAACCATAATTTGTAGGAATGTGAGGAGTGGAGGCATTCCTACGTGTATTGGTGTACATGAAAGCATGTCCCTTCCTTTGATGTCCACCCTTGGTGGGTTTCTTTCCAAAGGAGGGAGGAATAGGAGTGGTGGTTTCCTTAGTAGTAGAACTACACAAGTTGTTATAGACACCACTCGTGGGTGCACCGGAGGATGGCCTCACAAAATCTATAGTTACTTCACTATAGGAGGTGCGTGCATTGGATGCACTTGCCTTAGAATCACCAAGGCCAACACGATGGTTTGCAGGTAGTTGATTCTTTAGCAAATCATCCAAATTGTTCTTTCCCTTATTGAATCTCTCAACAATGGAGGACATGAGCTCATATTTCTTCGAAATTGAAGAAA
Organism: Scilla litardierei; assembly: GCA_030789695.1. Lineage (NCBI taxonomy): Eukaryota > Viridiplantae > Streptophyta > Magnoliopsida > Asparagales > Asparagaceae > Scilla > Scilla litardierei. The sequence continues at coordinate 10,302,133 of CM061137.1, read as the reverse complement.
TAGTGGCATTCGAGGTGGATGCAAGTGTGGTGAGCTCGTGCACTTGGGATTTGAGATCCTCATTTTCAATGCCCAAACAAGTGTTTTGAGATTGAAGATTTTCAATCTCAAGATCGTTACTATCCACATTGGAAACACGATCAAGTTGAGATTTGAGGGACTCCACCTCATTTCTCAACATGCCATTTTGAGTAAGCAAACTTGCTTTCTCAATAGCGAGTGTCTCAACAATGGTGTCATTGTTAGAGGTGCTACATGTAGATGTGTTAGTGAGACTAGCAATCTTATTCTTAGCATCACAATATTTATGCGTAAGCTTTTGATATTTATCAAATAATTGTTTAAGTTCAATTCTAAGCTCATCCATTGTTACCTCTTCATCGTCGCTATCGCTTTCACTTGAATTGCTTGATTCGTCACTAGAGTCGTCCTCTCGTGCCATCAAACCCATGAGTGAATCCCTTTCATCATTGGAGGAAGAACACTCCGAGGTGGACTCTTCTTGCTCCGCTAGCATGTGCCATATTTGATATGCCGTTGTTGCCTTGGACACACGCATAAGAATGTTATAAGATAAATACTCAAGAAAGATATCCATTACCTCTTGATGTTTCTTCACCAATTCTTTTTGCTCATTTGTCCATTCATGTTCGGAAGTGGTAGGTGCACGAAGGGGCTTTTCCACAAGCTTCCAATAATCCTCATCGATGGATTGAATATAGGCCTTCATCTTCACACACCAAATTTGATAGTTGGGTCCAATGAGATATGGTGGAAAAGGACTTCGTGTGATGTTGTTGTTGGTTGTCATAGCTATTGCCTCGCTCTGATACCAATTGTAGTGACCCTGTGCTATGAGGAATAAACACTAGAGAGGGGTGAATAGTGTTTTATAGAATTATAAGGAATTTACACCAAATAAAGCCATACTTAACCAACAAATGCGGAATATAAGAAATGAACAACAACCCAAGCAAGAATGCAAGGCAAACATGCAATGTACCCTGGTTCGGTGCCACCCAAGTCTCCCCGACTTGTTACCGGTGCCCTACTCCAGCAACACCCGGATCCCCTCCGGATACTCTAGTAAAACCACTAGAGCTTTCCTTTAGCCCACTTGCGGAAACCCCACAAGTGCAATCGACCTACAATCGATGTATGTGTATCCCACAACCCGGGAACACGCAAATACCTTAATCCCACAACTAGGGACTAAGCACACTCTCACAAACCGAGAGCAAACTCTTAATCTTGACTCCCACAACTTGGGATCAAGCCAATCCTCTCACCACCGTGAGTATACAACAAATATGAAGTATAAAGAATGATAAAACTTCTTACCACAAAATCCTATGCCTTGAGAAATACTTACCAAAATAGGGCAAGAATGGATTTTGAGAAAAATGAGATCACCAAACCCTAGCTCCACCAAGATGAGCAGCAATAGATGGCTAGGGAGAAGTTGGTGACTTGGATTCAAGCTCTTAGCTTGAGAAGCTCACAAAGAATGAGAATCTCTCTTGAGGAATTAGTGCTCAAAGAGTAAGAGAGAGATTCTTGTGAGATGAGAGAGCTTAGAAATGGAGTTGAATGGCTCTTCTCTTAGATGTGAAAATGTCTCTAAATATCAGCCTTGGATTACTGGTTTGAAGCACTCAAACTTATATAGAGAAGAGAGAAAATGGGCACAAAAATCGTGGCATTAAATGCCCAACGGCTCTATTTCTGAAGCTGCTTAATCGGTCTAAGAAGGATCACTGACCGATTAGTTTTGCAACTAGTCGGTCGGTGAACCTTCTTGGACCGACTAGAAGGTTGACAGCAAAGATAGTGAATTCAAGAGATATAAGAACTAGTCGGTCTAAGAAGAAATATCAACCGACTAGTTTGACAACTAGTCGATCGGTGAGTCTTCTTAGACCGACTAAGTAGTCAATAGTAACGAAGTCGAATTTCACTAGGAGAACTAGTCGGTCTGAGAAGAGACACCAACCGACTAGATCGTCATTTGGTCGGTCGGTGAACCTTCTTGGACCGACTAATAGGTCAACAAATAGGCTTGAATTAATTAGGATAATTAGTCGGTCTGAGAAGGATTTCCAACCGACTAGATCGTCATTTAGTCGGTCGGTAAACCTTCTTGGACCGACTAAATGATCAACAGATGGTCTTGAATTGATTAGGATAACTAGTCGGTCTGAGAAGGATTTCCAACCGACTAGATTGTCATCTAGTCGGTCGGTGAACCTTCTTGGACCGACTAATTGATCAACAGTGAATGGGCTAAAATCAGCAAGGATATCTAGTCGGTTCAAGAAGTATTTCCAACCGACTAGATCGTCATCTAGTCGGTTGGTTCTTCTACTTGAACCAACTAAGATGCATACGAAGCCGAGAAATGAAGCGATAAGCTTCGGGAAAGTTTCTAATGGCTTCTAAGGCAATCCTAGCGATACGATATGAAAGTTATGAAGATGTTTAGGCAACTACTACTCAATGCTTAACATTCTACTAAACTGAAGCTAGAAGACATTATAAAAGACATGACGAACCGTCTTCGAAGCTTCAACATGGAGAATCCGAATCCCTTGACTTCATGAATACTCCTTGAGCTTCAACGAAGCTCCAAGCACAATGATCACGCGTTCTGAGGAAGTCTTGGGATGTCGCTTGAGATGAAAAAAGTACTTTGGCGACGATCTCCATAATTCTTCATGATCTTGAGTCTTTTAGTTGAATGACTTGAATATCTCCAACATCATAGTCTTCGAAGCTTTTGACTCATCCATTCCTTTCTTCTCTTTGGATTGGATCTCCATTCATTTGTTGATGACATTGGCTTGAGGTTTGAGGTAGCCTTTGAGTTCTTCAAGCCAATGCTTCACCTTTGTTGATCTACCAAGTCCACTTGAATCAATACGTGTAGTCACTTTTGATCTTCTTGAATCTAATTGGTGACTTTTTAGCTAACTGTAATCACACGAGTTAGTCACAATGATTTGTGTTTGATCATTATCAAAATCAAGGTGGAGAGTCCAATACTCAACACTCCTTACCGTCTTTTGCCATTTTATTTTAGATCCATTGACTTGCATCTTATCAGATGTATCAGATGTATTTGCTGTGATTTTGTCCTGACTTGACCAATCACCGATCAGAGATTTGATTCAGTCTGCCCCGATGTTACGTGTCGCTGGCTTGCTCAAAAGCATGCGATCTCCTGCAAAGAAAGAGCATGGCTTTACCATTTAAACCAAGTCCATACAATCTACTATACATTTGAGATACATTTGAGGACTTTTTTGAATGTGTCTGCTGAATATGACAAGCTGACTAGGACAGAGAGGTTGATAGAAAGATGTTTTGGATTTAATATTGAGGAATCAACGGTTGAGATAAGATTTTGAGAAAATTTTTTAGAGTGAAACTTTTGAATTTTGGCAAAAAGCCATTTGGTTGGAAAAATTGCTCGACAATTACTGCTAACACTGTCCCTAATGGTAGGCTTCAGTTTTCAAAATAACGCATAGCTGTTTGATACCTCATGTAGTTGGATACAATGATTGATAACTTCGTGTTTGATGATAATAAACGTGTGTGAACATTCTAATGTGTTTGTTAAATGTTTTTAGGAGTGTCAATCTCTTAAATCTTCAAAGTGATGACTTGGTCAATTTGATGGAGAAATTGCTATACACATTCTAAGATGACTTAGTCGAAGATGGCAAAGAGATGGAGAGAATCTCATGTGATTGATTCATATCAATTAGTATTCATACAAATACTATTTGCATTGGATGAAGATCAATTCCAAATCCCTTTCAAATCTTAAATCCCCCTAGCTTTGGGATTCCCTATTGCCGACCTCATCCTTAGGAAATCTCTCTCCTTACCGCACCAAAACCCTAGGGCATCCTATAAAAACCATTCATGAAAAGGGAGAGAAAAAAGTTGCGGTATACAACATTACAAGTCGACTAAAAATATCCCCTTGTGCAAGATCTCCTCCTTAGGCTACAAGCTCCATTGCTATACCTCATCATCATCAAGCTACAAAGCCAAAAAGCATTCCCAATCCTAGTTCTTCTCCTCATTATAGCATCAAGAGCATATCTCATGCAAGCAAGCCGCAAGGCGTTGATAGCAATCAAATAAGGTGGCAGCCGCAATAATTGACCCCTTCAATTTGTCAAGCCACAACTCTAAAAGGAGAGGGCAGCCACACGGTTTGATCCTTCAAGTAAGGCCTTCACAAGCTCCAATAGTGCATCTGCACTTATTGACCAAAGAAGCATCAGCCGAAATCTTCAGCCTGTCGACTTTGCATGCTTCCGCACATGTGCTTGACGACCGTGGCATCAGGGAGTTTGCCGATCAAGTGAATCCATGCGCTGACCGAGCAGCTGCCATTACCGAGCCCAACAACTGAGCCAACCAAGCATTACCGACTGGAGGAGGGGCTTCCACATTTCTTGTGCCGACCCATAGCAGTTGTGTGCCATATCTTCATTGCTACTCCTTGCATGCCATCAAGTAAGCCGACCAGCAAGCAAAACCAAGGAAAGGTGCCAAGTGCCACAACATCCTAGGAGGGGTCAAAGCCGCAACTTGAGTTGTCGAGACGCGACTACTACTTCTCAGATTCAAATCTGACCTGTGCTGATTGACAGAGGCGACTACACCATCACTGAGCTATTCTAAACACATATTTATTTATCTTTGTGTATTGGTGTATAGATCTCTGTAGGGAAAACTTTACCGTATTTGTGACTTTTAGGGTCTTGTCTAGTGTGGTACTAGACAAGAGGGACTTGACTAGTTGGGACTACTCAAGTGAGAGCTTATACTAGGATTAGTTTTGTTTAGCACTGGTGGTGTGCAGGTACGGAGAGCCAGGTGAGTGTAAAGTGGGTGCTCTAGCTAAAGGTTGTACCAGTAACATTATTAATCTAGTATTTGCTTTCGGGGCTGGACGTAGGTCGTGGGTGCGACCGAACCAGGGTAAATCTGATGCGTACTCTGTGATTGATTACATTTACTCTGCATTTGCTATATCTGCCTATGATTTCTCATGGGTTGCACGAGAATTATTAGTAGCCTATTCACCCCCCTCTATATTTAGATCCAGATCCAACAATATCAGCGTTATGCTGAGATTTTCAAAAAAAAGGACGCAAAAGCACAGTAGGGACTAGAGAGTTTCAAAAAACACACACGGTTCCCATGCTTTGATATCTGCATGCAGGGATAACATGCAACACCATGCTTCGATTTCAATGAAAAGCACACATAACTCGAATATTTTGAAGATCATCATACTCAAATATTTTGAAGAAGAAACTTGGATGAGATAAAATTGTGCTCATTTTGAAACTTGGTTGCCATCAAAATTCTGGCCATTTTGAAGAACAACGGTCCCATCTCAAATCCAAGGTAAAATATTTCAAAATGAGTTCTCTTCTTCGGTCTATAAAATATTTCGATTCTTTCGGTGCGGGCGCCTAGATTTTTTAACGCTAATTTGTTGTTCCGCGACGAAGGCGTCCGCGCCGAATTTGTTTGCTAAATTTTTTCTGCTAATTTATTTTTCCGCACCGATGGCGTTCGCGCCGAATTTGTTGTTCCGCACCTATGGCATCCACGTCGAATTTGTTGTTCCGTGTCGAATGTGCATGCACCGAATTTGTTGTTCCACACCGAATGCGCTCACACCGAAGGCGCCCATGTCATTAAATATTTTTACGCTAATTTGTTGTTCTATTAAATTTTGGTCGCGGAAATAATTTTTTGTGGAACAAAGATTTCACGGTGGAAAATCTTAAATGAACCGTGCCCGAGGGCACGGGTTATAACCAATCTATATTACATTTGATGAAGTTGTCTTGCTAGGACAAACTGGTGGGTATACAATGAGAAAATGATTGATAGAGTGGTTGCCAATATTTGGGCACTGATCATGGGGAGCCCACTTAGATGTGTGTGATGGTTTGGGTGTGATGTTGGGTTTTTTGTGACATCCCGAGAGAAAAGGCCCCGACATTTCAATTATCTGCATTCATGCCATTGAGGATTAAGACCCCATCTTCCCTTTATTTTACATGATTGTCATTGGCTTTCTTCCATTTTGCCCCCAACGTTTACCGAATATCTAGTATACAAATGGTGAAGATGTCCCATGTGGCACCTTTGTCCCAGTCATACTTTTTCTGGGTGCCACATGGGACTCCACATCACCCCACATGTCCAAATGTCCACGCAAAAATGACCCAAAAATACACCCACCCACCCAAAAACAATGACCCATCTTCATACGCACAACTCAAAAAATCCCAAAAACCTTCGACGATACTGTAATGCCCCGCTCCCCAGGATACCCGAAGAGCGAGTGTTACAAAGGAAAAGAAAGAAATACAGACACAAGCATGTCCACTGTGCACTGCTGGTATAGTACATGTAGCAGTCCAAACTGTTGGAACCTGTGGATGGCAAACAACACTAGAAGGGATGGTTGAATAGTGTTCTATAAAGATAAAACTTTTTCGTTCTTAATCAATCAACACAAAACAAAACCTTCTAATGTTGCCTACGAAACCAAGTAGAGTGATCTACGCTTGGTTCTTAATCAACTTAATAAATCTTCAAATCAAATCAGAGATAAAAGTCTTCGGGTAGTCGACTCCCTATGAACAGTAGTCGACTCCCAGAGGGAAATTAAGCACAGCTCAGATAAATAAACACTTAATGACGATGTATAAAATTTGCACAGAAGTATAAATACAAAACTGATTTTTGCAGTATATTATAAAAGATTTACAAGAATATTAAACAGAGAATAATTACAAGTTAGATAAGAAATGCTTGCAAAGATAAACAATCACAGATAAGCAAACGCAGACACAAGGATTTTTATTCTGATTCCCCACAACTTGGGTACGTCCAGTCCCCGACCAATCCGGTACGAGATTTTCACTATCTCCATTGGTAAATACAAGCACCTAACTTCACTTGTTAGGATTTCCAACAACCTAGTCTTAACCAGGGTTTCCAACCGCAACACCTAGACTTGTCTAGGGTTTCCAACAACAACACCCTTACAACAAAGGGTAACCACAAAATAAAATCGATATCCAATTCACCACAATAGATTGGTGGAGATTGGATTTACACCCAAATTCTATAGCCAATAGTAATAGACAATTACGTGTATAGTGGCTTGATAGAATAAGATTCTAGATCACACAAAGATACAAAATGAAGTCTTTGTGATCTAGATCAAATATTTTTCAAAAATCCTTTAAATAAAAAAATTCGAGCATAAATAGTATGGATTTTGAAAAACAGATAGCCAAATAAAATTATGATCTTCAGAAAATAATATCAAAAGAAATTGCAAGATTAAGAGTAAAAAACAGATTTGGCTAAGAGAGAATGAGAGCTTAGAACTTTAGAGCGTTTTGCACAAGAGAATTTGATTTCAATAGTTGTTGTGTTTTCTCAATGAAAATGGTCCTCTATTTATAGGAGAAATCTGAGAATTTGAATTTCAAATTCATTTGACTTTTGTCCCGAAAATCATGGGAAAAAATCAATTAAAGATATGTCAAAAATCAAGTCAAAACGTCAAATTTCGACAGCTGGTAGTCGACTCCCTAGGAGTGGTAGTCGACTCCCAGTGTGTTTCAGGAGAAATTGATTCTCAGTTGGTAGTCGACTCCCTACCTTTGGTAGTCGACTCCCAGAGGAGTTTCTTCTGAACCACAGCTAGTCAATCAAGTAGTTAACTCCATGGTGTAGTGGAGTTTCACTACAGAAATATAAAACGATTAGAAAATCTCTCAATATCCTTTTGAAAATGATTTAAGAGATATTTTAAAACGTTTTTGAAATCATTTGTGTGTGTGATTGTCTATACGATTGGCTTTAACATTACCCTAAGAAAGACACAACACACTCATTATAGACTAGGACACGTCTTCGGAAGCTTGATCAACTGATGGAGTAGATGTGAGCTTCACTTGAGCTTTTGTTCCATTTGAGCTGTGAGCTTCATCATTGATCTTAGCAACGTTCGTCCTTGTCTTTGAGCGTAGATTGCGCTTCTTGGAGTATGCATAAAGCTTTTCATTTATCGCACAACCTGCACACTTAATTGTAGTGTAGTTAGTACACTAAGCTTCATTTGGTGTGCTCATCATCAAAATCACTTGGGGTGGAATTCAATTTCCATCACAAACATCACAAAACACAAAAGAATCAACAATTCAAACACGGGTATATAAATATGTATAAACTGTCCATATACAACATCCTTATACAATCTCATATACAACAAGAACCCTCATCCCACCAAGTACAAAAGCATACACCCAACTCTCTCTCACACTCACACACCCTCAACCCCAACCAATGTGCCTCAAACTCCAAGAACTAACCTGAAAAGTCAACGGGGACACGTCACGGTGTGACCCAGTAGGATATCCAACTCTTTGTAGTACATTATTCAACTATGGTAAGCATGCCATAAGATAAGATATGATGACATAACTGATTGATCAGAAAAGTGTATATGAAAGCTACAATAAGTGACCTGATATGACACAATGCGAATGTAACATAACTTAAACATAAAGGCAAGGAAATGAATACATTTACACAACTCAACAAGCCAATAAAAGAAGGGACCAACAGATACAATAGACAATGTGTATAACAAGGGCATACGACATAAAAGAGCTACAAGTAAAGAACACACAAGTGGACAACATTTACCCATGCTACAAAAGTAATGAAAGTTATCAAGTAGTGATTTGGACCCTAAGTAGTGGGTAGACCCTCTTGGGACTGGACCTCACCACCAGTTGGGGTGACATAGGCAAACTCCCCCAGCTAGCTGGGCACTCGGCCCAGTGTGCAATGCTGTTAACAAAGGAGCCATGTTTTCTCCTTATTTCCCATTCACATTTGCTCCAATTCTCCTCATTTCTGCCACTCCGTGCCACTCGGGCAGGACATGATGGCCACCAACCACCATAACTGTCCAACCCCTCATGTTTTTCCCACTACATAGTGTCCCCCAATCCCCCATGTCACCCTCATTTAAGAGGACTTAATCATTTCTTAGCACTAAGTTAATAAAACTAACATACAACATTAAAAATATCACCAAGAGACTTACAAGAATTTAAATCACATTTGAGCTACAAAGCCATCATGTATGTAATTTAAATGCCAATCTACAAGCATTATGAACTTCCCACCATGAACCATACATCACCATACTCTCATAGAATTCCCCTGCCAAGCACCACAATACCATTCTTCACCCACATAAACCATTCTCCATAAACTTTTGCATAAAACACAATTTCATAAAGAGGTACTTGCAATATGATAGGTCCCCACAAATGCCAACTTTGCAAATTACTTAACAATACTCACATTTAGTAGCGAGTTTACGCAATTCTACATTGAGGAAGTAACATTTTTATCTAATGGAAACATCATGAGAACAATTCTATTAGCAACAACAAAGTAACAACAACTACTAAATTAGCAAGTTCAAGGGCCCATTACTAAAATATACATTCTTCCCATCATTTCCTCATACCACACACAATGTTTCATAGAACACAACATATGGCCTATAGCCGAAATTAAGGGAAGCACGTCTCCACATTATCACTAATTGAACTTGAGGCATTTACACAAATACTTGATGTGCATGATGATCATAGCCACAAATATAACAACAACAACTCTAATAGCAACCCAACATGGCATACTTGAACACTTGGCATTTTCACAAATACTTGGTATGCCTAATTATCATGGCTACAAAAGTAACAACAACAATTCTAATGGCAATTTCAACATACATGGCATATCATGAAGCAATAATGGCAACATAGGACACTATGGCATGAGAATCCATAATATGTAGTAAAGATGGCAACTTTATCATATTAAAGAGATAATTGCAACACAAGAATAACATACTACAAAGCAATTGGATTCCTACCTCAAATCAAGAGAACTCCACCATGGATCTCCTCTTCAACTCCAAGAATCCCAAATCTCAAGCTCCTCTTTCAAGCTTCAATCCCTAATCTTCCTCCTATTTGCTTTTAGACTTTTTCCCTCCTTTCTCAACGTTTCTTCCCTTCCTTTCTCTTTCTATCTTTCTCATTCTCTTCTTCTTTTACTTGGCCTGGCCATTTGGGGAAGGCTTCGGCTGGGAATGGGAGAAGAAAAAGGGGAAATGAAAAATAAAATAGAAAATTGGGAGAAGGTTGTAGAAAAAGGGAAGAAAGGAATTAAATAAAAATAGGAACCCCTCTATTTACAAGTTTGCAATTCCACTTAAAATATCTTATCATTTAATCAACTCAAGCCCAATAACAAAGCCCAACTAACTCTTAACTACTAAAAGTAGCTAAAGGCCCAAACAAGAATAACAATAATAATACCGACATCAACAACAATAACATTAATAATGCTAATAATAACTGTTTACGGGTGTTTTCTCACCACAGGATCGTTGACCAGGGATTGGGCGGTCAACGTGGTCAAGGGGTCAGTTGAGATCCCTTGGGTACGCCGAGCATGCGTGCGCTCGGCGCGGGCCGGAGATGGAATCAGGGTCGAGTACCGGATCCGAGCGGAGCGTCGGTTCTTGGTTGAAAAAGAGTCGGTTCTTGACCAGGGACCAGGGCCTTTCGCGAAGCATCGGCTCTGTTTCAACCAAGAACCGACGCTCCGCTCGGATCCGGTACTCGACCCTGATTCCATCTCCGGCCCGCGCCGAGCGCACGCGTGCTCGGCGTACCCAAGGGATCTCAACTGACCCCTTGACCACGTTGACCGCCCAATCCCTGGTCAACGATCCTGTGGCGAGAAAATACCCGTAAACATCTGGCGCCGTCTATGGGAACGAGCTAACACCCACGAAAAACAACCACACCGACAATGACACGGCTCCATCCTCCGCAGCGGAGAGGGGCGCGGCCCCAGCGTCGGGCGTCAACCCCTGCCACGGCCGGTGGAGAAGGATCGTCGCTCCCCGACGCACGCTTCAGGTCGGGGCACCAGGGCAACCTCGGGCCGACCGTGAGGAGGATTACGATATGGAGCGCAGGACTCCTCCGCCGTCCCTCAGGGTCGGCGGGGCGGGTGCTGCAAGGGAGAAGCCGCGGCCAGATGAAGCACTAGTGGTGTCCGTGGTCATCGACACGTCCATGGTCCGGCGCCTGCTGGTCGATACTGGCAGCTCTTGCGACATCCTCTTTATGACGACTCTAGAAAGGATGGGACTGCAGGACAAGGACCTGGAGCCATGCTCGGGGCCCGTGGTGGGATTCACGGGTCACTCTACACCCATCGTCGGGGCGATCCACCTCCCAGTCACCCTCGAAGGGCCACCCGACTTGGTGACCCTGACGGTGGAGTTTGTGGTGCTGAAGATCGGGTCGGCTTACAATGGGATCATCAGCCGCCCGCTCCTTAACGCTATTGGCGCGGTGGTCTCAACTCTCCACCGAACAATCAGGTTTCAGACCTCGAGAGGGGTCGGGCGAGTCGACGGCGACACAGGGAAGCTAAAAATCTGCTACCAGGTAGCAGACGAAAAACCCACTGGGCAAACTGACGACTCGATGGCCTCGCTTGACTTGAGGTCCGGGCCGAGACCCACTCCCGCAGAGGAGCAGGAGCAGATCCCAGTCACGAACGTCGAGGGAAGATTCATCTCCATCGGATCGGGGCTGGACCCGGGCTTGAAAAGCAAGATGATCGAGTGCTTGGAGGCGAACCTCGACGTCTTCGCGTGGTCGCCCGATGACATGCCCGGCGTTGACCCCCGGGTGATTATGCATCGGCTGAACGCCGACCCTAATTTCAAACCAGTCAGACAGAAGAAGCGGAATCTAGGTGGCAAAAAGATGAGGGCTGCCTCCGAGGAGGTGGAGCGCCTTCGTGACGCCGGCTTTATCCGAGAAGTCTGGTACCCGGAGTGGCTATCAAACGTCGTTATGGTCAAGAAGCCCAACGGAAAATGGCCAATGTGTGTGGACTTCAGCGACCTCAACAAAGCATGCCCCAAGGATAGCTACCCGTTGCCTCGCATCGACCACCTCGTGGACAATGCCTCAGGGTACGAAATGCTCAGCTTCATGGACGCCTACTCCGGGTACAATCAAGTCCAGGTAGACCCTTGGGACGAGGAGATGACGGCCTTCACAACAGATAAGGGGACCTTCTGCTACAAGAAGATGCCTTTTGGTTTAAAGAACGCAGGGGCCACCTACCAGAGAATGGTCAACAAGGTGTTCGACTCCCAGATATGGAGGAACTTGAAGGTCTACGTCGACGACATGTTGGTCAAGTCAAAGGACCCGGAAGATCACATCGCCGACCTCATGGAAACCTTCGAACGGTTGCGAAGACACAACATCCGGCTCAATCCCGCGAAGTGTACATTCGGGGTGAGATCCGGGAAGTTCTTAGGGTTCATGATCACCAATCGCGGCATCGAGGCTAACCCCGACAAGATCGAAGCACTGATCAACATGCAGGAGCCGACGACAATTAAGGAGCTGCAAAGGTTGAATGGGCGCATCGCCGCTCTAGGGCGATTTCTATCCAAATCGGCGGAGAAGTCCCTTCCATTCTTCAAGACCCTGAGGAAAGCAATTGCGGAGCCGGCCGACAAAAGGAAGACGATACCGTGGGACGAGGATTGCTCCCCGAGCATTTGCCAAACTCAAGCAATGCCTCCACAGTCCCCTGCTCCTGTCCAAACCGCGAGAAGGAGAGTCGTTGAGCCTTTACCTAGCTTGCACGGGGGAAGCGGTGAGCTCGGTGCTGGTCAGGGAAGACGGCGGAGTACAGAGGCCGGTGTATTATACCAGCCGGGTCCTAAAGGACGCGGAGGGGCGGTACACGCCTATGGAAAAGCTGGCATACGCCCTCGTTCTCTCGGCCCGCCGACTCCGGCCTTACTTCCAAGCCCACACTATATTGGTCCTTACCGACTCCCAGCTGGAGCAAAACCTCAAGAGATTCGATCGGATGGGAAGGATACTGAATTGGGGGGTGGAACTGAGCGAGTTCGACCTACGGTTCAGGCCGCGCATGGCCATTAAAGGGCAGGCCCTGGCAGACTTCATCGCCGAATGTACCATAGAAGGGGGAAACCCCTCGGGAGAAGGCTCGGCCGCGGTAACTACCCAACCCTTATCATTCCTTTCAACTGATGTCGTTCTTACTAGCCATCCAGGGGATCGGGACACTTGGATAGTCCATGTGGACGGGTCAGCAACCCGGTCGGGAAGTGGAGCCGGGATCGCGATCCGGTCTCCCGAGGGGAGCATCGTCGAGTACGCGCTTCGGTTCGAATTCCCGGCCACCAACAATGTGGCCGAATACGAGGCCATGATAAACGGGCTAAGGCTGGCCAAAGAACTCGGGGCCGAATCCGTGTGCCTCCTCAGCGACTCGAAACGCGTCATCAACCAACTACAGGGGCATTACGAGGAGCGCGAGGAGGCGATGCAGAGCTACCTAGCCACAGCCAAGACCGTGCTGTCCAAATTCAAGAAGGCGGAGACCCTTCACCTCCACCGTTCGGAGAATGCCCGCGCGGATGCTCTATCCAAACTGGCTTCTTCCTCGACCAAGGAGTTGGGCCGCACCATCTACGTGGAGAATCTCCAGTTCCCCAGCACAGAGGAGAAGGAGGTGATGGCGATCGACGGGGACCCCACCTGGATGGATCCGATTGTTCGGTACCTCTCTCACGGGGAAGTACCGACGGACTTTGACGAACGACAAACCTTGTAGCGGAAGACACTCCGATACGTGATCCACAAAGGAGTACTTTACAAAAGACGATGGACAAAGACGGATATCCTCCCCTACCTCAAATGCCTCGGACCTCAAGAGGCTGACTACGTCCTACGGGAGGTGCACGAGGGGATCTGCGGAAATCACCACTGTGGCAAGACGATCGCCCAGAAAATCTTGAGACAGGGGTATTACTGGCCAACCTTGGTCCACGACGCAATAGAGTACATCCAAAGATGTCAGGAATGCCAGAGATTCGCCAAACTCGGCTCAGCCCCCCCGTCAGAACTCGTTCCAATTGTCAGTCCCATGCCTTTCGCGAAATGGGGGCTCGACATCATCGGACCGTTCACCTCAGGACGAGGACAGAGGAAATATTTGATTGTGGCGGTGGACTACTTCACCAAGTGGATCGAGGCCGAACCCATTGCCTCTATCACGTGGAAGAAGGCGAAGAGTTTTGTGTGGAACTCCATCATTTCCATGTTTGGAATTCCCCGAGCTATCGTTACGGACAACGGGAAACAATTCGATTCCGCCGGGTTCAAAGACTTCTGCGCAGAATGGAAGATCAAGCTCCTCTTCGCTTCGGTGGCACACCCCCAGACCAACGAGAAGGCAGAGGCTGCCAACAAATGCATCATAGAGGCCCTCCGCAAGAAAGTGGAGGACGCCGAGGGGAGTTGGCTGGAGGAACTCCCAGGGAAACTATGGTCATACAGAACGACCCACAAACAAGCCACGGGAGAAACCCCGTTCATGCTCGCGTATGGCACCGAGGCGGTGGTGCCTGTCGAAGTAGGCGAGGAATCCCTCCGCATAAAGTACTTCGACGAGGAAAGTAACTCGAAAGGCTTGGAGCTCGGCCTGGAGCTCCTAGGCGAGCGACGGGAACAGGCCTTGGCCACCATCATCCGCCAGAAGCAGAAGGTGGCTCGCTATTACAATTCCCGAGTTAGGGGAAGGAGCTTCCGCCAAGGGGACCTAGTCCTCAGAAAAGCCGCCTTCAGCCCGGAGATCACTTGTAAAGGAAAGCTGGCGGCTAAGTGGGAAGGACCCTACAAAGTCATCGAGGTCATCGGACCTGTGACTTATCGACTGGCTAATTCGGAGGGAAAGATCCTCACCCATACCTGGAATGCCGAGCACCTACAGAAATATTATCAATGAGATCGCCCGCAAATGTATCTCTCTTCCTCCATCTACCCGAATAAAATCGCCTGCGCCTATTTTCGCCTTCATATTTTGCGACCTGTGGAAACTCACTCGGCCGGGGGGGTGGGTCGATCATAAGGGTGTGGGTAACTCCCCCAGCAAGTCGGTCTGTCGATCCATCATCAGACTGGGAGTTGCCCTCCCAGCAGGCTGAACGACACCAACCGGCCGTAAGGCTGGGGGCAACTCCCCCAGCCGGTCGTTTAACCGACCGACCGTAAGGCTAGGGGCAACTCCCCTAGCAGGTCGGACCAGAGGTTGACTTCAGCTGTCGGCCTCATCGGTCAGTCACAAGACGCGGGGTCGCACCCCTCGCAGACTGACCAACCAAACCAACTGTAAGGCTGGGGGCAACTCCCCCGGTATGTTGACGAGCCAACCGGACCGTGAGCCTGAGGGATAGCACCCCCCAGCCAACCGGTCGGCCAAACATGCTGCAAGGATGAGGGGCAACGTCCCCGGTAGGACAACCACCTCATTGCAGCAAGTCCCAAAAGTGGACACACACCAAGGGGGAAGACAAGCAGTCATAGACAGAAAAAGGAGACTTCATTTCTAAAATGAAAGGAGAGGGGAGTGTTACACAACAGCACAATGACCGAGCAAACAACCCTCTCTCACTCATCATGCTGTCGGCCCTGAGGAGGCCCCCGGCGGAGACGAGGGTCCGACCCGTGTCTCACCCTCACCGTCGGAGTGCACCCGGAGCTCCTCGAAATCGATCCCCGAGAGTGGAAACCTCTTCTAGATCTTGGATTTGCAGCGGGCAACCCCCTTCTCGAACGATTCGGACATAGCCGGGGCCGCAAAAGAAAGAGCGTACTCCTCCACATCGTCCTGAGCAACTGAGCGGGGTTCACCGCCTCCAGCTCTCGGATCCGATCTTCGAGGATGGTAACCCGGCGCTGATGCTCCGCCCGCTCTACCTCGACCTCTCTGGATCTCGCGTTGAGCTGGACTAGGAGAGCTTTCTCTCTCTCTTCCGCCGCTTCCAGAAGGCTGGAGAGCTCCGGGGAGTCAGCTGCAACAACGGGGACATGGCCCTCGCCAGCTTCGGTGCGAGCCTTGGCGACCTCCATGAGCTCGGCAATCCGGTCCTTAGCCTTAGACTTCCCAACCCAAGCTAAGGCCTTCTCCCGGTCTGATTCCTCTAAAGTAGAGGAGAGCTCAGTTATCCGGGTCTCCAGAGACTTGATGCGTGCCTCGACCGGCAGACTAGCATCGCCCTCGACCCCCTCGGCCTCAGCGGACCGCACCGCGTCAGCCTTAGCCTGATGAAGGGCCTCGAATTGGCGCCTTATCAAAAGCCCCACCGAGGACAACTGCACCAAAAGACGGGATGAAATATGTGTATCAGAAACGAGGTATGCGAGGATGCCTCACCTGTTGACCGGCCTGGACCACGAAGGCTGTCACGTCCCCTCCCTGAGATACGTAGGGAGGCAGGGTACGCGACGAAAACTAAAACGTATTTGCAGGTCCACTGCGCATTGCTGGGAATAGTACAAGTAGCGTTCAACAACCAACCAACCAAAGAGCACAGAACGACACAAAGCCACAGAGAAATATTAGAAATAGAACTAACGCTGTACAATTTCACATACATCTCAGAGCATCATTGTGCATCAATTCATATAGTACAAACACCTCTCATCCCAAAAGAAAACCCAAAGTACACTTCGCTCTCTCATCACCCCTCACCACCCAACCTAAGCTCCAACTGCCAACAACAGAACTCCAACTCAACCTCCAACTTCATCTGCCATCTCCAAGACCTCACCTGAAAAGTCAACGGGGCCACGTCAACGCGTGACCCAGTAGGAATTGCCAACTTCCTCTAGTATGCTAGTATGAAAAAGCAACTATTTTACATGCATTCTTAGCAAGGTGCAAATTTGAAGAATGGAATGAGCTAAAGGAAACATGTGAATGACTTAAAGCATTGAATGCATACCATACGAAAGTACAACAACTAAAGAGTGCAACAACATAAGTAAAATAAACGCAAGGGACATGAACTATAATAGGTGATGCATATAACAAGGGTATACAACATGGAAGCTACAAGTAAAGAATGTCAAGTAAGCAACATTTAATAATGCTACAAAGTAACGAAAGTTATTTATTAGTGATTTGGACCCTAAGTAGTGGGTAGACCTTCTTGGGACTGGACCTCACCCCCAGTTGGGGTGGAACAGGCAAACTCCCCGAGACATGCTCTTACTAAAGGAGCCCTGTTTTCCCCTTATTTCCCCTTCACCTTTTCTCCCATTTCCTCATTTCTGTCACTCCCCGCCACTCGGGCAAGAACAGGAGGGCCACCAACCACCAGTCCAGCCCCTCATGTTTTCCCCACAATTTAGTGTCCCCCAATCCCCGTGTCACCCTCTTTTAAGAGGACTTAGCCATTTCGTAGCATTTAAGTTAAGTAACTAACAAACAATGCTTTTAAATGTGAACTACATTAAACTACAAGACTAGCATGCATTTTTAAAGTTAACAAAAGAAATAACAAGAAGTGACATGTAATAAAACGGAAGGACTAGCAACATGAATCATTGTCAAATTAAAGAATAGTAAACACCATAAATCAATTCTCCACCAACGTGAACCTCCCAACATAACGCTCCCAACATTTCCATTATGCCACCGCCTAAATCATTCTCCACAGCATAACCTTATGGGATATAACCCATTCCTCATGAATCACCAAACTTAGGTGTTTAGCATGCAACATAACATTTCAACATGAACCATTCTTTCAAAACATAAAATCAACTTCATTCGTAGGAACTTGCAACATGAGCCATCTTCCATATAACATCATTATCCATTTCTCAGGAAACATAGTGCAAACATAGAGGTAGCCTTCACAATGCAACAAAAATGAGTATACTTACACAACTTAAATAAAAGTACCAAATGTCATTAGGTTGTTGCAATCACAAAGATGAAGACTTTCATAGCAATTTCTACTCCAATAGCAACAACTACAACTCTAATTATCATGGCCACAAAGAAAGCAACGGCACCAATTAAATTAGCAACCCAACATAGCATACATGTCTTAAAGGAAAGCAACAAAGGCAACATAGGGCACTATGGCATAGAAATCTATAGTTTGCAATAAAGATAGCAACTTGTCATGAAAGGAATTAGTGCCTCATATGTACAACATACGACAATGAGTTAGAATCCTACTTCAAGTAACACTAATGCACATGCACAATCGAAGAAAATTTAGCATGAAGTCATAGTTTTAGCATTTATTAACATTCAGCTTGCTGGAAATTGCACAACAGTCAGATTAAATGACATTTTTCTCCACATTTTTGTATGTAACATAATACTGAAATGTAAATGAAAGTTGTAGGTATGATAGTTTTGGGTTCACAGATAAAATTTTATGGAAAAATATTAAGTGTGTGATTTATGGTGAATGGATTGGTAAAGGGTGTCAAAACTGTTCTGCAGACAGATTTCTTTATCTGTGTTCAAAGCCACTTTTGGGCATATTCTATCCAGAATTTCGACATAAAAGTCGCGATGGAATTTGAGAAAAACTTGTTAGCTTTCCAACAAGACGAAAATCAACAAAATCCAAGATGTGTGCAGGTAGTGGTGCTCGTTTTACTGAAATGTGTACAGCTTGACAGAATTCCTGGCATGTTGCACAATTCGAATTTTTACCCCAACTTTCAGTTCGAATTAGAAAAGGTGGTGAACATGAAAGTTGCTCATAACTATGAGATAAATATCATATAAAATTTTCAGAGCAGTGCTAATAGCCAATTAAGCCCAGCACTTAGTCAAGTTTCAGCTTTAATCAAGAGATGCAATTATTCAACCAAGATGAGATTTTTAATGCAACATGCCATGCAAATAACACACTAGGGAAGTTGGTTTCCTACCTCTTGTAGCTTCCTCTTCTTATCAAAATCCAAGCTTTGACTTCAAGAAAACATCTTCCCCAAACTCCATCACAAAAGCTCCAATTTGCATGCACAATCTCCTCTTTTGGGCTTCAATCAACTCCTACTTGATAGCACTTAGGATAAGGGCTTAAAAGGAGGGAAGTGATGAGATTTTCCCATGAAAAATTGAGGTAAAATGTGAGGGGAAAGGGGAAATCCGAAAATAACAAGAAATAAGATGAAAAATAAAGGAAAAAGGGAAGAAAGAGGAAGAGAAATGAATGGATTCTAGAGTTTTCTCCTCTTTCTTTCATCTTCTTTTCTTTTCTAGACTTTTCTTTTCTTTTTCTTTTTCTTTTTCTTTTCCTTAACCCTTAAGGATCCAAGTAGGACATGCCATCATGCTACTATGCACACATACACCCTCTTCAAATGACTAAAGAGCCATTACTCTACACACACCATCCCACTTAATTACTAAATAGCCATTACTTACTCCCCTCTAATATACACACACACCACAATTAATTACAATAATGTCATGTTCACTATGAATAATAATACTACCCCTATTAATAACATATCATCACTAACGCTCAAAACATTACCATATAAACCAACATTAATAAATAATGCACTATCATAGCACTACAATACATTTTATCAACTACACATACATCCAGGACATCCTCATTCAAGCAACCATATGTATATTGATAACACATTCATATAGGCATGCATCCATCCATATAGGCATACATGTAAGCAACCAATAGATAATTACTATGCACACTACATATTTACTATTCACACTACACATACACACACATGTATATACGCATACACACATCCTGGAGCACAAACATGTACACCCTACCGTGCATGGCAAATGGGCCATTACAAAGGCGGCTAGGCGGTCGCCCTTGACCCCATCCAACGCAGCCTGGTCCAGAGGAAGGCAGCAGTTCTCGGCCAGCCGTGCCGCCACTCCGCAATCAGCGAATACCGACTCCCCCGGCCCCACTGGGAAGCGAGGTCGGAGAAGGCCCTCGCCCAACTGAGGTAAATCAGCGGGAACCGAGTGGAACTCTCCCAGGTACCGCTCGTAAACCTCAGGGAGGGGGTTATGTGGCGACGATAATGGCCCGGTCCACGGCCAGGAGACCTCAGCTGAGGAGGGCGGAGCCCGACTCTCAGGCGGTAGAACACCAACCTTCTTGACTTGCGGGCGGGCCTTCTTCGAGACGCCCGACAAGGGAGAGGATGGGGCTTGCCCCATCGTTCTTTTGGAACTCGTGCCGGGAGGCGGCTGCTTCTTTCGGACCTTTAACACATGATCCCTCCTACGCGGAGCGTGCTCGGGGGTCGTGACCGGGGGAGGGGTTGGAGATGAGTCGGGGGCAAATCCACCTATAAAAAGGACAGAGGAAAGGGTCAGAACTGGCCGGGATAGCCCCATGCGTCAGCTCCTCCAAACGGCAGACGTCAACAGAACTCACCAATGGGCCAAGTGGTCTTCTGCAAGTTAAGATCATCAAAAAGTACATCGATTATCCGGTCCTTCTCGGGGATTGCCAGTAGGGTCTTCACCGCCTCGAGCTCGGCATCGGTAGGGTCGCCCAGCTCGAGAGCCAGCGTGCTAACGCTGCTCCATTAGGACGGGAAGCTCACATCCGACGGGAAGACGACGAAGATGTATTCCCCCTTCCAGAGCTTCAAGGAGCTCGGCAACCCCAGTACCAGGCTCATCTTTGGCCGAGCACTTATATAAATCCAGGCCCCTGACTGATGATGACTCAGACGGTAGAATTGGGCGAAGAGTCGGAGGGAGGGGACCACCTCCTTCAGCATGCAAAGAACGACAAATCCAACGATGGGCCCAATGGCGTTGGGGGCAGAATTGGCATAAGACCACCCTATGAGCTCGCAGACACTCGGTAACAAAAGGGTGGAGAGGAAACCGAAGCCCGAACCGAAAACACTTTTCATATACCCCGACCTCCCGAGGCCTGGGAAAGCAGATCCGCTCGTCGGATTCGGGGGCCCGGGCAGAGTAGGGGGAAGAAGATAGCTGGTGCGCATGTTCCCGATAGAGGTGGCACAGATGGATGAAGGACACCCAAGAACCTCGGAGGGCACCCCTGAAAGCACGTCCTTGTGGCGGCGAACCGCCGAGACGGACCCACCAGCCGGGTCGGGATCAAAAACGTTCTCTGGGCAGTCCAAACCAGCGGCAGAGGAGGACGATATGAGATCGAGCTCGGACGGGATTCAGCCTGACGAAAGGAGAGAAGAAAGAAGAAAAGACAATTAGAAGGGACGGACCCTCGCCCGATGGGTGGCGGTTCTCCTTTAATACGTCTCTTTCCCCCCAAGACGACCCCTCGAGTGGTGAAGATGAGCGCGTGGGGTACGTGGCGGCACCCGGGAACCAACAGCGCTTCGAAATCTGCACCTAGGGGGATTTGAACGGGCCGCCTCATGATGATCCCCATTTAATGAACCAGCCTCGACTGGAACACCTGTCAAAATCGGTAGGGGTCACATCGGCCGAGCCGAACCAGCAGGAGCGGATCGACACGACCGATGTGGGCAATTGATACGACTGATGTGGCCGAAGCCCAGAGGCTAGAAGCCCAAGATCCGGTTATGAACGAGAGGCTTGCTGGCGAGGTTGGGCCCCGACAAACAAGGCCCATGAATAAAACGCGGCCCGATTGATGAGGCCCCCGAGAAATCTCAAACCCACGATTCGACACGCTCGTAGCCAACCCACGATCCACGGAAGAAACCACTCCCCCGGGGTGTAAGGCCTAAACGCCCATGACCCTCAATCGGCTCCCCCATAACGCTGGCAGGCGACATCGTGGGGGCGGATCTCGAGGACGCGAGTGGGGGTGGACGGCGTGATGGCGTGGACAGGGGGCAATCACGGCGAGGACCCTATAAAAGGATCGGAGGGACAACGGAGCAAGGGATCGAACCCCAGGTATACTAATCCGAGGTATTCCATCAACGACCTTGGTTTTTCCTCCATTACATCTCCCTCCCCCTGCTCGCGCCACGGGTCAGTGCATCGATCTCTTCTTGAGTCGAACCTACCCCGCCGAGTCTGTTTCAGTTCCTAACCTGACTTATGCATCGGATGGAATACGGCCGGAACCAAGGTCCAGCCACCCTGACGAGTTTCTCGTCTATTCAGGAAAGAGCCGACCGAGGCGCCGAGGCTACCCCTCATCGCCCGACGACCACTCTCGCGGTTGGCGGGTGTGGCAACCGGAGACCGAGCTCCAAGTAAGGCACCGAGGCTACCCCTCGTCGCCCACCTTACCGAGACCGAGCCCATCAAAACAGAGCCGAGGCTTCCCCTCCGCTCTGCTTCAACCAAGAACTGACGCTCCGCTCGGATCCGGTACTCGACCCCGATTCCATCTCCGGCCCGCGCCGAGCGCACGCGTGCTCGGCGTACACAAGGGATCTCAACTGACCCCTTGACCACGTTGACCGCCCAATCCCTGGTCAACGATCCTGTGGTGAGAAAACACCCGTAAACAATAACGATAATAATAACAACAACCATAACATTCATTAATACCAATAACAACAACAACAACAATCTTAATAATAATAATAATCTCATTAAAATAATCTCTTCGAAATGCCATCGCTAAGCACACTAATACCACTAATCACACTCACTACACCACATCCAATACAACCACTTATATTCACTAATACATCCAAGACATGTCATAGTCAACAATATAGCCATCTTTGTAGAAAATTACTATGCACACAACAAAATTACTATGCACACTACAGAGGCACACAATCAAGCATACACTACATATCAAACAAAAATACATACCTTACTGTATATGGCACTTGGGCCATTACAGATACCGACACACACATCCACATGTCGCACTCCTTTTCGGTTGCGCGCGTGCACCCCATCATGTTCAGTGGGATTTTTTTGGCGTCGTGCACTGTGTGCACGAGTTATTTCTAGTCTATATTACAATTGAGGAGGTTATCGTATGTATTACCTATGTCACATGCCATCTGGTATGCCACATCACCACTCACACAAAAATCCCAATCACAACTTAATTACGGGTTTGCCACTGAGGCTTTTCCACCCATTTAACTCCATGTTTACAGTGTTGCTATTGAGACTCTTCCCCCCTTTGACCACAGACAATAAGCACACTGACACTTACTCTTCCGTGTCCTTTTCCACTGGGCGACAACTTTGTTCCATGTTACAATGCCACATCGTCACATATGTGATGCAACAGCACACACCATTCAAAACCTATAGCCCACTTAATCACATCTTTGCCATTGAGACTGCTCTACTTTAACCCCCTTATTTACATGTTTGCCATTGAGATTACACTCACAACCATTCTTAATTCTTATAGCTCTTGCTCCCACTGTGTTTTTTGGGGTGAATCCACTGTTATTTCTGGTCCATACTAAATTTGAATCTCCCGAGTGTGCCATTAGCCTCCGAATCTCCGATGGCGGCAGCATCGTCGATCCATTTAAGAATCCGAATCGACGCAGCCAGCCGTTCGTAATAATGCACAGCTTTTCTTATGCACCAAAAAAACAGAATTTACCCACTCGTAGATCACCATCAAGCGACGGCAGCGACGCGTCTCCCTTCGCTGGGACCCACACCAGTGCGGGTCCCAATTTCGGGTTCCGTTTTAGGGTTCGTTCCACTCACTGTCCGAACTTGAGTCGTCGTTCGTTGGCTGTTGCCTAATAAACCCCTCCTCGCTCTTCTTCTCTTCTCCCTCTTACTGCCCGAATTCTCCGGTCAGCGGCGGGCGAGGAGAGAGAAAAGATCTCGATTTTGGGGAGAGAGAAAGAGGTGGAGGCGATGGGGTCGAAGCCCTGGCTTGTGCCGGCGCCGTCGTACCGGCCGATGGAGTCCCGGTGGGACTCCGACGAGGACGCCCCCGGCCCGCGCTGCGCCCACACGCTGACGGCGGTGGCCCCCACTAAGAACCACGGCCCCAGGCTCATCCTCTTCGGCGGCGCCACCGCCATCGGGGGCGGAGCTTCCGGCATCAGTAAATCGCCCTTCCATCTAGTTGCTTTTCGTAATTTTCGATTTCTTTTCCTAAAAATTTGTTGAATTTTGGTGAGTAGGGTTGGATGGAGTGACGAATTCGGTGCACGCATATGACGTCGAGACGAAGAAATGGACCAGGTTCCAAATTTCTAGCTCAATTTCCTTTTTTTGGGTGGGGGGGTTGAATTTTTGGGATTTTTTGACTTTAATTTACTGGAAAAAGATCCCATTTTGATGGAGACCGGAATCTGGAAGCTCTTGTACTGCCAGTTTTGGCTTGCGAGAAAATAATCCTTTCAAGTGTGATATTTTAGAAGGAATTTCTTTTTTAGCTACAAATTCTGTTTGACGGAAAAGGACAGAGGTCATTCGCAGTAGAGATGTTAAGACATTGGCTTTCCATATGGATGGGCGTTGGACTTGTGTAATTTTGATGAATTCTGCTTTGTTTTTTTCGTGGGGGAGAATTTAGCTTTTAGCTAGAATCTATATCAGAATGATTTTATGAGAGTTCGACTGACAGAGGTCATCTTTTGACAGGATGCATCCAGCTGGAGAGGCACCATCACCTCGGGCTGCTCACGCAGCAGCAGCAGTGGGCACCATGGTTGTATTCCAGGTGACATATATACAAATTTCACATTTTATGATTTTTGACATGAGGATTTTATTTGATATCATTTTGGTCTAATTTTAAGCGAACATATGATTGAACGGGTTATGCTCTCTTGCTAGGGTGGCATAGGCCCTGCCGGGCATTCAACTGATGATCTCTATGTGCTTGACTTGACTAACGATAAATACAAGTGGCACCGGTAATGTCTCAATAAAACAGTGCATTTTGCATTTGTATGGAAATTCAACATATTGGTGAGGATAACACTTGTGCTATAGGCTGGTGGTTCAAGGGGCCGGTCCAGGACCTCGCTATGGCCATGCCATGGACCTGGTTGCTCAACGTTATCTTGTGTCAGTTAGCGGAAATGATGGTAAGCTGAACCTTTCTCGATTTCATCATATTGTGATGTGGCATTTTATATCTTTGAAATTTGGGGACAAGGGGGAAACTTGATTATCTATTGCTCCAAATGATGGATGTCATGAGTGAACTCTGGGAAGAGTTGAATATGCACAAAATTACAAAATAAGAATAAAAATAAATATGATAAATTGTAGTAAACACCCATTAACTATTAACGATTTCAGTTGAAGACCCCATGTGCTACCTACCATTTTATAGTTTACCCCCTTGCCGATGACTTAATTAACTTTTCCATTAAAACGGCGTCATGCGAGCTTATAAGTAATTAAAACTGAGCTAATAATATCTTCAAACTTCATTTTAATTATTTATGGATATGTTTTGCTATAAGAATTTGGAGTTATTTTTATGGATTACAGCTAGGGATTAGGATTTGAGTTAGGGTTAATGTTAGGATGATGGTTTTATTGATGGAGAAGATGGTTTTTATTTTTATTTTGATTTTTTTATTTTGATTTTTTTTTTTTTTTTTGGGGGGGGGGGGGGGGTGGGGGTTATAATGCGGATATAAGAAGAGGAGTGCTGATAGTGATGGTTTATGAGGAAGAGATGGAGAAATTAATGGTGCGGTGGATGGGTTAGGGGGTTAGGATAAGGGCGTGAGTTGATTTAGGTCAAAATTAACAGTGAGAAGGAAAAGGTTATGTGAGGTGGAGGTGATGGCCATGATGAGTGGTTGGAGTTTAAAATTTTGGATAGGATTGTTTCGAATTATAGATTGAAGGAGAAGGGGAATATAAGAAAGAAGCTGATCGGGGATGTGATTAGGGTTATTGGGGATTTTCAACTGACCCACTTATATAACTTCTATTATTTCATGCTTGGCTCATTTTAGTAGAAAACCTAACTAAACCATCAGCCATGGGCTATTATGCTAGAAAATAATAGTATAAGAGGTCTTAATCTAGAATCACTACTAGTTCATCGATGTCCAATCTAATTTACACAGATAAAATATAGGATGACAACACGTAACTACCTGATCTAGGCTTACGACAATAATATAATACGAAAAAGAAGCAACACCGTTGGCAACGAGGCTTCCATGGATGTCCATCACTCTCTCCTCTAAAGTGCTATGGTTGCTCTTTGTCCCTCCATCCCTCTTTCATACAAGATCATGTAATAACTGGCAGTGCTTCTTGCTATCTGATCCACACATGAATACGTGACCATTTTACATCTTAATATTTATAATAGGTTATGTACATGGACTTGGGATACCATGTCTGCATTGCATGGATGAATATCCATTTTTTGAATCCCCAGGAATGACTTGAGTTGGTTATATTCATGCAGACTTACATGTCTAAATGTTTTAATCTCATTTGTTAACACTCAGAGTATAGTTTAGAGTGGGTCATCTGAGGAAATCCACTTTTGACTGCGTGTGCATGCATATGCATCACCTGAATTTGGTCGTATATATATATTTTGCATAGCCTTAAAATATTCTCCATTACTACTAAATTTTTCTTTGAAGCACCTGATGAAATGTTAGCCTCAACCTCACTTGTTAATAGATGTCAAAGTTATTTTATCATAATTAGTTTCAATCCATGTCTTTGCCTATCTTAGCTTTGTCTTATAACGTTATGATACCACTTGGCATGCCTAGAACATGCCCACAAAACCTACACCAGAGAATTCCATGTAAGGAGTATGGCATGTTTTGTGTATGCTTGTGTTGAGATTTATATTTGGGACTTGCTGAAATTACTAGCATAATTGACATGGCTATACCTTGGCAATTCACTTATATTGCGATATAAGGATAACAAACACTAATTGTTAACTCGCTCCAACGTATCAACTTGTCATGTTAAAGTTGATTATGTGATGCATAAACTGTGTGTTGAGATACACACAAAGCATTTGCCTTGCGGTGCAAGGCTGGTTCAATGGTTCAGATAATGGAATTGTATATTTCAAGGAAATGCATTGCACATTGATACCAAGAAACTGAAAAGCAGCTCCAAAGAGAGTACATGTTCTATGAACAAAATCTTGAGAATGTCTAGAAACCAGAATAAGTGGATAAAACATAGAAGGGGATGGGTCAAGTGTTAATAGAGATCTGATGTATAGGTAGATAGATGCGTCATATGTATACGAATGGATAGTGGAATGCTGGTCACATATACAATACACAAAAAAGGGAACGAGAAGAGGATACAGGAAACATGGGTGGTAAGGTGTGATGAAAGATTTATTGTTGGTTTGATGCCCTTTTTCCATTATTTCACACGCTTTCAAACATCAGATATGAAGGCAGAAGAATCAAACTTCTTTGCTTCTATTGCTATCAGCATCACATACCCATAAAGAACCTTTAATGTCTCTAAGTTTCCACTTCTGTAACATACTCGGGAATATATTTTTCTTTTTCTTCTTCTTCTATATGCAAGCAGACAAGAGCTAGCATGCGCAGAAATGTGCCAGATCAACAAAGCTCATGAGCTGGCTATCTAAAACCAGGTTACTGATGAATTGGATGGGAAAAATGTTTCATATGACTAGCACCATCACTAAGAGATGTGGCATTATATGATTTCATTGAGAAGAAGACAGATACTGCTCCATTCAGCTCATGCAATGTTTGCCTCTATGCTTGTTCATAAATCATTTTTTCAGCAAGATACATGCAAAGGTTGAAGTTTATTCATCAATTGAGAGAAATTTATTGGAGAATACTATTCTTGGAGCATGGACAGGAGTTGTTTGACCGCGGGGTTAATAGTAGTTAGAAGGTGAGCAATAGATGCAGATCTTGAGAAAGATTTACTTTTTTTCTCTTTCCAGTACGGATGAGGTTCCTCCCTGAAACAGTGATGGCGAGCGATGTCCAACGCTGCGATTCATGTAGGCATAATTCTTTATATGGGCAAATGCACTGCATTAGGAGCCGGTTAACGCTTGCTTAAAGTTGTTTGAAGATCATGCATAGCAATCTACTGATCAGGAAGGTTGCTTCAGTAATTCTAGCTGGCAATTTTTCTGGTTTCCAATTGAATATGTTTGTTTTACTCCAAGATGTGTGAATATTGCTGTCTTCAGTAGGAAAGGGTGTGCCTTAAGAACTCTAAATATATGGCACAGAGGAAGGTGTGGAATGAGAAATATTAAGAATTTAAGATGGAGTTCATCATTGTCAAAGGAGCAGGGGGTGAAATAGTAATTGTAAAAAACTAGGCTTTTCAGATTAGGAAGGTGTCATTTTTTAAAACAAATGACTGAATAATACACAACAACAAAGCACTTGGATTTGCGGATACTGAAAGGCATTTGAGAAGAGTAAACATATCATGGTTCTATATATATTAGGATGTGCTTGAAGAGAACTAATGATCCTCTGGGTACGGAACAACAAGAGGAGAATCATTCTCAAAAGTCTTAAGGAAATTTATTGTACCAATGAGGGGATGGACGAACCGGTATAGTCTGATTATCAAGATGATTAATGCATAGTGGAGGAAGGGAAACAGGTTTCAAGAGAAAGCTGTGATTACGGTACTAAAGCTATCAGTGCTGATATGACTGAGAAGGAAAGTGCAACAAATTGAGAGAGTGCAGAGGAGGTAATTCTGGGCTCCTTCTCTCATGGTTAATACCAATCTATCTATACACACATACAAGAGAGAGGCAATGTTTTTTTATTTGTACTTGGGCTGGTTGGGCTGCTTGAATCTACAAAAGTTATCATTGTTTGACTCAATTACTTTTGTTGACTTTACGTGCTATTTTGATTTATATGTCATCAACTGGGCTCACTGATTTTTGTCTGATTGCTTTCCTTACAAATAACCTCCTAATGAATCTCGCAGAAGATGCGTGACTAATGATTGGTCTTTCTTGATGACTTCAGTAATACCGGCTTATGGTTAATTCTTCTTTTGTAGGAAAGAGGGCTCTATCAGATGCTTGGGCTCTGGATACTGCACAGAAACCTTACAGATGGCAGAAACTTAATCCTGAAGGCGACAAACCCACTCCTAGAATGTGAGATTATACCCTTTTAAGTGCTATATTTAGTTGACTAGTCCTTTAGATGACAATGCATCTCTACCCAATTGCCACATGGGAAAGTATTTGCTTCCACTCAACTATGAATTTTTTGGATACATCTCTCAACAAAAGATTGCCACGTCTGGCACACTTGGACATGCCACGTGTGTCCATTTGTGTTCGCTTATAGATACGTACATTGTTATTCACCTTAAAATTACATACAATGTATAGTCTGTTATACCCTCTCTTGACATGTATTACTAAAAATCTGTTCTTTTATTACACACACATAAATGAGTATCAGGTGGCCAAGGAGGGGGTTTCCTCCTTGGCCACCGTCTAGGCCGCTCACACCCCCATGTGGGGGTGTGGGGCCCACACTCATGATGGGTGATGGGCGGCCTAGATGGTGGCCAAGGAGGAAATCCCCTTCTTGGCCACCTAATACCCATTTATCACACACTCACAGACATATATACATATGTGTGTGTATGTGTTTTTTATAGTGCCAACACATGTTTATATAATTTGAGTTTGCATCTTTGAAAATATACATAGCAATGTCATTGTGTCTAGAGGTTGGATGATTGATGTGCTGATCCCACTTACTCCCATGTCGGACACGTACAAAATAAATGAAATGTTTAAATATTAAAGGGTCCCTCCACCTAATACCAATTGGTTTTGGGTTGGATACTAACTAATACTTAACAATTGCGGTGTGAGCCCAGTGTTAAGGGTAATGTGATGTGTTATTAGCAAGACTACTGTTAGAGGCCTAGTATGGGCTGAGTCTCTAACAAATGGTCTAGTGTTAGAGGCCTAGTATGTGATGGGTATCTAACAAATGGTATCAGTGCAAGTCATATGCTACGACCCACCTTACGAAATGGACAGCCTGGTGAAGGAGCGACATAAGAGGGAGCGACATGGTAAAAAGTTACAGTGTGCCGCTTAGAGTGGGCATTCCAGAGTGGACCGTCGTGGACGGAGGTTATCAGAAGCGTGGTGGTATGTTACGATCCCACTTACTCTCACATCAGACACATACAAAAGAAATAAAATGTTTAAGTATTTGAGGACATCTCCACTTAATACTAATTGATTTTGGGTTGGATGCTAACTAATACTTAACAATTGGGGTGTGAGCCCGGTTTTAGGGGCCTAGTATGGCATGTGTCTTTACAATGCTAGTGTTAGAGGGCTAATATTGGCTGGGTCTCGAACAGCATCATAACCATACACATTGTAATTCTATCCGCAAAAACACCATCATTATCAATAATGAATTATTCCAATTTGCTCTTCTTCTTTTGAATGCTTTATAATGATAGAAATATGTTAGCAAATCTAGTCACCCCGGGACACTCTAGGCTTAAAAAGATCGCCTTTTATCTTCTCACTTATCATATCAAGGAGGATTGTATTGACATTTTATGAATAGGGACAAATGTAGCATGCAAAATGGGTACTTTGCATGAGCTTAATTTTTTAAGTGTCTTATAACAAGAGGTTCAATGTGTACGCAGCATAACAAGTCCAGATAATGGATGGATGATCGCCTTATAGCTAACAACGTGATCAGTGTTATAAAAGGCGGTTTCATTATGCGCGCGGTCTAGGAGTGCATAGCGCATACGCAGATTATGCGGCCGATTATGCGGTTTACGCGGTTTACGCGAAAATGAATAATTTAGTATATAAATAAGCAATAAGTTTATGTATATGTGTTTGTGTATATTAAATTAAAAAAGATAGGAACAAGGAAAAAATCATATCAAGTTTTAAAAGTATGGATACTAAAACATCAGCGTCATTATGACGATTAATACATAAAATAACTAACGTCTACCGTTTAAAGCAATCTACACACAAAACATAGCTATTTAGTTTTACGTCCAAATAAAAAGCTTGTTAAACATAAGCACTTTAAAATTAAAAAAACTGATATTTATGTTTAACGGGTCGTGTTTCTTAATGGGTTGGGATTTTTTAGTTGCCGATTATGCGCCCGCATATTCACATATGCGGTCAAATAACATTTATGCGACCGATTATACGACCGACCGCATAATTCAACCGCATATCTTAATTTTCATGCGGTCAAAGGCCGCATCCTTATATGCGGCCGCATATAACTTGTTTTAGAACATTGAACGTGATACAACTAAATTATTAGATGCATCATCGGACACCACTTGCATTATATGTTTTTCTTTTAAATCATCAAATGTTGCATTCACCAAGTCATAAATGTATGTATCATGTGTATCACTAGAATTTCCAGAATCTTATAACATTGTCTATCCGTAAGCTTGAATAACTGGGCTCATGGTGCTTCTACCCCTGAACCAGCTAACAATCCGTCATAAACAACCATACAGCTTGCAAGACAATGACGAAATTTAACATAGCCTTCTTTGAAGCCACATCCATTGAAAGATACTTCTCACCGAGCTTGTATACAGAGGACCCTTTAAATTTGGTCCATACTTACCCACTAAATCCACCCGCACAAAAGAAGAGTGATGCATAATACTGAATGTCATCCTAGTCTCAAATATGCACCAAGCGATATACTCGCACACATCTTCTTTTGCGGTCTTCTTTCAATAAACATTAACAGACATTTGCACATCCTTTCCCTTATACTTCCTTAATATTGGTTGCCAATGTACATGCTTGTTCATCAGACCTTTGATCTTTGGACCAATTGAGCAAGAACTATTTTGTGAATGCTCTTGCCATATGGTCTCCATTTCAGGTTTCTCTTTTCCAATGCCTACATCACTGCGAGTTTGAACTTTTACTTATTTTGCCTCGTTCGATGCTTGTAGATATTCTAATACGTCCTTCGCCTTCGTCCTATGATCAGCAGTTCCTGCAAAGGTGTACAATTTCCCAATTTTTCTCACTAGATGCACTTTACCACCTGTCACAATATGTTCACAAAACTTGCACCTCACTTTGTTTCTTCCTATTTTTTTCCACCTCACGATGGATGAAGCACTAGATGCTCTCAAAGGTATTCGATCACAGAACCAAACATACACAAATAAAGATATAAAATTATGCGTAATTGAACTTGAGTCAATTGACTAAATACATGTGGGCAAACATGAAACATTCAAATATAACACGTTTAGTTTATCTAGATTATCGATAATCATATGATGTTCTATCATTGCTTTCAAATTTGCTTTCTTTACATTTTAAACAAATTATGTAGATAACTAATTATTTTATTTACAAATTACATGTATCTCTACGCATGCATAATAACAATCAAGGTTTGAGGTATCGGCCGAAACCCTAGGGTTTCGACAATATCATTTTGGTTTCGGAGGCAACCGAGACTAAAACGTCCAGTCTTTCTCGGTTCCGGCCGGAACCCTAGGGCTCTGGCTAGTTTTGCTCGATTTTGACCGAAACTAGTCGAAACCCTAGGGGTTCGGCTTGAAAACGATAACTAACATGTCCCAAATTGAAGAACTAGACAAAAAAGAAGTGGAGACGGGAAAATATTGCAGAAAAAAGAAGAAAAAAAGGAAGATGATGAAGAAATCAACTTACCGCATTGACGAAGTCCTCACCCGCCGTCTCGCCGCCTCGATGAACTTCTCGTCGCCCCGCCTTGACGAACTCCTCGTTGCATGCCTCGATGGCCTCCGTGAAAGAGTATCATGAGAGAGAGGGGGAGGAGGGAGAGAGAGCAGAGAGGAAGAGAGAGGAAGACGATCGATGCTTGCTGATCTTGGTTTTTTGTAAATTAAAGTGGAAGATTTTTTTGGGCAAACTTGTAAATAAGTGGTAGTGCATGGGTAAAACGGTGGGTGCGCAAATCAACACCGGTTGATTGTTTGGCAAACTTGTAAATAAGTGGTATGTGCGCAAAACAAATGGAGGGTGCACAAAGCAACTTAGATTTTTTGTGGCAAACTTGTAAATACGTGGTATGTGGGGGGAGAGTAAAATGGTGGGTGCACAAATCAATTTCTCCTACTAAATACTAATAATGGCAGACTTGTAAATAAATATATATCTACAAATTTATAAATACATTTTAGTAATACAAATTAGATAAAAATTTGATAATATATGATTAATACCTTATTTTTTAAGTATTTGATAGTATTTGATATGTTTTAAGAATTTAAAACTATCGTTATAGACGAAATGAAACCCACTTCCGAAACCACCGAAACTGACGACATTGATACCAATACCTAAACTTTAGGAAGATCGATACCGAGACCGAGACCTAAAACCTTGATAACAATAATATCATCATCATCTTATTCTTTCTCTTCTTTATTTCTTCAACTCGTTGTTCTACTTAGTCCCTACTCCCTTCAACATCTTCTGTTGTTGTCTGCTGCAGTGCTACACCCTGCGGTCAAGATAGCATGCAAAAGCAACATCATAAGAAGAGGCAAAAGAAATAAAAGAAGTAGGTAAAAAGAAGTGGTAGAAGCAAAACAAAGAAGAACAAGCAACAAGAGCAAAAAATACACACAACAAATTCATAAGCTTTAGTAATCTCTATGAGGACGAGGAGAAAGAAAGGATCAGATCAAATTTGGTTCACGATTTGCTTTTTGTCGCCGCTGATTGGGCCGAAATGGGTTTGAATCTCGAATCACTTTGGATCAGATATAGGGACTCAAACTCCTTTAATCAGATCATTTGCGAGAACATTAGGTGTCGCCTCCTCTTTCTTGAACTTCAACGACATTCGAGTTGGGAATAAAACTATAGTTGTCAGTTGTCACCTAATTCTCTAACTTTTTGAGTCAATATTAGCAAATTTTTGTGCTTTTTGATCCTTTTAAGGAAAATGAGATGCGGCTTTGTCCAAAAATTGGTCCAAATCTGATTCACGGAATCATAATCCTGAAAAACTGTATTAGCCGATTCTTGGCCAACACTGCCGATATTGATCAACATCTGTCAAAAAATTTTAAGACAGCAAACAAACATATTGTACCATTAGTTTGATAAACATATTGTCCGTATTGACCGATATGTAGATCACTGATTGAAAGTTTTGAGACTGCCATGCCCGGCATGTTTGTTCGTGTATAGGACTAGCAAGGAGGCCATTCTCACAAAGATAGATTAGAATAATTTCATTTGTTACTGGTAGTTTATGAGTTCAAAACCTGCATTCCTCCATTATCTCTTAGATCTTGTCATCTGTAATATATTCTGTCTCTATCCTTTTCTTTGTTTTCTTAAATTTTGTGTCGAATCATATTACCAGTTTTTAATTCAATTGTATATCTAATGGTTTGATAGAGATATAGAAGTATGGGCATGCATCAAGCAAATGCAGAAGGTCCAGTTGATTGGTCCAACTAGCAGGGGCCTGCCCTCAATAGTTGTGCTTAATGAGCACATACAACTAAGCGGACTTATTACTAACATTGAATTGAAAAAGCGAGGTCTGCCATGCACCATATGACAGTCGGATGTTACCCTCTCCAGGAACATGTGTGACTTTGGCCTTCTCAACATCTTTTGACCAAACAAAAACTTTGCTGGGAAGGTTGGCACCCGCACCATACAGTCCCCCACATCTTCTACAACCCAAAGGCGGTTGGTCTGGAAGACAAACTTAGCATGGTTAATAACATGACAAGGTTCAATGTAATATCACGCAGAGGGAAACTCCTAGCAATGACAAAAACATACTTAATGGTTACAGAGCCCTTCTACCGCAGTCTTCATAAACTGAGCCATTAAAGCCTTTCGACAACCCAGCTGCAAGGGTCCATCAAATCATGAACAGTGTAGGTTTAAAGAGGACC
Source organism: Scilla litardierei (assembly GCA_030789695.1). Classification (NCBI taxonomy): domain Eukaryota; kingdom Viridiplantae; phylum Streptophyta; class Magnoliopsida; order Asparagales; family Asparagaceae; genus Scilla; species Scilla litardierei. The sequence goes on along the minus strand of CM061137.1, from coordinate 10,267,216 downwards.
TGGCAGGTCCAGACCATTGCCAGCTTATTGAAGTCAACTGTAGCGAGCTTCTTGCAATTTTGTGGCCGGTTCGAGATCTTTGCATGCAACATGCAATCTAGTTTTCCAGTAACTTATTGTCACTAATATGAACAAATTCCTTTTCCGTATAATAAACTTTGTAGCTAAACACAATGGAAAAAGAAACGAGAACTGAAACTAAGAGGATGCACATAATTTAATGGTTTGCCAACAACTCAAATTTTTTAATAAACTAAGATTGCAATTACTAAAATGTAAATCCTAGTTTTGGATAGTTGGCAGTAGAAGACTAAATAAAAGGAAGGGGATAACAATGGTGGGATCAGACTTTTGTATCTTCGTTTATACCTGAACCAATATAGTTTCTTTCTTGTTAAAATCTTAAGAGATAGTATTGTAGAGGTCAAGGTTGTTAAAGTTGGCTCGATTGAGGCGCTGAATGAGTATTGGTTCGGCAGCCGAGCTATCTTGTGTAGAGGTATCTCGCATGTGTTCGAATCCAACCTATCTAACTCTGCACAAGTCAAATACGAGAATGCCGAGCTATTGGACTTCGACAGTGCATTGGTTCCTCGGTTCGGAGGATCGGCGGCTCAGTGGATCGGCAGCTCTACAGTCCGAGCTTTGGATCGCTCGGATCGCTCGGCTTGGCACTTCGATTACTCAGTCTTCAGTAGGAAGCTCGGCAGTATGGAGGGGGCCCACTATAGGGCGGCGTCCTATTTATTGTAGAGTTGCGATAGGTTTGGAATTCCGTGAAAGGCGGGATTCGTATCTCTTAGGGATCACTCTTCAATGATGACACCTATTGTACTAGGGCTATATATAGTGTGTTCTAGACGAGGGGTTTTAAGGTGTGTAACATAGAGACAACTTTGAGCAGCCATTTGTGAGAGCGAATTTTGAGAGATTGTTGAGAGCTTTTAGAGAGAATTTGTGTGCTTCTTCTTTGTTGAGAATAGAGAAGATTTGTATTCATCATTTCCTTTTGTAATAAAGCTCTTTGGTGTTTCCTTGGTCGGCATATGGCTTAAAGTAGTTATCTTTTATAGAGCTTTTGTTGATTGTTGGGTTGCTTGTCCTCGTCTCGATTGTCCGATGGTCCTTGACTTCTGTGCTCTGCACAACAAAAGTTGTGCAATTTACAAAATCTAGTTACTCAGAAACTTGTCACATGGCTTAAAACTTGGGTTATACTGTAGGTGAACTATGGATTTCCATTTTTTTGCATGGGATCCAACCCAGAGGATTGAACATCCATGGATTGGAAGATATCTAATTAGAATCGCAAGATCTGAGTTGTTCGACTCTCTGTTAGGCAAAACTCATATAATTCGTGTATTATTCGCGTACTTTATGAGTTTAATGAATTTTGTATGCGTACATGTCTATATCTAATCTATTATACAATTGAGGGATGTTTTTGAATGTCTTTGCTGACCAGGACAAAAGGGTAGGTAGAAAGACTCATGTGATTGAATCTTGAGGAATCAATGGGTATGATGAGAGTTTGTGAAAATTTTGGGGGAAAAACTCAACAATTTTAAGAAGAATTAAAAAATTTACTAAATTTTGGGAGGAACTAAAATTTTAAAATTTGAAGAGCTAAATCTGAAGAGAACTAAATTTTATGGGGAACTAAAATTTTGGAGACCTAAATATTAATTTAAAATTTTGAAGGAAACTAAATTTTTGAGAAAACTAAAATTTTAAATTTTGGTGGAAACCAAATCTGGAGGGAACTAAATTTTGAGGGGAATTATAATTTTTTGAGAGGAACTAAATCTTCTTATGTGAACTAAATTTTAGTTTGAATTTGATAAAAAAATTTGTTGGGAGGGAATATTTTAAACGAGGCTGCACATTTGGGGGGTGATTTTGAATGGGTTGAAAGTTTTTCGGAAGATCATTTTGAATGCCCAGTGACCATAGGTCACGGGCTATGACTAGTAGTTCATTAAAATAATACTTCGTATTTTTCTCAATGTTGCAAGCATTTAATGCTCAAATGCATAATATAGTACTCCAAATTGGAAGAAATAAATAGGCTAACAGTCTCATGACTTGTGTAAGGCTTATTTTTAAATTTGATGTGGGTTATTTCAATTTGTATTCAATGTTTATTAATGATTATTTTCTTCATGATTTTACAATTTTAACGAATCTTGAGTTTTATTTGATTAAATTTATGTTAATTTAGGACTATCTTTATTGATTTTTTCTTGTTTTTGTTCCTCATGTTATTTCTTGATTAACGAATCATATACTTGTATGTCTATGTTTCCAAACAATTAACGCCTGTACCTTATTGCCGAATTTGCATCCATTTTTAAAAAAAATTAGTATGTCTGCCGTTCCATACTTTTGACATATGCCGAATGACTAATAGAGATCCAATTATAGTTTATAGATCGTAAAATCTAATTTTATCTTGATCAGTTATCTAATCACGTTGCAAAGGCATTCTGTGATCCAGATTGTAAAGTCAAGGGTGCAAAGCTGTTAGTTGCAAGCTACTGGCGATGTTGAAATATATTCATTTCTACTAATAATACTTATTTTAAAAGTCGACTTACGAGACATAAACAGTCATTTTCGTACAAAAATATATCCAAGTGTAGTGCATCCATATTTATGTATAATTGCTATATAAATTTGATGGTTTCTTATGTAACGAACTACTACTAGATTGATATATGCACTTCTGTTGGGTAGCTAATGCTCTTTCATCATCTTTGCTAATGAATGTTAAACCTAGAGAATGCGGATTTTCTCTTCACATTTATGTTGTGCCATGGCCCATGGCTATTCACTTTTTATATCTCAGTACATATTTTGTCTGTTACTGTCTGTACAGCCACTCGATGCCTGCATGTTTTTTTGTACCTTAATCTTGGAAAATGAGTGCATTTAACCTAGTATTTGATGTTTATACTATCACTGAAAGAAACATTGCTTCAGTGGGCTTATGCTGTTAACAGTGTGGTCCTAGTTAATTCCTTCATGATCTGTTCTTTTGTTACATGTTACAGGTATGCGGCAGCTAGTGCACGTTCAGATGGTATGCTCTTACTTTGCGGTGGAAGGGACACATCCGGAGCAGTATATTTTCTTCACCTTTTGTTTTCACCAAGGATATTTGCTATGTTTTCTCCACTTGAAGTTATTATACTAGTTTTTCAGTGTAAACAATAATAGCACTGCCGAATTTGATCATATTCAGCAGCGGATATAAGCATGGTGCGTTTACATAGCATAAATGGCAAGCTAACTTTTATCCTTGCTCATTATATTAGAAATATAATGGTTAATTTGTTCAAGGGCTTGAATGACTTGACTCCACAGGTCAAACCCCAGGTGGACTTTCTGTTCAATGATGATCTACTTCAGTCTTCATGCATTTCTCATTCTGTTTTCTACTATGTTTGATCAATTAAGTAGTGTAACGATTATTTGGCTAAGTCATTTAGGCTGTAGATCAGTATAGTGAGTTCCGTGATTTTTCCTGATCCAAGGATACAAGATCAGGCTAAGATCTTGTATCAAGGTGCACGAGTTATCTCTGGATGTTGACCGGTGAAGTCTAAAAAACCAATGATCATTTCCTTAGATGTTGTTTTAAGCTGCATGAGTTATCTTTGGACATTCCATGGCCAAATGTGAATAATGCCATATGTGAACATCCCTCCACGTGGATGTAAAGTGTAAATCTATCACGTTACCCTGTTTCATGAGGTCCCGGATTCAGATCCTATCAATTTCAGTTCAGAATATCTCCTTTTTGTTTTGTTTTCAAATTGTCTTGGAAGCCTTTCCATGTGCAGATCCACATTTGGGTGTTCAGTGTTAAGTTTGCTTGATCTACATTAATTAGCCACATGGTTCCAGCTTTCCAGCTTAAGCTTTTGTTGAAATGGTATCTAACAGTTACAGACACAGAAGTATTTTTCTGTTCGAAAGTGTGGACATTTATTTCTTTTTGATTGCATTTTGCAATATCTAACAAAAGGGTTGTTTACTTGCTGCTTTATGATAGAAATACAAAATTTTTAACATGGGAATTCAACTGCCTTTCAGTTTCAAATTGCTTTGAACTTTTTGACACTCGCATTATGTTCGATCTTGCAGTAAAGAACTTTTCCATTTTCTTGTGGACTATGAGCTCAGCTCATTCTGTGAATAAGCATGCAGCATTTGATGTTCTTATTTATTTGTCATTTTGCAAGCTCCTTTTGCACTTATTGAAAGATTAGATTTAGTTTTTAAGGTTTGCTATTAAGCGCAATAAATTTTTAATTGAAAGAATTCCAATTTTTAACAGCCATTGGCAGATGCTTATGGGCTACTCATGCATACAAATGGCCTGTGGGAGTGGACTCTGGCTCCTGGCGTGTCACCCTCACCTAGGTATCAGCATGCAGCGGTATGTCGTTAGTAAATATTCATATGGTTCTCGGTGTTAGAAGTATATTCCATTTTACTGTACTAATAAAAGGGATGCTTTTGTAATATTGCTTTGTACTTTTCTCTCAAAGGAGAGTATATCTCCTCTGCCATAGGCAGATAGATCCATGAATTTCTATATGCTCGACTAGTTACATATGGATAGCATGTGTGAAGCATTATCCTTCTAGCTGTGTGACTATGAGGTATTGTTTGGATAAAATGTTCACCACCAAATTATTTAGCTTGTTGCAGTAGTTTTTGTGACAGGTCTTTGTTGGTGCTCGGTTGCATGTAACTGGAGGTTCCCTTAGGGGAGGACGAGGTATTGAAGGTGATGGTGCAATTGCAGGTTTAGTCCAAACTAGTATTATTCCACCTTTTTATTTCTGTATATGTCCACCTTTTTATTTCTGCATATGTTATGCAATTTTCCTATCAAGTGTTTTCTTTGTGAAGTGCTGGACACTGCCGCTGGGGTATGGTTGGATAGGAGTGGCATTGTTACTACTGCATCCCGCTCCCACAAATCTTCTCCAAATGACCGTGATCCCTCTTTGGAGCTCTTACGCCGTTGCCGCCATGCAGCTGCGTCCATTGGGTCTCAGATATACGTACATGGTGGTCTCAAAGGAGGTAGTTTGAACTTATTTAACATTCTCTAATGGATTGTGGTTAGATATGTCAAGTGATGATCTTTGATTCTTCTTTTCTAATCGTTACATTGCCACCAAAATCGGTTGCATATTGCACCCCTAATGGTTATTCAGTGATCTCACTTGGAGCATTACAATTCATTCATATTTCTTATCATTTCTTCAATTTCTATATATTGGAGAAGCTCATCTGATTCTAACTCATCAAAATGAACTTGTTTACTTGTAAGTCAATATATGTTTCATGTTTGTATGCGTTCACACGTGTTTTCCCCATCATTTCCACAACGGCCATTCAGTTACTTCCGCCATGGAACCTGACTCTAGAACAGTACATGTATTTAATGGATCGTGGATGACCTGAGATATGTTGAAATGAATATGGACTGAGGAACTTAAAAAGGATATGGTAGATCATGATCTGACCAACCAGCTGATTTTTAACCATGGTTGTGGAAGGTGCATGTAAAAAATAGCAGCACCTTGCAGCGACACTTAAGCCGCAAAAAGCGAAAAAAGCACCAATAAAAAAGGAAAATACATAGGGACAAAAAAACCATAACAATAAATAAAGAAAGTGGAAAAAAGGAAGATATGAAAGGAAAGTTGTACGCAGGTCTTTTTATTGGTTAATACTATTGACGTGTAAAATTGGTATATATAATTCAACATAAGAAGACAATTCATTGAAATATAACATATTCCAAATCTCTTGAAGTGGGGCTAAATGTGCTTTAAAAAGCAGAAATGGTAGGCAATGGCTATGTGGAGCTTTATTGTGCTTTATACAACCATGACAAAGCTGAATAGATAAAGGATTAATGTAGTGTCCCCAAAGTTTGTGCGAAGTTGATGTTGTTCTATCAGTTATTCTCTGTTCTGTTTTATGGAATTATGGGCTGTCCAATTCTTTTTTTAGAAACCTTAAATGAACTCCACCGATGTCCGAAAATAGTCAATTTTCATGCCGTCTCAACATCATGACATCGATATCTCAACTGAGTTCATTCAGATCATTGCTCATAGTACTATCTGGCAAACACACAATTCTTTTAGGGTATAAACTGGATCATTTTTTCTAACCTCTTCAGTTTGGGATTTGTAACGCCCCAGACTTGGGTACCGTCACACTGATATTAGTTTTGCAGGTCTTGCAGTTAACAGTGAAGTCAATACAAAGAATAAACATGAAATATTTATAAAAAGAAATGGAAATACTCATTTATTTCATTTTCCAACGAGATACAATATTTGAAGCAAAAAAAAAACCACACTCATCTGTAAAGTACTAAAGGAAAATAAATAAATTATTAAAATAAAAAATGTTAAGTACTCTCCTGCTGAATCCGATAGCTCAAAACTCTGCATCTTCGACTGGGAACTCGGACTTCTCATACTGTAGAGCCTCCTCGTCAAAATACTCGTCACATAGCGGAAACAACAGAAATTGAACCACTATTAGTAGATTAAATTTATACTAAACAGTTAATTGTTTATCATGCAGGAATTAATAGACATGCAGTGGAAAATATATAAACAAGAGGGTACTAACATGGCATAATCTAACAATGGTACATGTCCTAGCAACGAAAATGAAACAATAAAAAGTTTGTATTGTGACTTATAATGGAAGAGTATGATGTACAACATGAAGTCCTCCTTGGACCATGGGTGTAACCCCAGGCCGAGTTCAAAATCGTTGGAACACGTAAAGAACTCGGGATCTTAGAACAGAGGGAGACGAAAAGAACGAAGATCTTCCTAGACAGGGACTGTAAGCATTACTCCAATCACTTCCTCACCCTCTCAATGATAAGTTTCCCACAAACCCGTGTTGTCAAGTGTGGTTGTTCTAATTCTAGTTATATCTGGTATCATGTTTATGTCTCTAGTCTCCAAAATATATTATTAAGAAGCTATGCATGGTATTATGTCATGTCTTGTACAAAAAACAGGTCCACAAGTATTATTTTATATTCATGTTGCATAACCCTTAATCATATAATTTAGTGTAACCAACAGCTCAATTTTATAATCATTCACATGTCTAGTCTCACATTTAGAGATATTATCCATTTAACAATTAACGCCAACAATTTTAAGAGAACACATTAAAAGTTTGTGGTCTACCTGCCTAGAGGGGTTGCTCGGACCAACAAGTGCATACACGAAATAACCAATTTTGGGCCGAAATAATTTAACCACTAGTGTAACAAAAGCATACAAAACTTCAACAATGCAACTGGGTAATAAGCGTGCAGGCAATTGAAACACCAGGCAACAAGACAAACACAGGCAATTGAAACATCGGGCAACAAGACCTGAAACGACAACGAGACAGGATCCAAAACAACAAGCAACAAGACCCAAACCAGCAGGCAGATGGGACACAAACCAACAAGCAAACGGGACAAACCCAAGCACATAAACAGCACGTAGATAAGACCCAAAACAACAAGTAGATATGACTCAAAACATCAAGCAACAGTCGATAACACAAATAACCATAGAACAATAAACATAGAACATGCTGCAAAAACCCAACAATGGATCGATAACCCACAACTACCACCAACAAAGAGAAGACCGAACAACCAACTAACCGAATAACCATGGCCAAGCCTGCCATACTGGTGGCTAACCACAACCTTAGCATATCATAAAGGAGCAGAGAAAAATAAATCTTATATACCGAACAATGGCAAAGATCGTCGTAACCCTAGGATAGGTGTCAAAATACTCATGGGGGAATAATCCCCTTCAAGATGACCCATGAATCATCATCTCCTTCTCCACTAAAACCCACAAAATAAATAATTAAAAATTTAGTAAAAATCGAACCTACCGTGCACCGAATTCGCACAAAGAAGTCCAAACAAAAGCTTAGAAAAATCAACCGAAATCTCCAAGAAACCAATTGATCAAAGCCACAAGTTTGGAAGAGAGAAGATAATTTTCACTTGAAACAAAACCCTAAAATTGATATCGTTTAAATAGAAGAGAAGATGTGCAGAAGATGAAACCTATCACGCGTAGAATCGGAGTTCGAAGTTGACGAGGATTTCTCACAAAAGGGTCGCGACGTCTGAGGATAAGGCTAGGGGGTTTCGAAATCGTCGCTGTCGGTTGGATTGCCCGCCGCTGCGAGCTGAACGAGCGGGAGAGGAAGAAAGAGATCGGTTGAGGGTCGGGTGTCTGTGTTTTAGTTAGGATTTGGGTTGGGGTTTTCTTTTAAGGGAAAAGGGCCGGTTGGGTTTGGGCTCAACAACAGAGAGGAAAAACAAAAAAAGAAAGATGAAGAAAATGTGAGAATGGGCCGAAACTGGGTCAAACAAAAAGAAAAGAAGGGGAAAGGAAAAGAAGAAAGAGAAAAGAAATAAATTGCTAGAATTAATTTAAAATAAAAAAAATATAGGGAGAATTCTAGAAAGTTTGTGGGCCATTGCAGGGTATTATTAGATTGAGCATATTCTTTTATGACATCGTACTAGTGGATCTCCAAAATTTTAGAAAGTTTGTCTGTCAGCTTGGTCTTCCAAGTGGTTAATGCATTAGCCGGTCATGTATTTAGTCATTAGTTTTTGTTATGATAATTGTATATGATTTGGCAATGGCTTTCAACTATCCAGTTTCAAGTGTTCTGCATCTTCATTGTGATGATGACATCGACAAAGCCTTTATCCTGAATATTTGGGATACACGTTTGTATTCTTCAGTTGACTCTGTCAAGGACCTATCCTCTGTTGGCGGCAGAAACCATTAACCAATGCTTCTTCATTTTATCTTCAATTGGACCAGCCTTCACTTCTCCCGGCTGTGTTCATTTCTTATCCTAATCCACCAAATGATGCTATCCAGCTGACTTGCAAATTAAACTTTCCAATTTGTCTTCTGTAATTTCTTTGTGTATAATCTCCCTTATTTTGTTGATTTAAATTTTAGAATTGGTTCTTGTCTGATTGAAATGTAAATGTAAATAACACAATACGCTATTTCGAACTAAAAGGCCACCATGAAGAGTGAAACCGAAAATGTTGCAAACACATACTATATCAGTCATTTGGGGCTAGAACACCTAGCTATGCAAACACCCAGCAGAGATCATGATCTATGGGAAATTAATTTTTGAGTAGTATGGGACACAAATTTTAGAGTAGTGTCATACATAATTCACTGGCACATTGTTAGGAACCAAGATAAAAAGACGATTTTTATAGAGAATTCAAAGGAATAACAAGATAGTTGAGCACAAAAGAGGTGTGCTCTCCTTCCAAGACGCCTAGAGGACGTCCGCACTCATTTAATCTAAGAACTACTCCTAGGACGCTCAATAGAGAATATCTCAAATATTAAGCATGAAAACTACAAATGACGGCTAGCCCTATAAATAAGAGAAACTAGGGTTTTTAGGGCAAAGGGCGCGCGCGTGCAAAAGCAACCCAGCGACTAACATGGGCCGGCCCAAGGTTGGGGGGGGCGGCTAGACATAGCGGGTCAATACTCCCCCCCAAAAAAAGCCACCTTGTCCTCAAGGTGGTGTAAGTACCGGTGGTGCTACTCTAAGTGGGAGTTGTCCTCCCCCCTGATCCGTTCGTCCTCCACGCCATCTCCCTCGTCCTCTTCTGCTATCAATACTTGCAGCCTTCGATCCACACAGCGATGTCCGGGAGTGAAGCGCTTGTCGCATCTGAAACATAGCCCCTTTTGCCTCTTCTCCCTCATTTCCGCATCAGTCATCCTTCGAAATGGGCCCCCGGCTGGTAGTGGGTTCTGCTCACCCGTCTTCTCAAACCATGTCTGAACTGTCTCAGTAGTGATCACCGCTCCGCCTGCCCCAGTCGTAGTGCCCCGCTGTATTTGCCCACTGTAGCTGCTCCCGCCTCTCCTATCCTCAGCTCGGGAATTCTCCACCATCTGCGCCATCTCGATGACCTCCGAAAGCCCTCGAGGCTTGTATGGCCTCACCGTAGCTCGAAGGCTAGGTCGCAGCCCCTTCAAAAAAGTGCCCTCCAGCGACTCGTCAGACACCCCCTGAACTCGCCCCATCAGCGTCTCAAATTTCATTCAATGTACTCTCGCATCGGCCCCTCCTGCCTGAGGACAAATAGCTGCTCGTGTAGGTTCCCCAAGCGGGGGTCTCGAAACTTCTCCAGAACCATGTCCTTCAGCTCCTCCCAGCTCCGGATCTGCTGCCTCCTCTCCTTCCACTGGAACCACCCCAAAGCACGCCCCTCCATGCATATGGCTGCCGCCTCCAGCTTCTGGGCCTCGGTCATGTGATGTGCCGCGAAGTATCGCTCTGCTGTAAACAACCAGGCGTGTGGATCATCCCCAGAAAATACCGGCATCTTCAGCTTCCTGACTCTGCAATCTCCTCCAAAGTGTCCCTGCTCGGGCCTTCCCTCCTCTCGGTGATGTGGACGGTAGTGCTGCCTCCTCTCGTCCTAAGTCTCGTACCGCCTAGGTGGCACTCCTCCGCGGCCCCCATAGTCTCCTCGGTAATCCTCTCGACAATCCTCGAAATCATCCCAACCTGCGTCATCGCCGAACTCCGCCTCGTAGCCACCACCGCCATCATAATAATGGCCTCTCCCGCCTCCGTCTCCGTACAAGGGGTTCTCCGCTACTGGGTGCCGTCCCGAAGGGTCCAAGAACCCTCCCAAAAACTGTCCACGACCATCATCTACTGCTGTCCGCTGTCCGTGGGGCTCCGAAAACCCACCTGGAGGCTGTCCGTACGCGCCCTCCCCTCCTGGCGGCTGCCGGGGGGCTCCCGCCCCCCGATATGCCGCAGGCGGGGCCGGCCGGCCCTCTGGCAGGGCCGGCGGGCCCCGTCGAAGCCCCGGCAGGGTCGCCAGGCCCTGCCGGCCACCTGGCAGGGTCGGCGAGCCCTGCCAGAGGTCCGGCAGGGTCGCCGGACCCGGGCGGGGGCCGGCAGGGCCTGGCCAGCACTGCCGGATCCCTCGCTGGGTGGGGGGGCCTCCCCCGCCTCCGTCGCGTGGCGGCTGCCCCCCGAAAGGGTTTTGGGGGGCCGGCCGCCCCTCCTCGTCGTCGTGCGTTGTCCGAAAGGGGAGGCTAGGGCCGCCCCCCCTTTGGTACTCCACCGCGTTGCGCCGCACCTTCTCGCGATAATCGATCTTCCATGGCTCCTCGTCTTCGTCTTCATCTAGTTCCTCCACCAAAAGGGGTTGATTTTGGGTCAAAAGCTCGTCTTTTTCCTTCTCTTTCTTCAAAGGTGCCGCCTTTTTCCCCAATTTAGGGTTTCCTTTCCCTTTGTTGTTCACCGCCAATTGATTTAGGGTTGCCATCATTTGCGCGAATTGGTCGTCGTGCTTCGCTTGATTTGCCGTCAATTGATTGATGGAGGCCGCCAATTTTGCCATGGATTCATCGTTCGCCGCCAATGATTTCTTGATCCCGTCGATTTCGCTCGTGAACTTGGCCTCCAAAGCCTCAAATTTGTCTTGCGATCTTATGGAAGCCGCCATGGATCGTCACGTGCTCTGATACCAAAATGTTAGGAACCAAGATAAAAAGACGATTTTTATAGAGGATTCAAAGGAATAACAAGATAGTTGAACACAAAAGAGGTGTGCTCTCCTCCCAAGACGCCTAGAGGACATCCGCACTCGTTTAATCTAAGAACTACTCTTAGGACGCTCAATAGAGAATATCTCAAATATTAAGCATGAAAACTACAAATGACGGCTAGCCCTATAAATAATAGAAACTAGGGTTTCTAGGGCAAAGGGCGCGCACGCAAAAGCAACCCAGCGGCTAACATGGGCCGGCCCAAGGTGGGGGTGTGGCTAGACCCTGTGGCTAGACCCAGCGGGTCTATCACACATCTCTTCATGATATGATATTACATCTGTGAAGGTTTTCATGATCAATGGTTTCCAGCATTTACATAATCAAAGTTCTATCCCATACTGCATGTGTCTACATATTTTATGTTTAATGATATAGTCTTTCTAAATGGGCTGACCCATGCCGAGCTTAACTTGTACAAGATCAGTACAACAATAGATAAATTTTTGGCTACAAGTTATCGGTGAATTTGTATCATACATAAGGAGAAGATGTTAAAGATGGAACCCACATGCGCTGACCCAAAAATCTTGGATAAAAGCTATATTCTTCTTGTGTTTTATTTGCAGGTTAAATTTCCTCTTCTGCCTCCACACCTTACGTGTCAAGTGTGTGAGATACCTTGGCATTATGCCCTACCTGGCACCTATTTTTCGTAAGCCAGCTTTCTATTGTAGATTGGCATCTATCTGTCAGACATGATACATATGTCCACCTGTACCAGACACTCATTTTGGGGGGTCATAACTGCTCCCAATTTTTAATATCTGACAAACTGGTAGTATGATTTGTACTTCGTCCTTTTTAGGAAGTTTTACAAATCATTGGGAGTTAAAATTGTAGCGTGTTATGCATGTAAGTTTGTTCACTCATTCTTTTGAGGTCATTCCTTGTACACAAGAAACTTTAATAATATATGCATATCCACACAAAAAACATACATTACCATAGCTATGTCTGTGATTTCAAGAAATTGGGTCTAACACCTATTGTCCTTGGCAGATTATGGTAATGGTGCTTGTGTCCGCAAATCATAGGCCCCAACCTGAATGTAGAAATATTGACGGGTTTATCATTGCTTTTGTTTTTAAGGAGACGTGCTTAACCTCCATTTGGTTATATTGATAGGGGTTGGGATAGATTTTGGGAAAAGATAGGATTTTTAGGGTACAAGGTGGGATTTTTATTAATAATTGAGTGGAATAATAAGGGTTTGACCTCAATTTAAGAGGAGGACCGCTCTCCCAATTATACCTAGGGATAAACTAACCTAATCTAGATAACGATTATAATTCTTTCACAATTCTCTTCATAATCTTCCTCAAGAACTCATCCATCTTATTTATAATAAAACCCCCTAATCATCCATCATCCCAAAATTACCAAAATGCATCTGACCCATGATTTTTAACCGATGCTTAAAAATTCTGAAACTGTCACTGCACACAGAAATTACGAAACTACCACATGCCTTAAATTATAAAACTGCCACTGTCTTGAAATTACAGAATTTCCCCTCACCTCTAGAGTTTAGCTGCCGCTGCTGCTTGACTCTCCTTTTGTCACCGTCGTTTGTATGTGATCTTATCATTACTCACCTCCCAAAAGATACATTGTTCTTAAGGTGGCAATCTGAAAAGAGGCGCATAATTACCCACATCCTTGTCGAAGCCTCAGAAGCCTCCACAGCTGTCGTCGATGGCCACAAAGGAGCCTCTGCCCCTTGTTGTCTGTCGCCAAGCCCCTGCGCCCCCCCTTGTTTCTCCAATGGCCGTCCCCCCGTCGGCCACGCAGGGCCTCCGGTGCATCCTGCGGGGCCGCCTGCCCATGCTGGTGGTCAGTGGTTCGCAGGATGGTGGGCGGTTTCCCAGGCCCCCTGCCCCATCCTTCTGTTGCACCCCCAAAGATTTGGGGTTGATCTTGCTCCACGTGCGTGGATTTTGCATGCCTCCGTCTGATTTGATCTCCTCTTCGACAATGATGATGATCCCCTTATCGATGACGCTTTTCGTTGTCGTTTCACCTTCACCGTCATCATTCTTGTTCCGATCCGTTTCAGAAGCCACCATCACATGTGGTGGACAACTTTTCATCTTGATCTAGAGCTGCAACACGGCTCGATTCTTGAAATTTTTTTCCTCCATCGTGTTCATGAGGGGAGTCCTAAGCATCCACCCTTTTTGTCGACACCATTGATTTCAGAATCGAGCACTCTGATACCACTTTGATAGGATTGAGGAAGGATTTTGAGAAAAAGATTGGATTTTTAAGGCAAAAAGTGGGACTTTTATTGATAATGGAGTGGAATAATAAGGACTGGGCCTCAATTCAAGAGGTGGACCGCTGTCCCAATTAAACCTAGTGCTAACCTAACCCAATCTTGATAAAACCTATATTTCTTTCACAATTCTCTTCATAATCCACATCAAGAATTCTCCCGCTTTATTTATAATAAATCCTCCTAATGAGCCGCCGTCTCAAAATTACAGAATTGTCCTCACTAGGGTTTCTGTCATAAAAGTACAGTTCTGCCACTGTAGCCGTCACTCTGACTGTCATTGCGTCCAGAAATTACGAAACTGCCACTGCATTTAGAAATTACGAAACTGCCACTGTACCCAAAAATTACAAATTGTCACTAGTATATGCGATCATTTCATATATGCTACACTGAAGCATTTGTTTATAATCTTGAAGTGCATGACCGTGTAAGGTAGATCTTCCCGCCGGCCAATTAGTCTTGAAGTTTTTGTTAAACCATTTTAAATAGATTCCAAAAGGTATTTGCTTGTAACTCACGTGGTTAAACCAGTTTTGATGTCGAGATAATCGGGCACAGATGTCCGATCGTTTCTTTTTAGGGGCTTCCTCTGGTTTTAGGCATGCTCCATCACCACCAGATTTTGAACCCCACATCATATCCATTGATATTCCCTATCTGGCACAACTTAGGAGTGTTTGACCATAGATGATTTTTTTTATATGGTGAGTGCATTGTAGGTCACTTGTTTATTGAAGAATATGTTAGACATGGCTTTATAATCTTGAAATCATTTGTTCTTCTCTTTCATTATATGGGCCATGCTTATTCTGCTAAAATATAGTTTTGTTGGTGTTGAAGCTACAACATACATTTGAAAGTTCTGATTATGCCTAATATTTATTTTCTTTTTTCCGTTTTCTTTTTGTGCACAGACATTTTGCTGGATGATTTTCTCATGGCAGAAAACACGCCTTTTCAGTCCGAAATTGATTCCTCAATGTACACCATTAACAAGACTCCATCTCTGGCAAATCAGAAACTTAACCGTGGTGTTGATTTTGATCAGACATCATTAGATAGTATACCAGAGAGAGGCTCGTTTGGCGCTTCTAGGTCTCTGATTTCTTTACTTAGTTCTTCTTTTATTCTGTTACTATATTAAGAAGTAGCATGGCGGTGATTGAAAAAAAAATTTGTTATCAGTTTGGACCAGAAGTCCATTGACAAGCTAGTTGAGGCTTCTACTGCTGAAGCTGAGGTTGCAAGTGCTGTTTGGCAAGCAGCAAGGGAAGCGTCCGAAAAAAGTTTTTCAGATGATAATGAATCTCCACCACGAGAAAATGAAAAATTAGAAACTTCCTCTGATGCTAATGATGGACTTGAATCAGATGTTAGATTACATCCTCGAGCGGTAATACTCTTGTAACTTTCCGTTTAGTTATTTGTATCTTAAAGTTATCTTGCCATACCTATAAGACACTCCATAACTATTGTGATGTTTCAGGTAGTAGTTGCCAAAGAGGCTGTTGGCAATTTGGGTGGACTTGTACGGCAGCTTTCCTTAGACCAGTTTGAAAATGAGAGTAGAAGAATGTATCCTGCAAATGGTGACCAATCATATCAACCGAAGAAATTCTTGAATCGGCAGAAGTCTCCACAGGGATTGCATAAAAAGGTAAGGGTCTGAACGAATTTGAGATGCTTATAATTGAGTTGCATTTGATTGACTGTGAAATTTCTGCTTGCAGATTATCTCCTTCCTTCTCAGGCCAAGAAACTGGAAACCTCCTGCCAACAGAAGGTTTTTTCTTGACGCATATGAAGTTGGAGAGCTTTGTTATGCTGCTGAGCAGATATTTATGCAGGAGCCTACGGTTCTTCAACTGAAAGCACCAGTTAAAATATTTGGTGATCTTCATGGTCAATTTGGCGACCTTATGCGTCTATTTGATGAGTATGGTTTCCCATCAACAGCGGGTGATATTACGTACGTTAAACCACCTTGATTTTTTTGTTTTAATATATTTCTACATATCCGGTGAGTGCAGCCGTGTTGAATGATTTTGAAGCAACTTTGGGATTTTACGTTCTTTCTATTAGAGATGGTTATGAAAGGAGACTGCATGTATGGGTACTAGGAGGAAAGGACGGTTACACAAATCTTTGGGTGCATATAAGATATAGATAGTGTAATCTGACATGTTGCATGTCTCAAATCCCAAGTTTCTTCATCTTGCAAGACCCTTCCCATAAAGGTCGCGTGGGATGAATGGAAGACAAGAAGGTTGGGATCTGATGCTGCTACCATTTTGGCTGCTTAATCAACTCAAAAAGTGATATGGAGTTTTGTCTTGGAGTTTTGAGCCACACCGTCCCAAGGAAATCAGATAGTTACATTTGCTGAAAATTACAATTTCTATCTCTACGAAACGATAATTACAGCTCGATCTAATTTCGTATGTTATACTTTGTCATTGAGGCAGATGGCTCCGCGTTGTGCTCAAGTCCTCTAGGCTGGTGCCCAGGATGAAATTAGCATTTTAGTTTTGCTTATCTTTTGCCAGTGGACACAAGGAGCAGTGAGCGTGCACGCACACTTATTGAGTTGAAGAATTTGAAATCCTCCAAGGACTTAACTGCAGCTAAGTAGGACAGACTGCTGCAGATGAACCATTCTGATGTGATGTGGGAAACCTGATGTATGCATGCCATCCAACCACTTAAATGGAAGGAGATCACACTTGGATTCTGCATAATTATGATTCATCTGACGGGGCAAAGGGTGCCTAAGCTTACAGGAGGTGAAAAGAATGTACAATATGCTGCCTGAAGGTGCCGGTTGAATCATGCACGGCACTTGCCATCAGTTAATTAATGCATAAGAAGCATGGACATGAACACATACATGCAACACGACCAATCCTAAAAAACATGCCAACATGACATTGGAATATATTAAAGAGACAGTGCATATGTACATATGGCCATGGACATGTCTGCATCTAAAGGTCCAGCATAAATTCTATAAATATAATAACATGCAATGATTAAACATGTGAATACATCTTTATGACCTTGCAACTTTATCTAAAGTATATATTAATGTTTAGAGAACTGCTATGTTTTAGCGGAAGGCATTAAAATATTGACTTTAGTGTAAACTGTCATAGGGTTATTAAGTTTGTTTGACTCTTCAGCCTCATTCAAAGCAGATCAATATACAGATCTTATATCAAAAACAAACTTATTAAACCTATGACAGTTTACACTAAAGTCAATATTTTAATGCCTTCCGCTAAAACATAGCAGTCCTCTATTTCACACACACACACACACACACATACACGCGTGTGATTAAAAGTGCATGAGAAACAAAGGACGTGTCCATGAAGAGCGAGAGAATTAAAAATCATAATATATGGTTGAAGTTACATTTCAAAAGTGACTAACATGTGTCCGAGGAGTAACTAAGCAGTGGTGCCCGACATGTCTGTTGATTTGTCTTGGAAGTGCCCATAGTGGATAGATTAATCCAAATGGATCTTTTGGGAAAGGTGTAATTGCAATGAGTGCTAATCCGTTGGAGATACATCAATATTTCTTTTGCCTCAAATTGTCTCTGTTTGGGCTCGCATAATTGATGGTGAGAATCGACTTGGATTGTTTTAAATTTCTAACGACATGTGTATACCTGGTTTAATTGGTCAATTTACTTTACATCGGCAATCAGGTTTCTGTTCTGTAGTTCCAAGTTCACTTGATGAAGATATAAATCTTGGCCCCTTCTGATCATGTCTAGTCAAATGTTATAGTGTGGAAAAGTTATTTTTGAAAGGATATTTATGAGAAAAGCTACAAGTCATGGAAATCTGGATCTACTTCATGAAGATAAGACCCAGCATTTTCACAACTGTTTTTCAGTCCACATTGTAGGTTGGGGTTCCCGTGTGATGATATATGTACATGTACTGTATATGTATATGTAAGTATGTATATTGAATAATGGGTATCATATAACATATGTAGCTAAGCCTCGCCCTCCAGTATTTTTCCGGATGATCAAAACCGTTCAATTTGATCTTTATTTTTTTTGATGAAATACGAGGGGAGCACCCTTAACTTTTATTATACTACGTACTTACAACACGAGTGAAATTCACTCTTTATTACATCAGCAAGAAGTAAACTTGAAGGGCCAGTGGGAGATCCTCCATAAGATGAATACCACAGGCACGCTTGATGCCATGTTTTGCTAAACAATCTGCACATGCATTCGACCCTGTGTAAGAATGTTTTAGGGAGATATCCCAATCTCTTTGCAAAAGTTCCTTACATCTTCTGGCTAAAGGGTCCTCAAGAGGAATCTCAAGTAAACTTTTTGACAATAATGAGACAACCACCTTGGAGTCTACATTAACCTTCACTTTATGAAAACCTTGCCTTCAAGCCATGTTCAGCCCTTCATATATCCCCTACAACTAAGTAATGACTGCGGAATAGGTTCCTAAGTTGTGAATCAGACCACCCTTCCAGTGCCCAAGGAAATCACGCAATAAAGCTCCACAGGCTGAAGTATCAGCATTCACAGCACCATTTAAATTCATCTTAATCTAGCCATCTCTGGGAGGCTCCTAAGCTATATGTATTTGCTGTTTGGTTTGAAGGGAACTTGGAAGGATTGGGGACATAACTTTGTGAATCGTGAAATCTAGGACTACATGCTCTCAGCATGAAGATTATGGCTTGATTGTGAATCGAAAAAAACTTGATTTCTTCTTCTATCCAATAATTTCCAGATTGCAACTCCCCACACCAACGGCCATGGAGTATGCCCTCTAATATGATACATGTTGTTTAAGTTAGATTGCATCCATTAGTCGGGTTGCTTAGTAAAGAAAGAAGGTGGAATAGGCGTAGGCAGTAATGATTTCTACAAATTGACGGCAACACTACAGTCTCGGAGCACATGGATCCTATATTCAATCTTGTCTAGTCATACATGCATATGTGTGTGTGTTTGTGTTTGTGTTTGTGTTTGTGTTTGTGTGTTTGTTTGTGTACACATACACATGCACACACACGTATATATAGATACACTCATATATGTGTGTGTATGTAAATAAGTAAACATGCACATGTGTATATGTACACACACGAGTATACATATACACATGTATCGCGCATGTATGTGTACATGTAT
This sequence comes from Scilla litardierei, assembly GCA_030789695.1. Lineage (NCBI taxonomy): Eukaryota > Viridiplantae > Streptophyta > Magnoliopsida > Asparagales > Asparagaceae > Scilla > Scilla litardierei. Next base: position 10,248,042 of record CM061137.1, on the reverse strand, counting down.
GTATTATATATAAGCTCATATATATGAGCTTTATACATGCATTAAAAAATAACCACTACTTACCTTTAATTTTTCAAGGATCGTTCCGTTCATTTTCATCTACACATCCTATAGTTCACCTAATATATAAAAAATCTTGTGATTTCTATGTTGTTTTCCCATGCATTTGAGTTATCAAAAAATTTAATGGTTTTACTAATATAGTACTTTTTGACTTACAGGTCAACAAGTGAAACTTTTAGGGTTTACTGGATTTTTAGTTTATTTGGGTTTTAATATATAAGCTTCAATATTAACGTAGCCGATTATTGAAATAATTAGTGGAAAGTTGTTTTTAGGATGCAAGTGTAGGAAATTTCTTACATGAAAGCCAATCCCTCTTAACACATAAAATAATGGGAAACATACTACATATGTGCCTAAGCTATATATGCATCAGCTATATATGCATCTAAAGAGTCCACATGTTCCTATTTTTTTTAGATGATCAGAATCGTTTATTTTGATTTTTATATTCTAATCTTTAAAACATCAAATATTGGGTGAGCTCAAAGGGTTTTGCTTGTTCATCCAACACTTAGAAAAAATTTATTCATGCGAAAGTGTTAAATTTGCGACGTGTAGATGAACGAGCAAAACACATTAGGTTTTTCAAATATTTGGTAATTTGTGGTTATATAATATATCAAAATGAACGTTTTTGATCGTCTGAAAAATGAGGATGGGTTTTTTTGAGGTCATATATGTGGCTTAGCCACATATATCATATATTTCCTATTATTCTCTCATATACAATGTGTATACATAAAATAATTTATATGTGCCGTTAGCACAATAAAATTTCATGTGTTGATGCATATATATATATATATATTAAAAAAAATTCAGTGTTTTATACATCATGGATGATCAAGCTACCAAAAATCAAGTGCTACAAAATTTCCATGATGTCATACATCTATGTTGTTTTTAATTGTTTTTAATTTTTATTCGATGTTCTACACATCACGGATGATCAACTTATCAAAAAGTAAGTAAATCCAACGATATTTGATATTTGATATGATTGTTACAAACTCAACAGTTTTTAGAATGAAAGAACTTTTTGTGACAAGCCGATCGAGGGTCAAATCTTCTTAGGTTTCACTCATATTTGGGTTTTGGACTATGTACATCCTCAAGAATTTTTTTAAAAGCTCGGGGTTGATGGGTTTTTGGTGGTGCCAGCATATGAAATTTTCTCTGCTGATATCACATACCTACTAACATTACACACACGGAAAAAGTGTTCTTAATGTGACTCCTTAGATACTTATCTAATGAGTCACCTTGATAGACACTTTGTATTAATTTAATGAATGATCTAATCCATTCATTGTGATCTAATTGTTAACGGTTTATTAACAATAGAACAACTGCCTTCACTTGATCAATGGTCAAAAAATTTCTAAAATACATGATTTTTTTTATGAAGAACCATTTTGTGTATGATGGAGAAAATGGGTCATACACAAAGTAGCTCAATTATGTGATTTTTGGCCGACTCATTAGCTAATTATCTAAGGAGTCAATCTAGGAATGCTTTTCCCATATCTCTTTGTGTGTGTGGTCACATATTTTGTGGCTACCCTCCATTTCTTTAGACTTGTCTACTCACATGGATGATCTCTTCTTCCCTTATCTTCTCTCTCGGAATGCAAAAATGCACAGAAGTACTGCATAGATGTATTCACATTATAAAAGCACCATCTAAAGTGGAGCGATGCTGATGTTGAATTTAGAATTTATCTTTTGATATATACTTCATTTAATGATTCAGGTATATCGATTATTTGTTTTTGGGAGATTATGTTGACCGTGGGCAACACAGTTTGGAAACAATTACCTTGCTTCTAGCTCTTAAGGTAAAGTCTGGCCCAACCAGCCCATCACAATAGTAATTGTAACTATTCCGATTTTCATGATAGTTTCCAGTAATGTTGCATTTTAATCTTTCAACAGATAGAATATCCAGAGAATATCCACCTTATCCGTGGAAACCACGAAGCTGCTGACATTAATGCCTTATTTGGCTTCCGTCTTGAATGTATTGAGAGAATGGTACGTTGCAAATATGATTGCCGTTCTCACTGTGCAGTTAAGGTACTAATTGTGAGTTTTTTCAGGGGGAAAGTGATGGGATATGGGTGTGGACCCGAGTCAATCAACTTTTCAATTACCTTCCTCTTGCTGCTTTGATTGAGAAGAAAATCATATGCATGCATGGTGGCATAGGGAGGTCTATAAACTCAGTAGAGCAGATAGAGAGGCTCGAAAGGCCGATAACAATGGATGTTGGATCCATCATTCTAATGGACCTTCTATGGTAATCTTTTTCACACTTTTGCAATCATTGCTAGCCATATTTTCTTCCTTTTAGTTGAAGTACTTCTTAATTTGCAGGTCAGATCCCACAGAAAACGATAGCATAGAGGGGTTGAGACCAAATGCAAGAGGACCTGGTCTAGTCACTTTTGGGGTATGGCTTCCTTTAGTTTCAATAGGAATTTTGTTGTTTGATGTCATCCCATCTACCCATACAGTAACTTAGGGGTGGGCACCGGGTAAATCTGAATTTTTTTTAAAAAAAATGCGATTCCGAATCCGCTTTTAATTCGGACGAGAAAAAATACCCGGTTCCGGTTCCGATGAATCGGATACGGAATAATCCGATTTCGTTTTTTTGAATAGGATTATGATATTTGATCCGATTCCTATTCCGATTCCCAAATCAGACCAGTTCTGAATCTGAATCCGGATCCTAATCCGAATTTGCGGATCAAAACCTCCATTTCTTCGAAATTTCTAATGCGGCGACTTGTGAATCCGCTTCCGAGATGACGATACCTAGTCCTCTGCCGTTGCCTAGGAATCGAATTTGGAGAGGACAGAGAGTTTCAGGTTCAATTCTGGTTCCGATTCCGTAACAAAATCGGTTGACAGTTTTAACCACGAATCCGAATCCGATTACGAATATTTGGACAATTCTGAATTGGATTCGGGTTCGGAACTGGAACCAGCCTTTTTACCCACCCTTACAGTTGACTTATCCCAGTGTGTATTTTTATACAAAATTCTGAGCATAATATGAATATAGATGGTGTATGATTTATGTTCTTAGAAGTTAAATTGCACTCTTTGAGGAGTAGTTCCTCTTTCAAGCATAAAATAGAACGAGACATCATTCACGAATCTAGTTTGGGATAAAGTTGGAGTTTTGGTGATGAAAACTTTCAATAAGTTGTCTTGGAAAACATATATAGGTGATGCATTGATGAAAGGCTGTCAAATAATCAAAGAATTCATGCTCTCGCAGTAAAATCTGAGTTGAGATTCAAGTCTAACGGGGATATCACTGCCTGCATTGTAATTTCAGGTTGATAACCAGGAAAGGCAACACAATGGTTAGCTGTTTATCTTTATATGCAATTAGAAATTTTCCGGTCAAATAATACTGGCATAATAAACAAGTTGACAAGTAAACGGCCAAAAGCTAGATGAGCATATATCTGTGAACCATAAAGTATGCACTGCGGCAGACAGGTTGTTTTGATGTGTTGCGCTGGTAACATTTACGGTTACCGAGGACTTATTCTGTAACAAAAGCCAACTGCATGCTATAATTGAACTTTACTGTTTGTTTTGCTTTCCTGCTTGTTTCGTTTTAAGGCATTTGAATCTTGCGGGTTCCCGTATGCATCCCAACTCTCAGACATTTCCGATGGAACTCGAGTTCTTTTATAACGATGCTTCCTTTCCAGCGCACAATTGCCACTGGGAAAGAAACATTAGCCCAAGAATTGACAGTGTTGGATGGTGCATCATTTTTGATTGTAACGTTCTGGTTATACATGTGACTTTTTGAATGTTCTACTTATGTTTCCTATGCTGCATGGGGAGATACCCATGCCAACTTGGACATGGCATGATGACACGCGTATGTCCCCAAAAATACATAGGACGTGCGTGTCCAACACATGTTTGATACGAAACGGCTTCACGGGAGGAGTGCCCATGCTACATAGTATGTTTCATTGAACGCATGCTTCCATGTCCATATCTAGGGGCTGCTTTTGTTGCATAGGGTTTCTGCTGCCATAGCTGGAAACCATCACTTTTCTCACTTCTAACTAAACTGGTTACGTGGTTTTAAATATGATTAAATTTTATTTAAAAAGCTGTATTGTGATCTTCCTTTGCTTGTTGCAGCCTGACAGGGTAACTGATTTCTGTAAGAGGAACAAACTGCAGCTTATCATTCGAGCTCATGAATGTGTGATGGATGGATTTGAACGTTTCGCACAGGGGCAGCTAATTACACTGTTTTCAGCAACGAACTACTGTGGTACTCACGCATGCTTGTCTTGATTTCTTGTCTTGGTTCTAATAGCACCGTGCAAAATTGTGTGCTAAGTCCTACCTCTATCACCTTGTGTCAGGGACGGCAAATAATGCAGGAGCAATACTTGTGGTTGGTAGGGGTTTGGTCATTGTTCCCAAATTGATTCATCCGCTTCCACCACCCCTAAATTCGCCTGAATCATCACCAGAGCATGTTTTGGAGGACACATGGATGCAGGTAAGATCTGATACGGGCCCCATCCATATCATTTTCAGCCGCCACGGATCACCTCTGATTTTTATTGGCATTTATATTTATATTTATTTGTCACGCTTCCCTTCAAAAGTGGTCACCTGTTTACATTTTGAACTGAAGACGATGCTTACCTATTTTCTTGTCCATATCCATGGATTTTTCCTTTTACCTGTCTCATGGAGGTGCATGCAGTGTGACCATTAACTGTCTTAATATAGTTCTTTCTCCTTTATCTCCACAAGGATTTATATTTCACGAGAGATGACACATTATATTGTGTGCAACTACTTAGATGCATTAAGTAGGGGATGTCGCATGCACATGACATGCTAATCATTTACTTCGATTTATTATTTACCTATGTCACTGGAGAATTTTTCAGCAAATTTGCAAGTTTGGTTCTCATAAGTAGTTTTGATTTTGAATATGAGCATAATGTAGAAAATGTGGCACCTAATCTAATACATCATGTGCCAAGACACGAAAAAGTGGAAAGTAGAAGTCCCACATGGGCTTGTGGGGCCCGCCTTTTTGTGTCTTGCACCTGATCTATTAGATGAGGTGCCCCCTGGTCTACATGATTCTTTTTGAATATAGAGCAAAATCATCCTCTTAGTCTATTTGGTAAAATATCATATCGTTCAAATTGCATTAGGATCTTAGCAAAAAACGGATTTGTAGAATCATTGCATTTACAGTTACATATGAACCGTGGGTTTACTGCAGGAGCTCAACATTCAAAGACCACCAACTCCTACCCGAGGGAGGCCACAATCTGCGAGTGACCGCACTTCTCTTGCTTATATATAGATGCCTCCTGAAGCATAAACTGTTCATATCTGCATCAAAATGCTTTAATACCATTGGAGGCCCACAACCTCTCGCTCGCCGCACATTTTGACAGTGCATCTCAATTGCTTGGAGTCGAATTGGCAGGCCTCGTATAACGACATGTGATACATAACATGCAGCATGTATTCTGGGACTGCCAATCGAGTTCAGTGGTTGCAGGTTTCTTCCTTGTGTGCATAGTGTACATGTCGAGGTAATAATATCTGCAATAAAATCGATATTGTAATATTTGTGCAACTTTTTTTTTGCGTACAAAGATACAGGTCTCGCCCCATTGTTGTATATGGCCGTTGGTACACATGTATCCGGAGAATGTGCGGTGATCTCCATTTCGAGGGATGCACCATCCGCGTGAATAACCTGTCAATAACCTTCGATGCAAGTATTCTTATCAAAGTGACAACATAACTTGTTTCTTGGTTCTCTATCCAGTACTGATGCTTCCCAGTTTCTCCAGGACCGGTGTTATCAGTGTACGGTATCGTTGCTTGTGTTGATCTGAATCCAATTGTGTTTGCAAGTTTGCAAGTTTGCAAGTATTGCCTGCATTCACACGTATTTCTTCTTAACACAGTTACATCCCTTAGTATTCACAGAAATTCATTTCCCTTGGCCAACTGCATAATAGGATTATGATAATAAGACCTAATCAACTACTTAAGCATGATATAGAATGTTTCTAACAGTTGGAATATCATATTCTAGATAGACAGAATATAGACCAATGTAAGCTAATCTTTACTATGGAGATAGTCATGGTTGATCTTATAACCATTCGATGTAAAACTATCGTGAGACAATGAGACAATGTACATATACTTGTTAAGAATATGTTTATAGAGCAACTTACCAAAAGTTTCTACATAGTATCGTACTCGCATTGTCAATAGAAACTCTCAAGGGACGGTTGATGTAGGTTAGTCTTTAGACCTGAGACACGCTAAAGAACCTTACATGTGTAAGGTTTATACTTTGTGCTTTACTATTCAATGACACTTTGATCGTTGCTAGGTATTTGATGGGTATAGTCTAAAGCAAGTAAAGAGAGGTGACGGCCAAGATGAAATTTGTCTCCTCTGGCAAGGAAGGTTGACGTCACTGATAGTTGATATTGAACCATAGCAAATCCTTAGCCAATGTGGCTGATAAATTTATAAAGTGTAATAAGTTTGATCCTGGATAACTAGTGTATTTCATCATCGACTAATGATATTAAGTTGCTAATAGGATTTGATAATTCTCCACTCCACAGATATCTTAGCAACTTAGTTATGATGAAGAAACCAAACTGCATAGTAGTTACTGCTGAGCGGCCCATTGGGTTTGGACAAGAACACAGTTTCACATCAACCAAATAATTTTGAGTCTAAAATGGGTGATCTTCACATGCATTTATCATTGTCATACTTATGACGGGATCGTAGAGTACGGTCAATCACTAATGCATTAAGAATCCGACTTTAAAGCCTCACACAGATGATCGACTCATCGTGAACAATAAATGAAAACCCCTAGGAAAAGGCTAATGCTCTCTGCACCTCAAACTGAGGTGCAGGGAAGGGACACTTTACTAAAATTAGGAAAAAAATCAATTTTTTGGGTCACATCTCACCCAATTTCCCTTATTTTCTTTCCATTTAAAGCCATGGTCACCTCTCTGCACCTCAAACTGAGGTGCAGAGAGCAATTCTCTAGGAAAATAAGATATACATTAGTACATATTATAACGAGTTGTGATTGATTTGACTATTCAAGGAATTCACCCCAAAGAGTTGTGGCGAGGAATAAGGTGTTCGTACAGAGTTACAAAATCTTTGTTCAAAGGGAAAAAAAATCAAATGGACCATCATTCAAACCTAATTGAGCATAACACAAACATCATGACTTGCTGGAAATGTTGTCAGTGACGAAGATTCAAGTCTTGGTCCAAATGTTGAAACATAAGTCATGCATGAGTCATGCTAGACTCATGATGACTTATGCTTGGTTATTAGAAAACCATTGGATATGATAAAGAAACCAAGAGGTGGTAACGCTCTATATATATGCATATGCTTTTCCTCTCAAATCAATCAACAAGATTCAAAAGAATTAGACGAATGCTCTTTGCACCTCATCCATAGGTGCATGTACTCTTTTTAATCCAAAAAAAGTAAATATACCATTTTACACCGTCTAATCAACTTCTCATTCATCCAAAAAAAGGCAACAATTTACACTGAATGCAACATACACCTCAAGAATTGAGGTGCATGTAGCACTTTCCAAGAATTAAATAGCCTGAAAGCTCTTGCTTCGAGATAAAGTTCAATTCTCTTAAAGAAAAAGTTTTTCATCTTTTCTTTCTCCCAAGTGCTAGCAATGCTAGAGACCGAGTTCAAGTTCAGTAGTTGAGCTTGCGAATCATGGCGGGTTTATCGTCAAGCTAAAACTATTATCGCGTTAGTTAGTTGGTGAGGAGGTTTCGAGTCTTCTTCGTCAAATTAGGATTGCATGTATTGCTTAAGTATATCCGTACAAAGGTATGTCTTTATATATCTGCTTATTTTTTCCGGCATTGATTAATCATAATCTATAGATAAATCACGGTAGTTTTAAGTTATAAAAATTTTGTTTTCTACTGCTTCCAGGTTTCCTAATGAGACTAGGAACTCTAGCCTTGTGAACTTAAAGTTGGTTGATCCCATGTAGATCAAGGTGGCCAAATGGCCCGCCGGCCCGGAGCCGGCCCGCCCGGCCCGGTTTTCGGGCCGGGCCGTTGACCAGGCCCGGCCCGCCCGGCGGGCCGGGCATTTGCCCACCCGGCGGCCCGCCGGGCCGGGCCGGCCCGCCCGGCCCGCCCCGCCTCCCAACAGCCATATTATGGCTGTTGGGGGGGGGTTTTTTTGGTCTTTTTGACCAAAATACCCCCCCAACAGCCATAAACAGCTATATTGGGGGGTTGTTAGGTCAATTTCTGCCAAAATGACCAAAAAACCGTCGCAACAGCCATAAAACGGTCATATTGGAGGGTTATTTTGGTCTTTTGGGCCTTAAAAATCCTATAAATACCGCACACATTCATACCAATTTCTTCACAACTCTAAAATTCTCTACTCTCAAATTTTACTATAATCTCAGGCTATTGCTCTCATCTCACGGCGCTCTCAAGATACGGCTGCTACCTCTACACTTCCGCATCTCAAATTCAAGCTCCGACTCAGGGATCCGATCAGCTGCTAGACTGCTACCTCACTGCGGCTCTATCTGCAATCAGGTTCCTACTTCCTATTATTATTAAATTAGCATAATGGCCGGATCAAACAACCCACGTAGATCTGTTACCGCTAATTTTAACACTGAAGAATATGGTTTTTTCCAAAATTTGCTGAACAACCCTATTGAAACACCGGACTTTCCGGAAATGACTCCAAATGAACAACATGAATGGCACGATAGTAATAGCCCCATAGTGGGTATACCGGGATTTTCTGGTTCTGCACACACTTCAACCCCTTCTACTACTGCTGGCCCCACTGCTTCACAAGCAACCCAAGGCAGAAAACAGAAATCTGCTGTTTAGGATAACTATTCACTAGAAACAGTGCCTGGAAAAGGACTTAGGGCTTTTTGCAAAATCTGTAGATCAGATTTCAATTGCGCAGCCAAAGATGGCACAACACATCTAAAAAGACACAGAAGCACATAAAAAAAGAGAGGCTAGACAGACAACGTTAAACTTAACAGCTAATTCTAGCTCTCTGTCTGCTTTTTCGTATTCTTCTGAAACAATGCGAAAGGAGATGGCTAGACTAGTTCTTTGCCAAGAATTACCTTTAAGTTATGGGGAAAGCTCCTCAGTAGAACGTTTTAACCAATTAGCCCTGAACTCCGCATTTAAAAAGGTGCCTAGAACCACACTTAGAAGAGATGTTATGGCAGTTTTTGAAGCTAGCAAAGCCAAATTGATTCAAACTTTTGCGGCCTTAAAATCTAGGATAGCTTTAACGTCCGACATATCGACAACAAAATGGGGGTTATCCTACATTTGTGTTACGGCCCATTATGTAGACAACGACTATATTATTCATAAGATGATTATTGGATTTAAATTGTTACCCTTTGGTCATATTGGTGTTGTTATTGCTAATGCGATTATGCCTGTTATTCGTGAGTATGGCATTTCTGATAAAATCATTTCATTTACACTTGATAATGCCTCTAACAATACAACTGCAATATCATTTTTAAAAACACATCTGAACCCTGATCTGGATGGTCTTTTATTTCATCAGCGATGTGCTTGTCACATCTTAAACTTGATAGTACAGGATGGGCTTAAATATGCTGCTGATTGGGTAGAAAAGGGTAGAAACCTTATGTTATACATACAATCTTCTACCAATAAGAGAGCTTTATATAAAGAAGTATGTAGAAATTGCCAACTTCCTTACCGGAAGTTTACATATAGTGTTCCACATAGGTGGAACTCAACGTATCTTATGATACGTTGCTTGCTTAAAAACAAGATGCAACTGACTTATTTTGCTAGCACCCACATTCCGTATGAGACGGATTTCAACTTTACTGAATTAGAGTGGAAAACAATTGAGCAGCTTTGTGATTTTTTTGAGGGTTTTTTATTATGCTACAAACAAATTTTCGGGTATATATTACTCAACATCCTTTTTAGGGCTTGGTCAATTAGTTATAATTTCTGACACTTTAGCTAGGTATAGAGACACTATAGACACTACCCTCATTCTTCAACTGATGATCGAAGAAATGGATACTAAACTAGCAAAATATTGGAATCATGTTCCTTTGCTTTATTCATTAGCTAAGGTTTTTGATCCACGATATAAAGAGGATGGAGTAGCTGGATTATTAGAAACGTTTTATGAAAACATGCAATTTGAAGTTGAAGATCATATAATGCATTTTAAAACTAGCTTAAGAGCTCTGTTTGCAACGTATGAAGCTAGATATGGAACTTCATCAAACACTTCTTCTGTTCCTGCTAGTTCTAATATTACATGCAAACTGAGGCAGATTTTGGGGAAGAAAAAACAAAAAACCGTAGCTTCAGAAAGTTCGTCTAATGAGTTGTCCAAGTATTTAGAAATTTCTTATCCTTTCACTGAGAAAGAATTGGATGATCCAAATTTTGACATTTTGGGATGGTGGAAGATGTATGAACCTAGGTTTCCAATTCTTACCATTATGGCTCGTGATCTGTTATCAATCCCTATTTCAACTATTGCGTCCGAGTCTGCTTTTAGTGCAAGTGGCAGGGTTCTGAGTGACAGGAGATCAAGGCTTAAAGAAGATGTAGTTAAAGCTGCGGTATGTGCAAAGGACTGGTTTCATGCTGAAGACCGCTCGCAAGACAAACAGGACCTTTCAGAAGATTCTGAGGACGAAGGGACTGACGCTGAATGATTTTCTTTTTTTTTCATGTATTGTTATTTTCTATCTTGTATTAACTTGTAGAAGTCCTATGTGTTGGCCATTGTACGAGAGGTAAGGCTGGCCAATGTAAGTCCCCCCTCAAAAAAAATTTTAATTAATGAAATTTAAAGGTTCGACCCGGGACCTTCGTGAATTTCAGGCTAAAAATTAATTTAAAATGATTTAATAATTTTTAAAAGATTTTTAAATTTTTTTTCTTTTTTTTAATTATTGGGCAAAAAACCGGGCCGGCCCGGACCCGGCCCGCGGGCTGCAGGCCAGGCTTGGGGGGGTTTTCACCCCTCGGGCTGGCCCTGCGGCCACCTTGACATGTAGATGTCATGAAAAGGGATTGAGATGGAAAATGTTATAGATCTCTTTTTACGAATACGTAAACACAAAACAGAATTGTCAAGGCTTTTGCAGCTTAACCACGTTGCTACAGATATTCTGATCTCTCACAACAAGCCCTTGCTGTGATTCAGGTGCTAATTGAGACAATGCATGCGTCGACACTCAAGATAATACTTGATAATGCATTGAGCTGCTTTATTAACCCCATGGGGGGAAACACGAGGAAAATAATATTGACAAGATGAAAATTTACCATGTATGGGGAACAGACAACAGAGAGAGTGTGTATGCTGTTAACCTTGAAAATGAATTATGCAACAAAAAATAGGAAGATCATGAGGAACACCATGAGTACAAAAAATATCTTAATCATCAGCCACCTGTTGGAGGATATGCCGTTCAGGTACTTCAGCAGCTGCCCTTGCGCTCCTTCCACGTTCGCCAACGTGTCCTCCATATTCTCGTCAATCCTGTGACACGCATCAGAGTTTCACGCAGTGACTTCAGTATCGAGTTCCAGATAATGAACTACATGCATCTTTACATGATCACCCGTCTAGTATTTTAATAGCTTTTATAAGAATCATAACCGAAGTCAACCAGGATGTTATGTTGCAACTTCCAAAAGTGAAACTATCCTGATAGGAGGATACTAAACTTTAGACCGATCTAAATAGGAAGGGGAAATTTTGATCAACTTTAAGCTTAAATCGGTAAGTGAAGGGACATAACCTAATGGCAAGCTCTCCTTGCTGGGAAACCATTGTCGCCAGCTGTGTGAAGATGTTGCTCAGCTCATGGATGGTTGATTCAACGTTTTGAAGAGCCTCCGCTCTGCTCTGCATGTAAGTATCCTGTACTGGAACCAGCTGCTGCTGCTGCTGCTGATTCTGATTCTGTAGCAAAGGCTGTGTATCACCATTCGACTTTTTCCTGGCAATTCAGAAATACGTGTAAGTCAGTACTCGTCAAACTTTGATCTCCATGTCGCCCGAGCTGTTGTTGGAAATAGAGTTGGGTGCAATATAAATTTTTGTGATAGACTGGTGTAAAACAACATGAGACGTTAATACCAAAAATAAAATAGTCACATTCTCATATCCAAAGATTGTTTAGAGCGTAATCAAATCTCTACGAAACTAGCCGACCCTAAACAATCAGAGTTGCCTTTTTGAGACGCACAAACTTGCACCTGAAAATATCATTTGCCTGCATGGACCTGACAGTGAAGATATCATGTTTACATAGAGACAAGGTAGCGCAATGATTGCTGGGTGATGTCAAGGCAGCACTTTAACGGAATTAGTTTTTGCCATAATTTACATTTCAATCAGCTCAAGAAAGAAAAATGAACATGTCTAATGTTTGTCTTTCACTATTATGTATGTCTAGAATTTGGACAGTCTACATTTAAATAAAAGAAATGAAGTACAAAAATCATGCTCGAAACATCATTTACCTGGGAGGAAACAACTGAGAAGAAGACGACGACGAGTCGTTTGACCAGGGTGCTGGGGGTACAGTGGACTCGGAAGATCCCCTCGAAACCAAAGGTCGCTGTCTAACGAAAGGATTGGTTGCATCTTTAGTTGCTGAAGAAGAAAACAGCTGCCTTCTATTTTCATGAACCTTCAAGTTCTGCAGATTAAACATATGACTTGATCAGCTTGATCAGCTTTCAAATGGAAGATTTGCCTGGCTTTACAGATTAATCTCAGTGAAGTTTAGATCAAAGTGGTGGATCTTGGATCTCGTTTTTACCTCTGTCCGCATAGTAAGGACTTCTTTGAACTCCTTTGTTGCACTCATCAAACGGTTTTTTAAATTATCAACTACTGTGGATGAATGGCTCGTTGTGTCACTGGATATACTGCCACTTTCATTCTGGGAATTGCACAGAAGCTGCAGGTCTACTACTGCAGAATTTAGGGCTTGAATATCCTGCTTAATGACTGCTGTTAGCTCTTGTATCTCAACAGTTGGATCATCAAAAACTGATGTTCTCTTTGCCACTGCATAAGAAAGAAATTGAAGGCTTTAGTTTCAAATTAAACTGAATCATAAGATTCGGATAAACTAAAACAAATCAAAGAGAGAAGATGCTACAATATATTAAGAAGTAGTTGCTTTTCACGCAATGATACATGATCCCTGCTGCACTTAATGTAACCAAACCAAACCATCACTGCTTACCCAACTGGTGTATACATGCAAAGAATTTCAGAGTTCACTTTTCCCCCTTTTTGGGAAGGGTGATGGATTTTTGAGGTGGACCGGTGGTGATGTTTTTCTTAATTTTGTTTTTGTTTTTGCTTCTTTTTTTGTTTTTTGTTTCTTTTTTTGTTTTTGTGTTGGTGGTTTTTTGAGACGCAACAAGATGAAATGATGGACTCAGATTCTTGATGCGAAATTGCTCGATTGCTCATCAAATCAATGGCTGGCACCATCTTTCTTGATCCACAAAATCAATCCTACAAGATGAAGGTACTTCCAAACATAATTCAGACACCCCGATAAATGATTTGATGAATCAATTCCATAGGCAACTTGTAAGACAGTCTAAAAACAGCCTACACATATTCAGATTTCATACAGTTTTGGTGATATATAGATCAATATGTACGGTGCTGAATTTCACCGTAAGAAAGCTCTTTCTCTCTCTCTTACTTATAAGTATTTATGATAATTGCGTACATATATATACCATATTTGTGGATTATTCCCATGCAATTTGAGAGATACATGGATATTTCAATACCCACGGAATATATACAGAAAGATACAAACTCAAAGGTCCACCATACAAAGAACATATGCACACGCACATACGCTATTGCATAACTCCCTTGTGCAATTTGTACTATGCATCAGCATTAACACTAACAAAGACCATCTACAGCAAGATACAAGCCCAAAGCTCTGAAAATAAACGAAATTGTCCAAAAAGATACCAACAAGGTAACGAATTATTCAGCAATAGTCCAGAAATGATGTTAGTGTATGCAATTTGAAAAAAAAAGGAATGTGCGCAGGGATTCCCACACACCACTAGAACAATATTAAAATTCAAAGTTCTAGCATATAAAGAATAAGTTAAGTGAGATAATGCAACTTCAGCTACCAATTGGTCTAGATTGGAAATCAGTTTCTTTTCCCATACTATGAGAAGGTTCATTAGATTAGAACCTTCCAATTACTTATTAGAGAAATAAGCTTAGTTCGAGATAAATTGTACAGGGGCTAGGAATTGATCGTACTAACATATTTGATATTGATACTCTCTCATATATGCTACCAAATGGTCAGATTATCATTAAAATGGCTTCGGGGAAGATGTATAACAGCAGAAAATGTTGTGTATCTCATTCTCAACTCATCAAATTCGCTTTGCACGTCTACAACTCTCTAATAAGATACAACCCTTCTTGTTTCTTACCAAGAAAGTTGACCAGCCTGTGCTAAAATGTCCAGAAATTTTCCTAAAGAGGAATGTAAGCAAAAGACAATTGACTGTATCAAACATAATTGAAACAGTATTACCATAGTGAACAGATGGGATTCAAGAAGCCAAGATTCTCCTACACATCTATCATTGATACATGAACTTTTCTAGAAGAGGAAAAAAATTAGGCTGTCATATAATCCACATAAAATTAAAAAGAATCAGGCTTCAGAATGACGGGCATTATGTCTGGTAATATGACAACAACATGATTCTCACAAAGGCATTTTAAAAAAATGTTTAATGTGCTTGAGACCTAACCATTATATTTTCTCACTGTATATTCTCTCAAAAAGATGGTGCAGGTTATGGAGAAGAATTTTGGGCCTGTAAAAGCTAACACCAAAGAACTGACCAAGTTTTAACAAGGGCATTTTTGAATAAGCCTAACATAAATGTCACCAAGTAATGAGCCTAACATAAAACATCACCATATTAATATTGCTGGCATTTTGGGTGCTGTTAGCATCACAGTACAACAACAATAATACAACAACAACACGAACAACGCCTTTACTCCCAATCTTAGAGCTTAGCTACACTCGATTCTTATTCTATCTTTGCGTGGTAGGATAAGCAGTGAGCAAATCCATAAATATTTAGAGGTACATTACAATAAATTTCGTAAATAAGCAAACCCAAGTGCAGTAGTATCAAATCCTACTATAACTTATTATTTCCAAGAATATTAACGGACTCATATATTTCTGTGATGCTGCCATTATAAATTTCTGCCCTCTAGTATATTCATTTCCTTTTCACATTCTAACCCCATTTTTTTTCAACTTATGCATATCATTGACTCTAATTTGAACAGTTGGAGCAGAAGAAAAATACACATAATAATTTCATTTATGATCATCCAACGATCATGTCATGCCAGTTCTACCGTTTGGAAAAGAACTGCAAATCTCAAATTTTAATGATATAATAAAAGGCGGTTGAATTAAAATGTATTCTATAGATTATGGAAATGCAAAATGTATATAAAAAAGTATCTACTGAGCTCCTTGAGTCACGTAGTCACAATCATGGATGTCTGATGAAACTAGATTTGAATCAAGAATTTTAATAGATTATTGATTTGCAACTGAGAAACTTAGCATACGGGTATGCCAGTATTCTATTCCAAATCAGTATATTGATTTTTGCAAGCCCAACACCCCCAACCCCCACACACAAGGCATTCATCATCACCATCACCTTAACATCTATCCCAAAGATAGGAGTCGGCTTCATGGTCTCAAAATAAAGAATGTCGGATCATGATTGCGTCGGATCGTGATATCGGATACTTATTTTCCACGCATTACAATCTAAAGCTTTCGCTTTCATCGAACCAAGATCGTTCATATCTCTTCGTATCTATTCCATCTATGTCTTCTTTGGTATGCACCTCTTTCTCTTGATCTTACATTCATATGTTCAGTTTTTCAAACAGACGCATCAATAAATGTTCATCGTATATGACCATATCATCTCAAGCGATGTTCTCTCATTTTATCCTTTATAGGGCCCACGGCTATTTTTGCTTGGATATTCTTGTCTCTTACTTTATCTTTTTAAATGTTTCCACACATCCACCGCAGCATTCATATCCTACCACAATCATATTTTGTTCATACTTCTTAGCAATAACCTAACATATACTTCTTAGCAATAACCTAACATATGTACCATATAACTAATTTAATCATCGTCCTATTAAATCTACTATTTAACCGTAACGGTACATTTCGATCACACAAAACTCATGTCACAGCTATCCACTTAAACCATCCGGTTTTGATTCTATAATTAAAATCTTTATTAATCCATGCATCCTCCTAGATAACTGATCCAAGATATCAAAAGTACTTACTGATGTGCTTTTCCCATCCAGCTTCACCACGTTATGATTTTTATCTCACTCTACTACACTTACATTATATATATACGGTCTTATTCATGCCAAGTCTTAAGTCTCTAATGTCTGCTTCTAAAGTTCTAACTTTGTATTTACACCATTTTTTGTCATGTATTATAATTATATTGTTTGCAAATAACATAAACCAAGACACATCATCTTGAATATACCTAATCAGCCAATCAATAGATTAAGGGACTCAGAGTCGAGCCTTGATGTAACCCGATAGTAAGTAGAAAGTAATCTATTTTTCCTTTGTAAGCCTTCACAGTAATGATTGCCAATTGCTACATATCTTAAATTAAAGTAATACGCTTTAGATGAATATCCTTCTTTATTAATACCCATCATAGAACCTCTTTAGGGACTATCGCATGCTTTCTATATGTCAATAATGATCTTGTGCAACTATCTTTTTCTTGCTCTATATTGCTCCATAATCTAACTAATGAGATAGATTGCATCTAATATCGAACATCCCGACATGAAATAAAATTATTTTTGTGCTATGATGACATTCTTTCTCAACTTAATCACAATCTATCATGGCTTCATAATATGTCACATTAACTTGATTCCACGATAATTAGAATAACTTTATATATCATCTTTATTTAAAAATAAAGTTACTAAAGTGTTACTCCACTTCGTTGGTATTCTATTTAGTTTTTAAATTTTGTTGAATAACTTTACCCGTCATATAACAGCTACAGCTACATCCCATATGCATTTTCACACCTTAGTTAGAATCTCATCTGGTAATTTCATTCTCTTTAAAGCTTTTTTCACCTCATATGCCTCAATTCTTGGCAAAACTATGATTTGACTCTTCCAAACGGACCTCATGATCTCCAATATTCTAGATATGATTCCATTAAAAAGTTTGTCAAAGTACTCTCTCCACCTATCTTTAATCTCCCATCTCTGATCAAATTTTTTTGGTTTTTATCTTTAATATACTTGACGATACACAAATCCCTTCGCTTTTTCTCCCTCATTCATGCAAGTTAATAAAAGTTCTTCTGTTCCTCAATTGTATCTAACATATAAACATCTGCACACACCTTAGATTTAGCCTCTTACACCTTAGATTTATCCTCTTGAATAACTCTTTTAGTTTCCTTCTTGGCTAATTTATATATTTTCAAGATATCATCATGTCTACATCTCCTGATATTTCTATAACTGTCATGTTTAGCTTTAACAACAACCTTCATTTTCTCGTTCCTTCAAAATATTTCATTAGCTAGTGATGCAATACCTTAAGAGACGTCAAGTTATTATGTGACTCGTTTTAATACATCTGTCATCTTTGTCCACATAGCACATGTATCCCTCTTGAACTCCCAATCAGCCTTCTTGAGAAATATTTTCTTTCAAACTTCATTATGTATCACCCTTTAATTTTCATCAATTAATCTTAGGAACTATTTTTAGCTTTGTAGCTCGTTTACAACTTCGTAAAATGCACAACTATGATCAATATTTTACGTTGGGTGATTACTCTATCTCCTAACACCGCCTTACAGTATTGGTAATATCTATTATTAACCTTTCTAGTCAAAAAAATCTATTTAATAGGTATTCCCTTCATTTCTAAATGTTATCAAGTATGAGTCTCTTTTGCAAAACTATGTGTTGGCTATCATTATTTTTTAAGCAAAGGAACAGTTCAAATTAGAATAGAATCTAATGCTGCATTTCTTTCCTCAAAACCAAAGCCTACATGCACTCTCATAGCATATTCTGTTTGAGCCAAGATGACTATTAAGGTCACCCCCTAATATAAAAAAATTCGCACATGTATTCTTTGCACCGCATTTTTCAAATCCATCTAAAATTGTTGTTTATTTACATCATTCAATCATGTTTATGAAGCATAAGTGCTAACAACATTAATCAGATCTTCCCCTAACACCAATTTAACCAATTTAAAGTGACATAATCTTATAATTTTTCTTCTTACATTCACTATATTTCTTTTTAATTCTTTATCAATTATTATTCCAGTTCTATTTTGATCTCTCCTTACCGGCATACTAAAGCTCATGATCCCATGGTCTGACTACTTTAGCTTTCTCACCTATTCATTTAATCTCTTGACTACATAAAATATTAGATCTTTTCATAAACATGACATCAGAAAGTTCTCCTAACTTCTCGGTTTATGTTCCAATATGCTAATCTAATTCGTTGGTTGTGAATTTACTTCTTAAATTCTTTATTCGTCCACATCCACTAGGAAGCGAAAATCATTTCATATGTAATACTACATCCAGGCAGTGATGTAATGACAAGTGTCGCTTTTAAGCAACGACCTAGCAATTCTTGCAAAAATATCATTACACCCAGGATCTGGTACATCACGCTGCTAAAAATGCTCCAACAACATTTCCATTCAAGTCTATGATCATAAAAGTGGCAAAGTAAATATAGCATATCAAAGAGGTTCCAATTGATGATGTTATTAGAATTGACAAAACTTAGGTTCTAATTAATGAGGTCATCATAAATTGCAATTGGGAACCAAGTAGATGTAAAATTATCTTTGTTTTTTAGCTTTCTACTTAATTAAGCTTATATAACGTTCGCATGTCTATGATGACGATATGCCCAGTGGGTGAGCTACTTTGGGAACATATTCATGTTGAGTTCTGATATAGCCTTCTCTCCTCTAAAATCACCTCATGTTACATCATGTTATGTAGTTTGTTTCTCGGTTTGGTAAAAACTTGAATCTTGAAAAATGAAAAATCATTATCGAAAGAAAAGTGAATGCTCAGGCAATGCTTGGCATGTTAGCCTATAGGTAGTTTTCATAAAAGGCAAATAGTAGGCACAAGCCAAGGGGGAAAAATAAACACAAGATCAAGAACTATGATAGGGGATATACTTTTTATCCATTAATAATTCTCTTTCCCTTTTATTTGGGCTGGGGTGGTGCGTGCATGACGGGTGTGTTTTTTGGTGGTTTTTTTGGTGGGGGAGGGGGCGGGGGCGCATCATAAGGGATGGGGAAGGAAAGGATGTTGGATGATGATTATGAGTGGGAAGAAAGGTGTTAATTTACAAGGAAAACATAGAACAAGAATAAGTGGAAGAGTGAATGAAAATGACTTAAGTTTTAGGTTTTCATCTAGGAAAGGAAAATGGGGTAAATGTCGGAAACCCATTAACTTTTAGCCCGCAAAGCAATTTACCTTCTCGATGCTATTTTTTAAGAAGTTAACCCCCTTCCGCCGTTAAAGAGCTAATAGAAATTACTTTATGTAGAATTATTCTCATTTTACCCTCGTATAGCAACTACCTTCTTCTACATTTTCCTCATATTATTTTGTTCTTTTTTTTAACTTTTTTTCCTTTGAACCCCAAAAATCAAACAAATATCTCCCTTTCCCCCCTTTTGATTGCTGAATTGAATCGCAAGGGAGGAGTGATCGATCGATCGAGAGAATGGTTTGGGATTCGTTTGGGTTTACTTGGTCTTCTTCTTGCCCGCACAACTTATTCTACAATCCATGATAATAAGCTTGGATCTAATTGATACAAAGATTTTTATATTCAGTTTACTTATTTATTTATTGAAAATTTCAACCTTAGTTTTAAATCCTAATTTTTCTATTTTCCTCCAATTTTTTAAGATGGAAAATTGCTCAAAATTATAGAAGAGGAATTCTCAGGCCTCCATATCCACGCAAACAAAAAAATTCATTGATTTGGTTTTTTATTGTTTTGTTTTTTGGATTAA
Source organism: Scilla litardierei (assembly GCA_030789695.1). NCBI lineage: Eukaryota > Viridiplantae > Streptophyta > Magnoliopsida > Asparagales > Asparagaceae > Scilla > Scilla litardierei. The sequence continues at coordinate 10,227,614 of CM061137.1, read as the reverse complement.
TAGCTATTTATAGGGATGGATATTTTACAAGTTGTGGTAGAGCTGCAAGGTGCTTCGAATTTTTGAAGATTCCATATAGGAAATGCACCATATTTACAGGGTGACTGAGGCTAGATATGAGCAAAAGCCCACCTCTGATGGGGAATTGTATGATGTAGTCATTGAGTAAGTAGAATGATAAGGCCTAGGGAGAGTGTGAGGATGACGTGAAGGAAAGGGAGTTGGAGTTGAATGAATCTGAATGGATTGTTGTTTGTGGAATCTCTCTCAAACAAAAAATTTATGATATGTGTAGTACCCTAAAACCTTTTAATGTTATGAAAGGTAAAATAGTACACAAATAGCTGATTTTATACAAAACAGATGGTGATAGCGGGGATATGGATTAAGTGCTCAAAAATAACGTTAAGGTGACAAATTGCTTTTTGGAGTAATCGCTAAGGGTGTTTTCAGCATTTATCCCAAAAAAATTGCAAATAAAAACAATACTAATAAGAAAAAGGAAGGAAGCAAAAGGAAGATGCGAAACAAAAAATTGTCGATAAAGTGCTTACTGTTTAAAGGAAAGCATAAACTTATTATCCCGCATGCATAGGGGAGTACCTAGCAAGTAAATGCAGATCTAACACTTGCAATATTTTATCATTGCCTTTATAGAAATCATAACTAGCATAACTAATTATATGTCAATATAATGATTCTGCAACCACACCTATAAGCAGTTTAGATGTCAAACTCATGGCTACTGGAATGAATAACTCAAGTATATGATTATTCAGTTAATAAGCATGTTAAACGACTCCCTTGGATTGATGCAGTATAGAAATAGTAGAAGACATTTTATGCCTATTTTTCTTCTTGCCCAGACAAGTTCCCACGTGCAGATACTCCTATTCTCTTAGGTTATACTATGATTGCCCAATTGGCATGCTAAGTCCTATAACAACTTGCAAGCTCCTACTAGGTTCTACTGTCAAGCCACAAGCTCCCACTCCAATGGCAGGTAACAAGCCCTTATTATGTTGCATGGATTTATTTCTGTTTTCCTATGGGTGGTGTGTGGTGTTTGGTGGGGGTGGCTCCTATGATCCACGGGCAAACGTGGCCAGAAACAAAACGTTAATCATGTAATCGAATCAAAAAGGTAGGTACTTCAGTGTTATTGGTTCATCTAGGTCAAACCGGATTTATACCGGAGATCATTTAGGAATCCATTCAATTCATATATGATAATACATTGATATTTGCCAAAATAGGTGAGAATACGATAATTCATTTTCCTTATGTCCCCAGATTCAAATCCCATCATTAATATTTTTGGACTTAAAAATGTTATCCTTCATATGACATTGCGGTTCCCTTCGGTTCAAATGAATGGGGTGGATCACTAGGTTTAAACTGGCAGGTTCAATTTAGTTCGAGAGTTATTTCAACTTTTAATGTTCGGCATTGAGCCTGATTGGCCTTGGGGTCGGGTCCAAGACAAACCTGGTTCAACCAGCAGGTCCCATCTGACTTTACTTTACAATGATTGTCCAATCAAATACAATGAATTCAACTCAGAGTTTTTTAAATGATAAAAGTAGCATAATTGTGTCCAAAATTTTTGATATGATCATAGAGAAACCAAATTATATGGGAATATCCAAATATGTATTTTAAAATGCAAAAAGGGGTCTTAATGCAAAGGAAGTAAATGCAAATTGTCGATAAAGTGCATACTGTTTAAAGGAAAGCATAGACTTATTATCCCGCATGTATATGGGAGTAGCTAGCAAGTAAATGCAGATCTAACACTTGCATTGCCTTTATAGAAATCATAACTAGCATAACTAATTATCAGTTGTTATTATGATTCTGCAACCACCTATAAGTAGTTTAGATGTCAAATGCATCTACTTATAGATGTCAAATTCATGGCTACAGGAATAACTCAAGTATATGATTATGCAGTTAATCAGCATGTTAAATGACTCCCTTGGATTGATGCAGTATACAAATAGTAGAAGACATTTTATGCCTATTTTTCTTCTTGCCCAGACAAGTTCCCACGTACAGATACTCCTATTCTCTTATGTTATACTTCGATTGCCCAATTGGCATGCTAAGTCATATAACAACTTGCAAGCTCCTACTAGGTTCTACTGTCAAGCCACCTCCTACTAGGTTCTACTGTCAAGCCACAGGCTCCCACCCCAATGGCAGGTAACAAGCCCTTACTATGTTGCATGTGTTTATTTCTGTTTTCCAGGGGGTGTTGTGTGGTGTTTGGTGGGGGTAGCTCCTATGATCCACTGCAAACGCTGCCAGAAACAAAACGTTAATCATGTAATCGAATCAAAAAGGTAGGTACTTCAGTTTTATTGGGTTCATCTAGGTCAACCCCGATTTATACGAGAGATCATTTAGGAATCCATTCAATTCATATATCTTAATACATTGATATTTGCCAAAATTGGTGAGAATACTATAACCTACTTTCTTGCTTGTCCGGCTCTCGAAGAGTAGAGCGGGCGCTGGCCAGCAACTTCCGTGCCTGAGAATGGAAGGGGGCATAGATTCATTCAACTCATTTTCCTTATGTCCCCAGATTCAAATCCCATCATTAATATTTTTGGACTTAAAAAATGTTATCCTTCATATGACCTTGCAGTTCCGTTCGGTTCAAATGAATGGGGTGGACCACTAGGTTTAAACTGGCTGGTTCAATTTAGTTCAAGAGTTACTTCAATTTTAATGCCCGTCATTGAACCCGATTGGCCTTGGGGTCGGGTCCAAGTCAAACCTGGTTCAACCAACAGGTCTCATCTGACTTTACTACGATTGTCCAATCAAATACAACGAATTCAACTCAGAGTTTTTTAAATGCTAAGTGTAGCGTAATTGTGTCCAAAAATTTTGATATGATCATAGAGAAATCAAACTATATGGGAATATCCAAATATGTATTTAAAATGCCAAAAAAGGGTCTTAATGCAAAGGGAGTAAATGCAAATTAAGATATGTCATGGCAGTTCTATTTCTAGAATTCGTATTAAGCATGAGTTAAGCCAGTAATATTTATACCTCTTGCATAAATGTAGGAGGGTTCTAAAAACAAAGTTCTAGCATGTCTTCTCTCCAATTTGTAGTCTTGTTACACAATAGTTATCTATTCTCAGTAAAATGCAAAATTGAATGCAGATTACATTTTTTAGGACAATTTTTGCAAATAGACCAAATTAAAAAATTAATTTGAAAAATCGACCGCTTTTTTTTATTTAGCAAAACCGACCTCTTTTGGTTTTGGGGCCAAAAGAGGTCGGGATCTGGCGCTGGGGCACGTGTGTGGCCTCGGCCGCACCTTCAGAGTGCGGCTCTCGGCCGCACCTTCAGAGTGCGGCCAAGACCACACCAAAATCACAGCAGCCCGCAAGATCGCGGGCTGCTGCTGCTCCTTTCCTCTTCATCTCCGCGGCCGCTCCTTCAAAGTCCGACGTTTCAAAATTTTTTTGGTGATTATTCTTCTTTGTTTCAGGTTAATTCTATTCTCTATGTTATGTTATTGACTGTTTTTTGTGATTTTTGTACAATATAGATTGAAATTTAGGGTTTTTGAGATAAATCTATAGTTGGTGAAATTTTATAGGTTTTTATAAAATAGATGAGGCTGGACCTATTACTAATGCGGTATTGTATGACCAAGCATGTCATCGTTCTGCTGATGTAGTGCAAGGGCAGGTAAATAGAAAGAATTAATATGCAAAGTAAGTAATTATTATTGAAAGGAAAATAATTAAGGTGTGAATTATATGTTTGCAGGCATCGATAGCAATTGTCGATCATGGACAAAAACATACAAAGTGGGGATTAGATGAGCGCGCGAGACCATATATTGAAGCGTCCAGATTACACCTATGTGCACGCTTGCGTTGGGTACGGTTGGACCACGCATTGCTGACTGCTTTGGTTGAAAGATGGAGGCCAGAGACAAATACATTTCACATGCGCCAGGGAGAGATGACAATCACGTTACAGGACGTGGCAGTCATCACAGGCCTACCGATTGATGGAGAACCAATATATCAATGTGAAATGCGAGATGGCAGCTGGGATGCGTTGATGGAGAGACTACTTGGACAGGATACCCCACTAAGAAAAGCAGCCAAGGTAAAACTTAGTTGGTTGCGTGATACATTTACTGATTTGCCTGAGGATGCAGATGATGAGGATATTCAGCGGTATGCACGGGCATATCTGCTTCATATGATTGGAACCTTACTGGTTCCGGATCCAAGCAAAGGATCTATAAATCTCCGCTGGTTGACAAAGTTAGATGATTTTGAGGAGGCCGGTGGATATTCATGGGGAAGTGCGGTGCTTGCGCACTTGTATGCTGAGCTCAGCAAGGTGGCATTAAAGCAGACAAAGGCTTTATATGCATGCGGGTTATTATTGCAGGTATAATTTGTTTCGTTAGCTATAATAGTGATATATCTATATATATCTTTATATTTCACATTCTGAGGAAAAATTCATATTACAGGTTTGGAGCTGGGAGAGAATGTATGTAGGAAGACCAAGGCTCCTACAGGATGTATTTGCTGACACCGTTCCCTATGGGTTCAGGTGGAATACGGGAAAATCATTCATGGAAATTGCTCATGGAAACCTTGATACATACAGAGACCAATTTGACACATTAGAGAGTACGCAGGTGTGTATATGTAAATTTTATAACGTCGGTGATCAATTGATATATAATATAGTACACTGATATATTTGTGTACTTCATGCTTAATAGGTTACATGGGAGCCTTATGTAGAGCGATTCGAGCAGCTGCCGACGCTATGTCGTGAACATCCCGAGTTATGGCGAGCGAGGGTACCCATATTCTGCTGGGAAGCACGGGTTATGCATGCACACGACCGCGTCATGCGGCAATTTGGTTTACGGCAACACATCACATCTGCACTCCCAGTCTTGGCGGGGAAGCCAAGACCAGCGCAGCCAGCAGACGTGACTGTAATCAGGGATCCTCTTGCGCATTGGATGAATAGAGCAGATCACATTGTGAATGAGGGGGATGTGGTATCGGTTGCTGCCTATATGGAGTGGTATTGTGGGATTACCAGGAGGTGGATTTTTCTGAGGCAGCAACCCCCGTTCGCACAAATGCCCCGAGGACCCATCGAGCGTCAACATGTAAGAAGATGTTCAAGTTTAATTTTTATAGTATTTTTTATAACCAATATGTATAGTACTTACTTAATTTGTTTTACAGGTTGCAGGATATGTTTCATTGTACGATATGACAGTGCAAGTATTGCAAACACAGGATCAGGGGTTGCTGCATACGATGAGGACTCATATCGATGATGTGCTACATCGTACACGCCATCTTCCAGAAGGTGTAGATACGAGCGAGCTGAGTCGTTTATATAGGATGGGTGAGGTCGGCACTTCTCAGCAGGAGCATACCAGAGAAGATGACGCCGGCACTTCTCAGCAGGAGCATACCAGAGCAGATGACGCCGGCACCTCTCAGCAGGAGCATACAGGCGTACATGAGTCCTACACTTGGCAGCTGGACCATCCCATAGCTTATGACAGCACGTGTCAGCAGCCCCCTCACGGAGGTTATGACACCGACACTTGGACGCGGCACCCTCATGGAGGTTATGACCCCGGCACTTGGCAGCAGCCCCCTCCCATATCATTTGACCCGAGCATATGGGATGTTTCAGCCGATTGGCAGCAACAGCCTACCCAGGGTACATGGTATGACGGCAGCACTTGGCCGCAGCATTTGACGCAGGCAGATTGGCAGCCTACCCAGGGTGACACGTCACAGCCGCAGCAGACAGAATGGGATGACACATGCATTTCACAGCAGCATGTGGAAGTGGATGTTGGCCCGTCTCAGCCACCTCAGACACAAGGTGATGGTGACGGCGTGTCACAGGTTGACGTGTCACAGGTTGGCGAGGTGTCTCAGCGTGTCACAGATTGGCGAGGTGTCTCAACAGACAAAAAGGGAACGCATTCGGATAGGCCCTGGTATTCTCGTGTATTTAGTCGGCGCAAAGGGAGTCGTCGATGATATGTATCTTTGAAATGTGTTATGTATATTTGCTGGATTTGAGACATTTGTTATGTAGGGTTTCTCAAATGAATTTGATATATAATATATGTGTTATGTATGGTTTAACAACAAATCTTTCATACACACCGTATTTATTCAACGAAATCATTCATACACCCAATATTTATACATCATATATGCATACGAGAAAGGTTGTGTTTGGGCTTGATGGAGGTATTCTGTCAGCGGATTGGGCTGCGCTCCAGAGGAGAATTTTCTCCTCCCGAACTCACCTACGCGCCCTTTTACTGCTTCGGTGGCAGTTTGAGCAGCGAGATTTCTCCACAGCTTACAGGAGAAAGACTGCGGCTCAAGCGGCCAACGAAGCGGCAAAAAGACACGTAGATGAGATCATGAAGAGAAAATTCTCCACTGGAGCGGAGCCCAACCCAGTGACATAATACATTCATCATTCCGTCAGCAATCTTTCTCCATTTAGCGTGACCACATTATCCACGTCAAGCCAGCGCCATCACAGCAACTGCTTCTGGGCAGCCACGTTTTGAAGTCGGCGGGAGTGTGATACGTATCACACTCCATATCACATTTTGATTCACAGGCTGCTGCAAATAAATAGCCCCCGTGCCGCAGTTGTCAGGTGCGGCCTTGGGCCGCACCTGTGGATAGCGTCCAGAAGATGACAACCCATCTTCGACCGCGGCTTGTGTTGTTGCTGTGTTTGTTTTTGTGCGACTGTTGTGTTTGTTTTTTTGCGACGGCGGGATTTGTTCCGATCCAACTCAACTGCCCTCCGAAACCCTTTGCCATACGAGAACTGATCCGTGACGATTCAACTCGCCTAATAGGTATTAAGAGTTTTTGTTCATCTTTATGTTATGATTTAGGGAGTTAGGGATTTATAATGGTGTGTGTGCAGGTTGTTGAAAATGGCAAGTGATTCAATTTTTGTCATATGCTATTTTGCCGGTGAATTACATATTAATGAAAATCACGAACCACGTTATGTCGGCGGGAAAGTTAAATCGATGAAGCTAATTTGTGGTTCGACGTACAACGACCTAGTAGATCGGATATACAATATGACGAAGATCCGTCAGGAAGATTATATGTTGAATCTGGTGTGCAACTGGCCAGTAATGGGAGGTAAGACTACCGCCGTGAAAATATCAGATGATGATGATATGAAGAATCTTTTTGATTTATCACAAGATCACCGTGGAGTTGAAATATATGTGGGTATGAATGCAATAAACACCGCCCACGAAAATACGACAGGCGTAGGGTGTTCGCAATATCCGCAAGATAATGACAACATGAACACGTAAGTCTAGATTTCACTCAAGTTTTGCGAATTGTAATTTGAAATATTTTTTATATATTCGTCGTAGTAACTAAAATTTGAAACCGTTCATATGTCAGTAACAGGTTGAATGATGAAGCGGTGGGAATTGAAAATCAATACTCAACTTACATGGAAGGCCCTTTTGTACCGGAGTCAATGCCTGAAGATCCATACATACCTGAAGGTGTTGATGAAGAAATAGATGAGAGCGATGACGAGGAGCATGTCGGGGTTGGAGAGGATAGCATGCTTTATGCGGAAGATCCAAACGAAGAAGATATATCATGGATACAACAATCAGTCGCCGTTAACACACTTGTCGAAGATGAGGAGGCTTTGCCAGATGAAGTTGAAGAGGAGGAATGGCTAAATGCATCAGTTATGAGAAATACACTTGAAAGGAGAATGGAAGAGCCTAGACCTCAAAACGTTAGGGGGTTGTTCAATGTCGGCGATATTTATGATACAAAGGCCGCCTTGATTAAAGCAATAACGGAGTGGAGCATTAAGCGTAATGTTTCATTTAGGCCAATCAAGACAAACAAGACAAGTTATAACGTAATATGAGGCCTAAATGCTGCGGTCAATCCGACAACGCAAGATGAGGCTAGTAGGAATTGTCTGTGGCGTATCCATGCAGCAGTGCGGAAGAGTAGCATTGGGAAGTTCAAGCTCTCAAGGGTTGTTGAAGAACATACTTGCAATAATCCAACCCTAAATACAGATCATCCAAAAGCCACAGCATCTTTCATTTGTAACATGATTATGCCAATGGTGAAGACAAAGTTAGATTTGACACCGGCAGAAATCCAAGAGGCCATAGCCACCATGTTACGGATCCGAATTTCATATTACAAAGCCTGGATGTCAAGATCGAAGGCGTTAGAAAGGATGTTTGTAGATTGGGTGGAGTCATATAATCGGCTACCTCGGTATTTAGAGGCCATTTCAGAGACTAATCCAGGCACAGTATACAAGATCACTTATGACACTATCAGTGAAGGAGTGGCACAATTTTCAGGGGTCTTCTGGGCATTTGGCCCTTCAATCAAGGGTTTCAAGCATTGTCGGCCGATCCTAAGTATTGATGGTACCCATTTGTATGGGAAATATGGTGGGTGTTTACTTGTGGCCACCGGAGTGGATGGAAATGGTGGACTGTTTCCCTTGGCATTTGCGGTTGTGTCTGCTGAGAACCAAGAAAATTGGAAGTGGTTTTTCGCATGTTTATATGAATACATCCCAAGTGCACATGGACGAATGATTACCTTCATTTCAGATAGAATGAAAGGAATTCCACGAGCACTAGAAGAGGGATGGCCAGCACATTATCACCATAGGTATTGTCTGCGGCATATTATTGCAAACTACAAGGCGAAAGGATACCGAACACATACCTTGGAGGTAAACTTCTGGATGGCCGGTATTGCATCAGACTTGCTGACATACAATGCATATCGTGCCAAAATTAAAGACGAGTCTGTTGAAGCAGATGCATGGATATCTGCAGATTTACATGGAGAAGAAAGCATGTGGGCTATGCATGCCGATCGTGGGAAACGCTATTGTATCATGACAACAAATTGTTTTGAGAGCTTTAATGGGGTGCTCAAAGGTGCTAGGGCTCTACCTATACAAGCGTTGATTGCAAGAACATTTTACAAGTTAAATAGATATTTCTTCAGTCGAAGACTAAGTGGGCAAGGGTGGACGACAGATTTTGTACCCACAACAATGGACATTATTGGGGAACGGATGGAAGAGGCCCGAACATTTATGCTCACAAGGTTTAGTGATTGTGAGTGGCAGGTGACTGACAATGATGGTCTCTGTTATACTGTTAAGTTGTATGACGAGAAATGCAGATGTAGTTGCAATATTCCTTTGCTTCAACACATCACATGTTCCCATGTTATCGCCGCAACGTCCAGACAAGAATATGGTGCCAATATAGCATATATACCATTCTGTTTGCCATGGTATAAGGTTAGCAGATATCGCCTTGCATATGAACCTTTATTTCACCACATACCCGATGCACGGTATTGGAAGGCTTGGGATGGTCCCAAACTACTTCCACCCGACAAAAGAAGACCTCCAGGTCGTCCTACATCTACACGTATTCGGGGGGCAATGGATATTCCGCGCGAAGGAAGCCGACAGAATAGATGTGGCAATTGTCATCAACTCGGGCACTACAAATCACGCTGCCGAAATCCTCCTCTAACACACGCGTATGTTGATTCTTCAATTCATATATTTCTTGTAGATATATATATATATATGATGTTCTAATTTATGCTTATCTTGTAGGTATTCATCTCAAGGCCGCGGCGGGTCTTCATCTCAAGGCCGCGGCGGGTCTTCATCTCAAGGCCGGGGCGCGTCTTCATCTCAAGGTCGGAGCGTGTCTTCATCTCAAGGCCGTGGTAGATCTCGCACATGATGCAATGGTGGATGTTACTCTACTGATACTGTTGTGTTAAGGCCATGATTGATGTGTTAGGGCCATGTTTTTTTGTAAGTTTGTTGAATTCGACGTGATATATATTTTGAAATTGAAACTACTATGGTTGATGAATTCAATGTTGTTTGATTTATATGTTACTTGAGCTTGAATTCGATGTGATGTGTGATTTGATTTATATGAACTTTCGGATATCCAAGTGATGTGTTGTGATATACTATTTGTGATACGCTATGGCTGTGAAATGTATTGGTGTAAGAATAATTTGTGACACGTCTTGATTTTTGATGTGATGAATTAGAGGTGAATTATCGGGAAAGTAGGAGAAGCAGCTGCTGAAATTGAGAAGAGCAGCAGCAGCAGCTCTATTTGCAAACAGAGGAGAGGGCCAAATTCGGCTCTGTTTGTGGTGTGGCCTTGGCCGCACTGTGCAGGTGCGGCCGAGAGCCGCACTCTGAAGGTGCGGCCGAGGCCACACACGTCCCTCAGCGCCAGATCCCGACCTATTTTGACCCCAAAACCAAAAGAGGTCGGTTTTGCTAAATAAAAAAACGGTCGATTTTTCAAATTAATTTTTTAATTTGGCCTATTTGCAAAAATTGTCCCATTTTTTAACCAGACATGAGTATTGATTTCGGTATTCTAATAACAACACCCATCATATTTTTATATAATACCCGATCCACTTAAAACTTAGATGGAAATCCACTTTCTTAACCTAAAAGGGTTTGATTAACCAGACAACGCATCCTAAAGATTACTCAAATTTGTGTGGAGCCTTCTTGGTACAGTGGTACGTATCCCACCACATTTTTTATGATAAAGTACTCATATGACAAAATGACAAAAACGGTGATGATGATGACCGTGACCATGACTGTGCATGATCTAAATGACAAAAAAATGCAAATGCTTGACAATTCTCCTGTGATGTCACCCTCAGCTACCAACCTACATGAATATTTCAGCATGTCACATTTTTAAAATAATAGCATCAAAGTACATAGATAGAGGCAAAATTGAAAACCTTTATTTACGGAAACTCAATAGTCTTTGGTAGATAAAGGAACTTGGCACCGAACATATAGCAAAACCGGTCTAACAAAACACCATTCAAATTTTGTAATTAATTTCCTAGCGTGAAATTACATTGATCTTATAGTTTATTCCCAAAAAAGGAAAACTGACTAAAACAAAAGACAATGTTCCCCAACCCATAAAAAAGGAAGAAAACGAAACAAAGAAAGCGGTAAGTTATAGAACCATTTTTCAGATTTAAGACATCCTGATATAATCTAACCATTCACATATAAACTTACATGCCACGACCCAAAAAGGAACTTAGAACTTCAGTTCAGACATCTCAAAGATAAGATTTACAAACCACAATCTTCTGTAAAATGAGCATACAGTTACCAATTTTATCCAAGGTTCTCAGGCACTTCTCAACAATGTCCATAGCGTATCGCACCCAAGCACCTTGGCAGCACCTAGGAGCTACCTAGGGTTTTTTCCAGTTGAGGCAGAAGCATAGGAACGAAAGTGGTGGGTAGAGAAAGAAAAAGAAAAAAATGATAAAGAAAAGTGGGCTAGGGAAGAGGGAGACGAAGAGTGGGAGAAAAAGAAAAGAATGAAAATGAAGGAGAACATGACTTGGGAAAAGGGAATGAAAAAGCAACGGAAGAAGAAAAGAAAGCGGAAAAATAAAGAAAAGAAGATGATAATGAAAACCAGGGTTGCCTATGAGCCTGCATGGGCAAGGTGCATAGCCTACCTAAGCAGAAACTTGAGTGTGGCTGGAAGGTTAGCCCACCAATATGGCTGCCTTAGTCCTGAGCTGTAGGCCAAAAGGGCCGTCCATGCCTGGGCGGACGCTTTTTAAAACAATGACAATTTCTATCTCCTTTTCGGTAAGATTACAAGAAAGTTCTTTGACAATGATAAATAACTCCAAAAGAGTCCCCAATTATGATTGACACTATAGCATGAGCACGTTGGTTGAGCATTATTGCAATTCCTTGCTTTCGAATTTTTGGATTTGAGCCATATGCCTAAACCATGCCGTTTTGGTCTCTTCTAATTGAGGAACACCAATTCATGTTCAAATTCTAAGTCATTAATCTTCTCCATTAGCAGTAGCAAACTAAAACATGTGAATTTCACTTCAAAGATAGAAAGCCTAACTCTACCTTAAGTGTCGGGTGTCAGTAATCATAACCACATTTATATGCACGATTCAAGAAGTTCATGTACATCCAACCATGCAATGAGACTCGAGCTTAGGATAATTACAAGACACAGGAAACCAAGCAATGTGGCGTAGAACTTTTATTGAACTTAGTATCATATGTTCAAGATTCATATGTAATCCATCCTTACTACCACAGTCTCAAAGTCATACAGGTGATTATACATCTTCGGCAAAATTCCTCTTCTTTGTTCCACAATTTAACCATTTATTTTGCTTCCTCGCCACAGTTCTCATAATTTTGCGAGCAAACGATGAAAATGACATTGTTCTACTTCAAAATTGACTCAAAAATAAATAGAAGCAATTGAAGCAGTTTCCACTTACATTTTGCTAGTTTCGCAAGCTTTTGCGAGGTCTTATGAATCCCTAGCCCAATGCTGGAAGCCCTCTTGTTGAACTCCGAATGAACAGAGACCGCCGACCGCGGCTCCTCCGGTTTCGGAGCGGAGCTACCGATCTGCGCATTTTGCTGAGACGAGAACGACTTCTTCAATCTATCCGCCACCGTCAGAAACTCCTGCGTCCGATCTCGGTACGACGACTGCGCCGTTCTGGGATGCATCTCGAATTACCTCAAATTTCCCCCAAAATCAGAGCTCGATACTCCTCAGATCTATAATTTCCGAATCGAAATTTCACGAATTGGTCGTTCGATCTGGAACTTGGAAAGATGGGAGCCTCGGATCTGCAAACGGTGTTTGATGGAGCTTAGGGTTTTGACAATTGAGGGGAGATTTGAGGGGGGGATTTTGGGGGAAATGGTTAGATTGAGGGCTTACCTGCAGAAAGAGGACATTGAAGAAACGCGTATCCTATTTCATTTATTTATCGGGTAATTGCTGGTCGGGTCGGATTGCGGACCGGCATTCTGTCGGATTTGTGTAATCTGACCCTGATCCGATTAAAATTCGAGAAATTCCCACGGGCCACGGTCCATGGGGAATTGCAGCATTTACAACCACCAGCTATACTGCGTATCAATGATGATAATGGGCCGAAGCTTGACGGCCCAGGCCTCGACCCAAGATCTTTTTATGAAAAGAGAGATTTCTTTGTGCTCATCTTCTTTAACATGATAACACACGTGTATGAACTCCGGTGTTCATCCCAGTGATTGAATCACTCGGATGTCTCAGTGGAGGTCTGGGTTCGAATCTCACTACATCGTATCCCCCTTTAGTTTTCTTTTTTTCAGCTTTTAGGGCTTCAATGGATAACTGGCTTCTCCGTGTTCGGGGTTAAGCGATCATGGTGGGTATGTCCGTGTTCCACGACCCATGTTTCCTGCTTTCCAATGAATAAAAAATAATAAATAAACACACACAAACGTATTAGATCATATAATAAAAAATAAACATTACAATAAAACATATAATTAAATAATCATAAATTCTATAATAATTGTCTAAGGTTCCTACAATCGTTACGTTTATCATGTGTGCTTAGCCCCACTCCTATTGACACATACAGACTAAACTTTCCGGCTAAATTCTTGATCTACCTGACCGGACTCTTGCCTGGTAATATCTATATTATATTTGACAACTTTTTTTGATCATAGGCCTGACTAGGACAAGCTGACTAGGACAAACAGGTTAATAGAAGGATGGTTGAGATTTAATCTTGGAAAATCAACGGTTGAAATGAGAGTTTGTGGAAATTTTGAGCGGGAAAACATTTCTTGAGAAATGAAAGTTTATTGGGAAATGAAAATTTATGGGGAATAGCAGGCTGTAATTAATGCAGTTGGGTAAAAACTTTAATTTGCACTTAATGTTGCAAATCAAATACTGACGCAGATCGAATGATCATTCCCTCAACGCAGGGCCCACCGTCTCTTCGACGCATGTGGCAACAAGATGAGAGTAATTTCCCGCGCCGAAGGCGTCCGCTAAATTTTTTTACGCTAATTTGTTGTTCCGTGCCAAAGGCGCCCGTGTCGCTAAATATTTTTACGCTAATGTGTTATTCCGCGCAATTTTGGTTGTGTAAATAATGTTTTGGGGAACAAATATTTCGCGGGTGGAAGTCTTTCATGAACGGTGCCCGCGGACACGAGTTCATGACTAGTTCATCTATAAAGATCATATGTATATAGTAGCCTTGTTAAGAGCTCTGACTAAACTCATGGTTTGCCAAAATTAAGAGATCAATATTTGATATAGATATTTATCGTTGGTTTTTGAGTTTACAAGATTAAATTTGCATGCATATGCATATACTTTATAAATCAAATAATTATTAATTGTGTGTTAATACATATCAAAGTTTGTAATGTCACTAGTACTAGTCATAACCCATTTAAGATTTTTCTCCGCGAAATCTTCGTTTCCCAAAAAATTATCTACACAGTCAAAATTGCGCGGATCAACAAATTAGCGTAAAAATATTTAGCGGCACGAGCGCTTTCGGTGCGGAACAACAAATTCGGCACAGTCACCTTCGACCTGGAACAACAAATTAGCATAAAAAAATCGGCATGGGCGCCTCAACAAATTCGGTGCAGGCGCCTTCTGCGCGGAACAATAAAATAGCGTAAAAATATTTAGCGGGCGTCTTTGGCGTGGGCGCAATAAAATTTAGCGGAATTTAGCGGACGCCTTCAATCTGCAACATCAACAATTTAGCGTCGAAAAGACAGTGGGCCCCGCGTTGAGGGAGAGACCAATCGATCTGCAACAGGAAGTGGAATTTAAAGTTTTTTTCCAAATGCATTAATTGTGTGCACTCTGCTATTCCCCAGAAACTTTCATTCCCCGTAAAGTTTCATTTCCCTAGAAACTTTTATTTCACTATAAATGTTTTTCCCTCCAAAACTTCCCACAAAATCTCATCTCAACCATTCATTCATCGAGATTAAATCTAAGCCGTTTTTCTATCTATCTGTTTGCCCTAGTCAGCTTGTCCTAATTAGCTCTAGAATTCAAAAACTGTTGTGTTTTAATATATAGATATAAACTTGTCAAAAATAATTTAATCTATAAATAAACACCAACATTCATAGCATTGCTTTACCTACATTTATCAAGATAATGAATATGGGCAAAAGATTAAAGAATTGCATTCGTATCAATAAGTATGGATGCAAGTTGGTTCCCGGTCTAACAACGCATCAAATCTTGCATCCCCTTATTATATCTTTTTTGTACTAGTGTTTTGATTGGGGTGGAGTATGGTTACTTGCCACACTTGTTTGGCCAAGATACATGAGAAGTACACATCAGTGCTCTAAGATGGCAATAACTGAACGGGCTAAAAATTGTAGCATGGCGTGTGCGTTGGAGAATGTATGTCCTTGTGAATTATTGTAATTGTAATAGACATATAGTTCGAAATGATAGTAAGCTATTTAATAATCTTTATCTATGATATCATACGTGTCACTTCTATCGTTGTTGTCATGATTATACGATGCATGGATAAAGTTCCAGGACTCTTGGTAGGAACATTGGGATCATGATAATGGGACCAATGTGTCTATCGATCATATGTCAGAACGGTTCCGGGTCAGATGAATATTGAGACGTGACATTGGTAACCCGGCTAGACCAGTGTGCATTAAGACACACAATCGGATGGTAGTGACTGTTCTCGTAGTCACTTGGTGTGAAGACATTGTTAGATAATGCATATGTTCATGTTAGGAGAACAAGTTCACACAACGACTCGCCAGAGATACTTCTGTGTGGTTATCATACTCTGAGTATCAACAAAAGATCTCTAATGGCAGTATGTGCATGTTAGTCCTTTGACTGGAGATGTGCTGAAGGACCTTGCATGTGGAAGAGTATATTTCAGTATATATCGAACATTGGCTCTACAGATTATGTGCAGATACCTGATGGGTACAGTTGAAGGATGGAAGAGAGTGGCTAGGATGTCGGGTTTCGTCTCCTCCGACATGGGAGGTTAGTGGGGCAGTTGAGTAAATGGATACATATTAAATCCCTGGCAAGGGTATGAGATGAACTTGTTAAAGAGTTGGCAAGTGTCATCCAACCAGTAACTATGTGATTGCATTTGACCCAAAGGGTTTAAGGTGTAATGTGGTTTGACTCTACACCGTACCCTAGACTAGCAACATAGTGATGATGAAGGGACTGGATTGCACAGAATTTGTCACGGTAAGGCCTAAATTACCTTGGAGAGATTCCATTCTCCCAAACCAGATAGTGACGGTTCTAGAATGGGGGGTTGACATGCTTAGCTATGGTCACTACCAATCATTGACACGATGTGATCGTGGCCAATACTGTGGTAGGAATCGGGCTATTAGAGTCTCACACTAATAATAAAATCCTCACGAAAAGCGAATGAAGAAACTATGAGTATATATGATATACTAGGGCTAAGATTATAAGGATTTGTGATCAGATAAGAAGAAGACAGCCTGTCAGCATGGACTGGTCGACTAGTCATCAATTAGTCGACTAGTGCCTATGCACTAGCGACTAGGCAGGCTGTAAGTTTTATAGAGAGTTGACGTCGACTAGTCGACTAATGCTGACATGGCAGGACACAGATTTGATGTGGGATTTGATTGGGAATCGACTTTAAACCAAATCTAATTCGGGTCCAAGAGTTCTAATACGATTAGAACTCATTAATGTCGTCTATTCCTCTTTGTACGTTTAGGGATGTGGTTGAGTTCTATACGAACACCCAATTCGAATCAAATTCGGCTCTCCCCTGACACTATATAAAGAGGGCTACCCCAGCCCACTTGAGACACATGAATTGATCAATCTCCCTTTAGACAAAATAAGAGTTTTCCAGTCTCCTTCTTCTTCGCTCTAGCAAAGTACGAAAGGCGGGTTGAGTTCCATGAATTGTGGATGCGTTCTTCGTTCTTCATCCAGTGATTCATCCAAGGCATTGGTTGGAGAAAGAAGATCTAAGCCGTTGCTTGGAAAAGGTGACCGCAGTGCTTGTGGTCTTCGCCAAAAGAGACTAAGGATCCGCTAGTATCGCTTGAGTATACTCGCGCAAATGTACGACCCTTATGGTTTTATTATTTAGCGATGTAATACCTAGATTAGCGGTAAATCCTTGGTTTGATTGCTAGTTAGAAATTTGTTGAATTTCCTATCTTCCGGTGCATGATCTAAATAGTTTAAATTACTAGCACCATAACACTGCAATGTGTACAAATTTGTCTATCAAGCAAGATAGCGAGAGCAGCAGAACATTTCTAGGTTACATGGCTCTTGTATATGAGCCAAAATAGAGACCATTAAGATTATGTTTCGTAACTAGTCTAGCATTTGGGTGGCATGTTAAAAGTGCATTCAATGGGACAACAAGAGTCCAAAAAATGGTAGTCAAGGCCCTTGGATCAGATTATCTAGTTGTATGTGTCACAAAAAGGAGAATTTTGCTATATTGGAATGAGAATAATGGCTATCATACGCCATATGAGATATGCTCTTATATGCCCTCTCACATACATGGGCTTGAATTTGGAACCCATGTGGGCTTGTACTTGGTTCCTTTAAGTGAGAGGGCATATAAAAACCTATCTCATATGACGTATGATACCCATTAATCCCTATTGGAATAACACATGGACTTCACTTGAGAAATTTATCCTAAACTATTCACAAATTTTAATATCATTATCCTAAACTTCAATTAAAAATTTAGTTGTCTGAGCCCAGGTTCGAACTGGGGACCTCTAGTGTGTGAGACTAGCGTGATAACCAACTACACCACCCAGACACTGATGCCAGTCATCTAAATAGTTACTATATATACATTAATCACTTTCAAAATTTAGCTACCCATTACCCAACCACGCTACATTTTTCAAGCGTTCCAATTAAATCTCTACAAATCCCTCATTGCTATCAATGAACACCTATCATCTACACGTCTCTCTACAACCGCTCCGGCCGGCGACTACGAGGCCGCTCCATCGGGCAGCGCCGGCGGCCGGGCAGCCCTGAACACGTGCTTCCTGCATCTTTCGAATATGCCATCGTACATGACATCGAACTGAGCCCCCGCCCTCTCCCTGTTCACAACGAAGAAGATGTGGTCGGCCTCCACAACTCTGTAGTACCAGACTCCAGGCCGCATCGGATGGCATTCGGACTCGTCCGACACCGGGCGGCTCGGATGCTCCACCGGCAACCGCGGGTGCGTCATGGACACCGTGTTCAGAGCCCCGTCGTTGTCCTCCCAGTCCTCGTCCCTGCACAAACTTCTCGATTGGATCATGACACATCATCATCCCTACAAATCATTCACCAATTCCTGCTCACCGGTAGCCTTTGTAAGGCGGGTCCAGCTCCGGAGGGAACCGGAACCGGCACATCTGCAGGACTCTGACGAGCAGCAGCGGGTGGATCCTCAAGACGCTCACAGGCACCGTGAGCCCCATCGCCCTTCTCGTCATCTTGGTCGCGTAGCTGAAATAGTAGGTGTTCGGAAAGGTTCGGAGGCTCGAGTTGATCCTGATCGACCCCTGGATCGTCAGGTCGGGCAGGATCCAGTCTCCGGCGGCGAACGGCCCGGCGTTGCCGAGCAGGAGATCGACGAGCCCCGCGACGCCGGTCCTCCTCCACCCCATGCCGAAGTGATCGAACCCGAAGCCGTAGTAGCTCTTGAGCCAGGGGACGTCGATCCAGTCGTAGAGTATGACTCCTATCCTGCAGAGCTGGAGCAGGCTGATCGACCTCATGCTTCTTCCGTCCGTCGGCCTGCGGCCCGCAACCCAAATTAGCCCAAAAATCGACTCCAAATCAAACAAATTGAGATACTCACCGCATTCCGTCGAGATACGCTCGCGTTGTTCCGTTGAGGGCGCCGGACAGAGAGGTGAGGCTCAGCACCCAGTCCTCGGAGGTGTCGCCGTGCCCATCGAAGGCCTTGTCGGCCAGCATCTGCTGCAGGACTCGGACGACCTGGGCCCCGGCGGAGTGGCCGACGAAGTGGACGGGGTGGCGCTCGTCCCACATCGGATAGTGCCCCGGCCCGTAGCTCCTCCCGAACCGCGAGTGCCCGTTGGCCCTGCTGTGCTCCTCTCCGTAGTCGACCACCCCTCCTTTCAAGTAGTAGAACAGCTCCCGCGCTCTGTTCAAACGCAATTAAACAAGCGAGCAATTAAATCTCGATTCTTTGAGATCCCAAGAGTGAAAGGTCTGAGCTCTCACCTGTCGTGGACGCTGGTCAGAGAGCCCAGGTCGGGGACCAGGACGTGGTCGTCCTTCTTCTCTGCTCCGGCGAAATAAGACAGGCCTCCGAGCCTCTGCGAATTCAAATTAACCAAGGGTTAATTAGTCCCACATATAAACACCAGAGCCTACTGCAGCACGCACGCACCCCTTGCCCGAAGCCGAAGATCCCGTGAACGAGCACGATCGGCGGGACCGACCCGTCGAGCGCCGCCGTCCCCCTCCTCTTCCCCTCGCCGTCGGCGACGTTGGCGGCGGTGAGGGCTTGGGAGAGGTCGCAGGCGACGGCGGTGCTGAAGACGTAGAACCCATACAGCAGATGGACCGCCGCGCTGACCAGGAGCTCGAGCAGGGCTAGGATCCGCTGCGACAATCTCGCCATCTTTTCTTGGGAGAGGATGAGAGAGATGGGAATTAAGAAGGGAGAGAGATAAACATATAGGATTCTAGAGGAGTCTGGTAGATGATGAATAGATTGGAGATAGCCCACCTAAAAGCTTTGATCATGGATTAAGAGGTAAATAGGTGTTTAAATTGAGTTAATCTGTACACTAACTAAATTTTTTTGGGTTGGATGTCAGCCACTGTTCCAATGGGTGAGTTTGTGGGTCAAGATGGTGCCATCTGGCCTTTGGATCCACCACCCTTTTGGATGTGATGGGATGCACATGTGTCCTAATTTGATTTGCTTTTTGCATTTGATTTGGGACTTTGGACCTTGTTGGGAGCCAACCAAGAAAGATCCACCCTTGTTCCAGTCAAAAATTTCTCCAATTTTTTTATTATAGTTTCCACATAGGATTGGGGTGTTTTCTTGGGAAATTGCCCATGATCACAAGCAAGGAGGGTGGAAGTAACCGGCTGTGGCCATCCTTTGGTGGTATCAAACAAGGAGGCCGAGGCACCAAGACTAAAATTTTGGGATTGAAATTTTTGATAGAGAAGGTTCTGGACGGGTGATTGAAATTGTGTGGGATTTTGAACGGATTGAAATTTTTAACACCAGTGGACTTCAGGCGCATGTTATGACCAGCAATATGACATATGAAAAACTCTTAGGCCTGTTCTTTTTGTTGAAGTATAATTGGGAAAGTTGGGAAAGCGTGGAATCTAACGAGGTAGAAGAAATTTGGGTTAGAAAGTTGGTTGTGGGTCCCGCAGCAACTTTCTTGTGTATGTGTGTGTTCTTGGTTTTGAAAGTTGAGATAGAAAGTGAGATGTGGGGTCCACTTTTGATAAAATAATTAATTAAATAATATTAGAGTAATTAGTGGCGGTTAATTTTTAAATTTAAAAAAACAAACAAAATCAGCCAATGCTAACCAGGAGAGAGAAGGGGACGAGGGCCACAACCCATGGATTCCTTCGTAATCCCCGCTTTCTGCGGGGATTTCATGACTTACAATTTGGAACGCCACGTCGGCGATTGTCCAGCTCGAAGCCAAAGCTGCAAAAGAACGAAAAAGAACAGGCCAACGACGCGATCCCACGTGTCATTTGAAAGTGGGGCCCACAGGGCGGGGGGCTGGCTGGAATTTGCGAATCTGTACATGTGTGTGTGGGCACTTGCAAGGGACCCACCTACTATTGAACCTACGTGCACAAGTGGCTGCCCTTAATCGTTGCTCCAGTTCTGTCCCGACTCCATTTTGTTCTGGAAAGATCTCACGTGTATCATTCACCTGGTTAAATAATTGCCACCCGTTATCGTCGAACTTTGTTTTAATTCTTGCAGTGACAGTGACATCATTTATGAAATTGCTACACGGATTCCACTTACGTAAGGCATGCATTCAATTTTACAGCCCAACTAACCTCGGACAGATAGACTGCATTAAATAGATGAGCTGGTTTTGGTCAAAGTGCGTTAGTTAACTTAAGTGTTAATTATAGGTCAAAATATCTTTAGGAAAATTTAAGTAGTTTCTTTTTAAAAAGTCTAGATTTCAACTATACTTTTTTGTTATGAGTGGGGGGGATTTATGCTCTCCCCCCTCCTTTATCCACCATAAACACCCCACTACATGGTAGTGGGGCCGCCCTTTGGAATACTAGAGACCATTGGTCTCCCCTCTTATGATCATCTATTATACAATTCACGACTATTTTTGAATCTTTGTCCTACGGGGCGTCAAAAGTATGACTAGGACAAAAAAAATTGATCACTGTGCTTTTCCAAATTAATAAAACCAAAAAAATAACAAAAAGTTTCCAATTTCAATTTTTTTACCTCTCATCGTTCCTTGGGGGTAACCGCACACCAGGTTGACAACGTGCTTTTCCAAATAACCGCACACCAGTTTTACAATGCACTTCCCATTATTCTCATTTTTGTGCACAAAGTGATTTTGTACACATCTCCGTAACCGCACACCAATTTTTTGTGCACATCCCGTTAATTGCACATCTCATTTTTGTTCACATCTCATGCTCCTTAGGGTAACCACCTTTCTGTGCACATCTCATTTTTGTGCACAACCCCCTAACCCGCACACACGAATTAGTCAAAAAATATGATTCCGCAACCGCATCTTTAATTTTTTTCCTTCTCTCTGCACGTGTGCACGAGCATTTACTAGTGATATAATAAAATGGGACCATTGTCCATTGCCACGGTTGATTGATCTCCAAAACGTTATCAACCCAATCATGCTCTAGAAAAAATTTTTGAGCCACATAATTTTCATACTCCCCACGAAATTTCCCTCTTGCGAATGAATCTTGTAGTTGCGGCAAAGCTATTGCGACGACAAGCGATCAACGGGAGCGGGGATTTTCATCTACGGATTTTATTTGTTCTTCCCTAGATCTTTGATCTAGAAATAAAATTCTATTACCGTAGATATATATTATGGACCATCTTCTAGTACATATGTATTTTGAATTTTTTCTTCACAAATCAACATATCAAATAAAATGGTTTAAAAAAAACATTAAAACCTGTTTTCAAACACACCCCCCTGTCGGGGGCGATGTCGCCCCACCGCCCCCCAGTCGGGGGGGGGGGGGGGGGGGGGGGCTCCGCTTGCCGCCCCCCTTGTCGGGGGCGCTGTCGCCCCATCGCCCCCCAGTCGGGGGGGGGGGGCTCCGCTCGCCTCACCACCACCCTCCCCCCCGTCTGGGGGAGGCTCCATCGCCTCACCACCACCCCCCCCCCCCCCCCCCCGTCCCCGGGGGGGGGGATTGACTGCGAGACGTGCACAATCTAAGTAGGATGCACACGTTCACCTCCCAAGCATAGGAGTGTCAATGCAATAAAAATAACCGGTGAGTACCGCGTCGGATCACAGGGACAAGTCGTTCTATATTCACAAGTTTGAGTGATAAAGAAAGGAAATAGCGTGAAACAACAACCTCGCTAACGGTGGATGAGTGTGTGAAAAGTGTGAATAAATCTAAAATTCTAACCTAAGTGGGTAGGGTTGGAGAGCCAAAGTAGGAGTTAGGATGGCTAGGAGAAGAGCATGGGTTGCTGGTTCACTAATGATGGAGTTAATCGAGCCCAAATCACCCACATATAACTCAATTGATTTACCGGCTAAGGAAACTCAATCGGAATATTTAGCATTCAAGAACACGACAATTAGCAATAAGCATGAATATATTATCATGGCACTAATCAAATTAAGAACATGGATTTTCTCAAATTGCCCTCTCGGGACTTAGCCAATAAAATTGTGCCCTAATTACCCATCCAAGATTAACATTCAAAATGAGCAAGAGGCAATTGGGGCTAGGATTAACAACCCACATCAAGAATCACAACCCACACCAATTCAACACTACACAATCATAGCAAACAATAGGAAAATTGCATTCAAAATTAACCCAAGTTCAATACAAAAGTGGGATGTCAAAATACAAAGAGAAAGAGGAAAAATTTCACCCAAGCTTTCACCCAAATGAGCACTACCCTCTTCCAAATTGCCTTCTCCAAGCTTCTCCAAGCTCCACCAAGCTTCCTCAAGCTTCCATGGTCTCCTCCCCCTTCCAAGAGCTCCCAAACCCTAAAAAAACACAAAAAAACGCACCAAACCGAGAGCAGGCCGAATCCCCCTTTTAATTTTCGCACAGTAGGCCATTTACACCAGAAAATCGGGTCCAGCAGCAAATCTTGTGCAAACCGGGGGGCGTGATAAAATTTTCCGCCCAAAAAAGGGGCTGCATCAGAAAATGGGGGCCCAGCGCAAAACTTTTGCAACCTGGGGGGCAGGATGTAATTATCCAGCTGTATATTTTTTCTTCTTTCCAGAATTTACAGAAATGCCATTCTAGCTCCAAAAATCTCCAAAAAATAGCCCGAAATTCCAGAAAATTCTAGAAAAATTCCAGAAAATCCAGAAAAATCCCAGGAGTACCTGAAAAATAGGAGAAACAAAAATTAGTGCATAAAAATCGTATTTTATGTGTAAAAAGAGATTAGGCGTTAATAATCCACGATATCACGAAAACACACGTATTAACGCCAAATTAAACATGATATACACATAAAATACCCAGAAATGGGGGAAAAATAAGCAATTTATATCCCGAATCACACCCCCAAACTAGCTTTTTGCTAGTCCCTAGCAAAATATGCGAAAAATTCGGATTAAATTGAAAACATGCACCAAAACCAAGATATCTTCATGGCACACCCCAAAATGATATTTTCAAATGATTTCAAAGCCAATATACCAAATGTATGAAAGTAGATAACAAATGAAACTCTCTCCAATCCAATTCAACGAAAAGTAAGGTAATAAGCACCGTATCACACGTATCGGGAAATATCACAATGTCAAATTTTCAAATTTTCATGGAAAATGCCAAAACAAAAGAAATTCCTTCAAAGTGGTGGGAAATAAGATTGCATCATTCATGAAGCTTATTCTTTCATTTATCATTCATTTTTCTTTTCTTTTCTTTTCTTTTTCTTTTTTTTTCTTTTTTTTGTTTTTGATGTTTATGTTTTGCATTCACGCGATAACGTCATAAATGCAAACACCGCCCACTTTGCGTACATGCGATAACGCTATATAGGCAAAGGGATGGAATGATACCCTAAATCTAATCTTTGGCGTCCTCCCCAATGTTTCGTGGGGCACCGGCTACTCGATTTGATTAGAAAGAAACATTCACTTATGTTAACTCTATTTTCCTCATTCCAACACAAATTATCAACTCATCCACCCACTTCTAAGAAGAAAACAAAGCATGCACAATTGGCCAAATCCAATCCAATTAAAAACTACACCATTCATCCCAACTCATGCGACCACTTACACCAAACTTTTCCCAAATTGTTTCAAAGAGATATCACGACGTCCAAAATAGTTTCATACATGACATATTAGCATTTGACTCCAAATTGGAAAAGAAATGAAACATGCCAATCCAACATCAAGAAATTGATACTAAAATAATAATCTGAAAAAATTGCATGGCATGAAAGCAAGTAGGGACTACATAAAGCAAGCGGCGTAGGAACGAGAAGGCCAAAAATGATATGCAATGAAAATCATGGGATTAGGCGAAACATGGAGGGATCTATAAAAAAAATTTTAGGCCAAAATCCTAACAATCCTAAAGATTCTAATACTCTCCCCCGAACTTAAAATAAGCATTGTCCTCAATGTTGGAAGAGTATTAGATCTCAGCAAAAGATCCTAGAAAAGAAAAAAATACGAAAGCAAACATGCAAAAGCAAACTAACCTTTTATTTATTTACACTACGTAAAGGAAAGAATACACCTTAGCAAATGGCGGATCCCGGATGTATAACGGCGGTGGCAACTGCTCGATCATATCCTTTTGCTCCTCCGCCAGCTGCTTTGGAGCTAGGCCGCCACCGGCCTCCTTGGATTCCAGCAATGCAACTCCAAGCATCTCCTTTGGATAATATGGATCATGTGGGAGACGAGCTGCATCAATCCAAGTCATGTCCTCATGCCCTGCAAAAGCATTCCAAAACGGGTCGTCAAAACAAATAAAAGAATTTAAATGCAATGGACGACAATCTGAAACAAATGTATATGTAAGTGAAAATTTGGTTTCAAAAATGCAAGGCATGAGATGATGGAAACTTCCCTGAAATGTGGTGCTAGGTGTGGCATGATACGCTGCCTCAGGAGGAGGTGGAAGTGGCTGCAGAGAGAAAACTGGAGTAGGAGGGAGCTGTGGCTCAATATATACCATGTCGCAATCACCGTCGCTATCCTCTTCCTCGACATCAATATCAACTATCTCTGCGGCACTCCCCACAAATGGTAACTGCTCCTGACATATCTCCTCGATGACTGGTAAGTGCGCATCCTGAGGCGAGGGAAGTGACATCAGTGACGGGACTTGTAACGGCCGATACCTACTATTCGTTATACGGCTGTGCGTATAGCAATTTCGGGTACCTGATTGGTTTTGTTGCTTTGTGCGTGAGTCGTGTCGTTGAGTTGGTAGGGCCGTAGCACTTGGTTGCGTCCTTAGCAAGCCGACCCCCGACGTGTGCCCAACTTGGGATTATTGTCGCGTTGGACCCCGTAACCACGACCTCCTCTCAGACGTGATCGCCCCGGTATTTCTTTTTAATTTTTGGACTTCGTGGCTCAGGTTTGTAATATTTTATTATTATTATTATTGTTTTAATAAGTATGTTACAACAATTTTGATTCCAACTCAGTTTGTAGTGGAACTGGAAGCTAACCTCAAATTCTTGGGTTACCCTAATACTAGTTCGTAATTATTGCTATAAGAAGTGAGTTTTGATATAGGGTGGAAACAAATCTTTTATACCCAAACCCTTCAAATCAAATTCCAACTAAACCCCCACCAACCTCAACCGTACTCCCACTCTCCCCATACCTTCTCCCACGTTTTACCCACATACCCCTTTCTAACCTACTCTAACAAATAGAACCATAAACGTAGGACCACTAGCAACAGCATCCCCTATTTTTTTAAGCCATAGAGTCCTGCGATTATAACCCTAGGCTAAACTGTAAACCGACCACCCCTAGGCCTCACATGCTCAGCCTTTAAGCCCTACAAATAATATAGTAAACCCTAGCTCCCCCTCATATCTCATAGCCGCATGCCCTATGGAGAAAACCCAGGCCGCCATCACTTTTCTTCCCCTCTCCCTCCGACCAAAACGCTGCAAGACGCCTCCCTCTCTCCCCCACGAAGTCGACAGCCACCACGGCGGCCATCTCCAACCACCTCGCCGAACTCCACAACCCCGCGCAATCCTACCCGCAGACCGCCGGTGACCGAGGCTCCCACCGACGACGAGCTAGTCGACACCACCGCCTCCTTGCCCCAACCTCGCCCCACGCCTTCAGAGTCGCCAGGTGTCTCCGACCACCCCGCCTCCCTTCAAGCGAAGCCCAGAGACGACGCATCTCTCTCCTCCCCTCAAGCGCCGTCGTGGGCATCTGAAACCACCGCAAAAGTCGCCGTTGCTGCCGTTTTTCACAGCAGCATCCCACAGCAGCCATGATCCGCCGCTGCGCCGCCGTGAGCGGCCATCTCCGGCGTGTCTCCGCCCCACGACGTCCCCTCGCGTTCACCTGCAACCACCGGCAACGTTAAAGCTTAAATAAAGGTTAGTTGGTTATATTTGAGTAGGGTTAGTTCCATATACTGCTAGGGTTGAGATACTGTTAACTTTAAAATGATGGAAATGCTGTGTTAGACGATAGATCATTTTTAGGTTAGTTGTTAGGACTATGGGGTTATCAGGCATATAATTGGTGCTCTCTTGTATCATGATAAGTTGATTCATGAGCTGGTTGTGTATTAGTGGTTCATTGTTTATAAAAAAAACTGTGTTCTTTTCTATGTTCTCATTATGTTAGCAGAGGCTTCTTAATTGGGTTATATATTTATCATGTCCTTGCTTGCTGTTAGGATTAATAACATTATTTTTAAATACCTGCTAAACTGAGTTGTTATACCATGTTAGTTGTATTATATTAGTTAGTTGTTAAGTTTTGTGTGGGAGTTAGTTTAGTTATGGTTAATATTTATAAGCTGTGGTTATCATTCTTTCTAAGTTAGTATAGCATTATATTTAAGCAGAGCATGTTATTCTGGTAGGGTTTAATAAATACGGTATTAGCTAATTCATATTTATAACTAGGTATAAGTGTTTAACAGCAAATGTTTATGTAACAATGTGTATATTCATTAGATATTCATAACAATTATAGGTGTTGATCAAGATGATATAGGTTAATTTGTTAAAAGTATTACATCTTAACCAATAAGCTAGACTTCTAATGGTTCATATAAGAAGCCAGGTTAAAATGTTTGAAAACAGTACCCTTTTATTAATTATTGGAATAAGATGATAGTTGCTAAAACAAGTTAGTTTTCTTTTAAACTGATATAGAATCCGATAACGCAGAGAATGTACGTGCTTTCTGTACGGGCTCGTCGACACCAAGAACTTCAGGATCAGGCAAGTGAAACTTGCCAACACTTCTTTAGGCCATGTTTTTAGGCCAATTCCTTGTACTAGCGTGAAAGAGACTAGATCGTGAAATGATAGCGATCTAGGCGCAACTTTGTGATCTAGCTTGACAACGAAGCTAGATCCGACACCTTGCCCTACCATTTATGCATTGATATCTGTCATGTTTAAATTCCTTAACTGTGCGCATTTGAATTGTTAACTGCCATGCATTGCATCATACATGTCATCCTAGTTAAACTTGCATCGTAGCACACGCTACACTACTTGTACAATCCATGTTTCCGTGTTATCGGCTAGGCACCCGTTATGCGGGCATAACCCTACGCCATCCGTGTTAAAAACACTTCCTGGCTCGTGATCCAGAAGCGAGCATTCCGTGTTCGGGGGTAATGCCCTGGCTCGACACACGTGGAGGGGTAGGGATAAACGATCACTTGAGCGTAAGAGTTGGCCCGTACAGCCACTCTAGCCAAAGGGCGGAATCTCTGTGCACGACGTGATTACAATTCCAGTACTTGTCTTTTACTTGTTTACTTGCCATGCCATGTTACTTGCCATGCCATGTTACTTGCCATGCCATGCTATTTGCCATGCTATACCATGTCATACTTTACTTTAGAACTGTTAGGTTGCTTCCTTTTTATAGTTTCCTTGCACAAGTCTTTTTAGACTTGCTGACATGCGCCCCTTCTCTTTGGGTGACACATGTTAGTTGCTGAGCCAGAGATTGCAGTTGAGGGTGACGTGTCCGTGGTGTACGTGCCCGAGCCGTTGTTGACGTTGAGTACGATGCTTCCGGTGACTATTCTTAGTGACCTCTGCTGAGTTTCCTTTTGTTTAGATTTTGTTAAGTTGTCGGTGCGTGGCACCTGTACTATGTTTTTATGTACCTTGTACTTTTGTTTGGCCATGCTGGGGCCCTTAGTTTCTTTCTCTGTAAGCCTGGTGGCTTTTTCTGTGATATTGTAATTTAATTCAATGGATAGTCTGAGAATTCTTTTGTCTCATTTCCTTGTTTATTATTCTTGTTTCGTATCGCAATTGCAAGGACCTGCCTTTTGATGTTTATTGACGCTTATCGGACTTGGAGCTTTGCAGCTTCAAGTCTGAGCGGACCTTCTCACGTCTCGTCTCCACGTTTTTGGGAAGCGGGGCGTGACAGGACTGGAGGTAGACTCGTCTCGGGCAAATCCAAGCATGCATCATCCTCGACATCCCAGAAATAGTTCATCTTAGTCGTCCTCCCAAAGTACTCAACCGCCTCGACCTGTGAAGCTAACTCTGAAGTGGATTGTGGCTCAGGCCCCATGGTGTCCTCAAACTGCTCGTGGCCATCATGCACATCCGCTTCATCCTCAACCTCAAAGTGAAAATGCATCGTGTCACCGTCGTGGTCGACACGCACTTCATCATCCGTCTCCTCCGACTCCTCAAAATATAATCTGTCGATATCCTCTACCTGGCTCTCATGCAACCCATCCTCCTGCTCTACTCTGTTTCCCATGGTGTCGCAAGAAAAAGAGCCCAAAGAGGGCTCCTCAAACTGACACTGGACCTGCTGCTCTGCATCCTGAAATAGAACCAAGGACTGGCCATCATCGTCATATCCAAATGACGGCTCTCCAGATGGCACAGTCTGCTCCCACGCTGCAAGGTCCCTCAGGTAACACCAGGAATCCTCGGTCGAATAATCAAAGAACTCTCCACCGCAGCTCATCTGCACCAAATCTCGCCCAGATGGCGATAACCCTGTGTAGAAGATCTGCAAAAGATGATCATCGTGAAAGCTCTGGTGTGGGCACGCAAGCACCAAATCAGTAAACCTCTGCCACGCCTGATGGTAGGCCTCCCATTCAGCTTGGGCAAAGCCCACTATATACTGCTCCATGGACTACCGATGTAACGCCCCGCTCCCCAGGATACCATGAGCGATGAGTATTACGAATGGAAGTACAAAATACAAACACAATGCAGGTCCACTGCGCGCTGCTGGGAATAGTACCTGTAATGCTCCACGTTACGCAAACACCAAAAAGAGCCACAGTCAACGCGAAGACCAACACATTACACCAAAAGTAACAACTCAACAAAGGACTAAAACCACACAGGGAGCTAAACTAAACATCTGATCAACTTATACAACACCAAGAATCCAAAGGCCATCTTACACATCAATAACATCTGCCTCACAACCCTAAGTACAAGGGTCTAACCCACAGGAAACCCAAAAGTACAAGCTCTCACCTCACCCCTCGCCACCAACCAATAATTCCACCTCTGGGCACCAACTCCAGATGCAACCTCTACTCCAACACCCCAATTCAACTGTAACACCTGCTGCCTGAAAACCACGGGTGGGAACACGTCAAAGCGTGACCCAGTAGGAATTCCATACTCCAATCTACACACAACGTACACTAATGCCACAACGAGGTGTGTAGGATCTAAATAAGGCCTAGAGGGGGGGTGAATAGGCCTTTGACAAAATTATCGCAAGATAAAAATTAAGCCTAGTTTACAGCATGCAGTTTAGGAATTGGACAATCAAAGCATGCACAGAAGACACAGAATTTAACGTGGTTCGGTCCCCATGACCTACGTCCACCCCAATGAGCAATCACTTATACTGTTTCTTTAAGAAGTTACAATCTCCCTTAGATTGGTGCACCAACACCAACCTGTCAGACCAACTCAAGCTCACCAAAGCCAAAAAGAAACATACAAGAATCACTCCCCAACCCAACTTGCCCCAACAAGTTTGGTTCCCAGAGTCCCAAATAACGGAAGAAATTATATTACAGAAATGCTGATCAAAACATTAATAACTTCACAAATAAATAAGATCAAGAGTTTAGAAAGCTCATTTGTGAAGATTTCTCTGGTTGTCGTCTTTCAGCACATCAGTAGCTTCGCAACGCTTCTTACAGAATGATGATCGGATGTCTGTAGAAGAAGTAGTCGCTGTCCCGTGGAAGTAGTCGGTAGAAGTTCCTCACTCAAAATGATCTCATTTGCTGCACAGGAGGAACTAGCTGCTCAACTTGCTATCACTGCGTCGGGGATGAAGTCACGGTCGCAACGCTTCTTACGGAACTCAATTTGGATCTCTAGAACTCCACTTATTGATGAAAATGTGAAGAGATGTACATGGGTATATATAGGATCAGCTTAACGGGTCTGTGCACTGTTTGAAGGGATCCGCTAACGTCGGCTTCGCGGGTTTTAAACCGCTGGGACCCGCAACCGCGAAAGCGGCATGTCGGCAACCGTCGGATCGGGGATGGATGGACGAGATCGAGCCACGTCGCCCGCGGATTCAGCGTTCAGCGCCCGCCTCCGCTGACCCGGACCCACGAGCCGCCCGCCATCGCTGTGGCGCCCGCCATTTGCGAATCGTGGGCGTGGTTGGTGGCCGTTGGATCTGGATCGAACGGCTGACAAGCGGCCACGTCGCCTCGCTTCGATCGATCGTTGGATGCGAAATGAACGGCCAGGATGATGCCACGTCGGCCGATTTAAATTCTGCGATGAAGCGTATATGGGAACAGTGCCGTATGTCGTATTTGCTGAGTATTTTCACTGTATTCTTGTGTATTTGGGCATCAAATAAATCCCAAAAATTCTGAAATAATTCTCAAAAATCCCAGAGCTTCATTTTGACATGTGAGAATTGTTTCACCTCATTTCACCACTTGTAGAAAAAGTTTCTTCTTTGTATACTCAGTATTTTCTCGTATTTCCCCGTATTTGGACTTCAAACAATCTCCATAAATCCTGAGAAAAATCCCATGCTATTTATAGCCTATGATTAACTCTAGGGTAGAGTTTCATAGCTATACTCTCTCGTTTGATCAGCTTGTGTAATTCCAAATGAAGTTTCAGCTCCGTATTTCAACGTACTTGAGTACGTGCATATGTAACTTGTAACTTGAGCAATCATGACTATAGGGACCTGTGACACACTCAACAAACAGATTAGAACAGTTCAGTAGGGTTTGTTATCATCAAACATAGGGTAGGATGCTGTTTCCAACAATCTCCCCCTTTTGATGAGAACAAACCAGACATTAAGATTACATCAAAAATGTGTGAAGTGTGTGAGTGTGTGAAGCATGAATATGAGCATGAATGGCAAAAATGATATGCTCCCCCTATTGACATGCTCCCCCTATCTCTGATCAATCTTAATATTTCTCTCCCCCTTTGTTTTCATCAAAAAATGTATGAAATAACATATGAGGAATGGAAAACTGAACATTATAAACCAAAACAAAAGGCAATACATCGTTTGACCACAATGAATAAATAAGCAATAATCACTAAGTCATAACTACCATAATTCATCTCCGTGCTCAAGTGGGATGATCAAATGTTTAGTACATATGGAGAGGTAATAAGGAATACATCCTGTCATAACCATCTTTTCCACTGAATATATGAACATCAAAGATTGAGTTTCCCCTTCTCATGTAATATGAGTTCAAGTTACCAATTCCAAACATGACCGAGAAGGATTTTTAAATGTGAAATGGCAGTGCTTGACGGACTTAACACCAACGCTAAAAAATGACATTTATAGCATAAGTTGGATGTCCAAGGGTAGTATCAAGGACATGGATCGTATCCATTTTTCATACGAAGCTCTCTGTATATATTTTGAAGACACTCGTCTTGCTATTCTTTTTATACACGTATATTTTGATGAGAGCTTTTCTTTTTACCCATGCCTTGAAACATCATATCCCATTAAAACATAAATTAGTCCACCAACAACCACTTTTCTTATTCAATATTTCAAATCCATATCAAAAAACATATTGATCTGTGTAAGTGTGATTGGATGATGAAAAACGTTAGTTACTCATTAATGAATATGACCTAATTAAGCATGTAGTCTTTGAATGCAAGCATTGTTAAGAATATAATATTCAAAATCCATAAGACATGTTTTGCATTTAAAGTTGTTTCTGATGAAAAAAAAAATGCAAAAGGAGGAGATAGACAATTCACTTTCCCTTTCTGTTTATATTTTTCTTTTTCATTTTTTTATTTTTCTTTTTCATTTTTTTTTATTTTTCTTTTTGTAGCACACCACACAAAAACAATAAAAGCACACCAAATAATATTTTCACTCTAAATATAATCAATAATGCCCAGTTCTAGACGTAGACGACAAAAACGATCGTCTGGCAAAGGTTTTGTAAAGATATCTGCCAACTGAGAATCAGTAGAAATATATTCAATGGATACATCCTCTTTTGCCAAATGATCTCTAAGAAAATGATGTCTTACATCTATGTGTTTTGTCCGAGAGTGATGAACATGATTATTAGAAAGATCTATAGCACTCTTACTATCACATCGTAATGGAACTTTTCTAAGATCCAAGCCGTAGTCAGACAGGGTTTGCATCATCCAAAGTACTTGGGCACAGCAACTGCCAAGGGCAATATACTCAGCTTCAGTAGTGGACAAAGCAACACTGTTCTGCTTACGACTAGACCAAGAAACCAATGAATGTCCTAGCATAAAACATGTTCCACTAGTGCTCTTTCTATCAATCATACTACCAGCATAATCAGCATCAGCATAGCCAACCAAATTAAGATTACCACAAGAGGGATACCATAGTCCAAGTGTAGGAGTGTGAATAAGATATCGAAAAATCCTCTTAATGGCTATCAAATGTGATTCTTTTGGACAGGCTTGAAATCGTGCACACAAACAGACAGAAAACATGATGTCTGGTCTAGATGCAGTTAAATAGAGTAAGGACCCAATCATACCTCGATAAAGCTTTTGGTCCACATTTATACCTTTGTCATCCTTTTCAAGCTTCGTCGTCGGACTCATTGGAGTTCGCATTGGCTTTGCATTTTCCATCCCAAATTTCTTCAACAGTTCTTTTATGTACTTGGTTTGTGAAACATATATGCCATCTCCAGTTTGTCTTACTTGAAAGCCCAAAAAGTATTTCAACTCTCCGACCAGACTCATCTCAAATTGATCCTGCATAACCTTTTCAAACTTTTGGCATAAAAGATCATTAGTAGCACCGTAAATAATATCGTCCACATAAATCTGAACAATAAGAAAATGATCCTGTTCATGCAAGATAAACAAAGTGTTGTCTGCACTACCCTTTTTAAAGTTATTTTCCAAAAGATATGAACTGAGACGGTCGTACCAAGCTCTGGGAGCTTGCTTCAGACCATACAAAGCCTTTTGCAACTTGTAAACGTGATTTGGAAAACTATGACTTTCAAAACCAGGGGGTTGTTCAACAAAAACATCTTCTTTCAAATAACCATTTAAAAATGCACTTTTCACATCCATTTGCTTCAATTTAAAACCTTTGAAACTTGCAAAAGCCAGTAATATTCTAATGGCTTCTAATCTAGCAACGGGTGCAAAAGTTTCATCACAATCAATTCCCTCAATCTGGTTATATCCTTTGGCCACTAATCTTGCCTTATTTCTGATTACATTTCCAGATTCATCAAGTTTGTTTTTGAAAATCCATTTAGTGCCAACAATTGGGTAATTATCAGGTCGGGGCACTAATGTCCAAACATTATTTCTATCAAACTGATTAATCTCATCATGCATGGCCATAACCCAACTTTCATCAGTTAAAGCGATTTCAACGTTCTTAGGTTCAATTTCAGAAATGAGGTCACCATGAATGCATAAGGCACACAAGTTATTGAAAGTGGATCGAGTGCGTATACCTTCCGTAGGAGTCCCCATGATCAGCTCAGGTGGATGATGTGGATTGAACCTGAGCTCTCCTCTTTCCAGTCTATGTCCTTGTGTTACTTCTGGTTCAGCTTCCTTTTGGCCTTCAGATGGTTCAGCTATGTTTTCAGGCTCTGTAGTTTCCTTGTCTGCATCTTCAGTTTCCCTGCAATTTAAAAGATCTATTTCAGCTTCATCAAATTTCACATTAATTGACTCAACAACAGTTAAGGTTCGTTTATTGTAGATCCTGTATGCTTTGCTCCTTGATGAATATCCTACGAACACTCCTTCGTCTGATTTGGATTCAAATGTCCCCAGCTGATCTCCTGTGTTTAAAATGAAACACCTGCATCCAAATACTCTGAAATATGAAATGTTAGGAGTCTTGCCATGCCACAGTTCATAGGATTCCTTCTTGATTCACGATAGGATCTAAATAAGGCCTAGAGGGGGGGTGAATAGGCCTTTGACCAAATTATCGCAAGATAAAAATTAAGCCTAGTTTACAGCATGCAGTTTAGGAATTGGACAATCAAATCATTCACAGAAGACACAGAATTTAACGTGGTTCGGTCCCCATGACCTACGTCCACCCCAATGAGCAATCACTTATACTGTTTCTTTAAGAAGTTACAATCTCCCTTAGATTGGTGCACCAACACCAACCTGTCAGACCAACTCAAGCTCACCAAAGCCAAAAAGAAACATACAAGAATCACTCCCCAACCCAACTTGCCCCAACAAGTTTGGTTCCCAGAGTCCCAAATAACGGAAGAAATTATATTACAGAAATGCTGATCAAAACATTAATAACTTCACAAATAAATAAGATCAAGAGTTTAGAAAGCTCATTTGTGAAGATTTCTCTGGTTGTCGTCTTTCAGCACATCAGTAGCTTCGCAACGCTTCTTACGGAATGATGATCGGATGTCTGTAGAAGAAGTAGTCGCTGTCCCCGTGGAAGTAGTCGGTAGAAGTTCCTCACTCAAAATGATCTCATTTGCTGCACAGGAGGAACTAGCTGCTCAACTTGCTATCACTGCGTCGGGGATGAAGTCACGGTCGCAACGCTTCTTACGGAACTCAATTTGGATCTCTAGAACTCCACTTATTGATGAAAATGTGAAGAGATGTACATGGGTATATATAGGATCAGCTTAACGGGTCTGTGCACTGTTTGAAGGGATCCGCTAACGTCGGCTTCGCGGGTTTTAAACCGCTGGGACCCGCAACCGCGAAAGCGGCATGTCGGCAACCGTCGGATCGGGGATGGATGGACGAGATCGAGCCACGTCGCCCGCGGATTCAGCGTTCAGCGCCCGCCTCCGCTGACCCGGACCCACGAGCCGCCCGCCTTCGCTGACTCCGAGTCGGCAGCGCCTGAACCGTTGGATGGAGATCCAACGGCGGAGATTAAGCCACGTCGCCCGCGGCTGAGTCAGCGGCGCCCGCCATTTGCGAATCGTGGGCGTGGTTGGTGGCCGTTGGATCTGGATCGTTTCCAACAAGGTGCACAGTGCTACAAGTGGAAATGCTACAACTGAACATGGCATGCGTAACATAAAGGAGCAAACAATGGTGCCACACGTAGGAAAAAGAGAACAACCATAACAGAGGGTATAAGGGGAGGGGTAACAATAGTACGGCAATAACCACAAGTACGCCTAAAGCGCAAAGGAGAGTCAGTCAAACAATTTCATTCAATGTTAGCTTTTGGAACACTACATGGTAGTGGGGCCGCCCTTTGGAATACTAGAGACCATTGGTCTCCCCTCTTATGATCATCTATTATACAATTCACGACTATTTTTGAATCTTTGTCCTACGGGGCGTCAAAAGTATGACTAGGACAAAAAATTGATCACTGTGCTTTTCCAAATTAATAAAACCAAAAAAATAACAAAAAGTTTCCAATTTCAATTTTTTTACCTGTCATCGTTCCTTGGGGGTAACCGCACACCAGGTTGACAACGTGCTTTTCCAAATAACCGCACACCAGTTTTACAATGCACTTCCCATTATTCTCATTTTTGTGCACAAAGTGATTTTGTACACATCTCCGTAACCGCACACCAATTTTTTGTGCACATCCCGTTAATTGCACATCTCATTTTTGTTCACATCTCATGCTCCTTAGGGTAACCACCTTTCTGTGCACATCTCATTTTTGTGCACAACCCCCTAACCCGCACACACGAATTAGTCAAAAAATATGATTCCGCAACCGCATCTTTAATTTTTTTCCTTCTCTCTGCACGTGTGCACGAGCATTTACTAGTGATATAATAAAATGGGACCATTGTCCATTGCCACGGTTGATTGATCTCCAAAACGTTATCAACCCAATCATGCTCTAGAAAAAATTTTTGAGCCACATAATTTTCATACTCCCCACGAAATTTCCCTCTTGCGAATGAATCTTGTAGTTGCGGCAAAGCTATTGCGACGACAAGCGATCAACGGGAGCGGGGATTTTCATCTACGGATTTTATTTGTTCTTCCCTAGATCTTTGATCTAGAAATAAAATTCTATTCCCGTAGATATATATTATGGACCATCTTCTAGTACATATGTATGTTGAATTTTTTCTTCACAAATCAACATATCAAATAAAATGGTTTAAAAAACATTAAAACCTGTTTTCAAACACACCCCCCTGTCGGGGGTGATGTCGCCCCACCACCCCCCAGTTAGGGGGGCTCCGCTCGCCGCCCCCCCTGTCGGGGGCGCTGTCGCCCCATCGCCCCCCAGTCGGGGGGGGGGGGGGGGGGGGGGCTCCGCTTGCCGCCCCCCTTGTCGGGGGCGCTGTCGCCCATCGCCGCCCCCCCAAATCGGGGGCTATGCCGCCGCCCCCCCCGTCGGGGGCGCTTTCGCCCGCCGCCCCCAAGTCTGGGGGGCTCTACCGCCCCCCCATCAGGGGCGCTTTCGCCCGCCACCCCCCCTGTCGGGGAGGGGGGGCTCCGTTGCCCCCCCTCGGAGCGCTATCGTCCCCCCACCTCCCCACCACCCCAGTCGGCCGGGGGGGAGGCTCCATCGCCTCACCACCACCATCCCCCCGTTCGGGGGAGGCTCCATCGCCTCACCACCACCCTCCCCCCGTCCCCGGGGGGGGGGGGGGGGGGGGGGGGGGGTTGGCCGCGAGACGTGCACAATCTAAGTAGGATGCACACGTTCACCTCCCAAGCGAAGGAGTGTCAATGCAATAAAAATAACAGGTGAGTACCGGGTCGGATCACAGAGACAAGTCGTTCTATATTCACAAGTTTGAGTGATAAAGAAAGGAAATAGCGTGAAACAACAACCTCGCTAACGGTGGATGAGTGTGTGAAAAGTGTGAATAAATCTAAAATTCTAACCTAAGTGGGTAGGGTTGGAGAGCCAAAGTAGGAGTTAGGATGGCTAGGAGAAGAGCATGGGTTGCTGGTTCACTAATGATGGAGTTAATCGAGCCCAAATCACCCACATATAACTCAATTGATTTACCGGCTAAGGAAACTCAATCGGAATATTTAGCATTCAAGAACACGACAATTAGCAATAAGCATGAATATATTATCATGGCACTAATCAAATTAAGAACATGGATTTTCTCAAATTGCCCTCTCGGGACTTAGCCAATAAAATTGTGCCCTAATTACCCATCCAAGATTAACATTCAAAATGAGCAAGAGGCAATTGGGGCTAGGATTAACAACCCACATCAAGAATCACAACCCACACCAATTCAACACTACACAATCATAGCAAACAATAGGAAAATTGCATTCAAAATTAACCCAAGTTCAATACAAAAGTGGGATGTCAAAATACAAAGAGAAAGAGGAAAAATTTCACCCAAGCTTTCACCCAAATGAGCCCTAGCCTCTTCTAAATTGCCTTCTCCAAGCTTCTCCAAGCTCCACCAAGCTTCCTCAAGCTTCCATGGTCTCCTCCCCCTTCCAAGAGCTCCTAAACCCTAAAAAAACACAAAAAACGCACCAAACCGAGAGCAGGCCGAATCCCCCTTTTAATTTTCGCACAGTAGGCCATTTACCCCAGAAAATCGGGCCCAGCAGCAAATCTTGTGCAAACCGGGGGGCGGGATGAAATTTTCCGCCCAAAAAAGGGGCTGCATCAGAAAATGGGGGCCCAGCGCAAAACTTTTGCAACCTGGGGGGCGGGATGTAATTATCCAGCTGTATATTTTTTCTTCTTTCCAGAATTTACAGAAATGCCATTCTAGCTCCAAAAATCTCCAAAAAAATAGCCCGAAATTCCAGAAAATTCTAGAAAAATTCCAGAAAATCCAGAAAAATCCCAGGAGTACCTGAAAAATAGGAGAAACAAAAATTAGTGCATAAAAATCGTATTTTATGTGTAAAATGAGATTAGGCGTTAGTAATCCACGATATCACGAAAACACACGTATTAACGCCAAATTAAACATGATATACACATAAAATACCCAGAAATGGGGGGGGGGGGGGAATAAGCAATTTATATCTCGAATCACACCCCCAAACTAGCTTTTTGCTAGTCCCTAGCAAAATATGCGAAAAATTCGGATTAAATTAAAAACATGCACCAAAACCAAGATATCTTCATGGCACACCCCAAAATGATATTCCAAATGATTTCAAAGCCAATATACCAAATGTATGAAAGTAGATAACAAATGAAACTCTCTCCAATCCAATTCAACGAAAAGTAAGGTAATAAGCACCGTATCACACGTATCGGGAAATATCACAATGTCAAATTTTCAAATTTTCATGGAAAATGCCAAAACAAAAGAAATTCCTTCAAAGTGGTGGGAGATAAGATTGCATCATTCATGAAGCTTATTCTTTCATTTATCATTCATTTTTCTTTTCTTTTTCTTTTTTTTCTTTTTTTTTTTGTTTTTGATGTTTATGTTTTGCATTCACGCGATAACGCCATAAATGCAAACACCGCCCACTTTGCGTACATGCGATAACGCTATATAGGCAAAGGGATGGAATGATCCCCTAAATCTAATCTTTGGCGTCCTCCCCAATGTTTCGTGGGGCACCGGCTACTCGATTTGATTAGAAAGAAACATTCACTTATGTTAACTCTATTTTCCTCATTCCAACATAAATTATCAACTCATCCGCCCACTTCTAAGAAGAAAACAAAGCATGCACAATTGGCCAAATCCAATCCAATTAAAAACTACACCATTCATCCCAACTCATGCGACCACTTACACCAAACTTTTCCCAAATTGTTTCAAAGAGATATCACGACGTCCAAAATAGTTTCATACATGACATATTAGCGTTTGACTCCAACTTGGAAAAGAAATGAAACATGCCAATCCAACATCAAGAAATTGATACCAAAATAATAATCCGAAAAAATTGCATGGCATGAAAGCAAGTAGGGACTACATAAAGCAAGCGGCGTAGGAACGAGAAGGCCAAAAATGATATGCAATGAAAATCATGGGATTAGGCGAAACATGGAGGGATCTTAAAAAAAATTAGGCAAAAATCCTAACAATCCTAAAGATTCTAACACTCTCCCCCGAACTTAAAATAAGCATTGTCCTCAATGTTGGAAGAGTATTAGATCTCAGCAAAAGATCCTAGAAAAGAAAAAAATACGAAAGCAAACATGCAAAAGCAAACTAACTAACTTTTTATTTATTTACACTACGTAAAGGAAAGAATACACCTTAGCAAATGGCGAATTCCGGATGTATAACGGCGGTGGCAACTGCTCGATCATATCCTTTTGCTCCTCCGCCAGCTGCTTTGGAGCTAGGCCGCCACCGGCCTCCTTGGATTCCAGCAATGCAACTCCAAGCATCTCCTTTGGATAATATGGATCATGTGGGAGACGAGCTGCATCAATCCAAGCCATGTCCTCATGCCCTGCAAAAGCATTCCAAAACGGGTCGTCAAAACAAATAAAAGAATTTAAATGCAATGGACGACAATCTGAAACAAATGTATATGTAAGTGAAAATTTGGTTTCAGAAATGCAAGGCATGAGATGATGGAAACTTCCCTGAAATGTGGTGCTAGGTGTGGCATGATACGCTGCCTCAGGAGGAGGTGGAAGCGGCTGCAGAGAGAAAAGTGGAGTAGGAGGGAGCTGGGGCTCAATATATACCATGTCGCAATCCCCGTCGCTATCCTCTTCCTCAACATCAATATCAACTATCTCTGCGGCACTCCCCACAAATGGTAACTGCTCCTGACATATCTCCTCGATGACTGGTAAGTGCGCATCCTGAGGCGAGGGAAGTGACATCAGTGATGAGACTGGAGGTAGACTCGTCTCGGGCAAATCCAAGCATGCATCATCCTCGCCATCCCAGAAATAGTTCATCTCAGTCGTCCTCCCAAAGTACTCAACCGCCTCGACCTGTGAAGCTAACTCTGAAGTGGATTGTGGCTCAGGCCCCATGGTGTCCTCAAACTGCTCGTGGCCATCATGCACATCCGCTTCATCCTCAACCTCAAAGTGAAAATGCACTGTGTCACCGTCGTGGTCGACACGCACTCCATCATCCGTCTCCTCCGACTCCTCAAAATATAATCTGTCAATATCCTCTACCTGGCTCTCATGCAACCCATCCTCCTGCTCTGCTCTGTTTCCCATGGGGTCGCAAGAAAAAGAGCCCAAAGGGGGCTCCTCAAACTGACACTGGACCTGCTGCTCTGCATCCTGAAATGGAACCAAGGACTGGCCATCATCGTCATATCCAAATGACGGCTCTCCAGATGGCACAGTCTGCTCCCACGCTACAAGGTCCCTCAGGTAACACCAGGAATCCTCGGCCGAATAATCAAAGAACTCTCCACCGCAGCTCATCTGCACCAAATCTCGCTCAGATGGCGATAACCCTGTGTAGAAGATCTGCAAAAGATGATCCTCGTGAAAGCTCTGGTGTGGACACACAAGCACCAAATCAGTGAACCTCTGCCAAGCCTGATGGTAGGCCTCCCATTCAGCTTGGGCAAAGCCCGCTATATACTGCTCCATGGACTGCCGCTGTAACGCCCCGCTCCCCAGGATACCCTGAGCGATGAGTATTACGAATGGAAGTACAAAATACAAACACAATGCAGGTCCACTGCGCGCTGCTGGGAATAGTACCTGTAATGCTCCACAACAACCACCATACGCAAACACCAAAAAGAGCCACAGTCAACGCGAAGACCAACACATTACACCAAAAGTAACAACTCAACAGAGGACTAAAACCACACAGTGAGCTAAAGTAAACATCTGATCAAATTATACAACACCAAGAATCCAAAGGCCATCTTACACATCAATAACATCTGCCTCACAACCCTAAGTACAAGGGTCTAACCCACAAGAAACCCAAAAGTACAAGCTCTCACCTCACCCCTCGCCACCAACCAATAATTCCACCTCTGGGCACCAACTCCAGATGCAACCTCTACTCCAACACCCCAATTCAACTGTAACACCTGCTGCCTGAAAAACACGGGTGGGTACACGTCAAAGCGTGACCCAGTAGGAATTCCATACTCCAATCTACACACAACGTACACTAATGCCACAACGAGGTGCACAGTGCTACAAGTGGAAATGCTACAACTGAACATGGCATGCGTAACATAAAGGAGCAAACAATGGTGCCACACGTAGGAAAAAGAGAACAACCATAACAGAGGGTATAAGGGGAGGGGTAACAATAGTACGGCAATAACCACAAGTACGCCTAAAGCGCAAAGGAGAGTCAGTCAAACAATCTC
Organism: Scilla litardierei; assembly: GCA_030789695.1. Lineage (NCBI taxonomy): Eukaryota > Viridiplantae > Streptophyta > Magnoliopsida > Asparagales > Asparagaceae > Scilla > Scilla litardierei. The sequence goes on along the minus strand of CM061137.1, from coordinate 10,185,360 downwards.
ATTCAATGTTAGCTTTTGGAACCCTAATATCGGATACGACGTATGGGGCTGGACCTCTCCCAACTGTGTGGGAGAGCAAAGAGGACTCCCCGCCGCGCTAGCCCGTCAGGAGCCTCAGGTACCACTCTACACTCCCCGCCGCGCTAGCCCGTCAGGAGTGCAAGTGTACCCACCACACAGAACCACAAAACACCACCACCAGTCCATCCCATAGGCCTACCCGATACTTCGGATTTCCCCCAAACCCGTGTCACCCTCCAATAAGGAGGACTGAAACACTATCTCACTCCCACATGTTGCATTTTCCATTAAACGGCTACTAATCCTTAACTTAAGGACAAACAAAGAAACTATCAACATTACATTCTCACATTAAGGGTGCCATATTTGATGCAAGTATATGCCCAAATTAAAAAGCTACTAGCTTTAACCCAAATCACACAAAATGCAACCTTATAAAATTACACAAAAGCTTACTACCAACAATTAACCTTAGCTAAATTACATGGAGATATAACAAAATAATCTCAAAGGTTCAAACTTTAGTTAAGAAAACATGAAAGATCCCACCTTTGGCTAAATTATATCTTGTGACTTAATAAAGTTGCTAACTTAGATTCATACTTAATTTAAGATGGCAACTTGCCTACTAATTAAAGATACAATTATCCCAACAACCCCAAATTAGTGGAATTGTCACAAGAATATGTTCTTACAAGCATCCATTACAAGAGACTTGAATCAATGTGCAAACTTTCATAGTTTTACTTAAGAAATTTGAATGCATAAGTAAAATTCCACTTAATTCCCCATCATGCAGTAACACACTATAAGGAGTGGAATCCCTACCTCTTGGAGAATCAAAGACCTCTCCTAATTTCCATGAAACCCCACCTTTGATCTCCATCTTCAAGCTCAACCCAAATCTCCTTTTTCAATCCTCTCTCTTTCTTCCTTCTTTTTTTTTCTTCATTTCCTGGGAACAACGGCAGCCAAGGGGGGATTTGGCAGCCTGGGAAAAATGAGAAGAGGGCTAGTGCAATGAAATGAATGAGAGAGAAGGAGAGGAGAGTGTAGAAAGAGATGGTGTTTTTTTCTTTACCTTTGTTTGTTTGTCTTTTTTTTTGACCTGATGCACATTCGGCCACATGGCCCAAGGGAAATTGGCAGCATTTAGTGAAGGGGGATTCGGCTGCATCCTTGGGGAGAAATGGGAAAGGAAAGGAAATAAAGAATTGGGAGATAAATAAGGAAGTTTGTAGAAGAAGGAAGAAAGAAATTAAATAAATGGGAACCTCATTTATTTACAAGTTTGCCATCCTCATTCTCTCCTCTCTCCCTTCATAATAATCCAAGCCCAACCCTAACCCTTAACTACTAAAAGTAACTAAAGGCCCAATCAATAATAATAATAATAATAACAGCATCATCAATTATAACAATAATAATACTAACACTAATGTGAATAATAACACTAATAATAACAACCACAATACCATTCCCATAGGAAATTACTATACACACAACAAAATCACTATACACACTTGCATAGAGTACTATGGCCATTACATTCTACCCGCCTTAAAATAAAGTCCGTCCTCGGACTTTCCAACTGAGGACATATCTAAGGGTGAGCAGATCTATATACTGTAGGGTCAGTCTATCCCAAGCATTGACGAAGACAAGGCACACCGATAATCAAATACTGATACAAATACCTCAACCATGTCTCCTGACTTGCATCCATACGTATACTTACGCTATTACACATTATCTCATATTCATACACCCTCAGACGTCTATTGCATGAATACTACACATGGTCACGTGCATTACCCATACACACAAACATACACAACATAATACTCCATATACAGGGCTGATAGAGCACTGCATACGCACATCTGTACTAAATCACGGGCATACAACCTGTATGACCCATGGGGTACAGTCAACACACACACACACATATATGTATCACTACCTTTCGTCTTAGAATACCATACATTATACAATACATCTTTATCATCTCACACCAGGCAAACAGAGAAACATAAGGAAACACTCACATGCCATAGGCAGTGTTATGACATGTAATATATCATGAAATACTCACACGTTATAACTGACGTTATGACATGACAGCCTAATACATTCACTTATACAACACCTTCACATAAACACCAATATCATCACACACATATATACCCATGCATCAGCATAGGTACCTACAAACATGTACACGCGTACATATTTACAACCATACCTATGAATATGTATATAGCACGCAGATTACCACTTATACACATAGATCACCATAGGCAAGCATAAGCTTATATGCTTCCTTTAACATACCTACACATACTTGAGCAGAGCGCAGAGGCTCACACATAATATACCTATAATATACGCTAGGTATATACACACTACACACATCCCACACGATACAATAGCTTTCCTAAACATGCATCTTATAGGTCAACCATCCACAATCGTATATACTTTATAATATCAATAGTCCAACACATAATCATACAAGTATCCAGAATAATAGCCATGGTTATAGCTGCAGCTGCATACACGAGTATATCATAGAGATATACTAGGCCACAAATATCAGATACTTATACGCATATCGGTAAGCACATAAGCATATATACATACATACATGCACCTGCATGAAGTCATCCTTACATATACGTGTACTCAACCAACCATCCAAGTATACCCCACGTATACTCCTATACCAATACTCACCCGCCTCATATCTGCATAGAAGCATAGTACGCACACTTACAGTTACATGCAAGCACACATAGATATGATAACCTCATATACGTATACATGCGTCTCCACGTATAAATATAGACATACAACCATGTATGTCTCCTAACATATATCCAAGCACACACTTACATGTCATCGCATAAAGTGTCATACAACAATATCAATACACACAGATATGTTGGATCCTGTAGATGGCAAGCAACACTAGAATGGGGGGGGGGTTGAATAGTGTTGATCAAATACTATAACTTTTTCGCTCAACGATATTAACACAAATAAATTCCTTCTAACGTTGCCTAAGAAACCAAGTAGAGCGATCTACGCTTGGTTCTTAATCAACAATATAATTTAAAGTGCACAGCGAATATTCACAGCAGGTAGTCGACTCCTTATGAGCAGTAGTCGACTCCCAGAGTATATGTTAGAACAAATAAGATTACAGATATAAATCTCAGCGAATAGAAATAGGATTGATATTTGCTGTAGATAGAATAAATGCAAAGATAATCAAACACAGAAAATGCAAGCGCAAAGACAAGGATTTTTATCCTGGTTCCCCACAACCCTGGGTACGTCCAGTCCCCGACCAATCCGGTACGAGATTTCCACTATCTGCCTTGGCAAATACAAGCACCTAACTTCACTCGTTAGGATTTCCAACGACCTAGCCTTGACCAGGATTTCCGAACACAACACCTAGACTTGTCTAGGGTTATACCCTTGCCTCACAAACCGAGGACTTTCCAACTGGCAACAACTAGACTTGTCTAGTGTTCCAACAAATAACACAATAAGAAATTTGTTCAATACTCTTCAATAAATGAAAGAGATTGAAAATACACCCGATTATATAGCCAATCAAAATATAGACAATTGTGTAGTGGCTTAATAGAATGATAGTCTAGATCACACAAAGATACGAGATAAGTTCTTTGTGATCTAGAGCTTTTTCAAGAAATCCTTCAAATAAGATTAAAGAGAAATAATAGAGAGGATTTTTGAAAAACAATTTAGCCAACAAAATAATAATATGATCTTCAAAAGAATTGAAAAATATTGCAAGATCAAAAACTGAAATTAAAATTGGCTAGAGAAAAATGAGAGAGCTTTTTGATTCACGAGAGCTTTTGCGAATTTTGATTTTCAAATGTTGTATTTTTCACAAAAGAATTAAGCTCTATTTATAGGGAAAATCTGGGATTTGAATTTTGAATTTCGTTTGACTTTTGTCCCAAAAATTTCGGAGTAAATTGCTCAAAAGAATTTAAAATTCAAATTCAAAACGTCTGAAAATTTCCAGCAGGTAGTCGACTCCCAATATAGGTAGTCGACTCCCAGAGGAGTCTAGGAAATTTTCGTCCCTGACAAGTAGTCGACTCCCTACTTTTGGTAGTCGACTCCCAGAGGAGTTTTTCCTGTTGTTCTAGTCAAAAGTGTAGTTAACTCCAGGGTGCGTGGAGTTTCACTACGAGAATTATGAAGTGACTAGAAAAGCTCTTTAAAAACTATTCTTGAAGATAGTTAAAACATTTGTTTTGAAATCATTTGTGTGTGTGTGTTGTCTATTTGATATGGCTTTGACAAATATCCTAAAAGACACGACACACTCACACTAGACTCTGAACATGTCTTCGGCAGTTTAGTCAACTTGATGAAGTGAAGATGAGCTTCTCTTTGAGCTTCTTGCTTTGTTTGAGCTTGAGCTTCATCACTTGAGTTTAGCCATGTTCGTCTTTGTCGTGGAGCGTTGATGCGTGCTTCTTGGAGTATTAGTAGAGCTTCACGAAATCTGTATACTTGAAGTGTAGTGTAGTTAGTATACTAAGCATTCATTTGGTGTGCTCATCATCAAAATTACTTAGAGGTGGAATTCAATTTCCATCACTCTCCCCCTTTTTGATGATGACACCCAAATGCAAAATTTGAAGAATTACATGAATATGAATAATATTTTCAAGTATACCATGAATATGAATAATATTTTCAAGTATACCATGAATATGAATAATATTTTCAAGTATACTTACTCCCCCTGCTTTGATGCGGTTCTCCCCCTGCATCGAAGCTATTAGAAATACAATTCACAGTTTTGCATTATATAAATTTTTCTCCCCCTTGTCATCAAAAAAAAAAAGTAAAACAGTAATTTCTACGGTTCATTAAAAATAAGAGGTATTCATTTCCATATGCCTGCAATGGAGATGTTAGTTCATAGAACAACTAAGTTTGGCATAGCAGATAACTTCATAGAAGCTAGCATCACACAGTAAGAGTTATTACAAACCATAGTTTAAGAGAACATTGTTTTTGAAAAAAAAGAACCATTGTTTTAAATAGAAGTGCATGAAGCTAAGGGTGACCGCTGTTCTTTTTCAGTTTCTTGATCTCTTCAAGGATCATAACAAGCGTCTCTTCAGTCATCTTCTTGCTTTGCACTACGATTTCCTTGAGGTCATCCACCTTTTGATTGAGGTCTTCAAATCCTTTCTCCTGTGAGATCTTCAATTTTCCAATCTTTTTCAGGAGCATCTCCTGAAGTTCAAGGATGTAAGCAGGAACTTCTTCTTCTTCCTCGCCGCTTCCTTTTTCTTCTTCTTCACTTTCTTCATCAGAATCTGAAATTACAACCTTCTTACCTCGCCTTGAGGATGATGATCCTCCTTCGGTAGCGACTTGCTCTTCAGGGACGTTCTCATCAAGGTCATGATGGAGATTCATTCTCCCAAGAGCATGAACATCAAAGACACGAGCAGGTTCTAGAATGGTTGTTTCATGGTCCAAAGGCACGTTAAAGCTAATGAATAGAATGGTCAGATAGTGCCCATGAGAAAGAGTGGAGGAAGGTCTGTCAGATGAAGCTGAAAGTAGGATGGAATCCATGATGACTTTAGCCCAATTCACACGAATGTTACCAAGAATGGCATAGATGCATTTAGCTTGTCTTTCAGAAAGGATAGCATGACTTCCAGATTTTTGAGTAATGTTATACGACAGAATATTAGCTAAAATTCTCGCCGGATAGCGAAGATGACTACAAGGAAGTTTGGTCTGAAAGTGTTTACCAGGCAGATACATTCTCTCTAGGATATTCTCGTCAGTCATCTCAATTTTATCGAGGATCATACCGGAGTATGGGATTCCTAGGGCTTCACCTAGGGATTTTACAGTAATTGCAAGTTTGGTATCCAGAACCTTAGTAATGAAACGACTTTTTACGAGATCATAATCCATGTTTGCATAAAAGAGATGAACAAGCCTAGGATAACACATATACACATTTTCTGAGGAGAACAAATTTGCTAAGTTTTGGAAATCTAGCAGACTGTCAATACCGTAATTGATAACATCATTGAGTTTGACAAATCTTTCATGCAAGATAGGTTTCTTAGACACTTTAACAAAATGTTCATAGGTAGTTGATTTGAAGAGATAGGGTAGGATGATTTCTTTCTCAGAATCAACATTAGCAGTAGCAATTTTTCTCTTCTTAGGGAAAGCTCCTTTGAAAGGCATCTAGATAGAGTAAAACAACAAAAAAATATATTTTTACACTACTAGATAACCAAGAGAAATGAAATAATAAAGTTCATGGAAGTAAAAAAGATTTTACCTTGGGTAAATTTGAAGGAAGATAAAAAATATGCTCCAAAAGTCCAAGCTCCAAGATGAAAACACAAGAGAGGAGAGGGGAAAAGGAGGTAGTCGGCTACCTCTAGGGTTTTCTTGGGGTTTTGTTTGAAGAGGTGAAGAGATGAGGAGAAATAGGAGCCATTAGATCTAGATTTGGGTGGCTAGGATGGGTTTTAGACTTAGTGGGTAAGTTGTCTTATCGGATCTTGACCCAACCACTCAAATAGAACCCAATAGGAGTTAGTCAAAAAAGAGGCAACCCAGAATTTTACGCACTGGTAGTCGACTCCCTCCTGAGGTAGTCGACTCCCTCCTGGGTTGAGTCGTTTTCTCATCCCGGAGAAAGATTGGTCCAGGTTGAACGAGCTCTTTTTAAAAAAAAATATTTTGAGCAATAAAACACAATCATACATACAAATTTAACTCATTTTAACTCATTTAAATAATTATATAAATATATATATATATAATTTGTTCCGATTCAGCCGTATGACTTCCTGAATTTTCTTCATTGTTTTCCTCCTTTTTAGAGCACCTGAAAAATAAGCGTTTTATGGTACTCTTTGGTTTTGAGTCCGAGGAGTTAGTCCTTAGGAAACCAAACCCAATACGGTTTAGTTCCTTCATGAACAATATACTTATAATTTTTATTAAAATGAATCTGTTGAACAAAGTTAGTAGCGTACCTTTCTTTTTGCTGATCAGATAATCTTTTTGGTACCCAGATGCTTAAAACATTATCGTTAGCATGATGCATCCTAGTGTGCTTAACCCGTTTCTTGGTATGATGTGAATCATAGCCAAGTCCGGTTTTGCTAGATGAAGCTTTTTGGTTGTCTATTATATTATCTAGCTTCCATTTTCCTTTATTGAAATTCTCAATAATTTTCATCGTAGCGTCGTATTTATCTTTGACGGATACGAGAAGATTATTCAGACTTTCAACCTTTTCATTTACTAGCAAAATATCCTTTTGTAAAAGATCATTTTTCTCTTTAAGGAGGCTATTTTCTTTAATAACTTCTTCCTTTTCTTTAGTCTCTCTTTTAGCAATTCTAAGTGTTTTTCTATGTTCTTTAATGAGCTTTTCATGCATTTTGCATAGCTCTTTATATGCTCCCATATAGTCCAAGTCTTCATCATCGCTTGACGATGACTCATTGTCGCTAGATGAATCATGATGCGAGCTTACCTTGGAGGATGTAGATGCCATGAAACACATGTGTGCCGTCTCTCTTCTTTCATCATTATCTTCGTCTGAGGATTCGTCGGATGAAGAATCGTCGCTCTGATCGAAGGCTGCATAGGCTTCTTTGTTTGGTCGTCTAAACTTGCTTCTTGTATTGGTTCGTCTTTCATTATTCTCTTTGTTCTTCCCACGATCTCTGGAATCACGGTTGTTTCTTTCCAATGGACAATCTCTCTTGACGTGTCCTGGTTTATTGCAACCAAAACAGATAATACCGTTAGTAGGTCTAAAAGATCGTTTTCCATACTTACTTGTGATGAAATCTTTAAAGTTCTTTGAGATGAACGCGATGTGATCTTCTTTGTCCGTGTAATCGGAATCTTCTTCTTGAGCTTTGAATGCAAGATTTTTCTTCTTTGGTTTTTCTTCGATCTTCTTGTCTTCTTCAAGCTCGATCTCATATGCCATAAGATTTCCCATCAGTTCTTCGATGGTGAGATCCTTCACATTGTGAGCTTCTCGAATGGCCGTGGTCTTTCCCTTCCATTCGGGTCGGAGTGATCTTAGTATCTTCATTACCTGTTCATACTCGGAAAGTTTCTTTCCTAGTCCTGCAAGCTCCTTTGTAATGTTAGTAAAACGAGTATTCACATCGGTGATACTCTCTCCTTCTTCCATTTTAAAAGTTTCGAATTTTGAATGTAATACATTTATACGAGATTCTTTTACCTTTTCTGTACCTTCGTGACTTACCTGAAGAGTATGCCAAATTTGATGTGCTGTCTCACATTGGGAGACTCGATTGAACTCATTTCCTGTAACAGCGCAAAACAAGGCATTCATTGCTTTTGCATTGAGATTAGCTCTCTTCTTATCATCTATGGACAATTTTCCAAACTCAACGTCGGTGGGTGCGATGTACGGGACTTTGGTGATAGTCCAGGCTTCAATGTCCAATGACTCTAGGTGAGTCTTCATTCGGATCTTCCAGCTGGCGTAGTTGGTTCCGTTGAATAGAGGTGGTCGCATAGTGTTCAGTCCTTCGGAGTGAAAAGAAGTTGACGCCATCACTATTTGTAGCCTCGCTCTGATACCAAGTGTTGGATCCTGTGGATGGCAAGCAACACTAGAAGGGGGGGGTTGAATAGTGTTGATCAAATACTATAACTTTTTCGCTCAACGATATTAACACAAATAAATTCCTTCTAACGTTGCCTAAGAAACCAAGTAGAGCGATCTACGCTTGGTTCTTAATCAACAATATAATTTAAAGTGCACAGCGAATATTCACAGCAGGTAGTCGACTCCTTATGAGCAGTAGTCGACTCCCAGAGTATATGTTAGAACAAATAAGATTACAGATATAAATCTCAGCGAATAGAAATAGGATTGATATTTGCTGTAGATAGAATAAATGCAAAGATAATCAAACACAGAAAATGCAAGCGCAAAGACAAGGATTTTTATCCTGGTTCCCCACAACCCTGGGTACGTCCAGTCCCCGACCAATCCGGTACGAGATTTCCACTATCTGCCTTGGCAAATACAAGCACCTAACTTCACTCGTTAGGATTTCCAACGACCTAGCCTTGACCAGGATTTCCGAACACAACACCTAGACTTGTCTAGGGTTATACCCTTGCCTCACAAACCGAGGACTTTCCAACTGGCAACAACTAGACTTGTCTAGTGTTCCAACAAATAACACAATAAGAAATTTGTTCAATACTCTTCAATAAATGAAAGAGATTGAAAATACACCCGATTATATAGCCAATCAAAATATAGACAATTGTGTAGTGGCTTAATAGAATGATAGTCTAGATCACACAAAGATACGAGATAAGTTCTTTGTGATCTAGAGCTTTTTCAAGAAATCCTTCAAATAAGATTAAAGAGAAATAATAGAGAGGATTTTTGAAAAACAATTTAGCCAACAAAATAATAATATGATCTTCAAAAGAATTGAAAAATATTGCAAGATCAAAAACTGAAATTAAAATTGGCTAGAGAAAAATGAGAGAGCTTTTTGATTCACGAGAGCTTTTGCGAATTTTGATTTTCAAATGTTGTATTTTTCACAAAAGAATTAAGCTCTATTTATAGGGAAAATCTGGGATTTGAATTTTGAATTTCGTTTGACTTTTGTCCCAAAAATTTCGGAGTAAATTGCTCAAAAGAATTTAAAATTCAAATTCAAAACGTCTGAAAATTTCCAGCAGGTAGTCGACTCCCAATATAGGTAGTCGACTCCCAGAGGAGTCTAGGAAATTTTCGTCCCTGACAAGTAGTCGACTCCCTACTTTTGGTAGTCGACTCCCAGAGGAGTTTTTCCTGTTGTTCTAGTCAAAAGTGTAGTTAACTCCAGGGTGCGTGGAGTTTCACTACGAGAATTATGAAGTGACTAGAAAAGCTCTTTAAAAACTATTCTTGAAGATAGTTAAAACATTTGTTTTGAAATCATTTGTGTGTGTGTGTGTTGTCTATTTGATATGGCTTTGACAAATATCCTAAAAGACACGACACACTCACACTAGACTCTGAACATGTCTTCGGCAGTTTAGTCAACTTGATGAAGTGAAGATGAGCTTCTCTTTGAGCTTCTTGCTTTGTTTGAGCTTGAGCTTCATCACTTGAGTTTAGCCATGTTCGTCTTTGTCGTGGAGCGTTGATGCGTGCTTCTTGGAGTATTAGTAGAGCTTCACGAAATCTGTATACTTGAAGTATAGTGTAGTTAGTATACTAAGCATTCATTTGGTGTGCTCATCATCAAAATTACTTAGGGGTGGAATTCAATTTCCATCAAGATAGTCATAATATGGTATATCTATCCAAATACCGGTGTAAGCGTATCCGCTTACAACCAGACATGCAACCATATACATTTTCCTTATATATATATATCAAACATACAAGTCTAATACACCTAGGGCATACCCACTCACACCTGAGTGGAACACAACGATCCATACACGGATCTGCACAATCAGCACGCACACATATACCACACACTACAAGCACAGATGGCATGCCACACCTATACATTGCCTAGGGCTCAATCAACCATAAAGTTCTATGATACATACTACTCATAGACTATCATACATTAGCACTTATACACACGCACCGCTATACTCAGACATCCAGGTTCGAAGGAAAAAGCTCCTCGAAAAAGAAAAAATCCTGGAGAAATTAAGATGAACCCTACACAAGATGCTGAGCTCAGACCAACTGTGTCTCCCCTCCTACATTCCCCTGAAGAGGAAACTATTGGAGAAACATCATTACATTTTGTACGTACTGGGGAGGTACTGGACAGAAAAAGCATTGTCATTGACGACAACTTTGCGTTCAATATTGCCGTTCACGTCGCTGAATACGACGATGACATCGAACCACGATCTCTTGCTTAATGTAAACACAGAGACGATTGGCCAAAGTGAAACGAGTCAATAGGAGTAAAGCTGGACTCACTCTTGCAACGCGAAGTTTTTGGACCAGTAGTCCAAACACCTAAAGGTGTAAAACCTGTGGATTATAAGTGGGTTTTCTTCAAAAAAAGAAATGAAAATAACGAGATCGTATGCTACAAAGCACGACTTGTAGCACAGGGATTCTCCCAACGATCGGGGATAGATTATGAACAAACCTACTCTCCTGTTATGGATGCGATCACGTTCCGATTTTTGTTAAGCCTATCATCTCTGGAAAGCCTAGAAATGCATCTCATGGACATTGTGACTGCATATCTATATGGCAATTTAGATAGAGAAATCTATATGAAACTCCCTGAAGGATATAAATTACCTCCAGAGATAGCATAGAGACCTCGGGACGTCTACTCTGTAAAGCTTTAAAGATCATTATATGGTCTTAAGCAATCGGGTAAAATGTGGTATAACAGACTGAGTGATTTCCTTGCACAACAAGGTTTCACAAATAATGAAGTTTGTCCATATATCTTTATTAAAAGATCGGGAACATGATTTGTTATAGTCGACGTCTATGTGGACGACTTAAATCTCATTGGATCTCTTGCAGAGATCGCTGAGATATCTGCAAGCTTAAATAATACTTTTGATATGAAAGACATAGGCAAAACAAAGTATTGTCTTGGCTTGCAAATCGAACACCTACGTGGTGGTATCCTGTTACACCAATCCACACATACAAGGAAATTACTGAAAAATTTCCACATGGATAAATATCATCCTATAAGTACACCAATGGTCGTAAGATCCTTGGATGTACATAAGGAACCCTTTCGTCCGCTGGAAGAGTGGGATGAAATGTTAGGTCATGAAGTACCTTATCTTAATGCCATTGGAGCACTTCTATATCTGGCTAGTTGTAAGCATCCCGATATAACGTTTTCAGTAAATTTTCTAGGCAGATATAGTGCAGTGCCCACAAAGTGCCACTGGAACTGAGTTAAGTAGCTTCTGCGCTACCTCCAAGGGTCAATTGACCTGTGATTATATTTCCCTAAAGGTGGATCTCCCACTTTAATTGGTTATGCAGATGCAGGTTACAGGCCTGATCCTCACACCGAGAAATCACAGACTGGTTTTGTGTTCACCTACGGTGGTACATCCATCTCCTGGAAATCTGTGAAGCAAACCACTACAACTATCTATTCCAACCATTCTGAGCACCTCGCGATTCATGAAGCAAGCAAAGAATGTGTATGGCTTCGTTCAGTGATTCATCACATCTTAATGATTACCGGCCAGAAGATTGGTGACCTTGAACCAACCACGATATTTGAGGACAATGCAGCCTGCATAGCTCAACTACAGACTGGTTTCATCAAGGGCAACAAGATGAAGCACATATCTCCTAAGTTCTTCTGGACGTACGACCTACAAAATGAGAAGCAAGTTGAAATACATCAGATTTAGTCTTGTAATAATTTAGCTGATTTGTTCACTAAGGCTCTGCCTAGATGTATTTTTGTAAAACTTGTAAAAGGAATCGGGATGAGACAGCTGAGAGACCTACAAGCCTGAAGCTTGTACAGATCAGGGGGGTAACCTGTGGGTTGTACTCTTTTTCCTTAAGACTGTTGTTTTTTTCTCCTGGGTTTTCCACAGCTAAGGTTTTAACGAGGCAAACACGTTTACTCTGGATCCAGAAGTATCCATCACATTAGCATCATGAATCCCGAAGTATTCATATGCTAAGTCCAAGGTAATGGATGGATAATAGGGAGTGTTATGAGTGGGTGAGACTTATGGTCTACCCCCCTCTTTTATCCACCATAAACACCCCAGTACATGGTAATGGGGTGGACTTTTGGCATACTAGAGACCATTGGGCTTCCCTCTTATGATCATGATATAATAAAATGGGACCATTGGCCATTGCCATATTGATTGATCTCCAACATTTTCATATTTAATTCGTATTTTGTATTTTTTTTCAATGTGTTAATTTAATAATATGGGTTCATTTAACTCCCATGGTCACTAATATTGTGACCGATTATTTTTATTTTAATTGTGTGATCATGGCAACATTAGCAGCTCACATTAATGGCTACCTATAATAAAAGGGCGTTTTATTTTCATTGAAAAATATATTATTAAGTCCCCCGTTGGACGCTTGGGCGGCTTCTCGTGCCCGCTCCCCAGTGGGGGACGCGGGTTCGAGCCCCCATCTCCCCCCCTTTAATTAGTGTAGTGTAGTCTCCCCCCTCCCCTTAGTGTAATTGGCTCCCCCGGGTTTCGAACCCGGGCTGCCAGCCTGGCCTCCAGGCCGGGTTTCCAGCTTTCCGTCGAACCGAAAAAAAAAATATATATTATTAAAACTAATTGTCATCCTTTTCATTTTTCCTTCAAAAGGAGCTTCGGCAAAATATTCTCCATTCTCTCTTCTTTCTGGGCACATTCAGCTTGTAGCTTGAGGTCAACTCCTTCAAAATAAATTATTACTTAAAAGAAGAGCTTTCTGTTCCAATTACTTAAAAAAATTGCGAAAAATGAATGAGGTAAAACTCAAAATAAATAATGAAGTATTTGGGTAACAGCAGAAAAAGATTTCCCACATGATATACCATCAACCATCAACTAGACTTGCCATATTTTTAACCGTCGCACCCTTTTCAAGTTGACAATATTAACGTATTCTCTTGCTTTTCCCATGGATAACCTTTGAGAAATGATTCTTGATGTGCTTTTTTTTTCTCTGCCAAAAAAAATAGGCTTATATACATCGATCAACAAGTGTATATAGCAATCCTCTTACAGCTTCTCATTCTTCGGATCCCAAACACACATTCAACTATCAATACCACCGTTGCTAAGGGCCTGTTCTTTTGTATGAAAGTATACGAGAGAAAGTGAAAAAATCACTGTTCATACACTGTTCACTACACTGTTCACTGGATTCCTACCTCACTTTCCGTTTGTGTGTTCTTTTGAGTTTTGTGTTTTCTTGGAAAAAAAGCTGACGTGGCGGATAAATTGGGATTCCAGGGGGGTGTTTTGGAGTTGTGATGAAAAGCTAGGATTACACAAGAATTCTAGCTTTGGTGAGGCCCTCAAGGTGTGTGGTCACCTCGGGTGAGAATATTGGGGTTACCACACCCCAAAATCAAATGTTAAAAAATAACTCACAACTAATTTAGGCCGGAGTTAACCTTACCTAAGATCACCACACCCCAAAATCCAACTTTCCACCACTAACTTTCTTCATCCAAAAGAACACACTACACGGAGTGGGCATCGCCTCAACTTTCTGACTACACAATCCAACCTCACTTTCCAACAAAAGAACAAATTACACCAAATTTCTCTCTCATCAGATTCCACACTTCTCAACTTTCCCACTTTATATTTTCCAACATAAGAACAGGACTTAAAAAACCGGAAACTTTTTAAGCAAGCGTAGATTAGCCACAACAAAGACTAGACAAGTCTTCTATTCATCAGACTCAACGAGGCAAGTGATGCAGGCGCAGCCCGACGACATCCCATGGCACTAGCCACCCTGCCATTCCGACATCGGCCCTCCACCTGGAACCACTTTCCCCTCCCCGCCTCCTTCCCTTCCCCATCCACCACCATCACCGACTGCCCCGGCTTCAGACGAACGGCTCTCGAAGACGCGTTTTGAACCACATGCCGTGATGCGAAGTTTGTTGGCCCTGGCCGAGGGTTGGTATTCTGATTGTTAGGCCTGGAGCAAAACGTATGGGTTAAAGATGGGCACACCGTAAAACAGTGAAGAAGCAATACACGGTTTTTCGAGCATTACAGCAGTTCCATTACTAAATTAAACACATATCCATTATACAATTGAGGAGATTGTCTCATGCGGCAATGTCTCATCGCCACATAGGCGCCATGTGGGACATCCACCTCACCCACAACCCAAAAAATCACCCCCAATCTCACTTATTTACATGGTTGTCATTCCCTCCTCTTCCCAAAAAAATCACACCCCAGCTCACTTATTTACATGTTCGTCCTAGGAGATTTTTCCCCTATAACCCACAATGGTTTTGCATTTATCCTTTTACCCCTCGACGATACCGACACATGCACACATACTTCCTACTCCATTTCGTTTGCGCGCGAGCACCGCATACTGTTCGTGTGTGTGCGGGTGTGTGTGTGGGGTCCGCTCCGTGCACTGTTTGCACGGATTATTTCTAGTTATATTACAAATGGCAAAAGGAATAACCAAACAGGAAAATAAAACTTGGATAACCAGAACCATGCTGAAGGTGGCTCTTGAAGGGTAACATACAGCAGAACAGACTGAATCATTTCAATGTGATCAAATAGAGGATAGAGGCAGCCAAGTGTAACCTAGGAGCTTGCCCGAAGTGATTCACCTCAAATTTTAAAAAATTTGGGATGCTAAATGCATAAAGCAAGATAAACGTTTGCATTTTAAATAGCCTGTCAATAATTTGAGCGAGAAGCATTGTGACGCAGGGCGGAAACGGAAAGGGAGGGGGTGGTGAATTTGGTGATGTAAAATATGGATTTGATAACTTTTCGGATCTTGCATCCCGGAACACTTACGATCACCAACTCGCACGCTTCACATGTGGAGATTCTTCAGACCTCTCGCCCAGTCAATCAAACAGTACACTCTTGTACACCAATGCAAAAGATTTTAATTTTGTAGAGAAACTAAAAGTTTACACCAAAAACTACACTTCATTGATTTCTAATAAAACAAATAAGTTTGTGACATTTAAACATGCATACAGCTTCATTCTCAAAACCCAATAGGACTAGAACTTCTAGAATAATTAAAATAATTAAAATAAAAGACTCAGAACAACTAAAACTCTCAAAATAACAAAAGGACTCAAACTAATTAGAAGTCACTAAGGACTCAAACTCCATCACATATAAACTCGTTTAAAATTAAAAACCTCCATTACAAATCTGATCTATATCATCCGTACCGGCTTAAGAACTTCACCACCTGTTGAACAGTGATAGGAATAATACAACCAAGCTGAAATTAGTAAGTCCCTTATGGCTGGAGAAGATGCTTCTATGAACTTTGAAGTATAACATGACGCAAATCTACAATCGAATTTCTCTTGAAAAATTCTCCCAAATAACAAAGGAAATAAAAACATATACAACCTTTTTGTTAATGGGATGTGGAGAATCTGGGGACGACAAATTCTCCGGGATGACAAATTCGATGTACTCAATCTCCTCAAGCTTCTGCGAACAACTCGACTCAGTCACATTAGGATTATCATCCAGTAAAGCTCGTCAAGAACATGTATGATGCATGCAAAGCCTCCATAAAAACCTCTGTGAGCAAACTATAATCATCTCGTTATATATAACTATAAATTTCTGCAAATTTCTATTTGATATTATAACAAACATGTGTATCAATGTTAATTACTGGAGTTTCATCCGGCTCAATATGCAAAGCACTCAAATCAAATGCAAAATGCTCATGAAATGCACTAGGAACCAAGTCACGATCTAACTCTAAGGAAATGTGATTCATATGATGATGTATTTGTTGTTGTGGTTCTTCAACCTTAGCTTTTCCATTTATCTCTTCAACAACATTAGTTTCTGATTTAGTTATATTATCAATTGACAACTTAAATTGCACACTGGTTTTAGAAATATACTTCATATCTAGGGGCTTTTATGACTTCCAAATTTAAGGCTAAGTTAAACACTTGTTGCACATTATTTATAGTGAAGAGAAGCATCTCACGCCGACTGTCTGCTTTTAATTCAAAACGAAACCTAGCAAGTATGTAGAAGGGATATTCTTGTAGTTTACTCCTAACAAATATGTCATTGAATTTAGTCATGTACACCTCCACTGGCATGCTTTCTTGACGTAGGTCGTTCAGTTTTTAGTAAGCGATTTTTATAGGTGGGTGTAAATATTTTTTTGAGCTTACGTTTCATTTCAAATTTTTGTTCTTTCGTCAATTTATTTTTTAAGTCTTTTAGGCGATCTCATGTTTGATTTATGCCGGCTTTTTAGTTCTAGTTTTTGAAGTTAATTTTCTAGCTTTTGATCGCATTATCATCCATACCTCATTCTAAGATTTTGTCACTACGTAATAACATGAACCAATCACACAACTACAGTTGTAAGACCTTAAATACCAACAAAATACGTGCACTAATTATGTAAATAAAATAAAAGCTAAGGTCCAAATCTAGATGCAACCCTAAATATGCTAATGCAGCACAGATCAAGAGTTAGAAACATATGACATATCAATGATATCAACTAATCTAAACAAAATCAAATAAATGAGTTTTTTAGATATAACAATTGAGGAATTAATTAGATTAAAGGTTTCTAGGACTGTAAAACAGATTTGTAGTATCATGCAAGGCTGCTAGAACTTATAGAGCTTTAATCTAGATAATCACGGCTGAAAATTTCGCGTGAAAAACTCAAGAAATTTCCAAAACACGCTGAAAACATAGCTAAAATACAGACAAAAAATCGTCCGAAATTACCAAGCCACACTGTGCAGTCGCGGCTTGGTCAGTATGGTCAAAGGCTTCAGCTAAGCCGGCTTTGATCGGCGGCTCGACTGAGCCGGCTTCGATCGACAGCTCGGCTGAGCCGGCTTCGATCGGCAGCTCGGCTCGACCGAGCCAACACTGTAGCATGTCAGCTCAATCGGCATTGACGCATTTTTCGATGAATTGTGTCAGTGAATCGTCTCCATTCTCCTGATGTGTCTGTGCTTTGATGCAAGGGAGACTTTGGTGATGTCGAATTTCCCGACCGTCGCCACTAGCGACGCCGACGAACTTCCTAAGGTTTAATAGCGATCGTTCAGTGCTTTTTGAACAAAGGCGACACTGTCGTCAATTGAAGCTGGTGTCTTCGTAGGTGTTGGAGACTCGTGGGGCGCTGATTGTCGATGATGGAGCAAGGGTTTGCCAGTTATGTTGACGACGGAAGTTTGGAGCGACGGCAGAAGGCAACAATTGGGTCGACGATGCATAGTTGGGGTTTTGTTAATTTTTTTGTTTTCTCTCTCTTTCTACCTTTCCTTTTTTTGATTTTTTCTCTTTTTGAGAATTCTTTGTGTTTTTCTTTTCTTCTCCTTTTTTTCAAAAAATTGTTTTTCCTTTCTCTTTTGATATTTAATCTCTTTTTAATCTAATTAAAAAGAAAAAAATTAATGAAGAAGAAGAACAACAGATAAACCAGGGTGAGCTCAATTTGACGTAGGACGAAAGTGGACAGTAATGTTGTGGTGAATTTGGGAAAGAAGTTTATTAGGAATTTGATAACTTTTTGGATGTCGTGCCCGGGAAATCTTACGGTCACCAACTCGCACGTCTCGCACGTGAAGATTATTCAGACCTCTCGTTTAGGCAACAAAGTACACTCTTGCACACCAATGCAAAAGATTTAATTTTATAGAGAAACTAAAAGTTTACACCAAAACTACTCTTTATTGATTTCTACTAAAACAAATAGGTTTGTGGCCTTTAAATAGACTTACAACTTGACTATCAAAATTCAATAGGATTAGAACTTCTAGAATAGCTAAAACACTCAAAACAAATAAAAGACACAAAACAAATAAAAGACTCGGAGCAACTAAAACTCTCAAAATTAAACTTGCATGTACACATCTGTAAATGCGTATATACATGTATATGTATCTGTATCTGTGTGTGTAGATGTACCATTAGGGATGTGAAAACTTGCAACATAAGCTCGACAATTGTTACGTCTGCCCGAGGTTGGAGACATCAGTTTCGGTTTTAATTTTGGTTAATTTAAAAAAATTTGGTTTCATTAAGTTTCAATAGTTTATTTAGTTCCGTTTTAAGTTTTGGTTTCAATTTTACCCTTATTTATATAAGCAGCTATTCTGCTTACAACAAGAAGACACGGATCCATTACATACTATTCACGGTTACTCCTGCAGATTCTGAAAAAACACCTTCCTTTAAGATTATATCAACTCCAGTGCTCTCTGACCTAGATATTTCTATTACTTAAAGAATAGATAATCGGTTTGGGCTCAGTTTTCCATTGTTATCAACCAATGGTCGAGTATGTTTAAAAAATATTGTTTACATGGTGATCTTTCATAGGATGTATATATGAAGCAAATTTCAGGATATGTTGCTCGAAAGGAGAATATTGTGTGAAAACTAAAAAATACAATCTACGGCTTAAAGTAGAGTCCTCATGTATGATTTGTTGATCGACTCATCTATCTTATAATGGACAATCCAGATATTACTTATAGGGTTAAGACCGTTCATACACAAACCAAACAAGGTCTCCTTACAGTCTACATTGCGGATTTTGGCTTACATTAGATGTTACTAAAAAATCTATGGTATAGAAAGAATGACCACTTAAATATATAAGATTTTTCTAATTATACATGTGTCAAAAAGACAGGAAGTTTATACCCAGTTATTGCAGTTGCGTTAGGAAAAACCTAATCACTTTAACGAGTAAGAAATACGCAGTTATGCCGCGTTCAGATACTAAAACAGTGTCGTGTCATAACACACACTGCGTGTGAGATGACGTGGGTGAAGAATCGCCGGTGCGAGCTAAGATTTTTGGATCATAGGCATATACATATGATTTGTGACAACCAGATCATGATATACATCACAAATAATCGTGTGTTTTATAGGAGAACTAAACATGTAGAGGTCTATTGTCACTTCATTCAAGACGGTGTGGTTAAGAAGTGGATATGTACCTTTTACACTCGTTCACATACACAGTTAGCTAATATTCTTACAAAGTCTTTAATTGCTAAATAATTTTCTTGTTTATGTAACAAGCTAGGCATAGTTGATATATATGCTCCAGCTTGAAAGGAAGTGTTGAGAGTATTTGGGTTGTAATTGTATATCGGGTATTAGGTCTATTCTCTTAACTAATCACAGACCGAAGGTGGGCTGACTTCCCTAGCAAATGACCATCAAGTTCATCTTGCAAGACCTCTCTGGCTCATGGCTAACTTCGGAAGAAATTGAGGACCATCTCATTGTAGGATTACTTAAGGTAAGGAAACCTGTCATAAAAACTAGGGCCAAGCCTTTTATTTAAGGTCTTTATGCATTCCTATCTGACTAAATAATGCTTGTGTAGAGATGATTAACAATAATCAAGCCCCAAGCGTAACTTTTCAAGAATCGTTGATATGGCATCTGAAATTCGATGCACCATAAAGGCTAACTCGAACATTGCAATCAACCTGCAGAAGAACAAGAAGATAACTATGTCCCAAAGAACCAAGCAACGACATTTGTCGAAATTCGAACATTGCAATCTCACCTGGCTACATACCCTCGTCCATTGTTGCAATGTATGGTGAAATTCTCCGAGTCTTTCGTCGACTTGACGATATCTTTAGAAGCAACTCCATGTGACTCTTCAACCATTGAGACCAGATCAAGGGGCTGTTTTGAGAACGAAATAGATCAGAGGATGGCCAATGTGAAATCTTTTCGAAACCCAGTCCCCGCCGTTGAATTAATTGATGAAAGTTTAGCATTACGGATATTTAGGTCATATTTTGCAAAATGGAGCAGTGTAAAGAAAGTTTGGGAAATAAACTCACCGGGGGGAGCTCTGGCGTCGCCGGAGATCGCCGGCGATGTGGACTGGCGTGGACTTTTTTTTTGTTTTTTTTGTTTTTTTTTTGGGTGAAAGTGGGTTGTGAATGAGGAAGTTGGAATTGTGTGTGGGCCCTACACAACTTTATTGTGTTTTTTTGTGTTGAAGTTGTTTATGAATGTTGTTGTGAATGTTGGAGGGGTGAAAATTGTGAGTGGGATGTGGTAAGAATAAGGGAACAATGACCCCCCTTGCATTTGTGAATGGAATTGATATAAAAACCAATTATTCGTCTGGACCAAAATAACCGAACAATATCCCCCCTTACAACATGACAAACTAATTAAAATATCCCAAAAAATTATTACTGTTCATTTTGAGATAGCCGTATTCTCTATGTTAACCAACAATAATTAAGTAAGAAAAAAGTTCATACAATGATGATATTGTGATGCGTAAACCCAAAATACATCAACAATTTCAACATACCGTAAAGTGAAACAAAAAGTAGTCCAAGTACCAACCACCTCAAAATACCACAACCCTCGAAAACGACATCAAAGTCACAAATGTACATCTCCACATCAACTGATATTTTGATACAGCCGCATTAGTGTTAAACATCAATTACCAGAGCACAACGACAAATAAATAGACCAAATATTCCCCATCCTCAACATGATGATCCAACAAATATGGCTTAACAGTGTTTAACATCAACGCCTATTGTTATACATCAAAATTACATAAAAATATATTACAACTAAGAGAGCTAGCAGTCCGGTCTTAATGGAACGGTAATCGGATACGATGCTCTCCAACTGCCCAGTGGTCCGCTCAAGTAGACAGACAACAGTATCCAGCCGTCCCTCCATCTCTGACATCCTACTCTCGGTCAAAGGGGGCGTCGAACTTACAGTAGTGGGCCTTCGGTCAAGCTCATCCATGTAATGCATGATAACCTGTCTGGATAACTCAGGGTGGGCGGGATCCTTCCATAGGAAGAATTTGCAGCCATTCTCTCGAGCTGGACAACTCCAAAATCTACGCCCAGGGTTTGCTCTTGTCCATGACGTCCTCCTCGGGACCTGAAGCCCACAATGGCATATCTTGAAGTCATCAAAATCGGCATCAAAGTCTCCATGTGTCGCATCTCTCTGTCGAGATCGACAAGATGAGCTTGACTGCTGACTCATCAGTACCTGGCAAGAAAAAAACCTCAGTAACATATAACAGGTTACATATAAAAAGTGCTAAATTTAAAATAAAGAGGGACCATCATACCTACGCAAAGCATTGAGCATTGGCATGGTAGGATGGCGGCAGCGTTCAGAACTCAGAACGAACAGTCAAACAAAAAAGAAGTCCAATTTCAGCAAGAGCAAAGAACAGGGACACACACAGAGAATATCAGGCAAATGAGCAGGCACAGAGTATTTAAGGACAGGGAGAAGCTGATATAGAAGTCCATTTTCAGGATGAGCAAAGAACAGGCACAGAGTATTTAAGGCAACTGAGAAAGCCAGAAGGCCAGCACAAGGCCAAACAAATACCATATGCATGAATTGAAACCAACCATGACTGCTGCCCTCGGATAATTTATTCAATCATGGCCACTTCTGGTTGCTTGCAACTGGTTCCTACAATATCTCTCCATTATTTCCCAATGCATGAATTGAAACCAACCAAGAATTCAGATATGAGCATGCTTAAACCACATTGTCATCATTGGGCAAAGCCCTCCAAGAAGAAGTTAGGATTATCATCATTAGAAAGTTAGGAAACTAATTGCAAGCCCTCCTAGAAGAAGTTCAGTTCAAGGATCCACATTATCATCATTGGGCAAAGGCAATACACCAAAGAAACACCAAAATATCCACATTAGCAATGAAGGACACCAATTGCATGCCATCCATATTGACGGATACCCATTTTTCCACATAATCATCATTGGGGTTGTTCAGCCAAAGACAAAAAAAATTATATATCCTTGCAGCATTTTATAGAACTCCAGTATCAGGCATATCATTTGCTTGCATGGTACAGGACAATGACAAAAACAATGACAAATAAATTGCATGCATGCCAGATAAATGACACACTCAGAGCATATAGCATATAGCAGGCAAACAACAGGACAATGACACACTCAAACAACAGACCAAAGGATAGCATGATACAACAATTAAATACAGCAATGACACACTCAAACAACAGAATGAGTGGTAATTTGTCAACCTCGAGTGGGAATTTTGTTTTCTAATAAAAATGAAATGTACTACCATAAATATGGCATCCCCTTTCAGCACAACAATATACAAGAAGACTATTGAAATTCTGATGCAGAATGAGTGCTAATTTTTTAGACAAATTATGTAGAAAGTTTATGTTTGGATACTCCTCTAATATCAAGAACAAAACCAACCAGCTTATCAGCAAAAGGGCAAGATAATCTAAGTCTATTGAACTTCAGCTACCAGCTCAAGATATGAAAGATGCAGGTTTCCACTATTGGGAAAATAATCAAACATGATACAAACTTACTCAAACATGATACAAACTTACTCAAACAACATAATATCAGCCACTTCAGTACTGTAATGAACCAATTGAAAATAAATCCATGTTTTCTGAAAGTGAGACATCTAATACATCAAGATAATCAAACTGAGCAGCTTGGACACATAAATAAAGCAACAGCAGCATAGATACATCACTAAAGTCTGCTTTGGCTGAATGGAAGAAATCCAATAATAGGGACATCCAAAATCCATGTTTTCAGCAAGAGAGACATCTAATAAGGGAAGGAAATAAGAAACTGAGAAGCTTGGATACATAAGTAAACTGAGACAACGCAAATACACACAGAGAAATTCATGCAACAGAGCCCACATGCAAGCAGTCCAATTCATGCATTTTGCATTGTCACAATTAGAATAAAATGAGAGTCAAGATGAAGTTTCAAGTATACCATTTTGTTTACATTTTGTTTTTGTTTTTGTGTACCCATGTGAGCCCACAGCTGAATGGGGATGAATTCCCCAGGTTCTTCACATATTAGAATAAATTGAGAGTCAATATAAAGTTTCAATTATATGCTAACATAACAGCTTCAGAATTGTATTTTTTTTCAGAAGAATACAAGATTGCAACATGCTAACTTCTTCTTGATCATGTGTAGACTGATGCATATCAGGTCACTGGATGCTATAATATCTTGTGCTCTGACTATCCTATATGAAGAACATGCATAAAACATACATAGAAATACATAGAAGAACCCATATATGCCAGCATTAGGATTTTCTGTCATACAGATCAGTAGCACTGTAAAAGAACAAAGTAAACAATGTATAACAATGTGGACAAATAAGTACAAAGACATTGATGTAAAACAATGACAATATAAGCAATAACATTGTGGACCAATATGTACGACGACATTGATGTAAAACAATGACAATATCCAGCAATAACAGATCACACAATGAATGAAACAGCATGCAAGCAGTCCAATTCATGCAACAGTACTTTGCTCACAATTAGACACACACACAAAAGGCAAGTGTGTGGTGAGAAGATGCAGAAGTAAGAAGAGAATTATCAGAATCTGCAAGGCTGATGGGCTGCCGCATGAAGCTACCTCGCCACATCAACAGTTTTTCAATATTTAGCCATCAGATAATTTATTTTTACATGTCCACTTCTGGTTGCTTGCAACTGGCTCCTACATTATCTCACCATTATTTCCCAATGCATGAATTGAATCCAACCAATCCCACTTACGAGCATGCTTAAACCATATTATCATCATTGGGCAAAGCCCTCCAAGAAGAATTTAGGATTATCATCAGTGGGAAATTAGGAACCTCATTGCAAGCCCTCCTAGAAGAATTTCAGTTCAATACCCCACATTATCATCATTGGGCAAAGCCAATACACCATAGAAACACCAAATTGAGAGACAACCTAGGGCCTGTTCTTTTGGGGTTAAATTGTTGTGAAAGTTGTGGGTTTTCACAATTTCACAATTCCAGCCAATACACCAAAGGAACACCAAAGAAAGCCCAAGTTGAGATCTCAAAATCATAGTCAAAAACACATATTCCAGTGCTACAGCAAGGCCAGATGCATGGCCAGATGCATGGCCAGAGCATCAAATAAAATTCGGTGTACCCGGCAAGGAAAAAAAATTCAACAGTCCAATTCATGCAACATCAGGCAAGCAGACCAATTCATGCAACATCATGCTCACAATTAGACACACACACACACACACACACACACACACACACACACACACACACACACACACACACACACACACACACACACACACAAGGCAAGTGTGTGTTTAGAAGATGCATGAAGTTTGAAGAGAAAATAGGACACTCATAAGTAGACACACACACACACGCACACAAATTAGACACTCACAAACAGCATGCTCACAATGTTGAAGAGGAAAAAAGTCACAACTCCCACTGCAGCATGTCAATGCATATGCAAAAGTAAGGTCTCCCTTCTTCACATACATCACATGTAATATTACCTACTAATATCCTACTAATATCATACTAATATCAAATATCATACAGTCTTCATCCACCCATCCATCACATACATACATCAAATAACCTACTAATATCACAACAAACATACATCAAATATCCTACTAATATCCTACTGTCTTCATCCACCCATCCATCACATACATCACAGGTTATATTACAAAAGCTTTGTTCAACCCATCTCCCTAAAAATACATCAAACCATGATATGTTACTCCCATCATTCACCTTCTTCACCCCCCCACACCATATGAATCCCTTCTTCACCCCAACCAATAAATCACATATTCCAGTCGTCGTCCTCATCATCACCAGCCGCAGCCCTAGCCCGATGCATCTCTTCAATTTTAGATTGCACATAGCACTTCCTTGCCGCATCAGTCCAATTTACAAATCTACGCCCGTTTTTCTCATTGTCACTCAATTGCATATACAACTTATCCAAAATTTCTGGTGGATACTCGGTCATTACATACAACTGCTGCGAAAGAAGAGCAAGAGTGTTCGGGTAGGCACGCTCTATGGCTAATGCGACATGTCTGACATTGTCAACCATTTCCTTCAAGAGGTCAGGTTCATCCCTCAATGCACGACGACACATTTTCTTTTTTCCAACGCCGGGGGGGATTGCATGGCTTGTCCCTGCCTGCGATGGCCCCGTCGACGTAGGAGTGGGGATGTCTGCATAAGCCTCATAGTCGGTTGATGCTTGTGAGTAGTTTGGCGGACTAGCATAATCGCTGTGACTCTCATTATCTGGGACTCCAAATTCGTTATACACATTCTGGCAATGATCACCCTTCGCCGCATCGTCTCCTATAACCAGCTTCAGATCGTCCAGCCACGGTATGGGGTGGTTGACATATTCCTTCAATCTATAGTTTGCTTGCATCAATAAAGATCAAACAATGCATATCATACTAAAATTACGTAATCCAAATTTAATTTCATATATGGATAGTGGAGAAGTTAATACCGCGACCCATGTGGCATATATCTCTGGGTCGAGGACTATCATTTGCAGCTCCGATGACCAACCAGCCCCACTTATTTCCAAGCACTTATTCACATCCTTAAGCCGCCCTTGAAGCCCTTTCATATGATTTTTCACATTCACCCAACTGTAATCAATGCCAAACATTTTGTTTATATGGATGGCTGCAGCGGTGAAGGCCGAATTCTTGAAAGTCTTGTCGGCTCTTAGGCCTTGACGAGCTTGGGAGGCAAGGAATGGAATTAGGGCAATGTCATGCTCAAGCAGCCACACTTTATTTGTCGGCCCCTTCTTTGATGGGTTCTTGCTTTTCTTCCTTGGACTTGACACAGAAACTTCTTTTCCATCATCCCTCCGTCCAGACTTTCTTGAAGAGTCACTCCCACCAGTTGTGACATGCCCACTTGGTGGTGAAGGCATGGCAAAGCACTATTTGATGCTTGGCCTCCATAGGGGGGTATAGCCCCCCCCCCACCTTGGAGCATTTGCATGTACCCCGGTGGTTGTGGCATGTGCATGGGCAACGGCAAGCTATACGCAGGGTATTGTTGAAATGGAAGGGTAGAACCACCACCTTGGTAGCTAGCCGGTGGCAATTGATAATCACTTGACCTACGCGGCATTGGCCTACCAAGTAAAGGATCATGCCTCCTTGCTTCCTCGGCCCACTGTGTATAGTAAGCCGGGTCGTAATATGGAGGCATAGGAGGCATAGGATCACTCCCCTGCCCTTCATGCGATGCCCCATCCATGCCTACAAAATTATTATTTCCACAATAACACAATATTTGAAACAATGACATGTACCCACAAATATTTATTGAAATAAACATCATCTAACATACTACTGTCAACCACACATATCATCACACTCCAACTCATTAGAAATAAAGTAAACAGATAAAAGCATTATAATGTCACCACAGCTCATGCATAAACTAACATATCAAACATTTAGATTCTACTGTTATACAAATCATTCAAATTAACATAATTCACTAAAATTATTCATTACACACTTCCATCAAAGCCCACGTTCGGTAGTGTTTCCATTGTTATGCAGGTTACAGTAGTCCACCCACATGTCCCACGCTATCTGTTCCCTTCGACTTTTCCACTGATCCCTTTGGGAAGTCTTTTCGCGTATGGGCAACTGTTGGAAAAGATCCATAATTGAGTCATCCGGCTCATCCATCACATCCCCATCATCATCATCCATCACATCCCCATCATCATCAATCTCATCTACATCCTCAAGTAAATGTGGGTCATGAGGATCGGCAATCTGGATATAATTATGCAACACTGTGCAAGCAAGGACGGTTTCGACCTGAGATTTGAATGGATAATGAGGCTTTGCCGTCAAAATTTTAAACTTGTTCTTTAGAATGCAAAATGCCAAAAGTTGACTCGATCTTTGTTCTTAATGAAGAATGTCTTAGGTTGAACAGCTCTCTGCGATTTCTAGGCACTCTATCAGTATGGTCCTTCAGATGGTAGCTAACGCCCCTGTATGGAGATATGAAACCAGGCATTGTTGTATATCCAGCATCGCATAAGTAATATTTACCTATAACCGAAAAATAAAACCCTATTTATATTCACATGGTTGCATACTTTTACGTAAGATTTTGCATATTACCCTCATACACACGCAGCCCTTGGGGTGGGGGTAATGACAATGCATCTTTAAGGACAGTAAAATCATTCGCAGATCCTTCCCACCCGGCCATTACGTAGGTGAATCTTTTGTTAGGTGTTACAGCTGCACGCACATTTTGTGTAACCCCTTTACGTCCTCTAAATCGTGGTACGAGTTTGACAGGCAGCATGGCATCGATGTGTGTTCCATCAATCATACCAATGCAATCCTACACCGTAAACATTAAAGGTCACTTTATCCATAACCATACATCATCTAACGCCAAAGCCAGATATTCATAAAAAACTGACCTTGAAATATGGGAACCAATTAGGATTATTAAGTATATCTGCTGGTGTCTCATTAGCTGCTTGCTTCATGAATCTATCACGAATGGTACATACTGCATACATTACTTTGTTAAAGTAATTGCTAACCGTCGCCCCGGCCCTTATAAAATCAACTTGCATCACTCTGTTCTTTGACTTGTGCCCTACGATGTGCATAAACATTGCCAACTGCTCCTCGATTGACACATGTTTACTGTCTTTGAGACTACCGCCTTCTCGCATTAAAGTAGCAAGATTCAGAAAAGCCCCTCTCCGCATTCTTAAGTAGTGTAAAACAACTACTTTCAGAACCATAAAGAATTCGACGCATGTGTGATTTTCTATGTATATCACGCATCGATGAAGGCTCCCTAGGTAGATGGGGAGCACTATCATCATCGTATAACTCCTGGAATACGATGGTAAACATGACAGTAGCTGCGGCCGATGCACACAATGAAAGAACCGGACTTTCTCCACTTTCCTCCATCATACCCTTATTTGCATCAGACATATATTCAATCATACGTTGTACAAGGCATATACAGTTATAATATAATAGTGCAATTTACATATAAACAGAACAACTTGCGAATTGATAAGGCATCACTAATCTGCTAACATAATAATGATTCATAAATAGAAAAACCAATTTACATGTGACATCACAAATTGTATGCTAGCTACATGTAAACATGTACCAACGACTTTATAAATTTAACGCCAACTTAATCATCCACCACCAATCATGTCCAATCCAAATGAATCCGTAATTAATTGCCCTCAGATTAAGCTATTAATTTTCTTTGGTGGTTTCTTGACATACGTCAAGCATACCATACCAAATTACCAACTCCCGAACCCCTTATACACACTGCACTTGCCTCATCATTGGGCTCGTTTAAGTAGGGTTCATATATTTACGAAATATTTCCCACAGTAGCTCCCCACTTTACCAACATATAGTACTTTGGCACCTCGTAGTATTTCTGGTATGGTAGCCAAATTCAGCATCGATTACCGTCAAGCCAACATAATTTATTTCATCTCATCAATGAAACTTGATCAAACATTAAAATTGATTACATTTCATGCTTCATACATTAAAATAGTATACCGTCACAACTTTCACAACTTTCACACTGATTCAATCATTACCCCCGAGCCCTCCGAAGTGCAAAATAAATTCTGTTAATTTTTAAATCCATCAATTCATCCACACTTTGTGTGTATCATCATGGGGCAATTATTGCAATATAACCGACATAATTACGGATTCATTGGGATTGAAATTGATTGGTGTACTTTAAGGCATCGATCTTGCCTTCCCGTATGGGTTGTGGCAAATAATATATACCACCCACAGGTTGCAAGAAATCATCATCGAACTAAATCCGTCTATAATCGTTCACCCAAGCATTTTCAGTTATAAAGCGAAGAAAATCCTACTCTTTCAGCACAGCACAGCCACAACTTCAACCTAAAATCTTGCCCTAATTTGACAAATAGTGCTTGAAATGAAAAGAGAGCTGTTATACCTCAGTGATCAGAGCTGATCGAGGAGCAAATATGAAGCTCAGACCCAAATATACCTCAGATCCAAGAGCTGATCAACCCGCAAACAACGATGCAGCACAGCCACAGCCTCGCCTTTCGTCCAAATCCCACCACCTCAACCCTAGATTCGGCTTTACAGAGGCAACGAAGAAGAGATCGCAACCCTAGCTTCAGATCTTGCAAGAAACCCCCAAAAACCCATCTTTTCCTCCGTCTAGGGTTGACAAACCTCAAAAAATTCCGATCGTTGAAGGATCCGTTGGGGTCATGGGAGATGGAGAGGCTGCTGGGTTGTGGAGAGGGGTGATCGGAAGCACGAGGGACCCACGAGAACGAGAGTCGCAGCTGCAATCGCCGGAAAAACCGGAGATTTCAAGCTCGTGAATGTTGAAGCCACGGCGACGAGAGCAGCTGCGAAAGCAGCGGGAGTAGGCGAACACGTTTGGGGAAAGTGAGGAGTAAAAGTGGGCTACAGTAGGTGGAATAGTGAAAACCCACAACTTTCACAGCGTTTTAACCCCAAAAGAACAGGCCCTTAGATTACCACTAGTGTTTGTGCCGCCGCCGCCACCTGTGTTTGGTTCTGTACAAACGCACGTGGAACTGGTTTATTTTGGGAATTGCTACGCACAGCTACCGGTTTACTCACGCACGACCGCTCATGTACAAGTTTGCCACCAGAGTAGCTGATCGTGCAAAACCACTTATTTTTTTTTCGAAAATATCATTAAGTTAAAACGACTGAATGGCAGCCGATGGCAACGCCACCCCCTCCTCCGACCTCTCCAGTCCTGCCCGCTCTGCAGCCCACTCTTCCGGCCTCCCCAGCCCCACCTCTTCCAACCTCCCCAACCCTACCTCTCCCTCCTCAGTCATCCTTAGTCACATCTCTGTCACTTTTCACATCCTCTTCGCCACCCACTTTGACCTCCTCAGGCCCACCCTTCTTTTTCCGCAGTCAACCCTCCGTCGACCTCCTCAAGCGCCCTCTTCCAACCCCCTCCCCCCTGCAGACTTCCCCAACATCTCTCCCTCTAGAAAACCGTCGTCGGAGTCATTGTCATTGTCATTGGCAGGGACGGCGGCGGCCGGGGTGACAGATGAGGGTAAAAGAGGAAGAAACGGTTGTGCGCATGAGTAAAATGACGGGTGTGTATAGCAATTCCCAAAAGTTCCACTGGGACATAAATTTTGAAGGGGCATTCACAAAAAAATACCCTAACGTTTGGGGTATCTTTCAAATTAATACCCTGAACGTTTAAGTCGTACACAACAATACCTTTTTGCGTGTTTTGGCTAACAGAAGACAACATCATTAAATTATACCCGTTTTGCCCCTGATTGAAGCTCACAAAAAAATACACTAACGTTTGGCGTATCTTTCAAGTTAATACAGTAACGTTTGTGGTATCTTTCAAGTTAATACCCGCTTGGGCCCATGTTTAGCTGCGAGCCCATGTTGCAGCATCTTGAACAGATGATCGTCGGAGATGGCTCGACTCCAATTCTTGCACACGGACTTGAGACGACACAATGATTTGAAGGAAATCCGAGGGATGATGCTATAAATTATGACCTCGGCTGGTAAGCAGCGCGCCGTCTGCTCATGTCGCAGATGTTGCACTGCTGCCTTCTTCATGTTCACGGACTTGTTCTTCTGTTGTTCATGTCTTTCTTGTTGCAGCAGCAGCCACCTAAGAGATAGGCAAGCACTTCCTGCTCCTCGGCGAAGATGGCCGAGGCCAGGGCCATGAGAGCGGTCGGTCGGGCCGAGAGATGGGAGGAAGGAGGTGGGGGATGGGAGGGGGGAGGGGTGGACCATCTTGGCCCCTTTGTTGGGGGAGCAGAGCTTCTTCATTTGAGAGAGACGATGACCTCGACCATCCCCTCCCGTTCATCCCTGAGGTCCACAACAACAACATATTCTTATATCATATAGAGCTCTACGTCATTGGTCTTCATAGGCATGTCTAGACTGGCATTGATTTTGTGACCCCTGGCCAGAGCCTCAACGGTGAGCCCATCTCACAGCATCATCATCTCTGGGGAAGGAGAAGGAGAAGGCGAGTCGAGCAGTAGCAGCAGCAGCAACAACATCAACATGACTCCATGGTGATCACGGCTTATGGTTATGAAACTTGGAGCGGTGGTGTAGTGTTTGATAATGCCACGGATCAGTCAGGCAGCGGCGACAATAGTAATCCATTGTTGTCGTCGTCCGATGATGTATTTGCTCTCGAAGAACTACTACCCATCATTTATGTCTTGCCTAGCTTGCTGCCTACTAGTACTACCACCACCATCAGATGTCGAGGCGTGACCATCTTCTTCGGTCCTTTGATGACTGAAGCTGATCATGTCCAATATTGGCCTGATTTTGATCAAGATTGGTCATTTGACCCGATCCTGGAGATAGAAGTAGACAGCCTTTCGCTCGAGGACCTCCCCCAGCAAGATGTTCACGTCATGGTGCCATCTGGTGGGTGCTAGTGCTATCGATTTTGAGTAGCCTTTCTTTGAGGGATTTGTGGATGTCGGTGTATTAATTTTGTTTCATTGGCATACAGATCCTCTTGATTTCACATGATTCATTGGAATTCTTTTCCATAAAGCAAAGGAGAGTAGGATTAACTGCTATGTTGATGGTCATAAGATGCAATTTTCCTACCATTTTGGGTATTAAATTGAAATATAACGTAAACGTTAGGGTATTTTTTTTGCGATTTCCCCTATGAGGAACAAGTGGAGGGGTAAAATCGTCCAGGGGGACGACAGGTTGATGATGACAGAACTCGGAACCATGCTACTGCATTCTCCTTCGGCTGTAAATTTCAGTAGATTACCGCTAGTGTTTGTGCCATCGCTGCCACCTCTTGTGCTGTGTTTGGTTCTGTACAAACACACATGGAACAGGTTTATTTTAGGAATTGCTACGCGCAGCTACCGTTTTACTCGCGCACGACCGCTGATGTATAAGTTTGACACCAGAGTTGCTGATCGCGCAAAACCACTTATTTTTCCCGAAAATATCCTTAAGTTAAAACGGCCGAATGGCAGCCGATGGCAATGCCACCCGCTCATCCGACCTCCCCAGTCCTGCCCGCTCTGCCGCCTACTCTTCCAACCTCCCAAGCCCCACCTCTTCCAACCTCCCTAGCCCCACCTCTCCCTTCTCCGTCATCCTTAGTCCCATCTGTCACTTTTCACATCATCTCTGTCGCCCACTCTGACCTCCTCAGGCCCACCCTTCTTTTTCCACAGCCCCCTCCGTCGACAGCCTCAAGCGCCCTCTTTCTCTTTCCCGCCCCACTCCTCCCCCCTCCGCAGACTTTCCCAACATCTCTCTCCAGTAAACCGTTGTCGGAGTCATTGTCATTGACAGTGACGGCAACGTTCGGGGTGACAGATGAGGGTAATAGAGGAATAAACGGTTCTACGGTAAAACGGTGGGTGTGTATAGCAATTCACAAAAGGTCCAATGCCACATAAATTTTGAATGGCAAACCTGTAAATAAACGGTCTGTGTAAGTAGCCATAGGTCTGTCTCCCCCCCAAACCCCCACCGTCTTCCCCCAAAACCCACTCAAACGCCTGAACTCATAGCAGAACACAGAAAGAAGGAAAGGGGGGAAAAATGAAGTTTCAGTTGGAGAACATCACCGTATACTTCCCATACGATCACATCTACCCCGAGCAGTACGCGTACATGCTCGACCTAAAGCGCGCCCTCGACGCCGGCGGCCACTGCCTCCTCGAGATGCCGACGGGCACCGGCAAGACCGCCGCCCTCCTCTCCCTCATCACCTCCTACTCCCTCGCCCGCCCACAGTCCCCCACCAAGCTCCTCTACTGCACCCGCACCGTCCACGAGATGGAGAAAACCCTAGCCGAGCTCCGCCTCCTCCACTCCTCCCCCTCCTTCCCCGCCTCCGGCACCCGGTCCCTCGCCCTCGGCCTCTCCTCCCGCAAGAACCTCTGCGTCAACCCCGCCGCCCTCTCCGCCGCCTCCCGCGACTCCGTCGACTCCGCCTGCCGCCGACTCACCGCCTCCTGGGTCAGATCCACCGCCGCAGAGCGCGCCCCCGGCGAGATCCCTCTCTGCTCCTTCTACGAGTCCTTCGACCGCGCCATGAACTCGGGCGGGCCCGACGCCATCATGCTGCCGCCTGGTGTTTACACGCTGCAGGATTTGAGGCAGTACGGGAAGGAGAAGGGGATTTGCCCCTATTTTCTCGCGAGGCAGATGATCAAGTACGCGAATGTGGTGGTTTATAGCTATCAGTATCTGCTCGATCCGAAGGTGGCCGGAATTATCTCGAAGGAGATGCAGAGGGAGTGCGTGGTGGTGTTCGACGAGGCGCATAATATCGATAATGTGTGTATTGAGGCGTTGAGTGTGAGTGTGAGGAAGCAGACGCTGGATGGGGCCACACGAAATTTGAATAAGATGAATCAAGAGATTGAGAGGTATGGATGCCATTTATCATGTCTAAAAAGTTTGGATTTTTGGGTGTCTTTGTGCATGTTTGATTGCTTATTAGGAAGCTATATCATTATAGTCTACTTTGCCCGGTGGAAAATTTTATTCTAAGACAAGTCTTTGAATAGGCTGTCGCAGGAGATTGGCATTTATATGCTTATTTTTGCCAATTTTTTTTTTGATTATAGTGCACTATGTGTTTTTAATATTCTAATTCATATTGATTTTAGGATTATACTTGTAGAATGTGCACGTGGAAAAAGGATTCATGAATCCCTAAAATTGGAACAATGTCTCTCATGATGTTTGTAAATTTCAGCAATAATCTGTAATTGTTTGCTATGATGATTATTTTCTACGGTTTGATATTTGTCTGCTGCCTCTCTTCTTTCTCGCCTCTACCTAAATTGTATTAATTATTGGAGCCAGTGAATTTCTCTTTATGTCGGGCAATATGTGCTGTTTACTTTCTCAAGATTTGCTAAAAGACTCATTCTTCAGTAAAAAAATGCGTGCTTTGACAAGTAATTCTGGTTTTATGTATTTTCAGATTGGTTTGTGTTGCATAGTTTCAGCTTTGATAATCCATCGTGCTTAACTTGGTAGGAAGGTTCAAGGCCACAGATGCTAGCAGGTTACGTGCTGAATACAACCGCCTTGTTGAGGGGTTGGCACAAAGAGGAAACTTGCCATGTATGGTGTGGTACCTTATAATTTAAGTTCTATGTTGTTTGTATATCCATCTAATATCTGATGTTTGATTTTGTCCGTTATTGCAAAACAGTGACGGATGCATGGCTTGCAAATCCTGCTTTGCCTGATGATATATTGAAGCAGGCTGTGCCTGGAAACATCCGAAAAGCGGAGCATTTTATAGCTGTTTTACGAAGATTGGTGCAGTACCTGAAAGGGCGCCTTCAAACTGAGAATGTGGAGACTGAAGGGCCTGTTGGTTTTGTTGCTTCAATACATTCTCAGGCTGGAATTGATCAGAAAATGCTGAAATTCTGCTACGACCGTCTGCACTCACTGATGCTTACCCTTGAAATAACTGACACAGATGAGTTTTTACACATTCAAACTGTCTGTGACTTTGCAACACTTGTTGGGACATATACACGTGGATTTTCCATAATTATTGAGCCATTTGACGAGAGGATGCCTCATATACCGGATCCTGTCCTGCAGGTTCTACTTCTAATTTGCTTTTGACTGCATCTAATGGTACCATGCTGCTGTTCAACTTGCCATTTATATGCTCATCATGGTGATACTTTGGTGATGCAGCTCAGTTGCCACGACGCCTCTCTTGCTATAAAACCTGTTTTTGATCGCTTCCAATCTGTTATAATTACTTCTGGAACTCTAAGCCCAATTGATCTGTATCCTCGACTGTTAAATTTCAATCCTGTCATCAGTCGGAGTTTTACCATGTCTTTGACAAGGGATTGTATATGTCCCATGGTCCTTACTCGTGGAAGGTACTGACTGATCAGTAAAACTTACTACTTAGGATTAAGTGTTTAATGCAATTGCATACCATCATCTCAATTTAATTTAGGACATTCTTTGTTATGCCTCCGTGCAATGAATGATAAGCCATAACTTGAGTTCATTTCAGGTCATTTTAGCATAAGAGGTTCTACTACATATAAACTACCTTTTCTTATGCCTTCCGCCCTTAATTGCATACACAATAACCTAAGTTGATTCTAAGAGTTGATGTGAACACATTATAATTCTATATTTAAAAAAATTTAATATGTTTAAAGTATACTTCCGATTTTTCAGTGATCAGCTCCCTGTGAGTACAAAATTCGATATGCGGAGCGATCCTGGTGTTGTAAGGAATTATGGACGACTCCTGTTGGAAATGGCTGCTGCAGTTCCAGATGGCATTGTCTGTTTTTTTGTCAGTTACTCTTATATGGATGGTATTGTCAATAGTTGGCACGAAATGGGCATTTTGCAGGTGATTCCACTAATTGTTTTTATTTCCTGGATGCATGTGAAACTCTTTCCCTCAAACTGTTCTTCTCAGGAGCAAGTTTCCGGCTTATCATCTTAATATTGCTGAAGAATATTTGCATGCTTCCTATTGACATGCTGTTTCTGCCTGTTTGGGGCAAGACAACTTTAAAATGCAGACTTCTTCATTTACGTGGAATTAGCATTTTAAAAGGCAAGATAGCTTTGAAAATGCAAAACTTCTTCATTAATCCGGAATTAGCATTCTAAACATTTAAAATTTATTATCTATTGCAGATTCTTTTAGATGTATGATTGCTATTTATGTGCAGTTCCAATTCCTCGCTCCCTTCTTTTAAACCCTTACTGGATGGAGATCCAAGATGAATTAGTGGAATAAAAATGGTTCTCCAATAGATGGATTAGTGGAAAAGACGAACATCTTTTATAAGCCAATATATAGGACAATGTGACCACACAACAGTTTCCACCCTCAAGCCTCTATATTTGCTTAAGAAATCATTTTCTTCATTAATAGAGTCAAGTACTACAAGTACATATTTTAAGGAGACTACAAAGAGAACGCAAGAAAGGAAGCTAGTAGAGACAGAATAATGGCCTCATTGTATTCCTTTGGGCAGAGCTGATTATATTGCTTCATTGTATGAAATCTGATATGTAGGAAGATGGGTAGATAGATAGGACCTTCACTTAAAGTGAGGTATTTATTGGGCTAACTGAATGGATATATGGAAAACTACTACAGCATACCTTGTTGCAATTGCTTAATCGTATCTTATCAAATAGGAGAGAGTGCCAGGTGAAGATTTAGAATGGCCACCTTCTCATCCGATATGGCTACTGTTGCATCTTCTGTGTACTGCCCAAATGAATATAGACCATGCCGGGTCTATATGCAGGGATTAGTTCAAAAATACGGCAATACTGGTTAGGCTTATTTCATGAAAAGTACCTCAAACTTTCTTCATATTTTTCGAGGTCAATATCCTGCATGTTTTTTTGCATGTGGTTAATAACATATACTATTTTTTCATGTTTAATACCTTAAACTTCTCTTTTTCCTAAGTTTTGATACCTTAAAATTTAAAATATCAAAATCACTATCTTCTTCCTCTTTCCAAAATACAAACAAAACCGTAATGCCATGGTGGCAATAAAAGAGTGAGGGAGCATGAATGTGAATTGTAATGATGAAAAGGAAGAGGAAAGCAATGATGACAATAAATGGGAGGAAAAGAGTCTTTTGGGTTCAATTTGTTAATGATTATGAAGGCAATGGATATTACAAGATATAAATTGGAAGATCACAATGAATGAATCTGATCATCCAAAAATCGGGAAGAATGAAGTTTTTGATAACCACATGAGGAGTTTCCTCCTAGGGTACATGACACCCATATTCCTATATATATAATAATACTACACACAAACACAAACAAACAAAAACACACAGTGAAATGTAAGATGGACCATGATTATAGCCTTCTTACAGTTGTCACAATTTGTTTTGCTGTTTTCTTCCCCTCATATAGTGGCGTTTTCAAATGTGAGCTGTTACATGTCAATCTTCATTGGTTATTTCTACTTCTTTTCTTTTCTTTTTCCCTCCTAAACTTCTATTTGACATGCAATTGCTTATGTGTGGGCAGATTTAACTACTACTTGCAAGTGAATCCCCACATCTTGTCTTTTTTCCCCTTGCTGTTCGACCCGTCGAATAAAGTGAAAGTTCCTTTTAAAGTGCTTATGTGGTGCAAGATGAATTATGGTTGAGTCAGACTACATCTTACCCGTCTTCATATGCTATAAAAAAGGATACCGACAAATTTGGCAAAACAGCTTATGGACTTAGTATACACAGTTGAATTGTTTGATACCTGTTAAAAATTTGTTCTCAGTAGGCATCTAGTGAAATTAATTGTAGATTGGAGTCATACTTTGCCTTGGGATGTACCACACTTGATTTTTATTGGGTTATTGATCTCCCAATGCAGATCTTCATCTTTTGGCTACGGATCTAGGCAATTAATGATGACTGATAAGAATTTCTATTCTTCTTTTCAGGATGTGATGCAGTATAAGTTAGTATTTATTGAAACTCAAGATGTAGTGGAGACCACCTTAGCACTTGATAATTATCGTCGTGCATGCGACTGTGGGAGAGGTGCCGTCTTTTTCTCTGTTGCCAGGTATTCTTCACTGAAGTCATTGACAAAAGGCCCTTGTCCTTCTCTCTCTCTCTCATAGCATTGATGGATGAGTTATTTTTATTGAGTCCGCTCCATTGCTTGTCATGCTCTCTATGTCCAACTACCATATCCTTTCGCATGCCTCAATATGAGTTTGATGTGGTCTAGCTTTTGTTCTAACTTTTTCCTCTAATTCAGTAACAGTGCTGGCATTAGCAGACTTTATTGGTCTCTGTTTCATGTGAACAATCGATCTTGATGACTCACACTGTACTCAGCTGTGGCTATCTGACTAATTACAATGCGCACATTTGTTAAGCTAATCTCTAGGCAGTCCATCTTGGCATTATTGTCAGTCATCACAGCTTTCTCCATTTGCAGGATACCATAATGCAAAGTTTGTATGTATTCTATTATTAATAACAGGAGATGAGCACAAATTATCTTGGCGTGCTCATTAGTTCTGAGATATTCTATTTTTCGCAATTGGTGTTTCTAATTAGTTAATCCATTTGATCAATGTGGGGACCCTGCGTTTTGTTTGGTTCTCAATCACTCAATTCCATTTTGAAATTATGCCTTGGCATTTGGAATTTGGGCATGATTGGAATGGAACTACTAGTTTGTCCTTTTATTCTGTATGAATTGAGATATTGCTTTTGAAGAACTGGTTTACCAATAATCTTTACAGTCTGTTGTTAGTCATCAAGTATGGGTTAGACAAATGAATGGCTATCACAAAAATTTTAAATTTTTAATAAATGCCAATCCGATTGGATAATAAAGACATCAGATGCATCAGTCAGGTTGTCTCAAGCTCCTACAACTGTTTGTTTGATTTGACTAGTTAAACTATCCAATGGCTCGATCAAATTTACTCATTTGACTGTAGATAATAGCACATAATTTATAGACTTAGGCAAGTAGATTTACCAAACGAATTTCAGTTCGTTGATGTGTCCACCTGGTTCTGTGGATAGATTCAGAAAATTCCACAGGCTTCATTTGGTAATGTGTACAATTATTTTAAGATAAAAATTGAAGTAGCAAATAAATAGGAGAGCAGTCTACGCAAATAAAGAAGAAGAGAAAAGAGGAAGATGAATTATAAGAATGAGGAAAAAAAGCTTGTATGGGTCCTCTTTGGAACTTTGGGGAGTTTTGGGATGAAAGAATGTCCAAGGGATGCACAAAGAATTCATCATTCCATTGTTATGTAACCCCAGGTGCAACTGTTCGTATGTATGTCGTTCATTATAAAGTGTGTATTTATGTTGTCATTTTGTATTATTTACCTTGCAGTTTACCTGGCAAAACATATTGTTAAACCTTTACATGCTTAGATTTGCAATTCTTTAATTTAACTATAATTACTTGTGTAAATTGATGAATATTGATACTGCTAAGCGCACATCTTATCGCAGGGGAAAAGTAGCTGAAGGTATAGATTTTGATAGACACTATGGTAGGCTTGTTATCATGTATGGGGTCCCTTTCCAGTACACCCTTAGCAGGTTAGCTTTCTATTTTTATGAAACTTATTTACCATTTCAACCTGCTGATACATCTGATACTTGGATTTCTACAATCTTTTGCATATATAGTGCTTTAAAGTTTGCTTGATTAGTTGGTTCATGATGGTTTGGGTATACGATTTATACTAGCAATTACATACCTCTTTTTTTAGTTTTTCTACATTTCTGATCAAGTTCAAATTGTCTTTACAGGATTTTGCTAGCCAGATTAGAGTACTTGAGGGAAACTTTCCAAATAAAAGAGGGGGATTTTCTGACTTTTGATGCTTTGGTATTAATTTTGATCTCTGATTCTGACTTGCTTAATCGTTATTTCTTAAATATTCATCCCATACATTCTTTTGAAATGATGAAACTCGTGCATTTTGTTGGGGCAGAGACAAGCTGCACAATGTGTTGGTCGGGTAATTCGCTCAAAAGCAGACTATGGGATGATGATATTTGCAGATAAGAGGTATGCTAGTGATGTCACATGTATTTGTTTGTGTTTTCAGTCAGAACTCTCGTAAGCCATATTAATTTGAATGCCTAGCACTGTGGGATGGTTGTAGCATGTGGATAGACATTCTGAAGTGGTAATTCAACTTACTGTATATATTCTTCTGACCTACTTCAAAAGTAGTATTAACTTCACACACACACACACACACACACACACACACACACACCCCCCCCCCCCCCCCCCCCCCCCCCCCCCCCCCCCGAAAAAAAAAAATCCTTGACGATCTTTTGGTCCTTTGGATGTTATTTAGGTGTTTATAGATACATGCATGCACACATGCACACATTCTCAAGTGGATATTATTATTAGATTTATCTAAATGGTCCAGAAATCCGAATTTACGTAATATTCCCTTTATTTTATTGCCGCTGCTCTCTTTGTAGAAACTAGATAGGAGCTTTATATGACGAGTCTTGTATGTCTTGCACTATTTTGCTTAGGTTGAAGAAAAATTTGAAGTTCGTCCATTGCTACCAGCTCATGGGGATGCAAATTTTGCTTTAGTCGTACTCATAGTTAATGAGCTCTTCCAACATGTAGACGGTGGTTAGCCCTTTGAAATCTTGTTGGGGTTATGGCCTTCCCTTTCCTCACCCATTTTCTTCAATCTAACGTGCTGCATGTTCCACATGTATGAACAATTATGTGCTTTGCATGAGAAAGCCGCTTCAGTGTTACTACTTTACTGTAAAGGTGTAATTTATAGAAATATGTGGCAGTTCATGGATATCATAGTCTTAGGGGAAGGGCCTGGAAAACCATTTCTCCTCCAAATACGATGATCGTCAGAAAATGGGAAATTTAGAAATAGAATATCTGCATTTTTTCATTTGTCGGTTAAGGCAGTAGAAACTAATTGCTTATGCTAATAGCTTATGATTCCTTTGCGTATGATGACATGCATTTTCTGTCTTTAACTTTCCACATAAAATACTTTTCTAGCTAACATAAGTGTAAAATTCTATTTTACTGTGAAATTGTCATTTTTTCCATCTGTTTCTTTGGTCCAGTACACCCTTTGTTTGTTAGACTTTTGATATTTGTAAGTATCTTGAATACGCTAGATAGGAAAGTATATGAGAAATTTACTTAGGCCCACGTGAGTGCATACACGTGGCACAACAAGAAGCTCTTAGCAACTGAGCATTCCATTAAAGGCGA
Organism: Scilla litardierei; assembly: GCA_030789695.1. Lineage (NCBI taxonomy): Eukaryota > Viridiplantae > Streptophyta > Magnoliopsida > Asparagales > Asparagaceae > Scilla > Scilla litardierei. Next base: position 10,143,728 of record CM061137.1, on the reverse strand, counting down.
TTCACCGCATCATTTCTCATTATGTTATTATGCCGTTACTATGTTCACTCCTGTTTCTCTTTAGTAATGAATTTCAGCGAAGTTTTTGTGGGCCTTATACTTTTTTAGCCTTGTGTGCAGAACTGAGTCTTTGCTCATAAGTTGATATGCCTCTTTATATGCAGATACAGTCGTCATGACAAACGTTCTAAATTGCCTGGATGGATATTGTCACACCTACATGATGCACACCTCAACCTGAGCACAGACATGGCCCTGCATATAGCACGCGGGGTGGGTTACTATTTGTTGCCTTTTTCCCACTCTTGCAAACTTACACGCATTTTGTACGGTTTTCTTAAGTATATATAAATTCTATATATCTAATCAATTCACTATACTGTAGGCAAGTGTCTACCATTCTGCTGATAATAATATACTGAGGCAGATCATTTTACATATTAGCGTGGAAATGAATAATAATTTATCTAGAAGGTTGCTTGATGTATGTACTCTAAATAACATAAACATGAGTATATTGGATGCTTAGCATCAATTAAGTCTTCAAACCATTTTCTGTTTCGGAAAAGTTTTACACTCTGGATTGATTCCGGCGACCATCATGCATAATGCATTTCGCAATGCATAACACGACACGCATTTTGACACCTTTGCGCTCACTGCACTCTATGCATGAGAGTACATTAATGGTACATTATTTGAAACTCCCCTGGAACATTTTTTGCTTCCAGAAATTCCATGGGCGCGATGGCCATATTGACCTATACGATTCATCATGCATCGATACTGCTGAATCTGACTCCTGACGGTTGTTATTGTATGGTATTTCTCTGTTTGGCATAGTTCCTCCGAAGGATGGCCCAGCCGTACGATAAGGCAGGCGTCGGTGCAAAGAAGACGCTGTTGTCTCAGGAAGACCTGGAGAAAATGGGGGAGAGCGCGATGGATATGTTTTGAAGAACTCCAGGTGCCATATTTGCTCTCTTGGTTTCAGAGTAAGCGTCGGCTTTTTGGTGTCCGATGGATAATGTTATGCTTCCCCACATTTTTTGAACACAGCGGAGTTGAGAAAGTTTTTGTATTCTATGTTTTTTGTATCATCCTTTTGATATTAAAAAAACACCCATAGAGCTTGGTATGCTTCCGCCTTCTGTTTAGAGAACGGAATTACAGAAGAATTTTTTTATCTTCTTACTCCTGTTTGATGCACATTTTCCTCATTGAAACATATGCATCCATACTTAATGCATGCATGTACCTGTGTGTGTACATATACACCTACACATGTACATCTGATACATTCATATATATACACATTAATGACATATATGATATATATACACATTAATTTACGCATGTATATATATGTATCGAATTTTGTTGATACCAAGTACCACATCCCCATATAAAAGTAGTGAAGTATTATAGTTAACTTTTGTTTGTTGTTGACTAACGGAATGGAAAAAAAGGAAAACGGAGGCAGAGAAGGTCGCACGTACACACACGTGGTGTGTGTGTAAAATAAAGCCACACATATATATACACACATGCGTATATACGTGTAAACATACTTACACACGTGTGCATACAAATATACATAATTACGTGCATGCGCGGGCACACATTAGAAAAAAAATATGAGTGTAATATGAAATATGAATACCTACACGTGTGCATACATAGATACATCTATAAGTGCGCGTCCGGGCACACAATTGAAAAAAAAGAGAGTTTTATATGAAATATGAGAGAGATCTCTCGTGTACTCTAATTTGACATGTTCTCTTTCACAATGGGCAAAAATACATGCCCAATTGGACCAAGCAAAAAAGAATACAACAAGTCAGCGTATATGAGAGTTCTTGCTCATATATCTTATGGTACGTGATTTTTTTTCAAATATGTGTGTGTGTACTATGTATGCACACACACACTCTCTCTCTCTCTCTCTCTCTCTCTCTCTCTCTCTCTCTAAATCTTCTCACCCTCTTTACATGTTAAAAAATTCATATATATTAAATACTATAACAGTCACAGGAAACCCTACAAAATGGTGGGAATTACTACAGGCACATGCCGTTTTACTCGCGAGCACGATCGATATATCATTTATTTACAAGTTTGCCACTCAGAATTACTCATTGTGCACAACTGTTCGAAAATGCCGAAAATACCACGACTGTGCACGGTGAGTAAAACGCACGATCGCCGGCGGGTGGCGACGTCTCCGCCTCCGACAATCTGCCCAGCACCGCCCCCTCCGCCGACCTCCCCAGTCCCTCCACTGCCCCGCCCCCCTCCGCCAACCTCCCCAGTCCCTCCACTACCCCCCTCATCCGACAACACCCCCCCCCCCCCCCCCCCCCCCTCCGCCGACCTCCCCAGCCTATACACTGCCCCATCATTGGACAACCTCGCCCCGCCTCATTCGCTGCCCCTCTTCTTCTTCCCAGCCCCCTATGCCGCCCCCTCCCCCTCCTCACCCCATCCGCTGAGCTCCCTTGCCCATCCGTCACCCCCCATCAGACTACCCAGCCACTCTCCCTCCGCTACCCCCCTCTATCGACCCTCTTCATTTTCTCCTGCCCCCTCAGCCTCCCCCTCCCCATCATCCGCCCCCTCCGCCGAACTCTCCCTCTGCCGTCCCCTCTTCTGACGATGCAGTCCACTCCCCCTCCCACTCCCCCGACCCCCTCTGCCCGCATCGCCAATTCCAAAACCTAAAAACTCATTGACGGTGGGGGGATGAATTTTTTTTCTTGGCTAATTTTCAAAAAACCATCTGCATGTATCATTGTTTTCTTAAAAATGCTACACTGAACTTCGAAGGGAACTAAAAACTACCATGGACTTTATTTTCCCCAATTTAGTCCTTACAAGATAAGATTAAGGAAGTTTCTTGTTAACGGCGTTTGATGACTAAATTGGTAAAATTAAAATTCAATGTATTTTTCGGTTTATTTTCGACGTTCATGACAACATTTTTGGCAAGATAGCGAGCCATAAACATAATCTTTTTTCTATAAAAGTTAACATTCTTTCTTTATGTTAAACTACATATAATTTGTGGGCTTTTATGAAACACCTACTAAAATTGTTGTTATGAAAAGCCAAATGAAATTGTTAATGAGAACAAAGTAAAATGGGTAGATATTGAAAGATTATTGGAGAAGATTAACCATGGCAAATAGCCATGGTGTTTTATTTATAAAATCCCATAGGTATTCCAAAAGTCTTGGATACCAAAAGTCTCCACCACATTAAGAGTGGTGGAGTAATGGGTCGATAAGTGGTGGGGATGCCAAAGGCCTCCCCCCACTCACAACACTCTCTCTTATCCATCCATTACTTTGGTCTTAGCGTATAAGGTTAAAAAGGGGTGGATACTTCTGGATCCTGAGTAATCGTGTTTGCCTTGTTAAAACCTTAGCTACGGAAAACCCAGTAGGAAAAACCAACAGCCTAAGGGAAAAGAGTGCAACACTCAGGTTACTCCCACTCATCCGTACAAGCTTCAGGCTTGTAGGTCTTTCAGTTGTCTCATACCGGTTCCTTTTACAAGTTTTACAAAAATACATTTTGGTAAAGATTTGGTAAAAAGATCAGCTAAGTTGTTGCAGGACTGGATCTGCTGAACTTCAATCTGCTTGTCCTCTGTTAGCTCGTGTGTCCAGAAAAACTTGAGAGATATGTGCTTCGTCCTGTCGCCCTTGATGTAGCCCTTTTGAAGTTGAGCAATGCACGCATCGTTGTCTTCAAACAGGACAGTAGGCTCCAAATCACCGGTCTGCAGGCCAGTGGATTGAAGAATGTGGTGGACGATGGATCGTAGCCAATAACACTCTCTGCTAGCTTCATGGATCGCAATGAGCTCTGAATGGTTGGATGACGTAGCTGTTATGGTTTGCTTTACAGATCTCCAGGAGATAGCAGTACCTCCGTAGGTAAACATAAAACCTGTCTGTGAATTTGCCGTGTGCGGATCTGAAAGATAACCTGCATCGGCATAACCAAACAATTGGGGGGAGGCACCTCTCTGGTAGTAAAGTCCCAGACCAATTGAACCCTGGAGGTATCGCAGAAGGTGCTTTACTCCGTTCCAGTGGTGCTTTGTAGGCGCTGCACTGTGTCTGGCTAAGAGATTACTGTAAACGCTATATCGGGACGCGTACAGTTAGCCAGATATAGAAGTGCTCCAATGGCACTGAGGTAGGGTACTTCAGGATCCTGTATCTCCTCCCCCTCTTCCAGAGGCCGGAAGGGGTCCTTATGTACATCTAGTGATCTGACGACCATAGGAGTACGTAAAGGATGACATTTATCCATATGAAACTTACGTAGAAGTTTCTTTGTATAATTAGATTGGTGTAATATGATTCCACCTCTTAGGTGTTCAATCTGTAAGCCAAGACAATACTTTGTTTTGCCTAGGTCTTTCATTTCAAAAGTATGTTTTAGGCTTTCAGATATCTCATTGATCTCTGCAGGAGATCCTATGAGATTTAAGTCATCTACATATACTGCTATGATGACGACTCATGTTCCCGTTCTTTTGATAAAGATACGCGGGCAGACTTCATTATTCGTGAATCATTGCTGTGCAAGGAAATCACTAAGTTTGTTATACCACATTTTGCCCGATTGCTTTAGAATATAATGATCTATGCAGCCTTACAGAGAATACGTCCCGATGTATCTCTTTCATCTCTGGGGGTAGTTTAAACCCATCAGGAAGTCTCATATAGATATTTTTATCTATATCGTCATATAGATATGCAGTCACAACGTCCATGAGCTGCATTTCTAGGCCTTCCAGAGAAGTTAGGCTTATTAAAAATCGGAATGTGATCGAATCCATGATCGGAGAATATGTATCTTCGTAATCAATCCCCGGTCTTTGGAAAAAACCCTGGGCTACAAGGCGTGCCTTGTAGCGAACGATCACATTATTTTCATTTCTTATTCTTATGAAAACCCACTTATATCCCACCGGCTTTACACCTACTGGTGTTTGGACTACTGGTCCAAAGACTTTGCGTTTCAAGAGTGAGTCCAGCTCTACTCTTATTGCCTCGTCCCACTTTGGCCAATCATCTATGCGTTTACATTTCACTAGAGATCGTGGTTCGACGTCATCGTCATATTCAGTGACGTGAACGACAATATCGAACGCAAAATCGTCGACGACGACTGTGCTTTGTCTGTCCAGTACCTCTCCAGTACGTACAAAATTTAATGATGTTTCTCCTATTGTTTCCTCTGCAGGGAAAATAAGGAGGGGAGAAGTAGCTGGTCTGAGCTCAGCATCCTGTGGAGGGATAATCTTATTATCTCCAGGAGTCTTCCTCTTTCGAGGAACTTTATCTTTTGAACCTGGTGGGCGTCCTCTTTTCAATTGAGGTACAGCTAATTCTGCTACTGGTGGATTGCATCCATCTATGGGGATGCCAATCCTAGCTGGCGTATTAGTAGCAGGGACGTGTGAACGGACAATCTTCTGGTTGTCTGTGAACTTATCCGGCAAAAGATGTACTGTATTCTGAATGTGAAGGATCTTCATGATTTCATCTTCACACAGATTAGTACGGATCATATAGGGACAAAGATTTCTGGTCCCAACTAATGGTCTTAGTAGCTTCAGGGTTCTTAGACTGTATGCATAGTTTAGGAAAAAATTTCTCATCAAATTCACAGCCAGCAAAACGTGCCTTGAATGCGTCCCCCCTTAGGGGTTCAAGGTATCTGATAGTGGAGGGCGAATCAAACCCAATATAGATACCTAGACGACGTTGAGGACCCATTTTGGTCCTCTGAGGTGGTGCTATTGGAACATATACCGCACAACCAAACACTCTCAAATGAGAGATATCTGGAGGTGCGCCATATGCAAGTTGCATCGGGGATAATGTATGACCTCCAGAGGGTCTTATCCTAATAAGTGATGCGGCATGTAAAATAGCATGCCCCAAGCATCCACCGACATCTGGGATTGCATAAGCAATGGACGTGAAGGAATTTCTGGGACCCTTAGGGCACAAAAACTCTATGCCCGCCCTAAGTCGGACGGAACATAGACAGAAAAGCAGCGGAAAAATAAACATGTTAATCTAATTAACATTTAACCCTAAGGTCCAAGACCCTAATCCAAGATCTATGCCGACTTGGGATGGGTCTGACCATCCCAAGAAGGATCTAGCCAACTGCGATTAAATTAAAATAATACTTAATTAAACACATACCCGGAATCTCAGCCATGGAGCAGGCGAGATGTTCTGCACCGTCTTCCGAGCTGCTCCCCGTCCCACGCCGAGCCGCTCCTCGAACCGCTCCCTGAACCGCTCCTCGAACCGCTCCGCATCCCGAGGCGATCAATCCCGTGTCTCCGAGCCAACCAACCGCCGAAGAAAGTTTCACGCGAGTGAAACCTCCGCCTAGATTTCGGATCTGAATCCGAACTCCTTTGCGGCTTTGCTAGAGCCCTCAGGAGCACAGCAGAAATATATAGGGAGAAGAGAAATATTAATTTAATCCTAGATCCGAGCGTGCTCCAACATTAACGAGAGCCGCTCAGATCTAGATCTTGGGACGAGTTTTGAGGAGGAGAGCAGACACCTATTTATATAGGCGACGGACTCTCCCCTTTTCTCAAAATCCGATGTGGGACTATTAATTTGAGTTAATTAAAATCAAGTTAGTTTGCACTTCACAAAGTGCAAACTTCCGCGAATTTTAACTCACTCGCTGTTGAACTTCAGGATTGATACAACCTATCAATTCGAAGGGTGTTCAACGGTGAACGCATAGGAAAAAACCGTTCGGCAATCGGAGTTCGTTTGACCACTCAAACATATGTCCAAAGTTGAGCCCAAAGTTGTATTATCATCCAAAACCAACCGTCATAGAGAAAACGCACCTAGGGTTCGTAACCCTAGGTGTGGGGCCCCACACAGGGGCCCCACGCAGCTGCTGTGCACGTAGCCCAAGGGGCGCGTGCTTGGCACGCGCCAGGCAGGGCGCACAGTGCGCCCTGCGGGCTCTTTGAATTTTTTGCGCGCGCGCAAAAAGGGATCTGGCCAAAAGGCCGGGTCCCACACAAACAAAAAAATCGTTTTTTTGTTTGTTTCTAAAACAAAACAGTTTTGGGCCTGGTGTGGGCTTCTATTTAAAACAATTTTAAATAGTCTTATTGGGCTTGTTTGAACTCTGTTTTTGACGCGGTTTGAACATGGGTTTAGACCGGGACATTCCCGTCTTACCCGTGAACTTTTCCTTGCGTTTATTTTATTAAATATTATTTTAAACAATTTAAAACACATTTAATCTCTTTTGCATCAAATGCAAAATAGTCCATATCTAGGCTTAAATTATCAATTGCATCAAATACAAATGATCTGAGGGCATATTTCCCTACATCTCCCACTTGCACTCAGGATCATTTATCCCGAATGCTGGAGATTATTGCAAACATATTTTGCAATATTTTATCCCTTGCATCAAATGCAAATTATTCTCCCTAACTAATTTCTACCTATTACTAGACGAAAATCGCACTCTGTGTGAGACCCTACAGCCTGACCCTTACAACAGGTTGGGCTCGAAGCCCTATACGGCAGTGACCACGAGCAGTGGTTGTCGTCCCTGCTTCAGGAATCATCATTATGTGGTTAACTCATTGACATGAGTATTGTCGAGACCACCTGACTGTTTCCGTGATGAATTCCGCAGTTATAGTCTCTTCGTCTTAACTATGTCGTGTGGGTCAAGTCTAGGGTACGGTCAAACTGTCAACCCCAATAACTTGACTCTAGTTAGTTTCTATCGATCTTTAGTCAATAAATGTTGGACTTCTTCCAACATACTCTGCGCAGAGATTATACTAAAGAGCGAACTAACTCTACAACACTAACTCCCATTGACCGGGAGAGACGAATCCTCTCGTGGTCATTACTCGCCTCGTACGTTTCAAGTGACACCCAATCAAAAGACCTTTCGACAGGCCTTGCCTCAAAGCTAGGTCAGTTGATCTAAGTGGCACCATTCATGCACAGGTTCGTCAAAATGACCTCAAGTTAAAAGACCAACTAGCCTATCATCACTAAGAGTTATCATTGACAGATTGGTCAATGTAACCATATGATAACTCTTGTGGATCGTTCAGTGAACTCATTCTCTAATGAGCACATGTGTCTTGACTCTGACTTCGCCAAGTCGAACGATCATGAGATCATCGCCACCGCTTAACGGTGAAGACTAAGACACAATGGTCTATCCGATGTTTCGATATCCTTGTTTCGAAACATCTACGACCACGAACCCTTTTAGACTTATGCTACAGACGGTCAAACATTTCTCCATGATCGAGATACTCATTTCGATACCCGTTTGACCTTGCATAAAGTCTCAGGACTTTACCTAAGTTAATATCTAATGTTTACTACATTATAAAATAACTTAGATAAATTATTACCAAACAGCTTACTGTTATTTCGAACAAGATGTTTGTGTTATTCACACGCAGAGATGGATTGCCTCGAAGGTATTTTCTCTCAACATCTCCCACTTGCACTCAGGCCCATTTATCTCGGTATCTTATACCGTTTTTACACATAAGTTTTGTCGACTTCATGTGGTAGAGCCTTCGTGAGTGGATCTGCTAAAACCGTCTACACTATAGACTTAGGGGGTTTCTATGTTCATGTTAGACCAACCATTTGAATCTCATTCAAATAATCCATTTGGTCTGTCGGAATCAATAATATTTTATTTACTTGGATCTTATCCAGTTCATCGTACCTCACGATAATCATCTTTAAATTTGTTAATGGTCATTTCAAATGGCTCATATCTGTTTCTGATAAAGTATCAAACTTTTTGATTACTTTGTCAAAATATATGTTCCATCTTTTTGATGCCACGCATGTAATTTATACGCTCCCACTGACCTTGAAAACTTTCTGGCCAATTCATATAAGTTGGTTCGTCTAAATCATATTTAGAAAAAACGAATTTATAAGTGAATGCTCAAATTTTCATGGTCAACTTGAGCGTTTACATCGAGCTTGGTCCGAGTAGATCTGTACACATCTGCTGGTGAAAACGGTTTCATAATAAGCCGTTTATAGGAATTAGGTTGAAAACCATTCTCGACCAACATGATTGTACTTCACTATTTTCTTTTCTGCACCAATCTTTCAACTTAAAGATTTACTTGCAGTAAGTGAGGAAACATTTTCCTTGGGCACGTAAACTAAATTCCAAAATTTATTTACGCACACGGACCTATTCTGATTGCATCAAATTTTATATCGGAGTTACTACTCCGAATTTTCATCCTAGAAGTTGACTAAGCCATCATCAATTATGATGTCTAACTCGACTCTTCGTCTCACGAGATTCGAGTAATTATACAACTTCTTAATGATTGATTTTATGAATATCTTATTGATATGTCCTCATAGAACATTATCAAAACCTAGGCATTACTATCTGGGACTTAACCCTGAGGGAGGACTTAACTCAGAGTCACTTGCTATGGATCGCACCAAGTCTAACTTAGTGCGATTCATACCTTTAACACACGGATGTGTTAACAGACTTAACTTGAGAGAAAATCACATTTTCTTTTAATTACGCAAGATTTTCTATAGCTAAGTATTTGACCATTCGATCTAATCGAATCAGTTTAAATACTTTAGTCATTTCGTTCTTTATTTTATCAGACTTGTGTTTCATCAAGAACACGTGTCTTAATAAAATATACGAATAACTTATTTTGGTTAATCTAGACTCGAGTACATCAGTATGTACTAGACTGAGTTCGACAACTCATTCTCCCACTGTCTTACAGATGGGTTTCGGCCATTATATCTAAGAGGGTAAGATTCACAAGTGTCCGCAGACTTCATAATACGAGAGGTCAGACCCCTCTTTATGTGACTTGTGAAGCTTATTCTCTCGATACGGCCTAGTCTAATTTGCCATATAAGTCTGCTACTATCTTGTGTATTTATATATTAACATTTAATATATATATATTATCGTTATACATATTACTCATTTCTTCAGAAGCAATTTGACGACATTCGTCAAAATGTGTTAATCCTTTTGTATAACAATAATTATGAAATCGTGACATCAAAATATGTCATATTTTCATTTCCTCCTCCTTATGCCTTTACTAATGATAAATTAAACTAACTTTCTCAATTGTCTTTCCGGAGTGCCTTCTTCCTTTTCTAAATCACATTTAGATATTAAATAACCCAACATAAATAAATAGCTATGCAATCATCTCATGTATCCAAACGCCTGAGAGTTGCAATCTCGAGTGTAGCTCAAGAAGTTGCTTGTCTCAAGATCCGGTTGGGATACATAGTCTTGCACCGCTCATGCACTCGTATTCGATTCAAACGGTTTGATCGAATTTTCGAACTTTGCGGATCAAAATTGTTTATCCATACAACCTTAAGGGTAGCTCGACAAGTTGAAGGGAGAAACATACTTCGAATATCTTATATGTTCAAGCTGCCTCATATAGAGACGAGTGACATGTAGCGTGAATTTATTTGTTGGACCCAGAACTTAATGAAATCATATTTCTTAAGTATGTTCTTTAGAAGGACATTTTAATGTCAACGAAAATATAGTTCAATTCTATCAATTTAGAATTTATCTTGATATTCAATTAATCAACCTAATTGACCAGTTAACTTATTAAAATATTACAAGTTGATTCCTTCGGTAAACATAGTCTTGCCCTAGTTTAGCATATGTTCAAAATTAAATATAGGTAGAATGGCTTTTATCTATCTATATCCTCCCACTATTTTTACGATCGTTTCAAAGCTTAATAACGAACGATTTAATCGAATTAAAATATTTAAAATTTAGTGAAAGAGGGATCCAATCATCTTGAACCTCACAACCTTGAGGAGACTCAACAAGTTGATTGGTTCCATGATTGGTAGACTAACTCTTAGTCAATCACATTACATGTGACTCCCTATCGTTTTTTACCCACAGTCACTTATGATCTTGAGGAGACTCAACAAATCATAATGACTGGTCTAGTCAGACCCTTGATTTCGTGTCCAGATTTGACTTAGATCGATGCTCGAGGAGACCCGACGTATCGATTTGGGTCAAGTCTAGACTACATCACATGTATGTTGGAGTTTGTTCCTTAAAGATAAACATGTCATAGCTTGAGGAGACTCAACAACTATAAGTGTCTTCTTTGAGTTACCAAGCTCCAAAATCAAGGAGGGATACTGATTAATCTTTAATAAGATTTATAACGCATTGACTAGATATAGTCCAGGGTGTCATACAATCATGATTCGCGACATTGCGGTCAAGCGGAACACAGCCAGGGAATTGACTAAGCCAGGATCACTGCCCCTTTGACTAGCAAGGGTTGATCCAGAACTCTTAGCCAAGCACATTGACTGGATCATGGTCCATTGAATGAAGCTTGTCACTTTTATATGTGTGCCATAGACTAAACAGCTTTTATTAACAATTAATTAATCCTATCAACTAGTTACATCCTTAAATTCAAAATTTTAGGATTTGTTTAATAACTTTTATTAAGTCCTTATCAACTATAAGGTTCACGTGCTATCCTAATCGTTATTAGGATTTTAATAAATTTTATTAACAACGCTAAAAGCGAAGTCCTTTAATGAAAATTAATAATAACAATTAGAATTAAGAAACATTAAAGGGACCACCCTAATCAGGAATTAGGTCTTGAAGTGTTGTTAATATTTTATTAAAACATAGCATGTGATTAAAATTTAAGTAATAAATTTTAATCATTTCTTAATGGCTAACCTAAAGGGGTGTCTTGTGTTATCAAATAAGGGACAAGATGAACTAGCCATTAAAATAAAGCTACACTAATTTATCGCATAAAGATAGTGCACAATTATTTAACAATTAAATAGACTAAGTTTATCGCATAAACAATTTTAGCATGCATACATAAATTTAACATTTAAATTTAAAATATGATTTTAAAAATATTTTATTTTTATCTCATAAAAACTTGTTTTTCAAATCACAAATTTGCATGCTACTTTTAAAAAATTTATCGCATAAAAATTTTAACATTTAAAATCAGTTTTAAAATATCTCATAAAATTAAAACATCATTTAAAAAAACTTTCATGCTTAAAATTTTATCATATAAAATTTTTAGGCACTTTAAACTTATCGCATAAATTTTAAAAGAATTAAAATTAGTTTTAATAATTATCACATAACTTTTAAAACGTCATTAAAAAATTTCAATATTCAAAAATTTATCACATAGATTTTTAAACATCAAAAACATTTTTAAAATTTATCTCATAACTTTAAAAACATTTTTATAAAAGTATTTAAAAGCATTTCATGTGTTTAAAGAAATCGCAGGCTAGATCGTTACGCAGACCTACGCTTTGATACCACTGAAGGAATTTCTGGGACCCTTAGGGCACAAAAACTCTATGCCCGTCCGAAGTCGGACGGAACATAGACAGAAAAGCAGCGGAAAAATAAACATGTTAATCTAATTAACATTTAACCCTAAGGTCCATGACCCTAATCCAAGATCTATGCCGACTTGGGATGGGTCTGACCATCCCAAGAAGGATCTAGCCAACTGCGATTAAATTAAACTAATGCTTAATTAAACACATACCCGGAATCTCAGCCCTGGAGCAGGCGAGATGTTCCGCACCGTCTTCCGAGCTGCTCCCCGTCCCATGCCGAGCCGCTCCTCGAACCGCTCCCCGAACCGCTCCTCGAACCGCTCCGCATCCCGAGGCGATCAATCCCGTGTCGCCGAGCCAACCAACCGCCGAAGAAAGTTTTACGCCAGTGAAACCTCCGCCTAGATTTTGGATCTGAATCCGAACTCCTTTGCGGCTTTGCTAGAGCCCTCAGGAGCAAGGCAGAAATATATAGGGAGAAGAGAAATATTAATTTAAGCCTAGATCCGAGCGTGCTCCAACATTTACGAGAGCCGCTCAGATCTAGAGCTTGGGACGAGTTTTGAGGAGGAGAGCAGACCCCTATTTATATAGGCGGCGGACTCTCCCCTTTTCTCAAAATCCGATGTGGGACTATTAATTTGAGTTAATTAAAATTAAGTTAGTTTGCACTTCACAAAGTGCAAACTTCCGCGAATTTTTAACTCACTCACTGTTGAACTTCAGGATTGATACAACATATCAATTCGAAGGGTTTTCAACGGTGAACGCATAGGAAAAAACCGTTCGTCAATCGGAGTTCGTTTGACCACTCAAACATATGTCCAAAGTTGAGCCCAAAGTTGTATTATCATCCAAAACCAGCCGTCATAGAGAAAACGCACCTAGGGTTCGTAACCCTAGGTGTGGGGCCCCACACAGGGCCCCCACGCAGCTGCTGCGTGCGCAGCCCAAGGGGCGCGTGCCAAGCACGCGCCAGGCAGGGCGCACAGTGCGCCCTGCGGGCTCTTTGAATTTTTTGCGCGCGCGCAAAAAGGGATCTGGCCAAAAGGCCGGGTCCCACACATTAAAAAAACATTTTTTTGTTTGTTTCTAAAACAAAACAGTTTTGGGCCTGGTGTGGGCTTCTATTTAAAAAAATTTTAAATAGTCATGTTGGGCTTGTTTGAACTCCGTTTTTGACGCGATTTGAACCTGGGTTTAGACCGGGACATTCCCGTCTTACCCGTGAACTTTTCCTTGCGTTTATTTTATTAAATATTGTTTTAAACAATTTAAAACACATTTAATCTCTTTTGCATCAAATGCAAAATAGTCCATATCTAGGCTTAAATTATCATTTGCATCAAATACAAATGATCTGAGGGCATATTTCCCTACATCTCCCACTTGCACTCAGGATCATTTATCCCGAATGCTGGAGATTATTGCAAACATGTTTTGCAATATTTTATCCCTTGCATCAAATGCAAATTATTCTCCCTAACTAATTTCTACCTATTACTAGACGAAGATCGCACTCTGTGTGAGACCCTACAGCCTGACCCTTACAACAGGTTGGGCTCGAAGCCCTATACGGCAGTGACCACGAGCAGTGGTTGCCGTCCCTGCTTCAGGAATCATCATTATGTGGTTAACTCATTGACATGAGTATTGTCGGGACCACCTGACTGTTTCCGTGATGAATTCCGCAGTTATAGTCTCTTCGTCTTAACTATGTCGTGTAGGTCAAGTCTAGGGTACGGTCAAACTGTCAACCTCAATAAGTTGACTCTAGTTAGTTTCTATCGATCTTTAGTCAATAAATGTTGGATTTCTTCCAACATACTCTGCGCAGAGATTATACTAAAGAACGAACTAAATCTACGACACTTACTCCCATTGACCGGGAGAGACGAATCCTCTCTTGGTCATTACTCGCCTCGTACGTTTCAAGTGACACCCAATCAAAAGACCTTTCGACAGTCCTTGCCTCGAAGCTAGGTCAGTTGATCTAAGTGGCACCATTCATGCACAGATTCGTCAAAATGACCTCAAGTTAAAAAACCAACTAGCCTATCATCACTAAGAGTTATCATTGACAGATTGGTCAATGTAACCATATAATAACTCTTGTGGATCGTTCAGTGAACTCATTCTCTAATGAGCACCTGTGTCTTGACTCCGACTTCGCCAAGTCGAACGATCATGAGATCATCGCCACCGCTTAACGGTGAAGACTAAGACACAATGGTCTATCCGATGTTTCGATATCCTTGTTTCGAAACATCTACGACCACGAACCCTTTTAGACTTATGCTACAGACGGTCAAACATTTCTCCATGATCGAGATACTCATTTCGATACCCGTTTGACCTTGCATAAAGTCTCAGGACTTTACCTAAGTTAATATCTAATGTTTACTACATTATAAAATAACTTAGATAAATTATTACCAAACAGCTTACTGTTATTTCGAACAAGATGTTTGTGTTATTCACACGCATAGATGGATTGCCTCGAAGGTATCTTCTCTCAACATCTCCCACTTGCACTCAGGCCCATTTATCTCGGTATCTTATACCGTTTTTACACATAAGTTTTGTCGACTTCATGTGGTAGAGCCTTCGCGAGTGGATCTGCTAAAACCGTCTACACTATAGACTTAAGGGGTTTCTATGTTCATGTTAGACCAACCATTTGAATCTCATTCAAATAATCCATTTGGTCTGTCGGAATCAATAATATTTTATTTACTTGGATCTTATCCAGTTCATCGTACCTCACGATAATCATCTTTAAATTTGTTAATGGTCATTTCAAATGGCTCATATCTGTTTCTGATAAAGTATCAAACTTTTTGATTACTTTGTCAAAATATATGTTCCATCTTTTTGATGCCTCGCATGTAATTTATACGCTCCCACTGACCTTGAAAACTTTCTGGCCAATTCATATAAGTTGGTTCGTCTAAATCATATTTAGAAAAAATGAACTTATAAGTGAATGCTCAAATTTTCATGGTCAACTTGAGCGTTTACATCGAGCTTGGTCCGAGTAGATCTGTACACATCTGCTGGTGAAAACGGTTTCATAATAAGCCGTTTTATAGGAATTAGGATGAAAACCGTTCTCGACCAACATGATTGTACTTCACTATTTTCTTTTCTGCACCAATCTTTCAACTTAAAGATTTACTTGCAGTAAGTGAGGAAACATTTTCCTTGTGCACGTAAACTAAATTCCAAAATTTATTTACGCACACGGACCTATTCTGATTGCATCAAATTTTAAATCGGAGTTACTACTCCGAATTTTCATCCTAGAAGTTGACTAAGCCATCATCAATTATGATGTCTAACTCGACTCTTCGTCTCACGAGATTCGAGTAATTATACAACTTCTTAATGATTGATTTTATGAATATCTTATTGATATGTCCTCATAGAACATTATCAAAACCTAGGCATTACTATCTGGGACTTAACCCTGAGGGAGGACTTAACTCAGAGTCACTTGCTATGGATCGCACCAAGTCTAACTTAGTGTGATTCATACCTTTAACACACGGATGTGTTAACAGACTTAACTTGAGAGAAAATCACATTTTCTTTTAATTACGCAAGATTTTATATAGCTAAGTATTTGACCATTCGATCTAATCGAATCAGTTTAAATACTTTAGTCATTTCGTTCTTTATTTTATCAGACTTGTGTTTCATCAAGAACACGTGTCTTAATAAAATATACGAATAACTTATTTTGGTTAATCTAGACTCGAGTACATCAGTATGTACTAGATTGAGTTCGACAACTCATTCTCCCACTGTCTTACAGATGGGTTTCGGCCATTATATCTAAGAGTGTAAGATTCACAAGTGTCCGCGGACTTCATAATACGAGAGGTCAGACCCCTCTTTATGTGACTTGTGAAGCTTACTCTCTCGATACGGCCTAGTCTAATTTGCCATATAAGTCTGCTACTATCTTGTGTATTTATATATTAACATTTAATATATATATTATCGTTATACATATTACTCATTTCTTCAGAAGCAATTTGACGACATTCGTCAAAATGTGTTAATCCTTTTGTATAACAATAATTATGAAATCGTGACATCAAAATATGTCATATTTTCATTTCCTCCTCCTTATGCCTTTACTAATGATAAATTAAACTAACTTTCTCAATTGTCTTTCCGGAGTGCCTTCTTCCTTTTCTAAATCACATTTAGATATTAAATAACCCAACATAAATAAATAGCTATGCAATCATCTCATGTATCCAAACGCCTGAGAGTTCCAATCTCGAGTGTAGCTCAAGAAGTTGCTTGTCTCAAGATCCGGTTGGGATACATAGTCTTGCACCGCTCATGCACTCGTATTCGATTCAAACGGTTTGATCGAATTTTCGAACTTTGCGGATCAAAATTGTTTATCCATACAACCTTGAGGGTAGCTCGACAAGTTGAAGGGAGAAACATACTTCAAATATCCTATATGTTCAAGCTGCCTCATATAGAGACGAGTGACATGTAGCGTGAATTTATTTGTTGGACCCAGAACTTAATGAAATCATATTTCTTAAGTCTGTTCTTTAGAAGGACATTTTAATGTCAACGAGAATATAGTTCAATTCTATGAATTTAGAATTTATCTTGATATTCAATTAATCAACCTAATTGACCAGTTAACTTATTAAAATATTACAAGTTGATTCCTTCGGTAAACATAGTCTTGCCCTAGTTTAGCATATGTTCAAAATTAAATATAGGTAGAATGACTTTTATCTATCTATATCCTCCCACTATTTTTACGATCGTTTCAAAGCTTAATAACGAACGATTTAATCGAATTAAAATATTTAAAATTTAGTGAAAGAGGGATCCAATCATCCTGAACCACACAACCTTGAGGAGACTCAACAAGTTGATTGGTTCCATGATTGGTAGACTAACTCTCAGTCAATCACATCACATGTGACTCCCTATCGTTTTTTACCCACAGTCACTTATGATCTTGAGGAGACTCAACAAATCATAATGACTGGTCTAGTCAGACCCTTGATTTCGTGTCCAGATTTGACTTAGATCGATGCTCGAGGAGACCCGATGTATCGATTTGGGTCAAGTCTAGACTACATCACATGTATGTTGGAGTTTGTTCCTTAAAGATAAACATGTCATAGCTTGAGAAGACTCAACAACTATAATTGTCTTCTTTGAGTTACCAATCTCCAAAATCAAGGAGGGATACTGATTAATCTTTAATAAGATTTATAACGCATTGACTAGATATAGTCCAGGGTGTCATACAATCATGATTCGCGACATTGCGGTCAAGCGGAACACAGCCAGGGAATTGACTAAGCCAGGATCACTGCCCCTTTGACTAGCAAGGGTTGATCCAGAACTCTTAGCCAAGCACATTGACTGGATCATGGTCCATTGAATGAAGCTTGTCACTTTTATATGTGTGCCATAGACTAAACAACCTTTATTAACAACTAATTAATCCTATCAACTAGTTACATCCTTAAATTCAAAATTTTAGGATTTGTTTAATAACTTTTATTAAGTCCTTATCAACTATAAGGTTCACGTGCTATCCTAATCGTTATTAGGATTTTAATAAATTTTATTTACAATGCTAAAAGCGAAGTCCTTTAATGGAAATTAATAATAACAATTAGAATTAAGAAACATTAAAGGGACCACCCTAATCAGGAATTAGGTCTTGAAGTGTTGTTAATATTTTATTAAAACATAGCATGTGATTAAAATTTAGGTAATAAATTTTAATCATTTCTTAATGGCTAACCTAAAGGGTGTCTTTTGTTATCAAATAAGGGACAAGATGAACTAGCCATTAAAATAAAGCTACACTAATTTATCGCATAAAGATAGTGCACAACTATTTAACAATTAAATAGACTAAGTTTATCGCATAAACAATTTTAGCATGCATACATAAATTTAACATTTAAATTTAAAATAAGATTTTAAAAATATTTTATTTTTATCTCATAAAAACTTGTTTTTCAAATCACAAATTTGCATGCTACTTTTAAAAAATTTATCGCATAAAAATTTTAACATTTAAAATCAGTTTTAAAATATCTCATAAAATTAAAACATCATTTAAAAAAACTTTCATGCTTAAAATTTTATCATATAAAATTTTTAGGCACTTTAAACTTATCGCATAAATTTTAAAAGAATTAAAATTAGTTTTAATAATTATCACATAACTTTTAAAACGTCATTAAAAAATTTCAATATTCAAAAATTTATCACATAGATTTTTAAACATCAAAAACATTTTTAAAATTTATCTCATAACTTTAAAAACATTTTTATAAAAGTATTTAAAAGCATTTCATGTGTTTAAAGAAATCACAGGCTAGATCGTTACGCAGACCTACGCTTTGATACCACTGAAGGAATTTCTGGGACCCTTAGGGCACAAAAACTCTATGCCCATCCTAAGTCGGACGGAACATAGACAGAAAAGCAGCGGAAAAATAAACATGTTAATCTAATTAACATTTAACCCTAAGGTCCATGACCCTAATCCAAGATCTATGCCGACTTGGGATGGGTCTGACCATCCCAAGAAGGATCTAGCCAACTGCGATTAAATTAAACTAATGCTTAATTAAACACATACCCGGAATCTCAGCCCTGGAGCAGGCGAGATGTTCCGCACCGTATTCCAAGCTGCTCCCCGTCCCACGCCGAGCCGCTCCTCGAACCGCTCCCCGAACCGCTCCTCGAACCACTTCGCATCCCGAGGCGATCAATCCCGTGTCGCCGAGCCAACCAACCGCCGAAGAAAGTTTCACGCGAGTGAAACCTCCGCTTAGATTTCGGATCTGAATCCGAACTCCTTTGCGGCTTTGCTAGAGCCCTCAGGAGCAAGGCAGAAATATATAGGGAGAAGAGAAATATTAATTTAAGCCTAGATCCGAGCGTGCTCCAACATTTACGAGAGCCGCTCAGATCTAGAGCTTGGGACGAGTTTTGAGGAGGAGAGCAGACCCCTATTTATATAGGCGGCGGACTCTCCCCCTTTCTCAAAATCCGATGTGGGACTATTAATTTGAGTTAATTAAAATCAAGTTAGTTTGCACTTCACAAAGTGCAAACTTCCGCGAATTTTAACTCACTCACTGTTGAACTTCAGGATTGATACAACCTATCAATTCGAAGGGTGTTCAACGGTGAACGCATAGGAAAAAACCGTTCGTCAATCGGAGTTCGTTTGACCACTCAAACATATGTCCAAAGTTGAGCCCAAAGTTGTATTATCATCCAAAACCAGCCGTCACAGAGAAAACGCACCTAGGGTTCGTAACCCTAGGTGTGGGGCCCCACACAGGGGCCCCACGCAGCTGCTGCTCGCGCAACCCAAGGGGCGCTTGCTTGGCACGCGCCTGCGGGCGCGTGCCAAGCACGCGCCAGGCTGGGCGCACAGTGCGCCCTGCGGGCACTTTGAATTTTTTGCGCGCGCGCAAAAAGGGATCTGGCCAAAAGGCCGTGTCCCACACAAACAAAAAAACGTTTTTTTGTTTATTTCTAAAACAAAACAGTTTTGGGCTTGGTGCGGGCTTCTATTTAAAACAATTTTAAATAGTCTTATTGGGCTTGTTTGAACTCCGTTTTTTGACGCGGTTTGAACCTGGGTTTAGACCGGGACATTCCCGTCTTACCCGTGAACTTTTCCTTGCGTTTATTTTATTAAATATTGTTTTAAACAATTTAAAACACATTTAATCTCTTTTGCATCAAATGCAAAATAGTCCCTATCTAGGTTTAAATTATCATTTGCATTAAATACAAATGATCTGAGGGCATATTTCCCTACATGACGTGCAATCCATTGGAGTTTCTTTATAAGGGACTCAGCTAATCCGTTCTGGGTGTGAACATGTGCAATGGGATGTTCAACTTCAATACCCGTTGCCCGACAATAGTCTTCGAAGACTTGTGAAGTAAATTCACCCGCATTATCAAGACGTAGTTTCTTGATATGGTTATCGGGGAAATGAGCACGCAACCTTATTATTGTGCCAATAGCTTTGGAAAAGCTAGGTTGCGGGTGGACAAGTGGCACACATAAGACCATTTAGTTGATGCATCAATCAGTACCATGAAGTACCGAAATGAGCCACTTGCAGGGTGAATAGGCCCGCAAATGTCACCATGAATTCTCTCAAGGAAGCCAGGAGACTCTAATCCCACTTTCAGGAGGGAGGGTCTCGTTATAAGTTTTCCCTTGAAACAAGGGGGACAAGAAAATTCACCCTTATGAAGAATCTTCCGGTTCTTCAATTTATGTCCACGGGATTCAGTGATCATGCGTCGCATCATTGCTGATCCAGTGTGACCAAGTCTGTTGTGCCAGAGTTGGAACTCTGGCAGTGATGGGCACGTCTGGTGCTCAGTCATATTGGCTTCTATTGGTTGAATGTATGTATGGTAGAGACCCGACGGGAGTCCCTTGAATCGCTCGCAGATGATCTTCTGGTCATCTTTTTGACGAGTTGCATACAAATATTCAACCTTATTTTCATCTCTGGTTTCTAAGTGATATCCGTTTAAACGAAAATCCTTGAAACTTACGAGATTCATATTTGATTTAGGAGAGAATAATGCATTTTTTATTTGAAGTCGTGTGTTATTTAGGAGAAATATAATTTCTTCACTAGATCCTTTGATTATTTGGGACAGTCCTGAAATTGTGATAACATGACCGTCATATTTATTTATGCTATTAAAGTATCAATGTTCGCGAGGGATTGTGTGCTCGAGGCAATGTCCACTACGCACTCATACTTCATCTATATAAGCAAAAACGAAATTTTATTTGAGTAAATGTAAATGACATTCAAAAATAAAAGTTCGTAATAAAGCAAACAAAAGATGAAGTTACATGGAATTTTAAATGCATAGATAAAAGATGAAGTTTAATCGAGCAGGTCGTCGTTCTCGAAGTCTTTTGCAGTAAACATCGTTGGTGGTTGAACATCCACCAAGTTTGTTTCAGGCAGAGACTTCTGGCTCGCCTGATATAGTTCCTGGAGGTGGCAAGGAGTGCGGCAGTTTCGGGA
The DNA here is from genome assembly GCA_030789695.1 of Scilla litardierei. NCBI lineage: Eukaryota > Viridiplantae > Streptophyta > Magnoliopsida > Asparagales > Asparagaceae > Scilla > Scilla litardierei. Next base: position 10,122,157 of record CM061137.1, on the reverse strand, counting down.
CCAATGGCCAGTCATGCCGCATCTATGTCATTTATCCTCCAGTTCTTCTTAGGAAGTGACACGTGGTCGGTGTTCTTTCGCTTCCATGTGAAGTTTCTCTTTCCTTTGTTGTTTTTGTTTGTCTGGGGTGCTTTTCCTCTTGGTTGCTTCATTACAGCTTTTCCTTTGTTATTTTTAGCCTTCTTCTTGTTTTTCCACTTATGGGGAGAAACGTGGTGGGCTTCAGGGATAGGGGCAGTGCCAGCTGGACGTAAATTATGAGTAGCGAGCAGTAAATCTCGATTCTGCTCTGCCCTAAGGAGGCAAGAGATCAAATCGGAGAATTTATTGAAGTTGCATTCACGATACTACTGCATCAGGATTGCATCTTTCTCGTGAAACGAGGTAAATGTCTTTTCCAACATGCGTTGTTCTGTCACTTCTTCACCGCACAACTTCAGGCGTGAGGTGATATTATGAAGTGCAGAATTATACTCAACGACGGACTTATAGTCCTGAAGTCCGAGGTTTTCCCACTCATAACTGGCACACTGTAATATTACATCAATTTGATGTTTATACCGTGCATCCAGCGCTGTCCACAGCTCCATTGGGTCCTCTACCGTTAGGTATTCGGCCTTTAAGGTCCGATCTATATGTTTTCTAATGTAGATAATGGCTTTCGCCTTATCCACATCGGAGACAGGGGTAGGAGTGCTGCTGCTAGATGTAGCAGAAGCATCGGCCGCTGCTGGGGCCGATGAAGGAGCCAAAATTGAGCCAAGGAGGGCCATTGAACGCAAGTGGAACTTCAGGTCCACTTGCCAACTCAGGTAATTTTTCCCTGCAGCATCAAGGACCTCGAAATCGACGCTTGCCAATTTTGCCATTTATCTATGCAATTTAAAACATGCATGAATTAATTAAAATTGAAATTCACGCATTTAAAAAAAATAAAATAAGTAAAATGTGGGGATCGGCTAGATACCCAAAAACATACAAAGTCCAAAATCCGAATATACAGTCCATAAAGAAAAGAAAAATACAATTTGGAAACCCAGAATGGGTCCTTATATTTTACAAGTTTCGCCTCCGTCTTCATTTGTCGGTACACCGGTCTTTGGCATAAATACATATAATCATCACTTACAAATTCTCTCAAAAAGAAAATAAAATTGCAAGGAATATAAAGGGTATCAAACTGGCCGATCCCAAAAATCACATTTTAGCTTTTATAAACATCCACGCAGTTTATAATATGCTACATGCACAAAAGAAACAACCACACATGTTATGCATGTATATAACACATGCATATATAATATGGAAAAATAGACTATAAAATATAATAATCTCTCGGACCACGGGGAGACGTCATACACCGTTAGGTTAGTTAACTAACGGCAGAGCGGTCGCAGGATCCTTAAGATAATTATATTTTTGAAAAATCCTAATATTCCATAAATTAATAATAATGCAAGAGTGTTATAATTTTAGCAATATGACGCGACAGGTTCATAACAAAGAATTAAAATAACTTAATATTTTGAATGGGGCTACAGGACCATAAATATTAATCATTTTAATATACTATTTATTTTGGGCTGCAGGCCCATTTGCCAAAAATCAACAAATCAATTATAGCAATTGAAATTACTTGGCTTCTAGCCTAATAAGCCAAATTAAAAAGTTATCAATATGTGGGCTTCAGGCCCAGAATCAAATTTTTAATTAACACATGGAGATTGCAATTGGAATTACTGGGCTTCATGCCCAATTTTGGTAGTCAAAGATAATGATTAAGTTAAATGGGGCTGTAGGCCCATAGAATCTATTATCATTGTTGCAAATGGGCTGCAGGCCCAACAAACAGGCTATCTAATTTATTGAAACTAAACAGAATATAGCGCTTAAGCCCATTTTTGGGTTGTGGAATGCCAAAAATCCCCAAAACCTAAGTCTGTCCCCCTCAAATCCCTTTTAGCAAGAATCCCCCTCCTCCCCACTGTTTCTTGGTTCGGCCAAGGCCCCCCCCCCACGCTGCTTGGGGGGAGGGGGGGCAGCGTTGCAGACTCCCCTTCGGGGGGATCGCCGGAGGCCCCCCCGTTGCGGGGGGGGGGGGGGGGGGGGGATCGTCGCATGCCCCCCTGCGAGGGGGGAGGATCGCCGGGAAGGCCCCCCCGTGTGGGGAGGGGGCGGCAGACAGGAACCCCCCCCGCCCCGCATGGGGGGCGGGGGGTCGGCGACGGGGAAGGCCCCCGTCTAGGGGGGAGGGCAGAAACCCCCCGCCGTGGGTTGGGGGGGCGCCGTACATGAATCCCCCCCGCGTCGGGGGGGGGGGGGGGGGGGGGCAGGGGGAAGGCCCCCCCGTCGGGTGGGGGGGGGGGGAACCCCCCCCGCCGTGTTGGCGGGGTGGCAAACAGGAACCCCCCCTGGGGGGGCGGCATACAGAGCCCCCCTTTCGGGGGGGGGAGCCGAAATTTTATATATATATATATATTTGTTAATATAATCCAATTGCAATAGATGTAAACATGCCTTTAGATTAAGGAATGTAATATCATAGCTAAAAACAATATTGTTGGTAACTATCTAGGGATCGATGGACATTACCTCTAGATTAAAAATCTAAGGAAGATCGAAAAAATAGAAGATCCGTAGATAGAAAATTCCACGCTCCGAATACGCCCAAGAGAAACGCCGCAACGTATCGCCGCAACGACGCCGCAACTAGAGATTCCTTCGGGCGTAGGGGATGGAATTTTGAGGGGAGAAGAGATGAAAAGGCCCAAAAAATAAGAGCGTGGGTGCTGATAACGTATTGAAAGATTATTGGAGAAGATTAAACATGGCAAATAGCCATGGTGCTTTATTTATAAAATCCCATAGGTATTCCAAAAGTCTCCAACAGTAGAATGTTTTTTTTAAGAGTGGTGGAGTAATGGGTGGATAAGTGGTGGGGAGCCCCCCACTCACAACAGTAGAATGTTTTTTTTAACGAAAACGTAATTAAAAATGTTGTTATTAACAGCTAAATGAAATGAAATGGATTTTTTGATGAAAAATTAAATAAAAAAATTCGTAATCGCTAGAGGAAGGGGTTGAACCTTCGACCTTGTGGTTAACAGCCACACGCTCTAACCAACTGAGCTACTCCAGCTTGTTGGGTTTCAAAATTATATGAAGTATAATAATAGTCGTCAATAAATGCAAGATTTTTTGTTATAATTTTCCCCCTTTGTGTGTTCCTAAATCTAACAAAATCCACGGGTCTAAATATTTGGCGGCCGCCTTCTTCTCTGTCGACAGCAACACCAACCGGTGGTCGACCTTCAACTCGGCGTAGACGCACCGGACCGGCCTGGATTAGGGCTGAGCTTCTCCGACGACGAGCGGCACCGGTAAGTTCCTCTATCATTAACTTCTTCGTCCCCTTCTTTCAATTCTATTGTTCCTTTTTATCTAATTTCGTGGAGATAATTCTGTTGGATCATTGAAATTTAATCGACGTTTCTCTTATCCTTTAAAAAGGAGATTAGGGCTTATAATTTTGATTGGAACGTTTTACATCAACAAACTAGCAGATCATTATTTAATTGTAGCTGATTTTGTAAAGGAAGAAGGGATTCATTAATTATCTGTCTACTGAATTCATTTTTATCAGCTCGCTTGTAATGGGGAAATCACAGATAGGGTTTCAATCGTATCTGATGTCATCCTTCATCGTGCTCATAGCTAAAACAATTGATTTAATGGTTATACGATAATTGTTCATAAAGTAGCTGCCTTTCTTAAAAAAAAGATTCCCCATATGAGGTTCTGTAGTGACCCATCTTTTAAAAGAATTACTGCAGAATTTGCTACAATTTTTTTTTGAAACTAATTGATGCTTTTATTTCCCATTCAAATCAACTCACAAATTCCGGCCCAAGAGCATGCAGGTCCAAGACCCATCCATTTGTTTTTTTTTAAAATAAAGACTAGACTAATTTTCTCCTGACATGCAGCCCGGGTCCACTTCCTCTATTCTTTCCCCTCTCCATTTGTTCTTTCTATATGAGTATTTCATTGTGAAATTAATAAGAATAACATGTATATTAAAATGATAATTGTTAAAGTAGTGTAACATGTTAGCAATTAAATTATTATGAATGATGCATACATGAATCGACAAATGCATAACTAATGTTATGACTACATATAGGTCTTACACTAATTATAAACAGCGTGTGAAATTAATTTGTATATTCACAAGAGTTGCAGAAAGAGATTTGAGACTAACAAACATCGAAGTAGACAATTCAGTAAGAAATTTGAGACTAACGTATCAAGTATCAAAGTATCAAAGTTTGCCATCAAAATCTATTTTTGTATAGATGGGCTATCATAATTCATGGATCCATCAAAACAAAACAAGGAATCAATTACCTTTTAGAAAAATTATACAGGCAAGACAAGAAAAACTATATGTACAAATAAATTAAATTAAATAATGGAAGATGATGGCGTACCTGTGAGTTAGATCGACATCAAGAGGATGATCGTCGGAGAAAGATCAACAGAAGGTTCTGATATGGGAGAAATATCGATTTCTTGAAGGAATTTGGAGGATGCCCAAATTCGTTTTAAAAGGAGATCCTCCCCTGATGGCCAAACCGTTCCCCACGAGCGGCCGTCCCGTGAGCTTCACACACACGTTCATGAGGATTTCACCCATGATCTCTTGGATTGCTCGGTTGTTGGCTCCATTGCAACAAGAGAAAAAGAAAACAAGAAGAACGATAGGGATATAGAGAACGAGAGGGATAGACAATCAATAATTTAGCTGTGAGTATTATTTGGGTGATATTAGTTAGGGTTCAAACAGGTCGGGTCTGGATCCAACCCATTACCCCGCCCGGAATTAAAACACGAGATAAAAAGAAATGAGAAAAGGCAATTGAAAAATAATTGAAATTAAAAATGTAAATGTAGCAGGTAAAATTTGAACTCATGACCTATTGAATCTGTCTTCATGTTTAAGACTTAACAAAAATAATTATAGATTATTATCTAATCAAAAGAAATATTTACTTAATTATAAAGAGAATGTAACGGGTTAGAATTATTACACCTGGTGCAAGATCTATCAACATCATGTGAAGACAAAGACAGAGATAGTCCCAACATGTGAGTTGATGTCTATACTAAATCTAGTTCCCTCTGCGTAATGAGGACATGATCCATTGTCCCTTTTCCGTTGGTAGAAGGGCAAAAGGAGTTTCTGATGATTGCACTTTGCACTTGATTATTTTACCAAATGGATTGAGGTAGAAGCCTTTGCCATCACCATTGCACGTAAGGAAGTTCGTGTGAAAAAACTTGAGGTGATGTCTTGAAGTCCATTGTTCCATTATCACAAACAATGAGAACCAATTTGATAGCTTAACATTTAAGAAATCTTGTGCAAAATGCAATATCGCACTTCACTTCACCATCTTCACCCAACTCAAACTAATGGCCAAGTCGAGACAGCTCAACATGCTGAAGAGAAAGATAGAGATATGGTTGTAGATCGTTTGGAAAACAGCAAACGTGGATGTATTGGTTCTACAATGCTCAAGTCAAAGTCAAAGCATGATCGCTTCAAGCGGGCAATCTTTCTTGCAAAAAAAGAATTTGATAAATAGAAAAAGCATCAATGGAAGCTGTCTGCAAGCTAGGAAGGCCCCTATAAGGTTGTTAAGATTCTTGGAGCAAATGCATACATCCGTGAGACTATGCCTAGAGAGAATCTGAACCATACAATGGAGCATTGCTCACTTAAAGGAATTCTACCAAAAAAGATTGTAACGGATTTGATTGTAACCAAAGTTTGTGAATAAATGAATATATTTCATTTCACTAGATCCTCCTTTTTCTTTGCAAGAATACTATGCAGACTTCCTTGAAAAGAAAAGAACAACCTGACGAGTAGCACACTTAATCATTTGTCTTGCTCCTGAACGGAACCGTACCTAATTGATTGCCGTAAACAAATGTGACAGGCAACGTACCTGTCACGTGCCTAACCGCTTGCTTTCTTGTAAAAGGTATCACATCAAATTACTTGCCCATGTCTGACTAACTTTATGCATCAAGTTCATTGCATTCACAAAAGTGATGCTCAGGTAGGTGATTCTGAGGACGAATCTAGTTGTGGACTTCCCAGACCCAATAAAATTCAAAAGCACCAGAGGGGGTTTTGACTACGCTAACTCTAATGAGTCCTGTTGCGGGGTGAAACTCGCGTACAATGAATTTGTATTAAGGAGAACCACGAGCACGGTGGTTATGATTAGGATGAGGGTTAGGGTAAGCTGTTTGACAGGTGATTAGTGTAATGATGAGGCTAAGCGCGTTGCGGAGACCGACCACGGGATAGATTCCGCAAGGATTTTGTCCCAACGACCGCACTGCTAGAGATGGAGTTGAGCGCGACCGGTGTTGACAAGCTCGCCTGCACAGGGAGCAGCTCGTCAGAAAGGCCGGGTTGGGGTCCAACCCTTAGCCTCTCCGATGCCTAAATTAGTAATAGGACTTAAAGCGAGGGCTAGGCATGCAGGTCGGACTAAGAGTGAGTCGACCGTACGTGTCGAGCTATCGGTTGTGGAAGAACAAAAATATGGAAGACCTTTGCTCTTGTCTGTGAGTAATGAGATTGAGAGTAAATTTGCCAACACCTTTTCCCGATGGGGGGAAGGGATATTTATACCTGATGGGGGCAGTTAGGTGAGGCTGACCTGGCGTGCTGAGCTGGTCCATCTGTCAACGGAAGCTTCGGACGATGATGTCAGGATCATGAGCGTCAGGCACGCTTTTGTCAGACGGCACAACGGCCAGGGGTGCTTTTATCAGGGTGTCAGGACCGAAAGCACCTAGTGTCAGGGGGCGCAGCGGCCAGGGGGCACTTTGTCAGGTTATCGAGTGGCGGAAGTGTCAGTAGCGTCGTTGTACTAGGTTGTTTGTCGTCTCCGATGTGGCGAAGAGTCGTCGGAGCACGTTTGAGGAGCGAGGTCGCAGACGAGTCGTTAGGTCGCTCCTGACTGATGACGTGCGATCCGGCCGCATGCCTTGCGCGCTATGCCCTGCGAGGACGGAGGGGAACGGGTGCGCGGCTGGCAGGGAGTGTGGCGGAGTGCGCCCTTCCCGTCGGTCGAGGCGGGGCACGCCGTTTCCATCAGTCGAGGCGGGGTGCGACCTCTCCCTTAGCCGAGGTGTAGCGTTCCCTCTCCCTCGTCGTGTCAGACTCTGGGGTCGACGGGCACCTAGCAGACCCGGAGGAACAAGTGTGCGGCCTACGAAATTGGGGCGAGGAGCGCACTGCCGCTGGACTAGCGGGCCTTTGTGAATGGTGGGGGCGAGCCGGCCGGTTGTCCGATGAGCTTAGACGGAATGTCGGACTATCACGATCTTTAGGTCGTAACAATTGCTCTCGGCATTCGAGTTCAAGGTGGAAGCCCGGCTTGGCTCGGATAACACCTCCCCTTCCTTAAAAAAGGCGGTTCGGATTTCGTTCCGTGCTCGGAAGCGGCGGCGGTCTCGGAGTTCCCGCCCGGCTAGCCATTATTATGATTTGAAAGGGCGGGGGAAATCGTAGCGTCTCCGCCGCTGAACATGTGACGCATGGCTGAAGCGACTGTCACGCCAGTCGAGGCGTCAGTGAGACTTAGTTGGGCGTCATGTGGCGGCGCTTCGACGGTTGGGATGGCTTGCAGCTCTCTATAAGTATGAGGAGGAGGCAATCGATCGAGATTTTCTACTGATTTCAACTTCGCGCTTTCCAGTTTCTGTTTATCGTCCGCCGACGTCGTCGACGTTGCACTCGCCTGGGATCCGCTTCCGGTCGTCCCTGTAGCTCGGCTACTCTGCTAGGTATTTTCTTGATCTTCCTACCGATGGCTTCTAGTTTTGTGTTTGGTAGCGGTAGTGGAGTAATAGATGAAGAGTCAATGGAAGAGGAGAGGTAGTAGTGGATGTAGAGGCCTCAGAGACGGAGGACATGGCGCACCGACGTGCCGAGGGTGATTGAGGCTGTCCGCTGTAGGTCGGACATGGTTAATGTTAAGGAGAGCCGGGTGCGGTTCGTCCGTCCGCCCATGTGAAGTGCGGGTTCCTGGAGGCCGATGAGAGGGTATGTCGGCCCGGTGACGGTGAAGTTGGGGTTTACATTCGGGTCCTTCGAGTTAGGGCTTTGCTTCCCGGTCCATCCCTATCTCCTTCACCTTTTGAATTTCTTGGAGCTGTCAATCTTCGCGTTGACGCCTCGTTCCTGGGGTTTGCTGGTGGGGTTTGTCGTCCTATGCCTCGCCAGCTCCCTGAGCCTGTCCTTAGCGCTGTTCCAGCATGTCTTCGTAGTACGGAAGAGGGGGATGTACCGCTGCGTCCGTGCGAGGAAAGGACAGGAGCTCATTGTCGGAGTGCCGGCCGACGTGAAAGGGTGAATGGAGAGTTTCGTTTTCGTCATAATGCCGGTCGACGTGGTACTGATGTCGAACCGTGGGGCTTTGAACCCTCTGGTGAACGAGAGGGTGAAATTGTCTGGCGAAGATCTGGCGAAGGCACAAATTTTGACCGAGCTACCCGAGGCTGATCGACGACTGGCGGGCTTGATACGGGACAATCGGCTCATCCAGGAATTTTGGCCTCAAGGTATTTTGAATCTGGCGAGCTCTCATGTAGGCTTACCCTGATTTCTCTCTCCTCCGCAGGTAAAGACGCAATGCGTTCGCGAGAGGAGTGCTGAGGGCGGCCGACGTGAGGGTGGCGAAGAAGACTGACCCTCTGGACAAAGGCAAGAGGGCTATGGACGAGGAAGGGCCTGCGGGGGTGGCGGGCCGAAAACGAAGCGCCGAGGTTCCAGTAGTGGGAGAGACGGACAAGATGCGACAGATGTCCGAACCGGGTGCTCCCCCTAGTGAACTAGAGTAGACGTGCCGGAGGGTCCGTCCAACCCGGGAGCGGCTACCCCGGCCCCGAAGCGGGTTCCTACCGCGGATAATCCTCATAAGGCGCTTTCGTTCAGAAGTGGCCCTATGAGATTCCTATGCGTGAGATGGAAAGGGAAGCGCACCCGAGCTGCGAGAGGGCGCTGGCTCACTTCAAGTTGACGAGGGCCGAGGCCGAGGCCCTGTCCAGCGAGGATCTCCACCGGCCAACCTACCGGGTCAGCGGAGAAGAGTCGGTGTTCAAGGATGCTGGGGTTGCGGCCCGTCTGACGGAGTACTACGTGCTGCCGCGGGACCGTGAGTCTTTGACCAATGTGGGCTCGGAGCGGTTGTGCGATACCGCGATATGGCACACTATGCAGGTAGGTTGAGCTCCTTACTCCGCCCTCGAAGTTTTCTAACTTACGTTCTGACTGCGTCGGATCATTTGGTAGGCGATGGCGACATCGGTGGCCCTGCAGCACCACACCCCGGTGGCTGTGATCCAGGCTTCCCTAGATAAGGCGAAGGTCGAGCTTTGAGGAGCGCGGAGCCAATTGCAAGAGAGTGATGCGGATCTGGATCGGGTCATTAGGATTCGTGACCTTGAGGTGGCGCGGGTCGAGTTTTTAGAAGCGCAGGGGGCTAGGCTCGCCCGCCAGCTGGAGGAAGAAGAGGACAGGGGGGCCTTGCTCGCCCGTCAGCTTGAGGAAGAAAAGGGCAGTGGGGCCCGGCTCGCCCGTCGTCTTCAGGAGGAAGAGGGCAAGCGGGATGATATCCTGAAGAGGCACGCCGAGCTGGCGGCCAGCAAAAAGCAGGTGATCGACGTTCAGCAGAACAAGATAACCGAGTTGAAGCAGACGCTCGAGTTGGAGAAGAAGGAGAATGTTGTCTTGAGGAGGCAGCTGGAGGGGAAATGGAAGGTCGATCAGAGCATGATTAAGGAGGCAGCCGTCCGCCGCTACCAAGACGAGGAGCTCATCCCGTTGCTGAAGGAGACGAGGGTGGGCGTCTTCTAGGGGATGGAGAAGATGAAGGCCAGGCTGGCGAACCTGCATCCCGAGCTTCAGGCTGATTTTCCCAAACTGGACGTGCCCTTGGCGGGAGAAATAGTGGAGTAGGGCGTAGGCGAGGGCGAGGGGACGGAGCCGAGGCGCTCATAATGTAGGAAAATTTTGTACGGCCGGCTGTTGGCCAAGCCTGATCTCGTATCGTACTCTGGACGGGGTCCGAGTTGTATAAAGGTTAAATGAATGAAGTGTTTTCGTTGTGAGGTTGCTGTTTTTACTTACTATGACTGATGGAATGACTGATGAATGCACCCAACATTTCCCCTAAGATGAGTGTTCGGACGAGGAATAGGGGAAGGTTGTGATGATGTTAGTCCGACCGAGCTCCCGACGCGGCCCTTGGGCGAGCGTTTGGAGCGAGCCGGCTCTCCTCGGCCCGACGTGCCGTTCCGGACCTTGCCTTGGGCCGTTTAGGCGCACTGGCGGCCGTTGAGCTGAGCCTCTCAGTCCGTCCCGTTAGCTCGAGCTTCGCGACAGCAGGCATATAGTCCAAGCGTTGGGGAAAAGACGGGAAGTTATTACGAAGAACGCGTCCGAATCGCCGGCGAATCGCAGCCGTCACTTCGAATTAAAGGCGGGCAGGAATCGAAGCGTCCCGACCGTTCCTCGAGCGACGCATGGGGGATGTGACAGCGGACGTCAGGCGAAGCGTCAGGTGGACTGGATTGGCGACGCGTGGCAAGGTTTGTGCGGTTGTGATTGGTAGACGGTTTCTATAAATAGGGACGGGGGCTTGGCTGAAGAGTTTCTCGCTTTCGAAAATTTCGAGAGCTTGCGTCTGCCCGAGTTCATCATCTTCATTGCCATCGCAGCCATCGCCTGTGCTTGTGCCGTCGCCGTCGCAGCAGCAGCGAGGATTCGATAGGTATACTCCCTTTCTTTTTTCCGAGATGGTTTCTTCGTCTTTCATACGGTCGTCAGGGTCGTCAGATAGTTCCTCGACAGAGTCAGTGGAGGTGGTGGGGGAGGTATCGCCGAGGAGTTAGGGTCGCGGGGGAGCAGGCCGACCGTCGAGGCCCCAGCTCGACAATCCGCGTCGGGCAGTAGGGATCCGAGGGCGGGAGCGCCCGCAGGGGTCCGCGTAACCGTGGCCGAGCATGGGGTCGTTCCGGCCGAGATAGCGGGTCAGAGGTCGCTGACGCGGATGGACGTTATCTCCACCGCGCGGGCGAAATACCTTAGGCCGCCGTATGCAGTCCGCCTACCGACGGCTTCGGAAAGGGTATGCTTCGCGGGAGAGGGCGAGCTCGGGGTGTACGTGACGTGCTTCGAACAGGGGTTGAGGTCCCCCCTTCACCCATTGTACCTCGAGCTTCTGCGCTACCTCGGGCTACTGCTTTTCCAGCTGATGCCGAATTCGGTGAGCGCGATAGTCGGGTTTCTCGTTCTCTGTGCGAGGAACGACGTTAGTCCGACCCTTTCCTTGTTCCGCCACTTCTTTGCGGTCAAGAGGTTGAGGTCGTACTATTATTTATCGGCGAGGAAGAGCAATCCCCTCATCCGGGGCCTGCCGGAAAAGATCAAGGGCTGGTCGAAGTCGTTCGTGTTTGTCTCCATGCCCGTCGACTTGGTGATAAAGTCGGACTGGGACGCTCTCAACCCCGAGGCGAGGAAGGGGGTCCGTCTGAGCGAGGTTGAGGCCGAGCGGGCGATGCGGTTAGACGTGGTGCCCCCGGAGGGCAGGCAGTATGCTAGCCTCTCCAAGCCGAAGATGATAGCCCAGATTCATCTGGCCCGAAGGTAACCTCGACATAGTGTCTTTCATACCTAATATGCTCACCTTGAACTCTTCCTTTTTTGCAGATCCAACGATGAGTCTATCGTTTGAGGATCTGGAGAAGATGGCCGATGAAATGACGGCCGCTGAACAGGGGGCCGACGAGACAGTCGCTCCGACACCTGTCAGGAGCAGGAAGAAAAGGTCGAGGCAGGCGAAAGCGTCCGAGAAGGCCGAGAAGTCCACCATGTCGAGGAAAACCAAGGTGGTGAAAAACCCGTCCGTTGTCGGGACTGGCATCGGCGGTGCTACCGTGGGGGTCGGCCAGGTCTCCCTTCCCCAGATTGTCGACCTCGATGCCGGGGGAGACGGGTACGCGGATCTAGTAGGCCAAGCGTCCCAGAGTGGTAGGGAGCCCTAGGGGCAGGCCGCGTCTGGTTGGCTCCTAATCCGACCCCAGTGCTTCGGGAGGGTCCTGCCGGGTCGAGCTCGGGGGTAGGGTCGTCCGCTGAGGGATCATGGCCCTATGGCTGCCCCGGTATGCTCTGGAGAGGCCCGCCCATCCGAGTTGCGAGGAGAAGCTGGCGATGTTCCGGTCGAAGAAGGCTGATGTTGACAAGTTTCCGGCGGATGACCTCTTGAGGGAGACCTACCCGGTTGGGAAGGGCGAGTCGATCTTTGATGAGGCCGGCGTGGCGGCGAGGTTTGTCGAGAACTGCCAGCTGCCCAGGGACAGAATCCCTGTCGCACGTTGGTTAGGAGCGGCTAGGAGCCACCGTGACATGGTATCTTGCGCATGTATGCTAACGTGCTATTCCGTGGGTATCTTAGGGTCCGCCGTTGTTGAGCTTAACTTTCCTTTGTTCATGTGTGCATGCCACTGCTTCGATGGTCGCCCTGCAGCGCCGCACCTCCGCCCTCATCAAGGCTGAGGTCGCGGTAGCCAGGATGAAGGGAGAGCTCGACCGAGAGAAGGCTAAGCATGCCAAGATGAAGAAGTCGTATGCCGACAAGCGGACGTCGATCGAAGAGTACCAGCTGCACGTGGCGGAGCTGGAGAAGCAGATCGCCGACGGACTCGCTCGCCAGACCGAGCTGGAGAACGAGGCCGAGCAGGGTAGGGTCCGGGCCAAGAAGAAGGCGCGGGAGATGGGCTGTGGTGAAGGATTGGAGAAGGTCCGAGAATAAGGGTGGAAGGCGTGCCTCCAGAGGATCACAGAAAAGGCTCGAGCTCTCCACCCTCCGCTCGAGGTTGATCTTGAGGCGCCGGCGGCCTCGGTGGAGGAGGAAGAGGAGGAAGATGAAGAAGAGGAAGCCCCCAAGGTCAGTGCGGTGGGGCCGAGAGTCGGAGATCAAGCGTCATGCAGCGCTTCGCAGTGCGGTCCACAGGATGGTGACCGGGCGGCCTCGTAGGAGCCCTATTAGGACTTTCGGGGCTTTTTGCTCCTTTCTTTTTGTAATGGACTGGGGGGTCGAACTAAGGGGGATCCAATTTGTACGTTCGTCCCTCTATACTTGTAACAAATTTTGTTGTTTTGAATAGAACGTGAACTTTTGCTATGCAATGTGTAAACTCTTATTGCCTTTGCATAATTCAAGTAGAATCAAATGACAGTAAGACATATCGAGTCGCCCTGGTAGGGGAGGGCGAGCGCGTAGCTCGACCCGTGCCCTTCTTCGGTTTGGGTGGCGGAGCTCCGTAAGCTCGCCCCGGAGTTCGATAGGGATCGTAAAAAAGTTAGTTGTCATAGATGGAACTTAGCGACTCGCTCGCTTGGAAGGACTTTTGTGATTCCCTCAGGAGGGTGTTTCCATTAACTTTTACAAGATTTTTGATAAAGACTACAGTGGTTGAATAAGTGCGATCCTATCCGCGAACGGGCTGAGGTGTCATTCCACTTTACTGTAATCTGCATCAGGATGCACGAACTCCTGCGTCAGGCAGTGTTCTAAAAATCGGCCTGGGCGGCCGCCTAGGCGCTAGGCGGCCAGTAAACGCCCCGATTATGGCCTGGGCGGTCAATCTGGGCGTTTTTGGGATTAATCGGCCGCCTAAGCGCTCTGGACGGTGTCTGGGCGCTCTGGGCGGTTCCTAGGCGGTTCCTGGGCGGTTCCTAGGCGGTTTTTGGGCGGTGTCTGGGCGTTTTTGGTAAATGGCTTAATTGCACAAGAGTATCTTTTAAATTTTATTTTGTTGCACAAAAATACTCTAAAGTAGGTAAACTAGATTTGATTTAGTATGTATTAAATATTTGATGTATTTTAAATAATATATATATTTATATTTATATATAAACATAAATATATTATATAAAAATAAATAAAATAATTAAAAACTGCAAATCCGCCTAGGCCGATTAATCCCCGATTAATCCCCGATTAATGCTCTGGGCGCTGGGCGCTAGCAATCCGAACGCCTAGCGCCTAGCGTTTTTTACAACCTTGGCGTCAGGCGTGGCCTTTCTTCTCTACCGATGCTCGTTGCGTCCTCTTTCACCTCCTCGACGATGAAGGGTTGCAAGGTCTCTCTTGGGAATCCCTGACTCGAAGGGAAACCCTGGAAGAGGAGGAGAACGAGGAGGCGAAGGTGGCGGGCCGGTGGAGGCTGGTATGCTCGGTGGGACGATTTGGCAGGGCCGCCCGGTAGCCGGCGATTTTGACCGTCGCAGCGCGGGGCGGCTTTTGTCCTTCCCGCCGGCGGGGGTCGTTGCGGAGGACTCTTTCCACGTGGCATTGATCCGGCTGAGGACGGACTTCGGGTTCCTGTGTCGCCGGCCCGAAGTCGATACATCCAGGATCTCCCGATTCTCCCTTCAGAGCCTTTCGCGCTCGTGATGATGAAACGGAGCTAGCGACGAGCGGCTTCCTCGTCGAGGCGGGTGTGCTGGGCGGCCTCGGTTGCTTCATATAGACGCCTTTGAGCAGCAGTCGCTTCTTCCTGGCGCCTGCGCAGCCGCGCGACCTCCATCTCTTCGTCCAAGAGCCTTTGTTGGGCCGCTATTTTCTCGGTGAGCCCTTTCTGCCCCACTTCTTCATCGCACTGAGGGTGAAGATTTCGCCTCACGTTTGGGGGTTCAGAAGGGCCGGGGGGCGCTTCGGTCCTGGTCGACGCGAAGCCTTCCATCATCTTAGTGAAGGTCTCGAAGCTCTGCTGTACAGCACGGGCCGAGGCCTGGACAGTCTCGATCTCTACCTCGGGTGGTGGATTAGTCGTTGGAGTCATTGGGTGAGAGTGTGATTCTTGGTCCATAGGATCTTTGCCGTGGTCAGGGTTCCGATTGACGGGTATGGAGCTAGACATGGGGTGTGACCCTTCGTTCCCACAGACTGCGTCAATTGTTGCGGGGTGAAACTCGCGTACAATGAATTTCTATTAAGGGGAACCAAGGGCATGTTGGTTATGATTAGGATGAGGGTTAGGGTAAGCTGTTTGACAGGTGATTAGTGTAATGATGAGGCTAAGCGCGTTGCGAAGACCGACCCGGGATAGATTCCGCTAGGATTTTGCTCCAACGACCGCACTGCCATAGATGTGGTTGAGCGCGACCGGTGTTGACAAGCTCGCCTGCACAAGGAGCAGCTTGTCAGAAAGGCCGAGTTGGGGTCCAACCCTTAGCCTCTCCGATGCCTAAGTTAGTAATAGGACTTAAAACGGGGGCTAGGCACGCAGGTCGGACTAAGAGTGAGTCGATCGTACGTGTCGAGCTATCGGTTGTGGAAGAACAAAGATATGAAAGACCTTTGCTCTTGTGTGTGAGTAATGAGATTGAGAGTAAATTTGTCAATCCCATTTCCCGATGGGGGAAGGGGTATTTATACCTGATGGGGACGTTTAGGTGACGCTGATCTGGCGTGCTGACTGGACGTGCTGAGCTGGCCCATCTGTTAGCGGAAGCTTCGGACAAGGATGTCAGGATCACGTGCGTCAACCATGCTTTTGTTAAACGGCGCAACGGCCAGGGGTGCTTTTGTCAGGGTGTCAGGGCTGAAAGCACCAAGTGTCAGGGGGCGCAGCGGCCATGGGGCACTTTGTCAGGTTGTCGAGCGGCGGAAGTGTCAGTAGCGTCGTTGTACTAGGTTGTTTGTCGTCTCCGATGTGGCGAATGGTCGTCGGAGCACGTTTGAGGAGCGAGGCCGCAGACGAGTCGCTAGGTCGCTCCTCACTGATGACGTGCGGTCCGGTCGCATGCCTTGCGCGCTATGCCCTGCGAGGACGGAGGGGAACATGTGCGCGGCTGGCAGGGAGCGAGACGGAGTGCGCCCTTCCCGTCGGTCGAGGCGGGGCGCGCCGTTCCCATCAGTCAAGGCGGGGTGCGACCTCTCCCTTAGCCGAGGTGTAGCGTCCCCTCTGCCACGTCATGTCAGACTCTGGGGTCGACGGGCACCTAGCGGACCCGGAGGAACAGGTGTGCGGCCTACGAAATTGGGACGAGGAGCGCACTGTCGTTGGACTAGCGGGCCTTTGTGAATGGTGGGGACGAGCCGGTCAGTTGTCCGACGAGTTTGGACGGAAGGTCGGACTATCACGATCTTTAGGTCGTAACAAGTCCAAATAAGATGACGATTGTAATGGCCCGTTTATTTTTAAAGCCAACTCCTTTTTTCCTTCTTTTTTCTCATTCTTTTTGTTTTTTTCTTTCCTTTACATTAACGGCCCAAGCCCACGACCCATCTCCATTCATTAAAACCCAAAGCCACCCCTTACTTTCTCTCCCCCCTTTTTATAGACCCGATGGGAGAAAAGAACCCAAAATCAAAAACCCAAAGTCTCTCTTCCTCTCTCATTCTCTCACCGAACCCAAATCACAGGCCGCCCCCTTTTGTTTCGGAAACCCTAACTGCATCGAACGGCCGCCGCCTCCCTCGCGTGAGTTCCTCTCCCATCTCTTTACGCATTTCTCCTCTTCTATTTAAGGTCAGTTATTTTTCTAGGGTTTTCGGTTCATACAAAATCTCCTCTTTCTTCCTCAAACTTCTGATCTCATTGTTGCTTTCGATTTTAGTGTTTCGATCTCTTTCGATGCTCAATTTGGATTTGCCGGTCATTCGATTTAGGTAGATTATTTACTATAGTCATGCTTTTGGTTTATGCTTTGGATTTTATGCGAATGATTTCTGAAATTCAATTGGAAGACAATTGTTGAGTTCTTGAGGGTTCACATTTATTTAGATGTTTTGTTTCATATTCTGTGGTTTTTGTTTAGTAATTTTGAGTCACATGTAGCACATTTTATCACCTTGTTGCAATGATGTGTCTCCTGTATGACCGTATTTTTATTTGGGATGTTGGATAGCCGTTTTATTTCATGTCGGGTGTATCCTCGCATCATTTATATACTTTTCACTTAAACGAGCTGGTTTTTGGTTTCCTATTTTTTTGTGCATCATGTTTGTTAATATACTATAATTGTTTAGTTATAATTACTAACAATCAGATGTGGATGCATGGCTAACCAAGTTGACTGCAATACAACAGACATTCGTTTCTGAACCAATTAAAAAGGTGTCCAATTCTCATAAGCACGATTTCGTTCAATCCACACATGTATGGGTTAAGAAGCTTTGTATATTGTATTACTCTCCATTCTATTTAATTTGCTTATTGACTGAGTAGTTCATCAAATCTGCATAAAATGTTTATTACTACTATTTTTCACTATGACAAGCCTGGGTGATTTCTTGATCATAAGTTGTTCCACAGTTTTCCCAGTTTTCTAAATGTGAATCAATCCATGTCTCCTTAAGTGAGATACTTCTCATGTTACATTTCAATTGTAGGATGCGTAATGCCTTTAAAGTTTTCCTGACCCTTGACATTTCCGTTGAACTCCCGAATTAAATTTCGGAGTGTGTCAAAAGTCACCAGGCAAGTCACTGTCTCATATTTGACAAGTTTTTGGATGGTATTTAAATGTCAGCTTGGTGTAGCTCACTGGAGACTGGTTTTATTTGCCTTTATAGCAAGTTTGGTTCAGTAGTCCTTGTAGGGGGCCCTCAGCTGAGTCTTTGCCATCTTTTACCGACCTTGGCTTAGTTTACTTCTTGTTTAGTCATGTTTGTTTACTTTTCTGGATCATGTTTACTTGCTGCTTCGTGGCTTGTCTTGCATATATTTTCTACATATATTTATGTACGGATCGTCCAGATTATAATTGATTTTTCAGATTCATACTAAGTAATATGTGATGAAAAACTGAGAATGCTTTGGAATAATTTCTTGATTGAACTATGTAAGTTAGGAAAAGATTCATACTAAATAATAGTTCGGTGCCCTTACTAAGTGAACAAGACGATTGGCGTTCGGGGTAATCGTTTTGTAGAAAAGCTTGACGAGTATCACAAGATGAACCCGAAAGCACTAGGGATGTCTCCAGCCGTATTAACATTAAAGAGCCCCCATCTGTGGCATTGCAGCTTCCAAGCAAGAAGATGCAAACTTCGGTAGGATGACCGAACTCATGAAGATGCAATTATGAAGCTCAAGCTAGAGCAAGGTTAGCAGCATACTTACGCTTGTTGTAAAATGTAACAACTAAGCATAATGAGATCCCAACTGGGAGTATCACAACACCAACATAAAACTGGAGCTAGCTTTAACGAAGGCTGCTCATCTAATCACTTGCTAAGATTACATAGCCTAATAAGCTATGCCTTCAAAAAATTTCTTTTATCTCACATGATATACTAGCTACTGTGCTAATGAAACAGGACAAGCTTCCTACTTGGGGCATCACGATTTTACTTAAAAGAAGAGAGAATTGGCATCTCGCCTGAAAGTCCCTCTCCTTCAAACAACCTCGGCTGAGATGTACGATATCCAATTAGTGAGCTCCCAGTTGGTGGGCATCACGACTTCATCTAAAATGAAGATTGGCATCTAGCGAGTAAGGGAACACACAAACTCATTAATTGGGGGTACAATGATATACAAGAAGCAATAGTCAGACAATATCCATAAAAATCTTACATCCAAAGAGCAACCTTTACTACAAGTAGTTCATAACAAAAACAAACACCAGAGTTCAAATCTGATAAAGAAACTGTTTAATATAGATCACACGTAAAATTCTAAGAAAATCAGGTAAAAGGCAGAATATCAAGGGAAACAGGAATACCAGGAGCTAACATATCTAATGTTTCATATGTGGTAGCATCCACATCTATTTTCCCTGCAATAATCATCTTCTTAGTAGAGGTAACCTTCGTGCTCAAAAGCTCAAAACAGAAGTCTTTTGGTTAGAAAGAAGTGTTGGGAACCTATGGATGGCAAGTATACACTAGAAGTGGTTGAATAATGTATATCAAATATTTAAAGCCCTCTAGAAAATTCTAACTAAGATTACAATTAGTGTTACCCAATTTATTCTTAATTAACAATTATTATATCTTGCAATAGAGTATGCAGCGGAAAGTAAGTAAGAGATAATTCACAACAAAACAATCGCAAACACAAGAAAATTATCATAGTTCAGTCAAACCCCTGACCTATATCCAGCATCCACTATCACTATGATAGAACCACCTCAGTAACGCTGATGAAGTTTACAACCACCTTCTTATAAGAGAATATACAACCCACCTTGCCTACAACAAGTATTTTCCAACCTTCCTCCCTTCAAGAGGATTTATACTTACAGAGATTGATACGATTACATATATCATTGACTTGAAGCTCTTGTGTAGTTATGTAGCTATTGGAGAAGACTTGATCTTAAAAGGATGAAATTGAAGCTCTAAGAGGATTAAATGTTGGCTAAACAAAAGGTTGAATTTAAGAGAATTTTGGCCAAAGAGAGTGTTTTTCTTTTGAAATCTTTAGAGGCTTAAAAGCTTATTTTCTTTTGAAAATTGATTATTCAATGTTATCTTAAAAATATGAACAACCCTTATTTTATAGGGAAAAATTCGGGTCCAAACAGATGACCAAAATACCCATAGAGTTGTCAAAAATGGCTAGTAAAAATTCGATCATTATAAGCCAATGGCTAGTTACTAGTCGACCATAGTATATTCACCGGTCGACTAGTCCAAAACATGTCACATCACATGATAGATTTGCTCCTCGTACTTACTGGTTGATCATAGTACATAAACTAGTCGAATATAGTACTATGATGAGTCAAGTAGTTTTACTACATTAGTTTGACATGTTTGCTAGCCTAAGTCTCCTGTGTCAGATCTAGTCAATTGGAGTGGCAGACTGGTGGACTAGTTGCCATATAAAAGTGGTTTTGACCTATAATCACTTAGAAAATATTTGAATTTTTTTAAAACATTATGTATATATCCCTAGGTGTGTGTGTGATTCAATTAAAGCTTTAACATGCCAAGACAAGAAAAATGAAAATTACATCAAATAAATATTACAATTGAAGTCCTTTGATGTATTCATGACAGTTTGAACTCCTTGTCTAGCTTCCTTTGATTCTTGACCTTAAGTGTTTCTTTGATTTGCTTGAAACTCATATACATGTACTCATAGCTTATTAGATGATATGTGTGCTCATCATCAAAACTACATGAGGTGACTCAATAACTAACATTCTCTTTCTTTTTATGATGACAAATATGAATGTAAAATAATATGAATAATATGATAAATACTTACTTTTCTGCAACACATCATGTTAGTGCTAAACAGGAGTATAATCTCAGTGTTGCAATCATATTATTAATCATATTATTATGCATGGTTTCTAATCTCTCTCCCCTTTTTGTTAACATTAAAAAGGATATGAAATAAAGCTGTCTTTCTTATTGCATATCTTTCTTTCCCTTCATCATGCAAAATACTCCTTGCCCCTTATTATGAACAAAATAACATGAGTCAAAAATAGTGTTCTTAAAGTGTATGCGACTTAATATCTCATGTGAAATGAAATAAAGTGAATTATCTATATGTAAACATTTAAGAGAGATGCATGATACTACATATTAAATGATACCAACTGTTAAAGAAAACACATACACACTTCCCAAAAGTTATTAAGCTCCTCCTTACAAAGTTGCTCATTAATATTAAACCTCCCCCTGAAATCAAGCATGTTCTTTGAAGTGTAATTTGGTAGCTAGTTTCTAATCTCATCATATATGAGTACCTAAAAAATAAACAAATATTTTGGTATCCCTTTTTCTTTTGGATCCCATGGGATTAGTCATATAAAATGATATCAATCAACCGGAAACCACACCCATTTGGGTTTAGACTTCCTGTATCATAAGCAAATCTATAATGTCTATTATAATGACCATTTTCCATGAAACTGGAAATGTAATATCATCTTTCATTTGGATAGTCACTTCCTTGAGTATCTAGATTTTGACAAAATCATTTCTAGTGCAGTTATCCTTAGCATGATAATGTCTAGGCCTAGCTTTTTGATGGGTCACGCTGAATCCTAAGCCAATTTTTAGTGGGTTTTTGCAAACTAATTAACTCATCTAATTTCTCTTTACCCATATTAAACTTATCCATATTTTTATAAACATCTTCATACCTAACCGTAATAGTTGCTACGTTCCTCTCTAGGTCATTATGCATATCACTTAAGCTCATACATTCATTACTAAGCAACTTATTCTCATCTATAAGCTCATTGTTTTTATTAACCAATTTTAAATTTCATTCTTTTATCGTTTCAATATCAAGATTAGGAGAAATAGCCTCACAAGTTCTATGATTCTTATTAAGAATCAAAAGTTCTTTTAAGTTATTATCATATTGTACATATGACTTGTGAAACTCTTCCTCCCAATCATACTCATCATCATTATCACTAGAGTCTGAGTCTGAGTTTATTTGTTGTCCTCCATAGCCATGACCCACGCGTAGGCTCTTGCTCTGATTTCTTTTCTATCTTCTTCTTCCTCTTCAGATGAGGAGTCATCGCTTGTATCATTGGAGTCTCGATCCCAAGCCGCTAATGCTTTCTTCTTTGGGTTCTTTACCGTTTTAAACTTTCCTTTCCCTTTGTTCTTTTTCAAGGGGCACTCATTATTCATATGCAATGGCTTATTGCATTCATAACAAACAATAGATTTGTCAGATAGTCTTTGTTTATCAAATTTGAGTTTACCTGACTTTATTATTTTTCTGAATCCCGTTATGAGTGCAAGTTGGTCCTCAACTTCATTTTCTTAGGCATCCATCTCCGAGGTGGCTTTGAAAGCAACTGTCTTTTCTTGGCTTGCTCCTTGTCATTCCTTTGTTGCAATTGGTGCTAATACGTCACGAGGTTGCAATTAGATCCTCCAAGGTGAGATGGGAAAGATCATTCACTTCCTCTATGACCGACGTCTTCGTCTCCTACTCGGGTGCGAGAGGTCGGCGAATCTTGCTTATATGATCGCTTTGAGGTTGTCAAGTCCCACAAGAGTGTTGTTGATTTTCGTGAAGCGATTGTACATCTCCGCGATTGATTCTCCGGGGTTCATCTCGAAGGCTTCGTACCTATGTGCTTAAAGATAAACTTTTCAAAATTTAACTTTAGTATTACCTTCGTGGGTTATCTCGAGAATACAAGGGACACATGGTTGTGAAATAATTTTTTAGTTGCATCAAAATCCATCCACTCTTTTTCACTTCATGCCAAAGAATTCATCTTTCATTTCTTTTTAAAGATTAAACTGTGAGTGGTCTCTCATTTGTTATTGTTAGATTTGATGCATGAAAATTCTTGATGAATTATTGATAATATTTTCTCTGTTTCTTTTTTTTTGAGCTTGTTAGTTTGCTTATTTTAGATTAGGTAAATTCCGCTGACATCTTCTATATTATGATCGGTCTGTCACTAAACACCCCCTAAACTATGATATTCACATAAATTACCGTGGGACAGTTGGTGTTAGTGCCCATATGCTAATAGGATAGGGATGGTAGTTTCTGCATCTTATATTGTAGGTGTTTAGTGACACACTGGTACATGAGATATTAGCGGAATTTACCTTTTAGGGTTTTCATATAAAAACGAATAGAAATACAATGTTTAGTTAGCTTAATTCAATAAACCCTTCTATAGTTCTTAAGTAATAAATTTCCAATTTGAATGGTTTTCACACAACCATGCAAAAGCTGTCTCCATGTTGATTCTATGACAATGGAATTTTGATCTTTAATTGTTGTGAATAGGTGAGAAGAGAGAAGAGATGGCAAAAGGAAAGAAGCTGTTCATCAAGCTGGTGTCGGCTGCTGGGACCGGCTTCTTCTACGTGAAGAGGAAGAACCCCCGGAGAACCCCGGATAAGCTCGAGTTCAGGAAATACGATCCACGGGTGAATAAGCACGTTCTCTTCACCGAGCAAAAGATGAAATGAGTGTAATTTAGATTTTTTTTAAAAAAAAATCAATTTCAGGCATTTCATTCCATCCGTGGGCTATTGGTAGACCGATGTTCCACTTGATATGCGCAGATGGATTCTATGTAGGTGATGTTGAAAGATGAATGTTCGAACATCTGTTTAGTTGCTTTTAGTCTGTTTGATGGAATCTGAATCGAAAACTGAGCTGATTCAATGCTGTGATTGAAATCGTGATATTGGTCACATTAGATAGCCGTGCATGTATATTTCTTGGTGTTTGAATGCATAAAAATGATGGAAGGAGATGGGTGCATTTTTCTGTCTTTTTTGCTGCATCTGAACGAAACGCTCAGAGAAGGCAAATCCTTGTTACTGGGATCACAAATCACAATGTAAATCAAAATGCTTTATCTATGTTATGTGTGTTTATGAATGCATTAGCATAAGGACTCTGAAATTTTCGGTCCATGCAATATCATGAATCGTTTGATTCAGTTTTTATTGGGTAATTTTTAGATTTAGGAAAAAAAAAAGAAAATAATATTAGATTTCGACCAAAATTAAAATATTTACAGATTTTGATCAACTTTGGCCACGTCAGCCGCGCCTCGCTGCTGGGAGGGGTATTTTGATTATGCTGCACTTGGCAAGTGTGGCATTTTTGGCCGCACTTGCCAAGTGCGGCCAGTTTAGAGGCCCGTGACTTAAGTCACGGGCCACTTGGATGGCAGTTGGACCAAAATGGCCGCACTTGTCATGTGCGGCATAATCGAAACTAGCTCATCCAGCGGCGAGGCCACACGCCTCGCCGCTGACGTGGCCAAAGCTGGTCTATTTATGTAAATATTTTTTTTGGGTCGAAAATTAAAATTATTTTTAAAAATTTTCCTAAATCTAAAAATTACCCGTTTTTATTTTGTTTTATACGTGGAAGTGCTGTACTTATCTTGATACAGCCAAGAGTATACAGAAAAATGACGTGGTATTCAAACCGATAGAGATCCAACAGCAATACAGAAGCCTCTGATATCAATGAAATAGATTGAAATGTGAATATATATCTCACATGAGTTTAGAGCATCGCGTTCAATGATACATCTGCTTTTACACGAGAAAAATACACGGCTTGGTTTCAGACTCAAAAGTTCTGAATATATCAAACCAGGTCTCTATCAGGAATGATTCTAATGCGAAATCCAAGTGCAAGTTCAAAAAAAAAAACTGCTCTAGTCACTAGCATTCAACACAGCTTATGCTAATATCAACCAGAGAAGTGCAAGGAATCATGATGCCCCAATGTGGACGGAGCTGAGTGATGGTGAGCACATTTGAAAAGCAATCCCTTGTTATCTGACACGGTGTCGCGGTACGATTATCAGCCTTCTGCTTCTGGCGCCTTCGAAGGCAATCCCCTCACCGTATGCCTGCACTGGAACCTACGGTGAGCAAACCAACCGAACATGTTACACTTCAAGCTTTAGAAACACATTACTGTGCATCAGATTCTTATCTGTGTGTTTACCAAATTACGTCATCTGATATGGGGTGCAATGAGCTGGTAGGCTGACCGATTCCTGAAGTTTGATGACAATCACCCACTGCTGCTTCAGAAGACTTGGATTTAATTAGTAATCTGAATGGTACAGCCTGTAGAGAAACAATGCAAATCAAAGTTAAGCATACGTAGACGAGAATCTGTAGCGTACTAGCAAGAGAAATTATGCCGATATACAGATACCTTCTTGTGATATTTGAAATCGCGTTTCGGGAGAAAATGGAGCGGTAAATTGAATGTACATGAACTCTTCACAAGAAGAAACAGCTTAGTGGGGCCTATAAAGAATAAAATGCTTCTTTAGGATGTTATTGAGATTCTTCTCAACAAAGATCACCAGATACATTTGGCAGCAAAAGACCTGTGTAAGAACAACTGCCTGCACCTCTTGATATCAAAGCTCGAATGGCCTGGTAAAATGGTATCAAGGCTAAGAGCAGGAAAAGCGGTATAATAACCAAGTGTGAAACGAGGCAGTGAAAGGGACGGGACCTTTCTGGAAAGGGATTCTGCAACCCTGCTCTTAGTGCCACTAACTGCATTTTGAGAATCGACCCTTCCACAAGGAAAGAACATCTCGTACACGTGCTGAGGCCGTGCAGGACTAGCACCGAGGAGTAAAATAACTCCGTGAATATTAGGAGGGCCATCAAGTGCCAGTTGAAGAGCAGAGAGTAAACTGGAGATAGCATTCATCAGCTTTTCCAGCTTCTTGATGCCCCATTTCACCTCTCTCTTCCTCATGTTATGCTGCCTTTGCAATGATGCTTTTGATTCTTTCACCGAGACAGATTCCTGGAAGAACAACTACGGTGGTGAAGACGTACATTCCAGGTCCTATATATGTATCGTGTTAACTTACAAACGTACCAAACCTTTATATTCATCCTTTAAAGTATCAAACTCATCTTCAATATGCTGCAAAACCCTGGTAGGAATAAAAAATATTTAACATTAAATGTCAATTTATATCCAAGATCTAACGAAAGCAAAAATAGTAAAATGACATTTACTGTGATTGCTATTTTTTTGTCAGAAACTCTGCTTCTATGTATCCGTTCAATATATAGAATGCAGAATTTAGTGCACAAACTGAGTTTGCAGTCGAAAGTATAACTATGCCAAGGTTATGGTTTAAGGAAATATATCAATGACAAACGAAATATATTAATGCTCACAGCTTGTGAAGCTTATAACTGTTGTAACAATCACCAAGGCATAATTTAAAAGGTGTTCAAGTATCAGCATTAGATAGTAGAAGCACTATATTAAACTGTTTTTAACTATAATGCAAATGTGAGGAAATAAATATATTCTAAGTAATTATAAAATGTTTTTCAAATGTACATTGATTATCAAGAAAAATAGAGATGTTTTCCAGTTTTCTAATCGAAATTTCAAATACAAGGACATTAAAATAATACTAAACAAGCATGATCAAGCTAAGAATTTTTAAAAGTATGTTCTTTTGTCCTGTGCAGTTGGTGTTTGTGTATGTGTGGTCTTCCTTTTTTTTTGGGTGTGCGCGCGTGTAGCTTTGGTAGGTTGGTTAAAAGAAAGAAACCGCGAATAATAACTAAAACTGAAAATCTTCTGTGTAGTTGCCGACGATCTTTCATTTTTATTATTTTTCTTTTCTTTTCTTTTACTTATATTATTTTTGGTCGGGGTGATATGGTAAGTTAAATGGTGCCTCTCTGTACGGGATATCAATGCCAAGTGTCTAAGTGTCCTAAAGTGTCAAACATGACAAATATTATACATATGTATAAGGGGATGCCTACATAATACGGTAAATTGCGCTCAAACCCCTATACTATGGGGAACCTGTAACTAGGCACCCCAATTTTTGATACTAATACTGGGATCCCTGAATTACCCTCAAAATTCTAATTTAAGGGGATCTAAGTGTAGCTTACCGTTTATTAGCGGTCAATCTAGGAAATCTCAGTGTTATTCTTAAAGGGTCTCAGTATTAGTATAAAATTGGAGATATTAAGTTACATATATTTCATAGAACATGGATCTTAGTGCAATTTACCTTATATAAAATAATGTAAATAAAAATATAATTAATATAATATATCTATCCCGAATAGCAATAGTGTCCCTTTAATTCTCTGTGTTTTACATGCCAAATTGTCATGCTGTTGACATTGTCTGACCCAATGTTGGATGATTGTGGGAGTAAAAGAAACATTACGGTCATTACTTATTTCATATGCCTTCTTTACCATCTATGGATTCTTTTCAACATAATATGATAGGCGGGGGCCAGCCCAGGCACATGCCCCCCTGGATTGGTATAAATGTTAATAGGTACATACGTTTGACAGGTAAAAATGGAAATAGATCAATATATGTGCCCTCCCTCCCTAGTTTTAGCAAAAATGCACCTCCCTATATTTCTTGCATCAATCTCTTGCAGCTAACAAATTTGTTTCTCCATAATGATAGAAGCTATATTTGCTCATGACTGTTTAAGCCTTAATTGATAGAAATTTATTATATTTTTGTCATATTCATCTTTCTTTTTGATTGAAAATATCAAAAATTACTCCACTGAGATGGTGTAGGTTTTAAAACTTAGAATAGTAATATGAAAAAAAGGAAACAATCTACCCTTTCATTGCAATTTTATCAAAGTTATGAAATAAAAAATATGTTTTTTCTACGCTTTTATTTTTGAATGTCTATAGTTTTAGCTCCAAACATGCCTTGATTTTAAAATCCAAAAAACTGATTACAGCTTATAATTTAAACATGAAATTTTTCTTCTCATTTGATATTACTGTTTGGTAATATTTGGTGCTTTAAGCTAATTTGAGTGCGAATCATACCAACCAATTATTAGAAAAATGTCCTATTGTTGAATTTGTTTTATTGTGTTAATATATTTTACATAATCTAGTAGTTTGATCACAAACATGTATTCGATCATGCCTCCTGAGTTAAATTTCTGGCTCCATCCCTGCTTTTCAAATACTATTTATACTATTTCACCTTCTTCTACATATACCATACATTCCTTGCTCAGTTTACATGAGCCATGTCCGAGTCATTGGACACAAGTGTCTAAGGGCCAGTTCTTTTAGGTTGAAATGCTTGGTATGTTGAAGTGGTGAATAGTGTTGGATAGAGTAGAGTATTGTGTTTTTTGTGTGAAAGTGGGTTGTGAATGAGGAAGTTGGAATTGTGTGTGCGCCCTACACAACTTTATTGTGTTTTTTGAAGTTGGTTGTGAATGTTGTGAAAGTTGGAGGGTGAAAATTGTGAGTGGGATGTGGTAAGAATAGGGGAACAATGACCCCCCTTGCATTTGTGAATGGAATTGATATAAAAACCAATTATTCGTCTGGACCAAAATAACCGAACAATATCCCCCCTTACAATATGACAAACTACTTAAAATATCCCAAAAAAATTATTACTGTTCATTTTGAGATTGCCGTATTCTCTATGTTAACCAACAATAATTAAGTAAGAAAAAATTTCATACAATGATGATATTGTGATGCGTAAACCCAAAATACATCAACAATTTCAACATACCGTAAAGTGAAACAAAAAGTAGTCCAAGTACCAACCACCTCAAGATACCACAACCCTCGAAAACGACATCAAAGTCACAAATGTACATCTCCACATCAACTGATATTTTGATACAGCCGCATTAGTGTTAAACATCAATTACCAGAGCACAACGACAAACAAATAGACCAAATATTCCCCAGCATCAACATGATGATCCAACAAATATGGCTTAACAGTGTTTAACATCAACGCCTATTGTTATACATCAAAATTACATAAAAATATATTACAACTAAGAGAGCTAGCAGTCCGGTCTTAATGGAACGGTAATCGGATACGATGCTCTCCAACTGCCCAGTGGTCCGCTTAAGTAAACAGACAACAGTATCCAGCCGTCCCTCCATCTCTGACATCCTACTCTCGGTCAAAGGGGACGTCGAATTTACAGTAGTGGGCCTTCGGTCAAGCTCATCCATGTAATGCATGATAACCTGTCTGGATAACTCAGGGTGGGTGGGATCCTTCCATAGGAAGAATTTGCAGCCATTCTCTCGAGCTGGACAACTCCAAAATCTACGCCCAGGGTTTGCTCTTGTCCATGACGTCCTCCTCGGGACCTGAAGCCCACAATGGCATATCTTGATGTCATCAAAATCGGCATCAAAGTTGCCATGTGTCGCATCTCTCTGTCGAGATCGACAAGATGAGCTTGACTGCTGACTCATCAGTACCTGGTAAGAAAAAAAACCTCAGTAACATATAACAGGTTACATATAAAAAGTGCTAAATTTAAAATAAAGAGGGACCATCATACCTATGCAAAGCATTGAGCATTGGCATGGTAGGATGGCGGCAGCGTTCAGAACTCAGAACGAACAGTCAAACAAAAAAGAAGTCCAATTTCAGCAAGAGCAAAGAACAGGGACACACACAGAGAATATCAGGCAAATGAGCAGGCAAGCAGGACAGAACAAGTCCAAAAAATTCCAATGCTTAGATTTCATTGTACAGAAGGCCAGCAGCTGATATAGAAGTCCAATTTCAGGAAGAGCAAAGAACAGGCACAGAGTATTTAAGGCAAATGAGAAGGCCAGCAGGCCAGCACAAGGCCAAAAAAATACTACTGTCATGAATTGAAACCAACCATAACTGCTGCCCTCAGATAATTTATTCAATCATGGCCACTTTTGGTTGCTTGCAAGTGTTTCCTACAATATCTCCCCATTATTTCCCAATGCATGAATTGAAACCAACCCAGAATTCAGATATGAGCATGCTTAAACCACATTGTCATCATTGGGCAAAGCCCTCCAAGAAGAAGTTATGATTATCATCATTGGGAAGTTAGGAAACTAATTGCAAGCCCTTCTAGAAGAAACATAGTTCAAGGATCCACATTATCATCATTGGGCAGAAGCTAAAAAATATATCCAATTTTAGCAAGAGCAAAGAACAATGACAAACACAGAGAATTTCAGGCAAATGAGCAGGCAAGGAGGACAGAACAAGTCCAAAAAATGCAATGCTTAGATTTCAGGCAACAGAAGGCCAGAAGCTGTTATAGAAGTCCAATTTCAGGAAGAGCAAAGAACAGGCACAGAGTATTTAAGGCAAATGAGAAGGCCAGCAGGCCAGCACAAGGCCAAAAAATACTACTGTCATGAATTGAAACCAACCATGACTGCTGCCCTCAGATAATTTATTCAATCATGGCCACTTCTGGTTGCTTGCAAGTGTTTCCTACAATATCTCCCCATTATTTCCCAATGCATGAAT
Source organism: Scilla litardierei (assembly GCA_030789695.1). Lineage (NCBI taxonomy): Eukaryota > Viridiplantae > Streptophyta > Magnoliopsida > Asparagales > Asparagaceae > Scilla > Scilla litardierei. The sequence continues at coordinate 10,092,283 of CM061137.1, read as the reverse complement.
TGAAACCAACCCAAAATTCAGATATGAGCATGCTTAAACCACATTGTCATCATTGGGCAAAGCCCTCCAAGAAGAAGTTAGGATTATCATCATTGGGAAGTTAGGAAACTAATTGCAAGCCCTCCTAGAAGAAACATAGTTCAAGGATCCACATTATCATCATTGGGCAAAGGCAATACACCAAAGAAACACCAAAATATCCACATTAGCAATGAATGACACTAATTGCCAGCCAAACATATTGACGGATACGCAGTTTTCCACATAATCATCATTGGGGTTGTTCAGCCAAAGACAAAAAAAATTATATATCCTTGCAGCATTTTATAGAACTCCAGTATCAGGCATATCATTTGCTTGCATGGTACAGGACAATGACAAAAACAATGACAAATAAATTGAATGCATGCCAGCTAAATGACACACTCAGAGCATATAGCATATAGCAGGCAAACAACAGGACAATGACACACTCACACAACAGACCAAAGGATAGCATGATACAACAGTTAAATACATCAATGACACACTCAAACAACAGAATGAGTGCTAATTTGTCAACCTCAAGTGGGAATTTTGTTTTATAATACAAAACAAATGTACTACCATAAATATGGCATCCCCTTTCAGCATAACAATATACAAGAAGACTATTGAAATTCTGATGCAGATTGAGTGGTAATTTTTAAGACAAATTATGTAGTAGGTTTATGTTTGGATACTACTCTAACATCAAGAACAAAACCAACCAGCTTATCAGCAACAGGGCAAGATAATCTAAGTCGAGTGAACTTCAGGCTCAAGATATGAAAGATGCAGGTTTCCCCTATTGGGAAAATAATCAAACATGATACAAACTTACTCCAACATGATACAAACTTACTCAAACAACATAATATCAGCCACTTCAGTACTGTAATGAACAAATTGAAAATAAATCCATGTTTTATGAAAGTGAGACATCTAATACATCAAGATAATCAAACTGAGCAGCTTGGATACATAAGTAAACTGAGTCAGCGCAAATACACACAGAGAAATTCATGCAACAGAGCCCACATGCAAGCAGTCCAATTCATGCATTTTGCATTGTCACAATTAGAATAAAATGAGAGTTAAGATGAAGTTTGAAGTATACGATTTTGTTTACATTTTGTTTTTGTTTTTGTGTACCCATGTGAGCCCACAGCTGAAAGGGGATATCATTCCCCAGGTTCTTCACATATTAGAATAAATTGAGAGTCAAGATAAAGTGTCAATTATATGCTGACATAACAGCTTCAACATTGTATTTTTTTTCAGTTGAATACAAGATTGCAACATGCTAACTTCTTCTTGATCATGTGTAGACTGATGCATATCAGGCCACTGGATGCTATAATATCTTGTGCTCTGATTAGTCTATCATATATGAAGAACATGCATAAAACATACATAGAAATACATAGAAGAACCCGTATATGCCAGCATTAGGATTTTCTGTCATACAGATCAGTAGCATTGTAAAAGAACAAAGTAAACAATGTAGAACAATGTCGACAAATATGTACAAAGACATTGATGTAAAACAATGACAATATAAGCAATAACATTGTGGACAAATATGTACGACGACATTGATGTAAAACAATGACAATATCCAGCAATAACAGATCACACAATGAATGAAACAGCAGGCAAGCAGTCCAATTCATGCAACAGTACTTTGCTCACAATTAGACATACACACAAAAGTCAAGTGTGTGCTGAGAAAATGCAGAGGTAAGAAGAGAATTATCAGAATCTGCAAGGCTGATGGGCTGCCGCATGAAGCTACCTTGCTACATCAACAGTTTTTCAATATTTAGCCCTCAGATAATTTAGTTATACATGACCACTTCTGGTTGCTTGCAACTGGCTCCTACATTATCTCACCATTATTTCCCAATGCATGAATTGAATCCAACCAATCCCACTTACGAGCATGCTTAAACCAGATTATCATCATTGGGCAAAGCCCTCCAATCAGAATTTAGGAATCACATACAGTGGGAAAGTAGGAACCTCACTGCAAGCCCTCCTAGAAGAATTTCAGTTCAATACCCCACATTATCATCATTGGGCAAAGCCAATACACCATAGAAACACCAAATTGAGAGACAACCTAGGGCCTGTTCTTTTGGGGTTAAATTGTTATGAAAGTTGTGGGTTTTCACAATTTCACAATTCCAGCCAATACACCAAAGGAACACCAAAGAATTGAAAAAATTGTGGGCTCAAAATCATGCAACATCAGGCTAGCAGCCCAATTCATGCAACATCAAGCTAGCAGCCCAATTCATGCAACATCATGCTCACAATTAGACACACACACAAGGCAAGTGTGTGTTGAGAAGATGCATGAAGTTTGAAGAGAAAATAGGACACTCATAAGTAGACACACACACACACACAATTAGACACTCACAAACAGCATGCTCACAATGTTTAAGAGGAAAAAAGTCACAACTCCCACTGCAGCATGTCAATGCAAATGCAAAAATAAGGACTCCTTTCTTCACATACATCAAAGGTAATATTACCTACTAATATCCTACTAATATCAAATATCATATTGTCTTCATCCACCCATCCATCACATACATACATCAAATAACCTACTAATATCACAGCAAACATACATCAAATATCCTACTAATATCATACTGTCTTCATCCACCCATCCATCACTTACATCACATGTTATATTACAAAAGCATTGTTCAACCCATCTCCCTAAAAATACATCAAACCATGATATGTTACTCCCATCATTCACCTCCTTTCCCCTAAATCTTATGAATCCCTTCTTCACCCCAACCAATAACTCACATATTCCAGTCATCATCGTCGTCGTCCCCATCATCACCGGCCGCATCCCTAGCCCGCTGCATCTCTTCAACCTTAGATTGCACGTAGCGCTTCCTTGCCGCATCGGTTCAATTTACAAATCTACGCCCGTTTTTCTCATTGTCACTCAGTTGCATATACAACTTATCCAAAATTTCTGGTGAATACTCAGTCATTGCATACAACTGCTGAGAAAGAAGAGCAAGAGTGTTCGGGTAGGCACGCTCTATGGCTAATGCGACATGTCTGACATTGTCAACCATTTCCTTCAAGAGGTCAGGTTCATCCCTCAATGCACGACGACGCATTTTCTTTTTTCCAACGCCGGGGGGATTGCATGGCTTGTCCCTGCCTGCGATGGCCCCGTCGACGTAGGAGTGGGGATGTCCGCATAAGCCTCAAAGTCGGTGGATGCTTGTGAGTAGTTTGACGGACTAGCATGATCGCCGTGACTCTCATTATCTGGGACTCCAAACTCGTTATACACATTCTGGCGATGCTCACCCTTCGCCGCATCGTCGCCTATAACCAGCTTCAGATCGTCCAGCCACGGTATGGGGTGGTTGACATATTCCTTCAATCTATAGTTTGCCTGCATCAATAAAGAGCAAACAATGCATAGCATACTAAAATTACGTAATCCAAATTTAATTTCATATATGGATAGTGGAGAAGTTAATACCACGGGGTAAAATTAACCTAAAATCCTGTTCGTGATCGGTATATATCCTGAGAAAGTTGGATAGTTGCTCAGGATAACAACTTTCTCAGGATAGTGGAGCTGTTATACCTCGGGTTAAAAATAACCTAAAATAACAACTTTATTTTAGGTGATCAGTCAGTGATCAGTATATGAAATTAACCTAAAATCCTGAGAAATGCATAGCCTGTTCGTTTGGGGTTAAAACGCTAAGAAAGTTGTGGGTTTTCACTATTCCACCTACTGTAGCCCACGTTTACTCCCCACTTTCCCAAAACGTGTTCACCTACGCCCGCTGCTTTCGCAGCTGCTCTCGTCGCCGTGGCTTCAACATTCACGAGCTCGAAAACTCCGGGTTTTCTGGCGATTACAGCTGCGAATCTCGTTCTCGTGGGTCCCTCGTGCTTCCGATCACCCCTCTCCACAACCCAGCAGCCTCTCCATCTCACACGACCCCAACGGCTCCTTCAACGGTCAGAATTTTTTGAGGTTTGTCAACCCTAGATGGAGGAAAAGATGGGTTTTTTTTGGGGTTTCTTGCAAGATCTGAAGCTAGGGTTGCGATCTCTTCTTTGTTGCCTCTGTAAAGCCGAACCTAGGGTTGAGGTGGTGGGATTTGGACGAAAGACGAGGCTGTGGCTGTGCTGAATCATTGTTAGCGGGTTGATCATCTCCTGGATCTGAGGTATATTTGGGTCTGAGCCTCATATTTGCTCCTCTATCAGCTCTGATCACTGAGGTATAACAGCTCTCTTTTCTTTTCAAGCACTATTTGTCAAATTAGGGCAAGTTTTTAGGTTGAAGTGGTGGCTGTGATGTGATGCAAGAGTAGGATTTTCTTCGCTTTATAACTGAAAATGCTTGGGTGAACGATTATAGACGGATTTAGTTCGATGATGATTTCTTGCAACCTGTGGGTGGTATATATTATTTGCCACAACCCATACGGGAAGGCAAGATCGATGCCTTATAGTACACCAATCAATTTCAATCCCAATGAATCCGTAATTATGTCGGTTATATTGCAATAATTGTCCCATGATGAGACACACAAAGTGTGGATAAATTGATGGATTTAAAAATTAACAGAATTTATTTTGCACTTCGGAGGGCTCGGGGGTAATGATTGAATCGGTGTGAAAGTTGTGAAAGTTGTGACGGTATACGATTTTAATGTTTGAAGCATGAAATGTAATCAATTTTAATGTTTGATCAAGTTTCATTGATGAGATGAAATAAATTATGTTGGCTTGAAGGTAATCGATGCTGCATTTGGCTACCATACCAGAAATACTACGAGGTGCCAAAGTAATATATGTTGTTAAAGTCGGGAGATACTGTGGGAAATATTTCGTAAATATATGAACCCTACTTAAACGAGCCCAATGATGGGGCAAGTGCAGTGTGTATAAGGGGTTCGGGAGTTGGTAATTTGGTAGGGTATGCTTGACGTATGTCAAGAAACCACCAAAGAAAATTAATAGCTTAATCTGAGGGCAATTAATTACGGATTCATTCGGATTGGACATGATTGGAGGTGGATGATTAAGTTGGCGTTAAATTTATAAAGTCGATGGTATATGTTTACATGTAGCTAGTATACAATTTGTGATGTCACATGTAAATTGGTTTTTCTATTTATGAAGCATTATTATGTTAGCAGATTAGTGATGCCTTATCAATTCGCAAGTTGTTCTGTTTATATGTAAATTGCACTATTATATTATAACTGTATATGCCTTGTACAACGTATGATTGAATATATGTCAGATGCAAATAAGGGTATGATGGAGGAAAGTGGAGAAAGTCCGGTTCTTTCATTGTGTGCATCGGCCGCAGCTACTGTCATGTTTACCATCGTATTCCAGGAGTTATACGATGACGATAGTGCTCCCCATCTACCTAGGGAGCCTTCATCGATGCGTGATATACATAGAAAATCACACATGCGTCGAATTCTTTATGGTTCTGAAAGTAGTTGTTTACACTACTTAAGAATGCGGAGAGGGGCTTTTCTGAATCTTGCTACTTTAATGCGAGAAGGCGGTAGTCTCAAAGACAGTAAACATGTGTCAATCGAGGAGCAGTTGGCAATGTTTCTGCACATCGTAGGGCACAAGTCAAAGAACAGAGTGATGCAAGTTGATTTTATAAGGGCCGGGGCGACGGTTAGCAATTACTTTAACAAAGTAATGTATGCAGTATGTACCATTCGTGATAGGTTCATGAAGCAAGCAGCTAATGAGACACCAGCAGAGATACTTAATAATCCTAATTGGTTCCAATATTTCAAGGTCAGTTTTTATGAATATCTGGCTTTGGCGTTAGATGATGTATGGTTATGGATAAAGTGACCTTTAATGTTTACGGTGTAGGATTGCATTGGTATGATTGATGGAACACACATCGATGCCATGCTGCCTGCCAAACTCGTACCAAGATTTAGAGGACGTAAAGGGGTTACACAAAATGTGCTTGCAGCTGTAACACCTAACAAAAGATTCACCTACGTAATGGCCGGGCGGGAAGGATCTGCGAATGATTTCACTGTCCTTAAAGATGCGTTGTCATTACCCCCACCCCAAGGGCTGCGTGTGTATGAGGGTAATATGCAAAATCTTACGTAAATATCTTTTTAACTTAAGTATGCAACCATGTGAATATAAATAGGGTTTTATTTTTCGGTTGTAGGTAAATATTACTTATGTGATGCTGGATATACAACAATGCCTAGTTTCATATCTCCATACAGGGACGTTAGATACCATCTGAAGGACCATACTGATAGAGTGCCTAGAAATCGCAGAGAGCTGTTCAACCTAAGACATTGTTCATTAAGAACAAAGATCGAGTCAACTTTTGGCATTCTAAAGAACAAGTTTAAAATTTTGACGGCAAAGCCTCATTATCCATTCAAATCTCAGGTCGAAACCGTCCTTGCTTGCATAGTGTTGCATAATTATATCCAGATTGCCGATCCTCATGACCCACATTTACTTGAGGATGTAGATGAGATTGATGAGGATGGGGATGTGATGGATGAGCCGGATGACTCGATTATGGATCTTTCCCAACAGTTGCCCATACGTGAACAGACTTCCCAAAGGGATCAGTGGAAAAGTTGAAGGGAACAGATAGCGTGGGACATGTGGGTGGACTACTGTAACCTGCATAACAATGGAAACACTACCGAACGTGGGCTATGATGGAAGTGTGTAATGAATAATTTTAGTGAATTATGTTAATTTGAATGCTTTGTATAACAGTAGGATCTAAATGTTTGATTTGTTAGTTTATGCATGAGCTGTTGTGACATTATAATGCTTTTATCTGTTTACTTTATTTCTAATGAGTTGGAGTGTGATGATATGTGTGGTTGACAGAAGTATGTTAGATGATGTTTATTTCAATAAATATTTGTGGGTACATGTCATTGTTTCAAATATTGTGTTATTGTGGAAATAATAATTTTGTAGGCATGGATGGAGCATCACATGAAGGGCAGGGGAGTGATCATATGGCTCCTCTGCCTCCATATTACGACCCGGCTTACTATACACAGTGGGCCGAGGAAGCAAGGAGGCATGATCCTTTACTTGGTAGGCCAATGCCGCGTAGGCCAAGTGAGTATCAATTTCCACCGGCTATCTACCAAGGTGGTGGTTCTACCCTTCCATTTCAACAATACCCTGCGTATAGCTTGCCGCTGCCCATGCACATGCCACAACCACCGGGGTACATGCAAATGCTCCAAGGTGGGGGGGGGCTATACCCCCCATGGAGGCCAAGCATCAAATAGTGCTTTTGCCATGCCTTCACCACCAAGTGGGCATGGCACAACAGGTGGGAGTGACTCTTCAAGAAAGTCTGGACGGAGGGATTAAGGCATAGAAGTTTCTGTGTCAAGTCCAAGGAAGAAAAGCAAGAACCCATCAAAGAAGGGGCCGGTAAATAAAGTGTGGCTGCTTGAGCATGACATTGCACTAATTCCATTCCTTACCTCCCAAGCTCGTCAAGGCCTAAGAGCCGACAAGACCTTCAAGAATTCGGCCTTCACCGCTGCAGCCATCCATATAAATAAAATGTTTGGCACTGATTACAGTTGGGTGAATGTGAAAAATCATATGAAAGGGCTTCAAGGGCGTCTTAATGATGTGAATAAGTGCTTGGAAATAAGTGGGGCTGGTTGGTCATCGGAGCTGCAGATGATAGTCCTCGACCCAGAGACATATGCCACATGGGCCACGGTATTAACTTCTCCACTATCCATATATGAAATTAAATTTGGATCACGTAATTTTAGTATGATATGCATTGTTTGCTCTTTATTGATGCTGGCAAACTATAGACTGAAGGAATATGTCAACCACCACATACTGTGGCTGGACGATTTGAAGCTGGTTATAGGCGACGATGCGACGAAGGGTGAGCATCGCCAGAATGTGTATAACGAGTTTGGAGTCCCAGATAATGAGAGTCACGACGATCATGCTAGTCCGCCAAACTACTCACAAGCATCCACCGACTTTGAGGCTTATGCGGACATCCCCACTCCTACGTCGACGGGGCCATCGCAGGCAGGGACAAGCCATGCAATCCCCCCGGCGTTGGAAAAAAGAAAATGCGTCGTCGTGCATTGAGGGATGAACCTGACCTCTTGAAGGAAATGGTTGACAATGTCAGACATGTCGCATTAGCCATAGAGCGTGCCTACCCGAACACTCTTGCTCTTCTTTCTCAGCAGTTGTATGCAATGACTGAGTATCCACCAGAAATTTTGGATAAGTTGTATATGCAATTGAGTGACAATGAGAAAAACGGGCGTAGATTTGTAAATTGAACCGATGCGGCAAGGAAGCGCTACGTGCAATCTAAGGTTGAAGAGATGCAGCGGGCTAGGGATGCGGCCGGTGATGATGGGGACGACGACGATGATGACTGGAATATGTGAGTTATTGGTTGGGGTGAAGAAGGGATTCATAAGATGTAGGGGAAAGGAGGTGAATGATGGGAGTAACATATCATGGTTTGATGTATTTTTAGGGAGATGGGTTGAACAATGCTTTTGTAATATAACATGTGATGTAAGTGATGGATGGGTGGATGAAGACAGTAGGATATTAGTAGGATATTTGATGTATGTTTGCTGTGATATTAGTAGGTTATTTGATGTATGTATGTGATGGATGGGTGGATGAAGACAATAGGATATTTGATATTAGTAGGATATTAGTAGGTAATATTACCTTTGATGTATGTGAAGAAAGGAGTCCTTATTTTTGCATTTGCATTGACATGCTGCAGTGGGAGTTGTGACTTTTTTCCTCTTAAACATTGTGAGCATGCTGTTTGTGAGTGTCTAATTGTGTGTGTGTGTGTCTACTTATGAGTGTCCTATTTTCTCTTCAAACTTCATGCATCTTCTCAACACACACTTGCCTTGTGTGTGTGTCTAATTGTGAGCATGATGTTGCATGAATTGGGCTGCTTGCCTGATGTTGCATGAATTGGACTGGTGTATTTTTTCCCTTCCCAGGTACACTGAAATTTATTTGCTGCTCTGGCCATGCATCTGGCATTGCTGTAGCACTAGAATATGTGTTTGTGACTATGATTTTGAGCCCACAATTTTTTCAATTCTTTGGTGTTCCTTTGGTGTATTTGCTGGAATTGTGAAATTGTGAAATTGTGAAAACCCACAACTTTCACAACAATTTAACCCCAAAAGAACATGCCCTAGGTTGTCTCTCAATTTGGTGTTTCTATGGTGTATTGGCTTTGCTCAATGATGATAATGTGGGGTATTGAACTGAAATTCTTCTAGGAGGGCTTGCAATGAGGTTCCTACTTTTCCACTGTATGTGATTTCCTAAATTCTTATTGGAGGGCTTTGCCCAACGATGATAATCTGGTTTAAGCATGCTCGTAAGTGGGATTGGTTGGATTCAATTCATGCATTGGGAAATAATGGTGAGATAATGTAGGAGCCAGTTGCAAGCAACCAGAAGTGGTCATGTAAAACTAAATTATCTGAGGGCTAAATATTGAAAAACTGTTGAAGTGGCGAGGTATCTTCATGCGGCAGCCCATCAGCCTTGCAGATTCTGATAATTCTCTTCTTACCTCTGCATCTTCTCAGCACACACTTGACTTTTGTGTGTGTGTCTAATTGTGAGCAAAGTACTGTTGCATGAATTGGACTGCTTGCCTGCTGTTTCATTCATTGTGTGATCTGTTATTGCTAGATATTGTCATTGTTTTACATCAATGTCGTCGTACATATTTGTCCACAATGTTATTGCTTATATTGTCATTGTTTTACATCAATGTATTTGTACATATTTGTCCACATTGTTCTACATTGTTTACTTTGTTCTTTTACAGTGCTACTGATCTGTATGACAGAAAATCCTAATGCTGGCATATACGGGTTCTTCTATGTATTTCTATGTATGTTTTATGCATGTTCTTCATATATGATAGACTAATCAGAGCACAAGATATTATAGCATCCAGTGGCCTGATATGCATCAGTCTACACATGATCAAGAAGAAGTTAGCATGTTGCAATCTTGTATTCAACTGAAAAAAAATACAATGCTGAAGCTGTTATGTCAGCATATAATTGACACTTTATCTTGACTCTCAATTTATTCTAATATGTGAAGAACCTGGGGAATGATATCCCCTTTCAGCTGTGGGCTCACATGGGTACACAAAAACAAAAACAAAATGTAAACAAAATCGTATACTTCAAACTTCATCTTGACTCTCATTTTATTCTAATTGTGACAATGCAAAATGCATGAATTGGACTGCTTGCATGTGGGCTCTGTTGCATGAATTTCTCTGTGTATTTGCGCTAACTCAGTTTACTTATGTATCCAAGCTGCTCAGTTTGATTATCTTGATGTATTAGATGTCTCACTTTCATAAAACATGGATTTATTTTCAATTTGTTCATTACAGTACTGAAGTGGCTGATATTATGTTGTTTGAGTAAGTTTGTATCATGTTGGAGTAAGTTTGTATCATGTTTGATTATTTTCCCAATAGGGGAAACCTGCATCTTTCATATCTTGAGCTGGTAGCTGAAGTTCACTCGACTTAGATTATCTTGCCTTGTTGCTGATAAGCTGGTTGGTTTTGTTCTTGATGTTAGAGGAGTATCCAAACATAAACCTACTACATAATTTGTCTTAAAAATTACCACTCAATCTGCATCAGAATTTCAATAGTCTTCTTGTATATTGTTGTGCTGAAAGGGGATGCCATATTTATGGTAGTACATTTGTTTTGTATTATAAAACAAAATTCCCACTTGAGGTTGACAAATTAGCACTCATTCTGTTGTTTGAGTGTGTCATTGATGTATTTAACTGTTGTATCATGCTATCCTTTGGTCTGTTGTGTGAGTGTGTCATTGTCCTGTTGTTTGCCTGCTATATGCTATATGCTCTGAGTGTGTCATTTAGCTGGCATGCATTCAATTTATTTGTCATTGTTTTTGTCATTGTCCTGTACCATGCAAGCAAATGATATGCCTGATACTGGAGTTCTATAAAATGCTGCAAGAATATATAATTTTTTTTGTCTTTGGCTGAACAACCCCAATGATGATTATGTGGAAAACTGTGTATCCGTCAATATGTTTGGCTGGCAATTGGTGTCATTCATTGCTAATGTGGATATTTTGGTGTTTCTTTGGTGTATTGCCTTTGCCCAATGATGATAATGTGGATCCTTGAACTATGTTTCTTCTAAGAGGGCTTGCAATTAGTTTCCTAACTTCCCAATGATGATAATCCTAACTTCTTCTTGGAGGGCTTTGCCCAATGATGACAATGTGGTTTAAGCATGCTCATATCTGAATTCTGGGTTGGTTTCAATTCATGCATTGGGAAATAATGGGGAGATATTGTAGGAAACACTTGCAAGCAACCAGAAGTGGCCATGATTGAATAAATTATCTGAGGGCAGCAGTCATGGTTGGTTTCAATTCATGACAGTAGTATTTTTTTGGCCTTGTGCTGGCCTGCTGGCCTTCTCATTTGCCTTAAATACTCTGTGCCTGTTCTTTGCTCTTCCTGAAATTGGACTTCTATATCAGCTTCTGGCCTTCTGTTGCCTGAAATCTAAGCATTGCATTTTTTGGACTTGTTCTGTCCTCCTTGCCTGCTCATTTGCCTGAAATTCTCTGTGTTTGTCACTGTTCTTTGCTCTTGCTGAAATTGGATATATTTTTTAGCTTCTGCCCAATGATGATAATGTGGATCCTTGAACTATGTTTCTTCTAGAAGGGCTTGCAATTAGTTTCCTAACTTCCCAATGATGATAATCCTAACTTCTTCTTGGAGGGCTTTGCCCAATGATGACAATGTGGTTTAAGCATGCTCATATTTGAATTCTGGGTTGGTTTCAATTCATGCATTGGGAAATAATGGGGAGATATTGTAGTAAACACTTGCAAGCAACCAGAAGTGGCCATGATTGAATAAATTATCTAAGGGCAGCAGTCATGGTTGGTTTCAATTCATGACAGTAGTATTTTTTTGGCCTTGTGCTGGCCTGCTGGCCTTCTCATTTGCCTTAAATACTCTGTGCCTGTTCTTTATTCTTCCTGAAATTGGACTTCTATATCAGCTTCTGGCCTTCTGTACAATGAAATCTAAGCATTGGAATTTTTTGGACTTGTTCTGTCCTGCTTGCCTGCTCATTTGCCTGATATTCTCTGTGTGTGTCCCTGTTCTTTGCTCTTGCTGAAATTGGACTTCTTTTTTGTTTGACTGTTCGTTCTGAGTTCTGAACGCTGCCGCCATCCTACCATGCCAATGCTCAATGCTTTGCGTAGGTATGATGGTCCCTCTTTATTTTAAATTTAGCACTTTTTATATGTAACCTGTTATATGTTACTGAGGTTTTTTTCTTGTCAGGTACTGATGAGTCAGCAGTCAAGCTCATCTTGTCGATCTCGACAGAGAGATGCGACACATGGCGACTTTGATGCCGATTTTGATGACGTCAAGATATGCCATTGTGGGCTTCAGGTCCCGAGGAGGACGTCATGGACAAGAGCAAACCCTGGGCGTAGATTTTGGAATTGTCCAGCTCGAGAGAATGGCTGCAAATTCTTCCTATGGAAGGATCCCGCCCACACTGAGTTATCCAGACAGGTTATCATGCATTACATGGATGAGCTTGACCGAAGGCCCACTACTGTAAGTTCGACGCCCCCTTTGACCGAGAGTAGGATGTCAGAGATGGAGAGACGGCTGGATACTGTTATCTGTCTACTTGAGCGGACCACTGGGCAGTTGAAGAGCATCGTATCCTATTACCGTTCCTTTAAGACCGGACTGCTAGCTCTCTTAGTTGTAATATGTTTTTATGTAATTTTGATGTATAACAATAGGCGTTGATGTTAAACACTGTTAAGACATATTTGTTGGATCATCATGTTGATGCTGGGGAATATTTGGTCTATTTGTTTGTCGTTGTGCTCTGGTAATTGATGTTTAACACTAATGCGGATGTATCAAAATATCAGTTGATGTGGAGATGTACATTTGTGACTTTGATGTCGTTTTCGAGGGTTGTGGTATTTTGAGGTGGTTGGTACTTGGACTACTTTTTGTTTCACTTTACGGTATGTTGAAATTGTTGATGTATTTTGGGTTTACGCATCACAATATCATCATTGTATGAAATTTTTTCTTACTTAATTATTGTTGGTTAACATAGAGAATACGGCAATCTCAAAATGAACAGTAATAATTTTTTGGGATATTTTAAGTAGTTTGTCATATTGTAAGGGTGGATATTGTTCGGTTATTTTGGTCCAGACTAATAATTGGTTTTTATATCAATTCCATTCACAAATGCAAGGGGGGTCATTGTTCCCCTATTCTTACCACATCCCACTCACAATTTTCACCATCCAACTTTCACAACAACATTCACAACCAACTTCAACAAAAAAAAACACAATAAAGTTGTGTAGGGCCCACACACAATTCCAACTTCCTCATTCACAACCCACTTTCACCCAAAAAAACACAATACTCTACTTTATTCAACACTATTCATCACTTCAACATACCAAGCATTTCAACCTAAAAGAACAGGCCATAAGTGTTTGAGAACGTGACATGACAAAATTATCTTAAAAAATAAAATGTAGTCTCATTGTAACACTGTTATCAATCTTTTTAATTATGTTAAAAATTTCTTGATAGACTTATCCAATGTTTTTAATAAAATAAAGTTTGAACAAATTCTTGTCTGCTATTATTATTTTCTCTATTATACCAAACACAATGGCATGATTAAAAGCAGACTTTAAGGGATTTGGGATTTTACTGGAAGCCCTTAAAAATTCTTCTAAGAAGATAACCAAAGCACACAAGAAAAAGATGACGGTTTGCGATAAAGACTTGCTACCCGAATCCATATTAAATAGTCATGTTAGCACATTCTTCCATTCTTCGGTCATCCTAGCTTAACTTATCGTATATGGATATGGTGTCAACATGTTGCTACAGTTAACTGTCAGCATCTTGAGCTTTGCGGTGTGCATCATCCACCTTCTAGATAACCTCTAGTGCATTGCAACAACAAAATGTAACATCGTAAACTTTTAATGCAACAATATACAATTTGTTTGACATCCCCGTTTAGTTCTTGTCTCGCTAAGAGTTAAAACTCCCTCAGTATCCCCATCTACTAACCTACTTCCCATTATTAAATTAGTGTTCCTTTTAAGTCAACGAAAGGTGAATTAGCGGTAGAGGTAGAAGAAAACTTTGAATGGAGCTTTTGTTTCACTTAGTCTCTAGAGCTAATAATATGAATCAAAAATGTTGTGGATTGGAATACACATAACTGACTAGTCAAAATTAATAATATTTATCTTTTCAAAACAAATTTAAACTCCATGTACAAAATCCTAGCAAAAATCTCAGATTTCAAAGAATATGAAGCAACTCATACGAGCACAGACTGCTAGCTCAAGAACATACCCAAGAAATGAAAAACAATCCCAAAGCAATCCATCCACTGATCGGGCACTTACCGTCATGTAGACCTAAAAATTGATGACTAAGAAAGAATTATTAAGGTGCTAGAGTCTATGGTGATTCACGAAACCCTTCGTTGTGACCATTATCCCCGTAAAGGTCCTTCTACCATTTCTACCCTAAGGGCATGTTCTTTTGTCAAAAAGTTGGGAGAGAAAGTTCAAATTTTTACTGTTTATGCACTATTTATCTACAGTTTAGTGGAATCCTTGATTGGGTTTTATTTGCTTGTTCTTTTGCATCTCAGAACGTGGAGGGGGAAAGCTGATGTGGTCTCAGCTTCTAGGAATCTTGCCTGATTTTTGTGGCCGCCGTAAAAACCGGGGAATACAAGAGAATCCCACAAACAAGTGGGACCCTGCTCTCTCCGTGCCCAGCGCTGGGCAGCGTTTGCTTTTTTTCTTTTTTTTATTTCGTTCCAACTCGGCCAAACAAAATGGTGGGCCCCTAATATAATCACATGATTTTACTCTTTTTGTACTCGTTTAAGTATAATAACTAATTAATTAATTTAGATTTAAGTATTTGTTTAGGTTTAAATAGAACAAATTAAATTTGAGTGGACCCCACACCACTTTCCACCTCCAACTTTCTTCAACCAAAAGAACACACTACACGGAGTGAACGCCACCTCAACTTTCCAACTCCACAATCCAACCCCACTTTCCAACAAAAGAACACACTGCACCAAATTTCTCTCTCATCAGATTCCACATTTCTCAACTTTCCCACTTTATACTTTCCAACAAAAGAACATGCCCTAAGTTCATCTACTAGAAACAACTACTAAAGGTAAGTATCTTGTTTAGGGCATCATCTCTTCCAATGACATAACACGCCCATCTTTTTAACTTTGAACTTGGACCGAATAATGCGGCCTTCATCAATACTATCTAGGCCAATAAAGCAAAACATTGAGCTACTCTAGACCTTGTTTCTATATGTGCTTTAGCATCCATGGGTGCCCAATTTTCATGGCCATGGAACATTCGCTCTTTAACTCTCTCACACCGGAAAGCAATGACTCTGCTGTCCTTTATACTCATTGTAGTTAAGTAACCTATTTTTGACTAATACATTAGGAATATGAGAATAATAGTTCTGAATATGAAAAATGAGTCAATGTGAGTCATGCTACGGCAAAACATCGCAAAAATCTCAAAAGGGGCCAAAAGTGACTAGGTTTATTGAATCTTGATCTTTAAAAACTTAAAATTGATACAGAATTTTCAATCCCCCCAACCCGGCGGTCGTTGCTGTATAATGCTGACTAATAAAATGGAGCAAGCACAACAGATAACTAACTAAAGAAGTGATTCCATAACAATAAATTCAAGCAATAGAAAAGGAAATGAGCTGCCTTTAAAGCAGAAGAAGAGGGATAATTAAAAACAACAAACACCGCACAAATCTTTCCAACGCCCCAAATCATTCAACAATTAAATTTACAGTACGGAAACTTTCCATCAATTTAGCATCTGTAACGAGAAGTAAAAGAGAGATAGATAACTGGAGAGAGGCTTAGGGTTTCGTACGCGGGGATCTGATGGTGCATGAATAGGACGAATCCGATCATCTCCTTGACGATGTGGAACACCTCCGACGGACCCAAGCTTTCGGCGCTCGTCTCTATCTCCGTAAACCCTAACCCTAATTCGTTTCCTTCTCCTCCTCCTCCTCCTCCTCCTCCTTCGCCCGTCGATTCCATTTTTAAAAAAATGCGAGCCGTTGAGTGGCTTTTTGCCGAGCCCTGCAGATTTGAAACGTTAAGATGGGGGGCTCCGGGTAGGTCCTTCACGAGTTGGACCGTTTGATGGTCCAACGCAATGACAACCGTCAAAAAAGTATTGATGTCTGAAAAGTATTGATGGACACTAAAGATTTAGCAAAAAATGTACCTAAGAACGTGCGCAGGTAGAATTACCTGCGCACGCCCCCTCTGTTCGGTGTTTGTAAATATTTTTTTTTTGAATTTTTTTTTGCAGTAGCTAGATATACTTGTTATGAAGCTCCCCACAAAATTTCAGGTCAATCCGACACCGTTTGAGCCTCCGTTCATCGATTTCAAAAACGTTGCGCAAAACTGTCCAAATTCTGGACAGTTTTGCGCAACGTTTTTGAAATCGATGAACGGAGGCTCAAACGGTGTCGGATTGACCTGAAATTTTGTGGGGAGCTTCATAACAAGTATATCTAGCTACTGCAAAAAAAAATTTCAAAAAAATATATTTAGAAACCCCGAACAGAGGGGGCGTGCGCAGGTAATTCTACCTGCGCACGTTCTCAGGCACATATACTGCAATTGGACACCTTAGATAGTGACACCATGATAGGCCCGATACATTAGATTAGAGACATCATATTAGTTTAGTTGGTTTCACATTTATTATTGAATTTGATGTAAACCACTTTTACTATGCTTGACATTTGCTGCATGATTTATCATTTTACTAGAAAAGACCCCGTGCACCCATGCACGGGAAAAAAAAATTCGAAGGGGTAAAAAAACAAATCGAATAAACACCCAGAGTGAGTGAGTGAGTGTGTTGGGAGTGTCCAGTGGTAAATAGGAGCAAGTGGGTGGGCTTTCTTGCAAAAGGAAAAAGGTGTGATGAGGTGGCCAAATCCTCACCACATCCTTATCAAGATTAAATCCTAGCCATCCTTCTATCAACCTCTTTATACATCATGCTGACATCATCTTGTCCCAGTCAGCCCTATTTGTCTTTTAATATATAGATTTGTTTCATGTCCTTGCTTCTATATGTTTTTATATCAATAAGTATAATAATATGTATATTGTTTGATTTTCTTTGGGGACTTATGGAGTTTATCTCGCTGACGACATTCATGTTTTCTTGATAAGTGTCGATCAAGTTCTGAGAACGTGCAGTTTAAGGTTGACTCTTTGGATCAGGTAAACGGGGAGGTGCATGCATTTTCTGAGGATTGGGTTTTGTTAGTTTTATTTAATTTATGTTTGGTAGCTTCAAATAATGTATATACTAATTTTGTACTGATACGACTGTTTCGGAGAGGCCCAAGAAGCAGAGTCGCGAGGCCCGGCCATGAACGGGAAGCCCACGAACAAGGTTGGGCCCGCCTGACATAGCTCACGAATAAAGCTCGAGGCCCGACCAATCTGCCCCCAGGGATCCACGATTGGCTCGTGCTCCTTGGAGATGGCCGTTCCTTTAAACCTGCAGCCCCTTAATGTCCATTAAGAGCCCCATTAGTAAATGCCTCCCCACGATGCACGTCGAGGCGGGGAAGAAGGCGAATCGCATGGGCATGAAAGGGGGCGGACGAGGAACGTGGGTCGGGGGCAATCGTGGCGAAGACCCTATAAAAGGACCGGAGGGACAATGGAGCAAGTGATCTGACCCCATGTATACTGATCTGAGGTACACCATCAACGACCTTGGTTTTCCTCCATTACTTCTCCCTCCCCCTGCTCGTGTCGTGGGTCAACGTATCGATCTCCTCTCGAGTCGAATCAACCCCGCCGAGTACTTTTCAGACCCTGATCTGACTTAGGCATCGGAGAGGATTCGGCCGAAACCAAGGTCCGGCCACCCTGACGAGTATCTCGTCTATTTAGGAAGAATCTGACCGAGGCGCCGAGGCTACCCCTCAGCGCACGCCGACCACTCTCGCTGCAAGCGGGTGTGGTGATCGACCGAAGAACAAGCTCCAAGGGAAGCGCCGAGGCTACCCCTCGACGCACATCCAATCGAGACCGAGCCCATCGAACAGAGCCGAGGCCACCCCTCAGCCCTGCTTCAGCCAAGGCCCGACGCTCGACCTCGATTCCATCTCCGACCCACGCAGAGCGCACGTGAGCTTGGCGTATCCAAGGGATCCCAACCGACCCCTTGACCACGTTGACCCAACAGTCGTTGGTCAACGATCCAGTGGTGAGAAAACACCCGTAAACATATGGCGCCGTCTGTGGGAACCGAAGCAGGCCCACATCAAACCACCGGAATGGAACCAATCTGCAATGGCGCGGGGCGCATGCCCCCCATCCAAGAGGAGGGAGACTACATTCCCCCCCAGAACCAGCTCAGCCACACCACCGAGGGGACAGGCGAGTCCCGATCGGTCACCCAAGAACAACTCCGCACCTTCGCCCAGGAGACCAACGCCAACATCCAGACATTGGTCGCAACAATTCAACAGCTCGTCGGCAACTCGCCCATCCAGGGAGATGGGGTGGGTGAGGCTCACCGTTGGGGAGGGAGTCACCAACCCGTGCGGTCCGCTGTGGTCACCAACCACGGGAACGGGGTGCCCAACCTGGAGCGGCGACTCACTATGTCAGGCTTCAACCCAGCACGGTCTCCCACCCCCACCTTGTTGCGCGAGGGAAACAAGAGGGGCTTCGAGCAATCTGAGGGCGAGTCGGTGACTGCCTCGACTAGACGATCATATTCGTCCAGGCACCGACGGCACGATTGCCAAGACTTGGGGGAAAGGTCCCAGCGGAGCGGAAGTCCCCGCCGGAAGCAGGACAGGCGAGAATACCGGGGCGAGAAAGGGGACGCACCCAGATCAAGCCCCACCCCCAGTTTAGCGGGGGCGCGAGGGACAGCCAAGCATGAACCTGCCCCCCCATTGCCACCGCCTGAGCACGAGATAAACGAAGGAGGGCGGCCGGGGGGCGTTAATGGTGAACGGTGCCCCCTAACCCGGAGGATAACTGAGTCATGGGTGCCCTCAAGTTTCAAGGTGCCGACGTTGGAGAAGTACGACGGCACGGGCGATCCCGTTGACCATGTGATGGACTATGAGGGGGTCATGGCATTCCAGGGGGCGGACGACACCCTGCTCTGCAGAGGCTTCTATTCCACCCTCCAGAAAGCAGCAAGGACATGGTATCACAGCCTCCCCAATCGCTCCATCGATAGCTTCGAGGAGCTCACCCAGTTGTTCTGCAGGCAGTTCGTGGCCGGGCTACAGGTAAAGCCAGACTCAGAACTCTTGTTCAATGTGGTGCAGGGTCCCGGAGAATCCCTGAGGCACTTCATGCGTCGCTTCAACATGGAACGACTGAACGTGCAGAGCTGTCCCGAGCTGGTCGTGAAGACGGCCCTGAAGAAAGGATTACGGCATAGAGGCCTGAAGAAATCGCTACACAATGATCCTCCCAAGGACCTCGCCGGGGTCATGGCGTGGGCCGAGTGCTTCATGCTTACGGAAGAGTCCTTGGCCGTCGACGACGGAAAGACCAAGCGAGGATCGAAGCGCGACGAAGGTGAGTGCCGCGGCTCGGAGGAACGTCGACAGGAAAAGAAGGCCAGAGGAAAGCAGCGGAGGGAAGAGCCACGACACACCCAACTGAACGCTGCCCCGAACGTTGTCCTCGCACACGCCCAGGAGGGGCGCATGAGCCGGCCCCCTCCGAGGATGAAGAGAGGCGGGAGAGACGAAGAGAAATACTGCAAATATCACAAGGACAACGGCCACGACACCGACGACTGCTGGCATCTGAAGAAAGACATAGAAAAGCTGGTGAGTCGAGGGCACTTGAAGAACTTCACTGTAACGGCCGGTATTTTACGTGTGCGCTAGTATTTTACTTCCGATTGTCCAAGTGTTTTTGTCCGTGGAGTCGACGCGAGCGCGTCTAACTTTGTCACCGTAGTTTAATAGTTACTATGGTTATTTAATTTACTAATTACTTTAACTAAATTATTTTACTAATTACCAATAATTATTAACCTACCATTAATTACTTTAGGTAATTAGGTTAATTAATTAGTTAATTTCCCTCCCCCACGTTCTTCTCATCCCAACCAGATGCATCCCCCTTCATTAACTCTAAACCTAACTTTTGACTAACCCCTCCCCGTTAATGAACCCTGTCCCACATGCTCCTTCATTCTGTCTCCTCCCCCTCTCCTTAAAGCAACAGGCAACCAACCATCATCATCGTCGTCGTCGTCACAATCCTCCATCAACATCTCCTCCTCCACTTTCAGCCATCCCTCAGCCACCATCAACCACAACAACAACCCATTCCCCCAAATCAGCCACCACCTCCATCACAAACCAACCACAAACAACCAACCAAATCTGAAAACCATTTCAGATTCAGACCAAGGGGAAGAACTCAAAAGCAAATAATTTTCAGAATCAAAAACCAAATCAAAACAAAAATCCTTCAAATTCAAACCCTCTTCATCCTTCTTCCTCTTCCTCCTCCTCCCTTGGCCGAGCCCCTCGCATCGCCGGAGATCCCGCAGGCCGCCGGCCCCCTGCCCTAGCCCGCCTGCGCGTGCCGCCCGAGCCCCACAGCCGCCCACCCGCCGCCGCCCCCCTGCCTTGTGCCCCCGCCGGATCCCGCCCCAGCCCCTAGCGCCGTCGCCCCGAGCCCCCGCTGACCCCGCCGGAAGCCGCCCGCGCCGCCCCTGCCTCGCGCCGCGTCACCCCAGGCCGGACCCCCTTGGCCGCTACCCCTTGCGTCGGATCCCCCTGCAGGCATCAAGAAACAAAAAAAAAGAGAAGAAGAAGAAAGAACGAGAAAGAGAGACACAGAGAGAGGGTAAGATGTTATGATGTTATAAAGTTAAGATAAGGTTTATTAATAATATATTTTAGTTAAGTTATAATTATTTTATAAGTTATTTTATAAGTTTAGTTTATTTTAAGTTATAAAGTTAGATAAGTTGATAGGATAATATATAAGATATTATTATAAACTTATATAAGTTATATTTTTATAAAGTTTAGTTATTTTATATTAAGTTATTAGTTATTCAAGCTTAAGTTAAGATTTTTAAATTAAAGTTTCTTATATAATTTAATTAAGTTAAGTTTTAACAACATGTTATCAGTAAATAGTTATAAGTTAGTGTAACTTGCCTCTTAGCCTTTTTCGTGTAACTAACTCGTTCGTAACGTGTGAACCAGGTACCCCAACCACTGACAAAGAACGCGCCTTTTGCTACAAGGCAAACGGTAACTCATCGTACCCTTGACATGGGTCTTAAAAACAAAAACAAATGCATGCCAACCTAGTTTTATTTCATTATCACAGTGTTTCCATTTTTAAACTGCTAGCTAAAATTGCACAGTATCGTAAGGGAAGCAGAATTGGGCTACTTGACATGATTGACAGAAAATTGTGACTGGAAATGTAAAATTGCACTGACACTGGGTTTTGGGGTAACTTATAATGGCGAGGGTACGGGAGCGACTAGTCCAGACTTTGTTGTCACTGTGCGGGTTCTAGCAACCCATAACAGTGCCGGTGACAACCATCACAGATCACAGATCACAGATTATTGCACAGTACTCGGAGAATTGGTTCGCCCGGGTAGCACCCGCGGCAAGAGTTGGCCTCTTGGTTGCTTACTGTACCTCGCATTATAAGTCACAGTCTAGGTAAAGGCACAATTAGACTCTCGCATCATAGTTACTTTTATCATTGCACCTTTAACTGCTAGAAATTGTTGATAGCTGTAAAACTGCGAAGTTTACTTTTTCTGCTCATTTTCTCTTACTATTATTGATCGTACTTTATCTCTTTTCTTTAAAATTGCCATGCTTGTATATTTGTTTCAATATCCATGTATAGAGATACTTTGAGTTACGTCTGATCCTGGCGACCCTTCTCTTTGTGGTGGACTCGCCAGATATCTCACAGGTCGAGGAATTTGCACCAGAGGCCGCAGACGCTGAGTTTGTGGTTGAGTACGACCAGCAGGACCAGCAGGACCCTGTGTATTGAGAGTGACTGTGAGAGATTTGCTATGTTGCTTTCAGTGTGGATTGATGTATCTTTTGTATTCTGTTGTATTTTCCTTTCCTGTTAGCTGCTGGGTTGTAATAAGGTTGTAAAACCACTTTCATTATCAGTATTTTGGCGTATTTCTGCAACAGAGCTTGTGTTGACTTCATTGGTGCCTAGCAGGACTTGTGCATGTCCAAACAGTAACGGGCCACGTAAGTGGGTCGTTACATTCACCGACGACCCCGCCCTCGGGGGAGGGGACGTCCAAGCAGCCGGACAAGGGAAAGAAAGTAAACGTAGTCCAAGCGCCCTTGCGCATCATCGAGTGAGCGGATAGGACAGACGGCCGCACCCTCACCGGGGGAAGGCTCTCCTGCCCTAGCTCCCTCTGTTTTTTGTTTTTCCTCCAAATGTAATGGACCATGGAAAGAAAGAAGGTCCCTGTTGGTACAAACACAACTTCTTTTCCGCATTTGGTTGAATAGCCGCTTCAAAACACGATAAAGAATTCGATCTCCTCTCCCAGAGGACCGCTGTCACTCGACAGACCGGAGGTCGCCCACCGAGCCGATCGACCGTAAGGCTGGGGGCAGATCCCCCAGCAGGTTGATCGGGAAACTCGTCCATAAGTCTAGGGGAAACTCCCCCAGCAGACTGGCCCTGCGGTCGGCCCTAAGCCGGAGAGCAACCCTCCCCGGGCCCACCGAACCGATCAGCCGTAAGGCTGGGGGCAACTCCCCCAACAGGCCGATCCATGAACTCGTCTGTGAGTCTAGGGGAAACTCCCCCAGCAGACGGACTCAGTGGTCGGCCCTTGGCCGGAGAGCAACCCTCCGCAGGCCCGCCGAACCAATCGGCCGTAAGGCTGGGGGCAACTCCCCCAGCAGGTCGACCCGTACACTAGCTCGTAAGGCTGGGGGCAACTCCCCCAGCAGGCGGGGACATCGGTTGATCGTAAGCCGAGGGGTAGCTTCCCTCGCTAACCGAACGATCCACCCGCTCGTAAGGCTGGGGGTAACTCCCCCAGCAGGCGGGGACATCGGTCAGTCGTAAGCCGAGGGGTAGCTTCCCTCGCTAACCGAACGATCCGCCCGCTCGTAAGGCTTGGGGCAACTCCCCCAGCAGGCGGGGACATCGGTCGGTCGTAAGCCGAGGGATAGCGTCCCTCGCC
The DNA here is from genome assembly GCA_030789695.1 of Scilla litardierei. Classification (NCBI taxonomy): domain Eukaryota; kingdom Viridiplantae; phylum Streptophyta; class Magnoliopsida; order Asparagales; family Asparagaceae; genus Scilla; species Scilla litardierei. The sequence goes on along the minus strand of CM061137.1, from coordinate 10,068,731 downwards.
AACCGAACGATCTGCCCGCTCGTAAGGCTAGGGGCAACCCCCCAACAGGCGGGGACATCGGTCAGTAGCAAACCGCGGGGCAGCCCCCTCGCCGACCTAATAATCCACCCGCTGGAAATGCCGGAGATGACTCCCCCAGCGAAAGAGGTAATCGGCTGACCGTAAGCCGAGGGGCAGCCTCCCTCGTCGACCAGCCGATCCGAACGACTACGAGACTGGGAACAACCCTGCCACGTGCGAGGAAACTATCCAAACAAACCAACTACTGAAAATAAAGGAAAACTACGACAAAATAGACGAGGGCGCCAATAAGGTCCTAACCCCGGATGCCAACGGGGTTCGGTGTCCTAAAGACCCCTCCCCCCCACGAGCTATAAAGGATTGCCGACGAACTATAGAATTCGCAGCCAGTTCAAAGCACAGTCAAAGACCAAAAAGGCTGAGGGCCCCGACAGGGCAGAAGACCCCCAGCGACAAAGGAGATATATATATAAAATCGTTCAAAAGTACAAAGAGAGGGGAGGAACAAGATACAAAGTCCTAAGGCCCCGGGGCACGGGAGGAAGCATCCTCAGGCTCCTCGCCTTGCTCGGAGCTCGGAGGAACAACGGCCAGGAGATGCTGCCGGGCATGCTCCGCAAACCGCCGGAAGGAGTCCCGGACAACGCCAACGATCCGGGGGGCAAGAAGGTCCGCATAAGAGCTGAAGGCATCCCTAAGGACCTCCGTGATCTTTTCCCTCAGGATCCCACCGACGCCCCTCTCCACCTCGTCGACGAATCGGGTCATCTGGCGCAGGTCCACCAGCTCACTCCGGAGATCGCTCCTCTTTTGCCGGAACGCCTCTTCCGCCTCTCGGGCCAACCTCTGATCATCGTCCAGCTCCCCCCGGAGGTCCCTCACTTGAGCCTCAAGCTCGTCTACCCGACGTCTGAGATGCTGCTCAACCCAAAAATGTGCTTCTCTCAAGCGAAAGAGTCCGTACAAGTAATATAATCTGGGAGTCCAGATGTCGAATCCTCAGGAGAAAATCTGTTGCAACCACAAAGCTCAAATCAAATAGAGACTCAACGAAAAGAGACTAACCACTTATGATGACGATGGTTTCAATGGGTTTGATCGTGGTTTTTAGTACGTGAACAATTCATGCAAATAAAGTTTCGTGTATAAAAATATATATGAGAAGTATGCACATTGTATGGGTTCATTAGGATCCATGATTCGTATTAATTTGGTTGATTAAATATAACTCAATGAATTCTCTTTTTGAGAGCAATTCACCGGAAAATACCCTTGTGGGGATTAAAACACAAAATTCAATACAATCGTCGCTAAAGTTTTAGTCTTTTAAATATAAGCGATGAAAGTTCCTTTTGGGGAAATCAAAACTCACCCTTGTGAGGTGATCATCTACTAAATCACGTTCTTTTGGAAGATGAAGAGTAGATTTAAAAATAAAGACTACAACTTTATCAACGCGACAATTTTAGCACGACAATTCAACCAAACGAATACAAATCATATCCCCTAACTACACCATACCATGCACAATGAGAATTTAGCTACTCATACTGAAAATAATCAATAATCTCATCACAATAACCATAGTTCTAAGCAATAGAAATAATTAGAATTCAAAATACACAATAGAGTTCAAGGAATATCACCAAATACGCTATCTATTTGCCTAAGAAACCCCTTCTTCCTCCTAAAAGCCTCTGAAAATTCCCTCAGGTTGCTCTCTGGATTCTCAGAAAATTGCTGCAAAAATCGGCTCCAAAATCGCCCAAATACGCCAAGAATACGGAGCAAAACCCTCAAAATACATTAAATACTAAACATTGCGGGTTTTAATGTGCTAACGGGTCGAAAACCACTCCAAATCATCGCCCAAACCCAAAGTCACGGCCGGGGCAAATTATAGCCGTTCATCTGAACGGGATCTCGCCACAAGCCGCCACATCGCATTTGTTATCGGATCCGAGCCCGCTAATCTCGATCGATTCCGTTTTCACTTCGGATTGAATCACATCCATTGGATCAACATCGCGTGGTCTGGAAGCGGCCACGTCGTCCTTGGAATCACGCCTTGGTTTAAATGCAGGGTTAACTGGCGCCGTTCGATCCCCAATCGAGCGGCTACGATGAAGCCGCGTCGCCTCCACAATTCTCCCGCTCCGCTTCGCATTTACACGATCCAGGCCGTTGATTTCAATGCGGGATCGATCCTGGTTCCGCCACGTGGCACGAGCGGGATTCGAATGCCGCTCAATTTTCAACTCCGTTGCGGGCTTCTCTCAGCCGCTAGATCGAGCTTTCAACAGTCGATACACCTCCACATCGTCCGCTTTGATTTCCACCGATGGATCGAGTAAAAGTCTCCAAGATCTTGCCACGTGTCCGTACAAGGCTCCTTCCACATTGATCTCCGTCTTCCACCGATGGATCGAGTAAAAGTCTCCAAGATCTTGCCACGTGTCCGTACAAGGCTCCTTCCACATTGATCTCCGTCTTCTCGTTTGGACCGCTGGATTCAAATCCAACTGTTGATATTCCGCCACGTGGCAGCCCGGATGAGTTGCGCGTATATACCCCGTATTTCAGCCGTATTTACACCGTATTTCCCCATTTAAATGGTATTCTGCATTCAAAAATTCATAGAAATTAGCATAGATCTCAGAAAAATACAAATAAATAGTCGTTGGAATCGTGAGATCGAGACCAAGTCATGAAAAATATAAAAAGGCAGAAATACTCAATAAAATTCCTACTATGTGCACAAATCAATGGTTTTGCTCTAATAAATGATGATACGCAATATACGAACGTATCAGAGACCAATTACGTAACATGTATGCACAAAATACGACTAGATGAGGGGTCAAATAAGCAATATGCGAGCCCGGAGATGCTGCCACAACCCTTGGCCAGCCGTCTGAACCCGATAGTAATGAAAGAGGAGGGGGATGGACAGCTCTAAACCATGGGTACGGCAGAGCATGACAAACCCGGTCAGCACCGCGACGGAGTATAGGGTCAGCTGACACAAGGACACCATCGGCAACTCCATGACCTGGATGATGAAAGGGTGAAGGGGAAACGGAGGCCCAAGCGAAACATCTCGACATAAACGCTGACTTCATTGCTCCGCGGGAAGCAGATCCGCTCATCATTGAAAGGAATCCAGACGTCGTATGGATGATATAAATACTTCTCCCGGATCTCCGCAGCCGCTAGAAAGGGAGCCCTGGATGGTGATTCGAGGACCGCCGGGGGAACGTCGAACCTCTCGACGGCCTGAGCCACATCATCGCGGACGGGGTCCATGAAGAGCTTCCTCTTTCCCTTGTCCTGAATAGGACGAGACCCAGATGGGACCCCAGGTCCCAAAGGTTGGACATTACCGGACTCGGGAATCGGGGGGTCCCTAGATCACGACGCCGAATTACCTATCCTAAGCGTAGCCATGGGGCAAAAGAAGAGAAGGAGGTTACCTTGAGAAGGAGCTGCAGGGAGAGGGACGGCAAAAAGAGGGAGCTTGCGAAACCAAGATCAGAAGAGCGCGAAAGGATTGAAGTTTGGGAAGCCGGCGTCTTTATAAACAATTGAGGAATACAAATCGTCCAGAAAGGAACACGTGGCAGCATCAGAGGATCGGCGGCGTTTCGAGACCCGCACCAAGGGAAGATCAAACGGGCCATGTCATGATGACCCCCATTTAATGAGCACTCCTCGACTGACGTGCCTGTCAAAACCTCCAACAGTCACATCGCCCGAGCCGAACCGGCTGAGGCCGAACGGCACGGACGATGGGGGAAATTGATACGACTGTTTCGGAGAGGCCCAAGAAGCAGAGACGCGAGACCCGGCCATGGGTGTGGTGATCGACCGAAGAACAAGCTCCAAGGGAAGCGCTAATTAGTTGCAAATGGCTATACTCAGAAGACAGATATAGATTATCAAGAGACTTATTCTTTGGTGGCTAAGTTTGCATTTATTTGAATAATCTTAAGTTCTTAACAATTATTGCATATCTGAACTCGGATATTTCTAAATGGATGTCAATGTTGCATTCCCCAATAGAGTTGAATAAAGTAATATTTATGAAGTTCCCTAAAGGATATCAGGTTGAAGGACATGAAGTTAAAGTACATAAATTGAAGAAATCTTTTTATGATTTTAAACGGTCATGTAGACAATGGTGTCTTAAATTTTAAATACTGTTATCTAACTTAGTTTTGTTATTTATAAATTGGATAATTTTGTGTATATTTAAAAAAAAGGTAGGAGTGGATTGACAATATTACCCTTATATATGGACGATATTTTGCTTGTTGGAAATGACATAGGAGTGTTGAGCAAGATCAAATTAGCACTGTATAGTGAATTCGAGATGGACATGTAGGATATATCATATGTTCTTGATATACAGATCCTTAGATATTGTAAGTCCAGAATGTGGAGCTTAAATTAAAAGTATTTACATACAATACTTAGAAGGTTTGAGATGCGGAATTACAATCTGGCACATACATCATTGGTTATGAGAAAGCAGTTATGTAAAAAGTAATGTCCCGAAGAAGGATAGAAACTGCTGTGTGTTTCATATACTCAAGCTATTGGAAGTTTGATATATGTAATGTTGTTTACTAGACTATACTTGACGTATACAGTGAGTCTAGTGAGTAGATATCAAAATAATCATGATCCGACACATTGGGAAGTTGTTAAAGGATTTGAAATATCTTAAGGGTACCACACACCATAAATTGATTTATCAAGTAAAGTCGGTTGAGATTCTTGGTTACTCCGATGCTGATTTCGGAGACAAAGATGACATGAAGTTCATCTCATTTAGATGTGCGGCTATTTCTTAAGGTAGCAAGAAACATGGATATGTAGCAAGGTTGTAACGACCACTTTTCGTTGAACGTTGTTCGTGCACGTGCTTTTGGCCGTGCACGTGTTTATTTTAGACTTTGTTTAATTGTGAACACTTTTGTGTGATATGCCGTTGTGAACGTCTCTGAGAGTAGTAAATAGTGGCACTATCTTGGAACGACACTTCTCGAGTCGTTTTCCCACAATTTAAACTTACTCGATAAGACGTGACGATTCTCACTCTTGACGGGAGACGTTTCTATTTTTAGTTTCGTCGTCCGACGTCGAATTTGAGATCCGTCTTCTTAGTTAGCTCACATTCGTCATCACGATCACCACAATATTTATTTTATAATTTTTGGAGTTTATTTGACCACTTTTATATTTTTAACAAGTTTTATATTATTTTTAATAATTAATTTATAAATTATTTTCGGCCAAATAAAATTTATTTGAGTTTTAAACGTTTTAAAGAATTTTTGAGCCAATTTCCAGCTCATTTGGACCAAGTCAAATCCTTGGGTGAGTTGGAGTAGTTGAATTTCAAATTTTAAATTATTTTAAACTTCTAATCCTATTAGATTTAGCCCTAGACCAAGTCAACCCATCTACACTATATAAACAACCCCTAGGAAGACCTATTTTCGCAAGAAATTAGCCCTAGCCTCTTCCAAAACCAAAATTGGACGTTGCGACGATTCGTCGCAACGTTGCGACGTTCAGCCACCGCACGACCGAAGGAATCGCCCCCGTTCCCCCGCTCCGACCGAAGCCCAACCCCGCATCCGCTCTGCTCCGCACGCTGCAGCAGCCGCCCGCTCCGTTCCCTCGGTCTGACCGAGGCCTTGGCCCGCATCCGCTTGTCGCCCCGCTCCGCTCAGCGCTCCGCATCGACCCCGCAGCTGTCGCCCGCATCGCTCCGCACCTGACCGAGGCGCCCGCCCGCACCGTGCGCTCGCCAATTCGTTGCAACGTTGCAAACGTTGCAACGCATTGTCGCCCGCAGCGACCGACCCGTTCCCCCGATCTGACCGAAGGAGGCCCCCGCACCCGAGCTGCTGCACACCCCCAAGCGCTGCACGGCCCCATTCCCCCGCAGCGACCGAGAGATCTCCCCGCACCGAGGCTGTACGACCGAGAGTCATTCGTCGTAACCCCGCATCCGTCGCACCACTTGCCTCCGTGGGCCCCCCAAGTTCTCCAGAGGTATTGTGGGTCCCCCAAAGGTCCCTAGGACTACTGTGGGCCCCACCTAGGTGCGTTCTCTTCGACGATTTGCCGCGTACGACTTCGTCGCACGTCGTAGCCCGTCGTCGCACGTGCTAGCGTTGGAATCTGGAATCGTTGCCCGGGTTGATTGCTCTGAAATTTCCAGCGAGGAATCTAATTGGAATCTAGACTTGGAGCGCGATCTTTTATTCCAACCCCCGGCGTTGCTACCCGACGCCGGTGTAGCTTTCGCGTCGTGTTGAGGTAACGTTTTGCACCCCTAGGACCCCCAACCCATTGCCTGCTAATCAAGACTAAAATCAGTATTTTTAAAAGTATTTTAAATGTTTTAAATTCACTAATCAAGATTAATAATATGGACTTTAGGCCGGTGGACTTGTGCACGTAGGATAATTGTGATTTTTGGACTCATTGGACGGTGTGCTCAGACGTCGTACTTGCAGGCAAGTGAAACTTTCCAACTCTTGTGTAGGGCCATGTTTTTAGGCCACTTCCTTGCTTTTAGCGTAAAAGAGACTAGTCAGTGAAATGATAGCTGGCTAGACGCCTACTTGATCTAGTTTGACAACGAAACTAGATCCGTCACCTAAATGATCTAGCTTGACAACGAAGCTAGATCCAACTCTTTAAACTTGTTGTTCATGCATACTAAACTGTCACGTTTACTTTCCTTACCTGTACGCTTTGCTACTTGCCATGTCATGTCACACATGCATTGAATGTCGCATTCGTAGCACACGCTACAATACTTGTACTTGTACTCCCTTGTCTGGCTAGGTGCACCCCTAGACCAGCAAGATAAAACACTTCCTGGCTCGTGTTCCAGAAGCGAGCATTCCCGTTCGGGGGTAAGGCCCTGGCTCGACACACGTGGAGGGGTAGGGATAAACGATCACTTGAGCTTAGGAGTTGGCCCGCGCAGCCACTCTAGCCAAAAGGCGGAATCTCTGTGCACGAGGTGCTTACTTTCCTTGTCTTGTACTTGTCTTGTGAATGATTCATGTAATACTTGTCATCCATGCCATGCCATGCTCGTACTTTACTTTACTTGTTGCACTCATTACTTTAACTGCCATGTCATTGCATCATGCTAGAACTGCTAGGTTGCTTTACTTTTACCTGCTTTCAGTTTCCTTGCACAAGTCTTCCAGACTTGCTGACATGTGCCCCTTTCTCTTTGGGTGTCACATGTTAGACCCTGAGCCAGAGATAGTTGTTGAGGTCGAGGTGTTGCTGACGCTGAGCCTGAGCTTACGTTCGTCGAGGAGTTCGTATACACCGGAGACCAGTCTTAGAGACTGATTTTACTTGCTTTGCTTTAGGTTGCTGTTAGTTGTCGGTGCTTGCACCATTTCTTTGTTTTCGTACTTTGTACTTTTGTTGGCCATGCTGGGCCTCTTTTAGACTCTTTTATTTTAGCCTGGTGGCTTTTTCTGCGATGTTGAGATTTATTATTATGGATATTCTGAGATGTTTCTTTGTCTCTTTTCGTTATTATTATCTTTGTTTCGTTTCGCGTTGCAAGGACCTGCAGTTTTAAAGTGATTGACGCTTATCGGACTTGCAGCTTTGTAGCTTCAAGTCTGAGCGGACCTTCTCACGCTTCGCCTCCACGTTTTTGGGAAGCGGGGCGTGACATGTTTTGTTGGTGGCCCATGCAGGTCCAATCTTGCAATTGCGAATTAACGGAACAACGATAGTAACGGAATGTCCATTAAATAAATTACAACATCTAAGTCATTAAGCTATTGAGTCTAAACTTTTGTCCGTTTTCTATGTCGTTAGATGGCGAGAAGACGACAGACTCGAGTTGGTGGCGGACCTACTCTGAAGACTTGCTATTTCTGTGGCAAGACCGGGCACATCAAGGAGCAGTGCAGAAGATTTCTAGGCCGGTGTTTGATTTGTGGTGCTGCTACTCATTCAGAGAAGGATTGTCGGCATGCAAATCAATTGCGGAAGGCATCGGGGGGAATTCCGCAGAAGGAAGCACCAGTAACTGGGCCAAGTCGGAAGGTGTGCCATCATTGTAGCAAGACTGGTCATGAGAAGAAACAGTGCAGGAAGAGGCTGGGCCAGTGCCTGATTTGTGGAGATCCTACTCATACTATGAAGGAGTGCCCGAGCTCTAATGTACCTTGGAAGGATCCCGTTGCCACACAGCCGTTACAGCAGAGAGCACCTGTGCCTGCAGGTCGTGGAGCACCTCTCGCTCCTCAGAAGAAGGCTTTTCAGCAGGCCATGCAGCCAAGGGAGCAGGCTTACCTAATGACGGCAGTGGAGAGCGAGACTGCGGATGAGGTTATCGCAGGTAACTCTCGACCTAGTTGTTTCTTCCCTTAGTTAGTCCTGGCTTGTTAAATTATGCTTGCATATGATTGTTTGCAAAAATAGGGTTGATTGTTAGACTGTTAATTAGTTTCCTTGCTGAGAATTGATTTAATCGTCATAGGAGTTACCTTAGTGGTCCTTGTCTACCCCTGACCATGCTAGACTTCTAGAATTCCTTTAGTCGTTCGCTTGGGTTCATCGATTATGGACCGAGCTGAGCGCATTTCATTATCACCTAGCTCCTTCAGAAAGACCAAGCGCTAAGTTTCTTAAGCTTCAGTTGGGCGACCGTAGGAGTTTTCCCATAGGTATCCTGGGCCATATTCTAGGCGTATGTATGTTTTGAACATCTGACCGTTTTCCTTGCCTCGATTCCTGAGATCGTCTCATGACGATTGCCATCAATTTTCAAATCTCTCCATTGCAAATCTTGAACCTTCTGAAAGTATTTTCTTTTTGATTTCCTCTTTCCCTAAGTTTTAAATGTGTTCAAATTTTAATATGTATATATGCTTACACTTCATGTTCCTCGTTGATTTAAAATTTTTTTTTAAAATTTTTTGTCGAAATTTTTGAATAATAGTTTATAATACTTCTTCAGCCTACACTTTTGTACCTATGAAAATACATATTTCCTTTCATATATTAATTTCTTTCTGAACTGTACTTTAGCCTTGCCAATTCGATTTATAATTTTCCTTCTTATATGCAATGATACGTCGTGTTTACTTTAATATACTTTCAAGTCACCTGGAATTTCAGCTTTTAGCCAGTCGGTTTTATGCTCATCGTTTACGCTATTTCAAAATTTTAAGAAATTACTATTCCTGGCCCAGACCTCCCATAGTTTGGTTTTAAAAGCTTTACTACAGTTTTGATAATTTCACTATGAAGTTAATATTATTTTCCGTGCACCATATATACTTTCAATTATTTTTATATAACTGTATCAGGTTCGTTGTGCTCGTATGCTAAGGACCGTGTGTAAATCAGTTTTTTTTTCATTTTTGCAAATCCTGGTTCCTTTGAAAAGTAGTTTCGATATTGATTATTTTAAAATTTTCCATAACCTAAAAGTTTTGAAGGCATTTAACATGAGTTTAAATCCTTCCGTTACTTGATTTCCTTCTTTGACTTTCACAAACATTATATTAAATTACTGCCGTATAATATTTTCTAAACTACGTCTTCAATATTCGTGTAAATGATTTTACTTCCTTTTAATGATTTTTTTAAAAAAACAAATAGACCATTTTCTCTTATTATGAATATTCGACCCAAACTTATTTTGAAACAACACGTTTTATCAATCCCCAAATATCTCTTTCCAGATGAGGATTTCAACTTTTGAAGTACGACAGTTTTCAAACTCCACGTATTTTAGCTTATGCTATTCACCCTGTTATCTCTTCTGTATCCTATTTAAGCATCACTACATCTCCTTTTCCCCTCGACATAAACATCACCATTGAGCCAATGTTTTCCCTAACCAAGCCGTCTCCTTGTATTTGTCCTATCTGAACTCGTGCTTATTGATCCTTCCCTCGTCACGCTCTCGACCTCTCTTTATTGCTTAGACCTTAGGGTCCGTCAATGTCTGTGTCAACCCTAAATTGTTAGTAGACCCTTGGACCTTGTGAGGTAGTCGTAGTGCACGTACATAAGTTGTGTACGTGGGCTTGAATGAGTGTATCCCCATAGTATATTGATGGTTGCCTCTTGTGTGATATATATATACTCAGAGTTATTTGTGATAGTATGAAGTTGTTGGGTGTTAGTAGTTATAGATTTTGTGTGGATAGCTATACTATACTAGGGATGCATGTGTATATAATAGTTAGCGTGGGAATGTCTAATGGAGTGTATGCAATTAGAGAATGCTTATAATGGTTGAAGCAATAATTGGTAAAGCTATGTATATGCTAGGTGTGATGATAATAGGTGTACATATAGATAAGTAAGCAGGCCTATTGTGTGACCCATATATTAGTATGTATGAGTATGTGCTCGTAGGTAGATATATAAGGTGTTTAGACGTAAGTAGTTATGTTTTGTTGCCTGAGCATATACGTGATATACATATGATATTGGAATTATAATTTTGATTGGTATTGCTTGCTCCTATGGGATGTTGCATGCGTGCATACCGTGAGGTATACACGACTATTGCACATCTTAATTATGTACGTATAGATGTGTTAGTATACTAATTATAGGTAGTAGGCTATGTTGTGAATATATATATGTGTTACATGTGAGTGACTATACGATGAGTACGTATGCATGTATTAGGGAGTATATTATGAATATGTGGGTACTGATGTCTGTAATGTTATTATTATGGTATATAATTAGATTGAACTATGTGGGTGTTATCTGACTAAATATTAAGTGTGATTGACCTATGGTATGCATATGGTTGTATTGGTAGATATATATATATATATACATATATATATATATATATGTTGGAGTGGTATTGGTATATGTATGAATGCCGTGTTACGTATATAGAATATTCTGATATGTGTATTGAGTCTCACTCAAGCTTGAGTGGGTATACTCTAAGTACATTGAATGTATGTTTGTAGCTTGAATATAGCAATGTGTGATGTATGTATAGTGATAGGAGTGTTTGTGCCTGGTTGTGCTACACACATGATTGTGGGTCGCTACGCCAGTATATAGTTATAGGTGCTGGTCTTGTGGTATAGTTATTTACTAAGGACTTGCTCGTGTGAACGTATGTGTACTAGCTAAAACTAGGTGTGTATGTGTGCTAGTTATATAATGGTATGATTGGTATGCGTAAATGAAATGTTAGCGTGTATGGGTGTGCACCATGCACGGGTAAGTATGTGCTTAGTTATAGGAATTGATGACTACGATATATGTGGCGTGTCGTAAATACAGTTATAGGACCGTATGTGATGAGAATATATGGTGAACTATTTGCATGCATTGTATGACTATATGTTGTGAAATTATAGTAGTGATGAATGTATATTAAATATAGTGAACTTGATTTAATAATGGTATGGTGTGACTATATGTGTTGAGATGTTTGGTATTGGACGAATATTAGAGGGTAGTATACCCTTGATGTTTGTGCATAGGTAGCTATCTATACGTAGAGCAATGATTGTATTTGCTAGTGTGAGATCCGACTTATATGAGTATCTGAAATATTGTTTGTGATTAGGTAGGTGGTAGTTATATAAGGGGTGCATGCTTATATACGTGATTGAAATACGTGTATGGATTTGACTGACTATAATAGGTATAAGTATATGACGTATGTGAATGTATATATATACGTGTTGGTAGTGTTAATGTTTGACTACCTAATGCATATGTAAGCACTTGCAATAGCTATACCTGGTTTGAAATATAATGTGACTTGATTGGGGTAGTTATTAGAGCGACTAGATATATTAGAAAGTCCGAGGACGGACTTTATTCTAAGGTGGGGAGGATGTAACGACCACTTTTCGTTGAACGTTGTTCGTGCACGTGCTTTTGGCCGTGCACGTGTTTATTTTAGACTTTGTTTAATTGTGAACACTTTTGTGTGATATGCCGTTGTGAACGTCTCTGAGAGTAGTAAATAGTGGCACTATCTTGGAACGACACTTCTCGAGTCGTTTTCCCACAATTTAAACTTACTCGATGAGACGTGACGATTCTCACTCTTGACGGGAGACGTTTCTATTTTTAGTTTCGTCGTCCGACGTCGAATTTGAGATCCGTCTTCTTAGTTAGCTCACATTCGTCATCACGATCACCACAATATTTATTTTATAATTTTTGGAGTTTATTTGACCACTTTTATATTTTTAACAAGTTTTATATTATTTTTAATAATTAATTTATAAATTATTTTCGGCCAAATAAAATTTATTTGAGTTTTAAACGTTTTAAAGAATTTTTGAGCCAATTTCCAGCTCATTTGGACCAAGTCAAATCCTTGGGTGAGTTGGAGTAGTTGAATTTCAAATTTTAAATTATTTTAAACTTCTAATCCTATTAGATTTAGCCCTAGACCAAGTCAACCCATCTACACTATATAAACAACCCCTAGGAAGACCTATTTTCGCAAGAAATTAGCCCTAGCCTCTTCCAAAACCAAAATTGGACGTTGCGACGATTCGTCGCAACGTTGCGACGTTCAGCCACCGCACGACCGAAGGAATCGCCCCCGTTCCCCCGCTCCGACCGAAGCCCAACCCCGCATCCGCTCCGCTCCGCACGCTGCAGCAGCCGCCCGCTCCGTTCCCTCGGTCTGACCGAGGCCTTGGCCCGCATCCGCTTGTCGCCCCGCTCCGCTCAGCGCTCCGCATCGACCCCGCAGCTGTCGCCCGCATCGCTCCGCACCTGACCGAGGCGCCCGCCCGCACCGTGCGCTCGCCAATTCGTTGCAACGTTGCAAACGTTGCAACGCATTGTCGCCTGCAGCGACCGACCCGTTCCCCCGATCTGACCGAAGGAGGCCCCCGCACCCGAGCTGCTGCACACCCCCAAGCGCTGCACGGCCCCGTTCCCCCGCAGCGACCGAGAGATCTCCCCGCACCGAGGCTGTACGACCGAGAGTCATTCGTCGCAACCCCGCATCCGTCGCACCACTTGCCTCCGTGGGCCCCCCAAGTTCTCCAGAGGTATTGTGGGTCCCCCAAAGGTCCCTAGGACTACTGTGGGCCCCACCTAGGTGCGTTCTCTTCGACGATTTGCCGCGTACGACTTCGTCGCACGTCGTAGCCCGTCGTCGCACGTGCTAGTGTTGGAATCTGGAATCGTCGCCCGGGTTGATTGCTCTGAAATTTCCAGCGAGGAATCTAATTGGAATCTGGACTTGGAGCGCGATCTTTTATTCCAACCCCCGGCGTCGCTACCCGACGCCGGTGTAGCTTTCGCGTCGTGTTGAGGTAACGTTTTGCACCCCTAGGACCCCCAACCCATTGCCTGCTAATCAAGACTAAAATCAGTATTTTTAAAAGTATTTTAAATGTTTTAAATTCACTAATCAAGATTAATAATATGGACTTTAGGCCGGTGGACTTGTGCACGTAGGATAATTGTGATTTTTGGACTCATTGGACGGTGTGCTCAGACGTCGTACTTGCAGGCAAGTGAAACTTGCCAACTCTTGTGTAGGGCCATGTTTTTAGGCCACTTCCTTGCTTTTAGCGTAAAAGAGACTAGTCAGTGAAATGATAGCTGGCTAGACGCCTACTTGATCTAGTTTGACAACGAAACTAGATCCGTCACCTAAATGATCTAGCTTGACAACGAAGCTAGATCCAACTCTTTAAACTTGTTGTTCATGCATACTAAACTGTCACGTTTACTTTCCTTACCTGTACGCTTTGCTACTTGTCATGTCATGTCACCCATGCATTGAATGTCGCATTCGTAGCACACGCTACAATACTTGTACTTGTACTCCCTTGTCTGGCTAGGTGCACCCCTAGACCAGCAAGATAAAACACTTCCTGGCTCGTGTTCCAGAAGCGAGCATTCCCGTTCGGGGGTAAGGCCCTGGCTCGACACACGTGGAGGGGTAGGGATAAACGATCACTTGAGCTTAGGAGTTGGCCCGCGCAGCCACTCTAGCCAAAAGGCGGAATCTCTGTGCACGAGGTGCTTACTTTCCTTGTCTTGTACTTGTCTTGTGAATGATTCATGTAATACTTGTCATCCATGCCATGCCATGCTCGTACTTTACTTTACTTGTTGCACTCATACTTGTCATCCATGCCATGACATGCTCGTACTTTACTTTACTTGTTGCACTCATTACTTTAACTGCCATGTCATTGCATCATGCTAGAACTGCTAGGTTGCTTTACTTTTACCTGCTTTCAGTTTCCTTGCACAAGTCTTCCAGACTTGCTGACATGTGCCCCTTTCTCTTTGGGTGTCACATGTTAGACCCTGAGCCAGAGATAGTTGTTGAGGTCGAGGTGTTGCTGACGCTGAGCCTGAGCCTACGTTCGTCGAGGAGTTCGTATACACCGGAGACCAGTCTTAGAGACTGATTTTACTTGCTTTGCTTTAGGTTGTTGTTAGTTGTCGGTGCTTGCACCATTTCTTTGTTTTCGTACTTTGTACTTTTGTTGGCCATGCTGGGCCTCTTTTAGACTCTTTTATTTTAGCCTGGTGGCTTTTTCTGCGATGTTGAGATTTATTATTATGGATATTCTGAGATGTTTCTTTGTCTCTTTTCGTTATTATTATCTTTGTTTCGTTTCGCGTTGCAAGGACCTGCAGTTTTAAAGTGATTGACGCTTATCGGACTTGCAGCTTTGTAGCTTCAAGTCTGAGCGGACCTTCTCACGCTTCGCCTCCACGTTTTTGGGAAGCGGGGCGTGACAAAGGTATACAAAAGAAGCTGAGTATATTTCGTGTAGTATGTATGCTACTCATGTAATCTGGATAAGAGATTTCCTAATAGACTTAGATCTCAATTTAATGGACGTACGAATTGAGATATATTGTAATAATCAAGCTGCTGTTAACTTCATCAACAATGGTGCAAATAGGTCAAAAGGACGGCACGTTGAAATACAATATCACTATACTCGTAATATAGTGGAAAAGGAAGAAGTCAAGGTGACTTATATTTCGACTAGTAACATGATTACTGATTTCTTGACGAATGGTATTCGAGCGTGAACATTCATTAAACATGTTAGTTTGATGCGACTTAGAAATATCTGAGTAGAAGAAACTTTCATGAATTATGAAAAAAAGATAATCATGGATAATGGTTGTACTTGGTTTGTCAACTACAGATAAAAATACATACATATTGTGAATAGTGGGAGAATGTGAAGTTACATATTAAGTCATATCTCACGAATAGTATGAGTATGATCAGAATGTATTTTTGGTTATTTCAGACAAATAGGAGATGTAAGGGCATTGGCTTTCAATGGTTCAATTAAACAGAACCCGGCCCAATGAACACACAACTCGTTAGTTGAGATATCAGAGAAATTTTCTCAACTAACGAGAAATTGTTGGGCGATTTTCTCTCACGTATCGAGGGTTCTTGAGGAATATTTGTGATGTATTTTGGAGGTGGAGGGACAGAAGCAGCCTATATATAGAGCTGGGTTCTTGGCCTTTATCATCAAGAAAAATTTGTTCTCTGGAATCCCAAATCAAAGCTTATTTCTGTTGTTCTATCAGATCTAAATCCAACAGTTTTATTTTACATTTCATGCCAAATATTTCATCTTTTGGTTTTTTTTTTGTTTCAGATTTTAGATTAAATGGTGATCTCACATTTGTTATTGTTAGATGTGATTTTAGATGAATTATTGATATATTTTTTTCGGTTTCTTTGTATCTGAGCATGTTAGTAGGCTTATTTCAGGGTTTAACAATTACCAAAACTACAACCTTTACTTGTCTAAATTCACCAACCTCTTTTGAAGCACTTCAGTAAAGCATTGAATCTCAACCATGCAAATGTTGTCTCCACGCTGATTCTATGATGATAGAATTTTGACCTGTAATTGTTGGTCAATAGGTGAGAAGAGAGAAGAGATGGCGAAGGGGAATACATTTGAAAACTAATTACATTGGAGCAGTGTCTGCAGGCGAACCACGATTTTTGGGCTGTAATATATTTGCACAGCTAAGAGGGGAATCAGGCCAACATACAACTCAGGCTGATACACAGTTAGAAACGCCACCTACATTTTTACACCAAAAATAGCACAGAAAAGGGGTGAAGAAACCGCGCTTTTAACATGCTCCCTCAGTGAGTCGCAACATCGCTAGCTTTGAGACCGAGCCCCGACCTGGACATTGCCCCCTTGCAAATGAAAAGACATTGCTTGAGAAATATATTCTTGGGACTACAACAAACAGAGATTATTAAGCATTTTGAGATGCAAATAAAAGCATTAACTTAAATATGGGGGAAAAACTGCTTTATTTTTTTGTATTGGCAAAAAAATTTTGATGCCTGGCATCCACCCAGTCTCTTGAGGAAAAGGGTGATGCCTTCGATCTCCCAAAAAGCAAAATAGGAAAATAAAGTTATGTAACCCAATTCGCAAGGACAAAAAATAAATAAACCCAAAGAAAACCAAAATCCACGGTCCAAATTGCGTGCCCCAATTCTCAAGGTGTTCACAATTTGGATCATAGAAAGCATTGATCCGAATGTATAGAAAAAGAAAGTTGACGATCTAGATCCATTAACATGATGCGTATGTGTGACAAAAATGGGCATCTGCTAGCCAAGGAGGAAAGGAGGAAATGTCCTCCTTGGCTAGCGTCACCCCCCTGTTGATAAAAATTGTTGGGACCCCGCGGAACAACAAACCCTAACAACTAGCTAGGAAGCTAAGGTTTGAAAAATCGGGCCACACAACAAACCAAACAACCAATCCCTCTTCGGATCTTGTTAGAGCAAATTAGTAAACGAAATGACGACAATACTCAAAACTGAAAGTAAATGAGACGAAGGATTTTACCCTCGTTCGGTTGCGAACAACCTACTCCAGCATTCCGAAATGATCCACTATAATCAAAGAGAACCAACGAGCTTACACCAACACCTTCTTCTTCACACTCTTGTGAGTAATAACTTGGCAATTCCAAGCCCCCACAAATTTTCACAAAGGAAGAAGAGAAAGAGAAACCCTAGAAAACCTAAGAATCAAAGGAACACTCTTGGCTTATAGCTAATCCTCTTGATTCTTCCCTCTTCCACACTCTCCAAAGCTCTCAATTTTCTCTCAAGAAGAAAGAAATGGCAGCCCCCTTTGCTTTTAGGTTTTCCCCTCTCTGAAAAGAAACCCGCTGGCTTTTTCTTTCCAGCGGTCGGGAGCGAGAACACACAGCCCGTCTCTTTGATTTTTTTGGCTCACGGGAAAGACATCAGCCTAAAAAAGCACGGGGCCAACCAAGACTTTGTAGTAGATAAAAAAACAACACTCTACATTACTATAAAATCTCAACACTCCATCCAAGCTCTACGTTGATCACAACTCCATGGTCACTCCACGGACTTCCTCATCGTCGCAGAATCTGCGCCCTTCGGCACCACACTCAAGCCACCAAATATATCAAGCTCAAGCATGTCTTGAGCTTGATGGCGGGAACGGGCTTGGTGAACATGTCTGCATGGTTCCTCTCAGTTGGGACCTTCTAAAGCTCGATCTGCTTGCTCTCCTCCACTAGGAAGAAATCACGGACCTTAATGTGCTTCGTCCTCAAAATTATACGCCTGATGCTTCGCAAGATGAATAGCGCTCTGGCTATCGCTGAAAACCCAATGATAATCTCTGCGGCATCTCCAAATCATCTAGTAGACATCTCAAATACTTAGCCTCCTTCACCGCTTCCACTGCGTAAATCAACTCGGCCTCCGTGATAGACAACCCAACCACCGACTGTAGGACTGATCGCCACGACACTGTTGCGGTGTCCAACGTGAACACGTAACATGTGGTCGATCTACACCAGTCTCTGTTGCCAGCATAATCAAAATCACAGTACCCTGTCAGCACAACACCATCACCTCTGTCAAAGTACAAACCGACACCAACAGTGTCTTGCAGATATCGCAATATCCACTTGATCGTCTGCCAATGCTCCTTGCCCGGGTTCGCCATATATCTGCTCACTACTCCCACGGCCTGTGCAATATCTGGACGCGTGCAAACCATCGCGTACATTAAACTTCCAACCACACTAGCATGTGGCACCTGAGACATAGCTTTCTTCTCATTCTCGGTACTCGGCGACTGCAACGTCGAAAGCTGAAAGTGAGCTCCAAGAGGTGCCCCCACGGGTTTCGCGTTGTCCATTCCATAACGGACGAGCACCTTCTCAATATACCCCTTCTGTGACAACCTCAACTCACCGTTCCTTCTATCTCGAAATATCTCCATCCATAGGATTTTCTTTGCCGGGCCCAAATCCTTTATATCAAACTCCTTGCCCAACTTCACCTTTAGCTTCTTAACCTCCGACATGTTTGAGCAAGCAATCAACATGTCGTCAACATAAAGTAGGAGGTAGATTCGGGAGCCATCATCTAATGTGCGCACATATACACATTGATCCTTCATGCTCCGCTCAAAACCAACACCCATCATAAAGCTATCAAATTGCTTGTACCACTGACTGGGTGACTGCTTCAACCCGTACAAGGTTTTCTTTAACCTGCAAATCATCCTCTCCGTTCCTTCAACCACGAACCCATCCGGATGGTGCATGTAAATCTCCTCATCCAAGTCACTATGCAGAAAAGCAGTCTTAATATCGAGTTGCTCTAACTCCATGTCCATGGATGCTACTTGGGCCAACAAAACACGAATGGAAGTGTGTCTTACCACCGGAGAAAATATTTCGTTGTAGTCCTCTCCCTTCCTCTACGCAAACCCCTTGGCCACTACCCTTGCTTTATATCGTACATCACCACCATCTTCGATCGAGCTTTCTTTGACTTTGTAAATCCACCTCCATCCAATGGCATGCTTCTCATGTGGTAGAGGCACTAACTCCCACGTGTCATTGTGGTGGATAGACTCCATCTCTTCCTCCATAACTCCATGCCAATTCGCAACATCATTTGAGCTTATGTCTCCACCGTAGGTCATCGGCTCTTCATGCTCAATGTTTAAGGCATATGACGCCATGTCATCAAAGAAGGACGCCATATAATCCCAAGCTCCAAGTCTTTCGGGTGTCTTCTTGGTTCGCTTAGACCTCCACACCTCATCTGCAATAAATTCATCACGTACCTAAGCTTGGACGGGCGTGTGCACATGGTCCTCAACATGGACCTCATCATGTCCTGCAACGGGGACCTCGACCATCGGCTACTTGCCGGGTCGCCTTTGGAATGGAATCGGAAGATCAATAGTATCTGGCTCGGTCTCCACGTGCGACTTGTCCCCCTCCGAATGAGTATGCTTCGCCCTGAGCATCACAGACTCATCGAAGGTGACGTGCCTACTCAAGATCGCCTTGCTGTCTACCAGGTCCCACAAGCGATAACCTTTCACGCCATCGCCATATCCAAGGAAAATATACTTCTTGGCCCTCGGATCGAACTTGTCGCCCCTCTTATGTGCATACGCCGGACAACCCACGATGCGTAGATAGGAGTAGTCACCAATTTTCCCACTCCACTTCTCTTCCGGAATTTGGTAATCAATCGCCGCCGACGGAACTCGATTCACTATGTGCACGACGGTAGTGAGTATCTCACCCCAAAATTCATTCTCTAAACAGGCCGAGTGCCTCAAGCATTGCACTCTCTCCAACAACGTGCGGTTCATCCGCTCCACAACCCCGTTCAATTGTGGATCTCCCGGTGTAGAAAAATGACGTCGAATCCCATGGGATTTGCAGAAACCGGTGAACTCCTTCGATATATATTCTCCTCCGTTGTCGGATCTAAGGACTTTCACCACCTTGCCGGTTTGCTTTTCAACCATCGCAAGCCATTGCTTGAACATCCCAAATTTTGATCTTTCGTCTTCATTAAGTACATCTAAACCTTCTGCGAATAATCGTCGATGAAGAGTACAAAATATCTAGCCCCACCTCCCGACACTACGGGACACAGTCACCATACATCGAAATGAATGTAATCCAAAGGATCTCGGCTAGTGTGCATCCCCGTGTTGAATTGCACCTTTGTCTTCTTGCCGTACACACAACTTTCACAAAACTCCACACTCTCATTGCTAGCTTCAATGAATTTTCTTAGGCGGATCGATGGTCTTATCACACAGGTGACCCAAACGATAATGCCATAATTTAGAAGAATCTCCGTCACTCGAGCTAGTGGATGTGGCAACGGCTTCACCTTCCACAGTGGTATCTTGTAGGGCATATAGATTCCCTACCTTGCTTTCCTTCATCACGACCATGGCTCCTTTTGAGACTCTAAGTTGGTCATTCTCGAACACTGACTTGCATCCGACGTTATCCAAAACACCAATGGATATCAAGCTTTTTCGAAGGTCGGGGACATGTCTCACATCGGCTAGAGTATGCACAATGCCATCGTGCATTTTGATCCGGACAGTTCCAATACCCACGGTCTTATATGCCACATTGTTTCCCATGAGAATCGAGCCTCCATTGTCTTGGGAATGGTAAGTGAACACCCAACTCCGATGTGGAGTCATATGAAAGGAACAACCATTGTCCATTAACCATGCAACTTGTGCCTCACCAGACACCCCGTTGCAAACATCTCTGGATCTCTACCCCTTTCAAAGGTGCCTCTGTCATCACGGATATGCATGTCCTCCAAACCTAAGGAAGCGGAACCGGAAGCTTCCTTGTCTTTCTTCCCAAATCTGTTAGGGCATTGGTTCCTCCAATGGCCTCTCTGTTTGCATATGAAACATGAGGTGTCCTTCCTATCACGGGAATGCCTGGACTTCGAGCGGTCCTCCTTGTAGTGGCCTTGACCTCCTCTCCTATCATGTCACCCTCTCACATGCAATGCTTCATCGCAGTTTCCTCCAAAGTCTCTACCTTGGACCTTCTCACATAGCATCCCGGTATGGAGTGTCGTCTTCACCTCTTCCATGGTGAGCGTCGTTCATCCATAAATCATGGATCGAACAAATTGGGAGAACTCCTCGATTAACGAGCATAACAAAATCGCCGCTTGTTTCTCATCTTCAATCTTGCCATCCATCCTCCACAACTCCATCACAATCTGATTCAGCTCGTCTATGTGATCCTTCACTGCCGATCCAGGAATTTGCACCAACCCATAAGGATTGATGTTGGGTGGACATTTTGTAGTTTTGGGTGGAAAATGGTGATTAGCCCCAAATGATGGCTATCACTTCTTATTTATATCAACCCTCTCTTTTCTTTACACACACACCCAATAACACACAATACTCCCCCTCAAGATGAGCAAAAGATATTTATCATGCACATCTTGTTACAATCATCCTCTACTCCTTTAGAGTTCAACCCCTTTGTAAGGCAATCAGCCAGTTGCTGTCCAGAAGTAATGTAGGAGATCTCCAACTGTTTCTTGTCCAATCTTTCTTTAATGAAGAACCTGTCAATCTCTATGTGCTTCGTTCTATCATGTTGCACTAAGTTGTTGGCAATGTTAATTGCTGACTTGTTATCACACAACAACCGCAATGGTCCTTCTCTCAGCAGGCGTAGCTCTTGTAGAAGTGATCTCAACCAGATCATCTCACAGGTACTAAGCACCATAGCACGATACTCTGCCTCTGCAGTAGAACGAGCCACCAAATCCTGCTTCTTGCTGCGCCAAGAGACTAAGTTGCCCCCAACAAACACACAGTAGCCCGAGGTCGATCTCCTATCATCCAGGCAACTGGCCCAATCCGCATCACAGTAGCCTGTCACATTCATGTGACCATGACTACCAAATAATATGCCTTTTCCTGGACTATTCTTCAGATACCTCAGTATCCTGAAGACTGCCTCCATATGTCCAGTCCTAGGATCATGCATGTATCTACTTACCACACTGATAGCATAGGCAATGTCAGGTCTGGTATGGCATAAGTAGATAAGGCGTCCAACAAGTCTCTGGTACCTTTCTTTGTCTACTGGCTCCCCTGATTGTGAATGCAACCTATGATTCTGATCAATAGGAGTAACTGCTGGACGACACCCCAACATACCAGTCTCAGCCAGTAAATCCAGGGCATACTTCCTCTGTGAGAGAACTATACACTTCCTGGACCTGGCAATCTCCAGTCCAAGGAAATACCCCAACTGTCCAAGGTCCTTGACCTCAAATTCTCTCGCCAATCTAGCCTTCAAGTGAGAGATTCCCTCTTCATCATCTCCAGTGATAATAATATCATCAACATACACAGCCAGAAGGGTAATCCGCTGTCCTGAATGCCTATAGAATACAGTATGATCACCATTACTCTGCTTGTAGCCCATAGTGATGACTGCACGCCTGAATCTGTCAAACCATGCCCTTGGAGATTGCTTCAGCCCATATAAAGACTTGTCCAGCCTACACACCTTTCCCATCGTCTGTTGTGTGCTAAAGCCAGGTGGAACCTACATGTATACCTCCTCCTGTAAGTCTCCATGCAGGAAGGCATTTTTTACATCCAACTGATGCAATTTCCATCCAAAATTCGCTGCACAGGATACCAGTACTCTCACAGTACTCATCTTTGCCACCGGGGCAAATGTCTCATCATAATCAATCCCATAAGTCTGACTGTAGCCCTTGGCAACCAGCCTCGCTTTGTACCTGTCCACCTTCCCTTCTGGATTTTGCTTTATTGTGAATACCCACTTGCAGCCCACAGCTTTCTTCCCTGCTGGAAGTGAGACAAGTCTCCATGTCTTGTTCTTCTCCAGTGCTTCGAGTTCTTCGAGCATTGCTTTCTTCCACTGGGGATGTTGCTTTGCCACTCGCCAATCACTCGGTATAGTGATAGACTGTAAGGATGCAATGATAGCCCTATATGCAGGTGTAAGAGAAGCATAGGAGACATGATTAGCAATATCAGTCTCGTATCCATACCGTACAGGAGGCCTGCCGGCATTGATACGAGGCTCCCTACGAGATGCAAGTGGAAGATCTAAACTAGAGGAAGGCAAAGAAAGGTTACCATCCGTGTTAGGAGAGGAAGGCAGTAAGGAAGTCGGGACTTGAGCAGGCGTGATAGACTGATCAATCTCGACATGTGGCTGTGGAGCTAGTGGTTCTTCAGTGGGGGGATGTCTTCATGTTGTTCTCCATCGCCATGACTACCCTTCTGTCTCCTGCTATATTTCTTGCCGTACAACCTGTCTTCCTCCTCTTCCACCAAGGTCCTTTCCTCCTCCCTGCTATCAGGACCAGTACCAGTAGGCCCGACAGGACACGGTATAAGTCCAACCACTACCCTCCTGTCATCAGTCTCCCCCTCTCGACCAACTCCTCCTGTGTTTGGAGAGGCACCAGTATCAAATACTGATATAGAATCTGTAAGTCCTCCATAAAAAGGCTCAGTCTTCCTGAACATCACATCCATACTCACAAACAGCCTTCTTTCTGAGGGACTCCAACACCTATAGCCTTTCTGATTTGAAGGATACCCAACAAATATGCATTTAATTGCCTGAGCATCTAGCTTCCCCACAGAAGGTCTATGATCCCTCACAAAGCATGTGCATCCAAACACTTTTGGTGGAACTACAAAAGTGTTCTTTCCCATAAGAATCTCACATGGGGACTTCATACCAAGGATCCGCGAAGGCATCCTGTTGATGAGATAGGTGGCTGTCATCACTGCTTCACTCCACAATATCTTAGGTACATTCATGGTGAGCATGAGTGACCTAGTTACCTCCAACAAGTGTCTATTTTTCCTTTCAGCAACTCCGTTCTGTTGAGGCGTGTTGGGACAAGTGGTTTGATGAGTTATCCCACTCTCAGATAGATAAGATGCAAACTCCTTGTTTACATACTCTGTCCCATTATCCGTTCTCAAGATGCGGATCTTGGCCTCATACACATTTCTGACACTTCTATGGAAGTCCTGAAAACACTTCAACGCTTCGCTTTTGTTTTTCATCATGTAAAGTCATGTCATCCGAGAATGACAATCTATGAAAGTGATAAACCACCTGAACCCACTTACTGAAGTCACTGGGCAGGGCCCCCAAATATCTGAGTGAATAAGATGAAATCTCTCTACACTCCTCATCCCCACACTAGGATATGATGTCCTAGTGTGTTTCCCAAATTCACATGCATCACACTTCAAATTCATTTTATTCACTCTATTCAAAATCTCAGGATACATTTTATTCAACATATCAAAAGGCAAGTGTCCCAACTGACAATGTAATAAAAGTACCTCCCTTTCCTTCTCTTCACCAACGACAGCCAATGCAGCATCCCCACTAGCTCTGTCAAGATATCACAGTCCATCACGCCTGACGCCAGTCCCAAGCCTCCTCCCAGTCTTCCTTTCCTGCAACACACAATGAGTAGAGTCAAAAGTAATGCTACAGTCTAGATCATCAACAATAGAGCCAACAGATAAAAGGTTGACTGGAAAAGATGGAACGTGAAGGACTGAAGAGAGGCATATGGAGGGAGTGCACTGAATAGTGCCAATCCCTTTAATGGGTTGGGATGTGCCATCAGCTGTCTGAACAGTTTCATGAATGGTATGTGGTTTATATGTGGAAAATTGTCTATATGCACCTGACACATGACTAGATGCACCTGAGTCAATAATCCACTCTATATGATCTCTACATGAAAGGGCTAATTGGTTACCTGATCCTGTGTGAGCGAAGTTGGCAAAGTTACCGAATGGCGAAGCAACATCTCTAGTCTGGTTTGCATGACTCTCCGAACTCTCAGTAGTAGACCTGGACTGTCTCCGCTGCTCTAGATCTGACGCCTCAGCTAGCGTAGCCTCAATCATCACTGTCTTCTGTCGTCCATCAGCTGTAGCAAAGTTGGCCTGTGGGCCGCCACGACCTCGTCCACGGCCTCCACGGCCCCAACGACCTCCTCCTCTGCCGCATGTGCCACGTCCTCGTCCACTACCCTTCTGTGGGCAGTTAAAGCTCAGGTGCCCCTTCACCCCACAGGTGTAGCACTCTCGATCCTCGCTCACTGCTGCCACTGCCGGTACAGCCAGTGCAGCCCGAGTGACCTGAGTACCCTCATCCTTCATAACTCTCAGTCTGGTCTCCTCCTGTGCCATTGTAGCTATGGCATCCTCCAAAGATGGGATGGAGGATAAGTGACACATACTCGCCCTCCTGACCTCAAAATCTCCATTCAGGTTCCTCAGAAAATGTGTCACACGCCTACGCTCCACCCACTTCCTGTGTATCGCAGCACTCCTTGGATCGGGCAGATCAATAGGGTCATAGTGGTCTAACTCTGACCACAGCCTTTTCAACTCCGCAGAGTAGGCTAGAATAGACATCTCCCCCTGTTTCAAGGTGTCGACCTTGCCCTGAACCTCTATCATAAGCATCACATTCCCTGCTCCAGAATACATTTTTTCCACCATACTCCATATCCCCGTAGCACTCTCTATGGCCTCCACCATCCCAGCAATGGGTGGAACCATCGATGTCATCAACCAAGCAGCCACCAGTGAGTTGGTGGTGCTCCAGACTTTCCAATCATTCCCAGTCTTATCCACCGGTTCCTTACATGAACCCAGAACATGGCCTTCTAACCCCTTCGACTTCAGGATGAGAAGCACCCTCCTGGACCAACTGAGGTAATTCTTCGTCCCTTCCAATTTCACATCATTGGGCATCAACTCCAGCTTCTGCACGGGTCGTGAAGGCGTCGATCCACTCGAGGATCCCAACTCCTTCGAAGCAAGCAGCTTCGTTATCTCTCCAATGAAGGCCTTCATGTCAGCTGAGGTAAGATTGTCCCCCATCTCTCCAGATCCGCAGATCTCTCCTCTCTCCCTCCTTAGATCCGCAGATCTACTTCTCTTCTTCCTCTTCTAGGTCATACCCTAACCGTAAATCTATGGAGTCCTTTTCATGACTCTACCATAGATCTAGGGTTAGGGTTTTTGGGGTTTTCTTTTGTGGCTAGTTAGGGCTTTGTGGTGGCTAGAAGAGGACTTGGAAGGGGGGAAAGGATCACAAGGCGTGGAGCGGCGGCAGCGGAAGGGGGGGCTAGGGCTAACAAGGCGGCGGCGCGCGCAGGCGGTGCGTGCAGGCGCGCGCAGGCGGCGGCGACGCGGATGGGTGGCGCGCGCAGTAGGGTTTTTGTTTTTTTTTTTGTTTTAGGGCTCTGATACCATGTAGATTTGGGTGGAAAATGGTGATTAGCCCCAAATGATGGCTATCACTTCTTATTTATATCAACCCTCTCTTTTCTTTACACACAAACCCAATAACACACAATACATTTACTCATAAAATTCCGTCAATTTTTTTGAAGCTTCCTCAACCTCCAATGATGCTGCACAGCCAACCCAATTTTACTGGAAAAAGGATTTGCTAAGGATGATGACAATAGTATGTAATTAACATGCATTCCTGTGAATAATGCAAAGCTAAAGTTCACTTTTGTCATGTAAGTAGAAAAAACATCCTTGATGACCAAATGTGTGATTTGAAGTATACCAATGAGTCACAAGTTAAATCCATGTTCATAAATTTAACATAAGAAGATGCACCGATTGCCTCCGTGTATATGTGGGGGATGGTTAGTGATTAAATCTTACCATGACAATGCAATAACATAATCCATGCATTTCTCGAAAAGGACCTTATCAAACAGATGTCCATTCTGGCATTCTAGAACCAGATTATCCCAGAACAGAGCAAGGTTTTCCTTGAAGTTTTTAAGTTCCTTCTGCTTTGAGTAGTAGTTGTCTTCCACTTCGCCCTAGGCAACCAAATAGTTAAGTATGAACAAGGATCTATCGTATATTAAACTCCATAGATTGCATAAGCTGTTAAAATCAATAGCATGGCACGAAAATCTCCTGTCTGTAAGCTTCAGAAAATGCTCCAAATTTTAAGGATACATTTCTAGCTAAATCCACTAGAGAGACAACCACATCATCCACGTCTGTCTCGTCAAGAGAAGCATTATCAAGTTGATATTTAGCTCCACAAGCCTATCAATTGGTATCAGTATCAAACGGGTGCATAAGAATGATTGGTTACATGAACGAACAGGATAACCACATTACCTCAAATAGAATCATTAGGACTTCAACCAGTATGGTTTTGGGATCAGATTCATACTTCTCAACTAATCGCTTCACCACATGGGGAATTAGCTTACCATTAGTTTTGATAATATCTGCCACAAATCTACAAATTAACATTAACAGGATCCTGAAAGTTGTTTAAGAAATGTGTGATAATTATACGGATAACCATCAATGTACAAACTCCACTGCTAATAATAATACCACAACTAGTAATACTAGCACCAGTGATGAAGAAGAGGAAGTTGATACGTTATTCGCAACAATCAGATTTTCCCTGGGGTGTACTCAAAGAGTCTATCTGTGCTCAAAGACGTAAAATAGTTACTTGGAAAATGTTCCAATCAAATGTGCATTCTCCAACAACGTCAAAAAACTCTGCAGACATTGTAAATGACTGGTCGATTTCATATAAGAATCGAAAAATAAAAAAGAATGAGAGAAAAAATAGGGGAAAGTGCATATATGAGCTTTGTAGTTTGTTAATTTTCCGGGCAACAGAGCTCAGCAGGGTGCTTAGCAAAGGCTATTTGTTATTCATTGGATGCTTAAGCGGCTTAAATGGGTCTTATTTAACCGTCCATAAACAAATCAAGCTCACTGTGAAATTTGAAATGTTAAAGTTTTTCCATGTGCACACAAGTCACACATAAGATCAGCTCCTCAAACTTGTGTAAGCATATATGAAAAACAGGAACTTTATTTAAAATGATGACAACAATATGTTGAGATATATTGAAATTAAATCCCGTTTCACACGAATACCATTGCAACTTGGACCAGGGGAACTGAAATGAATTCACAAGTTACAAAATTTAGACTTAAAATAATCCTTCAAATGCATACATACACATGGAAATAAATGCAAAATATGACATGTAAAATAAATACATAAAACAACATGCAAGTAAAAATAAAGGAGCCCGGTGAAGCCTGAAAATGTTCAACTAGCCTAAGGCCTAAACCTTGATATTGGTTTCTTATCAAGCTTACTTGGCTGGTCAAAATCAATAGAGCATGACCAATGTATTATAAGGCCTAGCTGAAGTATGCTAGACCAGTTTGCTTAAACTAAACAGCCTTATCCTCAATCAAGGAAAAGCGTCAGTTAACCCACAACATTCAAATTTTCTCATAATATCTTTCGCCGTTATTCCAGATACCAACCTAACCACTGCTCTTTCCCTTTTACCTCAAGTTTATTTTTCCCTCGGCAGCATTTGGGTATGGGAAGGAAATGGAAGTTATATTAAGTGTGCAATGTGTAATTCTTCTTGCACTCTTTGGAAATTTGTCCATTTTGTTAAGATATTAATTATTATTTGTTCATACAGGTAACTATCTGTTATTTTTGTCTTATTAGCTTTATTTCTTATAGAACTATGACAAATCATGGTTGTCTCTAGGCATCTCTTTTCATGTGAAAGGTGGAGCAAAAAAATTGCATGCCGCCACAGCATTTCTTTCTCGATACATGTTTTGCCCTCTTCACCAACCATTGTGAAGAAACTATATCTTATGCTTTACTTCTTTGTGTATAGAGGTGCATGCTTTAGGAGACTAGTTATATGAAGGTAATTATCATGGGACCTGGATTCATTACTCGACCTAAAATTGGCCAAATGAGTAAATGGCTTCTCTTTTCCGTACACATGTAACATGTATGGTATAGGTTGATATGATCTCCAATCTGCTTTACTATCGGTGGCAAATGAGAAATCAATTTATTTTTCAATAAAAGGAGATGGTGGTGTCATTTGGCTGGACTGGAATCGGTTCTGGCATCTAATCAAGAAACAAACCAATTCTCATATTGTCAAGGAGTCTCCTCAAGGATTGTTAGCTATGGTTCATAGACACGGCCACAATTGATGTTCTGCAATGCGGAAAAGGGGTATCGCACAAGACAATCTTTTAAATCATAGACACTAAGACGCGTTTATATATGCTTGTTTTTAGTACAGACATGTATTTAACTCATAAATGCATGCATTTGGATACTTGCAATGGCATCTAACAGTAAAATGATGTATCAACCATTTGCTTTCGTCAAAAGGGGGGATAATAGATTCATATTAACATTTTCATGAGATGAGTAATGATTTGTATCTTTAAAAGTTTCTGACACTAATCGACACATGTGGCAAGCCCAAAGGGTCAGACAGAGCAAATTATATTTAGGAGAACATCTCACACATCATGGTTTCAAGATTTATCCACTCCTGTGCAAAAATAGTTTATTTGAAATGCATATTATAATAGTTATCAAGGATTGTCGGACTAGTAGAAATCTTCGAATTTATCCACCTCTGGCTGGTAGAAATCTTCGAATTTATCCACCTCTGGCTGGTAAAGGAGAATGTGGATTATGCTTGCTCTCTTGTGTGCTATGGTGTCTGTTTAATTGTCAAGAATCATGGCGGAAGATACCTTGTAGATGGATTTAAAGAGCACCCAACCATTCAATTAAGTGGATTGAAACGTTTGGTGCTTGGTGGTCTCGACAAAAAACCATCAAGCTAAAGTCAACTTTATAATCAAATTGACACATGCCAACAAAAAACCATCAAGCTAAAGTCAACTTTATAATCAAATTGACTCATGTGTAAGCTTTCTAGCCACTAAGAGTATTGTTTGACACCATATTTGGGTGATCATGAGCATAAAATTGATTTTGCTCCGGGACAGAACTACATGGGGGGCAGGGGCACGCGTGCTTCTGAAAAATTGAAAATAAAATTACTTATATACATGGGTGGCATTGTAGAGCTTGCCCTAGGTAAGAAAATAAATTAAATATTTTTATAATGAATTACAACCACATGTTTGTGGCCTAATGGATAAGGTGCTCCTCTTCAAATAAATTAAATATTTTTATAGTGAATTACAACCACCTATTTGTGGCATAATGGATAAGGCGCTCCTCTTCAAATACAGAGGTTCTAGGTTGGCATTATTTTCCGTTTATTATTAATTTTTAATTATTATCATTTTTCCAAGAAAATAGAATGAAAATTTTATGATGCACCATCACCATCTCTTAAGGCCCAATGGATAAGGTGTTGGTGTAGGAAACCGGAGGTTCAAAGTTCAATTCATACTGAAGTCCTTTTTTCTTTATTATTATTTGTTACTTATTTTACATGCTATAATTATGTATTTACCATATAAAATCATTTGTACATTTGATAAATAATTTGTATTTTAAAACACAAGTCCTTTTTATTTATTATTATTTGTTACTTATTTTGCCTACTATAATTATGTATTTATCATATAAAATCTTTTGTATATTTGCTAAATAATTTGTATTTTAAAGCGCAATTTGTATTTTGTCCGATAATCTTGTTTCTTTTTTCCATTTCTTTTGTGTGATTTTGATTCATATACTAATACAACACACAGAGACGGTACTATGTACAACTTACCCTAAACAGCTTAGGGCAAGAAAAAATAAAATAGTTTCAATAAATAAAAATTATTTTCGGCCAAAAAATTGTGTCCCTGAATTTAACTCCTAAATCCGTCACCGCCTTTGCTCATTCTATGTAGCCAGTTTCTCTTGTTAGTAGGGAAGCTTATTGCATTGTCAATGGCTTTACCAAGAGAGCTTTCTCTCCTAGTGCAGATTGCTGTGGAATGACCATCCTACTTTATAATCTTAAATGATGTATGTATTATAATGCCCATGGAGGAAGCTGATAAGTTCCTTGCCCTATATGTGGCATGTCTTAATTGGGTGTCACCCAAACATAATAATATATCTTTGTTTGTTCTTACAGACTTGTTTGGGAAGTAAACAGGAAAGCCAAATCAAATATTGTCTAACTTCCCTTTTTTGACTTAGATTTTCCTTGGATCCAAATACAACCTACAAGAGTGTGGACTAAGGCCAAATCAAAATAATAAATATGTTTCCCATATCAGGATGAAATTCTGTCACTTGTAGCACTGGTTCTAAATGAAATCAACCTTATAGCCGCATTGCCTGGTTTTTCTTATTTTATTTTTACTTTCACGTTTCAGCCTCATTACAAGGGAAAGCAAATCAACAACTTGGTCACTCCCCTTCTTTCTTACAACCTTGGGACACAAACCAGTCAATGAAAATGGTAGTAAAACAGTAACGTGAATTTTGAATTTTCATAATCAATTTGTTGGAACTATTTGTTCGCTCTAGTTCTCATATACCAGGCCCATTTTTCCTATACTTTTTTCAAATCCTAGCATGTTATTGACTAGTATCATTAAAGTATTCAATTCATTTCAAGGGAACATTGGTTTCACCACTTTTATATTTCAATTCCCCATCCCGATTTACTTTAGTAGGTTTGGTTTTACCATTGCATTTCGATTCTTAACACCCCCCCCCCCCCCCCCCCCGCCGGGGGGGGGGGGGGGGGGGGGGGGGGGGGGGGGGGGGCGGCCGGGGACGGAGAGCCTAAAAAAGTTAAACTAGACAGAAGTGCAGACAAGGTTTATTCATTTCCGTAGCTACACATTGCGAAGTTTTCATGTTCTTTCACTTACTTTCAGTGATTCAAAAGGACTACCTCCTACTACACTTAGGCCTAATACGAATTAATGGAAACTAAATACCTAGTTTGAATATTTCCATTATGGCAACCAATTACTTAAGATGAATTGTTTACTTAGATCCTTAGCTTCAAATTTTGAAGTTTCTTGTTCATCTTTAGTTCTCTATAATTTGGCACTTACTTCAACTATTCTTAGAGCCAGTTGACCTAAGCCACGAAGTACACCAGTAGGGGATACCCAACATGTGTGCACCATAATAAACAGAAATAAAATGCATTGCTATTTACTAATTCGCTTCAACAACCCAAACCCTTCTTTCTATCCCATCTTAGAGTTTCAAGTAATCGTTCGGTTATGAGCTTTAACAAAATAAGTAGAAACAATTTAAGGTAGAACTTTTTGTCTAAAATTTCCCAAGAAACACAACCGGTGCATCAATTAGTCCATTCTAGTAAAAAAAAATTCACTTCATTTCCAGAAACTAGCAGCTTAGGGTTTCACTGGAATTTAACGGATACGATAGCAAGCAAAACAAATTAGGGGAAAGGGGGAACTAACCGATAAGGGCGTGGTCATCGAGCCCTAGGGCCCGGACGTTGGGGCCACGCTTGCGCTTGGCCTTGGGAGTGAGATCCTCGAAGTCGTCGAATGATCCGTCGCCGGAAGCCTGGTCCGGTTCGATCAAGCCGCTCCATTTGCTCGGACCGGCCAGAGCAGCAGCTCTTTTCTGCAATTGACAGAGTGCGTATGTGTGTATTAAAATGAGGATGTGAGAAATGGATGAAACTGTTGGGAGTGTGAGAGAGAGAGCAGGGCGTTACTTACAGGGCGGCGGACTGAGGATTTCGATGCTACGCCGGCGGGCTCCGTGGAGTAGGGTTTCAGAGAAGAACTTTTTCCAGATATTTTGGATAAAATTTTGGGAGAGAGATGGAACCCTAGAAATTGAGAAAAATAGAGAGGGAAAATGCTTCAAAAATGGAGATCTTCCCGCCCATTACCTGCCAAGCTTCAGAATTAGTGGAAGCGTTCGAAAAGCTAATTTATTGTTAAGTAATTCGTATGAAAGCCATTAGCCAATTGGGTCCATAGCTCAGTGGTAGAGCAATTGACTGCAGATCAATAGGTCACCGGTTCGAACCCGGTTGGGCCCTTCAATTTAAGTTTTTGCACTATTTGAGGTTTTTGGCTAATTGGCCCTACAATTTAAATTTATGCAATTTTTAAAACTATTTGAGGTTTTTAGCTAATTGGCCCTACCATTTAAATTTATGCAATTTTTAAAACTCGGTGATGTAATGCATGTGTTGGGGTTGAGCTCCGGTGCTCACGGTTGAATTATCCGACTGCCTTGGTTGAGGTCCCGATTCGAATCTCACTATCTCATTTATGAATTTTTAGGTGTTTACAAACGGATTTGTCTCTGCTTCTGTTCATTGTTGATTGTGCAATCTTAAATATGTGCACGTTTAAGATTGCATGCATGAATTCATGTCAAGATATGACATTGAACAGGGTGGGTTGGGGTTAGTCGGTCAAAATTTAAATGATCAAAACATGACATGTCATGTGATTGTGCATGTAAATATATTTGAATCGGCTCATATTTCTAGTACTGATGTATAATTGGAAGTAAATGACCAAACTGCATGCTAATAGTTTAGATACATGCATTGCCGGATGGCCAACTGGCTGGCTCGGCCTGTCTCAGCCCGTGCCTGGCTGAGCTTTGACCAGATCATGGGTCGCGCCGGCTTGTTTGACCAAAGTTTAAATGAAAAAAAAAATTTTGAATTTTGGCATACGTGTCAATTTTGTCTCAGTCATATTTTGGTTTGCTGACTGGAACGCGTCCCGTGGGGGTTGAGTGTGGTTCTGAGCTTGGGTGTGTGATGTGTTTTTGGTGATTTTTTTGCTTTTTAATCCATCGCTGCTTTTCCTCCTTTTGCCCCCTGACCCTCCTCTCTCGCACACCTACGCTTTTTTCATTTTGACGACTGCTTCTCTCTCCATTTGCGCCCGTGCGACGACTGCATCCGTGCTCTCCGGGAACGAACAATTTCTAGTATTTATACATATTATAAATAGATAGGTTTTTTTAAAACATGTTATTTTATAAAAAAAATATAAATAGATAGTATTTTGTAAGTAACTAGAAATTTAAAAATGAGTAAAAATTAACTTCTTTTATTATTACATAGATACATTATTGGAAAGAAACGTATTTAATCCCGAAGTTCTTGAAGGTCTCGGGTTGAACCTATAAATTTTATTAATTTAATTTTTTTTGAGTTGGTGACATCAGTCGGCCAGCCTTACCTCTCATACAATGGCAAAAAACTTTAATACAAATAAGAAAATGATAATACTTGTAAGAAATGCAAATCAATCATCGTGTGTCTCTTTTTCGTACGTGCCTTCGGAAAGGTCCTTTTTATCTTGCGAGCGGTTTTCATCATGGAACCAGTCCGTCGTAGAAACAGCAACTTCAATTATATCTTCCTTCTACCTTAGCCTCTTGTCGCTCAAACCACGACCACCTGCACTAAAAGCTTACTCTGAAGCAACGGTCGATGTATGAACTGCTTGCAAATCACGAGCCATGCGAGCAATAATTGTATACCAAGATTCATACCCTTTCCACCCGATCAGAATATCAAAATCCTCATCATCCATTTCTGCATTAGTAAAAAGAAACCGATTTGCTAAATACTCAGATAGTTCGTTGGAAGAACTATCTGTCTCCAATGTTTGTTTGTTTCTTCTTAACTAAAATCTGTCGGATCTTACTTGAAGAAGTAGTAGTAGCAGGCACAAAAGAAGATTTGAAAACCTACCGAATCTAGTCTCATAAGTTGTAAAAATGGTTCTTAAGCTGTTTTTAACCATATATATGGGTTCATCTAAGAAAAACCTCATGTTTTCACAATATGTTGCTAATAACCCAATTACAACTTCCTCCTTAATATGTGGATCGAAAACCTTAGCCAAATAGTAAATCATAGGAACATGATTCCAATACTTTGCTAGGTTTCTATCCATGTCGCTATCATATGAAGAAGAGTTGTGTTAGGGTCCACATGAACTCTATACTTTACTAAAACTTTTGAAATTAAAACTAATTGTTCTAGACCTAAAATTGATGTTGTATAGTACACAACAGAAAGTTTAGTTGTAGCGGCAAAAAAATCTCAAAAAATTCATGAAGATGTTCTCCAGTTCTCCACTCATATTCACTGATGTCAAACTCTTGGTCATATGCAATGTGTGTACTTGCAAAATCAGCAAGTTGTTCTATATTCATTAGCATGGGACGCATCAGTGGATACGTTGAATTCCACCTATGTTGAACACTAAATCTAAAGGATATGTAAGATGTTTGGCTAGTACGACACTGTTGTTTCTACGGATGTCTCTTAGTGACAGAAGTATGGATCAATAACATGAGGTTCCTAATTTTTTCCAAATAAACCGAAACAGTTTTAAGTTCATCTTGTACTATTAAGTTCAAGCCGTGACAAGCACATCGTTGATGAAATAACAACCCATCCAGCTCAGGGTTCAATTGTCTTTTTAAATCCGCAATTACATTATTGTTGTTAGAAGCATTGTCAAAAGTAAATGACTTTTTTTCAGAAATATTAAAATCACGAATAATAGACATTATTAAAATAGAAACAGCACCACCGGTAAGAGCATGCTCTAACATTCTAAATCATATAATCATCTTGTGAAAAAGGTAACCACGATCTACGTAATGAGAGGTAACACATAAATAGGAAGCGCCCCACTTTGTTGTCAATGTGTCAGATGTTAAAGCTATTCTAGAATTTAAGTTTGCAACAATTTTGTTTTTCCATCTTGAAAAGCTGACATATTATTTTTTCTAAGAGTGCTTCTAGACACTCTTCTAAATATATGGTTAATGGTCACTTAGTTAAACCTTTCTAATCCGAGGCTTTCCCCATTGCTAAACAGTAATTATTGACATAAAACTAATCTAGCCATCTATCTTCTTATTGTCTCAGCAGGATATAAGAAATTAGATAGAGAGGAAGAAGAAGCACATAATTAAAGTGGTCTGTTTAAAATCTTTTTTCCGTGTGATTCTATGTGTCTCTTAAATTGTGTTGTGCAGTCGGAAGGTCTGCAATTAAAATTTGCTCAATAGATTTTACAAACTGTCGACTCACCAGTTTTGCCAGTGACAATTTCACTGGTAAAGACTGCCAACCTGCAGCTTTTCATGCTCTGTGTTAGGGTTGTTGTGTATAAGTGTGAACAACATGATTAGTATGTTGTGCATGAGTATGAGAGTGTACAGAACAAGGCTTTGCAGAATAAGTATAAGCCGGTGTACCGAATACTGTTGGGATGTGATTATTACTATCGAATTAGTCATGTGTTTCTGTTTGTGTCATATCAACAAAGTCTGGTGTTTTCTATAGAGTTGCGAATTATCCTAGTAAAAATTTCATATTATTCAGTGTTATTAAAGTTTATGTTAACATTCACACGGTCGTTTAGTCCGGCCATTATGCTAATATATAAATAAATTTAAATCTAAATGAACCCGATTGCAGGGTTGCGTAGAGAGCAGACGGAGCTTGAGAGTGCTGGGAACTTGCTAAAACTATTTATACGCAATCTTCTACCTAAATGAATGGCCAAAATTGTTTCAATCTAATGGCCATGACACTTGCTTGGCTATCCTCTCCGCTGAGCTCTGGGGTGGTGCTATCAGATGCTCTCTTCCTCGGCTCTCCGCACACCCACGCCGCCGCCGCCGCCGGCAACCACCCAACCACCGCCAGCAACACCACTATTTCACTCAACACTTATAATTCTTGTTATGTGATTTGAGCATTGAGCGCAACTAAATTGATAGAGAATTAAAAACCAGCATCCAAGCAAATCTCATGCATCTCTTTATTGCAGCCTTACAGTCGTTTGAAGATCTTGAGGCTTGATTGAAACATCAAAGCCAGCGTGTTCAAATGTTAACCTGAAAAGCTGCAACCCTTGGTTTCTAACGGTATGATACACCAGTTCGAGCAAAGACATCGATCATACAACAAAAGCAAGTTTCAGTAGTCAAAATGGACTGTCAATTTTTTCACACAGATACATTTTATTCTGCTCTAATTCCTCGGTTACATTAAAAAATGAACCAACAGTTTCACTCTTCTGCAGCTGTATCAAAAAACTGAACTTTCTGGCAGTGCTGTGAAAACAAGCACCTTTTTAGAAGCAAGGAAACCTTTCAAAACGATTGCTACCAAAATTTCCTTGGAAGAAATGATGCATTGTTGATAGAACCCATGAATTTTTATCATCTCTGGCAACTCATTCCAAAAACTCGGGGAATCTGGGGGTTTCTCTTTGAATCCTCGAGTTGTATGCTAATCGGCAACCATGTATGGATCCACATCGCCGGTATCAGCAACCAGGGGTTCCAGCTCGGATGTTTCTTCGCCCTCTGGGATAAAATATGTGGGGAATGGTAGTTCTAAGGATTTATCTTTCCTGGGATCCTTGTATACGGCGTCCTTGATAAAAACAAAGTTGCCCTCAGCCCCAGGGACCTGCGACGATGGCAAGAAAATGAACTTCTTTTATCATCGTTCTCCTTTCTGGACCTAATACATGCTTGCAAACATTGAGCCAAAAAATATTTAAGACATTGGCAACATCCATCACTAATACCGAACATACCTGACCTTTCACCCACATCAAATTTCTCGCAGGATCTATTTTGTAGACCCATACATTCTTCACGGTCCGTTGTGCAGCACCCATGTGCCCAGGCATTTTCTTCCCTTTGAAGACCTATTCAAGGACCACGATAAATAAGATTTTTATAGCAAGGATCTTGATGAGCAAGTTTTTCCTTCCAGCCAATAACGGGCAGGCGAACAAAAGAATGAATAATCTCTACATATTGTCATTGACGGTACAAGAGTTGTTAGTGGCATTTTTCAATATTGCCAATCTCCTTTTTAGACAAAGTCGTTTTTACTTTTGATTTTTATTTTTTAATGATATGGCCTATAAAGCATAAGAGTTACAACGGATAATGCCCCGGTGAATGACTGTCATTATCAGCCACAAAACATTAGTAACAACAGTACACATCATTCTTAAAAATAAACTGGTTAAGTGCCTTTAAACTGATTTGGTCAGGTGACTTTCAGAAAAAATGCTATTTAAGAGGATTTAAATTTAACTATGGCATTTAGGAGGGTTAATAATTAACTATCACATGGGTGATACAAAGAAGGATGCTTATGACGGAAGCAGAAAAATAAAATTTTTATTTTCAGCAACCAAGGACCTACTGAGATGACGCCATTGTTAATAGAATATAATTCGTACATCCAAGTAGGAACAATGAGACAGAGAAGAGTGGTTTGCTATAAATGCAGCAGCTATGAATCAAAATGATACTTTGCACACAAAATAAAACACGAGTAATTTGCAAATTTACATTGTTAAAAAGATCAGAAAACAACAAACGACTAATTTCTTCCAGAATTATTAGAAGGCATTCTGCCGCAGAAGAAACTATTCAATCAGATAAGCAAAGCCAACATACCTTTCCAGGAGCATCTCTTTGCCCAGTAGAACCAATATTTCGATGTGTTAAAGAGGTACCATGACTTGCGGGCATTCCTTTAAAGCCCCACCTTTTCATTCCGCCCTATTGATGATGATAGAAATAAGAAAAATATTAGCAAGAATATTAATACTAACATGAAGGACTCTCGAATGTGTGCTCTTTTCACTAATTGATATGATATAGAATGGATGAGCAAGAAACGATATTCTTAATTTTTGCACGTTGTAGAAAAATAATGTAGGAGAATGCTACATTATTACACATTTTTAGTAACAATAAACCTGTCGGTTGATGTGTATATCCATAAGTAGGTATTTGTATATATGTATCAGACTATGTTGCACGAACACGAAACGCCGAGAATCGGCGCATTCTTAAAAATACATAGGAAATGTGTGTCCAACACATGCATCCGACACGATACAGCTTCAACATAGAAGTGTCCATCCTACATAATTGTTAGGCACATACCTAGGCATTTGGATATGCATCTGTGTGAGTATTAGAATTTGGCTTCTCATATATTTTAAATTTAATGCATTTTTTTGTCATTTTTATGCACCTAAAGATTATGCATAACAAACCTGAGAAAATTAAATCAATCTTGTGCATCTAAAACAAAAAAATAAGCTAAATCATCGTTTACGATTATTTTGTTCTTTACTGCGGTCGGGAGTAGCATAAAAAGTAATTAGGTACGGAAGGTTACAACATTATACAAGAAAGAATAGAAGTAGAGGATCCATTCACATTATGATTACCACAAGATTTAGGGGTTATTCGATTTTCAAGGTTCATCATCTTAATGAATCTAAAAGAAGTGATAATCTTAACAGTATTTGTGATTCCCAGATACAACACGACTACCTCACCCAACTCCGGTCGTACATGCCACCGATCCATGCAGTATAACATATCTATCCATGTTCTTCAATATAGGGAGCTGTTGCATCCCTGTCTCAACACGGGTGGTTTGCAGAGCCAATCTAAATATGGGAAAACACACACATGCACCTATACATTTGCCTGCCCCAATTCGGTTATAAATTAGTCCAGTCCCATAAAAAAGCTTTATGGAGACTGGCCATAATCATGAAACATCTCGACATAACATAGTTTGACATCTCCATATCATAATTTCATTATACATGTGAATACAAGATACAAAATCATAGTATATTATGAAAGAATAATGAACCTAACGTCTAAAATGGATCAGCACTAGTTTGGAAGATTATCGGTTTCCAACCCTTTACAGAAACTTATGGAGGCAACATTATTAATACATTTTGCAGTTCAGCAAAGCAAATGTATTAGGTGTGCACAATGTTTTTGACACCCACAGGCACCTTGCCTGATACCTAGAACAAAGATAATGGTCTCGGCTAATGTCTCTGATAAAGGGAGAAGAAGAAGAAGAGAACAGAAGAGAGGAGGCAAATCAAGAGAAAGAAAAAAAGAGATGAGCAAATAGTCAAAATATGGCAATGATTGCCATCCTCAGATAGACCTTTTTGACCAAGCAAAAGGGGTTTAGCTAATAGCTACGCAGCACAACTATTGGTTAATGAGTCTACAATGTATGATGAATGCAATTTTGTGGCCTACTGATGACTTGAGGCTCACTTATAGACAATCTCAGTTGCATGAAAGAAATAACAAATGTATGAGAGCCATTAAACCTAAAACATAATCTGATTTAAAAAGAAACCTTCATTGCTGGAAGATTATAATATTTAAAATCATCCAAAACATATAAAACAAATGTTTATTGTCAGAGCAGTGCAGTTATTAAAGTCTAGTGTAGCTTTCTTGCCCATTTTTCTTCCATAGGTTCAAAAAACTGTAAATTGTCAAAAAAAAGAGTCCAAACGTAAAGGCATTTCATAAAATTGAGAACAAATTCAAGTAAAGGTAAAGCAGTATCATTTTCATCTTTCATGTCGACTTTGTTATTGACATGATAAACATTACCATACAAGTGTTTGAACTACATAAATGAGACATTACTATTTCTGAAGCAAACTTTAGTGAAAGGCTGGCCACCAATGACTAGACCTCAACAACAATTTATAAGATGACAGTGTAACCTAGTACGATCCAGGACTTGATATACTAATAAGCAGTCAATTATTAAGTTCTCAACAACAAAATCCTATATTTTTATATTTATTTGCATATTGATTCTAGTTCAATCCTACATACATTTGCATAATCTACTAGTTAGTTCTAAGCAGTCAATTTTTGTCTAGAGATTCAAATAGAACAATGAGAAATAGCGCTTAAGTACAGCAAATTTAATATATTTACCTGAAAACCTTTACCTCGTGTAATACCAATGACATCGACATACTGGCCCGGAACAAAATGGCGGACGTTGATGGAAGTACCGACAGGAAGAAGTGCGTCCTCTGTCACAGGGAACTCCTTCAGCTTCCTCTTCAGAGGCACTCCTTGAGCCCTATAATGTCCCACCTCAGGTTTCGTCAGATGCTTCTCCTTCTTTTGCCCGGCCCCAATCTAACTAGCACCAGAACACAACCACAATAATGAGTAATTTACCTATTCAAAATCCAAACACTAGAAAGTAACGCTTCAATTATTTGCCCAAAAATTGCCAGAGCCAACAACAACAAATATTTACAGCATATTAACTCACAAAAGTTATAAAAAAATCAGAATAGTTTGCTGTTTAGAGTCTTGACATATAAGTTGAATTATCTGTTCCAGAGACAACTTCAATGATCGAATTCATCTTCATTCCCTTCCAACAAAAAATAAAAATTTCACATTTTGGACCCGGTTACACATAAATTCATTTGATTGGTTTTTCTTCTAGTCTCTTCTCTTTTCAAATTTTTTTGAGAGGAAGTGTATTTTATTGGTTGGACGAAGTTTAAACTAAATGAATAGCAGAAATTATTACAAAATCACAAATTCAAATCTATAACTCCAGCATTGATATCCCAACAAATAATGAAACCATAAATAAAGATACTCCAATGATATATAACTTGAATTAAATAAGATTCATTTTTTATGATAGTCTCCAAGAAAAGATACTGACGCATTCAAACGAACTAAAACCCTAAAACAAAGTCCCACAATATAACATTTATAAGCAATTTTCTCACCTGAAGAGCCGTGATCCCCTCTTTCTCGGGGGTTTTGACCTGCGTAACGATGTTATCGTCCATCCAAAGGATAGTGATCGGGATCCTAGCTCCCCATTTATCCCATAACGCCGTCATTCCGCACTTAACGGCGATCGCCCCCGTCCTCCTCGAGCTCTCCCCCATGGGCCTCGGCCCCGACTCGATGACCCTGACGGCGTGGGATTCCAGATCATCGGACGCGGACATCGCAGCGGCGGCGCAGAAGGTTCTGGAAGATGGGAGGGAGTAGTGGATCACGAATCTCGAGGCCGGGATTAGGCGAGAGATGAGGCCTCTGGAGGCGGCCGACATCTCCGCTGACGGACGGACGGACGGGTTTTGGAGGGAGGCGAGGCGGCGGAGTGCTGAGAAGAGGGGGGGAGTTTTTAGGGTTTAAGAAAGAGAGAGTGCTGATGGTCACGACTCACAGCAGCTAACATTATTACATTTATTTACAAGTTTGCCATGCTCTTTTAACAGTGTGAGTTGCTGCGCGCACATACCGTTTTAGTGTTTTACTCTGTGAACGGCTGGTCAATTTTTTCCAAAACTAACGGAACTCCTGTTTTTAAAAACACCAAACATGTTGTGTGCGATGAGCAATTTTGGCTATGTGAACAAAAGTGCTCATCACGCACCACATGCTTTGAGCAATTTTGCTCGCAGTGAGCACAACAGGAAAAAGCACAACATGCAAAAAATTTTGCATGTTGTTCACGGTGATCAATTTTACCTATCTGAAACAAAATTGTTCACCGAGCCTGTTGTAAGCGATGAGCAATTTTGGTCAGTGCATCAATTTTAACATATGTTTTTAAACTTGTCAAAGATGCATTCTTCTCTTTGCAAGTCTATGCAAGATCGAGACATTTTCATGCAAGATCCGAAGTCTTCTTGACATATTTTTTTCTATAAAATCGGTTGTGCCCTAAAAATTTTCTGCACGATCGACAGATTTCCATTTTTCATCTATTAAACATATTCGAAGAATTTTAATCTGATTCGAATCATCCTTCAGTAGATCCATGTTTGGAA
This sequence comes from Scilla litardierei, assembly GCA_030789695.1. Classification (NCBI taxonomy): domain Eukaryota; kingdom Viridiplantae; phylum Streptophyta; class Magnoliopsida; order Asparagales; family Asparagaceae; genus Scilla; species Scilla litardierei. The sequence goes on along the minus strand of CM061137.1, from coordinate 10,026,228 downwards.
GATTTTGGGTGTTTTGGCTTATGTGTATTTTCGGCATTCCGAGTTAGCTAAGCAAAAACCATAAATTATAATATTTAATTCGTATGTGCACGGACGGTGTAAAAATTAAATAGGTTGCGCATATAGTAAAATGGTAGGTGCATGTAGCAATTTCCAATTGTTGTTGGGAGTTGCTTCGCGCACTCACAACCACTTATTTACAAGTTTGTCAGTCAAATTTACTTATCGCATACAACCATTCAAAAATTCCAAAAATGACCTGGTTGCGCGCGGTGAGTAAAACGGCCGACTACCAACAGACAACGACGACGCCCCCTCCGACAACCTCCACATCCCCTCCGTCATCCCATCCTCTGACAACCCAACCCAGCGCCCTCCACCGCCCCATTTGTCGACCATCTTCATCTTCTCTAGCCCCCTCATCTGTCCGATCCACCGACCTTCCTAGCCCCTCTGTTGCCCCTCCCCCTCCTTCGACCTCCCCAACCTCTTCGCCGCATCCTCCTCCAACAACCCAGCCACGCACCCTCTGCTGTCCCCTCCGCCGACTCTCTTCCACTTCCCCAACCCCCTTCTCCTCCTTTGGCCCATCTCCGACCCCGCTCACTCTCCTTCTCCACCCGTCCATACCAAACCCTAAAAACCCGTTGGCAGGGGGACGACAATGGGGGAGGGGGAGGGAGCAAGGGTAAAATTTTCATGGCAAACTTGTGACTATCGGTTGTGCACGCGAGTAAAAGAATGGGTGAACGAAGCAACTCCCATCTATATCGATGAAGCACGTGTAATGGAATTCGAGAAAAATAAAATGAAAAGGAAATTAAATACACCACACAATATAAGACACAAGACAAGACTGCTCAACTGAGCCAATTGACTTAGGGCCTGTTCTTTTGCCAAGAATAGGGGCGGGAATGGGAATAGGGACACTATTCATGCACTATTCACCTTATTCCAAATTTGTATTTCAAGCGATTGTTCTTTTGGGCGTGGAATAGAATCCTACGTGGCTATTCCAATTTGGTAATGATGAGCACTTTTGTATTCCAAGCTTTTTGCTTGGAATACAATGGAATCCTTGGAATGGTGGGCCCCACTCTCTCATCTCTCTCTATCTCTCTCCCTCCAACTCATACCCTTTCCACTTTTTCATTCCAACTCTCCAATCCCAAAAGAACACAAGAATAGAATGTGGACCTTACTTCGTATTCCAAACCCCACTTTCCATACTCTATTCCACCCAAAAGAACACAAAACTCCATTTTCTCTCTCCTTAGAATACAATTTTTCCCCTATTCCATTTTTCCTATTCCAGCAAAAGAACAGGCCCTTAGTGATATTCACGCTCCATTCGTCATTAGAGGTCAAGTGTTAGGATTCTTGCTTCCCAATATATTATATTGGGGGAAAAAAGATAGCAGCCGCCATGGAGAGATCTTGGCCGTTCAATTGCGATCCAAACAAAATGCACGGTTACAGTAGGAACTTAAAGTCTTAAACACTGAAACGATGCCATGCGCTTTAGGGGAAAAAAAACGAGGGCCCAATTTGTTTGAAAAGGAAGCACATAAACATAGTAATTTATCTCATTTAATATTAGATAAACCCATCGAATTAGGGCCCTAATCAAATGAAATTCTAAAATATTAAAATAATCAGATTTACAATACAATTTCTACTCGGCCTAAAAAAAATCTACAAAATTTGAGAAAATACAAGTTAAGAACTCCTATCGCAAGCAAAAAAAATTACTTGGCCATAAGAGAAACATAACCCATAAATGTTGCAAATTCAATAGGAATAATATGCCAGACATCGTTTTTTTTTTTGCATGAACAGCACAAGATGATTCTATATGCAATCAGCTTGCTCCCTCAAAACAAATTATTGTAAATACTCAAAATAGCAATAATGCCGATATCCTCATTCATTTCCCTGAACATAACATGTGACATGAAAAATTCTGCATTGTTAAATTATAGCATACTTATTACATAGATGGACTCTTTGATGGTTTCTGCGAGAGGCGAACGGCTTAGAAAATCCACGAGGATGGGTCGCTTGCTGCATATCCTTCGAGCCACGCCTGATGGATGCGTCCCAGGACGAACCCTCTTGGTGCCTCGGGCTGCATACCACACAACGATTTGGTGTCTCAGATTCATTGCCTGAAATGCTTGAGATTCTTCTACTTGGTTTTTTGTAATGAATAGTTGTTACCTCTAGGTTCAGCTCAGCTGTAGTCACGCAACATTGCTGTGTTTCACCTGTAAACAAGAGGGTGTTAAGGTACGAATACAGGCCATGAAGCAGGACCAAAACAAATAGCAACTTTATCAAACTTTGAAGTCCATAACTTCTACATTTTACCCAAAGCCAGTAGGCTCTGTTTGTATATTCATCTGTACAATTAAAAATCATTGACACTAAGAAAGTACATGAAGACAAAAGGCAGCAATTTACTGTTCAGAATCCAATCGTATTTTGTCAAGTGTTGTGCATATATATCATGTGACACAGATGTGGTAGACGAATTGAGGGGGAATACATGTTCTGAGAACGAAATAAATGTTTTTCTATTTGAATGGAAGATACATTGAGATTTCCTTTAAGGCATTCTTCAGAAATCAGTAAAATATTGCTTCAGTACTTCCAGAAGACAATTTACAAATTTCAAGTTGATCTGAGAAAACTCGTGTATCTGCGCGTCCAGAGAATGACATGACATGTAACACATCTGATGCTTGTTTCACTAAACGACTTTTGTCATGGGGAAAAAATTGACACTGACACAGGTTCGTCAAAAATGAATTTCCTCATGAAAACAAACCTGACCCTTGTTGGAAGAAATGATTGGTGATTTACTGATTGTTTAAATCTGAACCTAAGCTGGGATTACGTTTCACAGCCAAGGCTAATTGGCGACGGTTAAATGAGAAAACAATAGCTATTACCCAAATGATTTAGTAATTAATAGAGCCAGTAAACTCACCACACATCTCCCACTTGTCAAATTTCACCAGCCAAGTATCTGAGCCCGTCTGCGAAGCAGATACTTTATCTACCCATACACGAAACTGTTTTCCTTTTTTATCACCATAGCATCGGCTAAATGCATCAACACATTCATGAAGAGATCGCTCAACTCCGGAAGGATGGACAGCAACTCCAGTTGGCGACTGTCAATGATAAGTGAGAAGCACTCAGTTTTTAAGAAGATGTTACTATATTGAATGGTGTATTAACGCAACATAGAAGAAACAATACTTACGTTATATTTTAAGATAGAACACACAACCTAGTAAAACTGAAATTGTACAATCAACCTATCATTTAAAAAAGTCTATATCTAACTTGCTTCAATTCTGTAAGCTGTTTCAATTGCGCACAAATGAACAAAATTTACTATTTTTTTGTTAAAATAATCCTTGATGATGCAACCGACACCAATCATGGAAACCTTCAATGCAGACGAATGAACAAGTGGAAAGCAGACAACCCAACTTACAAAGATGCCCTTTAGATACTGAATAGGCGTGTCAGACTTCTCAGTTTCAGCTCGATGCCACCGTTCATAGAGCAAGTAGAACAAGACTACTTCATGCCCAGCGCTGAAGTTCTCAAACTTGCAACATGAAAGGTCAGTAACATCTCTGGGTGAGGTATTTGGGCCTAGTTTAAAATGGCCAATAGCTTGAATAATTCCAGCGGCACAGCGCTCTGTTGCATGAATAATCATAGGGTTATCTTTTGCATTTTCTGCATGCCATTGCAATAGCTCCTCTTGGGCATTCTTGACCTAACATTTAACAAGACCAAGGATGTCAAATGCCCCCACATAACATAACAATGTAAAATCACACAAAACAACATTATGTCTTAAGCAAAATATTAGACTTTTTCCAATATACTAACCATGACACCATAAACCTCCGGAATGCTGAATAGTTCAGCATCATTGCCCGAATCCCCACAAACAAGGGTATTCATTGGTGGCTTCCCCTCCTCCTTAAACTTGCGAAGCAGATAAGCAAGAGCCTGCCCCTTGCCGGCTCCTTGAGGTAAAATGTCAAGATCCATGCCGCCACTATAAATGATTTTCACATCCAACTGATCGACATGAGGGGGAAAAGGCGGTTCCAAGTTAGATAAATTAAAAATGCAATACACTAAGTTTGAATCAAAAACACATTGCTATTTACCAAACACATCAATATTCTCCAATCATGGTCACTCTTACCCCATGTTTCGCCAGACACTCCGAAAGACGATTAGTTACTTCTTGAGCATCCCCCTTGTCGACATAAAAGCTAATCTTATGCGGCCTCTGCTCTGTCTCCGACTGCACGTATAAAATACCAAAGAATAAACATATATACATCCCACAAAAAAATGATCTATCCCAATTCATCTAGTACCTATTCCTTTATGTACTACACACTTGAATGCATAGAGCAATACAGAAGATGAATTTTCACCTGCAACTTGAGTTGGGAGATCTTGGATGTCTCCTGGAGAACAATGTCCCGATCCCATTTCTGATCCAGGAAACGTTCCCAGCCATCGTCAGGCACCATAGCTTCGCCATACGTGATCTCCGTGCCCACGGACATGATGGTGATGTCCGGGGTGAGCATAGGCTTCTCCTTCCTAAGCTCCTTGTACAGAGTGGGCGACCTCCCAGTCGAGAAGACCAGCAGAGAATCATGGCAGTAAAGGGACTCCCACAAGGCATTGAACCTAAGCAGCGAGAGATTCTCAGCATCATGATGATCAACCTGCAACAAGAATTGCATGATTATATGAACAAAAAACCCCAATTTTTGTTGTTATTATTCGTAGTTCCGAAATGCATTGAGAGTGTTATAACCATGGTATGATCTAGATCCGAGACGATCATGAGCCGCGCAGAACCCTTGAGCTTGTCCATTTTCTCTTTTTGCCCACGGGAAATCTAGGCCCTGAATCAAACAGATTCTAATTAATCAACTGGCAGACAAGAAAGATCACATTTTTCTACAGCTAAACCAATATTATGCAATGAAAAAACCAAAAAAAAAAAAAAATCACCGGTTTTAAATTCTCAACCGAAAGAAAATTTAAACAGTTCAAACTATCGACTAAAATTGAAAATTATTTGCTATTAATCACTCGAAAAAAAGTGCTGACAAAGAGGGGAAGCTGTGGGCGAAAGAAAGATTACCAGAAAGATCGATCGATGCGGATGGGGATTGGGAACCGATGAAGATTGAAGCTATGGAGTTTTGAGGTGAACTCCGATGTAATTTTTTCTAATTTTTTTCAAAAATTTGTAATTTGTGTCGGCTTCACGCCATTCGATGAGGAAAGAGAATGGGGAGAGAGAGAGGTATTCGATCCAAATTCGGTGGCGCTGTTTCGCTCTAGCAGGCGGGGAGGAATATGACGTGTAAAAGTTCCAAAAACAAACAATTATTTTACTGTTTATTATTTAATGTTGGTTTATTCTTTTTTAAAAAGGATATAACGATAAACCATAAATAAATTTGATTATCGATCCGCTCATTACAAAAATGTTTTCTAAAACCGTTGAATTTGTCATAATTGGATCAAGGGGCAAAAGAAAAGGGATAAACTTGAATCTTGGTATAATGAACATTCATGATACATGGATCAATCCCGAATTTTTTTTAAAAATACAAAATGGTTTTATGTTTTGTCACACATATCCATTATTCTTTTAAAAAACGGTGGGAATTTTGTTTTCTTGCAGTGTGGGGGTATATTCTCTTGCATCAATTGATGATCGCTCTCCTTGTCTAGTAATCTCAAGACATCAATTTTTCCAAAAGAGAGTGTTGCATAAAAATATGAATATTTCAAGCAATACAATATTGGAACCATGAAAAATATTATGCGACCCGTCTCCTTCACATTGGAGGCCAGATAACTGACACCAACCTCATCTCAAAGCTAATGCTGGCAATTGCCGTCACAGTATAGTAAAGGAATCAGAGCTTAACAGCGCCTCGAACGCTAAGAATACTCATATCCTCATACCATGGTCATGCAGAGCCTTCCATAATCAGACTAATATACATGTCTTAATCGACTTAAAGAGCACGAACACAAATAGTAGATGTATAGATACATCAGAGGGCATGAGAGATTAGTTCCATGAAGGTAGCTGCCTATTGCAAGAGTCCTGACTTGAAGGGACACCGACATGATATTGCCGGAGTTGCATGTGCTTGGGGCCGGGTTTGACAAGAAGGATATCACAGCCCGTTGGTACACGCAGTTTGATTATCCTACTGGCAGACAACATCAACCGACAACTACATTCGTTACCCTATACATGAGAATACAAAGTTTGGAATGCAGATGCGCCTTGGGCGCCGTAGCAGTCTTAACCGTCAGGCACTTCAAAGTCGGCTGCTGGTGAAGCTTAACATGACATCAAGTCTGTGTTATATAGCATACGCATTTCAGGCAGTCTGTGTTTGATTCTGATGGGTCATGATCCAGCTTCGGGTCTAAGATGGGCGGCTTCGTGCTCACGAGTACTGATGATGTCTGTGGCGCTCCTTGTCGCGCGAGGAATGAGAACCGCTGTGATATTCATCGCGATCTGATAAAAAGAATGAACAGTGGTCTCAGAACATATAGATGGTTAGCTCCTACTCCATTGATAACATAAAACCATTGGGTTCAGAACTCACCTCTTGATGAATGATGCCTTGGCTTCTCCGAGTGCCCTGCATGAGAGATTTCAAAGGTAATCAATCTAAATGAGTCATTACCAGCCACTTCACTAATCTTTCACAACCCGAAATGCCCCTCTCTGTGTGTGTGTGTGTGCGTGCAAGCGAGCGAGCGAGCGAGTACATACTAAACTCAAAGCACAAACATAAACACTGTTAGGCTCATGCTCTAGAACCATGAAAACCATGAAGTCTCACATATTAGACCAAAGCAATAAGACTGAAGGGGGGTGATAGGATCAAGATGCCCAACTATACAACAAAGAGGTTTCTTTGAGGACCCAAAAACAAAAGCTCAAAAGAAAAAAAGAAAAGAAAAGGGAATCAACACGTGTGTGCACGCACATCAAGTGGCCCATTTAGTCACAGAGAGACCGAAACAGGTGGTAGAGTTAAGCGTAATAAGGGGACGAAAGCAGACTTTTCCAAAAGCGTCAATAAGCTCCCTAATGTACTGTTCAGCAAGGAGGTGACTTACAGTATCATTTTAGGCGCAATGGTAATGTCTGACTGTCTGTTAGGTCAAGTATGAAGGCTAACCGACAAGGACTATACATTCTGAACCACAAGCATTGGGGACTCCCCTGCTCAAAACCAATTTCCATATTTGAATTGGAAGGCTCCGAAACAACTAGGTCGGAAGACTAGAGGAGAGCAACCAAAATTACCATGACTAAATATTTCAAGACAAAAGATTCAAAATGGTTGGTGAAATACAAGATATTAGCTTTGATATGAACACTGGAGTAGAATGAGGACGACCACAGTTCAACAGAACAAGGATTGACAGACACATCATCAAGTGGGCCATGTTGCACGGACGCATACACACCAACACAGACATGTCACCACACCGACAATAAGAACACACTGAAAAGTACACATAAAACAGATATTTGTTGCGTAAAAGATGACATGGCATCACGTAAGAGTATGTACCTGAGCCTTTGTCCTTGGAACGATGGCTTCGCTCCTTGTGCTTTTCCCTGTCACGCTCCAGATCTCTCTCTCGCTCCCTATCCCTGTCAGAGTCTCTTCCTCTACTGTCACGATCAGAGTCTCTACCCTTGCTATCCCTGTCTTTAACTTTTGACCTCTCTCTTTCTCTCTCCCGACTCCTTTCAGTAGTAACTGGTTTTGCAGCAAAGTCCGCATCAGCATGCCCATATTTGGAATCGTCGTCGGTTTTCTTTGACTCCTTAAGTTTGTCAATGGATACCTTTATCTTGGCTTCCTTAATTGAACCACCATCCAGATTGTCCTCCCCTGCCTTGGAACTGCTGTTGTCATCACCAGTGCCAACTGAACATTCCTAATAATGGAACACACCAAACGATAAAGCAATGTAACAAGGTAACTTTACAAAGAAGATGAGCTGTTGGATTGTATGTACCTTTGGACCTTGAACATTTGAGTCAGGTGTCTTATTTTTGGAAGTGAATGAATCATGGTCTTTGTAAACTGACATGTACTGTGCCTTCGGAAGTGTGTAAAGATGTGCAAGAACTCTACACACTTCCTCAATACCATTCTTATCTGCATCAAAAACTAGCCACCAAGGTGGGTTTTCTGGGAGTGGAATCTGGAACCTGCGTGCTGCTGCATAGACCACCCCGCATGCTACGACCTCGCTCTTGAAACGAACACACAATGTTGTCCGCAGGCTACCAAAAAAGAATGCAAAACATATATGATTAGAAAGAAATATAAAGCATGGCAAAAGAGCAATTACCAAGGAAACTTTTCATAAAAATGTATAGACTTCTGGGACTAAAAGACATGAAAAAATTAGCAATGTCAAGTTGTGCGTATAATGTATTCACAACTAACCTAACTGTGCCATTCTAAAATGTCAAGTAACAAAAAAGGGGTTATCAAAGGCGTGCAACACTGAATTCTGATTATAACTGTGTCCTTTCTTCACACTCTTTAAGAAGCATCATCTTCCTCGTATTCAATAAATTATAATTACACATTGAGCATCAGCTAATATTGTAGAGCACATTGAGAACCAAACATCCTAAAGCATCATTGACATGGTTAATGGCTATTTGTCAGGGGCACGCCACATGCAAAGATGTATGGTGTAGGAAGCATGGCGGAGACATGCCGTCTGCTTTCTTTTTCTAATACAGTTATTCATATGTAGGCATGTTGGGTCCAAGCCTGGTTGACCATGTTGACCATGTTCATGCAACATAGGTCAATGAGCATATGGACAAATCAGTCCTGATGCAAATTGGAGACTACCTCACCTTTTTAAGCACAATTCTTAGGAGGCAAAATTGAGGAAGAACCCAATTTTCGAAATCATATCTGTCTAGAACTAACAAAAGGTAAATATCAGTCTATTTACCTAGTTGAAAAGTCAACCAAAGTCATTACCTTAGAAGCTGATAATGCCATGGAGTATCATCTATAAAGGAAAGGAGAATCATAACATCTCTGTAAATAAAAAGTAAGCAAAGGCAGGATAAGTTTTTTGTTTTCTTCCTTTCCATCTTTCTCCTTTTCTGTTTATTTGTTCCTTTGTTTGGTTTTGGTTGTTGTTTTCTTTGTTTCTGTTTTTTGTGGATGTGAGGTTTTATGCCTTTTGTTTTTTGAATTTTTTTTTTTTGGTTTTTTTTGGTTTTGGTTTTGTTTTTTTTTGTTTTTTTTTGTTTTGTTTTTTTTTTTTTTTTTTTTTTTTTTTTTTTTGGGGGGGGGGGGGGGGGGGGGGGCGCTAGGATTTGCCCCTACTACAGTAACCTGGAGCAAGTTGCAACAACATGGTAGCCATAGCTAACATTGTAGTCATTGTAAAACTAACACCATAATATTTGAATCGAGTGCCTAAAGCTATATCATACACATATCAAATGAAATTTTGTTTCATATGATTAAAAATAGATTCAGCTGCCTTGTTGTCCTTTGTGAAGAAGCTATCATCTAAGACTTCGAGATACAATGCAAATATCAAGTAAATATGATAAACAATATCATAAAAGGTTTAGGCACATATTTTTCATGAAGCACCTACAGGATATTGTAAGTGATCAGGATATGACCAAAACATACATAAAATGAGGATTTTTCATGCCTAGGCCACAATACTGACGCGATCCACTAGGGTTGGAATAAAAATAGGATTTTTATGATGGAAGATGGGATTTTTGGTGGAAATGTGAGTTTTTTTTTGGGGGGGGAGGAGAGAGGGGATTGGGGGAAAAGAAGATTTTTATTAATAAAAACTGAAATATAAAAGATAGATTTGGCTACAATTCGAGAGGAGGCCGCTCTCCTAGCTTTACCTTCGAGACAAAAGACTAAATCTCCCAAACTAGGATTCGTGGACGCCTAGTACAAATTTCCTCTCAATAATCAAGCATGAAAACTCCCCTAGCCGGCCCTAGTTTATAAAGAGAAAATTGCAGATTTACGAAAAAGCCCATAATAATGAAATTACAAAAAGCCCCTAATAATGAAAATTACAAAAAGACCCCCTAAGATCTGAAAATTCCGAAAATGCCCCCCGATGGGCCTAAATGCAAAATGCATCATTACTCCATCCAATAAAACAAACGTGTCCTCAAGGTGGTGTCATGAAAATCATGAGCTCACTAATCCAGATGGAGGTTCTCGTCCCCTCCCGGCTCTTTCTGCTCCACTGTATGGCCTTCTTCATCTTCAATGATCAGCATCTGAAAAGCACGATCCTTGCAACGATGTCCTAGTTCGTACCCCTTGCCACAACGGAAACAGTGTCCTTTGGTGCGCCTATCCTGTATCTTCGCCTCTGTGAGCCGCTTACGCCTATTGTCTGATGGGAGCTTGATATTCTTCTCGTGGCTGGACTGGAGCCCCCCTGATGGCACCTTCTCATCCACCGTCGCTATCTGGCTGCGAGAAGTGGCTCTGCTCCATGCTCCTCTGGCACGTCACTCCTCTGTGAATCTATCCTACCATCCGAGCCAAACGCATCCTGTTTAGCAGCCCCCGGGGTCTCTGGATGCGTAGCTCTGCCCGTATGCTTGGTTTGTGTCTCTTCATGAAACATCCCTCCAAGGACTCCCCTGAGACTCCATGCACACGGCTTGTCAGCATCTCGAATTTCTTAATATAGTCTCTCACCATACTCTCCTGCCAGGATAAAGCTTCTCCCTCTGAGCATACTCCCACCGCCTTCAATCTCTCTGCCTCAATGAGACGTGTCACTTCAAAATATCTCCATGCACTATATATCCATCCATCTGGGTCTTCTCCCTCAAATATCTCTCCCTCAAATATGCATAGAGATGCTCATATAGGTTCCCCTCCCGAGTCTCTCGGAACCGGTCTAACAGACAACCGGTGAACTACTCCCACGAGTGTATCGACCGCTGCTGCTATCTCCATCGATATCAGGATAAAGCTTCTCTCTCTAAGCATACTCGCACCGCCTTCAATCTCTATGCCATAGTGAGACGAGTCACTGTAAAATATCTCTCTGCTCTATATATCCATCCATCTGGGTCTTCTCCCTCAAATATCTCTCCCTCAAATATGTGTAGAGCTGCTCGTATAGGTCTCCCTCTTGAGTCTCTTGGAACTGGTCTAACAGACAACCGGTGAACTCCTTTCACAAGCGTAGAGGCCGATGCTGCTATAACTATCAGTACCTGGATAAAGCTTATCCATTTAAGCATACTCCCACCACCTTCAATATTTGCCTCAGTGAGACACATCACTTCAAAATATCTCTCTGCTCTATATATCCATCCATCTGGGTCTTCTTCCTTAAATATGGACATCTTTATCTTCATGATTCTACTATCGGTGTTAAATCTCCTGTCGGTCCATAATGAGAGTGATGATAAGTGTCTTGATGTCCTTACCTAAATCACCAATAGACCCTCAAAGGACCACCGCCTCAGTCTCCATGGTCGCTCCAGTCATTCTCCTCTCTCTTAGTCGTCCACACCCTCCTCAAAGCCTGGGTCCTCATCATATTCATCTCGAAACTCCTCGTAGACCGGTGGAACCCGGCGTTGTCGATTCTCTGCAGCCAACCGCGGCCCTATGAAGCTCTTGAAGCTCTATCACATCATCTTCGGGTCCCGAAAGCAGCTGAAAATCATCGTCTAAATCTCGACGGGCCTCCTGAACATTGCGAGGGTCGGAACGCTCAGCCTAAGTCTAGGTGGGTATCTGACGGGCCGCCAAGGGCCTATCGGTCTTGCTTGGACCCTGTAAGGCCCGGTCGGGACACTGCAGGGCCCAGTCGGGACTGATGGGACCCTATAGGGCCCAGGCAGGCTTACAAGGCCGCCTGCTGCCACCTGCAGGGTGCATGTGGCCTGCAAGCTGCACGATGCATGCACGGCCTGCGACAACGCCTGTAGGCCCCTGTCGGCCTGCAGGTTGCAGGCCCCCTTCATCACGACGATTCCCCCTTGGGTAAGGGTTTCTTCCTTTGTGGGGGTTTCTCCTTCTTCCACGAAGTAGTCGACGTCGGAGAGTAACCCGCAACATATTCTTTCGCTTTCGCTTTCTCCAAAGCCCTCGCCTTTTGCCCTAGATTTGGGCTTTCGTCCAAATCTGAAATTTTCACCGCCTTCATATTGAGAAATTCTCGAGTTAGGAGTTTTAGGGAAACACTTTGTTGCGCTAGGGCTTCACCTTGTTTTGCTAGGGTTTGCATGACCTCTTTGAACCTTCTATCCGATGATGCCGTAAGATCCTCCATAGATTTCTTCAACTCTTTGATCTTGTCGTCAAATTTTTCGTCCAACACGTCGATCTTGTCCTTAGATCTCGTCGTCACCATGGATCGTAGATACTCTGATACCAATTTGATGCGATCCATTAGGGTTTTGGAATAAAAATAGGATTTTTATGGTGGAAGATGGCATTTTTGGTGGAAAGGTAGGGGATTATTTTGGGGGAAGAGAGTGGATTTGGGGCGAGAAGTATTTTTAAGAATAAAAACTAAAATATAAAGGATAAATTTGGCCACAATTCGAGAGGAGGCCGCTCTCCTAACTTTACCTTCGAAATGAAAGCCTAAATCACCCAAACTAGAGTTCGTGGACGCCTAGTACAAATTTCCTTCCAATAATCAAGTATGAAAACTCCCCCTAGCCGGTCATAGCTCTAATAAAGATAAAATTGCAGAAAATTGCAGATTTACGAATATCCCCTAATACTGAAAATTACAAAAAGACCCAGAGATCTAAAAATTCCAAAAAATGTCCTTGATGGGCCTAAATGCAAAATGCATCAAATACTTTTCCAAACAAATCAAAAGGACCTTTGTCTGTGAAAAGAAGTCATTGTCATAATTTCATTACACATTTCGCTCCCGCTCTTGAGATTCTTCCATCAAACTTGGTGTGATTAACAAAGCATATTTGCTGGTTGTGCTATTGCCTAAAGCAATAAACTAAAGTCATCAGATGCTTCAACAGAGGGGGCATTTTTTGGCCCAGCACGATAGCACAGCACGGGCACGACACCATGCATGTGCCTAGGCCGACAATTTTGGCCTGAAATCCTTATCGGACCGGGCCGGCTTGGCCCAGTTCATTTTCGTGTCGGGCCCGGGCCAAGCTATTCAGCCCATTAAACGGCAAGGCACAACACGAAATCTTTTTGAGCTTGTTTGATTAAAGTAGCTCGATGCACAAAACAAAATAGCTCGATCATAAACCAATTTTTGAACCCTACAATTATCACAAAACAAAATAGCTCGATTGAAACTTGCAGACAAAAATACGCTAGCTGGGCATCTTGTGGATAGCTTGAGTTTACATTCTGAAAATTCATCAAATGAGAATTTACTCCAAGAAATTGAACTATCAATTTGCTCCAGAATTTGCCTGTAGTTTACATTCTGAAAATTCATCAAACGAGAATTTACTCCAAGAAATTGAACTATCAACTTGCTCCAGAATTTGCCCGTAGTTTACATTCTAAATTAAATTCTAGTAACATTTAATGATACATCATTAACAGAGGGGGTGTGGAAATCTAATAAACAACAAAGCTCAATAATTCTTTCAACCCTATTGGACCGGGCCGGGCGGCCCGAATTTTTATCGGACCGCGCTCGGGCCTCACCGGAATGACCTGAAGTCTTATCGGGCCGGGCCGGCCCTGTCCTTTAAGAAAATCGGACCGGGCCAGCCCAAATTGCCGCTCCTAATTCAACGCAGCAATTCGCATATGGTGCAGACCCTTACTTTCATCATTAAAACTTACTTTCATCATTAAAACTGAATCACACGAACAAACTTACAAGGCTTGATACAGTGATGAATGCTATCCGTGGTTCATCATAACAGGATTCACACCGATTCCTGCACCCGCATATTAAGGATTATGGCAGTTTGTTGCCCCCACCACAATTCAAGAATATAATCATGAAAAGTCTACATCAGATTAATTTGGAAGCCCGCATAAAAACACAGAATCATATGCAAAACGTAAGAATACTAGATAACATATTAAATAAATTATAAGATATAGTAAATTTCAGAGTAGTTAGAAAATTAGATGTAAGTCTAATGATGAACATCTACAAAAACATAACTTACAAAGTAACAGCCTAAGAGGGAATGTCATATGACAATTAGCCACCAGTTCTAAGAAAAGTACCTATCATTGGCAAGATTCCAAGCTTCCTGTCTCAATCCTTCTGGAGTTCCAAGTGTTGCTAGGTAGTTTGAGATAAATTTATGAGGATGTTCAACATGGCAGATGAAGCCCATTTCCTTCAACAAATGCCGCTCAGTCCTTATCAAGTCATTCTTCAATTCTGAATATTTCTGTTTTTAACAAAAAAAGGGTACAAACATGTTGGTAAAACTTAAAAGAACAATGTGATGTAACTACAGACCATAATCTGACACGTCAATATCAGAAACACCGTCTTTCAGAAGAACAGAAGGAAGCCCATAAATTCACTAAAATGCTTAATCCTGAGAATAGCATGTCATTAATCAGAAAAGGGAAAAAGGATAGAACCTTAGAGAATACATCCAAATGCTCTATTGGTAAATTCTCCCTCCGACATTCCATTCTGTGGAAGACAATGAGGACATGCTTTGCTCTTCTGGGGCTTTCCTCCAATTTTGATGCAAGCCAAACACAGCTCGCAGCAACCCTCTATAAAGAAACCAAAAACACAGGAAAGAAGAATAAATATATGTGAAATCCACCAAACACTGAGCCACTGCAATCTTTAAAATATTACCTTAACACTGAAACGAGTGAATGACTTCTTACAATAGAACCGTTGGAACAAAACTTGTCCTGTGGCCATCACTGCTTGAGGTCTTTGACGATCAAGGAAACAAAAACAGCAGCAGCAGCAAGAAGAACAAGAAAATGACATAAAATTGATCTATCACCTCATATCAAATAAAATCTACTTAATATATAGGTATCAATAAAATATACATTATGGATAAAGAGGATACAGTCTCAATAAAATGCCGCTCTCTTGGATGAGATCACATCCGTAAATCCGAAGCATCATCTCGGAGTGCTCGTCAATGCCTTCTTTCCTGGAGGGGGAATCTTTTAACTGCTCATCCGTTAGATAGAATGTGTCTATGGCAGTATAAATCATTTTGTTCGGAACTGGATCAATTGCTTTAATTATTCACTGCAAAGTCGAACAAAACCGGTTATATTATCAAATTATAGGGCATATGGCATTGAAGTTAAAGATGTAATTGAGATTGTACAAACTAAATTTTAAAATACAAAATTACATTAAATAACAGTTAAATCAGGTAATAAAATACACCATAGACAAACACTACTCAATTTTTAATCATCAACTTTCTTCTTCTTTAATTTAATGTTACTATACCATAAAGGGTAACTCCGCATGCATTTTCGCTGCTGGTCCCAAGCCTGGTAAAGGAGGGTTGTATGGTATGCATGTGATAACTAGCACAATACTTTGTCACACCCCTATGATTATGAACTTACGTAGAAATTTCGAAGCCGGCCCCATTTTTTGGGGATGAATGCTATAAAAATAAGAAGATTACTGTACCATAAGGTATAGACATCTGCAACTTAATTTGGCAAGGGAAATAAAGAAGTTGTAACCACATAAAGATGTTCCGATTTGAATGAAAAATCAACCAAATATAACAAGTTCCCATCCAGATTGTAAAATTCCATGAATTATAACTGAATGTGTCATGGAATCCCAATTAAAGAAATACCAAAAGATGACAGCTTGGATGACATCCCAGTAATAATTTACAAGAACTTACCTCAATAAGTCCATTTGAATAAGCTGCAGGATGTCATAGACTTATAGTACAAGGTCTCTGTTAGTGCATGTGTGAAGTTTTTTAAAGTACAAAGAACAGCTTGCAGCCTCTTGCTAACAAGAACAGAATGCAGACCCAGCTTGAGCTTCTATATACAAAAAAAGGAACTCGAGTGTTTACCTCTCAGCAAAGAACCAGATAACCTCTAACACAGAATCCAGATATAAGCTAGGAGCCTGGGTACCCATGTTACATTTGATAATGATTATAAATCACCTTAGGCGAGAAAGGTGGCAACTATAGTCGTGAAGTAGATCATTGGAAGAATAGGGCAAATTGGGGAAATGGTTATGGGACATGTAAAACTAATTCTATTTTGATTTTGACCCTATATATATACATACATATAAATACGCAAAGAGTAGCAAATGCCAACGGATTAGAAAACAGGTAATTACCTTAGGAACAAACCATGTGGAATGAACATTGTTGCTATTCTTTGTCATATTGTTTTCCGTACATTAAACAAAATAGTCCATTCAATAATATATCCAATACAAAATTTTCCTAACAAAAAACTAATGAGTTTCTAAATCTAGTTCATCCATGTTTTACAAAGCTCTTAACAGACCTACCCCTGAGCCTCTGCAATGATTCATGTCGGGTTGTCTTCTTCTTCATAGCCTTCGTACCAAAAAAATTGGGATCGGCTTGACAATTTTAGGGAAAATGGTCACTGGCCTTAAATCCCACATCGTTCTGATTTCTAAAAACATTTTGCTTTTGTTTGGTTAAGATAGCATTTACAAACATCCCAATGATACTTCGATTGATTTGGCAATCTCATGGTCTAAAAACTTGTACCATTCATATACATCCTTCCAAAACTCTGAACGTATATACATGTTATATTGATAATTTTTGTCGCAGATCCAAGACTAATGTCTCAGTTCCTCAAATTTTCAGGCACTATTATAAGCTATTATAAGAAGTGATCCTAATCTTGTTTCCCATATATGCCTTTCTATCAGCTATGACCTTATCATCCTCCCATGTTAGTTCCCAGAGGCTTGGGTATACATACTCAATAGGAACATACGGACACCAACAATTTTTCCTTATGTGGTTTTCCAGGTTTTCCTTACATTCCAATGTTGTATTAGATGTGGCTTTGTTACACTTCCAATTATTTTCTGCCTTCCGGAAAACAAAACTGTTAGTTCATCTTCTTCTAGTGTTCTATTCTCTTTTCCTTATCACACATCTGTATAGGTAAAATGCATTCCTCATATTTAACCTACACATCTGCCAAGACCATTGAAAAAAGAGGCCAGTTTTTATGTTTTTAGAGCTGATGAATCATGTGCCTGTAAACTTCTTCAGCAAATTCTCTCTATTTGATTATTGTGAAATCTTTTTCAAGCAAGCATACTACATTCCTAACAAACATCTGTATTTGTCAATATGTTGAATCCACCTTAAAAGAGCATGCAAATGCATCCAAAAATGATGGCACCTTCATAGTATCAAATCGACAACTATGATTATTTACCTTCATGTACCTTCTTATCTTTTACTAGCCAATAACTTCTATCCAATAACAAGGATGTCCAGCAATTTTGCTTTGGCTCTGTGTCCTTAGAATATGAAGCAGTTCAAGGAAAACCAATTCAAACAGCAGCGAAACTAAGTTACCAAAGCTACTGGGCTGCTAACAAACGTATGTTCCATGTACAGTTTACTAAACATTGGAACAAAGGCTGTGGAAAGTGGTAAAGTTGCGATGAACTGCTCACGGATTTGGGGCTTTAGTAGGGTTTAAGTTGCGATGAACCCCAAGTCATTTTAGTTACAAAAGCTACTGGGCTGCTAACAATCATATGTTCCTTGTACAGTTTACTAAACATTGAATAAAGAAAGTGGAAAGTGGTAAAATTGCACTGAACTGCTCACGGTTTAGGGATTTAGCAGGATTTAAGCAGCAAAATGTGCAAGACACTTTTTTTCAAACATAGGAGCAGAAAATTGATAAAATAAAAAAAATAATAGAAATAAAATCAAATTTGAGAAATAACAGGTCTAATAAACCAAATAAAAAATTATCACTAAATCCAAATAGTACAAATAGATAAAAACGTAAAAACATAATTCACACAATGTGACTATCTTCAAATTTGTGAATCAAAAAGCATGAGAATGTATGCACGCACTTAAATGGGCTTTATCAGGCATTTTACAACAATAATTGGAACTTATTCTTTTACATTGGCATTCACATGAACCAATCTTTTACCATCCATATGTTCCAGCTTTAAGCTTATACATGTCTTTTAGAATTACAATATCACATTTATATGATATATAATAGTTATAGGTTTGATTTTAGAGAATAATGTAAAAAAGGTGGCACTTAACCAACTTTAGTCAGGTACGCTGACGTGACGGCCTTCCATTGGCCTTCCAAAAAGCATTTGACCAATGGGAGCCCGCCATGTCAGCGCACCTGACCCAAGCTGGTCAGGTGACATCTGATACACATTAATCCCTTGATTTTAAGCATTGTTACATATTTCTCGATCATCACAACATGCAGTCACCTACTGCTCACAAATGCTCACAAATAATCATGCAAATAAAATCAACATCTAAATAAGTAGAGTGTTTACGTCATAAATAGGAATTGAGGAGCTTGCCCATGATACGTAAGAGAAAATCATGTAATAAGCTCACGTTACTTGAGAAAATCTCTAAGATATTTCAACTAATGGGTTGCTATTAGCGGATCTGGTTAGTTTAATTAGACCATTGAATGCCAATACAATTGCAGCATCCACCTGGCCGAAATAACCAATTACATTCTGATCACACTCCAACTATTCGTGGGATATGACTCAATGTAACTTCGCATACTCTCACTATCCATGAGGTGGGTATTTTTTCATCCATCATTGATAAACCAAGTACAATCATGATCCATGATTGCCTCATTTTCTTATTCATAAAAGTTACTTTGATTTAAATATTTCTAAATCCAATCAACTAACATGTTTGAAGAATGTTCCTTGAAACACCTTTCGTAAAGGGCACATCAATTATGTAACTAACTGAAATATAAGTCACCTTGATTTCATCCTTCTTCATAATATCGTGAATATAATGACATCATATCTCAATATGCAATCCTTTTAAATTATTTGTATCATTATTAATCAAACTGATGGCTGCTTGATTATCACAATATATCTCAATTGGTACATCCACCAACTTGAGAACCAAATCCTTTAGAAAAAGTCTGGATCAGACTGTATAAGTAGCAGTAATAATACAAGCTATATACTTAGCTTATTGTGTATATCTTGCGACACATCCCTATTTTGTCATCTGAAGAAACAGCTACACCTCCAAAGATGAACAAATGTCTAGAGATGAACTTCATATCATCTTTGTTTCATCTGAAATTAGCATTAGAGTAACCAACAACATCAAGTGAGTCTATTTGATAAACCAACTTATGATACATAGTACCCTTAAAACTTCAAAATTTTCTTAGCTGCTTCCTAATATGCTGGACTAGTATTACTTTGGTATATACTAACTAGACTAACATGGTACCCAAAATTTGGTCTAGTACACAACATTGCATATATCAAACTTTCAATACCTTTGTGCATATGAAACACCAAGCAATTTATATTCTTCTTTAAGATTTTGTTTTTTACGTAAACGCTTTCCCATAACTAATAATATATGCGCTTGATTGTAATTCTACACCTCAAACCTTCTAAGTATTATGTGTAAATATTTTTCTTGAATTAAAATTAACATTCTAAACTTTTGATCCCTATTAATCTATTTACCAAGAACATGGGGATGCATTTCCCATTTCTTTCATCTCAAGTTTACTACATTGTACTATTTGATCTTGTTCAACACTCCTATGTTATTTTCAGCAAGCAAAATATCATCTGAATAAAGGATATTATTAAAAAAACTACTACTACTTTTTAAGACACAATTATCCAATTTGTTTGCAACAAAATCAAATTAGATAACAATATCGTGAAAATTGAGATACCATCATCTAAAAGATAATATTAAACCATACAAAGATCTTTTTTAGTTTGTATACTTTGTTCTCCTATCCTTCAACCTGAAACCATCCAAATATTACTTCCTTTACCTCTCCATAGAAGAATGCAGTTTTGATATCTATTTGAAAATTTTCCAAGTCAAGGTATGCAACATCACTAATCACTAAGATTATTCTAACAGAAGCAAACATAACTACTGAAAAGTAAGTCTCCTGATAATCAATGCATACCTCTTGAGTAAAGTTTTTTGCAACTAATCAAACCTTAAATGTATCAACAGACCCATCGAGCCGATATTCTTTCTTTAACACCTATTTGCATCCTATGAACTTCTTCTATTCTAGTAAATTGTATAGCTCGCTTACATCATTTCTTTCAATTTAGTCAAGCTACTTATTCATGGCCTCCAGCTATTGATCCAATTTATACGAGTTCATGACATCAACACATTTTAAAAGGATGAGCTTCCTCGCCAATATCAATATCTACCGCGAAACAAGATGATTCACACGATTACAGATAATAATCATCTAAAACTTGCCACTAAGATGATTCCCATGTGTTATAGATCTTTCGTTATGACTAAGACTTGCAAGTTAGACATGTTTAGCTAGTTGATTATTCTATATACATATTCTCATTTATATGCTCATCTTTCATAATTTGATGATTCACTTCATTTATTATATCCAGGTCATCATTGGAAACATCAACTAAGTTAAACGAAAGTATTACATTTGCTTGAACTTGTTACATTTCTTCTAGATTTTCTAAAAGGTAATATCATTACGTTCAATGACCGTCTTTTCTTCATGAAAAAATCAGCATCCTTTAAATTTTTTTAGAATAACTATGAATCTATACTTTAAGGTTTTGAAATCTAGCTTATTTATAATCTGATATAGAATGAGAATATGTAACACAACCTCATTTCCTTGTATGAATCTAAAGACATTTGTCTATGTCAAATCTTATACGGTGTTGACTCGACTGATTTTGTGAGAATTGTATTCAAAACATTATTGGCTGTCAATAGTGCTTCTCCTCAAAAATTCTTGGAGAGTTCAAAATGAAACAACATACATCTTACTGCATACATTAATTTTCTATTCTTTCTTTCAACCATATTATTTTATTGTGGTGTATAAGATATAGTTGTATATTTCTTAATGATGTAATGAATACAATAATCTTCAATCTCTTTTGAGTTGAATTCTACACATATAACAGTTCTTAACACTTTGGGATATCTTTCAAGTTTTCCTTCTACTTCTGTCATGTGTCTTTTAAAACATTTAAAGGCCAGAGGCAACAATATACTTGGAATGATCATCTATAAAGGTTGTGACACGTTTCTATTCTTAATGGGCCCATAAGTATTAGAATAACAGCTCATCAACCCTTTGACATTCTAAGAATGCGCATTAACCCTTTGACATTCTAAGAATGACTTCCTGGTCATTCAAGTTAAGCAATGTTCACATTGTAATATCATTACTCATCTCAATTCTAATGATAAGTCTATTTTAATTACCTGATCTATTTTTCTATTATCAGAATATCATAATCTCATATGCCAAATATTATAATCAAATAAAAATATAAGGAATAATGCAAATAAAAGTTCTTATTACCAACATCAAGTTTTATAGTAGAAAGACATTCAGGTATAACCTTGTCCATACAAAGAACTTTCTTATCTTTTCCAATAGATATCATATTATTGCAAACCTAATTTCAAACTATTTCTTAAGTAAAGCATGGACATAGATCAAATTATGTCATATGTCAAGTACATAAAACATATCCTTAAAGACTATAATGTTGTCCTCAAGGCCCAATCAGAATGAACCAACACCTTCGACATCAAGATATGCATTATTCTCCATATAAAGTCTTTGATCTGTCTTCTTCCGTTCTTGAAAAATAGCAAATTTTTCTGTTATCTGTGTTATATGTCGGGTCGCTCCCAAGTAAATTCATCATCCACCAACATCAATTGTTGCACCATTACATTAAATAACATCGATGAATTCTCATATTTCAAAGCATCCTTGTTCTGTACGTTTAAAATAACCCTTACTATTTATCTGAGGATAGCATATAAATGTAAGATGATCCATAAGGTCCTTTATTGTTACGATCATGATGTTGGCTGGGTCCTTTGCAAAGATGGGTTTGCAAGTCCAAATCACTGACTCTCTTATGCGTTTCGATACTGGATCGCATTCACTTCTTGTTGTTGCATAAGATTTATATCTGAGCCCTTTTCCATGTCTAGTAGATATTGTTTAGTACTAACGAAGCTAACAAGTCAGTAACACACTTAAAGATTCCATTAAACCTCAATGTTATCACAACCTAGTGATGATGACAGACAATTCAAAATAGTTGTCAACTGTAGCTTTTCAGGAATTTTAGATCCCATATAAATTAGTACCTAAATATAACAATCATTTTATTCATATGTTCGGTGATATTGTCCCCTTCTTACGTGTGATATGGATTATACCTATGCATAAGGAGTTGTATATTCATCTCAAACGCGGTGACATACTTTTCCTTTATTATGTGTCACATTTTTTCGATAGTACTATACTTTTCAAAAACTTTTATTAAACTGTCTTCTATGAACATGAGAATTAAGATTTTAGTATTCTTGTCATTGAGTTGTCACTAATCAAACGTTCTTTTCTGAGTATTAATGGGATTATCATCAAGAGTGAGAGTAGAAACCTCAATGACATTATCTAGATTATCATGAATGAACCCATATTTAATCTTACCATTAGAACTATTAATGTGCTCTATCTTAGCAAGTTAAAGTGTAAGGAGTTTACTAGCCATTTGGTCTTAGTACTGAATGACGGTTTTGAAGGTAATAAATGTGGATATTTCAAATTTGAATGTCTAAGGCTAATAAACGAAGTTATCAATTTACACTAACAAGATATACAATTTCAATTTTTCATATTTTAATTATTATATTAAACAGAAATGTTTTTTAAAATTTTCAGAAATGAAATCTCAGTTTTCTATTTTTTTTTTAATTTCAAAACAGAATTTCATTTTTCATTTTTTATTTTTTGTTATTGTATCAACCCAATTTTTTTATAACTTCAAAATGAAATTTCAGTTTTTTGTTTTTGTTTTTACATTAACAGAAATTTGGTTTTGGTTTTTTGGTTTTTTGGTTTTTTGGTTTTTTATTTTTAAAACACAGTTTCAGTTTTATCCTTATTATTATTATTATATTTTTTTAATTTCTAAAAAATAAGGTCTATGATCTGCATCTTTTTCCTATTAAAAGTAGAACAAAATTTGTTTAATTTCTTTAAATACGTGACACGCAGTTTATTTAGGTTTGATGATAAACGATTTTCAAGATATTGCAAATGTAATCAATAAAAATTAAAAAAAACAGAGAACCTGGAACGGTGTTTGGATAGGGAGAGAGAGGTCGGGATCGTTGCAGACCGGCGGTGGCTCCAGGCGGTTGAAATCGGATATCGAGTGAGTGTCAATATCGGAGTAGAGTGCTGTGGATCGAGGCGGGCGGCGCTCGGATTGGGAGGGAGAAGTCGGGATCAGAAGCAACGGGCCGTTGATTGAGGCGGCTGCGATCGACTCGGATCTTTGGGGGCTCAGACCTTCGCCAGTGAGAATTGCTCGAAAAGAAAGACGAATCGGGGGGTGGGGGTGGGGTGGTCGTCTGCTGTTCTCAAAAACCTAAAGCGGATTCTTTAATCGGTGAAGGAATTTTTGAGACACGGAAATTGGAGTTGCTGTGAGCACAGACAACATTGCTGAATACACACACAGTTAATTTACAAGTTTGTTATTTAAAATTTACATGTTTGCCATTGAAAATATTTACTCTTTTACCCTCCGCCACTCTTCCTCCCCCTCCCCTTCATCTTCCTCTCCTCCCCGCCACCGCCGACCGCTATAGTCACCAAGTTCTTGCAACCCACCAACCCCTCCCCCCTCGCACCCCGGCCCCTCGCACTGCCCAGCACTCCCTTATTCATCACCTCTCCGCTCTTTCTTTCTCCTCCCCACCCCTCTCCCATCACTGCCGCCATTGCGAGGTTGCATGGACTAGGTGGCGGTGGAGTGTATAGGAAAATGGGATTGGTGATGTGGTGATATGGTGTTGTGTGTGTGTGGGGGGGGGGGTGGGTTGCATGGACTAGGCGACGACGACGTGTATAGGAAAAAGGGCCGGGTGGGAGGAGGTTGCATGGACTAGGCGATGGCAACGCGTATAGGAAAAAGGTACGGGTGATGTGGTGATATGGGGTTTTGTGTGTGTGATGGGGGGAGAGACTAGGTAGCGGTGGAGTGTATAAGAAAAAGGGTCGGGTAATGTGGTGATATTGTGGTGTGTGTAAGGTAAAAAAACAAACTTTTAGAAACTTCTTGGGCTTGCGTATAAAATGAAATGAGAGGATTTCTAAGATGTGATGACATCTGATTGGAGAAAAGAAAAAAATTATGTGGTGACACAAGTATCGAAGGCCATGAAAACAACATTGACTCGACACGCGAAACGAATAGCTCTGATACCAATGAAGCATTTTGGATCAGAGAAAAAGAGAACATTATTGCTCTCTCTGGATTCAGAGAACAAATTATTCTGTTTTTGATAATTGAATATGATACGCCTATTTTGGAGTTGTCCTAGCTGAATCGAGGGTCCCGAGCCCGACTCGAGGACGGAAGGCCCACGAAGAAGACGCGGCCCGATCAATAAAGCCCGCGAGAAATCTCAAACCTGTACCGTCCACGGTTCGACACGCTCATAACCGGCCCACGATCCCCAGGGGAAACCACTCCCCTGGAGCATAAGGCCTTAATATCCATTAAGGGGCCCCGCAATCGGCTCCCCCATGACGCAGGCAGGCGCCATCGTGGGGACGGATCTCGGGGGCGTGAGTGGGGGCGGACGGCGTAACGGCGTGAAAGGGGGCGGACGAGGAACGTGGGTCGGGGGCAATCGTGGCGAAGACCCTATAAAAAGACCGGAGGGACAACAGTGCAGGGGATCGAACCCCAGGTATTCTGATCTGAGGTATACCATCAACGACCTAGGTTTTCCGCCATTACCATTCCCTCCCCCTGCTCGTGCCGTGGGTCAGCGTATCGATCTCCTCTCGAGACGAACCTACCCCGCCGAGTACTTTTCAAACCCTGATCTAACTTAGGCATCTGAGGGGATACGGCCGGAACCAAGGTCCGGCCCCCCTGACGAGTTTCTCGTCTGTTCAGGAAGAAGCCGACCGAGGCGCTGAGGCTACCCCTCAACGCCAGACGATCCAGTGGTGAGAAAACACCCGTAAACAGCTGGTGCCGTCTGTGGGAACGAGCTAACACCCACGTAAAGTAACCACACCGACAATGACACGGCTCCGCCCTCCGCGTCGAAGGGTGGACACGACCCTGGCGTCGGGCATCGGCCCCCACCGCGGTCAGCGGGAAGGGACCATGATGTAGTGACACTGTGATATGAGGAACAAACACTAGAAGGGGGGTGAATAGTGTTTTATAGAATTATAAGGAATTTACGCCAGATAAAACCCTAATTAACCAACAAATGCGGAATACAATAAGTGAACAATAACACAAGGAATAATGCAATGCAAACAAGCAATCTACCCTGGTTCGGTGCCACCCAAGTCTCCCCAACTTGTTACCGGTGCCCTAATCCAGCAACACCCGGATCCCCTTCGGATACTCTAGCAAACCGCTAGAGCTTTCCTTTAGCCCACTTGCGGAAACCCCACAAGTGCAATCGACCTACAATCGATGTCAGTGTATCCCACAACCCGGGAACACTCAAAAGCCTTAATCCCACTAATTGGGACTAAGCACACTCTCACAAACCGAGAGCAAAACTAAATCTTAACTCCCACAACTTGGGATCAAGCCAATCCTCTCACCACCGTGAGTATACAACAAATATGAAGTATAAAGAATGAAATATAAAACTTCTTACCACAAAATCATATGCCTTGAGAAATACTTACCAATTTAGGGCAAGAATGGATTTTGAGGAAGATGAGATCACCAAACCCTAGCTCCACCAAGATGAGCAGCAATAGATGGCTAGGGAGGAGTTTGTGACTTGGATTCAAGCTCTTAGCCTGAGAAGCTCACAAGGAATGAGAATCTCTCTTAAGGAATTGGGCTCAAAGAGTAAAGGAGAGATTCTTGTGAGATGAGAGAGCTTGGAATAGGAGTTGAATGGCTCTCTTCAAAGATGTGAAAATGTCTCTAATTTCAGCCTTGGATCCCTGGTTTGAAGCACTCAAACTTATATAGAGAAGAGACAAAACGGTCACAAAAATCGTGGCATTAAATGCTCCAACGACTCTATTCTGAAGCTGTTTAATCGGTCTAAGAAGGATCACTGACCGATTAGTTTGGCAACTAGTCGGTCGGTGATTCTTCTTGGACCGACTAAGAAGGAAGACAGCGAAATCAAGATATGTAGAACTAGTCGGTCTAAGAAGAAACGCCAACCGACTAGATCGTCATTTAGTCGGTCGGTGAACCTTCTTGGACCGACTAGAAGGTTGACAGCAAAGATAGTGAATTCAAAAGATATAAGAACTAGTCTCTCTAAGAAGAAACATCAACCGACTAGTTTGACAACTAGTCGGTCGGCGAGCCTTCTTGGACCGACTAATCAGTCAACAGTAAATAAGTCGAATTTCACTAAGGAGAACTAGTCGGTCTAAGAATAGACACCAACCGACTAGATCGCCATTTAGTCGGTCGGTGAACCTTCTTGGACCGACTAATTAGGTCAACAAATAGGCTTGATTAGGACAACTAGTCGGTCTGAGAAGGATTTCCAATCGACTAGATCGTCATCTAGTCGACCGGTGAACCTTCTTGGACCGACTAATTGACCAACAGTGAATGGGCTGAATTTAACTAGGATGTTTAGTCGGTTCAAGAAGAATTTCCAACCGATTAGATCGTCATCTAGTCGGTTGGTTCTTCTACTTGAACCAACTAAGATGCATTTGAAGCCAAGTAATGAAGCGATAAGCTACGGGAAAGCTTCTAATGGCTTCTAAGGCAATCCTAGAGATAAGATATGAAAGTTATGAAGATTTCTAGGCAAGTACTACTCAAGGCTTAACATTCTACTGAACCGAATCTAGAAGACATAAAAGTAAACACGACAAACCGTCTTCAAAGCTTCAACATGGAGAATCTGAATCCCTTGACTTCATGAATACTCCTTGAGCTTCAACGAAGCTCCAGGCACAACGATCACGCGTTCTGAGGAAGTCATGGGACGTCGCTTGAGATGAACAGATTACTTTGGCAACGATCTCCATAAATCTTCATGGTCTTGAGTCTTTTAGTTGAATGACTTGAATGTCATAGTCTTCGAAGCTTTTGACTCATCCATTCCTATCTTCTCTTTGGATTGAATCTCCATTCATTTGTTGATGCCATTGGCTTGAGGTTTGAATTAGCCGTTGAGTTCTTCAAGCCAATGCTTCACCTGTGTTGATCTACCAAGTCCTCTACTTGAATCAACACGTGTAGTCACTTTTGATTTTCTTGAATCTAATTGGTGACTTTTCAGCTAACTGCAAACACAAGAGTTAGTCACAATGATTTGTGTTTGATCATCATCAAAATCAAGGTGGAGAGTCCAATACTCAACACATGATTCTCCGGCGGACGCTTCAGGTTGGGGCTCCGAGGCGGCCTCGGCCCGACCGCGCGGGCGACTATGATACGGAGACCGGGGGCCTCCCGCTTTCCCCCCAGTCGGCGGGTCGGGGATAGCGAGGGAGAGGCCACGGTCGGATGACGCACTAGTGGTGTCCATGGTCATCGACACGTCCATGGTGCGGCGACTGCTGGTCGATACTGGCAGCTCGTGCGACATCCTCTTCATGTCGACTTTGGAAAGGATGGGACTGCGGGATGAGGACCTGGAGCCATGCTCCGGGCCCGTGGTAGGCTTCATGAGTCACTCCACACCCATCGTTGGGGCGATCCATCTCCCAGTAACGCTCTGGGAACCTCCCGACTCAGTGACCCTGGCGGTGGAGTTTGTGGTGCTGAGGATCAGGTCGGCTTACAATGGGATCATCGGCTGCCCGCTCCTTAACGCTATCGGCGCGGTGGTCTCGACCCTCCGCCGAACGATCAGGTTTCGGACCCCGAGGGGGATTGGGCAAGTCAATGGTGACGCACGAAAGCTGAAGATCTGCTACCAGCTGGCAGAGGAGAAGCCCCTCGAACGGCCTGACGATCTGATGACCTCGTTTGACTTGAGGCGCGGGCCAAGACCCGCTCCCGGGGAGGAGCAGGAGCAGATCCCGGTCACGAATGTCGAAGGAAGGTTCGTCTCCATCGGATCGGGACTGGACCCTGACCTGAAGAGCAGGCTAATCGAGTGTTTGGAAGCCAATATTGACATCTTCGCATGGTCACCCGATGACATGCCCGGTGTTGACCCCCGGGTAATAATGCATCGGTTGAATGCCGATCCCAATTTCAAACCGGTCAGACAAAAGAAGTGAAATCTAGGAGACGAAAAGATGAGGGCCGCCTCCGAGGAGGTAGAGCGTTTTCTCGACGACGGCTTCATACGATAAGTCTGGTACCCAGAGTGGTTGTCCAACATTATGATGGTCAAAAAGCCCAACGGAAAGTGGCGTATGTGCGTGGATTTCAGCGATCTTAACAAGGCTTGACCAAAAGACAGCTACCCATTACCTCGCATCGATCACCTCGTGGACAACGCCTCAGGGTATGAGATGCTTAGCTTCATGGACGCCTACTCTGGATACAATCAAGTCCAGATGGACCCCCGGGACGGGGAGATGACGGCTTTTACAACGGATCGGGGGACCTTCTGCTACAAGAATATGCCCTTTGGGCTGAAGAACGCGGGGGCCACCTACCAAAGGATGGTCAACAAGGTGTTCGACTCCCAGATAGGGAGGAACCTGGAGGTCTACATCGACGACATACTGGTCAAATCGAAGGAGCCAGGGGATCACATCACAGAGCTCAGAGAAACCTTTGAGCGATTACGAAAGCACAACATCCGACTCAACCCCACGAAATGCACGTTCGGGGTGAGGTCTGGTAAGTTCCTGGGTTTCATGATCACCAATCGCGGCATTGAGGCCAACCCCGACACGATCGATGCGCTGATTAACATGCGGGAGCCGACTACAATTAAAGAGCTGCAGAGGTTGAATGGACGCATAGCCGCCCTAGGGCGATTCCTGTCCAAATCGGCAGAGAAATTCCTCCCATTCTTCAAGACTCTGAGGAAAGCCATCGCCGAGCCTGCCGACAAAAGGAAGACGATACCGTGGGACGAGGAGTGCTCCCGAGCCTTTGCCGAACTCAAGGAATGCCTTAGAAGTCCACCGCTCCTCTCTAAACCACGGGAAGGGGAGTCGTTGAGCCTCTACCTAGCGTGCATGGGAGAAGCGGTGAGCTCGGTGCTGGTAAGGGAGGACAAGGGAGTACAAAGGCCGGTGTATTACACAAGTCGAGTCCTGAAGGACGCGGAGGGGCGGTACACCCCTATGGAAAAGCTAGCCTACGCCCTCGTTCTCTCGGCCCGTCGACTCCGGCCCTACTTCCAAGCCCACACTATAGTGGTCCTTACCGACTCCCAACTGGAACAGAACCTCAAGAGATTCGATCGGATGGGGAGAATGCTGAATTGGGGAGTGGAATTGAGCAAGTTCGACCTTCGATTCAAGCTTCGCACCGCCATTAAAGGACAAGCCTTGGCAGACTTCATCGCCGAATGTACCATAGAAGGAGGGAACCCCTCTGAGGGAGGGGAATCGGCTACGGTAACCACCCAACCTATGTCTTTCCTTTCAACTGACATCGTTCCTGATGGCCACACAGGAGACCACAACACGTGGATAGTCCATGTTTATGGTTCAGCAACCCGATCAGGAAGCGGGGCCGGGATAGTGATTCGCTCTCCCAAAGGAAGTGTCGTCGAGTACGCGCTTCGGTTCGAGTTCCCGGCCACCAACAACGTGGCCCGAGTACGAGGCCGCGATAAACGATTTGAGGCTAGCCCGGGAACTCGGGGCCAATTCTGTGCGTCTCCTCGGCAATTCGAAGCTCGTCGTCAACCAACTGCAGGGAAATTACGAGTCGCGTGAGGAGGCGATGCAGAGCTACCTGGTGGTGGGCTCCGAAAGGTGCTCTCTCTCAAGCGCAAGAGTCCGTACAAGTAGTAAAATCTGGGAGTCCAGATGTCGAATCCACGGGAAGAAATCTGTTGCAACCACAATTCAAATCAAATAGAAATCCTACGAAAAGAAACTAACCACTTCAACAATGGTGATGGTGATGGTGATATGAACACGTGAACAATATGAACAAAGAAAATCGTGTGAATAAATATCTATAAAAAGTATGCACATGGTATGGGTTCGTTAGGATCAATGATTCGTATTAATTTGGTTGATAGGTATAACGCAATGAATTCTCCTTTTGGGAGCAATTCACCGGAAAATACCCAATATAACTCAATGAATTCTCCTTTTGGGAGCAATTCATCGGAAGATGCCCTTTTGGGGGTTCAAGCAAAATATTCAATAAGATCGTCGCTAAAGTTATAATACGATATGAAACTCTCTTTTGGAGAGATCAAAACTACGGTATGAAACTCCCTTTTGGGGAGATCAAAGCTCACCCTTTTGGGGCAATCATCAACTAAATCAATTCTTTTGGAATATGAAAAAGTCGATTTACGAACAAAGATTACAATTTTAGCGACGTTTAACGATTTAGCACATGGAATACAACCAAACTAACACAAATCATAGCCCCTAACTACGCCATACCATGCACAAATAAGAATTTAGCTACTCATCATGCAAGAATAAACAACTTTCATAGCAAAATACATCAAGATTATAGCAAAATACAAGAGAAAAGCATCAAATACGGGGTTTAAGTTAAGAAATATATCACCAATTCTCCTTGAAAAGACTTCAAACTCTCTGGAAATAATAATAATAGCCTCTGGAATTTTACAGAATTTTTCAGAGGGGAAATACGGCTCCTAGAGCCTCCAATACGCTCAAAATACGCCCCAATCTGGCTGTATATGCCCAAAAAACCCTAGGAATACCTTATATAGAGGCATTGCGGGTTTGGGTTGTGTTATCGGGTTCAAAACCCGCTTAAAATCGAATCCAAAAACCGCTCGAGATTTCCACCGTCGGATCTAGCGGATCGGGGCTTGGATCTTGCCACATAGCCTCCAAGAGCCGCTCCGCTTCTCTCGCATCTGACTTTAGATCGGAGTAATTCAGCGCCGTTGGATCGGAGATCCAACGGTCTCGCGTGCTCCACGTCGCCCCGTATTCAGATCGCGAGCGGGCCTCGTTTCGTCCGTCCGATCGAGCGGCAACTCGTCGGATTCTCGCCACGTGTCCCTTGCAGTCGCGATCGCCTCGCGATTTCGTTCTCGATCTCAGCCGCTGGATCCAGATCGTACGCTTAATAACGAGCCACGTCGCCTCGAGAATTGCCGCTTCGCTTTCAACGTGCGGGGTTATTTGTGGCCGTCGGATGAGAGTTGGGCGGCTCCGATTAACCCACGTATATCGCTATTTCGCCGGCTCCGAGAGCGCAGCTTCCCGCCGTTGGATCATCAATCGACGCTCCATATTGTGCCACGTCGACCGTAAATCCTCCCGCTGCTGATGTCGTTGGATCGAGATCGTGCGGCCTTGATTACGCCGCGTCGCTCATTGTCTGGGAGCCGCTGGATTGAGCGGGAGTGGCTAGGATGATGCCACGTGTCACGCTCTGGTTGGCCGCCGACCGTATATACGTATTTATTTGCGTATTTCCCCATTTAAATGGTATTCTGCATTCAAAAATTCATAGAAATTAGCACAGATCTCCGAAAAATACAAATAAATAGTCGTTGGAATCGTGAGATCGAGACCAAGCTATGAAAAATATAAAATGTGCAGAATTGCATCATTAAATGCTGTTTTGTGCTCAAATAGTGTGTTTTCTCTAATAAATAAATGTGTAGAAAATACGTATGAATTAGAGAACAATGTAGCATCACATGAGCACAAAATAGGGCTAAATGGGGGGTTAAATATGTAATATTGAACCCGAATCACACCCCCCAACTAGCGATTTGCTAGTCTCTAGCAAAAAGAGCGATAAATACGGATGATTAATAAAACAATAAATTCTATCAATTGCTTATGGCATGGCTCAATAATACGCATTCCAACATGATCTTGACCATCAATATACACATCCATGAACAAAATCAATCACATGATATTTTCTCTAATTTAGTATGAATAAATAACATGCAAGCATCGTTTTGCGCAAGCGAAAGTATAACACGTCGTTTTTTCTCTAGTTTTCTTGTTTCCAAGGAATTGGCCTATCAAAATAATCATTCAAGACATGGGTATTGAAGTTGCTTAGTATATTCACCATTTCTTTTCTTTTATTAGTTCCGCGTAACGCGCATCAAGCAACATTCGCAGAAAAATGTATAACTTGGATCGCTCCATCAAATGAGTGAGTTTCCGGTCAATGGCTCCCAAATCAGACGATAATAGGGCATTAGGCCAAGAAGGACCCCTCGGACTGTACTACTCGAGCCAACCAAGTTATTTATTAGTGACATACTTTCATTCATTTTTCATCATTCATTTTTCATTTATTTTTCATTTCTTTTCTTTTCTTTTCTTTTTTTATTTTGTAAGCAACTCAACACCCATTCTTTGAATATAAACATTAGTATCAAAGGCCAAATTCCTCTTCAACTTGAAGACTTTTCTAATAAATCGTGTATACTTAAGCTTTTTCATCACATTAGCATGCATGAAATGAATTCAAACTATTTCGAGATATTAATCATGGAAATTGAAAGTTTTCATGAATAGTATATTAACGGTAATTCCATGAAGAGAAAAATAATTAACTCAAGCCATAAACAATTTTAGAACTCAATTAATGCGTAATCATCCGTATTTGAGGCATATGAAGGAGTTTTAAAACGATGAGATTTGGTGATTTATTCTTCTCTTAACCTTATTTTTGAAAAAAAAAATCCTAAGGTCTCATACACACCCCCCAACTAAAGATGGACATTGTCCTCAATGTCGGAAGGTGCACGAGTTTATTCAAGCCAAGCAACCTAGAAAGCATTTTAAAAACTACACTACTGGAAAGAACACACCGTGATCAAATGGCGGATCCCGAATCTTTGATGGTGGAGGAAGTTGTTCAATTTGCTCCTTGCGCTCCTCGGCGAGTAATCTTCCTCCAAAAACTAAACTGGACCCCAGCAACACAACTCCAAGCATCTCTATAAGCTGTTTGCCAATGTCCTGCAAGAGATGAGTTATGTCAGTCCAAATTAGTTTAAGATTCCTTTCAATAAAATTATTCCAAACGTAGTCATCAAAATAAGTGAAATGAATTAAATCAAGTTGACGACTACTCCCTGAAAGATTTGCACTACTCTCTGTACGATGCTCGATCATTGGAGAGAGGGATAAATGATTTTGGGACAAAACTGGAGGAGGGCATGGTTCTGACTCCATGGCGATAATCTCAAAACCATTGTCCCTAGCTGTCTCCTCCTCTCGTTCATCCAAAATTGCTAGCTCGTCCTCTCTTTTGCACACACTTTCTGCCATGTGTATATTTATATTCGTGTCCTCAACGTGACATGGCTCGCTCGATATACCTGCAATAGAAGATAAACTCGTATTAGATTCTTTAAATTGAGTTTCAAAATAATTACCTTCTTCTAAGCAAGCGGCAATCAAATTAAGATCTTCAATGGATTTCTGAATCTGCCGGCTCCGAGCAAGGAAATTCTCTTGGAATTGAAGGGATGTGGCCTCCTGTGTCTGAATAATCAGGTAAGCTTCCTCTTTCAAGGATTGCAAAGGTACGTCTACGCTTTGCTCTTCTTGATCAAGGCACGAAGGCTCCGTTGAATCGCTCTCTGAAGTCTCTTCCATGGTTTCTTCATTTTCTTGCAGAGACTCCATGTATTCCCACGCCTCTGTCGGCGTCATGCCTCCCAAGAATTCCTGCAGCTGTGGTTGTAGTCCATCTAGGAAGGACGCCATAAGCTCTTCATTTGTGTACCCATGCTGCGGATAGCTCGATATAATGTCTGTGAACCTCCTCCAGGCCTGAAAGAAAGTTTCACAGTCAGTTTGATTAAAATTAACAATTTTGAGCTTCTCCATTCTATGTTTGTGTGCATTAGCATACCTTGCATCATACAGATTGTTTGTGCAATAGAAGTTCATATATTCCATTTTTTAAAAATTAAAATAAAATAATAATAAAAAGTGTATGTACAGTAAAGTGGAAAGATCTCACCGAAGGTCCTCTAAATGAAATAAACCGTAGTCACAAACCATTCCTCCCCGGCAACGGCGCCAAAAACTTGGTGTGCTCCGAAAGGTGCTCTCTCTCAAGCGCAAGAGTCCGTACAAGTAGTAAAATCTGGGAGTCCAGATGTCGAATCCACGGGAAGAAATCTGTTGCAACCACAATTCAAATCAAATAGAAATCCTACGAAAAGAAACTAACCACTTCAACAATGATGATGGTGATGGTGATGGTGATATGAACACGTGAACGATATGAACAAAGAAAAAACGTGAGAATAAATATCTATAAAAAGTATGCACATGGTATGGGTTCATTAGGATCAACGATTCGTATTAATTTGGTTGATAGGTATAACGCAATGAATTCTCCTTTTGGGAGCAATTCACCGGAAAATACCCAATATAACTCAATGAATTCTCCTTTTGGGAGCAATTCATCGGAAGATGCCCTTTTAGGGGTTCAAGCAAAATGTTCAATAAGATCGTCGCTAAAGTTATAATACAATATGAAACTCTCTTTTGGAGAGATCAAAACTACGATATGAAACTCCCTTTTGGGGAGATCAAAGCTCACCCTTTTGGGGCGATCATCAACTAAATCAATTCTTTTGGAATATGAAAAAGTCGATTTACGAACAAAGATTACAATTTTAGCGACGTTTAACGATTAAGCACATGGAATACAACCAAACTAACACAAATCATAGCCCCTAACCACGCCATACCATGCACAAATAAGATTTAGCTACTCATCATGCAATAATAAACAACTTTCATCGCAAAATACATCAAGATTATAGCAAAATACAAGAGAAAAGCATCAAATACGGGGTTTAAGTTAAGAAATATATCACCAATTCTCCTTGAAAAGACTTCAAACTCTCTGGAAATAATAATAATAGCCTCTGGAATTTTACAGAATTTTTCAGAGGCGAAATACGGCTCCTAGAGCCTCCAATACGCTCAAAATACGCCCCAATCTGGCTGTCTATGCCCAAAAAACCCTAGGAATACCTTATATAGAGGCATTGCGGGTTTGGGTTGTGTTATCGGGTTCAAAACCCGCTTAAAATCGAACCCAAAACCCGCTCGAGATTTCCACCGTCGGATCTAGCGGATCGGGGCTTGGATCTTGCCACGTAGCCTCCAAGAGCCGCTCCGCTTCTCTCGCATCCGACTTCAGATCGGAGTAATTCAGCGCCGTTGGATCGGAGATCCAACGGTCTCGCGTGCTCCACGTCGCCCCGTATTCAGATCGCGAGCGGGCCTCGTTTCGTCCGTCCGATCGAGAGGCAACTCGTCGGATTCTCGCCACGTGTCCCTTGCAGTCGCGATCGCCTCGCGATTTCATTCTCGATCTCAGCCGCTGGATCCAGATCGTATGCTTGATAACGAGCCACGTCGCCTCGAGAATTGCCGCTTCGCTTTCAACGTGCGGGGTTATTTGTGGCCGTCGGATGAGAGTTGGGCGGCTCCGATTAACCCACGTATATCGCTATTTCGTCGGCTCCGAGAGCGCAGCTTCCCGCCGTTGGATCATCAATCGACGCTCCATATTGTGCCACGTCGACCGTAATTCCTCCAGCTGCTGATGTCGTTGGATCGAGATCGTGCGGCCTTGATTACGCCGTGTCGCTCATTGTCTGGGAGCCGTTGGATTGAGCGGGAGTGGCTGTAATGCCCTACAAGCTACTGCACAAGTACTAGAGGGGGGGGTGAATAGTACTTTAAAATAACAAGGAGTATAATTCCAAATTAAATTGCAAACAACTACCAAATCAATTTGCGGAAGCTTAAATTGAATGACAACAACAAAATTAACAATGCAAACAAATGATGTTAATGGGTTCGGATCCACCCAAGTCTCCCCGACTTGTTCCCGGTGATCCTACGTCCCAACCACCCGGATCCCCTCCGGATACTTAGGTTAGAAACCCTAACCCAAGATTTCCACTATGAATATCTTGTGAAAAACCTTCACAAGATCAAATCATACAACAACGGCAATAGTGAATCCCACAACCCGGGATCACAACCTTCTCTCACAACCGAGAGAATCAACAAGCAATATAAATGAGTTTATATTGAAATAAGCAAACTTACCAGAAGATCCTATACCTTGAGTTTTTCTTACCCAATAGGTGAAATGAAGGATTTGAGGAAGATGAAGTCACCAAGTCCTAGCACCAAGGAAATGACCAGCAATAGGTGCCTAGGAGAGATTTGGAGACTTGGATCAAGCTATAGCTTGAAGAGCTCACCAAGAACAAGCTTCTCTCAAGATGGATTCTAGATCTAGAAATGAGAGAGAATGGGTTTCTTGTGAGGGAGAGAGCTTTAGATTTGAGTGAGAATAGCTATCTCTTTTGATCTCAATGAATCTCTGAATGGAAGCTCTAACCTAGATAGAAATGACCTAGGTTCGTATTTATAGGGTCCCATAAAAACAAGTTAGGTCATTCTCCAACGGATAGAAATCTGGGAGAATTAGTCGGTCAAAGAACAATCACTGACCGACTAGTTCATCAACTAGTCGGTCGGTCAAACAGCATGGACCGACTAAGTGAGGAACTGAGAAGAGATAGAATTTCAGACCTAGAAATCTAGTCGGTCCAAGAAGACTTTCTGACCGACTAGTTTCACAACTAGTCGGTCAGTCAATGAACGTAGACCGACTAAGAGGCAAAATGAAATAGTCTGAATACAAGTTGACTTAGTCGGTCCAAGAACAAAAGTTGACCGACTAGATTGTCAACTAGTCGGTCACCAAACGTTCTTAGACCGACTAACGATAAACAGTAGCTTAGGAGAAATTTAGTATGAACAGTAAGTCACAACTAGTCGGTCAAAGAAGCATCACTGACCGACTAGTTCACAAACTAGTCGGTCGGTGAGTCAACGTAGACCGACTAACTGTAAACAGTAAAGTCCAAGAAATTAAGGAATCAAACTAGTCGGTCTAAGAAGAGTTGCTGACCGACTAGATCACCATCTAGTCGGTCAGTACTTCTTCTTGTACCAACTAACATACACAAACAAGTCCGAATCGAAGCGCGACGCTTCGAGGAAGTTAGAATGAACTTGTACTAAGATCCTAGAGCTACGATATGAGCGTTATGAAGTTAGAATCGTAAGATATACTCAAGGCTTAACATTCTATATATCGAAGCTAAAAAGACTATAAATAAAACCTTAATAAACGGTCTTCGAGAGCTTCGATTGATTCTTCATAACTTCCAAAACGGCGCAAGAGCTTCAACGAAGCTTTAGGCATGAATACGAGTTTTGTGAAGTGTTGAGATGTCGCTTTGAATGTTCTCGTTAATTTGGCGACGATCTCCAATACTGCGCTCACAAATTGTTAGTTCATGGATTATTTATGTTTGCTCATCATCAAAACCAAATCCGGGGAGTCCAATATTCAACAGTGGCTAGGATGATGCCACGTGTAACGCTCTGGTTGGCCGCTGACCATATATACGTATTTATTTGCGTATTTTCCCATTTAAATGGTATTCTGCATTCAAAAATTCATAGAAATTAGCACAGATCTCCGAAAAATACAAATAAATAGTCGTTGGAATCGTGAGATCGAGACCAAGCTATGAAAAATATAAAATATGCAGAAATAGTCCATTAATTACTGTTTTGTGCTCAAATAGAGTGTTTTCTCTAATAAATAAATGTGTAGAAAATACGCACGTATTAGAGATCAATATAGCATCACATGAGCACAAAATAGCGCTAAATGGGGGGTTAAATGTGTAATATTGAACCCGAATCACCTGGCCATGGACAAAGACCGTCATGTCCAAATTCAGGAAGGCTAAGACCCTTCACCTCCCGCGATCGGAGAACTCGCGCGCAGATGCCCTGTCCAAACTGGCTTTGTAACGACTGGTTTTTCATGTATTTGAATTATCTATATTATATATATGTTTTGGTGGATTTTTCCTTATGTGTGGTTTCCGTATCCGTAGCTTCCGTTTTCGTTCGTTTCGTTGTGATTTTCTAGCTTCTTCCTTAGATCATTGAGTTTGGAGTAAGTCATTCGTGACGAGCTTCATATCGCTCATATCTTAGAGATAGGTTGATCTTAGAAGCCGTAGGAATCTTCCCGGAAACTTCGCACTTTGATTCGAGACTTTTCGTGCACTTTAGTTTGTTCAAGAAGGGGGACCAACCGACTAGATTCCAATCTAGTCGGTCAGGAACTCTTCTCAAACCGACTAGTTCATTAAATCAAAAATTCAGGAGTTACTGTTTACTCTTAGTCGGTCTAAGAACAACCACCGACCGACTAGATGTGAAACTAGTCGGTCAGAACTTGCTCTCAGACCGACTAGTTCCTTCGATTAATTTTACCTAAGTTACTGTTTATCGTTAGTCAGTCTAAGAATATTTTTCGATCGACTAGGTTGCAAACTAGTCGGTCAGTTATTGTTCTTTAACTGACTAATTCATCGACCATTTTGACGACCTGAGTTACTGTTTGGTGTTAGTCGGTCACAGTTAGTCGACCGACCGACTAGTTCTTAAAATAGTCGGTCAACAACCCTTCTTTGACCGACTAATCGCCCCCGAAACCCTAGGTTTCGGGCAGCCGCCGGGTTGTTTCTATTTAAACCCCTGATCGTTTTCTTTTCTTTCTTTCACTTCTCTTGGCCTTTTTCTTTCACCTTGGTCTCTGATCTTCCCCAACCATCCTCTAGCCCTTCCTCCTTCCTCAAAAGCCCCTCTCACCCTCCATTTGCGCCGGCCATCTCCTCTAGGCCGCCGGCCAACCCCCAAAACCCCACAAAATCTCATTTCTCCAGATTTTCTCCCCATTTCCAGATCTGAGCCGTAGTTCTCCGCATCGTTCTTCCGTTGCCATGCTTGCTCGGCATCGTTCTTCCGCTCCAATACGGTAGTGAATTGATCCTTTAATATTCTCTTAACCCACCTTGTGATTTTTGTTAAACCCCAATAGAACTGATATTGTTTTGCCATGGCAGCGATCCCAACCCCGTAGTCTAACATTTTGTGACGTGCCTCGTTGATCGTCATCCTCGGTGCTAGGCAAGTGAAACTTGCCACTTAGGGTTTTAGGCCATGTTTTAGGTCATTTGCTTGTTGTTGGCGTAAAAGAGACTAGACGACGAAATGATACTCGCCTAGGCGCAAATTTCAGGATCTAGCTTGACAACGAAGCTTGATCCGACTACTTTTAATTATTGGTATTTGTCATCCATGCATCTTATCTGCCATGTTTAAATTCAATTAACGGTACGCAAATTATCTGTACATGCCATGCTATCCAGGTTGAATGTTGCATTTGTAGCACACGCTACATTACTTGTACTACTTGATCCGGCTAGGCACCCGTTATGCGGGCATAACCCTACACCATACGTGTCAAAAACACTTCCTGGCTCGTGATCCAGAAGCGAGCATACGTGTTCAGGGGTAATGCCCTGGCTCGATACACGTGGAGGGGTAGGGATAAGCGATCACCTGAGTTTACAAGTTGGCCTGATCCGCCACTCTAACCAGAAGACGTAATCTCTGTGCACGACGTGTTTACTTGACGTGATTTACTTGACTTGTACTTGTCCGTGTTTATACTTGTAAAACTTGTCATCCATGCCATACTTGCTACTTGTTACTTGTTACTTGCACCTTACCTTATTTGTTACTCACATACTAAACTTGTCATGCTATGCATCATACTATAACTGCTAGGTTGTTAGTTTACCTTCCTTTCAGTTTCCTTGTCCAAGTCTTTTAGACTTGCTGACATGTGCCCCTTTACTCTTTTGGGTGACACATGTTAGATCCTGAGCCTGAGGTTGCTGCTGAGGACGTGGTGTTCGCTGACGCTGAGTCAGAGCCCGTGTTCATCGAGGAGTTTGAGGACACGGGCAATCAGTCGTAGAGACTGTTTGTGTTGTTGTTTAGACTGCTTTAGTTGTCGGTGCGTAGCACCAATACTTTGTTCAGTGTTGGCTTTTATTGGCCATGTTTTGGGCCTAGGCTCTTTCTTTTAGCCTGGTGGCTTTTCTAGATGTTGAACTTAATTTTAATGTTTGGACATTGCTGAGATTTGGGATTTTATTTCTGTATCTCCTTGTGTTATTATCTTGTTCTGCTCGTGGTTACAGGGACCTGCATATGTTTTATTGACGCTTATCAGGCGTGTAGCTTCACAACTCCACGTTTGAGCGGACCTTCTCACATCTCGCCTCCACTTTAGGGAAGCGGGGCGTGACAGGCTTCCTCCTCGACCAAGGATCTGGGTCACACAATCTATGTGAAGAACCTCCGATTCCCCAGCACGGAGGAAAAAGAGGTGATGACGATCGATGGGGACCCCGCCTGGATGGATCCGATCGTTCGATACCTCTCCCATGGGGAAGTGCCAGCGGACTCGGACGAACGCCGAACCCTGGAAAGAAAGGCGCTCCGGTAAAACCATGCTATAAAAACTTGATGGCAAGTGTTACTGGGTCCGCTTGAACCAGAGCTGTGAAACTCAGGTTCATGAAGCGTCTGTGGTAAAACGCAAGGGCAGGTCCTTCGCACGCTTTTCAGAACAACCAGAATTATTCATACATTACAAGCCACATCCAGAAATAATAAGCGTCCGCACACGAAATAAAACTACAAGCCTCAGCTGGGCCGAAATACAACAATAATAACGTACACTCAACAATAATAGAAAACAACTACGGCAAGCAGCAACGGAATCGACCACTAGTTCTCCGCAGGGAGAGATTCGGCGTCTACAGCGAACTCCTGACTCTCCAAGTCAGGTGTCTCGTAAGGAACCTCCTGATACTCAAGCTCGGGATCTGACATACATCCAAAAACATGAATGTATGTCAGCAAGGGTCTGCAAGTAAAGGTTAGAACCCAAGGCAAGAAATATACGAATTTATACTGCATTTAAGAGGCATTAATCATTTAAATGAGATAGCGACAA
Source organism: Scilla litardierei (assembly GCA_030789695.1). NCBI lineage: Eukaryota > Viridiplantae > Streptophyta > Magnoliopsida > Asparagales > Asparagaceae > Scilla > Scilla litardierei. Next base: position 9,984,753 of record CM061137.1, on the reverse strand, counting down.
AAAGGATTAAACAAACTGATTATAAAATGATTTAAAGTAAAGACATCCTAACATGCAGTTCTAAGCAGTGTAGATCTTTTCTTTGTTTCATTAACATGTCAATTCAACTAAGACAATAATTTCAAGTTGCAAGTTTCACGATGTTAGCATTGTCAATTCTACAATAGGGTTCTCGCCCTTAGGACGTGATGAGTGAGTCGTTCTTCTCACGGGGGCTTACCGTGATTGGCGCTAACCCACCGCCTACGGGTGGTGCCCTTGAAGAGAGTACTCGTTCATACGCCTAGCAGCCGCTCAACCCTTACCCCACCCAAGATTTGTGCTGGAACACGAGCCAGCCTAATTCACGAATTACAAGCACGAATTTGTCAACTTACATGACATCACGAAAATCACGATTTCGCCTTCGAGGCGCACGAATTCACGATGTCACACGCTAGTTAATTATTTCAAGGCATGCAGCAATTTTCACGTTACAAGAGTATCGAAACAACATTTATAATAATTTAGCAGAAAAGGTGAACATTCGATTTTAACAAAAACGAATAGAAAGTTAATTTATCTTAAAAGACCAAAAGAACATCCAACTTCAAAAATACACTATAAATTGCATACTTGCCTGATTTGACGTTTTGGGTGTCCAGGTACTCGTAGGAAAGGCACGACGTATCTGCGTAATTTAGGCATAAGATATTAAGCAACCCGATCTTAAAATATTATTAACCTAATAGTAAAGTATCTATTCACTAATATCTAACTAACTGATAACATAATACTAGCATGGTGAAATCAGATAGAATCTTAATAAATCGTTATTTAAATTAACACTAACACTAATTAGCATTAACAACTTACCAATCAACTCTACTAGGCTAATTATAAGGGTGACATGGCGTTTATAGGGCCGCCTACAAAATTTTGATTATGGGATAATAACGTAACATGTTAAAATTATAACCCTAACATGTTTAAAATTATAACCCTAGCATTACTCAATACCCAAATAAATATTTCTCTCTCATTCCTTTAAATTATTAGTCTACATGCTGTCAACTACCCCTAACATCATCTCTTTGTTACTTTTAATAGGGCTGACACCCATTTCTTTAAGGCTATTGAACAAATAAAACATATCACCCATCTCTTTAAAGCTGTACACATCACCAACCCCTCATATGTCTCTCTCTGTCATTCAATTATCAATAAGGCTGAAAAAAAAACTCTTTTATAAGATGTCACCTAGTACTCTATAATTATTTAAGAGGCTAACATCCCAAAATACACATACTGTCACACTCTTTATCATTATTTAAAGCCATGTCACTTCCCATTACTTCTTTCTCCCCCCTGACTCTGTGTCTTCCGTTCCTACTTTGTTTTCTTCCTTTTTTTTTGTTCATTCCATCAGGAAACGAAGCAATGGGTTCATGCGCCAAACGAATGGGAGGGGAGATTTCTCACCTGCGCGCGACGGGAGGAGGGAGGACAGGCGGCTCGGGGCTCTCCGGCGGTCGGCGGCTTCCGGCGACTCACGGCAGCACGGGGGCGCGGCTCCTGCGACGGGCGGCGGCGCTTCAGGCGGGCGGGCGGCGCTTCAGGCGAGCGGCGAGCGCGGATCTGCGGCGGCGGGCTGGTGGCGCGCGCTCGACGGCTGAGGGTGAGAGGGCGGTGGCTGGCCAAGGGAGAGGGTGGAGGAAGGAGAAGAGGGAAGAAGATGAGGGTAGGGTTTGTTGATTTCTGTAATTTCTTTGAGATTTGAAGTTTGTGAGCTTTCAGATTTGAATTCCCATGATTCCCTTCTTCCAATTCCTCAGATTTCAGATTGGGGATTTGGTTGAGTTTTGAGAAGAACCAGAAATTTGGGTGATGATGGTGGATTGGGTTTGTTTAGGTTGATGAGGGTTTGTATTGATTTGGGGAAGATGAAGAACAAATTTGTATTTTGGAAATTGTTCCTGGTTTTGATTTTTTTTTTGTTGTGTTTGGCTTCCAGAATTTGCAGGAGAAGACGTTTGGATTAATAGGATGATCAGGGAGACACGCTTTATCATTCGTCAAACCCAAATTAATATGATTATGATGTGTGTTTAATGAGATCTGAAGACTAAAGGGAAAGGAGAGGCGTATAGCTTTTCTCAAACGAAAGAAAAGAAAGCCAAACGTGTAGGTTGTCGTTTTAGGTAGGGTTAAGGTAATTACGTAATTAACGTAATTAAGTAAGTCTTAATAGTAATAAATAAATAACAATGTAATTTGTGAAAGTAATTAAAGCGATTTAGGAATTTGTAATTAGTAATTTTTAGATGTAATTAATAAGGTAATTAGTGAAAGTAATTAGCGGGATAATTTAGTTAAACTTGACGATAAATATTGACGACACGGTAAAATGAAAATAGTGACGCGCTCACGTCAACACGTACGGACGAAAAGTTAACCCGATGACTGAAGAAAAATAACGGTACAGAAATTGAAAACACGCCTAAAAATACTGGCCGTTACATTCTACCCACCTTAGGAAAAATTCCGTCCTCGGAATTCTTATCCACTAAAGAGCAGGAAATAAACACGGATATCGTTCTCGTATCTCATCTTCCCGCTCCCAGGTAGACTCTCCTGGCGAGTCGCGACGCCACATCACTCTGACTAGATCAACTGTCTTGTTCCTGAAGACTTTCTGACGTCGATCTAGGATCTCCACTGGTTGCTGTTCGTATGTCAGATCTGGTCGAATTGTAATTTCCGAGTAGTCCACAGCATGAGAAGGGTCGCTGATATAACGACGGAGTTGGGACACATGGAAGACATCATGAACTCCCTCCAAGGATGGTGGCAAAGCTAAGCGATATGCTACTTCACCTACTCGCTCTAGCACATCGAATGGTCCAATATATCTCGGACTAAGCTTTCCTCTCTTCCCAAAGCGAATCACCCCTCGATTCGGTGAGATCTTCAGGAACACATGATCTCCCGGCTGAAATTCCAGAGGACGCCGTTTAGCATCTGCCCAATGTTTATAACGGTCCTGGGCAATCCGAATCTTGTCTCTGATATCTCGCACAACATCAACTGCTTCCACTATCATCTCTGGCCCCAAGAGCTCTCTATCACCTACATCATCCCAACTCAGTGGCGATCGACATTTCCTCCCGTAGAGAGCAGCAAATGGCGCCATGCCAATGCTCGCCTGATAACTGTTGTTGTAGGAAAACTCCACCAGGTGCAAATGATCTTCCCACGAACCTTTGAGATCCAACATACAGGCTCTCAACATATCCTCCAAGATCTGAATGGTACGCTCTGACTGTCCATCCGTCTGTGGGTGATACGCAGTACTGAACTTCAGACTGGTACCCAAATTCGTCTGCAAACTCTTCCAGAATTGAGACGTGAATCTCGTATCACGATCTGATACAATGCTCACAGGGACTCCATGCAGACGCACGATTTCCTACACGACATAATCCATATCACGATTTGAGCTAGATGGATATTATAAAGGCATGAGTTAGGTCATTACCTCCATATACTTCCTTGCTAATATCTCTGTGGATTGGCCAACTCGGAAAGGTATAAAGTGCGCGGACTTGGTCAATCGATCAACGATGACCCAGATCGCGTCGTTCTGCTTGGTGCTCCGAGGTAAGCCAGTCACGAAGTCCATCGTGATGTGCTGCCACTTCCATTCGGGAATCGGCAGAGGTTGTAGTAGTCCAGCAGTGCGATGATGTTCAGCTTTCACTTGCTGACACACGAGACACTTGGCAACGCTACGCGCCACACTTCTCTTCATCCCATGCCACCAGAAATTCTGACGAAGATCCTTGTACATCTTAGTACCCCCAGGATGAATAGAATAAGGTGAACTGTGAGCCTCATTCATTAACTCCTCTCTGATATCTCCTGCAGGCACGCAGATCCTACTACCATATCTCAAAGATCCATCCGCATGAATCAGAAAATCTGTCCGAAGTCCTGCTTCGATTTGTTCTCTGATCTTCTTCAATTTAGCATCTCCAGCTTGAGCAGTCTTGATCCGATCCACAATCGTCGATTGAATTTGCATGTTCATCAACGACGATGTGATTCCCGGCAGTATAGCTTCAACATTCATCCTTCGCAGATCCTGTTGCAATCTCCACTGAGCTGTGAGAATCATCACTTCGGGCAGTCGACTCAAAGCATCTGGTACGACATTCACTTTCCCTGGATGGTACTGAAGATCGATGTCGTAGTCCGCCATCAATTCCAACCATCTGCGTTGTCTCATATTCAGCTCCTTCTGAGTGAATATATATTTCAAACTTTTGTGATCAGTGAAAATTTTCACTTTCTCACTCAGTAAGAAATGCCTCCAAATCTTCAAAGCAAAGATGACGGCAGCTAACTCCATGTCGTGTGTCGGATAATTCTTCTCGTGGATCTTCAACTGTCGAGAAGCATAAGCGACTACATGACCGTGCTGATGTAGAACGCATCCAAGTCCCTTGCCTGATGCGTCGCAGAAAATCTCGAAGCCTCCGCTTCTGTCCGGAATAGCTAAGACTGGTGCAGTAGTCAGTCTCTCCTTCAAGGTAGAAAAAGCTTGCTCACAAGAGTCTGACCACCTGAACTTAACATCCTTCCTTGTCAATTTCGTCATCGGCTCAGCTATCCTCGAGAAATCCTTGATAAATCTGCGGTAGTATCCTGCCAATCCAAGGAAACTCCTGATGTCCGATGCCGATCGAGGTGTATGCCATCCACTGACTGCTTTGACCTTCTCCGGATCCACCGAGATACCAGTTCCAGATACCACATGCCCAAGAAATGCAATTCTATCCAGCCAGAATTCACATTTGCTGTACTTGGCATATAGTCTATGATGACGGAGCGTCTCCAATACTATCTTCAAATGTTCTGCATGCTCCTCCTCGCTCTTCGAGTACACCAGGATGTCGTCGATGAAGATCACTACGAACTTGTCGAGGAATTCGTAAAAGATAAGGTTCATGAGATTCATAAACACAGCAGGGGCGTTGGTCACACCGAATGGCATGACAACGAACTCATAATGCCCGTACTTAGTCCGAAAAGCGGTCTTGAGTACATCTTCCTTCTTGACTCTGACTTGATGGTATCCGCTCCGGAGATCCAACTTCGAAAATACCCTCGACCCACCAAGCTGATCGAAGATATCATCAATACGGGGCAACGGGTACTTGTTCTTCACTGTGACATTGTTCAGCTCCCGATAATCCACACACATCCTCCTTGAGCCATCCTTCTTCTTCACTAGTAAAACGGGTGCACCCCAGGGAGATACGTTGGGATGAATGAAACCCTTCTGCAGTAGCTCATCCAGTTGCTTCCTTAGCTCTTCCAACTCAGCAGGGGCCATACGGTACGGCGCCTTCGAAATTGGTTGAGCTCCTGGCATGAGGTCGATGCCGAACTCCAACGCTCGATCGGGCGGTAGTCCAGAAATGTCTTCAGGGAAGACGTCTTCGAAGTCTCTCGCTACTGCAGGCTTCTCTGGCTCGGCTATCAAGGATGCAACGGTCAATTGGTACGGCTGGGCTCGGAACTTGACAGGTCCAAGCGAACGTCCTCTGCTGACGAACTCGAACACTGGGTGGTCGGGAATTTTGAATACCACTTTCTTCCGGTGACAGTCGATCGTGGCATAAAAAGTTCCTAACCAGTCAATGCCGAGTATAGCATCGAAATTGGATAGGTCGTGGACAATGAAATTAGCATATAGTTCATGTCCACTAACCACCAATGGGCATGGTCTACATCCCAGTGCAACCTTCACCACACCATTCCCAGTTGTAATATTCCAACACTTAGGAAGTGTATAGGTGGGAATCGAGTGTTCGACTACGAACTTCCGAGATAGAATGCACATGGAAGCTCCAGAATCGAACAGGGTCAAGGCCGGTTGAGATGAAACTAAAATGACACCTAAGGGTAATATACAACTAAATTAACATAGATCTAACTAATCAGATATAATGCATAAATAAGAAAGACTAGTCTAGAGGTTACCTGCAATCACGTCGTCCTCGGCTTCAGCCTCAACGGCTGTCATATTGAATGCACGACGCTTAGGCGGATTGACCTGTTGGAAAGCTCGTTCCTGTGGAACCAGAGGTGGTCCGCGTTGTCCAGGTGCAGGTGCGGTCCGCTGTGCAGGTCCAGGTGGTCGAGAACCGTGGGTGCAATCCTTTGCAGCATGAGTAGGCGATCCACAGATCAAACACTGATTCAACATCCTCCTACAGTCTTTCTTCACATGACCGAGCTTGCCGCAGAAGTGGCAAGTCAGCTCCACTCGGTTAAGGACAGGTGCAGCTGGCCTTTTGAACTGTGTGGTCTGAACGGGACGAAAACCAGGCCTAGGTGCACTCCTCTGTAGCTCCATCGGGCGCTTGCCCGTCTGACGTGCCCTCTTCTGATAAGCTACCTGCTCGTGCTTCTTCGCAGCTACTAGGACTTGCTCATGAGTGGTAAAGGTGTGCCCGGACAACACACCCTGTATGTCCAGATCTAAGCCCTGTAGAAAGCGGTGTGCACAGTCCTCCTCATCTGCTACCAGTGTAGGGGCGAATCGACTCAGCATGGTAAATTCCGCCTCATACTCATCGACTGTCCTGGTGCCCTGCTCCAGGTTGATGAAGCGCTGCTGCATCTCCCTCTTTGCAGCCTTCGGGAAGTACTGGGCGTCAAACCTCTTATGAAAGGTAGCCCAAGGAATCGGCTTGGTCAGCCTAGCCTCTTCGGCATCCCACCAGTGACGGGCATTATCGGTCAGCTGTTTCTTAGCGAGTTCCACCCACTCGTTTGGATTGACTCGGGCAAGACCCAAGTTATCCGTAGTGTTGCGAAGCCATTCCTCGGCCGCTAGTGGGCCCTCTCGTCCAGAGAAGCTCGTCGGGTGCATCTCTCGAAACTGCTTGGCTCCAGGCTCATAGCGAGGTGGTGGGGGAGCTGGTGCAGCCTGACGTCCCTGCTGAACCAAGTGGTGCTGAACTTCAAGCATTTCCCTCATAACACCAAGCATCTGGCGGATGTCATCACTTCCGCCACCAGCAGGTACGGGTCCATTTTGGGTGCTTCGTTCCTCAGCCATTCTGAGATAGGAAAAACCCGAGTTAACCCCGCGTATGTGATCTTCTAGATGTTTGGCCGATGAAAATATTCTCATTGTTCTGAATTCGCAAATGCAAAGAGACGGACCTGCATGGGCCACCACTAAAACCTGTAACGCCCCGCTTCCCAAAAATGTCGGAAGCGAGAGTGTTACTGGGTCCGCTTGAACCAGAGCTGTGAAACTCAGGTTCATGAAGCGTCTGTGGTAAAACGCAAGGGCAGGTCCTTCGCACGCTTTTCAGAACAACCAGAATTATTCATACATTACAAGCCACATCCAGAAATAATAAGCGTCCGCACACGAAATAAAACTACAAGCCTCAGCTGGGCCGAAATACAACAATAATAACGTACACTCAACAATAATAGAAAACAACTACGGCAAGCAGCAACGGAATCGACCACTAGTTCTCCGCAGGGAGAGATTCGGCGTCTACAGCGAACTCCTGACTCTCCAAGTCAGGTGTCTCGTAAGGAACCTCCTGATACTCAAGCTCGGGATCTGACATACATCCAAAAACATGAATGTATGTCAGCAAGGGTCTGCAAGTAAAGGTTAGAACCCAAGGCAAGAAATATACGAATTTATACTGCATTTAAGAGGCATTAATCATTTAAATGAGATAGCGACAAAAAGGATTAAACAAACTGATTATAAAATGATTTAAAGTAAAGACATCCTAACATGCAGTTCTAAGCAGTGTAGATCTTTTCTTTGTTTCATTAACATGTCAATTCAACTGAGACAATAATTTCAAGTTGCAAGTTTCACGATGTTAGCATTGTCAATTCTACAATAGGGTTCTCGCCCTTAGGACGTGATGAGTGAGTCGTTCTTCTCACGGGGGCTTACCGTGATTGGCGCTAACCCACCGCCTACGGGTGGTGCCCTTGAAGAGAGTACTCGTTCATACGCCTAGCAGCCGCTCAACCCTTACCCCACCCAAGATTTGTGCTGGAACACGAGCCAGCCTAATTCACGAATTACAAGCACGAATTTGTCAACTTACATGACATCACGAAAATCACGATTTCGCCTTCGAGGCGCACGAATTCACGATGTCACACGCTAGTTAATTATTTCAAGGCATGCAGCAATTTTCACGTTACAAGAGTATCGAAACAACATTTATAATAATTTAGCAGAAAAGGTGAACATTCGATTTTAACAAAAACGAATAGAAAGTTAATTTATCTTAAAAGACCAAAAGAACATCCAACTTCAAAAATACACTATAAATTGCATACTTGCCTGATTTGACGTTTTGGGTGTCCAGGTACTCGTAGGAAAGGCACGACGTATCTGCGTAATTTAGGCATAAGATATTAAGCAACCCGATCTTAAAATATTATTAACCTAATAGTAAAGTATCTATTCACTAATATCTAACTAACTGATAACATAATACTAGCATGGTGAAATCAGATAGAATCTTAATAAATCGTTATTTAAATTAACACTAACACTAATTAGCATTAACAACTTACCAATCAACTCTACTAGGCTAATTATAAGGGTGACATGGCGTTTATAGGGCCGCCTACAAAATTTTGATTATGGGATAATAACGTAACATGTTAAAATTATAACCCTAACATGTTTAAAATTATAACCCTAGCATTACTCAATACCCAAATAAATATTTCTCTCTCATTCCTTTAAATTATTAGTCTACATGCTGTCAACTACCCCTAACATCATCTCTTTGTTACTTTTAATAGGGCTGACACCCATTTCTTTAAGGCTATTGAACAAATAAAACATATCACCCATCTCTTTAAAGCTGTACACATCACCAACCCCTCATATGTCTCTCTCTGTTATCAATAAGGCTGAAAAAAAAACTCTTTTATAAGATGTCACCTAGTACTCTATAATTATTTAAGAGGCTAACATCCCAAAATACACATACTGTCACACTCTTTATCATTATTTAAAGCCATGTCACTTCCCATTACTTCTTTCTCCCCCCTGACTCTGTGTCTTCCGTTCCTACTTTGTTTTCTTCCTTTTTTTTTTTGTTCATTCCATCAGGAAACGAAGCAATGGGTTCATGCGCCAAACGAATGGGAGGGGAGATTTCTCACCTGCGCGCGACGGGAGGAGGGAGGACAGGCGGCTCGGGGCTCTCCGGCGGTCGGCGGCTTCCGGCGACTCACGGCAGCACGGGGGCGCGGCTCCTGCGACGGGCGGCGGCGCTTCAGGCGGGCGGGCGGCGCTTCAGGCGAGCGGCGAGCGCGGATCTGCGGCGGCGGGCTGGTGGCGCGCGCTCGACGGCTGAGGGTGAGAGGGCGGTGGCTGGCCAAGGGAGAGGGTGGAGGAAGGAGAAGAGGGAAGAAGATGAGGGTAGGGTTTGTTGATTTCTGTAATTTCTTTGAGATTTGAAGTTTGTGAGCTTTCAGATTTGAATTCCCATGATTCCCTTCTTCCAATTCCTCAGATTTCAGATTGGGGATTTGGTTGAGTTTTGAGAAGAACCAGAAATTTGGGTGATGATGGTGGATTGGGTTTGTTTAGGTTGATGAGGGTTTGTATTGATTTGGGGAAGATGAAGAACAAATTTGTATTTTGGAAATTGTTCCTGGTTTTGATTTTTTTTTTGTTGTGTTTGGCTTCCAGAATTTGCAGGAGAAGACGTTTGGATTAATAGGATGATCAGGGAGACACGCTTTATCATTCGTCAAACCCAAATTAATATGATTATGATGTGTGTTTAATGAGATCTGAAGACTAAAGGGAAAGGAGAGGCGTATAGCTTTTCTCAAACGAAAGAAAAGAAAGCCAAACGTGTAGGTTGTCGTTTTAGGTAGGGTTAAGGTAATTACGTAATTAACGTAATTAAGTAAGTCTTAATAGTAATAAATAAATAACAATGTAATTTGTGAAAGTAATTAAAGCGATTTAGGAATTTGTAATTAGTAATTTTTAGATGTAATTAATAAGGTAATTAGTGAAAGTAATTAGCGGGATAATTTAGTTAAACTTGACGATAAATATTGACGACACGGTAAAATGAAAATAGTGACGCGCTCACGTCAACACGTACGGACGAAAAGTTAACCCGATGACTGAAGAAAAATAACGGTACAGAAATTGAAAACACGCCTAAAAATACTGGCCGTTACAGCAAGAACCAATTTTTAGGGTTCCAAATCCAATAGATCCCTACCTCAAAACTTGATTTTCTTCATCTCTTTCTCTTTCTTTCTTCTCCACCTTCTTCCTGTTGAGTATTGGTGTTTCATACCAATCTTATTTTGATGATGATCACAATATTATGTTGTTGCTAATGAATCTCATGTTTTAGTCTCTCAGTTTATTTCAAGGATATCGTTCTTGGAGACTAATCACTTGGTGTAAGGATGGACATCATGTGAAGAAGGGCCAAAGTTTGGACTCAAGGAGTGCCAAAGCTTGGAGATGATGGAGAGCAATCAAGGCATCAAGATTGAAGACTTAGACTCTTAAGAAAGCATTGTAATCCATGTAATTTACTTTATTGCTTTCTCTCTCTTTTGAGTCTAGGTTATTGTAATGCCTTGTTAGATGGTTTACTTTTCATGCATATGCATTTAACCATCTTAGTGAATCTTAGGATTATCATAGAATCCAACCCAATAGGTTCACTCTGTCCAAAGACTCATTTGGAGTCTTTGGCTTTCCGTCAGTCGTCTATTGAGGGAAACACAGCCGACTGGGTGATTTCCAGTCGCCTGTAGATCCTTCTACAGTCGCCTGATATGCATAGCTCAAGTCAATATTTCAATTGACTCAAACGTTAGCTTTACGCACAGTCGCCTGACGATCAGTTTACAGTCGCCTGTATATTTACAGTCACCTAGAAATTGGCCAACAGTCGTCTGTCTAGCGTAAGTGCAATCTCTGCATCTCTCTGTCTTCTCTCCATATTTTACAGTAGTCGACTGATGAAGAATATACGGTCGCCTGACTTTTTGGCAGTCGACTGTTGTATTAACATCAGTCGCATGTGCGAAGAATTGGAGAAAGAGTGCAGCTCTCTGTTTCGATCCATCCCCTGCAGCAGTCGTCTGCTGAAGGATTAACAGGCGCCTGTCATGTTTGTCAGTCGACTGTATTGACTTCGTCAGTCGACTGTCCTGGCTCAGATTATAGCCATTGGATATTTTCTAGCCGTTGATCAGTCGACTGTCTTTTGATCAGCAGTCGACTTTTCCTGTCGTTTTCACCCAGTTTCTAGCCGTTGCAGATTCGTTTATTTGGCTGTTTCTTTGGGTTTTTGGGCTTGATATAGGGTTCGTATATATATGAGTGTGCTGCCATCACTTGAGAACTCTTGACAACTCTTGATAACTCTTGACTCTATAGAAAATCTCAAGAGATCTTTAAGCCACTCTCAAGCTCCCTCATTTCCCTCTATTAAGCATTCATCTCTCTTTATGTATTGAAGTCCAGCTCAAGGGAAATCATCCAAGTGCTCTCAAGCATATTCCAACACTTGGAGATCCTCTTCCATGCCTTGCATTCATTCATGAGTAAGCATCTCAAGGCATAGGTAAGAGTATTTACTTTACATGGTGTAATTTGTTTTCCTATTTCTCTTTGTGGGTTTAGGATACTCTCTTTGTGTGAGTTTCTCTCTTTGTGAGAGGTTGTCTCTTTGTGGGACTAGGGAATTCTCTTTGTGGGAATTAACTCTATTTGTGGGAGTTCTAGTGTCCCAGTGTATGGCTAACCCTAATTCTCTGAGTGTGAGTTAGTAATTCTCTGTGTGAGAGTCTTGATCCTTGTGTAGGATTGGTTGGGTTCTTGTGTAGGGCATAAATCCTCTTTGTGGGGTATCTCCTTGTGAGATTTGTATTCACTTCTCTGTGTGGGATTATAGTGAATATTGGTGTGGCTAGATGTACCCAAGTTTGGGGAACCATGGTAAAACTTTGTGTTTACGTTTGGATTGATTGTGCCTTTTAATTCCTCTTGCATTTATAATTCCGCATTTGCAAGTTAAATTTTAATTGGACAATTTTATTGCCATTACACTATTCACCCCCCTCTAGTGTGTGTTGTTAGTATTGCAAGGGTTAAACGATCTCTACACTTCCCTCTTGCAACCACTTGAGACTCTTGATATTTGGAGGGTTAATTAGGGTTTTGTATTGAAGTAATTAGGAGAAAATAGGGAGGGATGGCCAGACTAATTTGGGAGGGAGAGTAAAATGGAAAGAGGAAGGGAGAAGAAATGAGAAGATAAGAGAAAATAGAAGAAAACCTTAGAAATTTCTACACTGCTCTTACTTGCTCCATAAGCCATTCGCCACTTAAAATGACCATAATACCCTCCCAAAAATACCCCTCAACCTTTAGGTATTTACAAGTTTGCCATTACTTTATGCACCGACCACTTACGTATGTACGCACAGCAGCTTTAGTCCAAATGACCGTTTTGCCCCTCACCTTTCTAAAAATTTACGGGGTTGCCATTGACACCTAACCCCTTTCACACTTGCATGGCTTACCTACACATACCCATGCATGCCTACACATGCATACATGACCCACGCACACACGTCCAACACATTCTTGTTGTTTTACACCCACGCCGTCATTTGCACTTCTCCCGCATTCACATTTCGCATTCTCTTCCCTTAGCCACGTATTATGGCCTAATCCCCCTTGGACTACGTCATATACATCGATATCTACGCTTATTTCATGCTCACGTATGCATCGTATGTAGAAATACCATGTGTGTTGTATAGTGCAAAATAGGGCTTGACACATCTTCATCTGCATCCAACTCAGACCCTGTAGGAAGTCTGGGTCTGGATTGAATAGACTGGCCGGAACCGGTGCTCATGTGTACCTTGCATGAAATAAAGATAACAACGAAGGTAGGCAACATATATACAAATAAATATTAAAAAACAATTTTAAGGCTCAAGGCTACATACAGAATTGCATCAAGAAGCAACACCTCAAACGATACATACAAATGAAGAACCCAAAAAAGAAACGGATACATCCATAAAAACCAGGCATGGTAGTTTTGGATTCACAAATAAAATTGCAGGCAAAAATATTAAGTAGGTGATTTATAGTGAATTATTTGGTAGAACCTGTACAGACTGTTTTCCTGACAGATTTCAGGGCCTGTTTCAGAAGCTAATTTTGGGCATGATGCAGCCAGAAATTCGAAAAATATGCACTGTGATGAATTTGTAGATAAACTTGTTAATTTTCTAACAAGACTAAGAACATCAAATTCCATAGAGTGTGCAGTTAATAGGCTCCATTTTGTAAACTGTGTCCAGTGTGACATAATTCCAAACATGTTTCAAAAATCGAATTTTTAACCTGACTTACAGTTTGGATTGGAAAAAGTTGTGAACATGAAAGTTATTAAAGACAACAATATACATAACATATATTTTTTTCGAGCAATTTCATGTAGCCAATTAAGAGCAGTTCGTCACTAAAGTTTCAGTTAAACAATACAGATTTTCCAGTAACAACTATGAACATGAAATCAAATAGCAAGCTATAGCGAGATAGATTCTACCTCTTGGAGAATCAAAATCCCTCCACCAATTCCATGAACCCCACCATTAATCCATCTCCAAGCTCAAACCCTAATCTCCTCTTTGGATTTCTCCTCCAACTTCTCTTTTGATCTTCTTTCCTCTTCCTCTCTTCTCTTCTCTCTCTTTTTTTCTTCCTTTCTGTAACGGTCCGTATTTTTCATTGCAACTATTCATGTATTTTCAAATTTTTTTAACTATTTTATAATGGTTTGTTAGGAGTTTTATGATTTCAAAAATTTCTTAAAAATATTTTGAAGTACCAGACTAGTTATGAAGTATTTTAGTAAGATCGGATTTCATCAAATACTCAAAACAATTCTGATAAAAATTCATTTTCAGTTATTACCGTTTTGGTTTAATGAATTTATTTTCTATACAAACATCATCAAAACATTTTCAAACTTTTACAGTATCCTTCTATGATCAATTAGGCCTTCCCACATTAATTTCGTAATTTTCTGAAGTCAAATCAATAGAGAACCCGCAAACCCGCTTCCTAAACGTTTTGACCTAAAACTAGTATTTCCATAGCCCAAACCCTGAATCGGATCTCGTATTCACGATCCTCGCGACGATACGAACCTGTGGCTATGTTTTCGTAATTTTTCGGAGTCGTTTCATCCCAAGGGTAAAATCGTAATTTTGTATTTTTACTATTTTACAAATTACGTATTTACTTTTACTATTTATTTTTATCTAACAATTACGTTTATCATTTTGATACCCCTCCCATAAGCAACCCATGTGTTTCATGGGTAGCTTAAATTCCACCCTTTGTCAAAAAGCTCCACCTAACCCATTAATTAGTTGACTAAGTTTTAATTAACTTATTATTATATTAATTAGTAACATGTATTTAATCCCCTTCCATTACCCTCTCTCTTCCCCAAGGCCACATGAACGGAGCCCCTCCCCTCTTCATTTTCTTTCCCAAGCTACGCACCTAGGAAAACCAACCCCTAAACCCATTCTCTCTCTCTCTCTCTCTCTCTCTCTCTCTCTCTCTCTCTCTCTCTCTCTCTCTCTCTCTCTCTCTCTCTCTCTCTCTCCTGGGTCCCTCTCTCTCATTTTTCGCTCTTCCCTGAACCCAACCCACGCTCTCTGAGCTCGAAGCCCACCACCATGATCGAAGCTCCTCACTCCACCGCCCGCCACGAAGCCTCTCCGATGTCCAACCCCGAAACCATCGACAGCACTGGAGAACCCCATCGACGCTCTTTGCCTTCGTCCGTGCTGTCGTGAGTCGCTTGCACTTCATCGTCGCCCTTTCGCCACGAAGCTCAGGCGCCATTCCTCGTCGCCTCCACCACCGTCTTCCTCTGACGGAGTCGATGCCGCCACACCCCCGCAGCACTGCCGGCATCCCCGCCCTGTCGATGCTCGAGAGGTCTTCTCCGAGCTCCCAGTAGACCCCTATCTCCGGAGCAACCCCGTCACTTCCCTCTTCGACCCCCACCTCTCTGCGATCCACCACCGACGAACGGAGCCCCACCGTCAGCAAAAGTCCACCGCTCCCGCTGTTTCGTCAGCCCGCCATGCACCGCCCAGCGAAGCTCCCCGCTCTCTACCCTCCAGACAACGCCGCTCTCCCGCCTCTCGAGCCACGGCGACGACGACGAGACACCCCAAGCCCACGCCGCTGCTACAGCTCCCCATGCACTGCTCGACATCAACGGAACAACTCCGAGAGCCTCACGCTCCGTCGCTCGCCTCCGAGCTCACCGCCGAAGGACCCCGCCAGCGAGCTGCTGCTCCTCCTTGCCGAGCCACCCACTCTTGCCCGCCTCAAGCTCCACTCGCCACGATCCGTTTCCCTCCGAGAGCCTCAGCCCGAAGCCACGACGAAGCTCGACCAAGTGCCTCGCCGCAGCCCCGCTTCAGCCGCTCCCCTCCGTCGTGGCGATGCCCGGAGATCCTCTCCCCTTCGATGTAGCAGTGCCGCCATTCGCCTGCTGCCGTACGTCGAAGCCCACGTCCGCCGTTCGATACTCGAAAATCCATGCACGATAACGAAGAAACGAGGGTGAGTGCGTATACGTTTTAATTAAAAACGTATTCCGTATTTATAAGCGTATTTGCGTATTTTAAGAATTAAATAATATGGGGCTTATAGTTTAAAATTGATAATTAATTATATAAGGGTCAGAAAATTACGAGACTAGCTCCAGAAAATCAGAAATGACATTCTGGACCCAATGGCGCTAGTTTTATCTTAATCGGACGCTTAATTTTTTCAGAATTAATTTTTAACCCTAAAAGTTAAATATGTTATTTTCGTTTAAAAATCCGTAACTTGATATTTTTACATACACTAATTTGTGAGAAAAATATATGCTATAGTACTCTTCGATACGATCATTTTGACAGCTCACTTGAACCATTTCGATGCAGATTGCATCCAGAATAAATGTTTGAATAAATACGTTACTAATTGAAAAATAGTTTTTAAATTATTTTTGAGCTTTTAAAAATTATAAAAATTAATCTAAGCTTCTGAAAAATATTTTCTTCCTACATTAAATTATTTTACTCCCATTTAGCCCATCTAAAAATATTTAGTACGTATTTTGACGAGTTATAAGCTACTATACAAATACAAACACGTTAAGAAAATAGTGTACGCTTTAACTGGCCATTTCTTGTGTTTGCAGGTACCAATTCTCGTGCACCATCTCCTCTAGCTCCAACCTCGTCTTACTACGACAATCTCGAAAGTGTAAGTCACGACTAATTCTAAAATTAGAAAATTAGATAAGTGCCACTGTATGAAATTAGGAACACCACCTATAGCCTCAGAACGACTACTTGACTTGAACCGAACTAGAGACCTAATCTAATAGGGAAGTAATCAACTACAGATTGATTTGCCAACTTTCAACTTTGGTGGTTGTTAAACACAAACATCAACTTGAGTAAATTGTGTGCTAACGAAACTACCACCCTTAAGCCAACAATTTTTGTATTCCATGTTTGTTGGACTTGTCTTTATCCTCAAATTTCTTAGCATCCACCTTGCTTTACTTTCTGGTTTTTAAACCATTGGTCCTGGTAACTATCATCGTGAACAAGGAAATGATAACATCTTGAGTAACATGGGGAATAGCTGGTGGAATATCTTGTGAAACATCTTGTGGAACTCATGAAAGGAACATGTACATAGAACACTTGACACTTCACTGGGGTTTTGGGGTAGCTCATAGTTTGAGAGAGTACGGAAGTGACTGGAGTTCAATCTTCCCGTCCCGCTGCCTGTGTTTCGGCATACCGTCCCGCTGCCTGAGTTTCAGCAAAATACATGTACCGTGCCTGTGTTTCGGCATTCGTCTGGGTCGCGCCCAGGCAAGAGATGAACTCGATGGTCACATATTGTACTCTCCGACTTGAGTCACGTAGTGTAGTTACTTTTGCACAGTCACCTTTACATTACACGTTCCATGCACGTTACTTACTACACTTGTGCAGTCACAGTACTTTACTTACCTTTAGCTACAGCAGTAGCATGTTTCTTGCTTAGCCTGCTTTACACTTGCACTACCACCGTACAGTTGTTCTCTCCTTTCAGTTCAGTTTGCCTTTACTTTTCAGTTGTGTACAGTTGTTACTCAGTACTTTACTTTTCACTCTGATCTGCTCGTACGTAGTTACTTTTGTCATACTTGTGCACTGCTTCTTTTCTACATTTAGAATTGTTGTGACTTACCTACGGTTCCATCTCTGTGGCACCGCAGACGATGTACATATGGAGGCAGATGCTCCTGAGCTAATAGTGCCAGAGTTCGACCACAGCTTCCAGAGATATTATCAATTGTGTACTTTTCTGTTTATATGTTGGGACATCTTGTACAGTATGGAATGTAATAATTGGACACTATTTGAGTATTTTTGTACATCTCTGCATCGTGGCTATTTTGTTTTCACTGGTAACCTGCAGGACCTGCGCAAATATCAAATAAGTAACGGGCCACCGGGAGCGGGTCGTTACACTTTCTTTTTCTCCTCCCTTTTCTTTTCTCTTTTCTTTTTTTTGACCTGATGCACTTTCGGCCATCAAAGGGGTTTTGGAGAAAATTAAGGGGAAGGGAGGAAAAAAAATAAATAATTACGAGAAGTGTGGAGAAGCTTGTAGAGAAATAAGGAAAATGAATTATTAAAATGGGAACCCCTTAATTACAAGTTTGCCATTCCACTTAAATAAAAATATCTTCTCTCATTCTAATATCCTAGCCCAACTATTAAAGCCCAATCAACATTAACTAACAATAATCCAAGTCCAACTCTAGCTACCAAAATTAACTAAGGCCTACACAATAGTAATGCTAATATTAATCAACATCACCAATAATAAAAATAATAATACCAATAATAATAACAACATCACCAAAAATAACAACCAAACATCAACAATAATAATATCATTCGTTAATAACTATCCCAGTATCACCAATTATCATGAACATGCCATTTTTCTATACACACTCACCAACTAAAATCGCTAAGCACGCTAATTAACACTAATAGCACGCTAACAATGATATCAATTTACTATCCAACCACACGCATTCACTTATATATCCAAAGCATATCATAGTCACCTGATTGACATACCTGTAGGAAATTACTATACACACAACAAAATTGCTATATGCACACACGCAAACAGTATTTTACACATACATGCATTACAATCTACACACCTTAAAAATAAAGTTCGTCCTCAAACTTTCTAATTTAGGACATAGCTGAGGGTGAATAGAGATATATAGGCTTAATCTACCCCATCATATAGATAAAGCACATTCATATATCGACACTTTCATTAGTTCAAATACACACAAGTATAGCATTTCAAATATACCCACATGCACTCATATCTTGAGACATGCAACCACTCATGTCACCAGGTACACATTGAAACACACACACACACACACGTGTCATACATAAAGTCTTACACATCAACATCAATACATCCAGATATCACTATATCTATCCTAACACCGGTGTAAGCGTACCTGCTTACAACCAGACATGCAACCATACTCATCTTATATATATATTTTTGGAAAGATACTCATCTTATATATATATATATATATATATATATATATATATATATATATATATAACACATAACTCTAATATTCATAGGGCATGCCCACTCATACCTGAGTGAAACGCAAAGATCCACACATGGACTTACACAATCAACATGTACATATATACCGCATACTACAAATGCAGATGGCCTACCATCTCTATACATCGCCTAGAGCTCAATCAACTATATAGTTCTATGATACATACTACTCATAGGCTACCATACATTAACACTCACCAACTACCATACTCTATGGTAGCCTATGAGTATAGTTCTATGATACATACTACTTATAGGCTACCATACATTAACATTCATTCATGGATAATGGAATGAAAATTGACATCACTTTCATTTTTCTATACACACTCACCAACTAAATTCGCTAAGCACGCTAATTAACACTAATATCACGCTAACAATAATATCAATTTACTATCCAACCACACGCATTCACTTATATATCCGTCACCTGATAGCCATACATGTAGGAAATTACTATACACACAACAAAATTACTATATGCACACACGCAAACAGTATTTTACATATACGGGCATTACATAGCATGTTATTGGCCATGTTAGATTGTTAATGATCACTTTAGCTTGCTAATGACCATGTCAATGCTAGCCTACTGTTAGTAACTTGGGACATGGAATGTTAGTTTATTGCTAGTAGTTAACCAAAAGAAATGATAACTCCAATTTAGTGGTGAAAGGTCGCTTAATGATGGTAGGAAATGTTAGCCTATTTTCATTAACTAATAGCATGAAATGATAGCTTTAAGCTGGGTTATAACGCTGTCTTATTGCATTAGCTTAACGATTGTTTGTTAGTTGCCATATTGTACAATTTGACATTTCCAATGAAATAGCTTAACGTTCATAATACCTTGACTAATGTTCTTGCAAACGCTGAAGTGACAAATTTGTCAAGGAATGAATGTAACTGAATGCAGGGATGAATGGATTGGGTGACATTGACATTATTACCTGAATGTAACAAAATGAAAGAAAGAATGTGTTTGGGTGACACCATCACCATATCGAATGAATGCAACAATTTTAATGCCTAATACACACATGACATTGGGTTGTGATAATTCATTGTCATAAGGGTGCGCACGCGACTACGCCATAAAATTATTTCAACCACCCCTATCATAGATGTGTGTTTATCATGTCATTTCAGCTGCTCCAAACGTGGAGAAGGGTAATTGTGGATATTAAAATCATTTCAACCACATTCTAACATGGAGGTGGAGTTTATAGAGCATTTCAACCATCCTCGGATGTGGGGTTGGGGTACGTGGCTACACACAGAGTACGTCGACAGTTGCATGACGTACCCTCAGCCAATGAATTGTGCATAAGTTAGGACCATCACATTTCACCACATGACACTTTCTGTAATGTTTAATATGTTCATATACTGCATAACTGCCATGAAAATGACTTGCTTATGATTTATGTCTTCTATTGAATGCATGTAAACATTATTAATTCTACACGCCTTTCATGACTGCATCGACATTAAAATGATTATGGTTTATATTTAATAATTGTTCAAGCTTACCGTTGACTATCTTTTCATGCATGTTGGGTTTACATTTTTCATGCCTGTTAGCACTATTGAAACTCCACGCGCCTGTTAGCTTCATATACTTATCCATGATTGTTAGCACGTATTGATTTTCCATGGTAGTGTTTGCTAGACTCTTATAATTGTTTAAAAGAAACTGATGTTTGGGAACCTACATGAGTACCCCTCATTGACGGACATTGTATTTATTTTCTTAATGCAATGTCTGTCGGGTCCTGCGGGTGGTATTGCAGATCACGTCCACGGGTCGCGCTAGTTCGTTGCAGGGCAGGCCTTCGCGGAGGATTAGTTATGTTGTGGCTATTGTTTCTCCCTTTTTTGTATTATTATTAATTGTACGGACGCCGTGTTGTAGGAACCATAAGGCCTCCCTCTTCATTTCCTTTATTGTTGTAATCCGTTTTTGAGACGATTGGGATTGTAATAACATAAACGATTATATGTGCTGTTTTGAGTATGCATGCAAAGACCTACGGGGTTCCTCACATGGCTTAGTGTGCTTAGACCAAGGAG
The DNA here is from genome assembly GCA_030789695.1 of Scilla litardierei. NCBI lineage: Eukaryota > Viridiplantae > Streptophyta > Magnoliopsida > Asparagales > Asparagaceae > Scilla > Scilla litardierei. The sequence continues at coordinate 9,963,845 of CM061137.1, read as the reverse complement.
ACACGAAAGAAAAAGTAACGCCTCTTTGTCTTAAACACACCACGGCTCCGCTCACGCTCCCGCTTCAACAAAAAAAAACGGAAAGTGGGCTCAAATCATAAAACCCCGTTACACGCATTTAAAATCAAAAATCGAAATCAATAGGATATAGTCTGCCGCTGCTTTAAAATCAGCTGCTGCCTGTACATTGAACATTCTCAAAAGACAAGCATGACAACATTCACTCCCCTGAGGTACGGCCCATTGATGAAGATGGGCTCAGTTTCCCCAAACTTGAAAGAATAGAAGTCGTTCCTGCGGATCAAAATACCGCTCAATGTATAGGGGCATTATCGTCATTTACTTTGAACCCGCCGCTCGTGCAACGAAGCACGTTGACGGGTCCGGCTGCGAAGCGCCACCCGAAGGTGGTCCGCACGTAACCCAACAGTAAAAATAAGTAAGTTACGAAATTGCCCCTTGCTTGAAAAGTCGTGCAAAACGGGCCGGATCTGTTTGTGATTCCGTCGGTTTCTGGATTAGGATATGGCGTGCCGCTAGTCACATCACACAGAATGCTGAAGTTGTTGCCTTTATTTACGAGTTTGCCATTATCTTTATATCTATTCTGTATTTAAGTAATATTCATCTCTTCATCCGTCAGAAAGCAGGGGACATACGGTCGTGAAACACGGATACACTTGGTCTGATTGCTTGAACCCGAACACGGAGAAGCCATGTATCCATCGGAACCCTAAAAGTTGGAAAATAAAAAAAATTAAAAAAGAATAGGGAATAATGGAATTCGAACCACGGTCTCTATCGAAACAGCCGAATGATTCAACCACTAGGTTGGGCGACAGAGTCCTTTTATGGCGTGGAGTCTTTCTTTATGTTAGGGCCTGTTTCTTTCGGCGTATTTGCACTGAGAAAGTGTTTTTTATGCGCTGTAGCACATCAATTCAATCGGAATTATTGGGAATCCTCTCTAACAATCCATGCGAGTGTTTCTTTCGCCAAACTTGTGCTCGGATTCCTCGCGACGACGTGTCGTTGCTGTGAGAATCCTCATGCAGACGTGGAGGCAATGATGGCGCCCCACAAAATCCACGCAATTCGCGGGGATTACGAGCTGCGAAACCAAACTTTTGGGGCCCACTTGCTTGCAGCCAATCGCGCGCTGCCGTTTGTTTTTTTGCTTTTGTGTTTTTTTTAATTTTAGTTTGATTTTTAAATATATTATTTTATTAATATTTCTCACACTTCCACTTTTTCTCATCCAACAATCCCAATATCACTTTAACTAGGGCTGTTGACGAACGAGCTTGAACGAGCTTGAACAGTGTGCTTGGTTTTGTTCATGAACAAAATCCGTGTTCAAGCTCTGTTCGTTTACTAACCGAGCTCCAAAAACATGTTCAAGCTTGTTTGTTAAGCTTACCGAACGAACGTAAACGAACATAAATGAACGTAAACCGAGCTTACCGAACGAATGTTCTGTTCGTTAACAATACTTATCGAGCTTGTTCGTGAACATGTACAGGAACGTGTTCACGAACACACAATCGATCTTGTTCATGAACAGATTTTCAAACAAACGAACGAATAATGGCAATGGACCAAAAGAGAGCTGGGAGACTGGGAGTCTAGGAGTGGGAAGCTGGGAAGTTGAAGAGGTGGAGGTGTTTAATTCAATTTGAGGAGGTGAGTCTTTAATTTTAATTTTAATTCACTCAAGCCCTTGCACGAACACTTAACGAGCTTGTTCACGAACATCACTTAACGAGGTTGTTCACGAACATCACTTAACGAGCTTGTTCACGAACATCACTTAACGAGCTTGTTCACGAACACTTAACGAGCTTGTTCACGAACAATTAACGAGCTTGTTCATGAACATAAATGAACGAACATAGTTATGTTCAAGCTCTGTTCGTTTACTAACCGAGCTCTAAAAATCTGTTCAAGCTTGTTCATTATGCTTCCCGAACGAACGTAAACGAACATGTGCCGAGCTTGTTCACGAGTAGTTCGTCGAACGTTCTGTTCGTCAACAGCCCTAACTTTAACACAAAGAAACACAAAACTTTAGTGTGGGACCTACAAACAAATCCCAAGCCAACTTTCCAACCCACTTTCTTCCAAAAGAAACACAAAACTCTACTTCTCTCCCCTCAAGAATCCAACATGGATTTACTATTCACAACAGTAAATCCCAACCCACAATCACACAAAGAAACAGGCCCTTACATAATTATTGTTTATTAATTTGAGAGAGAGAGAGAAGTAGGGTCGGATTCTGGTCTATCCAATTCCTAAACCCTATAACAAGGGCATTTATGTCATTTACGCAACTACCAATGACAGTTGAACTATGTCCCTCCAATAAAGATATCTCGGTTACGGGAAGAAATTTGAATTTGTAAATGTGGCACGTTTGAGCTGCACTGAAAAAGCTTTAAAAAGATAAAAAAATCAAATTTTTTTAAAAAGAAATCCAAATCCGCTTGAAATCCTCCACTGTCGCATCGACGCCATGGCCGGAGTCGTCCTCCTCTCCTCCGGCTGCTCCGGCTGTGGCTCCGCCACCGCCGCTGGCGGCGGCGGCGGCGGCACCGACAAGAACCAGCTATCCATCATAGCCTTCCTCTTGGCCGCAATAAGGAGGTCCATGGTCTCCTGCAGGCTGGACGGCCGGCGGGAAAATGACGTCATCGGGCCGGAGGAGCTCGAGGGGATGGAGATCGGGTGGCCCACCGACGTCCGTCACGTGGCCCACGTGACCTTCGACCGGTTCAATGGCTTCCTTGGGCTCCCGGTCGAGTTCGAGCATGAGATCCCTGGCAGAGTTCCCAGTGCGAGGTATCATTTTCGAATTTGTTTGGGGAAATTGGAAGTGGGGGGTTTTTTTTGGTTAAATTGCTAAAAATTTGATAACGTTTCGAGCTGGGGTGGCTTTGCTTCACAAAATTTCTTGTTTTTTAGTAATTGGGTGCGAATTTTGGAGGTTTCTTTGGTTGAATTGTGTGAGTTTCAGTTTAAATGGCGAAATTTGGGTTCTTGACTAGATTTCTTTCCAAAATTGTCCGGGTTCTTGTTTCACATATTATCAAAAACTGTTGATTTAATAGAAAGATAAACTGTCACTTTCAATTCTATTTCTTTTTTAAAATGAAGTTTACACTACACATTCCTTTGGTTTTATGGGGGACTGTTTGTCATTCCTTAGGTCAATCTTTTCTTCATAGATTTTGAATTTTTGACCATCTCTTACTTTCACAACGCCTTTTAAATTTGACTGTCATTACCCTCAATTTTATTCTGTCAGCAACTTTTTAAGTGCACAAGTGGATGTGGATAATCCCTTTTCAATGTCACATACATAAGTTTATTTGGGATGATTTCTATCTGTCACGTGCATAAGCTGTTCCAAATGGAAGACTATAGGTAGAGTTTATAAAACAACATTTTAGTAATTCTATTTTGATGATAAGCTTTTCATCTAGGTTAAGCCTTCATCTGGTCTGTTTTAGCTCTTAAGCGGGTTTGAGGCCACCTATTAGGTAGTATGTGTAGGATCCAGAGAATGCAGTCATAAACATGATGCTATTTATCTTGATTTGGTCTTCCCGACCTACTCTAGTCTTTAAGCTCTCTGTTTGAGATTTTTCACTAAACACCTCTTGCAAATCATAAGGGAAAACCTTGCCACTTGATAAACACCCTTGTCACCTCAATCACATCCTCACATCCTGAGATTAGACATCTCTCAAATTGAGAGTAACACTACCTCAACAACTGAGGTAAAACTTGCCAAACTCATATAGCCTTGAATATACGTACTTGTGAATATAGACGTGGCTAAGGAGTGAATTTCTATTCTATGTGAAAGAAATTGGGGAATAGAAATTAGGGGGTTTCTTCTTCGTTTGGCTCATAAAGAATATATGGGATCTATGGTAATTTTGGTCAAAGATATAATTTTTCTTCTCGATTTTCCCCTTCTATTTTCATATGTAACATCCGAGAAATATCTCATATTTATAAAGGGAAAATTCTAAGAAAAAAGATTACCAAAACAACAGTTAATTTGTTGTCAACGTAGTTAATTAGCCGACAAATAACTTTCATTGGTTGACTAATAGCTCAGGTACAAGAATGGTTGGCAAAGCAGGTTAGAACAGATCTGATGTTCCGTCAAAGCTAACGATATAATCAACGTCATAAGAATGTATTAAAACTAACTATTGACATATTACATAAAGTAATAAAAATTAAACATACAACACGACTTTAATAACAAGAGTGACTAACCTCATAGTTGTTTCTAATCAATTAATGTTATGCTTACGTGCTATTATATGAACGCAAAATTTTTTAAACATGACTTACTTGCAAAAAACACATGAAAGATCAAGAACATGCTAATATAAAATAAAAGATTCAAAAATCAACTTAAGATGAGCTTTAGTAATGTTTCAGAGTGTTTTCTCACTACAAAATCGTTGACCGTAGACTGCCCGGTCAACGTGGTCAAGGGGCCGATTTGGGTCCCTCGGGTGCGTCGAGCACGTGTAGACACGACGCGAATCGGAGATGCAGTCGACGCGGAGCACGTCAGCTGGGCCGGGTCTGGATTCTAGGCCTCAGGGGGGCTGAGGGGAAGCCTCGGCCCGGTGTGAGGTGCTCGGCCTCAGACGGTCGGGCGACGAGGGGAAGCCTCGGCGCCTTGGCTTGGTGTGCGACCGACGCGGAGCTGAGGGGAAGCCTCGGCTCGGATGGGCGCGCTCGGCCTCGGTCGGTCGGACGAAGAGGGGTAGCGGACGACGAGGGGTAGCCTCGGTCGCCTCGCTTGATGCGCGGCCGGCGTGGAGCCGAGGGGAAGCCTCGGCACTTGGATCTAACGTCTTCCTGAACAGACGAGAACACTCGTCAGGGAGACCGGACCTTGGTTCCGGCCAAATCCCCTCCGATGCCTAAGTCAGAGGACGATCTGAAAGAGGAGGCTCGGCGGGGACGTTTCGACTCGAGAGGAGATCGGAACGACGTCCTTCGGCGCGAGCGAGGGGAAGGAGATGGAGTGGGGGAACTAGGTCGTTGATGGAGTACCTTAGGTTTTGTTACCTGAGATGCCGTCCTTTGTTCAGTCGTCCTCCTAGTCCTTTTATAGGCCTCTCGTCGCGACCACCCATGACTCACGTCCTTCGTCCGCCCCCAATCGTGCCCTCTCAATCCGCCTCCCCATCGCCGCTCCCCGCGCCATGCCAGCACCTCCCCATAACGTCCATTAAGTGGCAGCGGGCGTGGGGGAACGGTTATCGCTGGAGTGGGCGAGTGAATCGCGCGTTTCCAGGGTCGGGTTGGATCGATGTTCGGGGTCCTCTCATGGGTTTCGTTGGGTGGGCTTGGACCCCACACGATTTCGCGTTGTAGGCTGCGCCTTTGGGCCTATGCTGTTGGGCCTCCGCAAAATAGACGTATCAATTGCCCCCATCGGTGGGGCCGATCGGCCTTGGCCGGTTCGGTTCGACCGATGTGACTCCTGTGGTTCCGATTGGCGCGTCAGTCGAGGCGCGGTCATAAATGAAGGTCATGATGAGGCGGATCGATAGGACTTCCCTTGGCGTCGATTTCGAAACGCCGCCGGCTCTTTGAGGCTTGCCACACGTTCCTGTCAGGCGTTTTGAATTCGCCCCTGGGTCTTGTATATAAGTGCAACGGCTGCTTTGATCCCAACCTCTTCCTCGCTCTTCTCTCTGTTCCGGGTTTTCCATAAACTCGGAGTCTTCAGCCGCCTTCGCTCTTTTGCCTTCTCCAAATAAACAAAAAAGGTAACTCCTTTCCCATCCTCATATTATGGCTGCTCTTAGGATAGGTGGCTCTGGCCAAGGGGCGAGGGATCCTCCTGAGTCCAGGCGTGGCGGGCCCCAATTTGTGGGATCCGGTTCCTCCTCGGGGAGCCGTTCCCTCCGAGACAAAGGGAAGGGGAAGCTCTTCCCAGACTATGCTGGCGACGATGTGGCGTCGGTTGCCGCGCGGCTTAATGTACCTCCGGTTATCCTCAGAACGCCGTCGAGGACTCCTTTTCTGGCGGCTGCGGAGATTCGGGGAAGGTACCTCTGTCACCCGTATGATGTTCGAGTCCCTTTCATCGACGAGCGGATCTGTCTTCCGAGGAGCAACGAAGTCGGCGTTTACGTCGAGATGTTCCGTCTGGGTCTTCGTTTCCCGCTCAATCCCTTCTTTATCCAAGTCATGGAGTACCTCATGGTGTCCCTTTGCCAGTTTACCCCCTGTTCGGTTGCGGTTCTGACAGGCTTTGTGATGCTCTGCTGCACTCGCGGCCTGGAGTCATCTCTCCCCCCTCCTCTTCTATTTTTATCAGATCCAGACGGTCGGTCTAGGGTCATGGCTGCACCTCCGAGCCCGCGCGGGGAGGGAATGCCTGATCGGGCTACCCCACTGGGCGGGGGATTGGAGTTCGGGTTATGTCTTCGTAGTCTTCCTTGAGGATGCTCAAATTTTGACAGGTTGGGGTGGGTCAGGTCGGCCTCGCCAAACGCTAACCCTCTCCGAGGCTGATCAGGCGGTTGTCGCGCTGCTGTCGGCCCTCCCCTTGGAGGCGAAGTCTATCTGGCCTTTGCTGGACGACCTACTCATGAAGGCCGTCTTGTGGTCTCCGGGTAGGTCGCTTTTTTAGTTCAGGATTGCCCCGTGGCTTACCCTGATTTCGGTTTCGCTTGCAGGAATGGCTGGTCGCGAGTTCACCCGCAACGTCGATGAGCTGATTCGGCGTGGAGCCGCTCGGAGCCGAGGCAGCACCTCGGGAAGGGCGCCTCGGCGGACCGTCGAGGAGGAGGTGCGTCGAGCCGAGCCCACCGTGGGCAAGGTGGCGGCCGCGTCTCCCGTCTCTACTTCTGGTAGTCCCCTCCCCGGGGAGGTCGCAAGAGCCGGATCCGTCCCACCGGCCCAAGTGGTGGGGGGTGATGATGGGTCCGGTGCAGCTCCTCTTGCGCCTGGCGCGCCCCCTCTTGTCTCCGAGGGTGGAGGCGGCACGAGGCGGAAGCGCTCCCCTTCGGCGCCTGCCGAGCCTCGCGGAGGGAAGAGGAGGAAGGAAGGCGCGGATCCCCTCAGTCCGGTGCGCTCCGTGCCCCCGGCGGTGGCCGCCGAGGATCTTCCAGTGACCCTGACGACCACCCCCGTCGCCGCGGCCCTGCCTCCATTATCGGGAATCGGTGCCCTGTTGGCGAGCTGCTCGGCCCCCCTCGAGGTCACCCCCGGGGACTCGGTGTTTGTCGACCGAGCCTTGGCTCAGCAGTTGGCCGAGGGGTCCGTCCTCCCCTGGGACCGTGGTCTCCTCGAGAGGGCCCCCGCCGACAAGGTGTCGGACATCTTGGTCTGGATCCTTCAGCAGGTCTGGCTATCCCGCTGTCCCTTTCTTTCCTTCGCTTTCTTCTTGGCTCATGTCTTGTCGTTCAGGGTTCGACACTCGCTGTCGAGTCGCAGCGTCGAGCTGTCCGTTTGAGGGAGCTGGAGGAGTCCTCTGCAAAGGCCCACGAGCGGGCTGGGGCGGCGGAGGTAGCTGCGGTGGCGGCCCAGATGGAGTCTCGGCAACTCAAGCTCCGGGTGGCCGAGCTAGAGGGACGAGTGGCCGATCTCCAGGGGGAGTTGGAGGACGCTCGGCGGTCGGCCGGGGAAGCGGCGGAGTCGTTCCGCCTGGAGAGGGAGGAGTTCCAGAGGGAACTGTCGAATCGGCGTCAGGTGGCGCGGTTTGCGGATGAGGTGGAGAGGGGCGTCGTCGGGACTCTGGGGGAGAGGATCTTCGAGGTCCTCAGGGAGGCCTTCGGCAAGTATGAAGACCTTATCGGCCCCCGGATCGTCGAGGTCGTCCAGTCCTCCTTCCGGGATTGCGCGGAGCGCGTCCGGCAAGCCCCTCCGCCTGCCGATCCCCTTCGCTCCGAGCAGGGCGAGGCGCCCGAGGATGCGTCCTCCCGAGCCCGGGTCCCCTAGGTCGTCCTTCCCGGCCTGTCATCCTCGTTTTTATCCTCAAATTTTTCAGCATCCGCTTCGCTTTGGCCCAGCCTACTTGAAATGGATCCCTGACCTCGCAATCTCCATTGGCATCTTTACCGGCTCTCTGCTTCAGGGCAAACAATTGCTGATTGCAAGGATGTTCATTTAAGCCAGCAATTTTGTGTTCTTGGTCGACAAGTTTTGCTCTGCCGGCGTCACCCTAGTTTTCGTGGGTGACGAATTTTGTTGTTCGCCGAGAGTGAATTATTTGTAAGGAGGTTCCTCCACTTCGATTTCCTGTAAAAAGACACACTTTTGTACCTCGGTTAACTGTTGGAAATGAAATTGACCTACTTGAATTTTCCGCGCATTTTGCTTTGTTGCTGCGACTTCGGCTCCTCTGCTGACGGTGGTCGCTCGCCTCCTTCCTCCGGGAGGTCGCCCCTAGTCCCTCGAGTGGACGAGTCGGTTGATGTCCTTATTGGCTGGGGGGGTTGCCCCCAGTCTTATAAACAATGGAGTCGGTCTAACCGCCTTCGTTGGCTGCGGGGGTCGCTCTTAGTCTTATGAGCAATGGAGTAGGTCAGCGAGGGAGAAGTCCCTCGGCTTAGGACCAGTTGGCGCCTGCGGCTGGGGGAATTGCTTTACGAGCGATGGTGTCGGTCAGCGAGGGTGAAGCTCCTCGGCTTAGGACCGGTCGGCGTCAGCGCTGGCTGGGGGAATTGCCCCCAGACTTACGAGCGATGGAGTCGGTCAGCGAGGGTGATGCTCCTCGGCTTAGGACCGGTCGGCGTCGGCGCTGGCTGGGGGAATTGCCCCCAGACTTACGAGCGATGGAGTCGGTCAGCGAGGGTGAAGCTCCTCGGCTTAGGACCGGTCGGCGTCTGCGCTGGCTGGGGGAATTGCCCCCAGACTTACGAGCGATGGAGTCGGTCAGCGAGGGTGAAGCTCCTCGGCTTAGGACCGGTCGGCGTCTGCGCTGGCTGGGGGAATTGCCCCCAGACTTACGAGCGATGGAGTCGGTCAGCGAGGGTGAAGCTCCTCGGCTTAGGACCAGTTTTGATTGACCCCCCGTCCGGCGAGGTGGCGGTCTTCACTCTTATGCAGCCTTAGCAAAATGTTGACTCCGTCGGAGATGAAGAAAAGGAAAAAGGAGTGCATTTGTACTCTTAAAGGTCCTATTGGACTAGTACATTTGGAGGAAAAAAGAAATAAAGCAAGACGGGGGATGTGAACCTAGATAATCTCCTCCCGACTAGGCGGTGACTGGGGGGGCCTCGCCTACTCATTCTATGATGCGGAGGGGTCCTTGGACGGCGTTGACCTTCTTTCCTTTGTCCGGCTGCTTGGATGTTCCTTCTCCGTGGGCCGGGTCATCGGTAAAGTTCCTTGCGTGCCCTCGGCTCATCAACTTCTCGATGTCCTTCTTTAGGTGCCAGCAGTCTTCAGTGTCGTGGCCGTTGTCTTTGTGGTACTGGCAATACTTTTCCCCATTTTCCCCCCTCTTTTTGTCTTCGGCGGGGGGCGATCAGCGCGCTCTTCCTTCTGCACTTGAGTGAGGACGACGTCTGGGGTGGCGTCCCTCGTATCCTCCCTCCGCTGCTTGTTTCTCGCCCTCTTCTCTGTCCGGTACCCTTCGGGGCTACGGCGCTCGCTATCGCCGCGCTTGGTCCCTCGTCTGGCCTTTCCTGCCTCGATGGCCAAGGTCTCCTCGGTCAACATGAAGCGCTCGGCCCTCGCCATGATCCCAGGGAGGTCTTTCGGGGGATCATTGTGCAGAGATTTCTTCAAGCCTCTATGACGCAGCCCTTTCTTTAGGGCCGTTTGGACAACGAGGTCGGGAGGGCTGTTTACGTTCAGCCGCTCAGCGTTGAAGCGGCGCATAAATTGTCGGAGCGGCTCGGTCGGGCCCTGCACTATGTTAAACAAATGTTCAGCATCAGGCATTACCTGTCGCCCTGCCATGAACTGTTTGCAGAACAGCTGGGTGAGTTCCTCGAAGCTGTCAATGGAGCGGCTGGGTAGGCTGCGGTACCAAGTTCTCGCTGCTCCCCTGAGGGTCGAATAAAAGCCCCTGCAGAGCAGGGTATCATCGGCTCCCTGGAAGGACATGTCCCCCTCGTAGTCCATCACATGGTTCCCTGGATCTCCTATCCCGTCGTATTTCCCCAGCGTCGGGATCTTGAATCGAGAGGGGACCCGCGCGTCGGTTATTCTCCGCGACAGGGGGCACCGGTCTCCGTGGATGCCTCCAGGGGTCCGACACCCGCCTACCTCAGGCTCGTTCGGTTGTGGAGGTGGCACAGGCGCTGGCTGGGCTGGCTCAACGGCCCTCGCCACACTGGGGGTGGGGCTGGTCCGGCGTTCCCGGCTCCTCCGGCGGGAGCTTCCGCTTGGCCGTGATCGGTCCCTCGAGTGGTGCCGATCACTTCTTCTGCGGTGGGGTGATCGTGGCCGACGAGACGACGCGGTCACCGATTCGTCCCCCGTGTATTCGGTTCCCCTCCTGCTCCTTTCGCGATAAGGGGAGGAGGCGCGCGATCTCGCCTGGTGGAAGCCGGGCAGTGTGAACCGACGCTCCGTGTTCGGTCTTCGGTTTCCGTGGTCAGCGACCACAGCGGACCGCAGGAGCGGGGGCCCCCTCCCAACGATGGCCGTCGCCCAACACGTCTCCGTTGGCTGGCGCGGCGCCGATGAGCTGCTGTACCGTCGCGACCAGCGTCTGGATGTTCGCGTTGGTCTCTTGGGCCAGGGCACGGAGCTGCTCCTGCGTGGCCAGCTCGGACTCGCCAGTCTCTTCGGCTGAGGGGGCGTGGTGATTGCCGTTGGGTGCGCCCTCAAGGTTGCTGTTGGGTGCGCCATTTCCCTCCTCCGGGATGGGGGGCATGCGTCTCTTCCCGTTGCAGGCGCGTGCCATTGCAAGTGCGGTTTGTTTTTTCGTGGGATAGTTCGTTCCCACAGACGGCGCCAGATGTTTCAGAGTGTTTTCTCACTACAAAATCGTTGACCGTGGACTGCCCGGTCAACGTGGTCAAGGGGCCGATTTGGGTCCCTTGGGTGCGTCGAGCACGTGTAGACACGACGCGAATCGGAGATGCAGTCGACGCGGAGCACGTCAGCTGGGCCGGGTCTGGATCCTCGGCCTCAGGGGGGCTGAGGGGAAGCCTCGGCCCGGTGTGAGGTGCTCGGCCTCAGACGGTCGGGCGACGAGGGGAAGCCTCGGCGCCTTGGCTTGGCGTGCGACCGACGCGGAGCTGAGGGGAAGCCTCGGCTCGGATGGGCGCGCTCGGCCTCGGTCGGTCGGACGACGAGGGGTAGCCTCGGTCGCCTCGCTTGATGCGCGGCCGGCGTGGAGCCGAGGGGAAGCCTCGGCACTTGGATCTAACGTCTTCCTGAACAGACGAGAACACTCGTCAGGGAGGCCGGACCTTGGTTCCGGCCAAATCCCCTCCGATGCCTAAGTCAGATGACGATCTGAAAGAGGAGGCTCGGCGGGGACGGTTCGACTCGAGAGGAGATCGGAACGACGTCCTCCGGCGCGAGCGGGGGGAAGGAGATGGAGTGGGGGAACTAGGTCGTTGATGGAGTACCTTAGGTTTTGTTACCTGAGATGCCGTCCCTTGTTCAGTCGTCCTCCTAGTCCTTTTATAGGCCTCTCGTCGCGACCACCCATGACTCACGTCCTTCGTCCGCCCCCAATCTTGCCCCCTCAATCCACATCCCCATCGCCGCTCCCCGCGCCATGCCAGCACCTCCCCATAACGGCCATTAAGTGGCAGCGGGCCTGAGGGAACGGTTATCGCTGGAGTGGGCGAGTGACTCGCACGTTTCCGGGGTCGGGTCGGATCGATGTTCGGGGTCCTCTCATAGGTTTCGTTGGGTGGGCTTGGACCCCCCACGATTTCGCGTTGTAGGCTGCGCCTTTGGGCCTATGCTGTTGGGCCTCCGCAAAATAGACGTATCAAGTTAAATATTCTTTAATGTCAAAATATTAATATAATTGAACATTCTTACATATCTTTTAAATTGTAAGAATATATTATCAGTGTATCTGTTAAAATATTGTTACAATTGTAAGTTCATAATAATAAAATTATAACTTAACTAAAAAATTACATATCAACTGATGTCGGGACAATTTCTCGGTCGATATTGGGACAAATTTCAAAACTCGATAAATTAAGATATATCGTATTGGTTGGGGCGCGATACCGATATTTCGTCATAATATATCGGCCGTATCAATCGATATTTAAATCAATGCCTACACATTATATCCGTACCAATCTCTCATTCGATGCTTGATACTGTTACGTGTGTGTCACATTTATGTCAATCCATCAAGTATACTCTTACTTGGACGATTACTTACCTCCTTAAGATCAATGCCAAATGCTATTTCCTTTGTGTTTGCGGTACCTCACTTAAGAGGCCTTTTCCATTCCATGTACATGTAAGGTTATGGTATTAATAATCTAATCTATTTAGATTATGCGATGGAAGATGGAAAACTTAAAAATTTTCTATCCAGCAATCAAATCAAAGATCTACTGCTAATCTAAGAATTATATTGCTGAATAAAAAACCATCTCAAGCGATACTCGCAGATCCTTAAGCTCTTTCGGTGAAGACTAGAAGCGCCATGTTCACCTACTGCAGGCAACGCCTTAGATCTCCTTTCTCTAATCCAGTGCCTTAGATGAATCACAGGATGAATAACACTTGCACAATTCACAAGCCCCAAGAACTCGAACCGCCATCCTTGCTTTTCTAGAGCGAAGAAGAAGGAGAAGGAAAACTCTAACTTTTCTCAAGAGAGATTGGTGTATGCACGTGTCTCAAGAGGACTGGAGTAGGCCCCTTTATCTAGTGTTAGGAAGAGCTGAATCTGATTCGAATTGAGTGTTCATATATAACTCAATCTCGTCCCTAAACGCACAAAGAAGAGTAAGTGTCCTTAATGAGTTCTAATCACGTTAGAACTCTAGGATAAGAATTAGATTTGATTTATGATTGATTCCCAATTAAATCTCGCATCACATCTGAAATTCCGTGTCATGCCATGTCTGCATTAGTCTACTAGTCAATTGTAACTAGTCGACTAATCAACTATTTGTAACAGTTACAGACAGACTAGTCGATTAGTGCCTAAACATTAGTCAATTAGTGGCTGATTGGTCGATTAGTTAATAATCACTAACAGACTAATCAAGATTTATTGGTTGTCTTCTTCTTTTCTGATCACAACCCTTTGTGATCTTTGCCCTGAAAGTTTTTCCCTTCGCTTTTCGTAAGGAGTTCATCATCAATGTGAAACACAAATAGTCCAATTCCTACTTTAATAGTGAACTTGATCACATCGTGTCACCGATCGGTAGCGGCCTTTGCTGAGTGTGTCAACTCCCGTTTCAGAATCGTCATTATCTGGTTTGTGACACTGGAATCTCTCTAAGATAATCCGTGCCTTACTGTAACAGATTTCGTGTAGTTAGGTCCCTTTGTCATCACTATTTCGCTAAGGTGTCTAGGGTACGGACCGTACGGTATAGATTCAAACCCCATTACACATTAAACCATTTGAGTCAAATGTGATCACATAGTTATTGATTTAATTATACTTATTAACTCTTAACAAGTTTATCTCCTACCATGGCGGGGATTTACTATGGATCCATTTACTCAACGGTAACATTGACCTCCCATACAGGGGGAGACAAATCCCGTCAGTATGGCCACTCCTTTCACATGCTTCCACCTATATCCATCAGGTTTCTACACATCAGCTATAAAGCCAATGTTCGATAACTATCAAAGTATATTTTTTCACATGCAATGTCCTTTAGCACATCTCCGGTCAAAGGACTAAACTACACCTACTGCCACTAGAGATCTTCTGTTGACACTCAGAGACTGATAACCATACAGATTCATCTTTGACGAGTCTTTCTGTGAACTTGTTCTCCTAATAAGCACAAGCGCATTATCTAATGATGTCTCCACACCAAGTGACTATGAGGCTTGTCACTACCATTCGATGGTATATATTAACACATACTGGTCTAGTCTGAATATCGGTGTCCCGACTCAATGTCTAGAAACATTTCTAGACATATGATTGACGAACACTTTGGTCTCATTATCATGATCTCATCATGATTCCAATATTTCGCTCATAAGTCCTGAAACTTTATCCATGCATCATATAATCACAACAACCATAAAAGTGAGACATATGATTTCATAGATAAAGATTATCAAATCGTTTACTATCATTCCAACGAGATGCCTATTATAATTACAATAATTATCTTAATGTCATACATTCCTCAATAGCACCTTGACTACTCTGCCCCTACTCCCCTAAGGGGATTGTGGTACTTCACCTCCAGAGTAAGCAGATGTCGGTATGCCCCTTGATTCGTCGTATCACATTTCTTACTTCCTTATCGCGACGCCTATATCCTTAGCATGCTTCAACAATTTTCGATTGTCTGGCTCAGTTATGACCTTAGGGTGGTGCGTGGATGACACTTTCTTTTGTCAACTCGAGATTCACTAACACGCTTCATTGCCTCTTCAATACTTGAGAATGCTTGCTCAACCATATGCATTTATGGCGATGAGTGTCGATCACCCGCTCCCTCCCTCTAGTGGGGGTATCATTGCCCCTTCCCAAGGGAGCCAGATACCCCGGCCCTTAGGGGACCCAAGGTACCCCTTCCCTTACAGTGAATGAAAGGTGGGTGCACAACCTCACTTCCTTCCACATTCATTTGCGCTATCTTTCATTGACATTCTTTTTTAAAAGATCTTTGTTGCTTAGATCTATGCTTAAAGTTGATATGCTGATTACATCGCCCAATCATAGGGGAATCAGGGTACCCCCACCCCTTGGTAAGGGAGTCAAAGTACCGTTCCCCATCTGGAGGTGCATTTCCTTGTTGCTCCTCCTTACATACTCCACTTAGTGTAACATTGATTCGATGGTGAACTCCTCGAGTCTATCCCCCCACCTCAGGGTACCAAGGTACCCCCGCCCCTAGGGGAGCTAGGGTACCCTCCTCCCGGGTGGGAGGGAGCGCGAGTGCCCTTCCTAGCTATTTTGTGTCGCTTTTTTGACTTCTTTACTCTTAGAATGCTCCATTGAACAATCCACTCGTTGCCTCGATAATTCCATATGGTTAGGAGATGGGTTTTCCCACCCCTTTTCTAGGGGAGCCGGGGTATCCCGTCCCTCGTGGTCAGGGAGCTGGTGTACCACACACCTTCCAACACATACTGGTAAGTGGTGAGGTATAATCCACACTCGAATGTTTGTTGCTTGGCTCCTTTGTCTCTCTTCAATAGCAAACACACACGTCCATAGTCATTCACTTGACCTCGTTTGTCGTTATCATGTCGTCTAGGTGATGATGCTCATCTACTTTGTGTTCCATTGTATGGATACTCTCTAGATGTGTGTGGCCTTCTACTCATGCTATTGAAGAACCCACAATCTCATGATTTGGGGCATTCTATGCATGAGAATGACTTACGCGTCACGTAATTGTTGAAGTACCACAATCAATGATGTGTATTAAATCATTGACTCATTGCATGGAGTGCTAGAGTTGAATCATCTTTTATCTGACATGCAAGCTCAATAATCCTAGGAGGGTACACCATCTGACTTTTAGGGGGTCCATCCCCGAGCCCCGCAAGTGGGATGCTGCCCCCTTGATCATTGTAACAGGGTTGCTACCTCCTTAACACCTGTTCGCTGACCGATCAACGCCATTATCGTCAACTCTACGAAGAAACATAACTGCAACCCCGTGATAATAATTCTTCTATATCAAAGGTTTTCATCTAAGAGCCATGCTAATATGTCACATATAAAGAGCTGGTCCAATCATCATATCCAGACAAGCTTTCAAAAGCATGTTATCCAAGCATTTTACCAAAACATTGTGACAAAGTTGCAAATCAGTGACTCTTCCTTGATGAGCCCATAGTTAAGGCTATGTTTAAAGGCACATATTCAATCATCAGGTCAAAATTATAAATTATCATGTTGGATTAAAACATGATAAGATAAGCGCACTCTCTGCAAGCTCACATCGATGATGACACATGCCAATCCAAATCTGTAAAAGTTATGAATTAGACTGGATGTGAAACTAGTGATGATATATCACCTAATGAGATGATCTTAAGTCCATTATGGTAAAAGCTCACAGGCACAGGAGCTAAAGCAGGTCAAGTAACGACTGAGTTTAGATGGAAAATCGATTATTGAAGTAGGATTATTAAAATAACCATTCATAAACTCTATATATTGCATCCCAATTAGGAGCAGATGAGCTTATTCGGAATTTCATATTTTTTGCTCTTTCACAATTTCATATGTTTTATATTATTTTCCTTAGGTTCTAACTTAAGCGTCAGAGGAGCTGACACCGAGGCACTCACCCCAAATTCGACTCGCTAATGCCCTTGACTGATGTGATACGTACACATTTATGTGACGATCCAATTCGGGTGGAAGAAAGCCATATGAAACTACTTACGCACATAACAGATGGGGAATTTATCACAAATCCATTTGCACACGTGACGGTGGAAAGACATCACATCGATGCACTTGCGCACTACAACATCACTTACTCTTTTATGGGAAACTTTTTTCTTGATAAAAAAATGTGTTTTACTAATAATATTATTTATCACATAGTCTTGGAAGTAGTTTTACTGCTAATGTTTTTAATCGAGGAAGTATTTGATTATGATTTACTCTTTAAAATGTTGAGAATTAAACATGTAATAGCAAGAATACTTGTCATGACCAACATTTAGAGAACCAATGGATTTCAAAGAGAATGGTAGAAAGTGGGTTCAGGGTAGGTTAGAAGAAGTTTTATTCTTCCTATACCCGTCAAAACCCTAAATTTTCTTTAAAGCAATCTTCTGAGTTGCATTACCGAAAACTCTCTTATAACAAATGCGCATCTAGGAATCTTGAATAAGCTTATATTGTTTGGATATAGATTCATGCTTCATATGTATGAAGATCACATGAACATGATTACATGTTATGTCTAGTAGTCTTTGGATGGGATAATGATGGAGATCGAATTCGAGAATGATTCTTTTTATTATTATGTGATGGAATAGAGTTTGAGTCCTAAGTGAACTCTAGTTGGTTTAAGCCCCTTTGTTATTTGAGTCTTTAATTTTTTTTGAGTCTTTCATTAGGAGTTTTAGTTATTTTAGAAAATCTAATCCTATTAGATTTAAGAGTCAAGTTTTTTAAGTCTATATAAAGGCCACAAACTTATTAGTTTTTTAAAGAAACCAATGAAGAATATTTTTTGATGTAAATTTTAGTTTCTCTACATATTAAATCTTTTGCATTGTGTATGATAGTGGGCTTGATTGCCTGGGCGAGAGGTTGAAAAATCTTCACGTGCGAGGCGTGCGAGTCGATGATCGTAAGATTTCTAGGGTGTAAGATCTGAAAAGTTATCAAATCCATAATCTACTTCTTTTCCGAATTCTCACCACCTCTCTTCTAGCTTCCATTCTGTGTCAAATTGGTATCAGAACTAAATCTGGTTAGTGTTTTTTCTGTTCTTCTTCTTCACCACAAAAATTCCTTTTTGTTAGATTCAAAAAAAGAGAGTTCAAACAAAAATCAAAAGAAAAAGGATTTTGAAAAAAAGAGAAATTGCAGCACAAAAGAGAAAATAATTCTGAATATAAGAAGCCGAGAGGAACAAAAAATAGTAACTCACCTCACTAGCTCCTCTGCCGTCATCGCTGCCACCACTACAACTCCTACACCAACTCCAAGATCCAGAGCACATCCAACATCACCGATGATGCCTTCTGCACCTAACTCTGCCGTCACC
Source organism: Scilla litardierei (assembly GCA_030789695.1). NCBI lineage: Eukaryota > Viridiplantae > Streptophyta > Magnoliopsida > Asparagales > Asparagaceae > Scilla > Scilla litardierei. The sequence continues at coordinate 9,945,963 of CM061137.1, read as the reverse complement.
GTCGATCAACATCGTCAACAACTTACGTCGTCATGGTCACAGTCTCATTTACCGATGCCTTCGCTTCTACGATGTTCCTACATTATAAACGAGACCACTTGCACCCACATAGTCATCGTCGTCGTCAAAATTCCCCAGTTGCCACCGCGTCATCCTTTCGAAGTTCACCGGTGCCACCTCTAGCTATAGCTGGAGCCGCCTGTTGTCAAAAAAGGTAAAAAGACACTAGAGTGGGTAAATAGTGTATATGACATAATAAAAATCTCTCTAACAAATTTTACCTAAGTTATTATACCTAATTAAAACTTAATCAACAATATCTTGTAATAATACAATTAAGCGCAGCATAGTACTAACACAAGTATGTATGCTAATGATGCAAAGAGATAGAGAGCACAAACAAGGAGATTTATTCTGGTTCAAGTATCATGAGCCCTACATCGAGCCTTACGTACACCCCGAGACAAATTCACTATTCCTCGAATGGTTTTAACACGTCCACTTCACCACAAGCCGGTGAATGGACCAACACGTCTCCTCGAGACCATACCTTTCCTCTTGAGAGCACATCTCCAATGAGAGCAATACAACACCTCCCCTTTTGAGAGCAACACATCCTTCTTGAGGTTGAAGTACAAATATTACAACCTTCCCTGAGCCTTGAATATGAAGCACAAAGTGTTTTTGTGTGGCTAATGATTTGAGTTCTACTGTATAAGATTTAGACTTGAAAGAGTAGAAGATAGCCTAAATTGAATGGAGAAAGAAATCAATAGCTATGGGGGCTTTGGGCTTTTTCTTCTTCTTCTTTCCTTCTCTTTTTCATCTAGAAATCTTAGCAAATGATCTGAGATTAGTCACCTTAAATATGGAATGAAAACAGCTCAAGAAAACCCCAAAAGCTCATCCCAATGTCTCTCTAACGATTAAAAAGAATATGACCGTTGGGGCTGCCAGCAGGGTAGGAGTTGACTTCTGTACAACTGGGAGTTGAGTCATGGCTCAGTAGTCGACTCCTAGGACTAAAGGAGTCGACTTCCTACAGGCTACTTAAAAATCCGAGAGAAAAAGTCGACTCAAGTTCAATGTGAAGTTTTCTAGTTTTCAGATACATGTTTTGACCTATTAAACCTAGGTTTTTATCATCAATCAAATCCATATCCATTCTGATTGATAATCTATGGTTTCATGTGTGTGACATCTTCAAGACATTATATATGAATTCTAATGACAAGAACAAAAATCACAATTATAAAATACTCTTCAAGTTGTAACATGTTCTTCATCTTTCTGTCATTGAATTCTCACTCTTCAATTCCTTGCCGCGGAGTCACACCGCCATTGGTTGCCAAGCTTTGCTTTGAGATCATAATCATTTGAGCTTGAAAAATCTTGAGTAAACTCACTTGGTCTAATTAAACCCGTCTTACTCATGAAATTCATTAGACTACAAAACAATGTTTAAATATATCGTCAAAACATGTATTCGGATATCCAATATTCAACATTTTTCCCCTTTTGATGATGACAAATGTATCATTCGAAATCGATACATTTAATAAAATTAAATCTTACTCCTATTGAACTATGCATACTCCTAAATTGATGCACTCTTGATTTTGATGATGCCCTTTAAATTTCATTCCTCCCCTTTTGTCATCACAACAAGCTGAAAGACTACATGATATTGGCATCACTCCCCTTTTCAAGCTTGGGTGTTGCATCAAAACATGTATGCTCCCTTTAAAATATATGACACCTGAAAATAAGAATTCGGAGGCTTGGTATCCTTTTCATTAAGGATCCTTGAGGTTAGTCAGAAGGGTTTATACTTGGGTATCAATAAGATAATCATTAAAACATGGATACTCGAAAATAGTGGGTTTAAAAAGTATCATCCGATAGGAACTCAAATCCGAGTAGGATTTATTTTCCTAGCATGTATTTACCAGCAATTATAAGATACATGCATTTTTTCACAAAATTGCATATATATATATGCATTTCTATCATTCACGCCCAAATTCTTTGGGTCCCATATCTTATTTTGTAATTTATACTTATGCATGCTATATATTTTAACAATGGATGCATAAACACATGATTATTGAAACCAATTTATGATGAGCACTAATAAAAGCATTGGATTTTACACTCTTCTTGCATCAAATGATCTATACATGAAAGCATAAATCCTTTTAGCACATTTAGCATGCAAATTAACATGATTATTTTTAGCATTAACAACATTTCTAGAAACAAAATCACACATACATGGAGTTGTGCTTTCATTAATATTGCTCTTAAAATTATCAAATTTAAGCACCAATACCTCATTCTCCAACTTACACAAAAATAAATTATTTATAAGCACATCAATCTTAACATTGCAATCATTCATGAGCAATGTATTTTCAATAACTAGTCTATCATGATCAATTCTAAGTTTTTTCAATAAGCAAATTTGCATCGTTCAGCATAGAAGTAGAAGTAATATGACCATTTATCAAAGAATCATGATTGTACATCTAAGTTTCATACTTTTCGTTTAGCCAAACATGATCAAGTATTAAGACACTATATTTATTCTTCAACTTATTATGATTAATAGCATGATTCTTTATACTTTTATGACCATGCTTCAAAGAACTAAATTTATCTTGCAACAATTTGTAATGCTTGACTAAATCATTATAATCATCTAGCAATTCATCATTATGATCACCATTGTAGATAGAATTTATCTCATCATTACCTTGTGCCATTAAGCACGTAATATCCCTTTATTCAATTTGCTCTTCTTCCTCTTTGTTTTTTGGGTTGGAGTTATTGAAGTGGATTTCTCATAATCCTCAAGCATGTGTCAAACCTGATTTGCCTAGTACCTCATGTCACATAACTTAAAACTTTTTTAGATAAAGAGAAAAATAAGATTTTCATTACCTCATCATAAAGAGTGGCTATTTGTTTCTATTCACTTGATCATTTGAAAATAGATATTGAGGGTTTACGAGATGATTTCTCCATAAGACTCCACAAACCATAATTAATGGATTTGATGAAGTACTTCATTCGGTTCTTCCATTGACCGTAGTAGATGTCGAACATTGGAGGTCTTATTAGATAATCTCCTAGAAGGAACATGTTTGTTGATGTCATCCTATAACTAAGCTCCGATTCAATGTATTGGGATCATATGGATGGCAAATAGGCACTAGAGGGGTAAATATTGTATATGAAATAATAACAATCTCTCTAGAAAATTCTTCATATGATATTAATTAGAGATACCTAATTTAAACTTAATCAACAATATCTTGCAATAATATAATTAAGCATAGCTGAGTACAAGCAAAGATGAAGCACAAAATGTTTTTATGTGGCTAGCTATTTGGTTCTCTCTATAAGATTTAGACTTGAAAGAGTATAAGATAGCTCAAAATGAATGGAGAAAGAAATCAAGAGTTATGGAGTGCTTTATGCTTTTTCTTCTTTTACTTCCTTTTCTTTTTCATTTATAAATCTTACCAAATGATCTGAGATGATTCACTTAAATAGGGAATGAAAACAACTCAAGAAAACCCCCAAAAGCTCATGCCAACGTCTCTCTAACAGATATAAAGAATATGACCGTTGGGGGCTGTCAGCAGGGTGTGAGTTGATTCTTATACAACTTGGAGTTGAGTCCTGGCTCAGTAGTCGATTCCTGGGACTATAGGAGTCGACTCCCTATAGGCTGCTCAAAAACACGAGATTAGAAGTTGACTCTAGTTCAATGGGAAGTCGATTAGTTTTCAGATACAGAATTTTTGACCTATAAAACCTAGGTTTTTAATCATCAATCAAATCCATATCAATTCTAAAAGATAATCTATGGTTTCATGTGTGTGAACATCTTCAAGGCATTATACAAATTCTAATGAGAAGAACAAAAATTACAACAAATATAAAATACTCTTCAAATTGTTATAGCATGTTCTTTATCTTCTTGTCATTGAATTCTCACTCTTCAATTCTTTATCTTGGAGTCACACCACCATCCTTTGCCAAGCTTTGTTTTGATATCATAATCTTTTGAGCTTGTGCAAAATCACTTGGTTTAATTGTCATATTCAATGAAATTCATCAGACCACAAAACAATAGTTGTACATCATCAAAACATGAATTGTGGTATTCAATACTCCACAACATCGACCCCACCAAATACTGTGTCTCCTTCAGGTGAACCACTCTTAGCAAAAAAACGCAGTCGAAAACCGTTGGAATCAGGCGAAAAAGCCACCGGCACCACCCTACTACCATATCGGCTTTGACGAGCCGTTCCTGCGGTCGAGCCATGTTGCCATTGTTCCTTAGCGCAACTAAGCGGGCATTGTTCATAGCTCTGTCAAGCTGAGCCAACCCAGCCGAGCCGAGCCAGCAGAGTAGAGCCAAGCTGATCGAAACCGGCTCGGCTCTGGAAATTCCTAAACCGATCGAAACCGAGCAGCCGAGCCAATCTGGCTCATCCGAGCTGTTGACCTCCGTTGACCAAGATGCAGCTAAACAAGCACGACTTGGGAATTTTCGGGGGGATTTTAGCTATATTTTTGGCCTTGTTCGTTTCAATTAAAGTTTGACAAGTTCTAGAGGCATTGCATGATACCATAAAACTGACTTGCACTTCAAATAAGTTCTAATCTGATCAAATCCTCAATTGATAAATTCCAAGAAAATTCCTTTATTTGATTTTGTTCAGATTAGTGGATATCATTGGTATTATATATTTTTTGATCTCGATCTGAGTGCTGCATTAGCATATTTAGCATTGCATTTTGACATAGATTTAGACCTTAGGATTTTATTTTATCACATAATTAGTGCACACATTTAATTGAAATCTAGGGTCTTGCACCTGCATCTGTGTGATTGGTTGGCATTGCATATTATTGCGTAGTGTCAAAACCCTATGATTAGTAACGCAATTCAAAGGCTAGAAATTCCATATCAAAAAATATATCTAGAACTAAAGGCCGACATAAATTGAATAGGAGATCACCTAGAGGCCATAAAAAATAAATGAGCAAAGAATAAAATCTTGAAGATGACACACAGTACATTTGATGAGAAACGTAGGAAGATAAGAAAATAAATACAGTGAAATAATATGAGACAAGATGAGAATATTAAGGATAACTCTGGACGAGATAATATTACACAATGGATTAGGATAGATGTCTCTAATTTTGATAAACATATAATCCTCAAATCTTTTCACATTGGTTAGCACAGATAGAACATTTGTTTGAGTGGTATGCGTTATCAAATAAACGAAAGATCCAAGTTGCTAAGATAAAGCTGATAGGGTCTGCTAAAATTTTCTGAATATTTATAGAGAGACAACGAGAAAGAGTATCTGAGACTTAAACAAAATTAAAATGAGATGAAAATTAAGCTCAAAGAAAAATAATTTCCTCCTACCTAAAAAGATTGCCTACTAGAAGAATCGAACGACCCACGTCAAGGAGCATGACTGTTGAAGAATATATGACTAAGTTTAATGATCTATTTGTTAGGAGTGAGTTACAAGAAGATCTACAATATACATTTGTTAGGGTTCTTTCTAGATTGAGAGCAGATATTGGACATGAGATGCTTTCTTGCAACATAGACAATGTGCATCAAGTACTTAATCTATCTTTAAATTTAGAATCAATGAGAGTCCATATAGACAAGAAGCCTATTTTTAAAGTCGGAGAGCAATTTAAGCGGCATAGTGACAACATGACTAAATCAAAAACGAACATCGATAAGGAGATGAATGTAAACACTAAGCTTAGTGAATCATTACAACAAAAACCTAAACGGGTGCAATGTTTTAAATGTCATGGCTTTGGCCATTTTGTTAGTCAATGCACTAATAAAACTTTATTTGTGAAAGAGGTTAATAATGTAATGAAATTGAAGAAGAATATACTCCAAAGCTTATTGATATTACATATACTAATGAAGATGATTCTAATGCACGATTACAAGTCATTAGGTGATTGGTTGCTATACCTAGAAGTGAGATTGATTGGCGAAGGGCTAATATTTTCTTTTCCTACCTTAAAATTTGGAAGCAAAATTTTCAAAATGACAATTAACGGAGGTAGTTGTGCCAATTTAGTTGCAAACTCAGTTATTGAAAAGATAATACTAAAAGCTGGACCTCATCCACAACCGTATAAAGTTACATGGTTTGATGATCAATCACATTCTCTTACCCAACGTTGTTTAGTGCATATTCAGTTTTTAAGCTATCATGATGGTATTGGTGTGATGACATATCTATGGATGCTTCATATATTTTGCTAGGTCGGTCTTGGCTGTATGACTTAGATGTTGTATATTTTGGGAGATCCAACACATACTCATTCATATTTAAAGGTAAGAAATTGTATTTACTCCTTGTAAACCCCAACAATATAATTAAAAATTAAAAGGATGGATTAATCCTTAGAAATTCATCAACTCAAATATCTCATCATAAGTGTTCCAATTCTTTAGAGTCTAGCTTTGACCTTATTCCTACTACATTCCATAAGCATCTTGCATATGATTTGAGTGCCTTGCGTATCAAGACTTATGAAATTTTTGCAATTAACAATGATACTCACATGTCTCCTGTAGAATCAAAGTCAAATTTGCAGGAATTGGTAGTTATGGATGACGAAATGATTAGAGTTTGTTTGGAAATGTTTGTACTAGAACCAATGAGGATGCTATGCATGCATCATATAAGTTCTCTACGAGCTCTACTGAGAGATAATCCTAATGTGACTAAGTCGAATATTTCACAGAAGCTTGATGAGATTGAGCACATCGAGTATGTTATCCAAGATTCTCTATTTCCCAAAGAGATTCTATATGCTTTCATCTTTTTTACTATTTGAGAGAATTTTACAGAAATATTTGTCTATGGATCTACATCCTATTATGCTTCAAAGTTCATGTGCATCGTCTTCAGCTACAAAGGACTATTGAATTCTGCTTTATTTTGCCTATCACTGTTCATCAGGAGGTGAAGTTCTTAAGCCGCGAAGAATGATGGAGACCGAATTCGAGAAGATTCTTTTTATTTTTATGTGATGTAATAGAGTTTGGGTCCTATAAGAATTCTAGTTGGTTTGAGCCCTTTTCGTTATTTGAGTCTTTTATTTCTTTTAGGAGTTTTAGTTATTTTAGAAATTCTAATCCTTTTGGGTTTTAAGAGTCAAGTTGTAAGCCTATATGAAGGCTATAAACTTATTAATTTTTTTTACAAAGAAATCAACGAGTGTAAACTTTTAGTTTTTCCACAAATTAAACCTTTTGCATTGGTGTGCGTGAGTGTGCTTGATTCCCTAGACGTGAGGTCTGAAGAATCTGCCTGTGAGGGGTGCGAGTCGATGATTGTGAGATTTTCATGGGACGAGATCCAAAAAATTATCAAATCACTATTCAACTTCTTCCCCCAATTCTCACAACCTCCCTTCCCGCTTCCGTTTTGCGTTAGATAATTTAGTTATTAGAAGAATTATAGGTACAATAGGAAAGTGTCTTATTAAAGAAAAAGGAGCATGATTATAGGGGTGTTTGGCAACACCGAAGTGAAAATGCGAAAGTGACTTTTTGAGGAAATCGGAGGGAATCCATATTAGCAATTGGCTTTAAAAGCATCTTTGTATCAATTTTTTTGAAAGGAAGGACGTGTATACTATGATGTGGTGATATTATTTTGTTGGAATTGGGTACGCCTATGACTGGTTTAATCGAAGTGGTAAATAGTAATTATAGTTTTATTAAAGGGGTTATATGTAAATTGAATTAGCCTTGGTGGATAATTGCAATTTACAAAAGTTCAGGGTTCCAAATGCGAATTTGTTTTGTAACTAACTTTACGTTATTTTGGTAACGTTAAGTTTTCAACGATAGAAAACTTCTCTTATTAATTCCTATATAATCCCCCATAGGCAGAGAGAAAAATCAATCAAGGAAATTGTTTGCGTTCTCTCTTTTCTCCCCCAACACAACCAATAAGAAGAAGAAGACCAATAGGTATATTGGTGGTAAAAATCATTTGTCTTCCATATGTGATCACAGATTTGATCTATAGCGCGTAATTCCTCCTCTTCGATTCTATTTCGTTGCAAAGGTAATGTGTTCATCCCGTTTGATTATCTAACATTGGTATCAGAGCTTTTGAACGAGGAGTTCTTATGTAATTCGTTTTTTGTTTACTGTGGATCGGAGACGATGGGGCTCGGGGTCACTGGCCGAGGGCTTCGTTCGCCACCACATGGACATGAGGGAATCGCCTTCTAAGGGGTTGGGGTTTGTCCCGTTTCTCGGCCTGCGGAGTTCTGGGCATGCGCATAGGGCTTCTTCCATGCCACTGCCCAACATGCGTCTCTGCTCGTGTGCGAAGTGGGCTCCGCCCTCTGCTATCCACCGGGGCTGAGCCCCATCTGATCGACAGAGGCAGTGTCCCCTCTTCGATCGAGTGCTAGGCAGAGTCCTCTTCTTCCTCCGAATCCATGGTAGAGGGCGATCTCAACACAGAGTGAGGAAGCCCCTTGAAGCCCATCGCACTCCGAGCGGCAAGACGGCGGTGCGGATGACGGATCTAGCCCTACCCCTCTGTCAATGCAGGGGCTCCTCTGGTGGAGCTTCGGCCCTTGCGCCTGATCGAGGGAGGCTCCGGCCCCTCCCTGTGCCCCTCGCCCTAACCGATCAACGCCTGTAGTCTCTGGCGGCACGATTCCAGTCTCCTGTCAATTGGAGCTCGGGCACAGGGGATGTGTTTTCCTCCACAGAAAATATTTTATTTCCTTTTCTTTTAAATTTGATGCATTCATGACCCATGTTTGATCACATTAATGATCAACTTGACTGCCATTGTGAAGGCTAGTAGTAGTCAATACAAATAAATGCAACTATAGCTATGTGAATAGACATCGCTGGTGAAATTTATATTTAAAAAACATTTAATGCATTTTTTGATGCCTCGAGGGATGATGCATTTCACATTGGGTTTGTATTTCCATTTCAAAAAGTAATTTTTGGTATGCATTTAATAGTCAAGCGGGTATTTTTTAATTACCAAAAGGTTTTTTGTTCACATTGCAAAATATTTTTCTGGTATCCCATTGATTATTTTTGGGATACTCAAGGGCACCAACCCATGTGCCCACTTTGGAGTTTCATGCCTCAATTACATAAATCGGTATAATTTGATTATAGTGTATGCTTAATGTATGCATGATTATGAATGTTTAATTATTTTGGAGAAATTTGATTTATTCAACATATTATGCATGATATATATGTTTCCTATATGATCATGCATGATATCTATGTTTCCTATATGATCATGAAACCACAATTTTTGAATTGTTCATCTCCCTTAGTGGGAATATGTCATATAAATCAAAATGTTGTGGTATATATACATATATATTTGTTATATACATTACACACATTTATTTCCAACTCATAGACTTTTAATGTTATATGTTAGATAATTCAAATTGGTAATTTTAGTTTGCCAATTATCAGAATAATCACAATCACAGATGTCTATTTTGTGTAAATAGAACCGTAATAATATTTTATGTAAATATTATTAACATGTTAAATAATATGTTTTGAAATTTATGTTATGTTTGGATACATGAATTTAGTGGGAGCAGTTCGATATTTTGATATTATATGTGGGGACTTATATTTGTTCGAAGTGGGCAAGATATAAGTATAGATGTATTTTTTGAAAGAGTCTTTAAATTAATGATGAACTTTTTAGTAATGGACGATAATTGGGAATTTGATGAACGTTTGACTCTATGCTATTAACTAAATCATTATATTTAAAGACTTGACGAAAATATATATATGGAAAACATCACTAATCTTTAGGTTGTCTCTTTATTTCAGTTATTACTTAAACCATCCTACAAATATGGCTGTTATCAATAACATCATTGCTGACTTCAACAAGGGAGATCGTCACAATGAAGACAATTTCAATATCTGGAGTTTCCGTATCAAGTATGTCTTGGAGGAACAAGAGGTCATTGAAACTATAAATCATAAGTTGGAAGATCCTGGTGCGGGTAACACCGCCGAAATACAGGCGTGCAGTTGAGACTTACAATGAGTGGAAGAAAAAGGATCCACTGCACGTGGTATTCTTGTAAGCTCAAGGAATGATAACTTTGCTTGTGAATACACGGATTATCCTACTGCATGTGACTTGTGGAAGACCTTATCTCTGTGTCAAAGTTAAGGCATCTTACTACAAAGTTTAATACTTATAAGATGGGTTCCAATCAGACCATTAAGCAACATCTCCGGGAGATGTCTAGAATGATTAAGGAACTTGCTGCTGCTGGGTGCAACCTCACTGATGAACAACAGGTTCAAGCTGTGATCCGTTCTTTGCTTGGCTCCTGGGAACATATGAAAGTCAACTTAACACAAAATGAAAGTGTTAAGACTTTTGATGATGTGGCACGTCACATGGATTGGAAGACGAAATGTTGTCTTTCCTGAAACCACAATCTCATTCTTACGTGACGGATTCAAGTTCCAGGAAAGGAAACTTTAAGAGGAAGAGGTTCTGGAAGAAGAACCATGACAAAGATGCAGCTATAAAAATAAAAAACAAGGGGCTGAGGAAATTTGATAAGAAGAAGAAGAAGAAAATGAATGTTGATAAGCTGATGTGCTTCAACTGTCGCCAGAAGGGATACTTCGCTCGGGAATGTCCTGAGCCATGGAAGGTAACTTCTGATTCTTCTTCTATTCCTTGTCATAATACATATGTGTCGAGCTCCGTTATGCCCGATCCTTATGGATTGTTGATTTAGGAGCAACAGACCACATAGCGAGAGACGGAGACTACTATGTGAAGTACCGCCGTGTTCCTGGAGGTACCAGATGGGTGTATGTTGGCAACAACAAACTGGAAGTAAAGAGAGTCGGTACGTGTAAATTGGAATTGTGTGGAGGACGGACCTTACTATTGCATGATGTCTTGCATACTCCAGAAATAAGGCGGAACTTAGTCTCTGTAACATCCTTAGCTAGATTTGGTTTTAATTTGTTGTTTGAACAGCATGATCTGAATATAAGTTTGTGTAACAGATATTATGGATCAGGTACTTATGTTATTAATTTGGCAATTTTTAATACAAATAATTGTTCTTCTGGTTATATGTTAACTCATCTGCATCTGCTGCTTCTAATAATGTAACATTATTATGGCATGCTAGACTAGGTCACATAGAAAAAGCTAGGATACAACACTTGGCTAAAGAGGGTCTTTTGGGATCTCTCACCAAAATAGAAATCCTACTTGTGAACCTTGTTTAGCAGGCAAAGCAACTAGGAAACCAGTTAGAAAGGCAATACGAGCTGAAACTCCATTACAACTAATACACTCTGACATTTATGGACCCATGAGTGTGAGGGCTATGCATGATGCATCATATTTCATTACATTTATAAATGATTATTCTTGGTTTGGAAGGGTATACCTCATATCCCATAAATCAATTTGGATAAAAAGGTTAAAACCTTAAGGACATACCAAGGGAGGGAATATCTGTCAGATCAGTTTAAAGATCTATGCAATGAAAAAGGAATTCTAAGACAACTTACCACTCCTTATACACCTCAGCAAAATGGTGTTGCTGAGAGAAGGAATAGAACTCTCTTAAAAACGGTTCGATGCATGATGTCACAAGCAAACTTACCAATTAAGTATTGGGGACAGACCGAGGGAGAGAATATCTGTCAGATCAGTTTAAAGATCTATGCAATGAAAAAGGAATTCTAAGACAACTTACCACTCCTTATACACCTCAGCAAAATGGTGTTGCTGAGAGAAGGAATAGAACTCTCTTAGAAACGGTTCGATGCATGATGTCACAAGCAAATTTACCAATTAAGTATTGGGGAGATGCATTGTTGACACCAGCACATGTTTTGAACCTAGTACACTTCAAATCGATTCATAAAAACCCCATATGAACTCTGGACTGGTAGAAGTCCAAATTTGAGTTTCTTAAAGCGATGTGGATGTGTAGCTTATGTACATGACACTTCTAATAAGCATGAAAAGTTGGGACCCAGCGGAAAGAAGAATATATTCATTAGATACTCTGAACACTCAAAGGGTTATGTTTTCTTGGGTGGAGCAAGAAGACGACACTTTCACAGAATATGAATCAAGGGATGCCACGTTTATAGAGAATATGTTCCCTAAACAAGGCGAACTCAGAAATGAAGATGATCTCCATGAGTGGGAAGATCCACACTTCGTGAGTATTATGTCATTTGAGGTACAAGAGAATACTTCTCGAGTCACTGAGATTAGTGGTAGCGGTATGTCCGAAAGAGAAGTAATTCAGAATTCTCAGCTTGATGAGTCAGTTGGGAGAGGCAAAATGGTTAAGGTTCCCAGACGAAGATTTGAAATCGAAAGTGAAGCCTTTATTGCTGTACCTCAAGACGAAGAACATCAGAGTGTAGAAGAAGCTTTATCTCGTCATGATCGAGATTATTGGAAGAAAGCTATGGAGAAAGAAATGGATTCCATGAAAGTTAACCAAGTTTGGGAACTGGTTAACTTACCGCCTAATAAAAAAACAATTCGGATTAAGTGGATTCTCAAAATAAAGAGAAAGGTGGATGGATCCATTGAAAGACATAAGGCTCGGCTGGTGGCAAAGGGATATACCCAAAAGGAAGTTATAGATTACGAAGAAACATTTTCACCAGTTGTTAAATTTGTCTCTATTCGCCTAAATACTGGCTTTAGTTGCTCACATGAATTTAGAACTTAATCAAATGGATGTCAAGACATCATTTCTAAATGGTGAACTAGATGAGAAAATCTACGTGGATCAGCTAATAGGTTTCATTATTAAAGACTAAGAAAAAATAAAGTCTGTAAATTACAGAAATCTATATATGGCCTTAAACAAGCATCTAGGCAATGGAAACAGAGGTTTCATAGAGTTGTTACCTTATTTGGTTTCGAGATGATCGAAGAAGATCATTGTGTTTATGTGAAGCAATATCAAAACAAATTTGTCATCTTGACATTATACGTAGATGACATTTTGTTAGCTAGAAACGATATGAAGTTTTTGATAACCATAAAAGAATGGTTATCATCGAACTTTGAAATGAAATACATAGGAGAAGCGGATTTTATACTTGGTGTAAAAATCTGAAGAGATCGTTCTAAGAGATTTCTTGCATTGTCGCAAAATACATATATTAATAAAGTGTTAGAACGATTCAACATGTCTAACTGTAATCCAGTCGAAACTCCAACGTCGAAAAGCGATCACCTAAGTCTAGATGATTCTCATAATACAGCAGATGCAAGGAACAAAATGGCAAAAGTGCCATATGCAAGTGTAGTGGATAGTTTAATGTACACTATGTTGTGTACAAGGCCAGACATATGTCATGCAGTAGGATTGGTAAGTCGATATCAGTCGAACGTTGGACCTAAGCATTGGAAGGCTGTAAAGAGGATCACGAGATATTTGAAGGGCACATCCAACTACAGTCTGTGTTACGAAGGTTCATCCATCAAACTGGAAGGCTACACAGATGCTGACTATGGGGGAGATATAGATGAGAGGAAATCTACATCAGGATATGTTTTCTTGCTCGGGGATGATGCCATATCATGGTGTAGCAAGAAACAAATTTGTGTAGCTCTATCAACCATGTAAGCAGAATTTGTTGCTGCTTCATTAAGAGTTCAAGAAGCTATTTGGTTATGACGGTTCCTAGAGAATTTAGGTGCAAAGCAAGAACCAGTTATTGTCTACTGTGACGATCAAGCTGCGATAGCTTACACCAAGGACCCAAGATACCATAGTCGTACCAAACATATCGACATACGATACCATTTTGTAAAAGACATTGTTGTTGAGAAGATAGTTTCTTTCAAGTATATATCTATGCACAAAATGGTTGCTGGTCCTCTTACTAAACCCATTTCTAGAGATGCTTTTTTGAGACATGTAAAAGCTCTAGGATTACGTAGAAATTGAAATATACTTGTGTATGTACTCTGTTATATATATTGATATTGTTCAATAAAATATAAATTTCATTCATTGTGTTGGATGCTATGTGTTTGCCCAATAGTGTTATTTATTAACACATAAAAAAAGTACATAAAAAAGTATGTCAAATAGGCATAGAGATTGGCCTTCTTACACAGGCAATCACCTCTGACGTTCTAGGTGAACGGGCAGGGATGGGACTAAATCCTATATAAAAGTTGCCTTGAATAAGTTTTAAGATGATGTCATTTTATATATACAAATAATGACCGAGATGAACAATTTTCCCAAAGTTCATCTAAGCCTATTTCTGAACCAGACACGAATTCTTATAGCAATTGATTGTGTGAAATTCAGTCTTAAATGTCTGAGTACATTTAACTTGGAGTCTGAACGGTGTTGGGTTAAATTACTCCAATGACATACGCAATACACCGTTGAATGTGATTCTGATACGAACTAGGGTTTCGTATCAATTAATTTCAGAATTTAAAGAGGAAAAATATAAAAAGGTGGAATTTTTGGATCTTAAATTGCAAAGAACTAGGAAAATAGATTGATAAATGAGCCTCTTTCGAAAGGAGACTCGCTCTCCTAGCTTTGTTGCACGGAACAAAGCCTAAAACCTTCACAATTGACGCCTACAATTGTTCTTCACAAAATAAGCATGAAATAAAATAAAGACGGCTAGCCCTAATTTATAGAAAAGTGGGGAATTACTAATCTAGTCAAAAATGACTAGAATACCCCTAACTAACCCTCTTACGTGCTACCGCGCCTCCTACGGCGCACATAAGTGACTAAAGGGGGGTGTGTCCCCCCTAGGTAGCCGCCGGCCTCAAGTGGATGCGGGCTCGGGCTTGGGTCCGCATCAATACCCCCCCTAAAAGAGCCACCTTGTCCTCAAGGTGGAAGTGGGGAAACTGCTCCTGGATCACTCGATAGGCCTCCCATGTCGCATCACAGTCTGGTAGCCCCGCCCAGTGTATCAGCACCTCCCTCTGCCCACGCGGTCCCTGACGAACAGCTCGAACCTCCAGTGGCTCCAGCATCACCTCCATCTCCTCAGTAAGTGTAGGCGGTAGGGTAGAGGACACCGTCTGCTCCCCGATGGCTCGTCGAAGCTGCGATACATGAAAAACCGGGTGTATCGTCGCAGTCGATGGCAACCTCAACCTGTAAGCCACCTGGCCAATCTTGGCCGCAATCTCAAAAGGCCCATAGAATCTCGCTGATAGCTTCTCGTTCCGTCTCCTCGCTAGCGATCTCTGTCGGTAAGGCCTCAGCTTCAGATAGACCATGTCACCCTCCTGGAAGTGCACATCCCGCCGATGCCCATCCGCCATAGCCTTCATCACCTGCTGAGCTCGCAACAAATGCTTCTTCAGCTCCTCCATAATGCTCTCCCGCTCCCTCATATAGTCCTCTACCTGGGAGACTGGTGTCTGTCGTTCCCCAAATCGCAGTAGCTCTGGTGGATCCCTGCCATATAATACCCGAAAGGGGGTCGTACCCGCTGCTGAATGGTACGAAGTATTGTACCAATACTCCGCCCAGGCTAACCACCGATACCACTGTCGAGGTGTCTCCGACGCGAAGCACCGCAAATATGTCTCGATGCTGCGGTTTACTACCTCCGTCTGCCCGTCGGTCTGAGGGTGATATGCGGTACTCCTCTTCAGCACAGTACACTGGACACGAAATATCTCCCGCCAGAACCCACTCAGGAAAACCTGATCTCTGTCCGTGACGATGGAGGCTGGAATCCCATGTAACCGTATGACTTCCCTGGTGAAGGCTGCAGCCACTGAAACAGCCGTGTACGGATGTTTCAGCGGTATAAAATGGGCGTACTTGCTCAGCCTATCCACCACAACAAAAATCACAAAGTACCCCTCCGACCTGGGTAGCCCGTCTATGAAATCCATCGTCACCTCCTCCCAGACCCGCTCTGGTAGTGCTAAGGGCTGCAAGAGTCCGGCTGGCGCCATGGCCATGTACTTGTGACGCTGGCACACGTCACAAGCAGCCACCAAATGTGCTATCGCTCTCCGCATACCAGGCCAGTAAACCTCCCGGGACATTCTCATATACGTCTGTTGCACCCCGGAATGTCCCCCAACCACCGAACTGTGGAACTCCTGAAATAATGCGGGTATGAAGGTGGACGCCCGCGGCAGTACCAACCGCCCATGATATAATAGTCTCCGACCCTCTAGTGAGTAACCCTGCGGGGCCTCCCCGCCTCCCTGCAGCTGCTCACGGATCAGTCTCAACTCCGGATCGGCCTCGGCCTCCTGCAACATGGGCTCACTGTCTATCCAGACCGGCAACGAGAGTGCTCTCAGGTGCACCCCCTCCTCTCTGCGTGATAAGGCGTCGGCCGCCTTATTCTCCAATCCCGGCCTGTACTCAATGACGAATCTGTACCCCACCAGCTTGGATAGCCAGCGCTGGTGCTCCTCTGTCACCAACCTCTGCTTTAGTAGATACTTCAAACTGTGCTGGTCGGTCCTGACCACGAACTCCCTGCCCATCAGATACGGCCGCCACTTCTGGATCGCCAGCACAATAGCCATCAGCTCCCTCTCGTATACAGACTTCAGCCGTGCTCTAGCGGAAAGCACCTGGCTGAAGTAGGCTATCGGCCTCCCTAGCTGCATAAGGACCGCCCCCAATCCTACTCCTGACGCATCAGTCTCCACCACGAATGTGATGATGAAGTCAGGCAACGCCAAGACTGGTGCTGTGGTCATCGCCTCCTTCAAGGCCTCAAAGGCCCTGGCCGCTGCCTCTCCCCACTGGAACCCATCCTTCTTCAGCTGATCTGTCAGTGGCCCTGCAATGGTGCTGTACCCCCTCACGAATTTCCGGTAGTAACCTGTCAGCCCGAGAAATCCCCGTAGTGCCCTCAGAGTGGTGGGTACCGACCAGACTAACATCGCCTCTATCTTCGCCCGATCTGCTGCTACCCCGGCGGCCGACACCACATGTCCCAAGTACTCTATCTGCCTCTGACCGAAACTGCACTTCTTTCGGTTGGCATACAGCTGATGCATCAGTAACTCTCGGAACACCACCTCCAAATGGCCCACGTGCTCTCCCATATTCCGGCTGTAGACCAGAATGTCGTCGAAGAAGACGAGTATGAATCTCCTCAGGAATGGCCGGAAGACGTCGTTCATCAATGCCTGGAATGTAGAAGGGGCATTCGTCAAGCCAAACGGCATGACGAGAAACTCATAGTGGCCCTCGTGGGTACGAAATGCCGTCTTCGGCACATCCTCTGGCCTCATCAGGATCTGGTGATACACCGCCTTCAGATCAATCTTGGAGAACACCACTGCTCCATGCAGCTCATCTAGCAGCTCGTCTATGACAGGGATATGAAACCTGTCAGCCACTGTCTCCTTGTTCAGAGCCCGGTAGTCTACACAGAAGCGCCAACTCCCGTCCTTCTTTTTCACCAGAAGGACCGGGCTCGAAAATGGGCTAACGCTGGGCTGTATCACCCCCGCCTGTAACATCTCCCCGACCATCCGCTCAATCTCATCCTTCTGCACGTGGGGGTAGCGGTAAGGACGCACACTCACCGGTGCAGCGCCATCCCTCAGGACTATCGCATGCTCGTGCCCTCTCTCTGGCGGTAGCCCCTGTGGGTCCTGAAAGACCTCCTGGTACTGTCCCAACACCTGCTCTACCTCCTCGGGAACCCCTGCCTGCGGCTGCTGCTCTGCCCCTGCTAATCGGCACTCCACCAAGTACCCCTCCCCCTCTCTCCGTAAGGCTCGAGTGATGGCCTTGAAGGCCACCATCGATAAACATAGGGTCGGTTCCCCAGTGAGCACCATTGTTCGCTCTCCCTCCTCGAACTCCATCCTGAGTCGCTTCCAATTCACCCGCATGTCCCCCAGTTTCTTCAGCCACTGTACGCCCAGGATGATGTCAACATTGCCCAACTCCAGGGGTAGGAAATCCTCCATGATCTGTACTCCATGCAAGGTCAGGCACAGACCCTTGCAGAGCCCCTTGCTCTCCTCCATCTTCCCTGTCCCTAGCAGCACAGTAAACTTCTCCTGAGTACTCAGCTGCAGCCCGTGTCTCTCCACTATCCGGTTGGAGATGAAGTTGTGGGTGGCCCCACTGTCGATCAGCACCGTCACCGCCGTGTCTCCTAGCTGTCCAGTCAACTTCATGGCGTGGTTCGGAGTGAACCCCACCACAGAGTTTAGGGACACCTCCGCGAAGTCTAGGTGAGACTTCTCCTCCTCTACTGGCGTCTCCTGCTCCACCTCGAACTCCTCCTCATCACCCACGTACCCCTCCTCGTCGGGCACCATGGTGATCTGCAGTAGGCGGCTCGCACACCTGTGCCCAGGGGTGAACTTCTCGTCGCAACGTAAGCACAACCCCTTGGCTCTCTTCTCCCTCACCTCGGCCTCCGTCATCCGTCGCCCCAAGGTAGCTGGGCGGCCCTCTCCTCGCGTCTCGGGAACGGCCGCAGGTGGTCTCGATGTCGTGGATGGTGGAGTAGGGCGGGAACTCTGTGCCCCCCAAGCGCCCCGTATCCTCCGCTCCTCTGTGTGCTTCTCCTCCGCTTTATATGCCAAGCGAAGGACGTCCTCCAAGGTAGCCGGGCTCTGCATCCGCAACTCAGCTCGTATCGATGGTTTTAGCCCCCTCATGAAGTTCCCGATCATCACCTCGTCGGTAACCCCCTTCACCCGGCTATTCAGCATCTCAAATCTCTCTACATAGTCTCTCACTGTCCTCTCCTGCCTCAGGGCCGACAGCTGCTCGTAGAAATCACCCCCTGCCGTCTCCTGGAATCGATCCACGATCATTGCTGACAACTCCTCACAGGTCCGAAAGGGGGACCGGGCTATCTTCCACCGGTACCAGGCCAGAGCCTTCCCCTCTAAGTAGATCCCGATGGCCTTCAGGACCTCCTGCTCCGTCAGACCCATCACCTGGAAATACCTCTCCGCTCGGTATATCCACCCATCAGGGTCGGTGCCGTCAAAGGTCGGCATCTTCAGCTTCATCAACCTCCGATCTGCGTTGATGTCGCCTAGCTGCCCCTATCTCCGCCCCGGTCACCACCCCGGACCATCTCGCCACCCCGAGCCTCCCTCGGGCCTCCCCCGTCAGCTCCGTACAGCTCCATACAGCTCCTCTGGCCATGCTGGTCTCTCCCACGCCTCGGGCTAGTAGTAGTGCCCCGGAAACTCTGGGGGTCGTGCCAAATTGGGCCTCGGCCCAGGCGCAAAGGTCTCTGCTCTCCAAAACTGGCCCGCCGGGGCCCCAATAGCTGCTCCCGAGGCCCATCCGCCTCCCGCCATTCCCGACGTTCCCCCGGAGTGGGGTACGATCCCCGCCACACCCCCAAAGGGCTGGAACGTCGTCATCGGGCCCCCGAATGGGCCGGCCCTACTCGTCGGCCCCCCAGATGGGCCTGTCGACCAAGCCGGACCCCCGCCTGGGGTCGCCGAGCCTCCCGCACCCCCGAAAGGGGGTGCCGCCGCCTGTGCGAAGCCCCCAGGCCCTGTCGACGCTCGGAACAGGTCCCGCGGCCTGTTCGCACCCCCGGATGTGGGTGCCGATGATTCCCCGCCCCCGTAGGGGCCCGCCGGTAAGTCCAGACCCCCTCCGGGGTTCGCCAGGTGCTCCAAGCCCCCGGAGGGGTTCGCCGGTGGCCGCAGGGGGCCTGGCGGCCTCGCCCAGGCCTGTGAAGGGCCGGGCTGGGCCGCCGAGGCACTGACAGGCCCAGGCGGGCCTGTCGTCTCCCCCGACCCGCGCGGGTCTGCCGACGCCCAGATGGACTCGCGCGACCCTAGGGTTGGCCCCACCGGCCCTCCTTGCTCCCTCGGGTGGTCGTCTTGTGTTGGAAATCCGCTGAGGGCTGATTCTAGGGTAGAATCCCCCCTTCTTGGATCCCCTTGCCTCGATCTCCCCCTTTCGCCACCGTGAGGGCTTGAATCATCTCCTTCAATTCTCGGAGATCCCGTCCTTGTTGCGTGGCATCCGTCCTCATCCCCTGAAGTTCGGTTTGGATGTCTTCTTGTGAATGAGCGTAATCCTTGAGTGAATCTCCCATCGTTTTCTTCAATCCTTCGAACCTCTCTTCGATCTCCCGATTGAGATCCTCCCGTAGCCCTTGAATCTTTTCTTCGACCGCATCCGCCTTCGATCGAGTATTTGCCGCCATTTGGATCTAGTGCTCTGATACCAATTTGATACGAACTAGGGTTTCGTATCAATTAATTTCAGAATTTAAAGAGGAAAAATATAAAAAGGTGGAATTTTTGGATCTTAAATTGCGAAGAACTAGGAAAATAGATTGATAAATGAGCCTCTTTCGAGAGGAGACTCGCTCTCCTAGCTTTGTTGCACGGAACAAAGCCTAAAACCTTCACAATTGACGCCTACAATTGTTCTTCACAAAATAAGCATGAAATAAAATAAAGACGGCTAGCCCTAATTTATAGAAAAGTGGGGAATTACTAATCTAGTCAAAATGACTAGAATACCCCTAACTAACCCTCTTACGTGCTACCGCGCCTCCTACGGCGCACATAAGTGACTAAAGGGGGGTGGGTCCCCCCAGGTAGCCGCCGGCCTCAAGTGGATGCGGGCTCGGGCTTGGGTCCGCATCAGATTCATACCACATGTGCTGGAGTCGACCATAATGGGAAGTGAAAAAGTGGATCCTTGCCTCACCACTGTGTGAGTCCATGGAGGATTGGGTTCCTCCCTATATCCTTTGACTATTGACTAATATGCAAAGTCTCAATCTTGGTGATAGCTACTTTAGCATATTCCTTATGGCCACGAGTGAATCGGTCTAAAAGGGTATGTGTAGAATTGGGTGAAAAATGGTGATTAGCCCCAAATGACGGCTATCACTTCTTATTTATATCAACCCTCTCTTTTCTTTACACACACACCCAATAACACACAATACTCCCCCTCAAGATGAGCAAAAGATATTTATCATGCCCATCTTGTTACAAGCATCCTCTACTCCTTTAGAGTTCAACCCCTTTGTAAGACAATCAGCTAGTTGCTGTCCAGAAGTAATGTAGGAGATCTCCAACTGTTTCTTGTCCAATCTTTCTTTAATGAAGAACCTGTCAATCTCTATGTGCTTCGTTCTATCATGTTGCACTGGGTTGTTGGCAATGTTAATTGCTGACTTGTTATCACACAACAACCGCAATGGTCCTTCTCTCAGCAGGCGTAGCTCTTGTAGAAGTGATCTCAACCAGATCATCTCACAGGTACTAAGCACCATAGCACGATACTCTGCCTCTGCAGTGGAACGAGCCACCAAATCCTGCTTCTTGCTGCGCCAAGAGACTAAGTTGCCCCCAAAAACACACAGTAGACCGAGGTCGATTTCCTATCATCTAGGCAACTGGCCCAATCCGCATCACAGTAGCCTGTCACATTCATGTGATCATGACTACCAAATAATATGCCTTTTCCTGGACTATTCTTCAGATACCTCAGTATCCTGAAGACTGCCTCCATATGTCCAGTCCTAGGATCATGCATGTATCTACTTACCACACTGATAGCATAGGCAATGTCAGGTCTGGTATGGCATAAGTAGATAAGGCGTCCAACACGTCTCTGGTACCTTTCTTTGTCTACTGGCTCCCCTGATTGTGAATGCAACCTATGATTCTGATCAATAGGAGTAACTGCTGGACGACACCCCAACATACCAGTCTCAGCTAGTAAATCCAGGGCATACTTCCTCTGTGAGAGAACTATACCCTTCCTGGACCTAGCAATCTCCAGTCCAAGGAAATACCCCAACTGTCCAAGGTCCTTGACCTCAAATTCTCTCGCCAATCTAGCCTTCAAGTGAGAGATTCCCTCTTCATCATCTCCAGTGATAATAATATCATCAACATACACAGCCAGAAGGGTAATCCGCTGTCCTGAATGCCTATAGAATACAGTATGATCACCATTACTCTGCTTGTAGCCCATAGTGATGACTGCACGCTTGAATCTGTCAAACCATGCCCTTGGAGATTGCTTCAGCCCATATAAAGACTTGTCCAGCCTACACACCTTTTCCATCGTCTGTTGTGTGCTAAAGCCAGGTGGAACCTCCATGTATACCTCCTCCTGTAAGTCTCCATGCAAGAAGGCATTATTTACATCCAGCTGATGCAATTTCCATCCAAAATTCGCTGCACAGGATACCAGTACTCTCACAGTACTCATCTTTGCCACTGGGGCAAATGTCTCATTATAATCAATCCCATAAGTCTGACTGTAGCCCTTGGCAACCAGCCTCGCTTTGTACCTGTCCACCTTCCCTTCTGGAGTTTGCTTTATTGTGAATACCCACTTGCAGCCCACCGCTTTCTTCCCTGCTGGAAGTGAGACAAGTCTCCATGTCTTGTTCTTCTCCAGTGCTTCGAGTTCTTCGACCATTGCTTTCTTCCACTGGGGATGTTGCTTTGCCACTCGTCAATCACTCGGTATAGAGATAGACTGTAAGGATGCAATGATAGCCCTATATGCAGGTGTAAGAGAAGCATAGGAGACATGATTAGCAATATCAGTCTCATATCCATACCGTACAGGAGGCCTGCCGGCATTGATACGAGGCTCCCTACGAGATGCAAGTGGAAGATCTAAACTAGAGGAAGGCAAAGAAAGGTTACCATCCGTGTTAGGAGAGGAAGGCAGTAAGGAAGTCGGGACTCGAGCAGGCGTGATAGACTGATCAATCTCGACATGTGGCTGTGGAGCTAATGGTTCTTCAGTGGGGGAGATGTCTTCTTGTTGTTCTCCATCGCCATAACTATCCTTCTGTCTCCTGCTATATTTCTTGCCGTACAACCTGTCTTCCTCCTCTTCCACCAAGGTCCTTTCCTCCTCCCTGCTATCAGGACCAGTACCAGTAGGCCCGACAGGACACGGTATAAGTCCGACCACTACCCTCCTGTCATCGGTCTCCCCCTCTCGACCAACTCCTCCTGTGTTTGGAGAGGCACCAGTATCAAATACTGGTATAGAATCTGTCAGTCCTCCATAAAAAGGCGCAGTCTCTCTGAACGTCACATCCATACTCACAAACAGCCTTCTTTCTGAGGGACTCCAACACCTATAGCCTTTCTGATTTGAAGGATACCCAACAAATATGCATTTAATTGCCTGAGCATCCAGCTTCCCCACGGAAGGTCTATGATCCCTCACAAAGCATGTGCATCCAAACACTTTTGGTGGAACTACAAAAGTGTTCTTTCCCATAAGAATCTCACATGTGGACTTCATACCAAGGATCCGCGAAGGCATCCTGTTTATGAGATAGGTGGCTGTCATCACTGCTTCACTCCACAATATCTTAGGTACATTCATGGTGAGCATGAGTGACCAAGTTACCTCCAACAAGTGTCTATTTTTCCTTTCAGCAACTCCATTCTGTTGAGGCGTGTTGGGACAAATGGTTTGATGAGTTATCCCACTCTCAGATAGATAAGATGCAAACTCCTTGTTTACATACTCTGTCCCATTATCCGTTCTCAAGATGCGGATCTTGGCCTCATACACATTTCTGACACTTCTATGGAAGTCCTGAAAACACTTCAACGCTTCGCTTTTGTTTTTCATCATGTAAAGCCATGTCATCCGAGAATGACAATCTATGAAAGTGATAAACCACCTGAACCCACTTACTGAAGTCACTGGGCAGGGCCCCCAAACATCTGAGTGAATAAGATGAAATCTCTTTACACTCCTCATCCCCACACTAGGATATGATGTCCTAGTGTGTTTCCCAAATTCACATGCATCACACTTCAAATTCATTTTATTCACTCTATTCAAAATCTCAGGATACATTTTATTCAACATATCAAAAGGCAAGTGTCCCAACTGACAATGTAATAAAAGTACCTCCCTTTCCTTCTCTTCACCAACGACAGCCAATGCAGCATCCCCACTAGCTCTGTCAAGATACCACAGTCCATCATGCCTGACGCCAGTCCCAAGCCTCCTCCCAGTCTTCCTTTCCTGCAACACACAATGAGTAGAGTCAAAAGTAATGCTACAGTCGAGATCATCAACAATAGAACCAACAGATAAAAGGTTGACTGGAAAAGATGGGACGTGAAGGACTGAAGAGAGGCATATGGAGGGAGTGCACTGAATAGTGCCAATCCCTTTAATGGGTTGGGATGTGCCATCAGCTGTCTGAACAGTTTCATGAATGGTATGTGGTTTATATGTGGAAAATTGTCTATATGCACCTGACACATGACTAGATGCACCTGAGTCAATAATCCACTCTATATGATCTCTACATGAAAGGGCTAATTGGTTACCTGATCCTGTGTGAGCGAAGTTGACAAAGTTACCGAATGGCGAAGCAACATCTTTAGTCTGGTCTGCATGACTCTCCGAACTCTCAGTAGTAGACCTGGACTGTCTCCGCTGCTCTAGATCTGACGCCTCAGCTGGCGTAGCCTCAATCATCACTGTCTCCTGTCGTCCATCAGCAGTAGCAAAGTTGGCCCATGGGCCGCCACGACCTCGTCCACGGCCTCCACGGCCCCAACGACCTCCTCCTCTGCCTCCTGTGCCACGTCCTCGTCCACTACCCTTCTGTGGGCAGTTAAAGCTCAGGTGCCCCTTCACCCCACAGGTGTAGCACTCTCGATCCTCGCTCACTGCTGCCACTGCCGGTACAGCCAGTGCAGCCCGACTGACCTGAGTACCCTCATCCTTCATAACTCTCAGTCTGGTCTCCTCCTGTGCCATTGCAGCTATGACATCCTCCAGAGATGGGATGGAGGATAGGTGACACATACTCGCCCTCCTGACCTCAAAATCTCCATTCAGGTTCCTCAGAAAACGGGTCACACGCCTACGCTCCACCCACTTCCTGTGTATCGCAGCACTCCTAGGATCAGGCAGATCAATAGGGTCATAGTGGTCTAACTCTGACCACAACCTTTTCAACTCCGCAGAGTAGGCTAGAATAGACATCTCCCCCTGCTTCAAGGTGTCGACCTTGCCCTGAACCTCCATCATAAGCATCACATTCTCTGCTCCAGAATACATTCTTTCCACCATACTCCATATCCCCGCAATACTCTCTATGGCCTCCACCATCCCAGCAATGGGTGGAACCATCGATGTCATCAACCAAGCAGCCACCAGTGAGTTGGTGGTGCTCCAGACTTTCCAATCATCCCCAGTCTTATCCACCGGTTCCTTACATGAACCCAGAACATGGCCTTCTAACCCATTCGACTTCAGGATGAGAAGCACCCTCCTGGACCAACTGAGATAATTCTTCGTCCCTTCCAATTTCACATCATTGGGCATCAACTCCAGCTTCTGCACGGGTCGTGAAGGCGTCGATCCACTCGAGGATCCCAACTCCTTCGAAGCAAGCAGCTTCGTTATCTCTCTAATGAAGGCCTTCATGTCAGCTGAGGTAAGATTGTCCCCCATCTCTCCAGATCCGCAGATCTCTCATCTCTCCCTCCTTAGATCCGCAGATCTACTTCTCTTCTTCCTCTTCTAGGTCATACCCTAACCGTAAATCTATGGAGTCCTTTTCATGACTCTACCCTAGATCTAGGGTTAGAGTTTTTGGGGTTTTCTTTTGTGGCTAGTTAGGGTTTTGTGGTGGATAGAAGAGGGCGTGGAAGGGGGAGAAGGATCACAAGGCGTGGAGCGACGGCAGCGGAAGGGGGGCTAGGGCCAGCGAGGCGGCGCGCGCAGGCGGCGGCGCGCGCAGGCGGCGACAGCGCGCAGGCGGCGCGCGCAGGCGGCGACACGCAGGCGACGCGTGCAGGCGCGCGTAGGCGGCGCGGAAGGGCGGCGCGCGCCGGCGGGCTGGCAGATCCTTGGGTTTTAGGGTTTTTTTGTTTTTTTTGTTTTAGGGCTCTGATACCATGTAGAATTGGGTGAAAAATGGTGATTAGCCCCAAATGACGGCTATCACTTCTTATTTATATCAACCCTCTCTTTTCTTTACACACACACCCAATAACACACAATAGTATGTCTAGAAAAGCAACTGAGTTGTGACTTAGAATATTGAGTGCAATGGAATAACTAAGTTTGTTGATATCAAGTTTGATGATTTCACTGGCCAGCCAATCTGTGTGATTAAGAGACATCAATGTGGATGTGTTTAAGTATGTCCTCAAGAGTAAATAAAAGGAGGGATCAGGAATACTTACACTGATACAACAAATTAGATCCGGGGTATTATAAGCGACATATATACTTTAGAGTATTGATTGCATTGAGGGTAGTTGTGTATCTCTAATCAATGCACAACAAGATTGCCTGTATTCGCTTATGGGTCGCACAACCAAGTTACCAAGTATGAAGTCTTCTTTACCTGTTATTTTTGTAACAACAATCCCATCATGTGCGAGTGGGAGATGTTGGAATTAGGTACGCACATGACGGGTTTAACCCAATGGGTAAATAGTAATTATAGTATTATTAAAGATGTTTATATGTAAATTGAATTAGCCTTGGTGGATAATTGCAATATACAGAAGTTCAGGGTTCCAATGCAAATTTGTTTTGTAACCGCCTTTACATTATTTTGTTAACGTTAAGTTTTCAACGGTAGAAAATCGCTCTTCTTAATCCCTATATAATCCCCCATAGGCAGAGAGAAAAATCAATCAAGGGAATTGTTTGCGTTCTCTCTTTTCTCTCCCAACACAACCAGCAAGAAGAAGAAGACCAATATGTATCTTGGTGGTGAAAATCATTTGTCTTCCATAGGTGATCACAAATTCGATCCATCGCACGTAATTCCTCCTC
The DNA here is from genome assembly GCA_030789695.1 of Scilla litardierei. Lineage (NCBI taxonomy): Eukaryota > Viridiplantae > Streptophyta > Magnoliopsida > Asparagales > Asparagaceae > Scilla > Scilla litardierei. The sequence continues at coordinate 9,919,047 of CM061137.1, read as the reverse complement.
TTCGATTCTATTCCGCTGCGAAGGTAATATGTTCATCCCGTTTGATTATCTAACATATTTTAATTTAAATATTTACACCTCATATTAATTAACTTGTTTGGATAATTATTGCATAAATAAAAAGATTATTCTCCATTCCCTTTTAAATTACGTAAACAAGTTTGGGGGGTTTAGAACAACATGAAAAGTTATTGAAAGTGATTCACTTACTGGCCCCCCTCCCTTCCTCCCCCACCGAGACTCATCAGCACAAGCTAGTTCCGAGCTTTTTGCTTATCGATACGTGCCACCACTGTCATCTTAATGCATCATAGACGAGCATTTTGCTTGTTAGCACATATCTTGCCAAGGTGTTTTGATAGTTAGGACATGCCACGCCTCTTGGCAGCACGATCCGTGCATAGCTTATTTTGCTCGTTGGCACGAGCTGTGCGTTGGCATTTTGCTCGTTGGCGTGAGCTGTGCGTTGGAAGTACCGATGATGGATATGACCCATGCTGACGAGCAAGACACATGAGCCGTGGGGGTGTTTGGTTAGGTAGAAGTAGGAAAGGAAGTATAAAAATGAAGCACATTCAAAAAAATTAGTTGTTTGTTTTGATTAATGTGGGTATGTAATTGGGATTGTCACTTTTGCCGCATAGGCTAACTTTCATTTTAATTTCTCTTCTAAAATATTGGAAGTTGCTAATGGAACTAAAAAAAGCAGGAAAAAATATTTCTTTCATATTTGTTAATATTTAGATAACTGAATGCTGCCACATCAGATTATTTTGTTAAGTTCCTTTGCTTCAGTTTCTAGAAACAAATATGTTTTGAATCATACTGCTAACATGGATCCATACATGTACTTTCTTAAAGAGGTACATTTACATAAAATGGTGAATCATACTGCTAACATGGATCCGTACATGTACTTTCTTAAAGAGGTACATTTACATAAAATGGTATATAGTTCATGTACTTTCTTGGTTAGTTTTCTTTATCATATCAATTTGTAGCTATTGTAGGAATCCAAGTAATGTGGTTAATATAGCAAGAAGAAAGGCTCAAGTTTCTTATTATCAATATTTGTGTTTCCTCAATATTGTATCATATGATTATAAATGGAACTTCTATATGTTTGCAGTGCAAGTGTATTTGGTGTCTCAGCAGAATCTATGCAGTGTTGTTATGATTCCAAAGGCAACAGTGTGCCAACCATCCTCTTGCTAATGCAAGAAAGGCTATACATGCAAGGAGGACTCAAGGTAGTGAATTTGTCGAAAATATGTGCTTTCATCCGCTTCAAAGTATGACATACTATACTTCTAACTGGTATTAAACTCAACAGGCAGAGGGGATTTTTCGAATCAATCCGGAGAACAGCCAAGAGGAGCATGTAAGGGGGCAGCTTAACAGGGGAATTGTCCCAGATGATATCGATGTTCATTGCTTGGCCGGCCTTATAAAGGTACTGCATCGGGTTGTGGCCTTAAAAAGTATTTGTCGGAACATAATTTTCAATCTAATGCTTATATTTACAATTCGCTTGCACTGGACAGAAAATATTACAAACTGTTATTGTGTTGTGCAGGCATGGTTCAGAGAGCTTCCAGAGGGGGTGCTTGATGGCCTTTCCCCAGAACAGGTTCTTCAGTGCAGCACAGAGGGGGAGTTTGTCGAGCTCGTGAAGCTGCTTCTCCCGACTCCGGCTGCCCTTCTGAATTGGGCCGTCAATCTCATGGCTGATGTAGTAGAAGAAGAGGACATGAACAAGATGAATGCAAGAAACATCGCCATGGTCTTTGCTCCAAACATGACTCAGGTACCTCTGCATAACTAATCAGTATGATTCATGAGCTAAAGCTTCTAATTTCTTCTAGTTTTAAGAAAATTCAATAAGAAATAAAAAGTAAAAACAGCAATATTTCAACCGAAAAGTTGCATTTTCTCTGATATACTAAAGAATCAATGATCCGATAACCTAAATAAAAATTGACGGCAATTTCTTGAAAAAAACAGCATAATATTTCTTATTTGTGTTTGGTTAAAATGTAAAAGAGGAAGATAATGGTTTCCTTTTCTGTCTGATGCAATACACTAATCTTGTTTCCCCAGCAAATTGCATAAAGAGAGTGAAAACTGAATCATCTAGTTTTAAATATTTCGATGATATCCTTTAAATCATAGCCCTAAACTGTATGAATCCTGAAAGCGTGTCACCTTTGATTTTTCTGTATCAGATGTCAGATCCTTTGACGGCTTTGATGCATGCTGTCCAAGTGATGAACATGCTCAAAGCTCTAATTCTGAAAACTCTGAGGGAACGTGAAGAGTCTGCCGCAGAAGCAGAATACTCAGCATTCTCTTCTTCGCCTTCATCTGAGCAACACCGTGAAGATGACCTTGATAGCGAGCAAGCGATGGATATGAGTACTGAACTAAGGGAAGCAGCTTCCGATGATTGCAATGTCAACTACTGCGACAACAGTCAGGATGATGAAGATGATGCCGTAAACAGCATTGAAGATTGCTTCTTGAAGCGACTAGAGTGGAAGGGGCATGTTGCAGACCTCGTCAGGGATAGTATTAGCATCGACTTCTCTTCTAGTGATTGCACATCGCAGTGGGCCTACTCGGACCTCAATCTAGAATCCGGTCTTTTGATATCTAGGAGCAGGCAAGAGAGCCCAAACATGAGCGGGAATGAGTTGCACGCTGAAGCGAAGAGTAGACTGAAGTGCATTGAAGATGATCGAGGGGAGATGAAGGATGCTGCAAGTGAGAACTCTAAATTGGCTCTCTGCCATAACCCATGCTGATTAAACTTTCTATCTGCCTGACTGCAGTGCTTGTATATGAGATTGTTGACTTGTTGGGACCTTGTTCAACATGAGGTTGATAGTGTGGATTGTTTGGTGTGATATTGTGATGGCTTTGTTCAGCTTTCAGCTGAATTTAAATCTTGTTTTGTTTGGGCCATGAACAATTTCTATTGCTATCTCATTGATATTGGCCTGTTTTGGATTCAAACCGAACTTGTGCTGGCTCATGAGTTGGGGTTCTGTCTCCTATCCAGTTGAACATTCAGGGAATTTTGCATTAAGGTTTGGTCAATAAAGTTACAAGTCCGTGAGATTCTGAGAAGTCCGTTTGTTGGTGTTTGGGATTTGGGTGTGGTTGGACCCGAACTGTACACACTTGAGGTTACATGTTTGGATCCATTAGAGCCAAACCGAAAGCTTGTAAGGGTCCCCCCGGGTCTTACCGCGGCTGTTGGCACGGAATTAGCCGGGGCTTCTTCCTCGAGCCCTGTCATGGTCGCGTACTCGACGAAAGAGCTTTAAAGCGGCATTGCCCTTCTTTACTCACATAAATTGATACATCTTGTTTGAAAGAATAGATTGATACATCTTGGTCGAAATAATAGTAAGCTATTTGATACTTTTTATATATGTGATTCTTTGATGCAAATGAGTATGTGTGGATATTGTTATATAATTGCATGAATGAAGTCCCTAAAATTGTATGAAGATATTGGGATCATGATGAGATCATGATAATGAGGCCCAATGCATCCTCTTAAACACAAATTCTAAATGTTCCTGGTCGTAGGAATATTAAGATGGAAGATATTCCGGTTAGCCCAGCGTGCACTGATCTTTAACATAGCGATGGTTGTGTTTGGTCTTATAGCCACTCGATGTAGATACGTCTGGCCTTCCATTGTCAACGGGAATCCACTAGATCAGAGATGAAACGTTTGCAAGTTGATTATACCCGACACCTTTATATCTCATTCAACAACAGTTCAACTATCTTGATATTTGAGTCTAACACTCTAGATCTCAAACTATCTCATGCTCACTCAATTAAAAAATATCTCAAAACCCTAGAAATAAGACTATCCCTCTTTAGAATTGTAGCCATCGTCGAATCTTCTTGCCATGCCGTATCTTGGTGTCTCCCACATTGGAATCCTTCATTAGGGTTATAGAGGCCTTTTTAAGTCGTAGCCGTTTGATTTGATCACGTACCAAATTAACAACTCAAAACAAAACCTGTATGGAAACTAACCCCGACTGGCATGGTCATGTCGTATATGGCGCGATCGTGTCAACTGTGATGTGCTCAGAACCTGGAGTTTCTGCCAACACCACAAGATCGTGCCAACCGTAGTGTACATTTGGCACAATCGTGTCGCGCTGTCCCATCACCTTTCTGTAATGTCTGCACGGTCGTGTGCCTCCTTAGCTGGGCATGGCGCGATTGTGTTCATGTCATGTAGGCATTTTTGATGCTTTGAAGCATAAAATTTAACAGATGCAACCACCATCGTTTTATTCTCGCTCTAGTTGACAAATGTACAAAAATAAGTGATTTAATTCTGATCTGTTCAAGCATTAATTAGACTCGAGGTAAATTATGAATGAAATCCGTCAAGAGGGACCGTTTTCAAACAAACTTAACCGATTTGGTGGTTAAACATAGTTAATTTGGAGGATCAACCCGTTTAGTTATCTAGAGATAATACTTTGATGTTTTCCTCTAAAACACCCAAACCATTGAAAAATTAAAGCTAACTACCAAAAATACATTAGTTATGAAAATTACCATAAAATTAATAGTTTTATTAATACTATACCATACTATAAAAAATTTTCAATTTAACTACAATATACATTTAAAAAGTTTATAAATATTACCATAAATGGCATATAACAAGAAAAAAATTTGGTAGTTAACTTTAATTTTTAAATATTAATATGCTTTAACAGAAAGCCCACAAGTAATTAGCAGTTTTGATAAATTTAGCCTGAAATAAGCATAACAAATCCATTATACAAACTAAGGACATTGCTCATGGGGTTGTCCCATGTGGCAAAAAAGTGGGCTCCAGCCTTTTCTCACTAGGACAAAGGTGTGGGCTAGGTTGTGTCACCTTAGCATGGTGGGCCCACTTGGTGGAGGGTGAGAGTTTAAGTTTGGGGGTTGAGGTGATGTTGTAGAGAACCCAAACAAAAGCCACCCCGTATTCTTATTATTTGCAAGCTTGACGTTGCTTTTTCATAAAAACCCAAATGCCCCTCTCTATTCTACATATTTACTAGTTTGACATCTATCTTGTTTCACTTTGACCCCATGCGCTTTTAGCACTTTGGCACATGCTTTTACCCCTTTTGCCCCCATGTGGTTTGGGGATGGCTTTATGCATTTTGCTCATCCAAAGTGTTTTTGCAATTCAACCCCCTTCCCCCGCCCCCAAAGTGTTTTTGCAATTCACCCCCACCCAAACTTCTCTTTTTTGATTGCGCTCGGGTCACACCATCTCCTGACGATACTCACAAACACACACACTCTTCTTGCTTTTTTGCCGATTGCGAGTGTGCACCGCATTCTGTGTGGGGTTTTTTCTTCGGCTAGTGCGTGCGGTATATTTCTAGTTAACTTATATAACAAGGTTCCTGGTTTTCCATTTTAAAATTTTTTAATGAAAAATATTTGTCAACCTAACTCACTCTGGTATATTTCTAGGTAACTTATATATCAAGGTTCCTAGTTTTCCATTTTAAACATTTTTAATAAAAAATATTTGCCAACCTAATTCACTCTGGTTTCTAGAAGGAAAAGCTGGTGGCATACCAAGTCTGACTGTAGGATCACATCATTAAGATGGCAAGAATTGAATCTGGGACAAAGTTTTCATAGGATCACCTCATTAGTTAGTGTTTAGATCCAACCAATCTCCAACTCATTTAACCACCCACACTCAATCAATCATTCATTGTTGGGATCCTTTGAATTTTGGGCAGAATCTTAAAGTTCTTGGAAAGCTTGGGCCCCTTGATGTTTTGAAATATGAGGACCAAAACAAAGAGAGATTTTGATTTTTGACTCCTCTGCTTTTTATGTGGACCAAAATAATAAATAAATAAATCTCACAGATTCACAATGGATGTAAGTTTTACCATAATAATAAATGTAAATTCACCAATATTTTTTTTGAGTTTGGTTCATGTACAGCTATATTAATAGAAGAATACAAGTTGAATCTTAAAATGTAAACAATATGTAGCTCCCCCTAATTGAAAAAAACAGGGACATCTTTCAAAACTAAGGCCTTGGGCCTCACCGGAGATGGCTGCCATGTTTGAACTACAAGCTACTAGTCACTCTGCATCCTTTAGACAATCTGCCCAAAATAGCCTATTACTCTCCTCCCTCTCATCCTCGTCGCCGGATTCTTCCGCCGGCGCAGCCTCCTCCTCCTCGCGCACCTCCGCCTCGCGCTTCGCGGCACCCTCGATCAGCCATGTCCTCCAAGAGACGATGGCTTCTTCTTCTTTGCCGCCGCCGCCGCTTCTGCTGCAGCCACTGCAGGACTCGGCGTCGCTGTCGTCGTTAACCACGGCCGAGAACGAGTAGACACCCGTGTCTCCGGCCTCCGAGTCCCCGCTTTCTTCGGAGATCGCCGGAGTCGAGCGGCCGGTGGCCATATGTATAGGCGAGCTTGGTATATAGGATGGTGGTTAACATCTTCGTTGCAATGCAGCCTCTGTATATATGGTGTGCATGTGGCTCACGTGGCATGCACGTGAGAGCCAGTAGGCTCGTGGAAAGCGAAAGAGGTTGGTGGCGGGGAAAATTAATCAAAAACGTGATGGAAAGCAGAATTTCTATGACCAGGATTTTAAAAACAACAATTAAACAATTTAACATTAGGTAATGAGGAACATGGAAGATAATAAAAAAATTAATCACTTTAATTTAGTTGATTTTGTGGCCTCAATGTGTAGAATTAATTGGCTATAAACCGAGCTATTTAGGGACCGTTTGGAGGGTCCCTAAGATTCCACCGGCTTCTTCAGTTAAGCGTTCTGAACGAGAGCAATCTGAAAAGTGCTCATGTTTCCACGATCCATATGTCCTCCCTTCCGCTGTGTAAGGTCGAGTATTGCTTTCCGATGAATTGAAAAAAAAAAATACCACATCGGCTTTCAAGGAATTTGATTTCAGAACTTTTTAAAAAACGCATCGTAAAAAACGCTTCGAAACCCGATGCATATCTATTATACAATTGACGACGTTTTTTGAATTTTGTCCTTCGTGTCAGTTAATTGATTTGGAGTCCAAGGGACTCCCCACTAAGTTAGTGCCATGGCACTAGCCGCGGCATCCACAATTTTCAAGTTATTTTCTTTAAAAGAAATATCCTTGAAAATTGGAGATTTCTTATATGTTTAAGAGGAGAATTTGCATCTTATAGTCTCGTTGTATGTGGGAGCAATATCAATGCTACACCAGTGCAACGAGGCACTGTCCACAATATTCCATACTTCATCTATAAGTAAAACGAAAGTTTATTTAAGTTAATGAAAAAGACATTCAAAATAAAAGTTCGTAATTAAGCAAATTAAAGATGAAGCAACATTGAATTTTAAATGCATATATAAAAGATGAAGCGTAATCGAGCAGGTCGTCGTTCTCGAAGTCTTTTGCAGTGAACATCATTGGTGGCTGAACAGCCGACAAGTTTGTTTCAGGCAGAGACTTCTGGCTCGCCTGATATAGTTTCTGGAGGTGGTGAGGAATACGGCAGATTCTGGACCAATTGCCAGTCATGCCGCATCTATGACATTTATCCTCCCAGTTCTTCTTAGGAAGTGACACTTGGTCAGTGTTCTTTTGCTTCCATATGAAGTAACTCTTTCATGTATTGTTGTTGTTGGACAGGGGGTGCTGCTCCTCGTCCATTCTTCATCACAGCTTTCCCTTTGTTATTATTAGCATTCTTCTTGTTTTTCCACTTCTGGGGAGAAACGTGGTGGGCTTCAGGGATAGGTGCAGTGCCAGATGGACGTAAATTATGAGTGGCTAGCAGTAAATCTCGATTCTGCTCTGCCCTAAGTAGGCATGAGATCAGATCGGAGAATTTCGTGAAGTCGCGTTCACGATACTGTTGCATGAGAATTGAATCTTTCTCGTGAAACGAGGTAAAGGTCTTTTCCAACATGCGTTGTTCTGTCACTTCTTCACCGCACAACTTCAGGCGTTAGGTGATATTATGAAGTACAGAATTATACTCAGCGACGGACTTATAGTCCTGAAGTCTGAGGTTTTCCCACTCATAACTTGCACACTGTAATATAACATCAATTTGATGTTTATACCGTGCCTCCAGCGCTGTCCACAGTTCCTTTGGGTCCTCTACCGTTAAGTATTCGGCCTTTAATTTCCGATCTATATGTTTCCTAATGTAGATTATGGATTTCGCCTTATCTACATCGGAGACAGTGGTATGATTGCTACTGCTAGATGTAGCAGAAGCATCGGCTGTTGCTGGGGCCGATGAAGGAGTCAAAATGGAGCCAAGGAGGGCCATAGAACACAAGTGGAACTTCAGGTCCACTCGCCAACACAGGTAATTATTCCCTGCAGAGTCAAGGACTTCGAAATCGACGCTTGCCAATTTTACCATTTATCTACGCAATTTAAAACATGCATGAATTAATTAAAATTGAAATTCATGCATTAAAAATAAAATAAGTAAAATGTGGGGATCGGCCAGATACCCAAAAGAATACAAAGTCCAAAGTCCGAATATACAATCCATAAAGAAGAGAAAAGTACAATTTGGAAACCCAGAATGGGTCCCTATATTTTCCAATTTTCGTCTCCGTCTTCATTTGTCGGTACACCAGTCTTTGGCATTAATACATTTATTCCTCACTTACAAATTCTCTCAAAAAGAAAATAAAATTGCAAGGAATTTAAAAAGGGTATCAAATTGGCCGATCCCAAAAATCAGATTTTAGCTTATATAAACATCCACGCAGTTTATAAATGCTACAGGCATAAGAGAAACAACCACGCCGGCATATAACACAGGCATATATAATATGGAAAAAGAGACTATAAAATATAATAATCACTCGGACCACGGGGAGACGTCATGCACCGTTAGGTTAGTTGACTAACGGCAGAGCGGTCGCAGGATCCTTAAGATAATTATATTTTGAAAAAATCCTAATATTCCATAAATTGATAATAATGCAAGAGTGTTATAATCTTAGCAATATGACGCGACGGGCTCATAACAAAGAATTAAAATAAATTAATATTTTGATTGGGGCTGCAGGCCCATAAGTAAAATATTAATCATTTTAATAAGCAGTTTTATTAACTTGGCTTCTGGCCCAAAAAAGGAGAAAAATAGCTAAATTAATTTTTTATTGGCATTTGGGCTGCAGGTCCATTTGAAAAAATTTAATTAACATATTAATTTTGCAATTGGATTAACTGGGCTTCAGGCCCAATTTAGAAATCAAAATTAATAATTAATCTGAATGAGGCTGCTGGCCCATAAAACTTATATGCATTGTTATAAAATGAGCTTCAGGCCCAAATCGGAACACAAAATTAATTATTTTTCTAATATGGGATGTAGGCATATAAGGAAAATGAAAATCATTTTAATTAGACAGTTTAAATTATCTGGGCTTCTGGCCCAAATAATCAGACAAAACGAGTTAATTTTATGTATTAGGCTGCAGGCCTAATAAGCAGCAATCAAATTTATTAAATATATTTGAACATAAGCCCTTAATCCAATTTAAAAGTTAATTGTAAGGGAAAATGAACAGTCCCAATATCCAAAAAAATTTAGGGGATATGAACAGTCCCAAAACCCAAAATTTTACGGATCTTGTTCCCCCATCTCCCCTTGTCTACCAAAAACAACCAGCGCGGCCGGTGCAATGAAGGATCCCCCTGCCCAGGGAAGGGGTTGCACACAGAGGCAGATCAGAGGCGCAATGAAGGATTCCCCTGCCGGGGGGGGGGGGGGGGGGGGGGGGGGGGGGGGGGGGGCAGAGCCATAATACATATGGGACAAGTTTTAAAATTTCGGTTTTAATCCCGGTATCGCACAATGATTTGCAGTATCTATACCGAACCACCTATATTGGAAGCATATGCATCGTAGGATTTTAGGTATCAGTTTCCTCATCTCAGCCCTTAGGTGCAGTATGCACAGATTAATTTTTGACAAGCGTCTCATTTATCCATGCATTTGTTGGCTCTGTCTCTCGTATCAGATTGAGCTTCCAGAGGAGGACGGTGTCTAATCATCAGGGCGCAGGCAGAGCCCCCCGTCCCGGGCCGGGCCGGGGGGGGGGGGGGGGGGTTTGCGGCCATCGGGTGCCCTCAAGCGCGGGGGAGATGAACGGGTTATTGTGGGTTTTTTTTTTTAATTTTGATGTTCATCAAAATGTTGCAGATTTATACAAGCATATAGAAAAGCTGTGTAAAATTATAACTAACAATATTTTGTAATTATCTACAGGATCGATAAATTTTACCTCTAGATCAATGATCTAGGGACGATCGTAATAAGAAAAATCCGTAGATCAAAATCCCGCTCCCGAGACGCCTAAAAGATCGCCGCAACGATGTTCTGCAACAGTACGCCGCAAGCCGAATCGCCGCAACAATAGATTCCTTCGCACGTAGGAGGTTAATTTTTGAGGGGAGACCTGTGAAAAAGCTCAAAAGAGGAGAGCTTCGGTGCTGATAACGTGTTAGAATAGGATTGGAGAGAATTCACCATGGCGAATAGCCATGGCACTTTATATATAAAAATCTCATGATGAGTTAGGAGTCCAAGGGACTCCCCACTAACTTAGTGGGGAGTAATGGTGAGATGTTGAGGGGAGAAGCCAAAGGCCTCCCTCAACTCACAACAATTATACAATTGACGACGTTTTTTGAATTTTGTCCTTCGTGGCAGTTTTGCTCCAGTCGTATTTTGGATTGGGTTGCTGACTGAAACGCCGATGGAGGCCCCATGGGGGATTGGTAGGATTCTAGTCTTGGGTTTGCAGTAGGTTTTCCGTGATTTTTTTTTTTTGGGTTTTAGTCCCTGCTTTTCCTCCTTTTGCCTCCCCCGACCCTACTCTCATACACACCCACTCTTTTTTCACTTTGGCAACCGCTTCTCTCCGCATTTGCATCCGCATTTGCACCCAAACGACGACTGCCTCCATGCCCAAGGGGCACAGGCAATTACTAGTGATTATTTAAAATATGGAAAACATATAACTAATTTACACAAGTGTTTTACAGTAAGCACAGTGATAAAAATGGATAAAAATCTAGAAATATTTCGGCGTGACGATAAAATTTTTGACAACCATGGAAGATAGAAGGTAAATAAAATTGACAAGAACATATTTCGCATTCTTTTATGCATCACCAAAAGCACCTAAATCTCGGATGCTTCGTATTTGTTTGTTCCTCTCTGTCTGAACTTACAGCGAAACGCCAAGCAAAAAAAAAAAGAAACTCTGGATGAAGCTTCAAATCAAGTGAAGGGGAAAACAAACAGATCGTAAATGCAAAGAATCAAGGCTTGGTGTACCATTCAAAAACCCTGGGCATTTCTCCTCCCGAACCTTGACAATAAATTATCATACGTCCGCCCAACGTACAGCAATCGCGGGTCGTCTGCAGGTATTTCTCGATCCTGACGAACAAAGATTACATCGTCAATGAGAGAAATAGACTCTTTGGACGAAACAAGCATAAAAAGAAAACAACAATGGCGAAATTGTGCAGCATTTTCGTCAAAGAAAATAAATCAAGGAGATGATGCATGAGTCGCCGAGAAGTTAGCAAGCTTAAGCATCCAGAGAATGCTCTAAATCTATGTGCATAATGTGCTACAAGTCTAGTTTGCAGTGGGGCGATCAGAATATGACAAAAGATGGGTCGCCAGAGACGAAGCTTACACAGCATAATCAAAAGTTTTAAGAAGATAATCTGTTACCTTTAGACCTTTGTAATATGCCTCGACTGCAGGAAGAAAAGGGGTGATCTTGCGCGCGTCCAACAGGTCCCAGATGTAATTGGCAGTAGTATATCCACCCTCCTGCACACAATCATCGGTATTCATTCCAGTTTGGCAATTAACCGAGTCTTGGAACCAGGACTTGAATTTTATTTAACAAAGTAAAAGAAAGAAAAAGAAAACATATGGAGAAAGCCATATGAAAAAGCTTCGCGTATCCATCAAGGAAACCATACAGAATCTGTTAGTATTATGGAAAGCATTTTATATATAAAGAAGATGTGAACACACTGACAACAACTGCTCTAGTCGCTAATCCAGCCGATGGATAACTTTTCATGTTAAATTATACCAGTCCCATATCAACGTCAACATGTAAAGATTTTCATACTTGTCTTTTTTTTCTTTAAAAGCAAGAATATATAATAGTTTTATATTACAGCCGTGTCCATTCATCCTATTATTAATAATTTGTCGTGTTGGGCACTTTAGGACACTCAAACCCTCGACACCAGTGTCCTGGGAATAGGTAACAATGAGGGCAACACAGAAACTAACAAATATTATCCTAATCACTGGATTGGCTTTAGGGGCATAAACTCACCTTTTCTCCTGCGGCTGCAAGAAGAAGATCACTTCCCATCCTGGCATTCAAGAAAAATCCTTTCGCGCTAAGTTGCTCCTGCAGGTGATAGACAAATTCATTAAACAATTACGTTTGATAACTTGGCTTCAAAGAATCATATCAGAGTTGATAATTAAAAAGCAAAATACCAGGGTATCTTGAGCAATCTTCATTCCTCTAGGAGTATGTCCAACAATTGCTCCCTCAATAAATGCCTACAGAATCACATTTTGAAGAAATTAAAAGGTGCATACAGCATACTGAGAACGAGAATTTAGAAGAAAAAATTGAGAGTAGTTTCTCACAAATAGTAGCCATTATAGCAGGGTGGATTATTAGAAATAAATAATACAAAGAACAATTGAAAGTTACAAATTTAAATATATCTGAGCTTTTCTCACTTCCATAAATTTCTGAACTGAAACCTTCTCTATGCTTAAAGCATACAACTTTTCTCTCACTTTCGCGAGACGAGTAGCATTTGGTTTGAATCATTCATCAAAATGTGTTTGCAACCTCTAATTAATTATTTGACCTTGCATTGTTTGGCATGTTCCAAAAGTTCCAAACATGGAATCCCATTGTGGATTTGATAAACAGGCGGAAGAATACAATTTTTACCAAAGTCAGAATGGTCATAGAGAAATAAGGTAGTATGCAAATATTTACCACATATAACTCAGCTGCTGCGGGTCTAGATCTTGTATACTCTTCAAACAATTTAACAGCAGAATCAATGTCCCCACAGTGAAAATAACACCTGATTGGAAAGTATTTTGTCAGAGAGGTTAAGTCCCAATGCCAATAATTTACAGACAACCCATAATGAAAAAGAAAGGAAGAAAGAAGAAAAATAGAACTTGCATGCAAATTTTTACCAATAAAATAAAGCATATGAAATACATCAGAAGTCTTGTATGGCAGCATGGCAGCATGGCAGCGTGATGATAATAATAGCATCTCCACCGTTATCAATTGCCCATTCTACATGGAGAAAAATGGCAACAAAGAAATAGGTATTTGGTGACTTGCCATTGAAAAAAAAATATAAGCATCATAGGATGTGTGTTGTTGTCAGGGTCTCGAGTGTGGGCAGAGGTGGTTTTATTATTACTAATAATTGACATACAACACACAATTTGACTTCAAAGAACTAAGTGATGGGGGACCAATTAGAGCCAAACTTCTTTTTATTTTTGTTTTTTTATAGAGTTTGAGTCTTTCCGTTAATAGAAATTTTTATTTTTTTGAGAGTTCTTATTATTTCATAGTTCTAGTCCCACTTCGGTTGGGATTTGGATTGTAAGCCTATATCAAGGTCACACTTGTTTTATTTTCAATCAATCAACAAATTAAATTTGGAGTAATCCTCAAAACATGTGGAAGGTTTTCCATTATTTGGTGAAAAGCCTCGGAATCCTTGGTAAGAAGCAAATGAACCCTAATTTATCAATCTTTTCTCATCTTTTCCAAATCATCCACAAAATCACTAGACCCTAATCCCACCTCATTATACATCAATTTAGTACCAGAGCCGAAGATCATTTTCGTTTTTGATTGATCTCAAAAATCTCATTAAACAAACCATAACCATACCGCTGTCGAAAACCCACACCGCCAGTGCCACCATTGAAGAAGGCACATGCAACCCTCGACGTTGCCTCTCCGAGGCCCAATGCCCTCGTCAACACCTCCCGTACCTTGCATCGTTGCCCCCATTGACGAATCGTCGCAGCACTGTCGTCTAAAGAGTCATTGAGGCTCTGACGCTGCCTCTGGCGACAGCCGGGACCGACTCCTTCACTACCTTCTTCTGTTGATGACGAAGCCATCCGCAGCAGGAACATCACCTCCGTCGACGAAAGCTGCAGCACCATCGCCTTAACTCTTTTCAAAGATCGTTGGTACTGCTGCCAGTGACGACCAGGGCCATCGACATCCTCAAAGTGTTCCTCACTGTCCGACGAACCTACAACACTAAATTGGGTAGCGAACCGTCATCAGACTCGCCAAATATCAACGTCGACGTCGACTCAGTCGACACTGCTACAGTATCGACTCAGTCAAGCTAACCCGACGAGCCGAGTCGGCTAAGCCGCGGCTCGGGCGAAAACGACCCTGATCCGATCGACGTTGGCTCGAGCCGACTGAGCTGAGCGACCCACAAGTTGTGGTTCCGAACACTGGGCCGTTTTTATTTTTGGGGAATTTTTGGCTGATTTTCGGATGACTTTCTCCGCCGTTTTGCTATTTTAAAGATTTCGGCTCCGTTTGAAGTCCAAATTCAATGTCGTTCGTGTCAGTGGAAAGCCGACTCAACCAAGTACGCATAAGTACCCTCCATATAAGAAGATTTGCTCTAAATTATGAAATACTAGGATGATTACTACGAATTTAACCATAAGGGCTATCTTCCTCGAACAATGTACAACCGGGTCCTAAACTTTAATAGCTTTGATGATAGGTATAGATATGATGATAGGGAATCACATATAGAATATTTCTTCTCCCATTTTAATTTTTCATAGGAACAGAAATATATATGCATATCACACGTTCAAATGAGAAGCACTATCCTCGTATATGCAACTTTCACCTCATAGGTGTCGATGGTCAATGTTCAAAATCCGTCTTCAAAATCACTATTCTTCCAAGTATCAATATATTCTATATGCACTCCAATAATCTTCAAACCCAAAAACAGAGATGGTGTCAGATGAAAAGATAAGTGAGCACAACAAAAGAATTCTTTAAGGGATGGAACAATGGATGTAACATAATAGTAACCTCAAGCCAGAGCCCGCAGCAGAGATTAATCCAACACCTGA
The DNA here is from genome assembly GCA_030789695.1 of Scilla litardierei. Lineage (NCBI taxonomy): Eukaryota > Viridiplantae > Streptophyta > Magnoliopsida > Asparagales > Asparagaceae > Scilla > Scilla litardierei. The sequence continues at coordinate 9,903,764 of CM061137.1, read as the reverse complement.
GGCAGAGTGTAAGCCTGGACAAAAGCTGAAGCAAACCCATGACTAACAAATTGAGACAAAGTTTGTGCATGAACCTAAATTGGAGCTTGAGGCCGACACTGAGCCTGAGCCAGTATTGGAGAAACGACAAGAGCCAAATCCCGAATCAGAGTAAGAGCTTGAACCAGAGTTTGATCCAGTACTCTGAGCCAAAGCCTGAGCTTGATCCAATACCATATTCTGAGCCTACGCCTTATCTTGCGCCATTTGTTGAACATATGTCAGAGCTATTGATAGAAGCGTTATTGAGACAACTTGAGTATATCGAGTTTGTTATTACATATCCTCTTCACTTAACCAACAAACATGTCTTAAATGCTTTTCTATCTTTTGTGAGTTGGGAGAACTTTTCAGAAGACATCCATCGAAAAGTCTGTATCCGGTTATACTTCAAAGTTCATTGATTCGTCTTTTCTAACTGTAAAGGACTATTAATTTTGGCCCATCTTTGTTACTCTAGTCGTAATTCACCAGGTGGTGAAGTTCTCAAAGCCGGAGAGAATGATGTGGGGATCAATTAGAGTCAAACTTCTTTTTATTTTTAATTTTATTTTTTATCGAGTTTGAGTCTTGCGGTTACTGAGAATGTTTAGTTTTAGAGTTTTTATTATTTCAAAGTTCTAGTCCCACTTAGGTAGGAATTTCGATTGTAAGCCTATATAAAGGCCATAGACCTCTTTTATTTTCAATCAATGAATTAAATTTGGAGAAATCCTCAAAACCTGTGCAAGGTACCACGTTCCTTGGTGAGAAGCTTCGGAACCCTTGGTGAGAAGCCAATGAACCCTAATTTATCAATATTGCCCAAAATCTTTCCCAAATCCTCCATAAAATCCCTAGATTCACCTCGGTGTACATCACTAAGCATAAATAGTGTGTGATGCCATTTTTGAGAAAGATTATATGAATATTTGAATTCTCTCACAGATCCATCTACCATACTAATAGTGGCTTATCTGTTTATGAATGGACTGAATGAACTTTAGAGATCATGTTTGGTGTTCAAGAGGAAGAAGACATGGGGATCCATTGTCCTTTTATTTTGGCATCTGATTTGTCAAGCGAAGATGACGGTCAGCTTCTTGAACAAAATGTCTATTTGCCTTTCAAGACCAATCGCTACTCCATTATATCTCACTTTGCAGGTAATACAAGCTAGATTTATCTAACTAAAACAAAAATACTTAGAAGGAGACACTTTAGTATTTTTTTAACTTCATAAAGAACTCTGGTCAGATAATAAGGATAAAGGTCAAATATCTTGTTTTCTAAATTTTGTAGCAGCTCTAGAGTTGAAATTATCAAGAGGACGGAGGCATTGCACATGACAGGTTATGTATCTCTTATATTGGTTCTTCATTCTATCCTGAAAGATTCAAATCACCATAACACTAGAAAAAGAAGGCGAATCCCCCTTATTTTTCTTCCCTTCCTTTTATTTTTCTCTTCTTTCTCTGCCCAATCTGTTTCCTCCCCAACTCTTTTCTTTTGGTTTTCTTATTGGCCCAAACCATAAGCCCATCCCGGCCCATCTTTCCCTGATAAAACCCCATATTTCTTCTCTCACCCTCACTCCTTATACCCCGGCCAACACACTTAAGCCCAAGCCCGTACCCCTTAAACCCCACTCACCCCTCAGCATTGCATGCACGCCTCATGCGACGAAGGATCTCGAACCCCCCGAGCCCCCAATCGATATCTCTCATGGGCGAAACCCTCTCAGCTTACCTCCTCAATACAGAAACCCTTATCCGCCGCACTTCTCTCTCTTCTCTCTCCTTCTCGATGTGTCACCTCAGCCACAGACAGCTCCTCCCCAAATTGGCGCCGCATCCATGTCCAATCGCATACTGTCGATGTCCTCTACATCACATCCATCGCATGTCCAATCTGAGGCCATGCTCAGCTTCTCTTTCCCTATATATTTCCCTCTTTTTCGTTAAAGGTTTTCACTACAAAAAGGAATTGTTTTTCTTTCAAAAATCTTACGGTTTCTCTGATGTTGAGTTCAGATATGAGTTCTGAACTTTGGTCTTGCTTCGATTTCACCTCTGCTCCCTCGAGCAAGCCGTAGCTGACCAGTGGCATGGCAACTTCTGCAACCGCACGATGGCACGGCGACAGGGCTTAGCAACCCCCGACGGTTATCTGGTTTTAGTAAATTCATTTTAAATTCTAGTTTCTAGTTTTAAATAATTTCTTCTTCTTTTGCTATAATGGAAACTGAGCATTTAGTGCTGGTGGCAACCCTGCTGCCAGTCACTATCATGGTCTTGTTCTTTGGGTTTGCTGGCTGATGTGGCTTCATTAGGGCTCTGCCCTGGTTACCTCCCCTACAGTACTTGCGGGTTGACTCCTTAGTGTTCTGTTTAGCTTCTTATGCTCTGTCCCTTGCTGCAGTCCATGTAGCGGCTTCTCTTAGGTACCTTGTCCTCTGTGGGGATGGCTTTGGTGTAGTTAAGAACTATCTTGGTGGAGTTGGTTGTTGGGTTGCCTTGGTGTGGGGTTTGGCGTGACCATAAGTTTTTGTTGATGATGTCCGTGCAATTCCTTTAGTGTTGACTTGGACATGTGTTAAATCTTGTCTCTTGATAGTGAAATTGGGCTTTGTCCTTAAAAGTCTCGGACCTTGGCTTGTCACTTGGAATATCTCCAGCCCCCCACACATGTTAGATGTGCCTAAAATTATTCTTTGATGACATTGGTGGCTGGGAGAATGAAAGCATGTATAAAATGGATTTGTCTCTTTTACTTGATCGGTGATGAAATCTTCTCTGAGATCATTCTGACAACCTTCCCCTATTTTAAGGCATCATGAAATCAACTCAATGCATGCACATGATTTGATAATATTTTTTGACATCAATTCAGTTGGACTGGAGGTAAGTTGATCTAATGGGTTTTGAGGTAGGTGCTATAATGCATACCTATTATTGGCTTAATCAACTTATTAGATTATTCTTTTAGTATGTCAGCGCTTTCACATTTCTAATGGCACATCATTAGACTTGTTGTCGAGGGTTCCCATGGTGTTGTTGGGGACTTGATGATTGGATACCATTGATGGACTTGGCATTGGGTGTTCAGTGTTGGCTTGGCATTAGGCTACTAGTGTGAGGTTTCGATAATGGACCTAGACTTTGATGTTGATGTTTGGATCTGGACCTTGCCCTGTTTGTGGGACGTGGGCCTTGCCATCTAGTGTTGGTGTTTAGACTTAGCCGTTTGACTGGCGGGAACCCGTTGGCTTTTGTTGGTTCCACATAGGATTCATGCTTAACTTTACTTCATTCATGTTTAGCTTTACTTCATGCTTATATTATTCATGCTTAGCTTTATTGCAGTTGTTCCTCTCCCATTATCACATCTTTTTAGAGTACTACATTACTTGCAGCATGTTATCCATGTTCCGGTTTATCATACCACTTAATTGCAAGATATCCATGTTCCAGATTGTTAAACCGCTAAACTGCATGCTTTCCATGTTCTAGATTGTTACATCCCTTACTGCAAGCTATCCATGTCTTATATGATTGTCACTTGATGCATGATCTCCATATTCTGGTTGTTACACCTCTTGCTGCATGCTCTATTGCTGCAGACTGGCATCACTTGTTGCATGCTACACTGAAATGCTCATGACATCAACACTTAGTAATATGCTTGAATGTGATATGATGAGAAACATGACCTTGAACATACTGTTATCATTCCTGTACATCACGTGATATGTCACCTTACACGTGGTATATTCTTGATATTGGGCATGTTAGCACAATAACTCTTAAGAACTCCTAGAATCATGAAACATGCTTGGCATTGAATCTCATAGCATACCAACCATATTATCTAGTTTTGATGTGACCCCTGGACTTGTTCGATGACTTTGTTTCACAAAACATGATTGGCTAAACAATATTGGCTCCTTTAGAATAACACTTGTACTATGAGACTAAAAGATGCACACCTTGACCTACATCTGGTACTTCAGACTCACTGGGTTATTGGAATAAATCATATTAGAGAATGAGAGCGACTGGAACCGTGCTTTTGATCTTCTGACCACATCGGATCTTCGATCAGGTCACATCATGCATTCGATGTGACTTTCTGGGTATTGTCAAACGTAATATTGAGTCACTCCTCCTACTATGGACTCAACACCCTTCTTAATTCTATGTAAGAACTCGGCCCAGGTGAGCGCCTATGTGGACTTCTGATTGCCTACTGTATTCCCCAATATGATTCACTGCCTATGCTTGGTATAACTGTTAGCATAATAACATAGACTTGATTGGAACCTGATTTGCACGCTTGTTTCTAGTTTCGTTTACTATTTACTTGTATGCCTGGTATCCCTGATGATTATAAGTTATTTTTGCTCTGCATGCATGTCTTTACATGCTGCCACTTAATTACCTATTCCTGTTTTATTTTTTTATCATGCTTATTTACCCTGCTTAACTGCCAAATGCTAAAATTATTATGAATTTGCCTTTGACTGCTAGTGGCTCCGCGTCTCATGGCACCATTAGGCATCACACAAAAATACAAGGAGACTCCAACATGCAAAATGTATGGCACACACTACAGAGAAATAGGCCATGAGTGGATCCTTTAATGCATTTTACTTTGTACCTCGAGACATTGTATTTTCCTTCGCATTGTATCCAGATTTATATTGGAATGAGAAATAGATACGGGCATGTTGGTATATGTAATACTATTTGCTATTTTGTTTTTACTGGTAACCAGCAGAACCTGCAAATCTTGCAAATCGTAATAGCCCCCCGAAAGGTGGCTCATTAGAAACACTCTCCAAACATCCACAAATTGCTGGTGTTGGCATTGCCATAAACCCCACAAACCATCTCAAAAACCCCCCAAACCACTTATTGTAATAACGTTGCAACCCCAGCTCAAAAGCTATGTTGCTGGTGTTGCTACGGTGACCCAAACAATCTTCTAACCCCCAACTCTACACCAGATGCCAAACAAGGCCAAAGGAGAAGTTTAAATTATCCTGCTACATCAATAGCCTAAAAAAACTATTTCTAAATCGGACTTGAAGAGTTTCAGTCTGCAACTAAAAATCGTTAATAACATATGAAGTTCAAACTATAGGACAAAGAAAATGGCAAAGAAGTACTCTTACAGAAGAAAACAAGTTCCAGAAACATGGCCACAGACCAGAGTTGTGATATCAGACAGGAATGGATATAAATGTTCAGAATATGACAAACCAAGGGTCAAGTTTTAATTTAGCACATAAATGGATGATCTATGTATCACTACTCCTATTATGAAGAGGTATCCGTGTTGCACACCGACAGTTCTTAGACACTTTCCAGATAGATGTCGGAGACATGGCCTATATGACTCGTACACTTCGTTATTCACATAACATGGCCTATATGGCTCACTCAGATAATATGTGAATGAAATATTCGCATATGTATGAAATATTCGTTTAATTGCATCTATATAGAAAGGGATATACCATTCGAATTTAGGTGAGTTTTATATTAAAAAGCAAGTTTCATTAAGTTGCTTTATAGAAAGTTAAAGAGCCAATGACTATCCTTTTTCCGAAGACATGAATATGTGATCATGTATTACACGAAATGCGTCTAGACTTTTGAGGGAATGGGCATGCTTACACGCGCACGTGTGTGTGGGTTTTCAGGTGCGAACATTTTACAACAATCCCCATGCAAAAACAATTTTATTTCAGATTTTTTTCAAATTTTGCTTCGAGTTTGATCCACACACACACACATATGGATTAATGGGTATCATACGCCATATAAGATGGTGTCTCATATGCCCTCTCACATAAAGGGGGTCAAGTACAACAAGTACAAGCCCATGTGGGCTTGTACTTACCCCTTTTATGTGAGAGGGCATATGAGACACCCCCTCATATGGTGTATGATACACATTATTCTCATATGTATGTATGTATGTATGTATGTATGTATGTATGTATATATCCCGAGAAAAATGATGTGTGAATCCTAAAGAGATTTAATCCTCAATTACGCCATTACAAATTCAATGGTTTCATAACAATTGAACAACTTCTAACGATTGGATGAGTGGTAAATAGTGGGAGTATGTTTTTTGATTTTTGATGTGTGAATGTATTATGACGAGTAGATTACACTCAATGGTTTAGATCTAAACAAAACGTCAACAAGACACTTTGTTCATGGTATTTGCACAAGGGAGTTTTTACAATGGAAAATTTCCATATATATATATATGTAAATCTTCAAATGAGAACATTTCGCACCGTGCGAAAATGTTTTTAGTTTTTTTTGAAAATTTTTTCAAAAATTCTTTTTTCCACCCTCATTATATGTTGTTATACCCACTCAAAAAATAATCGTTGAAAAATAATGTCATTTAGCCTTCGAGCAAGGCATTTCAACAAATTCGCACGTTTTGAGACCGTTAAATTTGAAACGGGAGGATGTGGCTTTAATGCCCAACGGGTTCACCCATTATTTTTCCTGGGGTATATAATTGTATGGATTAAATATCAAAAAAAAATTTGAAAAAAAAATCAAAAAAATAAAAAAAAGTTTTCGCACGGGGGTTTTCACTGGTTTTTCGCACCCGAAGATTGCCATATATATATAGGGTATGTGCTATCAGCACATGAAATTTCATGTATGTATAGACAGCCATGTGTCTTCCCATGATTGGACATGGTGCAAAAACCCCCAATTGCAAAACCCCCTCGCTCATCCTTCCCCAATGCCGCTGCTCCTCCGTCACTGTCGCTCGTCCTTCCTCCTCCCCACCACCGACATCTTCCTCTATATCCTCATCCTCTTCTCCCCCATCCCTCCTCTATCAACCTCCCATGTATACTGGTTCCTCCCCTTCCGACCTCTTCCACCTCTTGCAGCTCCCCCATCTCAAATCTCTTCATCCAGATGGCCTACTCCTCCCCCGCAAACCCCCCACCCCATCTATCTCATCATCATCATCAGCAACAACCAGACTGGTCAACGACGAGGAGGATGAGATGGAGGGGGGTTTGCGCGGGAGCAGGCCGTCTGGACTCTGGAGGAGGATATTTGAGGTGGGGGGGATCTGAGAGGGGGAGTTGTGCCCTCAGGTTATATATTTTAAGGAATTTGCTATGTCAAGCATCTGTGCAGGTGCCCATTATTCTTAATGAATGAAACACGACCTACAAAGTATCAAGTAAATTAACCTTCACATCATCGGCAGAAGAATGCAGTAGGAGGGTCCAAGGTTTCTTGGTACAACCCTTTTGGACGAAACACCTACTTAGATTGATATACGGCTGGAAATTATTAAACATAAGCGCCACAGTTGATTCTAGGTTGGTTAGGAAATGAAACATTTTATCCTATGTTGGAGATATTAATCAGTTAATGTTATATCATGTGTTTGAATATATTTGTTAGCTGACACTCTAACCCCACCCTCAAATAGCATCAATTCATTAGGGAGAGAGTGAGTAAGAGTCATTAATCAAGGGTGACAACATAAGACTTTCCCAATAAATAAGATTTTCCCAATAATGAAAAGGATAGACAAATACATTACAAAACCAAAGGGAAAAAGCATTGTCAGCGATAGAGGCAGTGCACGAGATAAAAAGTGAAGTATAATACAAGGGAAAAAGGTTTCCTGTTGAGATCCCCACATCCCCAAAAAAGAAAAAGAACACAGAAAGAACCCCCCCCCCACCCAAAAAAAAAATTCTTGAAGCGGAAAAAGGTAGATTTTATTCACCAAAATCCTAACTCTACCGTTACAATTTAATGCATCATAATACAATGCATTACAGTAAATCCATATACTACCCTTGCCTTATTAAATCAATCTGGTGCTTATAAGGTAGCAAACATTGCACATCAAACACAACAAGTCGAGACATGAAAAATAAATCCGCAGTAAATACAGCCTTGAGATCTATATATTATTGTAATTTTTTTGTCTACATTAAATATAAACCTTTTTAAATGCTTTGTCTACCTTTTTATACTTTGTCTACCTTTTGATATGTAAATATTGTCTGATTAGCATATCTTTAATAAAATTCTGAACTAATGTGCGAAGGAATAGGCTCCTACCAAAACTTAGCTGCTAATGTGGGTTGGGACTTTCTTCTCATATGAAAAGTCATGGGGTTGAAACTCCCCAACCATGGTGGGCAATGGGACTTTCGAATTATAATGTAACGGCAAACTATTAATGCTCATTACCCAACTATGAGAGTACACGATGTATTGAGAATACTGGCAGTTCATGGATCCACATTATGTTCCATGTGCACCACAAGATGAGAAATTATAATGTGTAATGTACGGTGGTAAGGACCATTGATGGGAACTTCTAGGGTTTGGATGGGTAAAAATATGATTTTTATAGATGAAAAGAGGAATACAAACATGATAGGTGGCCTCAATTAGAGAGGAGGGCCGCTCTTCTGGCTTCGATTCGAGATAAAGCTTAACTCTCCCAAGATTTACTCTAGTCTACTCCTGTTCATTCTTCTTCTTCTCTCAGATTCAACATCATTCAACATATAAAACTAGCCCTAACCCCTCATCCACTATATAAAGGCCTGATTTGTACATAACTACAAAATGCCCCCTAATGCCAACAATTACAAAATTGCCCCTAAGGACCAAAATTACAAAATTGCCACCCACGCCCTCATTCTCAATATTACTCTGTCTCCAAAGAATCACATGTCCTCAAGGTAGTGCATCAAGTCCTTGTGCCACGCGACACCCAATGCGGGTGCGTCCCCTCCTGATCCAAAACTCGGAACGCCTCCTCCGCCATCGAAAGGCCACCCAAAGTCTTCACTGTCCTCCTCAATGTCTGGGTAGAAGCCACAATGATCGCCAAGCTCGTCTGGAGGTCCTTCGCACCCAAAACACAGGCACCGATGCTCGTGAGGTCTTCTAGCTGAAAACAAGGGGCCACAGTGCCCTTTGAAATTGTCGTTGGGCCATGGGATCTCGTCTAGGGCCCCCGCGTGGCCCACCTAAGGGCCGCCAAGCCCTGAGTGGCCCGCCCAGGGTTTTGGTGCCATAGGGCAGCCCACCCAGGGCTTGCCAAGCTGATGGAGGCTCACCCTGAGGCAGAAGGCCCCTAGGCGGTTCCTCCGGGTACTGCCCGGGTGCCTTTGGCCCCCGGCGGGCTGCCAAGGGGCCGTAGTGCCCTTGGCGACAAATTAGGGAGCCATCGACCCCTGCCACTTCTTCCATGCATAGATCATCGCTGTCCGGATGCAAATCCGTATCAAAGTTGATGTCTTTACCTCCTTTGGTTCAAAAGTGGCACCTTTTGCCTCATATTTGTATCGGAGTCGTCGTCGATGTCCAGATCTGAAGCTGGAACCTCCTTTGGATGGATCTCCTCCTCAAGAGAGATGATTTTTTTTCTTTTTCTTGTCTAAAGGCGATGCCTTTTGCTCCGGATTTATACCGTGGACTTCATCTTTCTTCATATCTAGATGCAGGCGGGCTTCACGAAGATCTTCAAAATTTTCTCTGATAGTTGATGGCTCATCTCTTTCAGTGATGGTTACTTACGAGTTGTGCAAAAAAGAAAGATATTTAAACTAATTTTAAATAATATTTTCTGATTAGCAGACACTTTAAAATACATGGATAACATTTATAAGGTAAATTACACTCAAACCCGTAAACTATGGGTAGTGTATCATTAATATCTCATGACATAAGATATTAATACTCAGCCCCCCTTAACTAAAAAGGTTAACAATCAAAATCTTCTTACCGTTTTACCTTTCTTCCTCCTCGGGCTGCAACCATTGCTCTTTTTCTTCCCTTCTTTCCTTCACTCTTGCTTCCTCTTGTCTCTTGCACTCCCTCTCCTTCTCATCTCCCACATGACAGAGAAGAGAAAGCAAAAGAGAACATGTGAGAAAGGACGAGATGAAAGAGGGGAGAGAGGAATATTAGCACCATCAACATATAAGGAAGAAGGGCAAACGTAGAAGATTTTTTTTATTTTTAACAGTTTTCATTAACTGAGGGTATGCGTGTTATTATCATAAATTAGAGTGTATTTGTGACATGCTGACAATAGTTGAAGGAGTTTAAGTGTGATTTACCTAATGTATAAAAAAAGTAGTTGGTTTACATTTAAAGGTAAATATTTTACAAAACCTGTATAAAATAAATTAGGAAAAAGAAAAATCTTTAACTATAACAATCTAAGGTAATGTAAAAATTAATGTTAAAAGTAGTTTATCTCTAGATGATGATAATCAACATAAACAAGTGGTATTTAAGTTAACAGGTAGACAGTACAAATATACTGGCAAACAACTTAGACATCAAGATAAACAAAATAGAAACAAGAGAAGAGAATTTATCCAAAAGCAGATAGTTTACGCATAAATATAGACATTTTAAAAATAAGAAAAGAGTTTCCAAGTAAACCTAGACATTTAGAACATAAACAAAGAAATTTAAAACTAAAATCATAAACATATAGAATCTTTTAGGCAGGAAGATAGATAGTTCACACATAAATGACGGTACTATGCAAAAACTAGAAAAGCAAACAAAATATAAAGGTGAAAATATTTCTCTTCAATGCACTTTATAAAATTAATGTATGATTTTGATAATTAAATTTTTTTAAAAGATGTAAAAATTAAAATTCTCCTAACATTTCCTGTTAGTATCATCACTGCCATGATCATCATTGACAACCCTTCATCTAATGACAATAACATCGGCTTTAACTCCTTTTTCAATGCCGAGATTTTTTTTGCTCAAAAAAATAAAGATATCCCTTTGGGTTCAAATCTCAAAACCTCGTATCCAATCCCATATTCAATCCCATATCCAATCAAAAAACTTCATTGGCATTTTAACTGAAATCTATGAGGACGAATCACAAATTAAACTATCCCATCAAAGTTTCTCCGAAATCCCTGTCATTAAATGCCCATCTTCGCACCATGAGGATCAATGCAAACTCTCCAATAAGTTGCATGCCCACCACTTCTAATGTCAAAGACATCAGCTCTCAAGGGTCCCAAGCTTGTGGTGTGATTTGGTTCATGGCATGGGTGCAGGACTGTGGTATGCAATGTAGGCTACTTAGATGATATGTAGTATGGTAGGGGTAGCCTTTATCAGGGGTAATTTGGGTAATGGTATGTATGTGAGCGCATGATAGATTTGTGCCGATTATTATGTATCTTTAGTAAGCTTGATTTCATACTTCTCATCAAACTGAAAGCTTGAAAACAAGATCATAATTATATTTATATCAAATATCTTAATTCAAACTCAGACTTTAAAGCCATAGATAAATAAAATCACAAATAATTTTATCAGAATGCTTAATAGTAAAACCTAAAGATTGAATGAGTTCATTTAATACAAATAGTCAATGATATTCTTAGTTCTCAATTCGCAAGTTTTAGTGCTCCGAATTAGGAACTCACCTTCAATCAGAAGGCAGAACTAGAACATGGTTCAAGGGGGAACTACGTGAATTAGGTAACACTCAGCCAGCATTAAGTTTCATTGCATGGTTCCTCGATCCCGACCCACACGGTGGGGCTCATCCCCATCTTGGCTATTGTGCCGAGTTCAGTGTAAGGGACCAAAAGAAAAGAGCAAGAAAAAAGGTGGAATATTTTGGGTAAGTTTTTACTTTGGATGACAGGTTGGATATGGGCGTTTGGGGTGTTGTTGTTGTTGTTGTTGTTGTGTGTTTTTTTTTCTTTTCTTTTTTTTTTTGGGGGGGGAGTTAAAAAAAATTGTCAAAACAAAGAATCGTATACACACATTGCCAAAGGAAAATTCGCAATATGACTACCATATACACACATTGCCAAAGAATCGTATACACACATTGCCAAAGAATCGTATACACACATTGCCAAAGGAAAATTCGCAATATGACTACCATTTACCATCATATGAGGGCTTAGTCAAAAATGAACCCAATCCAAACAGCTTTTTAAGTGTAAAAGCTCGCATGACAAAATCAGTTTTGGTTTGAATTCCATCTAATCCAGTGTTACCTAAATAAAATTTGTCGAACCCCACTTCCTCAAAAGAATGAACTTTCAGTTGGTAATAGTAACAAAAGTGGGCTGCATGATTGGCAAAGGGGAGCAGCATGAACTATGAAAATGGGGCATCCAGACAAAGTTAGACAACAAAGGGCAGCGGACGAGTGCCTCTAAGCACTTGATGCAGATCTGGTTTGAGTTTCAGTCATTAGAGTGTCAAGAGCAGATCTGAAATTTTTTGTGGTTAATAGATGGTTTCTCTGTATGTTGGGACTTGGGAGGCATACTTTAGTTGACACGGCATTTTGTTGTTGTTTGTTGTTGTTGGTTTTTTTTTTTTTTTTTGTGGGGGGGGGGGGGGGGGGTGATGATGGTGTAATTGAAGGATAGAAAGGTGGTAGTCATAGTAAACTGCATGAACAGTGAGTTTTTTTGGGAAAAACAATTGGATTTGTTTCAGTTGCTGTCAGTCAGGAAATATGAATTTTTTTAGAAAGTTGTTTTTTCTTTCAACCTGGAATGCCAAGGCTGGACTAGAAGATTATACTCAGATAGGAAGCAATTGCTGACTGAGTTTGGTTTAGTTGGGTTGGCCTCATTTCTCCTCCCCCTCCCTCGCTCTTTTCTTTCCTCTGCTCCGGACCCAGACAGCAACGTGCAGTAACACAAGGAACAAAATCTTATTCATCCCCACTTTAAAAAACCTTATAGCCCTAGCCTTTAGAAGTGCATTGAATTTTTTATCTATGTTCCTTTCTTTTCTCCCTCATTTTTGTCAACTTTCTTCTGAATATACAGACATTCTGTGACAAGTGCAACCAGGCCATATTGTGCTCTAAACATGGCATGATGTTTAGTCTATGCGGCCACAACCACATCCATGCATGTGGCTCTATATACACTTTTGACAAGTGTTACCATGGTATTTTGGTACCCAAGTTTGCCCACTTGTATGTTCAAAAGATCATACAGATGACACCAGACAGAAGTGGGAAGTGATTTGGTGGGGATTTGGAGAATGAGATTAGGGATTTGATAATTTTCGACACCAGACAGAAGTGGGAAGGGATTTGGTGGGGATTTGAAGAATGAGAATAGGGATTTGATAATTTTCCGGGCCTCGCACCCCGGAGATCTAATAGTCACCGACTCCCACGCGTCGCACGTCTCACAAGCAGAGATTTTTCGGGCCTTTCACCTAGACAACCAAGCATACTCTCACATACCAATACAAAAAATTTAATTTTTATAGAGACTGAAAGTTAACTAAAATCTTTATTCTTCATTCATCTATATACATAAATAAATTTGTGGCCTTTATATAGGCTTACAATTTTAGTCTTTAGATTCAAAAATCACATCCAATATAGGATAAAAACTCTATAACAAATAAAAGACTCAAAATAACTCAAAACTCTATTCTAAATAAAATAACCAAAAGATACAAAATAACAAGAAGACTGAAATGATTCAAACATTATCTCTATCTAAAATCTAAATTAAAATAAAAAAGGTCTCTATCTCAATTTTATATTGGATCACTATCAACAGTAAAAACAAGCAGACCAACAAGAAAGATGGCACCGAATCTAACAAGCTCCTTGCAACTCCATTTACCACAATGAACATGTAGTTTTGCTTTAGATTCACAGTAACCCCAAAAGCATATAATTGAGAGACCTCCAACTACAAAACTTACATGTATCTGCTCCAGCTGCAGCAGACCAAAGAAGCATCCTCCTTAAAATAGAGGAAAAAAGGGTAGGTAGAAAGACAGTAGCGATTAAATCTTGAGGAACCAATGGGTAAGATGAGAGTCTGGATAAATTTTGCGGGAAAAATCCTAAAAGTTTGGATGGAACTAAATCCGGAGGGAAATAAAATTTTAAATTTTTAGGTAGAACTAAATCTGTAGCGAACTAAATTTTGGTGGAAACTAAAATTTTTGGGAAACTAAATTCTCTGTATGGAAATAAATTTTAATTTAAAATTTTAGGAGAAAGTAAAGCTAGAAGAAACTAAATTTTGGGGGAAAATTATAAATTTTGGTGGGAACTAAATCTGGAGTGAACTAAATTTTGATGGGAATTTAAATTTTTAGGGGAAACTAAATTCTCTTGGATGAACTAAATTTTAGTTTGAACGTGGTTAAAAATTTTCGTTGGGAGAGAATATTGTAAATAAGGCTGCAAATTTTTTTGGGGTAGACTAATTTTGAATGTGTTGAAATTTTTCAGGAGAATATTTTAAATGCCCCGTGACATGGTCACGTGTTATGACTATGACTAGTATATTTATAATTTATAAAATTCAACATAGTTTTGAATGAACATATCCAATTCTAGAAACAAAATCCAAATTGCAAAATATAACCATATATATATGGTGATCTTTGGGTGCGAAAAAGGAGTTTTCGCACGGTGCGAAAACTTTTTTTTATTTTTTGAAATTTTTTTCAAATTTTTTTTTATGTTTAATCCATACAATTATATACCACAGGAAAAATAATGGGTGAACTCTTAGGGGATTAAAGCATCCATCCACCCGTTACAAATTTAACGGTCTCAAAACGTGCGAATTTGTTGAAATGCCTTGATCGAAGGTTAAATGACATTATTTCTCAACGATTATTTTTTGAGGGGGTATAACAACATATAACGAAGGTGGAAAAAAGAATTTTTTGAAAAAAATTTCAAAAAAATTAAAAACATTTTCACACCATGCGAAATGTTCTCATTTGAAGATTTACCTATATATATATGTATATGTATATAGAATAATGAGTATCATACGCCATATGAGAGGGTGTCTCATATGCCCTCTCACATAAAAGGGGCAAGTACAAGCTCACATGAGCTTGTACTTGTTGTACTTGACCCCTTTTATGTGAGAGGACATATGAGACACCCTCTAATATGGCGTATGATACCCATTAATCCCATATATGTATGTATGTATGTATGTATATGTATGTGTGTGTGTGTGCGCGCGCATGCGCGCATTCTGTCTATATAGCAACACTTCCAGCAGTTTAACCAATTTGAAAGTCTCGTTAATTAAACTGTGAATGATAAAGACATCAAAAGGTTATGTTTTGATTGCATACACTAAACCAAGCATAGCAAGAACAGAGGATGTATGGATCAAGGATATTGCATGTCTTTACATGAAGATATATTAATTAAACAATGAATTCATTTTGTGTCCACACACACAGCAAAGCAATCAAGAATCAAGGTAAAACACTATCATGTGTATCACATCCAATATGAAAATAAATAGAAAGTAAAGAAAATATCAAATGTTTCTTTTGGCGAAATATTGACAATTCAAATTACCTTATTGCTTGCATTGCGATGAATCCATCATAATTAAGGCCTTCCTGCTTAAGCATATCAAGAATTGTGTCCAATGTCTACACATGAAATGGAAGTGGATTAGCCAGAAAGTTACCACGGTAAAAACTAGAACTATTGGCTGCAGTTAATAATGATAGCAAGTAAACTATTTGATTTTGAACCACTACCAGTAAGTTACAGTTCAGCTAAAGCAAATCACCTCACATATATGCCATATATACTAAGTATTACGTAAGAGGCACAGCAAACAGATTCCACAAACCAACTGCTTGGAAGAGGCATAGACAAAGGTAACAAATTCAAGATTAGCCCCCATTAAATCTATGCTGATTTGAATGTGTAAACAAATGTCTTACACCCACTAAAAGTTGAAGATTACCCTAAAATTGGCATGAGCATCTAGGTTAGTTAAATATACTCCATCAATCTGTATTTAAGGTATTTCAAGTAACATGAATCATTAGATAATTTATTTGTTGAGATATTGAGTCTCACCCCATGTAGTTTTGATGATGAGCAAACATGTCATCTAACATCTACGAGGACATGAATAATAACTCAAGGCAAATCAAGAGGTATTCAAAGCTAGGAGTGAGTTCAACAAAGCTAAAGATCAAAGGAAGCTAGACGAGTAACTTAGAGTATGAAGCTTGCATCAAGTGACTTCTTGTAAAAGTTTTATTTTGATGTTACTTTTTATTTCTCGTCGTAGCATGTTAAAAGTCATGCTTGAAGCTCACAAACAAACTTAGGATTCCTTTAAAAATATTTTAAAAATACTTCAAAAATGTTTTAAAGTCATTTCTGTATGTTTAGAGCACGTATCATATATATTAGCCTAGAAGTTGGTCCAGGATTGTGTTGGGAGTCGACCTAGGAGTCGACTCATATATGTACATGAGTCGACTCTTGAGCAACTGGTTGCTCTTGAGACTTTTTGTTTCTTGCCAGGAGTCGACTCCCAGCAGAACAGGAGTCGACTCTAAGACCACAATGGTCACATTTGACATGTTCCTTGATTGACGCGATTGTTTATTTTTCTATCCATTGGGAGACAATTTTATGAAGCTGTTTTGTCCAGCATTCATCTATATATATGGGTGATTCTTCAGGTGTTTTATCAAAAAATCTTAAGCTAAATTCTTCAAGAGAAAATTTGTTTTTGAGATCCAAAATTTCTAGAAAATCCATCTCCATCTTAGCCAAATCTTTGTTTGTCTTCAACCCTTTTTATAGGCCAAAACCATTGATCTTCCCGAGCCAAAAAATCCTATCTTTAGATATCAAGCTTTCTCCTATAGCAACACATCTTCACACGGGCTTCGAAGCATCGGCTATATGTAGTTGTATCTTCAAAGACCTATAAGTATTCTCTCATTTGTAGTGTATGAGAGGGACACCCTTATTGTAGGTGAGGGGTGAGAAATCATTGTTGTAGGCAAAGTGATTGTTTTGTAAATCGTCATTGGAGGCGAGGTGGGTCGTTATACTATTTTGTTATAATAGTGAATTAAAGCCCAACATATATTTGGGGACTGCACTAGCCCTGGATGTGTGAACCATGATAAATTTGGTGTGTCTGCGATTGCGATCTCTTGGCTTGTTTATCTCTTGTATACTCTTTATTTCCACTGTGCTAATCAATATTATTACAAGTTTGATAGTTGATTAACATTAAAATTAGGTAACTCTATTTTATCTTAGGGAGAATTTCTAAAGGAATATTTTATTTTCATATACACTATTCGTCCCCTCCAGTGTATCTTCTTACTATCTCCGGTCCCAACATGTGGTATCAGAGCCAAGTTCAATATGGCATCAACAGACAACAAGTTTTCCGAAGGTCAATCCACCGCTCGTCCACCACTCTTCGTCGGATCTAACCATGGAAGCTGGAAGAATATGATAAAGATGTACTACCTATCCAAATCTTATGATCTTTGAAAGATGGTGGAGAACCCAAACGTCAAGTCAACTCTGGAAGAAGAAAAATGGACCCAAAGGTGGACAACATTGCACTCAACGCCAAAGCGATGTTAATTCTCTATTGTGCAAGTGACACGACAGACTACAACCGGATCTCCATAGCCACCTCCGCACATCAGATTTGAATAATACTTGAGGTAACCCATGAGGGCAACAAAAAGGTCAAAACTTCAAAATCTTCTCTCAATGCTAGCAGGCATGGACCAATTTACAATAAAGAAAGGTGAAACCATTACGGACATGTACACGAGGTTCGTCGAGATCAACACGCTAGCGGTGCTAGGAAAGAAATATATACAAGAAGATCACATATACATATGCAAGATCCTCATGTCGCTCACACCCAAATGGCAATCAAAGCCAGCTGTAATAGAGGAGGGCAATGAGGTTTCTTATTTCCTTGGAAGAGCTTATCGGTAATCTCATGGAGTATGAGCTCTAGATGCAAGAAAGAAGGACCAATGAGCAAGGTGACAAGAAGAAAACTCTCGCTTTCAAAGCCATTCCAGAATATGAGAACTCAGAAGATGGAGTTGAAGACCAACTTGCTCTCATTACAAACGGCTTCAGAAGAATGCACAAATCAGGTAAACTCAAACTTAGTAAAAAGAGATTATCTGACAAAACTTCTATTTGTTATGAATGTAATAAGCCATGGCACATCAAGAAAGAATACACATTGAGGAAGAACAAAGGAAAGGAGAAGATGAAATGGAAGAAGTCAAAGAAGGTAGCCTTGCCCGCTTGGGATCGAGGCTCGGATGATTCAATTGATGACTCCTTATCTGAGGAAGAAGAGGAAACAATAGCAGGAGCCTACATGTGCTTCATGACCAGAGATGATAATAAGATAAATTCTGACTCTGACTCTAACAGTAGCGATAGTGATGATGAGTATAATTGGGAGGAGTTTCACAAGCTATATGCAAATATGAGAAAGCACTTAACTCTTAAGAAAAAATATAAAGCTTGTGGAGCTAATTCTTCCAACCTTAAGTTAGAAAAAATTAACGAACAAAACTTAACATTGATTAACAAGAATAATGAATTAATTGAAAAGTATAAATTACTTAGCATTGAGCATAAAGACATAAGTGATATGTTTAGTGACCTAGAAAAGATCATGACCGCCATTAAGGCAAAGCACGAAGGCTTGTGTAGAAATGTGACTAGGTTCAACAAAGGTAAAGAACAATCATATGATCTTCTTAGCTCACACATACCATCGAGTAGCAAATTTGCCATGGGATAAAATGTGGCCAATCAAAAAACTAGGGTCACCCATCATCAAGCTAGGGTACCAAAAACTAAAAATGGATTTGTTAAGATTTGGATACCAAAGAGAGAGACCGTCCAAATGAAAGACAAATATGTTTCTAGTTTCATGAAAAACATTCATTTCAGTATGGTTTATAGATTCTCATATGATGGGAAATCTAAAGCAAAATGGGTTTGGTTCCCTGTTGATTGATATCATTTTGAATTGTCAAATCCCATGGACCTAAAAGTGAAATGGGTACCATGAAATTTTTGATTTTTCATATACTCACACATAAAGGGATTAGA
Organism: Scilla litardierei; assembly: GCA_030789695.1. Lineage (NCBI taxonomy): Eukaryota > Viridiplantae > Streptophyta > Magnoliopsida > Asparagales > Asparagaceae > Scilla > Scilla litardierei. Next base: position 9,884,753 of record CM061137.1, on the reverse strand, counting down.
AGCAATATCGAAATTGTACTTATTTTCGGGGGAGATTCAAAATGATGAGCAAATCTGCATGGGGAGCTAATCTATTGTCATATTTTCAACACATGGTATTAATACCCTATTTGTTTTGTTACACATGGTAAAATTCTTTCATTATGTGATAATCATTTCTTTTTCATGCACACCCCATTGTTAGAGTGCTTCGATACTGAGTCACAGACACTTTAGACTCATGATTACATTTTTAAGGGGGAGATGTACATAAGGGGAGATTTTTGTTTAATAACAAAAGAGGGAAAGAAAACATGTTAACACCTTTTTAATGATAACACAAGGGGAAGAGTATCGATGGTATAGTACAAATGCACTTGCATAATTGATTTTTGCAACACTTGGTATGCTAACAATTAATGTTGCAGTATGAGTAAGTATGTGTGTGTGTGTCATGCATATGTTTGTCATCATCAAACAGTGAGAGAATGATGAGATATAGAGTCTCACTCCGTGCAGTTTTGATGATGAGCAAACATGTCATCTAACATTTTTGAGTGCAAGAACAATAACTTAAGGCAAATCAAGCGGAACTCAAAGCTATGCGTGAGTTCAACAAAGCTAAAAATCACAGGAAGCTAGACGAGTAACTTGGAGTATGAAGCTTGTATCAATAGACTTCTAAATAGAAGTTTTACTTTTTATGTAACTTTTTATTTCTCGTCGTAGCTTGTTAAAGTCATACTTGAAACTCACAAACACACTTAAGATTCCTTTAAAAATATTTTTAAAATGCTTCAAAAATGTTTCAAAGTCAGTCCCGTAGGTTTAGATCACGTATCATATATATATTCACACACACACACACACACATATATCAGCCTAGAAGTTGATCCAGGATTGTGCTGCGAGTCGACCTCTAGATGTGCAGGAGTCGACTCTTGAGCAACTGGCGGCTCTCGGGACTTTTTGTTTCTTACCAGGAGTTACCTCCGGGTAAAACAAGAGTCGACTCCTAGACTCCAATGGTCACATTTGACATGTTCCTTAATTGACGTGATTATGTCTTTTTCTATTCGTTGGGAGACGATTTTGTGGAGATGTTTTGTCCTGTATTTATCATATATGGTGATTCTTCAGGTGTTCTATCAAAAAAACTTGAGCTAAATTTTTTAAGAAAAAAAATTGTTTTTGAGATCCAAAAGTTTTAGAAAATCCCTCTCCATCTTGGCCAAATCTTTGTTTGTCTTCCACCCTTTTATTGGCCAAAACAGTTGATCTTCCTGAGCCAAAAAATCGTATCTTTATAGATCAAGATTTCTCCTATAGCAGCACATCTTCACACGAACTTCAAAGCATCGGCTATAGGTATTTGTATCTTCAAAGCTATGTAAGTATTCTCTCATTTGCATTTGTATGAAAGGGACATCCTCATTGTAGGTGAGGTGGTGAGAAATCCTGGTTGTAGTCAAGGTGAGTGTTTCGTAAATCCTCGTTGGAGACGAGATGGGTCATTATACTATTTTGTTATTATAGTGGATTAAAGCCCAACAGAGATTTAGGGACTAGACTGGCCCTTGAGGGATGAACCACGATAAATTTGATGTATCTGCGATTGCGATCTTTTGACTTGTTCAGCTCTTGCATACTCTTTATTTCTGATGTGCTAATCTGTATTATTGCAAGTTTGATAGTTGATTAAGATTAAAATTAGGTAACTCTATTTTAATCTTAAGGAGAATTTATAGAGGAACGTTTTATTTTCATATACGCTATTTATGCCCATCTAGTGTATCTTCTTGCCATCTCAGGTCCATACATTAGTACTATGTATATAACTCCATAAAGAAATGTGATCTTCGATAGGATCAGCGAATGGAAAACGAGTTTCCTCTATCAGAACAAAATATGAGCAAACCATGTCTATTTTGTAAGACAAGCATATAAGTCCATGTATCAGAAAATTTTATAGCATTAGAAGTGACATCAAATGCATCATTTTTCCCCAGAATGTAGAATAAAATATACTAAGACATATACTATTGATATAACTAACAGAGTAGAAAATAACTTACACTGGGAACCGAAAAGCATAACATACGTTGCAGTTAAATCACTTAGGCATGATGGTTTACAGCTAAGCTAACTGGCCATTATGCTAAAATGAATTCTAGAGAATCCCCATAACAATTTTCGATGTCACAAAGGACACGGTAAGAATTTACTGCCAAAAGGTTATGGGTTTGTAATAACCCTAACCCATTCATATGGATTTCATACTATAAAATATTTTGAACGCAAATTATATTTTCTGTCATTTTTGTGATTCTTTTGACCTTAAATCTGTTAACCCGCAACCCATTAACCCACTTTAAACCCAAACTCATTTCTGTATATCAGATGTGACGGGCCCATAACACTCTTTAATAAACCGTACTCTTTCTCCTCCACGTTGTCCTTTTCTTTTCTCTTTCATTTTTTTCTTTTTCCTCCACACCTTGCATGATAGTGACGACATAATCATTTTGGCGTAACTGATGGCTCCAGATTCCCCTTTACTTGATCCATCTCATCTCTCTCATGTAACTGCTTCTCACATTTAACTCTCCCTCTTTATTTAAATCACTAACCATAATCTGGGAAATTTCATCTGAAATCTCTCTCTCCACATGTCTCTCCTGAGTTCACCCACATCTTTTCCTTCCTCCGGCCATCTCCTCCCTCCAACGCTAGTAGTAGCAACCACATCCGCAATTGACGGCACGATGACACAGCCTCTTTTTGACCTCTTTCTGACGACTAACGACGACGATCTCTCTTCCATTGCTCTACATTGATAAGTAAGCCACAATAAACTCTTTAACGGTCTTGATAAACTCGGTCACTCTTTTATATTTATTGTTTGATGGGTTTGGTTGTTGGGATTGATTGTGATGGATCCTCAGGTCAGGCGTATGTTTATTAGGGCGATGCCCCTAGTCGTTGTTTATTGGGGTTCCGCCCCGTTGCCGCTGTCTTGGGACTGCTCTATCCTATTGGAGATTTGCCCCTTTACTGTTGAATGGACACTGCCCTTTGCTACTTGCCACTGCTTGCTTGGGCCCTGCCTTTGCTGCTACCTTAGGGCTGCTCTGCCTTGCTCTGGTCCCTTGCTTGACACGTTGCCTTTGGACTCTGCTTGACACGTTGCCTTTGGACTCTGCCTTTGCTTTGTCCATGCGTTGTCCATTACCTTTCAGGGCTTTGTTCTTGCTTTACCTGTTGCCTCTGGGTCTGCCCCTTCCTTGCGACTACTCTATCATGTATCTGGGCTCTGGCCATGCCTTCACCACTGCATTTGGGGCTCTACCCATGTCATGTAATGCGTTGGTCGTTGGTCCCTGCTTTGTTGCTGCAAGGCTCTGCCATTGACTGGCCTGCAATTTTATTAATTCGGCATGTCACGTGGGCTGGTGGGTTTGGCCTTGCCTTTTGTTGATGCGGGGCTCTATCCTTAGGTCTGGCTGTTATTTTAATTGGGCACACTGCCCTTACTGGCCGCTTTTTATGGGCTTTGCCTAGTCCAGCGATGTTGATGGTTCTAGCCCTACTAAATCTAGCTCGTTTCCTTACACTTGAGATTCGGATGATTATTTATTTGGTTGAATATCATGATGACCTTACTTGGGTTTGATTTTATCACACATGAGCTTATATTAGAAATTATATACCATGATTCGATGATGATATTAATTTGAGAATGCTTACAAGAAAACCATGTTGAAACTGAATATTTTAAATTAAGAATGTGGGATATATAAGAGAATGTGCATAGATTATTATGCCTTAAAATTAATCACTCCATTTAAATCATCGTAGTCATATTTTGGGTTATGCTACAGATCAATTATTGGCTATACAGATGATGTATTGATCAGGGCAATTACATTTAATTGGTTATGATATTGTGTTCGGATTGGGATGAAAATTATGATTGTTGTCATGTAAAGCATAGACGTAACTCGTGATTACGTGGATTTACATATGATTATGCCATTTTGGGTTTGACACTGAGACTTTGTCTCTCTTATATGATATGCATAGTGTATTCCCATAAAGTATATTGCTATAACCATAAATACCAACTCATAATTACATCTCAATAACGGTAAGTGGTTACATTTAATTCCATACATAAGATTGCATCATACTATTCATACTTACCATCATTAAGAAGATACTGATTTATATTATACTGCACTTCATATTGTTCCATTATACATGTTCACTATTGTACATAGTCACTCGCACATACACTACAAGACATAACACCTAGTACACCTGATTACATGTTCATAATATTGTACCTCATATTGTTCTTGATTAATGTACTTGATAATATGATACTACAATCGTTGACTCACTTGACATTGCATCTAGAATAGAACACATGGTGATGAAAAACTCATTGTCTAAGAGGGTGCGGGAGCAACAATGGTCCTTATTGTATGCGTATTTTCTGTCTCCAGAATTGAAGAAAGTTATGTTACTGTATCCATATTTTTCACTTCCAGTAATGGAAGTAGGGTTTACTAGTGTATTTGTGTTTCCACTCTGCAACACTAAAAGCGAGTTATATATAGTTAGCAACCTTGGGTGTGCAACCACATGGCCCATGTTTCCTATTAGTTGCATATCGTACCTTCGAACCTGAGCTCAGCACTAGATTAGGGATATTGCACGGCCATTGTTACTTGATACGGTCATTGATTATGATTACCACGTATCACCGTTGTATTTGTGTTATAGATGCGCATTTATCTATATCATTTTTATTTGGTGTATTTCGTACTGTATATCAAGGTACCTTACTGATGGAATATTCATCAGGATCTTCCAGCAAGCTTAGACGCATTACCGTGATTGCTTACCCCGTAATTTGGTAAGTCATCTTCACTAGCTTTTACCTTCCTTGATTACATTTCCACACGTCAGTTACTTAATGATTTCATATCTATTGTCGCTTAGTCTATTATTTTATCTATTGATCATAGAATTGTATAGGCTATATTACTGTTGTTCATTTGTAGTTAGAAGCAGACAAACCTATACTTATTATACCGACATGTTTGTATTAAGGCTGAAAAAAGAGAATACTTAGTAAGCCTAAATATATGTGGGCTTGTCACCTTCTATTTTCCTTAGCATTTGGGGAAGCGTGACGTGGCATGGTTAGGTTAGACTGGGGAATGATTCCAAAATTTGTTAGATTATGCATATTATATAGCATACACACACTATTTATTGCTCCTGACACCAATGATAATAATTGTGGTGGATGGTTCTTGCAAATTTACCATACTATATTTCAATATATGCTCATTATAAAAGTAATATGTTCATAATCAATAAATTCATGGCATGAGAATGACTATCTGCTTCAGCAGAGTAGAGCAGAGTGGGAAACACCCTTATGACACCCCCCCCCCCCCCCCCCCCCCCCCCCCCCCCCCCCCCCGCGCGTCTTATCTATTACCAGGTCACCTCATCCATTCCTTGACATCCATTAGATAAAAGTCACATTCATCTGCTCCAATGTCTGAACATTCAGAATTTCGAATCATGAAAGCCTCTCCTGATTTGCCATTTTAAAACAAGAGTTCGTCTAAGAACATGGGAATTACGTTAATTGGTTCTCTATTACATAAATTTAGTAAAAAGAAATTGAGCACAATTGTCAAAATTTTGAACCAACGGTAATGTGCATGTAAAAATTTTTTAAACTTAGAAATTTTGTTTTTATGAAGATGTGGGAAACAACGACGAGTCTTGGCGATGACTCAGGAGACGGTTGTAATCGATGAGAACATCAGGACAAAGCCTGGGAATGGTGATAGTTGCAGTGGATGTAGTGCAAGATGAAAACAGTGGTGGCAGATCTAGCTCTTGATGACAACGACAGTAGCAGAGGGGTCTTCTGGTAATGGCAACAACAGTAGTGGTAGGATGTTATGAAGATGCCACTGGAGGGAGTTTTCTGGGAACTGCAGTTAGGTTCTGGGTCCATGGAAACTTAAAATTAGTGTTTGGAAGTGGGAGGGGGAAGATGAATATTGACTCATGAGAAATTAGTTTTTTAATCTAAAATTTTCAAAAATACTTAAAAATTAGGAAAAATTTAGAAGAATACATGGTAGAAGAAATGATGAAGTTTAGGAATAGGTGCTTTGATACCAATTTGATGTAGCATAAACAAAGATCAAAAGGAAAAGAGAGAATAAATAAAATAGATCTAGGGTTCAACACAAATATAAGAAAGATCTAGGCTTCTCACAGGACTATCACGCACCCACTCTTTCACTTCACGTAGTAATAAAGATTACAGAGGTCTTTTCTCAAGGTCCAAAACAATAGTTTTTCAAATAACATTGTCCCATCAAATGGACCTACATAAGTTATTAATAGCCGACATCATGTGTACAACACATGCTTAAATAAGCAAATCTAAAAGAAATCAGATAAAATCAAATAAAAAAGAAAATAACTCTAAAAACTAACATGAAGAAAAACCATATTTATTATTATTCTCTCATACAAAATGAATTTTCCATAGGTTTGATCCACATCAACCATCCCCAGCTTTGAAGCATTAATCGCCATGAATGGCGGAGGTGGTATGCATCAAGGTTTTAGTCTCGGTTTTGGTCTGGGTATCGTTCTTCCCAAAATTTAGGTTTCGGTATCGGTATCACCCGTTTCGGCGGGTTCGGAAGCAAGTTTCGGTTTCGTCCGTATCGCTAGTTTCGGCAGTTTCGTTTCAGATTTCGGTTTCGGTTTCGGAGATACTTTAAATATGTATATACTATATACACACAGTGATGGGTTCGGAGGTTCTTAAATCTAAACCTATGAAATACTATTAAATACTAAAATATTAATCATATACTATCAAATACTAAATACTAAATAGATAAACTAAATTTGAGTTCGTAATCATATCAAATACTAAATACCTAAAGTTTGGTACTTAAATACTAAATATTAGATAAATGAATAGATCCTAAAGCTTGCCTTGCGCACCCACCGTTTTACCTTGTGCACATACCACTTATTCACAAGTTTGCCAAAAAAATCGTTAGGCGTTGCTTTGCGCACCCACCATTTTGCTCTGCGCACATACCACTTATTTATAGGGTTGCCACAAAATATCCGCTTGATATGTGCACCGATTGTTTTACTTTACGCACATACCACTTATTTACAAGTTTGCCTTTTTAAAGAATGCGGCATCTCCTGAAACGCGACTCGGGCATCTTTCTCTCTCTCTTTGCTCACTCTCACACTCACACTAAATGGTCGAGGCGGGTTCGGCGAGGCAGGAGGCAGGTTCGATGAGGCGGCGACGCGATAAGGTGAGTTCAATTTTTTCAGCATCTTCCTTTTGTCCTTTTTATTCTTTTTTCAGCAATATTTTCTTGATTATGCCTCTTCTTCGTCTAATTCTTCATCATTTTCAAGCCGAAACCCGATGGTTTTCTCCTCTCTTTTAACCGAGCTTTCTATGCAACCTATTTGATTCACGATTTTTTTTGGGGTTTTTAGATAATTTTTATTTAATTACACATTCTTCTTCCTCCATCTTCGACTAGTACTGAACGGTATCGGTCAGTTTCGGCCGGTATCGGTCAGTTTCGACAGGTATCGGTCGAAACTGACCGATACTGTTCAATATCGGTCGATAGTGAAACTAACCCTTGGTTTCGATATTGTCAACTGCCGATACCGATACGATACGGCCGATACCAAATGATATCGGCCGATACCTCAAACCCTGGTATGCATGCAACAACTATGGATCAAGTCGCTCAATCTACTCAGTCCATGACTACATACAATCTTTATCTAAATGATCATGCTAACAGACAAGATAACGTTGAAATCCTCTGTTGGTATTCGAAATGATCTCATCCTTCAAAATGTACTTAATCTCCTTTGCTCTGCGACGTAACAATGGTACATGATGTGATTGTGAATCTGTCACTCGAGGCAGGTTTGTTAACGTAGAAAGTATCAGATCAGGTGTCACAATCGGATAGTCCACGAGGTGTAGTAAATAGTCAAGTCCTCAATGTTAAAACATGCGCATGTAGGATGTCCCGCATTAGGACCAACCCTTCTGACAATCCTGTAAGGACATGTACAATGGGTATGAAGTTTATTCACGGTTCTGGGAGAGAACCATGTTAGACACCACTAAGCATCAGTTTATCTTTCATTGATAATTCTTGCATTCCATTACCTTAATCTATGGTAAATTTATAAGTATCATAGTTCATTCCAATCTTTCTATTGATCTCATGATACAAATCATGCAAATGTTATACAAAAGACTTTGCAAACACGATAGATGTAGTACCTAAGGGGAAAGAGAATAAGTCTATGGGTTTGTTAGGTTTGTAGCATTTGACTAACCTTGAATTGTCTCAACCCCATAAACATGTTCATTGAAAAATTATAAGCAAACTCATCATATGTAAAATTTGGTCCTAACTGGTCAAATGATCGCCCACTAAGCAACACAACAAGTCTATTAAACTACGGTTTACCACCTAAACCACCTTAGTCTGACCGTTAACCCGTGAAGAGAAAGCTATCAAAAACTGAAAGGTCGTACCTAGTTTTTTTTCATAGTATCCTTTAAAAATGACTAGTGGATCTAACATCTCTGTCGGAAACTATGGTTTTAGGAAGACCATACAAATGCCCTACATCTCTCAAGAATAGATGTGACACATGTAAAGCACCAATTATCTAAGTTCATGGAATGAAGTGTGCCTTCTTCAAAAACCTATCCACGACAACCAAGATTAAATCATGCTTCTTAAATATGGAAAGACATAATACAAAGTCTATGCTAACACGCTTCCAGTTAGCATAGAGATGTAAAGATGTATATATTCCAATATTCTGCTGCTTAACCTTGGCTTCGTGGCAAACACAACAATGTGACATTTCCCTCATAAGATCCTGCTTGACACTTTCAACTAGACCAATAAATTATATTCTCCTAGATAAGGATCTTATCCCAATCAAAGCATACTGTGACTACATGGCATGTAACTTTTAAATCAAGTGATCACATAATGAAGTATTAGGGATGCATAATCAACTGCCCATAAGCAAATAACCATCAACATAAATCGGAGGATCCTAAGTTTATTGTATAGATTTTACCAACGCCCCAACATGTAAGATAGTAATGCATAAGTCTCTCAAATCTTACTACCTTAACCCTCATGTTTTGTAAGATGGTGACCTTGCTACTAAGTACATCGGCGAGCTTATTCTTAACATTGATACCATGTTAAGAACAAATGAATGCTTCTGAATGAACTTAAGCCATTTGATGTGTCAGTACCATATTTTTCTCTAGGAGTGAATATAACAAAGGGCCTGATTGTCGGAGCATTAGACAAACTCCTTACTAGTAGATATTGATGCCAATAACACAAACTCTGCACAATAGCATAAACTCATGATTATAGTTCTCGTAGTATAGTTTAATCACATTCAACTTCTCGCTATAGCAAGTGATTGAATGATCGTCTTGGCTACACATACCAATACCAACACATATGCATCACAAGCTACCTTAAAAACTTTCGAGAAATCAAGAAAGCAAAGGACTAGGGTCATAGTTAACTTCTTGATTTCTTCAAATGACATATCAACAGTAGTCCATATAAGCCTAGCTTTCTTATATAGTGATTGGAGCCATAATGGCATAAAACCCCTAATAAAACTCCTATAAAATGTAGCCAACCCATAAAAACTCACAACCTTGTGAATTGTAGTAGAAGTAAACCATTCTATGATGGTCTTAACTTTGTCAGGATGTATTCAACCCCCACTGGATGTAAGAAACCATAAGAAATGCGCATATGTAGATATAAATTCATACTTCTTCAAACTGGTGTATAACTTCTCCTTTTGGAGAACGTCCATGACATAGGTTAAGTAACGAAGATGTCCGTTCCTCTGAGCATCTACTGTATAACAGGATGTCGTCAAAGTAGACAATCAATAATTTACATAAGAAAGGAGTCATTACCAACATAAAAGTGCTACAGACATTAAACAAATCAAAACACATGACTAACCACTCACACAAACTATCCTTAATCTTGAAAGCAATCTTCAACCCATCACCTTCACAGATGCGGATCTGATAATATGCACCCCTTAGATCAATCTTAGAGAAGGTACTAGTACTACCCCCCCCCCCCCCCCCCCCCCCCCCCCCCCCCCAAAAAAAAAAAAAAATCAAAATATAATGTGGATTGTGCTTTGATGTGTGTAAAGTAAGTCTGAGCCCAGGATTACTGTAATTAGCTGCTAAGCCCATGAGATCAGAACCATGATTCTATGCCCACAATGGGAAAGAAATCTAACCAAGTGTCAATTATTTTTGTGCAATGCAGATAAAGGGGATTATCATAGACGAACATCCATTTATTTTTTAAATGAACTCAATCATTGCTGGGTTAGACTTAGGGTTATGCAAGATTAAGTCATAATATGCTAGGCTGATTTGATAACTATTTTCTTATTTTCATTAAAAAATTATTCGCGTGAACTATTGCAAAGCAATAAAGAAACTTGCAAATTCCATAAATTTTCATTGATGCTTATTCTTTTGTGTGGAACCACAACTTAAAGATTTGAGAAAATCTAACCCGTTTGATGTACATCCAATCCAAGGTTCAAATAGGCACAATTTGGACGAGTATGACGTAATGCAGAAGCAATGGCAAATCTTCATCACTATCGGAATGAGTTGTTTTACACGGTCATTGATCTACAGCTTTCTGTGCTTAACGATCGATTTGATTTGATGAAGTAAACAATGAGTTGCTTCTTTGCATGTCATGTTTAAACCCAAGCAACTCATTCGCAATCTTCAACAAAGAGAGTTTAGTTCGTCTTGCTCAATTTTATTCAGTTGATTTCTCAGAGTTGGATCTTATGATGCTCTCCGATCAGTTAGAGACTTACATTCTTGATGTGCATGGCAGTGATGACTTCTTGGAAATGAATGGTGTTGACTATCTTGCAAAGAAAATGATGGAGTAAAGAAAGATGTAGCATATCCGCTTGTTTATTTATTGATAACATTATTCTTAATCGTTGCGACAGCTACAGTTGAGCGAGCATTTTTTGCTATGCATATAGTGAAGAATCGCTTATGAAAACGAATGGGAGATGAATGGATAAACAACTGCTTGATTACATACATTGAAAGTGACATTTTTGATAGCATCAGCAAGGACGTGATTATCAAGCGATTTTAAGGCATAAAAACACGTCGTGGACAATGCTTGTGGAAGAAGCAGATAGATGAATTTTTTGGAATCATTTTTTTATGAAGGCACAGACTACAAATACATATATTACTTCATGAAAATCATTATTCAATGAAATTTCTATAGATCTTTTTTAATTAATTAATTTTATTATTTAATTTATGTGAGGTTAAATATTTTGCCCCCTTCACTGAATTCCTAGCTCCGCCACTGGTATTACCATCATATCTAATAGGTCATCAAACTAAGGAATGGAAGACATATACTTGATTATTAGCATATTGATACTATGCTATCCAAGCTATTCTCCAACTGCCATCTTAGGCATGAGCAACGCAGGAACGACACATGGACTAAGGCACTCTCGGATAACACCCTTCCGTCATAGCTCTTTAATAGGTGCTTAAGCTTTTTATGCTCTATATGGTTCATCCTACGATGTAACATGTTATGTAGCGAGGGTCCTGGTATGAAATTTATGGCATATCTAGGGGATAAAATTCATCATGTAGCTCACACGGCATGATATCATGAAAAGTAATAATAATCTGATGAACCTCGAGGGGGAAATCAATAGTCGAACTAGCAACAGTACTAGCAACAACAATCACCTAAACAATCCTTATTACTCTCCTCAAGAAACTAATTTTTACCCACAAAGTGGAGTGGCTTCGTGCTCATCTTGATGGAGTTGAACACTTTATTATGATATTGCATTTGACTCTTGGGTTGGACATGAGTTAACACGATTTTCTTCTCATTAAACATGAACAAGTGTGTGCTTGTTGTGCCATAAGTCCTAAAATCTAAGTCATACAACCAAGTCCTACCAAGTAAGATATGGGTAACGTCCATCGGTACGTCGCACCAAATACAATCATGATAGCTTAATATTTGTATAGGTATAAGATAATGTCGGGTGATAGAGCAAGAAATTTTTTCAACTCAAGTGATGCTTTATGATTGTGGGTGATGTACAACCATCAATCCCATCTTTTTCAAGGATGGTTTGGCAATAATATTTACACAACTTCCTCCAGTATTCATGAGTTGATAAGATCTAATCCTTAATCTTGATGTAGGCATAGAAGATGTTAGTCTTACATCAATCTTTCTCAAATACCAAACGACACCCAAGCAGGTGCTACCTTCTCTCAAATCATCATCGACGTCCCTAGACCATCTTTTGGGATTATATCTCATCTACTTCCTTATCATCTGTATCAGCATTGTGAGTCTTATGTACCAACAAATTCCAAGTAGAACAAAAGGTAAAATCGACCAAAGCCTTAACATTTGTAACACTTGATCTTTTGGTACACTATTGAGAAGACTCACATCTCACAGCTTTATCCTTTATCCTTAGCAACAGTAGTAAGAGGTTTAACAGGAACACCTCACTATGTCACTAGGGTTGCTCACTGGTTTTATAAGTAAACTACATATTTAGCGGTTCTCAAGTGTACAACTTCATATCCTAGGCTGATTGAAAGGCCTCTTCAACATCTGTCACATTTTGGATAAACATCTCGTGCCAAAACAAGCCTTAGCCACTTACGAAACCAAAATGATACAACGATGGTCTTCTTGCAAGCCATACCTGTTAAACAGATCATCAACCCAGGTCATATATCTGTTTGGGAACATGTTATTGTAGCATAGTGTGAATAACTGGTCCATCAACTGATCTTTATATGTAGTGAGTAGGTATTTCTTCTCAAGTTTCATCGTTATCTCATCCTAAGTTTGAGTTCGAATAAGATCACAATAATCCTTCTTTAACTATCGATTCGTTAAAGTCCAATAGATCTTGGCTAATCTTTCGAGCTTCATCCTGGCAAATTTAATCATGTAATCACCCGTCATCCCGTGCCACTAGTAAAAATGGTTCATATCGGATAACCAATTTGAAAAGACTCATTAGTAATACGACACTTCAAATGTGGGGTACCACTGCCTTAAGACATACAACCACCTTAACACGTCAAATCTGATATCATCCCACTGTCATGACTAAAATCATCGTGTCTCCTCTAATCATGTCCTCGACCTCACATGCAATTCCCTTACATATCCTAAATTGTCAAGGCATAATCATCATGCATAATATTGTTTGTGCCATCTAAGGATCGATTTTTCTCTACTTCATGTCTTTAGGGTAAGTTCATAATATCCTAAAAAGTCAACTCAATTCTAGTGTCGTTAAATAGTTTAGTTATCTTGCTGGTATCAATGGTAGTGGATTGCATTTTACTACTGGCCATGTTAGTCCTAAATATATTCCAACTACAAAGCATGCACAATCAAGATGAATGTAGAAAACAATTTATCACACAGATGACATGCAAACCCTAAATTCTTAGAAACTATATGCATGCACTAAATGAGATAACATGATCATTTCCTATGGATTTAGAAGCCATATGATGAAAATAATGCAACCATATTCTGATTATGCAATATGCAATGAGAATCAAGGAAATTCGCAATTAAAATAAAATTTATTATATCTACTAAAGTCCAATAAAAATTAGAAATAATCAATGAAAAACTCCACAAACAGTTAGAATTTACCCAAAAAGCGTCAAACCTCTGCTCATTGAGAAATCCCTCTAACTATAGAACGATCGGCTTCTTGCTTTTGATTGGAAAAATCAATATGAAAACTCAAAAAGTAAGCCAAAAATCCAACTGAGATTGGACCTAGCTCATTCTAAGCCGTGAATGACGGCTGGCTCAACTCAGTCAGCTAGGTAGTCTTAGCGTTGGGTCGATCAGCTAAATCTACTTGGCTTCGACTAGGATAGCATGTGTCAGCCTAAGCAACTCAAATCATCTCAGATCGGTTTGAATTTAAGCAAATGAAGAGCATCGGCTTAGGTCTGAGCTAACAGAATCGAAAATAGATCACAATGAGTTGAGGGTAATTCTAGTGTTACTTTCTCGTCGATGGTGAGCTCTACTCAAGTCAACTTCAGCTGTCTCAAGAGCTTGTTGGGCTTTTTGTGAATCAATGTCAGTACTTATCTCCGCATCATTTCCTAAAATGCATGTCTGGAACAGGAAACCGTGGTGAAGAAACCAAACAGAAAGACAAGTTATTCACATAGATACTTTTGACTTGCGATGTACCATTAGGAGCTTAATATATATTCGAGTTATTTCATGAAATAACTCAAATTTCAAATCATTCGCTTGCTTCAACTACTCATGCTATCGATGTGGGAGCATCAACTCCATTCCTCATAAGTTATTAGTAAATCTCACCGATTTGACTCTCGCTGAAGAGGGGCGGGGCTGACAGTTGATTCAGTTGCTGACACTGGACTTGGCATTGCAAGATATGGTTGCCCAACGGAGCGGTAAGGGAGGGAGCACATCTGTAGGTGGTGCTTCAAGTCCGTCGTCAAATCCAGGGCTCAACCCTAGACATGTGGTGAAAACTATCAAAGCTGGAGTACGGCAGGGGCTAAGGGAATTTCCACTAGAGCGGTGAAATATGTAGAGATCGGGAAGAACACAAACGACAAAAGCACTCTGCTAGATCAATACTGACACTGAGAGACGAACGCATGGTTGAGGCCTTGGATGGCCTTGTCAAACTCCAACAAAGTTATTGGTAAAGATGTGAGCCTCAGCAATGGCTCGAGAGGCAGCTGCAATCGATGATGACGTTAAGGAATGTAAGGAAGACCGGATATGTCGATGATTACGAAGGACGTAATGACCGATGAAAATGATAGTGGCAAATTTGGTCCTTGAAGAAACAATGACAACAACGGATGTGTCTTCTGGCAATGGCAGCGATGATAGGATGTGATGAAGATGACGTCAATGATGACGAAGGCATTTTCCGAGAACGATTATTAGGTTTATGCAACACAAGCAAAGATAAAAAGGAAATGAAGAGAAATATATTTAAGGTTTCAAACAATGATAAAAGAGACATGGGCTTCTCACCAAAGCTCACAAGCAGCCATTCTCTCACTACACTTAAAATATTTCAAATATCTATCCTCAAGATCCAAAAAAATAGCTTTTCCTAATAACATTATAGCCCATCAAACGGACCTAGAAGGCCATTTCTAGCCGACATCACAGGTACAACATGTGTTTACAGAAGCAAATTTAAAAAATCGCATAAAACCAAATAAAATCAAATGAAATAGTAAATAACTCCTAAAAGCTAAAATGAAGGAACCCCCTAATTTTTCTTATTTCTCCTACTAAAATAGAGTTTTTCATGAATTTGTCATATTTTTCTTATACTTGTTCAATGTGACATTAATCTTCACTACAAATAAAATTAAAGAGTGAGCAAGCATGTTAAATGTGCTTATAAAAAATTGAGACCCAAGGTCGACAAATTAAAAACTTTACGTATAACTAATGATTTTATATGGTGCAATATTTATGTAACTATTGAATTTAAGTATTTAACTATATAAATCTAAGCTATGATGGTAACATATGCGACACAAGTTTTCTATGGCTATGCTGAATCGGTACATTTCCCTTCCTATGTAGGCCATTCACATCACTTGGGGTAATGTGGGCCCCACCATTTGGTTTTTTTATTAACATGCAGGTGTAATGAATTGTCTAGAGTATATGGATAAATTAAGAGTAATAGTTTTCTCGTTTTCCATTTTGTCTTTAAGTTGTGGGCTACACAAATGTCGGCCTCATTGAATCCAATTATACCTTACAATTTATAAATTGTTCACATGAGCTGCATCATACTAATATTACGTGCTAAGCCAAAGATCTTACGACTGTATGTACTAATATGGTGTAAAAATAAAGTTAACAATTGCAGGCTTGGTCAAATTCTAGTCTTAAGTTTACTGTGATTGTGTTAAACTTGAAAAATAGGCAATCCAAGCAGAAAGGAAAATGTTGACTGTTGTATTGATAATAGAAATCAGTGTACCATGTCAGACTATCTAAAGCAAAATACCGCTTTGATGGGGGATCCAATTTCAAATTGGATTGAAATTAGTATCCTGGTATTTGAGTCTTTTTTGGATTATATTATTTGAGTGTATTTCTGTACTTCTGGATTTAGTTATCTGAGTCTTTTTAGAATTTCCTTTTATAAAGGAATTTGAGTTTTTTATAGTTTCTTTTCCCAAAAGAATTTGAATCTTTTTCGAGTTTCCTTTTCTAAGGAATTTGAACCGTTTTGAGTTTCATGTTTTAATGAACTCTTTTAGTTTATTAATGAGTCTTTATTTGAGTTTATTTAGAAGTTTGAATACGAGTCAAATTAAACTTGGTATTAGCGTATAAATATGGCTTTATATTCAACTTTTAGTTATGATGAGAGTGAATAGAATTTGATAAAATTTGGTGTGAACTATGTGTTTCCTAAAAAAAATCTTTTGTATTAAAATGTGAGTGGCTTTGACTCTCTAGGTGTAAAATCCAAGAAATCTCCGAGTGAGAGGTATATGAAACGGTTATCGTCAGATCTCTGAGATGCATGGCTTAAAAATTTATCAAATCCCTAATTTTTTTCTTCCTCTAAATTCCCACCATAATTTTCATCTTTCTTTCCGCATCATATTTGGTATCAAAACTAAATCCTAGCCTTTTCTTCATCCATAATTTTCTTTTCTTTTAGTTAAGTTTTAAATAAAAAATAGTCTAAAGAGATTTAAAACGAGGAAAAATAAAAAAGAGAGATAAAAAATCAAAATAAAAAATAGTGAAAAAGAAAAAAAAATCAATCAAAAACAAGAATAAAAGAAAAGAGAGAAAAAAGAAAATCAAAAAATCAATGAGGAGGGGAAAAGAAAGAAAAATCGAAAAATACAAAAAAAGCACGGAAAAAAAATCGAGGCAAAATTTCGGTTTAAAAAATTTCGGAAATTTTTTTATCTAGTGTTGCATGTGATTTTACAGGATTTTTCATGTGCTACAATACCTTCCAAAATTTCCAGAGGATTTTCTGAGGATTTCTCGATCATTTACGCACAATTTATTATTTTGAAGATTCTGAGCTATTTTCAATCAGATTTCAGATCCATTCGAGCCAGTTGCAAACCAGTTCAAGCTTCTACATATTTTGAAGGAATGATTAAAAAAATCTATGCACTTAAAAGTACTACTAATGCAGATAAAGACTTAAACAAATGTAATGCTTCTCTCAATATATGGTTATATGTTTGCCTACAATATTTAAAGGTGAGAAAGATTGACGTATGATTAACATTTTCATACCTATTTCAAGGTATGAGATAAGTCCTATAAATTAATGATTGATTAAGGAAGTTGTATTAATATTATTGCCAAATCAATCTTATAGAGAGAATGTGTCTAACAACTGAATCACACCCACATTCATATAACGTCACTTGGGTTGATAAGATCGATAATTCAGTTACCCAACAATATTAGTACATATCTAACTTGCGAGCTATAATGACCATATTTGATGTGACGCTATTCCTATGAATATTGCATATATTTTGCTTAAAAAAATCTTGGTTGTATGATTACATGTGATGAGTTCTGAAAAGGCAAACATACATGCATGCATGTTTAATGGAAAGAAGATTATGTTGATTCTTTCCCAAATCAAGATTCTAGGGGATAAAAATAGGTTGAACTCTAATAAGCTGAGCATAAAGAAGCCTTTGAAGCCCGAAGAAGACCTCGAGCTAGATAGAGTCCAAGATCAAGTTGGAGTCTATGATGCATAATAATTTCATGCCAAAGATTAGCTTGGAGGTCCCGTTGATACTCGTTGAGCACATTAACTTCATAGTCCATTATCCTTCGCATCATACCAACGAACATGTTCTATATATCATTCTATCTTTCATGATTTGAAAATATTATATAGAAGATATTCATATACAAATCTACATACCACCCGACTTCAAGGTTCACGAATGTGTCTTTTTCAACTACAAAAGCTTGCTTATTTATATCTGACTATGCTCGTTCTGTCACCATTTATCAGGTGATAAAGTTCTTTAAAGTGGAAAGAATGATGTGGATCCAATTTCAAATTAGATTCAAATTAGTATTTTTAATGTTTGAGTCTTTTTTAAATCTTATTATTTAAGTTTATTTGAGTCCTTTTGGAATTAGTTATTTAAGTCCTTTTAAAATTTCCTTTTATAAAATAATTTGAGTCTTTTAGAGTTTCTTTTTAAAAAGAAACTGAATCTATTTTTTTTCCTAAGAAATTTTAGTTCTTTGAGTTTCATGGTTTAAAAAAACTCTTTACATAAGAGTCTTTATTTGATTTTATTTACGAGTTTGAATACGAGTCAAATTAATCTTTGTATTAGCTTATAATTATGGCTTTGTATTTAACTTTTTAAAATTATGGCTTTGTATAGTTATTTAAGTCCTTTTAAAAACTCTTTACTTTTTAGTTACGATGAGAGTGAATAGAATTTAAGAAAATTTGGTGTAAACTTTGTGTTTCCAAAAAATTAAACTTTTTGCATTGAAATGCGAGCGTGGGCTTGGTTACCTAGACGTGAGGTCCAAAAAATATCCATATGATGCATGTGAGTCGATGATCATCAAATCTCCCAGGTGTGAGGCCTAAAAATTTATCAAATTCTTAATTTTCCCCCAAGATCATCATCACAACTTTCCTCTTCCATCTTGCATTATGCTTGCTATAAGCTATTATATGTAATGTCTTTTTTAATTTATGTTTATGAGTTAGTTATTCTTGGCATCGATCAGTTGTTATTTAAGTATGTCAATTTTCTGTTACTTCAGTAATCCCTCAAATCTTCTTTAAAATTTTTCATTAACTACACTTCTAGTGACCTTTTTTCCTAAAACATGACAATGTTCATAAATATTTTGCAAATTTAATGTGTACACTTTTTCAAATACCATGTTCTACATTTTTTTATTTATTATAACTTTAAAGATTCGGTGTTCTAAATTTTATAATTTTTATACATTCCCAAAAGTATACTAACAAATATAAAATATAAGCCTACAAATATTTCTGCTCCATGTATGTGTTGAATTACTAGTTTATTCTTCTATGCAACGTAGCTCATGTCAATGTTTGTAAATATTTTGCAATTTTAAGTTGTTCATTTTTTTCAAATTTCATGCTTTATATATTTTTTCGTTTGTTTGTTATGCAGTAACTTCCAAGATCCAGTGTTCTAAATTTTTTGGAAAGTTTATATGTTTTGTGCCTTTCCAAAAGCACATTGAAGGAAAATAAAATATAAGCCTACAACGTGGGCCATGATGTGTTGTATTACTAGTACTATTCTTCTATGCTATGTAGCTCAAACCCTCCTATTGTGAAACGGTTTCATGTCAAAAACTTGTCGGAAATGTTGAACACAAGTGTGCTATGTATCTTCTTAGTATATTCAGTGTATCATCATCTCCATATCAGGATGCCCATGTTCATGCGACATAGCTTATATTAATATTGATCAAATTTGTCAACTAATTGCCTACGATTTCTGCATTTAAAGGGTAATTTCATTAAAAACTTAAAACGCTTGTCCTTAGTTCTAATTTGTATGATATAAGGTTACTTCAATTTTGGTATTGCCCTTTTACATAACTAAGATATCTGTCAAAACAAATTCAGTCTCCCGACTAGCATTAAAATAATATGATATTACAACTTCCAGCCCTGACACAACTATTCTGTTTAACCTTTACTATGGATATAAGAAGGCCTCCCACGCAATAAATAACTAAAATTATCTACATGTACAATGGACAAAGTTCATGGATGCTCAACCAAGCAGCATCTCCCAAGAAAAACTGCCAGTCATAGCATGTGTCCAATGCCTCCAATTAACTGAGAAAGCTAGTGCATTCCCCAGCTCATGGAGCCCACAGAAACTGTAATCCGAGAGAGATGGCACCATGGAGCTCATACAATACAACTACTTCAGAATAGATGTCTCCTGTAGGCCAGTTTGAAAAAAGAACAGCACACTTAAGTTCTATAAAAATAACATTTTACGAAACTTCCCATCCATAAAAATTAATTTAAACCCATTTCCCACATGAATCAATTTTGCATATGCAGGCACATGCACAAAATATGGTACCAAAAGTTAGACCATATTTCATGAGACGGCTTAATACAAGGCCAATCAAAGTGAGCATTTTTATGTAGTCATGTGATGATAACATAAGTTTGTGGGCATGTGATCCAGTGATCATTTTTCAGTTTCAAGTGAATGGGAGACCTGGATACATATAACCACTGTGTTACCACTTCGAGGGCCAGCCACACATGGTAAACTGTTATCATGATGGTTATATAAAAATGCCTTCTAACACCTATGTTCCCGCACGGGGGGGGGGGGGGGGGGGGGGGGGGGGGGAGAGAGAGAGAGAGAGAGAGAGAGAGAGAGAGAGATGAATGAAAACACTAGATTCATGACAACCATATCAAACATTGAACAAACATTAACAATATAGTAAATGAAAGATCAAAATGACAGACAATGGTTGATTGGTTTACACAACAGCATATATATTGCCCACATTTACATTATTTATATCTACTAAAAATTAGATTAGCTATAGTAAGATATGTTCATTAAAAGGTAAAGGTTGTATTGTATGTATCCAATGCTTCATCACGCAGGCTGAAAAAAGTTTAGACAGATAATGAGATAAGAAGTTTACCATCTTAGGGTTTTTACCTTTAAATATGTATATGGAAAAAGTAACATGCAGATGCAACGTTGAGAGACATTCAAAGATTCGATTATTATTATATTTTGGTATACTTTTTATTTGATTTTATTCATTTTAATTTCATCAAGTGATCCCATTATGGTGTTGTTGGTGTGGTTGGCTGGCGTAAAGATATTTCATTTTTTTCCAAAAAAAATGATCTTTGATTTTCATCGGGATTTTCTCCTAATTCAATTTAGTCTAAGAATAATACTAATAACAATAGTAACACTAATACTAATAATAATAGTAATTTTGTTTCAATGAATTTTTTGTTCATAGAAAAAGAAATGCAAAAGAATTAAGAAAAATATGCCCTTTTGAACATCGACTTAGAAATTTTACGAGATTTATTTTTAAGAATAGAGACAGGGAACCAACATAGAAAAAATTATCAGGTAGGTATGATACTTGACTGGTTCGTGATTATTTGAAAAAAAAATCAACAAAAAAAAAATTCCTACTGGTTGGTGATGGATTCAAGTCTAATGCAACATATTGAACTAAGTATACCGTAAACATACCTTTATGTGAGTTTATATAGTTTATCTCTACTTAGATACATGTATAACATGCATATGACTATTTTAGCATCTGATATGATTCTCCAATATTTAGTTAATATCTCCTATATCTGCTATCTGATATCATATTTTCCAAGTCGATGCACCACCAATATCCAGTATTTAGATCGTTGCTGGAGGTGAACAAGTTTTTCAAAAACGCAACAACGGATGACAAGTGAATTTCTTATTTAGATACATTTCAGATAATAGCTAAACAAAGCAAGACAAACATAATTATATGCTCGCTCAGTTCAATGTCGCAAAGAATAAGAAATGTCTTTCACTTTTTGGACGCACAAAGCATGTTTTAAGGAGTATGAAAAGTTTGAATGATACAAGTCCAAGTTAAAACATCAAAGCAAAAGACTAGAGAAAGCAGGAAAATGACATTCAGTTTATTATTTATATTTCAAGACAACCTGTCAATAAGATCCTAGGGCATCGCCACCCCAGACCCTACTATTCAAATGATTATAACCTAGTACAGACAGATCAACTATGGTTACCCCAAAAAAAAAGGTTTATGCAAACTGAAGTTGAAAAGGAAAGGGACCATGCTATATAATATCTTTACAGTCCGACCTGTAAGTATTTGTACATGACCTTTTATTTCAGGAGGATGGATTCGGCTGATATGCACTGAAATGTCAAAGGAATAACAGCAAAAGAACGGTGTTACTACGAAATATGAATTTGGGTTTGAACTACCGAGGGAATGTAGAATTTAAGGTGTATGGCAGAGCCATAGGTAATAATTATGGAGGACGTAATGTTGTAATCATATAAGTTTCTTTGAATCCCCTACTATTTTCAGAGTCTTCTAATGACTAATATTTGGTGAAGAGATAAAATTATATATATAGGAAAATTTTCAATTGCAAACATTTCGCCCGAAATTTCCGTGCAAAAATGGTTTTATTTTTTTGGAATTTTTTTTCAAAAAAATTTTTCCCACCTTCTCTTCATGTTGTTATACTCCCCTAAAAAGATAATGGTTGAAAAATAATGTGATTTGGCCTTCGATTAAGGCATTACAAAAAGTACTATTGTTATGAAACCGTTAAATTTTGTAACGGGTTCATCAGTGCTCAAATCCTCATAGGGTTCACCTTATTTTCTCTGGGGTATATAATTGTATGGTTTAAACAGCAAAAAAAATTTGTAAAAAATTCTTAAAATATTAAAAAGGTTTTTGCACTGTGCGAAACCCATAGTTTTCGCACCCGAAAAACTACTATATATATAATATATCTATATTACATTTGACAACTGTTTTTGAATCCTAGTGTTGACTAGGACAAACAGGTTGATAGAAAGATGGCTTGGATTTAATCTTGAGGAATGAATGGTTGAGATGAGATTCTATGGAAAGTTTTGGAGGGAAAACATTTCTAGGGAAATGAAAGTTTCTGGGGAAATAAAACTTTTTGGGGAATGAAATTTTCTAGGGAATAGCAGAGTGCACGCAATTAATGCATTTGGGAGAAAAATTTTAACTTGCACTTAATGCTACAGATCAAATGCTGCCGCAGATCGAATGATCTCTCTCTCAACGCGTGGCCTACCGTTTATTCGACGCATGGTGCAACAAAATGAGAATAATTTCATGTGCCAAAGGCGCCTGCTAAATTTTTTACGCTAATTTATTTTTCCGTGTCAAAGGCACCCGCGCCAAATTTGTTGTTCCGCGCCAATTTTTTTACGCTAATTTGTTGTTCCGCGTCGAAGAAGGCGCCTGCTAAAATTTTTTACGCGAATTTGTTATTCTGCGCCGAAGGCGCCTGCACCGAATTTGTTGTTCCGCGCCGAAGGCGACCGTGCCGCTAAATATTTTTATGCTAATGTGTTATTCCGCACAATTTTGGCTGTGGAAATAATTTTTTGGGGAACAAATATTTCGCGGGAAAAAGCCTTAAATGAACCGTGCCCGCGGGCATGGGTTATGACTTGTGTGTGTGTGTGTGTGTGTAAGATTCTGTTGGGAATCATCGGTGATATTTATAGCAGTATGAAGATTCATGAAAATCCTGATTCAGTTTGGAGGTTTTGGTTCAAAAAAATATGTAAGGATTTACTTTCACCACTCATAGGAAGAAAAAGGTCATCAATATTTTATAGCATAAGTATGCAAGATGGAACCTTTTCTGTAGGATGTAAGAAAGATGGAAATTTAGAAGATTTATGTACAGCACATAAATCAAGTCAAGCAACAACTTCCAAGATTTTCCACTATACTACCAAAAGATGCTACTTCTGTCTGAACGGCGAAACCTCATAAAGTGGATTGAGTCCCGACTATGCTAAGTATCTTCTCTGACTTCAGCTAAAAGCTGCATACTATATGTTTTATCTTACTCAAGAACATCTGATAATAAATATACACTATAGAAATCTAAAACTTCAAGAGCATAAAGGAGAAAAAGATAACAATACCTCTTTACTCTTTAGTTCTGCACAAGCATGTACTGCAACATGATATATGGTTAGCTGTTTGTTCACAAAAGCCCTTCTGTGCACAAACTCAGCAGTTGGCATATTATACAATTCCTCCTCTGAAACATTCATCATCACATTTTCGCCACCATCACTGGCAGCTTCAGGTGAAGTCCAGCCTTTTGATTGCTTGACATACTCAATAATCTTTTCATGTGAACAGTTAGAAGGATGTAAAATACATGCAAAATAAAGAAAGTCAGGTTTTGTGGTGCACAACATACCTTTTTAGTTGTCTCATCGGTGGTAGGCAGTTTGTTTTTGAAAGCAGTAATTAGTCCAGCATAGCAGAACTTGTTTAAGCCTAGACCAGCAGCCGTCATATCCCGAATAATTGCAAACCTATCACATAAATAATGCATTTTGAAAGTTAATAAAAATCTCCACTGCATCGCATATAGTAGATTAAATGTCTCCTAGTCCCGGAAATCACGTTTTTAACACCAACTCTATAATAGATAAGGTACTGAATATATAAAGGAAGATATCATGCAACAGGTAACTTTCAGGCAGGTCTCGAACTCACAGTAACAGATCACGCTTTAAACCTCACCCACAAATGCATATGCTTTAGACTCTAAGCGGCTAAAAATGGAAACTACCTCAGATTCATCGTGCTTCAGAAGAGTAATTTCTCAGTATAAAAGGTCTATGTTTCATATTAAGCTCCAGAAAACTGAAAATGCATTTCATAATTTGGAGATGATCTTATACAACCGTGTTTTAATTATATCTTTTCCATCTCTGAAAAAGCAAGGTCAAAGGCATCATTAGTCATAGAACAGAAATTCTTCAGCATCAATTTTATAATTAATATCAACAATTTAGTAGTTGCCAGTGCGATCATCCGGGAGATACCCTTTTATAATATGATATGTATGATACTTTTCCTAACTCAAATTTGCTGTGTCCAAAACTTTTGTGGACACAGCACAGCACATGTTTTTACCCATGTCAGACACTTCTAAAAGCACAAGACCTTTATTCACATCAATAATAATATGTAAAGATGAAGTGGTTATACATCCTTTAGACAAGAGCAAGTGGTAAACAAATCATTTTACTAAGAGGTACTTTCATAAACAACCAAACACATACACGTACATGGGTTAAATAGATGTTAGCAAAGGAAAAAAATATTCATATATAGATTTGTGTCCTCATGTCTATGATTTGAAGAAATGCCGTGTCCGACACCCCATGTCTGTGTCGATGTATGCACCGTATCCGTGTCTGCCAATCAAACTCTTGGACATAGTTCTTTTCCTAGTTTAAATTTAACTTATAATAAAAGTATATATTCCTAACCACAACGTCTACCAGATAATCATTATGCAACCAGACAGTAGTCCTGTTTTATTCATACAATAACCTACCACTAATTTAATAGTGTCCATATGAAAATCTCCTAGGATTTAGAAACAATAAAGTAATAAACAATAGTGTACAAAAAGTTGTGAAGGACAGAAATGTTTTCAGTACAGTTCAGATTTCTATCAAGGAATGCCTTGTAGTGGGTATAGATTCATATTGATACAGTAGACTTAAATAAACTCTAGATTTTTCAAGTTTCAACATTTTCCAGACATCCTAAAGGTGCATGCAAATAGGACTGATTAAATCAATATAAATATTGGTAAATTCATGTAGAATTTTAAGTCTGATGCTGTGTGGGTCATTGTCAAATGTCCAAAACAAGGTCAGCAATTAGATCTGTTTACAGTCGGATTTAATCAAATTGTAATTGATCTCTAAGTTAGTTGGATCTAACACACAACAGAAAAACACTTTCTGAGGAACAGGTAATCAACATCAAACATATCATCCATTCGGTGATGTTGGTATCCTCCACGTTAAAAAAAATTATACTTCCAACTTCAGCTAAAGAATAATAGATGCATTGAACTGTGTTCATTATGATTTGTTGCCCAAAAGACAAAGGTAGCATAGTATAGTATGAAACATTTGTCAAGAGAAGTTCATCTAAGAAATGTTAAGCATGGAATGATAGAGAATAATTCTGTACACTTGATCAGTTCGGCCTGTGGCTGCACAAGCATTAAGAAGACAAATGAATGTCTCTCCCTTTGGCTTTACCCCAAAGTTCTTCATTTCTTCCAAAAGCTTCAAAACGAGGAAGTGACAGAAACATCAGCAACTACAGGACAGCTCAACAGATAAGCAACTGACGAATCGTCCACTCAAATCATTTGAAATTGCATAAAGGAAAACATTATAAATAGCTTAGAAACTTACTTTAATTGCAGCATCGGAGTTCTTGCACTTCCCACAGGTGGATATCAGGAAGTTATACAGATTAACCTGTACCAAGAAATTAAATCAACGTCACCATCTAATCTTTAAGCATCAAATGTTGGTGAAGTGCAACCGCCGTATCGAATAAGCTCCTCAGAAGCTCAGATTAAATTGTAGAATCAGTTGTCAACCAAAACTCAACCTTCAAGTTTAAGTCAGTTCCTGGGTAAAATAAACTATGGACAAGAGAATGGCTTATGACCAGTTTATGGGTATTGTAGATGATATTTTGGACTAGAGCCCATCAACGGTGAGGCCCAGCCGAGCCCGACAGTATGAACCTACCATGCGTGGACTTCATGCGTCCTTAGAAGTTGGCTACCTTGTTTTTAGCTCGGGAGGTCAGTCTGACCAGTCCCCAACAACACTTTGCATGGACGACCTCGGCACTCGAGGTAAGCTCCTTGACAACAGGGCTCTACAAGGATGACATTGACACCGGAGGTCGGCTCCTTAGCTACCAGTTTCAAACTCTTACGGGGGCGAGCTCGACACCTGAGCTCGGCACATATAACTTCATGACCCAGACACCTACCCACCTGGTAGGATCAGCCCGCACGATCACAACGACACGATCTCAGGCAGGCAGGTCGCCCTCTCTGCGACGTTACCAACGTAATGACATTTATGCACATTCGACATTTGTGTAACCGTCGGGCTAATCTAGGAGAACCAACTATGCTGGGAAAAGGAGGATCCTCGTAATTCCCCTGACGTGACATGACGTAACCGATCCCCCAACTCTAGAAAGGCAGCAGATCATTTTTGTCATCTGGTATCTCGAAATAAACCCACTCATCTCTAAACAAAATCCTTATCGCTCAAGCACACCTACAACCATCCTTCCTCATGCTTAGAACTGACTTAAGCATTGAAATCGAAACAGAGGGCCACCCACCTCCACTTCCTCTGACGTTCTTCCTATCTTTTTCAGGCACCGGAGCAAGTTCTCTCGAGTCGACGAAACCCTGCCAGGATCCCATGCTGCGAAGATTCTCGTATCAATAGCTGGTACGAGATCATTGCATCAACAGTTGGCGCTAAAAAGGACCTTGTGACAACTCCCGTTACATATGCTCTTATCTCAAAAACCACTTCAGCATCTTCTTTACCATCCTTTTCAGCATCGTCCATTCCGATGGCAAAGGGCAAGAGGAACATGGGGATGAGACCAGCAATGTGCCAAAAATCCATACTACGTTAGACAGTCAATCCGCTGGTGGCCCTCCTCCACAAACTCATGTCGTTCTCTCGACAGTCGATTTTCAACTTTCATGGCTGAGCTCTGTGAGATGCGGAAGACACATACCCTTCAGACCAAGAACAACGAAACTTTGCATCAGATGGTCCTAGAGCTAGCCCGAGAAGGAAGGTCTAACGCCCCCTTGGAGAGCTTCGGCCAAGATGCGCCTTCCTCCAAGGAGGAGCGCACAGAAGGCAAGTACGCTCAGGAAACCCAGAGCTCCGGCAACGGCAAGTGGTCTAAGCACGAACGTAGCGAAGGCAAGGTGAATGCTACTAGCAGCCGATGTCACAAAGTCACTGGGCCCACAACAAGTGACGGCCTTCACGCCTACTTCAAGATAAGAAAGGTGAAAAGTTTGATCTACCGCAGACGATCGCCAAGAGGTGGGCAGCCCAGCCCTCTATGACTAAGGACCATATCACCGACCTATAGCGATAGATCAACGGGCTTCAACGAGGGGACCATAATTCCCCGGAAGACAAGAGCTTTCTCTCCACCTTACCCTTCATATCCATGATCCTCAATACATCTTACCCACGGAAGTACACCCCACCTTTTGTGGATGATATCCCGAGGTACGCTGGTGCAGGGGATCCTGTCGAGTATCTGGAGACCTACATGAAGTCCAATGACCATTCTTTAGACATGATGTACCGGGCCTTCCCGAGCTACCAGACATGGATGGCCCGACAGTGGTTCCAGAACCTTCCTAAAGGGTCGGTCTGCTCTTTCGTCGACCTCCGTAGGAAATTCCTCTTTCGCTTCGCTGCAAATAAGATGACGAAGAGGTACCCCGAGTCATTGGCCTTCATCATGCAGTGGTCTAATGAGTCCAACATGGCCTTCCTAGCTCCTTCACCCAGGCTCACCTGACGGTCGATGTCTGTCCCGACGACACTGCCAAGATGGCCCTTCAGTTGGGCTTTCAGGATGGGCTGACCTCAAAATTCGAGATCTGCAAGCAGCGGTCTTTGACATTTGCTCACCTAGTAAGCCGGATCAATATATTCATAGTTGCAAAGAAGGCATGCGGGTGATCAGCACACAACCATGGGTCCTCTCGGAAGAGGACCGACCTCGACTATACTGCTCCCAGTAAGCGTCCCAGATCCGAGAAGCGCTTTGAGCAACCTGAGCGACCTCAGACAAGTGGCGGGAGACCCAAGTCCATGCGGTGCAGGTCTATACCACTCTGTCGGCCACGCCGTCGAAGATCTTGGCCAAAGCGGCAAAGAGTTAGATCCTTCACGGCATTTGCCAAATCACCCCAAGTTGGACAAGTCCAAATAATGCGACTTTCACAAGAGATACGACCACGTCACTGATAATTGCAGTATCCTCAGGGACCACTCTTCATCCAGAAGGGATGACTCTGAGAGTTAAAAGCTTTAGAACAGGATCGAGCTGGAGGACCTCATGACAAAGACAAAGGCATAGACAGCTCGTCCGATGTCATTGACATGATCTTCGAGCACATCACCATAGTGGGCAGCAACCTAGCCCATCAATCGAACTGCGCATAAAAGAGCCACGCTTGTCAGTGCATAATCCTTCAACTAACCTCAACTCCGCCATCACAATTCGAGCCTCAATACAACTCAAGCTCTCCAATGATGCCATTATGTTCGAGGCGAGGTGGATCCACC
Source organism: Scilla litardierei (assembly GCA_030789695.1). Lineage (NCBI taxonomy): Eukaryota > Viridiplantae > Streptophyta > Magnoliopsida > Asparagales > Asparagaceae > Scilla > Scilla litardierei. The sequence continues at coordinate 9,855,460 of CM061137.1, read as the reverse complement.
AACCCACAATGATGCCATTATGGTCAACCTGCTGATTACCAACCGTAGTATTCGTCATGTCTTGATCGACAACAAGAGCGTGGTTGACATCATCTACCTGGACACGTTCCAAAAGCTAGAGATACTTGGAGACATCATGCAATTTGTACCCACCAATCTCTCTGGTTTCACAGGAGTTTGGGTGGTCTCAAAGGGGATGGTCTCCCTTCAAGTGGAGTTCGGCATATCACCTTCCCATTAGATGCGAAACGTCCACTTCCTGATGGTCAACTGCCCCGGAGCTTTCAACGCTACCATAGGGCGAACAACCCTCAAAGTCATGCGGGGAGTGACCTCCACCCTACCATCTCCTGGTACTACCCACGGAGTTGGTGTGCTTGAAGGAGTCCAGTCAGAAGTCATGGAGTGCATGCTCCTAGCCCACAGGATGGTGACATCTCATCTAGTGTAGACCAGTGGCAGCGCTGCCATGTAATACCGAACACTTCTGGAGATATTACCATGTCCACAAGGTGCCGACCTCAAAAAGGTGCTCTTCAATGTAGTCAACTAAAGCTCAATAAAAGCTCAATAAAAGCATCTCCTTTCCGAGCTCAGAAAGTTGTGCACTCTTCTTGCCTAGCCACCAGTGCGGGCTGGTGCCCCGCAGGTCCGACCCCATGGGTCCCAGTACTGTCAATCAGCACACGACATTTGTCGTGTTAAAGCAAAGACCACAGTCTAGGCTATGGGGCCTCGCTGGCGAGACTCCTCAGAGGGTCCCAGCGCCGACATCTGGCTCGTACCACGATCGTACCACCTCCAAACCCCTCTGGTGAGACTATATAGTGTTGTACATCTGGCACTCGACCCACGGTCGTGCCATGTCGAAAACTCTGATGGCAAGACCTACGGTCGTAACACCGATCTATGGCACTCGACCCTCAGTCGTGCTACGTCCAAACTTCGCTAACGAGACCTATGGTCCCAATGTCGACCTCTGGTACTCGACTCTCAGTTATGCTATGTTCAAACTTCGCTAGCAAGACCTACGGTACCAGCACCGACCTGTGACATTCGTCTCAGGACATATTATCGTCAACCAAGCCCTCAACTCAGACTGGGACCCCGCTGGCACCAACCTCAGGGTTTCCGCAGAAGCAAGCAACATTCGGCTCAAGTCGTGCTGCCTTCAACAAAGCCCTCGGCCCAAGATGGGGCACGCTGCTACAAATCCAATTTTCCAGTTTAGGTGGCATTCAACTCTGGCCATGCCCAACGATTCCACTGTGCAGACTGGAGCCTATTGAGTTGACCTCGGAGCTTTGAGCTGATGCTACAAATAAACAAGTCTAGAGCCACAGACTCTCTCTAACTCAACAGATTAAGGGACCAACACACTCAGCGGTGCACGCTCAGCAAGTGATGCCTAGTGGTATGCAATGACTCTAGTGTTAGGCTCGTGAGTTCGAGATCAGATCGCCCGCCAGCAATCCGGACAATTCATCAGGCAGCAAACTTAAGTTCGAGAATGGGAATAAAAGGTCAAACGTTGATGATTTTTGTATTAAAAATTATCAAGTACATTCATTTCTACAAGTTTGGATCGCCACATATAGCAACCAAGTCAAAAGGCAACTACAAAAAAGAAAACCAAGATTACACATTTTGCCCGGAGGCAAGACTTCTCAACAAACTGCTCATCCATGACAGGCGCCTCGCCATGAGGGGCTTGCTCGGGAGCTCCACCAGCAGCGACATATGGTCCAGCAGCAACAAAAGTCTCATCAGCAGATGCAAAAGCGACAAGTTCAGCGGTCAAGAATGCCAGAAGGTCGGCGTGAGTAAGATGCATCTTTAGGATTGCATCCCTCAAGCACTACACCCCAGCCTCGAAGGAGACGGCCCGAGCTTCAGTAGCCATCAGCTCGATGCAATGAGCCCTGGCCGCCTTAGATGTGGCCTTGAGCCTCCGTCAGTTCAAAGCAGTGGGCCTCGGTCACCTCGGCTGCATGTTCCTGGGACCTCTGCCTGGTCTCCTACAGCTCCTTCTGCAGCTCGACAACCCGACCATCCATCTCCCCCACGTATTGTGAGGCATGAGATGGCCTCTGCGGACTCGTGATGCTCCTTCTGCAGCTTTACCTCCTTTTCTTTAACCTGTTGCAGCTAAACCCTTGCGTCCCGAAGCATGAGGTCTAGGAAGCATGCCAGCTCGGCTTGCCCCCTTAGCTCTACATCTACCTCCTGCAGCCTCTGGAGCGCCGCCTTTAACCTCGTGAGCTCCTCCTCAGCAGCCCGAGTCCTCATGCGGAGAGAGCCTCGAATCCCTCCAGGTCACCGACTTCTGCTTCCATCGTGGCTTGGTCACACAATGGCTGGATCTCCTGAGCCAGAGCATGGGCTCGTCCTTTCCACAGAATACAACTGTGAAAAAAACGGCCCAACACTTCTTGAGCCCAGGTAAGAAATAAAAACAAAGGAGTTAGAGCTGAGCTTGAAATCTCGCTACATTATATAGAGGAAGGGCTTAACTAGCTCACGTGCGACAGAGCCTCGACGAACCCCTCGGTATCAAAGTCAAAAAACCGCTCTTCTTTCGGGTCTCATTGACCGCAAGGGTGAGCATCATCTCCCAGATGGCTGACCTCCTCGTCCTCAAGCCTCCACCAAACTTGGAAACTCTCACTGGTCCCACCTCGGAGTGAGGCGAGCTTGAGGCCTGCTCAGCCTCTTATTCAACCACAACATCGGCCTTTTACTGGGGCTCAATGGCAATGTGGAGAGTAGACCCCCCACGCGGCAGCTCACAAGCTGCATTTTCCTTCTCCTTCATCTTTAGCCTCCGTGACAAGGGGACTGTTGTCATCGTTGCCATCGCCCCCTTTGAGACGACGTTAATCACCAGTGGAACCCCACGATTTCACCCCTAACCTCCAAAACTGGGGTAGTGACGGGCTCCTCTCTGTATGGAGGAGCAACAGTAGTAGTGATGGAGACATGCTCGATCGGAGATCTCGAAGCCCCCGCTCTATCTCCCACATGGGAAGCCGTGTGAGGCAAGAGTTCCACCTAGTTGTGAGCGACGATAGAGGTCTTCACTCCTGCTCCCTCAGGTCATGTGGCGGTGTTTCGCTCGTAGACGATCTGGTAGGCCCGCTCCCTACAGATAGGATTCAAGTTAAAGCCTCTCGTCTCTACAAAACAAGAGGAAGAACGGTTAGAAATAAGAGAAGTTGGAAGTGTTCGACCTCTTTTAGGCTGGTACTCGCCAACAACGCAAGGAGCTTTGCCAAGCTATGTGTTCTCTTCAGAAGGCAAAGCTTGTAGCTCCTCGATAAGTAGTTCCTGCAACAAAGCATTGTAGGACCTTGTGATGGCATGTCGGGTGGCCAGCCACACCCACCAGCTCAGCTCATTCTTCCGGTCCATCTTCAAAGTAAAGTCAGGGTCCCACTTGCAAAGCCACCCAAATCGGCAGGGCACCCGCTTTTCAGCAGTGGCAACGCTCTCCTCGGAGCTCTCCCAGCTCAACATGGCCCAAAACCACTTCTCTTTCCCGTTATTGTTCATCGAAGGCTTCTCTCAAAAATCCTTGGGGCTCCAGCTCGACTGCTGCGGTAGTATTGGATGTCTGTAATCTTCTTCAGATTGGACACTGCATGAACCAGCTCCACTGACAGCCATTACTTACCATGTAAGGCGGACATGGAAGCTGACGCAATTAAGCCCATAAAGCTGGTGGGGCTAACTGGCATATGGCGTCAGATTAAAGAGACAAAGGAAATCCCAAGTGAGACGATTGAGCGAGAGGTGGAGCCTCGCCTCCAAGTGTGCAGAGCTCAACGTGATTGCCCCCTGAGAAGGTTCCCTCCAACTCAAGGGGAAGGAGCAGTTTACCGAAGGGGAAGCCTGATACCTCCCATTGAGTTGTACCAGGTCAGCCGCACGTAGCTTAGACCCAAACTCTTGACTCTGGGGTGCGACGACCCCTCCTGAACTATCTTGCCTCCCTTACCTCGGAGGTCGGGAATTCTAGCTGCATCAATGTCATCTAGATCTAGATGCAAAGAAGGCTCTGATGGCCTAGCCGGAGCAGGTATTAGACCAGAAGACGTAGCCACCATGGCAACAAGTTAAGGAGGAGAAGATGGCAGGGCCCCACGGGCCCGAATGTGACCGCAGCGAGTCGACAGCCTCCCTGCCACATGCGCAGTGTTCGAGGATTGAGGCCTACTAACACCGAATTTGACAATGTTTTCTCTCATCTCCACCAGGGAACCAGCATACTCTCCACCAGGGAGATCACGACAGGAGACGACGAATACCCGGTGACAACCCTAATGCTCAGATGGGGCTTGGGAATTGGTAGCGTCTGACATGATTTTTGGGACAAAGCAGTGAAGAGAGACAGATGTGAAGAAACGAAGAGCTGGGAAAAGAGAATTATCTTTTCTGACGAAGTACGGCTAACACATCGAATTTCGAAAGGCGCAAGAATGCAGCAGCAAAAGAAGGTAAGAATTTTTAGGTGCAAGTAAAGTCAACAGTTAACTCCTTCGCCCTTTTTTCTTAACCTTGGCAAAAACTGACGGGAGACGACTGGTGGACATCCAATTCCCACGATCGTGTTGAGCCAACCACAACCGCTCGATCTTGGCAATCGTCCAACTCCTACATGTTATACCACCCACAAAATCAAACTTTATCACTTCGGCAATGACCATTATTCAAGACTCGGCCAACCTCTTTGAGTTCTGAAAGGAAATATGATTACGTCAATGTTATCTTTTAAGTTTCCAAGAGGCGGCGAACACGTCAACAGGACATGATGGGTTCTCCTTTTTGGCGCATTAGACATCATATCCTGTAGAAAGTCAGGCCATTTAAACAAGGTCAGATGATGTTCATGACTCTTCAATTTTTCTACGATTTCGTCTTCTCGTCTCTCCACATCCGGCCTTGAAGGCGTAGTTAAGGTCGGCAGTGTCAAACCAAAAGACGAGAGACCATTGCAGATGACATTTTGGACTCGAGCCCGTCAATGAGGCCCAACCAAGCCCGACAATATGGACCTACTATGCGTGGACTTCTTGTGTCCTCAGCAATTAATTACCCGGTCTTAGCTCAAGAGGTCAACCTAACCAGCACTTAGCAACACTTTGCAGGAACGACCTCGTTACCTAAGGTTAGCTCCTCGACAATATGGCTCTACAAGGACAACTTTAGCACATAAGGTCGGTTCATTAACAGCTACGTTTTACAAGGACGACCTTGGCACCTTAGGTCGGCTCCTTAGCAGCTACGCTCTGCAAGAGCGACCTCGGTACCCAAAGTCGGCCCCTAAACTGTGACCCTCTACAAGGACAACCTCAACACCCGAGATTGGCTCCTTAACAGTAGACTTCTACGAGGGTGTCCTCGATACTTGAGGTTGGCCACTACAATTTCATGACCCGAACGCATGTCCGCGTAGTAGGATCAACCCGCGCGATCACAACGACATGGTCTCAGGCAGATGTGACGTCCTCTCTCAAGGTCATTACCAACCGAATGGCATTTATGCACATTCGACGCATGCGTAACCACCGGATGTATCTTGGGGGACCAACTATGCCAGAAAATGTAGATCCTGGTAACTCCCCTGATGTGGCGTAACTGACCCCAATCTACAAAGGTAGTGGATCATCTCTGTCATCAGGTGTCTCAGATTCAGAATCAACCTACTCATCTCTAAACGCAATCCTTAATGCTCAAAACATACCTATAACCCTCCTTCCTCCTGCTTGTAATTGACTTAAGTATCGGAGTCAAATCGGATGGCCACCCCCTCCGTTTCCTCTAACGTCCTTCCGAAGGGGCATCCCCTTTACCACTGAATGACTCTCCTAAATGAGCGTCGACCGTAAGTCGAAGGGGCCTCCCCTTCGCTACTGAACAACCCTCCTAAACGAGCGTCAGCCGCAAGTCGAAGGGGTCACCCCTTCGCCACTGACCGACTCTTCTAAAATGTCGTCAGTTGTTCAGTAGCGAAGTGGATAGATTTTACAAGTTAGAGATGAAGTGTAGTAATGACAAGTATCACAGTTTATACCAAAGTCTTTAAGAGTGTGTCTCATCCAAAGAACCTGAGCACACGCAGCACCTGCGGCAATATATTCCGCCTCGGTGGTTGAAAGTGATATTCAGGCATTAGAGGACATTCTCTCGTCCTAGTGAAACTCTACATGTGTCCTCTGTTGTGAAGATTCACGCATCAATAACTGGTGTGAGATCCTTGCATCATCAGATATGAAAATACATAATTATTGGTTATGCTTGGTATGCTCATGAAGACAGGATCAAGGATAAACCCTCCAAAATTCAATGGGAAAGAATCTAGAAGTGGTAACGAAAGTAAATTTTCTAGAGAATGGAATGTGTATCTGATGCATAATACAAGATACCACACAACAAATTAGTTCTACCATGGAATTTGAAAATCTAAAAAGGAAAAAAATATCGATGGCTTTATGGGATTTTTATTGCATTCTTAATTGTTCCCAGGGTCAAAGCTCTTGAATTGGAAAAGCATTTCAGAAACATATTGCATGCAAAGTAAACATTAAAAGAAATGGGTAAACAAAAATGCCTTAAATGCATTATGTCCAAAACAAATTTGCAGTTTCTAGATAATCGGTGCATCTAAAACTCTCTTAAACTTCTAGCGCCATGGAAATTAAAAATAATGTATTGTTTTTTCTAGTGCCGTAGACCCTGAACATAAATTGACAAACATCGTAAAGTATGAATTAAAATGGGAAAATAACCAGCATTATTAGTAGGGAAGGGGGAAATTCTACGGCAAATTGGGTTCCATAATTATAAGGTAGGACTTTGAGAAGAGCTCTTAATAATAGCCATGTCAGTCAGCCGAACAGAACAATCTGTTCACTCTTTTTTATCCTTCACCGTTGTCTACATTCTGAAAAAGCTTTCTATTTGAGACGAAGCTTCCAAATGCATTCTCGTAATAATTCCAAAATATTCATGCATTGGGCGTATTCACGTGAGCCTTTCCTTCATTTCAAAAATCAAGTTGATCAACAAGCAACAATCTCTAAACAGTATTCTACTCAAAAATTACTGCCATCCAATTAAAAAAATTAAAAAAATTAAAATGTTTGGAAACTTTACATCAGGAGGCAAGCCATTGGCTTTCATCTCATCCCTAAAGAAGAACGCATCCTGCAATCGGCTCCCCTTCATAGTGCCCACGATCAGCGAGTGGAACGTGTCCCTCAGTGGCTGTACCCCGTCCAGCATCATGTCGTCATACACATCTCTCAACAAGAATCCCCTAAACAACCCAAATTTTTGCAAAATCACCATCAAAAACAAAAAAAGGTCACTAAAAATAATAGTTTGAATCGTGAAGCGTACCTCCGCTGGGCGATGAGGGAGCCTATGACGGTGTTGTACTCGGTGACGTTGTTGGCGTAGTTGCGCTTGTTGTACTCGGCGGACTCGGCCGAGAACGAGCGGATGTGAGAGAGCCGGATCAGCGACCGCCGCCGGGGGGCTATTGTGCAAAAAGAGGAAAATTGAAGGTGCATTTTTCAGAAATAAGAGACCGAGAAAGATGAGGAATTACCTCTAGAGATTCGACTAATGAAGTTCATGGCTGCAGGCGCTGATCGCAGAGTGAGAGTGAGTGAAAGGAGCGAGAGGGTTTAGGGCTGTTTTCGAGGGGTTTTGGACGGAGAGAGTGGATGGCAAATGGGATCCGATAACAGTAATGCGATTGTAATTCAGATCCGATAAGATTATTGGGCTTGGGTTTTTTGACTGTAGGAAACCTTATGTCCGATGGGAATAGAGGACTATATACATCTCAAAAAAGATATGTAATGATGAATTTCCTTTTTTGGGAAAAAAAGAGGGGAGAAGAAACAAACTAATTTGATGTTTTTTTTCAAAAATGGAAATTAATCATGCAAACACGTCAATTTTGAGGTGTATATAGTCCTCCAAGAATATTGTCCCCATGAAAATGAGCTACCTTTAATAATCAATAAAAAGTGGCTATCACAGGCATATCATGAGTTAATTATAAACAAAAAAATGCAAAAAAAAAAATTGAAATAACAAACCACCATAAACAGAGAATTAGCTTTATTCATCGTCAAGATCCCTTCACATGCACACATGTTCAACAAGAACGTAAATTTGAGCATTTTTAATCTGAATAAAGTCACATTGGCAATGGCCATGATCTCGCGCTACAATCAACTAAAACAAGAAATTTTATCTCCGTAATTCTCATTTCAAAACCTGAATGAGCAACAAAATACAACGTGTGGTCGGAGGATTTTCAGAAAATCGCTTTGCTCGTGATGGGTAAGGGTGGGAGTTATCCACCTTACGAGTTCAAAAAATAAAATACAGTGTGTAATTTGAATATCTCCTGTTGTAGGAGGAGAAGAATAATAAAGAATCCTGCAAAATCTGTAGGCATCTACCCTTCTTGTTGCCGGACTGCACCGAGGGTAGGAGAAACTCGTCGAAGCACTCACTGAAGCGAGGAGCGGAGAAGCAAGAGCAACTAGATGGCATGCATTCCAGCAATCTCCCGCAGCTTCTCGCAGACGAGGAAAGTGATTGCAGTCTGCGGGCCCAGTCTTGCAAATGTCGCGAACCCTCTGCATTGATTCATGGATGCACACAAGAAAGGATATGTAAGTCGAGCTTACTTGAAATATAGTTCTGTTTGGTTGCAAAGATATAGCTTTACATTCCCTCAAAAAATATATTTATCCTTTAATAGTATAATTTGGGGTTGTAATATCCAAGTATCATCTTAATGTGGTAACCGCTAAATGAAACATTCAATGAAGGGTATACAAAGCAACCCCAGTCGGACACATCATATATAGCAATAAACTGCATTTACAAAGGATTTTAAAAAGTTAAAACATTGTTAACCAACAATATGTCCGGTAATTATGTTAAGCAACATACGAAATAGATAAGCATCACACACATTTCACAAATAATATAGGACGGTGATTTTGTTTTGTTTTGTTTTTGTTTTGTTTTGTTTTTTTTGGTTTTTTTTGGTTTGGTTTGGTTTGGTTTGGTTTGGTTTGGTTTTTTGTTTTTGTTTTTGTTTTTTTTTTTTTTTTTTTTTTTTTTTTTTTTTTTTTTTTTTGGGGGGGGGGGGGGGGGGGGGGGGGGGGTGTTGGGTCAAGGGCATAGGATTAAGTTATATAAGTACATTGGTATGTATCCAAAATGGTGCATGTCAGGGATCAAAGTAATTGAATTAAGTTAACAGGCTTTCGGCGGCAGACAAGGCCCCATGAAGAGAGAATCGCCCCTGCACATGATCTGACAAAAAGTTGCTTACAGAACTATGTTTGATTTTTGCGTGTTCTTAATTTTGTTTCCATCGCCAATCTAAACAGTTAACACAATGCATCACATTCATCCTTGGGGAATAACATAATCCAAAGAGACACATCAACACATCCCAACCCTATTATTTTTCGACCCATTTTTCTGGTTTTCAATGGAAATCCAGGCGGGTACTTTACATCCGCTTCTCAATTTATTCACCAGAATTGGATAAGTTCACATGACAATAGGGGTGCAAGCAGATCGGCTAAGAAGCAGATGTGGGTATTATCATTTCTTTATTCATACCACATCATGTAGTGCCCCGTATGGGTAAGCAACATACCACATCATGTAGTGGGTAAGCAACATACCACATCATGTAGTGCCCCATATGCTTGAAATATATGTGCATTCAGATATACTCAGAATAGTCGAATATATCAGATATTTTTACAATTTCATTATCCGTACAATAATTTAAAAAGGATATCGTATAGTACATGCAGTCAAAAATCGAAAACAAATTCGAGTAGGAGCGGATATTTCAAATTTTTTTGCACCCTTACAGGACATTTGATTATGTAAAAAGAACTTCAAAATAAAAATTACAGTAAGAACTTCCGCGTTTATGCATATAATGTATATAATCTTTCTCAAAAAGATCCTAATAACATGTACAAGGCCAAAATTGTGTGACAACCAAGGGAAACCTTGTATAATAAATATGCACTACAAACATTCATTAAACATAAGCAAACGAGAGTACGAATCCACATTCATAGATGGTTGCATGAATATTGCACGTAATGTTCAAAAAATGATCCTTACCCTTTGTAAAGTGCTCTGATGCCCTCTGTCCGTATTACCTGATAGCCGCCGCCATGAGCCCCCGTTGCAAAATGAGAAAGAGCAGAAAAGTACAAGTCAATATCTGATTAACCACTTGCAATAGAGTCATCTGGCTTTTCCTTGTGTTGACATAGATAAAAAGTTACTCGATAAAGAACGTATTTCAGAACTATGAAACTAATCAGTTTTCGAATATAAAGAACACATCATGAACTCACTGAACAGACAACAGTCTAGAGAGGAAAAAAAATGGAGTCCAGATGCTGAGGAGTCTCAAACCAAAGTCAATTTAAAATTTTCAATCGGATGCTGGAAACATTTGGAGAAACATAGGTAGGGTCCAAAATCAGCCAGCCTTATCGTGTTTCTAGTTTACTAAGAAAAGTGTCGGGGTTTCTGAAGTTTTTAAATGAAATGGATTTGTGCAGTGAATTTCTACACAATCTAGACTGTGTAACAATTGGTGTTCAGATACAACCAAACTTTGTAAGAATCTTGGAGGCAGTTGCTTTGCAGGAGGCGACAAAGTTGATGCACATTCTAATGCAGTGGAAAGCTTTGTGAGTGACATTGATAGGACATGCTTGGGTTTTGACAGATAAAATTAGGGTTTTTGGTGGAAATATGTGATTTTTAGAGGAAAAGATGAGATTTTTAGGGTTTAGTAGAGATGATTTGAGGGAAGGTGTGATTTTTATTGATATAAACTGAAATATAAAAGAGGATACGAGATATGTTACGTTCTTTCGAGAGGAACTCGTTCTCCCTTGTCCATGTTCGAGAGTTGAACCGCTCTCCCAAGCTTCTATTCGAGACGAAGTCGCAATCTCCAAAAAAGAGTTTCTTCTCCCAAGATTCAACACATCTCTAATTCTTCAAAGCCCTATTTAAATACTAAATTGAAAATAATAAAATCGTAGAAATAATCTGATGCGGACCAGAGCCCGCACCCGCACCCGGTATCCCCAGAGGCCGGCGGCTACCTAGGAGGGACCCACCCACCTTTAGTCACTTACGTGCGCCGGAGGAGGCGCGGTAGCACGTAGGAGGGTTAGTTAGGGGTATTCTAGTCATTTTAGACTAGATTAGTAATTCCCCACTTATCTATAAATTAGGGCTAGCCGTCTTTATTTTATTTTATGCTTGATTTGTGAAGAAACTCTTTAGGCATCATTGAGAAGGTTTTTAGGCTTTGATCCGACATCCAAAGCTAGGAGATAGGGTTTCGTCTCGAAGGAAACTCAATCTATTTGTAGTTCTTCGCATTTCATATCTATAAAAATCCTCTTTTTACATTTTTCCACTTTAAAATATATCGATTTGATTGATTTGATCCCCGGATCGTATCAAATTGGTATCAGAGCTCTACATCCAAATGGAGGCAAGTACTCGATCGAAGGCGGATGCGGTCGAAGAGAAGATTCAAGGGCTACGGGAGGATCTCAATCGGGAGATCGAAGAGAGGTTCGAAGGGTTGAAGAAAACGATGGGGGATTCACTCAAGGATTACGCCCATTCACAAGAAGACATCCAAACCGAACTTCGGGGGATGAGGACGGATGCCGCGCAACAAGGACGAGATCTCCGAGAATTGAAGGGGATGATTCAAGCCCTCACGGTGGCGAAAGGGGGAGATCGAGTCAAGGGGGTCCAAGAAGGGGGGATTCTACCCTAGAATCAGCCCCCATCGGATTTCCAACGCAAGACGACCACCCGAGGGAGCAAGGAGGGCCGGCGGGGCCAACCCTAGGGTCGCGCGAGTCAGCCTGGGCGTCGGCAAACTCGCGCGGGTCGGGAGATGCATCGACAGGCCCGCCTGGGCCTGTCAGGGCCTCGGCGGCCCAGCCCGGGCCTTCCCAGGTCTGGGCGAGGCCGCCAGGCCCCCTACGGCCACCGGCGCACCCCTCCGGGGGCTTGGAACACCGGGCGAACCCCGGAGGGGGACTGGAGCTGCCGGCGGGCCCCTACGAGGGCGGGGAGCCATCGGCACCCCCATCCGGGGGTGCGGACAGGCCGCAGGGCCTGTTCCGAGTGTCGACAGGCCCTGGGGGCTTCGCAGAGGCGGCGGCACCCCCTTTCGGGGGTGCGGGAGGCTCGGCAACCCCAGGCAGGGGTCCGGCTTGGTCGGCAGGCCATTCTGGGGGGCCGACGAGTCGGACCGGCCCATTCGGGGGCCCGATGACGACGTCCCAGCCCTTTGGGGGTGTGGCGGGGTTCGTACCCCACTCCGGGGGAACTTCGGGGATGGCGGGAGGCGGATGGGCCTCGGGAGCAGCTATTGGGGCCCCGGCGGGCCAGTTTTGGAGAGCAGAGACCCTTACGCCTGGGCCGAGGCCCAATTTTGCACGACCACCAGAGTTTCCGGGGCACTACTACCAGTCCGAGGCGTGGGAGAGACCTGCATGGCCAGAGGAGCCGTACGGAGCTGACGGGGGAGGCCCGAGGGAGGCTCGGGGTGGCGAGATGGTCCGGGGTGGTGATCGAGGCGGAGATAGGTGGCAGCTAGGCGACATCAACGCAGATCGGTGGTTGATGAAGCTGAAGATGCCGACATTTGACGGCACCGACCCTGATGGGTGGATATACCGATCGGAGAGGTATTTCCAGGTGATGGGTCTGACGGAGCAGGAGGTCCTGAAGGCCATCGAGATCTACTTTGAGGGGAAGGCTCTGGCCTGGTACCGGTGGAAGATAGCCCGGTCCCCCTTTCGGACCTGGGAGGAGTTGTCAGCGATGATCGTGGATCGATTCCAGGAGACGGCAGGAGGGGATTTCTACGAGCAGCTGTCGGCCCTGAGGCAGGAGGGGACAGTGAGAGACTATGTAGAGAGATTTGAGATGTTGAATAGCCGGGTGAAGGGGGTTACCGACGAGGTGATGATCGGGAACTTCATGAGGGGGCTGAAACCGTCGATACGAGCTGAGTTGCGGATGCAGAGCCCGGCTACCTTGGAGGACGTCCTTCGCTTAGCACATAAAGTGGAGGAGAAGCACATAGAGGAGAGGCGGATACGGGGCGCTTGGGGGGCACAGAGTTCCCGCCCTACTCCACCATCCACGACACCGAGACCACCTGCGGCCGTTCCCGAGGCGCGAGGAGAGGGCCGCCCAGCTACCCTGGGGCGACGGATGACGGAGGCCGAGGTGAGGGAGAAGAGAGCCAAGGGGTTGTGCTTCCGTTGCGACGAGAAGTTCACCCCTGGGCACAGGTGTGCGAGCCGCCTACTGCAGATCACCATGGTGTCCGACGAGGAGGGGTACGTGGGTGATGAGGAGTTCGAGGTGGAGCAGGAGACGCCAGTAGAGGAGAAGTCTCACCTAGACTTCGCGGAGGTGTCCCTAAACTCTGTGGTGGGGTTCACTCCGAACCACACCATGAAGTTGACGGGGCAGCTAGGAGACACGGCGGTGACGGTGTTGATCGACAGTGGGGCCACCCACAACTTCATCTCCAGCCGGATAGTGGAGAGACATGGGCTGCAGCTGAGTACGCAGGAGAAGTTTACCGTGCTGCTGGGGACATGGAAGATGGAGGAGAGCAAGGGGCTCTGCAAGGGTCTGTGCCTGACCTTGCAGGGAGTACAGATCATGGAGGATTTCCTACCCCTGGAGCTGGGCAATGTTGACATCATCCTGGGCGTACAGTGGCTGAAGAAACTGGGGGACATGCGGGTGAATTGGAAGCGACTCAGGATGGAGTTCGAGGAGGGAGAGCGGACAGTGGTGCTCACTGGGGACACGACCCTATGTTTATCGATGGTGGCCTTCAAGGCCATCACTCGAGCCTTACGGAGAGAGGGGGAGGGGTACTTGGTGGAGTGCCGATTGGCAGGGGCAGAGCAGGAGCCGCAGGCAGGGGTTCCGAGGAGGTGGAGCAGGTGTTGGGACAGTACCAGGAGGTCTTTCAGGACCCACAGGGGCTACCGCCAGAGAGAGGGCACGAGCATGCGATAGTCCTGAGGGATGGCGCTGCACCTGTGAGTGTGTGTCCTTACCGCTACCCCCACGTGCAGAAGGATGAGATTGAGCGGATGGTCGGGGAGATGTTACAGGCGGGGGTGATACAGCCCAGCGTTAGCCCATTTTCGAGCCCGGTCCTTTTGGTGAAGAAGAAGGACGGGAGTTGGCGCTTCTGTGTAGACTACCGGGCACTGAACAAGGAGACAGTGGCTGACAGGTTTCTTATCCCTGTCATAGACGAGCTGCTAGATGAGCTGCATGGAGCCGTGGTGTTCTCCAAGATTGATCTGAAGGCGGGGTATCACCAGCTCCTGATGAGGCCAGTGGATGTGCCGAAGACAGCATTTCGTACCCACGAGGGCCACTATGAGTTTCTCGTCATGCCGTTTGGCTTGACGAATGCTCCCTCTACATTCCAGGCGTTGATGAACGACGTCTTCCGGCCGTTCCTGAGGAGATTCATACTCGTCTTCTTCGACGACATTCTGGTCTACAGCAGGACTATGGGGGAGAACGTGGGCCATTTGGAGGTGGTGTTCCGAGAGTTACTAAGGCATCAGCTGTATGCCAACCGAAAGAAATGCAGTTTCGGTCAGAGGCAGATAGAGTACTTGGGACATGTGGTGTCGGCCGCCGGGGGTAGCAGCAGATCGGGCGAAGATAGAGGCGATGTTAGACTGGCCGGTACCCACCACTCTGAGGGCACTACGAGGATTTCTCGGGCTGACAGGTTATTACCGGAAATTCGTGAGGGGGTACAGCACCATTGCAGGGCCACTGACAGATCAGCTGAAGAAGGATGGGTTCCAGTGGGGAGAGGCAGCGGCCAAGGCCTTTGAGGCCTTGAAGGAGGCGATGACCACAGCACCAGTCTTGGCGTTGCCTGACTTCAGCATCACATTCGTGGTGGAGACTGACGCGTCAGGAGTAGGATTGGGGGCGGTCCTTATGCAGCTAGGGAGGCCGATAGCCTACTTCAGCCAGGTGCTTTCAGCTAGAGCACGGCTGAAGTCTGTATACGAGAGGGAACTGATGGCTATTGTGTTGGCGATCCAGAAGTGGCGGCCGTATCTGATGGGCAGGGAGTTCGTGGTCAGGACCGACCAGCGCAGTTTGAAGTATCTATTGGAGCAGAGGTTGGTGACAGAGGAGCACCAGCGCTGGCTATCCAAGCTGGTGGGGTACAGATTCGTCATTGAGTACAGGCCGGGATTGGAGAATAAGGCGGCAGACGCCTTATCACGCAGAGAGGAGGGGGTGCACTTGAGAGCACTCTCGTTGCCGGTCTGGATAGACAGTGAGCCCATGTTGCAGGAGGCCGAGGCCGAACCGGAGTTGAGGCTGATTCGTGAGCAGCTGCAGGGAGGCGGGGAGGCCCCGCAGGGTTACTCACTAGAGGGTCGGAGACTATTATATCAGGGGCGGTTGGTATTGCCGCGGGCGTTCACCTTCATACCCGCATTATTTCAGGAGTTCCACAGTTCGGTGGTTGGGGGACATTCCGGGGTGCAGCAGACGTATATGAGAATGTCCCTGGAGGTTTACTGGCCTGGTATGCGGAGAGCGATAGCACATTTGGTTGCTGCTTGTGACGTGTGCCAGCGTCACAAGTACATGGCCATGGCGCCAGCCGGACTTTTGCAGCCCTTAGCACTACCGGAGCGGGTCTGGGAGGAGGTGACGATGGATTTCATAGACGGGCTACCCAGGTCAAAGGGGTACTCCGTGATTTTTGTTGTGGTGGATAGGTTGAGCAAGTACGCCCATTTTATACCGCTGAAACATCCGTACACGGCTGTTTCAGTGGCTGCAGCCTTCACCAGAGAGGTCATACGGTTACATGGGATCCCAGCCTCCATCGTCACCGACAGAGATCAGGTTTTCCTGAGTGGGTTTTGGCGGGAGATATTTCGTGTCCAGTGTACAGTGCTGAAGAGGAGTACCGCATATCACCCTCAGACCGACGGGCAGACGGAGGTAGTGAACCGCAGCATCGAGACATATCTGCGGTGCTTCGCGTCGGAGACACCACGACAGTGGTATCGGTGGTTAGCTTGGGCGGAGTATTGGTACAATACTTCGTACCACTCAGCAGCAGGTACGACCCCCTTTCGGGTACTATATGGCAGGGACCCACCAGAGCTACTTCGATTTGGGGAACGACAGACACCTGTCTCCCAGGTAGAGGACTATATGAGGGAGCGGGAGAGCATTATGGATGAGCTGAAGAAGCATTTGTTACGAGCTCAGCAGGTGATGAAGGCTAGGGCGGATGGGCATCGGCGGGATGTGTACTTCCAGGAGGGTGACATGGTCTATCTGAAGCTGAGACCTTACCGACAGAGATCGCTAGCGAGGAGGCGGAACGAGAAGCTATCAGCGAGATTCTATGGGCCTTTTGAGATTGCGGCCAAGATTGGCCAGGTGGCTTACCGGCTGAGGTTGCCATCGACTGCGACGATACACCCGGTTTTTCATGTGTCGCAGCTTCGGCGAGCCATCGGGGAGCAGATGGTGTCCTCTACCCTACCGCCTACGCTTACTGAGGAGATGGAGGTGATGCTGGAGCCACTGGAGGTTCGGGCTGTTCGTCAGGGACCGCGCGGGCAGAGGGAGGTGCTGATACACTGGGCCAGGCTACCAGATTGTAATGCTACATGGGAGGCCTATAGAGTGATCCAGGAGCAGTTTCCCCACTTCCACCTTGAGGACAAGGTGGCTCTTTTAGGGGGGGTATTGATGCGGACCAGAGCCCGCACCCGCACCCGGTATCCCCAGAGACCGGCGGCTACCTAGGAGGGACCCACCCACCTTTAGTCACTTATGTGCGCCGGAGGAGGCGCGGTAGCACGTAGGAGGGTTAGTTAGGGGTATTCTAGTCATTTTAGACTAGATTAGTAATTCCCCACTTTTCTATAAATTAGGGCTAGCCGTCTTTATTTTATTTTATGCTTGATTTGTGAAGAAACTCTTTAGGCATCATTGAGAATGTTTTTAGGCTTTGATCCGACATCCAAAGCTAGGAGATAGGGTTTCGTCTCGAAGGAAACTCAACCTATTTGTAGTTCTTCGCATTTCATATCTATAAAAATCCTCTTTTTACATTTTTCCACTTTAAAATATATCGATTTGATTGATTCGATCCCCGGATCGTATCATAATCCTAACGCTGAAAACAATAAAATGACCCCTGAAAATTGAAAATTTTCAAAAACGCCCTCGACTGGCCAAAATTGTTGAATGCGTCATTACTCCGTCTCCGAAAACCACATTTTCCTCAATGTGATGCATGTAGTAGTCTGTGGGTCATAGGTTGCATGCATTCTGTTACGGGATTGATCAAGCACAGGCAATGAAAAACACAAACAAAGAACACGCAGATTTACGTGGAACCCCAAGACGGGGAAAAACCACGGGCAGATGAGAGAAATTCACTATATCGAAGATTTGGTACAAAAGGAGGAGAAATGCGGCGGCTAAAAAAGAGGTTAAAGCCGAAACCCTAGATTACATCATATTTATATGGGCCTGATCCCTCTGCTACCACCACATAGCCCTGAAAATTTCCCCATTAAATGTCGCACCGCGAGCTCTTCGGGTCGGGTTAAAAAATCGGATTCGGATCACACACTCTAACAGTCTTCACCTTGACACAAATTCCAATGCAAGGAATAATACACACAATCTTCGATGAACCTGATCTCCACCTCTTCCACAAAAGCCCCCAAGGGCTTAACTCAGTAACGAACACCTACCAAGTCCAAGTAATGCTCAAACTTGGCTATAGGGAGTGACTATCAGCAGGATTGTCATGTGTACTAACTTTGCTCACTACAATATCACGACGAGCAATAATCTCACGCACAAAATGATACCGCACATCGATGTGCTTTGTTCTCTTATGAAACATCTGATCCTTTGTGAGGAAAATAGCACTCTGACTATCGCAAAAAACTGTTGTAATATGCAAATCTTCACTAAGTTTACCAAATAGTCCTTTCAACCAAATAGCTTCCTTACAAGCCTCTGTAATAGCCATGTACTCAGCCTCTGTAGTTGACAGTGCAACTGTAGTCTGCAAAGTAGCTTTCCAACTGAAAGCGCAACCACCAACAGTAAAAATATACCATGTAAGTGATCTCCTTTTATCAAGGTCTCCAGCAAAATCAGAATCTACATAATCGATGACTCCATCTCTAGTTCTCCCGAAAGCAAACAAATATCAGTAGTGCCACGTAAGTATCTGAAAATCCATTGGACCGCTTTTCAATGTTCTTTACCAGGATTCGCCATGTACCTACTAACTGCACTGACAGCATATGATAAATCTGGATGGGAACACAACATAGCATACATGAGAGATCCAACTGCATTAGAATATGGACCTCGTGATATATAATCAATCTCCTCATCTGATTGTGGAGATAAAGTAGATGAAAGTCTAAAATGAGCTGCTAATAGAGTAGTAACAGGTTTGGATTTTTGCATATTAAACATGCAGAGAACTTTCTCAATATAACCTTTCTGACTAAGGTACAATTTTTCCGCTTTTCTACTCTCAGAATCTCCATCCCAAGTATCTTTTTTGCCACTCCCAAATCTTTCATCTCAAACTCCTTACTAAGCTGCAATTTGACCTTTCTTATCTCTTATTTATCATTGGATGCTATTAACATATCATCAAGGTATAAGAGTAGGTAAACAAACGACCCATCAACACTCTTCCTAAAATAGACACAACTGTCATAACTGCTTCTTTTGAACCCATGGGTGGTCATAAACGAATCAAACCTCTTATACCATTGCTTGAGATTGCTTAAGGCCATAAAGAGACTTTTTCAACAAGCAAACAAAGTCTTTCTTTCCTGAGACTATAAAGTCCTCTGATTATTGCATGTATATGTCCTCCTCAAGCTCTCCATGCAAGAAAGCTGTCTTCACATCCAACTGCTCAAGCTCAAAATTGTGCATGGCAACGATACCAAGCAAAGCTCGAATCGAACTATGCTTTACAACTGGAGAAAACACATCTGTGAAGTCTACACCTGGAACCTGGTTATAGTCTTTTGCAACTAGTCTTGCTTTATATCTGGCTTTTTCAACTTCTGGTATTCCTTCCATTCTTTTAAACACCTTGGTTTAGGCTCCACTTTGGTAAGATATTGTCCGCTCTGAGCCCGCACCGGTACCCGCACGGTATTAAACACGGGGCTTTCCCCCAAAAGGCCTCTTACCAATGGAATTCCCAAGCCACTATATTAAACCCCTGGATCCCCCCACTTGGCCGATGTGGGACTATTCGAAAATCCCAACAATCATCCCCTCGAACTAGGACCACATCATGAGCCTCCCCTCGAACGATAATCCATCCACCGCCCTAACTGAGCTCCGACCAAGCGTACTCCATTTTGGCTGCCTCCCCGTGGCTAGGAAGGTCCATCCTTCTTGATGGCGTCGAGCCACTTCTGCTTGCGCCGAGCTTCGCCTCCGAGCTGAGAGAGTTCTCCATTAGCAATAGGCCGTGTCCGAGCTCTCCTTCAGCTCGGCACATGAATCCGCTTCGCCCTAAGTATTGCAGACAACCATACGCCGACATCCACATGTGGATCCGACTCGGGCTCGCCACGGTAGGCATCACTCTGTTCGTCATTTGGAGCGCTCCGTCCTTCTGTTCGGAAGAGCTCATCACCGCTCGGAAACACGTCGACTCTCATACGTCGGCACCAGAGGATCAAATACGTCGGCCGATCTGGGGTCCGGCTCTGATACCATGTTATTTTCCGGGTTTTAAACACCTTGGGCTTGGGCTCCACTTTGGTAAAGATATTGTTCGCTCTGGGCCCGCACCGGTACCCGCACGGTTTTAAACACGGGGCTTTTCCCAAAAGGCCTCTTACCAATAGAATTTCCAAGCCACTATATTAAACCTCCGGATCCCCCACTTGGCCGATGTGAGACTATTCGAAAATCCCAACACATTCTTTAGGGTCAAAAGAGTATGATTGGTCTCCACCGTCCTCAACGACGCCTAGATAGATGTCACGGTGATCACATAGCCCGGTTGAAGGCCCTCCATGGGTCATGTGGTCCAGTAAAAATGTCGACAAGTCCTGAAAACTGTTATCGGGCCATAATGGGCCCAACAGAACTGTGCGTAGGTCCTGACAAGCCCACAGGCTGCGAGCAGGCGTTAATGGGCCTGCATGGCAAGGGCAGGGCCCAACCGGTCCTGCAGGGCCTCAGCAGGGCTGCCATGACCTTGCAGGGGCTGCCACGGGACCGCGGTGAGGGAGGGAGTGTGCATCACCCCCATCTGGTTATCCGCAGTCTTTGCTATAGTTTTCCTTCAGATCCCGACTTGTGGTCCATTTCGAAGGTTAGAAAATTGCTGAAATTTTCCGGTGCGTCTCCTCACAAATTTGCTTCAACTTTGAAAAACCTTCTTCGATGAACTTAAATCAGATCATCCACTTTGCGATCGAATCCCTCTTCGAAGCTTCAACTTTCCTCGTCGCCATGTATCATAATGTTCTGATACCAAATTGATAGGATCTGCTAGGATTTTGATGGATAAAATTAGGGGTTTTGGTGAAAAGGTGTGATTTTTAGTGGAAATGTGTGATTTTTGGGTGTAATGGAGATGATTTGTGAGAAAGCTTGGATTTTTTATTGATATAAACTGAAATATAAAAAAGGATAGGTGAGTTCTTTCGAGAGATACAAGATAGGTGAGCTCTTTCGAGAAATATAAAAGAGGATACAAGAGTGAGATCTTTCGGAAGAAACTTGCTATCCTTTGGCTACGTTCCAGAGGTGGACTGCTCTCTCAAGCTTTTATTCGAGATGAAGCCGCAATCTCCAAAAAAGAGTTTCTTCTCCCAAGATTCAACCCACCTCTAACTCCCAAGCCATATTTAAATACTAAACTGAAAATAACAAAATAACAAAAATAACCATAAAGCTGAAAATTACTAAAGGGATTAATGTAGAGCAGGTGGCACCTGATCCAATGGATCAGGTGCAAGACACAAAAAGGTGGGACCAAGCGAGTACAAGCCCATGTGGGGGCTTGTACTTCCCACCTTTTTTGTCTTAGCACCTGATCCATTGGATCAGGTGCCACCTTTTCTACATTAAATCCATACTAAAAGACCCTTGGAAACTGAAAATTTACAAAAACACCCCTGACGGGCCAAACTTACAAAATGCATCAGCCACCTTAAGAAAAATAATCCCACAATGGAAGAAACAGAAAAAACTTGAGAACGTAAATTGAAAATTGTGCAGGAAAATGAAAACTATTAGCCCACACAAGGTTTGTGAATAAGTGACTGTCATCCCATCAATCTGATTGGGATGCCTCTAACTCTGACATGTGTCTTGGAAGTGGTAACAAAAATGTATTGCTCTGAGGTATATCAAGATTCAGTCTCCAGTTCATATTTCGTCGACCAATCCTTGAGTAACTCTTTTTTTAATGGCAGTTCCAAAAAACGTCACAAGTTTTATGTTCGACGTAGTATTACTTTCAAATCTCTTTTATTTGATAATTTTACTGGAAATCATGTAAATACAACATAAACTGAAACATTCTGGAGCTACAAAGATAGTTATTAAATCGTTAGCACCGCATAAAAACATTCCTCCTAAAGTAGCTGTTAATACGAATAACAGAGATTTTATTTTCTTTCTGTCTGAAACCTTGGCGAATTTCTAAAAAACGATAGGTTCGATACCTTGTTATAGAACTCGTGCTTTAGAGAAATATCAGACAAATAGGGAAAAAAGAAATCTTTTTCTGGTAACACAAAGAAGCATGGGTGGACCAAAATATGGGAAAATTGGGAGGGGGTATAATGGTGACAATCTGATGCTTTAGTGAATGGAATAGCTATAGCTAGTTAAACATAAAAGGATACAGTGAAAGTACACTTATTTAGAGGGCCGTACATATATTAAAATCACAAGTATGCTGACTAGTAATAAAACTACACAACCTGAATTCAAAGACAGAATAATCAGAAGTAGTATAGAGTTTCCTTTTTTTACACACTAAATTTCATGTTCAAAAAGGAATTCGCGGATTCTTTTTGGTAGTGAGTGAAATTTCATTTATAAAATATGATGCAATTTTGTAATATAAATATGCTAAGAATAGTATTGTATTTATTAAGTACATGCCCATACGGCTATCTATCTATACATACATCACACCTTTTATTGTAATTTCACTTGGGGCAACATGGTCACACTCCATCAAAATTCGGATTTTCAATATCAATATATTCAATGAAAAATTGAAACAGGATAATTCTATATATGAATATATACATAAGAGAGAGATCTGGCTTGGTATCTGGATAACAATTTCTGTTCTAGGGTTTACATATACACATACATGTTGTTATAATTGAAAAGGATTGATTATTGAAAAAAATGAATGAATACTGATTAGTCATAAATCAATAAAGCAACTAAATTGTAAATTCAGTTTGACTTACTATAATGGGAGAAAAAAAGAGAGCTTAAAATAGAGGCCAAAACTTCTACTATGAACTTAGGAAAGAATAGCTTGTGAGATACTGATATTTAGATGTTGGTGTCCACATTCTTTCCCACCAAGAGATCCTCACACAATACCTGGTATGCACACTGAAATCCATTTGTGTGTTTTTTGACACCTTGCTGCAACATAAGACGGGTCTTGATGATGTCAACAGGTGCAGTTACAAGTGTCCCAACTGTTCCAGCTATGCTGCTTGAACTTTAAACAAGCATAAAACAAAGTTAGTTAGCAAGAATAATCTATTTACTTATGTCTGCTACACGAAACATTCTCTTAATCTAAACAACAAAGAATTAGGAATTCCCTATACATGAGATGTAGATGAAAACCTTCTTCAAGGGGGGTCCACTTTAGCAAGGCCTGAATTAGAGGGGGGGGAGTTAAATTAATATATTAGAACAGATAATCTGATTAGTAGTAGACGGTAGCATGATATACTAAAGGGTTTTTCTCATATTAGTCCCTTAAATTATGTGTATTTTGATATTAGTCCCTTAAATCTTTTTAATTTGAATTTAGTCCCTTAAAGGGACTATTATGGTTAAAATTTAAACATTTAAGGGACTATTTAGATGATCAAAAGGGACTATTTAGGTTAACGTTAAACATTTAAGGGACTAAATTCAAATTACAAAGATTTAAGGGACTAATATCAAAATACACATAATTTAAGGGACTAATATGAGAAAAACCCTATACTAAAACATTTTGAAAGAATATAAAGTTGCAACTAAATAATTATAGTCAAAGATGGTGCACTGCATGAAGAACCTAACCTGCTTGCTCTCATCATATGTCGCCAATTGTGATGCAGTCAGAGCACTAGCTCTGGCCATTGCGGGGCCAACCCCTTTCCAAAGTGATCTCATCCCATCATTCGATACCATTTGACGAACCTCTTTAATGGGCCCCCTTCCAGAGTTGGAGTTCATTTGTAACCTCACCTATACAAAATTGCCATCCACTAAGTAACAAAAGTATAAACATGAAAAGAGTTATAGTATTTAAGATGAAAACATTACCTTTAGAACTTCTGTTGGATTAGTCAATGCAGTGGCAATGGCACCAGAAAATGCACCGGATGCAATTTTCACTATGATATTAGTCGAATCAAACATTAAGTCACAGATATACTTGCAAGGCTCATATAAGCCTAACCGGAGACCTCCATAAAGAACAGACCTAGTCAATGCTGGTGCAAGTCCCAGATATAGTGCCCCAGGCCCTTCAATCTTTACTATCCGGGCAAAAGTTTCTCCCTGTATAACATGTTATAAATGAGTTCTTACATTAAATAAAGCAGTGAAATTGATGAGATGGTCACACTAGATTGGAGATACCATTCCAATCAGACGACCCCTCTGTCCAGCAAGTTGCATCTGGAGTCTAACTTTGAGAACATCTGTTAATCAATTTGAAATTAGACAACATATATGAAGGAAGATAATTCAAAATGAGCATAAAGCATATTTAAATGAGTATTACTGGACCAATATTTGTACAACAACTCAACTTTGCAACTTGGCCTACGTTATGATAAGTAACTTTGCAGTGAGATGAAAATTTATTATATGAAATACAGTTAGAAGATACACACTTATCCAAACCAAGGTTTTAAGTCTCGGTTTCGGTTTCAGTATCATTCTTTTCAAAATTTAGGTTTCGGTATCGGTATCGTCTGTTTCGACGGTTTCGGAATCAAGTTTCGGTTTCGTCCGTATCGCCAGTTTCGGCAGTTTCGTTTCGGGTATCGGTTTCGGTTTCGGTTTCGGAGATACTTTAAATATGTATATAATATATAGACATAGTGATGGTTTTGGAGATTCTTAAATCTAAACATATCAAATACTATTAAATACTTAACAAACTAAAATATAAATAGTATACTATCAAATACTACATACTAAATAGATAAACTAAATTTGAGTTGGTAATCATATCAAATACTAAATACCTAAAGTTTGGTACGTAAATACTAAATATTAGAAAAATGAATAGATCCTAAAGCTTGCCTTGCGCACCCACCGTTTTACCTTGCGCACAAACCACTTATTTACAAGTTTGCCAAAAAAATTGCTGGGCATTGCTTTGCGCACCCACCATTTTGCTTTGCGCACATACCATTTATTTACAAGGTTGCCACAAAAAATCCGCTTGCTATGTGCACCGACTGTTTTACTCTACGCACATACCACTTATTTACAAGTTTGCCTTTTAAAAAACGCAGCCTCTCCTGAAAGGCGGCTCAGGCCTCTCTTTCTCTCTCTCTTTGCTCTTTGTCTCTCTCACGCTAGATGGTCGAGGTGGGGGCGGCAAGGCAAGAGGCGTGTTCGACGAGGCAGGAGGCGGGTTCGGCGAGGCGACGGCGCGATGCGGTAAGTTCAATTTTTTCATCTTCCTTTTTTTCCTTTTTCTTCTTTTTTTAGCAATTTGTTCTTGGTTTTGCCTCTTCGTCTAATTCTTCATTATTTTCAAGTCGAAACCCGATGGTTTTCTCCTCTCTTTTAACCGAGCTTTCTTTGCAACCTCTTGATTCACAAAAGTTTTTGGGTTTTTTAGAGAATTTTTATTTAATTACGCATTCTGCTTCCTCCATCTTCGTCCGATATTGAACGGTACCAGTCTGTCTCGGCCGAAACTGAACGGTATCGGTCAGTATCGGCAGGTATCGACCGAAACCGAACGGTACCCTTCAGTATCGGCCGATACCGAAACTAACCCCTAGTTTCGGTATCGTTACCCACCGATACCGATACGATACGGGCGATACACATGGGTATCGGCCGAAACCTCAAACTTTGATCCAAACACAACAAGTGTACTAATACACAATAGTTCCTAAGAAAATCGGGACAAACCAGTTAATCCAAATGACTGCTGAGAAATATTTTCTTACGTTGTCTATGTTATCATATATAACATATACTTTCAGAATTATTAAAAGATGAAATAAAGATTGAAGTTTAATTACAGGAAGCAATTTTAAGATCAAGTGTCAGATTGTATTGCAATACTTGCCTCTCTAGTGTTTTTTGGGTATATTCTCAACATATACCAGAATGCAAAAGCTTGCCTTTGTTGCACGATATGGTCAAATGAGCTGCAAAGTGCCTAGACAAATATAACTATATGCATAGTTGTTGACAACTCATAAACTCCAAAATGTTGTTGACTGCAAATGAAACTTGTCCAGCATTGGTTATTGAGAGCAGCTTCCTCGGGATCTCAGGAAGAAACAAAAAGTTTGCATGCAGATAATTTATAAAATAAAAGTAAAAAAGAAAAAACATCTGATTTTGATGTAGATGATTGCAAAGAGATGTATTGTGGCTCAGGACTGACATATTAGTTTATTCAAGCTCTATATTGTCAGCTAAGTCAAAGAAAATGTCTTTGATTGCAATGCAGCAGAAAACAAATAGTTAGAACCAGAATGTCATAGAAATTATGATCACAAAGCAACAGCAAAGAGAATCCAGATATGTAGTTTCAGTGGTTTGATGGAAATTAATTTATTGCACTTTTGAAGATTATGTTACTTTGAGATAGGCATTGACATGCACACAGGGGCGGAACTGTGTTGAAGCTGCCCTGGACAAAACTATAAAACTAAATTTTTTTATCATACCACAGAAGCATTTACTTGTTTCTTAATGGTTAATGCTCTGGTTTACACGACAAAAGATCATGGGTTTGAGTCACGATGCAGTCTTTTGTTTTTGTTTTTTATTTGTTTACTTACATTAGTTTGCATGGTGGGTGATAATTAACCACCAGCTTGTCTTGGTCCAATGTACAAGGCGTTTAACTACAAAACTGGAGCTACTGTAGTCATTTTTTTCTCTCTAATTTTTATTATTATTTGTTCCTTACAATATTTTGCGTGTTGGATGCTATAATTGACCATCATCTTCTTATGGCCTAATGAAGAAGGCGTTGAACTACAAAACCGGAGCTTTTGGGTTTGATCCCAACTATAGTCATTTTTTACTTGTTATTGTTTGTTATTTATTATCGTGTTTTTGCATGTTTTTCTGCATGTTTGGTATTATTTAACGTTTATTTTTTGGTTATTATCTTCTGTAAAAATATGATATAGCTTATTACGAGAGGGGAAGAGGGAAATAAGAACAGAAACATTTTTTGCATGTTTAATTTTTGTTATGAGTTTTTTGTAAACTTATGATATTACTTGTTATACGAAAGGGTAAGATGGTAAGATGGAAATGAGAGCATAAACATTTTTTTTCAAATGTCCAAGCATTTGGATATTATTTAACATTTAATTTTTTGTTGCATGTTACTTATTAATGTCTAATTTTACATGTTTTTTTTAAATTTCTGTATAATATCTTTTTTCGTCCGGGGCGAAAAAAATTCCTGGTTACGCCACTGCATGCACGGTCATGCATGCTCTGGTGAAACATGATAGATATGGGTGCTAACAGTTCAACATGGAACAGATGATTGTACAAGTGTTTTCAAAGATGAAACACATTGAGTTTGTACCAAATGGTACAATTATTTGCAACTCCATGTTGGTCAGGCTCACTAAATGCAAACCAAGGTGATGATTTTTGGTTTTTCCGTTGGCAGTTCGAGTGCCAAATTAAGAAGGTGTGTGCTTTTGGCTCACATCAAAGTTGTGCACATTCTTTATATTTTATCGAATCCCAAGATATAATAAGGTTCTAAAGTGATCTCAGTCCAGTACTAATGTCTCACTGCTGACTTCTTAACATAAAAAGGGTCCATGTAGACAACTTCGTGTAACCATAAACCCTAAAATCTAACATTCCTCACAAAGAAAACCTTAGATGCATATTACATGTCAGATTTGTAGTCACAGGTAGCAATGTACCTCAGAGAAACTTTCTTCTATCTTGTTAAAAAATGCTGTCATATCTCAATAAATGTGGTTTCCCCCATAATAATGAGATCCATTATATATGTTGTGGTCTCATGGTATCAGAATGCATTGTCACTTATCCAACCATTCACACTCCGTCCTAAACAAGAAATAATGTTTCGTATCTGTTTGCCGTTTTGATCCTGGTTTCATTGAGCAAAATGTAATTCGTACCATCCAGCTTCAATCAATTTTAATAAATAGCAAGTTTCCGATGAAACATGTCGAAACCTAAAGAAAATTCAAAAATGAAGGAATAAGGAGGGAAAATACTAATGTTTGTAACATATCCCTCCAATGTCTATCACTATATAAATTTCATAAATCGTAATTTATTATATTTTGATGTATTTTAAATATAACGTTAATTATGGTCTCAATTTAACTTTGCATTTACAACTTTTATATTAATTTGGATTAATATTTGGGTTAACTAGACATGCACTTTAAGCTGAGTTCAACTGATTAGCATCCACTTAGTGTACACATATTCCTTATGCACTCCATGGGCACCACATATGCAGACAACTTGAGATGACAAGTCAAGTGGTTATAGACATGTAGTTAATATAATTTTGCACACGAGAATAGAAAACAAAATCTCCAAATGGAACCCTCAAAACCAACCTGGCAAAACCGTTAATCTAAAAAGGATCTGAAACTGAAGCTGAAACTAAGTTCTCAAACATTGATCCTCAATGCATAAGGAATTATCTCAACCAAGTAACTTGTCCTATTAGACATGCGACATAACACATCCAATTTCCATCACAGATAAAGCAACATTGTGTTACTTTTTAGCTTCTAAATATATTGTTCAACCATATATATATATATATATATATATATATATATATATATATATATATATAGGTTGACTAGGATCCATTCCGATGCATCAAACATGCGGATCCATCCAAGTGGAATTTAAAGCTAGACAATGTAAATAGAAAACCCGATCGTTGGATGTCATCTAACATGTCTAAACTAGCTCCAAACAAAATTTCAACTAATTTGGACATGTTTTGCCCATGCATCAAGTGGTTGCAAAATCGATGTTTTTGAATAGTTATAAACTCGGCTAATTTTGCAACCACTTGATGCATGGGCAAAACATGTCCAAATTAGTTGAAATTTTGTTTGGAGCTAGTTTAGACATGTTAGATGACATCCAACGGTCGGGTTTTCTATTTACATTGTCTAGCTTTAAATTCCACTTGGATGGATCCACATGTTTGATCCATCGGAATGGATCCTAGTCAACATATATATATATATATATATATAAGGCGTGTGATTGATGCACTAGTCGACTTCTTGACTTCTGTATTAACCTTCACGTTAGATTTAAGCTACTTAACCACTCAAGTCCGATTGCTTGGTTGCTTTACAGTAAGCACACCAATGTTTTAAAAAGTGGAGGCAAAGGCAGGGATGCCAGGCTAGCACCTAGGGTGCAAAGGCCTAGGCAAGGCCCATGTGTTTTTTAATTTCATAAAACTAAACCTATACGAGCATTCAAAAATATGTTAATATTTTGAAATTTTAAAATTATTTTAATAGAAATAAAAGTATATTATATCATATTTAATATTTTTACTATTCAATTTTTCAACTATAAACCATGGTTTGAGGTATCGCCTGATACCTCTTGGTATCGGGCGTATCGGACCGGTACCGTCCAGTACCGGTCCGAAACGGCAGCATAAAATCGGTATCGGCCGAAACCCTAGGGTTTCGGCCGAATTCGCCCAGTATCGGACGAAACTGGCCGAAACCCTAGGGTTTCGGCCAGCAAATGGGTAAGAAACTGGCCAAAATCAAAAAAAAGAGGAGGAAGAAGAAGAAACTGGAAAAAACGAAAAATTGAACTTACCTCGCCGCGCCGCCTCGCCGTCGCCTGCCGCCAGATGTCGCCTGATGCCGCTGATGCCGCTTCCGTGAGAGAATGAGAGAGGGGGGGACCGCGAGAGAGAGGGGGGACCGAGAGAGAGAGAGAGAGAGAGAGAGAGAGAGAGAGAGAGAATGCGTGCGAGAGAGAATGCCTGCGAGAGAGAAATAAGAATATTTTGAATGGTAAACTTGTAAATAAGTTAAATGTGTAGAGGAAGATATTTTATGGCAACTTTGTAAATAAGTGATATGTGCACAAAGCAAAATGGTAGGTACGCAAAGCAACTCCAAGGCAAACTTGCAAATAAGTGATACGTGCGCAAAGTAAAACGGTGGGTGTGCAAGACAAAATTCTAGCTACTTTAGTTTTTTATATATCTAACAGATTTTATGTATTTAAAACTACCGATACTGACCAACCGAAACCCACGTCCGATACCGCCGAAACGGACGATACCGATACCGAAACTTAAATTTTCGAGAGAGCGATACCCTCTCCGAAACCGATACCTAAAACCTTGCTATAAACAAGTTAAACAATAAAAAAACTTGTTTAGGTGCTATCCAAATGTTTTTCCTTAAACATAAACCAATATGACCGTTAAAATTTTAAGAAAAAATATACTAAATTCTATGACTTATATCAAATACAATAAAAGTGTAACACAAATATCATATTTAATATTCTGATATTCAAGTTTTTCTTATAAACATTTTAAAAGTGAGCGGGTTAGGTGGGCAGACCGGCCCAGGAGGTGCCTATGTTACTTGGGTGAGCTAGGCACCCATTTAGGGTGTGCTTGTTTAGGGGGGGGGGGCACCTAACCCACTTGAGCGAACGCCTAAGCGGCCACCTAGCATGCACAGGCACTCGTGGGTAGCTAGCCCATCTAGAAAAAAGACTGAGTCTTGAGCGGGTGGTAAAGAGGGGGCCTAGGACTAGGCGGCCGCCTAGGTCCCCCTCGACGGTGATTTTTAAAATAATGGAACATACCTAGATTTGATTGATAGTGTCATACAAGTCCATCTATATAGCAATGGCTAAAAGAATAGAAGTCGTTCATCTGGAGTCAGACTTTTTTTCCTTAGTCTATGCTCTTGGCTATGCTATCACAATACCGGTTATCGACTTAAGAAATTGATAGTTTAAACAAAGACAAAAGTTGATGTTATTAGAATTTGATTCCTCGTAAAAATGGTAGCATCTTTCATTCTGCTGATTAACAATAGTTGTATATGCATAAACATCATGAAGGAGCATGATACTAAACTTAGAAACACATACATTTTACTATTACGCAGAGAATGCTTAATCATGACGACATCTTTGAATGCATGTTGTCTATCCATATTATTACAAAAGAAGTTGCCCACTTGTTGTCATGCATGGCAAATTTAAGAGCTCTCGCTGCTAGTCAACTGGCTGAACCAAAATAACCTTTTTTTAACATTGGGCTAAGCCTTCATTCAAAACATAGTGATTGTACATAGTAGATGCCCCTGAAAGTCAGTCAAGCCTTCAAAAACAACAAACAGTAATAATCACCATTCAAGTAATTTCACAAAGTAAATTTCTAGATAACGATCTAAACAGGCCCATCATTCAAGTTGAATCAATAAAAATTACCCAAAAAAAAACTGGATCCCTTCAAAGTTTAACTACTTGATATTATGGGAAGTGCGTTGAGCACCTACCGTTTTACTCCATCCACATACCGCTAAAGTGATTTTTTAATAACGAAACTAAAAGTTAAAAACCCCAGAAATACCCCTGCGAAATTACTCTGCACACAGACCAAACCAAATTGCTCAATGCGCACAACGGGGACAATTTTTTGCCTGATGTGCGGGTGAGTAAAAAAAGTTTACTCCACAAAATTACTCATCGCGCACAATAGGCAAAAAAATTGCATATTGTGTGCGCTGAATAAAATTGGTTGCATTGGCAAAATTACTCACATTGCACAACAGGCAAACTCTTTGACTGTTATGCACAGTGAGTAATTTGTGTCATTGCATCCAATTTTACTCACCGCGCACAATAGGCAAAAATGATGCGTAATTATCTGTAGTGCCAGCCGAAATTACTTACCACGCGCAACTGTTAAAATAATTTAGTGTGCACAATAGGCAAAAAATTTGTCTGTTGTGCACGGTGACAAATTTTGTTGAGTGAATCAATTTTTACTCATCGTGCATATTAGGCAAACTTTTTGCATTTGTGCGTTGTATTAAAAATTGATTCACTCACCAAAATTTCTCACCGGGCACGCCAGTGAACAAAACCACTATTTGAATATCAACGGTCTCAAAAGCGAACCGACTTTGTTGCAACGTGCGAATAGCAAAGAGCTAAGGTTTGATATTTTCCAAATAATTCCACAGACTTAATTAAGCACAAAAGACATCCGGAGATTTCTACCAATATCAAAAGGAGAACTTCGTGAGCAACATAATTAGGGTATTGGGTGAGATATGAGGGAAAGTTAATGCACAAACAAAAATTTCTCAAGCACAAAAAATTTTGCATGTTGTGTGCGTTAAGTAAAAAATTGATACAATACACGATAATACTCACCACGCACAACGTGCAAAAGTTGTCTGTTTTGCGTGATGAGTAATATTATGCAGTGTATCAAGTTTTATTAAACGCGCACAACATACAAAAATTTTACATGTGCGCGTTGAGTAAAATTTGATACACTACACAATATTACTTACCGTGCACAACAAGCAAAATTTTTACCCGTTGTGCATGGTAAGTAATATTTGTTTTCACTGTCCATAATTGCTCAATGCGCACAATATACACAAATTTTGCATGTTGTGCGCGCTAAGTAAAAATTGATACAATGCACAATAATACTCACTATGCACACCAGGAAAAAAATTTACCATTTGTGCGCGGTGAGTAATATTGTACAGTGTATCAAGTTTTACTTAACACACACAACAGATAAAAAGTTTTGCATGTTGTGCGTTGCATGTTACCTGTTGACTTGTGCGTGTTGAGTAAAACTTGATTCATTATACAATATTACTCACCGGGCACAGATAAAAAATTTGTCCGTTGTGCGCGATGAGTAATATTTGTTTTCACTGTCGACAATTGTTCAACACGCACAACATGCACAAATTTTGCATGTTGTGCGCGTTGAGTAAATTTTTATACGCAGTAAATTTTTACTCAACACGAACAACGGGCAAAAATGTTGCATGTTGTACGTGTTGAGAAAATATTGATCCACAACCAAATTTACTCCCCGAGCACAACAATAAAAAATCTTTTCATGTTGTGCGTAGTTCGTAGAATTAATTCCCTTTGCAAAAACCGCTCGTGCCCTAAAAAATTTCTTCGCGATCTACCTATTTCACGTTCTTCATCCCATACAAAAACTTGATCGACAAACTTTTACCATGATTCGAATTCTCCTTTAGTCAATAACAGTCAATAAGTATAGTCAATAAGTATATATTTTAACTTTGTTTTATGATTGCACTAACTGAATTAATGGTGTTTTGGTTTAAGGGTATTTCGGTATACCCGGTTGTGCGCTGAGCAAAATCTTAAATAATAATATTTTATTGATGCGTGCGCGGAGTATCAATAGTAAACACTGCAGCGGTATGTGCGTGGAGTAAAACGGTAGGTGCGCAAAGCATTCCTTGATATTATACTATTGATACCCCAATTGTTCGAAGCTAATTCGGATTCCAGATATATCAAACAAATGGGTAAGAAACAATTCAAGGCACAAGATTGGATTTTGAGGATTGCCCAAGACCAAAAACTCAGGCTCTATCAAATTAAACCAGCATTAAGAATTTTCATATTCTATCAACCACCCAACAAATAAAATCAATAAAATGATGGGAAAATGCTAGGGAAGAAATTGGAGACCTAGAGGATGAGTGCAGGAGGTGGCAACAGCAACAGCCGCCCCACTCGTTGAGAAATGGTAAAATGCGTACTTCACCCCCCTCTCGTTCATCCCTGAAATCAAAATCAAATTTTTTGTTAACAGATCATCAATAATATAAAAAAATCTAAAGGACTGAAAATTTTAAAAAAAATAGAAAAATTACCAGATGGCTTTGAAAGATTTGATGCCTTTTTTGATTCTTCTCGCATCATTGCCATTATTAATGATCATCCCCGCCTCCTCATTCAGTTGGAGGTTTTATTTGTTGGGGTTTTCAAATTTTTTTTTGGGTTTTTTTTGTTTTGATTTGGGGAGCTGACCCTTTTTTAACGTTCGGACAGGAGGAATTGCGAGAGCCTGCGTCACTAAAAACTGCCGATTATTACGCCCAATTCGACGGACCGTTGGATTCTCAAGTTGTCCATCGGCCCGGTCCGGCCGGGCTTTGGCCGGGCCACGGGCCGGGCCCGGCCTGGGAGGGCTCCATAGGTCGGAAGCCCGGCCTGTGGTCCAGACCCAGTTGGGCTTTTAATTTAAAAAAATATAATATTTTTAAGTTTCTTTTAAGAAATGAAAACAATATTTACACATAATATATAATCTATTTTATAAAGGATGAAGATTTTGAATTTTATCATACTAGGACAAAGCTTTGTCGTACGTGATAAGTTTGTCCTAGGTGGCAATGATAATTTTGGGGAGACTTAAATTTTGCATTCTATAAAGGATGAAGATTTTGAATCTTATCCTACTATATCAAAGATTTGTCCTACGTGGCAAGTTTGTCCTAAGTGGCAATGACAATTTTGGGGAGACTTAAACTTTGGGTGAAAACTTAAATTTAAGGGGAAACTTGAAATTTTGGGGGAAAACTTGAAATTTGTGGAAACTTGAAATTGGGGGGGACTCAGCTATTAAATAAACCGTGTCCTATGAGCATGTGTAATGCCTAGTATTTATAGATAGTATAACTAGTCATTGCCCGTACCCATAGGGCACGGTTTATTCAATGGCCGAGTCCTCCCAACAAATTTCAAGTTACCCCAAATTTCAAGTTTTCTCCCAAAATTTAAGTTTCCCCCAAAATAAATAGTTTTCCTCCCAAAATTTAAAAGCTTCCCCCTAAAACTCTGTCCTAGTCATTATCCTAGTCATCAAGCCTGTATCCTAGTCATAAGCCCCTTTATCCTAGTCACTTGTCGTACTGGGAAAAAATTCAAAATCTTCATCAAATATAGAATAGATTTTTTTTAAAGATAGATAGTTTTTTTAAACCATAGTATGTTATAAAAAAATTACAAAATAGATAATATTTTGTAATTTAAAAAACTCCTCTTTCTTACAAATAGATAAAAAAAATATTAAATCGGCCCGGGCCTGTTTGCGGCTTGGCCACGGGCCGGCCCCAGCTCGTCCACGGGTCTGTCTGACCTGGCCCGTCGGACCGAAAAATCGCCGGAAGCCCGGCCCTTGCGCCAAGCCGGGCCGCGGACTTTCGGGCCGTTTGGTCACCTTGAGATTCTGTTTTTCCTCTTTTTCTACAAGGAAATTCAAATCAAAATTGAATGGGTCAATAAATATAATATGCACATGTCTAACAACTAATATATACCATTTGTATACCTTTTTCTAAAATATATATGCCTTCTTTCTTGCAGGCTTGGATATGCCCAGCTAAGCCTCAAAGACTATCAGCAGTCCCTTCCATTAATTCAAAGATCATGAAATATAGAATGGCTTTGTATTGTGGGAGTTGTTTGCCATTTCCTTTGCTCTCAAGCCATTGTATAGAAATCCTACACAATATCAATTTCCTGAGATTTGTTTATTTTATTTTTTTGCGTGCATGATCACAATTTGACCACCTCATGAACTTGTCACTGGAAGTCTCCAAAGAGCCACCTTGTGATGAGGAGACCTCCCATGGAATTGCTTTGCTTAGTTGTTTTGGACACTCAAGAGAATTTAGAACTTGCTGGTCTGGTTGCTTGTTAGACCAATGTATGGATGTTATGCTTGGTCAAATTAATATTTCTAACCATATTTGTAGATGAGAATAGTTCTTAGCACGTAGATGCCCAATTAATAATTTATAGATATCAATTTCATTCAAAATTTTCCAATGTGGGCTATTTTATTTTCAACAATGTTGGTTAGATGTGCAAGCCTCAAAGTTTGCCATTTAGATACCAACATAATACTTGAGCAACATGCATCCCATTTTACATCCATGTATGGGAACCAGCGAAACTATACTCCTTTTGTTTCGGAGTAAATCCGCACATCAGATGTGAGTGTGTATGTTGTTGAGACCTTCGGCAACAATAGCTGGGGTGCGCTGCTGATGGGTGATTGGACGAGCTGATCCCGAGATGACCGGACCTGATCCGAGCTATGGAAGTCAGAGTTATCTTCCAGCTATATGCAACACAGGAAACTAGTCAGGGGGTCGGATCAAGGGGTCCGACCAAATCCCATCCAATGCTTAAGTCGGTGGCTGACTCGAAGAGGTTCGGTGAACCCATGCCTGACCTGTTGGGAGGTCGTCTCCGCTAGTTCTCGGACCAAGCTATGGTGGAAATAAAAAATATGCGGATCAGATGTCGTGTATAGGAATATCTGAGTGTAGGATCTCATAGATTCATCTCCCTCTCCCCTTGGCTCAAGGAGTTCTTATAGACGGGCCATTGCATGGTAACGTCCGAGTTAATAAAGTTGTTTTATTGTCGACATTAATGAGGAGGCATTGTTGAGGAGTACCGGTCATCATTGACAAAGAGTAACGGTCGCCATGAATGCAAGCAAAATATGAAGGCATGCCATAATTGTTGTAACACTTTCAGAAACACCACCTAGAGATGATTTTCAAGTGTGCCAAGCATTAAACGACCAAAAAAAGAAAACAATAGAAGAATATGTAATCTTTTATGCTGACTTTGAAATTGTTTTTAAATGATGAACTGACCTAGTCATGTAGCTGACAGTGTCGTATGTGCATTGTCATTCTAATTGCTTCAAATTGTTTAATGAAATTCAACTCAATGGCCTTAAAATTCTCATTAAAGACTGGAAAATAGGAGTTACTAGCGTGCAAGCTTATATTATCTATTGTGTTTGACCTCTGATTTGTGTTGAACAAGATTACAGTTGCATGCACCTGACAAATTCAATCGGGCAAGCTTCC
Source organism: Scilla litardierei (assembly GCA_030789695.1). Lineage (NCBI taxonomy): Eukaryota > Viridiplantae > Streptophyta > Magnoliopsida > Asparagales > Asparagaceae > Scilla > Scilla litardierei. The sequence goes on along the minus strand of CM061137.1, from coordinate 9,818,819 downwards.
AAATTCTGGATTCAAGCAATTTTTTTTTATTTAGTTCATATCATGTATTTGAACCCATGTTAACTAAATCATACACTTAGCATGTGATACCTACTAACCATACTTACATGTATCCTTTGCACACCAACATTTTTCGACACCCGAAGCCTCATCCCTCGCCGACGCTCGGGACCCGCAATGCCGGGCCGCGTTTCCGTACCCGACAGATGGCCAATAAGTGTGATCATTAGATTATTTTCAGAATTGCAACACAAGGACAGCTAAGTGAGCCCTTTTTAATTTAACTAAGCCACCATTAAGGCCACTTTTTCCCATAAAGAGAGCAACAAGCAAGTAGAATATGTATATGAATCCTCTTTATTCTCCACTACTGTTTCTGTCAAATGTGTTTGATTCCATGTCTCTATCCTCAAGGATATATTGGAGCCCTGGCAAATATCCATGGATTATATTTTGTCTGCAAACTTTATCTCTGAAAAATATGAAGGATACACAATATTCTGAAAGACTATTAAGTGCATCCTATGCTCACCAAAGGTTGAGAATATGTATATGAATCATTCTCATTGACTCTATCGTAAGAGCCGGCCTAATGTAGCAAGATGTCATTACCAAAGTCGTCGCCATATTTAAATCGGTAGGAAGAAATCTAAAATTCCAAGGACTAATTTTGATCAGAGAAGTTAATTAACTAAGAGATTGCTTGATTCTTTGGGTGTTGAAGTGTTAAATGCAGCAATTTTTGCCAAGTTATTGTCAAGGGCAATGAAGTCAAGTTGAGGATACTTGTCAATGCCCATTGGTTTATGGAATTAAACTAAGTGATCCAACAACCTAGTGACTACACACACTCATTCCATGGACAAAGTGCTCACCATCTCCTTTTTTCTGTTTCTTGATTTTTTATTAAAAAATATTTTAAAAAGAGTCCAGTGAGATTTGCATTGCCACATATAAAGAATTGCCCATCTGAGCAACACGATTATATACCGCGATACAACCGAAGGAGGAAGGAAGAAGAAGGGTTAACGAAGCGGGGTTTCTTGCAAACAGTCTCATGGGGCCTCAGAGATCAGCTCTCCTCTTTGTTCTTGTTGTAGCTGCATCTCTTCTCTCAGCTTCCCTTGCAGGTTGGTTTCATTCATGATGATGCTTCTTTGATGGTTGTTTTGTATTTGAGAAAAATTTGGTGAAAATTTGGAAGGCAATATCAAGATGTATGATATATATATCATATGATTATTGAAGTTTATGAAACTTTTTATGATCTTATACATCCAAACTATTCTTTTTTTGCAGACGGGCAACGAAAACTTATCGTCCATATTTCTCGGCCACACGTGGGATCAGCAGTAGAGGTACTTAGATTAATGAAACTATATTGATCATATCTATGGCTAAAACAAACTTCTATCTCAAACAAATTCTAAAACCCTAACGATGCTCTTGAACTTTCAGGGATATTATAAAAAGCAAGCGGACCGCGAAGAACCCTTTGTTGTCGCTCATCCAAGGATTCTCACAGTGAAAACAAACGACTACGGAAGCTACGATCCATCTCCAGCTCTTGCCAAGCCTCCTTTCAAGCTCATACCTAACTGAAGTTGAAGATATTTGCGTCCGGGGTCACAAAATATCCAAATAAAGGAGAATTATAAGATCCATGGGAAGCAACTTAGCTAGGTACCAGATCATCGTGTATGTATACTGAGAGAGATGTATAATATTTTTAGCATGAAATACTAGCTGCTTGTAATATATTTCTTGCCTAATATTGTGGCTCAACTCATGGAATTTGGTTCAGTGTGATACAATCAAAATTATCAGATATTCAACAAGTAGACGCGCTTGACAAATTGTTTGAGTGTGATGAATAAATATGAAATATTCTCTGATTTGGCTAAAGAGAATACTGGCATGTCAATCTGCAATATAAATAAATATGACACAATATTGCATAAGTTATTAGATATTCCCATATAAGGGAAACATATGTTTAATATGTAGACATGTATACCGTGGTATCAACAAATCCGAATGTCGACTATATTAAGACTGCGGCTATATATTGCTTGAGGGAATATCCAAACTTCACCATGATATTCCTTATCCAAACATGTGTCGCTTATAACTTTATGTGCGCTATCATGCATGTGTTGGACATGTAAGTGTATTTCTACAACTTAAAGTCATTGACTACTTCTTTAGTCTCATATTGAAAATGAACAAAAAATTAGTATTATTTATATGAGAATAATGGGTATCATATGACAATAAAGTCATCTCCTTATACACCATGACACAAAAAGTGGGGTGGTACATGCCCACATGGGTTTGTACTTGTTGTACGACCCCACTTTTTGTGTCTTGTATATGAGGAGATGCTTTCCATGTCATATAATACCCATTATTCTCTATTTATATTAAAACTCTATCTTTTGTATTATTAGGCTTCTAGAATGTGCTTGAAATAGGAGGTTGCTCACGTGCACATGCATGAACCCAAGGAGGAGCAATGCAAAATAGGTTGGTTGATCCAGAAACATATTAACCGAGTGTACGAGTGTGTATGAGCGCATGGGGTGCAAATCATAGACCAGGGCCTCGCGGGTGTATGTGAACTGGGCGTCGTTGGAAACTCGTTTGCTTAGACAACATTGCCTTAACCTTGTACATATCAAAAGACCATAACTTCGAATTTTTGAAGATGGACAGAGATGTGGAGTACTTTTCTTGTGTTATGGTATTATATATATTGGATGATCTATTTTACATTTGAGGCATTTATCCAATGTGGCAGGGTTTGTCACATGTTACAATGTCACATCATCACATGAGATGTCACACCCCCCCCCCCCCCCCCCCCCCCCCCCCAAACCACAAAAAAAAGGACCCAAAAACCATTCCAAAAACCCCAAAACACACCCAAATTCAAAGAACCCCTAGCTCAAACACCACCCAAATACAAACCTAGCTAACTTCACAACCCTCAATCAAAAAACTCCAAAACTGTTCACCAAGACGATACCCACACACGTACACATTCTTCCAATTTGAACCATTTTGTGTTCTGCATCATGATTGTGTGATGGGTCACGGGTTATCTCTGGCATACATACATACAAAAGGAGCATAGTTATTAATATTATGTATGTTGGAGCATGTACATACAAAATGACTTCAAAATTCTGGACCATTGGCAGATACAGTTGTAAAATAATTCAAATGCATCATGCAAGTTGTTATTCTTATGACATAGCATGTAGACTTAGTCAATGGCAACCATGCTTCTATGTAATTGATATTAGAAAAGATTACACCTTTCATGCCTAACATTCCATTTGCAATTTAATACTTTAAGACACCATACTTTCTAAGAAGACTAGTTTTCATGTTCAGCACCAAAGTAAGCCGTAGAGTGGACGGGGGAGGAAACATCAATAATGCCCGCTTGGGCTAGGTTCGACTAGATCATGGCTTACACCAAATCTTATTCTAACGAACCCTGACCCCAACCCTAATCCCATCGCACGATGCACCTCAACGTTGAAAAGCAATAGATGCCTAGCCTCTCAACGTCGAAAAGCATAAAAGAGATGCCAACAGAAATAGGTTCCTTCCAATGCCTTGGCCAACATCATTTCTATAGAATGTTCATATTCTCAGACAAGCAGCCACACAAAAATGCCATCCCGAGGATATTCCTCATATGGTACTTATGCTTGGTCGGCGAATACATGTCAACATACATGTCAACTAAACTAGAAAAATTGTCAACGACAACGAATAAATTCCATGAAATCGGCAAAAAATCATTTAGGTACCAACATGGCTCCTTGCAGGAAAGAGCGAGAAATGCTCAAAGTTTGCGCTACACTGATAACCTGCAGGCATCAGATACTTTCTCAGCACCAAGTGATGATACTGGCAGAAGGTCAAAAGATAACAATGGAAAACAAAAAAAATTTGGTTGTTAAAATGTCATGTAACAACCCTTTGGCACACAAAGTCCACCCCCAAAGACCTGTTTCTTGAAAGCAAGTATGCCCATCATTGACCTCTAACCACCCCACTAATGATGAATGTATGAAAATCAAGTTCCAAAATAATAACAATGTTAAAGTTTATGACTTTGCCATCAGTCTTACAAACAAGTATTTGCAAAGAATTCTATGATGTATTATAGATAAAGGGCCTCATGTAGTCATCCTAAACTGAAAGCCTTAGATTCCATTATGAGATGCATCCAAACATCTGAAAGAGAAGCAAGAAACTTGGCGAAACTCATACAATATTACATCAGATGGGAAACAATATCTACCATTTACAGCATATCAAAAACAATATCTCATACAATATTCCATTCTCAGTGAGAGATCAGTCTTACTCTCCATTGCCTCGGATGGGTCTAAAGTGACAGAAGCAGGGATATGCGTCGGTACTACTGCTTGTATTACATGGCACCTAAGGCCATACATTCTATACTCTTTCTCACAGGTGAGCAGCATCTCTTTGTGCAAGAGCAGTTTCCTTTTGACCTCCCACCATTGTCGCGTCATTCAGTGGATGATGAAGCGGCAGTTCCATTGATGGTATTATAGGTCTCAGTGGAACAAGTGTGATTTGAATTGGTTGAGGACCATGAATAGGGGGATTAACATTTGACTTGAGAATAGGAGAAGGTTGAAATAAGCTAGTAAGTTTCATCACCTGTATGAACTGCACATCATGCCTGAGTCAAATAAAAACATAGCAGCGTACATCGAACAATCAGTTCTTGGCTTGGAAGAAGCCCAAAATATGAATTATGTTAAATCCATGGCATGAAAAATTACATTTAAACATCTGCCCACATATTAGAAACTTTTGAGAAAATTTACTCAGCCTGTTGTGCAGTGAATTCTATATTGAACATGAGCTTATCACCACCAGAGTCATTGCCCATGATTGTCTTCTTGAAGGTCCCCTCTGAAAAGAGGCAAGCAATCCATATGAACCTTGAAACGGACCTGGAAAAATGGCTCCGCATTCATTGAAGTTCAGAAACACACAAAATTCCATAGGAAAAATAATAATAACTCACAAGCAAAATTGTAGTTACAGTATCTTAATTTTATAATTGCTGGTATAAAAATAGAAAGCCAACATTAGTATAAATATCAAAGTAGAACCTGCGCAGGGTAGGACCCACCGAATGCAGCTGGCTCAAGTTTCATCCCCCCATCTGATGTTACTTTGTAAATTCCATACAGAAGCTTTGCATCAAAATCATATAGGAAGAGCTTGAGACCCGGCTTGATCATAGCCACGATATCCTTCTTACTTGTTGGAAGGCCCGTGACCATGTAACGGAAGCAATCTACTTCAGTTTTTGCACATGAATACCATCCCATCAATTTTTCCTTTGTTTCCTGCATCTCATTGTTCCTTTACCTGTGTATTATCACTCTCCTTGTTCCTTTCTTTGCTTCTATCCACATTGTTGGCTCTCTCAGCCTGGGTATTATTACTCTCCTTCTTGTTCTTATCTTTGCTTCCATCCACAGTGTTGGCAAAAAGAGCAAAGAATCACTGAAAAAAAAATATGATAAAGAGATATGGTCATGGAATCTCATGTATAGAACCTACAAAGTATAAAGCCTTCACTAGGTAACTTTAAAGCATCACATAAATTGAAAAAAAGTCCAGCACAAGAAACTTCCAGACATGTTGCACCACATGCTGACGAGCTAAATGAGAAAATCAGCTTAAGCACAGCGGGGACAGATGAGGATTATGATGATGTTCTGGCATTCAAAAATAACCACGAAGCCAACATGCATGCATCATGCCTCAATTCATGTACACATATTTAGTCATTGCTTTTTATTATATTGTTACAGAAGATGCAACTACCAAACATATTTTAGGTATTTTTGGTCAGCTTAAATTATTTATGCATTCAGTTATTGTGAACCACAGAACCTTTTATCATCGTCATTGCATATATGTAACTACTACAAACTAGTGAACTATCAAATATGACCATCACTCTCAGCTCGCTTAAAACCTTTATCAATATTTCAACAAGAAGATTGATATTTGATTATAATCAATGTCATACAACAGGAAATATTGAATTTTTTCCCCTAATGCGGCATTCATACATTCAAAAGGTCTGTTTTTATGCAAAGACCAACTTTGCTAATGACCCTTAAAAAGGGGTGTCTCAGAAGATCTCATGGCTATTATCGGAGTCGTGATAGCTTGAAAAATTCAATATCAGATGTCAGATATCAGAAATACTTGTAAAATATATGGGTGTCATATGAGATGCATATAAATATCTGGGTGTCATATGAGATGCTAAAATGCATCTCATATGCATGTCATATACATGTCTAACTATATATAAATGATCTAAACTCATATAAAGAATGTTTAGAGTGAAATTATATCAATAAATCGCATTAAAATATAAATTCATAACCACTAATTAACTTAATTAATGAGTTTAGTTAAAAAGAAAATCCAACCACTTCTTTTGACCAAAATTGCGACCGGCATATTGGCTTGTAGCCCAAACATCAACAGCATCATCGCCAAAATACCACACACCAAGGCGAGTGGCCGTAAGGGAAAGTAACAAAATTCCAGCTAGCATATCTGAAATATTAGCGAAATTTAGAACACTGATGGCTAGTGAAGGCTCCAATGCATCAGCCATTTTTTTGGGCAATTACCCGCACTAGTAAAGGCTTTGATTGATCTTTCTAGTATTATGACTATTAAGACAAGTTTCATCTCATATCCATTGTACCCTATTGGTTTCCTAGTAGGGAGAGAATTTGAACACTTTATATTTTCTCATGAAGTACAACATAAATAACAGTTTGCTTTAAATAAAAAATAAAAGCCACAGTTTTTCCAACTTCGATCTTTTTTCTTACACCCCAAGGTATCCTCTTCTTTACCGACAGCAACAATTAGCAGAAAGGAGCATGTAGTGACACATAAATCAGTGTGGAACACTTTAAACTGCTGTGTTATATTTTATTTTTCTCATTAACAACATAATAGCAATCGTTACAATAATGCATAAGCTTGAAATAAAGAGCAAGCCAGTAATAGAGCCTACAAACTTCATTGGTCAGTAAACAATAGAAATGTAGCTTAAGTTAACTGCACCTTGAAACCTTATGTGAAAGACCATGTAAGATACTTACATTTTAAACAAGAGATATTTATTGTTAAAACATTCAAAATTGGTTTCTCTCACCCACAAAAATCAGTCATATGTACAAAATGATGGAATCAAAGCCTGAATAAAAGCAAACACTTGAAGCTACTTTGTTAAATAGTTCAAGCATCCCATCAAAATGCCACTACCGTACTAACGCTAAATTTAATAGCATGTGATTGGACCCTAATAGCCTCACCCAGTTGATAAGTGGCAACCTAGGTACCCAATTACACATAGATTTACTAGAACAAAATAAAAGGAACACTCAAAATTGAAACTTTTTTTTTAATATTGACCCCTTAAATTGCCCTTAATTTGACAATAGTCTCTCACATCTCAATTTTACCCAACCCAATGATCCATCAAATGCTGCATACAAATAATCTTAAGTACACATGTCATTCCTCTTGCTTAAGCTGCAACTTTGGTTTCTCTCCCATTCCAGCATTTCCCCAAACACTCGACACTAGATTGATTGAGCATGAACCAATACGTAGACCCACCACATTGAAATCTACCATCCCCCATACACGTTCGTTCTCTTTTCCTCTCCCAAAACCCAAAAATGTTCCAAAGTAACCAAGCAGCACGCAAAACCATAATAAGTCTTCTAGTCAAAGTCGATCACACATTTCCTTGAAATTTCAATTTTTTCTTCAACAACACGACAAATCGATGAATCTAATGCATTATAATGGGGAATCTAATGACAATACTATGTCAAGCACGCTACGAATTGGACAAATTTCGAGCAGAAAAATTCAAACTTACAGAACACCAGCAAAAACCCTAGCAAATACTCATTAAATCAAACTCCAACCGTCAAAACCCTTAATGAATAATTACCAAAATCTGAATAAGCCTAGGTATTTATTATTATTATTATTATTGAGGGATTCGAAACCCTAGATTTGATCGGGGCCGGATTGGGAACTTACCTGCACAAAGACATGACGACGACGGCGATACAACGGTCAGAAGCGAAGAGAGCGAGGAAAGATGCTAACCTTGTCCCGCCACAATTTTATACCGTGTTTGTCAGGATCTTTGGTAACCCGATAACCCAACAGTAATTCGACCCGCTTTGGGGGGCTTTTTCGGTATATCGGAAAGCTGGTTAAAGGCACACGTACTGAAAAGCATCATATGATACACATATTTAAATCATTGTTAACAATTTAGAAAAAAACGAAAAAAAAATACTATGTGATGCTTACAAAAGTTGAAGGGGAATAGTAGTTTTGATTTTTCGCTAAGGTACACCATATGTCAGCGCTACATAGGATAGAGTATTAATTCCGCTTTTCATCAAAACAAACATGATAGTGTTGGAAAGTTGTTAAAAATTCTGCACGAGTCTTATGAACAATATCAAAGTGAGATTCTTAACCCAATTTCCAGATCATTTTCTGTGAAACAAACCGGTCATTAGATGAATTGTGCATGTGTTAGGCCACTTGATCATATTGGTCTCTTTTACTAAAATACCAAACGGACATACTTTCGCATTCCTTTCTTATTAGATGTTTCTCACCTTCTTTGCGGGACGATATTAATATGTTCATTGAAGATAATGTTTTTAGAAATCTTTATGGTTAAATAGTTAAAAGAGACCCCGATTAGTTAGAACTAAATGTTGGGATTCTGTAGATGGCAAGCAACACTAGAAAGGAGAGCGTTGAATAGTGTTAGTAAAAATAATTAAAATCTAAACCCTTCTAAATTGCTTAAGTCTCCTATGGAAGTTACTTCACTAGCTACTTAGTCAACAAATCTAATCAATTGCAATCAAAGCAAAGATGCACAACAGAATATTAATAAGAGTGGGGGATAGAGACAATGAGCAAATGCAAACAAGCAAGAATTACCCTAGCTAGTTGGACCAATCCTAGGTCACTCCAGCATCCCTTAAACCAGCTTTCACCGAGAGCAATCTTGCCTCAGTTTGAGGGCTTCTACAACCTTTCAATCTCTCCAATAAGTGGTCTTATACACCAAATCAACCCCACCACGTGAGGACCTCGTGCAAGAGGCTGTTTAAATCACAAACCAAGTACAACACTTACCACCACACAATTGTATGAATTTTTAAAACCTCTCTCTTTTGAAGATATGTTGATTACAACATTGCTCTTATAGCCAATTGATTTGAAGCTCAAAGTGTAGTGTGGCTATGGAAAACATTTTTGATCTCAAATGAAAATGCAGATTAAAACACAAAGAGATCAAAGAGAGACTTGATTGGTGATCTTTTATAAAGTCAAGATGAAGATGGAAAGATTCACAAATCAAGGGCCAAATCAAGTATGATTAAGAGCTTTTATAAAAAGAAAATCTTTTGGTCAAGAGACGATACTTTTAAGATAGAAACGAAAGCTTTACAATCACTTGGAGAAGCCTTAAAAATGTGCAATGACTGATGTTTAATACAGCTACCTTCTCTCAGTATATAGGGAACAATTCTGCTCAAGACAGAATGCCAAAATTGCACTCTCAACTTTTCTCCCAATGGGTGGTCAAATGGTAAGTCAATATGAATGTTGGATGCTGAGAGTCGACAAGTTGACTACTTGCCAACATGCGTCAACTACCAAATCGGCAGCCCGCAAGTACTCTGGAGCTCATAGGCTCCAGAAGTCGGTTCCTGTTATCCTGGGAGTCGACTACCTTTTGATGCAAGAAACTGTATCTTGAAGGACTGTGACACGCTCTATAAATATGTTCAAAATGATTTTCAAAATATGTTTATGTATTAAAAATATTTTTCTATGTGTATGTGGAGCTTCAATATCATAGGTTTATATAATTCTAAGGACACAGATTAAAATACAAATTACAACAAAAATATACAATTTTGGCTTAATGTAGCTGGAAATTTATCATCTGCATGCCTTAGAGTCTAGAGCTCTTGTTTCCTTTGAAATTCCTCCACACTTCAAAGCTTGACCAATGCTCCATATTGATTGCCTTCGATTACTTGAGCAAGTTTCTTGATCAATATTCTTCCTTTTGCATTGAACTCATAATGTGAAATTTTCTTTAGTTCCTACACACTCAATATGATTAGTACCTTCATGTGTTTAATCATTGACGCACCCAGAACCTACACCTAGATTCCATCTGGCGGTGTCACGGTCGTCAGGCGTAGTATGGCCCCTAGGTGTCAATCACGGGCTCTATCCGTAAGCGGGCGGTGTCAAATTATAGTATAAAAGATGTCGGATCCCACAGGGATGGTCACAGTGTATTTAAGTTCTCAACTTACTTCTATATCTCAAAGTGAGATAGCTGTCAGGTTGAAAGGATTGGTTGTGGTATTTTTGCGGATTTAATAATAAGAGGAACTAGGGTATTAGGGATCACCGCTAAGACCGTCAGGGATCGATGTTGGAATATGATCCTTACATTGTATTAGGGTTAGGTGATTAATCTGGGATAAAATTTCGAGGTATTTCGGTAGCTCTCGTTGACGCAATGGCGGTAGCCGTCAACGTAGCGCTATAGTTCGTCGGTGGATCCCCTCAAGGCACGAGCCGTGCATGGTCACGAGCCTTGGTTGGATCCACCGATTTTCCTATTCGAATCCTAAGGATATCCCTTAAGCACATTAATTCTGTAAGGACCCTGGCTATAGGGAAAACACTAGAAGGGGGGTTGAATAGTGTTTATGCAATTTAAAAAGATAGTTACACCAATTTAAATTCCTAACCAACAAATAGTGCGGAATAGAAATAAACCCAAAATGAAACAAATGCAAACGCAAGGATGTTTCGATGGTTCGGATTACCCAAGTCACTTCTGAAGGGTTTTCTGGGACCATTAGGGCACAAAAACTCTATGCCCGTCCAAATTCGGACAGAACATAGACAGAAATAGCAGCGGAAAATAATCATGTTAATCTAATTAACATTTAACCCTAAGGTCCAAGACCCTAATCCAAGATCTATGCCGACTTGGGATGGGTCTGACCATCCCAAGAAGGATCTAGCCTACAACGATTAAATTAAACTAATGCTTAATTAAACACATACCCGGAATCTCAGCCCTGGAGCAGGCGAGATGTTCCGCACCGTCTTCCAAGCCGCTCCCCGTCCCACGCCGAGTCGCTCCTCGAACCGCTCCCTGAACCGCTCCTCGAACCGCTCCGCATTCCGAGGCGATCAATCCTGTGTCGCCGAGCCAACCAACCGCCGAAGAAAGTTTCGCGCGAGTGAAACCTCCGCCTAGATTTCGGATCTAAATCCGAACTCCTTTGCGGCTTTGCTAGAGCCCTCAGGAGCAAGGCAGAAATATTAGGGCGATAGAAGAAATATTAATTTAGCTTAGATCCAAGCGTGCTCCAACATTTACGAGAGCCACTCAGATCTAAAGCTTGGGACGAGTTATGAGGAAGGGGGAGGGCCTCTATTTATAGAGGCGGCTGACTCTCCCCTTTTCTCCACAATCGAGGTGGGACTATTAATTTGGGATTAATTAAATCAAGTTAGTTTGCCTTTCACAAAGGGCAAACTTACTCGAATTTTAACTCCCTCACCGTTGAGCTTCAATGTTGGTACAACCTACCAAATCAAAGAGGGTTCAATGGTGAACGCGTAGGAAAAAACGGCTCGTCAATCCGAGTCCGTTTGACCCTTCAAACAATTGTCCAAAGTTAGCCAAAAGTCATGCTTCTTTTAGAAACATAGCCGTCAAGAAAATACCAGGTTTCAAAAAACCCTAACCAGAAAATTCGGGCTTGGTGGGCCTCCATTTTCGCTGGTTTCAGCCCAACAGTTTGGGCTGACTTGTTTTGGCTATAACTTGTGCATTTGGACTCCGTTTTTGACACGGTTTGAACCTGCGTTTAGAGCGGGACGATCCCGTCATCTAGGTAACCTTTTCAACGTGTTTATTTAATTAAATATAGTCTTAAACAATTTAAGACACATTTAATCTCTTTTGCATCATATGCAAATTAGTCCCTATCTAGGCTTAAATTTTCATTTGCATCAAATACAAATGATCCGAGGGCATATTCCTCTACATCTCCCACTTGCACGTAGGATCATTTATCCCGAATGCAGGAGATGATTGCAAACATCTTTTGCAATATTTTATCCCTTGCATCAAATGCAAATTATTCTCCCTAACTAATTTCTACCTATTACTAGACGAAGGTCACACTCTGTGTGAGACCCTACAGCCTGACCCTTACAACAGGTTGGGCTCGAAGCCCTATACGGCAGTGACCACGAGCAATGGTTGCCGTCCCTGCTTCCAGAATCATCATTATGTGGTTGACTCATTGACATGAGTATTGTCGGGACCACCCTGCCTGTTTCCGTGATGAATTCCGCAGTTATAGTCTCTTCGTCTTAACTATGTCGTGTAGATCAAGTCTAGGGTACGGTCAAACTGTCAACCCCAATAACTTGACTTCGGTTAGTTTCTATCAATCTTTTAGTCAAAAATGTTGGACTTCTTCCAACATACTCTGGCCAGAGTTTTTACTAAAGACCGAACTAACCCTACGACACAAACTCCCATTGACCGGGAGAGACGAATCCTCTCTTGGTCATTACTCTCCTCATACGCTTCAAGTGTCATCCAATCAAAGACCTTTCGACAGGCCTTGCCTCGAAGCTAGGTCATTTGATCTAAGTGGCACCGTTCACGCACAGGTTTGTCAAAATGACCTCAAGTCAAAAGACCAACTAGCCTATCATCACTCAGAGTCATCATTGACAGATTGGTCAATATAACCATATGATAACTCTTGTGGATCGTTCAGTGAACTCATTCTCTAATGAGCACCAGTGTCTCGTATACGACTTCGCTAAGTCAAGCGATCATGAGATCATCGCCACCGCTAAACGGTGAAGACTAAGACACAATAGTCTATCCGATGTTTTGATATCCTTGTCTCGAAACATCTACGACCACGAACCCTTTTAGACTTATGCTACAAATGGTCAAACATTTCTCCATGATCGAGATACTCATCTCGATACATGTTTGACCTTGCATAAAGTCTCAAGACTTTACCTAAGTTAATGTCTAATGTTAACAACATTATAAAATAACTTAGATAAATTATTACCAAACAGCTTACTGTTATTTCGAACAAGATGTTTGTGTTATTCACACATGAAGATAGATAGCCTCGAGGGTATCATCTCTCAACATCTCCCACTTGCACTCAGGCCCATTTATCTCGGTATCTTATACCGTTTTTACACATAAGTTTTCCCGACTTCATGTGGTAGAGCCTTCATGAGTGGATCTGCTAAAACCGTCTACACTATAGACTTAAGGGTTTCTATGTTTAGACCAACCATTTGAATCTCATTCAAATAATTCATTTGGTCTTTCGGAATCCATAATATTTTAATTTACTTGGATCTTATCCAATTCATCGTACCTTACGATAATAATTTAAATTAGTTCCTGGTCATTTCAAATGTCTCATATTTATTTCTGATAAAGTATCAAACTCTTTTGATCACTTTGTCAAAATATATGCTCCATCCCTTTGATGCCTCACATGTAATTTATACGTTCCCACTGACCTTGAAAACTTTCTGGTTAATTCATATAAGTTGGTCCGTCTAAATCATATTTAGAAAAACGAACTTATAAGTGAATGTTCCAATTTTCATGGTCAACTCTGAGCGTTTTACATCGAGCTTGGTCCAAGTAGATCTGTGCACATCTGCTGTCGAGACGGTTTCAACATAATCCATTTTATAGGAATTAGGATGAAAACTGTTCTCAACCAACACATTGCACTTCACTATTTTCCTTTCTGCACAAATCTTTCAACTTAAAGATTTACTTGTAGAAAGTGAGGAAACATTTTCCTTGGGCACGTAAACTAAATTCCAAAATTTATTTACGCACACGGACCTATTCTGATTGCATCAAATTTTAAATCGGAGTTACTACTCCGAATTTTCATCCTAGAAGTTGGCTAAGTCATCATCAATTATGATGTCTAACTCGACTCTTCGTCTCACGAGATTCAAGTAATTATACAACTTCTTAATGATTGATTTTATGAATATCTTATTGATAATGTGCTCACAGAACATTATCAAAACCTAGGCATTACTATCTAGGACTTAACCCAGAAGGAGGACTTAACTCAGAGTCATTTACAATGGATCACACCAAGTCTAACTAAGTGTGATTCATACCTTTTAACACACGGATGTGTTAACAGACTTAACCTGAAAGAAAATCACATTTTCTTTTAATTACGCAAGATTTAATGTAGCTAAGTATTTGACCATTTGATCTAATCGAATCAGTTTAAATACTTTAGTTATTTCGTTCTTTATTTTATCAGACTTGTGTTTCATCAAGAACATGTGTCTTAATAAAATATACGAATAACTTAATTTGGTTAATCTAGACTCGGGTTCATCAGTATGTACCAGACTGAGTTCGACAACTCATTCTCCCACTGTCTTACAGATGGGTTTCGGCCATTCTATCTAAGAGGATAAGACTCACAAGTGTCCGCAGACTTCATAATACGAGAGGTCAGACCGCTCTTTATGTGACTTGTGAAGCTTAGTCTCTCGATACGGCCTAGTCTATTTTTCCATACAAGTTTGCTACTATCTTGTGTATTTATATATATTAACATTTAATATATATATTATCGTTATACATAAATTACTAACGCAAAATATTGCTTCAGAAGCGAGGTGACGACATTCGTCAAATTGTGTTAGACGTCTTTTGTATAACAATAATTATAAAATCGTGACATCAAAATATGTCACATTTTCATTTCCTCCTACTTATGCCTTTACTAATGATAAATTAAACTATTAAACTCGATTGACTTTCTGGAGTGCCTTCTTCCTTTTCTAAATCACATTTAGATATAAATAGCCCAACATAAATAAATAGCTATACAAGCATCTCATGTATCCAAACGCCTGAGCTTTGCAATCTTGAGTGTAGCTCAAGAAGTTACTTGTCTCAAGATCCGGTTAGGATACATAGACTTACACCGCTCATGCACTCGTATTCGACTCAAACGGTTTGATCGAATTCTCGAACTTTGCGGATCAAAATTGTTTATCCGTACAACCTTGAGGGTAGCTCGACAAGTTGTTGGGAGAAACATACTTCGAATATCCTATATGTTCAAGCTGCCTCATATAGAGACAAGTGACATGTAGCGTGAATTTATTTGTTGGACCCAGAACTTAATGAAATCATATTTCTTAAGTCTGTTCTTTAGAAGATCAATTAAATGTCAACGAGAATATAGTTTTAATTCTATCAATTAGAATTTAACTTGATATTCAATTAATCAACCGTTTGACCAGTTAACTTATTTAATAAAATATTACATTTGATTTCTTCGGTAAACATAGCCTTGCCCTAGTTTAGCATATGTTCAATATTAAATATAGGTAGATTGGCTTTTATCTATCTATATCCTCCCACTATTTTTACGATCGTTTCAAAGCTTAATAACGAGCGATATAATCGAATTAAAATATTTAAAATTTAGTGAAAGAGGGATCTAATCATCCTGAACCTCACAACCTTGAGGAGACTCAACAAGTTGATTGGTTCCATGATTGGTAGACTAACTCTTAGTCAATCACATCACATGTGACTCCCTATCGTTTTTACCCACAGTCACTTATGATCTTGAGGAGACTCAACAAATCATAATGACTGGTCTAGTCAGACCCTTGATTTCGTGTCCAGATTTGACTTAGATCGATGCTCGAGGAGACCCGACGTATCGATTTGGGTCAAGTCTAGACTACATCACATGTATGTTGGAGTTTGTTCCTTAAAGATAAACATGTCATAGCTTGAGGAGACTCAACAACTATAATTGTCTTCTTTGAGTTACCAAGCTCCAAAATCAAGGAGGGATACGTATTAATCTTTAATAAGATTTATAACGCATTGACTAGATATAGTCCAGGTTGTCATACAATCATGATTCGGGACATTGCGGTCCAGCGGAACACAGCCAGGGAATTGACTAAGCCAGGATCACTACCCCTTAGACTAGTAAGGGTTGATCCAGAACTCTTAGCTAGCCAAGCACATTGACTGGATCATGGTCCATTGAATGAAGCTTGTCATTTTTGTATGTGTGCCATAGACTAAACAGTTTTTATTAACAACTAATTAATCCTATCAACTAGTTGCATCCTTAAATTCAAAATTTTAGGATTTGTTTAATAACTTTTATTAAGACATTATCAACTATAAGGTTCACGTGCTATCCTAATCGTTATTAGGATTTTAATAAACTTTATTAACGACGCCAAAAACGAAGTCCTTTAATGAGAATTAATTATAACAATTAGAATTAAGATTCATTAAAAGGACTACCCTAATCATGAATTAGGTCTTAAAGGGTTGTTAAAAGTTTTATTAAAACATAACATGTCATTAAAATTCAAGTAATAAATTTTAATCATTTTTAATGGCTAACCTAAAGGGTTGTCTTGTGTTATCAAATAAGGGACAAGAAGAACTAGCCATTAAAATAAAGCTACACTAATTTATCGCATAAAGATAGTGCACAACTATTTAACAATTAAATAGATTAAGTTTATCGCATAAACAATTTTAGCATGCATACATAAATTTAACATTTAAATTTAAAATATGATTTTAAAATCTTTTATTTTTATCTCATAAAAACTTGTTTTTAAAATCACAAATTTGCATGCTACTTTAAAAAATTTATCGCATAAAAATTTTAACCTTTAAAATCAGTTTTAAAATATCTCATAAAATTAAAACATCATTTTAAAAAACTTTCATGCTTAAAAATGTATCATATAAAATTTTAAGCACTTTAAACTTATCACATAAATTTTAAAAGATTTAAATTTAGTTTAAAAAATTATCACATAAATTTTAAAACGTCATTTAAACATTTCCATGTTCAAAATTAATCAAATAGAATATTTGAACATCTAAAACATTTTTGAAAATTATCTCATAACTTTAAAAACATTTTTAAAAGAATTTAAAAGCATTTTAAAGTTTAATAATAATCGCAGGCTAGTTCGTTACGCAGACCTACGCTCTGATACCACTGAAGGGTTTTCTGGGACCCTTAGGGCACAAAAACTCTATGCCCGTCCAAATTTGGACGGAACATAGACAGAAATAGCAGCGGAAAATAATCATGTTAATCTAATTAATATTTAACCCTAAGGTCCAAGACCCTAATCCAAGATCTATGCCGACTTGGGATGGGTCTGACCATCCCAAGAAGGATCTAGCTTACATCGATTAAATTAAACTAATGCTTTATTAAACACATACCCGGAATCTCAGCCCTGGAGCAGGCGAGATGTTCCGCACCGTCTTCCGAGCCGCTCCCCGTCCCACGCCGAGCCGCTCCTCGAACCGCTCCCCGAACCGCTCCTCGAACCGCTCCGCATCCCGAGGCGATCAATCCTGTGTCGCCGAGCCAACCAACCGCCGAAGAAAGTTTCGCGCGAGTGAAACCTCCGCCTAGATTTCGGATCTAAATCCGAACTCCTTTGCGGCTTTGCTAGAGCCCTCAGGAGCAAGGCAAAAATATTAGGGCGATAGAAGAAATATTAATTTAGGTTAGATCTGAGCGTGCTCCAACATTTACGAGAGCCACTCAGATCTAGAGCTTGGGATGCGTTATGAGGAAGGGGGAGGGCCTCTATTTATAGAGGCGGCTGACTCTCCCCTTTTCTCCACAACCGAGGTGGGACTATTAATTTGGGATTAATTAAATCAAGTTAGTTTGCCTTTCACAAAGGGCAAACTTCCTTGAATTTTAACTCCATCACCGTTGAGCTTCAATGTTGGTACAACCTACCAAATCAAAGAGGGTTCAACGGTGAACGCGTAGGAAAAAACGGCTCGTCAATCCGAGTCCGTTTGACCCTTCAAACAATTGTCCAAAGTTAGCCAAAAGTCATGCTTCTCTTAGAAACGTAGCCGTCAAAAAAATCCCAAGTTTCAAAAAACCCTAACCAGAAAATTCGGGCTTGGTGGGCCTCCATTTTCGCTGGTTCAGCCCAACAGTTTGGGCTGACTTGTTTTGGCTATAACTTGTGCATTTGGACTCTGTTTTTGACGCGGTTTGAACCTGCGTTTAGAGCGGGACGATCCCGTCATCTAGGTAACCTTTTCGATGCGTTTATTTAATTAAATATAGTCTTAAACAATTTAAGACACATTTAATCTCTTTTGCATCATATGCAAATTAGTACATATCTAGGCTTAAATTTTCATTTGCATCAAATACAAATGATCCGAGGGCATATTCCTCTACAACTTACCGACTTGTTCCCGGTAATCCTACGTCCCTTCCACCCGGTTAACAACCGGATACTCAAGTTAGAACCCTAACTTGAGGTTTTCTTAAAACCCACTTGTAGCAACCCTAAAAGTGAAATCTAAATACAATCGATTGACCTTGACTCCCACAACTTGGGAGCAAGCAAACCACTCTCACAAACCGAGAGTAAATCCAATAGCGAAAGTTATGAAATATGAAATAGAGCAACACTTACAATCACCTATGCCTTGAAGTAGAACTTGAAGGAGAAACGTGTTGTCTGTTGAAAGACTCTCTTGGAA
Organism: Scilla litardierei; assembly: GCA_030789695.1. Taxonomy (NCBI): domain Eukaryota; kingdom Viridiplantae; phylum Streptophyta; class Magnoliopsida; order Asparagales; family Asparagaceae; genus Scilla; species Scilla litardierei. The sequence goes on along the minus strand of CM061137.1, from coordinate 9,799,993 downwards.
GAGAGGACGCCATTTCTCTTGACTGCACAAAATGCCTAGAAGATATCTCTTTGATTCTAGGTTGGAGAGCAAGCGATTGAAGATTGGAATTCTAGGGCTTTAAGATTTGAGAGTTTTGATCTTGAGAGAATGAAAGCTTGAATGAATGAGAGAGGGACTAAGTAACCTCTCAATGGAACAGTAGAGGCTCCTTTTATAGGTTTCTCAAACCCTTCAAACGAAATCAGCAAAAACCCCTTTGAAATCCGTGAGGAAAAACTCAACGAATAGAATCTGCGTCTGTGACAGTCGACTGTTGAAGAATTCACAGTCGACTGCTGCACAGTCAGATAGAGTAGGTGAGAATTCATAACGGTAACATACCGCGTAAACAGTCGACTGTTGAGGCATAGACAGTCGACTGTTGAACCAACAGGCGACTGTAAATCCTACTACAGGCGATTGGCCATAAGTTGGGTAAGTTGATGAAATCTGGAAAACGTCTGGGAGAACAGGACAGACGACTGATAAAGAGAAGCCAGTCGACTGTTAATCTGAATAGGAGACTGTAATTCCTTCTACAGACGACTGTCAAAACCCTGAGATTTTCCAGAGAGTTGAGTCATCAAATAGGCTCAAGGACAGACGACTGTTGTAGTATTGACAGTCGACTGTTCCATTGGACAGTCGATTGTAAATCCAACATAAGTCGACTGGCTAGAGTAAACAGAGAAATAAATTTTGGGCTATAGATAGACAGGCGACTGATAAACAAACCACAGTCGACTGTCACTTGGACAGGCGCCTGTGAATCATTCATAAGTCGCCTGTGAGAGTTAAAGCTGAGAAGCCCAAAACTAGATTGAAAAAGTTTGTGCATAACAGGCGACTGTAGAACAAAACACAGTCGACTGTTTTGAGACAGGCGACTGTAAAACGTTCAGCAGTCGACTGTTATAAACATGACATGCACAATCTAGATAGAAATGAATTGGAGTCTAAGGAAGATTGATCTAATGATATCCTAAGACTGAAATAAAGATGTGTGTGTGCTCCAACAATGTTCTACTTCTAAGCTACATACTAGAAAAGAAAGAAGAAAGATACATTTGACGAACTCTGTCTTCTATCCAACGCATGAGCTTGAAATCTTCTAGGAGCTTCATTCACCATCTACAATCATCCAATCCATTTTATTTACTTTTAATGATCTTTGAGTGTCATCCATTGCAAGTAGATCTTCATTATAAGCTTAGGCAATGGATTAACTGCAAAATAGGGGATTAGTCACAAGTATTTATGTTTGCTCATCATTAACACTAAGTAGGGAGAAGTCCAATACTCAACATTCTCCCCCTTTTTGATGATGACAAACAAACATAAACAAAAAGATAAATAATTGTGCTTAAAGAAAACTTACTCCCCCTACATAAATGCCAATCAAGTTAGTCAATATGTATTATGGCATTTATATATCAAATGAAGCAAATGAGTAAGATATGCATGAGTGAAATGAATTCATAAAATCTTGGATTTAAAATCCCTATTCATTATATCTTACTCCCCCTGAATCTAAGACAACTTCAATCTTAGATTCAAGTGTTATTAGCATATACTTAGCACATTCATTATGAATCTATATGTTTATTTCTCTCCCCATATGGCATTATCCAAAAGGTGGGAGTAAAATAACAACAACAATCGTGCTAAATAAGAACTAGAAACAATTACAAGAGTTTAAAGATATATAAATCAATACTCATAAAACCAAATCATAAACTTAGGTGATCAGAGGAATGGGAGTCCAATATCAACATTGAGATACACGAAGAAAACATATTGTCTCAAATCACATCACATGAAGAATACAGCATATATGGAGACAATATCTCAAAATTCACACAGATATGATAAGCAATTATACATTGTGTGAAACAGACGAAGAAACTGCAACTATATATATATATATATGTATATATGTATGTATGTATGTATGTATGTATGTATGTATGTATGTATGTATGACCACATGAGTACAAATCATATGAACAACACCATGTGTCTCAAAATGAAAAAATACATGATAATCAAATATCATCTATCCATATATCATCACTACAAAAACTATCCATCATACATACAGCACAGAACTACTCAACCCTAACCAAAACAAACAAAAAAATCTAGGTCTCAGGGTGAGTTTCCACAAAAAATATCAACTGCAGCATCAGTCAATGTTGATGACAGTAGGGTCCGAGGGACGACCATACGAACGGAACATCAGCCTGGCAGAGCGGCGAGTAGGATAAGCATGAGCCTTCCTCTTGAAAGACGATGCACGTGCGGCAACGGTTTCCGCATGAGCATGAACGGGGGTCTGGACCTCAGAAGGCACAGGCACAAAGCCTGGAGAGGGGGACAGCAGCATGAGCAGTATCCTCAGATGGAGGAAACAGAGCACGAAGTTCTGTAGGAATGGGGAACCCATGATGCACGAAAGATTTGTACTGAAGCTCGAGAAGGAGAGTGAGCTTCTGATCCATAGAGGCAGCAATCTTCTCGATCGAAGTGACACGATCACACAGTTGATCGAGAAGGAAATCCTCAAGAGGTACCGACGAAGGAGTATGAGGAGGTTGATCGGCTGGCTTAGAAGTGGGTTCAGCGACGTTTGTCGAGGGAATAGGATCACCGACCAAGATATCTAAGAACTCCCCAGACGATTGGGGCGAAGAGGGTAGCTGCTCAGTAGGTGGCGGAGAGGGTTCAGCGAGAAAAATGTTTAACGTTTCTCCTGACGACGAATGACCTGGAGGATCCATGAAATTGATCGACAGAAGCTAGGTCAGATAAGCAACGTGAGGATCACGAGAGAAATCGAACCTAATACGAGAGGCAGACGAGATAGTCGAGGTCCGAGCGATGAAATCGACAGTCGAGTCGACGGAAAATCGTCGGCAGAGTGATTGACTAAGGGTTTGAGTCAAGGAAGACGAAACAGTTTCAATTGGATGAGAGAGAATCAGTCGCTCGAAATGAAGTCTGTCGATGAAATATCGAAGGGGCAAATGAATCTGGGCCGTTGGATCAAAGAATCGACGGCTCAGATCAAATAAGCGAACCTTCACAATAGGAGACAGTCGACTGATGAACAATATTCGGTCGACTGGTTGAAGTGATAAGAGATGAGCTTAGGTTGAGAGACAGTCGACTGTTGTGTAACTTACAGTCGCCTGTCCGTGAGACAGTCGACTGTATTATACTCATCAGTCGACTGACTGAGAATCAATAAAATTGATGATAAAACAGAGACTACTGACGAAATAGACAGGCGCCTGATGACTAAAATGCAGTTGCATGTTGATCCAACAGTCGACTGTAAATTTGTCATCAGTCGCCTGGGCGAAAGATACTGTCTACTGACAGAGAAGATAGAGTAGGGCAGTCGACTGTCGAAGGAAAGACAATCGTCTGTCATGGTCCAAAAATGCACAGTGAGGTTAAAAACCAGAGGATATGCACAACTCACCCTAGGACCTATACTCTAACATAAACTCATCATAAAATCAATATCAAACGATAAATTATTTATAACATAAATCTCATAAAACAATCTAAAAACTCGTGTAATCAAAGAAATCTCAATAGCCTTTATTAAGAAAACAATATATGATATATCAAATGAAGAGAGGCAACATGATGGTATGAGCTCAAAAAAAGTTATAACAAGTAAGTTGAACCCCTAAATTTCAGATTCACTCATAATCCCTAATTCTCCACACAACCTCACAAATGAATCTTCTTTAAGAGGTTTTGTGAAGATGTCGGCAATTTGTTTTTGGGTTTCAATGTACTCTAAGATGAAGTCCTTCTTAGCTACATGATCATTGATAAAGTGGTGTCTCACATCTATGTGTTTGGTACGGGAGTGATGTACCGGATTCTTAGAAAGACATACAGTACTTTGGTTATCAACCATGATAGGGCAAGTATCACAATTGATACCATAGTCTTTAAGAGTGTGTCTCATCCAAAGAACTTGTGCACATGCAAGACCCGCGGCAATATATTCCGCTTCAGTCGTGGACAATGATACCGAGTTCTGTTTCTTGGAGAACCAAGAGACTAAGGAATTTTCTAGGAAATGGCAAGTGCCACTTGTAACGACTGCTTTTCATGTATCCGGATTTATTATATTATGATATATGTTTTGGTGGATTTTCTCCTTTTGTGTGATTTCCGTCTCCGTAGCTTTCGTTTTCGATCGTTTCGTCGTGTTTTCTTGTTTCTTCCTTAGGATCGTCGATTTCGGAGCATGTCATTCGTGACAGGCTTCATAACGGTCGTATCTTACTGTTAGATCAAGCCTATGAGTCTTAGGAATCGATCCCGGAGCTCCGCGCTCCGTATCGGAACTTTTGGTGCTTATTAGCCGGTGTAAGAAGGGGCACCGACCGACTAGATGACGATCCAGTCGGTCGGCAATCCTTCTTGGACCGACTAGTTGGCTTTCTAAATTTCTCAGGAGTTACTGTTTATCGTTAGTCGGTCTAAGAACGTTGATTGACCGACTAGGTTGCAAACTAGTCGGTCGGCAATGCTTCTTTAACCGACTAACACATCATCTAAATTTTACTATCTGTACTGTTCATTCTTAGTCGGTCTAAGTTCATCTTTCGACCGACTAGTTGTTAAACTAGTCGGTTAGGTTTTGTACTCAGACCGACTAATTCTTAGTTCTTCTGTACAGTCGAGTTACTGTTTACTCTTAGTCGGTTTAAGAACGTTCATCGACCGACTAGATGTCAAACTAGTCGGTCAGTATTTGTTCTTCGACCGACTAAATCTAAATCCTATTTTCGTTCAGAAGTTACTGTTTACACTTAGTCGGTCTGCGTTGGTCGACCGACCGACTAGTTGCCAAACTAGTCGGTCAGTGGTTGCTCTTTGACCGACTAATCTGTGTTAAAACCCTAATTTCTGGGCAGCCGCCAGCCCATCCTATTTAACCCCCTCCCAAACGTTTTCTTCTTCCTCCACTCGACCCAAAACCCTAGTTTCTCCCCCATTGAGCCCCCATCTTCCTCCAAGCCTTATTCCTTCATTCCAAGCCCTAAATCCATCATCCAAACTCTCCCTCAACTCATTCAACCTCTCATCTTCCCCAAAATCTCATCAAGTCCCCAAAATCCCCCAAAAACCCTAGTTCTCCAAACTTCTCCTTTCGTTTCCAGATCTGGTCCTAGGGTTCTCCGGAGTGTTTCTTCCGCCTCCTCTCGGTAAGAAATCGATCTCTTGATGTTTTCCTAACCTATTGTAATTTTTATGAAACCCTAATAAAATACTTGTTGTTTTGATGATTGTTCCCCATAACAGCGATTTCCCCGTAGATTAGCATCCGTGAGGCGAACCCTCGTTGATCGTCATCCCCGGTGCTAGGCAAGTGAAACTTGCCACTTAGGGTTTAGGCCATGTTTTAGGCCATTGGCTTGTTGTAGGCGTAAAAGAGGCTAGGCGACGAAATGATACTCGCCTAGGCGCAAATTGGGGAACTAGCTTGACAACGAAGCTAGTTCCGACATTTAGCATGTTGCACAATTACCATGTCACGTTTACTTTCCATTATCGGTACGCAATTTAATTGTCATGTCATTGCATCCTTTATGTATTTCAGTGATTGCGTAGCTTCGCTACAATGCTTGTGTTCCTGGCTCGTGTTCCAGAAGCGGGCCATGTGTTGGTTGATAGCCAATGCCTGAATTGCTTGTTTCCGGCTAGGTGCACCCCTACGCCAATTGTTTATGAATCGTGATATCGAATACGAGCTCCTGTGCGGGGCAACCCCGGCTCATTTACTGAGCTCATGTGCGGGGACCCTGGCTCGATTACATGTGGGTATTGGGGGTAAGAGTTAAGCGGCCAATCAACTGGGAGTCTGCCCGATCAGCAACTGCAGTGGTAAGGCGTAAACTCTGGGTTTTGGGGTAGTGTTAAGCGGCCAATCGGCGTGAATGTTACACCATTCAGCCGTAAGGCGTAAACATCTACATACAACCGTGAAACGTGATTAGTGAATTGATTGAGATTGTTAGTAGCTTGGCTACTCTTGTCTTGTCCCGATAATTGTTCTCTTGTACTTATTGTCTCTCCATGTCTTGGTTGTGCACTCATGTTATAACTGCCATGTCATGCATAATATAACTGCTAGGTTGTTAGTTGCCCTACTTTCAGTTTCCTTACCCAAGTCTTTTAGACTTGCTGACATGTGCCCCTTTACTCTTTTGGGTGACACATGTTAGATCCTGAGCCTGAGTACCTTGTTGAGGACGAGGTGTTTGCTGACGCCGAGCCCGAGCTTGTGTTTGACGGGGAGCACGTGGACACTGGGGACCAGTCCTAGTGTCTTCGTTGTGTTTTCCTTTTGTTTAGACTGTTGTTTTGTTATCGGTGCATGGCACCTATACTTTGTTATGTCGTTGCTTTTGTTGGCCTTGTTCTGGGCCTTTAGACTCTTTCTTTTAGCCTGGTGGCTTTTCTGGATGTTGGACTTATTTTCATGTTGGACAATTTTTGAGATATGAGATTTTATTTCAGTCTCTCCTTGTGTTATTATTGCTGTTCCGTTGTGGTTACAGGGACCTGCTTATGTTTTTTTTGACGCTTATCGGGTTTGGGGCTTCACAGCTCCACTCCCGTGCGGACCTTTTCACGTCTCGTCTCCATTTTAGTGAAGCGGGTCGTGACAGGTTTTCCTGGTGGCCCATGCAGGTCCTTCTGTAACTGCGATTATCGGAATAGCGATAATAATATTAGAATGTCCAATAAACTAATTTCGACGTCCGAGTCCTAAGCTATGAGTCTAATCTGCTTCGTTTTCTGTGTCATTAGATGGCAGGAAGGCGATTCACCCGTGGTGGGGGCAGCGGGGCGCTCCCTCATGATGAGGAGCCTGAGCGGGAACCCACCAGCGGTGAGATGATGCGGATGATGCTCCAGATGATGCAAGTGCAGCAGAGCGTGCTCCTGGAAGTCCAGAATGCTCCACTTGCTCGAGCTGCCCGGGCTCTTCCGGATGCCCCTCGCTCTGAGCCAGGAGCGAAGCAATTTCGGGAGCTGGGTCCCGCATATTTTGATGGTTCTGAGGGTCCTCTGGCTGCCGATGAGTGGATTCGGAACATCGAGGATAATCTAAAGATGGCCAAGATCACCCCGGCTGGATGGGTTGATTTGGCGAAGAGGCAACTTAAGGATAATGCTCGGAATTGGTGGGATGCGGAAGAAAAGATGCTGGTGGAGCCGGTAGCTTGGGCTACCTTTAAGTCCAGATTTGATGGTGAGTTCTTCCCGAAAGCTGCCAGGGAAGAGATGCTGCAGCGTTTTATCGATTTGATGCAAGGAAGCTCGTCGGTGGACCAGTACCACCAGGAGTTCATGAGGCTGAGTCGGTTTGCACCAAAGATGGTGCAGGACGCTGAGGAGAGAGCTCAGAGGTTCCTGCAGGGACTTGCTTCGGAGCTCCAGAGCTTTGTGACCTCTTCTGACCGGGAACCTTATCAGAAGGTTTTAGTAGCAGCCAAGAGGCAGGAGCTGCTCGTGAACCAGAGGAGGGGGTCTATGGTTGGTGCTGGGAAGAGGCCTGTGGAACAGGCGAGAGCTGTGGTTAGACCTGGATTCAGGCCTAACCAGCCAGCTCAGTTTAAGAGGCCAGGAGGGCCTATTCTGAAGACTTGCCATTTCTGCGGTAAGCCTGGCCACATCAAGGAGCAGTGTCGGAAGTTTTTGGGCCAGTGTCTGGTTTGTGGTGATGCTTCCCATGCCGCGAAGGATTGTCGGCATGCGAATCAGCTGTGGAGGGCACCTGTTGTAGCACAGCCGTTGCAGCAGAGAGCCCCTGTGCCCGCTGGTCGTGGAGCAGCTCTTGTTCCGCAGAGGCAGGCTTTTCAGCAGGCTGTTCCACCGAGGAGGCAGGCTTTTCTGATGACCGCTGTGGAGAGCGAGGATGTGGATGAGGTTATCGCAGGTAATCCTCAATCTAGCTATTACTTTCCTAGCTGGTTTTGAATGTTAGATTGTGTTGTTTGCTTGAACATGGTTGTTTGCTAGACTAGGGGTTGATTGTTAAATTGCTTGTTAGGTGTGATTTTGGTGTGCACATTTCCTGCACGGGTCCTCTTTGACTCTGGTGCATCGATGTGCATTATTTCTCGGAGCTTCGTGGAGAGGCATTCCTTGTCGACGTCCCCTCTTCCCAAGAGTTGGAATATCGTTACAGGGAATGGCGTGGTCTCGGTGCATCGTGGTTGCAATTCTTGCTCGTTGGTGGTCTGTGGACATGAGCTTTTCGCTGATTTCATTGTCCACGATATCATCAACTATGATGCAGTTCTTGGGATGGATTGGCTTGCGAGCTTCTATGCTACGATCGACTGTCGAAGGAAGAAGGTGGTGTTCGAGATTCCCGGACATCCAGTATTTGAGTTCAGTCTTGGTAGCAGTTCGCTTGGTCCTGTCAGATTTCGGGCCAGGCCGGTGGAGGTTGTGGCTATGCAGATGGAGTTGGAGGGGCCAGCTGTGGTGCGAGATTTTGGCGACGTCTTCCCCGAGGAGATGTCTGGTTTGCCACCTGATCGAGCTCTAGAATTTTCTATCGATCTTGTTCCAGGTGCGCAGCCGATTTCGAAGGCGCCGTATCGTATGGCACCTGCAGAGTTGGAAGAGTTGCGGAAGCAGTTGGATGAGCTCTTGCAGAAGGGTTATATTAATCCTAGTGTGTCCCCGTGGGGAGCACCGGTGCTTCTGGTGAAGAAGAAGGATGGTTCACGTCGCATGTGCGTGGACTATCGAGAGTTGAATGCGGTGACCATTAAGAATAAATACCCGTTGCCTCGCATCGATGATATTTTTGATCAGCTTGGAGGTTCGAGTGTGTTTTCTAAATTGGATTTAAGGAGTGGTTACCATCAGTTGAAGGTGAAGAAGGACGATGTTCCGAAGACAGCGTTCAGGACGAAGTATGGACACTATGAGTTTGTGGTTATGCCTTTCGGCGTAACTAACGCGCCCGCAGTTTTCATGAATCTGATGAACCTGATTTTCTACGACTTTTTGGATAAGTTTGTCGTTATCTTTATTGACGACATTCTGATCTATTCGAAGTCGGAGGAAGAGCATGCATCGCACATGAGGGCGGTGTTGGAGATTTTGAGGAAGCATCGTTTGTATGCTAAGTTTTCGAAGTGCGAATTTTGGCTGGATAGAGTTGCTTTTCTCGGTCATGTGGTGACTGGAGATGGTATTTCTGTGGATCCCGAGAAGATTAGGGCCATCAGAGAGTGGCCTGTTCTGTCTTCTGCGTCTGAGATTCGGAGTTTCCTTGGACTTGCTGGTTACTATCGGCGATTCATTAAGGACTTTTCCCGTATTGCTGAGCCGATGACCAGGTTGACGCGGAAGGATGCTGCTTTTGTTTGGTCGGGTGATTGTGAGAATGCTTTTGGTATTCTGAAGGAGAGGTTGACGACTGCCCCTATTCTGGTTGTGCCTGATCGCAGCGGTGGATTTGAGATCTTTTGCGATGCTTCTGGCAAGGGTCTCGGTTGTGTGTTGCATCAGCACGGGCATGTTGTGGCGTATGCATCTCGTCAGCTTAAGGTTCATGAGAAGAATTACCCGACGCATGATTTGGAGTTGGCTGCCGTTGTGTTCGCTCTTAAGATTTGGAGGCACTTCTTGCTGAGTGAGAAAGTAAAGATCTTCACCGATCACAAAAGCTTGAAGTATATTTTTACTCAGAAGGAGCTCAACATGCGACAGCGTCGATGGTTGGAGCTTATGGCGGATTATGAGATTGATTTGCAGTTTCACCCTGGCAAGGTGAATGTGGTTCCCGATGCACTGAGTAGGCTTCCAGCGGTGATGATTTTGACCTCACAGTGGAGATTGCAGCAGGATCTTTGCGAGTCTGGAGTGGAGATTGTCCTTCCTGGGGAGGCTTCGTCGTTGATGTACATGCAGGTACAGTCGACGATCGTGGACCGGATTAAGGCTGGCCAGGCCGAGGATCCGAAGCTGATGAGGATTCGGGAGCAGGTGGAAGCCGGTTTGCGGACTGACTTTTTGATTCATGAGGATGGCTCGCTGAGGTTTGGAGCCAGGTTGTGTGTGCCAGCTGGGGATATCAGGGAGGAGTTGATGGTGGAGGCACACAGTTCGCCGTATTCTGTGCATCCTGGTGGCACCAAGATGTACCAGGATCTTCGTCTGAATTATTGGTGGCATGGCATGAAGAGGAGTGTGGCTCGGAGTGTAGCCAAGTGCTTGGTTTGTCAGCAAGTGAAGGCGGAGCATCAGCGTACGGCCGGGGGTGCTACAACCGCTTCCGATTCCGGAGTGGAAGTGGCAACACATCACTATGGATTTCGTGACTGGACTACCTCGGAGTCCGAAGCAGAATGACGCGATTTGGGTGATCGTAGATCGATTGACCAAATCTGCGCACTTTATTCCGTTCCGAGTGGGACAGTCCACTGAGGCGCTAGCGAGGAGATATATGGAGGTAAATTCTTTTTACTCTCCGTTTTATTTCCTTTTCCTAGTTTGGATAGTGATGTAACGTGAATCGTGCAGGAGGTCGTGCGACTTCACAGAGTCCCCGTGAGTATCGTGTCTGACAGAGACACGAGGTTCACATCTCAGTTCTGGCAGAGTTTGCAGAAGAGCTTGGGTACGCGTCTGAGTTTCAGCACGGCGTACCATCCGTAGACAGATGGCCAGTCCGAGAGGACGATTCAGATTTTGGAAGACATGCTGAGGGAGTGCATGTTGGATTTCAAGGGTTCGTGGGAGGACCATCTACATTTGGTGGAGTTTTCTTACAACAACAGCTTCCAGGCGAGTATTGGCATGGCGCCTTTCGCCGCTCTTTATGGGAGGAAATGTCGATCGCCATTGAGTTGGGATGACGTTGGTGATCGGGAGTTGTTGGGACCTGAGATGATTGTGGAGGCCGTGGAGATTGTCAGGAACATTCGGGAGAGGTTGAGGATTGCTCAGGACCATTTTAAGCATTGGGCGGATGCTAAACGTCGTCCTTTGGAATTTCAGCCGGGCGATCATGTGTTCTTGAAGATTTCCCCAAATCGGGGTGTGATTCGTTTCGAGAAGCGAGGGAAGTTGAGCCCGCGATACATTGGACCATTTGATGTTTTGGAGAGGGTTGGCGAGGTAGCTTATCGCTTGGCCCTGCCGCCATCTTTAAAAGGAGTTCACAATGTTTTCCATGTGTCGCAGCTTCGTCGATACATTAGCGATCCGTCTCATGCGGTGGATTTTTCGGAGATTACCGTTCGCCCCGATTTGACGTATGACCAGCATCCAGTGCAGATTCTGGACAGGCGTTAGAAGTCGCTTCGGAACAAGATTGTCAATCTTGTGAGGGTGATGTGGCGACACGGCTCACCTGGAGAGTCTACTTGGGAGAATGAGGATGAGATGCGAGATCGTTTCCCACTTTTGTTTCCGGACACGTGAGTGTTTGGAAATTTCGAGGACGGAATTTTTCTTAAGTTGGGGAGGATGTAACGACTGCTTTTCATGTATCCGGATTTATTATATTATGATATATGTTTTGGTGGATTTTCTCCTTTTGTGTGATTTCCGTCTCCGTAGCTTTCGTTTTCGATCGTTTCGTCGTGTTTTCTTGTTTCTTCATTAGGATCGTCGATTTCGGAGCATGTCATTCCTGACGGGCTTCATAACGGTCGTATCTTACTGTTAGATCAAGCCTAGGAGTCTTAGGAATCGATCCCGGAGCTCCGCGCTCCGTATCGGAACTTTTGGTGCTTATTAGCCGGTGTAAGAAGGGGCACCGACCGACTAGATGACGATCCAGTCGGTCGGCAATCCTTCTTGGACCGACTAGTTGGCTTTCTAAATTTCTCAGGAGTTACTGTTTATCGTTAGTCGGTCTAAGAACGTTGATTGACCGACTAGGTTGCAAACTAGTCGGTCGGCAATGCTTCTTTAACCGACTAACACATCATCTAAATTTTACTATCTGTACTGTTCATTCTTAGTCGGTCTAAGTTCATCTTTCGACCGACTAGTTGTTAAACTAGTCGGTTAGGTTTTGTACTCAGACCGACTAATTCTTAGTTCTTCTGTACAGTCGAGTTACTGTTTACTCTTAGTCGGTTTAAGAACGTTCATCGACCGACTAGATGTCAAACTAGTCGGTCAGTATTTGTTCTTCGACCGACTAAATCTAAATCCTATTTTCGTTCAGAAGTTACTGTTTACACTTAGTCGGTCTGCGTTGGTCGACCGACCGACTAGTTGCCAAACTAGTCGGTCAGTGGTTGCTCTTTGACCGACTAATCTGTGTTAAAACCCTAATTTCTGGGCAGCCGCCAGCCCATCCTATTTAACCCCCTCCCAAACGTTTTCTTCTTCCTCCACTCGACCCAAAACCCTAGTTTCTCCCCCATTGAGCCCCCATCTTCCTCCAAGCCTTATTCCTTCATTCCAAGCCCTAAATCCATCATCCAAACTCTCCCTCAACTCATTCAACCTCTCATCTTCCCCAAAATCTCATCAAGTCCCCAAAATCCCCCAAAAACCCTAGTTCTCCAAACTTCTCCTTTCGTTTCCAGATCTGGTCCTAGGGTTCTCCGGAGTGTTTCTTCCGCCTCCTCTCGGTAAGAAATCGATCTCTTGATGTTTTCCTAACCTATTGTAATTTTTATGAAACCCTAATAAAATACTTGTTGTTTTGATGATTGTTCCCCATAACAGCGATTTCCCCGTAGATTAGCATCCGTGAGGCGAACCCTCGTTGATCGTCATCCCCGGTGCTAGGCAAGTGAAACTTGCCACTTAGGGTTTAGGCCATGTTTTAGGCCATTGGCTTGTTGTAGGCGTAAAAGAGGCTAGGCGACGAAATGATACTCGCCTAGGCGCAAATTGGGGAACTAGCTTGACAACGAAGCTAGTTCCGACATTTAGCATGTTGCACAATTACCATGTCACGTTTACTTTCCATTATCGGTACGCAATTTAATTGTCATGTCATTGCATCCTTTATGTATTTCAGTGATTGCGTAGCTTCGCTACAATGCTTGTGTTCCTGGCTCGTGTTCCAGAAGCGGGCCATGTGTTGGTTGATAGCCAATGCCCGAATTGCTTGTTTCCGGCTAGGTGCACCCCTACGCCAATTGTTTATGAATCGTGATATCGAATACGAGCTCCTGTGCGGGGCAACCCCGGCTCATTTACTGAGCTTATGTGCAGGGACCCTGGCTCGATTACATGTGGGTATTGGGGGTAAGAGTTAAGCGGCCAATCAACTGGGAGTCTGCCCGATCAGCAACTGCAGTGGTAAGGCGTAAACTCTGGGTTTTGGGGTAGTGTTAAGCGGCCAATCGGCGTGAATGTTACACCATTCAGCCGTAAGGCGTAAACATCTACATACAACCGTGAAACGTGATTAGTGAATTGATTGAGATTGTTAGTAGCTTGGCTACTCTTGTCTTGTCCCGATAATTGTTCTCTTGTACTTATTGTCTCTCCATGTCTTGGTTGTGCACTCATGTTATAACTGCCATGTCATGCATAATATAACTGCTAGGTTGTTAGTTGCCCTACTTTCAGTTTCCTTGCCCAAGTCTTTTAGACTTGCTGACATGTGCCCCTTTACTCTTTTGGGTGACACATGTTAGATCCTGAGCCTGAGTACCTTGTTGAGGACGAGGTGTTTGCTGACGCCGAGCCCGAGCTTGTGTTTGACGGGGAGCACGTGGACACTGGGGACCAGTCCTAGTGTCTTCGTTGTGTTTTCCTTTTGTTTAGACTGTTGTTTTGTTATCGGTGCATGGCACCTATACTTTGTTATGTCGTTGCTTTTGTTGGCCTTGTTCTGGGCCTTTAGACTCTTTCTTTTAGCCTGGTGGCTTTTCTGGATGTTGGACTTATTTTCATGTTGGACAATTTTTGAGATATGAGATTTTATTTCAGTCTCTCCTTGTGTTATTATTGCTGTTCCGTTGTGGTTACAGGGACCTGCTTATGTTTTTTTTTGATGCTTATCGGGTTTGGGGCTTCACAGCTCCACTCCCGTGCGGACCTTTTCACGTCTCGCCTCCATTTTAGTGAAGCGGGTCGTGACACCACTAGTACTTTTCATATCGGATTTGCATCCGACAAAGTAGCATCAATATATGAGATTAACTCATATGTGCTAGATTTACGGTAAAGTAACTCATAATTTAGTGAATGATTGAGATAACGAAAAATTCGTTTAACCGCAATCAAGTGTGACTCTTTATGTCTAGCTTGATATCTAGCACACAAGCATACGAAAAACATGATATCGGGCCTACTAGCAGTTAAATAAAGTAAGCTACCGATCATACCTCGATATAGACGAACGTCTACATCTTTTCCGTTTTCATCCTTGTGTAGATGGGTTGTCGTACTCATGGGAGTCCTTTTGCTTGATGACGATTCCATCCTGAATCGCTTGATAAGCTCCCATGTGTACTTGGTTTGATGTATGAAAGTTCCATCCTTCATTTGTCGAATTTGCAATCCAAGAAAATAGTTGAGCTCACCCATGTGGCTCATCTCGAATTCATCCTTCATGGACTTAGAAAATTCTTGACAAAGATTAAAGTTAGTAGAACCAAATATTATATCGTCTACATAAACTTGAATCAATAGGATGTCATTTTCATAATCCTTAATGAAAAGTGTTGAATCAACTTCATCCATTTTAAAACCTAAATCCAAAAGACAGGTCTTGAGTCGATCATACTAAGCTCTAGGAGCTTGTCTCAACCCATACAATGCTTTCTTAAGTTTGAAAATTTGTTTGGAAATTTTTCATTTATGAAACCGGGAGGTTGAGAAACATACATTTCTTCATTGACAATACCATTTAAAAATGCACTTTTAACATCCATTTGTAATAATTTAAAATTCTTATGAGATACAAAAGATAAAAGCAATCTAATAGCTTCTAATCTAGCTAGGGGCAAAGGATTCTTCGAAATCGATACCTTCGTCTTGTCGGTAGCCTTGAGCTACTAACCTTGCTTTGTTCCTTGTGATGACCTCCTTCTCATCGGTCTTGTTCTTGAAGATCCATTTGGTCCCAATAACTTGATGATCACTTGGAAGAGGAATGAGCTCCCAAACTTCATTTCTCTCGAATTGCATGAGTTCTTCTTCCATTGCCACTATCCAAGAGCTATCCTCACAAGCTTCTTGGATGTCCTTTGGCTCAA
The DNA here is from genome assembly GCA_030789695.1 of Scilla litardierei. Classification (NCBI taxonomy): domain Eukaryota; kingdom Viridiplantae; phylum Streptophyta; class Magnoliopsida; order Asparagales; family Asparagaceae; genus Scilla; species Scilla litardierei. The sequence continues at coordinate 9,784,733 of CM061137.1, read as the reverse complement.
TGGTAGAGACATATGCGCAATAAGAGAATTCTTCAATTTTAGACCTCGTTCGAACACCCACACCAATATCTCCAATAATTTGGTCATGTGGATGGTTGTGAACGGTTGGGTAAGCTTTGGGTATTCATGCATCACTTGGAACATCTTCAACAATCTCATTAGTAGTGTTAGTCTTAATAATTGAATCATTAATCTTGACATTACTAAGTGAATCACATATAGCATCTACACTATCATCAATAACATGAGGAAAATCAAAATCTTCATAAAATGATACGTGTAGTGATTCCTCGATCGTTGAAGAGGTTTTGTTGTATATCCGGTAGGCTTTGCTACGTATGGAATATCCAACAAAAATTTCGTCATCGGATCTTGGCTCAAATTTATCTAAATTACCAAATGTGTTCTTGATAAAACATTTTGAACCAAAAACTCGAAAATATTTAACTTGAGGCTTTTTGTCATAAAATAACTCAAAACAAGTTTTGTTCGTTCGGGGTCTCACTAGGATCCTATTGAGCACATAACATGCAGTGTGCGCCGCTTCTGCCCAAAATTGTAGTCCAAGATGACTTCATGGAGCATAGTACGAGCAAACTCAATAAGAGTCCTATTCTTTCTCTCTACAACACCATTTATGGTGGTGCCCGAGGAAAAGAAAAATTGTGAGTTATCCCGGTGTCATTACAAAACTTTGTAAAAGACTCATTCTCAAATTCTCCTCCGTGATCACTTCGGATAGTGATAATGGTGGATCCCAAGAGATTCCGAATCTTCTTTGCAAATATGGTAAACTCTTCAAAAGCTTCATTCTTATTAGTTAAGAATGAAACCCAAGTAAATCTAGAGAAGTCGTCAAGGACAACTAATCCATAATGAGCATTGCCTAAAGAAGCAGTTCTAGTTGGCCCAAACAAATCTACATGAAGTAGTTCTAGGGGCCTCTTAGAAGTAATACCTTCTTTAAGCTTAAAAGATGATTTACTAAATTTACCTCTTTGACATGAATCACAAAAGTTTTTCTTACTAAAGGCAATTTTTGGAAAACCTTTGACTAGATCATGCTTAGCTAACTTATATAAGTGCTTGAAATGAACATGACCAAAACGGCGATGCCATAATAGTTGTTCATTTGTATTAGCAACTAAGCAATGTTCTACGGTTTTAGGCAAGTTCAAATAATAAATATTTTTACGCCTAATACTGGTAAATAAAACATGTGAATTAGAATCAACAATTTTACACAATCCTTCTCCAAAGTTAACCTTGTAACCTTTGTCACAAAGTTTACTAATGGAAATGAGATTGTGACACAAACCACTAAATAGAAATACATTAGTAATTAAAGGTTTGGAGGAATTTCCGACTATTTCCACTCCAATGATGGTTCCCTTTTGGTTACCTCCAAAAGTGACCGTTGCACCATTCTTGATGCTAATCACTTCGGAGAGTAATGAATAATCTCCCGTCATGGAGCAACCACTGTCGAGAATCCATCCTTTCCTTTTAGAGCTAGTTTGACCTTTAAAGCTCTCTTTTTTTCTCTTGGATACTTACATAGTATACCATAAGCTCATGATACCCAATTTTTGTTGGGTCCAAGGGGATTAGCCCTTTGGAAGCCAAGTCCAAGTGGACTTCCGCTTCCCAACATAATTACCATTATTAATAACATCATGAAAATAGGAATCAACATATGCATTCCTATCATTTAAGCTAGTGTTCTTAGGACCCCAAATGGTGTATGATTTGGGAGTCCTTTTTCTAGTTGCATGCATATTTGTTAGATTTCTATGTGGTGTATGCTTCTTAGGAACATGAGTTCTAGCATAAAAATGAGGTGGTGGATATGCATAGGACATATGCGGATTATAAGTATGCCTGGGAACATGCATGACATGTGAAGGATGTGCATACATGTAAGAATGATGCGTATGAGCATATGGGTGTATATGAGCACGTACATGAGTATTTCTTATGTATGAATTTGTACGTGTCCGTGGGTGTGGAGCATGGAAAGTATCATGAGTATCCACTTGTGAAGTAGGAGATTTCCTACGTGGATGAAGGTTTGTGTACCTGTAAGCATGGCTTCTCTTTTGGTTTCCACCCTTAGTGGGTTTCTTGCCAAAAGCAAGAGACGGTGAAGTGGTGACTTTCTTGGTAGGTTTGCTACCTATAGTGTCTTTGACACCACTTGTGGATACACCGGAGGATGGTCTCACAAAGTCTATAGTGACACCACTATAGGAGGTGCGAGCATTGGATGCATTTGCTTCCACAAAACCAAGACCAACACGATGTGTGGCCAGAAATTGGTTTGCTAGCAAATCGTCCAATTGTCCTTTTCCCTTATTGAATCTCACAATACGGGAGGACATGAGCTCATATTTCTCCGTAAGAGAAGAAATGTTGGTATCCAAGGTGGACACCCGTGCTTTAAGCTCGTGCACTTGGGTTTTAAGAGAATCATTCTCTAGACCCAATTGTGTGTGTCGTAAAACTAGTTCACTATTATCATTAGGATGTGTTTGATCTAGTTGAGATTTGAGAGTATTAACCTCATTTCTCAAAGTGATATTTTGAGAAGCTAAATTTGATTTCTCAAGGGTTAAAGTATCAACAATGGTATCATTGTTGATAATACATGGAATGGATGGATTGATAACATTCAATTTCTTTAAACTAGTATATCTAAGCATTAAAGATTGATACCTAGCACATAATTCTTCATTAGCAATACGCAATTCATCCATAGTTACCTCGGTATCATCCATGTCGGAATCACTTTCATCGGAGAGTAAATCTTCTCGGGCCATGAAGCACATGTGGGCACTTTCACCCTTCTCATCATCGAATTCGCTTGATGAGTCTTCACTTGAATCATCGAATGTACCTACTAGTCCTTTCTTCTTGTCTTTCTTATTCTTGTCGGACTTGTGGTACTTCGGAGCCTTCCACTTCTCTTTGTTTCATAGCATTGGGCAATTCTTCTTGATGTGCCCTGGCTTATTTCACTTAAAGCAAAGAAAGGAAGAGTGATTAGTAGAATCAAATCTATTCTTAGAGGGAAATTTACCTTTTCGAAAGAAGCGTTGGAACTTCTTTGCCATTTGGGCCATTTCACCCAAGCCCATCTCATTTTCTGATTCTTCACTATCGGAGGATGAGGAATTGGCGTTAAATGCCAAAGCTTTCTTCTTGGCCTCCGAAGGGTTCATCATAGCTCGAATCTTTAATCGGTTCTCTCGTCTTACTTCATAAGACATGAGAGTCCCGATAAGGTTCACAACTGTATAAGTCTTCAAGTCGTTGCCTCGATGGCGATAGCTCTTTTTTCTCACTTGGAGGTCATTCCCATTATGATCTTCCTTACCTTATCTTGTTAGGAATAGCTTGACCAAGAGCTTCCAATTCATTAGTGATATCGGTAAAACGTCCGTACATCGATACTATGCTTTCATTTTCCTGCATATGAAACATATCGAAGTTTTGCACGGCGACATAGAGTTAAGAAAGTTTTACCTTGTTCGTTTCCTCATGGGTAACAACGAGAAGGTTCCAAATTTGACATGCACTCTTACATATGCATATCTTGTTGAACTCATCTGGGTCCAACGCACAATGAAGAGCGTTCATTGCCTTTGCGTTGTTGACTTCGGCGGATTTCTCGGTAATCGTCCATTTTTCGAAATCCTCTTCGGTGGGCTCGACGTATTCCTTGTGGAGGGTTCTCCAAAGGGAAGCACTCCTTAGCAACGTCTCCATCCGGTATTTCCAATAGCCAAAGTTCGTGCCATTAAAACACGGAGGACGCACCGTTGATTGTTCTTCAAAAACTGTGGACGCTCCATCGCGATCGTGATTGTTGTACGAAGACGGTGGAGGAATGTTGTTGTTGTTGGATGCCATAGCAATAAACTTGTGCTCTGATACCAATTGTAAGGACCCTGGCTATGGGAAAAACTCTAGAAGTGGGGTTGAATAATGTTTATGCAATTTAAAAAGATAGTTACACCGATTTAAATTCCTAACAAACAAATAGTGCGAAATAGAAATAAACCCAAAATGAAACAAATGCAAACGCAAGGATGATTCTAGGGTTCGGATTACCCAAGTCACTTCCCGACTTGTTCCCGGTAATCCTACATTCCTTCCACCCGGTTAACAACCGGATACTCAAGTTAGAACCCTAATTTGAGGTTTCCTTAAAACTCACTTGTAGCAACCCTACAAGTGAAATCTAAATACAATCGATTGACCTTGACTCTCACAACTTGGGAGCAAGTAAACCAATCTCACAAACCGAGAGTAAATCCAATAACGAAAGTTATGAAATATGAAATAGAGCAACACTTACAATCACCTATGACTTGAAGTAGAACTTGAAAGAGAAGTGTGTTGTGTGTTGAAAGACTCTCTTGGAAGAGAGGAATCCCTTTCTCCTGACTGCACCAAATGCCTAGAAGATATCTCTTTGGTTATAGGTTGGAGAGCAAGAGATTGAAGATTGGAATTCTGGGGCTTTAGGATTTGAGAGCTTTGATCTCGAGAGAATGAAAGCTTGAATGAATGAGAGAGGGACTAAGTAACCTCTCAATGGAACAGTAGAGGCTCCTTTTATAGGTTTCTCAAACCCTTCAAATGAAATCAGCCAAAACCCCTTTGAAATCCGTGAGGAAAAACTCAATGGATAGAATCTGCGCCCGTGACAGTCGACAGTTGAAGAATTCACAGTCGACTGCTACACAGTCAGAGAGGGTAGGTGACAATTCATAACGGTAACTTACCACGTGGACAGCCGACTGATGAGGCATGACAGTCGACTGTTGAACCAACAGGCGACTGTAAATCCTACTACAGGCGACTGGCCGTAAGTTGGGTAAGTTGATGAAATCTGGAAAACGTCTGGGAGAACAGGACAAACGATTGATGAAGAGAAGCCAGTCGATTGTTAATCTAAACAGACAACTGTAATTCCTTCTACAGACGACTGTCAAAACCCTGAGATTTTCCAGAGAGTTGAGTCATCAAATAGGCTCAAGGACAGACGACTGTTGTAGTATTGACAGTCGACTGTTCCATTGGACAGTCGACTGTAAATCCAACATAAGTCGACTGGCCAGAGTAAACATAGAAATAGATTTTGGGCTATAGATAGACAGGCGACTGATAAATAAACCAAAGTCGACTGTCACTTGGACAGGCGCCTGTGAATCATTCATAAGTCGCCTGTGAGAGTTAAAGCTGAGAAGCCCAAAACTAGACTGAAAATGTTTGTGCATAACAGGCGACTGTAGAACAAAACACAGTCGACTGTTTTGAGACAGACGGCTGTAAAACATTCAGCAGTCGACTGTTATAAACATGGCATGCACAATCTAGATAGAAATGAATTGGAGTCTAAGGAAGGTTGATCTAATGATATCCTAAGACTGAAATGAAGATGTGTGTGTGCTCCAACAATGTTCTACTTCTAAGCTACATACTAGAAAAGAAAGAAGAAAGATACATTTGATGAACTCTCTCTTCTATCCAACGCATGAGCTCGAAGTCTTCTAGGAGCTTCATTCACCATCTACAATCATCCAATCCATTTCATTTGCTTTCAATGATCTTTGAGTATCATCCATTGCAAGTAGATCTTCATAATAATCTTAAGCAATGGATTAACTGCAAAATAGGGGATTAGTCACAAGTATTTATGTTTGCTCATCATTAACACCAAGTAGGGAGAAGTCCAATACTCAACAAATTCCACAGACCGTGGGCATGATCTCAGTACGGGTTATCCTAGGGATTCGGTAGGATCGACTGAAATACTCCCTTTTATTCCCAATTCAACCTAGAGATCCAGATCTACATCTCCCCCTAAGGTCTTAGGGCTAACCCATCAACCCTAGAGAAAACTACTCACTCATAGCGATTTTAACGAATAAAGATGTGATTTTTATAGGAGAAAACATCATAGCAAATTAATCGAATAAAGATTGAAAAGCTTACGTACTAAATACGAAGAAGAATAACAGAAAACAATAATCCGAAGAAATCCCAAAGATTCCAAAACGCAAATCGCATTAGAACTCTAAAAATAATCCAATATTCTCCAAGTAATTAGGTCTAGATCTACCAATGTTTTCTAATCTCCTATACCCCTGAAAGTAATTCAAAAATTAACAAAAATGAATGAACTTCCTAAACGCAGCAACTCAAATCCACTCTTCACTCCCCAAGCGCGCAACAGACGGCCATGCGAAATTTCCAAACCGAGCCTTCAGCGTCGTCAACCGAGTCAGTGACTTGGTCGAGCAGTAGATTTCTCGATCGGCTGCTCGGTCGAGCATCACTTCTGCTCGGTTGGCTGCTCGGTCGAGCAGCACTTCTGCTCGGTCGAGTACGTCAGGGAGTCGCGCTTCTCCAAAAATCGCCACTCTGTATGCTCGGCCCGAGTCAGCTCTGCTCGGTCGAGCAGCCAGCTGACTCGGTCGCCAAAAGATCTGCTCGGACCATGTAGGAGGTTGGCTGAGCGTCGGACTTAGGTGCTGCTCGACCGAGTCATTGTACTGCTCGGTCCGAGCAGCATGCCTATCTGCCGTCTTCCTTCATCTTGCATCTGCTCGACCGAGCAGCTGCTCTGCTCGGTCGAGTCACCTGGGAAAATGATTGCTGAAGCTCCTGCTGCTTCTCCTCTCTTCTTGTTCTCTCCTCCACTCCTCCCATGGCTCCCAAGACTCGGCGAAGTCCTGTAGAGCTTCGCCAACGGGCTCACGGGCATGCCAGATGTGTCCATATCCAAAATGGGTCGCAAATCACTCCAAAATCCCTGAAAATCCATAAAACACTACGAAACTCGAATATAACGTTAGAACTGCAATATCGTAAGAATACACGGGATTTGAATGCGAAAATGGCATGAAATGCGATGTCATGATGCTATGTAAAGATGTAAAATATGGACACATCAAAATCTCCCAAGCTTACCTCTTACTCGTCCTCGAGGAAGATAAATACTAAGTACACCGGGAGATAAACAAAAAGAAATAAAAATAAGAATAAAAGAAGAGTAGAGATGGATGGAGGGTGCTAAGGTTATTCAATCAGATCTCGAGCCTCAGCAGTATATCACGATGCTCCGAATAGTAAAGATGCATGCTAATGGTGTTTTCAAGTTTTACTAATCATATGTCTAGCATGCAAATAGAGGCAAAAATAGGGATCTCCTAAAATAATGCTATCAACTCATATCAATCTCATGCAGTCCATAGATTCTAGTATAAAACGAGTTGGCAATGCACTTTTCAATCAATAGATACACATGGAGCATATAGAAATTACACCAGCATGCAATAGAGAATGGAAAGAATCATGCTATTCAGATATCAACTTCGAATCATGAAAAATCTCCAAAAACTAAAGTATTTCGTAAAGTGCAAGCATTATCAAATCTCCTCGTTGTGCACCGTCTCCACTCTAATGGTATACTCACTCATATGATCAATTGGTTCACCCCCCAAGCTTAGCTCGAGGCATCGCATCTAGGAATAGGATATTTTCCCAGTATATGTGATAGCTTCTAATAAAAAGATATAAAACGATTTTATTTCTTTCTTTTCTTTCTTTTTCTTTTCTTTTTCACTTTTTCACAAATTTTTTTCTTTTTTTTATTTATTTAGAAGCTATATATTTCTTTTTGGGATTTTTGGGAAGTGAGATACGGTAAGGATAGCTGTAAAGGTGAAACCAACTGATATGTACAGAATTATAAAGATGTGTGGAGAAGGAAAATAATGAATCACTCGGTTCACTCATAAGAGGTGCACAACGGTTCAATATGATAATACTTTAACTAAACTCATAACTAGCATGGATATTTTCATTCATCTAGATAAATACTGAAAAGCATGCAATAATAAGCACAATAACATCAAGCATGTAAACAGAAGTGAATAAGATAGAAAGCAGATGCTCCAAGTATTCTAATGATGCGTGAACCTAGGTGCATTACCCGGCATAGCGCATACTAGATACTATTTCATGTATTTGATTTCTAATTCATATCAGGCATTAATTCAGATAAATCAGCAAAAGAATATGCACGCATATAGAAAGTAAAACTGAAATCACCCTAAATAGCATGTCAACAAGTAATAAGCACCGTGAGTAACTACTGGGGCTACGAGAAGTATCATCATACAGAACATCCTTAGCATAAAAAGAGAAAGGGCGGAGAAAATAGGAAAATGAAAAGAGGAATGCATGTATGGCAAAAAGCAGAAAACGTGATGTAGAATGAGGAAAAAAAGATAAAGAAGTGGAAAAGGGGTGGAAAAGTAAACTAAAAAGCTGAAAAGGGAGGAAAATATAAAAGAAAAATGAAAAATAAAGCGGTAGCGATCATCCCCCAAGCTAAACCCAGCAGTGTCCTCACTAATGAGAAAACGCGAGTAGGCAGGAGATGATGCTAAATAGGGTGGATGAGGGCGGAATAGAAAAGGAATAGAAAATAAAAATTGTGCAAAAGAAAAACAAAACATGATATGATGCAATGATGAAGAAAAATGATGCATATGTACGAAATGATGCATGGAGGATCCTCCCCCAAGCTATATAAGATCAGGGCCCCGCAGAGATAGATGGGCGCGATAAAATATGAGGGAGGCAAAAATGGGTATGGGACAGCATCAGGCAGAGGCACCACCCTCTGGGGGGTGGTGGGTCCCACTGCTCTGGATCAGGAGAAGTGGGTGGTGCTTGTGGCTCGATAGGTGGGTCAGTTCGTCAATGCCTAACTAGGTTGCGGAGGCGTGGGAGGTCCTGTTCAACGGACTGTCTAGTAATGCTGACTCCCTGACCTATGAGTAGGAGCATGGCAATGAACTGATCGCCCTGGTCAGCGTCACGGAAGGTGACGGCATATGATGCGTCGCCGATATAAAGACGCTCAGGTGGGGGTGGGGCGTTGGTTGGCAGAGGTGAAGAGGTGAATGATTCGCCAATAATATGGTCCTGTGTGGGTGAGCGTGTACGACACGTGCGTCGAGTGGGTCTAGGGTTTGGTGTGCCAGTGTCGGCGTTTGTGGCTCTTGCACGGCGTGGCGGCCTCTTGCAAGCAGTATAAAAACGTGCGGCAGTATGTAAAGTATATAGGGGAAGGGTGTACCGACACGAATGATGCGACGATGTGATCGGTCACGTGACTACTGCTGATCGGGAGTATCCCCCCAAGCTGCTCCTAGAATCGCCCCTCTACGTAGAAGATACATACCTGAAATAATAGGGAGTAATGTCAGGCGAGGAGAACTAATGTGCATAAATCGACCGAGCGGGAGTCTAGCTCGGTTGAGGCTAAGGGGGTATGGGGGGTGTTGGGAAAGGCGCAGGGGGAGGAGCTTGAGGAGGAGGAGAGAGGGATGGGTATTTGAGTGGAAGAGAGGGAGGCTCGAACCCGAGTAGGGAGTGGAAGAGAGGGAGGCAGCGGCGGCGGGTGAATCGAGAAGAGGCGGCGGCGGCTGTGGGCGACTCGGGAAGAGGCGGTGGTAGCTCGGGAGATGATTAGGTTAGGGTCGCTTAGGGCAAGGGTTAAAGGACGGGTTTAGGATAAGTAAGCAGCTCGAACCCGGCTTAAAAATGAGACTCGTAATCAGCAACAGCCGACTCGGTCTGAGCAATCTGATTGCTCGGTCGAGCTGGCTATTTATAAAAATCAAAATATAATTCAATTACTCCCTTCGTCCTGCTCGGTCGAGCAGATAGTTACTCGCTCGAGCAGGAGACCGCTCAGACTGAGCTGATGCTGCTCGGGTCGTGTAGACAAAACGACGTTTTCGAGCTCTTTTCTTGGGCCTGCACTACTCGACCGAGCAGATCATTGCTCGGCCGAGCGGGTGATCGCTCGGACAGTGCAAAGACCGCTCGGGCCGTGTAGACAGAATGACATTTCTTCTTTGTTTTGGTGACTCTGCGCTACTTGACCAAGCAGGCGGCTGCTCGGTCGAGTTGGTATCTGCTCGGACCGAGCTGAAGCTGCACGGGCCGTGCAGGCAGAGCGATGTTTTGTGCTTCTTTCTCGTGCCTGTGCTGCTCGACCGAGCAGAGTGGTTGCTCGGTCGAGTCTCCTATGTCCCCCTTTTGCTTTCCTCCTTTGATCTGCTCTTCAAATTTGCTGCTCTCCTCCAGCTTTCTTCCGTTTAAAACGTTGATTTGCGTGCCCCTTCATGTTCAACCTATAAAAAGGAAGAACCCATCAAATTTTTGTGTTTTTAAGAGAAATGAATATCCTTTTTATTTGGTTTTCTTAAATAGATAAAGTAAAAATAAGAAATTGAAAAAGAAAATCCAAGGTATAATAGATTGGGTTGCCTCCCAATAAGCGCTTGTTTTGAGTCATAAGCTCAACTCCATCTGGTTTATCAATTAATATTTGGTGCGCATAAGAATCGCACGTCGTTCTTGCCTCTGATGCCGTCTGGTGGTATTTGGCATTCTTCCAGTCCAGGCCTTTCCTTAGCGTAGCTGATGATCTCTGGCTTTTCGTGATGCAAGGAATGGTCCAAAAGCTCCTCGTCCAACACTCTGATATAGGCGGCCACTGCTTTGTGGTAGGTTGGGTCGCCGTCATCGTCAACACATGTTCTTTTCGGGTCCTTCATGACCCCCTCAGAAGTAAAATCTCCAACAATGTCATCTTCTAGTAGCTCCAAATAGCTAGCTTCTTCTTTGCGAACGTGCTCCCTCATTGGTTTCTGTAGCCTGAATTCAGCTTCAATGTTGCCCATGTTCAACAAGAGAGTCCCTTCACGGACATCAATCAAGACGCTGGCCGTCGCCATGAAGGGGCGGCCAAGTATAAGCTGGGAGCTCCCTCCCTCAGGCATGTTCATAATAACAAAGTCAATGGGAACACACAACCCAGGAGGTATCTGCAGAATAATATCCCTGGCTTTGCCTACCGGGTATGTGATCGAATGGTCCGCAAGCTGTATGGACATAATTGTCGGCTCCAATTCGCTTCCGGTCTGTAATCTCTCAAATATATAAAGCGACATCAAACTGATGCTCGCCCCTAGATCGATCAAAGCTCGGCTGATGGGCATCCCTCCGATGGAGCATGTAACGGTGAAGCTTCCCGGATCCTGTAGCTTCCGTGGCAGGTGATTCTTTATAATAGAGGTAGAGTCCTCCACGAGCTTTATCTCTTCGTGCTTCCTCTTCCCCGTGATCAGGTCCTTTAAAAATTTGGCATAAATGAGAATCTCCGTGATGGCATCCATGAATGGAATGTTCAGCTGTATGCCCCTCAGAAGCTCCGTGAATTTGGAGTATTTCTTCTCCATCTTAGCCAAAGCCAACCTCTGTGGATATGGGGGAGAGGTCGGCTTACTTTTTTTCTTGCGACATCATTAGGAGACGGCGTTGTTGTGGGTGTGCTAGAGGGTGAATCTGCTTTCTCCTTATTCTTTGTAGGCTCTTCCGGAGCCTCTTCTTTATCACCGCCAATAACGGCCTCTTCAGTTTTGACTTTCTCCTTGTTCACAACCAGAATCATAACGGGGTCGGTCGCCCTTCCTCGACGCGTGGTAACAGAAACCATGGAGTTTGCTTGGGCCCTCGGATTTGGCTTTGGTTGCGAAGGCAACATCCCTTGCTTCTTCAGCAGCTGGGACATCTTCCACTCAGTTCATCGAGCGAAGTATTTATATTCTTGAACTAGGTGGATATGTCCTGGTTGAACCGGGCTTGCCCACTCATAAATGTTTCTAATGTGGCCTCCAGATTGGATCGAGGCTGATTTGGTGCATAGCCCTGCTGAGGTGGGCGATTGAACTGATAACCTGGTGGTCGGTAAGGCCCAGCTGGCCTAAACCCAATCTGATGTCGATTTTGTGGCTGCACTTGTTGTTACTAGGAGGGGGTGGCGGTCTCTGAAATTGTGGAGGTTGTAGCCCTCCACTTGGGTTTCCGTAAGAAAACCCCGGATGATTCCTAGCAGCCGGGTGTTGCCATTGATTCTGTCCCTCTCCTTGGACGTACTGCACAGACTCAGATAATTCAGCACCATCATAATGTGCCTCACTAGGAATGTAACCTTGCTCTACATAATCCTTTGCTGGATGATAAGCAGAGGTGCTGGTGGTTGCAGGGATGGAATCTGACGTGCCCGCAATCTACACCTAGGATCCACCTAGCGGTGTCACGATCGCCAGGTGTGATATGGCTCCTAGGTTACAACTTCGGGTTCAATCCGCAAGCGAACGATGTCGAGTTATAGTATAAAGGATAGTCGAATCCCACATGGACGGTGATAGTGTCCGTGGTAATCTCAGTCTATTTCTAAATCTAGAAGTAATGTAGCGGGTGGAGAGAGAATGAATTGGGCTGATTGTTGTTGCTGTGTAATATAATAAAGGAACTAGGGCTTTAAGGATCGCCACTAGGATCGTTGGGGTTGATGTTGAATAGGTTCCTCACATTGCATTAGGGCTAGGGAATTAATCCCCCAATTCGTATCACTCTCGTGGGTTAGAATTGCGGGGTATTTCGGTGGCTCTCGTCGATGCAATGGCGGTAGCCATCGACGTAGCGATATAGTTCATCGATGGATACCCTCATGGCGCGAGCCGAGCATGGTCACATGCCTTGATTGGATCCACCAATTTCCCTATTTGAATCCCTAGATACCCCTTAAGAACATCAATTCCACAGACTGTGGGCATGATCTCAGTACGGGTTATCTACGGATTCGGTATGATCTACCGAAATACAACCCTAAATCCCCAATTCGATGTAAGGATCCAGATCTACATTTTCCCCTAAAATCCTAGGGTTCACCCATCAGCCCTAGAATGGATCTACTCACTCATGGTGATTAGAACGCACAAAGATATCAATTTCGCGTAGGAAAGTATTTTTGCAATAAAAGAAATTAGGGCTAAAAATTACTTACAGCGAGAACGAACGAAGAACAAATCCAGAAAAGAGCAGAAAGAAATAATCTTCAATTAACGATCCAGAATTTCACTACAAGGATTGATCCAAAAATCCTTACAAAAAAATCGCCTAAAAGCTCCTCAAAAAATCCCTCCACAAAAACTCCGAAGGAACCCCTACGCCGAGCCCGCAGTCGCGAGCTTCAGCTACCCCAAATCGCGCGCATCGCGCGTTCAAAAAATCTTCCAAAAATGCCCTAGGAAATGTCAGCCGAGTAGGTGACTCGGCCCGAGTCGGAGCTGCTCGGCCAGTGGTTCGGCCCGCGTCGTATGTTGCTCGACCTCAGAATGGATGACTCGGTCGGCTGCTCAGGGTGTGCTCGGGGCCTACTCAGGGCGTGCTATCTGCGGCTGCTTGGCCGAGCAGCTCAGCTGCTCGGCCCGAGTCAGCCCGTATCTGCTGCATTTCTAATATGGCACGGCTCGGCTCGAGCAGCAAGCTGCTCGGGCTGAGCATTTTCTGGGAAAGCTCTATGCTGCAGCAACTCTCTCTCTGTCTGCTCTCTTTCTCCTTCTTCTCTTCCTTCTCTCCTCCAACAGCTCCGAGAACATGGCGAACTCCTCCAGAGCCCTGCCATCAGGCTCATGAGCACGTCGGATATGTCCATACCCAGACGGGGGTCCAAATCGCTCCAAAATCCCTGAAAACTCAAAATATACTACGAAACTCGAAATATGGTCAGAAATACTAAAATCGCAGTAAAATGTGGGATTTGGACGCGGAGATGATATGCAATGCGATGAAAATATGATATGAAAATGATGTAAAATATGGACACATCAGAATCCAAGCGCTGTTCAATTCTGGCCACCTATTTGCACAAGGTCTCGATGTGAGAATCAAGATGGCTGGCAGCTTTGACCTCGAGGATCCAGGTCACAATGGTTCGATGTTCACTCCACTGCTGATTATTAGCTGCCATATGCTCTAGCAGGTTTATGGCTTCTTCAGGAGATTTGTCAAGCAAGACGCCATGCGCGGCAGCATCAATTATCATTTTGGTGCTGGACTACAGCCTATTATAGAAGCTCTGCACCAAGTCCCAGGGCTGGATCCCGTGATGAGGGCATTGATGTTGGAGGTCCATGAATCTCTCCCAGGCCTCATAAAGGTATTCTTGCGGGAGCTGTTTGAAATTTGAAATGGCTCCCCGGATCCGCACCGTCTTTGAGGGTGGATATAACTTATCCACAAAGGCGAGTGCCAGCTTCTCCCATGTGGTAAAATGGTTGGGCGAATGGGCCCGTAGCCAGTATGAGGCTTTATCCCTTAAGGTGAAGGGGAAAAGCCGCAGCTTAATGGCATCATCACTCACATCCTTAGCCTTAAAAGTGTCACACTTTGCCAGGAAAGTGTCGATGTGGTGTGGTGATTGGGGTTCTCGTGAGGATGCCCATGGAAGGGATCCTATTGCATTAAATTTATGAGCCCCGTCTTCAGCTCGAAGCTCACCGCCGCCAGTTGCGGTCTAAGGATAGAAGAATTATTTCCAAATGTAGGCTTCATATGGTCCCTGATGGACCCGGTGCGAGGAGGAGTAGTAGTATCGTCTGCCATCTGAGCAGAGGGAGATTGATTTCTACTTGAGGCCCTCAAAGCTCTTGCCGTTTTCTCCATCTCAGGGTCGAACAATAATTCTTGACTAAATGCCCCAAAGCGAGTGTTCATGCACCAAAATAGCTCAGAAAAATACCATTAGTAGCACGATAATAATTAAAAGAATGAAACGGGTGATAAGATAAGGGATGATAAGAATTGCTAGCTAACTCTTCGAAACAAAAATAAACCGAGATACACTACTGCCGTCCCCGGCAACGGCGCCAAAAACTTGACGCACCCGGAACCTACACCTAGATTCCACCTGGCGGTGTCACGGTCGCCAGGCGTAGTATGGCCCATAGGTGTTAATCCCGGGCTCTATCCGCAAGCGGACGGTGTCAAATTATAGTATAAAATATGTCAGATCCCACAGAGAAGGTCACAGTGTATTTAATTTCTCAGCTTACTTCTATATCTCAAAGTGAGATAGCTGTCGGGTTGAAAGGATTGGTTGTGGTATTCTTGTAGATTTAATAATAAGAGAAACTAGGGTATTAGGGATCACCACTAAGACCGTCGGGGATCGATGTTGGAATAGGATCCTTACGTTGTATTAGGGTTAGGGGATTAATCTCTCAATTCGTACCACTCTCGTGGGTTAGAATTTCGAGGTATTTCGGTGGCTCTCATTGACGCAATGGCGGTAGCCGTCAATGTAGCGATATAGTTCATCGGTGGATCCCCTCAAAGCACGAGCCGGGCATGGTCGCGAGCCTTGGTTGGATCCACCGATTGCCCTATTCGAATCCAAAGGATACACCGTAAGCACATCAATTCCACAGACCGTGGGCATGATCTCAGTACTGGTTATCCTAGGGATTCGATAGGATCGACCGAAATACTCCCATTTATTCCCAATTCAACCTAGAGATCCAGATCTACATCTCCTCCCTAAGTTCTTAGAGCTAACCCATCAACCCTAGAGGAAACTACTCACTCATATCGATTTTAACGAACAAAGATGCGATTTTTATAGGAGAAAACATCATAGCAAATTAATCGAATAAAGATTGAGAAGCTTACGTACCAAAGACGAAGAAGAATAACAGCAAACAATAATCCGAAGAAATCCCAAAGATTCCATACGCAAATCACAATAGAACTCTAAAAATAATCCGATAATCTCCAAGTAATTAGGTCTAGATCTAACAATGTTTTCTAATCTCCTCTCCCCCCGAAAGTAATTCAAAAATTAACAAAAAAGAATGAACTTCCTAAACGCAGCAACTCAGATCCACTCTTCACTCCCCAAGGGCGCAACAGACGGCCACGCGAAATTACCAAAATTAGCCTTCAGCGTCGTCGACCGAGTCAATGACTCGGTCGAGCAGTAGATTGCTCGGTCGGCTGCTCGGTCGAGCAGCCTTTCTGCTTGGTCGAGTACGTCAGGGAGTCACACTTCTCCAAAAATCGCCACTCTGTATGCTCGGCCCGAGTCAGCTCTGCTCGGTCGAGCAGCCAGCTGACTCGGTCGCCAAAAGATCTGCTCGGGCCATGTAGGAGGTTGGCTGAGTGTCGGACTTAGGTGCTGCTTGACCGAGTCATTGTACTGCTCGGTCCGAGCATTATGCGTATCTGTCGTCTTCATTCATCTTGCATCTGCTCGACCGAGCAGAGTCACCTGGGAAAATGATTGCTGAAGCTCCTGCTGCTTCTCCTCTCTTCTTGCTCTCTCCTCCACTCCTCCCATGGCTCCCAAGACTCAGCGAACTCCTGTAGAGCTTCGACAACAGGCTCACGGACGTGCCAGATGTGTCCATATCCAAAATTGGTCCCAAATCGATCCAAAGTCCCTGAAAATCCATAAAACACTATGAAACTCGAATATAACGTTAGAACTGCAATATCATAGGAAAATAAAGGATTTGAATGCGAAAATGGAATGAAATGCGATGTCATGATGCTATGAAAAGATGTAAAATATGGACACATCAATCATCACCAAAACTACACTAGGGGTGCTCAATATCCAACACTAAGATGATCAAGGACATTGATCCTTGATCCATTGGTAGCTGGGGGTGTAAATGGATACCTAAAATATCTAAATCTGCTTTGACTCTGCATTCATTTAGGTGAATTCAGATATGGCCATATACGATCTGTATTTGAATCATGTATTTAAATGGATATCCGCTAAAAAGAAACAGATGTTGGATAGTATGATATACGCTCTGCATGTGTGTGTTTATAGAGCGAAATAGAGAGGTCATGCAATCATAATTGTAAATAGTTTGAAATAATTACATACACGCAATTTTACTTTCTAAATTAATACAAATATTTATCATTAAAAAAATCTTTTTTTACATTTGTTTATTTTGCTTCTACTAATTTTAATTCTTCAGTAAGAGCAAATTTGAATAATATATGAATTCGAATAGTATTCGTCGAGCTCAGATATACAGATAGTATATGCAATAACTAATCAGATAGGATTTAGATAACAGATTCAAAAAACCAAATTTGCCAAAGGACTGTGGTCTATATTGACTCCCGCTCCCGCTCCTCTGCCACACCAAGGAGACTCTCGAACTCCGTGACGTCAGCCTACCCTGCCAGACCACCGACCGCTCGCGCCTCAGCGGCCTTCTCCAGCTCAGCGATCCGATCCTCGGCCTTCAACTTCTCGGCCAGTGCCAAAGCCCTCTACATGTCAGATCTCTCCAGGACAGACGAGAGTTCGGCCAGTCCAGTCTCCAATGACCTGACACGGACCTCAGCATCTGAGCCGTCTCATCGGCACCCGCCTCGACTACCGACTTCTTGGCACCACCTGCCCCTACGTCCGTGAGCGCCACGAATTGGCGCCTCATCGAAAGGCCAGCCGAGGACAACTGCGTCAAAAGAAACGGAAAGTTCAGGGGCTCCCGCAGAAAGCGAGGCACGTTGCCACACAAGGTCTGACCTGCTGACTGACCTGTATCACGAAGGCAGGGAGTCAGTCGCCCTTTACCCCGTCCAACACGGATTGGTCCCAGGGCAGGCGACAGTTCTCAGCCAGCCGAGCCGCAACCCCACAGTCGGAGAAGACGGACTCCTGCAGTCCCACCGGGAAACGAGGACTGAGCAACCCCTCCTCGGACCAAGGAAGACCAGCCTCGACTGACCTGAACACGCCCAAGGACTGCTCATAATCCCTTGGTAGCAGCCCCGAGCGGGATGGAGAGAACCCGCCCCAGGGCCACTCGTCCCTCGTCTGAGGAGGCTGGGCGGAAGCACCGAGGGGGGAAGCGTCCTGGACCACAAGACGGACCCGAGCTTTCTTTTGCCCGTCTCCTCCCTGGGCAGGGGGCAACTTCTCCCTCGCTCGCTTCACGCTAGCTTCGAAAGATCCAGGGCCTGGTTTCCTTCGAACCTCCAAGACATGATCCCCCTCCGCGGGTTGGGATTGGGCACGGAGGCCGGAACGGAAGGCTGAGAAGGGGCCTGGACGAAACCGTCTGCAAAACAGAGCAAGTCAGGGAGACGACCCTACTCAAGTAAGGCCCACCGGATGAACATTCTAAACAAAGGGCTCCGAGAAAACTCACCGATGGGCCACATGGTCAGCCACATGGCATGATCCGAGAAGAGGACGTCGATCTTTCTGTCGGCCACGGGAATGGCCAGCAAGGTGTTAACCGCCTTGGCCTCTACGTCGGTGAGTTCCCCCAGTTCGAGGGTCAACGAGCTCGCTTCCCCCATCAGACCGGAAAGTCCACCTCTGAAGGGAAGCCCACAAAGACAAACTCCCCCTTCCAACACTTCAAGGAAGACGACAGCCCCAACACCAAGCTCTTCTTCGGACAGGCACTAATGTATATCCAGGCGCCCGACTGGTGGTGGCTCATGCGGAAGAATTATGCGAAGAGGCGAAGGGTCGGCTCTACCCCGCGGAGCATGCAGAGAACGATGAACCCCACAATAGACCCGACGGCATCGAGGCAAAATTGACATAGGGCAAGGCCAAGAGCCCTCAGGAGCACGGCGATAAAAGGATGGAGAGGAAACCGAAGCCCGAACCGAAAGCTCTACTCATACACCCCGACTTCGCAACGACCCGGGAAGCAGACCCTCTCATCTCTCTCGGGGGCCTAGGCAGAGCATGGGGGGAGAAGGTAATTGGAACGCAGTCGCCCGATCAAAGTAGCACAAACCGTCGACGGCCACGCCAACACCTCGGAGGGCAACCTGGAGAGATCGCCCCCATGACGGTGGATCTCCGAGACCGATCCTCGGGGCAGGGCGGGAGGGTCAGCGGCGGCTGCTCGGCCTGCGCTGGAAGAAGAAGAGGACGACGGGGGACGCATGATGCGGCGTTGAGAAGAGCTGGGGAAGACACATGGGATGAAGAAAAAATCAGAACCCTCATCTGCTGATCCACCGCTTCCCTTTATACCACTCCCTGAGGCCCTTCGCTCCATCGCGGGCCGTTCTCCAAAGCACACGCGTCGACATCCCGTGCGGCGCGACGCATCGAATCCCGCTCCCAGGGGCAGGAGAATTCCAGAATATCAGCGCCATGATGGCTTCCATTTAATGGCGCTGCCTTGACTGATGCACCCGTCAAAATCCACACAAGTCACATCGCCCGGACCGAACCGGCAGAATCCGAACGGCCCGAGCGATGGGGGCAATTGATACGACCATCCTGAGGTGGGCCGAGATTGAACGGCCCTAAGCCCATATCGCAAGTAGGAGGTCCAAAAGGAGAGCGGGCCAAGCGACGAGGCATCCACGAAGACTTGGGGCCGGGTCGGTTTCGACCGAAACGGACGCCCCCGTCAGCCCACAGCAGCGGGAGCTAACCGCTCCCCTTAAAGTGCGTCACCCTTAATAACCATTAAGGGGCCCTATTATACACACCTTCATGACCCATGAAGACGCCATCAAAAGGACGGATCATGGGAGCGGAGGAGGGGACGTGGAGGGGGTGCAGACATGGGAAGACTCCTATAAAGGGACCCGAAGTACAACGCATAAAGGACCACTTCCTGGATACCGAAAGATAGAGGTATTCTACTCACACGACCTTGTCTTCCACTTTACATTTCCTCTCCACAGCTCGGCCCGAGGACTCACGTGTCGGCCTCCCCGTGAGCCACACCGATCACACCGAGCTCCTTTAAGATCCGTTCTGACTTAGGCATCGGAGGGGACTTGGTCGAAACGAACGACCGACCCCCCTGACGAGCTTCCTCGTCCGTTCAGGTTGATCAGGTCCAGCGACGCCGAGGCTCCCCCTCAACGTCTTCCCAACCGAAGCTGAGCGTCCTCAATCATGAGCCCGCTCGCCACCACCACAAGGAGGTCGTCGCTTTGCCGAGGCTACTCTTCAGCAAGCCGACGCGAGGATCCGCGCGTCCCTCACCAAGCGAACGTGCCTTCAACCGATCCCGGAGGTCCCACGCACTACTACAGATTTGGGCTTGGGTAACGCCACTTAGATAGCGCTTTTAAAAAGCGCTATCTAAGTGGGCTCTTGTATAGCGCTTCTGCACTTGTAGAAAATAAAAATAAATCAAAATTAAGTGAAAAATCACTTAGATAGCGCTTTTTGTTAAAGCGCTATCCAAGTAATGCCTTACATAGCACTTTTTGTTAGCGCTATGATAGTAATCGTTACGTAAGCATTTTTATTAAAAAATATATATTTACTTATGGGGTTTTTTAGATATATGTCCCCCAAAAAATGGGTTATTTTAAAAGAGTCCCTCATTTAATGGCTTTTACCATTTGGTCCCCTAATTTAACTAAATTACTACAAAAGAGTCCCTAATTTTTAAAAACCCCGATTTTGCCCCTCCATCTCTCCTTCCTCCTCCTCCGATGGGCTGCGCGCGCGGCGGGCCTCGCCGGAGAAGAGGGGGGGGCTCGTCGGAGAAGGGGGCAGCCCCCACATTCGCCTGAGAAGGGGGGCCGCCCCATCTTCGCCAGTGAAAAGAGGGGGCAGCCCCCCCCCCCCCCTCGCCGGAGAAGAGGGAGGGCAGCCGCCCCCCTCGCCGGAGAAGAGGGGACAGCCCCCTCTTCTCCGGCGAGGGGGGCGGCTGCCCCCCCCCCTCTTCTCCGGCCAAGGGGGGGCGGCTGCCCCCTCTTTTCACTGGAGAAGCGGGGGCAGCCGCCCCCCTTCGCCGGAGAAGAGGGGGCAGCCGCCCCCCTTCGCCGGAGAAGAGGATGCTGCCGCCCCTTCTCCGGCGAGCCCCCCTCTTCTCCGGCGAAGCCCGCCGCACGCGCAGCGCATCAGAGGAGGAGGAAGGAGAGATGGAGGGGCAAAATCGGGTTTTTTAAAAATTAGGGACTCTTTTGTAGTGATTTAGTTAAATTAAGGGACCAAATGGTAAAAGCCATTAAATGAGGGACTCTTTTAAAATAACCCATTTTTTGGGGACCTCTATCTAAAAAATTATGACGGTTAGATAGCGTTTTCTCGCTGGCCCAAATGTTTCCGCCCAACTTTTTCGTTTCCCCCCTTTTATTCCAGGCCCTAGCCGTCATCGACCCTGTGGATTTCTTTGATCTGATCGTGGATGCGGGGGCGCCGACTTGCTGGCAAAACGGCGATAACGGGCCGACGGTTTCTCAGACTTCCCCAAGGTCAAAGATGGTTTCTCCGACTTTCGCAAGGTCGAAGACTGTTTCTCTGACCATCATCCGAGTCGACGACAGCCACTCAGACTTCCCCAAGGTCGAAGATGGTTTCTCCGACTTCTGCAAGGTTGAAGACTGTTCCTCCGACCATCATCCGAGTTGACGACGGCCGCTCAGACTTCCCCAAGGTCGAAGATGGTTTCTCTGACCTCCTCAAGGTCGAAGACTTTTCTCCGACCATTATCCGAGTCGACGACGGTCGCTCAGACTTCCCCCGGGTCGAAGATATTTTCTCCGACCTCCTCAGGGTCGAAGACTGCTTCTCCAAACTCTCCCCTGGGTCAATGGCATCTCCGACCATCGCAAGCTCTAGCTAAGCTTCCAAAAAATCGGAGCCGTACCTCAATCCCAGAGGACACGATGGTCATCGGAGCTCTGTCGATGTCTCCTCCCCTTGGTCGATCGAAGCTACCTTCGTTAAGAACAAAGGTTTCGCAATTGTTCCTTTTTATTTGAAAAATAATTTTTTGTTTGATCTCACAGAGTCGACCCAAATGGAGTCTTACAATCGATGACGTAACAAATTGAATCGATTGAAGACAAGGTCCGCATTTGGGAGCATCAACAGGCACGCGGAGGCTGTGTTCGAAACATTCTGTTGGCCTGACAGAGTTAGGGAGATGCTACGGTCCAACGAGAAGAGAAACATGAGCTAGGGAGATGGTAAGATGAGAAAAAGGGTGTTCCCCTCTTTTTGCCCTTGCAACATTTGGAGTTTTAGAAATATCTAACTGGAACAAAACTCCATGACCCAAACTGTTGAAGTTAGATAACTATAGTATAGTATTAAACCATGATCAAGAGTGAACCAGAACTCACTTTCGTATGTTGGAGCTTTGCTATCTGTAGAAAAATGCATTTAACAAAATTTAATTGCAAAGCAAACAATGGACACTTGTTAATTGATGTTGGCCAAGGATGCACCAGGGGAATGACTAATTGCTAATAAGGTATTTGTGAGGATGTGAGATATTTTATATCTTGTTGCATAGCAGTCGCAGGATGTGAGATATTTTATATCTTGTTGCATAGCAGTCGCAGGATGTGAGATATTTTATATCTTGTTGCATAGCAGTCGCTTTGACTCTGTGATAGCTTAAAATATGATTTTGCGTGATTTGGCTTATCTTTGGGCTTCATCTTTTGTCGATTAGGGCAAAAATTTCTTTGCTATTTAAGTGGAATGCTTATAGCAATCTTTACGAAACATCAATATTTTAAGGTGATCAAGGTGTTTTGGTAGATAGGTTCCCAGAATTCTGTGTTCATAATCTGAACTGGACTTCTCTGTCAATTTGGTTGACAAGTCGTTTTCCATCAAATTTCAAGCTTGGTCGTTTTATCAACTTGTTTGAAAATGGCAGCTCCCTCAACCAAAATATTCCCATAAGTTTGCTAATGTATTATTGTTTAGAGTTTGAGAGATTGATCTAAGAGGTTTTGTTACTATGGGTGGTTTTGGATTTCAGGCTTGAGTAAGGGTTGGCAATTTCACATGAACTATCGATAACACCATGAAGACGGAAAGCTCCATTTAAGAATGCTCAAGCTTTATGAAGGGCTGTAGCCTGACATCAACCATCTACGGCATGCCAAATTCTTGTATAATGTATTGGTCATGTGCTTCTGGACCTTGAGAGTGAGTTGGATGGAAGCTGTTGTTTTAAGCTCATGAAACTAAGGAGCAATCATCTGAACTTGCCTAAATACATAGATGGCCTAGACAAAGGGGTGAGATGATCTGATACTAACAAGGATGGATATATGCCTTTAGATAAATGTAGAAATCATTAGGATTATGTGAGACAGTACTAGAATTTAGAAATTGATTGACGTGTGGTTATCTATTTTCCTTCAGCCATATTTAATTTATCGATTTGAGGGTTAGATACTATAGTAATTTCAGGTATGATAGCAATATTGAGGCTTGGAAGGTGGTTTCATATCATAGGCATGAGGTTGGAGCTGTGCACTTGGTATCATAACTGGTTAAATTTCAAGTAATCAAATATGGACATATCATAAACTTATAGAATGAAAAGTAGGTCAAGTTCACTTTCATAATCCTTTTTGGATATATGAGAATGATAATTGCTCTTACAATTGAGTTTATCCTTTTGCAGGAGGCACTTTCTACAATGTCCACCAGGCCTGTTAAGCAACATTTTGAAAAACTTATTCAGTGTGATCCACGACTAAGCTCACTTCACGTGAGTAATATACATTCAATATGTTATTGTTACTTCACTTGTTTGATGGATTTTGATGGTAGCCTAGGTATTTTTATTATTTGAATGGCATTAAGTATTTATAGGTTTCTTCTTACATGTAAGATTTTTTAACTGTACACACGCATGCACGGAAGCAAAAAGTTTTTTCTTACATGTAATATTTTGCATCCACAATTGAATTTTTTTTTTCCTTTGATTGATTTGCTCTCAAATTTTAGGGAGGAGAGGAGTCTTTGATGGTACGGTGGAAAACATGCACTTGCACTGGAAGTACAGGGAACTTGTGAAGGTCACTGCTACTGCTACTGCTACTAAGGCCAATGCTATGGAGAAGAAAGAGGAGATGGATCATCTTCAAGTAGACGAAAATGGCAACAATGGCAAGGAGATAGTAGTGGCAGCAGATCATCGTCTTCAAGTTGATGAAGATGGCAACAACGACAATGATGTCTCTAGTGGCAAATATGTTGTGGTGCAAGAGGAGGAGAAACCGGTGGGGGCTAAGAGGAGCAAGAGAGTCGCGGCTCTGGATGCCTTTAGAGGACTCACCATAGTGGTAAGCTTAAGATATACCAAGATCCATGTAGTTTCCATGGCTCACTGGGGTAGGCCTCAGAAAGTGCTTAGTCCCCCTTTGCTTGATGTTTAGTCTTGATGGAATTGTGCAGATAATGATACTGGTTGATGATGCGGGGGGCGCGTATGAGCGGATCGATCATTCGCCATGGAACGGATGCACCCTTGCAGATTTCGTCATGCCTTCCTTTCTCTTCATTGTTGGTGTTGCGATCGCTCTAGCTCTCAAGGTATCTCAAAAAGAAATAACTTTATCATAAGAAATATCTTTAATCGGTTATCGATCAGGATGGAATGTGTATTATGCAAATGCAAAATGAAATACTAATTAGCACAAAAAATAAGCTGATTAGTGTTCAGGATATTCTGTCAAAAATTTAAAACTGACAGCTAGAAACAACATTACATATTTAAATCAGACTGAACCCTTCTCATTTTATCACAGAGAATACCAAAGCTCCCTGATGCAATCAGAAAGATTTTGGTCAGAACTCTGAAGCTTCTCTTCTGGGGAATTCTTCTTCAAGGTGAGATTAGCTTCAAAAATATATTTTTAACCAGTAATAAACATAATTTACATTCCATAACTAAGGGTTTGCTATAACTTTGGTTCAATCAACTAAAAGGTGGTTACTCTCATGCCCCTGATGACCTATCCTATGGAGTTGACATGAAGCAAATTAGATGGTGTGGAATCCTACAGGTTTCCTTCCCGTAATCTTCTCTCTTCTTGTTGTTGGTTTAATGAGTTCTCACCAAATCCAAGTACTAAAATTTGTTAATTGTATTGATTGAGCAGAGAATAGTGCTGGTCTACTTGGTGGTGGCTATGATATAGGCTCTTACGCTGAAGGTTCGGCCAACAGTTCTCGGCCCGGGCAGTTTCACTATTTTCAGCACATATCGCTGGCAATGATGACATATAGTGACTGTTTACAGTAACTTCTGAATTTTTTTATTGCTGACAAAGATGGCTGGAACCTATGGATACCTTGCTCCAGAATTTGTGTACAGAAACGAGCTGACCACAAAGAGTGATGTCTACAGCTTCGGGGTGCTACTGCTGGAGATTGTCAGTGGTCGTCGACCAGCGCACGCTGTTGAATCCGTGGGTTGGCAGACCATATTTGAGTGGGCAACGCCTCTGGTTCAGTCTCATTAAGATTATTACCATATTTCTTCTTTGCACCCATGGAACCTATTTATAATTTTGATATAAATTTAACATGAAAGTTTGATCTAAGGTCGTCAAAGTTAAAATATGCTGATTTTGTTTATTTGTTACTTTCTGAGGTCACTTGGGGATTCATGAATAACGAGAAACTTGCTTTTGCTGCAACAGGATGGTATGGTCCTTGTATGCTTTAAATTTTATATTGGTTGCTTCTCTATTTTTTTTCTTTGGAAGCAGTTGCTTACTGCTATCTTTTCATCAACTGGATGGGTTTGATGCTATATCTAATTGCAGGTTATTAATAGGAAGGATGTCCGTATTGTTTGTCATTTCAATACACCAAAGTTAATGGAAGCCTTCTATCAAGAATCTGGAAGAGCTGGCCGTGATCAATCACCTGCAAGGAGTGTCATGTACTATCTCTTGGATGACTGTAGAAGAATGGTATTTACACCAGCTAGTGTTTATGGTTTAAATAGGTGCTAATATAATAATACATTTCCTACCTTATGTTGCTGTAGGAATTCATTTTGAGTAATTCTGTCAGCAAACAAGCCCAATCTTCATGTTCCTCGAATACACCCTCAAATAAGACCCTAGCGGACTTCAACCAGGTGCATCAGTTATACTGAGAAAAGATTTTAGAGATAACTGAATATTGTATGACGATGCATGATCTGAATTTGATTAGTTCGATGTGGAGAGGAGAGAGGGAGGCACAAAGATAGAGGTATGCTGCGCCACGAGGCCGGGGCTTCTGCTCTCCACGATCAGCACACTGGAGGCTGTTGGGCTTGAGATTCAGCAGTGCGTTGCGAGTTGTTTCAATGATTTTGGGATGCAGGCTTCTTGTTTTGAGGTAAAAGATACATACATGTGATCAGTTCATTTTGTAATCATTTTCTTTTAAAAAAAATTAAAAACAATTAAGAGGTTTGATATAGGAATTGGAGCAGAGGGGGGCGATGAGCTCGGAGGAGATAAAGCAGGCGCTGTTCAGGAACGCAGGCTATGGGGGGAGATGCTTGTGAGACTCGCGAGGGTGGAGATTGCTGTAGAATTCCATGTATAATTTTCGATCCAAGGCAGCTGGAGGGTTTGAATTTTTATTGCAGTCCTTTAAGACACAAATATTATAATGGGTAGCAGTAAACCTGAATTCATTACTTTTTGTAGATGTCAGCAATCAAATGCTGGAGCTATATGAGCGGCCAACATGATCTTCTCATCCTAGTGAGGCTGAAGGAAGTACTGGAGGTGGAACTAATCAGCCTGCAAAGAGCATTTCACCTGTGATGGAAAGCTGAGTATCCCAAGACATCGCGGCAGTTGATGTCAGGCATGAAACCCAAGTTCTTCCTCAGATGCCGGTGCCAGCTCAGCCGAACGCCACAGATAACAGAACCATGCCACAGAGGAACAAAAGTAATGACAATGGAAATGTTAGAACTAGAAGTGGAGTTCGGGGCCACGATATGGACAGTGAAGGAAAAGACAGGTCATATTTTAACGAGGACCAAAATCGTTGTAGCAAAGAGCACAAGGCAGAAGATTCAAGCCATCTTTAGATCAACCTGTTCCAGATGGATTTAATGAAAATGGCAGAACAACGGACTCAAAAGTCTGGAAGGATGAATCCTCTCAATCTGGTAATACTAGCAGCTGGGACAAAGATTGACAAGGACGAAGTCGAAGCTGCCTTGAAGAAGAGGAGAAAGTCACGAAATGATGTGGCCAAGAAGACTGACATAATTGATGAAGACGATCTCATTGAAAGGGAGTTTGAGAATGGTATCGAAATTGGCTCCGATGATGAGAAGATCAGGTGTGAGAACACAAGTGGTTGGCCTGGACCCCTAAAAAAGCAACATCAAGCTTTGCATGGAAATAATTCAAAGCTCTTTAGGAATGGGTTTGAAGACAATGCGGAAGAGGGAGAGTTATAATCACAGTATAGCGTGGTGTTCTTTCTACATTCTATTTGAAACTTTTGGAGAGATTTCTCGGTCTTTTATATATGATGTGTATCAAATTTTGAAAGACCTACATTTATGGATGAATTGCCAATTATGTGTATCGATCATACCAGGCTTGATTTGTGAATGATTATTATTAATGCTTGATTTGTGAATGAAATTTGTTAGATTTTCCCTTTTTATTAAAAATTAAAAATTAGCCACAGCCAGTCCGTGGCTAATGCCTATCAGCCACGGCCAGTCCGTGGCTAATGTGTATTAGAAAGTGCTATGCAAGGTATAAATCAAAATTTCTCGAGTAATCTTGAATAGCGCTTCCAAAAGCGTTAAAGTAGTAAAGCGCTATCTTAATAAACCACTTAGATAGCGCTTAAAAAGCGCTATACAAGCTACCATAGCGGTAGCTTGGATAGCGCTTTTATAAGCGCTATCTTAGTAAACCACTACGATAGCGCTTATAAAAACGCTATCCAAGCTACCATAGCGGTAGCTTGGATAGCGCTTAAAAGCGCTATCCAAGTGTAAAAAAAAGCGCTATGCAAGCGTTTTTTTTGTAGTAGTGACGTGTCCTTTTGGACCACGTTGACCTTTCACCCTCCGGTCAACAATTCAACGGTGAGAAAACACTCCGAAACAACTCCGTTTTGAAAGTTTTTGGTTGCACTTAATAGTTAATAGTATCATGATTATGCTGGAAAGTCAAATCCAGAGATAAAGAAATGTATTTGATTATACTTCAGATGTGAAAGGATACAGAACTTAAATCACAGATCCCAAGCTTAAGTTGGTGATTAGCAAAGCAAACTTGGGTTCCCACACCAGTTTAGCCTGATGAGGTATATGCTCACGAATCATGTGCAAATATCAACATTCTTCCTTGCCAACTTCGTGACATATTCGATCAAAAAGCTCACGTTCTCATAAGAAGACCCTCCTTCGTCCATTGCCTTGCTAGCTCTCTCCCCAAGCTCCCTGGCTCTCTTCCTCCTCTCCTCCCCCTCGCCCCCTCCATCCATCAACCTCGACACGGCCGCCGCTATCTCCTCCTCCTTCACCGCCACCCCGTCAGCCGCCACGGGGATCGGGGTGCTGGGCAGCGTCACCCCGACCGCGACCCCGATCCCGAGCACGTCCACCAGAAGCCTCTCGTTAAGGAACTGGTCCGCAAAGTGCGGCCACGTCGCCATCGGCAGCCCCGCCGACACGGCCTCCAGCACCGAGTTCCACCCGCAATGCGTCAAGAATCCGCCAACCGCCGGGTGCGACAGGATCAGCACCTGCGGCGCCCACCCGGTGATCACGAGCCCCCTCCCCTCGGTCCGGCCCGCAAACCCCGACACCAGCATCCACTCGTCGAGCTTCTCGCTCCTCTCGGCCTCCTTGACCACCCAGACAAACGGCCGGCCCGTCGCCTCCAGGCCGCGGCCCAGCTCCACCAGCTGCGACGGCGGCGCATGGGCCAGGCTACCGAAGCTCACGTACAGCACCGAGCCCGGCTCCCTCGAGTCGAGCCAGCCCAATATCTCATGCTTGCCCACCGCCGCCTTGTTGCCTCTCGCGGCGGGGCTCTTGGTGTGCAGATGCATCGGGCCGATGGGCAGCACCAGCCTCGGCCGCACCTCCTCTTTGTAGCACTCGACGTACTCGGGCTCCAGCTCGTGGAAGGTGTTGACCAGGACGCCGTCGGCCGTCCTCTCCGCCTCCGCCACGTTCTCGCCGATCTCCTCCCATCCCGGCGTCGCGAACCAGCTCCCGGGCTCCTGCGCCCTCGTGATGTGAACCTCGTGGGGCAGCCCGGGCACGACGACGCGCTCGTGGTCGCCGCCCACGCGGCCGTACACGTCGTGCTTGCGGATGTTGTGGCAGGCCGCGAGGTAGAAGCAGGCCGGCCCGTGGAACACGAAACGCGGGACGCCGAGCTCGCGGGCCGTGGCGGCCGTCCACCAGAGGCAGTTGTCGGAGACGATGCAGGTCGGCGGCGGCGTCGCGCCGCGGAGGTGGAGCTCCAGCGGCCCCCGCAGGAGCGGCAGGGAGTTGAAGAACGGGAGGTAGTGGTCTGGGTCGGTGATCTGGTCGACGTTCTCGCAGCCAGCGGGGAGGCCGGCCGCGGAGGAGGGGAAGGGGAGGGGGAGGAAGTGGATGGGGAGGGCGAGGGAGCGGGCGCGGTCGATGACGGAGCGGATGCGGGCGGCGTTGGCAGGGGTGGTGACGAGGGTGACGTGGGCCCCCCGGCCGGCGAGGAGGTGGGCCATGTCGATCATGGGGATGGTGTGGCCTTGGGCCATGAGGGGCACTAGGATGAAGTGAGCTGGCTGCTGCTCCTCTCGGTGGCCGTTCATGTTTTGCTTTTGTGGAGATGACCAGAGCTTTGGGCCACGATTTGTAGAGAGATTGCTATCGGTTGATCCGATGAGCTTGCATTGCCATTGACGGAGAGATTAGCAATTCCAGTATCGTTTTTTAATGCAAATGTTTGTTCGATATTTTCGTCTCTAGTTGGATGCAGCATAAAGAACGGCTAAAACATTAAAAATAGGGGTTTTCTTGTATTAGTCCCTTAAATTATGTGTATTTTTATATTAGTCCCTTAAATCTTTGTAATTTGAATTTAGTCCCTTAAATGGACTATTTAGGTTAAACGTTTAACAAATCAAGGGACTATTTAAGTTAACGTAAATGATCCAAAAGGGACTATTTAGGTTAACGTTAAACATTTAAGGGACTAAATTCAAATTACAAAGATTTAAGGGACTAATATCAAAATACACATAATTTAAGGGACTAATATGAGAAAAACCCTTAAAAATAAGGGTATTTGGTATATTGGTCCCAAAAAACGTATAATTTGAAAAGAGTTCTACAAATGATAGCTTTTGCCAGAAGGTCCCACAATTCATCTAACTCACGTAAAAAGAGTCACTTTCAACGAAATCTGTTTAAAAACGTAACGACTCGGGTCGAGTTAAGGGGTAGTTTCTGTGAGGTTTAAACCCGATAACCCTCATCATGGCGCCATCGACGGCATCGGCAAGTCCTTCGCCTTCCCGTTCCTCCGCAAGGGCCTCAACCTCGTCCTCGTCGGCCAGAACCCAGCAAAGCTCTGAGGCGTCTCCTCTGCCATCCAGTCCAAATACAACGGCGTTAGGATCGAGACAGTGGTCGTGGACTTCTCCGACGAGCTGCCCGAAGGGATGGAGCAGATCAAGGATAAGACCAAAGGGTTGGATGTGGGTGTGCTGGCCAACAACGCCGTGGTCTCATACCCGTACGCGAGGTACTTTCACAGGGCAGATGACGAGCTGTTGACGAATTTGATTAAGGTGAACGTCGGGGGGGGGGGGGGGGGGGGGGGGGGGGGGGTCACCACGGTGACGCATGCCATGATTCAGGGGATGCTCGAGAGGAAGAGAGGGGACATTGTCAATTTTGGGTCCGGCACCGCCATCGTGATCCCGTCACACTCGCTTTACGCCTTCTATGCCGCCACCAAAGCGAGAGTTTTCTCTTCTTATTATGCGGGTTAAACGTTTGATGAAATGCTCCAATGAGTTAGAGTAGTTTAGTTTACGCGTTGGACTGGAGGAGGAAGAAAGGAGGGGGTGCTATACCTGTCACTTTGTGTTTTCTGTTAGAAGAGAAGGAATATTCGCTTCAAATTAACCAGGTGGACTCTTTTCACGTGAGTTAGGTGAATTGGGGGACTTCCAGTCAAAAGCTATTATTTGAGAGACTCTTTTCAAAATATTTTATTGCCAAATTTGACAGGGTTGACCGGCACGGGCATAATTACTTCATTGCAAAATAAAATCCGAAAATCTAAATTAATTCAGTCATAGCCTTCGGAGCCATATCAGTGAAGTAATAATGGACGCATTTGGCTTCATTAATTTGGGAGAGATGTTTTTGAATTAATTTGGCAGTAGATTAATTCACTGCCAAAAAAAAAATACCAAACACCTTGATGGTATCGATGCATTAATTCACTGCATGAGTTTGCAGTGCTATTGATGGAGGGTTTCTCTTCCACAAGATTAGCTAGCAATTTCAATTTCATTTTTTTAACTCAAATGTTTGTTCCATATCATTGTTGTGTAGCATTAAAGGACGGCACATTCTTTTTTATTAGAAGTTGATAGCATTTGGACTCCAGTTGATTGGCACATACACAAGCTCTTTCTTGTTAGTTCTAACTAGATGGGAGCTTTCCTTGTACTTGGCTCCACAATGTCAGCCCCCAAGAAGTTTGTTGTCAGGCAAGTCATCCATCCATGACCACTTAATGCACACAAAGCCCCCAAGAAGTTTGTTGTCAGGCAAGTCATCCATCCATGACCACTTAATGCACACAAAGGTGGAAGCAGGTTATACATGATCACTTACGCATGTAAGGGAGGAAGGAAGTCATCCAGAACCACTTATGCATGTGATGATGGAAAGGAGTCGTTTAGATACATTTGCATATTAGGGCATGTTTCTTTGCATGGAAAGCTGCTGAGATTCTTCAAAATTGACACTGTACTTACCCGTCAATTCCTACACTATTTACGCATTTTCCGTCCGCATTTTCTTCGGCATGTTCCTTTGGTTTGCTTTGCTATGTAAACGTGGGACCCGCCTTTTGCTCCGACGTGGAGTCAAACTCGTTGCTCGCAAAATCCCCCCAATTCGCGCGGATTACTGTTGAAATCTCATTTTTGCGCGGGCCCACATCTGGAGCAGCCAATAGCGCGCCCTTTTAATTTTTTTTAATGGAAATCGCACGAGCTCTTGCTCCTTTTGTGCTATTCGCACGATTCTTTTGTTAGTTTGTGTTTTATTAATTTAATTTTTATTTTTAAATATATTAGTTTATTAATATTTATTATTCGTCTAACTTTTCTTTTCCAACTTTCCCAATCACACTTTAACCAAAGAAACACACTACTTTGTTTTCGGATCCACCGCCAAATCCCAAACCAACTTTCCAACCCACTTTCCATCAAAAGAAACACATTATTTATCTTCTCTTTCCTCAGAATTCCTACACTGATTTACTATTGCAAACAATAAATCCCAAACCATTTCCAACCAAAGAAACATGCCCTTACACCATCAGGTAACATTCTAAACTAATAGGTAAGGGCCTGTTCTTTTGAGTGTAAACGAGGGGAATCCCACTTTTTCACTGTTGTGAACAGTGTTTTGGGGGAAAACCGATTGGGATTCCCCAAACCCGTTCTTGTGCTTTCCCAGCGTAAAGGGATTCCCAAAACATCTTTCCCTCTCTATTCCCCTCTAAAAAGAAACTAAAATGATGGATTTCATGAGTGTTTCAGAGTGTTTTCTCACTACAAAGCGTTGACCGTGGACAACCCGGTCAACGTGGTCAAGGGGCCCGCTTGGGTCCCTCGGGGGCTCCGAGTCGGTGCAGATGGGGCGAGGGGGAGCCTCGGCCCTGGTTGAGACGCTCGGCCTCGGACGGTCGCGCACGGACTCGGAGGTAGGACGACGAGGGGTAGCCTCAGTCGTCCGGCTAGATGCGTGGTCGGCGAAGGGCGAGGGGAAGCCTCGGCCCTGGGCGAGACTCTCGGCCTCGGTGGGATGTGCTCGGCCTCGGCGGTCGGACGATGAGGGGAAGCCTCACTCGTCCAGCGGGGTGCGCGGTCGGCGAGGGGCGAGGGGGAGCCTCGGCCCGTTGATCAGATGTCCTCCTGCGTAGACGAGAACGCTCGTCAGGGGGCCGGACCTTGGTTCCGGCCAAATCCCCTCCGATGCCTAAGTCAGACAGAGATCTGAAAGAGGAGGCCCGGCGGAGACGGTTCGACTCGTGAGGAGATCGGAACGGCGTCTCACGGCACGAGCGGGGGAGGAAGGAGATGGAACGGAGGAGCTAGGTCGTTGATGTAGTACCTTAGGCTTTAGATACCTGAGATGCGGTCCTTTGCTTCGTCGTCCTCCTAGCCCTTTTAAAGAGCTCCCAGCGTGATTGCCTCTGGCCCACTTCCCTCGCCCGCCCTCAATCGTGCCCCCTCAATCCGCCCCCCCGTCGCCGCCCCTTGCGCCATGCCCGCACCTCCCCATTACCGTCATTTAGTGGTCGCGGAACCGGGGGAGCGGTTATCGCAGGAGTGGGCGAGTGACCAGCGGGTACCGGGGCCGGGTCGGATCGATAGCAGTGGGGTCCCTTAGTGGGTCTTGCGACACGGGCCGGTATACGTAGATGGGCTCTTGGCCAGCAATTGTGCTCCTGGGCTCGTGTCTTTTGGGTCTCGGTCAAATAGGCGTAACAATTGCCCCCATCGGTCGGGTTGATCGGCTTCGGCCTGTTCGGCTCGGCCGATGTGACTTCTGCCGATTTTGACAAGCTCGCCAGTCGATGCCGACTCATTTATTAGTCGTCATCATGAGTGAGCCCGTTCGATATTTTTAAGGCGCGGGCTCCGAAGCGTCGTTGGTCCTCTGATGCCGCCACGTGTGGCTGCAAGCTTACCCCCACCGTTCACGGGGCCGTCTTCAATTGAGAAGCTGAGGGGTTCGGGCGCCGCCATCGGTGGGATCGATCGGCCTCGGCTAGCTTGGTATAACCGCTACGCCTCCTGGGGTTCCGAGTGGCGCTTCAGTCGAGGCGTGGTCATAAATGTAGGTCATGATGAGACGGATCGATTGGACTTCCCCTGGCGCCGATTTCGAAACGCCGCCAGTTCTTCGAAGCCTGCCGCGCGTTCTTGTCAGCCGCTTCGAATTCACCCCTGCGCCCGGTATATAAGATCCTCAGTCGCGTTGATCTCCACTTCTCTCTTGCTCCTCCCGTTATTCAAAGCTTTCCACAACTCGGAGTTTCCCGTCGCCTTCGCTTCCTTGCCTTCTCCAAACTAGTCGAAAAAAGGTAATTCCTCTCTCGCTTTCATCTTATGGCTGCT
The DNA here is from genome assembly GCA_030789695.1 of Scilla litardierei. Lineage (NCBI taxonomy): Eukaryota > Viridiplantae > Streptophyta > Magnoliopsida > Asparagales > Asparagaceae > Scilla > Scilla litardierei. Next base: position 9,750,661 of record CM061137.1, on the reverse strand, counting down.
CTTAGGATAGGCGGTTCTGGTCAAAGGGCGAGGGATCCTCCGGAGTCCAGGCGGGGCGAGCCCCGGCTGGGGGAATCAGGTTCCCCCGCCGGGAGTCGTTCTCTTCAAGATAAGGGGAAGGGGGGAAACTTTTTCCAGACTACGCCCGTGATGACATGGCGTCGGCTGCCGTGCGGCTTAATGTGCCCCCGATTGTCCTCCGTACGCCGTCGAGGACTCCTCCTTCGGTGGCCGCAGAGATCCGGAAAAGATATCTCTGCTTCCCATACGAGGTTCGAGTTCCATTTGTCGACGAGCGGATTTGCCTTCCGAGGAGCAATGAGGTCGGCGCCTACGTCGAGATGTTCCGCCTGGGTCTTCGCTTCCCGCTCCATCCCTTCTTCATCCAGGTCATGGAACATCTCACGGTGTCCCTTTGTCAGTTCACCCCGTGTTCGATCGCGGTACTGACGGGCTTCGTAACGCTCTGCTGTACCCGTGGTCTGGAGCCGTCTCTCCCCCTTCTCTTCCACTTTTACCAGGTCCAGACGGTCGGTCCGGGGTCATGGCTACTACTCCGAGCCCGTTCGAGGAGGGAATGCCTGATCGGGTTACCCCGCTGGTCAGGGGATTGGAACTCGGATTATGTCTTCGTGGTCTTCTTGGGTGAGGCCCAGATTTTGACAAGTTGGGGAGTGTCTGTCCAACCTCGCCCGCCGCTAGCCCTTTCTGATGTTGATCAGGCAGCCGCCGCGACGCTGTCGGCTCTTCCTTTGGAATCGAAGTCCATCTGGTCTTTGTTGGATGACCTACTCCTGAAGGCCATCTTGTGGTCCCCGGGTAGGTCGCTTTTTCCTCCTCGGACTGCCCTGTGACTCATCCTGATTTCGGTTTCCTTTGCAGGGATGGCAGGCCGCGAGTTCGTCCGTGACGTCGATGAGCTGATCCGTCGTGGAGCTGCTCGGAGCCGAGGCAGTACCTCCGGAAGGGCGCCTCGACGGACCGTTGAGGAGGAGGTGCGCCGAGCCGAGCCCTCCGTGGGCAAGGTAGTTGAGGAGGATGTGCGCCGAGCCGAGCCCTCCGTGGGCAAGGTAGTTCAGGAGGATGTGCGCCGAGCCGAGCCCTCCGTGGGCAAGGTAGCGGCCGTGCCTCCTGCCTCTTCTTCTGGCGATCTCCTCCCCGGGGGCGTAGTAAAGGCCGGACCTGCCCCACCAGCCCGAGAGGCAGGGGTAATGACGGGTCCGGTGTAGTCCCCCTCGCCCTCGGAGCGTCCCCTCCCGTCCCCGAGAGTGGAGATGGGGCAAGGTGGAAGCGCTCTCCTTCGGCGCTCGTGGAGCCTCACGGAGGGAAGAAGAGGAAGGAGGATGCGGAGCCCTCCAGCCCGGCCAGTTCTGTGCCTCCTGCAGGCACCACCGGGGATCTTCAGGTGACTCTGACAACCACCCCCATCGCAGCGTCCCCGCTTCCGTCCCCGGGAATCGGAGCGCTATTGGCGAGCCATATGGCTTCCCTCGATGTTGCCCCCGGGAGTTCGGTGTTCGTCGACCGAGCCCTGGCCCAGCAGGTGGCCGAGAGCTCCGTCTTCCCCCAGGGCCGCAGCACCCTCGAGAAGATTCCCGCCGACAAGGTGTCGGATTCTTTGGTTTGGGCCCTTCAACAGGTTCGGCCCTCTCGCAGTCCTTTCTTTCCCTTCACTCCCTTCTTAGCTCATGTCCCGTTTTCCAGGGGTCGACGCTCGCCGTGGAGCTGCAGCGGCGAGCCATCCTCTTGAGGAAGCTGGAGGAGTCCTCCATGAGGGCCCAAGAACGAGCCGGGGCGGCGGAGGTAGCAATGGTGAAGGCCCAGATGGAGTCCCGGCATCTCCAGCTCCGTGTGTCCGAGCTGGAGGGACGAGTGGGTGATCTCCAGGGAAAGTTGGAGGACGCCCTGCAGTCGGCTGAGGAAGCGGCGGAGTCGTTCCGCCTGGAGAGGGAGGAGCTTCAGAGGGAGTTGTCTGATCGGCACCAGGTGGCGCGGCTCGCGGAGGAGGTGGAGAGGGGCGTCGTTGAGACCCTGGGGAAGAGAATCCTCGAGGTTCTCAGGGAGGCCTTCGGTAAGTATGAAGACCTTATCGCCCCTCGGATCGTCGACGTCGTCCAGTCTTCCTTCCGGGAATGTGTGGAGCGTGTTCGGGAAGCCCCTCCGCCAGTCGATCCTCCTCGCTCCGAGCAGGGCGAAGTGCCCGAGGATGTGTCCTCCCGAGCCCGGGCCCTCTAAGCCGTCCCTCCTGGCCTTATCCTCAAATTTTTAAGCATCCGCTTCGCTTTGGGCCAGTCTACTTGAAATGGACCCCGCTATCTCCTTCGGCTTCGCTACTGGTTCTGGGGCCAATAATTGCTGGTTGCATGGCTGCCAACTTGGGTTAACTACTTTGGGTCTTTTGTCAACCAATTTTGTTCTGTTGGTGACAAACTTTGTCATTCGTCGTGAGTGGATTATCTGTAGAGAGGTCTCTTCGCCTTGATTCCCTGTAAATAAGACACATTTTTGTACCCGGGTTAACTGTTATAAACAAAATTAACTTACTCGGGCTCCCCGTGTACTTTGCGTTGCTGCCTTGTTCTTGGCCTAGGACTGGATGACGTTGGCGCTGGCTGGGGGGGATTCTCCCCAGACCTATGAGTGCAGGAGTCGGTTGGCGAGGGAAAAAGTTCCTCGGCTTAGGACCGGTCGGCGTCCGTGCCTTGGGGGAGTTGCCCCCAGACTTATAGGCGCAGGAGTCGGTCGGCGAGGGCTAAGCTCCTCGGCTTAGGACCGGTCGGCGTCCGTGCCTGCTGGGGGAATTGCCCCCAGACTTTATGAGCGCTGGAGTCGGTCGGCGAGGGCAAAGTTCCTCTGCTTAGGACCGGAGCGCGGGAGTCGGTCGGCGAGGGCAAAGCTCCTCGGCTTAGGACCGGTCGGCGTCCGTGCCTGCTGGGGGAACTGCCCCCAGACTTATGAGCGCAGGAGTCGGTCGGCGAGGGCAAAGCTCCTCGGCTTAGGACCGGAGCGCGGGAGTCGGTCGGCGAGGGCAAAGCTCCTCGGCTTAGGACCGGTCGGCGTCCGTGCCTGCTGGGGGAACTGCCCCCAGACTTATGAGCGCAGGATTCGGTCGACGAGGGCAAAGCTCTTCTTCCTCCTCTAGTGAGGCGGCGGTCCCCATTCTTTTGCGCTATTGGTGACACGTCAGTTCCGTCGGGGATTTAAGAAAAGACAACAAGAGAATGCATTTGTACTCTCAAGAGTCCTGCCGGACTGGTACATTTGGAGGAAAAGGAAAAAAGGAAATGAAGCTAGACAGAGGGATGTAAACCTAGATAACTCCCTCTTACTAGGCTGCAACCGGGGGGAGAGACATCGCCCGCTTACTCTATGATGCGGAGGGGACCTTGGACGGTGTTGACCTTCTTCCCCTTGTCTGGCTGTGTGGAGGTCCCTTCCCCGTGGGTTGGCTCGTCGGCCTGGTTCCTGGCGTGCCCTCGGCTCATCAGCTTCTTGATATCCTTCTTCAAATGCCATCAGTCTTCAGTGTCATGGCCATCGTCCTTATGGTACTTGCAGTACTTCTCCCTGTTCTTCCCACCTCTTTTAGCCTTCGGTGGGGGGCGATCAGCTCGCTCTTCCTTCTGTACTTGGGCGAGGATGGCGTCTGGGGTGGTGTCCCTCGTGCTTTCTCCCCGCTGTCTGTTCCTCGGCCTCTTCTCGGTCCGGTACCCTTCGGGACTGCCTCGTCCGTCGCCGCGCTTGGTCCCTCGAGTGGCTTTTCCTGCGTCCTCGGCCAAGGCCTCCTCGGTTAGCATGAAGCGTTCGGCCCTCGCCATGATCCCGGGGAGGTCCTTAGGGGGATCGTTGTGTAGGGACTTCTTGAGGCCTCTGTGGCGAAGCCCTTTCTTAAGGGCCGTCTGGACCACCAGGTCAGGAGGGCTGTTCACGTTCAGCCTTTCCGCATTGAAGCGGCGCATGAACTGTCGGAGCGGCTCGGACGGGCCGTGCACTATGTTGAACAGATGTTCAGCACCAGGCTTGATCTGCCTCCCCGCCATGAACTGCTTACAGAACAACTGGGCGAGTTCCTCGAAGCTGTCGATGGAGCGGCCGGGCAGGCTGTGGTACCAGGTCCTCGCCGCTCCCCTGAGAGTAGAACAGAAGCCCCGGCAGAGTAGGTCATCGTCAGCTCCCTGGAAGGACATGTCCCCCTCATAGTCCATCACGTGGTGTCCCGGGTCCCCTATTCCGTCGTACTTTCCCAGCACCGGGATTTTGAATCGAGAGGGGACCCGTGCGTCGGTTATTCTCCGTGACAAGGGGCACCGGTCTCCGTGGATGCCCCCGGGGATGCGGCAGAGGCCTGCCTCTGGTTCGTTCGGGGGTGGAGGGAGTACAGGCGCCGGCGGGGCTGGCTCCACGGCCCTCGCCACGCTGGGGGTCGGGCTGACCCGGCGCTCCCGACTCCTCCCGCGGGAGCTCCTGCTCCGCCGTGATCGGTCTTTTGAGTGGTGTCGTTCGCTTCTCCTGCGGCGGGACGACCGTGACCGACGAGATGATGCCGTCATCGATTCGCCCTCCATCCCTTCGGTTTCCCGTCGGCTCCTTTCACGATAAGGGGAGGAGGCGCGTGACCTCGCCTGACGGGAGCCGGACCGCGTGAACCGACGCTCTGTGTTCGGTTTCCGGGTCCCGTGGTCGTCGACCACGGCGGACCGCAAGTGCGGGGGACCCCCCGCCCATCGATGGCTATCGTTCAACGCGCCTCCGTTGGACGGCGCGGGGCCGACAAGCTGCTGTACCGTCGCGACCAACGTCTGGAGGCTCGCATTGGTCTCCTGAGCCAGGGCGCGGAGCTGTCCCTGTGTGGCTAGTTCTGAGCCGCCGGTCTCTTCGGTTGAGTGGGCGGGGTGGCCGTCGACGTGCGTGTCCTCGGGGTTGCCGTTTGATGCGCCATTCCCCTCCTCCGGGATGGGGGTCATGCGCTTCCTTCCATTGCTGGCTCGTGCCATTGTAGGTGTGGTGTGCTTCTTCGTGGGACGGTTTTCGTTTCCCACAGACGGCGCCAGATGTTTCAGAGTGTTTTCTCACTACAAAGCGTTGACCGTGGACAAACCGGTCAACGTGGTCAAGGGGCCCGCTTGGGTCCCTCGGGGGCTCCGAGTCGGTGCAGATGGGGCGAGGGGGAGCCTCGGCCCTGGTTGAGACGCTCGGCCTCGGACGGTCGCGCACGGACTCGGAGGTAGGACGACGAGGGGTAGCCTCAGTCGTCCGGCTAGATGCGTGGTCGGCGAAGGGCGAGGGGAAGCCTCGGCCCTGGGCGAGACTCTCGGCCTCGGTGGGATGTGCTCGGCCTCGGCGGTCGGACGATGAGGGGAAGCCTCACTCGTCCAGCGGGGTGCGCGGTCGCCGAGGGGCGAGGGGGAGCCTCGGCCCGTTGATCAGATGTCCTCCTGCGTAGACGAGAACGCTCGTCAGGGGGCCGGACCTTGGTTCCGGCCAAATCCCCTCCGATGCCTAAGTCAGACAGAGATCTGAAAGAGGAGGCCCGGCGGAGACGGTTCGACTCGTGAGGAGATCGGAACGGCGTCTCACGGCACGAGCGGGGGAGGAAGGAGATGGAACGGAGGAGCTAGGTCGTTGATGTAGTACCTTAGGCTTTAGATACCTGAGATGCGGTCCTTTGCTTCGTCGTCCTCCTAGCCCTTTTAAAGAGCTCCCAGCGTGATTGCCTCTGGCCCACTTCCCTCGCCCGCCCTCAATCGTGCCCCCTCAATCCGCCCCCCCGTTGCCGCCCCTTGCGCCATGCCCGCACCTCCCCATTACCGTCATTTAGTGGTCACGGAACCGGGGGAGCGGTTATCGCAGGAGTGGGCGAGTGACCAGCGGGTACCGGGGCCGGGTCGGATCGATAGCAGGGGGGTCCCTTAGTGGGTCTTGCGACACGGGCCGGTATACGTAGATGGGCTCTTGGCCAGCAATTGAGCTCCTGGGCTCGTGTCTTTTGGGTCTCGGTCAAATAGGCGTAACAATGAGGAATTCATTTCTCCTCCACTTTCTCCTTCCACTTTCTCATCCAAAAGAACACAAAACAAATATTTTCTCTCTCTTGATTCCTTTATTCCCCCCACTTTCCCCAACCCCATTACACTCAAAAGAACAGGCCCTAAAGGGTAAGGCAACTAAGGGCCTGTTCTTTTGCTGGAAAGGAGAAATGAAAAAGTTTGGAAAGTTTGAAATCTGAGGAGAAAGAAAATGGAGTTTTGTGTTCTTTTGGGTGGAAAATTGTATGGAAAGTGTGGTTAAGAAAGTAAAGTGGGGTCCATCCAACTTTCTTCTGTTCTTTTGGTAGAAGAAAGTTGGAATGAGAAAGTGGAAAATTGGTGAGTTGGAGGGGGTGTTAGTTCTTAGGTTCAAGACTAACTTTGATGATGATCAATACATTATGTTAGTGTGCTAATCAATCTTATATTTTAGTCTCAGTTTATCTTAATGATTATATGTTGATGAGACAAAGCATAATGCTTGGAGGATATTATAAGGGATATCTTAAAGATCTCCAAGAGTGATGGTACGTGTGCTCAAGCTTGGATGAAGTCATGAAGATCATCTAATGAAGCCAAAGCTTGGAGCATGATGATGGATGGACATCTAGAGGAGCATTGCCAAAGCTTGAATCTTGATGAAGGGAAGCTCATCATGGAGTGCCAAAGCTTGGAGATGATGGGGAGCATCAAGGTATTGTGAGCTTGAAGACTTAGACACTAGGAGATACAATTTGTAATTCATGTAATTTCAATTACTTGCATTTCTCTTTTTGAGTCTAAGATTTTTGTAATGCCTTGATAGATGGTCATACTCTCATGCATTTGCATTTCACCATCTTAGTGAGCCTTAGGATTATCATAGAATCCAACCCAATAGGTTCATCTAGCCCAAAGACTCATTTGGAGTCTCTGGCTATCCTACAGTCGCCTGCTGAAGGATTTACAGTCGGCTGGGTGATTCCAGTCGCCTGTCGACCTTCTACAGCCGACTGTGATGCATAGCTCAAGTCAACTTTTCTATTGACTCATCTTGAGCTTTTTGCATCAGTCGACTGATGTTCAATTTACATTCGCCTGTATTCTTACAGTCGCCTGTGAATTGGTCGACAGTCGACTGTGCGCTTCTTGCATTTTCTGGGCTTCATCCCAATGTGCAAGACAGTCGCCTGATGAAGTTTTTACAGTCGTCTGTATATTTACAGTCGCCTGTGAAATGGCCATCAGTCGTCTGAAAGGCGTAAGTGCGAAATATGCATCTCTCTCTGTTTTTCTCCATCCTATGCAGCAGTCGACTGATAAAGGAGAAATAGTCGCCTGTCTATTTTACAGTCGACTGTACTCTGGTAATCAGTCGCCTGTAGGCATTCTGGGAGGAAGATGCAACTCTCTGTTTTTCTTCCATCCCTGCAGCAGTCGCCTGATGAAGGATATTCAGTCGACTGTCTGTTTGTCAGTCACCTGTGTAGTCTTCTACAGTCGACTATCCTGGCTCAGATTATAGCCGTTGGGATTTTTCTAGCCGTTGAACAGTCGACTGTCATTTGTTCATCAGTCGACTGTCTGTGCCATAAACTGCCAAAATCTAACCGTTGCAGATTTCTTCCCTTTGGGGTTTTGGCTGGTTTTATGGGTTCTTTTGGGCTTCCTATATATAGGAGTTGGCTTAGTTCATTTAGAACTCTTGGTTATTATTGAATATCTTAGAGAATCAATAGCCACTCCTAATCTCTCTCATTTCCCTCTCATGAGCATATTTCTATTCGTGCATTGAAGCTAGCTCATAGGGAAATTCTCCAAGGGATCTAATTCTCATTCCTTTCTCGGAGAACATCTTTCTTCTCTTCATTTCATACACTCAAGTGAGAAGTGTTAGAATTCATTCCTAGAAGAGAGAAAGATCATCAAGTGCAATCAAAGCCTCATCTCAAGCACTTGGTCATTCACTTGCTTGCCTTCTTCTTCACATTGGTAAGATCATATCAAGGCATAGGTAAGTGTTGTTTCGTTTTGTTTTATGTTCGAAACCCTAATTCTTTTTGTGGGAATTAGATATTCTCTTTGTGTGAGTTTATCTCTTTGTGGGATTATGATATTCTCTTTGTGGGAATAACTCTCTTTGTGGGAGTTTAGTGTCCTAGTGTAGGGCTAACCCTAATTCTCTGAGTGGGAGTTAGTGATTCTCTTGGTGGGAGTCTTGACCCTCGTGTAGGGTTGGTTGGGTCCTTGTGTAGGGCAAAATCCTCTTGGTGGGGTATCTCCTTGTGAGATTTGTATTAACTTCTCTTTGTGGGAGTATAGTGAATATTGGTGTGGCTGGACGTACCCAAGTTTTGGTAAACCTGGGTAAAATCCTTGTGTTTGCGATTGTTGTAGTTGAGCACTCTGTTTAATTTCCGCTGCTTATTGTGCCTTAATTTTAGTAACTTTTAATTAAGCACTTTGCTTGCTATTACATTATTCACCCCCATTAGTGTGTGTAGCCCCGCAAGGTCCCTTACAGGGGGAGAGAGAGATGGGATAGTGGGACCCACAAAATAGTAATTTTCCACAACTTTCCCAAGGTTTCTTGAGGATTACAAAGCATCCCAAAAATGGTCATTCGAAGTGCTACGTCAACAAACTTTCCACTTTTAACTTTCCCGCAAAAGAACAAACTCAAGAAAAGTTGACTGAGAAAGTGGATGAACAGTGCCAAAAATCACTTTCTTAGCCTCTTTCCATGCAAAAGAACAAGCACTAAGGGCCTGTTCTTTTGCTGGAAAGGAGAAATGACAAAGTTGGGAAAGTTTGTATTCTGAGGAGAGCGAAAATGGAGTTTTTTGTTCTTTTGTGTGGAAGGTTGTATGGAAAGTGGGGTTTGGAAAGTGAAGTGGGGTCCACTCTCCTTTCTTGTGTTCTTTTGGGTTTTGAAAGTTGGAATGATAAAGTGGAAAGTTGGCGAGTTGAAGGAGGGGGAAAGAGAGAGATGTGATAGTGGGACCCACAAATTTGTGGAATCCTCAACTTTCCCAACAATTCCCATGGATTACAAACTTTTCTAAAACTGGTCAATTCATCCGCCACGTCAGCAAACTTTCCACTTTTTACTTTCAAGCAAAAGAACAAGATTTGGGAAAGTTTGGAAGGAAAGTACTGATACAGTGCATGAATAGTAACTTCCCAACTTTCCCACTCACTTTCCATGCAAAAGAACATGCCCTAAAATACCACATACCTAATCTTAAATATACTCATTCAAAGTCAACTAAAATACGTCAATATAATTTCCCTCTCCTTTTCAATTTAAATTCAACAACAACAAAACGCGAACACGCACACATAATGTTCTTCTCTCTCTCAATCCCAACACGATCAAAGTCCCCTCACAATAAACTCCTCCCTCTTCTCTCTTCATTCTTTTCTTCTTCGTCTCCATCCCCCGCCCATCCCCAAATCTTTCAACAATTCTCATCCCTCCTCCAATCCTTCATCGCCGGCAAATCTCTCTGCCCCGCAAAACAGCTCCACGGCCATCTCACCGTCTCCGGCCTCGTCACAAATCACCATTTCGCCACCAAACTCATTACCCTCTACTGCGTCACCAACCACCCATTCTATGCACACCACCTGTTTGATGGAATTCCCAAACAAAACCTCTTCCTCTGGAACGTCCTCATTCGTGCCTACGCCTGGTCTGGCCCGTATGAAACCGCGATACTATTGTATTACAGTCTGCTGGATCATGGGCTCATGCCCGATAACTTCACGTTCCCGTTCGTCCTCAAGGCCTGCTCTGCATTGTCTGCGCTCGAAACGGGTAGAGAAGTCCACGAGATGGCGGTAAGAACTCGGTGGGATTCGGATAAATTCGTGGCTGCCGGACTTATTGACATGTATGCGAAATGCGGGCGTGTTGAGGATGCAAGGAGGGTGTTTGACGGGGTTCTGGGCAGAGATGCCGCCGTTTGGAACTCGATGATTGGCGCTTATTCGCAGAATGGCTACCCATCGGAGTCCATTGCTTTGTTTAAAGACATGGTGAGCGAGGGGGTTAGGCCTACAGTTGCGACTATCAGGACGGTTGTGTCGGCGGTGGCGAACTCTGCGGCTTTGCCCAGAGGGAGGGAGATACATGGGTTCAGCTGGCGGCAGGGGTTTGAGCGAGATGATCAGGTGAAGACTGCGCTTGTTGATATGTATGCCAAGAGCGGACTGGTGAAGGTGGCAAGGAACGTATTTAATGTGCTTGCAGAGAAGAGCGTGGTCTCCTGGAACGTGATCATCAATGGATTCGCGATGCATGGCCATGCGGATGAAGCTCTCGCGTTGTTCACTGACATGAGGAAGGAGGGCCGAGCAGTTCCAGATCATATTACTTTTGTTGGTGTCTTGTCAGCTTGCAGCCGTGCGGGATTGATGGAAGAAGGTCGCAAGCTCTTCAATTTGTTGGTCTCCGGCTACTCCATCAAACCAACCGTTCAGCATTATACGTGTATGATTGATCTTCTTGGACATTCTGGTCTGTTAGGGGAGGCACATGGACTTATTCAGAGGATGCCGATGATGCCAGATGCAGGGGTTTGGGGCGCTTTGCTCAACGGTTGCAAGATCCATCGGAACGTTCAGTTGGGAGAGTTAGCGTTGGAGAAGCTGATCGAGCTGGAGCCTAATGACGCTGGGAATTATGTGCTTCTGTCAAACATTTATGCTCAATCTGGGAAGTGGGAGGGGGCAGCGAAGGTGAGGAAGCTGATGACTGAGAGAGGGTTGAAGAAGGACATTGCTTGTAGTTGGATTGAGGTCAATAGCAAAGTCCATGCTTTTCTTGTTGGGGATCAGTCTCATCCTTGTTCTGAAGAAATATATAGAGAGTTGGATAGATTGGAGGGGCTGATGGAAGAAGCTGGCTATGTTGTTGACACTGAGCCTGTCTTTCACGATGTGGGAGATGATGAGAAAAGGAACATGGTTAGGAGTCATAGCGAGAGGTTGGCTATTGCATTCGGGCTAATTAGTACACCACCAGGGACACGGCTCCTAGTGACGAAGAATTTAAGGGTTTGTGAGGACTGTCATGGCGCCATCAAGTTCATATCAAAGATTGTGGAGCGGGAGATCATAATACGAGATGTTAATCGGTATCATCACTTCAAAGACGGTCAGTGTTCTTGCCGAGATTATTGGTAGATATGAATGAGGAAACAAACAACATCTAACTGACACTCAAGTTACCAACAGAACATCTATTAAGGACCTATGAATTTTTTTCAGATGTTACCTGAGAGTGAAGCGTATGCCTGCCCTCAATAAAACTGATATTTTTTAAGCCAGTAAGAGAAACTTGAATAGACGGCGATAGAGGGATTATAGACAAATACCGCTTCTTGGAATATGATTGCATCTCTGAGAATGATCATGGTTTGATTGAGGGCTCTAAATTCAACACTTGGAAGTTTGAATCTAGAGATGAATGTTCTGGCTTATGATGTTGAGTCTGTCAGGAGTTGGATGAAAGTGTGCTACACACATGTGACATGATTATCTTTGAATGGAAGTATCACTTGGTGCTTGGACCCAGTCTAAGAGGGCACCCCATGCCTTTAAAAATGTGCAGGGTTGGCCTCGATAGGATGGATTGCTAGATGTGGGTGAGAGCAGAAATCATATATGGTTAGCTCCAAATGTAGGAAAAGAGTGTTTGATGAAGGAATGCGTGCGATAATGCGACGAGCCATTAGTAGCATGGCAGGATAATATGCAGCGTATATGTTGTCTGCAAGCATAAGCTTTAAACATGGGTTATTCGGCTTGGAGATGGTGAGAAACTCCTCAGATCAAGTCACTCTGTCATTAATTGAGGACAATTGGTAACTTCCTTTTCAGTATGGCGGCCTGTCATGATAGTAGGCATTGTCTTGCGACAAACAGATATCTGATTATATCTAGAAAGAGAGGTGAAGTTTGGTGTCATGGAGGAGGCACATCAGGATAAGGAGGTTGGAGCTCTTTCGAATTAAGAAACTTTGAAGTTTGGTCCTTGCGTTAGATCAGCTGCAATGGGCTAGTTCTTATTTGAAGAGTTGGAAGAAATGATGCAATGGGTTAGTTCTTGATAATGTATTTTGTATTTTCATTTCCTCACCAAGGCAACCATTTTTTTCCCTTTAAGCCCAATTTCTCATTATTATTATTATATTCCTACCAGGAATATAGAAATTTTAATATTTATGAATATATGTAATTGAAAGCATTATAACTGAATTTTTTTCTTGTGTATCAGCTTGCCACTTTATTTGAAGATTTAGAAGAATCTAAACTAATCCTGCTCATAAGTAGGACTCTTGATCCTCTTAATTTCTTGCTCTAACTATAATGCATGGATTAAGACCAAGATCGGGTGCATTTCTTGGATTAAATATCTTGTTATCTTTTGTCTTGGCAATCGAACATCAGTATATCAAAGGAATTTGGTGTCTCTTTCTTAAAGTAAGAAATTCAAAAAATGTTTATAAGTGAGAACTTACTTTCCTTGTGTTAATGCCAAAAATGATCGAGACAGTTGTCAAGCTGATGTGGACCCTTCGTGCTGAGTCGCAGCCTCATCAGCGAGTGAGATGCGACCCTATGTTGGTAGAACCAGTATCGGATGATGTATATTGATTGAGATGCGGTGCTCGATCGACCCTCGAGCAGCTTGTACGTCGACGGATCGAGGCTGGGAAGCTCGAAAATGACCTTCGCAGGAGATTGAAACTCGAAGATCTACACCACAAAGAAACGTCAGGGGGTCGGATCTGGGTCCCGACCCAAATCCCATCCGATGCTTATGTTAGTATGTGAACTTAAGGTAGAGAGAGAGCTTGAAGCAGTTGAAATCGACCCACAGAGATTCGTCTCAGATCTGACGTCACAAGCTCTATCGAGGAAGAATTATCAGCTGAAAGAGTAGAGTCTATGTATTAGATCTCGTATCTTGAGAATTGGATCACTCTTTGTATTTATAGGCCTCGTGGGTTATTTCAGTGACGTTGGAGAGTTAACGGCCACTCATTATAGTGCCATGATCTCCCCTCTTTAATAGGAGCAAATGTTGCCCACGTTCCCGTTATTTATGAGGCCGCCTTCAATCTCACGTTCCAGTGATGGAAGTGCAACGGACGACTGGCTGGTGAGCTTTGACCGAGTCGGTGTTGGGCTTCGCTGGGCCTTAACCTTCGTCGGTTGATCTGTCTCGAGTGCCGATCCAATGGTTCAACAATGGCCCCCGTTGCACGACCTCAACGGGTCTGCCCGTTGAAGTCAAGCGACGTTAAATCGCATCAATGGTGCACGGCAGTCGAGGAATTAGCACTCAAGTTCTAGATGCCAAAACGTCCGCCTCGCCAATTCGGATGAGCCGTCGGTTCGAAAACCAATGTACGTAGATCTCTGGATCTTCGACACGTGTCTCATCGTGCGGCTGTCGCCTTATTGATATAAAACGGTTCCAGCAACAAGATTTGAAGATACCGTCTTCTTCTTTCTTGATTTAGATTTTCACCTTTTGAAAGAAATTGATTCGTCGAGCTTGGTTACAGTCATGCAGAAGAACAAGGAGGGGGCCATGGAGCCTGGTTTGATTGCGAATGTGAGGTCCAAAGTTGGAGCCGATCAGATCCCCGAGTTCCGAAGAAGCTACGGCCGCCTCGATTATCAGATCCGGGTGCCGAAGAGAGACGAGAGGGTCCATCGCCCTGGCAACCTGGAGATTGGGGTTTACATCAAAGCCTTTCAATGAGTGCTTCGATTCCCCATGCACACCTTCATGCTTTACTTATTGTGCACCCTGAACCTTTCCCTCAGCCAGTTGATGCCGACCGCCATTGGTGCACTGATGGGCTTTATAGCTCTATGCATGATGAAGGGGGTTGATCCGTCGCTGAGACTGTTCAACTACTTCTTCATGATCACTCCCCTCAAGACCCCAGGCGGGTACACGATTACGGCCCGCCGAGGCAGGAAGCTGTTTGACGACCTCTCTTCCTCCAATCCCAAATGGAAAGAGGAGTTCGTGTTTGTGGTCTTCCAAAGGGAAGCGAGTTTTTGCACCGGCTAGGGTGTTCCTGACTTAAGCACTGTTGAGGACAAGCCTCTGACTAGTGAGGAGAAGGAAGTCGTCGACGCACTGATGAGTTTACCGGAGAACGTGAGGAAGACGAAGTGGCTGTGGTCCGACGATGTGTTGTGTCGGTCCGAGTGGACGAAAGGTTGATTCGATCGTGCATGTCAGCTGTTCGACCCTCGTTCTTTGATTTAACTTGTTTGTTTTTTCTGCAGGCATGGTCGACGTGGATTATCAGGTGGACCATGCGTTGAGGAATGCAGTTGAGTCTTCCATTAGGGAGGCTGAGGTGAGCATGCTATCTCCTCGGGTGCCGTCCGTGGGAGAAAGGACGGCCCAATCATCGGAGGATCGACCCATTATTACCGAGAGGGCTACTCAGGTGGCCTGTCTTCAGCCGAAGAAGAAGGAGAGGCATGTCGCTGAATTCGAGGTGGTTGCGATCGAGGAGAATAAGAGGAGGCGGCGAATTCTTCTTAGCGACTCAGAGCCGTCTGGGTCGGTCGAAGCCGCGGAGCAGGTCCCTCAACTGGAGAAGGAAACTCCTCTAGAGGGAGACTCGGGGGAGGCCTGGGTCCCTCTAGAGCTCCTCCTGCACGAGGATTCTTGGCCCTGGGGAGGTCTATTCCTTCCAGTGTCATTGTCTGAAGACATCTCCGACGAGTTCAGACCGATCCTGATGTAGAGTCGATCTCCTCAGGCTCCGTTCGATTGTTCCGTGGAGGAACTCATTCGATTGGAGTTTCCGAAGAGGCGGGAAGATTCCGCTCTCCTGGACTGCAGGGCCGCCTCCCAGATTGCTAAAAATGCGACTCTTCCACTGGTTAGGGCTGTCGTGGACATGGTTGATTACGAGAGACTCGCATCGATGGCCGTCTACGCTAACGTCCAGGTAACTACTGTATCCGTCTCCAGGTAACTACTGTATCCGTCTCCATTGTAGGTGATGCAGGCATAGATGTCATGTATCGTGCTTTATTTGCATGCTCTCATGGCCACTGCTGCGTTGCGTCGACGTGTGTCGGTGGTGGCTAATCACGAAGTCACCCTAGGGACCGTCAAGTTGGCCGTGAAGAAGTCTTAAGCCGAGTTGACTAGAATTGGGCTCATGTGCAAATTAAGACTGAATCACATTCAGCAATTCGAGCATGACTTGCGAGAGTCTCGTAAGAGAGAAGCCGATCAATCTACCTTGAGGGAGCGGGTTGAGAAAGCCCTGTTGGAGGAGAAGGCCAGCGCCGAGGCCGCAACAGAGAGGACAGTCCAGGAATTCAAGGATTCATTTCCCGATTTCGACGAGCTGCACACGAAAGGCTACGAGCGATGTCGATCGGAATTGAAAAACCAATTGCATGACCTCTCCACTGAGATCGACCGAATCCCGGTGCTGTTTCCGGACCTCAACGACGACGAATTGAGTCAAGACACGGAGGAGGCTGTTGGATACAACGTGTAGTTGGATACAATGATCGATGACTTCATGTTTGATGATAACAAACGTGTGTAAATGATTTGATGCGTGTGCTAAGTGTTTGCAGGAATGACAAGCTCGTAAATAATCAAAGAATGACTTAGTCAAAGTGATGGAGAAATGTGCAAAGAAGATTTAGTCAACTTGATGGAGAAATTGCAATTCATTTTCAATTTGGACTTGGTCAAAGATGGAGAGATATGGAGAGATCTCATTCATTCCAAAGTGATGGAACCAAATCTCATGCAAATCAATTTGTGATTAAATAAGATCCTAAATGAGATCCTATTCAAATCCTATAGCCATTCAATTTCAAATCCTATAGTCATCCAAATTCAAACTCCATATCCAATGATGATTGAAGAGATCTTCGATGATGATTCATTGAAATCCTAATCAAGTTAGGATTGCACCAAATCTCCATATTCTTAGGGGATTCTATTTGATCTCCTAGATTCTCCTCTCCACCTATATAAACCAACATCTCTAAAGGGAGCTACTATGCAGCCAAAACAAAAAGCATCACGCAAGAAAGGAGAAGAGAAGCACAGCCTAAAACCCTAAGCTACAACCTTCTACATGCCACAAGCTTCCATTGCAAAAAACCCTAGTCCAAAGCCTCGCGCAAGCAAGCTACAAACATCTTCTCCTATATCCGCAATCTTCACAAAGCCTTCATGCCAATCATCTTCCTAAGCCAAAGCTTCACTACGAAACCCTAGCAAGCCTCCATGCTAAACATCTCCTTGCCGCAATCATCTAGGGCCATATAGAATCTCCCTTGCGCAACATACCATTGCTTCTCCTCATTGCGCAAGTTGCAAGCAACATCCAAGCAAGGATCTCCATTACGCAAACAACTCCAAGGGATCTCCTTCCACATTGCGCAATCTACCCAAGCATCGACACCATTGCCGCAACTTTAAGGAGAGGGCAACACATCCATTGCTCAAGCCATCAAGCACCCTCCTCCTTCATTGCGCAAGCCACAAGAAAGCATCCTCCTCAAGGCCGCAACAAAGTAAGGGGGTCATCCATCCATTGCGCAAGAGCTTCAAAGGACTTCATCTCTTTACATTGCACAACATCCCAAAGATCTTCAACCTTGCATATTGCGCAACATCCAAGAGAGAGGTTCATCACATATTGCGCAACATACAAGAGGGAGCTACATCATATATTGCGCAACATCCAAGAGCAAAGGCTGAGAGGGATTGACGACTACATCCTGTCAGACTTGATCTGACCTGAGCTGATTGACAGAGACGACTACACGGACACGAACTGAGCTTTTCTGAACTCTTTACTCTTTATATTTGTGTCGTAGTTTATCGTTCTTTGTAGGGAAATCTTTACCATACTTTTGACGTTTTTGGGGTCTTGTCTAGTTGGTGCTAGACAAGAGGGACTTGACTAGTTGGAACTAGTCAAGAGAGAGCTTATATTAGGATTAGTATTGTTTAGCACTTTGGGAGTGCGATACAAAGAACCAGGTGAGCGTAGGTTGGGTGCTCTAGCTCCAGGTTGTACCAGTAACATTATTAATCTAGTATTTGCTTTTGGGGCTGGAGTAGGTTGTTGGGACGACCGAATCAGGGTAAATCATCTGTGCACTCTGTGATTGCTTATCTGCATTTGATTATAACTGCATGTGATTGCTGAATAATTGCATGTATTCGCAAATATTTTTATTAGCCTATTCACCCCCCTCTATGCTTAGATCCAGATTCAACAGAGGCTGCTCCTATCGATGAAATTATCACCATGATCGGTGACAATGCATGAACAGATGCTTCGGGAGATCCGGAGTCCGCAGCCGTGCTGGGAGGAGACCAAGGGCCTAGCCAGCCGTTGTAGAATCTTGACGCTCCTTTTACTCATGCTTTAATAATTTTCGAATGTAAAAGTGGTAATTTAGATGTAAACGAAAACAATCTTTGTGGTAAAAGTGCCAGAAGAGTTGGCTTGTATATCTTTGTTTGTCGTTTCATCTCTTTGTTTGTTGTCGTTTACGCTATGTGGTGGTCGCAATGCCTGATGGCCCCTTTCGATGGGTTGGACCCTGCTTCAAGATGATCGAGGGTAAGCCATCAAACCATGTTAGAAATAGACTACTATGTTCTATGGCGAGGGAGCAATTTTCTCAACTCACGACGACACGGGAGTCGTTCAGTGATGAAGATGTGTCCATTCGACTTACGTTTGACGACGCATTAGGAGAGTTGTTCAGTAGCAAAAGGGTGGCCTTTCGACTTGCGGCTGACAACACATTAGGAGAGTCGTTCAGTGGCGATGGGATGGCCCCTTCGACTTACTGCTGATAACACGTCAATAAGTCGTTCAGTGGCGAAGGGGTGGCCCCCTTCGACTTACGGCGGATGACACATTAGGAGAGTCGTTCAGTGGCGAAGGGGTGACCCCTTCGACTTACGGCTGACGACACGTCAGTGAGTCGTTCAGTGGCGAATGTGTGGTTCTTCGACTTACGGCTGACGATGCATTAGGAGAGTCGTTCAGTGGCGAAGGGTTGGCCCTTCGACTTACGGCTGACGACACGTCAGTGAGTCGTTCAGTGACGAAGGGGTGGTCCTTCGACTTACGGCTGACGACGCATTAGGAGAGTCGTTCAGTGGAGAATGGGTCACCTTCGACTTACGGCTGACGACGTATTAAGAGAGTCGTTCAGTAGCGAAGAGGTGGCCCTTCGACTTACGGCTGATGACACATTAGGAGAGTCGTTCAGTGGCAAAGGGGTGGCCCCTTCGACTTACGGCTGACGACACGTCAGTGAGTCGTTCAGTGGCGAAGGGGTGGTCCTTCGATTTACATTTGATGACGTATTAGGAGAGTCGTTCAGTGGCGAAGATGTGGCCCTTTGACTAACGACTGACGACACGTCAGTGAGTCGTTCAGTGACGAATTGGTGGCCCTTCGATTGTGACGACACGTCAGTGAGTCGTTCAGTGGCGAAGGGGTGGCCCCTTCGACTTACGGCTGACGCCACATTAGGAGAGTCGTTCAGTTGCGAAGGGGTGGTCCCTTCGACTTACGACTGACGACGTACTAGGAGAGTCGTTCAGTAGCGAAGGGCTGGCCCTTCGACCTACGGCTGACGACACGTCAGTGAGTCGTTCAGTGGCGAATGGGTGGTCCTTCGACTTACGGTTGACGACGCATTAGGTCAGTCGTTCAGTGGCGAAGGGGTGGCCCCTTCGAATTACGGCTGACGACGCCTTAGAATAGTTCACACGAGTTTCATCAATATGAATTCAGCTTATCAGGCTTCCCTAGGACCAAATCCTTTTAGTGGAGAGTTTGATGGGATAACTTTTGTAAAATTCATGAAGGCTTAAGTCCGAAAAGGAAGCAAAACTTTATTTTATGAAAAGACATGCTTTATTGAAAGGAATGATAGAAATAAAATGCGTACAGGTGTTTCCGAACTTCGTCGGAGTTGCTTTTGTCTAACGCCTTTTTTTATTTGACCCTGAGCTCCGATGGCTTGCTAGTCGACCACATTGGTGACATGTGACCATGTCATCTTGCCCTTCTGCTTCGAGGATCCCTCCTTACTAGGTTGAACGTTAGCCGGGTTTTTGGGGTGCCCTCGCTTGACTAGTGCATCGATCTCTTTTTTGAGAGTCCAACAGTCGTTGGTATTGTGTCCATAGTCATTGTGATACTTGTAGAATTTGAGGTCGTCCCTCTTCTCGTACTTGCCTTTCTTGGCAGATTCTTTTACCAGTTCTTTCCGTGGGGCTTAAGCGAGGACGTCCATCTTGGGGGGAATTTGGCTTTGCATAGGTAGGGCGTTACTTGCTCCGAGGGCTCCTCTCTCTGGATCTCTTGTCTCGAGACTCATGGCAAGGGGTCACCTGAGTTGGTTTCTTCCGCCTGGTGTCTCCACGGCGGGTGGGAGTACATTTCCCTGCAGTTCCGGTTGGTTCTTCTGCTTCTTCGGAGAAGGTAAACCGATCCGTGATATTGAACATTTTCGCGAGATTATTAGGGGGAACTGGTGGAGCACCATCCACAGATGTTTGTTCCGCCCGCTTGAGTGAGCGCCACTTTGACAGTTACATCCGATGTCTCCTCTACGTCAAGCCTCTCGTCGTTGAATCTTTGGACGAAGGCTCGGATCGATTCATTTTCGCCCGGTTTGAGCGAGAAGAGGTGGGAGGACTTCTCCTTCGGACGACGATCCGCGACAAATTGCTTGCATAACATATCGACCAGTACGTCGAATGACCTGATGCAGCCGTCGGGTAATCCTTCGTACTAGCCTTCCGTCCTCTTAAATAAGGTGGCGTGGAAGGCTCGGCACATGTATGGCTCATCGGCCCCCTTGAAGCAGCATCACGTTCAGGCACTTGCGGATGTGTGACCATGGGTCGCCTCTGCCATCGTATGATGGCAAGGAGTGGAGCTTGAACTTCGGGAGAGAAGGTGAGGAAATGATGTTTTCCTTCAACGGGGTCTGCCGAAGTGCAGATTGGATAAGCAGGGATCGCCCTTCTCCGCATTGTCCGTATGTCGCTCCCGAAGATCGGTTCGGGATATCGTCTCTCCTCCCATATCCACCTGCAAGATTGAGAGGGCTATAACCCGAAGAGCCCGGTACATTCCAGGATATGGTGGGTCGCTTCTTTGTAGTTGGAAGGACCGGGTTCAGCCTGGAAACCGAAGGCCCGATAGTTAATCCCACCTTCGCCGTTTTACTGGGACGTGGGGATCGTATAGTGCGGGCTGATCTCTTGCCGACCCGCTCTCGGATCTCCTTGATCCCTTAGTGCGGATACACCTTTAATCGGTGTCAGAGTTGGAGGCGGTATCTGCCGCTCGCAGGTGGCGGATCTCCCATGCTTTGGCGTATCAGGGTCACCAAAACACCGAGACTCTTGTCGACCCGATCTGAAAACTGGTCAAACTGCTTCTGGGTCACCTTAGGCTCTTTGGGGGCATTCCCAGGTCGCTTTGATGGTGAGGTGGAATCTGTGGCGTCCTCCACCTGGACGCTATTCGCCTTTTGCTTCTCCTTTGGACCTTGGATCGGTTCGGTATTGTTGGGTCCAGGCAACATAGCTTCACGATCGCTTAGGGATGTCGATCTGGTCAACTTTTCCCGTAGACGGCGCCAAACTGTTAAGGCCAAAAATGACCGAGACAGTTGTCAATCTGACGAGGACCCTTCGTGCTGAGTCGGAGCCTCGTAACCGAGTGAGATGGGACCCTAGGTTGGTAGAACCAGGGTCGGATTATGGATGTTGATTGAGATGCGGTGCTCGATCGACCCTCGAGCAGCTTGTACGTTGACGGATCAAGGCTTGAAAGCTCGAAAATGACCTTCGCATGAGATTGAAACTCGAAGATATACACCACAAAGAAACGTCAGTGGGGTCGGATCTGGGTCCCGACCCACATCCCCTTTGATGCTTAAGTTAGTATGTGAACTTAAGGTAGAGAGTGAGTTTGGAGCAGCTGGGATCGACCCACGGAGGTTCGTCTCAGATCTGACGTCGCAAGCTCTATCGAGGAAGAATTATCAGCTGAAAGAGTAGAGTCTATGTATTAGATTTCATACCTTGAGAATTGGAACCCTCTTTGTATTTATAGGCCTCGTGGTTCCTTTCAGTGACGTTGGGGAGTTAACGGTCACCCATTATGGTGACATGATCTCCCCTCTTTAATAGAAGCGAACGTTGCCCACGTTTCCGTTATTTATGAGGCCGCCTTCAATCTCACGTTCGAGCGATGAGAGTGCAACGGGCGACTGGCTGGTGGGCTTTGACTGAGTCGGTGTTGGGCTTCGCCTGTGGGCCTTAACCTTCGTCAGTCGATCTGTCTCTAGTGTCGACCCAATGGTTCAATAACTTGGAAAATAACTAGGGTTTGTCAGCCGAATTTTTCCATTACAACATTCTATCTTCTGGCATTTTGGTCTGGGAGAATGTAGGCACACAAGCTTGTGATGTAGATTATTGGGCCTACACAATTTCTGTCATGCATAATTCGATCTTCAGTTATGATCATGCTATAATTACCAAGTGATCTGGTTTCCTATTCGAAGAACATCAAGCCTATTTGGATCTCTGCTACATTGTCAATGTGTCTACTTAATTTTTTTTGCATCACGCACTGTTACATACTTTCGTTTGTTTTCCTTCATGTAAGTGAATGCAAATAGAACAATTACTGTGTCCTGAAGTTCCTACCATCTGGTTTTCAGAAGTGCATTGGAAGCCTTTTCCAAGTTTTGCATTCGAGATTGGAAAACCTAACTTCAAAATGTCTGCATTTGACGTTTTCCTTTGATTGATTTATGGAAGCTAGTTGTATGGTTGTAATCACTAATCATACATTTTGATGTCATTGAAAATAAAATTAGGAGCCTGCTTCAGTAAAAATAATCTCCCCAAAGTTGAGAGATCCTGTAAGCATTGGAAATTTAAATTGATTTAAATGTTTTTTATTTTCTTCTTTTGCTCTTGTTCTTGGATGGTGAACAAATGTTTTCTATGTGTTCCCTTTTGTTTGTGAGCACGTTAAAGAGAAAATTCTTTAGTTCAGTGCTTCATGTTTATTCCTTAAATCAGAGGTGAGTAGATGTAAACTGCATTCATTTTTCCTTATTGACAGGTTGCTCTAATCTAGTGTATGCTAACAGAAACTGAAGCTTCTTCTTGCAGCATCATGGACGGCTACTTTCTGTCCGATATCTTTTGCAATTTGCAGGACCCGGGAGTTCATTGTAGGGATACACAAAGACAGTTGCAATGAGCCTGACCTACTGATTCAACAACTGATGTTTGTTTGGTACACGATTTAGCTCATCTGATTACAGTAGTGTTTCTTTTCTTTTTTTTGTGGTCCACATTCATGAAGCAATATAATCATAAAATGCATCTCTATATCACTTCGTTATTACATTTTCATTATCACAGTACAGTAAATATATATGATGCTGATATCAGAGTCCACAATCTTCCGCTTAAAGTTTCAGTTTTGTATTTCTCGTAGATCTGACATGATATATCTAGATTGTTTAGCATGATTTTGCGTAGATTAATCTAGAAATAGCCCCAACAAACCTATCTTCAAAATGTTTGCATTTGACGTTTTCCTTAGATTGCTTTATGGAAGCTAGTTGTATGATTGTAATCATACATTTCGATGTCACTGAAAGTAAAATTAGGAGCCTGCTTCAGCAAAAAAATCTCCCCAAATTTGAGAGATCCTGTAAGCCTGGGAAGTTTAAATTGATTTACATATTTTTTATTTTATTGTTCTTGTTCTTGGATGGTGAACAAATGGTTTCTATGTGTTCCCTTTTGTTTGTGAGCATTGTAAAGAGATAATTCTTTAGTTCAGTGCTTCATCTTTATTCCTTAAATCAGAGGTGAGTAGAGCAAACTGCATTCATTTTTCATTGTTGCCAGGCTGCTCTAATCTAGTGTATGCTACAGAAACTTAAGCTTCATCTTGCAGCATCATGGAAGGCTACTTTCTGTCCGATATCTTTTGCACGAGCCGAGAGTTCATTGTAGGGATACACAATGACAGTTGCAATGAGCCTGACCTACTGATTCAACAGCTGATGTTTCTTTGGTACACGATTTAGTTCATCTGATTACAGTAGTGTTTCTTTTATTTTATTTTATTGGTCCACATGCATGAAGCAATTTAATTGTAATATGCATCTCTATATCACTTCGTTATTACATTTTCATCATCACATTACAGTAAATATGATGCTGATATCAGAGTCCACAATCTTCGATCGTTCATAATGCATTCAAGGAGATCTCTCAGTGCAATCGATTAGCTATTCCTTCACATATAAGTATATGTTATTCCCAAGTCATCACCATATACTATACACTCAACGTGCATCTTCATGTTGATAATACGTTCAGAATCATGTTTTTTACAAATTACATGATAAGACTGCAAATTAGTTCATGGTTGTTTCCATTGTTTACATGGTTCATGTGAGGTTTTCAATTCCTTTTTTTGGAAATTTTGCAAGCCCCATTGCCACAAAAAACATAAAAAAGGGGGGTAAGTTACACTCAATCCGCTGAACCTAAAGGGTGCATGTGACTAATAACCTGCAAAATACGAAACTAGCACATACACACCCTTAGTTAACTGCGAAATACTGGTTTCAGATGTTTTAAGTGTAACTTACACTATGTTTACAGGTGCACCCCTACAGGTAAATATAGCCATTCCTCAGGTAGACAAATCGTAGTTTGTACCAAAATAAACCTTAACTAAAATTCTGCAACTTCTGAGATGAGTTGCCCCAATTTATCCACACTAGCAATATCTCTACGATTCAATGCAAAGCTATTGGAGGCTTCCAATTTGACATAAATTAGATGGTGTCACGAATTTTCGCACTTGAATTAATTTCTTCATTCATTATTTTAGAATCACAATGAAGAATTATTTTAGAATCACAATGAAGAAGACCTCTTCTGATGAAATTGCATGTACTTAATAAGCCTATAATATTAAGAATTTTCAGCTATTGCAAAATAGGACACATTCAGCATGCACAAATCAGCAATACACTATTCATCTTTTTTTCCAATTGCAAGTGCTATGAGATCTAGTTTCACTAATCTCATGCGCTTTGCTTAGGGCCTGTTCTTTTGCAAGAAAGTAGAAATGGGAAAGTTGGGGAGATGTGGAAGCTGAGTAGAGAGAAATTTGAGTTTTGTGTTCTTTTGCTTTGAAAGTTGTATGGAAAGTGTGTTTTGGAAAGTAAAGTGGGGTCCACCCAACTTTCTTGTGTTCTTTTGGCTTTGAAAAGTTGGAATGAGAAAGTTGGAAAGTTGGGTTGAGGTGTTATATGATGAGTATATGGTAATTGTTACCCATAATATGGAAATTGTGAAATAAAACCAAATAAAATGCAATGACATAAAATCCAAAAATGCAGCAATAGTGGCATGCGTCCAGGCATGCTACAGATAAAAAAATGTCACGTACATTCCAAAAAATTGCCCAACTACGACAATATACTAAAAAATCCACCGAAGCATCAGTATAGACAAGCAAACTGGCATGACACAGGCACAAAAATTGGCAAGATCGACTAGCAAGAAAATCCACACAAGCAGATCGATTGACAAGATACAAGGCATGGAACAGGTACGTAAATTGGCATGTACATTCTGACGTGGTTCCCACGTAAGGTCATGGCAAAAAAATCTCGACAGCAACAGTTACAAAAGATGAAATGTCTAAAACAAACCACGATAGCAAAAATATTGTCATGCAACAAGGCAAGCAACAGATACAAACATGGCTTGTATAAAAAGTTATAAATCCCAACTACTCCCATAGCCAAATATACAATATGAAATAAACCCAAAAAGAGCATCAGCAACAGATGTTCCAACCGACAACCAACATACAATCCAACGCATTAGTTATTGTTATACAACATCAGAAAAATAAAAACACCTAGACCTAGGAGAGAATACAAAACTAACTTCAGCGAGTTGAACTCGGATAGCATGATATCCATTCTAGCCGTGTTAATCTCCAATTGACCTACGACCGTAGCCAACCTACTGTCAATCTCACCCCACCTCATCTCATTCTGTAAGCTCGCAGGGATTTCATGTATTGCTCCTCTTTCATTCGCTTCCATTAAGTGCCGGATAATAAACGATGACCACTCACCGTGAGGGGGGTCCTTCCATTCGAAGAAATCACACTTGTCGACGCGAGACGGACAGCTCCAAACCGTCTTCCGGGGTTCGTACACGTCCAAGAGGTCTTCCTCAGTACCCACAGACCACAGTGGCACCTCTTGAAGTCTGCATCATCCGTATCCAACTCAGGAACACTGTTTGCATTCCGAAGGCGGAAGCGAATAGAAGTGTTGGAGCCTGAACCCATTTGTACCTGGAAAAGCATAAACAAAAGCAACATTAATGGTGTGTAATGTTACTAGAAAAAGAAGTTTATAAATAAATTGAAATGGGGAAGTTCAAGGCGTACCTAGGAAAATATAATAAACCATGATGTCAACGTATCCGGCAGTTTTCAGTAAGCATCAAAGTATTTTTGACATGTCAAAACCCATATGCAAATACAAATTCATGCGCTTATCAATTAGAATGAAAAGAAAAACGTATAGCCCACAGAAATTTATATGTTTCATTTTTCCAACTAGGTTGCTTGCGGATGTTCCTTCCTTGTGTTTTATTTCTGAGTAAAACCGATATACCATATAGGAACACTACGGCAAGCCATCCAAATAACTGGGAATTTAATTGTGTAATCCCATGCTAAAATGTTATTCATCATTGGGCAGTAAGAGGAAAAAATCCATTAAACCATCAAATCAAGAATTCTGCCTGAAATATAACAGGCAATAAATCATGTATAGCTTCAAAGCATCAAAGCCAGTAAAGCTGCAGTGCAAGTGAAAAAGCTATAGCATAGTTAACTGCACAGGAATGGAGCCATACCATACTGCTGCTCAGGACTGCAACAGAAACCAAATAGCCAAAACATGGATACAGACCTATATATGGACTTGAACCAGGCATGATACGCAAGCATGGGTATTGAAAATAAACCAGCCATGACACATCGTAATATATGGAGTGGAAAGCCAAAAAAATCCCAATAAATGCTCATATCCAAAACATCCCAGTAAGCCACGGGATTGACATGCAAACAGGCATACAACAGTGACACATGCATGCTGTATGACAGTCTCACCTTGCTTCCCAAAGGGAAGATATGATGCTTGAAATGTAAAGTGGGAAAGTTTGATCCCAGAATCCAGTAAGCAGCAGTATTGAGTATATGTAATAAAGTGGGAAAGTTTGATCCCAGTATCCAGTAAGCAACAGTGCTTCACAAAATAGCCATAACAAGCCTAAAATGCCAATATATGGACATGAGCAAGGCATGATACGCAAGCAGCAGTATTGAGTATATGTAATGCATCCAACCAACCATTCAGCATTATACGTGTATGATTGATCTTCTTGGACATTCTGGTCAGTTAGGGGAGGCACATGGACTTATTCAGAGGATGCCGATGATGCCAGATGCAGGGGTTTGGGGCGCTTAGCTCAACGGTTGCAAGATTCATCGGAATGTTCAGTTGGGAGAGTTAGCGTTGGAGAAGCTGATCGAGCTGGAGCCTAATGACGCTGGGAATTATGTGCTTCTGTCAAACATTTATGCTCAATCTGGGAAGTGGGAGGGGGCAACGAAGGTGAGGAAGCTGATGACCGAGAGAGGACTGAAGAAGGACATTGCTTGTAGTTGGATTGAGGGCAGTAGCAAAGTCCATGCTTTTCTTGTTGGGGATCAGTCTCATCCTTGTTCTGAAGAAATATATAGAGAGTTGGATAGATTGGAGGGGCTGATGGAAGAAGCTGGCTATGTTGTTGACACCGAGCCAGTCTTTCACGATGTGAGAGATGATGAGAAAAGGAACATGGTTAGGAGTCATAGCGAGAGGTTGGCTATTGCATTCGGGCTAATTAGTACACCACCAGGGACACGGCTCCTAATGACGAAGAATTTAAGGGTCTGTGAGGACTGTCATGGCGCCATCAAGTTCATATCAAAGATTGTGGAGCGGGAGATCATAATACGAGATGTTAATCGGTATCATCACTTCAAAGACGGTCAGTGTTCTTGCCGAGGTTATTGGTAGATATGACTGAGGATACAAACAACATCTAAATGACACTCAAGATACCAAGAGAACATCTGTTAAGGACCTGGGAATTTTTTTCAGTTGTTACCTGAGAGTGAAGCGTATGGAAGTTTGAATCGAGAGATGAATGTTCTGGCTTATGATGTTGAGTCTGTCAGGAGTTGGATTAAAGTGTGCTACACATCTGTGACATGATTATCTTCGAATTGAACTCTCACTTGGTGCTTGGACCTAGGGGTGGCAAACGGGTCAGGTGGGTTCGGGTTCGGGTCGGGCCAGATTTGAACCGACCTGGATATGGGTAAACCCTAACCCGACCCGGATTGAATCCGGGTCGGGTTCGGGTGACCCAGAAAATTTCCAGGTCGGGTTCGGGTTAACCCGTCGGGTTAAGATTTGACTTATACACTACTTCTCTTTTTTCGACATCCAGCTATTTATTAAGAGCCATCGGCAATTTATTAAGTGTTGCATAATTTCCAGTAGCTCCACGCTTAAACCGCACTGATGACAGCACAGAAGTATAATTAACGTTACCATTTTATTAACTAAAGTAATAAAATTAACAAAAAAGTTGTATGTAAAGGGAATTGAATCCAAAATCTCTTAAAGAAGAGGACAACAATTCAAATCGTATAAGCACAACTCCCCTTGCAACTGTGTATTGAAGTTGGTATATAAATTTTTATATATATAGAGAAAGTAAACCGGTTCGAATTCGGGTCATCCGGGTTGACATGCCAAACCAATACCCGACCCGGATTTTATCCGGGTCGGGTCAACCCGTTTCCTACTTGACCCGGATTGGCCCTTACCCATACCCGGTTAAGGATGTCGGGTTCGGGTCGGGTCGGGCTCATTTTGCCACCCCTACTTGGACCATGTCTAAGAGAGCACCCCATGCCTTTAAAAATGTGCAGGGTTGGCCTCAATAGGATGGATTGCTAGATGTGGGTGAGAGCAAAAATCATATATGGTTAGCTCCAAATGTAGGAAAAGAGTGTTTGATGAAGGAATGCATGCGATAATGCGACAAGCCATTAGTAGCACGGCAGGATAACATGCAGCGTATATGTTGTATGCAAGCATAAGCTTTAAACATGAGTTATTCGGCTGGGAGATGATGAGAAACTCCTCAGATCAAGTCACTCTGTCAGTAATTGAGGACAATTGGTAACGTCCTTTTCAGTATGGCGGCCTGTCATGATAGTGATGCGACTAGGGCTTTTTGTGGGGATTAAAGGTAGGATTTTTATGGATAGTGGACTAATAATCTAGGGTTTGATAGCGAAGATCAGATCTGAAATAGAATTCTAATTGCGAATAAAATAGATCTAGGGCTACAACTATTTAATTAGCAACTAAGGAATAATCTAGAGTTCTAGGAATAGAAAATACCTTGATCAAATCTTCGATAATCCACGCCCCAGGGCCGGCCGGCCCTTTATTGGGGGAGGGGTTAATAATTATCTAATTACCCCTTTGCCCTCCCCACTTGTGAGAAATCACAAGTTTGGGACCGGGTCCAAGTTGGACCCGAGTCGCCGCCTCCGATGGTAGACCCGCATCTCTTGAACCGGGCTCCCCTCTTGGCTAGCCGCCGCCGCCCCCTGATCCTCCTGAGCCGCATCATTACTCCCCCCCAAAAGTGCCACCTTGTCCTCAAGGTGGAAATCTGGAAACTGGTCGCGGATCACTGAAGCCGCCTCCCAAGTAGCATCATAATCGGGGAGGCCCCGCCAACGAATCCTCACCTCCCGGACCCCGCCTGCGGTCTGCCGAATACCTGTCAACTCCTGAGGCTCCAGGAGCACCTCCATGTCATCTGTCAAAGTGGGTGGAAGAGTGGGAGACAGAGTATGATTTCCGATGGCCCGCCGCAATTGTGAAATGTGGAACACCGGGTGAATGGTCGAAGTGGTGGGTAACTGCAGTCTATAGGCCACCTTCCCGATCTGAGCGGTCACCTCAAAAGGGCCATAGTAGCGGGCCGCTAGCTTCTCATTGCTCCGATGAGCCAAGGTCCTCTGCCGGTAAGGTCGAAGCTTCAGGTACACGCGGTCCCCCACCTCAAACTGCTCATCTCGCCGGTGTGCATCTGCCTTGGTCTTCATGATCTGCTGGGCCCTCAACAAATGTTTCTTCAACTCTTCCAAGTACCTATCCCGCTCAGTCAAGTGCTCCTCTACCTGGGACACCGGCGTAGAACCTCTGCTGTAATGTATCAACTGTGGGGGGTCACGGCCATAGAGGATCCGGAATGGAGTGCTCTGTGCTGCTGAATGGTACGAGGTGTTGTACCAGTATTCGGCCCATGCCAACCATCTGGCCCACTGTCTCGGCGACTCTGACGCGAAGCACCTCAGGTATGTCTCCACACTCCTATTCACCACCTCCGTCTGTCCATCTGTCTGCGGGTGATAGGCCGTGCTCCTCCGAAGCTGGGTCCCCTGCACCTTAAATAACTCCTTCCAAAAGCTGCTGATGAACACCTTGTCCCGATCTGATACTATGGAGCCTGGAAACCCGTGCAGGCGAACCACCTCCCTCATAAATGCTGCTGCCACCGTAACTGCAGTGTATGGGTGTCTGAGAGGTATAAAGTGGGCGTACTTGCTGAGCCGATCGACCACCACTAATATGGAACTGTACCCCTCTGACCGCGGCAACCCCTCAATGAAATCCATACTAATATCCTCCCATACGCGCTCTGGCAAGGCTAGTGGCTGTAAAAGTCCCGCTGGCGCCATTGCCAAATACTTGTGACGCTGGCACACGTCACATTCTGCTATCCGCTGGGCAATGTCCTTCTTCATCCCAGGCCAATATAATTCCCTCGCCATCCGTCGGTAAGTCTGCTGTACCCCGGAGTGCCCCCCAATGGCGCTGCCGTGGAACTCCTGAAATATCATGGGGATGTGGGCGGACCCCCTGGGAATCACCAGCCGGCCATGGTATAGTAACCTCTGTCCCTCCATGCTGTATCCCTGAAAGTCTGAGGACCCCTGCTGCAGTGCCTCACGGATCCTCGTCAAATATGCATCAGCCTCTATCTCTCTACTCAAGGGCTCCCAATCCAAGAGGACGGGTGCGGATATGGCCGCCACCTCCGCAATCTCCTCGCGACGTGACAGGGCGTCAGCCGCCTTGTTCTCTAGGCCTGGGCGGTACTGTATCTCGAACGTAAAGTGCACCAGCTTGGAGAGCCATCTCTGATGTTCCTCGGTGACCATACGCTGCTCCAACAAGTACTTCAGACTGCGCTGGTCGGTCCGCACTACGAACTTCCTACCCAACAGGTAGGGCCGCCACTTCTGAATAGCAAGTACAATCGCCATCAGCTCCCTCTCATAAACTGACTTCAGCCTCGCCCGTGCTGACAGGGTCTGACTAAAGAAAGCAATGGGCCTCTGGTCCTGCATCAAAACTGCCCCTAGGCCATACCCGGATGCATCGGTGTCAATCACAAAAGGTCTGCTGAAGTCTGGGAGCCCCAGAACTGGCACCGACGTCATCGCCTGCTTCAGGGCTTCAAATGCCCTGGTAGCCTCCTCGCCCCAGTGGAAGTTGTCTTTCTTCAGTTGCTCAGTGAGAGGCCAAGCAATCGTGCTATAACCCTGGACAAACTTCCTGTAATACCCTGTCAACCCCAAAAACCCCCGCAGTCCCCGTAAGGTAGAGGGTACAGGCCAATCCAACATGGCAGCAATCTTGGTCCTGTCGGCGGCCACTCCCTCTGCTGATACTACGTGGCCCAAGTACTCCACCTGTGGCTGGCCGAACAGACATTTCTTCTTATTTGCACAGAGCTGCTGCTCCTGTAGCTCATGCAATACTGCTCTCAGATGTCCCACGTGCTCCTCCATACTGCGGCTGTATACCAATATGTCATCAAAGAAGACCAACACGAACCTCCTCAGAAAAGGTCGGAAAACCTTGTTCATCAACGCCTGGAATGTGGCCGGTGCATTCGTCAAGCCGAATGGCATGACTAGGAACTCATAATGCCCCTCGTGAGTCCTAAATGCGGTCTTCGGCACGTCGGCCGCCCTCATCCGTATCTGGTGGTAACCCGACTTCAAATCAATTTTGGAAAAATAAGCTGCCCCGTGGAGTTCATCCAGCAGCTCGTCTATCACAGGGATGGGGAATTTATCTGCCACTGTTTCTTTATTGAGGGCCCTGTAATCCACGCAGAACCTCCAGCTGCCATCCTTCTTCTTCACCAACAGTACTGGACTAGAGAAAGGGCTAGTGCTCGGTTGGATCACCCCTGCCTGCAGCATCTCCTCCACCAACCGCTCTATCTCATCCTTCTGTACCTGAGGGTACCTGTAAGGCCGTACACTAATGGGGGACACGCCCTCTCTCAGAACAATGGCGTGCTCATGATCCCTGTGGGGTGGCAGCCCCTGCGGTGTCTGGAAGACCTCCTCAAACTGTGCCAACAGCTCCTCGACCTCCGGTGCTACTATCTGCGGAATGTCCTCACTCTGTACCGACGCAGTCACTGCCTGTAGCTCCACCAAGTATCCCCCTCCTGCGGTGTGGATAGCCCGGGACATGGCCTTGTAGGACACCAGGGAACGACAGAGGCTGGGGTCCCCCTGTAACACTACTGTCCTCCCCTCGTGCTGATACTCCATCCTTAGCAGCTTCCAGTTGGTCCTAGTCTCCCCGAGGGTCTGTAACCACTTCATCCCCAGGATGACGTCTGTACTTCCCAGCTCCAAAGGCAGGAAATCGACGACGATCTGCTCTCCCTGAACCGCCACAACCACCCCGCGACAGACACCAGTGCTATGTGTCACCTGTCCCGTGCCGAGCATCACTCCATACCTCCCAGTGCCGCTCATCTGCAAACCCTGTGCCTCTGCCAGTCTGCTGGAAATGAAATTGTGGGTGGCCCCACTGTCGATCAAAACTACCACCTCCTGGCTACCCACCTGTCCCACCAATTTCATGGTGTGGTTCGGTGTGAACCCCACCACGGAATTGAGGGACACCTCTGCAAGGTCTAAGTGCTGATGCTCCATCTCTTCCTCCTCTCCTGCCTCTAGGGTGATGACCTCGTCCTCTCCCTCCTCATCGCCAGCTATCAGTATCTGGAGAGTCCGAGCAGCGCATCGGTGTCCGGGGGTGAACTTCTCATCACATCGGAAGCACAGCCCCTTCAACCGCTTCTCCCGTATCTCAGCATCCGTCATCCTACGCACCTGCCCCCCACCACGGGGCTCCTGCCTCCTGTCAGTACCGCTCCCAGCTGCGGCCGTCGCCCCCTGCCCCGGGGTGGTCCCTGTAGTCGGTGTGGTCCTCTGGCCCGCAGTCGCCGCCTGACTCCGGAATGTGGCACCTCCCCACGTCCCTCTGGACCTCCGCTCTGTCTCCTGGTGATCCTCCACCTTCCTGGCCAGTGTCATCATCCCTCGCAACCCGACAGGCTCGAACTGTCTCAGCCCCGACCGCACCGTGGGCTTCAGCCCCTTCATGAAACAACCCTCCAAGGACTCCTCAGAGACTCCCCGAACTCGGTGGCAGAGCGACTCGAACTTCTTGATGTAATCACCCACGCTCCCCTCCTGTCTCAGCGAGTACAGCCTCTCGAACACGCCGCCAGCTGGGCCTCCGCCAAATCGCTCCGTCAAGAGCGTCGTAAACTCAGCCCAGGTCTGAAAAGGCTGCTGCTGATCGGTCCAACGGAACCAACCCAAGGCTTCTCCCTCCAGGCAGACCCCTATGGCCCGCAGCCAATCCTCCCCTGGTACCGCGGACACCTCCAAGTACCTCTCCACGCGGTACAGCCAGTCGTCTGGGTCGCCTCCCTCAAACACAGGCACCTCCAACTTCCTCAGACGCCTCTCGCCAGCAAATCCTCCCCTCTCCTGCGGCTGGAAACCTCCCCTGGGCTGATATCCCTGCCGCCTGTCTGGAATGTAAGCCTCAGCCCGCTCACGGTAACCTCCCCCTGCTCCCTGCCCCTGCCAGTCTCCTGGTGGGTACCCAAACTCCATCTGGGGGCCTCCTGGGGGGTCCTGGTGCGCTCTCTAGTCTCCTGTAACTCCCCCAAAGGGTGGGGGCTGAATCGGTGGCCCCCCTGTGGTCTGCTGGTGGCTTCCGTTCTGCTGAAATCCTCCGCCAGGCCCTCCAAAGGGCTGAAAACCCCCAAACTGAGCTCCACGGACCTCGGGCGGGCCTCCCGGAGACCGATAATTCATCGTAATGGGCTGTCGGACGTCCTGGGGGGTCGGTGGGCCCCCCAGTGCTCAGCTGGGCCTTGGCTCCCCCCTCTGGGGTCGGCCGAGGCCCCCCAGGCCGCCGCCTGGGCCGGCCGGCCCTGGAATTGGGCCGGCGGGCCCCAGGCGGCGGCAGAGTGGCCCGCCGAGGCCGCCGGGGGGGGCGGCAGGTTCGCCCGCCCTTCCCGAGCCCCCGGCGGCCCTCCGCCGCCTCCATGGGGGTTCGCCGACCCCCCTGGGTTGATTTGGGGGGCCGGCGGCCACGCGGGGGTGGCCGAGGGTTGTCGATGGGTCGGAAAAACCCCCCCGGTCATTTGTTCGTCACGGCGCGGCGGTGCGTGGTCTTGATGGGTCCCCCACGTGTTGTCTTCTTGGTCAAAGCCGCCATCTTCGTCAAATCCCGGATGTTCTTCAAAAAAAATTGCCTTTTTACCTTTGTCCTTCGCCAAAGGTGGCTCCTTTTTGCTTGGATCCCCCTTTGGGATGAGATGAGCGGTCAACGCCGCGATGGCCTCCGTCAATTCCGAGAATTTTCCTTCCGTCATCTCCTTCATCTCCTTCATCTCCTTCCGGATCTCCGCGGCCATCTCCGCATCTTCCTTCCTTAGATCGATGAAACCCTTACTGATTTGGGCTTCAATCCTCTCAACCTTCCCTTCCACGACTTCAATCCGCTCCGTGGATCGCGTGCTTGCCATGGATCGACTGCTCTGATACCAATTTGATGCGACTAGGGCTTTTTGTGGGGATTAAAGGTAGGATTTTTATGGATAGTGGACTAATAATCTAGGGTTTGATAGCGAAGATCAGATCTGAAATAGAATTCTAATTGCGAATAAAATAGATCTAGGGCTACAACTATTTAATTAGCAACTAAGGAATAATCTAGAGTTCTAGGAATAGAAAATACCTTGATCAAATCTTCGATAATCCACGCCCCAGGGCCGGCCGGCCCTTTATTGGGGGAGGGGTTAATAATTATCTAATTACCCCTTTGCCCTCCCCACTTGTGAGAAATCACAAGTTTGGGACCGGGTCCAAGTTGGACCCGAGTCGCCGCCTCCGATGGTAGACCCGCATCTCTTGAACCGGGCTCCCCTCTTGGCTAGCCGCCGCCGCCCCCTGATCCTCCTGAGCCGCATCAGATAGTAGGCATTGTCTTGCGACAAACAGATATCTGCAGATATCTAGAAAGAGAGGTGAGGTTTGGTGTCATGGAGGAGGCACAGCAGGATAAGGAGGTTGGAGCTCTTTCGAATTAAGAAACTTGGAAGTTTGGTTCTTGCGTTAGATCAGCTGCAATGGGCTGGTTCATATTTGAAGTGTTGGAAGAAATGATGCAATGGGATTCATTTTGTTTGGAAACAAGGGTATTTCTTGATAATGTATTTTGTATTTTCATTTCCTCACCAAGGCAACCATTTTTTTCCTTTAAGCCCAATTTCTCATTATTATTATTGTTTTTCCTTCCTGGAATAGAGAAGTTTTAATATATATGAATTTATGTAATTGAAAGCATTATAACTGAATTTTTTTTCTTGTGTATCAGCTTACCACTTTATTTGAGGATTTAGAAGAATCTGAACTAATCCTGCTCATAAGTAGGACTCTTGATCCTCTTAATTTCTTGCTCTAACTATAATGCATGGATTAAGACTAAGATCAGGTGCATGGATTAAATATTTTGTTATCTTTTGTCTTGGCAATCGAACATCAGTATATCAAAGGAATTTGGTGTCTATTCCTTAAATTAAGAATTCAAAAAATGTTTAGAAGTGAGAACTTACTTTCCTGGGAAAATAACTAGGGTTTGTCAGCCGAATTTTTCCATTACAACATTCTATCTTCTGGCATTTTGGGCTGGGAGAATGTAGGTACACAGGCTTGTGATGTAGATTATTGGGCCTACAAAATTTCTGTTATGCATAATTCGATCTTCAGTTATGATCATGCTATAATTACCAAGTGATCTGGTTTCCTATTTGAAGAACATCAAGCCTATTTGGATCTCTGCTACATTGTCAATGTGTCTACTTAATTTTTTTTGCATCACGCACTCTTACATACTTTCGTTTGTTTTCCTTCATGTAAGAGTATGCAAATAGAACAATTACTGTGTCCTGAAGTTCCTACCATCTGGTGTTGAGAAGTGCATTGGAAGCCTTTTCCAAGTTTTGCATTCGAGGTTGGAAAACCTATCTTCAAAATGTCTGCATTTGACGTTTTCCTTTGATTGATTTATGGAAGCTAGTTGTATGGTTGTAATCATACACTTTGATGTCATTGAAAATAAAATTAGGAGCCTGCTACAGTGAAAATAATCTCCCCAAATTTGAGAGATCCTGTAAGCATGGGAAATTTAAATTGATTTAAATGTTTTTTATTTTCTTCTTTTGCTCTTGTTCTTGGACGGTGAACAAATGTTTTCTATGTGTTCCCTTTTGTTTGTGAGCACGGTAAAGAGATAATTCTTTAGTTCAGTGCTTCATGTTTATTCATTAAATCAGAGGTGAGTAGAGGTAAACGGTATTCATTTTTCCTTATTGACAGTTTGCTCTAATCTAGTGTATGCTAACAGAAACTGAAGCTTCTTCTTGCAGCATCATGGACGGCCACTTTCTGTCCGATATCTTTTGCAATTTGCAGGACCCGAGAGTTCATTGTAGGGATACACAAAGACAGTCGCAATGAGCCTGACCTACTGATTCAACAACTGATGTTTGTTTGGTACACGATTTTGCTCATCTGATTACAGTAGTGTTTCTTTTCTTTTTTTGGTCCACATTCATGAAGCAATATAATAATAAAACGCATCTACGCATCTCTATATCACTTCGTTATTACATTTTCATTATCACAGTACAGTAAATATGATGCTGATATCATAGTCCACAATCTCCGATCGTTCATAATGCATTCAAGGATATCTCTCAGTGCAATCGATTAGCTATTCCTTCACATGTATATGTTATTCCCAAGTCATCACCATATACTATACACTCAACGGGCATCTTCATGTTGATAATACGTTCAGAATCAAGTTTTATACAAATTACATCATAAGACTGCAAATTAGTTCATGGTTGTTTCCATTGTTTACATGGTTCATGTGAGGTTTTCAATTCCTTTTTTTGGAAATTTTGCAATCCCCGTTGCCAAAAAACCATATTTGTTAGATACACAATGTATTAATTTCTTCCTTTATTATTTTAGATACACAATGAAGAAGACCCATTTTGATGAAATCGCATGTACTTAATAAGGATATAATAATATAATATTAAGAATTTTCAGCTATTGAAAAGATAGGACACATTCAGCATGCACAAATCAGCAATTATGCATCTTTTTTCCCAATTGCAAGTGCTAAGAGATCTAGTTTCTCTAATCTCATGCGCTTTGCTTATTCACATCAGCATCAAATTCAATCAAGTATAATGCTGAACATGGTTGTTGATAAAGTGCTGAGATGTATATATAAAAGTCAGTTCTTCTAACTTAATTACACAATTCAGATTAATCACATTTTAATTTAAAATTCATATGTAATTTGGTGTCTGTCGTCTGTTCTATTAATGGACAGTTAGATATGACCAAAAACACAAAAGTTATATGTGAGTTGCTTTGCGCACCCACTGTTTTACTCACGTGCACATACCACTTAGTTACAAGTTTGTCATTCAATTACATTATGCGCACATACCACTTGTTCCTCTTTTACCCTCGCATGCCCATCTTTTACCACTTTTTCCAATTGCAACCACTTACAGATGGAGGTTGATAAAAAGATAGCAAGTTATTTTAAGTTATTAATTTTATTCTCTTCTGCCCCGTTACTAAAAATTTTCAACTTAACAATTATTTTTTATAAACATAATTGCATGATAATATTTTATATCAATAAAATGAAGTTTATATTTTTCACGTGCTAATGATATAGAGATGGAATTTGCTTAATGCTATAAATTATTTAACCAAATTGAGTCATGCAGCTAGTATGTATTGGATGCTAAAGGTGTCGTTGGTGACTCATTCATCTCACTTGAAAATACCTATATAACCTAATAAAGTCATGCAGATATGACTAGTGCTCTGATAACCCATTCATCTCCTGTGATATGTAAAGCTTATATTATATTGGGCCTAGTGGATGTAGACAGCTCCAAGAAATAACTAAATATTTAGATTCAAGAATGATACATTTCACTATATGAAAATTATATAAAAAAAGTTTCCTATAATTTTTATTGAGATGATATGCATGTATCAAAGTGAGATTCGCACTACTAGTACTCCAACTTTACTATTAGTAGTAGTATAGTGGCAGTATAAATATTATCATTTTTATTTTTATTATTTTAAAGAAACCTGACAAACTTAGATATTGGAGGATACTAATTATAATTTACATAGGGTTTAATCTGAGAATTGTGGAACCGAAGCCCATAATTGTTCCTCCATATTGCAGATCATATAGAAGGGTGGATACTAAATCCAGTTTAATCTTTTTGTCGCTTTTATGCATTCGCTATACAACTAATGGCTTAGTTCAAGATTTTGGTTGATGGGTTAGTTGATTATAATCCAAGAAACGAAGAACAAGAAGCATTATTATGTCATTCCATATTGGATTTTCTCATCTTCATTTCGATAATTTTGTTACAAGGTTGGAGAGATTCGAAGAAAAGATGTCAATGTAGAGTATTGATTCATCCCATCTTTGTTTTGATGATAAGCAAATATGTCATGTGCTAATGATCTATATGCACGTATGTATAAAGCATAAAGAAAATCAATGCTTGGTGTGCTCCACTAAGGCACAATAATCCAAAGAATCATCAATGCTTGGTGTGCTCCACTAAGGCACAAGAATCCAAAGAATCAATTCAAAGAGTATGAAAGTGATGATGAGTACATCAAGAAGCTTAATATTTGATGTAAGTTTATTTTTGTCTTAATTAGCATGTTAAACCTTAGTTGAAGCGCGCGCACACTTAAAATTATATAGCAAAAGTTTTTAAAATGATTTGAAAAGTTTTTCAGAACATTTCCTAAGTTTTAAGGCTAAAAATATGATTTTATAGGTTGACTAGTCGATTCGAAAAGATACACAGTCGATTACTAGTTTTAGGAAATTATGGCTATCTGAGTATCAGAACTATTCGACTAGAGTTCAAGGATTAGACGGCTAATCCATGGTCTAGTCGACTAGCCGATGAGCTCTAGTCGACTAACTACATGGTCGAGAGCTGTCAATTTCTGCCGGATTCGGATTCTGTGGCTAGTCGACTAGGTGACTCGGTTAGTCAACTAGCTAAGTCTCTAGGCGACTAATTGATCTACTCTAGTGGACTAGCAACTAGCCGTTGGCATATAGCTGGATTTTTGCCAACTAGTCATTTTTAACCGTTTAAGGGTGTTTTCGTAATTCGTTTTGACCCGATTTTCACCTTATAAATTGAGGGTTGTTCAAAATTTATATCCATGAATTTATGATCGATTTTTATTAAGAAAAATAAAGTTTTGTGCTCAAAGCTTATAAGAAAAGATCTTTTTTGGCCTATTGTTCTAAAAGTTCTCTTAATCTTTTGTCTAAGTTTTTTCTTGATCTCCAAAGCCAAAATTCTTTATACTCTTTAAAATCAAAACCCCTCTGTAGCCTCATAACTTTACGAAGTGCTTCAACTAAGGCCATAGGCATTATTGTCTTTAAAAAAGGTATTGTAATTATTTCTCATGCTTGTTTTGTGAGAAGATGAAATCCTCAAAGTTTTGTGATGATTGTAAGGTGAAATCCTCAAAGTGTTGAGGTGGTTGTTGTTGGGATCTCCTCCTACCTGAGGATGGACGGCAAGTAGACACTAAAGAGAGCGTGATTAGTATAAAATGAAATAATAAAACTTCTCTAGAAAATCTACCTAAGTTTACAAACGGTGTTACACAAATTAAACTTAAGCAACAATTATCTCAAGCAATTAGAATATACAGTGGATTAAAATAAGCAAGAGATAAATAATTGCAACACAGAAAATGGATAGCAAATGCAAATACGAGTTTACCCTGGTTTAGATATTCAAGTCTCACTTGGTTCCCATATCCTACTCAAGTCACTCAAGTCCTACTCGACTAATTCCACTATTTCTTAAATAATACAAATGTCTCTTCCTAAGATGTCTTTCTTACAACAATTTCTTCTCAAGAAATAAACTCACCACCTCAACACTTTGAGTATTTTCACTTACTATTTTGGAATGAATACACATTTCTTACTTTGAAGCCTTGTAGATGTGTTGGCTATAGTGTTGAACTCCAATAGATGTAAACATAGAGGTTTTTGAGATTAAGAAAACTTTGGCTAAAGAATTTAAGAAATCTTTAAATCATATGCCAAAGAGTTTTTGAGAGCTTTTGAAAGAACTTAGAAAATGCTTTTGGAACTCAATTTTTGCTCATAAAATTCTTTCCAAAAATCTCAGCAAAACCAGCTTATAAACGGGTGAAAATCTGTTGAAAATCTGTTCCAAAATAACTTCTCCAATGGATTGAAAAAAACTGCTTTCTGAAAAATGGTGGAACTGTGTTTTCTTTCTGTTGGGCTATCTGTAGTCAACTATAGTACAACTGGTAGTCGACTATCCAGACAACTGTAATCGACTATTCATGTGACAGAGATTTATCAATGAAAGTAGTCGACTCATATTCAAGGAGTAGTTACTATCCAGCTGATACATATGATACTATGTTAAAAACCTTTTAAAACATTTAGAAATCTTTTTGAAATCATTTTTAAACTGTTCATGTGTGTGTGTGTACTTCTACCAAGGCTTTAACAAGCAAAGACAAAAGAAAGAAAAAACATTAAATATATTATTACAATGAAGTCCGTTTGATGCATTCTTGCTTTCCAAGCTCCTTGTCTATCTCCAATAAGTCCATGGCCTTGTTTTAGCTCATCATCAATCTCTTGAGTGGTTCATTTATTTTTCCTTAAGTTCATGCACTCAAAGATCAAAGGTGTTAGATGCAACATTTCTTCATCATTAAAATCACACTAGGTGAGACTCAATATCTCAACATTCTCTTCATTTTTATGATGACAAATATCTCTACACTGGATAGTGGACACACAAAGACAGTTGCAATGAGCCTGACCTACTGATTCGACAACTGATGTTTGTTTGGTACACGATTTTGCTCATCTGATTTCAGTAGTGTTTCTTTTCTTTTTTGCTGGTCCACATTCATGAAGCAATATAATAATAAAACGCATCTCTATTTCACTTCGTTATTACACTTTCATTATCGCAGTACAGTAAATATGATGCTGCTGATATTATAGTCCACAATCTCCGATCGTTCATAATGCATTCAAGGAGATCTCTCAATGCAATCGATTAGCTATTCCTTCACATGTAGGTATATGTTATTCCCAAGTCATCACCATATACTATACACTCAACGTGCATCTTCATGTTGATAATAGGTTCAGAATCATGTTTTTTTACAAATTACATGATAAGACTGCAAATTAGTTCATGGTTGTTTCCATTGTTTACATGGTTCATGTGAGGTTTTCAATTCCTTTTTTGGAAATTTTGCAAGCCACATTGCCACAAAAAACATTTAAAAGGGGGTAAGTTACGCTCAATCCGCTGAACCTAAAGGGTGCATGTGACTAATAACCCGCAATATATGAAACTAGCGCATACACACCCTTAGTTAACTGCGAAATACTGGTTTCAGATGTTTTAAGTGTAACTTACACTATGTTTACAGGTGCACCCCTACAGGTAAATATAGCCATTCCTCAGGTAGACAAATGGTAGTTTGTGCCAAAATAAACCTTAACTATAATTCTGCAACTTCTGAGATGAGTTGCCCCTATTTATCCACACTAGCAATATCTCTACGATTCAATGCAAAGCTATTGGAGGCTTCCAATTTGACATAAATTAGATGGTGTCACAAATGTTGGCACTTGAATTAATTTCTTCATTCATTATTTTAGAACAATGAAGAAGACCTCTTTTGATGAAATTGCTTGTACTTAATAAGCCTATAATATTAAGAATTTTCAGCTATTGAAAAGATAGGACACATTCAGCTTGCACAAATCAGCAATTCACTATTCATCTTTTTTTTCCAATTGCAGGTGCTAAGAGATCTAGTTTCACTAATCTCATGCGCTTTGCTTATTCATATCAGCATCAAATTCAATCAAATAATGCTGAACATGGTTGTTGATAAAGCGCTGAGATGAATATATAAAAGTCAGTTCTTCTAACTAAATTACACAATTCAGATTAATCACATTTTAACTTAAAATTCATATGTAATTTGGTGTCTGTCATCTGTTCTACTAATGGACTGTTAGATATGACCAAAACACAAAAGTTATACAGCGAAATATGCAAAAAACAGTACCTAGTATAATTTCAAAACTAATTATGGAAGGCATGTTAAAATACGACCTCTTGATCATCATATTTACCCAGGTTCGAAAGCTTGGATTATGCCGATATGCATTGGCATATATTATCGGTTTATCAAGGCAGCGATACGATACTATATCCAAATTATTAGACCAGCCGACTTTGCTTCAGTATCGTTGAAACACATCAAGCATCAAGAGTTTTTGGGTATGTATCAATCGAAACCATCTAATATGTACCTGAAATTGTCTTATGCATGTGTTCCAAGAAAAGAAAATTGGGGGAAAAGAAAGCAACTGTTTGCATCAACCCTGCCATCTTGCCATCCTGCCAGCCCATGCATGCCTATTCTGCTTTCCTAGTGATCTCTAATCGACTTTTGTAGAGATAGAATTGCTCATTTCAATTTACTTACAACTTGCAGAAATAACAACTTTGCTCACCCTCGATGAACTCACCAAAATCAAGCCATATTCATACGTGTTTCACGGATTACATTGGCCAAAAATTTGTAAAAATAAATTTAACTGTCTAATATATTTTTATGCATATGTGCCTTCAATACTTATCAGTTAGGTTTGTCCTAGTCATACTTTGGGTGCCACGTAGGAAAAAATTCATAAAAGGTCCTCAAATGTATAATGCATATGTGCCTTCAATACTTATCACCATATCCTTCTAATTATACCATCGATACCAATAACATAGACCACTAGCCGATACCGATACCAATACTCAGTCTTTGAACCATGGTATTTACTGCTTGCTAGAATCTTATTGCTTGTTTTGTACAGATTAGATGGAAATCTTAATCGATCTGGATCTCACCATATTTTGATCTTTTTCTTGTTAAACTAGTCCAAAAACAGCTAGTGCCATCTTTTTCTCATGCCCCTCAACGTGCCTTGTAGATGGAGGTTGATAAAAAGATTGCAAGTTATTTTAAGCCTAAATTTTATTCTCTCCTGTCCCGTTACTAAAATTTTTTCAACTTAATAATTATTTCTTATAAACATAATTGCATGATAATATTTCATATAAATAAAATGAAGTTAATATTTTCATGTGCTAATGATTTAGAGATGTAATTTGCTTAAGGCTGTAATTTATTTAACCAAATGGAATCATGCAGCTAAAGGTGTTGTTGGTGACTCATTCATCTCACTTTAAAATACCTAAATAACCTAATAAAGTCATGCGGATATGACTAGTGCTCTGATAACCCATTCATCTCGTGTGATGTGTAAAGCTTATAGTAGATTGGGCATAGTGGATGCAGACAGCTCCAAGAAATAACTAAATATTTAGATTCAAGAATGATACCATTTCACTATATGAAAATTACGTTAAAAATTGTTTGCTATTATTGTTATTGAGATGATAGGCATGTATCAGAGTGAGATTACTACTGCTATTACTACTACTACTACTAGTAGTAGTAATATTAGCATTTTAATTTTTAAGAAACCTAACAGATTTAGATATTGGAGGATACTAATTATAATTGTAACGAGCCGCTTTCCCGGAAGTCATTAAAATTTTCAAGAATTGCAGGTTCTGCTACCAGTGAAAACAATATATGCGAAATAGAAATGTAACGTAAAATATACCTGAACAAGAATTTTCAAAAATTCTGCGAATGGCTCAAAAGAATGGAAGCTAATCCTAATTCTGAAGCTCCCTAGAAAATCTGTTCAACACTGAGAGATTTAATATGAGAGTTGTGGAACCGAAGCCCAAAATTGTTCCTTCATATTGCAGATCATATAAAAGGGGTAGATTCTAAATCCAGTTCGGATCTATTTGTTGTGTTTATGCCCGTTGCGTTTATGCCTTAGCTGTACGAATAAGGGTTGTTTACAGGTGTTTTCTCACCACAGAATCGTTGACCGTCGACTTGATGGTCAACGTGGTCAAGGGGTCGGTTGGGACCCATTGGTTCTTCCGAACGTGCGCGTCCCCTCTTCGGCTCGGGAAGCAAGTCGATTGGAGGGCTGAGGGCCTCGGTCAGCGCGGTGCAGAGGGGTAGCCTCGGCACCTCGGTGAACGCTTGGCCTCGGTCAATCAAGTGCCGAGGGATCGCCTCGGCGTCCTGATTATCACTCGGTCTTCAATCGATGGCGTCGCTCGCTAGTGGCGAGCGGGTTCGTTCTGCGTGGAGGAGTAGCCTCGGCGCCTCGGTTCAGCTTCTTCCTGGACAGAAAAAGAAGCTCGTCAGGGGGGCCGGACCTTGGTTCTGGTCAAGTCCCCTCCGATGCGAAAGTTAGAACGGATCTGAGTAATACTCGGCGGGATCGATACAGCTCGAAAGGAGGCCAGGACACGTATCCTCGGATCGAGCTATGGGATGGGAGATAATGGAAAAGCAAGTTCAGTTAATAGAATACCTCCGTTGTCGATATCGGAGATTCGATTCTCTTCCTGGTTGCCTCCATAGTCCCT
Source organism: Scilla litardierei (assembly GCA_030789695.1). NCBI lineage: Eukaryota > Viridiplantae > Streptophyta > Magnoliopsida > Asparagales > Asparagaceae > Scilla > Scilla litardierei. Next base: position 9,706,273 of record CM061137.1, on the reverse strand, counting down.
TTATAGGGTTTGGCCCACGATTGCCCGCAATCCACGTCCCCTGACTGCTCCCCACTCACCCCTCTCCCCCCCCCCCGCGATCTGCCTCCATAGAGGCACATGCGTGCGTCGTGGGGGAGTCGATTAATTGGCTCCTTAATGGTCATTAAGGTGCCACGCTTTAAGGGAAACGGTTATCTCCTGCGAGCGCGAGCTAATCGTGCATATTCCGGGTCGGGGCCGGTCCGACTCCGAGTCCTTTCGTGGCCCTCGTCGGATGGGCCAAATCCCATTCGTGGGCTTCCCGCCTTTGGCTTGGGCTTCTCCAAAATGGTCGTATCAATTGCCCCCATCGTCCGAGCCGTTCGGATTCCACCGGTTCAGTTCGGTCGATGTGACTCTTTAGGATTTTGACAGGTGCATCAGTCGAGGCCAATCCATTAAATGGAGGCCATCATGATGCAGCCCGTTTGAACTTCTCTTGGTGCGGGATTCGAAGCGCAGTCGGTCTCTAGATGTTGCCAAGTGCTCCTCTTCGGACGGTCTTGATTCTGAGATTGTCCTCCATATAAGGACGTCAGTCTTCCAAGTTTCGATTCTTTCGCGCCTTTCTTCCTAATTCTGGTCTTGCAAGTTCCCTCAAACCCTCCTTCGTTTATCTTCCTTCGGATTCCTTCCAAGGTAACTTTCTTTCTCCTTCATTTGCCCCATGGCTGCTCTTAGAATAGGTGGTTCTGCGCCGGGGTCAGCGGACCGTCTGACGCTCGAGTCTGGCGACCTCCCGTCTTCGAGGCCCGGCGTCCCCTTGGTGACACGTCCCGTACAGGACAAGTGGAAGGGTTTTCTTTTTGTGGACCCTGTCGGTGATGATGTGGCTCGGGCTGTTGAGAGGTTCGACGTTCCCCCGGTGATCCTCGGGTCGCCGTCTATGGTCCCCTTCTCGAAGGTTACGGAGATTCGGAAGAAGTATTTGTACCATCCGTACGACGTCCGAATCCCTTTTAGCGACGAGCGGATTTGCTTTCCACGGAGCAGGGAGGTCGGCGTCTACGTCGAGATGTTCCGCCTGGGACTCCGTTTCCCTCTCCATCCTTTCATCATCCAAGTCATAGAATTCTTGATGGTGGACTTATGCCAGTTGACCCCGTACTCCATCGCGGTGCTGACCGGGTTCATCATGATCTGCCGTGTCCACGGCTTGGAGCCATCTCTTCCCCTTCTCTTCCATTACTTCCGGGTCCAAACGGTCGGCCAAGGGTCGTGGCAGCACCTTCGGGCCCGCGCGGGGAGGGAGTGTTTGCTCGGTCTGCCCCGCTGGGTGGGGGACTGGAGCTCGATCTTTGTTTTCATTGTTTTCCCTAGGGACGCCGAGATCCTGACAGGTTGGAAAGTGTTATGTCAATATGACTTGACGTTGACCCTCTCCGAGGCCGACCAGGCCGCTGTCCAGCTTCTGTCATCTCTGCCCCTAGAGGAGAGGTCGGTCTGGCCTCTGCTGGACGACCTGCTTCTTAAGACCGTCCTGTGGTCCCCGGTAGGTGCTCCTTTTTCTTTCCTCTTTCTCTCTTGCTTACCCCGATCTTCATTCCTTCTGCAGAGATGGCGGACCGTGAATTCACCCGAAATGTCGATGAGCTCATCCGTCGGGGGTCGAGCAGAAGCCGAGGGAACCCCTTGGGCCAGGCGCCACGTCGGACAGTGGAGGAGGAGGTGCGCCAGGCAGACCCGACAGTGGGCAGGCTGGAGCTAGTGGTAGCGGCCGCGCCACTTGCCCCTGTCGTGGTGGATTCCTCTGCGGCGGTGACCGCGGCTGCCGAACCTCCCCGCTCCCTCTGTACCGAAGGAGGCAACGGGGGGCCTGTTCGGGGCTTCATGTGCCTTCGAACGGTTGCGGTGTGGGGGCGGAAGCGTTCCCCTCCGATGGCCGCGAGGCCCAGCGAGAAGAAGAATATGATGAAGACCGGGGAGGTCCAACCCTCCGTGGCCCCTGGGGTGCCGGTCGTCTCGGGAGAGACCCTCCCGTTGGCGTTGGTGGCCGCCCCTTCCGAGTTCCGACTCAGCCGAGCCGTCTCTGGCTGGCGTCGGGGTGCCCTGTTGACTTTCCAGGCAGGACCCGAGGTCATGCTCGGCGACTCGGTATTTGTCGACCGAGCCGTCCTTCCGATGGACCACTCTCTCCTGGAGAGGGTTCCCTCTGACCGACTGGCCAGCTCCCTAGTCTGGCAGCTTCAACATGTCGGTCTTCCGTCGCACCCGATTCTGCTTAGAGGCTCCCTCGGCTCACCATCTTTGTTTTTGTAGGCCATTGTCGTGGCAGTTGAAGTGCAACACCGCGCAGACCGCGCGGTCACCCTGGAAAAGTGCTTGAACGCGTCTCAAGTATGTGATGCTTAAGCGCTACTCCCAAGTGTAGGAGGACGTCAAGTAATAAATTTATATCCGGTGAGACCGGGTCGGATCACGGGGACAAGTCGTTTTGCAATCGCAAGTTCAATTAATAAAGGAGAGATAAAGACGAAACTACAACCAACTAAGCTAATGGTGGAAATGCGCGTGAAAATGTGGGTGAGACCATCTACCAACCCAACATCCTAGGGTTCGAGAATCGAAGAGGGAAATAGGCGAGGAAGCTTGTGTGGTGTGTGGGAATGAGGTTGCTAAGCATATGGATTCAATCCGAGGATAACTCAATTGTCTTTTCGGCTAAGGAAAATGCAATCGGTGGATGTGGCATTTTAACAAACACTTGGTGTGCAATGAAAGTAGGGTATGGAAAATCGAGATAATAAACAACCAAACATATATGAATTGTACCACTAGGCAAACTCCACTCTAGGGATACCCAATAGGATCCCTAATTCAAAGTATATCCCAAAAAAATCCTACCACATAAACTTTTAAACATGCAAGATTGAAATCCCATAGCCCAAGCAAGCAACATCACCACACAACCACACACAATGAGATCTAGCTACTCATAGCAATAAAAGAGACATTTTCATCTCTAAAAACCATCATACAATATCATTACAAATCACCAAATCAAAATACACAAAGAAAGGGAAAGAGTTCACCAAGATTTCTCTAAGAAAAACATAAACTTTCTCTTCCAAAGTGCTCCTCCAAGCTTTCTTGCTCCTCTACAATGGCCTCTAACCCTAAGAATGAAGAAGAAGGAGAGTGGAATGAGGGAAAAAGAGGGGAGGAAAGCCCAAGAAATAGACTCAGAATTTCGGGTCTGAAAACAGCCCAAACGGGTCGGATCCGCGCCCAAACCCGCAACTAATGCCCAAATCTGCAGAAATTTTCAGCACCGCCACCCTGTCTTGCGAAAATTCTAGAAAAATCATCCGACCTCAGATTGACGTGTTCCAGGCGGCGATGGAACCGTAACAAAGTGTAATCTAATAGAAAAATATCATTAGGCCGAAAAATACACTGGAATGATAGCAGATTTCTTCACAAGAGGGGCAAATCTGCAGACATTTTTAGCACCGTCACCCTGTCTTGCGAAAATTCTAGAAAAATCATCCGACCTCGGAATGACGTGTTCCAGGCGGCGATGGAATCGTAACAAAGTGTAGAATATCAGAAAAATATCATTATGTCGGAATATATACTGCAATGATAGCAGAATTCTGTACAAGAGGGGGAAAGCAGACTTTCTAGCCCAGAAATTTTCAGCACCGTCACATTGTCTTCCAAAAAATGCAGTAAATTGCTCCAACCTCCAAAAATTCTGGAAAAATATGCGTTGGAATCAGGACTTCACGAAATTCAACTGAAAAATAATAGAAGACCAAGATGAAGATGCTAATAAGCTGTAAAAATTATGTTTTGAGCATATAAAAACGGTAAGCTCCAATATTAAGTGATATCATCAAAATGCGCGTATCGGAGCCAAAATGAATACAAATTATGCACAAAATGTCATCTAATGAGGGGTAAAATATATAATATTGAACCCTAATCACACCGCCAACTAGCTTTTTGCTAGTCCCTAGCAAAACAAGCGATATATTCGGATTCACAATATAGCACACATCAAACTCCACAATATTCATGGCACATGAAATATTTTCAATATAAACTCAATTCCAATATAACAACTCATAAAAGAGAGCAAATCCAAGACCAAAACTTCAATATGGCTCAAACCAACAAAGTACAAGCAAATTTTGCAATCATTGAGATTAAAACATAAGCGTGTCATAGTATCACAATCTTCAAGAACTTAACCAAAAATAACACTTAGCTTTCTCAATTCATGGAAGTTTGATATGTGGATCATGTTTATTCATGTTTTTTTAATATGAAACTTAGAATGACCCATGTAACGAGGGTTCGGTCAATGACTCCCAAATCAGAAGATTTTGGGGCATTGGGCCAAAAAGGACCCCGCGGACCTAGTAACTCGAATCACCTAAGATTCACTTATTTTTCTCTCGTGCACTCCCCTAAATCCTATCTTTCGACACGAATCCCCAATGTTTCATGAGGACCCGGCTACTTGACAAAACTAGAAGAACGATGCACTTATTCTTTTTTTCTTTTTCTTTTTCTTTTTCTTTTCTTTCTCTTTTTTTTCTTTTTTTTGATCCAACACACCAATCAACCACTCCTCAAGCATAAACCAAGCATATATCTAAGGCCAAATTCCATCAAATTGAACACCAATCTACACTAATGACTTAATCCAACTCGTGCATAACAAAGTTTGTACAAAACTAATCCAACCCACATCGAAGACAAAATTCATCGAATTATGCACTAGTTTTATGAATAGCATATTAAAATTGATCTCATGAAGAAAAAGCAATAAAATGCATGACAATCACAATTTTGGAATTTGAACATAAGATTTGAACCCGAAAACATGCACGAAAATGAAACATGCAAGGGACTAAGCAAATAACTAGTAAGAGAGCAAGGAGGGTAAATGATATACTTGCAAAATGATTGGTGATGTCAAAATGGATGTCTCCAAAAAAATCAAAAAAAAAATAAACCAAAAACAACTAACTAAACATTCTAAAACCACATACTACTCCCCCCAACTAAAGACAAGTCCTCAATGTTGAAAGAGAATACGTTTATTGAATTAAAACTATCCTAGAAAGCATAGAAAGTGCAAAAATTTAAATTTTCTACACTACTGGATAGAAGTCACCGGGGTCAAAAGGCGGATCACGTATGTCCAACGGTGGAGGAAGTATCTCAATTAGATCCTTACGCTCCTCTGCGAGCCTCTTCTCTCCACGAATCACTTTGGACCCTAGCAACACAACTCCAAGCATCTCTCTAAAATATGCGACCATGTCCTGCAAGAGATGAGCTGTATCAATCCAAAGTGGGCACCGTTGCCTTTCGACAAAAGTGACCCAAATATAATCATCAAAGTAAAATAAATAATTTGAAATATGTTGACGAAAACTCCCAAAAATGGTTGCATCCATCTCGGTACAATGCTCCACCACGGGGGAAAGGAATGAATGATCTTGGGACAAGACCAGGGGAAGGCACGTTTCAGGCTCTACCAAAATGATCGATGAGCTCGTGGCCCTACTTACCTCCTCCTCCTGTCCATCCAAAATGTCACGCTCGTCCTCTCCATCTTCACACAAATCTCCTTCTCCCAAGCAAGAGGCAAGCAATACAAGACTCGAAATGATCTCATGAATATACTGGCTCCGAGTCTCCATGCTCCGCAGAAAATATCGGGATTGAGCCTCCTGTGTCTGAATAAGCAATTGAAGCTCCTCGCCCAAGGGTTGCAAAGGTGCGTCCACGCTTGGCTCACCTTGGTCAAGGCACGCTCCAACGGCATCACAATGAAGCGCTAACGGCTCACTTCCTGAAGTCCCATCCAATTGTCGGTCCATATCCTCCATGGACTCCAGGTACTCCCGAGCATCCTGTAACGACCCGATTCCCGGGCCCGTTACTTTTTGATATTTGCGCAGGTCCTGCAGTTAACCAGTGAAAACAAAATAGCCACGATGCAGAGATGTACAAAATACCCAAATAGAGTCCAAATATTTCATTCCATATTGTACAAATTGTTCCAACCAACGTACATGAAGGAAAGAAAAATACAGCTGAAAAATAACGCTGAAAGCTGTAGTCGAATTCTGGCGCTATTAACTCAAGAGCATCTACCTCCATATGTATGTTGTCTGCGGTGCCATATAGATGAAACCGTAGGTAAGTCACAACAATTCTAGCAATAGAAACAAAGTAGTGCAAAAGTATGGAACATACTATAGTAAACAAAAGATGGTCAGATATGTACAAAAGTAAAGTATGAGCTGACAGGTATGTAAGAGTGAATACTGGTAACTATTCAGAAGTGATGCATAAAGTAAGTGCAAAAGTAACGACTGTGGCGTGGCATGTGGTAGTAACAATATTTTGACCAATGGGATGTCAATAGTAAGACAATCAGGTCAACAATGTTTTGACCAATCGGTAATGTGATGACAATAGGTAGACCTAGTAATACTTAGGATGGTTGTCGTTTGACTATCTATTAGTGTAGGCAGGCTTAATAATAAGAAGTCTAACTTAACTTCCAAATCAGTCAGTCAGTCAGGGCTTGAAGGCACAGGTCACTTCAAAGACCGCAGGAACAAGTCCATTGGTTGACCAACCCCCTTCCCATTCCTTCCTAGACACTGATTCAGTCGTAATTCAAGACCGCTCATTATTAAACCGTTCTATCACGTTTGAGTAGTCTCGACTTAGTCTGTAGAATAGTAGTAGTCGTGACTGAAGCATGGTATCAATTAATTAGTGCAACATCAATCAAACTAGTGCATCAGTCTTAAATGCCGCAAGGGTCCAATAGTGTGCTCCGTAAATGTGCTCCGTAAATGCCCGTAGGCCCTATAGTGTTCTCAGTAAATGTGCTCCGTAAATGCCCGTAGGCCCAATAGTGTGTTTCCAACAATACAAACAACCATGAGTACAATACAGCAATCAAACTAGTGCATCAGCCTTGGCTCGAGTGTACGATATGCAACCAGAAGTGCACCCATCCCACGGAGCAACTCGTGGAATATCTACCTACCATTCCTGCAGGGTGATGGTACAGCTTAACTAATAAGGGTGGACCCGGTCACTCCCGCACACTTCGTAGCTCAAGACTACCCCGTATCCCGTGTATTATCATAGTCCAATGTTCATATCAGTGTTCGTATCAATATGGCCTCATGGGCCCTGTATCAATCAGCTAGTGCAACAGTCTTAGCTCGAGTGTACGATATGCAACCAGAAGTGCACCCATCCCACGTAGCAACTCGTGGAATATCTACCTACCATCCCCTACAGGGTGATGGTACAGCTTAAATAATAAGGGTGGACCCGGTCACTCCCGCACACTTCGTAGCTCAAGGCTACCCCAAAACCCGTGTGGTATCACATTAACCGTATCCGTATCCGTATGGCTTTATAGGCCCTTCACTTTGAACATTCAACAATACAATGAGCACAAGTACAACAAGTACATATACGGTAGATACGTGCATATACCCGGTAATTACTTGCAACACACATATATACGGTATTTACTTGCCTGTAGTCGTGACCGGTTGTAATCCGGTTCCTTGGGCGGGTCTCGTACCGCGTCCGGGGGTTGGTGTCTTCCCGGGACGTCTACCTACAAACACCACACGCACGCACCCATTTTATTTATTAATAATCGAAAATTACAAAGTTCCGTATTACGTGCACGTATGCACGTATACGTATACATGTATGAAAAATAACAAAATAATTCCTAAATCAAAACCCTTAAAAAATTTCCTTAAAAATCCTTTCTAAATCCCCTTCACAAATTCCTACTTAATCCCTTTACAAATTTTCCTACAATTTTTTTCCTACAAATTTTTCCTTTACAAATTTTCTCCTCCTTCACATTCCCCCCCTTCACAAAACTGTGAACTTTTCAAACTTTGCTTTTTTTTAATCTTCTTCTTCATTCATCTTCTTCTTTGTAGGTGGACATGGAGCCATGGGGGAGAACCAAGGGGGTGCCAAGGGGATGGTGTAGTCGCTGCCGGAGGAGTCGCCATCGCCGGAGTTGGCCGGAGTTGGCCATGGCCATGATGGGTTTCATGTGTTTTGTTTGAGTTTTTAGAGAGAGATAGAGAGAGATTGAGGGAGGTTGAGAGAGGTTGAAGATGTGGAGATGGAAGAGGGTAGTGGGGGCTCACCGGAGATGGGGGAGTTCGCCGGAAAGTTGGCCGGAGCTTCGCCGGAGGGGAGGTTGAAGATGGCATGAGAAGATGGATTAGGGGGGTTTATATAGGTTTAACAAATTAATTTTAAATTAAAACATTTAATACTTAGTCAAAAAGCAAGATTATGATTAGATTTGCTTTTTGACTAAATTAGGAAAAGTTAAACGTATCCTTCCACACATGTTAGTCATGTTAGGGTAATTAGTAATTAGGTTAATGTAATTAGTAATTAGGCAAGGTAATTAGCGATGGTAAAATTTGTAACAAAATTACGATTTTGTCCCTACTAGTAAACGTATCCGAAAAATTACGAAAACATACCCACGGGTTCGTATCGTCACGAGTATCGTGAATCATCCTCAGGTGACATGTCAAATAGAGCTCCATCGTCCATCATCGCCATGTAGTCCTGCATCTCCTCCCGTAGTCCCTCGTAGAAAAACTGGAAAAGATGGGCCATCGTGAATCCATGATGTGGACAGCCGCTTAATTAATCCATGAACCTCCTCCAAGCTTGATAGAAGGATTCACCGTCAATTTGAGCAAAGCCGGTAATTTTGAGCTTCAAAGAAGTGGTCATGTGCAAAGAAAATGAAAGTGCATCATACAAAGAATTTATGCCGTTAAAGTCCATAGCTCTTTTTTTTTTTAATTTTTATAAAAGAAAATTAAAATAAAAATAGCAAAGGACTCAAAAAGTGAAAAATAAAGAAATCTCAAATCAAAAAGTGAAAAGTGAAAAATAAAGAATCGAAAAAGACTCACACTAATAGTGGGAAGTATTTCGCCAAAATTTCCAAAATCAATCGAAAATGTAAATGCAAAACCGTTGTCCCCGGCAACGGCGCCGATTGCTTGAACGCGTCTCAAGTATGTGATGCTTAAGCGCTACTCCCAAGTGTAGGAGGACGTCAAGTAATAAATTTATATCCGGTGAGACCGGGTCGGATCACGGGGACAAGTCGTTTTGCAATCGCAAGTTCAATTAATAAAGGAGAGATAAAGACGAAACTACAACCAACTAAGCTAATGATGGAAATGCGCGTGAAAATGTGGGTGAGACCATCTACCAAACCAACATCCTAGGGTTCGAGAATCGAAGAGGGAAATAGGCGAGGAAGCTTGTGTGGTGTGTGGGAATGAGGTTGCTAAGCATATGGATTCAATCCGAGGATAACTCAATTGTCTTTTCGGCTAAGGAAAACACAATCGTTGGATGTGGCATTTTAACAAACACTTGGTGTGCAATTAAAGTAGGGTATGGAAAATCGAGATAATAAACAACCAAGCATATATGAATGGTACCACTAGGCAAACTCCACTCTAGGGATACCCAATAGGATCCCTAATTCAAAGTATATCCCAAAAAATCCTACCACATAAACTTTTAAACATGCATGATTGAAATTCCATAGCCCAAGCAAGCAACATCACCACACAACCACACACAATGAGATCTAGCTACTCATAGCAATAAAAGAGACATTTTCATCTCTAAAAACCATCATACAATATCATTACAAATCACCAAATCAAAATACACAAAGAAAGGGAAAGAGTTCACCAAGATTTCTCTAAGAAAAACATAAACTTTCTCTTCCAAAGTGCTCCTCCAAGCTTTCTTGCTCCTCTACAATGGCCTCTAACCCTAAGAATGAAGAAGAAGGAGAGTGGAATGAGGGAAAAAGAGGGGAGGAAAGCCCAAGAAATAGACTCAGAATTTCGGGTCTGAAAACAGCCCAAACGGGTCGGATCCGCACCCAAACCCGCAACTAATGCCCAAATCTGCAGAAATTTTCAGCACCGCCACCCTGTCTTGCGAAAATTCTAGAAAAATCATCCGACCTCAGATTGACGTGTTCCAGGCGGCGATGGAACCGTAACAAAGTGTAATCTAATAGAAAAATATCATTAGGCCGAAAAATACACTGGAATGATAGCAGATTTCTTCACAAGAGGGGCAAATCTGCAGACATTTTCAGCACCGCCACCCTGTCTTGCGAAAATTCTAGAAAAATCATCCGACCTCGGAATGACGTGTTCCAGGCGGCGATGGAATCGTAACAAAGTGTAGAATACCAGAAAAATATCATTATGTCGGAATATATACTGCAATGATAGCAGAATTCTGCACAAGAGGGGGAAAGCAGACTTTCTAGCCCAGAAATTTTCAGCGCCGTCACATTGTCTTCCAAAAAATGCAGTAAATTGCTCCGACCTCCAAAAATTCTGGAAAAATATGCGTTGGAATCGGGACTTCACGAAATTCAACTGAAAAATAATAGAAGACCAAGATGAAGATGCTAATAAGCTGTAAAAATTATGTTTTGAGCATATAAAAACGGTAAGCTCCAATATTAAGTGATATCATCAAAATGCGCGTATCGAAGCCAAAATGAATACAAATTATGCACAAAATGTCATCTAATGAGGGGTAAAATATACAATATTGAACCCTAATCAAAAAGTCTTTGGCGCTGGAGCGCTTGAGGGCCGGGGCGGCCGAGGAAGCCCGCATAGAAGCTCGGCGTCTGAAGCGCTGGGTTGATGAGCTCGCTGCTGAGGTGCTGGATCTGCAGGGGGCTTTGGCCGACTCTCGGTAGTCGGCCCAGGAGGCGGAAGAAGCGTTCCGTCGGGAGAAGGGCGATCTCTGGAACGAGCTGGGTCCTTCGGGAAGCTTAGGCCACGCACCCCACCCGGCTCGTCAAAGAGGTGGAGAGGGGCTACGAGGGGGTCCTGAGGCCACGAATCGCAGATGCCCTCAGGGATGCCTTTGACACATACGAGCACCTCTTGGCCCCTTGGATCGTGGACGTCTTGCGCGACTCTTTCCAGCGGTTCGAGGAGCGTGTCTGACTGTCACTTCCCCGAGCTCCGCCAGGCCCCGATGGCCCTCCCCGCTCCGAACAGGGTGAGGTCCCGGAGGACGCCTCCTCCCGGGCCCCGGGCCCTTAGGCGACATCCCCCCGTTTGTTCTCCTCCCCCTCCCTTGCCATGTAATACAAGACAATTTGAGGAGTAATGCAAACGTGTTTTTGTTGGTTCATGTACCTCTCTATCTTTCGACATTTTCTTTGTTATCCGGGCTTCCTATTGGCAGGTCTGTTTCGTAGAGGGGGAGGACTCTTGGCCTTTTGAGTTGCAGTCGCGTTTAATACGGTCGGAGGGGTGACCCGCTGATGTCCCTTCACCGCATGTCGTGAGTGCGGACGGTCCTCGTACCAAGCGGTCCCATAGACTAGGGACTTGGGGGTAACCTCGGCCGACCTGCTGTGGCTTTCCCTTCGCCCGCAATCCTTGAGCCAATCGGGTGACCACCTTGCGGACAGGGGGCTTGCAATCAGTCTTTTGGTCGGTCAGGGGATCGGCCTGCTGGGGGAATCACCCCCAGCCTTTCGGCTGATCGGATCATCTGTGCCGCTGGGGGAACCGTCCCCAGGTTTATACCCAGCCGATGTTCCGACCCGCTAGGGGAGTTGCCCCCAGCCTTACGGACGGCCATGTTGACCTGCCAGCTGGGGGAGTTTCCTCCAGCCTTATGCTCGATCGGGTCGGTTGGTCGGCGGGGGAGCTACCCTCCGTCTTATGACTAACCGATGATCCCGCCTGCTGGGGGAGTTGTCCCCAGCCTTACGGACGGGCTTAGTGATCGATTAGTTGGGGGAGTTGCCCCTAGCCTTAAAGTCGATCGGGTCGGTTGGTCAGCGGGGGGAGCTACCCTCCGGCTTATGACCAACCGACGATCCCGCTGCTGGGAGAGTTGCCCCCAGCCTTACGGACGGGCCCGGTGACTGGCCTGCTGGGGGAGTTACCCCAGCCTTACAGTCGATCAGATTGGTTGGCCAGCGGGGGGGCTACCCTCCGGCTTATGACCAACCGACGATCCCGCCTGCTGGAGGAGTTGCCACCAGCCTTACAGACGGGCTTGGTAATCGGCCTGCTGGAGGAGTTGCTCTCAGCCTTACAGTCGATCGGGTCGGTTGATCTGCGGGGAAGCTCTCCTCCGTCTTATGACCAACCGACGATCCTGCCTGCTGGGGGAGTTGACCCCAGCCTTACGGACGGGTTTGGAGACCGGCCTGCTTGGGGAGTTGCCCCCAGCCTTATGGACGGGCTAGGTGATCGGCCTGCTGGGGGGAGTTGCCCCACTGCCTTACAGTCGATCGGTTGGTGATCCCCTCCCAGGGGACGCTTTTCCGCTTGCTCCGCAATCGATCGTCAAGCCAGACAAAGTGAGAGAAACAGAGCTGTACTAACACGGTTATCTTTCCCTTTCTTGAACCCGAGTGTACATTTGGAGGAAAAATAAAAACGAGGGAGTTGAAGGCAAGCTAATCCTGCCATGGTGAGGCTGCGGCTGATTGTCCCGCCCGCTCACTCGATGATGCGCATGGCCGCCTGAACCATGTTCACCTTCTTTCCCTTGTCCGCCTACCTGGACGTCCCTTCCCCAGGGGCGATGGTTGAGTCGTCGATAAAATTCTTTAAATGGCCCCTGCTGACCAGCTTCTCTATGTCCTTCAAGTGCCAGCAGTCGTCGGTGTCATGGTCGTTGTCCTTGTGGTATTTGCAATATTTCTCCTCGTCCTTTCCGCCTCTCTTCATCTTTGAAGGTGGCCTGCCGAAGTGCCCCTCCTTTTGAACGTGCGCAAGGACGACATCCGGAGCGATGTTCAGCTTGGGGGGCCGTGGCCCCTCCCTGCGTTGCTTTCCTTTGGCCCTCTTCTCCTGTCGATGCTCTTCAGGGCCGCGGCGCTTGCTCTCGTCGCGCTTGGATCCCCGCCTGGCCCCCGTTGGATGACTTCCGTCGTCCACGGCCAACGCCTCTTCCGTCAACATGTAGCATTCTGCCCGGGCTATGACCCCGGCGAGGTCTGTCAGAGGATCATTGTGCAACGATTTCTTCAGGCCCCTATGTTGGAGCCCCTTCTTCAGGGCCGTCTTGACGACCAGCTCGGGACAGCTCTCCACGTTCAGCTGCTCCGCGTTGAAGCGGCGCATGTAGTGCCTCAGGGTTTCTCCGGGGCCCTGCACCACATTGAACAAGAGTTCTGAGTCCGATTTTACCTGACGAACTGCCATGAATTGTTTGCAGAACTGCTGGGAGAGGTTCTCGAAGCTGTCAATGGAACGGTTGGGGAGATTATGATACCAACTCCGGGCCGTCCTCCGGAGGGTGGAATAAAAGCCTCTGCAGAGTAGGGTGTCGTCGGCCCCTTGGAACGCCATGACCCCCTCATAGTCCATCACGTGGTCTTCTGGATCGCCTGTGCCGTCATACTTCTCCAACATCGGCACCTTGAATCTAGAGGGTACCCGTGCCTCAGTTATCCTTAGGGATAGCGGACAACGGTCGTCTCTGGCGCCCCCCGGGCGTCCTCCTGTGCTCACGCAGTGGTTGCCCGGTCGTGGTGAGCACGCGGGGTCACGTCGGGGGCTCGCCCGAGTCCCTGCCGAGCTGGGGGCGGGAGTTGATCGGCGGGCGTTCCTCTTCTATCTTCGGTATTCTCGTTTATTCAGCCTTACTCGACGAGGACTTTCGCTCCGACGGGGTCGGTCCCCCGAGGCTCGACGATCGGTCGGTCGCCGATTTGTCGAGCCTGGCCGCCGAGATGAGGCGGTAACCGATTCGCTTTTAGCATGCTCGAGGCATATCCCGTCTCCCTCGAGAGGTGAAGTGGGAGAGGGGGATCGCACCGGGATGAAGCCCAGCATGGTAAATCGCCGTTCCGGGTTGGTTGCTTCCTCCCCGTGGTCGGTGACCACGGCGGACCGTATAGGCTGGCGGTCCCCTTCCCGCTGGTGGGCCCCTACCGTCCCATCTCGCTGGATGGACGAGTTACCGACGAGCTGTTGAATTGTGGCGACCAACATTTGGAGGTTGGCGTTGGTTTCCTGGGCGAAGAGACAGAGCTGCTCTTGAGTTACCGATCGGAAGTCGCCCGTCCCCTCGGTGGTGTGGCTGTACTGGTTCTCAGGAGGGATGTAATCACCCTCCTCGTGGATGTGGGGCATGCGCCCCGAGCCGTTGTAGACTGGTTCCATTCCGGTGGTTTGATGTGGGCTTGTTCGTTTCCCACAGACGGCGCTAGATGTTTACGGATGTTTTCTCACCACAGAATCGTTGACCGTCGACTTGACGCTCAACGTGGTCAAGGGGTCGGTTGGGACCCTTTGGTTCTTCCGAACGTGCGCGTCCCCTCTTCGGCTCGGGAAGCGGGTCGATTGGAGGGCTGAGGGCATCGGTCAGCGCGGTGCGGAGGGGTAGCCTCGGCACCTCGGTGAACGCTCGGCCTCGGTCAATCAAGTGCCGAGGGGTAGCCTCGGCGCCATGATTATCACTCGGTCTTCAATCGATGGCGTCGCTCGATAGTGGCGAGCGGGTTCGTTCCGCGCTGAGGAGTAGCCTCGGCGCCTCGGTTCAGCTTCTTCCTGGACAGATGAAGAAGCTCATCAGGGGGGCCGGACCTTGGTTCCGGCCAAGTCCCCTACGATGCCAAAGTCAGAACGGATCTGAGTAATGCTCGGCGGGATCGGTACGGCTCGAAAGAAGGCCAGCACACATATCCTCGGACCGAGCTATGGGAGGGGAGATAATGGGAAAGCAAGGTCAGTTAATGGAATACCTCCGTTGTCGATATAGGGGATTCGATCCTCTTCCCGGTTGCCTCCGTAGTCCCTTTATAGGGTTTGGCCCACGATTGCCCCCAATCCACGTCCCCCGACTGCTCCCCACTCAACCCCACTCCCACCCCCACCCCCCCCCCCCCCCCCCCCCCCCCCCCCCCCCCCCCCCCCCCCCCCCCCCCCCGCGATCCGCCTCCATAGAGGCGTCCTCGTGCGTCGTGGGGGAGTCGATTAATGGACTCCTTAATGGTCATTAAGGTGCCGCGCTTTGAGGGGAACGGTTATCTCCTGCGAGAGCAAGCTAATCGTGCATATTCCGGGTCGGGGCCGGTCCGACTCCGAGTCCTTTCGTGGGCCTCGTCGGATGGGCCAAATTCCATTCGTGGGCTTCCCGCCTTTGGCTTGGGCTTCTCCAAAATGGTCGTATTTCAAAATTTTGGTTAATGGGTTAGTTGATTATAAGTTGAAGAACAAGAAGCATTATTATGTCATTCCATATTTGATTTTCTCAGCTACATTTCGATAATTTTGGTTGAAGATGTGATAGAAAGATACATAGGGCATAATTACTTATTTAAGAAGTTTGATCAAACTTTGGAATAATTGGAATTTGAGATTTTAATTGGAATGTCTTAGTCCTCTGAAACGGTTTATATCGCCATTATACATGGAATAATCATCTTATGTAATAGCAGCAATTAAATGTTACTCCACCCATGGTATAAAAACATAATGATGTTATGCTCCACTGTAATATAAAGATTACAAATCTAGCCTTCAAGACAAACACACTTCAAACGTTTTCTAACATGACGTTGATCTTCACCATTACATTGTGCTGCTTTTATACATTTGCAAATTAGTAGACACAGACACAAGGGTTGCGCTCTGACACAAACATGGAGTGTGAGGCACAGAAAATGTCCAAAAATCCAGTCATGGAGACAAATATATGTGTATATCTCTTTTGAATATTTAGCTAGGATTAGATCTCCTTCATAGAACAGTTTTCTGCCTCTATTTACCCTAGTGCATTCTATAAGCAGAATTTACACAGAAATCCTCTTACTTTATACAAGCAGTCTCTTCTCTGTGTTAGGATAGGACTCGTAAGCCTAGTATGATTACAACGAAAGATTTCGAAGTCAATTACAGAGTTCCATAACAAATTCTCCTTAGATCTGAACTCAAAATCCTATTACATTTAAAATTCTGTTTAGGCTTGAGTTTGGATTGGATCTTGACAGACTGAAGTATCCAACTTACCAGTTTTGATACACAAACGTTTTTCTTTGTGTTGTAGCTTAAAGTGTTGTGGTTTGAAACAATTATGTTTAAATTTAAATTTACAATAACATCTCACCAAAACAACTCATACAAGCATTATGAATTACATAGCAAGTGTGGTTCTGATGACTCACGCATTTCATGTGAAATTAACTATATAGCTGATAATATGCTGGGCTCGGCACATTATGGACAACTATTAAAATTAGGTTAGTATTCACATTAAAAGCTACCAGTTTTGATACACAAAAGCTTCAAAAGATTTGCTCAATTATTAAAAAATGTTTTAATTTTTTATTATTTTGTATATATTTTAATATGTTATGTTCGCATCAAATGTACAAAATCGAGATATTGGAGGCGACTAAATCTAATGCATGCTATATGAAATTCGAGTAATGTTGACGGTTTTGTTAGGCATTCTTTTCTTACAACAGCTGATTTTTCTTGGCCAGTGACCAGTCCAGCATCAAGAAATCAGCTTGGCCAGTCAAGCATCAAGCTGATTTCTCTTCGACAGTCAAGCATCAGCTAATTTCTCTCATCTTACTCTATCTTTTCTCGCAGGATTGGAGCAAAGATCTCTACTTTGGATAGGTTAAGCCACTATCCTTTCTCACATGGAGTGTAGCTAAGATCTCTACTTTGGATAGGTTAAGCCAAGGAACCCCTCGGGCTTCCTATATTCACAATTGACTTTTGTTTATTGTAGACTCTTTGTGCATAATGAAATGTTACACAGGAAATGTGGAATGTAATTTTTAAATAAACAATATTTTAAATGGTTTTAAAAAAACTTAGCAAGTACATGAATTAAATAAACCATCAAGTCACATATGATAGCAAGCATGGAGGAATCAAACGGTCTGATTTCAACATGTAACTCAATTTTGGATCATCTAATCTAAAAGCTTAAGTCATGTATATTCTCTAAGATCAGTTCCAAAGCAACAATTATGCATATCCATTTTTTTTAAATGAGGAACCATAATTCTGGCAACTATCTGCTCTTAAACTTGAAATGAATCTTGGTTCAGATCAAATGAAAGCAAGATCAAATCTTTTCCAACTACACTCTGCATTATTATCACATTAAAAATCTCAACATTACACCAAATTTTCATCCAGCGTTAAACAAGAAAAAACATTGTTTGGAAAAAGCACCCCTACAATTTTAAAAAATGAAACATTGCACAGATACAACTTAATCAAGAACAACCACAATTTCACCAATCTTAATCTGAGACTAACACATAGATGATAAATAGCTTCCTCTTCCATTCAAACAAAAATCATCCCTATAAATTGCTTTCTTACTGGCAGAGCTGCTCCACGGCTGCCACAATTTGTGGTGGCTGCACGACGGTCCACTCCTCCAACGTCCCAGCATATGGCGTGGGCACATCCTGCGATGACAGGCACATGACTGGAGCGTCCAAATAGTCCCAGAAGTTATCAATGATGGCCGACCTCAAGCTGGCACCAATGCCACCTGTCCGCATGCATTCCTCAACGATCAGCACCCTGTGTGTCTTCTTGATGGAATTACCAATGGTGTAGAGATCAAACGGTTTCAGAGATCGGATGTCAATCACCTCAGGATCGTATCCTTTGTTCACCAAAGTCTTGGCAGCTTGCATCACATGGTACCTCATTCGAGAGTATGTGAGGATGGTGACATGTTCCCCAGGCCTCACCATTTCCGCCTCCTCCAAATTGCAGATGTACTCATTGTCAGGAATTCTTTCCTTTAGATTGTAGAGCAGGACATGCTCGAAGAGCACCACTGGGTTCTCGCTCCTGATGGCAGCTTTCATAAGGCCCTTAGCGTTGTAAGGGGTAGAGCATGCAACCATCTGGAGACCAGGGATCGATTGGAAGTAAGATTCAAGACGCTGGGAGTGCTCAGCACCAAGCTGACGACCAACGCCACCAGGGCCGCGAATGACCACCGGAATGGTATACTGCCCACCGGAGGTGTAATGAAGCATTCCACAGTTGTTGGAGATCTGGTTGTAGGCTAGGAGGAGGAAACCCATGTTCATGCCTTCAATAACTGGCCTTAGGCCAGCCGTTGCAGCCGCACCAATGGCCATTCCAGTAAACGAGTTCTCAGCTATTGGTGTGTCAAGGACTCTAAGGTCTCCGTACTTTGTAGCCATGCCCTTGGTCACCTTATAGGAGCCACCATAGTGGCCAACGTCTTCCCCCATGACGCATACTCGAGGATCTCGCTCCATCTCTTCATCCAGACCTTCTCGGAGAGCCTCGAATAACAAGAGCTCGTGGCTAAAAATAGGGAGGAGTCACAAGGTTAAAGAAAAAAAAGACTCATTTAACTAAAATTGAGACCAGATGAGAATCCGGGTTCAAGTGTATAATGAGAATAAATCAGAACAAAATGCAGCACAACAAATGCAACTAACAGATTATGCCCCCCAAAATGGGAAACAATACTCATTTGAAAAACAGAAGGTAACAATTATTGATTCCATGTCAGTAAATTAACACACAAGATGAAACCCTCCAACCATAAACAACAAAGAGAAAAAAGAAGAAAAAAAAGGAAAAAAAGCATTGTGCACCGGTCACTAGAATGAACAAAAAATAAGGTACTCATGAAAGCATAGATGGTAATTTGATGTACGTTCTAAAGCAAGAGCTGGACTCAAGAACATTTTTGCATTGTCTGCCACGGGCATGGGGAAGAGTAAGACTTCAGAAATCTTCTACTTCTGTACTCCAGGTGTTGGATCCAGTTTAATCAAGCTAAATAGTAAGCGTTGGACCATAGAGCAGATCAGGCCTAAACACTTCTAACCATAAACATATGGTATCCAATCTTATATCTCACCCACCATTGATATTTGAATATTGAGGAAACTTCATGTTTCCACGATACTTGCAACAAACACATCAAGTTCTATGAATGATAAGAAGATAATTACTTTAGAATTCTAAGAAGATTGATATGACAACTTTAGGACACATGGATTTGGTGACACTGGGAAACATTAAAATAGCCCACTAACACACTGGACATGCACATTTGAAAGCTTACCTAATGGAATATTCCTAAATTTACCAGCTAAACAAGATCACAAAAAGAACAATGAAATTAGATCAAGTGAATTTTTGATAGATACCTGTGACAGTTAATGTTATGACAACTGGGAAGTAGCAGTTGCTCTGGTAGGAACATCATAAAGCTTGACAGTAGGCTGAGAACAAACTTGTACAGTTACACATGCCAAGTCGGCAGGCATTTGCATTGAAGGGAAAATAAAAAATGCATGTCCTTTATGTTTGACCTACTGATTCTGTAACTGGATAAATACATGTGAGAGTTTTGTTGCTTACCATTGTTACTGTAACATATCCTGATTCATGGTTACTAATACTATTGTTCCTGTAACATACCGTGATTCATGCGTACTTGTACGTTCAGATCAATTGAATGGTTTACCCTTCAGTTGAAATTTAATGACCCTGTATCCTCTTCTTCTTCTCCAAGTTGTCCTCTTTTTCATTGAAAACTCTAACCCTCATCAAAATGAATCGCTTCTCCAACTTCTCCGTCCTTTCCTGTTCATATCCACACCACCACCACATCCTCCTCTTTCTTCTCCATTTTGTTTCCCCTTGCCCCTCTGATTTCTTCACTTCTATTTTACTAAACCCAAATGTAAGAAAATGAATCCATTTCCTATCTTAACAAAATTAACACCACCACACTTCATTTATAATTCTTATCCGCTTCCAGTCCTTAACGTCCTCTGATGACATCAATATATTTTAACTATCTTCATAACTCTAAACAAATTGAACCTGATATAAAAGAAATTCAACAAAATTGAACCATTTTCTTCCCCCATTGGCACCTTGACTTCCTCCCCCCTCCACAATAATCAAGCCATCCACTATCATTATTGTCGCCATTGCCATTCTATTTCGTGATTGCCCTTAATACTTCTTTAGCGACAGGTGCGGCACCATTATTTTCACGCCATCATGGGTTTTTTAAAATGCTGGTATTTGGATGATTTAATTTTCATAGTAGTAAGCTTAAAAAACAAAAATTTAGGGCACTAAATATGAAAAAAAAACAGTTTGGGTTATAAAAACAAGGGAAAAAATAGTGCGGGTATTAAACTTATAAACAATAAAATTTTGAGGTATTTTTCCATAAATAAGCCCAAATGAAATCAAAAAGAAAATGGTTATAGATGTTATTTATGAGACAATCTTTACAATTACATCAAAGTACAGTTTTTGCCCAACAATCATGAGAAGTTCGTTCCAGCAACGTTACAAGATACTAGATCAGTAAAATTGCAGTGTCAATTTCTTAATTCTACAGGACATGAAACACTTGCCTTCCATTTCCTCTGGTTTTTGAGGATCTAGAGACAAATAGTTGTACTTCTCAGCAGCCATCTTGGAGAATGGATGCTGAATCCGTATTCAGCATTGTCAAGTTTGTATATATAGTGTTGAGAACCACATGATGCCGTCTTTGCCATAAGTAACACCAAATGCTTGCACCTATTCGAGCCAGAAACATGCATACAGATAGTATTCCCTAACATTTACCCCAGTTTTCCTGTTTTAATCCCCGCAAAAATAATATTGCTTCACGATACACACAATGCAGTTTTCTACTTGATGTAAATTGGTAGTATGACAAAGCTCTTCTGAAATGTCCCCTGTAGCAAAGTTATGCCTCTAGCTAGGTAGCATTGCTACTTTAAAGATTATATAAAATGGAGTCAATAATACGACTTCAAAGGCGCAAGTGTAGTTTGCAAGCAATATGCTGAAAATAACATATACAGCAAAAAATTGACAATTGGGACTAGCTAAGTGCCAAAAAATGAGTTTAATCTCTATTAGAGATTGTTCGTTCCAGATCAAATTATACACGGTCGAAGATATAGTTCTGTTGTAAAATGTGCATCAAATCCTGATCGGAAATTAGATCCAATTCGGGTCAACTACCGATGGGGTTCATGATAAAATAAGTTCAGAATGAACTAACGATACGAATTTACCCTTTTTGTGTCCATCAAAGTTTCTAACCTATTAGCTAACTAGTCCGCAACAAAAAGGAGCATATTAACTAAAAATATTGTATCAACTCAAAATTTTGAATTTTGACTAGGTTTTCACCTTTCTCAATGTAAAAGGTGCAACTTAAACCCCATAATAAAACATCCAGCTAAAATACTAAAATTTTCAGACTTCAACTTCAACTAACAACAGAATATAGGCGTAATTGAGGATCTTACCCAGGTTTCGATCCCGCAGAGGTTGCAGCAGCTGCCTTTTCCTAAAAGAAATAGTAAAAACCAAAAAAAATCACAAAGTTTCAATTAGAAGCAACAAAATCACCCAAAATACTTCAAATTTAACGAGTTCACAGGGTGCTAAACTGCAACAGCGTTGCTAATCGAAGTCGCTCGGCGTGGCCTGGCGTCGGATCTGACGACCAAAACGATCCCCTTCCGTCCTGCATCGAGAAATAAAAAACGAAACCTGTTGCAGATTTAAAGAAGGTTCCGATTTTGAAGCGGGATAAGAAGGGAGTAGTGGATCTAAGAACCTGGGTTGCGTCCGAGGACGGATCCGACCCGGAGCTTGTCGGAGTTGCGGGAGGCGGAGGCAATGGCCGCCGAGGTATGAAGAGCCGACGACGCCGACGCCATTTTTTTATCGGTTTAGAGAGAGAGAAGGAGATGAGAGAGAGAAGGAGCGAGGAGAGAGAATATAAAGAGGAAGAAAGAGGGGCAGTTGGGAGTAGGCGTTGAAAGACTCTCGGCGGGCGGAGAGAGCGATGGTTGTTTCTTAGAGAGCGAGGGAGGAGGCTTTGTGTACATCGATCTAAAAACAGACAAAATTGGACGATCCTCAAAACTTTACCTTCTTCTTCATTTTCTTCATGGTGAAACTTCTTTGCGCACCTATCGATTTACTCCGTGCACGTATTGTTACAGTAAAAATTTACGAAACTGTCATTTAAAAAGGAGAAATATGTTGTGAGTTGAGGGAGGCCTTTGGCCTCCCCCCTCAACATCTCACTGTTACTCCTCACTAAGTTAGTGTGGAGTCCCTTGGACTCCTATTCTCTAAATTGAATATATAGAGAGTCATGGCTTGTGCTATGGCTACTCCTTATGTGAGATTACTTTACTCTTCTACGATGAATCCTTCAACACGTTATAGCACTTTAGCTCTTGTTATTGAGCTTCTCCTTTTATCCCCTCGAATCACCTTCACCGCGCTTTGGAATCTTGATTGCTGCGATCCGTAGCGACGATTTCTACGGTTCATCTGGAGCGGTGATTCATTCTACGGATCTAATCTTTATCGACGATCGTCCCTAGATCTAACGGATCTAGAGGTAAACAAAAGAAACACTTAGATCAACATCTTTACATTGGCATGCTGATAAATCTGTGCTATAATATATTTTTTTTCAAAGTCATATATACCAAATATCTTTAGAATATCACTTTCAAAATACACAGTTTTAAAAGATTTATTGAAAAAAAAACCCACGTCAGACACAGAACAGTACCTTCCCGTGGGCAAATTGTATTGGGGTTTTCAATAAGCTTTGTTTCAGAGTGTTTTCTCACTACAGTATCGTTGACCGTTGTCACGACCCGCTTCCCTAAAATGGAGGCGAGACGTGAGAAGGTCCGCTCAGACGTGGAGCTGTGAAGCTGCACGCCTGATAAGCGTCAATTTAGTATAAGCAGGTCCCTGTAATCGCAAAAGGAACAACAACAATAATAATAATAAAGAGACGGAATATGAAATACCAATCCCAAAGTTTGTCCACAAAAATATTCAACATCACAGAAAAGCCACCAGGCTAACAGGAAAGAGTCTAAGGCCCAGAACAAGGCCAAACAAAAGGAACACAAACATAACAGAGTATCAAACTAGGTGCCACGCACCGACAACTAGGCAGTCCAACAAAAGAAGCTAAACGAAAACACTAAGACTGATCCCCAGTGTCAACGTAGTCCTCGATCAACGCGGGTCCTGACTCAGCGTCAGCGAACACCCCGTCCTCAGCAAGTAACTCGGGCTCGGGCTCTAACATGTGTCACCCAAAAGAGAAAAGGGGCACATGTCAGCAAGTCGGAAGACTTGTGCAAGGAAACGGAAAGAAAGGTAAACTAACAACCTAGCAGTTAAAGTATGGTGCATGGCAAGTAAAGTAAGGTAGTAACAAGTAAAGTAAAGGAGAGTACAAGTGGCAAGTGGTTGTTGTGACATGTAATGTCAAGTAACAAGTACAAGTACAAGGGATCACTCAGCGAGTGCCCTATTGCCCGCAGGCTGTGTTCAAGTATCAAGTACAAGGGATCACTCAACGAGTGCCATATTGCCCGCAGGCTGTGTTGAGCTCGTCTTCTGGAACACGAGCCAGAAAGTGAAATTAGCATAGGATTGTGCCCACGCAAGGTGGGTGCCTAGCCGGGACCAATAGTACAAGTATGTAGCGAAGCTACGCAATCACGATGAGTATTCGAGCATGCAATGACATGAGCAGATATTCGCGTACCGTTAATTGTATTTAAACGTGACAGGCAAAATGCAATGACATGAACATATTCGCGTACCGTTAATTGAAATTAAACATGGCAGTTAAAATGCAACAGCAGTTAGGGATGCATGGATGACATGAACAGTTAACTCGCGTACCGTTAAGGGAAAGTAAACGTGACATACAAGCATGATGAAGGTGACGGACCAAGCTTCGTTGTCAAGCTAGGTCAATGGCGTCTAAACGGCTATCCTTTCACCGTCTAGTCTCTTTTACGCTAAAGCAAGGTAAATGGCCTAAGACATGGCCTAAATCAAGGGATGCAAGTTTCACTTGCCTGATACCGGGATCGACGAGCAATGAAGATCGTCACACAAGCTAACTACGGAATGGATCACTGTTATGGCAAAACAATTATTAGCACAATGATCCTAAATAAGTTTCTTATTAGAACCCTAATCATCTAATTTATCCATTTTATTAGGGTTTCACAATGTCAATGTGGGTTATGCTAAAATTAAAGGAATCGAGTATTACCGCGTAGGGAACGGGAGAATAACGCCGAGCAACCACGGCGACGGAAGAAACGCTCCGGGGAACCTAGGGTTCAGATCTGGAAATGATTGGAGAAGTTTGGAGAAATAGGGTTTTGGGGGATTTTGGGGATTTGATGAGATTTTGGGGAAGATGAGAGGTGGAATGAGTGGAGGGAGGGTTTGGATGATGGAGGATGAGCTTGGGATGAAGGATCAATGGCTTGAGGAAGATGGGGGCTCAATGGGGGAGAAATTAGGGTTTTAGGTCGTGAGGGAGGAGAAGAAAACGTTTGGAGGGGTATTTATAGAGTTTGGTGGCGGCTAGGGCAAAACTAGGGTTTTCTGCACTGCTTAGTCGGTCAAAGGCCAACTGCTGACCGACTAGTTTGAGATCTAGTCGGTCGGTTGAACAACGCAGACCGACTAAGTGTAAACAGTAACTCCAGTCGAAAACCTAAACCAAGAGTTAGTCGGTCAAAGAACAACTACTGACCGACTAGTTTGACATCTAGTCGGTCGATGAACGTTCTTAGACCGACTAAGAGTAAACAGTAACTAGTGTCAAAAATAGTTGATGAGTTAGTCGGTTAAAGAAGCATTGCCGACCGACTAGTTTGCAACCTAGTCGGTCAACCAACGTTCTTAGACCAACTAACGATAAACAGTAACTCCAGAATAATTTAGAAAGCCAACTATTCGGTTCAAGAAGGTTTGCCGACCGACTGGATCGTCATCTAGTCGGTCGGTGGCCCTTCTTACACCGGCTAATTAGCACCCAAAAGTTCCGATACGGAGCGCGGAGCTCCGGGATCGATTCCTAAGACTCCTAGGCTTGATCTAATAATAAGATATGACCAATACGAAGCCCGTCACGAATGACTTGCTCCAAAATCGACGATTCCAAGAAAGAGCTAGGAAAACACGACGAAACGATCGAAAATGAAAGTTACGGAGACGAAAATCACATATATGGAGAAAATCCACCAAAACACATAATATAATATAATATATCCAGATACATGAAAACCAGTCGTTACAACCGTGGACTGCCCGGTCAACGTGGTCAAGTGGCCGATTAGGGTCCCTTGGGTGCGTCGAGCGCGTGTAGACGCGACTCGAATCGGAGATGTAGTCGGCGCAGAGCACGTCAGCTGGGCCGGGTCTGGATCCTCGGCCTCTGGGGGGCTGAGGGGAAGCCTCGGCCCGGTGGGAGGTGCTCGGCCTCGGACGGTCGGATGACGAGGGGTAGCCTCGGTCGTCTCGCCTGATGCGCGGCTGGCGTGGAGCTAAGGGGAAGCCTCGGCTCGGATGGATGCGCTCGGCCTCGGTCTCTCCTGGCGTCGAGGGGTGGCCTCGATGCCTTGGCTGATGCTTGATGGCGTTCGCCTGGTGTCGAAGGGAAGCTTCGACACTTGGATCTAACGTCTTCCTGAACAGACGAGAACACTCGTCAGGGAGGCCGGACCTTG
Organism: Scilla litardierei; assembly: GCA_030789695.1. Taxonomy (NCBI): domain Eukaryota; kingdom Viridiplantae; phylum Streptophyta; class Magnoliopsida; order Asparagales; family Asparagaceae; genus Scilla; species Scilla litardierei. Next base: position 9,680,577 of record CM061137.1, on the reverse strand, counting down.
GTTCCGGCCAAATCCCCTCCGATGCCTAAGTCAGATGACAGTCTGAAAGAGGAGGCTCAGCGGGGACGGTTCGACTTCGAGAGAAGATCGGAACGACGTCCTCCGGCGCGAGCGGGGGGAAGGAGATGAAGCGGGGGAACTAGGTCGTTGATGGAGTACCTTAGGTTTTGTTACCTCAGATGCCGTCCTTTGTTCAGTCGTCCTCCTAGGCCTTTTATAGGCCTCTCGTCGCGACCACCCATGACTCACGTCCTTCGTCCGCCCCCAATCGTGCCCCCTCAATCCGCCTCCCCATCGCCGCTCCCCGCGCCATGCCAGCACCTCCCCATAACGGCCATTAAGTGGCAGCGGGCCTGGAGGAACGGTTATCGCTGGAGTGGGCGAGTGACTCGCGCGTTTCCGGGGTCGGGCCGATTTGACGTTCGGGGGCCCTCTAGTGGGCCTTGTCGGGCGGGCCCGATCTCGCAGATGGGCTTCTGATCGGTAGTCGGATTTCTGGGCTCGTGTTTTTTGGGCTTCGGCCAAATAGGCGTAACAATTGCCCCCATCGGTCAGGCCGATCGGCCTCGACTGGTTCGGCTCGGCCGATGTGTCTTCCGCCGATTTCGACAGGCTCGTCAGTCGAAGCCGATTCATTAATTGGGCGTCATCATGAGTCGGTCCGTTTGATACCTTCAAGACGCGGTTTCCGAAGCGCCGTCGGTCCCCTGATGCTGCCACGTGTAACTGCGGGTTTATCCCCACCGTTCGCGGGGTCGTCTTTGGTAGAGAAGCTGTGCGGGTTGTGAGCCGCCATCCCGTCATCTTCTTCCTCGTGTTGATCTTGATCCTGCCCGAGCTCTGCCCCATGTCGTCTTCCTCTGCCACTGGTTCGGGTCAGCCGGAGCGTGACGTCACTCCTAACCTGATGGGTAGTCCTCCTTCGGCGATTCGTCGGCACGGGGGCGAGCTTTCAGGGGTGCCTCCAGAGGTCTTAGCATGGCCTTCGTCGGTCTGTGCCACCACCATCGGGGGTATGCGCTCCGCCTACCTGCTTCCACCTTATTCGGCTCGTGCTCCCGGGTCCGACAAGCGGATCTGCCTTCCCGGTCTCAACGAGGTTGGAGTGTACGAGAAGTGCTTCCGCTACGGGCTCCGTTTCCCGCTCCACCCCTTTATCATCGAGTTCCTTCAAGCCTACAACGTGGGCTTGTGCCAATTCTGCCCCAACGCCATTGGGCTCCTCGTCGGGTTTGTCGTCATCTGCATGCTGAAGGGAGTGGTGCCCTCCCTCCGCCTCTTCGCCCAGTTCTACCGCATGAGTCATCACCAGTCAGGGGTGTGAATTTACATCAGCGCCCGTCCGAAGATGAGCCTTGTGTTGGGGTTGCCGAGCTCCCTGAAGCGTTGGAAGGGGGAGTACGTATTTGTCGTTTTCCCGTCGAGTGTATCTTTCCCGATTCGTTGGGAAGTGGCCGATGCGGTCATCCTTGATCTGGGTGACCCAACTGCCGCCGAGCTGCAGACGGCGAAGGCCCTGCTGGCGATTCCTTCGAGGGATCGGATGATCGACGTCCTCTTCAGCAGCTATAACTTGCGCAAGACTGTGTGGCCCTTGGGTAAGTTCTCCGAACGTTTCGCCATTCGGGGTTGCTCGGGCTCTTCTCGGCCCCTTACTTTTTCTTTGGGTGCAGGTGGATTCCCTCTCGATTCTTCTCCCGCCAGCCCTCACGTGCTGGCCCCGGATCCGGGCCCGCGTAAGAGGGATCATGTGTTGGAGGTCCGGAAGAAGCAGCGGATCGTGACCTCTACTGTTGGTTCCAAAAGGAAGAAGGGGCCATCTCCCTCCACCCCCTTGTTGGAGTCTTCCAAGAGGGTCCGCGGGGAGGCCGAGGAAGTTAACGTCTCGCCGTCCGCTGATCAGCACCGGCCTGCCCCTGTTGAGATTGCCTGGCCGTGAGTCGGCCCCTCGCCTCTCTCGAACGGTTCTCTCCCTGACGCCTACGATCGGTATCTAGGCGCGTTTCGCTCTGACCCGGGCGAGTTTCCTTCGTCAGGGGAAGGCCTTCTTCGTCCACGCTTCCCGGTGGGGGAGAAGGAGTCGGTGTTTTTGAGCCGCGGAACTGCCGAACGAGTGGCCGAGAATAGTTGCCTCCCTCCTGATCAGGCTGCGCTGGATGGAGTCAGAGGCGACTGTTTGGCCACCTTCGTGATTCAGGCTGGCCAACAGGTGGAGTGTCTCTGCTTGCTCTCCCTCTAGCTGCTTTCGCTGTCTTACCTTTGTCGCCTTGGTGCAGGTGTCCTCGGTGGGACTTTCGATGAGGCGCCAGTTTACGGCGCTCCCTAAGGCCAAGTCCGACGCCGGGCGAGATCCTGATGTCCACGGTGATGAGGGGGAGGCAGGTCAATTAGACGAGGCGCCAGTCAAGTCCTTGGAGACCCATATAACTGAGCTGTCCTCTGCCCTCGAAGAGTCGGACTGTGAGAGAGCCTTGGCTTTGGTTGCAAAGTCAAAGGCCGAGGAGCGAGTCGCCGTGCTTTCGGGAGACGCCGACACACCTGGGGGAGCTGACGAGATCCCCGTCTCCGTCGCTGCCCCTGAGGCCCTGGAGCTCTCCGGTCGTCTGGAGGCGGCGGAGGAACGGGAGAGGGCTCTCCCTGCTCGACTCGGCGAGAGATCCTGGGAGATGGAGGTGGAGAGGGCAGAGCTCCAACGCCAGATCGAGACCTTGAAGGCTCGGGTGCGTGAGCTTAAGGAGGTGGACCCGTCCCAGATCGCCCAAGACGCTGTGGAGGAGTATACCACCTCCTTTGTTGAGTCAGCCGTGGCTGAGGCGTTCGAGAAGGGTTTCGCCCGTTGCCAATCCGAGATCCAGAAGAAGTTCCCGCTCTCGGGAGTCAATTTCGAGGATCTCCGGGTGCACTCTGACGGCGAAACGGAGCGTGGGGGCGACCCAAGTGAACAGCCAGCATGTGGCTCCACGGGTGCCCCTGGAGATGTTTGAGGGAGGGGAATGCCCCTCGGCCTCTTCGTACGTCTCTTTGTATATCCTTTTGTTAGGCGCGCGCTTAGCAGGCGTCCCATCGGGCGAGGCTTCCCTTGTCCCGGGTGGGATTCTTGCGAACACATTTATCTGGAAAGGAACAAACTTAAGTAAATTCATTTCGTAGGAAATAATACATTTATTGAAAGTACTTGCGTAAGTGTTCCGTGTTCCAGGCGTGAGTGAGGATCCTCCCTTCCATATTGGCTAGACGGTAGGTTGCGGGTCCGAGGACCTCGATGACTTTGTAGGGTCCCTCCCATTTAGCCGCGAGCTTCCCTTTGCGAGCAATATCCGGGTTGAAGCTTGCTTTCCTGAGGACCAGGTCCCCAAGGTGGAAACTCCTTCCCTTGACCCGAGAATTGTAGTATCGGGCCACTTTCTGCTTCTGGCGGATAATGGTGGCTAGGGCTTGCTCCCGCCGCTCACCGAGGAGCTCCAGACCGAGCTCCAGGCCTTGCGAATTCCTGTCTTCGTCGAAGTACTTGAGGCGGATATACTCTTCCCCCAGTTCGACCGGTACCACTGCCTCGGCTCCGTAGGCAAGCATGAACGGGGTTTCGTCGGTGGCCTCCTTGTGGGTCGTCCGGTATGACCAGAGTATCCCGGGGAGCTCTTCCGGCCAGTTTCCTTCGGAGTCCTTCACTTTCTTTCGGAGGGGCTCTATAATGCATTTGTTGGCTGCTTCCGCCATCCCGTTGGTCTGGGGGTGCGCTACAGAGGCGAAGAGGAGCTTGATCCCCCATACCGCGCAAAAGTCTTTGAACCCCGCGGAGTCGAACTGTTTCCCGTTGTCTGTGACGATGGCCCGTGGTACTCCGAATCTGGAGATGATTAGGGCTGTTGACGAACAGAACGTTCGACGAACTACTCGTGAACAAGCTCGGTTGATGTTCGTTTACGTTCGTTTAGGAAGCTTAATGAACAAGCTTGAACAGATTTTTAGAGCTCGGTAAGTAAACGAACAGAGCTTGAACATAACTATGTTCGTTCATTTATGTTCATGAACAAGCTCGTTAAGTGTTCGTAAACAAGCTCGTTAAGTGATGTTCATGAACAAGCTCGTTAAGTGTTCGTGAACAAACATGTACTGAAAATAGTAAATTTAGACAAATACTATATTTTTTACTATACTTAAATGGATGCTTGTAATGAGATTTATGGAGCTATTATGCTGGATTTATTTGTTTTTGTCCTGCAAATATTTAATTGTTTTATTTAATTGATTTAGTCATTGGCAATTATGTTTAAATAGTATTATTCCTGATTAAAAAATTGACGTTCGTTTGTTTGATTGAAAATCTGTTCATGAACAAGATTGATTGTGTGCTCACGAACATGTTCCTGAACATGTTCACGAACAAGCTCGATAAATCTTGTTAACGAACAGAACGTTCGATTAACTACTCGTGAACAAGCTCGGTAAATGTTCATTTACGTTCGTTTACGTTCGTTCGGTAAGCTTAACGAACAAGCTTGAACATGTTTTTAGAGCTCGGTTAGTAAACGAACAGAGCTTGAACATAGATTTTGTTCATGAACAAAACCAAGCTCCCCGTTCAAGCTCGTTCAAGCTCGTTCGTCAACAGCCCTAGAGATGATGGAGTTCCATACGAAGCTTTTCGCTTTCTTCCACGTGATGGTGGCCAATGGTTCAGCCTTGATCCATTTGGTAAAGTAGTCCACCGCCACAATCAGATACTTCCGCTGCCCCCGACCCGGCTTAAATGGTCCGAGGATGTCGAGCCCCCATTTCGCAAGCCTTGATCCATTTGGTAAAGTAGTCCACCGCAACAATCAGATACTTCCGCTGCCCCCGACCCGGCTTAAATGGTCCGAGGATGTCGAGCCCCCATTTCGCAAAGGGGATGGGGCTCACGATAGGGATGAGCTCCGACGGGGGAGTTGAGGTGTGGTTGGCAAACCTCTGACATTCTTGGCACTTTTGGACGTAGTCCGTTGCGTCTTGGGCTAGGGTCGGCCAGTAATATCCCTGCCTCAAGATCTTCTGTGCGACCATCTTGCCCCTGTGATGATTTCCGCAGATCCCTTCGTGAACCTCCCGCAGGACGTAGTCGGCTTCCTGCGGTCCGATGCATTTCAGGTATGGGAGAACATCCGTCTTCGTCCAGCGTCTTCGGTAGAGCGTCCCCTCATGGATCACGTATCGGAGCGCTTTCCTTTCCAGGGTCCGACGCTCGTCCCAATCCGTCGGCACCTCCCCATGTACCTCCCCATGAGTGAGGTACCGTATGATCGGGTCCATCCAGGTGGGATCTTGGTCGATCGCCATCACCTCCCGCTCTTCCGTGCTGGGGGACTGCAGGTTCTCCACGTAAATGGTGCGGCCCAGCTCCTTGGTCGAGGACGAGGCTAGCTTCGACAGCGCGTCTGCCCGCGCATTCTCCGACCGTGGGAGATGTAAGACTTCCGCGCTCTTGAACTTGGACAGCGCCGCTTTGGCGACGGCGAGATACCTCTGCATTGCTTCCTCCCACGCCTCGTAACTTCCCAGAAGCTGGTTGACAATGAGCTTCGAGTCACTGAGGAGGTGCACGGACTCGGCCCTGAGCTCCTGGGCCAGCCTCAGGCCGTTGATTACCGCTTCGTACTCCGCCACGTTGTTGGTGGCCGGGAACTCGAACCGCGACGCGTATTCCATGATGTTCCCTTCCGGAGACCGGATCGCGATCCCAGCCCCGCCTCCTGACTGTGTTGCCGATCCGTCCACATGGACTATCCATGCTTCTGGGACTCCTGACTGGACAGGGTGGAGGTGGTCAGCCGAAAGAAAAGATAAGGGCTGGGTGATTACCGTTCCTGGGCCTTCTCCCTCCGGGGGATGTCCTCCTTCCGTAGTGCATTCAGCGATGAAGTCGTCCAAGGCCTGTCCCTTGATGGCAGTGCGTGGCTTGAAACCGAGGTCGAACTCGCTCAACTCCACCCCCCAGTTCAGCATCCTTCCCATTCGATCGAATCTCTTGAGATTCTGCTCCAATTGCGAGTCGGTCAAGACCAATATGGTGTGGGCTTGGAAGTAGGGCCTGAGCCTTCGCGCTGAGAGAACGAGGGCGTATGCCAGTTTCTCCATGGGCGAGTATCGCATCTCCGCTCCCTTCAAGACCCGGCTCGTGTAGTACACCGGCCATTGCACCCCACCGTCTTCCCTGATCAGTACCGAGCTCACCGCTTCTTCCGCGCGTGCCAGGTAAAGGCTTAGCGATTCCCCTTCTCGTGGCTTGGACAGGAGAGGCGGGCTGCGAAGGTACTCCTTGAGATCCGCGAATGCCCTGGAGCAGTCTTCGTCCCATGGTATCGCCTTCCTGTTGTCTGACGGTTCTGCGATCGCTTTCCTCAGAACTTTGAAGAAGGGGAGAGATCTCTCCGCCGATTTGGATAGGAATCGCCCCAAGGCCGCGATGCGCCCATTCAGCCTTTGCAGTTCTTTGATCGTCGTTGGCTCCCGTATATTGATCAATGCCTCGATCTTGTCATGGTTAGCTTCAATGCCACGGTTAGTTATCATAAATCCCAAGAATTTGCCGGACCTTACCCCGAACGTGCACTTCGTGGGGTTGAGCCGGATGTTGTGTCGCCGCAACCGTTCGAAAGTTTCACGGAGGTCGGCGACATGGTCTTTCGGCTTTCTCGACTTGACAAGCATGTCGTCGACGTAGACCTCCAGGTTCCTTCCGATCTGGGAGTGAAAAACCTTGTTGACCATTCTCTGGTAGGTGGCCCCTGCGTTTTTCAAGCCGAAGGGCATCTTCTTATAGCAGTAGGTTCTCCGGTCCGTCGTGAAGGCTGTCATCTCTTCGTCCCGAGGATCCATCTGGACCTGATTGTACCCTGAGTAGGCGTCCATGAAGCTAAGCATCTCGTACCCTGAGGCATTGTCCACAAGGTGGTCTATGCGCGGCTGGGGGTAGCTGTCCTTGGGACATGCTTTGTTGAGGTCACTGAAGTCCACGCACATTCGCCACTTTCCGTTGGGTTTTTTGACCATCACCACGTTCGATAGCCACTCTGGGTACCAGACCTCTCATATGAAGCCTGCGTCGAGAAGACGCTTTACCTCCTCGGAGGCCGCCTTCATCTTTTCGCCACCCAGGTTTCGCTTCTTCTGCCTGACCGGCTTGAAGTTGGGGTTGGCGTTGATCTGGTGGACGATCACCTGGGGATCTACGCCGGGCATGTCCTCCGGTGACCAGGCAAAGACGTCAAGGTTCGCCTCCAGGAACTCGACCAGTTGGCTCCTCAGGTCCTGGCTTAGTCCTCTCCCGATTGAGACGAACTTGCCCTCGATGTCCGTGACCGGGATCTGCTCTTGTTCCTCCGCAGGGGCGGGTCTCGGCCCGCTCCTTAAGTCGAGCGCGGCCATCTGGTCGACTAGACGATCCTCGGGCCCTTCCTCCTCCAGTTGGTAGCAGGTATTCGGTCTCCCCGCGTCGCCTTCGACCTGCCCCATCCCCCTTGGCGTTCGGAACTTGATAGTCTGATGAAGGGTCGAGACTACTGCGCCGATGGCGTTGAGAAGGGGTCGGCCGATGATTCCGTTGTACGCCGACCCGATCCCCAATACGACAAATTCTACCGCCAGGGTCACCGAGTCTGGTGGGCCTCCGAGTGTTACTGGGAGGCGGATCGTGCCGACGATGGGGGTGGAATGACCCGTGAACCCTACCACGGGACCCGAGCAAGGTTCCAAGTCTTCCTTCCGCAGCCCCATCTTCTCCAGGGTTGACGTGAAGAGGATGTCGCAGGAGCTGCCTGTGTCGATGAGCAGCCGCCGTACCATTGATGTGTCGATGATCACCGACACCACCAAAGCTGCGTCCGACCTGCGCGCTGCTCCTGTCGTGCCCGTCCTCCCGTCCGGTATGGCCGGCGAGGGTTTCTCGGTCTTCTCCTCATGGTCCTCCTCGCGCTGGGCCCGGGCCCTTTCTTGCCAACCATGGCGGGCCCTGTCGCCTCGCGCCTGAGCCTTGCCCTCCCTTCGCCGTGATGGGTGAAGCCGTGTCATTGCAGGTGTGGTTTGTTTTTCGTGGGATAGCTCGTTCACACAGACGGCGCCAGATGTTTCAGAGTGTTTTCTCACTACAGTATCGTTGACCGTGGACTGCCCGGTCAACGTGGTCAAGGGGCCGGTTAGGGTCCCTTGGGTGCGTCGAGCGCGTGTAGACGCGACTCGAATCGGAGATGTAGTCGGCGCAGAGCACGTCAGCTGGGCAGAGTCTGGATCCTCAGCCTCTGGGGGGCTGATGGTAAGCCTCGGCCCGGTGGGAGGTGCTCGGCCTCGGACGGTCGGATGACGAGGGGTAGCCTCGGTCGTCTCGCCTGATGCACGGATGGCGTGGAGCTGAGGGGAAGCCTCGACTCGGATGGATGCGCTCGGCCTCGGTCTCTCCTGGCATCGAGGGGTGGCCTCGATGCCTTGGCTGATGCTTGATGGCGTTCGCCTGGTGTCGAAGGGAAGCTTCGGCACTTGGATCTAACGTCTTCCTGAACAGACGAGAACACTTGTCAGGGAGGCCGGACCTTGGTTCCGGCCAAATCCCCTCCGATGCCTAAGTCAGATGACAGTCTGAAAGAGGAGGCTCGGCGGGGATGGTTCGACTTCGAGAGAAGATCGGAACGATGTCCTCCAGCGCGAGCGGGGGGAAGGAGATGTAGCGGGGGAACTAGGTCGTTGATGGAGTACCTTAGGTTTTGTTACCTCAGATGCCGTCCTTTGTTCAGTCGTCCTCCTAGGCCTTTTATAGGCCTCTCGTCGCGACCACCCATGACTCACGTCCTTCGTCCGCCCCCAATTGTGCCCCCTCAATCCGCCTCCCCATCGGCCATCGCCGCTCCCCGCGCCATACCAGCACCTCCCCATAACGGCCATTAAGTGGCAGCGGGCCTGGGGGAACGGTTATCGCTGGAGTGGGCGAGTGACTCGCGCGTTTCCGGGGTCGGGCCGATTTGACGTTCGGGGGCCCTCTAGTGGGCCTTGTCGGGCGGGCCCGATCTCGCAGATGGGCTTCTGATCGGTAGTCGGGTTTCTGGGCTCGTGTTTTTCGGGCTTCGGCCAAATAGGCGTAACAAGCTTGTTTATTGTTCCCATGGGTTTTTATAAGCTTCCCATGGGTTCTTTATTATATTCATTTGTATACCCTAATTAATATAATAATGTTTTAATTAAACATCATGTATTGGGGTTTCTTTCGATGGCTGTGTCTGCAATGGTCATTGTGTACAATGGAGTTGGGGTTTTCTTTCGGACCCCCGTGGGCTGCAATAGTCTTTGTGTCTGCAATCGGCAGTTGACGGTGTAAAATCGAATATTTTTGTTGGGGGAGTTTTCGAATCGCGCCGGACCAACCCCCCGTTGGGGTTTCTTTCGGATCTCCGGCTGATGGCCGCCGACGGGGGCTTGCCTCCGGATCGCCGCCGACACGTGAGACTTTTAGAACGCCTCCCCCTCCCAGTCAGAGCGGGGCCCTCCTCGCACACCTCCCCCCGCTGACGGGGGGGCCTTGCAGCACCTCCCCCTCCCAGTCGGAGGGGTGCCCACCTCGCGCGCCTCCCCCTCCCAGTCGGAGGGGTGCCTTTTTGCGTGCCGCCCCTTCTGTCGAAGGGACCCCTTGAGCCGTTCGAACAGCTGACCTGCCTGCGTCAGTTTCGCCTCCCACCTGAAGAAGGGGGCGTCGAAATAAATATGAAAGGAGGATATGTGGAGTCTTTTTGACTCCCCTGGCAGCTGTTTTATCCCTTAAAACTCTATTTAGGGTTAGAGGGAGAAGGGGCATGAGCCTCACCTGATGGGCCAGAAGCATAGTAATTAACAAAAATTGAACATAAAAACTGGGTATATTTTTTTGCTATTGGGCCTGCAGCCCGTGGGCCTCCGGCCTGCAGGCCAATTTATTATTAAATTGATAAAATATACGGTTGGGGGTTTTTGGTGTTCATCAGCCCAATAATTGTTTTAAGTGATATATTCTTTTAAATTATACCAAATAAAAAAGCATGTTTGTTGGGCCTGCAGCCCATTTCAAACAATGAAATTAAGTATTATGGGCCAGCAGCCCCATTTAGCTTAATTATTAATATTTGACTACCAACATTGGGCCTGAAGCCAAGTAAAGCCAATTGCAATTTTACCGTGTTAATTAAAATTTTGAAACTGGGCCTGCAGCCCAAGTATTAACAATATTTTAATTTGACAAAATGGGCCTGATGCCATGTTAATTCAAATTGCTATAATTAATTTGTTACTTTTTGGCAAATGGGCCTGCAGCCCAAATATACATAATATATTAAAATGATTAATATTTATGGGCCTGCAGCCCCATTCGAAATATTATTTTATTTTAATTCTTTGTTATGAGCCTGTCGCGTCATATTGCTAAAATAATAACACTATTGCATTATTATTAAATTATGGAATATTAGGATTTTTTTTCAAAATATAATTATCTTCAGGATCCTGCGACCGCTCTGCCGTTAGTAAACTAACCTAACGGTGTATGACGTATCCCCGTAGTCCGAGGGATTATTATATTTTATAGTCTATTTTTCCATATTTTATATGCCTGTGTTATATACATGCGTGGTTGTTTATTTTGTGCCTGTAGCATTTATAAACTGCGTGGATGTTTATGTAAGCTAAAATGTGATTTTTGGGATCGGCCAATTTGATACCCTTTAAATTCCTTGCAATTTAATTTTCTTTTTTGAGAGAATTTGTAAGTGAGGATTATATGTATTTTTGCCAAAGACCGGTGTACCGACAAAATGAAGACGTCGTCGTAATTTGAAAATATAGGGACCCATTCTGGGTTTCCAAGTTGTATTTTTCTTTTCTTTATGGACTGTATATTCGGACTTTGGACTTTGTAAATTTTTTGGGTATCTGGCCGATCCCCACATTTTGCTTACTTTATTTGTTATGAGTGAATTTCAATTTTAATTAATTCATGCTTATTTTAAATTACGTAGATAAAATGGCAAAATTGGCAAACGTCGATTTCGAAATCCTTAACTCTGCAGGGAAGAATTACCTGAGTTGGCGAGTGGACCTGAAGTTCCACTTGCGTTCGATGGCCCTCCTTGGGTCCATTTTGGCTCCTTCCTCGGCCCCAGCAGCGGCCGATGCTTCTGCTGCATCCAGCAGCGGCACTTCAACCACTGTATCCGATGTTAATAAGGCGAAAGCCATAATCTACATTAGGAAACATATAGATCGGACCTTAAAGGCCGAATACTTAACGGTTGAGGACCCAAAGGACCTGTGGACAGCGCTGGAGGCACGGTATAAACATCAAATTGATGTTATATTACCGCGTGCCATTTATGAGTGGGAAAACCTCAGACTTCAGGACTATAAGTCCGTCGCTGAGTATAATTCTGCACTTCATAACATCACCTCACACTTGAAGTTGTGCGGTGAAGAAGTGACAGAACAGCGCATGTTGGAAAAGACATTTACCTCGTTTCACGAGAAAGATGCAATCCTCATGCAGCAGTATCGTGAATGCAACTTCACGAAATTCTCTGATCTGATCTCATGCCTACTTAGGGCAGAGCAGAATCGAGACTTACTGCTAGCCACTCATAATTTACGTCCAGCCGGCACTGCCCCTATCCCTGAAGCCCATCACGTTTCTCCCCATAAGTGGAAAAACAAGAAGAAGGCTAATAATAACAAAGGGAAAGCTGTGATGAAGAATGGACGAGGAGCAGCACCCCCGTCCAACAACAACAATACAGGAAAGAGTAACTTCATATGGAAGCAAAAGAACACTGACCAAGTGTCACTTCCTAAGAAGAACTGGGAGGATAACTGCCATAGATGCGGCATGACTGGCCATTGGTCCAGAATCTGCCGCACTCCTCGCCACCTCCAGGAACTATATCAAGCGAGCCAGAAGTCTCTGCCTGAAACAAAATTGGCGACTGTTCAGCCACCAATGATGTTCACTGCAAATGACTTCGAGAACGAAGACCTGCTCGATTAAGCTTCATCTTTTATCTATGCATTTAAAATTCAATGTTGCTTCATCTTTAATTTGCTTAAGTACGAACTTTTATTTTGAATGTCTTTGTCATTGACTTAAATAAAATTTCGGTTAACTTATAGATGAAGTATGGAATATTGTGGACAGTGCCTCGTTGCACTGGTGTAGCATTGATATTGCTCCCACATACAACGAGACTATAAGATGCAAATTCTCCTCTTAAACGTATAGGAAATCTCCAATTTTCAAGGATATTTCTTTTAAAGAAAATAACTTGAAAATTGTGGATAATATATATTGAATATCAATATGTAACTCGTCAAGAGAATGGCCAGAAGACCATCTACTTACGATTTCATTGGACCCCCGTCGGGCCCCTATAATTACAGATATTCATCCTATAGAAAGCCAACTCGACTGAGCACCAGAAGTGCCTTTCTTTGCCATAATTTTTAACTCTGGCAAAATGGACTTGGTCATCCTGGATCAGCAATGATGGACGCATCATCAAATGAATCCATTGGAGAACATGAAGATTCTTCAAAAAAGTTGAGTTTCCTTGTCCCCCTTTGTCATAAGGGAAAACTAATAGAGAGACCTTCCCTCCTGAAAGTGGGTTTAGAGTCTCATGGCTTCATTGAGAGAATACATGGTGACCTTTTGCGGGCCTATTCACCCCGCAAATGGCCCATTTTCGGTACTTCATTACTGTACTGATATATGCATCTACTAGATGGTCTTATGTGTGCCTTTATATTCACTCGCAACCTAGCTTTCTCAAAAGCTTATAATGTGGGTGAATTTACTACACATATCATTCAAGACTTCTGCCAAGCAACTGGCATTAAAATTGAACATCCTGCAGCATGTTCAAACTCATAACAGGTTAGCAGAGTCTCTGGTAAAGAGACTCCAATGGATTTCACGTCCATTGTAAAATCGCAGTTGCCTGTTGATATTTAGGGACCATCACACTTCATTCCGCATCGCTTATCACGATACGGCCCGTTTGTTGCCATATCTTATTGCTGAAGCTGTTTGCTTATGGTTTACCATCAAGTCTTGATAAATGTGAATTTGATGAGCAAAATCTCATTGAAATAGGCATGCAGTCTAAAGAAGCCTGAAGCTTCTGAGACCATATCATGAGACACAAAAGTCCTCATCTCGTTATGATCAGCATACTTTTTCTGTGTGAAGTTGAGATCCAGAAGATCCTTCACATTAAGACTAAAGTACATCAATTGCCGGATAAAATTACGGACAACCAGAAGATTGTTCGTTCACATGTCCTCGCTGCCAACACGCCAGCTAGGATTGACATTCCCAAAGATGGATGCAATCCACCGGCAGCAGAATTGGTCGTACCTCAATTGAAAAGAGGACGCCTGCCAGGTTCAAAATATAAAATTCCTCAAAATAGGAAGATTCCTGGATATATCAAAATGATCCAACCACAGGATACTGAGCTCAAACCAGCAACCTCTCCCCTTCTAATTTCTCCTGCAAAGAAAACAACAGGAGAAACATCATTATATTACGTACGTACTGGAGAGGTACTGGATAGATATAGCACAGTCGTCGACGACGGTTTTGCTTTCGCTATTGCCGTTCACGTCGCTGAATACGACGATGACGTCTACCCACTTTTCTATAGCGTAAACGCATAGATTGGCCAAAGTGGGACGAGGCAATAAGAGTAGAGCTGGATTCACTCTTGAAAAGCAAAGTCTTTGGACCAGTAGTCCATACACCTGAATGTGTAAAACCTGTGGAATATAAGTTGGATTTCATAAGAAATTGAAATGAAGGAAATTTGATCATTTTCCTACTGAGCCTAAACTTCTCTGAAAAAGCGAATACATGCAGCTCATGGACGTTGTGACTGCATATATATACGGTAATATAGATATAGAGATCTATATAAAACTGCCAGAAGGGTATACTCTACCCCCAGAGATGAAAGGGAGACGTAGAAACATCTTCTCCATAAAGGTTACAAAGATCATTAGTTGATCTTAAGCAATATTCTGCCTGTGTATCTTTTTCGAAAGATCGTTGACAGGATTTGTGATATTCGCCGTATATGTGGTCGACTTAAAGCTAATAGGATCTCCTGCAGAGACCATTTAGAAATCTGATAGCTTTAAGCATACCTTGTAAATGAAAAACCTTGGTATAACAAGGTATTATCTCGGCCTATATATTTAACACCTTCGTGGTGGAATCCTTTAATATCCTTCATACACCTGGAGTTTATGAAGAAAGATGTCCACTTGCATCCTATTAAAAATGTATGCTTATTTATGACACCTTCCAGTAGCTGGAAGAGGGGGAGGACATCCTAGGTCCCGAAGAGCCTAGCTTTAGTGTACTTGTTACACTTCTTTATCTGTCCAACTGCACGTGTCTTTGATAGAACGTCTGCAGTAAACTTGTTAACCAGATAAAGTGTTGCCCTGGAGAGCACCACTAGACCAAGGATAAGCTGCTTCTGCGCAACTTCCAAGGGTCAAGGAATATATATCGCACATGCAGGTTTAAAGATCATCGCGATGACTAAAACACAATAGGCCGGCCACCTCCTACATATCTACACATCATCCTCCAATGTCTACATCTTCTGAGAAGCTCATCATCCAAGAAGCAAGTATTAGAAACGCTCAGCCAGGTCCAGCAGTACCTCGCAGACACACTGAAGACTGATTCAATGAATACTTTAGTGTCGTCATCTACCAAACTTCGAAGAGCATTCCACTCCAGAACACCACTGCTTTACTATAGCCGCTAGATGAGTGAAACTTGTATAGATGAGTGATGATTGTATTTTCTTTCAGAACATGATGGATGTATAGATGAATAGGAGATGATTGTATAGATACATAGGAGATCTACAAGCCTGAAGCTTGTACAGATCAGGGGGAGTTCCTCGATAGTTGTACTCTTTTCCCTTAAGCTGCTGGTTTTTCCCACTGGGTTTTCCACAGCTAAGGTTTTAACGAGGCAACCACAGTGGCTCTGGATCCAGAAGTATCCACCCCATTAGCATACTGAATCCTGAAGTATTCATATGCTTAACCCAAGGTAATGGAGAGATGCGGGGGAGTGTTGTGAGTTGAGGGAGGCCTTTGGCCTCCCCTCTCAACATCTCACCATTACTCCCCACTAAGTTAGTGGGGAGTCCCTTGGACTCATATTCTCTAAATTGAATATATAGAGAGCCATGGCTTGTGCCATGGCTACTCCTTATGTGAGATTACTTTACTCTTCTACGATGAATCCTTCAACAAAATACATATAATTCAGAAAACGAATTTTTGCCTCTTATGTGTTGTGAGTAAAAATCGGTGTACTCCTCAAAATTACTCATCTCATATAAAGGTCAAAACATTTTGCCTATTATACGTGTTGAGTAAATTTTATGCACGGAAACCCATTAGACCATAAAGAAAATTTTTTGATCGGCAACCGAAAATGAAATTTTATTTTCCAATTTTTTTGATTATCCTTTAACAAGGATATCAAAAATTAACATATCTATATTATCATATTTAAACATGTGTTTATTATCAGTCATTTTTGATTAAAAATTGAAGCACTTGACAGTATTACTCAACGCACACAACGTATGCAAGAGCGAAAGCACGACAACACATACACAAATAAACTAGATACATGGTGACAAATCAAGCCTCTCCGGAAGCCATATGTAACCACCAACGGGGAACAAAGCTCCATCCAAAGTCCAAACAATCACATGCACGATCAAGGTTTCGACTATTTGCAGGAATGGTACTCCTAATAAAATGAAAGGGAATTGCAAACAAATTTGATCCTACTATTGGCTCACAGAAATTACCCAACTTAGAGATCATGAGTCCAAACATATTTAATCACATTTTTTCCATCTACTTGAAATTTCTTGGCATACCATCACTCCCAACCTTCAAAGGACGCGATGTATCAGTCCATACTAACAGTAAGAAAGAAGCAAAATCTGACCTAAAATTACATATAACTTAAAACAAACCCTAGGAATCATCTTCATCTCCGAAAAAACAAAGTACGAAAAAGACGGCCCTTGATGAATAGTAGTCTTATTTACAGATGCCCAGAGACAACTGAACAGCTTATTTATGCACATTTTGTTACTGGAAGGAACTGATTTCCATCTTCTCGTCTCAGCCATATCGTTGAACGGGTCCTTTTAACATGATCCAAGAAAAGCCTATGCCTGCAAATCGGGGGAAAAAACTAGTTACAATCTGTCGGAAATGTTTTAAGCTCCATTTGAATTTTGAAAGTATTCACCCGACCTCTCGTACTCCAGCTTCTGGATTACTATCCCATTCAGCAAAAGCTCTGAGCTGAAAATCTCGGCCCCTGACATGACCAAACGTCGCAATATTAGGAGCTGCTGCGTTTCAGAAATTGTATTTGGATGGAGTGAAGACGGACTGACCTTTCTCAAGGAGAGGAATGCAAACAGAGTAGTCTTCTTCACAAGAGAGAACTAAAAGATCATCAGGTATTTTGTCATCCTTCATTGCAGATCTCCCAATTCTCTCTAATGGCTGCAATTTTGGTATGATTGAAATTACAATGTGTTCAACAGATAACAAAGGAAACCAATAACTCCCATTTCAGTTGAGAATAGCGAAAGCATTGCATTTCTAAAGAGGAAGAATAAATGCCTCCGAGAGATCTTAAGATTTAAAAAATCATCTTTTAATCATCCAGCATGAGGAAAATTTGATGATCAGATGGGTCCCTAGAACTGATCGAGGAACAGACAACACAAATGTGCCAAGCTGAAAACATGATCTAGGCAGACAAGTGACTGGCTCCATCTCAGAAAGATTGCTCCTTGGATAAGCTTATTAACTACCCAAACTTTCATATGTATTCTTGTGATGGGAGGAGTACACTTGGATCAGGCTCCCAAAAAGTATAGGAGAATGAGCAGGAACTGAACAGCGTATACCAAGAAAGCTACCTACGAAGAATACTTCAGCTAGCCATGCACATGATTCTTGGATGCACGTATCCCAGGCACAAGGAAATGTGATTCAGTCTGTAGCTGCTTTTCCTTCAAACTCTACGGTTGCTCCCAAGGAATACACATCCTAGCAGAACATCCCACATGCCAGGGGTGTTCTGCATGAGAGGGGAGAGTGGCAGTGGCAGAACCAGGCCTTTGATTTGGTGAGGTCGCCATTCATATATATTTTTTGTGTGTGCCTAATACATATACATACATATGCATTAGATATACATATGAATATATTTTGTTTTCAAATTTTGGTGAGGCACGTGCCCCCACTCCTCTCAACCTAGGTCCGCCCCTGGGAAGCAGGACCCGCTCAGTTCTGCTAGAAACCGTACTCCTTCCAAGACCACGTAAGGAGCATCCACTATGTTGAATTTTTTGCTACAAAACAAAGCCACCTAACCATGCAAGCCTTTGTTGGCCAACACAGGCCACCTAACCAAGAAAGTGACACAACCTTCTTCCTATTGATTTCCGTGAAGGTTTGGAGCTTATAAAAGGGGATGCGGTGATGCCTTCAACAGATCGATCGAGTAGCTTCAGAAGCAACTCAGAGCAATCCTCAGGTAATAGAGTGAGGGATCCCAGAGTGTTTTGAGCGCTGTTTTATGTAAAGTTTTCGGCTTCCTGTAGAATAAACAGGAGGCGAACCAAGGGGGTTTTGGGGCTTGGGTTGTGAGGTTTCTCCAGGTTGTAATCCGAATTTGCTGAAGCAGTAGTGAATCTCTCCAACTGGACATACACCATATTTGGGTGAAACCAATTAAAACTCCGGTGTGCGAGGTGTGTTGCTCTTTTCTGATAATTGCTTTTTATTTTACTTGGTTGTGTATTTTGTAGCGAAAGGTCATTCTGCCTTGTTCGTTGTCCCAACGATCTTGGAATTTCCGTGAGGGTTGGTGTTACCCAAAAGGTGACCCAGAACCCAACAATTGGTATCAAAGCATCAAGACTCGTGAGACACGTCCAAGGCGATGGCGGAGGACTCTTCTACAAAAGGAGACGCAACCAATTCAGACTCGTATGCGGGGTGATCGCATGCGACGGTGGGAGGCTCGCACTACAAAATCGAAAGATTCGATGGCAATGGCAACTTCGAGATATGGCAGTACAAGATGAAGGCTATCTTGCGAAAGGACCGCGTACACCGGGTGGTGTACGACACGGCGGCTCTACCTGCAGATATCTCGAAAAGGGAGAAGATGGAGATGGAGGACTCGGGGATGACAACCATTCAGCTCAGCTTATCGGCCGAGGTAATCTACCAAGTGACCGAAGAGACTACGGCCAAGGAATTATGGGAGAAGCTCGAGAAGCTGTACCTGAGAAGTCGCTCACCAATCGGCTTATCCTACTGAAGACATTCTTTACTTTCAAGATGCGAGATGGGACATCATTGAAGGATCACATTGATACCTTCAACGGCTTAGTGATGAAGATGAGGGCGGTTGGTCTGACTGTGGAGGCGGAGCATGAAGCTATGATCCTGCTCATGTCGTTACCAGAGAGGTACACGACGTTCATCAACACCATGCTCTACAGCCGAGATACTCTCATTCTTGAAGATGTGAAGACGGGGCTCTACAGCTAGGAGTTGCGAGATCGCATGGCAAGCGTTGGCTTTAGCGAATGAGCTTCAGACAGCCAGGCGATGTTTGCTTCGAAGCGAAGCAACAGAAAAGACAACTACAACATGAGATCGAGATCGAGATCAAGGGCCAGAGACACGAGGTGTCATATTTGCAAGAAGCATGGACATTGGAAAAGAGAATGCCCGGAGAGAAGGAACAACGACAAGCAGGTGCGGGCATCATCATCAGTTGCAATTGTGCAAAAGGAAGACGTGAGGAGCGAGGAGACCAACGATCTCTTCACTGCAACTTCTTTAGATGTTGTGAACCATGACTGGATCATGAACTCAGATGCGTCGTTTCATATGACTCCAAATAGAGATTGTTTTCATACGTACAACACAAAGCATGATGGATCAGTCTTTATGGGCAATGATGAAGAGTGCAAAGCTATTGGAGTTGGTTCGGTAAGAATCAAGATGTTCGATGGCGTGGTGCGCATACTCACCAATGTGTGGCACGTTTCAGCTTTGAGAAAGTCACTAGTTTCCGTGGGGACGTTGGATTCCATGGGTTGCAAGGTCACGATCGAGAGGAATGCGCTAAAGATATCTAAGGGATCGATAGTTATGATGAGAGGTGAAAAGGTAGATGGCATATATCTGTTGAAGGAAACGACAATCATTGACAACTCCAGTGTTGGCGTTAAGAGCTCGCATGAGATTGATTCGACCAGGCTGTGGCATCTCAGACTAGGACATGTCGTGGAGAAAAGCTTGGAGGCTTTAAGGAAGCGTGGTTTGATCAATGTGGTGAACTTCAAGGAGCTGAAGTTTTGCGAGGATTGTGTCTACGGCAAGCAGACAAAGGTTAGCTTCGGCACAGGGAAGTATAACACAGAGGGATTCTTGATTATGTTCACACCGATGATTGGGGTCCTGCGCCAATTCACTCTCTAGGTATGACGCGTTATTTCATATCATTTATTGATGATTTCTCTAGAAAAGTATGGGTGTATGTGATGAAGGAAAAGTCGGAGGCGTTTGAGAAGTTCAAAGCGTGGAAGATCCTTGTGGAGACTCAAACAGGAAAGAAGCTAAAAGTGCTGAGATCCGACAATGGTAGCGAGTTTACTTCTGCAATCTTCACAAGATTTTACCTGGAGCAAGGAGTAAGGCATCACTTCACTACAACAGGAGATCCACAGTCAAATAGAGTTGCCGAGCAAATGAATAGGACACTTCTAGAGAAGGTGATGTGTCTCAGGTTTGCATCGGGATTGTCAAATGGATTTTGGGCTGAAGCTATATCAACTGCTGTATATTTGGTGAACAGAATTCCATCTTCAGCTACCGGCGATAAAATCCCAGAGGAGCTCTGGAAAGGTAAGCCAGTAGAGTTAGATCATTTTTGAATATTTGGATGTCCAGTACAGGTTCACAAGGAAAGTGACAAGATCGGCGCGAATGGGAAGAAGTGTATCTTGCTGGGATACATGGATGGCGTTGAAGGTTATAGACTGTGGAGTCCAGAAGAGAAGAAGGTCCTGCTTAGTCGATATGTTACATTTGAAGAGTCGACAATGCTGCAAAAGAAGGCTACAGAAAATACCGAAAAGGCCTCGAACGAGGTGGATGTATTTTTTCCAAATCCATGTATTGACACAGATAAAGGTAAAGGCGAAGCAGTTGAAGGAGAGAGTCCAACGTGGAGACTACTACATGCAGCGACAGTGGTGAAAGTTCTAGTCGAGGTGGAGAGACTAGGGTTATGGTGGACGACTCTATTGCTAGCAGAGTGGGGCTGCGCACCGTAAAGGCCCCAGCTCGTTTTGATGATTACGTGAATTTAGTTTATGCATTGCAGTCGCGTGGAGATCTTATGGCAGATAAGATTGCGATGGATGCATTGAGTTTGGACGCAAACTCAGGGTGGCGATGTGCAAGGGTCGACAAAGCATATCCCAAGGAGATTTACAAGGAGAACCCGGCAGGAGAAAGGTCGGCGGCGAAGTTTGAGCGATGCTCAAACTTGTTTTCCTTGAAGAGTTGATATGGTGCCACGAGGTGGCACAAAGAGAGATCACTACATGTTTTGCTTCAGGTATGGATTCATGGAGATTCGACAGTGTTCGAAAACTCACTTTTTGGAAATGGGTTCGTTGGACACTCGGTTAATTGGTGATGCTTAGAGCGAATCTCACTAGCCAAGTGCCCTGACCTCATGGAAAGGTGGTTTGTCTGAAGGTGGAGGTTTTGGTTTGTGGGTTATGTGGTGTGTTTTGTATCAAAGTGGAGTGTTGAATTTTTTGCTACAAAACAAAGCCACCTAACCATGCAAGCCTTTGTTGGCCAACAAAGGCCACCTAACCATGCAAGTCTTTGTTGACCAACAAAGGCCACCTAACCAAGAAAGTGACACAACCTTCTTCCTATTGATTTCCCGTGAAGGTTTGGAGCTTATAAAAAGGGATGCAGTGATGCCTTCAACAGATCGATCGAGCAGCTTCAGAAGCAACTCAGAGCAATCCTCAAGTAATAGAGTGAGGGATTCCAGAGCGTTTTGAGCGCTGTTTTATGTAAGGTTCTCGGCTCCCTGTAGAATAAACAGGACGTGAACCAAGGGGGTTTTGGGGCTTGGGTTGTGAGGTTTCTCCAGGTTGTAATCCGAATTTGCTGAAGCAGTAGTGAATCTCTCCAATTGGACGTACACCATATTTGGGTGGAACCAGTATAAAACTCCGGTGTGCAAGGTGTGTTGCTGTTTTGTGATAATTACTTTTATTTTACTTGGTTGTGTATTTTGTAGCGAAAGATTATTCTGCCTTGTTGGTTGTCCCAACGATCTTGGAATTTCCGCGAGGGTTGGTATTACCCAAAAGGTGACCCAGAACCCAACACACTAAATAAGAAAGAATGTCACCTTTATTTCGCCATGTATCACTTCTACTCCCCTTTCCCTTCCTCACCATTTATAAAGTATACCAAACAATTACAGCCTAAAATTCAAAATTCCCTTAGTAGATATTGATTAACACATGATTCACAGTCTCACCCTATGATGGAATTCTGACAGGATCCTGCAATCTGATCCGTGGTGCATTCCAGATCCAGCTAAAACCAGCAACCAAAGCACAAAGGGCAGAAGTATATGACTAAATACCACTTGGCCATCTTACATGTCCGAATAGATATCTAGATACCTAGATATCCAAATACTACCCGAATATATAGCCATGTGCATGATTGTGTACAAATTAAACTCTACTTTTGTATTACATAATGAAAAATATAGAAATTTATCCTATTATATTCATTACAAATGAATTTTAAAGTTATTTTTCATAAAGAAAATAATTTTAAAAATATTTTGTCACCGCCCGTGGCGGGGGGGGGGGGGGGGGGGGGGGGGGGGTGGTTATGTGGAAAAGCAGAAGTTCAAGGACTTTTAGAGAAAAATATTCTAGGTGCTTTTCTGAATATGGCTCAAAATTACCGGGATTTCTTGGTTTAGCCTTCTGATATTAATGAGAATCATGGAAATAAAAGGTCCAATATTTTTTGTTATAATTAGATCATTATTTGATGGATTTTTGAATAATTTGGAATTCAAAATTAGTTCATTTATACTAATAAACCATTTTTTGTCTATTCTAAATTTCTAATTAACTGAAACTTTTTATTCCCATCCCAAAAAATGAATGTTCTCGATTTTAACTGAATCCTAATTATATATATGATTAGTCAGTTAAGATCACCAAATAATTAATTTTAAATTTTTATTTGAGATATTTTTCTCTTGATAATTAAAAATAATTTGCAGCTTTAAGTCAAAGAACTAGGGTAAGGAAAAAACAAACTCAAAAAAGATAAAAAATCAAAATGTAAAAATAAAGAAAAAATAATTTGGTGTCTAAGTAAAACATTTGTGAAAAGTGATTTAAAATGAAAAAAAGGAAAGAGATCAAATTATAAAAGAAAAAATAAATTATTTGGAGACATACGCCAAAGAGCAAGGAAAAGAACAAACAAAATGCAGAAAAAGAAAAGAAAAATCAAAATGTAAAAATAAAGAAACAATGATGTAGACCATAAATAAAACAGTAGATGATGAAAAGGGGGAAAGATCCAAATGTGACAGAAAAAATAATAACAATGTATAGCTGATAGGACTCGAATTAAGCACATCCCGCTACCGCCTCTTTTTGCTTACGGACCAGCTAACCAATTCCATTGAGCCATGCTTTGTCCCACAATCTGCATCTATTGGGCTATATACAGAACTTGAACAACTATATTGTACAACAAATCAACTGCTCAAAGTTATCAAGAGAAATTGACAGCTTAGATTATCCATTGACAGACGGAATCTATTTGGAATATTCTTATCTCTTGCTTTATATAATAGTATAGATATGATTATCATTTAACCATCCAAATGCGACAAACTACATTGTAAAGGCTGAGATAATTATTGTTTAGATCCATAGTAGAACTTTAATCAATTGCTAAATAATTAATAATAGACAATGTGATTGGTTGACTTAATTTTGTTGGTATATTTGGTATAACCCAATATAATAAAACATATCATATTTGGTTAACATTTATATCTCAATAAACCCATTTTATTTTAGCATGTAGATTAGACTAAACAGCCCTAAACTATCTGCAATTCTAGTTTAAGACTACCATTTTCTAGCTTGGTGCCTTTTGTTTTGGCTGATGGTCGGTTATCTTTTTTGTTAAAATGAGCTCTGCGTGAGCATATAGCAATAAAAAAGAGCTAATAGTATCTTTACACTTTATTTTGATTAATTATGGACAAATTATTCTTAAAATAAGGACTCTGGTTAACGTTATGATCAGAAGTAGGGTTAGGTTTATGGTTAATGGTTTTAGTGATGGAGAAGGTTGTGATGGAAATAATGAAGAACAGCTGAGCGGAGGAAATGGTGATAGTGATGGAACATGAGGAAGAGGGGAAGAAACTAAGGATGGTGGATGGGTTAGTAGTTTAGGACAAGGGCATGTCATTAGATTAAAATTAGATTAAATTTAGATTAAATTTAATAGTAATGAGAAAGAAGATGAAGGGATGACTGCCATGAATGGTTTAATTTTGAATTTTGGATAGGTTTGGGTTGAATTTGGATTGAGTGAGAAGATGAAGAGGAAGATGATAAGGGAGGGGATTAAAGGTTCATGTGGATTAAGTCACATGACCTACTTCACTTAATTCATATTAGCTTACGTGTGGCCTATTTTAATAGAGAAGCTAACTTAGTCATCAGCCAATGGAGGTTAATCTACAAAATCATAGTATAAAGGGATTCGATAGAATCACTGACAATTCCAGGGTGTTTAAGTATACCCTATAATAGTTGTTAACCAATAATTTTTGTTCCAATTAAAACATTAAAATGAATCAAATTATTGCAAACTTCAACTTCTTTTATATTATTAAAGCTTGCTAAACAATTTTAATACAGAATGAGAGTCAACTCTACCATTTCCCCCCAAAATTGTAGCTTTATATTTTCATCTAAGATTAATAATTCAAATATTATGTCCAACATTTTGAGGTGCTGACAATTTCATTATTCAAGTTTTGATTGAGAATTAAAACTAACCTTCATCAATGTAATGTTTCAGCAAAAAAACATGAAAAATATTACCAAATGTGTTTTTTCTCAAAATTTCAACTTAAATTATTAATGTAAGATTAATAATGCAAATATCATGTTACATTTGTGACGATGAGTTGATCATGATGCTTGACCAATCTTCATTGGTCTTCAAAGCAGAGATCATGCCCACTAGTGACAGGTTACTTCCAACTAAAAAGAACAAAAATTCTTTAAAGCACCAATACCAACAATCTAATACTTTCTATTGCAAAAGCTCCTATTCGAAACTGTCAAAATCACCAAAACCACTTTTATGAATAAGTTATATAGTAAAAAAATAATAACAAAATAAATAAGTTATTTGCAATTAGAATATCACATTGGAACATAATTTATGAAATTTATTTAGTAATAATAAAAAAAATCATATTTTACTCTCTTTCATAATACATATTACATCAATAATATTTAAGTATTTTCCTCGTAACTATTAAGAGAGAACTAAAAAGTTAATTGAAGGTATAAATGCCACCTGGCCTAAAGTTTCCATCATAATTCTTCAACATTGCCACAAGGGTAGAATGTCCCAGTTCAGCCACTTAACTAACACAAAGTTGGTGAAAGTGAAGCAGCTTCTTGGGGGGTGGGGGTGGGGTGGGGACACAAAAACTAACAACAAATAGGGGCTAACTATGAAAGGTCATGTGAATGAAAATGGAGAAGGAAAGAAGGTAAATAAGATGGGATGAAGTGGATTTTGAGTAGGAAAAATACAGGGGATTCCTTTCATCTGCATCTACTTCAGCTAAATTATAGACTAGCGCAACTAAGAAGCAAGCGCAATAATATTGTAACTATGATGTTACAAGGTTGATGCTTAATGAAACTAGAAAAATGCTACAAAGTACCAGCAACGAGTTCTAAAAACACACTAAATCAAGCATACTTTCAAAGAAGCTAAATACAATTCTTCTCACTTCCTATAGAAGAAGACCATTTTTAAACTTCATACATAAAATAGTAAATAACTCGAGCACATAGCGCACGTGGACCCAAATAACCCACACAAATGATGTGGGGCCCGCGCAAAGTGGTAAAGGAGAGAAAAAATTGGGCGTGTGTGTCGTCTGGGGGGTAAAAGTGGAAATGCACGGGGTTAAAGTGCAAAAACGTGAGGGGACAGTGGAAAAAGACCAATGACAAACATGTAAATATGGAAAAGATGGAGGGTTTTGGGAGTGCTCTTTGGGTTCATGAAAGGCCAATGTCAAACATGTAAATAATGGGCATGGGTAGCTTTTTCTTTGGAGGGGAGGTGGCACCACCATGTAGGGGGGTGATGTGGCACCCCTCTCCCTTTGCCACATGGGACAAAGGATGCAACATGTGATAAAGCATTTCTCCTAGTTGTACAATGGCATGGGTATAATTCCTCATTTTATAAAATAGACTAGAAATAACTCGTGCACATAGTGCACGAGCACAAAAAACTCATTCAAAGGATGCGGGACCCACACACAATGGAAAAGGAGAGAGAAGAGTGAGTGTGAGTGTGAGTGTGTGTATTGTCTGGGGTAAAGGGGGTTTTTGATTGGGGGTACGACGTTTGGTATGTTTTTAAGTGTTGTTTGAGTTTGTCGTTTTTTGATTGGGGGTGGGGTTGTGGGTTTTTTTAGTGGCTTTTGGGTGTTTTGGGTTGGGGCGGTGATGTGGCATCCCAATTGATTTCCACATGGGACAAACCTTGCCATGTATGACAATCATGTTGCACGGGGACCCAAGATAAAACCCACACTTAGGATGCGACTCGTAAATATGGGGAAGAGTAAGGGGTTTTTAGGGTGCTCCTTTGGTTCATGAAAAGGCAATGGAAAACAAGTAAATAGTGGGCATTGGGGGGCTTTTTCTATGGGGTTGAAGTGGCACCCCCATGTGGGGGATTGATGTGTCACCCCTCCCTTTGCCACAGGAGACAAAGGGTGCCACATAGGTTTGTCCTAGTAGGACAACCCCCCTCAATTGTACAAAGGATTATGCAAAACAGAACAATAGAATACCTGGCCATGAGCTGCCTTAACCAAGCTGGAAATAACTTCCCTGCCTGGTTTTGTATTTGGTGTAATATACACCCTTCTGTCCTAAAAATAGATAAAATGGAGACATTAGAATAGTAACTAGTAAGGAAGAAAAAAATTATATCATAATGAAAATAAAATCCTGCCTTTTATGTGATAAGCACTTGGCTAGTTAGCCAAAACGATTAGATAATTACCAGCAATAGTGGATTTTGGCACGCATGAGCTAATGAAACGGGCATGCTGAATCCAATTTCCTTTTCCTTCTTAGCATCTCTCAAAATGTAATTCTTTTCATCAATAAAACAGCTAGCCTGTCCACAGCTCTCAAGCCACATATGGGTCACCACTGGTTTGCCCAGAGCCATTGCTTCTAGCATATTCCTGGTACGCACAAAATTATCTGTTACAAAATGTGTCGCATCTGAAATGGAGAATGCCAGGGAAACACCTAGACGTCCCATAATCTACAAATAAAACTGTAAGGAGTAAGTAATTGCTAAACTGTGAAATAAGTCTCAAGTAAATGGAAATGGAAATAGAGAACTACCTTTTTCTGTTGTTTAACAATGTCATCATCCAAATGATGGCTAAACAAAACACGAACACTTGCCATGTCTTTTCTTTTTCTCGTACTAAACATGGAAGTTGGAGATGATTTGCTGGCTTCCAATCTTATAAGCTCTCTAGCAATTAATGATTGTGATCTACTACTATTGCTTTGTGTAATTGGACGGCCTTCTGCCACACAAACCGGGGATACAACATTTGCATCTTTTGAAGGTGCCATGCATGCTGGAATAGATGGATGTAGCATTCCTTTGGGGGATTCTTCAGGTTTTGCTTTTTCTTTTGGAATTTCAACTTGACACTTAGAAACCGCACCTTGCTTAAGTGGAGGAGTAGAACACAGATTGGCCTTGTCAGTCGAAGACGTGTTAATAATTGTCCTAGACGAACAATTCATTGAAGCATTTCCTACATTAGGTTCAGATGGTGAATACTTTAATGATGACCTTGTTCTCATGCCAGATATGAACATGGCCTTCCCACTATCAGAAGTTAAGCCATCAATTTCAGATACCACGCGAGTAAAAACTGATCTTCGCTTCCTTTTAGCAGCATCTAGGATTTGAGCAACACTTTTGATGGTGGCAGATGCTGTAATCATTCTTTGTCGAGTCCTGACCTGCTTACCATCATCACATAGTGATTCATTCTTCATGCTGTCAGTATGTTGGTTATCTGGAGTTGTCTGTCTGGTTCTCCTGCGTTTCGGATGGGTAGGGATACCTCCTACAGAAGAACCAGCTCTCGCCTCCTCTCCATGCACACCCTCAATATCTTGTACCTTGCTGCAGCTTTTTTGTTCTGCTTTAGCACTTTGACCTAAGCCAAAATCAGTAGATTTCCTTTTTGTTTCACGTAGTTCACCAGTATTTGCAACAAGCTTATTCTCTCTTGCAATGGTCCCACGAGTTTTCACATTCAATGTTGAATTTTTATCTTTTGCACGATCAGTAGGCACATCCGTCTTCGATGATCTAGTTGCTTTCGAATGCCTGGTACGATGTGCAATAGGTGTAGAATTAACATGGAACTCACCTTGTATGAGTTCCTTGCCGACTGAAAATTGGACGTTCACCGTCAGTGAATTTGAACAGGCATCAGACCCTTTTGTCAGAATTCTGTCCAGCTGTCTCATTTCCTTTTCTCCCTTGAAAGAGACAGAGAACTCATTGTTACAAACTGAACTCCTAGCATTTAAAGTTTGCTGTATCTTCTTTTTTCCTCTCTTTGATTTTCTTTCCTCTATCGTGCAGTCCGAACTCTTCTCTCCGGAAAATTTACGTTTATGGCAAATGGGAATACTCTGCTTTGAATTGGTAGGAAGCACGTTTCTTTGCTTAGACCGTGTTGCATCACCTTTCGGATTGGGTGTAGACGAAGTTGCGTTTCTTGAGAGTGCACGCTTTGAAGTAGTCGTCCTCCTTCTGGTCCCTTCACTGACAATTTTAGTAGTCCCAGGAGCTGGATCCACACATTTTGTTTCATTATTTATAGGAGACGCATGTACCAATGCCTCCATAGCTTCGGCTGCCATTTGAGTATCAGGACCATATTCATATACATCTTTTTCCCCTCGATCAACATCAGTTAACTCCAATTGCTGATCCAAAGATTTTGATTTTGACTGTTCATTTAGATCCTTAAAAAGATTCTTTTTCCTTCTTGTTTCAGCTACATGTACTTTATGTTTTACTAATGAGCGGTTTTGCCTTGATCTTGAATCTGAACAACTAGTAACCTTCCTATGATTTTTGGGATTAGCATCTTCAGCAAGACCAACGTTCATGCTCCTAGACTTCGGCGGTTGGCTACGTGATTTCCGTGCATTGTCTTTACTTGTAAAAAAGGACTCTTTTCTTTTAGTGAAAAACTCACCTCCTCCCTCGTCCTCTAGGTTGTCTATCCACTCAAAGGTTCCTGGCTTGCCGAGTTGACTTCTATGATCAGTTTTTTTAGCCAATTGTTGAGCACCTTTTGCACTTGAAATCGGTGGTGACTTCGCCATATCAGTGCTCTTTCCAGTGTTAGCTTCCTGAGACAATCCCAAGTAATTAACAACAAGAAACTTATCCACAACATCCAATGCATTAGCTTGAGACAAATCACCAGGTTCTTGGGACCCAACATAGCTCAATCCTGCAATATCATTGGGGTTAAGAGAACCAGGATAATCCATCTGTCCAGTGGAACGGTTAGGCTTGCAAGTGGTTTGTTCCTCAGCAGATGTTAGCTCATAGAAAAGCTTTTTTACTACTGGATTATTGGTTCTGTTCCTACTTTCATCTCTATGGTAGTCCAGTGTACCCTTCTGGGAGTTCTCAGTCTCATGATTCCTGGCTGTTTCAGCTACTTTGGTATCAGGAACAGTAAGATCTGTGATGCGATTCGGCCATGTGGCCGTCCCATTGGCACACATCTGACCACCTACATTGTCATGGTTGATACATTTTTCACCACCACCAAATGATGATTGCGACTCATCAACTGCTTTAGATCTGATGCTCTGAGCAGCAGCAAGACCAGAAGACCGTAAAGCTGCTGCACGAACTGCTGCAATGCTCCTTACAGATCCTATGTAAGATGCAAGGAAACCAGGGTAAAAAGTGATTTGAATATTGCCAAATTCACTGACTAAGGAACATGTAATCAACCGACTTTGACTTGTGACAAATCAACCTTTAGGAGAGAATCATCAAGACATACCGTTACTGGACTTGCAAGAACCTCCTCTTAGCGGTAAATTTGAAGAAATATGAGCTCCTGTGTAATAAAATTAAGCATGAAACAATGAACTATAATAAGTAATACCAAATCACACATGAGAATTCTTTTTCTTAATAAAGTATAATGAATAATACCAAATCTTACATGAGAAGTCTTTTTTAAAAAAAAAGGCAATTGACTCAGGGATCCATGCAAATTTGTTACAAAAATGGGAAATTCAAAATCAACAGTTTCTTTCAACCTTTCTCATTTACCAGTATGTACAGAATTAAACTATTTACGATGAAAAATTGACGCTAATAAACAATGGAAGCACATAATTTTTTGATCCCAAAAAGTGATGAAAACATCTGCAATTGACATGCTCACAAACTAAGCATATGTTTGACAATTGCGCCTACTTGGTATATAAAAAACATGTCTTCCTACCTAAACCATAGAAAAGATAAATGATAGTATAAATGACCATTATTCTAAGCCTCGCTGAACTTATTATACGGCACATACAAAGTTGCACCCAACATGAACTTATCACATAACAGAATTCATGCAAAATATCGGAACATCCCTTCCTCTTATGTAATTACAGAAGTGTGATATCATAAACATCTGCGTGTGAAAAGAATTTAGTGCCTGTTTAGAGTTCTTAAGTGCACGCTTGAATGGGGAAGTTTCAACCGTGCAATTCAGAAAGGCGAACACATGATCAATATAAACATCACCCAAAAGCAAAAAGACTCAGCCGATGCGTTAATGTTAGGTGGGGAAATTGGTGACTTGAAAAGAAAATTGACAAATTTTCACTTATATTTAAAGAAAATAAACTCATGTGAGCGCCGGGAAACTGTATTTTAAGAAATGAACGTATGAGATATATATATAATCGTCCAAACTCCGATTTAAGCATTTGACGCTATAGCCAAAAATTAACCTTCAAACTTCAAATGTGTTATTTTTACAGTAAATTTGCATTTTTTTTTAATTCAAATTATACAATGACATGGGTAAAAGATTTGATCTTTTTCGTCGTACCAGCTGCCATAGAAACCAAGAAGAAGATCTTTTTTAAAAAAATGATGAAACGAAATAATAAGAAACATAAAGCAAGCAACCATCAGATCAGAAAGCTGACCTTTACTGGTGCCCTCGTCATCAGTCGAAGCATCAGAATCCACCCCATCCCTCAAAACCCTAGCTTCATCGCCATCATCGCCATCGTCAATCTCAGTCTCCTCAATTCCGTCATCCCCAATCTCGCCCTCGCTGTCACCCACAGCCTGAGTCTCGATCAAGTCATTAAACCCATTCTCATCACCGCTATCATCGCCATCCTCCCCGTAATCTACGGCCTGCGTCTCCCCGTAGAGGATCGAGTCCTCCATCGCCCCCTCCGTCTCGATCGCTAGGGTGTCGCCGATAGGGACGGTGCACTGATCGCCGACATAATCGTCGTCAGACATAGGATCACGGGACGAGTCGGAGTCGGAGTCGGAGTCGCCGCCGTCATCGCCGTCGTCTAGTCGCTGGGTTTCGTCGAGATCGGCAAAAGGGGGCATTTTGTAATAAAATAAAAGTTGGGAGCGAGGGGGGGAATGCTGAGGGTGTATATGAAGAAGGGCGGAGGCGGTTGATGGCGGCGATTTTGGAGGGAAACAGGTGATAAAGGGCGAAGTGTGTTCTCCGAGATTTAACGAATTAAAAAGACAACAGCTTTGTGAAATTCAATATAAATAGTCCGCGAAATATCTTGGGCATTTGGTCTAGTGGTATGATTCTCGCTTAGGGTGCGAGAGGTCCCGAGTTCAATTCTCGGAATGCCCCATTTTTTTTAAAATTATTTATTTATTTAACAAATTTAAAATTTTGATGTTGTTGTGAACGGTTATTTAACCGGGTTGGCTGAGATTCTGGGTCATCCTAGAGATTGGCTCATATCTGTGTAAGCCCATCTTGTATTCCTCCATTGACTATAAATAAAGACCTGAGGGCTCCTCCCTCATTAGTTGATTCATAACACGTTATCGGCACGAGACTCTAAATATTTTTTCTTTCCACAAAAAATTTTTCGTTCGTTGCGAAGGCGAAGGCGAAGGCGAGACGGGAGATCCACGAACGCGGTGCAAGGCTTCCTCAATCGAGCGTCGTCATCCGCGTAGGGCTTCGTGCAACCGTCGCTATATCCGGAGGGCGGATATAGAGGTAAAAACACTAAAAACGATGTTTTTAATCATACGTATGATTGTCCCTCCCCTAGATCTCGCAAGATCGATATGGGGACTATTTGTCGCCTTGAAAACGACGGACCGTTCATCCCAAAAATACAATTTTTAGGGCCAAACCCTAAAAAATATTTACCCTCCGGCGTTTTTGCCACCGGCCCCCCCAACCCCCCGCCCGCCGCACCGTCCCCCTCCACCCTACATAGGGGGCGGCCGCCGCACCCCCTCCTGCAGGGGGGGCGGCCCCCGCCGCTACCCCCTGCAGGGGGGGCGGTGGCGCCTCCCCCCCCCCCCCCCAAACCCTAGGCCCTTTGGGCCTTTTCGCAGCCCAAAAAAAACACAAAAATTCTCTCATGTGGGCCGAAGCCCGCAAGCCGGCTGCGGGCTTCGGCCCGCTGGCCGTTTAAAAAAAATTATTTTCTCCTGCGGGCCGAAGCCCGCAGGCCGGCTGCGGGCTTTGGCCCGCAGGCCATTTGAAGAAAAAAAAGCATGCGGCCCGAAGCCCGCAGGCCGGCTTCGGGCTTCAGGCTTCGGCCCGCATACCAGAGATTTTGAAAAGAAAAAAAACTGGGGGAGGGGCAAAGGCTATAAACAAGCCTTAAAAGAACCTTTTGGGCTAAAAATAAATTTTAAAAGGGCGTTTAAGGGCAGAAAATTCGTGAAAAATCACAGTAAAATACGAGACTACTATCGGGCAGGCAAATGTTTTTTTGGGATATTTGGGGAACATTTGGGATGATGAGGGAACCTCTTTTCCTCAGACAAAGAAAATGTTTATTTTTGGCACTTAATCAATTAATTGATTAAACCCATTTACTTTACAACCCATGCATCGTAATTTCTTTTACATGTTTTACATCTCTGGCAAATTATGTGGATATTATATGCGTGGTTGTGCATCATATTTAAAACTTAATAATTAGGAAGATCCTGCGACCGCTCTGCCGTTAGTTATCTAACCTAACGGTGTATGACGTTGCCCAGTGGTCCAATAATTATTAAGTGATTAAATATTTTTTTTATATCCTCATGTGAATAAACTGCCTGTGATGTCTGTGAATGAAAATGTTGATGAGCACAATATTTCTGCATGAATTGCTAAATGTGGTTTTTTTTGGATCGGCCGTTTAATCCCACAGTTTATTTCCCGCACTTTTCTTTTACTTTTGAGAGAAATTGTAGTGAGGAATTTATGTAAATGTCAAAGAGAGAAGACCAACTTCCATGGAGACGGAGGCCACGCTTGAAGATGGAGATATCATATGGGACCCACGGGGTTTCTAAAGTTGTATTTTCATTTTCTTTAAGCTGCAAATTTGTATAATTTGGACTGTGGACTTTTGGACTTTTTCCTGTGGGACTGGCCGATCCAGACGTTTAGCTTTTCGTTAAATATTGCATCCGCATGAAAATGTTTTTTCTGATTAATTATTAATTCGTGCATGTTTGTGCTCTGCTAGATAAATGGCTAAAATTGCAAGCGTTGACTTTGAAGTGCTGGATGCATCATGTAGAAACTATCTAAGCTGTCAGCTAGATGTTAAGTTTCACCTGCGGGCCAAGTCCCTCATCACTGCTGTGACTGAAAAAGAAAATATTAGCGATATAGAGAAGACGCAAGCCATCATCTATATTCACCGCCATGTGGACACGACCTTAAAGGCTGAGTACCTTACGGTCGAAAATCCACTTGAGCTATGGACCACCCATGTGGATAGGTATAAACATCAGAGAGATGTTATACTCCCAAGGGCGAGATATGAGTGGGAGAACCTAAGACTACAGGACTTTAAGTCCATTGCTGAGTACAACTCAGCACTTTTTAGCATCACCTCATGCCTGAAGTTGTGTGGTGAAAAAGTCTCAGAGGATCGGATGCTGGAAAAGACGTATACGTCTTTCCATGAAAAGGATGCGATACTCATGCAACAATACCGTGAACGTAAGTTCACCAAGTACTCAGAGCTGCTGTCATGTGATTTGGGCTCAATATTACATATTTAACCCCCCATTTAGCCCTATTTTATGCTCATGTGATGCTACATTGTTCTCTAATTCATACGTATTTTGTACACAATTATTTATTAGAGAAAACACTTAATTTAAGCACAAAACGGCAATTAACGGAGTATTTCTGCACATTTTATATTTTTCCTAGCTTGGTCTCGATCTCATGATTCCAACGACTATTTATTTGTATTTTTCTGAGATCTGTGCTAATTACTGTGTATTTTTGAATGCAGGATACCAAAAATGAGATGTGCACGAATCTTGGCGGCCACGTGGCCGCTTCTCGCTTGTTCCCGCCTCATCCGACGGCACAGGACGAGCGGGCGACGTGGTAAAACAGCTGTCGTTGGATCTCAATCCAACGGACGACGTTGCACACGAATCAGCGGCGACGAGGCTCATTTCTAGCCGTGTTGGATCGAGATCCAATGGCCGACAGCGACGCAAAACGAACGAAGCGGGCGGCATCTTACGGGGCGACGTGGCAACATTTCGAGCGCACGATTCCGATCGAACGGTGTAGATCGAACTCCGAAATGAATTCGGATTCGTTTGCGGATCGGGCGCGCGGATCTTAAAGCACGCGTGGCGGCTCCCAGCTCAATCCCGCCCAAGATCGAACGGCTGCGGTTTATCCCGCTGTTGGATGCGGGTTTGGGTTCGATTTCTAAGTGGATCTGAACCCGATAACACAACCCAAACCCGCAATGCCTCTATAAGGTATTCCTAGGGGTTTTTGGGTGTATTCAAGCAGATTTTGGCGTATTTTGAGCGTATTGGAGGCTCTTGGAGCCGTATTTCGCCACCACAAAATTCTGTAAAATTCCAGAGGCTATTTTCTTATTTCCAAAGAGTTTTGGTGTCTTTTCAAGGATATTTGGTGATAAATTTCTTAACTTAAACCCCGTATTTGGTGCTTTTCTATTGTATTTTGCTATTGGATTGATGTATTTTGCTATGAAACTTGTTTATTCTTGCACCATGAGTAGCTAATTTCTTATTGTGCATGGTATGGCGTAGTTAAGGGATATGATGCGTGTTTATTTGGTTGAATAATCCTTGTGCTAAACCGTTAAACGTCGTTAAAGTTGTAATCTTTGTTCGTAAATCGTCTTTTTCATCTTCCAAAAGAAGTGATTGAGTTGATGATCGCCCCAAAAGGGTGAGTTTTGATCTCCCCAAAAGGGAGTTTCATATTGTAGTTTTGATCTCTCCAAAAGAGAGTTTCATATCGTATTATAACTTTAGCGACGATCTTATTGAATATTGTGATTTAACCCCCAAAAGGGCATCTTCCGATGAATTGCTCCCAAAAGGAGAATTCATTGAGTTATATTGGGTATTTTCCGGTGAATTGCTCCCAAAAGGAGAATTCATTGTGTTATACTTGTCAACCAAATTAATACGAATCATTGATCCTAATGAACCCATACCATGAGCATACTTTTTATAGATATTTTCTTACACGATTTTCTTTGTTCGTATTGTTCGCACGTCACCATCATGTACTTTCACACCATCATCACCATCATTAGTGAAGTGGTTAGTTTCTCTTTGTTGGATTTCTATTTGATTTGAATTGTGGTTGCAACAGATTTCCTCCCGAGGATTCGACATCTGGACTCCCAGATTATATTACTTGTACGGACTCTTGCGCTTGAGAGAAGCACCTTTTTGGTCCCACCATCATGTCTTCTCATGGCCTAGCAAAATAGAGAGCTTCTCCTCGCCACTCACAATATGCGCTCTCCAGGCACTGCCCCCCTCCCAGAAGCTCACCATACCTCTTCCTTCAAAAAGAAGAGGGATAATAAAAGAAAAGAAAGACCACAGAAAGGGGGACAACAGAAAAGAGCCAAGGGCCCACCACAGCAGCGTAAGAATGAAGGGAAGCGCAAGTTCACCTGGCGCATGAATGATAACAAGAAAAATAATGCACCCCCACCTAAGAGGGACTGTGAAAACCAGTGCCACAGCTGTGGCATGACAAGCCACTGGTCCAGAGTGTGCAGGACCCCAGTGCATCTCCAGGAGCTTTATAAACAAAGCAAGAAAAAGAATGCTGAATCAAACCTGGTGGATGCAAACAATGCAGTCAAGTTCACAGCCAAAGACTTCGAGTCAGATGATATGCTTGATTAGCCAGCTTTATTTATCTTAGCATTTGTAGTATTTTATTTCAAATACAGTACTTTTTGCTTATGAGAGCTTATATGTATTTTGAATTCCATCGAATAAAATTTGGTTTCTTTCTGAAATGCAAATGTTTACTCATCTTTATAGATGGGATGCTCTCATGACTGCTTAGTAGACAGCGCGTCGACACATACGATCCTTCAGAACAAATGCTACTTCCATAGCATTACTCCGTATAAGAGCTCTGTAAACACAATTTCAAGGCCATCGGACATAATTGAAGGTTCTGGGAATGCAACAGTGTTGCTCCCCAATGGAACTGAAATAAAAATTAAAGATGCACTTTACTCTCCGAATTCCAAGCGAAACTTACTAAGTTTCAAAGATATCCGTCTTAACGGATTACACTTGGAAACAGCAAATGTAAAAGAAAATGAATTATTGTATGTAACGTCTCAAGCAAATGGAGTGAAAACCATACTTGAACGTTTTGAGAGCCTTTCATCCGGCCTCTACCATACAAAAATTCGGAGAGAGGAAGCAAACCTGACGGAGCACCTGAAGTGCCCGACATCGGCCAAATTCTTAATTTGGCACGATAGACTTGGCCACCCCGGATCTGTGATGATGCACCGCATCCTAGCACAATCCCATGGGCATAACCTGGAGAACCAGAACATTCTTCAGAAGGGAGAATTCCATTGTGTACCCTGCTTTAAGGGTAAATTAATAACAAGGCCATCACCACTCAAAGTGGATATTGAGTCTCCTAGCTTCCTTGAAAGAATACACGGAGACATATGTGGACCTATCCACCCCCCTAGTGGGCCCTTTCGGTACTTTATGGTACTGATTGATGCATCTTCAAAATACTCGTATGTATGTCTACTTTCAACCCGTAACTTTGCTTTTCCAAAGCTCTTGGCACAGATAATAAAGTTGCGGGCGCATTTTCCAGACAACCAAATTAAGAAAATATGTCTGGATAATGCGGGGGAATTTACCTCTCAATCATTTCAAGAATATTGCCAGGCAACGGGAATAGAAATCGAACATCCAGTGCCACATGTTCACACCCAGAATGGGTTAGCTGAGTCGCTAATTAAAAGACTCCAATAGATCGCACGTCCATTGCTGATGAAATCCCAGTTACCGGTGGATGCATGGGGACATGCAATTCTGCATGCTGCATCACAAATAAAAATAAGACCCTCGGGAGTTCAGAGTCTATCTCCAATGCAACTTGCATATGGAACGCCGCCGAACATCTCTCACTTGAGGATCTTCGACTGCGCAGTTTATATCCCCATTGCACCACCACAGAGGACCAAGATGGGTCCTCAACGTCGCCTAGGTATTTATGTAGGGTTTGACTCACCCTCCATTATAAGATACCTAGAACCCCAAACGGGGGACGCTTTTAAGGCACGTATTGAAGACTGTGATTTTGATGAGACGTATTTCCCCAAAATGGGCCTAGACATCGAAAAGTCTAGTGCAAAGCAAATGTTAACGTGGGATACAAAAAGCTTGACCCACTACGATCCGGTAACAAAACAATGTGATGATGAGATCCGGAAGATCTTACATATCCAGGACACAGTCCATAGATTACCGGACTCGTTTACTGACAACCAGAAGATTGTCAGATCACACATCCCTGCTGCGAATACTCCAGCTAGGATTGACATCCCAAAGGATGGATGCAATCCGCCAGCAGCAGAAGTGGCTGCACCTCAACAGAAAAGAGGCAGACCACCAGGCTCCAAGGATAAAAATCCAAGAAAAAGAAAAATATCCAGAGACCTTGGGACGATACCCCCACAGAGAAACGAGCTCGTGTCCATACCCTCTCCCCTCCCGGAATCCACTGCAGAGGAACTGTCGGGAGAAACTGAAATATCATTAAATTATGTACGTACATGGGAGGTATTGGACAGAAAGAATACAGTCGTCGACGATGACTTCGCGTTTCACATTGCCATTCATGTCGCCGGAAGCGACGATGATAATGAACCACACTCTGTTGCTGAATGCAAACGTAGAGATGATTGGCCAAAGTGGAATCAGGCAATAAAAGCCGAGCTGGACTCGCTTCAGAAACGAAAAGTCTTTGGGCAAATAGTCCAGACACCTACCGGTGTCAAACCTGTGGGATACAAATGGGTATTCGTCAGAAAAAGAAACGAAAATAATGAGATCGCACGCTACAAAGCTAGACTTGTAGCACAAGGATTTTCCCAAAGACCGGGTATAGACTATGACGAAACATACTCCCCGGTCATGGATGCAATCACTTTCAGATTCCTCATAAGCTTAACATCAAAGGAAGGCCTAGATATGCAGCTAATGGATGTTGTGACTGCATATCTATACGGCAATCTCGACAAGGAGATATACATGAAACTTCCTGATGGCTTTTCCATGCCTGCTGAACTAAATGATAGACCTCGGGACGTCCATTCTGTTAAGCTACAAAGATCATTGTATGGTCTCAAACAATCAGGAAGAATGTGGTATAACAGACTCAGTGAGTTCCTCGTTCAACAAGGATTCACGAACAATGAAGTCTGCCCTTGTATCTTCATAAGAACAAAGGGAAAAGGATTCGTGATAATAGCTGTCTACGTAGACGATCTGAATCTCATAGGATCTCCTGAAGAGATCACTGAGATATCTGTAAGCCTAACAAAAGAATTCGAAATGAAAGACCTAGGCAAAACGAAATTCTGCCTGGGCTTACAGATTGAACATCAAAAGGATGGAATCCTATTACACCAAACCACATATACGAAGAAAATGTTGCAAAGATTTCATATGGACCATTGTCATCCATTGAGTACACCTATGGTGGTACGATCGTTGGATGCACATATAGACCCCTTCCGGCCGCTGGAAGAGGGGGAGGACATAATTGGTCCGGAAGTTCCTTATCTGAGTGCCATCGGAGCACTACTATATTTGGCAAACTGCACGCGTCCCGATATAGCGTTTGCAGTAAATTTGCTAGCCAGATTCAGTGCAGCGCCTACACAGCGCCACTGGACCGGAGTAAAGCACCTTCTGCGCTACCTCCAAGGGTCTACAGATTTGGGACTCTTCTACAAAAATGAAACATCCTCTACATTTGCAGGTTATGCTGATGCAGGTTACTTGTCTGATCCCCACAAAGCAAAATCACAGACTGGGTACGTGTTTACCTACGGAGGGACAGCCATTTCCTGGAGATCCATCAAGCAAACCTTGACGGCGACCTCATCCAATCACTCAGAGATCATTGCCATCCACGAAGCAAGCAGAGAATGCGTATGGCTACGCTCAGTTGTCCACCACATCCTGTCTACGACCGGACTGAAGACTTGAGACCTCGATCCCACTAACATGTTCGAGGACAACGCTGCTTGCATAGCTCAGTTACGAGGTGGCTTCATTAAAGGCGACAGAACGAAACAAATTTCACCAAAATTCTTCTAGACGCACGAGCTACAGAGAGATGGCAAGATCGACATCAGACAAGTGCAGTCATGTGACAATTTGGAAGACTTGTTCACTAAAGCCCTTCCTACTGCTACTTTTAGAAAACTTGTACATAGGATTGGAATGAGACGCCTAAGAGATCTGAAAGCTTGATAGCTTGTACAGATCAGGGGGAGTTTGGCAGAGTTTGTACTCTTTTCCCTTAACTATGGTTTTTCCCACTGGGTTTTCCATAGCCAAAGGTTTTAACGAGGCAAATCTCACCAACTCAGGATCCTGAAGTATCCACCCCATGTGAGACCCCTATATGCTCAGAATCCTGAAGTATTCATGAGCAGGGTCCACACCTATGGCTGGATAAGGGGGAGTGTTGTGAACGGTTATTTAACCGGGTTGGCTGAGATTCTGGGCCATCCTAGAGATGGGCCCATATCTGTGTAAGCCCATATTGTTTTCCTCCATTGCCTATAAATAAAGACCTGAGGGCTCCTCCCTCATTAGTTGATTCATAACAGCTGTTTCATTTTAGTGAAAATTAAATTGGGTATCTGTTATGAATAGGACCCATTGGGCCTATTGGGTATCCACCCACATGAGTAACCATTATGAATACTATATAAAGGAGGCGATGTGTTTCCTAGCCTCAACCTTCTCGAAACCTGTTTCTTGTTCACAACACGTTATCAGCACGATCAAGCTCGAAGGAAGAAGCGACGGCTCGTGAGAAGAAGGCGCCCGGTGGAAGCTCCGTCAAATTTTTTTCGCGACGCAGAGTTTCGTGAGATGAGGCGGATTCTTCGGGCATCCTTCATCAAACGTCGCTAGATCTGGAGGACGGATCTAGTGGGTAAGCCTAAACAATTTTCTAGATCTAATACTGTCACGCCCCGCTTCCCAAAAATGTGGAGGCGAGACGTGAGAAGGTCCGCACAAACTTGAAGCCGTGAAGCTCCAAGTCTGATAAGCGTATAAAAACACTTATTATGGCAAGTCCTTGCAAAGCGAAACGAAACAACAATGATAATGAGGAAATGAGACGACATTTTATTGAATCTCCAAATGTCCATAAACAAATTACAATATCGAAGAAAAGCCACCAGGCTAAAGGAAAAAGAGTCTAAGGCCCAACATGGCCAACAAAATATAACATACATACAAGGGTGACACGCACCGACAACTAACATGATTCCTAAAACATAAAGGGAAACTCAACAAGTCACAGGTGTCCACAAGACTCCTCCTCAGCAAACACAACGTCCTCTGCAACAAGCTCTGGCTCGGCAACTAACATGCGACACCCAAAGAGAAAGGGGCACATGTCAGCAAGTCTGAAAAGACTTGAGCAAGGAAACTGAAAGGAAGGTAAACTAGCAACCTAGCAGTTATAGTATGCATGACATGGCGGTTATAACATGAGTGCACACGCAAGGCATGGCGAGACAATAAGTACAAGAGAACAATTATCGGGACAAGACAAGAATAGCCAAGCTACTAACAATCTCAATCATTTCACGTTGTTTCGTAGGTGTTTACGCCCTTCAGCTGAATGGTTCATCATTCACACCGATCGGCACTAAACCCAATTCACGTTTCACGGTTGTTTGTAGATGTTTACGCCCTTCAGCTGAATGGTACATCATTCACACCGATCGGCACTAAACACTACCCCACCCAAAGTTTACGCCTTACAACTGCAGTTGCTGATCAGGCAGACCCCCAGTTGAATGACCGCTTAACCCTTACCCCATCCCACACGTAAACAAGCCAGGGTCCCTGTACATGAGCCCAGCCAGTGAGCCAGGGTTGCCCCGCACGGGAGCTTGTTTCTTAGTTCACAATTCAATATCGAGCGTTGGGGTTAGCAACTCATTATGCTCGCTTCTGGTCACGAGCCAGGAACTATCAGTTTTGTAGCGTGAGCTACACATTCACGATGAACAATCGATGTATGCAATGTCATGAACAGATATTCGCGTACCGTTAATTGTATTTAAACGTGACAGGCAAAATGCAATGACATGAACAATATTCGCGTACCGTTAATTGTAATTAAACATGACATACAAGCATGATAGGGGTGACGGACCAAGCTTCGTTGTCAAGCTAGGTCAATGGCGTCTAGACGGCTACCCTTTCACCGTCTAGTCTCTTTTACGCTAAAACAAGGAAATGGCCTAAGACATGGCCCAAATCAAAGGAGGCAAGTTTCACTTGCCTAGCACCGAGGAAGACGATCACGAAGGTTCGTCTCACGAACGCTAATCTCCGGGGAAGGGAATCGCTGTCATGGAGAAACAATCATCAAACCTCATCCATTATTATTAGGGTTTCACAAATCATAATGGGGGTTAAGAGAATATTAAAGGAAGAACACTACCCGAATGGAAGCGGAAGCTCAACGCCGAGCAACCACGGCAACGGATGAACGATCCGGGAGAACTACCACTCAGATCTGGAAATGAGGGAAAACCTGGAGAAATGGGTTTGGATGAGGCTTTTGGGGATTTGAAGAGGGTTTGAGGTTGAAGAGAGGTATGATATGTGAAATGAGGGTTTGGATGATGATGGATGAGCTTGGGATGAAGGAGGAAGGGTTTGGGGATGAAGGGGGATGATTTGGGGAAGGAGGAGGTTCAGGAGAAGAGAGGGAAGAGAAGAAAACGATTGGGGGTTTATATAGAAAATCGTGTGGCGGCTAGGGCAAACTAGGGTTTCCTGGGCTGATTAGTCGGTCAAGGAAGGATTGGTAACCGACTAGTTGAGGATCTAGTCGGTCGGTCGTTCAACATGGACCGACTAAGAGTAAACAGTAGCTCGCTCAGGAAAACTGGACTATGAGTTAGTCGGTCTGTGAAGACTTGTCAACCGACTAGTTTGAGAACTAGTCGGTCGGTGAGTGTTCATTGACCGACTAAAGGCTGAATTCTGAGAGAGATCATGAAAATGAGAGTTAGTCGGTCTGAGAAGGACTCCTGACCGACTAGTTTAGCATCTAGTCGGTCGATGGTTGTTCTTAGACCGACTAAGAGTAAACAGTAGCTCCTGAATAATTGATTGAATGAACTAGTCGGTTCCAGTTGATTTCCTGACCGACTAAATTGGAATCTAGTCGGTCGGTCGATCTTCTTGAACCAACTAACATGCACGAAAAGTGCCGATTCGAAGCGCGAAGCATCGGGAAGATTTCTATGGCTTCTAGGATCGATTTATACTCTAAGATATGATCGATATGAAGCTCGTCACGAGTGACTTACTCCGAGTTCAATGATTCTAAGGAAGAAGCTAGAAGATCGCATGAAAAGGAATGAAAACGAAAGCTAGGAAATCTCAACGAGATGAATGAAAGCGAGAACTATGGAAATGGAAACCACACAAGGAGAGAACCCACCATCTCAAGCAAAACATACTGATAATTCAATCGTACAAAAACCAGTCGTTACATCCTACCCACCTTAGAATAAAGTCCGTCCTCGGACTTTCTAACATACATATAGTCGCTCTGGTAACTACCCTCAACCAATTTCACATCATAAATTCAACCAAGTACTTTCATTTCGAGTGCTTATATATATGCACTAGAAATCCAATATTACTACCACTACACACATATTTTCACGCACATAGTACACTCATACTTATCATAGTCAATCAATTTCATACACATATTTCAATCACAAATATATAGTCAATATATTTATACAACAATAAACACCTATTACTTACTATAAGAAAATAACCAAGCCTCTCTTATTTGAAAATAATTTCACATTTGTTTAGTCATTCAAGTACATGCAAATATTTCACCATATTTTCACCTCACATATAGTCCTATAACCATATATTGGTATAGCCACCCACAATCGTGTGCGTAACAAAACCAAGCACAAACAACTCAAACACCACACATACGTCATCCATCACTATTCACCACCACATACAATTTATACCAAAGTACATAGAGTATACCCACTCAAGCTTGAGTGAGACTCAAATCATAGCAAGACATTTATATGCGTAACACAGTAACCATACACATACCAATACCACTCCAAGGCATACACATCCACGTATCACATATTTTCACACCATATCCATCCATTTATAATTACCATAT
Organism: Scilla litardierei; assembly: GCA_030789695.1. Lineage (NCBI taxonomy): Eukaryota > Viridiplantae > Streptophyta > Magnoliopsida > Asparagales > Asparagaceae > Scilla > Scilla litardierei. The sequence goes on along the minus strand of CM061137.1, from coordinate 9,636,977 downwards.
CAACACATCAACTACATACAAGTTTAAGAGATGCAATAGTCGGGTATACCTCCTGATATACACGCATACGACATCTCATAAAACAAGTGGTACCAATCAAAATTATCATTCTGCCATCATACGTATATCAATCATACTCAAGCAGAAAATTACCTACACACAACATACAAATGCCAACACCCATACCACTATATACACACCACGAAATCAACACTACGACGACATAACCACTTAACTAATAGGCCCACCAAACTACAACAAGGTTGACACAGGCAACGACAAGCTCTATGGGCTAGACAAAAGGAAAGAACCGAACCTAGATCATGACGAATAGAAAGATCGAAAAACATGGGTTCAGCAAGGACGAAGATAAGGAGCCAAATTTGGTTAGGGGAAACAGGGTAAGACTGTGAATGTTTAGGTGGAGAGAAAGATGCAATGATACCCTTGAAGAATACGTAAAGAAGGTAGTGTAAACAACATAAGTTAAAATACATGAATTCGAAAACCGTTGTACTTCAAAAAGTCGTGTCCTCGTTTGTATAAAATTATTTAGAGGTCGATAAACAAGTTGTTGGAAAACGAGTTTGAGACGAATATACGTAATAAGAGGTAAATTGGTTTATTGGCTTATATAAAATCATCATGAGGAAAAAGGAGATCATTTACTCGAACATTAAAACATAGGTCAGAAATGTTATGCGGCAGTAATCTAAAAATTTTGGAAAAGTTTTGAGATTCGAAGATTGAAATCAGATCAAGTATAGTGTGGAGAATCTAAGCGCATGCTAAAGGTTTTCCAAATCTTAAAACTGAAGAGAAATCCCAAATAAACCATATCGAAAATACTTTTAGAGAAATCCGGATTTGCCAACAAAATTGATTTATATAAGATCTTAATGTACGAGCAAAACGTACGTGGTACCGATATATAAAAATAATTGAAGTCACATTTTAAAAATTATCTTAAAAGTGTGTACGGTGAATGGAAGATAATATCTTAGTAGCATGGAAAGAGAAAAGGATATTTAAACCCATCAAGTTAGTATTAAAACTTTTAAACCGTTTTATGAAGGGTCTAAGTCAGGAATGATTTCGAAATAGTAATTTTTTTTAACACGAAAATCTGAAATATGGAAAATGTTGAGCATAAAATCGACTTGCTAAAAGCCGAAGTCCAAAGGGACTTGAAAAGTTTATTATGAGTAAGCATGAGGTGTTTTCGAATAAAATTTTAATGGCACAAGTAAGAAAACAATTTATGAATCGAGTTAGGAAAATAGAAATACGGTTCAGAATGAAATTGGTATATGAAAAGGGACAAGACATTTATATCGATACGAAGGTATATGCAGAAAATATTATAAACTTCTAATCTAAAAATCTCAACACAAGTTTCGATATTTAAAAACATAAATAATTTAAGTCGGCGAAGGAGCATGAAACCTTACATATATCAAAAGTGTTTCGAACAAATTTAAACTTAACGAAAGAAGAAGATCGAAGATACTTTTAGGGAAATAAGGATTCGCCAAAAGAACGTGTTGGTATATATAGAAAAAAAACTTTTTGAAGTACGAGTACGACGAACCTATAAATGATATACACAAAATTAGTTGAAGTCCATTCAGTTTTGGAAAAATACCCCTAAAGGTATGTACGATAAGTGGTTAAAATAAATTTTTGTATTTAGGAAAAAGGGACGGTATATCGAACAATCAGGATAGTAATAAAGTTTAAAAATCGAAATGCGAAAGATACATTGTTAGAAAAATAGTACAAGATAGTAATTTTAAGATTACGGCCAAAAGTCTTCAAAATTCAAGAACGACTTTGAACTCCATCGAAATTTAGGGAGACATTTTTAAAGAAGTTTAGAACAAATTTAAATTGAGTGAAACTTCAAATAAGGAAAGCATTCGATAATAACTTTGGAAGAATCAAGATTTGCAACGGAAAACATTTGAAAGATCAAGGATAATTGGAATGAGGTGGTCATGTGAATTGAGGACAAGGGAGTGGTTACGGAAACGTAATTTTCCAAAAATTTGTAGTCGGGAAAATGTTTGAACACAACTTGATTTGTTGAAAACTGAAATCATCTGTGACTTAAAAGTATATTAAGGGAGCGCGATGAGTCATTTGAATATCATAAATAAGAAGGAAAATTCATAAATCGAATTTGGAAAATAGAATTGCAGCTCAGGATTAAATCGATTTATGAAAAGGGACAAGATATTCAAATAGGTATGAAAGGTATAGGCTGTAAAACATTATAAAACAGTAATCAAAATCTCGTCAAAACTTTCGAATTTCAAAAATCAATTTAAGTCAACGAAAGAGTACGAGATATAAGTATATACATAACAATTGAAATTCCATTTAGCTTGGAAAAGATTTTTAAAGTATGTCATGCGATTAAAATAGATCTCATAGTTAGAAAATGGTACATCGAATTCTTCCAAAATAGTATTGGAGTCTTTAAACCGAAATGCGAAAATATAAACAAGAAAATGGTTACGAGATAGCAATTATAATTAAACTATTAGTCTCCGAAATCTACAAGGAATTTTGACTCAATCGAAAAGTGAGAAATTCAAGTATATACGTAGCGGGTTTAAAACAAAATTTAAACTTAACGAAAACTTTAATAATGGAAATCGAAAAATAACTTTAAAAGAAATCAAGCCTTGCGAATGGGGACCTTCGAAGGATCAACGATTTTAGAAACGTGGTGGTCATGGGAATCGAGGCAAGGGATTTGGTCGGATGATCAAAGCATAAACACGCCTAGGATATGACTTAGGAAAATCTACGGGAATCTCCTACGGTCAACCAGCTAAAGATTATGGAACTAAGCGCTAAGACTCCCTAAGGGCTAGACAGTGATGAAATGAGTTCAGCTTGGTCCGAAATCGATGAACCCAAGCGAACGGCTAAAGAAATCCTAGGAATCTATCATGGTCAGGGCTAGACAGGAACCACTAAGGTAACTCTTAAGGCTATCATAGCGATCACTAGCATGGAGCCTAACAAACAATCAAGGATCCCTAACTAGCAAGCACAAACTTCTAACTAAGTCTCACTATAGTCCTGACCTAATGGATTTCCTATCAAGCTGGGACAGGTGCTCTAACACGCCTACTAGCCACCTAAGACATAGGAACGCTAAAAACCTAGACTCCGGGCTTATAACTTGGATGTTCTAATTTATTTAATGGACATTCTATAATTATTATTGTTGTTCCGATAGTTCGCATTTGCAAATGGACCTGCATGGGCCACCACTAAAACCTGTCACGTCCCGCTTCCCAAAAATGTGGAGGCGAGACGTGAGAAGGTCCGCACAAACTTGAAGCCGTGAAGCTCCAAGTCTGATAAGCGTATAAAAACACTTATTATGGCAAGTCCTTGCAAAGCGAAATGAAACAACAATGATAATGAGGAAATGAGACGACATTTTATTGAATCTCCAAATGTCCATAAACAAATTACAATATCGAAGAAAAGCCACCAGGCTTAAGGAAAAAGAGTCTAAGGCCCAACATGGCCAACAAAATATAACATACATACAAGGGTGACACGCACCGACAACTAACATGATTCCTAAAACATAAAGGGAAACTCAACAAGTCACAGGTGTCCACAAGACTCCTCCTCAGCAAACACAACGTCCTCTGCAACAAGCTCTGGCTCGGCAACTAACATGCGACACCCAAAGAGAAAGGGGCACATGTCAGCAAGTCTGAAAAGACTTGAGCAAGGAAACTGAAAGGAAGGTAAACTAGCAACCTAGCAGTTATAGTATGCATGACATGGCGGTTATAACATGAGTGCACACGCAAGGCATGGCGAGACAATAAGTACAAGAGAACAATTATCGGGACAAGACAAGAATAGCCAAGCTACTAACAATCTCAATCATTTCACGTTGTTTCGTAGGTGTTTACGCCCTTCAGCTGAATGGTTCATCATTCACACCGATCGGCACTAAACCCAATTCACGTTTCACGGTTGTTTGTAGATGTTTACGCCCTTCAGCTGAATGGTACATCATTCACACCGATCGGCACTAAACATTACCCCACCCCAAAGTTTACGCCTTACAACTGCAGTTGCTGATCAGGCAGACCCCCAGTTGAATGACCGCTTAACCCTTACCCCATCCCACACGTAAACAAGCCAGGGTCCCTGTACATGAGCCCAGCCAGTGAGCCAGGGTTGCCCCGCACGGGAGCTTGTTTCTTAGTTCACAATTCAATATCGAGCGTTGGGGTTAGCAACTCATTATGCTCGCTTCTGGTCACGAGCCAGGAACTATCAGTTTTGTAGCGTGAGCTACACATTCACGATGAACAATCGATGTATGCAATGTCATGAACAGATATTCGCGTACCGTTAATTGTATTTAAACGTGACAGGCAAAATGCAATGACATGAACAATATTCGCGTACCGTTAATTGTAATTAAACATGACATACAAGCATGATAGGGGTGACGGACCAAGCTTCGTTGTCAAGCTAGGTCAATGGCGTCTAGACGGCTACCCTTTCACCGTCTAGTCTCTTTTACGCTAAAACAAGGAAATGGCCTAAGACATGGCCCAAATCAAAGGAGGCAAGTTTCACTTGCCTAGCACCGAGGAAGACGATCACGAAGGTTCGTCTCACGAACGCTAATCTACGGGGAAGGGAATCGCTGTCATGGAGAAACAATCATCAAACCTCATCCATTATTATTAGGGTTTCACAAATCATAATGGGGGCTAAGAGAATATTAAAGGAAGAACACTACCCGAATGAAAGCGGAAGATCAACGCCGAGCAACCACGGCAACGGATGAACGATCCGAGAGAACTACCACTCAGATCTGGAAATGAGGGAAAACCTGGAGAAATGGGTTTGGATGAGGCTTTTGGGGATTTGAAGAGGGTTTGAGGTTGAGGAGAGGTAGGATATGTGAAATGAGGGTTTGGATGATGATGGATGAGCTTGGGATGAAGGAGGAATGTAACGACCTGTATTTTTCCAATACATTTAAATTAAGTATTTAAAGTAATTTCATTTTAATTGTATTTTTATAATGGTTTGTTAGGAGTTTTAACTGATTCCAAAAATTTCCTATAAAAATATTTTGGAGTACCAGACTAGTTATGGAGTATTTTAGCAAGATCGGATTTCATCAAATACCTCTAAAAGATCTGATAAAAATTCGTTTTCAGATATTGCAGTTTTGGGTCAATGAATTTATTTTCTATGCAAACGTCTTCAAAACTTTTTCAAACTTTTGCAGTAGCATCCTATGATCATTTGGGGCTTCCCACATTAATTTCGTAATTTTCTGATATCATTTCAATAGAGAACCAGCAAACCCGCTTTCTAAACGTTTTGGCCAAAAACTAGTATTTCCGTAGCTCAAACCCTGGAACGGTCTTCGTATTCGCCATCCTCGCGACGATGCGATCCCGTGGGTATGTTTTCGTAATTTTTCGGACACGTTTACTAGTAGGGGCATTTTCGTAATTTCGTCTTTACTAATTACCTAATTAACCCTAATTATCTTTTACCTACCCTACTTAATTACTTAACCCTACCTAATTACCCCACCTAACCGTATCACCCCGTATCTACCCCACCCTAATCCCTCAGCTAACCCTCTCCATCTCTCTCAGCTACTCATCTACCCTCTCTCAATCTCTCTCTCACCCTATATAATTAAACCCCCCGTTCACGTTGGAACTCACAGACACACACACTCTTTCTCCCGCTCTTTCCCCTCTCCGCACCTCGGAGCTCCGGCGAACTCCCACCAAGCTCCGCCGTCGCCTCCGGCCTCGAGAACGCCGCCGCCCCGCTGCGCCATCTCCCCGAGCATCCCCCGCCTCCGACGAAGACGCCCGCTAGCCAAAGCCCCGCTCACCGAGCTCCGGCGACCCCCGCTCACGCCCACCGCTTCTTCCGACCCTCCGACGCCGTCAGCCTCGCCTTCCCTGAGCTCCGCCGTGCATCTCCGCCTCACCTTCGACGCCGTGCACCGCCAGCAACCCACGGAAGCCCGCCCTGCAGCCACCGAGCTCCGCTCCGCCTTCCGTCGCCTCCAGCCACCGCCTCCGCCCTCGAAGCCGCCACCGCTCGACCCCCGCTCCGACTTAGCTGCCTTACGACGCTGCCGCCCCGACTTCCCGCCATCGCCGCCCCTCAGAACCCCCTCCCGCCTGCTCGAAGAACGGAGGAGAACGAAGCAGCGTGAGTATACTTCGATGGCAAAATTGTAAATACGATGATTATTTCGAAATTTCGTATTTTATTAATTAATTAATAGTGTTTTATAGTTTTAAATCCATAACTTGAAATATAGGCCCTAGAAAAATGTGAGACTAGCTCCAGAAAATCAGAAATGACATTCTGGACCCAATGGCGCTAGTTTCATCTCAATCCGACGCTTAGTTTTTCTCAGAATTAATTTTTAAGCCTAAAAGATAAATACGTGATTTTCGTTCAAAAATCCGTATCTTCTTATTTTTACGTAAACTAATACTTGATAAAAATATATGTCTTAATACTCTTTGAGACGGTCGTTTTGACACCTCATTTGCAACTTTCCGATGTAGATTGCACCCAGAATAAATTCCTGAATAAATACGTTACTAAATGAAAAATAGTTTTTAAATTGTTTTTGAGCTTTTAAAAATCCTAAAAATTACTATAAGCTTCAGAAAAATATTCCCTCTTGCAGTAAAACTATTTTTATCATATATAGTCTATATAAAATTTTAGAATCGTTTTCGACACCGTTTCAGTCAGTTTTAAAAATCAAAACGATCGAGTTTAATAAATAGAAAATAGGGTACGCTTTAACCAATTGTTTCTTGTGATTGCAGGTACCAATCTTCGTGCACCAGCTTCGCTAGCTCCAACCTCGTCTTGCCACGACGAGCTCTAAAATTGTAAGTCACGACATATTCTAAGTTTAGAAAACTAGTCTACTGTGCTTGCATGAACTTGTGACACTTCACTTATAGCCTCGAACGGCTATTCAAGTTAAACCAAACTAGAGAACTAAAATGAAAGTAATCTACCAAAGATTACTTTGCCAACTTTCAACTTAGGTGGTTGTAGCACGCAACTACCAACTTGGATAAATTGTGTGCTAGCCACACTACCACGTGCTCAAAGCACGGAAGTAACAGCTTTTGGTGTTGGACTTGTCTTTATCCTACTTGCTGGTTTTCAATGAGGAAGTCAACCAGTTGACCTGGTGTGACTAACATGTGGAACATCCTGTGGAACAATCTTGTGAAGAACTTGTACTTGACACGTCACCGGGGTTTCGGGGTAACTCACAGTTGCGAGAGTACGGGAGTGACTAGAGTTCGATCTACATGTCAAGCTGCCTGTGTTTCGGCCTCCTGTCTAGCTGCCTGTGTTTCGGCAAACCATCCTGCTGCCTGGGTACCGGCATTCGTCTGGGTAGCACCCAGGCAAGAGATGAACTGAACGGTCACATATTGTACTCTCCGACTTGAGTCACGTAGTTCTAGTGTAACTTGCACAGTTACTTTCTTTACAGTACATGCACTTTACTTTCCTTGCCAGTACAGTCACCGCACTTTACTTGCCGTACCGTTACTTTCTACACTTGTACAGACACTGCACCGTACTTTACTTTCACTTTGGTCTGCTTTGTCATACTTGTACAGTACCTCTCTTTCTTTATTTAGAATTGTTGTGACTTACCTACGGTTCCATCTCCGTGGCACCGCAGACGACGTACATATGGAAGCAGATGCTCTTGAGTTAATAGCGCCAGACTTCGACCATGAGACCGCAGCTTCCAGAGCTATTTTCAGTTGTGTACTTTTCTTCTTTCATGTATATCTGTTGGGACATCTTGTACGGTATGGATTGTAATAATTGGACACTATTTGGGTATTTTTGTACATCTCTGCATCGTGGCTATTTTGACTTCACTGGTTAACTGCAGAACCTGCGCAATTATCAAATAAGTAACGGGCCCCCGAGAGCGGGTCGTTACAAGTTTGGTGGCCCTACGCAGGTCCTCGCTAACTACCTCGTGAACATTATAGCAAGATCAGGATGTATAATATAAGATACTCAAATTGACCTCGAGTACGGGATGTCTCGAGTGTTCACCTGTATTGGATATACGGGTAAAGTGTCCTTATTACCATCTTCATTAGGTCTTCCTTGACCTTCCTTTGAACTCTTAACCCTTGCTTAGGAATTCGTGTTCCATTCTTGATTATACCTCTCTAGTACCCTCTTTTGCTAGCAGTTATAGTGATTTTTCATTGGTTGGATTATCTACCCACTTCATCACCTTTCCTTCAGTTGTTGATGGCACGCATTTAAATGATAAGCTTCCTTCAATGGACCATGATACCGGTCAATGTGCTTGGCTAAAGTCTGTTGGATCAACCTGGCTAGACTGGGCATAAGTGATCCTGGCTTAGTCACTTCCCTGGCCGTGTCCGCTGGACCGCAAGGACGTGAATCATGATTATGTAACGCCATCGATCTTCATCACTAGCACCCCTTTCTTTAGCTAGTGATGGCCTCCTGATTCTTTTAATTCTTCTTCCTAAATCGCTTTTAGTTCGCTTGAACTCTAGCTACGTTTATTCTAAGGAGGGTAGCATTCAATTTTCGATCACCAGGAGTTCGAATTCGACAACGGAAGCGAATCGAAGGACGCTCAGAAGTATTGGAGGATAGTGCTGGTGATTTTGAGACGAGCCAAACCTGACGTGTAAGTGTAGGCTGTTTGCATCTTTTGAGCTAGTATTTCTCTTCTAGCCCCTACTTCTATCTTGTACCCGATTTTCTCTCTCCACGGGTTTGACTTCCTTTCCCACCGACCACCTTCCTCCCCCCTCTTTATTTCGTTTGTCCGTTTCCCCCCTCGAGACCCGTGCCCGCCGAACCCTACCCTACCTAACCCCGACTTCGGTGCCCCCCTTTCTCTCTTTTTAACCCACCTCCTTCCTCCGCAAGCCACCCCGTGGCTTCCCTCAGACATCACCCCCCTCCTCCTCCCGGCCTCTCCCCCAAGCGAGCTCGATCGGACCCCGCATCGCCGCTCCGATCTCCGATCCGCCGGCCTCACTCGAAGATCCGCCAGCTTCCGCTTCGCTCCATCCCGGAGGCCCTCCCCACCATGGATCGACAGCCAGTCGCAGCGCTCGCCGCCGTGGATCGCCAGCCGCCGATGGCCCTTCGACGTTCTATTTTGGGATTTTTGGCCTTGGCGACGACCCTCGCCGCCACCATCGCTACCGCTGCGTGGCTGAGATCTTGGGAAGCCGTGATCCTTGGGCTTCTCTTGAGCTCTCTGCCTTGGGTCTCACCTAGGATGAGATCCCGTCTAGGCTTCCTCTTGCGTCTACTCCTTTTGGTTTGCGGAAAAGTGTGTTTTTGGTTATTTACTTGTTGGGTGATGTTGGGTGTTGCGAATGTCAGGTATTGGTCTACGGAAGGAATGATGGCAATGGTTACTGGTATGATATTGGCCTTGGGTGTTGAAGTTGGATGTAGGCCTTGTGCTTGGCTCTGGATGAGAGCATGGATCCTGCCTTATTGTGTGATAGTATGGAGATTGACGGAAGAAATGCTGGCAGTGAGTACTGACTTAGAGTGTTGGCCTTGTACTTACCTTTGGGCGGTGATTTGGACGTTAGCATGTGGTTGGGCATTATGGAAATTGATGGTGTTGGTACCCGTGGATTAGTCGATACGTGCTATATTATGAGCGACATCTTTGATTAAGACCCAGTAGCACGAATAAACCTTATGTTCTTCCATTTTATGTGGTTTAAATAGCTTGCTACTGGCTTATCACCTTATGTCCCAAGTTCGAACAGATGTCATCATCATCCTCATTATCATTTCCGAGTAATGCCATTATTTTATGTTTTGCCTACTTGATAATCTGAAGCAGCTATGGTGATAATAATATATTAGTGACATCCCATATTTTCTTATCACATTTCATGTTATTTACAACCTGATTTACAAAGATTACTATCTTTTCTATCATTTATTTGCTTGAGCTTCTTTATAATATCAATTATTTGTTTCAAAAAGATTTTTAAATTCCGAGGACGGAATTATTTTTAAGGAGGGTAGAATGTAACGACCTGTATTTTTCCAACACTTCAAATTACGTGCTTAACGTAATTTTTAACATTTTAAAATCTCTTTATAAATGTAGTCAGGAGTTTTATAACAAAACTGATTTCAAAAATTTCCTATAAAAATATTTTGAAGTACCAGACTAGTTATGGAGTATTTTAGTAAGATCGGATTTCATCAAATACCTCTAAAAGATCTGATAAAAATTCGTTTTCAGATATTGCAGTTTTGGGTCAATGAATTTATTTTCTATACAAACGTCTTCAAAACGTTTTCAAACTTCTGCAGTAGCATCCTATGATCATTTAGGGCTCCCCACATTAATTTCGTAATTTTCTGATATCATTTCAATAGAGAACCCGCAAACCCGCTTTCTAAACGTTTTGGCCAAAAACTAGTATTTCCGTAGCCCAAACCCTGGAACGGTCTTCGTATTCGCGATCCTCGCGACGATACAATCCCGTGGGTATGTTTTCGTAATTTTTCGGACACGTTTACTAGTAGGGGCATTTTCGTAATTTCGTCTTTACTAATTACCTAATTAACCCTAATTATCTTTTACCTACCCTACTTAATTACTTAACCCTACCTAATTACCCCACCTAACCGTATCACCCCGTATCTACCCCACCCTAATCCCTCAGCTAACCCTCTCCATCTCTCTCAGCTACTCATCTACCCTCTCTCAATCTCTCTCTCACCCTATATAATTAAACCCCCCGTTCACGTTGGAACTCACAGACACACACACTCTTTCTCCCGCTCTTTCCCCTCTCCGCACCTCGGAGCTCCGGCGAACTCCCACCAAGCTCCGCCGTCGCCTCCGGCCTCGAGAACGCCGCCGCCCCGCTGCGCCATCTCCCCGAGCATCCCCCGCCTCCGACGAAGACGCCCGCTAGCCAAAGCCCCGCTCACCGAGCTCCGGCGACCCCCGCTCACGCCCACCGCTTCTTCCGACCCTCCGACGCCGTCAGCCTCGCCTTCCCTGAGCTCCGCCGTGCATCTCCGCCTCACCTTCGACGCCGTGCACCGCCAGCAACCCACGGAAGCCCGCCCTGCAGCCACCGAGCTCCGCTCCGCCTTCCGTCGCCTCCAGCCACCGCCTCCGCCCTCGAAGCCGCCACCGCTCGACCCCCCTCCGACTTAGCTGCCTTACGACGCCCGCCGCCCCGACTTCCCGCCATCGCCGCCCCTCAGAACCCCCTCCCGCCTGCTCGAAGAACGGAGGAGAACGAAGCAGCGTGAGTATACTTCGATGGCAAAATTGTAAATACGATGAATATTTCGAAATTTCGTAATTTTTATTAATTAATTAATAGTGTTTTATAGTTTTAAATCCATAACTTGAAATATAGGCCCTAGAAAAATGTGAGACTAGCTCCAGAAAATCAGAAATGACATTCTGGACCCAATGGCGCTAGTTTCATCTCAATCCGACGCTTAGTTTTTCCAGAATTAATTTTTAAGCCTAAAAGATAAATACGTGATTTTCGTTCAAAAATCCGTATCTTCTTATTTTTACGTAAACTAATACTTGAGAAAAATATATGTTATAATACTCTTTGAGACGGTCGTTTTGACACCTCATTTGCAACATTCCGATGTAGATTGCACCCAGAATAAATTATTGAATAAATACGTTACTAAATGAAAAATAGTTTTTAAATTGTTTTTGAGCTTTTAAAAATTCTAAAAATTACTATAAGCTTCAGAAAAATATTCCCTCTTGCAGTAAAACTATTTTTATCATATATAGTCTATATAAAATTTTAGAATCGTTTTCGACACCGTTTCAGTCAGTTTTAAAAATCAAAACGATCGAGTTTAATAAATAGAAAATAGGGTACGCTTTAACCAAGTGTTCTTGTGATTGCAGGTACCAAATCTCGTGCACCAGCTTCGCTAGCTCCAACCTCGTCTTGCCACGACGAGCTCTAAAATGGTAAGTCACGACATATTCTAACTTTAGAAAACTAGTCTACTGTGCTTGCATGAACTTGTGACACTTCACTTATAGCCTCGAACGGCTATTCAAGTTAAACCAAACTAGAGAACTAAAATGAAAGTAATCTACCAAAGATTACTTTGCCAACTTTCAACTTAGGTGGTTGTAGCACGCAACTACCAACTTGGATAAATTGTGTGCTAGCCACACTACCACGTGCTCAAAGCACGGAAGTAACAGCTTTTGGTGTTGGGCTTGTCTTTATCCTACTTGCTGGTTTTCAATGAGGAAGTCAACCAGTTGACCTGGTGTGTGACTAACATGTGGAACATCCTGTGGAACAATCTTGTGAAGAACTTGTACTTGACACGTCACCGGGGTTTCGGGGTAACTCACAGTTGCGAGAGTACGGGAGTGACTAGAGTTCGATCTACATGTCAAGCTGCCTGTGTTTCGGCCTCCTGTCTAGCTGCCTGCGTTTCGGCAAACCATCCTGCTGCCTGGGTACCGGCATTCGTCTGGGTAGCACCCAGGCAAGAGATGAACTGAACGGTCACATATTGTACTCTCCGACTTGAGTCACGTAGTTCTAGTGTAACTTGCACAGTTACTTTCTTTACAGTACATGCACTTTACTTTCCTTGCCAGTACAGTCACCGCACTTTACTTGCCGTACTTTTACTTTCTACACTTGTACAGACACTGCACCGTACTTTACTTTCACTTTGGTCTGCTTTGTCATACTTGTACAGTACCTCTCTTTCTTTATTTAGAATTGTTGTGACTTACCTACGGTTCCATCTCCGTGGCACCGCAGACGACGTACATATGGAGGCAGATGCTCTTGAGTTAATAGCGCCAGACTTCGACCATGAGACCGCAGCTTCCAGAGCTATTTTCAGTTGTGTACTTTTCTTCTGTCATTTATATCTGTTGGGACATCTTGTACGGTATGGATTGTAATAATTGGACACTATTTGGGTATTTTTGTACATCTCTGCATCGTGGCTATTTTGACTTCACTGGTTAACTGCAGAACCTGCGCAACTATCAAATAAGTAACGGGCCCCCGAGAGCGGGTCGTTACAAGGAAGGGTTTGGGGATGAAGGGGGATGATTTGGGGAAGGAGGAGGTTCTGGAGAAGAGAGGGAAGAGAAGAAAACGATTGGGGGTTTATATAGAAAATCGTGTGGCGGCTAGGGCAAACTAGGGTTTCCTGGGCTGATTAGTCGGTCAAGGAAGGATTGGTGACCGACTAGTTGAGGATCTGGTCGGTCGGTCGTTCAACATGGACCAACTAAAAGTAAACAGTAGCTCGCTCAGGAAAACTGGACTATGAGGTAGTCGGTCTGTGAATACTTGTCAACCGACTAGTTTGAGAACTAGTCGGTCGGTGAGTGTTCATTGACCGACTAAAGGCTGAATTCTGAGAGAGTCATGGAAATGAGAGTTAGTCGGTCTGAGAAGGACTCCTGACCGACTAGTTTAGCATCTAGTCGGTCGATGGTTGTTCTTAGACCGACTAAGAGTAAACAGTAGCTCCTGAATAATTGATTGAATGAACTAGTCGGTTCCAGTTGATTTCCTGACCGACTAAATTGGAATCTAGTCGGTCGGTCGATCTTCTTGAACCAACTAACATGCACGAAAAGTGCCGATTCGAAGCGCGAAGCTTCGGGAAGATTTCTATGGCTTCTAGGATCGATTTATACTCTAAGATATGATCGATATGAAGCTCGTCACGAGTGACTTACTCCGAGTTCAATGATTCTTAGGAAGAAGCTAGAAGATCGCATGAAAAGGAATGAAAACGAAAGCTAGGAAATCTCAACGAGATGAATGAAAGCGAGAACTATGGAAATGGAAACCACACAAGGAGAGAACCCACCATCGCAAGCAAAACATACTGATAATTCAATCGTACAAAAACCAGTCGTTACAAATACATATTTTTATGTGATCTAGATATCAAAAATATAATTGTTTACGCATGGATCTAAATTATTAGATCAAAAAATTGATTGTTTATATGCGAAATCAACATTTCTACATCAAAAATCTAATTTTTATTAGATATAACGTCGATTTATAGTCTAAAATTGCCTTTTTAAGATAAAAATCTGTTTTTTAATAGATCAACAAAAAAGGGCAATTTTTTTTACCCTAGCCGCCGGGCCGCCGCCTCTGGCGGCGGCCGTCATCTCTCCTCCTCTCCCGCATTGAAACCCTAGGGAAACCCTAGGACGTGGGGAGATAGGCCTCTTTAGGCCCACTAATGAAAAATAAATAGATATTTAAATTAAATTTTAATTCCAGCCCACTTGGTTTTTACCCAAATTGGGCCCAGAATTGATCTTTAATTAATTTTTCTATTAAAATTTCATTATAATTCCCGAAAAATTCTGGATAAATCCAGAAAAATCAGGGAAAATCAAGGGAATGAGATTTAAGCATTAATAACCCCTTTTGGGTTATTGTGGGCAAGTTATAAATATGTTCATAAAAGGGCTATTCAGCTATTGATTAAGATTTTCTTTCTTTGTCTTTTTCTGATTAATTATCTACGTAAATTATCACCGCATTTTATTCGGAATATTTGATTAGTATTAAACGAAAGGTTTTCTTTCCATTTTTAATGCTAGTGATGTTGCATACATTTCATTGCCTGTTGCATGATTTAACATTTAATATTATTACATGTCTGTGATAATTGAATGCATTTGTAGAAAATTATATGCCCGCTGCATATTTAATGATTTCTGTGATGTACATTTTATTTAGCATGCTAAAATCACTATGATGTAGTTTAATGCATGTAGCAAAACTATATGTCTGCGATGAGATTATTTAAATGCATGCAACATATAAATAGCATGTGTATACATCATACTTGTTTCAATTCAGGTTAATTGAGCATAACTTTTAGTTTACAAGCTTTATAGTATATGTATGATGGGCTCATGATATGACGATATTTATGACAACAAGACGATCATGATTTCAAAAAGTTTAACATCATATCTGTTACGACCTAAAGATCGTAAGAGTCCGACTCCCACCCCGGATCCGCTGACATACCCCATTAACTCTCCCCTTCACGAAAGGGCCGCCACCCCGGAAGACCGAAGCTACGCGGGAACGGGCGCACCTCGCAGCACTCCCCCCACCCGGCCGAGGCATACAACCGCAGTTGCTCGGCCCGCCAGGGGCAAGGCGCTTGGGGAGCGCCCGGACAGTACCGCCGGATATGCTGACATAGGCATGTGCGTATCCTTCCGTTCCAGCGGCCCACAACCCACGACCGAAAAGGGGGCGCGGTCGGGCCGGACAGCCCCCGAGCCGGTCGACCCGGCCGGTCCCCATGAACCACGACACCAGGGATAGCATAGCCAGACCTTTAGTTCGTCACCAACGACAAACAACCTAGGATAAGGACACGACTGACACTAACGCCGCCCGACCATCTGACAAAGCACCCACTGGCAGCTGAGCCCCCTGACAATTAATGCTTTCGGCCCTGACATCCTGACAAAAGTGCACCTGGCCGTTGCGCCGTCTGGCAAAAGCAGGTCAGGCACTCCTGTTCCTGACATCCTCGTCCGAAGCTTCCGCTGACAGCCGAGCCAACACAGCACGTCGAGTCAGCATGCCAGGTCAGCCCCACCTAGTCATCTCCCATCAGGTATAAATACCCCCTTACTTCTTACGAGGAAGGGGTTGGCAAATTCTCTCTCCCAATTTATTATTCACACACAAGAGCAAAGGTCGTCCATATCTTTGTTCTCCCACTTATAGCTCGCCACGTACGGTCGACACACCCTCAGTCCGACCGGTGTGCCTAGCCCCCATTTTAAGTCCTATTACTGACTTAGGCATCGGAGGGGCTAAGGGTTGGACCGCAACCCTGCCCTTCTGATGAGTTGCTCGTGCTGCAAGAAAGCTCGCCCCTTGGTCGACATCAGCTCCTACCTCCCGCTACCCGATCTTCCTCCGCCGTGTCCGGTGGGATTTGACTCCGTGGCCACCCCCGGCGGCAAGTCCAGCCTCTTCACCCCATTAATCACATGTTAAATTGCCAACCTAAACCCTCTTGTCAACAGAACCACCGTGCCCTTGGTTTCCCTCAATACAAATTCATTGTGTGCGAGTTCCACCTCGTAACAATTGGCGCCGTCTGTGGGAACGAAGGGTCACACCCATGTTAGACTCCATGTCGATCACTCGGAACCCTGACCACGGCAAGGATCCCGTGGGTCAGGAGCCGCTCTCTCTACTAATCACCCCGGCGCCCGACCCCCCCTCCCGGGATGGGCACCGAGACTGACCATACTTCGGCCCACACAGTCCGGAAGAGCTTCGAGGCCGTTACTCAGGCGATGGGAAGCTACCCGGCGGCAGGGGCGGAGCCACAGCCCGGCCCCTCGGAGCCCCAGAACGTGGGGCGGAATCTCCACCCTCAGTTCGAGGAGGAGGGGGAGAACATGGGGCTTGCCAAGGAGGTTGCGGCCCAGCAGAAGCTCCTGGAAGAGGAAATGGAGGTCGCGCGGCTGTGGAGGCGCCGGGAGGAGGCGGCCGCCGCGCGAAGGCGTTAGGACGAAGCGGCCAAGACCGCCCGGAGGGCCTACCAGGATGAAGAAACCGCCCGCCACCAGCTCCGCTTCATTATCACGGAGCGCGAGAGGCTAAGGAGGGAGAACGAAAGCAACCTGGAAGTCCTGGAGGTGACGGCGACGGGCCGGCGGCTCGGGGACGGGCGGGGCCCGTTGGTGGCCTGGTCCCCACCGGGAGGAGGCAGTTCGCCTCGCCAGCACCACTCCTCCAATCACCTGCACGAGGAAGCCATTTGTCGACAACTACGCTTCCTCGCCACCGAGCGTGAAAGGCTTCTGCGGGAGAATCAGGAGCGGATGGAGGCCCGAGGGGAGGCGGCCGGGAGGCGATGGCACTGGGAAAACCGTAGCCCGCAACCCGTCAAATCCTCGACCCGGGGAAGGAGCCCCGCCAGGCGACCGCCAGGCTACTCCCCGGGGCGGGAGGACCGTCGACGGCCGAGGAGCGACCGGAGCCAGACCCCCGAATGGCGGAGAGGGGATGCACCCGATCGCCCTACCTATCCTGAGGAGGCCACGCCGCTTGCACGGTGGATCACGTCCGCCCCGAGGCCCCTAAGGTTCAAACCCCCCCACTTGGCCACATACAACGGAAGAGGCGACCCCCTCACGCACGTGCAGCAGTACCGGGGGCAATGGAGGCGCAGGATGTGGATGAGGCGTTCCTATGCCGGCACTTCTCCCAAAGCCTGAGGGACACCGCGTTGGACTGGTACTTCGGCCTGCCCGCGAGATCCGTTGGGAGCTTTGGCGAGCTATCCCACAAGTTCTGCCAAGAGTTTCGGGCCGGGCGGACGAAAAAGAAGCTCTTAGACTATCTCAGCACGATAGTCCAATGAGAAGGGGAGACAACGGGCAGATACCTCCGCCGCTTTCAGGATGAGAGACGGGCGGTGGTGACATGCGGCGACGAGGTGCTTATGCTGGCCTTCAAGACGGGGTTGCGGACTCGGAGCCTCCACAAATCCCTGCTCTGGGATCCGCCGACTAACTATGAGGCGTTGGTTACTATGGCGGAGAGGCATGCGTTGGCCGAAGAGACTCTCGGCACAAAGGCCCTATTTCCCCCGGCGAAGTCACTCCAAGGCGAGCCCCGGTCACACCCTCGGCCAAGGCAAGAAGAGGGGTGACCGGCGCCCCGCTTGCGTCGCGGCGGCGCGGTGTCGTTTACCGCAAGTTTCACGGTTAGTGTAGGGTGCGGGAATATCGAACTCAGGGAGGCGAGGTTGTGCTTGGGTCAGGTAGGACCTAAATCACCCCGAGGGGCGAGCTAGCCCGAATCGGTGGATGGTTGTCACAAAAGGGGATAAAAGCGTAAGAACGAAAAGAAAGTAAACCCGGGACTTTGGTTTCCAACCCGACGAGAGACTCTCGCTGATACGGCCTACGGGTATGGATAGCGATCGGGATTAGGGTCTAATGGTGGGACGTTGCCTCTGAAAGTGGTACCGGCGTCCCATGGGCCCGATATTCCGGTCGGTGCCCAGGATGATACACCGGACTTCCCGGATTCGATCAGTGGGCACTCCCGTGTCCATTAACACTGATCGATCCCGGGAGCACTAAGTCCGCAACGATATCTCCCAACGTCTCATCCTGCCGCTCCCACGTGCTAGGATTTGGTGTCTACGCTAAAGGTGTGAGCTATGGCTAGGGAGTCAACCGCCAAGTTTATTCCCCCTTGGCCCGACGGTCAAAGGCGGTCTTTTTCCCGCCGATGGCAATGAAACACCCCGCGTAACCGTTAGATTCCTACTCCCTATCGATTTCCTAACCCTATGGACGCATCGGGAAGAGCCCCCGAAGGGGTTTCCACCAAAATCCCAGATTTGGGAACTACTCACAAAAATTCATGAAAAAGCAATCTAAATGAAATTTAACCGTTGAAATCATAATCGGACAATTGCAATGCGGAAGTAAAGGAGTAATAAAGACAATACTAAAATTTTAGAAAGATCTGAAAACTTACTTAAGAGTAACAATTACAGCCGTCACAAGGAAATAAAACAGTAAAAAAATACAACTCTCTCGTTTCTGGAACCCTAGGGGTCCTATATATAGATTTTCGGATCAACCGATCGGGTGACAAGTCAACCGATCGGTTGATCCGTTACAGATAAATTACAGAAAACGGCGAGTTTTCACCCGATCTCACGAACCGATCGGGTGAGTTCTTGAGCGACCGGTTGGATCTTGGAGCAGTCGGGTGAACCGGTCGGTTCGACGCCCGTGTCTTCAGCTCTTTTTCTCAGCTACAGATGAACCGATCGGGTGAGAGTCACCCGATCGGTTGGAATTCTGCTCGAAAAGACAGAGAACAGCCGCCCGCAGAACCGGTCTGTGAACCGGTCGGGTGACTTCGTTGTGGGCTGCGGCGGAGACCGGTTGGTGCACGCGTGCATCACCCGATCGGTTGGAGATGACCAACCGACCGGGTGAGGGGCTGAAAGATGAATACTTCGCCGTTTGACCCCCTGGATCACGTGTGACTTCTCCCGTTGCTCCGGGGACTTGGGATATCATCGTAAAACGTCCCCTACGTGGTCGAACTCCTGCATTCATGGACAAACAAAGAAAAGTGAAAGAAAACGGGAAAATATACGAAAACGAATAAGAGACGGCGGAAAACACGGAGACACACAAAAGAAAACGTGCGTGAATATATAAAATATAAGCGCACGTCAAAATCCCCCAAGCTGAACTCTTCCTCGTCCTCGAGGAAGACGAGTGAGAGTAGGGGCTCGGAAGGGGAAAATAGAGAGGAAGAAAGAAAAAGAAAACTCTAAGCCCTAGATCGCCCATCAGAGCCAACAAAATCAAAAACCACTCACCTAGCAAGCAAACGCCAAATCACACCACTAAACCTAGGAAAGCGAGTCCAAATAAGTGTCGTGGGTCCACGCAGTGAAGCGCGAGTGAGCGTGGTCGTGTGCTAGCAAATGGTGATGCTTTCTACGATGTGCTACGAGGCTCGATATACACAAATCCAAGAAATGACCCAAATATCGAATCGAATTGAATTAAGCGGTGAATATAAGTTCAAGCATGCATGAGAATAGAGAGAATTGAAGCGTATCATGCATCGGGGACTCCACAACTAGGGTTAAGGAAATCACGCCACTATAGCCTAGATACTAGCTAAAAGGTTCCCAAGCCAAGTGTTTTCGATAACGACGGGGGTTGAGATAATGTGGAGAAGAACACTCGGTGCAAATTCTCGCCTTCCCTTTATTCTTGGCAAGTATGAAAATATTCACACGGGAATTTTTTTTGGGTTTTGGGTATTTGCATATTTTTTTGGCTTTTTGGCTATACAATCTTTTTCTTTTTTTTTCTTTTCGGGTTTTTCTTTTCTTTTCTCCTTTTTTTGGATTTTTGGGATATTGGCTATACACATGTGTACTCTCCCAAGTGGGAGAACGGTACACGACGAGGGGATTTGCACCAAGTAAAACAAAAAAGAAGTCGAAATCTAAACACTCGGGCAAAGGAGACTATTGTTGCTAAATAGAGCTTAGGCTAAATGGGGTATCCTAGTCCTTAGTTGTGGAATCCCGACGCATGCGAATTGAAGTATACGATATAAATAGCATGCATATAGAAGCAGACATTAGAAGCAAACCGCATATTCAAATCGGAGCATGACAATCTATGGGTCATTCCTGAACCGGTATATAAAGTAAAACCACAAAGCAGAAGCGCACCAAATGCTAGTCACGACACACGACTCACAAAATGCTAAGTGGACCCACGATGCGTGAAATGCAAAAGGACTCGAAATCCTAGGGTTAGTGAGTGTGATTATCGATGCAATGCTAGGTGTGTGTGACTTTGTGGCAATTCATCATAGGATTCATTTCTAGGAGAAAGAGCTAAAGAAAGAAGGAAAAAGAAAAAAGAAAAACACGATGGAAAACGACTCAAATAACGTAGAAAAACAACACAAATGACGCACGAAGTGCGACTCCCCCAAGCTGAAGTTTGCATTGCCCTCAATGCAATATGAGTGAGTACGGGAGGGCAATGAAAATGGGGGGGGGGGGAAATACGCACAGACACGAAAAGAAATGAAAACGAGGAAAACACACAGATGAAACTGAAAAAGAAAGAAAGATCAAAATCAAAATCAAAATAATATGAAAATAAAAGATAAAATAAAATCACACGACACGACACTCAAAAAGTGAAAAGCAAGCACACACACAAAAATGAGAAAAACAGACAAAACACGACAGCACACCAAAACAGACGTCCCCCAAGCTAGACCAGAAAGTGCTAGCGAAATGATATGATCAAAGAAATCTAGATATGTGCAAGGGGTAATCAAAAACAAAAGGGGTGAATCTAGAAAATAACACGCAAATAGTCCCCTCCCTCCGACAGAGACAAAGCGGGGCCCCGAAAAGACAGATGGGCACAAAAATGGGGGGGGGGCAAAAGCGGGAGAGAAAAATCAAGCAGGGGCACCACCCTCTGGGGGTGGTGACGGGGGCCTGCGCTGGGGACCAGGGGTCGTGGGGGGTGGAATGTGGAGCTCGGAGACGTCGGGTGGGTCTTCACGGATGTGGCGAACGAAGCTTTGAAGGAAGGGGAGGTCTCGGTCGACGGACTCCTCGGTTATCCCACCACCCTGCCCAGCTAGGAGGATCATGGCCATGAATCGATCGGCCTGGTCTTGATCGGGGGCAGGTGGGTTGGAGGTGGTGGGCTGAGCGGGGGGCTGTGCGCGACGAGCGCGACGGTTAGGCCTAGGGTTCGAAGAGCTAGCGTCGGTGGGTTTAATACGGCGGGGAGGCATTGTGTAGGTGTTGTTTGTGCGCGTAGGTGTGTGAAAGTACAACGAATTCAACACAAACACAAAATACGACCAACAAGCAAACAGAATATTTGGGAAAAGATTAAAAATAAGCAAAGGAGCGAGGTTACCCAAAGTGAGATGAAGATAGTTGCTCGCGGATGCCCCCGATGCTGCTCGATTGGAGCACGATGTGAAGCCGCAGCGATCTCTTCAACAAGTTCCGAAGCGGGGGGGGGAATGGGGGAAATCTAGGGTTTGTGTGTAGGGAGATGACGGGGGAATGGAGAGAAATGATGGTGGATGGGTAGGGAAATGGTTGGAGAAGAAGATCGAGGCTGATCTTGGGGAAGAAAGCAGGAAGGTGCACGACGGGAGACGAAACGGCAGAGGTTCGGGCGATCGGGCGAGGGAGAAAACGAACGGGTGTCGGGGGTGGTTATATAGGATTTTAAGTCGAACCGATCGGGTGACTTGTCACCCGATCGGTTGACGGTTAGGTCGAAAATCTTGCCGAAGAGATGCTACAGGCGAACCGATCGGTTGACTTTTCAACCGACCGGTTGGCCGCTCCACACAATTTTCCCGAGAACTTAGGGCTGCTCACCCGGTCAGGTCAACCGATCGCGCTCGAACTCAACCGATCGGTTGATATTC
Source organism: Scilla litardierei (assembly GCA_030789695.1). NCBI lineage: Eukaryota > Viridiplantae > Streptophyta > Magnoliopsida > Asparagales > Asparagaceae > Scilla > Scilla litardierei. The sequence continues at coordinate 9,614,817 of CM061137.1, read as the reverse complement.
CCCAAAATTTCCCGATAGTTCTCCCCAGCTCACCCGGTCTTCCACCCGGTCTCTTCATTACTCAACCGATCGGTTCATTCGGGGACAGATCTCGGCATGTATCTGATACATCCCAACCGATCGGGTGAGTTGTCACCCGATCGGTTGGGGCTTGTTTCCTGCAAAAACCAAGAAATTTGCTTAAGTCCCCGAACGGATGTTCTTGCGGCTGATTTTATTTATAAAAATAGATAAAATAAAGTAAAAATTAACGCTAAAAAGTGGAAAAAAGTTTAGAACATGGGTTGCCTCCCATGAAGCGCACTTGTTTAACGTCATTGGCTCGACGCCCGTAAGAGATGCTCATGGTGGCTGATACGGGTGATGCCCAAATTTCGGCATCTCTTTCTCGTTGGAGCTGGAGGCACTTGGATTAGTCAGTGGCTGGAAAAATACTTGCTCGACTACCATCCCTTTGTTCTTGAGATCCGGGGGCTCTTCCTTGGTGTTGGCGCTTCCCGCCATCTTCTTCAGGATTCGGACCTCGTCTTTAGTGAGATCCATGGGCTCTTTCCCCGTTCTCCTCGCAGGAGGAGTCTTGGGGAACCCGGGAGGGGTCGTTCTCGCTGCACTCGGTTTTCCAGCAGCTTCTTTGTCTTCGGGGCCTTCTTCATCTTCAGGATTCCCCAAGTCATCGGGGGGGTTTCTCAGGAGAATCTCCCATGAGCTCTCCTCCACAGCCTTTTCTTCTTCTATCTCAAGCAAATTACACCGGAGGTCATCAGGAGGGTCGGGGTGCTTCATGGATAGTCCCAGGTCAAACTCAACTTTCTCTCCGCCGACGTTCAAAGATAGTTTTCCGTTCTTCACATCTATAAGAACGCCAGCAGTGGCCATGAAAGGCCGTCCCAGGATAATGGGGTGTGTGTGCGTCTTCGGGCATGTCCATGACTACAAAGTCCACAGGCACATGCACCCCTCTCACATTCACGGGGAGATCGTCAACAATTCCCACAGGATATTTGACCGACCGGTCAGCTAGTTGTAGGGTCATCCCGGTGGGCTCCAAATCACCCATCCCTATCCTTCTGTACATCGACAAGGGCATCAAGCTAACACTCGCTCCTAGGTCGACGAGTGCACGATTAATCTTCACAGCCCCGATCGTGCAAGGGATAGAGAAGCTCCCCGGGTCCTTGAGCTTTGGCGGGTTATCCCTCTGGATAAGAGCGCTACATTCCGCCGTCAGCACCACTTTCTCTTTTCTTGACCCTTTGGTCACCAAATCTTTCAAGAATTTTGCATAGGAGGGGATTGTCTCGATTGCCTCCAAGAAGGGGATTTGCAGGCTTAGTTCCTTGACCATAGCGAAGAACTTCCCATATTTCTCATCAATTTTCGCCTGAGCCAACCGTTGTGGAAATGGCACAACGGGTTTATACACTCTTGGGCTCTCTTCCTCCTTCTTCTTCTCTTCTTCAGACACTCCCTCCGGAGTCATGGGATTTGATGACGAAGCACCGGTGTCGTTTAATTTTTCAGTCGGTCTCTCAACGACCAATGGTGCTTCCGGGTTGCTAGGGGGCACTCTAGTAGGAATTTGTGTCCCGCTTCTTAGAACGATAGCGGACACATTCGCGTGCTCGTGCACGAGTGCCAATGTCTGGGGTGCTCCCCTCGGGTTCACCTCCGGTTGTGGCGGTAATTGGTTTTGTGACCTTGCAAGGTTCGCCACTTGTAACCCCAGCTGGGTTACTTGGTCCGTGAGGGTCCGCTGACCCATTTCCAGCTTCTGGTTGATCCTCTCCTGGTTGGTAATATATTGAGTCAAGAGAGACTCAACCGGAGAGACGGCCCTCTGTTGGCCATACTGCTGCTGCTGGAACGGCTGACGATTCCTGGGGGCATAAGTTTGTTGCTGAGGTTGCTGCTGAAACGGTTGCAGCTGACCCTGATTCTGCGGTGGTCTAGCCGGCTGATAAATTTGTTGCTGCGGCTGCTGAGGCGGCGAGGGCTGAAATGGTGGGCGGTAACTGAAATTCGGGTGGTTCCGGTTGTTGGGAGAGTGGGTCGGGTTGGAATTTGTCCTTGGCGGATATGGCGCATTCCCCGTGGGGTTGTAAAATAGTGCGCTCGCCTGATCCAACGGTGGTGAGATGTCACCACCGTCGAATTCCCCAAGGAATTCGGACTCTACCGCAGAAACTTGCTGTGTACCGGCCCCACCGGCTCCTACCATCAGTGCGGAGATCTGGGTCGAAAGCAAGTCGAACTTGCTTGAAAGTTTGTCGACGTCCTCGACTCTGTGTATACCCCCAGTTCTTGGTGTGGCTCTCTCGTCACACCACCACTCATTGTTGGATGCCATGTTTTCCAGAATATTCCCGGCATCTTCCTCGCTTCGAGACATGAAGGAACCCCCAGCCGCGGCGTCCATAGAAGATTTCAGGTCATCCCTCAACCCATTGTAGAACAGATTGATAATCTGCCACTTCGGAAGCTCATGGTGAGGGCATCTTCTTTGCATCTCTTTATATCTCGTCCAAGCTTCATGCAAGGACTCGTGGCTGGCCTGGGAGAAGGAGGAGATCTCACTCCTCAACTTCATGGTCTTCCCCGGAGGAAAGAACTTTGTCAGAAAAGCGTTGGAGAGCTTCTCCCAGGTGTTGAAAGTGTTGGGGTCCTTCCCCCTTAACCATTGCTTGGCTTTGTCCCGTAAAGAGAAGGGGAACAGCTTCAGACGGATAGCCTCTGTAGTGACACCATTAATTCGGAAGGTGTCACACTTCTCCAAGAAGGAGTCCAGGTGCTCTATCGGGCTCTCCATGGGCGCACCCGCAAACTGGTCCTGCTGGATCCATGTCACTAGAGACGGCTTCAGCTCAAAGCTTTGGGCCGCAATAGCTAGAGATCGGATGGCGGAAGTTGACTCGATGGAGGGCATCGAGTACTCCAGCAGAGACTTGTGAGGTGGGGTGTTCTCCTCCATGGATTCGGGATCTTCCCTTCTTCGCTTCTCGGCGGCCAAACGCCTAAGGGTGGCGTTAATCTCGGGATCGAGGGGAATCAAGTCGTCAAGACTCCTTGAACTCCTGCGCATGAAAAACAACAGACACCCGTGAAGCGACAAGTGGGAAAGAAACAGATAAAATAAGAAATAAAAATAAGAAAAACAAATAAGAAATAGAAAAAGGAGAATGCGAAAATTATCGCGAGGTAGGGATGTGAGCTAGACACGAGGGTTCAAGAGATCCTAAAATATCAAGCACGTTGCCTCCCCGGCAACGGCGCCATAAACTTGACCGGCGCCCCGCTTGCGTCGCGGCGGCGCGGTGTCGTTTACCGCAAGTTTCACGGTTAGTGTAGGGTGCGGGAATATCGAACTCAGGGAGGCGAGGTTGTGCTTGGGTCAGGTAGGACCTAAATCACCCCGAGGGGCGAGCTAGCCCGAATCGGTGGATGGTTGTCACAAAAGGGGATAAAAGCGTAAGAACGAAAAGAAAGTAAACCCGGGACTTTGGTTTCCAACCCGACGAGAGAATCTCGCTGATACGGCCTACGGGTATGGATAGCGATCGGGATTAGGGTCTAATGGTGGGACGTTGCCTCTGAAAGTGGTACCGGCGTCCCATGGGCCCGATATTCCGGTCGGTGCCCAGGATGATACACCGGACTTCCCGGATTAGATCAGTGGGCACTCCCGTGTCCATTAACACTGATCGATCCCGGGAGCACTAAGTCCGCAACGATATCTCCCAACGTCTCATCCTGCCGCTCCCACGTGCTAGGATTTGGTGTCTACGCTAAAGGTGTGAGCTATGGCTAGGGAGTCAACCGCCAAGTTTATTCCCCCTTGGCCCGACGGTCAAAGGCGGTCTTTTTCCCGCCGATGGCAATGAAACACCCCGCGTAACCGTTAGATTCCTACTCCCTATCGATTTCCTAACCCTATGGACGCATCGGGAAGAGCCCCCGAAGGGGTTTCCACCAAAATCCCAGATTTGGGAACTACTCACAAAAATTCATGAAAAAGCAATCTAAATGAAATTTAACCGTTGAAATCATAATCGGACAATTGCAATGCGGAAGTAAAGGAGTAATAAAGACAATACTAAAATTTTAGAAAGATCTGAAAACTTACTTAAGAGTAACAATTACAGCCGTCACAAGGAAATAAAACAGTAAAAAAATACAACTCTCTCGTTTCTGGAACCCTAGGGGTCCTATATATAGATTTTCGGATCAACCGATCGGGTGACAAGTCAACCGATCGGTTGATCCGTTACAGATAAATTACAGAAAACGGCGAGTTTTCACCCGATCTCACGAACCGATCGGGTGAGTTCTTGAGCGACCGGTTGGATCTTGGAGCAGTCGGGTGAACCGGTCGGTTCGACGCCCGTGTCTTCAGCTCTTTTTCTCAGCTACAGATGAACCGATTGGGTGAGAGTCACCCGATCGGTTGGAATTCTGCTCGAAAAGACAGAGAACAGCCGCCCGCAGAACCGGTCTGTGAACCGGTCGGGTGACTTCGTTGTGGGCTGCGGCGGAGACCGGTTGGTGCACGCGTGCATCACCCGATCGGTTGGAGATGACCAACCGACCGGGTGAGGGGCTGAAAGATGAATACTTCGCCGTTTGACCCCCTGGATCACGCGTGACTTCTCCCGTTGCTCCGGGGACTTGGGATATCATCGTAAAACGTCCCCTACGTGGTCGAACTCCTGCAATCATGGACAAACAAAGAAAAGTGAAAGAAAACGGGAAAATATACGAAAACGAATAAGAGACGGCGGAAAACACGGAGAAACACAAAAGAAAACGTGCGTGAATATATAAAATATAAGCGCGCATCAAGGGGCACCGAGGTCGCGACCAGCTGACCCAACCAAGGCGCGAACCGGCGTTGCGACGCCCGCAAGATCGCCCTGGCCCGGCGCGCGAGTTCGCCCCGGCCCAAGGCGCCATCCGAACCCTCCCGAGACAGGAAGGCCCCTTGCGGGCGCACTACACGCGGCTCAACGCCCCCATGTTAGAGGTTCTGGCCACGGCGACGAGGGCCGGATTGCTGCCGGAGCCTCCCCGGGGGATGAGGACAGATCCGGCGAAGCGGGATCTCCGGAGGTATTGCTGATATCACCGTGACCACGGTCACGATACCGACCGTTGCTACACTCTTAAGAGAGAGATCGAGCGGCTGATCCAGGCGGGCCACTTGGGAAACTTCGTGGCATACAGGCGGGCAGTAGAAGGAGAGAGAGCCCCACTGGAGTTGCGGGGGCCGGAACCGCCACCGGACCGCGATCGGGGGGAGCCACGCCCCCCCCGGGGCGATCATGCGTATTGAGATGATAAGCAGGGGGCCGTCCCCCGAGGGGACGTCGCCCACGATCTCGGAGGTCGGTGTCCGACAGGTGATGGTGGCGGGCGCCAGCAGCCGGCCGAAGCGGAGAAGGACACACCGACCCCCTATCACCTTTACCGAGGGAGATCAGCAGGAGGTTGGGAGCCAGAGCGATGACGCCCTCATCGTCGAGGCTCAGATCGGGGCGGTCGTCGTCGGCCGGCTCCTGATTGACACCGGTAGCTCCTGCGACATCCTGTTCCTGTCAAAGGTCGAAAGAATGGGGTGGGGGCGTGCAGACCTAGAGCCCTGTGCGGGCCCCATTGTCGGCTTCACCAGCCATATGATCCACATAGTGGGGACGATCACCCTGCCAATGACTCTGGGGGAGGAACCAAGGGTCGTCACCAGGGGGACGCGTTTCGTCATCGTCGACGTCGCATCGGCGTACAACGGAATCATAGGGCGTCCATACATGACGGCCATAGAGGCGCTCCCCAGCCTACTACAACAGGTGATGAAGTTCCGAACCCCACAGGGGGTGGGACTGGTGCGAGGAGACCAGGAGGCGCCTGGGGGCCGCGACAAAGGGCCAGCCCGGCGCAGGAGCCCGAGGCGGGCCCTGACGGTTCTCATCCCCGACGAAAGGGAGGACTTCTGCGACCAGCGGTCGACCCCGGCCGAGGAGGTCGAGGAGGTTCCCGTAGCCACGGATGAAGAGTGAACCGTCTCCATCGGGACCAAACTCCCGGCCGCCCTGAGGGCGGCCCTCGTCGCCTTGCTCCGGGAAAATGCGGATATATTCGCATGGTCACCCGCCGACATGCCGGGGGTTGACTCGACAGTGATCTCCCACAGGTTGAACGCGGACCCAGAAGCCCGACCAGTCCGACAGAAGAAGAGGAGCGCGGGGGGCGAAAAAAAGAGGGCGACCGAGGAAGAAGTAGAGCGGCTCCTCGAAGCCAGGTTTGTCCGACCGGTGGATTACCTGGACTGGCTCGCCAATGTCGTTTTGGTGAAGAAACCCAGCGGAAAGTGGCGCATGTGCGTCGACTTCACTGACCTCAACAAGGTATGCCCAAAGGACAGTTTCCCCCTACCCAGGATCGACCGCTTGGTGGACCAGGCGTCCGGCTACGAGTTGTTAAGCTTTATGGACGCCTTCTCGGGGTACAACCAGATACCGATGGCGGAGGAGGACGAGGAAAAGACGTTCTTTGTCACCGACAAGGGCACCTTCTGTTACACTAAGATGCCCTTTGGACTGAAGAACGCCGGGGCGACCTATCAGCGGATGGTAGACCGAATATTCGGCCCTCAGGTGGGGCGAAACTTGGAGGTCTACATCGACGACATGCTGGTAAAGAGTAGGAGGGCCCTAGACCACCTCGCCGACTTACAGACAACTTTCCAAAGGGTCCACCGTTACAACCTAAGACTGAACCCCGCGAAGTGTATCTTCGGCGTGCAGTCGGGAAAATTCCTCGGCTTCATGATAACGAAGCGGGGGATCGAGGCGAACCCTGACAAGGTGACAGCCCTCATCAGTATGGCGGAACCCCAGACGATCTGGGACTTGCAGCGACTGAACGGCCGGTTCGCTGCTCTGGGACGATTCCTGTCGAAATCTGCGGAGAAGTCGCTCCCCTTCTTCAGGGTCTTGCGCACAGCCTTTGGTGAAGCTAAGGACAAGAGGAAGGTGATCCCGTGGGACGACGACTGTGCGCGGGCGTTCGCGGAGCTGAGGGCTTACCTACAGAGTCCACAGCTCCTCGCACGGCCGGAAGAATGCGAGCCCCTAGGGTTGTACTTGGCCACCAACGAGGAGGCCGTTAGTTCTGTCCTAATCAAGGAAGAAGGGGGGGTGCAGCGCCCTGTTTACTGCACCAGACGGATCCTCCGGGAGGCGGAGACTCGTTACAGTCCCATCGAGAGAGCCGCCTACTGCCTAGTCACCACAGCCCGAAAGCTCCGACCATACTTCCAAGCCCATCCCATAGCCGTCCACACCGACGTGCTCCTCGAGAAAAACCTGAAGAGACTGGAGCGGTCGGGGAGGATGATCAACTGGAGTGTCGAGCTCAGCGAGTTCGACATAACGTACAAGGCCCGGACGGCGATCAAGGGCCAGGCGCTAGCCGACTTCGTGGTGGAATGCACCGCAGGGGGGACGCCGGGGGACCGGCCAGAGCCCCCATCGGCGACCGCGTCCCCGCGGGGGACCGGGGTGGGCAAACCCTCAAAGCCCTCCCAGATGGACGTGGACGAATTATGGACCATCCACGTCGACGGCTCCGCGACGGGATCCGGGACAGGGGTGGGTATCGTCATTCAGACCCCCGACGAGTGCTCATTGGAATACGCCCTACGCTTCAACTTCCCGGCAACTAACAATGTCACGGAGTACGAGGCCGCGGTTAACGGGTTGAAACTGGCTAGGGCGGTGGGGGCGACGAACGTATTGCTCCTAAGTGACTCACGGCTCGTCGTCCAACAAATCCTAGGGAGCTTCGAGGCTCGAGAAGAAACAATGAAGCGGTACCTTAAGCGCATCCAGATCGAACTCCGCAAGTTCAAAAAGGCGGACGTCCAGCACCTGCCCCGCTCCAACAACCTTCGGGCGGACGCCCTGTCTAAGCTGGCCTCCTCCTCCGTGGCCGAGATCGGGAAGGCCATCTACGTCGAAAGCCTATCGACCCCAACCATTGACGAAGAAGAACTGATGTGTGCGGGCACAGTGACGACGTGGATGACCCCCATTATGAAGTACTTGGAGACGGGGGAACTGCCCGAGGAGCGGATGCTGGCTAAACAGGTGGAGAGGCGGGCCCTGTCATTTGTGCTCCTCGACGGAGTGATGTACCGCCGCCGCCGCGCCAATTTCGACGTCCTGCCCTATCTGAAATGCTTGGGCCCGGAGCAGGCTGACCAAGTCATCCGCGAAGTGCACGAAGGCTTCTGCGGAAACCACCATGGCGGTCGCACCATCGCCCACAAAATAATGCGCCAGGGGTACTATTGGCCGACAATGATCCGGGATGCGGTACAATACATCAAGAGGTGCGAGGCATGCCAGAAATTCTGCCGACGGACGACTGCACCTCCGGCCAACCTGATGCCCATCGTGAGCCCGATCCCCTTCGCCAAATGGGGACTCGACATCCTTGGGCCTTTCCCAAAGGCCTCCGGAGGAAGGAAATATCTAGTCATCACCGTGGAATACTTCACGAAGTGGGTGGAAGCGGAGCCGCTAGCGCGTATCACGTGGACGGACATGAAGGGCTTTATCTGGCAATCCGTTATATGTCGCTTCGGGATTCCTCGCTCGATAGTCACGGATAACGGAAGGCAGTTCGACTGCGAAGGCTTCCGTGACTTCTGTTCGGGCTGGGGAATCAAACTCCAGTTTGCGTCAGTCGCCCACCCACAGTGCAACGGAATGGTGGAGGCCGCGAATAAATGCATCTTGAACCCAATGAAGAAAAAAGTAGACGCCGCCCTTGGGGCATGGGTCGACGAGCTGCCGGGAATCCTATGGTCCTATCGCACCACCCACAAGGCCTCGACTGGAGAAAGCCCGTTCATGCTAGCATACGGATCGGAGGCGGTCGTTCCCGTGGAGATTGGCGAAGAGACGCTCCGACTGAAGCTCTTCGACGAAAAGGTCAATGGGGAGGGACTCGGCCTCAGTCTTGAATTGATAGACGAGGTAAGAGACCGGGCCCTGACGAGCCTCGTCAAACACAGCCAGAGAATGGCGCGACACTACGACTCCCGGGTGAAGCCGCGGACTTTCAGGATCGGCGACTTGGTCCTCAGAGACGCCACCTTCCGCCCCGAGACCGCCTAGCGGGGAAAGCTGGCCGCCAAATGGGAAGGGCCCTACAAGGTCGTCGATATCGTCAGACCAGCCACGTACATCTTGGCAACCCCCGAAGGGAACGAGCTGGCCCACCCTTGGAACGCAAAGCATCTGCTAAAATTCTACCAATAGTTGTGAGTTTTTCTTTTCATACATACGAAATACTAATCTACCCGCTTTCCCCAACATTGTTGTTCCTACATAAGGTTTTCAGCGCAAACCTCCGAACCTCTGGGGCAGGGCCAACCCTAGCCACCCAAACCAGAGAAGGGCACGGGCCGGGCTATGCGCCCGCTCCCCCCCTCAAGACCTCTGGAGCAGGGCCAACCCTAGCCACCCAAACCAGAGAAGGGCACGGGCCGGGCTACGTGCCCGCTCCCCCCCTCAAGACCTCTGGGGCAGGGCCAACCCTAGCCACCCAAACCAGAGAAGGGCACGGGCCGGGCTACGCGCCCGCTCCCCCCCTCAAGACCTCTGGGGCAGGGCCAACCCTAGCCACCCAAACCAGAGAAGGGCACGGGCCGGGCTACGCGCCCGCTCCCCCCCTTAAGACCTCTGGGGCAGGGCCAACCCTAGCCACCCAAACCAGAGAAGGGCACAGGCCGGGCTACGCGGTCGCTCCCCCCCTCAAGACCTCTGGGGCAGGGCCAACCCTAGCCACCCAAACCAGAGAAGGGCACGGGCCGGGCTACGCGCCCGCTCCCCCCTCAAGACCTATGAGGCAGGGCCAACCCTAGCCACCCAAACCAGAGAAGGGCACGGGCCGGGCTACGTGCCTGCTCCCCCCTCAAGACCTCTGGGGCAGGGCCAACCCTAGCCACCCAAACCAGAGAATGGCACGGGCCGGGCTACGCGCCCGCTCCCCCCTCAAGACCTCTGGGGCAGGGCCAACCCTAGCCACCCAAACCAGAGAAGGGCACGGGCCGGGCTACGCGCCCGCTCCCCCCTCAAGACCTCTGGGGCAGGGCCAACCCTAGCCACCCAAACCAGAGAAGGGCACGGGCCGGGCTACGCGCCCGCTCCCCCCCCTCAAGACCTCTGGGGCAGGGCCAACCCTAGCCACCCAAACCAGAGAAGGGCACTGGCCGGGCTACGCGCTCGCTCCCCCCCTCAAGACCTATGGGGCAGGGCCAACCCTAGCCACCCAAACCAGAGAAGGGCACTGGCCGGGCTACGCGCCCGCTCCCCCCCTCAAGACCTCTGGGGCAGGGCCAACCCTAGCCACCCAAACCAGAGAAGGGCACATGCCGGGCTACGCGCCCGCTCCCCCCCTTAAGACCTCTGGGGCAGGGCCAACCCTAGCCACCCAAACCAGAGAAGGGCACGGGCCGGGCTACGCGCCCGCTCCCCCCCCTCAAGACCTTTGGGGCAGGGCCAACCCTAGCCACCCAAACCAGAGAAGGGCACGGGCCGGGCTACGCGCCCGCTCCCCCCTCAAGACCATTGGGGCAGGGCCAACCCTAGCCACCCAAACCAGAGAAGGGCACGGGCCGGGCTACGCGCCCGCTCCCCCCCTCAAGACCTCTGGGGCAGGGCCAACCCTAGCCACCCAAACCAGAGAAGGGCACTGGCCGGGCTACGCGCCCGCTCCCCTCCCCCTCAAGACCTCTGGGGCAGGGCCAACCCTAGCCACCCAAACCAGAGAAGGGCACTGGCCGGGCTATGCGCCCGCTCCCCCCCTCAAGACCTCTGGGGCAGGGCCAACCCTAGCCACCCAAACCAGAGAAGGGCACGGTCCGGGCTACGCGCCCGCTCCCCCCTCAAGACCTCTAGGGCAGGGCCAACCCTAGCCACCCAAACCAGAGAAGGGCACGAGCTGGGCTACGCGCATGCTCCCCCCTCAAGACCTCTGGGGCAGGGCCAACCCTAGCCACCCAAACCAGAGAAGGGCACGGGCCGGGTTACGCGCCCGCTCCCCCCCTCAAGACCTCTGGGGCAGGGCCAACCCTAGCCACCCAAACCAGAGAAGGGCACGGGCCAGGCTACGCGCCCGCTCCCCCCCCTCAAGACCTCTGGGGCAGGGCCAACCCTAGCCACCCAAACCAGAGAAGGGCACGGGCCGGACTACGTGCCCGATCCTCCCTCAAGACCTCTGGGGGCAGGGCCAACCCTAGCCACCCAAACCAGAGAAGGGCACGGGCCGGGCTACGCGCCCGCTCCCCCTTCAAGACCTCTGGGGCAGGGCCAACCCTAGCCACCCAAACCAGAGAAGGGCACGGGCCGGGTTACGCGCCCGCTCCCCCCCTCAAGACCTCTGGGCAGGGCCAACCCTAGCCACCCAAACCAGAGAAGGGCACGGGCCGGGCTACGCGCCCGCTCCCCCCCTAAGACCTCTGGGGCAGGGCCAACCCTAGCCACCCAAACCAGAGAAGGGCACTGGCCGGGCTACGCGCCCGCTCCCCCCTCAAGACCTCTGGGGCAGGGCCAACCCTAGCCACCCAAACCAGAGAAGGGCACGGGCCGGGCTACGCGCCCGCTCCCCCCTCAAGACCTCTGGGGCAGGGCCAACCCTAGCCACCCAAACCAGATAAGGGCACGAGCTGGGCTACGCGCATGCTCCCCCCTCAAGACCTCTGGGGCAGGGCCAACCCTAGCCACCCAAACCAGAGAAGGGCACGGGCCGGGCTACGCGCCCGCTCCCCCCCTCAAGACCTCTGGGGCAGGGCCAACCCTAGCCACCCAAACCAGAGAAGGGCACGGGCCGGGCTACGCGCCCGCTCCCCCTTCAAGACCTCTGGGGCAGGGCCAACCCTAGCCACCCAAACCAGAGAAGGGCACGGGCCGGGCTACGCCCCCGCTCCCCCCCCTCAAGACCTCTGGGGCAAGGCCAACCCTAGCCACCCAAACCAGAGAAGGGCACGGGCCGGGCTACGCGCCCGCTCCCCCCCTCAAGACCTCTGGGGCAGGGCCAACCCTAGCCACCCAAACCAGAGAAGGGCACGGGCCGGGCTACGCGCCCGCTCCCCCCCGCAAGACCTCTGGGGTAGGGCCAACCCTAGCCACCCAAACCAGAGAAGGGCACGGGCCGGGCTACACGCCCGCTTCCCCCCTCAAGACCTCTGGGGTAGGGCCAACCCTAGCCACCCAAACCAGAGAAGGGCACGGGCCGGGCTACGCGCCCGCTCCCCCCCTCAAGACCTCTGGGGCAGGGCCAACCCTAGCCACCCAAACCAGAGAAGGGCACGGGCCGGGCTAGGCACCCGCTCCCCCCTTCAAGACCTCTGGGACAGGGCCAACCCTAGCCACCCAAACCAGAAAGGGCTACGCGCCCGTGATCCTTGAAAAATCAAAAGAAGACAGGGGCACATAAACCGGGACGAAATGGCGTCAGTTCCCGAGGAGGCGGCCCCGATGTGACTCGACGAAACGAAAGGACGCTCGAGAAATACGCCACCATTAATGGTACACTCCAAAAGAGGTTCCGTAAGAGCCACCTGGCAAAAGCAGTTTCCCACGGGCATGAATCCGAGGAGCCCATTAATAACACCAACTCATCGCAATAAATATGGAGGAAACCGTCAGCAAGATCCCCCTATAAAGACACCACTCACCCTTCCGAAAGAAAAAGGACAACGAGTCAGAAGACATGAGAAATCGGCACTTATCCCCCCCACCCTCAAACCCAAGTTGCGAGGCGTGGGGGGAGGCGGCCCGATCATCAAGACCCCCCGCCCCCAGGTCAAAAACCACAGCAAGACGGCTTCCCTGGTGAGTCCCCTCCAGTGCTTCTACCCGACCGAGGAGACCTTGCAACACTTCAGCACAGAGGGCGGTCGCTCACCTATGCGCCAAGAACAACTCGAGTTAAAAAGGCCCACCCGGCAGAAGGTGACCCCTTGATCCGGAGGTCGTTCACCGCAGGCGAGGACAGCTCTATAGCCCACCCCAGGGCCGGATCTTACCCCACAACGGGCGATAATCTAAGTACTCGTATACAAGCCATAGAGCAGTTCATGTAAATTTAAATGAAAACATTCATCCTTGTCAGATTCGCTTTGATTTTCTGAGAATGCCATAGCGTGAAGCGATCCCCCTGCCAAGTGCCGGGCGAGCTCACCACCCCTCGCGGCGTGGAAAGTAGGAACAGCGCATCGCACTCCCCGGACTAGCTTAGGACGCCCAGTAAGTTTACACCCGCAGTTCGAACCCCTCGATACTACGCTTCGAACCAAGACTCCTCGTCAACTAAAGACAACAACTTTCGGTCAAAGGGGAAAGAGGTGAGCTAAGGCCCGCCCTGCGGGACCACCTACGCCCGAGAGGCCAAATCATGATAAGGCGACAGGTCTCATCCCGAACCTATTCGACAATTCCCCGCCCCGACCAAAGACAACACAAACCATCAACATCCCCTTCCCCCAGACCGCGCGCTCTCGGACAAGGGCATGTTGGGGGCATAATTAGTAAGTAACTGTGTAACTCACGCAAGAAACCAAAATAGGCAACCCCAGCGGTAAAACACGGCGAAGACCGACGTTCCCGTAACGCCTCGGTTCAGACCACCCAGCAACCAACTACCCAGGGCCGGCCCCCCAAACCACATCTGGATTCCCCCAGATTAGGCCCAACATCCTCAAAAACTCAGCCCGGGGGACAAGGACAAGGACACAGGACCCGGGACGGACCGGTCGCAAGCCAGAAATCGCGAAACAATACCTGTCGAATACACGCCTAGTCTCGACAAGGCAGCGCCATGATGCGATTCGACGTATCAAAAGGACGCTTGGACGACACGCCATCAGCAGCAACACGCCCCCCGAGAGGCCAGAACAGACAACCCGTGTCGGGTACCGCCAGGAAAAAGCGGTTCCCAAAGCGCGTGATTCAGCGGGGCCCATTAATGGCACTAGTCCCTCACATTATCCACGGAAAACCCTACCGCAGAATCACACTATAAGTACCCCCCTTTAGAAGTTAGGGGGGAGATATACGAAAGGGATTCGCATCCCCTCACACCAGATATGAAACGGCCCCGAACGCCCCCACCGAGCTACGAAGAAGGCCGGTGATCACCGACGGGCCTCACTTCCCCCGACGGTGACCGCCTCCACTCCGCGACCCCTGATAGGATATTCCCCTTACACAGGGGAGGCCCCACCCGTCAGCCTTCCTCCTGCTCGTTACCAGATTAAACGGCAGGTTCGGAAGACTAACCGCGGGCCGCCACACCCCAATTAACACCCACCCTACGGCGATCCCTACCGGGCGTGAGGGCGGAAACCCCCAACGGGCCTCCCAGCGCCCCACCTGCCTGCCGACCCCCAACCTTCCCCGCGACGCCGGCCCCTCGGACTCCCCCGGGGAGGGCGATGCCACCACCGCTACCTCGTCCTCCGCCTCCACCAGTAGTTCCCCCTCGGTGCGCGGGATCCCTGGCGAGGTCGGGCAACCCTCCAGCGCGGTGACGGCAAGACAGAACGCGAGGAAAGGGAAAGGAAGAAGGTCCACCCGACAAACGAGGGTCAGCCCCCCGAAGGGGGGACCACCACGGGGCGGCATCCCTGATTAAACCAAACGGTGATTCACAGCTCGTCAATTCGACCCCGGACAAGGAGGCAGAAGGGATTCAGCGGTCGGTAAAAAGGAAGACCGCCCCGCAGCGGGGATCTGCTCACCCCGATGTAGCGGGCGACGAGTGTAAACAACCTCCCGTCCCAACCGCAGGTTTGGTCACACCTGCCCTATTGTTGTAAATATCATCTAGATCTCCGGTAAAGGTTGATGAATAATATTCCTCCTTACGGACTCCTCCCCCTGAGCCCAAGCGCACAACCGCGGGGAGGTCCACCAGGCACAGTGCGGCTGAAGCCCCGCGAAAATTACAAACACGTCTGGTAAACACATCTCAGCAAGAACCATAACCTTCTCAAAAAGTCGGGCTCCCCCAAAATCCGACCCAGCCGTCACATACAACGGCACGTCGTTATAGGGCAACGCCCCGCTTGGTTCCCACTCGGGATGAGACCTCGTGATCCCGCAACAGCGAGCAATACCCCGCGGGAGCGGCGTCGCCACCCCTGAGCTTGGATCCGAGTCCGAGTCAGGTTAGAAGGTAATGTTACGCCATCTGAGCCAAGCCGGGCTTCCGCCTCACACTCAAATGCCGGGGGCAATTGTTACGACCTAAAGATCGTTAGAGTCCGACTCCCGCCCGGATCCGCTGACATACCCCATTAACTCTCCCCTTCACGAAAGGGCCGCCACCCCGGAAGACCGAAGCTACGCGGGAACGGGCGCACCTCGCAGCACTCCCCCCACCCGGCCGAGGCATACAACCGCAGTTGCTCGGCCCGCCAGGGGCAAGGCGCTTGGGGAGCGCCCGGACAGTACCGCCGGATATGCTGACATAGGCATGTGCGTATCCTTCCGTTCCAGCGGCCCACAACCCACGACCGAAAAGGGGGCGCGGCCGGGCCGGACAGCCCCCGAGCCGGTCGACCCGGCCGGTCCCCATGAACCACGGCGCCAGGGATAGCATAGCCAGACCTTTAGTTCGTCACCAACGACAAACAACCTAGGATAAGGACACGACTGACACTAACGCCGCCCGACCATCTGACAAAGCACCCCCTGGCAGCTGAGCCCCCTGACAATTAATGCTTTCGGCCCTGACATCCTGACAAAAGTGCCCCTGGCCGTTGCACCGTCTGGCAAAAGCAGGTCAGGCACTCCTGTTCCTGACATCCTCGTCCGAAGCTTCCGCTGACAGCCGAGCCAACTCAGCACGTCGAGTCAGCATGCCAGGTCAGCCCCACCTAGTCATCTCCCATCAGGTATAAATACCCCCTTACTTCTTACGAGGAAGGGGTTGGCAAATTCTCTCTCCCAATTTATTATTCACACACGAGAGCAAAGGTCGTCCATATCTTTGTTCTCCCACTTATAGCTCGCCACGTACGGTCGACACACCCTCAGTCCGACCGGCGTGCCTAGCCCCCGTTTTAAGTCCTATTACTGACTTAGGCATCGGAGGGGCTAAGGGTTGGACCGCAACCCCGCCCTTCTGACGAGTTGCTCGTGCTGCAGGAAAGCTCGCCCCTTGGTCGACATCAGCTCCAGCCTCCCGCTACCCGATCTTCCTCCGCCGTGTCCGGTGGGATTTGACTCCGTGGCCACCCCCGGCGGCAAGTCCAGCCTCTTCACCCCATTAATCACCTGTTAAATTGCCAACCTAAACCCTCTTGTCAACAGAACCACCGTGCCCTTGGTTTCCCTCAATACAAATTCATTGTGTGCGAGTTCCACCTCGTAACAATATCCACTTTGACAAAATGAACCTGAAGTTCAAAATCAAATCAAAAGTCAACACCCTTTCACCCTAATAAAATAAATATTAACAAATACGATGGATTATGCGAAAACCATTTATGCGATCTTTTTAGAGATGCGCATTTTGCGGTAAATAGACATCCCATACTTATTATCTATATAATCGAATATTGACACCAACAGTTGTCATAACACCGCTAAACTCTTTTAGAGTCATCTTACTTTACAAGGTATGATTCTTGAATCTAACCCTTACTTTTAAGTGTACACCCGAAGTCGTGACTTAATAGATAAGTGAGAAATTATAAATTTCGTAGCCACGTATTTGTTTTCCCTCTGAGCATGATAAACTATCCACTTAAAATTTGAACGACTCAAGAAAATGGCCTGAAGCTATACTCGAGCATTCAAATAAACTTTTAAAAGTCTCTAATTAAGTAGAAAAGTGGAAGCATAAAATAATTGGCTCAAACCCCTGCTTATGTCTTCTTAGTAAGACTAATTTTCATTTTCCTTTATAAATAAGGAAAACTTAAAACATGGGAGTCTTGAATAAAATGAGATAGGGAAGATATGATACACCTCGACATGGATTAAGCAATGGCAAACCAATTTCAGACCAGAAGTTCTGATAAGAGCCATAATGTTCTTGCAAACATGAATGTGCATTAACTTATGCCATATAAAAATGCATACATATCTAGTCTAAACGACGAAAGTCAAATTGACCTCATGTATATTTAGCTACTCTCCGAGGACAAATAAACTTTGAAATCAAATTTAATATGTTGTCATAACATAAGTCTTAATGAGCATAATTATAGTTGTATGTTTTCAAGAGTACACATCACACTATGTCACTTGTTGACTTAACAAAATCATCAGTTATTCTCTTGTAGTTTTAATACATTTTATTTTACTGCGAATGATTTGCTATCTTGAATACCCCTAAAAATAAAATGAGGATGCCATATACTCTCTGAAACTTATACAGTTTCAAAGGATATTCGTCAAAACGAAATCCCTAATGACTCAAGAAATAAATGAAGGCTGAAGTTTTGTCCAAAATAATCTGCACAATAGTCAATGTGAAGATGTAATCCTTCACAGTTTGAACACAGTTCAACTATTACAGGACAAAATTAACTTGAGCATTTTAATGGACTTTTCAAAAGTCCCACATAAATTCAAAAAGAGGAATTAATTTGGAACACCAGAAGTGTCCAGAATTGACCAACTTTGAATCGATATCACCTTGGATTGATGATGCAAGACATAATTAAGCAGACGAACCCGAAAATTCTTCAAAAAGGGTGAAACTTTCATTGTCACATTCAAAAGGGAAAAATGATTATGAGATCATCTCCATTCACATGGACATTGACTCTCCCCACTTCCTCAAACGAATTTAAGATGATATACCATCATCATTAATGATAATGAAGACCTTTAGATCTCTTGAGAGTATTTAAGGGATATAAATAGGCTTTGTTCACTCACTTAATATGACTGATGATGTACCTTTGGTGTACTCATCAATATATCCTCTAAAAATGGTCATTATCCAACTACATTTTTTAAAGAAAAAAATGATGGTAACATTGGATAAAAATAGGAAATCATAAATATTTAGCAACAGTGGTTGCGTACACTCAGCTAAACATACCATTAGAATCTTTTTATACGAGTCTGATCAACTCCATATAAATATTTTCTAAGAATGAGTTTAGAGCACATCTTAAAGATGGTATATCCGCAACGCTGTGTATGTGTTTCTGAAACAACACTACATAAACCGTCATGATGCCATAAAGAGAACACATTCATCAGGACTAACCAACTTTGATGAATAAATCTCGTATGAGTAAGGCATTAGTACACATCTTATAGTTTGTGTGTTGATGGTAATAATGATCCTGAAGATCCTTCAATTCCCAATTTGGTCCAAATCATCTATGAGCCTGAAGCTCAAATTGACCATTTAAAACGTAAATACATATGATCTGATTATAATCAGACTGATAATTTAAATATTGTCAAAACTTTCACATCCCTGCTACTAAAATCCAGCTAGGATTGACATACCAAATATAATGGATGCAATCCACCAGTAGCAGAAGTGGATGTCCTTAAGATATGAGAGGACATACCACTAGGCTCCAAAGAGAGAAATCTACTTCTGGAGACCTAAAAAGCAATACCACCACAGGAAAGTGAGCTCAAATCCAGAACCTTATTGCAACTTGGTTGCTAAGGACCAATTCTGGATCTGTCCATATTCTTTACCCATCCCAGAACCTTCACTTCTTTAACGCGTCATGAAGGAGACACCCCTGGGAGAAATCAAATGGTTATAGTACGTACGGGGTGAGTTTTGGGCAAGAAAGAACACATTTTATCGACAATTCTCTCATATTTCACTTTTCCAGTTAAATAAAAAATATCGATTCCACAACTCTGCTTTGCCTGAAGCAAAGATAGAGATTTGACCAAATTATAATAATGTGGAATGAGGCAATAATAAGGTGAGCTGGACTCACTTAAGAAATATGAGGTGTATGGACCTAAAGTCCTGATATCAAAAATGATATCAAATCCTGTGGGATAACTGAGTATTGAAGGAGAATTAAAATAAAATCGTTAGCTATAAGCATTTTAATTTGCTATAGCTTTAGAGTTATAAATGGCTCAAACCAGGAAGTAATCAAGTAAGATGAGCTGAACTCACTCACAAGATGAATCTGATGCATCGACTGGTTTATGTCAAGGCGTAACCCAACGAATGACAAAAAGAGGGAATTTTTGGTTGATGTTGCTATTGGCTGTGACAACATTACCGATATAAAATTTCTTCAACTGCATGTACACATTTTTTCTTTACTTTACTTTCGTTTTGAGACATATATTAAAGGAAAGACAACCTAGATGGAAATCCTTAAATGACTCATACTAAAAGGTTGTTGTTTGCACCTCTTAAAAACAGTATTGTTCTTAAGAGAGCAAATTAAAAGAATTGAGATTATTTTAATAACTCAAAATATTATCGGATCTCCTGAAAAGAAAATACCGAAATATCTGTTAAAGCCTATCTATCAGATATGATATGATATGAAAGTCCTAGCTAAGCATAAATTCTTGGCTTACAGAATACAATCATCCTAAAGATGAACTATCATCCTGAAGATTACATTAATCATCCTGAAGATGAACTATTATCCTGAAGATGACATTAATCATCCTGAAGATGAACAATCATCCTGAAGATGAACTATTATCCTGGAAATGAACTATCATCCTGAAGATGACATTAATTAATCATCCTGAAGATGAAAACTTCATACAATGACGATTGATGAAGAAACATTAAAATCATTCTCCACTAAATACACCTATTTGGTTGTATGGATATACATTAAAAGACCCCTTTCCGGTAGATGGAAGAGGGGAAGAATATACAAGGTCCAGAAGTACCTTAAGTGTCTTTGGAACACTCTTTTACCTGATCAACTGCATGCGTCTTTTTTGGGCGTTAGCAGTATAGCTATTAGCCAGGTACAATGCATCGCATGCAGCGCATCACTGGACCTGAGATATGTAGCTTCAGCGCTATCTCCAAGGGTCGAGAAAAAATCCTCCATGTTAAATGTATTTGCATATGCAGGTTACAGATCATCGCGATGAATAGTATAAACGGGACGTCCACCTCCTGAAGATCTACACAGAATCCTCCCAGGTCTACATCCTTCTACCATCCCGAGAAGCTCATCACCCAAGGAGCAGTTCAAGAACATACAAAGCCATGTCCTGAAGTTCCTTTGCAGACAATGACGATTGAGACGTGGAGCTGTCTACCAAGTTCGCAGCACTCCTTTAGTTTCAGCTACTGCCTTATATAAGTGAAACTTGTATAGATGAGTGATGTCTGTACTTTACTTTTGCTTTCGGAATGTTGTAGATGAGATGGATGTATATACACATATGAGATTAATGATAGATATATAGGATATCTGCAAGTCTGAAGCTTGATCAGATAAGGGTGAGTCAACTGTAGAGTTGTACTCTTTTTCATTGGCTAGTGGTTTTTCCCACAGGGTTTTCCATAGTCAATGTTTTAATGAGGCAACCACATTGACTCTGGATCCAGAAGTATCCACCCCTCGACACATCCCCAAATCAGGGGAGTTATGGAGTGCTGTACTCTTTTCCCTTCGCTATCGGTTTTTTCCCACAGTGTTTTCCATAGCTAAGGGGTTTTAACGAAGCAGTTACCCTTAACTTGGATCTAGAAGTATCCACCCTTTAAGATACTCATTAGTACTAATGAATCATTCAGTATTCATAAGTCGAGTATACCACGTTGGTTGGACAAGGGGAAGTGTTATGAATAGGACCGATTAGGCATATTGGGTATCCACCCACATGCGTAACCATTATGAATACTATATAAAGGAGGCTAGTGGTTTCCTAGCATCAACCTTCTCCAAACCTATTTCTGCTTCATAACAGTATCCATGTTCTTTCTTCGATTCCAGTCCAACACGTTTTGTTCTGTAATTTCCCAGAATCAAAATTATGAAGAGAAGAAGCAAAATGGCAAAAATAAAATAATGAAGGGGCATTCCGAGAATTGAACTCGGGACCTCTCGCACCCAAAGCGAGAATCATACCACTAGACCAAATGCCCGAATTGCTAACTGCTTTGAAAACATTTTATTAGATATATAAATATTTGGACACCATCCCTTAATGAATCTTGATCGACAAAAACAGTAATCTTCACTGAAATCTTAATTGAATCGGCAACTAACTTCCTCTGAAAAATGAGTTCTCGGAGCACAAGCAGTCAATTTACAACGACAATAGCAGGCGAAGTTCAGGACTAGCTACAAGCACAAGCACGACATATTCTTGAAAATCTTGGGAAAACAGTAATAAGATGCATGAGCTTCAGGCCAAAAAAAGCCATCAAGATAACGTGTAAAAACACAAACGCCCTCTCCAAAATCAAAGAATTGACATTTGGGATAATCAAAGAACTCATCCGGATGCTCAAAGCAAGAACTAATTCCCTTCTCTGCGTTCCCATCAAATAAGCAACCTGCAAGAGACAACCAATCGAAAATAGCACAAACGAATACGGAAAACATGTGAAAATACAGGGAACTGCACCAGTAACATAGCTCGAATCCAAATTCGATAGAACGTTCAACATAAGATATCGCACCAACTAAAATGGAGATTCAATTGAAGACTTGCGTATCAAACTCCAAAGCCATAAGAACAAAGCACAGAAAACATTGAACATAAAGCTTATGAAGGAGCATACACCTGTGACTTCGGATAAAGATATTTTTATAGAATGGAAGTCATCCCCCTGCGGTTTAAACACAAGATTTCATAGAGACCTACAGCCATATGACTTCCAACCAAGTTCATTCAGTGTAGTAACAACCAAGAAGCTCAAGAGACCTCTGGTTTTCAGCTCAGATGTATTGAATTCCTATTCTAAAGCCAAAAAAAAAGTTACATAGAACTAAATATGTGGCACTGACGCAGAATCGAGTTCCCAATAGCCTCGCAGGGCACCGTCTACTTCACTTGTTAGCCGGAATGCAGGAATTTGATGTGAGAATCTCAAATTTTCCATCAACGGTATCTCCATCGTGTGCTCACCGTCTCCTTTCATTTCAGGCATGAATACGGCATTATAATCAGCGACCTTGGACAAGAGCAGAACTTTCACCACAGAAACAGCAACTTCAAGGATTTCAACCACTTGATATTTGCATTCCCCCAAGGATGAACTCGTCCAGCCCACGTTCCAATCCTTGTACAATGCCCAAACCTCACCGCTTCTTGGGTAAATATCATACTCACCCCCCGAATCCCCGGCAGGTTCGGCATACACCAGATGAGAGAAGGCATTGGGTTCGAAGGTTGCTGTCTTGCGTGTAACTTTGAACCTTCCACATGTAGCTGGCATCTGTTTCCGCCTCCACTCAGTCTCATCCTTCCGCCTAGGGGAAAGCTCTACCCACATTACACTTACTATGTCAGCTTTAACATCAACTTTCTTTACCTTAGCATAATATTTAGGTTGCTCGTCTATGTCACTATAAAGTGCCCAGATCTGTCCCCTCTGGAACTTACCAATCGACCTATCTTCTTCGAAGGTATGAAACTCCGTCTCAGGATATTCATTCCAAGTAGAAATTGGAGATGGCATGGAAGGATAGACATGGCATTCAGCAGTTGTGGCATTTTCATCATGAAAAAGCCCATTTATCCCTTTTTCACTCGATGTGTTCTCCATATCATTCACATCCTTTCGTTTCATGGTCTTCTCATCAGTTGTACTCATGGATTTCTCTTCACCTGCTCTGGATCTATAAAAGGAATCACTACTGGCAGGATCCAACTTGCAAGCTTCGACAGAAGAGATGTCAAGAGACTCGAGGCTAACAGAAGGAAAAACTTCCCCAAAATCAACTGGCAGAGCAGCAGTGTCGAGCTCAAAAGAACCTTTCGGAACTCCCTCTCTTTCACCTCCAGCCATTCTATAGGCAGGAACCCTGTGAGAAAATCGAAGCGCTTCAGCAACAGGTACTTGCAGCTTCCCATCACCTGCTGTTGATCTTACAAATAAGCTCACAAATCCCTGTATTTTGACTAAATGGACAACTAGAAAGTCGCTGCCATCTGAAATGTCTGAGAGAATTTCCACAACTTCATATTCATAAAGCCGGTGGCTGTTAGCATCTAAGCTCCACCCAGCGTCCCAACCCTTAAAAAGGGCCCAAACCTCACCCTTTCTTGGATATATGTTACATGTGTTCCGTTTCGTGCCATTGTTCCAACAAATAATATGAGAGAACATCTGCAGATCAGTGATGAACTCTGACTTGCCAAGTCTGTAGTTCCCGCATGCAACTGGCAGCTCTTCGTGCATCCATAGTTCTTCAACTTTGCTGAGAGGATTATGCTCCAGCCAAGTAAAACGCAACCTGAACGGGGAAAAAACCTCTCGAATCCGAACATAGAATCTAGGCATGGCGTCAAAGTCATCATAGACTGCCCAGATCTGATCAACTGCAAATTTACTAGCATCCCTTTCCTGCTCAAAGTCGTAAAATTCTGGATCAGGGGTAGAAAAAGACCTAGTTTCTGGAGATGCCTTAGACCCTGAATCAGCTGCAGGATCTGCATTTGGCCTAGTTCCCTCTTTCTCCTCCCGCGCTTCTTCAGTTATATTCACCTTATTCGTCTTCACTGATTCACCTCCATTTGGCAAGCTCTCTCCAAAAGCGCCTCCTCTCTGATGATTATTAGCAGTGCTGGGAATGCCACTAGCAGCACCAGGAGATTCTCTGCCATGATCTGCACCGTGTGAAACCCCAGCCTTCCTTAACCTTTTAGGAAGACTAACAAAGTCATCGTCATCCTCTATTCCACGCTCATTGTATGTAACATCTTCTTTCATTCGGCAAGATCGGCGTGGGTAACGCCCGCCACTGGTCCCAGCATTCTGCTCTTCCCCCTGGACATCATCTTCACTAACCATGTCTTCACTATCGGTGCTACTGTCCGAATCACTAGATTCTATGACCCTTTTCCTACCTTTCTTCCGGCGATCATTTACAGCCGAAGGCTTAACTGGTCGTTCTTTATTACATGCCTTCCCAGTATTCACTTTTTCAGGCTTTATCTCATTAGCCTCCCCACTTCCACCACCTGCAACACCATCCTCTTTTTGCTTGCTTATGGATCCTCCTCCACCATGAGCCATGTTCACCTCCAGAACTAGATCCCCCAGGCACATTTCCTTGAAATCCTGTATGAGAAGAATTTCCAAAATGATTTGCTTGAATTGGATCATCTTGCTTAGGATTTTGAGAATTATTCCGCAGATGAGCAGAGTTTTCCCAAAGATGTGGTGTGGCTTGTTCGTTTAATTCAGATGCAACGTAACTTGTCAAGCACCTATTACAACGGATTGATTTATTTAAGAGAACCCGGAAATATTGGAATTTCATGCAACAACCAGGACACATGGTCCAAAAGGTGGAAGATCCAGAGGCCTGCTGCTGGTTCATGTTGCCATACTGAAATGAAGCAGTTCCTGAAAAGTTGTTTTGAACAGTAGGTTGCTTTCTAGCAAAAGTATTCATATTTGGCTGCTGTGCGGGCGGCTTTGGCACTACCCTTGAAATATTAGCTCTTCTTTTCATGTCATAGATAGAGCGTTTAGCACGATCAGACAGTGTCATATTTGCTTCACCAATCAGCTTGAAAGCAGCTTCGGCACCTGCAAACTTGTTCTTGTCAGGATGAAGCAGAAGAGCAAGCTTGCGATACTGCTTCTTGATAGAGGATTCATCAGCAGTTTGCTCTACTTGAAGAATACCGTACCAATCCATCTCCCCATTGACCTTAACCCCAGCACAGCAATGGACATCACAGACAGTTAAAATTTGCGAGATGTTCTCAAGGTCTGAGAAGAGCTGCTGGGCCTTGAGAGCAACTTTTTTGGCCCCCACAAAATCTTTGATTTGCATTTTCTTCTCAGCAATCTCCTTAGCTCTGATAGCCTCTTCTTTATTGCACTCCATTGTAACTTGTGCAAAAGGCTCCTCCAGATATTCCTCATGTGATAAATACAGGCCACAAAAATAAACACTTCATCTGCATGCTGCTCCAAGGTTTAAACATGTGAAGAACAGTGTTTTCTTCAGAACCTCTTGAGAATGTAATTATCCTCGGAAGATGAAAATAAATACATGTAACTGATAGTTTCCTGAGCAGTCACACGACTCACACCAAGCAATGCAGACACCTGGATTAATATGAAAAGGGTTTAAATATTTTGAATCAAAATAGACCTTATGTAGTAAATGCAAAGGCAGCAATATCATGGCCTCATAAGAGATGAAAGTTTCAGTCCTCATTTGGCAACATAGTTTCAGAAACTGGAGTTTGGTGCAGTTAGGTGCAGTTTAGTGCCCAGATTGAAGCTTCTAAAACTATGACTTGCATGAGAAGCAACAGACTTTCTGACAATGAGAAGGCTTTGGCGAATCTAGGGTTTGGAGGAAAACCCAATCAGATTAGACTTTAAATAACTCGGGAAAGTAAGGGTTTTTATGAAGATAAACATTGGTTCCGTTCTAACTTGAAATGAAACCCAGTTTTCAAAAACTGCAGTGCCAAACTAGGCCTCAGAGGTAAAACATTGGTTCCATTATAACTAAAATGAACCTTAGTTTCAAAAACTGATATGCCAAACTAGGCCTTAGAGGTAAAACCTTGAAATTTTACATTAATTACACAGTACAAGTTCCGAAAACAGATGTCATTGTCAAGCACCTATAAAGCAATGACTTTTCAAAATATGAGTGGTCACGTGTTAGACACCAACACTTAAACACGACGCTTGCATGTCACATATCAGAAACAAAAATCGTGTCTGATTTTGAAAACCCAAAAAGTTGTCTATGTGCCATGACATGGCATCTTTAGATAAAACTTAAAGGAAGCATGTCAAACACTTTAGAGCTACGTCTCGAAAAAAGGTATATGAAAGTGATCTTTTTAAGGGAGTAGGATATCAACAAAGTCTACACATCACTTGAACTAAGTTAGGTGTTGATTAGATTTTTAATCTTTTTGTTAGATTGTATTAATTATAAGCCATGGGTGTTGTTATTAAAATTTATATTGTTCTTTTAACTATAACGGAACACGTCCTAATCACCATCCTAATCACCATGAATTCCGGTGTAATGTGAATTATATAGATACCCATGCACACACAGAATTGAACCGCCTTGTCCCCATGTCCTAATTTTCAAAAGATTTCCGTGTCTCTGAGTATGCATCAAGTCGTACCTGACCATGCTTCATAGCCAAGCACAAAGCTATTATCATGCTAACTTTCAAATCTAAAAAATAAATACTAAGTAGCAAATGAAAGTGCAGTAATCCTATGGACTGATAGAGAATGATTCAGGGTTAAAAGAAAGGAAGCAAAATGCAATACCTACAGATGATGAATAGTGCAGGAAACAGATATTATTGTCAAGTGAAAAGCTATTATACTGCTGACAGATGAAAAGCCCAGGAAAAAAGATTTTGTCACAATCAAGTTAACCCAGCATCTTGTTTTCATACAACATGATGAAAGCACTCAGTAATACCGATAAGCTAAGAATGATTCTCTCTTCAAGAAGCAAGTAAATTTAGTACGCAAAAAAGAATTGCATTAATACTCCAGCTAAAGAGACGATTATATAAGCATCCATCTTATATTAAAATATAGGGGTTTTTTGCTTATTTATCCCTTAATTCTTCCGTATTTTGACATTCATCCCTCAAATCTGTGAATTTTGATATTAGCCCCTTAAATTACTTAAGTTATGCCAAATTAGTCCTTGTGGTTTCGTTCTATTTAAATTCTAGTTAATATTCCATTGATTCTGATAGAATATGTTTTTGCATGGTTTACTTTTCTCGAACTGCTACATCACAATAATTAAGTATCATTTGCAATTAAAAACAGCAGCCCAGCCCCTACTTCATTTCAAAACCAACTTAAACTCATTAGCTCCAAAACTTTGAATGTCCTCCTTACTGCATGAGTATTAGTTGAGCTAAACTTAGGGCAATTTGATCATTATACATCGTGGTTAACTCCCAACCTTGGTTGAGATTTTGGACAGAAAAGATTAACGTGAAATTAATTTCATGTAACTCACATGGAATTGAGGGGCTAATCAAAAATTCCAAAATTTGAGACAGATGTCAAATTAGACCTAAAATAAGGGATGGATAAACAAGAAAAACCCTAAAATAAATATAAAGAAAGAAATAAATAAAGTGCACTTGCTTGGACACATGAAATCTTCAAGACAGCAGCTTGCTTGGACACATGAAAACTTTGAATTTCCTCCTTACTCCATGAGTTCAAAGGTTTGAAAAGAGCTTAGAAATCTACCCCACAATGGGGGAATAAGTGGCTCTGTCAGAAGCTTCAGTTTTCATCCAACTAGAATTAACTAAAAAGAAGAAATAAGTAAAATTTGGGATACATAACTCTCATAACAGTTGTTCACATGATTCCCCTTAACAGAGATGAACTTGTCAAGGGCGCAGAACTTCACTTTTACATAATCATACTACACATCTGATACACAAGCACAGCTAACGAGGCCTGGATCTCAAATTTCTGGAGCTGGCTCCATAAATGCTTTTTCTCCATTCAACCCTATTAACTACCTGATGTGTTAACCACGGATTTGCTGCATATTTTTTCAACTTTACTCTTAATTCAAAGTTACCACGAAGATAGCTTCCCCCCACACTCCGCACACAAAAGAAAAGCAATGATGTGATGATGATGAACACAGGTATTAAAAATACCTGCTTCAAAAAGGGCTAAGAAATATAACCTTTCTCCCATTTTAATTTATCACATATGTATGTGACTAATGGGTATCATATGACAGATAACCTACGGCCTCATATGCGACCTTGAAAAGTACACCCTCGTATTTTTTTTCAGACAATTGGGACCAATAATTTTCATTTCCATATTCTAAAATACCAAAACACACCAAATATTGGATGAGCACATGGAGTTGTGCTTGTTCATCCACCCGTCTTAAAAAATTCATTCTTACGGAACCGTTAAATTTGCGTTGGATAGATGAATGAGCAAAACCACTTGGTTTCACTTTATATTTGATGTTGTGTGATTTTAGAATATGAAGATCAACATTACAGGTTCCAATCATTCAAAAATTATGGAAGGTTGAACTTTTTGACATCGCATATGAGGCCTTAGCTCATATGTCTTACGATACCAATTATGTAATATATATGAGGAAACAAGAATTACGGTTCACAGGAGAAAATCCTCTCATGTGGCTGTTAAAAAGGTTTAATTTTCACAAGTTTTTGGATGAGCATCATTATTTAAGTTGATGTTCATATTCTAACCCCCCGTAACACCAAAGATAAAGTGAACCCTTGGCTTCTTGTTTATAATTTAGATGGTAAAAAAAGTTTTCTTATCGCAAAATTGTTAAAATTTTCAATGATCTAAAGCATATGCAAACAAGATGTGAATCATAAAATTTTTTGTTTATCAACATTTAAGGGCATATAGATCAACTTCAATAGTATCAATCATATAAAAGTATGTGAAAATAAACTTTTTGACCACTGAAGGAGACAAGCTTTCTCCTGTGACACCTATCTCCTGCTCTCTAAGGGTGCACATGCGCTCCTCTTGAGAGAAATTGAAGCCAAATCCTATCTAGTTGAATTAAAAAAGGTATATGCTTTGAAGATCCCCCCTGTTTAAATTGATATAAATCATTTGGGGTTCCCAAAAAGTAGAACTTCATGTTATTTTAAGTTCTGTTGTCCACACATCAAGCAGCTACACGCCTGCAAAATGGACGACCGAAGGTAGTAAGGTATTTAACTTGATTGCCTACAAATCCAACAAACTGGGTTCAAGGGATTTAGGATATTCAGATTTTGATCCATTGGTAGGATTCTAAATGTTTATTCCATAAGTTTCAAGTCCAAAAAGGAACCCCTCTGCTTTCGGCCGTTCATTTTACGCCACTGTATGTATATGTTATATGAAAACATTTGAATTTTTGTTTGTAAGGCTTTTCGATGATTTATATCATGTTGACTACTTGAGTGCATGGATTTTTCATTTACGTTGCATAATATATAATCTGTATGTACGTATGCAGAGTGTTTGACTAGTATCCTGTCAAAGGATTAAAATGCAAACCATATACCCCAAACTGAAAAACTAGCAACCCAAATAAAAAAAATCCAGAATGTGATCTAACACATTTAAGCTACGTATAACAGATATACAAATGATTTTTGATATCTTTTACCCATGCAAACAGTGGGTACAAATTCAATTTTCGGAATTTTCATAGAAATTGACTGATTTTCTGCCACTTTATGCATGGATAAACATATCAAAAACATCTATATTTTCATTTATTAGTGGTTAAAATATGTTACATCACACACAACCAAAAAGATTTTTAGTTTGAGCCCTCCGTTTTAAAATTTGGAGTGATGGCGTCATCTTTAATCCTATCGAGTGGTTCCCCACACATGCGCATGGATATCCATACACACAGATATTTATACACGCATAGGTAAGAGCATGTGTGTGTTTACGTGTGTGTATGTATAGATATGCACATTATATACATACATACATTTTACACATACACACACGCATGTATAGAAATTAAGTCAGATGAGCAATCGATACAAGAAAGTTTTTATACCAGATTTCAAAAACTTCACTTTCCAATATATTTTTCGATTATTGACACCCTCACGTTGATGTTCATATACTAAAACAAAAATATGCCACAAATCAAGTGGACACCATACTCTTTTTTGCTAATTTAAGCATGAGAAAATTTTCTATTGTCATTACACCGTTCAAGTGTTAATGATCCGATTCATGTGCATATAATTTGAAAACAACGAAATTATTAAACTATCCATGTCAATGATCAACTTGAACAACACCAATCGTCAAAAAATGAAAGTGAAAATAAATTTTTTAAAGGTCTATATAGAAATTTTCCAACATCAGCTATGCATATATTATACATAAAGAGAGTTAGACTACAAAATCATAAATACATCCTCCTGGATGTCATCTAACCCATTTAAACTATCTACACACTAAAATTTTAATTTTTTAATGATTTCGATATATTTTATCCAAGTATCAAGAGTATGACAAATTAATCACTTTTAATAAAATTCAAAAACGTTAATTTTTACTTGGTGCATCAATAAAATGTATACAAATCATTCGAAATTTTGTACGTAAATAGTTTAAACAAGTTAAATCACATCCAATGGAATGGATTTGTTATTTGCATTCACAATATTTTATTTGAAGTGTTAATTTTTTGTTCTAAAAATAAACAAAAATTTTACAATCCAACTCATACTTACAAAGTTTGACCGATTGTATTTGTTTGAAAAATTCACTGATACCATTACGTATGGTTCCTAGCATATCCGATATATCAGATTTCAAGCATGCCAATGCAATCCATCTAAAAATAACTGATGCAACTAGCAATAAAAAATAACAGCTAATAAGAAATCAGATTCAAGGTTTAAATTACCAAAATTTGAAATTTCATTTAAAAAATATAATAGTAAAAATTCTCATTTACCAGTCAAACTAGATGTTTGAAATATTAGCTCATTGATTGGGTTGGTTAGAAAAAGTAAGATAGTGTACTGGATAATAGAGGTAATATATGGATAGATGAAACATTTATTGGATAAGATATGCATGCAACTCATAGCCACGTTAAGCTAAATCAACCGATAACAAACTTTTTCGCTTCCAATACACATCGCCGGATGCTTGCGATACATGTGATATCATACTACAAACTATCGACCAATAAAGAGACCAAAACTAAGATTTCGAACCTAAGGGTGTCTACACACACATATACATCATAAAGAGACCGAAACTAAGATTTCGAACCTAAGGGTGTCTACACACAAATATACATACATATATAAACATATGGAAGTGTATGCCCGTGTATGTGCATGCATGTATTGATGCAATATAAAAGAAAGATCAAAGCAAGGACGAAAAAATAAAATAGGTTAGAGTCTTTGAAAGTATATGGGATGTTAAATGGCCCCGCACATAGTCTAATTGTTAGCATATTCTGACCCCTCACAACAAGAGATTTAAGATCTAAAAATCTAAAATTCATTATAAACACTAGAATTTGATAGGAACTAGGGTAAAATTTGGACAAAAAGAGTGATTTTAATTTATAATAGAACATCTCTAACAAAGATATGGCCTCCAATACAAGAGAAATGCAAATTCTCTCCCAATAATCTAAACTAACTAATTGACCGCTAAACTCTCACAAAATCTACATAAAAAATCCTAATGACATATTCTCCCTTATTTATACAATAGCTCTTCTTAATTAGGTAATTAGCAAAAAAACTAAATTACATGCCTCTTGTGTTTTTCCAATGTCGCCATATGTGATGACCAGCCTAACATTAATCCTCTCCTAACGAGACATAATGTCCTCAAGGCCAAATTCCGAAAACTGCTGCTGGATTGCACTGATTGGCTCTCACATCGCGTCCTATTCCAAATGAGCGTGTTCCTCTTCTCTTACGTGTTCCTCCTCGGCTTCTACGCTCTCGTCTTCTTCATCATCGACAGTCAAAACTTGTAAGGTGTGATCTCGACAGTGATGTCTCAGAGCATACTTCTCGTCACAATGAAAACACAACCCCTTCGGGCGCTTATTTTGTATCTATGTCTTCATGAAGCGTTTGAACTTACTTTCAAGTCGCGTCTAACTGTTATGTCCCGTGTTGTCTGAACCCAAGTTTGTGTCTATTGTCCTTCCATCGTGATATTGATACAGAAGTGATCCCGCCCGATGCACCCTTAGCACACCACAGTGCTATGTTCTTATTCTCGATCATTTGTGTCAACTCCATCGTTTCACCTAGTCCCCTCGGCCTCAAAAGACGTGGTTCGGCTCGAATGTCTACCTTGAGCCCTTTCATTAAATTCCCTTCCAACACTCATCCAACATCCATCTCGCTCAGCCTGACAAGAACTCGAATGTATCCATATACTCCGTGATAGTCCCCTCTTGCTTGAGTGTGAATTATTGTTTGTGAAGATCATCACCTTGAGTATCACAAAACCGCTCCAAAAGGTAATCTTTAAACTCCTCTCAAAATCGCATGGGTTGTCATTGGTCCCTCCATTGGAACCACACCAGTGCCTTTCCCTCAAGACATGAGGCCTCCGTCATCGACTTTTCCTTCTGTTAATCAGTTCACGGTGAAATACCATTCGACGCAATACACCCATCCATAAACATCCTCCGCTTGGAGATCGGCATCTTCAGTTTTTGAATTTGTGAGTTTGCGCCTAATTTCCCATATCCATCTCTAATCGGGGCTACACATAATGGAATTGATGGTACGCGTTCAAATTGGGAGTCGTGGGGCCCCTGAAACAAACCATCAAAACTCTCCTAACCGTGCCGACACGTCCCCAGGGCAACCAGACCCCATCGGCCCACCAGGCCTTCCGTCGCTCCCCTCGGGCCTCCTCGGGGTTCACCACCGTTACCCTAGAACATCGGTCCCTCATATGGGTCCCCAAGGTTCACCGCTGCACGTTTATACGATGGAGGAGTGGTTCAAAAGCCATTGGGCCCTCCCAGGCGTCTAGGCGACCCCCAGGATTGCCACCACTTCCCTAGGCCTTCAGCCCCTTCATAATTGTTGGGTGACCCTCGAGTCTCACTGCTGCTTCAAAAGGCCATCAGGCCCTCCTCCGCTGCTGGGCGACCCCCAGGTTTGTAGTCTCGCTCTAAAGGGTTATCGAGCCCTCCTCCACTGCCAGACGATCCCCCTAAGCTTTGTCGCCGCTCCAAAAGGCCATCAATCCCTCCTCTGCTGCCAGTTGACCCCAAACTCGTCAAAGTCCCACCGACCACCCGAAGGCCTTTCGTCATCATCGCCACCCCTAAGGGTCGGGGGGTCGTTTGCAGCCCCACGGCAGGGGAAACACCTGCCAACAGCCCCTCCTATGCGGGCCAGGTGTGCAAAAGAGGTGGTCCCGCTCCTCTTTGTGCACAAGCCAGGCGAACAGAGAGAGCACGTCGCTCACCCCTTCATGTGCGGGTCAGGCGCACGGAAAAACATATCACCCCCTCTTTGTGAGTGGTACAAGCAGGCGCAACGCCTACCCCCTCGTGGGCAGGTCAGGCACACGGGAAGGGCGTGATGTCCGCCCAGTTCCGTGCAGGCCAGACACAATAGAAGCATGTGCCACCCGCTCCCTTTTTCGTGACCTTTGCACGAGAAACGCGCCCATCGAGCTCTTCCGGGCCGTCTTTCGCCCAAACACTAATGTCACCTGCGGATCTGACCAAATTCGGCCGCCACCGATACATGTGCAATCCACTGATGTAGATCCATCGTTGATCCAAGTGGATCCGACAGTGTTGTCCCTTCCCGCAATCGCCCGTGGCCCCTCTGTTTTTATCGACTTCTTTTTCAACGATGATTTTTCCTTTGTCTATGGCACTTTTTGTTACTGTGACACATTCTCCTACATCATTCCCGCTTAGATCTATCTCAACAGGAACCACATGTGGTGGACGGTTGTGCTGATTGTGCATCTACATCAATTGCTTCAGTATGGTCTCCAGATACGAACATTGTTGTTGAACGATCGTGAACCACTCCTCCATCGTGTTTTTAAAAGTTTCCACCTCGTTCTCAAATTTCTCTTCCAGCACATCAATTCTCTGCCGACATTGATCCCAGATTTGAATGCTCTGCTACCAATTTCATAGGAACAAGTGTAAAATTAAGAAAATGTTGATTTTTATTTATAATAGAATATATCGAACAAGACACGGCCTCCAATTCACGAGAAATGCCAAATCTCTCCTAATAATATAAACTAACTAATTGACTAATAAACTCTCACAATATTCCATATAAAACCCACAATGACATCTTCCCTCTTATTTATACAAAAGCCCTTCCTAATTAGGTAATTAGACAAAAAAACTAAATTAACATCTCCTTGTATTTTGTGCCGCCGCACATAAGTGTGACATGCCTAACAAAATTTCATAACCACACTCAACATTTCATTCCATCAATTCAAGTAACAATGAAATAGAATAGATTATTTAAAAGGTCTTCCTACATGCATGGCATGTGCCATAAAAAACAAAAACAAACTAAAATAAAAGCATGGGCACACTATGAGCCATAACAAAGTCAAATAAGATCTTATCTAAAATAAAATAAAATCCTAACTGAATTAGAATTGGATCTCCATAAAAGATCATTATAACAAAAATAAAATAAAATCCTAACTAAATCTAATTGGATCCCCCATCAAAGATCATTACAACAAAAATAAAATAAAATCCTAACTGAATCTGTTACGGTCCTAACTCATTCTTAAAAAATTTTGTAAAAGCTGACATTTTTTGTTCAAACTATTTTAAATAAATTTTAAAAATTTATATGATTCTTAATGCATTTTATAATTTATTTCTATTTTTTATTTATACCCATTACTCGTTATTTAAAACCCATTTTTTAAATCCCATTTTAATCCCAAATCTTAATTCAAAATTTAGAAATAATTTAAAACTGGATTAAAACAGAATACATTTTAAAAATGAAATCAAATCCTAACTAATTCCTTTGTATAATTCAACAAATAAACTCAATTCATTTACACCCTAAACCCGACCCGACTATATAACCCTAAGTGTGTAACCTAAATCTAATTCCCAAACCCCACTTTCTTTCTTTACGTTTTGTTCCCGAAAAGCCGCCATCTTCCTCTGCTTTTCTCTCCCCTCCCGATCCCTTCCATATATATATATATATATATATATGGATTTAATGTAGAAAAACTGTCACCTGATCCAATAGATCAGGTGGCAAGACAAAAAAGGTGGAAAGTACAAGCCCCCACATAGGCTTGTAACTGTGGGGCCCCACCTTTTTGTGTCTTGCACCTGATCCATTGATCAAGTGCCACATGTTCTACATTAATCCATATATATGGGTAAAGGGATCATAAGGTGTCTCCTTAGATTCAATCTAAGGATGCGTCCCCATTTTCTACCATCTCACATATTTTATTTGAATTTTTTCATGGGTTTGTTGTTCACCTCATGGATGATCAACATACCAAATTTCAAGAGATTACAATACTTTTTGAGCCCTCATCTATACCTTGCAACTTCATGTGTTTTTCAGCACGTTTTCAGACCGTTGAAGTTGTAGGTGGTAGATGTGGGCTCAAAAAGTATTGGAATACGTTGAAATTTTGTATGTTGATCATCCATGATGTGAACAACAATTCCATGAAGAAAAATTTCAAAAAAAATTGTGGGAAATGGAGGGAAATGGGGGTGTCTCCTTAGATTTAATCTTAGGAGGCACCCTAGATCCCTTTTTCCTATATATATATGGGTAAAGGGATCCTAAGATGCCTCCTTAAATTAAATCTAAGGAGGCGCCCCCATTTCCCAACATCTTCCATTTTTTTTGAAATTTTTTTCCATGGGTTTGTTGTTCACCTCATGGATGATCAATATATCAAATTTCAAGAGATTCTAATACTTATTGAGCCATCATCTACACATTGCAACTTCATGGGTTTTTCAGCACATTTTCAGACCGTTGAAATTGTAGGTTGTAGATGGGGGCTCAAAAAGTATTGAAATACCTTGAAATTTGGTATGTTGATCATCCTTGATGTGAACAACAATTTCATGAAAAAAAATTCAAAAAAAATTTGTGGGAAATGGAGGGAAATGGGGCGCCTCCGTAGATTTAATCTAAGGAGGCACCCTATATCCCTTTTTCCATATATATATATATATATATATATATATATATATGAGGCAATTGTGCCTGAGAACGTGCGCAGGTAACATACACGCGCACTCACCCTCTCCGGGAGGTTTTAAAGTATTTTTTTTTTTTGAATTTTTTTTGCAGTAGTTAGTTCTACATGTTAGGTAGCCCCCCACAAAATTTCAAGTCAAACAAACATCATTTGGACATCGAAACAATCATCACAAAAAAGTTGCAAAAAAATTCCAAAATTCTGGACTGTTTTGCTCAACATTTTTGTGATGGATGTTTCGATGCACAAATGGTGTTTATTTGACTTGAAATTTTGTGGGGGCTACCTGATATGTAGAACTAACATCTGCAAAAAAAATTCAAAAAAATACTATAACCCTCGAAGAGGGGGTGTGCGCAGGTAACAATACATGCGCACGTTCTTAGATACATTTTTTGATATATATATATATAACAACTCACCTTAGCCAAAGCCGATGTCGCCCGAGCGGATTACTCTTTCGATGAGGCAGCTTGAAGCTGCTACCTCCACCCTCGCAGACGCCGTAGCCCCAAGCTGTTGCCATGTCCTTCCGTTGTGTGATACGAAAGAGGTAGGTTCCCATTTACGAATGTACATCAATCAAAAAATGATTTTTAATTTATAGTTTTAAATAGCTTGTTGTGATTGATGCTAGAATTTAATGAGATACAAACGATATTTGTGAAAATCTGTTTTAATATACTAAAATTGGATGGATGTGACTTCGATTCAAATTATGGCCATCATACTATTGAATAAAGTTCTGTTGAATTTGGATTATGGCTTGAATGTAGTAGTTCTAGTCCATACTAATTGAAGTTAAATTATTAGATGATTTAATTTACCCTTGTTTAATTCGTAGTTAACTAAATATGAACATGCTTATGATTCTTAACCATTATTTCATTTGGTTGTGGAAATTTTGGTTTAATATTACATAAAATCCTTAATTTGTTAATAAGAATTAATGAACCATGGTGATAGATACCGTAGCACTATAGTTAGCATTGTAGCATCAGTTTTGGATATGATGTATTCTTCACTCAGCCCATATATGAATATTTATTGTAGCTTGAAATATGAACCATGTACGCTCCTTCAGTCTTATACATGTAAGCTTCATTATAGCTTGAAATTTATCCTATTATTCGTTCTCTTTAATTAATTTAAAAATGACCACTCGAAATGGATCGATTTTTATATGTTACCGAAAATCGAATGTGATTAACTGAATATTGTATCTTTGGAGCAAAAGCATAGAATAGTTACACATGTGGTAGGAGAATCTCATTATCAAAGAGATGTGGGAGCAATGATGGTCCCTTACAATCGTTATGCAGTCACGGGTATGGGAAGGACCTAATTTGATATTACTAATTACGACCTACAATTATAGCCCGGTTGGTAACCGTTGGGAAAAGTTACGATCCACGATTTGCAATCCGAACCTGCAATCCGGACCTGAAATCGTGCAGAAATTTTAAGCACGGATGAAATCCGGATCTACACTGTACTGGAAGGTTATTGACTCTGGATTGTTATTCTAAATAAAAGGAACACCCAAATTGCACATCGTACCTTTGGGCACGAATTATTCGTTGTTATCATTTGGGCACCATAACTTCATTCATTAATCAACATGCATGTTTATGCATGTTTATTAATGTTAGTTCATGAGAATGGAGGCACTTGATTTATCACCATGATTTACATTTACTGTATAGTCTTACCAATTCCTGTTAATTTATGTTTTTTGTAAAATTGTTAAATATTTAAATGATTCTTAAAAAAGTAAAAGGGAACATATCAAGTAATCCTCGCTGGTAACATTCTCCTTTTTTGAATGTCTGTCAGGTCTGAAGGGCAAGAACATAGAAGCTAACTTTTAGGTGCAGGTTGCCGAAGAAGAATGAGTGTTCCTTCAGAATTAAATTTTAATTTATTATTTATCTATATTAGTGGATATTGCCAAAAATGTACAGACCTTGTCATGTACTAGCCATAAGTCCCTTTTATTTTTCTTGCTGCTACTCTTTGATATGGTTGTAATAAGTAAACTCCATTTATAGTTTAATTTCCTTATTTCAAACTTGTATGTAATAAATTTTAGGTTCAAATTTTTAAATGTTGCTTATTAAAAATCTGCATAAAGAACCTAAATGGTGATTAATTATTGCACGTTAGGCGTATTTATATCAAAAGGGGGGAAAAATTACATGCAATTATATTCATATCTTTCTTATGAATTAAGTACATCATAAGCCTTGCGTCTCCCTTCCGAGAACAATGGAAAGTGGGTGTGACAAAAATCTGAATTGGATCCCATCATGTATGCATTTACATATTTATCAATGTGTGTATGTATGCATATATATGAACAAGTATATCTCTATATATCCATATATGTATGTGTACATGCATGTATGTATACATGGATGTATACATATGCATATGTATGTTTATAGCACTATGTACGTATATGTACATGAGTGTGTGTGTGCATCCATAAATGTATAATACAAGCCTGAAAACCTAGAACTTAGAAGATCATGGTTTAAATACATGGTCAAAGTTTGAATACAAGGCTTACATGAAGTTCAAGTTCTGAAGATGGGGGAGAAAGAAGTACACATAAATCTTTCTACCAGAGATATTTCTCCGAGCAATGTTAATTGATTGTGTGAGCTTTCTTTTGGGTTTTCCAGGGCAGAGATTTTTCCATAAGTACCTTTTAAACACTGTGGATAACATTTCTAGAAGAATATAGGCCTGATTTGGTAAGAATTTCACGAGTATTTGCTAGTCCTTGATTGATTGGTCCAGTGCTTTGAACAATGCAAGTGCATGGAACTGTTGATGGTGCTTGTGAAGTTCTATTCATATGGCAAGGCTACTTTAGACGACCACTCCTCATTTAAGTAAACCTAGCAGCCATATGAATACATAAAAACAAAGAATGTACAGATTCACGATACTAAAAGCCCTTAATCTAATATATATAGTGATGTGGAAATCTGTTGTGGTCAGTTAGTCACTTGTTACAAATTTGAAATCATGGTTCAGTTAATTGGGAACATGATGCGTTGGTGGTATAGTAGCGATGAAAGTTAACATATCCAAGCGTGCATCATGCATATGCTTAAAACTTCAATGAGATTGCTAACCCTTGGGAATATGAGTGATGTAAGAAATTTAAAAAAAATTAAAAAACTTGAAGGAGAGCGGGTGACCCTTTTCAACTTTATATACTGGTATCTCTCCTGACATGGATCTTATAGTTTCTCAAAAAAAACTCGCAGTCATATTTGTAAAGATCCAACAAGAATAAGAATTTATAGGACTATGAGCGTAAAACAGGCAAGTGGAGTCCTCAATGTCTTGATGTCATAGCAGTAGCTTGATGTCAGTGCATATATCCGTTTATTGTCAAGAAGTTACACCGCCAAAGATTGTCCACAGCATCTGGTACCAACTAAGTCTCAATTGGCCAAAAGAAGACAAGAAATCCTTGTTCCAATCTGCTTGGCATGGATGGCAGAAAATATTTTGTACTAGTTTTGTTTTATATGATTGCAATGAGTGGGAGAAACGTACTCTTCTTTTGGCTCTCTAACTCACATCTCCATATAATATACAGAGCTCATAATCAAACATTTCTAGAGACTTGGGTCTATAGGATTTTGAAGGATTTTGCCGGGAGTGAAATCCTTCCCTGCAGTAGGGTCTTGAATTTTCTTAAGGGACGACATTGCTAGCCAATTCTTTATTCTACAATCAAGAGATCCTCTTAAAATATAGTGATGAGATGCTCAGCCTGTGACTCTGAAGTTTAATGAGCTTACATTAAAGTGCATCCAGTTCTTTTCCATATTTCCCTAGAAACTCCATCAAAATTTAAACCCAAAATCCACCTTAAACTAGGCTTCATTTCGGACTTGAACTCGCATTGCACGTAGACAGATTAACACTGATACCTTGTTCAACTTGTATTCCCTCCTGGTGTCCACTTTGCACGAACTTAATACTCATTTAGAAGCCAATAAATTGATCTTCAAGATAGTGTTGTGATCTTGTCTAGATAACCTTCATATGCTTCTCCCATTGATTGATGGCAATTGAGGCATTGACAAACTTGTTTGCACTAGCTGGAAGCCAGGTCACATTGAAAGCTCTTTTGATACCTGTAGGCAAGGTTTTAGGTATCGGTTTCGGAGAGGGTATCGCTCCGCCCAAAATTTAAGTTTCGGTATCGGTATCGTCCGTTTCGGCAGTATCGGACGTGGGTTTCGGTTGGTCAGTATCGGTAGTTTTAAATACATAAAATCTATTAGATACGTAAAAAAATAAAGTAGCTAGAATTTTGCCTTGCACACCCACCGTTTTACTTTGCGCACGTACCACTTATTTGCAAGTTTGCCTTAGATTTGCTTTGCGCACCTACCATTTTGCTTTGTGCACATATCACTTATTTACAAGTTTGCCATAAAATATCTTACTTTACACATCGACACAGTACACATATAACTTATTTACAAGTTTACCATTCAAAATTTCCATATTCCCTCTCTCTCACGTCATTCTCTGTCTCTCTCTCTCGCATCTCTCTCTCTCTCTCTCTCTCTCTCTCTCTCTCTCTCTCTCTCGAGCGGCAGGAGCGGCACAGCAGCGGCGCGGCAGCAGTTGGTGCGACAGCAGGCGGCAGGCGGCGGCGAGGCGCGGCGGCAGGCGGCGGCGAGGTAAGTTGCGATTTTCCTTTTTTTTCAGTTTCTTCCGATTTTCTTCTTCTTCCTCCTCTTATTTTCGATTTTGATCCCATTTTTTCACATTTGCTGGCCGAAACCCTAGGGTTTGGGCCAGTTTCGCCCGATACTCGACGAAACCGGCCGAAACCCTAGGGTTTCGGCCGATACCGATTTTCCGTTGCAGTTTCGGACCGGTACTGGGCGGTACCAGTCCGATACGCCCGATACCTCTTGGTATCGGGCGATACCTCAAACCATGCATGTAGGTGCTCTTGTATCTCACCGAGGGAATGACATTCCCAAGAAACAAGGGAACATGATTATAAAAAGATTCCATAAGCGTGATAAAGTTAACCTAACAAACTATGTTAATATGTGATTATGTGATTATGCCAAACTCAGGAATCGCAATAGAAATTTGGAATTCCAATAGGATTCCCTTATACCAACTACGGTAAAAGGAGTTAACATGGCGAGTTATCAAATAGCATTAAGTGCCAACATAACCAGTAATGTGATCATGTACGTATAATAAAGCAGAACTCCCATGAGCAACTAGATGACAGCTGGGTTCATTACCGAGCATCCTACACTTCTTGATAAGGATTGGTGTCACATCATGTTCCCTTTGCAAGCTCGCAACAAATATGAACTTATTAGGTGTATTAAGATGCTCACCGAGAATGTATAATTTATAAATTAAAAAGGCTGACAGAAGTGTTGGGATCTAAAAGATTATGGATTAGCAAAGCATAAGTACTTTGGCAAAGACCATGAAAATAAACCACAGATTCAGAAAATAACCGGGAGTGTTTATTTTCACTACATATGAACAATCATTTATGGTGTGATAGAGGAGGTTAGGCATATACTACATGGATGGTTAAATTGGATAATTGTTGTGTGTACTATGGAAAGTAACATGATAATAAACTCAAGGAAGAAAGAAACATAAGAAACACTAGGTTTTTGACCAAGTTTCATCAGTCAAAATGTTGGAAATTCAAAAATATGATGAACACCAAATGAGTGTAGCTGAAATTTGAATTTAAGATGGATAAGTGACAATACTGTAAAAGATGGAATAAACAAGTGGAAGAAAGGAACATAAGAAACACTAGGTTTTTGACCAAGTTTCATCAGTCAAAATGTTGGAAATTCAAAAATATGATGAACACCAAATGAGTGTAGCTGAAATTTGAATTTAAGATGGATAAGTGACAATACTGTAAAAGATGGAATAAACAAGTGCATCAAATTACAAGTCATAAGCAACAGAAACAATGTAAATGCATCACTATCTACTACACAATGTACAACAGAAACAAAAATGAATTGAGCATTGTGCAATAGGAACTGTTCAGGTGAAGCAGACCTAGTGCATGAACAAAAGAATAACCGCAACCTAATAAGCAACAAACTTTCTCACCTGCGACACCAGGTTACAGTGGTATGATAAAGCTTAATGATGACACCACAAATCAAAATCAGCACCGTAAAACATTACTTCAGTGCTAAATCGACAAACAAAAAGTTTTGAGGCGTTTTAGACTGTTAAAAACTCTCAATCAATTAATACACGACAGCAAAAAAATTATAGAAAAATCAGAATCTGTTTTATGTACTTGCCATTATCCTAAAAGAAGCATCTCAATTTAAGAAATTACACTGATGTTAACTGCATTTAGCTCAATAGGCTAAATAGGGGTAAATTATATCTAACTCTCTTATATTTTTCCACTTTTCACAAATCTTCACCTGAGCCCCCTCAATTTCAAAAGTGATTGCAAGACCCCTTAACGTTAAATCAGTGTCCCACAGTAATGCCTTTCCTTAATTGAAGAGCACACATAATGTCACCTGATGTTATTACCACTTTCCTCTTGGCTAAATTACTCCTTAACTTTGCTAATTAACCAACTCTAAGAATTTTCAAGTAGATCAAAGGCATCAATTTGATTGGGAGAAAAAATAATTTTTAGTTTCGTGCTATGTAAATTGTTTTGAGATGAGTCCGGGTGTGATTGAATAAAAATTTAGGGTCAAATTCACACAAATGCAAAAAAAATTAAAACCCCCCTCGCTTTTTGCTCACCTCACCTTTTTGGATGGATCAATCTCACCAAACCAAACCCGGAACAATTCTACCGATCTTCAACCAATCAGATGACAATGAAACTGATGCGGACGCATCACCTACCCCACCGGCTATTCCGGATGCGGGTCCACCTATCGTGACATACGTGAGGTGTAGGAGGCACGGGATCGTCACGTATCGTATCAGAAACCCATTTGCATTGCCAATTTTTTTTTCAATTCATAAAACTTCTCTAAGTTTGGTTCCATTCCTGAATTTGGTGGGGACCAAAGTTTAGGGTTATGGGGAAACTCCAATTTATTCCAATTCACACAAATGTAAAAAAGAAAAAAAATTACTCACCTCACTTTTGTGAGTAATGGATTCTCAATGGATAAAGCTTGTCAAACCAAATATTAAACACTCCCAATGTCAAAGAAACCCATTTGCATCCTTGATGTTGGTCCAATTTAGGAATTTTCCCCCATTTCTCTGTCAATTACCAATGGAAACTTGGATTTGGTTTTGAAATTGGGGGATTTTCGATCTTAAGTGACAGTTTTTGCCATCAAACAAACATTTGAGGCTGAAATTAAGAAAGGAAGCTTTAATTCATTTTTTTGGAGGGGATAGCTGATCCTCACCCTGTTAGGTGTTAGGTTCACTACAAGGGCAAACTAGTAACCTACCCACTCAATGGAAATGCCGTTAAGATTGATCGCCTTTGAATCTGCAGAAAAATGTATATATATGATGTCATTGCAAGAAAAAATTCCATCACTGACACACATATACATCGTATCGTTTTGTTTTGTTATTTTAAAGTTTTTTGAGAGTGATCTACACATCATGGATGATCCATATACCAAAAATTGAGTGAATACAATGCTATTTGACCCTCGATCCATTTGTTACAGATTCAATGATTTCATAACAATAGAACTTTTTATAACGAGCCGATCGAGGGTCAAATCCCTCCTAGGGTTCACCTATATTTAGAGTTTTGATGTTTTAGAATGTGGGCAAAAACCTCAA
Source organism: Scilla litardierei (assembly GCA_030789695.1). Taxonomy (NCBI): domain Eukaryota; kingdom Viridiplantae; phylum Streptophyta; class Magnoliopsida; order Asparagales; family Asparagaceae; genus Scilla; species Scilla litardierei. The sequence goes on along the minus strand of CM061137.1, from coordinate 9,570,993 downwards.
ATAAAAAATTTGAAAAAATTTTAAAACGATGGCATTTGTGCATGCAAGATTTTTCCTGCACTGACAGCACATATCCATTAATCTATTGAATCTGAGTGGGACATTTAAAACCAGGAGAAGTTAGGTGACACTTTGTGAAAGCAAAGTAGGTTTTGCTGAAATTTACCCTGACTTTATAACAATGCCCTCCCCCTCAGATTCAACTCAAGTACTGGGAACAAAATCAAAATTTGAACAATTTTTGAGATTCCATATCTTGCCATGTCTTTCAGCTGGAATCCTCATGATCACACGACAAAGACACCCACTGACTTCCAAATACTTAACTTTCTCGACTTTGCATGACTTTACATATGAGGCTCAGTAATCAAACCGTATTCACTTACTCGTTATAATCAACAAACAACTACAACAACACACCTTAATTCAACACAAATAGAACACCTTGCACTTGAACAAAGAAAGCTCAAAATTTACACTTAAAACGCAACTTTTCTAAACTAAACACAAACCTTAAGCTTCAAAAGCAGATACAAACAGTTCATCACGAAAGTCAAAGCATAAAAAGAATATCCAAAAACCCTAGATTTTGGAACGAACCTCAGATTTCCTGTGGTAATTGCAGCGATCAGAAACCCTAGAGATGAGAACAGACAGCAAATCGAAACCTTATAGAGAGAAACTCGCAGCCATCGGACTCTGTGAGAGAGAGCAAGGAGAGAGAGAGTTTGGGGGGGAGAACGAAAACGAAAAATCTAATGGCACCCGCCCAGCGGGAACTAAAAATTGGGGGAGTATATGAGAGGAAGCCCTTGGAATTTTCAGTATTCTTCTTTCCTTTTCTAGTCCTGCATTTTAGTGATTTACATTTTCACCCTCTCTATGGGGACATGTGAAAATGTTGGTTGGATGAGAATGAACGGCTAGGATTTCTTTGTAATGAAATTATGGTGTTGGTTTATAGAATTCAATTGGGGGCAAATTTGTCATTTCGCATTAAAAATTATTTTGTTGGAACCTTGCCCTAGAGGGTTTGGAAATGACATTTTTACCCTTCACTTTCCTCCCCAAAATGGATTTCTTGAGGGTATAGCTGTCATTTCAATTTTGATGTTTTTGATACCATTCTACATTGGAAAGTGTTATGGTTATATGTGTAAATGTTTCAATCAATCTTCGATCGGATTCATGTAAGATTCAAACTCAAACTCAAACTTAAAGATAATATGCATTCAGATTTATGTTCAGATTAGAATAATTTCTTTCTTGTTTGTTTTGGATCGAATTTAAATTTGGACAAAACATATGCAATCGCTAACTAAAATGGTGAGAATTTTTTGTTGAAAGCTAATTACCGACTGTAACTGTTTAGCGTTTAAGTAACTCATCCATCACATGGACCTTACAATTGGTATCAGAGAAGGTTAACAGATGGCATCAACACGCTACACATTCCCCAAAGGATACTTCGCAACAAGACTTCCAATATTCGATGGCCTCAACTACAATTAATGGAAAAGGAGAATGACATTCTACCTCCAATCCGTCGACTACGATTTATGAAACTTCGTGGAGATGCCCAACCCATCTCACAATGGTCAAATGAAGAAAAAGAATCCTAAACCCTCGATGCAAAGTAATGAATATGTTGTTTTATTCCTTGATTAACAATGTTTTCAACCTTGTGTCAAAAGCAACATCTACAAATCAATTATGGCACATAATCAGGGATCGTTAAGAATCAACGTCCGATGAATCATTTTCTAAAGACATGATGAAGAACTTAGAGAAGGAACAAATATGTGTTTTATGGCACATACCAACAGAGAGTTAAGTTCGGATTCTAATTCTGAAGATGGTAATTTATTGAATTACTTCAGTAAACTATTTGATTAAACATGTAAAATTAATTAAGGATTATAAATCATTGAAGCATGGCCATGAAATTTGTATTGAAAAATGTTCTAAATTTGATAATTGTTAATGCCAAATAATAATAAATTAATTTAAGAAAATAAAAGTCTTAAACAAAAGCTAGATGAAATCCGTTTGAGTAATGAAAATTTATTTACAGAAAATAAGAAACCAATAGAAGAAAATTCATTACTTAAGAAGGAAGCTCGAAATTTAAATATTAAATTCCAAAAGTAGATAAGAACATATCTTTGACTAAATTGAAATATAATTGTCGGGACCTAACGGATGGCAAATAAACACTAGATGGTGTGATTAGTGTCCAAAGAAATATTAAAAGTTCCCTCTAAAAAGTCTACCTAAGTTAGCAAATGGTGTTACCCAAATCTAACTTAATCAACAAAAATTATGCTTGCAAAGAGAGTTTGCCGCAGAATTAAAATCACAAGCACAGTACAATTGCAACACAGAAAATTGAATCAAATGCAAACACAAGTATATCCTAATTCGGATACATAAGTCCGACTTGGCCACTGTATCATACTCCAGCCATCCGAGTCCCACTCGGCTCAATTCACTATTTTCCAAATAGTTACAATTGCCTCTTCCCAAGAAATTACGACTTTCTTACAACCAATTTCTTACAACCAATTTCTTACAACCAATTTCTTCTCAAGAAATTACGACTTACCGCCTTAACACTTTGAGGATTTTCTACTTACACTTTTACTATAGCCTTGCTTTGAAGCTTGTTGAGTGTGTGTTGGCTATAGTGATGATCTCCAAAGATAACAGAATTGAAGCATTTGGGAGACCAAGAAAAACGTTTGCTAAAGAAATCAAAACTTTAGAACATAAGCCAATGAAAGAGAGCCTTTAGTGCTTTAAAAACAACTTATAAAATGCTTATAAAAATTGATTTTTGATCATTAATTCTTATCATAAAAGTCCCATCAACTCCTCTTAAACAGTAGTGGAAACACGTTGAAAATCGTTCCCTAAAATACCCTTCAAATTGTTAAAAAAACAAAATCACGTAAAATACAGAAATCTGTCATCAAGTCAAAGTAGTCGACAGTTATGTAAAAGGTAGTCGAATCCCCATATAACGGTAGTCAACTACTTTTATACCAGAGGTCGACTACTTTGGGGTCCGAAAGGTAAAGCTCGTCTCTCATTCAAAATAGTCGACTGTTATCAAAAAGTAGTTGATTAGTTTCTGATATATGGGTTTTTAACATTGAAAACTTCATGAAATCATTTTAAAATATTTTTAAATCATTTTAAATCATTTTATAGTGATCATAAGTGTGTGTATGTGTGTGTGTTTGGGAGCTTCTAACAAGGCTTTAATATCATTTTAAATCATTTTATGGTGATCTTAAGTGTGTGTGTGTGCGCGCGCGCGCGCTTCTAACAAGGCTTTAATATGCTAATGAAAAATAAAAGAAAATATATCACTAATGTTTTTACAATGAAGTCCAATGATACGTATTCTTCATTTTTCATGCTCATATCTAGCTCCGTTTTGGTCCATGGCCTTGTGTGCTCATCACTTAGCCCATCGAGTGCTATAATTTGATTCCTTAAGCTCCTGCACCCTAAAGATGTTAGATGCGCTAATTGTTGTACATCATCAAAACCATCTGGGATGAGACTCAGTATCTCAACAATAACGTGATTGTACTTAATGTTGGTAAATTTAACAAAAGAAGTGAGAAATTATGTAACGCTCCGACCCCCGAGATACCCGAAGAGCGAGTGTTACGAAAGAAAATACAAAATACAAACACAAGTAGGTCCACTGCGCACTACTGGGATAGCACGTATTTCATTCCAAACAACACAGAAACACAAAGAGAACCAACAATTCAAACACTGTTATATATACAACATCGTTATACACATCTCATATACAAAAAATACCCTCATCTCAGCTAGGTACAAGAACATACACCCAGCACTCTTACACACTCACACAATCCTCAACTCCAACCATCTGAGCTAATGAGCCTCCAACTCCAAGAACCAATACCTGAAAAGTCAACGGGGGGCACGTCAACGTGTGTCCCAGTATAATATCCAAACCCAACTCACATGGTGCAATGGAATGCAATGCATTTATGAACTGAACTGTAAACTGACTCATATCATATCATGGAAGGAAATGTACGTAACCATATAACCACATCATATATGAAAATGTAAAAGACATAAATAACGGAAACACGTACCTGCGGCAAAGGAAGACCTGTAAAACAAAGTGAGTAATGCAGAAAGAGAAGTAAACTGCAACATCAATAAGTAGAAACATAGCATTATAATGTGAGGCATGCCCAGAGGTCCCATATTCATATGTGATAGGCCTTGTGGTCCCCATGACATTACCCCCATGGAAAAACATAATATATCTGTATATCAACACAACAAAGGGTCATGCATTCACGTGCCATGCCCATCATCTCCATAACCACATACCACAACCACAATCACATTGGGGGATGCCATGTCCACTCTCCTACCTCCCATCACATACAACCCTAGAGCCCCTAAACATAAAACACACCACACTACCATGTTTCATGGTAATTAATGAAGGCTACATCTCATTCTCATTTCATATCTTTTCCTCACCAACACAACCCCATGGCACTAGGGCTACAAGAGACACTATGCCGAAAATTAAGGGTGACCTCAAGCCCCCATTTTCTTCACATAATCATATCTAATTGCACATATCCCTTCATTATTCTCATGTTTCACATAATTCATATAATTACCATCTTTCATGCAAAGAAGAGTGGAAAATTAAACATCCAACATTCTAAATGAGAGCATTTTCACATAATCATTGAAACAAAACATTCAAAGCAACATGAATCATATTCACGGCATCAAATGATTCAACACGTCATATAAATTCAAACTTGAATGCACCATGTCAAGGGGTTTACAAAAACCCTAAAAATGCAAGCTTTAATCTCAACATGTAATGAAATGAACATGAGAGCTAGGGTTGAATTCCTACCTCAATGGCTATCAAAGCCATCCATCAATTCCAAGTAAACTCCACCATAGCTCTATAAAAACTTTCTCCACATCCCATCACAAAAAGCTCACAACTTGTCATGGCATGAGTGTTGGATCTGGATCGTAGCCTAGAGGGGGGTGAATAGGCTATTAAAAATATTCGTACAACCCACGAACAACCACACGCAGTTATAAGCACAGACAGGGTAAAAAGAATGCAGTCACAATTTACGCACAGATATACCCTGGTTCGGTCGTCCCGACGACTTACTCCAGCCCCCGAAAGCAACTACTAGATAGATATGTAATCAAGTACAACTACAATGAGTCAAGATCCCAAATCTACTCTCACCTAGCTCATACGCACACCACATGCTCTACACTCTCAATCTAGTCTGATGCTCTCCCTACGTGACGACTCCCAAAGTCGTCAGGTCCCCAAAAGTAACAAAAAAGGTAATGTTTCCCCTACGAAGATCTAACACAACAACTACACAAAATAATAAAGAACAGAGTTTAGAAGGCTCAGTTCGTGTAGCGGCGATGTCTTCGTCAATCAGCACGGGCCAGATGTCGTCTGGCAAGTAATAGTAGTCTCTCGGCAACGGCAACTCAAGTTGCGACAATTGAGCTCTCCGAAAATTGCAACCTTACACTTGAATGTTGCGGCATGCACACGTCACGGCCTGGATGCACAAATTCTTGTGCTCTTCAAGAAGTCTAAGCTTGGGCCCTGGAAATTCCTGTGCGGCAGCAAATAGTTTTCGGATCCAAGCTCGTTTTTTTGAGTATTTAATTCCACCTCTTAGAACAACTGCTCCCCTTGTTTGATTGGTTCGGCCCTTTGTCCTTTTTGTTTTTTGCCTTGCATTGAACCGAAACAAGTCCAGATTGATTTCTTGGCCCGGGTTCTTGTTTGCATGGGAATAGGAATCTTGCATCAAAGCTCTATCTCCTTCAATTTGGCATGAGCTTCCCAAATAAGGTTGCCTTTAGTCAACAAGAGCAGCTAGCATATGGGGAGTTTATCATCAATTCGGCTGTTTGTCCTTTTGACCTGTTGTGTGCGCCCTTCCCTATGTATTCAATCTTGCGGCTTGGTGTGCTTTGCCTGCAAACAAGAACACAAGACAAGATGTTATTATTAAAATAATAATCAAATCATATACCTCATTGAAGCCCTCTTCACATATTTGTTTTGGTCGGCACTTAGAGACTTCAGGCTGCTATTTGTGCGGCTGCAAATAATTTTGTGAGTAGCCCTTGATAATATGCGGCCTGGTGCTTGGACTTTTCAATGTCAATTTGATGAAGAGCTCTTTATTTGAAGGAGACTTTAAACAATTCGGCCAAGGGTTTTTGGTCAAAGATTGCGGCTCCTATCCCCTTTGATTATATGCGGCTCCTGTGCTTCGAGATTTCCAAAGCCAAAAAATGTGCTCTTTGTTTCCCTGCAAGAGAAAACACAAACAAATCACAAGGTGAAAAGAATTAAATTAGATAAACAAAGATCTTAATCTCTCTCTCTCTCTATTTGTTTCTCTCCTTTCATTTCCTTTGTAGTAGCCGCAATTTTTGGAAGATGGGTAGTCAAAAAAAATTTCGGCTAGGTAAACATTGCGGCTGAAGGGTTTTTTGGCATGTAGCTAGGTTCCTTGGCTTTCTTGCGTGAATTTGCATTGGGAGATAATTTTGGTGGCTGCTACTCTTAGGGTTTTGGATGATTGGTTTAAATTAGGGGTGTGCGGGTCCGGGTACCCTGTTTTTTTCATGTTACCCGGACCCTACCCGGTAAGGGACCGGTTCCTAAAATTTGGACCCGGAACCTACCCAGTTAAACCATATACCCGGACCCTACCCGGACCCTATGGTTCCGGGTACCCTGTAAAAAAAATCTAATTTGTGAGGCATTACGAACAATGATTTCCAAATGATCTGTGCATGACAATTATCTCAAATACGCATGAATAAAAATCAATCTGGAAGTAAAATATTGTCTTTAGTCTCTTTCTTCGGTGATAAATGCATACTGACCAGTCATATCCACTAGATAAAGCTAGACATATGGAAGAATGATTCGCGTTTACCTATACTGCTCTTTTGAACGCATAAGAGAACAATATGATCTTTGATTCAAATGCATTGTTTAATGAACTTACACGTTGCTCAAAACTTCAGGATGTAAGTTGTACTCACTAATATTATAAGTTTAAATTAGATATAGCCAGGGTGGATCACTCTTATATATTTTGATCCTTAATATTATAATAAAAAAATTATATATATATATATATCGGTTCCGGTTCTGGGTACCCGTTTTCTATAGACGGGAACCGGAACCGGACCCGATACCCGTCGGTTCCAAATTTTCCTACCCTGAACCTACCCGGAACTGATAACTATCTACCCAGAACCTACCCGTTAGGGTAGGTTTCGATCGGGTATCTGGGTACCATGTACCCGTGCACACCCCTAGTTTAAATAGGGATATATTAGGGTTTCTTTGGTGCGGCTATCCTAGAAAATAGGAATTGATGCAATCCCTAATTGGTGTAAAATATTGAATAAGATTTGCTGTTATCTCCCCTTCTCCCCTTCATATTTGACCAAGTCTTCCTTGCTATGGGAATGGCTCTTTGACCGAGTCATCGAGGAGTGTGTATAGCAATTTGTCCAACACATTGACTTACGTCCTCGTTTGGGTATTTACATCCTCACCATTCCTGTAAATACTTAACACACACATCAGATTGTTCACGACTGTTTGTCATCATCAAACCATAAGTCCTAGATCGTTGTCTCCAACAATGAGTGAGGGGATGGAAGAAAGAAGAGGAAGAGAAAGATGGAGAAAAGTGTTGAACGAAGGGAATAAATAGGTTAGTTTTCTTTCCCTCCAAGAAAGGAATATTCTAAGGAATATTCTTTACTTTTCATTTAAGAAATGAATAGTCCAAGGAATATTCTTTATTCGAGGGAATATTCTTTCCTTTTCATGCAAGAAAGAAATATTCCAAGGAATATTCTTTCCTTTTCATTCAAGAAAGGAATATTCCTTGGAATATTCTTTCCTTTCTATACAAGAAAGGAATATTCCAAGGAATATTCTTTACTTTCTATACAAGAAAGGAATATTCCATGAGGACAATGACCAAGATACCCCCCAACTTATAGGTAATTACAAGTTTGCCATTACTATACACACACCATTACTTTACACACACTTGGACAAAAGACCAATTTACCCTTCACACTTCTAATTATTTACAAGTATGCCACTAACACTAACCCCTTTCACACTAACCCCTCCCAATGGTCACCCCAAGCATGCCAACATACACCAATAACCATACATATATACTCATTAGAGCATCACTACATTCCAATACAAATACACAACATTAGCACTTAGCTACAAGTGTGCCACTTTCGTGCACACGTCCTACAACCATGCGCACACACACACATATATATCATCCAAATATCTAGAATATCACTACTACTAACAATAGTATCCACGTAGACAGGCAAATACACACAAATAGTGCGTACACTATACCATATATAGCAAAACGGGCTATGACAATCTACCCACCTTAAAGATACAGTCTGTTCTCGGACTGTCTAACCTAAGAGCTCTACCCTAAGGCTAGACGCCTACCCACCTTAGGACTCAACTACACTCAAACACTGAAACACGACACGTACTAATTCTTACGCAGCTGTAGTGATGAGACCAGCGTGGGCCGCAAAATGTAATGCCCTAATCCCCGGAATACCCGGAATCTTTAAACTCCTTTTTTCCAGGAATCCAGAAGAGTGATGGTGAAGTGAGCACAGAGAGTGTCACGCCCCGTTCTCCATAATACCATGCAGTTAATTTAATTTTTTTTTCCAAGTATCCTGAAGAGTGAAGGTGATGAGAGAGGAAAATAGAGAGAAAAAGAAACTGAATAAGCATGCCACTACGCATATGCCGGGATAGTACAAGTGAAGCTCAACTATTATATCAAACAACTCATAATGACATAGAACAACAACAACACATTTTATATAACAACTTTCATTTATATACATAACACAGTTACATCATTTCACATACACCAACACTCTCCACCTCCCAAGACAACCAAGTCAATCTACAAGCTACAGCTCACACCGAGTACTACCCCTGAAACCCAACTCCAAGTCACCTCCAACCAAGCTGACCCTGTGTAGAGGAATATGCCCTCGGATCATTTGTATTTGGTGCAAATGATAATTTAAGCCTAGATAGGGACTATTTTGCATTTGATGCAAAAGCGATTAAATGTGTATTAAATTGTTTAATACAATATTTAATAATATAAACGCAAAGAAAGGTTCACCGGTAAGACGGGTTCTTCCCGCTCTAAACGCAGGTTCGAACCGTGTCAAAAACGGAGTCCAAACGAGACCAATAAGTCTATTTAAAGTGTTTAAATAGAAGCCCAAACATCAAGCCCAAGTATCAGCCCAAAAGGCTGATTAAATCCAGATATAAGGCCTGGCCCGCTGACGCGCGCGTCAGCCTGCTGACGCAGGCTGACGCGCGCGTCAGCGGGGCCCGCGTCAGCAGACGCGGGCGCACGCGCCCAGGCAGATTGCTGCGCCCGCAGATCAAGGCAGTGGGGCCCCTAGTGGGCCCCACACGCCTAGGGTTGCGAACCCTAGGCAGAATTATCTTGACGGCTGCAGTTTTGCGAAAATTGACTCTTGGGCTGATCTTTGGACGGTCAATTGGAGGGTCAAACGAACTCCGATTGACGAACGGTTTTTTCCTATGCGTTCACCGTTGAACGCTCGTCGTATTGATAGGTTGTATCAATCTTGAAGCTCAACGGTGAGTGAGTTAAAATTCACGGAAGTTTGCACTTTGTGAAGTGCAAACTAACTTGATTTTATTAACTCTATTTTTAGTCCCACATCGGATTTTGAGAAAAGGGGAGAGTCCGCCGCTTATATAAATAGGGGTCTCCCCCCTTCCTCAAATCTGGTCCCAAGCTCTAGATCTGAGCGGCTCACGTAAATGTTGGAGCACGCTCGGATCTAAGCTAAATTAATATTTCTCCTCTCCCTATACATTTCTGCCTTGCTCCTGAGGGCTCTAGCAAAGCCGCAAAGGAGTTCGGATTCAGATCCGAAATCTAGGCAGAGGTTTCACTCGCGTGAAACTTTCTTCGGCGGTGGGTGGCTCGGCGACACGGGGATTGATCGCCTCGGGATGCGGAGCGGTTCGAGGAGCGGTGCGGGGAGCGGTTCAAGGAGCGGCTCGGCGTGAGACGGGAGCAGCTCGGAAGACGACGCGGAACATCTCGCCTGCCCCAGGGCTGAGATTCCGGGTATGTGTTTAAGTTTTCATTTAATTATTCGCAGTAGTTAGATCCCTCTTGGGGTGGTCAGATCCACCCCAAGTTGGCAGAGATCCTGGCTAATAGGGTCTGGTTCCTTAGGGTTGCATGTTAATTAGATTAACATAAAATTTTTCCGTTGCATTTCTGTCTATGTTCCGTCCGACTTAGGACGGTACTAGAGTTTTTGTGCCCCAAGGGTCCCAGAAAACCCTGCATTGGTATCAGAGCCATCTCTGTATGCTGATCTAGGAATGCGAATTTATTATTTGAATGCTTTTACAGAAAAATGTTTTCTTTAAATTTATGCGATAAATTTAAATTTTTTTTGTTTAAAAAATTTATATGATAAATTTTAAACATGAAAGTTTTAAAATGGAATTTTTAAATTTATGTGATAAATTTTAAAATTGTTTTAAAGCTTTAAAACTTTATGCGATAAGTTTAAAATGTTGTTTAAAATTTTATGTGATAAATTTTAAACATGGAATTTTTTTAATGATGTTTTAAATTTATAAGATAATTTTAAAACTGATTTTAAAAGTTAAAATTTTTATGCGATAAATATTTTAAAGTAGCATGCAAATGTTATGATTTTTAAACAAGCTTTTACTTTATGAGATAAAATAAAATGTTTTAAAAATCGTATTTTTTAAATTTAAATGTTAAATTTAAGTATGCATGCTAAAATTGTTTATGCGATAAACTTTAGTCTATTTAATTGTTAAATAGTTCTACACTTTTTATGCGATAAAATTAGTGTAAATTTTTAATGGATATGTCTTCTTGTCCCTTATTTGATAACACAAGACAACCCTTTAGGTTAGCCATTAAAAATGATTAAAATTTATTTACTTGAATTTTAATGACATGCTATGTTTTAATAAAATATTAACAACCCTTTAAGACCTAATTCCTGATTAGGGTAGTCCTTTTAATGATTTCTTAATTCTAATTGTTATTATTAATTCTCATTAAAGGACTTCGCTTTTTTGGCGTTGGTTAATAATTTTATTAAAATCCTAACAACGATTAGGATAGCACGTGAACCTTATAGTTGATAAGGACTTAATAAAAGTTATTAAACAAATCCTAAAATTTGAATTTAAGGATGCAACTAGTTGATAGGATTAATTAGTTGTTAATAAGAGCTGTTTAGTCTATGGCACACATACAAAAATGACAAGCTTCATTCAATGGACCATGATCCAGTCAATGTGCTTGGCTAAGAGTTCTGGGTCAACCCTTGCTAGTACAAGGGGCAGTGATCCTGGCTTAGTCAATTCCCTGGCTGTGTTCCGCTGGACCGCAATGTCGCGAATCATGATTGTATGACACCCTGGACTATATCTAGTCAATGCGTTATAAATCTTATTAAAGATTAATTCGTATCCCTCCTTGATTTTGGAGCTTGGTAACTCAAAGAAGACAATTATAGTTGTTGAGTCTCCTCAAGCTGTGACTTGTTTTTCTTTAAGGAACAAACTCCAACATACATGTGATGTAGTCTAGACTTGACCCAAATCGATGCGTCGGGTCTCCTCGAGTATCGATCTAAGTCAAATCTGGACACCAAATCAAGGGTCTGACTAGACCAGTCATTATGATTTGTTGAGTCTCCTCAAGATCATAATTGACTGTGGGTAAAAAAATCGACAGGGAATCACATGTGATGTGATTGACCAAGAGTTAGTCTACCAGTCATGGAACCAATCAACTTGTTGAGTCTCCTCAAGATTGTGAGGTTCGGGATGATTGGATCCCTCTTTCACTAATTTTAAATTCGATTAAATCGTTCGTTATTAAGCTTTAAAACGATCGTAAAAATAGTGGGAGGATATAGATAGATAAAAGCCAATCTACCTATATTTAATATTGAACATATGCAAAAACTAGGGCAAGACTATGTTTACCGAAGGAATCAAAATATAATATTGGAATAAGTTAACTGGTCAAATTGTTGATTAATTGAATATCAAGTTAAATTCTAATTGATGGAATTAAACTATATTCTCGTTGACATTAAATGACCTTCTAAAGAACAGACTTAAGAAATATGATTTCATTAAGTTCTGGGTCCAACAAATAAATTAAAGCTACATGTCACTCTTCTCTATATGAGGCAGCTTGAACATATAGGATATTTGAAGTATGTTTCTCCCTACAACTTGTCGAGCTACCCTCAAGGTTGTATGGATAAACAATTCCGATCCGCAAAGTTCGAGAATTCGATCAAACCGTTTGAGTCGAATACGAGTGCATGAGCGGTGCAAGACTATGTATCCCAACCGGATCTTGAGACAACCAACTTCTTGAGCTAAACTCGAGATTGCTAAGCTCAAGCGTTTGGATACATAAGATGCTTACATAGCTATTTATGTTGGGTTAATTAATATCTAAATGTGATTTAGAAAAGGAAGAAGGCACTCCGGAAAGTCAATTGAGAAAGTTAGTTTAATTTATCATCAGTAAAGGCATAAGTAGGAGGAAATGAAAATGTGATATATTTTGATGTCACGATTTCAGAATATATAGTTATACAAAAACGTCTAACACATTTTTTTGACGAATGTCGTCACCTTGCTTCGGAAGCAATGTTTTGTGTTAAGTAATTTGTAATAACTATATATATATATATATTAAATGTTAATATATAAATACACAAGATAGTAGCAAACTTATATGGTAAAATAGACTAGGCCGTGTCGAGAGACTAAGCTTCACAAGTCACATAAAGAGGGGTCTGGCCTCTCGTATTATGACGTCTACGGACACTTGTGAATCTTATCCTCTCAGATATAATGGCTGAAAACCATCTGTAAGATAGTGGAAGAATGAGTTGTCGAACTCAGTCTCGTACATACTGATGTACACGAGTCTATTTTAACCAAAATAAGTTATTCGTATATTTTATTAAGACACGTGTTCTTGATGAAACACAAGTCTGATAAAATAAAGAACGAAAAGTAGAAAGTATTTAAACTGATTCGATTAGATCGAATGGTCAAATACTTAGATACATAAAATCTTGTGTAATTAAAAGAAAACGTGATTTTCTCTCAGGTCAAGTCTGTTAACACATCCGTGTGTTAAAATGTATGAATCACACTTAGTGAGACTTGGTGTGATACATAGTAAGTGACTCTGAGTTAAATCCTCTCTCTGGGTTAAGTCCCAGATCGTAATGTCTAGGGTTTGATAATGTCCTATGAGGACATTGTCAATAAGATATTCATTAAATCGATCATTAAAGAAGTTGTATAATTACTCGAATTTCGTGAGACGAATTGGCGAGTTAGACATCATAACTGATGATGACTTAGTCAACTTCCAGGATGAAATTCGGAGTAGTAACTCCGATTTAAAACTTGATGCAATCAGAATAGGTCCGTGTGCGTAAATAAATTTGAGAATTTAGTTTACGTACCCAAGGAAAATGTTTCCTCACTTTCTGCAAGTAAATATTTAAGTTGAAAGATTGGTGCAGAAAGAAAATAGTAAAGTACAATCTTGTTGATCGAAAACGGTTTTCACCCTAATTTCTTTAAAACGGATTAGTTGAAATCGTCTCGCCAACAGATGTGTACAGATCTACTCGGACCAAATCCGATGTAAAATGCTCATGTTGACCATGAAAATTGGAGCATTCACTTATAAGTTCGTTTTTCTAAATATGATTTAGACGGACCAACTTATATGAATTAGCCAGAGAGTTTTCAAGGTCAGTGGGAGCGTATAAATTACATGCAAGGCATCAAAGAGATGGAACATATATTTTGATTAAGTAATCAAAGAGTTTGATACTTTATCAGAAATAGATATGAGCCATTTGAAATGACCATTAACAAATTTAAATTATTATCGTAATGTACGATGAGCTGGATAAGATCCAAGTATATTAAATATTACAGATTCCGATAGACCAAGTGAATTATTTGAATGAGATTCAAATGGTTGGTCTAACATGAACATAAAAACCCCTTGAGTATATAGTGTAGACGGTTTTAGCAGATCCACTCACGAAGGCTCTACCACATGAAGTCGAGAAAACTTATGTGTAAAAATGGTATAAGATACCGGGATAAATGGGCCTGAGTGCAAGTGGGAGATGTTGAGAGATGATACACTCGAGGCTATCTATCTTCATGTGTGAATAGCACAAACATCTTGTTCGAAATAACAGTAAGCTGTTTGGTAATAAGTTATCTAAGTTATTTTATAATGTAGTTAACATTAGACATTAACTTAGGTAAAGTACCGAGACTTTATGCAAGGTCAAACAGGTACCGAGATGAGTATCTCGATCATGGAGAAATGTTTGACCGTCTGTAGCATAAGTCTAAAAGGGTTCGTGGTCGTAGATGTTTTGAGACAAGGATATCGAAACATCGGATAGACCATTGTGTCTTAGTCTTCACCGTTTAGCGGTGGCGATGATCTCATGATCGCTTGACTTGGCGAAGTCGTAGATGAGACACATGTGCTCATTAGAGAATGAGTTCACTGAACGATCCACAAGAGTTATCATATGGTTATATTGACCAATCTGTCAATGATGACTCTGAGTGATGATAGGCTAGTTGGTCTTTTGACTTGAGGTCATTTTGACGAACCTGTGCGTGAACGGTGCCACTTAGATCAAATGACCTAGCTTCGAGGCAAGGCCTGTCGAAAGGTCTTTGATTGGGTGACACTTGAAGCGTATGAGGGGAGTAATGACCAAGAGAGGATTCGTCTCTCCCGGTCAATGAGAGTTAGTGTCGTAGGGTTAGTTCGGTCTTTAGTAAAAACTCTGGCCAGAGTATGTTGGAAGAAGTCCAATATTTTTTGACTAAAAGATCGATAGAAACTAACCGGAGTCAAGTTATTGGGGTTGACAGTTTGACCGTACCCTAGACTTGATCTACACGACATAGTTTAGACGAAAAGACTATAACTGCGGAATTCATCACGGAAACAGTCAGGGTGGTCCCGATAATACTCATGTCAATGAGTTAACCACATAATGATGATTCCTGAAGCAGGGACGGCAACCACTGCTCGTGGTCACTGCCGTATAGGGCTTCGAGCCCGACCTGTTGTAAGGGTCAGGCTGTAGGGTCTCACACAGAGCGTGTTCTTCGTCTAGTAATAGGTAGAAATTAGTTAGGGAGAATAATTTGTATTTGATGCAAGGGATAAAGTATTGCAAAAGATGTTTGCAAAAATCTCCAGCATTCGGGATAAATGATCCTGAGTGCAAGTAGGAGATGTAGAGGAATATGCCCTCGGATCATTTGTATTTGATGCAAATGATAATTTAAGCCTAAATAGGGACTATTTTGCATTTGATGCAAAAGCGATTAAATGTGTATTAAATTGTTTAATACAATATTTAATAATATAAATGTAAGGAAAGGTTCACCGGTAAGACGGGTTCTTCCTGCTCTAAACACAGGTTCGAACCGTGTCAAAAACGGAGTCCAAACGAGACCAATAAGTCTATTTAAAGTGTTTAAATAGAAGCCCAAACATCAAGCCCAAGTATCAGCCCAAAAGGCTGATTAAATCCAGATATAAGGCCTGGCCCGCTGACGCGCGCGTCAGCCTGCTGACGCAGGCTGACGCGCGCGTCAGCGGGGCCCGCGTCAGCAGACGCGGGCGCCCGCCAGGCGCGGGCGCCCGCTCCCAGGCAGATTGCTGCGCGCGCAGATCAAGGCAGTGGGGCCCCTAGTGGGCCCCACACGCCTAGGGTTGCGAACCCTAGGCAGAATTATCTTGACGGCTGCAGTTTTGCGAAAATTGACTCTTGGGCTGATCTTTGGACGGTCAATTGGAGGGTCAAACGAACTCCGATTGACGAACGGTTTTTTCCTATGCGTTCACCGTTGAACGCTCGTCGTATTGATAGGTTGTATCAATCTTGAAGCTCAACGGTGAGTGAGTTAAAATTTACGGAAGTTTGCACTTTGTGAAGTGCAAACTAACTTGATTTTATTAACTCTATTTTTAGTCCCACATCGGATTTTGAGAAAAGGGGAGATTCCACCGCATATATAAATAGGGGTCTCCCCCCTTCCTCAAATCTGGTCCCAAGCTCTAGATCTGAGCGGCTCACGTAAATGTTGGAGCACACTCGGATCTAAGCTAAATTAATATTTCTCCTCTCCCTATACATTTCTGCCTTGCTCCTGAGGGCTCTAGCAAAGCCGCAAAGGAGTTCGGATTCAGATCCGAAATCTAGGCGGAGGTTTCACTCGCGTGAAACTTTCTTCGGCGGTGGGTGGCTCGGCGACACGGGGATTGATCGCCTCGGGATGCGGAGCGGTTCGAGGAGCGGTGCGGGGAGCGGTTCAAGGAGCGGCTTGGCGTGAGACGGGAGCAGCTCGGAAGACGACGCGGAACATCTCGCCTGCCCTAGGGCTGAGATTTCGGGTATGTGTTTAAGTTTTCATTTAATTATTCGCAGTAGTTAGATCCCTCTTGGGGTGGTCAAATCCACCCCAAGTTGGCAGAGATCCTGGCTAATAGGGTCTGGTTCCTTAGGGTTGCATGTTAATTAGATTAACATAAAATTTTTCCGTTGCATTTCTGTCTATGTTCCGTCCGCCTTAGGACGGGACTATAGTTTTTGTGCCCTAAGGGTCCCAGAAAACCCTGCACCCTGCTACCTGAAAAATGGGGAGAAGAACGTCAATGCGTGCCCCAGTAGGAACCAACTTGGATTTGGAACACCGTTTTAATGTTATCAACTAATAATCCAAGCATGAGAGATAAGGCACGCAAACTAAGTAGTGTAACTGAAAATAATCTGCCAAGTAAGGGATCATACCTGCGGTCCAATGTCGAACTACTGCAAGAGAAGAGTTAACACGAATAATAAAGCAAATGTTCATACCAACATGAACTAGAAGGGAAGGTATTAGTGTCAAAAGGATAACACATTATACGATATCATCAGCATAGCAGGTAAGGACAAAGAAAGTGCTGCAAGCAGAAGAAGTAACATGCAAAATTCTTATTTTTATAATTGAATTGATTAGAAACTTGGGTAAATTGTGTGATACCAGGACTTGGACTTCACCCCAAATTTGGGGTGAATATAGCACGTGACGCAGTGGACACGTGCACTGTACGTCGGGTCTTTCAGCTCCCCCGTCCCTGGCAGGAGTGAGGCCTCCCATAATAACACAACCTTCGTATGTTCCCTCCACTTCCGATAAAGACGAGTGGGTATAAATATCCCCTCCACTCCCGGTAAAGGCGAGTGGGTATAAATATCACATATCACATAATCATTTCCCCAACTTCTCAGTCCAGGCCTCATATCCACAACTTACTCAAATCCCACCTAAACCCAGGTTTTGCTAACTCACCCTCATTAGAGAGGACTGATACATTCAAGAATTCTATGTTAGTAACGAAGGAGTCATGTTGCATGGCGTCACGTTCCACATTTATACTAACGTGGGTCATGCACCGAAGTGACATGCCCTCCATCATAGTCATATCAACACATCATCACATCATATATGGTACCATGCATGACATGCTCCCAGCATCACATATTTATATCAAATATCATATCATAACCTTAGAATTAAGTAGTTCTCACATTTCTGGCATTTGTCTTCACTTAGGCATTTTCACAATCACATGGTATGCCTCATGTTCCACATCTTAATCACATTAGTAATTTAATAGTATATCACACCAATTAAACTTTCTTTCATGTAATAGCAACAAGTATGGACAATAGGAGTAAAATTGACAACTGTACATAATTTAACATCCAATTGAAATGGCTCAGCTTGCTGGAAATTGTAAACAGTCATCACAAATGATCATACATCATCAGTTTTCACTGCGAATTTGATAAACCTTCCCAAATGAAAGTTATAGATATGTTAGTCCTGGATTCACATATAAAATTTCATGCAAAAATATAAAGTAGGTGATTTATGGTGAATTATTTGGTGGAGACTGTCAAATCTGTTTTTCAGCCAGATTTCAGGGCCTGTAAAGATTGCTGTTTTGAGCATGTTTTAGCTAGAATTTCCAAATATATGCACTGAGGTGAAATTTTAGACAAAAACTTGTTAACTTTCCAACAAGACCAAGAACATCAAATGCCATTGTGTGTGCATGTACTTAGGTCCATTTTGCTGAACTGTGTCAAGACTGAAGATCAAACAGACATGTTATAAAGATGTAATTTTTGCTCCCAAATTCTGAATTGAACATGTATCAAAATTTATATGATTTTGGGGTATAACTTCAAGATCTATTATAATATAATTTTTTCGAAACATGATTCAAGCTACAGTAACCGTAATTACAGCAACAACACACAACAGAAATTCAGAATTTCAAAAGAGGTGGTTTTGCTTGGAATTTCAAGGGGATATTCATGAAATTGAATCATGGCACATCAAGTTGACTACACATACTACATCTTAAGTGAATCATGCTATAAAAACATAGTAGCAAGAACAAATTATTGGAATTTCAAATCCAAGTAATTCCTACCTCCAAAATTTGATTTTTCCTCTTCTCCTTCTCTTCTTTTCTTCTCTACTTCCTTCTCCCTTGAAGCAAGCTTGGATCCCTTCTAATTGGAATGGAAATTAGGGGTTTTATTTGAGAAAGAAGGAGGAAAGAGGAGGGGAGGTGGCCGACCATATTGAGTGGAATAGGAGGAAAAGAAAAATGAAAGGAGAAATAAGAAGAAAGGTAAAGAAAAGGGGGAAGATTCCTTTAGAAATATCTAGCCCTAGAACCCACCATGAGATAAGCATGCATCTTGTAAAATGACCAAAATACCCCTCCATCATCTAGGTGTTTACACGTTTGCCATTACTTTATGCACACACAACGTTAGTATGTACACACGGCAGCTTTAGTCCAAATGACCGTTTGCCCATAACCTTTCTAAAAATTTACGGGAGTTGCCATTGACCCCTAACCCCTTTCACACTTGCATGGCTTCCCCACACATACCCATGCATGCCTACACATGCATACATGCATCACGCACACACGTCTAACACATTCCTGTTGTTTCGCACCCACGACATCTTTCACACTTCTCCAGCACTCAATCTCGCTTTCTCGACTCTTAGCCACACATTACTGCCTAATCCCCCCTTGTACTATGCTAATACATCGATATCTATGTTTATTTCATGCATACGTATGCACCGTAGATAGAAATACCACATGCGTTCAGTAGAATACACGTATAGTTCAAATAGGACATGACAGATAGGGAGAGAGTACAAGGTGATAGCAGGTCCACTATGCATGTGCTGCAATAGTACAAGTACTGCTCCACTATAATATCAAAGAAAACATCAAATATAACAAGGAACAACAACAATATCTATAAACTTTGACATTCATACATATACATAGTCCAGGTACAACACCATATATGCACTGCCACTATCGACCTCCCAAAGACAAACCAAAGACTCAACACAAACTACAGCTCACTCCAAGTGCTACCCCTAGAACCTAACTCCAAGTCACATGCACCAAGATGTCACTGCTACCTGGAAAATGGGGAGGAGCACGTCAATGCGTGTCCCAGTAAGAAATCCCAACACTAATGGAAAATCATGTTATTATTTTCTTAATTACCGTGGTTACAAGTTAAGGTAAGATAATGAGACCATGTGAGATAATGTAACTGTAAGACATATTACTGTAAGAAGTAAGGACATTTGAAATGGAGACGTACCTGACGTGAAGGAGTGAGTTGCTGCAAAAGAGAGTTAGTGCTACAAAAAAATAATGTACAATGAAAGGAATAACAAGGCAACTACAAGTACACAGTGTCACATCAATACAAGTATAGGAAAGTGCTGCAGGCAGAAGAAGTAACATGCAAAACTCTTATTTAATAATTGAATTAGTTGGAAACTTGGGTAAACTATGTGATACCAGGACCTGGACCTCACCCCAAAGATTTGGGGTGGAAACTGCACACGACGCAGTGGACACGAGCATTGTACGCCGGGCCTCTCACCATGCCCCGTCAAGGGAACTGCCTCACGGGCCTCACCCCAACGGTTTGGGATAAGTATGGCACACGATGCAGTGGACACGGGCACTGTACACCGGGCATCTCCGCATCCTCCCTGGACGGTAGCAAGAGTGAGGCTCTCTACCATATACCTCTCCACACCCAAACCACACCATCACAAACACCAATACCCCTCCACTCCCAGTAAAGGCGAGTGGGAATAATCATCACATATCACATCATCACCTCCCCACCTTCGTAGTTTAGGCCTCACATCCACAATTTACACAAATTTCCCCAACCCCCAATTTTAGTAGCTCACCCCCTTTAGAGGGGACTGAGACATTCCAAATCATCAAATAAACATTATAAGTCATATTATAAGAATCATGATGGCATGGTTTCATAGTGTCAACATTCCTCTTTCATATCAATCTGGGTCATGCACCTAAGTGTCATGTCATCCATCATAACCACACCACATGTCAACATGGGTCATACACCAGAGTGTCATACCCGCCATCACCACCCATTAGAACATCACTTATGAAACCATTCCATACATGTCTCACAACATCACAAATCCATAACATGGATCACGGAAGCTCATTTTCTCATGTTTCTCAAATTTTATTTCATTGAAGCATTTTCACAAACACGTGGTGAGCATGACGTATATGTTCATGATCACATCAACAAATCTATTAGCAAAACATATAATTAGTATACCCTTCATGTAGAAACAATAATCATGTACTATAGATGGTAAATTAGCAACATTACACAATTCATAACTCCGCTTAACCACTTCAGCTTGCAGGAAACATATAGACATCCATAAAGTATGGTTGGTAGCACCCAATTATAGTCAGAATTTAGCAAAACTTCATAAATAAAAGTTGTAGATGTGTTAGTCATGGATTCACAAATAAAATGTAATGCAAAAATATTTAGTAGGTGATTTATGGTGAATTATTTGGTGAAACCTATTCAATCTGTTATTCATACAGAATCTGAGGTCTGTAAAGATTGCTGTTTTAAGTTATATTGCAGTTCGAATCACGAAAATATGAAATGTGACAAAGTTGTATGAAAAGTTGTTAACTTTACAACGAGACCAAGAATACAAATTTCCATGGTGTGTGCAAACACTGAGCTCAATTTTGCTAAAGTATGTCCAGACTGGATGAAATACAGACATGTTGTGAAGATGCAATTTTTACTCCTAATTTCTGAATTGAACATATGTCAAATTTTACATGATTTTGGGCTAGAACTTCAAGATCTACAATTATATAATTTGTTCAGGATTTATTCATACCTAAATTAAGAGATATACTCAGATGAACAAGCAACATATTCTGTCCACAAAATCAGTCATGGTGTTTGCATGAAACTAAATTGATTTAACCTGGATTAGCATAATAAACCATTAGGGAAGGGATTCCTACCTCAAGCTGCTTGATTTAATCATGCTCTCATCCTTCTCTAAGACTCCAACTCGATCTCATCCTCCTCCACTTTCACCATCATGAAGAACCTTAGCTTCCTTGTCGTCGTCATCATCTCCTCCTTCCCCTTCTTCTTCTTCTCCTCCTCTTTTTTTGATGGATTTTGGCCAACATAGAGGGGTATGAGGGGGGAGCATGAAATTGGGGGCGGGAGTTTAGTGGGAGGAGAGAAGATAAGGATAAGGGAAGAAAAGAGAAAAGAAAAGAAAAGGAGAGAAAGATGAAGAGAATTCTAGAATAGGATTTTCCATGGCTTATCCAATAAGCCATGTCATTATTAAATGACCAAACTACCTCTCACATATTCAAGTATTTACAAGTATGCCAGTACTTTATGCACACACTTCTTTACTATACACACACCCCTTCATTTTGTCCAAATGAACGTTTTGCCCCCCACCTTTCTAAATATTTACGAGGATGACATTAACCCCTAACCCATTTACACACTAGCATGACTTTGCCTACACACAATCATGCACACCCACGCATGCATTCATGCACCACACACACGTCCAATGCATACTTGTTATATTATACACACGATGTCATTCACACTCCTCCCGCATTCACATCTCGCATTCTCGTCTCCTAGCCACCTATTACGACACAACCCACATGCACTATGATTCACACATCAACTTCCACAATTATTTCATGCCTACGTATGCATCGTAAGTAGAAATACCATGTGTATACAGTAGAATACACGTATGTTTCAAAACATGGCATTACATCATACCCACCTTAAAATAAAGTCCGTCCTCGGTCTTTCTACGGTGTGAGCCCTACCAAAGGTCAACTAGGTATGATGGTCTTACTACCCATGAAGTATAAACAAGAATGCATATCTCCACCACACTTATATACACTATATGCTTCACTGTCATCCATACACATCCGTATCACATACATATCACGGATACATCCTACTATTCATCTAGTAGCACATCCACATCACTATGTGTATCACTACATGTACATACATATATGTCGCTTCTACCCTTCAGGGGGTGTGCGACATCTTCATTGACAGGTATATGAGTTCTGATAGCTTGGGGAGCTTGGCCAAGACAGTCATTGCATCGATTGTTTGGCACATATGGAGGGAACGCAACAGTAGGATCTTTGATGGCTCTACAAAATCTAGGATCCAGGTTTTTGATGATATCGCAGCAGATGTGAGGGTTGCGCTATGCAACATTGACAGCGATTGTGCCTCGGACATTTCCCCCTTAGCCAATTGGGGGCTTGCGGGTAGTATGGATGGGCTACTCTGAGGGCTCCCTTGCCTGCGTTGGTTGTATATTGTAGGGGTCTATTGTGGGGAATGAGGAAAGGTAATAGATGGTGACGGCGCTTGTGCCCTATCCCCTCTTTACTCTTTTTCTGAACCCTTGTAGGTTCCATTGTATAGTTACCGATTCAATATAGATACTCGTTTACTCTTCAAAAAAATGTACATACATATATGGCTTTCACGTAAACATCTAAGTATACATACTCACACACTAACAGATACAATACACACCACAAATAGATCTTTATACATATTATTACACGTGTCTAGATCACTACTCATATCTATGTGCATATGACATCACCTTATATCCATATCACACTACACAAGACACTCATTCATGGTACGCTTTCACACACACACACACACACACACACACACACACACACAGAATAATGGCTATCATACGACATATGAGAGTCTCTCTCATATGCCCTCTCACATAAAGTACTCAAGTACAACAAAGTACAAGCTCATGTGGGCTTGTACTTGGGTGCTTTATGTGAGAGGGCGTATGAGCGAGGCTCTCATATGGCGTACGATAGCCATTATTCACACACACACACACACACCTTCAAGTATAAATGACTTATATTCTACCTGCATATATATTCACATATACGTCTACATCCATGCACAAACACAATTATACACATCAATCTACACACCGTAACTTAACAAACATGGTCACCATCACGGTGTCACACCGTAAGTACAGCGGACCCATATACCCTCAATACTTAGTCATATAAGTTCACTCACAATTATATGCACATAAATATCTACATACACACAATATTTAGTCACATACTCACATCCATACGTATACATATGGGCACGTAATAACACATGCATGATCAAGTCACATTGGGCTCACGATCATAACTATAGAAAAATATACACATAATCTCACATTATAGTGATGCACCTACTGCCTCATAGAGATATGTACATATATCACACACAATACACACAAGAGTGCACAAACTTAATAAGTTTCCCTCATATGTTATGTATGACTAATTTTACATATCATATGCACATACTGCCACAATAGTCAAATATATATATGTTCATCCACACACCACCCGCACGTATACATATAAATATACAAACAAGCACGCGCATCCCAATGCCCACATATCAAACTTTTACATTCGCTTACATTCGTCAAATATGTATACACCTATATTTCATATCTATCACATTTATATCCACATTGCATTGTATATATAAATACACACATGCTCTGGTACAGACCTACATATACATGCATACACATAGGAATACACTTATCCAAGATACACCTAGATAGACAACAATGTAGGATAGATCAGCAGGTAAACAAACAAATATATATACCTATACATGTATACATATATATCTATTCATCCAATATTCACACAATTACATATGCTTCTACTGCATACTACACATACATTAACACATCACTACACTCCACTGTGACACATATAATAGAAATCCATACAATCATGATACATATATGCAACAAGAAATACCCCACATAGATACTCCATAACCCAATTATATGCACATACTCATTACGTACCCGAAGGGGTATACATATCAATACCATGTATAGATCTCTAGGTCTACACATAGCCAAATACACGTACGCACATGCGCACTTATGCACAAACGCACAAGACTATTATACTAATAGTAGGTATGCACACAGACATGCTTATATACCTATTAGGATCCATGCAACCATGCACATACATTCCTATGTATGGGCATACACTCCCATACACACATCATATACATATCCTACTATTACACCCCCATACACACCCATGTAGTCAAGCTTCCTAAATTGTACTAACATGTAGTCGGTAGCTACCTATGCCATTATATACACAACATCCAATATACCTATACCCTAACTAGCATATTTAGGTGCACTCCAATATTCATACACATCTAGTAGGTATCCACACATCAATGGTGATACGCACTAATGTTCCATATTCATACACATCCATATACTGATTTATATATATCAGAATAGGGATCATTCCCATACATATATGCTACTCATAAGACATATACCACTATCTGCCCAATACTAATAACACAAATACACAGTCATACCATGCAGCTACAGCCACCTCTTACATACGTACAAATATCTCGTATACCTATACACAATCCACCCTCATGCCACTATATATAGAAGAATACATGCACTACATATACATCCAACTGGGCATATGGACGCCATTCTACGTGGCATGCACACACACACATACACACACATCATAACCCCACTTAACCATGCAAACCCACAATCATCCCACATATACATGCACTCTATAATCTAAAATCCGTATAGCCATCACATCTACATGTGTTACACGTCATACATATATCCATATCCCATACTAGGCACGGTATAGGGCTAAGGGCCTAAACCTCAGGCAGACTGGTCTAAAGCACCCCTACCCATCTTAGGATACATCTACACCCAAAACACTCTGGAGCATTACAAGTACTATCCGTACGCACATCGCAGTGTGGTGACCTGCATAAGCCACCAAATGTAACGCCCCGACCTCCGGGATACCCAGAGAGAGAGTGTTACGAAAGGAAATACAAAATACAAACACAAGCAGGTCCACTGCGCACTGCTGGGATAATATGTATAACATTCCAAACAACACAGAAACACAAAGAGAACCAACAATTCAAACAATGTTATATATACAACATCCTTATACACAGGAATGTCAATATTGCGGGTCGGGGCGGGTATTTAACTGCACAAGCTTGCCCCGACCCATCTACAGGCCGGGGCAGGGCGGGTCGCGGGCCTGGGCGGGGCGGGTACTTTCTTACCAAAGCCGGGTCGGGCTGGGTCGGGCCGGTTGGGTCAGGTCATAACTGCCATCCATATGAATCCCAAATAAAATTTTTCTTTGTGAATTGTGAGAATTTTGATTTATTTGGTAATTTGGAATTGGGAATTGGCCCAATTGGGAGACAATGGAATAGAGTATGAGTTATGGGTTATTCGCTGACTGCATGGTCCGCATCAAAATAGTAAGGTTTTTTAGAACCTCTATAGTTTACCGGGGCGGGTCGGCCCGGGGCGCATACAAAGCCCAAGCTTGCCCCGACCCGGCTGCGGGCCGGGTCGGACCGGGTCAAAACCGGGTCGGGCCAGGTCGGGCCAGGTCGGGCCGGGCGGGTCAGGCCATTACTGCCATCCCTACTTATACACATCTCATATACAACAAATACCCTCATCTCACATAGGTACAAGAACATACACCCAACACACTCACACACTCACACAATCCTCAACTCCAACCATCTGAGCTAATGAGCCTCCAACTCCAAGAACCAATACCTGAAAAGTCAACGGGGGCACGTCAACGCGTGGCCCAGTAGGATATCCAAACCCAACTCACATAGTGCAATGGAATGCAATACATTTATGCATTGAACTGTGAACTGACTCATATCATATCATGGAAGGAAATGTACGTAACCATATAACCACATCATATATGAAAATGTAAAAGACATAAATAACGGAAACACGTACCTGCGGCAAAGGAAGACCTGCAAAACAAAGTGAGTATTGCAGAAAGAGAAGTAAACTGCAACATCAATAAGTAGAAACCTAGCATTATAATGTGAGGCATGCCCAGAGGTCCCATATTCATATGTGATAGGCCTTGTGGTCCCCATGACATTACCCCCATGGAAAAACATAATATATCTGTATATCAACACAACAAAGGGTCATGCATTCACGTGCCATGCCCATCATCTCCATAACCACATACCACAACCACAATCACATTGGGGGATGCCATGTCCACTCTCCTACCTCCCATCACATACAACCCTAGAGCCCCTAAACATAAAACACACCACACTACCATGTTTCATGGTAATTAATGAAGGCTACATCTCATTCTCATTTCATATCTTTTCCTCACCAACACAACCCCATGGCACTAGGGCTACAAGAGACCCTATCCCGAAAATTAAGGGTGACCTCAAGCCCCCATTTTCATCACATAATCATATCTAATTGCACATATCCCTTCATTATTCTCATGTTTCACATAATTCATATAATTACCACCTTTCATGCAAAGAAGAGTGGAAAATTAAACATCCAACATTCTAAATGAGAGCATTTTCACATAATCATTGAAACAAAACATTCAAAGCAACATGAATCATATTCATGGCATCAAATGATTCAACACGTCATATAAATTCAAACTTGAATGCACCATGTCAAGGGGTTTACAAAAACCCTAAAAATGCAAGCTTTAATCTCAACATGTAATGAAATGAACATGAGAGCTAGGGTTGAATTCCTACCTCAATGGCTATCAAAGTCATTCATCAATTCCAAGTAAACTCCACCATAGCTCTATAAAAACTTTCTCCACATCCCAATGATCCCATCATAAAAAGCTCACAACTTGCCATGGCATGAGTGGAGGGGATGGAAGAAAGAAGAGGAAGAGAAAGAGAAAGAGAAAGATGGAGAAAAGTGGTGAAAGAAGGGGATAAATATGTTAGTTTTCTTCCCCTCCAAGAAAGGACTATCCTAAGGAATATTCTTTCGTTTTCATTCAAGAAAGGAATGTTCTAAGGAATATTTTTTCCTTTTAAGAAAGGAATATTCCAAGGAATATTCTCTCCTTTTCATTCAAGAAAGGAATATTCCAAGGAATATTCTTTCCTTTCTATACAAGAAAGGAATATTCCACGAGAATATTCCATGAGGACAATGACCAAGATACCCCCCAACTTATATGTAATTACAAGTTTGCCATTACTATACACACACACCATTACTTTACACACACTTGGCCAAAAGACTAATTTACCCTTCACACTTCTACTTATTTACAAGTATGCCACTAACACTAACCTCTTTCACACTAACCCCTCTCAAGGGTCACCCCCAAGCATGCCAACATACACCCATAACCATACATATATACTCATTAGAGCATCACTACATTCCAATACAAATACACCACATTAGCACTTAACTACAAGTGTGCCACTTCCGTGCACACGTCCTACAACCATGCACACACATCCATATATATCATCCAAATATTCAGAATATCACTACTACTAACAATAGTTTCTACGTAGGCAATCAAATACACACAAATAGTGCGTACACTATACCATATATGGCAAAACGGGCCATGACAAATTAAATGAATTATTAACTAATTAACATGATTCTAAATCCAAACATGGAGTAAATAAAAATAAAAAGAATCACGTTAGAAATAAATTGAATGCAAACCATGAAAAAAAATCTTGCTTTTATGTATAAAAAAGTATGCATATAATAGAAATGTAGAATCCACTATACATAATAAAGTGCATGACAAAAATCATTTGCTTTCCATGTAAATTTCAAAAACAATTGAACAATCAAAGTAAAATTGCATACATAATACGTTTATGAAAAGTGTATTCAATTCTAATAATTATTTATACGTGCGCTCAAATAAATCAGATCCAAAATGGATTTTGGGTTCTTAATGATTGACTCTTTTGAACTAAATGATATCAGAGATATTAATGCTTAATGATTATCTTACATGATACCCAATTCAAAAATAAGATCAAAAATAAATATCAAAATTTTAAACTTGGATAACAAGTACTTTTGAGTACTTTACACGTGGATGATATATAACTCAAAGAATTTGAATCGAATGATTTAACATTATGACTAAACACTAGGATCCAAATGAAATGGGTACTAACTTTGTATGGTATTCATAATAAAAAGGGAGAAACATACAATTTGATGTGATTCACACTTGTATCATCACTTCTGTTTTTTTATGATGCCAAATGGGCAGCGATACTAGAATGTATCAAAATCAAGATAAGCATCAACTCAAGGGGAATATGCATAAATTAGGAAGAGTATATATTGACTCACGGTATGATCGTAAAATGCTTAAATATTTAAGTTTTAATGATTTTGATTTACAGATGTTTGGCATCATCAAAAAGAGCGATAACGCTGGATATTAGACTCCTTCAATATATGTTTTGATGATGATCAAACATAATATTTGGACCAATGTATTTATGCAGTTGTCAGGAAATTGTTAAAGGACCCAAAAGACCAAGCGTATATAGCTTAATAATGGCGACAAAGAAAGATCACAGAACAAGCTTGACATATTATTGTAATGGTTTGACAAGTCAAGGGAAGATGAATTGCAGATATTAATTATAAGGAGATGAACAAATGCTACATCAATCAAGTTTATGAAGACATATGATGTAATTGATGTAATTTCCATATCTTATCATATTTAGTTGACCATTAGAGAAGCCATAGTCGACTAATTTAAACAAAAATGTTTTGCATGACAAGTTAATCAATCAGAGTAGAAGTGATAGTCGACTAATGTATAAAAAATAGTAGACTAATAGTATATGGAAACTGGTTGAGACGTCTGTCTGTTTGATTATGTAACGACTGGTTTTTCATGTATTTGGATTATATATATATATGTTTTGGCGGATTTTCTCCTTATGTGTGATTTTCCATCTCCGTAGCTTTCGTTTTCGTTCGTTTCGTGGTGATTTTCTAGCTTCTTCCTTAGACCGTTGAGCTTGGAGTAAGTCACACATGACGAGCTTCATATCGCTCATATCTTAGAGTAGTTTGAGCTTAGGAGCCATAGGAATTCTTCCTGAAGCTTCGCGCTTCGATTCGAGACTTTTCGTGCACGTTAGTTGGTTCAAGAAGGAGAACCAACCGACTAGATTCCAATCTAGTCGGTCAGGAACTCTTCCGAAACCGACTAGTTCGTTAACTCAATTATTCAGGAGTTACTGTTTGATCTTAGTCGGTCTAAGAACAACCACCGACCGACTAGATGTGAAACTAGTCGGTCAGAACTTGCTCCCAGACCGACTAGTTCCTTTGATTAATTTTACCTGAGTCACTGTTTATCGTTAGTCGATCAATGAACACTCACCGACCGACTAGGTTGCAAACTAGTCGGTCGACGGGCCTTCACAGACCGACTAATTCATTTCCCAGATTTATTCCTTCTTTCGCTGTTTGATTTTAGTCGGTCACAGTTGTAACAACCCTAGTGTGCAAATACTAAGTAATCGTTAAATTCATCCAAGTTTCTCGTACATGTGCACACCAATCCCGGGGAATGGAGAGATTTGCAAATTGCCCCTCGATTTTTCATTTATACCCAAATGAGGGTATCATTGTAAGATTGGGTTTAAGTCAAATTTCTTAAAGTGAAGGGTTATTGTGAAAAAGGGAAATGAGATATTTGCAATGGCAAACTTGTAATAAAATCAAGGATTTGGATGGCTAATTTTGAAAAAAAAGAAAGAAAAAAAAAGAAATGAAAAGAAAAATAGAGTATGGCACTAAGTTGTCATACCTAGTACACCTAACCCCCCCCATCTCTCCCCTCACCCTACACCATAACCCCCCACCCCTCTCCCCTCTCCTAGGTCCCTTTCTCTCCCCCTCTCTCCATTATTTTCAGCCCATGGCTGAAAATAGCTAGGGAAAAAAAAAGGGAAAAGAAAAAGGAAGAGAAGAAAGAAGAAGAAGAAGAAGAATAGGAAGAGGAGAAGGAGAAGGAGAAGGAGAGGGCTACTACTTAAACCATCAACCATTCTTGAAGCTCCAAAGAGGTGGGAACTCTTCACTCTCCTACTCTAATTATAAATGATGGAAAGCATCTTATATGTATGAGTTTTCTCTGAAATTTTGGGAAGAATGTTGTAGAACTAGGAATCTTGATGCATGCCTGAAATTTGCTGAAACTTTAGCTGAGTTCTGGGATTAATTGGCTATTAGGAATGCTCTGAAAATTTTATATGATATTTATCTCGTAGTTATGAGAAACTTTCATGTTCATCACGTTTTCTGATTCGAACTGGAAATTAGGGTAAAAATTCGAATTGTGCAACATGCCAGGAATTCTGTCAAGCTGTACACATTTCAGTAAACTAAGCACCACTACCTGCACACATCTTGGAATTTGTTGATTTTGGTCTTGTTAGAAAGATAATAAATTTTTCTCAAAGTCCATGGCGACTCTTATGTCGAAATTCTGGCTATAATATGCCCAAAATTGGCTTTGAACACAGACATAGAAATCTGTCTGCAGAACAGTTTTGACACCCTTTACCAAATAATTCACTATAAATCCAATACTTCATATTTTTGTCTGAAATTTTATGGGTGAACTCAGAACTATAATATATCCAACTTTCATTCTTTGAGATTTGTCAAATTCTCAAAATACAAGGGTTAAAATGCTGTTTTTCTATCTGTTCATGCAATTTCAGTATGTTGAAGGGTGTTGGGCGAAATTGGACTTGTGTGATATTGCTAATTTTTCACTCCAAATGCATGAATGATGTTGATGCATGTATGTAAGATTAGTTATGCTATTTGTTACAAAAATTGGTGACATGATTCTCTTCATTTATGTGGCGCTCATTATATGTTTGTTAAATTGACTGAATGAACTTAAGAATGAAGAAACTTGGAAAATGGCATGTTAATTGTGTGACATGTATTACCCACGAGGAATTGTATATGATCAATGAGGTTATGATACATGTCTTATGGAGCATGCTAGTTTGTTGTGAATATCTTGATGAAAAGAATGAATTTGGACATCATTTACATACGTCATTTTACATGCTCAATACCCTAGGATTAATGATTAGCTAAAAGATAACCTAGGGATATCTTGTTCCACTCGAAGTGGGTGAGGACCCTAGGAGGGTTGGGGGAAACCAAGGTAATGAGTGGACATGCGGGGATGGACTGCTGGCTTGTGGACCACTCCTGACGAGCCCTCAGCGGCAGGGAGTTGGTGCGGTTGTGGTTGAGTTGGTTGTGTTGGTGAACGGCTTCTTTCGTAAGAGCTTGTCTCGGGAAGTCGTAGCATTCCACCCACCTTACCGGGTGAGGTCCAGTCCCCGATGTCTGACCCGTTACTGAGGTTTCGAATTCATGCATGAAAACTAACCTATAAAGAAAAAAACAGTAACTCTGGAATGTGATGCCTTTTCCTTTGTTGTGATTCCTTGTTGTGCACTATGATTAGAGTAGTAGACTTGTGGAGTTCCTACTGGGCACGCCGTGACGTGTCCTCCCCCCTACAGGTCCAGGCACTGGTTCTCTGGCGGCGGGCCCGGGAGTGGAGACCCCGGAGGGCAGCTCGTCTCAGCAGGGTCCGTAGTGTATGGTCAGTGTGGGTCGCGTGGTGTAGTCTTGGGTTGTGTGTGTGTGATGAACGTAGTGTTGTACCCCTGTTCCCTTTGTACCCCGTAGGGTTGAGTTGTACTTTTGTGGGAGCTTTTGCTGTTGGGTTAGTACAGTGGACTTGTGCGGTACTGGCCATGTAGTAGCGGTGCTCTGTGACTCTTGGATGTTCTGTTCGTCGTATTTTACCTTACTGCCTGTGTTGTAGTGTCTTGTACTATCTTTCTATGTTGGAGCTGTATTGTTCGGTTAATCGTTCAGTCTGTACTTTACTGCCTGTGTTTCCTTAGCGTTTGCAGTGGCCTGCGTGACTTTGGTGTGTACTTTAGCGCTTGGTACTCTAATACCGCGGCTTGTCACGCCGACCCTCCCTATTTTGGACAGCGGGGCGTGACAGGTTTTGTGGTGGCCCACGCAGGTCCGCGCCCACTGCGATACGCGTAAAGGAAACACCGGTAAGGCTCCAATATTTCAGTACACGACACTAATGCATTGTTCTGTTTCTCGCCTGCAGATGGAAGGTGGGAACGGGAGTTCCGGCGGGACCGGAACATCTGATGGCAGGATTGGCCCAGCTGGTGATGTGCAGTCTTCGGGTGACAGGACCTCAGAGTCAGCCCTGATGGCTAAGGTCCTGATGGGCATTTTAGAGCACATGGGTCAGATGGAGGAGAGGGCAGTGGCGCCGAAGCCGCCGAGCTACAAGGAGTTCAGGACACTGCGTCCGCGATACTTCTCGGGCAGGGAGAGTAGCCTCGAGGTAGATGAGTGGCTGCGGCACACTGAGGATGATCTGACGATGTGTCGGTATCCCCGAGACGGTTGGGTAGAGTTGGTGAGGCGCCAGTTGACCCATCAAGCTAGAGACTGGTGGGAGGCTCAGGAGAGGCGACTGAAGGGGAATATTGCTTGGGAGACCTTTCGGGAGTTGTTTGAGGCCAAGTTCCTTCCAGAGGCAGCGAAGGACGAGTTGAGGCAGAGATTTGAGCATTTGACTCAGGATGGGAGGACGGTGGATGAGTATGATGCAGAGTTCTCGTTGCTGAGCAAGTACGCGCCAGAGCTTGTAGCGACAGATGCCATCAGAGCCAGGCGATTCCGCAAGGGACTAGACGTAGAGTTTCGGGCAGCCATGTCTACTCAGGAGTTATTGACTCAGGAGGCCGTACTGCGGGCTGCCAGACAGCATGAGACCCACCTACGGAGTGTGGGGAGGCCACCAGCCAGTGACAGGCGACCGGCTGCTCAGCAGAGGACTGTGCCTGGCCCAGTTCAGCGGGTGACATTCAAGCGACCGGGGGCTCCACCTCCGGCACAGAAGGGACCTTCATGCTACAGATGCGGGAAGCCAGGGCATGTGCAGAGAGACTGCCGAGTTACGAATGCCAGGTGTTATACATGTGGAGAGCCGGGACACATCAGCAGATTTTGCCCACAGTCGGGTCATGCCCCGGTGCCGCCGGCGTCAGCAGCTGTCCGGCCTACACAGCAGAGACCTCTTCCACCACCGCCACAGCGGCTTGCCCTTCCGGCACCGTCAGGATCGAGACCGTCTGCACCGAGAGGACCCCCTCCACCTCCCCAGCAGCGACGAGGGAACCAGGGGGCAGTTCCTCCACCGAGGCGGCAGCAGTACACCATGACCCCAGTAGAGACTTCGGAGGGTGCTAGTCGAGTGATCACCGGTATGAATCTTGCCCCTATGCAGTCTATTAGATTTGAGCCTTAGTTATTCTATTTAGCTAGTTGGCTGAGTTTTATTGTTGTGATACTTAGGTATCGTTAGAGTAGCCTCCTACCCTGCTATGTCCTTGTTTGACACTGGAGCGTCACATTGTTTTCTGTCGAAGAAGTTTGTGACGCAACACTCCATAGTAGTTGACACCTTTGCTGCTAGTTGGAATGTTCACACCGGAAATGGGGTTATTTGTAGTGTCTCTGGGATACGGAACTGTCCTGTTGAGATCGGGGGACGAGAGTTGTATGCAGACTTTTTGGTGATTGAGTTACCCGACTATGAGGCAGTGTTTGGAATGGATTGGTTGGGAATGTTCTATGCTAACATAGACTGTAGACTAAGGAGGGTAGTTTTTCGGATCCCTGACCATCCAGAGTTTGAGTTTTGGGATGGTAGTAGCGAGCTTGAGCCCTTGAAGTTTCGAGCTACGGTCGTGGAGTATTTGGACATGGAAGTAGAGCCCGTATTACCGAGGGTTGTTGAAGAATTTCCTGACATCTTTCCAGATGACATCTTTGGATTACCCCCAGATAGGTCCCTGGAGTTTACTATTGATCTGATTCCAGGCGCTCAACCGATAGCGAAGGCTCCATACCGTATGGCCCCATCGGAGTTAGCTGAGCTTCGCAATCAGTTGACCAATTTATCAGATAGGGGATTGATTCGCCAAAGTGTGTCACCGTGGGGAGCACCAGTGTTGCTTGTGAACAAGAAGGATGGATCTCGGAGGATGTGCATTGATTATCGGGAATTGAATAAGGTGACGGTGAGGGATAAGTACCCTCTTCCCCGGATCGATGATATTTTTGATCAGCTTGGTGGATCCCGGGTGTATTCGAAGCTAGATTTGCGAAGTGGGTATCACCAAGTGAAAGTGCGGGAATCTGATGTTCCTAAAACCGCATTCCGTACTCGATACGGTCAATATGAGTTTCTGGTGATGCCTTTTGGAGTGACGAATGCCCCAGCTACTTTCATGAGGCTGATGAATCAGGTCTTCTTCGAGTATTTAGATAAGTTTGTGGTGGTATTTATCGATGACATCCTGGTTTACTCGAAGAATGAGGATGAACATGCTGAGCATCTGCGGATGGTTTTGAATACCCTCAGGCAGCACCGATTGTACGCTAAGTTCAGCAAGTGTCAATTTTGGTTGACCAAGGTTGCGTTTCTTGGACACATAGTCTCTGGAGACGGAGTGTCTGTTGATCCTGAGAAGGTTGCCGCAGTAGAAGGTTGGCCTATACCTCGGACAGTCACAGAGATTCGAAGCTTTTTGGGGTTGGCTGGGTACTATCGGAAGTTCATTAAGGATTTCTCGAAGATTGCCTCGCCCTTGACTCATTTGACGAAGAAGGATGTTGCGTATGTCTGGTCGGAAGAATGCCAACGAGCGTTCGAAGAGCTGAAGCATCGGTTGACCACTGCTCCTATCTTAGCTATCCCTGACCGTTCGGGTGGATTTGAAGTCTTCTGTGACGCATCTGGCAGAGGACTAGGCTGTGTCCTTCATCAACACGGGCGAGTGGTGGCATATGCTTCCAGATTGTTGAAGAAGCATGAACTGAACTATCCCACTCATGACCTGGAATTGGCAGCAGTGATCCTGGCTTTGAAATTATGGAGACATTTCTTGCTAGGTGAACACGTGAAGATATACACTGACCATAAGAGTCTAAAGTATGTGTTCACTCAGAAGGAGCTTAATATGAGACAACGACGATGGTTGGAATTAATGGCTGAGTATGACATTGATCTGCTATACCATCCTGGGAAGGTGAATGTGGTGCCAGATGCTCTTAGTAGATTACCCGCCGTAATGAAGCTAACCTCTCAACCACAACTTCGGTGGGCAATCCGACAGATGAGAATAGAAGTTGTACTCCCAGGAGAGAAAACTGTTATGATGGGGCTGCAGATCCAGTCTGATTTGGTGAACAGGATTAAGGCAGCTCAATCAGGGGATGCCAAGTTGAAGAGGATCCGAGAGCAAGTGGAAGCTAAACTTCGTACCGATTTTCGTATTCACGAAGATGGGTCGTTGAGATTTGGGAACCGGGTTTGTGTGCCAAGTGGCGAGATTCGGGAAGAACTATTGAAGGAGGCACATAGTTCCCCATATTCTATCCATCCTGGAGGGACCAAAATGTACCGAGATTTGAAGCAGTATTATTGGTGGTCAGGAATGAAGAAGAGTGTAGCCAAGAGTGTGGCGTCCTGCTTGGTTTGCCAGCAGGTGAAGGCTGAGCACCAGAGAACTGCAGGATTGTTGCAGCCCCTCCCTATTCCAGAATGGAAGTGGGAGCATGTGACCATGGACTTTGTGACTGGTTTACCTCGGACGCCCAGGGGCAATGATGCGATTTGGGTCATCATAGATCGATTAACCAAGTCGGCACATTTTATT
Organism: Scilla litardierei; assembly: GCA_030789695.1. Classification (NCBI taxonomy): domain Eukaryota; kingdom Viridiplantae; phylum Streptophyta; class Magnoliopsida; order Asparagales; family Asparagaceae; genus Scilla; species Scilla litardierei. The sequence goes on along the minus strand of CM061137.1, from coordinate 9,534,420 downwards.
CCGTTCCGAGTTGGACAATCAACAGAGAATCTGGCTAAGAGATACATGGAGGAGATCGTGAGACTGCATGGAGTCCCAGTGAGTATAGTATCTGATAGGGATAGCAGATTCACCTCACATTTCTGGAAAAGTTTACAGGCTAGTCTGGGGACGCGTTTGAATTTCAGTACTTCATATCATCCTCAGACTGATGGACAGTCGGAAAGAACCATTCAGATTCTTGAAGATATGCTGCGAGCATGTATGCTTGATTTCAAGGGTTCGTGGGAGGACCATCTGCATCTAGTCGAGTTTGCATACAATAACAGTTATCAAGCAAGTATTGGCATGGCTCCCTTCGCAGCTCTGTATGGAAGGCAGTGTAGGTCTCCTTTAAGTTGGGATGACGTTGGAGACATGGAGTTTTTAGGACCAGACTTGGTGGCGGCAACAACAGATGTGGTGCGGACAGTCAGAGAGAATCTGCGCATCGCGCAGGACCGTTATAAGCACTGGGCTGATACAAAGCGGAGACCCTTGGAATTTCAGCCAGGGGATTACGTGTTCCTAAGGATTTCACCGGTTCGTGGGACCATCCGATTTGGCAAACGTGGGAAGCTGAGTCCTAGGTACATTGGTCCGTTCGAGATTTCCGCTAAGGTCGGTGAAGTTGCGTATCGGCTAACATTGCCACCGGCACTCGAAGGTGTGCATAATGTCTTCCATGTGTCTCAACTCAGAAGATATGTGGGAGATCCCAAACATGTTGTAGATTTTTCAGAGATAGAAGTACGGTCGGATCTCACATATGAGCAGCAACCAGTGGCTATCTTGGACCGGAGGCAGAAGACGTTGAAGAAGAAGACCATTGACTTGGTGCGGGTCATGTGGCAGCAAGAGTCTCCGGGAGAGTCAACTTGGGAGCGAGTAGATGAGATGCAAGAGAAATACCCGTACCTGTTTGAGCAATGACTGTTGTATCTTATATTTTCTGCAGTTGTTGGGTATTGTATATAAATGACTGCTCTCCTGATTTTGTTAAAATTCCGAGGACGGAAATTTTTCTAAGGAGGGTAGGGTGTAACAACCCTAGTGTGCAAATACTAAGTAATCGTTAAATTCATCCAAGTTTCTCGTACATGTGCACACCAATCCCGGAGAATGGAGAGATTTGCAAATTGCCCCTCGATTTTTCATTTATACCCAAATGAGGGTATCATTGTAAGATTGGGTTTAAGTCAAATTTCTTAAAGTGAAGGGTTATTGTGAAAAAGGGAAATGAGATATTTGCAATGGCAAACTTGTAATAAAATCAAGGATTTGGATGGCTAATTTTGAAAAAAAAAGAAAGAAAAAAAAAGAAATGAAAAGAAAAATAGAGTATGGCACTAAGTTGTCATACCTAGTACACATAACCCCCCCATCTCTCCCCTCACCCTACACCATAACCCCCCACCCCTCTCCCCTCTCCTAGGTCCCTTTCTCTCCCCCTCTCTCCATTATTTTCAGCCCATGGCTGAAAATAGCTAGGGAAAAAAAAAGGGAAAAGAAAAAGGAAGAGAAGAAAGAAGAAGAAGAAGAAGAATAGGAAGAGGAGAAGGAGAAGGAGAAGGAGAGGGCTACTACTTAAACCATCAACCATTCTTGAAGCTCCAAAGAGGTGGGAACTCTTCACTCTCCTACTCTAATTATAAATGATGGAAAGCATCTTATATGTATGAGTTTTCTCTGAAATTTTGGGAAGAATGTTGTAGAACTAGGAATCTTGATGCATGCCTGAAATTTGCTGAAACTTTAGCTGAGTTCTGGGATTAATTGGCTATTAGGAATGCTCTGAAAATTTTATATGATATTTATCTCGTAGTTATGAGAAACTTTCATGTTCATCACGTTTTCTGATTCGAACTGGAAATTAGGGTAAAAATTCGAATTGTGCAACATGCCAGGAATTCTGTCAAGCTGTACACATTTCAGTAAACTAAGCACCACTACCTGCACACATCTTGGAATTTGTTGATTTTGGTCTTGTTAGAAAGATAATAAATTTTTCTCAAAGTCCATGGCGACTCTTATGTCGAAATTCTGGCTATAATATGCCCAAAATTGGCTTTGAACACAGACATAGAAATCTGTCTGCAGAACAGTTTTGACACCCTTTACCAAATAATTCACTATAAATCCAATACTTCATATTTTTGTCTGAAATTTTATGGGTGAACTCAGAACTATAATATATCCAACTTTCATTCTTTGAGATTTGTCAAATTCTCAAAATACAAGGGTTAAAATGCTGTTTTTCTATCTGTTCATGCAATTTCAGTATGTTGAAGGGTGTTGGGCGAAATTGGACTTGTGTGATATTGCTAATTTTTCACTCCAAATGCATGAATGATGTTGATGCATGTATGTAAGATTAGTTATGCTATTTGTTACAAAAATTGGTGACATGATTCTCTTCATTTATGTGGCGCTCATTATATGTTTGTTAAATTGACTGAATGAACTTAAGAATGAAGAAACTTGGAAAATGGCATGTTAATTGTGTGACATGTATTACCCACGAGGAATTGTATATGATCAATGAGGTTATGATACATGTCTTATGGAGCATGCTAGTTTGTTGTGAATATCTTGATGAAAAGAATGAATTTGGACATCATTTACATACGTCATTTTACATGCTCAATACCCTAGGATTAATGATTAGCTAAAAGATAACCTAGGGATATCTTGTTCCACTCGAAGTGGGTGAGGACCCTAGGAGGGTTGGGGGAAACCAAGGTAATGAGTGGACATGCGGGGATGGACTGCTGGCTTGTGGACCACTCCTGACGAGCCCTCAGCGGCAGGGAGTTGGTGCGGTTGTGGTTGAGTTGGTTGTGTTGGTGAACGGCTTCTTTCGTAAGAGCTTGTCTCGGGAAGTCGTAGCATTCCACCCACCTTACCGGGTGAGGTCCAGTCCCCGATGTCTGACCCGTTACTGAGGTTTCGAATTCATGCATGAAAACTAACCTATAAAGAAAAAAACAGTAACTCTGGAATGTGATGCCTTTTCCTTTGTTGTGATTCCTTGTTGTGCACTATGATTAGAGTAGTAGACTTGTGGAGTTCCTACTGGGCACGCCGTGACGTGTCCTCCCCCCTACAGGTCCAGGCACTGGTTCTCTGGCGGCGGGCCCGGGAGTGGAGACCCCGGAGGGCAGCTCGTCTCAGCAGGGTCCGTAGTGTATGGTCAGTGTGGGTCGCGTGGTGTAGTCTTGGGTTGTGTGTGTGTGATGAACGTAGTGTTGTACCCCTGTTCCCTTTGTACCCCGTAGGGTTGAGTTGTACTTTTGTGGGAGCTTTTGCTGTTGGGTTAGTACAGTGGACTTGTGCGGTACTGGCCATGTAGTAGCGGTGCTCTGTGACTCTTGGATGTTCTGTTCGTCGTATTTTACCTTACTGCCTGTGTTGTAGTGTCTTGTACTATCTTTCTATGTTGGAGCTGTATTGTTCGGTTAATCGTTCAGTCTGTACTTTACTGCCTGTGTTTCCTTAGCGTTTGCAGTGGCCTGCGTGACTTTGGTGTGTACTTTAGCGCTTGGTACTCTAATACCGCGGCTTGTCACGCCGACCCTCCCTATTTTGGACAGCGGGGCGTGACAGGTTTTGTGGTGGCCCACGCAGGTCCGCGCCCACTGCGATACGCGTAAAGGAAACACCGGTAAGGCTCCAATATTTCAGTACACGACACTAATGCATTGTTCTGTTTCTCGCCTGCAGATGGAAGGTGGGAACGGGAGTTCCGGCGGGACCGGAACATCTGATGGCAGGATTGGCCCAGCTGGTGATGTGCAGTCTTCGGGTGACAGGACCTCAGAGTCAGCCCTGATGGCTAAGGTCCTGATGGGCATTTTAGAGCACATGGGTCAGATGGAGGAGAGGGCAGTGGCGCCGAAGCCGCCGAGCTACAAGGAGTTCAGGACACTGCGTCCGCGATACTTCTCGGGCAGGGAGAGTAGCCTCGAGGTAGATGAGTGGCTGCGGCACACTGAGGATGATCTGACGATGTGTCGGTATCCCCGAGACGGTTGGGTAGAGTTGGTGAGGCGCCAGTTGACCCATCAAGCTAGAGACTGGTGGGAGGCTCAGGAGAGGCGACTGAAGGGGAATATTGCTTGGGAGACCTTTCGGGAGTTGTTTGAGGCCAAGTTCCTTCCAGAGGCAGCGAAGGACGAGTTGAGGCAGAGATTTGAGCATTTGACTCAGGATGGGAGGACGGTGGATGAGTATGATGCAGAGTTCTCGTTGCTGAGCAAGTACGCGCCAGAGCTTGTAGCGACAGATGCCATCAGAGCCAGGCGATTCCGCAAGGGACTAGACGTAGAGTTTCGGGCAGCCATGTCTACTCAGGAGTTATTGACTCAGGAGGCCGTACTGCGGGCTGCCAGACAGCATGAGACCCACCTACGGAGTGTGGGGAGGCCACCAGCCAGTGACAGGCGACCGGCTGCTCAGCAGAGGACTGTGCCTGGCCCAGTTCAGCGGGTGACATTCAAGCGACCGGGGGCTCCACCTCCGGCACAGAAGGGACCTTCATGCTACAGATGCGGGAAGCCAGGGCATGTGCAGAGAGACTGCCGAGTTACGAATGCCAGGTGTTATACATGTGGAGAGCCGGGACACATCAGCAGATTTTGCCCACAGTCGGGTCATGCCCCGGTGCCGCCGGCGTCAGCAGCTGTCCGGCCTACACAGCAGAGACCTCTTCCACCACCGCCACAGCGGCTTGCCCTTCCGGCACCGTCAGGATCGAGACCGTCTGCACCGAGAGGACCCCCTCCACCTCCCCAGCAGCGACGAGGGAACCAGGGGGCAGTTCCTCCACCGAGGCGGCAGCAGTACACCATGACCCCAGTAGAGACTTCGGAGGGTGCTAGTCGAGTGATCACCGGTATGAATCTTGCCCCTATGCAGTCTATTAGATTTGAGCCTTAGTTATTCTATTTAGCTAGTTGGCTGAGTTTTATTGTTGTGATACTTAGGTATCGTTAGAGTAGCCTCCTACCCTGCTATGTCCTTGTTTGACACTGGAGCGTCACATTGTTTTCTGTCGAAGAAGTTTGTGACGCAACACTCCATAGTAGTTGACACCTTTGCTGCTAGTTGGAATGTTCACACCGGAAATGGGGTTATTTGTAGTGTCTCTGGGATACGGAACTGTCCTGTTGAGATCGGGGGACGAGAGTTGTATGCAGACTTTTTGGTGATTGAGTTACCCGACTATGAGGCAGTGTTTGGAATGGATTGGTTGGGAATGTTCTATGCTAACATAGACTGTAGACTAAGGAGGGTAGTTTTTCGGATCCCTGACCATCCAGAGTTTGAGTTTTGGGATGGTAGTAGCGAGCTTGAGCCCTTGAAGTTTCGAGCTACGGTCGTGGAGTATTTGGACATGGAAGTAGAGCCCGTATTACCGAGGGTTGTTGAAGAATTTCCTGACATCTTTCCAGATGACATCTTTGGATTACCCCCAGATAGGTCCCTGGAGTTTACTATTGATCTGATTCCAGGCGCTCAACCGATAGCGAAGGCTCCATACCGTATGGCCCCATCGGAGTTAGCTGAGCTTCGCAATCAGTTGACCAATTTATCAGATAGGGGATTGATTCGCCAAAGTGTGTCACCGTGGGGAGCACCAGTGTTGCTTGTGAACAAGAAGGATGGATCTCGGAGGATGTGCATTGATTATCGGGAATTGAATAAGGTGACGGTGAGGGATAAGTACCCTCTTCCCCGGATCGATGATATTTTTGATCAGCTTGGTGGATCCCGGGTGTATTCGAAGCTAGATTTGCGAAGTGGGTATCACCAAGTGAAAGTGCGGGAATCTGATGTTCCTAAAACCGCATTCCGTACTCGATACGGTCAATATGAGTTTCTGGTGATGCCTTTTGGAGTGACGAATGCCCCAGCTACTTTCATGAGGCTGATGAATCAGGTCTTCTTCGAGTATTTAGATAAGTTTGTGGTGGTATTTATCGATGACATCCTGGTTTACTCGAAGAATGAGGATGAACATGCTGAGCATCTGCGGATGGTTTTGAATACCCTCAGGCAGCACCGATTGTACGCTAAGTTCAGCAAGTGTCAATTTTGGTTGACCAAGGTTGCGTTTCTTGGACACATAGTCTCTGGAGACGGAGTGTCTGTTGATCCTGAGAAGGTTGCCGCAGTAGAAGGTTGGCCTATACCTCGGACAGTCACAGAGATTCGAAGCCTTTTGGGGTTGGCTGGGTACTATCGGAAGTTCATTAAGGATTTCTCGAAGATTGCCTCGCCCTTGACTCATTTGACGAAGAAGGATGTTGCGTATGTCTGGTCGGAAGAATGCCAACGAGCGTTCGAAGAGCTGAAGCATCGGTTGACCACTGCTCCTATCTTAGCTATCCCTGACCGTTCGGGTGGATTTGAAGTCTTCTGTGACGCATCTGGCAGAGGACTAGGCTGTGTCCTTCATCAACACGGGCGAGTGGTGGCATATGCTTCCAGATTGTTGAAGAAGCATGAACTGAACTATCCCACTCATGACCTGGAATTGGCAGCAGTGATCCTGGCTTTGAAATTATGGAGACATTTCTTGCTAGGTGAACACGTGAAGATATACACTGACCATAAGAGTCTAAAGTATGTGTTCACTCAGAAGGAGCTTAATATGAGACAACGACGATGGTTGGAATTAATGGCTGAGTATGACATTGATCTGCTATACCATCCTGGGAAGGTGAATGTGGTGCCAGATGCTCTTAGTAGATTACCCGCCGTAATGAAGCTAACCTCTCAACCACAACTTCGGTGGGCAATCCGACAGATGAGAATAGAAGTTGTACTCCCAGGAGAGAAAACTGTTATGATGGGGCTGCAGATCCAGTCTGATTTGGTGAACAGGATTAAGGCAGCTCAATCAGGGGATGCCAAGTTGAAGAGGATCCGAGAGCAAGTGGAAGCTAAACTTCGTACCGATTTTCGTATTCACGAAGATGGGTCGTTGAGATTTGGGAACCGGGTTTGTGTGCCAAGTGGCGAGATTCGGGAAGAACTATTGAAGGAGGCACATAGTTCCCCATATTCTATCCATCCTGGAGGGACCAAAATGTACCGAGATTTGAAGCAGTATTATTGGTGGTCAGGAATGAAGAAGAGTGTAGCCAAGAGTGTGGCGTCCTGCTTGGTTTGCCAGCAGGTGAAGGCTGAGCACCAGAGAACTGCAGGATTGTTGCAGCCCCTCCCTATTCCAGAATGGAAGTGGGAGCATGTGACCATGGACTTTGTGACTGGTTTACCTCGGACGCCCAGGGGCAATGATGCGATTTGGGTCATCATAGATCGATTAACCAAGTCGGCACATTTTATTCCGTTCCGAGTTGGACAATCAACAGAGAATCTGGCTAAGAGATACATGGAGGAGATCGTGAGACTGCATGGAGTCCCAGTGAGTATAGTATCTGATAGGGATAGCAGATTCACCTCACATTTCTGGAAAAGTTTACAGGCTAGTCTGGGGACGCGTTTGAATTTCAGTACTTCATATCATCCTCAGACTGATGGACAGTCGGAAAGAACCATTCAGATTCTTGAAGATATGCTGCGAGCATGTATGCTTGATTTCAAGGGTTCGTGGGAGGACCATCTGCATCTAGTCGAGTTTGCATACAATAACAGTTATCAAGCAAGTATTGGCATGGCTCCCTTCGCAGCTCTGTATGGAAGGCAGTGTAGGTCTCCTTTAAGTTGGGATGACGTTGGAGACATGGAGTTTTTAGGACCAGACTTGGTGGCGGCAACAACAGATGTGGTGCGGACAGTCAGAGAGAATCTGCGCATCGCGCAGGACCGTTATAAGCACTGGGCTGATACAAAGCGGAGACCCTTGGAATTTCAGCCAGGGGATTACGTGTTCCTAAGGATTTCACCGGTTCGTGGGACCATCCGATTTGGCAAACGTGGGAAGCTGAGTCCTAGGTACATTGGTCCGTTCGAGATTTCCGCTAAGGTCGGTGAAGTTGCGTATCGGCTAACATTGCCACCGGCACTCGAAGGTGTGCATAATGTCTTCCATGTGTCTCAACTCAGAAGATATGTGGGAGATCCCAAACATGTTGTAGATTTTTCAGAGATAGAAGTACGGTCGGATCTCACATATGAGCAGCAACCAGTGGCTATCTTGGACCGGAGGCAGAAGACGTTGAAGAAGAAGACCATTGACTTGGTGCGGGTCATGTGGCAGCAAGAGTCTCCGGGAGAGTCAACTTGGGAGCGAGTAGATGAGATGCAAGAGAAATACCCGTACCTGTTTGAGCAATGACTGTTGTATCTTATATTTTCTGCAGTTGTTGGGTATTGTATATAAATGACTGCTCTCCTGATTTTGTTAAAATTCCGAGGACGGAAATTTTTCTAAGGAGGGTAGGGTGTAACAACCCTAGTGTGCAAATACTAAGTAATCGTTAAATTCATCCAAGTTTCTCGTACATGTGCACACCAATCCCGGGGAATGGAGAGATTTGCAAATTGCCCCTCGATTTTTCATTTATACCCAAATGAGGGTATCATTGTAAGATTGGGTTTAAGTCAAATTTCTTAAAGTGAAGGGTTATTGTGAAAAAGGGAAATGAGATATTTGCAATGGCAAACTTGTAATAAAATCAAGGATTTGGATGGCTAATTTTGAAAAAAAAAGAAAGAAAAAAAAAGAAATGAAAAGAAAAATAGAGTATGGCACTAAGTTGTCATACCTAGTACACCTAACCCCCCCATCTCTCCCCTCACCCTACACCATAACCCCCCACCCCTCTCCCCTCTCCTAGGTCCCTTTCTCTCCCCCTCTCTCCATTATTTTCAGCCCATGGCTGAAAATAGCTAGGGAAAAAAAAAGGGAAAAGAAAAAGGAAGAGAAGAAAGAAGAAGAAGAAGAAGAATAGGAAGAGGAGAAGGAGAAGGAGAAGGAGAGGGCTACTACTTAAACCATCAACCATTCTTGAAGCTCCAAAGAGGTGGGAACTCTTCACTCTCCTACTCTAATTATAAATGATGGAAAGCATCTTATATGTATGAGTTTTCTCTGAAATTTTGGGAAGAATGTTGTAGAACTAGGAATCTTGATGCATGCCTGAAATTTGCTGAAACTTTAGCTGAGTTCTGGGATTAATTGGCTATTAGGAATGCTCTGAAAATTTTATATGATATTTATCTCGTAGTTATGAGAAACTTTCATGTTCATCACGTTTTCTGATTCGAACTGGAAATTAGGGTAAAAATTCGAATTGTGCAACATGCCAGGAATTCTGTCAAGCTGTACACATTTCAGTAAACTAAGCACCACTACCTGCACACATCTTGGAATTTGTTGATTTTGGTCTTGTTAGAAAGATAATAAATTTTTCTCAAAGTCCATCGCGACTCTTATGTCGAAATTCTGGCTATAATATGCCCAAAATTGGCTTTGAACACAGACATAGAAATCTGTCTGCAGAACAGTTTTGACACCCTTTACCAAATAATTCACTATAAATCCAATACTTCATATTTTTGTCTGAAATTTTATGGGTGAACTCAGAACTATAATATATCCAACTTTCATTCTTTGAGATTTGTCAAATTCTCAAAATACAAGGGTTAAAATGCTGTTTTTCTATCTGTTCATGCAATTTCAGTATGTTGAAGGGTGTTGGGCGAAATTGGACTTGTGTGATATTGCTAATTTTTCACTCCAAATGCATGAATGATGTTGATGCATGTATGTAAGATTAGTTATGCTATTTGTTACAAAAATTGGTGACATGATTCTCTTCATTTATGTGGCGCTCATTATATGTTTGTTAAATTGCCTGAATGAACTTAAGAATGAAGAAACTTGGAAAATGGCATGTTAATTGTGTGACATGTATTACCCACGAGGAATTGTATATGATCAATGAGGTTATGATACATGTCTTATGGAGCATGCTAGTTTGTTGTGAATATCTTGATGAAAAGAATGAATTTGGACATCATTTACATACGTCATTTTACATGCTCAATACCCTAGGATTAATGATTAGCTAAAAGATAACCTAGGGATATCTTGTTCCACTCGAAGTGGGTGAGGACCCTAGGAGGGTTGGGGGAAACCAAGGTAATGAGTGGACATGCGGGGATGGACTGCTGGCTTGTGGACCACTCCTGACGAGCCCTCAGCGGCAGGGAGTTGGTGCGGTTGTGGTTGAGTTGGTTGTGTTGGTGAACGGCTTCTTTCGTAAGAGCTTGTCTCGGGAAGTCGTAGCATTCCACCCACCTTACCGGGTGAGGTCCAGTCCCCGATGTCTGACCCGTTACTGAGGTTTCGAATTCATGCATGAAAACTAACCTATAAAGAAAAAAACAGTAACTCTGGAATGTGATGCCTTTTCCTTTGTTGTGATTCCTTGTTGTGCACTATGATTAGAGTAGTAGACTTGTGGAGTTCCTACTGGGCACGCCGTGACGTGTCCTCCCCCCTACAGGTCCAGGCACTGGTTCTCTGGCGGCGGGCCCGGGAGTGGAGACCCCGGAGGGCAGCTCGTCTCAGCAGGGTCCGTAGTGTATGGTCAGTGTGGGTCGCGTGGTGTAGTCTTGGGTTGTGTGTGTGTGATGAACGTAGTGTTGTACCCCTGTTCCCTTTGTACCCCGTAGGGTTGAGTTGTACTTTTGTGGGAGCTTTTGCTGTTGGGTTAGTACAGTGGACTTGTGCGGTACTGGCCATGTAGTAGCGGTGCTCTGTGACTCTTGGATGTTCTGTTCGTCGTATTTTACCTTACTGCCTGTGTTGTAGTGTCTTGTACTATCTTTCTATGTTGGAGCTGTATTGTTCGGTTAATCGTTCAGTCTGTACTTTACTGCCTGTGTTTCCTTAGCGTTTGCAGTGGCCTGCGTGACTTTGGTGTGTACTTTAGCGCTTGGTACTCTAATACCGCGGCTTGTCACGCCGACCCTCCCTATTTTGGACAGCGGGGCGTGACAACAGTTGAACGACCGACCGACTAGTTTCCAAACTAGTCGGTCAGCCGCCCTTCATGGACCGACTAACTGACCCCGAAACCCTAGGGTTTCCCAGCCGCCGCAACTTTTTCTATTTAAACCCCCGATCGTTTCTTCTTCTTTCTTTCACTTCTCTTGGCCATTTTCTTTCCCCTTTGACCTCTGATCTTCCCCAATCTTCCTCTAACTCTTTCCTTCATCCCCGGAGCCCCTCACACCCTCATTAGCGCCGGCCACCTCCCTTAGGCCGTCGGCCAACCCCAAAACCCCCCAAATCCCATTTTCTCCAGATTTTCTCGCCATTTCCAGATCTGAGCCATAGTTCTCTGGATCGTTCTTCCGTTGCCGTGCTTGCTCGGCATCGTTCTTCCGCTACGATACGGTTAGTAAATCGATCCTTTAATATTCTCATAACCCACGTTGTGATTTTTGTTAAACCCTAATATAAATGGGGCGTAGATTCGATTATAAAACCGGATTGGATATTGTTCTGATATTGTTTTGCCTTGGCAGCGATCCCATCTCCGTAGTTTAACATTTTGTGACGTGCCTCGTTGATCGTCATCCTTGGTGCCAGGCAAGTGAAACTTGCCACTTAGGGTTTTAGGCCACGCCTTAGGCCATTTGCTTGTTGTAGGCGTAAAAGAGACAAGGCGACGAAATGATACTCGCCTAGGTGCAAATTTCAGGGTCTAGCTTGACAACGAAGCTAGATCCGACTTCTTTTAATTATTTGCACTTGTTGTTATCCATGCATCTTATCTGTCATGTTTAAATTCAATTAACGGTACGCGAATTATATGTACATGCCATGCTAACCATGTTGAATGTTGCATTCGTAGCACACGCTACATTACTTGTACTACTTGACCAGGCTAGGCACCTGCTTTTAGCGGGCACAACCCTATGCCAAATACACTTCTTGGCTCGTGATCCAAAAGCGAGCATTACGTGTTCGGGGGTAATGCCCTGGCTCGATACACGTGGAGGGGTAGGGATAAGCGATCACCTGGGTGTACGAGTTAGCCCGATCAGTCACTCTAGCCAGAAGACGTAATCTCTATGCACGACGTGCTTACTAGACTTGTCTTGGTACTTGTACTTGTTCATGTAAAACTCGTCATCCATGCCATACTTGTTACTTGTAATTTACCTTACTTGTTACTTCCATACTATACTTGCCATGCTATGCATCATACTATAACCGCTAGGTTGTTAGTTTACTTTCCTTTCAGTTTCCTTGCCCAAGTCTTTTTAGACTTGCTGACATGTGCCCTTTACTCTTTTGGGTGACACATGTTAGATCCTGAGCCTGACGTTGCTGCTGAGGACGTGGTGTTCGCTGACGCTGAGTCAGAGCCCGCGTTCACCGAGGAGTTTGAGGACACGGGAGATCAGTCGTAGAGACTGTTTGTGTTGTTGTTTAGACTGCTTTAGTTGTCGGTGCGTAGCACCAATACTTTGTTTTGTGTTGGGCTTTTGTTGGCCATGTTTTGGGCCTAGACTCTTTCTTTTAGCCTGGTGGCTTTTCTGCGATGTTGAATATTATTGTGGACAAATTCTGAGATCGGTTAACTTATATCAGTCTCTTTTATTATTATTTTTTGTTCCGTTCGCCTTTACAGGGACCTGCATATATTCAGATTTGACGCTTATCAGGCGTGTAGCTTCACAGCTCCACGTCTGAGCGGACCTTCTCACGTCTCGCCTCTATTTTAGGGAAGCGGGGCGTGACAGGTTTTGTTGGTGGCCCATGCGCACTTTATTCCGTTCCGAGTAGGACAGTCTACCGAGACGCTAGCAAGGAAATACATGGAGGTAAATTCTTTACTCTCCGTTTCTATTTCCTTTCCCTACTTTAGATAGTGATGTAACGTGAATCGTGCAGGAGATCGTACGACTTTATGGAGTCCCCATGAGTATCGTGTCAGACAGAGACACGAGGTTCACATCTCAGTTCTGGCAGAGTTTGTAGAGGAGTTTGGGTACGAGTCTGAGTTTCAGCACGGCGTACCATCCGCAGACGGATGGCCAGTCCGAGAGGATGATTCAGATCTTGGAGGACATGCTGAGGGCGTGCATGTTGGATTTCAAGGATTCGTGGGAGGACCATCTACATCTGGTGGAGTTCTCTTACAACAACAGCTTCCAGGCGAGTATTGGCATGGTGCCTTTTGCCGCGCTGTATGGGAGGAAATATCGATCGCCTTTGAGTTGGGACGACATTGGTGACCGGGAACTGTTGGGACCTGAGATGATTATGGAGGTTGTGGATGTTGTCAGGAACATTCGGGAGAGGTTGAGGATTGCTCAGGACCGTTTTAAGCATTGGGCTGATGCTAAACATCGACCTTTGGAGTTTCAGCCAGGCGACCATGTGTTCCTGAGGATTTCCCCGAATCGTGGTGTGATACGCTTTGGGAAACGGGGGAAGTTGAGCCCGCGATACATTGGACCGTTTGACATTCTTGAGAGAGTTGGCGAGGTAGCCTACCGCTTAGCCTTGCCGCCATCTTTGAAAGGAGTTCACGATGTTTTCCATGTGTCGCAGCTTCGTCGGTACATCAGCGATCCGTCTCATGCCGTGGATTTCTCGGAGATCACCGTTCGCCCGGATTTGACGTATGACCAGCAGCCAGTGCTGATTTTGGACAGGCGTCAGAAGTCACTTCGGAACAAGATTGTCGATCTTGTTAGGGTGTTGTGGCGACACGGCTCGCCAGGAGAATCTACCTGGGAGAGAGAAGATGAGATGAGAGAGCGCTATCCACTTTTGTTCCCGGACACGTGAGTGTTGGAAAATTCCGAGGACGGAATTTTTCTTAAGTTGGGGAGGATGTAACGACTGGTTTTTCATGTATTTGGATTATCTATATTATATATGTTTTGGCGGATTTTCTCCTTATGTGTGATTTTCCATCTCCGTAGCTTTCGTTTTCGTTCGTTTCGTGGTGCTTTTTTAACTTCTTCCTTAAACCGTTGAGCTTGGAGTAAGTCACACATGACGAGCTTCATATTGCTCATATCTTAGAGTAGTTTGAGCTTAGGAGCCATATGAATTCTTCCTGGAGCTTTGCGCTTCGATTCGAGACTTTTCGTGCACGTTAGTTGGTTCAAGAAGGAGAACCAACCGACTAGATTCCAATCTAGTCGGTCAGGAACTCTTCTGGAACCGACTAGTTCGTTAAATCAATTATTCAGGAGTTACTGTTTGATCTTAGTCGGTTTAAGAACAACCACCGACCGACTAGATGTGAAACTAGTCGGTCAGAACTTGCTCTCAGACCGACTAGTTCCTTTGATTAATTTTACCTGAGTTACTGTTTATCGTTAGTCGGTCAATGAACACTCACCGACCGACTAGGTTGTAAACTAGTCGGTCGACGGGCCTTCACAGACCGACTAATTCATTTCCCAGAATTATTCCTTCTTTCGCTGTTTGATTTTAGTCGGTCACAGTTGAACGACCGACCGACTAGTTTCCAAACTAGTCGGTCAGCCGCCCTTCATGGACCGACTAACTGACCCCGAAACCCTAGGGTTTCCCAGCAGCCGCAACTTTTTCTATTTAAACCCCCGATCATTTCTTCTTCTTTCTTTCACTTCTCTTGGCCATTCTCTTTCCCCTTTGACCTCTGATCTTCCCCAATCTTCCTCTAACTCTTTCCTTCATCCCCGGAGCCCCTCACACCCTCATTAGCGCCGGCCACCTCCCTTAGGCCGTCGGCCAACCCCAAAACCCCCCAAATCCCATTTTCTCCAGATTTTCTCGCCATTTCCAGATCTGAGACATAGTTCTCCGGATCGTTCTTCCGTTGCCGTGCTTGCTCGGCATCGTTCTTCCGCTACGATACGATTAGTAAATCGATCCTTTAATATTCTCATAACCCACGTTGTGATTTTTGTTAAACCCTAATATAAATGGGTCGTAGATTCGATTATAAAACCGGATTGGATATTGTTCTGATATTGTTTTGCCTTGGTAGCGATCCCATCTCCGTAGTTTAACATTTTGTGACGTGCCTCGTTGATCGTCATCCTTGGTGCCAGGCAAGTGAAACTTGTCACTTAGGGTTTTAGGCCACGCCTTAGGCCATTTGCTTGTTGTAGGCGTAAAAGAGACAAGGCAACGAAATGATACTCGCCTAGGCGCAAATTTCAGGGTCTAGCTTGACAACGAAGCTAGATCCGACTTCTTTTAATTATTTGCACTTGTTGTTATCCATGCATCTTATCTGTCATGTTTAAATTCAATTAACGGTACGCGAATTATATGTACATGACATGCTAACCATGTTGAATGTTGCATTCGTAGCACACGCTACATTACTTGTACTACTTGACCCGGCTAGGCACCTGCTTTTAGCGGGCACAACCCTATGCCAAATACACTTCCTGGCTCGTGATCCAGAAGTGAGAATTACGTGTTCGGGGGTAATGCCCTGGCTCGATACACGTGGAGGGGTAGGGATAAGCAATCACCTGAGTGTACGAGTTAGCCCGATCAGCCACTCTAGCCAGAAGACGTAATCTCTGTGCACGACGTGCTTACTAGACTTGTCTTGGTACTTGTACTTGTTCATGTAAAACTCGTCATCCATGCCATACTTGTTACTTGCAATTTACCTTACTTGTTACTTCCATACTATACTTGTCATGCTATGCATCATACTATAACCGCTAGGTTGTTAGTTTACTTTCCTTTCAGTTTCCTTGCCCAAGTCTTTTTAGACTTGCTGACATGTGCCCTTTACTCTTTTGGGTGACACATGTTAGATCCTAAGCCTGAGGTTGCTGCTGAGGACGTGGTGTTCGCTGACGCTGAGTCAGAGCCCGCGTTCACCGAGGAGTTTGAGGACACGGGAGATCAGTCGTAGAGACTGTTTGTGTTGTTGTTTAGACTGCTTTAGTTGTCGGTGCGTAGCACCAATACTTTGTTTTGTGTTGGGCTTTTGTTGGCCATGTTTTGGGCATAGACTCTTTCTTTTAGCCTGGTGGCTTTTCTGCGATGTTGAATATTATTGTGGACAAATTCTGAGATCGGTTAACTTATATCAGTCTCTTTTATTATTATTTTTGTTCCGTTCGCCTTTACAAGGACCTGCATATATTCAGATTTGACGCTTATCAAGCGTGTAGCTTCACAGATCCACGTCTGAGCGGACCTTCTCACGTCTCGCCTCCATTTTAGGGAAGCGGGGCGTGACAGATTAGTCAACTAGAGTACTCTCATTAGTCGACTAATGGCCATTTTTCGACTAATGAATGAACACTAGTCGATTAATGACAATCCGTTGTAAAATCTGGATTTACACAACTAGACATTTTCTAGCCGTTGTAGTGTGAATTTTGGACAATCTATCCCAAAGAATTTTCCATTTATAAATAGGGATTAATGTTGACTTGTGCTTCAAACTTGGAATCTGTGAGGCAACACGGCCGTGCGGGGTTTAGCACGGCCGTGCGTGTCAGAAGATGTATTAGCTGACTTTCGTAGATTTGGACACGACCGTGTTGGTCCAACCGTGATGGCAGTCGACTCTCTAGTTTTTACTGACACGGCCGTGCTGCACAGCCGTGTTGATAATCAACTCTCTGGTTCATCTAGTGACACGGCCGTGCTACACGGCTGTTCTGATTATTCTGGAGCTACAGGCAGATTACACAGTTTTGACACGGCCATGCCACATATCCGCACGGTCGTGTCAGAGCTCAGAAACCATAATACACCTAGATTTCAGCTTCTAATATGGATTATTGATTTCTATTGAGGTTAAATCGGATGGACATGATTGGAAACACATTCTACCCTAATGAGTATTCATATGATATAAATAACAAGAGATACACCTTTGACAGTAGGCAACGAACGCGACATAGAATTGTGGAGATTTCCTTGCGTCTTCAAGAGAGAAGCAGATCTTTTGCCGGCGATAGGCGACGAGAGATCTTCAAGGTGACTACGAGCTTTAGGAGGTGAGGTATTCCTTGTTATAGAGTATCTGGTAAGACCTCTCCATTAGTTGTGTGCATGAGACATTGTAATTATGAGAGTTCTGAAGTTATTTTGTTGAGAAGGCATACATTGTGTTGGAGGAGATTTGTAGTCGGTGTATTCTCTGAATTATCATCTCTGATCTGGTGGAAGCCATGATAATGGAAGACTGGACGTAGGCCATAGGTTGGGCCGAACCAGTATAAATTCTTGCCTCTCTACGTGATTGTTTGACTTGATTGTGTGGTGCTATCTTGTGCTTCTTATTATTCATCCAAGATCCTAACTCTGCATTGTTTTAGTTGGCGACGCCTTATTTCATATATTCCGCAATGCACACTTAGGTGTTGTTTCATATTGTGTCAGATTTACCCAACACGTGGTATCAAATCTACTGGTGAGGAGTAGTAAGGAGTAAGATGTCGTCATCTACCACATCATTCAAGATGGACAAGTTCAATGGGAGAAACGACTTCAATCTTTGGAGATTAAAGATGAATGCTTTTCTTATGAGCGATGGTTGCTCACAAATTGTGTTTGAGAAAGACAGTTTTGACAAGGATGTCACAGAGTCACATAAGGATGAGATGTAGCGCAAGGCGTTGAGCGTACGACAGTTATCACTTTCAGATGAAGTGCTCAAAAAGATGTCTAAGGAGGCTACTGCGGAGAAGGTTTGGAAGAAACTAGAGGCGCTCTATGCAAAGAAGAATTTGACGAGCAGGTTATATTTGATGCAACAGTTATATGTACTGAAGATGATTGAGGGAGCCAACGTTAAGGATCACATAGACGCTTTCACGAATATTGTGTCTGATTTGCGGAGTATGTGGGTGAATATCGAGGGCGAACAATTGGCGATGATATTGTTATGTTCTCAAACGGATGATTTCGACCCATTGGTGAGGTCCATGGTATATTGACGTGAATCTTTATCTATGGAGGAGGTAGAGTCCGAGGTAAACTCTGTTCTTTGTGTCAAAGTGACTGCTCAAGAAGGTGGTGATCAAGGGGATGCACTCTTCATCAGAGGACGTCAGGATTCCAGAGGCGTCCATGGTTCTAGGAAGGACAACGGTCACTCACGATCTAAATCACGAGGGCGCAGGGACAGATGTCACTTATGCAAGGAGACAGGTCATTGGAAATGAGACCGCCCAAGGCTAAAAAAGAATGGAAAAGGCATGGATAAAGCTTATGATTCTGCTTCAGTGGAAATCAGTAGCAAGAGCAATGATGATGGTGAGATTCTGATGGAGACTGCATCGGGAGATCTAGGAATCTCATGGCTTTTGGATTCGGGATGTTCTTTCCATATGACACCTCACAGGAGTTGGTTTAGTTCATATAGTTCCAGAGAAGGCGGCAACGTTCTGATGGGAAACAATATGCCGTGCAAGACGGTGTGTGTAGGAGAGGTGCAAATTAAAATGTATGATGGGGTCATGAGGACACTTACAGATGTGCGTCACGTTCCAGACTTGAAAAGAGTATGATTTCTATTGGAGCTTTAGCATGGCTTGGGTGCACGACGGTAATAGAAGGCGATCTATTAAAGGTGTCCAAGTGGTCTCTTATCGTGATGAAAGGAAAGAGAGTACAGAACTTATATGCGCTACATGGGCACCCCTTAGAGGGTGAAGCTAGCATCTCTCAAGGCACTGATGGTGAAGAATCGGTAAAGTTATGGCATCTTCGTCTTGGACATCCAATTGAGAAGTCATTAGATGTGCTTCGCAAAAGGAAGCTGATACAGGGCAAAGAGGAGAGATTGGAGTTCTGCAAGAAGCGTGTAGAAGGAAAACTGACAAAGACACGCTTTGGGATCACAGAGCATAGCAGCAACAAGCCAATTAAATATGTACATTCAGATGTGGGGGGCCAACTTTTGTACCTACCATTGAGGAGCGAAGTATTTCGTGTCCGTCCTTGATGATTTCTTGAGGAAGGTGTGGATCTATCTGATGAAAGCAAAAGATCAAGTCTTCGAGAAGTTTAAGGCTTGGAGAGCCGTTGTTGAAAAGCATACAGGGAGAGCTGTCAAGGTTTTAAGATCAAACAATGGTGGTGAGTATACCTCAAGGGTGTTCAAAGATTTCTGCAGATCTTAGGGTATTTACGGCACTACACTACGCCTAGAGATCCACATTCAAATGGTGTTGCAGAAAGATTAAACCGTACACTGATGGAGAAGTGCTGATGCTTGAGGCTTACTGTTGGAATTCCTAAGGAATATTGGGGTGAAGTTGTGACTACCACCGTGCATCTCGTGAATAGACTACAATCATCGGATCAGTTTCAAAATTCCTGAAGAGGTATGGACAGGGAAGACTGGTGACTACTCATACTTGAGGATATTTGGATGTCCTGCTTATGCTTTGCAGAAGGAGGACAAGCTAGATTTGAGGGTCAGGAAGGCCATCTTGTTTGGATATCAAGAGGGAGTGAAGAGATACATGTTAGATCTTGTGTCCAAGAAGACATTCACCAGTAGGCATGTCACATTTGATGAGTCGTCAATTTCAGACCGGAGATGACTCATTCAAATGGTGGACATAGGCCTGAGGATGTCGACGTTGAGATTGAGCCACCTATCCTGTAGATAGAGACACGAGATGTTAAGACAGGCTAGGACCCGACTGCTGAGAGAGCAGATATAGACAGATCAGATTCAGACTCATGGTTAGGTTCTTGCCCAGAGTCAGCCAGACGTGCGGAGGTCATTGAGGACTAGTAGAGCACCAAAGATATTTGATGAGTGGAATTATTCTGCTTCTAGTTTTGCATTTGATAACATGCATGCATACGCCCTGAACATTGAGCACAAGGAGCCCTTGACGTTTGATGAAGCCAAGACTTCTAGCACAGTTGCAGAGTGGCGGCTAGAGATGGTAGAGGAGATGGAATCTCTCTACAAGGATGGCACTTGTGAATTGGTAGAATTGCCCAAGGACAGAAAGGCCATTGGTTGCAAGTGGGTATATAAGGTCAAGGAAGGAGATGGTGGCGATATGAGATATAAAGCTCGGTTGGTGGCCAAGGGATTTGCACATAGGAAGGGAAAAGACTATAATGAGATCTTCTCGCCTGTGGTGAGACACACATCCATCTGTGTGTAGTTGGCCTTGGTAGCAGATCCGGACTTAAAGCTGGAGCAGCTGGATGTTAAGACGTCGTTTTTACATGGAGAGCTTGATGAAGAAATCTACATGCGCCAGCCTGAAGGCTGCTGGTGGAGGGGCAAGAGCAGAAGGTATGCAAGCTGAAGAAATCCTTATACGGTTTAAAACAAATTCCAAGCAGTGGTATACGAGATTTGACTCCTTCATGATGAGCATTGGTTTCGAGTGGAGTATAAAGGACCAGTGTGTTTATGTTCCCACCCTTGATGGTGGGTCAGGATATACTTGCTTCTGTACATTGATGATATGCTGATTGCGTCACGAGACATGAAAGAAATCAATAGGCTAAGGGGACACTTGCAGAAGAGTTTGACATGAAGGATCGGGGGTCTGCAAAGAAGATCCTTGGCATGGAAATTAGCAGGGACAGGAAGATTGGGAAGTTGAGGTTGAGCCAGGAGGGCTATATAAAGAAAGTCCTAGTACGCTATGGAATGGAGAAGGCGAAGCCTGTCACCACACCGCTAGGAGCTCACTTCCAGCTTTTTGCGAGACTGTCACCTAGAACCGACGAGGAGGCATGCTACATGTTTACAGTCCCCTATGCTAGTGCCGTGGGAAGGCTGATGTATGCTATGATTTGTACACGTCCAGACTTAGCTCAGGCAGTTGGAGTCGTCAAAAGATACATGGTGAATCCAGAAAAGTAACACTGGCATGCTGTGAAATGGATGCTGAGATATCTGAAGGGAACAACTAGCATTTGTTTGTGTTCCTGCAAGGGAGACAGGTTAGTGATATCTGGATTCTGTAATTCAGATTATGCAGGTGACAGAGACAGATGGAGATCTACGACTAGGTATGTGTTCACATTGGGCACTGCCGCAATATCATGGAGATCCTCCTTTAGTCCATCGTAGCATTGCCAACCACGGAGGCGGAACTGATAGCTGCAGTTGAGGCGATTAAGGAAGGCAAGTACCTGAGAAGTCTATTGAGAGACTTGGGTATACCGCAAGAAGAGAAGAAGGTCTACAGCGACAATCAGAGCGCTATTCACTTGTTGAAGCATCAGGCCTATATTTCGATGACCAAGCATATAGAAGTACGAGACTTCTTCCTTCAAGAAGAGAAGAAGGTGATAGCGCTGGAGAAGGTCTCGACGGATCATAATCCTGCAGACATGCTCACGAAGATCGTTCTCGTAGTCAAGATCAAGCATTGATTGAGCTTGATCTATACATGGTGAGTGGTTGATGATTTCCTGTTGTCGTGAGAGTTTCGTAAATTCTAGATCTGCGTAGAATTGTTTGGTAATTGGGTAGAGTTGATGTGGAGAGCTTGAATATGCCGTGGTTGTTGAAGAAGTTTGAAGCAAGGTAGAGTTTGTTGATTTGTGCTTCAAACTTGGAATCTGTGAGGTGACATGGTCGTGCGGGGTTTAGCACGACCATGTGTGTCAGAAGATATATCAGTTGACTTTCGCAGATTTAGACGCGGCCGTGTTGGTCTAATCGTGCTGGTAATCGACTCTTTAGTTTTTACTGACACAACCGTGCTGCACGGCCGTGTTGACAGGCAACTCTCTGGTTCATCTAGTGACATGGCAGTGCATCACGACCATGTTGATTGTTCTGGAGCTACATGCAGATTACACAGTTTTGACACGGCCATGCCGCATATCAGCACGGCTGTGTCAGTTCTCAGAAACCATAATACGCCCAGATTTCAGCTTCTAATCTGGACCGTTGATTTCTATTGGGGTTAAATCGGATGGACATGATTGGAAACACCCTCTTCTAACCTAGGGAGCATTCTCATGATTTAAATACCAAGAGATACACTTTTGACGGGAGGCAACGAACGCGACAGAGAATTATGGAGATTTCCTTGTGTTTTCAAGATAGAAGCGGATCTTTTGCCGGCGATAGGCGATGAGAGAGCTTCAAGGTGACTACGAGTTTTAGGAGGGGTGGTATTCCTTATTTTAAAGTCTCTAGTAAGATCTCTCCATTCGTTGTGTGCATGAGACATTGTAATTGCTAGGGTACTAGAGTTATTTTGTCGAGAAGGCATACATTGTGTTGGAGGAGATTTGTAGTCGGTGTATTCTTTGAATTATCATCTTTGATCTAGTGGAAGCCGTGACAACGAAAGACTAGACGTAGGCCATAGGTTGGGCAAAACCAGTATAAATCCTTACTTCTCTGTGTAACCCTTACTTCTCTGTGTGATTGTTTGGCTTGATTGTGTGGTGCTATCGTGTGCTTCTTATGATTCATCCAAGATCCTAAATCTGCATTGTTTTAGTTGGCAACATATTATTTCATATATTCCGCTGTGCACACTTAGGTGTTATTTGATATTGTGTCAGATTTACCCGACAATTAATTCTAGGTTATTCACACAAAAATATTGAAGAAAAAGAAAGAATAATCCCCATTACATTTGTGCTCAAGTCTTCGATTTATTATCTCTCCGCACCTTGTTTCTATTCTTCCAAAAGATCAAATCATATAGAATATAAACTTTCCTTAGCCACATTCATTCACAAGCTTTGTCTTCAAGGCTAACAGGGAGTGTTGTAATCTTGCTCTATAAGGTGCACATCAGTTGTGAGGAGTTAGCCTCAGGTGCTGAGGTGGTTTTGCTCTCAGTCATGTTTGTTGAGATTGAGTTCGCAATTGACAAGAGTGTATGCCAAGTTGCAAGGTTGTACTATTCTTGCGGGTTTGCAAGTGAATAATGAAACTCTCAGATGGGATTTTCTTGGGGATTGAACGTAGGTGGAGGTTGGCTGAACCAATATAATTTCTTTATGTTTGCGATTGGTTTGCGTATCTTGTTTGGATTTCTATACTTGCAATTACTTGCATTATAATTTTCGTTGTTAATTCCGTTGCATCTTAAATTGAGAATTATTTGTTGAAAACTTATCACCAACCATAATTGTTTAATGTTAAGTATCACATCCACCGACAGGAACCCTGCAAGATGTACATCCCATTTGATAGAAATCCAAACAAATTAAAATATTTTTCCATCATAATATTTTGTTCCTTTGAAAAGTTTACATTTGATCCAAGACTTGAACAACTTAAATACAAACAATAAATTTCTATGAATCCTAATAGCATGCATGACATCTTGCAGGAGCAAGGATTTTCAACCTCCTAGTTCCAGCCAACATGATCTCAGTCCTTCCCCATTGCATTGTAGTCATCCTCATGAATAATGTCTTACCACCCTTCAGAATCCATCAGTAATCCTTAAACTTCTCTCGATCTTATATCTTACAAAGAAAACATGGGAATGATTAACTGGAAGCTAATATACTATAGGAGTTTAAGGGGGCCAAATTCTCAATGCATAGTTCTCACTTAAGTTTTCTCCTAACACTTAATTTTTGAATAAATATCATCTTTCATATGAAGATCCATCCATGAATCGAGTGTGATAAACAAACACTATTACAGTTTCAAAATACAAATTGCCTGAATGACATGATGGATTCACCATCATGATTTACTCTATAGTTTCCTACACTAACCCTAGCCGATCTTCTTCTGGCACAAAATGAGGCCGACATACAACAAACGCGCATCAGCGCTTATTGAACCACCAGCGAAATGGGGAGATCTTTCACACAATCCCCTTTTGTAAGGCTGCTGATGCTCTCCACTTGATACAAGCCGTTATCAGAAACTAAAAAAAGAAAATGGCAATGAAATTAGGATGATGATGTAATTTTGGATTGCTAGTTCAATGCCAACTTGGTTACTTCTCGTGAGATTTTTGCAGTCAATTCATGAAACGAACAATTTTACCGTAGGAAAAAAGGGCTTATGTGATCTTCTGTGCAATCTCAGTCATCAGTTCCGCCGGAGCTGTACAATGGTATTTAAAAAAAAGGAAAAAGAAGGGATGTTAGTGTGTAGTCGTGAAGTAGAACTATAAGAGGGTCACAGAATAACTATGCAAACAACGATACCCGGAGAATTGGTGAACAGTTCGAATTGGCCCATTGCCTGCCTCAAAAACATCTCCGCACCGCTGACGAGAGCGGCTCCGCATTCTCCGGCTTCACGCATTAGTCTGGTTACTTTCGGGTTGTAAATAGCATCAAAAACCAGAGCATACGAACTGAGAGCTTGCTGTGATGTCAACACTACGACATTGGTCAAATTATAAATGGAACGAACGACTACAAGTGAGCGTGTAGTCAGCCGAAACAATTGCCCAGAAGTTATGTATCTCTAGCAAGAGATATCATGATGGTCAAACACCAATTTCGCCTCAAATTCAGAAGCAACGCATGGTGGAGTTCGTATGCTTGGATGATAACTGAAGAGTGAAGATTATACTTCGTATATAAAGATTCCTGTCATCCTATTAGGAGATAAAGCAAAACAAACCAAAAGCCAAAATATATGTGGGTGACCAGTAATCCTAACATGGAGGATTCATCAAATAATCCCTTCACAGTATGCGACTCAATAGTTCAATGCAGACATTTGCTTTCCAGGATAATTAAAAAGTTATATTCCTCCCTAAACTTTGGCATGGAGATAGTCTGATATGAGGTTACATCATGGCTAGAGTAGCATTCGTTGGTAGCTTCATGCCAGTGCACTTTATCCAAAGATCGCTACATGTTTCGGGAACTGTTGTCCTCTTAATTAAGCTAGGATTTGCATGAATAAACGGTTTGGTCCATAGATTAGATTAATTTCGTGTAAAAAGAATCAAGGGAGGCCAAACCTTAGAAGATAGAGGTGTCTCATGAATGTTGGGATACATTCCAATGGATGTTGTATTTGCAAGGACGGCGCTTTCCTCCCCGTGAAAATTTTCCAACTCGGCAAGCTTTAAAGCCTGTCCACCAACTAAATCAGCAAGCTCCCTTGCTCGATCTACCAATCAGAGTAGTACTTAGATTTCAGTGCACAAAACTTTGCAGTATCATGATTTCTTGAAAACAAGGACCTCGAATGCGAGAAAATAAGGGCTTTCAATTCTAAAAGCAGAAATACATGGGCCATCATACATTACACAGAATATGGTCTAATAAGATATGACTGCCAACTTAGAAGCAGAAAACCTTTCCATAAGCAGATAGAATGAATGCTAAAAGCAGAAATACATGGGACATCATACATTATATGGAATATGAATAAGATGCGACTAACAACTTAGAAGTAGAAACCCCTTCCATAACCAGACAGAACAAACATATAATTCGCAATGGTATAGCTGACACGGATAGGTTACTCAACATTCAAATACATAGGAAAAATACATTTGCTATCAACAATTCTTAAGTATAAAAGTATACAAGATTATGACTCATTTCTTATTCAATCCATTTTTGTTTTCAATCATCCATCTTAAACTTTCCCATTTTTGTTATACCCATGCCGTTGGGCATGTTTCTTGCTGCTGGCCGCATATGCTGAAACTACAATATACAATAAGATAGATTTCATTACCAGCAAAGGATTTTCATTTAGTACAAAAGTGATACAATATGGAAGCGGTGGGGGTATGGCGGGGATTTAGGGAAGAATAAAATTAGGTATTCAATAACTTTTTAGGTCTTGTACCTCGGAAATCTAACGATTACCAACTCGCACCTCTCACTCGTGGAGATTTTTCGGACCTCTCGTCCATGAAACCAAGCCCACTCCCGCACATGGATAAACTAAAAGTTTACACCAAAATCTTTATTCTTCGTTCATCTATCAAAAAAGAAATAAGTTTATGGCCTTTATATAGGCTTAAACACATCCAATATGAAACTAAAACTCTAAAATAACTAAAACACTCAAAAATAAATAAATTAAAGACTCAAACGGACTCGAACTCTA
Organism: Scilla litardierei; assembly: GCA_030789695.1. Classification (NCBI taxonomy): domain Eukaryota; kingdom Viridiplantae; phylum Streptophyta; class Magnoliopsida; order Asparagales; family Asparagaceae; genus Scilla; species Scilla litardierei. The sequence continues at coordinate 9,508,423 of CM061137.1, read as the reverse complement.
TCCCTATATCGATTTAAAATAAAATAAAACAAAAAACAAACTCTATCTCAATTTCAAATTGGATCTTTTTCATTCTCTCTGTCATGAAAACTTCATCACCTGGTGAATGAAGATAAGAATAACATAAATATACAGAAATGAACATGATACGATTATTACGTATCAACGGAGAAGACGCAAGACGAGATCAGCATAGCAAAATTAGTCATCGGGCATTTTTGGAAGGTTTTGGACTGATTTAGTAATTTCCATTTTTGGAAAGTTTTGAGCTGATTTACTAATTTTCCTTATATGACCAGATCTGCTCCTATATATGTTTAGGGCAACAATCATTTGTTCTTAGGCGAATTTTGAGTGATAAACCCTAGTTTTAGAGTGATAGTTTATAGATCTAGTGAGTTTAGTAGTAGTTTGTCGTAGTTCTATTGTGGAGAGTCGGCTCCCTCTCGAAAGGGGCCGTTTCTCTTGTATTCCAGTTAATTTCAATAAAAATCCCCAAATTTCAGCCCTAAATCCTATCAAATTGGTATCAAAGCAAAGATCCGACATGGCGGCTACGAGAGCGAGTTCCAAGGTGGAAGATCTAGAGGAAAAGGTGGGGAAGATCAATGCCCTAAAGGAGAAAATTGATGCCAAGGATGTGAAGGTTGATGCCATGGATAAGAAGATCGACTCCGTCAAGAGAGAGGTCTCCGCTCTCACGGCAATGATGAAGGCGTGGATGGAGAACCAAGGCAACCTTCGTCGCGAGGAAGATGAGTCCAAAAATGATAACTTTGGTGCACATTCTCCAGATCTGGGGCCAAAGGAATAATCTTTGGACAAGGGGAAGAGTAATTGCGTGATCTTGGGCGAGGAGACGACCGGGAAAGACGACGAAGATCACGAGGGAGTAGATCCGAAGGAGCGAGGCACCGGGAGAAGGCCGTCGGCACCCTAACCCTCATTGGGGGGCCATCGGCCCCCCAGATGATTCCTGGGGGCCGTGCGACCCCAGGGCACAGGAGAGGGGGCACTCAGCCTCCCAGGTGCCTCCTGGGGGGCGTAGCAGCCCCAAGGGCATGGGTGGGGGCTGTGCAGCCCCCAGGAGCTGGTTCAGGTGCTCGTCAAGGCCCGACGCATTCTCATTTTGCAATCGAGCACCCTGAAGATCATCCTCAATGGCCATGGATACTGGCGAACCGTTCAGGAAGGGAGGGGCATCCAGTGAGAGCCCAACAACAAGAAGGGCATGTAGATCCTTGGGGTAACCCTTGGGAGCACCGATGACCGGTTGGGGATGAGGGAGATTGGAAGAATGGCGGTGCAGGAGGATTGTGGGATGAAGAGAGGGCCCAACGTAATGCGCAGCACTAGTTCCATTTTGGTCTGCCAAGAGGGAAGGCGAATAAGGGAAACTTTGGGTTGGAGGACATGGTCAAGAAGTTGAAGATGCCTGTTTTCGAAGGAGAGAACCAGTATGCATGGATTTACAAGGCGGAGAGGTATTTCCAAGTGAATGGGTTGACAGAGCCTGAGAAATTGCAGGCGGTAGTGCTCTGTTTGGAAGGGAAGGCCATTGCATGGTACCAGTGGAGACAACAGTGGCGACAGGTCAGATCCTGGGAGGAGTTCAAGGAGTGCTTACTGGATCGTTTTCAAGATACCCAATGGAGGTGACTTGTACGAGCAACTCTTAGCTCTGCAACGGGGGGTACCGTGAAGGAATATATAGAGCGATTTGAGCGCTCAGAGACCATGTGAGGGGGATTCCGAAGGTAGCTTTGGTGGGAAGCTTCATGAAGGGGCTTAAGTCCGTCATTCAGGCTGAGCTATGCATGCAGTGGCCGAAGGGGTTGATGGATGTTATAGAGCTGGTACAGATGGCGAAGGATAAGGTTGGAGCGGGGCGATTTTTTGCAGCACAGGCTAGGCAGGAGGACAGAAACCAGCAGCCGTAGGAGGACAAACTGGGGAAAATCAGACGAGCAAGGGAAAGAGTAGCGTCGCAAAGCCTAGTGGGCCTTTTCAGAGAATGACATAGACGGAGTGGACGAATAAGAAGGCAAATGGGCTGTGTTTTCGATGTGATGAGAAGTACGGCAATGGACATAGATGTCGGGAGCGATCCTTACATGTACTCTTGGTACATGAGGAGGATAGAGAGGCAGATGTTGAGGAGGACATTAAGCAGCCCTTGGAGAGGACAAAGGTGGAGCAGGAGCACACACATTTGGATGTGTAGCGGAGGTGTCACTCAACTCCGTAGTGGGGTTCACACCGAACCACACTATGACGTTGATCGTGTAGATATTGGAGCAGAAGGTAACGATGCTGAATGACAGTTGGGCCACCAACAACTTCATTTCCAACCGAGTGGTAACGCAGCATGGGTTGGAGTTGGTGGATACGGGTAGTTTTGCAGTGATAATGGGTACCGGCCAGGTAGAGCATATGAGGGGAGTATGCCGGGTGTGGTGCTGACCATCCAATGGGTCAGAATTGTGGAGGACTTTCTACCGCTGGATCTGGGTAGCACGGACGTTATTTTGGGAATGAGATGACTGCAGAGTTTGGGAGAGACCAGAACTAATTGGAAGTTACACCGGATCGAGTACCAGGATGGGGGCAAGTTGGTGACGCTTCAAGGGGATTTAGGCTTGTACCGTTCACGGGTTTCCCTGAAGGTGATGGCTAGAACCTTACAGGCGGAGGGTGGATGTTTCTTGGTGGAGCTACAAGGTTTAACGGTGGAGACAGCAGGCCAGGACATGGACATACCGGCAGAGATACGACAGGTACTGGACCAGTTTGGGGAGGTCTTTCAGGAACCTCGTGGACTTCTACCCCCACGAGACCACGAGCATTCCATATTGCTTAAGGAGGGTGTTGCGTCGATCAGGGTAAGGCCTTATCACTACCCTCAGATTCAGAAGGGGGAGATCGAGAAGATGATGGATGAGATGATACAGGCGGGAGTGAGCCAACCCATCACTAGACCCTTATCTAGCCCGGTGCTACTCGTGAAGAAAAAGGATGGAAGCTGGAGATTTTGTGTAGACTATTAGGCACTGAATAAGAAAACTGCGCTAGACAAGTTTCCTATTCCAGTGATCGATGAGTTACTGGACGAGTTGCATGTGTCCATAATATTTTCGAAGATCGACTTGAAATCGGGCTATCACCAGATCCGAATGAGAGGGAAGATGTAGAGAAGACGATCTTTAGGACCCATGAAGGCCATTATGAGTTTTTGGTCATGCCCTTCGGGTTGACCAACGCCCCAGCTACATTCCAGGCCTTGATGAACAAGGTGTTCAGGGCTTACCTACGGAGATTCGTGCTTGTCTTCTTCAACGACATACTAGTTTACAATCAGACCAGAGAGGCGTATATTGATCACCTGACGATGGTGATGAGTTATAGCATCATCAGCTTTTTGCCAACAGAAAGAAGTGTTTGTTTGGCCAGCGGAGCGTGGAGTACCTGGGTCATATAGTCTCAGCTAATGGTGTAGAGGCGGAGAGTTCGAAGATTACTGCGATGGTGGAGTAGCCGTGCCCTACCACATTACGGGGATTGCGGGGATTCTTAGGCTTGACGGGCTATTATAAGAAGTTCGTCAAGAACTACAGCATTATTGCTTGGCCTCTGACGGAGAAGCTAAAGGACAATTTCCACTGTGTGGAGGAAGCCACTGCTGCATTTGAGGCCATGAAGAGAGCTATGACGAGCGTACCGGTGTTGGTACTTCCGGATTTTAGTAGGCCATTTGTGGTGGAGTCCGACGCGTCTGGATATGGGCTGGGAGTGGTCCTGATGCAGGACCAGAGGCCAGTCATGTACTTCAGTAAGGTGTTGTCAGCTAGAGCACTACTTAAGTCCGTGTATGAGCGCGAGTTGATGGTCATAGTCCTCGAGGTTCAAAAATGGAGGCCGTACTTGCTGGGCCGACCATTTCTGGTGCGTACTGATCAGAGGAGCCTCAAGTATTTGCTAGAGTAGCGAATGGTTACTGAGGAATATCAGAAGTGGCTGACGAAGCTTATGTGGTATAAGTTTGAGATCGAATACAGACCAGGATTGGAGAACAAGGCAGCTGATGTCTTGTCGAAGAGGGAGGTAGACCCTTAGCTGGCGGCTCTGTCGTTGCTGGTGTTGGATTTGGAGCCACTGATGAGGGAGATATCAGAGAATGTGAAGCTGGGCAAGATTAGGGCGGCATTACTTCAGGATCCAGCAACACATCTAGGATACGAGTTGGACGGGCATCGCTTATTGCATACATGACGATTGGTTTTACCAAGGAGCTCGACTCACATTCCTATACTACTACAGGAGTTCCATGTGAGTGCAGTGGAGGGCCATTCAGGTATCCTCAAGACTTACCAGCACTTAAGCAGAGAAGTCTATTGGAATGAGATAAAGAAGGACGTGACAGTATGTGTAGCCAAGTGTGACGTTTGCCAACGTCACAAGTATATGACAGCAGCTCTGGAAGGATTATTACATCCACTCTCCTTGCCAGATCGGGTTTGAGAGGTCACCATGGACTTCATCGAAGGGCTGCCGAAGTCGGAGGGGTACACATTTATCATAGTGGTGGTTGATAGGCTGAGCAAGTACGCACATTTTGTGGCGTTGAGGCATCCATACTCAACCGTGACAGTGGCATCATCATTTATCATGGAGGTGGTTCGATTGCATGTGATACCGGGGTGATCGTTACAGACATGGAACATGTTTTTCTCAGCCACTTTTGGAGAGAGCTTTTCAAGATGCAGGGGACAAAGCCGAAGTGGAGCACGATGTACCATCCACAAACTGATGGCCAGACGGTGGTCGTCAACATGAGTATAGAGACATATCTCCGTTGTTTCGTCTTAGATGCGCCGAAGTAGTGGGCCAAGTGATTGGCATGTGTGGAGTATTGGTACAATACTTCGTTCCATACGACGGCTCAGTCCACCCCTTTCAGGGTGTTGTACGAGAGGGACCCCCACATTTGCTACATTACGGTTGGGGTTTCCCACCAGTCTCTCAGGTGGAGCAACTGTTAGAAGAGAGGGACCAGATGCTTCAGGAGTTGAAGCATCATTTGTTTGCAGGTGCAACAGCTGATAGAGGCCCAAGCTGACGGGCACAAGCAGGACATTCAGTTTGCAGAGGGTGACATGGTGTACTTGAAGCTTTGCCCTTACAGACAGAGATCATTGGCTCACAGGAGGAATGAGAAGCTATCTCCTCGTTACTTTGGCCCTTACGAGGTGGAGGCGTGCATTGGGCATGTGGCTTATCGGCTGAGGTTACCCCCAGATTCAATAATTCACCCAGTATTTCATGTTTTCCAGTTGAGGCGTGCCATCAGAGACCACACGCCGTCTCCCTTGCTACCACCGACGTTGACAACTGACATGGATGTGATTTTGAAGCCATCGGAGGTGATAGGAGTTCGCCAGGGACAGACAGGGGAGCGCGAGGTTCTGGTTAGGTGGTCAGGCCTACCAGACCATGAGACGACATGGGAGCCCTACACAGTTATTGAGCAGAGATTTCCTGATTTCCACCTTGAAGACAATGTGGTTCTCTTGGGGGAGAGTAATGATAAGATCATTACGTATCGGTGGAGAAGACGCAAGGCGAGATTAGCGGAGCAGAATTAGTCGTCGGGCATTTTTGGAAGGTTTTGGGCTGAGTTAGTAATTTCCATATTTGGAAAATATTGGGCTGATTTAATAATTTTTCTTATTGCCCAGATCTGCTCCTATATATGTTTAGGGCAGCCGTCATTTGTTCTTATGCGAATTTTGAGTGATAAACCCGAGTTTTAGAGTGATATTTCATAGATCTAGCGAGTTTAATAGTAGTTTGTCGTAGATCTATTGTGGAGAGTCAGCTCCCTCTCGAAAGGGGTCGTTTATCTTGTATTCCTATTAATTTCAATAGAAATTCCTAAATTTCAGCCCTAAATCCTATCAAAACAGTCCCTTATAATTAGAGAAGACGCATCCACAAACTTTGAAGTGTAGCAATATATAGATTTACAGATAAATATCTTCTAAATTTTTCCAAATCATAAAAAAATGAAAGCATATAGAACCTGTTTGTTTGTAGGATGTGGAGGATCCAGGATGATAAACTCGATGTGCTTAATTTTTCCAAGTGGTGTATCCAAGCTAAGTGCTAGCATAGGATCACTGTAAGGCTTTACCTTTAGCAATATTCATCTTAGGTTCAGACTCAAATTTAATCTCAGGTACGAATAGAGACACGGACTTCAACTTGATCTTGGACTCAGCATTTAGCTCAGGTTCTTGTTTGACCTTCAAAGGTTTCCTCATACTCGGCTCTTTGGGGTTCAATCCATTCTGTTGAGCAACTCGAATCTTAGATTGGGAAGGATTCAACACAATTCTTTTTCCATTAAATATGAATGCATGTGTTTGACCTCTCAAAACTCATTACATATAGGTCGTACAATCAAGGTCTTCTTACAAAACGTATTGCATTCATGGGTATAACATCACACCAAATATGATCGGGATAGCTCGTAAACTAAAGAGTTACTAAACATCGCTAGGTAACGAAATGATCAATATTATTAATCCAATTGATTTTATATGGCTGTGGGTACGGCTCAACTGCTAGACCCATCTTTGTAAGGTGACTTGACGACAATATTAACACGACTAACTTCATCAACTTATCACGTACCTTGATGTAGATATGAAAAATATAGGTTCTTCGTCAATCTTCCTCATCTTAGGTGTTGGATGTGGGCACATAATGATATTAGCATGAGCATTGGATTCATATAAATCGTCACAAGCATCGGTAGTAATTTCAATGCATAAACTTCTTCAATCATTCTTTCAGATCGTATCATATTAAAGATGAAGAGGTCCCATGTGATAAATGCACGGATGGACGTGGGTGACGACGGGCTAGGGATTGTGGCGATGTGGATAGTACAAGTTTTTTTTCTTCTTTTTTTCTCTTTTTAAAATAATTGTTTGTTTTTTCTTAATTTTTACCTTTCTTTTTTATTTTTTGATCTCTCTCTTTTTGTTTTTGATCTATCTTTTTAGATTTTTGATCTGTTTTCCTTTAATTTTTCTCTCTTTTTCTTTAATCTCTCTTTTTAATCCCTCGTTTTTTGAATTTTTTGATCTCATTATTAAAAATCTAAATCCAATTGGAAGAAAGGAAAATAAAAAGAAAAGGGGATGTTTTTGATGATGCATGAAAAAAGATAAAGATAAAGTTACGGTTTTTTTTGAATCTAAACGCCTAAAGATGAGAAGATAATGAAAAATAAAACGAAGAAGAAAAGAAGAAAGAAAACGTTGGATTTTTTAAATAATTGATCTAAAACCTAACTAAAAGAAAAAAGTTTTTTAATGAGAAAAAAGTTAAAAAGAAAAAAGGTAAGAATTTTTTGAACTTTGATATAAACCCTAACTAAAAGAAAGAAATTTTAATGTGGAAAAAAAGAAAAGAAGAAAACAAACCGTAACACCAAGTTTGATGCGAGACGGAAGCAGGAAGGGATGTGGTTGGGATTAAAGTTTCTTATGTTTCATATTGTCCAGACAAGTTTGATGCGAGACGGAAGCAGGAAGGGATGTGGTTGGGTATCGCACCCTGGAAATCTACCAATCACCTATTCAAAGATTTTTTAGACCTCTTGTCAAGAAAAGCAAGCCCACTCTCGCACACCAATGCAAAAGATTTAATTTTTATATAGAAATTTACACCAAAATCTTTTTTTGCATTCCTCTTACAAAAAATAAATAAGTTGTGGCCTTTATATAGGCTTATAATTTGCGTTTCAAAAACCACATCCACTATGAAACTAAATCTTTAAAAGAACTAAAACACTCAAGAATGAATAAAAGACTCAAAAGGACTAAACTCTATCCGAAATAAAATAATTAAAAGACTTAAATAATAAGAAGACTCAAAGGACTCGAAATCTTATCCCTATTTCAATCTAAAATAAAATGAAATAAAAACGAACTCTATCTCAATTTCAAATTGGATCTCTATCAAAAAAGTCATATGGTGTGAAAGGAACTACTAAAAATCCCCTTCCCATCTGTCATGTCCAGGAAAGTCACCAGTTAAAATAGTTAAGGTTGAAGGCTGTTCATAAAATTTTGTCAATCTCTCACGGAGCTTGTATTCCAATTCATTGTCATGCGGGGAAGACTTCAAATGATGACTAAATCTTCTGATTTTCCTACATTTGACCTATGGCTAACTGGTTTTTAGCCATCTTATACCATTGTCCATCCATTTGATTGCTATTCTACAGTTACAATGCACTCAACCCTTCTCTACTTAACCATCCAGGCAATATAGACATGAAAGTTCAAACAAACAACTTAAAATTGGAATTTATATCTATTAATACTTACAGCTAGACATATCACTAAATAATTATTCTCGTAATAGACCATTTCAGAAGCTAAAAGAGATAGTATTGAAATAAATATCAAAATGGTTAACTGAATCCTACCGTATGTACGGTTTGCAATCACAACTTTTGCACCCTTATACTTTGCCCCAAAAGCAAGTGCCCTTCCAGCACCTCCAGCACCAATGACTACGCAAAGTCTGCCTGCAAGAGGTGAAACACTTCCATCTGTATTTCCCTGTAAGCCTGAAGAACAGAATATACTCTGAAAGCCTTACATACAGATAGTAACTTGATATTACTCAAGTAATTAGTGTTAAAGATCAATATTCATCTTCGAATCTAGCAAAAAAGTAAGGCACCTCTAAGTCCATCCTCAATAGCAGAAACCGCACCAACATAATCAGTGTTGTAACCAACCAGTTTTCCATCACTTGGCCTCTTAACTATAGTATTTACAGCTCCTATAGACTGAAAGGATATATAAACATATTAGAATATATTTATATATAGAATGTCTATATATAGAATGTCAGCTCCCTAAAATGTTATTTCAAAGAACAGATAACCAAAGGCGAGATAAAACAAATAAAAATAATCCAGGCGCAAGCGTTATCAGCTACCTTAGCAACCGGATCAACCTCATGACAGAGTGAAATTGCTGTCTCCTTGTGAGGCATTGTAATACTGCATCCCGGATTCAAAAAGACAGGAAAAGTTACAGATTGTTTAGAGAAAGCTTCCAAGATAATAACCATCGTTTCTACGAAGACATTAAAAAAAGGTTCATAAATATCAGTTTCTTGTACATGAACATAATTAGATGATGGTAAGAAAGGAATATAATAACGTCATAAGAAAACTATAACTTAATGAAATACATTTAAGTAGAGAGTTACAAATGTTGTATCAGTCTGCACTGTAGGAAGCACTAACATGGCATGCAAAGCCTAACATGAAAAAGGTTTATGTATTTTCGAATTGTCCAACAGTTCAGCATGTGTCACAAAAGCCAACCATGCAAGTGGTGCCAAGGGAAAGCTACCGGGGCCATGTGTTTTGCATTATCATCTAAGAGACAGTCTAGGTCAATCAAAGGATAATATTCACATATTATTTCATAAATGCAAATATTACTGTTGAATCAGCAGGGCGCTCCCTGGTCCGTAAGTATATATCTGCACCATATTTTGCAAACTGTAACAGACTTCATCAGTTACCACAACATCACTATATGAACTGCCTTCCTACTTGTGGCTCTATCCATATCTGGGAAAATATTTTGGGTTGTCTCTCATTGCATGAGATTAAACCGTGTGAGCGATTAAGTCAAGGTTTTCATACCTGCTAAATGATCTGAATGACTATATAAGAAGACCTGTTCTTGCTCTGAGCGCCTCGGCAGAAGTAATGAACCAACTATAAAGGGTTGCTGACAGGTTTGGCTGGCCCCATATCCTTGGTCCATTCTCATGAAAAATTATGATCCGCATAGTACATGGTTGATGTTAGGTCAGCTAGTCTGAAACTGTCAGTATGAAGCTTGACTTTGGAATTTTGAATTTGCCTCCTAAGTGCCAAATTTGCTGGGAAAGAGATCAGATCATACCTACTTGTGTGAAATTAATCAGAGTTGTGAATTATTAATGAACTATCTTTCAAAAATAAAATCAAATACTAGACTTAATCCTTAAGTTTGATTCTCTAAAATAATGTCACTTCATCAAAGTTTAACGTTGAAAACCAAGAAGTCTTCTAGTTATATTAAAAAAAGAAGCCTTCTGTACATCTTTTCTTGGACTATTACCTATCTTTTGATCTTGAAATATAAGCTCTGGTCGGGTGAAGGCTATGCCCATGGTTATGCATAAATGCATAAAACAAGAGATTTATTTATTTTTTCATTTTTTAACCAAGGAACCTTATAAACAGTCTTTCGTTTGTTCTTCAACAAGCTTCATTACCATCCGATTTTATAACATGCACAGTGTAGCAGATGTATACAAAACTCACACAGTTTGGATGAATACATAGTGGTTTCCAATAAAGCATCCAGATCATGGACTTCGAATGGGTATTAAATGCTACATAACCAATCCAGCAACAAAAATATTTAAATGGAAATAATACAATAAAATCACAAAATATACGAGTGGTAAACAAAGAACAAGACACACCTGAATCCAGTAAAATCTGGAGATGAGTAGGTATTGAGAAAATTGGCGAGGTTGTCAGTCAAAAAAGGAACATAAACTCCATTGAGACCAACTGCTTTGAATAATGCGTTGTGCAACTTCGGGCCTTTGCTCTGAGCAACTGGCTTTCCTACTATACCGTATACTTTTGTATCAGCCCCTATTTGCTTGATTCTGTACAAATCCAATAAATCTGACATAGTTGGCTGCCCAGGAGCTGATTCTTTACCGGCAACAAGCGTACCAAAAGTTAGGTATCCACCAAATTTTGGGCAAAGTATCCGAGAGATCACTCCTCTCTCCCCCATACACAACCCAATCATTGGGACCTTCCATTCACATCCAATATGCAAATTTAACATTGATAGGCATCATTAGAAATATCCGTCATAAAGAAAATTCAGGAAAGTTTGTAGCTCACAAGAAAAAATTGAGAAACAAAGGAAAGTAGCAGAAACTATTGCTATAAGAGATCATGAATATTTCTAACGAAAAACTGATGACTGCAACGAAGTTTGAGCATTTGCTTGAAAAAGGTTTACAACAACATAACTTGATCTAATCAATCTGCTTTTAAAACAAGCCATCACCCAATCAGAAACCAGAAATAGTATACCTTCAAAATCCGTTTCTTCTTCATGATACTTGGCCAATAAACATGTGCTAGATCCTAATATGGCATGTATTTCCACATAAATAAGGTTCATTTGGTACTCTGAATTGATACCATTTAAACTAACATCCTCCTGAAAGTGTTCAGGATTTAACTCAAATGAGAAGTACTTAGGGCTGTAGATCCAAATATGAGTTTTAATCCCAAATATAGGATGCTTGTGTGCTCTCTGAACTGGTACCATTTAAAAAGAGTATCAACAATTTATTCAATTTTGTGCTTAAGAACATTATGAGCAAACATATAAAGGCAATGGAATTCTAACTAGCACACTATGTATCTAAATATTTAGGCATCAGGTATGCCAGGAAATCACCACGATCCATTATATCAGAAAATCTTGACACAGTCACTACATTGTTGAGCAAATTGACTGGTAACTCAAGAGCTAGTATTTACACAATAACTCAATGAGTCCATGAGATGATGCTTGAGGTCCTTGAGGCAGGGACACTTGATGTCACAAACATACTAAGGATCAAGTGGGGACAGTTGTACTAAATAAATAGTCATAGTCAATATAACTTATGATTGAACAATATCCTTGATAGATTGTTTCATGTTTTATGCATTAACAAGGTACTGTATATACATTGGAACTCAGCATGAGCAGTCAACCTGACAAAACACTAACAAGATAAAAGGAAACAATTATATGAACATACAAACTTTAGCACTTTATTTAGACATTGGCAATACAACACAATCTATGTTAGCAAAGTGAGTTCTGGATGGGTCTCAGTGCCAGGCGCACACAGAAATCGGCATTTGAAATCACAATTCTTAGATGAGTGAAGTAGATGTACCAGTTAGATGTCTCCCTAGTATTAGTCATTCAATCCAGAAGATAAGCAGGCTATTGCCTGAAGTCTTGAACGCCATGCATTTAACTTAAATTTGGTATAGGTTTAAAAAAATTTACTACTAGAACCGTCGCTATCAATGTTACTGACACTTCATATTTCAATGCGTCAGACACTAGGAAACATGGACATTGTGAACATAATAGAAGAAGATATCTTGTTTCAAATTTAACACCAACATGTCAATCAAATATCTCCAAGTCAACCATAAAAAGTAAAGAATCTAAATTATTTTAAAATACAAGGCATTGATTTTTAAACTGAATCTGAAAATGGACACATGTTTTTATATACATTATAGTCATATATAGTCAAATCTTTGAAAATTTCCCGAGTTGGATGATTTTGGATGCACGATTTTGGATGCACGACAACTTTGCAACCATGTCTTACAAACTCCACAACACTTCTTATGACAAATATGTATGTTCATAGTCATACTGGATATCTTTGGAGTAGACCTACCATAATAAACAAATATCGATTTAATAAAATCACAATCCATCAAGGATGCATGGAATGATAAGGATGGAAATAAACAAACCAAAAAAATGTATGCACTTTAGAGTGCCATGGGATAATGTCATGATCAGGAATCTTTGATGACACCCTGAAACATCGTTGGATCCAATATTTGGTGCAGGTCAATGCAAGGTTCACTATGGTCTAGGCTTGAAATGGTGACCCATTTTCAAGTCAAGGTTCTTGCTCAATCCATTTCGATATCTCGGTCAGCCTACAACTAAAATGGAAGCCATAGCATTTTACAGGCAACTCTTGCACCTACTTTAGCTCAAGAAATAACAATGTTCTCCTCCAAGTGGGAGGTCATTGGTTTAATATATCCATGTGCAGTATCAAAGATTTTCCGAAAAAATGAGAGCATACTATTGCACATTGCACATTCACTACATAATTGCCAATAGTGCATTGACGTGTTTTGCAGTTCGTAGATGCTTGTTGCAATCTTTATGTGCGACTGGAGACCTACCAGGATGCTAGTAATTTCTATTGGTGTCTCTCCCATCATAGGGAATCTTTTCAGATACTTGAAGGCAAGCTTAGGTGTCTCTCAATTCAATGGAGGCCTTAATTTCCCCTTGATACATGCCTAGACGACAATTCCAAATGAGGAAAAGAAGAAGGATTGCTTTCTCACCCATAGCATTTACAGAGGTAAAGCGACTAGTGGGTCGTAGCCCCAGACCCACATTCCCTCTCTAAAGACTGAACACATCCTCTCTATCTACTTGACCAGGGGTCATATTTTCATTGACATAATAAAGATTGTCAAGCATTCTGCAAAACAATTTAGCATATCAAGACAGTCGCATTCTTCAAGTTTTCCGATTCATGCATGCTTGTGGTTAACGTGTATGCCATTTGATGAACACATCATATATTTCCTTTGACGAGATTTGAATTGGCACATAAGTTGTATATGTCTGCATTAATATGTTGAGAATGTGCTACCTGGCAATGGACGAGCACTTGAAACATGCGTGCCACATCACAAATGTCCACAGCAAATGTTGCAATCTTTACTATGTCTGCTCCAACCGCTTGTATCCTTGCCACGAGACTGCCAAGTTCCTCACTGGAAGGAGTGAACTCATAGTTATGAGAAGAAACAATGAGTTTAGTGCCCTCTGGCCTTTTCCCTAAAATGAAGTCTAAAAACTGATGAGCAACCTGCAAATAAAAGAGCAACATAAAAGGCCAAATAAAACAAACACAGTAGGTTAAGGTACTCATTTCAGTTTGACAAGAAAGCTGATAGCCAATAGAATTATAAATCTGACCTGTAAGAATATTCATTTCTACGGAATTTAGCAAGAGAAATGTTAGTGATATGGCTTGTGACATTCGTCATTGATATAAAAAATTGATGACATATTCTCAATGAATAATCAGTGCAACATAAAACAACCTTGAGCTCAATGTCAACATATTCTGCTCCAAATTCCATGGCCAAAAGAAGTGCTTCAAACCGCTTGGTATCATCACCTTCATATTGGCCTCCTTCCCAGCTTGGCCTATAATGTAGAAAAAGAAGAGGTCAGAAGCAGATTATCCAAATAGTCTGTAAAGATATGCCATAATGATATAAATCAGTACATGCAAAAACAAAACACTGTAAACAGTATGTCATTCGAAGAAAATATTTTCCCATAATTCAATTCTCTGTTCATTATCAAAATTCAATGCATCCATTGTTAGGAAAGCTTATCCCAGAACATCAGGATATCTTGAAACCAGAAAGTTCTGGATACCCTTTCTAGGCAATAAATAATTTATATGTCCCCATAGCATAGTATAAGGCATACGATTGATAGCAAGGTTTGAAGTTTCGGTCAATACCGATACGTATTACTTGTATCATATTAGATTTCAAGCGTGCCGATACTACCAATCCGAAACTGACCGATACATTTGATACTAAATCTTTTCCAATAATTCAATTCTCTGTTCATTATCATAATTCAATGCATCCATTGTTAGGAAAGCTTATCCCGGAACATCAGGATATCTTGAAATCAGAAAGTTCTGGATACCCTTTCTAGGCAATAAATAATTTATATGCCCCCATAGCATAGTATAAGGCATACGATTGATAGCAAGGTTTGAAGTTTCGGTCAATACCGATACGTATTACTTGTATCATATTAGATTTCAAGCGTGCCGATACTACCCATCCGAAACTGACCGATACATTTGATACTAACTAATAACAACTTACATATGAGGAGACTTGATATTTTTTATTGTTAAAATCTGAAATTCTATTTCATTTCACATAATGCATTTAAAAATCTCATTTCAAAGTCACGATCAAAACATAAAATATTGGCTCGTGATCGAATAGGTTTAAAGAAAGAAAATAGTGCCATATATAAGAAAAATGATCAATGGATAAATTAAAGGACGATTTTTGAATAAAGTCCAAAAATTAAAAATATTTTAAAAATCGACCAACTAAAAAAATATTTACAAAAACTGACCAAGTTCCCTCCATGTCAACGTCCAACGCGCGCGGGCGCTGACTAGGACGATTTGGATTGGGTCGCGGTTTGCCAATCGCGGCAAAAAGGGAGTTCACGGGCCTTCCAACCTTTTTGTCGGGGTTGCCAACCGCGGCAAAATCACTAGGCCGCTGGTGTAGTTCCCACTTCCCCTTTCCACCGCTTCCAATCCTGCTGTCGTCTCCAGTTCTCCGCCTACGAAATCGACTCCCTCACCACTCTTAGCTGTATCAACATCTTTACAATTTGATCATTTGCTTTCATGATTCTCTGAGTCTGTCACTTGTTTAACATGCTCACACCCAATAGGTTCTTGCTCTAATGCCAAAGCCAATGCAAGGGGCATGCTCAAAGATCCCATCTTTGGTCCAGAAGTATCCAATTTAAGACCACAGAAAAGAAACCCACATCTCAAAATTTGATTTTGACTGCTAAATCCACAAGAGCATCTAGTAAAAAAGGAAATTTGAGAACACATGTTCCAAAATGGGCACTTTTTCCTTCTTCTCCTCGAGACACATGAAGAGATAAGGCCAGAATCAAGATGCGGCGGTATTGTTGCAGTTGGCCGCGGTTACCAACCGCGGCTAAATGGTAGCGCTTCATTTTGGCCGCGGTTGGCAAACGCGGCCAACTTCCAGTCGTCCTACTCAGCATCCGAGCGCACAGGGAGCTGACGTGGAAACTTTGTCGGGTTTTGTAAATAGTTTTAGAGTTGGTCGATTTTTATATTATTTTTTATTTTTTGCTTTAATTCAAAAATCGCCCGAAATTAAACACTCATTGAAGATGAAGATCTATGTGCAATTAACAGGTCTAAGGCAACCGATACATAAAGTCTAATACTTTCGATACATATTACCGGATACATTTGATACAGCCGGTACCATACCAATACTACAAACTACCGGTCGATGCTGAGACCAAAACCGGGATGTCGATCATTGCTTGAGAGCTTACAAATATAAGCTTCCTTGTTGCAAAAGAATGAAAATCGAAACATGATTTAACCCACAAAAAAAGAAAGTAGAAGTAAAAGACGGTACTGTCCAAAGACAACATGCAAATGCCACTCACAGGCACAGCAGTATTAACCCATAGTTTCATTTTTTTCTAAAACATGATCTAAACTAAGAATCTGTCTGGCTTTGGAGTTGAGTTTTATTAGCAATTTTATGCGGTTAATTCCTCTGACTCCAAAAATCCAATATAAGTTCTATTTGGTTAACATATAAAACGAATGTAGCTACATCTGAAAGTTAGGTCGGATTGCAGTTTGAAGTCAAAGTGAAATTACAATTTAGAAAACCTCCATTTTATATCCAAACAACATAAAATTAACCACAGATGCTTGCAGACAACAATTTGCAAACTTCTATTTACAGCTTAATGTTTGGGTTTGAAGTTATAAAAGCCCAAATTGCTCATAGACTGAAAAGCTCGGGACTTTTTTTGGGGCAATTACTTCAAAATTTATAGCTCTGAGGAAAACAAGGTCAAATAGGAAGCGTTACCTGTAAGTGATTAGAACGGGGAGGGGTCGGTTTTTGATGAGGCGCTCGAGATCCCTGCTCGGATCGAAGGAGGCGAGGTGATCGAGCCTAAGCTCAGCCACGTCAGCCCCCTGCGATTTCGCAGCCGCCATCTCTGCCGTCATCTCCGCCACCGTCTTCGACACCAGCGGCACGCACAGTAGCGTCGACCCGTACTTGTCCGCCATTGCCCCGCTCTCTCCCCGATTAATTCTCTCTCAGCAGGGAAAATATTTTGACGGCAAGGGATCTTATTGGGAGAGAGAAGTTTGGGAGGTTGGTGGCGGCGATCAATCGGCGATAACTCGGCGTAGTGGGAGTTGCTTTTACCTAACGGGTGGGCGCCACCTGTTGACTCTGAGAAAGCGGGACGGAAAGGGGGACGGGACAAGAGGAAGAGCTATGTGAATATGATATTGTAGTGGGGGCAATGTCGTCTTTTCATAAATGCTTTTTTTTATAATTTATGGTATGGGTTAAATCTCTAGAAAATATGGGTGAAGTATGTATTGAGGTGTAGGGGTGTGCGGTCCGGGTACCCTGTTTTTTTTAATGTTACACGGATCCTATCCGGTAAGGGACCGGTTCCTAAAATTTGGACCCGGAACCTACCCAGTTGGACCTATACCCGGATCCCACCCGGACCCTATGGTTCCGGGTAGGGGTGGCAATTTTCGGCCCGGCACGATAGCCCGGCACGGGCCCGGCCCGATAAGACCGTGCTTGGGCCAACAATTTTGGCCCGAAATCCTTATCGGACCGGGCCGGCCCGGCCCGGTTCATTTTCGGACCGGACCTGGGCCAAGCTTTTCAGCCCATGGGCGGCACGGCACGGCACGAAAAGCATTTGATCGCCTCACTTCAATTTGACCACACACCAATCTAAAGCAGATTTCAGTAATGTGCATTCATTTATGGTGTTGAGTCCAATGTCATGAATCTTATCAGATCAAAGTCCAAATATCATAAATTTTAACAACTTCCTGTCAGCGCCAACTTTGATGTCTTCGGATCTTTGGGGTCGATCTCAGTTTCCGAGAAGAGACAAAGAACCACCAAACATGTTACTTCATCTTGCCAAATAAATGAAAACAATGTAGGACACATCACCTTATGCAACCCACTTAATCCTTTTCTTTTGTGCTCCATTTCGATGCATCTTTAAGCATATGAGACAAGTTTGTGTTTAAAAATATGATAAAATATTGTCACGATACATAATTTATTCAACCCTATCGGACCGGGCCGGGCGGCCCGAATTTTTATCGGACCGTGCCCGGGCCTCTCCGAAATGGCCCGAAGTCTTATCGGGCCGGGCCGGCCCAGTCCTTTAAGAAAACCGGACCGGGCCGGCACGGCCCGATAAGACCGGGCCGGCCCGAATTGCCACCCCTAGTTCCGGGTGGTTCCGGGTACCTTGTAAAAAAAAATCTAATTTGTGATACATTACGAACAATGATTTCCAAATAATCTGTGCATGACAATTACCTCAAATACACATGACTAAGGGTCTGTTCTTTTTGTGCGAAAGTGAGGAGAGAATCCGAAAAAACCACTGTTTATACACTGTTTACGAATTTTTCTTTGGAATCCAAATCTGTGTTTTATTTGTGTGTTCTTTTGGCAAATTTGTCTCTCAGGATTCTAGGCTGAGGTGGAAGTGAAATCGGGATTCTCACGCGTCTTTTGTTTTCAGCTCAAAACGCCAGGATTACAGAGGAATCCATCTTTTGTGTGGGCCCCAGGTTCAATTGCTCTCAAATTGGAGAACAGCAATTTAATTTTTACTTTTTTTTTGCTTTCACACGTGAAGAGCTGGAGAGAAATGGTGGGCCCTCTACTATATGCAGCTAACATTTTCCAATTTCGTAACCATTTAATTATTTTAAGCATTAATTAGTTTGAATGTTAAATAATTAATTTAGCTTTACGTATTTAGTTTAGGTTTAAATAGCAAAAATTAAATTTGAGTGGACCCCACACCACTTTCCAACATACAACTTTCAACAACCAAAAGAACACACTACACGGAGTGGGACCCACCTCAACTTTCCAACTCCACAATCCAACCCCACTTTCAAACAAAAGAACACACTACACACCAATTTCTCTCTCATCAGATTCCTAACTTCTCAACTTTCCCAAATATACTTTCAATCAAAAGAACAGGCCCTAAATATCAATCTGAAAGTAAAATATTGTCTCTAGCCTCTTTCTTCAGTGATAAAGTATACTGATCAGTCATTTCTACTAGATAAAGCTAGACATATGGAAGAATGATTCACGTTTACCTTTACTGCTCTTTTGAACGCATAAGAGAACAATATGATCTTTGATTCAAATGCATTGTTTGATGAACTTACGCGTTGCTCACAACTTCAGGATGCAAGTTGTACTCCCTAATATTATAAGTTCAAATTAGATTCATGTAACGGCCTGTTTTTCCTAGCTGTATTTTGATCGTTGTGCCTGTGTTCCTTTTCTTCGTTGTTTCAGTTATTTACACTCGAGTGGTTTTTCGTCCGCGCGTCGACGCGAGCGCGTCGTTACTTTCAGTATTACCGTAGCATAAGTTTCTAAATCGTAGTTGTTATTCGATGAAGAAGTTAATTACTAATTAACTTATCATCTTTAACTAATTACTAACTAATCTAAATCACTAAATATTTTTAAACAAGTTTTATTACTAACTAAAATTATTATTAGCCAATTAAACTAATGTTAGTAATTAACTCATTGTGTTTAACTAGCTTATTTTTACTAATTACTTTTCCCTAGATCTACCCCCACTTAAACCCACCGTTTATGTTGGTGAGATCCAACATCTCGCTTTCATTTCTCCCCTACCCACAACCAACGCTTTCATTCTGTCTCCTCCCTCCTCTCCTTCTTAAACCAACAATCAAGTAGCAGAAACCTACAGAGAAACAAGCAACACCATGGCAACAGCACCATCCCACCGCCGTTACCCCCTTCAGCCATCACGACAACCCAACATCTTCACCATCCCTCCACCACCGGCCACCACAACAACCCTCCATTTTCATCATCCTCCTTACAACCCAAAAACAAACCAGAATCACAAATCTGAAACCAGAAAACAATCACAAATCAAATCCCAACTCAAACAGATTGGAATCAACCCCCAATCGTGCGTCGTCGGTGTTCCCAGGCTGTTCCCCGACCTCGAACGCCGATTGATGAGCCCGCCCTAGATCTGCCGCCCCGGAGCACCCCCGTGCCGGTAGCCGCTCCGCCCAAGGCCACTGCCCCTGCCTGCACTGCTCCGCCCCGATCTCGCCCGTCGCCGCTCGAAGCTACGCCCCCGAGTCTAGAACCGCCCGCCGCCCGTGACAAGCCGCCACCGTCCTCGATCTCGCACGCCGCCCCACGCAAAGCCTCCTCTCCAAGAGCCCACGACGACGCCAGGATCGATCGTCGCCACCATCGCCTTGCCCCGCCACGACAGCGCCGCCGCCCGCCTTCAGAAGTGCCGCCACCCCCGATCCGCATCGCCTCGCCACCTGGAAGCTGCCTTGGCCTCGGATCCGACTCGCCAACGCCTCGAAGCATCGCCCCGTGCCTCGGACCCGCCCGCCGCCTCCGGATCAGTCGCCCCGCCTCGATCGTCGCGCCGACCGCCCCGAGCCCCATCCACCCTGTCACCGCCGCTTGGACGCCGTAATCCGCCCCCTCGAAGCTCCAGATCCCGCAGCCGTGCCCGCCTCCGATCCGCCCGTGCCCGAGCTTCGATCAGCCACCGCCCCCCTCGATTGCCCCTGCGCACGAAGAAACAAAGAAAAAAAAAGGAAAAAGAACAGAAGGGGAAGAACGAAGACAGAGAGGGAGAGGAAGAAGAGAAGGGGGGTTAATGTTATTAAAGTATTATTATTATTATTATTAAGTCTTATTAAGTTAAGTTAAAGTTAGGTTAATATAAGTTATTAATTTTTATTATTATAATCATTATTATTATTAGTATTATTACCATCATCCTTATCTTATGAGTATTGAGTTACAAGTTATAATTATAATTATTACTATTATAATAATAATAATAATAATAAGTTTTATTAAGTTTATTTTATAAGTTTTAAGTTATTAGTTATTTAAATTAAGTTATCAAGTATTTAAACTAAGTTATTAAGTTTTAGGTTAAAATTATTATTATTAAGTTGAGTTTTTATAAAGATATTATTTTTAAAAAATTAAGTTAAGTATACATTGTTATTTAGCCTAAAGTTTATAGTAAAGCTAACAAGCTATAATTATATTAGTTTATAAATTCTAAAGTTAGTTAATTTGGCTTAACTAGTAAATAACTATGGGACTGATATCGGAAATCTTTTTTTACGCAGATAAAACGTGCCTCACATCACCATCACATGGGACACCAAAAACTCGCATCGCTTCAGGTATCGATTCACGTGCACGAGCACCCTTGGTAGCTCTAGCACTAGCCTCGTCTTCCTACGACAAATCTTAAAATGGTAAGTCACAGTAAATTCTACCCTTAGAAATTTAGATAGTGTACGTAATGGAAAATAGTGTAATAATTAGAATACCGCATGCTCAAAGCATGGATCGGTGTTTAGTTGTCGGACTTCAAATCATTGCTCAAGACTGACATTCTCTCTTGAGGTTTCTGCCTTGACTTTTCAACAAGCGAAAATCTTTGAAGTGTTGTTAATGCATGTGAACCGCTTTACTTTTGGAACAACAGATTGACATACCGTATTGCAACACAGTGACTGAGTGATATACTGCACTGACATCATACTGCTGGATCGTCCTATTGCAATTGAATGATTAAAAGTAGTTAGCACTGCACCGGGTTTTGGGGTAACTTATAATTGCGGAAGTGCGGGAGCGACTAGTCCAGGCCTTGTTGTCACCGTGCGGGTTCTAGTAACCCATAACAGTGCAGGTGACAACCATCACAGATCACAGTTCACAGTTCACAGATTATTGCATAGTTTTCAGAGATTGGTTCGCCCGGGTAGCACCCGTGGCAAGAGGGGGACTCTTGGTTGCTCACTGTACTACCCGTTATAAGTCACGAACTAGGCTAGGCACAATTTCTCTCATTATTGCTATTGTCATTGATATCGTCATGGTTATTGTCATTACTATCGTCATAGTTATTCTTGTACGGTACTAGTTGTACTTGCTCGGTCACCTTTACTTTACTTGTCACCCTTGCATGCTTGACAGATGTACTTTACTTATCGCACTTGCATGCTTGTCTGTCCCTGCTTTACTTTTCACACTTGTTTACTATAGACTGCTCCATATTTGTGCACTCCTCTTTTTCTATCGCTAGAATTGTTGTGACTTACCTTCGGTTCCATTTATGGCACCGACAGACGAAGACCTGATCGAGGAGATTGCCCCAGAGATTGAGGAGCCTACGTTGACCCAGAAGCTGCAGAGTTTTAGTTACTATTTTGTTGGTGTGTGTGTTGTACAGTGTATTTCCCTTTCCGCATGTCCTTTCAGTACTTCCTTCATGTATTTGTGTGAGAGAGTGCTGGTTGTTGTTGTACTTTAATTTGGACTGTAATAACGTCTGTACGCTGGTTTGAGTATTGTGGTACATCTCTGAGTTGTGGCTATGCTGATTTCACTAGTAAACTGCGGAACCTGCGAATAAACCAAATAAGTAACGGGCCCCGAGATCGGGTCGTTACAATTCATCCAGGGTGGATCACTCTTATATATTTTGATCATTAATATTATAATATAAAAAAATTAAATATATAAAAAATCGGTTCCGGTTCTGTGTACCCGTTCCCTATAAACGGGAACCGGACCCGGACCCGATACACGTCGGTTCCTAATTTTCCTACCCGTAACCTACCCGGAACCGATAACTATCTACCCAGAACCTACCCATTCGGGTAGGTTCCGATCGGGTATCTGGGTACCCTGTACCCATGCACACCCCTATTGAGGTGGATACATGTACTTAAAAAGATGTGTGTTTGGATCATTGGCATCCGGGTGAGAACCCGGGACCTCATGTGTGAGGTCCCGTGTTTGAAACCCCTTATCCCTCTTATGCGTAACTTCTCACTAGTGTAGCTAGTGTAGTGGCTTCTTCGGGCTCTTGCGCCGTGTTGCCAGCCAGCCATCGGGCCCGGTTTCCTGCTTTCCGATGAAGAAAAAAAAGGTGTGTGCATTTGACTTGGTGGCCAATTGACTTATTGGTATTTGCATTCCCTTGTGACAGGATCAATGTTTGGATTAATGTATTTGAAAAAAGATATGAAATCCTTGGATCGGTTTTCAAAGAAAATAAAGAACTCAAAAAAAAATATTATTTTCAATATAGCATGGGCTGTTGTTATTTCCACTCCACTACTTTATGACAACAACATAAAGTATAATATTTTTGGAATTTCAAATTTCACCGTAACTATTTTTAAAACATTAGTTTTAAATTCTTTATTTAATTAAAAAATTGCCATTTTTATCTTAATGCACACCGTATGACCTTTCACCTTCTCAAATTTTCGCCATACCTTCTTTTTTCCTTTCCAATCCATGTCTGTTTTTTAAATATTAAATTTCAAAAAAAATCATTGTGTGATAAATTTCCAGTCATTTTTTTCTTCTTGTTCTGATAATTAAAGCTTGCCCAGTTGCATTGTGCAGACGATGAGAGAGTCTTACGGCTATCGTCGAAGCTCGACGATGGTGATCGAACACAAGAATGAATGGCGAAGCCTTAAGGGAGAACGTTGGTTTTCTTTTTGAGAGAGGAGTGAGTTAATTGTGTGGTGAATTACCCGAAGGGATAGATGACTCATGTTATACTAAAAGGATAAAAAAATCAAAATTTGTGATGAAGGAAATATCAAGAGAAAAAGCTGAAAATGCATGCATGATAAAATAAACACCGCGTGTACTAATAAACATGTATGGTGCAATTAACAACACTCTAATTTCAATGATTTTTATTTACAATGTTTCAATTTTTTTTGGGTTTTCGGCCGTCCAACGCTCGGTTGGTACACCTACATTCGGGCCCCAAGCGTGATGAGACCCACGAGCCATCACACATGACAGCATAGAGGCCGCATCTGACAACGCAGGGGCAGCCGCCAGGTAAGGGCATAATGGTCTTTCAACACCAGCTCCAGAGTCTCGGCGCCGCGTGCTGCTAGTCACACTAAGCGTTTTGCTAAACAGGTAAAGGGTAATGACAAACTTGTAAATAAAATGTCATGCTATTGGCAAAATGTCCAATGTGAATAGCATCACCTCCCGGGCACTGCCTCCCGGTTGACCGACGTTGGGTTAGGCAACCGAAGAGGCGATGCTGAACAAAAGTTCCTGACAAACTGGTAAAGGATAATGGCAAACTTGTAAATAAAATATCACGGGACTGGCAAAATATGTAATGTGAATAGCATCACTTCCCGGGCACCGCCTGCCGGTTGACCGCCGTTGTGCTAGGCAGCCAAAGAGGTGAAGATGAACAACCACACCATTCCGACGTGAAGATGAACAAAAGTTTGTCTTACATTATTTTTTGCATTGCAGCTATGCGAATCTTCTTTGTAATATCATAGAACGACACTTAGAATCAAAGAAGTTGAACGTAGCCATCACAAGCAACACCATCCCAACAGCAAAGCATCAGCGGGGGATTTGGCAGCCATCGCTGAACAAAACTTAACAATCAAATGCCACAACAGAAACCCTCTACTTCACTGCTGCAATAACCAAGACCTAAAATCCAAATATGGACACCAGCACTTTCAATCATATAACAAAAACCCTGATCTCTTCGCCTTCATCCATTAGCTCATTTGTTACGACATCTCAAGCAGCAAAACCCCTTCACTGCACGCGGTAAGATTAACTCGGCTTTCTCATGTTGCGACCCGCACGGATCACTTCATCCACCAATAGCAGCTGGGAGGCGATAACGGGCCTGAGATGCAATGCACAGAGTAATATACTGCCGCGTACAATAAGTCATATAATGACCAAGCTAAGGTCTGTCGGGCAATGTTACGTACCCAGAATTTATAATTTGGCGCTTCACCGAGTAGTTGTCGAAGATACCCTCCATCAGGGGATCGATCGGTTCCCCCGTGTACTGGTTCAAGCCAACGACATTCCCTCTGTCGTGTTCGCCCTGATAATCACAATCACAATCACAATCATTATAGTAGTTACATCCACCATTTGAGAAATCACCAAATGGTAGGTCTAAAGAAATCTACCGTAAGAGCTATAATGACATCTTGTGTGTCGAGGCCAGAGTTTTCTGCCAGTGTCTTGGGTACGACAAGAAGTGCATTGGCGAAGGCTTCAACGCCGAGCTGTGCACGCTGGTATACGGTAACATGTTAAATAAGAATACGGCGAAAATCAGTTAGGAGAGAAACTTAGAGCACATTACTTACCCCTTGAATGGTTTTCTTTACATTGTTTATCAGATGGTGTCTCGCTGCAACCTCGAAAGCCCCTGCCCCCTGTGATCACAAAGAAAAAGAATTAATAAATATAATAATATCGCGAAGAATAAGTAAAGAAATTAAACTCTGAATGTCTTGAATCCAGTAACTTCTTGCTAGCTGCCAACTAGAATTTCACCATTGCATTTGTAGATAGATTTATTTACCATAGATTTAGCAGCACAGATGCCTTGTCTTTCTGGCATTTATGATTTTATTTCTTTTCTGTGTGTGTCATGCAAAATGCAAAATCAATCAATAAAAATGTCGGATAGCTTCATAACCAACAAACAGTTTTTGCATTTATATAATTAGTCGTATAATTTATGATTTTATTTCCTTTTTGTTGCAACCCATACAAAACATAAGAAACGATCGCCACAAAGGGATTAAAGATATATCAAAGGTTTAATACTCCTAAATGTTTAAATATTGATGTTTAAGGGATACGGTAAAAATGATACCCAAGTAATAGTAAAGATATAAGCAGATTGAGTAGAGACCAAATCATAATGGCATGCAAACATGTTAACACATAAAGTTGAGAGAGATAACGAACAATCCAAGAAATTTAGCAAATGCAGATGACTGTTCACACAAAAGGGACGATCAAAATCTCACCAGTACAACAGCCTCGTCTTCAATCGTATTTTTAACAGATCGAAGACCATCGCGAACAGCATCTTTAATTTGAGCGATGGTATGATCATTCGGTCCTGAAGTAGACAACGCGGGTATAGTAAGTAAAGTGCCTTATCTACAGAAGAGTCTCCTTCAAACCAATATTAGTATGTTAATGTTGAAGGGTGGAGATGGACTGAACAGATTACTTGAGAACCTTTAATTAAGATTGTGCAAGAATGAGGATTCTTCACGTTCTCAACAAAGGTGTACTTTTCTTCCCCAAGAACATGCTCATACACAAGACCGGCCCAACCAAGACAAGCTTCAGTCAAATCCTCGACAGAATTAACAGCCTCCCCACCACATGCTAGAACTAATCTTTCCATATTTCTCCTCTTTGCTCTTCGGAGAGCAACTATCTGTTAAGCACAAAGAAAGTGTAAATGGTCGCTAACAAAATAAATTACTAGCAAGAATACCAAATATGCATGTACTGAACTTCTAACCCTGTTTATGAATAGAAACATTTTTATAAATACAAAAGCAGAATGGCAGCAAATAAAATGCAACAGTCTGTGAAACAAAAGAAAAATTAAAGAAAGACCCCACTAAAAGGGTGCCATCTGATTCCTATTGACTCATGAACTTTTAGGAGGGTAATACAATGGAAACTCAATTACCATTAATTTAGCAGATTTCACTGTTGGGAAGGGTTACCTGGACAGTTGGTCCTTGGTGTCAAATTGTCTCGAGTTCCCAGATGTGGGTGTCAAGTGTCCAAGTCCAACTGTCCTCAAATGTTGGGCATAACACTCGTGAACACGTTTCCATTATTCTTCCATGATAGATCCTTTCAAGATACATAATCTAACCATCTCTATTCCTTTAATATGCTCATCATTTTTTCTTTTCTTTCATGAGAGGTGGCCAAGTTGTGCAATGCAGGTGTCCTAGTGTTGTGACGTGCCACCGTGCATCTAATACAACAAAATTTTGTAAAATAGAACACCCTAATCATGCATATTCCCCCCCCCCCCCCCCCCCCCCCAAACAAAAAAAAAAACCCAAAAGATATTTCTACTGTTGGTGCTAGATAAGTATTATGAGTGTTTGGAAAGGAGCGAGTAAACTTCCTCTCGGACATTTCACAAACACTTCCACCCAAAGACCCTAGTTAAAAGAGAACTGGCCAACATATTAATAGTTTGTCACAAATACTACATTCATCCACCATTAATTATTTGCTGTGAGAAGATGAATAAAAATTTGTGAAAAATAAAGCGTTAGGCTTACTTTAAGAACACCGAAACTTTTGGCAAAAGTCAAAAACTTACCCCCAAACTTTTGGCAAAAGTCAAAGACCTTTTTTTATTTTTTTCATCCATCAATTTACACCCCAAAAAAGATTCAAGTTGATTTTTAAAGGGCAACTGTCAACTGTTGATAATGTGCTTGCAAAAAGACCTTGTTTCCCTTCAAAGGCTTTGTTCCTTTCCCTTTTTCTTTCTACCTTCTTTCTTTATTTCTTCTTTTTCTATCTCCTTCCTCCTTCCATATAGTCTAATTCCTCCTTCCATATAGTCTAAAACTACCAACCGAACTTTTTTGCAATCCAACTTAGGCATCATTTGGCAACACAGTTTTAGTCCCCAAACCGTTGTTTGGTGGAGTTTTAATCCCTTCAAAGGCTTTGTTCCTTTCCCTTTTTCTTTCTACCTTCTTTCTTTATTTCTTCTTTTTCTATCTCCTTCCTCCTTCCATATAGTCTAATTCCTCCTTCCATATAGTCTAAAACTACCGACCGAACTTTTTTGCAATCCAACTTAGGCATCATTTGGCAACACAGTTTTAGTCCCCAAACCGTTGTTTGGTGGAGTTTTGTTTTTGTTTTTGTTTTGTTTTTTGTTTTTGTTTCGGTTTTTTTTTTATTTTTTTGTGGGGGGGGGGGGGGGGTTCCAAACATCAGTTTCTAAAACTAGACCTCATTTCAGACTTTATGACTGAAATTTGGAGGCCTCTAAACTAAACAAACTGGGATTTTCACAAACTATGAGAAATATAGAAAAATAAATTCTGTTGCCAAACACTCACCCCTCTTAAACTAAACAAACTGAGATTTTGATAGGCCAGCACAAGGCAAAACAAGGGGGCGGCGGCACAAGGAGCGCGAGTTTTGTAATTTCAGGGCGACGGCTCAAAAGAAAGTATTTTTATTGTAAATAAGAGGGCATTTGATAGGACTGGGACAGAATTTAGGACAAACGGTTGGGATTTTTATTGATTTTCAATGGAACTACAAGATTTGGCCTCAATTTGAGAGGAAGATCACCATCCAAATAACTTACATATAACTAATCTAAATAATAACTACTATTCTTCACAATTTTCCGTATCTCCCCTCATAACCATTGGCCTCTTATTTATAATAAATTTTTTTAGCTGTCACCTTGACATTATAAAACTACCACTTCCTAGGATTTTGAGCTGCTTCCCCCATTGTTTTGTCTTGTGCCAGCCTATTATTACTCCTCTCCCAATGAGACACCTTATACGCAAGGTTTAATTTCTAAAATAAGTGATGGATTGCTCTTGGTCTCGTCAAAGCACCGTCGGCCTCCATCGTCGTCGTCGAAGCACCGCCGGCCTCCTCTGACTTTGTCGCTACCTCCCAGGGACCGTCAAGGCCACATCAGCCCCATTGTGTGCAGGGCCAGGCGGGTGTGCCGCCTGTGCCAATGGCCGCAGCCCACCCACGCAGGAAGGGCCCGTCGCATATGCCCTCGCAGGCGGCCTTGGCGGCATGCCCCCCGCCAACGACCGCAACCCACCCACGTGGGAAGGACGTGCCGCCTCCAAGGCCGATGCATCCCGCCATCTCAGATCCGTCATTTGGTTGGATTTCCTCAATAAAAATGGCTTTTCCTTTGATGGTGCTTTTCATTGTCGTGCTACCTTCTCTGGCGTCATCCATGTTCAGATCCATCTCGATAGCCACAACCACAGGTGATAGATGGCTATTCATCTCCAATAGTTGCTTCATCATAGTTTCCATAGATGAAAACCTCCATCGTTCCTAATCGTTCCTACATCGTTCTGAATCGTTCCACCATCGTATTCTTGAGGACATCCACCTTCTTTGCCCCCACAAACGTTGAATGTTGAGAATTAGTAGTAATAATTAGCAGAACCCTAGTTATTGAGAGAGTTGACCTTCCTCTCGAATGGGAAGCCGAATCTTTGATAGTTCCACGAAATTCAATAAAACCCCTATCCTTTTGCGCTAATTTCTTCTCCAATCCTATCGCATTGATATCAGAGCACTCGAATCCTGGGATCAATGTCAGCTCAAAACCCTAAAGAGCCACAGTTTTATAATCTCAGGACGACGGCTCAAAAGGAATGATTTTATTATAAATGAAAGGATGATGGTTATGAGGGAAGATGCGAAATATTGTGAAGAATAGTAGTTTTTATTTAGATTCGTTAACCCTAGGTTATTGGGAGAGTGATTTTCCTCTTGAATTGAGGCCGAATCTTGTAGTTCCATTGAAAATCAACAAGAATCCCAATTTTTTGCCCTCAATTCTTCCCCTATCCTATCAGATTTGAAAGTTTCATAAACTATGAGGAGCATAGAAAAATACACTCTGTTGCCAAACACTCACTCCTCTTAATGTAACCCCAGTTTCAAAAACTTGGGTTCGCATTGCTATAAATATTGATTTCGTTTTTAACTTAAAACAAAGCCACAGTTTCAAAACCTCCATTGCCTAACTAGGTCACAAATGTAGAGGATCTGAATTGCTGAGACAGAAGGTACATGAGAAATTATGCAAAGGTTCAAATCTGTTTCTGCAATAATTTAAATCTTTTCTGCAATAATTTAAATTTCATGTACATATGCATTTAATTACAGGTATAACTGTTTTTTCTGAGAAAAGTAAAAAGGCAGAACTTTTATAGGGGAATGTAGAGGCTCGAAGCAAATTAGCTGTGGATTAATGATACGATTAATTTAGATGACTAATTTTCTAAGAATACTTGCATGTGGCCTGAAATTGCATCAAAAGTCAAAATCTTACCGATTCTTTTCAAACCCAATTGAGAAATAAAAGAAAGAGGAAGAATAATGGCTTCTTTTAACCGCTCAAGAGTAGAACAGTGGGTATAATGGTCAAAAAAAGTGAGTGCATATGCTCACACAATGTCACATAATTAATTAGTTAACGAGAAATGTGGATGTAATCAACTGTTGAAAGTTTAAGGGGGTAAGTTGATGGATGAAAAAAAGGGAAGGTTTGCTCATTTTAATCAAAAGTTTAGGGGAGTTTTTTGTAATTAAGCCTAACAAGTTATATCAACATATTAGATATATTTTCCCCCATTAACCAAACAATTTTTGCAACTATTCATGCACTAATAAAGCTGAATATAGATGTCGATCCATGAAACATTTGAACAGTCAGTTCATATCGTTGTGCTGTATGCCAAAACTATAACAACGAATGCAGCTAACTCTAATCATAATTCGTATATTACATGTATATGTTTTAGGGGAAATAAGCTCCACCAATTTATTCCAACATAGAACAATGTCCATCAAATGCAAATTAAAATTAGTTGCAGATGATGCAGCTATATCAGAACATCATGTGTTGGCATCACTAACCCCTGCCCTTGCGAGAAGGTCCAACGATGGTGGATCAATCCCCTTTTGATTGATCACAACAAAGTTTTTGTCGGTGCCAGAGCAAACCTGCAGATGACAAATATTAAATGATCAGAAATGAATGCAAGATAATTGCTAAATAAACATGCTGAACTGCAACAGCTCCCCCGACCTTGTTCTTTAGTTCAATGATCTTCTTAACTCTCTCATCAACTGCACGCCTTTCAGCAGCAACCATTTTTTCTCGCTGTTCGGCGTTGGAGTAGAAAAATCCAGCATTTATTTCACTGTGGCAAAAGCCTTAATCAGTGGATACAAACAGAGGTAGCCATGACCACTTCAAATAAATGCTACCGATGATTCTTATACCAGGGGCAAAGAAGACTATATCTATGCTACAAGAGATAAAATTATTCAAGTTCTTTTTATAATGATCAAGAACAGAGGCAGCAGGCAAATAGTTTCACCAGTTGCACGGCCAGAAACAATCTCACGCACATGCATGTCCAACTACAATGATGGTTGTCAACCACCCCCATTCCCCCGAACACAGAAGACAACCCCCCCCCCCCCCCCCCCCCACACCCACACACACAAAACCCCCCCCCCCCCCCCCCCCCCCCCCCCCCCCCCCGCGCACGGAAACCACCCACACCCACACACAGCACGCAAAATCGAAAACAAAAAAAGAAACAAAAAGGCTACAGAGAAAGACCTCCTACTGCAAGAGGATAACAATTAAGAGTAGCACGGATGCAATTGCAAACATGAAAACTGGGTAATAGACTTGGGGGTGCGGTGGCAACTAATGGTAGATCTATAATTCCTGAGCACATGGACAAAACTGTAATTTTGAAGGTCCAATGGGCAGATATGTAATTTTAGGCTGAACCCCTAGGCCAGGAGTATTTTGGTACCTTAGGGACGGCGGCTCATTCGGAGTCTTATTATTAATTGAGAATAGAGGTAGATCCCTTAGGATTAGTGGGAGAGTTTGGCTTCCTCTCGAATTGAAACTTGGGAGAGCGGTCATCCTCTCGAAAGAGGCCAACTATCATTGTATTTCGTTATTCAATCAATAAAAATATCAACTTTTTCTCCAAATCCACTTTCTACACTTAAATATCTCACCTTTCACCTAAAAATCCAATCTTCCCCAAAATCCACGAAAAAATCATATTTTTATCCCTAAAATCTCACATCTAGATCGTATTAAATTGGTATTAGAGCGGCCGATCTTGATGGCGACGAGAAACGTTGATGCGTGGAAGAAGCGAATTGATTCCTTTGAAGCCACAATGAAGCAGCAAACTTTGAAGAGCTGAGCCGCCAACTATCAGAGAGATATTTAGAGGTCTTCCTCTTAAGAAGGTGGCCACGGCTATGGATCTGGATTAAGCTAACGCAGATCCGGGGCAAAAGACGATGCCTTTGGACAAAAATAAGGGAAAAAGCATCCCTTTTGAAGAGAAGATCCATCAAATGATCGATCATGTTTTAGATCTGGTTACCGACGACAACTCTGATTCAGATCTAAGACTAAATTCGATGCCCTTGGCGAGAAAAGATGAAAAGTCGTTGACTTTGAGGCAAATCTTCACCCAAACGACGAGCACGCGAGGAGCGAGATCCACCCCAAAACCTGTGGGCGGTGCGGCGAGGGAAGGCAGCGCCAAGGGCCACTGGTCACCTGGTGGGCTGCCCAGACTAAGGCAGCCCCTGCCACCCGCCGCCTGGGCGGGCCGCCTGGGGGACCCCGACCTCGTGGTAGGCCGCCCAAGCTAGGCCCATTGACGGGCAGGCCGCCCAGGGGCCCACGACCCATGAGCAGGCAATCCCGAGGCCTGCGACCTTCGGAGGATTTTGATAGGAACTCGACTAAACTGAAATTTATTGGAATAAAAACTGAATTTTTACTAGATAAATATGCTATAAATAAGAGGTAACCTTCTCTTCCAAGACGCCAATTGATAAGGGACGTCAGCACCTTCCCCGAAAAACACGAAGAACTCTCTTCCTCCCAAAATATCAAAATTCAGCATAGAAAATAAATGACGGCTAACCCTAGGCTTAGATACTAATTCATCCCTCTCATCTAATTACAAGTTTGTCATTATAATATAAAATAATAGAGAGACTCGAAAACGCCCCTTTGCCTCAAGTCAGACTCGGCCAAGCCCTTGCGCGCGCGTCCCCTTGGCCCGTCTCCTCTGGTACACGCGGACCCCATCACTACTCGCTCCCCAAAAAGCCACCTTGTCCTCAAGGTGGAAGTCTGAAAATTGATGTGCCATGGCGTCCAGGGACTCCCACGTGCTCTCATGCTCTGGCAAGCCCTTCCACTGCAGTAGAACCTCCTGCTCTCCCGTGCTCCCTCTACGCATCCCCTTCAGCTCCTCAAGTTCCAACATCATCTCCATGTCATCTGTCAACGTCTCCGAAAGTGTGGGTGAAGGTGTGGGGTCTCTGATGACCTGACGAAGCTGAGACACAAGGAACACCGGATAAATGATCGATCCTGGAGGTAAGCAACTGGTTCCACCCTGGTCTCAACCTCGAAAGGTCCAAAATATCTCGGTGCTAACTTCTCATTCCTCATGTGGGCCAAGGATTTCTGCATGTATGATCTCAACTTAAGGTACACCATGTCTCCCACTACAAACTGCACATCTCTGCGCTGAAGGTCGGCCCTCGTCTTCATAATGTGCTGAGCTCGAGTCAAATGGAGCTTCAGCTCCTCCAGAATCCAGTCACTCTCAGCCAGGTACTGCTCCACATCTGATACCGGGGTCGTCTCCTGCCCATAGTGTACTAAGTGTGGAGGGTCACGTCCATATAGAATCCTGAAAGGTGTCGTCTGGGTGGCGGTGTGAAATGATGTATTATATCAATACTCCGCCCATGCTAGTCAACGAGCCGACTCCTTGGGGCTTTCTGAAATAAAACATCTCAGGTACGTCTCAATGCTCCTGTTGACGACCTCAGTCGTCCGTCTGAGAGTGGTAGGCTGTGCTTCGACGCAACACAGTGCCCTGCAGCCTGAAGAGCTCCTACCAAAATCTTCTCAAGTAAACTTTGTCCCTATCAGATGGATGATCTCTCTCACAAATGTTTCTGCCATCGAGACTGTGTTGTATGGGTGCCTAAGAAGTATAAACCAAGGTTTGAGGTCTCGATTTCGGTCTCGGTATCGCTCTCTCGAAAATTTAGGTTTCGGTATCGGTATCACCTGTTTCGACGGTTTCGGACGTGAGTTTCGGTTTGTCAGTATCGGTAGTTTTAAATACTTAAAACCTTGTCAATTAGTATCAAATACTCTCAAACACCAAAGCATTAAATATTTAAACTAAAATATTAATTAAATACTATCAAATGTGTATGCCAAATACGTATTTACAATTTTGTATAATACTATCAAAATTAAAAATACATTGAATTAAGAAGAGTTTACTATTCACCTTGCACATTTTGCTAAATGTATCACAATATGACAAGAGAATGGCTAACTTGTAAATAAATAGAAGTGGGCTAGCATTTAAATATAAGTTTGAATAGCAAAAAATATCTAATTTGAGCCCAATAGTGTTGGAGCTCAATTTACACATATGTATTAACATTTAACATGTATTTACAAGTTTGCCATTCTTTTTGTTTAAATAAAAGCACATGCATGCTTTGGGTTCTCTTTTTCTCTATGTGGAGGGGCGCTGGAGCTGGAGGGCGACGACTAGAGGGAGAGCATTGGAGCGCGGCCGGAGCACGGCCACTGGAGGACGGCAGCTGAAGCTCACGTAAGCCCCCCCTCTTTGTCCTCTTCATCTTCGTTTTCTTCTTCTTCTTTTTTGATTTTCTGTTCTGTGATTTCTTCTTCTTATTTTTTTTTTTGATTTTCTGATGTTACGACTTCGTCTTATTCTTTTTGTTTTATTTTCTGATTTTTTTTATTTTCTGATGTTTGATTTGGGCGTCTTCTTCTTTTTCTTCTTTTTTTAAATTTGTTAGAAAAAGTTTCGACCGGTATCGGCTGAAACCGCCCAGTTTCGGCCAAAACCAGCCGAAACCGGACGGTTTCGGTCGATACCGAGAAACAAGTGCATGTTTCGGATCGGTCCCCTCCGAGACCGATCCGAAACGGATGAAACCTCTGAAGGTTTCGGCCGAAACCTTATTCCATGGTATAAACTATAAAGTGTGCATACTTGCTGAGTCGGTCAACCACAATAAATATGACGGTGTACCCTCCTGACTTAGGCAAGCCATCGATAAAATCCATGGAGAGATCCTCCCAAACCCGATCTGGCAAGAACAATTGCTGAAGAAACCCTCCTGTAGCCATCGCCTGATACTTGTGACGTTGGCAAACGTCACACTCTGCAATCATCCTTGCGACATCATTCTTCATCCCCTTCCAGTAGACCTCCCGCATCAGTCACTGGTAGGTCTTAAGGACCCCAGAATATCCTACTGTACTGCTGTGAAACTCCTATAGTATGGCAGAGATGCGTCTCGAGGTCCTTGGTAGGGCTAAACGCCCCCAGTATAGTAGCCTACCATCCTAAATAGCATAACTTGGATACTCCGTAGACCCCTGTAAAACCGCTGCTCGTATGGCTGCCAACTCTTGATTCTACTCAATCTCCTGCTGCAACGGTTCCCAATCATCCAGTACGAAAACGGACAAGGCAGCCAACTGAACAACCTCCTCCCGTCGTGAAAGTGCATCTGCCACCTTGTTTTCTAATCATGGGTGGTACTCAATCTCAAACATGTAGCTCATCAGCTTCCGCAGCCATTTTTGATGCTCCTCGGCTACCATGTGATGCTCTTGTAGATATTTGAGACTCATCTGATCCATGCGCACCAGGAAACTCTTCCCCAACAAATATGGTCTCCACTTCTGGATGTATAGGACAATGGCCATCAGCTCCCACCCGTAGACCGACCACAGTGTAGCTTTAGCTGTCAACACTTGACTGTAATACGCTATGCGTCGCTGATCCTGCATCAACACTGCTCCCAATCATACTCCGAAGCGTCCGCCTCCACCACAAACGGTCTGAAAAAGTCTGGCAATGCCAAGACTGGCACCGTGGTCATGGCCTTCTTTAAGGCCTCAAAAGCTGTCGTCACCTCCTCACCTCAAATGAACTGGTCCTTCTTGAGTAGCTCGGTGAGCGGCTAAGCGATCATCCCATATCCCTGCACAAATCTACGGTAGTATCCTGTCAAGCCCAGGAATCCCCTCAGCCCCCTAAGAGTGGTGGGGCACGGCCAATCTAGCATCGTCGAAATCTTCGACATATCCGCAGCCACCCCATCTGCAGAGACCACATGCCCCAGATACTCCACCTGTGTCTGTTGAAATAAGCACTTCTTTCTGTTTGCGAATAGCTGGTGGTACTGCAGCTCCTAAAAACGACCTTGTTCATTAGAGCCTGTAAAGTAGCCGGTGCGTTAGTCAAGCCAAAAGGCATGACTAGAAACTCATAGTGGCCCTCGTGCGTTCTGAACGCCGTCTTGGGCACATCCTCCCCCTGCATCCTGATCTGATGGTAGCCCAATTTGAGATCTATCTTCGTGAATATGGCTGTTCCGTGCAACTCATCCAGGAGCTCATCAATCACTGGTATGTGAAACTTATCTGGCATTGTATCCTTGTTCAATGCCATGTAGTCAATGCAGAAGCGCCAGCTCCCATCTTTCTTCTTCACCAACAGCACCAGACTGGAAAAAGGGCTCACACTGGGCTGTATCACACCAGCCTGCACAATCTTCGCCACCATCCTCTCGATCTCGTCCTTCTGTGCCTGGATTAACGGTAGGGCCTCACACTGATGGAAGACATGCCCTCTCGCAGAACTATAGCGTGCTCGTGATCCCTCGGCGGTGGAAGACCACGTGGCTCCTGAAAGATCTCATCGAACTGCTCCATCAGCTGCCATTCTCCGTTGGCCTCAACGCCACCCTCCCGTCAACGAATATAATTCTACTAAGTACCCACCACCATCCGTCTGGATGATCCTCACCATGGTCTTCAGCGAGACCAGTACTCTGCATAGGCCGGGGTCTCCTTGTAGTACTACTACTCTCCCATTCTCCTGGAACTCCATCCTGAGAAGTTTCCAGTTCATTGTCATCTCCCCCAGCGTTTGTAGCCAAATCATGCCCAGGATGACATCGATGCTCCCTAAGTCTAGAGGCATGACGTCAGTTATCATCTACACCCCATGTAATGTCAACACCAGACCTATACAAACCCCACGGCTACTCTTCTTCTTCACAGTCCTCATCACGACACTGAAGCTACCGCAGTCCGTCAGCTGGAGCTCCTGCTGGGCCACCACTCTCCTGGAAATGAAATTGTGGGTCATCCCACTGTCGATGAGTACTGTCACCTCCTGGACGCCAATATGCCCCCTCAACTTCATGGTATGGTTCGGTGTGAACCCTACCAAGAATTTAAGGGAAACCCCCGCCACGTCTAGCTGATGGCCCTCAGACTCCTTTGCCTCAGCGGTCTCGTCCTCCACATCAACCTCGTCATCTCATCCTCAAGTAGCAGCACATAGAGCTTGCGCCCGCACATCTGTGGCCTGATGCGAATCGCTCGTCGCATCTAAATCATATGCCCTTCTGTCGCTTCTCCCTCATCTATGCGTCAGTCATCCGCCTGAACTGCCCCCAACCCGCGGTGCATTATTATTCTCCCCACTCTTCTCCTTGGTGGCAAGATCCGCGCCCACAGTGGCTCTATGCTGTCCTCCTGTCGCTGTCTGGCTACGGAAAACCGGGCCACTCCAACAACACATCGCCTTCCTCTCCTCCATCTGCCAGTCCTCTGCCATCTGAGCGTAGTCCATGGCCTCCATCAAACTCTGAGGCTTCTGCATGCACACCACTGCTCGAATAGTGGCCCTCAATCCATTCATGAAGGTGCTCTCCATCGTCTCATCCATCGCCCCGTGCACCTGTCCTGATAGGGCCTCAAACCTCTCTAGGTAATCCCTCACTATGCTCTCCTACCTGAGTGATAGCAGCTGCTCCCTCACGTTTCCCAAGGGGATCTCTAAACCTCTCCACCATCTGGTCCAGAATCTCCTCCCATGAGAGAAAAGGACGCCTCGCGTCCTTCCAATGAAAGCAAGCGAGAGCCTTTCCATCCAAACAAATTCCTGCTACCTCCAGTTTCTGCTCCTCAGTCATGCGAGACTCTAAAAAATCTTTCTACTCGGTTGAACGACACTGGATCCACTCCATCGAATACGGGCATCTCCAGCTTTCGCAATCGGTCCATGTTGAATGTTCCCTGATCTTCCCGTCCCCGCCATAACTGGGCTGATGATAGTGCTGCCACCTCTTCTGGTGTGTCTCATGTCCCCCTTGTGGCCCTCTCCCACGCTCTCCATAACCCCATCGTGGTCCCCCCATGTCCTCTATAGCATCCATCCATGCCCTCCTGCTCCTCCTGATAGTCTCTGTACCCCCTCCTCCGCTGTCTTTGAGGCGTCCCTCATAGGTATGGGGTGGAGGGCGCCATCTATCATCGCCATACCGAGGATTGGAAGGGTCCTGAAACCCCCCTTTGTCATCGTCGTACTCTTGAAGAACTCCCAGGTCAAATCCATCGTCGAAACCACGTGCCGGGTCCTCCAAACAGGTCCGAAAACACCGTAGTGCTATGTGTCATCAACCCGTGAACCCCACCCCCGCGGTGGGTCTGCCACTGTTCGACGAGTCCCTAGCGGCTAAGGGAAGTGGTCGGGCCCTGCGGAGGATTCTCGGGGCCCCATCGATCCTGCCGTTGGGCCCTGCCAAGGATTCTCGGGGGCCCAGCGGTCCTGTCGCTGGTCGGTGGGGCCTGTCGGGGTCCTGGGGGTCTCCGTCGGCTCCGGCCACTGCTGCGGGGCGTAGCCCCTGCCGTAAGTCATGGGGCCCGCGGGGCTTGGGGAGGAACCCGCGGCCCCCGTTGTTGTGGCACGCCTCATGGGGGAGGCGGCTAGGGCCGCTGCCCCCCTCCTTGCTTCCTCCGCCTTTCGACGCACCGCTTCTCGATAATCCTCCTTTCACGGCTCTTCATCTTCCTCGTCATATTCCTTCTCCTCGTCAACAGATTCCGCATAAATTTTCTCCATCTTTTCCTTCCCCTTGTCCAAAGGTGACACCTTTGTCGCCGCCTTAGGGTTTCCGTCTCCTCCTTTTAGATGCGTCGAGATCTTCCCGAGTTGGAAGATGATCTTTGCTAGGTCTTTGCCGTGTTCATTCAATTATCCACTGTGATCCGCTAGAGTTGTCTTCACGCTCGCTACCTCGCCCTTAAGGCCCTCGATCTCTTCCGTCAATTTCTCCTTTACTGCATTGATCTGATCTTTTGATCTCGTAGTCGTCGCCATGGATCGACGTGCTCTGATACCAAAATGATAGGAACTCAACGAAACTGAAATTTATTGGAATATAAACTGAATTTTTTACTAGATAAATAGGCTACAAATAAGAGGTAACATTCTCTCCCAAGACGTCAATTGATGAGGAACGTCCGCACCTTCCCCGAAGAACACGAAGAACTCTCTTCCTCACAAAATATCAAAATTCGGCATAGAAAATAAATGACGGCTAACCTTAGGCTTAGATACTAATTCCTCCCTCCATCTATTTACAAGTTTGCCATTATAATATAAAATAATAGAGAGAGTCGAAAACGCCCATTTGCCTTAAGTCAGACTCAGCTGAGCCCTTGCGCACGCGTCCCCCTTGGCCTACCTCCTCTGGTACACACGGACCCCATCAGATTTTTCAGAGGGCCTGTGTGCCGTGGTTTGCAAACGGAGCCCATCGTGGGCCTCGACAACAATGCTTCGAGAATAACGGACCTTCAGGGGGTTTGAGATTATCATAGCTTCCTTTCGGGCTTCACAGAGGGTGGTGGAGACCTTGAGTGGCCTAACGACAGTGGGAAACCCCCCGCAAGGCTTCAACAAGGACAAAGAAGGCTCACGGGAAGGCGGCTGCCCTTTCAAGAGTAACGACGATGAAGGTAAAGGCACTCGGGGATTTGACTCAGGAGGAGACGAGCTGTAAAGGCCCGTATCTTTTCTAAAGCCCAGCCCAGCCCACACTTTCTTAATAAACCCCCACTCAACTCTCTCTCCCCCCACTCTTCTTTTCACGCACCCGAGCCCGTTTTCTCTTTCTTTTTTTTGTTTTTGTTTGTTTTCGACAACAGCGGCGAAGGCGGCAACGGCGAAGGCGAAGATCGCGGCGGCAGTAGGGTTTTTGAAAACACGATCCTATCTCCAACCGCGCGATCCTCCCGTGAGGATATCCCGAAGATTTCGATTCTGATCTTTGCGCGATAAGCCCCCCTCTTTCCCCTATTTTATATGCGATATTTCTAAGGTTTTTGTGTGGTGCGAAAATTGCTTTTCTCATCTTCAGAACTTTTCGATTTTGGTTTTCTGAGTTCGGATCTTCCTCTTGGGGCTTCAATTTTGCTCCTAAGAGTTCGACTTCGCTCATATGCTCTCGGTTTGCTCTGTTAGTTTCGAATCTCCCTCTTTGGGTTCCGATCTTGCTCCAAGAGGCGTCGATTTTTGCTCTTTGGTTTTTGGATCTGCTCTTGGGGTTTTGGTATTACAGTGTTGGCTTCGGATCTTTATTATACTTTCGCAATCTTTGATTTCAGGTAGATTTCGAACCCTATTAAGCTTCTAAGTATTTATTATTAGAGTGAAGATGATGATTCATGAATATTTTTAGAGAGGATAACTCCTCTATGAATACTTTTGACACCTAGGTTGGATTCACGGCACTTTCGCCGTTGCTCGTTGTTATACCCTTGCGTAGAATTAATTGTTTTGGTTGGCCGCCGGGGTGGATGGCACGGACATGGATTGCCGGTTATTACGTGCTGTTTTAGTCTTAACATGTTTACTGATTTAAGCTTGGTAGCCTACAGTTCTGGTTATCAGTTTATATTTTCAGTCGTTACGGTCCAGTATTACCTGCAGTATATTTAAACATTCAGCTGTTTAGAATTTCAGTTCAGTACTTCTAAAAATTCAGTTGAGCTCCTTCAAATATTAAATCACAGCCCCTTAATAAATTAAGTCTCAGTTTTTCTTTGTAAATCAATTTTCAGTCCTTCCTTTGTAAATCAATTTTCAGTCTTTCCTTTATAAACCAATTTTCAGTCTTTCCTTTATAAATAGATTTTCAGTTTTCCTTAATAAATTGATTTTCAGTTTCTTCTATAAATCCAGTTTTCAGTTTTCCTTATAAATCAAGTTTCAGCTTTCTTTTATAAATCCAGTTTCAGTTTCCTTATAAATGAAGTTTCAGTTTCCTTTTATAAATCAAGTTTTTGTTTTCCTTTATAAAATTCAGTCTTTGTTCCCCGTATAAGTTTATCTTAAAAGTTGGGAACATGTAACTCCTTTATTGCAATGAATTTGAGCCAGATCAGTAGCCTTTTAAGCAAATCCGGAACCGAGCAACCCCTCTAGGCACGTAGACCACAACTTAGAAAGGTGCCAACATGAATCTGATTCATTCTTATGTTTTTAATCAATTTTACTTTTGCTCTTTGAATGTTCTTATCGCTTACATTTACACTTTTGATGTTAAAGAAATTGTTCTCTTTTTGTAACACGTTTTAAAAGTGCTCTTTGGTAATTGTTGCGTTTTTGATAGATGGATGACTATCTCATAATGTTAATTGGACATGCGTATATAATTGGCACTTTTCTCTAAAGTATATGTTTAGAAGTTATGCAATGAAATTATACGATATTATTGATACGCCTGATGTTCTTGCACCAAACATGATAACCTGAACATATAGTTGCATAGCTATCTAAATATATAATATAGAGAACGACTACATGAACAAGATACTTGACACCCTAGAATTAGAACAACTACACTTGACATCACGGGTATGTGGTAACTTATAAATTGAGAGGGTACGTGAGCGATTGAAGCCATGCTTATGACCCCTATCTGGGAGGATTTCCTTTATGGATCCTGAGTTCTCGGTACAGTTATGTCCTTATACTCTGCCCAGGGTAGCACCCCGCGGTCCAAGGTGGACTTCACGTTGCACATCGTGCCTTCCTTTTATAAGTCACAACACAATACAACAACTCTTCCTTTTGGTTATTTTGCTCATTTCTTATTGCCACTTGTTCATGCCAGGTCAGTAATCTTCCTTTTACAGTTCCTTTTATACCTTATAATTTCCTGCAAAATAAATCAATTAAATGTTTAATTCGGTTTTGCAATCTACTTTATTAATGGTGGTTCAAATCCACCAGGTAATACTCAGCTCGAAGAGGAGGCTCCGCAGTACGAGGAGTCCGATTTCCCTGTCGAGAACGCAGACTTTTGAGCTTTCGTGTTTACCAGAAGAGTTATCTTTCCTTTAGTCGGGTTTTCTTTCAGTATTTGTATTAGTTGAGCTGTAATTTCCCTTCTGCCTAGACGATGTAATTCATTTCAAGGTTTAATAAAATGAGTATTTCATTTATCTTTGTCCTTAATATTTCCTGTTTAAACTATATTGACTTCACTGGTACATGCAAGACCTGCAAAACTATTAAGAGTGTAACGGCTCCGGCTTCTAGGGCGTTACACGAGCACCCTTATTCGGAGTAGCGTGTCACACGGACTGCATACACCACCTTGAGAACAATGTGGTTTTTTGGAGACAAAGTAATGATAGATTTGATGGTGTAGCGGCAACCAATTATGGATCTGTAATTTCTGGACAGAAGCAAAACTGTAATTTTGAGGATCACGGGACGGATCTGTAATTTTAGGCTGAAACCCCTAGGTCAAGGATATATTGGTAATTTAAGGGCGATGGCTCATTAGAAGTCTTATTATAAATAGGGTGAAAGATTAGAATGTGAGATATGATGAATTTGGTGAAGAATTGATTGAGAATAGGAGTAGATCTCTTAGGATTGGTGGATGAGTTCGGCTTCATCTCGAATTATTGAAGCTTGGAAAGCGGTCTTCCTCTCGAAAGAGACCAACTACCATTGTAACTCATTATTCCATCAATGAAAATATAAACTATTCCCCCAAATACACTTTCTAGCCCTAAAAATCTTATCCATCACCGTAAAAATCCAATCTTTCCTTTAAAATCTACCCAAAAATCATATCTTTATCC
The DNA here is from genome assembly GCA_030789695.1 of Scilla litardierei. Taxonomy (NCBI): domain Eukaryota; kingdom Viridiplantae; phylum Streptophyta; class Magnoliopsida; order Asparagales; family Asparagaceae; genus Scilla; species Scilla litardierei. The sequence goes on along the minus strand of CM061137.1, from coordinate 9,465,803 downwards.
CTAAAATCCTATCCGGGTCTTATCAATGGGGTATGATAAAGAGGATGATAGTAAAGCCTCACTGCATTTAAGTATGTATTATCTTTCTGTTATATTAGATATACTTCGAACGTAATGCTTCTTGTTAAAATTAAAAGAGGTACCGCCAAGATTTAAGCGGCAAGTAGTGGCTGGAACCCAAGTAGGTGTTCAGTAGGATCTCAACAGTCCATATTCAAATTGAATGTTGGTTGGATCTTGATGAAAGTTCATGGATGAATAGTATACCCTTGCTCCATTTAGAATCTTTATTATCTTTCTGTTATACTTGATCCTTTTGATGTAATGCTTCTTGTTAAAAATTAAAAGAGGTGCCACAAGACTTAGGTGGAAAGTAGTTGGCTGGAACCAAAGTAGGTCTACGACTCCTCCGTAGCTTTCTTAGGGGAGCCCCTTTGTTATTGTATTTATATCGTTAAGAGAAACATCACAAGCCCTAGTCTTACGCTTAACAGCATATTCATCATCATCTGCACATCTGATGTGCACCTGAAAGGGATCGTGAGGAAGAGATTCTTTTATTTATACTTCTTCAACAAAAGCAATTCTCTCTCATGATCCCCCAACAGAATCAATGGAGAATCAATGGCATCGGATCTAACTCAACTCTCCCCCTTCCCGGTTTAGCCTACCTTATCTTCTATCTCCCTGGTCATATTCAAAGGATCTCTCAAGAGTTCAAATCTATCTCCCGATTCTCTCCCGACTGAACTATTGGTGGGAGGCCTAACGATTGTTGGTGAGAAGAGGAATTGTTTGATTCAGACGATTCGTACACATTGGATGCTTATCGGATGATTCGTACACAATGGATGCTTATCGGGATAAAGGCTATTTGAAGAAAGAATGCAAAGTGATATTTTCATTCAGTTGGATCTCATCAGTCCATATTCAAATTGAATGTTGGTTATCTTGATGGAAGTTCATGGTTTGGCAGGTATAGTGCACCCAGATAGGACTCCTGTGATCAGCTTAAAATATTTTGCACAATCACGGCGGATAACAAGAAGAGAGCAGTTAATGGCTTAATAATAATATTCCATCACCCCAATATAAGCCATGTTACTTACAAGAATATGAAGAAATCAGAATCAAACTAGAAACAGTACTGTGCAAAAATAGCGGAGGAACAAGAAAAACATTTTACCAACTAGCTATATCTAAAGATTCTAAACAATCGATGAACAAGACAAACAATGGTATATCAGGCATCTACAGCTTTCTTACTATTTAAATATAAATCAATTAAAGAATCAAATCAAATTGTGGATACCTTTTCTCATACTCCAAAGATACATTACATGTCAAGATAAAACAGTTTTCCACCCTGCGCTTCATGTCAGGGTGTCGAGAACCATGATCAAGGACAAGACCTTCAACCTTCAAGACGAAACCAAGTAGTTAGAAGAGAGAATAGAAATATAGAGAAGACAGAGAATGCACCGTGGATAAGAGAAAAACAAATATGCACATAGAGGGAGGGAGGGAACTGGAAATTTCAAAGTTCGAACTTGGAAATAAAAAGCAGACATCAATGATAACTCAGCTTAAAGGGAATTAAATATAGTAAGAAGTGATATCTTGATATGCAAGTATAAATGCTTGCAATATATCTCACTAACCCTGACAATACTGATCCACAGATAAGAGTTCTCGTTAATCCCATGCTTAGAAATTTTTTATATAGTTTATTAAAAATGTTGGGGATTAGTAAGGGTCAGTAAAATAGGGTTCGAACTGGCTGTTTTTCCATCGGTTCGGTTCAGGTTCTTGGTTTAAAAGAGTTTTGTTTGAATTGGGTTTCATGACAATAAGGTGTAACGGTTTGGTCCGTTTCAGCGAGTATTTAACTGGACCGAGCAGCATTTTTCCTTTTTTTTGGGCCCATCCAGCCCAGCTATCTCTCTCCCTCTCTCCATCACGCATGCATGCATCCCAACTCCATCGTTCTCACATCTCCTCTCCCCATTTTCTTTCTCAGAACTAAATCTAAATGCTGAGCTGCCCCTAACATCCAGACAGAATGCATCAATTCGGTGAAGCCGCTGCAGGAAAGGCGGGAGGTCAGATGTTCCTAGAATGGACCTGGGAATATTTGGAACATTCAGCTTTAGGCCAGTCCACATCGCTTTGTGATTGGTTTTTGAGTTAATTATGGTTTTGAAACTTCTGATTTTGATGTGGAAGTGGTCTTTAATTGGATGGTTATGAGTTTCCTCTGCCATAGAAATTCTTGGCTTTGATGCCCAATGTGTTGTTGATTGGGAGAATTAGGGTTAATTGCGATTCTGATTCTTTCCTAATGCTCCCCTGATCATAATTGCGTTTCTTCATCACTTTGGGGGTCTAAAGTCTCCTAGTTGCTTCTGATAAGAGAACCTTTGAGCTCGAAATGTGGGTTAAAAATTTAGTCGATTTTGCGAGTAACTATGGTTTAATAAATTTATTTGATCGGGCTTGAGCATGGATTTTGTGGTCTCAACACTCTGTTGGTTTTCCTATGCCTTGGTTTTGATATTTAGCTACCGAAAATCCTGTTTGTTGGAACCTTTTCAAATTAAAACGAGGATCATTGTACTAGATTGCTATCTTCTACTTCTTAGCATTGACATAGAACATAGTTAAGAATTTGGGTTTTGTTTCTCTTCAAGCAGTCATGTTCTCGCTTTTAATTAATTGAGTATGAAATTGTGTTGGTGGTTTTGTGATTTATTTGAGATTTTATTTTAAATTTTGGGGAGTTATACAGCTCAAGCAATCCCAAATTCTTAATTGGTTCTAGGCCCAACCCAATCTAAACTGTTATACAGCTCAAGCAATCCCAAATTCTTAATGGGTTCTAGGCCCTACCCAATCTAAACTGGACCACTTTCTCCAGTTTGGTTTGAGTTAGGCATAAAACTAGTTTGGTCCGGTTTGGATTGAGCAAATTTCTTGTTTGGTTCGGGTTGGTTTTCTTAACAACCGAATTGGACCACCAGTATGCCCAGCCATAGTGACCAGATGCATTGGCTGCATGGTGCGAAGCGGACAAACTAACATGTCTCCCTGAACTGCCTTCCACAGTGTCAATCCGTAAACAGCCCAAGACACATCAGGTTTGTAACCCACATTATCCAAATTCTTGATGCTCATAACATATGAGGCACCGCTAAAGATTAAAGCTAGTTTGGATGGTTGGGATGGGAATCCTTTGGATTTCCCATTTGATTGAACTTTTCCAATAGTACAAAAATCATCTGTATTGTGATCCATAAAAATTTGTTTGGATGCCACATTTCCAAAAATCATTAAATTTTAGTTAACAAGTGCCAAGTCAGATTGTTTGGATCAGAACCATCATTTACTTCAAATGATTGTGCTATATGTTGCATTCTAACCTTTAAGAATTTTAGTCAAAAATTGAGAGCAAAATAAGGCAATCCGTTGGATTGCCCTAATCCATATGAATAAAGATATATATGATTAAGATCCTCTGGGTTGGGTCAAACATGCTATTAACCTAGCATTGTGAATGAAAATGCCTTTGGAGCAAACTCTTCAAACAGCATATCCTTCTTGGTCATATGAAAATATCAAGTATAAAACAGTTGGTTCCCAAGTTTAGAGACACATCATCATTTAACAAGAATAATCCACAATACACCCAGTGCTACTTCTGACATGCCAAAAGTGAAGTCAAATACAATATGAGGCTCCACTGTAGCCATGTTCTTGCTCGTAATAAGTGTAAAATTATCTTCCAATAGTGAACGAGCACAATGATGAAAGAGAAACCAGCTAGAGAGTGCACCTGTCTCACGTTTTAAAAACCTATACATGCATCTACTTTCTATCTAAAAAATTCAAAGCTCATAACGGTCTTCTACTTTTAATATTAACACATTACGGTTGAAAACCAAATCATCAGATTCTCATTATATCTTTCTCTCTTCTACACGCATGCAACCTCGTAAGAGAAAATGTTTGTTCAACTGAAAGATTCCATCTAGTACCGCAAGGTTGGTTCCGTCTCACCAATAAATATGCAAATGCATGTTTCTTCCTTCTGTTTACATTAAGATTTTTTGTATACTTTATTCCAGCTGAGAATTCTGCATCATCTAGTATATGCTTCAGCGGTTTCAACCATCAGTAGTAATCTCTAACTTGCCACTAGAAAACATGTCTTAACTCATTCCTTACAATTGCTACCAAATATTGCTTTTTCACACACTATTTGCAATTAAAACTCAATCTGAAGTCCCAAACAACAAACAAAAAAAGCATGACTTCCTTGTCAAGTAGTTTACATACTTGTTCAAACATAAGGGAAATGCGAACACTATAGACACTTTATGGATTGCACAATTGTAATCAAGGATATCATGATGATACATATATAGCATGTCCTTAGCTAGCAAGACTTTCTTCTATCATGCTCATGTTATCCAGTCCTCCCAGTTTGCCTTGAGATAATCCAATAGAACAAATCTCAGTACTCAGTTCCATGTACATGAGTTCTCAAAATGCCCCTTAATAAGTCAAACTTCGTGGGAAGGATCAAAATCTTACATATTAATGGAGATCCAACTCAAATGTGCTTAGGATTTTATTTAGATTTTATTTGTTAGGAATTTCTTTGATTGGATTTTATTTGTTAGGATTTTATTGGTTTTGGTTTTTTTACTTTATGCCACAAGTTGTGCACGTAGGAAGACTCCGTAAATAAGCTTGTATCTCAATGTGATGAGATCAGAAAATGAATAAAAAGTGTTTGTTCTGAATTTTTAGAAATTAGAATATCTGCATGCTGATTTGCCAGAGTATGCTATGGACTGGCTTGAGTGTGAGGTCTTTTAACACCCATTATCATTCCAAAACACAAATTCCCAATTTCCAAGATGTAGATCTAGATTTTTTCCCCCTTTCTTCCTTCCATCCCATGTTAAATTTGGTATTAGGGTCAACCAAAGCTGGCTCGAGCCAACCCAAGTCGACTGAGCTGAGCCACTTACTACAATGCCTACGCAGCGGTTGCACAATGCAGCTTTCTGTTTTTTATGATTTTCTTAGATTTTTGTAGTGAACAATAACTGAGGCCTTATTTTGGTAATTTAAGGCGTTTTCTTTCTTCTTCAAGTGCACATTTTAACGCCAGGCCACAGGAACTGCTCGCCCAAGCTCTTACACGTTGTATTTCGTCCATAGCTCTTTCTACTCCTCTAATAATCTTTAAAACTTCTTGAAAGTTTCAATTGTTTAGTTCCTAGTCCACTAGTGCACTATTATATACTTAATTTTCCTCTAAGAAAAATTGTTCTTGGTGCTATTCTCATTCTGCATGTTTCAGATCATTATAGGCTGCATTTGAGCATAGAATGAACTCCTAGGACTTTGTTACTTTTCAATATAGAGAATACCTCTAGTTTGAATATAATATTTGCATCACCATAGTGTGATGGCTTTATTTGCATTACTCCATTTAGTACACGCTCCTTTGTAGTGGAACACTTGCAGGAACATAGCTGCAAGTTCAAACTCAATCATACATAGCCATAAAGATGTATATCATGATTAATATGCTAGACCACACAAGATGCCTAGACACTTCAAAGGCATGAAACCCATGTACTCCAGACAATAAGAATACCATGATAAACTTTGAGCGTGATAAGGGTGCCCACGGGTTTAGGAATCGACAGTATAGAGATAGGGAATGATAATCAAACAATAAGAAGCAAGATGACTTTAAGAATAGATGGGATGATGTGGCTTGTATGGTAAAGCTAGATGTGCTCACATTTGATGGTGCATATTGTTTCAGGGTGTTTTTTCACCAATAAAGTTGTTGGAAGATGGTTTGTATGTGGCTGCTGTCGTGGAGGACGAGAGCAGCTGTCTGGACGCTGGACGAGCTAACCTCTGGCTGAAGGGGCTCCGATCCAAGCTATGTGAGTCAGGTCCCAGCTATCTCCTAGCTATCTGCGACACATCAAGCTTGTCTGGAGGTCCAAGCTACGTGACTCAAATAAGACTTGAATTAATCTACGGTCGATCTATTAGAGAGAGCCACCGATAGCTTTCGTGTCGAGCTATGGAAGGAATGTAAAAAAGTGATGTTAGGTCAGGGAATCCCAGATCCTGTTTAAAGAGTACAGGACCCTTGTCGGAGATCGTTGTGACTCTCTACTTGTGGAGTTGGAGTTGTAGTCGTTTGGATTGTGTTTGGAATTCCCACGGTCCCCCATTAGATCACATCGCCTCAAAGACTATAGGCAGTCCGTCGGATGGTAACGTACGGGCTAATGAAGTTGTTTTATTGTCGGCATTGACGAAGAGGCATTGATTGGAGTAACGGTTAGTCCGAAAACTGATGAAGAAAACGGTCATCATGAATGCAAACCATAAGTGATGTATCAATGCCATAAATACCATGAATGCAGGCCATAATTGTTATATCAAATGGCCTCCATCTCCCATGTATGAGAGAGATGTGACCCCAGTATAGTTAGGTCGGCTCGCGAGGTCGGCTCAGGGCAATAATAATCCCGAATCATATAGCCAGATTCGGCCCGTGAGGTCTTCTGAGAATAATAATGATCCTCGATTGCATAGCCAGAATCGGCCCACGAGGTTTTCATAGAATTATAATAATCTTCGATCGTATATCCAGATTCAGCCCTTGAGGCCCTTGAGGTCTTGAGAATAATCTCTGATAGCTTGGTCAGCTTATGAGAGAATAGTCCCCGATTTACGGCCGATGAAGAGCTTGATCGGCCTGTGAGGGGAGTTGCCCCTCGCCTTACGGCTGATGAAGAGATGTGTCCAGTGCCTTACAACCAATGAAGAGCTTGATCGGCCTGCAAGGGGAGTGGCCCTGCGCCTTATGGCTGACTAAGAGATAAGTCAGCATGCAAGTGGAGTGGCCCCGCCTTACATTCCTTACAAGCGGAGAGTCACAACGATCTCTGACAAGGGTCAGATACTTTCTAAATAGGATCTGGCTTTCTCCGACCTAACACCTCTTTTTTACATTCCTTCCATGGCTCGACACGTAAGCTATCGGTGGATCTCTCTACCAGAACGCCCATAGATTACTTCAAGCCTCATTTGAGTCATGTACTGATTTAAGCATCAGAGGGTATCAGGTCGGACCCCAGATCCGACCCCCTGACAAGCTTTCTGTATCGCAGATAGCTGAAAGATAGCTCGGACCCGACTCACATAGTTCGGATCGGAGCCCCTTCAGCCAGAGGTTAGCTCTTCTAGCGTCCAGACAGCTGCTCTCGTCCTCCACAACAGCCACATCCAAACCATCTTCCAACTTTAGTGGTGAAAAAATACCCCGAAAACATTTGGCGCCGTCTGTGAGAACGAGTCGACAACCACGTCATCAACCACATCGACAATTACTCGTTCCACTAATCATAGGCATGAAGAACAACTTCCGAAGGAGTGACAGACATCACTCCGCTCCCAGTGGATACAAGTTCTTCCACTCATGCAATGCTTGAGCCACAATTTGTGACTTTGAAGCAGTTCCATGCATTCTCACCGGAGATGACGAGCACATCCACAACCTCAATTAAAGCAAAGCAAGCAGTTCGCATCTAGGCCTACTTACCCAGGTTGACCTAAGCAATGTGAGGACAAGCTAACATATTTTTGTCAAGCTGACATATCTTCGACAAATGTATCCCAAGAGGACATTTGATTGGCCTTCTTTCCCACTTTATTTTCACTAAAGTGTGCAGGCTCACAGATCAACTCAAAACACCTCACGGGCTAGTTGGCCATAAGGCGGGGGACACTCTCCTCATAGGCCAACCTATCTCTTTGTCGACCTTAAGGCATCAGGCCACTCTCCTCGCACGCCGATTAAGCTCTTCATTGGTCGTAAGGCGCAGGGCCACTCCACTCGCAGGCCGATCAAGCTCTTAGTCCCCTTGCAGGCCAACATATCTCTTCATATGACGAAAGACGTAGTACCACTTCCATCGCAGACCGATCAAGCTCTTAGTCAGTCGTAAGGCACAAAGCCACTCCCCTCGCAGGCTGACCCATCTCTTCACCGGCCGTAAGATGGGGGACCACTCCTCTTGCAGGCCGATCAAGCTTTTCATCAACCGTAAGGCGCGATGTCACTCCCACCGTAGGACAAGCTATCTTTTCATCGGTTGTAAACCGGGGACTACTCTCTAATAAGCCAGCCGGCCAAACTAACGAAGATTATTCTCCAGACCTCGAGGGCCAAATCTAGTTATATGATCGAGGATTATTATAATTCTATGAAAACCTCACAGGCCGAATCTAGTTATGCGATCAAGGATCATTATTATTTTTAGAAGATCTCGCGGGCTGAATTTGGCTATGCGATTGAGGATTATTATTGCCCTTAGCCGACTTCACGAGCCGACCTAACTATACGACCGGGGTCACTTCTCTCTCATACATGCCACATCACCCGACCTCAACCTTTGCAGCGGTTAAGCTGATACAACAATTATGGCATGCATTCATGGCATTGATACAACAATTATGGCTTGCATTCATGACAACCGTTTTCTTCATCAATTTCTGGGCTAACTGTTACTCCAATCAATGTCTTCTCATCAATGTCGACAATAAAAACAACGTTATTAGCACGAGCGTTACCATGCAACGGCCCGCCTATAAGAAGTCTATGAGGTGATGGGATCTAAAGGGAGACAGTGGGAATTCCAAGCACAATCCAAATGACTACAACTCCAACTCCACAAGCGGAGAGTCACAACGATCACCGACAAAGTGTTATGTACTCTTTAAATATGATCTGGCTTCCTCCGACCTAACATCTCTTTTTTACATTCCTTCCATAGCTCGAGACACGTAAGCTATCGGTGGATCTCTCCAATAGATTGACCATAAATTACTTCAAGCCTCATTTGAGCCATGCACTGACTTAAGCATCGAAGAGGATTAGGTTGGACCCCAGATCAGACCCCCTAACGAACTTCATGTGTCGCAGATAGATGGGACATAACATAGCTCGGATCGAAGCCCCTTCAGCCAGAGTGTAACGATCCATTTTTTTAAAAAAGAACCCAGGCCCACTCTCGAGCCCAACCCATTTTATAACCCTCCACACACTCTCTCTCTTCCTCTCACACCCGTTCTTTTTTTTCTCAAACCCCGACCCGATGTTTCTCGTTCTCCTCAGCACGCAGCGAGCAGCGATGAGATCGAAGGGGTTTCGAACCCCTAATTTCCAACGATGGCGCGGATTTTTCAGGATTTCGAATCCGATAAGAATCCTCTCTCTCCCCCTATTAATATGAGGCTCGGTTAGGGTTTAGTGCATGCGAAATTGTTCTTCTCCTCAAAAGTTCTTCCGTTTGGGTTCGAATTTTGGGTTTCTCTTCGGATTTCTCCCGACTGGATTTCCGATTTCTTCTGGATTATTTGGGGGTTCTTTTGGCTTAGTTTTCTGCGCAATCGATAAACCCTATTTGTTTTAAATCTTAATTATACTCTTTTGTGCTTCGATTTTGGTTGTGAAAATGGGTTTGATCTAGGAAATGATGATTCGTGTGGTTTTAGAAGGGATTTATCCCCTGATGTAAATTGTGGCATCCTACGGACGTGGCGGCAACTTCGACGCAGCCCTATAACTTCGATTTGGGATCTAGGGTTGGCCGCCCGGGTCTATTTACCTTCAGTTGTTTGTTCGGTTCTGATTGGTTGGCTATACTCCCTGCGGTTTGTGTTTTAGGGCTTATGGGGCTCGGCTGTGTTATTTTTACTGTTTTAAGCTCTGTTGTCGGCTGACCTTCTTTCTGCAACAAAGCCCAGCCCCTTGGCAATGTGGTAGTTCCATGTTCAAACCATTGTATGCTAAATTCAGGTGTGTGCTTACAGATCTAATTTTCAGTGGCATATATGACCGATCCGTGGGAATTTTTAACTGAGATTCATTATTGTCCCTAAAATTCAGATCTAAACGGAAATTTTCCCCGAGCTAGGTAGACACTGGAAAACCCAACCTGAATGCCAATTAAAAACAAATATGATCCTAACCATGTTTTAATCTTTCTTTTAAAAGTGATTTTGTTTCAGTTTAAATGTGGTTGTTTTAGAAATGTCTTGGGATACTATAAATAGAGTTTTGCTTCACATTCAAATTTATTTAAAGCATTGATTATGTTTGGTAATAATGATGGTGCAAATAAATGTATTAGTTGAAGAACATTGACACATTGGAATAATTGCTATAGACATTATGGTTTAGTGCACTGTTCATTTTACGCTAAATAGAAGAAATAAAACTAGTTGACAATTGTAGTTAGAATGACATGGGGTTTTGGGAAATCATAATTAAAGTTAGAAAGGGTGGCAAAGACTACGCTTACTGACAGAATTGAATGACTTGATTGGGTTCCTTGATGAATACCTTGGACCAATAAATGTATGGCACCGGTGAGCTCGCCTGTGAAACCCGAGGTTGGTCTTTAGCCCGCTCTTTCCCTTTACATTATGAGTATAATATAAAAATGGATTGTTTTAGTTAGGTAGGTACAACCTAGTGCTTAGTGTTATTGGTTTGTTTTAGGACTAGGGTTGCATGAAAGTTATAATTGTTATTTATTGTAAATATCGTTTACTTTATCCTTTCAAATGTTTTCTCAACAGAGACTGAACAGAGTACGAGGAGTCTCCAGCTTTTGAGGAGTCCGAGTTCCCAGTGGAGAGTGCTGACTTCTGAGACCAGTTTCAGTAAGGAGAGTGTTTATCCATTGTTTAGTTGTTTTCTTATTGTTTAGAAATAAAGAGTAGTAGTTTATATTTTGTTATGCTTTGGTACCCTCTTTGAAGGATGAATAAAGTTAATTCTGTTATGAAAATCTCTGTTTGCTCTATGTTGACTTTACTGGAACTTTGCAGGGCCTGTACTAATATAAAAAAGTAAGGGTACCCAGAAACGGGGCGTTACACAGAGGTTAGCTCGTCCAACGTCCAGACAGCTGCTCTCGTCCTCCACGACAACAGCCACATCCAAACTATCTTCTAACAACTTCGATTGTGAGAAAACACCCTGAAACACATATGATCCCTGAGTTTTCTCAAACTGATTTGCAGACATAAATCACTTCTATTAGTGACCGCATGTCCAACGAGTGCATGTGAGGTTTGCTAGAATGAAGCTTTAAAAATACACAAAGAATTAATGAATTACTATTAAAAGAAAATGGAGAGAGCAACCAAATGTCATTAGCATATGAGAAAGGATGAAGACCTAGCTTTGACAGAAACATCTTCCGCTTGCCTATGTATATTACCTCTTAGACAATTGAATATGGGAATATGACTCTAGTTGAGTACATGATGAAGTTTGATAATCTGAATATGAGATGTGACATCCAAGAAAATCCTTATAGTATCCTTTCTGGGTTTTATAACACGCTCAGACTTAGACTTGATAATCGACGTGAGATGCTTACACATAATGTATCAACTATTGTGGATGCATTATAGCTAGCCATATACCTAGAGGCAAATCCTAAAGAACCCCGAGATAGGATGTTCACTTTCAAACCTAGGATGCAGCCATGGGATGATTGAGCAAAAAGCTCAAACTACCAACAATGTCGCCAAGGATGATGTGATTGGTGAGTCTACACATCAGGGTACAGAAGAGTCGAAAGTGTTAAAAGTTCCAAGGTTTTGATCACTATACTGCCCAGTGTCCCACTGGAGTCTGTTGGTACATGAGACTTCTAACAATGAATCAAACGATGAGGGAATATTTGAGAAGATTTACATACTAGATGATGGTGTTAGCGATGCCAGGCAGAATTTATTAAAGCTTAGCATCGGGTTGAGTATCATTACGTGTAGCTATTAGCTACGACTAGGAATACGAAAGATTGGTGAAGAAAAAATATTTTCTATCTACATTAAGATTATCAATAAATCTTTTTGCATGATTATTGACGAGATAGTTGCTTTAACTTGATCTTTAAGATAGCTTTGGAGAAGATAGACTCAAAGATTTGAACATTACCCACAGCCATACAACGTTAACATGGGTAGGTACGAATTCACAAATCATTATGCAACTGTTGAGTGCCTATCCAGTTCGGTATCAAACACAAATCCATGTTTAATAACAAAAAAAATTATGTTGATTCCTTGCCAACCAACGAGTATCACGAAGAACATAAACATTTATTTAGTTAAAACTGAAACTAAACGAAAATCACTTTACTTAGTGATTCAAGGTACTCTAAAAGCCAATTATTGCGTGTTATGAGCATTTTGCATTTCATGATCCATTTGCATTTCATGAATGATCAGTATGAAGAAGCTAGCAACAAAGTTTAGATTGCTTACAAGACCCTCAAAGTATATCACTATATTGCAAGGTCAGATAATTACATACAGGAAGTTGCAAATGATATTAACGGTCTGTATAAGAAGTACTCAAAGGGCATCTTATATGCATGTGAAAGAGCCTTATGGTCATAATGCTGCCTCATATCGAGATCTGATGACAAATCCTAAAGCTAACGAGTTGCATACCTCACTCGAGATCGATTATAGCTTATTAAACTTAAGGATTGTTGGTAAGCATCAGTTCTCATCAGATCATTCATCCCGACTTCGTATGGCCATTTCGTTTGCTCCCTTCACTGGATGCAAAGAATTTTTGAAAGAGAATTATAAAAGATTCAGCTCAAATGTAGTTAGGATTTTATTTGTTATGGTTTTACTTGATTTGATTTTACTATATGGCACATGTTGGGAACGTAGGCAGACTATACAAATAAGCTTGTATCTCACAATGATGAGATCAAGAATGAATGAGAGGTGTTTGTTCTAAGTTTTTAAAAACTAAAATCTTCTGCATGATAATTTGTTAGACTGGGCTGAAGATTGGCTTGGGTGTGAGACCCTTTAACATGCATTATCCTTCCAAAACCATAATTCCCAAAGTTTGAACCCTAGATCTACAATTCACCAAACCTTTCCACTTCGGTCCTGCATGAAATGGTTGTATAATTACCAATTCTTTCTAGAAGGAAATGAATTTATATTTTATAAATCAATACAATATGTATAATCAAAAAACGGAATAACTAAAAAAGCTACATATATAAAGCATTTTTCAGTAACATTATATGTTAAACTTTTCCATCACTTCAAAGGATTTTTCTGCATAAGATTCAGCTAAAGGCTATATTTTGTTATGACATGAATGTGCATCCAATGAATATACAAGAGACCATAAGAATATTTACTCTAATCAAGGAAGAGTAAAAATACAAATATAAAAGAGGAAACTCATAACGTACCAATCTAGTATCAACATCAAACTTATGACGCATGTGCATTATCTCCACCATAAACAAATCAATCTGTTCATCCGGCTTACGGACACACAGCACCTGAACATATACATCATGTTTTTATTCAAGATAAAACATGTCACAAATAAATGAGCATAGAAAGAAAAACAATAATAGTTTATTATTGCTACAGTAAGTTTCGTTATATAAAAGAGAAAGAGAGATATCAATGTTAGGTATCTATTCATTAAGAAACTAAATCTGTCAGCAAAAGAAATTTTTTCCAATATTAATAACTGCTAAAAGTTCCCGGTATCACATGCTGTAACCATGAAGAATCTTTAAAATATGAAAGTGAACTATGATTAACTAAACAAATAGTCGTGAGAAAAAAATAAGAGATGCATAAAATCTAAAATATAATCAAATGCAACTAGTGAACCTCCACCTAAGGACTAAACCAGAAGATCTCATGATATTTCTGGCCATAAGTACACAATGCAGGAAATTTGTATCCCCCTTAAAACCACATGATGAGCATCCAAATGGACAACTGACATGGTCTACAACAAAGTTTTGCTACACTATGTCTTGATGAAAAATCAAGAGATTTGAATATCTTTCCGATGATGTACCAAATAGTTGAAGAACGAATGTTCTTTCCATAGCAGAGCAGACAAACACACTTGAGATTGACCTGTGGGTAAGATGTACTCAAGTCAAGATTTCTCATTTATACATCACTCAAAGCATGAAGACCATTGAACGGTGGTGGACCATCTCAGTATGGTTCATCCATCAGTATGGTCCATCATATGCTTTAATGGGCCTATGCAGGAAGGAAGCTCATATCCTTTCCTCTCTCTCTCTCTCTCCTATGCAGGAAGGAAGCTCATATCCTTTCCTCTCTCTCTCTCTCTCTCTCTCTCTCTCTCTCTCTCTCTCTCTCTCTCTCTCTCTCTCTCTCTCTCTCTCTCTAATATGCCAAGTGTAACCCTAGACCGTGGAATAACGCATAATGTATATAACACAATGTGTAGCGTAAGTTACGTGATTTTTATTTTAAAAAATATGAAAATAATCCTAATATGCTTTTACTAAATTGGATAAATATTTTTAAAAAATTAAAATCTAAAAAATATTAAGCTATGACAAATAAGTTAATAACATACAATATCAACATTCATTAGCAATTAGCATTCATGAATATTACCAAATATACTGAGTAGCAACATAAAAGAATGCATAAAATTAAGCATAATAAATTGTGTTCAGTTAAGACTTCACTAACTTCAGCTTAAAGTCTTATTCAAACTGCAGACTAAGAAAAGTTTACTAAAATACCATGACTTATATATTAGTTAAACCAAAAAATCTGCACCAACTTCACAGTAAAAAGGAGATCGAGATCGTTTAATGTTTTTACCTTTTTTTGTTGTAACGTAGTTATGCTACACTATAGTTTAGCATAACGTAACACATGTTATATAAAAAAGTAGAGTTATGCTAATTTCGGGTTACACACGACTCTTACATAAAACGGATTATTACAAGTTACATAACGGATTTTTTCAAACTTTGATGTATGTGTAGTGCCAGGATGCAAGCACATCTATTCTTTTTTTTTTTCCTTTTTTGGTGGGTTTGTAGATGGGTGGCTTTTTTGTGTGGAGGTAGGAAGTTTCAATGCTGGTTGTCTTACATTATTGGAGGAGATATGCTGCAATGGAAAAGGGAGGCACCCTGAAGAAAGAAGAAAGAAATCCCCAATATAAAGCAAAGGAACTCCCATTGGGACACAGACAGCCATGAGGTTGCACTTATTGTCGTGTTCCTAAGTGATCATTTTGTACACACCAGGATCACAACGGGCATCCACAAACCTATAAATGCCCTAGTAGCCTTGACGAACTTCTAGACATCGCATAATTAGCATACAAATAATGTGCCCCTGCATTTTGATTCCAAGAATCTGTTACTGCTACAGATGGAGTTCAAAATCACAAACTCCTACGTGGAAGGTAGTGATATACCACATTGCTTACTGGGCCTTTGCGCATCATTGATATTGGCTGTATTTTTAAAGAATTTCTTGTGTTGGTGTGGTGTGTCATATCCCACTACCATTGTACGTATTCGCCTGTACAGCATAAACTAAACTGCTTTCTTGACATCATTCTCCTTAACATGTCAATGTTAACACCTACATTTACACGCCAGTGTTATCATTTACATAATGTTGTTTTAACTTTCATAATGCTGTCAAGAGGGCCAAAAAATAAACAATTATAGGATAAATTTGTCTTTTGCATAGGGCAGAAGGTTAAAAAATTACAGAATGGAGGGTTCTAGGCATACAACCCAATACCGCAGACGAGCACGGAGGGATTCCCGCAGCATTAGATGATTCATTTAACACATGGTTATCCAAGATTTCATATAACAGGTATATCATGATTCACATGTACAAGGAAACCTACAATCGCAAATAAGTTCAAAAAATAGTTGCTTGTATGTTTCAATGCTCAATAATAGTACCCAGTATGGGCTTCTTTCACGTGGTTTATTTTCCTTAAATTTCCATGCTATACACCACTGGTCCGATATAAATTAAACTACAAAAGCTTCCCTCAAATTCATAAATTCATAATGCATGTGAGCAGATATATGCTATAAGATTTGTTGCAGTCCTAGCAATATATTCTCATTCATGTGCTAAGGAAGAAAATAGGAGACGTAAAGGACATTCACATTGCAAATTACAGACATCAAAATTTAATGCAAATGGAATGCATAACCAATATTACTTGATTTGCATAAGAAACACTAGCATGAGTTGCATGGCAGACCTCTAACAGTAGATAGAAACTAAACACGAGCTTCTTTACAAAACCAATATTCTCATGGAGATGAAATGACCATTCACACAATTAAGAGAATTGCAAGATAAAAGCAAAAATGACTTCACAATAATTACACTTCAAAATGTATACTTACAGCATTGACTACAATATCTGTTAACTGGTCAGCAAGTGCTTCGTACAACTACAAGAAACAGAAATAAGTCTAAATCAATTTAAGTTACATGAAATGAAAACTAATTGTTAAGAAAAATACATTGCTGCAAAGGGAAGAATAAATACCTTTGTCCTAAGTGTGGTCCGTGCAACCATTTTCAAGATCTCAATATCTGGTGCATCACCCATCACAACAGGTGTCTTAAATTTTTCAAGAAATTCCAGGGTTGCCCTTTTAGCGATATCAAATCCATCAACCAATACACGTGGATGCATCCCTGGACCAAATTTCACCCCATAATATTACCATGTCAGCAACAAAGAAACAATGATCAGTGAAACTTATTACATCTAGAATCCTTGATTGTAGATATGTTGAAGTCCATAAGTCTAAAATGAAGATGTCAACTGCCAAGCATGGAACTTGATTTTAAAAGAAAAGGGCTTGCATAACACGAAGCTACAGTCCTCATGTGAAAGGCTTACTTGTCTTGTATTAGCTATTTATCGTTGGTTCGTTGCTTTAGTTCATTGATTTAGTTTTGACTGGATTCTATAATACCACTTATCAAAATTGGTTTGAAGGACAAAGCAGAAGCTTCTCCAAGTCCAAGCACTTTTCTAGTTAGAATCAAACATGGGAGTATATATGATGTTGTGTATCCACAAGAGAGGTCTTTTGAAGAGAGAATGTGCATTTTTTTTTTCAGATCCCCACTGCTCCCTAATTAGAACATCTAGGAGGACCCAATGGTTTGGACTTGAGAAGCATAAAAATGCTTACTATTCTACATGTAACATGCAGAGAAAGATGATAATGCTAAATTATGTATATTCTTTAACACAAGGCCTAAAAACATCAAGTTAAACCAAATGACATCTTTGTGAAGAAAGTACTGGTTGTTTATATAGATTAAAAAACATTGAGGAAAGAGACAAGAATTAACAATTAAGACACAACATAATTTAAAAGACAAGCATTTAACAACTGGAAGTTCCATATGGATGAGGGTAACATTCCTTTATCATAGAAATCAATGAAGCCAATAAATTGAATTAGTAACAACATCTCACCTCAACTCAAAACTCAATTTTCACGTAGGACACGGGTGATCCCTATAAGACACCAGAGATATATGTTCACTCTTTAGAAAATGCACACACACTCAAAAGAGTGTGAAAACCTCCCCACTCTTATATTACACCAAAAGCATGATTTAGTAAGCATTATTCTTTTTTGGACTCTTATTTAATCACTAGCATGCTCGATGTAATTTTCTTTTTAAATAACTTTGGGAAGATGCCAAATTCTCCTTTCAAAAGCAAGATCCTAAATCAGCTTACATATTGTAAACTTCAAAAGTCATTTCATTGTTTACGGTTTTCTTTTATACCCTGCAATCTCTACAGTCTGTGGCTGCCATTTAATAAATATATCCATCGACCATCCATCTTATTCATATCCATCACTCTAACACATTTCTCCATAAATAAGCAAGTAACAATATTCACTTCATTCTACAGTTGAGTATTAACCAAAATATTATGGTTAATTGACCGGTGTTGAGTTTTAGTCGAGTGTTTTACTGTCATTGGAATTGTTAAGCATGAGCAACCAATTAGTAACCATCATTTATTATCTATGAAGCACGGACAACTTCTTCCTTTTATTCTTTTTCTCTTCTTTTTTTTCCTCTCCTCTCTCATCTTCCCTAGTCGGCTTTGCTTCTTCTTCTTCTTCATTTTCTTATCCCCCCCCTTCTCCCCCTCATTTTCCCTAGTATTTTAAAAGGTGTTTTATGTGATCACATAAACATATGCGGCCGAAAGCTGCACGGAGTCCTAGGCATGCATGTAAAATATGGCGACAACCAGATATAAAGATTATGGTGGTGCATAACCTGCAAATTAAGATTATGCGGCCGCATAATGCGCATGTATAATCCACATACTAGCCGCATAAGTCCAATATTGTTATTATTTTATTCTGTCGATTTTTTATTTTTGTTTGGTTGATGATTAGAATTTTAAAGGGCATTTTTGTGATTTTACTGAAATTATTGTTGTTATTACTTGCAATTGCCATTATTGCAACTACAGCTACAACAATATTGTCAGTTTTGTCGCTATTGTCATTGTTACCACAGTTGTTTGCCGTTGCAAGATTGGCAACAACATGTAGCAACAATAAGATTGCAGCCTTGCAACAATAAAAATTCCCCAAAATTGTTAATTTAATAAATATTAAATTTCAATAATGAGAACTGGCTAATATTGAGCATGTGTATCTTGAGCATCACCGTCATGATTTATATTTGGATTAGACTTAAGTTTGAGACTTTTAGAATGCTACATTCATATATTAGCATTTCTCCTCCCGGAAAAATGTATACAATAGTGATAAGTTGATAATATTTTTTAAAAAATTTCCTCATCACATGTATTTTTACATTTAATATACATCTATATATATATATATATATATATATACATGTACTAGTCATAATCCGAGCCCTAAGGACACTGTTCATTTAAAATATTTTCCCCACAAAATATTGGGTCCCCTAATTTTAAACAAACATCAATAATTAAAGCACAATAATTGTTATTTATTTCCCAAAAAATTTACTTACCCCCAAAATTTATTTCCTCAATGAATATAGTTTCCTACTAAAATTTTAGTTTCCCCCAAAATTAGTTCCCTCCAGATTTAACGTGTACCCTAAGGGCACGGTTCATTTAAAATACCCAATCAAAATCTTGAATCCCCTAATTTTAAACGAACATCAATAATTAAAGCGCAATAATTGTTATTTTGTTATTTTGTTTTTCCAAAAGTTATTTAGTTCCCCCAAAGAATTAAGTTCCGCTCATTGTTATTTAGTTCTCACAAAATTTATTTAGTTCCCCTTAAAAAATTTAATTCATCCTAAAATTTAGTTCATCTAATAAGAGAATTTAGTTCTTCCAATAATTTTTGGTCCTCCAAAATTTAGTTTTCTCCAAATTTAGTTCCTCCCAAAATTTTAAGGAGATAGATTTCGAGAGATATATATATTTCCGGCCAAAATCCCCCTTAAAATTTTGGTTTACCCTTAAAGTTTTAGAAATGTAAAGTTTCGATTTTCTCCCAAAATGCAAATATTTCCTCCCAAAATTTTCACAAAATCTCATGCCAAAATCCCCCTTAAATTTTTGGTTTACCCTTAAATTTTTAGAAACGTAAAGTTTCGATTTTCTCCCAAAAATGTAAATATTTCCTCCCAAAATTTTCACAAAATCTCATTTTAACCATTGATTTCTCAAGATTCAATCATAGTCATCGTTTACCCATCCTTTTGTCCTAGTCAGCAACCTCATTTAAAAATATCCATCAATTGTATAATTGATATATCTATTATTTATATATATCTATTATATATATACTAATCATAACACGTGCCACGCAGACACAGTTCAGTTAAGATTTTTCCACGCGAAATCTTTGTTCCCCAAAAAATTATTTCCACAACCAAAATTTAAAAGATCAACAAATTAGCGTAAAAATATTTAGCAGCACGAGCACCATCGGCGTGGACGCCTTCGGCGCGGAACAACAAATTCGGCACAGGCGCCTTCGACACGGAACAACAAATTCGACACGAACGCCTTTGGCGCGGAACAACAAATTAGCGTTAAAAAATTTAGCGCGGGCGCCGGTTCATTTAAGATATCCCCTCAAAATATTTGTTCTCCCCAACAATTATTTCCCGCTCTAAAATTTAAACGAACAAATATTTAGAGACACGGACGCCTTCTGCACGGAACAACAAATTCGACATGGACGCCTTCGACGCAGAACAACAAACTAGCGTAAAAAATTTAGCGGGCGCTTTCGGTGCGGGCAACATCGGCGCGGACGCCTTTGGCACGGAACAACAAATTAGTGTAAAAATATTTCAGAATTTTACCGCTAATGAAAGCGATAGTGCATAGACTCTTTATATGCACTAGTTTGTAACCGAAATTTTGTCCGCAGTGGACAAATTGGGCGGTGATTTGGGATTAAATTTGTTTTTGACTACAATGATTGATGACACCTACTGTTATGAGGGAAATTTTGATGATATTGTAATATCTGTGGAAATCTTTGTGCATTAAATTCTCACTATTAAATTTTTGAAAGAGAATGGCCGAAGTTTCAAAGGCAAAGTCAACTTTTTATTTATTAAATTTAAACGAATATCAATAATGTTGCACTAAAAATTTAGTTCCACCTCCAAAAGTCCCCCACAAATTTTTCGCATACTATCATCCCAACCATTCACTCATCAAGATTAAATCTGAGATGTCTTTCTATCAACCTGTTTGTCCTAATCAGCTTGTCCTAGTCAGACCTAGAATTCAAAAAAGTTGTGTTTTCTATAATAATATATTCATATATATAATATTATTTTTTGCATATTTTCATAATTGGACACAATCTGTGTATGCCCTATGTTGTCGACTGCTCATCCATTCCTTGTTTACTACATCTTATTTTACTTTCCTTACCATCCTCTTCATTTTCTTCTTCCCTTGGTCTTCCCTCTTCTTTCCTATGCTACTGCCACCGATGCAAAAAAAATCCTAGAGGTGCCTGAGGCATCAAGCCAATGCCTAGCGGCACATAGGGCATTGGCTAACAACGGTAAGAAATTAAGAACACATAGCGAATACAAATGTATCATATTAAAAATAAAAAGAAAAATAATATAAAATTTGAATGATAAAAATCCATAGTTTCCAATAAAGTAACAAGGTCAGACAAAAATTATCTAAAAAATTCTAATTGATAACCACCCTAAGTGGAGTGATGTTTAACCTTTAAAAACATAGCACCCCCTTAGTTGTGTGTGTAAGATGTATGTGGATCTAAAGTGGTCAACATGCATCATATAGATTTTATTGAAATCCGACATGGCTTTAACACAAATTTGAAATTTGTGAGTTTTTAAAATTGGCCAAGCCTTCAAAGTGTCAAATACATTTCGAGCAGAAATTCAACGGGATTTAACACGTCTAACAAAAAACACGACACCGATTTGAAGTGTCCCGGCTTCATGGGTTATTTTATATATATATATATATATATATATATATATATATATATATATATATATATATATATATATATATATGAGAATAATGGCTATCATACGCCATATGAGAGCTTCTCTCATACGCCCTCTCACATAAAGCACCCAAGTACAACCAAGTACAAGCCCATGTGGGCTTGTACTTGGGTGTTTTATGTGAGAGGGCGTATGAGAGAAGCTCTCATATGGCGTATGATACCCACTAATCCCTATATATATATATATATATATATATATATATATATATATATATATATATATATATATATATATATATATATATATATATATACAATGTTGTTAACAAAGAAAGGCTGAGACGCAACATAGATCAGGAGACAATCTACAACATTTCTTCAAAAATGAATAAGACAATAATGCACATTTCCATCCAGGATTAATTGTTGACTCAACCATCACGCACTTTTGGCCAACCATACAGAGTTTTCTATAATCGTTAGAGTTTTCTATAATCGTTAGAATTATTGGATATGATTAACCAATTACTATCCAGTCATATATTGCATATAGCACTGAAGCTAAAGCACTAATAAGGTACTATGAAGCTAAAGCACTAATAAGGTACTATGAAGCTAAAGCACTAATAAGGTACTAAGAAGATACTGAGATCACTTTTCCATATATTGCTTTCTGCCCGATCAACGTCAACAAAATTTAACGGACATAGTATAAGTAGGCAGCATTGAAAAGACAGCCAAGAACACATATTTAAGTGGTTTTCTCAATCAAGGAATATACCATTGTGCTACAAGAAGTTTTTACTCATTCATATAATTTAATGAGACAACTCTTTCATAGTTTGGCATTTGCACGGGTTGGACATGGAAATATGTGAAATGCTTTCTACTAGCTCAAGCATACCCTCTATTGTTCCCTGATACAAAGAGTGTCATCAAATCAGATATCAGCATAACTTTCCCTACATGCCCAATAAAAAGTCATACAATGCCCACTGAAGATAAGATACATTTACCATATATCAAACTAAGATTAAGGTTTGGTACTTTTATACCTCCCTCCCTCAGTGAACCAATGTACATATCAATGGATTTATCGAAATAAATCCTTAAGAGTCCATCGAAGTAAAACTTTTCTCAGTGGCACCTTATAATACGATCAAATATTTGTCCTTCTCTGATGCACATGGCCTCTACCCATCCAAATATACATATCTCATCCACTAAAATCTATATTACATTTGAAGACTTTTTTGAATCCTAGGGCTGACTAGGACAAATATGTTGATAGAATGATGGTTGAGATTTAATCTTGGAAAATCAACGGTTGAGATGAGAGTTTATGAAAATTTTGAGCGGAAACAGTTTTGTATTTTGGGGGGAACTTTTTGGAGAAATAAATCTTCATTGAATTTTGTGAAATTCGAGATCTTTAAATTTAAGAGGTCTTGGAAGTTGAACAGCCATGGATTTATGTGGTTTAATTTACAATATTTATAACAAAAATAAGGAAAAATAATATTATCAATGAATTATATGTTGCCTATTCAAATCATCCTTCTCTATCCGGGCGGCCCCGTCACACTGGGCCCCGCATGACGTCATTGTTAGGGCGCCTGCGTACCGGTCACCAAAGACGCCAGTTAATTTTTTACGCTAATTTGTTGTTTCGGCTCTCGTCGAATTTGTTGTTCTATGCTAATCTGTTGTTCCGCATCGAATTTGTTGTTCCGTGTCGAAGACGCCCATGCCGCTAAATATTTTTACGCTAATTTGTTGTTCTTTTAAATTTTGTCCGTGGAAATAATTTTTTGGAGAACAAAAATTTCACGGGAGAAAATCTTAAGTGAACCGTTCCCGCACGCACGGGTTATGACTAGTCCTCTAATAAAAGATAAGTATTCTCATAGCTAATTAGAAGTAGCTTATGTCAACTCACTCATATCTTCGTGCATAGCTTAACAATGTAACAAAAAGGGCCACGTATATGGAAATAAAACAAGAATTCAAACCCAATTAGCAAACACAAGTAAAAAAAAGTACAGCATTTGAGTATACTAAATTCAACTACATCTAAGGTTGCAAAACATCATGAACCTTCATCAATGCACCGCTCTGATTGCTTCATCAGCTCCCCGATGAACAACACAGTTGACGTCGTCCCATCCCCACTAGTATCATCCTGAGCTACCGCCGTCCTAGCGATCATAATGGCAGTGGGGTTTTGGATTTGCTGTCAAAACAAGTCCAAACTCAGACTATACAAAGTCAACAAAGATCAAAACATCACTAGGTTTCAAAGATCGAGTACCATTTCCTTCAATAGCGTGTTCCCGTCCTTAGTAATCTTAATATCCCCTGCTCCGCCAACAAGCCTAGAAGAACACATATCAAAAATGGAAAGATCATGTGGATAACATAAAGAAAAGATTTGATAGAAAGATTACATCTTGATGGTTCCTTTGGGTCCGAGATTGGTCTTGAGCACATCCTGGAGGCCTTTGGCGGCGTTGATGTTCATGTGCAGCGCCGAGGACTTGTTGAGGACCTCGGCGTTGGGGTTCAGCACTCGAATCGACATTTCCCCGCTTCGATCTTCGTTCGAGAATCTATGTTTTCGTACAAAGATCTTTTGTTTTTTTTGCAATTGAGGTTTGAATTGAAGAAGAGGATCGTGTTGCTAATAGCGTTTAGTGACTGTGTGGAAGTTTCTGCTTGGAGTGGGACAGTGAAACTAGGGCTAGACGGCTTAACGGATCGGATCGGGTTTAGAACCAGAAAACGGGTTTCCGTACAAATCATAAATTTCGGTTTGGGCTAACGAGAAATAACTAATAAGATAGTTTCAAGATTGATAAATTGCAGAAAACATTTATAAACCATGCATTTTTCCTTAAACCCCCCTTTCACCATGAAATTAGTAGAAAACATATCACTTTAGTCTGATCAAAACTTAAGACAACGTCGCTGTATATGAAATTTTATGTGGACTGACGTGTGGTCTAACCATGTTGTCTGCTAATTTTCTATGAACTAAAGTGCAGTGCATGTATGTTTTTTTTGGTAATTTCATAATGCAGTGGGTTTTTTAAGACGAATGAAAGATATATGGAGGTTTTCTACCATTCATCATTTAGAAAAAATATAACCTTTGTGCAATGTTGTAACATATGTTGCACTAATATAGTCATAACACTACACATGACACACAAATACGCAATAAGTTTTGTCATTAGTGGCACTTTGTTGGGTCTTGTCATTTAGAAAGAGGGGTATTCACAAAAAAATACCCTAACGTTTGTGGTATCTTTCAAATTAATACCTTGAACGTTTAAGTAGTACATAACAATACCTTTTTACGTGTTTTGGCTAACTGACGACAGCGTCGTTAAATTGTACGTGTTTTGCCCCTGATCGAAGCTCATAAAAAAAATACACTAACATTTGGAGTATCTTTCAAATTAATACCCGAACGTTTGGGGTATCGTTCAAGTTAATACACTAACGTTTGGGTTATCTTTCAAGTTAATACCCGCTCGGGCCCATGTTTAGCTACGGGCCCATGTTGCAGCATCTTGAACAGATGATCGTCGGAGATGGCTCGACTCTAATTCTTGCTCACGGACTTGAGACGTCACAATGATTTGAAGGAAATCCGAGTGAGGATACTATAAATTATGACCCCAGCCGGCAAGCATCGCGCTGTCTGCTCACGTCGTCGATGTTGCACGGCTGCCTTCTTAAGCGTGTTCACTGGCTTCAGCTTCTCGTTCCAAGGCTTCCATCAAGAAATAGAAGATCGTCCCAAATATCACCAATTCTCTCATGGTCCATTCTTTCCCCTCAAATTCAATCAAACAACCTACTCTTTTGTGACCCTAGCGATCACTATTTCATGCCTTCTTCTCTTCCATTGTTTCATCTTCTTCCTCCAACACCGCCACCATTGACCATTCCGTTCTACAACAAACATTTGTGCATCAAGAGGGCTTCTTCTGCACTACAATTTGATTACCTTGATGATCCATTAGGGTTTGCTTTGTCGTGTGTAACTAGTTCAATATTCATTTCTGCTCTCACACAGAAAAAGAAAGAAGAATGATAACAAGCAAAACAGTTTCGCTGCATACAAGAAACAATAAAAGAACACACAAACTTAAGCCAGCAAGACAATGAAAGCAAGCAGACATGAACATTGAAAGGGAAAACAAATAACAGCCTAATGCATATATCAACTACATGAATGTTTCATTAGCATCAGATGCCGAGTAGCATCACAGTCCACACCATATAGAAAAACACTAAGCTATTTCAATTTGAGAATCAGAGATACCATGCATTACATTACAAGGGTAAAATATATGTCAAAACATGAACGTTACAACTTAATGAGATTCTTGAGGTAGTAAGTACCGACGATAACCCAACCAACGAGAATGGACACAGAGGCAACCATGAAGATTAAGAAGTTTGAACCGCCAAAAAGAAGCCATATGGAGCAGACGAACCCAAAAGGCAACAAAGACTTCACCACTGCAGTATTGCTCACCCAAGTACCTTTGAAGAACATGAAGATTGCTAAATTCACCACATTCCATTTGGCATGCCTACCATATCCCATTTTGTTTAGGTTGTTTGCTACAACAGAGTGGCAGTTGCACGTGAACGGAGTGGTAGTTGCACGTGAACAGGCTGATGTTCTTGGTCTTCATCATCTCGGCAGGCGCTGCCAAGGTCTCCTTAAACGCATACATGATGGCATGAATGACATGTCGGACATGGGAAGAATCCCAACAAGCCCGGAAGCTCTTGTAGTAGCTGAAGCATGAGCAGCCCTATTTAGGGGGGGTTGATCTTGTTCTTCTTGTTCTTCTGTTTGTCCATGTCTTTCTTGTCGGAGCAGCAGCAGCCTAAGAGATAGGCACGCACTTACTGTTCCTCGACGAAGATGGCCGAGGCCAGGGCCATGAGAGCGGTCGGGTGGGCCGAGAGATGGGAGGAGGGAGGTGGTGAGAGGGGTGGACCCTCTTGGCCCATTTGTTGGGGGAGCAGAGCTTCTTCATTTGAGAGAGATGATGCCCTCTACCATCCCCCACCATTCATCCCCCGGGGTCCACAGCAATGACATATTCTTATATCGTATGGAGCTCTGCGTCATTGGTCTTCATGGGCATGTCCAGGCTGGCATTGATTTCGTGACCCATGGCTAGAGCACCAACGGTAAGCCCATCACCACGAGCATCATCATCTCTATGGAAGGAGAAAGAGAAGGCGAGTCGAGCAACCACAACACAGCAGCAGCAGCAGCAGCAGCAACATGGCTCCATGGTGATTGTGTCTAATGGTTATGAAACTTGGAGTGGTTGTGTGGTGTTTGATAATGCCACGGATCCGTCAGGCAGCGACGACATTAGCAATCCATTGTCGCCCGTCATCCGATGATGTATTTGCTCTCGAAGAACTACTACCCATCATTGATGCCTTGCCTAGCTTGCTGCCGCTAGTACTACCACCACCATCAGATTGTTGAATATTGGACTCCCCGGATTTGGTTTTGGATGATGAGCAAACATAAATAATTCATGAACTAACAATTTGTGAGCGCAGTATTGGAGATCGTCGCAAAAATCACGAGAACATTCAAATCGACATCTCAAGACTTCTCAAAGCACGTATTCATGCCTAAAGCTTCGTTGAAGCTCTTGCGCCGTTTTGGAAGTCATGAAGAATTAATCGAAGCTCTCGAAGACCATTCTTTAAGGTTTTATTTATAGTCTTTTAGCTTCGATCTATAGAATGTTAAGCCTTGAGTATATCTTACGATTCTAACTTCATAACGCTCATATCGTAGCTCTAGGATCTTAGTACAAGTTCATTCTAACTTCCTCGAAGCGTCGCGCTTCGATTCGGACTTGTTTGTGCATGTTAGTTGGTACAAGAAAAAGTACTGACCGACTAGATGGTGATCTAGTCGGTCAGCAACTCTTCTTGGACCGACTAGTTTGCTTCCTTAATTTCTTGCATCTTATTGTTTACAGTTAGTCGGTCTACGTTGACTCACCGACCGACTAGTTTGTGAACTAGTTGGTCAGTGATGCTTCTTTGACCGACTAGTTGTGACTTACTGTTCATGCTAAATTTCTCCTAAGCTACTGTTTATCGTTAGTCGGTCTAAGAACGTTTGGTGACCGACTAGTTGACAATCTAGTCGGTCAACTTTTGTTCTTGGACCGACTAAGTCAATTTGTATTCAGACTATTTCATTATGCCTCTTAGTCGGTCTACGTTCACTGACTGACCGACTAGTTGTGAAACTAGTCGGTCAGAAAGTCTTCTTGGACCGACTAGATTTCTAGGTCTGAATTTCTATCTCTTCTCAGTTCCTCTCTTAGTCGGTCCATGTTGTTTGACTGACCGACTAGTTGATGAACTAGTCGGTCAGTGGTTGTTCTTTGACCGACTAGTTTCCTCAGATTTCTATCCGTTGGAAATTGACCTAAGTTGTTTTTATGGGACCCTATAAATACGAACCTAGGTCATTTCTATCTAGGTGAGAGCTGCCATTAAGAGATTCATTGAGATAGAAAGAGATAGCCATTCTCACTCATTTCTAAAGCTCTCTTCCTCACAAGAAACTCATTCTCTCACATTCTAGATCTAGAATCCATCTTGAGAGAAGTTTGTTCTTGGTGAGCCCTTCAAGCTCTAGCTTGAATCAAGTCTCCAAATCTCTCCTAGGCACCTATTGCTGGTCATTTCCTTGGTGCTAGGTCTTGGTGACTTCATATTCCTCAAATCCTTCATTTCACCTATTTGGTAAGAAAAACTCAAGGTATAGGATTTTGTGGTAAGTTTGTTTATTTCAATATAAACTCATTTATATTGCTTGTTGATTCTCTCGGTTGTGAGAGAAGGTTGTGATCCCGGGTTGTGGGATTCACTATTGCCATTGTTGTATGATTTGATCTTGTGAAGGTTTTTCACAAGATAATCATAGTGCAAATCTTGGGTTAGGGTTTCTAACCTAAGTATCCGGAGGGGATCCGGGTGGTTGGGACGTAGGATCACCGGGAACAAGTCGGGGAGACTTGGGTGGATCCGAACCCATTAACATCTTTTGTTAGCATTGTTAATTTTGTTGTTGTCATTCAATTTAAGCTTCCGCAAATTGATTTGGTAGTTGTTTGCACTATAATTTGGAATTATACTCCTTGTTATTTTTAAAGTACTATTCACCCCCCCTCTAGCACTTGTGCAGTAGCTTGTAGGGCATTACACAGATGTCGAGGCGTGGTCATCTTCTTCGGTTCCTTTGATGACTGAAGCTGATCATGTCCAACAGTGGACCGATTTTGATCAAGATTGGTCATTTGACCCAATACTGGATATAGAATTAGACAGCCTTTCGCTCGATGACCTCCTCCAGCCAGATGTTCACGCCATGGTGCCATCTGGTGGGTGCTATCGATTTTGAGTAGCCTTTCTCCGAGGGATATGTGGATGTCGGTGTATTAATTTTGTTTCATTGGTATACACATCCTCTTGTTTTCAACAGGATTCATCGGAATTCGTTTCCATAAAGCAAAGGAGAGTTGGATTAACTGCCATATTGTAGGTCATAAGAGTCAATTTTTCTACTGTTTTGGGTATTAAATTGAAATATAACGTAAACGTTAGGGTACAAAAAGGGGAGTCAAAGAATTGAAATATAACGTAAACGTTAGAGTTGGATTAACTGCCATATTGATGGTCATAAGAGTCAAAGAAGTCCAAAAAGGGGTACAAAAAGGGACTTGTCGGAGCAACATTCACCGACTCCGAGGATTCCTCAAACGGAGAGTCGGACGATGAGAAAGTGGAGCAAGCGCACATGTGCTTCATGGCAAGAGAGGAGCATGATCAAGGATCTTCCTCCTCCGATGATAGCGACGACGAAGGCGGTGAGGTAACTATGGATGATCTTAGGGATGCTAACTCTCATTTATGGTCTAAATACACTAAATTAGTAAATAGATATACTAAAGTAAAAGATGACCTAGCTAGCATTCAAACCTCGCCTAAGACTATCATCACCAACAACGACACCGTTGTTGAAGAGTTAAGAAATGAGATTGTTAATCTCAAATCTAAACTTGAACATGTTAGCATTGATGATCCGGAAGAACATAGGATAGCGGATTTAACTTCTCAAAACTCGACTTTGAGTATTGAGAACGAGAATCTCAAATCTCGTGTTTATGTGCTCACATCGCAAGTATCCACTTTGGATACTTCTATGCGTTCTCTCAAAGAGAAATATGAGAACACATTAGGCCGAATTAATAAATTCAATAAGGGTAAGGACCATTTGGATAAAATCCTAAGTGACTTACTTCCGGCCAATCACCACATTGTTTTGGGGTATACGATGGGATGTCCGTCCAAAGCGGCCACTACTTTTGTTAGGCCAACTTTCGGTGACTCTACGAGTGGTAGCAAACACTCTATTGGTAGTTCATCTACCAATGGTGCTTCCACCTCGTCCACACCCTCTTTTAGAAAGAAACCCACTTTGGGTGGACCTCCAAAGAAGGGGCATGCTTATATGTACACCAATACCATGCCACGTAGGAACACACGTCCTACTCCACCGTCTCACACATATGATGATTTCTATGCTACACGTTCACGGGCACGGGCACACCATGTGAGACACCCTCACGCACGTGTTCCCACACATGCATATGTTCACCCACCTCATCATATGAATAACTCTCGTCGTGCACCATTCCATCATGTTCCTTATGCCTATCCACAACATGCATCACGTAGAAATCAACGTCGCATGCATGCACCCAATAGGATGATGGCTCCCAAAATTTTCACTATTTGGAGCCCAAAGGACACAAGCATGGATGAAAAACAAGTATATATGAATGCTTATTTTTCGGATGTTGTGCATAGTAGAAATTATGTGGGGAAGTCAAAGTCCAATTGGACTTGGCTTCCAAAGGTCTAACCTTTGAGGACCCAATGACCTTGGGTACCATGATATGAAAGTTTCTATCTTTAGGTACTCAAGGAAAAGAAAAAGAAGAGGAGCAACAAATTTAAATTTAGCTCCAAAGGGAATTGGATACTCGATAGCGGGTGTTCAAAACACATGACGGGTGACGCTCAATTGCTCTCCGGAGTGGTTCCCATTGCAAATGGAAATCGCGTCGTATTTGGAGGCAACGAGAGCGGAACCATCGTCGGTGTTGGTAAAGTGGGTAACCCGTCTAAACCCTTAATTAGTGATGTCTATCTAGTTAATGGTTTAAATCATAATCTTATTTCAATAAGCCAACTTTGTGACAAAGGTTACAAAGTTAGCTTTGCGAAAGGATTGTGTCATATTTCAAATAATAATAATAAATTATTATTTTCCGGCACACGCCATAAAGATATCTATATTTTGGATCTTCCTAAGTCATATGAACAATGTCTCGTTGCCAACACAAGTGAACAACACTTATGGCATCGACGCTTTGGACATGTGAACTTTGGAACACTTTATAAGCTTTCAAAATTAAATTCCATTAAAGGTTTTCCGAAGCTCGTTTTTGAACAGAAAAGTTTTTGTGATTCTTGTCAACGTGGCAAGCTTCCTAAATCTTCATTTAAACCTAAGAAAAGCATTTCTACGAAACGGCCACTAGAGCTATTACATCTAGATTTATTTGGGCCAACTAGAGTTGCTTCCTTAGGAAATGCAAGATATGGACTAGTCATCGTTGATGATTATTCAAGATTTACATGGGTATTTTTCTTATGTAATAAAAATGAAGCTTTTGAAAACTTCACAATATTTGTGAAGAAAGTACAAAATCTCATCGGAACCACCATTGTCACTATTCGTAGTGATCATGTGGGTGAATTTGAGAATGAGTCTTTCTCAAATTTTTGTGATGATCTTGGAATTACTCACACGTTTTCTTTCCCTCGCGCACCTCCTCAAAATGGTGTTGTTGAGAGGAAGAATAGAACGCTTGTGGAGTGTGCTCGCACTATGCTCGAAGATAGTCAACTTGGTTATCAATTTTGGGCGGAAGCGGTACACACCGCTTGTTATGTGTTTAATAGAATACTTTTGAGGCCCGGCACCAAACAAACTTGCTATGAATTGTTGTTTGGTAGATTGCCTCAAGTTAAACATTTTCGTGTTTTCGGCGCAAAATGTTTTATTAAAAACACATATGATAATTTGGACAAGTTTGATCCGAGATCGGATGAGGGGATATTTGTTGGGTATTCCTCACGTAGCAAAGCCTACCGGATATACAACAAAAGATCCTCTACGATCGAGGAATCACTTCATGTCTCTTTTAATGAGAATTTTACTAATTCTAGAATTTCAAATGATAATGATTCTATGGATGTTTTATGTGATTCGTTTGAAAATTCTAAGACTATTGATTCAATTGATCCTATTGAGACTAACCCGACTAATGAAGTTGTTGAGAATGTGCCTAGTGATCAAGGTATTCCCAAGCGGCTTCATACCGTTCGCGACCATCCCCATGAGCAAGTCATTGGCAATATTCATGATAGTGTCAAGACGAGATCGCAAGTCCACCACTTCGCCAATTGTGCCTTTGCCTCATCAATAGAGCCAAAGAATATAGTTGAAGCGTGCGAAGATAGTGCTTGGATCCTTGCCATGGAGGAGGAACTCATTCAATTCGAGAGGAATGAGGTATGGGAGCTTGTTCCGTTGCCATCAAAGAACCACACCGTCATAGGGACAAAGTGGATCTTCAAGAACAAAACCGACGAAAATCAAGTCGTCGTCCGGAACAAAGCTCGGTTAGTTGCTCAAGGCTATCGCCAAGAGGAAGGTATCGATTTCGAAGAATCCTTCGCTCCGGTAGCTAGATTAGAATCAATTAGACTTTTATTGTCTTATGCATGCCATAAAAATTTTTAAGTTATTTCAAATGGATGTTAAAAGTGCATTTTTAAACGGAGATGTTGTTGAGGAAGTTTATGTTTCTCAACCTCCGGGCTTCATAAATGAAAAATTTCCAAATCATGTTTTTAAACTAAAGAAAGCTCTTTATGGTTTGAGACAAGCTCCTCGAGCTTGGTATGATCGCCTAAAGAATTTTCTTTTGGATTTGAATTTTAAAATGGGCGAAGCCGATTCTACACTTTTTGTTAAGCATGCGAATAATGATATTTTATTAGTTCAAATTTATGTTGATGATATCATTTTCGGTGCTACTAACTTCACTCTTTGCGAAGAGTTTTCTAATGTTATGAAGGAACAATTTGAGATGAGCCACATGGGCGAACTCAAATATTTCTTAGGTCTCCAAATTCGCCAATTGAACGATGCAATCTTCATCCACCAAACGAAGTATACGGTGGAGTTGCTTAAGCGATTTGGAATGGAGAGTGCTTCCGGGAAAAAGACTCCAATGAGCACGACTACGCATCTTGACAAGGATACGGGCGGTAAGGATGTAGACATTCGTCTATATCGAGGTATGATAGGTAGTTTACTTTATCTTACCGCAAGTAGGCCCGATATTATGTTTGCCGTATGCATATGTGCTCGTTATCAGTCTCAACCTAAGGAGTCTCACTTAGTAGCGGTAAAACGTATTTTCCGTTATCTAAGTTATACACTTGATTTTGGATTACTTTATCCAAAATCTAGCACGTACGAGTTAGTCTCATACAGTGATGCCGATTATGCGTGATGCAAATCCGACAGGAAAAGTACTAGTGGCACTTGCCATTTTCTAGGAAATTCTCTTGTCTCTTGGTTTTCCAAGAAGCAAAATTCCGTATCACTTTCAACCACCGAGGCGGAATATATTGCCGCCGGTGCCGCTTGTGCCCAGGTTCTTTGGATGAGACACACACTGAAGGATTTTGGTATTCATTGTGATACTAGCCCTATCATGGTGGATAACCACAGTGCTATTTGTCTTTCGAAGAATCCGGTGCACCATTCCCGATCTAAACACATAGATGTCCGACACCATTTCTTAGATGATCATGTTGCTAAAAAGGACATCATATTAGTGTACGTTGAAACCCAAAAGCAAATCGCCGATATTTTCACGAAACCCCTAAAGGAGGACTCCTTTGTGCGGTTACGTCGAGAATTGGGGATTATGGGTGAATCCGAGATATAGGATTCATGTTTCATTCAATTATCTTGCATGCTATTATATTTCGCGATATTTCGTTCATGCTAGATTTATTGAATTTTTGGGATTTTTATGTGATATGTTTGAATTTGTGCTCGAATTCGTATTTGCATGTCGTATTTAAGATTTCGACGTTTTATGGGGTAATTTAGATGACTAATGAGAGTGTTAAGATGTTTCATCCAAGTGGTTTGTGAAGAGAACTCATTTTTCAATTTTTGGACTCTTCTAGTCGGTTTCAGTTCATTAGCCAACCGACTAGATGCTCATCTAGTCGGTCAGCTAGTGAACTCAGACCGACTAGATCAAGCTTTAATCTAACTCTTATCTTTTTCTTTCCTTAGTCGGTCACAGTACACTAACCGACCGACAAGATTGAAAACTAGTCGGTCAGTGTGTATACTGCGACCGACTAATTCTAGCCCTAAAAATTCCTGTTTGCCTCTGTTTCGACTTAGTCAGTTCAAGCTCATTGACCGACCGACTAGATCGTGATCTAGTCGGTCAGTGTTTGAACTGTGACCGACTAAGTGTGTTAGGGCAAATGTGTCTTTTCGCTTCCCAGACCGACTTATCTCAATTTTATCCGACTAAAATTTGTTTTAGTCGGTCTTCATCTCCTCTCCAGCCCGATAAACCCAAAAACCCTCTCGAGCCCCTTCATCTTCCCGTCGTCTCTGGCCAATTTTCCGGCCATCTCCGCCGTCCGCCGCCGTCGACCTCCTCCTCCTAGGTATATCTCCTCCTCCTAGGTCTCGATTTATTTTCTAGGGTGTGATCTAGCTTGATTTCTCTTCTAGGGTTTCGACTTTTCATCTAGGGCTTGTTTATTTCGGCTTTCCTATCTTAGGGCTGTGTGCTTAGGATTGTTCAACCGTCGTCGCTTGCTTGTTCTCGTCGTGCCACGATCATGGCAAAGACGAGGATCCCTATCACTTCATCTGGGGCTTCCCCAATGACTGTAGAGCCTTCTAACCCTAGGAATCCATCTAAGCCCAAGCGTCGTGCTAAATCAACCCAAGCTTCTCCGTCTTCGCCTCCTCTGAAGAAGCAGAGGACGGCGACGGTCAAACCCCGAAAATCTAAGTCTAAAAAGCCCATACTCCACTCTCCCTCTACTCCTCCTGATTCCGATACTGAGTTTATCCCTGAGGATGAGTCTGGCCATAGGGAACCTACTCCTCCACTTCGTCCTAGGACTCGCCAGCCTAAGGGAAAGGGCCCAATGCCAGCGGGTGGTGTTGACATATCGTTGTGTCGCGACGACCCTACGTGTCTAGCGGCCTACAACCGTATTGAACACTGCCCGATGCTATTGGAGCACTATGTTCAGTTTTCAGATTTCCTTGGCTTAGCTGATCTTCTCTCCTATAGTGGCCTATTGGATTATCTTCGCTATGACCCCAAGGCGAATCCTAGACCATATCCTCGCCTGGTCAAATTATTTTACGCCAATCGTGTCCGAGGCCTGTACGATGAGAGTCACTCCATCGAGACTACTGTTTTGGGAACTCCTATAGTTCTCACGGCAGAAATCTTGGGGGAGATACTTGGTTGTTCGTCGTCCGGTCTCCTTCCGTCGGATATTTCTGTTGATGATATCTCTTCCTTGGATCAGTCCGTTCTTTCTGATATCTTCCATGTGATCCCTCCTGCCCTCATTGGTGTTCCTTCGAAGTCGTTCAAACCTAATGCATGGGTGCTAAATCTTATTCTGAAGTCGTGCTTGCTTCCCAAGTACGGCTCATCTTCTCTGCCATCCCAGCCGTTTCTCAAGCTGATTTACGCTCTTTTCTTGGGTTGCGAGATTAATTGGGCTCGCGTTATACTCGATAAGATGGACTCTTTCGAGTGTATTCGCAAGACCAATAAATCTGCGCATATCACTTACCCGTGTCTGTTGACCCTGGTTTTCCGTCATTTTCGTGTCCCTCTCCCTCCTGACGATGAGCGTCCTTTGGGTCCTCCTCTGAACGCGACGGCCGTTAAGAAATCTCTTGCGGCGCTTCGTCACGTGCAGAGGTCGACCACATCTGCTTCCCAGGCCACTCCCTCAGCTGCTGCAGCCCCCACTCCTCCTGCCACATTAGATGATGTCGTACGCCTTCTTCGTCGGCACGAGTCGCGTTTGGCTCGTACCGAGGAGGTCGTCTGCCGTATGGCTCAGATGATGGGCATTGATCTTCCTCCTTCCGTTTCTGAGGCCGAGGAGATGGACGATGAGGAGATTGACGATCTTGTCACTTCCTTGGCTCGTGGCGATGAGGCCACTGCTGCTGCTACCACTTCTGCTCCTGGAGTTGGCACCACTTCCGGTGCTCCAGAGACTTCTGCACCAGTAGTTCAGACTTCTGAGGCTGCTGCTGCTCCTGCTGACGTGCCTGCTCCTGTCTTACCTGCTGTTGAGACCCCTGCTGTTGCGACCCCTGCCGTTGAGCCTACCGTCGATGTCTCCACACCTGCCCCGACGATCCCGTCTGTTGACACGCCTCTCCTCCCTGCAGAGCCTGAGTCCACTCCGTCGACTGGACCCATGGAGACTGTAGATCCAGCCACTTCCTCGTGATCGTCAGTTCCGAGGACTCTCCACTACTCTTTGGATGATATATCTTATTGAGAGTATTTTGGGTTAGGATGGAGTTTGAGGGTTGTTTTGATGTATTTTTGAGTTTTTTGGATGTCGGTGTTGGGTATTTTGATGTACTTTGGATGATGTTGTTGTACTTTTTGATGTTTATATAGATGATGTGTCGTACTTGATATGATGTACTTCCTGTATTCGATATCTTTTTGGATGTACTCATGATGTTTTCATATATATATACATCGTCGTTCTCTTTGTCTTAATTCGTCGTGCACATTTAATATTCGTTCAACGCTTATGAAATGTGATTTCGTCGCTCGACGCTTAAATGCTTGGTTAAATAGATTATATTTCTATATTTGTATAGAATTGTTTTCCATGCACAAATTTAACCAAGAATATTGAATATTGAAGAGTATGTTTCTTTATTCAAGAAATGAATAATAAGTTGGTATTTTTGATGATTTTAATTATCGCTTTTTGATAATGGACAATTTGGCACACCTTGATTTGATTTCATCACTTTTCCCTTGGTGTCAATTAGTTCCATCGTCATTGTCTACAACTCCCGGTGTTGGATTTTCCATTTCCTAGTTGTTGTCGTTGTACGCCCCCCATTTTTGGGATAATGCCAAAGGGGGAGAGATAATGATAATAAATAGCGCAAATGAAAATTTAACTCAATTTCCAAGAATCTAGTTTGATATGTTAGATTCAGGGGGAGTTAAGATATATATAAGGATTTTCAAAATCCGATATTTCAAAAATCGATTCTCTTTATTTATCTTACTCGTCTGATTGATGCAATTCATATATATTCATTTTGGAATTAACGTGCCATCAATGCAGGGGGAGTAAGTATTTTTCATTTGAATCATTATTTTTTATTATTATTTATGTTGGTTTGTCATCACCAAAAAGGGGGAGAATGTTGAATATTGGACTCCCCGGATTTGGTTTTGAATGATGAGCAAACATAAATAATTCATGAACTAACAATTTGTGAGCGCAGTATTGGAGATCGTCGCAAAAATCACGAGAACATTCAAAGCGACATCTCAAGACTTCTCAAAGCACGTATTCATGCCTAAAGCTTCGTTGAAGCTCTTGCGCCGTTTTGGAAGTCATGAAGAATTAATCGAAGCTCTCGAAGACCATTCTTTAAGGTTTTATTTATAGTCTTTTAGCTTCGATCTATAGAATGTTAAGCCTTGAGTATATCTTACGATTCTAACTTCATAACGCTCATATCGTAGCTCTAGGATCTTAGTACAAGTTCATTCTAACTTCCTCGAAGCGTCGCGCTTCGATTTGGACTTGTTTGTGCATGTTAGTTGGTACAAGAAGAAGTACTGACCGACTAGATGGTGATCTAGTCGGTCAGCAACTCTTCTTGGACCGACTAGTTTGCTTCCTTAATTTCTTGCATCTTACTTGTAACGACCAGTAATTTTCAACAGTTCAATTTACGTATTTATACGTATTTTTAAGAATAAATTTTTACATTATAAATGTTAGTCAAGAATTTTCTAACAAAACTGATTTTAAAATTTCTTATAAAAATATTTTAGAGTATTAAACTTATCGTATTGTATGTTAGCAATTTCAGATTTCCTCAAATACCCAAAACATTTCTGTTAAAATTTATCTCCCAAAATTACCGTTTTGATTCGACGAATTTATTTTCTATTCAAACACTTTCAAAACATTTTCAAACTTTTGCAGTAACATTCAATGATCATTTAGGGCTTCCCACATTAATTTCGTAATTTTCTGATATCAATTCAGTAGAGAACCCGCAAACCCGCTTTCCAAACGTTTTGGCCTAAAACTAGTATTCACGTAGCCCAAACCCTGAAACGGACTTCATATTCGCCATCCTCGCGACGATACGATCCCGTGGGTATGTTTTCGTAATTTTTCAGACACGTTTACTAGTAGGGGCAACATCGTAATTTCGTTTTTGTATTTTACTAATTACTTTCACTAATGGGGGTTTTACTTTTTACTAATTACTTTTTAACCTATCCTAATTACCCTAACCCCTACCCGTATGCCAACATGAGATTCATGCCTCAACCTAATTTCCTACCTTAGTCTAAAGCTATACCTAATAACATTAATTTCTTTGACCAATGGGATTTTAAATTACTAACTAATCCCTATTTAAACCCCTAACTTTCTCTCCCTAACCCCAGGCTCACCCGCATTCTCTCTTCCTCTCTTTACTATCGTTTCTCTCTCCCCAGCCCGTGTTTTTCTCTCCCTCAAAACACACACACGCATGGCCTCTCTCTCCCGCTTCCGCCGTCTGCACACCACCCCAAGCTTCGCCTCCTCGAAGCCACCGTGCAGCTGCGACCCCACCGGAGAGCCACCCACGTTCGCACGCTCCGCCCGCCACCTCCGAGAGCTCGCCCGCCTTGAGCTCCGCCGCCCATCATCCTCTCCGACGAGTCCCGGAGCGCCCCTACCGGAGCTCCTCGCCCACGACCTGTCGTCGACGGGCCATCGACGTCCACCGCCGTTTCCCCGTCTTCGTCGACCTCTCCCGCTTCCCGACGAGCTCAACCACCCCGCCGTCGAACAGCAGCTCGAAGGAGTCCGAGCGCCTCGACCTCGCTCTACCGTCGCCCTCAGCTCGACGTCGACGCCGCTGCCTCGAACGCCGCCTCGTCCGCGCCGTACACGTCGCCACAGTGCCCCGTCGAGCTCCGACGAAGCACCGAACCCCCCACCGCTTGCTGCTCCCTCTCCCCGTGCACCTCCGCCTCCGGTGCGACCGCCGGCGCCGACTGACCCCGCCGCCGCTGCCCCCCGCCGTAGCCGCCACCGCACGCCGCCGCCCCGCCGCTCCAAGCGCAGAAGCCCCCACCCTCGCCGATGGTCGAAGACGAAGCAACGTCGGTAATAACGTAATGGCAAACTCGTAAATATTGAGAAATTCGTAATTTTCGTGATTTTAATTGGGTTTTAGGGTTTTAAATCTATAACTAATAATATAGGACCCAGAAAAATGTGTGGATAGCCCCAGAAAATCAGAAACGACATTTCGGATCCAATGGCGCTAGTCTCACTACGAGCAGACGCCTACTTTTCCCAGAATAAAATTTTGAACTTAGAAATTAAATAGGTATAAATCTTTCTAAAATTCGTAGCTCGTTGATTTTACGTACACTAAAAGGTGATAAAATTATATGTGATAATAGACTTCG
Organism: Scilla litardierei; assembly: GCA_030789695.1. Taxonomy (NCBI): domain Eukaryota; kingdom Viridiplantae; phylum Streptophyta; class Magnoliopsida; order Asparagales; family Asparagaceae; genus Scilla; species Scilla litardierei. Next base: position 9,426,364 of record CM061137.1, on the reverse strand, counting down.
AGACGGTCATTTTGACTATTCACTCAAGTCATTCCAACTTATATTGCTCCCGTAAGAAATTACGGAAGATACGCGTAACTTAAATAATCTGGGTTTTTAAACTATTTTGAGTTTCTAAAAATTATAAAAATTACTATGGACTTCAGAAAAATATTTCTTCCTGCAGTAAAACTATTTTTATCCTATATAGCCTATATAAAAATTTAGAACGCTTTTTGATACCGTTTCAACAGTTTTAAAAATCAAAACGACCAAGTTAAATAAATAAGAAATCGTGTATTCTCTAACTAATTGTTCTTGTATTTGCAGGCATCGAATCTCGTGCATCAGCACTAGATCCAGTCCCGGCTCACTACCATCATCTCGAAGATAGTAAGTCACAGTAAATTCTAACTTTAGAAATCTAGATCGTGTACTTAATGGAAACACTGCATGCTCAAAGCATGGATCGGTACCTTAGTTGTTGGACTTCAAACATTGCTCAGGACTGACATTCTCTCTTGAGGTTTCTGCCTTGACTTTTCAACAAGCAAAGTTCTTTAGAGTATAGTTAACGCGTATGAACCTAGGACTTAACATCTAGTCTCGGAACAGTTATTGACCTGAACAGATTGACATGCTTGACAGAAAGATTGTAACTGGATATGTGCGAACAGTAAATGACTCGTAAAACTGCAAAGAACGGTAACCTGCACAGACACTTGGGGTTTTGGGGTAACTTATAATTGCGGAAGTGCGGGAGCGACCAGTCCGATCTCCAGTGGATAGTACCGTATTGACTGAACAGTATCGTTTTGTTGAAAAGTACCGTTTTGATTGTATCGTATTGATTGTACCATATCGTTTTGTTGTAACCCGGGATATCAGGTGGACTCTTGGTTGCATATCGTACTTCCCGTTATAAGTCACGAACTAGAATAGGCACAAGTACTCCCACTATTGCAATTGTCATTGCTAGCGTCATTGCTATCGGTCACCTTTACTTTACTTGTCACCCTTGCATGCTTGACTTGATGTACTTTACTTATCGCACTTGCATGCTTGTCTGTCCTTACTTTATCCTTACTTTACTTTCAGCACTTGTTTACCATAGCCTACTCCATATTTGTGCACTCCTCTTTTTCTATCGCTAGAATTGTTGTGACTTACCTTCGGTTCCATTTATGGCACCGGCAGACGAAGATCTGATCGAGGAGATTGCCCCAGAGTTCGTGGAGCCTACACTTGACCCTGAAGCTGCAGAGTTTTATTTACTTTACTGTTGGTGTGTGGGTGGTACTGTGTATTTACTTTTTCGCACTTCTTTTCAGAAGGTGTGCTGGTGGTTGTTGTACTTTAATTTGGACTGTAATAACGTCTGTACGCTGGTTTTGAGTATTGTGATACATCTCTGAGTTGTGGCTATGCTGAATTCACTGGTAAACTGCGGAACCTGTAAAAAATCAAATAAGTAACGGGCCCCCGAGAGCGGGTCGTTACAGGTTTTGGTGGCCCACGCAGGTCCGTGCAAAATACCTCGTGAACAGTATAGCAAAACCAGGATGTATCGTATACAATACTCGACTAAGCTGACATCATTTCTATGGATGCAGGGTTGACACTCGAAAGACGGACGGGAACATCTCGGAGAGCCCCAATGGAGTTGACCTATATATCCTTTAAAAAAATTCATTTTGATAGGATTAATTAGTTGTATTAAAAAAAATCCTTCTGTGTCGGTGGCACCCATATGAATGATGATCTTCCTTCAATGGACCATGATATCGGTCAATGTGCTTGGCTAAAGTCCGTTGGATCAACCTAGCTAGACTGGGCATAAGTGATCCTGGCTTAGTCACTTCCCTGGCCGTGTCCGCTGGACCGCAAGGACGTGAATCATGATTATGTGACGTCATCGATCTTCTCCACTACCAACCTTACTTTATCTTGATGACCTTTCAATTGACCTTCTTAGAATCTTCTATCTCTAGTTTACTTGAACCCTAGCCACGTTTATTTTAAGGAGGTTAGCGTTCGAGTTTTCGATCATCAGAAGTTCGGATTCCTCAACTAAAGCAGATCGAAGGACTTCAGAAGTACTCGAGGATGATGCTGGAGATTTTGAGACAAGCCAAACATAGCGTGCACGTATAGGCTGTTATGTTTTTGAAACTCGTATTTCTTTTCTAACCCTGTTCCCATCTTGTACCCGATTTTTCCACGTGTTGGAATTCCTTCCCGCCTACCACCTCCCCTCATTATTGCCTTTTGTTCTCATCCTTGCCTCGAGCCCCGTTTCCGCCTACCCTACACTATCTACCCATGACTTTCGACGCCCCCTATTTATTTCCTTTGTCCGCTTCCCCACCTCGATCCCCGTTCCCGCCTAACACCGACGACTTTCGGTGCCCCCCTTCTCTTTTAACCCCTCTTCTCCTTCCTTCCCAAGCCACCTCGTGGTTCCTTTTTCGCTCAGACATCGCCCCTCCTCCTCCCGGCCTCTTCCCCAAGCGAGCTCGCCATCTCACCCGAAGCCCCGCCAGCTTCTGCTCCACTCCATCGGAAGTCCCTGCCATGGATCGTCAACCAGCCGCAGCCCTCGCCGCCGAGGACCCGCAACCACCAATGGCCCTTCGACGTTCTGTTTTGGGATTTTTGGCCTTGGCGACAACCCTCGTCGCCACCCTCGCTACCGCCGCTTGGCTGAGATCTTGGGAAGCCATGATCCTTGGGCTTCTCTTGAGCTCTCTGCCCTGGGTCTCACCCCGGTTGAGATCCCGTTTAGGCTTCCTCTTGCGTCTACTTCTTTTGGTTTGCGGAAAAGCGTGTTTTTGGTTGTTCATTTGTTGGGTAATGTTGGGTGTTGCGAATGTCAAGTATTGGTCTACGGAAGGAGTGATGGCGATGATTATTGGCATGATATTGGCCTTGGGTGTTGAAGTTGGATGTAGGCCTTGTGCTTGGCTCTGGATGAGAGCTTGGATCCTACCTTATTGTGGGATAGTATGGAGATTGACGGAAGGAATGCTAGCAGGGAGTACTGACTTAGAATGTTGGCCTTGTACTTACCTTTGGGTAGTGATTTGGACGTTAGCATGTGGTTGGGCATTATGGAAATTGATGGTGTTGGTACCCGTGGATTAGTCGATACATGCTATATTATGAACGACATCTGTGGCTAGACCCAGTTAGTTACCAGTAGCACGAATAAACTTTATGGTCTTCTGTTTTTATAGCTTGCTACTGGCTTATCACCTCAGGTTCCAAGTTCGAACAGATGTTGTCATCATAATAGCCCTCATTTTTATGTGATATTATTATCTCATGTTAATCTTGGTCTACTTGAGATGGCAATGTAACTATTGTAATGATACTGGTCACAGGAATAGTTAGAGAAGCTATGGTGATGTTAATAGTATATATTTATTAGTACTATCTCTTGTTTTCGTGATGCTATTATATCACATTATATTTCATATTATTTACAACCTGATTTACTAGATTTCCATCTTTTCTATCTTTTATTTGCTTGAGCTTCTTCATAACATCAATTATTTGTTTCAAAAATATTTTTAAATTCCGAGGACGGAATTATTTTAAGGAGGGTAGAATGTAACGACCAGTAATTTTCAACAGTTCAATTTATGTATTTATACGTATTTTTAAGAATAAATTTTTACATTATAAATGTTAGTCAAGAATTTTCTAACAAAACTGATTTTAAAAATTCTTATAAAAATATTTTAGAGTATTAGACTTATCGTATTGTATGTTAGCAATTTCAGATTTCCTCAAATACCCAAAACATTTCTGTTAAAATTTATCTCCCAAAATTACCGTTTTGATTCGACGAATTTATTTTCTATTCAAACACTTTCAAAACATTTTCAAACTTTTGCAGTAACATTCAATGATCATTTAGGGCTTCCCACATTAATTTCGTAATTTTCTGATATCAATTCAGTAGAGAACCCGCAAACCCGCTTTCCAAACGTTTTGGCCTAAAACTAGTATTCACGTAGCCCAAACCCTGAAACGGACTTCATATTCGCCATCCTCGCGACGATACGATCCCGTGGGTATGTTTTCGTAATTTTTCAGACACGTTTACTAGTAGGGGCAACATCGTAATTTCGTTTTTGTATTTTACTAATTACTTTCACTAATGGGGGTTTTACTTTTTACTAATTACTTTTTAACCTATCCTAATTACCCTAACCCCTACCCGTATGCCAACATGAGATTCATGCCTCAACCTAATTTCCTACCTTAGTCTAAAGCTATACCTAATAACATTAATTTCTTTGACCAATGGGATTTTAAATTACTAACTAATCCCTATTTAAACCCCTAACTTTCTCTCCCTAACCCCAGGCTCACCCGCATTCTCTCTTCCTCTCTTTACTATCGTTTCTCTCTCCCCAGCCCGTGTTTTTCTCTCCCTCAAAACACACACACGCATGGCCTCTCTCTCCCGCTTCCGCCGTCTGCACACCACCCCAAGCTTCGCCTCCTCGAAGCCACCGTGCAGCTGCGACCCCACCGGAGAGCCACCCACGTTCGCACGCTCCGCCCGCCACCTCCGAGAGCTCGCCCGCCTTGAGCTCCGCCGCCCATCATCCTCTCCGACGAGTCCCGGAGCGCCCCTACCGGAGCTCCTCGCCCACGACCTGTCGTCGACGGGCCATCGACGTCCACCGCCGTTTCCCCGTCTTCGTCGACCTCTCCCGCTTCCCGACGAGCTCAACCACCCCGCCGTCGAACAGCAGCTCGAAGGAGTCCGAGCGCCTCGACCTCGCTCTACCGTCGCCCTCAGCTCGACGTCGACGCCGCTGCCTCGAACGCCGCCTCGTCCGCGCCGTACACGTCGCCACAGTGCCCCGTCGAGCTCCGACGAAGCACCGAACCCCCCACCGCTTGCTGCTCCCTCTCCCCGTGCACCTCCGCCTCCGGTGCGACCGCCGGCGCCGACTGACCCCGCCGCCGCTGCCCCCCCGCCGTAGCCGCCACCGCACGCCGCCGCCCCGCCGCTCCAAGCGCAGAAGCCCCCACCCTCGCCGATGGTCGAAGACGAAGCAACGTCGGTAATAACGTAATGGCAAACTCGTAAATATTGAGAAATTCGTAATTTTCGTGATTTTAATTGGGTTTTAGGGTTTTAAATCTATAACTAATAATATAGGACCCAGAAAAATGTGTGGATAGCCCCAGAAAATCAGAAACGACATTTCGGATCCAATGGCGCTAGTCTCACTACGAGCAGACGCCTACTTTTCCCAGAATAAATTTTTGAACTTAGAAATTAAATAGGTATAAATCTTTCTAAAATTCGTAGCTCGCTGATTTTACGTACACTAAAAGGTGATAAAATTATATGTGATAATAGACTTCGAGACGGTCATTTTGACTATTCACTCAAGTCATTCCAACTTATATTGCTCCCGTAAGAAATTACGGAAGATACGCGTAACTTAAATAATCTGGGTTTTTAAACTATTTTGAGTTTCTAAAAATTATAAAAATTACTATGGACTTCAGAAAAATATTTCTTCCTGCAGTAAAACTATGTTTATCCTATATAGCCTATATAAAAATTTAGAACGCTTTTCGATACCGTTTCAACAGTTTTAAAAATCAAAACGACCAAGTTAAATAAATAAGAAATCGTGTATTCTCTAACTAATTGTTCTTGTATTTGCAGGCATCGAATCTCGTGCATCAGCACTAGATCCAGTCCCGGCTCACTACCATCATCTCGAAGATAGTAAGTCACAGTAAATTCTAACTTTAGAAATCTAGATAGTGTACTTAATGGAAACACCGCATGCTCAAAGCATGGATCGGTACCTTAGTTGTTGGACTTCAAACATTGCTCAGGACTGACATTCTCTCTTGAGGTTTCTGCCTTGACTTTTCAACAAGCAAAGATCTTTAGAGTATAGTTAACGCGTATGAACCTAGGACTTAACATCTAGTCTCGGAACAGTTATTGACCTGAACAGTAGTTGTTTGCACTATAATTTGGAATTATACTCCTTATTATTTTTAAAGTACTATTCACCCCCCCTCTAGCACTTGTGCAGTAGCTTGTAGGGCATTACACAGATGTCGAGGCGTGGTCATCTTCTTCGGTTCCTTTGATGACTGAAGCTGATCATGTCCAACAGTGGACCGATTTTGATCAAGATTGGTCATTTGACCCGATACTGGATATAGAATTAGACAGCCTTTCGCTCGATGACCTCCTCCAGCCAGATGTTCACGCCATGGTGCCATCTGGTGGGTGCTATCGATTTTGAGTAGCCTTTCTCCGAGGGATATGTGGATGTCGGTGTATTAATTTTGTTTCATTGGTATACACATCCTCTTGTTTTCAACAGGATTCATCGGAATTCGTTTCCATAAAGCAAAGGAGAGTTGGATTAACTGCCATATTGATGGTCATAAGAGTTAATTTTTCTACTGTTTTGGGTATTAAATTGAAATATAACGTAAACGTTATGGTATTTTTTTGTGATTTCCCATATGAGGAACGAGGGGATGGGTAAAATCGTCCAGATTTTTGTATTTTGGATGGAAAATAAAAAAGGTATCAAGTTAAACCCAACATATAACGTTAGGGTTTAAATATGTACAACTTAAAAGTTCAGTGTATAAACTTGAAAGATAGCCCAAACGTTAGGGTATTTTTTTTGTGAATACCCCTTAGACAGATCAAGAATGGGTTTTGTTGGGTCATACGTGGTGTGGAATTTTTGTCATTAGTGGCACTTGGTTATTTCAGTGGGATCTTGGTAATCTTGATGGATAAGACCATATTATGGATCATGCCAATTGTCATGTCACAATACAATTACAACATGTGAGTTCCGAGGATCATGTTGTAAGTCAAGTTGCAACATTAATTGCAACATGTGGCATTGGCTTCGTGGAAGAGAAGTTATGACTTCTGGTATTGAAGATCTATTATTGTAAACAGCTTTGGATCTTTTATTGCTTTTCTAGATTCTCTCGAGATATTCTGTTGTATGTTATTCTAGTAAAATATCTGCTGAAGATTTAACTGCAGTCATTTAACTGCAACCGTTGATGGACTCTGATATGTGCGGGATCACTTGCACTAAGTGGTTCCTAGATTTGCTGAAGGGATTTGCTGAAGGAATAAGCTGCATGGGATTCTATTTGAGCTATTTTCCATAACAGCTCCTAAATTGAAGGAGGCTGGAATATATAAGGGCCATGCGGAATATTCTAGGGTTTTATCTCTTTTGGAAAATTGGTGTTCGTATATCATGGGAAGGAGGCTGACGGCTACTTGAGGCATGGATCAATGGAGTTAATCTAGTCGGTTGTGCAAGGAGATCTTTCATGCAAGGGGAGCTTGCATAGATTATTCCATGGGGTTGATTGAGATCACCCAACGCTGTTTGTATTGAGGTATGCTCCTCCTTATTGAAATCTGATATTAGTGATTGTAATCATTTTTATTATAGTGGAGTAATCTATTTTCTAGCATGGCCCCGCAGATGTAGGTGTGCGCACCGAACCGCGTTACCAAATTTTGTGTGTCGTTTTATTTTGGATTTATCGCATATTCATGCTTATTTATTTGATTAACATCTAGGTACTGAATATGCCATAGTAATACTGAATTTTAATTGCTTTCAAAATAGTTGGATAAAAGAGGTGTACGACTATGGCTGTAGGGCGAATGAACAGAGCAAAAGAGTAGACTGTATGTGTGAGTGAAGGAACAGAGCCTGATGAATAGAATACTTATCAGAAGAACAACGACTGTGTCGTGGGACGACTACTGACTTGAAAGCCATTATGTCGCGACCTCATTGGTAATCGATATCGCCAGTTGCTCCACAAGGTTAACGCATCAGTCTCTGAATGCGTCCAATCGCGGCCAAAAACTTTGGAGTTTGCACAGTACAGCTACACAGGAGCACAAGATGAAGAGATGAATTTTGAAAGAAAGCTGGAGGAAATGTTCGTGTCAAAAACAAGGAAGAGACACAGCTATTTATAAATATCAACAAAAGATGATACAGAATTCAAATGGTCAAAATTAATTATCACGTTGAATGCTGTAATTAACAGCTGCAATCAAACTCAAATAGTTGTTTGGACATTAACAGCTGCAGTCAAAATCAAGTGGCCGTTTGGACATTAACAGCTGCAATCAAAAGGCCGTTGGAACGTTTTAAAACTGAGATAATAATAGGCTATGTCCAAAAAAAGGAAAGGAGCACGACACGACACGACCAACGGGCGACGGCCGCGTGTGTGTGTTTGAGCTCATATTTATGTAAGTCATGTAATGCCCGTATGTGTAAAATATTGTTTGCGTGTGTGCGTATAGTAATTTTGTTGTGCGTATGGTAATTTCCTACATGTATGGCTATACGACGACTATGATTTGCTTGGATATATATATATATATGAATGTGTGTGGTTGGACAGTGAATTGCTATTATTGTTAACATGTTATTAGTGTCTGTAGGCGTGCTTAGCGATTTTCGTTGGTGAGTGTGCGTAGTGAAACTGTATGTTCATGACAATCGGTGATGATGAGATAGTTATTAATGAATGACGCTATTATTAATATTGATGTTTGGTTAATTTTGATGATGTTGGTAGTATTTTTGGTAGTAGTATGTTTATTATTGGTGATGTTGATTAATATGATTAGTATTGTTGTTAAGGCCTTGGTTAAATTGGTGGCGAGAGTTGTAATACCCGCCATGTTGCGTGCTGCCAAACCCTTCCCCAGGCCGAAAATCTCCAGGGCAGGCCGAGATTCTTCAGGCCAAGAAAGAAGATGAAAGGAAGAAGAAAGAAGAGGAAGAAGAGGAGAAGCTAAGCCATAAACCCATCCTCTTCTTCTACCCTCCTTCTCCTCCAATTTCTCTCCTCCCCCATGGCCGAAAATCCCCCTCCTTGCCTGGCCGAAATTTCCCCAAGCCCCATAGCTGGCCGAAATTCCACAAGCCAAGAAAGAAGAAGGGAGAGATTGGAAGAAAATTAGAAAGAGGGAGGAGGAAGAGAAGAGGAGAAAGCTAGGGTTTGGGAATTCTTGGGAGCTTGATGGAGATGGAAGAACTTCATGAAATTGGAAGAGAATTAGGGCTTGAGCTTGAACTTGGAAGAGGAATTGGCATCTTGGATGAGGTAGGATTCCAACCCAAACCCATGTGTTCATCTCATAGCATCTTAAATTGAAAAGTTGGCATTTTTAGCGTTTTTTGTGAATTCCTTGACATGTTGCAATTGAGCTTGATTGCATACGTTATATTGAGTTATTTGATGCTATGATTAAGTCCCATGTTGCTCTTAAATGCTTTATTTCAATAAACTTGTAAAATTATACTCCTTTGAAAAGTTGCATTTGGGGGCGATTTTGTTGAAATTCTTGTCATGGGGCATGCTTGTGGAATCTAATTGTTGTATGCAATTTGCCTTGATTGACTCATCTCATTTCATGAATTATGTTGAATTGTTTCCATGATGAACTTGCTCTCATTTTTTGTGATATTGCCCTCATTTTGATGTGGGGGAGTTATTTGATTAAATGAAATTGCTCTCATTTTGCTATATTGATTAAATGAAACTCCTTGTATAAAAAAACAAAACAAACAAAAATTGGTAAATAATGGGGTATAAAGTTTGGAAATGGGAAGAGATGATGCCTTTACGGCTTGTTACCATAATTATGCGAACTACTCTCAATGAACATTGTTGGAAGCTTTAAGCTTCCGTTGTTTTTGTATGTGACATGTGAATTTTGTGCGTGTGAAATGATTATGTGAACTTGGCTACGTGTTGTTGGTTATATGTGGAATAAAGAATGTGAGGGATCATGATGCTCTATAATGTCTTGGTTCAATAACAAGTGAATTTGTTCCCATTCTGTTTTCTTTAACCTTGTTGAAAGCTATAATTGCCATGTTTATGAAATTGCTCTCATTTTGGATTGTTGGACATTATTTACTCGATGTAATGCGTATGAAATGAGAAATATGTGGAACATGAAATGAATTGGGAAGTTGGAAATGTGTTGTTGGAAACATGCGGAATATGGAATGTGTGACATGGTCACTTTAGGCCACGAGGTGGAGTGCACGGGCATGGACAAAGTGCCGCGGTAGGAGGCGGGTGAATACGTCGTTGGCCACCTATTGATCCATTAGGTGGCTCCACGATGATAACGGAGTAGAATCATATGCATGTGCACGCCGGCTCACTCATGGGATCCCCATTGCATCGCATCGCTTGTGACTCATATGCATCATGGCATTATCGAGCATTGGTGTGATTGGTGGTTATGTATATGTGATTGTTACTTTATGAGAATGAATGTTGCCATGAATGCATGGATGCTTGAAAGGGTTGTATGTTGGTAAGTGTGGTTGTTAGTTGTAGCAAATATTACTATCTTTGTCGTTGTGTTAATATTGTTGGTGGTTTGTTGGTGAAGTTGTTTGGGGGATTCCCTCTTGTGCCTTAATTTCCAATTGGGGGCTTGGTAGCAACCATTTTGGTAGCAACTAGTCATGAAATGGAACACATTAGGAATGATTCTTTCATTCTAATGGAAGGAAAAAGGATGGGCCATTGTAATCCCCTTTCTTTTTCATACCTAATTTTTGGAATGATTCTTTCATTCTAATGCTTAAGTGACTCTTTCAAGTTATATGTGGCCATTAGAACATGTATATTTAATCAAGCCCCATTAATAACTTCCTTAACATTAGCCATTTTATTCAAGTTGCTTATAATAACTTGTTGTAGGAATCTCTACTCATTTTAGAAAGTATTAGTTTAGGGGCTATGGCAATATATGTAGTAGCATCCCCAAAGCGAGAAATAAATGTTGTAGTTTTACTTGAATTTCAAATGGAATCTAACACCTTTTAGTTATAATGTTTTATACGTGTGGAAGGAGATGCCTTCAGTGACTCTTTAACAAAATTAGCACTTGTACCGGGATTGCATGTTAGAGAACTTGTGGTATTATTAAGTAGTAAGTGCGTCTCCTACGTGATGTGCCAAATTAGAAATGGTCAAGTTGCTACTTGGTTGCATTTTGTGTGATTTGATTAAAGCTAGAAACTTTTAATGCGGAAACAAGTTTGCATCACATAATGGATTCTTATTGTAAGACTTAATGTTGGGAGTATTTTGTGATGGAAGTTATAGTCTCATTATTGCATTTTAATGTTGGTGGCTTTAGGGTTGAAGTCAAGTTAATGTTAGTAGCTTATAATGCTTTCCTTATATACCGTTGTCTAAGCTTGTGTCTAAATCTTGAATGGAGACTTGATCGTGTTGCACTTATGAACATGTTGGCTTGTTGTTGCTAAGTCCATTTTTATCACTTTTCCTATAATTATTGAGCAAGGTTGTAATTTCTTTTGGTTTATAGCATGATTCTCTCATTATCTTACCTTGTTGTACTTGGGAAATTTGATAAATACAAGAGAAACTCTGCCGAAATTTTTATAAGCATTTCCTCAACATCCGAAGTATTAGAAACTTAAGCTAGGAATACTACATGAATGCTACTTGCTAATTCTCTCAAAATTCACGTGCTTAAAGGAAATGTATTTATCAAGAGTAAAAAGTTAGTAAGAGGGTTTTAGGGTTTTTTTTTGATAACTTGCAAATTGGGAGCTTAGAGGGTGTAGGAACCCCAGTTCATATGGTTCATGATTTCCACTATTCTTCTAAGCATGTTAAAGAGACAAATCTTAATTAAGGTAGGCATTTCGTCCTATACTATGAAGTAGACCAATATATTTCCAAGTTGACATCTTGCTAGTTGCTGCCTTGCTTTGATTTCATGTTGCATTCTACTTAATTAAGGATTGGTTATCATGCTGCCATGTGTATGTAGTAATGAAACTAAAATGAAAGTCGCCATATTTTTTTATGGAACATGAAAAGAATGAGATTTCATAGTGGTGTAGATATACTTATCACTTGTCCTCAGCAAGATGCAAATTTGAAGTAGGAGCTAATTTGAAGTTAGAATCTTGTTTGAGTAGCAAGGCCTAAAGATAGCACCATTCTAGGACTACATGCCATTTAGGCCAAAGCTAGGTTTCAGTTTCTTAACATTACAGTTCACTTCTCTATATGTCCTACTCACTTTGTTTTTGCAGGCTATCCTCTTGTCGCAGGTACGTGTATGATAATGACACCATTTACATTTTCGTATGCCATTGCCGCGTTATGTCAAGAGTTAGTTTGCCATTGTTACTTTGTGCATAGCATTTCTGTGCACCATGTGAGTTAGGTTTGGGATTCCTACTGGGTCACGCTGTGACGTGCCCCGTTGATATTTTTCAGGTGCTGGTTGACGTCCCCCGCAAGTGCGTGCTAGATGTGTGCAATAATACGATTGGGGGTGTGAGATTTAAATATTTGTAACCGAAAGCGCACGGTGTTGTAGTGTGGCTTGGGGGTCAAACTCAGGGAGGCGTGGATGTGCTTGTGTCAAAGAGGATCAAACTCACCCCATGGGCGAGCTAGCCCGGATCGAATGATGGGTTGTCACGGTAAATAGAATGTAAGGTATAGACAATATAAAGGAAAAACCCGGGACTCTGGCTTCCACCCTATCGAGCGACTCTCGCCGATACGGCCTACGGGTAGGATAACGATCGGAATTAGGGTCTAATGGTGAGACGTTGCCTCTAAGAGTGGCACCAGCGTCCCATGAGCCCGATATTCCGGTCGGTGCCTAGGATGATACGCCGGACTTCCCGGGTTCGGTCAGTGGGCACTCCCGTGTCCATTAACACTGACCGACTCTGGGAGCACTAAGTTCGCAATGATAACTCCCAACGTCTCATCCTGCAGCTCCCGCTCGCTAGGATTCGACGTCTACGCTAAGGGCGTGAGCTATGGCTAGGGAGTCAACCGCCAAGTTTATTCCCCATTGGCCCGACGGTCAAAGGCGGTCTTTTTCCCGCCGATGACAATAAAACACCCCGCGTAACCGTTAGATTCCTAATCACTATCGATTTCCTAGTCCTATGGACGCATCGGGAAGAGCCCGCGAAGGGGTTTCCGCCAAAATCCCAGATTTGGGAACTACTCACACATATTTAGTAAAAAGCGATCTGAACAGAAATCGACCGTAAAAATCATGATCAGACAATAGAAATGCAATGGTAGTAAAGCAATTAAGATAATACTAAAGTTTGACAAAGATCTGAAAACTTACAAAAACTGGGAAATTACAGCCGTCACAAAATGAAGAAAAGAGTAAAAAATAACCAAATCCCGTTTCTGGAAAACCTAGGGTTCTATATATAGGAAAAAATATCACCCGATCGGTTGACAAGTCAACCGATCGGGTGATCAGCTTCAAACTTTGGCAGCGAGATGCGGGACTTCACCGGGTCAGGATGAACCGGTCGGTTGAAACATGGATGTGACCGGTTGGATCTTGGTGCGACCGGGTGAGGAGACCGGTTGGATCTTCGTGTCTTGGCTTTGGAGATTCAGCTACAGGTGAACCGATCGGGTGAAAGTCACCCGATCGATTGGCAATCAGCTTCGAATTCCAGAGAGTTTGGGCTTTTGACCCGGTCACTGAACCGACCGGGTGACTTCTTGTGAGCTCCAAGCTGCGTCTGGGTGGTGCACGCGTGCATCACCCGATCGGTTGAAGATGACCAACCGACCGGGTGAGGGGCTGAAAGATGATATCATCGTCGTTTGACCCCCTGGATCACCCGTGACTCCTCCCGTTGCTTCGGGGACTTGCGATATCGTCGTTTTATGTCCCCTATGCTAATAAACTCCTACAAAATACGGAAAACACGGAAAAGTGAAAGAAAACAAGAAAACACGAGAAAACGAATATAAGACGGCGGTAAAATACGGAAGAAAACGTGCGCAAATATATGAAATATTAACGCACGTCAAAAATCCCCCAAGCTGAACTCTTCCTCGTCCTCGAGGAAGACGAGTGAGAGTAAGAGCTCGGAGAGAGAAAATAGAGAGAAAGAGAGAAAAAGAAAACTCTATATCCTAGATCACCCGTCAAGGCCAACAAAATCAAAAACGACACACCAAGCAAGCAAACGCCAAATCACAACACTAAACCAAGGAATACGAGTCCAGACAAGTGCCGTGGGCCCACGCGGTGAAGCGCGAGTGAGTGTGGTCGTGCGCTAGCAGTCCGTGTCACTATCTACGATGTGCGATAAAGCTCGATATACACAAATCTAGGAAATGACCCAAATATCGATTCGAATTGAATAAAGCGGTGAATATATGTAGTTTAAGCATGCATGAGAATAGAGAGAGAATCGAAACATATCATGCGTCGGGGACTCCACAACTAGGGTTAAGGAAATCACCACACTATAGCCTAGATAATAGCTAAAAAGTTCCTAAGCCAAGTGTTTTCGAACCCGATGGGGGTTGAGATGATGTGGAGAAGAACACTCGGTGCAAATTCTCGCCTTCCCTTTATTCTCGGCAAGTCGGAAAAGATATTCACACGGGAATTTTTTTGGGTTTTGGGTATTTGTATATTTTTTGGATTTTTGGCTATACAATTTTTTTCTTTCTTTTCTTTTCTCTTCTTTTTGGGTTTTTCTTTTCTTTTCTCTTTTTTGGATTTTTGGGTTTTTGGCTATACACATGTGTACTCTCCCAAGTGGGAGAACGGTACACGACGAGGGGATTTGCACCAAGTAAAACAAAAAAGAAATCGGAATCTAAACACTTGGGCAACTGAAACTATTCTCGCTAATTAGAGCATGGGCTAAATGAGTTATCCTAGTACTTAATTGTGGAATCCCGCCACATGCGAAATGAAGCATACGATATATATAATCATGCATACAGAAACAGACAAGAGAAGCAAATACCGCATTATTCATATCGAAGCGTGATAATCTAGGGGTCATTCCTGGACATGTATATAAAGTAAAATCACAAGCAGAAGCACACCAAACAGCTAGGCACGACACACGACTCACAAAAAGCTAAGTGGACACACGATGCACGAAATGCAAGAGGACTCGATATCCTAGGGTTAGTGGGTGTGATTATCGATGCCATGCTAGGTGTGTGTGATTTTGTGGCAATTCATCATAGGGTTCATCTCTAGGAGAAAAAGATAAAAAGAAGAAAAGAAAAATTTAAAACACGATGAAAACGACACAAAAACGAAAAAGAAAGACTCAAATGATGCACAAAGTGCGACTCCCCCAAGCTGAAGCTTGCATTGCCCTCAATGCAATAAGAGTGAGTACGGGAGGGCAATGGAAAATGGGGGGAAATACGCACTGACACAAAAAGAAATGAAAAACATGGAAAACACAGATACGAAACTGAAATTAAAGGGAAAATCACACCACATGACATTAAAATAGAAAAGGAAAGAAAGAAAGATGACACGACACGACAAATGAAACAAGCATACACACAAAGAAAACAAAACACGACAGCACACCCAAAATAGACTTCCCCCAAGCTAGACATGACGATGCTAGCAATGAGATATGATCGTGAAAGTGCAGAGATATGCAAGGGGGAGGTCAAAAAAAAAACAAAGTGAAATCAAAAATCAGGAGAAGGCGAGTCCTCGCCCTCCTCGGAAGAGGGTGGAAGGCGAACCGACGACGAGAAAGCGCGATCGGGCGAGGGTTTGTGAACGGGTGGGTCGGGGGGTATTTATAGGGTTTCAGTCGAACCGGTCGGGTGAGTTGTCACCCGATCGGTTGACTTAGGGGTCGAACATTTTGGCTGAAGAGTTGCTACAGGTGACCCGGTCGGTTGACATGTCAACCGATCGGTTGACATGCCAACCGATCGGTTGACCGCTCCACACATTTTCCCGAGAGTTTATAGTTTCTCACCCGGTCCCTCAACCGGTCTCGCTTCTTGTCACCCGATCAGTTGACAAATTTCGAAATTTTCCCGAGAGTTTCCCCCAGGTCACCCGATCTGCCGACCGATCTCTTCTTTCCTCACCCGGTCGGTTCATTTAGTGGCAGACACGACCGTTAGCTGATACATCCCAACTGATCGGTTGAGTTATCAACCGATCGGTTGGGGCCTTGTTTTCTGCAAAAACCCAC
Source organism: Scilla litardierei (assembly GCA_030789695.1). Taxonomy (NCBI): domain Eukaryota; kingdom Viridiplantae; phylum Streptophyta; class Magnoliopsida; order Asparagales; family Asparagaceae; genus Scilla; species Scilla litardierei. The sequence goes on along the minus strand of CM061137.1, from coordinate 9,410,273 downwards.
AAATCGCCTAAGTTCCACAACGGAAGTTCTTGCGGCTGGATTTATTTATAAAAATAGATAAAATAAAGTTAAAAATAATCCAAAAAATTGAAACAAAAGTTTAGAGCATGGGTTGCCTCCCATGAAGCGCTTTTGTTTAACGTCGTTTAGCTCGACGCCCGTTGATGATGTTCATGGTGGGCGATACGGGTGATGCCCAAAATCCGGCATCTCTTCAACTTCAGAGCTTGTGGCTTTTGGTGTAGTCGGCGGCTGTAAGAAGATTCGCTCAACTACCCTCCCTTTGTCGACAGGATTCGGGGGCTTCTCCCTCAAATTGGCGTCTACCGCCATCTTTTTCAGGATCCGGACCTCATCACCGGTGAGGTCCATGGGTTCTTTCCATTTTCTCCTCGTAGGAGGAGCCTTAGGGAATCCGGGAGGGGTCACACGTCACGCGACTGCCTCAATAGCAACTTCATTCTTTGGGGAGCCAACTTGCTCTCCAAGGTCCCCCAAGCTATCGGGGGGATTCCTCGAGAGTACTTCCTAGGCACTTGTTTCAACAGCTCTATCTTCTTCGTTCTCCAGCATACTGATACTAGGATCGTCCGGGGGATTTGGGTGCTTCATCGACAACCCCAAGTCAAATTCGACCCTTTCTTGGCCGACATTGAGGGAAAGCTTCCCATTCTTCACGTCTATCAAAACTCCGGCGGTTGCCATAAAGGGCCGACCCAGGATAATAGGAGTATGCTTGTCTTCCGGCATGTCCATCACCACAAAATCAACCGGTACTTGTACTCCTCTCACATCGACAGGGAGGTCGTCCACTACTCCCACCGGGTACTTGACCGAACGGTCAACAAGTTGTAATGTCATGCTGGTGGGCTCTAAGTCTCCCATCCCTATTCTCTTGTACAGCGATAGGGGCATTAAGCTGACGCTCGCTCCTAGATCGACGAGCGCCCTCTGGATTTGCACTTCCCCAATAGAGCAAGGGATGGAGAACCTTCCTGGGTCTTTGAGCTTGGGCGGATTTGTGCGCTGAATGAGGGCGCTGCACTCCGCCGTTAACACGACCTTCTCTTTTCTAGATCCCTGTGTCACCAAGTCTTTCAGAAATTTGGCATATGAGGGAATTGTCTCGATGGCCTCGAGGAAGGGGATTTGTAAGCTCAGATCTTTCACCATGACAAAAAATTTGCCATACTTCTCATCGATCTTGGCCTGGGCAAGCCGTTGTAGGAAGGCACAACTGGCTTGAATACTCTTAGGTTCCCTTCCTCGTCCTTTTTCTTCTCCTTTCTATGAACTCCCTCCGGAGTAGTTGGCTTGGGCGACGAAGCACCGTCGTCATTTGATTTCTCAATTGGTCGTTCCGCGACCAACGGTGCTTCCGGTCCTTTGGGGGGCATTCTCGTGGGTATTTGTGTTCCGCTCCTCAAGACGATGGCGGACACGTTCTCATGCTCATGCGTGAGCGCCAAGGTCCGATTTACCCCCCTCAGGTTCACCTCAGGCTGTGGCGGTAAAAGATTCTGCGGTCTCTGAAGGTTCTCCACTTGCAACCCCAGCTGGGTCACCTGATCAATGAGGACTCTTTGTCCCATCTCCAGCTTCAGATTTATCTTCTTCTGGTTGGCGATGTATTGAGTCAAGAGGGACTCAACCGGAGAGATGGCCCTCTGCTGGCCGTATTGCTGCTGGGCGGGCTGCTGATTCCTAAGAGAATACTGTTGATACTGTTGTGGAAGTTGTTGCTGCTGCTGAAACTACTGCTGAGGCCTAGCCGGCTGATATAGATGCTGTTGTTGCTGAGCCGGCTGTTGATAAGGCGCTCGGTAGCTAAGGTTGGGATGATTCCGATTGTTGGGAGAGTAGGCCGGGTTGGAGTTGGTTCGTGGTGGAAAAGGCGCATTCCCTGTAGGATTGTAAAATAATGCGCTCGCCTGATCCAACGGTGGTGAGATGTCACCACCGTCGAACTCTCCAAAAACTTCGGACTCTACCGCAGTAATCTGTTGTTAACCGGCGCCACCGGCGCCTACCATCAATGCGGAGATCTGGGTCGACATCAAGTCAAACTTGCTTGACAATTTGTCGACGTCCTCGACCCTATGGATGCCCCCAGATCTAGGTGTGGCTCTCTCGTCACACCACCGCTCATTGTTAGATGCTATATTTTCCAGAATCTGTCCAGCATCTTCTTCGCTCCTCGACATAAAGGACCCTCCAGCCGCGGCGTCCATGGAAGATTTCAAATCGTCCTTCAACCCATTATAAAACAGATTTATGATCTGCCACTTGGGAAGCTCATGGTGGGGACATATTCGCTGCATCTCCTTGTATCTCGTCCAAGCTTCATGCAAGGACTCGTGGCTGGCCTGGGAGAAGGAGGAGATCTCACTTCTCAGCTTCATGGTCTTCCCCGGGGGAAAGAACATCGTCAGGAAAGCATTTTGAGAGCTTCTTCCAGGTGTTGAATGTATTCGGGTCCTTCCCCCTAAGCCACAGCTTGGCCTTATCTCGCAGAGAGAAGGGGAACAGCTTCAGTCGGATCGCCTCAGTTGTGACACCGTTTATCTGGAAGGTGTCACATTTCTCCAAGAAGGAGTCTAAATGTTCAATCGGGCTCTCCATGGGTGCACCTGAAAATTGATCCTGTTGGATCCACGTCACCAAAGATGGCTTAAGCTCGAAGCTTTGGGCCGTAATAGCTGGTGGACGGATGGCAGAGGTGGACTCGATGGAAGGCATCGAGTACTCCAGCAGTGACTTGTTAGGCGGGGTGTTCTCCCCCATGGTTTCAGGATTCTCTCTTCTTCGCTTCTCGGCGGCCAAACGCCTTAGGGTGGCGTTTATCTCTGGATCAACGGGGATCAAGTCGTCGAGACCTGCGCATGAAAAACAACAAACACCCGTGAAGCGAAAAGTGGGAAAGAAACAGATAAGATAAAAAATAAAAATAAAAATAAGAAGATAAAAAGGAAAAAGAAGAATGCGAAAATTATCGAGAGGTAGGGATGAGAGCTAGACACTAGGGTTCATGAGATCCTAAAATAACAAGCACGTTGCCTCCCCGGCAACGGCGCCATAAAGCTTGACGTCCCCGCAAGTGCGTGCTAGATGTGTGCAATAATACGATTGGGGGCGTGAGATTTAAATATTTGTAACCGCAAGTGCACGGTGTTGTAGTGTGGCTTGGGGGTCGAACTCAGGGAGGCGTGGATGTGCTTGTGTCAAAGAGGATCAAACTCACCCCATGGGCGAGCTAGCCCGGATCGAATGATGGGTTGTCACGGTAAATGGAATGCAAGGTATAGACAATATAAAGGAAAAACCCGGGACTCTGGCTTTCACCCTATCGAGCGACTCTCGCCGATACGGCCTACGGGTATGATAACGATCGGAATTAGGGTCTAATGGTGAGACGTTGCCTCTAAGAGTGGCACCAGCGTCCCATGGGCCCGATATTCCGGTCGGTGCCCAGGATGATACGCCGGACTTCCCAGGTTCGGTCAGTGGGCACTCCCATGTCCATTAACACTGACCGACTCCGGGAGCACTAAGTTCGCAACGATAACTCCCAACGTCTCATCCTGCAGCTCCCCCGCGCTAGGATTCGACGTCTATGCTAAGGGCGTGAGCTATGGATAGGGAGTCAACCGCCAAGTTTATTCCCCATTGGCCCGACGGTCAAAGGCGGTCTTTTTCCCGCCGATGACAATAAAACACCCCGCGTAACCGTTGGATTCCTAATCCATATCGATTTCCTAGTCCTATGGACGCATCGGGAAGAGCCTGCGAAGGGGTTTCCGCCAAAATCCCAGATTTGGGAACTACTCACACATATTTAGTAAAAAGCGATCTAAACAGAAATCGACCGTAAAAATCATGATCAAACAATAGAAATGCAATGGTAGTAAAGCAATTAAGATAATACTAAAGTTTGACAAAGATCTGAAAACTTACAAAAAACTGGGAAATTACAGCCGTCACAAAATGAAGAAAACAGTAAAAAATAACCAACTCCCGTTTCTGGAAAACCTAGGGTTCTATATATAGGAAAAAATATCACCCGATCGGTTGACAAGTCAACCGATCGGGTGATCAGCTTCAAACTTTGGCAGCGAGATGCGGGACTTCACCCGGTCAGGATGAACCGGTCGGTTGAAACATGGATGTGACCGGTTGGATCTTGGTGCCGACCGGGTGAGGAGACCGGTTGGATCTTCGTGTCTTGGCTTTGGAGATTCAGCTACAGGTGAACCGATCGGGTGAAAGTCACCCGATCGGTTGGCAATCATCTTCGAATTCCAGAGAGTTTGGGCTTATGACCCGGTCACTGAACCGACCGGGTGACTTCTTGTGAGGTCCAAGATGCGTCCAGGTGGTGCACGCGTGCATCACCCGATCGGTTGAAGATGACCAACCGACCGGGTGAGGGGCTGAAAGATGATATCATCGTCGTTTGACCCCCTGGATCACGCGCGACTCCTCCCGTTGCTACGGGGACTTGCGATATCGTCGTTTTATGTCCCCTATGCCAGTAAACTCCTGCAAAATACGGAAAACGCGGAAAAGTGAAAGAAAACAAGAAAACACGAGAAAACGAATATAAGACGGCTGTAAAATACTGAAAAACACGGAAGAAAACGTGCGCAAATATATGAAATATAAACGCACGTCACTGGTTCATGGAGTTGGAGGCCCACTAGTCCATTTGGATGGCGTTGGTTAGAGTTGAGGGTTTGAGAGCGTATGAGAGTTTTGGGTGGGTGTTATTGTACTTCGGCGAGATGTGGGTATCCTATTGCACATGAGATTTGGCTATATGTTGTATATGGATTTTGGTTGAGTGATGTTGTACTCAAAAATTGTATAATCAGCTAGTGTATGCGTATCGATGTTTGGTTTGACTGTCTCTCTTGTGTTTCTGTGACATTTGGAATGCTACAGGTACCATCCCAGCAGTGCGCAGTGGACCTGCTTGAGTTTGAAATTTTAGACTTCTCTTCCGTAGCACCCGCCTCTTCGGGAATACCTGATACGGATTCGTACTTATCGGGTATCCCGGGGAGCGGAGCGTTACAAGTCCTCTCCCCTTCACAAAAGAGTCGTACCCCTTGGGGCACATCCCCAAGTCTCAACAACTCCCTAATAAACACATCCAAAGAAATTGTCCAATCAATGTGGGACTAAAAAGTTAGTGGGAGTGAAATAAAGGCTTTTGAGAGCCTATTATTTCCAACATATGCATCACTATAAAGAATTCTAAACTCTGATACTCTTTTACCTTTGTGTTGATTGTTTATGATTGCATAAATTTATTTTATTTTTGAATTTTATTTTTACCTTCGGGCGGATTTGTAGATCATTAGGGATAGTAATTTGTGGTCAGGATTATTTGTTGAATCAGGTTAGCATATTGGCGGCAAACCATCGTATTATTTAGAGGTTGAGCAATTGTGGTATGTAGACAATCTACCTGGGTTATATAAGTGGGTTGCTTTATGATTATAGTAAACAATTCTGGTTTCAGGAGTAGGCAAGAGGGCCGAAACTAGATAAATCTTTTGCTATCTACTTTTAGTATTTTTACTTAGACAAACTTATTGAATTAAATTTGAAAACCCAAAGTCTACTTTTTTTACTTTTAATAAAGTCTTGTTTCATGCCAATCTGAAATCTATAGCAAAGGGTATGATCATTTCACTTCAGACTTTGCAAATTTGACAATTGCCTTATCTTCACACCTACAAGCTGTTATTTATAACATAACTCAAATTTTTACATAAAATATTTGGATTCTAGATAGGATAAGAGGCAAGTTATTCTACATATAAGTGGAGAAAGCAAGATGAGAAATAAGTATAGAATGCAAGTTATGTTTCCTATCTCGGACTATATGCATTCCCACAATTTGTTGAGCCGAACCTAAGTCTTTCATATCAAAAGACTTAGAGAGTTCCTTCTTCAGCTGGCCGATTTTTGTTGCATCTTGTCCAACGATCAGCATATCGTCGACATATAAAAGTAATGCAACGAAGTTACCGTCTGAAAACCGTTGTGTATAAACACACTGGTCTGCAGCGGTCTTTTTGTCGCCTTGACTCTTCATGAATGAGTCAAACTTCATGTACCACTGTCGTGGTGCTTGCTTGAGGCCGTACATACTCTTCTTCAACTTGCATACGAAAAACCTCGAAACATTCTGGCTGCTCCATGTAGATTTCTTTATGTAGATCACCACGAAGAAACGACATCTTGACATCCATCTGCTCAAGCTCTAAATTTAACATGGCTACCAATCCAAGATTGACACAGATTGAAGCCATCTTCACAACATGTGAAAAAATCTCGTCAAAGTCAATACCTTTCTTCTAAATGAATCCTTTGATCACCAGCCGAGTTCTGTGTTTCACCATCTTTCCGTTGCCATCTTTCTTGAGCTTGAACACCCATTTGTTCTTCAGCGCCTTCTTCCTTATAAAAGCTTGATCAACTCATAAGTAGGATCCTTCTGCAGAGATTCCATCTCATCTTGCATAGATTGCAACCAACTTTCTTTGTTCTTGCGAGATATTGCTTCTTGAAAACTCTCTGGCTCCCCATCTTCAGAAAGTAGAAGATACTTAGCTTCTGAATACCTAGTTGATGGAATTCGGCCTCGTTCAGATCTCTGTACTTGTGAGTTGTTGACTTCAGGAGGTGTACCATCATCTATCTGTGATGATGATGGTGCAGTAGCTACCGGAGAGGGTTGTGGCTCCCCCTGCTCATCATCCACATCCTCTTCCACGTTTTGTTCAGCAGCCTCCTCTTCTTCTGGTATTTCTTCATGCACCTCTTCGCATTGTGTTGGTGCTGGGTCTGGAACATTATCTTCAGCACTTGAGCTTGCATTTGAAGACACCATGTGATGTTCAATGTCTTCTAGCGTCTGATTTTTTTGGAACAGCACATCCATGCTCAGTATAAGCTTCTTCGTCTTTGGGTCCCACAATCTATACCCAAATTCTTCATCTCCATAGCCGATGAAGATACAAGGAATGGTCCTTACATCAAGCTTTTGCCTTCGCTCATTGGATACATGTGCAAAGGCTAAGCAACCAAATACCCTCAAGTGGGAGTATGAGGGATTCTTACCATACCACACCGTCTCTGGAATTACGAAATCCAAAGACACTGATGGTGATCTGTTGATGATGTAGCAGGTGACAAGAACAGCTTCTCCCCAGAATGGCTTTGGTAGCTTATGTTGGATCCTGTGGATGGCAAACAACACTAGAAGGGGGGGGGGGGGGTTGAATAGTGTTGTATGAAGATAAAACTTTTCTTTGATCAATCAACACAAAACAAAACCTTCTAATGTTGCCTAAGAAACCAAGTAGAGTGATCTACGCTTGGTTCTTAATCAACTTAATTTGATCTTATAGAAATATAAAAGATAAACAATTATGACTACAAAGAGATCTTTACACACAGATAGATCTTTACACAGCGGAATTAAATATACAATCTTTGTAATATGCAAATGAACAAAGAATTACAAAGATATAATAATAACAAAGTAAATAAGAATTGCTTGCAGAGATAAATAATCAAACACAGAAAATGCAAACGCAAAGACAAGGATTTTTATCCTGGTTCCCCGCAACCCGGGTACGTCCAGTCCCCGACCAATCCGGTACGAGATTTCCACTATCTGCCTTAGCAAATACAAGCACCTAACTTCACTCGTTAGGATTTCCAACGACCTAGCCTTGACCAGGATTTCCGAACACAACACCTAGACTTGTCTAGGGTTTACCCTTGCCTCACAAACCGAGGACTTTCCAACTGGCAACAACTAGACTTGTCTAGTGTTCCAACAATTAACACAATAAGAAATTTGTTCAATACTCTACAATAAATGATAGAGATTGAAAAATACACCCGATTCTATAGCCAATCAAAAGATAGACAATTTGTGTAGTGGCTTAATAGAATGATAGTCTAGATCACACAAAGATACGAGATAAATTCTTTGTGATCTAGAGCTTTTTCAAAAATCCTTCAAATAAAATTAAAGAGAAATAATAGAGAGGATTTTGAAAAACAATTTAGCCAATAAAATAATAATATGATCTTCAAAAGAATTGGGAAAATATTGCAAGATAAAAAACTGAAATTAAACTGGCTAGAGAGAAAAATTAGAGAGCTTTGATTCACGAGAGCTTTTACGAATTTTGATTTTCAATGTTGTTTTTTTCACAAAAGAATTTAGCTCTATTTATAGGGAAAAACTGAGATTTGAATTTCAAATTTCGTTTGACTTTTGTCCCAAAAATTTCGGAGTAAATTGCTCAAAAGATTTTAAAATTCAAATTCAAAACGTCTGAAAATTTCCAGCAGGTAGTCGACTCCCTCTATAGGTAGTCGACTCCCAGAGGAGTCTAGGAAATTTTCATCCCTGACAAGTAGTCGACTCCCTACTTTTGGTAGTCGACTCCCAGAGGAGTTTTTCCTGTTGTTCTAGTCAAAAGGGTAGTTAACTTCAGGGTGCGTGGAGTTTCACTACGAGAATTATGAAGTGACTAGAAAAGCTCTTGAAAACTATTTTTGAAGATAGTTAAAAATTGTTTCGAAATCATTTGTGTGTGTGTGTTGTCTATTTGATATGGCTTTGACAAATACCCTAAAATACACGACACACTCACACTAGACTCTGAACATGTCTTTGGCAGTTTAGTCAACTTGATGAAGTGAAGATGAGCTTCTCTTTGAGTTTCTTGTTTTGGTTGAGCTTGAGCTTCATCACTTGAGTTTAGCCATGTTCGTCTTTGTCGTGGAGCGTTGATACGTGCTTCTTGGAGTATTAGTAGAGCTTCACGAAATCTGTATACTTAAAGTGTAGTGTAGTTAGTACACTAAGCATTCATTTGGTGTGCTCATCATCAAAATTACTTAGGGGTGGAATTCAATTTCCATCACTCTCCCCCTTTTTGATGATGACACCCAAATGCAAAATTTGAAGTAATGAATATGAATAGTTTACTTACTCCCCCTGCTTTGATGCGGTTCTCCCCCTGCGACGAAGTTATTAGAAGTACAATTCATATATTGTTTATTTGCATTTCATATATTCTTCTCCCCCTTGTCATCAACAAAAAATAATTTTTATGGAACATTAAAAATAAGAGGAATTCAATTTCATATGCCTGCAATGGAGATGTTAGTTCATAGGAATACCTAAGTATGGCATAGTAGATAACTTCATAGTAGCTAGCATCACATAATAAGAGTTATTACAAACCATAGTTTAGAGAATCATTGTTTTAAAAAAGAACCATTGTTTTGAAATAGAAGTTCATGAAGCTAAGGATGACCGATGTTCTTTTTCAGTTCCTTGATCTCTTCAAGGATCATAACGAGCGTCTCCTCAGTCATCTTGTTGCTTTTCACAACGATCTCCTTGAGATCGTCCACCTTTTGATTGAGATCTTCAAATCCTTTTTCCTGTGAGATCTTCAATTTTCCAATCTTTTTCAGGAGCATCTCCTGAAGTTCAAGGATGTAAGCTGGAACTTCTTCTTCTTCTTCGCCGCTTCCTTTTTCTTCTTCTTCACTTTCTTCATCAGAATCCGAAATGACAACCTTCTTACCTCGCCTTGAGGATGATGATCCTCCTTTGGTGGCGATTTGCTCTTCAGGGACATTCTCATCAAGGTCATGATGGAGATTCATTCTCCCAAGAGCATGAACATCAAAGACACGGGCAGGTTCTAGAATGGTTGTTTCATGATCCAAAGGCACGTTAAAGCTAATGAATAGAATGGTCAGATAGTGCCCATGAGAAAGAGTGGAGGAAGGTCTGTCAGATGAAGCTGAAAGTAGGATGGAATCCATGATGACTTTAGCCCAATTCACACGAATGTTACCAAGAATGGCATAGATGCATTTGGCTTGTTTTTCAGAAAGAATAGCATGACTCCCAGATTTTTGAGTTATGTTATATGACAGAATATTAGCTAAGATTCTCGTCGGATAGCGAAGATGGCTACAAGGAAGTTTGGTTTGAAAGTGTTTACCAGGCATATACATTCTCTCTAGGATATTCTCGTCAGTCATCTCAATTTTGTCAAGGATCATACCGGAGTATGGGATTCCTAGGGCTTCACCTAGGGATTTTACAGTTATTGCAAGTTTGGTATCCAGAACCTTAGTAATGAAACGACTTTTCACGAGATCATAATCCATGTTTGCATAAAAGAGATGAACAAGCCTAGGATAACACAGATACACATTTTCAGAGGAGAACAAATTTGCTAAGTTTTGGAAATCTAGCAGACTGTCAATACCGTAATTGATGACATCATGAAGTTCGACAAATCTTTCATGAAAGATTGGTTTCCTAGAAACTTTAACAAAATGTTCATAGGTAGTTGATTTGAAAAGATAGGGTAGGATGATTTCTTTCTCAGAATCAACATCAGCAGTAGAATTTTTTCTCTTCTTAGAGAAAGCTCATTTGAAAGGCATCTAGATAGAGTAAAAACAACAAAAAAAACTATATTTTTACACTACTAGATAACCATGAGAGGTGAAAAAAGAAAACTAAAGTTCATGATAGTAAAAAATTTTACCTTGGGTAAATTTGAAGGAAGATAAAAAAAATTGCTCCAAAAGTCCAAGCCTCAAGATGAAAACCCAAGAGAGGAGAGGGGAAAAGGAGGTAGTCGGCTACCTCTAGGGTTTTCTTGGGGTTTTGTTTGATGAAGTGAAGAGATGAAGAGAAGTAAGAGCCATTAGATCTAGATTTGGGTGGCTAGGATGGGTTTTGGGCTTAGTGGGTAAGTTGACTTAACGGATCTTGACCCATCCACTCAAATAGAACCCAATAGGAGTTAGTCAAAAAAAGGCAACCCAGAATTTTACGCACTGGTAGTCGACTCCCTCCTGTAGGTAGTCGACTCCCTGCTGGGTAGAGTCGTTTTCTCATTTCGGAGAAAGTTTGGTCCAGGTTGAACGAGCTCTTTTAACAAGGAATATTTTTAGCACTAAAACATAATCATACATACAAATTTAACTTATTTCAGCCCATTTCCTTTTTTTTAAAAAATAAAAATAAATGAAAACATTTGTTCCGATTCAGCCGTTTATAACTCCCTGAATTTTCTTCATTGTTTTCCTCCTGTTTAGAGCACCTGAAAAATAAGCGTTTATGGTACTCTTTGGTTTTGAGTCCGAGGAGTTAGTCTTTAGGAAACCAAACCCAATACGGTTTAGTTCCTTCATGAATAATATACTTATAATTTTTGTTGAAATGAATCTGTTGAACAAAGTTAGTAGCGTACCTTTCTTTTTGCTGATCAGATAATCTCTTTGGTACCCAGATGCTTAAAACATTATCGTTAGCATGATGCATCCTAGTGTGCTTAACCCGTTTCTTGGTATGATGTGAATCATAGCCAAGTCCGGTTTTGCTAGATGAAGCTTTTTGATTATCTATTATATTATCTAGCTTCCCTTTTCCTTTATTGAAATTCTCAATAATTTTCATCGTAGCGTCGTATTTATCTTTGACGGATACGAGAAGATTATTCAGACTTTCAACCTTTTCATTTACTAGCAAAATATCCTTTTGTAAAAAATCATTTTTCTCTTTAAGAAAACTGTTTTCTTTAATGACTTCTTCTTTTTCCTTAGTCTCTCTTTTAGCAATTCTAAGTGTTTTTCTATGTTATTTAATGAGCTTTTCATGCATTTTGCATAGCTCTTTATATGCTCCCCTATAGTCCAAGTCTTCATCATCGCTTGACGATGACTCATTGTCGCTAGATGAATCATGATGCGAGCTTACCTTGGAGGATGTAGATGCCATGAAACACATATGTGCCGTCTCTCTTCTTTCGTCATTATCTTCGTCTGAGGATTCGTCGGATGAAGAATCGTCGCTCTGATCGAAGGCTGCATATGCTTCTTTCTTTGGTCGTCGAAACTTGTTTCTTGTATTGGTTCGTCTTTCATTGTTCTCTTTGTTCTTCCCACGATCTCTGGAATCACGGTTGTTTCTTTCCAATGGACAATCTCTCTTGACATCCCCTGGTTTATTGCAACCAAAGCAGATAATACCGTTAGTGGGTCTAAAAGATCGTTTTCCATACTTACTTGTGATGAACTCTTTAAAGTTCTTTGAGATGAACGCGATGTGATCTTCTTTGTCCGTGTAATCGGAATCTTCTTCTTGTGCTTTGAATGCAAGATTTTTCTTCTTTGGTTTTTCTTCGATTTTCTTGTCTTCTTCAAGCTCGATCTCATATGCCATGAGATTTCCCATCAGTTCTTCGATGGTGAGCTCCTTTACATTGTGAGCTTCTCGAATGGCCATGGTCTTTCCCTTCCATTCGGGTCGGAGGGATCTTAGTATCTTCATTACCTGTTCATACTCGGAAAGTTTCTTTCCTAGTCCTGCAAGCTCATTTGTAATGTTAGTAAAACGAGTATTCACATCGGTGATACTCTCTCCTTCTTCCATTTTAAAAGTTTCGAATTTTGAATGTAATACATTTATACGAGATTCTTTTACCTTTTCTGTACCTTCGTGACTTACCTGAAGAGTGTGCCAAATTTGATGTGCTGTCTCACATTGGGAAACTCGATTGAACTCATTTCCTGTAACAGCGCAAAACAAGGCATTCATTGCTTTTGCATTGAGATTAGCTCTCTTCTTGTCATCGATAGACCATTTTCCAAACTCAACGTCGGTGGGTGCGATGTACGGGACTTTGGTGATAGTCCATGCTTCAATGTCCAATGACTCTAGGTGAGTCTTCATTCGGATCTTCCAGCTGGCGTAGTTGGTTCCGTTGAATAGAGGTGGTCGCATGGTGTTCAGTCCTTCGCAGTGAAAAGATGTTGACGCCATCACTATTGTAGCCTTGCTCTGATACCAAGTGTTGGATCCTATGGATGGCAAACAACACTAGAAGGGGGGGGGGGTTGAATAGTGTTGTATGAAGATAAAACTTTTCTTTGATCAATCAACACAAAACAAAACCTTCTAATGTTGCCTAAGAAACCAAGTAGAGTGATCTACGCTTGGTTCTTAATCAAATTAATTTGATCTTATAGAAATATAAAAGATAAACAATTATGACTACAAAGAGATCTTTACACACAGATAGATCTTTACACAGCGGAATTAAATATACAATCTTTGTAATATGCAAATGAACAAAGAATTACAAAGATATAATAATAACAAAGTAAATAAGAATTGCTTGCAGAGATAAATAATCAAACACAGAAAATGCAAACGCAAAGACAAGGATTTTTATCCTGGTTCCCCGCAACCCGGGTACGTCCAGTCCCCGACCAATCCGGTACGAGATTTCCACTATCTGCCTTAGCAAATACAAGCACCTAACTTCACTCGTTAGGATTTCCAACGACCTAGCCTTGACCAGGATTTCCGAACACAACACCTAGACTTGTCTAGGGTTTACCCTTGCCTCACAAACCGAGGACTTTCCAACTGGCAACAACTAGACTTGTCTAGTGTTCCAACAATTAACACAATAAGAAATTTGTTCAATACTCTACAATAAATGATAGAGATTGAAAAATACACCCGATTCTATAGCCAATCAAAAGATAGACAATTTGTGTAGTGGCTTAATAGAATGATAGTCTAGATCACACAAAGATACGAGATAAGTTCTTTGTGATCTAGAGCTTTTTCAAAAATCCTTCAAATAAAATTAAAGAGAAATAATAGAGAGGATTTTGAAAAACAATTTAGCCAATAAAATAATAATATGATCTTCAAAAGAATTGGGAAAATATTGCAAGATCAAAAACTGAAATTAAACTGGCTAGAGAGAAAAATTAGAGAGCTTTGATTCACGAGAGCTTTTACGAATTTTGATTTTCAATGTTGTTTTTTTCACAAAAGAATTTAGCTCTATTTATAGGGAAAAACTGAGATTTGAATTTCAAATTTCGTTTGACTTTTGTCCCAAAAATTTCGGAGTAAATTGCTCAAAAGATTTTAAAATTCAAATTCAAAACGTCTGAAAATTTCCAGCAGGTAGTCGACTCCCTCTATAGGTAGTCGACTCCCAGAGGAGTCTAGGAAATTTTCATCCCTGACAAGTAGTCGACTCCCTACTTTTGGTAGTCGACTCCCAGCGGAGTTTTTCCTGTTGTTCTAGTCAAAAGGGTAGTTAACTCCAGGGTGCGTGGAGTTTCACTACGAGAATTATGAAGTGACTAGAAAAGCTCTTGAAAACTATTTTTGAAGATAGTTAAAAATTGTTTCGAAATCATTTGTGTGTGTGTGTTGTCTATTTGATATGGCTTTGACAAATACCCTAAAAGACACGACACACTCACACTAGACTCTGAACATGTCTTCGGCAGTTTAGTCAACTTGATGAAGTGAAGATGAGCTTCTCTTTGAGCTTCTTGTTTTGGTTGAGCTTGAGCTTCATCACTTGAGTTTAGCCATGTTCGTCTTTGTCGTGGAGCGTTGATACGTGCTTCTTGGAGTATTAGTAGAGCTTCACGAAATCTGTATACTTAAAGTGTAGTGTAGTTAGTACACTAAGCATTCATTTGGTGTGCTCATCATCAAAATTACTTAGGGGTGGAATTCAATTTCCATCAGCTTAGCCATACTGAGCATGCTTCTGACCTTCTCCATGATCATTCGGTTCATCCTTTCAGCCACGTCGTTGTGTTGTGGAGTGCGAGGAACCATCTTCTCATGTCTAATGCCTTGAATTTTGCAGTAGCCATCAAACGCTCTGGAAGTGTATTCGCCTCCATTGTCTGCGCGGATGCACTTTAACTTCTTTCCTATCTTACGTTCGACCATGACGTGAAACAGCTTGAAGTAGTCGAGCATTTGGTCTTTCGTCCTCAAGAAGTAGACCCACACCTTCCGAGAAGCATCATCAATGAAGGTAAAGAAGTACCTGTTGCCACCTAGTGATTCAACCTCCAAGGGACCGCAAACATCAGAGTGTACCAGATTGAGTAACTCTGATCTCCTTGTTGAAGAAGAACTGAAGGAGACTTTATGTTGCTTGCCAGCTAAGCAATGCTGACAAGGATCTAGTCCAGCATTCTTAGTGCTTGTGATCAGTTCCTTCTCTGTTAAGAGAGATAACCCTTTCTCATTAATGTGACCGAGTCGTTGGTGCCACAGATTTTGAGTAGCATCATGTTCCACCACGTTAAGGCTGTCGGTACATATTTTCACATAAGCTTTGTATAACATACTGTAAATGTGTCCCTTTGCGATAATCATGGCACCTTTTGTCATTCTCAATGTGCCGTTGCTGAAATGGTTGTCGAAGCCCTATTTGTCAAGGGCTGTACTGGAGAGCAAGTTTAGCCGGAGGTATGTCACATGTCGGACATCATTCAGAGTTATTGTACAGCCAACGTTCGTCTAAATCTGAACGTCACCAATTCCTACGATCTTGTAAGAACTTGGATTCCCCATCTTCACGATGCCAAAGTCTCCTGCTTTGTAGATGGTGAAGAAGTCTCCTCGAGGAGTGGCGTAGAAGGATGCTGATGTATCAACCACCCACTCGCTGTCCTGGTTGGAAACGTAAAGGCATGTCTCTTCTTGGACATAGCAAATGGCTACTTCTCCATTACAAGTGACTAACGCCTCTCCATCATTGGTCTTATGTTGAGAACCATTTTGACATTGTTCTCGTAACAGTTTCCGACAGCTTTTCTTCATGTGGCCCTCTATGCCACAATGGTAACACTTGTAGGTATGCCTCCTCCCATTTGTGGAGCCACTACGACTTTTGCTTCTGCATCTGCCCCAGCTTCGACCACCTCCTTGTTGTCTTCCTCGAGTCTCTGTCATGAGGCATGCGATTAGTCGGTGCCGGCTTCTTTTCTACTGGCCTCCTCGTTGATGATGCCATCCTTAACCATAGACATGGTAAGTTTGCTGTTTGGGGCCGAATTACTGCGAGAGACCACCAACGTCTCCCAGTTATTTGGAAGAGAACTGAGAAGGAGAAGAGCTTGCTCTTCATCCCCGAGTCGTAACTCCACTGCAGATAGCTGATTCACCAGGCTCTGGAACTCGCTCGTGTGCTCCGCAACAAAAGTTCCATTCAGTAACTTCAAATTTACCAATCGCCTCATTAATAATGCTTTGTTTCGAGCGGTCTTGGCTTGGTGCATGTACTCAAGCGTTTGCCAGATGACATATGCATCCGTCTCCTGTGCAACATGGTGGAAGACGCTGTGATCGATCCATTGTCGGATTTGACCGACCGTCTTTCGATTCATCTTCTTCCAGTTATCTTCTTTGGTGGATTCCGGCTTTACTTCTTTGACCTCCAATGGGTCAAATAAATCTTTACAACTGAGGAGATCCTCTATTCGAGGTCTCCACAGTGTGTAATTTGTGTCCGTCTGCTTGATATTGCTCCCGATGATTATGACTCTTCCATTGACATTTTGAAGAGGAAAAAAATAATGGTAAAAAACATTTCACTCCCAAAAAATTCACTCCTTTTTTTACTCACACACACAGCTCACTTAGACTCTGATACCACTTGTTGTGATTCACTAATCACTATAAAAATTACAGACAGTTAAACAGTAAAAATTGGAGAGTAAAAATTTTCAGTATTTCTCACTGGAAATAACTTTACACATTCTAGGGAAAACAACACTAAAAAACTCAATACAACTTTTACCTCTTTGGATAATTTTCTATTTTAGGGTCATACGGTTGGCCAAAACGCCATTCGTTACGTTGCAAACAAGGGTTAGTCAAAGGAGGGCGTTATGAGGGTAGCTGGTGTCCAAGCAGACCATGTGTATTACATGGACTTTTCAACCTTTTTTCTTTTGTCGGCAGCTGGATTCTTCAAGTGAGAGGATGACGAAATATGCAGATACCCATATATCCGAGAATTTTTGACGTTGGTGATTGGGTGTATTTGTGCATACAACCCTTGATGTAGTCAAGTGTCTTAGCTAAAAGACTTCACAAACTTTCTCGCAAATATTTTGGGCCATATTAAATAGCAGCGGATAGGTTCAGTAGCCTACAGCTTGGTTATGGATTCAACCGTAAAAATGCATCATGTGTTTCACGTATCGCAGTTGAAGAAGAAATCGGGGACTCAAGAGGTGGTTCAAAGCTATTAACCATGCCATGTCGAGGAAATTATCGATGGGCCTGAGAAGATTTTAGACTCTACAGCGGGTAAGGTTTCCCAAGTTCTTGTCAATTGGAAGCAAAGGGGCTTGGAAGAATCAACATGGGAGAATTATTGGAAATTGGTGAAGAGATTTCACTCTTTTGGCCTCGAGGCAATGTCGAAATTTGGGAAGGATATTGTTGAAGGCCCAGGAGCTTGGAGGAGGAGCACCCCTGCAGCCCCGTCGTCGCCGAGAGCCGAGGAATTTTGTGTTTGACCAAACAAGAATGATAAATTTCCGTTTTCATGGTAGGATGTTGTTTTACAATAGTAGTTTTGATGTGAAGCACAAATTATTTATTACGATATTTAACCAGAAATCTGAACTTATCTCTGTAGTAAAAGCTACTGTTCAATTGATATATATCAACTGATCAAAACATCCTTATTCCTAAACTAGTCCGTATAAAATCATCTAGTGATTGCCGGGTAAACTGTGCATGTGCACAGCCGCAGGCAGCTTGCCTGCGGAGATTTGGTTCTGAACCGTTGGATCTCATCGTGCGGCTATGATTCGCTGCGTCTTGGGAAAAAATTTTCGCAGGGTTCCCCTCTCTCTCTCACGGCCCCCAATCGTTCAGAACCATCGCGAGAAACCCTCACCCACGTGAAGAAGCTCTTCACCCCTTGAAATTCAACCGATCTCTGGAAAAAAACACAGCTTCACGAAAATCTGCCTATCTCACCAAGACCCTAGCAAAAAACGCAGATCCTTCACCCCCATCGTCTCCGACCCTAGCAAACCGTCCAGAGCTCCTCCCTTTAGGTCCTGACCTCCGACCTCCTCCCTTTAGCAAATCGTCTGGACCAAAAAAATATTCCCTTTCTTCTATCTCTCAGTTGTCTGGTATGTTTGGATTCTCAATTGAGAGAGCCCTTGTGTTGAAACCCAAAGCATTTTTTTGATCGCATTATTTCCCAAACCCTTGTGAAGAACGACCAAAGTCCCTCCTGGGCGTTCTTTGTTACCCGACGATGGCAGATGAGTGAATTAGGGCTCAATTGCTGATCGGAGTCGGAGACCACCAATCCAAGAATTGACGGACTGATCTGAGCTGTGTTTGTAGAGGAGGAGGACAATGGGAAGCGATTTGAAGCAAGCAGCAGAGGATCAGGAGTGAATCAGGGCTCAATTGCTGATCGGAGTCGGAGACCACCAATCCAAGAATTGACGGACTGATCTGAGGTGTGTTTGTAGAGGACAATAGGAGGCGATTTGAAGCAAGCATCAGAGGATCCGGCAGAGTTGGAGAGAGAAGAGGCGAGGCGAGGATTGGTTGAGAGCTTGGATCTATGAAGATGGGATTGCGAGAGTGCAACAATGAGAAGCGTCATGCTGTGGGGCTTCTGCATTGTCCTCTTCTCCTCCTTCGGCTTCTGCAGCATCCTCACGTCGCGCTCGATGCTTGCATAGAACACACACTGCACACACATCAACGCCGACGACGATCGTGCCAAGGATGACGGCGCCACCGATGCGCAGTATCTTAGCCAATGTATGCGACACGTGGACCTTAAACACGTCGTCTCCAAACTGACCGGCGTTTGCCATCGTGAAAGGCAAAATCAACGTTTTCTGATTTCAAAACTCTCAAATGCCTGCCTATAAATAAGAAGGCATTTGAGAGTTTTGAAATCAGAAAACGTTGATTTTGCCTTCCACGATGGCAAACGCCGGTCAGTTTGGAGACGACGTGTTTAAGGTCCACGTGTCGCATACATTGGCTAAGATACTGCGCATCGGTGGCGCCGTCATCCTTGGCACGATTGTCGTCGGTGTTACCGTGTGTGCAGTGTGTGTTCTATGCAAGCATCGAGCGCGACGTGAGGATGCTGCAGAAGCCGAAGGAGGAGAAGAGGACAATGCAGAAGCCCCCGCAACATGACGCTTCTCATTGTTGCACTCTCGCAATCCCATCTTCATAGAGCCAAGCTCTCGCCCAATCCTCGCCTCCAAGGTCGGAGCTATGCTTGAGCTAAGGTGGGCTATAGCCAGGGTAAGTATTTGAATAAACCCTTTTACACTACTATTCAACTTCATAAAGTAGCCCAGTTGGTTGAGCATTCATATCTTTGACTTGGAAGTCAGAGGTTCGATTCTTGGCATGCTCAGTCGATAGAGAATCATTTTTTTCTCTATACATACATTATTGAAAAATTATCTAAAAATTATCTTAGCCTGTCGTTACAAAGCACAGTTTGATTTAGCACATAGTTTAAGTACAATTAAACACACTTATCTAAACCCGCATGTCAATGACAACAACGTAAACTTAATTTTGTACGGAAAAGATGAATCTAACGGTGGTCAGCCTAAAATTTTGATACTTCAACCATCAAGCCGTGTCGTATTGGATATGTGTCCGATACACATGCCAGATACACCCATCAAACTTGATGTTTTCTTGTTTAAGTACATCTTTTAAAGAATTTGCTAAAGTATCACCGCATCGTATCGCGTAATTAACCACGTTTGATGTCAATTATTGGTCATTAGAAATCTTTGAACAAGCAATTAAACATGGATTTAGGCCAAGACTAAGCCGGCTAATGATGTGCGAATTGGTCATCAGAAAGACCTAGACTTTGGACCCTATTTTAACTGGGTCAAATCCATTTCCTACAAATTCCTCATAGCATCTCCAAAATCCTGAATAATTTAGTGTATATACTGTTAAATTTCTATAGTTCAAAGACCAATGTGTAATATTTTCTAACAAATTGTTATCAAGATTACATATTAACCTATTGACCACTAATAATGTTGTTTTTGGATGATTGTATACAGTGAACAACATGAAACATTTCCGATTTGTGATATAAAGAAGTCACTTTTATAAAATTGAGTTCAATCTTTCAACATATTTTCTTGCAATCAAACATAATCTAAGCTGTAATTCTCATTCAACACATAATAAAACACTATTTATAAATAACCGAATATTAAAGTTGTATTTGCAACTGTACTTTGCCCAAATAGCCAAAAACCTGTGCCAAAATGATCCAGAAATGAAGCATATTAACAAAAAGAAAAGAAAAGACAGAATCCATATCACCACAAAAATCCCCCCTATGAATAAAATGTTTCTAAAAGGCTTGCTCGCCAACCGTCAAAATCCAATATCCCAAACCTAATTTGCATCCTATTTGTATTTGGTCGGTAGCCCAGGGCGGAAACAATTCCTGGCTCCGCCCATGCTCTCCTCGCCTCTTCTCTCTCCAATTCTGTCGGATCCTCTGCTTGCTTCAAATCGCTTCCCTTTGTCCTATTCCTCTAAACCCTATGCGAAGAAGTTGGCTCGATTCGGCGCAAGAGAAGCAGTTGTATGATATACGAGTTATCTTGTGCAGAGTTAACTCGGTTGCGCTCGGATCCGACCTATATGACTCTGCACAAGTCAGATACGAGGATGCTGGGCATATGGCTTGTACATCGCAGTTGTCGTTCGGTCGTCAGTTCGAGTCTGAGGGTCGAACGCTTGGCATTGGGTCGATCGGTCGTAATGGGGTTAAAGTCTGTGTTCGGTCGATCGGTCGTATGAAGGCTCGAAAGATGAAGGCTCGTACGCGAGGCTCGACACTTGGGTCGTTCGACACAGAAGGAAAGTTGATCGGTCGAAGTGAGCCCATTGGGATGCGGTCTACTAGGATGTGGCGGAGGCCCACTAGGGTGCGACAACATTAATTGCGAAGAGCAGTGATTGGATTGGAAGCTGTAATTGTCGGGATCCAAATCCTAAGAATTCCTAGCCAATGATGACACCTATTTTAACCTAGGGTTACATGGGGTTTTAGGTTAGGGTTTCTGTGTGGACACCATTTGTATCCTTTGAGAGAGCCGCCATTTGTTAGAGCCAACTTTGAGAGATTATATTGTGAGCTTTTGGAGAGATCTTGTGTGGTTCTTCTTCGTTGGACGAAGAGAATATTTGTATTGTTCTCTCCTTTCGTAATAAAGTTCACAGGTGTTCCCCATTGGCCGTCCATGGCCTAAAAGTAATCTTATCTGTGCTCTGTTTGCGTTGCTGATCTTTCGTCCTCGGTCTCCACGATCCTATGTATTTCGCTGTGCTGTGTTGGTAAAGCTAGGCTCCGCCGCACAACAAATTGGTATCGGAGCCTTACGGTGTTGGAGATCAACGTAGAAAGCGAAGATGAGTAGCGGTGGCGATGACGGTTCTCCAAAGGCGTCGACTTCTGGGTATTCTTCATTTTTGCGGACTATTGTATCTAACACAAAGTTCGAAATTGAGAAGTTTGTTGGAAAGATCAACTTCAGTATGTGGAGATGTGAAGTCGTGAATATCTTGAACCAACTTGGTCAAGATATCACATTAGACGTGAAGCTGACAGGCATGTCCGATCAGGAGTGGAGAACTCTAATTCGAAGTGCATGTGGTACCATCCGCCTGTATTTGTCTAAGGAGAAGAAGTTCTCATATATGGAGGAGACAAGTGCAAGCAAGTTCTGTAAAGAGCTCGTCGACAAGTACATGAAGAAGAATATCCAGAACCAGTTACACTTGAAGATGAAGTTTTTCGGTTTGAAGTTAGCCGAGGGGGTTTCTATGGAGGAACAACTCAACTACTACAACAAGCTTCTTACTGACTGGAGGAACGTCGACGTGAAGGTCGATGAAGACAAGGCGATGATTCTCCTCAACTCTCTACCCATCGAATATGAGCACTTGGTGTTGGTTCTTACTTATGATAAGGAATCGATCACAAACAAGCTTCTTACTGACTGGAGGAACGTCGACGTGAAGGTCGATGAAGACAAGGCGATGATTCTCCTCAACTCTCTACCCATCGAATATGAGCACTTGGTGTTGGTTCTTACTTATGATAAGGAATCGATCACATTTGAAGATCAGGTGTCCAACGCTCTGACGAGCAACGAGTTCAGGAAGAACGATGGGGACACATGCATCCAAGCTTCGAGCGACGCTCTTACAGTCGTAAGAGGTCGTAGTGGTGAGAAGGGTGGAGATAGGAGGTGGTATTTCAGATCCAAGTCCAGAGACAAGACAAGAGGCCCGCATCGCAAGGTGGCAAAGGACTAATATGCTTTCTGTCAATAAAGAGGACATAGGGTCAGAGACTGCTCAAAGGAGAAGAAGAAACATGACGCAACTGCCAACATCGCGAAGGGTGTTGAGATCGAGTAGTATGTATTGGTCGGTGCTTCGGAGGGAGTGACGTCAGATGGTTGGTTGCTCGACTCCGGGTGCTTGTTCTATATGACGACACATCGAGAGTACTTTACGACCTTCAGGGAAGGTGGTAAGTGTACAGTCTTGCTGGGCGATGGCCGAGCTTGCAGTACGCAAGTCGTCGGGACAGTGCAGATGAGGATGGACGATGGTGTTACACGAGACATCGAGGAGGTGCGCTTTGTTTCCGACCTAAGGCGCAATCTCATATCGCTCGGCTCACTCGAATCCAAGGGATGTCGAGTGACCATGGAGAATGGAGCTCTGAGGGTGACCTGAGGAGCAATGATCGTGATGTAGAGGAAGCGCCAAGGCAACCTCTATTATTTGGATGGCTCGGTCGTTGCTGGCACAACGATGCTGACTCGTGAGGCTGAGGAGAACGACTCAATATTATGGCATATGCGACTAGGTCATGTGGGCGAGAAATCTTTGCAGAAGCTTATCGTTGGGGTCGTCTAGAAGTAGCCAAGATCGGGAAGATCGAGTTCTGTGAGCACTGTGTGTTTGGGAAACAGACACGTGCTTTATTTGTGACAACCATCCATAATACAAAGGCAGCGCTTGACTATGTACACACCGACGTATATGGCCCGTCTAGGACGGCCTCATGGGGAGGGAAACACTACTTTGTGTCGTTCATCGACGATTTCTCACACATGGTCTGTGTGTTTTCGTTGAAGTTAAAGGACCACATTCTTAACACTTTCATCGAGTGGAAGAAGCTGGTCAAGACTCAGACTGGTCGGCGTGTCAAGCGTTTGCGAAGTGACAACATTGGTGAGTATATGCCAGATCTCTTCGAAAAGTTCTACAGATCGGAAGGGATTCAGAGCCACTACACCGTTGCTGGTACGCCGCAGCAGAATGTGGTAGTAAAGAGGATGAATCGAACCGTGCTGGAGAAAGTTCGATGCATGTTGTCAACTGCTGACCTATCGAAGGAGTTTTAGGCAGAGGCCTTGGCGTATGCGACCTATTTGGTCAATCAGCTACCATCTGCTGCATTAGAAGGAAGACCTCCTTTAGATGTATGGTCGGGAAGTCAGTTTCCGACTATGGATCACTTCGAGTTTGGGGCTGTCCAAGTTAATATGCCGTGAAGGAAGACAAACTCGATGCTCGAGCCAATAAATCCATCTTCTTGGACATTAGTAATGGTGTTAATGGATATCGACTATGGTGTCCGACACAGAGGAAGGTGATCTTGAGCACAGATGTAACATTTGATGAGTCGGCGTTACTGAAGAAGGAGAATGAGCCAAAAGTGGAAGTCGAACAGACACAATTGAAGCAGGTTATCGACAACGTGTCTAATACTCCATAACGGTCAATCGACGACTCAGATCGACCCACACCAGATGTAACAGAAGGCAGGCTCCAGGCCATCGATGGTGTAGTTAGTGGCTCAAACTCAGTTGATGGAGATAGCTCGTCTCCAAAGGTCGTTCAACCGAAGGATTCCATAGCAGTATCGAGGCCGATGCATGAGATAAGAAAACCTGCAAGGTACTCGGAGTTGGTTTCATTTTCCTTTCCCGCAGTATGTATCGATGTTCCTAACTCATTTGATGGGTGGAGCAATCCGAAGACCTGAAGCAGTGGAGAAGTGCGATGGACAACGAGATGGAATCATTGGCGAAGAATGACACACGTGATCTCGTGGAGCTTCCAAACGGCAATAACACAATCGTGTGTAAGTGGGTCTACACTAAGAAGCAAGAGGTCGAATCAGGAGACGTTCGCTACAAAGCTTGCCTCGTAGCGAAGGGCTTCGCACAGAGAAAAGGTATCGATTACAATGAGGTCTTCTCTCCTGTGGTGAAGTATTGCTCGATTCGTATCCTGTTAGCATTGGTTGCACAGTTCGACCTTGAACTGGTGCAGCTGGATGTCAAGACGACATTCTTGCATGGAGAGCTCGAAGAGGAGATCTATATGGCTTAGTCCAATTGCTATGTGAGTGATGACGGTCGTGCATGTCGACTGAAGAAGTCACTCTACAGGTTAAATCAATCACCACGGCAGTGGTATAAGCGTTTTGAACGCTTTATGACGGATGATCAAGGTATGTTCGCAGTCCCTATGATCATTGCATGTTCTATCGGAAGTTTGTTGATGAGTCCTTCATCTATCTTCTGCTTTATGTCGATGACATGCTGATAGCTTCATCGAAAAAGAGGAGATTCGGAGATTGAAGTCTCAATTGAGTTCTGCATTTGAGATAAAGGATCTGGTCGAGGCACGGAGGATTCTTGGGATGAAGATCACAAGAGATCGAAGTGGAGGTACAATTCATCTTCACTATTGGAAAGTTGGATATTAGCCACGGAACATATGCCACGGAATGATTCCGTGGCAACTGTTTCTTCATTAGCCACGGAATATTCCGTGGCTAATTTTTCGTGGCTAATAAAGTAATAGCCACGGAATTTCTGTGGCAAATAAATAATGGCCACAGATATATCATCACCCCGGCTTTCCATCATAGTAATGTAATTGCCACATAATAATCCTTTGTAACTGCCAGTGCAAGTCCGTGTCAAATGTATGTATGCCACATACTTGTCGAAATATCTCGCGCCTAGTTCTGGCGGGAGACCGAAAAAACTATAATTAAAAATTATAACGAAAAGTTATAATTAAAACTTATAGAAACCCACTACCTCTCTCTCATGCTCTCTTATCGAAACCCACTTCTCTTTCTCATGCGCTCTCTCTCGATGAAAGCCTACGGCGATCGGACGATCCGTCTCTCTCGAGCGACAAAACCAGGCGACGAACGACGATCAACGCTCGACGATCCGACGATTGGGTCTCCGGAGATATCAAGCGAACAAAATTAGGGTTTCTGTTCTCCGACGCTCTGTTCTCCGACGCTCTACGTGGACTCATGCGACGGTGGACTCAGTCGGGTAGCCATTTTCCTCCCTCTATCTATCTCTCTGCTTTTTATTTCCGCAAACGCGGAGACTGAGCGAATTAGGGATTTTTGACCCTGATAACTCCGGTGACGCTGTTCTCCGACGACGACGACAAGGTTCTGGTTTTGATTTTTCCTTCATTGTTTGGAAATTCCTCAAATTTAGTTTTGATATTAACAAAATATTGAATTTTCCTTTATGTTTCTATCTTGTGTTGATCTGAACATTCTCTTCTTTTTCTATTGCTCTTAAAATTGTGTCCTGAGTTTTCAGGATGATGTTGCCATCCGTGACATTTATCGTTTATTTTGATTAATTCATGATACTAGTTTAACTGTTATCAGTAGTTACTACATTAGTATTAAGCATGTTGCTGGATGATTAATTCATGATATTTGACTTGGTATGTTGATATTTCACAACTAGAGTTTGACTTGGTATGTTGATATTTGACTTGGTATCTGCAATTGCGTAATTTATGTTGGTATTCCAAGCTCATTAACCAAGGCTTCGGTTAAGTCCGTCTTAAAATTTTGAAGATACTGAAAAAGCTTTCTTTTTCGTGTAAAATAAAAAAACATAAATAACAAAAGAAGCTAAGTAGGTGTGGAAAACATCAACAGCATTAATTTTTCTATGTTTAAGTTGCAAACATAGTTTCAGTAAGTTCTGTAGATATACCATATTTACCTTGGCAAATTAGATACCTGACCAGGACAACCAATGTCACGAGGACATTAATTCTTCTATGTTTGATCTATGGTCATTTTGTTAATATCTAGTTGAACTTTGGGGGTGATCTTTGAGTCCGTGTAGGTATTTGATGAGAATGTGCTTCCGCTTGTTGATGGTCTTGCATGTGTTCATGTGAGGCTTAATTAATTTGCTACATGTGACAGGTTGGTATGAGCACAAGTGAGCCCAGTGGAAGGGCTAAACTTTGTTAGAACAAGATACTGAAGCTTCCATCATATTTCATATCTTATGATCACAAGTATTTTAGAATGAAAATTAGCTCAGATTTGATCCTTGTTGGTACAGTTTGGAATTTAGAGGCTATTCTCTTTGTTGCTTGTATGACAAGTTCAATACTCAGTTTTTATTCAGGCATATGCATGTTCCCATGAGGCAAATATTATCATAAACATTATATTTAGATAGCAGTTGAACTAATCACAGATTACAGAAACACAACAGCAACATATTGAGGCGAATATCATAGTTATATCTTGTACTACATTTAGGAAGTCCCCTTACTTTGTTATGATCATATTGATGAAAGAGGGTGTGATTTCTTGCATTATACTAAAAAGAGAAACAAAATAAGCTTCAAATTTTAGATATTTTGCAATGTTGCATATCTGTAACATTAATTTTTAGTTAATGAAGCTATGGCATTGTCACTGTTCAGTAGCAACTTGGAGCTTTAAAATGCGAAGTAACTCATAGTGTGATTTTGTTGAATTTGGACCCAATTGCTTTAGGTGATTGCTCATTCATATATGGCTGCATACACATTTGCACAAACATTTGCAGATTGTAAGCCGTTTGTAGATATTTGGATGGTTCCATGTGGGATATCTCGATAAAAATACATAGCAACACCCAAGATGATTTTTTTGAAATATTGATGAAAATACAGTTTTAACTTTTAGGTTGGGGAAAACATTAAGTATGTTGATTAAAACAAGCACACTTCCCATCGTTGTCCGTGATCATGTTTAACCATCATTGTCAACAGAACTGATAGGATTTTTCTCCGTATTCCACTTCTGTTTGTTAATGCCAACAATGATACATTCCACAAAGTGGGAAATATTGTTTACTGTTTATGGTTATGGTTATGTATCAGAAGCATAACAACTTACACCTTAGTCAATTGCTATTGTCAGCACATAAATTTTTTAAGCAACTTGTTATTGATCCTAGTCACATATGAGTCTTATACTTTAATGGCACAGTACACTTCCACAAATAATTTGCATAAGGACACCGACCTTCTTTATCATTCAACTGTATGTAGACTTCACTCTGAACTTTCAGGAAGTATTCTGAGTCCACTTACAGTGATGTTTGCTGCCCAAGAATTTTAACAAATCAACACTATCAAATGAAAGTCATTGGATGTCAGTATTTGCGTGGTTGGCTTTCTGTAGTTCAATAAATTACAATGTGTTTTAGATTATTTTGTCAGCTTAGTTGTGTGATATCAAATAAACTTATATCTCATTCTGAAATTTATTATAGATGCGGACGGTTCCTGACAAGTCATTTATGGAAATACCAAATGAAGATAGGCATAAAGACCAATGATACCAAGATGGGATAGACACATCAGTAACCCAATACGATTGTCAACTTGTCCGTGCAAGAAATGTCAGAACAATTTTAAATATAATAAGGTTATTGTTCGTTTCCACTTGTCTGCGAACGGATTCGATCCTCACTACAAGTTTTGGAGTAACCACGGTAAAGATGTGGTAACTGAGGAGATGCTTCAAACGGAGCCACAGATTATGCATGCAGGTCAACGTGCAAATGACACAGGTGCCATGCTGGAAGACATTCTAGCTCCGTCATTTGCGACATGTAATATTTTAGATGATGCACAGACCTCAAGTGACGTCGATCGTTTGATTAAATTAGTGAACGACAACGAGTCGGATTTATACGAAGGATGCGAGTTATAAGGCTATCTTTCTTGATCAGACTTCTTCATATACAAACCCTCGGTGGAATGGCAGTTACACATTTTGAGATGTTGGATCTGTTGAGAAGGGTAATTACTGGAGGTGAGAATAGCATTCTTGCAACTCATTATGAAGCTAGCAAGATCATTGATACGTTAGGGCTTGATTATAAGAAAATTGATGCATGCCCAAATGATTGCATCCTTTATTACAAAGAGAATACGGATTTAAACGAATGCCCAACCTGTCATGTACCACGGTGGAAAGTGCAACAAAGTACATGTTCAAACAAGGAAGTTCATGCATTCCAAAAGAAGAAGAAGAAGAAGATTGTTGCAAAGGTTCTACGTTATTTTCCAATTATTCCTAGGCTGTAAAGGTTATTCATTTCTGCTAATTTGGCTGGAAAAATGCGATGGCACGCAACCGGACATGTAGATGATGAAAAACTGAGGCATCCTGCTGATGGTGAGGCATGGAAACATATAGATAGAATTTATCCGGACTTCTTAAGAGAGCTGCGGAACATTAGACTTGGTCTCGCAAGCGACGGATTTAATCCTTTTGGAGTGATGAGCTCTGTATGGTCGACTTGGCCAGTTTTGGTGATCCCATATAACCTTACTCCTCAAATGTGTGAAGCAGCCATACATGATATTGTCACTCTTGATCCCTGGAAAATATTCACTGGGTAATGATATCTTATTTTCATGCAGCCATTGATTGATGCTCTGAAGCTTTTATGGAAAGAGGGTGTGAATGCATTCGATGCATTTACAAAGCAAAACTTTCGCATGCGGGCTATGTTTTATGGACAATTAATGACTTTTCCGCATATGGTAACCTATCTGATTGGTCGACAAAGGGTAAATTTGCGTGTCCAGTTGCACGACATGCTATGAGGGGAAATACTTGAAATTTAGCCATAAGCAATGCTTTTGGCAGCATAGAAGAGGGTTTACTGCAGATTATAAATATAAAAGACATGGAAGATTATTTGATGGTGAAATCGAATCGAGAGGAGCACCAAAACAGCTAGGTGGAGAGGACATATTCGAGGCGCTTCATCCTTTGCCTAGAGTAAAGTTTGGAAAGAAAAGATGTAGCAAGGAGAACCCTCTTGGTGTGAGAAGGAAGATTGCAAAGGGAAAGGGAAAGAGAAAGGAGAAATCAAGAACAAGAAAGCAACGAAAGCATCGACCACTGCCCACTCCTCTTAGCCCACAGGGTCAGGTATGCATATATGTGTATTATATCATGTTTGCAGCTTAATTTACACTTAGTACTACATTGGATGACTCATTGCTAAATTCATGCATTCAAGCCAGCAGTGACAGCGGGCCAGGTCGCTGCCCACTCCTCTCAGCCCACAGTGTCAGGTATGCATATATGTGTATTATATCATATCTGCAGCTTAATTTACACTTATTACTACGTTGGATGACCCATTGCTAAATTCATGCATTTCAGGCCAGCAGTAGTCAGCGGGCCAGGCCGCTGCCCACTCCTCTCAGCCCACAGGGTTAGGTATGCATATATGGGTATTATATAATGTCTTCAGCTTAATTTACACTTATTACTACGTTGGATGACTCATTGCTAAATTCATGCATTTCGGCCAGCAGTCGCCAGCGGGCCAGGCCGCTGCCCACTCCTCTCAGCCCAAATGGTCAGGTATGCATATATGGGTATATCATGTCTGCAGCTTAATTTACACTTAATATTACGTTGGATACATTTTTCCGCATTTATCATTCCAATGTGTCTAATTCCCTTTTAATTATCTCATATGGATGCAGATGTGGATACTCAGGCCATTGCCTCCTCCCATGCCGTTGGTCATGCCACACACATCCCTGTCGAGAAGGTACAATTCATCTCGTACGACGCCAGTGTAGATGACACACCTTTACCACTTGCTGCAGAGGCTGAGAGGTTGGCACTGTCTCAGAAGGCTATTATGGATGCATGCCAGGAGGTTTTAGATTTGTTGGCAACAGTGGCAAATGCTAGGATGATTGCAGTCAGAGAGGAATGCTTCTAGCGAAATGGTATGAAAACATATTTCAATTATGTTAGATAAGAAGAACATGTTATATAACATTTTATTTATATTGCAAGATAATATCATTTTTTCACAGGCGGGGGGAAGCCACTCAAGGTTGGATGAGGATACAACATACCCTCACACCTGATTCCACTAGAAGGGCAACGAGTTGTCATCCAGTGGAGCTACGGTGCCACCATTGGAAAGTTGGGGGGGGGCAAGTTTACCCTTTTTGGCTACATTGGCCAGAAGGGCCGATTTCTTCAACGTTTGCCTTGGTTGGTCCAAACAAAGATTTGAAAATTTGGTCATATGTTGGCGCTACATTAACTTAAGTATGATATATTTTAATTTATTATTTTCATTATGTATATAATATGTATGCGTTTTTTTCGCAGAGGCATTACATGCTAGATGGAAACCCAAACGCATGGACGTTCTGTTTTGGGAGATACATGATACGTTGGTCCAGTGGCGCACGGACCTGAATGGGAAGATATGGCCAGTTTACACAGAAGACTGGGAGCGCTGGTGGCATATGGACGCCCAAGCAGATCCCCTCCAGTTCTTTGGATCCTATTTCTATTGGGAGTCGGCAGATGAGAAGGTATGGTTCAATTTTGGTCCACATTAATATATTCTAATATCCATTTGACTGACATGCTTTTAAAAAAAAGAGGATTGCGGATATCGCCAAGGCGAACGGTGAAAAGACACGAGAGTATGAGCATCATGTTGGCTCCAAGAGCTACTCCAGACATGCCCACGATTTGGCGCAACAGGTTATATGTTCAATTTTAAATTTGAGCATATATTATGTTATAATGAGATATGTGTCTAATACTTGTCTAATTATTTTTCTATTTGTTTTTAGGTCAAGCCGAGTTTGGTGTCGTTGGTGTAGCGCACACTTACGCAGACCCACCCCAAGTATGCTAATATGAATAAGCTGGAGAAGAATAAGAAGCTACTAGTAATTAATAATTTGTGTTTAATAATATTGTTCATATTAAGTATAATTTAATGTTGGTTGTATTTGTTTCAGGCTCTTCTGCATCAGGCAGCAGCAGAGGCAGGCTCCAGTTGCTCTAGACCGCTCACAAGGGAGGAGGAGGACGCCATTATTGCAGGGGTGCTCGGAGGGACGAGGAAGAACTGGTATCGACTTAGAGGTTCAGAGAGCAGAGATTATGGACAGTCGACCAGTTCGATCTCAGCAGGTCTTGAGAGTAACCGACGCCTAGAGCCCACCGATCCACCAGCGGGCATGCATGAGTGCACCTTCACATTGACCAAGATGGTGGAGAGGATGGAGTAGTTTGACCGAGAGTACCAGTTATTGCTCGCTAGCATGCTTCCAGAGATGCAGGAGAATTACCATGGGCTCTGTACTGATCTGGTAAGAATTTATATTAATTATTGAATAATGTGAGTTTAATGGTATTTAATTAGGATTAGGGTTAGTGTATGGATGGGGAAGGAATATATATGATATGAGAAACTTAAATTATGTTATATGATACTTGTATATCGTATATGTATCATATACGATATACATATGATACATATATATCATATATGTATAAGGAGTTGAGGGTTAGTGTATGGGTGGGGAATTTATGGTTCATTAATTTAAGGTGTTGAGGGTAGTATTGTGAGAAACTCGTGAAAGATGAAGGTAGTTTTGTGGAAATTAGCCCCCCCCCCCCCCGCGCGCGGGGAATAATTAGCATGCTATTATGCACATTCAGAATCAATCTAATCTTTTTGACACATTTGATGATGGTATCTGTTGATACATCATCATGTATTATCATGAATGATAAGAAACAGTTTTTTTAAGACAATGACTGCAGTCCTGCAGGTTTCGGTAACAGATGATTAAGGAAAAAATGATACCATACAGATTGCCAGAGTCAGTATGCCAGAGTCAGTATTTTCCTTGAACTGTTCTTTAAAATGTTCTTTAGCGGCCAGACTTTAAATCATTCAGATTGCCAGAGTCAGTATCAAGCCACCAGACTTTAGAATGTTGATGTTCATGTCTTTAGAATCAACGCCTGCTCAGTGTCTGCCTTCTGAGACTCTCTTGAACTTTGTTCTGTCAGTGGTCCCACGTCCCAATGGAAAGGTTCACGTTGAGAGTAGTCTAATATCTTTACGGTTGCAACTCCAAACAGTTTAGAATATTGTAGCATGCATCAACATACATATAGTTTCTGATCCCAACGGAAAGAGAGAGGGAGAAGGAAAAAAGAGACGGGGCATGTGACTTGCTTTCAATCTGTATGGAATGAATTATGAGTGATGACCAAAACCCCAGCTTGCTATCTGTTTATAGCATAGCATGTAGCATGTAGCATTAAGCCTTTGCTTTCATGTTGAAATTCTTTGTTGCCTTGTCAAGATTGCATCCATACCTCTTACTGTGTCGAATATGGTTGAAGCCCCCGACACCTACATTCTAATACAACTTTTTTTAAAGATAGATTTATAATGAAGATCTATCAACGAGTCTGTGCCGGTAGAGTACCTGCCTTGTAGCTTGAAGAAGCAATCAGAGATACACATCACCAACCGTGGACATATGGATACTGTTCAATTCATGACTGATACGAATCAGAGGCATGAACTAATGCAAGGTTGTAATTGAAAAGAATACAACAAATGAATGTTTTATGACTGGGTTTGTGCTTTTGCTAATGTTTTGGGATGATGTTTCATGAAACATAATGTCCCCAAGTCCATTCGAACAAACACAAGAAATGTTAGTTTGGAAATTTCCCGAAAAGCTAATTATAAGTTCTTTGTTTTGGATTGAACTGATAAATAAAATATAGTACACAAAAGAAAGAGGGTGCATTCACTTGAACAGTACAATCTCTTGGCACTCCCCAGCCCATTCTTGCAATGCACCTGGCAAAATTATGCACTTTGCTGGAAAATCACAACATCTCACATGCATCAATATAAACTTTGTTCTGACTGAATATTGAATGTAACATATCCATACATATGAGGGACACAAAAAGAAATCCAGTTAATGATAGTCAAACTAATAGTAAACATGTTCTATCACATCAGCATGCCCATAGAGTGACTCTTTATATTCTTCTACAAGAATTCTATTTTCTGTGAGTGTTGGAAAATCGGATCATTTGTCTTGAAACAACTATTCATGGTAGGTACTCATGCGTGTGTGTGTTATGGATGGATTGGGGTGGCCTTTTGCTTCCTTAATGTGTGTATCTTGTAAATACTTATTTATTTCAATTTTTATTTCAGAAATCGCGCACGCAAGGCGGAGCGGGTGGAGGACCAGATGGTGGAGATCTAAGCTGAGAGTAGTTGTTTTTTCCTTGGTATTGTAAAGATTGGGGGAGTGATGGGGGGCCGGGGAGGGGCCGTTATGGTGATGTGAGGAAACTTTTTGTATTGAGGGGCCGTTATATTATGTGGAAGTGTGCTGAGGGGCCGTTAAGTTGATGCATGTGGGAACTTTTTTATTGATGTATGTAGTTTCTTGGAATTTGTTGATGAACTGGAATTTTGGATTGGACATCGAAGTTTATGTGGAATTTTGATTGTACGTTTCTTGTATGTGGGAATTTTGATTGGACTGCGATGTTTCTTGTATATGGGAATTTTATTGTACTACAATGTTTATACGGAAGTTTAAGATTTTCTGATATTTTAAAAAAAATATTAAAAATAATTAGCCATGGGAAAAGCCTGCCTATTAGCCACGGAAGTCCGTGGCTAATAAACTATTATCCTGGAAAATATTCTGCGGCTATTAGAAAGTAGCCACAGAAATTTTGTGGCTAAAACGTTTTAGCCACGGAAAGTATTGCGAAAATTGTTCGTGGCTATATGTTATAGCCACAGACTGTCCGTTGCAAAATAAAAAATATTGCCACAGACATTCCGTGGCTATAACGTATTCGCCACAGACGGTTTTACCACGGATGTGGCTATATTTCTGTGGCTAATGTTTCTGCCACGGAATTTCTTTCCTTGGCTTTCCGTATCCACCATGGAATATTAGCCACAGAATTTATAAAATTCAGTGAGTTTGGAGGGTGATTGGGAGTGTTGGGGAGTGTTGGATAGAAGTTGGGATGATTTGGAGGGAGATCGAGTAGAGAGCAAGAGACGAAGTCGAACCGTTTCGCACGAATTGAGCACATGCGGGTTGTTTAGGGCTTGGGAAAGTATATATAGGCTGGAGATGCGGGCCGCATGAATGAAGTGAAACGGCTGCGTGGAGTTGGTCTGGAAATGGGGTTGAAGCAGTCGCGTCGACTTAACGACGCGGCCGCGAAAGCCCTTTTGCGTTCTGAAGATTTTTGGCCTTGGAATACAGAGAGTTTCACGGCCTCGTGGATTAAGTTAACACAGCCGCATCGATTTGTCCAAAAAGGAAGATCGACACGGCCGCGTCATGTAATCGCGACGCGGTCGAAAAAAATCTTCTGAGAATTTCGACTTTTGGGGTCAAAATTACATAGATATACGTGGCCCGTTTGTAATTGATTTAAACTGTCGCGTGAATGAGGTTAAAAGTAAGAGTTTTCGCAGTCGTGTCAAGTGAAACGACGCGGTCGTGAAAATCTTCTGAGAAGTGTGATGTGGGTTCGATCCTACAGTAAGTTACGGAGCCGCGTCGACTTAACGACGCGGCCGTGTGGAATGGGATGACTAGGGTTTAGTATTACCTTTGCTCGACGCGGCCGTGCATTTTATCCTCACGCGGGCGCATCATTTTCTTCTTCTCCTGTTCTCTATGCGGCCATGTGGATCTGCGAGATGCGGACCGTGTGGATGCTTCTTCTCCATGTTCCTTCTTCTTCCTCCTACAATTAAACACTTAGTTAAATCTTGGGTTTTGGGGGCTTATTCAAAAAGGAAAATGGGAGCTAATCAAGGCTAGAGCTAAGATTAAAATCAAAATATAAAAACTAACTCAAAGACACTTGGGTTGCCTCCCAATAAGCGCTTATTTTAAGTCGTGAGCTCAACTTCCTATATTGGTGTCGCAGTTTGAGGGTGGAGAAGTCCCGGATTTGCTCGCCTCCATGGTTCTTCTTCTCGTTCAGCTCCAGGTGGTTCCCTCTTTGGTTCTTCATCTCCTCGGGGTCTAGTTGCTGTGATAGTGGCGGCTTCTCCTTGAGATTTCCCTTGGAGGCCTCCTCGTATTCCTCCTCCGTCATCAATTCCTTCAGCTTAGCCTCTCTCCCGATGGGGGTTCCACGTTGTCGCTCAGAAATAGCTCCTCCAAGTTGGTCTCCTTGATTGCTTCTTCAAGGAGATCCACTTGGTCCATACGATCGACTTCCGTGAAGTTCCTTATCAACTTCTCAAGGTCGAACTCGACCTTCTCTCTTCCAACATTGAGGGAGAGAATCCCTCCTTTCACGTCAATAAGGACTCCTGTCATGGCTAGAAAGGGTCGACCCAAGATAATCAGGATGCGTGCATCTCAGGGTATGTCCATGACGATGAAATCACATGGAACCAATATTCTTTCCAATCTTCACCGGCACATCCTCGATTACTCCAAGGGGATACTTCACCTAGCAATCCGCCAATTGAAGCGACATATTTGTGGGTTGGATCTCTCCTAGTTCAGCTTCTCGCATATCCCAATGGGCATCAATCTGACACTTGCCCCCCAAGTCGCATAATGCGCTCTTAAATCCAAATCTCCTATGACGCATGGGATTGAGAAGCTCCCCTGATCATCTAGCTTTTCTACCATCTTCCTCTGAATAATAGCACTGCACTCCGCAGCGAGCACCACTTTCTTCTCATACCGCCCTTGGTAATTATTTCCTTAAGGAATTTGGGGTAGGTGGGAATTTCAGAAATCGCGTCGAGGAAGGGGATGGAGATGTTCAGCTGCTTTTGGAGCTTGAAGAACTTCCCATACGTCTTATCCCACTTGGCCTTCGCCAATCTCGATGGGAATGGAATCCTTGGCACATAAGTCCTGGGAGGCGAATTGATTCAGGATATAACTTGCATATTTCCCCCCATTTCTGGGCATTTTATGTGTATATCATGTTTATTTGGGCTTTGATACGTACGTATTTGTGATATCGTGAATTATTACAGCCTATTCCTATTTTATACATAAAATGTGTTTTATATGGACTAATTTTTGCTCCCCTTTATTTTCAGGTACTCCTGTGATTTTTTGGATTTTCTGGAATTTTTCCAGAATTTTTTGGAGCTCAGAGCTATTTTTGGGGATTTATTTGGTGCAAAGAGGAATTTCTGGGAATTTCTAAAATAGAAAAGTAAAAAAAAATGGCAAACACAGCTTTTGGGCCGGCCCGCTGGCCGGCCCAATCTCGCGGCCCGCTGGCCGGCCCAATCTCGCGGCCCGCACATGCTGCGGGCAGCTGTGTAGCTATATTTAAAAAAAGTAATTTAAAAAAAAAACGCTTGCGGGCCGGCCCAGCGACCGGCCCGCCCTGCAAAAATGTGGAGCGGGGGGGGGGGGGGGGGGGGGGCGTGCCCCCTGAAAGCGGGCGCCTCAGGCGCCCGCGGGTCGGGCGCCCCACGCGCCCGACCCGCGAGACTAAAAGGGGGGTTGTGCGTTTTTTTTGAGCAGCTTTGTTTTTTTTCGGTAGAGACAGTTTTGAGGGGTTTTTTGAAGCCCCTCTTCTTCCCCAAAGCTAGGGTTAGGGTTTGGAGGCCATGGGATGCTAGAAAGCTTGGTGCAGGAGCAAAATGGAGGAGGCTAGGGCTCATTTGGGGAGATCTTGGTGAAATCTTTCTTCTTCGCCTTTGTATTTTGCACTTCTCATTTTGTAATGAACTTTGGATGAATTTGTCTATGAATTTCTTGTTTAGTATGACTGAGTAGTGTGATTTGGGTTGTGATTCATCTAGATTGGTTGTTAATTTTAGTTCCAATTAGCTCTTGCCTATTATCTTGCTAATGTTGAATGAATTGTTAGGGCACAATTTCATTGGTAAATACCCGAAAGGGCACAATTCGAGATGAATCCATGTTCCTAATTTGATTAGTGCTATGATGATACATCCATCCACATTGCAAATTATTGTGTTCTTTAATGCTAAATTTTCCGATTGAGTGTCCTTAGCCGGATGATCAATTGAGTTATATGCGGGTAATTAGAATT
This sequence comes from Scilla litardierei, assembly GCA_030789695.1. Lineage (NCBI taxonomy): Eukaryota > Viridiplantae > Streptophyta > Magnoliopsida > Asparagales > Asparagaceae > Scilla > Scilla litardierei. The sequence continues at coordinate 9,373,029 of CM061137.1, read as the reverse complement.
TGATTAACACCAATCTTAGTGAACCCCAACCCATGCTTTCTCTCCTAACTATCCTAACTCCCCATTTGGTTCTCTAACCCTACCCACTTAGGATAGGATTGTAATTTCACTACATGTTTTCCCACACTTTTCCACCGTAAGCGAGGTGGTTGTAACACGCTTTATTTTTCTTTATCGATCAAACTTGCGAATGTAGAACGACTTGGCCCTGTGATCCGACCCGGTACTCATTGGTTATTTATAAATTTATTGCATTGACGCTCCTACGCTTGGGAGTGGAAGGCGTGCCTTTGCGCGTTTTCCGGTTCAATCAATTGGCGCCGTTGTCGGGGACAACAATTTCTACTACTTGCATTTTTGATTGATTTTGAAAGTTTTAGTGTGATACTTCTATCTCTTAGTGTTGTGTCTTTTCATTTTATTTATTTCCCACTTATTGAGTCTTTTGGTTGTTTATTTTCATTTTCTTGAAATTTTTTAACAACAAAATGGCATCATCTTCAGATTTTTCCGACATTGATTTGGAGGACATCCTACTTCCGCTATACTTTCATGGTTCGGAGTGGGAGAACCCTCATTTACATATGAATTTTTTTGAAGAATGGATGTATTCATGTCTTGGTGGGAATATCTGTGATGATTGCATATATTTTAGATTCTTCCCCCATTTGTTGCAAGATAATGCTAGATTGTGGTTTGATTCATTGTCTCTCGACTCACATTTTACTTGGTTTTCATTTCAGGCTGATTTTCTCCGAGTGTTTTTGCATACTTTCTTGGAGCAGGTACATGGGCGGCATGCCATGGAGCAGCATATAGCGAGCTTTACCCAAGCTGAAGGAGAGGTATACCATCAGGCTTGGCAGAGGTTCAGTGATTTGATGTTGGCATGCCCACACCATTGTTTCCACGAGGATCATCTCCTGCAGATATTTATACAGGATTATCGCCATTTGGGCGAGATTTCGTGCAGATGAGCTGCGGTGGAGAATTCTTTGATTATTCGACCGAGGATTCATGGTGTTACCTGAGGGACCTTGCAGAGTATAAGGACGCACTCCAGCAGGCCTATGACCAGCCTGAGGAGCTAGCTGAGGGCTCACTCCAATGCGACCCTATGTAATACCAAGAGAAACCTGTGAAGATGGTGCGTTGGGGCCAAGTAGAGGAATTTGAGCATATACATTTCGATGAGCCGGAGGAGATGGATGATGGGGGTGCGTGTCGACCATGTTGAGGACACGATGCATTTTTATGTTGGTGGTGATGTTGTGGTGGATGTATGTGAAGGCACGAGCGATATGGATGATATTGGAGAGCCTGAGTTTTGTTTCCCATCTACTACATCCGTCCATTTTGAGGTGTATGAGTGCATGAGACGGACTGCTGAGATGGCTTACTTTGATGATGATGAGGATGATTTGGGCGAGGGAGTGAGTTTACAGAGCATGACGGAGCCCGAGCCAGACCTTCCTCCTGCTTCAGTGCAGCAGGTCATATACCATTCACCTCAGGATACGCACCAAACCATCATTCATGGAGATTTTCAGGATACACTTCATAGTTTGGGGAGGTCTGCAGAGCCTACACTTTCTGATAGCGAGGACGATTGCGAGATGGTCTACATTGAGTCTGAGCCGTCGTCTCCTCCAAATTCTCTTCTGCAGCCGCTTCCCCCTCATCCCGAGGCAGAGTGTCATGCCACACCTAGCGCCATTATTCAGGGAAGTTTCCACCATATCATGCCCTGCATTTCTGAATCCCGATTTGCACTTCCGCATATTTTTGATTCAGATTGTCGTCGTTTACATTTAAATTCTTTTTCTGACGACCCATTTTGGAATGCTTTTGTTGCAAGGCATGAGGACATGCCTTGGATTGATGCAGCTCATCTCCCACATAACACATATTATCCAAAGGGGACGCTGGGAGTTGCATTACTGGAATCCAAGGAGGCCGGAGGCCTTGCTCCAAAGCAGCTGGCGGAGGAGCAAAAGGAGCTGATAGATCAACTTCCTCCACCGTTACACATTCGAGATCCGCCTTTTGCCACGGTGTGTTCTTTCCAATGGTGTAAATAAATAAATGTTTTATTTTAGTGCTTTCGTATGCTTTTCTTTTCTTTTCTAGGATCTTTTGCCGAGATCTAATACTCTCCCAACATTGAGGACAATGTTTATTTTAAGTTGGGGGAGAGTGTTAAAATCTTTAGGATTGTTAGGATTTTGAGTTTAGCTTAATTTTTTTTGAGATACCTCCATTTTGCCATCACCAATTGCTCTGTATTGCATATCATATTTGTCCTCCTCGTCCCTATGCCGCTAGCTTTATGCGTAGTCCCTACATGCTTTAATGCAATGCAATTTTTCGGATTATTATTTTGGTATCAACTTCTTCGATGTTGATTGGCATGTTTTAATTTCTTTTCCAATTTGGAGTCAAATGTTAATATGCCATGTATGAAACTATTTTACATGTTGTGATACTCTTTTTGAGATAATTTTGGAAATGTTTGGTGTAAGTGATTGCATGAGTTGGGATGAATGGTGAAGTTTTTGATTGGATTAGGTGTTGCCAATGGTGCATGTTTGTTTTCCTCCTAAGGAGTAGGTGGATGAGTTGATAATGTTTAGAATGAGAAAGAGAGTTATATAAGTGAATGGTTTTCCTAATCAAATTGAGTAGCCGGTGCCCCACGAAACATTTGGGAGGACGCCAAAGATGAGATTTAGGGGATCATTCCATCCCTTTGCATATATAGCGTTATCGCGTGTATGCAAAAGGGAGCGGTGTTTGCATTTCATAGCGTTATCGCGTGAATGCAAAACATAAACATCCAAAAAAAGAATAAAAAAAGAAGGAAAAAGAAAAGAAAAGAAAAATGAATGAATAAATAAAAGAATAAGCAACATGAGTGATGCAATCTCATCTCCCACCACTTAGAAGAAAATTTCTTTTGTTTTGGCCATTTCCTTGAATTTTAGAAACTTTGACATCGTGATATTTCCCGACGAATGTGATACGGTGCTTGCTACTTCACTTTTCTTTGAATTGGATTGAGGGGAGTGTCATTTGTTGTTTATTTTCATACATTGTGTATATTGGCTTTGAAATCATTTGGAAATACCATTTGGAGTATGCCATGAGGATATATTGAGTTTGGTGCATGTTTTCCTTTTAATCCGAATTTATCGCATATTTTGCTAGGGACTAGAAAAAAGCTAGTTAGGGGGTGTGATTCGGGATATAACTTGCATATTCCCCCCCATTTCTGGGCATTTATTGTGTATATCATGTTTATTTTGGCTTTATACGTGCGTATTTGTGATATCGTGAATTATTATAGCTTATTCCTATTTTATACATAAAATGTGTTTTATATGGACTAATTTTTGATCTCCTTATTTTTCAGGTACTCCTGGGATTATTCTGGATTTTCGGGAATTTTTTCAGAATTTTTTGGAGCTCAGAGCTATTTTTGGGGATTTATTTGGTGCAAAGAGGAATTTTTGGGAATTTCTAAAATAGAAAAGTAAAAAAAAATGGAAAATACAACTTTTGGGCTGGCCTGCTGGTCGGCACAATCTCGTGGCCCGCACACGTTGCGGGCCGCTGTGTAGCTATATTTAAAAAAAAGTAATTAAAAAAAAACAAAATGCTTGCGGGCCGGCCCAGCGGCCGGCCGGCCCCGCAAAAAATGAGGAGCGGGGGAGGGGGGCACCGACCCGCGCGTGCCCCCCTTAAAGCGGGCACCTCAGGCGCCCGCGGGTCGGGTGCCCCACGTGCCCGACCCGCGAGACTGGGGGGGGGGGGGGGGGGGGGGGGGGGGGTTGTGCGTTTTTTTGAGCAGCTTCGTTTTTTTCGGCAGAGACAGTTTTGAGGGGTTTTTAAAGCCCCTCTTCTTTCCCAAGAGGCTAGGGCTAGGGCTTGGAGGCCATGGGAGGCTAGAAAGCTTGGTGGAGGAGCAAATTGGAGGAGGCTATGGCTCATTTGGGGAGATCTTGGTGAAATCTTTCCTCTTCCCCTTTGTATTTTGCACTTCTCATTTTGTAATGAACTTTCGATGAATTTGTCTATGAATTCCATCTTGTTTAGTATGATTGAGTAGTGTGATTGGATTGGGTTGTGATTCATCTAGATTGGTTGTTAATTTTAGTTCCAATTAGCTCTTGCCTATTATCTTGCTAATGTTGAATGAATTGTTAGGGCACAATTTCATTGGTAAATACCCGAAAGGGCACAATTCGAGATGAATCCATGTTCCTAATTTGATTAGTGCTATGATGATACATCCATCCACATTGCAAATTATTGTGTTCTTTAATGCTAAATTTTCCGATTGAGTGTCCTTAGCCGGATGATCAATTGAGTTATATGCGGGTAATTTGAACTTGATTAACACCAATCTTAGTGAACCCATAACCCATGCTTTCTATCCTAACTATCCTAACTCCCCATTTGGTTCTCTAACCCTACCCACTTAGGATAGGATTGTAATTTCACCACACGTTTTTCCCACACTTTTCTACCGTTAGCGAGGTGGTTGTAACACACTTTATTTTTCTTTATCGATCAAACCTGCGAATGTAGAACGACTTGTCCCTGTGATCCGACCCAGTACTCACCGGTTATTAATAAATTTATTGCATTGACTGTCCTACGCTTGGGAGTGGAAGGCGTGCCTTTGCGTGTTTTTCGGTTCAATCACGAATCAGTGGGCTTCCCTTGCTCCTTCTTTGCTTGCTTCTCCTTGGAGGGTCCGTATTGCGGAGGCTCTACCTCACGCTCAACTTCCTTGTCATTTCCAAATCCAAGCTCAACGTGAGCTTCTTCTTCTACTCCAGTTTCCTTTTCCATGATGGGCATGGTGGGGCCTTCAAATTTCTTCCTGCTCCTCAGTGTGATTGCATTCACATGTCCCCATGGGTTCTCTTCTGTTTGCCCCAACAACTTCCCTTGTGCCTTGGAGAGCTTGGAGAGCTACTGCGCCATCTGGGCTATCATAGTCTCCATGGACTTCTGCCCCGTCGCCAGCTGCTGCAAGGTAGACACAAGTTGTTGCGTCGTCGTCATTAACTGCTGGATCGAGTTTTGAAAGTAGTCGTTTCTTTGGCATTGAGTCTGGATGTGACTCACGATTAGCATCTCCAGGTTTGACTTTTGAACGGGGGTGCATTTGTGGGAGGCCTCTGGTTGAAATTGTGAAATTGCCCTTGGGCAGGTAGAGGCTGAAACTCTTAGGGCTGCTGAGGGTACGGTGGGGGAGCTTGTAATCCCGGGGTCCGGTAAGAGAAATTGGGGTGATTCTTCTACCCTTGATTGTAGGTGCTGGAGTACGGGTTGCTTGGCAGCCTCGGGTTGTTTCCATATAAGGCATTGGCTTGCTCAATAGTCATACAAAGGTGCCGCCATGGATGTAGAACATTCGATTCCTTGGTGTCCCTGCACAACATAAGCTTCACAAATTGCCTTCGTAGGTGGATTAGTGGCACCAAGACCAATAAGAGAGAGTTGCTTGGTTAGGGCATCAAATTTAGCTGAAAGCAGGGTTACCTCATCGACACCATACTTACCTCCTCTTGAGGAGGAGCCACTCTCATCACTCCATGAGTCGTTGTTGGCCGCCATAGCTTCCAACAGTTCCTTTGCTTCAGCTGGGGTCTTGTTCATGATGGTGCCATTAGCGGCCACATCGATGGACATTCTCCCGGTTAGCGTCAGTACGTTGTAGAAAGCCTGGATGAGCAAATAGTCGGGTACGCCGTGGTGCAGGCAAATTCGTTGGAGGTCTTTAAACCTCTCCAAGGCTTCATATAATGACTCTCGCTCCGGTTGCTTGAAGTTCATTATCTCACTTCGCATCTTCGCTGTTTTTCCTGGAGGAAAATATTTCGTTAGAAATGCGAAAGAAAACTGTCACATGTGGTGAATGTGTTGGGACTATGGCTTCTAATCCAATCCTTAGCTTTATCCCTAAGAGAAAAAGGGAATAATCTTAGCCTAATGGCGTCATTGGTGACGCCATTCATTTTCAGCGTATCCATCTTCTATTCATCTTCTCCAGAAAATTATTGAGATGTTCGTTTGGGTTCTCCGAGGGGGGCCTCTGAGAATTGGTCCCGTTGAACGAAATCCATCAAGGATGGCTTGTGATCAAAGTTGTTCGTCTCCACCGCCGGCTTACGGATGCTAGATGTTGTCATAGCTTGTTTAGCCCTATACGGCGACTGATACGGTAGTCCTCTACGCGCGAGTAGATGGATTATAATGAGTTGATAAGATGTGATATGGCGTGTATGTGGCTGGTGGCAGTTGTGTAATTCTGTGAAAAGTGTAGGGGTATTTTGGTCATTTGGCAATATAGGTGGAAGTGTGTGTAGAGAAAAGGCAGGTGTGTTAAGTAATGTCATAATTGTAATTTTGAAGGAGTGGATTAGTGAGAGAGGGGCTAGTGTGAAAAGGGACGGGGTTTAGTGGCATGCTCGTAAATTTTTAGGAAGGTCAGGGGCAAAACGGTCTTTTTGACTAAAACTGCTGTGCGTACATACTAATGTTGTATGTGCATAAAGTAATGGCAAACTTGTAAATACTTGAAACTTGAGGAGTAATTTTGGAAGGGTATTATAGTCATTTTGGGGTGTGCATGGTTATCCTAAAGAAGAATCTAGAGCTAGATAGTTGTAGGAATTTCTAAACTCTTCTTTAGTTTTCTTTTTTCCTTTCTTTTTCATCCTTATCTCTCCCTCTCCCTCCTAAGGCATGGCCGAACCCCTCTCCCCCTCTTTCCCCTCCATCAAAGCTTCAAAATCCTAAATTTTGTTTCCAAAAATTTTCATGAAAACCCTAGCCTTCAAGGAGAAAGAAAGGTGAAAGGAAGAGGAAGAGAAGAGAGAAAGAAAGAGACTTGTTTGAGGTAGGATTCTAACTTTGGTTTGGAAATTTTTATTTAGGGTTATGAGGATGCTATGATGTTATTTTGATTGCATATGCTCTTGATTTCATGGATTATATGTGTAATAGATTAAAAAGATGACATTTTTCTTGTTTTTTCTTAGCTAATCACCCTTCCCCTGAAATCCAGATTTCTTGTTGTGTGTTTCTCCTTCAGTTTTGATCTCTGTAGTTTGATTCACTTTCTGAAAAAAATATGTAGTTATAGATCTTGAAGTCCTACCCCAAATTCATATAAAATTTGTCATATGTTGAGTTCAATAATTAGGAGTAAAAATTCATTGTTTACAACATGTCTGGAAATCTGTCAAACTGAACACAATTTAGAAAAATGAAGATTTTTACATGCACACTCTACGGAATTTGCTGATCTTGGCCTTGTTGGAAAGTTAACAAATTTATCTAAAATTTCATTAGATTGCTTATATGTTGAAGTACTGGCTGCAACATGATTAAAATTGGCTTTCAATACATGCCCAGAATTCTGTCTAAAAAACACTCTGGACATGCTGCACCAATTAATTCACTATAAATTACTCAGTCCACATTACTGCATGAAATTTTATGGGTGAACCCATGACTAGTATATCTCTAACTTTCATTCAGTAAGTTTTGTCAAATTCACAAAATAAAATGGTGAAATATGCTGATCTTTTGTCTGTTCCAGCAAGTTTCAGCAAGTTGGGCTGTTTTGGATGAACATGAAATTTGGGCGATTGTTAATTTTCCATACCATAATACATGAATGATGTTGACGTCCATAAGAAAGTTTGTACATGCTATTGTTATTAAGTTTTGGTGTTGTGACGATGTTCATTTTATGATGCACGCCATATGTTTGTTAAAATGCCCAAATGAACTTGAGATTGAAGAAACTCGGGAAATGGCCATTATATCGTGTGTGCCATGTAATACCTTTGAGAAATTGTGTATGCTCATTGAAGATCATGATACATGACATGTCAACTGAGATGTCTCGATCTGCCCTAAGGCAGGTGAGCATCCTGGTATGGGGATGTGGGAAGTTTGGGTATAACTTAACTATAAGGGGCTGGACTGAGAAGTTGGGGAAAGAGATATGTGATATGTGATACTTATTTCCCACTCGCCTTTACCGGGAGTGGAGGGGACATATGAGGTTGTGTTATTAGGTGGAGAGCCTCACTCCTGCTAGGGACGGGGGAGCTGAGAGGCCCGGCGTACAGTGCCCATGTCCACTGCGTCGTGTGCTATGTTCATCCCAAATTTGGGGTGAGGTCCAGGCCCTTATATTTAGGTGATACCCAGGCTTTCAAAGAGTCACTAACATCTTCTAGCTAATGAACTTTATATGTGTTGTTGTTGCACACTTGTGTGTCGTACTCTTCACTTTGGTTACTTGTACTCCTATTGCCTTTACACTCATAACCCTAAGTGATTACCCCTACCCTAGTTAGATTCCTACTGGGCATGTTTTGACGTGCTCATTTTATTTTTCAGGTCTTGAGCAGGTGACACCAGAGCAAAATCTCACTCAGGAGATTCCTTAGACGTGAGTTGACTTGGAGAGACCACTCTTTTTGGGCTGTGTAGTGTAGTGTGAGTTGAGTCGAGTGGTGAGGGAGTTGTCTTTTGTAGCTATTATATATGTTGGTAGCTTGTAGTACTTCTCATGTATACTTAAGACAGTTCCACATTGTACTTGACGCTGATGTGTAGTTCTCTCTTTGACTATGTAGTTCTGTGGTTATGTACCTTCTGTGATGATAGTATGTGTTGCTTCCTTATATATATATGTGATGTATGATCCCAGCATTTGCAGTGCCTGCTTTTTATGTGTTTTCTTTTCACGCTTGGTGTAACACAGCGGCTTGTCAGGCTCCATCCTCCCTTTCCCCGGTATGGGACGTCATATAAGGTATATGTGAGAATGGGGCGTGACAGGTTTTGTGGTGGTCCATGCAGGCCAGTCTCACTGCGACATGCGAAAGGATGATACATCCAACACACTTTAATGCCATCACATACGGTACTAATTCCATTTGTACTGTCCTTTTTCTCTGCAGAATGGATAGTGGAAACAGGATATCTTCGTCAGAGATGGGACACGCTGAGCCCTTTTGATGGAGAACATTTTGCTGGGTTTTCAGGCGAGTCTGGGTCAGCAGGCTGAGATGTTTGCCAAGATACAGGGTCAGAAGACACCAGGCTTCAAGCAGTTCAGGGCAATGAAGCCGAGGACTTTCTATGGCAAGGAGACTGCATTGGATGTCGATGAGTGGTTACGGCACACAGAGGATGATCTCACAGCTGTTCGATTTTCATTGGAAAGTTGGGTTGATGCAGCAAAAAGGCAGTTGACCCATCAGGCCAGAGATTGGTGGGATGCCCAGGAGTGGCATCTGACAGGCCCTATCTCTTGGAAGACCTTCAAAGAGCGCTTTGAGTCCAAGTTCCTTACAGAGACAGCAAAGAACGAGCTCAGATAGCGTTTTGAGCATTTGAATTAGGGCCGGCGGAGTGTGGATGAGTATGACCCCGAGTTTTCTTTGCTGAGCAAGTTTGCCCTGGAGCTTGTTGCGACTGATGCCACCCGAGCTCGACGCTTCCATATGGAACTAGATCAGGAGTATAGAGGGGCGATGTCTACACAGAAACTCGCCACATAGGAGGATGTGCTCGAGGCAGCAAGACTATATGAGATCCATTTGCGGAGCATAGGGAAAAAGCCTGCAGGCGACAGACGACCCTTAGGATCACAGAAGGCTTTATCTCGGTCAGTACAGACGGCCCAATTCAAGAGGCCAGGAGCCCCTGCAGTGACCCAGAGACATTTGACATGTCAATTCTGTGGCAAGCCTGGTCATGAGCAGAAGGAGTGTAGGACTTTGGCTAGACAGTGCTTTGCTTGTGGTGGCCGAGGACACATTAGCATGTTCTGCCCACAGCAGGGTGCTTACCCGGGCCCCAGTAGCACCTGTGGCTGTTAGACCGATGCAGTAGCGAGCTCTTCCACTTGGTCCGCAGCGGCCTTCACTTCTGGCACCAGCTGGACCAGGCACACCAGCCCCTAGAGGACCTTCTTTGCCTCCTCAGCGGCATGCCTACAAGAAGACAAACTCTGCTCCAAAGTCCCAAGCTTTCACCATGACAATAGTAGAGGCAGAAAACTCAGGACAGGTTATCACTGGTATGGTTCTAGCCCTCTCTTTACTTTACATTATATCACTTGTTGCTCAGTTATGATAGACGTTGGGTTGATTTCCTTGTTGGCTTTTAGGTATGGTTAAAGTAGCATCTTTTTTTTGCCTTAGCACTTTTTGATTCTGGGGCCTAACACTGTTTTCTGTCCCGACAATTTGTGGACAAAAATGCAATACCAGTTGACTCCTTCACTGTTAGTTGGAATATTCACATAGGAAATGGTGTGATCAGAAGTACTTCAAGACTCCGTTGTTGTCCATTGGAAATTTGTGGTCGGGAGTTATATGCTGGCTTCCTCGTGATTGAGATGCCCACCTTTGAAGCGGTGTTTGGGATGTACTGGTTAGCGATGTTTTGTGCCACTATTGATTGCAAATTAAGGAGGGTAGTCTTTCAGATTTCTGATCATCCAGAGTTTGAGTTCAGAAGTGGTAGTTGCACATTAGAACCTGTAAGATTCAGAGCAACACCAGGGGAAGCATAAGTGTTGGCGATGGCCATAGAGGCAGAGCCAGTCTTACCCAGAGTTGTGCGAGACTTTCCTGATGTTTTTCCTGATGACATTTATGGACTTCCTCCTGATCGATCATTGGAGTTCACCATTGATTTGATACCAGGCACGCAACCCATTGCGAAGGCTCCTTATCGGATGGCACCACCTGAGTTGGCTGAGCTTCATAATCGTTAAAAGATTTATCAGACCGAGGGCTGATACAACCAAGCGTGTCACCTTGGGGAACACCAGTGCTTTTGGTAAATAAGAAAGATGGGTCCCGGAGGATGTGTATTGATTACAGGGAATTGAACAATGTGACAATAAAGGACAAGTACCCACTTCCTCGAATCGATGACCTCTTTGATCAGCTTGGTGGATCTCGAGTCTACTCAAAGTTGGACTTGCGGAGTGGTTATCATCAGATTAAGGTTCGGGGGTCTGATGTTCCGAAAACAACTTTTCGAACCCGTTATGGACATTATAAATTCATGGTGATGCCCTTCGGTGTGACTAATGCTCTAACTACCTTCATGAGATTAATGAATCCGGTATTCTTTGACTATTTGGACAAGTTCGTGGTAGTCTTTATTGATGACATCCTGATATATTCCAAGGATGAGGAAGAGCATGCAGAACACCTGAGGATTGTTCTAGAGACCTTGAGGCAACATTAGTTATATGCCAAATATAGTAAGTGCCAGTTTTGGCTGTCTAAAGTGGCTTTTCTGGGGCACATAGTTTCAGGAGAAGACATATCAGTTGATCCAGAAAAGGTGGCTGCAGTGGAGAAATGGCCTGTCCCCAGGTCAGTTTTAGAGATTCGAAGTTTCTTAGGATTGGCTGGCTATTACATGAAGTTCATCAAGGATTTCTCTAAGATTGCGGCACCACTTACTTACCTGACTAAGAAGGATGTTGCTTATGTTAGGTCTGAGGAGTGTCAGCATGCATTTGAGGAGTTGAAGAGAAGGTTGACTACTGCGCCAGTTCTGATAATTCGAGATCGTTCTGGAGGATTTGAGATTTTCTGTGATGCCTCTGGTAAAGGGCCTGGATGTGTCCTACATCAGCATGGACGTGTGGTAGCTTATGCCTCTAGACTTCTGAAGGTGCATGAGCTAAACTACCCTACACATGACTGGAGTAGGCAGCCGTGATTTTTGCCCTAAAGCTGTGGAGACACTTTTTGCTAGGGGAGCATGTCAAGGTGTACACCGACCACAAGAGTTTGAAGTATGTATTCACTCAGAAGGAGCTCAACACGAGACAACGTCGGTGGCTTGAGCTGATGGCAGAATATGATCTTGATCTCCAGTATCACCCTGGAAAGGTGAATGTGGTCCCAGATGCACTCAGTAGATATCCAGCTGTAATGATGTTGACCTCTCAGCCTCAGCTCCAGTGGGTCCTGCGACAGATGGAGATAGAGGTTGTTCTTCCGGGCATCAAAGCAGCCATGTTAAACTTGCAGGTCCAGTCCGATCTGGTGGATCGGATCAAGACCGCACAGTTAGGAGATAAAAAGATAAGGAGAATTCGAGAGCAGGTAGAGGCCGGACTTCGAACCGACTTCCACATTCACGAAGATGGCTCCCTTAGATTCGGATCACGGCTATGTGTGTCGGCTGGTGCTATCCGAGAGGAATTGCTTAAAGAGGCCCATAGCTCCCCCCCTATTCCATTCATCCAGGCGGGACAAGGATGTATCACGACCTGCGACAACATTACTGGTGGCATGGGATGAAACGTAGTATAGCCAGAAGTGTGGCCTCGTGTTTGTTCTGTCAGCAGGTGAAGGCTGAACATCAAAGAGTTGCAGGTTTGTTGCAGCCTCTCCCCATTCCTGAATAGAAATGGCAACATGTGACGATGGATTTTGTGACTGGGCTACCCCGTATACCCAAGGGAAATGACGCAATTTGGGTATTCGTTGATCGCTTGACCAAGTCTGCAGATTTCATTCCCTTCCGGGTTGGATATTCTACCGAGCATTTAGCTCGAAGATACATGGAGGTAAAACCCCTTCGTCACCCTTACATCCTCTATACTTGGTAGTGTGAGGTGTTTGACACAATCTTCCTTGCAGGAGATCGTGAGGCTTCATGGAGTTCCTGTTTGTATTATCTCTGATCGGGACACCAGATTCACCTCACATTTTTGGAGAAGTTTGCAGTCTAGTTTGGAGACTCATCTCAAGTTTAGTACCGCATATCATCCCCAGACAGATGGGCAATCTGAGCGAGTAATCCAGATCCTCAAGGACATGTTGAGGGCGTGCATGTTGGACTTTAAGGGATCCTGGGAAGATCATTTACACCTGGTGGAGTTTGCTTACAACAATAGTTATCAAGCAAGCATTAGAATGGCACCGTTTGCTGCTCTCTATGAGGAAGTGTAGATCGCCTCTAAGCTGGGACGATGTTGGGGACCGTGAACTCTTAGGACCTAATTTGGTGGTGAAAGCGATCGATGTAGTTCGGACAGTCAAGGAGAATCTTCATATCGCTCAGGATCGCTATAAGCATTGGGCAGATACAAAGAGGCATCCATTGGAGTTTCAGCCAGGTGATTACGTGTTCTTGAAGATCTCCCCGACGCGTGGTGCGATTCGATTTGGTAGACGAGGGAAGTTAAGCCCGTGGTTCATTGGTCCATTCGAGATCTTGGCTCGTATTAGTGAGGTTGTCTATCGCCTTGCCTTACCTCCATCCCTTGAAGGCGTCCATGATGTGTTCTACGTATCTCAGCTTCAGAAATATGTGGGAGACCCTAGTCACCTCGTGGACTTCTTAGAGATTGAAGTGCGTCCCGACCTGACTTACAAACAGCAACCAGTGGCCATCCTGAATCGGAGGCAGAAAATACTAAAGAAGAAGGCCATTAATCTAGTAAGGGTTATATGGCAACAAGAGTCCCCTGGTGAGTCCACCTCGGAGCGTGAGGACGAGATGAGAGACAGATATCCTCACCTGTTTATGTAAGTATCTTACCCCAGTATCAATATCTCTTTTGTTAATCTTAAGTGCAAAATTTTGTGAGGACCGTGGTGTAGGGTATTATATAGAGAAGCTCCTGAAATTTAGTAGTATTTCTTTAGTAGATTAGGACCCTTACACATCGAAAGTTCGTGGACAAACTTTATTTTAAGGAGGGTATGGTGTCATAGCCTGTTTAGCCCTATACGGCGACTGATACGGTAGTCCTCTACGCGCGAGTAGAGGAATTATAATGAGTTGATAAGATGTGATTTGGCGTGTATGTGGCTCGTGGCAGTCGTGTAATTCTGTGAAAAGTGTAGGGGTATTTTGGTCATTTGGCAATATAGGTAGAAGTGTGTGTAGAGTAAAGGTGGGTGTGTTAAGTAATGTCATACTTGTAATTTTAAAGGAGTGGGTTAGTGAGAGAGGGGCTAGTGTGAAAAGGGATGGGGTTTAGTGGCATGCTCGTAAATTTTTAGGAAGGTCAGGGGCAAACCGGTCTTTTTAACTAAAACTGCTGTGGGTGCATACTAATGTTGTATGTGCATAAAGTAATGGCAAACTTGTAAATACTTGAAACTTGAGGAGTAATTTTGGAAGGGTATTATAGTCATTTTGGGGTGTGCATGGTTATCCTAAAGAAGAATCTAGAGCTAGATAGTTGTAGGAATTTCTAAACTCTTCTTTATTTTTCTTTTTTCTTTTCTTTTTCATCCTTATCTCTCCCTCTCCCTCCTAAGGCATGGCCGAACCCCTCTCCCCCTCTTTCCCCTCCATCAAAGCTTCAAAACCCTAAATTTTATTTCCAAAATTTTTCATGAAAACCCTAGAGGAAGAGAAGAGAGAAAGAAAGAGACTTGTTTGAGGTAGGATTCTAACGTTGGTTTGGGAATTTTTATTTAGGGTTATGAGGATGCTTTGATGTTATTTTGATTGCCTATGCTCTTGATTTCATGGATTATATGTGTAATAGATTAAAAAGATGACATTTTTCTTGGTTTCTCTTAGCTAATCACCCTTCCCCTGAAATCTAGATTTCTTGTTGTGTGTTTCTCCTTCAGTTTTGATCTCTGTAGTTTGATTCACTTTCTGGAAAAAATATGTATTTATAGATCTTGAAGTCCTAACCCAAATTCATATAAAATTTGTCATATGTCGAGTTCAATAATTAGGAGTAAACATTCATTGTTACAACATGTCTGGAAATCTGTCAAACTGAACACAGTTTAGAAAAATGAAGATTTGTACCTGCAAACTCTACGGAATTTGATGATCTTGGTCTTGTTGGAAAGTTAACAAGTTTATCTAAAATTTCATCAGAGTACTTATATGTTGAAATACTGGCTGCAACATGCTTAAAATTGGCTTTCAATACATGCCCAGAATTCTGTCTGAAAAACTGTCTGGACATGCTGCACCAATTAATTCGCTATAAATTACTCAGTCCACATTAATGCATGAAATTTTATGGGTGAACCCACGACTAGTATATCTCTAACTTTCATTCAGTAAGTTTTGTCAAATTCACAAAATAAAATGGTGAAATATGCTGATCTTTTGGCTGTTCCGGCAAGTTTCAGCAAGTTGGGCTGTTTTGGATGAACATGAAATTTGGGTGATTGTTAATTTTCCATACCAAAATACATGAATGATGTTGACGTCCATAAGAAAGTTTGTACATGCTATTGTTATTAAGTTTTGGTGTTGTGACAATGTTCATTTTATGATGCGCGCCATATGTTTGTTAAAATGCCCAAATGAACTTGAGATTGAAGAAACTCGGGAAATGGCCATTATATCGTGTGTGCCATGTAATACCTTTGAGAAATGTATGCTCATTGAAGATCATGATACATGACATGTCAACTGGGATGTCTCGAACTTCCCTAAGGCAGGTGAGCGTCCTGGTATGGGGATGTGTGAAGTTTGGGTATAACTTAACTATAAGGGGCTGGACTGAGAAGTTGGGGAAAGCGATATGTGATATGTGATACTTATTTCTCACTCGCCTTTACCGGGAGTGTAGGGGACATACGGAGTTGTGTTATTAGGTGGAGAGCCTGACTCCTGCCAGGGACGGGGGAGCTGAGAGGCCCGGCGTACAGTGCCTATGTCCACTGCGTCGTGTGCTATGTTCACCCCAAATTTGGGGTGAGGTCCAGGCCCTTATCTTTAGGTGATACCCAGGCTTCCAAAGAGTCACTAACATCTGCTAGCTAATGAAATTTATATGTGTTGTTGTTGCACACTTGTGTGTTGTACTCTTCACTTTGGTTACTTGTACTCCTATTGTCTTTACACTCATAACCCTAAGTGATTACCCCCACCCTGGTTAGATTCCTACTGGGCACGTTTTGACATGCTCATTTTACTTTTCAGGTCTTGAGCAGGTGACACCAGAGCAGAATCTCACTCAGGAGATTCCTTAGACGTGAGTTGACTTGGGGAGACCACTCTTTTTTGGCTGTGTTGTGTAGTGTGAGTTGAGTCGAGTGGTGAGGGAGTTGTCTTTTGTAGCTGTTATATATGTTGGTGGCTTGTTGTGCTTCTCATGTATACTTAAGACAGTTCCACTTTGTACTTGACGCTGGTGTGTAGTTCTCTCTTTGACTATGTAGTTCTGTGGTTATGTACCTTCTGTGATGACAGTATGTTTTGCTTCCTTATATATATATGTGATGTATGATCCCAGCATTCGAAGTAGCATGCTTTTTATGTGTTTTCTTTTCACGCTTGGTGTATGTAACGACTGCTTTTCATGTATCTGGATTTAATATAATATAATATATGTTTTGGTGGATTTTCTCCTCATGTGTGGTTTTCGTCTCCGTAGATTTCATTTTCGATCGATTCGTCGTATTTTCTCGCTTCTTCCTTAGGATTGTCGATTTCGAAGTATGTCAATTGTGACGGACTTCATAACGGTCGTATCTAACTGTTAGATCAAGCATAGGATTCTTAGGAATCGATCCCGGGGGCCCCGCGCTCCGTATCGGAACTTTTGGTGCTCATTAGCCGGTATGAGAAGGGGCACCGACCGACTAGATGACGATCCAGTCGGTCGGTAATCCTTCTTGGACCGACTAGTTAGCTTTCTAAATTTCTCAGGAGTTACTGTTTATCGTTAGTCGGTCTAAGAACGTTGGTTGACCGACTAGGTTGCAAACTAGTCGGTCAGCAATGCTTCTTGAACCGACTAACACATCATCTAAATTTTACTATCAGTACTGTTCATTCTTAGTCGGTCTAAGTTCATCTTTCGACCGACTAGTTGTTAAACTAGTCGGTTAAGTTTTGTACTCAGACCGACTAATTCTTGGTTCTACTGTACAGTCGAGTTACTGTTTACTCTTAGTCGGTCTAAGAACGTTCATCGACCGACTAGATGCCAAACTAGTCGGTCAGTACTTGTTCATGGACCGACTAACTCTAGAATCCTATTTTCGTTCAGGAGTTACTGTTTGCACTTAGTCGGTCTGCGTTGGGTCGACGCGACCGACTAGTTGCCAAACTAGTCGGTCAGTGGTTGCTCTTTGACCGACTAACCAGTGTTAAAACCCTAATTTCTGGGCAGCCGCCAGCTCAACCTATTTATGCCCAACCCAAACGACTTCTTCTTCTCCAACACGACCCAAAACCCTAAAATCTCCCCCCTTCAGCCCCCATCTTCCTCCAAGCTCCATTTCTTCATTCCAAGCCTCAAATCCATCATCCAAACCATCCATTCACTCCATCTACCTCTCATCTTCCCCAAAATCTCATCAAAACCCATCAAAATCCCCAAATCCCCTAAAACCCTAATTCTACCAAACTTCTCCAATCTTTTCCAGATCTGATCCTAGGGTTCCCCGGAGTGTTTCTTCCGTCTCCTCTTGGTAAGAAATCGTTCTACCGTTATTTTCATAACTTATTGATAATTTTGGTGAAACCCTAATTAATTCCATGTGTTGGTGTTTGTTTCCCCCTTAACAGCGACTTCCCCCGTAGATAGCATCCGTGTGACGAAGTGGTCGTCATCCCCGGTGCTAGGCAAGTGAAACTTGCCACTTAGGGTTTGGGCCATGTTTTAGGCCATTTTCTTATAGTAGGCGTAAAAGAGGCTAGGCGACGAAATGATACTCGCCTAGGCGCAAATTGGGGAACTAGCTTGACAACGAAGCTAGTTCCGACATTTAGCATGTTGCACAATTACCATGTCATGTTTACTTTCATTAACGGTACGCAAGTTAAATGTCATGTCATTGCATTCCTTAAGTGTTTCTGTAATTGCGTAGCTTTGCTACAAATGCTTGTGTTCCTGGCTCGTGTTCCAGAAGCGGGCCATGTGTTGGTTGATAGCCAATGCCCGAATTGCGTGTTTCCGGCTAGGTGCACCCCTACGCCAAATGTTTAATAATGCGAGCTCATGTGCGGGGCAACCCCGGCTCACTTGCTGAGCTCATGTGCGGGGACCCTGGCTCCATTACGTGTGGGTATTGGGGGTAAGAGTTAAGCGACCAATCAACTGGGAGTCTGCCCGATCAGCAACTGCAGTGGTAAGGCGTAAACTCTTGGGTTTGGGGTAGTTGTTAAGCGGCCAATCAGCGAATGTAAAACCATTCAGCTGTAAGGCGTAAACAATCTACAAAACAACGTGAATAGTGAATTGATTGAGATTGATAGTAGCGTGGCTACTCTTGTCTTGTCTTGTCTTGTCTTGTCTTGCCCCGATAATTGTTCCCTTGTACAAAATTGTCTTGCCATGTTTTAATTATGCACTCATGTTATAACTGTCATGTCATTCATGCTAAACTGCTAGGTTGCTAGTTGCCTTACTTTCAGTTTCCTTGCTCAAGTCTTTTAGACTTGCTGACATGTGCCCCTTTACTCTTTTGGGTGACACATGTTAGATCCTGAGCCCGAGTACCTCGTTGAGGACGAGGTGTTTGCTGACGCCGAGCCCGAGCTTGTGTTTGACGGGGAGTACGTGGACACTGGGGACCAGTCCTAGTGTCTTCGTTGTGTTTTACTTTTGTTAGACAGTTGTTTTATTATCGGTGCGTTGCACCCATACTTTGTTATGTCATTGCTCTTGTTGGCCTTGTTCTGGGCCTTTAGACTCTTTTCTTTTAGCCTGGTGGATTTTCTGGATGTTGGACTTTTGTTGATGTTGGACAATTTGTGAGATGTGGAATTTTATTTCAGTCTCGCCTCGTGTTATTATTGTTATTCTGTTGTGGTTACAGGGACCTGTTTATGTATTGTGGACGCTTATCGGGTTTGGGGCTTCGCAGCTCCACTCTCGTGCGGACCTTTTCACGTCTCGCCTCCATTTTAGGGAAGCGGGTCGTGACAGTGTAACACCGTGGCTTGTCAGGCTCCATCCTCCCTTTTCCCGGTATGGGACGTCATATAAGGTATATGTGAGAATGGTGCATGACAGATGTTGACCCATTAAAGGGCATGAAGTAGTCCAGGAGCAATCTAGGAGGTGGTTGTTCGGGACCACTCATGGGATTCTTTATCTCCTCCATCGTTTCGAGGGCTTGTCTCCTCCTTTCGGCGTTGAGTCTCCTTGCGATGGCTTCAATATCTGGGTCTAGGAGACGCAGATCCGCAATGCCGTGAGATCTGTTGTGCATGCAAAAGAGTCACACCAAAGAGAGACGTCAAAGCACCAAGAATCAATGGGAAAAAGAGAGATACGAGCAAAAATAAACAAAAAATACGTAGTCTCTCGGTAAAGACTAAAAACCAATATCAGCATCCTCAACAACAGCGCCAAAAAGCTAATCGTTGTCCAAACGACGCTCATAATAATACTGCAGCGCACGGGTCGTGTGCAGTGCTGACAGGTCGAACACAAGGAGGTGGTCAGTGAGTACCGATTTTGAGTCTTTGTTCGAAAGCTACGCGATCGTAATGATGGTTGTTTGTTGAAATAGGAATATGGTGAATCAAAAGATAAAAGCTCTAGAGCATGGGGAATCCCTGCCATTGGACTAAGGTTAGGGTTAGACTAGTAATCAACCGGTTGCTGGACTAATTAGCACTCGGGAGAGGTCGTGTGACCTAAGGGCATTCGCCTATCTCCCACTGTCGTGATGCTTAATAGGTTATTTCCTTATGTCATGTCCTACCCCCCCGTTGTTGCGATGCAATAATAGGCCAACACAACCTACACCGATGTCATCTCTCACTGATGCATTGATGTACGTTGGACACATTACGCTCGATGAACATTCCCAATCTTCCTCCCACACACAGTGGCGTTCGAGGATTAGACATACATTGGGAGGGCTCTAATCGGCGCCCGACTCTCGTTAGCCACACCGATAGTATGGATCGTCCTAGGGATCGGATCCCCGGATTGGTCCCGATTTTCACCGACAGCCAATCCGATCGCCCCGAAGGGAGGGAGTCGAATCTACGACGATAATAATCATCCAACACATAGCCCTAATCTCAATTAGCCCAGCAACTAAGCTAATCAAATCATCCAACCCATAGCCCTAATCCAACGTGGTTCATCCCATTGCCCTAGAAGAAAACTAGTCAATATGGGTTGTTTCTAGCAATGGGTAAGCAATAAAAGCCATGGGTTCAGCTTAGATTAGCAATGAATAATAAAACATAGCAACAATAACAAAAAGAATGAATTTCAATTCAGAAAAGCTAAGTTATCACAAGAAAAATCAATAAAAACAACTGAAATAACAAGATACTAGAGTTAGAAATTCTTACAAAACCTTCCCAAAGCCCTAGAAAATAGCTAAAACTGATAAATGAGAAGATCCTCGTGCATGAGGAAGAAGGCAGCTTAAATACATGCCCCAAATGACCAAAAGCCCCTTAAAACGTGCACTAAAAGCCTCAGGAAACCAATCCGATGCGAGCGCGTCAGAAACGACACAGTCACATCACTTTCTGGCGCATACGGGCTTCAGCGACATAGTCGCGTCACTAAAGGGTGCGGCCGTGTGGAATCAGGGTTTACGGCCGCGTTGATTACGACGCGGTCGCATCGCTTGGCTTTAGTCTTCAGAAAAGCATGGCCGCATCCTCTTTTTTTGCACGGGCCATGTCGAATTCAAATCTTCAATCCTACTCCTTAGCGACGCGGCCGTTTGGTGGTCTTCAGCGCGACCGCGTGGATGCATGTTTTGGGGCTCATGGACGTGGCCGTGCAAATCTGTGTCACGCGACCGCATGGATCTTCTTCCAAATGCACATTGGCGCGACCGCGTAGATAAGGATGACGCGGCCGCGTGGGTCTCTGTTGCTCACAACATTCTTCTCCCTTGCACAATTTGATCCACCGGCTTCGCTCCTTTTGCCTCTTTGCACTAGAATCTCACCATATGGTCCTTAAAAAGCACATATTTCTTGCAAATCACAAGAGGGACCATAAAAGCAAAAGAGAAGACAAATACGGAGAAAACAGAGAGGAATGGGGCATGGAACGATGTAAAACATGCATGAAAAAGAGGAAACAATTATATATAATAAACACTCATCAGTTTCCTACCGGGTCACGCGTTGACGTGTCACATCTATATTTTTTTGGTTCAGAGGTAGAGACTCCAGAGCAGACTCGTGGTTAGCAGAGCCTTCCATCTACTGAGGTACAGATGGAGACTGATGGAGACTTAGTACACTTAGATTTTCCCGGGGTAGATTAGAGGGTGCGTTGTACCGGGTGTGGACCCTTTTTGGTTTCTTTTGAGGGTTGAGGTTTTCTTTTTTACTTTTCCCCCTTTTGTACTTTTATACCCATGTATAGATCGCAGTATGTATGATGTACTCGGTTCATATGATGTTAGGTTTAGTATTTCCTTTTTTAGTAATTGTGGATTTTAAATTTTGTTGGAGCACTGTTCTTTACTTTACTTTTCAGTACTATTCCAGTACGTCGTAGTAGCCTGCATGTCTAGTTTTATTTAATCACAATTAATGCTCAGTAGTATTTGGATGTTAGGGGCTCGAAGCCCAGTATCTGAATACTACGGTAGCCTTGTCTGCTTCGTATCTTCCGTATTTGGTAGAGCGGGGCGTGACATCACCAAACTTTAGAGATCCTCCGTATGCAATGCGAACTTCACCTCATCCAACGTGGGTGAGTTTTGCCATTTAACGTCGACCCTACAAACTTGGAATACACTGGAGCAAGAGAACAAAATAACGACATGCATGTTGCTCATCCTCTATCACACTCCATAATTTACGTAGGTCCATTACTATACGGTCCATCTCGTCAACGTTGTTCCACAACGAGGTGTCCCTTTTCATTCTAGAAGCGTTGCCATAATTGCAACCTTCGTCCAATGGGTGTCTTGGTCAATTATTAAGCTTCAAGCATCCTCCATAGGTCGCTTACGACCTCCACATCGGCAAATTACTGAAGGATCTTATCCTCTAAGGATTGTATGATCTTGCTGATGGCTTTAAGCTCCATCCTTCACTTGTTATACACCGTTGCATTACATGGCATGTATGTATCACATATGGCACCGTAAACTCCCTAGCGCTTTAGCAAAGCCACCATATTTTGTTGCCACATACCATAGTTGTCCTGGCCATTAAGCCTCTCTAATTTGTATGAACACTCGGTCGTCTCCTCACATGAACAAGATGTCATCGCGGCACTATACTTTTTCGTAAATCGGAAGCTTTAATACTACTTGTTGGAACCCCAACGGAAGCCCACACATGGCACTTGTTGGATTACACACAACCTACAATGCATGGAAACGGTGGCCAAACAATCTGGAGCCCAATTCAACCGAGTTGTCACCTAGGTTCTACAACACACACAAAACCAAACACCTCACGGACACATTAGAGAATCGGCACCAACAACCAACCCTCTAGACGATCTTGTGATAGACAATGCATGCACGTGAAATCAATACGAAACTAAGCGCGCACAAAAGAAGGGAAGGGTATTTACCCTCACCTCCAACAATTGTTGTCAAAGTAATGTTCGTGAAACAAGTCTAAGGTAATTGCGGAGAGTTCTACTACGGAAAGTGATGCAACTGGAAAAATAATTGGTTCGAGTTTCCAGGCTACCCACGCCGACCACCTCACCCCGATCCACAAGCCCGCACGCGCCTCTCTTCGCCCAACCGCAACCCCATCACAGTCAGTCGCTGCTCGGACCTCATTTCGGTCTCATGCATAAACCTTCGGAGCTGAGAGAACAAAAATGGCTTCACTTAATCGTTTAAGTGAGTCAGAACCTAAACCAGAGATTGATCCAATACCGCAGTCAGCACCTGACTCAGCGTTGTTATGAGATAGAGACAAAACTTGACCTAGCACTGCAACCTGAGCCAGAGCCTTCTTTAGAGCCATCAGTTGAGCCTGTGTCAGAATTGCCAAAAGAAGCAACGCTGATTCGAATTGAGCACATCGAATTTGTTATCACAGGTCCTCCTCCCCTAACCAACAAGCATGTGTTGGACGCTTTTCAATCTTTCATGAATTGGGAGAAATTATCGATGGATGTGTGTCTCTGCCCATCTGCATCGCATCGTATTACAATTTAAGGTTCGTGGACGCATGCAGAGGACTACTGATTCATGCTCAGCCGTGCTACATTTGCCGTCCTTCGTTAGGAGGTGAAGTTCTCAAACCGGAAAGAATGATAGAGATCGGATTCAAAGAGTTCAATTTTGAAAGTTTTTTATTTATTTGATAGAGTTTAAGTCATTAGAGAAATCTCATTAGTTGAGTCTTTTTTTTGTTATTATGAGAGTTTTAAAACTATTCATATCTTCTTCTGTCTTGCATCCTACGATCACAAGGGTCACCTAAAAAGTTCCACTGTTGTGTTATTTGGTGCAATATTCGTGGAAATATAGAGCGATACTCAATCAAGAACCATTCAAACTCTTTTATTTAGAAATAAACAAGGTATTGACCAGCAGTTGTTCTCTGCTCTAGTCCCAACACCCAGGGCCACCGAAAAACACAACTTTGTCACCACCAATTTGATAACAATCTTCTTTGTCTTGAAGTATGCCAGGAGCTCGTGGATCATAAAATTCGCCCGTTTCAGATATTAACTGGATATGTCTCAATGATGCCGCTCTCCCTTCGCCTTCCTTGGGGAAATGACCACTGCCCATGGGGGGGCTCTTCTGACCCTTGTGGTTGCCGGCCACCCCACCCCATTGAACGATGGATGCAGGCCTGATAAGCTTGTGAAAAGTGACTTTGGCCAATATCCTACTGGCTTGTCTCCGTCGGGGCCAGCGTGCAACCACCAGTCTCCAGTTTGTGGGTTCTGTCATGAAGTAGAAGATATTACTTGATCAATACAGTAAGTTGAATTTGTTACAGGATGCTCACCTTGGATATTTTGAGTGTGATATAGCGTTGTTCCCCGTTGTATGCTGATAGTGGTCTGGTCTGATTCTAGTTCCTGGCACGTATTTCGACGATTTATCCAGGACGAATCCTTTGCAGGCAAGATTGACACATCCCGTCTTATACTGAGAATCCGCCTAAATTGTAATCCAGTTCAAAGATATGATGCCGTTTATATGTGCATTTATATATAATTGCACATGCATGAACATGTTTTATTACTTACAGTCCAAGCTACAAAAAAATACGTGTCACGGTCCCCATACACTTGTGGATATACCTGAAATATCAATCACTGATAGATGAAAACCTTTGGATGGAGCCGTAATATCACACACACTTGACAAACACTAACCAATCACATTTGGTTAGCGTTTTTAAGTCCTCGGGCCACTTACATGCCAACCAGCACTTATTACGTTGAAAGCATCCGGGAAGCTGCGGACTCCATTCACAAGCCAAAGCATGGCTGCGCTTGCTTGATTGGGTCCAACTTTGGGTAAGCCATACACGTTCAATGTTGCTTTAGCGCCGTAATATTCCCCGTCTGGCTCTCGCATCACTGCCCACTGTATATATATGTAGAAGAATTGATTAGAGTGCTATATAATTAGTTTAGATGAAATGAGAATATATAACCAAGTTCGAAAGCCATGTCGACACTTGCTTACATGTTCAATAAAGGGTCCGTCATCAGCAGGTTGAATAGAAGAGTTCCATGCTGCCAGGTCCGTCATGCCAAATCTTTCAGGGGGGAATGAAGTGTTTGATGCCGATTTTGCCACATTACGCGCATACGAAGCGGATGCATTCTGCATGAAAATAGCCCAGTCTGATTCATCAGCAATGCTCAAACAAGATTATTATGATCCTACATGCATGCATGCATGTATTCTGAAGTAAGAAAATCTTATGTTACAAGAAAACTTTTGTAGATTTACACCAACACGTTTGAAATACCTGTAATTTGTCTGAAGAGGCCACCCATCTACCTTCCAGTGGCCAACTGAGAGCAGCAAGGCAAAGGATTGCCAATATCATTTGGGCCATGACTGCGACTGAGAGACTTGGGAGAAAGAGTGTCCCCTCCCTGGCTCTTTTTATACTCGCTCTTGTTCTATTTTGCCATCATTTCAATTTGCCTCTTAATTATTGTTAGGGTTGAATTTCTGCTGATATTTGTTGGCATTAGTGGCACTATAGATGGAGAGTTCTGTTTGAGGAATCAGAAGTGTTTTTGAGCAGATTGAGCAGTAATGTTGAACATAATGTCGTTCAACAAAATGTTCAACATTCGGGATCTGGATTTCTGGTTCGTATGCAGAAACGTTGCTTTGGTTTCAGATCCGATTTGCTGCCTAAAATGACGGGGATTCTGAATTGATTGTGGAATATCTGCTTGAGAGATTTTTGGAAAGCCCTTCCTAAATCTGTTGCTAAATTGAAGGCAAGTTGGGTTGAAATAGAAAGAGAATATCTTGCAGATTTGTTGGTTGGAAAGATTGATTGCTGCAGATCTTTTATTGTTGCTATTTCCAGAAGATTTGAAAGAATCATTTCCTATCTTGGTTCAGTTAATTGTGGGTGAGCTGGAGATATATTTGGAAGCTATTATCTCTCGTTATTATTGTTGATTCGGTTGGAAAGAATCATTATTGTTGCAATTGAAGATCTGTTGAAGATATAATTGGAAGTTGCTATTTCTCGGGATTTGTTATTGAATTTGTTAGAGAGATTTTCGCCCGCAAATATTGGTTGGAAGATCTTGTTGAAGATATTGTGGAACCACTTGCCCGAAGTGATTCCTTAATTTGTGGGCTGCCGATTCTGCACTGGATTTAGCGAGCGTCCTTCCTTATCTACTCCGTAATTGAGGGGGAGCGGCGTATTAAACGGGTGTGGGGTTTTGCGGCGATGCACGGCTTTCACGAAAGTTTTTGAAGAACTTCGGGAGGAGGCTGACGGCTACGTACGTAGGATCAAGGGAGTTGATCTAGTCGGTTGTGCAAGGGGAGCTTGCGGGCAAGGGGAGCTTGCCGAGAATACTCCATGGGTTGGTAGAGACCACCCATCACGGTTTGTATTGAGGG
This sequence comes from Scilla litardierei, assembly GCA_030789695.1. Classification (NCBI taxonomy): domain Eukaryota; kingdom Viridiplantae; phylum Streptophyta; class Magnoliopsida; order Asparagales; family Asparagaceae; genus Scilla; species Scilla litardierei. The sequence goes on along the minus strand of CM061137.1, from coordinate 9,346,978 downwards.
GGAGGTTGTTCCTCCTAATAGAATCGCGATAATTAGTGATTGTACTCATTGATTATTTTAGTGGAGTATTCTGATTTTCTGGGCGTGGCCCCGCAGATGTAGGTGTGCGCACCGAACTGCGTTACCAAGTCTTGAGTGTCTCTGATTGGTTTGTGTTGTTCTTTTGGCTTTATTGTTTATTACTACGTACTGAACTCTCAATTGGTATCAGAGCAGGTCACCCGTGTTTCTTTGTTAACAAAGAAGGTGTGATCTTGGATTTTAGTACTTGAATCATGGCTACACGAGAAGGTGCCTCCGTTGTTCGTCCTCCACTGCTCACTGGTACAAACTACACTTACTGGAAGTCTCGGATGCGTATATTCATCAAGTCCATTGATGAGAAGGCCTGGATCGCTGTCGTTGAGGGATGGACACCGCCGATCGAAATTGACAAAGATGGCAAAGAACACCTCAAGCCGGCAAGAGACTGGAGTCGGATTGAAGAACATGCGGCCTTGTGCAATTCTAAAGCAACTAATGATATTTTTTCGGCTGTAGATGAAGAGCAGTTCAAGCTGATCTCCACATGTGAGTATGCCAAAGAAGCATGTGATATTCTCTAAAATGTTCATGAAGGAACAAGTACCGTAAAAGCTTCCAAACTCCAGATGCTAGCTTCTCAGTTTGAAAATCTAAGGATGTATGACAACGAGACTGTTGCCGAATTCAATGGGAGGTTGAGAGATATAGCCAATCAGGCCTTCCAGCTTGGGAAGAAATATTCTCAAAAGAAGTTAGTTGAGAAAACCTTGAGATCTCTTCCAGACAAATTCTCGGCCAAAGTTGCAGCCATTGAGGAGGCCAGAAATACGTCCACCATAAGGCTGGATGAACTTATGGGGTCACTTCAGACCTATGAAATGAATCTGAAGCAGAAGAACGTGGACAAAGTAATGGCCCTGGACAAAGTAATGGCCCTGAAAGTAGAAACTAGAGATGTCTTTAAAGAAGATGAATCGGGTGTAGATGAGGATATTACCGTGTTGACTAAAAACATCAGTAGAATGTTGAAGAAGATCAGTAATAAAGGGCAAAAGAAAGGAAAAGGGATGCAGTGTAGAGTATGTAAAGGATTTGGGCATATACAGGCTGAATGTGCAAACACTCTGAAGAAGAAAAAAGGGAAGTCATCGACTAGTACCTGGAGTGAAGATGAGTCTAATGGGGGGTGCTGAAGATGAGGAAATCACCAGAAATTACATTGCCCTCGCAGCCTCTCAGAAGAAGCGACCTGATTACAACATTAGCAGCCATGTTGAATCTGATGTTACAACATTACATACAACATCAGCCAACAAATCAAACAGTGTCAGATCCAGTGTTACAACATCAGGTTCAACATCTTCCACAACTTCTACAACTGAATCTGAGTCTGAAGTTGATAGCCATGAGGAAGTTAGTGACGATGATATCCGAAAAGCATACCAGATGATGTTTGAGAAGTGGGTGCAAATCTGCAATATCAACAAAGTCTTGAAGGTGGAGAATGAAAGACTGAAGAAAGAGAAGGAGGAGGTCAAAATCAAATGTCTGAAAGTTGAGGAAAACTGTAGAGAATTGGAAAGCAACTTTAGAAATGTTCTTCTCAGGGCAGAGAAAGCTGAAAGCACTTTGGATAAGTGGAATTCTGGAAAAGCAAAGCTGGATGATATCTTGAACATGGGTAAGACTTCAGGAGATCATACCGGAGTAGGATACAATAGAGGGGCCTTCGATAATGTGTCTGCTGAAAGAAGAAGTCAAGTTACCAAAGAACTTGAAAGAATGGGCCAACACAAGGGCCATGATCAGAAGAAGAGGCAGATTGGAGGTATAAAAGGTGCTCGTTCTGTGTGCAGTTACTGCAAGTTCATAGGCCATACTGAGAGAGACTGCTTCAGTCGCATGCGACATTGGTCAGAAGTAAGAAATGTTAGACACCCTGATATGAAGATGAAGAAGAGATGGGTCAGGAAGACTGAATTATACAGCAAGAACACTACAGCTTCAGAGAAAGCACTTCATGTTGTGACTAATGTTGTAACATTAGATACAACACAGAATAATGTTGCTGCAGATGTTATGACACCAGACTCGACATCTCCCCTCGACAATCACTGTGAGCAACCTGCACCAAAGTCTCATGAATCTTCCTCCAGAATTATCAGAGTGCTATCTCGTCACTCTGCTTACTGCTCTTCCTCCGCCGGTGCCAATGAATCTTCGCATGTACCTTCTGTCAACACCGCCGATGTTTTCAATTCTCCAACTACTTTTCGGCCCCTCAGAGCTCGACTTCTACCCTGGACATCATTTCATGCGTCACCCTACTGTTAGATGTGAGGTATAGTGCTCTTCCTTTTATTCCGCTGTGCCTGAGGATTTATTTGCTAATAAGAGAGACAGAGGTGTCTTCGGGATGTGTCTCGGTTGAGTGTTTCTGAATTTTGTATGTCTCTTCTGAGATGATCACTGCTCAAGTTGTTCTAGTAAGGGGGAGAATGTGGTTTGGATTATTGTGGCTCAAAGGGGGAGAATGGTGTGCTTGGTTGGTGCTTGCTTTGGGTTGTGCTACATAATGTCAAAGGGGGAGATTGTTAGGGTTGAATTTCTGCTGATATTTGTTGGCATTAGTGTCACTATAGATGGAGAGTTCTGTTTGAGGAATCAGAAGTGTTTTTGAGCAGATTGAGCAGTAATGTTGAACATAATGTCGTTCAACAAAATGTTCAACATTCGGGATCTGGATTTCTGGTTCGTATGCAGAAACGCTGCTTTGGTTTCAGATCTGATTTGCTGCCTAAAATGACGGGGATTCTGAATTGATTGTGGAATATCTGCTTGAGAGATTTTTGGAAAGCCCTTCCTAAATCTGTTGCTAAATTGAAGGCATGTTGGTTGAAATAGAAAGAGAATATCTTGCAGATTTGTTGGTTGGAAAGATTGATTGCTGCAGATCTTTTATTGTTGCTATTTCCAGAAGATTTGAAAGAATCATTTCCTATCTTGGTTCAGTTAATTGTGGGTGAGCTGGAGATATATTTGGAAGCTATTATCTCTCGTTATTATTGTTGATTCGGTTGAAAAGAATCATTATTGTTGCAATTGAAGATCTGTTGGAGATATAATTGGAAGTTGCTATCTCTCGGGATTTGTTATTGAATTTGTAGAGAGATTTTCGCCCGCAAATATTGGTTGGAAGATCTTGTTGAAGATATTGTGGAACCACTTGCCCGAAGTGATTCCTTAATTTGTGGGCTGCCGATTCTGCACGGGATTTAGCGAGCGTCCTTCCTTATCTACTCCGTGATTGAGGGGAGCAACGTATTAAACGGGTGTGGGGTTTTGCGGCGATGCACGGCTTTCACGAAAGTTTTTGAAGAACTCCGGGAGGAGGCTGACGGCTACGCACGTAGGATCAAGGGAGTTGATCTAGTCGGTTGTGCAAGGGGAGCTTGCGGGCAAGGGGAGCTTGCCGAGAATACTCCATGGGTTGGTAGAGACCACCTATCACGGTTTGTATTGAGGGGGAGGTTGTTCCTCCTAATAGAATCGCGATAATTAGTGATTGTACTCATTGATTATTTTAGTGGAGTATTCTGATTTTCTGGGCGTGGCCCCGCAGATGTAGGTGTGCGCACCGAACTACGTTACCAAGTCTTGAGTGTCTCTGATTGGTTTGTGTTGTTCTTTTGGCTTTATTGTTTATTACTACGTACTGAACTCTCAATTATGATTATAAATGATTGCCGTTTGGGAATCGCAGAGTCGCATGGAGAGTGTGCATCGTACCCAGGCTAATTATTTATTTTCATTTAATATTTGGATAAGTTCTAATATATTAGCCACTGTTATAAACGGGCTTTTGGTGGGCCTACCCGTTAATGGGTATCCACCCATTATGTAACCCTACCACTATAAATAAAGGGCTATGGATTCCATAGCCACCACGTTTACAACACGTTATCAGCACGCTCGAAGCTGAGCCGAACCCCTGTCGACGGACGGACGCGACGCGAACGGGCTTCCTTCACCGACCGTCGCTAGATCCGGCGGGTAGGATCTAGAGATGGACTTTAAATGCCTAGTGGACAGTGCCTCTACGCACACGATCCTCCAAGACATCTGCTTTTTTCAAAGCATTAATAAATACGATGGCATCGTAAATACAATTTCCGTTCCATCAGGTATCATTGAAGGATCAGGGGAAGCACAATTTCTGCTCCCCAACAAAACAAAACTACTTATAAAAGATGCACTTCTCTCCCCTAGCTCGCATAGAAACCTGTTAAGCTTTAAAGACATCCGCTTAAACGGATACCACCTTGAAACGGTGAGCAAACATAACAGAGAATACCTTGATGTAACGTCTCATAAAAACGGTGCTAAAAACACCGTCTAGCGTTTTGAGGGACTCCCGTCGGGTCTCTACCATACAAGGATCAGAGCAATGGAAACAAACACACTAGAGCACCAGAAGTGCCACAATCAACCAGAATTCAAACTCTGGCACGATAGACTATGACACCCTGGGAGGAATATGATGCGTCACATCATATCCCAATCCCGTGGAATTGACCCGAAAAGCCTGACGCTACTTCGGAAGGGTGCAAATCCTTGTCCCCCTTATTACAAAGGGAAATTGATTACGAGACCATCCACCCTGAAGGTGGACTCTGAGTCTCCAAGTTTCCTAGAGAGAATACATGGAGACATTTGCGGGCCTATTCACCCCGCAAGTGGACCATTTCGGTACTACATGGTACTGATCGACGCATCTTCAAAATGGTCGTATGTGTGCCTCCTGTCCACCCGCAACGTAGCCTTTGCAAATCTACTTGCACAGATTATAAAGTTGCGGGCACATTTCCCAGACAACCAGATCAAGACATTGCGTCTGGACAATGCTGGGGAATTCACATCACAAGTCTTCCTAGACTACTGCCAAGCAACCGGCATAGAAGTTGAACATCCTGTAGCTCATGTTCACACCCAGAACGGGTTAGCCGAATCTCTTATAAAGAGACTACAATGGATCGCTCGACCATTGTTGATGCAATGCCAGTTGCCGGTAAGTGCATGTGGACATGTCATACTGCACGCTGCATCGCTGATAAGATTACGACCGTCAGGTAGTCAATCTTATTCTCCGATGCAACTTGCATATGGGAACCCACCCGATATCTCTCACTTGAGGATATTCGGATGTGCTGTCTATGTCCCCATAGCACCACCGCAGAGAACCAAGATGGGTCCTCAACGGCGTCTTGGTATCTATATTGGTTTCGACTCACCATCGATCATTAGATACCTCGAACCCCTTACAGGGGACGCTTTTAAAGCACGTCTAGCAGATTGTGAGTTTGATGAAAGCACTTTCCCGAAACTAGGCATTAACACACAGAAGCCAGAAGCTTCAAAGACCATTACATGGGACACAAAGACTCTATCCCATTTTGATCCGCGTACAAACCAATGTGAAGAAGAGATCCTGAAGATCCTTCAAATCCAAAACACAGTTCACATTTTACCGGGCAAATTCACTGACAACCAGAAGATTGTCAGATCACACGTCCCTGCTGCAAATACGCCAGCTAGGATTGACATACCCAAAGATGGAAGCAATCCACCTGCAGCAGAAGCGGCCGTTCCTCAACAAAAAAGAGGACAACCCCCAGGCTCCAAAGATAAGAACCATCGAAAGAGGAAAAATCCTGGAGCAACAATAACGATACCACCACAGGATGCTGAGCTCAGCCCAGCTACCTCTCCCCTCCTAACAACCCCTGAAGAGGAAAATATAGGAGAAATATCATTAAATTATGTACGTACTGGGGAGGTACTGGACAGAAAAAGCACAATCATCGATGATAACTTCGCGCTCATTATTGCCACTGACGTCACTGAATACGACGATGAAACCGATCCACGCTCTCTAGCAGAATGTAAACGCAGAGAGGACTGGCCAAAGTGGAACGAGGCAATAGAAGTAGAGCTGGACTCACTCTCGAAGCGCAAAGTTTTTGGACCTGTAGTCCTAACACCAAAGGGTGTTAAACCTGTGGGATACAAGTGGGTATTCGTACGAAAAAGAAACGAGAAAAATGAGATCGTGTGTTACAAAGCGCGCCTTGTTGCACAAGGTTTTTCCCAACGACCAGGAACAGACTATGACGATACCTATTCCCTGGTCATGGATGCGATCACTTTCCGTTTCATTATAGGCCTATCCACAAAGGAAGGGTTGGATATGCAGCTCATGGACGTTGTGACTGCATACCTATATGAAAATATAGACAAGGACATCTATATGAAAATCTCAGACGGATACAAACTACCGACAAAAAAGACAGAAAGACCTCGGGACGTCTACTCTGTCAAACTCCAGAGATCACTGTATGGTCTAAAACAGTCAGGTAGAATGTGGTACAACAGACTCAGTGAATTCCCAGTGCAACAAGGATTCACAACAAATGAAGTCTGCCCTTGCATCTTTATAAGGGCAAAGGGAACATGATTCGTAATTATTGTCGTCTACGTAGACGACCTGAACATCATCGGATCTCCTGAAGAGATAGATGAGATATCCAAAAGTCTCACACAGACTTTTGAGATGAAGGACCTCGGCAAAACGAAGTTCTGCCTAGGCCTACAAATTGAACACTTAAGCGGAGGAATCCTGTTACACCAATCGATATACACAAAGAAAGTGCTGAAAAACTTTCTTATGGACAAATGTCATCCGCTTAGCACACCAATGGTCGTTCGATCATTGGAAGTTGACACAGATCCCTTCCGACCGCTGGAAGAGGGGGAGGAAACACTGAGTCCTGAAGTACCATACTTAAGCGCAATTGGAGCACTCCTATACCTGGCAAACTGCACGCATCCCGATATAGCGTTCGCAGTTAACTTACTAGCCAGATACAGTTCTGCGCCCTCAAAGAACCACTGGAACGGAGTTAAACAACTTCTGCGCTACCTCCAAGGGTCTGTGGACATAGGACTATACTTCAAGAAAGGTGTATCCTCCGACTTGGTCGGTTATGCAGATGCAGGATACAGGTCCGACCCACATACCGCAAAGTCCCAGACCGGTTTTGTGTTCACATACGGTGGGACGGCCATCTCATGGAGATCCGTGAAGCAGACATCAACAGCAACCTCATCCAACCACTCCGAGCTCATTGCGATCCACGAAGCTAGCAGAGAATGCTTTTTGCTCCGATCAGTCATCAACCACATCCTCAAGACCACTGGCTTGAAGACGGAAGATCTTGGACCTACCACCATGTATGAAGACAATGCTGCCTGCATCGCTCAACTACGGGGTGGCTACATCAAAGGTGACAGGACGAAGCACATATCCCCCAAGCTCTTCTGGACGCATGAACAGCAAGTGGACAAACAGATCGACATCCAGCAGATCCAGTCTTGTGACAACCTGGCAGACCTGTTCACTAAAGCTTTGCCTCGTAGCACCTTTAGAAAAATTGTACTATGAATTGGGATGAGACAGTTGAGAGATTTACAAGCCTGAAGCTTATACTTATCAGGGGGAGTTAATGTTGTGCTGTACTCTTTTTCCTTAGCTACTGGTTTTTCCCACTGGGTTTTCCATGGCCAAAGGTTTTAACGAGGCAGCCACATCAACTCTGGATCCGGAAGTGTCCACCTCTGATGTTATCCATCGATCAGGGGAAGTTACAGAGACTTGTACTCTTTTCTCTTAGCCACTGGTTTTTCCCACTGGGTTTTCCTTGGCAAAGGTTTTAATGAGGCAAGTACTCTTAAACTTAAGGATCCAAAAGTATCCATAGACCCATGATCAAATAAGCTATATGAACCCTGAAGCGTTCATCACGGCTTACAACAATGGATGGATAAGGGAAAGTGTTATAAACGGGCTTTTGGTGGGCCTACCCGTTAGTGGGTATCCACCCATTATGTAACCCTACCACTATAAATACAGGGCTATGGATTCCATAGCCACCACGTTTATAACAGCCACTAATTTCATTATCAAACTCTTGTCTTTTCGGCTACTAATTTCTCATGGTCAAACTGGGTAGCTGTTACATTACATTCAATTACATTCATTATCAGATTGCTGGGTTGCTCCTACAGTGATTCCTTTAGTCCAGAATGGATTTTTTTCTTCAGACTCGAACAAGAATCGGTCAAAAGATCCCCTACCTTAATGTCTCCTACAATAAGAATCCCAAAATTATCATGGGATGAAATGGTATAAAAAAAGGAAGAAACATAAGCGATTATGAGGCATGTTGGCATAAGAAAAGTGATTGCGATTTTCAATTGTTGGACTTATTCGTAGGAATCAACTTTGCAGGGCAGGCTAATTATTCAAAAGGTAAATTGCAGAAAAAATCCTCATGTTTGGGGGAATTTTTAAGTTAATGCCCTAAGGTTTATTTCCGTCAAACTATATACCCAAACGTTTTCCGACGCTTTTAAGTTTGAGTGCTGTTAAATGCACCGCACATTCTTATGATTTCACCGAAATTGTTAATTTTTTCCAAATTACAAAGATAACCTTGTTTAGATTTTAACTATTACACTTAAAATTGTTAATTAATTACAACTTTACCGTTTGATCTTTTGATTTCACCGCAAAATTGCTTTCCTATCTATTTCTTTCTCTCGCCACAATTTTGCGCTCTATTTCACCACATCTTCTTCTTTCTCCTCAATTTTGCCATTTGTTCTTAAGATTACGAACTTTTAGGGCTCGAGTGATTGTTTGTAGTGATTGTACATGCATTGATTATCGATGGAGGAAAAAAAGGTTTAACAACTAAACTCTATATTATTTTTTGTTAATTTATTTCTTCGGTGTGCTTTTTTCCAATCCAAATTTTTTGTATGTTTGGTTGTTATCAAATGTATCCCATCCAATTGAAAAACTTCGTTGGATGTGCTTTTTTCCCCATCGAAAGTGTGTGTATGTTTAGTTGTTAACACATTTCCAGAGACAAGTAAGTGCTGGGATAGGGTTTAGTTTATATCAAATGCATCAAGTTATTTGATTTTTAGTTATTATTAAAAAAATTAGCTGTTATTAAAATTTTATAAATAGACGTGAAGTAGTATTTTTCTTGCATGCCAACTATTTGATGTAATGCCTGCGAGGCATTGGATTAAGTTTTATTTCATTCACTTAATTGATATGTTAAGAACTATAACCAAGGAATTCTTTTTTCATTGATGTGTTTGGCAATCCATTGCTGATGATGACTTGCACAAAACATAAACAAGAGAAGAGAAATAGTTGATCTGAAAGAGCAATATCCTTCTTTAATTTCCCATGATTTTTAAATTTAAACATGATTATTGCGTTTGGTTAAACCGCCACAATTTCGTGATTTAAATTTATGTTTGGTTAAACTTCCGTAATTTCTGTTCATAATTGTTTATCCATTCACATTTTCTAAAGGCATCTAAATTGCTTCCGAAAACTGACGGTTGGGCACGGACCACAATTCAAAATTATTACTTTATGTTCTTATTTGTTTTCTATACAATTTTTAGCTCTTTTTATTTTTAATTAAATTATGTAACCATCCTTATGTAGTTTTTTTTGTTTATTTAAGTTTCCCATGTTATTTTACATCTATTTATCAATCTCATTTATTTTTTTCTTCAAGATGATGGTCGTGTTGTTGTTGAACCGATTGTTATTGACTACACAGATGCTTTTACAACCGACACTGTATTTTCAAGTAAACAAGAAATTCTTGACTGGGTACGAGATGTCGGAAACGCCAATGGACTTTGTTAGGGTTGAATTTCTGTGGATATTTGTTGGCATTAGTGGCACTATATCTGGAGAGCTCAGTTTGTGGAATCTGTATTGTCTTTGAGCAATTTGAGCAAAATGTTGAACATTTTGTTGAACATTTTGTTGAACACGGGATCTGGAACAATTGGTCGTATACAGAAACGCGGCTGTGGTCTACAAATTTGTCGTGGTGATCTCAGATCTGATTTGTAGCCTATAATATCGGAGGTTCCTGAATTGATTGATTCCAGATATTGGTGAGGGTTTTATACTCCTTCTTACCCGCAATAGTTCCTTAATTGATGGAGGTTTGTTGAGAATATTTGGGAATCTGGTTAGTTCCTAAATTAATGGAAGGAAATATTTGCTGGGATTTATTGGTTTTATTTACCAGAAATAGTTCCTTATTCTATGGGCAAAATATCCGCATGAGATTTGTTTTAATCTTTTTACCCGAAATAGATTCGGTGGTTCCTTGAATATGGGATTCCTTACCCGAAGTGATCCTAGAAATATTGGTGGATATTTAGCATTAAAGAGGAAGTTATTTGCCCGGATATAGTGGTTACAAAATCTGGTTGGTTTCATAACTGAATGGTATGTGCGGTTGAAGATATGTGCGGTTGAAGATTCTATATATAAATGTTTTCAGATCTTGCATTATTGTTTAGATCTTCTCCAGATATTCGGTTGAATGCAGGTATGCATAAGATTTGCTGACGAAGGTGAATGAAAGTATCAATCCGCAACCGAGGTATGAAAGATCTTATTTACTGACCATGTTGTATATTATGTTGAACGTTAATATACAACATTATGTACAACATGCTGTGTCAGAAGGCTGAAATCGATTGGCGGCTATCAAAGGTGGATTACTTCAGATCTCCGGTTATCTCTTTTAGGTATTCTGGTATGGGTTGCTGTGATTGAAGAATTGCTGGAGATATATTTAGCAGCTTTACTCTCTCGTTATTATTGTTGATTCGGTTGGAGAGAATCTCACCCACTTATTATTGTTGCTATCTTTAGAAGATGTGGCGGAATTATTTCCTAGCTGGTTCCGTTAATTGTGGGCGCCCAATCTTCTCAGATTTAATCGAGCTATCTTCCTTAACTACTCCACGATTTGAGGGGGAGAGGTGTTGTTAAGGTTGCGGAGATTGGCGGCTAGGGTGAGGACTTTTACGAAAGTTTTTGAAGAACTCCGGGAGGAGGCCGACGGCTACGCACGTAGGATCAAGGGAGTTGATCTAGTCGGTTGTGCAAGGGGAGCTTGCTGGCAAGGGGAGCTTGCCAAGAATACTTCACGGGGTTGATTGCGATCACCCCTCACGGTTTGTATTAAGGGGGAGGGTGTTCTTCCTTAGAGAAGCGTGATTGTTAGAGTTTGTATTCTCTGATTATTATAGTGGAGTATTCTTATTTTCTGGGCGTGGCCCCGCAGATGTAGGTGTGCGCACCGAACTGCGAAACCAAGTCTCGTGTGTCGTTGCTTGATTCTTGTGTTTTCTCTTTGTGTTTATTTTGATTATTCCCACGTACTGAAAACAACATTTGGTATCAGAGCAGGTCACCTGTGTATCTTTGTTTTTCAAAGAAGGTGTGATCTTGAATTTCAGTACGTGAATCATGGCTACACGAGAAGGTGCCTCCGTTGTTCGTCCTCCATTGCTCATTGGTACAAATTACACTTACTGGAAGTCTCGGATGCGTGTATTCATTAAGTCCATTGATGAGAAGGCCTGGATCGCCGTCAGTGAAGGAGGGACACCACCAACCGAAATCGACGAAGATGGCGAAGAACACCTCAAGTCGGCAAGAGACTGGAGTCGGGTTGAAGAACATGCGGCCTTGTGCAATTCTAAAGCAATTAACGCTATTTTTTCCGCTGTCGACGAAGAGCAATTCAAATTAATCTCTACGTGTGAGCATGCAAAGGAAGCGTGGGATATACTGCAGAATATTCATGAAGGCACCAGTACGGTAAGAGCATCTAAACTTCAAATGCTCGCATCTCAATTTGAAAATCTCAGGATGAATGATGATGAGACTGTGGCTGAGTTCAATGGGAGACTGCGTGATATATCTAATCAGGCATTTCAATTGGGGAAGAAGTACTCTCAAAAGAAGTTGGTTGAAAAAACCTTGAGATCCCTACCCGATAAGTTCTCTGCGAAGATTGCGGCCATTGAAGAAGTGAGGAACACATCCACTATGAGATTGGATGAACTCATGGGATCTCTTCAGACCTATGAAATGAATCTGAAGCCGAACCACAAGGATAAAGGGGTGGCGTTAAAGGTTGAAGTCAGTAGAACATCTAAGTCTGAAAATGACTCGGATATTGATGACGACATTGATCAGCTGACTAAGAATCTCAACAGAATGATGAGGAAGATAAGTAACAAGGGACAGAATTACAGATCTGCCAACAAGGAATCAAGACCGTATCTTCCTACAGCTGGAAAGACAATCAGTCACCCCGCACAGAGGTATGAGCCAAAGAGTAAGGGTAAAAGAATACAATGCAGGGAGTGCGAAGGTTTCGGTCATATACAGGCCGAATGTGCTAATACCCTCAAGAAGAAAAAGGGGAAATCATTAGCTAGTACCTGGAGTGATGAGGATTCAGAAGGAAGTTCTGGAAATGAGGACAACACCAGCAACTATGTGGCTTTTCCGGCTATTCTTGATGATCAATCTGATGGGTATACTCCTAGCTGTGTTGGACTTAATGTTGCGACAACTAGTGCAACATTAGAGAACAAAACTGCAAATGTCAGACAGAATGTTGCAACATTATGTTCAACATCATGTTCAACATCATGTACAACATCTACAATCGAATCAGATTCTGAAGCTGACAGCGATGAGGAAGTTAGTAACAATGATATCCGAAAAGCATACCAGATGATGTTTGAGAAGTGGGTGCAAATCTGCAATATCAACAAAGTCTTGAAGGTGGAGAATGAAAGACTGAAGAAAGAGAAGGAGGAGGTCAAAATCGAATGTCTGAAAGCTGAGGGAAACTGCAGAGAATTGGAAAGAAACTTCAGAAATGTTCTTCTCAGGGCAGAGAAAGCTGAATGCACATTGGAGAAGTGGAATTCTGGAAAAGCAAAGCTGGATGATATCTTAAATATGGGAAAGATTTCTGGAGATCGCACCGGAGTGGGATTCAATAGAGGAGCTTTTTATAATGTGTCTGCTGAAAGAAGAAATCAAGTTACCAAAGAACTTGAAAGAATGTGTCAACACAATGGCCATGATCAAAAGAAGAGGCAGATTAGAGGCATAAAAGGTGGTCGTTCTGTGTGCAGTTACTGCAAGATCAAAGGCCATACTGAGAGAAACTGCTTCAGCCGCATGCGACATTGGGCAGAAGGAAGAAATGTTAGACACCCTGATATGAAGATGAAGAAGCAATGGGTCAGAAAGTCTGAATTATACAGCAAGAACACTACAACTTCAGAGAAAACTCTTCATGTTGTGACTAATGTTGTAACATTAGATACAACACAGAACAATGTAGCTGCAGATGTTACGACAGCAGACTCGACATCTCCCCTTGATAATCACTGTGAGCAATCTGTGCCAAAGTCTCATGAATCTTCCTCGAGAATCATTAGAGTGCTATCTCGCCGTTCTGCTCATTGCTCTTCCTCCGCCGGTGCCAATGGGTCTTCGCATGTACCTTCTGTCAACACCGTCGATGTTTTCAATTCTCCAACTACTTTTCGGCCCCTCAGAGCTCGACTTCTACCCTGGACATCATTTCATTCGTCACCCTACTGTCAGATGTGAGGTATTTGTTCTTCCCCCTTTTCCGCTGCGCCTGAGGATTTTTTTCTAATAAGAAGACCAGAAAGGGGGAGAATAATTTTTTTTTAGACATGATGCTAGCTGAAAAGTATTAGAGTCATGAGGACATACTTTTTCTGATTTTTGGCTGTCGCTTCTGAGATGATCTATGCTTGGGTTGTTCTAGTAAGGGGGAGAATGTGGTTTGGATTATTGTGGCTCAAAGGGGGAGAATGTGTGCTTGGTTGGTGACTGCTTTGGGTTGTGCCACATAATGCCAAAGGGGGAGATTGTTAGGGTTGAATTTCTGTGGATATTTGTTGGCATTAGTGGCACTATATCTGGAGAGCTCAGTTTGTGGAATCTGTATTGTCTTTGAGCAATTTGAGCAAAATGTTGAACATTTTGTTGAACATTTTGTTGAACACGGGATCTGGAACAATTGGTCGTATACAGAAACGCGGCTGTGGTCTACAAATTTGTCGTGGTGATCTCAGATCTGATTTGTAGCCTATAATATCGGAGGTTCCTGAATTGATTGATTCCAGATATTGGTGAGGGTTTTATACTCCTTCTTACCCGCAATAGTTCCTTAATTGATGGAGGTTTGTTGAGAATATTTGGGAATCTGGTTAGTTCCTAAATTAATGGAAGGAAATATTTGCTGGGATTTATTGGTTTTATTTACCAGAAATAGTTCCTTATTCTATGGGCAAAATATCCGCATGAGATTTGTTTTAATCTTTTTACCCGAAATAGATTCGGTGGTTCCTTGAATATGGGATTCCTTACCCGAAGTGATCCTAGAAATATTGGTGGATATTTAGCATTAAAGAGGAAGTTATTTGCCCGGATATAGTGGTTACAAAATCTGGTTGGTTTCATAACTGAATGGTATGTGCGGTTGAAGATATGTGCGGTTGAAGATTCTATATATAAATGTTTTCAGATCTTGCATTATTGTTTAGATCTTCTCCAGATATTCGGTTGAATGCAGGTATGCATAAGATTTGCTGACGAAGGTGAATGAAAGTATCAATCCGCAACCGAGGTATGAAAGATCTTATTTACTGACCATGTTGTATATTATGTTGAACGTTAATATACAACATTATGTACAACATGCTGTGTCAGAAGGCTGAAATCGATTGGCGGCTATCAAAGGTGGATTACTTCAGATCTCCGGTTATCTCTTTTAGGTATTCTGGTATGGGTTGCTGTGATTGAAGAATTGCTGGAGATATATTTAGCAGCTTTACTCTCTCGTTATTATTGTTGATTCGGTTGGAGAGAATCTCACCCACTTATTATTGTTGCTATCTTTAGAAGATGTGGCGGAATTATTTCCTAGCTGGTTCCGTTAATTGTGGGCGCCCAATCTTCTCAGATTTAATCGAGCTATCTTCCTTAACTACTCCACGATTTGAGGGGGAGAGGTGTTGTTAAGGTTGCGGAGATTGGCGGCTAGGGTGAGGACTTTTACGAAAGTTTTTGAAGAACTCCGGGAGGAGGCCGACGGCTACGCACGTAGGATCAAGGGAGTTGATCTAGTCGGTTGTGCAAGGGGAGCTTGCTGGCAAGGGGAGCTTGCCAAGAATACTTCACGGGGTTGATTGCGATCACCCCTCACGGTTTGTATTAAGGGGGAGGGTGTTCTTCCTTAGAGAAGCGTGATTGTTAGAGTTTGTATTCTCTGATTATTATAGTGGAGTATTCTTATTTTCTGGGCGTGGCCCCGCAGATGTAGGTGTGCGCACCGAACTGCGAAACCAAGTCTCGTGTGTCGTTGCTTGATTCTTGTGTTTTCTCTTTGTGTTTATTTTGATTATTCCCACGTACTGAAAACAACAGACTTGTCATTACACTAAAGCGTTCACAAAATGCCAAACCTGGTAAAAAGCTGAGGCTCTATTTTGCATGTGAAAGAAGTGGTAGTTATCGCGGCCCATTCGGAAAATCCAACGGGAGGAGTCGGGTTTCTCATGGAACTAAGAAGTGTGGATGTCCATTTTATTTGAAAGGGATAAAGTTACCTACAGACGATGATTGGCAATTAATGGTTGTATGTGGAATGCATAACCATCCAGATGCAGAGCATTTGGAGGGACACTCATTTGCTGGAAGGTTATGCAAGAAAGAGCTTGAAATGTTGATTGATATGTCTGTGGCTCATGTACGGCCTAAAGAAATTCTAACTATGTTGAAGTGTAAGGATGAACGTAATGTATCCACCATAAGAACTATTTATAATACACGACATTATTATAAAGTCGCTGAAATGAGTGGAAGATCTCGAATGCAATAATTTATGAAGAACTTAAAAGAAAGTAACTACATTGAGATGCATTCTTCAGATGAGACAACTTCATGTTTGAGGAACTTATTTTTTGCATATCCAACAACCGTGGATTTAGTTCGTGCTTTTCCAGAAGTATTGATTATGGATTGTACATATAAGACAAATAGATATCGACTTCCGTTGTTGGAGATAATTGGAGTAACATCAACTGAGAAAACATTTTCAGCTGCATTTGTTTTTATAGAGGATGAGTGGGAGGTTACCTACACATGGGCATTAGAAAAGTTGCGTGACATGTTCCATGGGTGCATGATGCCTCGTGTGATAGTGACGGATAGGGAGATAGCCTTGATGAATGCTATATCTCAGGTCTTCCCTCAGACTGAAAATCATTTGTGCAGATGGCACATTTCAAGAAATGTATTGGCAAACTGCAAGAAATATTTTGAAACAAATGAATTGGGGGAAGCCTTTATCTGCAGTTGGAACTCGTTAGTGATGTCTCATACTGAGGAGGAGTACTTGTATAATCTTATTGACTGCGACACTAAATTTGTTGGAAAACAGGAAGCTCTCGATTATGTGAGGGGTACATGGTTAAACAAGTATAAGGAGAAATTTGTCTCTGCATGGGATGGCGTGTCCCCGAAGCAGGGATGCCTGCCAAAATTAGCCGGTCAGCATGCTGTAGAACATGGAACCAGCTATGGATAACAAGACAAGCTAATAAACTAAGCCTGTTATCGTGTATTATAGAACTGAGGATATTACGATAGACATTCGACAAGTCGAAGATGGCATATCCAACCCCCACAAAAGGAAAAAATGATTTGTTACATGCTAATTTATTGCTAGGTGGAACCTAATCGACTCTAGTCAAGGTTTGATCATGAAAGATAACTCATAAGACCCTCATAATTCTTGAATAGACAAGGTATTAACTGGAACCATGTAATATCTTAAACATCAAAAATGTAAAACATGTGTGTTTTTTATTAGAAAAGGACTTTATGCAAAACACACGGTCAAATGATGATAACAAATAAAACTAGGTATGACATAAAATTTCCAGAGTAAATAACACCTAATTGTGGACTCAGAGCTCCTTGCTTTGCATCATCTTGTTTTGAAGATGCTTATTATTCTTGTTCACTGGAGCTCCATACTGGTCGTAGTCACTAAGAGAAACACATAATATCACCACGCGTACATCCTCAAACATTTCTACCCATTTGCAGCCTTCATTCATCCCCTTAGCACTTACCCTGATCAGTTGATATCTGATGAAAAAAATGGAAGAGGATTAGGATGGGGCTGTTGTGATTTCTTTTATTTAGTTTCATTGAATTATTGTGCATTTCACTTAGACAAGAAATTTGTAAAGCCACTCGTTATAGCCTACATTGCGTGGGCGGACATGCTGACGCGGGCATGTCACCACAGTACCACACACACATTTATAAAATTTCTACAACATACATTCAAAACAAAAGGATGTGTCTGATATATACGTCCAACACAAGCATCCAATACGATACATTTTTAGGATCTAAGTGTTCATGCCAAATCAATCACAAATCACACACCAATTGCAAAGAGAAGTGATTGAACCTGGTAAGTGGTTGCGAGTGAGCATTAGGATTGTCATTGTAGGGTTCTGACATTGGACAACGATCATCAAGTGAGAACTCAATGAAGGCCGATCCATTTCCTTGGGTTACTCATTCGGCATACAATTTATCTTTCTCAGACGGTTCATACTCATTGCTTGATATTTCAATTGCCTACAAGAACATGAAGTTATCCAGAAAATTATAGTTAAAGTTAGAACTCAATGAGACACTTTCAATTAGTAACTGAACTATTTCAAAAAAATATAACCAATATCAAAGTTATTGACAGATTGTGGATATAGATATCTAGAAATTTTGCCAACTGATCTAGCATAAAAGTTGCATTGTAATTTAACCGTGATGAATAAAATTACAATTACTATAATGACACTAATGACAAGATGATTAAGAACAAGACGAAAAGACAAAATGAAATTAAAAAGAAAACCATACAAGTTGTGCAAGAGTATATAGAAGTTTTGTAATGCACTCTACTTGCCTCATTCCATGATTTCGCCTGCGACAATCACGGATAAACTGGAGCTTTTGGATTTGCAAAAGAGATCATATTCGAGACTGCAACAAGTTTTGGGCGTGATCGTCGTCGGCTTTGCTGTTTGTGCTGTGTGTGTTCTATGCATGCATCGGGCTCGACACGAGGCAGCGGCTGCAAAAGCTGAGGGAGGAGAAGAGGACAATGCAGAAGCCCCCGCAGCAAGATGACGCCCCCCAACCCAAATGTCTGTAATAGACTTGCAAACAAAATAAAAGAATAAGATTGAGGATTTCTCATTGTTGCACAGCTCAGATCAGTCCACTTTGGGCAAATGCACGACAGAGCACAAACCCAGCTAGCACCTTGTTACGAAATATTTATAGACATTCTTGAAGCTTAATGCTTGAGGTTTTCATGAGTTTTATTTTATTTTATTTTATTTTATTTTACCTAAGAGCCGGAAGCCATCCTCATAGCAGAATTGTCCCAAATTTATCAATAACCCTCACTTATGGCAGAGGAATACAGTGTCGGAGATTGCACACGGCCGTGCCATATACTTTCACAGCCGTGTCGCTATGCTAAAACAGATTGGCGTGTTACGCAGACTGTGCACGGTCGTACCATATATCAGCACGGCCATGCCAAAGTGCAGAAATCCGAAAACATCCAGAATTTGAACTCTAATCTGGGCCGTTGATCTGTTTTGTGGTTAAATTGTATGGACACGATTTAAAACGCCCGATTCTACCCTAGGAAGGACTCCTAAGATATTGATATAAATACCAAGAGATACACCTTTTGACGGCACACATCACAACGAATAGAATTGAAGAAGAATTCCTTGTGTGTTCCTGAGCAAAGCTGATCTTTTGCCGGCAACAGATGACGAAAGTGTTTTGAGGCGATTATGAGCTTTGGGAAAGGTGGTATTTCTTGTTCTAAAGTTTTTGATAAGATCTATCTAATTGTTGCCTGCCTATAAATAAGAACGCATTTGTTCGCTTTTAAAATCATTGATTTTGCCTTCCACGATGGCAAACGCAGGTCGGTTTGGAGACGACGTGTTTAAGGTCCACGTGTCGCACACATTGGCTAAGGTCATGAGCATCGGTGGAGCCGTCATCCTGGGCGTGATCGTCATCGCCTTTGCTGTTTGTGCTATGTGTGTTCTATGCAAGCATCGGGCTCGACGCGAGGCTGCTGCTGCTGAAGCTGAGGGAGGAGAAGAGGACAATGCAGAAGCCCCCGCAGCAGCATGACGCCCCCAACCCATATGTCTGCAATAGACTAGCAAACAAAATAAAAGAATAAGACTGCGGATTTCTCATTGTTGCACAGCTCAGTTCAGTCCACTTTGGGCAAATGCACGACAGAGCACAAACCCAGCTTGCACCTTGGCACGAAATATTTATAGACATTCTCGAAGCTTAATGCTTGCCTCCATGTAGCTTTTCATGAGTTTTATTTTATTTTATTTTATTTTATTTTACCTAAGAGCCGGAAGCCATCCTCATAGCAGCCTTGTCCCAAATTTATCAATAACCCTCACTCATGGCAGAGGAATACAGTGTCGGAGATTGCACACGGCCGTGCCATATACTTTCACGGCCGCGTCGCTATGCTAAAACAGATTGGCGTGTTACGCAGACTGTGCACGGTCTTACCATATATCAGCACGGCCATGCCAAAGTGCAGAAATCCGAAAACATCCAGATTTTGAACTCTAATCTGGGCTGTTGATCTGTTTAATTTGTGTTTAAATTGTATGGACACGTTTTAAAACGTCCTATTCTACCCTCGGAAGGACTCCAATGATATGTATATAAATACCTAGAGATACACCTTTTGACGGCACACAGCACACCGAATAGAATTGAAGAAGAATTCCTTGTGTGTTCTTGAGCAAAGCTGATCTTTTGTCGGTGACAGATGACGAAAGTGTTTTGAGGCGACTACGAGTTTTGGGAGAGGAGGTATTTCTTGTCCTAAAGTTTTTGGTAAGATCTATTTAATTGTTGCCTGCCTATAAATTAGAAGGCATTTGTTCCCTTTTGAAATCATTGATTTTGCCTTCCACGATGGCAAACGCAGGTCGGTTTGGAGAGACGTGTTTATGGTCACGTGTTGCACACGTTGGCTATGGTCATGCGCATATGTGGCGCCGTCATCCTGGGCGTGATCATCGTCGGCTTTGCTGTTTGTGCTGTGTGTGTTCTATGCAAGAATCGGGCTCGACGCGAGGCGGCTGCTGCAAAATCTGAGGGAGAAGTAGAGGACAATGCAGAACCCCCCCGGCACGTCTGTAATAGACTAGCAAACAAAATATAAGAATAAGATTGCGGATTTCTCATCGTTGAACAGCTCATATCAGTCCGTCAATTCTTGGATTGATGGTCTCAGTCCGTCAATTCTTGGATTGGTGGTCTCCGATCAGCAATTGAGCCCTGATTCACTCCTCCGTCAATTCATGGATCCAGTTAACCACCCTCACGTATCTCTACGGTGTACATATTTGCTTGCGCTGCAACGAATCTCCATCATCCATATACACCTATCTGTGTCTATACATACCGAAATGAACAGCCCACTGACAACAATACTACCCTTGTCATTTTGTGATCACCGCGTGCTTGCTGTAGGGGAAGCTTGTGTGAATTCCAGTGCAGCATTTGGCATCATCATCATCATCAATAGCAATAAAATGATAAAACACCAACTTTTAAAATTTTTTTAAAATGCAAATCAGGATCGCTCGCTGTAGCCTGTAGCTGTTCCAGTCTCTGCTGCTGCTTTTGCCGAGCAAAAAGCCAAGTTATTCACAATCAAAGCCTGACAGTGTGTCTTCCGCTATGTGTTGTGTGTGTGTGTGTGTGTAAAATAATCAGTGACTCTGAAGAACCTGCGGCAAAATATGAAAGACACCACCCCAACAAACGAAATTAAAAAAGACAGAAAAAAGAAGAAGCTTCTCCTCCTCTTCCTTTAATTTTCTTTCCTTTCTTTATTAATATTACTATAATTTGATTTACCTTTTTTGTTCTTTTCAAGTTTCCACGATAGGGGTTTAAAAGGGTAATTTAACGAAGAGAGAATGGCAGTTTTTGCCAAACTTGATGCTAATAGCGACGTACGTTTCATCGCATGAGGACATAAATGGTTCACTCTTTCTGGAAGCCATCAAGCCATTCTCAACTGACTGCGCGTTATAAGGGTTACGATGCAACAGAACAACACAATGACAATTTTCAACGTTTCGAATCGAACACTTCTAAGTATCACATTTAACCTCAGCTTTTATTACCCTTAACGGGGTTCGAACCCTCGACTCTTTGGTTGCGTAGAGGGTGTCTTAACCATTGGACTAACAATCCTGGGTAGTACTTACCAACACAAATTTTACTTAAGTAAAAATTCTTGTTGGTTTTAATTCATATACAAAATAAAGCAAGTGGTTGCATTCATTGTGGTTTGATCCTGCAATTTATTTTGATGATTATTTGCCAGACTCTTGCATATAACAACACATCCCTGAGAGGTTGGGCTGAATGGCTTTTTAGTAATTGTACATGGAGAGCGAGCTTCTTCTTGTCTGAGCCAGCTTTACTTGAGCTAAGGTACTGCGCATCGGTAGCGCCATCATCCTGGACGTGATCGTCGTCGGCTTTGCTGTTTGTGCTATGTGTGTTCTATGCAAGCATCGTGCTCGACGCGAGGCTGCTGCTGCTGAAGCTGAGGGAGGAGAAGAGGACAATGCAGAAGCTCCCGCAGCAGCATGACGCCCCCCAACCCAAATGTCTGCAATAGACTAGCAAACAAAATAAAAGAATAAGATTGCGGATTTCTCATTGTTGCACAGCTCAGTTCAGTCCACTTTGGGCAAATGCACGACAGAGCACAAACCCAGCTTGCACCTTGGCATGAAATATTTATAGACATTCTCGAAGCTTAATGCTTGCCTCCATGTAGCTTTTCATGAGTTTTATTTTATTTTATTTTATTTTATTTTACCTAAGAGCCGGAAGCCATCCTCATAGCAGCCTTGTCCCAAATTTATCAATAACCCTCACTCATGGCGGAGAAATACAGTGTCGGAGATTGCACACGGCCGTGCCATATACTTTCACGGCCGTGTCGCTATGCTAAAACAGATTTGCGTGTTACTTAGACTGTGCACGGTCTTACCATATATCAGCACGGCCATGCCAAAGTGCAGAAATCCGAAAACATCCAGATTTTGAACTCTAATCTGGGCCGTTGATCTGTTTTGTGGTTAAATTGTATGGACACGATTTAAAACGCCCTATTCTACCCTAGGAAGGACTCCTATGATATTGATATAAATACCTAGAGATACACCTTTTGACGGCACACAGCATAACGAATAGAATTGAAGAAGAATTCCTTGTGTGTTCTTGAGCAAAGCTGATCTTTTGCCGGCGACAGATGACGAAAGTGTTTTGAGGCGACTATGAGCTTTGGGAGAGGAGGTATTTCTTGCTCAAAATTTTTTGGTAAGATCTATCTAATTGTTGCCTGCCTATAAATAAGAAGGCATTTGTTCGCTTTTAAAAACATTGATTTTGCCTTCCACGATGGCAAACACAGGTCGGTTTGGAGACGACGTGTTTATGGTCCACGTGTCGCACACGTTGGCTAAGGTACTACGCATCGATAGCGCCATCATCCTAGGCGTGATCGTCGTCGGTTTTGCTGTTTGTGCTATGTGTGTTCTATGCAAGCATCGGGCTCGACGCGAGGCTGCAGCTGCTGAAGCTGAGAGAGGATAAGAGGACAATGCAAAAGCCCCCGCAGCAGCATGACGCCCCCAACCCAAATGTCTGCAATAGACTAGCAAACAAAATAAAAGAATAAGATTGCGGATTTCTCATTGTTGCACAGCTCAGATCAGTCCACTTTGGGCAAATGCACGCCAGAGCACAAACCCAGCTTGCACCTTGGCATGAAATATTCATAGAAATTCTCGAAGCTTAATGATTGCCTCCATGTAGCTTTTCATGAGTTTTATTTTATTTTATTTTATTTTATTTTACCTAAGAGCCGGAAGCCATCCTCGTAGCAGCCTTGTCCCAAATTTATCAATAACCCTCACTTATGGCGTAGGAATACAATGTTGGAGATTGCACACGGCTGTGCCATATACTTTCACAGCCGTGTCGATATGCTAAAACAGATTGGCGTGTTACGCAGACAGTGCACGGTCGTACCATATATCACCACGGCCATGCCAAAGTGCAGAAATCCGAAAACATCCAGAATTTGAACTCTAATCTGGGCCGTTGATCTGTTTTGTGGTTAAATCGTATGGACACGATTTAAAACGCCCTATTCTACCCGAGGAAGGACTCCTATGATATTGATATAAATACCTAGAGATACACCTTTTGACGGCACACAACACAACGAATAGAATTGAAGAAGAATTCCTTGTGTGTTCTTGAGCAAAGCTGATCTTTTGCCGGCGACAGATGACGAAAGTGTTTTGAGGCGACTAGGAGCTTTGGGAGAGGAGGTATTTCTTGTTCTAAAGTTTTTGGTAAGATATATCTAATTGTTGCCTGCCTATAAATAAGAAGGCATTTTTTCACTTTTGAAATCATTGATTCTGCCTTCCACGATGGCAAACGCAGGTCGGTTTGGAGACGACGTGTTTAAGGTCCACGTGTCGCACACATTGGCTAAGGTACTACGCATCGGTGGCACCGTCATCCTGGGCATGATCGTTGTCGGCTTTGCTGTTTGTGCTGTGTGTGTTCTATGCAAGCATCGGGCTCGACGCGAGGCTGCTGCTGCTGAAGCTGAGGGAGGAGAAGAGGACAACGCAGAAGCCCCCACAGCAGCATGACGCCCCCCATCCCAAATGTCTGCAATAGACTAGCAAACAAAATAAAAGAATAAGATTGCGGATTTCTCATTGTTGCACAGCTAAGATCAGTCCACTTTGGGCAAATGCACGACAGAGCACAAACCCAGCTTGCACCTTGGCATGAAATATTTATAGACATTCTCGAAGCTTAATGCTTGCCTCCATGTAGCTTTTCATGAGTTTTATTTTATTTTATTTTATTTTATTTTACCTAAGAGCCGGAAGCCATCCTATAGCAGCATTGTCCCAAATTTATCAATAACCCTCACTTATGGCGGTGGAATACAGTGTCGGAGATTGCACACAGCCGTGCCATATACTTTCATAGCCGTGTCGCAATGCTAAAACAGATTGGCGTGTTACGCAGACTGTGCACGGTCGTACCATATATCAGCACGGCCATGCCAAAGTGCAGAAATCCGAAAACATCCAGAATTTGAACTCTAATCTGGGCCGTTGATCTGTTTTGTGGTTAAATTGTATGGACACGATTTAAAACGCCCGATTCTACCCTAGGAAGGACTCCTAAGATATTGATATAAATACCAAGAGATACACCTTTTGACGGCACACATCACAACGAATAGAATTGAAGAAGAATTCCTTGTGTGTTCCTGAGCAAAGCTGATCTTTTGCCGGCGACAGATGACGAAAGTGTTTTGAGGCGATTACGAGCTTTGGGAAAGGTGGTATTTCTTGTTCTAAAGTTTTTGATAAGATCTATCTAATTGTTGCCTGCCTATAAATAAGAACGCATTTGTTCGCTTTTAAAATCATTGATTTTGCCTTCCACGATGGGAAACGCAGGTCGGTTTGGAGACGACGTGTTTAAGGTCCACGTGTCGCACACGTTGGCTAAGGTCATGAGCATCGGTGGAGCCGTCATCCTGGGCGTGATCGTCATCGCCTTTGCTGTTTGTGCTGTGTGTGTTCTATGCAAGCATCGGGCTCGACGCGAGGCGGCGGATGCAAAAGCTGAGGGAGGAGAAGAGGACAATGCAGAAGCCCCCGCAGCAGCATGACGCCCCCCAACCCAAATGTCTGCAATAGACTAGCAAACAAAATAAAAGAATAAGATTGCGGATTTCTCATTGTTGCACAGCTCAGTTCAGTCCACTTTGGGCAAATGCACAACAGAGCACAAACCCAGCTTGCACCTTGGCACGAAATATTTATAGACATTCTCGAAGCTTAATGCTTGCCTACATATAACTTTTCATGAGTTTTATTTTATTTTATTTTACCTAAGAGCCGGAAGCCATCCTCATAGCAGCCTTGTTCCAACCCTCACTCATGGCGGAGGAATACAGTGTCGGAGATTGCACACGGCCGTGCCATATACTTTCACTGCTGCGTCGATATGCTAAAATAGATTGGCGTGTTACGCAGACTGTGCACGGTCGTACCATATATCACCACGGCCATGCCAAAGTGCAGAAATCCGAAAACATCCAGAATTTGATCTCTAATCTGGGCTGTTGATCTGTTTTGTGGTTAAATTGTATGGACACGTTTTAAAACGTCCTATTCTACCCTAGGAAGGACTCCTATGATATTGATATAAATACCTAGAGATACACCTTTTTACGACACACATCACAACGAATAGAATTGAAGAAGAATTCCTTGTGTGTTCTTGAGCAAAGCTGATCTTTTGCCGGTGACAGATGACGAAAGTATTTTGAGGCGACTACGAGCTTTGGGAGAGGAGGTATTTCTTGTCCTAAAGTTTTTGGTAAGATCTATCTAATTGTTGCCTGCCTATAAATAAGAAGGCATTTGTTCGCTTTTGAAATCATTGATTTTGCCTTCCACGATGGCAAACGCAGGTCGGTTTGGAGAGACGTGTTTATGGTCACGTGTCGCACACGTTGGCTATGGTCATGCGCATCTGTGGCGCCGTCATCCTGGGCATGATCGTCGTCGGCTTTGCTGTTTGTGCTGTGTGTGTTATATGCAAGGATCGGGCTCGACGCGAGGCGGCGGCTGCAAAATCTGAGGGAGAAGTAGAGGACAATGCAGAAGCCCCCCGGCACGTCTGTAATAGACTAGCAAACAAAATATAAGAATAAGATTGCGGATTTCTCATCGTTGAACAGCTCATATCAGTCCGTCAATTCTTGGATTGATGGTCTCAGTCCGTCAATTCTTGGATTGGTGGTCTCCGATCAGCAATTGAGCCCTGTTTCACTCCTCCGTCAATTCATGGATCCAGTTAACCACCCACACGTATCTCTACGGTGTACATATTTTCTTGCGCTGCAACGAATCTCCATCATCCATATACACCTATCTGTGTCTATACATAGCGAAATGAACAGCCCACTGACAACAATACTACCCTTGTCATTTTGTGATCGCCGCGTGCTTGCTGTAGGGGAAGCTCGTGTGAATTTCAGTGCAGCATTTGGCATCATCATCATCATCAATAGCAATAAAATGATAAAACACCAACTTTTAAAATTTTTTAAAATGCAAATCAGGATCGCTCGCTGTAGCCTGTAGCTGTTCCAGTCTCTGCTGCTGCTTTTTGCCGAGCAAAAAGCCAAGTTATTCACAATCAAAGCCTGACAGTGTGTCTTCCGCTATGTGTTGTGTGTGTGTGTGTGTAAAATAATCAGTGACTCTGAAGAACCTGCGGCAAAATATGAAAGACACCACCCCAACAAACGAAATTAAAAAAGACAGAAAAAAAGAAGAAGCTTCTCCTCCTCTTCCTTTAATTTTCTTTCCTTTCTTTATTAATATTACTATAATTTGATTTACCTTTTTTGTTCTTTTCAAGTTTCCACGATAGGGGTTTAAAAGGGTAATTTAACGAAGAGAGAATGGCAGTTTTTGCCAAACTTGATGCTAATAGCGACGTACAGTTCATCGCATGAGGACATAAATGGTTCACTCTTTCTGGAAGCCATCAAGCCATTCTCAACTGACTGCGCGTTATAAGGGTTACGATGCAACAGAACAACACAATGACAATTTTCAACGTTTCGAATCGAACACTTCTAAGTATCACATTTAACCTCAGCTTTTATTACCCTTAACGGGGTTCGAACCCTCGACTCTTTGGTTGCGTAGAGGGTGTCTTAACCATTGGACTAACAATCCTGGGTAGTACTTACCAACACAAATTTTACTTAAGTAAAAATTCTTGTTGGTTTTAATTCATATACAAAATAAAGCAAGTGGTTGCATTCATTGTGGTTTGATCCTGCAATTTATTTTGATGATTATTTGCCAGACTCTTGCATATAACAACACATCCCTGAGAGGTTGGGCTGAATGGCTTTTTAGTAATTGTACATGGAGAGCGAGCTTCTTCTTGTCTGAGCCAGCTTTACTTGAGCTAAGGTACTGCGCATCGGTAGCGCCATCATCCTGGACGTGATCGTCGTCGGCTTTGCTGTTTGTGCTATGTGTGTTCTATGCAAGCATCGTGCTCGACGCGAGGCTGCTGCTGCTGAAGCTGAGGGAGGAGAAGAGGACAATGCAGAAGCTCCCGCAGCAGCATGACGCCCCCCAACCCAAATGTCTGCAATAGACTAGCAAACAAAATAAAAGAATAAGATTGCGGATTTCTCATTGTTGCACAGCTCAGTTCAGTCCACTTTGGGCAAATGCACGACAGAGCACAAACCCAGCTTGCACCTTGGCATGAAATATTTATAGACATTCTCGAAGCTTAATGCTTGCCTCCATGTAGCTTTTCATGAGTTTTATTTTATTTTATTTTACCTAAGAGCCGGAAGCCATCCTCATAGCAGCCTTGTCCCAAATTTATCAATAACCCTCACTCATGGCGGAGGAATACAGTGACGGAGATTGCACACGGCCGTGCCATATACTTTCACGGCCGTGTCGCTATGCTAAAACAGATTGGCGTATTACGCAGACTGTGCACGGTCTTACCATATATCAGCACGACCATGCCAAAGTGCAGAAATCCGAAAACATCCAGATTTTGAACTCTAATCTGGGCCGTTGATCTGTTTTGTGGTTAAATTGTATGGACACGATTTAAAACGCCCTATTCTACCCTAGGAAGGACTCCTATGATATTGATATAAATACCTAGAGATACACCTTTTGACGGCACACAGCATAACGAATAGAATTGAAGAAGAATTCCTTGTGTGTTCTTGAGCAAAGCTGATCTTTTGCCGGCGACAGATGACGAAAGTGTTTTGAGGCGACTATGAGCTTTGGGAGAGGAGGTATTTCTTGCTCAAAATTTTTTGGTAAGATCTATCTAATTGTTGCCTGCCTATAAATAAGAAGGCATTTGTTCCCTTTTAAAATCATTGATTTTGCCTTCCACGATGGCAAACGCAGGTCGGTTTGGAGACGATGTGTTTATGGTCCATGTGTCGCACACGTTGGCTAAGGTACTACGCATCGATAGCGCCGTCATCCTAGGCGTGATCGTCGTCGGTTTTGCTGTTTGTGCTATGTGTGTTCTATGCAAGCATCGGGCTCGACGCGAGGCTGCAGCTGCTGAAGCTGAGAGAGGAGAAGAGGACAATGCAAAAGCCCCCGCAGCAGCATGACGCCCCCCAACCCAAATGTCTGCAATAGACTAGCAAACAAAATAAAAGAATAAGATTGCGGATTTCTCATTGTTGCATAGCTCAGATCAGTCCACTTTGGGCAAATGCACGCCAGAGCACAAACCCAGCTTGCACCTTGGCATGAAATATTTATAGACATTCTCGAAGCTTAATGATTGCCTCCATGTAGCTTTTCATGAGTTTTATTTTATTTTATTTTATTTTATTTTACCTAAGAGCCGGAAGCCATCCTCATAGCAGCCTTGTCCCAAATTTATCAATAACCCTCACTTATGGCGTAGGAATACAGTGTTGGAGCTTGCACACGGCCGTGCCATATACTTTCACAGCCGTGTCGATATGCTAAAACAGATTGGCGTGTTACGCAGACAGTGCAAGGTCGTACCATATATCACCACGGCCATGCCAAAGTGCAGAAATCCGAAAACATCCAGAATTTGAACTCTAATCTGGGCCGTTGATCTGTTTTGTGGTTAAATTGTATGGACACGATTTAAAACGCCCTATTCTACCCTAGGAAGGACTCCTATGATATTGATATAAATACCTAGAGATACACCTTTTGACGGCACACAGCACAATGAATAGAATTGAAGAAGAATTCCTTGTGTGTTCTTGAGCAAAGCTGATCTTTTGCCGGCGACAGATGACGAAAGTGTTTTGAGGCGACTAGGAGCTTTGGGAGAGGAGGTATTTCTTGTTCTAAAGTTTTTGGTAAGATATATCTAATTGTTGCCTGCCTATAAATAAGAAGGCATTTGTTCGCTTTTGAAATCATTGATTCTGCCTTCCACGATGGCAAACGCAGGTCGGTTTGGAGACGACGTGTTTAAGGTCCACGTGTCTCACACATTGGCTAAGGTACTACGCATCGGTGGCACCGTCATCCTGGGCATGATCGTTGTCGGCTTTGCTGTTTGTGCTGTGTGTGTTCTATGCAAGCATCGGGCTCGACGCGAGGCTGCTGCTGCTGAAGCTGAGGGAGGAGAAGAGGACAATGCAGAAGCCTCCGCAGCAGCATGACGCCCCCCAACCCAAATGTCTGCAATAGACTAGCAAACAAAATAAAAGAATAAGATTGCGGATTTCTCATTGTTGCACAGCTCAGATCAGTCCACTTTGGGCAAATGCACGACAGAGCACAAACCCAGCTTGCACATTGGCATGAAATATTTATAGACATTCTCGAAGCTTAATGCTTGCCTCCATGTAGCTTTTCATGAGTTTTATTTTATTTTATTTTATTTTATTTTACCTAAGAGCCGGAAGCCATCCTCATAGCAGCCTTGTCCCAAATTTATTAATAACCCTCACTTATGGCGGATGAATACAGTGTCGGAGATTGCACACGGCCGTGCCATATACTTTCACAGCCGTGTCGCTATGCTAAAACAGATTGGCGTGTTACGCAGACTGTGCACGGTCGTACCATATATCAGCACGGCCATGCCAAAGTGCAGAAATCCGAAAACATCCAGAATTTGAACTCTAATCTGGGCCGTTGATCTGTTTTGTGGTTAAATTGTACGGACACGATTTAAAACGCCCTATTCTACCCGAGGAAGGACTCCTATGATATTGATATAAATACCTAGAGATACACCTTTTGACGACACACAGCACAACGAATAGAATTGAAGAAGAATTCCTTGTGTGTTCTTGAGCAAAGCTGATCTTTTGCCGACGACAGATGACGAAAGTGTTTTGAGGCGACTAGGGGCTTTGGGAGAGGAGGTATTTCTTGTTCTAAAGTTTTTGGTATGATATATCTAATTGTTGTCTGCCTATAAATAAGAAGGCGTTTGTTCGCTTTTAAAATCATTGATTTTGCCTTCCATGATGGCAAACTCAGGTCGGTTTAGAGACGACGTGTTTACGGTCCACGTGTCGCACACGTTGGTTAAGGTACTATGCATCGGTAGCGCCGTCATCCTGGGCGTGATGGTCGTCGGTTTTGCTGTTTGTGCTATGTGTGTTCTTTGCAAGCATCGGGTTCGACGCGAGGCTGATGCTGCTGAAGCTGAGGGAGGAGAAGAGGACAATGTAGAAGCCCCCGCAGCAGCATGATGCCCCCTAACCCAAATGTCTGCAATAGACTAGCAAACAAAATAAAAGAATAAGATTGCGGATTTCTCATTGTTGCACAGCTCAGATCAGTCCACATTGGGCAAATGCATGACAGAGCACAAACCCAGCTTGCACCTTGGCCTGAAATATTTATAGACATTTTCGAAGTTTAATGATTGCCTCCATGTATCTTTTTATGAGTTTTATTTTATTTTATTTTATTTTATTTTACCTAAGAGCCGGAAGCCATCCTCATCGCAGCCTTGTCCCAAATTTATCAATAACCCTCACTTATGGCGGAGGAATACAGTGTCGGAGATTGCACACGGCCGTGCCATATAATTTCACTGCCGTGTCGATATGCAAAAACAGATTGGCGTGTTACGCAGACTGTGCACGGTCGAAGTTGGCGCGTCGAAACTGAGTACCTTCAGCTCGAAGTTGGCGCGTCGAAAAGGCTGCCCAAGTCCATGGTAATTAATTAATTAGTAAGTTTGGGGGCGAAAAAAGAATGGCTCCACACGAATTAGTTGCTTGAGCTCCCAGCATTATCTATCTTTAGATGTATTAGCTGGCCACAAATGCAGCCTCAACTGCAAATTTCACACTGCAAGCTATTTCAAGTAAATTTGATCGTGAAATTGATGGGCACTTAAACACTTGAATGCGTCAGTTGCTGCCTTCAAGAGCAAGCAGAAATTGAAATGGGAAGAACGAGCCTGGACTCCCCCCCAAAAAAAACACTTGAATGCGTCAGTTGCTGCCGTCAAGAGCAAGCAGAAATCGAAATGGGAAGAACGAGCCAGGACTCCCCCCCAAAAAAAACTTGAATTCATCAGTTGCTGCCGTCAAGAGCAAGCAGAAATCGAAATGGGAAGAACGAGCCAGGACTCCCCCCCAATAAATACCACGGCATTTGGGCTTTTGAAATCAAGGAGAAGCTGACACTGATGCAGAAGCCCCCACAGCTTGACAGCAGCCCCCCGTGGGGGGGGGTCTGTAATAGAAATAGAATAGCAAACACAATAAAATAATAAGTTTGCGGATATATTTTATGAGTGATTTCGTAGAAATTAAAAAAAAAATAACCGTTAAGTTAAAGACAAAAACGGAAGCATAGGCTCGAACCCGCGCCATCTAAACTCAGAACCTAATGGTTTACCACCAAGATAAGTCCTGATTTGGAACTTGGGGTAATAAATATCTCTATTTCAGTTATAACTGAAATTAAAAGGAATCCTTTTATTTCTTGTGCCTGTTGGGTTTTGAACCCTCGACCTCCCCCAGGTGTGAACTTTGTGCCAACCCCTGCGCTAGACAATCTGCATGCCACAATTGAGAAATATTTTTATTTGACGTAATATTGAGTTGGTTTTAACTAAAAATAAAACCTCAGTTTTTATTGCCCTTGACGGGGTTCGAACTTTCGACTCTTTGGTTGCGTAGGGTATGTCTTAACCATCGGACTAACAATCCTGCATGGTATTCTCCAAAACAAATTTGACTTAACTAAAAATTCTTGTTGGTTTTAACTCATATACAAAATAAAGCAAGTGGTTGCATTCATTGTGGTTTGATCCTCAATTTATTTCGATGATTATTTGCCAGACTGTTGCATATAACAACACATCCGTCAGAGGTTGGGCTGAATGGCTTTTTAGTAATTGTACATGTAGAGCGAGCTTCTTCTTGTCTGAGCCAGCTTTACTTGAGCTTATCGTATAGCCTTTTAAGTGATAAACTATCAAAACCCAAAAAAAAATTCAGTATTCTAAGTGCAAGGCAAGAAGTTGGACTAGAATGGAAGACTAGTATTGAGCAGTGATCCTACAATTTTATTTCTTTTCTTCCCTCAACTGATTAATGTGGTTAACACGCTGAAGTTCTTGCTCCAACCTTGATATAACTTTAACTCAAGATCGAAACACAGATCAAGAGAGTTGAAAGTGTTAGCTTAAGATGTACATATCACATGTGTTTACGGGTGTTTTCTCACCGCTGAATCGTTGACCGAGGACTACACGGTCAACGTGGTCAATGGATCGGTTGAGATCCCTCGGGAATGCCAAGCACACGTACACTCAGCGTGGGTCGGAGGTGGAGTCGAGGTCGAGCGTGAGATTCGAGCAGAGTGTCGGTCCTCGGCTGATGCAGAGCAGAGGGGAAGCCTCGGCTCGGTGAGATGGGCTTGGCCTTGGTTGAACATGCGTCAAGGGGCGGCCTCGGCGCTCGCTTGCTGCTCGGACTTCGGTCGGTGATCACGCCAGTTGGCAGAGGGGTGATCGCATGGCTCTGAGGAGTAGCCTCGGTGCCTCGGTCAGCTTCTTCCTGAATAGACAAGAAACTCGTCAGGGGGGCCGGACCTTGGTTCCAACCAAATCCCCTCCAATGCCTAAGTCAGATCAAGGTCTGAAGAGTACTCGGCGAGGTAGGTATGAATCAAGAGGAGATCGATACGCTGACCCTCGGCACGAGCAGGGGGAGGGAGAGAAATGGCGGAAGACAAAGTCGTTGATGGAATACCTCAGATCTGGATACCTGGGATTCGATACCTTTCTTGGTCGTCCTTCCAGTCCTTTTATAGGGTCTCTGCCATGATTGCCCCCGATCCACTTCCTTCGTCCGCCTCCTTTCATGTCCCCGCAATCCGCCTTCTCCACCCTGGCCCCTACGTACGTCGTGGGGGGCGTTTATTAACGGGCCCTTTAATGGTCATTAAGGGGCTGCGGATTCAGGGGAACTGCTATTTCTGAGGAGTACGAGCTGATCGTGCGTCCCCGGGGGCAGGCTGGTCCGGCTTCGAGTTTTATCTGTGGGCCTCGTCTGGTGGGCCCAATCTCGCTCGTGGGCTTCCTGCTCATGGCTGGGCCTCGGGTCTCTGCTTCTTGGGCTTCTCCAAAATAGTCATATCAATTGCCCCCATCGTCCGGGCCGTTTGGTTTCAGCCGGTTCGGTTCGGGCGATGTGACTGTTGGGGATCTGACAGGAGCGTCAGTCGAGGCCAGCCCATTAAATTGGGGTCATCATTACACGGCCCGTTTGATAATCTCTTGGTGCGGGTTTTGAAACGCCACCGATCCTCTGATGCTGCCACGTGCTCCCTTCCGTACGATTTGAATTCCTCGATTGCCTTGCGTATAAAGACGCTGGCCTCCCATGTTTCGATTCTTTCGCGCCCTTCCTTTCGATTTTGGTTTTACAAGCTCCTTCTCTCTGTCGTCTTTCTTCCTTCAGCTCCTTCTCAAGGTAACCCCTTTTCTTCCTTTTGCCCCATGGCTGCGCTTAGAATAGGCGATTCAGCGCCGTGATCAAGGGACCCCCGGCCCTCGAGTCTGGCAATGTCCGACCTTCGGGACCCGGAGTCCCCTCGGGGACTCGCCCTGTTCAGGACAAGGGGAAAAGAAAGCTTTTCATGGATCCCGTCGGCGATGATGTGGCTCAGGCCGCCTAGAGGTTTGATGTTCCCCCGGTGGTCCTTGGGTCGCCGTCTAAGGCCCCTTTCCTGGCGGTTGCAGAGATCCGGGAGAAGTATTTATGTCATCTGTACGACGTCTGGATTCCCTTTAACGATGAGCGGATTTGCTTCCCGCGAAGTAATGAGGTCGGCGTCTATGTTGAGATGTTTCGCTTGGGCCTCCGTTTCCCCCTTCACCCCTTCATCATCCAGGTCATGGAACTCCTGATGGTGTCCTTGTGTCAGTTGACACCGTACTCCGTCGCGGTGCTGATCAGGTTCATCATGCTCTGCCGTGTCCATGGCTTGGAGCCATCTCTTCCTCTTCTTTTTCATTACTATCAGGTTCAGAAGGTCGTCCAGGGGTCGTGGCAGCACCTCTGAGCCCACGCGGGGAGGGAGTGTTTGCTCGGTTTACCCCGTTGGGTGGGGGACTGGAGCTCGAGCTATGTCTTTGTTGTCTTTCCTAAGGATGCCGAGATCTTGACAGGTTGGGGAGGGTGATGTCAATACAACTTGACGTTGACCCTCTCCGAGGCCAACCAGGCAGCTGTCCGGCTGTTGTCGTCTCTTTCCCTAGAGGAGAGGTCGATCTGGCCTCTGCTGGACAACCTGCTTCTCAAGACCGTTCTGTGGTCTCCCGGTAGGCTCTTCCTTTCTTTCTGTTTTCCCTCTCGCTTACCCTGATCTTTTTTCCTCCTGCAGAGATGGCTGGGCGTGAATTCACCTGCAACGTCGACGAGCTCATTCGGCTGGGGTCCGGCCGGAGCCGAGGGAACCCCTCTGGCCAGGCGCCCCGACGCACCGTTGACGAGGAGGTGCGCCAGGCCGAGCCTACTGTGGGAAGGGTGGAGGCCACGCCTCCCCCCTTGGTTGTGACGGACCTTACGGCAGGAGAGGTCATGGGGACTGAACCCCCCTCTTCGTCCGGGCAGAGGGAGGCGATGAGGGCTCCAGACCGGTCCCCGAGCACCTGTGAACGGTCGTGGCATGGGTCGTAAGCGCTCCCCCCGACGTCCGCTGGACCCAGCGAGAGGAAGTGGAGGAAGAACGGTGGGGGTACCCGCACCCCGGTTGCCCCCGAGGTGCCGATGGTCTCCGACGAAGCCCTCCCGTTGACCTTGGTGGCCACTCACGTTGCCTCGGCCGCTCCCTCCATGGTGGGAGCTGGCGGTGCCCTGGCGAGCCCCGAGGTTGCCCCCATGGACTCAGTATTTGTCGAATGGGCCTTGGCCAACCAGCTGGCGATCGGCTCCGTCCTCCCGAGGGACCGCTCCCTCCTGGAGAGGGCTCCCACTGACAAATTGTCGGATTCCTTAGTCTGGCAGCTTCAACAGGTTTGGTACACTGTAAAACGATGTCGATCGTCCTGTCTCTTGATCCTCCTTAGCGTAACTCCTTTCTTTTTGCAGGCCACTGTGATGGCCGTCGAGGCACAGCGTCGGGCGGCTCGGTTGAGAGACCTCGAGGAGTCCTCGGCCCGGGAGCGTTCGAGGGCTGGGGAGGCCGAGGTAGCTGCTCAAGAGGCTCGCATGGAGGCCTGGCAGCTCTGTCGTCAGGTGGATGCGCTTGAGTCCCAGGCGCTGGATCTCCAGGGGGATCTGGCCGATGCCCAAAGGTCGGCCCGCGAGGCGGAGGATTCGTTCCGTCGGGAGAGGGACGATCTCTGGGGCGAGCTAGCTGAGCTGCGTCAGAAGGTCTGATTCGCCGAAGAGGTGGAGAGGGGCGTCGGCGGGGCCCTGCGGCCCAGGATCGCAGAGGTCCTGAGGGAGGCCTTCGGATCCTACGAGGACCTCCTGGCCCCTCGGATTACGTTGTCTGAGATTCCTTCCGACGGTTTGCGAAACACGCCCGGCAACTGCTCCCATCCCCGGCAGGTCTCGTCGACCCCCTCCGCTCTGAGCAGGGTGAGGTTCCTGAGGATGCTTCCTCCCGTGCCCCGGAACCTTAAGGGGCCCTTTGTCCCCTTGCTCCCTTTTTGGTTTGTAATTTTGAACAATTTACATGTATATAACTAAATCTCTTTGCCGTTAGGGGTTTTCCGCCTTGCGGGGACCCTCGGTCTTTTTGATCCTTTACCTCATTTTGAACTGGTCGTGAATTCCACATTTCGCCGGTGCCCCTTTATTGCTCGCGACGAGGGCGAAGGGTCTTCAGAGCCTCGGACCCGTTGGCACCCTGGTCTGGGACCTTATTGGCGCCCTCGTCCAACCCGTCATAGCTCTTCCTCCATTCGCGATACTCGGTTTGCTTAGGTAATCGCCTTGTATGCAGCTGGGTTACTCCCAGTCTCACAGTTATTCGGATCGGTTGGTCGGCGAGGGTGGCTGCCCCTCGGCTTATAACCAGCCGATGCCCCGTCCGCTGGAGGAGTCACCCTCAGCCTTTCGAGCGGGTGAGTCATTCAGTCGGCGAGGGGAGTCATCCCTCGGCTTGTAACCGACCGATGTCCCCGTCTGCTGGGGGGTTGCCCCCAGTCTTATGGATGGCTTTGAGGATCGGCCTGCCGGGGGAGTTGCACCAGCCTTTCGGCCGATCGGTTCGGTGGGCCTGCGGAGAGTTTCTCTCCGACGCCCGAACCCGTCTGCTATGGGGTTACCCTTAGGCTCACGGACAGGTTTAAGGATCGGCCTACTGGGGAGTTACCCCCAGCCGTACGTCCGATCGGTTCGGTGGGCCTGCGGAGGGTTACTCTCCGGCTTAGGGCCGAACGCAGAACCCGTCTGCTAGGGGAGTTGACCCTAGGCTCACGGACGGGTCTAAGTAGGGGTGGCAAACGGGTCGGGTCGGGTTCTGGTCGGGTCGGGTTTGGCCCGACCCGAATAAGGGTAAACCCGAACCCGACCCGAATTAAATTCGGGTCGGGGTTCGGATACCCGTACCCGACCCGGCCGTAACTCGGGTGACCCGTACCCGACCCGGTTTGTCTTACGGGTCGGGTACGGGTCGGGTACGGGTCGGGTTTAGTGTGAAAGAGTGATTATTTTACAAAAAAGGTCGAGTTCGGGTCGGGTTCGGGTCGGGTCCGGGTCGGGTTTGGGTTGAAAAAAGTAAAAATACAGGTCGAATTCGGGTTAACTGGGTCGAGGGGTCAAACCCGTACCCGACCCGGATTTTTATCCGGGTCGGTCGGGTTGACCCGAATTCGACCCGACCCGTATTGGCCCCTACCCATACCCGAACCAAAAGGCTGGGTTCGGTTCGGGTCGGGTCGGGTCGGGTCTAGTTTGCCACCCCTAGGTCTAAGGATCGGCCTGCTGGGGGAGTTGCCCCCAGCCTTACGGCCGATCGGTTCGGTGGGCCTGCGGAGGGTTACTCTCCGGCTTAGGGCCCACCGCAGAACCCGTCTGCTAGGGGAGTTGCCCCTAAGCTCAGGGACGGGTCTAAGGATCAGCCTGCTGGGGGAGTTTCCCCCAGCCTTAGGGCCGATTGGTTCGGTGGGCCTGCGGAGGGTTGCTCTCCGGCGTAGGGCCGACCGCAGAACCCGTCTGCTAGGGGAATTGCCCCTAAGCTCAGGGACGGGTCTAAGGATCAGCCTGCTAGGGGAGTTTCCCCCAGCCTTAGGCCGATTGGTACGGTGGGCCTGCGAAGGGTTTCTCTCTGACGGCCAAACCCGTCTGCTGGGGGGGTTGCCCCTAGGCTCACGGACTGGTTTAAGGATCGGCTTGCTGGGGGAGTTTCCCCCAGCCTTACGGCCGATCGGTTTGGTGGGCATGCGGAGGGTTATTCTCCAGCTTAGGGCCGATCGCAGAACCCGTCTGCTAGGGAAGTTGCCCCTAGGCTTACGGACAGGTTTAAGGATCGGCCTGCTGGGGGAGTTGCCCCCAGCCTTACGGCCGATCGGTTCGGTGGGCTTGCGGAGGGTTACTCTCCGGCTTAGGGCCGACCGCAAAACCCGTCTGCTAGGGGAGTTGCCCCTAGGCTTACGGATGGGTTTGATGGCCATCCCGCTCGGGGAATATCTTCCCGCCTCCGGCTTGTTGAGCGAAGGTAGTCCTCTGGGAGAGGAGATTGAGTTCTCTTCTGCATCGTGAAATGGCCATTCAGCTAGATGTGGGAAAAAGGAGGTTGCATTTGTACTAACAAGGTCCTTCTTTCTTTCCATGGACTAGTACATTTGGAGGAAAAGAAAACAAAAGACGGAGGAGGTCAGGGCAGGAAAGTCCTCCCCCGACGCGGTGGCAGCTGTTTGTCCCGTCCGTTCACTCGATGATGCGCATGGCCACCTGGACCACGTTTACCTTCTTCCCCTTGTCCGGCTGCCTGGAGGTTCCTTCCCCAGGAGCGTGATCGTCGACGAAGTTCTTCAAGTGCCCCCGACTCATCAGCTTCTCTATGTCTTTCTTCAGATGCCAGCAGTCGTCGGTGTTGTGGCCGTTGTCCTTGCAATATTTTCAATATTTCTCTTTGTCTCTCCCTCCTCTCTTCATCCTCGGAGGAGGCCGGTTCATGCACCGCTCCTTCTGGGCGTGTGTAAGGACAACGTCCGGGGCAACGCTCAGCTGGGTGTGCCGCGGTTCTTCCCTCCACTGCTTTCCTCTGGCCTTCTTCTCCTGCCGATGCTCATCCGGGCCACAGCATTCACTCTCATCGTGCTTGGATCCTCACTTGGTCCTTCCGTCGTCGATGGCCAGGGCCTCTTCTGTCAGCATGAAGCGCTCGGCCCGTACCATGACCCCGGCGAGGTCCTTCGGAGGATCGTTGTGTAATGATTTCTTCAGACCCCTATGTCGTAATCCTTTCTTCAGGGCCATCTTAACGACCAGCTTGGGACAGCTCTCCACGTTCAGTCGCTCCGTGTTGAAGCGACGCATGAAGTGCCTCAAGGATTCCCCAGGACCCTGCACCACATTGAATAGGAGTTATGAGTCCAGTTTTACCTGTCGCCCGGCCATGAACTGCTTGCAGAACAACTGGGTGTGCTCCTCAAAGCTATCAATGGAGCGGTTGGGCAAGCTGTGGTACAAAATCCTCGTCGCTTTCCGAAGGGTGGAATAGAAACCTCTGCAGAGCAGGGTATCGTCGGCCCCCTGGAATTCCATGACCCCCTCGTAATCCATCACGTGGTCCGCGGGATCACCCGTGCCGTTATAATTTTCCAACGTCGGCACCTTGAAACTTGAGGGCACCCGTGCCTCGGTTATCCTCCAGGTTAGGGGACATCGGTCGCCATTGACGCCCCCGGCCGCCCTCCTTCGCTTGCCTCGGGATGGTCCGGTCGCAGTGGGGGGCGGGTTCATGCTTGGCTGCCCCTTGTGTCCCCGCCATACTGGGGGCGGGGCTCGATCAGTGTGTGTCCCCTTCCTTGCTTCGGACTTCTCGCTCGTCCCGCTTCACTCGGCGAGCACTTCCGCTCCTCTGGGACCGATCCCCCGATGCCCGACGATCGTCCCACCGGCGCTTGGACGCGCCTGGTCGTCTGGACGAGGCGATCACCGACCCGCCCTCTGTCTGCTCGAAGCCCCTCCCGTTTCCCTCGCAAAATGAGGTGGGGGTGGGGGGCCGCACTGGGTTGAAGCTCGGCATGGTGAACCACAGCTCCAGGTTGGGCACCCCGTTCCCGTGGTCGATGACTATGACGGACCGAATGGGTTGGCTATCCCCTTCCCAACGGTGGGCTTCACCCACCCCATATCCCTGGATGTGCATGTTGCCAACAAGTTGTTGAATTGTTGCGACCAACGTCTGGATGTTGGCGTTGGTCTCCTGGGTGAAGGCGCGGAGCTGTTCCTGTGTGAATGATCGGGACTCGCATGTCCCCTCGGTGGTGTGGCTATGTTGGTTCTCGGGGGGGGGGAATGTAATCTCCCTCCTCTTGGATGGGCGACATGCACCCCGCGCCATTGCAGATAGGTTCCATTCCAGTGGTTCGATGTGGGCTTGCTTTGGTTCCCACAGACAACGCCAGATGTTTACGGGTGTTTTCTCACCGCTGAATCGTTGACCGAGGACTACATGGTCAACGTGGTCCAGGGATCGGTTGAGATCCCTCGGGAACGCCAAGCACACATGCACTCAACGTGGGTCGGAGGTGGAGTCGAGGTCGAGCGTGAGATTCGAGCAGAGTGTCGGTCCTTGGCTGATGCAGAGCGGAGGGGAAGCCTCGGCTCGGTGAGATGGGCTCGGCCTTGGTTGAACGTGCGTCGAGGGACGGCCTCGGCGCTTCGCTTGTTGCTCGGTCTTCGGTCGATGATCAAGCCAGCTGGCAGCGGGTGTGATCGCCTGGCGTTGAGGGGTAGCCTCGGTGCCTCGGTCAGCTTCTTCCTAAATAGACGAGAAACTCGTCAGGAGGGGCGGACCTTGGTTCCGGCCAAATCCCCTCCGATGCCTAAGTCAGATCAAGGTCTGAAGAGTACTCGACGAGGTAGGTATGACTCGAGAGGAGATCGATACACTGACCCTCGGCACGAGCAGGGAGAGGGAGAGAAATGGCAGAAGACAAAGTCGTTGATGGAATACCTCAGATCTGGATACCTGGGATTCGATCCCTCTCTTGGTCATCCTTCTAGTCCGTTTATAGGGTCTCCGCCATGATTGCCCCCGATCCACTTCCTTCGTCCGCCTCCTTTCATGCCCCCGCAATCCGCCTTCTCCCCCCCGGCCCCTACGTGCGTCGTGGGGGGCGTTTATTAACGTGCCCCTTAATGGTCATTAAGGGGCCACGGATTCAGGGGAACTGCTATTTCTGAGGAGCACGAGCTGATCGTGCGTCCCCGGGGGCAGGCTGGTCTGGCTTCGAGTTTTATCCGTGGGTCTCGTCTGGCGGGCCCAATCTCGCTCGTAGGCTTCCTGCTCATGGCTGGGCCTCGGGTCTCAGCTTTTTGGGCTTCTCCAAAATAGTCGTATCAGCATGCACCTTGCATGCAAAATTAAAATAGTTACTGACAATTGATTAAAATCTATTATATATTTGGGGGTGGAATTTTCAACCTATGGCAAAGAGATTGATAGAGTGGTGGCACGATTTGGTCACCTTATTACGGGTGAAGGAGAATGCCACCTCATCCTCCTACGTGGGGATAAGGGGGTGGGTGCAATTTGGAGTGTAGGTTTGGAGACCCAAAACAAATGTCCCTCATTTTCCCTTTATTTCATTCTTGCCATCCATTTTTCATGGAACAAAAGAAGCTACCCCCTCTCTAACTATTTGCAACTCTGCCATTTTGCACTTTGCCCCTCGGGTTTTTTTGCTCTCAGGGATGTGTTTTTAAAAGGATAATTTAACAAAGAGAGAATGGCAGTTTTTGCCAAACTTGATGCTAATAACGACTTACGGTTCATCACATGAGGTCATAAATGGTTCACTCTTTCTGGAAGCCATCAAGCCATTCTCAACTGACTTCTAGTTTCAATCACACGCCAAGAAACAAGTAGAAATGATAACAACGAAACAGGCAGCTCTTCACTGCTATAACTATTCCTATCATTGAAGTATCTTTCAACTTAAAAATGTAAAATTTAAACTCAACGTGCAACGGTTATAAGGGTTACGATGCAACAAAACAACACAATGATCATTTTCAACGTTTCGTATCGAACACTTCTAACCATCACATTTAAGTTGCAAAAAATCCACACATTTTCCTCACAAGCAGCCAATTTATTCCTGCAAACGGAATCCAAGTGATTTACAGTTTCAGCACCGATAGTTTCATCAAGGAGTTCCCCAGCCGCCGTCGCCGCCCGGCGTTAAAATCTGTAGTATCCCCCCTTCAGGGTCGATCGGATGAGTGTTTACTCGAACTGGAGTGCACGGATTCGAGCGTCAGTGCGCCGAAGGGTAGCTTCAGCGGGTTGACAGCCTCCGGGATCGGTCGGTCAAACGGGCTCTGGCACGAGGGCGTTCGGATCCGAGCGATGGGACGCCAAAGGGTAGCTTCGGCGAGGTGACGTTTCTTCGGATCTGTAAAACAAAGAACTCGTCAGCGGGGACGGATCTTGGTTCTGACCAAGCCCCCTCCAATGCCTAAGTCAGATCTTATCTGAAGGATGCTCGGTGGGATCAACTATGGTTCACGGGAAGACCAATACGCGAATCCTCAGGCCGAGCTGTGGAGGAGAAATGCAAGGCGGAAGAGGGTCTGAGGGGATTTGGTATACCTGGGTGTCGAGTATCCAAGATTCCATCCTTTGCGTTTTGTTCTTCGGGTCTTTTATAGGAGTCCCGCATGTCAACGCATTCATGGTGTTTATCATTCCTCCCTCCGTGTCCGCTCGCATTGATGGTCCCTTGAATGGCGATCAAGGTGGATGTAGTGGTGGTTTCAATGGTGATCAAGGCGGGCACGACCTGGGGAGCGGTTTCCCCCTTTGAGCAAGGTCAACCATCTGTCGCATGGCGGTCTTGGGCCGCTGCACCCCGACCCGCTCCTAGGCCCCTTTAGGCCAGAGCCCAGTGCAGTTTTGGACTTAGCGGTCGGCTTGCCTATCTCATGCCCATTTGGGGGGTTGTTTCAATTGCCCCCATCGCTCGAGATGTTCGGCTTGTCGTGGTTCGGTCGGAGGGATGTGATACGGGTGGATTTGATGGGAACGTCAGTCGAGGAGGTGCATTAAATGAAAGTCATCATGGCGTAGGGCACCGAGAATTCTCCCGCCCCTTGGGTGAGGGATTCGGAGAGTAGCTTCCTTCGGATTTCGACACATGCCCCATCTGAACGGTCCAAATTTGGGATCGCCACATATATAAAACGACATGGTTTAGAGGGGTTCACTCTTCGCGC
The DNA here is from genome assembly GCA_030789695.1 of Scilla litardierei. Taxonomy (NCBI): domain Eukaryota; kingdom Viridiplantae; phylum Streptophyta; class Magnoliopsida; order Asparagales; family Asparagaceae; genus Scilla; species Scilla litardierei. Next base: position 9,304,250 of record CM061137.1, on the reverse strand, counting down.
TTCCAGATTCAGTTGTTATTTCTTCCCAACTTTGGAGATCTCCCCTGTATGTCCTATCATCGGCGTCCCCTTCCGAATTCTTACGAGATAATTGGCTTCTTTGTCTTCGTCTTTTTGTTGTTGATGGAGATGGTGTTGAGGATTGGGAATTCGCCTGAGGCTGACGATCCTATCGCGACCATCGGAGTCCCTCCGTGTCTCGAGTCCAAAGTGACCCCTGAGAAGGGTAAATGTTTGCTTTTTGACGACTTGATCCGGCAAATGGGTCCTTCCGGAGCTGAGGGATCTTGCGTCCCTACGGCAGTTCTTGACGCGGTTTCCTCCGTTCCCTACTCCACAGCTGAGAAGATCAAGGCGGAGTGCCTCTCTTATCCGTACGGGGTCTGTGTCCCATTTCTTGACGAAAGGGTCTGCTTTTCTGGGTCTCGCGAGATCGGGATGTATACCGAGATGTTTTGGCTAGGGCTCTGTTTCCCTCTTCACCCCTTCCTTGTCCAGATCATGACCTCTCTACAGGTATCCCTATGTCAGTTGACCCTATATTCGATCCCTTCATTGGTCGGCTTCGTTGTGATCTGTCAGTTGCACTGGTTGGCACCGACCTTGCTGCTCTTCTTCTATTTCCATCGGGTCCAATCTATCTCCTCGGGGACATGGCTTCATATTTTCGCTAGGAGAGACAAGGAATTCTTGTTGGGTTTGCCCCGTTGGGTCGGCAACTGGAAGAACGACTTCGTTTTCATCACTTTTCCTGATGCCGAGATTCTTAGTTGATGGGGAAGTTTGGGCACCAAAGAGGTGGTCTCGACTCTTTCCGAGGCTGACCGAGCATCGGTCGATTTTTTGATGGCCTTGCCTAGGGAGGAGAGATCGGTCTGGATCCTGCTGGACAATCTCCTCCTTAAGAACGTCATGAGGTCCACTAGTAAAGCCTATCTTTAGATTTCATTCTTCTCTTTAGCTTACCCTGATTCTCCTTTCTTTTACAGGAATGGCGGGTCAAGAGTTCAAGCATCCATATGACGTGCACCAACTCATTTGACGGGGCTTCCAGGGCTCTCGAGGAAATCCCTCTGGCAACGTGACGTGTCGTTTGGAGGAGGAGATGCAACAGGCAGCCGAGGCACCGGTCGGGACATTGAGGCCGGGGAAAGGTCACCTAGTCGCAACTTCGGTTGTTGAGAATCCTCTCCCGGTTACGGGAGGTCTGGTTATCATTCCTGACGACCCGACCCTTGTGTTGGAGGGCTCGGCCAGTTCCGAGGGGGTCCCTCTGAGCTGGTTGGGGGCAAAAATAAGAAGAGAGGGCACTCTCCCTTGGGTTTCGAAACACCTGAGAAGAGGGTGAAAGAGGGAGGTGTCGATGTGGGGGCCCCAGACCAGTTACCCATCCTTTGGGAGAGCTCACGGGCTCCGGGGGAGGTTTCCCGGCCCAGCCAAGCTGGACGGACTCCCGTCAATCCGGCTAGGATATTGTCGGTGTTCGAGCCCGTCACTAAGATGCCGTCTGGTGAGTCGGTCTTTGCGGACTGTGATGTAGCGTGTGTGTGAATATATGTGTGTTTGTATGGGTAGGTGGTGTAGATATGGGTTGAAATATTGGTGTGTATATATATTGCTAGTGTGTGAATTCCTAATGTGTAGATTTGAATAACTGAGAATATATGTATGTGCTGCCTATGTGCATGTAGGGATTGGTATATTGTTTTACTTAGGTATATGGTTGTGGGTTATATTATTACGTGCAGATAGGTGTTGTGTTTTGGCTATAAATATAGCCTGTATGTAGCGATATAGATAAGTGGTGAATGTACGGGTAGTAGGAGTAATACTCCAGAGTGTTTGGAGTAGATGTATCCTAAGGTGGGTAAGTATAATTTAGACTCGTCCACCTAAGTTGAGGCCCTTAGTTCTATACCGTGCCTAACATGGGATAGGGATATAAGTGTGACATGTATCACATGTAAAATGTGATGAATGTAAGGATTAGGGATATAAGTGGGATGGCTAAGAGTTTGCACGGTTAAGTGGAGTTGGAGTTACGGTATATGTATACGCTTACCCCGTAAAATGGTGTTTATAGGACCATTTGGATGCATGTGTGGTGCATGCACCCTTCCGTATATAATGGCATGAGGGGGATTGTGTATTAGCATATGAGATACTTGTATGTATATAGATGTTGTAACAAGTGCAGTGTGATTGTGTGCACGTGTTGTTATTATGAATGTGTATTGGTGTATGTCTCATGAGTGGTTATACGTGTGTGTGTGTGTGTGTGTGTGTGTGTGTGTGTGATCCCTATTTGGATATGCTTGCATGGGTGTGCGGGGATGTGTGTAGGAAGAGACATGCAAGTGTGAAAAGGATTAGGGGTCAATGGCAACCCCCGTAAATTTTTAGAAAGGGTAGGGGCAAAACGGTCTTTTTGACTAAAATTGTTGTGCGTACATACTAAAATGGTGTGTAGTAAAGTAATGGCAAACTTGTAATTACCAATAAGATGGGAGGGTAATTTAATCATTTTGATTTTACATGGCTTATAGGATAAGCTTAGGCATGGTGTAGAAGTAGGAACCAGCTTGGATTTGGAACACCATTCTAAGATTATCATACGACAAGGCGAGGCAAGAGTAATAAGGCATGCTGCCTAAGTAACGTAAGAAAAGTAAATAGCTAAGTAAAGGGTCATACCTACGGTCCAGTGTCGAGCTGCTGCAAGAAAAGGGTTAGCACGAGTAATAATACAAGTAGTCATACAACAACAAATAAATAGGGAACACAAGTGTAAGGAGTATAACACAGTGTCACCAGTGAACACATGAGGAAGAAGGAAAGTACTGCCTGCAGAAGGAGTAACACGTAAATTCTTATTTTATCATTTTACAATTGAATTAATTGGAACTTGGGTAAACTGTGTGATACCAGGACTTGGACTTCACCCCAAATTTGGGGTGAACTAGCACATGACATAGTGGACACGGGCACTGTACGCCGGGCCTCTCAGCTCCCCCGTCCCTGGCAGGAGTGAGGCTCTACAACCCTTTTACACCTCCACTCCCGATAAAGGCGAGTGGGTATGAAAATCCCCTCCACTCCCGGTAAAGGCGAGTGGGTGTAAACTCCACACATCACATAATCATCTCACAACTATATTACACACCTATACAGTCAAGCTACTTAAACTACACTAACAGTAGTCGGTAGCTATCCATACCCTCATATACATAACGTCCAATATATCTACACTTTTACTAAACTAATACATACACAAATAAGTGTGTTTCAATATTCCTACACATTAAGTAGATAGTCACATCCCATATACGTACATATTCATATACTGATACACACATATCAGAATAGGGATCATTCACATACCTACACATATAACCACTCATAGGACTGATATCAATACACGTTCAATAATAGCAACACATTTACACAATCACACCACGCTTGCTACAACAAACATACATACATACAAGTATGTCATATACCAATACACAATCCCTCCTCATGCCGCTATATACGGAAGGGTGCACGCACTACACATGCATCCATAGGGTCCTATAAACACCATTCTACGGGGTAAACATAAACACACAGATATACATATACCGTAACTCCACTTAACCGTGCAAACCCTTAGCCATCCCACTTATACACGCCCTGTATAATCTCAAATCCTCATATCCATCACATCTTGCATACGTTATACATCACACTTATATCCTTATCCCAGACTACGCACGATATAGAGCTAAGTGCCTAAACTTAGGGTGGACTGGTCTAAAGCATTCCTACATCCTTAGGATACATCTACTCCCAACACCCTGAAACATTACTCATACTATCCATACGTCCATTACTTATCTATATCGCTATATACACACTATACATGGCCAGGCCACATAGGGCATACCAACCTAAGTACACCACAGACCCATTCTTCGCTATGCAGCAACCGTATCACACGGACAGGCTCATATACCACATCCCATACATGTTATACAGTTTACACACATGTATGGCACGCGCATACAAGTATAAGTGACAAATGGCTAATTAGGCACACATACATGCCTACAGCCGGATATGCAAACATACATACATACATACATGTCTTCAAGGGTCATACACATATATATATCTCTCTCGGTGCTCCTATATGCCTCATTATAGACATATACGTTTATCACCATTGACGTATACTCCCATGTACTGCTTATGACCGATCTGCATATCCATCACACTCAACATGTTGGTAGGGAAATATCCTTGTTTTCCCCACTCCAATACTAATAATTTAACATGACTACAACCATTATCCCTCAGAAAGAGTAATACATTGAAGACCCATAAGTCTTACATTTAAAACAATACCTCCCCTTCCTCTTGTAAAAGACCCTTTTTTGATCAAAATGGAATTTCTGTAGCTGTGTTTTATTCTCTTTCCGCACGTTGGACTGGTTTGGGTCTAACCCCCTTTCAGCGGCTCGTGTCAAAGTTGGCAGGTGGCTCAAGTTAAGGGAATCATTTCTTGGAGGAGGTATTACCCGATCGGGACCGGAGGTCATATCGATTTGTCGAAGGAGTGGTTTCCCGTCTTTTGGCCGATGGAATGGATGGCCCACTGGGGGAGTTGCCCCAGCTTTACAGTCGATAAGTAATTGGCTTGTAGTAAGAGTTGCCCCCAGCTTTACGGTCGACCGAGTGATCGGCCTGCTGGGGGAGTTGCCCCCAATTTCACAGTCGATCGAATGATTGACCTGTCAAGAGAGTTTCCCCAAGCCTTACAGTCAATATGTCAGTCTGCCAGCTGGAGGAGCTACCACCAGTCTTACGATCAATAGAATGATCGACCTGCTGGGGGAGTTGCCCCCAGCCTTACGGTCGATAAAAAATCGGCCTGCTAGGGAATTTGCCCTTAACCTTATGGTCGATAGGTCGGTCGGGCCTGCTGGCGAAGCTACCACCAGTCTTACAGTCGATCGAATGATCGGCATGCCGGGGAAGTTGCCCCCAGCCTTATGGTCGATTAGAAATTGGCCTACTAGGATAGTTGCCCCATCCTTATAGTCGATAGGTCAGTTGGCTTGCTGAGGAAGCTACCACCAGTCTTACGGTTGATCGAATGAGTGACCTGCTGGGGAGTTTCCCCAGACTTACAGTCAATAAGAAATTAGCTTGTTGTGGGAGTTACCCCCAGCCTTACGGTCGATATATCGATCGGCTTGTTCCGGGAGCTATCACCAGTCTTATAGTTGATCAAATGATCGGTCTGCTATGGGAGTTGCCCCCAGCCTTACCATCGATAAAAAATCAGTATGTTGGGGGAGTTACCCCCAGCCTTACGGTCGATGAGTAATCGGCCTGCTGGGGGAGTTGCCTCCAGCCTTATGGTCGATCGAATGATCTGCCTGCTGGGGGAGTTTTCCCCAGCCTGACGATCAACAAGTAATTGGCCTGCTGGGAGAGTTGACCCAGCCTTACGGTCAATCGAATGATCAGCTTACTGGGAGAGTTGCTCCCAGCCTTATGGTCGATCGAGTGATCGGCCTGCTGGGCGAGTTACCCCCAGCCTTACATTCAGCAAGTAATCGGCCCGCTGGGGTAGTTTCCCCTAGCCTTAAGGTCGACAAGTAATCGACCTCCTTGGGAAATTAGCCTTACGATCGATTGAGTGATCGGTCAGCTGGGGGAGTTGCCACAGCCTTACAGTCGAGAAGAAATCGACCTGTTGGGAGAGTTTTCTCCAGCCTTACAGTCGACAAGTAATCGGCATGCGGGAGAGTTACCCCCCAGCCTTACGGTCGATCGAATGATCGGCCTATTTGGGGAGTTGCCCCAGCCTTACGGTTGATATGTAATTGGCCCGTTAGGGGAGTTGCCACCAGACTCACAGCCGATCGAATAGTCAGTTTCCAACAGGAGGTGTTAGATCCACCGGGCGGTCGTTAAGTTTTGAAGGACAAATGGTCATGTGCAAGAACTCTCGTTCGTGTTTGACATTTAGGAAAAAGGGGAAGGTACATTTCTGATCTTGAAGACATAAAGCAGGTAAGATAATGGTGGGCAAGCATCACTTACCCGGTGAGGGGAAGAGGGGGAGGTTGCCTTGCTCGTCGCCCCCGTCCTTGCGGTTAGCTCCTTACTCGATTATGCGTAGGGGGGTCTGAACGATGTTCACCTTTTTCCCTTTATCGCCTTACCTGAAAGTGCCTTCTCCGGGGCCTACCTTCGAAGCGTCGACGAAGTTCTTTAGGTATCCTCGGCTGATCAGCTCGTCAACGTCTTTCTTTAGATGCCAGCAATCGTCGGTGTCATGGCTGGTGTCCTTGTGATACTTGCAGTACTTTTCTTTGTCTCGATGTGTTAGAGCAAGTTGGAGAGGTAGCTTATCGCTTAGCACTTCCACCATCCTTAGAGGGAGTTGATGACCCCGTTCATGTGTCTAAGCTCTGTCGTCATATCAGTGAACCTTCTCACGCTGAGACAGTTCGATCGGATTTGACGTATGAGCAGCAGCCAGTATAGATCCTTGACAGACGTCAGAAGACACTCAGGAACAAGTCTGTCAATCTTGTTAGAGTGATGTAGCAGCATGACTCACCAGGAGAGTCCACCTAGGAGACGGAAGAGGAGATGAGATAGCGCTACCCTCATTTGTTTCCTGATAAGTATTTGTTAGGAATTCCGTGTGCAGAATCTTTCTTAAGGTAGGTAGGATGTAACGGCCACGATCTGGCATACGTATTTCATACGTATCTCTATGAAGTATTGGACTGTGTGTATTTTTTTGCACTTTGATTTTTTATTATATTTTCCTTAGCTCAAACTCGCGATCGGACCACGTATTCATAATCCTTTCGATGGCGTGTTTCCTTATAATTTTTGGACGACATCGTGTCGAAGGGTGAATCGTAAATATTTAATGTTTAACTATTTAAATTTTAAATCTAATAACTTCTTTATTAATACTTTAACAGTTAAATCTTAAACTTTGAACTGTTTCTTTTTAAAACTCTAATAATAATGTCCTAACCCCCTCCATGCGGTTACCTCCTCGACCTCCCCCCTCCCCCTGCACGATCGTGCATGCGATACCCCTCAACCCATGCAAGCGGTCATTAACTGCACCCGCATCCCGCACTCCTCCCAACGAACCCTGTCCGTCGCTCCTTTCTCTCTTCTTCTCGTTCTTCTTCTCTTCTCCTTAAAACCCCAAGTACCCTCATCCCATTCTCTGACCACCTCGTCGGACCTCCAAGCCCCTGCACTAAACCCTCCCACTCAGGGGCGGAACTACTTGCAAGTTGCCCTGGGCAGCTGCGAGCTGCCCAGGGCAAGATTTTAAATAATAATGTTTTATTACAAAGCAACATTACCTATATATGACCTAATGGTAAAAGTGTTTGTATTCTAACCCAAAGATTGCACGTTCAACTCCCAATGCCGTCTATTTTTATTTATTATTAGTTTTACATTATTGATTCGGGTTCAATATTACATATTTAACCCCCCATTTAGCCCTACTTTGTGCTCATGTGATGCTACATTGTTCTCTAATTCATACGTATTTTCTACACATTTATTTATTAGAGAAAACACACTATTTGAGCACAAAACAGTAATTAATGGACTATTTCTGTACTTTTTATATTTTTCCTAGCACCGTCTCGATCTCACGATTCCAACGACTATTTATTTGTATTTTTCTGAGACCTGTGCTAATTACTGTGTATTTTTGAATGCAGAATACCATTTATTGGAATTAAATAAAGTTGGCACGAATCTTGGCGCCAACGTGGCGCGATCTCAGCCATTCCCGCTCCGATCCTGCGGCTGAAGTCAATTGGGCGACGCGGCATTTTATTGAGCGTTCGATTGCGATCCAACGGCTGCGATCAGCCCAGTCGAACGCAGGCGAATTACAATCCTAGCGGCTACGTGGCTCCATCTGGACCAGAGATCGAAGAACCAACGGAGCGATCATCCCCGCTTCGAACCCAATTTCGCGAATCCATGGCCCACGTGTCGAGCATCTAACGAATCCCTGCGAGATCGAAGGGCCTGAGAGCTCGCCCGCTTCGAATTCTAAATCGCGACCTCCCTGGACACGTGGCGCCAATCAGACGACTCCCCGCCCAATCGAACGGACCAAAGCACGCGAAGCTGAAGCATGGAGCGGGTCGTTCCTCGTGCGACGTGGCGAGAATCCGACGAGTTGCCGATCGATCGGACGGATGAAACGAGCCCCGCTCGCGTTCTGAATACGGAGCAACGTGGAGCCTGCGAGATCGTTGGATCTCCGATCCAACGGCGCTGGATTACGCCGATCTGAAGTCGGATGCGAGAAGAAGCGGGTGCGGATGAAAAGCGGGCGCGGTAGCGGATGGATCCGATAATAGGGGCCACGTGTCGCTGTGTGGATCGATCCCGCTTTTGATCAACGGACCACATTTACCCCGCTCGAGATCAACGGCAGCGATGAGTTCGGGCGCGGATTTGAGTCGGGTTTTGAACCCGATAGCACAGTAAACCCGCAATGATTTATATTTAAGCGTATTTAGGGTTTTTTGGGCGTATTGAAGCAGATTGGGGCGTATTTTGGGCGTATTGGAGGCTCTAGGAGCCGTATTCTCCCCCTGAAAAATTCTGTAAAATTCCAGAGGCTTGTTTTATTATTTTCAGAGAGTTTGAAGTCTTTTCAAGGAGAATTGGTGATATTTTCTTCAACTTCTACCTCGTATTTTAGTGTTTTTCATCGTATTTTGCTATGAATTCAATGTATTTGGCTATGGATCTTGTTTATTCTGAAATTATGAGTAGCTAGAACTTATTTGTGCTTGGTATGGAGTAGTTAGGGGATATTATTCGTGTTTATTTGGTTGAAATTCCTTGTGTTTAATCATTAAACGTCGCTAAAATTGTAATCGTTGTTCGTAAATCGACTTTTTTAGATTCCAAAAGAATTAATTAAGTTGACGATCGCCCCAAAAGGGTGAGTTTTGATCTCCCCAAAAGGGAGTTTCATCCCGTAGTTTTGATCTCTCCAAAAGAGAGTTTCATATCGTATTATAATCTTAGCGACGATCTTTTTGAATATTTTGTTTGAACCCCCAAAAGGGCATCTTCCGATGAATTGCTCCCAAAAGGAGAATTCATTGAGTTATATTAGGTATTTTCCGGTGAATTGCTCCCAAAAGGAGAATTCATTGCGTTATACCTATCAACCAAATTAATACGAATCGTTGACCCTAACGAACCCATACCATGTGCAAACTTTTTATATATATTTTCTTACACGTATTTCCTCGTTCAATACCATTCACATCATCACCTAAAGTGGTTAGTTTCTTTCCGTAGGATTTCTATTTGATTTGAGCTGTGGTTGCAACAGATTTCTTCCCGTGGATTCGACACCTGGACTCCCAGGTTTTACTACTTGTACGGACTCTTGCACTTGAGAGAGAGCACCTTTTCGGTCCCACCAAGTTTTTGGCGCCGTTGCCGGGGAGGAATGGTTTGTGACTACGGTTTATTTCATTTAGAGGACCTTCGGTGAGATCTTTCCACTTTACTGTACATAAACTTTTTTTTATTTATTTTATTTTAATTTTTTTGAAATGGAATATATGAACTTTTATTGCACGAATAATCTGTATGATGCAAGGTACGCTAATGCACACAAACATAGAATGGAAAAGCTCAAAATTGTCAATTTTAATCAAACTGACTGTGAAACTTTCTTTCAGGCCTGGAGGAGGTTCACAGACATTATATCGAGCTATCCGCAGCATGGTTTCACAAATGAAGAGCTTATGGAGTTCTTCCTAGAAGGACTACAACCTCAGCTGCAGGAATTATTGGGAAGCATGACGCCGACAGTGGCGTGGGAGTACATGGAGTCTCTGCAAGAAAACGAAGAAACCGTGGAAGAGACTTCAGAGAGCGATTCAACGGAGCCTTCGTGCCTCGATCAAGAAGAGCAAAGCGTAGACGTACCTTTGCCATCCTTGAAAGAGGAAGCTTACTTGATTATTCAGACACAGGAGGCCACATCCCTTCAATTCCAAGAGAATTTCCTTGCTCGAAGTCGGCAAATTCAGAAATCCATTGAAGATCTTAATTTGATTGCCACTTGCGTAGAAGAAGGTAATGCTTTTGAAACTCGATTTCAAGAATCTAATACGAGTTCATCTTCTATTGCAGGTATACCGAGCGAGGACACGAATATAAATATATACATGGCAGAAAATGTGCGCAAAAGAGAGGACGAACTAGCAATTTTGGATGAACGAGAGGAGGAGACAGCTAGGGACAAAGGTTTTGAGATTATCGCCATGGAGTCAGAACCATTCCCTCCTCCAGTTTTGTCCCAAAATCATTTATCCCTCTCCCCATTGATCAAGCATCGTACAGGGAGTAGTGCAAATCTTTCAGGGAGTAGTCGTCAACTTGCTTTAATTTCTTTCACTTATTTTGATGACTATATTTGGAATATTTTTATTGCGAAGAAACTTAAATTAATTTGGACTGACATAACTCATCTCTCGCAGGACATTGGCAAACAGCTTATAGAGATGCTTGGAGTTGTGTTGCTGGGGTCCAAATTAGTCGTTGGGGGAAGAATAATCGCCGAGGAGCGCAAAGAGCAAATTGAACAACTTCCTCCACAATTAAAGATTCGGGATCCGCCATTTGATCACGGTGTGTTCTTTCCAGTAGTGTAGTTTTTATATGCTTTCTAGGTTGCTTGATTTGAATAAACTCGTACCTCTTCCGACATTGAGGACAATGTCCATCTTTAGTTGGGGGGTGTGTACGAGACCTTAGGATTTTTTTTTTGAGAAGAATAAATCGCCAAATCTCATCATTTTTAAAACTCCTTCATATGCCTCTAATGCGGATGATTATACATTAATTGAGTTCTAAAATTTTTTATGGCTTGAGTTAATTATTTTCCTCTTCATGGAATTACTTTTAATATACTATTCATGAAAATTTTCAATTTCCATGATTAATATCTCGAAATAGTTTGAATATATTTCATGCATGCTAATGTGATGAAAAAGCTTAAGTATACACGATTTTTAAGAATAGTCTTCAAGTTGAAGAGGAATGTGGCCATTGTTATTAATGTTTATGTTCGAAAGAATGGGTTTTGAGTTGCTTACAAGAAAAAAAAAAGAAAAGAAAGAAAGAGATGAAAAGAAAACTGATGAAAAATGAATAAATAAGTATGTCACTAATACATAACTTGGTTGGCTCGAGTAGTACAGTCCGAGGGGTCCTTTTTGGCCTAATGCCCTATTATCGTCTGATTTGGGAGCCATTGACAGGAAGCTCACTCATTTGATGGAGCGATCCAAGTTATACATTTTTCTGCGAATGTTGCTTGATGCGCGTTACGCGGAACGAATAAAAAAAAGAATGGTGAATATACTAAGCAAATTCAATACCCATGTCTTGAATGTTTATTTTGATAGGCCAATTCCTTGGAAACAAGAAAACTAGGATATAACGACGTGTTATAACTTTCGCTTTGCGCAAAACGATGCTTGCATGTTATTTATTCATACTAAATTAGAGAAAATTTCATGTGATTGATTTGGTTCAGGGATGTGTATATTGATGGCCAAGACCATGTTGGAATACGTATTATTGAGCCACGCTATGAGCAATTTGAAAGAACTTATTGTTTTATTACTCATCCGTATTTATCGCTCTTTTTGCTAGAGACTAGCAAATCGCTAGTTGGGGGGTGTGATTCGGGTTCAATATTACATATTTAACCCCCCATTTAGCCCTACTTTGTGCTCATGTGATGCTACATTGTTCTCTAATTCATACGTATTTTCTACACATTTATTTATTAGAGAAAACACACTATTTGAGCACAAAACAGTAATTAATGGACTATTTCTGTACTTTTTATATTTTTCCTAGCACCGTCTCGATCTCACGATTCCAACGACTATTTATTTGTATTTTTCTGAGACCTGTGCTAATTACTGTGTATTTTTGAATGCAGAATACCATTTATTGGAATTAAATAAAGTTGGCACGAATCTTGGCGCCAACGTGGCGCGATCTCAGCCATTCCCGCTCCGATCCTGCGGCTGAAGTCAATTGGGCGACGCGGCATTTTATTGAGCGTTCGATTGCGATCCAACGGCTGCGATCAGCCCAGTCGAACGCAGGCGAATTACAATCCTAGCGGCTACGTGGCTCCATCTGGACCAGAGATCGAAGAACCAACGGAGCGATCATCCCCGCTTCGAACCCAATTTCGCGAATCCATGGCCCACGTGTCGAGCATCTAACGAATCCCTGCGAGATCGAAGGGCCTGAGAGCTCGCCCGCTTCGAATTCTAAATCGCGACCTCCCTGGACACGTGGCGCCAATCAGACGACTCCCCGCCCAATCGAACGGACCAAAGCACGCGAAGCTGAAGCATGGAGCGGGTCGTTCCTCGTGCGACGTGGCGAGAATCCGACGAGTTGCCGATCGATCGGACGGATGAAACGAGCCCCGCTCGCGTTCTGAATACGGAGCAACGTGGAGCCTGCGAGATCGTTGGATCTCCGATCCAACGGCGCTGGATTACGCCGATCTGAAGTCGGATGCGAGAAGAAGCGGGTGCGGATGAAAAGCGGGCGCGGTAGCGGATGGATCCGATAATAGGGGCCACGTGTCGCTGTGTGGATCGATCCCGCTTTTGATCAACGGACCACATTTACCCCGCTCGAGATCAACGGCAGCGATGAGTTCGGGCGCGGATTTGAGTCGGGTTTTGAACCCGATAGCACAGTAAACCCGCAATGATTTATATTTAAGCGTATTTAGGGTTTTTTGGGCGTATTGAAGCAGATTGGGGCGTATTTTGGGCGTATTGGAGGCTCTAGGAGCCGTATTCTCCCCCTGAAAAATTCTGTAAAATTCCAGAGGCTTGTTTTATTATTTTCAGAGAGTTTGAAGTCTTTTCAAGGAGAATTGGTGATATTTTCTTCAACTTCTACCTCGTATTTTAGTGTTTTTCATCGTATTTTGCTATGAATTCAATGTATTTGGCTATGGATCTTGTTTATTCTGAAATTATGAGTAGCTAGAACTTATTTGTGCTTGGTATGGAGTAGTTAGGGGATATTATTCGTGTTTATTTGGTTGAAATTCCTTGTGTTTAATCATTAAACGTCGCTAAAATTGTAATCGTTGTTCGTAAATCGACTTTTTTAGATTCCAAAAGAATTAATTAAGTTGACGATCGCCCCAAAAGGGTGAGTTTTGATCTCCCCAAAAGGGAGTTTCATCCCGTAGTTTTGATCTCTCCAAAAGAGAGTTTCATATCGTATTATAATCTTAGCGACGATCTTTTTGAATATTTTGTTTGAACCCCCAAAAGGGCATCTTCCGATGAATTGCTCCCAAAAGGAGAATTCATTGAGTTATATTAGGTATTTTCCGGTGAATTGCTCCCAAAAGGAGAATTCATTGCGTTATACCTATCAACCAAATTAATACGAATCGTTGACCCTAACGAACCCATACCATGTGCAAACTTTTTATATATATTTTCTTACACGTATTTCCTCGTTCAATACCATTCACATCATCACCTAAAGTGGTTAGTTTCTTTCCGTAGGATTTCTATTTGATTTGAGCTGTGGTTGCAACAGATTTCTTCCCGTGGATTCGACACCTGGACTCCCAGGTTTTACTACTTGTACGGACTCTTGCACTTGAGAGAGAGCACCTTTTCGGTCCCACCAATTATCTTATCTTATTTATTATTAGTTTTTACATTATCTTATCGTTTTAATTTATTATTAGACATTATCCTTTTTGCTTAGGGTAGCTAATGCCAACAGGTTCGTTTTGAATTCCACTTAAATCTAATTTCAAGTCCTCTTCTGCAATGAAATAAACGAAAGTGTGGTGATCCGAATAGCGAAAAAATTGACTATTCAATGTAAAAAGAGAAAATGTGGGAAAATGCACCTAAATCAGCAGGGACCTCCGATCTCTGCCGTGCCCCTGACTCTAACGACGGAGCAACCACCACGGAAATCGCAAAACCTAATTCTATCTCTATTCTTTATATTTTGAGATATACTGACCAAATATCACAAGATTATATTGTATATTAAATAAAATGATATTTTAGGTGTTTTACGTATAATAATTATTATGTAATTACCAAATAAAATCTTTTATACATTAGATACATAATTTGTATTATAAAGCATGCTTTCTATTTCGTCTCCTAGCAGTGTTTCTTTTGTTTCCGTTTCTTTTATTTGATTTTAATTCATATAATAATACAGCATGTAGGGTCAGAACTGTGTACAATTTGTCCAGGGGAGCCTAGGGTAAAAAAATTAAATTTTTTAATTATGTATAATCACCATCTCTCACCCCCTCCCACTTTCTCTATCTCTCTCATTACCTCTCACTTCTCTAACTCTTTTCTCTGTCTGCCTCTCACTCCCATCTATCTCTAAATTAATGTAAAAAATCTATATCAATCATTATTTCCATATGCTTGTGTGTATATGTATAAATATAAAAAATAATCTTTAATCATTACTGTGTTTATCAAATATTATTTTCATATGCATGCATGTTTACATGTATGATGCTACTTTGAATATATCTATAATACTAGCTATTATCAATAAATAACTAATGCATGTTTGCGTTTAATTTTTTTGTTTTGGTATTTAAATAAAAAATATTCGTTTAATCATCTTTATTTTTTCCCATGGCAAAAAAATTTCCTGGTTACGCCACTGCTCCTACTTCCTCTTGCCATCGACCTGCATCCTCCGGCGCCGCCACCAACCACCGCGTCCCCTCTCCCTCTCGCCTATAACACCATCGAGACCTAGCTACCTAGCCCTGACCAGCGAGCAAACACCGCCCACCTCCTCTCCTCGGCATCTCCGACTGCACCCCCAAGGCACCCCACGGCGGGATCTCAAACCCCCAACCCATCACCTCTCTCCGGTAGCCACTCCGACCTCACCTCCCACAACCCCCGAACGCCACCCGCCTGCAACCCTAGCACCCTCCAAGCCCCCACCTCGATCCACCGACGTCCGAACAACACCAACCCAACTCGTCGCCTACCTCCGACCACCGATAAACCCCACCTTCTTAGACTCCAAACACCCCCCAGCCACCGTCTCCTTCTCTCCTGCCTTCCTCCGCCCACCACCGTCAGCCCACACCCTGTCACCACCGTCCTCCCTCCGACTATCGTGCCCGAGCTCGCATCTCGACACATCTCCCTCAGCCATCTCCCGCTTCCCCAAGCCTCGCCACCCACAAGCCTACGAGCCCGACAGCAGCTCTGCCAAGCCGCCTCCAAACTACCCAACTCACCGTCGCCATCTTCCTTTTTCTGAGCTACCCACGACGACCACCTCAACCCGATCCACAAGCCCGCACGCGCCTCTCTCCGCCCAGCCGCAACCCTGTCACAGTCAGCCGCTGCTCAGACCGCCACTAGTCGTGCCGCCGACCGCCACTAGCCGTGCCGCCGTCCAAGTCGTTGCTGCCCATCGCCGACGTTCGCCATCTGCCAACTAAATTACGTAAGTTCAGCTGTATGTTAGTTTAGATAAATTTATAAATATCAGTTAGTTAGTATATAATGTTAGGGTATAATGTAATATATATAATATACCGTTAGATATATATATATATGCTTTAATTATTATATGATGTTAGTTATTAGTGTTATAGATGGAGTTAGTAATATATTAGTTGGTATATATAATATCAGTAAGTAGTTAGTTAGTATTATAGTTAAGTTTAGTAATATATGTATATGCTGTAAATGAAAATAGTAGTTAAGCTTAATAACCTCAATCTCATATTATTTTATAAAAACTGTGTAATTTTTATAAAATCAGTATATAAATATTATTCATAATTATAATGTCTTAATCAGTTAAATTCGTTTAACCTGATACGAAAAATCTAATGATGCAAAAATCGTCATGCCTTTCCTGCAATCATAACGGCACCAAAAATCGCTTCAATCAGGCAAGAGTGCGAATTTATATAAATTATTGAAGTTTAACTTATTTAATCATACGTTTAAGATTCAAGACTTGATATTGAAAAATACTTGTATGCAACACGTTTATTAAGTAACCAATTAATTTCCTTGTTTTAAATTGTTTTAAATGTCATAATTTTAGGAAATACTAATAATTAATATGGTAACATGCTTCACATCATGCTTGTACACACTTGTTAGAATTTCATCTGTTGATAGATTAAAATTGCCTAGTATTATGGATATTGAAAGAATGCCTTGAAAGTACTTGAAATCGGGAATTCGTGCGCCTCAATGGCAAAATCTTGAATTCGTGAATTCGTGCAACTTGATTAGACTGGCTCGTATCCAGCACAACAGTTGGGTGGGGTTAGGGTTGAGCGGCTGCTAAGCGTGTGTGCAACGCCCCCCCCCCCCCTCAAGAGCACCACCTACACGGTGTGTGGCGTCAATCACGATTATACCCCCGTGAGAAGGATCAATTCACTAAACATGTCTTAAAGGCGAGAACCCTAAGCATGACAGAAATCATATGCATGGAACTTGAATCAATTATTGTTACTTTACTTGCACACTAGAATTGCCATAACTATCATGTTGTATTATCATCAGAATTGCCATATTCGTAAGTGCTTTGATTAAATTCCTTAGAGTTGCCATGTTCATAATTGTACTGCTGATTAAATTTATAACTGTGACATTAGTACTACTAACATCTCTTAATCTGTTTAATAATTCGTACACCTTGCATTGGGTTAACTCACCATTTACTTGCCAGACCCTTGCTGACATACATTCATGTTTTTGGAATATATGTCAGATCACGAAACAGAATACCAGGAGGAGGAGTTATTTGAGGTAGCTGACCCAGTGAGCTAGGAGTTTGCTGACCTGGAGTCGCTCCCTGCGGAGGACTAGAGGTTTGTCTTGTTGCTGTTTTAGATTTGCTTTAGCACCTTGTAGTAGGAGTATGTATCCATGTTGTAGTTTCCTTTGGATATGCTGAGATCGTGTTGCTTTTATTTCATGTATGAACTTTTGGATGTGGCTTTGAATGAATGAATATTCTATCATTCTGAATGCATGCAAGAAATACTGCAATGTTGTCATAGACGCTTAGTGAACTCGAGCTTCATCGCTCCAGTTCATGTAGATCTTTGTATCGATCTCGTTTCCATTTTTTAGGAAGCGGAACGTTACAGGTTTTTGTGGTGGCCCATGCATCTGCAAAAATTCAGAACAATAAGAATGTTATCATTAGCCAAACATCTAGAGTAATCACGTGCACGAGATTAATTCGGGGTTTTCTTGTATCAGAGAATGGCAGAAAGACGTAATGCTCGACTGGAGCCGGTGCTGCTGGAGGCGGAAATGGTGACTTCCACCAACTGCTTGGAGTCATGAGAGAGATGCTAGAAGTTCAGCACCATCTGGTTCAGCAAGGATAGCAGGCTGCACCAGTTGCACCACCTCACCCTCACTTTGAGCCTGGACCTAAGCAATTCCGATAGATGCGCCTGAAGAGCTTCTCCAGGAGAGAGGGTCTATTGGGGGGCCGAGGAGTGGATTCGTAGCACCGAGTCAATCCGATCGAGTGGGTGGAGCTAACCAAGAAGAAGTTAACGAATAATGCCTGCAACTGGTGGGATGCTAAGAGACCAGGCTCATCAAGCCAATTCCATGGGCTACTTTCCAACTGAGGTTTGACACTCAGTATTTTCCCAAGGCTGCGAAGAGAGAGATACAACATCGATTCATCAACTTGGTCCATGGCACCATGACTGTTGATGA
Organism: Scilla litardierei; assembly: GCA_030789695.1. Lineage (NCBI taxonomy): Eukaryota > Viridiplantae > Streptophyta > Magnoliopsida > Asparagales > Asparagaceae > Scilla > Scilla litardierei. The sequence goes on along the minus strand of CM061137.1, from coordinate 9,286,383 downwards.
GTGTGACACTGAGTTCACCATGCTGAGTCGTTTTGCCCCTACTCTGGTCGCAAACCTAGAGGACTGTGCCTACCATTTCCTACAGGGCTTGGATCTGGACATTCAAGCTTTGATGTCCTCGAGGACGAGTAAGAGGTAAGCTTGGAGAATTTTGTTGTGTCCATATTTTCTATGTTTTTATCGCGCATTTCCATATCATTTTGATCGCCCAAATTCTTATTTTTGTATTTTTGTATTATATCACATTTTTCTCGATATATTTGATTCTTTCAATGTTTTACATACTTTTAGGGAATTCGGCGCGATTCGAGGCGATGCGAGATCTTGGACACAACATCGATGCCGAAGCTCACTTCGCCTCACCACGATGACTCAAGGAAGAGAGAGTAGGAGGAGAAGATGATGAAGAAGAATGAGAAGAAGATGAAGGGAAAGAAGAAGATGAAGAGAAGGAATAGAAGAAGGAGAGGTAAATATGAAGGGAGATTTTCCATATCGCTCGGTCGAGCACTTGTTGCGCTCGACCAAGCTGTGACACCAAGACAAATAGGCCAAGGCTTCAAAGAAGCGCTCAGGCGAGCGACTCGACCCGCTCAATCGATCGACCAAGTCGCTCGCCCGAGCCAGTCGTCTGTTGAGCCCCAATTTTTGCCTACGAGCTCTCTGTTAAAGTGGCACTTAATGCACTCGATCGAGCGGCTTCCCACTCGACCGAGCGGCTCTTCTTCGACTGAGCGACATCGATTCCTTAAGATGGCACTCAGTCGAGCAGCTTCCTAAGCGGTCCCCTCTCATGCTCCCCTGGATGACGCTCTATAAGACGGCGCTCGGTCAAGCGAGTGCCCCGCTCTAGCGAGCACTAGGTTGGTAGGCTACGTTTTTGACTTTTTAATGGGTTTCGGGTTGGTTTTGCTGTAAACCCCGAAACTTATAGGTTTTGTATATAAACCAAATAGTTTTTAGATTAGGTTAAGTCTTATTGGTGAGGCTCTTTTTATTTGGATACTATTTTACAATCTAAATCTCGGTAGCTATTTCTTTCTCTTTTATTTTTTGATATGTTGTTCTCTATTGCTCCCTCTTCATATTGATATTAATTTCATAACGTTTGCCCAAGCAATTATGCTATTCTCCATTCTCTCACCTTTGTAGCCATAGCCATGCTAGAGTAGTGGGTTTCTAGGGCTTAGGGAGGATCCCTATGAGCTTAAGGATTGAATGTTAAGTTAGACATCCGTTAGATGAATCTAGGGTCTCCCTATGGTAGTTTGAACAAGGGTTTTGGAGGATTAGCCTTAGGAATGGAGGATCGCAAAAGTGACTCCATATCCTAAAGAGAATCCACACGAATCCGATTTGGGATTAGTGGCCTTTTTCTGGGGCTCACGCTCATGAGGGTGAGTTGAGAGCCAGGGGTGACCACTAATCCCCAATCTGCTAGCCGATGACTACGAAAGTAGCCCGATCGCTAGAACCAACCATAGGATGATGTCGCATTCCATAGAGCACGCGAGTGCCTACGGATTGCGAGGCGAGACCAAGTGTCAAGCGTAATACACACATTCCCGTATGAAGCCAATAGCGAAAGCACGGCTCCATATAGGGATGCGTTAGATGAGCATGAAGACAGAAGTCTAACGCTTGTTCCCATCTCCGGATGTGACACTCGTACCCTAATCCATCGTCCGATGGAGGACCAATTGACCTGAAATCCATTGCCGAAGACCCTGGTGGGGAATCTCGAAGGCCTTAGATGGTTCATATTTAGTTAATTCCATTTCCCTCAATCAACCAATCAAATCACATATGACAACCCCGACCACGCATTCTCCTCCTGCCACAAAAAGCTAAGTGGTAGATGACCGCCTCCCTAGAGTTCGACATTCTATATATACTATAACACACCGTCCACTTGCGGTGTTCTCTTCCGTGCATCACGGGCGAGGAACATTATCCACTTCATAGTTTAATGCAGTCTTTTCTTATACAGGTTGCCAATAGTATTATAGATTGCTATCAAATGTTTAAACTGCTACAGGTTGCAAATTGCTATCAAATTGTTAACGTCTACAATTTGCAAAATTACTATCAATTGTTTAACTGCTGTAACTGCTTCAAAATAAACTAGTTAATTGCTCCTACGTACTCACACCAAACTTGATTATATAGTTATGCCTAAATTAATGGTGCAGATATTTTAATTGGCATTCTTAACATTTGTTTCACCCGGTGTCTAGGATCGTTTGTGTCCAAGTCTGAATCACCCTGCTTACGGGTACAGTGGCCTGCTTGGCCAAACCTGACTGGCCGTGAATGTATGGGTCAATGTTAGAATCACAATCATCATCAACGTAAACATTGATTATGGTTATATTTTTATTTCAGCTTTGTTAAAGGCTTAATTAAGTTACTTCGACCCTTTACATGCATGATTATAAGAATTTCTCTCTTTTGTCCTTATCCCTTTTTTTTTACTTTTTACATAACTTGTTATATATATCATGCTTTTTGTAAAATATTTTATATACACTCATTCTTTCTATTATGGAAAATACTTGCACAAGTAACTGTCATGCCCTATTTTGCACTATACGTGTATTCTACTGAATACACGTGGTATTTCTATCTACGGTGCATACGTAGGCATGAGTTAAACGAAGATATCGATGTATATGACGTAGTGCAAGGGGGATTAGGCCGTAATACGTGACTAAGGAAAATGAATGCGAAGTGTGAAGGCGAGAGAAGTGTGAAAGACGTTGTGGGTGCAAACAACAGGAATATGTTAGACGCGTGTGTGTGAAGCATGTATGCTCGCATGGATGTGCATGGATGTGTGTGGGAAGAGTCATGCAAGTGTGAAAAGGGTTAGGGGTCAATGTCAACCCCCGTAAATTTTTAGAAAGGTCAGGGGCAAAACGGTCATTTGGGCTTAAATTACTGTGAGTACATACCAAAGTTGTGTGTGTGCAAAGTAATGGCAAACTTGTAATTACTTGAAAGTTGAGGGGTATTTAGGCAAGGGTATTTTGGTCATTTTATACTTGTCATGATGAGTTATGATGAGGATGGGGGAGATTTTGGATGGTTATAGTGGTATATAGATTTATGATGCGGATATGCGAATAGGCATGTGTTATATTCGTGTGACCCTGAGTTATAGGTGATGTATACATGATTCTTCGTACATATATATAGGTGGTATATATAGGTTAGTGGAGATGTATATATATACATGGTAGGGGTGTGAGTGGGGATATATACGTATATATTATAAGATCATGTATGTGGTTCCTATCTATTGTATTATGATTGTGTTCCCGCGTGGGAAATGTACCGATGTGTGTATGACTATCCTTGTATGGATAGAGTAGTAGAGTGTCAACATTGTCTTTGGGTATGTGGGAAGAATTGCATGTGTGTGAATATATGAGTGCTTGTATGGGTAGGTGGTGTAGATATAGATTGGGATATTGGTGTATATATGTACCGCAAGTGTTGCATTACTAGTGTATGAATTCTTAATGTATTAGATTTGACTAACTGTGAGTATGTGTATGTGCTGCCTACGTGCCTATATGAACCGATATATTATCCTAATTTGGTATATGGTCGTGCGTTGTATTATTGCGTGAATATAGGTATTATGCAATGGCCATACATGGTGTGTAGGTAGAAATATAGATACGTAATGGACGTAAGGATAATACAAGTAATGCTTCCGAGTGTTTGGGATCGATGCGTTCCGAGGTGGGTATTGGTGATTTAGACCCGTCCACCCTAAGTTTAAACCCTTAGCCCTATACTGTGCCTATTAGGGGATAGGGATATATGTATGACATGTAACACATGTAAGATGTGATGGATATAAAGATCTAAGACTATAGAGTGCAGGTATATATGGAATGATTATAGGTTTGCATGGTTAAGTAGAGTTATGATATATATATACATACACGTGTGTGTATGCGAGCCACGTCGAATGGCGTTTATAGGACCATTGGATGTATAGGTAGTACCCGTACCCTTCCGTATATAATGATATAAGGAGGATTGTGTACTGGCATATGAGATACTTATATGTATTTAGGCGTGTTGTAGCAAGCATGGTGTGGTTGTGTGCATGTGTTGTTATTATTGAATTTGCATTGATGTATGTCTTTTGAGTGGTTATATGTATATGTATGTGAATGATCCCTATTCTGATATACATAGATGTGTACGTAAAGTGGATGTGGCTATCTATCGAATGTGTATGAATATTGAAATGTACTTATTTGTGAATGTACTGATATACTAGTAAGTGTGTGGATATATTTGATGTTACGTATATAATGGTATGGATAACTATCGACTACCTACTAGTATAGCCGAGTAGCTCGATTGTATAAGAGTGTAATGGTAGGATATGTACGGTATGTGTGTATGAGCGTGTATGTAATTAAATGTGGAGTATTTAGGTGAAGAATTGTTCGTTACCTATATGTGAATATGTATCATACTTGTATGAATGTGAAGTGTAGGGATGTGTTCATGTAGGTGTACTGTGCAATAGGAATATATGTAACGGTGTGTATATTGGATGAATGAATATATATATGTATATATACTTATACGTGTCTTGTTTGTTTACTTACTGATCTATTCCATAGGGCTATTTCTCTAGATGTATCTTAGTGTGCTTGGGATAAATGTATTCTTGTTTGTATGCATGAATATATAGGTCCGTACCAGAGCATGTGTGTATGTGTGTGAATGTGCAATGTAAATGTAGTTGTGATAGATATGGAATATATGTGTATAAATGTGTGATAAATGTAGGTGAATGAAACTGCTTGATATATGTGTATTGGACTGTGTGTACTTGGTTGCACATTTATGTATATATGTGTGCATGGAAGTGTAGATGGATATTTATACTTGTTTGTCCATATGACAGTATGTGTGTAGCAGATGTAGGGATAGTTATACATATATATAGCATATGAAGGAAACGTATTATGTTGTGCACTCTGGTGTATTGTGTGTGGTATATATACCTATCTGTGTGAGGTAGTAGGTGCACTGCTATGGATGTGATGTTATGTGTATACTTATTTATGGTTATAATTGTGAACCTTATATGACTTAATCGTGCATGTGCTATTACGTGCACGTGAACGTATCTATGGATGTGACTAACTATTATGTGTATGTATGTATTTACGTGCCTATGAATGTGAGTAAGCCCATGTGACTAAGCATTGGGAGTATACGGATCCGGGGTACTTACGGTGTGACACCGTGATGGTGACCCTGTTTATTAAGCAATGGTGTGTAGATTAATGTGTATTGCTGGATGTCTATACATGGATGTAGACGTATATGTAAATATATAAAGAGATAGAATATAAATCGCTTATACTAGAGTGTATGGTGATGTATCTAAAAGCACGCCATTTATGGATACATTATGTATCGTGATGAGGATATGGTGTGATGCCATATTCATATAGATATGGGAAGTGATCTAAATACGTGTAATAATACGTATAGAGACGTATTTGGGGTATGTGATGTATATGTTAATGTGTGAATATGTGTGCCAAGATGTTTATGTGTAGAACATATACGTATGTGTATGTAATGATGCTTATAGTGCTATGGATGTGCTACTAGATGAATAATAGGATGTATCTGTGACGTATGTGCGATACGGATGTGTATGGATGGTAGTGAAGTATATAGAGAATATAAGTGTAGTGTCGATACGTATTCTTGTTTGTACTTCATGGGCAGTGAGACAATCATACCTAGCTGACTTCGGCAAGGATCACACCCTAGGAAGTCCGAGGAAGGACTTTATTTTAAGGTGGGTAGGATGTCATGCCCTATTTTGCACTATACGTGTATTCTACTGAATACGCGTGGTATTTCTATCTACGGTGCAGACGTAGGCATGAGTTAAATGAAGATATCGATGTATATGACGTATTGCAAGGGGGGTTAGGCCGTAATACGTGACTAAGGGAAATGAATGCGAAGTGTGAAGGCGAGAGAAGTGTGAAAGATGTCGTGGGTGCAAACAACAGGAATGTGTTAGACGCGTGTGTGTGAAGCATGTATGCTATGGATGTGCATGGATGTGTGTGGGAAGAGCCATGCAAGTGTGAAAAGGGTTAGGGGTCAATGTCAACCCCGTAAATTTTTAGAAAGGTCAGGGGCAAAACGGTCATTTGGGCTTAAATTGCTTTGCGTACATACTAAAGTTGTGTGTGTGCAAAGTAATGGCAAACTTGTAATTACTTGAAAGTTGAGGGGTATTTAGGGAAGGGTATTTTGGTCATTTTATACTTGTCATGATGAGTTATGATGAGGATGGGGGAGATTTTTTTAAAGAAAAGTCTAGGTTTCCTTCTTTTTCTTCATTCTTATCCATTCTTTCCCTTTCTTTTCATTTTTCTTCTACACACTTCTCATTTTCTCCACCTCCTTGACCTACCCATCCCCTCCCCCATGCCATGGCCGAAATCCTTCCACCAAAAAAAAGAAAAAAAGGGGAGGAAGAAGAAGAAGAAGAAGAAGAAGAAGAGAAAGAGAAAGAGAAGAAGAGAAGAAAGCTCAAATTTGAGGTAGGAATTAAGTTGGATTTGGAATTTAATTAGGGTTCAATTTTATCATGTTTCTACATCTTGTTTTATCAATATGGATTAGTAGTAATCAAATTCATATGCCATGTTTTAATTTTCATGAATATCCCCTTGAAATTCTAATCAACATCACTTCTTTTGAAAAGCTGAAATTTTGATGTGTGTTCATGCTTGGATTCTGTTTTCTGTGGTTAGAATTAGGATTCGAAAAAAATATGAGCTTGTATATCTTGAAATTCTATCTCAAAATCATATAAATATTGATATATGTTCAATTCTGAAATTGGGAGTAAAAATTCAAATTCTACAGCATGTCTGTTTGATTTCCAACTTTGACACAGTTCAGTAGAAATGGCTTAATTACCTGCACACTTAATGAAATTTTGTGTTCTTGGTCTTGTTGGAAACTTAACAAGTTTCCCTAAAAATTCATCAGAGTGCTCATATATCGAATTTCTGGCTAGAACATCCTCAAAATTGGCTTTCAATATATATGCCCTGAAATCTGTCTGAAAAACAGATTTGATACACTTCACCAAATAATTCACCATAAATCATATACTACATATTTTTGCATGAAATTTTATCTGTAGATCCACAATTGCAAATTCCCAAGAGAAATGGATGAAATAGGATGATCTTTTTGGTTGTTCTTGCAATTTCAGCAAGCTGAATACCTTAAGTGCTATTCTTATTTATTAAATGTGGTTAATTGGCCATTATTAATCTTGCTTGATATGGTTGTATGGTGTAATGAGTGTTCATGCCCTTTTCACATGTAAATGTCGTTGTGTTGCCTTGTTACAAATGATGCCCGTCAGGTGTTCGATGAAATGCCTGAATGAAGGCAAATGCTAAAAATGTGAGAAATGCTCAATCGTGTGGATATGAAATGAAATTTGGTATGAACTTGTAATGTTGGGAGCATGAAATGCATGGTACCATATGTGATGTGATGATGGGTTGATATGAATACGATGGAGGGCATGACACTTCGGTGCATGACCCATGTTGATGTGAATATGGAATGTGATACCGTGCAACATGACTCCTTCATTACTAGAATGATGAAATGAAACTCTTGGATGTCTCAGTCCTCTCTAATGAGGGTGAGTTAGTAAAGCCCGGGTTTTTAGGTGGGATTTGAGTAAATTGTGGATATGAGGCATGGACTGTGAAGTTGGGAGATGACTATGTGATGTGTGGAGTTACACCCACTCGCCTTTACCGGGAGTGGAGGGGATTTTTACACCCACTCGCCTTTACCGGGAGTGGAGGGGTTATACGGAGGTTGGGTTATTAGTGGATAGCCTCACTCCTGCCAGGGACGGTGGAGGTCAGAGGCCCGGCGTACAGTGCCCGTGTCCACTGCGTCGTGTGCTATATTCACCCTAAATTTGAGGTGAAGTCCAGGCCCTAGTATCACACAGTTTACCCAAGTTCCCAATTAATTTAATTATAAAATAATAATAAAATTAGAATTTTCATGTTACTCCTTCTGTTGGAAGCACTTTCCCTTTCCCTTGCCAGTTCCTTGTGACTCCGTGGCATGTCTCTGGTACTTGTACTTATTTTATAGATATTGGTTGTTTAAACACTTGTGTTAGTATTAGTAGTAGTATTATTATTATTATTATTCGTGCTAACCCTTTTCTTACAGTAACCTGACATTGGACCGCAGGTATGATTTCCCTACTTAGTTAATTACTTTTCATTACGTTACTTAGTTTACATGCTTTATTCTCTTGCCCTGCCTTGTGGATTGATAACCCTAAAACGATGTCCAAATCCAAGTTGGTTCCTACTGGGGCACACATTGATGTGCTCCTCCTTATTTTTCAGGTAGCAGGTCAGTTTGCTTGGAGGTGACTGCGAGTTGGGAATCAGGGGTAGTATTCGGTGTGAACTGTAGCTTGTAGAGTGTCTTGGTTGCCTCGGGAGGCAGAGAGTGACGGTGTATATGTAGTTGTGTACTTGGAGTATGTGTATTAATGGAAGCTGTTGTACGTATGATATGTTGTTGTTGATCTATGTATTCATGAGGTCGTTTTGATGTTATTATGAAGTTTTACTTGTACTATCCCAGCATGTGCGCAGTGGCCTGCTTGTTTAGTTACTTCTCTCCTCTCTCTTTACCCTCACTCTTCAGGAGACTTGGAAAAAAAATTTAAATGTCAGGTATTCTGGAGAACGGGGCGTGACAGTAACCCTCGCTGACATGTATTTCAAATGTATATTGTTTTGAAATGCATGTTAGGTTTCGAGCCAGAGTTTACTGAGGAATATGTCCCTGAGATCAATCATGTTGACCAGGACCACGTAGACTTAATCCCTGCTGAAGATTAGCTCTTTTATTATTTCATGTCAGTATTTTTGATTGTATCAATGTATATGTGTGTGTATCTTGATTTGGCCATGCTAGGCCTACCGTTTATTCTATATTTGGACTCTTGATTTGTAATAATGTTTTAAGATGTTTCTTAAGTAAGCATGCAAGGATCTGCAGTTTTTAACACAGACGCGTTATTGTGTTTAAGTCAATGAGGAAAAGATTTATATAAAAGAAAAGGTACTCCTTCTTGTTTTAAGCACATCACGGGTCTGTTCGCATCCTTGCTTCCGGTAGAATGAGAAGCGGGGCATGACAGATGTTTGGTATTTGGGTAGAGAGTTTCTGTTTTTCTTGATAGACTCTACACGATCGTGCCAGACCTTTTACGACTGTGCACAACCTACAGGAGCATCTCATCATTATTCGCAGATGGTGCACGGCCGTGCCATATACTTTCAAGGCAGTATCGCTATGCTAAAACAGATTGGCGTGTTACATAGACAATGCACGGTCGTGCCATATATCAGCACAACCATGCCAAAGTGCAGAAATCCGAAAACATCCAGAATTTGAACTCTAATCTGGGCCGTTGATCTGTTTTGTGGTTAAATCATATAGACACGATTTAAAACGCCCTATTCTACCCTATGAAGGACTCATATGATATAAATACCTAGAGATACATCTTTTTAGGCACACAGCACAATGAAGAGAATTGAAGAATAATTCCTTGTGTGTTCTTGAGCAACGCTGATCTTTTACCGACGACATATGACGAAAGTGTTTTGAGGCGACTACGAGCTTTGGGAGAGGAGGTATTTCTTGTTCTAAAGTTTTTGGTAAGATCTATCTAATTGTTGTGTGCATGTGACGTTGTGATTGCTAGAGTGCTAGAGTTATTTTGTCGAGTGGGCACATATTGTTTGGAGGAGATTTTGTTGTCGGTGTATTTCTCTAAATTAGCATCTCTGATTTAGTGGAAACCATGACAACGGAAGACTGGACGTAGGCCATAGGTTGGGCCGAACCAGTATAAATCCTTGCCTTTCTGCTGTGTGGTTGCTTGATTTTGATTCTGCGATAGTTCTTGTGCTTTTTATGATTCCTTCAAGATCATAGCTCTACATTGATTTAGTTGGTGACACTTTATCTATTTATTCCGCTGAGCACACTTTGGTGTTGATTGGTATTGTATCAGATTCCAAACACTTTTTCCCTTCATTTTTTCATAAGAGGAGCTGGGATCGGAGCCACTACCGCATGATTCTTACCCTCACGTGGTTTGCTATGAATTTTGTGTTAACAGAATGCACACTGTACTCCACAAAGATCACACAATGCACTCATCCCTGCTGCAGCAATTACTACCCTGGCTATTAGCATGTATGACTGCAATGACTTTATAATAGAATAGTAATTTATAGTATGGGACTAGTGGTTGGGGTGAAAATCGAAAACACCATGGGTTCAATACGGAAACCAACCCTAATAGACTAATCACGAATATAAAGCTAGCAAAAAAATCTTATCCCAATGACCCAACAAAATTTCCAAATGACCTTGCAATAGAAAGTAGCAAACGAATCACAGCAACAAATAAATCAATCGCAGACACAGGAGATTTTACCCTGGTTCGGTTGTAAACAACCTACGTCCAGAAATCCAATCCGAGACGATTCCACTAGTAGAGAGATCCAAACAATTAGGGTTACAAAATTCTCACTCACGCATGAGTAATAACTTGTCAACGGAACAAGCCCTCACGAATCCACTCAAGAGGAAGAAATCAATGGAAGAATAAGAGAATGAAAAACCAAACCTTTCTCTCAAGAACTCAAACCTCAAACTCTCAAATCTTCAATGGGGTAGCAAGAGGCTCTCTAAAACTCAATAGAGGCTTTTGGATGCTTAATCTAATCTAAAAAATAGTTAGGTTTAAATACAAACCCAAAACAAAGCCAGAAAAACAATCCAGCCGTCGGTTCTTGTGCATGGGCCCGCGCCAACTCGGCCCGAGTCGGCTGTCAGCTCGGCCTACTCGGTTGAGCTGACATGCCCAAGAAACATCACTGAAGGAGTCGAATCGACTCGGTCGAGTAGCCTTAGCTGCTCGACCGAGTAGCCTTCCTACTCGACCGAGTCAGAGTCACCCGAGTCGGAGGGAAAAAATTCCCAAAGCTCTGCCTGCTCGGTCTGTAGAGACTTCATGCTGCTCGGTCGAGCAGCTGGCTGCTCGACCGAGTAGCCTCTTACTTGACCGAGCAGCCTGGGAAAAATAGCACAATGGATTTGAATCACCAAAAACAACACTCTACATTGATTCAAATCTCATCACCAATGTCGAGCAGCCTGGGAAAAAAATAACACGATGGATTTGAATCACCAAAAACATCACTCTACATTGATTCAAATCTCATCACCAATGACTCATGCACCTCCATGCTGCGTGCCATGGCTCTATCTAGAATCATCATCGTCTCAGAAAACGCGCCCTTCGGCCCCGCCTAAGCCAACAAAGAAATCATCTCAATGCAAATCTGGAGCTTGACGACGAAAACTGGCTTGGTAAACATGTTTGCATGGTTCAAATCAGTTGGGATCTTCTGAAGCTCTATCTCCTTCTTCTCCAATTGAAGGAAGGAATCACGCACCTCAATATGCTTCGTCTTTGAACTGTATGCCTAATGCTTCGCCAGATGAATGGCACTCTGGCTGCCACAATGCACATGTGACGAACTCTACGGCACCCCAAAATCTCTCAGCAGACTCCTCAAATACTTGGCCTCCTTCACAGCTTCCACCGCTGCAATCAACTCGGCTTTGTGGTCGATAACTCAACCACAGACTGTAAGACCGACCTCCACGATACCGCAGTAGTGCCCAAACTGAACACATACCCCATGGTAGATCGCTGCATGTCTCTATCACCTGCGTAGTCGCTATCGCAGTAACCTGTCAGCACCTTTCCGTTTCCTCTCTCATAGAGGATCCCGACACTCACTGTGTCTCACAGATATCTCAGAATCCACTTGACAGCCTACTAATGCTCTTTGCTAGGATCAGCCATATACCTGCTAACCACTCCCACGGCCTGTACAATGTATGGATGCGTGCAAACCATCACATACATCAAACTCCCACTGCACTCGCATATGGCACCTGAGACATGTAAGTCTTCTCCTCATCGGTGCTTGGCGAATGACTCGTCGACAGCTGAAAATGAGCTCCCAAAGGTGTTGTCACGGGCTTCGCACTATCCATCCCAAACCGGGCTGGTACCTTCTGAATATACCATTTCGGTGACAATCTAAGCTCATGCTTCTTTCAATCTCGAACAATCTCCATTCCGAGAATCTTCTTTGCGGTACACAAATCCTTCATGTCGAATTCTTGTCCTAGCTTCTCCTTCAGCTTCTTCACCTCCGACATTCTATTCGAAGCAATTAGCATGTCATCCACATAGAGCAACAAGAAAAATCTTCAAGCCATTCTCAAGTGTGCGAACATACACACGTTGATCCTTGATACTCCTCTCGAAGCCTACTCCCATCATGAAGCTATCAAATCGTTTGTACCACTGCATGGATGACTGCTTCAACCCGTATAACGATTTCTTCAACCTGCATACCAAGTCTGTTTCCCTTCAACTCTGACCCTTCAGGCTGCTGCATATAGATTTTCTCATCAAGGTCTCTATGAAGAAAGGCGGTCTCCATATCGAGTTGCTCCAACTCCATGTCAATGCTAGCAACTAGCGCCAATAACACACGAATCGACGTGTGTCGCACCACCGGTGAGAATATATCATTGTAGTCTTCGCCCTTCCGTTGTGCAAATCTCTTAGCAACCAACATTGCCTTGTACCTGACATTGTTCCCATCTTGAGTTGAACCTTCTTTGACCTTGTATATACACCGACAACCAATGGCACACTTCTCGCTAGGTAATGGCACCAGGTCCCAAATGTTGTTCCGGTGAAGAGACTTTATCTCTTCCTCCATAGCTCCTTGCCATTGTGCCGCATCTTCAGAGACTACGGCTCCACCATATGTCGCTGGCTCCTCGTGCACTAGGTTGCGTGCATAAGACGCCATATCATCGAAAGAATAACCTGCATAATCCCATGCTCCAAATCTTTCCGGCGCTTTCTTCACCCTCTTCGATCTTCGCGTTCCATCATCACCTGCATAGGTATCAACGCGTACCTGAGATGTACCGGGTGTCTGCACATGGTCCTCAGCATGGACCTCATCATCTCTCTCAACAGAAGCATCGACCATCAACTCTTTGCCTGGTTGCTCAGTGGACTGGACCGAAAGATTAACCCTCTCCGGTGAAATCTCCTTTGTGGACGTGTCATCTTTTGAGTGAGAATGCTCCGCCCTGTGCATTGCATCCTCATCAAAAGTGACATGTCAGCTCACTATCGCTTTCTAAACCTCTGGATCCTACAAACGATATCCCTTGACGCCTGGTCGTACCCAAGAAAGATACACTTCTTTTCTCTTGGATCCAGCTTATCACCCCTCTCGTGCACGTATGTCGGGCAACCCACAATGCGCAAGTACAGGTAATCGCCAGCTTCACCACTCCATATCTCCTCAGGGATCTTGTAGCCAATCTCTACTGAAGGAATTCTGTTCACAATGTGCACAGTAGTCGAGAGTATCCCTCCCCAGAATTCCTTCCCCAAACCGGCTGAATGCCTCAAACATCGCACTCTCTCCAACAATGTCCGATTCATTCGCTCCACCACACCCTTCGACTACGGATCACCGGGTGTGTTAAAGTGTCTGCGGATCCCATGGAGTTTGCAGAAATTTCTAAACTCCCTCGAGGTAAACTCGCCTCCATTGTCAGATCTAAGCACCTTCATGTGCCTCCCGGTTTGCTTCTCCACCATGGTCTTCCACTCTCGAAACATATCAAAAGTTTGGTCCATTGACTTCATTAGGTACATCCAGACTTTACGAGAGTAGTCATCAATAAACAAGACAAAATACTTAGCTCCCCCTCCTGATGGCTCTGGACACGGTCCCCACACATCTGTGTGTACATAGTCAAGTGGACCTTTGCTAGTATGCTTGCACGAGTTAAACTGCAACTTTGTCTTCTTACCGTACTCACAGGATTCGCAGAATTCTACACTCTCATTCGAGGCTTCAATTAGTTTTCTTCTTTGGAGTACATCAAACATTTTGTCACAAGGATGATCCAAATGGTAATGCCATAACTTGGCCGAATCTCCAGAAACTGCGCTCGTAGTGCTTACGTCTGCTTCACCTTCAACTTTGGTACCTTGAAGGGCATATAAGTTTCCCACTTTTCTTCCCGTCATCACAACCATGGCTCCTTTTGAAACTCGAAGTTGGTCTTTTTCGAAGACCGACTTACATACAGCATTGTCCAACACGCCTATGGAGATTAGGCTCTTCTGCAAATCTGGGACATGCCTCATATCGGCAAGTGTACGCACTATGCCGTCATGCTTTTTTATCTGAACGGTTCCAATACCCGCAGTTCTACACACTGCATTATTTCCCATGAGGATTAAGCCTCCATTTTGTTTGGAACGGTATGTCGCGAACCAACTCCTACGAGGAGTCATATGATACGAGCATCCACCATCCATGAGCCACGCCAAGTTGGCATCACCTGCAATCCCTGCAGCAAAAATCTCGGTATCTCTACCTTCATCATGGATCTACTCACCATCAATCACTAAAGATGCCGAACCGGAATCCTTCTCGGTTTCCTTTTCTTTCTTCATATTCATGATAGGACAATGGTTCGAATAATGACCCTTCTTATGGTAATTGTAGCATGTGATGTTCGCAAACCTATCCTGCGAGTGTCTCGACTTAGAGCGGTCATTATTCTTCCTGAAGCCTCCTCTCCTTTCTTATCGACCCCTCACATGCAATGCCTCCTCGCGGTTACACACATAATCTCTACCTTGAACCTTGCCACATAGTTGCTCTGTGTGAAGCGTCGCCTTCGCCTCTTCCACGGTGAGAGTAGTCTGGTTGTAAATCATCGACCGAACAAACTGATTATACTCTTCAGGCAATGAGCACAACAAGATAACCGCTTGCTGCTCATCTTCAATCTTCACATCCATACCCTGTAACTCTAGCACAATCTTGTTCAACTCATCCATGTGATCCTTCACCGCTGAACCAGACTTCATCTTGAGAGTATACAGCTGCTGAAGCAAATATAGGCGACTCGTAAAGGATTTCTGCATGTATAGTTATAACGCCCCGCTCCCCGAGATACCCGATAAATATGAATTCGTATCAAGTATTCCTGAGAAGCGGGTGCTACAGAAGAGAAGTACAAATTTTCAAACTCAAGCAGGCCCACTGTGCACTGCTGGGATAATACCTGTAGCATCCAGACATCACAGAAACACAAAAAGGGACCAACATCACAAATGCTGATATATACACACACACCTGTTTATACAACGTCTCCATACTAATCTCATACATACAACATGAATCCACAACTTGCTAAAGTACAAAAACATATTCCACCCCACTCACACCCTCTCAAAATACTCAACTCCAACCAACCGGACTAGTAGGCCTCCAACTCCACGATCCAGCACCTGAAAAGTATCAATGGGGACACGTCATAGCGTGACCCAGTAGGATGTCCAAACCCAACTCACATGGTGTACAAAAATGCAATACACTAAGTACCATGTGGGAAGCTAACTCATAGCATATCGCGGCAAAATCATATGGAAATGTAAATAGGTTCCTTAACGAAACACGTACCTGCGACAAGAGGGCGGCCTGCAAGGCAAAGTGAGTACGACACATAAAGAGTGAACCACAATAATAAGAATCTGGAACTTATCGTTACAACCCTTGGGCTACAACATATATTTCAAGCTTTAGGCCATTTAGCATTCTTAGCAAATTTAAAGCATTCCCTAACCACTTACGACAACTCTAATAACCAACATATGCCTAAGATGGATACTTTGTCTAGCATTAGCAAATTTAGCCTACCTGACAAGGAAGGATTTAATCCTTGACAATATCAAATAATTGAACATCTAGCATAAGTGGGTAATGAATGTAATCATGTTACACATAAGTTTTCACAAATGCTAACTTTAATTGAGAAGACCAAGAAGGGTTCTATCTTTTGCATAATTGGGCCAAGTGCTTAAGAAAGGAACTATCCTTTCATTTAGAATTCGGATAAATATATTTCCTTAAAATATGGAAATTTTGAAGGAAGTAGCCAGTAGAATTTGGGTAGTTTTCCTAGCTTAAGTTTCTAATACTTCGGATGTCAAGGAATTCTTAAAAATTTCGGCAGAGTTTCTCTTGTATTTATCGAGTTTCCAAATACAACATGAATAGCATTTAAAAGAAAACTTGGTATAATCATAACACCAACAACACCAGCAACACCAGCAACACCAACAACACCACTACCAATATCGACACAGCCTCGTTCTTAAGAAACATTAGTAATAGCATCAATACCAACACCAGGTTCATTAGCAATATCACCAAGTTCATTAGTAATACAACATTAGTAATATCACCAAGATGTAACATTAGTAACATCACCAAGATGTACCAACCAAGCAATGAGCAATAAGAAATTGTCCAACATAAGCATGCTTACAAAGATAGTATCTTAGCAACATTGGGTAACCCACCTAGGAACTCACATTAAGATGCTCACTTCAATAATTTTTGTAACCACAGTGCAACCATAACAACTTCTTAAGTGCTTGCAGGAGCAAGCAATATAGGATTTCCACTTAAGGGTGCAACTATAGAACAATCACAAAGGGGTCTACATGAAAGTCATCCACTTAATGTTAGAATTTTACAAAAGGGAATTTTTGTCATGTTTAGGAAGGAAAGTTCCAAGTTTAGCACAAAACATAACTTCCTTTTACAAAATGATCCACCTCGTGAACATGTGTTAACACTAAAATTCTCTATCAATAGCTTTGAAAATTTTTCCTCTCTCTCTCTTTTCTATAATTCATGTGAGGGAACACCCTACCACAACTATTACACAAATTCCTAAGTAATATTCACTATAAGGGTAAAGAAATCCCACCCTAGTGAAGTTGGGTTCCTACCTCAATGAGGAACCCACATTGGGATCTCAAGTATCACTACTAACAATAACAACCAAGATAATGATATTTGTTAACAACTAACAAACCACACCTTCCAACATACCTCCATTCAAGCACCAAATAAATCCATGGCAACATTCATTCTCAAAGTTAACCATTCCATACATCCAACCACAAAGCACCCAAAAATGCTAAATGACGCCATGATGCATGTGATGCACGAGTAATGCAGTGCAATGCAATGCAATGGGATCCCATGAGTGAGCCGGCGTGCACGTGCAAATAATTCTACTCCGTTATCAACTTGGAGCCACCTAATAGATCAAGAGGTGGCCAACGGCGCGTATTCACCCGCCTCCTACCGCGGCACTTTGTCCATGCCTGTGCACTCCACCTCGTGTCCTAACATGACCATGTCACACGTTCCACATTCCGCATGTTTCCAACATCACCTTTCCAATTTTCCAATTCATTTCATTTTCACATGTTCTCATTTCATACACATTAAATTGAATAAATAGTTTCCAACACCCCAAAATGAAAGCAATTTCATAAAAGTGGGCACAAATAGCTTCCAACAAGGTAAATGAAGGCAAAATGAGAGCAATTTCATCTGTCATTGAAACATGACATTGTGGAACATCACAGTTCATATCATAGCCTCATATTACACTACTCAGTTCAATATAACCTACTTCACGTTTGTCTTACAAGGAATATGGAAGCAATCTTATTTAATTCATAAGACAAAATGAGAGCTGTTTCATGCAAGGTAAATTGAATGTTAAACTTCCAACACATCATAATAACCAGCATCAACCCAATATTTCATATAGCTTGCATATTACATAAAAATGAGAACATAAGCATGAACTTGGGATAAACATTATTCCTTGCATGACAAAGAGAGCATCTTGCAAGAAATGCAATAAAGATCACACCCTTGAGTCAAAGATATCACCTTTGTTTAAACACAAACAATTTAGCAACTTTAAGCAAACTAACACATTCAAAGAAGGCAACATAAAACTATTAGCAAGATAACAGCTTTTTAGTGGAAGGATTAATTTCATGGCATGAGGAGAAGTGTATGTTCATAATTCATTTTCATAACATGATTGTTCATAATTCATTTGGAATCAACATATAAAATCCAATTAGAAACAACATTTCCCCTTCTTCACAAATTCTCATTCCAACACATAACTTTCCAACCACAACACCCCAACATAGCCAAATTATGCAAAGCAACTCTCTTTTTCCATTTCAACTTCATGTAAATATTTTCACAAGCACATGGTGGGCATAATAACAAGTCATTAATTCAAATGAACACAACATGAAGCCAATAGCAAAATGACAACTTGACTCCATATAGACATTTTTACAAACACATAGTAGGCATATTAACAAGAGTCAATAATTCCATTGAAGCTACATGAAACTAATGGCAAGATAATAACTTGGGAGCATGTTGATTAATTTCATCACAAGTAAAGAATTGCTCATTCAAAATTAAATTCATGCTCACTCAAAATTAGAGGTGGCCTCCTTAACATGCTTGGATGACATTAAGGACAACAAACTATATGAAGAAAGGTTTCCTACAACAACCCTAAACATTGCATTCCCTACTCATCAAAAATGAAGGAAATAAACATGAGAGTTGAGATTGGAGTCCTACCTTAACCAAGATGCCAATTCCTCTTCCAATTAAATGAAATCTCCCATTGAGTGCAATGAATCCATCAAGAATCCCCTTCTCCTACACCAAGCTCTAATTTTGAAATTCCCCCATGAATCCCTAAAAATGACAACTTTGAATTCAAACAACCAAGTCTCTTAACTCAAGCCAAAAGGCAAAGCCCAACAACCAACTCTTAGGCTACTAAAATTAACTATAGGCCCAACCAATAACACTGATAATATTATTCAACATCACCGATAATAACAATACTAATACCAAAAATAACAACCAACATCACTAGTAATAATGTCATTCATTAATAACGCATCACCCAATATCACGAACATACCGCTTTACTATACATACTCACCAACTAAAATCGCCAAGCATGCTAATAAACTATATTTGCATGCTAACAATAATATCAATTTACTATCCAACCACACGCATTCACTTATATATCCGAAGCATACCGTAGTCACCAGATAGCCATACATGTAGGAAATTACTGTACACACAACAAAATTACTATACACACACACAAATAGTATTTCACACATACGGGCATTACAATAGTCCCTCAAGCTTCTTCCACATATCAGATGCTGTAGCCTCATCCAGGACTTCCCTCAGAACATTATCTGATAACGACCACTGAATCGCGATGTACGCCTTTCTCTCCATCTCCGCCCTTGCGGATGCAGTCACCTCCTTATCGATATTCGAAACATTGAATACGATTTGGTAACACCCCGTCTGCATAAAAACATTCTTCACCTTCGTCTGCCATATCCAAAAATCATTCTGGCCGATGAACTTCTCAATGTTCAAAGTTGCCAAAGACACCATCTTTCTTTCGCCACTAACTTCCTTTGTAATAAAACCCACATGCTCTGATACCACTTGTTGGGGGTGAAAATCGAAAACATCATGGGATCAATGCGGAAACTAACCCTAATAAACCGATCAGGAATATAGAGCTAGCAAAAAAATCTAATCCCAATGACCCAACAAAATTCCCAAATGACCTTGAAATAGAAAGTAGCAAACGAATCACAGCACCAAATAAATCAATCGCAGACACAAGAGATTTTACCCTGGTTCGGTTGTAAACAATCTATGTCCAGCAATCCAATCCAAGACGATTTCACTAGTAGAGAGTTCCAAACAATTAGGGTTACAAAACGCTCCCTCACGCGTAAGTAATAACTTGTCAACAGAACAAGCCTTCTCGAATCCACTCAAGAGGAAGAAATCAATGGAAGAAGAAGAGAAGGAAAAACCAAACATTTCTCTCAAGAACACAAATCCTAAAACACTCTCAAATCTTCAATGGGGGTAGCAAGAGGCTCTCTAAAACTCAATAGAGGTTTTTGGAGGCTTAAGCTAATCTAAAAAATAGTTAGGTTTAAATACAAATACAAAACAAAGCCAGAAAAACAATCCTGCTGTCGGTTCTCGCGCATGGGCCCGCGCCAACTCGGCCCGAGTCGGCTGTCTGCTCGGCCTGCTCGGTCGAGCTGACATGCCCAAGAAACATCGCTGAAGGAGTCGAATCGACTCGGTCAAGGAGCCTTAGCTGCTCGACCGAGTAGCCTTCCTACTCGACCGAGTAAGAGTCACCCGAGTCGGAGGGAAAACTTCTCAAAGCTCTCTACCTGCTCGGTCTGTCAGAGACTTCATGCTGCTCGGTCGAGTAGCCTCCTAATCGACCGAGTAGACTCGGAAAAAACAGCAGGATGGATTTGAATCACCAAAAACAACGCTATTTTCATAGATTTTGGTATTTAACAGTATCAATTTTGCCTTATAGTGTTCTAGAAGCCGAAGGAGTAGTGAAATGGCAGCAAGATTCCATGTTTGGGTTTTGGAAAGACTCATGCGTCAAGTATTCATATTTCTAACAATACAAAAAAAGTAGTCTTCAGACAGATTGGTTTCTTGTATGGATTTAAAATGAAAAATCCACATGATCAATATTACACTTGATTGCTCCATTTTACTGAAGTATACAATAATCTCAACAATGTTTTTTGAGTAAATTAATCTTGCCAATATTGTTTCTGAAAACTTACTATCCAATCCCCACCACTCAACTGAATGAGATACAAGCATACTTGGGAGAATTGAACTAGAATAGATTTTCTGGGATAGTACTAATGTTTGATATATCAAGTTCAGAAAAGCATCCAACTCTTGATAGTTTTAATCCAAACTCCCATTAATCTTTTCATTATAGATGCCTTGTTGGATATGCCAATAGACAAGTTTAGAATATGCTTTACATTCATTGCCAACCTTCTAATCAGCTAGCTAGAAATGACAATATATCATAACCTCAACCAATATGACAATATGCCAATAATGGGCTCAACAAATATGACAGAATAGGCAATTAGCCAGGAAATTATGTATTGGGCATACGGTCCAAACTAACGTCCAAGCTTCACCCATTTCTTGTGAAGCCTAAGCTCACATGAAACGTCTTGATTGAGCCAATTCTGTACATAACACCTCTGGAAGGGCTTTGCATGCAGAAATAGCATATCCAAAACCCGTTTATTGTGGTCTTTAAGCGTATGCCATGTTAGGAAAAATAGCAGAATAGAACAATATCTCAAACACAAACAAATTGAAAATGCAAGAACAAAAGGTAGAAGGATGACACCGGATATAACGTGGTTCGGCAATGTGCCTACATCCACGGGGAGCAACAACAAGAACTTCCACTAACGTCAATAATGGGTACACGAGAGCACACTACTTCAAGAACACCACTTGAAGGAAACACTCTCTCACTCTTGTTTGCTTCCTACACACTACAACACTCTCAACTTGGAGTGGACACTCTTCACTCAACTTGGAGAAGATGATACTTGGATGGAATGAGGTGCCCTTGGAATGAGCAAATGACCTCTCCTTATATAGGCCTAAGGAGGAACCCTTCACATGCCTTCATCAATGCTCCACTAACTCCACCATTACACATATCCATTACCATCACAATTATCATAGGTCCATTCACATTCTATATTCAATGTGAAGACCTTTCAATTTCCCAACTCATGGAAAACCAAAAGACACAAATGGGAGAATGAATGACTCATGGCTGGAATTATTAACAATCTCCCCCTCCAGCCAAGCTGTCTTATGTGGTTGGACTTACTTAAAGTCCATCCCAGCTGCCTTGCAACAATACTGCAGCTTCTCTTGCGGAACAACCTTTGTCAGCATATCTGCGATGTTCTTGTCGGTATGAATTTTTCCCAACTGGAAAAGCTTCTTGGATATCACATCTCGGATCCAATGATATCGCAACTCAATGTGCTTAGTGCGAGGATGATGAACCGAGTTCTTACTCAACTGAATTGCACTTTGACTGTCGCAATGTAGCACATAACTTTCTTGTTTCATACCCAGCTCTTGAACAAACCTCTGCAGCCATATCAACTCCTTGCCCGCTTCATTAGCTGCTATATACTCGGACTCTGTGGTGGATAATGCTACGCACTTTTGTAACTTGGACTGCCATGAAACAGCTCCCCTTGCAAAAGTAAATAAGTAACCGGAAGTAGACTTTCGATTATCAAAGTCTCCTGCCAAATCTGCATCCGTAAAACCTGCCAAAGTTGGTTTTGATCCACCAAAACTCAAGCAAAACTTTGATGTTCCCCTCAAATATCTGAGTATCCACTTGACTGCCTCCCAATGCTCTCTTCCAGGATTAGAGATATATCTGCTAACAATACTAACTGCATGCGCAATGTCTGGACGAGTACATACCATCGCATACATAAGACTACCTACAGCTGATGCATAGGGAATACCTGCCATCTTCTCATTCTCCTCTTGTGTAGTTGAGCACGCCAATCTGCTTAACTTGAAGTGATTACCCAGAGGTGAGCTCACCGCTTTGGCTCCTTTCATGTTGAACCTCTCAAGCACTCGTTCAACATACCTCTCTTGTGAAAGCAATAGCTTGTGCTTCTTTCTTTCGCGAGTAATCTCCATGCCCAATATCTACTTAACTGGCCCGAAGTCTTTCATGTGAAATGCTTTTGACAAATCTGCTTTTAGTTTGCGAATCATGCAAATATCTTGCCCTACAATCAGCATATCATCAACATAGAGTAGTAAAATTATGAATTTACCTCCAATGAACTGTTGGATATACACACATGGATCTGCATCAGTATGCTTGTACCCATGGCTCACCATGAACAAGTTAAACTTCTTGTACCATTGCCTTGGCGCTTGCTTTAGCCCGTATAAGCTTTTCTTTAACTTGCAAACCATGTGCTCCTTTCCCTCTACCTCAAATCCTTCTGGTTGCTCCATGTAGATCTCTTCCTCCAAATCTCCATGAAGGAATGCCGTCTTCACATCTAGCTGCTCCACCTCCAGATCCATGCTAGCCATCATGCCAAGAATAACCCTAATAGATGTCATCTTAACAACAGGTGAGAAAATTTCATCAAAATCTATACCTTCCTTTTGTCCAAAACCTTTCACAACCAAGCGAGCCTTGAACTTTGGCAGCTGCTCGTTTTCATCCCTCTTCAGCTTGAACACCCACTTATTCTTGAGTGCTTTTCTCCCTTTAGGAAGCTCCACCAAATCATAGGTGCTGTTTTTCAACAAGGACTCCATCTCAGACTTCATCGCCAACTTCCATTTGTCGTTGTCTGCATGAGTCATTGCTTCCTTAAAGCATTCTGGTTCTCCGTCACTGGTCACCAAAATGTACTGTGAAGATGGATATTTGGAATTTGGTTTGAGAACCCTGCTGGATCTTCGAACCAGCTCTTGAGAATTTTCTGCTTGCTCCCCCCGATTTGGACTCTCCTGGATTTGTTCCGCTTGATTAGGATCCTCCTCGTTTAGCTCCTCCTGATCATGATTCTCCTGATCATTATCATCAAGTTCAGCTTCCTCGTTGCGAACATTCTCATTTGCAACATCTTGAACCTCGTCTCGCGATTCTCTTAAGAGCGATGATGAATCATATGTGAAGCGTTCAACTTGATCTAGCACTTCTTTGTCAAGATCCGCAACCGTTTGATCTTCTTGAAACACCACGTCTCGACTTCTGAACAACTTGTTGGACTTTGGATTCCATAGCCGGTATCCCATCTCCTCATTTCCATATCCGAGAAATATAACAGGGATGGCTTTATCGTCAAGCTTTGATCTTTCTTGCTTCGGAACATGTGCAAAAGCTTTGCACCCGAACACCTTCAAGTGAGAATAAGAAGCATCCTTACCGGTCCATACGCTTTCTGGCGTCTTCAAGTCCAACGATATACATGGCGATCGGTTGATGAGGTAGCTTGCCGCTATCACTGCTTCTCCCCAGAACTGTTTTGACAGGTTAGCGGTCTTCAACATACTTCGGACTTTCTCTAAAATGGTGCGGTTCATCCTCTCCGCTACACCATTATGTTGTGGGGTGCCAGGTACGGTCCTTACATGCCTGATGCCGTGCTTTGAACAATATTCTTTAAACGCATTCGAAGTGTACTCTCCGCCATTGTCACTACGGAGACACTTGAGAGTCTTCCCAGTTTCCCTCTCAACCATGGCATGGTACTCTGTAAAGGCTTGGAACACCTGGTCTTTTGTTTTCAACAAATACACCCAAACTTTTCGTGAAGCATCATCAATAAAGGTAACAAAATAATTATTGTGACCTAGTGATTCAACTTCCATGGGGCCACATACATCAGAGTGTACTAGGTCTAACACATTTTCTTTCTTAGAAAGTTTACTCTTGAAACTCACTTTATGTTGTTTACCGAATAAACAGAAATCACAAGAGTCGAGTGAGGTACCTTTCAAAAGGGGAATTAGCGACTTCTTAGCCAAGACTTGCAATCCCTTCTCACTCATATGACCTAGCCGCTTGTGCCATAGATTTGGAGATGAACCATCCGAAATGTTCAACTCCCCTTTACATATCTTGCCATATGTCTTGTAGAGGGTACAACACAGCTTCCCTCTAGCCACCACAAGCGATCCTTTCGTAAGCCTCCATTTTCCATCACCTCCATGATGATGAAAACCTTGTTTGTCAAGCACACCGGTTGACAACAAATTAAGACGCAGGCCTGGTACATGTCTCACATCCTTCAACATAAACTTGTAGCCCATATCGGTCTCGAAACAAACATCTCCAATTCCGGCAATGTGGGAATAGCTCTCATTCCCCATCTTCACTCTACCAAAGTCACCGGCTTTGTACGTAGTGAAGAACTCCGAGTTTGCCGTTGCATGGAATGATGCTCCCGAGTCAACAACCCATCCGGTTCCATCACAATCATCAAAATGTAAGCATTCACTTTCAAAGCAAAGGAAATCAAAGTCACCTTGAGACACGTCGGTAGTGCTACTTGTGTCCTCCTTTGATTTGTTGGCGTTGCCATCGCGACTCTCATTCGAACCTTTCGCCAACTTGTTGCAGTTTCTTTTCATATGTCTGAAAAGGCCGCAATGATGGCACTTCCCATTGAATCTTGTCTTTGATTTTCTTACGCTCCTTCCATGGCCTTTGGGTCCTCTACTCTTGCTCCTTCCTCGGCTCTCTACAAGGAACACTTGAGTATGATCCGAGCTTGAACTTATAGACTTCCTTCTAGTCTCTTCATTCAACATGTTATCTTTAACATTATTCATAGATAATACACCGTCAGGGGCAGAGTTATTTACAGTCACGACGAAGGTCTCCCAACTATCAGGTAACGACCCCAAAAGTAACAATGCTTGCAGCTCGTCGTCGATCTTCATACCCATTGTGGCCAATTGATTGATCGTGCTTTGAAAGTTGTTGAGATGCTCGGTCACTCTAGCACCTTGTTTAAACTTGACATTCACCAACTCCTTGATTAGAAAGGCTTTCTTCGCAGCGGTCTTCTTTTCGAACAAGGACTCCAACTTTAACCACAATTGATGTGCGTTAACTTCGTTGGACACATGGTGAAACACGCTATCATCCACCCATTCACGAATATAACCAATAGCTTTGCGATTTAACTTGTTCCAATCCGCATCCGATGTTGCTTCCGGCTTCGCCTTATCGCCTTCGATTGGCTCATGCAAATCTTTGCAATAAAGGATGTCCTCCATCCTCGGCTTCCACGTCACCCAATTTGAGTTGTTGAGACGAATCATGGTACTCTTTGAACCCTCCATAGCTCTGATACCACTGTTAGGAAAAATAGCAGAATAGAACAATATCTCAAACACAAACAAATTGAAAATGCAAGAACAAAAGGTAGAAGGATGACACCGGATATAACGTGGTTCGGCAATGTGCCTACATCCACGGGGAGCAACAACAAGAACGTCCACTAACGTCAATAATGGGTACAAGAGAGCACACTACTTCAAGAACACCACTTGAAGGAAACACTCTCTCACTCTTGTTTGCTTCCTACACACTACAACACTCTCAACTTGGAGTGGACACTCTTCACTCAACTTGGAGAAGATGATACTTGGATGGAATGAGGTGCCCTTGGAATGAGCAAATGACCTCTCCTTATATAGGCCTAAGGAGGAACCCTTCACATGCCTTCATCAATGCTCCACTAACTCCACCATTACACATATCCATTACCATCACAATTATCATAGGTCCATTCACATTCTATATTCAATGTGAAGACCTTTCAATTTCCCAACTCATGGAAAACCAAAAGACACAAATGGGAGAATGAATGACTCATGGCTGGAATTATTAACATGCCACAAACCATGTTTCCCCTCTAAAGCAATTGCAACCTGAAACACATATATTGGAAGTGATGCAACAAAGCACACATTTCGAGGATACAAACTGAAGTCTCATATAACCCAAGTTCTCTTATTCAACATGACAGCAATAACAAGTCTGAAGCAAGATGCATCTAATACATGCCACCATTCTCATCTCATAAAAAGTTACATAACTCTTGGGATCGTTCTCATTCCTACTCCGAGAGACTTGGCACAGAAGTTCCACACTCGTCGTTCAACCAGACAGTCCGATGATACCTGTACAAAGCACATCATGTTGGAATCATTAGTGCATACGAAATTAACGACAAAATATTGGAAAGGAATCAGATATGAATTGGCACGAGGAAACTCAACGCAGCCAATTCTTCCACCAGCATTGCCAGTGCTCTTCCTAAGCTCATGTCCACCTGTAAGAACAAATTGGTCTAAGTCATAATGAAAAGCAAGGCAAGCATCGTGTACTCTCTCAGAATCACGAATGACGTATGTCATAGTGCGTATCTTAGCCGAAATGAGACATGTCACTGACCTTCGAAAAAGTGTAATATCCATTGGTGTTTTGGATAATGTCGGATGTAAGTCGGTGTTTGAGAATGATCAACTTAGAGTCGCCAAAGAAGCCAGGATTGTGATGAATGAAAGAAATGTAGGGAATCTATATGCCCTACAAGGTACCACAGTAGAAGGCGAAGCCGATGCCACCTCTAATAGTGACGGAGATTCATCAAAGTTATGTCATTATCATTTGGGTCACCCGCGTGATAAGACCCTCGATATTCTCCGCCGAAGAAAATTAATTAGAGCTAGCGATGGGAGCGTTGAGTTTTGTGAAAGCTGTGTGTATGACAAAAAGACAAAGGTACAATTCAACACGGAGATGCACACTAATCGAGGTCCTTTGCATTACATGCATTCCATGTCCTGTAGCGTCAGGAGGTGGGGCTAGGTACTTTGTACTCTTCATCGATGATTATTCACGAAAGGTTCGGATTTATTTGATGAAGACAAAAGATCAAACCTTCGGGATGTCCTAGCAATGGCTTGTAATGGTTGAAAAGCAAACTGGCAAGGCATTGAAAGTCCAAAGATGAGAAAAACTTGAATTTACTAATTTTTGAAATACCCTAATTAATACTAGCAGCCATTATTTGCAGAAACCGGTGAACTCCTTCAAGGTGTACTCTCCTCCGTTGTCGGATCTAAGGACTTTCAATGCCTTGCCAGTTTTCTTTTCAACCATTACAAGCCATTGCTAGGACATCCCGAAGGTTTGATCTTTTGTCTTCATCAAATAAATCCGAACCTTTCGCGAATAATCATCGATGAAGAGTACAAAGTCCGACAACGGAGGAGAGTACACCTCGAAGGAGTTCACCGGTTTCTGCAAATAATGGCTGCTAGTATTAATTAGGGTATTTCAAAAATTAGTAAATTCAAGTTTTTCTCATCTTGCCACCTACCACCCTTATGTCTCATTAGCTAAAGTTAGCCTCATTCTTATTTTAACACCTGAGCTCCACCTGTCTCACCATTAGCTCAAGGAGGATGATTAGGATGGAGATGAAAATTTAAAGAAAAAAGGAAAAAGAAAAGGAGAAGAAAAGAAAAAAAGAAAGGAAAAAAGAAAACCAAGTTTCTTCATCCCCAGCTATCTCCCCTGGCCAGGGCCGAACTACCACCCATGTTCCTCTTGCTCCTCCTCGTCCACCACCAAGGCCAACCCCCCCCCCCCCCCCGCTTCCCTTTTGTAACGACTGGTTTTCATGTATCTGGATTTATTATATTATATTATATGTTTTGGTGGATTTTCTCCTTGTGTGTGGTTTTCTTCTCCGTAGCTTTCATTTTCGATCGTTTCGTCGCGTTTTCCTAGCTTCTTCCGTTGATCGTCGATTTTGGAGTAAGTCATTCGTGACGGGCTTCATATCGGTCATATCTTATTGTTAGATCGAGCCTAGGAGTCTTAGGAATCGATCCCGGAGCTTCGCGCTCCATTTCAGAACTTTTGGTGCACATTAGCCGGTGTAAGAAGGGGCACCGATCGACTAGATGACGATCCAGTCAGTCGGAAAAACCTTCTTGAACTGACTAGTGGGCTTTGTTAAATGTTCAGGAGTTACTGTTTATCGTTAGTCGATCTAAGAACATTGGTCGACAGACTAGGTTGCAAACTAGTCGGTCAGCAATCGTTCTTTAACCGACTAGCTCTATGATCATTTTTGACACCAAGTACTATTCATTCTTAGTCGGTCTAAGAACGTTCATCGACCGATTAGATTCAAAACTAGTCGGTCAGTAGTTGTTCTTTGACCGACTAAATCTAAATCCTATTTTTGTACAGGAGTTACTGTTTGGACTTAGTCGGTCTGTGTTGGTCAACCGACCGACTAGTTCCCAAACTAGTCGGTCAGTGGTTGCTCTTTGACCGACTAATTCATTACCCAAAATTTTCCCTAATTTCGCTGCTTGGTGTTAGTCGGTCACAGCTAATCGACCGACCGACTAGTTGCTAAACTAGTCGGTCAGCCAACCTTCTTTGACCGACTAATCAGTGTCGAAACCCTAATTTCTGGGCAGCCGCCAGCACTTCCTATTTAAACCCCTCCCAAACGTTTTCTTCTTCTTCTTCAACTCTAAACCTAATTTCTCCCCCATTGAGCCCCCTACTACCTCAAACCCTTATTCCTTCATCCCAAGCCCAAAATCCATTATCCAAACCCTCACTTAACACATTCTACCTCTCATCTTCCTCAAACCTTCATCAAATCCCCCAAAATCCCCCAAAACCCCATTTCTCCAGAATTTCCCCATCTATTCCAGATCTGAACCCTAGGTTCCCCGGAGCGTTTCTTCCGTTGCCGTGCTTGCTCGGCATCATTCTTCCGCTTCCGATACGGTAATAATCGATCTCTTAATGTTTTCATAACCCGTTATGTTTTTGTGAAACCCTAATGAATGAATGTTGTCTTGATGATTGTTTCTCCATAACAGCGACTTCCCCGTAGATTAGCGTCCGTGAGACGAACCCTCGTTGATCGTCATCCTCGGTGCTAGGCAAGTGAAACTTGCCACTTAGGGTTTGGGCCATGTCTTAGGCCATTTGCTTGTTGTAGGCGTAAAAGAGACTAGGCGACGAAATGATACTCGCCTAGGCGCAATTTCCGGAACTAGCTTGACAACGAAGCTAGGACCGTCATTTATCATGTTGCATAACTATCATGTCATGTTTAATTTTGATTAACGATACGCGAATAAATGGTCATCCATGCTATCCATGTTGTATGTCGCATTCGTAGCACACGCTACAATACTTGTGTTTCCTGGCCCGTGTTCCAGAAGCGGGCTACGTGAGTTGGTTGATAGCCAATGCCCGACCTACTTGTTTACCGGCTAGGCACCTGCGTTGCAGGCATAACCCTACGCCATACATGTTAAATACACTTCCTGGCTCGTGTTCCAGAAGCGAGCATTCCGTGTTCGGGGTAATTTCCTGGCTCGATACACGTGGAGGGGTAGAGATAAACGGTCACTTGAGCTTAGGAGTTGGCCCGATCAGCCACTCTAGCCAACAGGCGGAATCTCTGTGCACAACTTGTTTACTTGACTGTTCACTTGACGTGAACCACTTGACTTATACTTGTCCGTGTTTTACTTGTTATCCGTGACATACTTGCTACTTGTACTTCCCTTTACTTGTCACTTCCATACTATACTTGCCATGCCATGCATCATACTATAACTGCTAGGTTGCTAGTTTACCTTACCTTCAGTTTCCTTGCCCAAGTCCTTAGACTTACTGACATGTGCCCCTTTACTCTTTTGGGTTACACATGTTAGATCCCGAGCCTGAGTCCGTTGTTGAGGACGAGGTGTTTGCGGACGCCGTGCCCGAGTCTGTGTTTGGCGAGGAGTACGTGGACACTGGGGACCAGTCCTAGTGTCTTCGCTGAGCTTTACCCTTTTTGTTTTAGACTGCTGTTTTGTTGTCGGTGCGTAGCACCTATACTCTATTTACGTTTGTCTTTGTTTGGCCTTGTTCTGGGCCTTTAGACTCTTTCTTTTAGCCTGGTGGCTTTTCTGAATGTTGAACTTAATTTTAATGATGGACATTTTCTGAGATTGAGATTTGTTTCTGTCTCTCCTTGTGTTATTATTGTTGTTCTGCTTGTGGTTACAGGGACCTGCTTATGTTTTATTGACGCTTATCGGGTTTGGGGCTTCACAGCTCCACTCTCGTGCGGACCTTTTCACGTCTCGCCTCCATTTTAGGGAAGCGGGGCGTGACAGGTTTTGTTGGTGGCCCATGTAGGTCCTTCTGTACCTGCGAATTGTCGGAATAGCGATAATAATATTAGAATGTCCAATAAACTAAGTTCGACGTTCGAGTCATAAGCTATGAGTCTAATTGTTTCGTTTTCTGTGTCATTAGATGGCAGGAAGACGAATCACCCGTGGTGGAGGTAGTGGTGCGCCCCCTCATGACGAGGAGCCTGAGCGGGAACCCACCAATGGGGAGATGATGCGGATGATGCTTCAGATGATGCAGGTGCAGCAAGGCGTGCTCCTGCAAGTCCAGAATGCTCCGGCTGGTCGAGCTCCTCGGGCGACTTCGGAGGCCCCTCGCTCCGAGCCGGGAGCGAAGCAATTTCGGGAGCTGGGTCCTGCATATTTTGATGGGTCTGAGGGTCCTCTGACTGCCGATGAGTGGATTCGAAACATTGAGGATAACTTGAAGATGGCCAAGATCACCCCGGTTGGATGGGTTGATTTGGCGAAGAGGCAACTTAAGGATAATGCTCGGAACTGGTGGGATGCGGAAGAGAAGATGCTGGTGGAGCCGATAGCTTGGGCTACCTTTAAGTCCAGGTTTGATGAGAAGTTCTTTCCGAAGGCTGCTAAGAAGGAGATGCTGCAGCGTTTCATTGATCTGAAGCAAGGGAGCTTGACGGTGGACCAGTACCACCAAGAGTTCACTAGGCTTAGTCGGTTCACGCCGAAGATGGTGCAGGATGCTGATGAGAGGGCTCAGAGGTTCCTGCAGGGACTTGCTTTGGAGCTCCAGATTTTTGTGTCTTCCTCTGATCTGGACTCTTATCAGAAGGTTCTGGTCGCTGCAAGGCGGCAGGAGCTGAACCTGAGTCAAAGGAGGGGACATGTTTCTGGTGCTGGGAAGAGGCCTATGGAGCAGGCCAGAGCGGTGGTTAGGCCTGGTTTCAAGCCTAATCAGCCAGCTCAGTTCAAGAGGCCAGGAGGGCCTATTCTGAAGACTTGCCATTTCTGCGGTAGGACCGGGCACGTCAAGGATCAGTGTAGGAGATTCCTGGGCCAGTGTGTCGTCTGTGGGGATCCTACTCATGCCATGAAGGATTGTCCGAGGTCGAAGCAGCCTTGGAGGGCACCTGTTGCAGCACCGCCGTTGCAGTAGAGGCCCATGTGCCCGCTGGACGTGGAGCACCCCTTGTTCCACAGAGACAGGCCTTTCGGCAGGCTGTTCCGCCGAGAGGGCAGGCCTTTCTGATGACTGAGGAGGAGAGCATGGCCGTGGACGAGGTTATTACAGGTAACGCTCATTCTAGCTATTTTCTTCCTTAGTTAGTTTGATTGTTGTTTATGTTGGTTGCTTGCTCATGTTTGTTGCTAGAATAGGATTTGATTGTTAGACTGTTTGCTAGGTGTGGTTTTGGTTTGCACATTTCTTGCACGAGTCCTCTTTGACTCAGGTGCGTCGATGGGCATTTTGGCCCGGAGCTTCGTGGAGAAGCATTCCTTGTCGACGTCCTCTCTTCCTAAGAGTTGGAATATCGTCACAGGGAACGGTGTGGTCTCGGTGCATCGTGGGTGCAATTCTTGCCCGTTGGTGGTTTGTGGACGTGAGCTTTGTGCTGATTTCATTGTCCACGACATCATCAACTACGATGCGGTCCTTGGGATGGATTGGCTTGCGAGCTTCTATGCTACGATCGACTGTCGGAGGAAGAAGGTGGTGTTCGATATTCCTGGACATCCAGTATTTGAGTTCAGCCGAGGTAGTAGCTCGCTTGGTCCTGTCAGATTTCGGGCCAGGCCGGTGGAGATTGTAGCTATGCAGATGGAGCTGGAGAGGCCAGCAGTTGTGCGGGACTTTGATGACGTCTTCCCCGAGGAGATGTCTGGTTTGCCACCTGATCGAGCTTTAGAATTTTCTATTGATCTTATTCCGGGAGCGCAGCCGATTTCGAAGGCGCCTTATCGTATGGCACCCGCCGAGTTGGAGGAATTGCGGAAGCAGCTGGATGAGCTTTTACAGAAGGGTTATATCAATCCTAGTGTGTCTCCGTGGGGAGCACCGGTGCTGCTAGTGAAGAAGAAGGATGGTTCGTGTCGCATGTGCGTGGACTATCGGGAGTTGAATGCGGTGACCATCAAGAACAAATACCAGTTGCCTCGCATCGATGATATTTTTGATCAGCTTGGAGGATCGAGGGTGTTTTCAAAGTTGGATCTGAGGAGTGGTTATCATCAGCTGAAGGTGAAGAATGATGATGTTCCGAAGACAGCTTTCAGGATGAAGTATGGACACTATGAGTTTGTGGTTATGCCTTTCGGCGTAACTAACGCACCCGCAGTTTTCATGAATCTGGTGAACCTGATTTTCTATGACTTTTTGGATAAGTTTGTCGTTATCTTTATTGACGACATTCTGATCTATTCAAAGTCGGAGGAGGAGCATGCCTCGCACTTGAGGACGGTATTGGAGATTTTGAGGAAGCATCGTTTGTATGCTAAGTTTTCGAAGTGCGAATTTTGGCTGGATAGAGTTGCTTTTCTGGGGCATGTGGTGACTGGGGATGGTATTTCAGTGGATCCCGAGAAGATTAGGGCCATCAGAGAGTGGCCTGTTTCGCAGTCAGCGTCTGAGATCCGGAGTTTCCTTGGTTTGCGGGATATTATCGGCGTTTCATTAAGGACTTTTCCTGTATTGCTGAGCCGATGACCAGGTTGACGCGGAAGGATGTACCTTTTGTTTGGTCGGGTGATTGTGAGAATGCCTTTGGTGTTCTGAGGGAGAGATTGACGACTGCCCCCATTCTTGTTGTGCCTGATCGCAGCGACGGATTTGAGATCTTTTGCGATGCTTCTGGCAAGGGTCTCGGTTGTGTGTTGCATCAGCACGGGCATGTTGTGGCGTATGCTTCGCGTCAGCTCAAGACTCATGAGAAGAATTACCCGACGCATGATTTGGAGTTGGCTGCTGTTGTGTTTGCGCTCAAAATTTGGAGGCACTTCATGCTGAGTGAGAAAGTGAAGATCTTCACCGATCACAAAAGCTTGAAGTATATTTTTACTCAGAATGAGCTCAACATGCGACAGCGTCGATGGTTGGAGCTCATGGCAGATTATGAGATTGATTTGAAGTATCACCCTGGCAAGGTGAATGTGGTTCCTGATGCGCTGAGTAGGCTTCCAGCGGTGATGATTTTGACCTCGCAGTGGAGATTGCAGCAGGATTTTTGTGAGTCTGGTGTGGAGATTGTTCTTCCTGGGGAGGCTTCTTCGTTGATGTGTATGCAGATACAGTCGACGATTGTGGATCGGATCAAGGCTGGCCAGGCTGATGATCCGAAGCTGGTGAAGATTCGGGAACAGGTAGGAGCCGGTCTGCGGACTGACTTTTTGATTCATGAGGATGGCTCGTTGAGGTTTGGAGCCAGGTTGTGTGTGCCAGCTGGGGATACTAGAGAGGAGTTGATGGTGGAGGCACACAGTTCGCCGTATTCTGTGCATCCTGGCGGGACCAAGATGTACAAGGATCTTCGTCTGAATTATTGGTGGCATGGTATGAAGAGGAGTGTGGCTCAGAGTGTAGCCAAGTGTTTGGTTTGCCAACAAGTGAAGGCGGAGCATCAGCGTGCGGCCGAGTTGCTACAACCGCTTCCGATTCCGGAGTGGAAGTGGCAACACATCACTATGGATTTCGTGACTGGACTACCTCGGAGTCCGAAGCAGAATGACGCGATTTGGGTGATCGTAGACCGATTGACCAAATCCGCGCACTTTATTCCATTCCGAGTAGGACAGTCCACAGAGGCGCTAGCAGGGAGATACATGGAGGTAAATTCTTTTACTCTCCGTTTCTGTTTCCTTTTCCTAGCTTAGATAGTGATGTAACGTGAATCGTGCAGGAGATCGTGCGACTTCATGGGGTCCCCATGAGTATCGTGTCGGACAGAGACACGAGATTCACATCTCAGTTCTGGCAGAGTTTGTAGAAGAGTTTGGGTACGCGTCTGAGTTTCAACACGGCATACCATCCGCAGACGGATGGCCAGTCCGAGAGGATGATTCAGATTTTGGAAGACATGCTGAGGGCGTGCATGTTGGATTTCAAGGGTTCGTGGGAGGACCATCTACATCTGGTGGAGTTTTCTTACAACAACAGCTATCAGGTGTCTATTGGCATGGCGCCTTTCGC
Organism: Scilla litardierei; assembly: GCA_030789695.1. NCBI lineage: Eukaryota > Viridiplantae > Streptophyta > Magnoliopsida > Asparagales > Asparagaceae > Scilla > Scilla litardierei. The sequence continues at coordinate 9,251,385 of CM061137.1, read as the reverse complement.
CGCTTTGTATGGGAGGAAATGTCGATCGCCATTGAGTTGGGATGACGTTGGCGATCGGGAGCTGTTGGGGCCTGAGATGATTGTGGAGGCTGTGGAGGTCATCAGGAATATTCGGGAGAGATTGAGGATTGCTCAGGACCATTTTAAGCATTGGGCGGATGCTAAACGTCGTCCTTTGGAGTTTCAGCCTGGAGATCATGTGTTTCTGAGGATTTCCCCGAATCGTGGAGTGATTCGTTTTGGGAAGCAAGGGAAGTTGAGCCCGCGATACATTGGACCGTTTGACGTTCTGGAGAGAGTTGGCGAGGTAGCCTACCACTTAGCCTTGCCGCCATCTTTGGAGGGAGTTCACAATGTTTTCCATGTGTCGCAGCTTCGTCGATATATTAGCGATCCATCTCATGCTGTGGATTTCTCGGAGATTACCGTTCGCCCCGATATGACGTATGACCAGCAGCCAGTGCAGATTCTGGACAGGCGTCAGAAGTCACTTCGGAACAAGGTTGTCAATCTTGTGAGGGTGATGTGGCGACACGGCTCGCCTGGAGAGTCTACTTGGGAGAATGAGGATGAGATGCGAGAGCGTTTCCCACTTTTGTTCCCGGACACGTGAGTATTGGGAAATTCCGAGGACGGAATTTTTCTTAAGTTGGGGAGGATGTAACGACTGGTTTTCATGTATCTGGATTTATTATATTATATTATATGTTTTGGTGGATTTTCTCCTTGTGTGTGGTTTTCTTCTCCGTAGCTTTCATTTTCGATCGTTTCGTCGCGTTTTCCTAGCTTCTTCCGTTGATCGTCGATTTTGGAGTAAGTCATTCGTGACGGGCTTCATATCGGTCATATCTTATTGTTAGATCGAGCCTAGGAGTCTTAGGAATCGATCCCGGAGCTTCGCGCTCCATTTCGGAACTTTTGGTGCACATTAGCCGGTGTAAGAAGGGGCACCGACCGACTAGATGACGATCCAGTCGGTCGGAAAACCTTCTTGAACTGACTAGTGGGCCTTGTTAAATGTTCAGGAGTTACTGTTTATCGTTAGTCGGTCTAAGAACATTGGTCGATCGATTAGGTTGCAAACTAGTCGGTCAGCAATCGTTCTTTAACCGACTAGCTCTATGATCATTTTTGACACCAAGTACTATTCATTCTTAATCGGTCTAAGAACGTTCATCGACCGACTAGATTCAAAACTAGTCGGTCAGTAGTTGTTCTTTGACCGACTAAATCTAAATCCTATTTTTGTACAGGAGTTATTGTTTGGACTTAGTCGGTCTGTGTTGGTCAACCGACCGACTAGTTCCCAAACTAGTCGGTCAGTGGTTGCTCTTTGACCGACTAATTCATTACCCAGATTTTTCCCTAATTTCGCTGCTTGGTGTTAGTCGGTCACAGCTAATCGACCGACCGACTAGTTGCTAAACTAGTCGGTCAGCCAACCTTCTTTGACCGACTAATCAGTGTCGAAACCCTAATTTCTGGGCAGCCACCAGCACTTCCTATTTAAACCCCTCCCAAACGTTTTCTTCTTCTTCTTCTTCAACTCTAAACCTAATTTCTCCCCCATTGAGCCCCCTACTACCTCAAACCCTTATTCCTTCATCCCAAGCCCAAAATCCATCATCCAAACCCTCACTTAACACATTCTACCTCTCATCTTCCTCAAACCTTCATCAAATCCCCCAAAATCCCCCAAAACCCCATTTCTCCAGAATTTCCCCATCTATTCCAGATCTGAACCCTAGGTTCCCTGGAGCGTTTCTTCCGTTGCCGTGCTTGCTCGGCATCATTCTTCCGCTTCCGATACGGTAATAATCGATCTCTTAATGTTTTCATAACTCGTTATGTTTTTGTGAAACCCTAATGAATGAATGTTGTCTTGATGATTGTTTCTCCGTAACAGCGACTTCCCCATAGATTAGCGTCCGTGAGACGAACCCTCGTTGATCGTCATCCTCGGTGCTAGGCATGTGAAACTTGCCACTTAGGGTTTGGGCCATGTCTTAGGCCATTTGCTTGTTGTAGGCGTAAAAGAGACTAGGCGACGAAATGATACTCGCCTAGGCGCAATTTCCGGAACTAGCTTGACAACGAAGCTAGGACCGTCATTTATCATGTTGCATAACTATCATGTCATGTTTAATTTTGATTAACGGTACGCGAATAAATGGTCATCCATGCTATCCATGTTGTATGTCGCATTCGTAGCACACGCTACAATACTTGTGTTTCCTTGCCCGTGTTCCAGAAGCGGGCTACATGAGTTGGTTGATAGCCAATGCCCGACCTACTTGTTTACCGGCTAGGCACCTACGTTGCAGGCATAACCCTACGCCATACATGTTAAATACACTTCCTGGCTCGTGTTCCAGAAGCGAGCATTCCGTGTTCGGGGTAATTCCCTGGCTCGATACACGTGGAGGGGTAGAGATAAACGGTCACTTGAGCTTAGGAGTTGGCCCGATCAGCCACTCTAGCCAACAGGCGGAATCTCTGTGCACAACTTGTCTACTTGACTGTTCACTTGACGTGAACCACTTGACTTGTACTTGTCCGTGTTTTACTTGTTATCCGTGACATACTTGCTACTTGTACTTCCCTTTACTTGTCACTTCCATATTATACTTGCCATGCCATGCATCATACTATAACTGCTAGGTTGCTAGTTTACCTTACCTTCAGTTTCCTTGCCCAAGTCCTTAGACTTGCTGACATGTGCCCCTTTACTCTTTTGGGTGACACATGTTAGATCCCGAGCCTGAGTCCGTTGTTGAGGACGAGGTGTTTGCGGACGCCGTGCCCGAGTCTGTGTTTGGCGAGGAGTACGTGGACACTGGGGACCAGTCCTAGTGTCTTCGTTGAGCTTTCCCCTTTTTGTTTTAGACTGATGTTTTGTTGTCGGTGCGTAGCACCTATACTCTGTTTACGTTTGTCTTTGTTTGGCCTTGTTCTGGGCCTTTAGACTCTTTCTTTTAGCCTGGTGGCTTTTCTGGATGTTGAACTTAATTTTAATGATGGACATTTTCTGAGATTGAGATTTGTTTCTGTCTCTCCTTGTGTTATTATTGTTGTTCCGCTTGTGGTTACAGGGACATGCTTATGTTTTATTGACGCTTATCGGGTTTGGGGTTTCACAGCTCCACTCTCGTGCGGACCTTTTCACGTCTCGCCTCCATTTTAGGGAAGCGGGGCGTGACACCTTTCCACCACCTTGGCCGAATCACCTCCACCCCCACACCACCATGCCTCCTTTGGTTTGAAGAGAATGAAGGCGAAAGGAGGAGCTTGAATAAGTAGGAGCTTGGATAAGGAGAAGAAGGAGAAGAGCTTGGACAGAGAGAGCTAAAGCTTGAAGGAGAAATCTTCCTCAAGGTAGGATTCTAGCCACCGTTAATTCGTTGAAACCATCAATCGAGCAACAAGACACCTATGCTTTTTTGTTCAATGTAGGCTTATAATTTTGTAACAGTAACGCTGAGTTTGGGGGAGTGCATATATAGTGTCCAGTTGGTGAGGTATGGCTAAGCCCAAGATAGGAGAGGACCACTAACCACAAGTGCATGTGGGTGCACCGTTTACGTTTCAAGAGTCGCACATCAGTTGTCCTTTTGGTTTTTGCCTTGGTTATCATCCTAGGCTGCCTTTAATGTTGTGTTTGGTTGCATGGAAAAGGAAAAAAAAGAAAAGTGAAATGAAAAGGAAATAGAAAGAAAAAGAAAAGGAAAAGGAAACCGATTTCTTTTTTATGTTTGGTTAGTGAGGAAAATTGTAAAGAAAATTAAAAGGAAAATGTTATGGAAAATGATTTCTCATGTTTGGTTGCTTATGAAAATGAAAAGGAAAACTAGAAAGAAATATGATTTTATTTATAATTAATATTTTAAAGGGTCTCATTTTTCTATTAAACTCAATCCAAAACCATTCTTCTGAAATAAAAAATGAGCAATAACAAAAAGATAATTTTTGTTGTCGTTACAATTTTTGGCTCAAAAAAGGGAAGAAAATTTTTGGGAAAGAAAACGGTTTCCTTCCTATTTGGGAGAGAAAAGTAGAGAGAAAAATTCTATATGTTTTTTTCTTTCATTTTCCCTCTCACTTTCTTTCCTTTTACTTTTCTATACAACCAAACAATGGAAATTAACTTTCCCATCACTTTTCTTTCCTTTCCTTTTCTTTTCCATGCAACCAAACACAGCATAAGTGAAAGCTAATATAGGAAGAACGAGCAATTCAGCTACTTTGGTCAAATGCATGACAGAGCACAAACCCAGCTTGCACCTTGGCATGAAATATTTATAGACATTCTCGAAGCTTAATGCTTGCCTCCATGTAGCTTTTCTTGAGTTTTATTTTATTTTATTTTATTTTATTTTATTTTATTTTATTTTATCTAAGTGCCGAAAGCCATCCTCATAGCAGCCTTGTCCCAAATTTATCAATAACCCTCACTTATGGCGGAGGAATACCGTGTCGGAGATTGCGCACGGCCGTGCCATATACTTTCACGGCCGTGTCGCTATGCTGAAACAGATTGGCGTGTTACGCAGACTGTGCGCACTCGTGCCATATATCAGCACGGCCATGCCAAAGTGCAGAAATCCAAAAACATCCAGAATTTGAACTCTAATCTGGGTCGTTGATCTGTTTTGAGATTAAATCGGATGGACATGATTTAAAACACCCTATTCTATCCTATGAAGGACTCCTATGATATAAATACCTAGAGATACACCTTTTGACGGCACACGGCACAACGAAGAGAATTGGAGAAGAATTCTTTGTGTGTTCTTGAGCAAAGCTGATCTTTTGCCGGTGACAGATGACGAAATTGTTTTGAGGGCACTACGAGCTTTGGGAGATAAGGTATTTCTTGTTCTAAAGTTTTTGGTAAGATCTATCTAATTGTTGTGTGCATGTGACGTTGTGATTGCTAGAGTGCTAGAGTTATTTTGTCGAGAGGGCACATATTGTTTGGAGGAGATTTTGTCGGTGTATTTCTCTAAATTAGCATCTCTGATTTAGTGGAAACCATGACAACGGAAGACTGGACGTAAGCCATAGATTGGGCCGAACTACTATAAATCATTGCCTCTCTGATGTGTGATTGCTTGATTTTGATTCTGCGATAGTTCTTGTGCTTTTTATGATTCCTTCAAGATCGTAGCTCTACATTGATTTAGTTGATGACACTTTATCTATTTATTCCGCTGAGCACACTTTGGTGTTGATTGGTATTGTATCAGATTCCCAACACTTTTTCCCTTCATTTTTTTTTCTTAAGAGGAGCTGGGACCGGAGCCACTACCGCATGATTCTTACCCTCACGTGGTTTGTTATGAATTCTGTGTTAACAGAATGCACACTGTACTCCACAAAGATCACACAATGCACTCATCCCTGCTGCAACAATTACTACCCTGGCTATTGGCATGTATGACTGCAATGACTTTATAATAGAATAGTAATTTATAGTATTGGGACTATTTTAGTCGATTTTGGTATTTAACAGTATCAATTTTGCCTCATAGTGTTCTAGAAGCCGAGGGAGTAGTGAAATGGCAGCAAGATTCCATGTTTGGGTTTTGGAAAGACGCATGCGTCAAGTATTCCTATTTCTAACAATACAGAAAAAAAAGTAGTCTACAGACAGATTGGTTTCTTGTATGGATTTAAAATGAAAAATCCACATGATCAATATTACACTTGATTACTCCATTTTACAGAAGTATACAATAATCTCACCAATGTTTTTTGAGTAAATTAATCTTGCCAATATTGTTTCTGAAAACTTATTATCCAATCCCCACCACTCAACTGAATGAGATACAAGCATACTTGGGATAGTACTAATATTCGATATATCAAGTTCAAAAAAGCACCCAACTCTTGATAGTTTTAATCCAAGACTCCCATTAATCTTTTCATTATAGATGCCTTGTTGGATATGCCAATAGACAAGTTTAGAATATGCTTTACTTTCATTGCCAACCTTCTAATCAGCTAGCTAGAAATGACAATATATCATAACCTCAACCAATATGACAATATGCCAATAATGGGCTAAACAAATATGACAGAATAGGCAATTAGCTAGGAAATTATGTATTGGGCATGTGGTCCAAACTAACGTCCAAGCTTCACCCATTTCTTGTGAAGCCTAAGCTCACATGAAACGTCTTGATTGAGCCAATTCTGTGCAGAACACCTCTGGAAGGGCTTTGCATGCAGAAATAGCATATCTAGAATATCTATATATGTGGCAATTCAGGATTGTAACATACACAAAAGAAGGATGACATTAACACCGTCACAAAAGAAGGATGACATTAAAGAGGGCAAGAAGAACACGGTTAGATATTAATGGATCCCTGCCACTCATTTATATGAGCAATTCTTGAAACGGGAAAAATGACAAGCAACAACAAACGTGTGTGTATATATATGAGACGGTTTTATTCAATTTATGGGAAAACTTATTTTGAAGTGAAACTTGATACGACTATTTTGGAGAAGCCCAAGAACCGGAGACCCAGGTCCAAGCCAAGAACGGGAAGCCCACGAATGAGATTAGGCCCGCCTGACGAGGCCCACAGATAGACCCGAAGTCGGACCGGCCTAGCCCGGGGGAAGCACGATTAGCTCGTGCTCCCCAGAGACAACCGTCCCCCTGAACACGCGGCTCTTTAATGACCATTAAGGAGCCTGTTAATCAACGCTCCCCACGACGCACGTAGGCGCCTTGATGGAGGCGGATCGCGGGGGCGTCAGGGGAGGCGGACGAAGGACGTGAATCGGGGGCAATCGTGGCCCGGACCCTATAAAGGGAGGGCAGGGGCAACCGGGATGAGGATCGAATCCTTAACACCTACAACTGAGGTATTCCGATAAACTAGACCTTGCTTTTTCCCCAAACCATCTCCTCCGCCACCGCTCAATCTGAGGATACAAGTACCGGTCTCATCAAGAGCCGTGTCGTGCCCACCGAGCATGACACAGATCCGTTCTGACTTAGGCATCGGAGGGGACTTGGCCGGAACCAAGGTCCGGCCCCCCTGACGAGCTTTCTCGTCCATCCAGGAAGGAGCTGAACCGAGGCGCCGAGGCTATCCATCGGAGCAGAACGGACCCGCTCGTCAACAGCGGGAGCCAACGTCAATCATGACTAAGGAGCATTCAAGGCGCCGAGGCTACCCCTCGACGCTCATCCAGCCGAGGCCGAGCACCCGACCTGGAACCGAGGCTTCCCCTTGTCTCCACGTCGACCGAAGACCGACGCTCCGCCAAGAAGCGTCTGCTCAGCCACGGATCCTTCGCCTACCCACGTCAAGAGCACGTGTGCTTGGCGTGACCAAGGGATCCCTTCGACCCCTTGACCACGTTGACCGTCGAGACGTCGGTCAACGAGTCCGTGGTGAGAAAACACTCATAAACATCTGGCGCCGTCTGTGGGAACCGAACAAGCCCACGTCAACCCACCGAAATGGAACCACTCTGCAATGGCTCGGGGCACATGCCCCTCATCCAGGAGGAGGGTGACTACATCCCTCCGAGAACCAACACAGCCATACTACCGAGGGGACCGGCGACTCCCGATCGGTGACCCAAGAGCATCTTCGTCTCTTCGCTCAGGAAACCAATGCCAACCTCCAGACTTTAGTTGCCATGATTCAACAGCTTGTCGGCAACCTGGCCACCCAGCGAGAGTGGACGGCAGGAGCCCACCAAGGGGGAGCGGACCGCCCACTGGTACGGTCCGCCGTGGTCACTGACCATGGGGACGGAGCAACCAACTTGGAGCGGCGGTTCACTATGTCGGGCTTCATCCCGAAGAAATCCCTCACTCCCACCTCGCTCCGTGAAGGAGGCGGGATGGGACTGGAGCAGACTGGAGGAGAATCGGTTACAGCCTCGTCTCGGCGACCGGGCTCTACGAATCGGCGGCCGCCTGGCCACCGATCCTTGGGGGACCGAGAATACCGAGAAGAGAGGAAGAGCGTCCACCGATCAACCCCCACCCCCAGTTCGGCATGGGCTCGGGTGAACTCCCGGGGAGACCGCGCTGCCTCACCTCGGCCTACCGGCAACGGCGCAAATACTGAGGGAGCCCCGGGGGAGCCGGCCGTGATCGTTGTCCTTTGTCCCGGAGGATAACTGAGGCACGGGTATCCTCCAGGTTCAAGGTGCCGGCACTGGAGAAGTATGACGGCACGGGCGATCCAGCGGACCACGTGATGGACTACGAAGGGGTCATGGCGTTCCAGGGGGGCTAACGACACCCTGCTTTGCAAAGGCTTTTATTCCACCCTCCGGAGGGCGGCCAGGAGCTGGTACCATGGTCTTCCCAATCGATCCATTGATAACTTTGAGGATCTCTCTCAGCAGTTCTGCAAGCAATTCATGGCCGGACGACAGGTAAAGCCGGACTCAGAGCTCCTGTTTAATGTGGTGCAAGGTCCCGGCGAACCCCTGAGGAGCTACATGCGCCGATTCAACGCAGAGCGACTGAATGTGGAGAGTTGTCCCGAGTTGGTCGTCAAGACGGCCATGAAGAAGGGGCTCCGCCACAGGGGCCTGAGGAAATCGCTACACAATGATCCTCCGAAAGACCACGCTGGCGTCATAGCCTGGGCGGAACGTTACATGCTGACAGAAGAGGCGCTGGCCATGGACGACGGAGGCCGCCCCATGGGAACAAGACGGGGATCCAAGCGCGACGAGAGCAAGCACCGCGCCCCCGACAAGCATCGTCAGGAGAAGAAGGCCAAAGGGAAGCATCGCAGGGAGGAGCCACGACTCCCCAAGCTGGACGCCACCCCAGAGGCTGTCCTCACGCACGCTCAAAAAGAGGGGCGCTTTAGCAGGCCGCCTCCGAGGATGAAGAGGGGCGGAAAGGACGAGGAGAAGTACTGCAAGTACCACAAGGACAACGACCATGACACTGACGATTGCTGGCACCTGAAGAAGGATATAGAGAAGCTGGTCAACCGGGGGCACTTAAAGAACTTCGCCGACTACACGGCCCCCGCCCCCGTGGAAGGGAAATCCAAGTAAGCAGACAAGGGAAAGAAGGTGAATGTGATCCAGACGGCCATGCACATCATTGAGTGAGCCGGCAGGACCGCCAGTCACCACCTCGCCTGGGCAAGGCTAGCTTGCCCTCGCCATCTCTGTTTTATGTTTTTCCTCCAAATGTACGCCCGGGTTCGAGGAATGGAAAGAACCGTGTTAGTACAACTCTTTGTCTTTCAATTGGCTGGCTAGATGATCGATTGCAGAATAGGCCGGAAGCCTCCTCTCGGGGGAGACCAACGAAATGATCGACCATAATGCTGGGGGCAACTCCCCCAGCAGGTCGATCGTCAAGCCCGTTCGTAACGCTGGGGGCAACTCTCCCAGCAGACGGGGACATCGATTGGTTGTAAGCCAAGGGGTAGCCCCCTCGACGACCAACCAATCCGATCGACCATAAGGCTGGCTGCAACTCCCCCAGCAGGTCGATCGCCAAGCCCGTTCGTAAGGCTGGGGGCAACTCCCCCAGCAGACGGGGACATCGATTGGTTGTAAGCCGAGGGGTAGCCCCCCTCGCCGACCAACCGATCCGATCGACCATAAGGCTGGGGGCAACTCCCCCCAGCAGGTCGATCGTCGAGCCTGTTTGTAAGGCTAGGGGCAACTCCCCCAGCAGACGGGGACATCGGTTGGTTATAAGCCAAGGGGTAGCTCCCCCGCCGACCAACCGATCCATCCAATCGACCATAAGGCTGGGGCAACTCCCCCAGCAGGTCGATCGCCAAGCCCGTTTGTGAGGCTGGGGACAACTCCCCCAGCAGACGGGGACACCGGTTTGTTATAAGCTGAGGGGTAGCTCCCCCTACCAACCAACCGATCCATACAAACGGCCATAAGGCTGGGGGTAACTCCCCCAGCAGGTCGATTGTTGAGCCCGTTCGTAAGGCTGGGGGCAACTCCCTCAGCAGATGGGGACATCGGTTGGTTATAAGCCGAGGGGTAGCTCCCCCTGCCGACCAACCGATCCACCCGACCCTAAGGCTGGGAGCTACTCCCCCAGCAGGTCGATCGTCATGCCTGTTCGTAAGGCTGAGGGGAACTCCCCCAGCAGACGGGGTCATCGATTGATTGTAAGCCGAGGGATAGCCCCCTCGCTGACCAACCGATCCGACAGACTGTAAGGCTGGAAGAAACTCCCCTAGTGGGTCTGAACGTCAGATGGGTATAAGCCAGGGGACGACATCCCTTGCGACCCGAAGGATCCCGTCAACCGAGGGACCGGAGGCGATTCATCTCTCAGGCCGAGCCCCCCGACTGGCCGCGAGACCAGGGGCAACCCCGCAATGTGCAAGGCGATTACCCGAACGAACCAAGTATCGCGAACGAGGGAAGATCCACAGTGGGTCGACCGATAGCACCCCGAAGGCCCCAATCTATGGGGCCAACGGGCCCAGAGTCCCGAAGTCCCTTCGCACTCACCGCGAGTGACAAAGGGATGCCAGCAAAACATGGAATTCATGACAAGGTCAAGCACAACAAAAGATCAAAGAGACTGAGGGTTCCCACAAAGCAGAAAACCCCAACGACAAGAAAAAAGACGATAAGTACATGGACCGACAAAGAAGCTCTATATAAAATTGTTTGAAATTACAAGCCAAAAAGGGGGCGGGGAACGAAATAGAGAAGAGCCGTCTGGGGCCCCAGGGCACGGGAGGAAGCGTCCTCTGGAACATCACCCTGCTCGGAGCGGGGGGTCAGCGAGACCAGCCGAGGATGGGAGCGATTACCGGGCGTGTTCCGCAAACCGTCAGAAGGAGTCTCGGATAACGTCGATAATCCGGGGGGGCCAGGAGGTCCTCATAGGAGCCGAAGGCCTCCCTAAGGACCGCCGCGATCCGTGGCCTCAGGGCCCTGTCAACGTCCTTCTCCACCTCTTCGACAAACTGGGTCATCTGATGCAGGTCTGCCACTCGTTCCAGAGATCGCCCCTCTCCCGGCGGAACGCCTATTCTGCCTCTTTGGCCGACCTCTGAGCGTCGGCCAGTTCCCCCTGGAGGTCCAGCACCTGGGAGGTGAGCTCATCCACCCGGCGTCGAAGCAGCCGAGCCTCCATGTGTGCCTCTTGAGTGGCCACCTCGGCCGCCCCGGCCCTTGAACGCTCCCGAGCCGAGGACTCCTCGAGGTCTTTCGCCTGGGCCGCCTGACGCTGTGCCTCGACGACCATCACAGTGGCCTGCAAAAAGAAAGGAGTTATGCTAAGAAGGATCAAGAGACACCTTTGAGAGCAGTAAGACGGCCAAACCTGTTGAAGCTGCCAGACTAAGGAGTCCGGCAGTGCGTTGGTGGGAGCTCTCTCTAGAAGAGAGCGGTCCCTCGGGAGGACGGATCCGTGGGCCAACCGGTTGGCCATGGTACGGTCAACGAATACCGAGTCCTCGGGGGTAACCTCGGGGCCCGCCAGGACATTCACCAGTGTGCCACCGGCTCCCACCAAGGAAGGCTCGGCCGAGACAGCAGGAGTGGCCACCAAGGTCAACGGGAGAGTTTCGCCGGAGGCCATCGGCATCTCGGGAGCCACCGGAGTGCGGGTCTCCCCACCCTCCTTCCTCCTCTTCCTCTCGCTGGGTCCAGCGGACGCCGTGGGGGTGCTTACGCCCCGCGCCGTGACCAATAGTGGACACACGAGGAGCCGGCCCAGCTCCATCGTTGCCTCCTTCCGCCTGGACGGGGAGGGGGAGTTCGGCCCCCATAGGCTCTCCTGCGGGGAGGTCCGTCGCGGCCAAGGGGAGCGGCGTAGCCTCCACCCTTCCCACGGCAGGCTCGGTCTGACGCACCTCCTTGTCAATGGTGCGACGGGACGCCTGGCCCGAAGGGTTCCCTCGGCTACGGCCGGATCTCCGCCGGATGAGCTCGTCGACATTGCGGGTAAACTCACGTCCAGCCATCTCTGCAGAAGGAAAGAAGATCAGGGTAAGCGAGAGGGAGGGCGGAAAGAAAAGGAGCACCTACCGGGAGACCACATGACGGACCTAAGAAGCAGGTCGTCCAGCAGAGGCCAGACCGACCTCTCCTCCAGGGGAAGAGACGACAGAAGCCGGACAGCTGCCTGGTCGGCCTCGGAGAGGGCCAACGTCAAGTTATATTGACACAACCATCCCAGCCCGTCAAGATGACGGCGTCCCTAGGGAAGACGACAAAAACGTAGCTCGAGCTCCAATCTCCCACCCAGCGGGGCAGACCGAGCAAACACTCCCTCCCACGTGGGCCCAGAGATGCTGCCACGACCCTTGGCCGACCGTCTGGACCTGATAGTAGTGGAAAAGAAGAGGAAGAGACGGCTCCAGGCCGTGGACGTGGCAGATCATGATGAACCCGGTCAGCACCGCGACGGAGTACGGAGTCAACTGGCACAAGGCCACCATCAAGAGTTCCATGATTTGGATGATGAAGGGATGAAGGGGGAAGCGGAGTCCCAGGCGGAACATCTCGACATAGACGCCGACCTCATTATTCTGCGGAAAGCAAATCCGCTCATCACTAAAAGAGATCCTGACGTCGTATGGATGGTATAAGTACTTCTCCCGGATCTCCGTGACCACCGAGAGGGGAACCGTAGATGGCGACCCAAGGACTGCCGGGGGAACATCGAACCTCTCAGCAACCCGAGCCACATCGTCGACTACAGGGTCCGTGAAAAGCTTTCTTTTCCCCTTGTCTTGTACGGGACATGTCCCCGAGGGGACTCCGGGCCTCGAAGGCCGGATATTGCCATGTTCGAGTGCCGGGGGATCCCTTGATCCCGACGCTGAATCGCCTATCCTAAGCGTACCCATGGGGCAAGTGAAGGAGAAAGGAGGTTACCTTGAAAAAGAATCTGAAGGAAGATAGACGACGGAGAGAAGGAGCTTGTAAGACCGGAATCAGGAGGAAAGGCGCGAAAGAATCGAAACTTGGGAGGCCGACGCCCTTATATGGAAAGCAATCACGAAATCGAGACCGTCCGAAGGGGAGCACGTGGCGGCATCTGAAGATCGACAGCGCTTCGAATCCTGCACCATGAGAAGTTCAAACGGACCGCGTCATGATGACCCCCATTTAATGGGCTGGCCTCGACTGACGCGCCTGTCAAATCCCCAAGAGTCACATCGCCCGAACCGAACCGGCTAAACCCGAACGGCTCGAACGATGGGGGCAATTGATACGACTATTTTGGAGAAGCGCAAGAACCGGAGACCCAGGCCTAAGCCAAGAACGGGAAGCCCACGAATGAGATTAGGCCCGCCTGACGAGGCCCACGGATAGACCCGAAGTCGGACCGGCCTAGCCCGGGGGACGCACGATTAGCTCGTGCTCCCCAGAGATAACCGTCCCCCTGAAACCGGGGCTCCTTAATGACCATTAAGGAGCCCGTTAATCAACGCTCCCCACGACGCACGTAGGCACCTTGATGGAGGCGGATCGCGGGGGCATAAGGGGAGGTGGACGAATGACGTGGATCGGGGGCAATCGTGGCCCGGACCCTATAAAGGGAGGGCAGGGGCAACCGGGATGAGGATCGAATCCTTGACAACTACAACTGAGGTATTCCGATAAACTAGACCTTGCTTTTTCCCCAAACCATCTCCTCCGCCACCGCTCGGTCCGAGGATACAGGTACCGGTCTCATCAAGAGCCATGCCGTGCCCACCGAGTGTGACACAGATCCGTTCTGACTTAGGCATCGGAGGGGACTTGGTCGGAACCAAGGTCCGGCCCCCCCTGACGAGCTTTCTCGTCCATCCAGGAAGGAGCTGAACCGAGGCGCCGAGGCTACCCCTCGAAGCGGAACGGACCCGCTCGTCAACAGCGGGAGCCGGCGTCAATTAGGACAAAGGAGCATTCAAGGTAGCCTCGCAAGGCGCCGAGGCTACCCCTCGACGCTCATCCAGCCGAGGCCGAGCACCCGACCTGGAACCGAGGCTTCCCCTCGTCTCCACGTCGACCGAAGACCGACGCTTCGCCAAAAAACGTCTGCTCAGCCATGGATCCTTCGCCTATCCACGTCAAGAGCACGTGTGCTTGGCGTGACCAAGGGATCCCTTCGACCCCTTGACCACGTTGACTGTTCAGACGTCGGTCAACAAGTCCATGGTGAAAAACACCCGTAAACAAAACTCATTGTTACTGACCATGTTGAAATATCCAAAATCTGTTTATTGGGGTCTTTTAAGTGTTTGCTTCAAACCATGTTTCACCTCTAAAGCAATTGCAACATATATTGGAAGTGAATCGTGATGCAACAAAAGCACACATTTCGAGGATACAAACTGAAGTCTCATAAAACCCAAGTTCTCTTATTCAACATGATAGTAATAACAAGTCTGAAGCAAGATGCATCTAATACATGTCACCATTCTCATCTCATAAAAAGTTACATAACTCTTGGGATCATTCTCATTCCTACTCCGAGAGACTTGGCACAGAAGTTCCATACTCGTCGTTCAACCAGACAGTCCGATGATACCTGTACAAAGCACACCATGTTGGAATCATTAGTGCATACGAAATTAACGACAAAATATTGGAAAGAAACCGAGGAAACTCACCGCAGCCAATTCTACCACCAGCATTGCCAGTGCTCTTGCTAAGCTCATGTCCACCTGTAAGAAACAAATTGGTTCAAGTCATAATGAAAAGCAAGGCAAGCATCTTGTGCTCTCTCAGAATCACGAAAGGCGTATCAGTTGTTGCTAATTATATGATACGATAATAGATGGATAAGGAAGCTATAAACAAGTGCATCAACATGTAATGCCATCAAAGTTGGGTGGTACAATAAAAGGATGAAAGACTGCGGATAAAAACCAGAAGATTTTTGACAGAAAAAGCAGAAAACCACACAAATTATAGCAACAGGCTTTTGATAATGTAAACAAAATGTTTTGTGACGTTTGTGAAGCCGTTGCTAATGTGCATCACAATTGAAGGACAAATAAATTAAACACAACTAGTGGCTTATGACTGGCAACTGGCATTTCTGAGCACAACTACCATGGAAAACCATTTGGAAGCAGCGCAGAGAAGGAATTTTGTATCTATCTTAAATTTTAAATTTATCAAAAAAAAACTTGCAGAATACATTTGAGGCAAATTTGTTGAATTTTTAACATGTTCGTCCAGTTATTTTTTTTTCTCAGAAACACTGGAAGATATATCTTGAAGGGAAAGTAATGTTATGCTTCCCTTTTATGTATATGGAAAATTTTAAGTCAAGCCAAACCAGAAGAAGAAAGAAATGTAGCAACTGCCATATAAAGGCGCATTGATGATTGATAAAGCTACTACTCAGAAGGTTAAATCTATACAGGAAAAAGAAAGAAAAATGTGTTGATAAAATGTGGATATCCGTGTTTATTTGGATGAGTTCATACATTTGGATGAGTTCATACACGCAGTCTAATGGCACTACTCAGAAAGCATGTATTAGGTTGCCCATCAAAAGAAAGAGATTTGAATTTGAATTACGGGTAAAGGATTACCCTTTCCAAGGTCATCAGGATCAGCATGAACGACGACAGCCCTTCCGATGATGGAGTGTGGTCCGGTGAGTGGAATCTGTGGAAAAATAGAATATTACTAAATGGAACTACTCATCACTTTTTTTTTGTTTTTGTTTTTTGTTTTTGTTTTGTTTTTGTTTTGTTTTTTATTTTATTTATTTATTTATTTATTTTATTTTATTTTATTTTTTTTTTTTGGGGGGGGGGGGATTTAAAATACAGTACAGTACAAAAAAAGTCAAGGCTAATTATAAAAAAAAATACTTTTGTGTTCTGCTCGTTCCCACGATACTAACTTTAAGTTCTAAAATATCAAAATGATGCCCTATTTTTGACTTTCCAGGGTAACTTAGAGTTGTAAAAAATACCTTATATTTCACTCTTTTTAAGGTGGCATTTTTTATCTTAGAACTTAATGATGGTAATGTGGGGAAACGCCAAACATAAATGTAGTTTTTTAATAACTAGCCAAAAAACAAATTGAAAAACAATTATCTACCTGGTTGTCTGTGATGGTGAAAGTAGCAGTTCCTGAAATATTCAAAGAAGAGATGCATCAGACAAAGGTTAACAATTATATATATGATTCAAAATACTGAAAATGCCATCTAAAATACGCAAATATCACAACCACCAAACTATTATTTTGAAATAAGTGATAAGGGAAAAATAAAAGGATGGTTCTATACCATCCTCTCCTGCAGTGATATTGCCGAGGTCACCAGCATGGCGGTTCTCATCCTCAGGTGCCCCATGCTCCTTTCCAGCAGGATTGAAATGAGGCCCTGCATTGAAATGAAAATTGACAATGAACAATAATGAGATTACTTTTATGCTGAAGGATTTCCATTTTTAATCACACAATGTGCAAATATCACTAGAGGAAAAAATACCAGTGGACATGCAGCCGTTTGTGGTGTCGCCAAGGGCATGAACATGAAAACCATGAAGCCCAGGCTTGAGACCAGAGACTGTCCCTGTTACTGTAGTTGGGCCTGAAATCAGAAAATAAGATCACATGTATAATTGATGTACAAAAAAGAGTGCACCAATAAATTGATACAATTGGATCCTCTTGTTTTATCTCAGCATTAGATTGCAGAAAAATAATTTGTCATGGGCTCTAAATTTACCATCTCCCTCTTGAGTGAAGGTCACCTGGCCCTTCACGCCCTCACCGACAATTACTGCAACAGCCTTCGCCATTCTTAATGTGATCTACGCACACAAACATCCAAAACAATAGAAGCGTTTCAGTAACTAAAACAAGAAACAAATTTACAAATGATGTTTACCACAAGAAAAAGGTAGAAAAGAACTCAAAATCTTATTTTTCACGAAAACTAACATGCTTATCGACCATTACATAGCCTATACTCGATGAGAACACTCAGTATTCTGTCCATTAACTAAGATAAGACCAGCAAAACTTATAGCAGTTCAATGTAACATTTAAAGAACTCGACGCGTACAGAGAGCTAGTAAAGAAATCAAGACTGACTTCTGGTGATTTTTAACTCCTATGTAGCCCACGATATGGAAATATCAATTGCTGCAAGACACATTTTTGGTGTACATTCAAGTTAGAAGTTACTGCAAATTACCAATTACTGCAAAATAAAATACAAGTTACATTTTGTGTGTATGAGAGACGAACTGTGTAATGTAAATAGCAAACCCTCAATGTGTATGGATTTTGTGTGTATGATGATAGCCCCCAATGTGTATAAATCTACAACAGTTTCCAGAAGCAGCTAGGAAACCATTACAGCGGTCACAGAAATTTCGGCTGATGATATCCAAATAGGAAGAACTCGTACATCAAAAAGTTACTTTGGTTCACAAAATCAAAGGTCGTATATAAACCTCATCTTCTAAAGTCCAATTTTACATCTTTTTTCACAGATCACATGTTAACACCAACACGAAGCTACACATAATATATATATAATAAAAATAGATCAGCCAAAAAATAAAAAAAGGACATTCTTTATGGTTTCATTGTGTGGATCGTTGAAGATTAAATCCCTCGACTCTTATTTATTCACTAGTAAACCCCCCCCCCCCCCCCCCCCCCCCCCCCCCCCCCCCCCCGCCGCTTTTTGGGATTATTCAAGTGAGGAAATAGATTAAGAACTGTGAAACAAGGGTAGCACACAAAAATCTCATTGCATAAAAACATATGGTAATGGACTAAACATCTATGAACAACATTAGAACCCAGATTTAACATCGAGTCAAAAATATCCACGAAGATCATTATTATATTTACTCAACTAATAAGATATAAATTAAAAGATCGGATCTTTACTTGTATGGCAAGAAATGACTTTTCGGAGCTTAAACCCTAGAGATTCACTGAGATTTTCGAGATTTAACCTTAAAAAGATTTGATCTTGAGATAAGGATTCGTACCTCAGGCGACCCCTTTAGAGAGATAGGGATAGAACCGTTTTGGGGGAGCGAGCGAGCGAGCGACAGATAGATTGCTTATGTTATGAGGAAGAAGACGAAACAGCATACACTGTATGACACAGAGCAGCTGGGTTACTGTCACGTCACGTGAGAATAAGCACCATGGACCACTGGGAGGCAACTTTTAATTATGATATTAATTTTGGGAGGTAAGCTTACCTCTGTTGAGCACATGGAAGCAAATGTGGAATCAGGTGTGAAAGGAATCTAGAAACCTACCCACTCGGTCCATTGGGCGATTCGCTCCGGTAAAAACTAGAAACTTCTAAATCATTAATTAATTAAAGGTGTACGAGTCATAATAATCCGGCTCATTTAAGTTTTTTCTCCGTCAAATCTTTGTTCTCCAAAAAATTATTTTTACAGTCAAAACTTAAAAGAACAACATATTAGCGTAAAAATATTTAGGCGATACGGACACCTTCGACGCGGAACAACAAATTTGGCGCGGACGCCTTTGACGCGGAATAGTAAATTCACGTAGAACAACAAATTTTGCGCCGACGCCTTTGACGCGGAATAACAAATTAATATTAAAAAAAATCGGAGAAAGTGAGGCCTTGTTTAATTAATAAAGGGTTGTTATGAATCATCACCTGGAAGGAGGAACCACACAGCTCTTTATTTATAGCAGAGGTGGAGCATACAGAGATAAGATACAATAGATACGGTCTTATCTATAAGATAAGACGTGATACTAACCAACTTATGTTGAATATTGGACTCCCCGGATTTGGTTTTGATGATGACCAAACATAAATAATCCATGAATTAACAATTTGTGAGCGCAGTATTGGAGATCGTCGCCAAATTCACGAGAACATTCAAAGCGACATCTCAACACTTCTCAAAGCTCGTATTCATGCCTAAAGCTTCATTGAAGCTCTTGCGCCGTTTTGGAAGTTATGAAGAATTAATCGAAGCTCTCGAAGACCGTTCTTTAAGGTTTTATTTATAGTCTTTTTAGCTTCGATATATAGAATGTTAAGCCTTGTGTATATCTTACGATTCTAACTTCATAACGCTCATATCGTAGCTCTAGGATCTTAGTACAAGTTCATTCTAACTTCCTCGAAGCGTCGCGCTTCGATTCGGACTTGTTTGTGCATGTTAGTTGGTACAAGAAGAAGTACTGACCGACTAGATGGTGATCTAGTCGGTCAGCAACTCTTCTTGGACCGACTAGTTTGATTCCTTAATTTCTTGGACTTTACTGTTTACAGTTAGTCGGTCTACGTTGACTCACCGACCGACTAGTTTGTGAACTAGTCGGTCAGTGATGCTTCTTTGACCGACTAGTTGTGACTTACTGTTCATGCTAAATTTCTCCTAAGCTACTGTTTATCGTTAGTCGGTCTAAGAACGTTTGGTGACCGACTAGTTGACAATCTAGTCGGTCAACTTTTGTTCTTGGACTGACTAAGTCAATTTGTATTCAGACTATTTCATTTTGCCTCTTAGTCGGTCTACGTTCACTGACTGACCGACTAGTTGTGAAACTAGTCGGTCAGAAAGTCTTCTTGGACCGACTAGATTTCTAGGTCTGAATTTCTTTCTTCTCAGTTCCTCTCTTAGTCGGTCCATGCTGTTTGACTGACCGACTAGTTGATGAACTAGTCGGTCAGTGATTGTTCTTTGACCGACTAATTGCCCCAGATTTCTATCCGTTGGAATTTGACCTAAGTTGTTTTTATGGGATCCTATAAATACGAACCTAGGTCATTCCTATCTAGGTCAGAGCTTCCATTCAGAGATTCATTGAGTTCAAAAGAGATAGCCATTCTCACTCATTTCTAAAGCTCTCTTCCTCACAAGAAACCCATTCTCTCTCATTTCTAGATCTAGAATCCATATTGAGAGAAGTTTGTCCTTGGTGAGCTCTTCAAGCTATTGCTTGATCCAAGTCTCCAAATCATCCCTAGGCACCTATTGCTGGTCATTCCCTTGGTGCTAGGACTTGGTGACTTCATCTTCCTCAAATCCTTCCTTTCACCTATTTGGTAAGAAAAACTCAAGGTATAGGATTTTGTGGTAAGTTTGCTTATTTCAATATAAACTCTTTTATATTGCTTGTTGATTCTCTCGGTTGTGAGAGAAGGTTGTGATCCCGGGTTGTGGGATTCACTATTGCCATTGTTGTATGATTTGATCTTGTGAAGGTTTTTCACAAGATATTCATAGTGGAAATCTTGGGTTAGGGTTTCTAACCTAAGTATCCAGAGGGGATCCGGGTGGTTGGGACGTAGGATCACCGGGAACAAGTCGGGGAGACTTGGGTGGATCCGAACCCATTAACATCATTTGTTTGCATTGTTAATTTTGTTGTTGTCATTCAATTTAAGCTTCCGCAAATTGATTTGGTAGTTGTTTGCACAATAATTTGGAATTATACTCCTTGTTATTTTTAAAGTACTATTCACCCCCCCCTCTAGTACTTGTGCAGTAGCTTGTAGGGCATTACATTTGGTATCAAAGCCAGATACTTAGCTATGTCTGCCAACGACAACAAGACCGTGCGTCCACCTTCCAACTATGACACCTTCAGGAACCGAGAAGGAGCATCTTCGGTGATGGAAGGACATTCCTCTACGAAGCCTCCATTCTTCAACGGTACCAACTACGGGTACTGGAAATGCCGGATGGAAACCTTCCTCCGGAGTGCATCTCTATGGAGGACCACAATGAAGGAATACATCGAGCCCGAAGAAGAAGACTTTGAGAAATGGACTACCGCGGAGATCGCCGCGGAGGTAAGCAATGCCAAGGCAATGAATGCCTTGCAATGCGCATTAGAGCCCGAGGACTTCAATAAGATATGCACATGTAAGAGTGCATATCAAATTTGGAACTCCCTCCCCATACTTCATGAAGGGACGAGTAGGGTAAGAGACTCTAAACTCGTAGTCGTAAACAAAGATTACGAAATGTTTCATATGCAACAGGGCGAGAAGATGAAAGAATATTACGCTCGCTTCGTTGACATAATAAACGAGTTAGAGGCCCTCGGCAAGTCCTACGCTCAAAAGGAGAAGTGCTCAAAGCTTATCGAAGGACTTACTTCTTCTTGGGAGAAACGTACCTTCGCCATCGAGGAAGGTAATGACATGAACAAATATACCGTAGTTCAATTGATAGGTACTTTGATGTCATACGAGGTACGCAAAGATAGCAAGGTGAAGTTATAAGAAAAGATGAAGTCCTATTTGAACCAAGACGCGCCTAAGAAAAAGGCGATTGCATTCAAGGCGGCTTCATCCACCTCTACCGATGATGAGGACTCAGAAGAAGAAATGGACATGGAATCCATTGCACTCATGGCAAAGAAGTTCAATCGCTTCTTCCGAAAGGGTAACTTCAAACAAAAATCTAAATTTACTTCTACTAACGCCTCTCCACCTTTGTGCTTTAAATGCAATAAGCCAGGACACATCAAAGCGGATTGTCCTCAAAACAAGCAAAAGGAGAAGTGGAAGGCGCCGAAGTTCGACAAGTCAAAGAAGTACAAAAAGGGGTACAAAAAGGGACTTGTCAGAGCAACATTCACCGACTCCGAGGATTCCTCAAGCGGAGAGTCGGACGATGAGAAAGTGGAGCAAGCGCACATGTGCTTCATGGCAAGAGAGGAACATGATCAAGGATCTTCCTCCTCCGATGATAGCGACGACGAAGGCGATGAGGTAACTATGGATGATCTTAGGGATGCTAACTCTCATTTATGGTCTAAATACACTAAATTAGTAAATAGATATACTAAAGTAAAAGATGACCTAGCTAGCATTCAAACCTCGCCTAAGACTATCATCACCAACAACGACACCGTTGTTGAAGAGTTAAGAAATGAGATTGTTAATCTCAAATCTAAACTTGAACATGTTAGCATTGATGATCCGGAAGAACATAGGATAGCGGATTTAACTTCTTAAAACTCGACTTTGAGTATTGAGAACGAGAATCTCAAATCTCGTGTTTATGTGCTCACATCGCAAGTATCCACTTTGGATACTTCTATGCGTTCTCTCAAAGAGAAATATGAGAACACATTAGGCCGAATTAATAAATTCAATAAGGGTAAGGACCATTTGGATAAATCCTAAGTGACTTACTTCCGGCCAATCACCACATTGGTTTGGGGTATACGATGGGATGTCCATCCAAAGCGGCCACTACCTTTGTTAGGCCAACTTCCGGTGACTCTACGAGTGGTAGCAAACACTCTATTGGTAGTTCATCTACCAATGGTGCTTCCACATCGTCTACACCCTCTTTTGGAAAGAAACCCACTTTGGGTGGACCTCCAAAGAAGGCGCATGCTTATATGTACACAAATACCATGCCACGTAGGAACACACGTCCTACTCCATCGTCTCACACATATGATGATTTCTATGCTACACGTTCACGGGCACGTGCACACCATGTGAGACACCCTCACGCACGTGTTCCCACACATGCATATGTTCACCCACCTCATCATATGAATAATTCTCGTCGTGCATCATTCCATCATGTTCCTTATGCCTATCCACAACATGCATCACGTAGAAATCAACGTCGCATGCATACACCCAATAGGATGATGGCTCCCAAAATTTTCACTATTTGGAGCCCAAAGGACACAAGCATGGATGAAAAACAAGTATATATGAATGCTTATTTTTCGGATGTTGTGCATAGTAGAAATTATGTGGGGAAGTCAAAGTCCAATTGGACTTGGCTTCCAAAGGTCTAACTTTTGAGGACCCAATGACCTTGGGTACCATGATATGAATGTTTCTATCTTTAGGTACTCAAGGAAAAGAAAAAGAAAAGGAGCAACAAATTTAAATTTAGCTCCAAAGGGAATTGGATACTCGATAGCGGGTGTTCAAAACACATGACGGGTGACGCTCAATTGCTCTCCGGAGTGGTTCCCATTGCAAATGGAAATCGCGTCGTATTTGGAGGCAACGAGAGCGGAACCATCGTCGGTGTTGGTAAAGTGGGTAACCCGTCTAAACCCTTAATTAATGATGTCTATCTAGTTAATGGTTTAAATCATAATCTTATTTCAATAAGCCAACTTTGTGACAAAGGTTACAAAGTTAGCTTTGCGAAAGGATTGTGTCATATTTCAAATGATAATAATAAATTATTATTTTCCGGCACACGCCATAAAGATATTTATATTTTGGATCTTCCTAAGTCATATGAACAATGTCTCGTTGCTAACACAAGTGAACAACACTTATGGCATCGACACTTTGGACATGTGAACTTTGGAACACTTTATAAGCTTTCAAAATTAAATTCCATTAAAGGTTTTCCGAAGCTCGTTTTTGAAAAGAAAAGTTTTTGTGATTCTTGTCAACGTGGCAAACTTCCTAAATCTTCATTTAAACCTAAGAAAAGCATTTCTACGAAACGGCCACTAGAGCTATTACATCTAGATTTATTTGGGCCAACTAGAGTTGCTTCCTTAGGAAATGCAAGATATGGACTAGTCATCGTTGATGATTATTCAAGATTTACATGGGTATTTTTCTTATGTAATAAAAATGAAGCTTTTGAAAACTTCACAATATTTGTGAAGAAAGTACAAAATCTCATCGAAACCACCATTGTCACTATTCGTAGTGATCATGGGGGTGAATTTGAGAATGAGTCTTTCTCAAATTTTTGTGATGATCTTGGAATTACTCACACGTTTTCTTTCCCTCGCGCACCTCCTCAAAATGGTGTTGTTGAGAGGAAGAATAGAACGCTTGTGGAGTGTGCTCGCACTATGCTCGAAGATAGTCAACTTGGTTATCAATTTTGGGCGGAAGTGGTACACACCGCTTGTTATGTGTTTAATAGAATACTTTTGAGGCCCGGCACCAAACAAACTTGCTATGAATTGTTGTTTGGTAGATTGCCTCAAGTTAAACATTTTCGTGTTTTCGGCGCAAAATGTTTTATTAAAAACACATATGATAATTTGGACAAGTTTGATCCGAGATCGGATGAAGGGATATTTGTTGGGTATTCCTCACGTAGCAAAGCCTACCGAATATACAACAAAAGATCATCTACGATCGAGGAATCACTTCATGTCTCTTTTAATGAGAATTTTACTACTTCTAGAATTTCAAATGATAATGACTCTATGGATGTTTTATGTGATTCGTTTGAAAATTCTAAGTCTATTGATTCAATTGATTCTATTGAGACTAACCCGACTAATGAAGTTGTTGAGAATGTGCCTAGTGATCAAGGTATTCCCAAGCGGCTTCATACCGTTCGCGACCATCCCCATGAGCAAGTCATTGGCAATATTAATGATAGTGTCAAGACGAGATCGCAAGTCCACCACTTCGCCAATTGTGCCTTTGCCTCATCGATAGAGCCAAAGAATATAGTTGAAGCGTGCGAAGATAGTGCTTGGATCCTTGCCATGGAGGAGGAACTCATTCAATTCGAGAGGAATGAGGTATGGGAGCTTGTTCCTTTGCCATCAAAGAACCACACCGTCATAGGGACAAAGTGGATCTTCAAGAAAAAAACCGACGAAAACCAAGTCGTCGTCCGGAACAAAGCTCGGTTAGTTGCTCAAGGCTATCGCCAAGAGGAAGGTATCGATTTCGAAGAATCCTTCGCTCCGGTAGCTAGATTAGAATCAATTAGACTTTTATTGTCTTATGCATGCCATAAAAATTTTAAGTTATTTCAAATGGATGTTAAAAGTGCATTTTTAAACGGAGATGTTGTTGAGGAAGTTTACGTTTCTCAACCTCCGGGCTTCATAAATGAAAAATTTCCAAATCATGTTTTTAAACTAAAGAAAGCTCTTTATGGTTTGAGACAAGCTCCTCGAGCTTGGTATGATCGCCTAAAGAATTTTCTTTTGGATTTGAATTTTAAAATGGGCGAAGCCGATTCTACACTTTTTGTTAAGCATGCGAATAATGATATTTTATTAGTTCAAATTTATGTTGATGATATCATTTTCGGTGCTACTAACTTCACTCTTTGCGAAGAGTTTTCTAATGTTATGAAGGAACAATTTGAGATGAGCCACATGGGCGAACTCAAATATTTCTTAGGTCTCCAAATTCACCAATTGAACGATGCAATCTTCATCCACCAAACGAAGTATATGGTGGAGTTGCTTAAGCGATTTGGAATGGAGAGTGCTTCCGGGAAAAAGACTCCAATGAGCACGACTACGCATCTTGACAAGGATACGGGCGGTAAGGATGTAGACATTCGTCTATATCGAGGTATGATAGGTAGTTTACTTTATCTTACCGCAAGTAGGCCCGATATTATGTTTGCCGTATGCATATGTGCTCGTTATCAGTCTCAACCTAAGGAGTCTCACTTAGTAGCGGTAAAACGTATTTTCCGTTATCTAAGTTATACACTTGATTTTGGATTACTTTATCCAAAATCTAGCACGTATGAGTTAGTCTCATACAGTGATGCCGATTATGCGGGATGCAAATCCGACAGGAAAATTACTAGTGGCACTTGCCATTTTCTAGGAAATTCTCTTGTCTCTTGGTTTTCCAAGAAGCAAAATTCCGTATCACTTTCAACCACCGAGGCGGAATATATTGCCGCCGGTGCTGCTTGTGCCCAGGTTCTTTGGATGAGACACACTTTGAAGGATTTTGGTATTCACTGTGATACTAGCCCTATCATGGTGGATAACCAAAGTGCTATCTGTCTTTCAAAGAATCCGGTGCACCATTCCCGATCTAAACACATAGATGTCCGACACCACTTTTTAGATGATCATGTTGCTAAAAAGGACATCATTTTAGTGTACGTTGAAACCCAAAAGCAAATCGCCGATATTTTCATGAAACCCCTAAAGGAGGACTCCTTTGTACGATTGCGTCGAGAATTGGGGATTATGGGTGAATCCGAGATATAGGGTTCATGTTTCATTCAATTGTCTTGCATGCTATTCGATTTCGCGATATTTCGTTCATGCTAGCTTTATTGAATTTTTTTGGGAATTTTATATGATATGTTTGAATTTGTGCTCGAATTCGTATTTCAATGTCGTATTTAAGATTTCGACGTTTTATGGGGTAATTTAGATGACTAATGAGAGTGTTAAGATGTTTCATCCAAGTGGTTTGTGAAGAGAAATCAATTATCAATTTTTGGACTCTTCTAGTCGGTTTCAGTACATTAGTCAACCGACTAGATGCTCATCTAGTCGGTCAGCTAGTGAACTCAGACCGACTAGATCAAGCTTTTATCTAACTCTTATCATTTTCTTTCTTTAGTCGGTCACAGTACACTTGCCGACCGACTAGATTGAAAACTAGTCGGTCAGTGAATATACTGCGACCGACTAATTCTTGCCTTAGAAATTCCTGTTTGCCTCTGTTTCGACTTAGTCGGTTCAAGCTCATTGACCGACCGACTAGATCGTAATCTAGTCGGTCAGTGCTTGAACTGTGACCGACTAAGTGGGTTAGGGCAAACTTGTCTTTTCGCTGTCCCGACCGACTTAAGTCATTTTCATCCGACTAAAACTTGTTTTAGTCGGTCTTCATCTCAGCTCCAGCCCACAAAAACCCAAAACCCCTCCGAGACCCTTCGACTTCCGACGTCTCTCCGGCCATCTTTCCGGCCATCCCCGCCGTCCGATTGCCGTCGCCCTCTCTCTCCTAGGTATAACCCCTCTCCTAGATCTCTTTTTCCTACTCTAGGGTTTGATTTAGATCTCATCTAGCTTCTAGGGTTTCGAATTTCAACTAGGGCTTGATTAATTTCGGATTTCCTATCTTAGGGCTGTGTGCTTAGGGTTGTTTAATCTTCGTCGCTTGCTTGCTCTCGTCGTGCCACGATCATGGCAAAGACGCGGATCCCTATCACTTCATCTGGGGCTTCCCCAATGAGTGTAGAGCCTTCTAACCCTAGGAATCCGTCTAAGCCCAAGCGTCGTGCTAAATCTACCCAAGCTTCTCCGTCTTCGCCTCCTCTGAAGAAGCAGAGGACGGCGACGGTCAAACCCCGAAAATCTAAGTCTAAAAAGCCCATACTCCACTCTCCCTCGACTCCTCTTGATTCCGATACTGAGTTTATCCCTGAGGATGAGCCTGGCCATAGGGAACCCACTCCTCCACTTCGTCCTAGGACTCGCCAGCCTAAGGGAAAGGGCCCAATGCCAGCGGGGGGGTGTTGACATATCGTTGTGTCGCGACGACCCTATGTGTCTAGCGGCCTACAACCGTATTGAACACTGCCCGATGCTATTGGAGCACTATGTTCAGTTTTCAGATTTCCTTGGCTTAGCTGACCTCCTCTCCTATAGTGGCCTACTTGATTATCTTCGTTTTGACCCCAAGGCGAATCCCAGACCGTATCCTCGCCTGGTTAAATTGTTCTACGCCAATCGTGTCCGAGGCCTGTACGATGAGAGTCACTCCATCGAGACTACTGTCTTGGGAACTCCTATAGTTCTCACGGCAGAAATCTTGGGGGAGATTCTTGGCTGTTCGTCGTCTGGTCTCCTTCCTTCTGACATTTCCGTCGATGATATCGCCTCCTTGGATCAGTCCGTTCTTTCTGATATCTTCCATGTGATCCCTCCTGCCTTTATTGAAGTTCCTTCGAAGTCGTTCAATCCAAATGCATGGGTTCTGAATCTTATTCTGAAGTCGTGCTTGCTTCCCAAGTACGGCTCATCTTCACTTCCATCCCAGCCATTTTTGAAGCTGATTTACGCTCTTTTCTTGGGTTGCGAGATTAATTGGGCTCGCGTTATACTCGATAAGGTGGACTCTTTCGAGTGTATACGCAAGACCAATAAATCTGCGCATATTCCATATCCGTGTCTGCTGACCCTTGTCTTTCGTCATTTCCGAGTCCCTCTCCCTCCTGACGATGAGCGTCCCTTGGGTCCCCCTCTGAACGCGACGGCCGTTAAGAAATCTCTAGCGGCGCTTCGTCACGTGCAGAGGTCGATCGCATCTGCTTCTCAGACCACTCCCTCAGCTGCTGCAGCCCCCACTCCTCCTGCTACATTAGATGATGTCGTACGCCTTCTTCGTCGGCACGAGTCGCGTTTGGCTCGTACCGAGGAGGTCGTCTGCCGTATGGCTCGTATGATGGGCATTGATCTTCCTCCTTCAGTTTCTGAGGCCGAGGAGATGGACGATGAGGAGATTGACGAGCTTGTCACTTCCTTGGCCCGTGGCGATGAGGCCACTGCTGCTGCTGCTGCTGCTGCTACCACTTCTGCTCCTGGAGTTGCCACCACTTCCAGTGCTCCTGAGCCTTCTGCTTCAGTAGTTCAGACTTCTGAGGCTGATGCTGTCCTTGTTGACGAGCCTTCTCCTATCTCACCTGCTGATGTTGAGACCCCTGCTGTTGCGACCCCTGCTGTTGAGCCCGTCGTTTCCACACCTGCCCCGACGATCCCGTCTGTTGAGACGCCTCTCCTCCCTGCAGAGCCTGAGTCCACTCCGTCGACTGGACCCACGGAGACTGCAGATCCAGCCACTTCCTCGTGATCGTCAGTTCCGAGGACTCTCCACTTCTCTTTGGATGATATATCTTATTGAGAGTATTTTGGGTTAGGATGGAGTTTGAGGGTTGTTTTGATGTATTTTTGAGTTTTCTGGATGTCGGTGTTGGATATTTTGATGTACTTTGGATGATGTTGATGATGGTGTTATATTTTGATGTGGATGATGATGTTGTACTTTTTGATGTTGATATAGATGATGTCTCGTACTTGATATGATGTACTTCTTGTATTCGATATCTTTTTGGATGTACTCATGATGTTTCTATCTATATATACATCGATGTTCATGTTGTGATACTTACTTCGTCGTGCACATTAATTCTCATTCAATGTCCATGCTATGTAAAATCGTCGCTCGACGATTGAAAAACTTGGTTAAATAGATTATATTTCTATATTTGTATAGAATTGTTTTCCATGCACAAATTTAACCAAGAATATTGAATATTGAAGAGTATGTTTCTTTATTCAAGAAATGAATAATTATTTGGTATTTTTGATGGTTTTGATTATTGCTTTTTGATACTGGACAATTTGGTACACCTTGATTTGATTTCATCATTTTTCCCTTGGTGTCAATTAGGTCCATCGTCATTGTCTACGACTCCCGATGTTGGATTTTCCATTTCCTAGTTGTTGTCGTTGTATGCCCCCCATTTTTGAGATAATGCCAAAGGGGGAGAGATAATGATAATAAATAGGGCAAATGAAAATTTAACTCAATTTCCAAGAATCTAGTTTGATATGTTAGATTCAGGGGGAGTTAAGATATATATAAGGATTTTTCAAAATCCGATATTTCAAAAATCGATTCTCTTTATTTATCTTACTCGTCTGATTGATGCAATTCATATATATTCATTTTGGAATTAACGTGTCATCAATGCAGGGGGAGTAAGTATTTTTCATTTGATTCATTATTTTTTATTATTATTTATGTTGGTTTGTCATCACCAAAAAGGGGGAGAATGTTGAATATTGGACTCCCCGGATTTGGTTTTGATGATGAGCAAACATAAATAATCCATGAACTAACAATTTGTGAGCGCAGTATTGGAGATCGTCGCCAAATTCACGAGAACATTCAAAGCGACATCTCAACACTTCTCAAAGCTCGTATTCATGCCTAAAGCTTCGTTGAAGCTCTTGCGCCGTTTTGGAAGTTATGAAGAATTAATCGAAGCTCTCGAAGACCGTTCTTTAAGGTTTTATTTATAGTCTTTTTAGCTTCGATATATAGAATGTTAAGCCTTGAGTATATCTTACGATTCTAACTTCATAACGCTCATTTCGTAGCTCTAGGATCTTAGTACAAGTTCATTCTAACTTCCTCGAAGCGTCGCGCTTCGATTCGGACTTGTTTGTGCATGTTAGTTGGTACAAGAAGAAGTACTGACCGACTAGATGGTGATCTAGTCGGTCAGCAACTCTTCTTGGACCGACTAGTTTGATTCCTTAATTTCTTGGACTTTACTGTTTACAGTTAGTCGGTCTACGTTGACTCACCGACCGACTAGTTTGTGAACTAGTCGGTCAGTGATGCTTCTTTGACCGACTAGTTGTGACTTACTGTTCATGCTAAATTTCTCCTAAGCTACTGTTTATCGTTAGTCGGTCTAAGAACGTTTGGTGACCGACTAGTTGACAATCTAGTCGGTCAACTTTTGTTCTTGGACCGACTAAGTCAATTTGTATTCAGACTATTTCATTTTGCCTCTTAGTCGGTCTACGTTCACTGACTGACCGACTAGTTGTGAAACTAGTCGGTCAGAAAGTCTTCTTGGACCGACTAGATTTCTAGGTCTGAATTTCTTTCTTCTCAGTTCCTCTCTTAGTCGGTCCATGTTGTTTGACTGACCGACTAGTTGATGAACTAGTCGGTCAGTGATTGTTCTTTGACCGACTAATTGCCCCAGATTTCTATCCGTTGGAATTTGACCTAAGTTGTTTTTATGGGATCCTATAAATACGAACCTAGGTCATTCCTATCTAGGTCAGAGCTTCCATTCAGAGATTCATTGAGTTCAAAAGAGATAGCCATTCTCACTCATTTCTAAAGCTCTCTTCCTCACAAGAAACCCATTCTCTCTCATTTCTAGATCTAGAATCCATATTGAGAGAAGTTTGTTCTTGGTGAGCTCTTCAAGCTATTGCTTGATCCAAGTCTCCAAATCATCCCTAGGCACCTATTGCTGGTCATTCCCTTGGTGCTAGGACTTGGTGACTTCATCTTCCTCAAATCCTTCCTTTCACCTATTTGGTAAGAAAAACTCAAGGTATAGGATTTTGTGGTAAGTTTGCTTATTTCAATATAAACTCTTTTATATTGCTTGTTGATTCTCTCGGTTGTGAGAGAAGGTTGTGATCCCGGGTTGTGGGATTCACTATTGCCATTGTTGTATGATTTGATCTTGTGAAGGTTTTTCACAAGATATTCATAGTGGAAATCTTGGGTTAGGGTTTCTAACCTAAGTATCCAGAGGGGATCCGGGTGGTTGGGACGTAGGATCACCGGGAACAAGTCGGGGAGACTTGGGTGGATCCGAACCCATTAACATCATTTGTTTGCATTGTTAATTTTGTTGTTGTCATTCAATTTAAGCTTCCGCAAATTGATTTGGTAGTTGTTTGCACAATAATTTGGAATTATACTCCTTGTTATTTTTAAAGTACTATTCACCCCCCCCCCCCCCTCTAGTACTTGTGCAGTAGCTTGTAGGGCATTACAACTTAGTAATATCCATTCACACCACTCTCTCCTATCCCGCCATAGGTGTGGAATCTGCTCATGAATACTTCAGGATTCTGAGTGTAGAAAGAGTCTTACATGTGGTGGATACTTCAGGATACTGAGTTAGTGAGATTTGCCTGGTTAAAACCTTTAGCGATGGAAAACCCTGTGGGAAAAACCATAGTTAAGGAAAAAGAGTACAAACACTCTCTAACTCCCCATGATCTGTACACGCACTCAGGCTTTCAGATCTCTTAGGCGTCTCATCCCAATTTTTTGTACAAACTTCCTGAAGGTAGCAGTAGGAAGGGCTTTAGTGAACAAGTCTACCAAGTTGTCACATGATTGTACTTTTCTGACGTCGATCCCGTCATCTCTTTGTAGCTCGTGTGTCCAGAAGAATTTAGGAAAATGTGCTTCGTTCTGTCGCCTTTGATGTAGCCACCTCGTAGCTGAGCTAGGCAAGCAGCATTGTCCTCGAACATGTTAGTGGGTTCAAGGTCCCCAGTCTTCAATCCGGTCGTCACTAGGATGCGATTTACAACTAACCGTAGCCAGACACATTCTCTGCTTGCTTCATGATTGACGATGATCTCTGAGTGATTGGATGAGGTCGCCATCAAGATTTGCTTGACAGGTCTCCAGGAAATGGCTGTCCCATAATAGGTAAACATGTACCATGTTTGTGACTTTGCGTTGTGGGGATCAGACCTGTAACATGCATCAGCATAACCAACACGTGCGGAGAATAATCCATTTTGTAAGAGTCCCAAATCCATTTTGTAAGAGTCCCAAATCTATAGATACTTGGAGGTAGCGCAGAAGGTGCTTAACCCCGGTCTAATGGCGCTGCGTAGGTGTTGCACTGTATCTGGCTAGTAAATTTACTACGAACGCTATATTGGGACGCGTGCAGTTGGCCAGATATAGAAGTGCTCCAATAGCATTTAGATAAGGGACTTCTGGACCAAGTATATCATCCCCCTCTTGCAGCGATCGGAAGGGGACTTTATGTGCATCAAGAGATCGTACCATCATAGGTGTACTAAGTGGAGGACATTGGGCTATATGAAATCTTTGCAACATTTTCTTCGTATATGTGGTTTGATGTAATAGGATTTCGTCTTTTAGATGTTCAATCTGTAAGCCAAGGCAGGATTTCGTTTTGCCTAGGTCTTTCATTTCGATTTCTTTTGTCAGGCTTACAGATATCTCAGTGATCTCTTCAAGAGATCCAATTGTTAGTTCTTGGGTTCAAGACTAACGTTGTTTTGATGATGACCAATACATTATGTTAGTGTGCTAATCAATCTTATGCTTTAGTCTTAGTTTATCTTAATGATTATATATTGATGAGACAAAGCATAATGCTTGGAGGATATTACAAGGAATATCTTAAAGACCTCCAAGAGTGATGGTGTGCTCAAGCTTGGATGAAGTCATGAAGATCATCTAATGAAGCCAAAGCTTGGAGTATGATGATGGATGGACATCTAAAGAAGCATTGTCAAAGCTTGGAGCTTGATGAAGGGAAGCTCATCAAGGAGTGCCAAAGCTTGGAGATGATGTGGATCATCAAGGTATCGTGAGCGTGAAGATTTAGACTCTAGGAGATGCTATTTGTAATTCATGTAATTTCAATTACTTGCATTTCTCTTTTTGAGTCTATGATTTTTGTAATGCCCTGATAGATGGTTATACTCTCATGCATATGCATTTCACCATCTTAGTGAGCCTTAAGATTAGCATAGAATCCAACCCAATAGGTTCATCTAGCCCAAAGACTCAATTGGAGTCTCTGGCTCTCCTACAGTTGCCTGCTGAAGGTTTTACAGTCGACTGGGTGATTCCAGTCGCCTGTCGAGCCTTCTACAGTCGACTGTGATGCATAGCTCAAGTTTACATTTCTATTGACTCTTCTTGATCTTTTTGAATCATTCGACTGATGTTCAATTTACAGTCGCCTGCGTTTCTACAGTCGCATGTGAATTAGTCGACAGTCGACTGTGCGCTTCTTGCATTTTCTGGTCTTTATCCCAATTTTCAAGACAGTCGCCTGTTGATGTTTTTACAGTCGCCTGTGAAAATGGCCATCAGTTGTCTGAAAGGCGTAAGTGCGAAATATGCATCTCTCTCTGTTTTACTTCCATCCTCTGCAACAGTCGACTGATGAAGGATATACAGTCGCTTGTCTATTTTACACTCGACTGTACTTTGGTCATCAGTCGCTTGTATGCATACTGGGAGTAAGTTGCATCTCTCTATTTCTTGTCCATCCATGCAGTAGTCGCCTGATAAAAGGATATACAATCGACTGTCTGTTTTACAGTCGCATGTGTAGTCTTCTACAGTCGACTGTCCTGGCTCAGATTATAGCCGTTGGGATTTTTCTAGCTGTTGAATAGTCGACTGTCTTTTGTTCATCAGTCGACTGTCTGTGCCATAAACTACCAAAATCTAGCCGTTGCAGATTTCTTCCCTTTGGGGTTTTGGCTGGTTTTATGGGTTCCTTTGGGCTTCCTATATATAGGAGTTGGCTTAGTTCATTTAGAACTCTTCGTTGATATTGAATATCTTTGAGAATCAATAGCCAGTCCTAATCTCTCTCATTTCCCTCTCATGAGCACATTCCTCTTCATGCATTGAAGCTAGCTCATATGAAAATTCTCTAAGGGATCTAATTATTATTCCTTTCTTGGAGATCATCTTTCTTCTCTTCATTTTCATACACTCAAGTGAGAAGTGTTAGGATTCATTCCTAAAAGAGAGAAAGATCATCAAGTGCAATCAAAGCCTCATCTCAAGCACTTGAATTTCACTTGCATGCCTTCTTCTTCATATTGCTAAGATCATATCAAGGCATAGGTAAGTGTTGTTTCGTTTTGTTTTTGGTTCGAAACCCAATTCTCTGTGTGAGAATTAGTTACTCTCTTTGTGGGAGTTACTCTCTTTGTGAGAATTTGGTTCTTTCTGTGTGAAAGAACAAATCCTATGTGTGAGGTCTCTCTGTGTGAGAGTAAGGATATCATCTCTTTGTGGGAATCCTAAATCCTTTGTGTGAGGTATCCCTTTGTGGGATTTTGTATTCACTTCTCTGTGTTGGAATATAGTAAATACTGTTGAGTATTGATGTTTCATACCAATGTTATTTTGATGATGATCACAACATTATGTTGTTGCTAATGACTCTCTTGTTTTAGTCTCATAGTTACATTTCAAGAATATCATTTTTGGAGACTAAACACTTGGTGCACAGATGGACATCAAGTGGAGAAGGGCCAAAGCTTGGACTCAAGGGGTGCCAAAGCTTGGAGATGATGGGGAGCATCAAGGCATCAAGATTGAAGCCATAGAATCTAAGGAAAGAAATGTAATTCATGTAATATTTCCTTTATTGCTTTCTCTCTCATTTGAGTCTAGGTTAATGTAATGCCTTGATAGATGGTTTACTTATTAATGCATATACATTTAACCATCTTAGTGAGCCTTAGGATTATCATAGAATCCAACCCAATAGGGTCATCATGACCAAAGACTCATTTGGAGTCTCTGGTTCTCCATCAGTCGCCTGCTGAAGGATCCACAGTCGACTAGGTGATTTCCAGTCGCCTGTCGATCCTTCTACAGTTGACTGTGATGCACGGCTCAAATCAACATTTCTATTGACTCTACTTGAGCTTTTCGCATCAGTCGACTGATGCTCAGTTTACAGTCGCCCGTATATTTACAGTCGCCTGTGAATTGGTCAACAGTCGTCCGAGTAGCGTAAGTGCATATACTGCTTCTCTCTGTTATTCTCTGTAACGACCCGCTTTCGGGGCCCTTTACTTATTTGGTTTATTCGCAGGTCTGCAGTTTACCAGTGAAATCAACATAGCCACAACTCAGAGATGTACCACAATACTCAAACCAGCGTACAGACGTTATTACAATCCAAATTAAAGTACAACAACAACCAGCACACTCTCTCACAAATACATAAAGAAAGTACTGAAAGGAAATGAGGAAAAGGAAATACACAGTACAACACACACACCAACAGAAAAGTAACTAAAACTCTGCAGCCTCTGGGTCAATGTAGGCTCCTCGATCTCTGGGGCAATCTCCTCGATCAGGTCTTCGTCTGCTGGTGCCATAAATGGAACCGAAGGTAAGTCACAACAATTCTAGCGATAGAAAAAGAGGAGTGCACAAATATGGAGCAGCTATAGTAAACAGGTGCGGAAAGTAAAGTAGGGACAGACGAGCATGCAAGTGCGATAAGTAAAGTACATCTAGTCAAGCATGCAAGGGTGACAAGTAAAGTAAAGGTGACCGAGCAAGTACAACTAGTAACGTAGCAGAATAACCATGATGATAGCAATGACAATAGCAATAAAGAGAGTAATTGTGACTAGCCTAATTCGTGACTTATAATGGGAAGTACAGTGAGCAACTAAGAGTCCCCCTCTTGCCACGGGTGCTACCCGGGCGAACCAATCTCTGAGAACTGTGCAATAATCTGTGATGGTTGTCACCGGCACTGTTATGGGTTGCTAGAACCCGCACGGTGACAACAAGGCCTGGACTAGTCGCTCCCGCACTTCCGCAATTATAAGTTACCCCAAAACCCAGTATCTGTGCAGATTACCGTACTTGTAGTTTTACGAGTCATTTACTATTCTCATATTTCCAGTAACAATCTTTCTGTCAAGCATGTCATGTAGCAATTGATGCGACTATTTAGTTATTTCTCTAGTCATCTGTTCAGGTCAATAACTATTCCGAGACTAGATGTCAAGTTCTATGTTCATACGAGTACACTATCTAAATTTCTAAGGATAGAATTTACTGTGACTTACACTATCGGGATCGTCATAGCAAGACGAGGATGGAGTTAGAGCGTAATGATTGGCACCTGCAAATAAGAAGTTATCAGTTAATGGCTACACTAATTATTATCTAATTAATTGGTTGTTTTGATTTTCAAAACTAGTTGAAATGTTGTCGGAAAGCGTTCTAAATTTTTATATAGGCTATATATGATAAAAATAGTTTTACTGCAAGAGAGAATATTTTTCCGAAGCTTATATTAATTTTTATAATTTTTAGAAACTCAAAACTAGTTTAAAACCCCAAATTATTTAAGTGATGCATATCTTGCATAATTTATTACGGGTGCAATACAAGTCGGAAATACGTGAATGAACAGTCAAAACGACCGTCTCGAAGATTATTATTGCCTATAATTTTATCACATATTAGTGTAAGTGAAAACATCGAGTTACGAATTTTATAATGAATGTTACATATTTAATTTTTAAGTTTAGAAAAAGATTCTGGAAAAAGTAGGCGCCGGGTCGAGATGAGACCAGTGCCATTAGGTCCGAAATAATGTTTCTGATTTTCTGGAGCTATCCCCACATTTTTTCTGGACCCTGTATATCAAGTTATGGATTTTAAACTATTAAACCCTATTATTAATTAATTAAAATTACGAAAATATGAAATTTCTCCGTATTTACGATCGTGCCATCAGAGTTTACCATCGCCGCTTCGTTATCGACGGGGGTCTTCGCTCGAACGGCGACAGCGGCGACTGGGGGCGGCGACCAATGGCGAGCCGGCGGAGCTCAGTCGGAGGGCGACGACGGCGGGTCGCGGGCTCCGGCGACGGCGAGGCGGAGGAGGGAGGCGGTCGAGTGCGGGAGGATGAATGGAGAGCGGACGGCGGAGCATCGACGCTCGGGCGGTGTCGGAGGCGTACGGCAACTACGAGGAGGGCGGGGACACGGCGGGGCGGCGGCAGAAGCACGGCGGGCGGGCGTGCTTCGAAGGCGAGGCAGAGATCGCAGCGGGCTGTGCGACGCTCGGAGCTTGGTCGGAGCTCCATAGGAGTGCTCCGGGTGGTCGGAGTCTTCGTGCAGGCGGTGGGATGGCCTCGCGACGTGAAGCGCTGGCCTGCAGCGGAGGGGCGAGTGGCGCTGCTACTGACGTCGTCGAGGCGACGTGGGTACGGCGAACGGCGGAGGGCGGAGCTGTGCGGGCTGTGCTTCGAGCTGGAGGCCGTCGGAGGCACGGTCGGGGGTGCTTCGTGCGATCATCGGAGCAGCGGTCTGGGCCTGTCAACGGCGGCGGTGGCGACGTTACAGAGGCGGGGACGAGCTCGACAGCAGTGGCGACGTGTGTTGGGGCGTGGCGGTGACGTGTCAGCGGTGGCGGCGTCTTCGGCACTTCGAACGGCTTCAGCGACGTCGTACGGCGGAGAAGGAGCGGAGGGAGCCTCGGGGGCGCTCGGGTGGTAGTGCTGCCGGCGGTCGACGCCAGAGAGAGTGAGAGAGCGGTAGAGAGAGAGATAGAGAGGAGGGCGGGGGTTCTTATGTTTTGAAACAGAGAGTGTGTGTGAGTTTGAGAGCAGGGGGAAAATTTTGCGTGGGTTTGGTGAAAGCGTGAGATGCCTGGGTTCGAAATGTATGGGGAGAGATTAAATAGGGTAGGGAAAATGTTAATAACAACAACAACAACAACAACAACAACAAAATTAATGATGACATTATTTCAGATCTAATACAGTTGGATCTCACCAACTTAGGGGGTGGGTTTATTAGGGGTAGATCTAGGTTTTATTCGGGGTAAAAGTAAATTAGTAAAAGTCTTCAGAATAGGCCCTCCTGGCCTCTTGAACTGAGCTGGCTGATTAGGCTTGAAACCAGGCCTAACCATCGCTCTGGCCTGCTCCATAGGCCTCTTTTTAGCACCAGAAACATGTCCTCTCCTCTGACTCAGGTTCAGCTCATGCCTCCTGGCAGCGACCAGAACCTTCTGATAAGAGTCCAGATCAGAGGAAGACACAAAACTCTGGAGCTCCAAAGCAAGTCCCTGCAGGAACCTCTGAGCCCTCTCATTAGCATCCTGCACCATCTTCGGTGCAAACCGACTCAACCTAGTGAACTCTTGGTGGTACTGGTCCACCGTCAAGCTCCCTTGCTTCAGATCAATGAAACGCTGCAGCATCTCCTTCTTAGCAGCCTTCGGAAAGAACTCCTCATCAAACCTGGACTTAAAGGTAGCCCAAGCTATCGGCTCCACCAGCATCTTCTCTTTCGCATCCCACCAGTTCCGAGCATTATCCGTGAGTTGCCTCTTCGCCAAATCAACCCATCCAACCGGGGTGATCTTGGCCATCTTCAAGTTATCCGCAATGTTCCGAATCCACTCGTCGGTAGCCAGAGGACCCTCAGACCCATCAAAATATGCGGGACCCAACTCCTGAAATTGCTTCGCTCCTGGCTCAGAGCGAGGGGCCTCTGGAGTCGCCCGAGGGGCTCGACCAGCCGGAGCATTCTGGACTTGTAGGAGCACGCCTTGCTGCACCTGCATCATCTAAAGTATCATCTTCATCATCTCCCCATTGGTGGGTTCCCGCTCAGGCTCCTCATCATGAGGGGGCGCACCACTATCACCACCACGGGTGATTCGCCTTCCTGCCATCTAATGACACAGAAAACGAAACAATTAGACTCATAGCTTATGACTCGGACATCGAACTTAGTTTATTGGACATTCTAATATTATTATCGCTATTCCGATAATCGCAGTTATAGAGGGGACCTGTGTGGGCCACCAACAAAACCTGTCACGCCAACTAGCAAGGCGAAGGAATACAGACACGTTTTCACAAACGACTCCGAAAAATTACGAAAACATACTCACGAGATCGTATCGACGCGAGGATCGCGAATACAAGATCCGTTTTAGGATTTGAGCTACGAAAATACTAGTTTTAGGCCAAAACATTTAGAAAGCGGGTTTGCGGGTTCTAGGCTGAAATGATATCAGAAAATTATGAAATTAATGTGGGAGGCCCTAAATGATCATAGTGTTGAGTATTGGAGTACCCGGATTTGGTTTTGGATGATGAGCAAACATAAATATATCATGAACTAACATTTTGTGAGTGCAGTTTTGGAGATCGTCGCCAAATTCACGAGAACACTCAAAAGCGACATCTTAAGACTTCTCAAAGCTCGTATTCAATGCCTAAAGCTTCGTTGAAGCTTTTGGACCTTTTTGGAAGTCATGAAGATTTGATCGAAGCTTTCGAAGACCATTCCTTAAGGTTTTATTCATAGTCTTTTAGCTTCGATTTATAGAATGTTAAGCCTTGAGTAATTCTTACATGTCTATCTTCATATCGCTCGTATCTTAGAGCTAGGATTATCTTAGAAGCCATTAGAAACTTTCCCGAAGCCTATCGCTTCTTCCCTCGGCTTCTAGTGCATCTTAGTTGGTTCTAGTAGAGTCACCAACCGACTAGATGACGATCTAGTCGGTCGGCAACTCTTCATGAACCGACTAGATGTCCTAACTCATTTCAGCTCAGCCATGTCGATCAATTAGTCGGTCAAAGAAGGTTCACTGACCGACTAGATGACGATCTAGTCGGTTAGGAATCCTTCTCAGACCGACTAGTTGAGCTTGCCTCTGTACAGCCTGAGTTACTGTTTACAGTTAGTCGGTCCAAGAACATTCATCGACCGACTAGTTGTGAAACTAGTCGGTCAGCATTTGTTCTTAGACCGACTAGTGTAACTTGTATTCAGCTTCGTGCTTTTCACTCTTAGTCGGTCAAAGAACACTCACCAACCGACTAGTTGGCAAACTAGTCGGTTGGCAAGTCTTCTTAGACCGACTAGTTCAGGTTGCCTAGAATTCACTCTTTTGGCTATCGAGCTGTTAGTCGGTCCATGTTGAATCACCGACCGACTAGTTGATGAACTAGTCGGTCAGTGATCCTTCTTAGACCGACTAGTCTGCTTCTGTTTAGAGCCGTTGGAGATTTGAAAGCGACGTTTCTCTTTCTCTTTTCCCTTGATCCTTTAAATACCTGGAGGGGTTATTTCATAGGATCCAAGGCTGCTATTTCCAGAGCTCTATTGATTCAAAGAGAAGTTTTCAACTCTCATCTTCAAGCTCTCCCATTCTCAAGAATCTCTCCCTCACTCTTATTCTTCAAGAGAGATTCATTGGTTGTGAGCCTTCCAAGCCAAGGGCTTGATTCTAGGTCATCCATCTCATCCCTAGGCTTCCATTGCTGGTCATCTTCTTGAAGCTAGGGTTTGGTGACTCTTCCTCCATCAAAATCCTCTTTGCCCTAATTTGGTAAGAAATCTCAAGGCATAGGTATTTTGTTGGTAAGCATTTCATTTCAGTTATATTTGAATTGTATACTCTCGGTTGTGAGAGGTTTTGCGTGATCCCGGGTTGTGGGAGTCACGGTCATCGATTGTAGGTCGATTGCACTTGTGAGGTTTTCGCAAGTGTTCATATTGGAAATCTTGGGTTAGAGGTTTTCTAACTCAAGTATCCGGAAGGGATCCGGGTGGTTGGGACGTAGGATCACCGGGAAAAAGTCGGGGAGACTTGGGTGGATCCGAACCCATTAAACCATTTGTTTGCGTTTGTATTTATTCTTGTTGATCGTTGTTATTCCGCATTGTTGTTTGTTAATTGCACGATAATTAGGAATAACTCTCCCTATTATTTAAAAGTACTATTCACCCCCCCTCTAGTACATGTGCAGTGGCTTCCTAGGGCACTACAATTGGTATCAGAGCCAAGTTCAAAGCTACACATAGCCTAAGTTCAAAGCTATGACGAACAACGACTACAACGTCTTCAAGAACCGCAATGGAGCTTCTTCAGTTATGGAAGGACTATCCTCAGTCAGGCCTCCACACTTCAACGGTACCAACTATGGGTATTGGAAATGCCGGATGCAAATTTTCCTCCGGAGCGCTTCACTATGGAGAGCCACCATGACGGAGTATGTCGAGCCTTCCGAAGAAGATTTCGCGAAGTGGACTCCCGCGGAGGTCGCCGCGGAAGTAGCCAATGCCAAGGCAATGAATGCCTTGAATTGTGCGTTGGAGCCCGAGGACTTCAACAAGATATGCACATGTAAAAGTGCATATCAAATATGGAACCAACTCCTCATATTGCATGAAGGATCGAGTACGGTAAAAGATTCTAAACTCGTCGTTGCTAATAAAGAATTTGAGTTGTTTCATATGGAGCAGGGCGAAACCATGAAGGAATATTACGCTCGCTTCGTGGATATATCAAACGACTTGGAAGCTCTTGGGAAGGTCTATACCCAAAAGGAGAAAGTCACGAAGATTATCGACGGTCTTCCATCATATTGGGAAAAGCGTACCTTCGCCATCGAGGAAGGTAACGACATGAATAAATATACCGTCATACAACTAATGGGTACCTTGTTGTCTTACGAGGTACGCAAGGATAGTAAGATCCGAATGAAGGAAAAGATGAAAGCATACTTGAAGCAAGATGAGCCAAAGAAAAAGGCGATTGCCTTCAAGGCCGCTCCATCTACTGATGATGAAGAATCGGAAGATGAATTGGACATGGAATCCATTGCCCGTATGGCAAGGAAGTTCGATCGATTCCTCCGAGAAGGTATATCTTTGAATAAATCTAAAGTTAGTTCGACTAATGCTTCTACTCCCGTGTGTTATAAATGCAACAAGCCAGGACACATCAAACCGGATTGTCCTCTCTACAAACACAAGGAGAAGGGGAAAGCATCGAAGTACGACAAGTCGAGAAAGTACACGAAAGGACGTGTTGGCACATTCACTAACTCCGAGGAGGATTCCTCAAGTGGAGAGTCGGATGTTGGACATGTGGAGAAAGCAAAACTTTGCTTCATGGCTAATGAGGCAAAAGATCGAAAGTCCTCATTCGATGATAGCGAGGATGAAAGCGAGGATGGTAGCGAGGATGAAAGCGGAAAACCTACTATTGATGAAATGAGGTTAGCAAACCAAGAAATTTGGTCTAAATTTACTAAATTAGTAGATAGATATAATAAGACCAAAGATGAACTTGTTAGCCTCCAAACCTCTCCTAAGTCTACCATCACCAACAATGACACCATTGTTGAGACACTCGCCAATGAGAAAGCAAGTTTGCTTACTCATAATGGCTTGTTGAGAAATGAGGTGAAGTCCCTCAAATCTCAACTTGAGCATGTTCTTGTTGAGGATTCGGATGAACATGTGATAGCGGATTTGACGTCTCAAAACTCAACTTTGAGTATTGAGAATAAGAATCTCAAATCACGTGTTTATGCACTCACATCGCAAGTATCCACTTTGGATGCTTCTTTGCATTCTCTCAAAGAGAAGTATGAGTGCACGTTAGGCCGTATCAATGATTTCAATAAAGGTAAGGGCCATTTGGATAATATCCTAAATGACTTACTTCCGGCCAAACACCACATTGGCTTGGGGTATAAGATGGGAGACTCATCCAAATCGCCTACCACCTTTGTTAGGCCGACATCCGATGCCTCGACGAGTGGGAGCAAACACCCCATTGGTAGCTCTCCTACCAATAGTGCTTCAACTTCGTACACACCCCCGATTGGAAAGAAACCCACTTTGGGTAGACCTCCAAAGAGGGGTCATGCATTTTTGTACTCACATGCTATGCCACGTAGGAACACACATCCTACTCCACCGGTGCATGCAAATAATGATTTTTATGCTCCGCACCCACGTGCACGTGCAAACACTCATATGAGACACCCACATGCACGTAATCATGCTCATGCACATCCTAATGCTTATGTTCACACATCTAATCCACATGTGAATGCCTTCTCTCATAATCATCCTCATGCATACACACCTCATGCTTATCCACGTATGTATGCTACACCACATCATGGATCTCATGCTCATCATAATGTTATTGCTAGATCTCATGCTCCTAGGCCACATGCACCACATAGAAATCAACCTTTTGTGCATGCAACCACTAGGAAGAGGATTCCCAAAATTTACACTATTTGGGGTCCCAAGAACACTAGCAATCATGATGTGAATGTTTATGTGCAATCCTATATTAATGATGTTATTTTGAATGATGATTATGTTGGAAAGTCAAGTTCCTCTTGGACTTGGTTTCCGAAGGGTTAGTTCCTTTAACTCTTCAATGCTTGGTACCATGAGTTTATGATCATTTTATGGGTACCAAGGCATTTGTTTATAAAATTGATTTTGATTACATTAACTCATGGGTTACAATTATTTTAATTTCGTATTTCAAATTTGTTGTCTAACCCATTGGATCCAAAAGGGGTTTTGGATACCAAAATGAAGTTTTCTAGGTTCAATCCACCGTGGGATACCAACCCTACCAACTCCTCGATTTGCGAAGACTTTCATTCAAACGGAGTTGATGGTGCTTAGGTAATGCACCAATGTAGGGGGAGCTTAATGTTGCAAGTATGATATTACATTTGGTATCCATGAGGGTTGAATGCATGCTTGGTTAGAATCTATTTCTTTACATTGGTATCATTTTGTTTCTCCTAGCATGATAGAATTGTGAATGCCATAAATGCTTTGAAATTCATATATATTTTTGGCATGACATGTTTTAAAAGTTATAATGATGATTTTCGTATTACTTTTATCACATTGTCACTTCTCATCGCACACTTCACTTAGTTTTGATGTGCTTTTACTTTATGTTCATTTTCGATCGATATTGTGTCATTTGATATTCTATGATGTGCACCACTCTTCTGATGGATCATTCCTTTGTGCACATTTTATGTATGTCTCTGATATTGATTTCGTCGCTCGACGATTTATTTTGATTCAATAGCTTTAGTTGTATGAAAACATAGAATTGTTTTCCATGCACTAAAATAGCTATAAATGTTGATATTGGAGAGTAAATTCATTTCTTCAATAAGTGAATTTACATTTGATATTTTGATGATTTAAGTTTTCGATTTTCGACTATGGTCTCATTGACACGCTTTGATTTTACTCGAATTTTATTTTGGTGTCATATGAAACATGGTCGTATTCTTAGACTCCCATGCTTAATGAATTATTTGGCCATGATTTATTGTCATTGGCTTCCTCCCGCTCTTTTTGGATTATGCCAAAGGGGGAGAGATATAATAATGGCATGTGCTAAATGATAATTTACCATGAATCTAATTTGATATGTTAGATTCAGGGGGAGTTAAGATATAAAAATGGATTACAAATCCTAAATCTCAAATATCTCAAATATTGGATTTGAATTTTTACTTTCCTCGTCTGCTTGATGTATGTGCTTATTATTTCATATGGAACTAATGTGTCATCAATGCTGGGGGAG
Organism: Scilla litardierei; assembly: GCA_030789695.1. Classification (NCBI taxonomy): domain Eukaryota; kingdom Viridiplantae; phylum Streptophyta; class Magnoliopsida; order Asparagales; family Asparagaceae; genus Scilla; species Scilla litardierei. The sequence goes on along the minus strand of CM061137.1, from coordinate 9,206,933 downwards.
TAAGTATATTTCATTTAGTTCATTATTTTTGATTATTATTTATGTTGGTTTGTCATCACCAAAAAGGGGGAGAATGTTGAGTATTGGACTCCCCGGATTTGGTTTTGGATGATGAGCAAACATAAATATATCATGAACTAACATTTTGTGAGTGCAGTTATGGAGATCGTCGCCAAATTCACGAGAACACTCAAAGCGACATCTTAAGACTTCTTAAAGCTCGTATTCCATGCCTAAAGCTTCGTTGAAGCTTTTGGAAGTCATGAAGATTTGATCGAAGCTTTCGAAGACCGTTCCTTAAGGTTTTATTCATAGTCTTTTAGCTTCGATTTATAGAATGTTAAGCCTTGAGTAATTCTTACATGTCTATCTTCATATCGCTCATATCTTAGAGCTAGGATTATCTTAGAAGCCATTAGAAACTTTCCCGAAGCCTATCGCTTCTTCCCTCGGCTTCTAGTGCATCTTAGTTGGTTCTAGTAGAGTCACCAACCGACTAGATGACGATCTAGTCGGTCGGTAACTCTTCATGAACCGACTAGATGTCCTAACTCATTTCAGCTCAGTCATGTCGATCAATTAGTCGGTCAAAGAAGGTTCACCGACCGACTAGATGACGATCTAGTCGGTTAGGAATCCTTCTCAGACCGACTAGTTGAGCTTGCCTCTGTACAGCCTGAGTTACTGTTTACAGTTAGTCGGTCCAAGAACATTCATCGACCGACTAGTTGTGAAACTAGTCGGTCAGCATTTGTTCTTAGACCGACTAGTGTAACTTGTATTCAGCTTCGTGCTTTTCACTCTTAGTCGGTCAAAGAACACTCACCGACCGACTAGTTGGCAAACTAGTCGGTTGGCAAGTCTTCTTAGACCGACTAGTTCAGGTTGCCTGGAATTCACTCTTTTGGCTGTCGAGCAGTTAGTCGGTCCATGTTGAATCACCGACCGACTAGTTGATGAACTAGTCGGTCAGTGATCCTTCTTAGACCGACTAGTCTGCTTCTGTTTAGAGCCGTTGGAGATTTGAAAGCGACGTTTCTCTTTCTCTTTTCCCTTGATCCTTTAAATACCTGGAGGGGTTATTTCATAGGATCCAAGGCTGCTATTTCCAGAGCTCTATTGATTCAAAGAGAAGTTTTCAACTCTCATCTTCAAGCTCTCCCATTCTCAAGAATCTCTCCCTCACTCTTATTCTTCAAGAGAGATTCATTGGTTGTGAGCCTTCCAAGCCAAGGGCTTGATTCTAGGTCATCCATCTCATCCCTAGGCTTTCATTGCTGGTCATCGTCTTGAAGCTAGGGTTTGGTGACTCTTCCTCCATCAAAATCCTCTTTGCCCTAATTTGGTAAGAAATCTCAAGGCATATGTATTTTGTTGGTAAGCATTTCATTTCAGTTATATTTGAATTGTATACTCTCGATTGTGAGAGGTTTTGCGTGATCCCGGGTTGTGGGAGTCACGGTCATCGATTGTAGGTCGATTGCACTTGTGAGGTTTTCGCAAGTGTTCATATTGGAAATCTTGGGTTAGAGGTTTTCTAACTCAAGTATCCAGAAGGGATCCGGGTGGTTGGGACGTAGGATCACCGGGAAAAAGTCGGGGAGACTTGGGTGGATCCGAACCCATTAAACCATTTGTTTGCGTTTGTATTTATTCTTGTTGATCGTTGTTATTCCGCATTGTTGTTTGTTAATTGCACGATAATTAGGAATAACTCTCCCTATTATTTAAAAGTACTATTCACCCCCCCTCTAGTACATGTGCAGTGGCTTCCTAGGGCACTACACATAGGATGCTACTGTAGAAGTTTGAAAATATTTTGAAAATGTTTGAATAGAAAATAAATTAGTCGACCCAAAACAGTAACTATTGAAAATGAATTTTTTTATCGAAATGTTTTTGAGTATGTGAGGAAATCTGAAATTGCTGAAATAAAATATAATAAGTCTAGTGTTTCAAAATATTTTTATAAGAATTATTTTTGAAATCTGTTTTGTTATAAAACTCTTGACTAACATTTATAAAGTAAAATTTATTTTTAAAACACGTAATAAGGAAGTTGAAGTGTTGAAAATTACAGGTCGTTACATCCTACCCTCTTTAAAATAATTCCGTCCTCGGAATTAAGAGGATCGATAATTGCCTAAGCAATTCAAACGATCAACCGGAAGGCTTGACGAACGACCACGACATTAGAAAATAAGTTGTTAATAGCATGAAATATAATGTGACATCACAGCATCAGGAAAACAAGAGATGAATACATGAATACATACTATTGACATCACCATAGTTTCCGTAACTAGTTTCGAAGCCGAGTATCATCAGCATAGTTATCTCGACTTTTCAAGTAGCCAAAATATGAGATAACGGCATTACATGAAAAGGAGGGCTATCATGATGACGACCTCTGTTCGAACTTGGAACCTGAGGTGATAAATCAGTAGCAAGCTTTATTTAACAACATAACATGAAGATCATAAAGTTTAAAATTACAACTCATGCCATTAATGAATACTAGGTCTTAACCAAGTAAATCATCGCCATAGCATACATAAACGTAAGGGCTAATCCAAATGCATCCAAGCTGTTACAACTTAACCAGCCAAGCACAAAAGACTTCATCTGCCATGCTACCAAATTACAAGCCAATATCCAGATCGATACTAAAAGATAAACATAAGGCCAATTCGCAAGGGTCAAGATCATTGCTACCACTCCTTCCAGCAATCTCCATAACATCCAACAAGAAGTCAACATCTTAGCCGTTTCCCAAATCCGAGCACAAGACTGACATCCAATTTCAACACCTAAGGCCAAAAGCAAGCCAATACTCAATCCCAATGATACTGCTTCCCAATACCATTGGTCGACATCTACGGTTATCACCATCATCCCTAAGCAATTCAACGACCAAAAACTCACGAACCAACAAACACGAAGGAGCGGCCCTAAGAAGGAATCGAAACGGGGCAGCTCAAGTGGGAAGAACCAGAAAAAGGAGCTCCAAAGAGTACCAAGAGCGGCGGGTTCCCAATATCCCGACCACACGGCAATAGCGATGGCGGCGGTGAGGGCTGTCACTAAGCCCAACAATCCCCAAGGTCGTCGGCGGGCCATCGGCGGCTGTCGATCCATGGCGACGAGGTGCGACGGCTGCGACTGCGAGACGTGGCAGGGGCCTCCGGGATGGGAGCGGAGCTGGCGGGGTTTCGGGTGAGGCCGGAGGAGCTCGGGCGAGAGGGGCGAGGTGGAGGTGATGTTGGGGCGAAGGGGGAGCCGTGGGATGGCTTAGTGAGGAAGGAGAGGAGGGGTTTAAAAAGAGAAAAAGAGGGTGTAAGGGTTTAAAGGGGGGTGCCGAAAGCCATGATAGGGTAGGGTAGGTTAGGCAAGAACATGGCTCGAGGCGAGGAAGAGGACAAAGGCAATAATGCAGGGGAAGGTGGTAGGCGGGAAAGAATTCAAACACATGGAAAATTGGGTACAAGACGAAAGTGGGGGTTAGAAAAGAAATACGAGTTCATGAAGGATGTAACAACGCAACAACATACACGTCATGTCTGGCTCGATACTCCACTGGTCCTTCTGATCGTCTTCCGCTGAGGAACTCGAACTTTGTATGATTGGGTATTTCGAATTCTACCCTCCTTTGACGACAGTCAATGTGGTGGCATGAAATACTCCCAACCAATCCATTCCAAAGACATCATCGAAGCCGGCATCTTCATCGCCATAAAGTCAGAAAAGAGATCTCGTCCACAAATCACTACAGAGCATTGGAGGCATCTGCTGGTTACCGATAGGGAACTGCCAGCGGTCTCGACCTTCCAACGAGAAGTCAGAGGTTCAACAGAGACGGCATGTGTTAGGACGAATCGACTCACCATGAAGCAATGTGTAGCTCCCGAGTTGAACAGTGTGAGGATAGGTTTACCGGCTACTGAGACGGTACCTACGGTGATGTGAATAAATGTCCAATTTTATGATTTCTAAGTAGTAGAGTGTATAGCTTAGTGAGATATCTCGTACATGTGATTACTTGGTCCGTAGCCTCGGCTTCTTCTACCGTCGTGGTATAAGCTTGGCATCTCTGGGGTGGCACCTGTCGTCGAGTCTGCTGGTACACTTACTACTGAGGAGGGAGTGGTTGACGTTGCTGAGCAGATGGTGGTGGTTGCTGTGGTGTATTCCTGGCAGGGGCATTGGATGGAGCAGGGTTGGAAGACCGAGACTTCCTCTCAGGGCAATCTCTTGCAGCGTGGTCCATCAATTCGCTTCTGTTGTCGAACTCGAACTTCTGGTGATCGAAAAGTCCAATGCTACTCTCCGTAGCTATAGTTCAAGCGAACTAGAAATAGAAAGATTTTAAGAAGGTCAATCGAAAGGTCATCAAGCTAAAGGAAGGTTGATAGTGAAGAAAATCGATGGCGTTACATAATCATGATTCACGTCCTTGCGGTCCAGTGGACACGGCCAAGAAAGTGACTAAGCCATGATCACTTATACCCAGTCTAGCTAGGTTGATCCAACAAACTTAGCCAAGCACATTGACCGGATCATGGTCCATTGAAGGAAGCTTATCATTTATATGCGTGCCACCAATACAAAAAGATTTTTTTTAAAACAACTAATTAATCCTATCAAAATTTAGGGTTTGTTAATGGCTTTTATTAACTCCAGATAGGTCAGCTTCATTAGGGCTCTCCGAGGTGTTCTCATCCATCTTTCGAGTGTCAACCCTGCATTCATAGAAACATGTCAGCTTAGTCGAGTATCGTATACGATACATCCTGGTTTCACTATACTGTTCACGAGGTATTTTGCACGGACTTGCATGGGCCGCCAAACTTGTAACGACCCGCTCTCGGGGCCCGTTACTTATTTGGTTTATTCGCAGGTCTGCAGTTTACCAGTGAAATCAGCATAGTCACAACTCAGAGATGTACCACAATACTCAAACCAGCGTACAAACATTATTACAGTCCAAATTAAAGTACAACAACAACCAGCACACTCTCTCACAAATACATAAAGGAAGTACTGAAAGGAAATGCGGAAAAGGAAATACACAGTATAACACACAAACCAACAGAAAAGTAACTAAAACTCTGCAGCCTCTGGGTCAATGTAGGCTCCTCGATCTCTAGGGCAATCTCCTCGATCAGGTCTTCGTCTGCTGGTGCCATAAATGGAACCGAAGGTAAGTCACAACAATTCTAGCGATAGAAAAAGAGGAGTGCACAAATATGGAGCAGCTATAGTAAACAGGTGCGGAAAGTAAAGTAGGGACAGACGAGCATGCAAATGCGATAAGTTAAGTACATCTAGTCAAGCATGCAAGGGTGACAAGTAAAGTAAAGGTGACCGAGCAAGTACAACTAGTAACGTAGCAGAATAACTATGACGATAGCAATGACAATAGCAATAAGGAGAGTAATTGTGCCTAGCCTAGTTCGTGACTTATAATGGGAAGTACAGTGAGCAACCAAGAGTCCCCTCTTGCCATGGGTGCTACCCGGGCGAACCAATCTCTGAGAACTGTGCAATAATCTGTGATCTGTGATCTGTGATGTTTGTCACCGGCACTGTTATGGGTTGCTAGAACCCGCACGGTGACAACAAGTCCTGGACTAGTCGCTCTCGCACTTCCGCAATTATAAGTTACCCCAAAACCCAGTATCTGTGCAGATTACCGTACTTGTAGTTTTACGAGTCATTTACTATTCTCACATTTCCAGTTACAATCTTTCTGTCAAGCATGTCATGTAGCAATTGATGCGACTATTTAGTTATATCCCTAGTCATCTGTTCAGGTCAATAACTGTTCCGAGACTAGATGTCAAGTCCTATGTTCATACGAGTACACTATCTAAATTTCTAAGGATAGAATTTACTGTGACTTACACTATCGGGATCGTCGTAGCAAGACGAGGATGGAGTTAGAGCGCAATGATTGGCACCTGCAAACAAGAAGTTATCAGTTAATGGCTACACCAATTATTATCTAATTAATTGGTCGTTTTGATTTTCAAAACTAGTTGAAATGGTGTCGGAAAGCGTTCTAAATTTTTATATATGCTATATATGATAAAAATAGTTTTACTGCAAGAGAGAATATTTTTTCTGAAGCTTATATTAATTTTTATAATTTTTAGAAACTCAAAACAAGTTTAAAAACCCAAATTATTTAAGTGATGCATATCTTCCGTAATTTATTACGGGTGCAATACAAGTCGGAAATACGTGAATGAACAGTCAAAACGGCCGTCTCGAAGATTATTATTGCCTATAATTTTATCGCATATTAGTTTAAGTGAAAACAGCGAGTTACGAATTTTATAATGAATGTTACATATTTAATTTTTAAGTTTAGAAAAAGATTCTAGAAAAATTAGGCGCCTGGTCGAGATGAGACCAGTGCCATTGGGTCCGAAATAATGTTTCCGATTTTCTGGAGCTATCCCCACATTTTTTCTGGACCCTGTATCAAGTTATGGATTTTAAACTATTAAACCCTATTATTAATTAATTAAAATTACGAAAATATGAAATTTCTCCGTATTTACGATCGTGCCATCGGAGTTTACCGTCGTCGCTTCGTTATCGACGGGGGTCTTCGCTCGAACGGCGACAGCGACGACTGGGGGCGGCGACCAAGGGCGAGCCGGCGGAGCTCAGTAGGAGGGCGACGGCGGCGGGTCGCGGGCTCCGGTGACGGCGAGGCGGAGGAGGGAGGTGGTCGAGTGCGAGAGGACGAATGGAGAGCGGACGGCGGAGCATCTATGCTCGGGCGGTGTCGGAGGCGTACGGCGACTGCGAGGAGGGCGGGGACACGGCGGGGCGGTGGTAGAAGCACGGCGGGCGGGCGTGCTTCGAAGGCGAGGCAGAGATCGCAGCGGGCTGTGCGGCGCTCGGAGCTTGGTCGGAGCTCCGTAGGAGTGCTCCGGGTGGTCAGGGTCTTTGTACAGGCGGTGGGAAGGCCTTGCGGAGTGAAGCGCTGGCCTGCAGCGGAGGGGCGAGTGGCGATGCTGCTGACGTCGGTGAGGCGACGTGGGTACGGCGAAGGGCGGAGGGCGGAGCTGTGCGGGCTGTGCTTCGAGCTGGAGGCCGCCGGAGGCACGGTCCGGGGTGCTTCGTGCGATCGTCGGAGCGGCGGTTTAGGCTTGCCAACGGCGGCGGTGGCGACGTTACGGAGGCGGGGACGAGCTCGACAGCGGCGGCGACGTGTGTTGGGGCGTGGCGGTGACGTGGCAGCGGTGGCGGCGTCTTCGGCGCTTCGAACGGCTTCGGTGACGTCGTACGGTGGAGGAGTAGAGGAAGCCTCGGGGGCGCTCGGGTGGCAGTGCTGCCGGCGGTCGATGCCAGAGAGAGTGAGAGAGTGGTAGAGAGAGAGATAGAGAGGAGTGCGGGGGTTCTTGTGTTTTGAAACAGAGAGTGTGTGTGTGTTTGAGAGCAGGGGGAAAGGTTTGCATGGGTTTGGTGAAAGCGTGAGATGCCATAGCATACATAAACGAAAGGTTTGCGTGGGTAGGGAAAATGTTAATAATAATAATAATAATAATAATAACAACAAAATTAATGATGACATTATTTCAGATCTAATACGGTTGGATCTCACCAACTTAGGGGGTGGGTTTATTAGGGGTAGTTCTAGGTTGTTGGTAGCAACGATCTATGAACGTCGTGTTTGATGATAATAAATGTGTGTGAACGTTTTTGACGTGTTGGTTAAGTGATTTCAGATAGAAACAACCAAGGAAAACAATATTGACAAAGTTGAAAATCGAAAGAAAAGTACCAAGTCAAAATTGTCGAGTGCCGCAACATCAAGAGGATTGATCGAATCGAGGAGGCACAACAATTAGTGGACGAGCTTCTCTCATCAACTCTCTTTGGAGCAAATAGCAAAGGGGAGCCAAAGCGAATGCATTGTTTTTTAATTCTCACTTAGTATTTAATAATTCAAGGCCAATTTGATTCTCAGTGAGTATTTAATAATTCACTTAGCATTGTTTTTGGAGTTTTAATTCTCCACTTACTCTGTTGTTTTTCTTTTTTCAGGGACATTCGTCCAAGGGCAAGATCGTAAATAAACCTATGTTTTTTGTTTCATCAAAACCCTACATATATCTACAAGGGGCCGGCCTTTAAAAAAGGGGAAAAAACTCACACACCCTTAAAACGAGAGGAGACAGCCGCACCAAAATTTTTTGAAGAGGGCCACCAAAGATTCCCCAAGGAGCCGAATTAAATTCTCCAAGAGCTTTGACCAAAAACCTTTTTATTTTACACAGAGCCGCCAGCCTGTAAAAATAACCCCTGAGCAAAAAATAGATGTGCCGAAAATTTCTTTGCAGGGACAAGTTTGAATAGCAGCAAGAATTTTTTTTAGGCGAAAAATTGTGCCGAATTCTTGAAGCCGCACAAAGTCTAATAGAGGAAGTGGCCGAATTATTTTTTGGTGCTCTCCAATTGGAGATCTCAAAGCACAGGGGCATTTGTTTCACCTTCTTGAAAAAAAAATCACAATGAAAATCCTTGTGCCTGTTTTCTTTGTCTAGAATCTCCAAGAGCCTTTCTTTTTAATTCTCTCTTTGATAATCCCTCTGCACAAGTCCTTTTTGATTTCCAAGCTGCCGTTTTTTTTTGTTCTTTGGCTTTTTGATTGGCAGCCGAATTATTTTTGGTTGAGGGGTTCTACATTATTTTTTTGTGCAGGAGCAACACAAGAAAAGGGCCGCCACATTTCTTTGAGGAATTCACGTGCCCATGCTTGCGTGAAGAAAGCAAGCCGACGCTAGCGCAACATTTTACCCTGAGAGCAAAAACGAAAGGACGCAAGCTGTTGGATGTTTGTTTGAGGCAGAATGCATTAAATCAATTGTACAGCTTCAACCTTTGGTGGAGGGTGCAAGTTTTCATCGAGAGGGAGGCCAATCTATTGAGGGGACATCGGACACTACTACTTGTCAGATTGATCTGACCACGCGCTGAACGACAGAGACGACACACCATTACTGAGCATTTCTAAAACTCTATTTATTTATCTTTGTATTGGTGTAGCGATCTTTGTAGTGGAAACTTTACCTTCTGTGTTACTTTTGGGGACCTGACGAATTTGGGAGTCGTCACGGAGGGAGAGCATCTGACTAGATTGAGAGTGTAGAGCACGTGGTGTGCGTACGAGCTAGGTGAGAGTAGATTTGGGATCTTGACTCATTGTAGCTATACTTTATTACATATCTATCTAGTAGTTGCTTTCGGGGGCTGGAGTAGGTCGTGGGGACGACCGAACCAGGGTATATCTGTGCGTACTCTGTGATTGCTATTTTATTACCTTGTCTGTGCTTATAACTGCGTGGGATTTCTCGTGGGTTGCACGAGAATTTTTATTAGCCTATTCACCCCCCTCTAGGCTACGATCCAGATCCAACAAGTGGTATCAGAGCCAGTTTAGAGGATCTAGTCTAGATTTTTAGATGACCATGAATATATCTGATTGTGCTTTTGCTGAAGGTTAGTCTATAGCCCGTCCCCCTAAGTTTAACGGTGTAGACTTTGCATATTGGAAGTCTAGGATGAAAATCTATTTAGTGTCTGTAGATTATGATGTGTGGGATATTGTTGAAAATGGTTATAGCCTACCCACTATTAAAATTGAAGACACTGTTATGATTAAGCCTAAAGACAAGTGGGATTTAGCTGATAAGAAACTTTATACTCTTAATGGTAAAACTATGAATGCGCTTATATGCTCTCTTGATAAATCTGAGTTTAATCGTATCTCACATTGTCTAACTGCGCAGGAAATCTAGCATACTCTGGAGGTGACACACGAGGGAACATCGCAAGTAAAGGAATCCAGACTTGCGTTGCTGAGCACAGAATATGAGGGCTTCTGCATGCTATCAACAGAATCAGTTAAAGACATGTTTGCGAGGTTCACAGACATCGTCTACAAATCCAGTTCCCTCGGTAAGCCATACTCTAGCCATGAACAGGTACGAAAGATCTTAAGGGCGCTACCAAGCTCGTTCAGGCCTAAAGTCACCGCTATTCAAGAAGCTAAGGACTTATCAACAATGAAAGTGGATGACTTGATAGGCAACGCTATGTTACACGAGCTTGAGTTACAGAGTATAGAATCCAGAGAGAAACCTGAAGAGAAGACAAAAGCTTCCACACCATTAGCTCTTCAAGCTAACGATGACGATCTTGATGAAGAGCAAGCCCTAATGGTCAGAAACTTCAGGAGATACATTCAGACTGATCAAGGAAGAGCTGAGATGGGAAAAAGGTTCATTCGTTCTAATAATTCTAATTTTGGTAGAAATTCCTATGATCAGAAAGCTATTAATAGAAGTGAATGTTTTAAATGCAGGAAGAAAGGGCACCACATAAAAGATTGCCCACAACAACACACAGCTCAAGTTGCAAAAGGAAAAACGAAAGTGCTGACGTGGGACATGGATAGCGAAGCTGAGGAGGAGGATGAGGAACATGAAGCCCACTCCTGCATGGCATTAATGACCAAACACAATGAGGTAGAATCTCCCACTAAAGCTGAACTTTTAGAAATCTGTAAAGGAATGCAACATAGAATTGATGAGCTAGAAGCTGATGTGGAATGTTATAGGAATGATAACTTTGATATGCAACAAACTGAATATGACATGTCTATAGAAATGAAAAATCTTAAACAAGAGCTTGTTGCATGCAAATCTACCATTACCATGTTATAAAAAGAGAAAGCTAGCTTGCCTGATAAAATTGACTGTCTTTCATGTCCCTCTTTATTAAAGGATATTAGCATGTATAAGCTAGATAAGGTAAAACTTGAAGTTGAAAATGAATTGCTCTCTGAAAAGATTAACATGCTAAATCTTGAACTTAAAGAAAAAATGAGGGATTTTGAAAAGAAAGAAGAGGAAAACAAGCAAGCTTTCATTAGTAAATGCACTTTGCTTGTGGATGAAAACGATATCTTGAAGTCCAAAGTCACCACCCTAGAATTGTCATTAAAGAGATTTTCTATTGGAAAACAAAATTTGGACATTATTCTTGGAAATCAACTTTATGGCAATAATAGGCGAGGACTAGGATATGGTCTTAAAAATGTTGAAAAATCAAAATATAGAAAAGTTCACATTGAAACAACAAAGGCTGGAAATTTTCACGCTAAGTGCTTTACATGTGGATGCGTTGGTCATACTTCATATCATTGCAAATATAGGAACAAAAACATTAAGTTCAAACAAATATGTGTTCCTAAATCTTTGTTGACTAACACTAGTGGACCTTGTTGGATTCCAAGGTCACACACGACACCTCTTTTGTAGGTGGATGGAAATTTGACGAGGAGCGATAAATTGAATGTCTCATTTTTTGGCTCCTTAGTCAAACGGCGACGCGAAGGTATATCTTTCATTTTGGTCTTAATACATACCTTCATAGTCTTTTGTATGCGTGACTTTTCTTTGTTTGTGTGCTAGTAGTTGCATTGCTATGTGTGCATGATTTTTTTTGTTTGTGTGATTGCATCTCATGTTTGCTTTAGTACTTCATGCATTAAAAAAAACTGAAAAACTGAAAAAAGGTGCTTAAATGTGTATCTTTTCTCTTTGATTCATTATTGAAGTATGCACGAATGATTTTCATTTCCATGTAGAAATTGGTGTATTATTACTTTTGCTACATGCGCATGTTCATCTTTCTAAATATTCATGGCATGTTCAATGACTGAAAATAACTTGATTTCTACACCACCTACTTCACTTCCACATGTATTATTATTGTTGCACATTTGGAGATATCGTTTATGAAGTATGGAATGTGAATGTAGGAGGAAAACTTAACTGAATATCTAAGGGATATGATATATCTTGCCATGGATAAAAATTGAGCAAAAGAAATTGTTGTTATAAGTATTTTTAAAAAAAATGTGAAAAAGATAATTGCTCCGTATGGAAAATGGATACAATCCTTGGCAACAGTATTACCCACGAGTATCCAACATAAGCTTTATGAGTAAACTTTAGCTTTGGTGTATTTACTCGTCAAGCAATGCCACCCCCACATCTAAGAGTCCTTATAGGCTATGTTTTGTGGTGTGGTACCTTGAACTCATTTTTAATGAGGTGGGAAAAATCAATCCTAGGTGATAGAACGTTATTTGGAAAATGTGGATTGGTTCCGGTTGACTTTCTTAATGATTCTCCCTATGTGCTTCAATTTTAATCATCACACGTACACGTTGGTGTTGAAGTCTTAGTTGTTTAATTTCATTGGATTTTGACTTGATTATTCTATGATTGTATACATGCAATTGTTAGTAGTGGTTAATAATACTCTCTTTTTGCATAGTATATTTTTTTTACTCCGTGTTATAACTTTTGATGATAACAAAGGGGGAGAAAAATTGGGAAAGATTTGATATGAATATTTCAGGAAAATATGATTATTTGATTAAGGGGGAGCATTAATGAATATTGGGGAAGCACAAAAATAGGGGGAGCATGCTTATTGCTAAACTTTACACATCATTGTTCGCACATCATTTCATCTCATTGCATGTCACCCACTATTGTCACGCTTTCACACACACTATTTGGAAACTTAATGCTCAAATCTTATACTGAGTTTGTTATCATCAAAAGGGGGAGATTATTGGTAGCAACGATCTATGAACGTCGTGTTTGATGATAACAAACGTGTGTGAACGTTTTTGACGTGTTTGTTAAGTGATTTCAGGTAGAAACAACCAAGGAAAACAATATTGACAAAGTTGAAAATCGAAAGAAAAGTACCTAGTCAAAATTGTCAAGTGCCGCAACATCAAGAGGATTGATCGAATCGAGGAGGCACAACAATTAGTGGACGAGCTTCTCTCATCAAATCCCATTGGAGCAAATAGCAAAGGGGAGCCAAAGCGAATGCATTGTTTTTTAATTCTCACTTAGTATTTAATAATTCAAGGCCAATTTGATTCTAACTGAGTATTTAATAATTCACTTAGCATTGTTTTTGGAGTTTTAATTCTCCACTTACTCTGTTGTTTTTCTTTTTTCAGGGACATTTGTCCAAGGGCAAGATCGTAAATAAACCTCGGTTTTTTGTTTCATCAAAACCCTACATATATCTACAAGGGGCCGGCCTTTAAAAAAAGGGAAAAAAAACTTACGCACACTTAAAACGAGAGGAGACAGCCGCAGCAAATTTTTTTGAAGAGGGCCACCAAAGATTCCCCAAGGAGCCGAATTAAATTCTCCAAGAGCTTTGACCAAAAACCCTTTTATTTTACACAGAGCCGCCGGCCTGTAAAAATAACCCCTGAGCAAAAAATCGATGTGCAGAAAATTTCTTTGCATGGATATGTTTTTTAAGAGCAGCAAGAATTTTTTTAGGCGAAAAATTGTGCCGAATTTTTGAAGCCGCACAAAGTCTAATAGAGGAAGTGGCCGAATTATTTTTTGGTGCTCTCCAATTGGAGATCTCAAAGCACATGGGCATTTGTTTCACCTTCTTGAAAAAAAAAATCACAATGAAAATCCTTGGGCCTGTTTTCTTTGTCCAGAATTTCCAAGAGCCTTTCTTTTTAATTCTCTCTTTGATAATCCCTCTGCACAAGTCCTTTTTGATTTCCAACCTGCCGTTTTTTTGTTCTTTGGCTTTTTGATTGGCAGCCGAATTATTTTTGGTTGAGGGGTTCTACATTATTTTTTTGTGCAGGAGCAACACAAGAAAAGGGCCGCCACATTTCTTTGAGGAATTCACGTGCCCATGCTTGCGTGAAGAAAGCAAGCCGACGCCAGCGCACACATTTTACCCGGAGAGCAAAAACGAAAGGACGCAAGCTGTTGGATGTTTGTTTGAGGCAGAATGCATTAAATCAATTGTGTAGCTTCAACCTTTGGTGGAGGGTGCAAGTTTTCATCGAGAGGGAGGCCAATCTATTGAGGGGACATCAGAGACTACTACTTGTCAGATTGATCTGACCACGCGCTGAACGACAGAGACGACACACCATTACTGAGCATTTCTAAAACTCTATTTATTTATCTTTGTATTGGTGTAGCGATCTTTGTAGGGGAAACTTTACCTTCTGTGTTACTTTTGGGGACCTGACGACTTTGGGAGTCGTCACGGAGGGAGAGCATCTGACTAGATTGAGAGTGTAGAGCACGTGGTGTGCGTACGAGCTAGGTGAGAGTAGATTTGGGATCTTGACTCATTGTAGCTGTACTTGATTACATATCTATCTAGTAGTTGCTTTCGGGGGCTGGAGTAGGTCGTGGGGACAACCGAACCAGGGTATATCTGTGCGTACTCTGTGATTGCTATTTTATTACATTGTCTGTGCTTATAACTGCGTGTGATTTCTCGTGGGTTGCACGAGAATTTTTATTAGCATATTCACCCCCCTTTAGGCTACGATCCAGATCCAACATAGGTTTTATTCGGGGTAAAATTAAATTAGTAAAAGTAATTAGTAATGGTAAAGGATCATTAGTGAAATGTAACTAGCAAGGCGGAGGAATACAGACTCGTTTTCACAAACGACTCCAAAAAATTACGAAAACATACCCACGAGATTGTATCGACGCGAGGATCGCGAATACAAGATCCGTTTTGGGATTTGAGCTACGAAAGTACTAGTTTTAGGCCAAAACATTTAGAAAGCGGTCTTGCGGGTTCTAGGCTGAAATGATATCAGAAAATTATGAAATTAATGTGGGAGGCCCTAAATGATCATAGGATGCTACTGTAGAAGTTTGAAAATTTTTTGAAAATGTTTGAATAGAAAATAAATTAGTCGACCTAAAACAGTAACTATTGAAAATGAATTTTTATCGAAATGTTTTTGAGTATATGAGGAAATCTGAAATTGCTGAAATACAATATAATAAGTCTAGTGTTCCAAAATATTTTTATAAGAATTTTTTTGAAATCAGTTTTGTTATAAAACTCTTGACTAACATTTATAAAGTAAAATTTATTTTTAAAACACGTAATAAGTAAATTGAAGTGTTGAAAATTACAGGTCGTTACATCCTCCATCTCCTACAGTAGTCGACTGATGAAGGGTTTACAGTCGCCTGTCTATTTTACAGTCAATTGTATTCTTGTCATCAGTCGCATGATGCTTATCTGGAGAAAGAGTGCAGCTCTCTGTTTATTCCATCCCAGGCAGCAGTCGCCTGCTGAAGGTTTTACAGGCGCTTGTCCTGTTTACAGTCGATTGTATTGAATTCATCAGTCGACTGTCGTGGCTCAGATTATAGCTGTTGGATATTTTCTAGCCGTTGGACAGTAGACTGTCATTTATTCATCAATCGATTGTCAATGATGTTTCTGCACAGAAACTAACCGTTGCAGCTTTTTGTTTTTAGCTGTTTCCTTGGGTTTTGAGGGGTTTTATAGAGTTCCTATATATAGAAGAGGGCTTAGTTCATTGGAACTTCTTGATGCTATTGAAAATCATTAGAGATTGATTAAGCCACTCTCAAACTCTCACATTTCCCTTTTTGAGCTATCATTCCTCTTCATGTATTGAAGTCCAGCTCAAGAGAAATCATCCAAGTGCTTTCAAGCAAATCTCAACACTTGGAGATCCTCTTCCATGCCTTGCATTCATCTATGAGTAAGCATCTCAAGGCATAGGTAAGAGTATTTATTTTACTTGGTGTTTCTTTGTAACTCTAATTCTCGTTGTGGGAATTAGTCTATCTCTCTTTGTGAGAGTATCTCTCTTTATGGGAGTAACTCTCTTAGTGAGAGTTTGGCGTCTAGTGTAGGGCTAACCCTAATTCTCTGAGTGGGAGTTAGTAATTTTTTAGGTGGGAGTTTGACCCCTGTGTAGGGTTGGTTGGGTCCTTATGTAGGGCAAAATCCTCTTGGTGAGGTCTCTCTCTTTGTGGGAGTGTATCTCTTTGTAGGATTTGTATTCACTTCACTTTGTGGGATTATAGTGAATATTGGTGTGGCTGGACGTATCTAAGTTTGGGGAACCAGGATAAAATCATGTGTTTGCGTTTGGATTGAGTGTGTCAATTATTTTTTCTTGCATTTATTATTCCGCATTTGCAAGTTTAATTTTAATTGGACAATTTATTGCCATTACACTATTTACCCCCCAGTGTGTTGTTGTTAGTATTACAAGGGTAAGGAGATCCTTACAATTGGTATCAAAGCTAGTTGAAGCATACAATAACGATGGCATACAACGCTTCATCCATGTCTCATGAAGAAGGTCTATCAACCGTTCGACCCCCGCTCTTCAACGGAACCAACTACCCAAGTTGGAAGATCAAGATGATGATCTACTTGGAGGGTGAAGACCTTTGGAACATCACAGAGTCGCCATTTGAGAAGCCTACTACATCCGCGGCTTCGAGAACTAAAGCAGAGAAGGACTCGACCAAATTTAATGCGAGGGCTATGAATGCATTCCATTGCGCCCTCACTTCAAATGAGTTCAACCGCATCTCCATGTGTAAAACGGCCAACGAAATTTGGCATACATTGGAGATTTCTCATGAATGGACTTTGAAGGTGAAGAAATACAAGATTCCTACTTGTTAACCTGCAGTGGCAAATGTCATCTCTCTACCGAATACCCTTCTAAACCCACCAAAGATACTTATAAGGGTAAAGAGAAGAAGAATTGGAAAGGCAAGTCCAAGTTCAAGAACCAAAAGAAAGGACTTGTTGGCACTTTTGATGACTCCGATGAGGACACTTCAAGTGATGAAGAAGAGGATGATAAGGAGCGAGCTCATATGTGCTTCACGGCTTTTGATGATTCTTCATCAATCTCCTCGAGTTCAAGCGATGAAGAGGTGGAGGCATGGCTCAACCCCAACAAGAAAATGTGCTTCATGGCAAAGGGAGAAGAGTCTCCGTCAAGCTCTAGCGAGGAGAAAAGTGATGAGAAAGTTGAGATGGAGAAGCTATCCTACGAGGAGCTCGAATACCGCTTCAACGTGGTCTCCAATGGGGAAAGTAAGTGCATCGACTCATATGCTAAATTGAAAGCTAAATTTAAAAATGCTATGAGTAGGTTGCATGCCTTAGAATCTACTAGTGTAAATGACAATGATGCTTTGCATGTTTGTGACACTAGTGAGAAAGACACACTTCTCTCTTAAGTTAAGGATTTAAGCATTTCTAATGAAAAATTATTAGCTCTAAACCTTATCTTAGAAACTCGCATTCAATAACTTACGTTGAAATGCGAAGAGGAATCCCAAAAGCTCAAAAGCTTTGTTTATTCTAGGGATTCACTCCACGGTTTGCTTGAAAAACAACATCCGGCAAACCATAAAAGAGGTTTGGGATACACTCCAAAGGTGATTACCAAACCCACCTCCAAATCTTCTTATGGTGCAAATACAAGAAATATTGCTAAAGCACCTAAGAAGAATCACCATGCTTTCTTGTATAACAATAACACCAACAAGAAACATGTAGATCACAAGGTGGCGAGGAATAATGAAAACTCTTCTTTTTTTGTAAAGAAGCAAAATCCTCACTTTATGCATGCTAAGAAAATGTTTTCTGCACCTAAGCATGCCACATCCACCTCTCTTGCAAAGGCAAAACCCTTGCCTAAGAAATCCTTGAGATTATGGATTCCCACTAAGGTTTGTGTGCAAGAGAGGGATAGTTACATCAACTCTATGGTTAGGGATGTGATCACCTCATGTGATTACATTAGGAAATCAAACTCCTCTTGGGTTTGGTTCTCTAATGTTTAGGTTCCTCACACATATGCATATTGATGGGTATTGTGCTTAAATGTTTATTTTAGCATACACATTTGTCACGACCCGCTTCCCTAAAATGGAGGCGAGACGTGAGAAGGTCCGCACGAGAGTGGAGCTGTGAAGCCCCAAACCCGATAAGCGTCAAAAATACATAAGCAGGTCCCTGTAACCACAACGGAATAACAATAACAACACAAGGAGAGACTGAAATAACATCTCACATCTCATACATTGTCCAACAAGAAAATAAGTCCAACATCCAGAAAAGCCACCAGGCTAAAGGAAAAGAGTCTAAGGCCCAGAACAAGGCCGACAAAAGCAACAACGACAAAACAAGGTATAGGTGCTACGCACCGCTAACAAAACAACTGTCTAACAAAAGTAAAACACAACGAAGACACTAGGACTGGTCCCCAGTGTCCACGTACTCCCCGTCAAACACAAGCTCGGGCTCGGCGTCAGCAAACACCTCGTCCTCAACAAGGTACTCAGGCTCAGGATCTAACATGTGTCACCCAAAAGAGTAAAGGGGCACATGTCAGCAAGTCTAAAAGACTTGAGCAAGGAAACTGAAAGTAAGGCAACTAGCAACCTAGCAGTTTAGTATGCATGACATGGCAGTTATAACATGAGTGCACAATTTAAGACATGGCAAGACAATTTGTACAAGAGAACAATCATCGGGACAAGACAAGACAAGACAAGACAAGAGTATCCACGCTACTATCAATCTCAATCGATTCACTATTCACGTTGTTTGTAGATGTTTACGCCTTACAGCTGAATGGTTTCACATTCGCTGATTGGCCGCTTAACACCTACCCCAAAACCCAGAGTTTACGCCTTACCACTGCAGTTGCTGATCGGGCAGACTCCCAGTTGATTGGTCGCTTAACTCTTACCCCCAATACCCACACGTAATGGAGCCAGGGTCCCCGCACATGGAGCTCAGCTAGTGAGCCTGGGGTTGCCCCGCACATGAGCTCGCATTCTAAACATTTGGCGTAGGGGTGCACCTAGCCGGAAACACGCAATTCGGGCATTGGCTATCAACCAACACATGGCCCGCTTCTGGAACACGAGCCAGGAACACAAGCATTGTAGCGAAGCTACGCAATCACAGAAACACTTAAAGAATGCAATGACATGACAATTAATTTGCGTACCGTTAATGGAAAGTAAACATGACATGGTAATTGTGCAACATGCTAAATGTCGGAACTAGCTTCGTTGTCAAGCTAGTTCCCCAATTTGCGCCTAGGCGAGTATCATTTCGTCGCCTAGCCTCTTTTACGCCTACAACAAGCAAATGGCCTAAAACATGGCCTAAACCCTAGGTGGCAAGTTTCACTTGCCTAGCACCGGGGATGACGACTACTTCGTCACACGGGTGCCAATCTACGGGGAAATCGCTGTTTTGGGAGAACAATCAACAAACAACATGAAATTTATTAGGGTTTCATAAAGAATATAAATAGGTTATGAAAACAACGGTAGATCGATTTCTTACCGAGAGGAGGCAGAAGAAACACTCCGGGGAACCCTAGGATCAGATCTGGAAAAGATTGGAGAAGTTTGGGGAAACTAGGGTTTTGGGGGATTTGGGGATTTTGATGGATTTGGTGAGATTTTGGGGAAGATGAGAGGTAGATAGAGTGGATGGATGGTTTGGATGATGATTCTAGGGCTTGGAATGAAGGGATGAAGCTTGGAGGAAGATGGGGGCTCAAGGGGGAAGATTTTAGGGTTTTGGGTCGTGTTGAGGAAGATGAAATCGTTTGGGTTGGGTATAAATAGGTTGGGCTGGCGGCTGCCCAGAAATTAGGGTTTCAACACTGGTTAGTCGGTCAAAGAGCAACCACTGACCGACTAGTTTGGCAACTAGTCGGTCGGTCGACCAACGCAGACCGACTAAGTGCAAACAGTAACTTCTGAACGAAAATAGGATTTTAGAGTTAGTCGGTCCATGAACAAATACTGACCGACTAGTTTAGCATCTAGTCGGTCGATGAACGTTCTTAGACCGACTAAGAGTAAACAGTAACTTAACTAAAATTAAGATGATGTGTTAGTCGGTTAAAGAAGCATTGCTGACCGACTAGTTTGCAACCTAGTCGGTCAACCAACGTTCTTAGACCGACTAACGATAAACAGTAACTCCTGGGAAATTTAGAAAGCAAACTAGTCGGTCCAAGAAGGATTGCCGACCGACTGGATCGTCATCTAGTCGGTCGGTGCCCCTTCTTATACCGGCTAATGAGCACAAAAAGTTCCGATACGGAGCGTGGGGCCCCAGGATCGATTCCTAAGACTCCTAGGCTTGATCTAATAGTTAGATACGACCGTTATGAAGTCCGTCACGAGTGACATACTTCAAAATCGACAATCCTAAGGAAGAAACGAGAAAATACGACGAATCGATCGAAAATGAAATCTATGGAGACGAAAACCACACAAGAGGAGAAAATCCACCAAAACATATATTATATAATAATAAATCCAGATACATGAAAAGCAGTCGTTACATCCTCCCCAACTTAAGAAAAATTCCGTCCTCGGAATTTCCAAATACTCACGAGTCCGGAAACAAAAGTGGGAAACGCTCTCGCATCTCATCCTCATTCTCCCAAGTAGACTCTCCAGGTGAGCCGTGTCGCCACATCACCCTCACAAGATTGACAATCTTGTTCCGAAGCGATTTCTGACGCCTGTCCAGAATCTGCACTGGATGCTGGTCATACGTCATATCGGGGCGAACGGTAATCTCTGAAAAATCTACCGCATGAGACGGATCGCTAATGTATCGACGAAGCTGCGACACATGGAAAACATTGTGAACCCCTTCCAAAGATGGCGGCAAGGCCAAGCGATAAGCTACCTCGCCAACCCTCTCCAAAATGTCAAACGGTCCAATGTATCGCGGGCTCAACTTCCCACGCTTCCCGAAACGAATCACACCACGATTCGGGGAAATCTTCAAGAACACATGGTCGCCCGGCTGAAACTCCAAAGGACGACGTTTAGCATCCGCCCAATGCTTAAAACGGTCCTGAGCAATCCTCAACCTCTCCCGAATATTCCTGACGATATCCACGGCCTCCACGATCATCTCAGGTCCCAACAACTCCCGATCACCAACGTCATCCCAACTCAATGGCGATCGACATTTCCTCCCATAAAGAGCGACGAAAGGCGCCATGCCAATACTCGCCTGGAAGCTGTTGTTGTAGGAAAACTCTACCAGATGTAGATGGTCCTCCCACGAACCCTTGAAATCCAACATGCACGCCCTCAGCATGTCTTCCAAAATCTGAATCGTCCTCTCGGACTGGCCATCCGTCTGTGGATGGTACGCCGTGCTGAAACTCAGACGCGTACCCAAACTCTTCTGCAAACTCTGCCAGAACTGAGATGTGAACCTCGTGTCTCTGTCAAACACGATACTCACGGGGACTCCATGAAGTCGCACAACCTCCTGCACGATTCACGTTACATCACTATCCAAACTAGGAAAAGGAAATAAAACGGAGAGTAAAAAGAATTTTACCTCCATATATCTCCTTGCTAGCGCCTCAGTGGACTGTCCCACTCAGAATGGAATAAAGTGCGCGGATTTGGTCAATCGATCTACGATCACCCAAATCGCGTCATTCTGCTTCGGACTCCGAGGTAGTCCAGTCACGAAATCCATAGTGATGTGTTGCCATTTCCACTCCGGGATCGGAAGCGGTTGTAGCAACCCGGCCGTACGCTGATGCTCCGCCTTCACTTGCTGGCAAACCAAGCACTTGGCTACACTCCGAGCCACGCTCCTCTTCATACCATGCCACCAATAATTCAGACAAAGATCCTGGTACATCTTGGTGCCACCAGGATGCACAGAATACGGCGAACTGTGTGCCTCCACCATCAACTCCTCTCTGATATCCCCAGCTGGCACACACAACCTGGCTCCGAACCTCAGCGAGCCATCCTCATGAATCAAAAAGTCAGTCCGCAGACCGGCTTCCACCTGCTCCCGAATCTTCACCAGCTTCGGATCCTCAGCCTGGCCAGCCTTAATCCGATCCACGATCGTCGACTGTACCTGCATGTACATCAACGACGAAGCCTCTCCAGGAAGAACAATCTCCACGCCAGACTCGCAAAAATCCTGCTGCAATCTCCACTGCGAGGTCAAAATCATCAACACTGGAAGCCTACTCAAAGCATCCGGAACCACATTCACCTTGCCAGGGTGAAACTGCAAATCAATCTCATAATCCGCCATAAGCTCCAACCATCGACGCTGTCGCATGTTGAGCTCCTTCTGAGTGAAAATATACTTCAAGCTTTTGTGATCGGTGAAAATCTTCACCTTCTCACTCAGCAAGAAGTGCCTCCAAATCTTAAGAGCAAACACAACGGTAGCCAACTCCAAATCATGCGTCGGATAATTCTTCTCATGAACCTTAAGCTGACGAGACACATACGCCACAACGTGCCCATGCTGATGCAACACACAACCGAGACCCTTGCCAGAAGCATCGCAAAAGATCTCAAATCCACCGCTGCGATCAGGCACAACAAGAATAGGGGCAGTCGTCAACCTCTCCTTCAGAACACCAAAAGCACTCTCACAATCACCCGACCAAACAAAAGCAACATCCTTCCGCGTCAACCTGGTCATCGGCTCAGCAATACGAGAAAAGTCCTTAATGAATCGCCGATAGTAACCAGCAAGTCCAAGAAAACTCCGAATCTCAGACGCAGACGACGGAACAGGCCACTCCCTGATGGCCTGAATCTTCTCGGGATCCACTGAAATACCATCTCCAGTCACCACATGCCCGAGAAAAGCAACTCTATCCAGCCAAAACTCGCACTTCGAAAACTTAGCATACAACCGATGCTTCCTCAAGATCTCCAACACCGTCCTTAAGTGCGAGGCATGCTCTTCCTCCGACTTCGAATAGATCAGAATGTCGTCAATGAAGATAACGACAAACTTATCTAAAAAGTCGTAGAAAATCAGGTTCATCAGATTCATGAAAACTGCGGGCGCGTTAGTTACGCCGAAAGGCATAACCACGAACTCATAGTGTCCATACTTCGTCCTGAACGCTGTCTTCGGAACATCTCCCTTCTTCACCTTCAACTGATGGTAACCACTCCTCAAATCCAATTTAGAAAACACCCTCGAACCTCCAAGCTGATCAAAAATATCATCGATGCGAGGCAACGGGTATTTATTCTTAATGGTCACCGCATTCAACTCCCGATAGTCCACGCACATGCGACGCGAACCATCCTTCTTCTTCACCAGCAACACCGGTGCTCCCCACGGAGACACACTAGGATTAATATAACCCTTCTGCAAAAGCTCATCCAACTGCTTCCGCAACTCCTCTGATTCTACAGGTGCCATACGATACGGCGCCTTCGAAATCGGCTGCGCACCTGGAATGAGATCAATAGAAAATTCCAAAGCCCGATCAGGCGGCAAACCAGACATCTCCTCGGGGAAGACGTCGCCAAAATCACGCACCACAGCTGGCCACTCCAGCTCCATCTGCATAGCCACAGCCTCCACCGGCCTGGCCCGAAATCTGACAGGACCAAGCGAACTGCTACCACGACTGAACTCAAATACTGGATGTCCGAAAATCTCAAACACCACCTTCTTCCTCTGACAGTCGATCGTAGCATAGAAGCTCGCAAGCCAGTCCATCCCAAGAATTGCATCATAGTTGATGATGTCGTGGACAATGAAATCAGCGAAAAGCTCATGTCCACAAACCACCAAAGAGCAAGAATTGCAACCACGATGCACCGAGACCACGCCATTCCCTGTAACGATATTCCAACTCTTTGGAAGAGGGGACGTCGACAAGGAATGCCTCTCCACGAAGCTCCGAGAAATAATGCACATCGATGCACCAGAGTCAAAGAGGACTCGTGCAGGAAATGTGCACACCAAAACCACACCTAATCAAGCAATTAACAATCAAACCCTAGTCTAGCAAACAACCATGTTCAAGCAAACAACATAATCTAACAATCAAACCAGCTAGGAAAGTAACAGCTAGAGTGAGGATTACCTGCGATAACCTCATCCACAGCCTCGCTCTCCGCAGCGGTCATCAGAAAAGCTTGCCTCCTCGGCGGAACAGCCTGCTGAAAAGCCTGCCTCTGCGGAACAAGAGCTGCTCCACGTCCAGCAGGAACAGACGCTCGCTGCTGCAACGGCTGAGCTGCAACAGGAGCCCTCCGCAGCTGATTCGCGTGCCGACAATCCTTCGCGGCATGGGAAGCATCACCGCAAACCAGGCACTGGCCCAAAAACTTCCGACACTGATCCTTGATGTGGCCAGACTTGCCGCAGAAATGGCAAAACTTCAGAATAGGCCCTCCTGGCCTCTTAAACTGAGCGGACTGATTAGGCCTGAATCCAGGTCTAACCACAGCTCTCGCCTGTTCCACAGGCCTCTTCCCAGCACCAACAACAGACCCCCGCCTCTGGTTCATGAGCAGCTCCTGCCTCTTAGCTGCTACTAGAACCTTCTGATAAGACTCCCGATCAGAGGAGGTCACAAAACTCTGGAGCTCCGAAGCAAGTCCCTGCAGGAACCTCTGAGCCTTCTCCTCAGCGTCCTGCACCATCTTTGGTGCAAACCGACTCAGCCTCATGAACTCTTGGTGATATAGATCCACCGACGAGTTCCCTTGCTTCAAATCGATAAAACGCTGCAGCATCTCCTCCCTGGCAGCTTTCGGGAAGAACTCACCATCAAATCTGGCCTTGAAGGTAGCCCAAGCTATCGGCTCCACCAACATCTTCTCTTCCGCATCCCACCAATTCCGAGCATTATCCTTGAGTTGCCTCTTCGCCAAATCAACCCATCCAGCCGGGGTGATCTTGGCCATCTTCAGATTGTCCTCGATGTTCTGAATCCACTCATCGGCAGCCAGAGGACCCTCAAAACCATCAAAATATGCGGGACCCAGCTCCCGAAATTGCTTCGCTCCTGGCTCAGAGCGAGGGGCATCCGAAAGACCCCGGGCAGCTCGAGCAAGTGGAGCATTCTGGACTTGCAGAAGCACACCCTGCTGCACTTGCATCATCTGCAGCATCATCCACATCATCTCACCGCTGGTGGGTTCCCGCTCAGGCTCCTCATCATGAGGGACCGCACCACTACCCCCACCAC
The DNA here is from genome assembly GCA_030789695.1 of Scilla litardierei. Lineage (NCBI taxonomy): Eukaryota > Viridiplantae > Streptophyta > Magnoliopsida > Asparagales > Asparagaceae > Scilla > Scilla litardierei. The sequence continues at coordinate 9,181,978 of CM061137.1, read as the reverse complement.
GGGTGAAACGTCTTCCTGCCATCTAGTGACACAGAAAACGAATCAGATTAGACTCATAGCTTATGACATCAGACGTCGAACTTAGTTTATTGGACATTCTAATATTATTATCGCTATTCCAAAAATCGCAGTTACAGAAGGATCTGCATGGGCCACCACTAAAACCTGTCACGACCCTGTAACGACCCGCTTTCAGGGGCCCGTTACTTATTCGGTTTATTTGCAGGTTCCGCAGTTTACCAGTGAAATCAGCATAGTCACAACGCAGAGATGTACCAACAACACTCAAACCAGCTTACAGACATTATTACAGTACAACAACAACCATCACTCTCTCACACCAATACATGAAAGGAAATACTGAAAGGAATGCAGAAACGGAAATACATAGTACAATACACACTCCAACAGAAAAGTAACTAAAACTCCGCGGTCTCTGGGTCGTACACAGGCTCCTCGTACTCTGGAGCAATATCCTCAACCAGATCTTCGTCTGTCGGTGCCACAAGTGGAACCGAAGGTAAGTCACAAAGATTCTAAACAAAGAAAAGGAGTACTGTACAAGTATGACAAGCAGAGGTAAAGTAAAGTACGGTGTAGTGTCTGTACAAGTGCAGAAAGTAAAGTGCATGACTGTAAAGAAGTAACCGTGCAAGCTCTGCTAAAACTACGTGACTCAAGTCGGAGAGTACAATATGTGACCGTTCAGTTCGTCTCTTGCCTGGGTGCTACCCAGACGAATGCCGGTACCCAGGCAGCAGTATGGTTTGCCGAAACGCAGGCAGCAGGACAGGGCGCCGAAACACAGGCGACAGGACAGGTAGACCAAACTCTAGTCACTCCCGTACTCTCACAAACTATGAGTTACCCCAAAACCCGGTGATGTGTCAAGTACAAGTTCTTTACATGATTGTTCCACGAAATGTTCCAAGTCAAGTCCAACACAAGTAAGTGGCGTATGTTTCCGTGCTTCGAGCACGTAGTAGTGCGGTGCTACAAGTTCGTACGAGCACAGTGGCTAGATTTCTAAGGTTAGAACCTATCGTGACTTACCAAAATTAATACCGTTATAGTAAGCCGGAAGAGGATCTAGGGCTTCCTCAGAAGTTGGTACACCAGAGTCTGTACCTGCAACACAAAATACTTATTTTAGAAAAAAAACACGACTTTTTCCTATTTAATAATTAGGTTAGTTTGATTTTTAAACTCGTTAAAACGGTGTCGGAAAATATTTAAATTTTTTATATAAACCTAAAATAATTATTTAGATTTTACTGCAAGAGGGAAGAATTTTCAGAGGCTTCTGTAATTTCTTATAATTTTTAGAAACTTAGAAATAGCTTAAAAATCCTAAAAACTTAAGGAACGTGTATCTTCCGTAATTTCTTACGGGAGCAATACAAATCGGAATTACATGAATAAATAGTCAAAATGATCGTCTCGAAGTCTATTGTCACATATAATTTTATCACATATTTTTGTGTGTGAAAACAGCGAGTTACGATTTTAGAACGAATTATACGTATTTAATCTTTAGGTTCGAAAAATCATTTTGAAAAAAGTAGACGTCTGGTCAAGGTAAGACCAGCGCCATTTGATCCGAAATGTCGTTTCTGATTTTCCGGGACTATCCACTCATTTTTCTGGCCCCTGTATAATTAGTTATGCAATTAAAACCATTAAACCACATTATTAATCAATTAAAATACGAAAATTAAGAAATATTCAATATTTACAAGTTTGCCATTGCAAACTTACGCAGCAGCGGCGGGGGGAATGGGTTCGCCGGCGGGGCTCGGGGCGGCGCTTGCGGCGGAGTCGGAGGCGGGGCGGCGTTTTGGGCGGCGGCGACGGCACCGGAGGAGGCGGCGGGCGGCGGAAGAGGCGGCGGGGGATGCTGGGCCGGGGGCTACGGGCGTTGGGCGCTGGGCGCTGCTGTGGACGCTCGGGGATCGGCGGCGGGCGCTACCGGCGGCGGCGAGCTCGGAGGGCGCGGCGGAGACGGCGGCCGAGGTCGGAGGGCGGTGGTCGGAGGGAGAGCGTGAGTGAGAGAGAGTGTGTACGAGAGAGAGAGAGGAGAGCGTACGGGAGAGGGAGAGAGTTGAGCGGCCTGGGGGGATTTTAAAAAATTTACTTTGGGTGTTAATTAACTGGGTTAGTGGGTATTTATAGGGTTAGGAATCTACTATTAGTCATTAATAAGGGGGTTAGGGGTTGTTGACTATCTTAGACATTTTAAATACGGTAGTTAGGGCTTTTTGACTAACTTTGGAAAATTTATAAAGTGTATAAACGTGTTAAGTGTGGGGGGTTAAAGTAATTAGTAATTAGGTTATGGTAAATAGCTAGGGTAATCAAATGGTGGAAAAATTTGTAACGAAATTACGATTTTGCCCCTACTAGAAAATGTGTTCGAAAAATTACGAAAACATACCCACGGGATCGTATCGTCGCGAGGATGGCGAAGACGAAGTCCGTTTTAGGGTTTGGACTACGGGGATACTAGTTTTTGGCCAAAACGTTTAGAAAGCGGGTTTGCGGGTTCTCTATTGAAATGTTATCAGAAAATTACGAAATTAATGTGGGGAGTCCTAAATGGTCATAGGAGGTTACTGCAGAAGTTTGAAAACGTTTTGAAGACGTTTGAATAGAAAATAAATTCGTCGAATCAAAACGGTAATTTTTGAAAATGAATTTTAACAGAAATGTTTTGGGCATTTGAGGAAATCTGAAAATACTGAAATACAATAGAATAAGTCTAGTGCTTTAAAATATTTTTATAGAATTTTTTTGAAATCATTTAAAACTCATGACAAACCATTACAAAGTATATTAAATTTGTTATTAAATGTTTTGAAAAATTTCGAGTCGTTACATTCTACCCTCCTTAAAATAATTCCGTCCTCGGAATTTTCGAACTTTCTAAACAAATAACTTTTGTTATGAAGAAGCTCAAGCAAATAAATGATAATAGTGATCTAATAAATCAGGTTGTAAATAACATGAAATATAATGTGATATCATAGCATCAAGAAAGCAAGAGATGATGTTTATGAATAGTTACTATTAACATCACCATAGCTTTCGTAACTAGTCTCGTAACTAGTAGGATCATCCGACTCGGTAAATAGGTATGGGTAGCGTTCTCGCATCTCGTCTTCTCGTTCCCAAGTAGATTCTCCAGGTGAGTCGTGACGCCACATTATCCTGACAAGGTTGATTACTCGATTCTTGAGGATCTTTTGCCGTCGGTCCAGGATTTTGACTGGTTGTTGTTCGTAAGATAGATCCGGACGAACAACAATCTCGGAGTAATCCACAACATGACTAGGATCACTCACGTAGCGTCGAAGCTGTGAGACATGAAAAACTTCATGTACTCCTTCCAATGCAGGTGGCAAGGCAAGGCGATAGGCCACCTTGCCTACTCGCTCCAAGACATCAAATGGACCAATGTATCGAGGACTGAGCTTCCCTCTTCGTCCAAAACGAATCATCCCTCGATTCGGCGAGATCTTCAAAAATACATGATCGCCAGGCTGGAACTCTAAATGTCGGCGCTTTGCATCCGCCCAATGCTTGTATCGATCTTGAGCCAACTGTAGCTTCTCTCTGATGGTCCGGACTACTTCCACTGCTTCAACAATCAAGTCTGGACCAATGAGCTCTCGATCACCAACGTCGTCCCAACTCAAGGGGGAACGACACTTTCGACCATATAGCGCTGCAAAAGGCGCCATACCAATGCTGGCCTGATAACTATTGTTGTAAGCAAACTCCACGAGATGAAGATGGTCTTCCCAGGATCCCTTGAAGTCTAACATACACGCACGCAACATGTCCTCCAGGATCTAAATGGTGCGTTCTGATTGGCCATCAGTCTGAGGATGATAAGCTGTACTGAAGCTTAATCGGGTCCCCAGACACTCCTGCAAGCTCTTCCAAAAATGAGACGTGAATCGAGTGTCTCTGTCCGAAACAATGCTGACAGGGACACCATGCAACTTCATTATCTCCTCCATGTACTTCTTGGCAAGCACCTCGGTCGACTGGCCCACTCTGAAAGGAATGAAGTGTGCTGACTTGGTTAATCGATCAACGATCACCCAGACAGCATCATTGTGCTTCGTGCTCTTGGGCAGTCCCGTCACGAAGTCCATCGTGATGTGTTGCCATTTCCATTCTGGGATGGGCAAAGGCTGCAACAATCCGGCAGACCGGTGATGTTCAGCCTTCACCTGTTGGCACACTATACACTTCGCCACACTGCGTGCGACGCTTCTCTTCATCCCATGCCACCAGTAGTGTTGTCGCAAGTCTTGATACATCTTCGTTCCTCCTGGATGAATGGAATATGGAGAACTGTGAGCTTCTTCCAATAGAGCTTCTCTGACGTCTCCAGATGGTACGCAGATGCGGTTGCCGAATCTCAAAGATCCATCCTCATGGATCTTGAATTCAGGCCTCTGACCTGCTAACACCATGTCTCTGATCTTCTGCAGCTTCGCGTCTCCGGCTTGGGCAGCTTTGATCTTGTCCACCAGGTCGGACTTGATCTGAAGGCTGAGCAATGAAGACGTTACTCCAGGTAGTATGACATCCATCTCCATGGCTCGGATCTCGTGTCGAAGCCTCCATTGTGATGTGAGAGTCATCACTGTAGGGAGGCGACTCAAAGCATCTGGTACGACATTGACCTTCCCAGGATGGTACTGAAGGTCAATATCATAGTCCGCCATCAGCTCTATCCATCGGCGTTGGCGCATGTTGAGCTCTTTCTGGGTGAACAGGTATTTGAGACTCTTGTGATCAGAGAAGATCTTTACGTGTTCGCCCAGTAAAAAGTGCCTCCATATCTTTAGGGCAAAGATAACTGCCGCCAACTCAAGGTCATGAGTGGGGTAGTTCTTTTCATGGATCTTCAATTGCCTGGACGCATAAGCGACGACTCGGCCATGCTGATGCAGCACGCACCTGAGTCCTTTGCCAGAAGCATCACAAAATACTTCAAACCCTCTGGTTCTGTCTGGGATGACCAGAATCAGGGCAGAAGTCAGTCGCCTCTTCAGCTCCTGGAATGCATCCTCGCAGGCCTTCGACCAGACGAACATCACGTCCTTTCTCGTCAATTTCGTCATGGCTCCTGCGATCTTCGAGAAGTCCTGGATGAATCGTCGGTAGTAACCAGCCAGTCCTAGAAAACTTCGAATCTCAGTTACAGTCTTCGGGACTGGCCAGTTCTGAACAGCAGCTACCTTCTCGGGGTCGACAGATATCCCTTCTCCAGATATGATGTGGCCCATGAAAGCCACCTTGTCGAGCCAAAACTCACACTTACTGTACTTGGCATACAGTTTATGTTGTCTTAGCGTCTCCAAGACCTTCCTCAAGTGAACTCTATGCTCTTCGGCGTCCTTCGAGCAGATGAGGATATCGTCGATGTAGACGACTACGAACTTGTCCAGATGGTTGTAAAGAACCTGGTTCATAAGACTCATGAATACAGCAGGTGCATTAGTCACACCAAATGGCATCACCAGGAATTCGTAGTGTCCATATCTCGTCCGAAATGCGGTCTTGTGGACATCCTCCTTCTTCACCTTCACTTGATGATATCCGGTCTTTAGGTCCAACTTCGAATACACGCTCGATCCTCCAAGCTGGTCGAACAGGTCGTCGATGCGGGGCAGTGGGTACTTGTTCTTCACCGTCATCTTGTTTAGCTCGCGGTAGTCAACGCACATGCGCTGGGATCCGTCCTTCTTCTTCACGAGCAGCACTGGGGCACCCCATGCGGATACACTAGGACGTATCCATCCCTTTTGTATAAGATCATCTAGTTGAGCTCGAATCTCTTCAAGCTCGGGTGGTGCCATGCGGTAGGGTCCCTTGGACATGGGTTGTGCACCTGGCATAAGATCAATGGTAAATTCAAGGCCGCGATCCGGAGGCAAACCTGAGAGGTCGTCCGGAAATACGTCCAAGAATTCTCGCACTATCTCAGGCTTCTCTTGCTCATCTTCTGCTGTAGTCGCCATGGCTTCTGAAAGTCTGGCTCGGTACTTCACGGGTCCTTCTGATCGACTTCCGCTGAGGAATTCGAACTTTGGATGGTTAGGTATCTCGAATTCTACCCTCCTTTGACGACAGTCAATGGTGGCGTGAAAAGTTCCTAACCAGTCCATCCCAAGAACAGTATCGAAAGTTGGCAACTCTATCACCATGAAGTCGGCGTAGAGATCTCGTCCACAAATCACAACAGAGCATTGGAGGCATCTGCTGGTTACTGGTAGAGACCCACCACCGGTCTCGACCTTCCAACGGGAAGTCAGAGGTTCTACAGAGACGTCGTGTGTTTGGACGAATCGACTTGCCATGAAGCAATGTGTAGCTCCTGAGTCGAACAGTGTGAGGGCAGGCTTACCGGCTACTAAGACGATACCTATGGTAATGAGAGTCACATCTAAGCTCACGATCCCTAAACAGAATAGTGGGTAGCTTAGTGAACGGAAATCTCATACCTGTGATCACCTGGTCCGTAGCTTCGGCCTCTTCCACAGTCATGGTATAAGCTTGACGCCTTGGAGGTGGCACCTGTGGGCGAGCTTGCTGGAATACTTGCTGTTGGGGCGGAAGTGGCTGACGTTGCTGAGCAGGTGGTGGTGGACGTGGTGGCACATTCCTGGCAGGGACGTGGGCCGGAGCAGGGTTAGGTAGCTGAGACTTCCTCTCAGGACAGTCCCTTGCAACATGGTCTTTTGATCCACAGACCAGACAGAGGTTTAGAAAAGATCGGCATTCTGAGCGGAGATGCCCTGGTTTCCCGCAATGATGACATATTAGGCGCGGTGGTGGTGGTGGGCCCTGCCTCTTGAACTGCGTCTGTTGAATGGGCCGGTATATCTGATTAGGCGAGGGTCGTCGGCTAGGTCCAGCAACAGGGGTTGGAGGTGGTTGTCTTCTGTGAGGGGCAGCCAACCCACGCCTTTCTTCCCTCTCCACAAACTCATGTTCACGAGCAGCAGCTAGAACTTCGGTGTGGGTAGATAATGTACGTCCAACTAAATTCCGACGGATCTCTATGTTGAGACCCTGCTTAAAGCGTCGAGCCTGAGCTATTGGAGTGGCAACTAACTCTGGAGCAAAGCGGCTCAACATGGTGAACCGGGCGTCGTATTGTTCCACCGTCATGGAACCTTGCTTCAACCTAACAAATTGCGCCTCAAGCTCCATCTGGGCCTCCGGAGAGAAATATTGGGTGCGGAAAAGTTCCGTGAATGTCTCCCATTCGATTGGTCGCTGGAGACGCTTTTCTGCAGAGCCCCACCAAACTCTGGCCCCATCCGTTAGTTGGGACCTGGCAGTATCCACCCAGGCATGCCTCCCGATCTGGGCGGCTCTCAAGTTCTCTTCAGTACTTTCTAGCCATTCATCGGCCTTCATCGGGCCATCTTCTCCGTTCCAGGTCTTCGGGTAGAGGGAGCGAAATTGTCGGATGCCTCCCGTAGGGTGATATTCGCCTTTGATAGCTTCGACCATTTCTCGCAATGCCAGATCCGAGATCTGATGCACTGTGGGAGTTGGCCCGTTGTCGGTCGGGTTGTTGGCTTCAGACTGATAGGCTCCATTGGGGGTCTTCGAGGTGTTTCCGTCCATTTCTCGAGCGCGAAAGACCTGTTCATAATGTTTAGTAAGAACGTGTATATGTTTAAGGAAATCTATTTAATATAGAAAGATTCCAAGAATGTCAAATGAAAAGGTCATCAAGCTCGATGACGTCACATAATCATGATTCACGTCCTTGCGGTCCAGCGGACACGGCCAGGGAAGTGACTAAGCTAGGATCACTTGTACCCAGTCTAGCTAGGTTGATCCAACAGACTTTAGCCAAGCACATTGACCGGTATCATGGTCCATTGAAGGAAGATCATCATTCATATAAGTGCCACCGACACAGAAGGATTTTTTTTTTAAATTATAAATCCTATCAAAATTTTGTTAATACTTTTTGTTAAGGCCAGATAGGTCAACTCCATTGAGGCTAGGTAGGTCAACTCCATTGAGGCTCTCCGAGATGTTCCCGTTCGTCTTTCGAGTGTCAAACATGCATCCATAGAAATGTCAGCTTAGTTGAGTATCGTATACGATACATCCTGGTTTTACTATACTGTTCACGAGGTATTTTGCACGGACCTGCGTGGGCCACCAAACTTGTAACGACCCGCTTTCAGGGGCCCGTTACTTATTCGGTTTATTTACAGGTTCCGCAGTTTACCAGTGAAATCAGCATAGTCACAACGCAGAGATGTATCAACAACACTCAAACCAGCTTACAGACATTATTACAGTACAACGACAACCATCACTCTCTCACACCAATACATGAAAGGAAATACTGAAAGGAATGCAGAAACGGAAATACATAGTACAATACACACTCCAACAGAAAAGTAACTAAAACTCCGCGGTCTCTGGGTCGTACACAGGCTCCTCGTACTCTGGAGCAATATCCTCAACCAGATCTTCGTCTGTCGGTGCCACAAGTGGAACCGAAGGTAAGTCACAAAGATTCTAAACAAAGAAAAGGAGTACTGTACAAGTATGACAAGCAGAGGTAAAGTAAAGTACGGTGTAGTGTCTGTACAAGTGCAGAAAGTAAAGTGCATGACTGTAAAGAAGTAACCGTGCAAGCTCTGCTAAAACTACGTGACTCAAGTCGGAGAGTACAATATGTGACCGTTCAGTTCATCTCTTGCCTGGGTGCTACCAAGACGAATGCCGGTACCCAGGCAGCAGTATGGTTTGCCGAAACGCAGGCAGCAGGACAGGGCGCCGAAACACAGGCGACAGGACAGGTAGACCAAACTCTAGTCACTCCCGTACTCTCACAAACTATGAGTTACCCCAAAACCCGGTGATGTGTCAAGTACAAGTTCTTTACATGATTGTTCCACGAAATGTTCCAAGTCAAGTCCAACACAAGTAAGTGGCGTATGTTTCCGTGCTTCGAGCACGTAGTAGTGCGGTGCTACAAGTTCGTACGAGCACAGTGGCTAGATTTCTAAGGTTAGAACCTATCGTGACTTACCAAAATTAATACCGTTGTAGTAAGCCGGAAGAGGATCTAGGGCTTCCTCAGAAGTTGGTACACGAGAGTCTGTACCTGCAACACAAAATACTTATTTTAGAAAAAAAACATGACTTTTTCCTATTTAATAATTAGGTTAGTTTGATTTTTAAACTCGTTAAAACGGTGTCGGAAAATATTTAAATTTTTTATATAAACCTAAAATAATTATTTAGATTTTACTGCAAGAGGGAAGAATTTTCAGAGGCTTCTGTAATTTCTTATAATTTTTAGAAACTTAGAAATAGCTTAAAAATCCTAAAAACTTAAGGAACGTGTATCTTCCGTAATTTCTTACGGGAGCAATACAAATCGGAATTACATGAATAAATAGTCAAAATGATCGTCTCGAAGTCTATTGTCACATATAATTTTATCACATATTTTTGTGTGTGAAAACAGCGAGTTACGATTTTAGAACGAATTATACGTATTTAATCTTTAGGTTCGAAAAATCATTTTGAAAAAAGTAGACGTCTGGTCAAGATAAGACCAGCGCCATTGGATCCGAAATGTCGTTTCTGATTTTCCGGGACTATCCACTCATTTTTCTGGCCCCTGTATAATTAGTTATGCAATTAAAACCATTAAACCACATTATTAATCAATTAAAATACGAAAATTAAGAAATATTCAATATTTACAAGTTTGCCATTGCAAACTTACGCAGCAACGGCGGGGGGAATGGGTTCGCCGGCGGGGCTCGGGGCGGCGCTTGCGGCGGAGTCGGAGGCGGGGCGGCGTTTGGGCGGCGGCGACGGCACCGGAGGAGGCGGCGGGCGGCGGAAGAGGCGGCGGGGGATGCTGGGCCGGGGGCTACGGGCGTTGGGCGCCGGGCGCTGCTGTGGACGCTCGGGGGTCGGCGGCGGGCGCTACCGGCGGCGGCGAGCTCGGAGGGCGCGGCGGAGACGGCGGCCGAGGTCGGAGGGCGGTGGTCGGAGGGAGAGCGTGAGTGAGAGAGAGTGTGTACGAGAGAGAGAGAGGAGAGCGTACGGGAGAGGGAGAGAGTTGAGCGGCCTGGGGGGATTTTAAAAAATTTACTTTGGGTGTTAATTAACTGGGTTAGTGGGTATTTATAGGGTTAGGAATCTACTATTAGTCATTAATAAGGGGGTTAGGGGTTGTTGACTATCTTAGACATTTTAAATACGGTAGTTAGGGCTTTTTGACTAACTTTGGAAAATTTATAAAGTGTATAAACGTGTTAAGTGTGGGGGGTTAAAGTAATTAGTAATTAGGTTATGGTAAATAGCTAGGGTAATCAAATGGTGGTAAAATTTGTAACGAAATTACGATTTTGCCCCTACTAGCAAATGTGTCCGAAAAATTACGAAAACATACCCACGGGATCGTATCGTCGCGAGGATGGCGAAGACGAAGTCCGTTTTAGGGTTTGGACTACGGGGATACTAGTTTTTGGCCAAAACGTTTAGAAAGCGGGTTTGCGGGTTCTCTATTGAAATGTTATCAGAAAATTACGAAATTAATGTGGGGAGTCCTAAATGGTCATAGGAGATTACTGCAGAAGTTTGAAAACGTTTTGAAGACGTTTGAATAGAAAATAAATTCGTCGAATCAAAACGGTAATTTTTGAAAATGAATTTTAACAGAAATGTTTTGGGCATTTGAGGAAATCTGAAAATACTGAAATACAATAGAATAAGTCTAGTGCTTTAAAATATTTTTATAGAATTTTTTTGAAATCATTTAAAACTCATGACAAACCATTACAAAGTATATTAAATTTGTTATTAAATGTTTTGAAAAATTTCGAGTCGTTACATCCTACCCTCCTTAAAATAATTCCGTCCTCGGAATTTTCGAACTTTCTAAACAAATAACTTTTGTTATGAAGAAGCTCAAGCAAATAAATGATAATAGTGATCTAATAAATCAGGTTGTAAATAACATGAAATATAATGTGATATCATAGCATCAAGAAAGCAAGAGATGATGTTTATGAATACTTACTATTAACATCACCATAGCTTTCGTAACTAGTCTCGTAACTAGTAGGATCATCCGACTCGGTAAATAGGTATGGGTAGCGTTCTCGCATCTCGTCTTCTCGTTCCCAAGTAGATTCTCCAGGTGAGTCGTGACGCCACATTATCCTGACAAGGTTGATTACTCGATTCTTGAGGATCTTTTGCCGTCGGTCCAGGATTTTGACTGGTTGTTGTTCGTAAGATAGATCCGGACGAACAACAATCTCGGAGTAATCCACAACATGACTAGGATCACTCACGTAGCGTCGAAGCTGTGAGACATGAAAAACTTCATGTACTCCTTCCAATGCAGGTGGCAAGGCAAGGCGATAGGCCACCTTGCCTACTCGCTCCAAGACATCAAATGGACCAATGTATCGAGGACTGAGCTTCCCTCTTCGTCCAAAACGAATCATCCCTCGATTCGGCGAGATCTTCAAAAATACATGATCGCCAGGCTGGAACTCTAAATGTCGGCGCTTTGCATCCGCCCAATGCTTGTATCGATCTTGAGCCAACTGTAGCTTCTCTCTGATGGTCCGGACTACTTCCACTGCTTCAACAATCAAGTCTGGACCAATGAGCTCTCGATCACCAACGTCGTCCCAACTCAAGGGGGAACGACACTTTCGACCATATAGCGCTGCAAAAGGCGCCATACCAATGCTGGCCTGATAACTATTGTTGTAAGCAAACTCCACGAGATGAAGATGGTCTTCCCAGGATCCCTTGAAGTCCAACATACACGCACGCAACATGTCCTCCAGGATCTAAATGGTGCGTTCTGATTGGCCATCAGTCTGAGGATGATAAGCTGTACTGAAGCTTAATCGGGTCCCCAGACACTCCTGCAAGCTCTTCCAAAAATGAGACGTGAATCGAGTGTCTCTGTCCGAAACAATGTTGACAGGGACACCATGCAACTTCACTATCTCCTCCATGTACTTCTTGGCAAGCACCTCGGTCGACTGGCCCACTCTGAAAGGAATGAAGTGTGCTGACTTGGTCAATCGATCAACGATCACCCAGACAGCATCATTGTGCTTCGTGCTCTTGGGCAGTCCCGTCACGAAGTCCATCGTGATGTGTTGCCATTTCCATTCTGGGATGGGCAAAGGCTGCAACAATCCGGCAGACCGGTGATGTTCAGCCTTCACCTGTTGGCACACTATACATTTCGCCACACTGCGTGCGACGCTTCTCTTCATCCCATGCCACCAGTAGTGTTGTCGCAAGTCTTGATACATCTTCGTTCCTCCTGGATGAATGGAATATGGCGAACTGTGAGCTTCTTCCAATAGAGCTTCTCTGACGTCTCCAGATGGTACGCAGATGCGGTTGCCGAATCTCAAAGATCCATCCTCATGGATCTTGAATTCAAGCCTCTGACCTGCTAACACCATGTCTCTGATCTTCTGCAGCTTCGCGTCTCCGGCTTGGGCAGCTTTGATCTTGTCCACCAGGTCGGACTTGATCTGAAGGCTGAGCAATGAAGACGTTACTCCAGGTAGTATGACATCCATCTCCATGGCTCGGATCTCGTGTCGAAGCCTCCATTGTGATGTGAGAGTCATCACTGTAGGGAGGCGACTCAAAGCATCTGGTACGACATTGACCTTCCCAGGATGGTACTGAAGGTCAATATCATAGTCCGCCATCAGCTCTATCCATCGGCGTTGGCGCATGTTGAGCTCTTTCTGGGTGAACAGGTATTTGAGACTCTTGTGATCAGAGAAGATCTTTACGTGTTCGCCCAGTAAAAAGTGCCTCCATATCTTTAGGGCAAAGATAACTGCCGCCAACTCAAGGTCATGAGTGGGGTAGTTCTTTTCATGGATCTTCAATTGCCTGGACGCATAAGCGACGACTCGGCCATGCTGATGCAGCACGCACCTGAGTCCTTTGCCAGAAGCATCACAAAATACTTCAAACCCTCTGGTTCTGTCTGGGATGACCAGAATCGGGGCAGAAGTCAGTCGCCTCTTCAGCTCCTGGAATGCATCCTCGCAGGCCTTCGACCAGACGAACATCACGTCCTTTCTCGTCAATTTCGTCATGGCTCCTGCGATCTTCGAGAAGTCCTGGATGAATCGTCGGTAGTAACCAGCCAGTCCTAGAAAACTTCGAATCTCAGTTACAGTCTTCGGGACTGGCCAGTTCTGAACAGCAGCTACCTTCTCGGGGTCGACAGATATCCCTTCTCCAAATATGATGTGGCCCATGAAAGCCACCTTGTCGAGCCAAAACTCACACTTACTGTACTTGGCATACAGTTTATGTTGTCTTAGCGTCTCCAAGACCTTCCTCAAGTGAACTCTATGCTCTTCGGCGTCCTTCGAGCAGATGAGGATATCGTCGATGTAGACGACTACGAACTTGTCCAGATGGTTGTAAAGAACCTGGTTCATAAGACTCATGAATACAGCAGGTGCATTAGTCACACCAAATGGCATCACCAGGAATTCGTAGTGTCCATATCTCGTCCGAAATGCGGTCTTGTGGACATCCTCCTTCTTCACCTTCACTTGATGATATCCGGTCTTTAGGTCCAACTTCGAATACACGCTCGATCCTCCAAGCTGGTCGAACAGGTCGTCGATGCGGGGCAGTGGGTACTTGTTCTTCACCGTCATCTTGTTTAGCTCGCGGTAGTCAACGCACATGCGCTGGGATCCGTCCTTCTTCTTCACGAGCAGCACTGGGGCACCCCATGCGGATACACTAGGACGTATCCATCCCTTTTGTATAAGATCATCTAGTTGAGCTCGAATCTCTTCAAGCTCGGGTGGTGCCATGCGGTAGGGTCCCTTGGACATGGGTTGTGCACCTGGCATAAGATCAATGGTAAATTCAAGGCCGCGATCCGGAGGCAAACCTGAGAGGTCGTCCGGAAATACGTCCAAGAATTCTCGCACTATCTCAGGCTTCTCTTGCTCATCTTCTGCTGTAGTCGCCATGGCTTCTGAAAGTCTGGCTCGGTACTTCACGGGTCCTTCTGATCGACTTCCGCTGAGGAATTCGAACTTTGGATGGTTAGGTATCTCGAATTCTACCCTCCTTTGACGACAGTCAATGGTGGCGTGAAAAGTTCCTAACCAGTCCATCCCAAGAACAGTATCGAAAGTTGGCAACTCTATCACCATGAAGTCGGCGTAGAGATCTCGTCCACAAATCACAACAGAGCATTGGAGGCATCTGCTGGTTACTGGTAGAGACCCACCACCGGTCTCGACCTTCCAACGGGAAGTCAGAGGTTCTACAGAGACGTCGTGTGTTTGGACGAATCGACTTGCCATGAAGCAATGTGTAGCTCCTGAGTCGAACAGTGTGAGGGCAGGCTTACCGGCTACTAAGACGATACCTATGGTAATGAGAGTCACATCTAAGCTCACGATCCCTAAACAGAATAGTGGGTAGCTTAGTGAACGGAAATCTCATACCTGTGATCACCTGGTCCGTAGCTTCGGCCTCTTCCACAGTCATGGTATAAGCTTGACGCCTTGGAGGTGGCACCTGTGGGCGAGCTTGCTGGAATACTTGCTGTTGGGGCGGAAGTGGCTGACGTTGCTGAGCAGGTGGTGGTGGACGTGGTGGCACATTCCTGGCAGGGACGTGGGCCGGAGCAGGGTTAGGTAGCTGAGACTTCCTCTCAGGACAGTCCCTTGCAACATGGTCTTTTGATCCACAGACCAGACAGAGGTTTAGAAAAGATCGGCATTCTGAGCGGAGATGCCCTGGTTTCCCGCAATGATGACATATTAGGCGCGGTGGTGGTGGTGGGCCCTGCCTCTTGAACTGCGTCTGTTGAATGGGCCGGTATATCTGATTAGGCGAGGGTCGTCGGCTAGGTCCAGCAACAGGGGTTGGAGGTGGTTGTCTTCTGTGAGGGGCAGCCAACCCACGCCTTTCTTCCCTCTCCACAAACTCATGTTCACGAGCAGCAGCTAGAACTTCGGTGTGGGTAGATAATGTACGTCCAACTAAATTCCGACGGATCTCTATGTTGAGACCCTGCTTAAAGCGTCGAGCCTGAGCTATTGGAGTGGCAACTAACTCTGGAGCAAAGCGGCTCAACATGGTGAACCGGGCGTCGTATTGTTCCACCGTCATGGAACCTTGCTTCAACCCAACAAATTGCGCCTCAAGCTCCATCTGGGCCTCCGGAGAGAAATATTGGGTGCGGAAAAGTTCCGTGAATGTCTCCCATTCGATTGGTCGCTGGAGACGCTTTTCTGCAGAGCCCCACCAAACTCTGGCCCCATCCGTTAGTTGGGACCTGGCAGTATCCACCCAGGCATGCCTCCCGATCTGGGCGGCTCTCAAGTTCTCTTCAGTACTTTCTAGCCATTCATCGGCCTTCATCGGGCCATCTTCTCCGTTCCAGGTCTTCGGGTAGAGGGAGCGAAATTGTCGGATGCCTCCCGTAGGGTGATATTCGCCTTTGATAGCTTCGACCATTTCTCGCTATGCCAGATCCGAGATCTGATGCACTGTGGGAGTTGGCCCGTTGTCGGTCAGGTTGTTGGCTTCAGACTGATAGGCTCCATTGGGGGTCTTCGAGGTGTTTCCGTCCATTTCTCGAGCGCGAAAGACCTGTTCATAATGTTTAGTAAGAACGTGTATATGTTTAAGGAAATCTATTTAATATAGAAAGATTCCAAGAATGTCAAATGAAAAGGTCATCAAGCTCGATGACGTCACATAATCATGATTCACGTCCTTGCGGTCTAGCGGACACGGCCAGGGAAGTGACTAAGCTAGGATCACTTGTACCCAGTCTAGCTAGGTTGATCCAACAGACTTTAGCCAAGCACATTGACCGGTATCATGGTCCATTGAAGGACGATCATCATTCATATAAGTGCCACCGACACAGAAGGATTTTTTTTAAAATTATAAATCCTATCAAAATTTTGTTAATACTTTTTATTAAGGCCAGATAGGTCAACTCCATTGAGGCTAGGTAGGTCAACTCCATTGAGGCTCTCCGAGATGTTCCCGTTCGTCTTTCGAGTGTCAAACCTGCATCCATAGAAATGTCAGCTTAGTTGAGTATCGTATACGATACATCCTGGTTTTACTATACTGTTCACGAGGTATTTTGCACGGACCTGCGTGGGCCACCAAACTTGTAACGACCAGCTTTCAGGGGCCCGTTACTTATTCGGTTTATTTACAGGTTCCGCAGTTTACCAGTGAAATCAGCATAGTCACAACGCAGAGATGTATCAACAACACTCAAACCAGCTTACAGACATTATTACAGTACAACGACAACCATCACTCTCTCACACCAATACATGAAAGGAAATACTGAAAGGAATGCAGAAACGGAAATACATAGTACAATACACACTCCAACAGAAAAGTAACTAAAACTCCGCGGTCTCTGGGTCGTACACAGGCTCCTCGTACTCTGGAGCAATATCCTCAACCAGATCTTCGTCTGTCGGTGCCACAAGTGGAACCGAAGGTAAGTCACAAAGATTCTAAACAAAGAAAAGGAGTACTGTACAAGTATGACAAGCAGAGGTAAAGTAAAGTACGGTGTAGTGTCTGTACAAGTGCAGAAAGTAAAGTGCATGACTGTAAAGAAGTAACCGTGCAAGCTCTGCTAAAACTACGTGACTCAAGTCGGAGAGTACAATATGTGACCGTTCAGTTCATCTCTTGCCTGGGTGCTACCCAGACGAATGCCGGTACCCAGGCAGCAGTATGGTTTGCCGAAACGCAGGCAGCAGGACAGGGCGCCGAAACACAGGCGACAGGACAGGTAGACCAAACTCTAGTCACTCCCGTACTCTCACAAACTATGAGTTACCCCAAAACCCGGTGATGTGTCAAGTACAAGTTCTTTACATGATTGTTCCACGAAATGTTCCAAGTCAAGTCCAACACAAGTAAGTGGCGTATGTTTCCGTGCTTCGAGCACGTAGTAGTGCGGTGCTACAAGTTCGTACGAGCACAGTGGCTAGATTTCTAAGGTTAGAACCTATCGTGACTTACCAAAATTAATACCGTTGTAGTAAGCCGGAAGAGGATCTAGGGCTTCCTCAGAAGTTGGTACACCAGAGTCTGTACCTGCAACACAAAATACTTATTTTAGAAAAAAAACACGACTTTTTCCTATTTAATAATTAGGTTAGTTTGATTTTTAAACTCGTTAAAACGGTGTCGGAAAATATTTAAATTTTTTATATAAACCTAAAATAATTATTTAGATTTTACTGCAAGAGGGAAGAATTTTCAGAGGCTTCTGTAATTTCTTATAATTTTTAGAAACTTAGAAATAGCTTAAAAATCCTAAAAACTTAAGGAACGTGTATCTTCCGTAATTTCTTACGGGAGCAATACAAATCGGAATTACATGAATAAATAGTCAAAATGATCGTCTCGAAGTCTATTGTCACATATAATTTTATCAAATATTTTTGTGTGTGAAAACAGCGAGTTACGATTTTAGAACGAATTATACGTATTTAATCTTTAGGTTCGAAAAATCATTTTGAGAAAAGTAGACGTCTGGTCAAGGTAAGACCAGCGCCATTGGATCCGAAATGTCGTTTCTGATTTTCCGGGACTATCCACTCATTTTTCTGGCCCCTGTATAATTAGTTATGCAATTAAAACCATTAAACCACATTATTAATCAATTAAAATACGAAAATTAAGAAATATTCAATATTTACAAGTTTGCCATTGCAAACTTACGCAGCAGCGGCGGGGGGAATGGGTTCGCCGGCGGGGCTCGAGGCGGCGCTTGCGGCGGAGTCGGAGGCGGGGCGGCGTTTGGGCGGCGGCGACGGCACCGGAGGAGGCGGCGGGCGGCGGAAGAGGCGGCGGGGGATGCTGGGCCGGGGGCTACGGGCGTTGGGCGCCGGGCGCTGCTGTGGACGCTCGGGGGTCGGCGGCGGGCGCTACCGGCGGCGGCGAGCTCGGAGGGCGCGGCGGAGACGGCGGCCGAGGTCGGAGGGCGGTGGTCGGAGGGAGAGCGTGAGTGAGAGAGAGTGTGTACGAGAGAGAGAGGAGAGCGTACGGGAGAGGGAGAGAGTTGAGCGGCCTGGGGGGATTTTAAAAAATTTACTTTGGGTGTTAATTAACTGGGTTAGTGGGTATTTATATGGTTAGGAATCTACTATTAGTCATTAATAAGGGGGTTAGGGATTGTTGACTATCTTAGACATTTTAAATAAGGTAGTTAGGGCTTTTTGACTAACTTTGGAAAATTTATAAAGTGTATAAACGTGTTAAGTGTGGGGGGTTAAAGTAATTAGTAATTAGGTTATGGTAAATAGCTAGGGTAATCAAATGGTGGTAAAATTTGTAACGAAATTACGATTTTGCCCCTACTAGCAAATGTGTCCGAAAAATTACGAAAACATACCCACGGGATCGTATCGTCGCGAGGATGGCGAAGACGAAGTCTGTTTTAGGGTTTGGACTACGGGGATACTAGTTTTTGGCCAAAACGTTTAGAAAGCGGGTTTGCGGGTTCTCTATTGAAATGTTATCAGAAAATTACGAAATTAATGTGGGGAGTCCTAAATGGTCATAGGAGGTTACTTCAGAAGTTTGAAAACGTTTTGAAGACGTTTGAATAGAAAATAAATTCGTCGAATCAAAACGGTAATTTTTGAAAATGAATTTTAACAGAAATGTTTTGGGCATTTGAGGAAATCTGAAAATACTGAAATACAATAGAATAAGTCTAGTGCTTTAAAATATTTTTATAGAATTTTTTTGAAATCATTTAAAACTCATGACAAACCATTACAAAGTATATTAAATTTGTTATTAAATGTTTTGAAAAATTTCGAGTCGTTACAGACCTGCTTCCCTAAAATGGAGGCGAGACGTGAGAAGGTCCGCACGAGAGTGGAGCTGTGAAGCCCCAAACCCGATAAGCGTCAAAAATACATAAGCAGGTCCCTGTAACCACAACGGAATAACAATAACAACACAAGGAGAGACTGAAATAAAATCTCACATCTCATACATTGTCCAACAAGAAAATAAGTCCAACATCCAGAAAAGCCACCAGGCTAAAGGAAAAGAGTCTAAGGCCCAGAACAAGGCCGACAAAAGCAACAACGACAAAACAAGGTATAGGTGCTACGCACCGCTAACAAAACAACTGTCTAACAAAAGTAAAACACAACGAAGACACTAGGACTGGTCCCCAGTGTCCACGTACTCCCCGTCAAACACAAGCTCGGGCTCGGCGTCAGCAAACACCTCGTCCTCAACAAGGTACTCAGGCTCAGGATCTAACATGTGTCACCCAAAAGAGTAAAGGGGCACATGTCAGCAAGTCTAAAAGACTTGAACAAGGAAACTGAAAGTAAGGCAACTAGCAACCTAGCAGTTTAGTATGCATGACATGGCAGTTATAACATGAGTGCACAATTTAATTAAGACATGGCAAGACAATTTGTACAAGAGAACAATCATCGGGACAAGACAAGACAAGACAAGACAAGAGTAGCCACGCTACTATCAATCTCAATCGATTCACTATTCACGTTGTTTGTAGATGTTTACGCCTTACAGCTGAATGGTTTCACATTCGCTGATTGGCCGCTTAACACCTACCCCAAAACCCAGAGTTTACGCCTTACCACTGTAGTTGCTGATCGGGCAGACTCCCAGTTGATTGGTCGCTTAACTCTTACCCCCAATACCCACACGTAATGGAGCCAGGGTCCCCGCACATGGAGCTCAGCTAGTGAGCCTGGGGTTGCCCCGCACATGAGCTCGCATTCTAAACATTTGGCGTAGGGGTGCACCTAGCCGGAAACACGCAATTCGGGCATTGGCTATCAACCAACACATGGCCCGCTTCTGGAACACGAGCCAGGAACACAAGCATTGTAGCGAAGCTACGCAATCACAGAAACACTTAAAGAATGCAATGACATGACAATTAATTTGCGTACCGTTAATGGAAAGTAAACATGACATGGTAATTGTGCAACATGCTAAATGTCGGAACTAGCTTCGTTGTCAAGCTAGTTCCCCAATTTGCGCCTAGGCGAGTATCATTTCGTCGCCTAGCCTCTTTTACGCCTACAACAAGCAAATGGCCTAAAACATGGCCTAAACCCTAGGTGGCAAGTTTCACTTGCCTAGCACCGGGGATGACGACCACTTCGTCACACGGGTGCCAATCTACGGGGAAATCGCTGTTTTGGGGGAACAATCAACAAACAACATGAAATTTATTAGGGTTTCATAAAGAATATAAATAGGTTATGAAAACAACGGTAGATCGATTTCTTACCGAGAGGAGGCGGAAGAAACACTCCGGGGAACCCTAGGATCAGATCTGGAAAAGATTGGAGAAGTTTGGGGAAACTAGGGTTTTGGGGGATTTGGGGATTTTGATGGATTTGGTGAGATTTTGGGGAAGATGAGAGGTAGATAGAGTGGATGGATGGTTTGGATGATGATTCTAGGGCTTGGAATGAAGGGATGAAGCTTGGAGGAAGATGGGGGCTCAAGGGGGAAGATTTTAGGGCTTTGGGTCGTGTTGAGGAAGATGAAATCGTTTGGGTTGGGTATAAATAGGTTGGGCTGGCGGCTGCCCAGAAATTAGGGTTTCAACACTGGTTAGTCGGTCAAAGAGCAACCACTGACCGACTAGTTTGGCAACTAGTCGGTCGGTCGACCAACGCAGACCGACTAAGTGCAAACAGTAACTTCTGAACGAAAATAGGATTTTAGAGTTAGTCGGTCCATGACAAATACTGACCGACTAGTTTAGCATCTAGTCGGTCGATGAACGTTCTTAGACCGACTAAGAGTAAACAGTAACTCAACTAAAATTAAGATGATGTGTTAGTCGGTTAAAGAAGCATTACTGACCGACTAGTTTGCAACCTAGTCGGTCAACCAACGTTCTTAGACCGACTAACGATAAACAGTAACTCCTGGGAAATTTAGAAAGCAAACTAGTCGGTCCAAGAAGGATTGCCGACCGACTGGATCGTCATCTAGTCGGTCGGTGCCCCTTCTTATACCGGCTAATGAGCACAAAAAGTTCCGATACGGAGCGCGGGCCCCGGGATCGATTCCTAAGACTCCTAGGCTTGATCTAATAGTTAGATACGACCGTTATGAAGTCCGTCATGAGTGACATACTTCGAAATCGACAATCCTAAGGAAGAAACGAGAAAATACGACGAATCGATCGAAAATGAAATCTATGGAGACGAAAACCACACAAGAGGAGAAAATCCACCAAAACATATATTATATAATAATAAATCCAGATACATGAAAAGCAGTCGTTACATCCTCCCCAACTTAAGAAAAATTCCGTCCTCGGAATTTCCAAATACTCACGAGTCCGGAAAGAAAAGTGGGAAACGCTCTCGCATCTCATCCTCATTCTCCCAAGTAGACTCTCCAGGTGAGCCGTGTCGCCACATCACCCTCACAAGATTGACAATCTTGTTCCGAAGCGATTTCTAACGCCTGTCCAGAATCTGCACTGGATGCTGGTCATACGTCATATCGGGGCGAACGGTAATCTCCGAAAAATCTACCGCATGAGACGGATCGCTAATGTATCGACGAAGCTGCGACACATGGAAAACATTGTGAACCCCTTCCAAAGATGGCGGCAAGGCCAAGCGATAAGCTACCTCGCCAACCCTCTCCAAAATGTCAAACGGTCCAATGTATCGCGGGCTCAACTTCCCACGCTTCCCGAAACGAATCACACCACGATTCGGGGAAATCTTCAAGAACACATGGTCGCCCGGCTGAAACTCCAAAGGACGACGTTTAGCATCCGCCCAATGCTTAAAACGGTCCTGAGCAATCCTCAACCTCTCCCGAATATTCCTGACGATATCCACGGCCTCCACGATCATCTCAGGTCCCAACAACTCCCGATCACCAACGTCATCCCAACTCAATGGCGATCGACATTTCCTCCCATAAAGAGCGGTGAAAGGTGCCATGCCAATACTCGCCTGGAAGCTGTTGTTGTAGGAAAACTCTACCAGATGTAGATGGTCCTCCCACGAACCCTTGAAATCCAACATGCACGCCCTCAGCATGTCTTCCAAAATCTGAATCGTCCTCTCGGACTGGCCATCCGTCTGTGGATGGTACGCCGTGCTAAAACTCAGACGCGTACCCAAACTCTTCTGCAAACTCTGCCAGAACTGAGATGTGAACCTCGTGTCTCTGTCAGACACGATACTCACGGGGACTCCATGAAGTCGCATAACCTCCTGCACGATTCACGTTACATCACTATCCAAACTAGGAAAAGGAAATAAAACGGAGAGTAAAAATAATTTTACCTCCATATATCTCCTTGCTAGCGCCTCATTGGACTGTCCCACTCGGAATGGAATAAAGTGCGCGGATTTGGTCAATCGATCTACGATCACCCAAATCGCGTCATTCTGCTTCGGACTCCGAGGTAGTCCAGTCACGAAATCCATAGTGATGTGTTGCCATTTCCACTCCGGAATCGGAAGCGGTTGTAGCAACCCGGCCGTACGCTGATGCTCCGCCTTCACTTGCTGGCAAACCAAGCACTTGGCTACACTCCGAGCCACGCTCCTCTTCATACCATGCCACCAATAATTCAGACGAAGATCCTGATACATCTTGGTGCCACCAGGATGCACAGAATACGGCGAACTGTGTGCCTCCACCATCAACTCCTCTCTGATATCCCTAGCTGGCACACACAACCTGGCTCCGAACCTCAGCGAGCCATCCTCATGAATCAAAAAGTCAGTCCGCAGACCGGCTTCCACCTGCTCCCGAATCTTTACCAGCTTCGGATCCTCAGCCTGGCCAGCCTTAATCCGATCCACGATCGTCGACTGTACCTGCATGTACATCAACGACGAAGCCTCTCCAGGAAGAACAATCTCCACGCCAGACTCGCAAAAATCCTGCTGCAATCTCCACTGCGAGGTCAAAATCATCACCGCTGGAAGCCTACTCAAAGCATCCGGAACCACATTCACCTTGCCAGGGTGAAACTACAAATCAATCTCATAATCCGCCATAAGCTCCAACCATCGACGCTGTCGCATGTTGAGCTCCTTCTGAGTGAAAATATACTTCAAGCTTTTGTGATCGGTGAAAATCTTCACCTTCTCACTCAGCAAGAAGTGTCTCCAAATCTTAAGAGCAAACACAACGGCAGCCAACTCCAAATCATGCGTCGGATAATTCTTCTCATGAACCTTAAGCTGACGAGACGCATACGCCACAACGTGCCCATGCTGATGCAACACACAACCGAGACCCTTGCCAGAAGCATCGCAAAAGATCTCAAATCCACCGCTGCGATCAGGCACAACAAGAATAGGGGCAGTCGTCAACCTCTCCTTCAGAACACCAAAAGCACTCTCACAATCACCCGACCAAACAAAAGCAACATCCTTCCGCGTCAACCTGGTCATCGGCTCAGCAATACGAGAAAAGTCCTTAATGAATCACCGATAGTAACCAGCAAGTCCAAGGAAACTCCAAATCTCAGACGCAGACGACGGAACATGCCACTCCCTGATTGCCCGAATCTTCTCGGGATCCACTGAAATACCATCTCCAGTCACCACATGCCCGAGAAAAGAAACTCTATCCAGCCAAAACTCGCACTTCGAAAACTTAGCATACAACCGATGATTCCTCAAGATCTCCAACACCGTCCTTAAGTTCGAGGCATGCTCTTCCTCCGACTTCGAATAGATCAGAATGTCGTCAATGAAGATAACGAAAAACTTATCTAAAAAGTCGTAGAAAATCAGGTTCATCAGATTCATGAAAACTGCGGGCGCGTTAGTTACGCCGAAAGGCATAACCACGAACTCATAGTGTCCATACTTCGTCCTGAACGCTGTCTTCGGAACATCTCCCTTCTTCACCTTCAACTGATGGTAACCACTCCTCAAATCCAATTTAAAAAACACCCTCGAACCTCCAAGCTGATCAAAAATATCATCGATGCGAGGCAACGGGTATTTATTCTTAATGGTCACCGCATTCAACTCCCGATAGTCCACGCACATGCGACGCGAACCATCCTTCTTCTTCACCAGCAACACCGGTGCTCCCCACGGAGACACACTAGGATTAATATAACCCTTCTGCAAAAGCTCATCCAACTGCTTCCGCAACTCCTCTAATTCTACAGGTGCCATACGATACGGTGCCTTCGAAATCGGCTGCGCACCTGGAACGAGATCAATAGAAAATTCCAAAGCCCGATCAGGCGGCAAACCAGACATCTCCTCGGGGAAGACGTCGCCAAAATCACGCACCACAGCTGGCCACTCCAGCTCCATCTGCATAGCCACAGCCTCCACCTATTCATGTATTTCATACATATGCATTTGGGGAGAGATATATCTATGGAGAGAGATATATGGGATTGTATAAACCATTCATGTTTGCATGATTTTGTCTACTACAATTGGTTTATGTAATCCATGTCTACCTATTATATGTCACCATGTTGTCTCATTATTTCATCTGGCATAATGAGTATTTACTATTGTGTATCTCATTTTACACTTGGTGCATATAAGTAGGGGGAGCTCATTAGCATTGTGCTTTATTTCTTTATGTTTAACATAATGTGTGTCATCATCAAAAAGGGGAGATTGTTGAGTATTGGTGTTTCATACCAATGTTATTTTGATGATGATCACACATTATGTTGTTGCTAATGACTCTCTTGTTTTAGTCTCATGGTTACATTTCAAGAATATCATTTTTAGAGACTAAACACTTGGTGCACGGATGAACATCAAGTGGAGAAGGGCCAAAGCTTGGACTCAAGGGGTGCCAAAGCTTGGAGATGATGCAGAGCATCAAGGCATCAAGATTGAAGCCATAGACTCTAAGGAAAGCACTGTAATTCATGTAATATTTCCTTTATTGCTTTCTCTCTCATTTGAGTCTAGTTTAATATAATGCCTTGATAGATGGTTTACTTATACATGCATATACATTTAACCATCTTAGTGATCCTTAGGATTATCATAGAATCCAACCCAATAGGCTCATCATGACCAAAGACTCGTTTGGAGTCTCTGGTTCTCCATCAGTCGCCAGCTGAAGGATTCACAGTCGACTGGGTGATTTCTAGTCGCCTGTCGATCCTTTTACAGTCGACTGTGATGCACGGCTCAAGTCAACATTTCTATTGACTCTACTTGAGCTTTTCGCATCAGTCGACTGATGCTCAGTTTACAGTCGCCCGTATATTTACAGTCGCATGTGAATTGGTCTACAGTCGTCTGAGTAGCGTAAGTGCATATACTGCTTCTCTATGTTATTCTCCATCTCCTGCAGCAGTCGACTGATGAAGGTTTATAGTCGCCTGTCTATTTTACAGTTGACTGTATTCTTGTCATCAGTCGCATGTATGCTTACCTGGAGAAACAGTGCAGCTCTCTGTTTATTCCATCCACTACAGCAGTCGCCTGCTGAAGGTTTTACAGGCGCTTGTCCTGTTTACAGTCGACTGTATTAACTTCATCAGTCGACTGTTGTGGCTCAGATTATAGCCGTTGGACAGTCGACTGTCATTTGTTCATCAGACGACTGTCAATGACGTTTCTGCCCAGAAACTAGCCATTGCAGCTTTTTGTTTTTAGCTGTTTCCTTGGGGTTTGAGGGGGTGTATAGGGTTCCTATATATAGGAGAGGGCTAAGTTCATTGGAACTTCTTGATGCTATTGAAAATCATTAGAGATTGATTAAGCCACTCTCAAACTCTCACATTTCCCTCTTCGAGCTCTCATTCCTCTTCATGTATTGAAGTCCAGCTCAAGGGAAATCATCCAAGTGATTTCAAGCAAATCTCAACATTTGGAGATCCTCTTCCATGCCTTGCATTCATCTATGAGTAAGTATCTCAAGGCATATGTAAGAGTATTTATTTTACTTGGTGTTTTTTTGTAACTCTAATTCTCTTTGTGTGAATTAGTCTATCTCTCTTTGTAGGAGTAACTCTCTTAGTGGGAGTTTGGTGTCCTAGTGTAGGGCTAACCCTAATTCTTTAAGTGGGAATTAGTAATTCTCTAGGTGGGAGTTTGACCCCTGTGTATGGTTGGTTGGGTCCTTGTGTAGGGCAAAATCCTCTTGGTGATGTCTCTCTCTTTGTGGGAGTGTATCTCTTTGTGGGATTTGTAGTCACTTCTCTTGTGGGATCATAGTAAATATTGGTGTGGCTGGACGTACCCAAGTTTGGGGAACCAGGGTAAAATCTTGTGTTTGCGTTTGGATTGATTGTGTCAATTATTTCCTCTTGCATTTATTATTCCGCATTTGCAAGTTTAATTTTAATTGGACAATTTATTTCCATTACACTATTCACCCCCTCTAGTGTGTTGTTGTTAGTATTGCAAGGGTAAGGCGATCCTTACAAATACTAGTGTAGCTAGACGTACCCAAGTTTTGGGGAACCAGGGTAAAATCATTGTGTTTGCGATTGTTGTTGTTGAGCACTCTGTTTATTTTCCGCTGCTTATTGTGCATTAATTTTAGTAACTTTTAATTAAGCCCTTTAATTGCTATTACACTATTCACCCCTAGTGTGTGTAGCCCCGCAGGGTCCCTTACACCAATGAGATTCAAATCATCTACGTAGACTGCAATTATGACGAATCCTTTTTCCTTTGCTCTTATACAGATGCAAGGGCAGACTTCATTATTATTGAATCCTTGTTGTACAAGGAATTTACTAAGTCTGTTATACCACATCCTTCCCGATTGTTTAAGACCATACAATGATCTTTGAAGCTTAACAAAGTAAACCTCCTGAGGTCTATCTTTTAATTCAGCATGCATTAAAAATCCATCATGAAGTTTCATGTATATCTCCTTGTCGAGATTACCGTATAGATATGCAATCACAACTTCCATTAGCTGCATATCTAAACCTTCGTTTGCTGTTAAGCTTATTGAAAATTGGAAAGTGATCGCATCCATGACCGAGGAGTATGTTTCCTCATAGTCAATACCCGGTCTTTGAGAAAATCCTTGCGTTACAAGCCATGCTTTATCGCATGCGATATCATTATTTTCATTTCTTTTTCTCACGAATACACATTTGTATCCCACATGTTTGACACCAGTAGGTGTCTAGACTATTTACCCAAAGACTTTGCGTTTCTTAAGCGAGTCCAGCTCAGCTTCTATTGCCTGATTCCACTTTGGCCAATCATTTCTATGTTTGCATTTAGCAACGGAATGTGGATCATGATCATCGTAGCTTCCGGCGACGTGAATAGAAATATGAAATACAAAGTCATCGTCGACGACTGTACTCTTTCTGTCCAACACCTCCCCTGTATGTACATAATCTAATGATATTTCAGTTTCTTTTAGCAGTTCCTGTTGGGGGATGTATGCTCTCAGTTCATTTGTATTATATGCAAATGGATTTTAAAGTTGCAAAGAGTTTGCGATATAAGTTTAGAACATTAAAGATGTGGAAATTTTGCATATAATGCAAAAGGAGAATTAAATGTGTCGTAAAACATTTACATACATATTTAAATGCTTTGAAATGGTTACCTGGATGACGAGATCGTCCCGGTCTAAATGCAGGTTCAAACCGCGTCTAAACCCCTCCACCCTCTTCCTGCCGTTGCACCACTCTCCACGTGCCTCTGCCCACTGCACCGCCGACTCCGCCTCCTCCTCCGCTCACGGCGACCCCACTTCGCCGCCCCCTCCGACCAAGCCACTGTCGCCCCCTCCGACCAAGCCACCGCCGCCATCTCTACGCTCCGACAGCCCGCAAGCAACGTCAGCAGCATCCACCGCTTCCCTCGACTGCAACACCACCCGTCGGTGCCTCAGCCCACCGCCGTCGACCTCCATCAGTCCGCATCTGCCCCCTCTTGCCGACAACGCTACCCTCCGCCGCCCCTAGTTACCGACGGCGACTCCACGAACTCAAGGAGGCCCCACGCAATAGTTATCGCGAAACGTATGTGGGATGCACAATAAACTTATATTAATACGTATATACGTATATATTAATAATTATATTAATATGTATATTAATACATTAATACGTATACATAATAATATATTTAAGGGGATTGGTATTAAATTTATAATTAACATGTATGTGTCAGCAAAATACACGGGAAGAGCCAGAATATCCAGTTCGACGAAACAGACGCATTGGCGCTAGTTTCATTGCCAAAAGACAAGTATATGTCTCACAATAAGTTTTTGAAGATAAAACCCAATTAAGGGAATATCACTTAAAGATGTATATCGTAAAATTTTCACGTACAATGACGTATGAGAAAAATATATGTTGTAGTACTAAACGAGACGGTAATTTTGACCCCTTGTTGGAAGAATTCTGACGTATAGTTTGCGCCGAATAAATCCTTGATTATATATCGTTAAAATCATTTCTTGATTTTAAAATTAGTTTTGATCTTTTAAATTAAAAAATACATGTTAATTATTTTAAAATCTTGAAAAATACATACTAGCTTTAGAAAAATATTCTAAGCTTAAATATACTCATTTGCTTAATTATAATCGTTTCTGTGCTCATTTCTTAATACTATTGCATGTTTCCACGTTTCGTTTAATTGTTAAATTGAATCGTAAAGTTATGAAATTTTGTGAGACTATTATTATGGACTATTGAGACATAGTGGAAAAATTGTATGCATTTAATACGATGCAAAGGAACAGAACAAAAATGAACGACTGATAGAATTTAATTGTAATTTATATTGCTGACCTGACCCGTGGGATTAGGTAGTCCGATGTAGTAGAGATTGCTGATTGACTAGATCCACCTTATTGATAAATCTTGACCGTCGTCCTGATGGAGTCGGTAAGTAGAGAATACGGGTAGCTTTCGATGGTTCTGATGCATCTTAGTTACATCCTTCCTCAGACATTGGGATTTACAATAGAACAAATGTTAGTGAGTATCCACTTTATAGTGTGATACAGTCTTTTCCTTACAGGCTACAAATTACTATCAATCGTTTAACTACTACAGGTTGCAAATTAATCTTCATTTCTTATTGCGAATGTTATTAGAGGTTCTAACTACTAGCTAAAAACATTCCAGACATTATATATATATCTCACCATACTTTTTCTTACTCCACTTTCATATATGATGTAGTTCTTACGAATTAAACTCGTTAAATGTTCATACGATACGTATACCATGCTCTTAATCACTATGCCATATTAGTACAACATTTCTTACCACACTTTAACATACCATGCTCATATTCAAGATATGCTTTAACTCATGCCTCTCTCATATGTATGTTTTTAACTTTTCATTTACTGTGGGATTATACTTGTCAAGTAACCCTCGCTGATGGGCATTTTATTTTGTTGTCTTATGAAATGTCTGTCAGGACTTGAGAGTGAGTTTACAGAAGATCCTACTACAGAGGTCGAGCCAACGCTGGAGGATCACGTAAAGTTCCAGCCCACAGAAGACTAGAGCATTTTATTTACCTTCGCATCAGCACTTTCTATTTGAATAATGTAATTTGTTGTAGTTTGTTGTATTGGCCATGCTAGGCCCATGATGTATCTTAATTCCTGTACGTTTGATATGTAATAATGTCGTTTGAGCTGTTTCTTAAAACTGCATGCAAGGACCTGCAATTTTTACACCGAAGCTTAGTGTGTTTAAACCAAGGAGGGAGAAAGAAAAAGAAAAAAGTACTCCTCCTTGTTTTAAGCACACCGCCGACCTACTCGCATCCTTGCGCCCTAGTAGAATGGGAAGCATGGCGTGACAACTGTGTTACACCTCAACCCATACGGATCCCACTCTACTTAATGCCAAGGTTAGTGACTTTATTACTGCAGATGGAAGTTGGGATCTACATAAATTATTCCTGCATTTACCAGAAGGTATCGCTCTGAGGGTGTTTGCGTATCATTTGCCAAAGTTTTGCATGCAAGAAGATAATTATTGTTGGAGGTTCACTCAAGATTGTAGATTCACTACGAAGTCAGCGTATCAACTTTTATTGGATGAAAAATTTAAGTATGTATTGAAGATCTCTCTTGGCTATGGCATCTTCCTCTCCCATCGCGGTAGATCCATTTCATATGGCTTGTATGCAGAGGAAGGATTGCTACTTTTCTCCTCAGGTTTCAAAGTGGTATACCTGATTCGGCTGCTTGCCTTTTATGTGGTGCTGCTGAGGAAAGCATTATTCACGTCCTTATGGATTGCTCAAGAGCCAGAAAGGTATGGAAATTTCTGACTGCCATTAATGAACATTGTAGTTTCTTCTCCATGCCTGATCGGGAATGGTTGGAGTTTGGGCTAAAAATAGTAGTGTACCATATAAAGTTCTATCTGCTACAACACTTTGGCGTATATGGGTAAGTAGGTGCAGGTCGGTTTTTCAGGAGGAGGAAGAACAACATGGTGAAATTGGATCATGTCGTACCATATGCGTAGTGGCGGCAAAGATTCAGAAAGCTTTTGAAACTAAACTGAATATTAAGAAGGCCGTTCCCAGTGTGAATTGGAAGCCGCCTACATTTGGTTGGGTCAAATTGAATGTTGATTATGCGTCTAAAGGAAATCCAGGTGGAGCAGGGGGCTGGGGGGGGGGGGGGGGGGGGGGGGGGGGGGGGGGGGGGGGGGGGGGGGGGCGGGGTAATTAGAAACCACCTGGGTGAATTGTTGTCAGGATTCTCAGCTTTCTTGGGCATTTGCACTAATCTAGCGGCTGAATTATATGCAATCAGATTTGGTTTATCTTTGGCCTGGGAGAAAGGATACATGCGTGTTATTTGTGAATCTGATTCCCAGAGCTCCATTACGCTACTACAAAGCAATGACTTCTCCTTTCATTCCCTTTCTTCCATATTGAGTGACATTCACACCCTCATTAGCAGAGATTGGGACGTTCAACTAAGGCATACCTTGAGAGAAGGTAATTTCTGTGCGGATCTTCTAGCAAATTTGGGATTTCAACTTGAAGATGAGCTGCTCATTTACCAAGATTCTTCTGCTGCTCTTTCTTAATTCCTGTTGGCTGATGCCATCGGAACCTGTTTCGAGAGAGGTCTCAAGCTCAGTTAATCTTGTATTATGCTTTCCGATGTACCAAAAAAAGCGTCACGCCACCACACTAAAGCCAACTAGCATGCAGAGTCATTCCCTATAAAATTAATTTAAACCAATTTTTTGTATAAAAAATTAAAAACCCCAAGTTAAGCCGAGATTTGAGAGACGAACTTATGACCTATGGCTATACAATCAAATGCCTTATCGCCAACCACTTATTTTGCTGTTGGAGTTGTATACATATGATATATGTACTAATAACAATCAGACACCAGCAATACAATTTAGACGTAGTTGGCAAGTCCGGCAAAAATTACCGTACTTGTCAAGTGTAGCCAAGTCGAAAAACGCCCAGTCAACACCCTGGGGCACTCAGTCAATGGCCCTGGTCGTCGACGTGGCGAAACTTATTCCATTTTGTTAAATAATTTTTTTGGTTGATTTTACTAATTATTTTAAATTTGTTTTCCAAAAATTTTCCAATTTTATAAGGGAAAAAAATTTTAGTTGTGTAAGTGTGCACTGAGACAAAAAAAACTTCAGTTTCTCATTTTTTTTGAAATTTTTATACGATTGTTGTACATCTCATGGATGATCAAACACACCAAAAGTCAAGTAAATCCAATGCCATTTGATCCTCAATCTAACCCTTCCAAATTCAAAGATCACATAAGTTTCAGATAAATAGAATTTTTTACGAAAGGTAGATTGAGAGTCAAATGCCCCTAGCATTCAACTGTAATTGGGGTATTGAGGTTTTATGAGAAAAATGGGAATGTGGTGTTTTTTGTACACGTATAGTTAGTTGTGCATGTGCATAACCCTTGCAAACAGAAGTTTCAGAAAAATAGAATTTTTTTACAGAAGGTAGATTGAGAGTCAAATGCTCCTAGCATTCAACCGTATTTCTGGTTTTGAGGTTTTAGGAAAAATATGGGAATATGGGTTTTTTGTACAGTACAGTTAGTTGTGCACGTGCATAGCTACATCATACCGATTCTATGTATAGTTCTAAAGTAGAATAGGTTTAAAAAATGTTGATGAAAATAGATCAAGTTTAAAAAATGTTGATGAAAGTAGAATAAGCCGTGTCATGCTTTCATGTGATCGAGCTTGGTCAATTTCAAAACCCCAATTTAAAAAAGGCCAGAAATTACATTCGCTTCCCAGTGGGGCCACCCGAGGGATCGATCTCTGGTAGATACGAGACACGCACACGTCTTTAACCAGCTTTCCGATATACATAAAAAAAAGAGTTACCAACCTGCTCATTTTAAAGGGTGCTGCTAGTCACATTACATTTTCTTCTTAAACATAATAAATTGCTACACACATTGCATATTGCTAAACACATTGCTAAACATTTCTTAAAGGTTCTTTTATTTTTAACAGCGCTTGTTGGTATGCGCACTTATTACCCGAGAGTGGGGCCCACTGGAAAATTTGGAAACAGCAAATAAGTCTGTGCGTTGACATTTCATTTATATTTATTATTATCTTACACTAATACAATTCTAAACTGCTCACGTGTGTTATAAATTATGTGATGTGTTGGTTAATTAAAATTTTAAAACAGCAAAAAAATAAGGAAAAAGATAAATAAAAACAAAGATTTGAACCCCAGGCATCAAGTAAAATATATCAAAATATATCAAAGTATCTGCCACTCGAGTCTTCAAACATGCATCGGCATGGGATATGCCTCTTGCAAAGCTCTAGAGAAAACCGAATCCTGCCAGATTTCCTGCCAAATTTTAGAATTTTTTTAGATGGTCTTCAGAAATCTAATACCCCACTGTATGATCATGAAGCCAAAAAACTTGATTTCCAAAGTCTAGTCCAAACATGCGATTTTGTTGGATCAAACTTCATAGTGTAACCATTCATCATCCATGATCATTAACATGAACTATGATATTGGCAAAAACTAGCTTGTAAAAAATCACAAACACCATGCATGATCTACTGATGTATACCCCCTGCCTGCTAATATCATAATGCACATACTGGTCATTGTACAATGAGAGTAGGAGTGCCTTGTTTTGCATCTAATAATTTACTGTTACACCAAAAGAATCAAAAAAACCGACCAACATTTGAGGCAGCAGCTAGAATGAGCATCAATAAGAAAACAAGAGAGAATATGGTTTTTATTTCACATGGGGCTAAAAACAATGAATATGGTAATCAAAATTTCACAACATATAGCCTGCTCTCATTTCAAACAGGCAATTCATCACTGAAGACTTGTACCCTGCGCATTCTTTCATTCACAAATATGGTAACAAGCCTCTGACACTGGTTGAAGATCCTCTGCAAAAAGCTGAAGTTACATTTCCTACTGCAGGAAAGAAGCGCTGCAGGTTCTGAGTGAGGATCTACGCAAAATTTCCTGCAAGCGTATTTTAAGTTAAAAAATTTCGCTAAATATGCATGGGTTGCAGCTTGAATGCATGAAAACAAACCAGGATTCCTTGGAACCCGAAAATGCATATGCAGAGATCATATTAATTCATCGTCGAAGGGCATATTATTATGAACTCACATCACTTCTGGCTCAGGGTGCCAGGCTGCAGGTGCTTCATTGCGAAGGAGTTTTGAAGGGAAGAAACGAATTTCCAAGATGAGATTCGCACAAAGAATACGTGTCTGGCTTCAACGCCTTGAGAAATTGCTTTTTAAGATTGAGAACCGCGATAGCATTCAGTGCCCGAGTGCAGAAGCGGCGGACCTCTGCTCGCCGGGATTGCTTCTCTGGCAACTGGCTCAGGAGAACTTGGATCAACTCACACAGTTCAGGAAGGTGTTTTCTTAATAACTTAGATGATGTTTTACTCGATGCATCTTCCCCTTTGGTGGAGGGAGTCCATGACTTCATAACGCAATCTACCACCTCAAGTGCTTCAATTCTTCGATATTCAGATTGTGTAACCTTGCATTTCTCCAGAAGAAACCCAAATAGCTCATGGCCAACCCATGGATGTCGCCGAATGACCTCTTTAAAAAACCCAGACTTCAGCCGGCATTTCCTACTCCCAAAGTAATCGATAAAGGTATGCTGGAACAATTTCACCACCCTCTCCCGTTCAGATTTGTCAAAGTTCCTTGATTGGATGATCTTCAATAGCCAAAATGTAGAGGCCTCAGCTAGGGATGAGACCTCTTTGACTGAAGATCTAGATGCTGATCTCAGGCTCTTCTCCAGCAGAGGTTCGAGGCTCGCAAGTGGTATGTCGTCACCTTTTGGATAGTCCTTTGCCTTGAATATTTTCTTCTGCAAAATTCCTTTTATTCGTAGTCCCAATTGCATCAGCTGGTTTTTCTGGGAAGCTTGGTACTTCTGGGCGGAGTTGTACTTGACAAAAGCTCGAACCAAGTATGAATAGATCATCAAGACCTGAGATTTGCCTGTTTGACAGAAAATTTAATAAACTTAAATGGAAAATTATAACGAGAACAGAAAATTATAATGAAAAAACAACAACCGAACTGCAGCACGGTACATCTATCAAAACATGGGATATCAAGCAAATGCTGAAGCAAAAGAAATAGAGTGCTCATACGCATAAGCAAAATGATAAATGTTAAGCATTTTGCCCAAGTGTTTATCCTGTAAATATATATTCTCAAAAGCTAAAGAATTCACAGAATGTGGCATATTTCACTGTTTTGTTTCCCACATTAGATAATGTCATTTGTCTCTCTTTTTGCCAAAGTGTCAGCTATAGCACCAATCAAGCCCATTTCCATAGAAACTTTTACAACCTACACCCAAAAGATGTTATTGCCAATGACACTAAAGGAAATCAAATTCACAGTTAAATATAATACCTGGATGTTTCTGTAAAAATATTTCTAAAAGTGAGAGCACACGGCTTTTGAAAACCAACAGCTGAGAGAGAGCAGTGTCTTTCCCGGAAGATAAGCGCTGCTTTAAGATCTCCGCAATACCAGCATCTTGCAAAAGCATCGCATCATCGTCCATATCATCATCTGAATCAGCAGATGCCACGTGGTCATCGAAATTCTGTTCTGCATCATCTTCATTGTTTGTATCAGCTCCAAGCATTTCCCTGGAATCAACTTCTTCACTTTTCATTGCTCTCTTGCCCCTTTCATCACCTCCAAGCCTTCCTTCAGAATCATCCACATGGCCATCTCCATCACCTGCCTCAACAGCATTGACGTTGTTACTCACGTCAAGATCTTCGACCCCAAGAAAATCATCATCCTCGTCCTCATCACCATCTTCTTCATCACTACTGTAAGTATGATACCGTAGAGGTTTCAGATCCTTCCTTACGACGCGCAACATTCTAAGGATCCCATCAGTTGTTAAATCATCACAAAACAGTCTAAAGGCCTGCAGATAAAAAGAAATCACTAAAGAAATGCAGGAAAATTTCTAGTGGCGTCAATACAAATGTATGTGTCTTTGAGAAGAAGACATTATACTTGAATTCTACAACCAATCTCTCCCACTGATTTTTAACATGAAAAATCGACATAGTATTAGCTTCCAGTAATGTTACAAAACATGTCATTTTAAGTGAAATAACCATAGTGTTTATCAAAAGTGAAAGTGAACATGAAAATATCATCAATAATTGGGACATCCTTATAAGCCTTGATGGATGAACCATAAACTCATCATATATCAATATTTATAAGCACATCAACTACTTCACTTTTGTGGTTTGTCACTAGAACCTACCTGTTCAATAGCAAAACACATGGGACCAGATGATTGAGGCAATAGAGATAGAAAAGTTTCCAGAAGAACATCCATCAAATCTGGCATTTCATTGACATCAAATTCATTTTCTTCTTCCAGGGAGTCACCCTGACCAGCAGCTGTAGACGGGAAAGCCTTTTGGCAACATATCACAAGTTCAGATGAAGCTTCATAGAACTCATCAGGACAAATGAGAACTTGGAGCACTAACTGGATGAGCACATAACGTAAAACATGCAATTTATTTGCTTCCAGACCTGACCCAACCTTTCTTTCCTGCATTAAACAAAGAAGTCATCGAAAAACTGAGATACAAACTATTTGGTATTGAAGAACCTACCATCAAAGATGAAGTAATACATACGCGGTTAAATCTTAACTATTATAACACAAATATTAGGTGGGAGTTGTCTCACAAACATCATCACCACTGGTCCTTCTATGTTTCTTTTTTTTCTGTTTAAACTTCTACGAAATAGTCGAATTGCAGGCATTGAGTGCGCCTCTAATAATTGAATATTTGTGTAACAAGACTCCCAAACTTTTAATGAAAAAGTAGGGACAGCACTGGAAGTTCAATGCCTTAAATATCTTTTATTTTAACTGCATGTACAAAAGATCTAGTCCAAAAATCTTGAATGCTAATAAGTAAAGGGATGAATTTCTCCACATCAAAGACGCCAATGCTGTTCCTTAAATTTCCTATAACAAGATCGATGTTAAGTGTGCATAATCAATGCAAAGATTATCAAATCAAAGTGCAGAATATTGTCGTGTTACAAAATAGAGTGCGTGAGGAATGCACGAAGAAAAATTGTTGATTACAAAATTATTCCTATTCTAATTTCAGTTTCTAAAATATTTATTTTCATTGTTATTATTGTTTAGCAGACTTGAAACAAAAAGGAAGCGTAACTCCCCCGCATGACAGGTGAATGTAGCCCTTCACAGATAAGGCATGCTGGTTATGGCTAATTGTTAACAAATGCCTTTGTAAAGTAAACAGTAAACATTGAAATGACAAAGGTCATGACTTTCTAGCTAAAGTTGGTGGTTTTTCCAAATTTAGGCACCTTAAGTTTCTTCACAATTATCGGAAAATAAATGGAGGCTTGACCTTCCTACACTTCGAAGAATGCCTTTCGATGGATCACTTCCAAAATATTGCTAGAGGAAAATGATATGAATGGATGACCAATTAAACTCTTGGAAATTCTGGGTTCAAGCTTCTTGGCTCATATTTTCTATGCTTGCAAGCCGTCTCATCCATCATGCCAAAAGAATTTATCAATGTTTAGTCATCATACCATTTGAGCAGCAAGGTTACGTCAATTCGGGATCTACCATGACCTGTACCCTAGCTGAAGGTAGCCTGTCTCAGAAAGAGACCAAATGCTCAGGTACGGATGGATGGTTCTACCAGGTTGGCTATCAAGACTAGAGATCTAGACCCAACCATACTCAACTTGGGTTAGTATTTAAGCGGCTAAGCCCAGTCCAGGTTTAGTTCATGATCTAATTAAATAAAGAAGTAAAATTGGAGATGCAGAACACAAGATGATGCGCACGATTTGATTTTAAAAAAGAATAATGCTATCCTTTTATATATTAGTAGTTGAAATCTTAATTGAAGGACAGGAAATATGAAAATCATCACAGTATTTCCCATCTTCATTTGCCATTCATTACAAATGATCTAATTTTTGACACACACACACACACGATTTAAAATCTAAATCAAAGGACATAACATTTACTCACCTCTATGGGGGCCCTGCTCCATCCTCTAACAATTCCAAATGATGAAAAAGAAAATTATCATCATTTCACATATTCTTGATTTTAAATCTCAGGTAGGCTCAAAAAATTGAAAACAACATCAAATCTTTGTCGTATAAGATGGGAGATTCTTGAATTTGAAATCTCATGGTATTCAAAAATTCTAAATCTTACTCATCTTTATCCTTTGACCACAAATATACCGGGATGGAGATTTAGGAAAGAAAACCATATAGACAAGAAAGTAAAATAATTTCCGCAAATCGGGCATGGAATTGGTCTGTGATAAGATTTGCTAGGGATTTTTTTGGAGAAAGGATGCGATTTTTATGACAAATGTGTGATTCTTAGGGCTAAAGAAGGTATTTGGAAAAGAAAGTTGGGATTTTAATAATAATAAGTGGAGATACAATGATTTGGTCTCTATCCGAGAGGAGGACCGCTCTTCCAATGGCCTCAATTCGAGAGGAATGCCACTCTCCAATAAACTAATCTAAACTAACTTACTAATAATTTTTCTCACAATATTCTTCCATGATCTTACTCAAGACTCCCCCCTCTTAATTATAATAATTCCCCCTAATGAGTCACCGCCTTGTAATTACGAAACTGTCACTAGTCGCCATGTAATTACGAGAATGTCACTCGTCCTGTAATTAGGAGAGTATCACTGGTTGCTCTATAATTACGAGACTGTCACCGATCGCACTGTAACTATCATTGTCATGTAATTACAGAATTGTCACTTCTCTGTAATTTCAGAAATACCACTGGCCTCTAGGGTTTATCGCCATCGCTTGTCATCGCTTGCATGCGATCGTATCCTTACTCCTCTCCTAAAAACCACATTGTCCTTAAGGTGAAATTCCCAAAAGATGCGCTGGATTTTTTAACTCATGTCGAAGCCTCGAAAGCCTCCACCGCAGTTGTTGATGTCCCCAAAGGAGTCGCCGCCCCTTGTGGTCTGTCACGAAGCCCACACGAGCTCCCCTCCGCTGCTTGAATGGCCGTCGCCCTACGTAGGGCCTCTGATGCATCCTGCGGGGCCGCCCGTCCCTGTAGGGTGGTGGGCAATTTCCCAGGCCCTTCTGCAGCCCACCCTCTTTTCCACCACCCCCAAGAATTGTGGGTTAATCTCGCTCCACGCGTGTAGATCGCATGTGCCTCCATTCGGTGAGATCTTCTCTTCAAAGGCGACGACTTTTTTCTTACCCATGTCCAAAGATTCCGCCTTTTGCCTCTGAACTTCGGCTTTGTCGTCTTTGTCCAGATCTGACTTTGTAACCTTCTTCTCAGGCGAAGGACGAAGGGTGGCTAATCATTGTCGAAATGTGTTCCACTAGGGTTTTCTCGATGATTCCATCCGGGATAAGAACCTTTCCTCCATCCGATCAATCTGATCCATCCTTTCCATCCACGTTCGATGTCGTTCCTCCTAAACGTCAATTTTCGCACTTCCATCAGAATCGAACGCTCTGATACCATGTTGATAGGATTTGCTAGGGATTTTTGAAAACAAGATGGGATTTATTAGGCACCGTGGTGATTTTTAGGGCTAAAGATGGGATTTGGAGAAGAAAATCGGGATTTTTATTAATAATAAGTGGAGATATAATGGTTTGGCCTCTATTCGAGAGGATGACCGCTCTCCCAACGGTCTCAATTCGAGAGGAAGGCCACTCCAATAAACCAATCTAAACTAACAATTTACGAGTAATCTTTCACATAATATTCTTCCATGATCCTACTCAAGACTCCCCCTCTTATTTATAGTAATTCCACCTAATAAGCCGTCATCCCAACTTTACCAAAACACCCATGACATATGGTTTTTAGCTGTCGTCATGTAATTATGAAACTGTCACTGGCCGCCCTATAATTACGAGATTGACATTGTGCCCAAAAATTACAAGATTGGCATTGCCCTGTAATTACAAAACTATCAATGAGCTGTAATTACAGAATTGCCACTGTCGTGTAATTTCATAAATACCACTGACCTCTAGGGTTTGCCACCGCTGCTCCTTGACTCCACATTGGCCGTCGTCGCTTGTATGCGATCATATCAGCCTGTCGATTGGACTGGGACTTTGGGGTCAGATCAGGTCAAGAGCAAGGCAATCCACATGGAAGAATGTCATTTGTAATTAGGCCAGGTTTGGGTCTGGTTAGTTTTTGAGTATCGATAACACATCATAGTTTAATATGGGTCTGGTAAGTTTGACCCGTATCAATCTTCTCAAAACTCAGGGTAGGATCCGGATCAAGTGAAAATTGGGTGAACACAAGTCAGGTTGGAATAATACCCAATCCACTTAAAAGTCATGCCATGAAGTTTGACATTATTGCGTTATTTAGCTTATGAAACCGTGCCCCTTTTAAATTTAAAATTTTATGTCCACCTGCCCAGGATAGAAAAATTGGCAGGATAAAGGGGGGATTTTTATCCAACAGATACATCAGTGCTGAATAAAACAGAATTAAACCAAGGTGATATTACAAAGGCAGACAAACTTCTTGAACCCTCAAATTGGAACACCTTAGAACTGCACCGTCACTGACGCATGGATCCCACAAAAAATTGTCCAGGTTCAGTGAAAATATAGTATGCCAGGTTTTTCTGAAGGAGCACCAGGATATATTTTCAACAATATCCCACAACTGATATACACACAGATCATTTGAGAATATATAGAAGAATAATAAATACCTCATGGAGAAGTCTAGATTCAGTTTCTTGCAATTTCTTGAATGCCCCTAGATCCTTCTCACTAAGTGTCCTGTAAAACGATACTGATGGAATATTGCACAAAGTCTTGAGGAAACACATAAAGTAAGATCCAAGGTCACTTCTCTCAGGGCTGCTGGATATTATATTTGAAACCTCCCCTTTTTGTGCATCCTCAAGTAATAATTGAAGCTGCTCAATACACATCATGCACAAAGAACGGGAAATTGCTGCTTTCGGCCACTTAAATTTCTCTTGCAACTCAAACGATGTTATTTCAGTGCCTAGAGATGCAGAAAACAAACCCTGAACTGCTAGAAATTTCATAATTTCTGCTTGCACCCGATATTTCTCCTCTAGAAATTTTACTATTTCAGTGTCTGCCCATGATTTTGCGTTGGAATCCAGCTTTAAGTTTTTCAAAACCCGCGGCAAGGTATCTACAATCCAATTCTTGAGCGTGTCTGTGTTCCCTGATCCTTCTGGGGAGTCCTTATCATCAACCGAGCAAATTTCTGAATTTTCATCTGTCGTTTGACTTTGGTCTGATGGTTCATCGGCAAGGATCCCATCATCTACAAACAAACTCATTAAGTTATGCACAAAGAGCAGGCAACCTTGGCCAGTGACAAATTTTGTGACTAAATCTTTGACTGCGTGTGTTTTCGTGACGCAGTCAAATCTACCACTGCTGTGTTTCTGCAAGGCTACAATCACTGAGACACGCCGGTCGTCGTCATTACCAATCCAATCAACTAATTCCTTCATAAAGTACAGAGCCATTTCATACAAATTGGAACCCTTGGTAGAGAGGATGTCCATCAAACACTGAACAAGCTTGTAAGAAAGGACAATGGGGACACAAGAAGCTGGCAACCGTGGGAGGAGGAGGAGAATAATCATTAATGCCAAATGTTTTCGCTCGTGAGAGGACATAAGAAGAGATTCTTCAATGACAACCTCACAGAAACTGCGAATATTCTTTGTCATTTCTTCAAAAGAGCCACCTTTGCGGTTCTTCTTATGCTTTTTACCAGAATGTGCACATGATGCTGATTCACCTTGAGATGCCAATGCAGGTACAAGAATATCTGCCAGTAATTGCCAAAGACTATGAACTCGAGGGTGACAGAATGTTGATTCCTGTAAGTTGTTGAATATTTAGTTGAAAAAGACAAGCAAAAGTCAACTTGGATATATCACCAACCTGAGTGGAAACAAAGAACCATTTAACTTTAAAACATGTCAGCCATCTACATGTTCATATGGATTTGCATGCACCTTCTCGTGTGCATCTGACCTATCTATTAAGGGCTAAGAATTTCCTCCATCAAAAGCCTCTTTTATGTGCAAAAATTTCCCAATGGTTGTACTGTTAAGCGGGTCATAAATAAATATGTATTCTAATTATGTACTTCTTCAACTATTTTATGTTCCAAATGATGTTTGGGACTGACCACCTGAAAGAATGTGATGGACCACGAGCTGTCCTAGGAACAGCATGGTGCATAGGGAGCAAAGACACATGCCACTGATTCTTTGTGTGATTCTCTCGGGAAGGAACCTGAGGCACAATTACGATGCAACTATAAACTACCATCTATCTACTAATATTGCTTCCACGTGCAATCTTCATTCTCATCTACTCACTGTCAAGTTACTATATGTTTCATAGTACTGATGTATCTAATATTTTTCATTGATTTAACTGTTTCTATCATTAAAACACCATTACTTTTTGAAGGTAACATGATACTGAAACAATGAATTTTAGAAACATCATTACCATGCTTACAACTTCTCTTTCTCCAATATGTCTATACTTTAAAATTTGTATCCATTTGAACTGATGCTTGATTTGCATGGTATCTCTTCTCTTTGCAGCATATCCATCTGGCCAAGGCTTGAGATCCCAGTATTGGTATTGGCACCAGCCAAAGATTTATTGCTGGCAATATCTTCAACATCGGCAATACCGGCCGAAGCAGCCACTTAGTAACAAGTTCTTAAAATAATTAAAGTTATAAAAAATAAATATAATTAGCAACATTTGAATATTTTTGTGGAATACTTAGTGGAGTATTTAATGTTATTTAAAAAATATATTGTATAGCATAGCAGTTGGTGCATTAGAAACATATATACATATGTTTATTTTAGTTTTGGGCTCATTTATAAATAAGAAATCTTATGAT
The DNA here is from genome assembly GCA_030789695.1 of Scilla litardierei. Classification (NCBI taxonomy): domain Eukaryota; kingdom Viridiplantae; phylum Streptophyta; class Magnoliopsida; order Asparagales; family Asparagaceae; genus Scilla; species Scilla litardierei. The sequence goes on along the minus strand of CM061137.1, from coordinate 9,139,346 downwards.
TCCCTCGTGACTTCATGGCAATTTTGCAATTGACATAAGACAAACTAATGAGTCAACCATTTAACATTAAATGATCAATTTGACATTCACAAGTTGTTAGGTTGTTCAATGCGAGACGAAGGGAATCCATTTCATTTTACCTTTTTCTCTGTGGAATTTGAAAAGAAACCCTTACTAAAAAGAATTTTAAAAGCACCTGGCGTGGCCGCCAAGGCACAGGCAGCCTCATGGCCCCAAATATGGGCTTGCTAGCTGCCTAGAGAGGCTTAGGTGGGGTGCCTAGGCGGTTGAGGCACCTACTTCAGGCAATAAACGGCGGAGGGAGAGAGAGAGAGGCACCTACTTCAGGCAATAAACGGCGGGGGGGAGGGAGGGAGGGAGAGAGAGAGAGAGAGACCTTACATATCATCTGTGTCGTTAACTTTGTTGACACCGCCTGCCACTACCGCTCTTTGTTGCGGCCACATTCATTGTCACTGAACTAGAGAGGCAGAATTATTGTGTTAAGATTTCAAGCCCTAAAGCCTGATAACAGCTAAGTGTGTCATCAAGTAGACCAACTTGTAAACTAATATGAAGCGGGTCTGCACGACCCGCTTTAGTTGTTATACGGAGTTATGGCCCTAACCTATAATCACCCTTGTCTCACTTGAGCCGCGACAACAATGGTGGGTGGCACTATAAAGGGAGGTAAGGCGCCCCTCTCGTTTTCTTTACTCCCTTTCTCCGTTAATATTTGGCGCGCGCGCGCGCACACACACACACACACACACACACACACATATATATATATATATATATATGATTTAATGTAGAAAAGCTGCCACCTGATCCAATAGATCAGGTGGCAAGACACAAAAAAGGTGGAGAGTACAAGCCCCCACATGGGCTTGCACTCGTTGGGGCCTATCACTTTGTGTCTTGCAATTGATCCTTTGGATCAGGTGCCACCTGCTCTACATTAATCCATATATATATATATATATATAAAGTTATATGTAACATATGACATATGAGATATCTCTCTCATATACGATGATATGACACGTTCTCCTTCACATAGCATACATGTCACATGAGGTATACTTTTTATCCAACATGCTTTTAATGTAGGAGAATGTGTTATGTCGTCATATATAAGAGAGATATCATAAATCATGATATGCATTATTATATGTGTAATAGTGTTGCACACACACATTCTTTTCTATCCATCGTCATTTAGGCATGCATCACCTCTGCATCTTACATGTTGACATTAATAGTTGGGTTAGGATGATTTATATATGGTAACATTGGTTAGTATATTTTTAAGACAAGGGATATAAGCAAGGCCGATCATGACTATGGTTGAGGCTATTAATGACATCACTATTAATATATATCGTTCTATTTTCAAAAAAAAGTAATAGCTTAGGTGAAACTTTTGATATTGAATACAACTTCCAATGATTAATGAGTTAGTGACCAAACAATGACCAATTCATTCTTCCTCTTTAGTTGAAATTAACATACTACTCATAAATTAGATGTTCGTTCGGATCTTATACATAAGCATATGTATGTTTTCCCACTATAGATATGTGAATAAAGCGATATGTTTGACAGGCAACATATCAATTATCTCTAGACAATCTATTTATTGTGGTATTCATTGAATTGGCAGCAGGCTGATAAATCAATAAAGAATAAAAATAATTTTTATTTCATTGAGTGATTTGTTTTCAAAAGACAAATTTTATAACAAGCATTGCATGTGCCTAGGGGAGGTGAAAAGAAAATGATGTCTATAAATTAGTAATTAGGCACATACACATTGGCTTAAGCTTTTAGGCTAGCTATGATTTCACCTACATGTTTAAGACTTCACCAACATAAAATTCATATGGACCTTCTGTTATTATTTCTAATTTTATCATGGTGTCAGCGCTCGAGCTCGAGTTCTTCTCCAATATGGTTGTTTAATCTGGCGTCCGAACTCAATATGAATTCGCATTGAGTTTGAGGGGAAGTGTTGACAATCATAGTTACATGTCGGAAAACTTAAAAGAAAGTGATGCCGATAAATTAGTAATGAGGCCACTGCCCATCTGGCTTGAGTTCACCAGCCCCACGTGATTCTTTCTAATTCTAACATGACCAAATATAACATGTAATTTTTAATCCAAACATTTGATTATAGTTTGAACACTCAAGACCCATGAACAAAGTTTTTGGGCATATTTAAACTTTTAAACAAAAAGAGAGGATCTCCCTCTAGAAGGCTCTTTGCATGTGTTTGTGCATGTACCAAGGGAAAAGAGTTGAGTTGGGATGCTTATAGAAGTACCCACGATGTGAATGCTTCCATTTTAAATTAGATGATGCACCGTCCAATTTGAAGATCCATGCTTTGGCCGTGATCTACTATCCAAGACTAACCAAAAAATATAAGGAAAAAAACTTAAAGGTCCTTACAAGTTTTATAAAAGAATGAAAGTAATATAAATTAAGTTTACTTATTTATTAGAAATCGTAGGTTTTTTAATCACATGATGATTCTAAGTAGTTTCAAGTACTAGATTACATTCAACAGTGTCAATCATTATCCATGTGATTTCAATATGTATGGATTATAGAATGCATAAATCACAACAAACAGTTGGATCACCAACACTAATTGTCCGCCATGTAATTCATACACATGCATAAACTCTTACAGCACACCACCATGTAATTCAACCTTACCACACACACAAGATACCTTTCCTTCCTTCATCATCTTTAAATAAAAAAAATCTATATTTGAATTAATTGAAGCATGTTATCCATTCATTGGTTATCTTCCCATAATTTCATGAAAACTTCAAAACAATTTTTTGGTGTTCTTCTTCTATTTTCGTTTTCTCTTTTTATCTTTCCTTTTATCTCCCTTCCTTTCTCTTCCAAGGTTTACCTTGATATTTCTTCTCTCCAAGTGTTTTATATCACTTCTGCGATTGAAATGCCAGGAGAGAGTGTCCAAGTACGGGCATGTGTCTTCTTGAAACTTGAGATGCGGCTGGGAATACTAGGTAGAAATGTCACTCGAATCATAGCTGCAATATTTTCCTCATGTTAACACAAAAATAAATACAATCATGTCAATGACACCTAAAATTTGCAGGTTTGATGCCGGATGTTAAGGTCAAAAGGCTTAGACCTACACCTATATAAGAAATCAATTAATGAAGTAAATGTTTAAAAAACGTAATTCCGAGACACAATACATTGCGCTTCTGCATATTATCAGTATCTCCCAATTTTCTCTTCCCATTCACTCCATGTGTGTTCTTCCTCCATCCTTTCTCAATATATAATTTCCAAATCTATCTTTCCCCCCTCTGCTCATTATGTGCATCTTAGGTTTCCATGTTCATTTATTAACACACCATCCCTCCCTCACATGTATAGTCCCACTAACCATATTACTTATGATATGATTACAAGCACATGTCAGAGGGGTGTGATGTTTGCTTGGAGTGTTCAACAAAGTTTAAAAAAAAGGACAATGTCCTTCCAAATAAGTTTCACAAATATCCAAACATAAAGCATTAACAGTGCCACAAATTAGTCTAGGAAAAAACAGCTCAGAATGCCTCGACAGAAAACAGCATCAACACATTTGTGAAATAAATAGATACAAAGAATGCATTGTTTTGAGAATCATAACAAAAAAACCTACACACATTAAACACTCCTGGCAATATATCCCAATAATAATATGACAGTGTCTATTCTCGACAAACATAAATAAATAACAGGTGTGACAGATGTGACATAGTACCTTGAAGCAAGGGGCAAGATATATCAGATGATCTCTAGTGAAAAAGTTGTCAGGTATGAATGGACATGGCAGGAGCTTGCCAAATATTTCACCATCCATGGGAACTATCTCCCGCAACTTCAAAGCCAAGAATAAGGCATCTGGATCTCCAACGTTGGCAACTTTCTGGAAACACTCCTTAATGGCGGAAACTTCAAGAACATGGTTGGTAACAGCTTCCAAAGGTAGCTGTAAGGCTAGAAAAAAGAGTATCAGATCAAACTCAATCTTCAAGTTAAGATTACAAATGGAAAAAAATGTAACGAACTAAATCAATTAAAACCAAAATAAGATATATAAATCGATCAGCAACTGCCTCGATTCATGATAACCATTAGACCGTGTACCACTAAATTTGCTGATAGTCCTGAAGAAAAGAAAATACGAATGTAGCAGATATCCTGCTTGATCACTATTCAATAAAAAAATTATATTAACACCACTATTAGAAAATGTTGCTTTTGTCTGCAACATCAATAAACTGAATGATTCGTTTCCACAAATTTACAAGTGGTTTCAGCTAATTAGATACAAGTAGATCTGTTATCTTCTCCATTGTTTGAGGATTTAAATCTAATTAATTAGATTAAATTATCTTTTACTAGGTAGCATCATTAGCCACCAACCAGACAGGTGTTGCACCGGATGCATCAGCGTCATTTTTTTCCCGGAACAAACAAGAACTTGATGCTTCAACCACAGGGACCCATGCTAGAACAGCGGTAAGTGTATATTTATTGAGACCAGTAGCATCAAAATTTTTGATTACACCAACCAATGTGATTTTCAATATGCAATTAAAGGCAAATGCAACTTGTCAACAAATAATAATGAGTTAGTTGAATTCAAGAAGCTTAGTATCGTCAGCTAAATAAATAATGCATAAAGACTAACAAACATTGCACATGATTGAATTAGAATTTTTTTCTGCAATGACATAAGCTCATTAACAGGCTCATTTTTCCCCTCCTAAATCAATTCTAATGCTATATCCAAGTACCATCATATACTTGATAATGGATGCAAAACCATTATATCATGTTATCACCAAAGGCTGTATTGAATGTCAATGTTTTAAATGGCCCGCCATGGCGGCGCCATGGAGTCTGCGGTCCCTACTTGACTTGCCATTGGTTATGATGGCCAGGTGTGGCAGCCTCCGGTCATGCCCAGCTATGGCAAGCACCATGGCAGATTTCGCTCACTAGGGCCCCCGCAAAAGCGGGTTGGCTAGTCAATTTTGTTTCTTTTTCCCCAACCTATTTGGATGTGGGCTCATGTTATTGGGTGAAGAGTTTACTTAAATTATATTGAACCAAAAATCAAATTTAATAAGAATAGAGTCAAAACAGAACATGGGTACTGTTTCAAAACAAAACCGCATGGGGACTTCAAAGAAGTAAGTCAGATTCAAGCTGGCTGGGGCTGTGGGTTTGTCTGCAATGACAACTGTCTTAAGTAGTTGAAATCACCATTATTGAACTATGTCCTTCAGTAGTCTGGATGGCTCAAGGATTGAATGACAGTTGAAATCACCATTATTGGGCCATTGAGCCATCCTGAGTGCAATGACAGGTGAATATCACTGTTATTGAGCCATCTGGAGTGCAATGACAAATGTCTGAAGTAGTTGAGCCATCCTGAGTTGCTCAAAATTGGATCCATTAGGTTCCAGAAGCAAAAGTAGATGGCTCAAAATATGTGCTTAAAGCCACCAATTTCCAAGACCAACTCTGGAATCACAACACTGTGTTTCCAGAATCCTGATTGATAAACACCCTCTAAGAGAAAATATGGGGGTCGTCGTTTTGCTACACAATATGGAACATTTCGGCTCAATTAGAATGTCGGATATCTAGTGCATTATATCAAACCACACATTAGAATGTCAGATATCTACTCAATCTTAGTCTTGGATATCTAGACATTGGCTAGTGCATTATATCAAACCACACACTAGATATACATAATCAATGTTTAAAGAAAAAAACAACAGAACTGAGAATTCTAGAAAAACAAGGGTAAAAATAATTATGGAATTTTCACTCCATGAAAAATGTAATTTATACATATTGAGCCAGATTATTTCATCCAAAGCATAAAGCCTATGCTGCTGAGCATAGAACAACTGCTAACTGACAAGTTGACCATACATAACATAATGTACATGACATGTGCACTTCTAAGTACATTCGACAATTTCACAAGGTATTGGGTCAATGACAAATGTGTGGGAGTGGTAAATCAGAAGCCCCTGGTTCACAACCTGGTTACAGCTTTCGTTCAAAAAGGAAAGATAAAAATGACATTGTAACATGCCAACTTTCTCATAGAACAGTAGATATCTAAATGGCATATTTTGTTGGCTGGGAAGCTATTTGGCACCATCATAACTAATTCCTGAATCCATGGAAAACAATCAAATAAGTGGAATGAACTTAGAAATGTGAAGCATCCATCAAAATACTCCGTTACAATCCAAGAAAAGAAATAGCACTGACTACTGCATTAATGACAACTTATTAGAGCCAGATTTTATCCGATCTGGAACATATCTGGTTAAACAGTGGCCAATTGGATGGGAATAGTTTAGTACCATATAATCTCGAATGTAAGATATAAGATAACATTCTCTCGTTATATTGTCAAAATTATATAATGTAAGATGACATGCCAATTCAACACTGAACTTTTAGGATGCAGGAAAGGATGACATATTGTCGTTAACTCTATGGGTTAGAGCTAGGTGGCTATGTTGCACGGACGCAGCTACCGCAAATTGGACACGTCATGCCAACACACCGCAAATACTAAAAGATACACATGACCACCATGTCGGACATGTTTCGGACATGACACAACTTCACGGCAAGAGTTCCCTTGCTACATAGCTAAGTGGTGTGTGGGTGTTGTGGTGAGTGTTAGTTTTTTTCTTTCTTTTCTTTTATTTATTTTTTAGGGGGAGTGGCTGGGGATATAGCATCAAATATCAACAAATTGCAAAGGCTTCACCAAGAAGAAGGCATTCCATCTCCTGAATTTAAATGAAAACTTGTGGAGATAAAAGGGGAATTTGAATCTGCCTTACAAGCTCCATATAATTGCTCCAAATAAACATCATATGTCTAGTTTCACAGAAGTCAAGTAAAAAAATTAATATTTGATGAATATATGTTTCAGAAAGTGGGAAAAATTTACATATACCTTTTCAACCATATCTAACAAGATTGCAATAGCTGGCTCCCGCAAGTAACGCTTCTTGCCTGCAAGTGACATAACATGGCTAACAAAATCTTTGATGGAAGATGTATCCATATCTTTGTACCATTCAGCAGTCAGCCGTCCTGATCTAGCAAGAGATCCATAAGCAAAGAGGCGACCCAAAAGACAATCTTTAGCTTCCTACAGTGTAATTGAGGAATAAAGTTACAAAATGAACTACATCACAAACAAAAACATGGATCATATAAATGGACATACTTCCACACTTACCTGACCCTTCATCGATGCCGAAACCTCTAATAAATTGACTATTAGTTTCATCAAGGATTCAACATTGATGGTAGGAATTTTTGCAAGCACAATTGATAACCCCAACGCAAAACCTTGTCTTGCGCACTGTATAACCAAAAAGTCAATTTATCAAAATGGTCAAGAATCGATTCTAGCTTTTAAATGAAATATGGGATAAATGAGTATATCCTTTAAGAAATCTGGGTAGCAATGTTGATTAAGTGTTCAATCAAGCATCCAACCAGTCGACATGCCGGTCCTATTCGGACACATAGCTATGCCAAATTTTACCAGTGAGAAGTATTCCATATATCACATGTATAAGCATACTGACAATTACCAATGTAGGATCACCAAAAGGTTAAAGTAATAAAGTAATAAACATTACAATATTCATACTGTCTAGACCAGTAACTTATAGCTTTGAGCTATGGTTGTCAAAATGTGTGGTATAACCAGATCCCAACAGTCATGAGAACTTGCTATGAAAGTTGAAATATAACACAAACTCCTTTATCCAAAGAGGTACACAAAAGTAGGAAGACTAGTACATACGAATCCACATTTTCAACTCATGAGGTCAAGAAGTGTGACATATGTCCGAAAGCTAAGTACAGTTTACGCTGAAACTTGAAGCTGTGGGGTCAATGTTTACAAAAGCATATATGTGACGGCGGACCAATTGAGTCCAAATTTCCTTTTTTATTTTGACTTTTATTTTATTCTTAGGTATTTGACTTGGACTAGAATGTTGTGTGATTAGGAATTGAATTTTGTATTTTTATTTTATTGTTTTTAGATGAAGTCAAATATGGTTAGGAAAAAATTGTAAGCCTATATAAAGGTCATACGTTTGTTTCTTTGAAATCAATAAATCCATGAAAAAATTAAAAGAGAAATTTTCTCAAAACCGGTGAAAGGTTTCCACTCCTTAGTGAGAAGTCTCGGAAATCCTTGGTGAGAAGCCAAGAACCCTAAATTATCTAGTTCTTTTCCAAACCATCCAACAAATACCTAAAATCCATCCCATCCTGCATCAATATGCCTAAGAGCTATGTGGAGTCAATGTATAGAGAATGACTTTGTAACATGATGCAAGCACAGAAATAATAGCATGTGTCAGAACTACACGAAAGTTTCAGAATCTAACCGGTAATTACCATGGGAAACGGAAGAAATGATACAGCTATCTCTCTAGTTTTAATTCAAAAAAATGCAAACTTATAAATTGGTGCAAGTTTATAGAAGAATAACATCATAAAAAGAAAGAAAGACTAAGGTTGGAGAAGAAACTAGAGGTTCAATTAGAACACAATTTTAAATCTGGAAAAAAAAGCGTGCCAATTTTTAGAGTAAATATATGTTATTAATAAACCCTCATTAATATTGGTGCTCAAATTTCTATCTGGAACATTAGATTAAAGGAATGCATTGTAACGGTTCGCGCTGTTCACATTAAATGTAACCTGGTTCACTTAGGCTTATGTATGATCTCTAGTTAAATGATATGCTGTGTGGGGAATTCTTTGATAGGAGAGTGTAAAAACCTGCACGTACTCTCTATTTTGGCTCTCTCAAGTCATCTTTTCCTTTATTACCAACTTTTCAAACTTGCCAACTTTGTAGAATTTCAAGGAAGAAAATAAAACTCTAGTTTATTCCGGATGTATGATACATCATTGGGCAAGTCCAAATCCTCCAACGTTTGCAATCTAGGGTATCCAATGATACAATGGTAACTACATCCATTCCCCAACATATGTGCGGTTGTTTAAAATAAATACTATGAGTAACTAGCATTTGGTAGAATGGGGCACAATGAATTAGTTAATTAGAAGAATTCAAACATGAGGAAGAAAACAAATAGTTTTAGGATCAGCTTTGATGTGATTATAATATGCCACATGTGAACATGTGTATATAAACAATGATACATATTGTATTTAAAATGATGATGCGATTGAAATAATATGGTATGCAATATAGAAGCAGTGATCCTAATTACACATAAGTCACAGACTCATCAAACTCAGCCGAACAGGTAAGCTGCCTTTTCCATACAAAAAACATTTATTATAATTAAAATTTACTACAACTAGCAGATGGACATAAAGATGATATCAAATTATAAACCTCACTCACATCTCCATATAGTAATTCTCCTTTGAATTTTAAGATTACCCAAGCGAAAACAGCTTGACGGAATTCCAACCCAAGAGAAGACCTACCTCTGCCCAACAATAATTTAGCTAATCCCAATCTTGAAGTTAGGAAGCACCTGGAGAGATGTGGATGATTACAGTGGATGCCATTTCCTTTGCTTATTCTACCTACTTAAATTAAGAAAGCCGAAAGAAAATTTGCAACTTTCTGTTACTTTGTAACATGCAATAAAACAATAAGGCAGTTTAGGATGAATATCTCCTCCCTCAAGACAATGCTAAGACTTCCGCAATGACAATACTAAATCAGATGTTACATGCTAATAAAATATAGTTACCCATTGTCCCATAAGATAATTAATGGAATCAAATGCCAAACAGAGAGAGATAGAGATAAAGAGTTACCTCCCGAGATGAGGAGACTCCCCGAATGAGCCGGCGAATGGCGTATCTCAAAGAAGGAGCGCAGTTCTCTAGCCCATCATCCTTCTCCGCTGCTTCCAACTGAACCGCCCCTTCTACTTCGTCCGCTCCCTTCTTCCATCCGCCCATCCTTTCGTATGCTCTCTGAACCTCGATCAGCTCCGAGGCCAGATTTTCAGCCGCCACCTTTCGCACCAAAGAATCGGCGGCGGCAAGGTCCTTAAACACATTAATATGGAACCCAGGCAAGCTATTCATACTCACTGATGTGGATGAAGAAGGCAAAGGCGCCTCGTTTACTGCCAATGGGAGTTTGCTAACTTCAGCCGCGGCTTTATTATCAGTATCATCGGGATCGTTGTGGTGGCGCCTCTCCTTATCCAATGCTTTCCTCTTCTTCCTCCTCTCCATGGGTTTCACGTTTTTCTTTTGGGGATCACCAGCTGTGTTCAAAGCAATGGAATCATCTGTTGTCGCAGTTGTGTCTTTCTCGGCTTCAACGTCGACTTCGACTTCGCCTGTTGAACTTGATGACGGTCTCTTTTTGCCCCCCATTGAAGAAGACTATCAACAAATTGATAAGAGAGAAAGATTTCGGAGTAAACAAATCCAATCTTGTAGAAGATTTAGTTAACGGGAGATTGAAAGGGAGTTTGTCTTCTTTTTCTTCTTCTTCGTTTCGTCTCTTTTTCAGGGTTTCTGGAGAGAAGAAGCGAGGGGTGAGATTCTTTTTGCGCGAGGGCTAGGGTTTTTGGCGGCGAGCAGAAGAAGATCGGCGGGGTCGGGTCGGAGTTGTAACGGGTCGAATCGTAACGGGATTTGGATACCCATATCGTAATCCAAAACACCTGGCGGGTTTTACATTGTACCGCGAATCCAATTCGGGGGGTTTGGGTCGGACTTGACGAAAGAATTTGGAATCTGATAATGAAATTCAAAAAACATGATGAAATTGATAGGCTTGCCAAGAAAAATTGGTAAATTTATTGTGTAACTAGACTTTAATTATGTGGTTGTTTATAGGGATGTTAAAAAATCGGAGAGATCGAGCTCCTGTGCTTACACTAGTTGAATCACATGGCTGTTTCGATGGAGGTTTGGATTCGAATTTCACTAACCCATATTTTTTTTAAAACTTTTCTTTATTTTCCAACTTTTAGGGTTACGATGGATGCCGAACGGATATCGATATAACTCCAGTATGATAGTGGCAGTGATGGGATAGATGGGTATAACATATTGCATGACGGCGGAGGAGAGGCTAAGGGCGTACAGACAACGCATGTAAAACTACGACCGACTATGGGGAAATTTCAATGCCGGTGAAAATACAATCTACATACAGTATGGAACGAGCATTGTAGAATTTGAATATCATCGATGGAATTGAAGAAAAATGGAAAATCATAGCATCGCATGCATTCATGACATGTGTTAATGTCAGAACATGCTCCATCTGTCAATGTTAATACGATGTCAACAAGAAAAAAAAAGATAATGTGCATGTTTTACATAGGAAAAGCCAAGAATTAGGGGAATCAATGGTGAGTTTTACGGAGGATAGATCACCCACATCTTTCCTAACGTTCCACAAAAGATTGAGACAACTAGTTTTCAACAGGAAAACAATAAAAAGCTCATAAACTGAGACGTATAAAAGCAAAGAGCCGACAACTTCTGACAAGAAATTCATGCTCTGAACTAACAAATGACATTTTTTTCATCATGCGGACAAAAAGCCATGGAACTGAAACTATGAGAAGCAACAGTTTAGTCAGAAATGTATCATTGATCAGAAAAGATAACAGAAACGATTATGAAGAACAATACTGATATATCTGGGAGCAAGGGCATAAATAGATGACAACATCCCATTTAAAGAATTGTTATGGGATTTAAACAAAAAAAAAGAGGAGGAAAAAGAAGATGGTCAATATTAAGACAGCTTATAAACTGAATGTAGAATGTCCTCTGTACATTGAATTGAAAACTACTCTCTTTTTACAAATATGTAAAGAGAAAAGATAGAATTTTGACGTATGCCCCAGTATCCTTATGAATAAATTCTCACTGTTCCAATGATTTGGCACCGAAGGAATTTGGCAGACACTTCAAAGCCAATGCAAAATTTGAGATCCGAAACAGTTTTTTTCTTTTTAAAACTGTTGCGGAGCCCCATTCCTGATCGAATAAGAGAACGCCTGCGTGACAAACAGCAAGCAATTTAATTGCCAATTTTAGATGAATCTCTCAACTAAGCATCTGGAAAGGAATTTAATCCCGAGGATCTGATCTGTCATTTGGTCTCTTCTTGCTCAGTTCTCCGACCCCGATGGACTTCCACGATTACTGCCATCTAAGTCAGTTGCTCTCCGAGTTGCTTCCCATAACTGAGACTCAATTCCCAATTTCTTCAACTCAAAAAGCCCACGCTCAACTGTGACATACAAGACAATTCCTTGCGTTAGCTTTATCCAAAAAAAATTTACGAAAAAGAAGAAATCTTATAAATATTTTCAATAAATCAACATTATGCTGTTAAAGAAGATTATCTGAATGCCATCCACTGACGAATGTGCTTCACCTGTTCGATTTAGTTGATCCTCAATCTAATCATGGTTAATCAATCTAATCATGAAAGTTTGAGAACAATACAAACATACTGTGGAATTCCAATTTGTTTTGCTTCAAACCTGGTAGTTCGAGAGAAATACTTTAACTGAGAAGTTGATGCAATAGGAGATGCAGAGAACCCATAAAATTTCCTAGAATCCGAGATACCATAAACAAGTTGGACATACATGGGAATCATGCACTAATGGAAGACGATAAAAGTAACCTACTTTGAGTTGATTGAATATTTCGATTAGGGGAAAAAAATAGTTGGGGGGTTTTTAAGTCCCGGATCAAGTAGAAAGAATAGCGATATATCAGCAAACAAGATTGGCCACATGACTCAATTAAGGAATTTCTCCTGTCAGATGGGGTTACAAACCTATTAACCACTCCATTCAGTGCGCACATCCTGATTTGTGCTTTAGCTAAATTCCTAACAAGTGGCATGAGAGCCCCCATGGCTCATGGAACCTGCAATGTGGTGCGCTATGATACATCCATTTTAATCTCTTAAAGTACCGGGATTAGTAACGGTTGCCCCAGAAAATATAAGGAGACTGTACATTAAAGTATTCCACCTAGACAATTCCTACATGACATAAAACATACTCACAAGATTACAATTCGCCAAGCTAGTCACTGAGAATATTGTTCAAGCTGGACTAGGAGCCTATGCAGATTTTGTTAAACATTTGTTTGACACAAGGTGAATGTGAGGAAGTAACCAAATATGGGTCAATAGAGGAGTTCTGTTAAAAAATTTAAATAGGAACATATATTGGATTAGTCGCACATTGAAGTAAGATGATGGATATATGGTTAAATTAAGTTTAAACCAAATCCTTTGCCAGATTCAAATTGGGTCGAAGCACATTAACAGATCCATCTCAGTGAATGTCTACTGATTCGAGCTTCGGTGGGATTATTCATATGTCATAACCATGCATTTGTGACAACCCATTTCACTGCATGTTTGGAATATACACCTTCACCCCTATACCATTAAGAGGCAACACAAGAGTTTTACCTAACTATGTTTGGGTAAGTACCAGTGCGACTCATATTTTGGAAGATATATTTTTGATTGAGCAGCCATTGCCAGGACGATAATCCAAGAATATCATAGAATAAAAACCACAAGATACATTCTAAAACTAAATTTCGAGAACGCCTCAGCTACGCGGTAGTCCGGCTGTTTTCTCTCCATTTTAATGGCTGATGGACTTGAAATGAACACTGCATTTTCTAAACAAAGGGCTCATTACATGCTTAGCTGGAAAGAGAATCCAATATTCCAAGAAACATCTCCAATAGTGTAACGATATGCTACTCCTTGGTATGCCACCTGTCAAATAATAACTATAAATGTTTCTTTATACAGCTTTGAAAAGTAATCTGGTGCCTAAAATCAGTTTTGAAATAACTCATTCTTAATCATCGATTAAAATACGAAACCTAACAAGGGCAAAATTTAAGAACCCCCTTCTCAACTTTGACCCGTATTGAGAAACCCACTTTTTTGTATGTGTAACCCCACTGAACTTTTTTTCACCTAATAACCTCCTAATGCCATGAATGGCATTGACGGAAAAAAAACCAAAATATCCCTCAGTTAAAACCATATACCCCTTCAGACAGCGGTAAAACTTGGATTTCTAACCTCCAAACCTCTCTTGTAACCTTAGAGAACTTTGATCTTGGGTCGTGGCCACTGATGACTTGGCTCCTGCGACACTAATGAAGCTACAAAGAAGGTTAGATGATACTACCTTTATTTCCACCTCAGAGTCCATGAAAGCGCAACAATTCATACTTTCATGTGGTGAAATTAGAGGAGAGAGACCGGGAGAGAAAGGTTAGAGTGGCTAGTCAGTCATCTAACCCTTGTTATCTGATTTTCTTTCGGGTATCTGATCCACTAGGGTTTGGAAGATAAATATCTGATTTTATAGGAAATAATAATAAAAGAACAAAGATAGTCGTCACGTTCGAGAGTTGGACCGCTCTTTTAAGCTTCTATTCGAGAGCAAGCCACACTCTCCACAAAAGAGTGAATCTCTCAACCTCTCACAAGTTCTCTCAAGATTCAACATCAAAAACCTAAACTCCCTAGCTTCATATAAATACTAATCAGATTTTCAACAAATTACAGAAATACACTCACACCCTAATAATTATGAAAATGCAATGAACTTCTCCGAAGGACTCCAGATTGTCCTTTTAGGGTACGACCTCATCATTACTCTGCCCCTGAAGAACTCCTTGTCCTCAATATGGTGTCATGAAAACCATGTGCATGCTACTCCAAGTGGAGATGATCGTCTCTTCCAGGCTCATATCCCTCCACCACATCATCTTTGCCTACTATCAATAGCTTGAGGGTGCGATCACAACAACGACGTACATGGATAAACTTTTCATCGCAATTGAAACATAATCCATTTGATCACTTGTCCCTCATTTCAGTATCTGTCATGCGTGTGAACTGTCCTTCCGGTCAGGGCTCACTGTTATTTTTCATGATGGGCTGATCTCCCCTCGATGGTGCCTTATGCCCTCCTGCCGGTTCCTGGTTACGAAACGTGGATACGCTCCAAGTCCACCTAAACATCCTCTCCTAAGTGAGGCGGTCCTCAATTAGCTGAGCCAGGTCCATCGTCTCCATCGATTCCCTATGGCATTGTAAATGGAGCTTGAGGCGAATGTTAGCCTTGAGCCTCTTCATGAAGCTCTCCTCCAAGGTCTCCTCTGATATATCCCTTGCTCGTCCTGAGAGTGTATCAAACTTCTTCCTATACTCCCTAACAAACCCCTTTTGCATGTGTTAGCACATGCTCCTGTAAGTTTTGCAGTGTATCTCAAAC
This sequence comes from Scilla litardierei, assembly GCA_030789695.1. Lineage (NCBI taxonomy): Eukaryota > Viridiplantae > Streptophyta > Magnoliopsida > Asparagales > Asparagaceae > Scilla > Scilla litardierei. The sequence continues at coordinate 9,123,924 of CM061137.1, read as the reverse complement.
CATATCCACCAAACAGTACTTCAGCTCCTCCCATGAATGGAAACTGCGTCGTTGTTTCCTCTACTAGAACCAAGAGAGCGTCTTTTTTTCAAAACAGATGCCAGCCGCCTCCAATTTTTGACTCTCCGTCAAGCATGTTGTTGGATCTGGATCGTAGCCTAGAGGGGGGGGGGGGGGAATAGGCTAATAAAAACTATTCGTGCAACCCACGAACAATCCAACGCAGTTATATGCATAGACAGGGCAATAAAATAGCAATCACAGAATACACACAGATATACCCTGGTTCGGTCGTCCCCACGACCTACTCCAGCCCCCGAAAGCAACTACTAGATAGATATGTAATCAAGTACAGCTAAAATGAGTCAAGATCCCAAATCTACTCTCACCTAGCTCGTACACACACCACATGCTCTACACTATCAATCTAGTCAGATGCTCTCCCTCCGTGACGACTCCCAAAGTCGTCAGGTCCCTAAAAAGTAACACAAAAGGTAATAATGTTTCCCCTACAGAGATCGCTACGACTACACAAATAAAATAATACTATAGTTCAGAAATGCTCAGTTTGTGTATCGTAGTCGTCTCTGTCAATAGGCGCAGGTCAGATCTGTATCTGACGTGATGTGGTCATCTCTGTAAGTCGTGCAACTCAAGTAGCGGCCCCCTCAATGATGATGCGACTTTTGGAGAGTTGAGAGCTTTCGGCTTTGGTCTCCTCGGTTTGATGAACTAATAGGCCGGCAAACCTGTTCACTGCACTTTTCAATGGTCCTAACAAGTCACGGCCTGAGCAAGAGGATTTCGGCCTTATTGCTTCAAAAGACCCTGCACAAAAGCAAGGATTCTTAACCAAAAATAATTAAGGGATCAAAGCACCTCTTTTTAATTAAGGAATCAAATTATCATGACTACATGTGCTTGCATGCACAGAAGCAAAGTTCGGCCATTCAAATATTGATTCGTCTGTCAATGAAGGTTACAAAGAGGAGCACAACAAGATTCGGCCACAGATAATGATTGGAGAAAAAGATGGCAGCTTTGGGATTAGAGATTTCCAAAGGAGAAGGAGATTTAAAAAAAAACTTAGCTTTGCAAAGAGAGGGAATTGCGGCTTGGTGCTCTCGAAATAATCAAGCCCTGTGCTTTGTTCGTTTCAAAGAGGAGCACCCAAGAATTCTTCAAGCCCTGAAAAAGAATCAACTTTTTGGCCTCTAGCGGCTTCTCCTCTGGATCTTTTGAGAACAAAACCTTGATATCTATGGCCGGCTGCTTTAGGTTGTTCCTTTTTAAATTTTTCTGAAGTTGATGATGTACGGCTGCACATTAAGAGAAATCTCAGGCTCCTTTCTTTTGTTTTTATAACCTAGGCACTCTCTCGGGTCTTTATCAAAGGAGGCCGGTTCTGTGACCTTTTTTTTAAAAAAAATGTGCACAAAAAAAATCACATTGGTTTCATAAAACAACTAACGGCCTATGTAGGATTTTTTTGAATGAAGTGTTGTGAAAAAAAACAAGGCTTGGCTTATTACGGTTTCGAACAAAAAATGCAAAGAGACCCTTTTTTTTCAAACAGATGGGGGTTTTGTTTTGGCCCACTGAGATAATTATGTGTGATTGTGTGATAAAATTTGATTGGCTCTTGGGCAAGGGCTTTTGTGTATAGGCTAAGATGAAATCGGCTTTAGAGAAAAATGCATGCGGCGCCTTTGAATTTACTACAGCCGGCTCCCCCTAGTTTGCAAAGATCTGCGCTTATGAAATTGGCCTCCATCTCATCCCGTATTGGACCAAGTCCAATTAGCTTTGCGTATAGCTCTTTTGACCAAGTCCCAGTGCTTTGTGCCTAGCAATTTCTCCATCTTGTATGTGTATAGCAATTTGTCCAACACATTAATTTACATTCTCGCCAATCCTGCAAATACTTAATACACACATCAGAACGTTCACGACTGTTTGTCATCATCAAACCATAAGTCCTAGATCGTTGCTTCCAACAATCTCCCCCTTTTGATGATGACAAACCCTTTAAGGATTTGCACAAATAAGTGTACGTGTGTGACGTGTGATGAATGAATGATATATTCAATGAGATGATATCAAACGATACTAGCATGCACAATATACCAATATAATTAGCATGCTCCCCCTTTTTCCATGCTCCCCATTCTCATGTATTTTCATTGCTCCCCCTTCAATCAATAATACCGTATTTTGAACCAACATTGATACCACAAATCTTTCAACACTTTTCTCCCCCTTTGGCATCATCAAAAGAGTATTCATGAAGATTAAAAACATAGCACATGTAAAAAGAGAGCATTATTAATTATAACTAGAATTTGCATGTCGTCATTCTATAATTAGCACTCCAAATCCAATGATAATGATAATTAGAATTCAACACCATCGTGTAAGTGCAATTATTAAACATAGAAGTACAAAGGGAGATACTTTTACAAATTTCAACCAAAACCAATCCATCATTTTCCAAATGACTTTATATCACCTAGGATTGATTTTCCCCACCTCATTAGAAATGAGTTCAAGGTATCACACCCCAAAACATAGCCTAAAAGGACTCTTAGATGTGGGGGTGACATTGCTTGACGAGTAAAAACACCAACGCTAAAGATTACCCATAAAGCTTATGTTGGATACTCGTGGGTAGTGTATTTGCCATGAATTGTATCCATTTTTCATACGGAGCAATTTTCAATTTTTTTCATATTCATTTCATTTGTTTTGTGCTCAATTTTTATTCATGGCAAATCACATCATATCCCTTAGATTTTTCAGTTAATAATCAGCCTACATTCACTTTCCAATATTCATAAATAGTATCTCCAAAAGTACGACATAGTTTAACATTCGTGGAAGTGAAAGTAGGTGTAGAAATCATATTATTAAAGCATTGAACTTGGCATGGCTATTATTGAAATAAAACATACGCATGTAGCCAAAAATAATACTACTACAATTTCTGCAAGGATATGATCATCATTCATTTATAGCACTAGAACGATGCAAAGAGGAAGATATGCAATAAGCTCATTTTTTTTTGCTTTTGTTTTTTTTTTCATTTTTTGGGTTTATAATGAAATAAACACACTAAAAACAATCAAGCAAACAAAAACAAACAAAGCAATGAAAAATGCAAGTACACAAAGATGTTTAGAAAAAAAATGCTATGAAGGTGTGCATTAAGTTCAAAGAATGAGATATACCCTCGCGTCGCCGTTTGAGCAAGGAGCTAAAAAATAATGAGACATCCAATTTATTGCTCCTCGTCAAATTTCCATCCACCTACAAAAGAGGTGTCGTGTGTGACCTTGGAATCCAACAAGGTCCACTCACGTTAGTCATCAAAGATTTAGGAACCCATATTTGTTTGAACTTAATGTTTTTGTTCATATATTTGCAATGATATGAAGTATGACCAACGCATCCACATGTAAAGCACTTAGCATGAAAATTTCCAACCTTTGTTGATTCAATGTGAACTTTTCTATATTTTGATTTTTCAACATTTTTAAGACCATATCCTAGTCCTCGCCTATTATTGCCATAAATTTGATTTCCAAGAATAATGTCCAAATTTTGTTTTCCAATGGAAAATCTCTTTAATGACAATTCTAGGGTGGTGACTTTGGATTTCAAGATATCATTTTCATTCACAAGCAAAGTGCATTTACTAATGAAAGCTTGCTTGTTTTCCTCTTCTTTCTTTTCAAAATCCCTCATTTTTTCTTTAAGTTCAAGATTTAGCATGTTAATCTTTTCAGAAAGCAATTCATTTTCAGTTTCAAGCTTTATCTTATCTAGCTTATACATGCTAATATCCTTTAATAAAGAGGGACATGAAAGACAATCAATTTTTTCAGGCAAGCTAGCTTTCTCTTTTTCTAACATAGTAATGGTAGATTTGCATGCAACAAGCTCTTGTTTAATATTTTTCATTTCTATAGACATGTCATACTCAGTTTGTTGCATATCAAAATTATCATTCCTATAACATTCCACATCAGCTTCTAGCTCATCAATTCTATGTTGCATTCCTTTACATATTTCTAAGAATTCAGCTTTAATGGGAGATTCTACCTCATTGTGTTTGGCCATCAATGCCATGCAGGAGTGGGCTTCATGTTCCTCATCCTCCTCCTCAGCTTCGCTATCCATGTCCCACGTCAGCACTTTCGTTTTTCCTTTTGCAACTTGAGCTGTGTGTTGTTGTGGGCAATCTTTTATGTGGTGCCCTTTCTTCCTGCATTTAAAACATTCACTTCTATTAATAGCTTTCTGATCATAGGAATTTCTACCAAAATTAGGCTTATGAGAACGAATAAACCTTTTTCCCATCTCAGCTCTTCCTTGATCAGTCTGAATGTATCTCCTGAAGTTTCTGACCATTAGGGCTTGCTCTTCATCAAGATCGTCGTCGTTAGCTTGAAGAGCTAATGGTGTGGAAGCTTTGGTCTTCTCTTCAGATTTCTCGCTGGCTTCTATACTCTGCAACTCAAGCTCGTGTGACATTAGGTTGCCTATCAAGTCCTCCACTTTCATCGTAGATAAGTCCTTAGCTTCTTGAATAGCGGTGACTTTAGGCCTGAACGAGCTTGGTAGCGCCCTTAAGATCTTTCGTACCTGTTCATGGCTAGAGTATGGCTTACCGAGGGAACTGGATTTGTAGACGATGTCCGTGAACCTCGTAAACATCTCTTTCACAGATTCTGTTGGTAGCATGCAGAAGCTCTCGTATTCTGTGCTCAGCAACGCAAGTCTGGATTCCTTCACTTGCGATGTTCCCTCGTGTGTCACCTCCAGAGTATGCCAGATTTCCTGCGCAGTTAGACAATGTGAGATACGATTAAACTCAGATTTATCAAGAGAACATATAAGCGCATTCATAGCTTTTCCATTAAGAGTATAAAGTTTCTTATCAGCTAAATCCCACTTGTCTTTAGGCTTATTCATAACAGTGTCTTCAATTTTAATAGTGGGTAGACTATAACCATTTTCAACAATATCCCACACATCATAATCTACAGACACTAGATAGATTTTCATCCTAGCCTTCCAATATGCAAAGTCTACACAGTTAAACTTAGGTGGACGGGCTATAGACTGACCCTCAGCAAAAGCACAATCAGATATATTCATGGTCATCTAAAAATCTAGACTAGATCCTCTAAACTGGCTCTGATACCACTTGTTGGATCTGGATCGTAGCCTAGAGGGGGGTGAATAGGCTAATAAAAAATATTCGTGCAACCCACGAACAATCCCACGCAGTTATAGGCACAGACAGGGCAATAAAATAGCAATCACAGAATACACACAGATATACCCTGGTTCGGTCGTCCCCACGACCTACTCCAGCCCCCGAAAGCAACTACTAGATAGATATGTAATCAAGTACAGCTAAAATGAGTCAAGATCCCAAATCTACTCTCACTTAGCTCGTACGCACACCACATGCTCTACACTATCAATCTAGTCAGATACTCTCCCTCCGTGACGACTCCCAAAGTTGTCAGGTCCCCAAAAAGTAACACAAAAGATAATAATGTTTCCCCTACAGAGATCGCTACGACTACACAAATAAAATAATACTAGAGTTCAGAAATGCTCAGTTTGTGTATCGTAGTCGTCTCTGTCAATAGGCGCAGGTCAGATCTGTATCTGACGTGATGTGGTCATCTCTGTAAGTCGTGCAACTCAAGTAGCGGCCCCCTCAATGATGATGCGACTTTTGGAGAGTTGAGAGCTTTCGGCTTTGGTCTCCTCGGTTTGATGAACTAATAGGCCGGCAAACCTGTTCACTGCACTTTTCAATGGTCCTAACAAGTCACGGCCTGAGCAAGAGGATTTCGGCCTTATTGCTTCAAAAGACCCTGCACAAAAGCAAGGATTCTTAACCAAAAATAATTAAGGGATCAAAGCACCTCTTTTTAATTAAGGAATCAAATTATCATGACTACATGTGCTTGCATGCACAGAAGCAAAGTTCGGCCATTCAAATATTGATTCGTCTGTCACTGAAGGTTACAAAGAGGAGCACAACAAGATTCGGCCACAGATAATGATTGGAGAAAAAGATGGCAGCTTTGGGATTAGAGATTTTCAAAGAAGAAGGAGATTTAAAAAAAAAACTTAGCTTTGCAAAGAGAGGGAATTGCGGCTTGGTGCTCTCGAAATAATCAAGCCCTGTGCTTTGTTCGTTTCAAAGAGGAGCACCCAAGAATTCTTCAAGCCCTGAAAAAGAATCAACTTTTTGGCCTCTAGCGGCTTCTCCTCTGGATCTTTTGAGAACAAAACCTTGATATCTATGGCCAGCTGCTTTAGGTTGTTCCTTTTTAAATTTTTCTGAAGTTGATGATGTACGGCTGCACATTAAGAGAAATCTCAGGCTCCTTTCTTTTGTTTTTATAACCTAGGCACTCTCTCGGGTCTTTATCAAAGGAGGCCGGTTCTGTGACCTTTTTTTTAAAAAAAATGTGCACAAAAAAAATCACATTGGTTTCATAAAACAACTAACGGCCTATGTAGGATTTTTTTTGAATGAAGTGTTGTGAAAAAAAAAACAAGGCTTGGCTTATTACGGTTTCAAACAAAAAATGCAAAGAGACCCTTTTTTTCAAACAGATGGGGGTTTTGTTTTGGCCCACTGAGATAATTATGTGTGATTGTGTGATAAAATTTGATTGGCTCTTGGGCAAGGGCTTTTGTGTATAGGCTAAGATGAAATCGGCTTTAGAGAAAAATGCATGCGGCGCCTTTGAATTTACTACAGCCGGCTCCCCCTAGTTTGCAAAGATCTGCGCTTATGAAATTGGCCTCCATCTCATCCCGTATTGGACCAAGTCCAATTAGCTTTGCGTATAGCTCTTTTGACCAAGTCCCAGTGCTTTGTGCCTAGCAATTTCTCCATCTTGTATGTGTATAGCAATTTGTCCAACACATTAATTTACGTTCTCGCCAATCCTGCAAATACTTAATACACACATCAGAACGTTCACGACTGTTTGTCATCATCAAACCATAAGTCCTAGATCGTTGCTTCCAACACATGTCACCACAAAGAACATCCTAGCTCGGTAGATCCAACAGTAAGGATCATCTCTTTCGAACAGTGTCATTTTCAGCTTCCTCACCTTGTCATCAATCCCAAGGCTCCGCTGGCCCAATCGTCATTTGACATGTCCATAGTAAGGTGGATCATAATTGTCTTGTCATCTTCTGGAGTTGCCTATAACCTCTCAATAGGTTGTCGTCTCCATCAACTTTTCCACCCTAGTCAATATCCCCCAATCTAGGTCATTACGTTCCTCCTCACAGCACGAGTCCTCGTAATAGTCATCTTGAAACTCTTTATAGGCCGGAAATGGTTGTCGTCGCTTATTTGCAACAAACCGAGGGCCACGAAGCTCCTAGAGCTCTTCTACGTTATCCTCAGGTCACGTGACACGTCCAAAGTAATCATTGGGATCTAGGTAGGCCACCAGGGAGCCGCGAGGCCTTGACGGGCCATCCAAGGCCCTGCGGGCCTTTACCAGGACACCCGGGGGCCGCTAGGCCCCCGCGGCCCTGCAAGCGCACGACAGAGCCCTGCAAGGGTGCCACGGGGCCCTGAGGCCCCAAACGCTCCAGCAGGGGCTCGACGAGCCCGTGGCAGGCCGCCAGTGAGCCGTAAGGCTTCAGACGGCCATATCGGGGATTGCTAGCCATAGTCAAGGCTGCCCGATGGGCGACGAGCCCTTAGGGTGGGAGGGGTCGACAAGCCCCTCAGGTGGGTGAGACGGCTTGTCGCACTTCTTTTCGTCCATCGCTTCCTCAAAGTAGTGGTACACGTCGTAGAGCAATCTTTCAACGTATTCATCAACTTTTCCATTTCCTTTCTCCAAAATTTTCGCCTTTCATCCTATATCTGGATTGGCGTCCAAATCCGAATTCTTTGCCTGCTTTGGATCTGAAGGTCGTTGAGAGAGTTGTTGCATTAGTGTTTGCATGAAAATCGACATCTTCGCATCCATCATTGCCACTAATGCCTTCAACCCTTCTTCGATCGATACACTAACCACAGATCTGAACGATGTTAAGCTTTCTTCTACGGATTTCTTAGATCCGCCATGACACCATCAAGTTTCTCCTTCAAAAGTTTTCACCATTTTCGTTGACGCTGCCGCCATGGATCGTAGTGGTCTGATACCAAATTGATAGGCTCCACTAGGGTTTGAAAGATAAATATATGATTTTAATAAAAAATAATAAGAAAAGAACAAAGATAGTGGCCACGTTCGAGAGGTGGATTGCACTCCCAAACTATTCGAGAGAAAGCCGCACTCTCCACAAAAGAGAGAATCTCTCAATCTTTCATATGTTCTCTCTCAAGATTCAACATCAAAAACCCGTAACTTCCTAGCACCATATAAATGCTAATCAGATTTTTACCAAATTACATAAATACCGTCAGACCCTAAAAATTATGAAAACACCCTGAACTTCCTCGAAGTTACAGATACATCCTTTTAGGGTGCAGCCTCATCAGTGTCGCTTTACACAAAACTACTTACAATATAATATTACATTCTAATGCTCCACCTCAAGCTAGAGCATGTCCATCAACTTGTCACAAATGAGCAGATACGAAAACCACCGAACCTTCTGTCAACAAATCTGCTAGATGATTGATGTATCATAATATTCCACATTTCATCTATATGTTTACACGTCGAAATGATTGCTTAAATCCCGATTTTATACGCTTTTACGCTGATAATTGGAACAATTTGACTTTAATAGAGTTTGGTTGTATTTCAAGGAATATCGAGCAATTCAGAGCATATTGGAGAGGAGAGCACGAACACCGATGCCGGAGCACCAGCGACGACGCATTGGACGACTCAAAGCCGCTGGAGAGCAAAGGAGGGAGCAAAGGAGGAGCAAAAGGAGAAGGAAAGGAGAGAAGAGAAGGAAAGAAGGAGAAAGAGAGAAGAAAGGAGTATGAGGTTTCCAGATCGCTCGGTTGAGCGGCTTCCCTACTCGACTGAGCGGCCTCCCTCTCTGACGAGCCAAAAAGGAGGCCATTCTCTGACCACTATGCTTGGTCGAGCAGTCTATCCCGCTCGACCGAGTGACATCAATTCCACTGAAGCAAAAGCTGAAGCCTCAAGAGGCGCCCGACCGAGCGCTAGTGCACGCTCGACCAAGGCCGCTTGGCCGAATGGAGTAGAAATAGCCAAAAGTGCAGATTTCATGACAGCCCTTCACTCTTTGAAGATCTGCTATCACCCGGGATTTTACAGTATCTTTCTCATATTTTCCCAAATAGTAGACTTCATAACGATTCCAACGCCTCCAAGAACGCACCAAACGGAGATCGGATGTGTCCTAGGAAATTTCTGCAAGTTGACAAATCTGTGTTGGAAACTGTGTAATCTGTGCTCGACCGAGCGCCTGTGCACAGCTCGACCGAGCTACCTGGGCTGCCAGACTAGGCCCATGCCGAGCTAAGGCTGTTTTAGGGGTTTCTTGGGGCTATATATATGTATTGATCAGCCTTTGTTGGGGGAGCTCGTTTTTGTGCTAGGAAACTATTTTTCGGAGACTAGGCCATGCCCTAAGCCCCCTCCTTGGTGATTTTGTACCGAATCGTCTACAAAGCTAAGCATTTCTTTCGTTAATCCTTTCTATTGCTTTCCTATTTGCTTTTGATGTTGATTGATATTGTTTCCTATATTTTGCCATGATTGAGTAGATCTATTACTAGGGTTACGGATGAACCTTAGGATTCTAGGGATTGGATGTTAGGTTAACCTTAGTTTAATGAATATAGGGTTGCTCTCTGGTAGTTTGAACATGGGTATTGGGGGATTAGCCCTAGGATTGGAGGATTACGAAAGTAGCTCCAAGTTCTAGGGCCGATCCCCACGAATCTGATTGGGGTTTAATGGTCATCTCATGGGGTTCGTGATCACGAGAGTGACTCGTACATTAGGGTTGATTACTAACCCACGATCCGCTAGCCGGTGACTACGAGAGTAGTCAGACTGCGAGAACCAACTGTAGAGTGGTACCCCATAGAAGAAAGGAGAGAAGAGAAAGAAAGAAGGAGAAACAGAGAAGAAAGGAGTAGGGGGGTTTCCAGATTGCTCGGTTGAGCGGCTTCCCCGCTCGACCGAGCGGCCTCCCTATCCGACGAGCCAAAAGGAGGCCATTCTCTGCCCACTACGCTCGGTCGAGCGGCCTACACCGCTCGACTGAGCGACATCAATTCCATTGAAGCAAAAGCTGAAGCCCCAAGAGGCGCTCGACCGAGTGCTAGTGCACGCTCGACCGAGCGACCAAGGCCGCTCGGCCGAGCGGAGTAGAAATGGCCAAAAGTGCAGATTTCATGACAACACTTCACTCTTTGAAGATCTGATATCACCCGGCTTTTACAATATTTTTTTCATATTTTTCCGAGATAATAGACTTCATAACGATTCCAACGCCTTTAAGAACGCGCCAAACGAAGGTCGGATGTGTCCTAGAGAGTTTCTGCAAGTTGGGAAATCTGTGCTGGAAACTGTGCTCGGGCATGCTGTAATCTGTGCTCGACCGAGCGCCTATGCATATCTCGACCGAGCTACCTGGGCTACCAAACTGGGCCCATGACGAGTAAGGGCTGTTTTTAGGGTTTTCTTGGGGATATATATGTATTGAGCAGCCATTGTTGAGGAGAACTCGTTTTGTGCTAGAAAACTATTTTTCGGAGGCTAGGCCACGCCCTAGGCCCCCTCGGTGATTTTGTATCGGATCTTCTATAAAGCTAAGTATTTCTTTCGTTAATCCTTTCTATTGCTTTCCCTATTTGCTTTTGATGTTGATTGCTATTGTTTTCTATCTTTTGCCATGATTGAGTAGATCTATTGCTAGGGTTAGGGATGAACCCTAGGATTCTAGGGATTGGATGTTAGGTTAATCTTAGTTGAATGAATCTAGGGTTGCATTATGGTAGTTTGAACATGGGTTTTGGGGGATTAGCCCTAGGATTGGAGGATTGCGAAAGTAGCTCTAAGTTCTAGGGCCAACCCCTACGAATCTGATTGGGGTTTAGTGGTCATCTCCTGGGGTTTGTGATCACGAGAGTGACTCGTACACTAGGGTTGATTACTAACCCACGATCCGCTAGCCGGTGACTACGAGAGTAGTCCGACTGCGAGAACTAGCCGTAGAGTGGTACCCCAGTCCGTAGATCACAAGAGTGGATACAGATCTGTGCTACAGGAACCAAGTGTTGAGCATAATGCACGCATCCCGTGCAAAGCCGACTGCGAAAGCACGGCTGTGCATGTAGAGGCGTTAGACGGGCGTGACAACGAAAGTCAAGTGCTCATTCTCATCTCCGGATGTGACACTCCTACCCGCATTCGTCGTTCGATGAAAGGATCCTTAACCTGTTATCCAAGCCTGATAGTCCTAGTGGGGATTCCCAACACCCTAGTGATATTTCCCTCGTTCATTTTCTCTTTGTTCTATTTGTTTTCGTTTATGTTTGATGTGACCTGCTGACTATGACACCATCACATTCCACATCAATCGTCATTATGACACTCCATAATCCACCTCCACCAATAAAACCCGAAGCCTAGACCAACCTAGGATCGATAGCAGTGTGACACAGTCTCCATGTGGATACGGATACCCGATCGCCAATATACATATACCGTGCGCTTGCGGTAAAACGACATCCATCCAGTGGTTCTAATTCCGGGGCCGATCAAGTTTTTGGCGCTGTTGCCAAAGAGGCGTTCCGCCATATTACCTATTCATAACAATTAGGTTGTTAGACTTCGAATAAAGAAAATGAAAAAAATATATATATAACACTTGAAAACTTATAAAAAGAAATAAAGTGAGATTTTTTCCCGCCACCATTTTATTATTCTCTTTTTCTTGTACCACTGGTATCTTTTCCAGGTTGTTTGTTTTTGACTATTCAGGTATAATGGAACAATCTTGGAAATATTCAGGCAAAGATTATTCAGCACAATATGAGGTTCCAATGAAAGAATACGAATATTATCCGCAGGACCCATACTAACAGATGGAAGGATACGACCACCACTCAGAGTGCTATGATTACCGCGAGTCTTGTGATGTAGAGGGACACACGCCCTACGAAAGCCGCATCTGCCTCTTGAGTCCTGATCATCCCATTAATTTGGCATTCAAACGGTTTGAGGTGAGCGTGTCACTTAATAGATCTCAGCAGAATGAGACCCTTAAGTTGCGACAAGAGGTCAATGAACTCTGCAGGCTCTTCAAGCTCACGAGCACTTAACATCACAGGCACACGAAGAACGCAGATTGGCTATGAGGAGTGATGATGACGTTCAGCTTGTGGGAGATGATTCACACCATTACATCAAGGATGAGAGCCGCGAAGGAAACAATGACATTGCTTCTGATGTCGTGCCCGAGCCGTCTCCCGTTCTTGAAACCTTTCCTTAGGTTGAGCAAAATGAGGACACATATATGGACCTATTGAGAAGCATCGTGGACGTAGTTCAATCCACTGGTCCATTGACAATAACGGCAAGTGATCCTTTTAAGCTTGCATTTCAAGATTTTATTACTCATCATCTCTCCTACAGGTAGAATCAGTGGTGAGGTATTTGCTCTTGTTGAGGGTAACAAGACACATTTCTACACTGTGGAGGAGATACCTGAGCCCACAACACCACCTACACCTACTATTAAGAAGGCCAAGCCACACCATCTAATGTCTCGAGTTCCAGGACGGAAACAAAGAAGTAGGCATAAAAAGGAGAAGAGGAAATTTACATTGCCTTCTATACCTGAGGAGCCAGAGGAGGAGGCCGAAGCAGCGTGTTGTGAGGTGGACGATGTCACCTCTGACGAGACAGTGAGCGATTGCAGTTACTTTTGATGAGACAACCGAGACGAGACACTCGGGGAGTATTGCTGCAGAGCTGGAGGTTACTGTTCAGAAGGAGGCCACAGAAAAGATTACACCGCCTTTGCCTTCCATTACCAGGGCGGAGCATCCGGCAGAGGACCACCCACCAGAGCTTACTGCTCCCACTCAGTGAGATATTTTTACACATTCCATTTCTGAATCATGTATTCCATTCGACAATTATTTTGATTCAGATATCTTTGACACGTCATACCTTTTGTAGCACACATACGATTATAGACCAGAGGTATGCTTGGATGTGTCACTGCTTGAGGAACCTGCCGAGGAGCACATTGAGGAGTCGCCTGATGCGACCCACACTCATACGCCAGAGTTGCCTGAAGGACCCAAAATGAACGACGAGAAATTGCCTGTCGTGGTACACGAGAGCAGAGATACATTTTCAGGGAAGTGTCAACCGTTTTTATCTTACATATTTCATTTGATGACTTTCTTTGGAAAATTTTTATTATGGCAAAAAATTATCCACATCAGATTGATGCGGTTTATCTTTTTCAGGGCACATGTGGAGTCTTTGGAGAGATGCTGGGAGCCGCATTGCTGGAATCTGATGGAGTCCGTAGAGACACGCACCTAGCAGAGCCACGTAAGGATCAGTTGGAGCAGTTGCCTGCACCAGCAAAGATACTGGATCCACCTTTTGCTACATGTGGTACCAATCCAATAGTGTAGCTGTAGTGTAGATTTTTATGCTTTAAATAAACACGAATCCTCTCGACAACGAGAGGACCGTATAGGATTTTTATGCTTTCCAAGTTTAATAAATTCACTCATATGATGGTTGCTCAATTATCTTTTGCACCACCCTATTCTATGATTTAATTGCCCACCCTTATATTACGGTGCTTACTTTGATTCTCCCCAATTTTTATGCCCATCTGTCCACATTGGGCACCATCTGACATAGCTTGGAGAGAGAAATTATTTTGTTGTGTAGCTCCCTATTTTACCGTTGTCCTCTATTCATATCATACACACATTGAGGACAATGTGACATTTAATCTTGTGGGAGTGCACAGTGCATATACTTTGCTTTGTCGTGATAAACACCTTAGAAACTTCTCTACTTCTGTCTTATATGCTTCATTTTATCATAGAGTATTGTGGATTTATTTTTTTTAAGAACTCTGATACCTCATTAGATTGGAGTTTAATTCCTTGATTAGATTATCATTGATAATATGTTTTTTCATAGTAGAATCCATATTTTCACAACCATATTCTTGAAACAGCTGAGCTTAAAATGAATGAATCGAAATTTGAAAATTAATTGAATCTTGCGTGATTTGATTGATAATTCTATTGCTTCATGAATGTTTAGTAATTCAAAAGAGATAAGATAACCCCACGACAACCAAAGTAGTGATAATTAGAATTCCTGAGGCCAAGCCATGTCTAGATTCTATGCTTTTTTCCCTTTTCTTTTGTACATAGCCAAATAAATGATTCTTGATCATGCTTTGCATTCCATCACGTTTATGTGAGCTTGCAAAAATCCCAAAAATATAAAAATCGAATAAATATCCTAAATAAAAGGTCCTTGGGGTTCCTTGTAACCCGATGCCCTAAGATAATCTAATCTGAGATGCATAGATCGCCTCTTGTACTTCATTGCGTTTACGCAAGTTTGCAAGATGAAACACCAAAAATATATCCAAAAGTACAAAAACAGAAAAAAAATTCCATATCTCTATCCTAATTTCTATTTAGAACAAAGGCATGGCAAAGTTGATGGGTTATAGGAGTCATGAAACGAGCGTAGTGTGGTGATTTCCTTCCCTTGATTGAATTTACTAACTCATTCTATGAAACTTAACAAAACACCACACAAGCTTGATGTTGTTTGATCATTACATATTATACTGCTTAAAAATGAGTTGTAGACATTGGATTCATTTCTGTGAACTTAGCATATTTCATGACAAACTATGATAGTATGTAGCTCTACTCTCATTTTATCGTTTATCGAGTGCATTACCTTTATTGAAATCCACAATATGTTCATTTGAGCGAGACTTAAGTATTTTGTGTGTTTGTGTGTTCTGATTATATATTAGTGTGTTCACGTATTCTTGTATCCGTGGGTTTATATATTTGCTGAGTTAAGATTGAGCCCCTTGTCTCCATCACACGCCATCGCCACACCTCTCTATTGTATTCCTCTCCTGTGTTCGCTTCTTACTGGTCTTTCTCGAGAACAAATAAGAGGTAAGCTTGGGGGATTTTGATGTGTCATAATATTCCACCTTTCATCTATATGTTTACACGTCGAAATGATTTATTAAATCCCGATTTTATACGCTTTTACGCTGATAATTGGAACTATTTGACTTTAAGAGCGTTTGGTTGCATTTCAGGGAATATCGAGCAATTCGGAGCATATTGGAGAGGAGAGCATGAACACCGCATTGGATGACTCAAAGCCGCTGGAGAGCAAAGGAGGGAGCAAAGGAGGAGCAAAAGGAGAAGGAAAGGAGAGAAGAGAAAGAAAGGAGAAACATAGAAGAAAGGAGTAGGGGGTTTCCAGATCGCTCGGTTGAGCGGCTTCCCCGCTCGACCGATCGGCCTCCCTCTCTGACGAGCCAAAAAGGAGGCCATTCTCTGCCCACTACGCTCGGTCAAGCGGCCTACCCCGCTTGATCGAGCGACATCAATTCCACTGAAGCAAAAGCTGAAGCCCCAAGAGGCGCTCGACCGAGGGCTAGTGCATGCTCGACCGAGCGACCAAGGCCGCTCGGCCGATCGGAGTAGAAATGGCCAAAAGTGCAGATTTCAGGACATCCTTCACTCTTTGAAGATCTGCTATTACCCGGGATTTTACAATATTTTTCTCATATTTTTCCGAGATAGTAGACTTCATAACGATTCCAACGCCTCCAAGAACGCGCCAAACGGAGGTCGGATGTGTCCCAGAGAATTTCTGCAAGTTGACGAATCTGTGTTGGAAACTGTGCTCGGGCAGGCTGTAATCTGTGCTCGACCGAGCGCATGTGCACAGCTCGACAGAGCTACTTGGGCTGCCAGACTGGGCCCGTGACGAGTTAGGGCTGTTTTTAAGGTTTTCTTGGGGATATATATATATATATAGGAAAATTTTCAAATGAGAACATTTCGCACCCTGCGAAAATGTTTTTAGTTTTTTTTTGAAATTTTTTTTCAAAATTTTTTTTTCCACCCTCATTATATGTTGTTAAACACCCTTCAAAAAATAATCGTTGAGAAATAATGTCATTTGGCCTTCGATCAAGGTATTTCATCAAATTCGCACATTTTGAGACCGTTAAATTTGTAACGGGTGGATAGATGCTCTAATCCCCAACGGGTTCACCCATTATTTTCCCTGGGATATATAATTGTATGGATTAAACATCAAAAAAAATAATTTTTGAAATTTTTTTTCAAAAAAAGATAAAAATCTTTTCGCACTGTGCGAAAAGCCTCTTTTTCGCAACCGAAGATCACTATATATATATGTATATATATATATATATATATATGTATATGTATATATATGTGTGTGTGTGTGTGTGTGTATTGAGCAGCCATTGTAGGGGGGAGCTCGTTTTTGTGCTACGAAACTATTTTTCGGAGGCTAGGCCACGCCCTAGGCCCCCTCCTTGGCGATTTTGTATCGGATCTTCTATAAAGCTAAGTATTTCTTTCGTTAATCCTTTCTATTGCTTTCCCTATTTGCATTTGATGTTGATTGCTATTGTTTCCTATCTTTTGCCATGGTTGAGTAGATCTATTGCTAGGGTTAGGGATGAACCCTAGGATTCTAGGGATTGGATGTTAGGTTAAATTTAGTTGAATGAATCTAGGGTTGCCTATGGTAGTTTGAACATAGGTTTTGCGGGATTAGCCCTAGGATTGGAGGATTGCGACAGTAGCTCCAAGTTCTAGGGACAATCCCCACGAATCTGATTGGGGTTTAGTGGTCATCTCCTGGGATTCGTGATCACGAGAGTGACTTGTGCGCTAGGGTTGATTACTAACCCACGATCCGCTAGCCGGTAACTACGAGAGTAGCCCGACTGCTAGAACCAACGGTAGAGTGGTACCCCAGTCCGTAAATCACGAGAGTGGATACGGATTTGTGGTACAGGAACCAAGTGTTGAGCGTAATGCACACGTCCCCGTGCAAAGACGACTAAGAAAGCACGGCTACGCATGTGGAGGCGTTAGACGAGCGTGACGATAAAAGTCAAGTGCTCGTTCCCATCTTCGAATG
This sequence comes from Scilla litardierei, assembly GCA_030789695.1. Classification (NCBI taxonomy): domain Eukaryota; kingdom Viridiplantae; phylum Streptophyta; class Magnoliopsida; order Asparagales; family Asparagaceae; genus Scilla; species Scilla litardierei. The sequence goes on along the minus strand of CM061137.1, from coordinate 9,106,708 downwards.
TGATACTCTTACCCGCATTCGTCGTTCGACGAAAGGATCCTTAACATGTTATCCAAGCCTGATAGTCCTAGTGGGGATTCCCGACACCCTAGTGATATTTCCCTCATTCGTTTTCTCTTTGTTTTCTTTTATGTTTGATGTGACCTGCTGACTATGACACCCTCGCATTCCACATCCATCGTCATTACGACACTCCATAATCCCCCCTCCACCAATAAAACCCGAAGCCTAGACCAACCTAGGATCGATAGGCAGTGTGACACCATCTCCATGTGGATACGATACCCGCTCGCCGATATACATATACCGTGCATTTGCGGTAAAATGACATCCGTCCCAGGGTTCTAATTCTGGGGCCGATCAATGATTCACTGAAGATATAAGTTTGAGCATCCAAAATCTGATTTTCAGTAACTCTCTAAATAACTATCTCTTAAAGTAGATAGCAATATACTTCAATATGCTTTGTACACTCATAAATGATGTAACGCCATGCTCCCGGGGAGCCGTCACAATTGAAACAAGTGTATGCTGGTCCTGCAGGTGCTAGTGAAGTCAATGTGGAACAGTTCACAAAGGATGAAAATACTCATAACTAAGCAGGTTAAAACAGTAAAAACTTCACTACAACTGGAAATACTCATATACAACATGGTAAGACAGCTCTCAACATGAAATAACAAGCAATAAAATCTACAGCTGAAACGTAAATACGATACTTACCTGATCCAGCTCAAGTCCCAATGTCCTGCACCAGAAGCTCTGACTCCTCGTGCTCATGCGTCTTCGTATGATCCTGTGCATCACCTAGTGGAGCAACAGAAGTCGCACCATTGCTCAATAGAGTAGACAATATCAAACCCAAACGACAGAAAAGTAACGGTGCACAAAAGGATATATGACAACTGTTATAATGGAATGGTACTAAGAAGTAACATGTTATGATAATCAAAATACCCATAAACTACTGTAAAGTGGTACTCATTAAGTGAATCATTATTAGGCCGTGACTTATGAGAGAGTGTGCGATGTACAACCCGAAGACCTTCTCAGACCGCAAGGGTGCGACCTTGGACCGAGTAATAGACTGCTCAGGATCCATTCAACCGGAAGTACATGAAATCTGCATCGTGTGATAGTATCGAGAACGATCGTGAAAGATCGTGGAATGGAAATCCTCCTAGACAGGGGCCAAAGAGCAGGCTCCAATCGTTCCCGCACTCTCACAATCATAATTTTCCCCAAAATCTGATGAGTCAAGCAGAATTAATCAATTATTAGTTTTAGTACAGTGAGGTTGTTCAATATTATGTAAACTGCGTAGTCAAAGGGAGAGGTCCATAGAGAAATAATCGAATGTAGCTACCAGACATGTCCAGAGTCAATCTCAATTCCACCGGTCATCGAGTATCGTGTCAGTATCGTGTTATCACAAGTAACATAACATGACTATGCAATTTAACACAATATTAAACTAGCATACTCAAGGAGATAATTAAATGACACGATAATAAAACTGGCATGGGATAACGCATGTATGTTTCTCATGTCAAGATATTCCAACTTGAACTGATATAAAAGAAGCAACACCAACTGTTCCATGTAATGAACCAAGAAACGAAGAAAATATGATAATTACTTGATAATGAAAAGCCTAAAAGTCAAGCTCATGAAGGCTCTAGAGATCTGAGCCAAAAATCTCAGATTCCAAGTAAACCATACCGGAACCCAAAACAACAAGCGAAGAAACCAGTCGAGCCCAACAATAACCCAGGGACCCAAGATAGCACGCAAGGGAAGCTCCAAACCTAACAACAAGCAAATAACCCAAAACAAGCAAATAGAGCAAGTCACAACCCAACAACAAGCAAGGAGAGGAAGCCGCAACCCAACAACAAGCAAGGAGGGCTGGCCGCAACCGCAATAAGCAAGGAGGGCTAGCCACAGCCCAAAGACAAGCAAGGAGGGCTAGCCGCAACCTGCAACACAGGAACCCCAAACAACCAACAACAAGGAAGCCCAAACCTGCAAGCAACACCACAACAACAAGGAAGCACAAACAACAAGTAAAGAAGCCACCCAACCCCACAACAACAACGGAACCCAAACTAGCAAGCAAGGGAACCCTAAACAACAAGGAAGAGAACCATCGAACCCAAACAACAAGCAAAGAAGCCCGTCATAACTCAACAACCAGCAAGAAACCCCAACCCGCAAGCAAGGAAGGACCAAACCCCCAATAGCCAGTAAGAAAAGCCTAAAACAGCAAGCAGAAGCCAGCCACAGCCAAACCGCAACCTAGGGAAGCCACCGAACCCATCAACAAGCAAAAGAACCCAAATCAGCAAACAAGAACATGCCCAAACCCTAAGCCGAAACCCCAAACAATAAGCAGAAAGCAAACCGCAACCAACAACCCAAAATTCCAAGACAGTAAGCAAAAGAGGCTGGAATTGAAATCGAAGGATAGTGGATAGAGTCTACCTAAAATCGCTGCCAAAGAACCAAGAAAATTAAGAATCGAGGCCCAAAATAGCAACAAAGGATTCAACCGATACCAAACATCAAGCAGAAAAGCCCAAGTTATAGCCATCAGTCAGCAAGGAGCCCCAAATCCGCAGCAATGGAAGTCATCGCAACCAACAATCAGCACGGAAGGGACATGCCGCAAGCAATAGGAGCCACCAACTCTGAAAACAGCAAGCGAGGGACTGATCGCAAGCAAGGGGAAGCCACGAACTCAATACAAGCAGCAGAAGGGCCAGCCGCAAGTAAAGAGAGCCATCGAACTCCAAAAACAGCAAGAGAGGGACTGATCGCAAGCAAGGGGAAGCCACAAACTCAACACAAGCAGCAGAAGGGGCAGACGCAAGCAAATAGAGCCATCGAACTTTGAAAACAGCAAGGCAACCTCAAACTGCAAAGGAGAAGCCATCAAGGAGGAGAGGGCAAATAAATAGTCACCGAAGCAACCCCAGAGGACGAAGGCACGAAGAGAAGTACGGAGGGTCTGAGGGGGCTGCTGCGTCAAAGGACGAATGGGCGGGATGGGCGCTGCTGCCGCAGGAGAGGACAGAGGGGTGGGGTTGCCGCTCGCAGCAAAGGATGAGAAGGGGTCCGCTGCTGTCGAAATGATGCGACGTCGTCAAAAATGCCCTAGCGATGGCGGGTGGCAGCGGCTGAGAGAGAGAGAGAGAGAGAGAGAGAGAGAGAGAGAGAGAGAGAGAGAGAGATGGAGATGCGAGTTCGGAGAGGCCCGCAAGGCTTGGGCTTTGCTGCGAACGAGAGAGAGAGAGAGAGAGAGAGAGAGGGAGCGTGCACGTCGAAGAAGCCCTAAGGCTCGGGGGCGCTAAGAAATGAGAGGGGGAATTTAATGAGCCCGGTGGGCTAGGGCCTCTGAGTGGGCCAAGGAAAAAGAATAAAAATAAAAATAAAAATAAATGAGAGAAGAAATGGACCATCACATTCCACACACGTTAGAAAAAATTCCGTCCTTGAAATTCTCATAAGGTAAATCGAGTCAGTAGAGTATCGCACTTCCTGCCTGCTCTACACTGTTCATGAAGTGATTGCACGGACCTGCATGGGCCGCTACTTGTAACACCCTGCTTCCCGGGTGCCGTCACAGTTGAAACAAGTTTATGCTGGTCCTGCAGGTGCCAATGAAGTCAATATAGAGCAGTCCACAAAGGATGAAAATACTCATAACAAAGTAGGTTAAGAACAATAAAAACTTCACAACGGGAAATACTCATATACAACATGGTACGACAACTCTGAACATGAAATAGCAAACAATAAAACCTATAACGTAAATACGATACTTACCTACAACCAGCTCAAGTTCCAATGTCCTGCACCGAAAGCTCCGACTCCTCGTGCTCAGGCGCCTCCGTAAGATCTTGTGCGTCACTTAGTAGAGCAACAGAAGTCACACCATTGCTTAATAGACAATATCAAACCCAAACGACAGAAAGTAATGGTGCACAAAAGGATATATAACAACTGTTATAATGGAATGGTACAACGAAGTAACATGTTATAATAATTAAAATACCCACAAACTACTGTAAAGTGGTACTCATCAAGGTTTTAGGTCTCGGTTTCGGTCTCGGTATCGCTCTTCCCAAAATTTAGGTTTCGGTATCGGTATCGTCCGTTTCGGTGGTTTCGGACGGTGGTTTCGTTTCATCGGTATCAGTAATTTCAGATACTTAAAACTCTATTAAATACTATCAAATATTATCAAATATTAGCACAAATACTTTTTTACTAGTTACACATTTTGTTAAAAGTATTATGCTAAATATATTACATTTTTTTGATCAACATGATTGAAAATAAATGAGAATGGCAAGCTTTTGAATAAATGGAAGGGTTTGGTGGCTGAAAATGATAACTTTGTAAATAAATGGAAAACCTTTAGTGGCTGAATGTCAAGCTTGTAATTAAATGGAAAGCCTTTAGTGGCCATGAGGTACGTCCATCTCTTCGTTTCTTCTTCTTTTTTGGATTTTGGTGATGTTTCCTCCTCCTCTTTCTTTTTGTTTTCATTTTTTAAGTTTCAGTCGGTATCGGACAAGTTTCGGCCGGTATTGGCCAATACGGCCGAAACCCTGGCCGATACGGCCGAAACCCCGACCGATACGGCCGAAACCCCGGCCGATACCGACGAAACCCCGGCCGATACGGCCGAAACGGCCGAAACCGAGAACTGACGTGTGGTTTCGGACAGGTCCCCTCCGAAACCGATCCGAAACGGCCGAAACCGGTCGGTTTCGGCCGAAACCTAAAACTATGGTACTCATTAAGTGAACCATTACTATGCCGTGACTTATTATAAAGAGTGCGATGTGCATCCCGAAGACCTTCCTAGACCGCGAGGGTGCGACCTTGGACCGAGTAACAGACTACTCAGGATCTATTCAACCAGAAGTACACGAAATCTGCAACGTGTGATAGTATCGATAACGATCATGACAGATCGTGGAATGGACATCCTCCCAGACAAGGGACAAAGAACATGCTCCAATCGCTCCCGCACTCTTACAATTACAAGTTTTCCCAAAACCCGGCTAGTCAAGTAGAATTAATCAATTATATTTTTAGTGTCATGAGGTTGTTTAATATTATGTAAACTACATAGTCAAGGGTGAGGTCCACAGAGAAATAATCACATGCAACAACCAGACATGTTCAGAGTCAATCTTAATTCTACCAGTCATCCAATATTGTGTAAATATCGTGCCATCACAAGTAACATCCAGAACTACGCAATTTAACACAATATTAAACTAGCATGCTCAAGGAGATAATTAAATGACATGATAATAAAGCTGGCATGTGATAAAATAAGTCATGGATGTTTCTCATAACAAGATATTCCAACCTAAACTGATATAAAAGAAGCAACACCAACTGTTCCATGCAACTAACCAAGAAACGAAGAAAATATGATAATTACTTGATAATGAAAAGCCCAAAGGTCAAGCTCATGAAGGCTCTAGAGATCTGAGCCAGCGGGATCATATTCCAAGTAAACCACACCGGAACCCAAAATAACAAGCGAAGAAACCAGCCGAGCCTAACAATAACCCAAGGACCCAAAATAGCATGCAAGGGAAGCTCCAAACCTAACACCAAGCAAAGAAACCAAAACAACAAGCAAATAGAGCAAGCCACAACCAATAACAAGTAAGGAGGGCAAGTCGCAACCCAACAACAAGTAAGGAGGGCAAGCCGCAACCCGCAATAAGCAAGAATGGCTAGCAACAACCCAACGACAAGCAAGGAGGGCTAGCCGCAACCCGCAACAACCCAAGAACCCCAAACAACCAACAATAGCAAGGAAGCCCAAACCTGCAAGCAACACCGACACAACAACAAGGAAGCCCAAACAGCAAGTAAAGAAGCCACCCGACCTCACAACAGCAAGGGAACCCAAACTCGCAAGCAAGGGAACCCCAAACAGCAAGGAAGATAACCGCCAAACCAAAACAACAAGCAAAGAAGCCCGTTGCAACTCAACCAGCAAGGACCAAACCCCCAACAGCCAGTACGAAAAGCCCAAAACAGCAAGCAGAAGCCAGCCGCAGCCAAACCGCAACCTAGGGAAACCACCGAACCCATCAACACGCAAAGGAAACCAAATCAGCAAACAAGAACATGCCCAAACCCTAAGTCGAAACCCCAAACAATAAGCAGAAAGCAAACCGCAACCAACAACCCAAAATCCCAAGACAGTAAGCAGAAGAAGGCTGAAATTGAAATCGAATGATAGGGCATAGAGTCTACCTAAAATCGTAGCCGAAGTACCAAGAAAATTAAGAACCGATGCCTAAAATAGCAACAAAGGATTCAGCCGATACTAAACATCAAGCAGAAAAGCACAAGCTGCAACCATCAGTCAGCAAGGAGCCCCACATCCGCAGCAAGGGAAGTCACCGCAACCAACAATCAGTAAGAAGGGACAGACCGCAAGCAAGAGGAGCCACTGAACTCTGAAAACAGCAAGAGAGGGACTGATCGCAAGCATGGGAAAGCCACGAACACAACACAAGCAGCAGAAGGGCCAGCTGCAAGCAAAGGGAGCCATCGAACTCCGAAAACAATAAGGCAACCCCAAACCGCAAACGAGGAGAAGCCATCAAGGAGGAGAGGGGAGATAAATATCCACCGAAGCAACCCCAGAGGACGAGGGCATGAAGATGTTACAGGGAAGGATGGAGGGTGTGGGGGGGCTGATGCGTTGACGGACGGAGAGGTGGGATGGGCGCTGCTGCCGCAGGAGAGGACAGAGAGGGGTGGGGTTGCCGCTCGCAGCGAAGGACGAGAAGGGGTCTGCTGCTGTCGAAACGACGCGACGTCGTCAAAAATGCCCTAGCGAGGGCTGAGAGAGAGAGAGAGAGAGAGAGAGAGAGAGAGAGAGAGAGAGAGAGAGAGAGAGAGAGAGAGAGAGAGGTCCACGAGGCTTGGACTTCGCTGCGAACGTGTGAGAGAGGGAACGTGCGCATCGAAGAAGCGCTAAGGCTCGGGGGTGCTGAGAAATGCGAGGGGAATTTAATGAGCCCGGTGCGCTTGGGCCTCTGAGGGGGCCAAGGAAAAAGAATAAAAAGAAAAAGAAAAAGAAAAGAGAGAGAGAAGAAATGGGCCATCACAAATGATATAATTATCTGCAATATTGATCGCTACTTTGTTATCATTATATAACCACATTGCTGTTTGAACTATGAACTAGAGCTCATGCATGAGGTCCTTAATCCAATCAATTTACATGCAACATATGCTATATCTCAAAACTCTAATTCGGTGCTTGATCAGGACACTACACCTTGCTTCTTACACTTTCATGCTACAAGGTTACTACCATTACACACATTAACATGTGATTGAATTCCAATTAATAAGCAACACTATCTAATTAGCATCCGAAAAAACCAGCCCCCCTAATTATGCCCACATTCTTCCTTTAGGTGCACCCTTTAAATAATGAAGTATATAGGGTGCATCCTACTAATGACTTATACATGACATAGACATAACCTGTTTAACTAGAATCAATGAATATGCAATATCAAGCTAAGTTACCGTAGGGTAGTTTAATTTCCCTTCAAGTCTCCTAAAGTGTTCTGGATCATCCAACGGCTCTACCTATCTGATAACATGGAATTCAGATCCAAAGGAGAGGTAGCTGACTGAAAACTTGACATCCATATCTCTGACAATATATCCAAGATATACGCTTGTTGTAACATAATTGCTCCTTTAGACTTCGTTATGCTAAGGTCGCACAATAGTCAAAGATCATTAGTCTAAAAGCTTTAGCAAGATGCCGTCAATGCATTGATTCCATCAACATCATCCCCAGTAATCATAGTATTATCGATATAAAAAATCGACAGGATGCACTTTCTTTGATACATCAGAAGAAGACCAAGTGTATTTCATCCGAGCAGAATGCAGTCTAAACTCCTAAAAAAACTGCAGCAAATCACCCAAAACACATTCGTAGGGACTACTTTATGCCAAAAAGTGCTTCAGCCAACAAACTTTCCTTAACCTATTGAGCAACAAACATAGGTGGTTGTTCCATGTGCACCTATACTAAGCAGGCATAATCTTGATATCAAGTTGATGCAAAGGCCAGTGAGTGGTCTTTAATTAAATGAAAAGTCCCATAAAAGGCATACTCACCAGTGCAGAGACCTGATCATGATAATCCACTCACTATAATGAGAATATCCCTTGGCTATTAACCTAGATTTTAGATACGCAATTGTGCTATCAGGATTGAGCTTGCTAGTATACCCTTATAACTTATTGATATCTTTCCTGGTCGAAGAGATTCCAAATCCAACATACCATTGTGTTGAAATGCTGTAATTTCCCAGAAGAGAGGAATTCCCACTAGGCCCAAGTGTGTGCGGGCTAGTCAACTCTGTTTCTCTTAGGATTTTTGTAAAGCGGGGCATGACAGTAACACACATAATTCTTCTACTATAAATATAAATAAAACACAAAGAAGAAATGGCTGATCAAGTGCTTCTCAATCTTTTTATCTTCATTATTATTTTCACTCTTCTAACAACAATTATTTGTAAAAGTATATCTTACGGGGAGAAAAAGAAGCAGAATCCACTCTGCCGATAATTTAAACCAGATTACTAGAAATGCTTGTTTTGTTATAGCTGTCAACCATACAATAAGAAGCCATGAAAATTTAAAATTCATGAGAATAAAGTTTAGTTATGCATATTTATTGACATGCATCTAGAGCACTTCGCAATATAATTCAATTAAAGATGACTTCTTAAACATACATACCTTCTACTGCATCTTGCGAAGTAGGGGAATGTGCACACTGGTCAATCCAAAACTGCAAACGGTCGTCGGCAATGTCCTCCTCTAAACCATGATTCTTGACTCTTCTCCAGAAATAAGTTAGCCAAGCCTGTAAATAATCATCAGCCTGACAGAGGGCCATAAATTTTTTACACTCTCATAGTCTTGTACTACATAATCTCTCCTTTTTTTGACAGGAAAAGGCTTAGATTATGAGGATGATGGTGACAATGAGGATGATGCTAACCACACGTGTTAGTCAGCATTATTAAGACCGTATCTAGTACAACAGCTGCATTGAAAGTTGAAACTATTTTTTCCCTTTCTATTACACAAGTAAACAACCTCTTAAGGTCAGTAACTACACAGAAAATAAACTTGTGAGTAAAAAGTTATTCCCAAGACATTATTTGGTAAACCTGACATTCTCATAACACGGTTAGACAATATTTAAGGTGTCCGTCACATGAAAATATATACACGGTTAAGTCAACAGATACACATTTCAAACAACTAAACATTACCATGCTCACAATAGAGATGAGAGACTAGATGATAATAATGTTTTCCATGGGGAGGTCTGTAATGGCGTATAGATGAATGTGTGCAAGTAGATATGATGGCTATTTGTGGGAACGGGTGGTCTTTGGTGGCATCTTGTGAAAAGTTGAAGCTTGTAACGGGAAGAGAGTGGAGGCCTCCTTAGTAACAAAATCTAGAAAAATCTATTAAGAATGCGAAATATAGTCTGTTATCCTAAAAACAACCTTCTCACACCGAGATGAGTTTATTCATTGTGACCAATATCAAATGCAAAACACTAAATTTGCAGTAATTGACTTGTCCCAAGAATTTTCTTTCTTTTTACCCCACATCAAGAAGTCATGAAGGATATTCTGAATGGCAGCATTATGGATAAAATAGTAATAAGTAGTAATAAATTATCATTCTACAACAAGGTGACAAAAATAACATGCTTGTCAAATATTCACTTAAATTCTACAACAAGGTGAGCGGGTGGTACATTTGAGATTCGAAGAACGTTTATGGATTGATTTGTATGTCTTTCAAATTTACCTCTAAAAGAGTTGTATCCAGGGATTAAAGTAAAAAGTTCAAAACATTGACTCGTTCCATATGATGGCCATTATAACATGCGTGAAACATCTAACTATGCGCGGTTTAAAAAGACATATGACCCTTGTGACTCATATCACTCTTGCGGTAATGATGTATATAGAAAACATTGCCATTCAATGGTCGATTTTTGTAACTTTCTATTCATCAAAATACTGGCGATCTAAGCAATGCAGACACAAAAATGTAATATAAGGCTAACTATATGCCATACGGTTAATTTGCAACAATAATGATGTAATTATGCGCTGCTAAAGTTCAATAACATTGTAATGACACTTAATTAGTTGATCCACTTATTCATGTATTTTATAAAAAATTTCAAGTAACCTCTTGTTGCGGCCGGAAATTGGAGTAAGGGCAATTGGGTAAAATAACAATGAGGGGGTGTTTGTCTATTTAAAGGGGGTTGAGCCGGCCCTAATTCTTATGCGAAAATTGAGAGAGTATTTTATTTTATCCCTTAGATTAATTGTATTAGGATTTCGGCTTTTCCCTTAGGTTAAGAATCGTCTCCTAGTTATTAGTTAGCGAGTAGATTATTGTATTAGGGTTCCCTTTTAATTGTGAGATCTGAAATTCCAATAAAAATCCCATTTTTATCTTCAAATCCCTAGCGGATCGCATCAAATTGGTATCAGAGCGGTTGATCCATGGCGAACACGCGAGCAACGGAGCGGATTGAAGTCTTGGAAGGGAAAGTTGAGCGGATTGAAGCCCAAATCAGTAAGGATTTCATCGATCTAAGGAAAGAAAATGCGGAGATGGCCGCGGAGATCCGGAAGGAGATGAAGGAAAATCAAGAGAAGACGGAGGCCAAGATGGCGGAGATAAAAGCAAATCAAGGGAAAACGGATGCAAAACTCTCGGAATTGATGGAGGCCATAGCGGCGTTGACCGCTCATCTTATCCCAAAAGCGGATCCGAGCACAAAGGAGCCACCTTTGGCGAAGGACAAGGGTAAAAAGACAATTTTTTTGGAAGACGAACCGGATCTAGACGACGATGGAGGGTTTGACCAAGGAGACAACGCGTGGGGGATCCACCAAGACCACGCGCCGCCGCGCCGCGACGACACAAACCCTTGTGGGGGAGTTCCGGCCAACCGGAACACCCCAGGGTGGCCGCCGGCCCCCCAGATGCATCTGGGGGGGCCGGCGAACCCCCTGGGGGGCGGCGGCAGGCCGCCAGGGCCTTGGGAGGGGCGGCCGCACCTGCCGCCCCCCAGGCGGCCTCGGCGGACTCAGCCGCCGCCGCCTGGGGCCCGCCGGCCCACTTCCAGGGCCGGCCGGCCCAGGCGGCGGCCTGGGGGGCCTCGGCCGACCCCAGAGGGGGGATCTGAGGCCCGCCCGACCCCTGGGGGGCCCACTGGCCCCCCAGGACGTTCGACAGTTGATTCCGCAGGGTCCCCGACCCCCGGGGGCCCCACCCGAGGTTCGTGGAGCGCAATTTGGGGGTTTTCAGACTTTTGGGGGACCCGGCGGAGGATTGCAGCAGGGTGGAGGGCCCCACCAGATCACAGGAGGCCCGTCGACTCAGCCCCCACCCTTTGGGGGAGTGACGGGAGATTGGAGAGCGTACCAGGATCCTCCAGGAGGCCACCAGGCGGAGTTTGGACACCATCAGGGCGACTGGCAGGGGCACGGAGCAGAGGGAGGCTACCGTGAGCGGGATGAGGCGTATGTTCCAGACATGCGACAGGGATACCAGCACAGGGGAGGATTCCAGCCGCAGGAGAGAGGTGGATTTGCTGGCGAGAGGCGTCTGAGGAAGCTGGAGGTGCCTGTTTTTGAGGGAGGCGACCCAGACGACTGGCTGTACCGGGTGGAGAGGTACTTGGAGGTGACCGCTGTCCTAGGGGAGGATTGGCTACGGGCGATAGGGGTCTGTCTGGAGGGAGAGGCTTTGGGCTGGTTCCGTTGGACTGATCAGCAGCGGCCTTTTCAGACTTGGGCTGAGTTTACGACGCTCTTGACAGAGCGGTTTGGAGGAGGTCCGGCTGGCGGTGTGTTCGAGAGGCTGTACTCGCTGAAGCAGGAGGGGAGCGTGGGTGATTACATCAAGAAGTTCGAGTCGCTCTGCCACCGAGTTCGGGGAGTCTCTGAGGAGTCCCTGGATGGCTGTTTCATGAAGGGGCTGAAGCCCACGGTGCGGTCGGGGCTGAGACAGTTCGAGCCCGTTGGGTTGCGGGGGATGATGACACTGGCCAGAAAAGTAGAGGATCACCAGGAGACAGAGCGGAGGGCCCGCGGAACGTGGGGAGGCTCTACCTTTTGAGGTCCGGATCCTGGAGGGGGGCAAAAGGGGGCCGCAGGAGGTGCAACATTCACTGACGGTACAGTGGTTACCAAGGAGAAGGGAATGGATCTACGACCGGGGGGACACACACGAAGAATGACCGAGGCAGAGATTCGTGACAAACGGACCAAGGGCCTGTGTTTCAAATGCGACGAGAAGTTTACTCCTGGGCACCGGTGCGGAAATCGTACTCTTCAGATCCTGATAGTGAATGACGAAGAAGAGGGAGAAGAGAGTGTGATCATGTTGGAAGCCGGCGTGGACGATGATCAGGAGCACCTGCACTTGGAGTAGCTGACCATACCCTTCACGCACCACCTTGAGGACAAGGTGGTTTTTCCGGGGCGGAGTAGTGTTGCGGCCGGAAATTGGAGCAAGGGCAATTGGGTAAAATAACAATGAGGGGGTGTTTGTCTATTTAAAGGGGGTTGAGCCGGCCCTAATTCTTATGCGAAAATTGAGAGAGTATTTTATTTTATCCCTTAGATTAATTGTATTAGGATTTCGGCTTTTCCCTTAGGTTAAGAATCGTCTCCTAGTTATTAGTTAGCGAGTAGATTATTGTATTAGGGTTCCTTTTTAATTGTGAGATCTGAAATTCCAATAAAAATCCCATTTTTATCTTCAAATCCGTAGCGGATCGCATCACCTCTCTACATGTTTCTATTGTACCAAGTATGTGTTTTGCAACATTTCTTTCAAGCATGATCGACATTCCATCAATTAATTAAAATGCCCATGAAAAATATTTCTAGCTAACTAAGATGTTATGTAATTACAGTCTACTTTTTGGAAATATATGTAAGTCACTCAATATCTATAGTCTGATTGATAGAGAACGAGTTTGAGAATGAGTTCAATTCGAGAAGTCTCTTATTTATTTGATAGAGTTTGAGCCCCAGGAGAATTCCTATTAGTTTGAGTCTTTTTGTTATTTTAAGAGTTCTAGTTATTTGAGTCTTGTTGTTATTTGAGTTTAGGCCATTGTAGAATTTCTAGTCCTAATCAATTTTGGAGAGTCAAGTTGTAAGACTATATAAAGGCCACAAACTTCTTAGTTTTTAAAAATAAAGAATTCAACGAGAAATAGTTTCTGGTGTAAACTTTTTAGTTTCTTCACAAATTAAATCTTTTGCATTGGTGTCCAAGAGCGGGCTTGATTGTCTGGGCGAGAGGTCTAAAGAATCTCCATGTGCGAGTCGGTGATTGAAAAATTTTCGGAGTGCGATATTCAAAAATTTATCAAATCTCTAATCTACTTCTTCCCCAAATTCTCCCCACATTCATTCCCGCTCCGTCCTGCGTCAAATTGATATTAGAGCAAAACTGGTTTGTTTTTTTTGACTTTTCTTCTCTTTTCCTCCAAAAAAATTTCTTTTTAGTTAGATTCAAAAAAAGTTAAAAAATCTAAAAAATCGTTGAAAACCGATCTCCGCCAACCACTACCGCTCCCATTGCCTTCATCGACATATCGTGCAACTCAGGTCTCTAACTCCATCGACAAAGGGTCACTGCGCCATCATCCGCCATCCTCCAGAGCCGTTCGAAGCTTACCACCGTCCATAACAACCCCTAGGACTGCCACCGTTGCCTCCATGACCTTCTTTCATCGTCGTCGACGCCATCTGCATCACCACCACCGTCGCCATAGAACTCTAGATCTGCCACGCCTCCAAGTTCGATGCATCGCTGGTGCCATCACTGGCAATGCCCGGAGCCAATGACCCCCCCTAAAACCGATCACCACCACAAGGCGAATGCATCTTAGCAAATTGGGTGAAAAATTATGCCGGAGTTGTCGAAAAACACCGTCAGAGCAAATTGCACGGCAAAATGACGCTGGAGTTGTCGGAAAACACCGTCAACGCCACTTGTGTGACGAGCTACAATACCGGGTCGATCGAGCCGGTCCCGATCGAGCCGAGCTGTTGACCCGTTGAAGACGCGGTTCAATAATGCGACTTGTGGTTTTCTGAGAAATTTCAGCGTATTTCAAATGTATTTTAGCGTACTTTGGTGATTTCTCGAGCTTTTTGCGTGAAATTTTCAGTCATGATCATCTGAATTTAAGCTCTACAAGTTCTACATGCCGTGCACGATACAAGAAAGCTGATTTGTACTCCATGTAATATCTAATTTAATCAAATTCTTCATTGTTAAATTCCAAAAAATCTTTTATTTGATTTTGTTTAGATCAATCGATATCATTGTATTGCATATTTTCTACTTTCAATTTGTGCGCTGCATCAGCATATTTAGGTTGCATTTTATCATATAGATTTGAACTTTAGGATCAGACATGTATGATAATGCAATTCAAATGCTAGAAAATAAATTTTAAAAATATACCTAGAACTGAAAGACGACATAAATTATACAGAAGAGCAACTATAAGCCATAGAAAATAAATTGACTAATGAACAAAAATTTGATAAAATTTGACATGAAATTTAAAGAAAAATATTTACCACCTACTTAAAGAAAACACGTACTAGCAAAACTGAACGATTTACGTCAAGAAAGCATGATTGTTGAAGAGTGCAAGACTAAGTTCAACGACCTATTAGTTTGGAGTGAAATACAAGAAGATAATCTATATACTCGTGCAGGGTTTTGTCCTGGATTAAAAGTGGACATTAGGCGTAAGATGCATCACTAAATTATAGATAATGTACATCAAGCATTCCACTTAGCTTTAAATTTGGAATCAATTAAAGCACCCAGAGATAGGGAGCCTATTTTGAAAGCCAGTGAGCAAACTTAAGTGGTCAAATGATAATACGACTAAATCTAAAACCAATACCGTTAAAGAGATAAATGAAAATGCTAATGTTGAATAACCACAACAACAAATGTCTCATCATAAGAGTCTCACGTCCTTAGAGTCTAGCTTTGACCTTATTCCTAATACATTCCATGAGCATATTGTATATGATTTGAGTCCTGATAAAACTTTTGCTATTAAAAATGATAGTCACAAGTCTGCAGCATAATCAAATAGAAAGTTACATGAATTTATAGTTATGTATGACGAAAAGATTATCGTTAGCCCAAAGAAGTTCGTATTAGAACCAACGAAAAAACTTTGCATACATCATACAAGTTCTCGACGAGCTTTACTGAGTGACAATCCTGATGAGACTGAGTCAAGTTTTTCACGGAAGCTTGAGGAGATTGAGCACATCAAGTTTGTCATCCCATATTCTCCATATTCCATTAGCAAGAAGGTTCTATATGCTTTTATTTCTTTTGCTATTTGGGAGAATTTTTCAGAAGATGTTCGTATACAGATCCAGCTCTTATTATACTTCAAAGTTATCTTCTCCACATATAAAGGATTAATGATTTTTACTCAGTTATGCTATTCCTATCGCCATTCACCAGGTGGTGAAGTTTTTAAGCCATGGAGAATGATAGAGAGCAAGTTCGAGAAGGAGTTCAATTCGAGAAGAAGTCTTTTATTTATTTGATAGAGTTTGAGCCATAGGAAAATTCCTAATAGTTTGAGTCTTTTTGTTATTTTAAGAATTTTAGTTATTTGAGTCTTTTTGTTAGTTGAGTTTAAGTCATTTTAGAATTTCTAGTCCTAATCAGTTTTAGAGAGTCAAGTTGTAAGCATATATAAATGCCACAAACTTTTTAATTTTTTTAAATGAAGAATTTAATGAAGAATAGTTTCTGGTGTAAAGCTTTTAGTTTCACCACAAATTAAATATTTTACATTGGTGTGCGAGAGTGGGCTTGATTGCCTGGGCAAGAGGTCCGAAGAAGCTGCACGTGCGAGGCGTGCAAGTCGGTGATCAGAAGATTTTCAGGGTGCGAGATTCGAAAATTTATCAAATCCATAATCTGCTTCTTCCCCAAATTTTCACATCTCTTCTCGCTTCCGTCCTGCTTCACTGATACTACTCATACATATCTCTGGATACTTTTCATGAGCCGATATCAAGATTGAAACAAACATTTCAAACCTTACAACCGACTCTAATATCTTAAATGGATCATGGTGCCTTCATGTTGATGATGAGAAATTTGAAGGTGATATAAATACTCTAGCAACTTTTGGATGAGGACAAGTTCAAGAATTATCTCTTTCTTAATAACATATCAACGAGGAAAATGACAAACGTGGTTTCTTGTTTCATCCATAGTAGAGTTTCCTTGGGAAGAGTATGATAATGCAATTAAAATGGAATGGTCAATGACTCAACAAAGTAAAAATTCAATATATATTTCTAAACAACCTTAAGACAGTGTCATGTTTCTTGAATGATAATATTTTGTGTCACAAAGTAGTATTTTTTGAAGGACTACCCGACTTTCCTACTGTAGTATTGCTAGCGTCTTGCACCATAGACTCCAGAAATGCATGACACTGCAATAGATAGTTATATGCCACCATCTCCATCTGTATTATGATGGAATATATATGATGCCGATCTAATAGAATCAACATAGCATATGTTTCTCTTGCATATATTCTTAATATCATGCAAACCAAGTCAAGACTTCGAGCATTTAACAAAAGCTATGAGAAAATAAGAGAATATATACCTGTTTGAAGAGCACGTCTTCTGATTCCTCTTCACTCAATTCTGTAAGCAAATGTAATGGCAGGTATAACATTAAGAAGAAGTCGTCTCAAAGATTTTTAAAGAAAGAACAAATGGATAAGTGGGAATATCTGAAGACAACCATTGTAACTGCTTGAGTGGAAGAAAGTTTAGAGAACAAACCAAATGCTTCTATAGGATTAGAACCTTCCATGGAAACATCTGCACCTACAATAATGGAAGACAATGTAAATTCTTCTTAATAAAGTACACTGGTGTCATTATTAATGCTAGAATGAATAAAAGTCATAACAGAAATAATAAAAACTAAAGTTGCAATTTGGCCACCATTTTTTTCATTTCATTTTTTTCATTTTTTTTTTCATTTTTTGGTTTTTGTTCCAGGGGGACGCAAATGTAGTAGTTTGAAGTTTATTGACATAGATATAGAAATACAAGACCACATTATAAGAATTTATGATGACTGCCCAGAAATAGGGCAAGAAGGATCAGTGTGAAAAAAAAAACTTCTAGGAGGTTACTATAATGATCAATGCATAGATAAAGGAACCTACTGCCATGACACTTGCAAACCTGGTTAGATTAAGTCTACAGACTTAACTGTCGGGTGGTCTTGCAACGACTAGGACTGACAATGAAAACCTTCTTCAGTCTTGTAGAAAGTTTTTCATTGTTCTCAACCTCATAGTCAACAACATGGAGATATCTATTACTCTCCAAACCAATAACAGATTCAAGGGATGAGATCGGTGGGTGGCATTTAATTCATTGGCCAAATTCTGTAGTAATCAATGATGTAGTTATACAAGTGAAGGCGTCCATTATGCAAGGGGAAAAATCATACACAGAACAAAATGAACGTGAAAACAACTGGTAATATTGCCATTATATCCCTCATTATATCCCTAACAGGGAAAATAGCCGGTCATTCTTGCTTTCTAATCTTTTAATAGTCAAGTATCCAAGCCAGAGGTTACTTTAAAACGAACGGTGATATAAAGCTGACTGTCTGGTATATGGGTGACAGGGATGTGGAAGCTTTAAGGTTTTTTCGCTGGAGAAATTAGGATCCAAAGGAAAATATAAACTAGGAATTTGAAGAACTTGGGGAATGACAAGATAAACGAGGTTTAGAGATAAATAAATAATAATTAGAAAACAACCATCGAGCCTCACCCCCAAGTGACTCACTTCCTCATTCTTGTACCTCACATGGAAAGTGATACATTGGATTGGTTCCTTGCAAATCATAACGTTTACAGACTTAAATTTTTATTCATTATTCCAATTTCATTTACAATGAAAGATATAACTGTCTTTATTTAGAAAAACGAAAACTAAACCTTAAGAAAACTAGTCCTATTATTCTAACTAGATTTTAAAAAAAAAGAAACTTGCATTTTGTAAATAAGACTACAAAAGACTCAACCTTAAATTTAAACATAAAATCTTCTCCTTATGCAATTAAGATTCCTCCAAGTGATCGAATTCGCACCGAACTCTAAAATATTGTTGCACTCGCATTTGTTAATGATTTGTTCTGCATCAAACCACCCATGTTCGAGACAACTCAACCTTAAATTTTGAAATAGCGCAATACAATGAAACTTGAACCGGGAGTAACAATGAAAAAAATGGACATGCAGTTTTAGGGGTTTTGCGGTTGAGAAATTAGGTTCTACATGAAAATCTAAAATAGGAATGCAAAGGATTTCAGGAAGACCACGATAGCCCAATGTTAAGTATCACTATAAGATAATTAGAAGATAAAATTCAAGACTCACCCATTCTCACCCATTCGCGCACCTCGCATGCAAAGTGAGTCAAAGATTGGTTCCTCGCGACCCATACAGGTTACAAACTTACAGTATTATTTATTAATACATCTCCATTTACAATGAAAATCATAAATGCCTTCATATAAAAAACACTAGCTCGAACTTGACAACAAAGAAAACTAGCTCTACTCTTATTAGAATTCTTAAAATATCTCCCATTTTATAAATAAGTCTAAAATAAAGCTCTGAACTAAAGAAAACTCTAACTTGATTCTAATCCTAAAAGAAACCAAAAAATAATTCTAAAAAAATAATAAAACTATAAAAGAAACCATAAACATATAAACTTCTTGTCATGCCCCACAATCCGGGGACGCGGCTGTTTTTCACAGGAAGTGATGAGTCGTGCAATTAAGCAGTGAAAACAATCTAGGCTACGGGCAGAGTTGCATCAAAATGATTATGGAAATTCCATTAATATATGTAAATTTACATAGCCGGTTAAAAAAAGGGAAGATATATCAATGTTACATACAACCTCAAGATCAGAATTCTCCACAGTAAAAGTCAGTGTCCTCAAACGAAAGGGCCTCCTCTGGCTCCGTCTCAGCACCTGACGGTGCAACAAAAATGAAGAGACGCCGGCGGTCAGTGGTACCGTAATTCTAGAACTGGGAATTTACACAATTTTACAAGCATAATTAAAACTAACTAATAGGCCAGGACTGGAACCAAGAAAACAAAATAGACAGTAACACAGTTTAAAGTTTAAGATTGTACTATCATGGTTCTAACAGTTATACCAATCCTAAGTTGTAAATCAGACGAGTATAGTAAGCAACTAAGAGTCCACTTTGTACTACGTGGATGCTCATCCGGACAGAGCCCAACAATAACAACTAGAAGTGTGATATGAACTGGGGCACAAATATGATAAAGATATGTGTTTTTATTGGATTAAGCACTCAAAGACAACAAAATAAGATCGTTGGATCTCTTTTTGGAGAGTAATCTCCCTCTCCTAACTTTTGAAAGGAAAACGCCTAATCCTCTTCTAGATCTCTCTAGGAAATGATCTCTCTCACTCAAACATTCGATAAAAGAAAACTAGGACCGGCTGGCCTCTTAAAACCCTCTACTATAATGCGCAAAGCAATTTTTTTCCAACTTGTTGTGTGCATAGAAATTCCACCCCTTTGGCTCCCGCGGGTCATGGACATCATGTTTGCGCCTCCTCCTCCTCTTGTATGTAATGATCACATCATTACTATCTCCTAAAAGAGCCACTTGTCCTCAAGGTGGAAGACTGGAAACTGGCTGGCGATCATATCGAAAGGCTCCCACGTAACGTCATGCTCTGGTAGTCCATTCCACTGAATCAGTACCTCAGATGATCCTGGCTGCTCCTAGCGGACCGCCTTGAACAGCTCGAGCACCAACAAGACTTCCATGTCGTTGGTCAAGGTTGGGGGTAGAACAACAGATGTAGAATGATCCCCAATCGCCTTTCTCAGTTGTGATACATGAAACACGGGGTGTATAACGACAGTAGGTGGTGGCCGCAGCCGATAAGCCACGCTCCCAATCCTGGCCTCAATCTCATAAGGCCCATAGTAACGCACAACCAGCTTAGCATTGTGCCGATGCACCACTGAACTCTACATGTAAGGACGCAGCTTTAAATACACAATGTCGTCCACCGCAAACTCCACGTCCTTGTGATGCTTGTCTGCCCTCCCCTTCATAATCTGTTGAGCCCTCAGAAGGTGTTTTAACTCCTCCAACACCTTATCTCGCTCCGCCAAATTCTACTCCACCCCAGACACGGGCGTGCCTCCTTGCCGATAATGGACCAAATGGGGGTAGGTCCCGTCCATAAAAGATCTTGAACGGGGTCATCTGGGCTGCCAAGTGGTACGAGGTGTTGTACCAATATTCTGTCCACGGTAACCATCTTGTCCACTTCCTGGGAGACTCTGATGTAAAACAGCATAAGTAAGTCTCCAAGCTACTACTCACTACCTCTGTCTGTCCATCAGTCTGTGGAGGTAGGCTGTACTGTGCTTCAGAACTGCCCCTTGCATCCGAAATAGCTCCCTCCAAAAGTTGCTCAAAAACACATGGTCTCTGTCGGAGACAATGGAATCTGGGTACCCATGCAACCTGATGACCTCCTTTAGAAATGCCGCTGCTATTGTCACTGCCGTGTAGGGGTGACACAATGACACGAAGTGTGCATACTTACTGAGCCGATAAACTATCACGAAAATGACCGTGAACCCATCTGACTTTGGTAGCCCATCGATGAAATCCATCGATATCTCCACCCACACTCGCTCTGGCAAAGCTAAAGGCTACAAAATACCAGCTGGGGCTGTCGCTAGATACGTATGACGTTGGCACACGTCACATTCCGCAACTAATCGCGCCACATCCCTCCGCATACCAGGCCAGTACAACTCCCTCTCTAGGCGCTGATACGTCTGCTGCCCCCTGAGTGTCCACCCAACTGCACTACCATGGAACTCCTGAAATATAAGTCGGATGTATGACGAAGCCCGTGGAATCACCAAGCGCCCGCGGTAGAGTAGTCCCCTCCCTCTATCAAATAGTCTGGAAAGTCTCCTGAGTTCTGAGAAACTGCAGTCTGAATCCGTGCCATCTATTCATCAACTTCCATCTCCTTCAGCAGTGGCTCCCATCCCAACATCACTAGCACTGACAAGACCAGTATCTGAACCCCGTCATCCCTGCGAGACAACGCATCCGCTGCTATGTTCTCCAACCCAGGCTTGTAGTGTATCTCACACTTATATCCAATGAGCTTGGACAACCATCTCTGATGCTCCTCCATCACCATGCGTTGCTCTAAGAGGTACTTCGGACTGCGCTGATCTGTCCTCACTACGAACTCCCTGTCGAGTAAATAAGACCACCACTTCTGTATTGACAGCACAATTGTCATCAACTCCCTCTCATAGACAGACTTCAGCCGCGCTCTAGCTGACAAGACCTGGCTGAAGTAGGCAATAAGCCTCTGATCATGCATCAAGACTGCTCCTAGTCTGTATCTCGATGCATCCGACTCCACCACGAACGGGTTGCTGAAATCGGGCAGTGCCAGAACTGGAACCGTCGACATGACCTGCTTAAAGGCCTCAAAAGCACCGGTGGCCTCCTCCCCCATAGAAAATTGTCCTTTAACTGCTCGGTGATGGGCCATGCTATAGTCCTGTAGCCTTTCACAAATTTCTGGTAATAACCGGTCAGCCCCAAAAATCCCCTCAATGCCTGCAACGTCGTGGGCTACGACCAGTCCAACATTGCAGTGATCTTCTCCCGATCCGCTGCCACTCCCTCCACAGACATGATGTGTCCCAAGTACTCCACCTGTGCCTGACCAAACATGCACTTCTTCTGGTTGGCATGTAGCTGATGATTTTGCAGATCTCTGATCACCACCTACAAGTGTGCTACATAATCCTGCAGTGAGCGGCTGTAAACTAGAATATCATCAAAGAAGACCAAGACAAACCTTTGCCGATAGGATCGAAACACCCTATTCATAAGGGACTGGAAGGTGGCTGGCGCGTTCATCAAGCCGAACGGCATGACGAGGAACTCGTGGTGGCCCTCATGCGTCCTGAAGGCGGTCTTCGGTACGTCTGTCGTGTTAATCCCTATCTGATGGTAGCCAGACTTCAAGTCTATCTGGGAGAATAATTCCGCTCCGTGTAGCTCGTCCAGCAGCTCGACAATCACGGGAATCAGAAACCTGTCTGGTACAATTTCCTTATTCAAAGCCCGGTAGTCCACGCAAAACCGCCAACTTCCATCCTTCTTCTTCACTAATAGGACGTGGCTCGAGAATGGACTCACACTAGGTTGGATGATACCCGCTTGTAACATCTCTTCCACTATCCTCTCGATCTCGTCCTTCTGCAGTTGAGGGTACCGGTAAGGCCGTACTCAAACGGGAGGAACACCTTCCTTCAGCACTATGGCATGCTCGTGATCCCTTGGTGGCGGCAGGCCACTAGGGGACTGGAACACCCCCTCATAACTGCTTAGGAGCTGCTCCACTGCCTCTGGTGTCTCTGGCCTGCCCCTCTCCTCTGCCACCACTCCATGTAGCTCTATCAGGTAGCCTCCTCCCTCCCCCTTCCATCTGAAGGGTCCGTGCCATCGTTTTGTAGGATACCGAGGAGCAACACAAGCTCGGGTCCCCCTTCAACACCACTGTCCGCCCCTCCACTTGGAGCTCCATCCGCAACAGCTTCCAATTGAACTGAGTCTCTCCAAGCGTCTGTAGCCACTGCATCCACAGGATCACATCGACGTTGTCCAGCTCCAATGACAAGAAATCACTCGTAATCATAACACCCTGGAAGGACATCGTCACACTCTGGCAGATTCCTCTGCTCTGCTCCGCTCTGCTAGTCCCCAACATGATGCCGAAACCTTCAAACTCCGTGAGCTGAATCCCCTGCTTCTTGATGACCTTGTGCAACAAAAAATTGTGGGCAGCCCCACTATCAATGATGAACACTACATCCAAGCCAACCAACTTGCCCACCAGCTTCATCGTATGGATCTGAGTGAAGCCTGCTATAGACCGGAGTGAAACCTCCGCCGCATCCAGGTGCAGATGCTCTATCTTCCCCTCTAATCCAGTCTCCAACTCCGTCACTGTATCCATCACGACCTCTGCATCTACTACCTCTTCATGCACTTTGCAGATCTGTAGAGCTTGGTTGCGACACCAATGCCCAGGTGTGAACTTCTTATCACACTTAAAGCACAGTCCTTTGGCCCTCTTGCCCCGCATCTCCGCATCGGTCATCCTCTTGAATGGCCATCCAGGTCGCACCGTAGTCAACTTCTCCTTATTGGCGGAAACATCCCCTTGTCCCCCCTTCTACCCACCTGCTGCAGCCTGGGGACGCTGCTAATTTTCCACCCACGGCCCTCTGGTACGACGCTCATCGGCCAAGCTGTCCTCCACCAACTGGGTTAAGTCATCTGCTCTAAAAGGCCCCTAGGCCTTAGAGCAGCTCAGTCTTTATGGTAGGCTTCAGCCCCTCCATAAAGAATCCCTCTAAAGACTCAGCCGGTAACCCGCGTACTCAGCTCCGCAACACCTCGAACTACCGAACATACACCCGCACAGATCCCCGATGCTTAAAGGCGTGTAATTGCTCATAAGCGTCACCTCACTGTGTCTCGTGGAAGCGGTGCAACAGATTATCCGTAAACTCCACCCACGTCCTCATAGATCTATGGTGCGCTCTCCACCTGAACCAAGAAAATGCCTCTCCCTCCAAGCAGATCGCAACCGCCCTCAGTTTCTCAGCCTCCGTCAACCGTGTCACTTCGAAGTATCTCTCCGCCTTATAGATCCATTCCGAAGCGTCATTCCCCTTGAAAATATGTATCTTGCGAGTGAATATATACTTCAAACTCTTATGATCTGTAAATACATTCACATGCCCACCCAACAAGAAATGCTTCCAAATCTTCAGTGCGAAGATAACTGCTGACAACTCATGATTATGTGTGTGATAATTCTACTCATTGTTCTTCAGCTGTCTGGATGCATATGTCACGACTCGACCATGTTGATATAACACACACCCAAGTCCTCTGTTAGATGCATCACAAAACACTTTGAATCCTCCACTCTGGTCTGGAATACACAAAATTGGTACCGAGGTCAATTTTCTCTTCAACTCTTGGAAAGCATCATCACATGTCTTAGACCAAACAAAAACCACATCCTTTCTCGTTAATCGCATCATAGGCTCCATGATCTTCGAGAAGTCTTGAATAAACCTATGGTAATAGCCAGCTAGTTCTAAGAAGATTCAAATCTCGATCATTGACTGATAAATAAGCCAGTCTTGAATAGCTGATACGTTATCAGAATCTACATAAAGTCCTTCTTCAGACACCACGTGGCCTAGGAAAGCCACTTTGTTTAGCCAAAATTCACAGTTGCTGAATTTGACAAACAGCTGGTATCACCTCAAAGTCTCCATGACATTCCTCAGATGTTGAACATGATCCAGAGCATCCTTGGAATATATGAGAATGTCATCGATGTCCAATATTCATCTAATATCTAGTTCATGAGACTCATGAATACTGCAAGCGCATTGGTCACGCCAAACGGCATCACCAAGTACTCGTAGTGCCAATATTTAGTTCTAAATGCAGGCTTAGGAATATCCTCCTTCACCCTCACCTGGTGGTATCCGGTCCTCAAATCCAACTTCAAGAAGACGGCTCCAAGCTGGTCGAAAATGTCATCGATACGAGGAAGATGATACTTATTCTTCACCGTCACCTTGTTCAGTTCCATGTAGTCAATTTACATGTGTTATGATCCATCATTCTTCTGTACCAATAATATAGGAGCACCACACGAAGATACACTGGGTCGTATCCATCACTTCTTCAACAAATCATCCAATTGGGTCCGAGCCTCCTCTAACTCAGAAGGCGCCATACGATAAGGTGTCTTAGATGGCATTGGTATCAGATCAAGGAAAAACTCAATGGCATGTTTCGGAGGCAATCCTGTAAGTTCGGCTGGAAATACGTCCATGAATTATCGCATTACCTCCGGCCTCTTTGGTTCATCATCTATGATAATCACCACTGTCTCTATGGGTCTCTGACCCTGAATTGTACTGGTCCTTTATATCTGCTTCGGCTGATAAACTAAAATTTTGGATGATCGTGTATCTCGAACACTACTCTCCTTTGACGACAGTTAATGGTAGTGTAAAAGTCCCCCAACCAATCTATTCCAAATACATCATCAAAGCTTGGCATTTCAATCACCATAAAATCCGTGAACTCCCTTTCCACAAATCACTACGGGGCATTGATTATACCCGCTAGTAGTCTTCAACACGCCATTACTCGTGTTGACATTCCAATCAGAAATCATGTGTTCATTAAGAATAGCATGTGTGTTAACGAAACGAATTGCCAGAAAGCAATGTGAGGCTCCTGAGTCGAACAAATGACAAGTATATCAGCTAATAGTACATCAATTAAGGTAAGGTTAGGGATATTATGTCTAAGCAAGTAGCTAATACCATGCGAAAAGAATTACTGAAAGCAAAAAAAATCATACCCGAAATCACTTGGACAGTAGCATCGGACTCTGCTGTAGTCATTGTAAATGCATATTGCTTCGGGGGTTGGGGCTTATGGTCTTGCCGGCTGGAAGACCTTCTGCTGGGGAGGAAGTGGTGACCTACGTAGAGCATTTCCTGCTGGGGTAAGTGCAGGAGCAGGAAGAGCTAGTGCTGTTGGTCGTAGTCTCATCCGAGAACAGTCTCTACCGTTGTGTTCCTTCGATCCGCAAACCAGGCAAATACCTGCAAACCAGGCAAATACCTAAGAATAGTCGATACTCCGATCTGACATGTATATACTTGTCATAGTAATGGCATACTCGACATTGACGTTACTGCACATGCCTGTTGAACTGGGTTTGTTGCACTAGCCGGTGTACATGCCTAGCTTGGGACGGGGGTTGTCAACTTGTTCCTTTGGTAGAGGTTGGAGGTGGTGGTGGTCGTCTTGGAGGGACATGCAAAAGACGCTCCCGCTTGGCCTCCCTCAGAATTTACTCGTACTCACAAGCTGTCGACAACACTCTTGCATGGTTTTCAGGTTCATCCAACCATCTTCTCCCATAGCTTAATGTTTAAGCACTCTGTTGAAAGCGCCAGGCTCGAGCCAAGAAAATGGACACCATCTCCTTCGCGAACATGCTAAGCATAAAGAACTCAACATCATATTTCTCTACCGTTATAGTGTCCTGCTTCAGAATGGTGAACTGTGTCTCCAACTCCATCGTGCATCAGGTGAGAAAAACTTGGCATTGAACCGTTCCTTAAATATATCACATGAGATAGTCTTCTTCAGTTGATCTTCTGCTGTGTCCAACCAGATCCTGACTCCTTCCACCAGTTGCAACTTGGCTACGTTTACCCACGATTCCTCGAGGACCCTGGCTGCTTTCAAGTTATTTGTGGCGTAGTGTAGCCATTCTTCCGCCTTCAGAGGGTCTTATCGTCCAGTAAAGGTCGTAGTAATTCTAGAACTAGAAATTTAACTAGTTATACAAGCATAATTTTTCACTTAAATCTGCTTGGGAAGCTATTCGGCATATGTCTCCTGTTATCTCTCATCATGATGTGATATGGTTTCCTAAATGTTGTCCTAAAATGTCTACATGTCTCCTTAGGGCACTGAATGATAAATTGTTGACGTTTGATAATCTGAATAAAAGGAATATTTCAGTTGCTAATATCTCTTGCGTTTTATGCCAGCATCCCTTGGAATCTATTAAATATCTCTTCTTTGAATGTCCCTTCACATTATACCTTTGGGAGTTATGTAGGTTGAAGCTAGGTCTCCCCCCTAGGCCAATTAGGACTCTTCTCGAAGAGGTGACTCTTATACATGATCGCTTTAGGAGTAAGGCTAAAATTTCTGCGATAGCCCGCCTTGCTATCTGTTCAGTGGTTTGGCATACTTGGCATGAAAGGAACAGAAGGGTATTCAACAACTCGGGCAAGAATAAAGTCCATATTTTCATAGATATATATGAGGATGTTCGGGCTCTCAGCGCTTCACTCAGCTGGAAGGAGGGAAAGCAAAACTTTCGTATCGCCCTGGGAAATTGGTCCTAATTTTTGCTTTTTTGATGTCTCAGTGCTTAGGTTCTTTTCTAGGCTTGGCTAGTAGGGGATGACGACGCATGTGTCCTCTCTCCCCTCTACGTCCAAGGTTAGTTTAGAATTCTTTGTAATACTGAGGTGTTCATTTTACATTATTTGTTTGTTTAATGAAGTTTAATTATCCTTAAAAAAAACTAACAGGCAGGAACTAGAAGTCTGGAACCAAGCAAACAAAACAAGCATGTAACACACTTTATAGTTTAAGGTTGTATTATCATGGTTCTAACAGTTATATCAATCGTATATTGTGAATCATATAGGAGAATATAGTAAGCAACCAGGAGTCCATCTTGTACCACGGGGCGCTCACACGGGCCGAGCCCAATAATAGTAACAGAAAGATGGCTGACTCATTTGCCCAACATTAACAACAGGAAGGGCCTGACACATTTGCCCAACAATAACAGAAAGGGGCAATGTAAACAGAAGCATGGCTCCACTCGCTCCGCACTCTCACTAATATGATTTACCTCAAAACCCAGCGAGTTTAAAATGCCGTGTATATATCAAGGTATATCTCTCAGTGTCTCAGTGATATATCACATGTGTTCTAAGTTGGTAGTATTTATTCGATTACATATGAATTATGAAATAAGTGTTCTAAGCAGGTTCAAGGTCACATCGAAAACTAGCTAATTATTGATGTGTTATGTGATTAAATCCAGTCATGTTTTCATGATTCTAATAGTATATTCCAACAAGATAATTCGACATAATTTTTGAAAAGATATGCCAACAAGATATGCCGACAGGATATTCCAAAATCATTTTGTCATCATAGCACATCCGACATACTAATATTTTCAATGTTATGGAATAACATGCAACATGTGGTACAACATAAAACATATAACAAGCAACATGTGATATAACAATTTAAACACGACATGTAGCATGTAGCAATGGAAAGGATAGACTAAGCGGTTAAAAAGTGATAAAATAGTCTAAACCTGAACAACATGCAGTAATTAGTAAACTAGTCTAACCTGAATAACATGTAGCGACAACATAGAACACATGAACATGAGGGATTTACAATGGGGGGATGAACAACTGTGGTGATCTCTAAGAGTTCTTATGTTCGATCGTTCTAAGGGTCAAATCAGTTATTCATGCTTTTCATGTCACCAGCAAACATGAACATCAAAGATAATTTCCAAAATTCTATACGCATAAATCTAAGCCGAGGATAATCTGATATTTGTCCTTTTTAGGACAAAGGCCCAAGCCAAAATGGAGGGGCAAGGCCCAAGGATCCATCAAGTAAGAAGGGCAAAAGCCCAAGTCCAGCAGGTTGGGCAAGGCCCAAGACCAACTTCAACATGACCAACCAACACGGCCTCCACCAAGCCTCAACGCCATCCAAAACATCACCAAACAGCAAACCAATGCCATTGCACAGCACTACGGTTAACACCGAGCAAGACCAACCCCAAACGTCACCAAAAACAACACCAATACACAAACCCAGCCAAAACAGTCACAATAGAGGGGGCAGAGGCCCAAGTCAGTCACGGCGGAGGGTAAAGAGCCCTCAAAGGGTCATGACAGAGGGATAGTACCACTGGATAGTCATGACAGTGGGTTGAAACCACAAAAACCCCAAAACAATCCACGAAACAGCCACGTCGGAGGCGAGGGGCGGCAGCAGGGGTCGCCGCCAAGCCCTGAGAATACCCAAGACTTGCTCAGACGCATCATTGCAACAAAAATAAGAAATTTAAAACCAAACTTTAATTTACCGAATACCGATGATCGTCAGAAGAATCCGAGAAAAAGATCCAGCTTTAGAGTAAAATCCGAAACTCAAATCAAGAGGAAAACCAAAAATCATTTTCCATTTAAAGACCAAAAACCTTAGAAGCATAAGGGAATATATAGCGGGAGAGAAGTGGCATGTGGAGCTTGCAAAAAGACAGAGGAGCTATGTGTTTGCCAAAGATGAGAGGGGCGCCGAAGTATTCAATGGTGGTGAGATCTCGTGAAGAATTCCTACAAATTTAGTGTATCATCGAGCATGGGGTTGTGACAGCTGTCGGATGAGGTGTTGAGAGAAAGATCGGCTGGGGTGAGTTTCTTCTCACCAATGGAAGCTCGAGAGAAGGAGATTGGAGAGAGGGAGAGAGAGAGAGAGAGAGAGAGAGAGAGAGAGAGAGAGAGAGAGACGGCGAGGTGGAGAGAGGGAAAGAGGGATCGATGGCTGTTGGGGGTTTTGCCAAAGAGAATTCGAAAGAATGGAAAGTGAGGGGAGAAGGGGCCGTTTAAGTGTAGAGCTGGGCTTCGGTTCAAAAAGAAAAAAAAGAAAAAGAATCGAAGAGAGTGGGAAAAGATAGTTGAGCTGGGTATTTTAAAGGAAGGAAAATTTTAAACGGGCCTTTACACTTCTTCTGGGCAATTGAAATTCCTCCAAATAATAGAATTCACTCCAAACTCTAAAATATTGTTGTAGTTACACTTGTTCCTGGTTTGTTTTGCATCAAAGGATCTTTTGGAGTAAACTAATATTTGCCTTGCTCTATTATAATATATAAAAGGGTAAACTTATGAAAACTTGTTAACTTTGGCTCGTTTTATCGAAACCCCCTCAAACTTTTTTAAAGTGAGGGATATCCACTTGAAGTTTGATATACTTTTTTGAATATGCATATCCCATGAGCCTATTATCTAAAATATGATCACATGAACTACACATGACTATTTTTCTTACCAAAATGCCCTCATGTCACAAAAAATAATTTTAAGTTGGGGGGTTTTTGGAAAAAAAATCATAAAACTACAAAAAGGTTAAAGCTAATACATCGTTTGATAACCATTTATTATGAATAACTTCTACAATATGGAAAACTAGGCTTTGACTCAAAAATGGTATTATGGCACATCATATGTGCCGTTAACAGCATTAGAGTGTCACATGAAAATAAAAATCATGGTGGATTCAAGCACAAAAAAATTTGTCGCTGAGGAAGGTTTCTAGGAAGGACAATTTTTGCAAATAGGCCAAATTAATAAAATAATTAGGAAAATCGACCTAATTTTTTTTTAATTAGCAAAACCGACCTCTTTTGGTTTTGGGAGCCAAAAGAGGTCGGGCAGGGGCTGGGGCACGTGTGTGGCCTCGGCCGCACCTTCAGAGTGCGGCCGAGAGCCGCATCTTCAGAGTGCGGCCATGGGCCGCATCTTCAAAGTGCGGCCCTTGGCCGCACCTGACAGCTGCGGCCAAGGCCACAAAACCACACAGCAGCCCGCGATCTTGCGGGCTGCTGCAGACGTGTCCTTCAACTCGCGGCCGCTCCTTCAAAGAACGGCTTTAGAATTTTTTTTGGGTGGTTATTCTGCTTTGTTTCAGGTTAATTCTACTCTCTATGTTATGTTATTGACTGTTTTTTGCGATTTTTGTTCAATATAGATTGAATTTTAGGGTTTTTGAGATAAATCTATATTTGGGGAAATTTTATAGGTTTTTTATAAAATGGAGGAGGCAGGACCTATTACTAATGCGGTCTTGTATGATCAAGCACGTCATCGTTCTGCCGATGTAGTGCAAGGGCAGGTAAGTAGAAAGAATTAATATGCAAAGTACGTAATATTTATTGAAAGGAAAATAATTAAGGTGTGAATTATATGTTTGCAGGCATTGATAGCAATTGTCGATCATGGACAGAAACATACAAAGTGGAGATTAGATCAGCGCGCGCGACCATATATTGAAGCGTCCAGATTACACCTATGTGCGCGCTTGCGTTGGGTACGGTTGGACCACGCATTGCTGACTGCTTTGGTTGAAAGATGGAGGCCAGAGACAAATACATTTCACATGCGTCAGGGAGAGATGACAATCACGTTACAGGACGTGGCAGTCATCACAGGCCTACCGATTGATGGAGAA
Source organism: Scilla litardierei (assembly GCA_030789695.1). NCBI lineage: Eukaryota > Viridiplantae > Streptophyta > Magnoliopsida > Asparagales > Asparagaceae > Scilla > Scilla litardierei. Next base: position 9,075,432 of record CM061137.1, on the reverse strand, counting down.
CCAATATATCAGTGTGAAATGCGAGATGGCAGCTGGGGTGCATTGATGGAGAGACTACTTGGACAGGATACCCCACAAAGAAAAGCAGCCAAGGTAAAACTTAGTTGGTTGCGTGATACATTTACTGATTTGCCTGAGGATGCAGATGATGAGGACATTCAGCGGTATGCACGGGCATATCTGCTTCATATGATTGGAACCTTACTGGTTCCAGATCCAAGCAAAGGATCTATAAATCTTCGCTGGTTGACAAAGTTAGATGATTTTGAGGAGTCCGGTGGATATTCATGGGGAAGTGCGGTGCTTGCGCACTTGTATGCTGAGCTCAGCAAGGTGGCCATGGGCCGCATCTTCAGAGTGCGGCCATGGGCCGCATCTTCAAAGTGCGGCCCTTGGCCGCACCTGACAGCTGCGGCCAAGGCCACAAAACCACACAGCAGCCCGCGATCTTGCGGGCTGCTGCAGACGTGTCCTTCAACTCGCGGCCGCTCCTTCAAAGAACGGCTTTAGAATTTTTTTTGGGTGGTTATTCTGCTTTGTTTCAGGTTAATTCTACTCTCTATGTTATGTTATTGACTGTTTTTTGCGATTTTTGTTCAATATAGATTGAATTTTAGGGTTTTTGAGATAAATCTATATTTGGGGAAATTTTATAGGTTTTTTATAAAATGGAGGAGGCAGGACCTATTACTAATGCGGTCTTGTATGATCAAGCACGTCATCGTTCTGCCGATGTAGTGCAAGGGCAGGTAAGTAGAAAGAATTAATATGCAAAGTACGTAATATTTATTGAAAGGAAAATAATTAAGGTGTGAATTATATGTTTGCAGGCATTGATAGCAATTGTCGATCATGGACAGAAACATACAAAGTGGAGATTAGATCAGCGCGCGCGACCATATATTGAAGCGTCCAGATTACACCTATGTGCGCGCTTGCGTTGGGTACGGTTGGACCACGCATTGCTGACTGCTTTGGTTGAAAGATGGAGGCCAGAGACAAATACATTTCACATGCGTCAGGGAGAGATGACAATCACGTTACAGGACGTGGCAGTCATCACAGGCCTACCGATTGATGGAGAACCAATATATCAGTGTGAAATGCGAGATGGCAGCTGGGGTGCATTGATGGAGAGACTACTTGGACAGGATACCCCACAAAGAAAAGCAGCCAAGGTAAAACTTAGTTGGTTGCGTGATACATTTACTGATTTGCCTGAGGATGCAGATGATGAGGACATTCAGCGGTATGCACGGGCATATCTGCTTCATATGATTGGAACCTTACTGGTTCCAGATCCAAGCAAAGGATCTATAAATCTTCGCTGGTTGACAAAGTTAGATGATTTTGAGGAGTCCGGTGGATATTCATGGGGAAGTGCGGTGCTTGCGCACTTGTATGCTGAGCTCAGCAAGGTGGCATTAAAGCAGACAAAGGCTTTATATGCATGCGGGTTATTATTGCAGGTATAATTTTTTCCGTTAGCTATAATAGTGATATATATATATCTATATATTTCACATTCTGCGGAAAAATTCATATTACAGGTTTGGAGCTGGGAGAGAATGTATGTAGGAAGACCAAGGCTCCTGCAGGATGTATTTGCTGATACCGTTCCCTATGGGTTCAGGTGGAATACAGGAAAATCATTCATGGAAACTGCTCATGGAAACCTTGATACGTACAGAGACCAATTTGACACATTAGAGAGTACGCAGGTGTGTATATGTAAATTTTATAACGTAGGTGATCAATTGATATATAATATAGTACACTGATATATTTGTGTACTTCATGCCTCATAGGTTACCTGGGAGCCCTATGTAGAGCGATTCGAGCAGCTGCCGGCGTTATGTCGTGAACATCCCGAGTTATGGCGAGCGAGGGTACCCATATTCTGCTGGGAAGCACGGGTTATGCATGCACCCGACCGTGTCATGCGGCAATTTGGTTTACGGCAACACATCCCATCTGCCCTCCCAGTCTTGGCGGGGAAGCCAAGACCAGCGCAGCCAGCAGACGTGACTGTAATCAGGGATCCTCTTGCACATTGGATGGGTAGAGTAGATCACATTGTGAATGAGGGGGATGTGGTATCGGATGCTGCCTATATGGAGTGGTATTGGGGGATTACCAGGAGGTGGATTTTTCTGAGGCAGCAACCCCCGTTCGCACAAATGCCCCGAGGACCCATCGAGCGCCAACATGTAAGATGTTCAAGTTTAATTTTTTATAGTATTTTTTATAACCAATATGCTTAGTACTTAATTTGTTTTACAGGTTGCCGGATATGTTTCATTGTACGATATGGCAGGGCAAGTATTGCAAACACAGGATCAGGGGTTGCTGCATACGATGAGGACCCATATCGATGATGTGCTACATCGTACACGCCATCTTCCAGAAGGTGTAGATACGAGCGAGCTGCGTCGTTTATATAGGATGGGTGAGGCCGGCACTTCTCAGCAGGAGCATACCGGAGATGATGACGCCAGCACTTCTCAGCAGGAGCATACCAGAGCAGATGACGCTGGCACCTCTCAGCAGGAGCATACAGGCGTACATGAGTCCTGCACTTGGCAGCTGTACCAGCCCATAGCTTATGACAGCACGTGTCAGCAGCCCCCTCACGGAGGTTATGACACCGACACTTGGACGCAGCACCCTCATGGAGGGTATGACCCCGGCACTTGGCAGCAGCCCCCTCCCATATCATTTGACGCCGGAGCTTGGCACCCGAGCATATGGGATGTTCCATCCGATTGGCAGCAGCAGCCTACCCAGGGTACATGGTATGACGGCAGCACTTGGCCACAACATTTGACAGAGGCATATTGGCAGCCTACCCAGGGTGGCACGTCACAGCCGCAGCAGACAGAATGGGATGACACATGCATTTCACAGCAGCAAGTGGAAGAGGATGTTGGCCCGTCTCAGCCACCTCAGACACAAGGTGATGTTTACGGCGTGTCACAGGTTGGCGAGGTGGCACAGGCTGGTGAGGTGTCATAGGCTGGTGAGGTGTCACAGTCTGGCGAGGGGTCTCAGCGTGTGGAACGTTGGCGGAATATCCCAGTAGGCAAAAAGGGAACGTATTCGGATAGGCCCTGGTATTCTCATGTATTTAGTCGGCGCAAAGGGAGTCGTCGATGATATGTATCTTTAAAATGTGTTATGTATATTTGCTGGATTTCAGACATTTGATATGTAGTGTTTCTCAAATGAATTTGATATGTAGTGTTTCAGACATTTGTTATGTATGAATTTGATATGTAGTGTTTCCAAACACCCTTATTTATTCAACGAATTTATTCATACACCCAATATTTATACATCACAGATACATACGAGGAAGGTTGTTTTCGGGCTTGATGGAGGTATTATGTCACTGAGTTGGGCTGCGCTCCAGAGGAGACTTTTCTCCTCCCGAACTCATCTACGCACCCTTTTGCTGCTTCGGTGGCAGTTTGAGCGGCGGGATTTCTCCACAGATTACAGGAGGAAGACAGCGGCTCAAGCGGCCAACGAAGCGGCGAAAAGACCCGTAGATGAGATCATGAAGAGAAAATTCTCCACTGGAGCGGAGCCCAACCCAGTGACATAATACCTTCATCATTCCGTCAACAATCTTTCTCCATTTAGCGTGACCACATTATCCACGTCAAGCAAGCGCCATCACAGCAACAGTTGGTGGGAGTGTGATACGTATCACAGTATCAGGGCAGCCACGTTTTGAAGTTGGCGGGAGTGTGATACGTATCACACTCCATGCCTGAAGATCACAGTCTGGCTGCTGGAAATATATAGCAGCCAGAGCCGTAGTTGTCAGGTGCGGCCCAAGGCCGCACTTTGAAGATGCGGCCTTGGCCGCATCTTCAAAGTGCGGCCTTGGGCCGCATCTTCAAAGTGCGGCCTTGGGCCGCACCTGACTACTGCGTCCAGTAGTCGACACCAGCTCAGCCTCGGCCGCGGCTTCTGTTTGCTGTGTTTGTTTTTGTGCGACTGTGTTTTTTGCGACGGCGGGATTTGGTCCGATCCAACTCAACTGCCCTCCGAAACTCTTTGCCATACGAGAACTTATCCGTGACGATTCAACTCGCCTAATAGGTATTAAGCGTCTTTTGTTCATCTTTATGTTATACTTTAGGGAGTTAGGGATTTATAATGGTGTGTGTGCAGGTTGTTGAAAATGACAAGTGATTCAATTTTTGTCATATGCTATTTTGCTGGTGAATTATATATTAATGAAAATCACGAACCACGGTATGTCGGAGGGAAAGCTAAATCGATGAAGCTTATAAGTGGGTCGACCTATAACGACCTAGTAGATCGGATATACAATATCACGAAGATCTGTCGGGAAGAATATATGTTGAATCTGGTGTGCAACTGGCCAGTAATGGGAGGAAAGACTACTGCAGTTAAAATATCAGACGACGATGATATGGAGAATCTGTTTGATTTATCGCACGATAATCGTGGAGTTGAAATATATGTGGGTCTTGATGCAATAAACACCGCCCAAGAAAATACGACACGAGTAAGGTGTTCGCAATATCCGCAAGATGAAGCTAACATGAACACGAAAGTCTATATTTCAATCAAGTTTTGCGAATTGTAACTAAATTTTTTTGTATTTGTCGTAGCAACTAAAATTTTAAACCGTTCATATGTCAGTAACGGGTTGAATGAGGAAGCAGTGGGAATTGAACTTCAACACTCAACTTACATGGAAGGCCCTTTTGTACCGGAGTCGATGCCTGAAGATCCATACATACCTGTTGATGAAGAAATAGAAGAGAGCGATGACGAGGAGCATGTCGGGGCCGGAGAGGATAGCATGCTTTATGCGGATGATCCAAACGAAGATGATATAGCATGGATACAACAATCGGTCGCCATTAACACAATTGTGGAAGATGAGGAGGCTTTGCCAGATGAAGTTGAAGAGGAGGAATGGCTAAATGCAACAGTTATGAGTAATACACTTGAAAGGAGAGTGGAAGCGCCTAGACCTCAAAACGATAGGGGGGTGTTCAATGTCGGCGATATTTATGATACAAAGGCCGCCTTGATTAAAGCAATAACGGAGTGGAGCATTAAGCATAATGTTTCATTTAGGCCAATCAAGACAAACACGACAAGTTATAACGTGATATGCACCCTAAATGCTGCGGTCAATCCGGCAACGCAAGATGAGGCTAGTAGGAATTGTCCGTGGCGTATCCATGCAGCAGTGCGGAAGAGTAGCATTGGGAAGTTCAAGCTCTCAAGGGTTGTGGAGGAACATACTTGCAATAATCCAACCCTTAATACAGATCATCAAAAAGCCACATCATCTTTCATTTGTAATATGATTATGCCAATGGTGAAGACAAAGTTAGATTTGACACCGGCAGAAATCCAAGAGGCCATAACCGCCCTGTTACGGATCCGAATTTCATATTACAAAGCATGGATGGCAAGATCGAAGGCATTAGAAAGGATTTTTGGAGATTGGGAGGAGTCATATAATCGGCTACCTCGGTATTTAGAGGCCATTTCAGAGACTAATCCAGGCACCGTATACAAGATCACTTATGACACTATAAGTGAAGGAGTAGCACAATTTTCGGGGGTCTTCTGGGCATTTGGCCCTTCAATCAAGGGTTTCAAACATTGTCGGCCGATTCTAAGTATTGATGGTACCCATTTGTATGGGAAATATGGTGGGTGTTTACTTGTGGCCACCGGTGTGGATGGTAATGGTGAGCTGTTTCCCTTGGCATTTGCGGTTGTGTCAGCGGAGAACCAAGAAAACTGGAAGTGGTTTTTCGCATGTATATATGAATACATACCAAGTGCGCATGGACGAACGATAACCTTCATTTCAGATAGAATGAAAGGAATTCATCGAGCATTAGAAGATGGATGGCCAGCACATTATCACCATAGGTATTGTCTGCGGCATATTATTGCAAATTACAAGGCGAAAGGATTCCGAACACGTTCCTTGGAGGGAAACTTCTGGATGGCTGGCATTGCATCAGACTTGCTGACATACAATGCCTATCGTGCCAAAATTAAAGACGAGTCCATTGAAGCAGATGCGTGGATATCTGCAGATTTACATGGAGAAGAAAGCATGTGGGCGATGCAAGCCGATCGTGGAAAACGTTATTGCATCATGACAACAAATTGTTCTGAGAGCTTTAATGGGGTGCTCAAAGGTGCTAGGGCTCTACCAATACAAGCGTTGATTGCAAGAACATTTTACAGGTTAAATAGATATTTCTTCAGTCGAAGACTAAGTGGGCAAGGGTGGACGACAGATTTTGTGCCCACAACAATGGACATTATTGCGGCACGGAGGGAAGCAGCCCGAACGTTTATGCTCACAAGGTTTAGTGATTGTGAGTGGCAGGTGACTGACAATGATGGTCTCTGTTATACTGTTAAGTTGCATGACGAGAAATGCAGATGTAGTTGCAATATTCCTTCGCTTCAACACATCCCATGTGCCCATGTTATCGCCGCAACTTCCAGACAAGAATATGGTGCCAATATAGCATATATGCCATTCTGTTCGCCATGGTATAAGGTTAGCAGATATCGCCTTGCATATGAACCTTTATTTCACCCCATACCCGATGCACGGTATTGGAAGGCTTGGGATGGTCCCAAATTACTTCCACCCGACAAAAGAAGACCTCCAGGTCGGCCTACATCTACACGTATTCGGGGGGCAATGGATATTCCGCGCGAAGGAAGCCGACAGAATAGATGTGGCAATTGCCATCAACTCGGGCACTACAAATCACGCTGCCGAAATCATCCAACACACGCGTATGTTGATTCTTCAATTCATATATTTCTTGTGTATATACATATGTTGTTCTAATTTATGCTTATCTTGTAGGTATTCATCTCAAGTTCGGGGCGGGTCTTCATCACAAGGCCGCAGCGCGTCTTCATCACAAGGCCACGGCGCGTCTTCATCACAAGGCCGTGGCCCGTCTTCATCACAAGGCCGCGGCGCGTCTTCATCACAAGGCCTCGGCGCGTCTTCATCACAAGGCCGTGGCCCGTCTTCATCACAAGGCCGCGGCGCGTCTTCATCTCAAGGCCGCGGCGCGTCTTCATCTCAAGGCCGTGGCAGATCCCGCACATGATGTAATGATGGATGTTACTCTACTGATACTGTTGTGTTAGGGCCATGATTGATGTGTTAGGGCCATGTTTTTTTGTAAGTTTATTGAATTCGACATGATATGTATTTTGAAATTTAAACTACTATGGCTGATGAATTCATTGTTGTTTGATTTATGTGTTACTTGAGCTTGAATTCTATGTGATGTGTGTTTTGATTTATATGACCGTTTGGATATCCAAGTGATGTGTTGTGATATACTATTTATGATACGCTATGGCTGTGAGAAGTATTCGTGTGAGAATAATTTGGGACACGTTTTGATTTTTATATGCATATGCTGGAGTGAATTAGGGTTGAATTATCGAAAGAGTATGAGAAGCATCTGCTGAAATGGAGAAGAGCAGCAGCAGCTATTTGTATTTGCAAACATAGAGGAGCAAGCAGCAGCAGCAGCAGAAATTCGGCTCTGTAATTGTGTGGCCTTGGCCGCAGCTGTCAGGTGTGGCCAAGGGCCGCACTTTGAAGATGCGGCCCATGGCCGCACTCTGAAGGTGCGGCTCTCGGCCGCACTCTGAAGGTGCGACCGAGGCCACACACGTGCCCCAGCCCCTGCCCGACCTCTTTTGGCTCCCAAAACCAAAAGAGGTCGGTTTTGCTAATTAAAAAAAAATTAGGTCGATTTTCCTAATTATTTTATTAATTTGGCCTATTTGCAAAAATTGTCCTTCCAGGAATTTAGCCTCAATAAAATAAAGAGGACAAAAGAGAAAGTGGTATTGAAAAAGAAGAAAAGAATAACTAATTCATAATCATATTTCTTCGGTATAGAACTGAGTGTCAACTACCCTTCTCATAATCTTTCAGCAAACCATATGCTTAGTTAAAATAGAAATAGACAATTGGACAAAAAGAAAACAACCAAATTATATCTTTTCAACAAAATACTAAGAAGATACGGGCTAAACAAGTATAATATATTGGTCTATCAAATTCTAATAGTATTTTGTCGTGATCAAGAAAAATGGGGGATACTTTTGGTCTCAAGCCGAAATTGAAAAATCAAGATGATTATTGGGATATTTTAGTATATGTTAGTTATTTTGATAACGCCTTACTAGGGTTAAGATTCCTAACATAGTACGGAAAGCATATTAAAAATCCATCTATTTATAGAAGTAATGCTTTAAATATCACATATCATGCTCGTATTAGATGGGGTTTTTAATCAGATAGCCGATATGAAACAATATACCATGAATCCAAGATCATTAAGGGTTATCACATCTAGTTATATGTATGCATGTATATATGGGGAATATGTGCATCAGTTAGCTAACGAGGAAATGTCCTTCTTAGCTAACGTCAAAAAACCACACCCCCTATTTTTCCGATGATCTGACACCAAATTGATGGTTTGAGGCTTTACAACATGAAAATCAAAATGATATCATCGGGAAAAATAAATAAAATTATCATCTTTGACCAGCTAATACCCATATACATATAGAAATATGGTCTTCCTCTAGCCAAGGAGGAAATTTCCTCTATGGCTAGTGTCAAAACTCCATCCCCTTATTTCCTCTCTGATGTAAACCATTCATTTTGAGCTTTATGTTCTAAATCCAAGGAGGTTTGCCTGTTCATCCACTCGTTACAAATTTAACAATTTCACAGCAACAAAAAATTTTCCAACTGCTAGATGAATGCGTAAAACCCTTGGTTTCAATTGAAAATCGATAGTTTGAGTTTTTAAAACATGAAGAAAAAATTGAAGGGGGTCGATCATAGAAAAACGTGGGAGAAGTGTGGTAGTGTGAGCTAGCCAAAGAGGGAAATTTCTGGTTGGCAAGCTGACGTCCATATTCCTCATATGTATATATCTCCTCCTTGGCTATCTGACCTTCGTATTCCTCATATGTACATATATAGGCAAATGAGCCTTTGCAAAAACTTTTCCATGCAAACATGGTGAGAAAAGTCCAGTTTGTGATTTTTCATAGATCTAATGATGTGATCCAGATGAGAATTGAAGAGAAATCTAGGTTTTGTAGTGGATTTAAGGAAAAGATATGATTCTTATTTGATCTCAAAAGAAAATAACAAGATAATTGATCTCTGTCATGAGGAGGCCGCACTCTTAGCATTCAATTTGAGAGAAATGACGGACTCTCCACAAACTAAGGTTCTATCAACCTCTTGGTGATTCTTCTTCACAAATTTTAGCATGAATCCCCTAACCCAAACCATCATCTAATTATAATGGTTGTTTTTTCTAGAATTAAAGAAATTACAAAAATGCCACTGATGCTTAAAATTACAAATTTGCCACTGCACCAGAATATTACGAAAATGCCATTAGTACTTGCGATTGCATCATTACTCCGTCCAAAAAACCACCTTGTCATCGAGGCGGTGTCACGAAATCTATAAGGCACACTACTCCAAATGAGGGTGATCTTCCCCTTCTGGTTCCTCTTTCTCAGCTGCTATGCCTTCAGCATCAACAACCATCAAGACCTAGAGAGCACGGTCCCGATAATGTCTTGGTGTGAACTCGTTCAACAGACTCCTCAAACAATCCTCACACTCGGACTGATATCATCTCAAACTTCTTTATGTATTCTTTCGTTGTTCCCTCTTGCCTGAGAACAATGAGCTACTCATGTAGATTTCCTTCCTGAGTGTCGCGAAATCTGAGAAGCATGCAGTCTTTGAATTCCTCACATGAACGCACATGCCACATCTGCTCTCTCCACTGGTGCCAGGATAAAGCTTCGCACTCAAGACAAATTCTCACTACCTCCAACTTCTCTTCCTCCATCAGGCGGGTCACCGCAAAATACCTTTGTCCGATAAATCCATCCATACGGTCCTCCCTTTCAAATATAGGCATTTTCAACTTTCAGTGCTGAATCCACATGTTCTACTTTTCCTCTATGCCAGTCATGGTGTAACTGTTGGTAGGTGTACTATAGTGTCTCCCAGTCTCCAAACTAGGCATCATCTGTTGTGACATAGTCCCTCCAATCGTCATCGCCCCAATCCTAGTCTCATTCATCCTCCTCGTAGTCTGGAACATCATCATGGTAATCACAGAGCTCCTCATAGCTCGAAAAACGTCGTCGGTGCATCTCTCCTGCAATCCAGGGGCCATGTGGTCCTGAGAGATCCTCCAAATCTTTGATAGTAACCCATCATGCTCGTTGATGATGGTCCAACTCTTGATGGGATGTCGGGGGTCATGAGGCCCCTAACGGCCCTGTTGGTGGTGGCCGAAGCCCTGGCAGGTCATCGGGAAGCCGTAAGGCCCCAATCGACATGGCCGAGGCTTGACTGGACCAAGGTGGGCCACCTGGGGCCGTGAGGCCCCTGTCGGCCAAGCCAATGCTCGGCTTGTCCCTGACGGGCAACTTAGGGGCTGAGGCCCAAGGCAGCCTGCCCCGGGGAAGTGGTGCCCCCGAACAGGGTGCGAGGGGATGCCGCCCATATATGAGTTCTGCCACCTCATTGGACTCCATACTTGCGTCGGATAAAAATCCTTTCATAAATTCTTCATCTTTCTCCTTCCCTTCTGCCAAAAGTCTCACAGTTCACTTTAGATCTAAGTTGATTTCCTCGTCCTTGTCCATATCTGACTTCTTTAACCCTTGCATCCTTGCAATTTTTTGCGACAGTTGATGTGTTACTTGCACGAGGACTTCCAACGATATGATCGTCCTTGCCTCCAACGCCTTCACCGCATATTCGATGGACGCCAACCTTCTCCATCGATTGATAGGATTTCTTCAATTTCTCCACTTTGGCTTCGAATTTCTCTTCCAAAGCGTCGATATTTTCGTCGCCACCATCCGGATATTACTTTGATACCAATTTGATGCAATCCGGATGAGAATCGAATAGAAATTTAGTGTTTTGTAGTGGATTTAGGAAAAAGATATGATTTTTATTAGATCTCAAAGGAAAATAACAAGATAATTGACCTCTTTCGAGAGGAGGCCGCTCTCCTAACTTTTAATTCGAAAGAAAGGCATAACTCTCCACAAACTAGAGTTCTATAAACCTCCTAGTGATCCATCTTCATAAATTTCAACATGAATCCCCTAACCCAAGCTCCCATCTAATTATAATGGATGTTTTCCCCCATAATTACAGAAATTACAAAAATGCCCCCAAGATGCCTAAATTACAAATTTGCCACTTGGCCAGAATATTACAAAAATGCCAATGGTACTTGCGATTGCATCATCTAAGCTGTTGGATGTTACCTATGCATCTTAATACCATCCCAAGTCAAAAATGAAAATAATCCAACCCTATTTGCCCCTCAATCGGATTAGTATGAGATATTCTATTGTTTTGAAACCGTTAAATTTCTAACAGCTTGATTGAGGGTCAAATCCTTCTAGGGTTCACCAAATTTTTCCTTGTGTATATATATGCATGGATTAAACCTCTTTTTTCCTTGGGTACATATATGTGCACAACTAAGTTAACCATGTACAGCCACACATAACTTAGTTTTTTCTTATTTTTTTAAAAATTTAGAATTGATGTACACATTCTAAAACCCCAAAACCATACGAGTAAACCCCATGTGTATTTGACCATCGATCCACTCGTTGTAAAATGTTCTATTATTTTGAAACAGTTAAATTTTCAACGTGTAGATCGAGTATCAAATATCATTGGATTCACTTAACTTTTGTTGTGGTGATCAACCATGATGAACAACAATCCTTAAAAAGTAAAAAATAAGGAAAAACCTCATTATATGGGTATGCACAGTCAGTTAGCTGTGCACATCTACATGATACATACATACATACATGGGCACGCACAGCTGGTTAGCTGTGCACATCTACATGCTTGCATACATAACACATGCACGCATGTGCACACGCTTCGATAACTTAAGTGTAGTACGGTAGTACCGATGTCCTAGATTTCATAATAGAAATATCAATACATGCATGCAAATATGTATAATGATCATTTAAGCTGGCAATATGCAATAGAATAATAGCACAGTACATTACAATTCAATTGACTCAAATAGCATGATAAATTCTATCTACCACTGGTTTAAATGGGATGAATGTGCCAAAAAATATTAATGAGATAACATCATCACTCAGAGTTCCAGTCATTTGGTATGGTAATTTTCAATAAACGAAGAATAAAAATTAGATGCTAATTACCATTTTGCTGTCAAAATTTATAAATTACAGCTCATTTGGTTGTGATAGGGAAAAAGATAAAACCAAGGGAAAACAAAAAAGACTTGTTGATTAGGTTAAATCCCTCTTATGTTTTCTCAAAGCTCTTTTACCAAATCAAATAGATAAACATATCCATTAGAATGCATTCATCTTGCCTTCATCGATAGGGCTACTTGTTCTCAGTTAGGCCACTCTCATCTTTTTTAATCCATCTGAGTCTACTTAGTTATCGGTTTCACTTCGTCATCGCTAGTTCATTGTTCATTTCACATTGTCATGGGTCAACGAATTTGAGAGGAGAGTCAAGAGATTCATGCGATAACAAAGTATTCTGATTAAAACATAGAAGCCAATAGCTTTGGATTTTAGTAAATAAATATGAGTCTCAACTTGTAATCAAAACCAATTTTAAAAAGCAAACCAAATATAATCTATGATGGCCAATATTTACCAAGGATGTATCAGCCTAATATATTGGCCAATATTATCCAAAATACCAATTAACATGGAATCAAAATGGTACAATTGTCATTTATTTCCATATTGGAGGGAACCCGCCAACGATATATTGTCTAACCTATTACCTGTAGCAATCGATATTAGGAATAGTGTGTAGAAGGGAGCTCTTGATATAGATATTTCAACACAATTGAACAATAAAGCCTTCTACTACCAACCTCAACCAAACTTGAAGCAGAAAAAACCTTCCCATACAAAAGGAAAAATAATCACGTATTCCTAATAAGAATCCCTAGGCATACACACGACTTAAACATTTGTAGCTGCATTATCAGGAGAGAGGTGTCTATCAAATGTAAAAAAGGCACCATACGTCCAGATGGACCACAAAAGTCATGAATCTATAAACCTGTTGATACCCTGGCATGAGGTAGGGAATTAAATACATGAGGCTAATGAATAATGCCTAGTACAGTCTGTTGAATTAGATGAGCAAAATGATCACAATCAGGGCAAATCTATGTTAGCAGGGATGCTTTCATCAAAAATTATTACGGGGTGACACAGAAGTTCAGCAAACTTTCTTGTTTAAATGAAGTTTATAGACGAAAAGAAAAGAAAAGAAAAAGACCATATATGAAAGAACCAGCGCATAAGATCATAGAGATGGGGAGCTTTAGGTCCATAAAAAATGGTGATAAACAAAAGAAACTAAACTTTGGTTTATAAAGCATGGGGTTCAAATTAAACTAATTTTAGAAAAAGAATTATTATAATATATGTAAAAGACCTTTCAAGACAATTTTGTTGTAAAGAATTGTAGTAATGAAAAAAATACATAAGCTTAAAGGATCTTGTACAATTAATATTAAATTAAGTTAATCTCAAATTAGTTTATATTAAAGAAGTAGATATTAATTTTATAGTATGCAACTTAACTCTTTATTTAAAGTGGATGCAATTTTTTCATAAATAAGATACATGATGACTTGTAATGCAAGACATTGATTGTTCATTATGAAAAATGGTCTAAACCTTGGGGGGAGTAGTAAGGTGTGGACCCCCTGCCTTATTTCCCCTCTTAGAAAACTACAGGTATCTCTCGACAAACCTGGAAAAAAGCGGTAACACAACATATCTTTCTTTGTTTTTTGTGACAGTACGCTGCCACATGCCAAGCACTCATGAAAGATGTCATCATTAAACATAGTAGATAGATTTAATTTCAAATTAACTCGGGAAAATGGAAAGAGTAGTGATTTTCGCAAAATACAATTTCTATCCATTTTTGTTAATTTAGGGAGGTGCCGCTTGGCATCATCACATGAGGAGAGAGAAACTTTGGTTTTGGTTTAGTTATATATCGCCAGAATATTGATGTGTCTAGTGTTTTTTTTGGGGGGGATAAAGGTGGGATTTTTATGGCTTTGGACTAATAAAAATAGGGGTTTGATATGAAGAACAGATCTGAAATTACCATTAAATGCTAGAATAATTAATCTAAAGCAAATCTAACAATAGGAGATTAAATGGAAAATTACTCTAGGGTTCTAGAAAATAAAAATACCTTCAGATCAATTCTTCGATAACCCCCCAGGGCCGGCCGGCCCTTGCTTATGGGAGATTAACCAATTGTGGAATTACCAAACGACCCCCCTCGTAGTTGCGAAATTACAAGTTTGGCACCGAGCCCGTGGTGGACCCGAGTCGCATCCTCCTTTGATACACTTGAACCGCCCTCCTTGACTCATTGGACTCACGCGCCCCATCCATTACTCACGCCGCATCACTACTCCCCCCTCAAAAGTGCCACCTTGTCCTCAAGGTGGAAGTTTGGGAATTGGTCTCGTATCACTGCACGGGGCTCCCAAGTAGCATCATATTCCGGCAAACCTCTCCATCTGATTAGCATTTCATGTGTCCCATCTGAGGCCTGTCTAACACCAGTCAGCTTTTGAGGCTCAAGCAGAACCTACATGTCATCTGTCAAGATGGGCGGTAAGGTAGGTGAGAGTGTATGGTCCCCAATGGCTCGCCGCAACTGTGAAACGTGGAAAACGGGGTGAATAGTAGACGTAGAGGGTAACTGCAGACGGTACGCCACCTTCCTAACTGAGTGGTAATCTCGAATGGCCTATAGTAGCGGGCCGCCAGCTTCTCATTGCTCCGATGGGCCAAAGTCTTCTGTCTGTAAGGCCTGAGCTTAAGGTAAACCCGGTCCCCTTGGCAAACTGCACATTCCTCCGGTGTTCATCCGCCTTGGCTTTCAAGATCTGATGGGCCCGCAGTAAGTGTTTCTTCAGCTCCTTCAAATACCGGTCCCGCTCCCTAAGATTCTCCTCTACCCGCGACACGGGAGTGGTTCCTCTACTGTAGTGGATCAACTGTGGTGGGTCCCGTCCATACAAAATCCGAAAAGGAGTACTCTGCGTCGCCGAGTGGTAAGAGGTGTTGTACCAATATTCTGCCCATGCTAACCACCTGGCCCACTGCTTCGGCAAATCTGAAGCAAAACACCTCAAATCGGTCTCCACACTCATATTCATCGCCTCTGTCTGTCCATCCGTCTGTGGGTGATAGGTTTTGCTCCCTAGACATCCTTCTGTAGGTCTGATGTATCCCTGAATGCCATCCGATGGAGCTGCCGTGGAACTCCTGAAATATCAGTGGTATATGTGTGGAACCCCTGGGAATCACCAGTCTCCCCTATTAAAGTAGTCGCTGCCCACTCATGGTGTACCCCGAAAATTCTGCTGAACCCTGCTGCAATGCCTCCCGTATCTGTGCTAAGCCCGGATCGGCCTCAATTTCTCTGCTCAACCGCTCCCAGCCTAGGAGTACTGGTACGGAAATGGCTGATATCTCTGATGGCTCCTCTCTGCGGGACAGGGCATCTGCCGCCTTGTTCTCCAAACCTGGTCGGTACTGAATATAGATAGTGCAATGGACCAGCTTGGAGAGCCACTTCTGGTGTTCTTCGATGACCATGCGCTGCTCCAACAAATACTTCAAACTATGCTGGTCGGTCCTCACTATAAACCGTCTCTCCAACAAATAAGGCCGCCATTTCTGGATGGAGAGCACGATCGCCATCAACTCCTGCTCATATACTGATTTCAACCTCGCTCGTGCTGACAGAGTTTGGCTGAAATATGCAATAGGTCTCTGATCCTGCATTAGCACCGCCCCCAACCCATGTCCTGAGGCGTCAGTGTCTATCACGAAGGGCCTGCTGAAATTTGATAGTGCCAAGACTGGCACGGTCGTCATTGCCTGCTTCAGAGCCTCGAATGCCCAGGTGGCCTCCTCACCTCAGTGAAAACTGTCCTTCAGCTGCTCTGTAAGTGACCATGCTATCGAGCTGTACCCCTGGACGAACTTTCTGTAGTATTCTGTCAGGCCCAAGAAGCCCTGCAGGCCTCGTAGTGTGGTAGGTAACGGCCAGTCTAATATAGCTGCAATCTTAGCCCGATCTGTCGTCACCCCCTCAGCTGAGACGATATGCCCCAAATACTCTACAAGTGGCTGACCAAACATGCACTTCTTCTTATTTGCACACAGCTGCTGGTCCTGCAACTCATGTAACACTGCCTACAGATGCCCCCACATGCTCCTCCACACTGCGACCTTATATCAAGATGTCGTCGAAGAATACTAGGACAAATCTCCGTAGGTAGGGCCGAAATACCATGTTCATCAATGCCTGGAATGTCGCTGGAGCGTTTGTCAAGCTGAACGGCATGACGAGGAACTCATAGTGCCCCTCAGGAGTCCTAAAGGCCGTCTTGGGCACGTCATCTGCCATCATCCGTATCTGGTGATACCCTGACTTAAGATCGATTTTAGAAAAACATGCCGCTCCGTGGAGCTCGTCAAGAAGCTCGTCGATCACCGAAATAGGAAACTTGTCTGAGACAATTTTCTTATTCAAAGCCCTGTAGTCCACACAAAATCTCCAGCTGCCATCCTTCTTCTTTACTAACAAAACCGAGCTGGAGAACGGACTCGTACTTGGCTGAATCATCCCTGCTTGCAGCATGTCCTCTACTAACCTCTCAATCTCGTCCTTCTGTACCTGGGGATACCTGTAGGGGCGCACGTTGATGGGGGACAAGCCCTCTCGGAAGACAATGACGTGCTCGTGGTCTCGGTGCGGTGGTAATCCCTGTGGGGTCTGAAACACATCCTCGTACTGGCTCAATAGCTGCTCTATCTCTGGTGCCACTGCCTGAGTGTGATCCTCCCTCTGCTCTACTGCCGCTGCCGCCTGTAGCTCGACCAGAAATCCACCCCCTGCCGTGTGTATCGCTCGTGGCATGGCCTTGTAGGAAACTAAAGAACGATAGAGGCTGGGATCTCCTTGTAAGACCACTGTTCTCCCTCCCTCATGATACTACATCATCGGTATTTTCCAATTCGTCCTAGTCTCTCCTAAGGTCTGCAGCCACTTCATCCCCAGGATGACATCAGTGCTCCCTAACTCCAAGGGAAGAAAATCCGTGACAATCTACACTTCATGTATCGTCACTATCACACCTCGACAGACGTCGCTACTGTGTGTCAGCTGACCGGTGCCCAGCACTACGTCATACCTCCCTGTGTCGCTCAGTTGTAGTCTCTGCTCTCTCACCAACCTGCTGGAGATGAAATTGTGGGTGGCCCCACTGTCTACCAATACAATCACCTCCTAGCCGCCCACATGTCCCACCAATTTCATAGTGTGGTTCGGTGTGAACCCCACCACGGAATTAAGGGATACCTCTGCCAAATCCAAGTGCTGGTGCTCAACCTCCTCCTCCTCTCCAACCTCTAGTACTACTACATCGTTCTTCTCCTCATCGTCGTTCACTATCAGTAGCTGAAGAGTCCGATCTCCACAGCGATGTCCTGGAGTAAACCTCTCATCACATTTGAAACATAGTCCATTCGCCCGCTTCTCCCGGATCTCCGCCTCAGTCATCCTCCGTACCTACCCCAGGGCCGTGGCTCTGGTCTCATGTCCCTGCTGCTCGTGGCAACGGCTATACCCCCGGGCAGGAGCGTCCCCTGGATAGGAGCAGCTCTCTGACCTCCAACTGGTGCATGTCCCCGAAAAGCAGTGCCTCCCCACGCCCCACGGGCTCTCCTCTCAGTCACCTGATGGTCCTCGACTATCCTAGCTGAAGTCATTATCCCTCGCAGGCCCACTGGCTGCAGCTGTCTCAGCCCGAATCTAACCGTGGGCTTCAGCCCCTTCATAAAACAACCCTCCAAAGACTCCCCCGAGACTCCTCGAACTCTGTGGCAGAGTGACTCAAACTTCTTGATGTACTCCCACACGCTTGCATCCTTCTTCAGTAAATATAACCGCTCATATACTCCCCCAGACTATACTGTGCCAAATCGCTCCACCAATAGAGTAGTAAACTCCTCCCATGTCTGGAACGGCTGCTGCTGATGTGTCCATCTGTACCAACCCAAGGCCTCTCCCTCCAAGCAAACTCATACCACCCGCAGCCAATCCTCTACTGTTACCGCAGACACCTCAAAATACCTCTCCACGCGATACAACCAGTCATTAGGGTCTCCGGCCTCAAAAATGGGCATCTTCAACTTCCTCAGTCGACTCTCTCCCGCGAAACCCCCTCCTGCGGCCGATCCGGATGCCTCTGCTGAAAAACCAGTGGTCTGTCAGCAATGTATCTCAATGCCTGATCCCGTGCTTCTCCATCTGCTCTATCTCACTGTCAGTCGCCCCTCTCATCTCCATGTGGGTGCCCGAAATCTGCCTGATGGTCTCTAGGGGTGCAATGTATCCCTCTTCAATCTCCGGTCACCTCCCGAAAGGTGGGGGCTGGGTCGATGGGCCCCCAATATGTTGTTGTCGCCCGCCCTGCTACTGAAAACCTATACCAGGCTGTTAAAAACCAGGCGTATAAGCTGTTCGGGCCCCGAACTGGGCCCCATGTGGCGTTGTCAAGGTCGGGATGGGCTGTCGGGGCCCCTGGAAAGTCGGCGGACCCCCCGGGTGCTCGGGCGGCCCTCGAAAAGGGCCGCACGGGGTGGGCGAATCCCCCAAGGGGGCGGCAGGGGCCTGCCGGCCCCCCGCCGCTACCCCAGGTTGTCGCCTGAGGCCCAAAAGGGGGCGGCGGCCCCTGCCGCCCCTCCTGGGGGTTCGGCGGGGCCCCCAGGTGCACCTGGGGGTTCGGCAGGCCCTCCCAAGGCTGCCGGGGGCGGGCGCCCCCCGATGGTCGGAATCCCGTCGCGCGGCGATGAAGTGGCTGGAAACGCCTCCCAATCCTCCGGATCTGCCGCGGTTTGTTGGTCGTACACGGATACAAGCCTTCGTATTCCTCTTCTTCTGGAACCCCTTCGCTAAAATCACAATTTTACCTTTATTTGTTGACAAAGGCGGCTCCTTTTTGCTTAGATCCGTTTTAGGGTTGATGTTTGCTATCATCGCCGCTATGTCCATCATCATCTGCTATCTATTCGCCTCCATAGTTGCCGTCAGTTGCGCTTCGAAAGCGGATGCGGCCGCGACGATCTCCGCGGTCTTCTTTTTGACATCGTTAAATCTCTCGGTGATTCGGTTCTCCATCAACTCTACTTTCTTTTCCAACGCTTCGATCCGCTCCATATATCGTCTGCTCGCCATGGATCTAGTGCTCTGATACCAATTTGATGTGTCTAGGGTTTTTGTGGGGATAAAGATGGGATTTTTATGACTTTGTACTAATAAAAATAGGGTTTTGATATGAAGAACAGATCTGAAATTACTATTAAATGCTAGAATAATTAATCTAAAGCAAATCTAAAAAATAGGAGATTAAAGGGAAAATTGCTCTAGGGTTCTAGGAAATAAAAATACATTCAGATCAATTCATCAATAACCCACATAGGGTCGGCCGGCCCTTGCTTGGGGGATTAGCCAATTGTGGAATTACTAAACGACCCCCCCTCGTAGTTGCGAAATTACAAGTTTGGCACCGGGCCCGTAGTGGACCCGACGAGTCGTCTCCTCCTTTGATACACTTGAACCGGCCTCCTTGACTCATTGGACTCGCGCGCCCCATCCATGACCCGCGGCGCATCAAATATCTCTTCAAATTTAGAATTTTGATTAGTAAATTTAATTGTTTAGAGGTAGGAGATGATGAATTATTTATTGCAGATATCCTATACTGATTAAATTTTATTTTTTTATGTTTATATGATATTTCATTAAAATCAGGACCAGGAGACCTAAACAACCCCCCCCCACCCCCCCTCCCCCCGATTTCAGCATAATTTGATTTTAAAGGCAAATGATATATTATGGTGTAGTTTTCAAGCATTAATGTGTACTTATAAAATTATATTGAAATCCATGTCTATGACAAAATCTAACATTTAGACCCTAACCCCTAAAAAGCTTGTTGCAAAATTTTATAAAAAATGAATTATTAATACATATGATTCTATTGGTTTTAGGAATAGTGTAGGTTAGTTATTAAGTTTAGATTGTTTAGTAATATTACTCGAGATTGTATGATTGTTATCATAATTACAAATATTGATTGTTATTTCTTTGAAGTGTTATGCCTTCCAAGAGACGTTTAAGTTGGAGTTATAGCTAAATCCATGTGTAAAATTATACCTTCAGATAATTGATAATTGATAATTGATAATTGACGAGGGATAAATAGTCCTTTATGATTTTTGCAATTTGATCATTATTGTAAAATTAAAGCATGCACATTAATCATCAGTATTGTTACATTTGTTTTAATTGCATTGGGAACATGTACAAAATCTTTAAACTTAGAAATTCATTATGTCAACTGTGTTCATCTTAATATTTACCAATTTATGTGCACATGCAATAAAATTGATAATATGTACACTAGCTGGTATTGAGCATTTTAAATCGCTAAATGATTCAAGTGATGATAGTTATTAGGAATCGAAGGTATCAAGTAGTGCAGTAAAAGACATTTAATTAAGTTGATTTAACCTTCAAAATACTTTTTTTAAAATGAAAATATGTTATATTAGTCCACGACATCTCAATTTAAATCTCAGACGCCAATTTAGCAGGGAGTATGGAGTTATGGTTTATAATAGTAAGATGCATAAATCAGTCATCTCTTATTGCATTAGCATATATTATCACATACAATCATTGGAAGAAATGTATAGGTATAGGGGGGTGTTTGGGATATGATATGCATTGATAAAATTGTAAAATTAATGAGATAATAGAAATTACCCGTGCACAAAGTGCACGTCAACCCCCCCCCCCCCCCCCCACCCCCCGAACAGAATGCGGGGAACACGTGCAACCGAAAAGGAGCGAGCAATGTGGGTGTGTGTGTCGACATCGCCGGGAGGTAAAAGGGCCTAAATGCCGGGGGGCAAAATCGTAAATAAATGGGATGAGGGGGCCGGTCCCTTTTTTGAGTAGGGTGGGGGATCCCCAAGGCTGATGGGGCAGTGCCACGGGGGACACAGCCGTGGGAAGTCCCCCTCTAATGTATATAGATTGTATTAATTAATTTATTTATTAAATTACCTATGCGTTTTCTATCAATTTGCTGGTATAGGTCAAAAACTAAGTCTACTGGTGCTCAATGTGTTCTCTCCATAAGGGTAATTCTTGCGCTAAAGTATCAAATTTTTATTGGCAGACCTCAATTTCTGACCATGAGATTATGTGCAAAACTAAGTCAACCAGATAGTAAGCATTGACACATTGAGGCATGGTTTACTTAATTTTCATTGCATGAAACATGATTCAATAAGAACTTGCATGATTTTCATCTTACAATTTTTGTGTAGCCCCACAATGTTTATGAATTTATTATTAGTCAAATTGTGCATGATTTTTATTTATCTATTTTTATGTCAATGCAAGTTACGCTGTATAATCTTATTCACTCAATGGGCCATGACTTCATTCTTGTTTATATTATTTTAGAGCACCGTGGCATCGAGTAGTGGCGGTGTGCTTTGCGATTCTTATGAGATCTAGTATCCCATCCTTGGAACTTTTATATTTTAGAAATAAGTGTGCTAGATAGTTTCCTCTTAGTTCAATTATAAGAAATTGTATTTATTATCTGTGGCTGGACTTTTAGCTTGGAATTGTGCCATAGTTTAAGTCATGTATAAAGAAATTATTATTCCGTGCAGGATGGATTTATTATCTATAATATTTAATTACTGAAATTTTATGAGAAGAGGTCATTAGAGATAATTTATTATTCCAGGGTGGATGAATTTATTATCTGTGATATTTAATTCTTGAGGATTTATGAGATAATTCAAGTGTGGAAAATATTATTTTGAAGTTGAAATTATGATAATGTGAACAGGTTTAAGTCCAGAGACTTGACATAATGACAAATATAATGACATGTATGTATGTCAGAGAAAAGCAACAATCCTACGTACAAAAAAGAAATAGGAGTCAAATTCACAAGTTAAATAAGAAATAGGAGTCAAATTCACAAGTTAAATATAACTGATAGTGTAATATTGTTAGGTTTAGATTGACATGAAATCTTTTTGGCATCCAACTGGTATCTCCTCAAGGGTTATTGATTTTTTTTTTCAGATAAGAAGGTTCCAGGTTCATGTCCAGGCTTCAGTATTATTCAAGCGAGAACATGAACCACATTTTAATGGTCAAGCAACCAAAGTGTAAGAAATGGTGACCACTAGCCAGCATTTGAGCAATGTTATGGAACAGGGTAGCCGGTGACGGTTTCAAACAATGCATAAAGTGAAAATAATACTGATAGTACTTCTCAGGCACAAACTACCAATGATTAGTGTGGAATATGGTTCTAGTAGTTTAGAGGAGCGCCAACAAAGATGATAATTACAGCAGTGATGTGAAGGGAGGAAATTAGCAATCAATCAATTAGCAAAAAGCAATAAGTAAACATTTCAAGGATAAAATCCTGAACCTGATTGACTGGCCTTGATCTTTGCACGTCGATCTTGGCCCATTGCAAGCAGAACAGCATCCTCTACCTTCAAAAAATTAAAACATAAAGATATCAGATATCCCCAAGAAAAGTTAAAACTGAAAAATGTTTGCAAATAAAACCGTATTCAAATGTATGTGGTTCACAAAATAGTGCACTGTATTCTACT
This sequence comes from Scilla litardierei, assembly GCA_030789695.1. Classification (NCBI taxonomy): domain Eukaryota; kingdom Viridiplantae; phylum Streptophyta; class Magnoliopsida; order Asparagales; family Asparagaceae; genus Scilla; species Scilla litardierei. Next base: position 9,052,497 of record CM061137.1, on the reverse strand, counting down.
GAAAAGAGTGCACTGTATAAAAATTAACTTGAATGCACTTGTTCGAAGACATTTTTTCTTCATGCATGTGGTTCACAAAAGAGTGCACTGTATTCTACTGAAAAGTGAGCATAGTCAGTCAGCTCATTAGCGAACATGCCGGTAGAAATCAAAATACTAAGTTATGTAACTTATTTCCAATAAAACCAACTAGAACATGGAAACGAACATGATTGCACTAGCAAGTGTCCATTCATAAACAAGTTAGTGTCCTAGAATCTCAAATCTTGAGCGGAATCCTATTCAGATCAATAAGAGTTATCACCGGTGTTGCCTCTAACAGCTGGGATCATCTAAAGATGAGTGCTTGCAAAATAATAATTGCATGGTCATGACACTGACAAGCATTACTTTAATGCATCACCAAGAAGTATAGAAATATAGACTTTTTGGTGGTAGGTTATGCTTTCTGACTTGGTATGGTTGTCAGATTAATAATTCCGAAAGAAGATTAAGTTGGTTTGCCATTGTTACAATATTCGTAACACATTAGTATTCCACAAAAGGCAAATACCTGACAAGGGCAGCTACGAACAAGAGTGGGCCTTAGCTATAGAATCCCAAAAGCAGGCAAGTGGGTAATTCAACCTTTCGTACGACCACTGTTATAAATAACAGTTATTGGACTTGTAGCAGCTAGAAAAATAGATTGTGGGTTTAGGGAATATATAGGGGATATTTACTAATCAGTGTGTCATGTTAGACACTAAAAATATGTGATATACAAGCCATATACATATTTAACTTTATATAAATCTCGTAAAGTCACAAAAGCATATTTAAGGTAACCTAACCTCGCTACGTTACTAAGTTGCACTAAACTACGAATCTATAATCATTAACATATTGCAAAAGAAAAAACTCATAGCTGCCTGGCCTGGAGTTATTCCATCTCATTGGAGCCTCACCATCACCTGGCCGAGTGCGTGTTCTTGTTGCTGATGTTGATGGAAGACATAAGGAGATAAGAATGAGAACTAGAGAGAGGTATTAGAGATCAGGAAACCTAATTTTTTTCTCTTTTCTTTTATCCATTGTGTTTTGGGTGTGGTTTTTTGATCGGGTCTTAAAATCGACCCATTAATCTAAATTCATCCATTAGTTAAAAAAATGTAAAGCGGTCACTTTTAATTGGCTGATATCAACCCTGAAATGCTAAAGTTATGAAAAAGCCTATATCATCACAGTCTGCTTCTTGTAGCCTCATTTATAAAAGATAAGTTTGCTATTTTATTTTAAATTTATAGTTAAAACAGGAATAGCTTTTCACGGGTTAAATTTTATTTTTCTACATAAAGACCTTTATGCCTTTAATTGTATATACTATATACAAATGGACAATTGAATATAAATTTGAGTTAGTAAACTCTGTGATTTGCATGAAACTCTTTCGCATACGAGATGCGTGAGTGGATGAGTGAGTAATTAGGGTGAGATGCCCGAAAATTATTATTAATAATTCTTTTAGTTATTCTTAACCATGGTTCATCTTGTTCTCCCCTAAATCCATTAAATCAATAGTTAAGAAATCCTTTAGATTGTAAATCCATAATCTCTTCCACCACAAAACGCCAAAGTTTTTGCACATAGTCAATTAGCATCAATTAGTATCAAGGCTTGTCTTTCCATGTAATTATCTTCTTTCTCTATTGATTAATTTTTCTTTCCATGAATCAAATAAAAGAATCAAAAGAAAAAATGTTTTTAGTTTTGCCAAAAAAGAGAACAGAAAAAATCATATTATTCTTCCCTTCATCATCTTCATTAAAATTCAACATTAATTTGGTAAATCCAGCAAAAGCTACATTCCATATAGATTCCCCTTCTTATTCTTCAGCATCTACATCAAAACTTCAACCCAAACGATCATCAACATCAACAATCCGCCACCCAACACTCCATTTTCAACATCGACATCCAATTTCAATACAACAACCATCAAATAATGCACCGACATCTATGACGGTCTGAACATGTCAATACGTCAAGTCATAATTTAAATATTATCAAAATAATTTTAAGTACCTTTAAAAATATTTCTATGATTTTTAATTTTTGTGATTTTTAACAATTTTTCTGAGGTCAAAACATCTCAACATCTGTAAACCCGCAATCCAAAACTTGATAACAATTAAAACGCCAAAACAATTAAAACGCCAAAACAAACTATTTTGCAGGCCAAAAAATTTGACAAAAATCATTTTAATTGGTTTTCTAATTTTTCATAATTTGTAGCAATTTTTCTCAACCTTTTTCCAGACCCGAATTCCGAAAATTTAGAAATTCGTAAATTTCAAAACACGAAACCCACAAACCCAAAATTAACCGATCAATTTAGAAATTCGTAAATTTCAAAACCCGAAACCCACAAACCCAAAAATTAACATGTCAATTCCTACCAAATTTTCACGCACTTAAACCACCAACCAAAATTCCATTATTATAATATTTATTATTTCAATTATATAATATATTCTTATAACTATTATAAGTTTATAACTATAAACACATATAAACTTTCACTCCTATATCCATCTCCTTCAATATGCTCCTTCCACCCTCATCTTCATCATCGTCATCCTCATCATCAACTTACTATCCTCTCCATCCTCAATCCATCTTCGGCAAGCTTCGTCTCCTACCCACTAACTCTAATCCATGAAAAATCGGCAAGGCGATGAGGTCTCCAATAGTGTTCGACGGCATCCTTCAACTGCGAAGATATGTAGATCTCCTAAAACTATTTTGCAGTCACGATAAACTTGGCCAATTCTCATTTTGAGTTGTTTTATCTGTTGTGGTTCCTTGGTTCGGGCTTTGCAGTTTGTATGGACTTGAGCCTTACGGCTTCCATTGTTGTTTATCATGTGCTTTGTAATGGCTTTTGTTTGATGGCCCTTACTCTTTGTTTGATGGCCTTGTTTTCATGGTTACCACTGCAGCTTACATGTGCCCACTGGCCTTGCGGCCATACTGCTGCTTGCTTGTGCCTGCTGGCCTTCCTGCTTATGCTTTGTGCGCTATTCTTTGGCCCTTCTTTGGCTTGGGTTTATTCCTTGTAGCTGACTCCTTGTGTGGGCTTGTGTGGGATTATAGCTAATCCTTGTGTAGACTTGTGGCCGACCCTTGTATGGGCTTGCTCCATGTGGCTGACCCTTGTGTGAGTTTGTGTTGGCTTGATCCTTATTATGACTGACCCTTGTTTGATCTTGTGTGAGCTTGATACAAGTCACTAACCCTCGTGCGTGCGTGTTCCTTGCGACTACCATTGGGATTTAGCTCCGCATTAAGAATAGTTGATATTTGGATTGTATCATTGGGAAAGGTTACTTGTTTTTTATGATGACACTATTCTAATAAAAACAAAATCACGACATGAGAAATTAATGAAACTAATTAAGGGATGCACATGAGAGTATATACATGCTTATAAATAGGAATTGATCATGTTTATCTTTTTAGTCAAGTCCTGGGCCATGCTATGATTATGTTATTAGAGTTATGACACTTGGATTGGTTGATTTTATTCATTTAGGTATTATATTAGTTTTGAATTGACGTGAAAGATAGACACCATAATATTATCTTAGGTACACAGAGACGTTGTCTCCTGACATAGGATCTGTACAATGCAAATCCCCTAAATATCAATCTTTATACATGATTACATTAATATTGAGCAGTTGAGTACATACATTATACACATTCATTACGATTGATATGACACTCATTATATACATATACATGCATTATCATTACTAGATACTGCCTCAGACACATATAATGTACTTGATAATGTACCAAACTTGTCATGTCACTATACCTATTACTGTACTTTACATCAGACGCTATCATTCGTGTACATTTCACATGACCATTTAGGTTGCACTAGATATCAGCCAGTGTTCTAAAACAAGTTATATGCGGCCGCATATAAGGATGCGGCCTTTGACCGCATGAAAATTAAGATATGCGGTCGAATTATGCGGTCGGCCGCATAATCTGCCGCATAAATGTTATGCGTCCGCATATGCGAATATGCGGGTGCATAATCGGCAACTAAAAACACACGACCCGTTAAACATAAAATTTAGTTTTTTAATTTTTAAAGTACTTAGGTTTTGACATGCTTTTTAGATTTGGACGTAAAACTAAATAGTTATGTTTTGTGTGTAAATTGCTTTAGACGTTATACTTTAGTTATTTTATGTATTGATCATCATAATGGTGCAGATGTTTTAGTATGAATTAATCCATATTTTTAAAGGTTGATATGATTTTTTCCTTATTCCTATCTTTTTTAATTTAATATACACAAACACAAACACATAAACTTATTGTTTATTTATATACTAAATTATTCATTTTCGTGTAAACCACGTAAACCGCATAATCGGTCGCATAATCCGCTTATGCGCTATGCGCTCCTAGACCGCGCGCATAATGAAACCGCCTTTTATAACACTGTATCAGGTATGTAGTATCTCATGTTATTGAGGGGACGAGAGCGACTAGAGCCACCTTTATTATTCATGTTACTGTGCCTGACTAAAGTGGCACAGATGAGTGATCTCGTAGCATGGGTAAGTTCGTATATTGTAAATTGTGCCCTTAAGCATGAGTCACAATACTAAACATATGAGTATATGAGTCGACCTGTATGGTTATTTAGACACTGTTAGCATATGTCACTATTATCATGTCATATTGTCATGTTACCTGTTTTCATATGATATTACTCCTATAGTTGTATTTTAGCTTACATGATATTGTGTTTTTACTGCTGTTGTTACATGATATTACTCATGCCATTGTGTTTTAGTTTATATGATTATTTTATATGTAAATCTCATGTGTAACTAATAGTTTTGGGGATTTAGAACTTACTCTAATGGTTATCTCTTGATAACACAGCCGGAGCAGGACACTGAGTAACGGTAGGTAGATCCTAAGTTGATTTCATTGTAGCATTGTTTATAATAAATTATAAGGCAGATGGCCTAAGCATTATACTTTTTGTTTCACTGTAGTCGATATCATGTTATAATGTATCATTTAAAGAATAGTAACAACAGAGTATACTTGTCTTTGGTATATTGTGCGTATCTTTATTGTTTTCTAGTAACTATTAGAACATGTCATCTCATACACTTGGTGCATATTGAATTTAAAGGAAAAAAGAGTCTTTCCTTTGGGTTTAAGATGCACTGTGGCTTGTCTCATGTAATACCCCTAACCCAACATTATGGGTTTCATGTGATAAAAATCTTTTCTAAAATACAAATGATGATTTTCTAAAATTTTGAGAGTTTTTCCTAAATTTTTATTGCTATTTTAAATTATTTTCTTATATTTCCCTTTATTCCTATCTTTTTCATTCTTTTCTCCTTTCTTTTCTTTTTCGGCCAAGCCCAGCCCGTCGAACTATTCTCTTCTTTTCTCTCTCTCTCTTTTCACTAGGCAATAAGCACTCTTCTTTTATTCCCAAGCCCATCATTTACCCACACTAATACTCACCCTCATCATTCAACCCAAGACAAAAATCACTCCCTCATTTTCATCTACAGACAACCGATCCCCTCATCCCCTAGCGTGTGATTCACGCCATCGCCTCTCATTTAATTCCCCGACAAATTTCTCCCCCTTGCCAATCGTGTTGGTCTCTTATCTCGCCCTTCCCGCTCTCTCAACCATTTATATCATCTCATCTTCTTATTTTAAGGGTTTTGATGTGAAAATATTTTTCCTCACCAACTTTTCTAAAGCTTTCAGTTTTTCTTCGATTTCTGAGTTTCGGATCTTGATTTGGGGATCGAATATGCTCAAAGATTTCACCTTTCCATTGGATCGAGCAACCACAGCCGTAAATGGGCAAGGCGACAATGTTCGATCGGCGTTTCGAGGGGTTTTCGACATGATTTCATGGGTGACCGGCAGATTGGATTAATTCAATATTTTCGAATTATTTTAAGGATTTTCCTCTTGATTGCTATGATAAAATCCGAGCATATTTTCTTTAGGATTTGATGATTGTTAAGAGATAAATTGCTGTGATTTTGAGGCCTTACGGCCATTCTTGGGCCGTGCGGCAACCCTTGCTGCTGCCCTTGTTCACTATTGTGTGCGGCTTTGCCCTTGTTCTTTATTGTGTGTGGTGTTGCTCCCTGTTCTTTGTTGCAGTGTGCTGCTTTTCACTATGCAGGCTTTTGCTCTATCACATGTCACTTCCTGTGGGCTCTCGGCTCTCGCCCTGCTTTGCCTCTTCCTATGGGCTTTCAGCTTGCTCTGTTGGTTTCGGCATGCCCATATCAGTCTCGGCCTGCTTTGTTTTGGGCCTCTTGCGACATGTTCTATTCGTTCCAGCCTGCTTGATTCGGCCCTGACGTATTTACCTTCAGGCTATTCTGCTCCTTGGTCTATTGCGACATGTTTCAGCATATGAAAATATTATTATATTCATTTCAGCCTCACATAAATTATTATCTAATGATTTTCTGAAATCTGAACTATTCTTAGAGGACTTTTGGGCTGTAAATGAATTGATGGAATGTGGATTTGAACATTAATGATCAAGGATGAGTTTTTCCTCTGAGATCATAAATTGACACAGTCCCTAACTTTTTATGAAATTACTTTTTAAGTATGCAGATGAATAGAAACTATAATTTACATCAATTATGATGAATGGTTATGTTATGGGCTATCAGCTATGCTTGGAATGCGATATTAGAATAAATTGATATTGACAACTGTGGTATATTGTTGGATAAATGAATTTGTTGGAATATTAAGTATTATGACCCTTAAAACAGTTGGAATCATGGATTTAAATAGATTTAGAATACATAGAACCCCTAACCATGTAGACTAATCATGATGTGACCACTTGGACTTGTTGGGAGACTGTCTCAATTTTATATGATGATGCATGTTAAGTAACCTCCCACGAATAACATGATTAGTACCTGCTACAACAATTGGTCATGATTATATGGATAACATCCTTATAACATGAAATTAGTTCCACCGTATATAACATTCACAAATGACATTGAAGCTGTATATCGTATGTTAGTATTTAGATATATTTCATTTCCATAGTTCTCGATACAATATAACATTACATTGAAATGCTCTTACTACATGTTTCACATACAACATGTTGACATCCTGATAGTGATTGATAACGAAAAGATACATAATCCATTTACGTAACATGATTGCAATGTATATTATTCAATGATCACATGCTTTAGATATTGTATCTGGATATTATGCATGCTTCCGATATTGTATCTGTTTCGTGTGATATTGCACACCAGTACATGCTCTTGATACTGTATCTATTCACAGGTTATTATACACTGATACCAGACTCATGATATTAAATATGTTCATGAATAGAAACTAAGTGCTACATAGGACAAAGTGCCACGGAACAACATGAGCCATCTCTAGGACCCATGTGATCCACCTCTAGAATGCCTTTCTCATGTTATATTGACGATTGGAATCTACTCCCAAATAAATTATTATTAGACATGACAATGCACTTCGTACATACACTATACTTAGTACATAGATTCACTGAGTTTGGGAGTAACTCATATTAGAGAGTGTATAGGAGCGACTGGAGCCATGTTTTTGACCATATTTGATAGATTTCAGCATAATTATTATTATCTGACCTGGTCCCATTCATGTATCTGTTTGAACCCATATTGTATCGTTGGATGGATTCTGAGTTCCATTACCATATTTGTTTGGACTCGGCCCAGGTGAGCTCGGCCCAGGTGAGCGATGGATTCTGAGTTTCATTATTATATTTGTTTGGACTCGGCCCAGGTGAGTTGTAATGGCCCGTTATTATGTCTCCCTCTTTTTCTTTTTCTTTTTCTCTTTCAGCCTGCAGCAGGCCCAAGCCCAACTGGGCCTCCCCCTTTATTTCCCCTTTCCCCCCTCTTTCCCCGCAGAGAGCCCATTAGGGCTTATATTTTTTCATTCGCTCTTCTCTCTCTCGTCCTCACTTCCCGCAGCAAAGGCCCCTAGGCCTTAGGGTTTTCCCTCGACGCAGCCGCAGCAGCGGAGACCCCCCCATCTTTCGCACGCTTGCAGCGACATGAGGGAGTCTTTGACGGCAGCGGGCCCTCTCCCTCCCTCCCTCCCTCCCTCCCTCCCTCCCCGCACGCAGCGAGCGCCACCAAGCCTCGAGGGCTTCGATTGAGGGCCCCCTCCCTCTCTTCTCTCCTGCGTCATGTAAGACCCGCGATGGAGACTCCCGCCGCCGTGGGGCCTCCGATGGGACTCTCGCCGCCCTGTCACCTGGTTGTGAGCCCGACTGAGGCGGTTTGCCTCTCTATTTCATCTCCACTCCTCCTTCTTGCTGGAAGCACTGTAAGTGTCTCTCCGTTATTTTTCAAAGCTGTTTTCTTCTGATTTTTCGGCTTGATGCTTGCGGGTTTTGCTGTGGCCTTTGGATTCTTGATTTTCAGATTCTCGGCTTCGATTCAGGTAGACTTTATCCCCTTTCTCACTGTTTTGATTTCGATTCTTTGGGAGAGAATGATTTGTGGGTAGGATTAGGGTTTTATTGCACATATTACTATTTTCGTGGGGTCGGACGCCCTCGCCTACTAGCGTGGGGTCCCGGGGTTGTCGTTGGAGCTGTTTAGGGGGATTCGGTGGCTCCTCTCTCTCGGTTTTGGTTCCGTTGGGGCTTGGTTTCTGGTCGGAGCTCCTTTACTTGCTGTTTGGGTTTCCCTTTGCTTGCGGCCTGGTTCTTGCTTGCTGACTTGGCTTCGTGGGTTGCCGTTGTGCTCGGCTGGTTTCTTCCACTTGCTGGTTTGGTTCAATTGGGTCCATTGCTCGCTGTTTGGGTTTCTATGTGGTGTTACTTGGGTTGTGAGCCCCGTTCCCCAATCGTTCTGGTTGTTAGCCCCTAGTTCCTTACTAAGAACCCTGTGGACTTGGCCGTAGGTATGGGTACCCCCCACTGTGTGATGAGAAGACCCCCAATCTAATCCCCTGGCCTAGACTCTCTAGCGTCATCCGAGTTGTCTCTTGGTCTTTCTTTATTTAATGCAATTGTGATGTTTTCTTGTTTCTTGTTCGTACCAAGATTCAGTTAGTATTGCTTCTTTATGTATCGGCTCAGTTTGGATTGTCTTGCCATGAGGAACATCCATGCTACTTGTCACTTGCTGGTTTTTTGATCTTGTTGTTTCATAAGTTTATTAGTACCTTGTTAGTTTAATATTATTAAATTGCGGAGCCTTGGGATGTTCTTATGATGGCATGTTACTATGTTGGTACTGTATGCCTAGTAGACTATCCTGAGGTTGACTCTTGACTTATCAGGTTACTATTACCGGTACGGTAATAGTTTCTCCTTGGCTACATAGTTTAAGTAATATTAAACTTGACGCACCTCACGACACTAATAACTAATAAAATTATTACTTTCTGCTTGATTCACCGGGTTTGGGGAACCTTATGATTGAGAAGTATGGGAGCGACTGGGACCTGATCTATAGCCCCCTTGTTCGGGGGGGACGTCCATCATTCCGATGGGTCCTGAGTCCTGGGGGCAGACAGAGATGGCCATCTTGATGGGTCCTGAAGCCCCACCACAGGCCACAGCGCCAAAGTTCTTGCAGGTTTTGCAGCTTACAGTACAGTACTTTACACTTTTTGACTCTGTCCGGGGTCGCACCCTCGCGGTCAAGGTAGCTCCCAGATGCTTACTGTACTCCCTCATAAGTCACGGCCAAGTATTGGTTCACTTTAGTTAGTACCCTCTTTACAGTACTTGTGCTCGTTTTCGACATGTCTCTCTTCTGTACCCTTTCTGCTACTGTCACATCATCTTTTGTGCTTCCTTACTCTTCAGTGGCGTGGGTTTGTGGATTACCAGGTCAGGTTACTTCTTTGGGTGGTGCTATCATATATGTGGCTGTCTTGCTTCCTTTTGTGCACACTTACCTTCCTTGTCTCTTGTTTAGATATTGTCTACTCTATTGAGCGTGATGCGCCCTTTGTTGCCCACCAGGTACGAAGCACATGATCATCCAGAGGCGTCTGAGCACGAGGAGTTGGAGCTTCAGTACAAGACTTGGGAGGAGTCAGAACTTCCAGAACAGGACAGTTTGAGCCTTGACATAGCGGCATGTACGTGTTCCATTTTCTTTCAGCAGTATTGTAGTTTTACTGCCTTTACTTGTTACTGTCTTTTCCTTATTTAGAACTGTTAGCTTGTCAGATCTAGAGTATCCACTTATTTTTTGCACTGCTCTACATTGATTTCACTGGCACCTGCGGGACCTGCACACTTGTGTATCAATTGTAACGGCACCCGCCGGGAGGCGGGGCGTTACATGAGCTCCATTTGGTATAAGGTGGACTCCTAGTTGCATATCGTACTCTCCACTATGAGACACATCACTAGTATAGGATATCACAGTTTAACTTTCAACTTTATTAACATTGCAGATTTGCATCGACTTCTCATACATCATCTGGTATGCTGTTCGAATATCATCGTCGCTAACTTCCTCATCGCTGTCAGCTTCAGAATCTAATTCAGTTGTAGATGTTATACATGATGTTGCAACATTGGATCTGACATTGTTTGATTTGTTGGCAGATGTCATGACTGATGTTGCAACATCAGATCCAACATGGTTGTTGGTGTTGTAATCAGGCCGCTTCTTCTGAGAGGCCGCGAGGGCAATGTAATTACTGATGATGTCCTCATCTTCTACACTCCCATCAGACTCATCTTCACTCCAGGTACTAGTCGAGGACTAGCCTTTTTGCTTCTTCAAGGTGTTTGCACTTGTGTGTGCCCAAATCCTTCACACACTCTACACTGCATCCCTTTTCCTTTCTTTTGCCCTTTACTACTGATCTTCTTCGGCATTCTACTAATGTTTTTAGTCAACATGGCAATATCCTCATCTACACCCGATTCATCATCTTCTTTAGAGACATCTCTAGCTTCTACGTTTAGGGCCACTACTTTGTCCCTTTTCTTCTGTTTCATATTCATTTCATAGGTCTGAAGTGACCCCATAAGTTCATCTAGCCTCATAGTGGAGGTATCCCTAGCTTTCTCAATGGCAGCAATTTTGGCCGAAAATCTGTCTGGAAGAGATCGTAAGGTCTTTCGAACCAACTACACTTGTGAGTACTCTTTACCAAGTTCAAATGCCTGATTAGCTATGTCTCTCAACTTTCCATTAAATTCAGCAATGGTTTCTTCATCATTCATCTTACTTCTTCAAACTGAGATGCAAGCATTTGAAGTTTAGAGATTTTTACCGTGTTGGTTCCTTCATGCACGTTCTGAAGTATGTCCCAAGCTTCTTTAGCATACTCACAGGTAGAGATAAGTTTGAACTGCTCTTCATCTACAGCCGAAAAATAGCATTAACGGCTTTGGAATTTCCAAGGGCATCACGATATTCGTCTTGACTCCATTCTTTTGCTAGCTTGAGATGTTCCTTGTTGTCTTTGTCAATTTCAACGGCGGAGACCATCCTTCTACGATAGAAGTCCAAGTCTTTTCATCTAGGGACTTGATGAAGGCTCGCATCCGAGACTTCCAGTAAGTGTAGTTTGTACCAATGAGCAATGGAGGATGAACAACGGAGGCACCTTCTCGTGTAGTCATGATTCAAGTACTGAAATCCAAGATCACACCCTCTTTGATAATAAAGTAACACGGGTGACATGCTCTGAGACCAATTCTAATTCAGTACACAGCAAATTATCAAGTAAATCGAATGATTAAGCACAAGAACCAAGCACAACACACAAAACTTGGTAACACAGTTCGGTGCGCACACCTACATCTGCGGGGCCACGCCCAGAAAATCAGATTACTCCACTATAATAAATAATGATTACAATCACTAATATTAGATCTATACTAGGAGAAGCATACTCCTCAATATAAACCGCGAGGGGTGATCTCAATCAACCCCGTGGAGTAATCTATGCAAGCTCCCCTTGCATGCAAGATCCCCTTGCACAACCGACTAGTTCAACTCCTTTGAACCCTACGTGTATAGCCGTCGGCCTCCCTCCCGGAGTTCTATGATGGTCTTTCGCAAAAGCCATCACCCCAGCCGCAAAACCGCACACACCTTTTTCTACACCGCTCCCCCTCAATCGCGTAGTAGTTATGGTAGTTCGCTCGACAGATCTCATGCAGATCGGCAGCCCGCTAGAATCGGAACCAATACAGCCAAATTGATTCCGATAAATCTTCAAGATATGGCAATATATATCTAGGGGCGAAAATCTCTCTAATAGATTTCCCAACAAATTCCGAGAGATAGCAACTTCCAATTATATCTCCAACAGATCTTCAATTGCAACAATATATACCAGAATACTTAGAAGAATCTGAAAGGAGATCTGAGGAATCTATCTTCAATAATCGTCATTCATTTCCAGACTTCTGACTCAGCTTCAAGTATCCTTCCGACACAGCATGTTGGATCTCATGTTGCAATATAATGTTCAACATATCATTCAACATGACCTATAAAACGAGATCTCTCATACCATATTTGCGGATTGATACCTTCAATCACATCATCAACAGATCTTATGTATAACAGCATACAACAGAATATCTGGAAAAGATCTAAACAATAACACAAGATCTGAAACCATTCAGATATAAAATCTTCAACCGCACAAATCTTCAACCGCACATACCATTCAGATATGAAACCATTCAGATTTTGTAACCACTATTTCCGGGTAAATAACTTCCTCTTTAATTTAGATATTCCGCCAATATTTCTAGGATCACTTCGGGTAAGAAATCACATAGATCAAGGAATCATATAACCATTTCGAGTAAACTGATTTAAACAAATCTCATGCGGATATTTTTCCATAAATTAAGGATCTATTACTGGAAAATAGCACCAATAAATCTCTGCAAGTATTTCCTCCCGCCAATTAAGGACTAACTATATTCCTAAATATTCTCAGCAAATATTTCCTCTTCCCATCTATCTAGGAGCTAATTCGGGTAACAAGAAACAGAAAAATCACACCAAGATATTTCATCAATCAATTTAGGAACCCTCAAGATTCTAGGCTACAAATCAGATCTGAAATCAACAAAACAGATCTGCAGACTAAAACAGCATTTCAGCATACGAACCAATACTCCAAATCCCGAATGTTGTACCTGATGTTGCAACATAACGTACAACATGACTACTCAAACTGTTCATAAACTGATCTGATTTCACAACCTGAACTCTCCAAAACTAGTGACACTAATGCCAACTTATAGCAATAGAAAATCAACCCAACAGCTTGTATTCTTCGTTCTATTTATATCATTTCAACTATCTATACTTTTTCCTGTATTGCTCATTAGTAGTCAGAAGTAGACAAACCTTGGTTTATATAAACGCGTTCACATTTAGGTTGAAGAGAGGAATTCCTAGTAGGCTTAAGTGTGTGTGAGCTTGTCACTCCGTTTTCCTTAGGATTTTTAAGAAGCGGGGAATGACATCTCGCGTCATTTCCTTCCAACTAGGAACTGGGACGTGACAACATTGTTTTCAAAAAAACCACCAATACCCTCAACAGAATCATCATCGCCATGGATTATCCTCTATTATTGTAAAAGCCTAACAAAAGCTGGCCCATTTCCTTCTCACTTTTCCTCTTTTCTTTGTCTTTTCTTTGTCTTTTCTTTTTTCTTTTCTTTTGTTTTTCTCCCGCGGCCCATCAACGCAGCCCACCCATTTTCTTTTTCCCAGACGCGTGTACGAAACCCTTCGATCACTTCGTCCTCTCTCTCTCCCTCCCTCTCTCTCGACATCGAAGCGGCGGCAACAAATATTTACGCTGGCTCGCCTTCTTCTCTCTTCGATCCTTCAACCCGAAGGAAAAGCCATGCGACTAAGGCGATCCTCTCCTCTCCACCTCACATATACGTGGCATGGCTTCACGTTTTCCATGTGCCCTAAATATTTAGGGTTTCGACACGTCCTTGCCTTGATTTGAGGACGATTGCATCCATGGCGTTCCCTCTGAGCTTCTCAGGTCCCTCTTTCCTCTATTTAAGCTCAATTGAGACCCTAGGGTTTTCGGTTGTGAAAAAAAATTTCAAAGAAAAATTGGGGTTTTCTTTTAGTTGATCTCGGATCTGCTCTGGAGTTGGGGGTTTCCTTCCGATTTCTCCGATAGTCCACAATTTCGGGTAAAATCACCTTGATTCTCTAATTTTGGATTTTTAAAATTGTGATTTGTATTTTTTCCTTTTCTTCGATGTTGTTTCTGAGCAACAGGCAAGGCGGTGACCCTCGTCGTAGCTCCATTGGCCATCGAAATGATTATCTGAGTGACTTCCCTCTTGACCGTGACCAGTTAAGCCCTTTTCCCTAGCCTTGGGGCTGTTTTTTGGTGGTTTTCTCCCCCACGTCGGGACTGTCCGGCTTCATCTCCCCCTGCCATAACCTACTATTTTGGCTATTGCCGAGGTTTGTAAAGGCCATGGGTTAGTATGTGAACCTTGGGGTTTTCCCCACATATCAAGGAGTATGTGAACCTTGGGGTTTTCTTCGAAGGAAAAGCCATGCGACTGAGGCGATCCTCTCCTCTCCACCTCACATATACGTGGCAAGGCTTCGCGTTTTTTCTGTGCCCTAAATATTTAGGGTTTCGACACGTCCTTGCGTCGATTTGAGGACGATTGCATCCGTGGTGTTCCCTCCGAGCTTCTCAGGTCCATCTTTCCTCTATTTAAGCTCAATTGAGACACTATGGTTTTCGGTTGTGTAAAAAACATTAAAGAAAAAATTGGGGTTTTCTTCTTGTTGATCTCGGATTTGCTCTGGAGTTGGGAGTTTCCTTCCAATTTCTCCGATAGTCCACAGTTTCGGGTAAAATCACCTTGATTCTCTAATTTTGGATTTTTAAAAATTGTGATTTGTATTTTTCCTTTTTTTCGATGATGTTTCTGAGCACCAGGCAAGGCGACGACCCTCGTCGTAGCCCTATTGGCCATCGAAATGATTATCTGAGTGACTTCCCTCTTGACTGTGACCAGTTGAGCCCTTCCCCTTGCCTTGGGGCTGTTTTTTGGTGGTTTACTCCCCCACGTCGGGACTGTCCGGCTTCATCTCCCCCTGTCGTGACCTACTATTTTGGCTATTGCCGAGGTTTGTATAGGCCATGGGTTAGTATGTGAACCTTGGGGTTTTCCCCACATATCAGAAGTTGGCTTAGAAATACCCAATGATTGAAGATGAGGGTTTGGCCCCTAAGGGCCGTTGGACAAGTAAAGAGTTTACTGCCTGTTGGATCATGTACCAGGCTACTGCATAAATGATCTAAGTCTTCTACATGTAGGATCATAAATGATGCCTGAAGGATCATATAAAACCATGAACACATGGATAAGTCCCAAAAATGATCGATGATGAAATTTATCTGAGATCATTAGATTGTCCCTCCCCCATTGTCCATTCCCCCATAATCCAAAGGTGCGACACTGATCATTACATCGACTTGCAGGTTAGCTCGAATTATCTATTTATATTTCAGTTTCGGTCTATGTAGCATGTTAGAATATCATGCTTATTATCCGTCATATAGGTATGCTCCATGATTAGATGTTTTAGTTTATTGCACATCTGTCGCATGCTAAATGTTACATTATTTTCCGTCATTATCTGCTACTTGTTCCTAAAATAATCTTGGTATAATTCTTACATAGTGGCCCATGACATTGAGACAAATTGATATGTTGGGTGTGCTATGGAAATGAAAATGAATTGGAATGTCAGTGAAATAGAATGTTGTAAATATGATTGGAATTGGAATGACAACACACCAATATATGAATTAATTGCAATGTGACCTTAAATTCAATTCAAACTTTTATTTAGACGCAATGTCTTAAAATAACATTAATTTAGAATTACACATGTACCGTATCATTGAGGCACGGAGAGATGTACACTTGACTTACACAGCACTTCAGACTCAATGGGTTTTGTGGTAAATCATATTTGTGAGACTTAATTAATGTACCGTCGGACTTAATCATATTCATGTACCGCCGAACTTAATTAATGAGTTTCACATCATTAGTTCTGGACTCATGGCCCCTTACAGTTCCTATTTTAGGCCTGGCCCGGGTGAGCGCCTCGTGGGACTGAGGTGGACTCCTTGGTTGCTAGGTTTGGTATAGATTGATAGAATCATGATAATTTAATGTTACATATTTGTCTAACATTCTAATGCATACCTGATAAAAAAAGTATTAATCTGTTACCCATTTCCAGTTCTTGTCCCCTAGTTAGTGTTTTTTTCCATATTCACATATTATAAATTCCAAAATTTTAGAATCATTGTAATTTACCTGGTGGGTCGTTATTATTGTTGTACCACCAGGTGTTGATTCAGAGTTAGAGGAGGCCACAGCTTATAATGACACAGATTTCATCATAGTAGCGGCAGAACCAAGATTTTAAATTGAAGTATTTACAGTTTCCTGTTTATTTCCATGAAAAATTCCATGAGTATGTTGGTATATCTCTGCTCATAGCCTATATTGTTTTCACTGGTAAATAGCAGGACCTCCATCACATGTGAAAAACAGGCACGCCCCAGGGAGCGGGGCATGACAATCATTTTCCCATCTCACGATCTCAACCTCCGCCATCTCCATATACTGTAACCACCTTCAACATCTTCAACTCCCATCACTGTCTCATCATCATCATTGTCGTCTTCATCTTTATTAATCATACACATCCTTTGGTAGTGCTGCCGACATCAAATACACCACCATTGTCATCTTCTTTTGCTATTACAGCAGCCATCATCAAATACTCATTGATCGAAGTCTTTCACTGCCATCGTCAAAGCCTTCCATCATCGTCATTGAGGTCTGATAGATCCTCAATGTTTGCTCTTACTTTGAGACAATAGAGCAATCATTGGAACTTAAAATTAGGAAATTGCTCTCCACTTAATTGACCTGGTTAATGCCTTAGCCAAAATTTCAACCCTATCAAAACCCAACTTTGGATGCAATTTCAAAGGATCCACCTGATTCAACCCAGCTCGAGTAGTAAGTAAGCCAGTTAAGCTACAAAAGTTGGCTTCAGATCGAGCCAAATCGCATTGTCTTAATCGACTAAGCCAAATTTACGCGCCCACCATTCAATCAGAGTTGTTTCGTCGTATCGTAGTACTGTACCCAAAATTGAATGAGCATTAAGCCATTTTTAGCTAGATTAGAGCTCATATTATATTTTAGGATATTATTCTAGAAATTTTGAGTTAAATTTTCAATTCTAACCTTACATTTGTGATAGGACTACCGGGAGAACTACAAATTATTGTTAAAACAGTCTCATACCTTTAAGCAACAATCTTGTGCTCTTCAAGAGATCATTACATTCTTCAATGCCCTTGAAGCACAATACAAGAGAAATTAGTCTATTCCATTGAAACCTTACATGTTGCACTCTATTAAGTTGATAACTAGCTTTCTGCATAAATGTCTTTACAATTGATTAGTTCAATTAAACAAGAAGAAGCAAAATAGAGCCCCTACCTGGAGCCAGACTAAAAAACCAGAGACATGGTTGAAACTATTATCAAAATTTGACCTTGATCAATAGCCAGGACAAGAATTGAAACCACAAATAGATTACTAGGTCCAACATTATACCCGACCCGAAGCCAATGTCCAAGTCCAAGCTTGATTTAGAACACAAGCCCGAGTTAAAACACAAACTCGACGGAGCTATAATTAGATGCAGAGCCCCAAACAAATTTTGAATCAACATTCCAGATTGAGTTCACGATTGAACAACCATCCATGCAATTTGTTGATAACGAGTCAGAGCATATAAACTTCATTATTCCCAACTGATCCATTACCTACAAGCAAGCAGATGTTACATCTATATTCCTTTTTACCATTGCTGGAACATTACTCCCGATGTGGTTGTCTAATTTACTTTATATTGTGCTACCTCAAAACTCAAGGTTAATGAAAAATGATGTGATCATGACTTAACAAAGGCGGCGACAGAGGCTCGAACGAGGTGAAGCAACGCAAGGAGCTGAATGATACGATCTAGAGGATCGATTAATAAATTTCAGATTTAAAAGAGGAAAAAATATAAAAAGGTGGAATTTTTGGTGGATCTTAAATTGCGAAGAACAACGATAGATTGATAATTGAGTCTCTTTCGAGAGGAGACTCGCTCTCCTAACTTTTGATGCACGGACAAACGTCTAAAATCCCTCACAAGATATGCCTACAAGTTCTTCACAAATAAGCATAAGAAAATAAAAAAGACGGCTAGCCCTAATAAATAGAAAAGAGGGGATTTACTAATTTAGTCTGAAATGACTAGAATACCCCTAGATAACTAAATCACCTAAGCCTAAGCACCAAGTGGGACCCGGATGCGGCGCGCGGCATGCGGTGCGGCGGCTAGGAGGCGTTCGCATCAATACCTCCCCCTAAAAGAGCCACCTTGTCCTCAAGGTGGAGATCTGGCTTTGAAGGCCCCCGAGGGAAAACAGAGGCTAGTGTCACCTGTCAGAACCACCGTGCGACCCCCTTCTGGAATTCCATCCTAAGCTGCTTCCAATTCATCTTCACCTCGCCCAACCCCCTCAGCCACTGCACGCCCAAAATCACATCGATATTGTCCAACTCTAGAGGCAAGAAGTCATCCACGATCTGCACCCCTTGTAATGTCAAACTCAGCCCCTTGCACATCCCACTGCTCTCCTCCCTCCTCCCTGTCCTTGAGAGGACCGTAAATGTCTCCAAGGTGCTCATCTGCAACCTATGACGATCCACCAAATGTCGAGAGATGAAGTTATGGGTGGCCCCACTGTCTATGAGTATCGTCACCGGCGCGTCGTCCAATCGTCCTGACAACTTCCGGTATGTTTCGTGGTTACCCCTACCAAGGAGTTCAGGGACACCTCCGCTACATCCAGATGTGCGTGCTCAACCTCGCTCTCTTCCATCATCACTGGCTTCATCTCATCTGCATACTTCCCCTCGTCCGGCACTATCACAATCTGCACCAGCCTGCTCGCACATCGATGACCAGGACTGAACTCCTCATCGCATCTGAAACAGAGGCCTGCAGCACGCCTTACCCTCATATCAGCATCCGTCATCCGCCTACCAGGGATCACTGGTCGGGTTTCCTCTCTCTTCATTTCCGCGTCCCCTGGTGCTACTGTAACCCCCGGAGGTGGGACCGGTGCTGTCTGACTACGCTGGCCCTGGGCTCCCCGAGTCCCCAGAATGCGTCTCTCCTCTGCATGCTTCTCCTCCACCTTGTGGGCCAGGCGAAGGACATCCTCCAATGTCCCCGGGCTCTGCATCCGCAATTCCGCTCGTATAGAGGGCTTCAACCCCCTCATGAAGTTCCCAATCATGACCTCATCTGTCACTCCCTTCACCCTGCTATTCAGCATCTCAAACTTCTCCACATAGTCTCTCACCGTCCCTTCCTGCCTCAGAGCAAACAACTGCTCATAGAAATCTCCCACCGTCCCTTCCTGCCTCAGAGCAAACAACTGCTCATAGAAATCTCCCCCTGGGGTCTCCTGGAATCGGTCAAGGATCAATGCTGACAGCTCCTCCCAAGTGCGAAAAGGGGTCTGCGCCACCTTCCATCTGTACCATGCCAACGCCTTGCCCACGAAATAGATTTCGATGGCCCTCAGAATCTCCTCCTCTGTCAACCTCATTACCGGGAAGTAGCGCTCCGCCCGATAGATCCACCCGTCTGGTTCCGTGCCGTCAAAAAATTGGCAGCTTCAGCTTCATCACTCGGCGGTCTGCATTGATGTCCCCCTGTGGTCCCACGTCTCTGCCGCGGTCACCTCCACGACCGAATCCTCCGTCGACTGCCTCAATGGGTCCTCCCCCGTCAACCCCGTACAGCTCTTCAGGCCAAGCGGGTCTCTCCCACGCCTCAGGCTGGTAATGGTACCCTGGGAACTCCTGATGTCGCGCCAACACAGGTCCCCCTGCTCCTCTGTGTGGCTGTACATGTGTCGTCCGCTCCCCAAAGTAGCCTCCCAGGCCTTGTCCCCGCCCCAGAAAGCCCTCAACAATCTGACTGGGATCAACCTGCGGTCTCGGTGCCTGTGGATAAGCCTTTGGTCTCCAAAATTAGGCCGATGTGGCCCCAATCGGCGTGTCTCGGGCCCGTCCTCCTCCGTCATGCCCCCAGGGGGCTGCCTGTGCTGCTGTGGGCCCCCAGGGGGCTGTTTGCATCGTCGTGGGCCCCCAGGGGGCTGCCTGCACTGCGGCAGGCCCCAGGGCTTCGCTGCAGGCCTGTTTGGGCCTGCTGGGACTGCTGCAGGCCCGAACAGGCCTGCAGTAGCCGCGGCAGGCCCGCTGGGCCCTGCCGCGGCTGCGGCAGGCCCCGTTGGGCCTGCCGCTGGCTTTGCAGGCCTGGCGGGGCCTACAGAGCCTGGCGTAGGCCCAGGAGGGCCTGCCGAGCTCTCTGCAGGCCCAGTAGGGCATGCGGCAATTTTCCAGGGCCCCGGCCATTCCTTGCTGCCGTCCGGCCCTGATAGGGTGTGCTGGGCTGCGGCTTGCCCTAGGATTGTTGCTGTAGCCGTCGCCCTCTCCGATTGATCCTGGTTTGCCGATTCAAGCATCGATTCCCCCTGGTTTTCTTCCCCTTGAATCTTCTTGCCCCGATCTCCTCCTCTCTCCATCGTTAGAGCTTGAAGCATTGCTTTTATCTCCGGAATCGACGACGTGGCCTCCCTCAAAAATTTCAGATCTGAAGTCACCTCCTTTAACCCTTGGATATCACGTCCCGTTTGCGCGGCATCCCTTCTCATAGCCCGAAGTTCAATTTGGATGTCCTCCTGCGAATGGGCGTGATCTTTGATGGACTCTCCTAGGGTTTTCTTCAATCCCTCAATCTCCCGGTTGAATTCTTCTCGAAGCCCTTGCACCTTCTCATCCACGCCATCCGCCTTTGACCTCGTGCTTGTCGCCATCGGATCTCACCGCTCTGATACCAATTTGATACGATCTAGAGGATCGATCAATAAATTTCAGATTTAAAAGAGGAAAAAAATAAAAAGTTGGAATTTTTGGTGGATCTTAAATTGCGAAGAACAATGATAGATTGATAATTGAGTCTCTTTCGAGAGGAGACTCGCTCTCCTAACTTTTGATGCATGGACAAAAGTCTAAAATCCCTCACAAGAGATGCCTACAAGTTCTTCACAAATAAGCATAAGAAAATAAAAATGACGGCTAGTCTTAATAAATAGAAAAGTGGGTATTTACTAATCTAGTCTGAAAAGACTAGAATACCCCTAGATAACTAAATCACCTAAGCCTAAGCACCAAGTGGGACCCGGGTGCGGCGCGCGGCATGCAGTGCGGCGGCTAGGAGGCGTCCGCATCACTGAACCAGTGGCAAACTTGTAATTTTAAGCATCAGGACATTTTTGTAATTTTGTAATTCTGTGGAAAACCCGCCATTATAACTAGATGGCGACGAGGGTTAGGGATTCATGCTGAATTTTGTGAAGAAGAATCAATAGAAAGTTGATAGAACACTAGTTTGTATAGTGTTAGACTTTTCTCTCGAATTAAAAGCTAAAAGAGTGTCCTCCTCTCAAAAGAGGTTAACTATATAGTTATCTTTATTTGAGCTACAGTATAAACCTTAAATTTGTCTTCAATTCTCTCCGGGATCGCAACAAACTGGCCCGTCAGGGGTGAGCAGATAGTGCGACCCCTCCGGGGTTTGGTGCAGATCTAGAGGCCTTCCATGGGCCCCACGACCCCTGATTTGCAAGAGACATACCTCGACGTTATGTTTCAGTCTATGAAGAGTACGTGGTTACCACAATGATGCCCCGAACTACAAGGAGGATGGAGGAAACTCCGGTTTGGGTGAGGACAATTAGGAGGACGATGATAGAGTAAAGGGAGCCAGATTTGAAAAGTATGATGCACCTCGGGACATGTACAGTGAGTTACATCACGGCCAATGGAGAGGTAGAGCAGGACATGGGGTCTTCAACACTGAAAGCAAAGTCGGCAAATTAAAAATGCCAATATTTGACGGGGATGATCCTTATGGATAGATTTATCGGGCAGAGAGGTATTTGGCGGTGACCTGCCTGATGGAGAATGACAAGTTGGCAACTGTGGGGATATGCCTGGAGGGAGATGCAATGTCCTGACACCAATGGAGGAAGCTATATGGACCGAGATGAAGAGAGATGTGGCTCAGATGGTGGCTAATTGTGATGTTGCCACTGTCACAAATATTTGGTGATGGCCACGCGGAACTATTACAACCACTATCTTTATCAGATCGGGTATGGGAGGAGATTACCATGGACTTCATCGAAGGATTGCCGAGATCAGATGATTTTTCAGTTATACTTGTTGTGGTTGATCGTCTCAGCAAGTATGCTCATTTTGTGGCTCTTCGATATCCCTACACCGCGGTAACAGTTGTAGTGGCTTTCATGGAGGATGTAGTGAGGTTGCAGGGGATTCCGAAATCCCATATGTCGGACAGACATCGAGTGTTTTTAGCGACTTCTGTAGAGAGCTTTTCAGGATGCATGGGATTGTTCTTAAGAAAAGCACGACCTATCATCCTCAGACTGACACAGACAGCCAGACTGAAATCGTCAACAAGGGAATCGAGACCTACCTGTGTTATTTCATTTTGAAGGCACTAAAGTAGTGGGCGAGGTGGTTGGCGTGGACGGAATATTGGTACAACACATCCTATCCTTTAGGATTTTATATGCATGCAATCTTTCACATCTGATACACTACGGCCACAGCTCGACCTTGGTGTCAAATGTTAAGCATTACCTAGAGGAGTGAAACGGCTCTTAGCTAGAGCGCATCAGATTATGAAGAAAATGGATGGTCATAGAAGAGAAGTCCAGTTTGCAGTGAAGACAGAGTTTATTTTAAGCTGAGGCCGTACCACATGACATCTTTGGTCCACAGGCGTAAGAAAGCTAGCGACCTGATACTTTGGACCCTATGAGATAGAGGCAAGATTGAATATGTTGCTACAAATTGAAGCTACTATCGACCCCGACTATACACCAGTTTTCTACGTGTCACAGCTGAGCCAGGCAATCGGAGACCAAACACCCTCATCTTCGCTACCACATACTCTGATTGACAACATGGATATGATCTTGGAGACATTGAACTTGAAGGTGGTCCGTCGTGGAAGAGCATGGACCAGAGAGGTGGTGATCCATTGGAACGGACTCCCTAACTACGACGCTACCTGAGAGCCTTTTGGAGTCATTTAGCGACAGTTTCCAAACTTTATCTTGACAACAAGGTGACTCTTTTGGAGGAAGTAATGATGCAATCGTGACTTATCAAAGGCGACGATGGAGGTTCGCATGAGCCGTAGCAATGCAAGAAGCTAAACCAGAGGCAAACAGGTAATTTCGGACGTTCAGGCATTTTTGTAATTTCTGTAATTTCGTGGAAAAACAGCCATTACAACTAGATGGTTGCTAGAGTTAGGGATTCATGCTGAAATTTGTGAATAAGAAGCTTTTATTTCGAATTAAAAGCTAGGACAACGGAATCCTCTTGAAAGAGGTTAACTATCTTATTATCTTTATTTGAAATTCAATAAAAATCACATTTTTTCTCAAATCCACTACAAACCCTAAATTTATTTTCAATTCTCTCTGGGATCGTATCAAAAAAGACTTGTTGTATTAGGCTCTTATTATTTTAAAGTTTTATTATTATACTTTAGATCCTTTCTTGGTTTCTTTTAGGATTAAAGCCAAGTTATGAGTTTCTTTTACTTTTATTTTATGTTTGAAATCTCTTTTATCCTACTTTATATAAAAGGCAAGTTTTCTTTTTCTTTTAGATTTCTAATTAGAATACAAGTAGTTTGTAAGGTTCTAGTTTTGTTTATGTACATAAAAACCATTTTGTCTTCCGTTATAAATAAAGATGAAGATTGAATATAGATTTGAGTTTGTAAACTTAGTGGTTTGGGAGGAAATGATCCATTATATCGTTTGCTTGTGAGGTGTGTAACGGCCCATTCCCAAGTTTCTGACCAATCAAAATAAAAGAGGCTTCTCTCTCTCTCTCTCTCTCTCTCTCTCTCTCTCTCTCTCTCTCTCTCTCTCTCTCTCTCTCTCTCTCTTTTTTTTTTCTTTTTCTTTTTCTTTTCTATTTTATTCCCTCGGCCCACTCTCAAGGCCCGCTGGGCTCCCCCTTATTCCCCCTCTCTCTCACTCGATCCTGCAGCGAAACAAGCCCACGATGGCTTTTCTTCCCCCCTCTCTCTCAGCAAGCACCCCCGAAGCCCGCTAGGACATGCGACGCGTCCCAGCGCCCTCTCTCTCTCGATGTCGCGGCGTCAAGAGCCCACGCTAGGGCTTTCGATTCGACGTAGCACCCATGTCCTCTCCCTCGCCCCCTCTCGTCCTTCACACACGACGACGCAACGCCCCCCTCTCCTCACGTCCTCGCACAACGCCATGACCCCTCATCCTTCCTCTGGGGTTGCTCCGGTTGCTAATTAATGCCCTTCTCCCCCTCAATTTCATGGCACTGTAAGTATTTCTCCATATTTCGAAGCTGTCGACCAATTTCTTCGACTTTTCTCTGATCCGATCCTTCTGATCCGATCCTTGCAGGATCTCGCGGTGGCTTCGATTCTTAATTTTCTTTGGTTCTTCGGCTACGATTCAGATAGACTCTATCTCCCCTTACGTTTCAGTTTTCTTTCGATTCCTTGTATAGGGCGGTGTTGGGGTTTGGTTGTCTCTTGTTGATTTGGGTTTCCTTGTTGTTGGGGTTCGGCCTCATCCTTGCTTGCTGCCTTGCTGTCTTTGGGTTGTTGCTTGCGGTCTGGGGTTTCCTTGCTTGAGTTAGGTTCGGTGGCTCCCCTTACTTGCGGTTTTGGGCTCATTGCTAGTTGTTGAGTTGTAGTTGGCTTTTCTACTGCTTGTTTGTGTTCGGCTGAGTCCTTTATTCACTGTTTTGGGTTAGGCTGACTTCTTTGCTGCCATTTTGGGGTTTCGGCTTGAAGTTTGGCATCCTTGCTTGTTGTTGGATTTTGGCTAGCCCTACATGCTTGTTGTTGGGTTGCGGCTAGCCCTCAATGCTTATTGTTGGGTTGAGGCTAGCCATCCTTGTTGTGGGTTATGACTGGCTTTCTTTGTTTGCTGTTTCGGATTCATTGCTTGTTAGATTGACAGCTTCCCTTAGGTGTTATCTTGGGTCCCTGGGTTATTATTGGACTCGGCTGATTTCCTCGCTAGGTGTTTTGGGTTTCGGTGTGGTTTACTTGAAATCTGATCCCTCTGGCTTAGAACCTCTAGCGCCATCATGAGTTTAACTTTCGATTTTTTCTTTCTCAAGTAATATTGTGTTTCCTTCATTTCTTGGTTCATTGCATGGAATAGTTGGGCGTTTTAATATCAGATCTTGAAATTGAAATATCTCTGTTTCACTTTATCTCATGCCAGGTTTACTGTTATGCCATTTAATCATCTCTCTGAGCATGCTATACTAAGAAGTTTAATATTGTGATTAAATTACATAGTCTTGGTATGTTACGTGTGATATCACTATTAAGGAATAACTGGTGGATTTGAGGTTGGCTCTTGACATGACTGTATACTATTACATGTACATCATTAAACCCCCTTGACTACGTAGTTTAAATGATATCAAACTTAGACCACATCACGACACTAAAAATGTTAATTAATTAATTTAACTTGACTCGCCATGTTTTAGGGAAACTTATGATTGCGAGAGTGCGAGAGCGATTGGAGCCTGTCCTTTGACCTATGTCTGGGAGGATTTCCATTCCACGATCTATCACGATCGTTCACGATACTATCACTTTTCTATAGACAAACATTTGAATGGATCATGAGTAGTCTGTTACTCGGCCCGGGGTAGCACCCTTGCATTCCAGGAAGGTCTTCGGGTTGCACATCGCACTCTCCTTCATAAGTCACGACCTAGAATTGGTTCACTTTAGTGAGTACACCTTACAATAGTTTGTGGACATTTAATCATCATAGAACGTTGTACCTTTGTACCGTACCTTATAACTGTTGATGTCATATCTTCTTTTGTGCATCGTTATCATTTCTATCTCTTTGTTAGATATTGTCTATTCTATTGAGCTATAGTGTGACTTCTGTTACCCCCACTAGGTGACGCACAGGATTGTACAGAGGCACTTGAGCACGAGTCGGAGCTTCCGGTGCATGACATTGGGACGTGAGCTGGCTGCAAGTGAGTATTATATTTACATTTCAGCTGTAGTATAGATTGTATTGTCTTTTCTCTGTTTAGAACTATGATAACATGTCATGTTTTGAGTATTTCCTTTCTTTCTGCACTGCTCCACATTGATTTCACTGGCACCTGCATAACCGGCATAAAACTATTTTAAATTGTGACGACACTCGGGAAACGGGACGTTACAAGGTGCGATAGTTGATGAGCAAGTCACCTTGGTGCAAGGCCCGAAGGTTGTTGTCTAACTCTTTTAGTCATCCTTAAATTAGTTAATCTTGTTCCTCCCAAATCCATTAAACCATAGTTTAGAAATCCTTTAGATCCCAAATAACCAAATTCTTGTACCATAAAAAGCACTAAAGCTTCTACCTCCCCGGCAGATGTGCTAAGGAGCCGCATTCAATTCTAATGCATACATAACCCAAAAGCAAAATATAACATGCTCTTAAGCACTTCAAGGCAAAATGAAAAGTTAAAAGACTTGCTTTTCTACGCGTGATCAATGCTTTCCTTCATATGAGCGGACGCTTAGGTTATAATATAAAAGTTCTTTGATATTTGAAAGAATATTGTATTGGATATAAGAGAATGTGAGGTACAGTAAAATAATTATGGACACATGCATTGAAATAATTGACATGTTATGTAAAGGAATAAAACAACTTGATCTTCCAAGAATATTTAAATCTGTGTCATTAAAATGGTCAGGTCAAATTTAAGCATAAGATTACTCTGTTTCTTGTAAGAAAAGAAAAGAATAAACCTTTAATGAAGCAAGCTCACGAAGGCCCTTCTCAACTAAAAGCATGTTTTCTATATTTCCCTCTCCAGCCAAATCACTTATGTCAAATGTCATTTTTTGGTCACCACCATCAGCTTTATCTGTCACGGAGAAACCACAATATCAGCAACCCGAAAGTTTAATATCAACTGTAATATTTCAAATTCAATATTTTTTACTTCCAACAAACAGATAAAAAACAAAATATTCAATATTAAGTAAAGGATAACCAGATGAATGCTCTTCTCTCGCCTTCTCTCCAGCAGACAAGACAACTTCCTTAGGAAGTGGAGCCAATGAGGACCAGTATTCCTGCTTTCTTTCAGCAATATCCACATATATTCCTGTGATAAGAGGAACCATTAGCCTTTCACAGATGAAAAATGCCAATCGAGATTAAATTTAGTAATTTAGAACTCCCTAGCCCAATCCCAGGATCATAACATATCACGGCAAAATCAAAGGAAATAGAATGGCATTCCAGGTACCAACCATTTTAATCTAAATAACTTGCAAAGTCAACATCAAAAGGAAAAATAAAATCCAATCGCAGCCATTTAGGTTGACAATTACAAGTCTGCAACTTTTTCCCACCAATATCTAGTTCATGCGAGAACTTACTAGAGTTAATGGGTTTTGCACGTGCAGAAAAATTCTACAAACGATTAAATTGTAATGATAATGCAGATTCATCATTTTGCAAGGCTGATATGATACAAGCAAGAAGACTACAAAGGTTATATTAGGGTTTCCTATTTTCGAGAGAAACATTAAATTATTAAATTGTCAGTTTTTGTACAAAGGACATTAGTTACAAAGATATTGTGACATCCAAGATTTGATGTCTCGGTTTCGGTCTCCCGAAAATTTAGGTTTCAATATCGGTTTCGTTCGTTTCGGCGGTTTTTGAAGTGAGTTTCGTTTCGTTCGTATCAGTAGTTTTAAATACTTAAAACCCTATAAATACTATCAAATACTTAAATACAAGTTTGTCGTTACAAAACAAATCAGTTCACAAGTTTGCCATTCCAAAAAAATCAGCCGCTCTGTAACGGACCCATTTATTGGGCCCATTTATAACATCCTCCCCCCTCTCTTTTCCCCCGCTGACCATTTCGATGAGGCCCACGCGGGCTTTGTTTTTCGTTCGTGTTCACTCTTGCCCTCTTCGCTTTGCTCGACGAAGCCCGTTAGAGCTTTCGCTCGCTCCTCTTCGATGCGACGGCCCCTCTCCGTCCTCTCTCTCTCTCTCTCTCTCTCTCTCTCTCTCGCATCATGTGGGGCCCTCAGTAAGGGCTTTCGACCCCCTCTCCGTCCTCCTTCCTCGTTGACGATGGCAGACTCCCCTCTCCGTCCTTCTCTGCGGCTCTGCGAAGGGCCATTCTGCCCCTTGCGGCGACTACAGCCTTCAGGGCTTGATTTCTGCGGCTCTTCGGGGTTTGATTTCGCATTGATTTCTCGGTTGACCTGATGTGGCTTCGATTCTTAATTATCGTTGGTTCTTCGGCTACGGTTTCGGTAGAATTTATCTCTCCTTACGTTGCAGATTTCTTTCAATTTTCAGCAAGCTTTATCTGAGTTGAAATCTTTGGGGTTTTGAGAGAAAAATGAGATTTTTATTAACGAAAAAGATGATTAGGAGTAACGTACGGTTTGAGTTTCAACGGTAATTTGGTGGGGTTGGTTCACTCGCCTACTTGTTGTGGGGTTCTGGGGTCCTTACGTGGGGCTGGGTTGCTTGCGGTCTGTCCCATTGCTTGCTGATTTGGGAGTTCAGTGGCTCACATGCTTGCGTTTGTCCCTCTGTTGCTTGAGTTGGGGTTGGTGGCTCCCCTTGCATGCGGTTTTGTGGTTCCTTGCTGATTGTGGTTGCCGCTGGCTTTTTCCTCCTATTGTTTGGGTTCGGCTGAGAGCTTTGTTCGCTGGTTTGGGTTGTTGTTGATGTTTACTTGTGATATGAGCCATGTCCCCCGTTATCTTGGTCGTTAGCCCTAGTTCCTTACTAGACATGTAACGACCCATATTTTTTGGTTATTTTTTAAAGACACTTGCCCCATTATGAAGATCACTCTCTTTCTAATTTTTTTCCATTACACTATCTGTTTTCCT
Source organism: Scilla litardierei (assembly GCA_030789695.1). Lineage (NCBI taxonomy): Eukaryota > Viridiplantae > Streptophyta > Magnoliopsida > Asparagales > Asparagaceae > Scilla > Scilla litardierei. The sequence goes on along the minus strand of CM061137.1, from coordinate 9,023,218 downwards.
CAATTCCTCTATTCTTAATTTCTCCTTTGGGAATTTGTTGGGCCAGCCAACATCTCATTTTATTTCCCTTAAAAAGAAAACAAACAAACTCCTCTCTCTTTTATTGACAGAAATTCCAAGAAGGAGTCCACGTCCTCTATTCTCTGTCTCTCCATACTTCTCTTATTATTATTATTATTTTACAAGTCCAGTCAACCTACCCTTTCCTCTTTCTTTCCTTTATATTCTTTCTTTCTTAAATTCACCTTTAAGTTGGCACGTTCCCTTAAAACAAGCCCAGGCCCAGCCTTTCATTTTATTTACTCTGTTTTATACCTCATTTGCTGAAAGAAGAGGCCGCACCTTGTTACTCACTTCGACAAAAAATAGCAGGTCACTGATCGCCTCTTTCCGAGTTTGAAAACACTAGCTCGCCATCTCATCTTGTGGACGAGATCGAATCCAAACCGACCCTTTGCAACTGACGACGTTGTCTACTGGGTTCAAAAACTCGAACCCGAACCCATCGCTCTCTCTCTCTCTCTCTCTCTCTCTCTCTCTCTCTCTCTCTCTCTCTCTCTCTCTCTCTCTCTCTCTCGGGTCGTCCCTCTTAGCCGAGCCAAAAGAAGCCCAGCGCCGCCTCCCTTGGGTTCAAACCCCTAGCCGCCTTCTCCTTTCGAAATGAGAACCGATCGGATCTCTCCGAAGATTTCGGGATTTGATAGGATCCGAATCCCCCTTTTTACGTGTTTTCCCTCTATTTATATGCCGATGGTTTTTAGGGTTTTTGGAAAACGAAAATCTCCTCTCCCCTCTAAAATTTCTGATTTCTTTTATGGTTGGATTTTGGAGCTTTGATCCTATCGATTTCTCTGGTTAAGATAGATTGCTTCTTCTCCTAGTTTTCAATTTATGTTTTCTGTTTATATAAGCTCGAACTGACGGAATTGTGGTGATCGGGACGTGATGATTCATACTACTATTTGAGGAATCCTTTTTCTATGTAGAGAAATCTCGGCACTTTTACGGCTGCACACTGCCTTCTTTTGTTTCTCGTTGGGTTTCTTTCTTTGGTCAGCCGTCAGGGGACTTGGTTCCTTTCTTTCCCGAGGTTCTTCTCGAGGGAAAGGTGCAATGTTCGTTGTTATTTGGGTTTTGGCTCTGTGTTGAACCCCGTGGCTAAAATCTGGTGTTGATCTTATCTTTTGGATAACTACTGCTACCTGCTTCGGGCCCAATTGTTGTTGTCTGGGGCCCAAATTGCTGCTACTTGTTTCTGAGGCATGTCGTTACTTTTATTTGTTGGCTTGAGGACTTGCTATTGTTCCTTTAGTTAGATTGCCAACACCTCCTTTGACTGGTAGACCATGTGCCATATGAAGCTGATCCCATCGCTCCTGAAAAATAACTTGTGTTACTTTTCAGTTTACTTTTGTTTACAATCCTAAATCTTTATCTTTAATTAATTTGTTTATTAAGTCTCTTATTTCAGTCTTTTGCTTTAAACTGATTTGTTATGCAAAATATTGATATGGGTATCATTGTTGGACATTATTAATTTACACACGATTCGCTATAGTTGTTGACAACGTTAGTGAGAGCTACAAAGAACACTTGAGATTGACACGAATCCCATAATTAGAATGTCTTTACACTTAGCTCACTGTCTAGGGGTGTGGATGTGCTAATGGTTAACGTATTCGTTTTACCACTCTCCTGATGAAAGTGGGGCATGTTACAAAGTAATCAGTTTTTCTCCTCCTTTTATGGAACGAGGGTTCAAATGTAATTTTCCTCTTTCTTCCGAAGTGAGGGTTTCAATATTCAATTGTCCGCTATTCACACCAATAGTGGGGTTACAGAACCTTTATAAGAACATCACTCCCTTGGACATGAGACACGGCCTAGAATGGTTAGTTTAACTTTAATCGACCCTTAAAGACATTCATAACTCAGTAGATCATTTCTCTTGTTACGAGATATTGTACTGTTTTGGCTATATATAAACTGTTAAGCTTGGTTTAGTTGTAATGTACTTTCTAATTCTGTTGTTTATCTTCTTCTCAGGTTTAGTAGGAGATTTTACGGCTTTATCGTGTATCAAGTTTCTAAGACTGATCGTACAGGTATGACTTTAAATTCAGTATTATTTTCTGCTTACATCGATTCTGCTTTCACTGGTACCCAGCAGGATCTGCATAATAATTGTGATTCGTGACGACACCCAAAAATGGGTCGTTACAAGACACCTCGTGGATTTTGCCGTAGGCACGGGTTCTCCCCACCACGTGATGAAAAGACCCCGAATCTGATTCCAATGGCCTAGAGCCATTATGTGTTTGCCTTTTGGGTTTTTCTTTATCGGGTAATTATTATATTTCTCTTGTCCGTTACATGGAACAGTTGGGTGTTTTATTATCTGTTCAATTTGGAATATCATGCCATGACGAACATCCATGCCTTGTTTATCACATGCCAGCTTTATTATCATGTCATTTAATTATCTCCTGCAACATGCCAGTATTAGAAAGTTTAATATTGTGATTAAATTATGTAGTCTCTGGGTTGTTACTTATGATGACACTTGTACTGATTGACTGATGGATATGAGGTTGGCTCTTGACATGACAGATTACTATTACATGTATGACAGTGGACCCACTAAACTGCATAGTTTAAGTAATATTAAACTGAGACACACCACGACACTAAAATTAATAATTGGTTAATTCCACTTGACTCACCGAGTTTTGGGGAAACTTATGATTGAGGGAGTGCGAGAGTGACTGAGGCATGTTTTTTGGCCCCTGTCTGGGAGGACGTCTATTTTGACGGGTCCTGAGTTCTTGACTACATGCACATCCATTCTGATAGGTCATGAGTCTCCTGACAGTGTTATGTTTCATACGGTACGGTACTATCTTCTTTTGGACTCGGCCCGAGGGTAGCACCACTGCGGTCCAGAAGGGCCCAGTTGCACACTGTGCCCTCCTTCATAAGTCACGACCTATGATTGGTTTACATTAGCAGTTACTCATCTCACAGTAGTTAAGACATTAAATGATTATAACATGCTTCATTTCTGAACCATGATATTATAACGGTTGCCCATGTTTCCTTTTCGCACCATTATTATTCTATTGTCGTTTGGCTAGATATTGTCTACTCTTCTGTTGTCCCTTTAGGTGACGTACATGAATACCCAGAGGTGTTAGAGTCTGAGTTTCCGATTCATGAAGCCAAGTTTTGAGCACTCTTGAGTGTGAGTGAGAAACAAGACAGTCAACTTGGTAAAGGTATTGTGGCATTGTAATGCACCAGGCAAGTCTACTTGGAAACGAGAAGAAGATATGATGAAGCGCTACCCCTATCTTTTTGAGGAGTCGTAATTCTTTCAATTCCGAGGACTGATTTATTATAGGGGATGATGTAATGACTCATTTTTATTAAAAAAACAAAACCACATGGGCATGTCCCCCACTTTCCCATTTTAATAATAAACAACGAAAAAATCTCTCACATTTTTCTCACCAACTCAACCTCATCTTTTTATTAAAACCCCTACCCACACTCTCTTTCTCTCTCATTTTTCTTCACACCGACTGCCCCATCAACCCTCTCTCACTCTCCGTCCATTTCTCTTTCGCTCTCTCGCTCTCTCGCAGGTGGCGACCGATAGTGGGCCAAATTTCATCGCCTCGTGGAGAATTTAAATCTCCTATCCTACTCGAATTAAAAGCTCCATCGAGCAGCCCTCGTTGTGTAGACTTTTTCCCTGATCCCACGGTTTGATTTTTCATATTTAATCTCCAACGCTTTCAAGTTTTGATTTCATACGGAAAAAATTGGGTTTCACTTCGAAATTGTTCCGCTTTAGTTCGATTAGATTCTGGATTTCTTAGGAGCTTCTGGTTTGGCTTCTACGGTGCACGGAAGACCATATTTACTCTAAATTTTGATTATTTCCTTTCATGCAAATTATTTTGCTAAGAGATTAGGGTTTTCGGAATTATTTTGAGTAGGAGATGATGGTTTCTTGCTATACGAAGGGATTTTCTTCCCTATTAACAGTTAAGGCATCCTATGTGCAAGACGACAACTTCGTTGCAGCTTCATAATATCGATTTGGAATTTTTAGGGACTTGGATTGGCCGCCGGGATTTCTCTCTTCATTGGGATGCTCGGCTGGGTTTTGTCGTGATGTTTTTGTATACCCGTGGATGTTCTTCTCCATGCGGCTTGTGTTCTTTTGGGCTCTTTTGGGCTCGTCTGTATTCTCCGTGGTCGGTTTTGCCCTTGGCTGTGACCTGTTACTCTGTGTTGTGATCGGCTTGTGTTCTTGTGTACTCTTTTGAGTTCAGTTGTCTTTGTTCTGCTGTTTTAGATGTCATGCGGCCGATTCTTTTCTTGTTTAGTTCATTATAAATCTATTTTAATGTGGGATTATAGTTTGATGACTTAAAGTAGCATATTGGCCTGATTTGTAGGATTTTTCTTAAAAGAGATTAATTATTGCCCCTATTTTCAGATTTTTGGGGTACTTCCCTCGAGCTGGTAAACCCTAGAAACTAACCATGGATGCCTATAATACAAATCTGATTCTACGAATGTCTAAATCCTTTTTAAAATAATTTATTTTCAGTTTAAATTATTTGAAAGATTTGATTGAACTAGTAGTGGCTTGTCGTGGATTGTATAAGTTTTCTTACTTTATGAATTTGGTTGATAAAAATGTTATAGCTAGAGGACAAAATTATGTAATTAGGGTTGTGCAATTAAAGTTAACGATTACGGACTACTGACACGTTGGATTAACTACTATAAACACTAACAGTTTAGTGCACGATTCCTTTTACATAATTTAGAAAGAACAAAACTAGAGCATAAATGAAATAGATATTGAAGTAAGTAGAAAAGACACATGGAGTTTTGGGAACTCATAATTAAAGATAGGAAGAGTGTCGAAGACCACGCTCATTGACGGAATTGTAATAACTTGATTGGGTCCTTTATTGACCTCTTTGGACCATGGAATTTAGGACATAGGTGAGCTCGCCTATGAACCCATAGTGGTTTTTAGTTCGTTCTTTCCCTTTACATTGTGAGTATAATATTATTGAAATGCTTTAGTTAAATAGGCTTAGATTAGTGTTTAGTTGCTAATGCCATGTTAGGATTATGGTTGCATGTAAAGTAATAACTGTTAATTTATTGTAAATATCATATACTTCATTATCTCTTTTAAATATTTTTCAACAGGTGATCAAGCTTACGAAGAGGCTCTATACGAGTCAGAATTTTCAGTAAAGCATACAGAATTCTAAGCTAGTATAAGTAAGGAGAGTTTTATTCTTCAAGAATATTTTCTCTTATTGTCAGTGTGAGAGACTAGTAGTCCTTTTCAGTATTTTATACCCTCTCGAAGGATGAATAAAGAACGTTTCCATTTTTAAAAATTTCATGTTTAGTCCTATATTGCTTCCATTGGTACATTGCAGGACTTGCATAAATAACGAAAAATGTAACGGCACCCGGAGACGGTACGTTACAATATTGACTAGTTAGTTTTCCTCAGTTAAATATTATACGAGATTCATATTAACTAGAACATTATTGTTGTCCCGTATAGCAAAAGCCTAATTCATGACTCCAGAGATTGATATCTTGATATTGCTATTTAGGCTTTACATAGAAATTTAGCCCCAAGAATATTACAAGTGTAAGGTAATCCCACAAATCAAATCGCTCACTATTGATGATGCCTTGATAATGGTAAGCGGTTACGTTTATTTCCTGGCATGAAATTTGTAATGGCCGTAAAATTTTGATATTCAATTTAGAAATTTTTTTCTCGATTTTTTTCTTTCTTGTTCTTTCTTTATTTCTTATTATGTTCCTTCTCCTTTTTCTTCTGACCCAAACCAGCTTGATCCCCCCTCGTCTTTTCTTTTTCCCAGACTGCAAGCCAACCCCCAGCGGCCCACCCCCTCTCTCCATTTATCCCCTCACGTCACCCCCACATCCTGCACACCCCTACTTGAGCGGATTCTTTTTAGCTTCTCTCCCCCCTCGCACTCCCAGACCCAGATTCGCTTTGCTCGATGAAATTTTCACCGAGCGTTGCAGCCTGTCACCCACAAGCCGCTTCTCTCGTCTTTCCCTTAGACCCACGAGCCCCCACTACCATCAATTTCACCAATACCTCTATCGCTCTCCTATCGACCAAGTTTTGCATATGTTAATTTTAAAAGCCAGGATTTCCATCGACTTTAACCACTCATCGTTCTCTCTCCCCTCTCGGATTTTCATCTGAAGATTACTTAACCCCTTCTTCCTCTCGGAGTTTCATGCATAAGAAAAATTCTTTTCTTCCAAAAATTTTATCTTTGGGTTCTTTCGCACGATTTGAGTTTCGGGGCTTCTCTTCTCCCCCCACCGTCGAAGTAGCCGCAGCCGCTTAATGACATGGCGAGAGACTCCGACGAGCCTCTCAACGCTCTTCGTGTTCGGTAAATCATTTTAATTCTTGTTTTTGGTTTAAATCATGTTTTTCTCTTCTTCGTGCAATGATGCATGAACTACGTTCATGTTGGGGTTTCTTGGAGTTTGGCGACGACCCTCGTCGTCGCCCCCACCGTTGCTGCGAGCCTCTGCCATATGGGTTGCCTCTACTGTGGGATTCTTTCTAGGCTTCTGCCCATGTATGCTTGGCCATGGGCCTTTGGCCCCTTGTGTTAGACTGGGGCCTTGCCCTTTGGCCTCTTGGGCTTATTGGTTTACTTGGTGGCTGTTGGGTTGCTTTGTGGATATGGTCTTTTGCCCTTGCGTGGGTGTTGGTGTTGGGTGATGGTGTTGGCCGTTGGTGTTGGATTTGTTGGGTGTTGGTGATTGGGTTTGTAATTGGACTTGGTGTTTGGTGTTGTTGTTGGACTTTGTGTTAGGTATTGAGTATTGGACTTGATGTTGCCTTGGTTGTTGGGTGTTGGTGTGGACTTTGGTGATGAGTTTGGTGTTGGGCATGGTGTTGGTATTGTGTGTTGGGCTTAATGTTGACCATTGATGTTGGATTTTGATGGACTTGGACTTTTGCCCTTTGATGTGGAATTTGGGCTTCGCCCTTTGGCTTACTTGACCCGTGGGTTTTTGCCCTATTTTGTAAGACCATGAACCACTGTTCGTTGGTTTACTGGTTTCTGCCCAATTGTTGGCTTCACATTGGGATGCATTTTTCGCTTATTTCATGCTTATATTATTCTGAAATTATCCTGATGATAATGTTAGAAAAGTGTGCGCATGTGGATTAGACCCTTAAACGATCGATGATGAAACTTTCTTGAGATTAAATCGATTTTCCTTCCCCTATTTTTAATTACAAAGTCACCAGTTGTATGCACATGAATAGTAAATGATAACTGCCATCAAATTAGGACAACAGGGTTAGTCGTGTTATGTTGACGTGTGATCTTGAAGTAAACGGTTATTATTCCCATACATGACTTGTTACTGAATACGTTGGTTGATGTCACCTTACAAGTTACAAGTGGTGCATATTCTTGGAACTGGACTTGCTAACATGATAATACTTGAAATTGTTGAAAATCATGAAACTTGGACCACATAGGACCCCCAACCATATTTCCTAATTGTGACGTGACCATGTCCATGTTTAGAGACCTTGTCTCCTTCTTATAATGCATGCTTATATCACAGTTGTTGCATGGTTACACAAGTACTGACATTGAAATCGGAAATCGGAAAACACCTGACATTAGAAACATCTCTTGAATAGCACCACACTGAAAAACTGTATAATTCTTAGCATAACAGACTCAGTTTTGGTGTAACTCGTATTTGGTAAATTCGATAATGACTGGAACCATGCTTCTATTCAGGATCACATTTCCATTCTTGTTTCGACCCGGCCGTTCATGATTGAGACCTATTATGTCGGATGGACCCTGAGCCCCCTTCCCGACCCGATCATTCACGACCGAGACATGTTATGCCGGATGGACTCGTCCCAAATGAGCTTGCACATGGTATAAGGTGGTTCTAGTAACATATCGTACTTCGATACGAGTCACGACCTAGGATTGATATAATTGTTAGAAGATTGTTAGCATAACTTTAAACTGTTGTGTATGCCCATCTTTAGTTCCTGTTTTAATTTCAGTCATGTTCATGTACACTGTTTTGATTCAAAATTCTAGAATTATTGTGATTTACATCTAATTGCTAGTGGTTCTTCGTTTTCTTGCACCATTAGATGATGAACAGGAATACAAAGAAACCCAGCCTTTGAGTAGTCTGAGTTTACTGTGCTGGATGCAGACTTTTGATTATGAGGTTGTGAGTGTGTGATCACTCCGTATTTTACACCTTTTTTCCGCATGTTTGCATGCCATTTAGATCGCTCAAATCACGTTTTTCATGATTTATCGACAATATTGCGATACTTTTCACGATTTGTTGTTTTTGTCGTATTTCAGGAGATTTGGAGCGATTTGGAGTGATCCCGAGATACACCTACTCCGGAGTGTCACCGAAAACTTCCCTGAGGGGTATTTTGAGATTGGAGAGGAGCGGAAGAAGAAAGAACGTCGTAGGAGCAACGAGGAGGCAAAAACACTCAGAATGGGCATTTTTAGTGTCTCACTCGGCCGAGTGAAGGAGTCACTCGGCCGACCAGCGAGACCACGCTCGACCGGCCAGATCGGACACGCTCCAAGTGTGCACTCGGCCGAGCACCAGAAGCCACATCGGCCGAGTGACGAAACCCCGTCCGCCCGAGTGGCACTCAGACGACGCCCATCAAAAACTCCCAACTTACTGTTTTTCGTCAGTCTGAGTATCAGAAGACCCACTCGGCCGAGTGGCAATTGCCGACCGCCCGAGTGAAGAGAAGCCCATCGGCCGAGTGACGACAACTCACTCGGCCGAGTGACCCTCGAAGTGAAGACCCCCAAGACCCCAGACTTGCTGGAAATTCTCAGGGTCTCTCACTCGGCCGAGCGACTTTTGTCACTCGGCCGAGTAAGCCGCGCGCCTGTAGCGGAAAACACGATTTGGAAGATGCGCAAGGGCATTTTGGTCACGGTTTTTTGGGCAGTTTTGAGGGGTATTTAACCCCTGATTCTAACCTAGGTTAGAGAGCTTTTTCCTTACTTTTTGGCAGCCTTTTAGATTAAACTTTTTAGCTTTTGATTCTTGTGATTGGAGAGGAGAGAAAAGGTTTATTTTGTTGGATTCTTGAAGAACTACATTGGTTTGTCTCCCTCTTCATTAAAAATCTTATTTTTATTGCTTATTTGAATATTGCCATGAATTCTATTGCTATTTCAATTGATTATTCTCCTATTTGTGAAATGATTTGTGAGTAGTCCTAACGTCTTAGGGCGTGGGGATGAACCCTACGAGCCCAATTTCTGATTTGTGATGATTTGGTAGAACTATTGCTAGAATTGCTATTAGGGTTAGTTTGGGATCGATATATTACGGATAGCTAGGTGTTCATATCGATTGGGATTTGCAAGAGATTGGATCCCAATTCGATAGGAAACCCGAGATATCCGAATTGGGTTGAAATTGAGTTTCTGTAGTATCGGTTTGCAAGAGATTGGACCGATACTAGGGTTCTCGGTTGCAATTCAATACCAATACCCGTTTGCAAGAGATTGGACGGGTAGGAACTATCCCAACCTAGGCCGCACCCCGAGTTTGCACGAGAGTGGGCTCGGGATGCGATTGAACGATGATGTTGATCCTAATGTTAGCTTGCCTAGGCTAGGGTTTGCAAGAGATTGGGCCCAAGCCTAGGTTAGCTATAGACCGGCAACAGCGCGAGAGCGTGAGCTAGGTTTTACATTCAGTTGCAACTAGTTCATCCGAAATTCTACTCTAGCAATTGTGATACCATTGAATCACATTGACGAGATACGGTGAGTAGCGGGGATTCCCTATTCCCTAGGCGTCTTTATTTGATTTTTATATCTCTATACTTTGTCTGACGATTGTGACAGCATCGCCGAAAGGCAAATTCCTACTCTTCTGTCCCTATAGCCAGGTTGTTCGGAGAAGGCACTGTCATACGTCCTCTCTGTGTTCGATACCCGCTCGCCGCTACACCGTGCGCTTGCGGTAAAACTACACGGTCGCTCTTTTGGGTGTACGCCCGGAAGCGATCAGTGTGCCTCTTATGTATTTCATTCATGTATTTTTAGACTATGTAGTCGTATGTGTATTGTATCAGACCTTGTAAATCTCATGTATTAATGAAAATTTCCATGAGTATTTTGCTACATCTCTTCTCGTGGCCTATATTGTTTTCACTGGTAAACAGTATGACTTGCATTCTTAATCACGTCTCCCGGGAAGTAAGGCGTGACACAATTACTTATTATTCAAAATTGCCTTCATTGGTATGATATAGATTTTTACATGATGCTATTCATTATACATGTTCATCACTGCACATATGATGCATCACTTGATACTAGGCACGTTATATGCTCATCGTTGTATACAATCACTGCTCGCTTTTACTATACATGATACTTATTGTATCAGATTACATGTTCACTAATAATGAACCTGATACTAATCTCGATTACAGTTCTGGGTGACATACTCATGATATTGTACCTGTTATTATTCCCAACGACTGGACCTGCTACCTTGCTTGATATTGCACCTAAATGTAACATGTGGATGTGAAGCTCATTGTCTTAGAAAGAGCGGGAGCGATGAGAGACCATTACTGTATCCATATTTTCTGACTCCAGAAATAGCAGAGGGTTAGCACTATATCCGTGTTTCCACTTCCAGAGATGAAAGTGGGGTTTTATATTGTATCTGTGTTTCTTCTCTTCACATTGGGAGCATAGTAATATTTTAGGGCCCGTGTTTTGGCTTTAAGTTTCATGTCTTACACTCGAATATAAGCTCAGCACTCGACTAGAGGAACTGCACTTTCACCATTACATGACACAGATATTTGATTACATGCCATCACGTATCACCGTTATACATGTACTTCATTGCTACTGTCATGTCATGTTACACATGCTTATTTATCTGTCATATTTCATTTCATGCTTTATTTTCATTTGTATTTGGTACTATTTTATCTAGGAACATACATAAGCCTAATTACTGATAAATATTCTCGCTATGTTTATTTGGGTAAATATTCATCCAGTGATTGGTTGGAAAATATTTATTAGGTGTTTTTACCAGGATCTTCCAACAAGTTTCCAACAAGTACTCATTGTGCATACTTGCCTCACTCTTCGGTTGACAGCTTCATAGTTTTTTACATTCCATGCCCAATTATATTTCCATCATGTCTGTTACTTGCTTCCTTATCCACTGTCTTGTTAGTCCATTATTTTATCTATTGATTATAGAACTGTATTGGCCATCTTGTTGTTGCTTATTATTAATTGGAAGCAGACAACCTTTAGTTATTATTATCCAGATGCGTAGACAACCCTTAGTTATTATTATCCAGATGTGTTCGCATTTAGGCTGAAAGTAGAGAATTCTTAGTAGGCTTGGTATACGCTGGCTAATCGCCCTATGTTTCCATTAACATTTTGGAAAGTGGGGCGTGTCAGGATTTGTTGATGGCCCATGTGAGTCCGCATAAAAAATTTAACGAGCAACATACTACCTTGATTCATTCTTGAAGACTCTTTCTTTGACTCCGATGTTACCTCATTTATCTTTTCGAAATCTTCCCTTGAAAACCTTGACTACATCCTTGAATTGGAGAATCATTGATTCGACTCTCCAATCTTTTTCTTTTGTAATACCACATCATCTTTGGCCGTGCCTACATCCAAATGAAGCACTAGGCTCACATCATGATAGATGAGGAGACGAAAACCACCGCATCATAGATAGCATTCTTCCTATTTGAAATAAATTTTTACCATACGATTGGTGTATCCATGTTTCTGCACTTTGTTTTGAAAAATTTTGAAAACGGAATTTTTTTTGTAAGGTGAGTAGGATATCATACCCATAACCCATCCTTATATAGATTTCATGCAATGAAAACAATTTAAAATATAAATAATTTTTTTTATGATTGTTGGTGATTTTTTTGTACTTTTTCATATTTTTTTCAAGTTCATTTCTAACTCAAACCAACGACCCAACCCGTTGAATTAAACCCAAACACGTTAAGAACAAGCCCAACCCATCCACAAAATAACTTCTCTCTATATCTCTCATATCTTTTCTTTTCTTCTCTCTTTCTTTTCTTTTTCTTTACTTTTCTTCCAACTCTCCACATCACTCCATTGCTTCCCTCATCCCTTCGTCTGAGCACATGCAGTCATAGGATATGACGACGTGGGAAACAGAAAAGCACATGCCACGCCACGCCACGTCTCTCATGTCTCGCCCCATCTCCTTCTCTAACAGCATCTCTCTTTCTTTTCCCCGCGTGTCTATTCAAACATTAACCCTCACCGATGCCATAGTGTTGCGACTCTCATTCGCCAGAATTCCTCTTCTATCTCCACACACCCCTGGCTTATACTCCGATGACAGGTAGGGCCCCTTGATTTCATTTTTAGGCCTCGATAAACTTGGCCTTTTTCTTTGTTTAATTTTTGAAATATGTAAGGTTGGGACTTCGACCCCTTTGGCCGTGTTCTCTCCCTTCTTTTTTGGGATGTTGTTGAGCTACTTTTTAGGAATTCATGGTTGTTTGTGGTAGTGATGATGCTCCTCAGCCATGTCCTTGCCGTGATTTCTTTTGGGACCTTTGCTTGACAGCCTCATCTGATTGTCGGCCTCTCTGTTTCCTGGCCTCCTGGAACTGTGGCTCTGTATGTTGGCCTCCTATGATTGTCGGCATTTGTGCTTGATGGTCAATGTTTGCTTCGGCCATGTTGTGTTGTCTACTGGCCTTTGTTTGGACTTGTTAGTTTTGAGTTGTGTTGCGACCCTATTATGGGCCCCTTACTGCTGCAGTTGGGCTTGTTCTTCTTGTTGGGCCTAGCTCGATGGCTCGTGGTTTTGTCTCGTCCCAAATTGGCTAGAAATTGATTTATCGCGGAAGATATTGTTGGAAGAAAATATTCTTTCGATGATAACTTTGTTCTAAGAATAACCAATAATGACATGAAAACTTGACAAACCCCATTTGAAAATATATTGAAGTGAAATTGAGATTGATCCCAGTTTACTGTCGTAGGTAAGTTTTGGGCCATGTTAGAATTCAGTCTATTGGATGTTATTCCGAATTGACATGTAGACTATGAGTACATGGATCGATTGGATTGGGTGACCGGTTGGCTGAACTTGAATTATATGAATGATGATATGATATTTTGATCAGTTGGTTTCACTCCCTTGGATATTATATGAGATTCGAATTAACTTGGAGATTATTGTTGTCCCTAATGGTATAGGTGTGATTCGTTACTCCAAAGATTGATATCTTGTTATTGCCCTTTGGGCTTTCCATAGAATGTTAGTTCCAGACATATGACAAGTGCAATGTAATCTTACAAATCAAATCGCTCCAACTTTTGATTTTGCCTTGATAACGGTAAATGATTACATTTATTTCCTGGTATGTGATTACTTAATTATTCATAATTGCCTTCATTGTTATGATTTGGATTTTTATATGCTGATGTTTATTATACATGTTCACCATTGCATATATTATGTTGTGCATATATTATGTTGTGCTTGATACTGTGCACGATACATGCTCAACATTGTATAGAGTCATTGCTCACTTATATTAAACGCGGTACTTTTTACACCATCTTACATATCCACTGATACTGAACCTTATACTGATCTTGATTAATGTTCCTACTGACACACTCCTGTTAGGCTGATACTGTACATGTTATTGTTTCTGTTTACTGCACCTACTACCTTACTTGATATTGCACCTAGATACAATATGGGGATGGAAAACTCATTGTCGCATAGGGTTCAAGAGCGACGAGAGACTATTACTATATTCGTAATTTCTGTCTCCAGAAATAGATGTGGTTATTATTGTATCCATGTTCACACTTACAGTGATGGAAGTGGGGTTTACTATTGTACCCATGTTTTTGCTCTCCATACTGTTGTGAGGTTATATTTCAAAACCTATGTTTCTTGCCTGAGTTACATATCGTACACTCAAACATAAGCTCAAAACACTAGACCATCGACACTGCACTTTTACCATCACTTGACATAGACATTTGATTATATAACTATCACGTATCACGGTTATGCATGAGCTTCACTGCTACTGTCAGGACATGTTACATATGCTTATTTATCCATAACATGTTTCATTCCATGCTTTATTTTCATCTTGTGTTTCAGTACTATTTTATCTTAGGACCTATATAGGCCTAGTTACTGATGAATATTCTTGTTTGTTATCTTTGAGGAATGTTCATCAATTAATTGGTTATGGAATATTCATCTGGCAGAAAGGAGTTTCTACCATGATCTTCCAGCAAGTAATCCTCGATATGCCTGTTTGCCACACTCTTCGGTATGCCAGCTTCATAGTTTTTTACATTCACTGTCCGATTATATTTCCATCATGTCCGTTACATGCTTCCTTATCAACTATCTTGTTAGTTTATTATTATATCTATTGATCATAAAGTTGTATAGGTCATCATGTTGTTGCATATTTTAGTTATTTTAGTTAAAACAGACGAACCTGAATTATTATCCAGGTGTGTTTGTATTTTTTAAAAAGACTTCTTAGTAGGCATAAATATGTGTGGGCTTGTCACTCTATGTTTCCCTTAGCATTTTAGGAAGCGGGAATTTGTAATACCCCAGATGATAAGAAGTTCGACAATCAAGTCCCTGGCTGAGACATTTAGCTTACTCTGGAGGGTATTTCTTGATAAACCTATTGCTACATGTGCAAAAGAGCTGCAAAATCACCCTACTTAAGTAGTTCGTCAGAGATGATTTATATGACCAGGAAAAATTATGGTAATGTTCATACATATACATCTCACTAGAACAGGTCATAAGGGCCATGTTGGGATGGCCCATAGAAGATTTATTAATAGCAGTAATCAAAATATGATATTATTCTATGAAGCTATGACATACAAAGCAAATATGTTGGGAGCTCCAGAACAAGACATCTAGTCATTAGTCAGCACAAATTGCATCTGCAAAAGAGTCTTGTTCAAAACCAGTGCATTTCTATCCACAGATGAGTATGACAAATGACTAATGTTCCAGCATTTTAGCACTCTATGACATCATTACCGTTCTCAGTTCTTATTGTTAGCTTGCCAAAACTAATAACTCTATTGTTTTTATTTCATCCTCAGCAGCACGAACCTAGGTGATAGATCCAAAAGCTTATTACCAACTAATCGTTTCCTCTTCCCTGGCCTTATATTAGCAAATGTGTCTATCTCTTTAATCTGTGGTGCTGGTACTATACATATAACACATAATATGTTATTACCAAGGTTTGAGGTCTCAGTTTCGGTCTCGTTTTCGGTCTCCCGAAAATTAAGGTTTTGGTATCGGTATCGTCCGTTTCGGTGGTTTCGGAAGTGAGTTTCGGTCTGTCTGTATCGGTAGTTTTAAAAAATTAAAGCAGGTCAGTATCGGTAGTTTTAAAAAATTAAAGCCTGTCAAATAATATCAAATACGTAAAAAAAACTAAAGTATTAATCATATACTATCAAATTCTAAATACTAATATAGTTTAAATTTGAGTTCATAATCATATCAAATACTAAATGCCTAAAGTTTGATAATTAATACTAAATACTAAATAAATCAACTGTTTCCTGAAGTTTGCCTTTCGCACCCACCCTTTTACTTTGCGCACATACCACTTACTGTAAGGACCCTGGCTATGAGAAAAACACTAGAAGGGGTCGAATAGTGTTTATAAAATTTAAACGATATTTATACCAATTTAAATTCATAACCAACAACTAATGTGGAATGTAAATAAACCCAAATTGAAACAATGCTAACACAAAGATGTTTCAAGTGTTCGGATTATCCAAGTCAACTCCCGACTTGTTCCTGGTAATCCTACGTCTCTTCCATCCAGATACTCAAATTAGAACCCTAACTTGAGGTTTCCTTTAAACCCACTTGTTGCAACTCTACAAGTGAAATCGAAGCACAATCGATGTCCTTGACTCACACAACTTAGGAGCAAGCAACCCACTCTCACAAACCTAATATCGAAAGATATAAAATAATAAAATAGCAACACTTACAATCACCTATACCTTGAAGTAGAACTTGAAGGAGTAAGTGTGTTGTGCATTGAGGTCTATTTTGAAAGAGAGAAAAGCCCTTTCTCTTGTCACCACCAATTGCCTAGAGCATATCACTTTGATTCTAGATTGGAGAGCAAGAGAGAATAAGAATGGAATTCTTGGGCTTTTGGATTTGAGAGCTTTGAAAAACTAGAGATTGAAAGCTAGGGTTTTTCAAGAGTTGATCAAGAAGATGAGTAACCCCTCAATGGAACAGTAGAATCTCTCTTTATAGGTTCTCCAAAACCCCCAAACAGAATCCCCAAAACCTCTTTTGAAATCCGTTGAGAAAAAGCCAACAGATACAATTTACACAGTCGACAGTCGACTGTTAAAGAAAATAAAGTCGACTGATGCACTGTGTCAGAGGATAGGTGAGAATTCAAACGGTAACTTACCACGTAGGACAGTCGAGTGATGAAGAGAAGACAAGCGCCTGTAAAACTAACAGACGACTATAAATCATTCTACAGGCGACTGGCCGCAATATGGGTAAGCTGAGAAAACGCAGAAAGTTTTGGGAAGACACGACAGGCGACTGATGTGAAACACACAGGCGCATGTGCCATGGGCAGGCGCCTATGAAACCAACATCAGTCGACTGTCACTAAAACTTGAAACTTTCCAGAAAGCGGAGTCTGCAGAGAAATCATAGACAGACGACAATTGAAGCATTGACAGTCGACTGTGCCTTGGACAGGCGACTGTCAATTCAACATCAGTCGACTGGCCAGATGAAAAATAAAGTGACGTTTGGGCTGAAGAGAGACAGACGACTGTTAACAAATCACAGGCGACTATAGCTTGGACAGGCACATGTATTTTGAGTTAAAGCTAAAATGGCCCAAAAATCAATTGATTAAGTATGTGCATAACAGGCGACTGTAGAACAAATCACAGTCGACTGTTTTGAGACAGGCGCATGTAAATCGTTCAGCAGTCGCCTGTTGAAATCCCAAAATGCACATGCTTGAGAAATGTGAATTGGAGTCTAAGAAAATGTGATCTAATGATTTCCTAGGACAGAAATGAAGATGTGTGTGTGCTCCAGCATAGTTCTACTTCTAAACATTATACTAGAAGAGAATAAAAAGATTAGATTTTGTAAAAGTCTCTCTTCTATCCAAAGTATGAGTTTGAAGTCTTCTAGGAGCTTCAATCACCATCTTTAATCATACAATCCACTTTTCATGCTTTTATTGATCTTTGAGTGACATTCATTGCTACTTGATCTTCATGATATAGTTAGGCAATGGATTAACTGTAAATAGGGGATTAGTCACAAGTATTTATGCTTACTCATCATTAACATCAAGTAGGGAGAAATCCAATACGCAACACTTACAAGTTTGCCAAAAGACTAGCTGGGTGTTGTTGTGCGCACCACCGTTTTGCTTTGCGCACATACCAATTATTTACAAGTTTGCCACAAAAAATCAATTTAATGTTGCAATGCGCACCCATCATTTTACTCTACACACATACCAATTATTTACAAGTTAGCCATTTAAAAACAATAGCAATCTCCCAGTGGCGACTCTGGCCTCTCTCTCTCTCTCTGATCTCTTTATCTCTCTCTCTCTCGGAAGATCGGTGAGGCGGGGCGGCGAGGAATTCGGCAAGGCAGTAGGCAAGGCGGTGAGGCAGGGCGGCATTCGGCGATGCACGGAGGCGTTCGGCGAGGCGGCGAGTCGCGAGGTAAGTTCGATTCTTCTTCATCCTTTTTTTATTTTTCTTCTTTTTTTTCTTGTTTATGCTCCTTCTTCGTCTAATTATTCAATTTTGGACCTCTTCATCATCGTTTTCAAGCCGAAACCCTACGATTCCGGCCGATACCGAGAAACAATGGTGGTTTTGGTCTCGGTTGCCTCCGAGACCGAAACGAAACGGCCGAAACCCTAGTACGCGGCCGATATCTCAAACATTGGTTATTACCACCTGTTTAGTACTTGTCTGATTATTTTGTTCAATTTGCTCTCTTAGTGAACTTATAAAAAATTAAACTGATTAATAACCTTCATTCCTACTCACTGTATTTTTTTTAGGTATTCAGGATGACGAAGACGATATGTTCAAGCATGATTCTGGCATATTATATCACCTCGATGGGATTCGTGAGAATATTGGATTATCTGATATCATGTCTTAAACTGATATTCATAGTCGGTTGCTACATCTTTTTTTAAATAATATGAAATTGTTAGATTCTCAATTGAATTACTTATCGAGTCATATGTGCAAGTCTTATCAGCAAGGAAAGCATCATCATGTTTTATCCTAAAGTTAATAAGAAAGAAATAAACTATTTGAACTTGTTCATTCTGATGAATGGAGATCATGTCATGTACAATCGAAGCTTGGTTTCAGATATTATATTATGTTGATGATTTCTCTGAAGTTACATGTATTTACTTAAATATCTATTTGAAGTTTTTTATCTTTAAGAGTTTTTGTTCTGAAATTAAAACACAATTTGATTTATCTATGTGAATATTAAATACTAATAATGCTAAGGAGTATTTTAGCTTGACTTTCACTAAGTTTATGATACATTCTGGTACAATACATCAATCATTATATTCATATACATAACAAATCAATCAATGCAAAAATAAGCATGAATTTTAAAGTAGCACGTATGCAGTAATTTCATATGAATGTTTCAAAATATTTTTAGGTCGATGCCGTTCTAATTGCAAGTAATCTAATTAATAAAATATTGATATCTGGTATTAACAATAAGATGTCATATTCGTTGCTATTTCCAAATGTTCCCTTGTTTCTCATTACTCCGTGCATTTTCAGGTGTGATGCTTTTTTCATAATTTGAGACATAATATGACCAAAGTTGATCCAATGTCACTAACGTGCATTTTTCTTGGCTATTCACATACAAAAAAGGAATAAATGCATGTTCATAAACTAGATAATTGTGTCTGCAATGTCACTTTTTTAAGTCTCTGTTATATTTTTCCTTAGTACACGCGTTAAATCCATGTCATTCAGACAATTGTATTTCTATATATGAGTTTCCTTTTTTTATAGACCTTCCGAATAAGGCAGCCATAAAAACTAACTCTATATGTCAAAAAATGGTATGCAACAAGGTTAATAAAAATAGCTGCAAGTGTAAACCAAATGTCTCAACACTCATGCCATTGTGCCAACTTTTGATGCCAACCCAACTCCTGCATTGCACATTCCTCCATCTTCCTTCATGACTAAGTCATGTAGTCCACCGAATCGTGATGTTCATATTGCATTCAGTGGTACTCATAGTTGCACTACTCATCCATTATATAAATCTGTATCCTTTGAATATCTTTCTCTTGGTTATCGTGCATTTCTCCATCTTCCTTCACGACTAAGTCATGTAGTCCACCGAATCTTGATGTTCATATTGCATTCAGTGGTACTCACAGTTGCACTACTCATCCATTACATAAATCTGTATCATTTGCATATCTTTCTCTTGGTTATCGTGCTTTCTATCTTCCATTGATGCTTACCCATTCTTAAGCCTTTGTCAAAAGCTATTGCACATCTAGGTTGGCAAACGGTAATGAAAGAGAAAATAACAATATTGGATGAAAAAGACTTAAGATCTGGTTCAGCTCCATTCTAGCTCCATTATATTACTAAGACTGGTGCAAGGTGTAAATAGATCATTATTATGAAACAACATCTTGATATCATATTGGTCGGTTGATATCTAGATTGGTAGTAAAATGTTACTATCGGTTATATAGTGTGGATTATTTGGATACATTCTCTGCAATAGCTAGGATGATTTTGGTACAACTACTTCGTTTGTTGCTACATATCACTAACCATCACACCAGCTAGACATCATGAATACATTCTTCATGGTATTCTTAATAATGAAGTATATATAAAGCAACCACTAAGATTTTTTGCTCAGAGCTAGATGGTTTGTTGGTTGAAGTGATTTCTGTACAGCAGGAAGCTATCTTTACAGTCATGGTTTGAAAGATTTGATGAAGTCATGTAGAATTTTGGAATGCAAAGAGTAAAGAAGGATTACTCATTTTTCTTTCCAGTGCATTAAAAAAGCATATGCTGTTGGTTATCTATGTTAAGTATATAATGATCATTAGAGATGATATTGAGTGGATCATAATATTGAAGTTGTACATGCATTGATACTCCCAGACTAAAGATCTTAAACTGATGTATTACTTGTTATAGATAGCTAGATCACAAGAAGAGATTGTGTTATCATAGAAAAATTATGCATCAGATATTCATACAGAGACCAAGCTATCTAAATGTCGATCAGTCAGCTCTCCTATGGATCTGAATTCAGTTGCTACCTACCTAATCAGAGGAGCTATTGGATAATCCTGATAATACCAGGTTCTCAACTCCTTTCATGAATTGTATAGTGTATGTGTTTCCTACACAACCTGTAATTAAAACTATAACCCCCAACCATCATCATGACTTCATAGTACTGGTGGATGGATTTTAATCTTGTCTCAGGAATTCAGGTTCAAATCTCATTGAGCATGCAATTAAAAAGCAGGATTAGAAAACCAATTGCAATAAGCAATATCCTTAATTTCGGCCCATGAAAAGAGCCTCAACCTCCATGGGCATGTTAGAATAAAGAAATTAAAACCCTCAATCCTCATCTTACATTCAGAGGTTTGGTGTATCGGTATGAACTTTAATGCAAATAAACTAACAGCGCCAATTGGCGCAGTGGTATGACTGTCCCTCCCTCGTGTGAGGTCGACGGTTCGAGCCCCAGGGTTTTCCGTTGAATCAAAAAAAATGCAAATAACCTTACCATCCTCACCAGAACTTTTACCATAATAACAGCAAATATAATTTTCTATGACACTATGACATCTCAGAATCCCTAAAGAAATAATATTCAAAAAAAGCATACCAATGAACACAGTCTCCCAGCTTTTTCTAATTGGGTAGGCTATATAAAATGATAATCCAAATGACAACAGCAAGGTATCTCTTATGATGGTAACGATGGAGTCAAGATCAGGTTACCATGATGGGCACATAATCTCCAATATCGAGCAAGCCAACACCTCTTGAGAACCACCTCCTCCTGAGAAGTACATGTCAAGGATGAACTTAAGTCATGATCGGGAAAATATCATACAAAGAAACAGTGGTACAAGTAACGGAAGCATACCATTTGTTCTTGATTCAACATCATTTTCTGTAGCATTATTCTAAGAGATTTAATTTCAGATTCTGCTCCTTGAAGTTGTTCACTTGGAAATGATGCCGCATCCTTTGTGCTCTATATGCAAAGCTAAGAGTTATTCCAATCTAAACAGTTCCAAGGGATTGACTTTTGCCAAGTAAAAACATTAAAATATGAACCTTTGATTCCCACCGAAGGGGTCCAATCTCTTCTCTTTTCGCGAAGCTATGTAGTTTTGAATCCTTCAAAACAGCCTGCAATAGAAATATATCAGTCAAATCCTTTGCTAACAAATTTAATTAGTTCTATCTTTTAGTTATAAAGACTAAAACAACTCAAAGTCCTCACATCCATGATATGTATTTACATGGACAAATCAGTGTCAAAAACTCTTAACATATATGAAATTTCATCCAATGCAAAAATTAATACTTAAGATTAAACGGGGAAAAAGAGCTGCAGCTCATATTTCTTTGAGCCAGCAGCTCAAAAGTATATGGTGGATCATCTAATGCTCTTCATGACTTTACTTCCTCAAACACATGTAAGTAATGTGTGGAATTTTTATGTCCATGAGTGAACTGCCGCAACCGTGGTTCTGTAGCTACCTGATGCACAGTTGAGAGACCTAGTCTCAAGAGTCAACATGATAAATACCTCATGGTAAGTAAATTGGTATAATTATGTGAATCTAGGTTGCACGGAAACAGGTACAAGGATCGGATAGTATACAATACTGATACACAGATATGCAAAAAAATCAAAAAAACCACCAGTATGTGATATTTTTAGAAGAATCGGATACGTGCATCTGGTATGAGTATTGGGCATGTACCTTTTAGAAGAATCGGTTGCATCATAGATGTGAATTGTAACAATGGGTTTGCCCATGTTTTCCAGATGTGTTTGAACCACAAGCTCATAGAAATACAAACCAGTGGCCCCTATTCCACATTCTAAGACATCATGACATACCATAATGAACCATAATAGTGGGCAAGTACACAATTCTCAGTTCATATTTCAAATATATAGCTCCATATGGTGACTTAGCTCAGATAGTTGAAATAGTCTCTTCCAATCTGCTCAAAGTTGGATTATAAACAAGTGAATACATGATTTTTTAAATATCCACCGTGTGCTCATTATCTTTGCATCCGCCTGTGTTGACCATTATAGATTATTACGATAAATGGAAGATTCTGTCCTATTTGTTCTGTTCATCTCCTCCTTTTACGAAGTAGAAGAGCATTTATGCCCTTAACCACCCTAAGTTACTGGAGCATTTCTAGACTAGTTGATTGTCTCTATTACATAGGAGGGCATCCTTGAATCACATGCATTTTTTTGACATGGCCCAATTGGTAAAATTCCTAAATTTACAGCATACTATAATTATGAAAGAGGCCCCTCGAATTTGACACGACGTCAATTCATACATAGGGCAGCAATTAAATACTATTAGAAAAAAAAAGAGCCACATTTTTTGGGAGGGTTCAGTCCCCTAAAAAAACTGGTTATAACCTATTGTGGCTTGCAGAAATTCAAATACATAAAATCTAATATAAAAAAGATTGAACATAAAAAATAAATAAAATTTTAGATAAATGAATATCTAATCAACCATGTCGCTAGGATTATATGCATCAAGCAATCATGGCAGAAGTTGTTTTGTAGAAGATAAGACAAATACATTCATGGTTACCTCCATGCATAGGTCCACAACAGGTTGACCTATACCAATTACGCCAAGCGCATACAATAATAGGTAAACGTCGAACCTATGTAATTCAGACACTTCTATAGGGAAACTGATAGGAATCACGCAAATCTGAACTTATATTGAATAAAACAGCGATAAAAAGATAGATTTGACTACAATTATATGGGCAACCACCCTCCCAAGATGCCAATAAGCGAGTACGTCCGTACTCTCCTAAAATCTCTCGAAGAACTCTCACAAAACATCAATAATAAGCCTTGAGAGATTAAAGACGGCTAGCCCTAGCTTAAGAATAACCCCCCCATCTAAAACAATTACAAGTTTGCCATTAAAATATTAATAAAGAGGGGTTCACGAAAACGCCCCTAGGGTTGCACGTGCGGCTGCCTATGCGCGCGTGGCTGCTCGGTTTGGGTGTGGGTCCAGGTCCGCCTCCTGGTGTAGACTCGGGTCCCATCATTACTCCCCCCAAAGAGCCACCTTGTCCTCAAGGTGGAAGTCTGGAAATTGATGCGTCATCACTTCCATGGACTCACACGTGCTCTCGTGCTCGGGCAAATCCTTCCACTGGAGCAAAACCTTGAGCTCTCACGTGCTCCCTCTACGGGCCCCCTTCAGCTCCTCTGGCTCCAACTTCACCTCCATATCAGCTATCAACATCTTCGGAAGGGTGGGTGAAGGGGTGTGGTCTCCGATAGCCTGACGAAACTTTGAAACATGGAACACCGGGTGAATAACAAATCCTGGGGGTAAACGCAACCTATAAGCCATTAGTCACACTCTTGCCTCGACCTCGAAAGGTCCATAATATCGCAGCGCTAACTTCTCATTCCTCCTATGTGCCAATGATCTCTGCCTGTAGGGTCTCAGCTTCAAGTACATCATGTCTCCCAATGCGAATTGCACATCTCTGCGGTGTTGGTCTGCCCTCGTCTTCATTGCCTGCTGAGCCCTAGCCAGATGGAGCTTCAGCTCCTCCAAAATCTGATCCCTCTACGCCAAATACAGCTCCACATCTGAGACTGGTGTCGTCTCTTGTCCATAATGCAGTAAATGAGGAGGGTCTCGGCCATACAGAATCCTAAAAGGTGTTGTCTGAGCTGTAGTGTGATAAGATGTGTTATACCAGTACTTCGCCCACGCCAGCCAACGAGCCCACTCCTTAGGATTTTCTGAAATAAAGCACCGCAGATAAGTCTCTACACTCCTGTTGATGACCTCCGTCTGTCCATCGGTCTGCAAGTGGTACGCTGTGCTCCGTCTCAACACTGTCCCCTGAAGCCTTAAAAGCTCCTGCCAGAATCTACGAAGGAACACCTTGTTTCTACCAGAGACAATGGACTTTGGGGGCCCATGCAAGTGAATGACCTCTCTTACAAAAACCTCCACCACCGATATTGCGTTGTACGGATGCCGAAATGGTACAAAGTGCGCATACTTGCTGAGGCGGTTTACCACAACAAATATGATTGTATATCCTCCCGACTTCGGCAGTCCATCAATGAAGTCCATGGAGAGTTCCTCCCGCACTTGATCGGGCAAAGACAGCGGCCGTAGTAATCCTCCCGGGGGACATCGCCTGGTACTTGTGACGTTGACAAACGTCACACTCTGCAACCATCTTCGCCACGTCCTTCTTCATTCACTTCTAGTAGACCTCCCTTACCAGCCTCTGGTAGGTCTTAAGGACCCTAGGGTGCCCCCCTACTATGCTGTTGTGGAACTCCTGAAGTATGGTCGGTATATATGTCGAAGTCCTCGGCAGAACCAATCTCCCCCAATGCAGTAACTGTCCGTCCTGAATAGAATACCCTGGATACTCTGTAGATCCCTGCTATAGCACCACACGTATGCCTGCCAAGTCCTGGTCCTGCTCCACCTCCTGCTGCAATGGCTCCCAGTCCTGGAGCACTGAAACTGCCAGGGTCGCCAACTCTACCTCCTCCTCTCGCCGTGAAAGTGTGTCAGCCACCTTGTTCTCTAGCCTCGGACGATACTCAATCTTAAACATGTACCACATCAGCTTTTGCAGCCACTTCTGATGCTCATCTGCTACCATGCGCTGCTCTAATAAGTATTTGAGGCTCCGCTGATCTGTGCGCACCAGAAAAATCCTCCTCAACAAGTACGGCCTCCACTTCTGAATAGACAGGACAATGTCCATTAACTCCCTCTTGTAGACAGACCGCATCCTGGCTCCAGCGGTCAACACCTGACTGAAATATGCAATGAGCTGCTGATCCTGCATCATACTGCTCCCAGTCCACGTCCCGACGCGTTTGCCTCCATCACGAAGGGTCTGAAAAAGTCTGGCAATGCCAAAACTGGTACGATGGTCATGGCCTTTTTCAAGGCCTCAAACGCTGACGGCGCCTCCTCCCCCCATAAGAACTTGTCCTTCTTCAGTAGCTCAGTCAGTGGCCAAGCGATAGTCCCGTACCCCTGCACAAATCTGTGAAAGTATCCTGTCAAGCCCAAGAATTCCCACAGTCCCCTCAGAGAGGTGGGGCGCGACCAGTCTAGCATCGCCGCAATCTTGGATCTGTCCGCTGCCACCCCCGTCTGCCAACACCACATGCCTCAGATATTGCATCTGTGGCTGTCCGAATAAGCATTTATTTCTGTTCGCGAATAGCTGATGGTACTGCATCTCCTCGAACACGACATGCAGGTGGTCCAAGTGCTCTTCCAAGGTACGACTGTAAACCAATATATCATCGAAAAAAATTAGTACAAATCGTTGCAGGTAAGGGCGGAATACCTTGTACATCAAAGCCTGAAAGTAGCGGTTGCGTTAGTCAAACCAAAAGGCATGACTAGAAACTCATAGTGACCATCATGCGTCCTGAATGTCGTCTTGGGCACATCCTCCCGCCGCATCCTGATCTGGTGATAGCCCGACTTAAGATCTATCTTGGTGAATAGGGTTGCCTCATGCAACTTGTCCAAGAGCTCATCAATAACCGGTATGGGAAACTTATCGGGAACTGTCTCCTTATTCAAGGCCATGTAGTCCACGCAGAAGGGCCAGCTCACATCCTTCATCTTCACTAACAGTACTAGACTGGAAAAGGAACTCACACTAGGCTGTATCACTCCCGCATGCACCATCTCTGTCATCATCCGCTCAATCATGTCCTTCTGATGTTGGGGGTAACGGTAGAGCCTCGCGCTGATGGGGGACAACCCCTCCCGTAGTACTATGTTGTGCTCGTGATCCCTCGACGGTGGGAGACCCCGGGGCTCCTGAAAGATCTCCTCAAACTGCCACATCAGCTGTTGTACCTCTCCTGGAATGGGATGCTCTCCACTGGCCTCAACGCCTCCCTCTCCCGTCAGTGAATATAACTCCACCAAGTATCCTCCGCCCTCTCTCTGAATGGTCCTCACCATGGTTGAGACCAATACTCTGCAAAGGTTGGGGTCCCCCTGTAGTGTGACTGCTCTCCCCTCCTCATAAAACTCCATCCTGAGTAGTTTCCAATTCACCGTCATCTCCCCCAACGTCTGCAACCACGTCATTCCAATGATGACGTCGGTGCTCCCCAGGTCTAGAGGCAAAAAATCTGCGATCACATGTACCCCCTGTAATGTCAGCACCAGCCCTCTGCAAACCCCACGGATGCTCAACTTCTTTCTTGTCCCCATCATAACACTAAAACTCCCACAGTCTGTTAGTTGGAGCTCCTGATGGGCCACCACTCTCCTGAAAATGAAATTTTTAGTCGTCCCACTGTCAATAAGCATCGTCACCTCCTGGTCGCCGATATGCCCCCTCAACTTCATGATATGGTTCGGTGTGAACCCTACCACGGAGATAAGGGAAACCTCTGCTATGTCTAGCTGGTGGCTCTCAGACTCCTCCTCAACCTCAACAGTCTCATCCTCTACCTCAACCTCGTCCTCCTCATCCTCTAGCAGCAGTATCTGGAGCTTGCGCCCCACACATCTGTGGCCTAGTGTGAACCGCTCGTCGCAACGAAAGCATAGGCCCTTCTGCCGCTTCTCCCTCATCTCCGCGTCGGTCATCCGACTGAACTGTCCCCCAGACTTCCAGACTGCGGTGCACTGCTCTTCTTACTACTCTTCTCATTGGTAGCCGGATCTGCTCCCGTAATGGCTCTTCGCTGCCCTCGTGTCGCAGTCTGACTGCGAAAAACTGATCTACTCCAGCTACCCCTCGTCTTCCTCTCCTCCAACTGACAATCCTCCGTCATCTGAGCGTACTCCATGGCCTCCATCAGACTCTAAGGCTTCTGCATGCGCACCGCTGCTTGAATGGTAGCCTTCAGCCCCTTCATGAAGGTGCTCTCCATCGTCCTGTCACCTCGTGCACCTTTCCCGATAGGGCCTCGAATCTCTCTAGGTAGTCTCTCACTGTGCCCTCATGTCTGAGTAGCAGCTGCTCCCGCACGTTTCCTAAGTGGGGGTCCCTGAACTTCTCCACCATCTGATCCCTAATATCCTTCCACGATCGAAAAGGATGCCTCGTGTCCTTCCACTGAAACCAGACGAGTACCTTTCCATCCAGACAGATACCTGCTGCCTTCAGTTTCTGCCCCTCCGTCATGCATGAGACTCAGAAGAATCTCTCCGCTCTATAGATCCACGAGACTGGGTCCACCTCATCGAATACATGCATCTTCAACTTCCACAGCCTGTCCATATTGAATCCCTGATCCCCTCATCCCCCGCCATATCTAGGCTGATGGTAGTGCTGCCACCTCTCCTGATGTGTCTCGTATCCTCCCTGGGGTCCCCTCCACTGGTCTCCATGCCCCCCTCGAGGCCCCTCTCCTCGCCCACCTAGCCTCCAGTCTGGCCCCCATGCTCCTCCTGATAGCCTCTGTATCCTCCGTCGTGGTCCCTGGGGCGCCCCTCATAGGTGTAGGTTGGAGGACGCCCTCTTTCGTCGCCGTACCGAGGGTCGGGAGGGTCCCAAAAACCCCTGCCGTCATCATAGTACTCATGCCCCTCACCGGGCTCAAATCCACCGTCAAAACCACAAGCCGAGGCCTCTGAAAAGGGTGGAAAATCCCCCAAACCCTGCTACTGATCGTGCGGCGCTGCCCACCCCCTAGGGGGTTCGTCTGGTGTCGACGGGGTCCCCGTGGCCCAGCAGAGGGCCCGCGAGGCCCTATCGAGGAGCCTCGGGGCCCCAGCGGCCCTGCACAGGGGCCGCGGGGCCCTGCTGATGAATTTCGGGGCCCCTACGAACCTGCAGGGGGCCCGCGGGGTTCGCCGGAGGCCGGGCCCCATTTGTCGGGCCCAGGCGGGGCCAGGGGGTGCGCCGCCGCCCCCGCCTGACCTCCTGGGGGCCCCCGGGAGGCGGGAATTGCTCCTGCGACCCTCCTTCAGTTTGACGCGCGTCTTTGGAGCGGCGGCTAGGTTTTGCCGCCAACCCTCGCTGCTTCCTCCGCTTTCCGTCGTATGGCCTCTCGATAATCCATCATCCACGGCTCTTTGTCTTTATCATCGTCGTATTCCTCCTCCACGGGGACGTTCTTCGCATCAAAAT
This sequence comes from Scilla litardierei, assembly GCA_030789695.1. NCBI lineage: Eukaryota > Viridiplantae > Streptophyta > Magnoliopsida > Asparagales > Asparagaceae > Scilla > Scilla litardierei. The sequence continues at coordinate 8,994,512 of CM061137.1, read as the reverse complement.
CCTCCAATTTTTCCTTTTCCTTGACCAAAGGTGGCGCCTTTCCCGCTGATTTAGGGTTCACGTCCCCTTTTCCACCTTTTTCTGTGTTGGCCGCCAACTGAAAAATTAGTTGCGCGAATTGCTCATCGTTTTTCTCTTGCTTCGCCGCCACCTTTTAAATGGAAGCCGCCAATCTGTCAACGGAAGTCGTCAACTTCACCATTGATTCCTCGTGCCCCGCTAAAGTTTTCTTCACCCATTCGATCTCGCCATTGAATTTCTCCTCTAAAACCTCGAATGTGTCCTTTTGCCTTGTCGACGCCACCATGAATCGTTACATGCTCTGATACCAAATTGATAGGAATCACGCAAATCTGAACTTATATTGAATAAAACAGCGATAAAAAGATAGATTTGGCTACAATTATAGGGGCAACCACCCTCCCAAGACGCCGATAAACAAGGACGTCCGCACTCTCCTAAGATCTGCCGAAGATAATAAGACCTGAGAGATTAAAGACGGCTAGCCCTAGCTTAAGAATAAACCCCCCTCTAAAACAATTACAAGTTTCCCATTAAAATATTAATAAAGATGGGTTCACGAAAACGCCCATAGGATTGCACGTGCCGCTGCCCATGCACGCGGCTACTCGTTTGGGTGCGGGTCCGGGTCCGCCCCCTGGTGTAGACTCAGGTCCCATCAGAAACATGTGTGCCAAATATGCATATTATGTGTATTTTCTAGAATCTGTACTGGGTCGGTATGTCAGCTCCATGTCGCGTGGCACATATCTGTAAACATGCATCATATCATCGTAGGTGTCATTCGACACCAGCTTACAAAGACAATTTGCATAATACGGAAGACTTTGAGCTAATTAGAGAAAATACAAATATACACAAGCTACATTATGCAGCAACTGTAAGATATTTTAATTTTCCTTTTTCTTTTCTCTTTCAATTCCTCTTTCACCACTCTGCTGTGTTATGCAATTTTGGCCTATCAGGGGTGGTGTTTTCGTAATTTTACGTTTTCTCGAAGATTTTTCGTAATTTTCAGTTTCGGTTTATTTTTGCAATTTTGTACTTTCAGTTTATTATTTATATGTGGCTATGGGGATCAAAGAATGAGTGCGTCGAATCTTGAGAGAAGAAAACTTTTTATTGGTAGATTGCGGCTTCGTCTCGAATAGAAGCTTGGGAAAGCGGTCCACCTCTCGAACGTGACCAATGGAGAGCGAATTCCTCTCGAAAGATTTCACCTTTATCTTGTATCTTTTTCTATTTCAGTTTATATTAATAAAAATCACATCTTTCTTCCCCAAATCTTCTTTCCAACCCTAAAAATCACATCTTTCCACAAAAAATCACATCTTTTTACCAAAAATCGTAATGTTATCAATCAAAACCTTAGCCGATCCTATCAATTTGGTATCAGAGCCGTACAATCCTCCTGGCGGGAATAAGATCGAAGGAAAAATTTGAAACTCTGGAGGAAAAATACGACGGCAAAATTAAAGATCTGAGATCTATGGATGAACTCAGATTTGAGTTTAGGTCATTCGATAGAAGAAGCATCCAAGGCATCGTAGAAAAATTTGAAGCTCTCATGCCAGCCCTAACGGAACAAAGTGTGTCCTAGCATAACAAAGCGCGTCCATACAAACCCTAACTCAAGAGTTTACCAAGACATAGGCAGCAAAGAATTCAGATTTGGACAAAAAACCAAATCTAGGGCAAAACGGCAACTTTGACAACTCTTCAGAGAAGTGGAAGAAAAAGGCGGAAGACTGTGTCGAAAGATTCCTTGAGGATCTAGACGACTACTTCGAGGACGAGGAAAGCGGTGTGGAGAGTGGCAAACCCCGGTGTGGGCGTCTACAAGGCTGCTCAACTCCTGCCGATGCCCTACGGACCGCTACAACCCCTGCAGGGCCGGCAGCCCTCGCAAGGCACCTGCAAGCTGTCGCAACCCCGGCAGGGCTGGCAGCCCCCCAGGGCACCTACAAGGTCAACAACCCCTCCCCCCCACACCCACACCCACACACAGGGCCCCTGGGGTTGTCGCAGCCCCTGAAAGTCCCTTGCAAGGGCGGCAGCCCCATACAGGGCCCCTGCAGGCCGTCGCAGGTCCCATGCATGGTCGACAGCCCCCTGCAAGGCATTTTTCGGGCCGCCAAGGCCCTGCGGTGCCCTGGCTGGCCCGCCAGAGGTCCGTCGAGTGCATGTTGAAACATCCGGAGGTCTCATGGTTTCCGAGGGATCCGTCAAGACTCCAATAATGACTTTCAACTTCTTCCAGGACCTGAGGATGACTTCGAGGATTTCAAGGGTTTTGTGGTCCTCAGTATATGGTAGAGAAGCGACAACGCTGAGTACTTCTATCCTGGGAGGAGTTTCAGAGTGATTATGACGAGGACCATGTCTTTGAGGAGAATGTTGATCACTATACTTGGGAGAAGGATGACTGGGGAGACAATGGCAACAGCGGCGACGACCTTTTGTGGGGCTATGGATAATACAGACAGGTATGACATGACAGCTATTACCATCCTCCTTACTATAGACATAAAGGAGGACGAGTGGACCAGGAGCAACTTGGGGTTGATGGGAAAGTGAGAAAACTGAAGATGTCGATATTCAAGTAGGATGATCCTTATGGCTGGATCTATCGAGCTGAGAGATTCTTTGCAGTGACATGCCTGACGAAGAGACAGAAACTGGAGGCGACTGGCGTCTGTTTCAAAAGGGAAACGATCTCTTGGTTTCTGTGGATAGAGCAGAGTCGACCTATGCACTCATGGGAGGAGCTCAAGGACTATTTGGCGGGCAGGTTTCAAGATACCCAAGGAGAAAATCTACAGAAGCAGTTGCCAGCACTCAAGCAGGAGGGATCCGTTTAGGAGTATAGAAAAAAATTTGAGGCACTCTTAGGACGAGACAGTGTCATACCAGATGAGACTTTGGAGTGGAGCTTCATAAAGGGACTTAAGCCAAACATTCGCATAGAGCTCCGCATTCATCGGCCTAGAGGATTGATGGAAAATATGGACTTGGCCTAGTTGGTCGAGGATCGTCTTACATAGAAACAGATGTCCAAGGAGGCTTGGAATAGATCCAATCTTCGCAGCCAGATACCAGTAGTGGGACAAAAGGCACTAGGAGACAGAGACCGGCCCAATAAGCAGAAGAACGATAAGTCACGACAAGAAAATCAGTACATACTCATGACAGATGCTAAGATGAGAGACAAGCGGGCGAAAGTCTTGTACTTCAACTGTGATGAAAAGTTCATCTTAGTGCATCGTTGTCGCAACCACGTTCTCCAGCTGTTGATAGCATATGAATATGATGAGGTGGAGGAAGAAGAGCAAGGAGACTAGCATCTTCACTTGGAATAGCATGTCCCACCTTGAGGACATAGTAGATTTTTGGGGGCGAAGTAATGATGTGCTTTGCAATTTTGGCTCATCAAGGGCATTTTCGTAATTTTCAGTTTTCTAGGGGGTTTTCTTAATTTTCACTTTTCTTTTTATTTTCGCAATTTTGTATTTTCGGTTTATTATTTATATATGGCTATAGGAATCAGAGAATGTGTGTGTCGAATCTTAAGAGAATAAAAATTTTAATTGGGAGATTCGTCTCGAATAGAAGCTTGAGATAGCTATACATCTCTCAAACGTGGCCCAGGGTGAGCGAGTTACTCTCGAAAGAACTCATATTTATCTTATATCTTTTCCTATTTCTGTTATATTAATCAAAATCCCATCTTTTTTTCACAACCCCTCTTTACAACCCAAAAAATCACATCTTTCCACCAAAAACCCTAATTTTATCAATCAACCTATCACATTCTCGATAAATCAAGAGATTTACATAATTCATCATCATTTTTTAAAATAAAATGACTAGAAATACATCGTACATTTTTGAAATCGGAGGCCTTAAATAATTAGAATCCTCGTGGATAGATATAGCTTAATGGTTATGTCCGTAATGTTAATTGATATTTTGCTACTTTAAGATATTGACAATATTGAACGCATGGCTAAAGTAAGATGCTTAAGGAGTTTAGGTTCTGGCATGGCAATAGTTCCCAAGTTAACATATATAAACAGGAGCTTGTGAGATAACCATCAGATAGGTTTTGCATTCCAACATTCGCAAGAAAGAAACTTTAATGTTGGACAAGCTATGGATGTTTAACAGTGATTTAAATATCGGTCGATACGGCCGATTTATCAGTCGATAAATCAGTATTGGCTCCATGCCGATACGATACATCGATATTTGACGATTTCCCAACCTATACGATATAGTGATATTCAACAGAAGAAAAAAAACCCGATAACCCTATTTATCGGTCAATAAGCCCGATATACCGGGCCGATATCAATCGATAAAGTCCATTACTGTGCAAGGCAGGTTTTAAAAAAATTAACGGGTTTAGATCGATTCAATCCAACCCCGTTTGAATTAAAACACTAATTAACGATGAAATCGCTGCAAAAATCCCGAGAGCAGCTCTCTCTCTCGCTGTGTCTCTCTGTCACTCTCTCTTCGCCACATGTGCTCGTCCGATGAAAGCTAAGGTTTTTGTACTTTGAATCTTTCGATTCTTTGACGTCCGACCTAAATTGGAGGCAAAATCAAATGAAAATGTAAATGTTTAATGTTTTTCGGCTTGATTCTTCAGTTTCTTTTCATTTTTAGGAAAATTTTCATTATTTATTTTTTCTCCTTCGATCTTCTTCTTATTCTTCGCTCTATTCTTTTTCTTCTTCTTAAGTTTATAAGACGCAGTGCAGGTTGCAGTCGCTTCTTCTTATTCTTCTCCTCCTCTGCGGCTACAACCGCTTCTTTTGGGCGGCTACTGTTGCTACTACTTTTTCTTCGATGTTATCATATATTTTTGGGTTGATACTTAAGACTTGTGACTTGTGAATGGATAATATTGTTGGGTTGAGGCTTGAGAAATATTTCGATGACGACATTATTCTGATAAAACCGTGTGATATATATACATATATATATATATATATATATATATATAACTAATTCCAATTAATCTTTGTAGTCAATGAGACATGATTGGCAGCATATTGTCTTATTGAAGATATAACACTTGGATTGGTTGGTAGTTTATGCGTTCACTTGTATACTTGGATAACTTGGCTTAAATTCAATATTGGATAAAGGATATTGTCTCTTATCGGCTACCTGCTATCGCATAGTTCTGATTCTTGACTATAGAGATTGACACGAATATATTGATTGCCTTTAGGCTACAAATAGGTTCGTCTCCAAATTCCTGAATATATGATATGTTCATATAAATTCTACAATTATTTACAGTCATGAGTCATGATATGTTTTAAATCATTTAAATATTTTTATATTTTATATTTTAATTTAATAATTTTTCATTGTTTATCCTCTATGATAGTAGATTTTGAAAATGTCTTCTGAAGCATCTAGCAATGCATCATCCGTCATGAGAAACAAATTTTTAGGATACATGGAGAAGTTTGCATCTAATAAAGTGAGGTGTAAGTTGTGTGAGCATGTCATGAGCGGCGGTATTAGCAGTTATAAGACACATCTTGCAGGAAAGAGAGAAAATGTCGCTTCTTGCACAAAAGTACCTGAGGAGGTTAGGATAAAGGCCAATATTGCATTACAAGCCACACAGTCAGATGAATGAATCAAAGCTTCAAGCTCTTAAAGAAGAGGTTGTAATTGGAGATGAAGATGTTGAAGTGGAGTCCTCTCATGAAGCAAGTCAAGGTCCTGAAAGTCTAAGATTCAGAAGACCGATAGACTTGCATGTCAAGGTCCTGAAAGTCTAAGATTCAGAAGACCGATAGACATGCATGTGCATGTTTAAGACACGAGCATGATGGAGCAACTGAAAAAGGAGAAAGGAAAAGGGGTGCAAACCACCCTTAAGGAACACAGAAAGAAGAAGAAAAGAGAAGATGTGTGCAAATGGATCGCACAATATATTTTCATGGAAGATTATCATTCTCTTTGGTGGAGCACTCGTCTTTAAAGCAGATGTTGCATGTTGTGTGCAAATGTTGACCGAATTTGAAAGTTCCTACATTATATAAGATACGCTGAGAAATCTCTTCATAAGGAATTAGCTTCTGAGAAGGAAAAGTTGAAAGCTTTTCTAGAGACATGTACACTGCATGGTTGCAGTCTTATACCATATTGTTGACTTGAAAAACACCCTAGAGGAGAGGTGAATAGGATGTATGGCACAAATAAAAAATATACAAGCAGCGAGATAATGCAAAGCACGCAAAGCACAGATTTTTTACAGAGTGGCTCCCCGCCTAGGCTTCCCGCCTTTGCTCCGACCGCTCTCTGAGGATATATCCCTTTTATTACCAAAAAGAAAACTTGATCAACCTTGCAAGTGATGATCGAACTGTACAAGAATAACACAAGAAATTGTACGCCCAATGGTAACCTCTGAATGAAGATATTCAAAAATACAACTCACGTTAAAAATAATGACCTGATTTAATACGGAGATTAAAATCAGAATAATGTCATCATAGCGTAGAGCACAAAGTTATGATCATCCTGGCAAAAATGGTTCGTCAATCTGAGCTATGTAGAAAAAGTTATGTATTTTTCAGTGTCGCCCGTAGAACACCTTCTTATAACTTGATGAACTATTTGAAGCTTGGATGGATGAAGGACTTTCGACTAGCTTGGATGGAGATCTCTTTGTTTGGCCGGCTAGATAATATTTCCGGGGGAAGGCCTCTCTATTTATAGGAGAATTCTTCAAATAGAAATCCAATTTCTCCTCAAATAGAACTCTAATTCTTCAATTAAAACTCCACTATCTCCAATATTATTTCCCTTTGATTTGAATATCTTCCATTAATTGAAAACCTGAAAGGAATTGGTCTTCGACATCAATTAGAACTCCTAGCCAACATAGAAAGTCAAATCTGGGCGTTTAATTGGTCAAACTGGTCAAACCTAGGCCAATCTGGATTTCAGCCTATATGGCACGGCCGTGTTGCCAGTTGCACATCCGTGTCAAAGGAACAGTAGTATGTATAGGATTTTCGCACCCTGTGAGCAACAAGCTGCACAGCCGTGTTGGCTGAGCGCACGGTCGTGTCGGCTCCTGCAGGAAAACACTCATAATTATTGTTTCATCTGCACGGCCGTGTTAACTCTCACACGACTGTGTCACTTTGGCACTTGCATGGCTAATACGCACGGCCGTATTGGCTGATATGTACCGTCGTGTCAAACTTATTTTGCACATTATAACTCCGTGTGACCTTATTTCAACCTGAAACTCACTAAATGGACTTATTAGAGCCATGACTTGTTTGACATCATCAAAATTAAGTTTGAACCCTAGTTGGTGAGCTAACCTAGGCCAACAATCTCCGTCTTTCTATGATGGCAAACAAGCATAAAAAATTAAGATGAATAGTACAGAGCTATATCGAAAATATGCACAAGATTATGAACACAATACAACGCTCTCCTTATTTATGTGCTCTCATTAAATATGTGACATTATCGCCATAAGTCCATGCATTCATGCATATCTCAACTTTTATATCTGTATCTCCACCTTTTTTGTTATGGCAAACAAGCATAGAAAACTAAGATAAATGGTACAAACCTATGTCGAAAACATGCACAAGATGAAGAACATGAAATAATGCTTCCCTTGCTCTCATGAAATATGTGACACGCTCCCCCTTAGTCCATGCATCCTTGCTCTCAACTTTTCTCTCCCCTCCCCCCTTTGACATCATGCAAAAAATTTAGGCATGCGTCTATCAACATTTTTCATGCTCCCCCTAAATTCATACATCAATCTTCTTTCTCAACCTTTTGACATCAATCGAAAAGGATAATCATGAACAATAGAATATCATCAACTCCATTGAAATTGTTAAGCAAGAGATATGAAACAAAATTAACATATCGAAGAAACACGAAATTGATAATGACACGTTCATATCAATATGTACTCCCCACAAACTCAAGATATACACAACGTTACGAATCATCGAAAGCATAGCTCAAATATAAAAAGAAGATATCATCAAATAACTTACTTAAATCATTGGTACATGCTTAGAGAACCAAAAAATCAAACCCATAAATTGTCTTTAAACAAATTTTTCTATATTCATCTCGTTGGAATAACTATCAAGCATGATGTAGGGAGACAATAAACATAGGATACCATGATGTTAAATTTCGGATCCTTCAGAGTTAAGGTACACTAACGGGTTACTTCATCTACCACATGTCATACGCATTACTCAACAAACCTCTGAAATCTAGTTAATAGCTGTCGTTATCAAAAATATTGTTAGACTTGAAAAACCCTAGAGGAAAGGTGAATATGGTGTATGGCACAAATAAAAAAAATACAAGTAGCGAAATAATGCAAAGCACACAACGCACAGATTTTTAACAGTGGCTCCCCACCAAGGCTCCCCGCCTCTGCTCCGAACTCTCCCTGAGGATTTACACTTTTATTACCAAAAGGAAAACTTGATCACACTTACGGGTAGTGATCGAACCGTACATGAATAACACAAGAAATTGTACGACCAATGATAGCCTCTGTATGAAGCTATTCAAAAATACAACTCACACTAAAAATAATGAAAAATGATTTAATACAGAGATTAAAATCAAAATAATATTACTGTATCTTAAAGCGTGGAGTTGTGATCGTCTTGGCAAAAACAGTTCGTCAATCTTAGCTCTGTGTAAAAGGTTATGTACTTTTCAGTGTCATCCGTAGAACTCCTTCCACTAACTTGATGAATTATTTGAAGCTTGGATAGACTGAAGAGGATTTTCGGCTAGCTTGGATGGAGATCTCTATGTTTGGCTGGCTAGATGAATTTCCGAGGGGAAGGCCTCTCTCTATTTATAGGAGAATAAAGCTCTTGAAATAGAACTCCAATTCCTCTTCAAATAGAACTCTAATTGTTTAATTAAAATTCCTAATCTTCAATAAAAATCCCTTTGATTTGAATATATTCCTTTAATTGAAAACCTCAAAGGAATTGATCTTTAACATTAATTAGAACTCCTAGCCAACATAGAGAGTTAAATCTGGGCGTTTGATTGGTCAATCTGGATTTTGGCATGTATGGCACAGCCGTGTTGCCAATTGCACGGCCGTGTCAAATGAACAGTAGCATGTTCAAGATTTTCGCACCATGTGGCATGGTCGTGCAGCAAGCTGCACAGCCGTGTAGGTACTGTGCATGAAATAACCATATCTTCTGTTTACTTTGCACGGTCGTGTTAGTTGAGCACACGGTTGTGTCGGCTCCTGTAGGAAAATTCTCAAAGTCATTGTTTCATTTGCACGGTCATGTTAGCTCCCACACAGCCGTGTCACTTTGGCACTTGCATGGTACTTGCATGGCTAATACGCACAGCCATGTTGGCTGATACGCATAGCCGTGCCAAACACTGTTTTAACATTATGACTCTGTTTGTCCTCCTTTTGACCTGAAACTCACTAGATGAACTTATTATTTGAGCAATAAGAATGTTTGGCATCATCAAAATTAAATTTGGACCTTAGTTAGTGAGCTAACTTAGGCCAACAAGACTGACAGGAGGGTAAGAGCATAATGAACATTGTTATTCATGCTTATGCTGGAACGATATTCTAGGATTCTGAAAACACACCTAATAATGTATATGATGTCAGATATATTTATAATCTGGTAAATGCAAGAGTTGAGAAGTTGGGAGAATAATTTGTCATTCAAATAGTGACCGACAATACATCAAACAATATGACTGCAATGAAGTCGTTAGCTGTAAGACGTCCCTCTATTTTCGGGACTTCCTGTGTTGCACAAACATTGAACCTCTTATTGCAGGATATTGAAAAGTTAAAGCTTATCCGTAATGCAATTTTAGATGCAAAGGTCATCACAGTCTACATATATGCTCAAACTATCTTGCTTGCCATGATAAGGGAAAAGATTGAGTACGACCAGGTGTTACCCACTTTGCTACAGTATTTTTGTCATTACAAAGCTTATAGAAGAAGTCCAAATTGAAGGCTTTTGGCAACTCCACCGAATAGGAGTTTAAGTTCTACAGTACTGCTCAAGCAAGACGTGTCTAAATCAAATATCTTATATCTAATTTCAATTTGTTATTTGATTCACATATTATTGCAATTAAAAGTTAAATAACTAATTGATGTTTTTGATTAAATTTGTCCTTTGTAGGTATACATCATCATCAATACCGTTCATTTTGGAAGAATGTGACAATGGCATTAAAAAATTTGATCATATCGTCAATTTTCTCGAAGTGCAGATAGTGACACTCCATCAATGGGTTGGTTGTATAGAGACATGGACATGTGCAAGAAGGAGATCACCTGAATTTGAAGCATGATGACAAAAAATATATTCATGCTAATTGATAACCAATAGAAGGATAAGCTGATGACCCATTTGCAAATGGCGGGTCATTTGTTGAACCAGTATTTTTATTATTAAAGATGGGATGTTATTGATGGAGATGGTGTCTTTGCAGATGGATTCACAGAGTGCATGTTTAGGATGTATGCCAATGACCCTGAAATGCAAGACAAAATTAACTTCTAGCTGTCACTATATCAAAACCAAAGCGTATCTTTTGGTAGAGAAGTAACACAAAGCAAGCTAAAAATCCTACACTTGATCCAAATATAGCTTAAAAACTAATATCAATTTCATATTCCTATTATAGCAGTTTATGAATTTTAAAGTTTAAACTATAAGAAATTTGAATATGATTTTTTATTTTTAGTTAATTGGTGGCTTCTACACAGTGGCACGCGCACCTGATTTGAAGAAGATGGCATGCGAATTTTGATGTTGACTACTTGGTCAGGAGGTTGTGAAAGAAATTAGCATATTTTTCATTTAAATAAATTTTCTTTTATATCATCCATTAACCATATACATATTTCTCATTGTGTCCGATTGGTTATTGTATTTTCATTAATAAATTCACATGAATGGAAGGAATAAACTAAGTACCGATAAATTGAAAGACTTAGTAAATGACAAATTCAATACCCAGCTAACAGAAAGATTTGAGAGCAGAAACACCAACATTTTATATGCTCGTTCCATTAAGGAGGACAATGTAGACAAATGGATGTCTCAAAATCAGATGATACTTCCACTGCTTCAAATGACGATGATGATGATGATGAAGTCTTTCCTGACGAAAGGCTGACATAGTGACAAGTTAAAGAAGTGATGTGGGCTGATCCAATGTTAAGTGCTAGTAAAAGATTAAAGACTATAAAGAAAAAAGTCATCTGCATCATCATTAGAGAAGCGGAATGGGATGAAGCAAATGCTTGAGGAGTATGAAACTTTAGGTTCTGATTCATGGATCTATTCTGAGTCATCTGCTTCAGATAGTTCTGATTCTGATGCGAAAGCAGTGGAATATGCTGAAACATTCGTCCAAGAGACGTGTGCAAAATGAACTTGTTACCTCATGTAAGATAAGTCGCTCTTTCTGATAATCTTTTTATTCATTTTTTATTCATGTACTACGTAAGTTTTAATATTTTGTTAATTTGTAGACTTGTAGTATTACATACTCGTATATTTGTGTTAGCAGTTACTTAATGCATTTATCGTAACTTTATGTGATCCTATTGATGATATTTTTTTAATATGAACAATAATGGATATTTATGATATTATAATTGTATATTTATCATGTCTGATATGAGCAACCGATATTTGTGTCTCTCCGATTTATCCATCGTTATCCGATATCTGATATCTGATATGACCAATTCAATACAATACCGATATCTAATATTTAAAACCTTGATGCTTAGTATCTTCTGCTATTTAGAACTTGTTTTTAAATTCTTCTATTTTAGTCTATTTTAATAGATTGCACATGCCAGCATGTAGGTCTACTGGACTTCTACAGCTTTCTTTTATTGTTTTATTTAATTTTCTTTATTTTATTTTAGCACATGATGTGCTCGCAGATTTAGGCAATAAATAATCATTGTATCATAACTTTTGAGATCATATAGTTTAAAAAGAGAAATGAAGGAAGCGCTAGTTTCATGCTAACATGCAATGTGCTTTGAGTTGGTGAGTAGGTAAACATCCTAATAGGCTCAAATCAAACCCTCTTCACTAGTGATTAGCAAGAGCTAGTGATTTATCATCAAGGTGTGAGATCTGAACACTTGTCTATATTTTCTTTTATCAACCCCCTGATTCTTCACCAAAATCCATCATACCCCTAAATCATCCACTGAAAGCCCCACCACATAACCCCTAGATCCACTTCCACTTCCGCATTCCCATTGAAGTGTAAGCACATAGCAAGCTTATATACTATACAGATTTTTGTACGTTTACTCACAACACATTAGACCATAAGTAAGTTCCTATCTGACAAATAAAAAGGTTTATTTTATAGGGGAGCATGTTCACAACAATACATTAATAGACATACACACTAAGTGTTTGACAATGCATACATAACTATGTCCAGTATATCCTGCTACATAAAAAATAGGGATTAGTTACCTCTCTTTTCGGTAGGGATGCTTCTTTTTTGGGTTCTTCCTTCCTGAAAATGATTCAAAATGCAAACTATCATATTTGCATAGTAACCAACTCAAAAAACATTGCAGCTAAATATAGAGCTTGCCTGCTTGAAAAAACTTCCAAAGGCACAACTTCGCCATGCAATGCAACCTAAAATGGCAAAAAAAAGTGGTCAATTGTCTAAACTACTAAAAAACATACTAGCAATTACTCTAAATATCAGCAATACATTGGCAGTATCGGCCAATATATCAGAAAATACTCCTGGTCGTTACAATATGTCTCTTTTCAATCCGGGTATCATTTTAAGGCAAATATCGGTGCAATATCAATATCGGCCAATAGTATGATATCAAATATTGGCCGATTCTTATTTTCGTTGTGTTTCTTGGTTACTGACACAAATGACAAGGCAATTCAAACCTGACCAACAACCTGCTATATAAGTTTGAGGATAGAGAGGGGAAGGAAGCAAACCCATGGATAGCTCTTGCTTTGCTTCTCTCTTTGCAAGCGGTCACTTCCAGCCTGACTAGCATGTGTGCAACGTGGGACAACATGACAGCAAGTTCACAGGTGACTAACGATACTTTAAAGAAGCTTTGGATATTTATCTTCTCTCAAAAAAATTTACATTTCTTTGTTAATTCAAATTATACATTAAACTAAATCAATTTATCAATTATTTCTTTTAAGTAAAATTTTTTCAAGGGTTTTGAAGTTGTCCTACAAATGGTTTTTAGACTAGGAGGAAATCTTTTGCTTAATAATGAAATACTCGAGACTACAGACTCATGTTGAACTTACTATGATTTTTTCATATTAATTTTTTTCCTTTGGGGATTTTTGTTGACATATCAGACCTTGTTGGAGATGTGTGAAATAGTAAAATTAAAATCTTTAACTATTCTTAGAATTATAGAATGTTAGACTATAAACATCCAGTGTACCATGTTCTCTCAATTAATTTATTGGAGCTTTTGAATTGTTTTATGGTTTCATAATCTACAAATGGTTCTTTTTATGCTTGTGTTACTTCAGTTACAATTTCTGCTCAATCACCTAATTTTCCCTAAATTCTAGAAGGAAACAGCTCATAATTTTTCCTGAAAATCTGATGAGAAATTGCTTCAGATCCTGAGCTCAACTGATTGATTTGATGCATTTCAACTTTTAAATTACATGACATTAGGGAAAATGCATCTCTTTTGAAAATTTATGTTGTGTTGGAAAGATGAAATCAATTGAGTCATTGAGCCAAATAGATGAACCATTTGTATTAAATTTGAGAAAAGTACAGTGCAAGTAAACTTACTAGAGAAAATAGTAATTGCTGTAGATAAGAGAAGTCTGAATGTTGCTCTTTGTCATTTTTATTCTTGTCATTTCTATTGAGTCCAAGAAGCCGGCCCCAAATTTTTCGGATGAAGGCTAAGATGATGATGATGATGATGAATGATGATGAAAATTAAAACGTGGATGATGTTGCACCTAGTGGTACCATGTAAAATCAATCTATACTATGAAATAGCAGTTTTACAACCTAAGCATGCTTTCCATAAGTTTGCTTGATTTATATATAGTTAGATAAGTATATGGCATGAATTTTTATCATCTGATATAGTACCCTACTATTTAGTATATATCCCCGTCAAATCCACAAAATCCAGGAAATCCGCCATCCGAAATTCTATTGTCCAAGCCAATACCAGTCCAATATCTGCTATTTAGAAAAGTGGATCTAGCTAGAATAATAAAACCAACATTTGAACTTCCCTATCACTACAAAAAGGACATGGACAATAATGTCCGGGTAAGTTGACATGCATCAATCAACTAATTAGGGCAAGCAACATATGCACTAGCAGTGGTTATGAGCATGGAAAAAGTATTTAAGCAGGATAAAGGCAACATGGAAGTGAAGAAAAATTAACTTTATTCTACCTGGCTATAGGCTGTATTTATAAATAGGAATTATACTTTCAAGTTCTATAGGCTGTATTTATAAATAGGAATTATACTTTCAAGTTTAGAAATAAAAATAACTTTTAGTTCAGGAACAACGAATTATTGTTTATAGTTTAGAAATGGGAGTAGAATAAGATTTGTGACCATATTGTGTTTTCTCATATATAAATGACTCCAATATGTCAGTTTGGGTTGTGACCTTTATTGAGATATTGAGTCCCACCCCGTATAGCTTTTGATGATGAGCAAACATGTCATCTAACATCTATGAGTGCAGAAAAAATAACTTAAGACAAATCAAGAAGTACTCAAAGCTAGGAATGAGTTCAACAAGATCAAAGGAAACTAGACAGAAGCTTGGAGTATGAAGCATGCATCAATGGACTTCTATATAATAATTTTATCTTTGACGTAACTTTTTATTTCTCGGCGTAGCTTGTTAAAGTCATGCTTGAAGCTCTCTCACACACTTAGGATTTCTTTAAAAATATTTTTAAAATGCTTCAAAAATGTTTTAAAATCATTTCCTTATCTTTAGATCACGTATCATCTATATTATAAAACATGGATGTTATCCTGGGTTATTGGATAAGAGATATTGGATAAGGGTTTGAATTGTATTTGGGGTATAAAAATGAGGGATGTTATCATGAGTTTTTGGATAAGAGAAATTGGATAAGTGTTGGAGTTGTATTTGGTGTATAAAAATGAGAGATGTTATCATGAGTTTTTGGATAAGAGATATTGGATAAGAGAAATTGGATAAGTTTTGAGGGGAAACTTGGGGGGAACATTTGATTTAGCTTGAAAACTAATAAGTTTGAAATTTGTATTTGGGGAGAAATACGCTACTGACTTTGGGGGACCCCTCTCTCTCTCTCGGCCCCCCTCCTCCCCAAAACCCTCTCTCTCTCTCTCTCTCTCTCTCTCTCTCTCGGCCCCCTCCACCCTAAAACCCGTTGATCAATCTGAAGATGCGCCATCGATATGAAGGGAACGAGGAAAAAAGGCACGGATCTGAATGGAACGAGGAAAATAGGCGCTGATCTGGAGGGAAAGAGGCGCCATCGATCTGAAGGCTTTGGAAATGGACATTCGTCCTTGAATCGGACCTGAAGAAGTTGTAGTCCACCGTCGATCTGAAGAACACCGAAAAGCTTCGATTTTTAATTGAGATCTCAATGAGGAAAGTGATTTACTTGATCTCCTTTCCAATTGAATCTCCAGGTTTTCATCTTGCCATCGGTTGTTTTGGATTGGTGATCAACTGTGATATGGGTATAATTTTTGGATTGGGATTTTGCAGATTGCGGATGAGTGCGGATTTTGCAGAGTACGGATGGGTCCACTGCAGTTCTTATAAACTGCTCTGTAGTGCCAAGCTGGGAAGGTTTGCTATATAATCGAAGCTGCAGTTCTTCTTCAGTTGTTGGTGCCATTCTAATCAATATGTAAAGTAACTCTGCTGGAAGCTCATTTCCTGGTAAAAAAAGGATAATACAGTTGTACTAAAACAGTGATGAATGTTAATATTGGGAAGTAATGTAGAGATATTTCCATAGGTTTTTCTTGAAAATTAGTTAGACAAATAATACCAGGATAGATAAATGGGAAAATCATATTTAATCTTTTACCACATGTGCAAAGGAAACACAAAGCTATTACAGGACTCATGCACACAAATATAAAAAAGAAAAAATAATAAAAAGAAGAAGAGAACAATATATGTTTGTAAGCTGCACATGTGGCACCTATGTGAACTACAAAATGAATACTCTTGCATAAACATATAAACATAGTAATATGAGAATACCCTCCACAAGTGCTTCACAAACATCCTCTGACTTCACATTCATTGCCTACAAAGAAATAGCCAAGTTCTGTGACTTTTTGCCTCAAGAATCCTGACAAATTGAGCAGTAACATCCTTGCCTGATAATACCTTCTTTCCTGCTGGGGTTTTATCAGTGTAACCAAATAGGTTTTCTATAATCTCCTCATCAAACCCGCAGATTCAAAAGCATCTATTTAGTTCACAGAATCCATCAGTTTAACTCACTCACTGATATGATGGTTTCAGTTGGATTTCATATAATCTGTTATGACAATTTTCATGACTCCATGTCTTCGGTAATTGATTCTGGGTCTGTCTCGGGGTCAATGTACAGAACATATAAGTTGCTATGGCTTGATCTGAAAGGCTACATATTCTGCCTCCCTCTGACGGGGCAATGCAATCCAAAATAATTCATACAACATTGGATTTGTACAGATGGTAATAAGATATGATATAATTAATAAATCAAATTTGCTTTATTATTTCTGTAAACTAGAATGCATATACGAAGATTGGGTTTGTGTTCATCTTCTTTGTAGGGCATATGTCTCAAGCTATGAGGATATGTATACTCGGGCTGACCCCTTATCAGTTTTTCACCATGGATGAGCTTGATGCGGAACGAATGGATTTGACCTCTCAAATTTGATCTCCGATGGTCCTATGGGCAGGTAAAATTGTTTCAATTTTGTCTACGTAATTGAAACATAGTTTAGGATTTGTTATCAATTGTAAGAAATATTTTGATCTTAAGAGTTTAGTTGGGTATCAGAGCAATCCAATATTTTTTAAATTAAACTATCTTATCTTACTTGAGGTTACAACTTGAGATTTTTTAAATTAAAAAAATCTAGGATCAACTTGAGGTTCCAAGCTTAATAACTCATCATACTCAGATTTTTGGGTTTCCAGTTGTCCAACTGTGATATTTCTCCCTGGCACAGCACTTTATAATAAGCATTAAGATGCATCTAGCAAGATATCTTGCTCAAACATATTGTTTATATTATTATTATTTTTAAGAATTATGAGACATATCTAAACATAACCATATAATCTCATAAAAATTGAAATTGGTATTGAAATTGGATGAGCTTGACGACGCAACGAATGTATTCGACCCCTCAAATTTGATCTCTGATGGTCTTATGGGCAGGTAAAGTTGTTTCAATTTTTTCTACGTAATTGAAACTTAGTTTAGGATTTGTTATCAATTGTAAGAAATATTTTGATCTTAAGAGTTTAGTTGGGTATCAGAGCAATCCGATATTTTTTAAATTAAAATATCTCAGCATACTTGAGGTTCCAACTTGATATTTTTAAACTGTTGTATGCTCATGTCATAAATATGTATAAGAACATGACATGTATTCTATCTAAACTGCCATGTTTAACAGTTTTCTGATAAATTTGTTTATTGCAGAGTCTAAAATCTAGAGGAATACGTTTTCTTGGACGAGATGAAGAGAGTTTGGCTCCAATATTTACCCCAGCACGATCAGTTTCAGAGACAGAATCATATGCTAGGCAGACTCAATTCGATGCACCAGCCCAACATTATACTGCTGAGCAAACAAAGGAAGCATTTGATGTTGCACAGAACATCATTGAACTTCTTTCAACTGTTCTATCCTCTTCTCCACAACAAGATGTCTTACAGGTAATGAGATGTTATTTCATTAAATTATTTAGCATGGCTAATTTGATTCTGACATGTAACCAGCTGTTTAATTTAGGCACTACTTTGCTTTTATATAATGGCAATGCTGTTTATCATTGTGATTTTGGTTCACTTTATTTGAATTGCTTGCTTTAATAGGAAGAGAGGAATATTCATGAAATTTGTTCACACAGCTACGTCCTTATAGGATATTATGGCTATATCTTTTATATAACACATACTAATAATGTGTTTCAATGTTCATTTTAACTAATGCTTCATGGCTGTCTGAGAGATTTCTTTAAAGAAGTAAAACATGAACTTTAATTTTCTGTTTTCAATAAAATCTTTTTTACTTGGTGATTAAACTGCATGTACGGTAAAAATGAGTATGTAGATAAAATCTACTTATTCATCGTCTATTAAACATTGATAGACTTGGGATGTTACAACTTTTAATGTCGTCTGTTTTCAATTCTTTCCATTTATAATGTCGTTTGAATTAAGCATACAATCAAATTGATGGAAATTAGCAAATCTGGCAATTAAATGGTGAAATCTCTATCTGCTCTTTGATTTAATTGGTAACTAAATGACAATTAAATTATCAAATCTGGCAACTAATCTGGCTATCAAATTATTTCCATTTATAATGCCATTTGAATTAAGCATGTAATCAAATTGATGGAAATTAGGAAATCTGGCACTTAAATTGTTAAATCTCTATATGCTGTTTGATTTAATTGGAAATTAAATGGCAATTAAATTAGCAAATCTGGCAATTAATCTGGCAATCAAATTCTTTCCATTTATACTGCCGTTTGAATTAAACATGTAATCAAATTCTTTCCATCTATCCGAAACTGACATATAAAATTTTTTTCCAGACAATACATTTAAGTTTATATTCCTTCTTGAGACAATGCATGCAATCAAATTCATTCAAATGGCAATCAAATTCTTTCCCTCAATGCTTTTTCGTGAATTTGCCAAGAATTTGATTACATGAATATATACAAATAATGGGAAAGAATTAAATTATATGAATATATACAAAAAGCCATGCATTTTCCTTTCACTACCAAATAATTTCAAAAGGAAAGAAAATGAAGACTTAAATAAATGGAAAGAATTTGATTGCATGGCTCTTTGTATATAACCATGTAATTCGGTTTCCCTCAAATGAAAATTTGATTGCCGTGCATTCTTGAGTTGTAGCAATTTTATCTAAGTCCATTCATGCTCTTACTCAGAATTTAGTATAGATCTCAGCTTTGTGTACAGATCAAGAATTCCAGCCGTGTGATCAGAAAAAAAGAGGGAGAAAATGCAAAATATATTACATTCCATCTTGAGTGATTCAAATTTTTAGAGCTGTGAACTAAAACCCATTCAAATTTCCTGTGTTTTCTATGTTTCCCCCGAGAGTTCAACGTTTGAATGTGTACTTGAATGGGTTTTAATTCACAGCTTTATAAATTTTGAATGTGTTGTCATTTTCTAGATCAGTGAATTAAATTTGTTTGAATGGGGTTTTGAATGGGTTTTAGTTCACAGCTCTAAATATTTTGAATGTGTTGTCATTTTCTAGATCAATGAATTAAATTTTCTTCATGGGTTTTTTTGTTGTTATACTGCTAATACTTAGTTGAGATTTCCCTTCACTAACATTTTAATTGATATCAAATAATTTTTTATTTCTATTATGTAGAAGATTAATTCGCATAGATTAATTCCATAATCTAGCACTGAAAGAACCAGTCCATTATTTTGCATGGGAAGTGAATGGTAGGAAGCTTAATACGAGCCACAGTTTTGGGATAAAGATATTACATTAAGCTGCAATGTTGAGCAGGAGGCTAATAAATCCATGTGCAGAATAACATGATTCATGTAAAAGTGCCCCGAAAGTTCTGTATTAAGGCTTTGTTGTTATTGATTATCATGTAACATTGGACAATAGATGCATGCCGCCTTATGAGCTTCCTCTACCCGAGCTCCTATTTTTATACCGTTCTATTATTATGCTTTTTGTTCCTTCTTATATTATGTATGATTCTTAAACTTACATCTAATTGCGATAGCTAAGCTTTTCTTTGTATCTTAAATAAATCTCTATCTAAAAAAATTTCAACTCCTTTTTCTCATTTTGGTTATAGTTCTGTTTCTTTTTTCTTCTTTCTTTGCTTTTGTGCTATTGATTTAGGGTTTGGAGGCCTCGACGGCAACAAGGAAAACTGGCTGGAATTTAATCTCCGTGTATTCTATTGAGCTCGCTTTTGAATGTAAGCAAATTTTTTGTTACAAATTTTAGATTATTTAGTAAAAACTTTTGATTCTTTCGACATGCTTGATAATAATGCTGATGGATTTTTGATGTTATTAGTTGAGCTGGACAAGCCTTCTTATTGTAATCTCAATGTCGTTAACAACAACGAAAATCATGTTGCATTCAAGGTTTGCAAAAAACATAATCTCATTTTAAAAATTTTCCACCCAGTTTTCTCATTTTGTTTACCGTTCTATTTCTTTTTTCCTTTTCTTCGTCACTTTTGAGCTGTTGAAAGCTGGTAGCACTGTAATCTGTGTATCTTGAAGAGTGCACTTTTGAATGTAAGAAAATTTTTCATTACAAATTTTAGATTATTTAGTGAAAATTTTGATTCTTGCGATATGCTTGATCATAATGCTGATGGATTTTTGCTTTGTTTAGTTGAGTTGGACAAGCCTTCTTATTGTACTCGCAAGGTCGTTAACAACACCGAACATCATGTTGCCTTTAAGGTACACAAAAAACATAATCTCAATCTCACATCATCTCTTCTGTTTTAAATTGATGTCAACCAAACGCAAATAACATCATGATGCCTACTAAATATGTAAACTTGGTATTTATCACCATATTCCCTTATTAGAACACTTGAAACTTTTCCATGGTTATTCATGGTATAAATGCATCCAGGCACAAAGTTAGTTAAAGTGTAACTATGTTTGTTATCATGGGGTCCAATGATATGTGTTGCATGATGTTACCTAGCTTGAGATTTGGTGGCTGGTTATTTGTGTCTTTAAGGAGGATGTCAAATAGCTGAAGTTGCTTTGGTGATGACATGTCTTGATGTCATCTTGCTAATTTGAATTTTAAACAAAACACCAAAATTTGTTTTTTTGCTGTCTGCAAAATGTTTGGGGGAGGAGTCACATTTTAGGGGAAATTTTAAGTCGCACTTTGCCTCAAAAACATTCGGGGAACTCAAATTTTGGGTGGGAAATTCAATTTGCTGCCATCCATCCACATGGTTCAAGTTTCAGTTTGCTGCCAAACAGCACAAAAAATTTCATTTTGCTGCCAAAAATTAGGTCTAAATTCTTTTTTACTCAGTACTTTACTATACAATTGTGTGGTTATCAATTGTGTAGTGATTTATGTAATCAATTGTGTAATCTATTGTATACTCACAATTTATGTAATCAGAAAAGTCCCCTCTTGAACGTGAGAACATAGCATATCATCCGCTCTCTTTGAAGAGTTCTTTGAAACTGAGAATGTAATTTACTTCTTTGAAGAGTTCTGAAGGTTTCTTTGGCAACATAACGCATACCATCCACTCTCTTGAATGCACGTGGAATATCAAGCACATGTTTAAGAATTACGGGTTTTTAAACTGGTTTACTGAGTCTAGACATGTGCAGTGTGAGAACAAATTGATCATGTTGCAACAGGGACTAAGGTGAAGAATTTTTGGACTGAGGTGATAAATGTATAGTAAATTTATCACAGAATGGATGGTAATTTATTTTGGACTGATATTACAAAATTTACCATACATTCTAAGTTGATATTTGCCCTATATTCTGCGTTGAAGAATGTATCATCTGAAGCATACTATACATTCTGAAGCATACCTCTAAAATTTAATCTAATGATACGCTATCTGGATAATAACCTTAAGGATAATAAATCAAATCTAATGATACATTCTGAGGGTAATAACCTGAAGCATACCATACATTCAGAATGTAATTTTTGCGCTTTAATTATCGGTATTCGTTTAAAATTAGTATATCAAAGATTTTAAGTGGAGAATATTTTAAATGAATCATGACATATCCTTAAAGCACATGTTAAATCATGAGGAAACTAAATTTTGGGGGAACAAAATTTTTTTGAATGAACTAAATTCTTTGGGTGAAGTTAATTTTGGGGGTACTAAAATTTCTAATTGTTGATGAAAAATTTGACACCTATATGATGTGATGTTTGTGATTAACAAAACTATTGATGGAATCACTAACCAATATGGTTATGGATCAATTAATACTCACAACCATGAATTGAATCATTATAATTATGAACAGTAAAGCTATCATGGCTAATTTAATTCACTTCTTAAGCTATTAAATGGTTAAATGATAAGGAAGTCCAAAAGCAAATTCAAGGAAATCATAATACTAATGGATACATGGAACATGAATAATCTGCTACTTAACAGAAAGGGATGCATAAGACACTAATACAAGTTTTTGAATCACAAAACCATTCATATTCTGGGATATTCTTTCTTAACTGAAGTTTATTATTCATTGGTGTAGTTTTTAAACCACATTTTTCATTTCAAGAGAAGTTTTTAAACCTCATTTATGTGATGTTTATTATTCATTGATGCAGCTTCTTTAGACCAAACTATACACAAAAGAGAAGAGACCCCTCTCTTTAATCATCTCCCAATTGTTGGTCGATGTTAATATTATATGTGAAGGACTGGATCAAATGTATCGTGAAGTTTTGTCATCATCAACATCACTTGAGCTGAGGATGAGGATGAGCTTGGAGAGTCATCACATCTCTTTGGGGGTACAGTTAATGAAGCTACTAAAGAAGCAGTAGCTGAGTCTCATCACAACAACAAATTTCCGACTGGTTCTATTCATTAGATTCACATGGCTCTCTCCATGTATTGTCTTTCATTGTATCACAACTCCCCATCAAGTAAGCATACAGTCATGTTTCTTTGTTTTTCTATAATTTGTGTTATTTTTTATTTGTACTTAAATATTTTTTTAAATAGTGGGATTTATATTTTGATAGGAAAGGGCTCTCAAAATTCTATAAGGGGAAGTTGTGGTCCCTATTATCGTTTTTAGATGTTACAACTTTTAAGGAACTTGCCAAGAGAGAGACGACCCCAATTAAGAGGAAGATGAAGCTCAACATGAGCTATGCAGGTGGATTAGATAAGATGAATGATGAAGCCCACTACCAAAAGTCACCAGCAGGGGTTTTGAGTAGGGGAATCACAAAGAAGGGCCCAATGGCTTCTTCATGCGCTTTCACAATTGCAAGAACTACAAGTGGCAGTAGTTATTTTACCAGCAGCAAGCCCTCGGTCATCCCCATGAACAAGAACATGTAAATTTTTTATATGATAAAAGTAGAAATAAGAACAAAAATCCCTCACGGGGTTCAATAGAGAAATTGTGTTAGAGGGGTGTATCGGATGTTGAGGCTTTTTGTTAGTGGTTGGTTTAATGAAGGCAGGTTTTTAGACGTTGAGGCACTCCTTCTGTTATACTAAATTTGGTGGATATCGATTGTATATGATCTTTTTATCTTATTAGATAAGAGAAGTTGTGTTCTCTTAGTTTTATATCCTTGCGGTTTATTTTCTGTCAAAGTTTATAGATGGGTACATGTGTGTTCTAGGTCAAAGTTGATAAAACAAGAGAAATTGCTGATTTTCATAGTATACAATGGGATTTGGCAATTTCCTTCGGGTTTCCATCCCTTTCTTATTTAAATCATGTGATGTGATTTTTTGCGAGGGCAAAATCTGCTAACATTAACTGCTAACATTAACTGTAATATAATTGGGGCATCAATAATATGTTAAACCATAATGTTAGTAAAAAATTATTCTTAAAAGGAGCACCTATTAACACCAGGTGTTAAATGCATTACAGCTTAATAGTTTCTGTTAATATTATAATTTAAGGATATTAACGACGTAATGATCATATGATTAAAAGAGAGTGTTGACAAAATTTACCATTTTAAATGTTGTCTCTGTTAATTTGGCGACTATGACTGTGTAAACTAAATGAGGTTTCCTTTGGACATCTATTTTACAAATAAGGGATGTTTTTGAATGTGTTTGTTGACTAGGACAAAACAGTAAGTAGAAAGACAGATGTAATTGAATCTCGAAAATCAATTGATAGGATGAGAGTTTGTGAAAATTATAGAGAGATGACACTAAAATTTTTAAAGAACTAAATTTTGGGAGAAGGAAATTTTTGGGTTGAACTAAATTTTCTTGAGGGAACTAAATTTTTTTGGTGAACTAAATTTTGCGGGGAGCTAAAATTTTTGGGGAAAAAAAATTCTCTGGGGAACTAAATTTTGAGGGACTAATATTTTTAACTAAATAAAAATTATTTGTGCTTTAATTATTGTTATTCGTTTAAATTTTGGGGATTTAAGATTTTAACCGGGGAATATTTTAAATGAACCGAGCCCTTGGGCATGGGTATTCGCTAGTGTGTATATATATATCAGCCAAGGAGTTGATCCAGGAGTCGACCCAAAAGTCGACTCATATTGTGCTGGGAGTCGACCCGGGAGTCGACTCCTAGATGTATAAAAGTCAACTCCTGTGCAACTGGCTGCTCTCGAAACTTGGTGTTTTTTGCTCTCGAAACTTGGTGTTTTTGCCAGGAGTCGACTCCCAGCAGAACATGAATCGACTCCTAAACCCCTAACGGTCATATTTGATCTGTCTTTGATTGACGCGATTGTCTTTTTCTGTCCATTGGGAGACGATTTTATGGAGTTGTGTTGTCCAGTATTCATCTCTATATATAGGAGAATTCTTCATGTGTTTTATAATCAACCTTAAGCAAAATTCTTCAAGAGAAAATTTGTTTTTGGAGATCCAAAAGTATTTTTAAAAATCCCCATCCATCTTGGCCAAAGCTTGGTTTGTCTTCAACCCTTTTTATAGGCCAAAACCCTTGATCTCCCTGAGCCAAAAAAAAATCCTATCTTTAGAGATCAAGCTTTCTCCTATAGCAACACATCTTCATACGAGCTTCAAAGCATCGGCTATAGATATTTGTATCTTCATGCTCTGTATGTATTTTCTCATTTGCATTGTATGAGATGGCAATTCTCATTGTAGGTGAGGTGGTATGAAACCCTTGTTGTAAGCAATGTAGTTTGTAAACCCTCGTTGGAGGCAAGATAGGTTGTATTATTTTGTTATAATAGTAGATTAAAGCCAACAGAGATTTGGGGACTGGACTAACCATAGATGGTGAACCAAGATAAATTGGATGTGTCTGCAATTGTGATCTCTTGACTTATTTATCTCTTGCATACTCTTTATTTCTGATGTGCTAATCCATATTATTGCAAATTTCATAGTTGATTAAGATTAAAATTAGGTAACTCTATTTTAATCTTAAGAAAAATTTCTAGAAGAACGTTTTATTTTAATATACATTATTCACCACCCTCTAGTGTATCTCATTGTCATCTCAGGTCCCAATAGACTTGATAAGATTTGCATATGAATTGTGGATAAAATAGTGTATTTATTGATATAAAGTGAAATTACAAGATAGTTGGCCTCAATTCGAGAGCAGGACCACTCTCTCAAAGCCTCAATTTGAGAGAAAGGCTACTCTCCAAACTAAGTCTAGGGTTCGACTCCTAACCTTCACTAATTCAATCCAAATTCATCATAAGAAACTAATTACCTAGCCATATGTATATATAATAGACTAATTTGCCCAATATTTCACAATTGCTCCCTTGGTGCCCAAAATTACAGTTTTGCCATTGGTTCAGTCAACATTGCCTTTGTCATTTTTTCCGTCATATCCTCTCCTTTTGCCACCATATTGCCACTATTATGAGCCCATCATTACTTCTCCAAAGAACCACATTATCCTCAAGGTGGGAGTATGAACTCTATAGGGGTATGCTACTCCAAGCGAGGGTACTCATCCCCTCCTGATTCTTTCTCCTAAGCTAACATGCATTCATCATCTTCGACCATCAAAACCTGAAGAACGCGGTCCTGACAATGATGTCCCTGCCTGAACTTCTCGTCACATCGAAAGCATGGCCCCTGTTTGAGCTTATTCTGGATCTCTACCTCCATGATACGCTTGAACTGTTTTTGGTCAAGGCTCGTTATTCTTCTCTTGGCTCATCTAAACCCCTCAAGGTTGGAACTTCTGTATCTCAGTCGTAGCACTAGTGCGGGAGATGACTCGTTTAATGCTCCCCTGACAACCCGCTTCGCAATGTTCCTGTCCACCATCTGGGCTACTCCAACGTCTCTACAAGCCTCCTCGGTCTTAGTTTATACTCGACTCGAATGCTGGCCTTAAGCCCCTTCATAAAATTTCCTTCCAAAACCATTTCAGGCAAACCTCGGACCCGGCCTGAGGGTAGCTCAAACTTTTTATATATTCCTAGATTGTTTCCTCTTACTTGAGTGCCAATAGTTGCTCATATATATCATCGCCATGCGTATTACAAAAACGGTCCAAAATACAGTCCTTGAACTCTTTTCACAAGAAAACAAGATGTCTTTGCACCTTTCTCTGTAACCAAGCCAAGTCCTTTCCTAATAAACATATACATGTTGCCATCAGCTTCTCTTTCTCTGTTAGATGGTTCACGACAAAGTATCTCTCTTCATGATAAATCCATCCATAAGGGTCCTCCCTCAAAAATCGACATCTTCAACTTCCAAACCATATTGTCCATGTCAAAATGTCTATGTTCTGATCTCCAACTGGAATGTCCATAGTAGAACTGCTAATATGCATTCTATTGTATTCTATTGTATGACTGTGGGACCTCAAAACTATCCATGTTGGACTCCTTCTATTGTGATGTCGTCCCATCATTCGTCATCCCAGCATCCATCATTCCACCAACCTGGTTCCCTTCAGCCTTCATCGAAACTCCGATAGTCATCTCCACGGTCGCCAAACCCTCTCTGTATGTGCCAGGCCCAGGGGGCTGTCGCCAGGCCCTGGTGGCCCCTAAGTGAACCCCAACGGTCACGAGGAATCTAGTCTCTGAATCTGGGCCAACAAGCCCCTTGGACGGCCATCCCAGGGGTCGATGTGTCCTTAGACGACGTACCCAGGGGCCGTGGAGCCGGGCCAGTCCCCCAGGGTGGCTAGGCCATGGGCAGCCAGTCAGTGGCTCGTCAGCTCCTAGGGCGGTTGCCCAGGGGTCACCACCCCTGGGAGTCCTGCAATGGCCTTCCCCCTGTTCTTCCTCGGTCGCTCCCTCTAATTTTAGGGGATGATTTTCACCACATGCATGTGATACATCGTTCAGATGCCAATCTTCCTCAAAGTTGATGATTTTCACCTTCACTTGCCCAAAGGCGTCGTCTTTTGCCCTAAATCTGTGTCGATATCTTAATTGTTGCTCAAATCTCATGTCAGACCACCTTTCGAATAGATCTTCTCTTCAAAAGTGATGATGTTTACATTGCCCTTGTCCAAAGGGGTCGTCTTTTGTCCCAGATCTGTGTTGTTGATTTTGTCTTTCTTCAGATCTGGCTTCGCAGTCTCCTCCTGGAATAGATCTTCTCTTCAAAAGTGATGATGTTTACATTGCCCTTATCCAAAGGTGTCGTCTTTTGTTCCAGATATGTGTTGTTGACTTTGTCCTTCTTTAGATCTGGCTTCACAGTCTTCTCCTCGCAGGAGGGGTAGCTGATCTTCTCTCATATATGCTTCATCAAGAATTTCATCGTGAAAACCTCTCAAACTTTTCCACTAAAGTTTGATGGTGTTCCTTGAGGATCCCACCATGCTTTCCAATTTTTCTATTAAGGCATCAACTTTTCTTGCCGCCGTCAAGATCGAATGGCGCTGATACCAATTTGATAGGATTTGCAAGGGATTTGGGGATAAATAGGATTTTTATTGATATAAAATGCAATTAAAATATGGTTGGCCTCAATTAGAGAGGACAACTCTCCCAATTACAAGAAGGCGGCTACTCTCCAAAATAAGTCTAGGGTTCTACTTCTAATCTTCACTCATGCGCTCCAAATTTAGCATAACAAACTAATTACCCAAGCCCCTCATATATAATACACTGATTTGTCCAAAATTACAAAATAACCCATGGTGCCCAAAATTACAATTCCGCCACTGGTTCAATAGCCATTGCATTTGCCGTTGTTTTGCCGCCCCAACCATCCCTTTTGGCCGTCACATTGCCACTACTACGAGCCCATCAGTCCCATGTCCAAATGATATCTGAACTCCCGAGCTAAAGCGTTGTAATCACCATTTCTATATTGAGTTAAGAACCCAATTACACCTAAACCAATTCCTGTATTCTTTTTCACCACCCTAACCCAAACAAATTATAATATAACACATACCTTACAAACCTAACCCTAACTTCACAAACCTAAACCAATACCCAAACCCAACAAACCATAATCATTACCTTCTTACTCCCCGGCTGCTTGCCCAATGACGTGTGCTACTCTTAACCTCCTTTCCTCATCTTATTTGTATTACCTTCTTCTTCTTTTTCCTCTTCTTCTATACATGCAGCCTAACATGGCCTAGCTGACTTATGTATCACGGCCACAACCAAACTCAGTATATGCCACCACTGCTTCTACACTACTCTTCTTAGTACTCATTGCTTTCTCTTCTTCATGCTCATTTTTCCTTTTTTTAATCTTTTCATCGGGTCATATTTGATTTCAAATAAAGAAGAGAGAATATAAAGTGACGCAAAACGAAACAGAAAATGAAAAGAGAAAAAAAATAAAGGCAAAAAAGAATTGATAAAAAGGGTAAATTACATGAAAATACCCTAACGTTTGGGCTACTTTAATAAATATACCCTGAGCTTTGTTTTGTTTAAAATTTATACCCACAAGGGTAAAAAGGCTGACGGGGGTTAAAAAAGATGCGAATGGACCGTTATGCCCCTGAGCACTTATAACGTTAGGTGGGCTGTGGGGGTGAAAGTTAAGTTACCGGGAGTAAAAAACGACGGGGAAAAGTAAACGAAGAGCGGTAAAAAACTAGGGCAAGAATTGAAGGGGAAAAGGATATCGGGCTTACAGCTGAAGAAGAACGACGTGCAGCGACAGTGGCGTGAAGGCTCTTGAAGGAAGAGGACTTAGCTGCAGAGAATCGCAAAGATGGTGAGTAAAGAAACAATTTTTACCCAGTTTTCAGTTATTTTTTAATTTTTCTCTTTTTAATTAGAGTAATGTTTGGTTTATGTGCATCAAGAAGGTAAATTAGTGAAGTTAAAAGGGGATTTTTTTAAATTGGGAGTTCGGATGGGGAAAATTTCCTCTTACTAAGGTTAATTGTGTGATTTATGCTCAGATGTTTGTAGTGAATTAAATGCATAGTGTTGGGGGGACATGAATGTGAACATGCAACACGCAGTGTTGGGGGGTCATGACTGTGAACATGCAACAAGCTCAAGTAGTATATATGACTGCTTTTTTTTACTGCTGAAATTTAAAGTTTGTAAAAATGTTTGTTTGGTATTGTGATGACTTTTTGTTACAGAGCCACAAGGTCACATTGAAAATACATCATGGGGGAATGCTGAAAATTGGGCCAGCAGGGTATTATGGAGGGGGGAGGAGGCTGTATTTGTTGACTGCATTGCAGGGCTGTTATCAGTGGAAAATCTGAAGGTGATGATAAAGGAGTTGGGATATACAGGCAGGTTCTATATATACTATAAGCCATGGAGGAAAAATTTTGCTTGGTGCAGTAGAATAGATGATGATGAGCAAGCATCAACTTTTTTAAACATTCAAGGGAGTAGGACTATAAACTTGTACATTGCACATGAATCTCAAGGGCTGGCAATAGAAGACAAAAATGCTTCAGCTGGGCCAATTATAGACTTGTGTGAAGAAGAAGGTGATGAGACAGATGAGGTACCAAGTACAGTGCCAAGTACAGTGCCAAGTAAGGGAGTACATGAGGAGGATATGACTGAGCAAACTAAAGATGTAAATGACCATGAAACAGAGGATGAAATAGAAGTAAATCTAAGCTACCCTGCATCATTGGTAAATGAGTATACAACACAAGAGGAGGCAGAGGAGCAAAGGAAAGGGGTATGTATTGATGCAACACAATCACAGTATGATGCATCATTGGTGAATTTTGAGGTGGCTTGTACTGACCCAACAACAATTCATAATGAAGGGGATTGGATAGAGCAGAGACAAGATCAAATGGAGGGACCATTGGAGCATGCTGAGGTGCAAGTGGATGGAAATGATACTGCATTTACAGAGCCAACAGGGATGCAGACTGGAGGGGCTTGGATAGAGCAGAGACAGGATCAAATGGAGGGACCACTGGAGCATACTGAGGTGCAAGTGGATGGAACTGATACTACACTTACAAAGCCAACACATGAAACATCAAGGCAACAGACATTTACTAAAGGTATGATGTCAGAGGCAGAGTCAAAGTCAGAGTCAGAGTCAGATTATGATTATGATCCTTCAGGTGAAGATGATGAAGAATGGGAATACAATGAGCCAATTGAGAGAACTGACAATGCAAGCCAGCAAAGTGATAGGTGCGCAGAATCAGATCCTCTATATAATCCCTCAGGGGAATCAGATGATGAAGAAAGTTGCAGTGTTGATGACAGCTTGTCTGAAGATGGTGAAGGTGATGCAACCACCATGGAACCAAGAAGATTCACAAGAACTGATGGAATGCATGTGTTGGGGGGTCCTGAATGTGATCCACAGACTGAATGGGCAACAGACAGTGAGGATTCTGATGGCATTAGGAGTGTGAGACATAGTGATGATGAGTTGCACACTCGAAGGGGACATTCATCACATAAAATGGACTTGGACAATCCACACTTGGAAGTAGGCATGGAGTTTGCAACTCCAGCTGAATTCAGATTGATGTTGAGAGCGCATGCCATACGAAATGGCTATGACTTAAAATTCAAGAAGAATGAGGGTGGTAGGATACGGGTGCACTGCAGTAATGATTGTGGTTGGGTATGTGCAGGGTCATGGGACGGGCACATAGATAAATGGATATTGAAGAAACTGACTACACATGTAGACTGTCAATTTGTTAGAGCCAATAATCAAGTGACAGATCATTGGATAGCCAATAAATATGTTGAGCACTTCAGGGATCAACCCAACTTACCCTTGCCAGCATTGAAGAATTTTTTGAGTAGGGATTTTGGAATTGATGTAAAGCAAGATTCTAAGTTGTGGAGGGCAAGGAGAATAGCTAATGAATATATCGTAGGCTCGTATAAGAAACAGTTTAAACAGCTCTGGAACTATTCTCATGCTGTTATGGAGAGAAACCCAGGGACATATGTCAAGATAAGGTCACGACCTAGTGCATCTGAGGATGAGCCTATATTTGATGGCATATTTATCACGTATCAATGTCAGGTGAAGGGATTCAAAGAAGGATGTAGGCCGTTCATGGGCCTAGATGGTACATTCTTGAAGACAGATATTGGGGGGTACTGCTAAGTGCAACAAGCAGAGATGGGAACAATGACATGTTTCCTGTTGCAATTGCTATTGTGATAAATGAATCGAAAGATACGTGGACTTGGTTCTTACAATGTTTGCTGGAGGCCTTGGAGGTGGACCATAATCAACAGTTTACTTTCATTTCAGATAGACAAAAGGGTCTGTTGGAGACATTCAAAGATATACTTCCAGGAGCACATCATAGGTTTTGTCTGAGACACATGTATGAAAATTTTAGAAAGACATTCAGGCCACTGCTGTATAGGAAGCTGATGTGGGACATTTGTACTACATATGTGGAGGAAGAATGTATATTAGCAATTGAGGCTTTTTACAAGTCTAATCCTGAAGCAGTGAAATGGCTTTGTGCAATAAGCTTGGATTCATGGTGTCGTAGCTACTTCACAGATAACAGTTTCTGTGATCTGTTGGTGAATAACATTTCAGAATCTTTCAACAAGTTCATCCTTGAAGCCAGGGATAAACCAATCATTACCTGCCTAGAGATGATAAGGAGGCAGCTAATGACGAGGTTTCAAAAGAAGAAGACAATTGCTGCAACTTGGACTTCAGACACGTGCCCAAGAATTATTGAGAAATTGATGAGGATGAAAAGAAAAAGCTCAAGTATGCGTGTTGTCTATGCTGGAGAGGGACACTATGAGGTCAATGATGGTCAAAAAGGATGCTACACCTTTAATGTTGAAACAAAGAGATGTGACTGTCGGTATTGGCAAATGACAGGGATACCATGCATGCATGCTTGTGCAGCTTTGATGAGAGAGAATAAGCACCCAGAAGATTACGTGCATGGGTATTACACAAGGTCAATGTATATGCAAGCTTATGCAGGAATGATTAATCCCATTCCTGATTCTAGGTTTTGGCCTTTAACTCAGTACTCAGAATTAGTGCCCCCACCATATAGGAAGCCTCCTGGTAGACCACCCAAGAAGAGGAGAGGAGAGTTTGAGGCAGGACCTAGTCAAAGAGCAAGAAGGGTTCAGATTCAAAAATGTCAAAGGTGCCAAGGAGACGGACACAACAAAAGGAGTTGTAAGAATGCCCCAAAGTCAAAGCCATCTAATAGTACTGGAAATCCAAGAGGCAGGCCAAGATCTACACAAAATGAGCTTAGCAAAGAGTGTAGACCTGAGTTAGCATCTATCTTGTTGGGAGCAGGTGTTAATGTAATGGGTAGATATCCAGGTATTATGGCTGCTGGTGTCAATGTGATGGGTGGTAGAATTGTAAGTACTTAATTTGTTCTTCAACTTCTTCCTTAGTGTAAAATACAACCATGACATAGTACTAGAAGATGACATATGTAATTGTAGGGACATTCACAAGTTCAACAAGGAGGTGGGGCTGGGAGGTGTGGTGGGAGAGGGCCAGATATTCAATTTCAGACAGAAGTAAGTACTTGATACATATTTTAATTTAGTCATATTGTTTCATACAGTACTAGTTAGATATTTCATTGACAACACACCATGTTTTTATGTAGGTACAACAAGCTTCCCAACATGGCAGAGGGGCTGTTAGGGGTGATGTTAGGGGTTCTGATAGGGGTGCTGTTGTGGGTGGTAGGAGAGGACATAAGCAATTACATTCTAGGAGGGGTGGAGGAAGAGAGCCAAATATTCATGTTCAGACAAATGTTAGTAATAGTTACACGGTGCAATTTATTCATATAGTATTAGTTAGATATTTCATTGACAACAAACCATGTTTTTATGTAGGTACAACATCCTTCCCAACATGGCAGAGGTGCTGTTAAGGATTCTGTTAGGGGTGCTGTTAGGGGTGCTGTTATAAGTGGTAGGAGAGGGACACATCAGCAAGTACAATCTGGGAGGGGTGGTGGAAGAGGGCCACAAAAGCATGGTCATCATGGGGTAAGATCTCATGTTCAGCTTGTCTGATACAACATGTACATTATTTCTTTTCAGCTACATCTGATACATCATGTGTTTAATAAAGGCACAACAAGATCCTCCCCAAGGAGGGGGTGATAAGGCAGGCAGAAGAGGGAGACTGCAGCAAGGTGGGGATGAGAGGGTTGGCAGCAGGGGTACACAGCAAGTACATCATGAGAGTGTTGGCAACAAAGGGCAACAGCATCAAGGTCATCATGGGGTAAGATATTCATCTCACCTTGTCTGATAGATTATTTTATTTCAGCTTGTCTGATACATCATGCATATTACATCTGATACATCATGTGTTTAATGAAGGAACAACAATATCTCCTCAAGGAGGAGGTGATAGGGCAGGTAGAAGAGGGAGACATGAGCAAATTGGATCTGAGAGGGTTGGCAGTAGAGGGATACAGCAGAAATGTGGGGATGAGAGGGTTGGAAGCAGTGTGACACAACAGCAAATTGGATCTGAGAGGGTTGGCAGCAGGGTGCTACAGCAGCAAGGTGGTGATGAGAGGGTTGGAAGCAGTGTGACACAACAGCAAATTGGATCTGAGATGGATGGCAGCAGGGTGCTACAGCAGCAAGGTGGGGATGAGAGGGTTGGCAGCATTGTGACACAGCAGCAAGGTGTATCTGAAAGGGTTGGCAGCAAGGTGTATCTGCAAGGTGTATCTGGTAGCATGTTGAAGACATACAAGAGAGCCCCCAGAAAGAGCACATCAGTAGTCCCTACAAGATTTACTGGGGCCTGTGGAGAAACCAGTTCAGCATCCATGATCTGAAACTGATGATATCATATAGGGTTGGATAATGTATTTTGGATGTATGTTGGCATGTATTTTGGATGTATGTTGGCACCAGTACAATATTCTGCAAGTGACATGTATGTTGGCTGTAGGTTGGATGTACTTTGGATGTTTGATGTATGTTGGATGTTTGAAGTTGTTAGCATCTTGTGTTGGACATGTTTGCTATTTTTTGGGTAGAACATGTACTGCAGTTGACACCATGACATTTATCTGAAGAATGTTATATGTGATTGTGTTATGTAATGTTTGGAGTGTTGCAGATGTCTACAATATTCATCTTGTGTTATTGTGTGTGTTATTTGTTGGGAAGTATTTGTGTTATTGTGTGTTGCTGAATAGCTCATTTATATCTTTCACTGCATTTATTCATATATATCATTCACTCCATACATTGATAAGCATGCATCAAAGTTCTATATATACCACATTTATTCATGTTGCTGAATAGCTCATATATATCATTCACTGCAAGCATGTTGATCCATACAATAATACCACATTGACCCTACCCAAAACATAACATCCTACTCAAGGTGAGTCACGCTACCTTGAGATACATCAATGCTAACAAACCAACCATCATAGCTATTACAAAGTACAACTTCACTTTAATTGATCTGTAATCCTCCAACACCCTCCTATCAGTCAATGCAAGTGAAGAACAGTCCATTGATCTGTAATCCTCAAACACCCTCCTATCAGTCAATGCAAGTGAAGAACTGTCCATCCTTGACCTCCTCTCATCTTTATCCATAAAATGCAGAATCACCTTCCTCGACCAATCCGAGTGTGGTGGATCTTTCCACAAAAAGAATTTGCATCTCTTCTCCTTATCCATACGAGGACAGCTCCAGAATCTCCTTCCTGGATTGAGTCTTGTCCATGACGTCATCCTAGGAGTCTGCAGGCCGCAGTTGCATATCTTCACGTCTTCATAATCAGTTCCAAATTCAGAACCCCCCTCATTTCTCTGTCGAGACCTACCAGTGCTGCTGCTGCTGTCCCCATAACTCATATTTCACCTTGCAATTAATAATAACACCATTATTATGTGATTAGTTTAAAATTTCCTCACAATTAATTGATTATTGCAAAATTTCTTCCCACATTACTATGTCTATTGTTTTGCTTGTTGTGATCATAAAAACCTGAATAATCCACACAAAAAATTCATTCTCACCTTTGTCGTGACTTCTTCTACTGCTGGTCCCCCTTTCTTCTTCCTCTTCCTATCTACTTCATCTTCTCCGGTGGTGTTGGTTCCCCATGGCTTCGTCTGTTTCTTCTTCCTTTTCTCCTTGCGTTTTCTTTCTTCTCCTTGCTTTTTCTTCTTCCCACAATAATGACGGCCTGCATAAATGGAGGGAACTTAAGGCGGGAGATGTAGGTAGTTGGTGGGAAATGTTAGTGGAGGGTTATTTTCGTCATAAATTATCACGTGCAGCCACGTGAGCTGCCAGTTTGACGGATTACTTGAATTAGGTATAACGTTTAAACTTTAACATAACGTTTGGGTATAAATTTTAAACAAAACAAAGCTCAGGGTATATTTATTAAAGTAGCCCAAACGTTAGGGTATTTTCATGTAATTTACCCTTGATAAAAAATATATTGTTTACTTTTAAAATTATATGTATTGTTCTTATCATGTAAACTCACTATAAAAGATTGTGCGGAGTTTTGTCCAAGGTCAATAGATCCAAAATGGAAGAATATCATGCCTGATATGTGACATACATGATACACTAGAGATTTTCGGATAACTTAGAGAACATACTTTTTATACAAATGTATTCAAGCAAGTACTTATTTCAAATTATATTCCTTCCAACAGTAATCTGAGTGAATGTGGGTGATGCTATATTCATTGTAGACAAAACAAACAATAATAACATAAACAGCATTTGTGTATGTCACGACCAAAAAGCCACATTGATTAAGAAAATTGTTCATGGTAAAAATCACTGCAGAAGTAAACCTGTGGTTCAGTTTGTCTTGTTCCTGCCTCCGCTTCCTCACGTCTTTCCTCTGCAAGTCGAATCTGTAGGGTGCAAATCAACATATGAAGAGAAGGAAAATGAAAATGAAAAGAAGCATATCCCACCAATAAGTCAAAAGACAAACATATAATCTGTAAAATTATTAAATAAGTGGTTATAAGTTTATCTCACCTTTTCAATAGAATTTTCATTCTCTATCTGTTGTGCATCAATCTGTAATTTAAAATAAATAATCATATCAAGAAACATTCAAAAACACATTTGCACCAAAAAGCATGTTTGTACTTGATAAAATGATGAGACACCATTAGAAGCACCGCAAGTTGGGTTAAATAAGTACAACCAATAAAAAAAGCAACCACACGGTATCAATTTTTCGGACATATTTTCCAGTTACCTCGTCTTGACGAACAGAAGAGGACTGTGAGCTGTTTTCTCTGGCATTCATATTTCCCAAATCAACAGACACCCTAATCATATATATGTATAAATGTTAGTACCACATTATAAAAATGGAACAGGGGGAAAGGAAAACACTTCCGAGAGAAATCAAATGATGGTTATAAGACAATATATATAATGCAAAGGAACTACTTTAAACGCAAAATCACTATGAAGCCCAATCCCCACCAACAAAATATAGGCCCTATTATGATGCTAGCATCAATGCTATTGGAGTGTACAATCTTATTATGAATGGTAGATAATTTATTCATGGTTGGTGCTAGAATGCAGGAGCTGAAACTATACCATATTCATTTGCCTACATGGGAAACTATATAACTGCACAGAGTAGCCTCAGGCATGCCTGATATGTGCTAGATACATAGTTTAGACAACACTAGCAAATATGTATCAGATGCACCTTATACTGTATCTTAGCTTCATTATGCATTGAGAAGTCAAATGACACAGTTTCTACTTCAATTTGAATAATGAATGCATTTATGGAATCTGTGTTATGTATATACAACTGTTGGTAGTACGTTCTATTTAGCTCGCCAGCAGAATACATGCCTTAGACTTCAATGCTATGTCCTAAAACTATGTTCCTATCCTTTCTTCTAAACTGCAGTTTAAATTGCGTGACAAATAATGTAGGTTTTACATATCCAGCTGGTTCATGGGAACCCTACTCCTAGTTGTAAATTCCATAGCAAGGAATTTAACACTAATTTAAAACAGTTGAATTTATGTAGATAGACCGTCCCAAAAGCTTAGCAAACTTCCCATGCTAAGAAAATATAATATGTTGGACCTGGGAGAATAATACTTGATGAGCCATTATCATGCTAGACAGGATAATGATGTCAATATAAAGTTAGGCAAAACTGGGATGTAACAACCATTCGATATTGGTTTTGATATATCAGTATAAAATCAGCAGAAAGTATAAGTTTGTCTAAGACCTAAAAGATATTAGCAGAAAGTATAATTTTGTCCAAGACCAAAAAGATATTATTCGAAAAGGCTCGAAACTTTTTATCATGAAACCAATAAGTTAAACCCAGTGGTTCAAGAAATGTGGCTCAAGAAATGCAAGCAAGCTGTATGATTGGAACTGTGTCAATAATCTGAGTTTATCATATCACTTCTCGACATGGTCAGTCTAATTCATTGTTCATTTACCATTCCATTCTCATTCCAGGCCCCCCAAAGTAGAGTATCCTTCTCTAGGCTTCAGTATGTGCCACTTTGGAGACCAATCTCATCTTCGTTGTAAGAATCCTGATTCCAAAAATCCAATTAATTTTGTGTTTTGGTTCATCTAAATAAAAATTATGAAGAAGGATTGCTTCTTTTTTACTTGCTACTTTGCTTATTTTACAAGATCCTAGTGTCTTTCTAATCAGCATCGCCTAGAAGGGGACAATGGTGCTAAACATCCAAGTGCCTAAAATGTCCAGTATAGCAAAAAATTTAAAGTAGGATACAATGACAAGGCGCATGCATACATACAAATAATTAGTTACATGTTTAAAACAATAAGCTCTCTTTGACCTTACTTGTGTACCTGTCATGACAGCAAACACTGTTATAAGCATGGGGGGAAGGTTAATAAAAACAGTTCGGAATGATGATTAGCATGCCAAGCATGGCTCATCATAATTCTTGTGTCTTTTGACCTCTTCCAATATGCTATCTAACCAGTCCTTTTACTACATGGGTAGCCCGGTCCTTGTTTACTTTTATATGCTCTGTGTGAAGGTCTTGCGACATGGATGCCCAAGTGTCATTTCGTGTACATGAGTCCAACGCAGCAAGATTGTATAAGAACAGAGTGTTTTGGTAACGCTATTTCTAATTGATATCATATATCATTTCTCACTCTGCAAATTTCTTATAAACCCATCAATCTTTCCAAAGTTCATATTGATCAAAGCTTTTTTTACATGGTACGCCCATGTGCATATATATATATTTCTTCTGAAGTTGCATGAGCCCTAACTAGATAATTACCTTCTCTTAGTTCGCCCTAGTTCAAAGTTTCCCATAACCACACTTCCTCATCTCCATCTGATCAAGTGCAGTCAGAAAGAACAGGATGTGCTTTTCCACAGGAGATAACAACTATTTCGTTCCTTATGAATATGATTGCATTCGTTTCGGTAGCGTACATGATGAGGCTAACTTAAACCGTTTCGGTAGCATATGTGATGATGCTAACTTAAACAAATATGGGTCTACCTTCTCTTGGATAAATAAACATTCTCATAATATGGATCATGTTGTGATTTCTCTGTTGTTGTTGAGGTTTTTCTTGTACGTGAGAAGGAAAGTATTTTTCTTGTGAACTTCAAGCCTTTCTTGCAGATCATGATACCATTCCTCAGTTTTCTCATCTTTGGGTATGTATGCAGAACAAAAAGTTTTTGAATGGGTAAGTTCCCTTCAATATGTACCCAATTTCGGCTCAGTTCACTTTGCTCACCACTTATCCTTTTTATCATATACCTCGCTCATGAAAGCCTTACCTGCTTTAAATGTTAGGATCCACTCATATTACCAATTACGTGTGCTCAAATGTACAGTTATTGTTCTTCCCATAAATGGCTAGTGCCTTCTTACTTAAAGTATTTTCTTTGTTAAAAATCTTCAGCTAAATGACACTTAGACTGCTATATAACTATTAAAGTTCATCAGGGATTCAGGAGAAGAGCTCCCTCCTAATAATCATAAGCCACCCTAAATGCTACCAATCAACAAAACCATGCTCTAATATTCATTATCTCATGATTTTAAAGCTAAATATATCTCATGTGCTGCATTTTGACAGTCAGCTCATAATGCTGGACACAACTCTTTAATTGTTCACATTGCATGTGATCTAAAGTTAACTAGTCTTCTGCTTTCTTGTTTCCACGTCGTTTGACTATGATGATATTCAATACGGTTGGTGAAGATATGCAACACTGACCATTTTCTATATTGAGTTTATTTCAATGGTTCTATTATACCTGGCAAGTCACAAACAAGAGGCATTCTCATCCAATACAATCGAAAGAACTTTGAAATAAGATCCTAATAGCATAACATTACCATAACCAAGGGGAATTCTATACACAGACTTAATTGTTGTACACTCAGGCCACTTTATACACACACATCAATATTTAAGAATCAATTTTTTACTTTACACACACCCATATCCCCAAATTACACATCTTCTCTTCCTCCGCTTCTCACCCTTCCGTTGCTGCTTCATCGTCGTATCCCCTCAGCCCCCTCCCCTCAATGCTGCCTCTGTTGCTGGCAG
The DNA here is from genome assembly GCA_030789695.1 of Scilla litardierei. Classification (NCBI taxonomy): domain Eukaryota; kingdom Viridiplantae; phylum Streptophyta; class Magnoliopsida; order Asparagales; family Asparagaceae; genus Scilla; species Scilla litardierei. Next base: position 8,954,383 of record CM061137.1, on the reverse strand, counting down.
TGACAGAAAAGGAGAGGGGATAATAAACAACATGGGAGGAGGAAGACGAGGGAGTGGGGAGTGGATGAGGAAAGTGAGAGGTTGGCGAAGGAGGCGTCAAGGGGCTGCGCAGAGACAGCGACAGTGGTGGAGAAGAAAATGAAGATGATGGAGGAGGAATATGGGGAAAAATTTCAATTGCAAACCTGTAAATTTTGAATGGCAAACTTGTAAATAAATGGCATGTGTTCGACGCAATTAGGTCTGTGTGTGTAGCAACTCCCGGAATCACAATCTTTTCATGCCAATTATTTCCTCACCTGGTTTCCTTCCAGGATATTGTCTCCATCCCAATTATTAAACATGTTATGAATCTAGAATGCTTTTGTCAACAACTGACTTTTGATTAAGATAACTTTTGTATAGGGTTGGAAGGGGACTCAACCCACAGGAAAAAAATGTTATGGATGATTTGTTACAGGCCATGGGCCATGTCTGGGCCCAAAAAAATAAGCACGAATTATATTTAGAAATGGCCTAGGCCTACCCCACCCAGCACTGCACAACCCATGGCATGGACCACATTTCGCCTAATCAGGAGCATGAAAAAATTAGGCACAATGTCATTACTACCATCAAGTCGAAAGTTACACAAAATCTGCTACACCTTAGAATTTAAGATTCTCATAATGATTTAAAATTGGTATGCACTTACTCAACATGTAAAAGCCCATTTTCCGGCCCAAATCTCTCTCTTTCTCTCTCTTTTCTTTCTCTTTTTTTCTTTTTTTTCTTTTTCTTTTACTTTTATTTACCATGGCCCAGCCACTGACCCACAACTCCCTCCCACTTAACCCTCAACCCAACGTGCACAGCACTTGTCTCTCATTCTGTTTCTCTCTCTCTCTCTCTCTATCTCTCTCGATGACGCGAAAACCCCTCCCGAGCCCCAGCATCTCTCTCTCTCTCTCTCTCTCTCTCTCTCTCTCTCTCTCTCTCTCTCTCTCTCTCTCCAAGAAGGAAGCCCCGCATCAGCAAATCGAGGCCCCATCTCCTCTCTCTCTACCTTACCCGACATCTGGCATGGGCTCACGAACGCCACATGCCCTAAATTGTGCGATTTCGCCATGATCTCGCACTGTTTTGATACCGATCGACTTCGTGGCAAATTCACGGCTTTCCTGAGCAACACGTCTCTTCTTCCCTCTATAAAAGCTCAAATGAGCTTAACGTTTCGGTTTTCAAAAGAAATTTCAAATTCTCTCTTCAAGTTGGGGTTTGACAAACGATTTTCATCTCCTTCCCTTGTCGAGCAACTATAGCCACCCACGACGAGGCTCGAATTCATCGCCGGTCTTCAATTTTTAGTAAATCATTTTAATTCTTGAATTTTGGTTTTCAATAGTTTTTAATTTGCTCGCAATAACGCTTCTGAGCAAGACTCAGGTATCCCCTGGGCTTGGCGACAACCCCCGCTGCCGCCCCCTTGGCTTCGATGTGACTGTCCCGCCTTAGTCGTGGCTGATTGGAGTTTTTCCCCTGGCCGTGACCCGTCTTGGGCAATTTTGCCCTTTGCCGTGACCTACCTTAAGGATTTTGAGTGCTGTTAATTGCACCGCACGTTTTTATAAATTCACCGCATATCTAAATTCACCGTATTAATATTTTTGTATTTATTAAAAGCCACTCTTATTTCCAATTTTAACCCAACTCATTCCATCACTCCTCTCCCCCACTCCTCACCACCACCATCTCCCCCTCCTCGTCGCCTCCTACACCTTTAAAAAAAATCATTTCACCCACTTTGTCTTTAAATTCTTATCGTCATCGCATATCTTGCATGAACAGTGAAATGATTTTTAAGCAATAGTTGCGATCGTTTGAATTTGATAACTTGACCCTAAAGCGGAGCCCGGTATTTTTTGCCCGTTACGACGAGCATGCCATCGAGTCAGATGGTCGGAGCATCCTCCTCTGAGCAGCCTGGGAATTGCTATCCTTCTCTTTCTTAGTTTAAACATGAACAATTTATTGATAGTAACCTCTCGTTTTAAAATTGCAGCAAGCCTTCGTCCAAATATCAAAAATTAATAAACACAGTAGATGAAGACAAAGAACTTCATAAATTCAAGAAGTTAATGGACCGGCCAGTTTTTTGTTATCAAGAAGACAATTTTCTGAAGCTTTTGTGGTTAAGCTTCTGTGGTTTTGACATGCCCATCTCTTCTTCTCCCTAGAATAAATTGAAATAGAGCAAAAAATATGAAAGACCCATGTCACAAAAAATAAATGTATGGGTGCGAAGCAAAAGAGCGGATGTGAAGCACGTAAGGTTTTGACATTTCTTTTATGAAGCACATAAAAGAAATTTACGGGTGTGAAGCAAAAGAGCGAGTGAGATTGAAAAGTACCAAGAATGCGACTTTGGTTGTTCGGCAGTACAAAGGGATGAATGAATTAGGTTGATGCGAATGGAAAAAGTTAGGGTTAAAATTGGAAATAAGAGTGGTTTTAAATAAATACAAAAATATTAATGCGGTCAATTTAGATATGCGGTGAATTTATAAAAACGTGCGGTGCAATTAACAGCACTCAAGGATTTTTCCCTCTGCTAACTGTTGTCGTGGCATTCCCTTGTCCCTGTCGTGCCTGTCTTAGGCTCTAAGCCCTAGGTCGTAATTGATTTAGAGTTCCATGCATTACAGTGTAATGCATGACTGTTTCTATTTCTGGGTTTTCATGCCTAGTTGTGACTATCTATTGGGATTTGCCCCCTATCGTGACTATTTTTGAAAAAAAATTAGTAATGGTTTTCTTGGTGGTGACCGTGAGTTGGTATGAGAACCCCGGGGCTTTGCCTTACATGTCGGAGTAAGGTTATATATCAGAGTTAAGTTACCCTATGATTGTAAATGAGTGTTTGGTCACTTAATGCCATTGGAATCATAGGATCCATTGCCTGTAAGATCATACGGCTACTACCTGAAAGATCAAAATTTACCACATGTTGGATCATAGATTACTGTCCGAAGGATCATCTAAAAACCATGAACACATGATTAAGTCCCGTAAAATGATCAATGATGAGAATAATCTGAGATAACTATAGTTGTCCTTCCCCCATTATCCATCCCACCATACTTTGAAATTGCCGCACCGTTCATTACTTGACATCTAGGTTGGCTTGAATTTATTAATTATGTTTCAGATTTAGACTTTCTAGCATGCTTAGAATATTTTACTTATTATCTGTCACAAGTGTGCTCCATTATATATGTTTAAATTAGTATAACACATGTGTGCTCCATGTTATATATTTAAACTAGTGTAACACCTATTGCATGCTAAATGTTTCATTATCTCAATTGCTACATGCCACATGTTCCCTAGTTTTAATGATTATAGCACATCTTGCACGGTTTTCCTAGACATTGAAAATATTGGTATGTTGAGTGTGTTATGAGAACCAAATGAAATTGAAATATCATTGGAATATATTGTTATTGTCCAGCTGAAACACACTGTTAAACTAGCGTGATGGAATTGAATCTTGAAAACCTGATTGGATCTTAAATGATATAGCACACCAACAGATGAATTAGTTTCAATGTGACTCTAAACCTAACCAAAAACTTACTTCTTAAATCATGTTTTAATAAGTAAATATTACCAACTTGGAACTACACATGGACTATATCACCGAAACACTGAGAGATGTACAATTGACATACACTTGGCACTTTAGACTCACTGTGTATTGGAGTAAATCATACTATTGAGAGTGTAGAAGCGACTGTTACCATGCTCATAATGACATGACCGCATCAGGTGTTCCGAACAGGTCACATCATGGATCTGATGGACCCCTATTGTTATCGTCGGACTTATTGTTGAGTGCCACCATGTTACTCGTTTGGACTCATAGCCCTCATGATCCTACTTTGAGCCTGGCCCGGGTGAGCGCCCAGTGGTAAGAGGTGGACTTCTAGTTGCTTATTGTACTCTCAAATATGATTCACATATTGGGATTGACATAACTAATAGGAACGTGATAGTACAACCTTAAATTATTAACTGAGTTACATTTCTGTCTTAATTTCGGGTACTTGCCAGTTAGATAGTATTAATTAATCTGTTACATGCTCCCAGTCCTGATTACTATTTACTTTTACTCATGCTCGCATGTTCTATTACTAAAATTCTAGAATTACTGTGATTAACCTGACGATTCTTCGTTTTTGCACCGTCGGGTGCGGAGACATAGACAAAGGAGGTCCCGATATTCAAGGATACAGCCTTTGCGGTGGAGTGGAGAGCATTGATTTCTGATCTTAAGGTAGCAAATGTACTCTGTCGTATCTTTTAGGTGTATTTTGTATCTTTTAGGTGTATTTTGTTAGAATGGGGATAGTATGATGTATACGATTTTGTAAACTCGCAAATATAAATGAATGAAATTATTTCTTAAGCATTTTGATGTGTCTATGCAGTGTCTAGATTGTCTTCACTGGTTAACGGCAAGACCTGCCACTCCTTGTGAAACATGTTGCGGACTTGGGTTGTGAGGCATGACACAACACGAATGCGGTGTCATGATATAAGCACAAATGGACCTGCAAAATTCACGTGTGCACTGACATGGTATCTAATGAACTAATACATGTATTCATAGTTCTAATCTAGTATGGGACTAGGCCAGGCATGGGCCTAGGTAATTCTGTGTGGGTTATGCCTGGGCTTGGCAAGGCATGGCAAGACCAATGTCCAACCCTACTTCTATCATAGTTGGTTAAAGACTAGCAGTCAAAGACCATTCGACTAAAACTTTCAGCCACGTGAGTAGAACAAAAGATCTGAATAATTCAATTGCCAACTTAGAATAAATCCTTCTTCTTCTTTCGTTGTTCAAAAATTACTTTCTCATATAAACTATTAAACTATCATCAATAACTATTAAACTATCATCAATACAGATTAAAAAGTGGCAAGGAGATCATAGACAAAAAGTCAGTTGACAGGGGAATAAAAGTAGTACAAGAAGAAGAAATGAAATTAAGATCTAATCAGTACTTTTCCCACATACCCAACAAAATGATTAAGCACCATTCATCGAAATGTTTAACAAGTCACTAGATAGCCAACATTAGGAGCGTGTTGGACAGAGGACTGAAGAATTCAAAAGCTTCAGCAAACTTAGCTTAGCAAATGTTTTGATGAGATAAAATGCGCATAAGTCCAAGTTAAAAAATGACCTTTTCTCTCTTCTACTAACAACAGGAGACTCTGATCTCACAGAAGTAATAACCGGTGACGGTTTGATAGGTGGTATCAGTGCCGGTTGTTTTGCCACCATAGAGGCTCGAGCAGCAGATGATGCACGAACAGTAGAAGTTTGTTCAGCAAGATAACGACCTATCTAAAAGGAAAGAGACCAAGAAGTATTCAACAAATCAAGTTCTATGAATATTGTAAATAAGCACAAAGTAGAAGCACATGCAAACAACTGTTCAAGGATTTGTCAAGTCAACAAATGTAGAGAAAACCTCCATATTAATATTTATATCAATCAATCCAGAAAGCAGAACAATAATATTTTACAAAATAACAGATTCGTGGACTTGTGCAACGCATGTTGATCTTAACAACAACAGCAACACGACAATAATTTTTTGGGCATATGTCATAGCTCGATCTTGAACTTAGGACCTATCATAGCCCAACTGCTCACTTTACCATGCACCATGCAGTTCGTGGCATGATGATGACAATGATATATCCATTCTAATCAAAGAATTTTTAATTAATTAACTAATCCTAATCAAATAGAATTTCATCAGTAAAAACTAACTAGCACAGATTTCTAACAAGGATTGCTTACTAATTCTTCAATCAACCTAAAATTTTCTAGTAAATAGTTGAAAAGGATTTCTAATTGCACTTGATTGATTATTTAAAACCTTTCCAAATCAAGTAAAATCCTAATCAAACATTGTAATAATAGGTTGGATTCTTATTTCAAAGTTTGGCTAATCAATTAAGATTTATTATTAATAAGCTAATATAAGCTGATCAAATAAAAAAATTAGTAAAGCTAATCAAGTAATTGAATTCTAATTAAAAGGTTTTTAACTTTTTATTTAATGTTTTAATATTAGTCAGTCAGTCCTCACCAATTAACGATTCATAATTAAATTCTTATATGACATTTTCTCCTACCTTAGTGAAAAAACAAGAAATAGATGGGAAACCCCGTAATAAAGAGGCATAAAGGGGCAATAAATAAATAAACCAATGTTGCAAAAAAATGGTCATCAAGAAGCATAAACAGTTTAAGAACATGGGCTGCTTCTTTTAGTAGGTCCACTTGAGCCGTCAGTTGTTCTCGCCATTATTTTTTTGATTCCACGTCTTGTCCCTTAAATAAGTGAATACTCATTGTGTATCATTGATGATATTATCAAATTTTGCTCAATTGCATTATCCCATGGTTATACAACAGATAATTACAATCAATTTCCACAACAGATATGATAGTCCCCATATGGATGGTATGCCAACATGCAAAAAATTTTAAAGATTCACAAATACATGTGTCTTACAGATGTGCCAACAGGAATGACACCACGATACAAGTCCCCATGTGACATAGTTCACAACTACAAAGAAATTGAACACTTGCAAAATAATTATCATACAAATTCTGCATTGAACGCAAAAGCAACAGTATTTAACAATCACCTTTGATTCCCTAAATAATCATATCAAACTATCCCGATGGCATTCTCCAGTTTTTAGCTAATTATCTTATTTGTACTTATTGACTTTCTTCCATCTTCCTTCTTTTGTTTAACTCATATATTTGTTTCTTTCCTTTCAACATTTTAACTTTTTTTATAATTTTTACTTTTTTCTTTTTTCTCTCTCCAGGTTCTCATTTTATCTTCCTTGTCTCTTCTTTGCTTTTATTAATTTGACTTCTATAATTTTTCATTAAAAATATAGTGAAGTTAGCACTATGGACCTATTTATGTAAAATTTCCATTTCTTTTATTAATTATTTCACCCTACAGGAGTGGTCTTACACTTTTCAAGATTCTTATTAGTCATTTTTAAAATAAAGAAAATTAGACAAAACATAACTTTTAGATGATTCTTTATTTACCAATAATAACTAGTACAATTAAGTAGTCATTAAATTAAAAGAGAAAATATTATTAATAATAAAGGTCATACCTCAAACTGAGGTATTGAGGTATTGGTTCGGTTTATATAATAAAATGCAAGATAATACTATTAGAACAAACCAAGATTGAGAATGATCCCACAGTTAATGATAAGGATGAAGCCACAAACTAATAATTGAAATATTATCTAACCCAAAAGCTTAAGACAATGGGTGGCCCAACTAATTTATAAACATCATGATGTGGGAAAAAAGCAGATTACAGATGTAATTTAGAGCCAAACTAATTAGAGAACTAAGGATAAATTAGGTTTTAGGCCTCTCATAAATTAGGTTTTAGGCCTCTCACTCCGGAGACTGAATTACCACATATTTGAACATCTCATGCATTAAAAATTCCTTCATTAAAAATTCCTTGGAACTTCATGCCCAGACAATTCCTCGCCCACTCTAGTACCTCTCATGCAAAAGAATTTCAAAGACTCAAATTTAATTCAATCTCTCATGATCCTAAAGTATAATTAGGAACATGTATTAATAAGAGAAGAATAACTCCTATCTTGACTCCTTAGACTATTAACATGACTTGTTAAATAAAATAAAAAGAATCTTCCTTCAAATTAAACTCAAAAAAATCCTAGAACGAAACACAAAAGGACTAGAATTAAAGAAATATAAAAAGACGCAAAAGACCACAATGTCAAAATCAATCAAAACTATGAAAAGACTAATTCGAATATTAAAAAATTCCTATCAATTCTCCTCAGCTTTTCAGATTCACATATTGACGAATGGCAATAAAAAGAACACTACAAGGAAGAACTTTGCAGTTATCTCTATGACGGTGCAAGCGATGGATGAGAAATCAATGCTGCAAGCGAATAGTTATCATCAAGCTCTTGTTACATAGTTGACTCAGTCACATCGATATCAATCCTATGCAGAGTTCGTCAAAACAGGTTTATGCAAAGCATCAACATGGATTCAAGAACGAACCTCTATAAGTAAACTCTAGTTATCTCATCATCTATAAATACAAATTCCAATAAATTTCTAGTAGGTTCTGGTTAATTGTAAAAATTCGCAACATACAAATTCCAATAAATTCGCAAGTCTCAGAGAGCAAGGTATAATGTGATACGCAAGATGCTTGGGGAATGCAAGAGGCATATGATCAATGCTTGACTCTAAAGAACTCGAGGCCACCAAGTGAAGTGCATTTATTTATGGCTTACTTGTAACTAGCCCACATTTTTTATCGCTAACTATATATCTGGGTTGGCTAAAGATCAATAAAATTTTCTTTCCTTCAAATATAAATGCACGTATATTATATCTATGTTAGATCTTTAAAATGTGGAACATCTAAGTCGTATATCCAAGGCCAACCTAATATCATATATGCAGCATTCATTGTAAAATGTTATACCAAATGCAATCCCGATAGCTCAAGAACTGGATAAGCAATATACAAGTTTAGGTAACAGTATTGTAATTTATCATCAATTCATGTGACATAAGTTTATGGGTAGGGTTCAGTTTTAAGTCACAACTTCTATAAAGCTCACTTGGCAACTAAATTAGTACAACTACATCTATCAATCATTATTCTAGAATATCTATATCCGATCTTAATATATGGAAAAAAATATTTATCATTCACCCATCTTCTTTATTCCTAGGTGTGGTAGCTAGACGCCTAACGATATATAATCAAGCGCCAGACTCCTTTAAATCATCACCAACATCACTAGCACCCTCATGTGAAATACACTCCTCAATTATCACATTATTACATTAAGATTCTCTTCAATGTGTAATCTACAATTGGGATATTAACTAGCAAAGTGACCTTACACATGAAACTTGAAGCATTGAACCCTCTTTAACTTTTGCTGTGAGGACTAATCAATCTTAACATTTCTAACCATATCCTTAGCAATAATAATTTTGAGTTTTAGTCGTATTCTCAAATGGCGGCTTAGATTACTCCTTATCTTTACAAAATACACTTTCTAGCCATTGGAGCTTTAAAGAAAATATATAGCTCTTCACCAAATGAGAGGCCTCATCAATAGAACTTACCATGGCGGCAGCGGCGATGCCGCCACAATGTCAGCAGCCTCCTTGACCCCCTCAAGAGGTGCGTTGATCAAGGCAAACACAAAACTAGAAGAATCAATGTCGAAAGCTGTCGGAATCGGCCGAAAAAGCCATCGATGCCAAGTTGATGTAGGACTAGCTCCGACAACTCATTCTGTGATCGAGCGAGCTGCGCTGACAAGCGATGTCAACTACACATCGGCTCAGCCGAGCCAACCGAGTCAAGCCGTCTTAACCGACACTTAATCGACTTAACCGACCAAAGCCGACCGGCACCAAGCCGACCGGCTGCTACATTGAGGCTTCGGAATTTCTTCTAAATTTCAGTCGTATTTCAACGTGTTTTGACCATTTATCAAGCTTTTTGCGCTAAATTTTCAGCCTTAATCATCTGGATTAAATCTCTACAAGTTCTAGCGACTTTGTATGATACTACAAAGTTAATTTGCACTCCAAATTAGTCGATATCATTGGTATTACATATTTTTCCAGTCTCGATCTATGTGCCACATTAGCATATTTAGGATTACATTTTGACAAAGATTTGGGCCTTAGGATTTTACTTATTTACATAATTAGTGCATACATTTAATTTGTGTTTGGGTTTTTGCAAATGTATTTGTATGATTGACATTGCATGTTATTGCGTAGTGGCAAAATCCTAAGATCAGTCATGAACAATAATATAATTCAAACGCTAAAAAATCAACTTCAACAATATATCAGAACTTAAAGCCTGTATAAATCAAACAGGAGTTCGCCAAGTGCTATAGAAAATAAGCTGGCCAAAGAACAAAATTTTAAGGATAAAGCACAGAGTACATTTGATGATGAATCTAGGATGATCAGAAATGGAAACTATAATTAATAGTAGATAAGATGATAATTTTGAGGATAACTTTGGACGAGATAACACTGCATGATGGATTGGGTAGAAGCTTCTAAATTTGATGGAACTTATAATCTTCATACCTTCACATATTAGTTAACAGAGATGGAAACAAATGGTACCAGTTAACAAACAAATGGTCTAATTTGCTAAAATAAAATTGGTAGGGTCTGTCAAAATTTCCTAGACATTCATAGAGAGACAACGTGCGCACGCACACATCTAAGACCTAAGCAGAATTGGAATGAAATAAAAATCAAGCTCAAAGAAAAATGTTTGCATTCTACCTATAAAGGTCGTCAACTAGAAAAACAGAACGACCTACGTCAAGGGAGAATGATTGTCAAGAAATACATAACAAAGTTTAATGACATATTTGTTAGGAGTGAGCTACAAGAGGACTCACCATATACCCTTACTAGGTTTTGTTCTATATTGAGAGCAGATAATAGACGTGAGATGCTTCCTCATACCGTAAACAATGTGCAACAAGCATTTTATCAAGCCTTAAATTTGAAATCCATGAGAGCCCATATAGATAATAGGCGTATTTTAAAGCCGAAAACAATTTAAGCGGCCAAATAACATGACTAAATCAAAAACTAATGACGTTAAAGAGATAAATGGAAAGGCTAAGCTTGGAAAACCATTACAATAAAAACCTAAAAAGGTGAAGTGTTTCAAATATCATAGCTTTGAACATTTTGTTAATCAGTGTCCTAATAAAAACTACTTGTAGGAGAGATCAATAATGATGATGAATTAATTGAATAAGAATATACTCCTGATGGTACTATTACAGATTATTATGAAGAGAATTATGGTGCATAATTACAGGTCATTAGGTGTCTAGTTATTACACCTAAGAAAAAGGTTGATAGGCGAAAAACTAATATTTTCTTTACCTATGTCAAAATTAGGGTAGATTTTTCAAAATGACGATTGACGAAGATAGCTGTATTATTTATTCGCTAACTCGGCTATTGAAAAAAATAGGACTAAAAGCTGAACCTCATTCATATCCTTATAAAATTACATGGGTTGATGATAAATCACATTATGCTACCAACGTTATTTAGTGCATATTCAGTTTTCAAGCTATCATGATGGCATTTGGAAAACTATCATGATGGCATTTGGTGTGATGTCATACCTATAGATTGTTCACATAGTTTGCTAGGTAGACCGTGGATGTACAACTTAGATGTTGCACATTCTAAGAGATCTAACACATTCACATTTACATTTGAAGGAAAGAAAATTGTGTTAACCCCTTGTAGACCCAAGAACATAACTGAAAATCAAAAGAATGGGTTAATCCTTAACTCAAATAGCTCATCATGTGAATCTCAACTCCTTAGAATCTAGCTTTAATATTATTCCTAATACATTTCAAGAGCATTTTGCATATAACTTGAGTGCTTTGCATGTCAAGGCTTATGAAATTATTGCAATAAATAATGATACTCACACGTCTGCTGCATAATCAAAAAGAAATTTGCAAGAATTTGTAGTTATGGATAACAAGATGATTCGAGTTTGCCTAGAGATGTTCGTACTAGAACTAATGAGGAGGCTTTGCATGCATCATACAGGTTCTTGACTACAGGTTCTTGACGAGCTTTACTAAGTGATAATCCTGATATGGCTGAGTCAAGTATTTCACAAAAGCTTGAGGAGACTCAGAAAGTTTGTCATCCCAGATTCTCTACATCTCCTAACAAGAAGGATCTATATGCTTTCACTTCTTTTAATATTTGTGAGAATTTTCAAAAGATATTCGTCTACAGATCTGATTATACTTTAAAGTTCATGAACGCATTTTCTCTACATATAAGGGACTACTTATTTCAACTAGGTTATGCTATTTCTATCGACATTCACCAAGTTAGTGAAGTTCTCAAACCGGTGAGAATGATAGTGATCAATTTAAGATGCAGTATTTTAATTTTAAAAGATTTTATATGTGATGGAGATAGAGTTCCTTGGAGACTTCTAGTTAGTTGAGACTTTTGTTATTTTAAAGAGTTTAAGTTCTTTGAAGTCTTTTAGTTATATCGAGTCTTCCATTTTTATTGAGTGTTTTACTTATTATATAAGTTTTAGTCCTATTAGGTTTTTGAGATTCAAGTTGTGAGCCTATAAAAAGGCCACAAATTTATTTGTTTGATTGGAAAATTAATGAATAAAAATTTTGATGTAAACTTTCCGTTTATTCAGAAAATTAAATCTTTTGTATTGGTGTGCGATAGTGGGGTTGGTTGCCTGGAAGAAATGTCCAAAATATCTCCACGCGTGAGGTGTGTGCGGCGTGTGATCATAAGATTTGCAGGGTGCGAGATCCGAAAAGTTATCAACTTTTGAGTTTTCTTCTTCTCCAAATTCTGACCACATCCTTTTCTGCTTCCGTTTTGCATCAATGTTAGATCATAAAAGAGTTGGTAGCTGAGTTACATAAGTATAAGAGGGGTTTAGTACAATGATTATAATAACTAATTCTTTCCCTACCTTTTCCCAAATTATGACTATGAAAACCTTCATGGTATATACATATACATATATATGTATAGATATACGCATACTATGCAATAAACTGTTGAACAGAATATTGTAGCTAAATATAGTACCAAAATCATTTTACGTTTTAGATATTATATTTGGATGAGGTTGAGGGATTTACCTTAATTTTTTGGTGTCTCGAATTTGATGTTGGTTTGGGTGTTTGATTTATAATTTAATTTAATTAGTTTCGAGTGTGTCGATTTATAATGTTTGACGTTGTTTGGTGATCGGTTGTTTGTGTATTTAGCATTTAATTAGTTTCGAGTGTGGCAATTTATAATGTTTGACATTGTTTGGTGTTTGATTGTTGTTATTTGGGAGGGAAAACGAGGTGGTAAGATGACGGATGCAATATCAAAAAGAACGTCCAAGAATGTCCAGATGCCTAATGATAAATGGAGTGGGTACTGGTTTAAGAAGTTTCGAGAAGCTCTATTACATTCATTCTCTATGCTAACAACTTTACTAGCTCAGGAAACCAATTGCTTGCTCATCCAAATTTACTCCTCATACTAGACTATTAGATCCAAGCTATTCAAATCATACAACTAGCGAGTCAGGTATATTATCCTCCTTTATTTCACCTGCTTGTAATCAGACAGTCACTAACAGATGTCTCAGTTGATGGCATTAGCTCTGTTAATGCCACTTCTTCGTTACCTTTAAGATTAGTTTTTACATCGTCGTTATCATAATCTTAGCCTTTATCTCAGAAATTGGGGGCAGCTTCATGACACAATAAAGAGAATATCAGATCGTGATCACATTAAATCGTGATGTTGGATACTCATTTTTCATGTATTACAATCTAAAGCTTTCTCTTCCATTAAATCAAAACATTTCATATCATTTTTTAATCACTTCCATCCATATCTTTTTCGGTTGTAATGCCCCAACTCTCTGGGGCCGTTACTAGTGTTAGAGATGCATGGGCAGGTCCCGCATGTGCCAGTGAAACAAAGAGAACAGACATGAAAGTAAAAGGGATACTCACATAGATAGCAGAAATGAAACTGGGAACAAAAGTACAACTCTCAAGCCCACTCCAACCTACAACCAAAAGTACAAAAGGTGAGCATCTAGGGTACTCACGAGTAGACCGCGCTCAACGCCTGACGTCCTGGAACGGGAAATGCTGACCCGACGTCTCCGTGTAACCCTGGGTGTCACCGAAACCAAGAAGAAACCAGCGCAAGGTAGAAGAATGAAGCCACATCAAGTCGGTCACAGATTTTAGCGCGAAAATCCCGAATCCACACGGAATTAGCAATTTTGAAGAAAAATCAGAGAAATACTTACCGAAAAAGCAACCGAGAGGAGGGGAAAGAGGGGGTTAAATAGATAGCCAAACCGCCTCAGAGGGCTCGGTGAACCCTCACAAGCCACAGAGGACGGAACCCCGAAGTCGTCGACGGTGACCGAGACTCAGAGGGATCGCATCGAAGCCCCATCGAGGGACCCACGGCTGCGGCGCGTGAGGAGTGGATGCATCTCCCTACAACGCCCTAACGATTTCTTCGTGCAGAAGAAATCGACGAGAGGCATCTAGAAGAGCCAAAGAAACCCTCGTGGGCTTTCGTCGAGAGAGAGCGAGAGCCAGCGAAATGAACGAAAGAAAAGAACGGAAGTGAAGAGAAGAAAGAAAAAATGGGGGGGCTTTATTAAAGCCTAATGGCTCAACGGGCCGTGGGCCTTACATTCTTCCCACCTTACAAAAATTCCGTCCTCGAAATTGCAACTAAGATACAACAAAAAGGTAAGGATAACGCTCCCTCATCTCATCTTCCCTCTCCCAGGTAGACTCCCCAGGAGAATCTTTGTGCCACATCACATTCACCAGGTGGACAGTCTTGTTCCTGAGAGCCTTCTGCTGCCTTTAGCATGTCGGTGATCGAGCATATCCACCCTTCTGCAGCCAGGGCATCTCACAGTCCTGCAAACACCAGCGGTCGCAGCGACCGAAACTGTTGGACTACGCCTTCAATAGGGTCCCTCTGGATCGCCTGAACCATCTCCCGCAAAGCTGCGTCAGAAATCTGGCGCACCGTGTTCGACCCGGCGCCACCAGGCCCTGATCCTGAAGCCATAAGTGCTCTCCTGGATGGTTGACGTCTCTTGCGCACGAAAAATTTCATGCACATGTATCATTTGCCAAGATCGGGTCAGTGAGTATTTCGAATACATACTTTTCTGTCTGTCCAGTACTGTTCACGAGGCGTTTGCAGGGACCTGCACGGGCCACCACTTTGTAACGCCCCAACTCCCGGGGACCATTACTAGTGTTAGATATGCATATGCAGGTCTCGCATGTGCCAGTGAAACAAAGAAAACAGACAGGAAAGTAAAAGGGATACTCACATAGATAGCAAAAATGAAACTGGGAACAAAAGTACAACTCTCAAGCCCGCTCCAACCTACAACCAAAAGTACAAAAGGTGAGCCTCTAGGGTATTCACGAGCAGACCGCGCTCAACGCCAGACGTCCTGGATCGGGAACTGCTGACCCGACGTCTTCGTGCAACTCTGGGTATCACCGAAACCAAGAAGAAACCAGCGCAATGTAGAAGAATGAAGCCACAGTAATTCGGTCATAGATTTCAGCGCGAAAATCCCGTATCCACAAGGAATCAGCAGCAATTTTAAAGAAAAATCAGAGAAATACTTACCGAAAAAGCAACCGAGAGGAGGGGAGAGAGGGGGTTAAATAGATAGCCAAACCGCCTCAGAGTGCTCGGTGGACCCTCACAAGCCGCAGAGAAGGACGGAACACCGAAGTCATCGACGGTGACCGAGGCTCAGAGGGATCGCGTTGAAGCCCATCGAAGGATCCACGGCTGCAGCGCGTGAGGAGGGGGATGTATCTCCCCACAACGCCCTAACGGTTGCTTCGTGCCGAAGAAATCGGCGAGAGGCATCTAGAAGAGCCGAAGAAACCCTCGTGGGCTTTCGTCGAGAGCGAGCAAGAGCCAGCGAAACGAACGAAAGAAAAGAACGGGAGTGAGGAGAAGAAAAGGGGGGCTTTTATTAAAGACTAATGGCTCAACGGGCTGTGGGCCTTACATCGGTCTACCTCTCTCTTGATCTCAACATTCATATGTTCTATCTTTTTAACAAACGCATCAATAGCTCTTCGGCTTATATGCCCAAGCCATCTCAAGCTTTGAGATTAGCTTTAGATCTACCTAAATTTTCATTTAATATGCTTTCAACTAAATTTTCATTTAGTATGCTTTCAATTAGACAGTTGACATGATCTCTAGACTGCTCTGTTACATTATTTCATAATCATTATGTATTCCAGAATATTGGCACGAAAAGAAATATTGACACAAGGCATCACACTGGAGATCTTCATCACTTGGATGTAAAAAATTGGACCAATGACTTGCTCTAGAGTTACTTCTCTCTTCATCATGCGGTACAGATTAAGTCATCCAAATCTTAAAAAATTTACACTTTTACATCCTAAGTTTCATAATTTGTCTACTTTAGAATATAAGCCTTGTCAATTAAGATAATGTCATCAACTACCTTACCAATCACGAATCAATAAACGTTCTAAGAAACACTTTAAGTCGATTCATTCAGATGACTAGGGATCTTATCATGTTGAGTCTTGATTTGGATTTAGGTATTAGACAAATTTTAGGGTTTTGTCCCTATTGGTTTGTTGTTGAGTTGGCTCCCTTCATGCTTGGCACGGGGTCCCAGGGGTTGCGCTTGGGCTAATATAGTTACTTTCGGCTCCTTAACTTGTCTGGCCGCGGGTTTTCGTTTGAGGGTTGTACTGCCTTGCAGTTTCGGTTAACCCCTTTACTCTTGTGGGGGTTTCGGCTACTGTTTGGTTGTTCTGGAATTTTCGGTCTTCATGATTTGATCATCTGGGGTTTCGGGTGCTCGCTGTTTTTGGGTTTTTATCTCCTGAACTGACATTTGAACCTTGGGACCCCCTTACTCCACGCAGTTGATAATCTTTTGGCCCGGTTCCTCGCTGATAGTGTCGCAGTACCTGTAGACCTTGCCGCAGGTTCGGGTTCCCCCCACAACGTGATGAGATTCCCACAATCTAATCCCCAATATACTAAATTTTTATGTCCACACTTTCTGGAATTTAATTTCAGCTAAAACTTAAGACTGGAAATAAACAGGAATACAAATATTTCAGTTTTATATTCTTTCCCAGTTAAAGTAAAAGGTGGATCTTGATTTTAAATTCAGATTTCTTAAGTACATATAAAACTGAATGCAAGTTTATTAAGTATAAAACTGAATGCAAGTTTATCAAGTTTAAATTTAGAGTTCTTAAGTATATACCAGCGTGAAGGAGAAGAAATATTATCAGTAATTTATCTTGAATGCAAGTTTCCACACGTGTACAAAAACTTGTTGAATTCCATGGAAATCCTGAATTGTTAGGACTGATCTCATATCTTCAATTACGCAATTTAAAGGTGACGCATGAATTTAAAATAAATTGGGCTTGATTCTATACTCGATATTTGATACATATGTTCGGTTTAAAGTAGAGAATGTAACTTGACATGATACGAAGAAACCCTTTAGATTGCGTAAGTTAAGATAATGAGTGAGATAAATAACATTACCTGACATGGAATTAGCATATAACATCAAACTATTAACTATATAACTTTACATAACTCGCTGGGGTTTGGGAAAACTTATAAACAAGAGTGCGGGAGCGATTTGAGCCATGCTTTCGGCCTGTATCTAGGAGGGTTTTCGTTTATGGGTCCTGAGTCCCTGTCACATTTGACTTCAAGACTCTGTCCAGGGTAGCACCATGCGGTCCAAGATGGTCTCCGGTTTGCACATCGTGCTCTGCGTTATAAGTTTACGATTTAGAATTGATCAACCTTAATAGTATAACCTCATAGCAAATTGACGACATCGAAATAACCATAACATGTTAAACCTTGGCACATCACCAGTTATACATGTTTATTATTATACCTCTTTGTTCATGTATCATTATCATTATTGTTACTTGGTTAAATAAATCTACTCTATTGAGCAGTGGTACCACTCCTATTGTTATCACTAGGTGATGAACGGGACTACGCAGAGGCACATGTGTACGAGGAGTCGGAGCTTCCGGTCCATAACGACGAGCTTTGAGGACCGGTTGAGTGTGAGTGGCCTTTGTATTTTCATTTCCATGTACTTATGCTTCAGCTTAGAGTGAGGATGTACTTTTATTTCCGTGTATAGAACTTTGTAATTCTGGCATGATGGTAATGAAATGAGTATCTTAAATTATGTTAATTTTTGCTTTGCTTCACGCCGTTTTCACTGGTAACTGCAGGACCTGTATAAAAAATTGTACAAAAGAAACGGCGCCCGGATATGGGGGTTACAGTTACCATTTCCTAGTTGGTATTTTTCCATGTTCACATATTTTAAGTTCCAAAATTTTAGAATCATTGTGATTTACCTAATGGGTCTTCATTGTTGCACCACCAGGTGATGAGTTGGATTTAGAGGAGGCCCCAGTTTTCAAGGAAACAGATTTCATAGTAGCTGCAGAATCCTGGCCTTAAACTTAAATTGTAAGTATTTACAGTTTCCTGTTTATTTCATGAGAAGTTCCATATGAGTATATTGGTATATCTCTGCTCGTAGCATATATTGTTTTCACTGGTACCTAGCAGGACCTGCATCACATGTGGAAAATAGTTGTCCCAGGTAGCGAGGCGTGACATGTTTTTGTGGTGGTCCATGCAGGTACGCGCTAACCATCTCGTGAACAGTATAAGAAGAGTAGGATATGCCGTATAATATACTCATATTGATATCATGAATACATGATTTCTCAAGCTTTCACCTATATGGGATGTACAGGCAAAAGTTCTTTCCACTATTTTTAAACTCCTAGACCTCCAACTAGAAAGTTGTGTTCCATCATTTGGCTAAGTTTCCTTCCTTGACAACCATCTAAGTCATCTCTCTTATATGTATCATTTAGTTTTAACGGTCTCATTGATTATAAGTATCTTGGACCATAGGTGTTGTAGTAGTCATCAGTACACATGTCCTTTCCTTTAGAGCGTCTTATTGTTTCTTAGCCACTTTGTTTGTTGTGCCTTAGTTTTGCTCTGAAATTCCGAGGATGGAATTTTTTGTAAGGAGTGTAGAATGTGAAGGCCCATTTTAAAGCCCACAAAAAACCCGTCTTTTTTTCTTTTCTCTTTCCTACTTAAAGTCCCCCCACGTGTACCCCTCTCTCTCCCTCACTTTCTCTCCCACTCTCTCTCTCTTGCGATTCGACAGCGACAAAAAATCCCGCCGCCTCATCTCTCGCCCTCGCCGACTCTCTCGGCTCTCCCTCTTCTTTCCTTCAGCTCGAAGGAAGTCCAAGCGCCCCCCTCTCATCTCTCCAACTCATGGAACTCGTGGCACGATCTCGTGCCTCCTTCGACGCCCTATATCCTAGGGTTTTGACACGTCCTTGCCTTGATGCGAGGTTGATTGTGCTCGTGGCGTTCCCTCTGAGCTCCCCAGATCCATTTTTCCTCTATTTAAGCTCGACTGAGCCCCTAAGGTTTTCGGTTTTGTGTAAAAATGATATTTTTCTGGGTTTTCCTCTGGATTTGGTTTTGGTTTGAGCTGTGGAGTTGGATTTCTTTCTGATTTCTTCGACAGTCCACGATTTCAGGTAAAACCACTTTGATTCTCTCATTTTGGAATTTAAAATTATGTGATCTCATCTGCGATGATATTTTTTGAGCTTTGGGCATGGCGGCGACCCTCGATGCAGCCCTTTCTGCCTTGCCGTGACTGTCCGTGGGTTATTCCCTTGGACGTGAGTCTTTTTTTGGGCTCCCCCGACCCGTCGGAGGTCTATTTTGGGTCATCCCCCTTCGCTGGAACTTAAACTTAAATTGTAAGTATTTACAGTTTCTTGTTTATTTCATAGAAGTTCCATATGAGTATATTGGTATATCTCTACTCGCAGTCTATATTGTTTTCACTGGTACCTAGCAGGACCTGCATCACATGTGGAAAATAGTCGCGTCCCGGGTAGCGGGGCGTGACAGTGCAAAGCCCAAAAAATTATGAACTTCCGAGTTTTCGTCTTTCCCCAAATCCCCACCACATCAGTTACTTCCTGGATATGATGAAAGAAGACAACCCCTAAGATGCAAACTCACTCTTTTTACAGTGGCTTTGATATTTAATTCAATTGATCTTAGAGACAAATGAACCCAAAGCTTGAATCTGCATGCTCTAAGTAAATTCATATTTCAATGTTAATGCCTAAAATGACAACTTGAGATGTAGTGGTCACCTATTAAAATGCATCTCCCCGAAATGATCAGAGGTAAACTTCTTAGTCTTTACAACCAACTTCAAATGAGCCAAAATTCAATGCAGCTAAAGGGGCAATTATGAAGATGGGTAATCAATGATGAGAAGGGCAGATACATTCTGGCACTTAAAATTGGATCTGAGAAAGAGCTTCATATTATTCTTCAGAGTACACAAGAATGGATAACTAATGGCATGTTCCACACGTTGTAAAGAGGCTTGAAAGTTGGTATTTTTCATTGTGGAGACACTATTTAAGCACTGTAGATCATTTTCTATATGTGATTCGCGTGGCTTTTGTTCCTTCCCTCCAAAAATTTCTACTGAAATTTTGCCTCGATGGCTCCAACGTGGAGCTGATGTGGAGCGAGATTTCTCTCGATCGTAATCTGTGGATTTTTGGCGGATTACACTCAAGAATCTGGGTTTTTTGGTCCTCTCGGTCTGTTCATCCCTCATCACTGCTTCATCATTCACATCGTTGCTCCTCTCTCCAAGTGAATCGATGAAAACCTGGGGCTGTTATTCGTTAATCGCTTCAAAAAAATAAGGGGATTTTGAAAGTCGGTTCTCAAAGTTGAAGCCCTAGGTGGATCACTTTGGTTGCCTTCTTCTCCTATCATCGGCGATCAATCGGAACAAATAACGGAGGTTCTGTTCATTTTGGGTGTCATCTTCTCAACTTCTCATCGAAGCATCGGTTGGATCTTCTTTTCAAATTAAAAAGGGGCTAGAATTGCGAGGTAATTTACTTGTTCTCTCCTTGATGCTTTCAACACCCTAGCATGCTCTGATGTTTTCTTGGCTCCATCATCGGATGTTTATCAATGGCAAGAAACCAGCAAAGAAACATATATTAATTAGTCTGAGGACTCTTGGTTAGGGTTTTATGCTTAGCTTGGCTATGTTTTTTGGCTTCATGTTTCATACTTGTCTTTGCTTGCTTGCTCTGTTGGCTTTGATGGATCATGCTTAGATTTCTATTTCTGGTGGTTAATGCTAGCAGTGGCATTTTTTATGTTTGCTTTTTTATGTTTTGGCAATGTTATCTTTTTGTCTTGATGTTTCATGAATGGCTTGACTTTCTGGCGGTTGATGTTATTTTGATGATGTCTTTTGGTTGTCATGCCCTTTTATTAGTCAAATTCTGACAGATTTGGTTGTTTCATGTTTTGGCCATGTTGTGTTTTTCTTGCTTGCTATGTTGGCTTTGCTAAATCATGCTTGTCTTCCCATTTCTGTTAGTTGATGTTAGTAATGAAATTTTTCATCTTTACCTTTTTATGTTTTGGCAATGTTATATTTTGGCTTGATGTTTCATGAATGGCTTGACTTGTTGGAGGTTGATGTTATTTTGATGTTGTCTTGTTGGTTACCATGTCCTTTTATTGGCCATGTTCTGATTGGTTGGTTCATGTTTTGGCCATATTGTGATTTTCTTGCTTACTCTATTGGCTTTGCTGGATCATGCTTGGCTTCCCTTTTCTATTATTTTGCCGAAGTTTGTTGGTTGCCCTGCCAAAAAAAATTTTGCCAGTGGTATGTTTTTGTTGCTTGCTAGATTGATTGTGACTATGATGAAGGCTTTAAAGATGAATGATCCCCTGTGACATGCATAGAGCCCCATGATAAACCCCTCAAAGTGAATAAGTTGTGTATGCACTTTGGCTTGCTGATTTTTTGATGGTTCCTTGCTATGGTATGCTTATCTTTAATCCATCCTCCCACTCACAATCAAAAGAGCAAGCATCAAAAACATATCATTGCCAAAAGAGCAAGGCAACCAACAAAACAGCAGCAAAATAACATCAACAATCAGAAAGTCAAGCCAAGCATGAAATAGCAAGTCAAAAAATAGAACATGGCCAAAACTTAAAAAGGCTACCAAAAATGCCATAGCAAGATGAAGGAACCCGAGACATGCATAGAGCCACATGATGAAACCCTCGGAGCGAATAATTTGTGTGTACTTTGGCTTGCTGTTGTTTTGTTGGTTCATTGCTATAGTATGCTTGCCGGGTGGTTCCTTTATTGGTCATAATCTGTCTTCATGGTTGGTTCCTTTATTGTCTATGTTCTGTTTTTGTTGCTACACATATTGTTTGTGAATAGGATAAGGGCTGGATGATGAAGGAGCCGCTGACAAGAAACCAGTTAGGAAACTGAACTCATCAATACAATTCGGATGGCTCTTGGTTAGATTTTCCTTCATTGCATCTTTGTTGGATGCACCTTGTTTTTATTTCTATGATTATTTCTTGTTATCATTATCTTTTGTTGGTGTCTTGTTTTTGTTGCTTGTTTCCTTCATCACCATGTTTTTTGGCTTGCTTTTTCATGCTTGTCTTGACTTTCTGTTGGTTGATGTTAATATGCTGACGTTTGTTGGTTGTCTTGCCAAAAATTTTTGGCAACGGTATGTTTTTTGCTTTGATGTGTCATGTTGGCTTCCCTTTTCTATTAGTTAATGTTATTTGGAGCATTTTTTTTGTTGCCGTTTTATTTTTGGACATGTCATATTTTTTGGCTTGATGTTTCATGCTTGGCTTGACTTTTTATTGGTTGATGTTATTTTGATGTTGTCTTGTTGGTTGTCTAGTCGGTTGTCTTGTCCTTTTATTGGCCATGTTCTATTTGTGTTGCTTACTCTTTTGTTTGTGACTGTGATGAGAAATGAAAAATGAAGGAACCACTAACATGCTTCTCTCTCTAATTTTCATAGGTAAGCTTTTCTCTCTATTTTCTCATCAATCACTCTTTTTCTATTTTATTTGTGTTGAGAAAAAATTATATTAATTTTATGTTTTTTTCATTGCAAAATGGGTTTCGGGGAGAGCTCTTCTAGTAGATCTCGCCCTAAAGATGAGAGCAATGGTGATTTGGAATCAAGATATGCAATTGTGGTTTGCAGACGCCGAGGAGGACTACCTGGACCCGACCAAACTCAAGAAGGAGATTTTGAAATTGTAGTCTCGGGATATTAGATGTTCACTCTTTCTATGTAAGAATCCCCTCACTCTGAGTAGTCAAGACTGGTGATATTGAACTTAATGGATGAGAATGAGAGATGGAGCAAGTTGGACAGTTCTTCCCCATCACTGTCGGAGAGAAGGATGTTAGAGAGAGAGTCGTTTAGGTAAGGCAGTGGGGCGGTTAGAAAGAAGCACTGTGAAAAGGAGAGCATCCTAACCGATTACAAATCCATTAAGTGAGGATTGTTCTCGCTCATTAGTCTTATGTTTCTTATGTTATTATTGATGTATAACAACATCGAGTGATGGTGAAGATAAAATGTTTAAAACTTGTATCCATGCTTTGGCCATGTTTTGTTTTTGTTTGATTCCTCATTTGTTGGGTTTCCTTCATGGCCTCTTTAATTCCATCACTCTTGTGGCTCTATTTTATTAGACTGATTGTCTTGCCTTTATGTTGGTTGATGTTATTTGGACAATTTTTGTTGCATCTAATTTCTTTATTTGGTTTGATGGTTGGTCTTAGTTTGAGATGTTCTGTTTGTTCCCTCCAAATAAACCAACTCCCTCAAACCCCACAAATAGAAAATGTGAGGAGCAAGATAACCAAATTTAAATAAAGGTCACCATATCTCATATATGCAATTCAAGAGAAAATTGGCTAAATACCATGGGTCAACCATCACTTTTAATTTCTACCACTCTATTTAAAAACTTTGTTAGAATATCACACCCCCTAAAAAGGCTAAAATACCCTCGTTCGTTTCCAAAAATCAAAACCCGTCCACAGTGAGCGTATATTGGAGTATATTGGCGCATATTGGTGCATATTGTCCCAAAAATTCAAAGCCCGTCCGCAGCTGCCCTCCAACGTCCACGGAGAAGCTCAGAAGCCAGATGTCGTTGCAATGCGCCGACGTTGACGACAACATGCCGCACCCCACCTTGCAGCGGCGTCTGGCTTCTCCGTGGACGTCGAAGGGCAGCTACGGACGGGCTTTGAATTTTTGGAACAATATGCTCCAATATGCGCCAATATGCGCCAATATACGCTCACTGCGGACGGGTTTTGACTTTTGGGAACGAACGGGGGTATTTTAGTCTTTTTTTTAGGGGGTGTGGTATTCTAGCAACGTTTTTAAATAGGGTGGTAGAAATTAAAAGTGATGGTTGACCCATGGTATTTAGCCAATTTTCTCCGCAATTCAATACATAACTTTCTTAAACCAAATAAACACAAGAAAGTATTGTAGGACCCACATATAACTCTCAATCCCACTTTCCACCCAACATTTTGTCACAAAAGAACACAAAACCAAACTTTTCTCAAATCAAGAATCCACAACACATCAACTTTCAACAACCAACTTTCAAACTGTGGAACGGGCCCTAAGAAGCAAGGACTACAGAAATGACATTTTACAAAGCCAGGTTGAAAGATAAAGTCATTTGGGGCTGGCACTGCATAGTCATAACTGCATATGTAATATAGTCAGTTAGCTGAGTCAAGCATTAACTCATTTGCATATGTCCTCGGACGCTTTTGGATCTCTTTTGGCACTGTTTCGTTAAAAACTTTTTAATGGAACTTCAGGGAATTCAGATGTCGCTGTGCTCATCCAACCATTCACATATGTGCATGCGGATGTGACTATGGCACCAAGAATGTACAAACCAAAAACGTTTCAAATACTGAACCAGTAAAGTTCTAGTTCACTGGTGTACCCAAATTCCATGTGAAATAATCGCTAAGAACCAGCAAAAGCAAGAATTCATGTGTACATTGTCTTAGAGCTAGACGTCTAACTATGTAATCCACCAAACCAACCGGTCCATAATTCAGTAAAATTTGATCTAAACAATTAATCAATTCAACCAAGCCCCTTTGGCATTCACACAAAAGCATTCAATTTGCACAATTTCAAAACGCGTCAATTCACTCCATGAATACCCTAAAGAGAGAGCAAATGAGGGATAGTTTGTTTATGATCGTACCGCGGGAGAGGAGGATCGGTTTGCCCTGCGAGGGGTGGAGAGCTCGATGGGCGGCATGGGATCCGCATCGCCTTCGGCGTCGCTGTCGCCCTCATTGGACTGAGCCATGACGCGGGCCAGGCGCTGGGCGGCCGCCCGGGCGGCGTTGTTCTGGGCCCGCCGGAAGTTGGACACCCCTGCGGACCCCGCCCTGACGTGGCGGTGCATGGGGGAAATCGCCGGCGACTCCTCAGCGCCACCGCCGCCGCCGGCGGTGGAGGAATACGACGACTCTTTCTTGTGCCGGGACAGCAGCGGGCTCCGCGACCGCCGGTCCATCTCGATCGAATCGAACGATCGGAATTATGTTCAGTGACGATCTTTGTTGAGATTTTGTGGGGCTAGGGTTGGGTTTTGATTTGTTCATTTTTTTTTTCCTTAATTTTTTTCTTTTTTAATACGTGTGGTTTGATGAAGAAGAAAGAGAGCGAAAAGGGAGGAGCGAGAGGCGTAACGGTTGGTAACGGAAGCAACGGAGGAGAGAGGAGGAGAGAGGAGGAGAGTTTTATTTGGTTGATTGCATATGGATTGGGCCTACAATTGTATTGGCCCAATTCAATAGGAGCTGGACGTGGGCATGTTAAACGTACAAGGGTGAGCGCTCCTCAGTCTGCTTCTCGCAATAGAGGGTGTTCTTGGCGTTGGACGCCTTGCGATAAAAATGGTTACATTTTAATTGAATACTAGGCATTATCAATTATCCGTGTCCATAGGACACGGTTTAGTTAAGATATATTATTATTTTTTTGTGAGAATGAATATAACAGATAACGGCCAAACAAAAATTACACTACGGAGGCATAAAACCTCGCTTAACTCCTAGCCCAGCCGAATCAGCATCCAGAAGAGCCCTAAGGTCTGACGGGCATGTGATAAACAGCTTCAGTTCTTCCTCCAAATTGATGCCGATCTTCGCTAGATTGTCTACGCAAAAATTTGCTTCTCTCAATACATGCACCAGCGTAATCTCCCAATCTCTAGCCATCATCTCGAGGATATCAGAAACAACCGCCATGTACTCATGATTCCTCCACTCCTTGCTCTTGATGATCAATAACGCCTCCCTCGAATCAGACTCACAGCAAACCTTTTTTAACCCTTCCTTCCACGCCAAGAAAAGTCCGTCCCTGATCGCCTTGAGCTCAGCCGCCAAACTAGAACAAATGCCAAAGAACGAAGCAAGACCAAGGACCTAGCCTCCATTATGATCTCTGAGGATTCCTCCCCCTCCCGATGCACCCTCCCCACCAATAACCGCACCATCTACATTGATCTTCACCCATCCCCTCTCCGGTTTCCTCCAGACAATTCGCTCCTCTGGATGGTTCGCCTTCTTCGAATGCACGCGATTCTTAAGAATTTCAGCAACCGATGTTTCAATATGAACACAACACTCCGCTTCGCTAGCAACATCATCCACCGCCTGAAACAGCCGTTTACATCTTCTCACCCAAATAGACCACATCGTCGTGGCCATGACAATTCTCAATCTGTCATCACCTCTCTTCTTCATTAGGAATTCCTCCATCCAATCCCGCAAGGAAAGAGAGAAAAAAAGAGGTTGGAGGTCCACAGAAATCATAATGAGCCATACCTTCCTCGCATCAGCGCAATCCCTAATAGCATGTAACGTGTCTTCTTTCGCTGTAGAACAACGATGGCAGAACAGCGAATATGCGATCCCTCAAGCAAATCTAAGAGATGTTGTGACTAATCTTTCAATGAATACTAACCAGATAAAGTATAATCTTCTCGCAGGCAATGGAAGCCTCCATATCCAAGCACACTTCAGACCCCTATCATCATCTCCAGCCATCAACTTGTAGGCCGACCTTGTCGAAAAGACGTCGTTGTTAGAATGCCGCCACCTGTATCCGTCTTCCTGCAAACCCACTTTAGCTAAGGGGAACCATGCAACTTTAAGAGCAATCGCATCCGGTAAATATAGGAGGAGCTTTTCAACATCCCACACACCCCTCTCTTGAAAAACTCACAGACTTTCGCATCAGCCGTGTTCCGCGGGGGCGCATTAGGAATGACGCTAGCCAGAGGCATATCCAATCAAGTATCCCACCAGAAAGAGATGGATGATCCATTACCGACTCTCTTCACCACACCTTTCGACAACTCCTTCATGCCCGTCATCACAGATTTAAAAGAAATCGACCAATCAGGCTTGAAACTATCAATATTATTGGCAAATGAAAGCACGTCACCCTTAATCTTATACTTGCTTCTCACAGCCCTCGCCCAAAGGCTCGAAGGTTCCTGAAGGAGGCGCCAGGCAAGCTTCTGCAACAAAACCGCATTGTGCATCTTCATAGATCTCAGTCCCAGACCACCCAAAGCCTTGGGCGTGCAAACTCTCCCCCACCCCACCAGACTCATCTTCCGCACCCCCTCTTGACCACCCCAGAGAAATCTCATGTTGAGTTTATCCATTTCTTCCAAAGAGAAATCAGGGAACTTTGAGGTGAGCATCGTATAAGTAGGAATGGCAGCAGTTACAGATTGAATCAGAGTGGTTCTCCCCGCTAGACTCAGCACTTTCGCTTTCCACCCCTTCATCTTAGCCATAATCTTCTCAATGGTTCCTCTGTAAAAGTTCTTCCCCACTCTCCCATGCACCAAAGGGACACCCAAGTAATTACCCAAATTATTGGTCAAAGAAATGCCCAATATATTGTTGATCTTGCAACCGTGACCATTCAAGCATGAAGGCGAAATAAAACACCTTGATTTCTCCAAATTCACCTTAGCTCCAGACGCCTTACAAAACTTCATAAGGATATCTTTCATCACCTTAGCATGTTCCAACGAACCAATTCCAAATAGAAAGAGGTCATCAGCGAACAAGAGGTGGGAAATACCAATAGAATCCTTGCTAAAAGCTATGGGCTTCCATCTCCTTTTCTCCACAGCATCATTGATCAACCACCCCAATCTCTCTATACAAAGCACAAAAAGGAAGGGACTCAGGGGATCCCCTTGCCTTAATCCCCTTTTAGCCTGAAACCATTCGGTGTGGCTACCATTCCACATTACAGACAAATTCACCATAGAAACACAATACATGATGAGCTTCACCCATTTGCTCGAGAACCCAAAGATAATTAAAGTATCCCTGAGAAAATCCCAATCCACCCTATCATACGCCTTCTCAAGATCAATCTTAATAGCCAACAGCCCTTCCCTTCTCTTAGAGCTCCTGATGGAGTGAACCAATTCTTGAGCCAGAATCACGTTGTCAGCAGCTTGTCTCCCAGGCACAAAACTGGCTTGGCATGGGTTAACCAATCCCCCAATCACCTTGCTGAGTCTGTTCACAATCACCTTAGCAATTACTTTGTATGCCACAGGAAGGAGGCATATAGGTCTGAATTGTGGAATAAGCTCGGGATGAGATCTTTTAGGAATCAAAACCAGTAAAGACTTCCCCGGTTCAGGGCTGAAAGATCCCTCTTCGAATGCATTTTCCACCAAATTAGTGAGGGGGAGCTTCACGCAATGCCAGAACTCCTGATAAAATCCAGCATGAAGCCCGTCAACACCCGGAGCCTTCCAAGCCTTCATGTCAAAGAGAGCTTTCCTAACCTCCTCCTCTGACACCCTAGAATCAAGGAACAACCTGTCGATAGGATCCAGAAGAGGGTGGGAAGAATGGGATAAGGAAGGAAGGGGTCCTCCTTCGCTGCTGAACAAGCTTCTGAAAAAATTGACATTCAAAGCCCTCAGCTGATCAGGATCAAAAATCCAAATCCCACCATCATCTTTGAGAAGTTTGATCTTCAGGAATCTCCTCTTGATTAACGTGGATAGATGAAAAAATTGGGAATTTCTATCCCCGTACAACAACCAATTACATCTAGATTTTTGAAACCACAAGATCTCTTCTTGTTCCAGGGTCGTCTCATATTTACCTAATAACTCTTTTTCCAAACCCCTTAAAAGATGAGAGTCTTGTTCCAGCAAGCTTCTCTGAACACCCTCAATCCTTCCTTTCAACCATCTCTTCCTGCGAAAGATGTCCCCAAAACTATCTTTGCTCCATCGTTGTACGTCAGTCACAAATGCCTTCACGATATCCACCATACCCCCACCATAATTACTCCATTTATCCAACACAAAATCATGAAACCCAGCAGCATTCAACCACATGGCTTGGAATCTGAACACTTTATTCCGCACACCACCAAGGTCAGCACCCTCACATCTGAGAAGAATGGGACAATGATCAGACAAGATGCGTGAAAGATGGAGCAGAGAAGCCTCCGGGAAACATTCACACCATTGCCCATTGGCCAAAGCCCTATCCAGTCTCTCATGCACTCTAGCCCCACCCTCTCTCATGCACTCTAGCCCCACCCTGCATATTATTACACCATGTGAAAGTCATCCTGTGGAATCCAATATCAATGAAACCACAATTAGCTATTAATTCATTGAATCTATTCATCCGATGAGAAGAAGGAGAAGACCCTCCCAATTTCTCGGCCCCAAAAGAATAATCATTAAAATCACCAAGAACCACCCAAGGGAGCTCAATGCTTCCCCCTACCCCTTCCAACTGCTCATAAAAGTTCCACCTAGCAGCTCTTAAAGGACTAGCATACACCACCGAAAGAAACACATCATGTTTCCCAACACAGTGAATCACACCGTGCACCACTTGCTCCGAGGAAGACAACACTTCCAGATTCACCTCCTAATCATTCCAGAGCACCCAAATGCCCCCCCTGAAAACCCAATAGGATCAACCACAAAGTGACTACTGAAATTTAATTTCTTAATCACCTTAAGAGCCTGGTTCCCCCTGTCATGTGCTCTGCAATAGCCAACACGATAGGTTTGAATCTACTAATAAGATCTCTCATCTCGCTGATAGCTTCTTCCCCGCACCTCTACAATTCCAGAAGAGAAAATCCATAAACAAACAATTAGGAGGGTGGAGGAGAATTACCTAACACCTCCGTCATCACTTTGACATGAACCACATCAGACGCAACGTCTTCTTCCATCTGTTCTTCACCAAAAACCTTAGAATTACCACTTCCTTCCCCTACATCCGGGGGATGTTGTTTGGTTCCCTCCCCTCTGAAAGCTCCATCCTTCGAAAAGCTCTCATTAACATTGAAAATTTCACCAAGAGGATCCCTTACCCCAAATGAAGGCCTAGTAGAGTCCGAAGAAAATGATCCCCCACCAAATCCCTTCATGCTAAGTTGGCCTTTCGGCCCATCATTGAAAACCCCCTGCCTGCGAGCGTCACCCACGTTCTGGGTTTTAAATCCCGCACAGGCCCCTTTACCCACTCCCTTTGAAGCAAAAGATAAATTCTGACTGGGCTTGCCCACAGGCTTAGAAGAAAAAACCCCGGCTCATTAAAGCTTCCCAGCCCACCAGCTCCAACTGTCCCCGCCCTACCATTACCTTCTTCAGTAATCTCCTTCTCCAGCAACGAGAATCTCGAACCCCTGGTGGGCACCACCGACTGTCTTCCTCCATCTCCCCCAGACCCAGCAGGGAAACCCTAGGTTTTCGATAGCGCCTGTCATTTGGAACCAGCCATGGACCAAAAGCCTCAGCGGTGCCATCTTCAACTCTAACCACCTCCGTCATGGAAGACCCCTCCGACACCGTCTTCTCCAAACTACTCTTCTCCAAACTGCTCTTCTCCAACCCCTCATCTGCCTGAAAAATACAGGGATCTCTATGCCCCAATATGCCGCATTTGAAGCACACAATTCCTAGACCCTCATACTGAACCTTCAGCCATCTTCCTTCAAAGAAAATCTGAGACTTCAATGGTTTACTCAGATCCACTTCGACGCACACCCTTGCAAATCTCGCCTTCTTGAGCATACGGGTATGAAAGTCGAACTTCAGCGGCTTCCCCACAAAATTACCTGGCACCTTCAACACTCTGTCATCATAATACTCCACAGGGAGGAATGGAAATCTTACCCAAACCGCCGTCGACCCGATATCAGCGTTCTTCGGCACAAAATCCGGGATCCATTTTCTCACCATCAAATAATGCCCGAAAATGAGCCACGGCCCCTCTCCGAGAACAAAAACAAGGTCCTCTTCACACAAGAATTTCACCATCACGAAGCCCTCTCCAAGGTCGATGAACTCCAACTCCCCTTTCGGCTTCCAAATAGCTCTGGCCTTCCCCTCCAGCATCTCCACAGAGATGTTACGCCCCAACAATTTAACGATGACCGCCCTAGCAAACCGCCGACGGAGAAGCTCTTTGAATTCTGGAGAAAGGGAGATGCTGTCACATTCTCCCACTTTATCTACTGTAATATTCCTCTCAACCCCTGTGAAATCAGCATCTTCCAACATCGGATGCTCCTCATCGATGCTATTGCAAACCTCTTTAAAGGAACGTTTCCCCGATGATCCCTCGCCAGCAACCTAGATTTCATTTTCTTCGCGCTACGCGACAGTGTTTCCTCATCAACCCCCGACTTCGGCGCTCCTTCCACCTCCAGATGCACATCGCCGCCCATGGCGGCCGATCCCAATCGAAGCCCTAATCGCAAAAAGAGAGGAGCTCTACAGGCGCAAGATAGCACGCTAACGGACGCTTTTTTATAAAAAGATAACGGCGTCTACTATGTTTTTTTTAATCAACAAATTCAGTTAAGATAATATTATTTTCAACAATTGTATAGTAGATAATATAAAGGTTAAACAAATCATGTCATCAAAAAAACCTTTGATGAAATGAGTAAAATTAATACACACCACTTCTCCCTGTCGAGTACATCGATGCTCTCCTTCACGTACTCCCACGGAAATGCTGCATGCACATAGGCCAGTACTCAAAAGTAAACGCTACTCTATCAGTTTAAGCTTTTGAGTTAGACAGCGGGCTAACCTGTGGTGTAATTGATCTGCTTGATGCTACCAACAGCACCGTCTCCTTCGAGGATGTCGACGGACTTTACCGCGTCGGTCAAGATCTTGGGTGTGAGGTTGTGGGCGTCGCCGGCGCCGGCCTTGGTGACGATCTCTTCGGTGTACCCTAGGCCCATTGCGTGATGGGGATCTGAGGAAGAAATTTGGATCTCCCCCTCAAATTTTGAGTTTCCAAGAGATTTTTTGAGGCTACGGCTCTCCTCCCAACATGAGTTGGAAAATGGGGGTTATTCAAACGTGGGTTCAAAAACGTGGGCGGTTCTCCCAACGCGAGATGGCTCTTCTTTGATTTTGGTTTTCAAAAAATACAAAAGGCCATGTTTTATTCACCAATCCTAGTCATATTTTTTGTATTAGTCATACTTTGGATGCCACGTAGGACAAAATTCAAAATAGGTCGTGAATTGTATAATAGATTATGATTTTTGATTTATTTTATTATCAGTCATAATCTGTGACATTGGGCACGGTTTATTTAAAATCTTTGTTTTCCCAAAAATTATTTTCCTCCAAAATTTTGGTACATATAATATTCCACTTCACAATTTAAAAGAACAAAAATTTAACTGGCGGGTGCTTTATTCTACTCTTTTCAATCATTTATATGGCTTAATTTATCAAACCCACGTTCAGTTATTATTGTATTTCTTGTTAAAGAGTAATCAAACTCAAGAGAAAATAGAGATAGAGTTTTTTTTAGAGATGTAATGAGTAACCATGGCCATATGCCATGGTTCTCTATATATTAATTTAGTAAGGGAGATGAAGAGCATCTAGGAGACCAAGAGTCCCCATTACCCATAGTAATGGGACTAATGAGTGGGTAATGAAGGAGGGGAGGCCAAGAGCCTCTCTCGTTCATAACACTCCCCCTTACCCATTCATCACTTTGGTCTCAGTATCTGAGGCAAAGAGGGGTGGATGCTTCTGGATCCAGAGTAAGTGTGTTTGCCTCGTTAAAACCTTAGCTGTGGAAAACCCAGTGGGAAAAACCAAACAGCTTAAGGGAAAAGAGTGCAACCCACGGGTTACTCCCCCTGATCCGTACAAGCTTCAGGCTTGCAGGTCTTTCAATTGTCGCATACCAATGTTCTTTACAAGCTTTACAAAAGTACATTTGGGCAAAGACTTAGTAAAAAGATCAGCTAAGTTGTTGCAGGACTGTATCTGCTGAATTTCGATCTGCTTGTCCTCCTTTAGCTCATGTGTCCAGAAAAACTTGGGAGATATGTGCTTCGTCTTGTCGCCCTTGATGTAGCCCTTTTGAAGTTGAACAATGCATGCGGCGTTGTCTTCAAATAGGACGGTAGGCTCCAAATCGCCGGTCTTCAGGCCAGTAGATTGAAGAATGTGTTGGACGACGGATCGTAGCCAATAACACTCTCTGCTTGCTTCATGGATCGCAATGAGCTCCGAATGGTTGGATGAAGTAGCTGTTGTGGTTTGCTTTACCGATCTCCAGGAGATAGCAGTACCTCCGTAGGTAAATACAAAACCTGTTTGAGATTTTGCCGTGTGCGGATCAGAGAGATAACCTGCATCATCATAACCAAACAATTTGGGGGAGGCACCTCTCTGGTAGTAAAGTCTAAGATCAATGGAACCCTGAAGGTATCGCAGAAGATGCTTTACTCCGTTCCAGTGGCGCTTTGTGGGCGCTGCACTGTGTCTGGCTAGTAGATTAACTGTAAACGCTATATCGGGACGCGTACAGTTAGCCAGATATAGAAGTGCTCCAATGGCACTGAGGTAGGGTACTTCAGGACCCAGTATCTCCTCCCCCTCTTCCAGTGGCCGGAAGGGGTCCTTATGTACATCTAGTGATCTTACGACCATAGGAGTACCTAAAGGATGATATTTATCCATATGAAACTTGCGTAGAAGTTTCTTTGTATAATTAGATTGGTGTAATAGGATTCCACCTCTTAGGTGTTCTATCTGTAAGTCAAGACAATACTTTGTTTTGCCTAGGTCTTTCATTTCAAAAGTATGTTTAAGGCTTTCAGATATCTCTTTGATCTCTGCAGGAGATCCTATGAGATTTAAGTCATCTACATATATAGCTATGACGACGAATCCTGTTCTCGTTCCTTTGATAAAGATACACGGGCAGACTTCGTTATTCGTGAATCCTTGTTGTGCAAGGAAATCAGTAAGTCTGTTATACCACATCTTTCCCGATTGTTTTAGACCATATAAGGATCTATGTAGCCTTACAGAGAATACGTCACGATGTATCTCTTTCATCTCTGGGGGTAGATTAAACCCATCAGGAAGTCTCATATAGATATTTTTATCTATATCGCCATATAGATATGCAGTCACAACGTCCATGAGCTGCATTTCTAGGCTTTCCAGAGAAGTTAGGCTGATTAAAAATCGGAAGGTGATCGAATCCATGACCGGGGAATACGTATCTTCGTAATAAATCCCCGGTCTTTGGGAAAATCCCTGGGCTACAAGGCGTGCCTTATAGCGAACGATCACATTATTTTCATCTCTTTTTCTTATGAAAACCCACTTATATCCCACAGGTTTTACACCTACTGGTGTTTGGACTACTGGTCCAAAGACTTTGTGTTTCAAGAGTGAGTCCAGCTCTACTCTTATTGCCTCGTCCCACTTTGGCCAATCATCTCTGCGTTTACATTCCGCTAGAGATCGTGGTTCGACGTCATCGTCATATTCAGTGACGTGAACGGCAATATCGAACGCAAAATCGTCGTCGACGACTATGCTATTTCTGTCCAGTACTTCTCCAGTACGTACAAAATTTAATGATGTTTCTCCTATTGTTTTCTCTGCTGGGGAAATCAGGAGGGGAGAAGTAGCTGGTCTGAGCTCAGCATCCTGTGGAGGGATAATCTTAGTAGCACCAGGAGTCTTCCTCTTTCGAGGAACTTTATCTTTTGAACCTGGTGGGCGTCCTCTTTTCATTTGAGGTACAGCCAATTCTGCTGCCGGTGGGTTGCATCCATCTATGGGGATGTCAATCCTAGCTGGCGTATTGGCAGCAGGGACGTGTGAACGGACAATCTTCTGGTTGTCTGTGAATTTATCCGGTAAAATAGGTACTGTATTCTGGATGTGAAGGATCTTCAGGATCTCATCTTCACACAGATTAGTACGCGGATCATATAGGGACAAAAACTTCTGGTCCCAACTAATGGTCTCAGAAGCTTCTGGCTTCTTAAACTGTGTGCCCAGTTTAGGAAAAATTTTCTCATTAAATTCACAGTCAGCAAAACGTGCCTTGAATGCGTCACCCGTCAGAGGTTCAAGGTATCTTATAATAGAGGGCGAATCAAACCCAATATATATACCTAGACGACGTTGAGGACCCATTTTGGTCCACTGAGGTGGTGCTATTGGGACATATACCGCACAACCAAACACTCTCAAATGAGAGATATCCGGAGGTGCGCCATGTGCTAGTTGCATCGGGGATAAAGTATGACCTCCAGAGGGTCTTATCCTAATAAGTGATGCGGCATGTAAAATAGCATGCCCCCAAGCATCCACAGGCAACTGGGATTGCATAAGCAATGGACGTGCAATCCATTGGAGTCTCTTTATAAGGGACTCAGCTAATCCGTTTTGGGTGTGAACATGTGCTACAGGATGTTCAACTTCAATACCCGTTGCCTGACAATAGTCTTCGAAGACTTGTGAAGTAAATTCTCCCGCATTATCAAGACGTAGTTTCTTGATTTGGCTATCGGGGAAATGAGCACGCAACCTTATTATTTGTGCCGATAGCTTTGGAAAAGCTAGGTTGCGGGTGGACAAGAGGCACACATAAGACCATTTGGTTGATGCATCAATCAGTACCATGAAGTACCGAAATGGGCCACTTGCGGGGTGAATAGGCCCGCAAATGTCACCATGAATTCTCTCAAGGAAGACAGGAGACTCTAATCCCACTTTCAGGAGGGATGGTCTCGTTATAAGTTTTCCCTTGAAACAAGGGAGACATGGAAATTCACCCTTTTGAAGAATCTTCAGGTTCTTCAATTTGTGTCCACGGGATTCAGAGATGATGCGACGCATCATTGCTGTTCCAGGGTGACCAAGTCTATTGTGCCAGAGTTCGAACTCTGGCAGTGATTGGCACGTCTGGTGCTCAGTCATATTGGCTTCTATTGGTTGAATGTATGTTTGGTAGAGACCCGACGGGAGTCCCTTGAATCGTTCGCAGATGATCTTTCGGTCATCTTTCTGACGAGTTACATACATATATTCAACAGTATTTTCATCTCTGGTTTCTAAGTGATATCCGTTTAAACGGAAATCCTTGAAACTTACGAGATTCCTATTCGATTTTGGAGAGAATAATGCATTTTTTATTTGAAGTCTTGTGTTATTTGGGAGCGATATAATTGCTTCACCAGATCCTTCGATTATTTGGGACAGTCCTGAAATTGTGATAACAGGACCGTCATATTTATTTACGCTATTAAAATAGCAATGATCGCGAAGGATTGTGTGCGTCGAGGCACTGTCCACTAGGCACTTAGACATCATCTATACAAGCAAAAACGAAATTTTATTTGAGCGAAAATGTAAACATTCATTCGAAAATAAAAGTTCGTACTTAAGCAAATAAAAGATGAAGATGCATTGAATTCTAAAAAGCATAGATAAATGATGGTGCTCAATCGAGAAGGTCGTCGTTCTCGAAGTCTTTTGCAGTAAACATTGTTGGCGGCTGAACAGCCGCCAAGTTTGTTTCGGGTAGAGACTTATGGCTCGCCTGGTATAAATCCTGGAGGTGGCGAGGAGTGCGGCAGTTTCTGGACCAATGGCCAGTCATGCCGCATCTATGGCATTTATCCTCCCAGTTCTTCTTTGGAAGTGACACTTGCTCGGTGTTCTTTCGCTTCCAAGTGAAATTTCTTTTTCCCTTATTGTTTTTGTTTGTCTGTGGAGCTGCACCTCTTGGTTGCTTCATTATAGCTTTCCATTTAGTGTTTTTAGCCTTCCTCTTGTTTTTCCACTTCTGGGGAGAAACGTGGTGGGCTTCAGGGATAGGGGCAGTGCCAGCTGGACGTAAGTTATGAGTTGCAAGCAGTAAATCTCGATTCTGCTGTGCCCTAAGTAGGCATGAGATCAGATCGGAAAATTTCGTGAAATTGCGTTCACGATACTGCTGCTTGAGGATTGCATCTTTCTCGTGAAACGAGGTAAATGTCTTTTCCAACATGCGCTGTTCTGTCACTTCTTCACCGCACAACTTCAGGCGTGAGGTGATGTTATGGAGTGCAGAATTGTACTCAGCGAAGGAATTATAGTCCTGAAGTCTGAGGTTTTCCCACTCATAACTGGCACGCGGTTATATAACATCAATTTGATGTTTATACCGAGCTTCCAGCGCTGTCCACAGGTCCTTTGGATCCTCAACCGTTAAGTATTCGGCCTTTAAGGTCCGATCGATATGTTTCCTAATGTAGATTATGGCTTTCGCCTTATCTACATCAGATACAGTGGTTGTAGGGATGCTGCTAGTTGTAGCAGAAGCTTCGTCCGCTGCAGGGGCCGGGGAAGGAGCCAAAATGGACCCAAGGAGGGCCATCGAACGCAAGTGGAACTTCAGGTCCACTCGCCAACTCAGGTAATTTGTCCCTGCAGAGTCAAGGACTTCGAAATCGACGCTTGCCAATTTTGCCATTTATCTACGCAATTTAAAATGAGCATGAATTAATTAAAATTCAAAATTCATGCATAAAGAAATAAACGAGTAAAAATGCGGGGATCGGCCAGATACCCAAAATAATAAACAGTCCAAAGTTCGTTTACAGTCCATAAAAAGGAAAGAAAAATACAACTTCGGAAACCCAAAGTGGGTCCCTATATCTTCGTCTTCATATGCTGTTGCACCGAGCTTGGGCTTTAAATACAAATTTCCTCACTTACACATTCTCTCAAAAGAAAAATAAAAGTGCAGGGAATGTAAATAGGTATACAATGGCCGATCCCGAGAAACACATTTTTACTTATTTAAACATCCACGCAGTTATAAATATGCTACTGGCATAAAAATTAACAACCACGCATATATCTTAAGCAAAACATATGGTAAAGGAAACCAAAAAAATATAATTATCTCGTGGACCACGTGGAAACGTCATACACCGTTAGGTTAGTTGACTAACGGCAGAGCGGTCTCAGGATCTTTGAGATAGTTATATTTTGAAAAATAGAGTCCTAGTAAACCATAGATTATAATATGCAAGAGGGATGTTTAAAACAATTTGTCAACATGGAATATATAAATTATTTTTGATTTTACTTAGGGGAGAGTCCCGTTAAGGAATTGGCATAAGGCCATTATTTAGTATGCTAAAATATATACCGTTAGGTAATAGGGGCTGCAGACCCAATTAAAATATTTGATAGTCACAAATGGGCTGCAGGCCCAATTCTCAATTTTAATTAAATTAAGTCTACTTTTTGGTTAGGGAATACCAATAATCCCAAGAACCCTAAATCTGTCTCCTCAATTGCCACCCCTTCACTTACTGTTTCTGTTTTTTTTTCAGTGGCCAGACCCAATTCTAAAATACAGGCGTGGGCCAGAATCCCCCTCTACCGGAGTTACTGGCGGCAGCCCCCCCTTCTGGGAGGAGCATAGGGAATAGGCCCCCCTTCTGGGAAGAGCAGCGCCCCCCCCCCTCTCCCGGTTTAATTTGGGAATTATGTTTATGATGTCACATCTTACTCTATTACACAATTATCAATTGGAAAAGAGATGAACAGAATAAGATACAGTTACAACACTCGGAATGGATGAATCAACTGATATTATCTCTTCGGTTTGGGGATCAAAGTATGTAATGAGTAAGAAAATTTACATGCTAGTAAACCAACTAGTTGTTTACAAGAGATAAATAATGTGGCGTAGACACAGATTGTACAAACTTTTCTCAGCAATAAAAAACAACCAGATAATATACTATTTGTTGGATATTTGCAGATAATCTTTCTACAATTATTAATAACGATAACCATTGGCTACAACTCTTACTGGGCTCCAACCAACCAGGGCCGAGCAAGTTAATGATAATGGGCCGGCTAATAAACAGAGTAAGCATTTTTTTTGATTCATCGGTAGTAAATCAGCATTTATTTTTGGGTTTTGCTTAGCATTCCTCTGGTCGCCACAACCCTAGTTAAAATATATATGACTGTTTATATATTAAAATTTTTTGCAGATATTTGACAAATCCCTACGGCTACTAGCCATTCCTACTAGCGAAATTTGCGTGGGCAATGCATGTTACAGAAAAATGTCGATGTCAGGGATTAGAGAAAACATGCAGTATTTATCTGAAATTTGATGACAGTCTGACTTGAATTTCAGAATTGGGAATTTGGGGATATCAAAAATTTGGGATAAAAGTACATATTTTGTTTGCTTAAGATTGTTTCTCACCTCAATAAACGAGGCGAATGTACTTGATATTTATCAAAATTAATCTATATCTACGGGATAAGTAATATACCTCTAGATCAAAGATCTATAGAAGAACAAATAAAATCCGTAGATAAAAATACCCGCTCCCGTTGATTGCTAGTCCTTGCAAGAGCTTTGCCGCAACAACAAGATTCCTTCGCAAGAGGGAAAGTTTGTGGGGAGACGGGATGAAAAGCTCAAAAAATTTAGAGCAAACGTGCTGATAACGTGTTAGAGAGTAATCAAACTCAAGAGAAAATAGAGATAGAGTTTTTTTAGAGATGGAATGAGTAACCATGGCCATATGCCATGGTTCTCTATATATTAATTTAGTAAGGGAGATGAAGAGCCTCTAGGAGACCAAGAGTCCCCATTACCCATAGTAATGGGACTAATGAGTGGGTAATGAAGGAGGGGAGGCCAAGAGCCTCTCTCATTCATAACATTTCTATTAATTTTTGTGCTTTTAATTTGTTAATTTTCTCCTTTTTTAAAAGGAAATTATTGTTTCCATTATCCTAGTCAGCGTCCCAGTCAACAACCCAAAATATGACTGTGACAAAACTGACACATAGGACAAAGATCCAATGTGATAAAGTTACATAGTGTCTATTTTTCCTTGATAAAGGGGTATTTCCATGGGTTTGCCTTGGTATCGTGTTCATACCGTCGTTTCAAAAAAGGTCGTGTTTTATCGAATAGATTTTGATATTCTGATGTCATGTTGTGGCCATAAATAACACGACTGTAATGTAATCCGGAATATGGTCATTACGTGACATTTAGTAATGCCATTATTATGGCTTTATGATCTTTATGACTTAATTTTTTGGCTATCTATAATACATTTGAGAGATGTTTTTAATTGAGGTTGCTGACTAGGACAAAAAATTAAGTAGATAGGCGACTAAGATTGAATCTTGAGAAATCAATGGGTACGACGAGAGTTTGTAAAAATTTGTGGTCTGCCTTAAAATTTTGGAAGACTAAATCTGAAGGAAACTGGATATTAGAGTTAACTAAATTTTTTGGTGGTAACAAAATTTTAGGTAAATGTGGTTAAAAAATTTTGGGAGGAAAGAGAGATTTTGAATGTATTGAAAATTTTCAAGTTAATATTTTTGAATGGCACATGACCTATGTAGTTTTCAGTACGTGGGAATAATCAAAATAAACACAAAGAGAAAACACAAGAATCAAGCAACGACACACGAGACTTGGTAACGCAGTTCGGTGCGCACACCTACATCTGCGGGGCCCTGCCCAGAAAATCAGAATACTCCACTAAAATAATCAATGAGTACAATCACTAATTATTGCGATTCTATTAGGAGGAACAACCTCCCCCTCAATACAAACCGTGATGGGTGGTCTCTACCAACCCATGGAGTATTCTCGGCAAGCTCCCCTTGCCAGCAAGCTCCCCTTGCACAACCGACTAGATCAACTCCCTTGATCCTACGTGCGTAGCCGTCGGCCTCCTCCCGGAGTTCTTCAATCGTCTTTTTCCCAACCTTTCGTCGTAGCAAATCTCCTTAGAAAAAGCACCCGTATCAAAAACCAGCTTACTACTTTAACATCGCTTTACAAGGTAGTTAAGTGGTTAGCCAACAATTCTTCAGATCAAATCTCTAAGGATTTTCCGAACAACCCCAAGAGCAGCAAGGCGGGATAGATCAGATAAGAAAGGATCTTCAGCAGTCGAAACTAAACTGAACCCGATCAATATCTTTTACCAACCTACAAACCGCTTCAACAAATATAACTGAGAAAACCACCCGATCCAAACTGAAGGAGAGGATCTGAAACCATTTAACACGATAGCTCCTATCTTCAAATTAACAACGAGCCTTATCCTCAATCAACCGTTGAAATCAAACAGCAACAAAGAATTCCACGGGAACAGATCTCAGAAGATAGAACAGCACGTTCAACATTTCATCTGACATTTTGTATAACATTTCATAAACATTCATTTGTTAGTGGATCTTTCATACCTCGGTTGTGGATAGATCCTTTCATTCACATTCGTCAGCAAATCTTATGCATACCTGCATCCAACAGCGTATCTGGAGAAGATCTAAACAATAATGCAAGATCTGAAAACATTCATATATAGAATCTTCAACCGCACATATCTTCAACCGCACACCATTCAGTTATGAAACCAACCAGATTTTGTAACCACTATATCCGGGTAAATAACTTCCTCTTTAATGCTAAATATCCACCAATATATCTAGGATCACTTCGGGTAAGGAATCCCATATTCAAGGAACCACCGAATCTATTTCGGGTAAAAAGATTAAAACAAATCTCAAGCGGATATTTTGCCCATAGAATAAGGAACTATTTCTGGTAAATAAAACCAATAAATCTCAGCAAATATTTCCTTCCATCAATTTAGGAACAAACCAGATTCCCAAAAATTCTCAACAAACCTCCATCAATTAAGGAACTAATTCGGGTAAGAAGTAGTATAAAAATCTCACCAATATCTGGAATCAATCAAATCAGGAACCTCCGATATTCTAGGCTACAAATCAGATCTGAGATCACCACGACACATTTGTAGACCAAAGCAGCGTTTCTGAATACGACCAATTATTCCAGATCCGAATGTTGAACATAATGTCATAACATAATGTTCAACATTTTGCTCAAACTGCTCAAAATCAATCCACATTCCACAAACTGAGCTCTCCAGATATAGTGCCACTAATGCCAACAAATATCAACAGAAATTCAACCCTAACAATCTCCCCCTTTGGCATTATGTGGCACAATCCAAAGCAAGCACCAACCAAGCACACCATTCTCCCCCTTTGAGCCACAATAATCCAAACCACATTCTCCCCCTTACTAGAACAACCCGAGCAGTGATCAACTCAAAAAATACAGCCAACTTATTCAGAAAAGACACCACATTCTCCCCCTTTCAGCTAGCTTCACAACTCCAAAAGAAAATTCAGAAAAACTCAACCGAGACACAGCCAGTGGAATAAGAGGAAGAACACTATACCTCACATCTGACAGTAGGGTGACGAATGGAATGATGTCCAGGGTAGAAGACGAGCTCTGAGGGGCCGGAAAGTAGTTGGAGAATTGAAAACATCGGCGGTGTTGACAAAGGGTATATGTGAAGATTCAATGGCACCGGTGGAGGAAGAGCAGTGAGCAGAGCGACGAGATAGCACTCTGATAATTCTAGAGGAAGATTCATGAGACTTTGGCGTAGGTTGCTCACAATAATCGTCGAGGGGAGATGTCGAGTCTGGTGTCATAACATCTGCAGCAACATTGTTCTGTGTTGTATCTAATGTTACAACATTATGTACAACATGAAGTGCTTTCTCTGAAGCTGTAGTGTTCTTGCTGTATAATTCAGACTTTCTGACCCATTGCTTCTTCATCTTCTTATCAGGGTGTCTAACATTTCTTCCTTCTGACCAATGTCGCATGCGGCTGAAGCAGTTTCTCTCGGTATGGCCTTTGAACTTGCAGTAACTGCACACAGAACGACCACCTTTTATACCTTTAATCTGCCTCTTCTTTTGATCATGGCCATTGTGTTGACCCATTCTTCCAAGTTCTTTGGTAACTTGACTTCTTCTTTCATCAGACACATTATAAAAAGCTCCTCTATTGTATCCCACTCCTGTGCGATCTCCAGAAATCTTACCCATGTTTAAGATATCATCCAGTTTTGCTTTTCCAGAATTCCACTTCTCCAATGTACATTCAGCTTTCTCTGCCCTGAGAAGAACATTTCTGAAGTTTCTTTCCAATTCTCTACAGTTTCTCTCAGCTTTCAGACATTCGATTTTGACCTCCTCCTTCTCTTTCTTCAGTCTATCATTTTCCTCCTTCAGGACTTTGTTGATATTGCAGATTTGCATCCATTTCTCAAACATCATCTGGTATGCTGTACGGATATCATTGTCACTCACTTCCTCATTGCTGTCAGCTTCAGAATCTGATTCGGTAGTAGATGTCGTACATGATGTTGAACATAATGTTGAACATAATGTTGCAACATTCTGTCTGACATTTGCTAGTTTGTTGTAATCAGGTCCCTTCTTCTGAGAGGCTGCGAGGGCAATGTAATTACTGATGATGTCCTCATTTTTAACACTCCCATCAGAATCATCTTCACTCCAGGTACTAGTCGAGGATGTCCCTTTTTGCTTCTTCAAGGTGTTTGCACATTCAGCTTGTGTGTGCCCAAATCCTTCACATACTCTACACTGCATCCCTTTTCCTTTCTTTTTCCCTTTACTACTAATCTTCTTCAGCAATCTACTGATGTTTTTGGACAGCGATGCAATGTCGTCATCAAGTTCTGACTCATAATCAGATTTAGATTCTTCACAAGCTTCTACCTTCAGAGCCATCCCGTTGTCCCGTTTGTTTTGCTTCAAGTTCATTTCATAAGTCTGAAGTGATCCCATGAGTTCATCCAATCTCATAATGGATGTGTTCCTCACCTCTTCAATAGCTGCAATCTTTGCCGAAAATTTGTCAGGTAAAGATCTCAGAGTTTTCTCTACTAACTTCTTTTGGGAGTACTTCTTCCCCAATTGAAATGCCTGATTTGCTATATCACGTAATCTTCCATTAAATTCAGCCACAGATTCATCATCATTCATTCTAAGATTTTCAAATTGAGAGGCGAGTATTTGAAGTTTAGAAGCTCTTACAGTACTTGTCCCTTCATGAATGTTCTGCAGTATATCCCATGCTTCCTTTGCATACTCACACGTAGAGATTAACTTGAATTGCTCTTCGTCGACAGCGGAAA
Source organism: Scilla litardierei (assembly GCA_030789695.1). Classification (NCBI taxonomy): domain Eukaryota; kingdom Viridiplantae; phylum Streptophyta; class Magnoliopsida; order Asparagales; family Asparagaceae; genus Scilla; species Scilla litardierei. The sequence goes on along the minus strand of CM061137.1, from coordinate 8,910,151 downwards.
AAATAGCATTAATTGCTTTAGAATTGCATAAGGCTGCATGTTCTTCAATCCGACTCCAATCTCTTGCCGATTTGAGGTGTTCTTCGCCATCTTTGTCAATTTCGGTTGGCGGTATCCATCCTTCACTGACAGCGATCCAGGCTTTCTCATCAATGGACTTGATGAATACACGCATTCGAGACTTCCAGTAAGTGTAGTTTGTACCAGTGAGCAGTGGAGGACGAACAACAGAGGCACCTTCTCGTGTAGCCATGATTCAAGTACTGAAATCCAAGATCACACCTTCTTTGATAACAAAGATATACGGGTGACCTGCTCTGATACCAATTGTAGTTTTCAGTACGTGGGAATAATCAAAATAAACACAAAGAGAAAACACAAGAATCAAGCAACGACACACGAGACTTGGTAACGCAGTTCGGTGCGCACACCTACATCTGCGGGGCCCTGCCCAGAAAATCAGAATACTCCACTAAAATAATCAATGAGTACAATCACTAATTATTGCGATTCTATTAGGAGGAACAACCTCCCCCTCAATACAAACCGTGATGGGCGGTCTCTACCAACCCATGGAGTATTCTCGGCAAGCTCCCCTTGCCAGCAAGCTCCCCTTGCACAACCGACTAGATCAACTCCCTTGATCCTACGTGCGTAGCCGTCGGCCTCCTCCCGGAGTTCTTCAATCGTCTTTTTCCCAACCTTTCGTCGTAGCAAATCTCCTTAGAAAAAGCACCCGTATCAAAAACCAGCTTACTACTTTAACATCGCTTTACAAGGTAGTTAAGTGGTTAGCCAACAATTCTTCAGATCAAATCTCTAAGGATTTTCCGAACAACCCCAAGAGCAGCAAGGCGGGATAGATCAGATAAGAAAGGATCTTCAGCAGTCGAAACTAAACTGAACCCGATCAATATCTTTTACCAACCTACAAACCGCTTCAACAAATATAACTGAGAAAACCACCCGATCCAAACTGAAGGAGAGGATCTGAAACCATTTAACACGATAGCTCCTATCTTCAAATTAACAACGAGCCTTATCCTCAATCAACCGTTGAAATCAAACAGCAACAAAGAATTCCACGGGAACAGATCTCAGAAGATAGAACAGCACGTTCAACATTTCATCTGACATTTTGTATAACATTTCATAAACATTCATTTGTTAGTGGATCTTTCATACCTCGGTTGTGGATAGATCCTTTCATTCACATTCGTCAGCAAATCTTATGCATACCTGCATCCAACAGCGTATCTGGAGAAGATCTAAACAATAATGCAAGATCTGAAAACATTCATATATAGAATCTTCAACCGCACATATCTTCAACCGCACATATCTTCAACCGCACACCATTCAGTTATGAAACCAACCAGATTTTGTAACCACTATATCCGGGTAAATAACTTCCTCTTTAATGCTAAATATCCACCAATATATCTAGGATCACTTCGGGTAAGGAATCCCATATTCAAGGAACCACCGAATCTATTTCGGGTAAAAAGATTAAAACAAATCTCAAGCGGATATTTTGCCCATAGAATAAGGAACTATTTCTGGTAAATAAAACCAATAAATCTCAGCAAATATTTCCTTCCATCAATTTAGGAACAAACCAGATTCCCAAAAATTCTCAACAAACCTCCATCAATTAAGGAACTAATTCGGGTAAGAAGGAGTATAAAAATCTCACCAATATCTGGAATCAATCAAATCAGGAACCTCCGATATTCTAGGCTACAAATCAGATCTGAGATCACCACGACACATTTGTAGACCAAAGCAGCGTTTCTGAATACGACCAATTATTCCAGATCCGAATGTTGAACATAATGTCATAACATAATGTTCAACATTTTGCTCAAACTGCTCAAAATTAATCCACATTCCACAAACTGAGCTCTCCAGATATAGTGCCACTAATGCCAACAAATATCAACAGAAATTCAACCCTAACAATCTCCCCCTTTGGCATTATGTGGCACAATCCAAAGCAAGCACCAACCAAGCACACCATTCTCCCCCTTTGAGCCACAATAATCCAAACCACATTCTCCCCCTTACTAGAACAACCCGAGCAGTGATCAACTCAAAAAATACAGCCAACTTATTCAGAAAAGACACCACATTCTCCCCCTTTCAGCTAGCTTCACAACTCCAAAAGAAAATTCAGAAAAACTCAACCGAGACACAGCCAGTGGAATAAGAGGAAGAACACTATACCTCACATCTGACAGTAGGGTGACGAATGGAATGATGTCCAGGGTAGAAGACGAGCTCTGAGGGGCCGGAAAGTAGTTGGAGAATTGAAAACATCGGCGGTGTTGACAAAGGGTATATGTGAAGATTCAATGGCACCGGTGGAGGAAGAGCAGTGAGCAGAGCGACGAGATAGCACTCTGATAATTCTAGAGGAAGATTCATGAGACTTTGGCGTAGGTTGCTCACAATAATCGTCGAGGGGAGATGTCGAGTCTGGTGTCATAACATCTGCAGCAACATTGTTCTGTGTTGTATCTAATGTTACAACATTATGTACAACATGAAGTGCTTTCTCTGAAGCTGTAGTGTTCTTGCTGTATAATTCAGACTTTCTGACCCATTGCTTCTTCATCTTCTTATCAGGGTGTCTAACATTTCTTCCTTCTGACCAATGTCGCATGTGGCTGAAGCAGTTTCTCTCGGTATGGCCTTTGAATTTGCAGTAACTGCACACAGAACGATCACCTTTTATACCTTTAATCTGCCTCTTCTTTTGATCATGGCCATTGTGTTGACCCATTCTTCCAAGTTCTTTGGTAACTTGACTTCTTCTTTCATCAGACACATTATAAAAAGCTCCTCTATTGTATCCCACTCCTGTGCGATCTCCAGAAATCTTACCCATGTTTAAGATATCATCCAGTTTTGCTTTTCCAGAATTCCACTTCTCCAATGTACATTCAGCTTTCTCTGCCCTGAGAAGAACATTTCTGAAGTTTCTTTCCAATTCTCTACAGTTTCTCTCAGCTTTCAGACATTCGATTTTGACCTCCTCCTTCTCTTTCTTCAGTCTATCATTTTCCTCCTTCAGGACTTTGTTGATATTGCAGATTTGCATCCATTTCTCAAACATCATCTGGTATGCTGTACGGATATCATTGTCACTCACTTCCTCATTGCTGTCAGCTTCAGAATCTGATTCGGTAGTAGATGTCGTACATGATGTTGAACATAATGTTGAACATAATGTTGCAACATTCTGTCTGACATTTGCTAGTTTGTTGTAATCAGGTCCCTTCTTCTGAGAGGCTGCGAGGGCAATGTAATTACTGATGATGTCCTCATTTTTAACACTCCCATCAGAATCATCTTCACTCCAGGTACTAGTCGAGGATGTCCCTTTTTGCTTCTTCAAGGTGTTTGCACATTCAGCTTGTGTGTGCCCAAATCCTTCACATACTCTACACTGCATCCCTTTTCCTTTCTTTTTCCCTTTACTACTAATCTTCTTCAGCAATCTACTGATGTTTTTGGACAGCGATGCAATGTCGTCATCAAGTTCTGACTCATAATCAGATTTAGATTCTTCACAAGCTTCTACCTTCAGAGCCATCCCGTTGTCCCGTTTGTTTTGCTTCAAGTTCATTTCATAAGTCTGAAGTGATCCCATGAGTTCATCCAATCTCATAATGGATGTGTTCCTCACCTCTTCAATAGCTGCAATCTTTGCCGAAAATTTGTCAGGTAAAGATCTCAGAGTTTTCTCTACTAACTTCTTTTGGGAGTACTTCTTCCCCAATTGAAATGCCTGATTTGCTATATCACGTAATCTTCCATTAAATTCAGCCACAGATTCATCATCATTCATTCTAAGATTTTCAAATTGAGAGGCGAGTATTTGAAGTTTAGAAGCTCTTACAGTACTTGTCCCTTCATGAATGTTCTGCAGTATATCCCATGCTTCCTTTGCATACTCACACGTAGAGATTAACTTGAATTGCTCTTCGTCGACAGCGGAAAAAATAGCATTAATTGCTTTAGAATTGCATAAGGCTGCATGTTCTTCAATCCGACTCCAATCTCTTGCCGATTTGAGGTGTTCTTCGCCATCTTTGTCAATTTCGGTTGGCGGTATCCATCCTTCACTGACAGCGATCCAGGCTTTCTCATCAATGGACTTGATGAATACACGCATTCGAGACTTCCAGTAAGTGTAGTTTGTACCAGTGAGCAGTGGAGGACGAACAACAGAGGCACCTTCTCGCGTAGCCATGATTCAAGTACTGAAATCCAAGATCACACCTTCTTTGATAACAAAGATATACGGGTGACCTGCTCTGATACCAATTGTAGTTTTCAGTACGTGGGAATAATCAAAATAAACACAAAGAGAAAACACAAGAATCAAGCAACGACACACGAGACTTGGTAACGCAGTTCGGTGCGCACACCTACATCTGCGGGGCCCTGCCCAGAAAATCAGAATACTCCACTAAAATAATCAATGAGTACAATCACTAATTATTGCGATTCTATTAGGAGGAACAACCTCCCCCTCAATACAAACCGTGATGGGTGGTCTCTACCAACCCATGGAGTATTCTCGGCAAGCTCCCCTTGCCAGCAAGCTCCCCTTGCACAACCGACTAGATCAACTCCCTTGATCCTACGTGCGTAGCCGTCGGCCTCCTCCCGGAGTTCTTCAATCGTCTTTTTCCCAACCTTTCGTCGTAGCAAATCTCCTTAGAAAAAGCACCCGTATCAAAAACCAGCTTACTACTTTAACATCGCTTTACAAGGTAGTTAAGTGGTTAGCCAACAATTCTTCAGATCAAATCTCTAAGGATTTTCCGAACAACCCCAAGAGCAGCAAGGCGGGATAGATCAGATAAGAAAGGATCTTCAGCAGTCGAAACTAAACTGAACCCGATCAATATCTTTTACCAACCTACAAACCGCTTCAACAAATATAACTGAGAAAACCACCCGATCCAAACTGAAGGAGAGGATCTGAAACCATTTAACACGATAGCTCCTATCTTCAAATTAACAACGAGCCTTATCCTCAATCAACCGTTTAAATCAAACAGCAACAAAGAATTCCACGGGAACAGATCTCAGAAGATAGAACAGCACGTTCAACATTTCATCTGACATTTTGTATAACATTTCATAAACATTCATTTGTTAGTGGATCTTTCATACCTCGGTTGTGGATAGATCCTTTCATTCACATTCGTCAGCAAATCTTATGCATACCTGCATCCAACAGCGTATCTGGAGAAGATCTAAACAATAATGCAAGATCTGAAAACATTCATATATAGAATCTTCAACCGCACATATCTTCAACCGCACACCATTCAGTTATGAAACCAACCAGATTTTGTAACCACTATATCCGGGTAAATAACTTCCTCTTTAATGCTAAATATCCACCAATATATCTAGGATCACTTCGGGTAAGGAATCCCATATTCAAGGAACCACCGAATCTATTTCGGGTAAAAAGATTAAAACAAATCTCAAGCGGATATTTTGCCCATAGAATAAGGAACTATTTCTGGTAAATAAAACCAATAAATCTCAGCAAATATTTCCTTCCATCAATTTAGGAACAAACCAGATTCCCAAAAATTCTCAACAAACCTCCATCAATTAAGGAACTAATTCGGGTAAGAAGGAGTATAAAAATCTCACCAATATCTGGAATCAATCAAATCAGGAACCTCCGATATTCTAGGCTACAAATCAGATCTGAGATCACCACGACACATTTGTAGACCAAAGCAGCGTTTCTGAATACGACCAATTATTCCAGATCCGAATGTTGAACATAATGTCATAACATAATGTTCAACATTTTGCTCAAACTGCTCAAAATCAATCCACATTCCACAAACTGAGCTCTCCAGATATAGTGCCACTAATGCCAACAAATATCAACAGAAATTCAACCCTAACAACCTATGGTCGTGGGTCAGTACTATATATTTACGATAGATGTTTTTTTTAAATGTGAATGCTGATTAGGACAAACAGATAGGTAAATTGGGTTGGTATTTTATCTAGACGAATCAATGATTAAGATTAAAGGTTCTGAAAAATTTTAGAGTAAAAACCTTAACGTTTTGAGGTAAAAAAGATAGAGTGTGTGATGAGAATGACAGTGGGACAGGGTCAGGCTGAGGATATGGGTGTAGGTGGGTGTGGGTGTTTAGGCGATTTTATGATAATGTGAAAGTGAATTACTATGTGCTCCTATTTTAATTTCTTTTTAAATCTTTACCACCTTAGCTTCCAACTTACGATGAACTTGCTGGATCATGTAGACAGCAAGTAAGACACTGTACATGGGATGAATGGAGGTATGCAAATAAAATTTTGACTTAAAATTTCCCTCTAATATTTCACCTAGGAAGTCAATTAGAGTTACCTAATTAATTCTTAATCAACAACATAACTTGCAAAATATATAAGTAGTGGAATGAATAGGACAATTGCAAGTATGAGATATAAGAGGAGTTATGAGATAAAAGAAAAGTGAACACAAATATGAGCAAGCTAACATAAGGAATTATTATGGTTCACCCACCACCGGGCTACTTCCCAGTCACATGCCGTGATTGGCTTTAATCTGCTAATCAACTCTCCAAATAGAGAAAGCTTACAATTGCCTCTTCAACAAGAGGACTTTCAACCCACCTATACAACTAGATGATTTACAAACACACCTTACCAAGTAAGAATTTTCACCACCTCACTAAATGAGGATTTTTCCAACAATAGCACCTCAAACAAGTGAGGATTTCTCTTACCAAACTTACCGCAACACTTGTGAATTTCTACTTATAATTTTGTTATTGATGAATTACACCCTTCCTATAGCCTTGAATTGAAGCTTAGTGTAAATGTGGCTAAGGAAAAACAAGTTTTGATCTCCAATAAAATCAAGTTAAAAGCTTGGACAGATCAAAACTATTTGGTCAAGAAATTGCTTAAATGCTTTTAGAAAACAAGGCCAAAGAAATATTTTCCAATAGGGTTTGGGAGCTTTTGAAAACTTTGTTTTTCACAAAAGATAGATCATTAATTCCATACATAACTCCTCATACAACCCTCAATATATATGGTGCTATTTGGGTCAACACAGACTGACCAAAATGCCCCTATAATAGTCATAAATGGCTAGAAAAAATTCTAACCATTATGGGCCAACAGCTAGTTACTAATCGATTAGTCAGGTCACTAGTCGACTACTTGTTAAACTCTGATAGGCTAGTTCAACAATGACATGAAGATATGGAACTCTCTGTATGAACTAATCGACCACAGTTCTGCTACTAGTCGATCAATGCATAAGAGCTAGTCAACTAGATGCATAACTATGGTCGATTAATTCCTGACATTCTGCTAGGCTTGATTCTAACTTTAGCTAGTCAACTGGGTGTCAGTGCTAATCGACTAATATGACTGTTATAGCTTAGAGTTGGTATCTAACTCTGGAAAATCTTTTCAAAATGATTTTTGAAACAGTTTTAAACAATTAAAAGGATTTCCTAAATGTGTGAAGCTTCAATTAAGGTTGTACAATGAATCTAAAGATGGGACTAAAAATACATCAAAAATTACATATACAATGAGGTGTAAACCACTATGCTTGGTCATTGTCTTGATTCCTTATACTCCATGAAGTTTGGTGAGCTTCATCAACACTTTGAGCACTTCCTTGTAAACTTTATCTATCATTAGTAAGCTCCACAAGTCTTTGTGCAAGTTATCATCATATGTTTGAGCTCAATGCCTTTTGTACCTAATATTTGATACATACACTTGTTGGATCGTATAAAAGCCTAAATGGGGGTGAATAGGCTTATAACAAATTTTTACAAATAAAAACTTTAGCCTACTCAAACATATTATCATAGAGCAAATATAGAGCCACAAAAATTTCATGAAAGCAATCACAGAGTACGCATGATATTTACCCTGTTTCGGTCACCACATTGACCTACGTCCAATCCCAAAAGTAATCACTAGAATAATAATGTCAATGATACAGACAACCAAAACTTCACGCCCCAACACTCGGCTCACCAATTATATACCTCGCTCCCCAAAGCATCAAACAATACTATTATAGTAAAAACTTTTCCCATTGACTTTCCCCAACAAGTCAAGTTCCCAAAATATCAAATTTGTCTGTGCACATGCATAAGAAAGTTACCCCGCGCATGTGCACAGTTTACCCCTCCCCCACAATTCTCTTATAATTTTTTTATATGAGTGTTGTACACCTCCTTGATGATCCACACACCAAAAATCAAGTGAATCCAATGTTATTTGATCCTCCATCCATCCCTTGAAACTTCAATGGTTTTTCAACAACTTTTGAGACCGTTGAAGTTGTAAGGGGTGTATGGAGGATCAAATAGCATTGGATTCACTTGATTTTTGGTGTGTGGATCATCAAGGAGGTGTACAACACTCCTATTAAAAATTAACAAAAAAATTGTGGGGGGTAATTGTGCACATGCGCAAGTAACTTTCATGCCCGTGTGCATATGATCATGACACCCATATCAAAAAGTGTTTTTAATACAAAGAACTAAATCAACACATCCACCCAATAATAAAAAAATAGACTTCAGAAAGCTCTGTTTGTGATGGTTGATATGTCTCTGTCAATAAGCTCGTTGTCAGCTTCGTAATGGCAAAAACCACGTCTCAATCTGATTTCTGAATCTCAAGTTTTTTGCTTTTGAAGTTTAGTGTTCATAAATGTCTACAGTCTGCTTGTGCGCAAAGAAGGTGCTTCTGACTCAGGGAATTCACGGGATGCTAACTTGCTTTGGTGTAGGCTTCTTTAATTACTTTGGTGTAGGCTTGATTGAGAGGAGATGCTAACTTGCTTGACTAGGATGCTTTGTTATTTTGCTCTTGCCAAATCCTCTTGCGGCTAAAGACTCTTCATTTGAAGTGGTGTGTGGGTTGAGAGGAGGGGGGATTTGTTTTCTTGCGTGAGCTGTAAGGAGCTAAGAGGAATTTACGTAGTTGCTTTGTCTTTGTGTGCTTGCAGCTAGGAGAAGAGGGTTGCCCTTACTTACTTGATGAAGATGGGTAAGCCGGCTAGGGTTTTGGCTTATTTTTCTCTCCTTATTTTATTTGAACTCTATTAGTTGGGTTGCTCATGAACTCCTTATAGCCAATCTTTTTAACCCCTGGTCAAGTCCTCTTTAAATATGAACTCTTGTAGCCACATGACTTTGTGTTGCAATATGAATTCTTAACTGATTGGAACTCCTATTTGCATTGATATTTGACTTGCTAATCTTTCAAACTTCCTTATGCATTGAACTTGGACAATCCTCCTAGTTGCACAAATAATCTTATCCTCCTTCCTTTGGCTTTCTAGAAGATGTTAATGGTTGTGTCAAAATATTGCGTACGCTAACTCCCAAGTATAGGAGGTCGCCAAGTAGTAAAATTCCTAGTGAGTATATATAGGGTCGAACACTGGGTCAACTTATTCAACTATTGCAACGATTATTGATTTAGGTAAAATTTAATCAATGTGAGTAATACCACCTTAGGGGATGAAATATTGTTGGTTGAGAACTGCTGTTGACTAAAATGTAAACAAATTAAAGTGTAGGGAGTAGAGTAGAAGTGATCCAATGAAGATGACTTGTGTGGTGTATGTGTCATTAAGGCAGGTAAGCATATGGATATCATCTTGCAATGTAACTCAATCTATCATCCGGCTAGGTTATGACAAATCAGAATATCAAGCATTCACAAATATATGTGGGTGTAAAATGTAGTAGATGCATCATCAAATCAATAAGCATGGAAGCACAATTATATTCCTCTCGGGTTCTCTCCCCTGTTGGGGTTTGCCCACTTGGGTCTTAACAAGCAAAAGTATGAAATGATGATCCATTAAACATAAACATGAAAATGTGCAAGAGAATCAATATCTAATGCCTAACAAACTATCAACCACACCATCACCACACAAGAGAGACTTTAGCAACTCAGCACAAAGAAATATATCGTTTTCAATTCCAAAAATATCATCCAAATGTTCATACAAGTAATCAAGATGTAGATAAGCAAGAAAATTATAATGTTTGGATTAAATGAACCCCCTTTGTTGATGATTCCCAGCTGAAATTTTTCTCATATGTTGGGTTTTCTTCTTCCATAAGCTCCTCTTCTATTGTCGCAAGAATAATCCAATGATGGATAATGTTAAACCCTAAGAAAGAAGAGTATTTATGACCCTCACCCCTCATACAATCAGCATCCTTAGATCTTAGATCAAGGGTTTCTCCTTCAAAAGACATAAGTTTGGATTCGGCTCAGGTTGGATGAAGATTGTTGAAGATTTCGCTCAAAATCAGCAATCTGAAGTTGGGCGAGAAGTCAGACATCTGGAGTGATTGCTCCAAATGTCTGGTTGCTCGGGAACTTCCAGCTTTGGTCGGGGCCTCCTAGCCGTCTGGATGGAGTGTCACAGTCGTCTGGTTCAGTCAGCAGCTTCAGCATTGGGTGGATCAATAAGACGTCTTGTCGGATGTATCAAACGTCTAAATGCTTTATCAGCTCTAGCTTGGTCTGAAGCATCAGGCGTCTGGTTTGGAACTCCCAGGCGGCTGGTTTGGAACTCACAGCCGTCTGGTGTATCAGAGTGATAGGCACATTGGGCGATCAGACGTCTGGACAAGCTTCATCAGACGCCCGAGTGGCACATGCTGTAATATTTTTCAACTCTCTGTTTTGTGCACTCTAGGAAATCGACTGAACAAGCCGTCTGATTGGAGAATCAAACGTCTGTAGTTCTTTGTCGTGACGTCTGATTTCTTGAAAATGTAGAAAATGGATTTGATCTCAGAAAATTATAGAAAAATAGTCGTTGGACTCAAAAAATACTATCTTCACATAGAAAATAATGGAAGGCAAAAATAATCCATGAAAATGTTGTTTTTGTGCATAAACAAATGACAAGTTCTAATTTCACATGATCGTCTAAAAACAATTGTATTAGAGACTAAATAGATAATATATATATGCATAAAATCAAGTAGGTGAGGGGGTAAATAAGCAATATTTCACCAGAATCTGTTGATCAAGTCAAAATTACAAGTTTGCCCCTTTTGCTATTTGTACACATTTGAACCTGAAATTACTTAACAAATACATCAAAACATTTTATGAAGGTTTGTTATCATCAAATAAGAGATCCTAGATCATTGTATCTAACAACACTCACAAACTTAATTAGCACAATAATTATTTGCTCAGCATCAAAATACACTTGCGATGACTTTAATATCCAACAGAACCCTCTCAATAAATGTGCACTAAAGTTACTAGTGGCTAGGTAGCCGTTGCAACACAAGTTTTAAGATTTAATTACTCTCAATTGTTGTGAATGGGTATTTACTGGGTTGGATGAGTTATTGGGCCAACCCAAGTGTTTGGGCCCATATCTGTATAAGCCCACTTGTATTCTCTCCTTTGGCTATAAATATAGACCTGAGGGCTCTCCCCTCAGTAGTTGATTCATAACACGTTATCATCACGAGCCTCTAAAATTTTTTTTCCACAAATTTTTCCGTTCGCTGCGAAGGCGAAGGCGAAGGCGAGACGGGAGATCCACGAGCGCGGTGCAAGGCTTCCTCCATCAAGGGTCGTCATCCGTGTAGGGCTTCGAGCAACCGTCGCTATATCCGGAGGACGGATATAGAGGTAAAAACTCTAAAAACAAAGTTTTTAATCATACGTATGATTACCCCTCCCCTAGATCTCACAAGATCGTCATGGGGATTCATCGTCGCCTTGAAAACGACGGATTATTCTTCCCAAAAATCAAATTTTTTAGGGTTTTTTGGATTTTTCTTTCAAACCCTAAATCAAGCCCCCCCCCCCCCGCCCCGGCCACGCCGTCCCCCCCTGCAGGGGGGCGGCGGCCCCCGTGGCCGCCCCCCTCTCTGCAGGGGGGCGGCACCCGTCGTCCCCCCCCGCAGAGGGGGGCGGCGCCCCCCCCCCCCCCCCCCCCCCCCCCCCCCCCACGTGCCCGCCGTCCCCCCGTAGAGGGGGGGCGACGACCCCCCTAGCCACGCCCCCCTCTGCGGGGGGCGGCGGCCCCCGTCGCTCCCCCCCCCGCAGCGAGGGGGCGGCGGCCCCCTGGCCGCGCCCCCCTCTGCGGGGGGCGGCGGCCCCCGCAGCTCCCCCCCCGCAGCGGGGGGCGGCGGCCCCCTGGCCGCGCCCCCCCCTCTGCGGGGGGGGGGGGGGGGGGGGGGGGGCGGCGGCGCCCCCCCTGTAAACCCTAAACCGCAAAAAAAAACGCACAGAGCTGTGGGCCTGAAGCCCACAGCAGATCTGTGGGCTTCAGGCCCACAGAATTCAACACAAAAAAAAAAAAAAAAAAAAATATTACTCAGATCTGTGGGCCTGAAGCCCACAGCAGATCTGTGGGCTTCAGGCCCACAGATTTCCCAAAAAAAAGCCAGATCTGTGGGCCTGAAGCCCACATCAGATCTGTGGGCTTCAGGCCCACAGATTTTCATCAAAAAAAAATTTGGGGGGAGGCAATAGGGCTATAAATTTGCCTCAAAAGGCAACCTTTTAGCCTAAAAATCAATTTAAAATGGGGATTCAAAGGCAAAATATTCGTGAAAAATCGCGGTAAATTACGGGACAAATATCGGGCAGACAAGGGCATTTTGGGGATTTTTTGGGGGCTTTTTGGGATGACGAGGGAGACTTTTCCCTCTGACAAAGAAAATGTTAATTTTGGGCTCTTAATCAATTTGATTGATTAAACCCATTTACTTTACAACCTATGCATCGTAATCTCTTTTACATGCTTTACATCTCTGGCAAAATTATGTGGATATTATTTGCGTGGCTGTACATTTTATTTAAAAACTTAATAATTAGGAAGATCATGCGACCGCTCTGCCGTTAGTTACATAACCTAACGGTGTATGACGTTGCCCAGTGGTCCAATAATTATTAAGTGATTAAATATTGCTTTATCCTCATATGAATAAACTGCATGTGATGTCTGTGGATGAAAATGTTGATGAGCACAATATTCTTGCATGAATTGCTAAATGTGGTTTTTGGATCGGCCGTTTAGTCCCACAGTTTATTTCCCGCACTTTTCTTTTATTTTTGAGAGAAATTGTAGTGAGGAATTTATGTAAATGTCAAAGAAAGAAGACCTACTTCCATGGAGTCGGAAGCTACGCTTGAAGACGAAGATATTAAATGGGACCCACGGGGTTTCCAAAGTTGTATTTTCATTTTAATTCAAGCTGCAAATTTGTATAATTTGGACTGTGGACTCTTGGACTCTTTCTTGTGGGACTGGCCGATCCACACATTTAGCTTTTCATTAAATATTGCTTCCGCATGAAAATGTTTTTCTGGTTGATTATTAATTCATGCATGTTTGTGCTCTGCTAGATAAATGGCTAAAATTGCAAGCGTTGACTTTGAAGTGCTGGATGCATCAGGCAGAAACTATCTAAGCTGGCAGCTAGATGTTAAGTTTCACCTGCGGGCCAAGTCCCTCATCACTGCTGTGACTGAAAAAGAAAATGTTAGCGATATAGAGAAGGCGCAAGCCATCATCTATATTCGCCGCCATGTGGACAAGACCTTAAAGGCTGAGTACCTTACGGTCGAAGATCCACTTGAGCTATGGACCGCCCTTGAGGACAGGTATAAACATCAGAGAGATGTTATACTCCCAAGGGCGAGATATGAGTGGGAGAACCTGAGACTGCAGGACTTTAAGTCCATTGCTGAGTACAACTCAGCACTTTTTAGCATCACCTCACGCCTGAAGTTGTGTGGTGAAAAAGTCTCAGAAGATCGCATGCTGGAAAAGACGTATACGTCTTTCCATGAAAAGGATGAGATACTTATGCAGCAATACCGTGAACGTAAGTTCACCAAGTATTCAGAGCTGCTGTCATGTCTTCTCATGGCCGAGCAAAACAGAGAGCTTCTTCTCGCCACTCACAATATGCGCCCTCCCGGCACTGTCCCCCTACCAGAAGCTCACCATACCTCTTCCTTCAAAAAGAAGAGGGACAATAAAAGAAAAGAAAGACCACAGAAAGGGGGACAACAGAAAAGAGCCAAGGGCCCACCACAGCAGCGCAAGAATGAAGGGAAGCACAAGTTCACCTGGCGCAGGAATGATAACAAGAAAAACAATGCACCCCCACCCAAGAGGGACTGGGAAGACCAGTGCCACAGCTGTGGCATGACAGGCCACTGGTCTAGAGTGTGCAGGACCCCAGTGCATCTCCATGAGCTTTATAAACAAAGCAAGAAAAAGAATGCTGAATCAAACCTGGTGGCTGCGAATAATGCAGTCAAATTTACAGCAAAAGACTTCGAGTCAGATAATCTGCTTGATTAGCCTGTTATCATTTATCTTAGCATTTCTATTGTATGAACATTCTATTTCATGAGAGCTTTTATGTGTCTTCAATTCTGTTGAATAAAATTTAGCTTTTCTGAATACGAATGTTTACTCATCTTTTTTTAGATGGAATGCTCTCATGACTGCTTAGTAGACAGCGCGTCAACACATACGATCCTTCAACACAAATGCTATTTTCATAGCATTATCCCGTATAAGAGCCCTGTAAACACAATTTCAGGGCCATCGGACATAATTGAAGGTTCTGGGAATGCAACCTTGTTTCTCCCCAATGGAACAGAACTAAAAATAAAAGATGCACTTTACTCTCCGAATTCCAAGAGAAACTTACTAAGTTTCAAAGATATCCGTTTTAACGGATTCCACTTGGAAACAACAAATGTCAAAGAAAATGAATTACTGTATGTTACGTCTCAAGAAAATGGAGTTAATACCATTCTTGAACGTTTTGAGAGCCTCTCATCAGGTCTCTACCATACAAAAATTCGGAGAGAGGAAGCAAACCTGACGGAGCACCTGAAGTGTCCGACATCGGCCAAATTCTTACTTTGGCACGATAGACTTGGCCACCCCGGATCTGTGATGATGCACCGCATCCTAGCACAATCCCATGGGCATAACCTAGGCCTAGCATAACCTGAAGAACCAGAAGATTCTTCAGAAGGGAGAATTCCCTTGTGTACCCTGCTTTAAGGGTAAATTAATAACAAGACCATCACCACTTAAAGTGGATATTGAGTCTCCTAGCTTCCTTGAAAGAATACACGGAGACATATGTGGACCTATCCACCCCCCTAGCGGGCCTTTTCGGTACTTTATGGTACTGATTGATGCATCTTTGAAATACTCGTATGTGTGTCTACTTTCAACCCGCAACTTAGCTTTTCCAAAGCTTTTGGCACAAATAATAAAGTTGCGGGCGCATTTCCCAGACAACCAAATAAAGAAAATACGTCTGGATAATGCGGGGGAATTTACCTCTCAGTCATTCCAAGAATATCGCCAGGCAACGGGAATAGAAATTGAACATCTGGTGCCACATGTTCACACCCAAAATGGGTTAGCTGAGTCGCTAATTAAAAGACTCCAATGGATCGCACGACCATTGCTGATGAAATCCCAGTTGCCGGTGGATGCATGGGGACATGCAATTTTGCATGCTGCATCACTAATAAAAATTAGACCCTCAGGAGGTCAGAGTCTATCTCCAATGCAACTCGCATATGGAACGCCGCCGAACATCTCTCACTTGAGAATCTTCGGCTGCGCAGTTTATATCCCCATTGCACCACCACAGAGGACCAAGATGGGCCCTCAACGTCGCCTAGGTATCTACGTAGGGTTTGACTCACCCTCCATTATAAGATACCTAGAACCCCAAACGGGGGACGCGTTCAAGGCACGCCTTGAAGACTGCAATTTTGATGAGACGTATTTCCCCAAAATGGGCCTAGACATCGAAAAGTCTAGTGCAAAGCAAATGTTGACGTGGGATACAAAAAGCTTGACCCACTACGATCCGGTAACAAGACAATGTGATGATGAGATCCGGAAGATCTTACACATCCAGGACACAGTCCATAGATTACCGGACTCGTTCACTGACAACCAGAAGATTGTCAGATCACACATCCCTGCTGCGAATACTCCAGCTAGGATTGACATCCCGAAGGATGGATGCAATCCACCTGCAGCAGAAGTGGCTGCACCTCAACAGAAAAGAGGCAGACCACCAGGCTCCAAGGATAAAAATCCAAGAAAAAGAAAAATATCCGGAGACCTTGGGACGATACCCCCACAGAGAAACGAGCTCGTGTCCATACCCTCTCCCCTCCCGGAATCCACTGCAGAGGAACTGCCGGGAGAAACAGAAATATCACTAAATTATGTACGTACAGGGGAGGTATTGGACAGAAAGAGTACAGTCGTCGACGATGACTTCACGTTTCACATTGCCATTCACGTCGCCGGAAGCGATGATGATTATGAACCACAGTCCGTTGCTGAATGCAAACGTAGAGATGATTGGCCAAAGTGGAATCAGGCAATAGAAGCCGAGCTGGACTCGCTTCAGAAACGAAAAGTCTTTGGGCAAATAGTCCAGACACCTACCGGTGTCAAACCTGTGGGATACAAATGGGTATTCGTCAGAAAAAGAAACGAAAATAATGAGATCGCACGCTACAAAGCTAGACTTGTAGCACAGGGATTTTCCCAAAGACCTGGTATAGACTATGACGAAACATACTCCCCGGTCATGGATGCGATCACGTTCAGATTCCTGATAAGCTTAACAGCAAAGGAAGGCCTAGATATGCAGCTAATGGATGTTGTGACTGCGTATCTATACGGAAATCTCGACAAGGAGATCTACATGAAACTTCCTGAGGGCTTTTCAATGCCTGCTGAACTGAAAGATAGACCTCGGGACGTCTATTCTGTTAAGCTACAAAGATCATTGTATGGTCTCAAACAATCAGGAAGAATATGGTATAATAGACTCAGTGAGTTCCTTGTTCAACAAGGATTCACGAACAATGAAGTCTGCCCTTGTATCTTCATATGAACAAAGGGAAAAGGATTCGTGATAATAGCTGTCTACGTAGACGATCTGAATCTTATAGGATCTCCCGAAGAGATCACTGAGATATTTGTAAGCCTAACAAAAGAATTCGAAATGAAAGACCTAGGCAAAACCAAATTCTGCCTTGGCTTACAGATTGAACATCAGAAAGACGGAATCCTATTACACCAAACCACATATACGAAGAAAATGTTGCAAAGATTCCATATGGACCATTGCCATCTATTGAGTACACCTATGGTGGTACGATCCCTGGATGCACATAAAGACCCCTTCCGGCCGCTGGAAGAGGGGGAGGATATACTTGGTCCGGAAGTTCCCTATCTGAGTGCCATCGGAGCACTACTATATCTGGCAAACTGCACGCGTCCCGATATAGCGTTCGCAGTAAATTTGCTTGCCAGATACAGTGCAGCACCTACGCAGCGCCACTGGACCGGGGTAAAGCACCTTCTACGCTACCTCCAAGGGTCTACAGATTTGGGACTCTTCTACAAAAATGGAACATTCTCTACACTTGCAGGTTATGCTGATGCAGGGTACTTGTTTGATCCCCACAAAGCAAAATCACAGACTGGGTACGTGTTTACCTACGGAGGGACATCCATTTCCTGGAGATCCATCAAGCAAACCTTGACGGCGACCTCATCCAATCACTCGGAGATCATTGCCATCCATGAAGCAAGCAGAGAATGCGTATGGCTACGCTCAGTCATCCACCACATCTTGTCTACGACCGGACTGAAGACTGGAGACCTCGAGCCCACTACCATGTTCGAGGACAATGCTGCTTGCATAGCTCAGCTACGAGGTGGCTTCATCAAAGGCGACAGAACGAAACACATTTCACCAAAGTTCTTCTGGACGCACGAGCTACAGAGAGATGGCAAGATCGACATCAGACAAGTGCAGTCATGTGACAATTTGGCAGATTTGTTCACTAAAGCCCTTCCTACTGCTACCTTTAGAAAACTTGTACATAGGATTGGAATGAGACGCCTAAGAGATCTGAAAGCTTGAGAGCTTGTACAGATCAGGGGGAGTTTGGCAGAGTTTGTACTCTTTTTCCTTAACTATGGTTTTTCCCACTGGGTTTTCCATAGCCAAAGGTTTTAACGAGGCAAATCTCACCAACTCGGGATCCTGAAGTATCCACCCCATGTGAGACCCATACAGGCTCAGAATCCTGAAGCATTCATGAGCAGGATCCACAACTATGGCTGGATAAGGGGGAGTGTTGTGAATGGGTATTTACTGGGTTGGATGAGTTATTGGGCCAACCCAAGTGTTTGGGCCCATATCTGTATAAGCCCACTTGTATTCTCTCCTTTGGCTATAAATATAGACCTGAGGGCTCTCCCCTCAGTAGTTGATTCATAACATCAATAATTTATGTGATGTGGGAACCCATGCGTACCAGTTATTACCTATATTTCATCTTAGATCGCAGATTTAGGTTTTTTCGCTATGTGCCTAGCAAAAGAAAAATTGAGATACGTTCATATAAGATTGGATTCCCCCCTTAAAAACCAAACGTGCTGGTTTCCTCTCGTCTGGCTCAAGTAATTCACCAAAGGAGACCGCCAGTCATCAAATGTCCTTCGAGGGCCCTGCATGGATGAAAAATGGCTAGAAGTGTATGGGATTCTCCCCTGCCATCCAAGGCTCAAGTCATATGATATTAATTGAGAGGATATCAATATTATAAGAAGATGAAGTAAAATGATGGAATTTTTGTTTGGGTCTTTTTTCACACACATATATAGTAGTGTACATTTCATTTATTTATATAGTCATTGTCGGTCGGTTATTTAATTGATGATAGTTGATACGACCCTCCCGAAATGGGCCAAGACTGAACGTGCCAGGCCCATGCCGCGAACCGACGGGCCTGGGAAGAACAAGGCCCATGCGAAGACTCGGAGTCAGGCCGGCCTCGGACCGATATGAATGTAGCCGCTGACCCACGCCTGCGGGAGTTAACCGCTCCCCTTAAATCGTGCCCTCTTAATCACCATTAAAGAGCCACATTACGCCTGCCTTCATGACCCATACGAGGAAAACTAGATAATGCATTGAAAAGACGACATGATTGGACGATACAGAAAGTAAGCATATAAAGGAAGAAACCTTGAGCCCTTGAGGGTGAAATCTATACGAGCCCACATGGACAAAATCAGTAAATCAAGCCTCTGAAAGAAACAACTTGTTACTTGTTTTCAAAGACGTAAGTTTTGTAAGCATCGAGTGCTTTTGGGCATAATCAACATGATCCATTGAGGGCGTAGATTTTGAGAAAGGAGTCACTTATGTAGGCATTCCCACTCTCAGTTTTGCTCTAATCATCAGTTCATTATGCATCTGCATCTGATCCAATATTAGACATTTGCTTAATGGCAAAGGAGATTCAATTCAGTGGCAGCTAGGAAATTATTTGCCTACTCAAGTCTCACATGGAGAATATTGTTCCCATACTTAGCCTCAGATATATCCAAATAAGATGGCCAACTTCTTAGCCTTGTAGACCTCCTCAGCAAGTTCTTTGCAAAGTTCATCCCTAGTGACTAAACTTATAAGTCTATCATATATACGGCCCTGTCAACTTCGTCAAGCTTGTATGTGAGTAAAGAGATGTGTTAATATTATGAGAGAGAAGGCTTGAAGAAGGTCCTTTACCTCTCACACTGATGTCGATCACAACGCGGTCTGCAACCACAAATACGTAGTCAAATTCTAGTACGTGTTTACGGGTGTTTTCTCACCACGTATATTATTACAAGAGTGTACAGTTACAGCAGCTAGTCGTAGGATGACTTTGGCGGCTGATTGGACCCTGGACGAGCTGGCCCCCAGATGAGCCGGCCTCGGTCCGTTGATGGACGATGGTCGACCCCCATCGGGGTTGACGTTGCAACGGATGGGACACCAGATGAGCTAGCCTCGGGCTGAAAATGCCTCAATCTAAGCTACAAGCAGTTCACTAGGTATTGGGTGAGCTGACCTTGGGCCGAATGGACCTTGGCCAAAGTTGTTATCGCTGAATCCGAGCTATGTTCACTGGGTTCGAGCTGGGTCTACTAGGTCCGAGCTATTTCGGGCCACCTCCAGCCTCCTAGGTATTGGGCAAGTCAATCCCTAGCAAAGAGGTCCTCGGTCCGAGCTGTTAGAACCAAGCACGAGCTATCTACGCCATGTCCGACCTGTCTGTGCTCCGGTCCGAGCTCTGGTGGCCGAGTCCGAACTACTTATGCTCAAGTCCAAGCTATTTCTAGGCTTCCTTCGGATTCCTACACCACAGAGCTCGTTAAGGAGGGTCAGATCTGGGTCCGACCTAATCCCCTCCGATGCTTAAGTTCAATGATGGCTCAAATGAGGCTCGTGGCTAATATGGCCAATTTGTTGTGAGATCGACCGATAGTTATTGTCGAGTTATGGAGGAAATGTAGAGAGCTAGGTCGGAGTAGATCATGAGTTTAGAGGTACCTGACCGGAGATTGTCCGAGAGATTGTAGTGTGGGAAGTTGTATCAGATTGAGTTGTCTCTCCCAAAGTCCAAAAATGTGGCTCAATAGGTCCTCCCTCGTTGTTCGAGAGACAACTTATAGTCGGCGGACATCAGAGGGTAACGTCCGAGCCTTTGTGGTGATTTATTGTCTTTAGCTGTCGCCATTGATGATCGGTCAATGAATGCTTCCGTTATGAGCTGAAGCTTTAAGTGATGAAGGCCACTGGTCAGCTGAGCAGACATCTGAAATAAGGAGACCGCCGACCTGAGGAGGGTGCTTCCGAATTGTTGGGCCGGAGTTGCGGGCCTTACTGGAATGAGCCAATGATGATGTTGTATCACTACGGACCAATCATCATCATCGCTACTCCTTGCGCAACATTTGATTTCGTTGCTCGAGCTGAAGAAGGTTACCAAATGAGTGGCAGTAGCGACGGTGGGAGAGGAAGATTAGGGAAGGAGAAGAGAGGAATCATGTATTTTTTTCCCTTTTCTTTTGGACAATTTTTTTGAACAAAAGCCAAAACTTACAAATAATTACAAAAATAGATCATTTTTAAAAATAATTACAGAAAACGGCCAAGTTCGGCAACCCGGACAATTCCACCATCAAAATTTTTGAACTTGGTCGATTTCTAAATTTTGGCTTTTTTTCAAAAATTTGTTTTTTGCCTTTTCATTTGTTGATACCGTGAATTTAATATGGGTCAGATGAGGGGAGTAAAAGCACAGAGAATATATTTCGGTAACTTGACATTTATAAAGAATTATTTTTATAATACAAATCAGCTTTGTCAACTGAAAACAAAAACAACTTTAAAGATCAAGGGGTTCTTTAATATAGTTTCCAAGTTCAATTCTATGATACACAATAGTTTTACCTAATGAACCCCATGATATTTGTTCGGCCATCCACTCATCATGAATTCAACAATTTCGTATTAAAATGAACTTTTTGCAACGGCTGTACGTCTCAATCGTTCATACAAAAGCTTTGAGAGCTTTTCCTTGTTCTCCTTTTCCTTTTCAGTTTGCAGGACTCCGAATTTAGTGGCATGAACACTAACTATATACAAACATGATAGATCAAGTCCCTGCAACTGCACTACAGCAAGAGATTCAAACTGTACAAATACTAACAACTAGCAGAAAACACAATCTCGGTGCGGCAGCAACTACGTTCCGTTTCGCTGCAGGGGATGCACGCTCCTCCCGGCAGGCGAGCCAGGGGCGTAGGGCACGAAGCCCCGGCCACCAAACACGGGGCGCATGAAGGCATCATCGAACCTGCGCCAGAAGTAGTGCACCGTGTGAGCTGGCTTGGAGAGGAGCATGCGGATGCTACGCGGTCTGGGGATGTTTTTCCCTCCAGCTTCAATCTCGGATCCCTGCCAGTCTCCGAGGAGTGGGGCAAGGGAGGAATCGGGAGTCGTAGGCTCTGACACGCCGCAACGATGGCCAGCGCCCCGAGGAAGGAGAAGCCTAATTATAGGCTTGGTCAGCAACCCAAACACCTGTTCAATGATGCAGAATGGCGTGAGTGAAGAAACAGACACCCACTCAAAATCAAACTATATTTGATTCGTATAAAGATGCTTTTTTTGACTTGGTCGTTAGAATGTCTTCAGGTATTACATGGATAAAAAGGTAAACTTGATTAATAACACCTTAACAAATCAAATCTAAACTGCTACCTAAAACAACCAACTTACGAATAAGCAAATCTGACAGTTAAACAAACAAATTTAACTAGCAAAAACTAAACTAAAATTCAGGTAAATGAAATATGTGTCTAAATGTTAAATCCAACCTTTTAGGATTCAAGGTCAACAGAGAATGATTGTGGGTGCTTGACCATCTTAGAGACAAATGTGGATTGTAATGGGCACTTTGGCACTCACGATCATGGGAGACGCACTAAAATGATGCACTTAGCAAGGTGGCTGAAAAGCAAAACTAAAGTTAAGAGTAAAGGTATGGCCTTCGAGGTTGCACGCTAGCCAAACCAAACAGCAATTGCAGCTGCGGCATGTATGCTCCTACATTGAAGTGAATTTTTTAAGCCAGTTGTTTTCAGCCTCATTTGTCGGCAGGATATATCATTCATGATTAGCTTTAGTTAGACATACACAGAATCAGCATGATGAACAAGCAGAAAACATTCGCAGAACTAGATTCCCCCCTACAGCAGCCTACTATTCAAAGATACAATCAGATACGGAATAGCAAAAGCAGTATAGTTGGTGATATTATATGAACTCCGAGCATTTGCAATTTAGAGCATTGACAAGGGTTTCAATTATAGGACGACAACAGATAATAGTGAACAAAGAACAGAACTTACCATTGTGCTAAACAGGACGACGGTAATTGTACTTGTGATCATCATTGCATTGCCACGCAGTTGGGTGTGACCAGCACTTGTAAACTGCAAATGATTATTATATTCTCAATAACCAGCACTTGTAAGCTGACAGTTAAAGAATGGAAGAACGTGAGATAGGATAGCGTCTTTTGAGTTTGAGACCCTCCCCTTACCCTTAAAAAAGAATGGAAGAAGGCGAGGGGATATGATTCAAGAAACAACTATGTGAAATCAAGCAACCTAAAATGTTAACATCACATCGTTTTACACGTCACTAGGTCCACAAATTTAAGAGAATTTTAATGCATAATAGCATTATGAAATTATTTAACAAATAATATATCCATTTGCTAGGTATACTCTATAGATAAAAAGATCATCCTTCAAATTTTCCTTGTGTGATTTGATCTTTTAAATATTCAGACTCCAACCTTAAAATATATTTTCTAGTAGCCTTCTAGAAATATTTAAGGCAGAATGGGCCATCAACTCTGACAAGGATCTCCACATTTTAAGCAACCTTAATATTTTTATTTTTATTTTTACTTAAATACACATAAGGCTCTTATTGCACTTGATTGGGAAGAAAGTACAGACACTCTCTTTCTACCACAAGGAGATGGAAAATGAAAAGATCAGCTGATGCTCCTGGCACATCATAGAAGTAGCAGACACTCAACATTTATATGATGTTTTCTTTTTTTATATACTTTTTAAAAAAGAATAGTAACATATTTTCTTCTATCAATCGGTATATACTCATCTACATAACGAAGTATGAAACATTTTTCTGAAAATAACTTAGAACATGGAAAAATTAAAAGAGAAGAAATCATTAGTTGCTGAAGGATTTTGAAGTATTTTACCTGATTGTAAGCAAGTGCAATTGATACTGCACCGCGCATAAGACCTGCCCACCATATTGTAACCTGTCAATCAGATTGTATAGTTAATATAAATGTGACTTAAGCGCAATGAACCTAAGACGTGAAGCACCCACTTGCTGCTTAAAGGTGATTTTCTCATTTGGCAACTGTTTAGCTAAATTAGATAAGCAAGATAGTGGGAAGACGAAAGCTGCTCTTCCAACCAGAACCAAGATTAGTAGAATTGCACTCACAGCAACTGACATTCCAGGACTGCATATCAAAGAGGGAATTGTAAGCTATCAAAAACCATGATAATTCAGACAGCAGAACCAAAATTCCAAATTTCTATCTAGTATGAAGTAATTTAATTTGCAGCTAGTACTGTAAGGTAGTAATGGTGGCAGAATTTATCTTTTAAACACTTCCTGATACCCATGGCATGAATGCTGTGAAGTGTCATGTTAGTCATTTTGTTAATAAGCATGCCAGAGAAGGGTTATACAATGGTTGACAGCTCTATGTGTTCTTATAGTAAACACATCAAAGAACTGGCAACTGGGGTTCCATGAGAACGTTTATACTTATCTAAAATCCGTAAGCATAAATACTTTCTATCTCAAGCAGAGTGTCCAACTTTAGCTCACATAATGCATGTTAGAAGAAGAAGAAGAAGAGGGCAAAAGAGGAAAGAAAAGAGCCACCACCTTTCTGCCTCTCCATTTTATCTTTCCTTGTGCAACTCTTTGTGATGAGAGTAATAAAAGAAAATACATATATGTGTAATTTAGCGAGTCATCAAAAGGGCTTCAAAGTGGGATCAAAAATTCATAGAGAGTCATAAGTTTACAAATAGTCCACTGGATTCAGTTGAAATTAAACCTGTGTTCCACGAGCTTCCACTTTTCAATATCCAGCGCATCCATACCAACATAAAGAAAGATGAAAATCTCAGCAATAAATGAAAATGTAGCAAAAGCATGCCTGTAAAAGTAAGCATGAAAAATTATGTCAATAAAATGTGAAAATCACATGAGGAAACTCCTAAAGCAATTGCAGAAATTTGCAACATTCAGTGGTAGTTAGGATAATTTTCATACTTAGTGGTAACTCTAGAGCTTTCTGTTATATTATGCCATGTGTAGTGAGACATTACTATTCCACAGAAGAATACTGTGAGAATCCCACTTAAGTCTAACAACTGCAACAGAAACAAAATGTTTCAGCATGATGGATCCAGTTCACATCACAAGCATTTGGCATGCAGATTTGGAAAGGAGATTGAAATTCGGAAGTTTTAGTAATTTAGATATTACACTCACTTCAGCCAGCAGATATGAAAGGTAAGCCATGAGTGACATAAGGGCAACTTCACGATCAGTAGAATGCCTGGAATATAAAGTGTTGTCAGCAACGGTCCCTTTAAGTCAAAACTAGTTGATATTATAGTTTCACAATTAAAGTTCCACTGAATTATGTGGCAGTATTAAGTAAAATTAAACTCTCACCAGAGAATTCATGGGATACATGAGGGTTATTTATTATTGGCATTTTTTAAAGATAAGAATTGATGAAGTAGGAAAGGAACTACTGTTGTAAGATTCTAATGTATTACAACCAAAAAGATTCGAGCATGAAAAAGTTTTGAGTATACAAAATAGCAAGAGAAATTCAGGATTCAGAGTTCAGATATGAAGCAACACAAACCTGCCAAAGTACAACTTTTTAATAACATAAGCACTAAATAAACCCGTCTGCAGAAAACAAGAAGTAAACATTAATAAAAAGTGAAAGTAATTCATTTCACTCTCTGCTTGAGTGGGTGGATGTTCTATGGGAAGTAGCGCACACTACAAACCAAAAAAAACTTACAAATGCACCAAGGAATGTGCTAGTGGTAAAGAGATAAACGAATTTTGCAATGAACGGCAACAGATGAACAATTTTGATGTGATCAACATCAAAGTTCTTCTGGATTGCATGGAATAATACCACCGATGTAGCATCATTAACAACACCTTCACCAAATACCAAGCTATAAAGTAAAGGTGTCTCATCCTGATTAAGCACCTGTTTGGCAGGCGACCAATTCCAACCAATGTTAGCTTCTTTCTAATAAACTGGGAATGAAGCAAAAATTCAGAAGAAAATGGAACCTGCAACGTGCAAACGGAATCTGTTGCAGAAAAGATTGCCCCTATAGCTACAAACACGTGAAAAAAGGGATAAATGTTCAGAAGGAGCAAGAAAGAACGATATATTCAAACGTGTTTAGAAAGAGAAAAGTTCGTATAACAGGAACTTACCAAGATAATCTCTAATTTCCAGAGAACCTATATTGAGCTTCATAAATAATGCCATGGCACCTGAGTAAAGCAACGGAATCAAGTAAAGAAATATTCAAATAATTAAAAGAAAATACAAATAATAACAATGGTCAAGTCAATAGAAATTCATCTATGCATGTGAATAGGGATGTAAACAGTTCGACCAGATTGAATATTGTTTTACTTTTACCATATCTTTATTTGAAATCATTTACCAAATATGGATACGGATACCGATTATATGCACAAAGAAACGTGTATATCGGTATCGGCAAAAAATATGGATATGGTCGGATTAGGATAAATAATCACATTTGGTATAAATGATACATATGGAATATATGTGTATTGATAAAATGAATAAAAAACATAGCAACTCTATTTTCTTATTAGGCTCAGGCTAATGCAGCATTAAATATGTATGTATGATCATGGATACAATACATTATCGACATATCAAATATATGAACTACACACATATTTGTATCTGATTGAATAATAGATTTTGGTATCATTATCTGAATCTGAAAGAATATGTGTGCAAATCCAATTCAGATAATCTGAATCCAGTTCCATCACTACATGTGCATATATTGCGTGCGCGCACACATATATGTATTTGAGTATGTACTTGTGCATCTTGTAACTCAAAGTTGGTGGGAGTGGTGCACCCATATTTTTGAAACTTAAAAAATAAATATGTACTATTTCAAGTGCGCCCATATTTTCCCCAAAAATGAATGGACCCACCTGTCGATTAGTGTCAAAATGTATGTGTGTGTTCCTTTATTGTCCCATGTGAAAGTCAAAAATTTAGTGCACCCATTTATAGCTCAACACGATAATAGGGTTGTGATAATCGTGTAAAATTGTATATTGATTGTTATTATGAGCATTAATGATCACTTCAGAAGTTTTAAGAGATATCGGATACATTTTCTAGTACAATAGAATGTTTCAACAATCAATAAAGAACATAAATAAAGTGATAATTAACGCAATCAATCATATCTTAAACTATTAGACTACCCATCCATATGTATAGGAAATCCAACCAGTTTTTTACATTTGCTTCTCTTTCTATGGTCAAACTATTTATGGTATTTCCTGTGCAAAAAACACTTTGAAAATTTATTTTTAGATTAAACTAATTTTATACTTTTTTCCTCTAAAATGAAATTAAATGCATGCATTATTCAGTCAAAGTACACTCATAATCAAAATGTGTGAGTCAAGCTATTAAGCATGCCCCCTACAAAAATTATGGATCTACCCTTAATTGTAAATGTGCACATGCATTGCGTATAAGATAAACGGGAGTAGTGGTGAGTATCGATCAGTTCGGTTCGATTTTTGAAAAAGTTATCAAAACCGAATTGAACCGACAACAATGGGTAAACCAACCAAACCGACCAAATTCACTGGACCAAACCGAAACCGAACCGAACGGTTCAGTTTGGGTTCCGGTTTGGCCTAGATCGTTTGGCATAAGCATTAGTCAACTAAAACTTTCTGGTTTCTGCAATGTAGTTTAGTCGACTAAAGCTTAAGCATTAGTCGACTAAAGCAGAAGCATTTTAGCATTTGTCGACTAATGCAATGTAAGCCTAGCTAAATTCGGTTCGATCCATTTTGTTTCGGTTTGCTGAATCGAATGGAAAACTGAACCAAAATATATTGTCTAAAAAACAAACCGAACCGAACCAAATAATTTCGGTTGGAAAAGTGAACCGAAATGCTCGGTTCGGTTTAGTTTTTCTATGTGGTCAATTTTTTCTCATTTCTTGCTCACCCCTAAACAGGAACGCTTGCACGTGCACATGCACACACTCTCTTAGAGAGATATAGACTGTGCTCCACTAGATAGGATCAAATATGGCGATCTTATCACCCGAAATTTAAATTTTCACAACCCAAATAGAATATCCATTCGATTGTATGTGATCTAACATATTTACTCAACTTATAAATGAAAATTCAAATTAGTTCGATGTGTTTACCCATACATCAAGTGGCAATAAATCAATCCATTTATGACAATTTTGAAGCGTTGATTTGTGGCCTTTTTGCATTATGTAGTGTATCCTGAGAGTGTTGAGGTATCGAGTGAATGCAAACAAAAATGTTCATAACGTACCTAGTGAAATTATCACGAAAGATATCCATGTTCCAACAGCCCCGAACAGCATAATCGTCGAAAAATTCCGAAAAAATTGCTTCTTTTTCACCTGGAATCTGGTGCAAAGGCAAAAATGAAATGATTTCAGAATTAAGCGAAAACCAACATTTATTCAAGCGAAACCTTCTTTGTTCAGCAATATCTCAAAGTAAAACCACGGAACGGAAGTAGAAACAAGACATTGTGAATCTCATTAACATGATATAATTTAACAAATTCAAAACACCAACATGATATAATCCACACTAAAAACAACTGAAAAATGAGCAATCAAGAATTACCCAGCATTGAAAATGATGGGCGGAATCAAGTAAATGAAAAATAGATCCTCACTAAAAACCAACAGTCTCGAGCTCTTCCCACAAGTGGTCCAAAGTATCAATGTCCCAGTAAATAACCCCTGCCATCAGCAAAATTCAAATCAAAATTTCTCAAAAAGAACCTTTAAAAAAAATTAAAAACTGACAATGGCTATGGCGGTGGTGGACTCATTCATCCATCGATTCTCCTCAAGGAGATGCCCAATCACGACGCAAGCGCATATGAGGGCAGTGAAGAGGGTGATGGAGACCACCGAGAGATGATCAGGCTCAGATCCCAGTTGAAGAAAAGCCATTGGCTTTGATCGAATTCGATGTTTTAATAGAAGTTCAAAAGATCACCGAGATGAAATATTTGTGAGAAAACCGACATGTTTTTTCCTGGCTGTTTGCGTAAGCTTGGCATGGACGTTTGGGATCCGAAGTGTGCTGAGAATTTGGGCAGAGGGAAAGAGAAAAGGGGGTATTTGCAAAAGATATTTGAAAAATGGGTACGTTTGTAAATGTTTCTCAAGCGTTCAATTTTAAAAAGGGTTTTTAGCATATTTGTCCCTTAAATCTTGCCTATTTTGATATCCGTCCCTCAAATCTTCATATTTGCCCTCAAGTCCCTCGAAAGTTAGTATTTAACCTTAATAGTCCCTCTCACTAACTATCTGTTAAAATATTAACGGAAATGGGAATATTTCGTTAAACTAAGGGACTATTAAGGTTAACGTTCAAAATTTAAGGGACTATTAAGGTTAAATACTAACTTTTGAGTGACTTGAGGGCAAATTAAGGTTAAATACTAACGGAATAGTCCCATTTCCGTTAAGATTTTAACAGATAGTTAGTGAGAGGGACTATTAAGGTTAAATACTAACTTTTGAGGGACTTGAGGGCAAATATGAAGATTTGAGGGACAAATATCAAAATACGCAAGATTTAAGGGACAAATATGCTAAAAACCCTTTAAAAAGGCTGATGTTTTTTATCCATTGGAAAGGACTAAACATGCGTCGCGGAACATGGTTACGTCCGTCCTGATCGCTTAACCCCAAACTCGAAGAACCCAGGTATCCATCGAAGCCCTATAGCAGGAAAATAAAGAAAATTAAAAGGGTATAAAGGGTAGTGTGATTCGAACCCGGGCCTCCACCAAAGCAGCCGGTAGTGATTCAACCACCAAGGTGAGCACTAGAGCTCAAAATAAACACTTGTTGACAACGGGGTTTTTTTGTCCTTGGCCACGCTGTCAGGCCATTGGCTTTGAAAAAAGAGTGAGCGCTCTATCAAAGATTAAAAATTAAGATCTTCTGGGTTTTTTGGACGATTTTTAGTTAGATTCTCAATTGAATTACTTATCGAGTCATATGTGCAAGTCTTATCAGCAAGGAAAGCATCATCATGTTTTATCCTAAAGTTAATAAGAAAGAAATAAACTATTTGAACTTGTTCATTCTGATGAATGGAGATCATGTCATGTACAATCGAAGCTTGGTTTCAGATATTATATTATGTTGATGATTTCTCTGAAGTTACATGTATTTACTTAAATATCTATTTGAAGTTTTTTATCTTTAAGAGTTTTTGTTCTGAAATTAAAACACAATTTGATTTATCTATGTGAATATTAAATACTAATAATGCTAAGGAGTATTTTAGCTTGACTTTCACTAAGTTTATGATACATTCTGGTACAATACATCAATCATTATATTCATATACATAACAAATCAATCAATGCAAAAATAAGCATGAATTTTAAAGTAGCACGTATGCAGTAATTTCATATGAATGTTTCAAAATATTTTTAGGTCGATGCCGTTCTAATTGCAAGTAATCTAATTAATAAAATATTGATATCTGGTATTAACAATAAGATGTCATATTCGTTGCTATTTCCAAATGTTCCCTTGTTTCTCATTACTCCGTGCATTTTCAGGTGTGATGCTTTTTTCATAATTTGAGACATAATATGACCAAAGTTGATCCAATGTCACTAACGTGCATTTTTCTTGGCTATTCACATACAAAAAAGGAATAAATGCATGTTCATAAACTAGATAATTGTGTCTGCAATGTCACTTTTTTAAGTCTCTGTTATATTTTTCCTTAGTACACGCGTTAAATCCATGTCATTCAGACAATTGTATTTCTATATATGAGTTTCCTTTTTTTATAGACCTTCCGAATAAGGCAGCCATAAAAACTAACTCTATATGTCAAAAAATGGTATGCAACAAGGTTAATAAAAATAGCTGCAAGTGTAAACCAAATGTCTCAACACTCATGCCATTGTGCCAACTTTTGATGCCAACCCAACTCCTGCATTGCACATTCCTCCATCTTCCTTCATGACTAAGTCATGTAGTCCACCGAATCGTGATGTTCATATTGCATTCAGTGGTACTCATAGTTGCACTACTCATCCATTATATAAATCTGTATCCTTTGAATATCTTTCTCTTGGTTATCGTGCATTTCTCCATCTTCCTTCACGACTAAGTCATGTAGTCCACCGAATCTTGATGTTCATATTGCATTCAGTGGTACTCACAGTTGCACTACTCATCCATTACATAAATCTGTATCATTTGCATATCTTTCTCTTGGTTATCGTGCTTTCTATCTTCCATTGATGCTTACCCATTCTTAAGCCTTTGTCAAAAGCTATTGCACATCTAGGTTGGCAAACGGTAATGAAAGAGAAAATAACAATATTGGATGAAAAAGACTTAAGATCTGGTTCAGCTCCATTCTAGCTCCATTATATTACTAAGACTGGTGCAAGGTGTAAATAGATCATTATTATGAAACAACATCTTGATATCATATTGGTCGGTTGATATCTAGATTGGTAGTAAAATGTTACTATCGGTTATATAGTGTGGATTATTTGGATACATTCTCTGCAATAGCTAGGATGATTTTGGTACAACTACTTCGTTTGTTGCTACATATCACTAACCATCACACCAGCTAGACATCATGAATACATTCTTCATGGTATTCTTAATAATGAAGTATATATAAAGCAACCACTAAGATTTTTTGCTCAGAGCTGGATGGTTTGTTGGTTGAAGTGATTTCTGTACAGCAGGAAGCTATCTTTACAGTCATGGTTTGAAAGATTTGATGAAGTCATGTAGAATTTTGGAATGCAAAGAGTAAAGAAGGATTACTCATTTTTCTTTCCAGTGCATTAAAAAAGCATATGCTGTTGGTTATCTATGTTAAGTATATAATGATCATTAGAGATGATATTGAGTGGATCATAATATTGAAGTTGTACATGCATTGATACTCCCAGACTAAAGATCTTAAACTGATGTATTACTTGTTATAGATAGCTAGATCACAAGAAGAGATTGTGTTATCATAGAAAAATTATGCATCAGATATTCATACAGAGACCAAGCTATCTAAATGTCGATCAGTCAGCTCTCCTATGGATCTGAATTCAGTTGCTACCTACCTAATCAGAGGAGCTATTGGATAATCCTGATAATACCAGGTTCTCAACTCCTTTCATGAATTGTATAGTGTATGTGTTTCCTACACAACCTGTAATTAAAACTATAACCCCCAACCATCATCATGACTTCATAGTACTGGTGGATGGATTTTAATCTTGTCTCAGGAATTCAGGTTCAAATCTCATTGAGCATGCAATTAAAAAGCAGGATTAGAAAACCAATTGCAATAAGCAATATCCTTAATTTCGGCCCATGAAAAGAGCCTCAACCTCCATGGGCATGTTAGAATAAAGAAATTAAAACCCTCAATCCTCATCTTACATTCAGAGGTTTGGTGTATCGGTATGAACTTTAATGCAAATAAACTAACAGCGCCAATTGGCGCAGTGGTATGACTGTCCCTCCCTCGTGTGAGGTCGACGGTTCGAGCCCCAGGGTTTTCCGTTGAATCAAAAAAAATGCAAATAACCTTACCATCCTCACCAGAACTTTTACCATAATAACAGCAAATATAATTTTCTATGACACTATGACATCTCAGAATCCCTAAAGAAATAATATTCAAAAAAAGCATACCAATGAACACAGTCTCCCAGCTTTTTCTAATTGGGTAGGCTATATAAAATGATAATCCAAATGACAACAGCAAGGTATCTCTTATGATGGTAACGATGGAGTCAAGATCAGGTTACCATGATGGGCACATAATCTCCAATATCGAGCAAGCCAACACCTCTTGAGAACCACCTCCTCCTGAGAAGTACATGTCAAGGATGAACTTAAGTCATGATCGGGAAAATATCATACAAAGAAACAGTGGTACAAGTAACGGAAGCATACCATTTGTTCTTGATTCAACATCATTTTCTGTAGCATTATTCTAAGAGATTTAATTTCAGATTCTGCTCCTTGAAGTTGTTCACTTGGAAATGATGCCGCATCCTTTGTGCTCTATATGCAAAGCTAAGAGTTATTCCAATCTAAACAGTTCCAAGGGATTGACTTTTGCCAAGTAAAAACATTAAAATATGAACCTTTGATTCCCACCGAAGGGGTCCAATCTCTTCTCTTTTCGCGAAGCTATGTAGTTTTGAATCCTTCAAAACAGCCTGCAATAGAAATATATCAGTCAAATCCTTTGCTAACAAATTTAATTAGTTCTATCTTTTAGTTATAAAGACTAAAACAACTCAAAGTCCTCACATCCATGATATGTATTTACATGGACAAATCAGTGTCAAAAACTCTTAACATATATGAAATTTCATCCAATGCAAAAATTAATACTTAAGATTAAACGGGGAAAAAGAGCTGCAGCTCATATTTCTTTGAGCCAGCAGCTCAAAAGTATATGGTGGATCATCTAATGCTCTTCATGACTTTACTTCCTCAAACACATGTAAGTAATGTGTGGAATTTTTATGTCCATGAGTGAACTGCCGCAACCGTGGTTCTGTAGCTACCTGATGCACAGTTGAGAGACCTAGTCTCAAGAGTCAACATGATAAATACCTCATGGTAAGTAAATTGGTATAATTATGTGAATCTAGGTTGCACGGAAACAGGTACAAGGATCGGATAGTATACAATACTGATACACAGATATGCAAAAAAATCAAAAAAACCACCAGTATGTGATATTTTTAGAAGAATCGGATACGTGCATCTGGTATGAGTATTGGGCATGTACCTTTTAGAAGAATCGGTTGCATCATAGATGTGAATTGTAACAATGGGTTTGCCCATGTTTTCCAGATGTGTTTGAACCACAAGCTCATAGAAATACAAACCAGTGGCCCCTATTCCACATTCTAAGACATCATGACATACCATAATGAACCATAATAGTGGGCAAGTACACAATTCTCAGTTCATATTTCAAATATATAGCTCCATATGGTGACTTAGCTCAGATAGTTGAAATAGTCTCTTCCAATCTGCTCAAAGTTGGATTATAAACAAGTGAATACATGATTTTTTAAATATCCACCGTGTGCTCATTATCTTTGCATCCGCCTGTGTTGACCATTATAGATTATTACGATAAATGGAAGATTCTGTCCTATTTGTTCTGTTCATCTCCTCCTTTTACGAAGTAGAAGAGCATTTATGCCCTTAACCACCCTAAGTTACTGGAGCATTTCTAGACTAGTTGATTGTCTCTATTACATAGGAGGGCATCCTTGAATCACATGCATTTTTTTGACATGGCCCAATTGGTAAAATTCCTAAATTTACAGCATACTATAATTATGAAAGAGGCCCCTCGAATTTGACACGACGTCAATTCATACATAGGGCAGCAATTAAATACTATTAGAAAAAAAAAGAGCCACATTTTTTGGGAGGGTTCAGTCCCCTAAAAAAACTGGTTATAACCTATTGTGGCTTGCAGAAATTCAAATACATAAAATCTAATATAAAAAAGATTGAACATAAAAAATAAATAAAATTTTAGATAAATGAATATCTAATCAACCATGTCGCTAGGATTATATGCATCAAGCAATCATGGCAGAAGTTGTTTTGTAGAAGATAAGACAAATACATTCATGGTTACCTCCATGCATAGGTCCACAACAGGTTGACCTATACCAATTACGCCAAGCGCATACAATAATAGGTAAACGTCGAACCTATGTAATTCAGACACTTCTATAGGGAAACTGATAGGAATCACGCAAATCTGAACTTATATTGAATAAAACAGCGATAAAAAGATAGATTTGACTACAATTATATGGGCAACCACCCTCCCAAGATGCCAATAAGCGAGTACGTCCGTACTCTCCTAAAATCTCTCGAAGAACTCTCACAAAATATCAATAATAAGCCTTGAGAGATTAAAGACGGCTAGCCCTAGCTTAAGAATAACCCCCCCATCTAAAACAATTACAAGTTTGCCATTAAAATATTAATAAAGAGGGGTTCACGAAAACGCCCCTAGGGTTGCACGTGCGGCTGCCTATGCGCACGTGGCTGCTCGGTTTGGGTGTGGGTCCAGGTCCGCCTCCTGGTGTAGACTCGGGTCCCATCATTACTCCCCCCAAAGAGCCACCTTGTCCTCAAGGTGGAAGTCTGGAAATTGATGCGTCATCACTTCCATGGACTCACACGTGCTCTCGTGCTCGGGCAAATCCTTCCACTGGAGCAAAACCTTGAGCTCTCACGTGCTCCCTCTACGGGCCCCCTTCAGCTCCTCTGGCTCCAACTTCACCTCCATATCAGCTATCAACATCTTCGGAAGGGTGGGTGAAGGGGTGTGGTCTCCGATAGCCTGACGAAACTTTGAAACATGGAACACCGGGTGAATAACAAATCCTGGGGGTAAACGCAACCTATAAGCCATTAGTCACACTCTTGCCTCGACCTCGAAAGGTCCATAATATCGCAGCGCTAACTTCTCATTCCTCCTATGTGCCAATGATCTCTGCCTGTAGGGTCTCAGCTTCAAGTACATCATGTCTCCCAATGCGAATTGCACATCTCTGCGGTGTTGGTCTGCCCTCGTCTTCATTGCCTGCTGAGCCCTAGCCAGATGGAGCTTCAGCTCCTCCAAAATCTGATCCCTCTACGCCAAATACAGCTCCACATCTGAGACTGGTGTCGTCTCTTGTCCATAATGCAGTAAATGAGGAGGGTCTCGGCCATACAGAATCCTAAAAGGTGTTGTCTGAGCTGTAGTGTGATAAGATGTGTTATACCAGTACTTCGCCCACGCCAGCCAACGAGCCCACTCCTTAGGATTTTCTGAAATAAAGCACCGCAGATAAGTCTCTACACTCCTGTTGATGACCTCCGTCTGTCCATCGGTCTGCAAGTGGTACGCTGTGCTCCGTCTCAACACTGTCCCCTGAAGCCTTAAAAGCTCCTGCCAGAATCTACGAAGGAACACCTTGTTTCTACCAGAGACAATGGACTTTGGGGGCCCATGCAAGTGAATGACCTCTCTTACAAAAACCTCCACCACCGATATTGCGTTGTACGGATGCCGAAATGGTACAAAGTGCGCATACTTGCTGAGGCGGTTTACCACAACAAATATGATTGTATATCCTCCCGACTTCGGCAGTCCATCAATGAAGTCCATGGAGAGTTCCTCCCGCACTTGATCGGGCAAAGACAGCGGCCGTAGTAATCCTCCCGGGGGACATCGCCTGGTACTTGTGACGTTGACAAACGTCACACTCTGCAACCATCTTCGCCACGTCCTTCTTCATTCACTTCTAGTAGACCTCCCTTACCAGCCTCTGGTAGGTCTTAAGGACCCTAGGGTGCCCCCCTACTATGCTGTTGTGGAACTCCTGAAGTATGGTCGGTATATATGTCGAAGTCCTCGGCAGAACCAATCTCCCCCAATGCAGTAACTGTCCGTCCTGAATAGAATACCCTGGATACTCTGTAGATCCCTGCTATAGCACCACACGTATGCCTGCCAAGTCCTGGTCCTGCTCCACCTCCTGCTGCAATGGCTCCCAGTCCTGGAGCACTGAAACTGCCAGGGTCGCCAACTCTACCTCCTCCTCTCGCCGTGAAAGTGTGTCAGCCACCTTGTTCTCTAGCCTCGGACGATACTCAATCTTAAACATGTACCACATCAGCTTTTGCAGCCACTTCTGATGCTCATCTGCTACCATGCGCTGCTCTAATAAGTATTTGAGGCTCCGCTGATCTGTGCGCACCAGAAAAATCCTCCTCAACAAGTACGGCCTCCACTTCTGAATAGACAGGACAATGTCCATTAACTCCCTCTTGTAGACAGACCGCATCCTGGCTCCAGCGGTCAACACCTGACTGAAATATGCAATGAGCTGCTGATCCTGCATCATACTGCTCCCAGTCCACGTCCCGACGCGTTTGCCTCCATCACGAAGGGTCTGAAAAAGTCTGGCAATGCCAAAACTGGTACGATGGTCATGGCCTTTTTCAAGGCCTCAAACGCTGACGGCGCCTCCTCCCCCCATAAGAACTTGTCCTTCTTCAGTAGCTCAGTCAGTGGCCAAGCGATAGTCCCGTACCCCTGCACAAATCTGTGAAAGTATCCTGTCAAGCCCAAGAATTCCCACAGTCCCCTCAGAGAGGTGGGGCGCGACCAGTCTAGCATCGCCGCAATCTTGGATCTGTCCGCTGCCACCCCGTCTGCCAACACCACATGCCTCAGATATTGCATCTGTGGCTGTCCGAATAAGCATTTATTTCTGTTCGCGAATAGCTGATGGTACTGCATCTCCTCGAACACGACATGCAGGTGGTCCAAGTGCTCTTCCAAGGTACGACTGTAAACCAATATATCATCGAAAAAAATTAGTACAAATCGTTGCAGGTAAGGGCGGAATACCTTGTACATCAAAGCCTGAAAGTAGCGGTTGCGTTAGTCAAACCAAAAGGCATGACTAGAAACTCATAGTGACCATCATGCGTCCTGAATGTCGTCTTGGGCACATCCTCCCGCCGCATCCTGATCTGGTGATAGCCCGACTTAAGATCTATCTTGGTGAATAGGGTTGCCTCATGCAACTTGTCCAAGAGCTCATCAATAACCGGTATGGGAAACTTATCGGGAACTGTCTCCTTATTCAAGGCCATGTAGTCCACGCAGAAGGGCCAGCTCACATCCTTCATCTTCACTAACAGTACTAGACTGGAAAAGGAACTCACACTAGGCTGTATCACTCCCGCATGCACCATCTCTGTCATCATCCGCTCAATCATGTCCTTCTGATGTTGGGGGTAACGGTAGAGCCTCGCGCTGATGGGGGACAACCCCTCCCGTAGTACTATGTTGTGCTCGTGATCCCTCGACGGTGGGAGACCCCGGGGCTCCTGAAAGATCTCCTCAAACTGCCACATCAGCTGTTGTACCTCTCCTGGAATGGGCTGCTCTCCACTGGCCTCAACGCCTCCCTCTCCCGTCAGTGAATATAACTCCACCAAGTATCCTCCGCCCTCTCTCTGAATGGTCCTCACCATGGTTGAGACCAATACTCTGCAAAGGTTGGGGTCCCCCTGTAGTGTGACTGCTCTCCCCTCCTCATAAAACTCCATCCTGAGTAGTTTCCAATTCACCGTCATCTCCCCCAACGTCTGCAACCACGTCATTCCAATGATGACGTCGGTGCTCCCCAGGTCTAGAGGCAAAAAATCTGCGATCACATGTACCCCCTGTAATGTCAGCACCAGCCCTCTGCAAACCCCACGGATGCTCAACTTCTTTCTTGTCCCCATCATAACACTAAAACTCCCACAGTCTGTTAGTTGGAGCTCCTGATGGGCCACCACTCTCCTGAAAATGAAATTTTTAGTCGTCCCACTGTCAATAAGCATCGTCACCTCCTGGTCGCCGATATGCCCCCTCAACTTCATGATATGGTTCGGTGTGAACCCTACCACGGAGATAAGGGAAACCTCTGCTATGTCTAGCTGGTGGCTCTCAGACTCCTCCTCAACCTCAACAGTCTCATCCTCTACCTCAACCTCGTCCTCCTCATCCTCTAGCAGCAGTATCTGGAGCTTGCGCCCCACACATCTGTGGCCTAGTGTGAACCGCTCGTCGCAACGAAAGCATAGGCCCTTCTGCCGCTTCTCCCTCATCTCCGCGTCGGTCATCCGACTGAACTGTCCCCCAGACTTCCAGACTGCGGTGCACTGCTCTTCTTACTACTCTTCTCATTGGTAGCCGGATCTGCTCCCGTAATGGCTCTTCGCTGCCCTCGTGTCGCAGTCTGACTGCGAAAAACTGATCTACTCCAGCTACCCCTCGTCTTCCTCTCCTCCAACTGACAATCCTCCGTCATCTGAGCGTACTCCATGGCCTCCATCAGACTCTAAGGCTTCTGCATGCGCACCGCTGCTTGAATGGTAGCCTTCAGCCCCTTCATGAAGGTGCTCTCCATCGTCCTGTCACCTCGTGCACCTTTCCCGATAGGGCCTCGAATCTCTCTAGGTAGTCTCTCACTGTGCCCTCATGTCTGAGTAGCAGCTGCTCCCGCACGTTTCCTAAGTGGGGGTCCCTGAACTTCTCCACCATCTGATCCCTAATATCCTTCCACGATCGAAAAGGATGCCTCGTGTCCTTCCACTGAAACCAGACGAGTACCTTTCCATCCAGACAGATACCTGCTGCCTTCAGTTTCTGCCCCTCCGTCATGCATGAGACTCAGAAGAATCTCTCCGCTCTATAGATCCACGAGACTGGGTCCACCTCATCGAATACATGCATCTTCAACTTCCACAGCCTGTCCATATTGAATCCCTGATCCCCTCATCCCCCGCCATATCTAGGCTGATGGTAGTGCTGCCACCTCTCCTGATGTGTCTCGTATCCTCCCTGGGGTCCCCTCCACTGGTCTCCATGCCCCCCTCGAGGCCCCTCTCCTCGCCCACCTAGCCTCCAGTCTGGCCCCCATGCTCCTCCTGATAGCCTCTGTATCCTCCGTCGTGGTCCCTGGGGCGCCCCTCATAGGTGTAGGTTGGAGGACGCCCTCTTTCGTCGCCGTACCGAGGGTCGGGAGGGTCCCAAAAACCCCTGCCGTCATCATAGTACTCATGCCCCTCACCGGGCTCAAATCCACCGTCAAAACCACAAGCCGAGGCCTCTGAAAAGGGTGGAAAATCCCCCAAACCCTGCTACTGATCGTGCGGCGCTGCCCACCCCCTAGGGGGTTCGTCTGGTGTCGACGGGGTCCCCGTGGCCCAGCAGAGGGCCCGCGAGGCCCTATCGAGGAGCCTCGGGGCCCCAGCGGCCCTGCACAGGGGCCGCGGGGCCCTGCTGATGAATTTCGGGGCCCCTACGAACCTGCAGGGGGCCCGCGGGGTTCGCCGGAGGCCGGGCCCCATTTGTCGGGCCCAGGCGGGGCCAGGGGGTGCGCCGCCGCCCCCGCCTGACCTCCTGGGGGCCCCCGGGAGGCGGGAATTGCTCCTGCGACCCTCCTTCAGTTTGACGCGCGTCTTTGGAGCGGCGGCTAGGTTTTGCCGCCAACCCTCGCTGCTTCCTCCGCTTTCCGTCGTATGGCCTCTCGATAATCCATCATCCACGGCTCTTTGTCTTTATCATCGTCGTATTCCTCCTCCACGGGGACGTTCTTCGCATCAAAATCCTCCAATTTTTCCTTTTCCTTGACCAAAGGTGGCGCCTTTCCCGCTGATTTAGGGTTCACGTCCCCTTTTCCACCTTTTTCTGTGTTGGCCGCCAACTGAAAAATTAGTTGCGCGAATTGCTCATCGTTTTTCTCTTGCTTCGCCGCCACCTTTTAAATGGAAGCCGCCAATCTGTCAACGGAAGTCGTCAACTTCACCATTGATTCCTCGTGCCCCGCTAAAGTTTTCTTCACCCATTCGATCTCGCCATTGAATTTCTCCTCTAAAACCTCGAATGTGTCCTTTTGCCTTGTCGACGCCACCATGAATCGTTACATGCTCTGATACCAAATTGATAGGAATCACGCAAATCTGAACTTATATTGAATAAAACAGCGATAAAAAGATAGATTTGGCTACAATTATAGGGGCAACCACCCTCCCAAGACGCCGATAAACAAGGACGTCCGCACTCTCCTAAGATCTGCCGAAGATAATAAGACCTGAGAGATTAAAGACGGCTAGCCCTAGCTTAAGAATAAACCCCCCTCTAAAACAATTACAAGTTTCCCATTAAAATATTAATAAAGATGGGTTCACGAAAACGCCCATAGGATTGCACGTGCCGCTGCCCATGCACGCGGCTACTCGTTTGGGTGCGGGTCCGGGTCCGCCCCCTGGTGTAGACTCAGGTCCCATCAGAAACATGTGTGCCAAATATGCATATTATGTGTATTTTCTAGAATCTGTACTGGGTCGGTATGTCAGCTCCATGTCGCGTGGCACATATCTGTAAACATGCATCATATCATCGTAGGTGTCATTCGACACCAGCTTACAAAGACAATTTGCATAATACGGAAGACTTTGAGCTAATTAGAGAAAATACAAATATACACAAGCTACATTATGCAGCAACTGTAAGATATTTTTATTTTCCTTTTTCTTTTCTCTTTCAATTCCTCTTTCACCACTCTGCTGTGTTATGCAATTTTGGCCTATCAGGGGTGGTGTTTTCGTAATTTTACGTTTTCTCGAAGATTTTTCGTAATTTTCAGTTTCGGTTTATTTTTGCAATTTTGTACT
Source organism: Scilla litardierei (assembly GCA_030789695.1). Taxonomy (NCBI): domain Eukaryota; kingdom Viridiplantae; phylum Streptophyta; class Magnoliopsida; order Asparagales; family Asparagaceae; genus Scilla; species Scilla litardierei. The sequence goes on along the minus strand of CM061137.1, from coordinate 8,868,927 downwards.
TTCAGTTTATTATTTATATGTGGCTATGGGGATCAAAGAATGAGTGCGTCGAATCTTGAGAGAAGAAAACTTTTTATTGGTAGATTGCGGCTTCGTCTCGAATAGAAGCTTGGGAAAGCGGTCCACCTCTCGAACGTGACCAATGGAGAGCGAATTCCTCTCGAAAGATTTCACCTTTATCTTGTATCTTTTTCTATTTCAGTTTATATTAATAAAAATCACATCTTTCTTCCCCAAATCTTCTTTCCAACCCTAAAAATCACATCTTTCCACAAAAAATCACATCTTTTTACCAAAAATCGTAATGTTATCAATCAAAACCTTAGCCGATCCTATCAATTTGGTATCAGAGCCGTACAATCCTCCTGGCGGGAATAAGATCGAAGGAAAAATTTGAAACTCTGGAGGAAAAATACGACGGCAAAATTAAAGATCTGAGATCTATGGATGAACTCAGATTTGAGTTTAGGTCATTCGATAGAAGAAGCATCCAAGGCATCGTAGAAAAATTTGAAGCTCTCATGCCAGCCCTAACGGAACAAAGTGTGTCCTAGCATAACAAAGCGCGTCCATACAAACCCTAACTCAAGAGTTTACCAAGACATAGGCAGCAAAGAATTCAGATTTGGACAAAAAACCAAATCTAGGGCAAAACGGCAACTTTGACAACTCTTCAGAGAAGTGGAAGAAAAAGGCGGAAGACTGTGTCGAAAGATTCCTTGAGGATCTAGACGACTACTTCGAGGACGAGGAAAGCGGTGTGGAGAGTGGCAAACCCCGGTGTGGGCGTCTACAAGGCTGCTCAACTCCTGCCGATGCCCTACGGACCGCTACAACCCCTGCAGGGCCGGCAGCCCTCGCAAGGCACCTGCAAGCTGTCGCAACCCCGGCAGGGCTGGCAGCCCCCCAGGGCACCTACAAGGTCAACAACCCCTCCCCCCCACACCCACACCCACACACAGGGCCCCTGGGGTTGTCGCAGCCCCTGAAAGTCCCTTGCAAGGGCGGCAGCCCCATACAGGGCCCCTGCAGGCCGTCGCAGGTCCCATGCATGGTCGACAGCCCCCTGCAAGGCATTTTTTTCGGGCCGCCAAGGCCCTGCGGTGCCCTGGCTGGCCCGCCAGAGGTCCGTCGAGTGCATGTTGAAACATCCGGAGGTCTCATGGTTTCCGAGGGATCCGTCAAGACTCCAATAATGACTTTCAACTTCTTCCAGGACCTGAGGATGACTTCGAGGATTTCAAGGGTTTTGTGGTCCTCAGTATATGGTAGAGAAGCGACAACGCTGAGTACTTCTATCCTGGGAGGAGTTTCAGAGTGATTATGACGAGGACCATGTCTTTGAGGAGAATGTTGATCACTATACTTGGGAGAAGGATGACTGGGGAGACAATGGCAACAGCGGCGACGACCTTTTGTGGGGCTATGGATAATACAGACAGGTATGACATGACAGCTATTACCATCCTCCTTACTATAGACATAAAGGAGGACGAGTGGACCAGGAGCAACTTGGGGTTGATGGGAAAGTGAGAAAACTGAAGATGTCGATATTCAAGTAGGATGATCCTTATGGCTGGATCTATCGAGCTGAGAGATTCTTTACAGTGACATGCCTGACGAAGAGACAGAAACTGGAGGCGACTGGCGTCTGTTTCAAAAGGGAAACGATCTCTTGGTTTCTGTGGATAGAGCAGAGTCGACCTATGCACTCATGGGAGGAGCTCAAGGACTATTTGGCGGGCAGGTTTCAAGATACCCAAGGAGAAAATCTACAGAAGCAGTTGCCAGCACTCAAGCAGGAGGGATCCGTTTAGGAGTATAGAAAAAAATTTGAGGCACTCTTAGGACGAGACAGTGTCATACCAGATGAGACTTTGGAGTGGAGCTTCATAAAGGGACTTAAGCCAAACATTCGCATAGAGCTCCGCATTCATCGGCCTAGAGGATTGATGGAAAATATGGACTTGGCCTAGTTGGTCGAGGATCGTCTTACATAGAAACAGATGTCCAAGGAGGCTTGGAATAGATCCAATCTTCGCAGCCAGATACCAGTAGTGGGACAAAAGGCACTAGGAGACAGAGACCGGCCCAATAAGCAGAAGAACGATAAGTCACGACAAGAAAATCAGTACATACTCATGACAGATGCTAAGATGAGAGACAAGCGGGCGAAAGTCTTGTACTTCAACTGTGATGAAAAGTTCATCTTAGTGCATCGTTGTCGCAACCACGTTCTCCAGCTGTTGATAGCATATGAATATGATGAGGTGGAGGAAGAAGAGCAAGGAGACTAGCATCTTCACTTGGAATAGCATGTCCCACCTTGAGGACATAGTAGATTTTTGGGGGCGAAGTAATGATGTGCTTTGCAATTTTGGCTCATCAAGGGCATTTTCGTAATTTTCAGTTTTCTAGGGGGTTTTCTTAATTTTCACTTTTCTTTTTATTTTCGCAATTTTGTATTTTCGGTTTATTATTTATATATGGCTATAGGAATCAGAGAATGTGTGTGTCGAATCTTAAGAGAATAAAAATTTTAATTGGGAGATTCGTCTCAAATAGAAGCTTGAGATAGCTATACATCTCTCAAACGTGGCCCAGGGTGAGCGAGTTACTCTCGAAAGAACTCATATTTATCTTATATCTTTTCCTATTTCTGTTATATTAATCAAAATCCCATCTTTTTTTCACAACCCCTCTTTACAACCCAAAAAATCACATCTTTCCACCAAAAACCCTAATTTTATCAATCAACCTATCACATTCTCGATAAATCAAGAGATTTACATAATTCATCATCATTTTTTAAAATAAAATGACTAGAAATACATCGTACATTTTTGAAATCGGAGGCCTTAAATAATTAGAATCCTCGTGGATAGATATAGCTTAATGGTTATGTCCGTAATGTTAATTGATATTTTGCTACTTTAAGATATTGACAATATTGAACGCATGGCTAAAGTAAGATGCTTAAGGAGTTTAGGTTCTGGCATGGCAATAGTTCCCAAGTTAACATATATAAACAGGAGCTTGTGAGATAACCATCAGATAGGTTTTGCATTCCAACATTCGCAAGAAAGAAACTTTAATGTTGGACAAGCTATGGATGTTTAACAGTGATTTAAATATCGGTCGATACGGCCGATTTATCAGTCGATAAATCAGTATTGGCTCCATGCCGATACGATACATCGATATTTGACGATTTCCCAACCTATACGATATAGTGATATTCAACAGAAGAAAAAAAACCCGATAACCCTATTTATCGGTCAATAAGCCCGATATACCGGGCCGATATCAATCGATAAAGTCCATTACTGTGCAAGGCAGGTTTTAAAAAAATTAACGGGTTTAGATCGATTCAATCCAACCCCGTTTGAATTAAAACACTAATTAACGATGAAATCGCTGCAAAAATCCCGAGAGCAGCTCTCTCTCTCGCTGTGTCTCTCTGTCACTCTCTCTTCGCCACATGTGCTCGTCCGATGAAAGCTAAGGTTTTTGTACTTTGAATCTTTCGATTCTTTGACGTCCGACCTAAATTGGAGGCAAAATCAAATGAAAATGTAAATGTTTAATGTTTTTCGGCTTGATTCTTCAGTTTCTTTTCATTTTTAGGAAAATTTTCATTATTTATTTTTTCTCCTTCGATCTTCTTCTTATTCTTCGCTCTATTCTTTTTCTTCTTCTTAAGTTTATAAGACGCAGTGCAGGTTGCAGTCGCTTCTTCTTATTCTTCTCCTCCTCTGCGGCTACAACCGCTTCTTTTGGGCGGCTACTGTTGCTACTACTTTTTCTTCGATGTTATCATATATTTTTGGGTTGATACTTAAGATTTGTGACTTGTGAATGGATAATATTGTTGGGTTGAGGCTTGAGAAATATTTCGATGACGACATTATTCTGATAAAACCGTGTGATATATATATATATATATATATATAACTAATTCCAATTAATCTTTGTAGTCAATGAGACATGATTGGCAGCATATTGTCTTATTGAAGATATAACACTTGGATTGGTTGGTAGTTTATGCGTTCACTTGTATACTTGGATAACTTGGCTTAAATTCAATATTGGATAAAGGATATTGTCTCTTATCGGCTACCTGCTATCGCATAGTTCTGATTCTTGACTATAGAGATTGACACGAATATATTGATTGCCTTTAGGCTACAAATAGGTTCGTCTCCAAATTCCTGAATATATGATATGTTCATATAAATTCTACAATTATTTACAGTCATGAGTCATGATATGTTTTAAATCATTTAAATATTTTTATATTTTATATTTTAATTTAATAATTTTTCATTGTTTATCCTCTATGATAGTAGATTTTGAAAATGTCTTCTGAAGCATCTAGCAATGCATCATCCGTCATGAGAAACAAATTTTTAGGATACATGGAGAAGTTTGCATCTAATAAAGTGAGGTGTAAGTTGTGTGAGCATGTCATGAGCGGCGGTATTAGCAGTTATAAGACACATCTTGCAGGAAAGAGAGAAAATGTCGCTTCTTGCACAAAAGTACCTGAGGAGGTTAGGATAAAGGCCAATATTGCATTACAAGCCACACAGTCAGATGAATGAATCAAAGCTTCAAGCTCTTAAAGAAGAGGTTGTAATTGGAGATGAAGATGTTGAAGTGGAGTCCTCTCATGAAGCAAGTCAAGGTCCTGAAAGTCTAAGATTCAGAAGACCGATAGACTTGCATGTCAAGGTCCTGAAAGTCTAAGATTCAGAAGACCGATAGACATGCATGTGCATGTTTAAGACACGAGCATGATGGAGCAACTGAAAAAGGAGAAAGGAAAAGGGGTGCAAACCACCCTTCAGGAACACAGAAAGAAGAAGAAAAGAGAAGATGTGTGCAAATGGATCGCACGATATATTTTCATGGAAGATTATCATTCTCTTTGGTGGAGCACTCGTCTTTAAAGCAGATGTTGCATGTTGTGTGCAAATGTTGACCGAATTTGAAAGTTCCTACATTATATAAGATACGCTGAGAAATCTCTTCATAAGGAATTAGCTTCTGAGAAGGAAAAGTTGAAAGCTTTTCTAGAGACATGTACACTGCATGGTTGCAGTCTTATACCATATTGTTGACTTGAAAAACACCCTAGAGGAGAGGTGAATAGGATGTATGGCACAAATAAAAAATATACAAGCAGCGAGATAATGCAAAGCACGCAAAGCACAGATTTTTTACAGAGTGGCTCCCCGCCTAGGCTTCCCGCCTTTGCTCCGACCGCTCTCTGAGGATATATCCCTTTTATTACCAAAAAGAAAACTTGATCAACCTTGCAAGTGATGATCGAACTGTACAAGAATAACACAAGAAATTGTACGCCCAATGGTAACCTCTGAATGAAGATATTCAAAAATACAACTCACGTTAAAAATAATGACCTGATTTAATACGGAGATTAAAATCAGAATAATGTCATCATAGCGTAGAGCACAAAGTTATGATCATCCTGGCAAAAATGGTTCGTCAATCTGAGCTATGTAGAAAAAGTTATGTATTTTTCAGTGTCGCCCGTAGAACACCTTCTTATAACTTGATGAACTATTTGAAGCTTGGATGGATGAAGGACTTTCGACTAGCTTGGATGGAGATCTCTTTGTTTGGCCGGCTAGATAATATTTCCGGGGGAAGGCCTCTCTATTTATAGGAGAATTCTTCAAATAGAAATCCAATTTCTCCTCAAATAGAACTCTAATTCTTCAATTAAAACTCCACTATCTCCAATATTATTTCCCTTTGATTTGAATATCTTCCATTAATTGAAAACCTGAAAGGAATTGGTCTTCGACATCAATTAGAACTCCTAGCCAACATAGAAAGTCAAATCTGGGCGTTTAATTGGTCAAACTGGTCAAACCTAGGCCAATCTGGATTTCAGCCTATATGGCACGGCCGTGTTGCCAGTTGCACATCCGTGTCAAAGGAACAGTAGTATGTATAGGATTTTCGCACCCTGTGAGCAACAAGCTGCACAGCCGTGTTGGCTGAGCGCACGGTCGTGTCGGCTCCTGCAGGAAAACACTCATAATTATTGTTTCATCTGCACGGCCGTGTTAACTCTCACACGACTGTGTCACTTTGGCACTTGCATGGCTAATACGCACGGCCGTATTGGCTGATATGTACCGTCGTGTCAAACTTATTTTGCACATTATAACTCCGTGTGACCTTATTTCAACCTGAAACTCACTAAATGGACTTATTAGAGCCATGACTTGTTTGACATCATCAAAATTAAGTTTGAACCCTAGTTGGTGAGCTAACCTAGGCCAACAATCTCCGTCTTTCTATGATGGCAAACAAGCATAAAAAATTAAGATGAATAGTACAGAGCTATATCGAAAATATGCACAAGATTATGAACACAATACAACGCTCTCCTTATTTATGTGCTCTCATTAAATATGTGACATTATCGCCATAAGTCCATGCATTCATGCATATCTCAACTTTTATATCTGTATCTCCACCTTTTTTGTTATGGCAAACAAGCATAGAAAACTAAGATAAATGGTACAAACCTATGTCGAAAACATGCACAAGATGAAGAACATGAAATAATGCTTCCCTTGCTCTCATGAAATATGTGACACGCTCCCCCTTAGTCCATGCATCCTTGCTCTCAACTTTTCTCTCCCCTCCCCCCTTTGACATCATGCAAAAAATTTAGGCATGCGTCTATCAACATTTTTCATGCTCCCCCTAAATTCATACATCAATCTTCTTTCTCAACCTTTTGACATCAATCGAAAAGGATAATCATGAACAATAGAATATCATCAACTCCATTGAAATTGTTAAGCAAGAGATATGAAACAAAATTAACATATCGAAGAAACACGAAATTGATAATGACACGTTCATATCAATATGTACTCCCCACAAACTCAAGATATACACAACGTTACGAATCATCGAAAGCATAGCTCAAATATAAAAAGAAGATATCATCAAATAACTTACTTAAATCATTGGTACATGCTTAGAGAACCAAAAAATCAAACCCATAAATTGTCTTTAAACAAATTTTTCTATATTCATCTCGTTGGAATAACTATCAAGCATGATGTAGGGAGACAATAAACATAGGATACCATGATGTTAAATTTCGGATCCTTCAGAGTTAAGGTACACTAACGGGTTACTTCATCTACCACATGTCATACGCATTACTCAACAAACCTCTGAAATCTAGTTAATAGCTGTCGTTATCAAAAATATTGTTAGACTTGAAAAACCCTAGAGGAAAGGTGAATATGGTGTATGGCACAAATAAAAAAAATACAAGTAGCGAAATAATGCAAAGCACACAACGCACAGATTTTTAACAGTGGCTCCCCACCAAGGCTCCCCGCCTCTGCTCCGAACTCTCCCTGAGGATTTACACTTTTATTACCAAAAGGAAAACTTGATCACACTTACGGGTAGTGATCGAACCGTACATGAATAACACAAGAAATTGTACGACCAATGATAGCCTCTGTATGAAGCTATTCAAAAATACAACTCACACTAAAAATAATGAAAAATGATTTAATACAGAGATTAAAATCAAAATAATATTACTGTATCTTAAAGCGTGGAGTTGTGATCGTCTTGGCAAAAACAGTTCGTCAATCTTAGCTCTGTGTAAAAGGTTATGTACTTTTCAGTGTCATCCGTAGAACTCCTTCCACTAACTTGATGAATTATTTGAAGCTTGGATAGACTGAAGAGGATTTTCGGCTAGCTTGGATGGAGATCTCTATGTTTGGCTGGCTAGATGAATTTCCGAGGGGAAGGCCTCTCTCTATTTATAGGAGAATAAAGCTCTTGAAATAGAACTCCAATTCCTCTTCAAATAGAACTCTAATTGTTTAATTAAAATTCCTAATCTTCAATAAAAATCCCTTTGATTTGAATATATTCCTTTAATTGAAAACCTCAAAGGAATTGATCTTTAACATTAATTAGAACTCCTAGCCAACATAGAGAGTTAAATCTGGGCGTTTGATTGGTCAATCTGGATTTTGGCATGTATGGCACAGCCGTGTTGCCAGTTGCACGGCCGTGTCAAAGGAACAGTAGCATGTTCAAGATTTTCGCACCATGTGGCATGGTCGTGCAGCAAGCTGCACAGCCGTGTAGGTACTGTGCATGAAATAACCATATCTTCTGTTTACTTTGCACGGTCGTGTTAGTTGAGCACACGGTTGTGTCGGCTCCTGTAGGAAAATTCTCAAAGTCATTGTTTCATTTGCACGGTCATGTTAGCTCCCACACAGCCGTGTCACTTTGGCACTTGCATGGTACTTGCATGGCTAATACGCACAGCCATGTTGGCTGATACGCATAGCCGTGCCAAACACTGTTTTAACATTATGACTCTGTTTGTCCTCCTTTTGACCTGAAACTCACTAGATGAACTTATTATTTGAGCAATAAGAATGTTTGGCATCATCAAAATTAAATTTGGACCTTAGTTAGTGAGCTAACTTAGGCCAACAAGACTGACAGGAGGGTAAGAGCATAATGAACATTGTTATTCATGCTTATGCTGGAACGATATTCTAGGATTCTGAAAACACACCTAATAATGTATATGATGTCAGATATATTTATAATCTGGTAAATGCAAGAGTTGAGAAGTTGGGAGAATAATTTGTCATTCAAATAGTGACCGACAATACATCAAACAATATGACTGCAATGAAGTCGTTAGCTGTAAGACGTCCCTCTATTTTCGGGACTTCCTGTGTTGCACAAACATTGAACCTCTTATTGCAGGATATTGAAAAGTTAAAGCTTATCCGTAATGCAATTTTAGATGCAAAGGTCATCACAGTCTACATATATGCTCAAACTATCTTGCTTGCCATGATAAGGGAAAAGATTGAGTACGACCAGGTGTTACCCACTTTGCTACAGTATTTTTGTCATTACAAAGCTTATAGAAGAAGTCCAAATTGAAGGCTTTTGGCAACTCCACCGAATAGGAGTTTAAGTTCTACAGTACTGCTCAAGCAAGACGTGTCTAAATCAAATATCTTATATCTAATTTCAATTTGTTATTTGATTCACATATTATTGCAATTAAAAGTTAAATAACTAATTGATGTTTTTGATTAAATTTGTCCTTTGTAGGTATACATCATCATCAATACCGTTCATTTTGGAAGAATGTGACAATGGCATTAAAAAATTTGATCATATCGTCAATTTTCTCGAAGTGCAGATAGTGACACTCCATCAATGGGTTGGTTGTATAGAGACATGGACATGTGCAAGAAGGAGATCACCTGAATTTGAAGCATGATGACAAAAAATATATTCATGCTAATTGATAACCAATAGAAGGATAAGCTGATGACCCATTTGCAAATGGCGGGTCATTTGTTGAACCAGTATTTTTATTATTAAAGATGGGATGTTATTGATGGAGATGGTGTCTTTGCAGATGGATTCACAGAGTGCATGTTTAGGATGTATGCCAATGACCCTGAAATGCAAGACAAAATTAACTTCTAGCTGTCACTATATCAAAACCAAAGCGTATCTTTTGGTAGAGAAGTAACACAAAGCAAGCTAAAAATCCTACACTTGATCCAAATATAGCTTAAAAACTAATATCAATTTCATATTCCTATTATAGCAGTTTATGAATTTTAAAGTTTAAACTATAAGAAATTTGAATATGATTTTTTATTTTTAGTTAATTGGTGGCTTCTACACAGTGGCACGCGCACCTGATTTGAAGAAGATGGCATGCGAATTTTGATGTTGACTACTTGGTCAGGAGGTTGTGAAAGAAATTAGCATATTTTTCATTTAAATAAATTTTCTTTTATATCATCCATTAACCATATACATATTTCTCATTGTGTCCGATTGGTTATTGTATTTTCATTAATAAATTCACATGAATGGAAGGAATAAACTAAGTACCGATAAATTGAAAGACTTAGTAAATGACAAATTCAATACCCAGCTAACAGAAAGATTTGAGAGCAGAAACACCAACATTTTATATGCTCGTTCCATTAAGGAGGACAATGTAGACAAATGGATGTCTCAAAATCAGATGATACTTCCACTGCTTCAAATGACGATGATGATGATGATGAAGTCTTTCCTGACGAAAGGCTGACATAGTGACAAGTTAAAGAAGTGATGTGGGCTGATCCAATGTTAAGTGCTAGTAAAAGATTAAAGACTATAAAGAAAAAAGTCATCTGCATCATCATTAGAGAAGCGGAATGGGATGAAGCAAATGCTTGAGGAGTATGAAACTTTAGGTTCTGATTCATGGATCTATTCTGAGTCATCTGCTTCAGATAGTTCTGATTCTGATGCGAAAGCAGTGGAATATGCTGAAACATTCGTCCAAGAGACGTGTGCAAAATGAACTTGTTACCTCATGTAAGATAAGTCGCTCTTTCTGATAATCTTTTTATTCATTTTTTATTCATGTACTACGTAAGTTTTAATATTTTGTTAATTTGTAGACTTGTAGTATTACATACTCGTATATTTGTGTTAGCAGTTACTTAATGCATTTATCGTAACTTTATGTGATCCTATTGATGATATTTTTTTAATATGAACAATAATGGATATTTATGATATTATAATTGTATATTTATCATGTCTGATATGAGCAACCGATATTTGTGTCTCTCCGATTTATCCATCGTTATCCGATATCTGATATCTGATATGACCAATTCAATACAATACCGATATCTAATATTTAAAACCTTGATGCTTAGTATCTTCTGCTATTTAGAACTTGTTTTTAAATTCTTCTATTTTAGTCTATTTTAATAGATTGCACATGCCAGCATGTAGGTCTACTGGACTTCTACAGCTTTCTTTTATTGTTTTATTTAATTTTCTTTATTTTATTTTAGCACATGATGTGCTCGCAGATTTAGGCAATAAATAATCATTGTATCATAACTTTTGAGATCATATAGTTTAAAAAGAGAAATGAAGGAAGCGCTAGTTTCATGCTAACATGCAATGTGCTTTGAGTTGGTGAGTAGGTAAACATCCTAATAGGCTCAAATCAAACCCTCTTCACTAGTGATTAGCAAGAGCTAGTGATTTATCATCAAGGTGTGAGATCTGAACACTTGTCTATATTTTCTTTTATCAACCCCCTGATTCTTCACCAAAATCCATCATACCCCTAAATCATCCACTGAAAGCCCCACCACATAACCCCTAGATCCACTTCCACTTCCGCATTCCCATTGAAGTGTAAGCACATAGCAAGCTTATATACTATACAGATTTTTGTACGTTTACTCACAACACATTAGACCATAAGTAAGTTCCTATCTGACAAATAAAAAGGTTTATTTTATAGGGGAGCATGTTCACAACAATACATTAATAGACATACACACTAAGTGTTTGACAATGCATACATAACTATGTCCAGTATATCCTGCTACATAAAAAATAGGGATTAGTTACCTCTCTTTTCGGTAGGGATGCTTCTTTTTTGGGTTCTTCCTTCCTGAAAATGATGCAAAATGCAAACTATCATATTTGCATAGTAACCAACTCAAAAAACATTGCAGCTAAATATAGAGCTTGCCTGCTTGAAAAAACTTCCAAAGGCACAACTTCGCCATGCAATGCAACCTAAAATGGCAAAAAAAAGTGGTCAATTGTCTAAACTACTAAAAAACATACTAGCAATTACTCTAAATATCAGCAATACATTGGCAGTATCGGCCAATATATCAGAAAATACTCCTGGTCGTTACAATATGTCTCTTTTCAATCCGGGTATCATTTTAAGGCAAATATCGGTGCAATATCAATATCGGCCAATAGTATGATATCAAATATTGGCCGATTCTTATTTTCGTTGTGTTTCTTGGTTACTGACACAAATGACAAGGCAATTCAAACCTGACCAACAACCTGCTATATAAGTTTGAGGATAGAGAGGGGAAGGAAGCAAACCCATGGATAGCTCTTGCTTTGCTTCTCTCTTTGCAAGCGGTCACTTCCAGCCTGACTAGCATGTGTGCAACGTGGGACAACATGACAGCAAGTTCACAGGTGACTAACGATACTTTAAAGAAGCTTTGGATATTTATCTTCTCTCAAAAAAATTTACATTTCTTTGTTAATTCAAATTATACATTAAACTAAATCAATTTATCAATTATTTCTTTTAAGTAAAATTTTTTCAAGGGTTTTGAAGTTGTCCTACAAATGGTTTTTAGACTAGGAGGAAATCTTTTGCTTAATAATGAAATACTCGAGACTACAGACTCATGTTGAACTTACTATGATTTTTTCATATTAATTTTTTTCCTTTGGGGATTTTTGTTGACATATCAGACCTTGTTGGAGATGTGTGAAATAGTAAAATTAAAATCTTTAACTATTCTTAGAATTATAGAATGTTAGACTATAAACATCCAGTGTACCATGTTCTCTCAATTAATTTATTGGAGCTTTTGAATTGTTTTATGGTTTCATAATCTACAAATGGTTCTTTTTATGCTTGTGTTACTTCAGTTACAATTTCTGCTCAATCACCTAATTTTCCCTAAATTCTAGAAGGAAACAGCTCATAATTTTTCCTGAAAATCTGATGAGAAATTGCTTCAGATCCTGAGCTCAACTGATTGATTTGATGCATTTCAACTTTTAAATTACATGACATTAGGGAAAATGCATCTCTTTTGAAAATTTATGTTGTGTTGGAAAGATGAAATCAATTGAGTCATTGAGCCAAATAGATGAACCATTTGTATTAAATTTGAGAAAAGTACAGTGCAAGTAAACTTACTAGAGAAAATAGTAATTGCTGTAGATAAGAGAAGTCTGAATGTTGCTCTTTGTCATTTTTATTCTTGTCATTTCTATTGAGTCCAAGAAGCCGGCCCCAAATTTTTCGGATGAAGGCTAAGATGATGATGATGATGATGAATGATGATGAAAATTAAAACGTGGATGATGTTGCACCTAGTGGTACCATGTAAAATCAATCTATACTATGAAATAGCAGTTTTACAACCTAAGCATGCTTTCCATAAGTTTGCTTGATTTATATATAGTTAGATAAGTATATGGCATGAATTTTTATCATCTGATATAGTACCCTACTATTTAGTATATATCCCCGTCAAATCCACAAAATCCAGGAAATCCGCCATCCGAAATTCTATTGTCCAAGCCAATACCAGTCCAATATCTGCTATTTAGAAAAGTGGATCTAGCTAGAATAATAAAACCAACATTTGAACTTCCCTATCACTACAAAAAGGACATGGACAATAATGTCCGGGTAAGTTGACATGCATCAATCAACTAATTAGGGCAAGCAACATATGCACTAGCAGTGGTTATGAGCATGGAAAAAGTATTTAAGCAGGATAAAGGCAACATGGAAGTGAAGAAAAATTAACTTTATTCTACCTGGCTATAGGCTGTATTTATAAATAGGAATTATACTTTCAAGTTCTATAGGCTGTATTTATAAATAGGAATTATACTTTCAAGTTTAGAAATAAAAATAACTTTTAGTTCAGGAACAACGAATTATTGTTTATAGTTTAGAAATGGGAGTAGAATAAGATTTGTGACCATATTGTGTTTTCTCATATATAAATGACTCCAATATGTCAGTTTGGGTTGTGACCTTTATTGAGATATTGAGTCCCACCCCGTATAGCTTTTGATGATGAGCAAACATGTCATCTAACATCTATGAGTGCAGAAAAAATAACTTAAGACAAATCAAGAAGTACTCAAAGCTAGGAATGAGTTCAACAAGATCAAAGGAAACTAGACAGAAGCTTGGAGTATGAAGCATGCATCAATGGACTTCTATATAATAATTTTATCTTTGACGTAACTTTTTATTTCTCGGCGTAGCTTGTTAAAGTCATGCTTGAAGCTCTCTCACACACTTAGGATTTCTTTAAAAATATTTTTAAAATGCTTCAAAAATGTTTTAAAATCATTTCCTTATCTTTAGATCACGTATCATCTATATTATAAAACATGGATGTTATCCTGGGTTATTGGATAAGAGATATTGGATAAGGGTTTGAATTGTATTTGGGGTATAAAAATGAGGGATGTTATCATGAGTTTTTGGATAAGAGAAATTGGATAAGTGTTGGAGTTGTATTTGGTGTATAAAAATGAGAGATGTTATCATGAGTTTTTGGATAAGAGATATTGGATAAGAGAAATTGGATAAGTTTTGAGGGGAAACTTGGGGGGAACATTTGATTTAGCTTGAAAACTAATAAGTTTGAAATTTGTATTTGGGGAGAAATACGCTACTGACTTTGGGGGACCCCTCTCTCTCTCTCGGCCCCCCTCCTCCCCAAAACCCTCTCTCTCTCTCTCTCTCTCTCTCGGCCCCCTCCACCCTAAAACCCGTTGATCAATCTGAAGATGCGCCATCGATATGAAGGGAACGAGGAAAAAAGGCACGGATCTGAATGGAACGAGGAAAATAGGCGCTGATCTGGAGGGAAAGAGGCGCCATCGATCTGAAGGCTTTGGAAATGGACATTCGTCCTTGAATCGGACCTGAAGAAGTTGTAGTCCACCGTCGATCTGAAGAACACCGAAAAGCTTCGATTTTTAATTGAGATCTCAATGAGGAAAGTGATTTACTTGATCTCCTTTCCAATTGAATCTCCAGGTTTTCATCTTGCCATCGGTTGTTTTGGATTGGTGATCAACTGTGATATGGGTATAATTTTTGGATTGGGATTTTGCAGATTGCGGATGAGTGCGGATTTTGCAGAGTACGGATGGGTCCACTGCAGTTCTTATAAACTGCTCTGTAGTGCCAAGCTGGGAAGGTTTGCTATATAATCGAAGCTGCAGTTCTTCTTCAGTTGTTGGTGCCATTCTAATCAATATGTAAAGTAACTCTGCTGGAAGCTCATTTCCTGGTAAAAAAAGGATAATACAGTTGTACTAAAACAGTGATGAATGTTAATATTGGGAAGTAATGTAGAGATATTTCCATAGGTTTTTCTTGAAAATTAGTTAGACAAATAATACCAGGATAGATAAATGGGAAAATCATATTTAATCTTTTACCACATGTGCAAAGGAAACACAAAGCTATTACAGGACTCATGCACACAAATATAAAAAAGAAAAAATAATAAAAAGAAGAAGAGAACAATATATGTTTGTAAGCTGCACATGTGGCACCTATGTGAACTACAAAATGAATACTCTTGCATAAACATATAAACATAGTAATATGAGAATACCCTCCACAAGTGCTTCACAAACATCCTCTGACTTCACATTCATTGCCTACAAAGAAATAGCCAAGTTCTGTGACTTTTTGCCTCAAGAATCCTGACAAATTGAGCAGTAACATCCTTGCCTGATAATACCTTCTTTCCTGCTGGGGTTTTATCAGTGTAACCAAATAGGTTTTCTATAATCTCCTCATCAAACCCGCAGATTCAAAAGCATCTATTTAGTTCACAGAATCCATCAGTTTAACTCACTCACTGATATGATGGTTTCAGTTGGATTTCATATAATCTGTTATGACAATTTTCATGACTCCATGTCTTCGGTAATTGATTCTGGGTCTGTCTCGGGGTCAATGTACAGAACATATAAGTTGCTATGGCTTGATCTGAAAGGCTACATATTCTGCCTCCCTCTGACGGGGCAATGCAATCCAAAATAATTCATACAACATTGGATTTGTACAGATGGTAATAAGATATGATATAATTAATAAATCAAATTTGCTTTATTATTTCTGTAAACTAGAATGCATATACGAAGATTGGGTTTGTGTTCATCTTCTTTGTAGGGCATATGTCTCAAGCTATGAGGATATGTATACTCGGGCTGACCCCTTATCAGTTTTTCACCATGGATGAGCTTGATGCGGAACGAATGGATTTGACCTCTCAAATTTGATCTCCGATGGTCCTATGGGCAGGTAAAATTGTTTCAATTTTGTCTACGTAATTGAAACATAGTTTAGGATTTGTTATCAATTGTAAGAAATATTTTGATCTTAAGAGTTTAGTTGGGTATCAGAGCAATCCAATATTTTTTAAATTAAACTATCTTATCTTACTTGAGGTTACAACTTGAGATTTTTTAAATTAAAAAAATCTAGGATCAACTTGAGGTTCCAAGCTTAATAACTCATCATACTCAGATTTTTGGGTTTCCAGTTGTCCAACTGTGATATTTCTCCCTGGCACAGCACTTTATAATAAGCATTAAGATGCATCTAGCAAGATATCTTGCTCAAACATATTGTTTATATTATTATTATTTTTAAGAATTATGAGACATATCTAAACATAACCATATAATCTCATAAAAATTGAAATTGGTATTGAAATTGGATGAGCTTGACGACGCAACGAATGTATTCGACCCCTCAAATTTGATCTCTGATGGTCTTATGGGCAGGTAAAGTTGTTTCAATTTTTTCTACGTAATTGAAACTTAGTTTAGGATTTGTTATCAATTGTAAGAAATATTTTGATCTTAAGAGTTTAGTTGGGTATCAGAGCAATCCGATATTTTTTAAATTAAAATATCTCAGCATACTTGAGGTTCCAACTTGATATTTTTAAACTGTTGTATGCTCATGTCATAAATATGTATAAGAACATGACATGTATTCTATCTAAACTGCCATGTTTAACAGTTTTCTGATAAATTTGTTTATTGCAGAGTCTAAAATCTAGAGGAATACGTTTTCTTGGACGAGATGAAGAGAGTTTGGCTCCAATATTTACCCCAGCACGATCAGTTTCAGAGACAGAATCATATGCTAGGCAGACTCAATTCGATGCACCAGCCCAACATTATACTGCTGAGCAAACAAAGGAAGCATTTGATGTTGCACAGAACATCATTGAACTTCTTTCAACTGTTCTATCCTCTTCTCCACAACAAGATGTCTTACAGGTAATGAGATGTTATTTCATTAAATTATTTAGCATGGCTAATTTGATTCTGACATGTAACCAGCTGTTTAATTTAGGCACTACTTTGCTTTTATATAATGGCAATGCTGTTTATCATTGTGATTTTGGTTCACTTTATTTGAATTGCTTGCTTTAATAGGAAGAGAGGAATATTCATGAAATTTGTTCACACAGCTACGTCCTTATAGGATATTATGGCTATATCTTTTATATAACACATACTAATAATGTGTTTCAATGTTCATTTTAACTAATGCTTCATGGCTGTCTGAGAGATTTCTTTAAAGAAGTAAAACATGAACTTTAATTTTCTGTTTTCAATAAAATCTTTTTTACTTGGTGATTAAACTGCATGTACGGTAAAAATGAGTATGTAGATAAAATCTACTTATTCATCGTCTATTAAACATTGATAGACTTGGGATGTTACAACTTTTAATGTCGTCTGTTTTCAATTCTTTCCATTTATAATGTCGTTTGAATTAAGCATACAATCAAATTGATGGAAATTAGCAAATCTGGCAATTAAATGGTGAAATCTCTATCTGCTCTTTGATTTAATTGGTAACTAAATGACAATTAAATTATCAAATCTGGCAACTAATCTGGCTATCAAATTATTTCCATTTATAATGCCATTTGAATTAAGCATGTAATCAAATTGATGGAAATTAGGAAATCTGGCACTTAAATTGTTAAATCTCTATATGCTGTTTGATTTAATTGGAAATTAAATGGCAATTAAATTAGCAAATCTGGCAATTAATCTGGCAATCAAATTCTTTCCATTTATACTGCCGTTTGAATTAAACATGTAATCAAATTCTTTCCATCTATCCGAAACTGACATATAAAATTTTTTTCCAGACAATACATTTAAGTTTATATTCCTTCTTGAGACAATGCATGCAATCAAATTCATTCAAATGGCAATCAAATTCTTTCCCTCAATGCTTTTTCGTGAATTTGCCAAGAATTTGATTACATGAATATATACAAATAATGGGAAAGAATTAAATTATATGAATATATACAAAAAGCCATGCATTTTCCTTTCACTACCAAATAATTTCAAAAGGAAAGAAAATGAAGACTTAAATAAATGGAAAGAATTTGATTGCATGGCTCTTTGTATATAACCATGTAATTCGGTTTCCCTCAAATGAAAATTTGATTGCCGTGCATTCTTGAGTTGTAGCAATTTTATCTAAGTCCATTCATGCTCTTACTCAGAATTTAGTATAGATCTCAGCTTTGTGTACAGATCAAGAATTCCAGCCGTGTGATCAGAAAAAAAGAGGGAGAAAATGCAAAATATATTACATTCCATCTTGAGTGATTCAAATTTTTAGAGCTGTGAACTAAAACCCATTCAAATTTCCTGTGTTTTCTATGTTTCCCCCGAGAGTTCAACGTTTGAATGTGTACTTGAATGGGTTTTAATTCACAGCTTTATAAATTTTGAATGTGTTGTCATTTTCTAGATCAGTGAATTAAATTTGTTTGAATGGGGTTTTGAATGGGTTTTAGTTCACAGCTCTAAATATTTTGAATGTGTTGTCATTTTCTAGATCAATGAATTAAATTTTCTTCATGGGTTTTTTTGTTGTTATACTGCTAATACTTAGTTGAGATTTCCCTTCACTAACATTTTAATTGATATCAAATAATTTTTTATTTCTATTATGTAGAAGATTAATTCGCATAGATTAATTCCATAATCTAGCACTGAAAGAACCAGTCCATTATTTTGCATGGGAAGTGAATGGTAGGAAGCTTAATACGAGCCACAGTTTTGGGATAAAGATATTACATTAAGCTGCAATGTTGAGCAGGAGGCTAATAAATCCATGTGCAGAATAACATGATTCATGTAAAAGTGCCCCGAAAGTTCTGTATTAAGGCTTTGTTGTTATTGATTATCATGTAACATTGGACAATAGATGCATGCCGCCTTATGAGCTTCCTCTACCCGAGCTCCTATTTTTATACCGTTCTATTATTATGCTTTTTGTTCCTTCTTATATTATGTATGATTCTTAAACTTACATCTAATTGCGATAGCTAAGCTTTTCTTTGTATCTTAAATAAATCTCTATCTAAAAAAATTTCAACTCCTTTTTCTCATTTTGGTTATAGTTCTGTTTCTTTTTTCTTCTTTCTTTGCTTTTGTGCTATTGATTTAGGGTTTGGAGGCCTCGACGGCAACAAGGAAAACTGGCTGGAATTTAATCTCCGTGTATTCTATTGAGCTCGCTTTTGAATGTAAGCAAATTTTTTGTTACAAATTTTAGATTATTTAGTAAAAACTTTTGATTCTTTCGACATGCTTGATAATAATGCTGATGGATTTTTGATGTTATTAGTTGAGCTGGACAAGCCTTCTTATTGTAATCTCAATGTCGTTAACAACAACGAAAATCATGTTGCATTCAAGGTTTGCAAAAAACATAATCTCATTTTAAAAATTTTCCACCCAGTTTTCTCATTTTGTTTACCGTTCTATTTCTTTTTTCCTTTTCTTCGTCACTTTTGAGCTGTTGAAAGCTGGTAGCACTGTAATCTGTGTATCTTGAAGAGTGCACTTTTGAATGTAAGAAAATTTTTCATTACAAATTTTAGATTATTTAGTGAAAATTTTGATTCTTGCGATATGCTTGATCATAATGCTGATGGATTTTTGCTTTGTTTAGTTGAGTTGGACAAGCCTTCTTATTGTACTCGCAAGGTCGTTAACAACACCGAACATCATGTTGCCTTTAAGGTACACAAAAAACATAATCTCAATCTCACATCATCTCTTCTGTTTTAAATTGATGTCAACCAAACGCAAATAACATCATGATGCCTACTAAATATGTAAACTTGGTATTTATCACCATATTCCCTTATTAGAACACTTGAAACTTTTCCATGGTTATTCATGGTATAAATGCATCCAGGCACAAAGTTAGTTAAAGTGTAACTATGTTTGTTATCATGGGGTCCAATGATATGTGTTGCATGATGTTACCTAGCTTGAGATTTGGTGGCTGGTTATTTGTGTCTTTAAGGAGGATGTCAAATAGCTGAAGTTGCTTTGGTGATGACATGTCTTGATGTCATCTTGCTAATTTGAATTTTAAACAAAACACCAAAATTTGTTTTTTTGCTGTCTGCAAAATGTTTGGGGGAGGAGTCACATTTTAGGGGAAATTTTAAGTCGCACTTTGCCTCAAAAACATTCGGGGAACTCAAATTTTGGGTGGGAAATTCAATTTGCTGCCATCCATCCACATGGTTCAAGTTTCAGTTTGCTGCCAAACAGCACAAAAAATTTCATTTTGCTGCCAAAAATTAGGTCTAAATTCTTTTTTACTCAGTACTTTACTATACAATTGTGTGGTTATCAATTGTGTAGTGATTTATGTAATCAATTGTGTAATCTATTGTATACTCACAATTTATGTAATCAGAAAAGTCCCCTCTTGAACGTGAGAACATAGCATATCATCCGCTCTCTTTGAAGAGTTCTTTGAAACTGAGAATGTAATTTACTTCTTTGAAGAGTTCTGAAGGTTTCTTTGGCAACATAACGCATACCATCCACTCTCTTGAATGCACGTGGAATATCAAGCACATGTTTAAGAATTACGGGTTTTTAAACTGGTTTACTGAGTCTAGACATGTGCAGTGTGAGAACAAATTGATCATGTTGCAACAGGGACTAAGGTGAAGAATTTTTGGACTGAGGTGATAAATGTATAGTAAATTTATCACAGAATGGATGGTAATTTATTTTGGACTGATATTACAAAATTTACCATACATTCTAAGTTGATATTTGCCCTATATTCTGCGTTGAAGAATGTATCATCTGAAGCATACTATACATTCTGAAGCATACCTCTAAAATTTAATCTAATGATACGCTATCTGGATAATAACCTTAAGGATAATAAATCAAATCTAATGATACATTCTGAGGGTAATAACCTGAAGCATACCATACATTCAGAATGTAATTTTTGCGCTTTAATTATCGGTATTCGTTTAAAATTAGTATATCAAAGATTTTAAGTGGAGAATATTTTAAATGAATCATGACATATCCTTAAAGCACATGTTAAATCATGAGGAAACTAAATTTTGGGGGAACAAAATTTTTTTGAATGAACTAAATTCTTTGGGTGAAGTTAATTTTGGGGGTACTAAAATTTCTAATTGTTGATGAAAAATTTGACACCTATATGATGTGATGTTTGTGATTAACAAAACTATTGATGGAATCACTAACCAATATGGTTATGGATCAATTAATACTCACAACCATGAATTGAATCATTATAATTATGAACAGTAAAGCTATCATGGCTAATTTAATTCACTTCTTAAGCTATTAAATGGTTAAATGATAAGGAAGTCCAAAAGCAAATTCAAGGAAATCATAATACTAATGGATACATGGAACATGAATAATCTGCTACTTAACAGAAAGGGATGCATAAGACACTAATACAAGTTTTTGAATCACAAAACCATTCATATTCTGGGATATTCTTTCTTAACTGAAGTTTATTATTCATTGGTGTAGTTTTTAAACCACATTTTTCATTTCAAGAGAAGTTTTTAAACCTCATTTATGTGATGTTTATTATTCATTGATGCAGCTTCTTTAGACCAAACTATACACAAAAGAGAAGAGACCCACCTCTCTTTAATCATCTCCCAATTGTTGGTCGATGTTAATATTATATGTGAAGGACTGGATCAAATGTATCGTGAAGTTTTGTCATCATCAACATCACTTGAGCTGAGGATGAGGATGAGCTTGGAGAGTCATCACATCTCTTTGGGGGTACAGTTAATGAAGCTACTAAAGAAGCAGTAGCTGAGTCTCATCACAACAACAAATTTCCGACTGGTTCTATTCATTAGATTCACATGGCTCTCTCCATGTATTGTCTTTCATTGTATCACAACTCCCCATCAAGTAAGCATACAGTCATGTTTCTTTGTTTTTCTATAATTTGTGTTATTTTTTATTTGTACTTAAATATTTTTTTAAATAGTGGGATTTATATTTTGATAGGAAAGGGCTCTCAAAATTCTATAAGGGGAAGTTGTGGTCCCTATTATCGTTTTTAGATGTTACAACTTTTAAGGAACTTGCCAAGAGAGAGACGACCCCAATTAAGAGGAAGATGAAGCTCAACATGAGCTATGCAGGTGGATTAGATAAGATGAATGATGAAGCCCACTACCAAAAGTCACCAGCAGGGGTTTTGAGTAGGGGAATCACAAAGAAGGGCCCAATGGCTTCTTCATGCGCTTTCACAATTGCAAGAACTACAAGTGGCAGTAGTTATTTTACCAGCAGCAAGCCCTCGGTCATCCCCATGAACAAGAACATGTAAATTTTTTATATGATAAAAGTAGAAATAAGAACAAAAATCCCTCACGGGGTTCAATAGAGAAATTGTGTTAGAGGGGTGTATCGGATGTTGAGGCTTTTTGTTAGTGGTTGGTTTAATGAAGGCAGGTTTTTAGACGTTGAGGCACTCCTTCTGTTATACTAAATTTGGTGGATATCGATTGTATATGATCTTTTTATCTTATTAGATAAGAGAAGTTGTGTTCTCTTAGTTTTATATCCTTGCGGTTTATTTTCTGTCAAAGTTTATAGATGGGTACATGTGTGTTCTAGGTCAAAGTTGATAAAACAAGAGAAA
The DNA here is from genome assembly GCA_030789695.1 of Scilla litardierei. Lineage (NCBI taxonomy): Eukaryota > Viridiplantae > Streptophyta > Magnoliopsida > Asparagales > Asparagaceae > Scilla > Scilla litardierei. The sequence goes on along the minus strand of CM061137.1, from coordinate 8,846,213 downwards.
TTGCTGATTTTCATAGTATACAATGGGATTTGGCAATTTCCTTCGGGTTTCCATCCCTTTCTTATTTAAATCATGTGATGTGATTTTTTGCGAGGGCAAAATCTGCTAACATTAACTGCTAACATTAACTGTAATATAATTGGGGCATCAATAATATGTTAAACCATAATGTTAGTAAAAAATTATTCTTAAAAGGAGCACCTATTAACACCAGGTGTTAAATGCATTACAGCTTAATAGTTTCTGTTAATATTATAATTTAAGGATATTAACGACGTAATGATCATATGATTAAAAGAGAGTGTTGACAAAATTTACCATTTTAAATGTTGTCTCTGTTAATTTGGCGACTATGACTGTGTAAACTAAATGAGGTTTCCTTTGGACATCTATTTTACAAATAAGGGATGTTTTTGAATGTGTTTGTTGACTAGGACAAAACAGTAAGTAGAAAGACAGATGTAATTGAATCTCGAAAATCAATTGATAGGATGAGAGTTTGTGAAAATTATAGAGAGAGGACACTAAAATTTTTAAAGAACTAAATTTTGGGAGAAGGAAATTTTTGGGTTGAACTAAATTTTCTTGAGGGAACTAAATTTTTTTGGTGAACTAAATTTTGCGGGGAGCTAAAATTTTTGGGGAAAAAAAATTCTCTGGGGAACTAAATTTTGAGGGACTAATATTTTTAACTAAATAAAAATTATTTGTGCTTTAATTATTGTTATTCGTTTAAATTTTGGGGATTTAAGATTTTAACCGGGGAATATTTTAAATGAACCGAGCCCTTGGGCATGGGTATTCGCTAGTGTGTATATATATATCAGCCAAGGAGTTGATCCAGGAGTCGACCCAAAAGTCGACTCATATTGTGCTGGGAGTCGACCCGGGAGTCGACTCCTAGATGTATAAAAGTCAACTCCTGTGCAACTGGCTGCTCTCGAAACTTGGTGTTTTTTGCTCTCGAAACTTGGTGTTTTTGCCAGGAGTCGACTCCCAGCAGAACATGAATCGACTCCTAAACCCCTAACGGTCATATTTGATCTGTCTTTGATTGACGCGATTGTCTTTTTCTGTCCATTGGGAGACGATTTTATGGAGTTGTGTTGTCCAGTATTCATCTCTATATATAGGAGAATTCTTCATGTGTTTTATAATCAACCTTAAGCAAAATTCTTCAAGAGAAAATTTGTTTTTGGAGATCCAAAAGTATTTTTAAAAATCCCCATCCATCTTGGCCAAAGCTTGGTTTGTCTTCAACCCTTTTTATAGGCCAAAACCCTTGATCTCCCTGAGCCAAAAAAAAATCCTATCTTTAGAGATCAAGCTTTCTCCTATAGCAACACATCTTCATACGAGCTTCAAAGCATCGGCTATAGATATTTGTATCTTCATGCTCTGTATGTATTTTCTCATTTGCATTGTATGAGATGGCAATTCTCATTGTAGGTGAGGTGGTATGAAACCCTTGTTGTAAGCAATGTAGTTTGTAAACCCTCGTTGGAGGCAAGATAGGTTGTATTATTTTGTTATAATAGTAGATTAAAGCCAACAGAGATTTGGGGACTGGACTAACCATAGATGGTGAACCAAGATAAATTGGATGTGTCTGCAATTGTGATCTCTTGACTTATTTATCTCTTGCATACTCTTTATTTCTGATGTGCTAATCCATATTATTGCAAATTTCATAGTTGATTAAGATTAAAATTAGGTAACTCTATTTTAATCTTAAGAAAAATTTCTAGAAGAACGTTTTATTTTAATATACATTATTCACCACCCTCTAGTGTATCTCATTGTCATCTCAGGTCCCAATAGACTTGATAAGATTTGCATATGAATTGTGGATAAAATAGTGTATTTATTGATATAAAGTGAAATTACAAGATAGTTGGCCTCAATTCGAGAGCAGGACCACTCTCTCAAAGCCTCAATTTGAGAGAAAGGCTACTCTCCAAACTAAGTCTAGGGTTCGACTCCTAACCTTCACTAATTCAATCCAAATTCATCATAAGAAACTAATTACCTAGCCATATGTATATATAATAGACTAATTTGCCCAATATTTCACAATTGCTCCCTTGGTGCCCAAAATTACAGTTTTGCCATTGGTTCAGTCAACATTGCCTTTGTCATTTTTTCCGTCATATCCTCTCCTTTTGCCACCATATTGCCACTATTATGAGCCCATCATTACTTCTCCAAAGAACCACATTATCCTCAAGGTGGGAGTATGAACTCTATAGGGGTATGCTACTCCAAGCGAGGGTACTCATCCCCTCCTGATTCTTTCTCCTAAGCTAACATGCATTCATCATCTTCGACCATCAAAACCTGAAGAACGCGGTCCTGACAATGATGTCCCTGCCTGAACTTCTCGTCACATCGAAAGCATGGCCCCTGTTTGAGCTTATTCTGGATCTCTACCTCCATGATACGCTTGAACTGTTTTTGGTCAAGGCTCGTTATTCTTCTCTTGGCTCATCTAAACCCCTCAAGGTTGGAACTTCTGTATCTCAGTCGTAGCACTAGTGCGGGAGATGACTCGTTTAATGCTCCCCTGACAACCCGCTTCGCAATGTTCCTGTCCACCATCTGGGCTACTCCAACGTCTCTACAAGCCTCCTCGGTCTTAGTTTATACTCGACTCGAATGCTGGCCTTAAGCCCCTTCATAAAATTTCCTTCCAAAACCATTTCAGGCAAACCTCGGACCCGGCCTGAGGGTAGCTCAAACTTTTTATATATTCCTAGATTGTTTCCTCTTACTTGAGTGCCAATAGTTGCTCATATATATCATCGCCATGCGTATTACAAAAACGGTCCAAAATACAGTCCTTGAACTCTTTTCACAAGAAAACAAGATGTCTTTGCACCTTTCTCTGTAACCAAGCCAAGTCCTTTCCTAATAAACATATACATGTTGCCATCAGCTTCTCTTTCTCTGTTAGATGGTTCACGACAAAGTATCTCTCTTCATGATAAATCCATCCATAAGGGTCCTCCCTCAAAAATCGACATCTTCAACTTCCAAACCATATTGTCCATGTCAAAATGTCTATGTTCTGATCTCCAACTGGAATGTCCATAGTAGAACTGCTAATATGCATTCTATTGTATTCTATTGTATGACTGTGGGACCTCAAAACTATCCATGTTGGACTCCTTCTATTGTGATGTCGTCCCATCATTCGTCATCCCAGCATCCATCATTCCACCAACCTGGTTCCCTTCAGCCTTCATCGAAACTCCGATAGTCATCTCCACGGTCGCCAAACCCTCTCTGTATGTGCCAGGCCCAGGGGGCTGTCGCCAGGCCCTGGTGGCCCCTAAGTGAACCCCAACGGTCACGAGGAATCTAGTCTCTGAATCTGGGCCAACAAGCCCCTTGGACGGCCATCCCAGGGGTCGATGTGTCCTTAGACGACGTACCCAGGGGCCGTGGAGCCGGGCCAGTCCCCCAGGGTGGCTAGGCCATGGGCAGCCAGTCAGTGGCTCGTCAGCTCCTAGGGCGGTTGCCCAGGGGTCACCACCCCTGGGAGTCCTGCAATGGCCTTCCCCCTGTTCTTCCTCGGTCGCTCCCTCTAATTTTAGGGGATGATTTTCACCACATGCATGTGATACATCGTTCAGATGCCAATCTTCCTCAAAGTTGATGATTTTCACCTTCACTTGCCCAAAGGCGTCGTCTTTTGCCCTAAATCTGTGTCGATATCTTAATTGTTGCTCAAATCTCATGTCAGACCACCTTTCGAATAGATCTTCTCTTCAAAAGTGATGATGTTTACATTGCCCTTGTCCAAAGGGGTCGTCTTTTGTCCCAGATCTGTGTTGTTGATTTTGTCTTTCTTCAGATCTGGCTTCGCAGTCTCCTCCTGGAATAGATCTTCTCTTCAAAAGTGATGATGTTTACATTGCCCTTATCCAAAGGTGTCGTCTTTTGTTCCAGATATGTGTTGTTGACTTTGTCCTTCTTTAGATCTGGCTTCACAGTCTTCTCCTCGCAGGAGGGGTAGCTGATCTTCTCTCATATATGCTTCATCAAGAATTTCATCGTGAAAACCTCTCAAACTTTTCCACTAAAGTTTGATGGTGTTCCTTGAGGATCCCACCATGCATTCCAATTTTTCTATTAAGGCATCAACTTTTCTTGCCGCCGTCAAGATCGAATGGCGCTGATACCAATTTGATAGGATTTGCAAGGGATTTGGGGATAAATAGGATTTTTATTGATATAAAATGCAATTAAAATATGGTTGGCCTCAATTAGAGAGGACAACTCTCCCAATTACAAGAAGGCGGCTACTCTCCAAAATAAGTCTAGGGTTCTACTTCTAATCTTCACTCATGCGCTCCAAATTTAGCATAACAAACTAATTACCCAAGCCCCTCATATATAATACACTGATTTGTCCAAAATTACAAAATAACCCATGGTGCCCAAAATTACAATTCCGCCACTGGTTCAATAGCCATTGCATTTGCCGTTGTTTTGCCGCCCCAACCATCCCTTTTGGCCGTCACATTGCCACTACTACGAGCCCATCAGTCCCATGTCCAAATGATATCTGAACTCCCGAGCTAAAGCGTTGTAATCACCATTTCTATATTGAGTTAAGAACCCAATTACACCTAAACCAATTCCTGTATTCTTTTTCACCACCCTAACCCAAACAAATTATAATATAACACATACCTTACAAACCTAACCCTAACTTCACAAACCTAAACCAATACCCAAACCCAACAAACCATAATCATTACCTTCTTACTCCCCGGCTGCTTGCCCAATGACGTGTGCTACTCTTAACCTCCTTTCCTCATCTTATTTGTATTACCTTCTTCTTCTTTTTCCTCTTCTTCTATACATGCAGCCTAACATGGCCTAGCTGACTTATGTATCACGGCCACAACCAAACTCAGTATATGCCACCACTGCTTCTACACTACTCTTCTTAGTACTCATTGCTTTCTCTTCTTCATGCTCATTTTTCCTTTTTTTAATCTTTTCATCGGGTCATATTTGATTTCAAATAAAGAAGAGAGAATATAAAGTGACGCAAAACGAAACAGAAAATGAAAAGAGAAAAAAAATAAAGGCAAAAAAGAATTGATAAAAAGGGTAAATTACATGAAAATACCCTAACGTTTGGGCTACTTTAATAAATATACCCTGAGCTTTGTTTTGTTTAAAATTTATACCCACAAGGGTAAAAAGGCTGACGGGGGTTAAAAAAGATGCGAATGGACCGTTATGCCCCTGAGCACTTATAACGTTAGGTGGGCTGTGGGGGTGAAAGTTAAGTTACCGGGAGTAAAAAACGACGGGGAAAAGTAAACGAAGAGCGGTAAAAAACTAGGGCAAGAATTGAAGGGGAAAAGGATATCGGGCTTACAGCTGAAGAAGAACGACGTGCAGCGACAGTGGCGTGAAGGCTCTTGAAGGAAGAGGACTTAGCTGCAGAGAATCGCAAAGATGGTGAGTAAAGAAACAATTTTTACCCAGTTTTCAGTTATTTTTTAATTTTTCTCTTTTTAATTAGAGTAATGTTTGGTTTATGTGCATCAAGAAGGTAAATTAGTGAAGTTAAAAGGGGATTTTTTTAAATTGGGAGTTCGGATGGGGAAAATTTCCTCTTACTAAGGTTAATTGTGTGATTTATGCTCAGATGTTTGTAGTGAATTAAATGCATAGTGTTGGGGGGACATGAATGTGAACATGCAACACGCAGTGTTGGGGGGTCATGACTGTGAACATGCAACAAGCTCAAGTAGTATATATGACTGCTTTTTTTTACTGCTGAAATTTAAAGTTTGTAAAAATGTTTGTTTGGTATTGTGATGACTTTTTGTTACAGAGCCACAAGGTCACATTGAAAATACATCATGGGGGAATGCTGAAAATTGGGCCAGCAGGGTATTATGGAGGGGGGAGGAGGCTGTATTTGTTGACTGCATTGCAGGGCTGTTATCAGTGGAAAATCTGAAGGTGATGATAAAGGAGTTGGGATATACAGGCAGGTTCTATATATACTATAAGCCATGGAGGAAAAATTTTGCTTGGTGCAGTAGAATAGATGATGATGAGCAAGCATCAACTTTTTTAAACATTCAAGGGAGTAGGACTATAAACTTGTACATTGCACATGAATCTCAAGGGCTGGCAATAGAAGACAAAAATGCTTCAGCTGGGCCAATTATAGACTTGTGTGAAGAAGAAGGTGATGAGACAGATGAGGTACCAAGTACAGTGCCAAGTACAGTGCCAAGTAAGGGAGTACATGAGGAGGATATGACTGAGCAAACTAAAGATGTAAATGACCATGAAACAGAGGATGAAATAGAAGTAAATCTAAGCTACCCTGCATCATTGGTAAATGAGTATACAACACAAGAGGAGGCAGAGGAGCAAAGGAAAGGGGTATGTATTGATGCAACACAATCACAGTATGATGCATCATTGGTGAATTTTGAGGTGGCTTGTACTGACCCAACAACAATTCATAATGAAGGGGATTGGATAGAGCAGAGACAAGATCAAATGGAGGGACCATTGGAGCATGCTGAGGTGCAAGTGGATGGAAATGATACTGCATTTACAGAGCCAACAGGGATGCAGACTGGAGGGGCTTGGATAGAGCAGAGACAGGATCAAATGGAGGGACCACTGGAGCATACTGAGGTGCAAGTGGATGGAACTGATACTACACTTACAAAGCCAACACATGAAACATCAAGGCAACAGACATTTACTAAAGGTATGATGTCAGAGGCAGAGTCAAAGTCAGAGTCAGAGTCAGATTATGATTATGATCCTTCAGGTGAAGATGATGAAGAATGGGAATACAATGAGCCAATTGAGAGAACTGACAATGCAAGCCAGCAAAGTGATAGGTGCGCAGAATCAGATCCTCTATATAATCCCTCAGGGGAATCAGATGATGAAGAAAGTTGCAGTGTTGATGACAGCTTGTCTGAAGATGGTGAAGGTGATGCAACCACCATGGAACCAAGAAGATTCACAAGAACTGATGGAATGCATGTGTTGGGGGGTCCTGAATGTGATCCACAGACTGAATGGGCAACAGACAGTGAGGATTCTGATGGCATTAGGAGTGTGAGACATAGTGATGATGAGTTGCACACTCGAAGGGGACATTCATCACATAAAATGGACTTGGACAATCCACACTTGGAAGTAGGCATGGAGTTTGCAACTCCAGCTGAATTCAGATTGATGTTGAGAGCGCATGCCATACGAAATGGCTATGACTTAAAATTCAAGAAGAATGAGGGTGGTAGGATACGGGTGCACTGCAGTAATGATTGTGGTTGGGTATGTGCAGGGTCATGGGACGGGCACATAGATAAATGGATATTGAAGAAACTGACTACACATGTAGACTGTCAATTTGTTAGAGCCAATAATCAAGTGACAGATCATTGGATAGCCAATAAATATGTTGAGCACTTCAGGGATCAACCCAACTTACCCTTGCCAGCATTGAAGAATTTTTTGAGTAGGGATTTTGGAATTGATGTAAAGCAAGATTCTAAGTTGTGGAGGGCAAGGAGAATAGCTAATGAATATATCGTAGGCTCGTATAAGAAACAGTTTAAACAGCTCTGGAACTATTCTCATGCTGTTATGGAGAGAAACCCAGGGACATATGTCAAGATAAGGTCACGACCTAGTGCATCTGAGGATGAGCCTATATTTGATGGCATATTTATCACGTATCAATGTCAGGTGAAGGGATTCAAAGAAGGATGTAGGCCGTTCATGGGCCTAGATGGTACATTCTTGAAGACAGATATTGGGGGGTACTGCTAAGTGCAACAAGCAGAGATGGGAACAATGACATGTTTCCTGTTGCAATTGCTATTGTGATAAATGAATCGAAAGATACGTGGACTTGGTTCTTACAATGTTTGCTGGAGGCCTTGGAGGTGGACCATAATCAACAGTTTACTTTCATTTCAGATAGACAAAAGGGTCTGTTGGAGACATTCAAAGATATACTTCCAGGAGCACATCATAGGTTTTGTCTGAGACACATGTATGAAAATTTTAGAAAGACATTCAGGCCACTGCTGTATAGGAAGCTGATGTGGGACATTTGTACTACATATGTGGAGGAAGAATGTATATTAGCAATTGAGGCTTTTTACAAGTCTAATCCTGAAGCAGTGAAATGGCTTTGTGCAATAAGCTTGGATTCATGGTGTCGTAGCTACTTCACAGATAACAGTTTCTGTGATCTGTTGGTGAATAACATTTCAGAATCTTTCAACAAGTTCATCCTTGAAGCCAGGGATAAACCAATCATTACCTGCCTAGAGATGATAAGGAGGCAGCTAATGACGAGGTTTCAAAAGAAGAAGACAATTGCTGCAACTTGGACTTCAGACACGTGCCCAAGAATTATTGAGAAATTGATGAGGATGAAAAGAAAAAGCTCAAGTATGCGTGTTGTCTATGCTGGAGAGGGACACTATGAGGTCAATGATGGTCAAAAAGGATGCTACACCTTTAATGTTGAAACAAAGAGATGTGACTGTCGGTATTGGCAAATGACAGGGATACCATGCATGCATGCTTGTGCAGCTTTGATGAGAGAGAATAAGCACCCAGAAGATTACGTGCATGGGTATTACACAAGGTCAATGTATATGCAAGCTTATGCAGGAATGATTAATCCCATTCCTGATTCTAGGTTTTGGCCTTTAACTCAGTACTCAGAATTAGTGCCCCCACCATATAGGAAGCCTCCTGGTAGACCACCCAAGAAGAGGAGAGGAGAGTTTGAGGCAGGACCTAGTCAAAGAGCAAGAAGGGTTCAGATTCAAAAATGTCAAAGGTGCCAAGGAGACGGACACAACAAAAGGAGTTGTAAGAATGCCCCAAAGTCAAAGCCATCTAATAGTACTGGAAATCCAAGAGGCAGGCCAAGATCTACACAAAATGAGCTTAGCAAAGAGTGTAGACCTGAGTTAGCATCTATCTTGTTGGGAGCAGGTGTTAATGTAATGGGTAGATATCCAGGTATTATGGCTGCTGGTGTCAATGTGATGGGTGGTAGAATTGTAAGTACTTAATTTGTTCTTCAACTTCTTCCTTAGTGTAAAATACAACCATGACATAGTACTAGAAGATGACATATGTAATTGTAGGGACATTCACAAGTTCAACAAGGAGGTGGGGCTGGGAGGTGTGGTGGGAGAGGGCCAGATATTCAATTTCAGACAGAAGTAAGTACTTGATACATATTTTAATTTAGTCATATTGTTTCATACAGTACTAGTTAGATATTTCATTGACAACACACCATGTTTTTATGTAGGTACAACAAGCTTCCCAACATGGCAGAGGGGCTGTTAGGGGTGATGTTAGGGGTTCTGATAGGGGTGCTGTTGTGGGTGGTAGGAGAGGACATAAGCAATTACATTCTAGGAGGGGTGGAGGAAGAGAGCCAAATATTCATGTTCAGACAAATGTTAGTAATAGTTACACGGTGCAATTTATTCATATAGTATTAGTTAGATATTTCATTGACAACAAACCATGTTTTTATGTAGGTACAACATCCTTCCCAACATGGCAGAGGTGCTGTTAAGGATTCTGTTAGGGGTGCTGTTAGGGGTGCTGTTATAAGTGGTAGGAGAGGGACACATCAGCAAGTACAATCTGGGAGGGGTGGTGGAAGAGGGCCACAAAAGCATGGTCATCATGGGGTAAGATCTCATGTTCAGCTTGTCTGATACAACATGTACATTATTTCTTTTCAGCTACATCTGATACATCATGTGTTTAATAAAGGCACAACAAGATCCTCCCCAAGGAGGGGGTGATAAGGCAGGCAGAAGAGGGAGACTGCAGCAAGGTGGGGATGAGAGGGTTGGCAGCAGGGGTACACAGCAAGTACATCATGAGAGTGTTGGCAACAAAGGGCAACAGCATCAAGGTCATCATGGGGTAAGATATTCATCTCACCTTGTCTGATAGATTATTTTATTTCAGCTTGTCTGATACATCATGCATATTACATCTGATACATCATGTGTTTAATGAAGGAACAACAATATCTCCTCAAGGAGGAGGTGATAGGGCAGGTAGAAGAGGGAGACATGAGCAAATTGGATCTGAGAGGGTTGGCAGTAGAGGGATACAGCAGAAATGTGGGGATGAGAGGGTTGGAAGCAGTGTGACACAACAGCAAATTGGATCTGAGAGGGTTGGCAGCAGGGTGCTACAGCAGCAAGGTGGTGATGAGAGGGTTGGAAGCAGTGTGACACAACAGCAAATTGGATCTGAGATGGATGGCAGCAGGGTGCTACAGCAGCAAGGTGGGGATGAGAGGGTTGGCAGCATTGTGACACAGCAGCAAGGTGTATCTGAAAGGGTTGGCAGCAAGGTGTATCTGCAAGGTGTATCTGGTAGCATGTTGAAGACATACAAGAGAGCCCCCAGAAAGAGCACATCAGTAGTCCCTACAAGATTTACTGGGGCCTGTGGAGAAACCAGTTCAGCATCCATGATCTGAAACTGATGATATCATATAGGGTTGGATAATGTATTTTGGATGTATGTTGGCATGTATTTTGGATGTATGTTGGCACCAGTACAATATTCTGCAAGTGACATGTATGTTGGCTGTAGGTTGGATGTACTTTGGATGTTTGATGTATGTTGGATGTTTGAAGTTGTTAGCATCTTGTGTTGGACATGTTTGCTATTTTTTGGGTAGAACATGTACTGCAGTTGACACCATGACATTTATCTGAAGAATGTTATATGTGATTGTGTTATGTAATGTTTGGAGTGTTGCAGATGTCTACAATATTCATCTTGTGTTATTGTGTGTGTTATTTGTTGGGAAGTATTTGTGTTATTGTGTGTTGCTGAATAGCTCATTTATATCTTTCACTGCATTTATTCATATATATCATTCACTCCATACATTGATAAGCATGCATCAAAGTTCTATATATACCACATTTATTCATGTTGCTGAATAGCTCATATATATCATTCACTGCAAGCATGTTGATCCATACAATAATACCACATTGACCCTACCCAAAACATAACATCCTACTCAAGGTGAGTCACGCTACCTTGAGATACATCAATGCTAACAAACCAACCATCATAGCTATTACAAAGTACAACTTCACTTTAATTGATCTGTAATCCTCCAACACCCTCCTATCAGTCAATGCAAGTGAAGAACAGTCCATTGATCTGTAATCCTCAAACACCCTCCTATCAGTCAATGCAAGTGAAGAACTGTCCATCCTTGACCTCCTCTCATCTTTATCCATAAAATGCAGAATCACCTTCCTCGACCAATCCGAGTGTGGTGGATCTTTCCACAAAAAGAATTTGCATCTCTTCTCCTTATCCATACGAGGACAGCTCCAGAATCTCCTTCCTGGATTGAGTCTTGTCCATGACGTCATCCTAGGAGTCTGCAGGCCGCAGTTGCATATCTTCACGTCTTCATAATCAGTTCCAAATTCAGAACCCCCCTCATTTCTCTGTCGAGACCTACCAGTGCTGCTGCTGCTGTCCCCATAACTCATATTTCACCTTGCAATTAATAATAACACCATTATTATGTGATTAGTTTAAAATTTCCTCACAATTAATTGATTATTGCAAAATTTCTTCCCACATTACTATGTCTATTGTTTTGCTTGTTGTGATCATAAAAACCTGAATAATCCACACAAAAAATTCATTCTCACCTTTGTCGTGACTTCTTCTACTGCTGGTCCCCCTTTCTTCTTCCTCTTCCTATCTACTTCATCTTCTCCGGTGGTGTTGGTTCCCCATGGCTTCGTCTGTTTCTTCTTCCTTTTCTCCTTGCGTTTTCTTTCTTCTCCTTGCTTTTTCTTCTTCCCACAATAATGACGGCCTGCATAAATGGAGGGAACTTAAGGCGGGAGATGTAGGTAGTTGGTGGGAAATGTTAGTGGAGGGTTATTTTCGTCATAAATTATCACGTGCAGCCACGTGAGCTGCCAGTTTGACGGATTACTTGAATTAGGTATAACGTTTAAACTTTAACATAACGTTTGGGTATAAATTTTAAACAAAACAAAGCTCAGGGTATATTTATTAAAGTAGCCCAAACGTTAGGGTATTTTCATGTAATTTACCCTTGATAAAAAATATATTGTTTACTTTTAAAATTATATGTATTGTTCTTATCATGTAAACTCACTATAAAAGATTGTGCGGAGTTTTGTCCAAGGTCAATAGATCCAAAATGGAAGAATATCATGCCTGATATGTGACATACATGATACACTAGAGATTTTCGGATAACTTAGAGAACATACTTTTTATACAAATGTATTCAAGCAAGTACTTATTTCAAATTATATTCCTTCCAACAGTAATCTGAGTGAATGTGGGTGATGCTATATTCATTGTAGACAAAACAAACAATAATAACATAAACAGCATTTGTGTATGTCACGACCAAAAAGCCACATTGATTAAGAAAATTGTTCATGGTAAAAATCACTGCAGAAGTAAACCTGTGGTTCAGTTTGTCTTGTTCCTGCCTCCGCTTCCTCACGTCTTTCCTCTGCAAGTCGAATCTGTAGGGTGCAAATCAACATATGAAGAGAAGGAAAATGAAAATGAAAAGAAGCATATCCCACCAATAAGTCAAAAGACAAACATATAATCTGTAAAATTATTAAATAAGTGGTTATAAGTTTATCTCACCTTTTCAATAGAATTTTCATTCTCTATCTGTTGTGCATCAATCTGTAATTTAAAATAAATAATCATATCAAGAAACATTCAAAAACACATTTGCACCAAAAAGCATGTTTGTACTTGATAAAATGATGAGACACCATTAGAAGCACCGCAAGTTGGGTTAAATAAGTACAACCAATAAAAAAAGCAACCACACGGTATCAATTTTTCGGACATATTTTCCAGTTACCTCGTCTTGACGAACAGAAGAGGACTGTGAGCTGTTTTCTCTGGCATTCATATTTCCCAAATCAACAGACACCCTAATCATATATATGTATAAATGTTAGTACCACATTATAAAAATGGAACAGGGGGAAAGGAAAACACTTCCGAGAGAAATCAAATGATGGTTATAAGACAATATATATAATGCAAAGGAACTACTTTAAACGCAAAATCACTATGAAGCCCAATCCCCACCAACAAAATATAGGCCCTATTATGATGCTAGCATCAATGCTATTGGAGTGTACAATCTTATTATGAATGGTAGATAATTTATTCATGGTTGGTGCTAGAATGCAGGAGCTGAAACTATACCATATTCATTTGCCTACATGGGAAACTATATAACTGCACAGAGTAGCCTCAGGCATGCCTGATATGTGCTAGATACATAGTTTAGACAACACTAGCAAATATGTATCAGATGCACCTTATACTGTATCTTAGCTTCATTATGCATTGAGAAGTCAAATGACACAGTTTCTACTTCAATTTGAATAATGAATGCATTTATGGAATCTGTGTTATGTATATACAACTGTTGGTAGTACGTTCTATTTAGCTCGCCAGCAGAATACATGCCTTAGACTTCAATGCTATGTCCTAAAACTATGTTCCTATCCTTTCTTCTAAACTGCAGTTTAAATTGCGTGACAAATAATGTAGGTTTTACATATCCAGCTGGTTCATGGGAACCCTACTCCTAGTTGTAAATTCCATAGCAAGGAATTTAACACTAATTTAAAACAGTTGAATTTATGTAGATAGACCGTCCCAAAAGCTTAGCAAACTTCCCATGCTAAGAAAATATAATATGTTGGACCTGGGAGAATAATACTTGATGAGCCATTATCATGCTAGACAGGATAATGATGTCAATATAAAGTTAGGCAAAACTGGGATGTAACAACCATTCGATATTGGTTTTGATATATCAGTATAAAATCAGCAGAAAGTATAAGTTTGTCTAAGACCTAAAAGATATTAGCAGAAAGTATAATTTTGTCCAAGACCAAAAAGATATTATTCGAAAAGGCTCGAAACTTTTTATCATGAAACCAATAAGTTAAACCCAGTGGTTCAAGAAATGTGGCTCAAGAAATGCAAGCAAGCTGTATGATTGGAACTGTGTCAATAATCTGAGTTTATCATATCACTTCTCGACATGGTCAGTCTAATTCATTGTTCATTTACCATTCCATTCTCATTCCAGGCCCCCCAAAGTAGAGTATCCTTCTCTAGGCTTCAGTATGTGCCACTTTGGAGACCAATCTCATCTTCGTTGTAAGAATCCTGATTCCAAAAATCCAATTAATGTTGTGTTTTGGTTCATCTAAATAAAAATTATGAAGAAGGATTGCTTCTTTTTTACTTGCTACTTTGCTTATTTTACAAGATCCTAGTGTCTTTCTAATCAGCATCGCCTAGAAGGGGACAATGGTGCTAAACATCCAAGTGCCTAAAATGTCCAGTATAGCAAAAAATTTAAAGTAGGATACAATGACAAGGCGCATGCATACATACAAATAATTAGTTACATGTTTAAAACAATAAGCTCTCTTTGACCTTACTTGTGTACCTGTCATGACAGCAAACACTGTTATAAGCATGGGGGGAAGGTTAATAAAAACAGTTCGGAATGATGATTAGCATGCCAAGCATGGCTCATCATAATTCTTGTGTCTTTTGACCTCTTCCAATATGCTATCTAACCAGTCCTTTTACTACATGGGTAGCCCGGTCCTTGTTTACTTTTATATGCTCTGTGTGAAGGTCTTGCGACATGGATGCCCAAGTGTCATTTCGTGTACATGAGTCCAACGCAGCAAGATTGTATAAGAACAGAGTGTTTTGGTAACGCTATTTCTAATTGATATCATATATCATTTCTCACTCTGCAAATTTCTTATAAACCCATCAATCTTTCCAAAGTTCATATTGATCAAAGCTTTTTTTACATGGTACGCCCATGTGCATATATATATATTTCTTCTGAAGTTGCATGAGCCCTAACTAGATAATTACCTTCTCTTAGTTCGCCCTAGTTCAAAGTTTCCCATAACCACACTTCCTCATCTCCATCTGATCAAGTGCAGTCAGAAAGAACAGGATGTGCTTTTCCACAGGAGATAACAACTATTTCGTTCCTTATGAATATGATTGCATTCGTTTCGGTAGCGTACATGATGAGGCTAACTTAAACCGTTTCGGTAGCATATGTGATGATGCTAACTTAAACAAATATGGGTCTACCTTCTCTTGGATAAATAAACATTCTCATAATATGGATCATGTTGTGATTTCTCTGTTGTTGTTGAGGTTTTTCTTGTACGTGAGAAGGAAAGTATTTTTCTTGTGAACTTCAAGCCTTTCTTGCAGATCATGATACCATTCCTCAGTTTTCTCATCTTTGGGTATGTATGCAGAACAAAAAGTTTTTGAATGGGTAAGTTCCCTTCAATATGTACCCAATTTCGGCTCAGTTCACTTTGCTCACCACTTATCCTTTTTATCATATACCTCGCTCATGAAAGCCTTACCTGCTTTAAATGTTAGGATCCACTCATATTACCAATTACGTGTGCTCAAATGTACAGTTATTGTTCTTCCCATAAATGGCTAGTGCCTTCTTACTTAAAGTATTTTCTTTGTTAAAAATCTTCAGCTAAATGACACTTAGACTGCTATATAACTATTAAAGTTCATCAGGGATTCAGGAGAAGAGCTCCCTCCTAATAATCATAAGCCACCCTAAATGCTACCAATCAACAAAACCATGCTCTAATATTCATTATCTCATGATTTTAAAGCTAAATATATCTCATGTGCTGCATTTTGACAGTCAGCTCATAATGCTGGACACAACTCTTTAATTGTTCACATTGCATGTGATCTAAAGTTAACTAGTCTTCTGCTTTCTTGTTTCCACGTCGTTTGACTATGATGATATTCAATACGGTTGGTGAAGATATGCAACACTGACCATTTTCTATATTGAGTTTATTTCAATGGTTCTATTATACCTGGCAAGTCACAAACAAGAGGCATTCTCATCCAATACAATCGAAAGAACTTTGAAATAAGATCCTAATAGCATAACATTACCATAACCAAGGGGAATTCTATACACAGACTTAATTGTTGTACACTCAGGCCACTTTATACACACACATCAATATTTAAGAATCAATTTTTTACTTTACACACACCCATATCCCCAAATTACACATCTTCTCTTCCTCCGCTTCTCACCCTTCCGTTGCTGCTTCATCGTCGTATCCCCTCAGCCCCCTCCCCTCAATGCTGCCTCTGTTGCTGGCAGTGACAGAAAAGGAGAGGGGATAATAAACAACATGGGAGGAGGAAGACGAGGGAGTGGGGAGTGGATGAGGAAAGTGAGAGGTTGGCGAAGGAGGCGTCAAGGGGCTGCGCAGAGACAGCGACAGTGGTGGAGAAGAAAATGAAGATGATGGAGGAGGAATATGGGGAAAAATTTCAATTGCAAACCTGTAAATTTTGAATGGCAAACTTGTAAATAAATGGCATGTGTTCGACGCAATTAGGTCTGTGTGTGTAGCAACTCCCGGAATCACAATCTTTTCATGCCAATTATTTCCTCACCTGGTTTCCTTCCAGGATATTGTCTCCATCCCAATTATTAAACATGTTATGAATCTAGAATGCTTTTGTCAACAACTGACTTTTGATTAAGATAACTTTTGTATAGGGTTGGAAGGGGACTCAACCCACAGGAAAAAAATGTTATGGATGATTTGTTACAGGCCATGGGCCATGTCTGGGCCCAAAAAAATAAGCACGAATTATATTTAGAAATGGCCTAGGCCTACCCCACCCAGCACTGCACAACCCATGGCATGGACCACATTTCGCCTAATCAGGAGCATGAAAAAATTAGGCACAATGTCATTACTACCATCAAGTCGAAAGTTACACAAAATCTGCTACACCTTAGAATTTAAGATTCTCATAATGATTTAAAATTGGTATGCACTTACTCAACATGTAAAAGCCCATTTTCCGGCCCAAATCTCTCTCTTTCTCTTTCTCTTTTCTTTCTCTTTTTTTCTTTTTTTTCTTTTTCTTTTACTTTTATTTACCATGGCCCAGCCACTGACCCACAACTCCCTCCCACTTAACCCTCAACCCAACGTGCACAGCACTTGTCTCTCATTCTGTTTCTCTCTCTCTCTCTCTATCTCTCTCGATGACGCGAAAACCCCTCCCGAGCCCCAGCATCTCTCTCTCTCTCTCTCTCTCTCTCTCTCTCTCTCTCTCTCTCTCTCTCTCTCTCTCTCTCTCCAAGAAGGAAGCCCCGCATCAGCAAATCGAGGCCCCATCTCCTCTCTCTCTACCTTACCCGACATCTGGCATGGGCTCACGAACGCCACATGCCCTAAATTGTGCGATTTCGCCATGATCTCGCACTGTTTTGATACCGATCGACTTCGTGGCAAATTCACGGCTTTCCTGAGCAACACGTCTCTTCTTCCCTCTATAAAAGCTCAAATGAGCTTAACGTTTCGGTTTTCAAAAGAAATTTCAAATTCTCTCTTCAAGTTGGGGTTTGACAAACGATTTTCATCTCCTTCCCTTGTCGAGCAACTATAGCCACCCACGACGAGGCTCGAATTCATCGCCGGTCTTCAATTTTTAGTAAATCATTTTAATTCTTGAATTTTGGTTTTCAATAGTTTTTAATTTGCTCGCAATAACGCTTCTGAGCAAGACTCAGGTATCCCCTGGGCTTGGCGACAACCCCCGCTGCCGCCCCCTTGGCTTCGATGTGACTGTCCCGCCTTAGTCGTGGCTGATTGGAGTTTTTCCCCTGGCCGTGACCCGTCTTGGGCAATTTTGCCCTTTGCCGTGACCTACCTTAAGGATTTTGAGTGCTGTTAATTGCACCGCACGTTTTTATAAATTCACCGCATATCTAAATTCACCGTATTAATATTTTTGTATTTATTAAAAGCCACTCTTATTTCCAATTTTAACCCAACTCATTCCATCACTCCTCTCCCCCACTCCTCACCACCACCATCTCCCCCTCCTCGTCGCCTCCTACACCTTTAAAAAAAATCATTTCACCCACTTTGTCTTTAAATTCTTATCGTCATCGCATATCTTGCATGAACAGTGAAATGATTTTTAAGCAATAGTTGCGATCGTTTGAATTTGATAACTTGACCCTAAAGCGGAGCCCGGTATTTTTTGCCCGTTACGACGAGCATGCCATCGAGTCAGATGGTCGGAGCATCCTCCTCTGAGCAGCCTGGGAATTGCTATCCTTCTCTTTCTTAGTTTAAACATGAACAATTTATTGATAGTAACCTCTCGTTTTAAAATTGCAGCAAGCCTTCGTCCAAATATCAAAAATTAATAAACACAGTAGATGAAGACAAAGAACTTCATAAATTCAAGAAGTTAATGGACCGGCCAGTTTTTTGTTATCAAGAAGACAATTTTCTGAAGCTTTTGTGGTTAAGCTTCTGTGGTTTTGACATGCCCATCTCTTCTTCTCCCTAGAATAAATTGAAATAGAGCAAAAAATATGAAAGACCCATGTCACAAAAAATAAATGTATGGGTGCGAAGCAAAAGAGCGGATGTGAAGCACGTAAGGTTTTGACATTTCTTTTATGAAGCACATAAAAGAAATTTACGGGTGTGAAGCAAAAGAGCGAGTGAGATTGAAAAGTACCAAGAATGCGACTTTGGTTGTTCGGCAGTACAAAGGGATGAATGAATTAGGTTGATGCGAATGGAAAAAGTTAGGGTTAAAATTGGAAATAAGAGTGGTTTTAAATAAATACAAAAATATTAATGCGGTCAATTTAGATATGCGGTGAATTTATAAAAACGTGCGGTGCAATTAACAGCACTCAAGGATTTTTCCCTCTGCTAACTGTTGTCGTGGCATTCCCTTGTCCCTGTCGTGCCTGTCTTAGGCTCTAAGCCCTAGGTCGTAATTGATTTAGAGTTCCATGCATTACAGTGTAATGCATGACTGTTTCTATTTCTGGGTTTTCATGCCTAGTTGTGACTATCTATTGGGATTTGCCCCCTATCGTGACTATTTTTGAAAAAAAATTAGTAATGGTTTTCTTGGTGGTGACCGTGAGTTGGTATGAGAACCCCGGGGCTTTGCCTTACATGTCGGAGTAAGGTTATATATCAGAGTTAAGTTACCCTATGATTGTAAATGAGTGTTTGGTCACTTAATGCCATTGGAATCATAGGATCCATTGCCTGTAAGATCATACGGCTACTACCTGAAAGATCAAAATTTACCACATGTTGGATCATAGATTACTGTCCGAAGGATCATCTAAAAACCATGAACACATGATTAAGTCCCGTAAAATGATCAATGATGAGAATAATCTGAGATAACTATAGTTGTCCTTCCCCCATTATCCATCCCACCATACTTTGAAATTGCCGCACCGTTCATTACTTGACATCTAGGTTGGCTTGAATTTATTAATTATGTTTCAGATTTAGACTTTCTAGCATGCTTAGAATATTTTACTTATTATCTGTCACAAGTGTGCTCCATTATATATGTTTAAATTAGTATAACACATGTGTGCTCCATGTTATATATTTAAACTAGTGTAACACCTATTGCATGCTAAATGTTTCATTATCTCAATTGCTACATGCCACATGTTCCCTAGTTTTAATGATTATAGCACATCTTGCACGGTTTTCCTAGACATTGAAAATATTGGTATGTTGAGTGTGTTATGAGAACCAAATGAAATTGAAATATCATTGGAATATATTGTTATTGTCCAGCTGAAACACACTGTTAAACTAGCGTGATGGAATTGAATCTTGAAAACCTGATTGGATCTTAAATGATATAGCACACCAACAGATGAATTAGTTTCAATGTGACTCTAAACCTAACCAAAAACTTACTTCTTAAATCATGTTTTAATAAGTAAATATTACCAACTTGGAACTACACATGGACTATATCACCGAAACACTGAGAGATGTACACTTGACATACACTTGGCACTTTAGACTCACTGTGTATTGGAGTAAATCATACTATTGAGAGTGTAGAAGCGACTGTTACCATGCTCATAATGACATGACCGCATCAGGTGTTCCGAACAGGTCACATCATGGATCTGATGGACCCCTATTGTTATCGTCGGACTTATTGTTGAGTGCCACCATGTTACTCGTTTGGACTCATAGCCCTCATGATCCTACTTTGAGCCTGGCCCGGGTGAGCGCCCAGTGGTAAGAGGTGGACTTCTAGTTGCTTATTGTACTCTCAAATATGATTCACATATTGGGATTGACATAACTAATAGGAACGTGATAGTACAACCTTAAATTATTAACTGAGTTACATTTCTGTCTTAATTTCGGGTACTTGCCTGTTAGATAGTATTAATTAATCTGTTACATGCTCCCAGTCCTGATTACTATTTACTTTTACTCATGCTCGCATGTTCTATTACTAAAATTCTAGAATTACTGTGATTAACCTGACGATTCTTCGTTTTTGCACCGTCGGGTGCGGAGACATAGACAAAGGAGGTCCCGATATTCAAGGATACAGCCTTTGCGGTGGAGTGGAGAGCATTGATTTCTGATCTTAAGGTAGCAAATGTACTCTGTCGTATCTTTTAGGTGTATTTTGTATCTTTTAGGTGTATTTTGTTAGAATGGGGATAGTATGATGTATACGATTTTGTAAACTCGCAAATATAAATGAATGAAATTATTTCTTAAGCATTTTGATGTGTCTATGCAGTGTCTAGATTGTCTTCACTGGTTAACGGCAAGACCTGCCACTCCTTGTGAAACATGTTGCGGACTTGGGTTGTGAGGCATGACACAACACGAATGCGGTGTCATGATATAAGCACAAATGGACCTGCAAAATTCACGTGTGCACTGACATGGTATCTAATGAACTAATACATGTATTCATAGTTCTAATCTAGTATGGGACTAGGCCAGGCATGGGCCTAGGTAATTCTGTGTGGGTTATGCCTGGGCTTGGCAAGGCATGGCAAGACCAATGTCCAACCCTACTTCTATCATAGTTGGTTAAAGACTAGCAGTCAAAGACCATTCGACTAAAACTTTCAGCCACGTGAGTAGAACAAAAGATCTGAATAATTCAATTGCCAACTTAGAATAAATCCTTCTTCTTCTTTCGTTGTTCAAAAATTACTTTCTCATATAAACTATTAAACTATCATCAATAACTATTAAACTATCATCAATACAGATTAAAAAGTGGCAAGGAGATCATAGACAAAAAGTCAGTTGACAGGGGAATAAAAGTAGTACAAGAAGAAGAAATGAAATTAAGATCTAATCAGTACTTTTCCCACATACCCAACAAAATGATTAAGCACCATTCATCGAAATGTTTAACAAGTCACTAGATAGCCAACATTAGGAGCGTGTTGGACAGAGGACTGAAGAATTCAAAAGCTTCAGCAAACTTAGCTTAGCAAATGTTTTGATGAGATAAAATGCGCATAAGTCCAAGTTAAAAAATGACCTTTTCTCTCTTCTACTAACAACAGGAGACTCTGATCTCACAGAAGTAATAACCGGTGACGGTTTGATAGGTGGTATCAGTGCCGGTTGTTTTGCCACCATAGAGGCTCGAGCAGCAGATGATGCACGAACAGTAGAAGTTTGTTCAGCAAGATAACGACCTATCTAAAAGGAAAGAGACCAAGAAGTATTCAACAAATCAAGTTCTATGAATATTGTAAATAAGCACAAAGTAGAAGCACATGCAAACAACTGTTCAAGGATTTGTCAAGTCAACAAATGTAGAGAAAACCTCCATATTAATATTTATATCAATCAATCCAGAAAGCAGAACAATAATATTTTACAAAATAACAGATTCGTGGACTTGTGCAACGCATGTTGATCTTAACAACAACAGCAACACGACAATAATTTTTTGGGCATATGTCATAGCTCGATCTTGAACTTAGGACCTATCATAGCCCAACTGCTCACTTTACCATGCACCATGCAGTTCGTGGCATGATGATGACAATGATATATCCATTCTAATCAAAGAATTTTTAATTAATTAACTAATCCTAATCAAATAGAATTTCATCAGTAAAAACTAACTAGCACAGATTTCTAACAAGGATTGCTTACTAATTCTTCAATCAACCTAAAATTTTCTAGTAAATAGTTGAAAAGGATTTCTAATTGCACTTGATTGATTATTTAAAACCTTTCCAAATCAAGTAAAATCCTAATCAAACATTGTAATAATAGGTTGGATTCTTATTTCAAAGTTTGGCTAATCAATTAAGATTTATTATTAATAAGCTAATATAAGCTGATCAAATAAAAAAATTAGTAAAGCTAATCAAGTAATTGAATTCTAATTAAAAGGTTTTTAACTTTTTATTTAATGTTTTAATATTAGTCAGTCAGTCCTCACCAATTAACGATTCATAATTAAATTCTTATATGACATTTTCTCCTACCTTAGTGAAAAAACAAGAAATAGATGGGAAACCCCGTAATAAAGAGGCATAAAGGGGCAATAAATAAATAAACCAATGTTGCAAAAAAATGGTCATCAAGAAGCATAAACAGTTTAAGAACATGGGCTGCTTCTTTTAGTAGGTCCACTTGAGCCGTCAGTTGTTCTCGCCATTATTTTTTTGATTCCACGTCTTGTCCCTTAAATAAGTGAATACTCATTGTGTATCATTGATGATATTATCAAATTTTGCTCAATTGCATTATCCCATGGTTATACAACAGATAATTACAATCAATTTCCACAACAGATATGATAGTCCCCATATGGATGGTATGCCAACATGCAAAAAATTTTAAAGATTCACAAATACATGTGTCTTACAGATGTGCCAACAGGAATGACACCACGATACAAGTCCCCATGTGACATAGTTCACAACTACAAAGAAATTGAACACTTGCAAAATAATTATCATACAAATTCTGCATTGAACGCAAAAGCAACAGTATTTAACAATCACCTTTGATTCCCTAAATAATCATATCAAACTATCCCGATGGCATTCTCCAGTTTTTAGCTAATTATCTTATTTGTACTTATTGACTTTCTTCCATCTTCCTTCTTTTGTTTAACTCATATATTTGTTTCTTTCCTTTCAACATTTTAACTTTTTTTATAATTTTTACTTTTTTCTTTTTTCTCTCTCCAGGTTCTCATTTTATCTTCCTTGTCTCTTCTTTGCTTTTATTAATTTGACTTCTATAATTTTTCATTAAAAATATAGTGAAGTTAGCACTATGGACCTATTTATGTAAAATTTCCATTTCTTTTATTAATTATTTCACCCTACAGGAGTGGTCTTACACTTTTCAAGATTCTTATTAGTCATTTTTAAAATAAAGAAAATTAGACAAAACATAACTTTTAGATGATTCTTTATTTACCAATAATAACTAGTACAATTAAGTAGTCATTAAATTAAAAGAGAAAATATTATTAATAATAAAGGTCATACCTCAAACTGAGGTATTGAGGTATTGGTTCTGTTTATATAATAAAATGCAAGATAATACTATTAGAACAAACCAAGATTGAGAATGATCCCACAGTTAATGATAAGGATGAAGCCACAAACTAATAATTGAAATATTATCTAACCCAAAAGCTTAAGACAATGGGTGGCCCAACTAATTTATAAACATCATGATGTGGGAAAAAAGCAGATTACAGATGTAATTTAGAGCCAAACTAATTAGAGAACTAAGGATAAATTAGGTTTTAGGCCTCTCATAAATTAGGTTTTAGGCCTCTCACTCCGGAGACTGAATTACCACATATTTGAACATCTCATGCATTAAAAATTCCTTCATTAAAAATTCCTTGGAACTTCATGCCCAGACAATTCCTCGCCCACTCTAGTACCTCTCATGCAAAAGAATTTCAAAGACTCAAATTTAATTCAATCTCTCATGATCCTAAAGTATAATTAGGAACATGTATTAATAAGAGAAGAATAACTCCTATCTTGACTCCTTAGACTATTAACATGACTTGTTAAATAAAATAAAAAGAATCTTCCTTCAAATTAAACTCAAAAAAATCCTAGAACGAAACACAAAAGGACTAGAATTAAAGAAATATAAAAAGACGCAAAAGACCACAATGTCAAAATCAATCAAAACTATGAAAAGACTAATTCGAATATTAAAAAATTCCTATCAATTCTCCTCAGCTTTTCAGATTCACATATTGACGAATGGCAATAAAAAGAACACTACAAGGAAGAACTTTGCAGTTATCTCTATGACGGTGCAAGCGATGGATGAGAAATCAATGCTGCAAGCGAATAGTTATCATCAAGCTCTTGTTACATAGTTGACTCAGTCACATCGATATCAATCCTATGCAGAGTTCGTCAAAACAGGTTTATGCAAAGCATCAACATGGATTCAAGAACGAACCTCTATAAGTAAACTCTAGTTATCTCATCATCTATAAATACAAATTCCAATAAATTTCTAGTAGGTTCTGGTTAATTGTAAAAATTCGCAACATACAAATTCCAATAAATTCGCAAGTCTCAGAGAGCAAGGTATAATGTGATACGCAAGATGCTTGGGGAATGCAAGAGGCATATGATCAATGCTTGACTCTAAAGAACTCGAGGCCACCAAGTGAAGTGCATTTATTTATGGCTTACTTGTAACTAGCCCACATTTTTTATCGCTAACTATATATCTGGGTTGGCTAAAGATCAATAAAATTTTCTTTCCTTCAAATATAAATGCACGTATATTATATCTATGTTAGATCTTTAAAATGTGGAACATCTAAGTCGTATATCCAAGGCCAACCTAATATCATATATGCAGCATTCATTGTAAAATGTTATACCAAATGCAATCCCGATAGCTCAAGAACTGGATAAGCAATATACAAGTTTAGGTAACAGTATTGTAATTTATCATCAATTCATGTGACATAAGTTTATGGGTAGGGTTCAGTTTTAAGTCACAACTTCTATAAAGCTCACTTGGCAACTAAATTAGTACAACTACATCTATCAATCATTATTCTAGAATATCTATATCCGATCTTAATATATGGAAAAAA
This sequence comes from Scilla litardierei, assembly GCA_030789695.1. NCBI lineage: Eukaryota > Viridiplantae > Streptophyta > Magnoliopsida > Asparagales > Asparagaceae > Scilla > Scilla litardierei. The sequence goes on along the minus strand of CM061137.1, from coordinate 8,821,067 downwards.
ATATTTATCATTCACCCATCTTCTTTATTCCTAGGTGTGGTAGCTAGACGCCTAACGATATATAATCAAGCGCCAGACTCCTTTAAATCATCACCAACATCACTAGCACCCTCATGTGAAATACACTCCTCAATTATCACATTATTACATTAAGATTCTCTTCAATGTGTAATCTACAATTGGGATATTAACTAGCAAAGTGACCTTACACATGAAACTTGAAGCATTGAACCCTCTTTAACTTTTGCTGTGAGGACTAATCAATCTTAACATTTCTAACCATATCCTTAGCAATAATAATTTTGAGTTTTAGTCGTATTCTCAAATGGCGGCTTAGATTACTCCTTATCTTTACAAAATACACTTTCTAGCCATTGGAGCTTTAAAGAAAATATATAGCTCTTCACCAAATGAGAGGCCTCATCAATAGAACTTACCATGGCGGCAGCGGCGATGCCGCCACAATGTCAGCAGCCTCCTTGACCCCCTCAAGAGGTGCGTTGATCAAGGCAAACACAAAACTAGAAGAATCAATGTCGAAAGCTGTCGGAATCGGCCGAAAAAGCCATCGATGCCAAGTTGATGTAGGACTAGCTCCGACAACTCATTCTGTGATCGAGCGAGCTGCGCTGACAAGCGATGTCAACTACACATCGGCTCAGCCGAGCCAACCGAGTCAAGCCGTCTTAACCGACACTTAATCGACTTAACCGACCAAAGCCGACCGGCACCAAGCCGACCGGCTGCTACATTGAGGCTTCGGAATTTCTTCTAAATTTCAGTCGTATTTCAACGTGTTTTGACCATTTATCAAGCTTTTTGCGCTAAATTTTCAGCCTTAATCATCTGGATTAAATCTCTACAAGTTCTAGCGACTTTGTATGATACTACAAAGTTAATTTGCACTCCAAATTAGTCGATATCATTGGTATTACATATTTTTCCAGTCTCGATCTATGTGCCACATTAGCATATTTAGGATTACATTTTGACAAAGATTTGGGCCTTAGGATTTTACTTATTTACATAATTAGTGCATACATTTAATTTGTGTTTGGGTTTTTGCAAATGTATTTGTATGATTGACATTGCATGTTATTGCGTAGTGGCAAAATCCTAAGATCAGTCATGAACAATAATATAATTCAAACGCTAAAAAATCAACTTCAACAATATATCAGAACTTAAAGCCTGTATAAATCAAACAGGAGTTCGCCAAGTGCTATAGAAAATAAGCTGGCCAAAGAACAAAATTTTAAGGATAAAGCACAGAGTACATTTGATGATGAATCTAGGATGATCAGAAATGGAAACTATAATTAATAGTAGATAAGATGATAATTTTGAGGATAACTTTGGACGAGATAACACTGCATGATGGATTGGGTAGAAGCTTCTAAATTTGATGGAACTTATAATCTTCATACCTTCACATATTAGTTAACAGAGATGGAAACAAATGGTACCAGTTAACAAACAAATGGTCTAATTTGCTAAAATAAAATTGGTAGGGTCTGTCAAAATTTCCTAGACATTCATAGAGAGACAACGTGCGCACGCACACATCTAAGACCTAAGCAGAATTGGAATGAAATAAAAATCAAGCTCAAAGAAAAATGTTTGCATTCTACCTATAAAGGTCGTCAACTAGAAAAACAGAACGACCTACGTCAAGGGAGAATGATTGTCAAGAAATACATAACAAAGTTTAATGACATATTTGTTAGGAGTGAGCTACAAGAGGACTCACCATATACCCTTACTAGGTTTTGTTCTATATTGAGAGCAGATAATAGACGTGAGATGCTTCCTCATACCGTAAACAATGTGCAACAAGCATTTTATCAAGCCTTAAATTTGAAATCCATGAGAGCCCATATAGATAATAGGCGTATTTTAAAGCCGAAAACAATTTAAGCGGCCAAATAACATGACTAAATCAAAAACTAATGACGTTAAAGAGATAAATGGAAAGGCTAAGCTTGGAAAACCATTACAGTAAAAACCTAAAAAGGTGAAGTGTTTCAAATATCATAGCTTTGAACATTTTGTTAATCAGTGTCCTAATAAAAACTACTTGTAGGAGAGATCAATAATGATGATGAATTAATTGAATAAGAATATACTCCTGATGGTACTATTACAGATTATTATGAAGAGAATTATGGTGCATAATTACAGGTCATTAGGTGTCTAGTTATTACACCTAAGAAAAAGGTTGATAGGCGAAAAACTAATATTTTCTTTACCTATGTCAAAATTAGGGTAGATTTTTCAAAATGACGATTGACGAAGATAGCTGTATTATTTATTCGCTAACTCGGCTATTGAAAAAAATAGGACTAAAAGCTGAACCTCATTCATATCCTTATAAAATTACATGGGTTGATGATAAATCACATTATGCTACCAACGTTATTTAGTGCATATTCAGTTTTCAAGCTATCATGATGGCATTTGGAAAACTATCATGATGGCATTTGGTGTGATGTCATACCTATAGATTGTTCACATAGTTTGCTAGGTAGACCGTGGATGTACAACTTAGATGTTGCACATTCTAAGAGATCTAACACATTCACATTTACATTTGAAGGAAAGAAAATTGTGTTAACCCCTTGTAGACCCAAGAACATAACTGAAAATCAAAAGAATGGGTTAATCCTTAACTCAAATAGCTCATCATGTGAATCTCAACTCCTTAGAATCTAGCTTTAATATTATTCCTAATACATTTCAAGAGCATTTTGCATATAACTTGAGTGCTTTGCATGTCAAGGCTTATGAAATTATTGCAATAAATAATGATACTCACACGTCTGCTGCATAATCAAAAAGAAATTTGCAAGAATTTGTAGTTATGGATAACAAGATGATTCGAGTTTGCCTAGAGATGTTCGTACTAGAACTAATGAGGAGGCTTTGCATGCATCATACAGGTTCTTGACTACAGGTTCTTGACGAGCTTTACTAAGTGATAATCCTGATATGGCTGAGTCAAGTATTTCACAAAAGCTTGAGGAGACTCAGAAAGTTTGTCATCCCAGATTCTCTACATCTCCTAACAAGAAGGATCTATATGCTTTCACTTCTTTTAATATTTGTGAGAATTTTCAAAAGATATTCGTCTACAGATCTGATTATACTTTAAAGTTCATGAACGCATTTTCTCTACATATAAGGGACTACTTATTTCAACTAGGTTATGCTATTTCTATCGACATTCACCAAGTTAGTGAAGTTCTCAAACCGGTGAGAATGATAGTGATCAATTTAAGATGCAGTATTTTAATTTTAAAAGATTTTATATGTGATGGAGATAGAGTTCCTTGGAGACTTCTAGTTAGTTGAGACTTTTGTTATTTTAAAGAGTTTAAGTTCTTTGAAGTCTTTTAGTTATATCGAGTCTTCCATTTTTATTGAGTGTTTTACTTATTATATAAGTTTTAGTCCTATTAGGTTTTTGAGATTCAAGTTGTGAGCCTATAAAAAGGCCACAAATTTATTTGTTTGATTGGAAAATTAATGAATAAAAATTTTGATGTAAACTTTCCGTTTATTCAGAAAATTAAATCTTTTGTATTGGTGTGCGATAGTGGGGTTGGTTGCCTGGAAGAAATGTCCAAAATATCTCCACGCGTGAGGTGTGTGCGGCGTGTGATCATAAGATTTGCAGGGTGCGAGATCCGAAAAGTTATCAACTTTTGAGTTTTCTTCTTCTCCAAATTCTGACCACATCCTTTTCTGCTTCCGTTTTGCATCAATGTTAGATCATAAAAGAGTTGGTAGCTGAGTTACATAAGTATAAGAGGGGTTTAGTACAATGATTATAATAACTAATTCTTTCCCTACCTTTTCCCAAATTATGACTATGAAAACCTTCATGGTATATACATATACATATATATGTATAGATATACGCATACTATGCAATAAACTGTTGAACAGAATATTGTAGCTAAATATAGTACCAAAATCATTTTACGTTTTAGATATTATATTTGGATGAGGTTGAGGGATTTACCTTAATTTTTTGGTGTCTCGAATTTGATGTTGGTTTGGGTGTTTGATTTATAATTTAATTTAATTAGTTTCGAGTGTGTCGATTTATAATGTTTGACGTTGTTTGGTGATCGGTTGTTTGTGTATTTAGCATTTAATTAGTTTCGAGTGTGGCAATTTATAATGTTTGACATTGTTTGGTGTTTGATTGTTGTTATTTGGGAGGGAAAACGAGGTGGTAAGATGACGGATGCAATATCAAAAAGAACGTCCAAGAATGTCCAGATGCCTAATGATAAATGGAGTGGGTACTGGTTTAAGAAGTTTCGAGAAGCTCTATTACATTCATTCTCTATGCTAACAACTTTACTAGCTCAGGAAACCAATTGCTTGCTCATCCAAATTTACTCCTCATACTAGACTATTAGATCCAAGCTATTCAAATCATACAACTAGCGAGTCAGGTATATTATCCTCCTTTATTTCACCTGCTTGTAATCAGACAGTCACTAACAGATGTCTCAGTTGATGGCATTAGCTCTGTTAATGCCACTTCTTCGTTACCTTTAAGATTAGTTTTTACATCGTCGTTATCATAATCTTAGCCTTTATCTCAGAAATTGGGGGCAGCTTCATGACACAATAAAGAGAATATCAGATCGTGATCACATTAAATCGTGATGTTGGATACTCATTTTTCATGTATTACAATCTAAAGCTTTCTCTTCCATTAAATCAAAACATTTCATATCATTTTTTAATCACTTCCATCCATATCTTTTTCGGTTGTAATGCCCCAACTCTCTGGGGCCGTTACTAGTGTTAGAGATGCATGGGCAGGTCCCGCATGTGCCAGTGAAACAAAGAGAACAGACATGAAAGTAAAAGGGATACTCACATAGATAGCAGAAATGAAACTGGGAACAAAAGTACAACTCTCAAGCCCACTCCAACCTACAACCAAAAGTACAAAAGGTGAGCATCTAGGGTACTCACGAGTAGACCGCGCTCAACGCCTGACGTCCTGGAACGGGAAATGCTGACCCGACGTCTCCGTGTAACCCTGGGTGTCACCGAAACCAAGAAGAAACCAGCGCAAGGTAGAAGAATGAAGCCACATCAAGTCGGTCACAGATTTTAGCGCGAAAATCCCGAATCCACACGGAATTAGCAATTTTGAAGAAAAATCAGAGAAATACTTACCGAAAAAGCAACCGAGAGGAGGGGAAAGAGGGGGTTAAATAGATAGCCAAACCGCCTCAGAGGGCTCGGTGAACCCTCACAAGCCACAGAGGACGGAACCCCGAAGTCGTCGACGGTGACCGAGACTCAGAGGGATCGCATCGAAGCCCCATCGAGGGACCCACGGCTGCGGCGCGTGAGGAGTGGATGCATCTCCCTACAACGCCCTAACGATTTCTTCGTGCAGAAGAAATCGACGAGAGGCGTCTAGAAGAGCCAAAGAAACCCTCGTGGGCTTTCGTCGAGAGAGAGCGAGAGCCAGCGAAATGAACGAAAGAAAAGAACGGAAGTGAAGAGAAGAAAGAAAAAATGGGGGGGCTTTATTAAAGCCTAATGGCTCAACGGGCCGTGGGCCTTACATTCTTCCCACCTTACAAAAATTCCGTCCTCGAAATTGCAACTAAGATACAACAAAAAGGTAAGGATAACGCTCCCTCATCTCATCTTCCCTCTCCCAGGTAGACTCCCCAGGAGAATCTTTGTGCCACATCACATTCACCAGGTGGACAGTCTTGTTCCTGAGAGCCTTCTGCTGCCTTTAGCATGTCGGTGATCGAGCATATCCACCCTTCTGCAGCCAGGGCATCTCACAGTCCTGCAAACACCAGCGGTCGCAGCGACCGAAACTGTTGGACTACGCCTTCAATAGGGTCCCTCTGGATCGCCTGAACCATCTCCCGCAAAGCTGCGTCAGAAATCTGGCGCACCGTGTTCGACCCGGCGCCACCAGGCCCTGATCCTGAAGCCATAAGTGCTCTCCTGGATGGTTGACGTCTCTTGCGCACGAAAAATTTCATGCACATGTATCATTTGCCAAGATCGGGTCAGTGAGTATTTCGAATACATACTTTTCTGTCTGTCCAGTACTGTTCACGAGGCGTTTGCAGGGACCTGCACGGGCCACCACTTTGTAACGCCCCAACTCCCGGGGACCATTACTAGTGTTAGATATGCATATGCAGGTCTCGCATGTGCCAGTGAAACAAAGAAAACAGACAGGAAAGTAAAAGGGATACTCACATAGATAGCAAAAATGAAACTGGGAACAAAAGTACAACTCTCAAGCCCGCTCCAACCTACAACCAAAAGTACAAAAGGTGAGCCTCTAGGGTATTCACGAGCAGACCGCGCTCAACGCCAGACGTCCTGGATCGGGAACTGCTGACCCGACGTCTTCGTGCAACTCTGGGTATCACCGAAACCAAGAAGAAACCAGCGCAATGTAGAAGAATGAAGCCACAGTAATTCGGTCATAGATTTCAGCGCGAAAATCCCGTATCCACAAGGAATCAGCAGCAATTTTAAAGAAAAATCAGAGAAATACTTACCGAAAAAGCAACCGAGAGGAGGGGAGAGAGGGGGTTAAATAGATAGCCAAACCGCCTCAGAGTGCTCGGTGGACCCTCACAAGCCGCAGAGAAGGACGGAACACCGAAGTCATCGACGGTGACCGAGGCTCAGAGGGATCGCGTTGAAGCCCATCGAAGGATCCACGGCTGCAGCGCGTGAGGAGGGGGATGTATCTCCCCACAACGCCCTAACGGTTGCTTCGTGCCGAAGAAATCGGCGAGAGGCATCTAGAAGAGCCGAAGAAACCCTCGTGGGCTTTTGTCGAGAGCGAGCAAGAGCCAGCGAAACGAACGAAAGAAAAGAACGGGAGTGAGGAGAAGAAAAGGGGGGCTTTTATTAAAGCCTAATGGCTCAACGGGCTGTGGGCCTTACATCGGTCTACCTCTCTCTTGATCTCAACATTCATATGTTCTATCTTTTTAACAAACGCATCAATAGCTCTTCGGCTTATATGCCCAAGCCATCTCAAGCTTTGAGATTAGCTTTAGATCTACCTAAATTTTCATTTAATATGCTTTCAACTAAATTTTCATTTAGTATGCTTTCAATTAGACAGTTGACATGATCTCTAGACTGCTCTGTTACATTATTTCATAATCATTATGTATTCCAGAATATTGGCACGAAAAGAAATATTGACACAAGGCATCACACTGGAGATCTTCATCACTTGGATGTAAAAAATTGGACCAATGACTTGCTCTAGAGTTACTTCTCTCTTCATCATGCGGTACAGATTAAGTCATCCAAATCTTAAAAAATTTACACTTTTACATCCTAAGTTTCATAATTTGTCTACTTTAGAATATAAGCCTTGTCAATTAAGATAATGTCATCAACTACCTTACCAATCACGAATCAATAAACGTTCTAAGAAACACTTTAAGTCGATTCATTCAGATGACTAGGGATCTTATCATGTTGAGTCTTGATTTGGATTTAGGTATTAGACAAATTTTAGGGTTTTGTCCCTATTGGTTTGTTGTTGAGTTGGCTCCCTTCATGCTTGGCACGGGGTCCCAGGGGTTGCGCTTGGGCTAATATAGTTACTTTCGGCTCCTTAACTTGTCTGGCCGCGGGTTTTCGTTTGAGGGTTGTACTGCCTTGCAGTTTCGGTTAACCCCTTTACTCTTGTGGGGGTTTCGGCTACTGTTTGGTTGTTCTGGAATTTTCGGTCTTCATGATTTGATCATCTGGGGTTTCGGGTGCTCGCTGTTTTTGGGTTTTTATCTCCTGAACTGACATTTGAACCTTGGGACCCCCTTACTCCACGCAGTTGATAATCTTTTGGCCCGGTTCCTCGCTGATAGTGTCGCAGTACCTGTAGACCTTGCCGCAGGTTCGGGTTCCCCCCACAACGTGATGAGATTCCCACAATCTAATCCCCAATATACTAAATTTTTATGTCCACACTTTCTGGAATTTAATTTCAGCTAAAACTTAAGACTGGAAATAAACAGGAATACAAATATTTCAGTTTTATATTCTTTCCCAGTTAAAGTAAAAGGTGGATCTTGATTTTAAATTCAGATTTCTTAAGTACATATAAAACTGAATGCAAGTTTATTAAGTATAAAACTGAATGCAAGTTTATCAAGTTTAAATTTAGAGTTCTTAAGTATATACCAGCGTGAAGGAGAAGAAATATTATCAGTAATTTATCTTGAATGCAAGTTTCCACACGTGTACAAAAACTTGTTGAATTCCATGGAAATCCTGAATTGTTAGGACTGATCTCATATCTTCAATTACGCAATTTAAAGGTGACGCATGAATTTAAAATAAATTGGGCTTGATTCTATACTCGATATTTGATACATATGTTCGGTTTAAAGTAGAGAATGTAACTTGACATGATACGAAGAAACCCTTTAGATTGCGTAAGTTAAGATAATGAGTGAGATAAATAACATTACCTGACATGGAATTAGCATATAACATCAAACTATTAACTATATAACTTTACATAACTCGCTGGGGTTTGGGAAAACTTATAAACAAGAGTGCGGGAGCGATTTGAGCCATGCTTTCGGCCTGTATCTAGGAGGGTTTTCGTTTATGGGTCCTGAGTCCCTGTCACATTTGACTTCAAGACTCTGTCCAGGGTAGCACCATGCGGTCCAAGATGGTCTCCGGTTTGCACATCGTGCTCTGCGTTATAAGTTTACGATTTAGAATTGATCAACCTTAATAGTATAACCTCATAGCAAATTGACGACATCGAAATAACCATAACATGTTAAACCTTGGCACATCACCAGTTATACACGTTTATTATTATACCTCTTTGTTCATGTATCATTATCATTATTGTTACTTGGTTAAATAAATCTACTCTATTGAGCAGTGGTACCACTCCTATTGTTATCACTAGGTGATGAACGGGACTACGCAGAGGCACATGTGTACGAGGAGTCGGAGCTTCCGGTCCATAACGACGAGCTTTGAGGACCGGTTGAGTGTGAGTGGCCTTTGTATTTTCATTTCCATGTACTTATGCTTCAGCTTAGAGTGAGGATGTACTTTTATTTCCGTGTATAGAACTTTGTAATTCTGGCATGATGGTAATGAAATGAGTATCTTAAATTATGTTAATTTTTGCTTTGCTTCACGCCGTTTTCACTGGTAACTGCAGGACCTGTATAAAAAATTGTACAAAAGAAACGGCGCCCGGATATGGGGGTTACAGTTACCATTTCCTAGTTGGTATTTTTCCATGTTCACATATTTTAAGTTCCAAAATTTTAGAATCATTGTGATTTACCTAATGGGTCTTCATTGTTGCACCACCAGGTGATGAGTTGGATTTAGAGGAGGCCCCAGTTTTCAAGGAAACAGATTTCATAGTAGCTGCAGAATCCTGGCCTTAAACTTAAATTGTAAGTATTTACAGTTTCCTGTTTATTTCATGAGAAGTTCCATATGAGTATATTGGTATATCTCTGCTCGTAGCATATATTGTTTTCACTGGTACCTAGCAGGACCTGCATCACATGTGGAAAATAGTTGTCCCAGGTAGCGAGGCGTGACATGTTTTTGTGGTGGTCCATGCAGGTACGCGCTAACCATCTCGTGAACAGTATAAGAAGAGTAGGATATGCCGTATAATATACTCATATTGATATCATGAATACATGATTTCTCAAGCTTTCACCTATATGGGATGTACAGGCAAAAGTTCTTTCCACTATTTTTAAACTCCTAGACCTCCAACTAGAAAGTTGTGTTCCATCATTTGGCTAAGTTTCCTTCCTTGACAACCATCTAAGTCATCTCTCTTATATGTATCATTTAGTTTTAACGGTCTCATTGATTATAAGTATCTTGGACCATAGGTGTTGTAGTAGTCATCAGTACACATGTCCTTTCCTTTAGAGCGTCTTATTGTTTCTTAGCCACTTTGTTTGTTGTGCCTTAGTTTTGCTCTGAAATTCCGAGGATGGAATTTTTTGTAAGGAGTGTAGAATGTGAAGGCCCATTTTAAAGCCCACAAAAAACCCGTCTTTTTTTCTTTTCTCTTTCCTACTTAAAGTCCCCCCACGTGTACCCCTCTCTCTCCCTCACTTTCTCTCCCACTCTCTCTCTCTTGCGATTCGACAGCGACAAAAAATCCCGCCGCCTCATCTCTCGCCCTCGCCGACTCTCTCGGCTCTCCCTCTTCTTTCCTTCAGCTCGAAGGAAGTCCAAGCGCCCCCCTCTCATCTCTCCAACTCATGGAACTCGTGGCACGATCTCGTGCCTCCTTCGACGCCCTATATCCTAGGGTTTTGACACGTCCTTGCCTTGATGCGAGGTTGATTGTGCTCGTGGCGTTCCCTCTGAGCTCCCCAGATCCATTTTTCCTCTATTTAAGCTCGACTGAGCCCCTAAGGTTTTCGGTTTTGTGTAAAAATGATATTTTTCTGGGTTTTCCTCTGGATTTGGTTTTGGTTTGAGCTGTGGAGTTGGATTTCTTTCTGATTTCTTCGACAGTCCACGATTTCAGGTAAAACCACTTTGATTCTCTCATTTTGGAATTTAAAATTATGTGATCTCATCTGCGATGATATTTTTTGAGCTTTGGGCATGGCGGCGACCCTCGATGCAGCCCTTTCTGCCTTGCCGTGACTGTCCGTGGGTTATTCCCTTGGACGTGAGTCTTTTTTTGGGCTCCCCCGACCCGTCGGAGGTCTATTTTGGGTCATCCCCCTTCGCTGGAACTTAAACTTAAATTGTAAGTATTTACAGTTTCTTGTTTATTTCATAGAAGTTCCATATGAGTATATTGGTATATCTCTACTCGCAGTCTATATTGTTTTCACTGGTACCTAGCAGGACCTGCATCACATGTGGAAAATAGTCGCGTCCCGGGTAGCGGGGCGTGACAGTGCAAAGCCCAAAAAATTATGAACTTCCGAGTTTTCGTCTTTCCCCAAATCCCCACCACATCAGTTACTTCCTGGATATGATGAAAGAAGACAACCCCTAAGATGCAAACTCACTCTTTTTACAGTGGCTTTGATATTTAATTCAATTGATCTTAGAGACAAATGAACCCAAAGCTTGAATCTGCATGCTCTAAGTAAATTCATATTTCAATGTTAATGCCTAAAATGACAACTTGAGATGTAGTGGTCACCTATTAAAATGCATCTCCCCGAAATGATCAGAGGTAAACTTCTTAGTCTTTACAACCAACTTCAAATGAGCCAAAATTCAATGCAGCTAAAGGGGCAATTATGAAGATGGGTAATCAATGATGAGAAGGGCAGATACATTCTGGCACTTAAAATTGGATCTGAGAAAGAGCTTCATATTATTCTTCAGAGTACACAAGAATGGATAACTAATGGCATGTTCCACACGTTGTAAAGAGGCTTGAAAGTTGGTATTTTTCATTGTGGAGACACTATTTAAGCACTGTAGATCATTTTCTATATGTGATTCGCGTGGCTTTTGTTCCTTCCCTCCAAAAATTTCTACTGAAATTTTGCCTCGATGGCTCCAACGTGGAGCTGATGTGGAGCGAGATTTCTCTCGATCGTAATCTGTGGATTTTTGGCGGATTACACTCAAGAATCTGGGTTTTTTGGTCCTCTCGGTCTGTTCATCCCTCATCACTGCTTCATCATTCACATCGTTGCTCCTCTCTCCAAGTGAATCGATGAAAACCTGGGGCTGTTATTCGTTAATCGCTTCAAAAAAATAAGGGGATTTTGAAAGTCGGTTCTCAAAGTTGAAGCCCTAGGTGGATCACTTTGGTTGCCTTCTTCTCCTATCATCGGCGATCAATCGGAACAAATAACGGAGGTTCTGTTCATTTTGGGTGTCATCTTCTCAACTTCTCATCGAAGCATCGGTTGGATCTTCTTTTCAAATTAAAAAGGGGCTAGAATTGCGAGGTAATTTACTTGTTCTCTCCTTGATGCTTTCAACACCCTAGCATGCTCTGATGTTTTCTTGGCTCCATCATCGGATGTTTATCAATGGCAAGAAACCAGCAAAGAAACATATATTAATTAGTCTGAGGACTCTTGGTTAGGGTTTTATGCTTAGCTTGGCTATGTTTTTTGGCTTCATGTTTCATACTTGTCTTTGCTTGCTTGCTCTGTTGGCTTTGATGGATCATGCTTAGATTTCTATTTCTGGTGGTTAATGCTAGCAGTGGCATTTTTTATGTTTGCTTTTTTATGTTTTGGCAATGTTATCTTTTTGTCTTGATGTTTCATGAATGGCTTGACTTTCTGGCGGTTGATGTTATTTTGATGATGTCTTTTGGTTGTCATGCCCTTTTATTAGTCAAATTCTGACAGATTTGGTTGTTTCATGTTTTGGCCATGTTGTGTTTTTCTTGCTTGCTATGTTGGCTTTGCTAAATCATGCTTGTCTTCCCATTTCTGTTAGTTGATGTTAGTAATGAAATTTTTCATCTTTACCTTTTTATGTTTTGGCAATGTTATATTTTGGCTTGATGTTTCATGAATGGCTTGACTTGTTGGAGGTTGATGTTATTTTGATGTTGTCTTGTTGGTTACCATGTCCTTTTATTGGCCATGTTCTGATTGGTTGGTTCATGTTTTGGCCATATTGTGATTTTCTTGCTTACTCTATTGGCTTTGCTGGATCATGCTTGGCTTCCCTTTTCTATTATTTTGCCGAAGTTTGTTGGTTGCCCTGCCAAAAAAAATTTTGCCAGTGGTATGTTTTTGTTGCTTGCTAGATTGATTGTGACTATGATGAAGGCTTTAAAGATGAATGATCCCCTGTGACATGCATAGAGCCCCATGATAAACCCCTCAAAGTGAATAAGTTGTGTATGCACTTTGGCTTGCTGATTTTTTGATGGTTCCTTGCTATGGTATGCTTATCTTTAATCCATCCTCCCACTCACAATCAAAAGAGCAAGCATCAAAAACATATCATTGCCAAAAGAGCAAGGCAACCAACAAAACAGCAGCAAAATAACATCAACAATCAGAAAGTCAAGCCAAGCATGAAATAGCAAGTCAAAAAATAGAACATGGCCAAAACTTAAAAAGGCTACCAAAAATGCCATAGCAAGATGAAGGAACCCGAGACATGCATAGAGCCACATGATGAAACCCTCGGAGCGAATAATTTGTGTGTACTTTGGCTTGCTGTTGTTTTGTTGGTTCATTGCTATAGTATGCTTGCCGGGTGGTTCCTTTATTGGTCATAATCTGTCTTCATGGTTGGTTCCTTTATTGTCTATGTTCTGTTTTTGTTGCTACACATATTGTTTGTGAATAGGATAAGGGCTGGATGATGAAGGAGCCGCTGACAAGAAACCAGTTAGGAAACTGAACTCATCAATACAATTCGGATGGCTCTTGGTTAGATTTTCCTTCATTGCATCTTTGTTGGATGCACCTTGTTTTTATTTCTATGATTATTTCTTGTTATCATTATCTTTTGTTGGTGTCTTGTTTTTGTTGCTTGTTTCCTTCATCACCATGTTTTTTGGCTTGCTTTTTCATGCTTGTCTTGACTTTCTGTTGGTTGATGTTAATATGCTGACGTTTGTTGGTTGTCTTGCCAAAAATTTTTGGCAACGGTATGTTTTTTGCTTTGATGTGTCATGTTGGCTTCCCTTTTCTATTAGTTAATGTTATTTGGAGCATTTTTTTTGTTGCCGTTTTATTTTTGGACATGTCATATTTTTTGGCTTGATGTTTCATGCTTGGCTTGACTTTTTATTGGTTGATGTTATTTTGATGTTGTCTTGTTGGTTGTCTAGTCGGTTGTCTTGTCCTTTTATTGGCCATGTTCTATTTGTGTTGCTTACTCTTTTGTTTGTGACTGTGATGAGAAATGAAAAATGAAGGAACCACTAACATGCTTCTCTCTCTAATTTTCATAGGTAAGCTTTTCTCTCTATTTTCTCATCAATCACTCTTTTTCTATTTTATTTGTGTTGAGAAAAAATTATATTAATTTTATGTTTTTTTCATTGCAAAATGGGTTTCGGGGAGAGCTCTTCTAGTAGATCTCGCCCTAAAGATGAGAGCAATGGTGATTTGGAATCAAGATATGCAATTGTGGTTTGCAGACGCCGAGGAGGACTACCTGGACCCGACCAAACTCAAGAAGGAGATTTTGAAATTGTAGTCTCGGGATATTAGATGTTCACTCTTTCTATGTAAGAATCCCCTCACTCTGAGTAGTCAAGACTGGTGATATTGAACTTAATGGATGAGAATGAGAGATGGAGCAAGTTGGACAGTTCTTCCCCATCACTGTCGGAGAGAAGGATGTTAGAGAGAGAGTCGTTTAGGTAAGGCAGTGGGGCGGTTAGAAAGAAGCACTGTGAAAAGGAGAGCATCCTAACCGATTACAAATCCATTAAGTGAGGATTGTTCTCGCTCATTAGTCTTATGTTTCTTATGTTATTATTGATGTATAACAACATCGAGTGATGGTGAAGATAAAATGTTTAAAACTTGTATCCATGCTTTGGCCATGTTTTGTTTTTGTTTGATTCCTCATTTGTTGGGTTTCCTTCATGGCCTCTTTAATTCCATCACTCTTGTGGCTCTATTTTATTAGACTGATTGTCTTGCCTTTATGTTGGTTGATGTTATTTGGACAATTTTTGTTGCATCTAATTTCTTTATTTGGTTTGATGGTTGGTCTTAGTTTGAGATGTTCTGTTTGTTCCCTCCAAATAAACCAACTCCCTCAAACCCCACAAATAGAAAATGTGAGGAGCAAGATAACCAAATTTAAATAAAGGTCACCATATCTCATATATGCAATTCAAGAGAAAATTGGCTAAATACCATGGGTCAACCATCACTTTTAATTTCTACCACTCTATTTAAAAACTTTGTTAGAATATCACACCCCCTAAAAAGGCTAAAATACCCTCGTTCGTTTCCAAAAATCAAAACCCGTCCACAGTGAGCGTATATTGGAGTATATTGGCGCATATTGGTGCATATTGTCCCAAAAATTCAAAGCCCGTCCGCAGCTGCCCTCCAACGTCCACGGAGAAGCTCAGAAGCCAGATGTCGTTGCAATGCGCCGACGTTGACGACAACATGCCGCACCCCACCTTGCAGCGGCGTCTGGCTTCTCCGTGGACGTCGAAGGGCAGCTACGGACGGGCTTTGAATTTTTGGAACAATATGCTCCAATATGCGCCAATATGCGCCAATATACGCTCACTGCGGACGGGTTTTGACTTTTGGGAACGAACGGGGGTATTTTAGTCTTTTTTTTAGGGGGTGTGGTATTCTAGCAACGTTTTTAAATAGGGTGGTAGAAATTAAAAGTGATGGTTGACCCATGGTATTTAGCCAATTTTCTCCGCAATTCAATACATAACTTTCTTAAACCAAATAAACACAAGAAAGTATTGTAGGACCCACATATAACTCTCAATCCCACTTTCCACCCAACATTTTGTCACAAAAGAACACAAAACCAAACTTTTCTCAAATCAAGAATCCACAACACATCAACTTTCAACAACCAACTTTCAAACTGTGGAACGGGCCCTAAGAAGCAAGGACTACAGAAATGACATTTTACAAAGCCAGGTTGAAAGATAAAGTCATTTGGGGCTGGCACTGCATAGTCATAACTGCATATGTAATATAGTCAGTTAGCTGAGTCAAGCATTAACTCATTTGCATATGTCCTCGGACGCTTTTGGATCTCTTTTGGCACTGTTTCGTTAAAAACTTTTTAATGGAACTTCAGGGAATTCAGATGTCGCTGTGCTCATCCAACCATTCACATATGTGCATGCGGATGTGACTATGGCACCAAGAATGTACAAACCAAAAACGTTTCAAATACTGAACCAGTAAAGTTCTAGTTCACTGGTGTACCCAAATTCCATGTGAAATAATCGCTAAGAACCAGCAAAAGCAAGAATTCATGTGTACATTGTCTTAGAGCTAGACGTCTAACTATGTAATCCACCAAACCAACCGGTCCATAATTCAGTAAAATTTGATCTAAACAATTAATCAATTCAACCAAGCCCCTTTGGCATTCACACAAAAGCATTCAATTTGCACAATTTCAAAACGCGTCAATTCACTCCATGAATACCCTAAAGAGAGAGCAAATGAGGGATAGTTTGTTTATGATCGTACCGCGGGAGAGGAGGATCGGTTTGCCCTGCGAGGGGTGGAGAGCTCGATGGGCGGCATGGGATCCGCATCGCCTTCGGCGTCGCTGTCGCCCTCATTGGACTGAGCCATGACGCGGGCCAGGCGCTGGGCGGCCGCCCGGGCGGCGTTGTTCTGGGCCCGCCGGAAGTTGGACACCCCTGCGGACCCCGCCCTGACGTGGCGGTGCATGGGGGAAATCGCCGGCGACTCCTCAGCGCCACCGCCGCCGCCGGCGGTGGAGGAATACGACGACTCTTTCTTGTGCCGGGACAGCAGCGGGCTCCGCGACCGCCGGTCCATCTCGATCGAATCGAACGATCGGAATTATGTTCAGTGACGATCTTTGTTGAGATTTTGTGGGGCTAGGGTTGGGTTTTGATTTGTTCATTTTTTTTTTCCTTAATTTTTTTCTTTTTTAATACGTGTGGTTTGATGAAGAAGAAAGAGAGCGAAAAGGGAGGAGCGAGAGGCGTAACGGTTGGTAACGGAAGCAACGGAGGAGAGAGGAGGAGAGAGGAGGAGAGTTTTATTTGGTTGATTGCATATGGATTGGGCCTACAATTGTATTGGCCCAATTCAATAGGAGCTGGACGTGGGCATGTTAAACGTACAAGGGTGAGCGCTCCTCAGTCTGCTTCTCGCAATAGAGGGTGTTCTTGGCGTTGGACGCCTTGCGATAAAAATGGTTACATTTTAATTGAATACTAGGCATTATCAATTATCCGTGTCCATAGGGCACGGTTTAGTTAAGATATATTATTATTTTTTTGTGAGAATGAATATAACAGATAACGGCCAAACAAAAATTACACTACGGAGGCATAAAACCTCGCTTAACTCCTAGCCCAGCCGAATCAGCATCCAGAAGAGCCCTAAGGTCTGACGGGCATGTGATAAACAGCTTCAGTTCTTCCTCCAAATTGATGCCGATCTTCGCTAGATTGTCTACGCAAAAATTTGCTTCTCTCAATACATGCACCAGCGTAATCTCCCAATCTCTAGCCATCATCTCGAGGATATCAGAAACAACCGCCATGTACTCATGATTCCTCCACTCCTTGCTCTTGATGATCAATAACGCCTCCCTCGAATCAGACTCACAGCAAACCTTTTTTAACCCTTCCTTCCACGCCAAGAAAAGTCCGTCCCTGATCGCCTTGAGCTCAGCCGCCAAACTAGAACAAATGCCAAAGAACGAAGCAAGACCAAGGACCTAGCCTCCATTATGATCTCTGAGGATTCCTCCCCCTCCCGATGCACCCTCCCCACCAATAACCGCACCATCTACATTGATCTTCACCCATCCCCTCTCCGGTTTCCTCCAGACAATTCGCTCCTCTGGATGGTTCGCCTTCTTCGAATGCACGCGATTCTTAAGAATTTCAGCAACCGATGTTTCAATATGAACACAACACTCCGCTTCGCTAGCAACATCATCCACCGCCTGAAACAGCCGTTTACATCTTCTCACCCAAATAGACCACATCGTCGTGGCCATGACAATTCTCAATCTGTCATCACCTCTCTTCTTCATTAGGAATTCCTCCATCCAATCCCGCAAGGAAAGAGAGAAAAAAAGAGGTTGGAGGTCCACAGAAATCATAATGAGCCATACCTTCCTCGCATCAGCGCAATCCCTAATAGCATGTAACGTGTCTTCTTTCGCTGTAGAACAACGATGGCAGAACAGCGAATATGCGATCCCTCAAGCAAATCTAAGAGATGTTGTGACTAATCTTTCAATGAATACTAACCAGATAAAGTATAATCTTCTCGCAGGCAATGGAAGCCTCCATATCCAAGCACACTTCAGACCCCTATCATCATCTCCAGCCATCAACTTGTAGGCCGACCTTGTCGAAAAGACGTCGTTGTTAGAATGCCGCCACCTGTATCCGTCTTCCTGCAAACCCACTTTAGCTAAGGGGAACCATGCAACTTTAAGAGCAATCGCATCCGGTAAATATAGGAGGAGCTTTTCAACATCCCACACACCCCTACTCTTGAAAAACTCACAGACTTTCGCATCAGCCGTGTTCCGCGGGGGCGCATTAGGAATGACGCTAGCCAGAGGCATATCCAATCAAGTATCCCACCAGAAAGAGATGGATGATCCATTACCGACTCTCTTCACCACACCTTTCGACAACTCCTTCATGCCCGTCATCACAGATTTAAAAGAAATCGACCAATCAGGCTTGAAACTATCAATATTATTGGCAAATGAAAGCACGTCACCCTTAATCTTATACTTGCTTCTCACAGCCCTCGCCCAAAGGCTCGAAGGTTCCTGAAGGAGGCGCCAGGCAAGCTTCTGCAACAAAACCGCATTGTGCATCTTCATAGATCTCAGTCCCAGACCACCCAAAGCCTTGGGCGTGCAAACTCTCCCCCACCCCACCAGACTCATCTTCCGCACCCCCTCTTGACCACCCCAGAGAAATCTCATGTTGAGTTTATCCATTTCTTCCAAAGAGAAATCAGGGAACTTTGAGGTGAGCATCGTATAAGTAGGAATGGCAGCAGTTACAGATTGAATCAGAGTGGTTCTCCCCGCTAGACTCAGCACTTTCGCTTTCCACCCCTTCATCTTAGCCATAATCTTCTCAATGGTTCCTCTGTAAAAGTTCTTCCCCACTCTCCCATGCACCAAAGGGACACCCAAGTAATTACCCAAATTATTGGTCAAAGAAATGCCCAATATATTGTTGATCTTGCAACCGTGACCATTCAAGCATGAAGGCGAAATAAAACACCTTGATTTCTCCAAATTCACCTTAGCTCCAGACGCCTTACAAAACTTCATAAGGATATCTTTCATCACCTTAGCATGTTCCAACGAACCAATTCCAAATAGAAAGAGGTCATCAGCGAACAAGAGGTGGGAAATACCAATAGAATCCTTGCTAAAAGCTATGGGCTTCCATCTCCTTTTCTCCACAGCATCATTGATCAACCACCCCAATCTCTCTATACAAAGCACAAAAAGGAAGGGACTCAGGGGATCCCCTTGCCTTAATCCCCTTTTAGCCTGAAACCATTCGGTGTGGCTACCATTCCACATTACAGACAAATTCACCATAGAAACACAATACATGATGAGCTTCACCCATTTGCTCGAGAACCCAAAGATAATTAAAGTATCCCTGAGAAAATCCCAATCCACCCTATCATACGCCTTCTCAAGATCAATCTTAATAGCCAACAGCCCTTCCCTTCTCTTAGAGCTCCTGATGGAGTGAACCAATTCTTGAGCCAGAATCACGTTGTCAGCAGCTTGTCTCCCAGGCACAAAACTGGCTTGGCATGGGTTAACCAATCCCCCAATCACCTTGCTGAGTCTGTTCACAATCACCTTAGCAATTACTTTGTATGCCACAGGAAGGAGGCATATAGGTCTGAATTGTGGAATAAGCTCGGGATGAGATCTTTTAGGAATCAAAACCAGTAAAGACTTCCCCGGTTCGGGGCTGAAAGATCCCTCTTCGAATGCATTTTCCACCAAATTAGTGAGGGGGAGCTTCACGCAATGCCAGAACTCCTGATAAAATCCAGCATGAAGCCCGTCAACACCCGGAGCCTTCCAAGCCTTCATGTCAAAGAGAGCTTTCCTAACCTCCTCCTCTGACACCCTAGAATCAAGGAACAACCTGTCGATAGGATCCAGAAGAGGGTGGGAAGAATGGGATAAGGAAGGAAGGGGTCCTCCTTCGCTGCTGAACAAGCTTCTGAAAAAATTGACATTCAAAGCCCTCAGCTGATCAGGATCAAAAATCCAAATCCCACCATCATCTTTGAGAAGTTTGATCTTCAGGAATCTCCTCTTGATTAACGTGGATAGATGAAAAAATTGGGAATTTCTATCCCCGTACAACAACCAATTACATCTAGATTTTTGAAACCACAAGATCTCTTCTTGTTCCAGGGTCGTCTCATATTTACCTAATAACTCTTTTTCCAAACCCCTTAAAAGATGAGAGTCTTGTTCCAGCAAGCTTCTCTGAACACCCTCAATCCTTCCTTTCAACCATCTCTTCCTGCGAAAGATGTCCCCAAAACTATCTTTGCTCCATCGTTGTACGTCAGTCACAAATGCCTTCACGATATCCACCATACCCCCACCATAATTACTCCATTTATCCAACACAAAATCATGAAACCCAGCAGCATTCAACCACATGGCTTGGAATCTGAACACTTTATTCCGCACACCACCAAGGTCAGCACCCTCACATCTGAGAAGAATGGGACAATGATCAGACAAGATGCGTGAAAGATGGAGCAGAGAAGCCTCCGGGAAACATTCACACCATTGCCCATTGGCCAAAGCCCTATCCAGTCTCTCATGCACTCTAGCCCCACCCTCTCTCATGCACTCTAGCCCCACCCTGCATATTATTACACCATGTGAAAGTCATCCTGTGGAATCCAATATCAATGAAACCACAATTAGCTATTAATTCATTGAATCTATTCATCCGATGAGAAGAAGGAGAAGACCCTCCCAATTTCTCGGCCCCAAAAGAATAATCATTAAAATCACCAAGAACCACCCAAGGGAGCTCAATGCTTCCCCCTACCCCTTCCAACTGCTCATAAAAGTTCCACCTAGCAGCTCTTAAAGGACTAGCATACACCACCGAAAGAAACACATCATGTTTCCCAACACAGTGAATCACACCGTGCACCACTTGCTCCGAGGAAGACAACACTTCCAGATTCACCTCCTAATCATTCCAGAGCACCCAAATGCCCCCCCTGAAAACCCAATAGGATCAACCACAAAGTGACTACTGAAATTTAATTTCTTAATCACCTTAAGAGCCTGGTTCCCCCTGTCATGTGCTCTGCAATAGCCAACACGATAGGTTTGAATCTACTAATAAGATCTCTCATCTCGCTGATAGCTTCTTCCCCGCACCTCTACAATTCCAGAAGAGAAAATCCATAAACAAACAATTAGGAGGGTGGAGGAGAATTACCTAACACCTCCGTCATCACTTTGACATGAACCACATCAGACGCAACGTCTTCTTCCATCTGTTCTTCACCAAAAACCTTAGAATTACCACTTCCTTCCCCTACATCCGGGGGATGTTGTTTGGTTCCCTCCCCTCTGAAAGCTCCATCCTTCGAAAAGCTCTCATTAACATTGAAAATTTCACCAAGAGGATCCCTTACCCCAAATGAAGGCCTAGTAGAGTCCGAAGAAAATGATCCCCCACCAAATCCCTTCATGCTAAGTTGGCCTTTCGGCCCATCATTGAAAACCCCCTGCCTGCGAGCGTCACCCACGTTCTGGGTTTTAAATCCCGCACAGGCCCCTTTACCCACTCCCTTTGAAGCAAAAGATAAATTCTGACTGGGCTTGCCCACAGGCTTAGAAGAAAAAACCCCGGCTCATTAAAGCTTCCCAGCCCACCAGCTCCAACTGTCCCCGCCCTACCATTACCTTCTTCAGTAATCTCCTTCTCCAGCAACGAGAATCTCGAACCCCTGGTGGGCACCACCGACTGTCTTCCTCCATCTCCCCCAGACCCAGCAGGGAAACCCTAGGTTTTCGATAGCGCCTGTCATTTGGAACCAGCCATGGACCAAAAGCCTCAGCGGTGCCATCTTCAACTCTAACCACCTCCGTCATGGAAGACCCCTCCGACACCGTCTTCTCCAAACTACTCTTCTCCAAACTGCTCTTCTCCAACCCCTCATCTGCCTGAAAAATACAGGGATCTCTATGCCCCAATATGCCGCATTTGAAGCACACAATTCCTAGACCCTCATACTGAACCTTCAGCCATCTTCCTTCAAAGAAAATCTGAGACTTCAATGGTTTACTCAGATCCACTTCGACGCACACCCTTGCAAATCTCGCCTTCTTGAGCATACGGGTATGAAAGTCGAACTTCAGCGGCTTCCCCACAAAATTACCTGGCACCTTCAACACTCTGTCATCATAATACTCCACAGGGAGGAATGGAAATCTTACCCAAACCGCCGTCGACCCGATATCAGCGTTCTTCGGCACAAAATCCGGGATCCATTTTCTCACCATCAAATAATGCCCGAAAATGAGCCACGGCCCCTCTCCGAGAACAAAAACAAGGTCCTCTTCACACAAGAATTTCACCATCACGAAGCCCTCTCCAAGGTCGATGAACTCCAACTCCCCTTTCGGCTTCCAAATAGCTCTGGCCTTCCCCTCCAGCATCTCCACAGAGATGTTACGCCCCAACAATTTAACGATGACCGCCCTAGCAAACCGCCGACGGAGAAGCTCTTTGAATTCTGGAGAAAGGGAGATGCTGTCACATTCTCCCACTTTATCTACTGTAATATTCCTCTCAACCCCTGTGAAATCAGCATCTTCCAACATCGGATGCTCCTCATCGATGCTATTGCAAACCTCTTTAAAGGAACGTTTCCCCGATGATCCCTCGCCAGCAACCTAGATTTCATTTTCTTCGCGCTACGCGACAGTGTTTCCTCATCAACCCCCGACTTCGGCGCTCCTTCCACCTCCAGATGCACATCGCCGCCCATGGCGGCCGATCCCAATCGAAGCCCTAATCGCAAAAAGAGAGGAGCTCTACAGGCGCAAGATAGCACGCTAACGGACGCTTTTTTATAAAAAGATAACGGCGTCTACTATGTTTTTTTTAATCAACAAATTCAGTTAAGATAATATTATTTTCAACAATTGTATAGTAGATAATATAAAGGTTAAACAAATCATGTCATCAAAAAAACCTTTGATGAAATGAGTAAAATTAATACACACCACTTCTCCCTGTCGAGTACATCGATGCTCTCCTTCACGTACTCCCACGGAAATGCTGCATGCACATAGGCCAGTACTCAAAAGTAAACGCTACTCTATCAGTTTAAGCTTTTGAGTTAGACAGCGGGCTAACCTGTGGTGTAATTGATCTGCTTGATGCTACCAACAGCACCGTCTCCTTCGAGGATGTCGACGGACTTTACCGCGTCGGTCAAGATCTTGGGTGTGAGGTTGTGGGCGTCGCCGGCGCCGGCCTTGGTGACGATCTCTTCGGTGTACCCTAGGCACATTGCGTGATGGGGATCTGAGGAAGAAATTTGGATCTCCCCCTCAAATTTTGAGTTTCCAAGAGATTTTTTGAGGCTACGGCTCTCCTCCCAACATGAGTTGGAAAATGGGGGTTATTCAAACGTGGGTTCAAAAACGTGGGCGGTTCTCCCAACGCGAGATGGCTCTTCTTTGATTTTGGTTTTCAAAAAATACAAAAGGCCATGTTTTATTCACCAATCCTAGTCATATTTTTTGTATTAGTCATACTTTGGATGCCACGTAGGACAAAATTCAAAATAGGTCGTGAATTGTATAATAGATTATGATTTTTGATTTATTTTATTATCAGTCATAATCTGTGACATTGGGCACGGTTTATTTAAAATCTTTGTTTTCCCAAAAATTATTTTCCTCCAAAATTTTGGTACATATAATATTCCACTTCACAATTTAAAAGAACAAAAATTTAACTGGCGGGTGCTTTATTCTACTCTTTTCAATCATTTATATGGCTTAATTTATCAAACCCACGTTCAGTTATTATTGTATTTCTTGTTAAAGAGTAATCAAACTCAAGAGAAAATAGAGATAGAGTTTTTTTTAGAGATGTAATGAGTAACCATGGCCATATGCCATGGTTCTCTATATATTAATTTAGTAAGGGAGATGAAGAGCATCTAGGAGACCAAGAGTCCCCATTACCCATAGTAATGGGACTAATGAGTGGGTAATGAAGGAGGGGAGGCCAAGAGCCTCTCTCATTCATAACACTCCCCCTTACCCATTCATCACTTTGGTCTCAGTATCTGAGGCAAAGAGGGGTGGATGCTTCTGGATCCAGAGTAAGTGTGTTTGCCTCGTTAAAACCTTAGCTGTGGAAAACCCAGTGGGAAAAACCAAACAGCTTAAGGGAAAAGAGTGCAACCCACGGGTTACTCCCCCTGATCCGTACAAGCTTCAGGCTTGCAGGTCTTTCAATTGTCGCATACCAATGTTCTTTACAAGCTTTACAAAAGTACATTTGGGCAAAGACTTAGTAAAAAGATCAGCTAAGTTGTTGCAGGACTGTATCTGCTGAATTTCGATCTGCTTGTCCTCCTTTAGCTCATGTGTCCAGAAAAACTTGGGAGATATGTGCTTCGTCTTGTCGCCCTTGATGTAGCCCTTTTGAAGTTGAACAATGCATGCGGCGTTGTCTTCAAATAGGACGGTAGGCTCCAAATCGCCGGTCTTCAGGCCAGTAGATTGAAGAATGTGTTGGACGACGGATCGTAGCCAATAACACTCTCTGCTTGCTTCATGGATCGCAATGAGCTCCGAATGGTTGGATGAAGTAGCTGTTGTGGTTTGCTTTACCGATCTCCAGGAGATAGCAGTACCTCCGTAGGTAAATACAAAACCTGTTTGAGATTTTGCCGTGTGCGGATCAGAGAGATAACCTGCATCATCATAACCAAACAATTTGGGGGAGGCACCTCTCTGGTAGTAAAGTCTAAGATCAATGGAACCCTGAAGGTATCGCAGAAGATGCTTTACTCCGTTCCAGTGGCGCTTTGTGGGCGCTGCACTGTGTCTGGCTAGTAGATTAACTGTAAACGCTATATCGGGACGCGTACAGTTAGCCAGATATAGAAGTGCTCCAATGGCACTGAGGTAGGGTACTTCAGGACCCAGTATCTCCTCCCCCTCTTCCAGTGGCCGGAAGGGGTCCTTATGTACATCTAGTGATCTTACGACCATAGGAGTACCTAAAGGATGATATTTATCCATATGAAACTTGCGTAGAAGTTTCTTTGTATAATTAGATTGGTGTAATAGGATTCCACCTCTTAGGTGTTCTATCTGTAAGTCAAGACAATACTTTGTTTTGCCTAGGTCTTTCATTTCAAAAGTATGTTTAAGGCTTTCAGATATCTCTTTGATCTCTGCAGGAGATCCTATGAGATTTAAGTCATCTACATATATAGCTATGACGACGAATCCTGTTCTCGTTCCTTTGATAAAGATACACGGGCAGACTTCGTTATTCGTGAATCCTTGTTGTGCAAGGAAATCAGTAAGTCTGTTATACCACATCTTTCCCGATTGTTTTAGACCATATAAGGATCTATGTAGCCTTACAGAGAATACGTCACGATGTATCTCTTTCATCTCTGGGGGTAGATTAAACCCATCAGGAAGTCTCATATAGATATTTTTATCTATATCGCCATATAGATATGCAGTCACAACGTCCATGAGCTGCATTTCTAGGCTTTCCAGAGAAGTTAGGCTGATTAAAAATCGGAAGGTGATCGAATCCATGACCGGGGAATACGTATCTTCGTAATAAATCCCCGGTCTTTGGGAAAATCCCTGGGCTACAAGGCGTGCCTTATAGCGAACGATCACATTATTTTCATCTCTTTTTCTTATGAAAACCCACTTATATCCCACAGGTTTTACACCTACTGGTGTTTGGACTACTGGTCCAAAGACTTTGTGTTTCAAGAGTGAGTCCAGCTCTACTCTTATTGCCTCGTCCCACTTTGGCCAATCATCTCTGCGTTTACATTCCGCTAGAGATCGTGGTTCGACGTCATCGTCATATTCAGTGACGTGAACGGCAATATCGAACGCAAAATCGTCGTCGACGACTATGCTATTTCTGTCCAGTACTTCTCCAGTACGTACAAAATTTAATGATGTTTCTCCTATTGTTTTCTCTGCTGGGGAAATCAGGAGGGGAGAAGTAGCTGGTCTGAGCTCAGCATCCTGTGGAGGGATAATCTTAGTAGCACCAGGAGTCTTCCTCTTTCGAGGAACTTTATCTTTTGAACCTGGTGGGCGTCCTCTTTTCATTTGAGGTACAGCCAATTCTGCTGCCGGTGGGTTGCATCCATCTATGGGGATGTCAATCCTAGCTGGCGTATTGGCAGCAGGGACGTGTGAACGGACAATCTTCTGGTTGTCTGTGAATTTATCCGGTAAAATAGGTACTGTATTCTGGATGTGAAGGATCTTCAGGATCTCATCTTCACACAGATTAGTACGCGGATCATATAGGGACAAAAACTTCTGGTCCCAACTAATGGTCTCAGAAGCTTCTGGCTTCTTAAACTGTGTGCCCAGTTTAGGAAAAATTTTCTCATTAAATTCACAGTCAGCAAAACGTGCCTTGAATGCGTCACCCGTCAGAGGTTCAAGGTATCTTATAATAGAGGGCGAATCAAACCCAATATATATACCTAGACGACGTTGAGGACCCATTTTGGTCCACTGAGGTGGTGCTATTGGGACATATACCGCACAACCAAACACTCTCAAATGAGAGATATCCGGAGGTGCGCCATGTGCTAGTTGCATCGGGGATAAAGTATGACCTCCAGAGGGTCTTATCCTAATAAGTGATGCGGCATGTAAAATAGCATGCCCCCAAGCATCCACAGGCAACTGGGATTGCATAAGCAATGGACGTGCAATCCATTGGAGTCTCTTTATAAGGGACTCAGCTAATCCGTTTTGGGTGTGAACATGTGCTACAGGATGTTCAACTTCAATACCTGTTGCCTGACAATAGTCTTCGAAGACTTGTGAAGTAAATTCTCCCGCATTATCAAGACGTAGTTTCTTGATTTGGCTATCGGGGAAATGAGCACGCAACCTTATTATTTGTGCCGATAGCTTTGGAAAAGCTAGGTTGCGGGTGGACAAGAGGCACACATAAGACCATTTGGTTGATGCATCAATCAGTACCATGAAGTACCGAAATGGGCCACTTGCGGGGTGAATAGGCCCGCAAATGTCACCATGAATTCTCTCAAGGAAGACAGGAGACTCTAATCCCACTTTCAGGAGGGATGGTCTCGTTATAAGTTTTCCCTTGAAACAAGGGAGACATGGAAATTCACCCTTTTGAAGAATCTTCAGGTTCTTCAATTTGTGTCCACGGGATTCAGAGATGATGCGACGCATCATTGCTGTTCCAGGGTGACCAAGTCTATTGTGCCAGAGTTCGAACTCTGGCAGTGATTGGCACGTCTGGTGCTCAGTCATATTGGCTTCTATTGGTTGAATGTATGTTTGGTAGAGACCCGACGGGAGTCCCTTGAATCGTTCGCAGATGATCTTTCGGTCATCTTTCTGACGAGTTACATACATATATTCAACAGTATTTTCATCTCTGGTTTCTAAGTGATATCCGTTTAAACGGAAATCCTTGAAACTTACGAGATTCCTATTCGATTTTGGAGAGAATAATGCATTTTTTATTTGAAGTCTTGTGTTATTTGGGAGCGATATAATTGCTTCACCAGATCCTTCGATTATTTGGGACAGTCCTGAAATTGTGATAACAGGACCGTCATATTTATTTACGCTATTAAAATAGCAATGATCGCGAAGGATTGTGTGCGTCGAGGCACTGTCCACTAGGCACTTAGACATCATCTATACAAGCAAAAACGAAATTTTATTTGAGCGAAAATGTAAACATTCATTCGAAAATAAAAGTTCGTACTTAAGCAAATAAAAGATGAAGATGCATTGAATTCTAAAAAGCATAGATAAATGATGGTGCTCAATCGAGAAGGTCGTCGTTCTCGAAGTCTTTTGCAGTAAACATTGTTGGCGGCTGAACAGCCGCCAAGTTTGTTTCGGGTAGAGACTTATGGCTCGCCTGGTATAAATCCTGGAGGTGGCGAGGAGTGCGGCAGTTTCTGGACCAATGGCCAGTCATGCCGCATCTATGGCATTTATCCTCCCAGTTCTTCTTTGGAAGTGACACTTGCTCGGTGTTCTTTCGCTTCCAAGTGAAATTTCTTTTTCCCTTATTGTTTTTGTTTGTCTGTGGAGCTGCACCTCTTGGTTGCTTCATTATAGCTTTCCATTTAGTGTTTTTAGCCTTCCTCTTGTTTTTCCACTTCTGGGGAGAAACGTGGTGGGCTTCAGGGATAGGGGCAGTGCCAGCTGGACGTAAGTTATGAGTTGCAAGCAGTAAATCTCGATTCTGCTGTGCCCTAAGTAGGCATGAGATCAGATCGGAAAATTTCGTGAAATTGCGTTCACGATACTGCTGCTTGAGGATTGCATCTTTCTCGTGAAACGAGGTAAATGTCTTTTCCAACATGCGCTGTTCTGTCACTTCTTCACCGCACAACTTCAGGCGTGAGGTGATGTTATGGAGTGCAGAATTGTACTCAGCGAAGGACTTATAGTCCTGAAGTCTGAGGTTTTCCCACTCATAACTGGCACGCGGTTATATAACATCAATTTGATGTTTATACCGAGCTTCCAGCGCTGTCCACAGGTCCTTTGGATCCTCAACCGTTAAGTATTTGGCCTTTAAGGTCCGATCGATATGTTTCCTAATGTAGATTATGGCTTTCGCCTTATCTACATCAGATACAGTGGTTGTAGGGATGCTGCTAGTTGTAGCAGAAGCTTCGTCCGCTGCAGGGGCCGGGGAAGGAGCCAAAATGGACCCAAGGAGGGCCATCGAACGCAAGTGGAACTTCAGGTCCACTCGCCAACTCAGGTAATTTGTCCCTGCAGAGTCAAGGACTTCGAAATCGACGCTTGCCAATTTTGCCATTTATCTACGCAATTTAAAATGAGCATGAATTAATTAAAATTCAAAATTCATGCATAAAGAAATAAACGAGTAAAAATGCGGGGATCGGCCAGATACCCAAAATAATAAACAGTCCAAAGTTCGTTTACAGTCCATAAAAAGGAAAGAAAAATACAACTTCGGAAACCCAAAGTGGGTCCCTATATCTTCGTCTTCATATGCTGTTGCACCGAGCTTGGGCTTTAAATACAAATTTCCTCACTTACACATTCTCTCAAAAGAAAAATAAAAGTGCAGGGAATGTAAATAGGTATACAATGGCCGATCCCGAGAAACACATTTTTACTTATTTAAACATCCACGCAGTTATAAATATGCTACAGGCATAAAAATTAACAACCACGCATATATCTTAAGCAAAACATATGGTAAAGGAAACCAAAAAAATATAATTATCTCGTGGACCACGTGGAAACGTCATACACCGTTAGGTTAGTTGACTAACGGCAGAGCGGTCTCAGGATCTTTGAGATAGTTATATTTTGAAAAATAGAGTCCTAGTAAACCATAGATTATAATATGCAAGAGGGATGTTTAAAACAATTTGTCAACATGGAATATATAAATTATTTTTGATTTTACTTAGGGGAGAGTCCCGTTAAGGAATTGGCATAAGGCCATTATTTAGTATGCTAAAATATATACCGTTAGGTAATAGGGGCTGCAGACCCAATTAAAATATTTGATAGTCACAAATGGGCTGCATGCCCAATTCTCAATTTTAATTAAATTAAGTCTACTTTTTGGTTAGGGAATACCAATAATCCCAAGAACCCTAAATCTGTCTCCTCAATTGCCACCCCTTCACTTACTGTTTCTGTTTTTTTTTCAGTGGCCAGACCCAATTCTAAAATACAGGCGTGGGCCAGAATCCCCCTCTACCGGAGTTACTGGCGGCAGCCCCCCCTTCTGGGAGGAGCATAGGGAATAGGCCCCCCTTCTGGGAAGAGCAGCGCCCCCCCCCCTCTCCCGGTTTAATTTGGGAATTATGTTTATGATGTCACATCTTACTCTATTACACAATTATCAATTGGAAAAGAGATGAACAGAATAAGATACAGTTACAACACTCGGAATGGATGACTCAACTGATATTATCTCTTCGGTTTGGGGATCAAAGTATGTAATGAGTAAGAAAATTTACATGCTAGTAAACCAACTAGTTGTTTACAAGAGATAAATAATGTGGCGTAGACACAGATTGTACAAACTTTTCTCAGCAATAAAAAACAACCAGATAATATACTATTTGTTGGATATTTGCAGATAATCTTTCTACAATTATTAATAACGATAACCATTGGCTACAACTCTTACTGGGCTCCAACCAACCAGGGCCGAGCAAGTTAATGATAATGGGCCGGCTAATAAACAGAGTAAGCATTTTTTTTGATTCATCGGTAGTAAATCAGCATTTATTTTTGGGTTTTGCTTAGCATTCCTCTGGTCGCCACAACCCTAGTTAAAATATATATGACTGTTTATATATTAAAATTTTTTGCAGATATTTGACAAATCCCTACGGCTACTAGCCATTCCTACTAGCGAAATTTGCGTGGGCAATGCATGTTACAGAAAAATGCCGATGTCAGGGATTAGAGAAAACATGCAGTATTTATCTGAAATTTGATGACAGTCTGACTTGAATTTCAGAATTGGGAATTTGGGGATATCAAAAATTTGGGATAAAAGTACATATTTTGTTTGCTTAAGATTGTTTCTCACCTCAATAAACGAGGCGAATGTACTTGATATTTATCAAAATTAATCTATATCTACGGGATAAGTAATATACCTCTAGATCAAAGATCTATAGAAGAACAAATAAAATCCGTAGATAAAAATACCCGCTCCCGTTGATTGCTAGTCCTTGCAAGAGCTTTGCCGCAACAACAAGATTCCTTCGCAAGAGGGAAAGTTTGTGGGGAGACGGGATGAAAAGCTCAAAAAATTTAGAGCAAACGTGCTGATAACGTGTTAGAGAGTAATCAAACTCAAGAGAAAATAGAGATAGAGTTTTTTTAGAGATGGAATGAGTAACCATGGCCATATGCCATGGTTCTCTATATATTAATTTAGTAAGGGAGATGAAGAGCCTCTAGGAGACCAAGAGTCCCCATTACCCATAGTAATGGGACTAATGAGTGGGTAATGAAGGAGGGGAGGCCAAGAGCCTCTCTCATTCATAACATTTCTATTAATTTTTGTGCTTTTAATTTGTTAATTTTCTCCTTTTTTAAAAGGAAATTATTGTTTCCATTATCCTAGTCAGCGTCCCAGTCAACAACCCAAAATATGACTGTGACAAAACTGACACATAGGACAAAGATCCAATGTGATAAAGTTACATAGTGTCTATTTTTCCTTGATAAAGGGGTATTTCCATGGGTTTGCCTTGGTATCGTGTTCATACCGTCGTTTCAAAAAAGGTCGTGTTTTATCGAATAGATTTTGATATTCTGATGTCATGTTGTGGCCATAAATAACACGACTGTAATGTAATCCGGAATATGGTCATTACGTGACATTTAGTAATGCCATTATTATGGCTTTATGATCTTTATGACTTAATTTTTTGGCTATCTATAATACATTTGAGAGATGTTTTTAATTGAGGTTGCTGACTAGGACAAAAAATTAAGTAGATAGGCGACTAAGATTGAATCTTGAGAAATCAATGGGTACGACGAGAGTTTGTAAAAATTTGTGGTCTGCCTTAAAATTTTGGAAGACTAAATCTGAAGGAAACTGGATATTAGAGTTAACTAAATTTTTTGGTGGTAACAAAATTTTAGGTAAATGTGGTTAAAAAATTTTGGGAGGAAAGAGAGATTTTGAATGTATTGAAAATTTTCAAGTTAATATTTTTGAATGGCACATGACCTATGTAGTTTTCAGTACGTGGGAATAATCAAAATAAACACAAAGAGAAAACACAAGAATCAAGCAACGACACACGAGACTTGGTAACGCAGTTCGGTGCGCACACCTACATCTGCGGGGCCCTGCCCAGAAAATCAGAATACTCCACTAAAATAATCAATGAGTACAATCACTAATTATTGCGATTCTATTAGGAGGAACAACCTCCCCCTCAATACAAACCGTGATGGGCGGTCTCTACCAACCCATGGAGTATTCTCGGCAAGCTCCCCTTGCCAGCAAGCTCCCCTTGCACAACCGACTAGATCAACTCCCTTGATCCTACGTGCGTAGCCGTCGGCCTCCTCCCGGAGTTCTTCAATCGTCTTTTTCCCAACCTTTCGTCGTAGCAAATCTCCTTAGAAAAAGCACCCGTATCAAAAACCAGCTTACTACTTTAACATCGCTTTACAAGGTAGTTAAGTGGTTAGCCAACAATTCTTCAGATCAAATCTCTAAGGATTTTCCGAACAACCCCAAGAGCAGCAAGGCGGGATAGATCAGATAAGAAAGGATCTTCAGCAGTCGAAACTAAACTGAACCCGATCAATATCTTTTACCAACCTACAAACCGCTTCAACAAATATAACTGAGAAAACCACCCGATCCAAACTGAAGGAGAGGATCTGAAACCATTTAACACGATAGCTCCTATCTTCAAATTAACAACGAGCCTTATCCTCAATCAACCGTTGAAATCAAACAGCAACAAAGAATTCCACGGGAACAGATCTCAGAAGATAGAACAGCACGTTCAACATTTCATCTGACATTTTGTATAACATTTCATAAACATTCATTTGTTAGTGGATCTTTCATACCTCGGTTGTGGATAGATCCTTTCATTCACATTCGTCAGCAAATCTTATGCATACCTGCATCCAACAGCGTATCTGGAGAAGATCTAAACAATAATGCAAGATCTGAAAACATTCATATATAGAATCTTCAACCGCACATATCTTCAACCGCACACCATTCAGTTATGAAACCAACCAGATTTTGTAACCACTATATCCGGGTAAATAACTTCCTCTTTAATGCTAAATATCCACCAATATATCTAGGATCACTTCGGGTAAGGAATCCCATATTCAAGGAACCACCGAATCTATTTCGGGTAAAAAGATTAAAACAAATCTCAAGCGGATATTTTGCCCATAGAATAAGGAACTATTTCTGGTAAATAAAACCAATAAATCTCAGCAAATATTTCCTTCCATCAATTTAGGAACAAACCAGATTCCCAAAAATTCTCAACAAACCTCCATCAATTAAGGAACTAATTCGGGTAAGAAGGAGTATAAAAATCTCACCAATATCTGGAATCAATCAAATCAGGAACCTCCGATATTCTAGGCTACAAATCAGATCTGAGATCACCACGACACATTTGTAGACCAAAGCAGCGTTTCTGAATACGACCAATTATTCCAGATCCGAATGTTGAACATAATGTCATAATATAATGTTCAACATTTTGCTCAAACTGCTCAAAATCAATCCACATTCCACAAACTGAGCTCTCCAGATATAGTGCCACTAATGCCAACAAATATCAACAGAAATTCAACCCTAACAATCTCCCCCTTTGGCATTATGTGGCACAATCCAAAGCAAGCACCAACCAAGCACACCATTCTCCCCCTTTGAGCCACAATAATCCAAACCACATTCTCCCCCTTACTAGAACAACCCGAGCAGTGATCAACTCAAAAAATACAGCCAACTTATTCAGAAAAGACACCACATTCTCCCCCTTTCAGCTAGCTTCACAACTCCAAAAGAAAATTCAGAAAAACTCAACCGAGACACAGCCAGTGGAATAAGAGGAAGAACACTATACCTCACATCTGACAGTAGGGTGACGAATGGAATGATGTCTAGGGTAGAAGACGAGCTCTGAGGGGCCGGAAAGTAGTTGGAGAATTGAAAACATCGGCGGTGTTGACAAAGGGTATATGTGAAGATTCAATGGCACCGGTGGAGGAAGAGCAGTGAGCAGAGCGACGAGATAGCACTCTGATAATTCTAGAGGAAGATTCATGAGACTTTGGCGTAGGTTGCTCACAATAATCGTCGAGGGGAGATGTCGAGTCTGGTGTCATAACATCTGCAGCAACATTGTTCTGTGTTGTATCTAATGTTACAACATTATGTACAACATGAAGTGCTTTCTCTGAAGCTGTAGTGTTCTTGCTGTATAATTCAGACTTTCTGACCCATTGCTTCTTCATCTTCTTATCAGGGTGTCTAACATTTCTTCCTTCTGACCAATGTCGCATGCGGCTGAAGCAGTTTCTCTCGGTATGGCCTTTGAACTTGCAGTAACTGCACACAGAACGACCACCTTTTATACCTTTAATCTGCCTCTTCTTTTGATCATGGCCATTGTGTTGACCCATTCTTCCAAGTTCTTTGGTAACTTGACTTCTTCTTTCATCAGACACATTATAAAAAGCTCCTCTATTGTATCCCACTCCTGTGCGATCTCCAGAAATCTTACCCATGTTTAAGATATCATCCAGTTTTGCTTTTCCAGAATTCCACTTCTCCAATGTACATTCAGCTTTCTCTGCCCTGAGAAGAACATTTCTGAAGTTTCTTTCCAATTCTCTACAGTTTCTCTCAGCTTTCAGACATTCGATTTTGACCTCCTCCTTCTCTTTCTTCAGTCTATCATTTTCCTCCTTCAGGACTTTGTTGATATTGCAGATTTGCATCCATTTCTCAAACATCATCTGGTATGCTGTACGGATATCATTGTCACTCACTTCCTCATTGCTGTCAGCTTCAGAATCTGATTCGGTAGTAGATGTCGTACATGATGTTGAACATAATGTTGAACATAATGTTGCAACATTCTGTCTGACATTTGCTAGTTTGTTGTAATCAGGTCCCTTCTTCTGAGAGGCTGCGAGGGCAATGTAATTACTGATGATGTCCTCATTTTTAACACTCCCATCAGAATCATCTTCACTCCAGGTACTAGTCGAGGATGTCCCTTTTTGCTTCTTCAAGGTGTTTGCACATTCAGCTTGTGTGTGCCCAAATCCTTCACATACTCTACACTGCATCCCTTTTCCTTTCTTTTTCCCTTTACTACTAATCTTCTTCAGCAATCTACTGATGTTTTTGGACAGCGATGCAATGTCGTCATCAAGTTCTGACTCATAATCAGATTTAGATTCTTCACAAGCTTCTACCTTCAGAGCCATCCCGTTGTCCCGTTTGTTTTGCTTCAAGTTCATTTCATAAGTCTGAAGTGATCCCATGAGTTCATCCAATCTCATAATGGATGTGTTCCTCACCTCTTCAATAGCTGCAATCTTTGCCGAAAATTTGTCAGGTAAAGATCTCAGAGTTTTCTCTACTAACTTCTTTTGGGAGTACTTCTTCCCCAATTGAAATGCCTGATTTGCTATATCACGTAATCTTCCATTAAATTCAGCCACAGATTCATCATCATTCATTCTAAGATTTTCAAATTGAGAGGCGAGTATTTGAAGTTTAGAAGCTCTTACAGTACTTGTCCCTTCATGAATGTTCTGCAGTATATCCCATGCTTCCTTTGCATACTCACACGTAGAGATTAACTTGAATTGCTCTTCGTCGACAGCGGAAAAAATAGCATTAATTGCTTTAGAATTGCATAAGGCTGCATGTTCTTCAATCCGACTCCAATCTCTTACCGATTTGAGGTGTTCTTCGCCATCTTTGTCAATTTCGGTTGGCGGTATCCATCCTTCACTGACAGCGATCCAGGCTTTCTCATCAATGGACTTGATGAATACACGCATTCGAGACTTCCAGTAAGTGTAGTTTGTACCAGTGAGCAGTGGAGGACGAACAACAGAGGCACCTTCTCGCGTAGCCATGATTCAAGTACTGAAATCCAAGATCACACCTTCTTTGATAACAAAGATATACGGGTGACCTGCTCTGATACCAATTGTAGTTTTCAGTACGTGGGAATAATCAAAATAAACACAAAGAGAAAACACAAGAATCAAGCAACGACACACGAGACTTGGTAACGCAGTTCGGTGCGCACACCTACATCTGCGGGGCCCTACCCAGAAAATCAGAATACTCCACTAAAATAATCAATGAGTACAATCACTAATTATTGCGATTCTATTAGGAGGAACAACCTCCCCCTCAATACAAACCGTGATGGGCGGTCTCTACCAACCCATGGAGTATTCTCGGCAAGCTCCCCTTGCCAGCAAGCTCCCCTTGCACAACCGACTAGATCAACTCCCTTGATCCTACGTGCGTAGCCGTCGGCCTCCTCCCGGAGTTCTTCAATCGTCTTTTTCCCAACCTTTCGTCGTAGCAAATCTCCTTAGAAAAAGCACCCGTATCAAAAACCAGCTTACTACTTTAACATCGCTTTACAAGGTAGTTAAGTGGTTAGCCAACAATTCTTCAGATCAAATCTCTAAGGATTTTCCGAACAACCCCAAGAGCAGCAAGGCGGGATAGATCAGATAAGAAAGGATCTTCAGCAGTCGAAACTAAACTGAACCCGATCAATATCTTTTACCAACCTACAAACCGCTTCAACAAATATAACTGAGAAAACCACCCGATCCAAACTGAAGGAGAGGATCTGAAACCATTTAACACGATAGCTCCTATCTTCAAATTAACAACGAGCCTTATCCTCAATCAACCGTTGAAATCAAACAGCAACAAAGAATTCCACGGGAACAGATCTCAGAAGATAGAACAGCACGTTCAACATTTCATCTGACATTTTGTATAACATTTCATAAACATTCATTTGTTAGTGGATCTTTCATACCTCGGTTGTGGATAGATCCTTTCATTCACATTCGTCAGCAAATCTTATGCATACCTGCATCCAACAGCGTATCTGGAGAAGATCTAAACAATAATGCAAGATCTGAAAACATTCATATATAGAATCTTCAACCGCACATATCTTCAACCGCACACCATTCAGTTATGAAACCAACCAGATTTTGTAACCACTATATCCGGGTAAATAACTTCCTCTTTAATGCTAAATATCCACCAATATATCTAGGATCACTTCGGGTAAGGAATCCCATATTCAAGGAACCACCGAATCTATTTCGGGTAAAAAGATTAAAACAAATCTCAAGCGGATATTTTGCCCATAGAATAAGGAACTATTTCTGGTAAATAAAACCAATAAATCTCAGCAAATATTTCCTTCCATCAATTTAGGAACAAACCAGATTCCCAAAAATTCTCAACAAACCTCCATCAATTAAGGAACTAATTCGGGTAAGAAGGAGTATAAAAATCTCACCAATATCTGGAATCAATCAAATCAGGAACCTCCGATATTCTAGGCTACAAATCAGATCTGAGATCACCACGACACATTTGTAGACCAAAGCAGCGTTTCTGAATACGACCAATTATTCCAGATCCGAATGTTGAACATAATGTCATAACATAATGTTCAACATTTTGCTCAAACTGCTCAAAATCAATCCACATTCCACAAACTGAGCTCTCCAGATATAGTGCCACTAATGCCAACAAATATCAACAGAAATTCAACCCTAACAACCTATGGTCGTGGGTCAGTACTATATATTTACGATAGATGTTTTTTTTAAATGTGAATGCTGATTAGGACAAACAGATAGGTAAATTGGGTTGGTATTTTATCTAGACGAATCAATGATTAAGATTAAAGGTTCTGAAAAATTTTAGAGTAAAAACCTTAACGTTTTGAGGTAAAAAAGATAGAGTGTGTGATGAGAATGACAGTGGGACAGGGTCAGGCTGAGGATATGGGTGTAGGTGGGTGTGGGTGTTTAGGCGATTTTATGATAATGTGAAAGTGAATTACTATGTGCTCCTATTTTAATTTCTTTTTAAATCTTTACCACCTTAGCTTCCAACTTACGATGAACTTGCTGGATCATGTAGACAGCAAGTAAGACACTGTACATGGGATGAATGGAGGTATGCAAATAAAATTTTGACTTAAAATTTCCCTCTAATATTTCACCTAGGAAGTCAATTAGAGTTACCTAATTAATTCTTAATCAACAACATAACTTGCAAAATATATAAGTAGTGGAATGAATAGGACAATTGCAAGTATGAGATATAAGAGGAGTTATGAGATAAAAGAAAAGTGAACACAAATATGAGCAAGCTAACATAAGGAATTATTATGGTTCACCCACCACCGGGCTACTTCCCAGTCACATGCCGTGATTGGCTTTAATCTGCTAATCAACTCTCCAAATAGAGAAAGCTTACAATTGCCTCTTCAACAAGAGGACTTTCAACCCACCTATACAACTAGATGATTTACAAACACACCTTACCAAGTAAGAATTTTCACCACCTCACTAAATGAGGATTTTTCCAACAATAGCACCTCAAACAAGTGAGGATTTCTCTTACCAAACTTACCGCAACACTTGTGAATTTCTACTTATAATTTTGTTATTGATGAATTACACCCTTCCTATAGCCTTGAATTGAAGCTTAGTGTAAATGTGGCTAAGGAAAAACAAGTTTTGATCTCCAATAAAATCAAGTTAAAAGCTTGGACAGATCAAAACTATTTGGTCAAGAAATTGCTTAAATGCTTTTAGAAAACAAGGCCAAAGAAATATTTTCCAATAGGGTTTGGGAGCTTTTGAAAACTTTGTTTTTCACAAAAGATAGATCATTAATTCCATACATAACTCCTCATACAACCCTCAATATATATGGTGCTATTTGGGTCAACACAGACTGACCAAAATGCCCCTATAATAGTCATAAATGGCTAGAAAAAATTCTAACCATTATGGGCCAACAGCTAGTTACTAATCGATTAGTCAGGTCACTAGTCGACTACTTGTTAAACTCTGATAGGCTAGTTCAACAATGACATGAAGATATGGAACTCTCTGTATGAACTAATCGACCACAGTTCTGCTACTAGTCGATCAATGCATAAGAGCTAGTCAACTAGATGCATAACTATGGTCGATTAATTCCTGACATTCTGCTAGGCTTGATTCTAACTTTAGCTAGTCAACTGGGTGTCAGTGCTAATCGACTAATATGACTGTTATAGCTTAGAGTTGGTATCTAACTCTGGAAAATCTTTTCAAAATGATTTTTGAAACAGTTTTAAACAATTAAAAGGATTTCCTAAATGTGTGAAGCTTCAATTAAGGTTGTACAATGAATCTAAAGATGGGACTAAAAATACATCAAAAATTACATATACAATGAGGTGTAAACCACTATGCTTGGTCATTGTCTTGATTCCTTATACTCCATGAAGTTTGGTGAGCTTCATCAACACTTTGAGCACTTCCTTGTAAACTTTATCTATCATTAGTAAGCTCCACAAGTCTTTGTGCAAGTTATCATCATATGTTTGAGCTCAATGCCTTTTGTACCTAATATTTGATACATACACTTGTTGGATCGTATAAAAGCCTAAATGGGGGTGAATAGGCTTATAACAAATTTTTACAAATAAAAACTTTAGCCTACTCAAACATATTATCATAGAGCAAATATAGAGCCACAAAAATTTCATGAAAGCAATCACAGAGTACGCATGATATTTACCCTGTTTCGGTCACCACATTGACCTACGTCCAATCCCAAAAGTAATCACTAGAATAATAATGTCAATGATACAGACAACCAAAACTTCACGCCCCAACACTCGGCTCACCAATTATATACCTCGCTCCCCAAAGCATCAAACAATACTATTATAGTAAAAACTTTTCCCATTGACTTTCCCCAACAAGTCAAGTTCCCAAAATATCAAATTTGTCTGTGCACATGCATAAGAAAGTTACCCCGCGCATGTGCACAGTTTACCCCTCCCCCACAATTCTCTTATAATTTTTTTATATGAGTGTTGTACACCTCCTTGATGATCCACACACCAAAAATCAAGTGAATCCAATGTTATTTGATCCTCCATCCATCCCTTGAAACTTCAATGGTTTTTCAACAACTTTTGAGACCGTTGAAGTTGTAAGGGGTGTATGGAGGATCAAATAGCATTGGATTCACTTGATTTTTGGTGTGTGGATCATCAAGGAGGTGTACAACACTCCTATTAAAAATTAACAAAAAAATTGTGGGGGGTAATTGTGCACATGCGCAAGTAACTTTCATGCCCGTGTGCATATGATCATGACACCCATATCAAAAAGTGTTTTTAATACAAAGAACTAAATCAACACATCCACCCAATAATAAAAAAATAGACTTCAGAAAGCTCTGTTTGTGATGGTTGATATGTCTCTGTCAATAAGCTCGTTGTCAGCTTCGTAATGGCAAAAACCACGTCTCAATCTGATTTCTGAATCTCAAGTTTTTTGCTTTTGAAGTTTAGTGTTCATAAATGTCTACAGTCTGCTTGTGCGCAAAGAAGGTGCTTCTGACTCAGGGAATTCACGGGATGCTAACTTGCTTTGGTGTAGGCTTCTTTAATTACTTTGGTGTAGGCTTGATTGAGAGGAGATGCTAACTTGCTTGACTAGGATGCTTTGTTATTTTGCTCTTGCCAAATCCTCTTGCGGCTAAAGACTCTTCATTTGAAGTGGTGTGTGGGTTGAGAGGAGGGGGGATTTGTTTTCTTGCGTGAGCTGTAAGGAGCTAAGAGGAATTTACGTAGTTGCTTTGTCTTTGTGTGCTTGCAGCTAGGAGAAGAGGGTTGCCCTTACTTACTTGATGAAGATGGGTAAGCCGGCTAGGGTTTTGGCTTATTTTTCTCTCCTTATTTTATTTGAACTCTATTAGTTGGGTTGCTCATGAACTCCTTATAGCCAATCTTTTTAACCCCTGGTCAAGTCCTCTTTAAATATGAACTCTTGTAGCCACATGACTTTGTGTTGCAATATGAATTCTTAACTGATTGGAACTCCTATTTGCATTGATATTTGACTTGCTAATCTTTCAAACTTCCTTATGCATTGAACTTGGACAATCCTCCTAGTTGCACAAATAATCTTATCCTCCTTCCTTTGGCTTTCTAGAAGATGTTAATGGTTGTGTCAAAATATTGCGTACGCTAACTCCCAAGTATAGGAGGTCGCCAAGTAGTAAAATTCCTAGTGAGTATATATAGGGTCGAACACTGGGTCAACTTATTCAACTATTGCAACGATTATTGATTTAGGTAAAATTTAATCAATGTGAGTAATACCACCTTAGGGGATGAAATATTGTTGGTTGAGAACTGCTGTTGACTAAAATGTAAACAAATTAAAGTGTAGGGAGTAGAGTAGAAGTGATCCAATGAAGATGACTTGTGTGGTGTATGTGTCATTAAGGCAGGTAAGCATATGGATATCATCTTGCAATGTAACTCAATCTATCATCCGGCTAGGTTATGACAAATCAGAATATCAAGCATTCACAAATATATGTGGGTGTAAAATGTAGTAGATGCATCATCAAATCAATAAGCATGGAAGCACAATTATATTCCTCTCGGGTTCTCTCCCCTGTTGGGGTTTGCCCACTTGGGTCTTAACAAGCAAAAGTATGAAATGATGATCCATTAAACATAAACATGAAAATGTGCAAGAGAATCAATATCTAATGCCTAACAAACTATCAACCACACCATCACCACACAAGAGAGACTTTAGCAACTCAGCACAAAGAAATATATCGTTTTCAATTCCAAAAATATCATCCAAATGTTCATACAAGTAATCAAGATGTAGATAAGCAAGAAAATTATAATGTTTGGATTAAATGAACCCCCTTTGTTGATGATTCCCAGCTGAAATTTTTCTCATATGTTGGGTTTTCTTCTTCCATAAGCTCCTCTTCTATTGTCGCAAGAATAATCCAATGATGGATAATGTTAAACCCTAAGAAAGAAGAGTATTTATGACCCTCACCCCTCATACAATCAGCATCCTTAGATCTTAGATCAAGGGTTTCTCCTTCAAAAGACATAAGTTTGGATTCGGCTCAGGTTGGATGAAGATTGTTGAAGATTTCGCTCAAAATCAGCAATCTGAAGTTGGGCGAGAAGTCAGACATCTGGAGTGATTGCTCCAAATGTCTGGTTGCTCGGGAACTTCCAGCTTTGGTCGGGGCCTCCTAGCCGTCTGGATGGAGTGTCACAGTCGTCTGGTTCAGTCAGCAGCTTCAGCATTGGGTGGATCAATAAGACGTCTTGTCGGATGTATCAAACGTCTAAATGCTTTATCAGCTCTAGCTTGGTCTGAAGCATCAGGCGTCTGGTTTGGAACTCCCAGGCGGCTGGTTTGGAACTCACAGCCGTCTGGTGTATCAGAGTGATAGGCACATTGGGCGATCAGACGTCTGGACAAGCTTCATCAGACGCCCGAGTGGCACATGCTGTAATATTTTTCAACTCTCTGTTTTGTGCACTCTAGGAAATCGACTGAACAAGCCGTCTGATTGGAGAATCAAACGTCTGTAGTTCTTTGTCGTGACGTCTGATTTCTTGAAAATGTAGAAAATGGATTTGATCTCAGAAAATTATAGAAAAATAGTCGTTGGACTCAAAAAATACTATCTTCACATAGAAAATAATGGAAGGCAAAAATAATCCATGAAAATGTTGTTTTTGTGCATAAACAAATGACAAGTTCTAATTTCACATGATCGTCTAAAAACAATTGTATTAGAGACTAAATAGATAATATATATATGCATAAAATCAAGTAGGTGAGGGGGTAAATAAGCAATATTTCACCAGAATCTGTTGATCAAGTCAAAATTACAAGTTTGCCCCTTTTGCTATTTGTACACATTTGAACCTGAAATCACTTAACAAATACATCAAAACATTTTATGAAGGTTTGTTATCATCAAATAAGAGATCCTAGATCATTGTATCTAACAACACTCACAAACTTAATTAGCACAATAATTATTTGCTCAGCATCAAAATACACTTGCGATGACTTTAATATCCAACAGAACCCTCTCAATAAATGTGCACTAAAGTTACTAGTGGCTAGGTAGCCGTTGCAACACAAGTTTTAAGATTTAATTACTCTCAATTGTTGTGAATGGGTATTTACTGGGTTGGATGAGTTATTGGGCCAACCCAAGTGTTTGGGCCCATATCTGTATAAGCCCACTTGTATTCTCTCCTTTGGCTATAAATATAGACCTGAGGGCTCTCCCCTCAGTAGTTGATTCATAACACGTTATCATCACGAGCCTCTAAAATTTTTTTTCCACAAATTTTTCCGTTCGCTGCGAAGGCGAAGGCGAAGGCGAGACGGGAGATCCACGAGCGCGGTGCAAGGCTTCCTCCATCAAGGGTCGTCATCCGCGTAGGGCTTCGAGCAACCGTCGCTATATCCGGAGGACGGATATAGAGGTAAAAACTCTAAAAACAAAGTTTTTAATCATACGTATGATTACCCCTCCCCTAGATCTCACAAGATCGTCATGGGGATTCATCGTCGCCTTGAAAACGACGGATTATTCTTCCCAAAAATCAAATTTTTTAGGGTTTTTTGGATTTTTCTTTCAAACCCTAAATCAAGCCCCCCCCCCCCCCCGCCCCGGCCACGCCGTCCCCCCCTGCAGGGGGGCGGCGGCCCCCGTGGCCGCCCCCCTCTCTGCAGGGGGGCGGCACCCGTCGTCCCCCCCGCAGAGGGGGGCGGCGCCCCCCCCCCCCCCCCCCCCCCGTGCCCGCCGTCCCCCCGTAGAGGGGGGGCGACGACCCCCCTAGCCACGCCCCCCTCTGCGGGGGGGCGGCGGCCCCCGTCGCTCCCCCCCCCCCGCAGCGAGGGGGCGGCGGCCCCCTGGCCGCGCCCCCCTCTGCGGGGGGCGGCGGCCCCCGCAGCTCCCCCCCCCGCAGCGGGGGGCGGCGGCCCCCTGGCCGCGCCCCCCCCCCTCTGCGGGGGGGGGGGGGGGGGGGGGGCGGCGATGCCCCCCCTGTAAACCCTAAACCGCAAAAAAAAACGCACAGAGCTGTGGGCCTGAAGCCCACAGCAGATCTGTGGGCTTCAGGCCCACAGAATTCAACACAAAAAAAAAATAAAAAAAAATATTACTCAGATCTGTGGGCCTGAAGCCCACAGCAGATCTGTGGGCTTCAGGCCCACAGATTTCCCAAAAAAAAGCCAGATCTGTGGGCCTGAAGCCCACATCAGATCTGTGGGCTTCAGGCCCACAGATTTTCATCAAAAAAAAATTTGGGGGGAGGCAATAGGGCTATAAATTTGCCTCAAAAGGCAACCTTTTAGCCTAAAAATCAATTTAAAATGGGGATTCAAAGGCAAAATATTCGTGAAAAATCGCGGTAAATTACGGGACAAATATCGGGCAGACAAGGGCATTTTGGG
This sequence comes from Scilla litardierei, assembly GCA_030789695.1. Taxonomy (NCBI): domain Eukaryota; kingdom Viridiplantae; phylum Streptophyta; class Magnoliopsida; order Asparagales; family Asparagaceae; genus Scilla; species Scilla litardierei. Next base: position 8,776,937 of record CM061137.1, on the reverse strand, counting down.
GATTTTTTGGGGGCTTTTTGGGATGACGAGGGAGACTTTTCCCTCTGACAAAGAAAATGTTAATTTTGGGCTCTTAATCAATTTGATTGATTAAACCCATTTACTTTACAACCTATGCATCGTAATCTCTTTTACATGCTTTACATCTCTGGCAAAATTATGTGGATATTATTTGCGTGGTTGTACATTTTATTTAAAAACTTAATAATTAGGAAGATCATGCGACCGCTCTGCCGTTAGTTACATAACCTAACGGTGTATGACGTTGCCCAGTGGTCCAATAATTATTAAGTGATTAAATATTGCTTTATCCTCATATGAATAAACTGCATGTGATGTCTGTGGATGAAAATGTTGATGAGCACAATATTCTTGCATGAATTGCTAAATGTGGTTTTTGGATCGGCCGTTTAGTCCCACAGTTTATTTCCCGCACTTTTCTTTTATTTTTGAGAGAAATTGTAGTGAGGAATTTATGTAAATGTCAAAGAAAGAAGACCTACTTCCATGGAGTCGGAAGCTACGCTTGAAGACGAAGATATTAAATGGGACCCACGGGGTTTCCAAAGTTGTATTTTCATTTTAATTCAAGCTGCAAATTTGTATAATTTGGACTGTGGACTCTTGGACTCTTTCTTGTGGGACTGGCCGATCCACACATTTAGCTTTTCATTAAATATTGCTTCCGCATGAAAATGTTTTTCTGGTTGATTATTAATTCATGCATGTTTGTGCTCTGCTAGATAAATGGCTAAAATTGCAAGCGTTGACTTTGAAGTGCTGGATGCATCAGGCAGAAACTATCTAAGCTGGCAGCTAGATGTTAAGTTTCACCTGCGGGCCAAGTCCCTCATCACTGCTGTGACTGAAAAAGAAAATGTTAGCGATATAGAGAAGGCGCAAGCCATCATCTATATTCGCCGCCATGTGGACAAGACCTTAAAGGCTGAGTACCTTACGGTCGAAGATCCACTTGAGCTATGGACCGCCCTTGAGGACAGGTATAAACATCAGAGAGATGTTATACTCCCAAGGGCGAGATATGAGTGGGAGAACCTGAGACTGCAGGACTTTAAGTCCATTGCTGAGTACAACTCAGCACTTTTTAGCATCACCTCACGCCTGAAGTTGTGTGGTGAAAAAGTCTCAGAAGATCGCATGCTGGAAAAGACGTATACGTCTTTCCATGAAAAGGATGAGATACTTATGCAGCAATACCGTGAACGTAAGTTCACCAAGTATTCAGAGCTGCTGTCATGTCTTCTCATGGCCGAGCAAAACAGAGAGCTTCTTCTCGCCACTCACAATATGCGCCCTCCCGGCACTGTCCCCCTACCAGAAGCTCACCATACCTCTTCCTTCAAAAAGAAGAGGGACAATAAAAGAAAAGAAAGACCACAGAAAGGGGGACAACAGAAAAGAGCCAAGGGCCCACCACAGCAGCGCAAGAATGAAGGGAAGCACAAGTTCACCTGGCGCAGGAATGATAACAAGAAAAACAATGCACCCCCACCCAAGAGGGACTGGGAAGACCAGTGCCACAGCTGTGGCATGACAGGCCACTGGTCTAGAGTGTGCAGGACCCCAGTGCATCTCCATGAGCTTTATAAACAAAGCAAGAAAAAGAATGCTGAATCAAACCTGGTGGCTGCGAATAATGCAGTCAAATTTACAGCAAAAGACTTCGAGTCAGATAATCTGCTTGATTAGCATGTTATCATTTATCTTAGCATTTCTATTGTATGAACATTCTATTTCATGAGAGCTTTTATGTGTCTTCAATTCTGTTGAATAAAATTTAGCTTTTCTGAATACGAATGTTTACTCATCTTTTTTTAGATGGAATGCTCTCATGACTGCTTAGTAGACAGCGCGTCAACACATACGATCCTTCAACACAAATGCTATTTTCATAGCATTATCCCGTATAAGAGCCCTGTAAACACAATTTCAGGGCCATCGGACATAATTGAAGGTTCTGGGAATGCAACCTTGTTTCTCCCCAATGGAACAGAACTAAAAATAAAAGATGCACTTTACTCTCCGAATTCCAAGAGAAACTTACTAAGTTTCAAAGATATCCGTTTTAACGGATTCCACTTGGAAACAACAAATGTCAAAGAAAATGAATTACTGTATGTTACGTCTCAAGAAAATGGAGTTAATACCATTCTTGAACGTTTTGAGAGCCTCTCATCAGGTCTCTACCATACAAAAATTCGGAGAGAGGAAGCAAACCTGACGGAGCACCTGAAGTGTCCGACATCGGCCAAATTCTTACTTTGGCACGATAGACTTGGCCACCCCGGATCTGTGATGATGCACCGCATCCTAGCACAATCCCATGGGCATAACCTAGGCCTAGCATAACCTGAAGAACCAGAAGATTCTTCAGAAGGGAGAATTCCCTTGTGTACCCTGCTTTAAGGGTAAATTAATAACAAGACCATCACCACTTAAAGTGGATATTGAGTCTCCTAGCTTCCTTGAAAGAATACACGGAGACATATGTGGACCTATCCACCCCCCTAGCGGGCCTTTTCGGTACTTTATGGTACTGATTGATGCATCTTTGAAATACTCGTATGTGTGTCTACTTTCAACCCGCAACTTAGCTTTTCCAAAGCTTTTGGCACAAATAATAAAGTTGCGGGCGCATTTCCCAGACAACCAAATAAAGAAAATACGTCTGGATAATGCGGGGGAATTTACCTCTCAGTCATTCCAAGAATATCGCCAGGCAACGGGAATAGAAATTGAACATCTGGTGCCACATGTTCACACCCAAAATGGGTTAGCTGAGTCGCTAATTAAAAGACTCCAATGGATCGCACGACCATTGCTGATGAAATCCCAGTTGCCGGTGGATGCATGGGGACATGCAATTTTGCATGCTGCATCACTAATAAAAATTAGACCCTCAGGAGGTCAGAGTCTATCTCCAATGCAACTCGCATATGGAACGCCGCCGAACATCTCTCACTTGAGAATCTTCGGCTGCGCAGTTTATATCCCCATTGCACCACCACAGAGGACCAAGATGGGCCCTCAACGTCGCCTAGGTATCTACGTAGGGTTTGACTCACCCTCCATTATAAGATACCTAGAACCCCAAACGGGGGACGCGTTCAAGGCACGCCTTGAAGACTGCAATTTTGATGAGACGTATTTCCCCAAAATGGGCCTAGACATCGAAAAGTCTAGTGCAAAGCAAATGTTGACGTGGGATACAAAAAGCTTGACCCACTACGATCCGGTAACAAGACAATGTGATGATGAGATCCGGAAGATCTTACACATCCAGGACACAGTCCATAGATTACCGGACTCGTTCACTGACAACCAGAAGATTGTCAGATCACACATCCCTGCTGCGAATACTCCAGCTAGGATTGACATCCCGAAGGATGGATGCAATCCACCTGCAGCAGAAGTGGCTGCACCTCAACAGAAAAGAGGCAGACCACCAGGCTCCAAGGATAAAAATCCAAGAAAAAGAAAAATATCCGGAGACCTTGGGACGATACCCCCACAGAGAAACGAGCTCGTGTCCATACCCTCTCCCCTCCCGGAATCCACTGCAGAGGAACTGCCGGGAGAAACAGAAATATCACTAAATTATGTACGTACAGGGGAGGTATTGGACAGAAAGAGTACAGTCGTCGACGATGACTTCACGTTTCACATTGCCATTCACGTCGCCGGAAGCGATGATGATTATGAACCACACTCCGTTGCTGAATGCAAACGTAGAGATGATTGGCCAAAGTGGAATCAGGCAATAGAAGCCGAGCTGGACTCGCTTCAGAAACGAAAAGTCTTTGGGCAAATAGTCCAGACACCTACCGGTGTCAAACCTGTGGGATACAAATGGGTATTCGTCAGAAAAAGAAACGAAAATAATGAGATCGCACGCTACAAAGCTAGACTTGTAGCACAGGGATTTTCCCAAAGACCTGGTATAGACTATGACGAAACATACTCCCCGGTCATGGATGCGATCACGTTCAGATTCCTGATAAGCTTAACAGCAAAGGAAGGCCTAGATATGCAGCTAATGGATGTTGTGACTGCGTATCTATACGGAAATCTCGACAAGGAGATCTACATGAAACTTCCTGAGGGCTTTTCAATGCCTGCTGAACTGAAAGATAGACCTCGGGACGTCTATTCTGTTAAGCTACAAAGATCATTGTATGGTCTCAAACAATCAGGAAGAATATGGTATAATAGACTCAGTGAGTTCCTTGTTCAACAAGGATTCACGAACAATGAAGTCTGCCCTTGTATCTTCATATGAACAAAGGGAAAAGGATTCGTGATAATAGCTGTCTACGTAGACGATCTGAATCTCATAGGATCTCCCGAAGAGATCACTGAGATATCTGTAAGCCTAACAAAAGAATTCGAAATGAAAGACCTAGGCAAAACCAAATTCTGCCTTGGCTTACAGATTGAACATCAGAAAGACGGAATCCTATTACACCAAACCACATATACGAAGAAAATGTTGCAAAGATTCCATATGGACCATTGCCATCTATTGAGTACACCTATGGTGGTACGATCCCTGGATGCACATAAAGACCCCTTCCGGCCGCTGGAAGAGGGGGAGGATATACTTGGTCCGGAAGTTCCCTATCTGAGTGCCATCGGAGCACTACTATATCTGGCAAACTGCACGCGTCCCGATATAGCGTTCGCAGTAAATTTGCTTGCCAGATACAGTGCAGCACCTACGCAGCGCCACTGGACCGGGGTAAAGCACCTTCTACGCTACCTCCAAGGGTCTACAGATTTGGGACTCTTCTACAAAAATGGAACATTCTCTACACTTGCAGGTTATGCTGATGCAGGGTACTTGTTTGATCCCCACAAAGCAAAATCACAGACTGGGTACGTGTTTACCTACGGAGGGACATCCATTTCCTGGAGATCCATCAAGCAAACCTTGACGGCGACCTCATCCAATCACTCGGAGATCATTGCCATCCATGAAGCAAGCAGAGAATGCGTATGGCTACGCTCAGTCATCCACCACATCTTGTCTACGACCGGACTGAAGACTGGAGACCTCGAGCCCACTACCATGTTCGAGGACAATGCTGCTTGCATAGCTCAGCTACGAGGTGGCTTCATCAAAGGCGACAGAACGAAACACATTTCACCAAAGTTCTTCTGGACGCACGAGCTACAGAGAGATGGCAAGATCGACATCAGACAAGTGCAGTCATGTGACAATTTGGCAGATTTGTTCACTAAAGCCCTTCCTACTGCTACCTTTAGAAAACTTGTACATAGGATTGGAATGAGACGCCTAAGAGATCTGAAAGCTTGAGAGCTTGTACAGATCAGGGGGAGTTTGGCAGAGTTTGTACTCTTTTTCCTTAACTATGGTTTTTCCCACTGGGTTTTCCATAGCCAAAGGTTTTAACGAGGCAAATCTCACCAACTCGGGATCCTGAAGTATCCACCCCATGTGAGACCCATACAGGCTCAGAATCCTGAAGCATTCATGAGCAGGATCCACAACTATGGCTGGATAAGGGGGAGTGTTGTGAATGGGTATTTACTGGGTTGGATGAGTTATTGGGCCAACCCAAGTGTTTGGGCCCATATCTGTATAAGCCCACTTGTATTCTCTCCTTTGGCTATAAATATAGACCTGAGGGCTCTCCCCTCAGTAGTTGATTCATAACATCAATAATTTATGTGATGTGGGAACCCATGCGTACCAGTTATTACCTATATTTCATCTTAGATCGCAGATTTAGGTTTTTTCGCTATGTGCCTAGCAAAAGAAAAATTGAGATACGTTCATATAAGATTGGATTCCCCCCTTAAAAACCAAACGTGCTGGTTTCCTCTCGTCTGGCTCAAGTAATTCACCAAAGGAGACCGCCAGTCATCAAATGTCCTTCGAGGGCCCTGCATGGATGAAAAATGGCTAGAAGTGTATGGGATTCTCCCCTGCCATCCAAGGCTCAAGTCATATGATATTAATTGAGAGGATATCAATATTATAAGAAGATGAAGTAAAATGATGGAATTTTTGTTTGGGTCTTTTTTCACACACATATATAGTAGTGTACATTTCATTTATTTATATAGTCATTGTCGGTCGGTTATTTAATTGATGATAGTTGATACGACCCTCCCGAAATGGGCCAAGACTGAACGTGCCAGGCCCATGCCGCGAACCGACGGGCCTGGGAAGAACAAGGCCCATGCGAAGACTCGGAGTCAGGCCGGCCTCGGACCGATATGAATGTAGCCGCTGACCCACGCCTGCGGGAGTTAACCGCTCCCCTTAAATCGCGCCCTCTTAATCACCATTAAAGAGCCACATTACGCCTGCCTTCATGACCCATACGAGGAAAACTAGATAATGCATTGAAAAGACGACATGATTGGACGATACAGAAAGTAAGCATATAAAGGAAGAAACCTTGAGCCCTTGAGGGTGAAATCTATACGAGCACACATGGACAAAATCAGTAAATCAAGCCTCTGAAAGAAACAACTTGTTACTTGTTTTCAAAGACGTAAGTTTTGTAAGCATCGAGTGCTTTTGGGCATAATCAACATGATCCATTGAGGGCGTAGATTTTGAGAAAGGAGTCACTTATGTAGGCATTCCCACTCTCAGTTTTGCTCTAATCATCAGTTCATTATGCATCTGCATCTGATCCAATATTAGACATTTGCTTAATGGCAAAGGAGATTCAATTCAGTGGCAGCTAGGAAATTATTTGCCTACTCAAGTCTCACATGGAGAATATTGTTCCCATACTTAGCCTCAGATATATCCAAATAAGATGGCCAACTTCTTAGCCTTGTAGACCTCCTCAGCAAGTTCTTTGCAAAGTTCATCCCTAGTGACTAAACTTATAAGTCTATCATATATACGGCCCTGTCAACTTCGTCAAGCTTGTATGTGAGTAAAGAGATGTGTTAATATTATGAGAGAGAAGGCTTGAAGAAGGGCCTTTACCTCTCACACTGATGTCAATCACAACGCGGTCTGCAACCACAAATACGTAGTCAAATTCTAGTACGTGTTTACGGGTGTTTTCTCACCACGTATATTATTACAAGAGTGTACAGTTACAGCAGCTAGTCGTAGGATGACTTTGGCGGCTGATTGGACCCTGGACGAGCTGGCCCCCAGATGAGCCGGCCTCGGTCCGTTGATGGACGATGGTCGACCCCCATCGGGGTTGACGTTGCAACGGATGGGACACCAGATGAGCTAGCCTCGGGCTGAAAATGCCTCAATCTGAGCTACAAGCAGTTCACTAGGTATTGGGTGAGCTGACCTTGGGCCGAATGGACCTTGGCCAAAGTTGTTATCGCTGAATCCGAGCTATGTTCACTGGGTTCGAGCTGGGTCTACTAGGTCCGAGCTATTTCGGGCCACCTCCAGCCTCCTAGGTATTGGGCAAGTCAATCCCTAGCAAAGAGGTCCTCGGTCCGAGCTGTTAGAACCAAGCACGAGCTATCTACTCCATGTCCGACCTGTCTGTGCTCCGGTCCGAGCTCTGGTGGCCGAGTCCGAACTACTTATGCTCAAGTCCAAGCTATTTCTAGGCTTCCTTCGGATTCCTACACCACAGAGCTCGTTAAGGAGGGTCAGATCTGGGTCCGACCTAATCCCCTCCGATGCTTAAGTTCAATGATGGCTCAAATGAGGCTCGTGGCTAATGTGGCCAATTTGTTGCGAGATCGACCGATAGTTATTGTCGAGTTATGGAGGAAATGTAGAGAGCTAGGTCGGAGTAGATCATGAGTTTAGGGGTACCTGACCGGAGATTGTCTGAGAGATTGTAGTGGGGGAAGTTGTATCAGATTGAGTTGTCTCTCCCAAAGTCCAAAAATGTGGCTCAATAGGTTCTCCCTCGTTGTTCGAGAGACAACTTATAGTCAGCGGACATTCGAGGGTAACGTCAGAGCCTTTGTGGTGATTTATTGTCTTTAGCTGTGATGAAGGCCAATGGTCAGCTGAGCAGACATGACATTTTATGTAAGGAGACCGCCGACCTGAGGAGGGTGCTTCCGAATTGTTGGGCCGGAGTTGCGGGCCTTACTGGAATGAGCCAATGATGATGTTGTATCACTACGGACCAATCATCATCGTCGCTACTCTTTGCGCAACATTTGATTTCGTTGCTCGAGCTGAAGAAGGTTACCAAATGAGTGGCAGTAGCGGCGGTGCGAGAGGAAGATTAGGGAAGGAGAAGAGAGGAATCATGTATTTTTTTTCCCTTTTCTTTTGGACAATTTTTTTGAACAAAAGCCACAACTTACAAATAATTACAAAAATCGATCATTTTTAAAAATAATTACAGAAAACGGCCAAGTTCGGTAACCTGGACAATTCCACCAATTTGGCTTTTTTCAAAAATTTTGAACTTGGTCGAATTCTAAATTTTGGCTTTTTTTCAAAAATTTGTTCTTTTCTTTTTCATTTTGATACCGTGAATTTAATATGGGTCAGATGAGGGGAGTAAAAGCACAGAGAATATATTTCGGTAACTTGACATTTATAAAGAATTATTTTTATAATACAAATCAGCTTTGTCAACTGAAAACAAAAACAACTTTAAAGATCAAGGGGTCCTTTAATATAGTTTCCAAGTTCCAGCCTATGATACAAAATAGTTTTACCTAATGAACCCAGTGATATTTGTTCGGCCATCCACTCATCATAAATTCAACAATTTCGTATTAAAATGAACTTTTTGCAACGGCTATACGTCTCAATTGTTCATACAAAAGTTTTGAAAGCTTTTTCTTGTTCTCTTTTTCCTTCTCAGTTTGCAGGACTCCAAATTTAGTGGCATGAACACTAACTATATACAAACATGATAGATCAAGTCCCTGCAACTGCACTACAGCAAGAGATTCAAACTGTACAAATACTAACAACTAGCAGAAAACACAATCTCGGTGCGGCAGCAACTACGTTCCGTTTCGCTGCAGGGGATGCACGCTCCTCCCGGCAGGCGAGCCAGGCGCGTAGGGCACGAAGCCCCGGCCACCAAACAAAGGGCGCATGAAGGCATCATCGAACCTGCGCCAGAAGTAGTGCACCGTGTGAGCTGGCTTGGAGAGGAGCATGCGGATGCTACGCGGTCTGGGGATGTTTTTCCCTCCAGCTTCAATCTCGGATCCCTGCCAGTCTCCGAGGAGTGGGACAAGGGAGGAATCGGGAGTCGTAGGCTCTGACACGCCGCAACGATGGCCAGCGCCCCGAGGAAGGAGAAGCCTAATTATAGGCTTGGTCAGCAACCCAAACACCTGTTCAATGATGCAGAATGGCGTGAGTGAAGAAACAGACACCCACTCAAAATCAAACTATATTTGATTCGTATAAAGATGCTTTTTTTGACTTGGTCGTTAGAATGTCTTCAGGTATTACATGGATAAAAAGGTAAACTTGATTAATAACACCTTAACAAATCAAATCTAAACTGCTACCTAAAACAACCAACTTACGAATAAGCAAATCTGACAGTTAAACAAACAAATTTAACTAGCAAAAACTAAACTAAAATTCAGGTAAATGAAATATGTGTCTAAATGTTAAATCCAACCTTTTAGGATTCAAGGTCAACAGAGAATGATTGTGGGTGCTTGACCATCTTAGAGACAAATGTGGATTGTAATGGGCACTTTGGCACTCACGATCATGGGAGACGCACTAAAATGATGCACTTAGCAAGGTGGCTGAAAAGCAAAACTAAAGTTAAGAGTAAAGGTATGGCCTTCGAGGTTGCACGCTAGCCAAACCAAACAGCAATTGCAGCTGCGGCATGTATGCTCCTACATTGAAGTGAATTTTTTAAGCCAGTTGTTTTCAGCCTCATTTGTCGGCAGGATATATCATTCATGATTAGCTTTAGTTAGACATACACAGAATCAGCATGATGAACAAGCAGAAAACATTCGCAGAACTAGATTCCCCCCTACAGCAGCCTACTATTCAAAGATACAATCAGATACGGAATAGCAAAAGCAGTATAGTTGGTGATATTATATGAACTCCGAGCATTTGCAATTTAGAGCATTGACAAGGGTTTCAATTATAGGACGACAACAGATAATAGTGAACAAAGAACAGAACTTACCAGTGTGCTAAACAGGACGACGGTAATTGTACTTGTGATCATCATTGCATTGCCACGCAGTTGGGTGTGACCAGCACTTGTAAACTGCAAATGATTATTATATTCTCAATAACCAGCACTTGTAAGCTGACAGTTAAAGAATGGAAGAACGTGAGATAGGATAGCGTCTTTTGAGTTTGAGACCCTCCCCTTACCCTTAAAAAAGAATGGAAGAAGGCGAGGGGATATGATTCAAGAAACAACTATGTGAAATCAAGCAACCTAAAATGTTAACATCACATCGTTTTACACGTCACTAGGTCCACAAATTTAAGAGAATTTTAATGCATAATAGCATTATGAAATTATTTAACAAATAATATATCCATTTGCTAGGTATACTCTATAGATAAAAAGATCATCCTTCAAATTTTCCTTGTGTGATTTGATCTTTTAAATATTCAGACTCCAACCTTAAAATATATTTTCTAGTAGCCTTCTAGAAATATTTAAGGCAGAATGGGCCATCAACTCTGACAAGGATCTCCACATTTTAAGCAACCTTAATATTTTTATTTTTATTTTTACTTAAATACACATAAGGCTCTTATTGCACTTGATTGGGAAGAAAGTACAGACACTCTCTTTCTACCACAAGGAGATGGAAAATGAAAAGATCAGCTGATGCTCCTGGCACATCATAGAAGTAGCAGACACTCAACATTTATATGATGTTTTCTTTTTTTATATACTTTTTAAAAAAGAATAGTAACATATTTTCTTCTATCAATCGGTATATACTCATCTACATAACGAAGTATGAAACATTTTTCTGAAAATAACTTAGAACATGGAAAAATTAAAAGAGAAGAAATCATTAGTTGCTGAAGGATTTTGAAGTATTTTACCTGATTGTAAGCAAGTGCAATTGATACTGCACCGCGCATAAGACCTGCCCACCATATTGTAACCTGTCAATCAGATTGTATAGTTAATATAAATGTGACTTAAGCGCAATGAACCTAAGACGTGAAGCACCCACTTGCTGCTTAAAGGTGATTTTCTCATTTGGCAACTGTTTAGCTAAATTAGATAAGCAAGATAGTGGGAAGACGAAAGCTGCTCTTCCAACCAGAACCAAGATTAGTAGAATTGCACTCACAGCAACTGACATTCCAGGACTGCATATCAAAGAGGGAATTGTAAGCTATCAAAAACCATGATAATTCAGACAGCAGAACCAAAATTCCAAATTTCTATCTAGTATGAAGTAATTTAATTTGCAGCTAGTACTGTAAGGTAGTAATGGTGGCAGAATTTATCTTTTAAACACTTCCTGATACCCATGGCATGAATGCTGTGAAGTGTCATGTTAGTCATTTTGTTAATAAGCATGCCAGAGAAGGGTTATACAATGGTTGACAGCTCTATGTGTTCTTATAGTAAACACATCAAAGAACTGGCAACTGGGGTTCCATGAGAACGTTTATACTTATCTAAAATCCGTAAGCATAAATACTTTCTATCTCAAGCAGAGTGTCCAACTTTAGCTCACATAATGCATGTTAGAAGAAGAAGAAGAAGAGGGCAAAAGAGGAAAGAAAAGAGCCACCACCTTTCTGCCTCTCCATTTTATCTTTCCTTGTGCAACTCTTTGTGATGAGAGTAATAAAAGAAAATACATATATGTGTAATTTAGCGAGTCATCAAAAGGGCTTCAAAGTGGGATCAAAAATTCATAGAGAGTCATAAGTTTACAAATAGTCCACTGGATTCAGTTGAAATTAAACCTGTGTTCCACGAGCTTCCACTTTTCAATATCCAGCGCATCCATACCAACATAAAGAAAGATGAAAATCTCAGCAATAAATGAAAATGTAGCAAAAGCATGCCTGTAAAAGTAAGCATGAAAAATTATGTCAATAAAATGTGAAAATCACATGAGGAAACTCCTAAAGCAATTGCAGAAATTTGCAACATTCAGTGGTAGTTAGGATAATTTTCATACTTAGTGGTAACTCTAGAGCTTTCTGTTATATTATGCCATGTGTAGTGAGACATTACTATTCCACAGAAGAATACTGTGAGAATCCCACTTAAGTCTAACAACTGCAACAGAAACAAAATGTTTCAGCATGATGGATCCAGTTCACATCACAAGCATTTGGCATGCAGATTTGGAAAGGAGATTGAAATTCGGAAGTTTTAGTAATTTAGATATTACACTCACTTCAGCCAGCAGATATGAAAGGTAAGCCATGAGTGACATAAGGGCAACTTCACGATCAGTAGAATGCCTGGAATATAAAGTGTTGTCAGCAACGGTCCCTTTAAGTCAAAACTAGTTGATATTATAGTTTCACAATTAAAGTTCCACTGAATTATGTGGCAGTATTAAGTAAAATTAAACTCTCACCAGAGAATTCATGGGATACATGAGGGTTATTTATTATTGGCATTTTTTAAAGATAAGAATTGATGAAGTAGGAAAGGAACTACTGTTGTAAGATTCTAATGTATTACAACCAAAAAGATTCGAGCATGAAAAAGTTTTGAGTATACAAAATAGCAAGAGAAATTCAGGATTCAGAGTTCAGATATGAAGCAACACAAACCTGCCAAAGTACAACTTTTTAATAACATAAGCACTAAATAAACCCGTCTGCAGAAAACAAGAAGTAAACATTAATAAAAAGTGAAAGTAATTCATTTCACTCTCTGCTTGAGTGGGTGGATGTTCTATGGGAAGTAGCGCACACTACAAACCAAAAAAAACTTACAAATGCACCAAGGAATGTGCTAGTGGTAAAGAGATAAACGAATTTTGCAATGAACGGCAACAGATGAACAATTTTGATGTGATCAACATCAAAGTTCTTCTGGATTGCATGGAATAATACCACCGATGTAGCATCATTAACAACACCTTCACCAAATACCAAGCTATAAAGTAAAGGTGTCTCATCCTGATTAAGCACCTGTTTGGCAGGCGACCAATTCCAACCAATGTTAGCTTCTTTCTAATAAACTGGGAATGAAGCAAAAATTCAGAAGAAAATGGAACCTGCAACGTGCAAACGGAATCTGTTGCAGAAAAGATTGCCCCTATAGCTACAAACACGTGAAAAAAGGGATAAATGTTCAGAAGGAGCAAGAAAGAACGATATATTCAAACGTGTTTAGAAAGAGAAAAGTTCGTATAACAGGAACTTACCAAGATAATCTCTAATTTCCAGAGAACCTATATTGAGCTTCATAAATAATGCCATGGCACCTGAGTAAAGCAACGGAATCAAGTAAAGAAATATTCAAATAATTAAAAGAAAATACAAATAATAACAATGGTCAAGTCAATAGAAATTCATCTATGCATGTGAATAGGGATGTAAACAGTTCGACCAGATTGAATATTGTTTTACTTTTACCATATCTTTATTTGAAATCATTTACCAAATATGGATACGGATACCGATTATATGCACAAAGAAACGTGTATATCGGTATCGGCAAAAAATATGGATATGGTCGGATTAGGATAAATAATCACATTTGGTATAAATGATACATATGGAATATATGTGTATTGATAAAATGAATAAAAAACATAGCAACTCTATTTTCTTATTAGGCTCAGGCTAATGCAGCATTAAATATGTATGTATGATCATGGATACAATACATTATCGACATATCAAATATATGAACTACACACATATTTGTATCTGATTGAATAATAGATTTTGGTATCATTATCTGAATCTGAAAGAATATGTGTGCAAATCCAATTCAGATAATCTGAATCCAGTTCCATCACTACATGTGCATATATTGCGTGCGCGCACACATATATGTATTTGAGTATGTACTTGTGCATCTTGTAACTCAAAGTTGGTGGGAGTGGTGCACCCATATTTTTGAAACTTAAAAAATAAATATGTACTATTTCAAGTGCGCCCATATTTTCCCCAAAAATGAATGGACCCACCTGTCGATTAGTGTCAAAATGTATGTGTGTGTTCCTTTATTGTCCCATGTGAAAGTCAAAAATTTAGTGCACCCATTTATAGCTCAACACGATAATAGGGTTGTGATAATCGTGTAAAATTGTATATTGATTGTTATTATGAGCATTAATGATCACTTCAGAAGTTTTAAGAGATATCGGATACATTTTCTAGTACAATAGAATGTTTCAACAATCAATAAAGAACATAAATAAAGTGATAATTAACGCAATCAATCATATCTTAAACTATTAGACTACCCATCCATATGTATAGGAAATCCAACCAGTTTTTTACATTTGCTTCTCTTTCTATGGTCAAACTATTTATGGTATTTCCTGTGCAAAAAACACTTTGAAAATTTATTTTTAGATTAAACTAATTTTATACTTTTTTCCTCTAAAATGAAATTAAATGCATGCATTATTCAGTCAAAGTACACTCATAATCAAAATGTGTGAGTCAAGCTATTAAGCATGCCCCCTACAAAAATTATGGATCTACCCTTAATTGTAAATGTGCACATGCATTGCGTATAAGATAAACGGGAGTAGTGGTGAGTATCGATCAGTTCGGTTCGATTTTTGAAAAAGTTATCAAAACCGAATTGAACCGACAACAATGGGTAAACCAACCAAACCGACCAAATTCACTGGACCAAACCAAAACCGAACCGAACGGTTCAGTTTGGGTTCCGGTTTGGCCTAGATCGTTTGGCATAAGCATTAGTCAACTAAAACTTTCTGGTTTCTGCAATGTAGTTTAGTCGACTAAAGCTTAAGCATTAGTCGACTAAAGCAGAAGCATTTTAGCATTTGTCGACTAATGCAATGTAAGCCTAGCTAAATTCGGTTCGATCCATTTTGTTTCGGTTTGCTGAATCGAATGGAAAACTGAACCAAAATATATTGTCTAAAAAACAAACCGAACCGAACCAAATAATTTCGGTTGGAAAAGTGAGCCGAAATGCTCGGTTCGGTTTAGTTTTTCTATGTGGTCAATTTTTTCTCATTTCTTGCTCACCCCTAAACAGGAACGCTTGCACGTGCACATGCACACACTCTCTTAGAGAGATATAGACTGTGCTCCACTAGATAGGATCAAATATGGCGATCTTATCACCCGAAATTTAAATTTTCACAACCCAAATAGAATATCCATTCGATTGTATGTGATCTAACATATTTACTCAACTTATAAATGAAAATTCAAATTAGTTCGATGTGTTTACCCATACATCAAGTGGCAATAAATCAATCCATTTATGACAATTTTGAAGCGTTGATTTGTGGCCTTTTTGCATTATGTAGTGTATCCTGAGAGTGTTGAGGTATCGAGTGAATGCAAACAAAAATGTTCATAACGTACCTAGTGAAATTATCACGAAAGATATCCATGTTCCAACAGCCCCGAACAGCATAATCGTCGAAAAATTCCGAAAAAATTGCTTCTTTTTCACCTGGAATCTGGTGCAAAGGCAAAAATGAAATGATTTCAGAATTAAGCGAAAACCAACATTTATTCAAGCGAAACCTTCTTTGTTCAGCAATATCTCAAAGTAAAACCACGGAACGGAAGTAGAAACAAGACATTGTGAATCTCATTAACATGATATAATTTAACAAATTCAAAACACCAACATGATATAATCAACACTAAAAACACCTGAAAAATGAGCAATCAAGAATTACCCAGCATTGAAAATGATGGGCGGAATCAAGTAAATGAAAAATAGATCCTCACTAAAAACCAACAGTCTCGAGCTCTTCCCACAAGTGGTCCAAAGTATCAATGTCCCAGTAAGTAACCCCTGCCATCAGCAAAATTCAAATCAAAATTTCTCAAAAAGAACCTTTAAAAAAAATTAAAAACTGACAATGGCTATGGCGGTGGTGGACTCATTCATCCATCGATTCTCCTCAAGGAGATGCCCAATCACGACGCAAGCGCATATGAGGGCAGTGAAGAGGGTGATGGAGACCACCGAGAGATGATCAGGCTCAGATCCCAGTTGAAGAAAAGCCATTGGCTTTGATCGAATTCGATGTTTTAATAGAAGTTCAAAAGATCACCGAGATGAAATATTTGTGAGAAAACCGACATGTTTTTTCCTGGCTGTTTGCGTAAGCTTGGCATGGACGTTTGGGATCCGAAGTGTGCTGAGAATTTGGGCAGAGGGAAAGAGAAAAGGGGGTATTTGCAAAAGATATTTGAAAAATGGGTACGTTTGTAAATGTTTCTCAAGCGTTCAATTTTAAAAAGGGTTTTTAGCATATTTGTCCCTTAAATCTTGCCTATTTTGATATCCGTCCCTCAAATCTTCATATTTGCCCTCAAGTCCCTCGAAAGTTAGTATTTAACCTTAATAGTCCCTCTCACTAACTATCTGTTAAAATATTAACGGAAATGGGAATATTTCGTTAAACTAAGGGACTATTAAGGTTAACGTTCAAAATTTAAGGGACTATTAAGGTTAAATACTAACTTTTGAGTGACTTGAGGGCAAATTAAGGTTAAATACTAACGGAATAGTCCCATTTCCGTTAAGATTTTAACAGATAGTTAGTGAGAGGGACTATTAAGGTTAAATACTAACTTTTGAGGGACTTGAGGGCAAATATGAAGATTTGAGGGACAAATATCAAAATACGCAAGATTTAAGGGACAAATATGCTAAAAACCCTTTAAAAAGGCTGATGTTTTTTTATCCATTGGAAAGGACTAAACATGCGTCGCGGAACATGGTTACGTCCGTCCTGATCGCTTAACCCCAAACTCGAAGAACCCAGGTATCCATCGAAGCCCTATAGCAGGAAAATAAAGAAAATTAAAAGGGTATAAAGGGTAGTGTGATTCGAACCCGGGCCTCCACCAAAGCAGCCGGTAGTGATTCAACCACCAAGGTGAGCACTAGAGCTCAAAATAAACACTTGTTGACAACGGGGTTTTTTTGTCCTTGGCCACGCTGTCAGGCCATTGGCTTTGAAAAAAGAGTGAGCGCTCTATCAAAGATTAAAAATTAAGATCTTCTGGGTTTTTTGGACGATTTTTAGTTAAAAGCCAAAAATTAAAAAAAATTGAATTTTCTACCAACTTAAAAATTATTTAGCATTTTCGACCAACTTTTTTCCATGTCAGCGCCCAACGCATGCGTGGGCGCTGTCTAGGATAAATTTGGGTTGGCAGCGGTTGGAAACCGCGGCCAAAACACACGTTATGGGATTGGCCACGGTTGGCAATTGCGGCCGAATTCCCACTGTGGTTTTTGGCCGCGGTTGCCAACCGCGGCCAAGACATGAGTCACGAGCCTAACTAACTGCTTGGCTGCGGTTTAAAAATTGTCTTGGCCGCGGTTGGCAACCGCGGCCAAACTTCACACTTAAGCCATTGCCAACAGCATCTCATTCAAATTTAGGAAAAAAAATACTTCCTTCACTACCCAACGCGGCCGACCCAGATTTCTCGAGGAAAAAAGCTTGGATCAAGCCATTACCTTCAAAGATCACCCTATCTGACACTATATGGCAGAAAAAATCGGATTTAGCTTGATTATCCATCATTGTAAGTTTTTTCAAACCCTCTCAATAAGAAATCTTTTTTGAGTTTTAGTGGAAGTTTTTATATGAATGGATGCTTTGAAGTACATGATGCAATTATATGAAAGAAAAATTGACTTAAAATGTTTCATGCTTAATAATTATGAAGGTATTTGTGCAGATTATAATAATGTCAATTGAACAGATTTTTCTCACATGCTATTTTGATAGAGATTTATTGATTGATGAACATCACGAGCCGATGTATGACGGTGGGACCATAACCCCAATTATTGTGAGAAGACCGTCAACGTATTCCGAGCTAGTAGATCGGATATACCATGGCACAATGATAAGCCGTCATGAGTATCCATTGAATCTGGGGTGCAAATGGCAAATAACGGATCACTGGTCTATAGCTGTGAAGATATCAGATGACGGTGATATGGAGACTCTATTTAGCTTGTGTGAAGTTCAACGGTCAGTTGAAATTTACATGGAAAAAGAAGTAATAATCAACACCTGAGTAAGGGAACCACACAACACATTTGCTCGTAAGTTGGATATGAGTAATGACTCGGCAGATTTTGTGTCATCTTATCCAAATCAAGAGTACCAGCCTATAGAGAATATGACGGGAGAATGGTGTTCGTACTACCCACAAGAGGATGCGTAAGTATTGACATTTTTGAAGTAATACATAAGTTTATATTATATCGGTATGAAGTAAATTCGATGTTCTAAACATTTCACTTTTTCATATGACATTTGCAGTTGGCATGTTGCGGGACAGGGAGGTCATGCAACCTACTCAACTTATATGCAAGACCCATATCTATCGGAGTCGATGCCCAATCAAGCAAATGTGCTTATTGAAGATATTAGTAAACACATAAATATTGGAGCATCGACGTCTATGGCATGACAGGTGGATGAAGAAAGCGATGGCACAGATAACGATGAACATGCTGTTGTAAAGGAGGATAGCATGCAGTATGCTGCCGATCTGAACGTGGATGATACAAAATGGATACACCAATCTGTTGCTGACAATACATATGGGCCATTTGAAGAGCCGTTGCAAGATGCAGAGGAGGAGGAACAATGAGTCAATACTACAATTATGAGAAATACCCAAAAAAGACATATGGAAGAGCCAATGCTTTCCAAAAGTAGCGGAGTATTCAACATCGGTGATCTATATAATACAAAGACCTACTAGATGAAAGCAATTACGAAATGAAGCATCATAAGGTTTTGTCACTAAACATCTTCCAATTCGAATTACAATGCAATAGACTGTTAAATACACAAGGGAAGAGAGAAAAGATATCAAATCTGCATTTGAATCAAAGAATCTGAAGCTCTAGACTCTTTCCCGAGCTCATCCAAGCTACAGCCCTAATTTCACGTCTCTCTAGCCTTATGGTATTCAAAGAAGATGAAAATGGGACTGTGATCTCCTTTTATACTTCCCTCAAACCCAAATGAATCCAATCCATCGATCGTTTCGATCGACGGCTCAAAAACGTCTGGGTTCAACCGTTTAAGTCGCGAAGAAGGAGATGGCAGTTCGAGCGAAACGGTCGTTGTAATACCACGTGCTCATATATACGAGTATAATGTACAAAATTTTCCATAATTTTCTAAGGACCAAATTATTTTTAAATAATTTTCAAACATCATTTGTACTAAATGGATGTGTATTTAGATGGTATATTTTGTATTTGGTAGGTAAATGGTATTATGATGGATATTTCTATTTATTAGAAAATACAAATTCCTACAATCCTTATGATGACACATTGCTCTTGATGTGTCATCACCATGTTAAACCCCACCTAACCCGTGTCATATGTGTCACTTAGCCCTTAATACACATCTAACCCATAGACTCATGGCTTAATTAGAAAGGAGGAGGCGATGACAAGGATAAAAAGAGAGTTAATACAAAAGTGAAAAAGAAAAAGAAGAGAAAATTTTTTCTTTCTTCATTCTCTCTTCCTCTTGCCTCCTTAGCTTCTCCTCTCCCACCACCCACACAACCACCATCTCCTCCCTTCCACCACCCAAACCACCTCCATTAAAATTCTCCATAACCATCTTCTACATACTAAAAATTCCGCATTTCACCAAGGCCCAAATAATCCACATACCCATATTTTTGAAGAAGAAGCTTGAAGCAAAGAAGTATTAGTTTTCAAGGAATAAGAAGGGCCAAAGGAATAGAAAGAAGGACACTTTGAGGTAGTGTTCTCTAGCTTCTCTAGTTAGGATCTAGTTTTAGGATTGGTATTTAGTTAGGATTGCTATTTTTGTGCATGATTGAAGTGTTAGATGATGTTGATTCTAGGTTCAGTTTCCTGCTGTTTTGTAGTAACTTCATTCATGTATAAATCCCATTGTATATGAAATTAAATTTTGAAAAAAATATATCTGAAAAGCTTATGAAATTCATGACAACTTTCATGTTTTTTATTTTTGCTAAATCCAACTATAATTAGGCTTAAAGTATCGTAGACTGCAGTATATCAATTCTGTCAGCTTTTACACCCTTTCCTTGTTTTTGAGCTAACTGACACTGTAGATGTGTAAATCTTGTGTTCTTGGACATTTATGATATCTACATTTCATAATCTATAATTCTCATGTTGGGAACTTGTCCTAAATCTATTAGGAACTATTAGTAATACATATTCTTTATGCATGATGTTTCTATTTATGCACAGATTGTGTATCTTTTACGTTACAGCTTATAATAATTCATGGAGACATGCCAAAATTTTGATATTTGGTGTCTGAAAGCAGAATTTGATGATGAATAATTTTCATTTAGAAAGTTTTGTCAAATTCTAACTGAAATTCCTGACGTGTTGCTGTAAATTGAAAGAAAGAAAGGAAAGACAAAAGAGAGAGAGGGAAATAAGAGAGTTGCCATGTCTTGCTTCATGCTATGTCACACCTTGATTTTAGTTCTATTTGAAGAATGGTATGTTTAATGAAATATTGAAATGCTATAATGTCACATTATGCTAATTGGGCCATGAGGATTATGCATATCATACTTTATGTCTAATTCTATGCTTCATGTCCTTATTGTTGTGTTTCATGTCCATAGTACCAATGATGAAATCACGTGATAGAAATGTGTAAATTGGATATATGTAATATTATATTGTATATGAATGTGATGCTCATTGTTAAGAAAACACGACATCGGCAAATTGATGAAAGAAAAGTAACTGAGATGCGGTAATGAGACCGCCAAAATGAAAAGTAACATGAATGATGAAATTGAGAGTGGGGTGAGCATAAAGAGTTTGGAGTCTTCAGTCCATTCTAAAATGGGTAGAACTCTAGACGTGTGTTTAGGGGGGGCACGTGTAAAAAGTAAGCATTAAGGAGTAGACACAGACTTGACTCCCGCTCGTGCTCCCGAGAGTGGGAGTTGGCTAGTGTGGACACATCGTTGATTTTCACTCGTACTCCCGAACGGGGGATTTGGCTAGAGTTAGAGAGGCCGATGGTGTACTCGTGATGCACCATTAGGTAATTGATGGGTTTCTCTGTTTTACCCAAAAAAACCGAGAATATTCTCACGCCTGAAAGGGGGAGTTACAAGAGACCACTACAATGCTCGTGTCGCTGTTTGGGGTACCACTTTTCATCCACACAGGGTGAAGTCCAACTCCTTAAGTGTCATACAATTTACACGGGTTCTCGAACATTTTAATACATGTAATAAATTTACTTTAATTTTCATCAATCCATGAATATTGTTACTTCATGCTTACATGGTTCTCTACTTTACTTTCAATACTTACCTGATGTGCCACCATTTCAATTGTGCATGCTCTGTAGACATGTTTACTTTCAGCAGACCGACCCTTTAGTTATATAGTCCGGTTCTGAAACTGTGTCCTATATAGTTTAGTTAGGTTTCCTACTGGGTCACGCGTTGATGTGTCCCATTTACTTTTTCCAAGTTTAGAGTAGTACAGCCAGAGCAGACCTGATTCATGAGTTATCTTCTAGTTCATGGTAGAAATAGAATCTTAAGATGGCAGCCTCTTCAGTTGGTTCTCACGGTTGTCTACGGAGTGAGTTGTACCGGTGTGGACTGTCACGACCCGCTTCCCTAAAATGGAGGCGAGACGTGAAAAGGTCCGCACGAGAGTGGAGCTGTGAAGCCCCAAACCCGATAAGCGTCAATAAAACATAAGCAGGTCCCTGTAACCACAACGGAACAACAATAATAATACAAAGAGAGACTGAAATAAAATCTCACATCTCATAAATTGTCCAACATGAAAAAAAGTCCAACATCCAGAAAAGCCACCAGGCTAAAAGGAAGAGTCTAAAGGCCCAGAACAAGGCCAACGAAAGCAACGACATAACAAGGTATAGGTGCTACGCACCGATAACAAAACAACTGACTAAACAAAAGTAAAACACAACGAAGACACTAGGACTGGTCCTCAGTGTCCACGTACTCCCCGTCGAACACAAGCTCGGGCTCGGCGTCAGCAAACACCTCGTCCTCAATAAGGTACTCAGGCTCAGGATCTAACATGTGTCACCCAAAAGAGTAAAGGGGCACATGTCAGCAAGTCTAAAAGACTTGGGCAAGGAAACTGAAAGTAAGGCAACTAGCAACCTAGCAGTTTAGTATGCATGACATGGCAGTTATAACATGAGTGCATAATTAAGACATGGCAAGACAATTTGTACAAAGGGAACAATTATCGGGGCAAGACAAGAGTAGCCAAGCTACTATCAATCTCAATTAATTCACTATTCACGTTTCACTGTTGTTTGTAGATGTTTACGCCTTACAGCTGAACGGTTTCACATTCACGCTGAGTGGCCGCTTAACAACTACCCCAAAACCCAGAGTTTACGCCTTACAGCTGCAGTTGCTGATCGGGCAGACTCCCAGTTGAATGGCCGCTTAACCCTTACCCCATCCCACACGTAAACAAGCCAGGGTCCCTGTACATGAGCCCAGCAAGTGAGCCAGGGTTGCCCCGCACGGGAGCTTGTTTCTTAGTACACAATCCAATATCGAGCGTTGGGGTTAGCAACTCATTATGCTCGCTTCTGGTCACGAGCCAGGAACACAAGTATTGTAGCGAAGCTATGCATTCACGGAAACACTTAAAGGATGCAATAACATGACAATTAATTTGCGTACCGTTAATGGAAAGTAAACATGACATGGTAATTGTGCAACATGCTAAAAGTCGGAACTAGCTTCGTTGTCAAGCTAGTTCCCCAATTTGCGCCTAGGCGAGTATCATTTCGTCGCCTAGCCTCTTTTACGCCTACAACAAGCAAGATGGCCTAAAACATGGCCTAAACCCTGTAATGACCCGCTCTCGGGGGCCCGTTACTTATTTGGTTTATTCACAGGTTCCGCAGTTTACCAGTGAAATCAGCATAGCCACAACTCAGAGATGTATCACAATACTCAAACCAGCGTACAGACGTTATTACAGTCCAAGTTAAAGTACAACAACAACCAGCACACTCTCTCACAAATACATACGGAAGTACTGAAAGGAAATGCGGAAAATTAAATACAATGTACAACACACACACCAACAGAATAGTAACTGAAACTCTGCAGCCTCTGGGTCAATGTAGGCTCCACAAACTCTGGGGCATTCCCCTCGATCAGGTCTTCGTCTGCCGGTGCCATAAATGGAACCGAAGGTAAGTCACAACAATTCTAGCGATAGAAAAAGAGGAGTGCACAAATATGGAGCAGTCTATAGTAAACAAGTGCGGAAAGTAAAGCAGGGACAGACACGCATGCAAGTGCGATAAGTAAAGTACATCTGTCAAGCATGCAAGGGTGACAAGTAAAGTAAAGGTGACCGAGCAAGCAACGTACAAGAATAACCATGACCAAAGCAATAATGAGAGAAACTGTGCCTAGCCTAGTTTGTGACTTATAACGCGGGGTGCAATGAGCAACCAAGAGGCCACCTCTTACCACGGGTGTTACCCGGGCGAACTATGCTATGAATACTATGAATACTATGCAATAATCTGTGATCTGTGATGGTTGTCACCGGCTACTATGATGGGTTTCTAGAACCCGCACGGTGACAACAAAGGCTGGACTAGTCGCTCCCGC
Source organism: Scilla litardierei (assembly GCA_030789695.1). Lineage (NCBI taxonomy): Eukaryota > Viridiplantae > Streptophyta > Magnoliopsida > Asparagales > Asparagaceae > Scilla > Scilla litardierei. The sequence goes on along the minus strand of CM061137.1, from coordinate 8,753,146 downwards.
ACCCTCGCTATTATAAGTTACCCCAAAACCCAGTGTCTGTGCAGGTTACTGTACTTTGCAATTTTACGAGTCATTTACCATTCTCACATTTCCCGTTACAATATTTCTGTCAAGCGATGTCAATAATCTGTTCAGGTCAATAACTGTTCCGAGACTAGGTGTCAATTCCTATGTTCATACGAGTACACTATCTATATTTCTAAGGGTAGAATTTACTGTGACTTACTATCTTCGAGGTGGTGGTAGTGATCCAGGACTGGATCTAGTGTCGATGCACGAGATTTGCTACCTGTAAACACAAGAGATAACTGGTTAGAGAATACCCGATTTTCTAATTTATTTAAGTTGAGTGTCTGATTTTAAAACTGGTTAAAACGGCGATGAAAAGGGTCCTAAATTTTTATATAGACTATATATGATAAAAATAGTTTTACTGCAAGAGGGAATATTTTTCTGAAGTCTATAGTAATTTTTATAATTTTTAGAAACTCAAAACTAGCTTAAAAACCTGATTTATTTAAGTGACGCGTATTTTCCGTAAATTGTTCCGGGAGCAATCCTAGTCGGAAATACTCGAATGAACAGTCAAAACGACCGTCTCGAAATTTACTTTCACATATAATTTTATCATATATAATTGTGAGTGAAAACAGCGAGTTACGATTTTTAGAATGATTTATACGTATTTAATCTTTTGGCTTAAAAATTAATTCTGGAAAAAGTAGGTGTCTGCTCGCAGTGAGACTAGCGCCATTGGATCCGAAATATCGTTTCCGATTTTCTGGAGCTATCCCCATATTTTTCTGGCCCCTGTATTTTAAGTTATAGATTTAAAACCATTTAACTCTATTTAATAATTATTTAATAATACGAAAATACGAATTTCACTCCGTATTTACAAGTTTGCCATCGAGGGCTTACGCTGCACCCACCGTTTACGCAGCTCGCCGGCGGGGGCTTCTCACGGCGGCGGGTCGGAGCTGTGTCGGGCGGCTTGGGCGGAGCTCGGCAGGCTGACGGGGCTCGGAGGGCGGGGGCGACGACGGCGGTAGGCGGGGCGGCTTCCTACGGCGGGGGCGCTGGGCGGTTCTGTCGTCGGAGAGGGAACGGCGGAGGCGGCAAATGAAGCGGGCGGAGCTCCGGCGTCTTCGTGCAGTGGCGAGCGCTGGGAGCAGCTCGTGGCGGTGGCGGGGACGGTGCTAGCGGCGGGGGTTGCTGTGCCGGAGTGGGGAGCTCGGGCGGAGGCTCAGCGGATGATGGAGGGGGGTTGCCTCGGGAGCGTTGCCGGCGATGGGGAGGCGGTGCTCGGCGAAGCTGTGCGGGGGGGGGCTCCGGTGCTGCGGGCTGTCGGGGCAGGCCGTTGGGCGGTCGATGGCGAGTCGCGGCGGCACTTCCTCCGGCGACGGCGAGAGCGGGAAGAGAGAGACGAGGCGGGAGGGTGAGGGAGAGACGTGGAGAGAGGGAGAGTGATAGCCTGTGTGTGTTTGGGTTGCTGTGGGTTAGTTTATATAGGGTAGGAAAATGTCAAAAATGTGATTAAGGGGGAGACCAGGTTATTTAATGGGGGAATGAGCGTTGGATCTGAAATGATTTCAGATCCAACCAACAAAACGATGGGTTGATTAGGGGTAGAAGTAAAACGGTAAAAGTAGCTTAGTAATTGTAAAAACGTCATTAGCGATTGTAATTAGCAAGGTAGTGAAATACAGACACGTTTTCACAAATGACTCCGAAAAAATACGAAAACATACCCACGGGATCGTATCGTCACGAGGATCGCGAATACAAGATCCGTTCCGAGATTTGAGCTACGGAAATACTAGTTTTAGGCCAAAACATTTAGAAAGCGGGTGTGCGGGTTCTAGGCTGAAACGATATCCGAAAATTCTGAAATTAATGTGGGAAGCCCTAAATGATCATAGGATGCTACTGTAGAAGTTTGAAAACGTTTTGAAGACGTTTTAATAGAAAATAAATTCGTCGAATCAAAACGGTAATTTTGGGAGATGAATTTTAACGGGAATGTTTTGGGCATTTGAGGAAATCTGAAATTGCTGAAATACAATATAATAAGTCTAGTGTTTCAAAATATTTTTATAAGAATTTTTGAAACTAGTTTTGTTATAAAACTCTGGACTAACAATTATAAAGAGAATTTAAAATTGTTGAAAAATACGTTAAATGCGTATTTGAAGTGTTTGAAAAATACAGGCCGTTACAAACCCTAAGTGGCAAGTTTCACTTGCTTAGCACCGGGAATGACGATCACGAAGGTTCGTCTCGCGGATGCTAATCTACGGGGGAAATCGCTGTTATGGGGAAACAAACATCAAACAACATGAAATTTCATTAGGGTTTCATAAAAATACAAATAGGATATAAAAACGTCAAGAGATCGATTTCTTACCGAGAGGAAGCGGAAGAAACACTCCGGAGAACCCTAGGACCAGATCTGGAAACAAATGGGGAAGTTTGGAGAACTAGGTTTTTGGGGGATTTTGGGGATTTGATGGAGATTTGGGGAAGATGAGAGGTAGATAGAGTTGATGGAGGGTTTAGATGATGGATTTAGGGTTTGGAATGAAGAAATATGGCTTGGAGGAAGATGGGGGCTCAATGTGGGAGATTTTAGGGTTTTGGGTCGAGTGGAGGAAGAAGAAAACGTTTGGGAGGGGTATAAATAGGATGGGCTGGCGGCTGCCCAGAAATTAGGGTTTTAACACAGATTAGTCGGTCAAAGAGCAACCACTGACCGACTAGTTTGGCAACTAGTCGGTCGGTCGACCAACGCAGACCGACTAAGTGCAAACAGTAACTTCTGAACGAAAATAGGATTTAGAATTAGTCGGTCCATGAACAAATACTGACCGACTAGTTTAACATCTAGTCGGTCGATGAACATTCTTAGACCGACTAAGAGTAAACAGTAACTGATACTAAAATTTAGATGATGTGTTAGTCGGTTAAAGAAGCATTGCCGACCGACTAGTTTGCAACCTAGTCGGTCAACCAACGTTCTTAGACCGACTAACGATAAACAGTAACTCCTGAGAAATTTAGAAAGCCAACTAGTCGGTCCAAGAAGGATTGCCGACCGACTGGATCGTAATCTAGTCGGTCGGTGCCCCTTCTTACACCGGCTAATAAGCACCAAAAGTTCCGATACGGAGCGCGGGGCCCCGGGATCGATTCCTAAGACTCCTAGGCTTGATCTAATAGTAAGATACGACCGTTATGAAGCCCGTCACGAATGACATACTTCGAAATCGACGATCCTAAGGAAGAAACGAGAAAATACGACGAATCGATCGAAAATGAGAGCTACGGAGACGAAAACCACACATGAGGAGAAAATCCACCAAAACATATATTATATTATAATAAATCCAGATACATGAAAAGCAGTCGTTACATGGACCTTTTTGTCCTTTGGGGATTTTTCTGGGATTTCTTCTGTTTTCACTTTTGTACTTGATGATGAAATGATTACCCTTTTGTTTTAATGATAAAGAATGTTGGACTTGTATATGATTGTCTCTTATTTTCTGTGTTGGACCATTACTTGTACTTTTCAGCATGTACACAGTGACCTGCATTATTCTTCTTTATACTCTCTTCAGTCTCTTCCTTTTTAACACTCGCTGCTCTGGAAATACTTGGTACAGATTTGTACTTTCCAGGTATCCTGGAGAGTGAGGCGTTACATTTGGTGGCAAATGGAGGTAACCGCACTGCGGCGTGCGTAAGGATGGTGCGGGTAATGTTCCATATGTGTAGTTGTGACCTAATGTGGGTAGATAACCGGCCTTAAGATATATCCCTGTCATTAGAAAGCCCAAGTACAGAGTTTTTTATGGGTAGATACGGATAATTATTTATATATATATGTGGATATGTGTCTGCGCCTATATACCAGTAGTGTATGTCTATTGTCTTGTATATCTGAATGATATTCTTGTGTATGTATCTTGCTATATCTGTGTGTATGATATTTTTATAAATGTATGTCGGGCTACTTCTATACTTATTTGTACCTTACACACACACACACACACACACACACACACACATATACATGTAGGATTTTCTGGGACCCTTAGGGCACAAAAACTCTATGCCCGTCCTAAGTCGGACGGAACATAGACAGAAAAACAACGGAAAAATAAACATGTTAATCTAATTAACATTTAACCCTAAGGTCGAAGACCCTAATCCAAGATCTATGCCGACTTGGGATGGGTCTGACCATCCCAAGAAGGATCTAGCCTACTACGATTAAATTAAACTAATGCTAATAAACACATACCCGGAATCTCAACCCTGGGGCAGGCGAGATGTTCCGCACCGTCTTCCGAGCCGCTCCCGTCCCACGCTGAGCTGCTCCCTGAACCGCTCCCCGAACCACTCCGCATCCCGAGGAGATCAATCTCGTGTCGCCGAGCCAACCACGCGCCGAAGAAAGTTTCACGCGAGTGAAACCTCCGCCTAGATTTCGGATCTGAATCCGAACTCCTTTGCGGCTTTGCTAGAGCCCTCAGGAGCAAGGTAGAAATTTATAGGGAGAGGAGAAATATTAATTTAAGCTTAGATCCGAGCGTGCTCCAACATTTACGAGAGCCGCTCAGATCTAGAGCTTGGGACGAGTTTGGAGGAAGGGGGGAGGCCCCTATTTATATAGGCGGCGGACTCTCCACTTTTCTCAAAATCCGATGTTGGACTAATAATTGAGAGTTAATTAAATCAAGTTAGTTTGCCTTTCACAAAGGGCAAAATTCCTCGAATTTTAACTCCCTCAATGTTGAGCTTCAATGTTGGTACAACCTACCAAATCGAAGAGGGTTCAACGGTGAACGCGTAGGAAAAAACGGCTCGTCAATCCGAGTCCGTTTGACCCTTCAAACAATTGTTCAAATATAGCCAAAAGTCACGCTTCTCTTAGAAACGTAGCAATCAAGAAAATCCCAGGTTTCAAAAAACCATAACCAGAAAATTCGGGCTTGGTGGGCCTCCATTTTCGCTGGTTTCAGCGCAACAGTTTGGGCTGACTGGTTTTGGCTATAACTTGTGCATTTGGACTCCGTTTTTGACGTGGTTTGAACCGGCGTTTAGAGCGGGACGATCCCGTCATCTAGGTAACCTTTTCAACGCGTTTATTTAATTAAATATAGTCTTAAACAATTTAAGACACATTTAATCTCTTTTGCATCATATGCAAATTAGTCCCTATCTAGGCTTAAATTATCATTTGCATCAAATACAAATGATCTGAGGGCATATTTCCCTACATCTCCCACTTGCACTCAGGATCATTTATCCCGAATGCTGGAGATTATTGCAAACATCTTTTGCAATTTTTTGTCCCTTGCATCAAATGTAAATTATTCTCCCTAACTAATTTCTACCTATTACTAGACGAAGATCGCACTCTGTGTGAGACCCTACAGCCTGACCCTTACAGCAGGTTGGGCCCGAAGCCCTATACGGCAGTGGCCACGAGCAGTGGTTGCCGTCACTGCTTCAGGAATCATCATTATGTGGTTAACTCATTGACATGAGTATTGTCGGGACCACCCTGACTGTTTCCGTGATGAATTCCGCAGTTATAGTCTCTTCGTCTTAACTATGTCGTGTAGATCAAGTCTAGGGTACGGTCAAACTGTCAACACCAATAACTTGACTCCGGTTAGTTTCTATCGATCTTTTAGTCAAAAATGTTGGACTTCTTCCAACATACTCTGGCCAGAGTTTTTACTAAAGACCGAACTAACCCTACGACACTAACTCCCATTGACCGGGAGAGACGAATCCTCTCTTGGTCATTACTCTCCTCATACGCTTCAAGTGTCACCCAATCAAAGACCTTTCGACAGGCCTTGCCTCGAAGCTTGGTCATTTGATCTAAGTGGCACCGTTCACGCACAGGTTCGTCAAAATGACCTCAAGTCAAAAGACCAACTAGCCTATCATCACTCAGAGTCATCATTGACAGATTGGTCAATATAACCATATGATAACTCTTGTGGATCATTCAGTGAACTCATTCTCTAATGAGCACATGTGTCTCGTCTACGAATTCGCCAAGTCAAGCGATCATGAGATCATCGCCACCGCTAAACGGTGAAGACTAAGACACAATGGTCTATCCGATGTTTCGATATCCTTGTCTCGAAACATCTACGACCACGAACCCTTTTAGAGTTATGCTACAGACGGTCAAACACTTCTCCATGATCGAGATACTCATCTCGATACCTGTTTGACCTTACATAAAGTCTCAGGACTTTACCTAAGTTAATATCTAATGTTAATTACATTATAACATAACTTAGATAAATTATTACCAAACTGCTTACTGTTATTTCGAACAAGATGTTTGTGCTATTCACACATGGAGATAGATTGCCTTGATGGTATCATCTCTCAACATCTCCCACTTGCACTCAGGCCCATTTATCTCAGTATCTAATACCGTTTTTACACATAAGTTTCCCCGACTTCATGTGGTAGAGCCTTCGTGAGTGGATCTGCTAAAACCGTCTACACTATAGACTTAAGGGGTTTTTATGTTCATGTTAGACCAACCATTTGAATCTCATTCAAATAATTCACTTGGTCTATCAGAATCTATAATATTTAAATTTACTTGGATCTTATCCAGTTCATCGTACCTTACGATGATTAGTTATTGGTCATTTCAATTGGCTCATATCTATTTCTGACAAAGTATCAAAATCTTTTGATCACTTCGTCAAAAATATATGTTCCATCTCTTTGATGCCTCGCATGTAATTTATACGCACCCACTGACCTTGAAAACTTTCTGGTTAATTCATATAAGTTGGTCCGTCTAAATCATATTTAGAAAAACGAACTTATAAGTGAATGTTCCAATTTTCATGGTCAACTCTGAGCGTTTTACATCGAGCTTGGTCCGAGTAGATCTGTGCACATCTACTGGCAAGACGGTTTCAACATAATCCATTTTATAGGAATTAGGATGAAAACTGTTCTCGACCAACACGATTGAACTTCACTATTTTCCTTTCTGCACAAATCTTTCAACTTAAAGATTTACTTATAGAAAGTGAGGAAACATTTTCCTTGGGCACGTAAACTAAATTCCAAAATTTATTTACGCACATGGACCTATTCTGATTGCATCGAATTTTAAATCGGAGTTACTACTCCGAATTTTCATCCTAGAAGTTGGCTAAGTCATCATCAGTTATGATGTTTAACTCGACTCTTCGTCTCACGAAATTCGAGTAATTATACAACTTCTTAATGATTGATTTTATGAATATCTTATTGATAATGTCCTCACAGAACATTATCAAAACCTAGACATTACTATCTGGGACTTAACCCAGAAGGAGGACTTAACTCAGAGTCATTTACAATGGATCACACCAAGTCTAACTAAGTGTGATTCATACCTTTTAACACACGGATGTGTCAACAGACTTGACCTGAGAGAAAATCACATTTTCTTTTAATTACGCAAGATTTTACGTAGCTAAGTATTTGACCATTCGATCTAATCGAATCAATTTAAATACTTTTGTCATTTCGTTCTTTATTTTATCAGACTTGTGTTTCATCAAGAACACGTGTCTTAATAAAATATACGAATAACTTAATTTGGTTAATCTAGACTCGGGTACATCAGTATGTACCAGACTGAGTTCGATAACTCATTCTCCCACTGTCTTACAGATGGGTTTCGGCCATTATATCTAAGAGGATAAGACTCACAAGTGTCCGTAGACTTCATAAAACGAGAGGTCAGACCCCTCTTTATGTGACTTGTGAAGCTTAGTCTCTCGATACGGCCTAGTCTATTTTGCCATGTATGTTTGCTACTATCTTGTGTATATATTAACATTTAATACATATATTATCATTATACAATTTACTCATTGCTTCAAAAGCAATGTGACGACATTCGTCAAAATGTGTTAAAATTTTGTATAACAATAATCATGAAATCGTGACATCAGAGTATTTCACATTTTTATTTCCTCCTTCTTATGCCTTTACTAGTGATAAATTAAACTATTAAACTCGATTGACTTTCCGGAGTGCCTTCTTCCTTTTCTAAATCACATTTAGATATAAATAGCCCTACATAAATAAATAGCTATGCAAGCATCTTATGTATCCAAACGCCTGACAGGTGCAATCTTGAGTGTAGCTCAAGAAGTTGCTTGTCTCAAGATCCGGTTGGGATACATAGTCTTGCACCGCTCATGCACTCGTATTCGACTCAAACAGTTCGATCGAATTCTCGAACTTTGCGGATCAAAATTGTTTGTCCATACAACCTTGAGGGTAGCTCGACAAGTTGTTGGGAGAAACATATTTCGAATATCCTATATGTTCAAGCTGCCTCATATAGAGACGAGTGACATGTAGCGTGAATTTATTTGTTGGACCCAGAACTTAATGAAATCATATTTCTTAAGTCTGTTCTTTAGAAGGTCATTTTAATGTCAACGAGAGTATAGTTTAATCCTATCAATTAGAATTTAACTTGATATTCAATTAATCAACCTATTTGACCAATTAACTAATTCCATTAAAAAATTATATTTTGATTCCTTCGGTAAACATAGTCTTGCCCTAGTTTTGGCATATGTTCAAAATTAAATATAAGTAGAATGGCTTTTATCTATCTATATCCTCCCACTATTTTACGATCGTTTCAAAGCTTAATAACGAACGATTTAATCGAATTAAAATATTTAAAATTTAGTGAAAGAGGGATCCAATCATCCTGAACCTCACAACCTTGCGGAGACTCAACAAGTTGATTGGTTCCATGATTGGTAGACTAACTCTTAGTCAATCACATCACATGTGACTCCCTATCGTTTTTTTTACCCACAGTCACTTATGATCTTGAGGAGACTCAACAAATCATAATGACTGGTCTAGTCAGACCCTTGATTTCGTGTCCAGATTTGACTTAGATCGATGCTCGAGGAGACCCGACGTATCGATTTGGGTCAAGTCTAGACTACATCACATGTATGTTGGAGTTTGTTCCTTAAAGATAAACATGTCATAGCTTGAGGAGACTCAACAACTATAATTGTCTTCTTTGAGTTACCAAGCTCCAAAATCAAGGAGGGATACGGATTAATCTTTAATAAGATTTATAACGCATTGACTAGATATAGTCCAGCGTGTCATACAATCATGATTCGCGACATTGCGGTCCAGCGGAACACAGCCAGGGAATTGACTAAGCCAGGATCACTGTCCCTTGGACTAGCAAGGGTTGACCCAGAACTCTTAGCCAAGCACATTGACTGGATCATGGTCCATTGAATGAAGCTTGTCATTTTTGTAAGTGTGTCATAGACTAAACAGCTTTTATTAACAACTAATTAATCCTATCAACTAGTTGCATCCTTAAATTCAAAATTTTAGGATTTGTTTAATAACTTTTATTAAGACCTTATCAACTATAAGGTTCACTTGCTATACTAATCGTTATTAGGATTTTAATAAACTTATTAACCAACGCTAAAAGCGAAGTCCTTTAATGAAAATTAATTATAACAATTAGAATTAAAAATTCCATTAAAAGGACTACCCTAATCAGGAATTAGGTCTTGAAGGGTTGTTAATGTTTTATTAAAACATAGCATGTCATTAAAATTCAATTAATAAATTTTAATCATTTCTTAATGGCTAACCTAAAAGGTTGTCTTATGTTATCAAATAAGGGACAAGATGAACTAGCCATTAAAATAAAGCTACACTAATTTATCGCATAAAAGGTGTACAACTATTTAACAATTTAAATAGAACAATGTCTATAACATAAACAATTTTAGCATGCAAACATAAATTTAACATTTAAATTTAAAATATGATTTTAAAAATATTTTATTTTTATCTCATAAAAATTTGTTTTTTAAAATCACAAATTTGCATGCTACTTTTAAAAAATTTATCGCATAAAAATTTTAACCTTTAAAATCAGTTTTAAAATATCTCATAAAATTAAAACATCATTTTAAAAAACTTTCATGCTTAAAAATTTATCATATAAAATGTTTAGGCACTTTAAACTTATCGCATAAATTTTAAAAGATTTAAAATTAGTTTTTAAAATTATCACATAAATTTTAAAACGTCATTTAAAAAATTTCCATGTTCAAAAATTTATCAAAGAGAATTTTTGAACATCTAAAACATTTTTGAAAATTATCTCATAACTTTAAAAACATTTTTTTTCAAAAGTATTTAAAAGCATTTTAAAGTTTAATAATAATCGCAGGCTAGATCGTTACGCAGACCTACGCTCCGATACCATTGTAGGGTTTTCTGGGACCCTTAGGGCACAAAAACTCTATGCACATCCTAAGTCGGACGGGACATAGACAGAAAAACAGTGGAAAAATAAACATGTTAACCTAATTAACATTTAACCATAAGGTCGAAGACCCTAATCCAAGATCTATGCCGACTTGGGATGGGTCTGACCATCACAAAAAGGATATAGCCTACTACGATTAAATTAAACTAATGCTAATAAACACATACCCGGAATCTCAACCCTGGGGCAGGCGAGATGTTCCGCACTGTCTTCCGAGCCGCTCCCGTCACACGCTGAGCTGCTCCCCGAACCGCTCCCCGAACCGCTCCTCGAACCGCTCCGCATCCCGAGGCGATCAATCCCGTGTCGCCGAGCCAACCACGCGCCGAAGAAAGTTTCACGCGAGTGAAACCTCCGCCTAGATTTCGGATCTGAATCCGAACTCCTTTGCGGCTTTGCTAGAGCCCTCAGGAGCAAGGCAGAAATTTATAGGGAGAGGAGAAATATTAATTTAAGCTTAGATCCGAGCGTGCTCCAACATTTACGAGAGCCGCTCAGATCTAGAGCTTGGGACGAGTTTGGAGGAAGGGGGGAGGCCCCTATTTATATAGGCGGCGGACTCTCCCCTTTTCTCAAAATCCGCTGTTGGACTAATAATTGAGAGTTAATTAAATCAAGTTAGTTTGCCTTTCACAAAGGGCAAAATTCCTCGAATTTTAACTCCCTCAACGTTGAGCTTCAATGTTGGTACAACCTACCAAATCGAAGAGGGTTCAACGGTGAACGCGTAGGAAAAAACGGCTCGTCAATCTGAGTCCGTTTGACCCTTCAAATAATTGTCCAAAGTTAGCCAAAAGTCATGCTTCTCTTAGAAACGTAGCCGTCAAGAAAATCCCAGGTTTCAAAAAACCCTAACCAGAAAAATCGGGCTTGGTGGGCCTCCATTTTCGCTGGTTTCAGCCCAACAGTTTGGGCTGACTTGTTTTGGCTATAACTTGTGCATTTGGACTCCGTTTTTGACGCGGTTTGAACCTGCGTTTAGAGCGGGACGATCCCGTCATCTAGGTAACCTTTTCAACGCATTTATTTAATTAAATATAGTCTTAAAAAATTTAAGCCACATTTAATCTCTTTTGCATCATATGCAAATTAGTCCCTATCTAGGCTTAAATTATCATTTGCATCAAATACAAATGATCTGAGGGCATATTTCCCTACAATACATATATACGGGTTAGTATGTAGATGAGCTATGAGGTGTATAGAACTATGTATATGGATTTATGTGTATATAGTATGTACATCATGTGTGGGTCCATGTATGGATCTGTGTGTTGTACTTGCGTGTGAGTAGGCATACTATAAGTATACCGGTGTCTTGTGTGTTGCATATAGATATGTAGTACTATATGCTGTGTATATATAAATTTGAGTATGAATGACTATGTGGTTGTACGTATAGTTGTAAGTGATTATACTTAAGTACATAAGTGATATATTTGTATATGACTATCCACTGGATGTGTGATGCGACATATCTGTGTGTATAAATATTGATGTATAAATATTTACTATATGTGTATCAATATTTGGATGTACATATTTGCATATGTATACTAGTGAAGCTGTGTGTTTATATTGGATGTGACATATATAGTAGTAGGTGTGCCTACAGTTGATATTAAGTAATCATTACTGATGATATGTGTGCCTATAAATGGATGCATATTTAGTTGCATACTTGTATCTATACATGGATGTATCTAGGTATATCTATAAATGTGTATATGTATATGTATACTAGCCATATGACTTATGATTGCTGTGTGTTTAGATATCGTGTGAGCATGTATGTATATAGATATATATAATTATAAGGAGTGTGTGTGATAACATGTATAAGTAAATGTAACTAGGTATACATATATGTGTATCCATGTAGTAGCATATATTCTTAAGCATATACTTGTGTGTACCTCTAGGTAAGTGTACATATACTGAGTAAAGTGAGTGTATAAATATTGGTGTGCATTCATGAGTGAGTATACTTGGTTATATGTAGATGTTATATGGTATCTATGTAAGATATGTGTTATAGACACGTCTTTATGAGAGTATGTGTAGGTTTAATATGAGTATAGTAAAGGATGTTAGTTTGTGTACATAGATATAGTCTATTGAGATGCATGGATGTATCTATATGTGTGTTCGATATACGTATCTCTTGTTGTATGTACATTTGTTATGACGACACACACACACACACATACTAGTCATAACACGTGTCTGCGGGCACGGTACATTTAAGATTTCCCCCCGCGAAAGCTTTGTTCCCAAAAAATTATTTCCAAAATTGCGCGGAACAACAAATTAGCGTAAAAATATTTAGCGGCATGGGTGCCTTCGGTGCAGAACAACAAATTCGACGCGGGCGCCTTCGACACGAAACAACAAATTCGACGCGGGCGCCTTTAGCGAGGAACAACAAATTAGCGTAAAAAAATTTAGCAGGTGCCTTCGGCGCAGGAAATTATTCTCATGCGTTGAAGAGACGGTGGGCCGCGCTTAGGGAGAAATCATTCGATTTGCAGCAGCATTCGATCTGCAACATTAAGTGCAAGTTAAACTTTTTTCCAAATGCATTAATTGCGTGCAATCTGCTATTACCAAGAAACTTTCATTCCCCAAAAATTTTCATTTCTCCAGAAACTTTCATTCCCCAAAAAGTTTCATTTCCCCAAAAACTTTCATTTCCCTAGAAATATTTTTCTCTCCAAAACTTTCCACAAAATCTCATCTCAACCATTCATTCCTCAAGATTAAATCCAAGTCGTCTTTCTATCAACATGTTTGTCCGAGTCAACTTGTCCTAGTCAGCCCTAGGATTCAAAAACAGTTGTCAAATGTAATATAGATACACACACACACACACATATAGATAGATAGATACATACATACATGTATATGTGTATATACATATATATATGTATGTATATGTGTTTGTGTTTGTGTGATACGCATATTTAACTGCATCGATGTATACTTGTATGTATGAATTTTGAATCTATGTATCTATGTTACATATAAGTCTTGGTATTTGTGCGCGTATATGTGCATATGTATATGTTATGTATGTAGTCAGTACGTGTAGGACTATTGTTTGAGTGTGGTATAGTTAGATGTATGAAGTGTTATGAATGTAAGTATGTGTATGTATTAGTGTGTGTCTTGCTTTATGTATTGGGTGTTGCTATGGTACATATAACTGTACGATATTGGATTGATATTATAGTGCTACTTACATAGTATGGATTGGATGAATATTTATTACATATCTTAGTGTAGGGATATATGTAGTTGTATATAATTAGGATTATGACGTATAACGGCAGTAGCCTATAGATGTGGGTGTATATGTGTATTTGTATGGTGATGGATGTATGTACGTTCAGTGGTGAGATATCGATGGATGGTGTTAGTGTATATATGGTATATAGTCATATAGTTATAGATGTATGGTGTTGACGCATTTATTGTGCTTTATCGTGGTGTATGTGAACTTGTTTGTTTAACTACGTGAAGTACTTGTGTGGAAATATGACTTATAGATAATTGGCCATACATGTATTTCTTTTGAGTGTAATGTATGTGAATATTATTCTTAGTAGTGTATGTGTACGAATATGGGATACATACAACGATGTGTGGGTATATCAGTAGTATATGTCGTGTTGTTTGTATTTCGTGGGTGGGACAACCCTTAGATCTATTCAGCCTTCAGTTAGACCTTTAACGTTGGAAAGTCTGACGGCGGACTTTGTTTTTAAGGTGTGTAGAATGTAATATTCCGTGCTCATACATACGAGTATAATGTACGTATTTCTGGACGTATTTATACGTACGAAATTCTTGGTATTTTTATGAATTTTCCAAAATTTTCTACGGCCCAAATTATTTTTAAATAATTTTCAAACATCATTTGTATTAAATGGATGTGTATTTAGATGGTATATTTCGTATTTGGTAGGTAAAGGGTATTATGGTGTGTATTTATATATATTAGAAAATACAAATTCATAAAACACTTATGATGACACATTGCTCATGAGGTGTCATCAACATGTTAAACCCCACCTAACCCATGCCATATGTGTCACTTAGCCCTTAATCCCCACCTAATATTTAGACACATGGCTTAACTAGAATGAAGGAGTTGATGACAATGATAACAAGAGAGTTAATACAAAAGGGAAAAAGAAAACGAAGAGAAAATTTTTCATTCTTCATTCTCTCTTCCTATCTCCTCCTTATCTCCTCCTCTCCCACCACCCACACAACCACCATCTCCTCCCTTCCACCACCCAAACCATCTCCATTAAAATTCTCCATAACCATCTTCTACAAACTAAAAATTCCTCATTTCAACAAGGCCAAATAATCCACATACCCATATTGTTTGAAGAAGAAGCTTTAAGCGAAGAAGTATGGGTCTTCAAGGAATAAGAAGAGCCAAATGAATAGAAAGACGGACACTTCGAAGTATGATTCTCTAGCTTCTCTAGTTAGGATCTAGTTTTAGGATTGGTATTTAGTTAGGATTGCTATTTTTGTGCATGATTGAAGTGTTAGATGATGTTGATTCCAGGTTCAGTTTCCTGCCGTCTTGTAGTAACTTCATTCATGTATAAATACCATTGTAGATGGAATTAGATTCTAATATATATATATATATGTAAATATTATGAAATTCGCGACAACTTTCATGTTTTTCATTTTTGCTAAATCCAATTGTAATTAGGCTTAAAGGGTCGTAAACTGCATAATATCACTTCTGTCATCTTTTACACTATTTCACTGTTTTAGACCTAACTAATACTATAGATGTGCAAAGCTTGTGTTCTTGAACATTTATGATATCTACACTTCACAATCTATAATTCTCATGTTGGATACTTATTCCAAATCTATTAGGAACTGTTAGTAATTCACTGTTCTTTTTTGCATGATGTTTCTGTTTCTGCACAGATTATGTATCGTTTACGTTACATCTTGTAATAATTCACCGAGATATGCCAATTTTTTATATTTGGTGTCTGAAAACAGAATTTGATGATGAACAATTTTCATTCAGAAAGTTTTGTCAAATTCTAACTGAAATTCCTGATGTGTTGATGTAAAATGAAAGAAATGAAAGACAGAGAGAGACAGAGAGGGAGAGAGAGAGAGAGAGAGAGGGAAATGAGAGAGTTGACATGTCTTACTTCATGCTACATCACACCATGATTTTAGTTATAGTTGGAGAATGTTATGTTTAATGAAGTATTGAAATGCTATAATGTCACATTATGCTAATTGGGCCTTGAAGATTATGCATATCATATTTTATGTCTAATTCTATGCTTCATGTCCTTATTGTTGTGTTTCATGTCCATAGTACCAATGCTGAAATCATGTGATAGAAATGTGTAAATTGGAGATATGTGATATTATATCTTGTTGGATCTGGATCTAAGCCTAGAGGGGGAGGGTGAATAGGCTAATAAAAAATTCTCGTGCAACCCACGAGAAATCACACGCAGTTATAATCTGTAACGACTGGTTTTCATGTATCTGGATTTATTATATTATATTATATGTTTTGGTGGATTTTCTCCTCATGTGTGGTTTTCGTCCCCGTAGCTTTCATTTTCGATCGTTTTGTCGTATTTTCTTAGCTTCTTCCGTTGATCGTCGATTTCGGAGTAAGTCATTCGTGACGGGCTTCATATCGGTCATATCTTATTGTTAGATCAAGCCTAGGAGTCTTAGGAATCGATCCCGGAGCTTCGCGCTCCATTTCGGAACTTTCGGTGCACATTAGCCGGTGTAAGAGGGGGCACCGACCGACTAGATGACGATCCAGTCGGTCGGAAAACCTTCTTGGACCGACTAGTTGGCTTTGTAAATTTCTCAGGAGTTACTGTTTATCGTTAGTCGGTCTAAGAACGTTGGTTGACCGACTAGGTTGCAAACTAGTCGGTCAGCAATGCTTCTTTAACCGACTAACTCATTAACTATTTTTGGTACCAGTTACTGTTTACTTTTAGTCAGTCTAAGAACGTTCATCGACCGACTAGATGTCAAACTAGTCGGTCAGTAATTGTTCTTTGACCGACTAACTCTTAGTTCAGGTTTTCGTCTGGAGCTACTGTTTACTCTTAGTCGGTCTGCGTTGGTCAACCGACCGACTAGTTCCCAAACTAGTCGGTCAGTGGTTGCTCTTTGACCGACTAAACAGTACAAGAAACCCTAGTTTTGCCTTAGCCGCCACCAAACTCTATAAATACCCCTCCAAACGTTTTCTTCTTCTTCTTCTTCAACTCTAAACCTAATTTCTCCCCCATTGAGCCCCCTACTACCTCAAACCCTTATTCCTTCATCCCAAGCCCAAAATCCATCATCCAAACCCTCACTTAACACATTCTACCTCTCATCTTCCTCAAACTTTCATCAAACCCCCAAAAATCCCACAAAACCCCATTTCTCCAGATTTTCCCCATCTATTCCAGATCTGAACCCTAGGTTCCCCGGAGTGTTTCTTCCATTGCCGTGCTTGCTCGGCATCATTCTTCCGCTTCCGATACGGTAATAATCGATCTCTTAAAGTTTTCATAACCCGTTGTGTTTTTGTGAAACCCTAATGAAATGAATGTGTTTTGATGACTGTTTCTCCATAACAGCGACTTCCCCGTAGATTAGCGTCCGTGGGACGAACCCTCTTGATCGTCATCCTCGGTGCTAGGCTAGTGAAACTTTCCACTTAGGGTTTGGGACATGCCTTAGGAAATTTGCTTGTTGTAGGCGTAAAAGAGACTAGGCGATGAAATGATACTCGCCTAGGCACAATTTCAGGAACTAGCTTGACAACGAAGCTAGGACCGTCATTTACATGTTGCACAACTATCATGTCATGTTTAATTTTGATTAATGGTACGCAAATTAACTGTCATCCATGCTATCCATGTTGTATGTCGCATTCGTAGCACACGCTACAATACTTGTGTTTCCTGGCCCGTGTTCCAGAAGCGGGCTACGTGAGTTGGTTGATAGCCAATGCCCGATCTACTAGTTTTCGGCTAGGCACCTGCGTTGCAGGCATAACCCTACGCCATACTTGTTAAATACACTTCCTGGCTCATGTTCCAGAAGCGAGCATTCCGTGTTCGGGGTAATTCCCTGGCTCGATACACGTGGTGGGGTAGAGATAAACGGTCACTTGAGCTTAGGAGTTGGCCCGATCAGTCACTCTAGCTAACAGGCGGAATCTCTGTGCACAACTTGTTTACTTGACTGTTCACTTGACGTGAACCACTTGACTTGTACTTGTCCGTGTTTTACTTGTTATCCGTGACATACTTGCTACTCGTACTTCCCTTTACTTGTCACTTCCATACTATACTTGACATGCCATGCATCATACTATAACTGCTAGGTTGCTAGTTTACCTTACCTACAGTTTCCTTGCCCAAGTCTTTTAGACTTGCTGACATGTGCCCCTTTACTCTTTTGGGTGACACATGTTAGATCCTGAGCCTGAGTACCTTGTTGAGGACGAGGTGTTTGCTGACGCCGAGCCTGAGCCTGTGTTTGGCGAGGAGTACGTGGACACTGGGGACCAGTCCTAGTGTCTTCGTTGAGCTTTCCCTTTTGTTTAGACTGCTGTTTTGTTGTCGGTGCGTATCACCTATACTTTGTTACGTTGTTCTTTTGTTGGCCTTGTTCTGGGCCTTTAGACTCTTTCTTTTAGCCTGGTGGCTTTTCTGGAAGTTGAACTTAACTTTCTTGTTGGACAAATCATGAGATATGAGATTTTATTTCTGTCTCTCCTTGTGTTATTATTGTTGTTCTGTTTGTGGTTACATGGACCTGCTTATGTTTTATTGACGCTTATCGGGTTTGGGGCTTCACAGCTCCACTCTCGTGCGGACCTTTTCACGTCCCGCTTCCATTTTAGGGAAGCGGGTCGTGACAGGTTTTGTTGGTGGCCCATGCAGGTCCCTCTTCTGTAACTGCGATTATCGGAATGACGATAATAATATTAGAATGTCCAATAAACTAAGTTCGACATCCGAGTCATAAGCTATGAGTCTAATCTGCTTCGTTTTCTGTGTCATTAGATGGCATGAAGGCGATTCACCAGTGGTGGAGGTAGTGGTGCCCCCCTCATGATGAGGAGCCTTAGCGGGAACCTACCAATGGAGAGATGATGCAGATGATGCTTCAGATGATGCAGGTGCAGCAGGGCGTGCTCCTGCAAGTCCAGAATGCTCCAGTTGTTCGGGGTGCTCGGGCACTTCCGGATGCCCCTCGCTCCGAGCCGAGAGCGAAGCAATTTTGGGAGCTGGGTCCCGCATATTTTGATGGGTCTGAGGGTCCTCTGGCTGTCGATGAGTAGATTCGGAACATTGAGGATAACTTGAAGATGGCCAAGATCACCCCGGCTGGATGGGTTGATTTGGCGAAGTGGCAACTCAAGGATAATGCTCGGAACTGGTGGGATGCTGAAGAGAAGATGTTGGTGGAGCCGATAGCTTGGGCTACCTTTAAGTCCAGTTTCGATGAGGAGTTCTTTCTGAAGGCTGCTAGGAAGGAGATGCTGCAGCGCTTCATTGATCTGAAGCAAGGGAGCTCGACGGTGGACCAGTACCACCAAGAGTTCACGAGGCTGAGTCGGTTTGCACCAAAGATGGTGCAGGATACTGATGAGAGGGCTCAGAGGTTCCTGCAGGGGCTTTGGAGCTGCAGAGTTTTGTGTCTTCCTCTAATTTGGACTCTTATCAGAAGGTCCTGATAGCTGCGAGGAGGCATGAGCTGAACCTGAGCCAGAGGAGAGGACATGTTTCTGGTGCTGGGAAGAGGCCTATGGAGCAGGCCAGGGCTGTGGTTAGGCCTGGTTTCAAGCCTAATCATCCGGTGCAGTTCAAGAGGCCAGGAGGGCCTATTCTGAAGACTTTCCATTTCTGCGGCAAGCCTGGCCACGTCAAGGATCGGTGTAGGAGATTCCTGAGCCAGTGTGTTGTTTGTGGAGATCCTACCCATGCCATGAAGGATTACCCGAGGTCGAAGCAGCCTTGGAGGGCACCTGTTACAGCACCGCCGTTGCAGCAGAGAGCCCCTGTGCCCGCTGGACGTGGAGCAGCTCTTGTTCCACGGAGGCAGGCTTTTCAGCAGGCTATTCCGCCAAGGCGACAAGCTTTTCTGATGACTGCTGTGGAGAACGAGGCTGTGGATGAGGTTATCGCAGGTAATCCTCAATCTAGCTGTTACTTTCCTAGCCAGTTTTGATTGTTAGATTATGTTGTTTGTTTGAACATGATTGTTTGCTAGACTAGGGTTTGATTGTTATATTGCTTGTTAGGTGTGGTTTTGGTGTGCACATTTCCTGCACGAGTCCTCTTTGACTCTGGTGCATCGATGTGCATTATTTCTCGGAGCTTCGTGGAGAAGCATTCCTTGTCGACGTCCCCTCTCTCCAAGAGTTGGAATATCGTTACAGGGAATGGCGTGGTCTCGGTGCATCTTGGTTGTAATTCTTGCCCGTTGGTGGTTTGTGGACATGAGCTTTACGCTGATTTCATTGTCCACGACATCATCAACTATGATGCGGTCCTTGGGATGGATTGGCTTGCGAGGTTCTATGCTACGATCGACTGTCGGAGGAAGAAGGTGGTGTTCGAGATTCCCGGACATCCAGTGTTTGAGTTCAGCCGTGGTAGCAGCTCGCTTGGTCCTGTCAGGTTTTGGGCCAGGCCGGTGGAGGTTGTGGCTATGCAGATGGAGCTGGAGAGGCCAGCTGTTTGTGCGGGATTTTGATGACGTCTTCCCCGAGGAGATGTCTGGTTTGCCACCTGATCGAGCTTTAGAATTTTCTATCGATCTTGTTCCAGGAGCGCAGCCGATTTCGAAGGCGCCATATCGTATGGCACCCGCTGAGTTGGAGGAATTGCAGAAGCAGCTGGATGAGCTTTTGCAAAAGGGTTATATCAATCCTAGTGTGTCTCCGTGGGGAGCACCGGTGCTGCTAGTGAAGAAGAAGGATGGTTCGCGTCGCATGTGCGTGGACTATCGGGAGTTGAATGCGGTGACCATTAAGAATAAATACCCGTTGCCTCGCATCGATGATATTTTTGATCGGCTTGGAGGTTCGAGGGTGTTTTCTAAGTTGGATTTGAGAAGTGGTTACCATCAGCTGAAGGTGAAAAGGGATGATGTTCCGAAGACAGCGTTCAGGACGATGTATGGACACTATGAGTTTGTGGTTATGCCCTTCGGCGTAACTAACGCGCCTGCAGTTTTCATGAATTTGATGAACCTGATTTTCTACGACTTATTGGATAAGTTTGTCGTTATCTTCATTGATGACATTCTGATCTATTCAAAGTCGGAAGAGGAGCATGCCTCGCACTTGAGGACGGTATTGGAGATTTTGAGGAAGCATCGTTTGTATGCCAAGTTTTCGAAGTGCGAGTTTTGGCTGGATAGAGTTGCTTTTCTGGGGCATATGGTGACTGTAGATGGTATTTCAGTGGATCCCGAGAAGATCAGGGCCATCAGAGAGTGGCCTGTTCCGCAGTCAGCGTCTGAGATCCGGAGTTTCCTTGGGCTTGCTGGTTACTATCGGCGTTTTATTAAGGACTTTTCCCGTATTGCCGAGCCGATGACCAGGTTGACGCGGAAGGATGTACCTTTTGTTTGGTCGGGTGATTGTAAGAATGCTTTTGGTGTTTTGAGGGAGAGGTTGATGACTGCCCCTATTCTTGTTGTGCCTGATCGCAGCGGTGGATTTGAGATCTTTTGCGATGCTTCTGGCAAGGGTCTCGGTTGTGTGTTGCATCAGCACGGGCATGTAGTGGCTTATGCTTCTCGTCAGCTCAAGGTTCATGAGAAGAATTACCCGACGCATGATTTGGAGTTGGCTGCTGTTGTGTTTGCTCTTAAGATTTGGAGGCACTTCCTGCTGAGTGAGAAAGTGAAAATTTTCACCGATCACAAAAGCTTGAAGTATATTTTTACTCAGAAGGAGCTCAACATGCGACAGCGTCGATGGTTGGAGCTTATGGAAGATTATGAGATTGATTTGAAGTATCACCCTGGCAAGGTGAATGTGGTCCCTGATGCGCTGAGTAGGCTTCCAGCGGTGATGTTGTTGACTTCGCAGTGGAGATTGCAGCAGGATTTTTGCGAGTCTGGTGTTGAGATTGTTCTTCCTGGGGAGGCTTCTTCGTTGATGACTATGCAGATTCAGTCGACGATCGTGGATCGGATCAAGGCTGGCCAGGCTGAGGATCCGAAGCTGGTGAAGATTCGGAGCAGGTGGAAGCCGGTCTGCGGACTGACTTTTTGATACATGAGGATGGCTCGCTGAGGTTTGGAGCTAGGTTGTGTGTGCCAGCAGGGGATATTAGAGAGGAGTTGATGGTGGAGGCACACAGTTCGCCGTATTCTGTGCATCCTGGTGGGACCAAGATATACAAGGATCTTCGTCTGAACTATTGGTGGCATGGTATGAAGAGGAGTGTGGCTCGGAGTGTGGCCAAGTGTTTGGTTTGCCAGCAAGTGAAGGCGGAGCATCAGCGTACGGCAGGGTTGCTACAACCGCTTCCGATTCCGGAGTGGAAGTGGCAACACATCACTATGGATTTCGTGACTGGACTGCCTCGGAGTCCGAAGCAGAATGACGCGATTTGGGTGATCGTAGATCGATTGACCAAATCCGCGCACTTTATTCCATTCCGAGTGGGACAGTCCACTGAGGCGCTAGCGAGGAGATATATGGAGGTAAATTCTTTTACTCTCCGTTTTTATTTCCTTTTTCTAGTTTGGATAGTGATGTAACGTGAATCGTGCAGGAGGTCGTACGACTTCACGGAGTCCCCGTGAGTATCGTGTCGGACAGGGACACGAGGTTCACATCTCAGTTCTGCCAGAGTTTGCAGAAGAGTTTGGGTACGCGTCTGAGTTTCAGCACGGTGTACCATCCGCAGACGGATGGCCAGTCCGAGAGGACAATTCAGATCTTGGAGGACATGCTGAGGGCGTGCATGTTGGATTTCAAGGGTTCGTGGGAGGACCATCTACATCTGGTGGAGTTTTCTTACAACAATAGCTTCCAGGCGAGTATTGGCATGGCGCCTTTCGTCGCTCTTTATGGGAGGATATGTCGATCGCCGTTGAGTTGGGATGACGTTGGTGATCTGGAGCTGTTGGGACCCGAGATGATTGTGGAGGCCGTGGATGTTGTCAGGAACATTTGGGAGAGGTTGAGGATTGCTCAGGACCGTTTTAAGCATTGGGCGGATGCTAAACGTCGTCCTTTGGAGTTTCAGCCGGGCGACCATGTGTTCTTGAAGATTTCCCCGATTCGTGGAGTGATTCGTTTTGGGAAGCGAGGGAAGTTGAGCCCGCGATACATTGGACCGTTTGACATTCTGGAGAAAGTTGGCGAGGTAGCTTATCGCTTAGCCTTGCCGCCATCTTTGGAAGGAGTTCACAATGTTTTCCATGTGTCGCAGCTTCGTCGATACATTAGCGATCCATCTCATGCTGTGGATTTCTCGGAGATTACCGTTCGCCCTGATATGATGTATGACCAGCAGCCAGTGCAGATCCTGGACAGGCATCAGAAGTCACTTCGGAACAAGATTGTCAATCTTGTGAGGGTGATGTGGCGACACGGCTCGCCAGGAGAATCTACTTGGGAGAATGAGGATGAGATGCGAGAGCGTTTCCCACTTTTGTTTCCGGACACGTGAGTGTTGGGAAATTCCGAGGACGAAATTTTTCTTAAATTGGGGAGGATGTAACGACTGGTTTTCATGTATCTGGATTTATTATATTATATTATATGTTTTGGTGGATTTTCTCCTCATGTGTGGTTTTCGTCCCCGCAGCCATTTGCTTGTTGTAGGCGTAAAAGAGACTAGGCGACGAAACGATCGAAAATGAAAGCTACGGGGACGAAAACCACACATGAGGAGAAAATCCACCAAAACATATAATATAATATAATAAATCCAGATACATGAAAACCAGTCGTTACATCCTCCCCAATTTAAGAAAAATTTCGCCCTCGGAATTTCCCAACACTCACGTGTCCGGAAACAAAAGTGGGAAACGCTCTCGCATCTCATCCCCATTCTCCCAAGTAGATTCTCCTGGCGAGCCGTGTCGCCACATCACCCTCACAAGATTGACAATCTTGTTCCGAAGTGACTTCTGACGCCTGTCCAGAATCTGCACTGGCTGCTGGTCATACATCATATCAGGGCGAACGGTAATCTCCGAGAAATCCACAGCATGAGATGGATCGCTAAAGTATCGACGAAGCTGCGACACATGGAAAACATTGTGAACTCCTTCCAAAGATGGCGGCAAGGCTAAGCGATAAGCTACCTTGCCAACTTTCTCCAGAATGTCAAACGGTCCAATGTATCGCGGGCTCAACTTCCCTCGCTTCCCAAAATGAATTGTTGGATATTGGACTCCCCGGATTTGGTTTTGGATGATGAACAAACATAAATATAATATGAACTAACACTTTGTGAGCGCAGTTATGGAGATCGTCGCCAAATTCACATGAATATCAATTACGACGTCTCAAGACTTCTCAAAGCACGTGATCGTATGCCTAAAGCTTCGTTGAAGCTTATGGACCTATTTAGAAGTCATGAAGATTCGATTGAAGCTATTGAAGACGGTATCGTCAAGTTTAATTTATAGTCTTTAAGCTTCTTTCGTAGAATGTTAAGCCTTGAGTAGGTCTTACGTTTTAATTCTTCATAACGCTCATATCTTAGCTGTAGGATCTGTGTAGAAGTCCATACAATTCTTCCCGAAGCATCGCGCTTCGATTCGGGACTTCTTGTGCATGTTAGTTGGTTCAAGAAGAAGAACTGACCGACTAGATGGTGATCTAGTCGGTCAGCCAAGCTTCTTGGACCGACTAGTTTCAGTCAGTTAATTCTTAGCTCTTTACTGTTTACAGTTAGTCGGTCTAAGTTGACTCACCGACCGACTAGTTTGTGAACTAGTCGGTCAGTGATGCTTCTGTGACCGACTAGTTGAGCTTTCCCTGAACATGCATATTTGAGCTTGAGCTACTGTTTATCTTTAGTCGGTCTGTGCTTATTGATCGACCGACTAGTTGGTGAATTAGTCGATCAACTTTCCTTCTTGGACCGACTAGTTTAGTTTACTGTACATGCCAAATTTTTCACCATACTTACTGTTTATTGTTAGTCGGTCTATGTTCATTTGGTGACCGACTAGTTGGTGAATTAGTCGGTCAACATGTGTTCTTGGACCGACTAAGTCTAATTCTTCTCAGACTTCAGTTTTTATCTGTTAGTCGGTCCACGTTGAGTAACCGACCGACTAGTTGTGAAACTAGTCGGTCAGCCACTCTTCTTAGACCGACTAGTTCCTTAGTCTGTACTTTGATCTTTTCTCAGTTTACTCATTAGTCGGTTTACGTTAATTGACCGACCGACTAGTTGATGAACTAGTCGGTCGGTGGTTGTTCTTTGACCGACTAGTTGGGTTCAGAAAAGAGCCGTTGGAGCTTTAATTGAAACGTTTTTCTCTCTCTCTCTCCTCTATCCTATATATACTTGTTGGGCTGCATTCATTGCTGCCAAGGCTGATATTATTGCAAGTTTAGAGATCAAGAGAAATCATTCCAAGTGCATTCAAAGCTCATTCTTTCCATTCAATAATCTCTCCTCACTCTTACTTCCAAAGAGAGATTCATTGAGTGTGAAGCCTTCCAAGCCAAGTGCTCGATTCTAGGTCACCAACATCCCCAAAGCTCTCCATCGCTGATCTACATCTTGGAGCTAGGGTTTGGTGCCACTTCTTCCCCAAAATCATCCTTGCCCTAATTCGTAAGCAATACTCAAGGCATAGGTATTTTGTTCGGTAAGAAGTTTTCTTATTTCATTTCATATTTGATTTGTAAGTTTCACTCTCGGTTGTGAGAGTGTGGTTGTGATCCCGGGTTGTGGGAGTCACAAATTACATTTTGTATGATTTGACTTGTGGAGGATTTTCACAAGTATTTCATAGTGGAAATCTTGAGTTAGGGTTTCTAACTCAAGTATCCGGATGGGATCCGGGTGGTTGGGACGTAGGATCACCGGGAACAAGTCGGGGAGACTTGGGTGGATCCGAATCCATTAACATCTTTTGTTTGCATTGTTAATTTTGTTGTTGTCATTCAATTTAAGCTTCCGCAAATTGATTTGGTAGTTGTTTGCAATTTAATTTGGAATTATACTCCTTATTATTTTAAAGTACTATTCACCCCCCCCCCTCTAGTACTTGTGCAGTAGCTGGTAGGGCATTACATTTGGTATCAGAGCCAGATACTTAGCTATGTCTGCCAACGACAACAAGACCGTGCGTCCACCTTCCAACTATGACACCTTCAGGAACCGTGAAGGAGCATCTTCGGTGATGGAAGGACATTCCTCTACGAGGCCTCCATTCTTCAACGGTACCAACTACGAGTACTGGAAATGCCGGATGGAAACCTTCCTCCGGAGTGCGTCTCTATGGAGGACTACAATGAAGGAATACATCGAGCCCGTAGAAGAAGACTTTGAGAAATGGACTACTGCGGAGATCGCCGCGGAGGTAAGAAATGCCAAGGCAATGAACGCCTTGCAATGCGCATTGGAGCCCGAGGACTTCAATAAGATATGCACATGTAAGAGTGCATATCAAATTTGGAACACCCTCCTCATTCTTCATGAAGGGACGAGTCGGGTAAGAGACTCTAAACTCGTAGTTGTAAACAAAGATTACGAAATGTTTCATATGCAACAGGGCGAGAAGATGAAGGAGTAATACGCTCGCTTCGTCGACATCATAAACGAGTTAGAGGCTCTCGGCAAATCCTACACCCAAAAGGAGAAGTGTTCGAAGCTTATCGAAGGACTTCCTTCTTCTTGGGAAAAGCGTACCTTCGCCATCGAGGAAGGTAATGACATGAATAAGTACACCGTAGTTCAACTAATGTGTACTTTAATGTCATACGAGGTACGCAAGGATAGCAAGCTCAAATTGCAGGAAAAGATGAAGTCCTATCTAAAGCAAGACGAGCCAAAGAAGAAGGCTATTGCTTTCAAGGCCGCTCCATCCACATCCACATCAACCGATGATGAAGACTCGGAAAACGAGTTGGACTTGGAGTCCATGGCACTCATGGCCAAGAAGTTCAACCGTTTCTTCCGAAAAGGTAACTATAAGAACAAAGCTAAATTTGGTTCTTCTAACGCCTCTTCCTCTCCTTTGTGTTTCAAGTGCAATAAGCCAAGACACATGAAAGCGGAGTGTCCTCTCAACAAACAAAAGGAGAAGTGGAAGGCGCCAAAATTCGATAAGGCCAAGAAGTACAAAAAGGGGTACAAGAAGGGACTCGTCGGAGCAACATTCACCGACTCCGAGGATTCTTCAAGCGGAGAGTCGGACGATGAGCAAGTGGAGCAAGCGCACATGTGCTTCATGGCAAGAGAGGAGCATGATCAAGGATCCTCCTCTTCCGATGATAGTGATGACGAAGGCAACGATGAGGTAACTATGGATGATCTTAGGAATGCTAACTCTCAATTATGGTCAAAATACACTAAATTAGTAAATAGATATACTAAGGTAAAAGATGACCTAGCTAGCATTCAAACCTCGCCTAAGACTATCATCACCAACAACGACACCGTTGTTGAAGAGTTGAGAAATGAGATTATTAATCTCAAATCTAAACTTGAACATGTTAGCATTGATGATCCGGAAGAACATAGGATTGCTGATTTAACTTCTCAAAACTCGACTTTGAGTGTTGAGAACGAGAATCTTAAATCTCGTGTTTATGTGCTCACATCGCAAGTATCCAACTTGGATACTTCTATGCGTTCTCTCAAAGAGAAATATGAGAACACATTAGGCCGAATCAATAGATTCAATAAGGGTAAGGACCATTTGGATAAAATCCTAAGTGACTTACTTCCGGCCAATCACCACATTGGTTTGGGGTATACGATGGGATGTCCATCCAAATCGGCCACTACTTTTGTTAGGCCAACTTCCGGTGACTCTACGAGTGGTAGCAAACACTCTATTGGTAGTTCATCTACCAATGGTGCTTCCACCTCGTCCACACCCTCTTTTGGAAAGAAACCCACTTTGGGTGGACCTCCAAAGAAGGGGCATGCTTATATGTACACAAATACCATGCCACGTAGGAACACACGTCCTACTCCACCGTCTCACACATATGATGATTTTTATGCAACACATTCTCGAGCACGTGCACACCATGTGAGACACCCTCACGCACGTGTTCCCACACATGCATATGTTCACCCACAACATCATATGAATAATTCTCATCGTGCACCATTCCATCATGTTCCTTATGCCTATCCACAACATGCATCACGTAGAAATCAACGTCGAATGCATGCACCCAATAGGATGAGGGCTCCCAAGATTTTCACAATTTGGAGCCCAAAGGACACAAGCATGGACGAAAAACAAATGTATATGAATGCTTATTTTTCGGATGTTGTGCATAGTAGAAATTATGTGGGAAAGTCTAAGTCCAATTGGACTTGGCTTCCAAAGGTCTAATCCTTTGGACCCAATGACCTTGGGTACCATGATATGAAATTCTCTATCTTTAGGTACTCAAGGAAAAGAAAAAGAAAAGGAGCAACAAATTTAAATTTAGCTCCAAGGAAAATTGGATACTCGATAGCGGGTGTTCAAAACATATGACGGGTGACGCTAGTTTGCTCTCCGGAGTGGTTCCCATAGCAAATGGAAACCGCGTCGTATTTGGAGGCAACGAGAGTGGAACCATCATAGGTGTTGGTAAAGTGGGTAACCCATCTAAACCCTTAATTAGTGATGTTTATCTTGTTAATGGTTTAAATCATAATCTTATTTCAATAAGCCAACTTTGTGACAAAGGTTACAAAGTTAGCTTTGCGAAAGGATTGTGTCATATTTTAAGAAAAGATAATGATAAATTATTATTTTCTGGCACTCGTCTTAAAGATATTTATATTTTGGATCTTCCTAAGTCTTATGAACAATGTCTCGTTGCCAACACAAGTGAACAACACTTATGGCATCGACGCTTTGGACATGTGAACTTTGGAACACTTTATAAGCTTTCAAAATTAAATTCCATTAAAGGTTTTCCGAAGCTTGTTTTTGAAAAGAAAAGTTTTTGTGATTGTTGTCAACGTGGCAAGCTTCCTAAATCTTCATTTAAACCTAAGAAAAGCATTTCTACTAAACGGCCACTAGAGCTATTACATCTAGACTTATTTGGGCCAACTAGAGTTGCTTCCTTGGGAAATGCAAGATATGGACTTGTCATCGTAGATGACTATTCGAGATTTACATGGGTATTTTCATTATGTAATAAAAATGAAGCTTTTGAAAACTTCACAATTTTTGTTAAGAAAGTACAAAATCTTTTAGGAACCACCATTGTCACTATTCGTAGTGATCATGGAGGTGAATTTGAGAATGAGTCTTTTGAGACATTTTGTGATGAAGTTGGTATTACTCACACCTTCTCTTTCCCTCGTGCACCTCCTCAAAATGGTGTAGTTGAGAGAAAGAATAGGACGCTAGTGGAGTGTGCTCGCACTATGCTTGATGATAGCCAACTTGGCCATCAATTTTGGGCGGAAGCGGTACACACCGCTTGCTATGTGTTTAATAGAATACTTTTGAGGCCCGGCACTAAACAAACTTGTTATGAATTGTTGTTTGGTAGGTTGCCTCAAGTTAAACATTTTCGTGTTTTTGGTTCGAAATGTTTTATTAAGAACACATATGGTAGTTTGGACAAATTCGATCCAAGATCCGATGAGGGGATTTTTGTTGGATATTCTTCGCGTAGCAAAGCCTACCGGATATTCAACAAACGAACCTCAACGATCGAGGAGTCGCTTCATGTCTCTTTTAATGAAGTATTTGTTCCAACTAGAATTTCAAATGATAATGATTCTTTGGATGTTTTATGTGATTCGTTTGATAATTCTAAGTCTAATAATTCTATTGATTCTATTGAGACTAACCCAACTAATGAAGTTGTTGAGAATGTTCCTAGTGACCAAGGTATTCCCAAACGGCTTCATACCGTTCGTGACCATCCTCATGAGCAAGTCATTGGCAATATCTATGATAGTGTCAAGACGAGATCGCAAGTGAACTACTTCGCTCATTGTGCCTTTGCCTCCTCGATAGAGCCCAAGAATGTTAATGAAGCATGCGAAGATAGCGCTTGGATCTTAGCCATGGAGGAGGAGCTCATTCAATTCGAGAGGAATGAAGTTTGGGAGCTTGTTCCATTGCCATCGAAGAACCACACCATCATAGGGACAAAGTGGATCTTCAAGAACAAAACCGACGAAAACCAAGTCGTCGTCCGGAACAAAGCTCGGTTAGTTGCTCAAGGCTATCGACAAGAGGAATGTATTGATTTCGAAGAATCCTTCGCTCCGGTAGCTAGATTAGAATCAATTAGATTATTATTGTCTTTTGCATGCCATAAGGATTTTAAATTATTTCAAATGGATGTTAAAAGTGCATTTTTAAACGGAGATGTCGTTGAGGAAGTTTACGTTTCTCAACCTCCGGGCTTCATAAATGAAAAATTTCCAAATCATGTTTTTAAACTAAAGAAAGCAATTTACGGTTTGAGACAAGCTCCTTGAGCTTGGTATGATCGCCTAAAGAATTTTCTTTTGGATTTGAATTTTAAAATGGGAGAAGCCGATTCTACACTTTTTGTTAAGCATGCGAATAATGATATAATTTTAGTTCAAATATATGTTGATGATATCATTTTCGGTGCTACTAACTTTGCTCTTTGCGAAGAGTTTTCTAATGTTATGAAGGAACAATTTGAGATGAGCCACATGGGTGAGCTCAAGTATTTCTTAGGTCTCCAAATTCGCCAAATGGACGATGCAATCTTCATCCAACAAACGAAGTATACGGTGGAGTTGCTTAAGCGATTTGGAATGGAGAGTGCTTCCGGGAAAAAGACTCCAATGAGCACGACTACGCATCTTGACAAGGATACGGGCGGTAAGGATGTAGACATTCGTCTATATCGAGGTATGATAGGTAGTTTACTTTATCTTACCGCAAGTAGGCCCGATATTATGTTTGCCGTATGCGTATGTGCTCGTTATCAGTCTCAACCTAAGGAGCCTTACTTAGTAGCGGTAAAACGTATTTTCCGTTATCTAAGTTATACACTTGATTTTGGATTACTTTATCCAAAATCTAGCACGTATGAGTTAATCTCATATAGTGATGCCGATTATGCGGGATGCAAATCCGACAGGAAAAGTACTAGTGGCACTTGCCATTTTATAGGAAATTCTCTTGTCTCTTGGTTTTCCAAGAAGCAAAATTCTGTATCACTTTCAACCACCGAGGCGGAATATATTGCCGCCGGTGCCGCGTGTGCTCAAGTTCTTTGGATGAGACACACACTTAAAGACTTTGGTATTAATTGTGATACTTGCCCTATCATGGTTGACAACCAAAGTGCAATATGTCTTTCCAAGAACCCGGTACACCATTCCCGTTCGAAACACATAGATGTTCGACACCACTTTTTAGATGATCATGTTGCTAAAAAGGACATCATTTTAGTGTACGTTGAAACCCAAAAGCAAATCACCGATATTTTCACGAAACCCCTAAAGGAGGACTCCTTTGTGCGGTTGCGTCGAGAATTGGGGATTATGGGTGAATCCGAGATATAGGATTCATGTTTCATTCAATATTCTTGCATGCTATTATATTTTGAAATATTTCGTTCATGCTAGACTTATTGGATTTTTCGGGAATTTATGTGATATTTTGAATTTTTACTCGAATTCATGTTTTGAATGTCGTATTTAAGCTTTCGATGTTTAATGGGGTAGTTTAGATGATTATTGAGAGTTTTGTGATATATCGTCCAAGCATATTGAAGAGAGAACTTGATTATCACTTTTTGGACTCTCTTAGTCGGTTTCAGTTCAACCACCAACCGACTAGATGTTCATCTAGTCGGTTAGTAGAAGAACTTAGACCGACTAACTCATGCTCTTTGAGTCTCCTCTTCATTTCAACTCTTTAGTCGGTTCATGTTCAGTGACCGACCGACTAGATTTAGATCTAGTCGGTCAGTAAATGAACGCAGACCGACTAAATCTTGTCAGTAAATCTTGGTTTCAGCCACTGTTTGCAACTAGTCGGTTCAAGCTCATTGACCGACCGACTAGATCGTGATCTAGTCGGTCAGTGCTTGAACTGTGACCGACTAGTTGTGCCAGGGACTGTTTGGTCATTTGCGATCTCGACCGACTTAAACTCAGTTTAGTCGGTCTGTTCTCATTCTAATCAGTCCAAAGTGTTTCTCCTCCAGCTCGAAACCCCGATCCCTCTCAAGACCTTTCGACTTCCGATCGATCTCCGGCCATCTCCGTCGATCTCCACCGTCGGCCCCTCCTTCTAGGTGATTTCTTCTCCTTCTAGGGTTAGATTTCCATTCCTAGAGCTAGGGTTAGCTCGGTTTCTAGGGTTCTTAGGGTTTAAGTCTTTTTCGGCTAGGGCTTCTTCTTTTGATCTTCTTGTGCCGTGTCTTGCTTCGACTATGGCAAGAACACGTATCCCGATCACTCCATCTAGCCCCTCGCCGATGACCGTAGACCAAAACCCTTCGGACCCCGAGCATCCAACCCCTCCGAAACGCCGTGCCAAGACCACCCAACCTTCGTCGTCTTCGCCTCCTCTCAAGAAGAAGAGGACGATGACCGCCAAGCCTAGAGGTCAACCCAAGCCCAAGCCTAAGCCCAAGGCCAAAATTCTTGCCTCTCATTCTTCGTTCCATACTCCTACCGATTCCGATACGGAGTATAACCCCGAGACCGAGACTCATAGGGAACCCACTCCTCCTATCCATCCCGAGTCTAGCACACACCCTCGTGCGTCTACCCGTAAGCCTAAGGGAAAGGGTCCGATGCCGGTGGGCGGTGTCGATATTTCGTTGTGTCGCGACGACCCTATGTGTCTCGCGGCGTACAACCGTTTCGAACATTGCCCTCTGCTTCTGGAGCATTTCGTCCAGTTTAGCGACTTTATAAGGTTAGTTGATCTTCTCTCGTCGTCGGGTCTCCTCGATTACCTTCGATTTGACCCGAAGGCGAATCCTCACCCCTACCCTAGATTAGTGAAGCTTTTCTATGCGAATAGGATCCGGGGTCAGTACGATCAGACCCACTCTGTTGAGACGACCGTTTTGGGGACTCCTATAGTCCTCACAGCGGAAATCTTAGGAGAGATTTTGGGTATCTCTTCGTCTGGCCTTCTTCCCTCTGATATCTCGGTTGACGATATTTCTTCTCTTGATCAGACCATCCTTTCAGAGATTTTCCATCAGATCCCTCCTGCCATGATTGGCGTGCCTTCTAAATCGTTCAAGCAAAATGCATGGGTCCTAAATCTGATTCTGAAGTCGTGCTTGCTTCCCAAGTACGGCTCCTCATCTCTCCCGTCCCAGCCCTTTCTGAAGCTTATCTATGCTATCTTCATTGGGAGCTCGATTAATTGGGCTCGCATTATACTCGATAAGATTGATTCTTTCGAGTGTATTCGCAAGTCCAATAAATCGGCTCATATCCCATTTCCTTGTTTATTGACCCTCGTATTTCGTCATTTTCGTGTCACGTTGCCTCGTGACGATGAGCGTCCCCTTGGTCCTCCCCTGAACGCGACGGCCGTCAAGAAATCTCTTGCGGCGCTTCGTCACGTTCAGAGGACGACACCTTCAGCGTCTGTCCCTGCCTCTGCCAGTGCCTCTGCTGCTCCCTCTGCCACCCTGGATGATGTCGTACGGATACTTCGTCGTCACGAGTCCCGCTTGGCTCGTACCGAGGAGGTAGTCTGCCATATGGCTCGTCTTATGGGTGTTGAGCTTCCTCCTTCCGTGTCTGAGGATGAGGAGTTAGATGAGATGGCTGAGGAGGACGTGTTGGGAATTGATCGGTCCCTTAGGGCACAAAAACTCTAGTCCCGTCCTAAGTCGGACGGAACATAGACACAAAAAACATTTGCAGCGGAAGAAACACTTATGTCAACTAATTAACATGCAGTTAAAACTATTTTAACTTAGCCCTAAGGTCCAAGACCCTATGCCAAGATCTATGCCGACTTGGGATGGATCTGACCATCCCAAGAAGGATCTAGCCTACTGCGATTAAACTAAACTAATGCTAAAAATACTTTAACCACATACCCGGAATCTCAGCCCTGGAGCAGGCGAGATGTTCCGCGCCGTCTTCCGAGCTGCTCCCGTCCCACGCCGAGCCGCTCCTTGAACCGCTCCCCGAACCGCTCCTCGAACCGCTCCGCATCCCGAGGCGATCAATCCCCGTGCCGCCGAGCCAACCACGCGCCGAAGAAAGTTTCACGCGAGTGAAACCTCCGCCAAGATTTCGGATCCAGAATCCGAACTCCTTTGTGGCTTTGCTAGAGCCCGCAGGAGTAAGGCAGAAATTTAGGGAGAAGAGAAATATTAATTTAAGCTTAGATCCGAGCGTGCTCCAACATTTACGAGAGCCGCTCAGATCTAGAGCTTGGGACGAGTTTTGAGAAAGGGGGAGACCCCTATTTATATAGGCGGCGGACTCTCCCCTTTTCTCAAAATCCGATGTGGGACTAAATATTTGGGTTAGTTAAAATTAAGTTAGTTTGCACTTCACAAAGTGAAAACTTCCGTGAATTTTAACTCACTCACCGTTGAGCTTCAGGATCGATACAACCTATCAATACGACAAGCGTTCAACGGTGAACGCATAGGAAAAAACCGTTCGTCAATCGGAGGTCGTTTGACCCTCCAATTGAGTGTCCAAAGATCAGCCCTAGGCTAGATTTTCGACTAAAATCAGCCGTCATTTGATTCAGCATACTTAGGGTTCAAAACCCTAGAGGTGGGGCCCATGGGTGGGCCCCACACATGCCAAAACTGCCCAAATCGCGCCGGGGCAGAGCCCAGGTCGCGCCTGGGCTCGCCCAGCCGCCTGGGCGAGCCCAGGCCCGCGCCTGGGCTCTGCCCAGGCGGGCCTGGGCTCGCCCAGGCGGGCCTGGGCTCGCCCAGGCGCCTGGGCAGAGCCCAGGCGGCCTGGGCTTAGCCCAGGCTTGCGCCTGGGCTTGCCCAGGCCGAGCCTGGGCTAAGCCCAGGCTTGCGCCTGGCTAGCCCAGGCCGAGCCTGGGCTAAGCCCAGGCAGCGCCTGGGCTTGCCCAGGCAGCCTGTTCTGCCTGGGCTTGTCCTGGTCTGATTCTTTGGGCTGTTTTGGCTCTAACTTGAGCATTTGGTGTCCGATTTGGACGCCGTTCGAACCTGGGTCTAGACCGGGATATTCCCGTCTTACCCGTGAACTTTTCCTTGCGTTTATTTTATTAAATATTGTATTAAACAATTTAATACACATTTAATCGCTTTTTGCATCAAATGCAAAATAGTCCCTATCTAAGCTTAAATTACCATATTGCATCAAATGCAATTATTTCATCCCTTGCATCAAAAATGCAATTATTCTCCCTAACTAATTTCTACCTATTACTAGACGAAGCATTACACTCTGTGTGAGACCCTACAGCCTGACCCTTACAACAGGTTCGGCTCGAAGCCCTATACTGCAGTGACCACGAGCAGTGGTTGCCGTCCCTGCTTCAGGAATCATCATTATGTGGTTGACTCATTGACATGAGTATTGTCGGGACCACCTGACTGTTTCCGTGATGAATTCCGCAGTTATAGTCTCTTCGTCTTAAATATGTCGTTCGGATCAAGTCTGGGGTACGGTCAAACTGTCAACCCCAATAACTTGACTCCGGTTAGTTTCTATCAATCTTTAGTCAATAAATATTGGACTTCTTCCAACATACTCTGCGCAGAGTTTTTACTAAAGACCGAACTAACTCTACGACACTAACTCCCATTGACCGGGAGAGACGAATCCTCTCTTGGTCATTACTCGCCTCGTACGTTTCAAGTGACACCCAATCAAAAAACCTTTCGACAGGCCTTGCCTCGAAGCTAGGTCAGTTGATCTAAGTGGCACCGTTCACGCACAGGTCCGTCAAAATGACCTCAAGTCAAAAGACCAACTATCCTATCATCACTCAGAGTTATCACTGACAGATTGGTCAATATAACCATATGATAACTCTACTGGATCGTTCAGTGAACTCATTTTAATGAGCACCTGTGCCTTGTCTTCGACTTCGCCAAGTCAAGCGATCATGAGATCATCGCCACCGCTAAGCGGTGAAGACTAAGACACAATGGTCTATATGATGTTTCGATATCCTTGTCTCGAAACATCTACGACCACGAACCATTTTAGACTTATGCTACAGACGGTCAAACGTTTCTCCATGATCGAGATACTCATCTCGATACCCGTTTGACCTTGCATAAAGTCTCAGGACTTTACCTAAGTTGATATCTAATTATAATATAACTTAGATAAATTATTACCAAACAGCTTACTGTTATTTCGAACAAGATGTTTGTGATATTCACACAGGAATAAATGGCCTCGAGGGCATAATATTCCTACATCTCCCACTTGCACTTAGGCCCATTTATCTCGATATCTAATATCGTTTTTACACATAAGTTTTCCCGACTGCATGTGGTAGAGCCTTCGTGAGTGGATTTGCCAAAACCGTCTACACTATAGACTTAAGGGGTTTCTATGTTTATGTTAGACCAACCTTTTGAATCTCATTCAAATAATTCATTTGGTCTGTCGGAATCTATAATACTTTATTTCCCTGGATCTTATCCAGTTCATCGTATCTTACGATAATAATTTCAAATTAGTTATTGGTCATTTCAAATGGTTCATATTCATTTCTGATAAATAATCAAACTCTTTGATTACTTAATCAAAATATATGTTCCATCTCTTTGATGTCTCGCATGTAATTTACACGCTCCCACTGACCTTGAAAATTCTCTGGCCAATTCATATAAGTTGGTCCGTCTAAATCATATTTAGAAAAACGAACTTATAAGTGAATGCTCCAATTTTCATGGTCAACTTAAGCGTTTTACATCGGCTTTGGTCCGAGTAGATCTGTACACATCTGTTGGCGAAACCGGTTTCATCATAATCCGTTTTAAAGAAATTAGGATGAAAACCGTTCCCGTCCAACATTATTGTACTTCACTATTTTCTTTTCTGCACCAATCTTTCAACTTAAAGATTTACTTGCAGTAAGTGAGGAAACATTTTTCCTTGGGTACGTAAACTAAATTCTCAAATTTATTTACGCACACGGACCTATTCTGATTGCATCTAGTTTTAAATTGGAGTTACTACTCCGAATATCATCCTAGAAGTTGACTAAGTCATCATCAGTTATGATGTCTAACTCGACAATCTGTCTCACGAGATTCGAGTAATAATACAACTTCCTTACGATTGATTTATTGAATATATTATTGATAATGTCCTTATAGAACATTATCAAAACCTAGGCATTACTATCTGGGACTTAACTCAGAGGGAGGAGTTAACTCAGAGTCACTTATTTATGGATCGCACCAAGTCTAACTAAGTGTGATTCATACCTTTTAACACTCTGATGTGTTAACAGACTTGACCTGAGAGAAAATCACATTTTCTTTTAATTACACAAGATTTTATGTAGCTAAGTATTTGACCATTCGATCTAATCGAATCAGTTTAAATACTTTAGGCATTTCGTTCTTTATTTTATCAGACTTGTGTTTCATCAAGAACACGTGTCTTAATAAAATATACGAATAACTTATTTTGTTAAAAGTAGACTCGGGTACATCAGTATGTACGAGACTGAGTTCGACAACTCATTCTCCCATTGTCTCACAGATGGGTTTCGGCCATTGTATCTAAGAGGCTAAGACTCACAAGTGTCCGTAGACTTCATAATACGAGAGGTCAGACCCCTCTTTATGTGACTTGTGAAGCTTAATCTCTAGATACGGCCTAGTCTAATTTTAGGATATAAGTTTGCTACTATCTTGTGTATTTATATATTAACATTTAATATATATTTAGTTATTTACAAATTACTTAACGCAAAACATTACTTCAGAAGCAATGTGACGACATTCGTCAAAATGTGTTAAACGTCTTTTGTATAACAATTTATTCTGAAATCGTGACATCAAAATATGTCACATTTTCATTTCCTCCTACTTATGCCTCTACTAATGATAAATTAAACTAACTTTCTCAATTGACTTTCCGGAGTGCCTTCTTCCTTTTCTAAATCACATTTAGATATTAACAAAAATAAATAGATATGCAAGCAACTTATGTATCCAAACGCTTGAGCTTTGCAATCTTGAGTGTAGCTCAAGAAGTTGCTTGTCTCAAGATCCGGTTGGGATACATAGTCTTGCATCGCCCATGCACTCGTATTCGACTCAAACGGTTTGATCGAATTTTCGAACTTTGCGGATCAAAATTGTTTGTCCATACAACCTTGAGGGTAGCTCGACAAGTTGTAGGGAGAAACATACTTTGAATGTCCTATATGTTCAAGCTGCCTCATATAGAGACGAGTGACATGTAGCTTTAATTTATTTGTTGGACCCAAAACTTAATGAAATCATATTTCTTAAGTCTGTTCTTTAGAAGGTCATTTAATGTCAACGAGAATATAGTTTTAATTCTATCAATTAGAATTTAACTTGATATTCAATTAATCAACTTATTGACCAGTTAACTAATTCCAATATTATCAATTGATTCTTTCGGTAAACATAGTCTTGCCCTAGTTTTAGCATATGTTCAATATTAAATATAGGTAGATTGGCTTTTATCTATCTATATCCTCCCACTATTTTTACGATCGTTTTAAAGCTTAATAACAAACGATTTAATCGAATTAAAATTAATGGGTAAGAGTTCTGTTACGAGGCGGAACTCGCGTACAATGAATTTGTATTAATGGGAACCAAGGGCACGGTGGTTATGTGGAGAAGGGGGTTTAGGTAGGCTATTTGACAAGCGATTAGTGGGGTGAAGAAGTCGATCTCGACGCCAGTGACGGTCGCGGGGCTGAATCTCGCCGGATGCGGCTGGACAAGGTTGAACGGCAGGGGGGTGACGCCGACTGGTGTTGATAGGCGAGCTCTCCTGCAACACGAACAACTCGTCAGAAGGGCTGGGTTGGGGGTTCAACCCTTAGCCCCTCCGATGCCTAAGTCAGTGATAGGGCTTAAAATGGGGGGCTGGTCACGCCGGTCGGACTAACGGTGTGTCGACCGCGCGTGGCGAGCTATAGGTGGGAGCACAAAGATATGGAAGATCTTTGCACTCGTGTGTGAATAGTTGAATGAGAGAGAATTCTGCCGCAACCCCTTCTCCGTAAGAGGAGAAGGGGTATTTATACCTGACGGGTGATGACTAGGCGTGCTGAGCTGGCTCGGGTGTCGGCGGAGGCTTCGGACAAGGACGCCGGGAACAGGAGTCTCTGACCTGCCTTTGTCAGGCGGCGCAACGGCCCAGGGGTGCTTTTGTCGGGATGTCAGAGCCGAAAGTAAAAGCGTTATCTGTCAGGTGGCTCTTCCGTCAGGGGGTGCTTTATCGGATGGTCGGGTGACGTATGTGTCAGGTGTCCTTATCCTTAGGTTGTTTATCGTTAGCGTCGGACTAAGAGTCGGCCGGCTGCGGTGGTCCGCCTCGGCCGGCTGCGGTGGTCCGCCCCGGCCGGTTCGGGGAGCGCTGCAAGGCGCGCCTGTCTCCATGATGCCCCGGATTTTCGGGGCAGCGGCCCTTTTGTGTAAAGGTGAGTTATTGGGGTATGTTAACGGATCCGGGCGGGAGTCGGGCTCCTACGATCTTTAGGTCGTAACAATTGCCCCCGGCATTCGAGTGCGAGGCGGAAGCCCGGTTCGTCTCGGATGGCGTAACATTATCCTTTAACCGGACTCGGGCTTCGGTCCAAGCTCAGGGTTGGATACGCT
The DNA here is from genome assembly GCA_030789695.1 of Scilla litardierei. Taxonomy (NCBI): domain Eukaryota; kingdom Viridiplantae; phylum Streptophyta; class Magnoliopsida; order Asparagales; family Asparagaceae; genus Scilla; species Scilla litardierei. The sequence goes on along the minus strand of CM061137.1, from coordinate 8,713,733 downwards.
GTTTCCGCGGGGTATTGCCTGCTGTTGCGGGATCGCGAGGTCTCATCCCGCGTGGGAACCAAGTGGGGCGTTGCCTCATAACGGCGCGCCGCTTTATGTGGCGGCTGGGTCGGATTTTGGGGGAGCCCGACTTTTTGAGAAGGTTGTGGTTTTTGCTGAGATGTGTTTACCGGACATGTTTGTGATTTTCGCGGGACTTCCACCGCACTGTGCCCGGTGGACCTCCCAGCTGTTGTGCTCTTGGGCTCAGGGAAGGCGTCCATAAGGAGGAATATTATTCATCAACCTTTACCGGAGATTTAGATGATATTTACAGTGATAGCGCAGGTGTGACCCAGCCTATGGTCGGGATGGGCGGTGGTTTATACTCGTCGCCCGCTATATCGGGGTGGGTAGATCCCTATTGCCGGGCGGTCTTCCCTTTTACTGACCGCCTAGTTCCTTCTGCTTCGTTGTCCGGGGAGGGGCCGACGCGCCGTGAACCACCATTTGGTTTAATCAGGGATGAAGTCCCGTGGTGGTTCCCCCTTCGGGGGGCTGACCCTCGTTTGTCGGGTGGCGCTTCTTCCTTTTCCTTTCCTCGCTTCCTCGCGATCTGCCTTGCCGCCGCCGCGCTGGAGAGTTCCTCGCTAGGAATCCTGCGCACCGAGGGGGAACCCCAGGGAGGTTGAGGACGAGGTGGCGGTGGCGGCGCCTAGGGGGACGGCGTTAATTGGGGTGTTGCGGCACGCGGGCGGCCGTCTGAACCTGCCTTTTGATACAGTAACAAGCAGGAGGCAAGCTGGCGGGCGGGGCCTTCCGCGTGTAAGGGGAATATCCGGACGGAGGTGGCGGGGCCGTGGCGCCCATCGTCGGGGGAAGTGAAGTTCGTCGGTGGCTATCGGCTTTTTTCGTAGCTCGGTGGGGCGTTTAGGGCCGCTTTATGCCCGGAGTGAGGGGAGATGAATCCCGTCTTTCTTCCTCCTTTACCCTGACCTCTGGAGGGGGGTATTTATAGCGAGGTGTTGCGGACGGGTTTCTCTTAGGTAACGCCGTGGATTAGCGTCGCTCATGGGCTCTACGGAATCACGCGCTTCGGGAATCACTTTTTCCTGGTGGTATCCGGCACTCTGGCCCCTGGGGGGCGTGTTGCTGTTGATGGCGGGTGGCGGCAGAAGAGAGGGGGATGTTGTCTTCAGGACAGGGCGTATATTTCGGGGTTTCTGTCTTGCGACCGGTCCGATCCGGGTCACGTGTCTTGGCTTCTTGCGGGAGCTACGCAATTTACCCATTATCCTATTATGCCCCCAACATCCCCGTGTCCTGTCTGGGGGAGGGGGATGTTGTCTTCCCATGTTGCATTTGGGGCGGCCTCGAACGGGTTCGGGATGGGACGCACTGGTCTATCCTGATTTGGTGTCTGGCCGAATCGGTTACGCGAGGCGAGCCCCAGTGCACCCCTTTCGCCATGGGGAAAGTTGTTGGTGGGTTTCAGGGAGCAGGGGAAGCGGGACTGTGCGTCCCAGATTTCGTAGGTGTCCTAGGTCAGTTAGGCGGGGCGGCGCCTTGCTCGCCCGGTGCTTGGCGTGGGGGGATAGACACATGCTATGATATTTAAAGAACAATGTTTTCGTTTAAATTTATGAGTGCTGGGCCACAGCTTGTACATTAGTTTTTAGTTCGTCGCCCGTTGTAGGGTCAGAACCGAGTCGGGGAGGGGCTTTAGAGCTGTCCTTGCCCGGTCGCACGGGCCTAATGACCGCCGGGTCCTGGGGCTTCCGCGGGCCGTGTGGGCAAGTTGTCTTGAGCCGATCTTGGCGCGGAGGCGAGGGGCCGCCGTCTGGGCTGAAGTGTTGCGAGGTCTCTTTGGCTCGGGATAGGTGGGGGGTGCCTTGCCGACCGGGCCGCCTTCCCTCCGCTGCCTTGTCTTTTTTCGCGGACAGGGGTTTCCTCGGTCCGGTATAGGCGCTGAGAAGGGAAGCCGGCTTGCCCCGCCCTGCCCCCTGGGGAGGTTCTTGAGCATCGGGCCGTTCCCCGCTGCCCCACGCCTCGCTGTTTCGGTTTGAGGGTGGGGTCCCGAGCCCGATGGCGCCTCGGCGAGCTGACATGCCAGGATTCGCCGTTTGGGCTTGTCGGTGATGCAGCCTTGCCTAGGTCCTCGGATGGAGGTCGAGGGCGAGGAGGTACTGGCCGGCCAGCGCTGGGGGGCTCTCGCCTGCCCAGATTACTTTGAACGGATGCCATTCTTTCTCCGCCTCGTCCCCGTTTATGGGACGGAGGCGTGAAAGGTGGATTTCCCGTGTGTAAGCGGAATATCCGGATAGCGATCCGTTTGTAAGCGGAATATCCAGTTAGTGGTGCTGGGGATCTAGGCACCGCCGTTCTGGGCGGCGGGAACCATTGATGTCCGGTGACCTCTCTTTTGTTAGGGCGGTGTATCTCAGCCCTTTTCCCGGAGGGTGGGGGGATCAAGTGGCGGTTTTTCATGTCTGTTGATTTTTTTCTCTTCGGGGGGGGGGGGGGGGGGGGGGGATGGCCTCTTTATAGGTAGATCTTGTTGACGGTTTCTCCCTTATTTATTGCGCTGAGCTGACATTATTAATGGGCTCCTTGAATTCGCGCATGTGGGAAACCGCCTTGGCCAGGTGGCTCTTGCGTGTCCTCTTTTGGAGCGCATCATTAATGGTGGCGTGTTTCGCGAGCGTCCTTTCGTTTCGCCAAGTCCCATCGGGGCCGTCGACTCGGGAACTGATGTCATTTTGCCCCGGTTCGCGTGCCCCCGTTTTCTTTTGCTTTTCCGAGTCAGGGGTACGTGGCCCCCCTCGGGTTGGCCCTGCCCCAGAGGTCTGGAGGGGGGGAGCGGGCGCGTAGCCTGGCCCGTGCCCTTCTCTGGTTTGGGTGACTAGGGTTGGCCTGATGGGTTTTATTAGATCCCGGGGCTAACTTTCGACTAGTGCATTGTCCGTCCTTCGCCCTACTTGAGAGCGAAGGCCGGACAATCTTGCACAAAATTAACGCAGCGGAAGCGGAAAAAAACTAAAGAGAAAAAACTTTATATAAACACTTTATATAAACAAGCCCTATCTTCATAAAACCCGAGCCAAGAAAACGCTACTATCCTGGGGTTGGGTCCAGACCAACCCCTAAGGATACTACTATCTAAGTAACTACATTAGCTACTGCAAAAATAATACACATAAATTAAAACTAAGGTTGAGAAAACTCAACATACCCGTAACTCTTGCCTTGCAGCAAAAGTGTTACCGAAGGCAATCAATTGCCCTTCCCGCATAAGCCGCTCCGATCCCAGCAACTGCTTGCGCTGATCCCAGCAACTTCTGGTCGCCGAGCCAACCACTTGCTCCAGAAAGTTTCACTTGAATGGATCCAACGCCTAGACTTCAGATCCGATCTGAGTTCCTCCGATGCCTTGCTAGGGCTCGACCGGAACAAAGAATGAGAACGAGAACTTTTAATTTAGCTTCCAGATCAATGCTTGTTCTTAATTTGAACTGCCTTGATCATCGGCTGGTGCAAGTTTCAATGAGGAGACCACCCAACTATTTATAGGGGGAGTGAGGAGCTCCTCAATTGAAACAGTCGATGTGGGACTAAAATTGGGAATGGAATCTTATAGTTCAAAACAATAAAGAGCCATAGATAATTCGTTTCTCAAGCAAAACATACACATCATATATGTAAATCGGAGTGCTCGACGAGACGAACGCATAGGAAGAAACGGCACCTCATTTGGACTTCGTTTGACCCTTCAAACTTGAATTTTAAGATCCGATTTCAAAATTAATCGGAGAACGCGATCTGATCGCGTTCTCACGGAAAATACCCAAAACGCCACGTGGCGCGCCCGGAGCGCGCCACGTGGCGTGCTCCCATTAGCCAGCGCCGCCCGCACTGATGCGGGCGGCTTCTCGCGTTCGCGAGTGCGGGCGGGGGCCCGCACTCAGCGAACGCTGACGCGGGTCAGCGCGCTGACGCGCGCTGACGTCAGCGGGCCCCGCGTCAGCGTACAGGGTTTTTTTTTCTTTGTCCATTTTACAGACAAGTCCCTGTAATTCCACTAATTGCATAAAGATTCTTTTGAGCGTAACTAGCCCATTAGATCTCCGATTCAGGTGCGGTTTCTTCCTATGCTCTTCTTAGAATGTCCACAACATTCCTAAGCATATAACATCCCGTTAATATATATTGTATCGTATACAAATGATCTGAGGGCACCGTCCCTCAACATCTCCCACTTGCACTCAGGATCATTTATCCCGGGTACAAAATTATCTGCAACTTTCTTGCAGTATTAGTTCGCATGCATCATCATGCATTATTCTCTTTTCTTTTACTAGACGTAAGACCACACTCTTTGTGAGACCCTACAGCCTGACCCTACTACAGGTTCGGGTTCGTGACCCTAGACGGCAGAGACCACGAGCAGTAGTTGCCGTCCCTGTTTCGGCATCATAATTATGTGGTTTAACCCATTGACAAAATCGTCGGGACTACCAAGACTGTATCCGTGATGAATACCGCAGTTTTAATCCTTTCGTCAAGACTATGTTGTTTATTCAAGTTTAGGGTATGGTAACATGTCAACCCCACCAACTTGAAACCGGTCAGTTACATCGGTCTTTAGTTAAATACATGTTGAACTTCTTTCAACATACTTTGATCAAAGATTTTCACTAAAGCACCGAACCAACACATACAACACTAACTCTCCTTAATGAGAGAGACGAATCCTTTCTTAGACACAACTCCCCTCACACGCTTCAAATGCCACCCAACCAAAATCCTTTCAACAAGTAAAGTCTTGAAGCTAGGAAAATGATCTAAGTGACACTATTCACATGCAGGTTTGTTCAATGTCTTCAAGTCATAGGACCAGCTTGCCTATCATCACAAAAGTTATCATTGACATTTTAAATTAAGTTTAACCAAATGATAATCTTTTATGAGTCGTTCAGTGAACTCATTCTCTAATGAGCACCTGCGTCTTGTTTTTGACTTCACCAAGTCAAACGATTACGAGTCCATCGTTACTAATCCATAGTGAATACAAAGACACAATGGTCTTATCGATGTGTCGATATCCTTTTCTCGACATATCAATGACCACGAACCAGTTTAAGACTTTAAGCTCCAATCGGTAAAAACACTTTCTCATAATCGTGATAAGCATCAAGATAAGTGTATACCTTGCTATAAGTCTAAGGAAATTATCTAAGTATATAAGATGACACGAATGCACAGAGATAATTTGATAAATTTATTTTATTCATGAATAAGATGTTTTTCAGGACAATGTGCCTCATAAGCATCAAGATGTTTTTCAGGATAAATTTATTTTATTCACGAATGCGTAGCCCGGCCTGTGCCCACCTCTGGTTTGGGTGGCTAGGGTTGGCCCTGCCCCAGAGGTCTTGAGGGGGGGAGCGGGCGCGTAGCCCGGCCCGTGCCCTGCTCTGGTTTGGGTGGCTAGGGTTGGCCCTGCCCCAGAGGTCTGGAGGGGGGGAGCGGGCGCGTAGCCCGGCCCGTGCCCTTCTCTGGTTTGGGTGGCTAGGGTTGGCCCTGCCCCAGAGGTCTGGAGGGGGGGAGCGGGCGCGTAGCCAGGCCCGTGCCCACCTCTGGTTTGGGTGGCTAGGGTTGGCCCTGCCCCAGAGGTCTGGAGGGGGGGAGCGGGCGCGTAGCCCGGCCCGTGCCCTGCTCTGGTTTGGGTGGCTAGGGTTGGCCCTGCCCCAGAGGTCTGGAGGGGGGGAGCGGGCGCGTAGCCCGGCCCGTGCCCTGCTCTGGTTTGGGTGGCTAGGGTTGGCCCTGCCCCAGAGGTCTGGAGGGGGGGAGCGGGCGCGTAGCCCGGCCCGTGCCCTTCTCTGGTTTGGGTGGCTAGGGTTGGCCCTGCCCCAGAGGTCTGGAGGGGGGGAGCGGGCGCGTAGCCCGGCCCGTACCCACCTCTGGTTTGGGTGGCTAGGGTTGGCCCTGCCCAGAGGTCTGGAGGGGGGGAGCGGGCGCGTAGCCAGGCCCGTGCCCTGCTCTGGTTTGGGTGGCTAGGGTTGGCCCTGCCCCAGAGGTCTGGAGGGGGGGAGCGGGCGCGTAGCCCGGCCCGTGCCCTTCTCTGGTTTGGGTGGCTAGGGTTGGCCCTGCCCCAGAGGTCTGGAGGGGGGGAGCGGGCGCGTAGCCCGGCCCGTGCCCTTCTCTGGTTTGGGTGGCTAGGGTTGGCCCTGCCCCAGAGGTCTTGAGGGGGGGAGCGGGCGCGTAGCCCGGCCCGTGCCCTTCTCTGGTTTGGGTGGCTAGGGTTGGCCCTGCCCCAGAGGTCTGGAGGGGGGGAGCGGGCGCGTAGCCCGGCCCGTGCCCACCTCTGGTTTGGGTGGCTAGGGTTGGCCCTGCCCCAGAGGTCTTGAGGGGGGGAGCGGGCGCGTAGCCCGGCCCGTGCCCTGCTCTGGTTTGGGTGGCTAGGGTTGGCCCTGTCCCAGAGGTCTTGAGGGGGGGAGCGGGCGCGTAGCCCGGCCCGTGCCCTGCTCTGGTTTGGGTGGCTAGGGTTGGCCCTGCCCAAGAGGTCTGGAGGGGGGGAGCGGGCGCGTAGCCCGGCCCGTGCCCTTCTCTGGTTTGGGTGGCTAGGGTTGGCCCTGCCCCAGAGGTCTTGAGGGGGGGAGCGGGCGCGTAGCCAGGCCCGTGCCCTTCTCTGGTTTGGGTGGCTAGGGTTGGCCCTGCCCCAGAGGTTCGGAGTTTTAGCGAACTGCAAAATTTGTGTAGGAACAACCAGGTTGGGAAAAACGTGTAGATGTGTACATTGCGCGAAAAGAGAAACTCACAACTATTGGTAGAATTTCAGCAGATGTTTCGCGTTCCAAGGGTGGGCCAGCTCGCTCCCTTCGGGGGTGGCAAGGATGTAGGTGGCCGGTCCGACAATGTCAATGACCGTGTAGGGCCCCTCCCATTTGGCGGCCAGCTTTCCCCGCTGCGCAGTCTCGGGGCGGAAGGTGGCGTCGCGGAGGACCAAATCGCCGATCCTGAAAGTCCGCGGTTTCACCCGGGAGTCGTAGTATCGGGCCATCCTCTGGCTGTGTTTGACGAGGCTGGTTAGGGCCCTGTCCCAGACCTCGTCTATCAGCTCAAGACTGAGGCCGAGCCCTTCTCCGTTGATTTCTTCGTCGAAGAGTTTTAGCCGAAGCGTCTCTTCGCCGATTTCCACAGGTACAACCGCCTCCTATCCGTACGCTAGCATGAAGGGACTTTCTCCGGTCGAGGCCTTGTGGGTGGTGCGATAGGACCATAGGATCCCTGGTAGCTCATCGACCCATGCTCCCAGGGCGGCGTCCACCTTCTTCTTCATCGGGTTCAAGATACATTTATTCGTGGCCTCCGCCATTCCGTTGCACTGTGGGTGGGCGACTGATGCGAATTGGAGTTTAATCCCCCAGCCCGAGCAGAAGTCGCGAAAGCCCTCGCAGTCGAACTGCTTTCCGTTATCCGTGACTATGGAACGGGGAATCCCGAAGCGGCATATGACGGATTGCCAGATGAAGCCCTTCATGTCCGTCCACGTGATCCGCGCCAGCGGCTCTGCTTCGACCCATTTTGTGAAATAGTCCACGGCGACGACTAGATACTTCCTTCCCCCGGAGGCCTTTGGGAAGGGCCCCAGGATGTCGAGTCCCTACTTGGCGAAGGGGACCGGGCTCAAGATGGGCATCAGGTTGGCCGGAGGTGCAGTCGTCCGTCGGCAGAATTTCTGGCACGCCTCGCACCTTTTGACGTATAGTACCGCGTCCCGGATCATCGTCGGCCAGTAGTACCCTTGGCGCGTTATCTTGTGGGCGATGGTGCGCCCGCCGTGGTGGTTTCCGCAGAAGCCTTCGTGCACCTCGTGGATGACCTACTCGGCCTGTTCTGGTCCCAAGCACTTCAGGTAGGGCAGGACGTCGAAATTGGCGCGGCGACGGCGGTACAGCACTCCGTCGAGGAGCACGAACGTCAGAGCCCGTCTCTCCACCTGCTTAGCCAGCAACCGCTCCTCGGGTAGCTCACCTGTCTCTAAATACTTCACAATGGGGGTCATCCAGGACGTCATCGTGCCCGTGCACATCAGTTCCCCTTCATTGATGGAGGGTGTCGACAGGCTTTCGACGTAGATTGCCTTCCCGATCTTGGCCGCTGAGGAGGAAGCCAGCTTAGACAGGGCATCTGCCCGGAGGTTGTTGGAGCGAGGCAGGTGTTGCACGTCCGCTTTCTTGAACTTACGGAGTTCGATCTGGATGCGATTCAGGTACCACTTCATGGTTTCCTCTCGGGCCTCGAAGCCCCCCAGGATCTGTTGGATGACGAGACGGGAGTCACTCAGGAGCAACACGTTCGTCGCCCCGACCGCCCTGGCGAGCTTTAACCCGTTAACCGCGGCTTCATACTCCGCGACATTGTTGGTGGCCGGGAAGTCGAAGCGTAGGGCGTATTCCAACGAACATCCGTCTGGAGTCTGAATGACGATTCCCGCTCCTGTTCCGGAGCCCGTCGCGGAGCCGTCGACGTGGATGGTCCATAATTCGCCTGCCGTCGTCGGGGGGGCGCTAAGGGTTCGCCCGCCTCGATCCTCTGGGGGGACGTGGGCGCCGACGGTTGCTCTATCTGGTCTCCCGACGGGATTTCCGTGGTGCATTCCACCACGAAGTCGGCCAGCGCCTGCCCCTTGATCGCCGTCCGGGCTTTGTACGTTATGTCGAACTTGCTGAGCTCGACGCTCCAGTTGAGCATCCTCCCTGACCGTTCCAGTCTTTTCAGGTTCTTTTCGAGGGGCATGCTGGTGTGGACGGTTATGGGGTGGGCCTGGAAATAGGGTCGGAGCTTTCGGGCGGTGGTGATTAGGCAGTAGGCGGCTTTTTCGATAGGGCTGTAACGGGTCTCCGCATCCCGGAGGATCCGACTGGCATAGTAAACAGGGCGTTGCACCCCTCCTTCTTCCTTGATTAGGACGGAGCTGACAGCCTCCTCGGTAGTCGCCAGGTACAACCCCAGGGGTTCACCTTCCTCCGGTCGTGCGAGGAGCGGTGGGCCTTGTAGGTATGCTTTCAGCTCCGCGAACGCCCGCGTGCAGTCGTCGTCCCACGGGATCACCTTCCTCTTGTCTTTAGCTTCGCCAAAGGCCGTGCGTAAGACCCTGAAGAAGGGGAGCGACTTCTCCGCCGATTTCGACAGGAATCGTCCCAGAGCAGCAATCCGGCCGTTCAGTCGCTGCAAGTCCCGGATCGTCCGGGGCTCCGTCATACCGGTGAGGGCCGTCACCTTGTCGGGGTTCGCCTCGATCCCCCGCTTCGTTATCATGAAGCCCAGGAATTTTCCCGACTGCACGCCAAAGATGCATTTCGCGGGGTTTAGTCTCAGGTTGTATCGGCGGACCCTCTGGAAGGTCTCCTGCAAGTCGTTGAGGTGGTCGAGGGCTCTTCCACTCTTCACCAGCATGTCGTCGATGTAGACCTCCAAATTTCGCCCTACCTGAGGGCCGAAAATCCGGTCAACCATCTGTTGATAAGTCGCCCCGGCGTTCTTCAGCCCAAAGGGCATCTTGGTGTAACAGAAGGTGCCTTTATCGGTGACGAAGGACGTCTTCTCCTCATCCTCCTCCGCCATCGGTATTTGGTTGTACCCCGAGAAGGCGTCCATAAAACTCAACAACTCATAACCGGACGCCTGGTCCACAAAGTGGTCGATCCTGGGCAGAGGGAAGCTGTCCTTCGGGCAAGCCTTGTTGAGGTCAGTGAAGTCAACGCACATGCGCCACTTCCCGCTGGGCTTCTTCACTAGAACGACGTTGGCGAGCCAGTCGGGGTAGTCCACCGGCCGAACAAACTTGGCTTCGAGGAGCCGCTCTACTTCTTCCTCGGATGCCCTCTTCTTTTCGCCCCCCGCACTCCTCTTCTTCTGTCGAACAGGCCGGGCCTCTGGGTCCGCATTCACCCTGTGGGAGATTACCGCTGGGTCCACCCCGGGCATCTCGGCTGGTGACCATGCGAATATGTCCGCGTTCTCCCGGAGCAGGGTGACGAGGGCCGCCCTCAAGGCGGAGGGGAGTTTCGTCCCGATGGAGACGGCTCTCCCCTCGTCCGAGGTTATTGGGACCTCCTCTACTTCCCCGGCCGGGGTCGGCCGCTGGTCGCAGAAGTCCTCCCTCTCGTCGGGGACGAGTGGCGTCAGTGTCCGCCTGGGTCCCCCAGGCGGGGACGGCCCACGGTTGTGGTCTTGGGGCATCCCTCGACCTCCCCGCACCTGTCCCACCCCCCGCGGGGTCCGGAACTTCATCGTCTGATGTTGCAGGCTGGGGAGCGCCTCGATGGCCGTCATATATGGGCGTCCAATGATTCCGTTATACACCGACGCGATGTCGACGATGACGAAGAGCGTTTCCTTGGTGACGATCCTCGGCTCCTCCCCCAGTGTCATGGGCAAGGTGATCGTTCCTTCGGTAGGGATCTCATGGCCGGTGAAGCTGGCCACAGGGCCCACGCAGGGCTCTAGGTCTGCGCGCCCCCACCCCATCCTTTCGACCGTTGACAGGAACAGGATGTCGTAGGAGCTTCCGGTGTCAATCAGGAGCCGGCTGACGTCAACCGCCCCGACCCGAGCCTCGATGACGAGAGCGTCGTTGTTCTGGCTCCGCGTCTCCTGCCAATCTTCCTCGGTAAAGGTGATGGGGGGTCGGTGTGTCCTTCTTCGCTTCGGTCGGTGGCCGGCGGCTGCCGTCATCACCTGTCGGGCCCCGGCCTCCAGGATGGCGGGCGCCCGCCCCGCCGAGGAAGGGCCTCCAGTTATCATCTCAATACGCATGACCGCCCTTGGGGGGCATGGCTCCTCCTTATCGCGGTTCGCCGGGGGTTCCCGTCCCCCTTCCTCCGGGGGGCTCTCTCTTCTGCCGCCACCCGCCTCCCCGCGACAAAGTTCCCCAGGTGACCCGCTTGGATCAGCCGCTCGATTTCTCTCTTAAGGGAGTAACAACGGTCGGTGTCGTGACCGTGGTCCCGGTGATATCGGCAGTATCTCCGGGGGTCCCGCCTCGCCGGGTCCGTCCTCATCTCCCGGGGAGGCTCCGGCAGTAACCCGGCCCTCGTCGCCGCGGCCAGCACCTCCATCATGGGGGCATTGAGTCGCGTGTAATGCACCGGCGGGGGGTCTTCTGGTCTTGGGATGACTCCGGGGGGCCTCCGTGCCGGAGCGAACGCGCGAGCCGGGCCAAGGCGATCTAGCGGGCGGGGCTCGGGTGGCTCCCGCCGCGGTAGGGCCATCTGATCGCGGCCTCGCCCCCTTTCCTCCTGCCTCGGCCGAGGGTGCGGCCGGGGCCCATCTGCGGGTGGTTTCGCCTGGGGGAATACAACCTTTGCACCCAAAGTCTCCTCCGCCAACGCGTGCCTCTCCGCCATTGCTACCAACGCTTCATAGTCGGTCGGTGGATCCCGGAGCAGGGATTTGTGGAGGCTCCGAGTCCGCAGCCCCGTCTTGAAGGCCAGCATAAGCACCTCGTCGCCGCATGTCACCACCGCCCGTCTCTCCTCCTGAAAGCGGCGGAGGTATCTTCCCGTTCCCTCCCCCTCCCTTTGGACTATCGTGCTGAGATAGTCTAAGGGCTTCTTTTTTGTTCGCCCGGCCCGGAACTCTTGGCAGAACTTATGGGATAGTTCGCCAAAGCTCCCTACGGACCTCGCGGGCAAGGCAAAGTACCAGTCCAGCGCGGTGTCCCTCAGGCTTTGGGAGAAATGTCGGCAAAGGAACGCCTCATCCACGTCCTGGGCTTCCATCGCCCCCCGGTATTGTTGCACGTGCGTGAGGGGGTTGCCCCTCCCATTGTATGTGGCCAAGTGAGGGGGTTTGAACCTTACGGGCCTGGGGGCGGAAGTGATCCACCGGGCGAGTAGCGTGGCCTCCTCCGGGTAGGTCGGGCGATCCGGTGCATCCCCCCTCCGCCACTCGGGGGTCGGGCTTCGGTCGCGCCTCGGCCGCCGACGGTCCTCCGTCCCCGGGGAGTAGCCCGACGGTCTCCAGGCGGGGCTCCTTCCTTGGGCCGAGGATTCGACGGGTTGCGGGCTACGGTCCTCCCAGCGCCCACGCCTCCTGGCCAGCTCTCCTCGGGCCTCCATCCGTTCTTGATTCTCCCGAAGGAGTCTTTCACGCTCGGTGGTGAGGAAACGTAGTTGCCGACAAACGGCTTCCTCGCGCAGGGTATCGGAGGGGGGGTGTTGGTGATGGGGGCCGACCCCTCCAGGCGGGGACCTGTTCAGCAACGGGTCCCGCCCGTTCCCAGGCCGCCGGGCCGTCGTCGCCTCGTCCAGGAGTTCTCGGTTGCTCCTGTTCTCCATCCTCAGCCTCTCGCGCTCCGCAATGATGAAGCGAAGCTGGCGGCGGGCGGCCTCCTCTTCCTGGTAAGCCTTCCGGGTGGTCTCGGCCGCCTCGTCCAGACGCCTCTGCGCGGCGGCCGCCTCTCCCAGGCGCCTCCACCGCTGCGCGACTTCTACCTCCTCTTCCAGGAGCCTTTGCTGGGCCGCGATCTCCTCAGCGAGCCCCCTATGCTCCCCCTCCTCCTCGAACTGAGGGTGGAGGTTTCGCCTCACGTTCAGGGGCTCTGAGGGGCCGGGCGGAGGTTCCGTTCCAGCCGTCTGACAGCCTCCCCTGGCCTGAGCAACGGCCTCGAAGCTCTTCAGGACGGCGGGGACTGAAGTGTGTTCGATCTCGGAGCCCATCCCCAGAAGGGGGTCGGACGCCGGGGTGATTTGTAGGGAGAGCGGTTCCTGTCCCACGGGATCTTTGCCGTGGTCCGGGTTCCGCGAGATCGGTATGGAGTCTAACATGGGTGTGACCCTTCGTTCCCACAGACGGCGCCAATTGTTACGAGGCGGAACTCGCGTACAATGAATTTGTATTAATGGGAACCAAGGGCACGGTGGTTATGTGGAGAAGGGGGTTTAGGTAGGCTATTTGACAAGCGATTAGTGGGGTGAAGAAGTCGATCTCGACGCCAGTGACGGTCGCGGGGCTGAATCTCGCCGGATGCGGCTGGACAAGGTTGAACGGCAGGGGTGTGACGCCGACTGGTGTTGATAGGCGAGCTCTCCTGCAACACGAACAACTCGTCAGAAGGGCTGGGTTGGGGGTTCAACCCTTAGCCCCTCTGATGCCTAAGTCAGTGATAGTGCTTAAAATGGGGGGCTGGTCACGCCGGTCGGACTAACGGTGTGTCGACCGTGCGTGGCGAGCTATAGGTGGGAGCACAAAGATATGGAAGATCTTTGCACTCGTGTGTGAATAGTTGAATGAGAGAGAATTCTGCCGCAACCCCTTCTCCGTAAGAGGAGAAGGGGTATTTATACCTGACGGGTGATGACTAGGCGTGCTGAGCTGGCTCGGGTGTCGGCGGAGGCTTCGGACAAGGACGCCGGGAACAGGAGTCTCTGACCTGCCTTTGTCAGGCGGCGCAACGGCCCAGGGGTGCTTTTGTCGGGATGTCAGAGCCGAAAGTAAAAGCGTTATCTGTCAGGTGGCTCTTCCGTCAGGGGGTGCTTTATCGGATGGTCGGGTGACGTATGTGTCAGGTGTCCTTATCCTTAGGTTGTTTGTCGTTGGCGTCGGACTAAGAGTCGGCCGGCTGCGGTGGTCCGCCTCGGCCGGCTGCGGGGGTCCGCCTCGGCCGGCTGCGGGGGTCCGCCCCGGCCGGTTTGGGGAGCGCTGCAAGGCGCGCCTGTCTCCATGATGCCACGGATTTTCGGGGCGGCGGCCCTTTTGTGTAAAGGTGAGTTATTGGGGTATGTTAACGGATCCGGGCGGGAGTCGGGCTCCTACGATCTTTAGGTCGTAACAAGTTCCAATCACCTTGAGTCTAAACAACCTATAGTGTAGCTCAACAAGTTGATTGACTCTGTGATCGGAAGATGACTCTTCATCGATCATATCGGATATGACTCTCTTAATCGGTTTTTGCCCCTAGCCATTCGTGATCATGAGTGTGCTCATCCAAATCACATTGTCTAGTCTAGTCGGACCCTTGTTTTCGTGTCTAGCCTGACTTGCCCCGCAGCTCGGTGTATGCACGACACGTTGGTTTGGGTCAGGTCTTAGACTACATCAAGTCAGACTATATCGTTGACTTAACTTACGCCGGCGCTCGGGGTACGAGACGACGGTTAGGGTTAGTCAAGATTTCATCTTATGTATTTAAGGAGTTAGTTTCTACAGGGTTGCCATGTCACAGCTTGAGTGTATCTCAACAACTATAACACGGGCCCTATAGTTGCTAACCCCTAAAACAAGGAGGGCTACGGCTAATCTTGAAAAAGATCATTAACGTATTTGACTTAGATATAGTCCAGGGTGTCATACAATCATGATTCGCGACATTGCGGTCCAGCGGAACTCAGCCAGGGAATTGACTAAGCCAGGATCACTACCCCTTGGACTATCAAGGGTTGACCCAGAACTCTTAGCCAAGCACATTGACTGGATCATGGTCCATTGAATGAAGCTTGTCATTTTTGTATGTATGCCATAGACTAAACAGCTTTTATTAACAACTAATTAATCCTATCAACTAGTTGAATCCTTAAATTCAAAATTTTTAGGATTTGTTTAATAACTTTTATTAAGTCCTTATCAACTATAAGGTTCACGTGCTACCCTAATCGTTATTAGGATTTTAATAAATTATTAACAACGCTAGAAGCGAAGTCCTTTAATGAAAATTAATTATAACAATTAGAATTTAAAAATCATTTAAAGGACTACCCTAATCAGGAATTAGGTCTTAATATTGTTGTTAATGATTTATTAAAACATAGCATGTCATTAAAATTTAAGTAATAAATTTTAATCATTTTTAATGGCTAACCTAAAGGGTTGTCTTGTGTTATCAAATAAGGGACAAGATAAACAAGCCATTAAAATAAAGCTACACTAATTTATCGCATAAAGATAGTGCACAACTATTTAACATTTAAATATACTAAGTTTATCGCATAAACAATTTTTGCATGCAAACATAAATTTAACAATTAAATTTAAAATATGATTTTGAAATTATTTTATTTTTATCTCATAAAAACTTAATTTTAAAATCATAAATTTGCATGCTACTTAAAAAAAATTTTATCGCATAAAAATTTTAATCTTTAAAATCAGTTTTAAAATTATCTCATAAAATTAAAACATCATTTTAAAAAAACTTTCAAGCTTAAAAATTTATCAAATAAAAATTTTAGGCAATTTAAACTTATCGCATAAATTTTAAAAGATTTAAAATTGGTTTTAAAAATTATCACATAAATTTTAAAATGTCATTTTAAAAAATTTCCATGTTCAAAATTTATCAAAAAGAATTTTTGAACATCTAAAACATTTTTAAAATATTATCTCATAACTTTAAAAACTTTTGAAAGTATTTAAAAGCATTAACACGTTTAATCAAATCGCAGTACCTAGATCGCTACGCAAACCTTGCTCTGATACCACTGTTGGGAATTGATCGGTCCCTTAGGGCACAAAAACTCTACTCCCGTCCTAAGTCGGACGGAACATAGACACAAAAAACATTTGCAGCGGAAGAAACACTTATGTCAACTAATTAACATGCAGTTAAAACTATTTTAACTTAGCCCTAAGGTCCAAGCCCCTATGCCAAGATCTATGCCGACTTGGGATGGATTTGACCATCCCAAGAAGGATCTAGCCTACTGCGATTAAACTAAACTAATGCTAAAAATACTTTAACCACATACCCGGAATCTCAGCCCTGGAGCAGGCGAGATGTTCCGCGCCGCCTTCCGAGCTGCTCCCGTCCCACGCCGAGCCGCTCCTTGAACCGCTCCCCGAACCGCTCCTCGAACCGCTCCGCATCCCGAGGCGATCAATCCCCGTGCCGCCGAGCCAACCACGCGCCGAAGAAAGTTTCACGCGAGTGAAACCTCCGCCAAGATTTCGGATCCAGAATCCGAACTCCTTTGTGGCTTTGCTAGAGCCCGCAGGAGTAAGGCAGAAATTTAGGGAGAAGAGAAATATTAATTTAAGCTTAGATCCGAGCGTGCTCCAACATTTACGAGAGCCGCTCAGATCTAGAGCTTGGGACGAGTTTTGAGAAAGGGGGGAGACCCCTATTTATATAGGCGGCGGACTCTCCCCTTTTCTCAAAATCCGATGTGGGACTAAATATTTGGGTTAGTTAAAATTAAGTTAGTTTGCACTTCACAAAGTGCAAACTTCCGTGAATTTTAACTCACTCACCGTTGAGCTTCAGGATCGATACAACCTATCAATACGACAAGCGTTCAACGGTGAATGCATAGGAAAAAACCGTTCGTCAATCGGAGGTCGTTTGACCCTCCAATTGAGTGTCCAAAGATCAGCCCTAGGCTAGATTTTCGACTAAAATCAGCCGTCATTTGATTCAGCATACTTAGGGTTCAAAACCCTAGAGGTGGGGCCCATGGGTGGGCCCCACACATGCCAAAACTGCCCAAATCGCGCCTGGACAGAGCCCAGGTCGCGCCTGGGCTCGCCCAGCCGCCTGGGCGAGCCCAGGCCCGCGCCTGGGCTCTGCCCAGGCGCTGGGCAGAGCCCAGGCGGGCCTGGGCTCGCCCAGGCCCGCGCCTGGGCTTAGCCCAGGCGGGCCTGGGCTTAGCCCAGGCCCGCGCCTGGCTAGCCCAGGCCGAGCCTGGGCTTAGCCCAGGCAGCCTGTTCTGCCTGGGCTTGTCCTGGTCTGATTCTTTGGGCTGTTTTGGCTCTAACTTGAGCATTTGGTGTCCGATTTGGACGCCGTTCGAACCTGGGTCTAGACCGGGATATTCCCGTCTTACCCGTGAACTTTTCCTTGCGTTTATTTTATTAAATATTGTATTAAACAATTTAATACACATTTAATCGCTTTTTGCATCAAATGCAAAATAGTCCCTATCTAAGCTTAAATTACCATATTGCATCAAATGCAATTATTTCATCCCTTGCATCAAAAATGCAATTATTCTCCCTAACTAATTTCTACCTATTACTAGACGAAGCATTACACTCTGTGTGAGACCCTACAGCCTGACCCTTACAACAGGTTCGGCTCGAAGCCCTATACTGCAGTGACCACGAGCAGTGGTTGCCGTCCCTGCTTCAGGAATCATCATTATGTGGTTGACTCATTGACATGAGTATTGTCGGGACCACCTGACTGTTTCCGTGATGAATTCCGCAGTTATAGTCTCTTCGTCTTAAATATGTCGTTCGGATCAAGTCTGGGGTACGGTCAAACTGTCAACCCCAATAACTTGACTCCGGTTAGTTTCTATCAATCTTTAGTCAATAAATATTGGACTTCTTCCAACATACTCTGCGCAGAGTTTTTACTAAAGACCGAACTAACTCTACGACACTAACTCCCATTGACCGGGAGAGACGAATCCTCTCTTGGTCATTACTCACCTCGTACGTTTCAAGTGACACCCAATCAAAAGACCTTTCGACAGGCCTTGCCTCGAAGCTAGGTCAGTTGATCTAAGTGGCACCGTTCACGCACAGGTCCGTCAAAATGACCTCAAGTCAAAAGACCAACTATCCTATCATCACTCAGAGTTATCACTGACAGATTGGTCAATATAACCATATGATAACTCTACTGGATCGTTCATTGAACTCATTTTAATGAGCACCTGTGCCTTGTCTTCGACTTGGCCAAGTCAAGCGATCATGAGATCATCGCCACCGCTAAGCGGTGAAGACTAAGACACAATGGTCTATACGATGTTTCGATATCCTTGTCTCGAAACATCTACGACCACGAACCATTTTAGACTTATGCTACAGACGGTCAAACGTTTCTCCATGATCGAGATACTCATCTCGATACCCGTTTGACCTTGCATAAAGTCTCAGGACTTTACCTAAGTTGATATCTAATTATAATATAACTTAGATAAATTATTACCAAACAGCTTACTGTTATTTCGAACAAGATGTTTGTGATATTCACACTGGAATAAATGGCCTCGAGGGCATAATATTCCTACAGGACGTTGAGGAGCTTTGTCGTGCTTCGACTCGTGCCCCCGAGGGCACTTCTGCTGGTACTGCTGCTGCTGGTGCTACCACTTCCGGTGATGCTGTTGCTGCTTCTTCTGCTGGTGCCCCCGAGAGCACACCTGTTGCCACCACTCCTGTGGTGGATACTCCGACTGGTGCTCCCGAGGCCACTACGGTTGCTGCTTCAGAGGTTGCCACTTCAGTCGTCTCTCCTGCTGATCTTTCGGACGTTCCTGCTGATCCAGTCACCTCTTCTGCTCCTGCTGAGCCTGCAGTTGCTTCTGGTCCTCCCGCTGCCTCTTGAGTTTCTCCGAGGACTCTCCTGATACTCATTGGATGATATATCTAGTTGTGAGAGATGTTGGGTAGGATAGTGTGGGTGGCTATGTATTTTGGATCATTTTGATGTCTTTTTGATATCTGTGATGATGTATTTTGATATGTTTGATGATGATGTATTTTTGTGCCCCGATCAGTCGATCGATGTTTTGTATATCGGTGATGTACTCTGCTTCATATTATATATATATATATATATACATCGCAGTTGACATTTTATTATATTGTGCAATGTATAATTTTTATGTCCCTAATGTTTGATTTCGTCGCTCGACGATATTCACTTGGTTTAATATAAATTTCTTCTATGAAAACATAGAATTGTTTTCCATGCACTAAATTAACCAAGAAATGTTGATATTGGATAGTATATTCAATAACTCAATCCGTTAAATTGATTTGAGTTTTGATGATTTCGTTTTACGATTTTTCGACTTTGGTATCTTTGACACGCCTTGATTCTATTCGTATTTTTCTCTTTGGTGTCACTTGAACCTTCGTCGTATTCTACGACTCCCGTGCTTTTTAATTTGAGGCCATTGTTGTTGTCGTTGTTATCCTCCCGCTCTTTTTGCTTATGCCAAAGGGGGAGAGATATAATAATAACGATGTGCCAAATGAAAATTTAAAGCATTTCTCCAAGAATCTAACTTGATGTGTTAGATTCAGGGGGAGTTAAGATATATAAATGGATTTTCAAATCCGATATTTCAATAACCTACGTTTGGTATTTCAATAATTCAATAATCGATTATCATTTAATATACTTCACTCGTCTGCTTGATGCGAATTATTTTTGTTTAAATTGGAATTAACGTGTCATCAATGCAGGGGGAGTAAGTAAATTTCATTTGAATTATTATTTTTGATTATTATTTATGTTGGTTTGTCATCACCAAAAAGGGGGAGAATGTTGGATATTGGACTCCCCGGATTTGGTTTTGGATGATGAACAAACATAAATATAATATGAACTAACACTTTGTGAGCGCAGTTATGGAGATCGTCGCCAAATTCACATGAATATCAATTACGACGTCTCAAGACTTCTCAAAGCACGTGATCGTATGCCTAAAGCTTCGTTGAAGCTTATGGACCTATTTAGAAGTCATGAAGATTCGATTGAAGCTATTGAAGACGGTATCGTCAAGTTTAATTTATAGTCTTTAAGCTTCTTTCGTAGAATGTTAAGCCTTGAGTAGGTCTTACGTTTTAATTCTTCATAACGCTCATATCTTAGCTGTAGGATCTGTGTAGAAGTCCATACAATTCTTCCCGAAGCATCGCGCTTCGATTCGGGACTTCTTGTGCATGTTAGTTGGTTCAAGAAGAAGAACTGACCGACTAGATGGTGATCTAGTCGGTCAGCCAAGCTTCTTGGACCGACTAGTTTCAGTCAGTTAATTCTTAGCTCTTTACTGTTTACAGTTAGTCGGTCTAAGTTGACTCACCGACCGACTAGTTTGTGAACTAGTCGGTCAGTGATGCTTCTGTGACCGACTAGTTGAGCTTTCCCTGAACATGCATATTTGAGCTTGAGCTACTGTTTATCTTTAGTCGGTCTGTGCTTATTGATCGACCGACTAGTTGGTGAATTAGTCGGTCAACTTTCCTTCTTGGACCGACTAGTTTAGTTTACTGTACATGCCAAATTTTTCACCATACTTACTGTTTATTGTTAGTCGGTCTATGTTCATTTGGTGACCGACTAGTTGGTGAATTAGTCGGTCAACATGTGTTCTTGGACCGACTAAGTCTAATTCTTCTCAGACTTCAGTTTTTATCTGTTAGTCGGTCCACGTTGAGTAACCGACCGACTAGTTGTGAAACTAGTCGGTCAGCCACTCTTCTTAGACCGACTAGTTCCTTAGTCTGTACTTTGATCTTTTCTCAGTTTACTCATTAGTCGGTTTACGTTAATTGACCGACCGACTAGTTGATGAACTAGTCGGTCGGTGGTTGTTCTTTGACCGACTAGTTGGGTTCAGAAAAGAGCAGTTGGAGCTTTAATTGAAACGTTTTTCTCTCTCTCTCTCTCCTCTATCCTATATATACTTGTTGGGCTGCATTCATTGCTGCCAAGGCTGATATTATTGCAAGTTTAGAGATCAAGAGACATCATTCCAAGTGCATTCAAAGCTCATTCTTTCCATTCAATAATCTCTCCTCACTCTTACTTCCAAAGAGAGATTCATTGAGTGTGAAGCCTTCCAAGCCAAGTGCTTGATTCTAGGTCACCAACATCCCCAAAGCTCTTCATCGCTGATCTACATCTTGGAGCTAGGGTTTGGTGCCACTTCTTCCCCAAAATCATCCTTGCCCTAATTCGTAAGCAATACTCAAGGCATAGGTATTTTGTTCGGTAAGAAGTTTTCTTATTTCATTTCATATTTGATTTGTAAGTTTCACTCTCGGTTGTGAGAGTGTGGTTGTGATCCCGGGTTGTGGGAGTCACAAATTACATTTTGTATGATTTGACTTGTGGAGGATTTTCACAAGTATTTCATAGTGGAAATCTTGAGTTAGGGTTTCTAACTCAAGTATCCGGAGGGGATCCGGGTGGTTGGGACGTAGGATCACCGGGAACAAGTCGGGGAGACTTGGGTGGATCCGAACCCATTAACATCTTTTGTTTGCATTGTTAATTTTGTTGTTGTCATTCAATTTAAGCTTCCGCAAATTGATTTGGTAGTTGTTTGCAATTTAATTTGGAATTATACTCCTTATTATTTTAAAGTACTATTCACCCCCCCTCTAGTACTTGTGCAGTAGCTGGTAGGGCATTACATGAATCACTCCACGAATCGGGGAAATCTTCAACAACACATGGTCGCCCGGCTGAAACTCCAAAGGACGACGTTTAGCATCCGCCCAATGCTTAAAACGGTCCTGAGCAATCCTCAACCTCTCCCGAATGTTCCTGACAACATCCACGACCTCCACAATCATCTCGGGTCCCAACAGCTCCAGATCACCAACGTCATCCCAACTCAACGACGATCAACATCTCCTCCCATAAAGAGCGGCGAAAGGCGCCATGCCAATACTCGCCTGGAAGCTATTGTTGTAAGAAAACTCCACCAGATGTAGATGGTCCTCCCACGAACCCTTGAAATCCAACATGCACGCCCTCAGCATGTCCTCCAAGATCTGAATCGTCCTCTCGGACTGGCCATCCGTCTGCGGATGGTACGCCGTGCTGAAACTCAGACGCGTACCCAAACTCTTCTGCAAACTCTACCAGAACTGAGATGTGAACCTCGTGTCCCTGTCCGACACGATACTCACGGGGACTCCGTGAAGTCGTACGACCTCCTGCACGATTCACGTTACATCACTATCCAAACTAGAAAAAGGAAATAAAAACGGAGAGTAAAAGAATTTACCTCCATATATCTCCTCGCTAGCGCCTCAGTGGACTGTCCCACTCGGAATGGAATAAAGTGCGCGGATTTGGTCAATCGATCTACGATCACCCAAATCGCGTCATTCGCAAAAATCCTGCTGTAATCTCCACTGCGAGGTCAAAATCATCACCGCTGGAAGCCTACTCAGCGCATCAGGAACCACGTTCACCTTGCCAGGGTGAAACTGCAAATCAATATCATAATCTGCCATGAGCTCCAACCATCGACGCTGTCGCATGTTGAGCTCCTTCTGAGTAAAAATATACTTCAAGCTTTTGTGATCGGTGAAAATTTTCACTTTCTCACTCAGCAGGAAGTGCCTCCAAATCTTAGGAGCAAACACAACGGCAGCCAACTCCAAATCATGCGTCTGGTAGTTCTTCTCATGAACCTTAAGCTGACAAGACGCATAAGCCACAACGTGCCCGTGCTGATGCAACACACAACCGAGACCCTTGCCAGAAGCATCGCAAAAGATCTCAAATCCACCGCTGCGATCGGGCACAACAAGAATTGGGGCAGTCGTCAAACGCTCTCTCAGAACACCAAAAGCACTCTCACAATCACCCGACCAAACAAAAGGCACATCCTTCCGCGTCAACCTGGTCATCGGCTCGGCAAAACGAGAAAAGTCCTTAATGAAACGCCGATAATAACCGGCAAGTCCAAGGAAACTCCGAATCCCAGACGCAGACGACGGAACAGGCCACTCTCTGATGGCCCTAATCTTCTCGGGATCCACTGAAATTCCATCTCCAGTCACCACATGCCCCAGAAAAGCAACTCGATCCAGCCAAAACTCGCACTTCGAAAACTTAGCATACAAACGATGCTTCCTCAGAATCTCCAACACCGTCCTCAAGTGCGAGGCATGCTCTTCCTCCGACCTCGAATAGATCAGAATGTCGTCAATAAAGATAATGACAAACTTATCCAAAAAGTCGTAGAAAACCAGGTTCATCAGATTCATGAAAACTGCGGGTGCGTTAGTTACACCGAAAGGCATAACCACAAACTCGTAGTGTCCATACTTCGTCCTGAACGCTGTTTTCGGAACATCTCCCTTCTTCACCTTCAACTGATGGTAACCACTTCTCAAATCCAACTTAGAAAACACCCTCGAACCTCCAAGCCGATCAAAAATATCATCGATGCGAGGCAACGGGTATTTATTCTTAATGGTCACCGCATTCAACTCCCGACAGTCCACGCACATGCGACGCGAACCATCCTTCTTCTTCACTGGCAGCACCGGTGCTCCCCACGGAGACACACTTGGGTTGATATAACCCTTCTGCAAAAGCTCATCCAACTGCTTCCGCAACTCTTCCAATTCTGCAGGTGCCATACGATACGGCGCCTTCGAAATCAGCTGCGCACCTGGAATAAGATCGATAGAAAATTCTAGAGCCCGATCAGGTAGCAAACCAGACATCTCCTCGGGGAAGACGTCGCCAAAATCACGCACCACAGCTGGCCACTCCAATTCCATCTGCATAGCCACAACCTCCACCGGTCTGGCCCGAAATCGGACATGACCAAGTGAACTGCTACCACGGCTGAACTCAAATACTGGATGTCCGGGATTCTCGAACACCACCTTCTTCCTCTGACAGTCGATCGTAGCATAGAAGCTCGCAAGCCAGTCCATACTAAGAACTGCATCATAGTTGATGATGTCGTGGACAATGAAATCAGCGAAAAGCTCATGTCCACAAACCACCAACGAGCAAGAATTGCAACCACGATGCACCGAGACCACGCCATTCCCTGTAACGATGTTCCAACTCTTGGGAAGAGGGGACGTCGACAAGGAATGCCTCTCCACGAAGCTCCGAGAAATAATGCACATCGATGCACCAGAGTCAAAGAGGACTCGTGCAGGAAATGTGCACACCAAAACCACACCTAACAAGCAATTAATAATCAAATCCTAGTCTAGCAAACAATCATGTTCAAGCAAACAACACAATCTAACAATCAAAACCAGCTAGGAAAGTAACAGCTAGATTGAGGATTACCTGCGATAACCTCATCCACAGCCTCGCTCTCCACAGCGGTCATCAGAAAAGCCTGCCTCCTCGGCGGAACAGCCTGCTGAAAAGCCTGCCTCTGCGGAACAAGAGCTGCTCCACGTCCAGCAGGAACAGACGCTCGTTGCTGCAACGGCTGTGCTGCAACAGGTGCCCTCCGCAGCTGATTCGCATGCCGACAATCCTTCGCGACATGGGAAGCATCACCACAAACCAAACACTGGCCCAGAAACTTCCTACACTGATCCTTGATGTGGCCAGGCTTACCGCAGAAATGGCAAGTCTTCAGAACAGGCCCTCCTGGCCTCTTGAACTGAGCTGGCTGATTAGGCTTGAAACCAGGCCTAACCACCGCCCTGGCCTGCTCCATAGGCCTCTTCCCAGCACCAGAAACATGTCCTCTCCTCTGACTCAGGTTCAGCTCCTGCCTCCTCGCAGCGACCAGAATCTTCTGATAAGAGTCCAGATCAGAGGAAGACACAAAACTCTGGAGCTCCAAAGCAAGTCCCTGCAGGAACCTCTGAGCCCTCTCATCAGCATCCTGCACCATCTTCGGTGCGAACCGACTCAGCCTAGTGAACTCTTGGTGGTACAGGTCCACCGTCAAGCTCCCTTGCTTCAGATTAATGAAGCGCTGCAGCATCTCGTTCCTGGCAGCCTTCGGAAAGAACTCCCCATCGAACCTGGACTTAAAGGTAGTCCAAGCTATCGGCTCCACCAACATCTTCTCTTCCGCATCCCACCAGTTCCGAGCATTATCATTGAGTTGCCTCTTCGCCAAATCAACCCATCCAGCCGGGGTGATCTTGGCCATCTTCAAATTATCCTCAATGTTCCGAATCCACTCATCGGCAGCCAGAGGACCCTCAGACCCATCAAAATATGCGGGACCCAACTCCCGAAATTGCTTCGCTCCCGGTTCGGAGCGAGGAACATCCGGAAGTGCCCGGGCAGCTCGAGCAAGTGGAGCATTCTGGACTTACAGGAGCACGCCCTGCTGCACTTGCATCATCTGGAGCATCATCCGCATCATCTCTCCGTTGGTGGGTTCTCGCTCAGGCTCCTCATCACGAGGGAGCGCACCACTACCCCCACCACGGGTGAATCGTCTTCCTGCCATCTAGTGACACAGAAAACAAAACATATTAGACTCATAGCTTATGACTCGGACGTCGAACTTAGTTTATTGGACGTTCAAATATTATTATCGTTATTCCGATAATCGCAGTTACAGAAGATGACCTGCATGTGCCACCAACAAAACCTGTCACGCCCCGCTTCCCTAAAATGGAGGCGAGACGTGAAAAGGTCCGCACGAGAGTGGAGCGGTGAAACCCCAAACCCGATAAGCGTCAATAAAACGTAAGCAGGTCCCTGTAACTACAAACGGAACAACAATAATAACACAAGGAGAGACAGAAAGAAAGTCCTCATATCTCATAAATTGTCCAACATGAAAATAAGTTCAACATCCAGAAAAGCCACCAGGCTAAAAGAAAGAGTCTAGAGGCCCAGAACAAGGCCAACAAAAGCAACAACGTAACAAAGTATAGGTGCTACGCACCAACAACAAAACGGCAGTCTAAACAAAAGGAAAACACAACAAAGACACTAGGACTGGTCCCCAGTGTCCACGTACTCTCCGTCAAACACAAGCTCGGGCTCGACGTCAGCAAACACCTCGTCCTCAACAAGGTACTCAGGCTCGGGATCTAACATGTGTCACCCAAAAGAGTAAAGGGGCACATGTCAGCAAGTCTAAAAGACTTGGGCAAGGAAACTGAAAGTAAGGCAATTAGCAACCTAGCAGTTATAGTATGCATGACATGACAGTTATAACATGAGTGCACAAGCAAGGCATGGCGAGACAATAAGTACAAGAGAACAATTATCGGGACAAGACAAGAGTAGCCAAGCTACTAACAATCTCAATCAATTCACTAGTCACGTTTCAAGTTGTTTTGTAGATGTTTACGCCTTACAGCTGAATGGTTTGACATTCACACTGACTGGCCGCTTAACAACTACCCCAAACCCAGAGTTTACGCCTTACCACTGCAGTTGCTGATCGGGCAGACTCCCAGTTGATTGGCCGCTTAACTCTTACCCCCAATACCCACATGTAATCGAGCCAGGGTCCCCGCACACGAGCTCAGTAAATGAGCCAGGGTTGCCCCGCACAGGAGCTCGCATTCTAGTTCACGATTC
Source organism: Scilla litardierei (assembly GCA_030789695.1). Lineage (NCBI taxonomy): Eukaryota > Viridiplantae > Streptophyta > Magnoliopsida > Asparagales > Asparagaceae > Scilla > Scilla litardierei. Next base: position 8,687,737 of record CM061137.1, on the reverse strand, counting down.
ATAAACAATTGGCGTAGGGGTGCACCTAGCCGGAAACAAGCAATTCGGGCATTGGCTATCAACCAACACATGGCCCGCTTCTGGAACACGAGCCAGGAACACAAGCATTGTAGCGAAGCTACGCATTCACGGAAACACTTAAAGAATGCAATGACATGACAATTAATTTGCGTACCGTTAATAGAAATTAAACATGACATGGTAATTGTGCAACATGATATATGTCGGAACTAGCTTCGTTGTCAAGCTAGTTCCCCAATTTGCGCCTAGGCGAGTATCATTTCGTCGCCTAGCCTCTTTTACGCCTACAACAAGCAAATGGCCTAAAACATGGCCTAAACCCTAAGTGGCAATTTTCACTTGCCTAGCACCGGGGATGACGATCACGAAGGTTCGTCTCACGGATGCTAATCTACGGGGGAGTCGCTGTTATGGAGAAACAACCATCAAAACAACATTTATTCATTAGGGTTTCATAAAAAACACAACGGGTTATGAAAACATCAAGAGATCAATTTCTTACCGTGAGGAGGCGGAAGAAACACTCCGGAGAACCTAGGGACCAGATCTGGAAACGAATGGAGAAGTTTGGAGAACTAGGGTTTTAGGTCGTGAGGGAGAAGAAGAAATCGTTTGGGAGGGGTTTAAATAGGATGGGCTGGCGGCTGCCCAGAAATTAGGGTTTTAACACAGATTAGTCGGTCAAAGAGCAACCACTGACCGACTAGTTTGGCAACTAGTCGGTCGGTTGACCAACGCAGACCGACTAAGTGTAAACAGTAACTCCTGTACAGAATTAGGATTTAGATTTAGTCGGTCGAAGAATAACTACTGGCCGACTAGTTTGACATCTAGTCGGTTGAGAGATGAACTTAGACCGACTAAGAATGAACAGTACTGATACCAAAAATTAGTTGAAGAGTTAGTCGGTTAAAGAAGCATTGCTGACCGACTAGTTTGCAACCTAGTCGATCAACCAACGTTCTTAGACCGACTAACGATAAACAATAACTCCTGAGAAATTTAGAAAGCCAACTAGTCGGTTCAAGAAGGATTGCCGACCGACTGGATCGTCATCTAGTCGGTCGGTGCCCCTTCTTACACCGGCTAATTAGCATCAAAAGTTCCGATATGGAGCGCGGAGCTCCGGGATCGATTCATAAGACTCCTAGGCTTGATCTAATAGTAAGATATGACCGATACGAAGCCCGTTACGAATGACTTACTCCGGAATCGACGATCCTAAGGAAGAAACGAGGAAACACGACGAAACGATCGAAAATGAAAGTTACGGAGACGATAACCACATATAAGGAGAAAATCCACCAAAACATATAATATAATATAATAAATCCAGACACATGAAAACCAGTCGTTACAAACGTATACATATGGTAGTACACTTTATGGATGTACAAAAAGACCACTTCCGTTTGCTGGAAGATGTGGAGTATATAATCGGTTCTGAATACCCTTATGTAAGTGCAATCAAGCACTCCTGGCTAACTGCACGCGTCCCGATATACCAGTTGCAGTAACCTCACTAGCCAGAGATAGCTAGGCACCTGAAAAGGGCCGTTAGATCGGAGTTAAGCATCTTCTGCGCTTCCTCCAAGGGTCGAAAGATTTGGTCTTACATTATAAGTATCATCCTCCATGTGTATGCAAATGTAGATTACAGGTCCGATCCCTATACTTAGAAATCACAGACTGGGTACCCAAAGCGGGATGGCCATCTACTGTAGATCTGCAAATCAAATTATGAAGGCAACATCAACCTATCATTCCGAGATCCTTACCATTCCAGAAACATACCAATGGTGTATTTGATGGCGCCTGGTAGTACATCACATCCCAGTGACGACTGGGATAGAGGCTGGTATTGTAGAGCTGACCACATAGTCTGAAGACCAGCTTACCCCACTTTAATGAGACCACACCAGAGGCGATGAAACTAAGCACACCTCTCCAGAGTTCTTGGAGTTAGCAGCTGCTTAATAGTGGTGATATTTGTAATCTATGTATATTTTCGAAATGTTATAAAAGGAGTGATGAGATACGCCTAAGAGATCTGAAAGCCTAAGGGCTTTTACAGATCAGGGGGAGTTGAGGGAATTTGTACTCTTTTTCCTTAGCTATGGGTTTTCCCACAGGGTTTTCCATAGCCAACGGTTTTAACGAGGCAAATCATATCAACTCAAGATTCTGAAGTATCTACCCATTTGTGACGCTCAGAATCCCGAAGTGTTCATGAGCAGAGTTGCTGTACAGATTACGGGGAGTTAGAGAGCGTTTGTACTCTTTTTCCTTAACTACGGTTTTTCCCACAGGGTTTTCCATAGCTAAAGGTTTTAACGAGGCAAACCTCGCCAACTCAGGATCCCGAAGTATCCACCCCATGTGAGACTCCTACTGCACTCAGAATCCTGAATTATTCATGAGGAGAGTCCACACCTATGGCTGGATAAGGGGGAGTGGTGTGAATGGATATAGATGAGTTGGTTAGGATCACGGCTTATCTTATAGATAAGACCGTATCTATTGTATCTTATCTTTGTACGCTCCTCCTCTGCTATAAAGAGCTCGGGGTTCCTCTCCCAGATGATGATTCATAACACAAATACAATTTTCCCTTCCAAAATTTCATTTATGTGCTTCAAATCTTTGTCAAATTTTCATAGATGTGCAATATTTGAAGATGAATCAAAATCTTACAACATATTTCATAAAAATATTTCTTATTTAGAAGGATGGAAAAATCGTACAGTGAGAGAAATTGATCTAAACTGAAGTCCGATGATTTTTGACTGAAATATGTTGATTTTTTTGCTTTGCTTTGCTTTTTCAAGCTGTCGGCGGAGCTGCTTATGTTTTAGATCTGCGGATTTGCGAAATGGGAAGAAGAGGACCGCAGGTCGCAGCCTTATAGTTTCAATCTGCATGTGACTCATGTCACGGGCCCTACAAGTGGGGACCATAATGGCCGTACTTGCCAAGAAGTTGCCGCACTTGACAAGTGCGGCAAACTCAAAATCACATTGTAAGCGACGAGGGGCGCCCTGGCAGCATCCCTTGTCACTGGCGTGGCAAAAAATGGTCGAAATCCCTAATTATGTTTGGGTTGAATTTTATAATTATTTTTAATTTTTGTGTAAAACCCAAAAATTGTCCCCCAAAAAATGTATCTTCAAACGGCCAATATAATCATCCATCTATTATACATTTGACTGTTATGAATAGGACCCATTGGGCCTATTGGGTATCCACCCACATGAGTACCCATTATGAATACTATATAAAGGAGGCTAGGGGTTTCCTAGCCTCAACCCTTCTCCAAATCCTTTTCTCGTTCATAACACGTTATCAGCACGATCACGCTCGTTGGAGGAGACGGCGGCTCGCGGGAAAGGAGATCCACAAATCGCTCAGAAAAAGAAGATCGTAATCTTCTCAACGGGGAGCGAAAAGGGCATCCTTCACCAACCGTCGCCTAGATTCCTCGTCGAATCTAGAGGTAAAAATCCAAACTTTTTAGATCTAAACTTGCTTTTCTCATTAGATCTGCATGTTTTAGGATCAAAAAGTTTACAAACTGGGTTAAATTCAACATTTTTAATAAGATCTGCATGTTTAAAACAATAAAAACTTGTTTTTTAGCAATCAAATTTGTTGAAAAATCCGATTTTTACCTCCCCCGCTTTTGATCCAAAAATAAAAATCCGCACGCCCGTAGGGCGGAACGGCGGCGCGCCCTTTGCGCCGCCGTCGGAGAACAATCGCCGCGGCCTGAAGCCGCGGCCAGCAGCCGCGGCCTCAGACCGCGGCAGCCGCGGCCTGACGCCGCGGCCCTGTGCCGCGGCCAGTCGCCGCGGCCTGCAGGTCGTGGCCCGCCGCCGCGGCCTGTCGCCGCCACGACGGTCGCGCCCTACGCGGCCAGCCGTCGCGGCGACACGCCGCGGGCCCCCCTAGGGTTTCCCGAAACCCTAACCCTAACGGGCCTTTTTCCGGGGGAGGCCCAACATTAACCCTAATGGGTTGTTTTCATGGCCCAAAAGGCCAGAAAATTAGCCCATTCACATAAATTATTTTATTTATTTTTGGCCCTAAAAAGCCCAAAATATTTAAAAAGAAATCTTTAAAAGGGTTGAAAGCGTCAAAATAAAACATTATATTATGGATCAAAAAGGCAAAAAGTTTTACAAAAAAAAATGTTTTTTGCACGACACACACAATTTTTAAATTACTTTAAATGCCTGTGTCTTTTGATTATCTGCGTAGTTGTATGTCGCAAAAATATTATCTGCGTGGATGTGCAAATATTAGGTTATGTTTTTAGGGATCAGCCAGGTTTCCGACACCGTTTTAAATTCCCGCAATTTTTCTTCTTTTTTGAGAGAAATTTTGTATGTGAGGATAAAAATGTAAAAAAGAAAACCGAAGGACACCAAGAAGAAGCTGAAGGCGTTCGCACAACGGAGATAGGGGCTTCTCTCTGAAGTTCCCGAGTTGTACTTTATTTTTTCATGCATTCATTTTTGATGTAACTTCGGACTGTACTTCTTTTATTTTTCGGTGTCGGCTGGCTGATCCCCATAGTCCTAAGTCCTTTTCTTTCTGTTTCATTGCTTATGCATTAACTGCGTGGTTGTTAATTAGTTTTAATACCATGTTAATGTTACAATGAAACTGTCAAAAAGCATGCTAAAATCACTTTAATATAGTTCAACGCCTATTGCTAGACTATATACATGCGATAAGTTTTCTTTAAAAAATGCCTGCAGCATATAAATAGCATGTGTACATCATACTTGTTTCATTCAAATGTACATAATCTTTAGTTTACAAACTTTACATTATATGTACGATGGGCTCATGATATGACGATATTTATGACAATAAGACAATAATGATTTCAAAAAGTTTAAAATCATATCCTCTTTATGAACCTGAAGTTTCAAAATCAAATCAAAAGTCAACACTCTCACTCCCTAATAAAATAAATATGATGGTTTATGCGAAAATTAAAATTGCTATCTTTATAAAAGATGCATACTTTGCGGTAAACAGATATATAAGATCTATGATCTATATAATCCAATATGGACACCAGAAGTTTTCCATAATACCGCTAAACTCTTTAAAAGAGTTCTCTCCTTTATTCTTACAAGGAAAGATTTTTTTCTAGCCTTGAATATAAGCATACGCCTGAAGTCGTGGCTTAATGAATAAGTGAGAAATACATTACGCACCCACGTATTTATTCCCCTCTGAGCATGGTAAACTATCCACATAAAATTTGAACAACTCAAGTAAAAGGCCTGAAGCTATACTCGAGCATTCAAATAGACTTTTTCAAAAAGTCCCTTATTAAAGTGGAAGTATAAATAATTTGCTCAAACCCCTGCTTATGTCTCCTTAGCAAGACTAATTTTCATTGTCCTTTATAAATAAGGAATATTGAAATCAGGGGAAGTTCAGGATCAAACATGACCTGAAATAAAAATAAGGAAAACTCAAAACAGGGGAAGTCTTGGATTAAATGGGAAAGTGAAGATACGATATACCTCGACATGGAGTAAGCAATGGCAAGCCAAAATCAGACCGGAAGTTCTGATAAGAGCCATAATGTTTTTGCAAACATGAAAGTGCATTAACTTATGCCATATAAAAATACATACATATCTAGTCAAACGACGAAAGTCTAATTGACCTTATGTATATTTAGCTACTCCCCGAGGACAAATAAACTTTGAAATCAAAAAATTATCTGTTGTCATAACATAAGTCTTAAATGAGCATAATTATTGTTGTATGTTTTCAAGAGCACACATCACACTATGTCACTTGTTGACTTATCATCAGTATTATTCTCTTGTAGTCTTAATACATTTTATTTTACTGCGTATGTTTTGCTATCTTGAATACCCCTAAAAAAATAAAATGAGGATGCCATATACTCTCTGAAACTTATACAGTTTCAAAAAGGATATTCGTCAAAACGAAATCCCTAATGACTCAAGAAATAAATGAAGCCTGAAGCTTTGTCCCAAAATGATCCGCACAATAGTCAAAGTGAAGATGTAATCCTTCACAGTTTGAACACAGTTCAACTATTACCGGACAAAATTAACTTGAGCATTTTTAATGGACTTTTCAAAAGTGCCACATAAATTCAAAAGAGGAATTATTTTGGAACACCAGAAGTGTCCAGAATCGACCAACTATGGATCGATATCACCCTGGAGTGATGATGCAAGACATCATCAACCAGAAGAACCCGGAGATTCTTCAAAAAGTGTGAAATTTTCATTGTCCTATTCAAAAGGGACAAATGATAATGAGATCATCTCCATTCACATGGACATTGACTCTCCCTACTTCCTCAAATGAATTTAAGATGATATACTATCATCATTAAAGATAATGAAGACCTTTAGGTCTCTTGAGAGTATTTAAGGGATATAAATAGGCTTCGTCCACTCCCTTAACCGGACTGATGATGTACCCTTGGTGTACTCATCAATATATCCTCTAAATAAATGGTCATTATCCAACCACATTCTTTTATTAAAGGGTGGTAACTTTGGATAACACTGGGAAATTTAAATGTTTTACAACTGGAAAAATAAACGAACACCCTGAAGCTTGTGTTCACACCCAAGTATGGGTAAGATAAATCATTAAAATGATTTAAATGGATTTCTTATCCATTAAAAATCCAGTTGTAGGTGACCACATGGGAACATGCAATTACATTGCAAACCATCAAAACGCATTCTTAGAACCTATTTATATGAGTCTGATCACCTCATATAAACAGTTTTCCGAAAACCCCTGACGGGGGAAGCGTTTAGAGCACATCTTATAGATTGTGCCATGATGAGTAGACACCCCCCATATCACCACTATAGACCATCAAAATGCAGAACTATTTATCGGAAGTAAATATCCCAGATAAATAGAGTCTGAGCACTCTGAACAGGGGAAGCATTTAAATTCATTTCTCCAAAGACGTGCATTGATGATCCTATTTTAAAGCTTTGATGAGATCCTGAAGATCCCTCACAACTTTAATGTCCCAGAATCAGTTTCAACAGAAATACTACAATCATCCATGAGCCTAAAGCTCAAATGACCATTTAAATCATTAATACCTATGATCTGGTTATCATGAATTGTGATGAGATCCTGAAGATCCACACTTATGAAACTGTTAAAACAGTTATCAGACATAGTTACTGACAATATAGATATTGTCAAAACTTTCACATCACTGCTACTAAAAATCCAGCTAGGATTGACATACCGAATATATTGGATGCAATCCACCAGTAGCAGAAGTGGATATCCTCAATGGATGAGAGGACATACCACTAGGCTCCAAAAAGAGAGATCTACTCCTGGAGACCGAAAAAACAATACCACCACAGGAAAGTGAGCTCAAATCCAGAACCTTATTGCAACCTGGTTGCTAAGGACCAATTCTGGATCTGTCCATATTCTTTACCCGTCCCAGAACCTTCACTTCTTTAACGCGTCGTGAAGGAGACACCTATGGGAGAAATCAAATGATTATAGTACGTACGGGGTGAGTTTTGGACAAGAAAGAACACCTTTTGTCGACAAATTCTCTCATATTTCATTTTGCCAGTTAAATATAAAATATCGTTTCCACAACTCTGCTTTGCCTGAAGCAAAGATAGAGATTTGGCCAAATTATAATAATGTGGAATGAGGCAATAATAAGGTGAGCTGGACTCACTTATGAAATATGAGGTGTTGGACCTGAAGTCCTGGTATCAAAAATGATATCAAATCCTGTGGGATAACTGAGTATTGAAGGAGAATTAAAATAAAATCGTTAACTATAAGCATTTTAATTTGCTATAGTTTTAGAGGTATAAATCGCTCAAACCAGGAAGTAATCAAGTAAGATGAGCTGAACTCACTTACAAGATGAATCTGATGCATCGACTGGTTTATGTCAAGGCGTAACCCAACGAATGGCAAAAGAGGGAATTTTTGGTTGATGTTGCTATTGGATGTGACAACATCACCGATATAAAATTTCTTCAACTGCATGTACAAATTTCTTTACTTTCCTTTCTTTTTGGGACACATATTAATAATATGGTTAAAGGAAAGACAACCTAGACAAAGATCCTTAAAGGACTCATACTAAAAGGTTGTTGTTTGCACCTCTTAAAAACAGTATTGTTCTTAAGAGAGCAAATTAAAAGATTTGAGATTATTTTAATAACTCAAAATATTATCGGATCTCCTGAAGAGAAATTACCGAAATATATGTTAAAGCCTATCTATCAGATATGATATGATATGAAAGCCCTAGCTAGGCATAAATTCTAGGCTTACAGAACTTTAATCATCCTGAAGATGAACCATCATCCTGAAGATGAACTATTATCCTGGAAATGAACTAACATCCTGAAGATGACGTTAATAAATCATCCCGAAGATGTAAACTTCATACAATGATGATTGATGAAGAAACATTAATTTCATTCTCCACCAAATACACCTATTTGGTTGTATGGATATACATTAAAAGACCCCTTTCCGTTAGCTGGAAGAGGGGAAGAATATATATGGTCCGGAAGTACCTTAAGTGTCTTTGAAACACTCTTTTACCTGGCCAACTGCATGCGTCTCTTTTGAGCGTTAGCAGTATAGCTATTAGCCAGGTACAGTGCAGTGCCCCCAGCGCACCACTGGACCAGAGATATGTAGCTTCTGCGCTATCTCCAAGGGTCGAGGAAAAATCCTCTATGTTAAATGTATTTGCATATGCAGGTTACAGATCATCGCGATGAATGGAATAAAAGGGACGTCCACCTCCTGAAGATCTACACAGAATCCTTCCCAGTCTACATCCTTCCACCATTCCGAGAAGCCCATCACCCAAGGAGCAGTTCAAGAACATACAATGCCAGGTCCTGAAGTACCTCGTAGACAATGACGATTGAGACGTGGAGCTGTCTACCAAGTTTGCTAGCGCTCCTTTAGTTTCAGCTAATGCCTTATATGAGTGAAACTTGTATAGATGAGTGATGCTTGTACTTTACTTTTGCTTTCGGAATGTTGTAGATGAGATGGATGTATAGACACATAGGAGATAAATGTATAGATATATAGGAGATCTGCAAGCCTGAAGCTTGATCAGATTAGGGGGAGTCAACTGTAGAGTTGTACTCTTTTTCATTGGCTAGTGGTTTTTCCCACAGGGTTTTCCATAGTCAAGGTTTTAATGAGGCAACCACATTGACTCTGGATCCAGAAGTATCCACCCCTCGACACATCCCCAAATCAGGGGAAGTTATGGAGTGCTGTACTCTTTTCCCTTCGCTATTGGTTTTTCCCACAGGGTTTTCCATATCTAAGGGTTTTTAACGAGGCAGTTACCCTTAACTTGGATCCAGAAGTATCCACCCCTTAAGATACTCAGTAGTACTAATGAATCATTCAGTATTCATAAAGTCGAGTATACCACGTTGGTTGGATAAGGGGAAGTGTTATGAATAGGACCCATTGGGCCTATTGGGTATCCACCCACATGAGTACCCATTATGAATACTATATAAAGGAGGCTAGGGGTTTACTAGCCTCAACCCTTCTCCAAATCCTTTTCTCGTTCATAACATTGACAACTTTTTTTGAATTATAGGGCTGACTAGGATAAAATAAAGAATGGCTGGGATTTGATCTTGTAAATCAATGGTTGCGATTGGATTTTGTAAAAGTTCTAGTGTGAAAACTTAAATTTTGGGGAGAAAAGTGTATTCGAAACCTAAACCTTGAAATTAAAAGTGTATTGGAAAAAATTGTGAAGATTAAATTTTAGAGGGAAAAATGTCTTGGGAACCAAAAGTTTGAAATTAAAAGTGCATTGGGAAAAATTATGGAGAAATATGAGCCAGTAAATTAAACAAAGTAGAAAAATTAGCGTAAAAAAATTTAGCGGAACAACAAACTAGCATAAAAAAATTAAGTTAATACAATAACCGAAAAATACACTGAGGTTTGTTGTTCCGCGCCGAGGGCGCCCGCTAAATTTTTTTTACGCTAATTTGTTGTTCGGCGCCAAAGGCACCCGCGCCGAATTTGTTGTTCTGCGTCGAATGCGCTCGTTCGTTGTTCTGCGCCAACAAACGGCGCCAGCGCAATTTGTTTACGCTAATTTGTTGTTCAGCGCCAAAGGCGCCTGCGCCAAATTTGTTGTTCCGCGCCGAATGCGCTCGCGCGGTTTTCTGCGCCAAAAGCGCTTGCGCGTTGTTCCGCGCCGAACGCACCCGCACCGAATTTGTTGTTTCGCGCAGAAGGTGCCCGCTCTGTATTTGTTGTTCCGCACAAAAGGCGCCGACGGCGAAGATTTTCGTGCCGTTAAATATTTTTACGTTAATTTGTTGTTCTTTTAAATTAAATCTTTACTTTGAAAATAATTTTTTGGAAAGAAAGATTTCGTTGGGAAAATTCTTGAATAATACGTGGCGTTATGAGTAGTTTATCCATAAAAAGAAACGAAATAAGACGAGGAGTTACAGAAAACGGAAACACACCGATCCTGTCGCCTCAACGGTTCATCTTCCCCCAAAGAACAACAGAAGACAACGATCGCTGATTCGCTGTCTGTAATTCGCCTCCGCATCTGTAAGATGAGCTGAACTCACTTACAAGATGAATCTGATGCATCGACTGGTTTATGTCAAGGCGTAACCCAACGAATGGCAAAAGAGGGAATTTTTGGTTGATGTTGCTATTGGATGTGACAACATCACCGATATAAAATTTCTTCAACTGCATGTACAAATTTCTTTACTTTCCTTTCTTTTTGGGACACATATTAATAATATGGTTAAAGGAAAGACAACCTAGACAAAGATCCTTAAAGGACTCATACTAAAAGGTTGTTGTTTGCACCTCTTAAAAACAGTATTGTTCTTAAGAGAGCAAATTAAAAGATTTGAGATTATTTTAATAACTCAAAATATTATCGGATCTCCTGAAGAGAAATTACCGAAATATATGTTAAAGCCTATCTATCAGATATGATATGATATGAAAGCCCTAGCTAGGCATAAATTCTAGGCTTACAGAACTTTAATCATCCTGAAGATGAACCATCATCCTGACGATGAACTATTATCCTGGAAATGAACTAACATCCTGAAGATGACGTTAATAAATCATCCCGAAGATGTAAACTTCATACAATGATGATTGATGAAGAAACATTAATTTCATTCTCCACCAAATACACCTATTTGGTTGTATGGATATACATTAAAAGACCCCTTTCCGTTAGCTGGAAGAGGGGAAGAATATATATGGTCCGGAAGTACCTTAAGTGTCTTTGAAACACTCTTTTACCTGGCCAACTGCATGCGTCTCTTTTGAGCGTTAGCAGTATAGCTATTAGCCAGGTACAGTGCAGTGCCCCCAGCGCACCACTGGACCAGAGATATGTAGCTTCTGCGCTATCTCCAAGGGTCGAGGAAAAATCCTCTATGTTAAATGTATTTGCATATGCAGGTTACAGATCATCGCGATGAATGGAATAAAAGGGACGTCCACCTCCTGAAGATCTACACAGAATCCTTCCCAGTCTACATCCTTCCACCATTCCGAGAAGCCCATCACCCAAGGAGCAGTTCAAGAACATACAATGCCAGGTCCTGAAGTACCTCGTAGACAATGACGATTGAGACGTGGAGCTGTCTACCAAGTTTGCTAGCGCTCCTTTAGTTTCAGCTAATGCCTTATATGAGTGAAACTTGTATAGATGAGTGATGCTTGTACTTTACTTTTGCTTTCGGAATGTTATAGATGAGATGGATGTATAGACACATAGGAGATAAATGTATAGATATATAGGAGATCTGTAAGCCTGAAGCTTGATCAGATTAGGGGGAGTCAACTGTAGAGTTGTACTCTTTTTCATTGGCTAGTGGTTTTTCCCACAGGGTTTTCCATAGTCAAGGTTTTAATGAGGCAACCACATTGACTCTGGATCCAGAAGTATCCACCCCTCGACACATCCCCAAATCAGGGGAAGTTATGGAGTGCTGTACTCTTTTCCCTTCGCTATTGGTTTTTCCCACATGGTTTTCCATAGCTAAGGGTTTTTAACGAGGCAGTTACCCTTAACTTGGATCCAGAAGTATCCACCCCTTAAGATACTCAGTAGTACTAATGAATCATTCAGTATTCATAAAGTCGAGTATACCACGTTGGTTGGATAAGGGGAAGTGTTATGAATAGGACCCATTGGGCCTATTGGGTATCCACCCACATGAGTACCCATTATGAATACTATATAAAGGAGGCTAGGGGTTTCCTAGCCTCAACCCTTCTCCAAATCCTTTTCTCGTTCATAACATTGACAACTTTTTTTGAATTATAGGGCTGACTAGGATAAAATAAAGAATGGCTGGGATTTGATCTTGTAAATCAATGGTTGCGATTGGATTTTGTAAAAGTTCTAGTGTGAAAACTTAAATTTTGGGGAGAAAAGTGTATTCGAAACCTAAACCTTGAAATTAAAAGTGTATTGGAAAAAATTGTGAAGATTAAATTTTAGAGGGAAAAATGTCTTGGGAACCAAAAGTTTGAAATTAAAAGTGCATTGGGAAAAATTATGGAGAAATATGAGCCAGTAAATTAAACAAAGTAGAAAAATTAGCGTAAAAAAATTTAGCGGAACAACAAACTAGCATAAAAAAATTAAGTTAATACAATAACCGAAAAATACCCTGAGGTTTGTTGTTCCGCGCCGAGGGCGCCCGCTAAATTTTTTTTACGCTAATTTGTTGTTCGGCGCCAAAGGCACCCGCGCCGAATTTGTTGTTCTGCGTCGAATGCGCTCGTTCGTTGTTCTGCGCCAACAAACGGCGCCAGCGCAATTTGTTTACGCTAATTTGTTGTTCAGCGCCAAAGGCGCCTGCGCCAAATTTGTTGTTCCGCGCCGAATGCGCTCGCGCGGTTTTCTGCGCCAAAAGCGCTTGCGCGTTGTTCCGCGCCGAACGCACCCGCACCGAATTTGTTGTTTCGCGCAGAAGGTGCCCGCTCTGTATTTGTTGTTCCGCACAAAAGGCGCCGACGGCGAAGATTTTCGTGCCGTTAAATATTTTTACGTTAATTTGTTGTACTTTTAAATTAAATCTTTACTTTGAAAATAATTTTTTGGAAAGAAAGATTTCAGTTGGGAAAATTCTTGAATAATACGTGGCGTTATGAGTAGTTTATCCATAAAAAGAAACGAAATAAGACGAGGAGTTACAGAAAACGGAAACACACCGATCCTGTCGCCTCAACGGTTCATCTTCCCCCAAAGAACAACAGAAGACAACGATCGCTGATTCGCTGTCTGTAATTCGCCTCCGCATCTGCCGCTGCCGGAGTCGCCGGAGTCGCCGGAGCGGCGTCATGTGAGACTCACGTGAAGTAAAGAACCAGCGGTGTAGAAAAGAAGAAGAAGAAAGGGGACATTAAAAAAATAAAAAACTAAAATCCCTAATTGGAGCACCGCCGGTTCTTGAACTAGGCCGAGCAATCAAATCTCTTGCCGAGGTCTCTGCTTTGGTGAGATTTGATGGGAATTAAATGCATTTCGGTTGCATTTTGTTGTAATTGGGTTGATATTTATGTAATGATGCGATCTATCAGTTTCGTGATTTCTTTACCTTAATGTAGCGTGTTCTTTCTCTAATGGTGTGTACATTTGGTCGTGAGAGGATGGCTTACATGGCAAGGCTGCTTGAAGCTGGAGAATTTCCAGAGAAATCCTCAGGTATTTCTGGAATTCATTGGATTGCTAAGCTTTTTGTATAGATCAAGATGTTGACTGCGAGAAATATGAAGATTGATGATACCGTGTTCCCTAATATTATTCAAATTTGTGTTATTGTGAAACACACACACAATTTATGTTGAAAAGCACAATCAAAACTAACATGCATCTAAAGTGTAGAGGTCATAAAAAGCCTTGTAAACTTTTTAAGGTAATTTTGTTCTTCACAAATCCACTGTTCACTGAAGATTTGAACTACTAACTTCTTGTTGGACTATTCATATATGAGTATAATCCTACATTGGAGAAAACTAGAAAGAGTGATGGGCTTTAATAGGAATGACAGACTTGCGGCCAAGGCATGATATCTTAAGATTTTGACTTATATTGGTTCTCAGTTTCTCTTTTGAGGCAAGGTTTATTTCTTCCGAGGCCCATAGATCTCCTATCAGGCTAATTGTGGAATCAGAGTTCAGTTACATTTACCTATACTCATATGTTCATTTGTGAATATATGAATATAATTCCACATCAGGAGGAAAAAAAGAAGGAAATGGCGATATACTTAAAAGAAAGTTGGGACTAAGACTTGATACCTAAACATTTAAGTTCAAATCAAGGAATGAGATTTCGGTTGAAACCATTTAATTTAGGCTAAAACCATTTAATTTCGGTTATTTTGTTTTGGTTTTGAAGGGGGATGATATGCAACTGATATGGAAATTAGGTTTTGGTCGGTTTCGGTCACTTTCGATCAGTTTAATTGATACCAATAGGTTTTGATTAAAACCTCACTCATAACAATGAAATATGGGTTTAAGTTGTTAAGAATTGCGATACAAACACATAAGAGTTTGAATCCAGATTGGATTCAAAAGTTAGATTCAGGTTAGAATTTTTTGACTAAAGGAATTGGATCCAGGATGAAAGTCCTATTGTTTTAGGATTATGGGTTACAACTAAGCTAGAGTTGTATTAGAATATATTTCTTTGTATTAAAATTATGCTAGATAGGAATTTCTTGTACAATTATATATATCTATCTCATTGTTAGATGAGATGTAGCTTGGCTTGGCTTTAACTTTGGAGGCATGTAAGTCATATGATAGAGATTGTGTGTATGTGGAAAATGAGAGAGATTATGATGTGAAAGATGGTGGGATAGAAATATGATTCTATTAGATAATTGGGGGGAATACAAAATAGGGGCCTCAATTAGAGAGGATGGCCACTCTCCAAGGATCTTGACTAATTTTCTACTTTTAACTCTTACTTCTAAACTATAGTTTTCTTTTCCATTCTCCTCATATCATAAGACTAACACATTGGGTTGGTTTGACCCTATTTACAAAATTGCCCCTTGGGCACCAAGTTACAAAAATTGCTATACGGGCCCAATAACTACAAAATTGCCACTATCGTGGCTACAATTCTCATTTCCAATATTACTCCGTCTCCGAAAAATCACATTGTTTTCAAGGTGGTGCATGAAGTCCACGAGCGCGCTTTTCCGAGTGTTCGAGTATGTCTCCTCACCTCCTCTTGGATCAAAAGGCCACCCACGAGCTCCGTCTTCCTCGAAATGTTGCTGCAGGAGTGGGAGCGTGTTCGCGACGAGTCTTCTACACACTGACTCTTTTTGTTCTGAATTAGACTTCAAACGGGCCCGGAATCGTCAAAATATAGAAACCGTGCTGAAAATCAGCCGAAATTCGCCCAGAAATCCAGAAAAATGCGATGGCACATTGTTCATCGGCTCGAACCGACGGCTCGGCTGAGCCGGCTTGGGCCGGTGGGTGCGGCTCGGGTGCGGCTGGATCGAGCCGCTACTGTAGTATGGGCGTCTTGCCGGCGTCGATCATCGTTTTCCAACGATTCTGACGGCCGATGATGGTAATCTTGGGTTCGTCTCGTTCGGGACGCACCTGTTGGTGGCAGCGACGGTCCGACATCTCGCCGACGGCGACTCTCGAAAATCATCGCGGATTGTTTCTGACCGCTTCGACGTTCGATGGCCGCAACGAAGGCTGCTTTGGGTTTGCTCAGAGACGACGAAGACAATGGTGGTCGCGGCGGTCGATGATATCATCGGGAGTGCCGTCGGAGATGCTCGAAACCCCACACTTCAAGTGTTAGGGCACTCACCGGAGTCGATCCAGGCTTCTGGGGGATGTCGGTGTCGCTACGCCCTCTTGGGGCGCGCATGACTCGTGGTGGCCCTCAGGGGGTCGCCAGAGCTCCGGCGGCCAAGGGGGGAGGCCGTCGCGTGTTCGGTGTCCCCTGTCGGCACCGGATATATGTCGTCGAGGCTCGTGGACTTCGGATCTGTGCCGTTCTTCTTTGTCTCCTTCAAATCCGGAAGTCCCGCAATTTTCTTGCCTCCTCCGCCGCTTCATCTGCCTCTTTTTCAACCAGGGCTTCCCTCAATTCTCGAAAGAGTTGCTTCACAGATTTCACTGGCGTTGGAATCTTCGTCGGACGACGGCCATGCCCCGACATCTCATTTAACGATGTTCGAATGGATTATATCGTCTCCAAGATCGCTCGCGTCTGTTCATCTTCCCATGTCGGGGATCTTCTTGGTCCCATTTATGAGTATCTAAGCTCTGATAGCAATTGATGTGAAAGATGGTAGGATATAAATATGATTCTATTAGATAATTGGGGGAATACAAAATAGGGACCTCAATTAGAGAGGAGGGCCATTCTCACAGGATCTAGACTAATTTTCTACTTCTTACTGCTACTTGTAGACTCTAGTTTTCTTTTCCATTTTCATTATATCCTAATACTAACCCATTCACTCATATTTATAGGGTTGGTTTGACCCTGTTTACAAAATTGCGCCCCTGGCACCAAATTACAAAAATTGATTTACGGGTCCCACATGCCATTATCGTGGCTACAATCCTCATTCCTAGCAGATTATCAGTGAGATAAGTATGTATCTGATAATCTTGTATTCTTTTCATGTAATATATTTCTCTATCGGTATATTATATACGTAGGTTGAGATTGGTTGGTTAAACCACATATATGTTGGTGTTTTTCTTCTTGAACTTGTGTGGTTGTTCGTTCTCATATGCGCTTGGTTTTTGTGAGGTCGTAAAAATCTTAACATAAGTTCAAATATATGAACCTATTTGAACCACATGCATAAATATTTATTAGAATTCTAAAAATTCTAAAATTTTTATTTAAAATGTAAAAATTATATTATAGAATTCTAAAAATTCATTAACATTTTTTAAAAATAATTATAAATGAAATATTATAGAAATATATACATAAGTATACACATAAATCTGAAATCAAAGCTCAAAACGAAACATTCGAAATGTGCGAAACTGTACGAAACTTCAATTGTTTCTAACGACCAAAAAAGAAACCGACTTCTCAATTGAAGCAAATATTTTCTCTGATTGTGCACCAATTTACTCACCATAAGGCCTAAATTTCTTTCAACACATGTAGATCTAATTGAAGACATAAAGATATCGTTGAAGAGGAGGAGGATCACCTTAGATCAAACCCTCTCCCTTACTCCAGTTGATTGGACTGCTTATTTGTCAACTTGGAAGAACAAGGTTATGGAAATCGTAAAGCAGGTGAAACTGGAATTAGGGTTTAGGCTTTTTGGGCATTAGTGGGGGTTATATAGACAAAATGCCATTCTAGATAAAAGAAACGAGAGAAAACATAGATTTAGAAGAAACCAAAAAAGATACAGCATTTTAATGGTCCAAATTTGTCTGCAATGGTGAAAACATATCGAAGTATATTAAAGATAAATACAATAATTATTTTATCATGTAAAGACAATCTTAAGATTAATCTTTGGTTAGTTTATCATTTCATAGCATAGTTCTCATGCTACAACGGTTAAGGAATAACACAAGAAGTTGCATGTATATAATAAAATATACAATGTGCAAAATGTACACGTGTGAATGAAAGAAGAGAATACACTCTAGAAGAAATGAAAAATAATATATCACCATAAAATATTAGAAAAAATATAGAAAAGTTTGAAATGATTTATATTAGTTGTCAAGAACAAAAAAGCAATCACTTTACAGCTGTAACTAGTGAAGATAGCAATGATCAATAGTATAAGAATTAAAAATTAATGAAAAATAAAGCGAGCTTTCCCCATCACAATTCTTAAATATTCAGTTATCGGTTGATTTAGTTGTCAGATGCAGTAAGTTTCCGTAAATGCATGAGGCATGCAATAGATTGTATAATACACCTTCATGAAACAAAATGTGCTTTTTAGGGATCAATTCAGTTATAAATAAGGTGAGTTACAGATAATAAAGCACATGAAGGCTTGTCCCAATATTTGTTTCAAGGCTGTCTGATGAGTAACTCATCTCCTCCTATACCTCACTATTAACCATAATTGCTGAGTATTTTGGACTAGTTTTTTTTGGCATAACTGTTATGACCTGCCCCACTACTATTGTTTCATTGCGAATGTGTCAGATCAGTTCATAGTGCGCATACACTCATACTCTAAAGAGTTTCCATATTAGTCAAAGTCTGCCCTTAATCTTAACAGCCAGTTATTAAGCTTCCTAGGTATTTATAATGAACCCTAGGCATTTCAATTGCCACAAGTGTGGTCCGTGACACGATTAGTTTACCAACCCTATTTTAATAGAAACCTTTTCAACCACCTTTTGATCTACTGACTTTGTCATGCCACCCCCTCAACTAACATGACTAGCGATTCGTTTTGCTGATCCTCCGCCGAATTTTGGATTCATCATCTTCGTTCCAGTGTTAGCCACTGGGGCTGAAGTGGATGTGAATGAGATGGTGGTGGTGGTGGTGGTTATTTGTTTTAGTAATGAGACGGTTTCAGATGCAGAGCTGGATTCATATTTTAGTTATGCGATGGGTTCTGACAGAATACTGTTAAGAGTAATCCGGTTATTTGATGATCTGTTTAATTAGATAAGCTGTAATTAGTTGAAATACTACAAATCAGGTTGGGTTAAGAGTGTTCATATGTGAATGCATTATTCAGTAGTGTTTGGCACTCTTCCTCCATGCTCACGATACTATTAGGCGTGCTCTCAAGATCAGATTGCCTCTATATCCATGCTCCTCAGATTGTTTTGTTACCTGGTAGTCAAAAGGATTATGGAAGTCTTTTTCTGCACACAATTATTGTCTCCTAGGAGATTATCCTTTGTGAGAATCTTCTGATATATGATCTCAAGTTTTGTGCAACTATTTGCCCCAAATTAAATATCGGTCGATATATTGGTCTTGAAGGTAAAACGATACGATAACCCAAGTTTTATCGGGTTTTGAAAATGGATCTGTTATTGGCCGATATGATCGATACATTGGTCCAATATATATTGGACCCGTATTGTCAGCTCTATTTTTTCTGTTTTGATTATATTTGTAATCAAGTTTGTGTTGAAATCAGCCTAAACTAGACTAAGTAGGCTTTCACTATTTTCGCAGCTGGGTTCGACAACAAAAAATCAAAAGTTCGTTATTGCTCATGGAGATAGAGAGAAATTAAGAATTCTTTAATCGAAGGGAGATTGGAGCAAATTCAGATAAAAAATTAACAAATTAACGTATTTGTAAGAATCAAGCGCATTAGTTAATTTTCCTTTTTGATTAAAATTGGGATTTTTTTTGCGTTTTATAAGTTTTTTTTGCTTCTGCTTCTTTTTCTTCTACCACTACGACTTCTTTTTTGCTTTTGTTTTCACAACTTTTTTTCTTCTATTACTACTAATATTACTACTAATGCTGCTGCTATTGCGGCTTTATCATCATCATCATCATCCAATATTCTTCTCATACCGTTGCATTTGCTTTTGCTATAGATTCTTCTTCTGTTGCTTCTATTACTACCGTTGCTGTTACTTATTCTTTTTCTATGATGTGTTGATATTACTTCTGGTGCCGTTGCCGTGGTCTTTTCTGCCTCTGGCTCCTACATTGTAAGGACTGTTTTAGTTACGGCTGCCGTTCACCGGGGCGCTATTGCTTCTACTACAATCGTCACTTCTGCGTCTTCATTCTGATTTTGCTTATTATTATTGTTATTATTCTATCGCTCCTGCTTCCACCATCGCTCTGCCAATGCTTCTTCTTGTTCTTCCTCTTCTTAAATGGAATTACTGGTGCTTTTGATGCTACTGATGCTTCTTATAATGTTACCACCATCTCTTCTTGCTTCAATTATTGCCGATATTGTTGCTAACATGTTATTATTAAAGAGACGAAAGATGAAAGCATGGTTAGTTATCCATGATTTGTTTTAAAAAATGCCTTGTTTATTTTTGGCTAGATGTGTGCCAGTTCCTTTGAAGTGTACCGGGACCATTATAAGAAAACACTCTTTGAACTTGGTATTTTTCCCAGCATCGATTAATTTCACAGGCACCTTAGCAATTATCAAGTTTGAAAATTGAGAAGGATATATTAGAAGAGATACACGAGATCCATAGTCTTTTTCTTCAAGCATGCGAATAAATTGTGAATAAATGAAGAGCAAATAGTAGATCGAAACCAAGGCAGAGCTCACGATAATCCAACACCTGGGACAGACTGCGAGGTTTAACATGAGCTTAAGCCAAATCCTGACCATAAGATTGAGACAGTTTTTTTCCCGAGAACGAATTGAAGCCCGAGCTAACATTGGAGTCGGAGCAAGTGTCGAACCAGAGCCAGAAATAGATCCAGAGCTTTGTCCAACATCGAAGTCTGAGCTAGAGTGAGCCATTTGTTGA
The DNA here is from genome assembly GCA_030789695.1 of Scilla litardierei. Lineage (NCBI taxonomy): Eukaryota > Viridiplantae > Streptophyta > Magnoliopsida > Asparagales > Asparagaceae > Scilla > Scilla litardierei. Next base: position 8,667,166 of record CM061137.1, on the reverse strand, counting down.
ACATGCACCATAACTGTCGAAATAAGCACTAATCGAGTTTGTTATTATAGATTCTTCTTACCTTACAAACTAACTCGTTCTATATGCTTTTCTATCTTTTGTGGATTTGAAAAGTTTTTCAAAAAATGGTCATCTACCAATCAACAATACACTTCAAAGTTCGTGGACACATTTTCTCTAATTGCAAGGGATTATTAATTTCTAGCGAGCTGTGTTACTCTTGTCGTCATTCATCAGGTGGTGAAGTTCTCAACTCGGTGCGAATAATAGGGATCTACTTGAGTACGGTTCCTTTTTATTTTTTATTTGTTATGTTATTGTTATTGTTATTTTTTGGATTTTATATAGGTATAGAGTTTGAGTTTTTTAGTTATTTAGAATCTTTTATTTATTTATTAGAGTTTTTATTAGTTTAGAGTTTTAGTCCCACATCGGTTGAGTGAAGGAGAGTACTGAATTGTAAGCCTATAAAAGACATCGAGACTTGTTTCTCTGAAATCAATGAAATAATGCAAAAGAATTCTCCAAAACATGAGAAAGGTCCAAATCATGGGTGAGAAGCCTTGGAACCCTAATTTATCGAATTTTTTTTCCAAATTTCCCAAATCTTGTGTCCTACACTAATTGTCTTTATGAAATTAGTGAATTGATTGTGTACATAAACATGATTGGTTAACATGGTATGAATCATTTTCTATTCATGCTATATTTTAAATTTTATTGCTTTGTTAGAAATATATTAGTAATAGTGGTTAATTTTAATGCGGCATTGTTACTTTGTTTGATCCAATTGATGATAAAATGAAATATGGAGATTTAAGATGTTATACTTATTCTTTAATTGTTAAGATTTTTAATTTATATTGTCGGATATGAGCAACCATATATTAACATGTATTGTCGATATATCTCTCGATATCTGGTATCCGATATAAAAATTAACCATTCGATACAATCCCAATATCTGATATTTAAAACATTGTTATATTTGTGATCTTATATTTTTGGGAGCGTGATGGAGAAGGAAAGCCAAGCTTTATTCTGCGTGCTAAAATGGGCTCCATAAGTTAGACCCACTTAACAGCCATCATTTGTATAGATTTGTTTGTAATTTGCAAAACAACTCAAGGGAATATTGATCTACAAAGGAAGTACTAAACAAGATAACAATTTGCATCATTATTTGTTAGATCAATAAGCCTCAGAAAATGATCTTTTGCAATGCACCCATAAACATGTAATGAGCTAAAGTGTGGACCTGGGAATAAGCCTACTAAAGAGTATATTAAACTGCCTTTGTCCAAATTTAGTAATGGAATAATCTACAGCGCTACCACACTCTAGATAGGTAGACACTCTAGTAACGTGTAGACTAGGAATCCTTGCTTGCTGGCAGAATTTTCCTTTCTGGCTCTGGTCATCATTGTCCAAATTTAATAATGGAATCATCTATGTTAATCATCTAGTCCCAAGCCTTGATTTTTAATTAGTTATGGGTCAGGCATTTTCGTATGTTGACGTTTAGTTCATTGAAAACCAAGTCCAAACATAGATACCTTTATTCATTTTTAGCAACAATCATTGGCATGATCATGTATTTGGTACCCAGAGTTTCTCTGATAAGAATGAGCAAGCTCTTTGGTTGTTGCCTCTCCTTTACTGAAGTTCCTACCAGTTTAGAGTTTGGTAGCATTACTGTAAGAGAAAGTCTAAATTTCGTTGACTGGTTCAGCATGGAGCATCCTTTTACATGCATGCATTTTTATTTTATTCATTGGATACTTCTGCATTCTCAAGTTGTATATTGTCCACAGAAGCAATCAAACACATTCAATCTATTTCTGGAAGTTCGTATTTGATTACATAATTTGAAATGTCTGCATTTGATTTTTTTTGCAGAAGAGGCAACACAGGATAGAATTGATATCCAGACTATATATATGCAGTTCTGTGATGCCGATGAGCCAAATTTGCTTGAAGAAAAAGGTCGGTAGCATATTTTACTGTTCATATCTCCTATATATGTTTGATCTTTATTTCACTGTGGTTTTCAGCGTTTTATAATTTTTAGTCAACATGTAACCCGAAAGTCTAATATTTTATGCGCCTTAAAGATAGTTGGGTCATTCGTCAACCTTGCTGTTTCAAATGTATAGTTGACTAGAGTTTGTCAATTGTATACTTGGCTATTACTCTAATGGTGTGAGCTATGCACATATATTGCTATCATTTATGTTTTTGTTAAATTCTAGCTTCTTCTTTTAAAAATAGTTTGTGGATATGAAGTCATATATGTCTAGGTCATCCAGCTGATTTGGAAGTAAATCTTGATGATGGAGAAAGATGTGATTTGGAGACACCAACACAAGCATTGCATTTCAATGTGGATACATTGCGTCGACACAATTTATTTAAAATACATATTGGATGACACAGCTATGTATGTATATTTGTTCTGGACACACGCAACCTATTTTCCAAAAATAATCATCGAGTGGACTTTTGGAATACCATATGACACAAGTGTTCATGTGTCATATGATACCCATTATTTTCATACACTCATACACACATATCTTCCAAAAAAACATGAAACACATTTTTGAGACGCTAATGATATATATCAAAAAGCTCATTATTTTCATACGTATGCGTGTGTGTGTGTCACCCAAAAGTCCGTTGCATATTTCTTTTAAAATATCAGTTTCATATATTTTGAACTTCATATTTTACAACCCAAATGCATCAAAGATTCACTGAACCCAAAGCTTCTTTGCTTGTTGATCTAGGGATGAATTTTTTTATCAACAAGTGGTTCAACAAGCAAAAGAATATGAAGATAAAAAATAAACAGAGCCGAACCTTCAAAAATTGAGAGGACTTTTTGAGACCGCTATGTGACATAATTGATCATATGGTATATGATATCTATTACTATATATATATATACACACACACACTTATACACACACACACACACACACACACACACATATACATATATATATATTTATAGAAAGGTAATTGGGAATGCATGGAACTTTACCTTACACGATTGTTGATGGGGAACCTCGAACCTATGACCCCCCCCCCCAAAAGGGAAGGCTCGGTCATGCCACTGAGCTACCTTGCTTTGGCACTTATTATATATATGGAGCATATAATGAGGTTTTGGCTAAAAATCATCTGGCTTCTGTTGTTTCGTACTGTTTTCAACGGAAATCGATACGAAATTATCTTCCGAACTTGGGTTTGATCGATAATCCTATAAAAAGCATGAAAAATTCAAAAGTGGCCTAAAAACAATAATTGACAACGATTCAAGTAAAATCCCTCAATTTTATTCGTCAAAAGACCAATCAAACAATTAATCAGTCCTTCTAATTTCTAAAAGCACAAAGAGAGAGCTTACCCATCATCATCGTCACCTGTCTCTGGAGGAGTCATTATCGTCGATCGATTGTTGTCACCCTTCTTTGGTGAAGCCATCACTGTTGTTGGAGGTTCGAGAGAGATGGGAATAGGATAGAGTTTGGGTTTGGTTTTATAATAGATAAATTTAGATTAGTGTTTTGGCCTAATTTACGAAAACCACCCTAATTATATATGGATTTAATAACCGGCCTTAACTTTAAAAATTCATCAAAATCCTCGTAACTTTGACCATCCTCGTAACTTTGACCATCCATCAAAATCATCTTAACAACTTTTCATCAAAACTTTCTTAAATTTTATCATTATTCACCCGAACTATCTTGAATTTTACAATAGTTTATATAAACTATCTTAAAATTTGAGTTGAATTTAGTAAAATTACCATATACTTTTCAATTTTTCAGGGAGTTTGTGTAAATTACAATGTTAAGGGGATTTATTTAATTTCAATAGGTAATTGTGGTATTATTAAATTCATAGATATTTTAGGATGGTTTTTATAAATTAAGCCGTGGGTTTATGTTTAGGTTTAAATGAAGTATGACTTTGTGTTTATAAACCTGGACCCATTTGATACCGAAACTTGAGTTCTGTAAAGTGATAGTCGGGGTTTAAATACTTGAATTCATTTGGACCAAATTTTTATTAACAAATTTCAGTTTACCATTAACCTTTTAATACACCACTCTTTAATTTTTTTTTAGAAAAAGCCTTTTGAAATTATGAAGATTGTTTAAATCCAATCCAAAACACTTAAACACAAAATTTGCATCATGGAGTAGGGTCTATAAGAGTGGACAATGATACCATATTACTTATACACACATTCTAGGAAAATTCAATTGTTATAAATTCATATTCTGACAAATATATATAGGAAAATATTCAAATGCAAACATTTCACACGGAATTTTCCGTGCAAAAATGTTTTTATTTTTTGATTTTTTTTCAAAATTGTTTGTCCTCCTTCAGTTTATGTTGTTATACAGCCCTAAAAAATAATGGTTGAAAAATAATATAATTTGGCCTTTGATCTAGGTATTACAAAAAGTTCTATAGTTCTGAAACCGTTAAATTTTGTAACAGGTGGATCGGTGCTCAAATCCCTTTAGGGTTGACACATTATTTTCTTTGGGGTATATGTATGGATCAAACATAAAGAAATTTTTGCAAAAAAAATTCTAAAAAAGTTAATAATGTTTTCGCATGGGTTTTCGCAACATAGTTTTCGCACTCAAAAACTACTATATATAAGAGGTTAATTCAATGATGTGATTTACTCCTTGGCAACAATCTAGGTCACTGACACACCCATGTGGGTGTGGGACCCACACACCCACATGTGGGTGTGGGCGGCCTAGATTGTGGCCAAGAAGAAAATCCCCTCCTTAGTCACCTAACCCCCATTAACTTCATACACATATATATCTCCAAAATCAAAACTTCAGACAAAACTTATGTAACCAATGAAACTTGTCGAAACTAATTATTTTTTCCCAAAAGAATTGAAATCGAAACAGTATTCTCAAGCCTGGAGGGAGATCGGATACCGAATCCACTCTCTGCTTCTGTCTTCGATAATTGGAACCATATATATAGATCTTATTCTACATATACCAAAACCTATATACACCAAAGCTCCTTACTGATTGATCAAATGTGAGAAAAGCTCTATTACTATTACTATGAAACCGCTAAATTCTCAACAACCTGATGCTTTAGCAAAACATATAAAAATGACAATATTTTTAATGTATCTATGTTTTAAGATGCGAAGACCAACATGAATGGTTTATATCATAGAAGAAAGAAGCATGCAGTGGGGTTTCAAGGTGCATTGTATGAAAAGTTTCTACGTTTTTAGCACGTACATTTTTATGATCTCTCTTTGTATGTGTCATATGAACAAACCTAATTTTAGTATGATGCATAAAACAAAAAGAGTTGTTAATAGGGGCATAATATGCTTCAACGGATACATAATTTTAAGGTGAACAATAGCGTACACATTCATACGTCTTAGACACAAATGGACATGTGTTGTATCTTGGTGTGTTAGAGACAACAATTTTTAGTTAGGAGAAGTCTCTTACATATCTAAGGGTGCAACTACAATGAATAATAACTAATTTTTTTGAAGTAGCAAAGATGACCTAGCATAAGAGGATATCGAGCCTTTGTAAGGTACCTACTCAAATCACGTAATTTATCAAAAGGAAACACCAACAATGTCATGAAATATTGGTATCTATGTCAAAGAGAATCTATTATACAAAAGAGGGATGTCCAACTGGGTTTGTCCCAGTTGGCACCTTTTGTCCCAGTCACAAGCTGGGACAAGTGTCACACCAACTTTTTTTGCAAAAAACCCTCAACTCACACATATTTGCATGTTAGCCATCCCTCTCACATCATCCCACTTTGCACAAAAAACCACTCTCACATATTTGCATGTTTGCATACCCCTCATCCCATTTTGCAAAAAAACCCAAAAAATCCTCATAATTGCATATTTTGACTGTGGGCTTTTTGCCCTATAACCCCGAAGGTTTTTGGGTTTACCCTTTTACCCCCGACGATACTGACACACACATCCACACTTCTCACTCCTTTCGGTTCCGCGCGGTCACCGCCTCCTGTTCGTCGGTATTTTTTCCTTGGCTGTGCACTGTGTGCACGGGTTATTTCTAGTATCCAACAAAACACAAACATATTCATGCGAGAGTCCCATAGGGAGAACTAATATGCATCCATTTCAAAAATATGAGTAAAAACATTATTTGTTTTAACTTGGTCGTCTAATAAGGCTAAGGCATTTTTTCCTTTAAAAACTTGGTCCTCCCATGCTGTTTTCTTTGTCTTTTGGTTCTTGGATTATATGATCCACTTGGCGCGGAGAAGGGACCAAAAACCTGCTCAGTACATCGTTGAACCCATGAATTTATATGAGGTTAACATATTGTCTGAATGCAAATGCTAGGCCCGCTTAATATTTCGTCTTCTTTTTGCTTTCCTTAACTCCCACCCAAGACCTCCTCCTTTTTATTCTAAAATTAACAATCATTATGCTGCTGGTTTGTAGTTACTGTAGAAACAATATGTGATTGAGACGGAAACATGTACATCATACAATAATCGAATTGCAAAAAGTTTAGGATTATCTTATTGAGGACAGTCTTAAATAGCCATGAATATAGATGAAGTTCATAATATTTTCTTCTTCTCAACTCAACAGCCTCCTTTAAAGAGGCCTTCAGTCCTATCTACCCATATTGGCAGTGGTTGCAATTTTTAAAAGAACTACATGATTTAAGAAATTTTATTTTATTTTGATTCTTGGGCAAATCTAGGTGCAATTATTTTCCCTTGTGCTTGCTCTGCGATTTATATTGCTGTGCATTTATATATACGGATGAACATTGTAGCTACCTTTTAGCTAACTTTCTAATGTGGGACAAATCCCATTGACCTTTGTAAAAATTACAATTTTAATAATTCTATGTTAAATTGCAATTATCTTTCCACCTAAGACATTTGTGTGACAGTTAGAGGTCCTATAGTGAGGGCCAAACATTAATTAATCAAGTCGTAATTAATTAATTAATAGTTTTAATTTAACTATCAAACTCTTACCCAACCAATTGTTGATAAAAGTCTTACCAAGATATAAGACAATAATATATTAACAATTATTTTACAAGTAATCCCTTCCAGCATTGAAGTTTGCCTTCCTTCAGGCATTATTACAGTAGAATGAATTACCCAAATACTCAAGCCTAAATGTCTTTTTATCCCAAGAACTTAAAAATATGCTTAAAAGAATAACATAACTTTAAAATAAAATGTACTAAAAATATTTTTCAAATTACCATCTGGTTGGAGTTCTATGCATATATGGACCTAGAAATAGCAAACTTATACTCATCAGAGCGGGCATACTGTATGCCATCTAGATGTTCATTCCTTCCTTAAATGTCTTCCAGTATCCTAAAATTTCTGGTTCGTCTCTTGTCAATGTATACGATGAACCGCCAATCATTATAAAGCAGACCTGATAAACCATCTATCATATAAAAGCACACGTGAATAACAAATCAAAAACAATATCATCATCATGTTAACTGGCTTGTGTAATAGTTTGAACTATCTATCTAGTCAAGCTTAGTCATGTCCTACACGAATCCTTGAGCTCATGACGGATATCAGACTATCTTTATCGTGAGGATGGAGACCTGTCATTAAATTACACACATCAGTGTCACAGATGATACCGTATGGCAACTTAATGCTCCAGATTCGTTGCAAACTTTCTCTTTTAAAGAAACCACTAGATGAGAATAACAGATTCAAGGTACTATAAAGCTAGTACTAAAGATGCATTCAATATGCAAGGACATTTGGGACCATTCAAAAACAGATTCAAGGTACTATAAAGCTAGTATTTGCCATCTTACTTTTTGAAGGTAGAAATGCAATCGGAGATGATTGCGTTAAGCTTATTCCACATAATTGGGGCAAGGATGTAATGAATTTGGGTGTGCATAGGCCTGAAATTATTGTCTAGAATGGAGTTTGGGTTGTTTGTGGTAGTCCAAGTCTAAAACTAAACATCCACATGTTGTGCCTGGTATCCTTTTCTTAACAGCATGTTTTGGTTCTTGTACATGATGATTGGATTAGAGCCTACAACCAGTTTAAAAGCTGTCTCATTTCTAGTACAAAGAAGAATTCATGCAGTCTGCCTAAAAGTCTGGGTAAATGTTTTGTGGTGTTGTGGTACAACTGGGGTCGATCTTGTTTTTTTTCCTATTCCGTAGGAAGCTTAGGGTTAAGAATGGGTGATGAGACTTTGCAATGAATAATTGGCAAGGGTGATGAGACTTTGCAATGAATAATTGGCATATTTGCTCCAAGCGTGGACATTGACTCTAAGATGCATAGAGTGGCATTAGGTGGCATTACATCATTTTGGTAATACGAAGGGTTATGACTTATGAGTATTGCTGATGCGTGATGAGGTGTTGTACTTAACATGGTTATTGTGAAGAAAGACAATCTTGAGGTGAGATGATCCCTCTTTTCATTGGAGAGTGCGGCTCCTTCTCGAATCGGAGGCTTGTGTTGTACTTAACATGGTTATTGTGAAGAAAGACAACCTTGAGGTGAGATGATCCCTCTTTTCATTACAGAGCGCGGCCCCCTTTCGAATCGGCGGCTTGGGAGATCGAGATCATCTCGAATGGTCTCAACCCTTATCTTTGTATCCTTTATTTTCAGTTTATTTCGAATAAAAATCTCTCTTTGATCCTATATCTTCTCTCTAAAACCCTAAAAATCCCACCTTTCCCCTAAACATCCCACCTTTCCAATAAAAATCCCATTTTTATCATCAAAACCCTAGTGGATCGTATCAATTTGGTATCAGAACGTCTACGATCCATGGGGCGGCAACGAGATCCAAAGATCGTATCGACGCGGTGGAGGAAAAATTAAATGTGGAGATTGAAGGCATGAAGAAAACCCTAATGGAACATGACGAAGCGATTGCAAGGTCGGCTTCTCACGACAAGATGTCGGCTACTCAAGACAAATAAAGCGATACTCTCGCTCAAATTGTTTAACAACTCGCGCTCATCGTGACGAACGGTAGAAAAGACGGCGAAAACCCTAATTTTAAATTAAAGGCGTCGACTTTGGACGAGAAAGAGAAAAAATTCGCCAGCTTTAACGCGGATCTACATTCAGACGCCGAAGGGCTACTTTCCGACGCCAACCATTACTTTGCGGAGGAAGAGGGGAGCCCATGATGGAGGAAATCAATCCCACAACCCTAGGAAGGCAAATCCACGGCGGAAGACAGCTCCGACAGCAAAACAATAGGGATCACCCATGTCTGGACTCCTGGAGGGCGGTCGCCCCGCCAGTAGGAGCGGCTGGCCCCCCAAATGGCCGGACAGGGGCTGCCACCCCTTCCGGGCCACCTGGGGGCCGCCAGACCCCCAGGAGGGGCGGCTGGCCCCCAGTTGGCCGGACAGGGGCAACTGCCCCTTTCCGGCCACCTGGGGGTGCAAGACGATCCAAGAGGGGCGGCTGGCCCCACAGTTTGCTGGGGGGCACCAACCCCTCCCACACGGGCGCATGGCCCCCACGGATCCAGATTTAGGACGTAGGGCCCATCAAGATCCAGATCTAGAAGATTTCGAGCCCAAATAACAAAAATCTGATATCTTGGGACGGCAAAACAGACACGACGTGAATCCTGGAGGCCGACGAGGACCCCAAGGCCATTGCTTTTAAGTTCGAAGTCCTTCCGAGTGTCGGCATTTCAGTTTTGGGCATGGAGGACCTTCAAATTTGATGGACGAATACTGTGGCTTTCTTCCGGACGTCGTGGAAGGCGGTGGAGACCAATATCATCTTTTTGATCCGAGAGGAGGCATGTCATCTACTTGGAATCGGAGGCCCACGCACTTTATGCACCACCTTGAGGACAAGGTGGGTTTTCGGGGGCAGAGTAATGATATATCTAGTCTCTTTTATGTGTTTTAAGCCCACTAGGGGAATTTTGGAAATTTTCGGATTCCTGGGGCGTTTTGGAAAACTTCAGCCTTTTTTGGGGTTTCTGTAAAATTGTAATTTCTGAACACTATTTATAGGGGGTAAGGGCCGAGGTATTTACTAGGCTATTTTTGAAATAGAATTGATTGTAGAAGGGAGATTATCCCTCGTTCTTCGGGAGAGTGCGGACGTCCTCTTTAATTGGCGTCTTGGGTGTACGATCACCCCTATAATTGTGATCAAGGTACCCCTTTTATTCTCAGTTTTATTAATAAAATTTAGATCTTGTTTTGGTTCCTATCAGTATCATATTCATATATGTTTCATATTCATATTTGTTTCGATTAGTGAATTTGAACATAGGGTCATAGTTACATGTAGTGCTCATCGCCGAAAAATTGCAAATGGATACAGTAGGATATAGATATGAATATTGAGTTCAACTTGAAGTAGGGGTCTTTTAAATCAGCGAGGGATGGGAGTCTTTTTCTGGTATCTAGGACACATTAGTTGTACACTAAGCTGGGTTATACTTTCTACTCCTACGAACTAACTATAATAATTTTGGGAACAAAAATATTTGACAAGCTTTTACCTTGGTTATTGGCTATAGAGGGTAACATTTTTGTGCGCCGAAGTTCCAGTTTTTGTTACTGATACTTTTGCGTTTTAGTGGGAATAGGCATTTTGCATGAGGGTAGTTTCATATGCTCCAAGTTTGGGGATATTGTTGCATTCATATCCCAAGCTTGCTAAGCCTTAATCAAATATCCCGAATTGATAAGTATGTGAACTAGATTTCTGACATGCTTGTATTTTTCCTGGTATGTTTTGATCTGTAGATACCGTACATGATGATGTCTCTAATTATTTATGATATCATGTCAATGAATCCTTATTCAAAAATGCAAAGTCACAATGTCTTGTGCGCAAAGAGCATTATGCAACAAATTATAATAGATGATTGGAACCAAAGAAGTCCTGTCATGACATCATTTACAGTGGATGAAGGGCAGCAGGTTGATGCCATTCTTTTGGTAAATGGCTAAATGCTATGGTAGATAGAGTTTGTTTCCTGATAGGCAACCTTGGGAAGGCTAATCTGTACCATTAATTGAGGTTATTTGATAAGAGTTTCACTGAGTGATGGTCACATTACATTCGATATACTGAACAAAAATAAAAGTGCAAGTTCTAGTAATATTAATGGCAACATTGATGTAAGTTTATTGCATGAGGCAATGGTTGTGACTCTAAAGTAGGGATTTGATGCTGTAGGCTAAAAACTCATCTTGCATGCATGCACATGACTATGTGAGTGACACTGACAGCATCTGAACTTGTTGGAATCATAAAGAAAACCTGTGTACTCTCTGGTAATCACAATCAGATTTTGGAAGGAATAACCTTACATGGTTGTGATGGAAGACTGGAAGAGTAATGTAGGTCAAATAGGGACGGCCAGTTTGCAGGGGAGGTCATGTTGATTGTGATGGCATGAGTGAAGCTTTGATTACATTTCTATGGGCAATTGCATGCTGAGTGGGGAGGGAGATCCATTAAATCATGGATGGAAGAAATGTCAAAGCTGTGGGCAGAACTATACAACACTGTTGTACATACCGATGAATGAATACGATAAGCATATTAGTTTGAGCAAAGTTTCTTCAACAGGTTTGCAGTGGATGAGATACCTAACTTGATGCACAACCCACACATTTTAAATTGCAATGGTTATAATTTCTTAGTACTGTAGCTTTTTGCGGCATTCTCAACTAGGAAACTCACTTCCAATGGAACACAAATTTTGTGATTTGTTAATCATGTTCATTCCAGGATCAAATTTGAATGACTTTAAGCTAGACAGTCCATGCCAAAATCTCCAGTGATTTTTTCTAGTTCTGATATTTGCAACTATAATATTCATTGACCGTTTTGTTTGAGCTATAACAATGTCATGATGGATGCATTCAGATTAAGGTGTTGAATAAAAATATTGTACTGTTTCCGTTTCATGATATTGGGTAAAGGTAAACACGGCTACAACTGATGCTGCAATTTGTCAAGCCATCAGAATGAATTTGATAATCAAGCATTCTAAGTCTTGGTAATGTAAAGCACATCAAAAAAAAAGTGCTTATGAAGGCGCCATAAGTTTTTTGCACCTAGATTTTGGTTGAATACTTTGGAAACTGGTCCACTGGTTGGGAAGCAAAGGGCAGGATTTGTTTGTTAAAACTTCCTTCGGATCAAGTATGGATTTGGATTTATTAAACTTGTCTTGCTCTAGAAAATGTAAGGGTTGTTCCATTTATGCTTACTCTATTATATACATTCACCTTCCAGATGATTTTATGAGTGCTTCCAATTGGCACTTGTTATAGAAGAAATCCCTAGTTTTTCCATGGGGTTGGTGCCTATTCTTTTTGTTCTATAACCAATCTGGGCTCCAAATGTTTCTGTCTACTTGTCCTCTTTCTTATGTCCATGTGGCCTTCTAGATCTTGTTGACAATGTTTGAATTAGAAATAGTAATGTGGCCTTATTTTTATATTGGTGAAGTTTCAAATTGGTAATTGAAAAACATACTTAACCCAAAAGCTGAAGCCGATGAGTAGAGGCACACCTATTAACTTATCGACCTCATCGTTTTCCATTTTATATAATATGGGACCATTATTCTTAATAGACAACATTGGCCAATTTCTTTATGTAGACAAAAACCTGTAATGTGGCACTAAGCCCTTTAATGTACGCACATTGCTGGAAGTGTGCTGGAAAGAACGTATTTATTTGCATGTGACGTTTATACGAAGCACAAAAGTATCTCAATTTCTTGCCTTAAAGAAATTACCAAACCAAAGGAAGATTTGTGTGGTGCATTTTGTAGCTGATACCATTATACCAAGTTTAATTTGGCATGGGTTATTAAATAAGTATGGCTCTTGTTAACATGATTTAAAACAAATGGTGATGTATAAATGCAAATCATGCAATTACACTATACATTCAGCTAATGTGTTCTCTGATTACATGGTGATTATAAACAACTAAAAATTTGAACTAATTGGAATGCAAGTTTTTCAGTGCATTTTGGTTTGTTACTTCCGTCTCTCAACGTGTTGTATAATAACGATAATTTGGTCAGTATATGTTCATTTTTCTAAATTTTACCTTAATCTTGTCCTGTTATGTTATCATTTTCCTTCTTTGGTTTTTATTTTGCAGATATGCATGTATTTGATTCTAGGCCATTGACAGATCCCTTGCATCTGGTAATTTTCAACAAATTCGGACTGTAACTGCAATTCACAACGGAAAAATGGACTTGTAAATTCTCACTGCTAGTGGGTTAATGGTGTCTAGGGGATTACCAAATTATTGCTTATATGTACCTGCAATGTTTCTCAAGACTCAGCAATATGTTGTAGATCTAGTTATTCATTGTGAATCAATCATATTGTTTCTTAATATTTGTATAGAAATTTAGGTGTAGGTTGATCCAAAATGATAAAAAGCTTGGCACATGTTGTTTTGACTTTTTAAATTGAAAAAAGAGAGATAATAAATGCAAATGTCTTCTTATCCAAAACCCCATGTATGAAATCTTTTGCTCTTTCTTCACACCTCTGAACAAACTATTTCTATAGAGAGAATCATGTTTTCATATTTATTTAACCTAAGAAAACGGTTGTGGTGGGGTCTTTTTAGAGTTTACTATGGGAACATTTCGATTAAATACTATCCTGATTGTGTTGCCGTAAAATGATACTATAATTGTTACCTAGTGATCTACATATTTCTAAGAATCCTTTTTCCATGGCACTTTGCTCATGGTTTGCATATGTGAGGGATATTTTCTAGAGATGAGGATTACACCCAAAGTTATACATCAGATTTACTGTCAGAAATCATAATCCAGAATGCAATTTCACCTTAGTGGAGTCAAAATTGGGAGCGCAAGCAACATTACAAAAGGTTGGCTGTTTTCGAACTGAATGGTGGGACTAGACCTGTCTTTTAGGTGACAATTAGTTTCTTGTGGATGTACCATAGATGCTTCTATCAAGAAGCCATAGTGTTCCATTACATGTTCGGTGTTGGTGATGCTTGTTGGGCACAAGTGTCTTCTGTATTGTTTAAATTTCCTGCGTATCTGCATGTCATGCCCATATTGGCGCATCTGTGTCCTTGCAACATAGTTCTATGGAATCTGGATGAAGAACATATGATGTTTTATAGGAACCTTAAGCATGATGATGATGAATGCCACAAGTAAAAATTCCAAACTTGAAATTAGTAGCTGGAGCCTGGAGCAGGGGAGTGCACCACACCTTAAATTGCTATTGTGAATCTGTGATTATCCATCTATTTTCAGTCAGGAACAGGAAGACTAATGAGACTTGTTATTTAATATTGTGTGTTAGTGTATTGGGTGTGTGTGTAAAGAAATGTAAGGGATAGTATATATATGAAGGGTTAGCCATTATTTGTGGCTAATCACACTTTCCCCAAATTCCTACATGGTATCAGAGCCCTAAAACAACCAAAACCCTAAATCTCACCCACCCGCTCATCCACCGCCTGCGCCAACCTCCCGTGACTCCACCGCCTTCACCCGCCTGCCCTCGCTTCGCTTCGCCTGCGCGCGCTTGCTCCCGCCTCGCCCGCGCGCGCCTGCCCTGCCCTCGCCTCGCCTCGCCTCGCCCGCGCGCGCCTGCGCAGGCCGCCGCCTGTGCTCGCCGCGTGCGCCGCCGCCTGCGCGCGCCGCCGCCTGCGCGCGCCGCCCTCCGCTGTCTCCACTCCACGCCTTGTGATCCCCTCTTTTCCAAGCTCTCTTCTAGCCACCACAAAACCTTAACTAGCTACAAAAGAAAACCCAAAAGAACCCTAACCCTAGATCTATGTAGAGCCATGAAAAGGACTCCATAGATTTACGGTTAGGGTATGACCTAGAAGAGGAGGAGGAGAAGTAGATCTGCGGATCTAAGGAGGGAGATAGGAGAGATGGGGGACAATCTTACCTCCGCCGACATGAAGGCCTTCATTGGAGAGATAACGAAGCTGCTTGCTTCGAAGGAGTTGGGATCCTCGAGTGGATCGATGCCTTCACGACCCGTGCAGAAGCTGGAATTGATGCCCAATGATGTGAAACTGGAAGGGACGAAGAACTACCTCAGTTGGTCTAGGAGGGTGCTTCTCATTCTGAAGTCAAAAGGGTTGGAACGTGTCGTTCTGGGTTCATGTAAGGAACCGGTGGATAAGACTGGGGATGACTGGAAAGTCTGGAGCACCACCAACTCACTGGTGGCTGCTTGGTTGATGACATCGATGGTTCCACCCATCGCTGGGATGGTGGAGGCCATAGAGAGTGCTGCGGGGATATGGAGTATGGTGGAGAAAATGTACTCTGGAGCAGGGAATGTGATGCTCATGATGGAGGTTCAGGGCAAGGTCGACACCTTGAAGCAGGGGGAGATGTCTATTCTAGCCTACTCTGCGGAGTTGAAAAGGCTGTGGTCAGAGTTGGACCACTATGACCCTATTGATCTGCCTGATCCTAGGAGCGCTGCGATACACAGGAAGTGGGTGGAGCGTAGGCGTGTCACACATTTTCTGAGAAACCTGAATGGAGATTTTGAGGCCAGGAGGGCGAGTATGTGCCACTTATCCTCCATCCCATCTCTGGAGGAGGCCATAGCTGCAATGGCACAGGAGGAGACCAGACTGAGGGTTATGAAGGATGAGGGTATTCAGGTCACTCGGGCTGCACTGGCTGTACCGGCAGTGGCAGCAGTGAGCGAGGATCGAGAGTGCTACACATGTGGGGTGAAGGGGCACCTGAGCTTTAACTGCCCACAGAAGGGCAGTGGACGAGGACGTGGCACATGAGGCAGAGGAGGAGGTCGTTGGGGCCGTGGAGGCCGTGGACGAGGTCGCGGCGGCCCACGGGCCAACTTTGCTACCGCTGACGGACGACAGGAGACAGTGATGATCGAGGCCACGCCAGCTGAGGCGTCAGATCTAGAGCAGCGGAGACAGTCCAGGTCTACTACTGAGAGCTCGGAGAGTCATGCAGACCAGACTGGGGATATTGCCTCGCCATTCGGTAACTTTGCCCACTTCGCTCACACAGGCTCAGGTAACCGATTAGCCCTTTCATGTAGAGATCATATAGAGTGGATTATTGACTCAGGTGCATCTAGTCATGTGTCAGGAGCATATAGACAATTTTCCACATATAAACCACATACCATTCATGAAACCGTTCAGACAGCTGATGGCACATCCCAACCCATTAGAGGGATTGGTACTATTCAGTGCACTCCCTCCATACGCCTCTCTTCAGTCCTTCACGTCCCATCATTTCCAGTCAACCTCTTATCTGTTGGCTCTATTGTTGATGATCTCGACTGTAGCATTACTTTTGACTTTACTCATTGTGTGTTGCAGGAAAGGAAGACTGGGAGGAGGCTTGGGACTGGCGTCAGGCGTGATGGACTGTGGTATCTTGACAGAGCTAGTGGGGATGCTGCACTGGCTGTCGTTGGTGGAGAGAAGGAAATGGATGTACTTTTGTTACATTGTCAGTTGGGACACTTGCCTTTTGATATTTTGAGTAAAATGTATCCCGATGTTTTGAATAGAGTGAATGAAATGAATTTGAAATGTGATGCATGTGAATTTGGGAAACACACTAGGACGTCATATCCTAGTGTAGGGATGAGGAGTGTAGAGAAATTTCATCTTATTCACTCAGATGTTTGGGGGCCCTGCCCAGTGACTTCAGTAAGTGGGTTTAGGTGATTTATCACCTTCATAGATTGTCATTCTCGGATGACATGACTTTATATGATGAAAAACAAAGGCGAAGCGTTGAAGTGTTTTCAGGACTTCCATAGAAGTGTCAGAAATGTGTATGAGGCCAAGATCCGTGTCTTGAGAACGGATAATGGGACAGAGTATGTAAACAGGGAGTTTGCATCTTACCTATCTGAGAGTGGGATAACTCATCAAACCACTTGTCCCAACACCCCCAACAGAACGGAGTTGCTGAAAGGAAAAATAGACACTTGTTGGAGTTAACTAGGTCACTCATGCTCACCATGAATGTACCTAAGATATTGTGGAGTGAAGCAATGATGACAGCCACATATCTTATCAACAGGATGCCTCCACGGATCCTTGGTATGAAGTCTCCATGTGAGATTCTTATGGGAAAGAACACTTTTGTAGTTCCACCAAAAGTGTTCGGATGCACATGCTTTGTGAGAGATCATAGACCTTCTGTGGGGAAGCTGGATGCTCAGGCAATTAAATGCATATTTGTTGGGTATCCTTCAAATCAGAAAGGCTATAGGTGTTGGAGTCCCTCAGAAAGAAGGCTGTTTGTGAGCATGGATGTGACGTTCAGGGAGACTGAACCTTTTTATGGAGGACTGACAGATTCTACATCAGTATTTGATACTGGGGCCTCTCCAAGCACAGGAGGAGCTGGTCGAGAGGGGGAGACTGATGACAGGAGGGTAGTGGTTGGACTTATACCGTGTCCTGTCAGGCCTACTGGTACTGGTCCTGATAGCAGGGAGGAAGAAAGGACCTTGGTGGAAGAGGAGGAAGACAGGTTGTACGGCAGGAAATATAGCAGGAGACAAAAGGATAGTCATGGCGATGGAGAACAACAAGAAGACATCTTCCCCACTGAAGAACCACTAGCTCCACTGCCCCATGTCGAGATTGATCAGTCTATCACGCATGCTCGAGTCCCGACTTCCTTACTGCCTTCCTCTCCTACCACGGATGGTAACCTTTCTTTGCCTTCCTCTAGTTTAGATCTTCCACTTGCATCTCGTAGGGAGCCTCATATCAATGCCGGCAGGCCTCCTGTACGGTATGGATATGAGACTGATATTGCTAATCATGTCTCCTATGCCTCTCTTACACCTGCATATAGGGCTATCATTGCATCCTTACAGTCTATCCCTATACCAAGTGATTGGCGAGTGGCAAAGCAACATCCCCAGTGGAAGAAAGCAATGCTCGAAGAACTTGAGGCACTGGAGAAGAACAAGACATGGAGACTTGTCTCACTTCCAGCAGGGAAGAAAGCTGTGGGCTGCAAGTGGGTATTCACAATAAAGCAAACTTCAGAAGGGAAGGTGGACAGGTACAAGGCGAGGCTGGTTGCCAAGGGCTACAGTCAGACTTATGGGATTGATTATGATGAGACATTTGCCCCAGTGGCAAAGATGAGTACTGTGAGAGTACTGATATCCTGTGCAGCGAATTTTGGATGGAAATTGCATCAGTTGGATGTAAAAAATGCCTTCTTGCATGGAGACTTACAGGAGGAGGTATACATGGAGGTTCCACCTGGCTTTGGCACACAACAGACGGTGGGAAAGGTGTGTAGACTGGACAAGTCCTTGTATGGGCTGAAGCAATCTCCAAGGGCATGGTTCGACAGGTTCAGGCGTGCAGTCATCACTATGGGCTACAAGCAGAGTAATGATGATCATACTGTATTCAATAGACATTCAGGACAACGGATTACTCTTTTGGCTGTGTATGTTGATGATATTATTATCACTGGAGATGATGAAGAGGGAATCTCTCACTTGAAGGTAAGGTTGGCGAGAGAATTTGAGGTCAAGGACCTTGGACAGTTGGGATATTTCCTTGGACTGGAAATTGCCAGGTCCAGGAAGGGTATAGTTCTCTCACAGAGGAAGTATGCCCTGGATTTACTGGCCGAGACTGGTATGTTGGGGTGTCGTCCAGCAGTTACTCCTATTGATCAGAATCATAGGTTGCATTCACAATCAGGGGAGCCAGTAGACAAAGAAAGGTACCAGAGACTTGTTGAACGTCTTATCTACTTATGCCATACCAGACCTGACATTGCCTATGCTATCAGTGTGGTAAGTAGATACATGCATGATCCTAGGACTGGACATATGGAGGCAGTCTTCAGGATACTGAGGTATCTGAAGAATAGTCCAGGAAAAGGCATATTATTTGGTAGTCATGGTCACATGAATGTGACAGGCTACTGTGATGCAGATTGGGCCAGTTGCCTAGATGATAGGAGATCGACCTCGGGCTACTGTGTGTTTGTTGGGGGCAACTTGGTCTCTTGGCGCAGCAAGAAGCAGGATTTGGTGGCTCGTTCCACTGCTGAGGCAGAGTATCGTGCTATGGTGCTTAGTACCTGTGAGATGATTTGGTTGAGATCACTCCTACATGAGCTACGCCTGCTGAGAGAAGGACCATTGCGGTTGTTGTGTGATAACAAGTCAGCAATTAATATTGCCAACAACCCTGTGCAACATGATAGAACGAAGCATATAGAGATTGACAGGTTCTTCATTAAAGAAAAACTGGACAAGAAGCAGCTGGAGATCTCCTACATTACTTCTGGACATCAACTAGCTGATTGTCTTACAAAAGGGTTGAACTCTAAAGGAGTAGAGGATGCTTGTAACAAGATGGGCATGATAAATATCTTTTGCTCATCTTGAGGGGGAGTATTGTGTGTTAGTGTATTGGGTGTGTGTGTAAAGAAATGTAAGGGATAGTATATATATGAAGGGTTAGCCATTATTTGTGGCTAATCACACTTTCCCCAAATTCCTACATTTAATCTAACGGGGAAGAATTGATTAATGTTTTTAGAGAAACTTTACATTGCTTCAATTTCTGTTTTGTAATTGTTAAGTGTTAATTAAGCTGGCATATTGATAGCACACAACTTGGTAGCTTAAGCTTTTGGTGGAAATGCTTTCGTTGTTGTGGTATCATAGCACCAGGTTTCAACTTTCATTGGTTCTCATCATTTTAATGTTTATATTTATTATTTCTCCTATTTGGCCTTCACAAGCAAGTTCAGCTGGGTCTGGATGCCTTTCCATGTGGCAAAGGTCCATGGGAGGAGTGTTAAGCATTACACTTGAAATACATTTCTAGCCAGCAACTCAAAACTAAAGCTTTTGGTAAGGTAAGTTTCTGACAAAATTACTTTAGGAGACCAATTGAATTTTTAGGGAGCTTTCTGGACTCTTGAGTCAGTCCTCTCTATGACCCTAGGATGTTTTGGCAAGGAAATTCTGACATCATGATAGTGTTAGCTATGAGGAGGAATAATGAACAAAATAATTTGGGAGATCGAGTGCAGTGGTTCCAAGCCCGCAAAGGGTTGACGGTCGTTGTGCAGTGAGGTTTGCTAATGGTGAATTGTTTCTTTTTCCCTGGTCAATGATTCTATGTTTGTCCAGATTCACTAATTATGTATGAACAAAATCTTACTTTGTCATTCAACCCCTTCACATGCATGCACATAAAAGAAAAAGAATTCACACCTATTCACCTACAAAGAAAAAGAAAAAGAAAATCCTCGCATCCACACCCACTCCATGGTTTTGCCCATTCATATATTGCAAAACAGGTGCACATGGGAATGCAAATTCACATATTTCCTTTTGTATATGTTGGTTGAGGCTGCTAGGTTACTACCAGATGCTGCTCTGAAACTGGATTGAGATAGGATCCTGCAAGTCCAGCACTGAAACCCTCAAATCGGACTACCGTTTCAATCTGTCCTGCCTTTTACATATAAAATCAACTTGATGAGATATCAATTGTTGGTGAACAACCTAGAAATTGTTGCTTTTTCATGATCAAATCGATATCAATCTCCATATTTTAGTTAATTATTGTGAAACGTGCCTAGAGCGATGTGAATTACACCTTTGCTGTCATGATATAACTATACAACTTTGTGGAGTGAGAGCAAACTTGTCATATCGTGATCTATAGTGGACCAACCATTCGGATTCAACCCCTCAGATATAAATTTGGGCAACTTAGATAAAGAATCCGTTTTATTGGATGTGATCTGACACGTCTAAACTATATATAAATAAATTTTCAAATGTTTTACACATGCATCAAGTGATAACAAAGTAGTCGATTCCCTGCCAAACCTAAAAATGTTGATTTTGCAACCATATTTTGTAAAATAATTCCAAATCATTTTTATTTGTAGGTAGGTATGTTAGATAGCATTTAACAGAACTGATTTTCTATTTTGGTTGCCTAATGTTAAACTTGAGTGCGTTAGATTCGTATGTTTGGTTTGCTCAAATGAATCCTAAAATCAATCTTTATATATAACATTTAATGGTTTTATTAATTATCATAGATATGTATTGTAAGATAAAATCTATTGCAAAAAATAAATAAATAACTCAAATGATTAAGTACATCACAAAAATATTATGAGATTTAAACATAGAATAAGTAATAAATTAAGAGATAATTTAGAAGCAAGAAAAATGTAATTTCACAAAATTCACTACTATATGTCAAACCATTCCAAATATAAACATAAACACAACATCCTCATCCTCAACCATTGTAAACTTGAACCCAAGCATTCTAATTTACCATACAAATTCAACTGATCCAAAGTCCAAAGTCAAATACGAGTATGAATACAGACATAAATACATATAGAACTTTTTATACAGAGTGTTTCACAAGTTTTTAATTGCTAAAGTTTATTAACTTAATTCAAACCTTCCCAAAAGCACTCAAAAGAAGCTCCTAAGGCATGAGTGAATCACCCCTTATTGATCCATTGCCATCTTCTTCTTCTACAACCATGTTTTTTCTTCCTCTTCCTTTTCTCCATTTTCACTTCTCAAAACTTGCTTCTTTCCCTTTCCATTTATGAAGAAATTCTTCATGCATTCAAATTTTGAAGCACTAATAACACTTGGAAAAAATCATCATTGCACCAAGAAACATAATTTTGAATATTAGAGTGTTAGATATTTAACTTGGGTAATTCTTTTTCCCCTCCTTTTCTTTTGCATAGCATCACTTTATCCTTGTTCATGCTTGTTCGATTTCAGAACACCTGTAAAAGTCCGTCCAAGTGGTATCTTCCAGGCGATAAAATCCTTCATTGTTCATTGTTCGATTCCATATTTGGAAATCAAATAGGATTATAAGCATATTTGACCTATTTTCTCTTCATTTGTCTTATCTCCAGTTGTATGTTATTTTTGACAAAAACTAATCTATTACATTCCTCTTCTTAGAGTGGACAAACTCTGTAACATTCCATTTTTTTTCTCAACTTGTAACACGACAAGCGAGGGTCAAAACATGGATTGCACGCTTTGCATATCTTACACAACTCTCCCCACCAAAGAGCTAATAAAACAAATGGAAAATGTAAGTGAAAAATAATTCAGAAGGCAAAATTTTTAATTATAAGTAAATTATCTGGGGTAATAACTCAAAACATCATTAACATTTAAAAAAATCACTTAGGTACCCAAACATTTTTACATCACTTACCACCCTTGAGCATTTATTTTTTGAAATGATTAAAATTCCTTCTTTCTTACTACCATTGTTGTTGTTTCTTCTTTTTTAACAAAGTTAATAGTTATTGTGGTTATTGCAGCGGTTATGGTTATCATTTTTTTCTTTTCTGAGGCTTAAGGAAGGGGAAGGATGCTTTCTTTTGCCCTCTCTTTTCTCCTTGCCGTCGTTTTGTATTCTTTCTTTTTGACCTTGAAGAATAAGGAGGAGAAAGATTAGAGAAGATAGAGGCAACAACATCGCAAAGAGAAGAAAGACATAGTATATCAACAATAAGAGAGGATGAAGGAAGCTAGGGAAGTAAGAAAACAATGATAATAAGTAGAAAGTAACACCAACAACAACAATAACAGCATGCCTCCGCAACCCGGGGTTGCAGCATGTTTCACAAACAATGTCAGGTCCTACAGTTAACCAGTGAAAACAATCTAGACACGAGCAGAGATGCATCAAAAATGCTTAAGAAATATTATATGTATATGTATGTAAGTTTACAAAATCGTATACACCATATTATCCACACACTAACAAAATATATTTACAAGAAATGACATGGATACATCTGCTACCTCTAGATCGTCAGCGGTTTCCACCTCAAAATCTGTATCCTCGTATACCGGGGCCTCCTTTAGTTCTACCTCAACACCTAGCGGTGCAATAAAAATGAAGAACTGTCAGGCAAATCACAGTAATTCTAGAATTTTAGAATTAAGACATGTGAGTATGGGTAAAACTAACTAGCAACATGAACTGAGAGCAGGTAACAGATTAATTAATACTAACATGTTTGCACTGAAAATTAAGATATGCATGCAACTAAATTAATAATTTAAAGCGATACTATCATGGTCATATCAATTATACCAAACCTATTGGAGAGTTCAGTAAGCAACCAGGAGTTCACTGCGTACCACGTGGGTGCTTACCCGGTGGGGACAGTAGGGGCCATGAGTCCAAAAGAATAACACGGTGTTACTCAACAATTAAGTCCGTCGATACCAATAGGGGTCAATCGGATTCATAAAGTGACCTGGTCGAAACACCTAATGCAGTCATGTCAATAGGAGCATGGATTCAGTCTATTTCACACGCTCACTAATATGATTTATCCCTAAAACGCAGTGAGTCTGAATCATCTCTCAGTGTCTCAGTGTTACAATCCAAGTGTAGTCCTAAATTGGTATATTTATTTAAAACATGATTTAGGAAATAAAGCTTTTGCGGTTTTTTTTGGCCGCACTTGCCAAGTGCGGCCAGTAAGAGGCACGGCTGTACGAGCCCATGACTTAAACTTAAGTCATGGGCATCTGAAAGTGGCCGCACTTGCCAAGTGCGGCCACTTTGTCCTATTTCTCCCGCAGCGGACCACCCATCTTGGCCGCACTTGGCAAGTGCGGCCAAAAAAAACCGCACTTGCCAAGTGCGGCCAGATCGATTAACAACCGCCAGCCGCGTTCCGCCGTTGACGTGGCCAAAGTTGGTCGGTTTTTGAAATTATTTTTTTCCTTGGTCGAAAATTGAGATTATTTTTAAAAAATTTCCTAAATCTAAAAATTGCCCTTATTTAAAACATGATTTAGGAAATAAAGCTTTTGAATAGTTTAGGGTCTCATTGAAACTAGTTTATATGTTGATGTATTATGTCATGTTTTCAAGTTCTACTTCATCAAGCGTGTTACGTGTTACAACATGACAATATCAATATATTCTAATGTCATCCCAATTTCATTTGTTTTTCCATAGCACACTTAACATATAAATTATTTCCATTGTTATGAAAACTGTGCAAGATTATAATATGATTACTAACTCCAGTGAACATGTAGCATGTAATGATGGAAACAATGAAACATTTACTATGCCATAGACATTATACTAATTTAACATATAAC
Source organism: Scilla litardierei (assembly GCA_030789695.1). Taxonomy (NCBI): domain Eukaryota; kingdom Viridiplantae; phylum Streptophyta; class Magnoliopsida; order Asparagales; family Asparagaceae; genus Scilla; species Scilla litardierei. The sequence continues at coordinate 8,642,888 of CM061137.1, read as the reverse complement.
ATGGAGAATACATAAGTCATATTAATTTAAAAATGTATAATGAAGCACATGCGTGACAGATAACAATTAAAGTATTCTAAGCATCCTATAAAGTCTAAATCTGAGACAGTTAGTAAATTCAGCTAACCTGGACATCAAGTAGCGCACGGGCAACAATTTTGAAATATGTAGGAATTTACAATGTGGAGACAACTGTGGTGATCTCAGATTAATCTCATCATCGATTGTTTTACGGGACTAAACCACACATTCATGGTTTTATATGATCCTTCAGGCTGTAATCTATGATACCACATGTTGTAAATTATGATCATGTAGGCAGTTGCTTTATCTATGATATAACCAAAAAGAAATCCTATAGTTCCAACGGCCTTTAGTGGCCAAACCCTCATTTACAATCATAGGGTAACTTAATCCAAAATTCGACATGTAGGGCAAAGCCCTTGGGGTCCCAAACAACTCACGACCATCACCAAGCCTCAATGTCAGCCAAAACATTACCAAAACAATATCTATAGCAATTATCCAAGAAAATCAGCATAAAAAAAATCCCAAAAACAGTTATTATAATGCATGGAACTAAATCAGTCATAGACTAGGGCTTGGAGCGTAGAACAGTCACGACAGGGAAATGCAAGATCTGGCAGTGGGCTGGAGTGAAGGTAAGGGGAAGTCACGACGAAGGCTAGGGGCCCGCAGGTCACGTCAGAGGAGCATGGAAGCTGAACGGTCTCGGCAAAGGGGTAATACCCCAAAACAGATCAAGGACAAGGGCGAGGGAGCCTCAAAAGGCCACGACCAAAACCAAAAACCCATGGGACAGTAACGACACAACTAGAGGTAGCGGCGGGGGTCGTCGTCATGCACTAACAATACCTGAGTCTTGCTCAGAACCATTATCGCAAGTACGTAACCAAAATCATAAATTTAAAACTAAAATTAAAGAATTAAAGTGATTTACCAGAAATCGAATACCAACGGTGAACCTGAGCCTCACCGTAGGTGGCTACAGTTGCTAGGGCAACCCAACACCAAAACCGAACTCAAGCAAGAGAGCTAATATTTTCTTTTTGAAATTTTTTGCATAAAACCGAAACACTATGCAACCTAGCTTTTATAGAGGAAGAGAGTGGTTTATGGAGCTTGGAAAAAGGGGCGGAGGAGCCGTGGTTTTGCCACGACGGAGATCGGTGTCGAAACAGTGGGAGGTCGTGGCAAAATTACATGATCTTAGGCGTGAAGCATTCATGAGGCCACACCATGTGTCGGGTGAGGTGAAGAAAGGGAGAGCGACCTCGGGGGTTTCTTTTCTTTTTGCCGAAGGAAGCAAATGAGAGAGAACAAGAGGCGGTTATGAGGCAGTTAGGGTTTTCACCGCCTCAGAGAGATTGCGAGAGAGAGATCGAGAGGGAAGGAGGGAGAGAGGGTTAAGTGAGGTAACATGGCCGCTGGGATGGGCCGCGGAAAAATGAAAAGAAAAAGAGAGAAAAAGATAGAAAAAGAGAAAAAAGAGGGAGGGATAGAGTTTGGGCCGGGCTAAAAATTGGTGTTGACAAATAATAAAGGAGGAGAAGAAGCAATGGCAATATGATGAGGAAAAGAAAAGATGACGAGGAGGAGGAGGAGAAGGCAAAAAAGAGAAATAACATTGGCAACAAGGAGAAGAAAGAAGAAGAGTGAAGGGTATTTTGATTATTTTTAAAAATGACGCATTAAGGATGTTAAGTGATTAAAAGTAAACATTAGGGGGTGTTAATTAATGCAAAAGATGTTAGCATATTTGGGCAATTTTTGGAAAACATTGGTGTATTTTAAGTCGTTAACCCAAATTATTATTATCGGTTACTTTTTATTCATTGCCAATATTGCCATATCTATTTCAAACATCCTTTGTGTTATATTGAAACTTTCCAATCGAGAGTCAACTCTTTACTTTATTCTCGATGTGGCATCGTCTTTATAATCCAATTCCATCCCATCTTCTCGTATTAATAGAGAACCTTTTGGCATAATGAAACATATCAATGTTTACATCAAATTGGAAATAAATTAAAAAATTAAGCAATAAGCATCAAACAAAAATTGACATAATTATAAATTTAAAATCTACCATGGCATTGCATGAGATTAAGATAGTCGGTAGCTGCATGTAAAGGCCTATGCTGTTATAACTTGTATCTTTCATCCCATACACTTCGGTAGGTGCAACTCTTGACATAACCAAAATTGTTTAAATTTTTTCCTTTGCTCTATTTATGGCATCAAATATGTACCCCATTGTAGGCTTCACTCTACCATCCATGAGCCTATGAACGTTGACCAAAGGAGTCACTTGTTACAAACAATACTAGATTTGCTCTCAAATCTTCTTAGCTATAAGTATGATGTACTTCACTCCCTACATAGCACCTTTCTTAAAATAGCCACTTTGTCACCACTCCAATGCGGAGATAGCCATGTGTGAAAATTTTGCTCCAAATGCTCTTCAAAGTTAGGTAGTTAGTAGCAAAGCTTGTGAGGCTGCGCCAATTCTTTTCCATCCGTGAATGTCCTTATAAGGTTAAGAACCTTCCAATAGCTATATATGAAGACCATTTTTGTGCTTTTTCAATCGTGTCCTTGTGAATTGACAAGTCACATATGTCATACAATAAGCGGTGCAAGGACTCACAAAAGCTTCTATCTTCTCTTCCAACTCCTTCCTTGCGGACATATGAGATGATGCGCTATTGTGACCATTTGGAAACAATTCTATGATATTCTTAACGTTAGAGTTATGCAAATTGAACAACTCCTTCACATTTTTTGAAACATTCAAAGTGTCATTTGATCCCACTTGGACTATTAAGTAGGAAGCTTATGTTAACATTGATTTTCCATTGGTCCTTCCATCGGACATTAAGACGAGGGATGCCAAATAGTAGGCACTCCAACCCAATGAGCTTAGACGATGTGATATATAACTCTATTTTTAGCTTCAAACCAATATCGTATGAATTATCTTCTTCCTTATTTGTGAGACTAGATTGCCTCCTACAAACATACTATATCCTCAATGAGTAAGTGTTTTGTATGAACCTGAACATCGCCAAATTCAGTCAGGAAGTCTAATAATTTGGGATGATTGACCATGACCTTCATATGATAAATGTCGAGCTTTCTGCAAACATAAGAATTTATCCGTAAGATTCCCTTGGCATGGTAGCTGGTATACCTACTATTTTTTAGAGAGCAAGGTTTTATATATCGGATATTGGTATCAGATCGGATCGGCCATATTGGATATTGGTATTGGATATCGGGTGATAAATTAGGGATACGAGCAAATATCGCGTTGGTCATATCGAGCATGATAAACATACAATTATAATAATAAATATATATGATTGTTCATATTACTAAAATATCATCAATATGATCTCATAAAGTTATAATAAATGTATTAAGTAACCGCTAATACTAACATAATACACTAATAGTACAAGTCTACAAATTAACAAAATATTAAATCTTAAATTACTGCATGAATAGAAAATGAATTAAAAGATTTCTAGAAAGAGCGACTTACCCTTATATCGCTTGGTGGGTCCGGGTTATCTATGTACTGCCCAGGAATAACAATATCAATCTGCACACGTCAAAATAAATGGAAAAAAATCTAGAATTAAGTAGAAAAATAATTTTTTACATTTTTGCTCAAATTATCTCCAATTTCTGTCAAATTTCCAAAGAATCAAAACCCTAAACCCCAATTTCACCGCACAAATAAAGTGTTTTTCGTCAGTTCGATGAGAGACGGAGGGGTGAGGTCGACGACATTTGCGAAATAATATAAAGAAACATGTTTGGATTGATTTGATCCAAACCCGTTTAAATTTTTTTAAATCGATCCAAATCCATTTAATTTTTTTTAAAAATCAGTAATGAATAGTATCGGCCCGTATCGACCGATGAATTGGCATATCGGGTTCATTTTAACAAAGTTTCATTTATATTGGCATCGGACCTTATTGTATCTTATTGTGTCTGATGCCGATATATGGGCCGTATCGGCTGATAGTTAAATCAATGTTAGAGAGATAATTTTTGGCCCCAGTAGAAATTACAACATGTTCCCGTGGCATGCTTCAATCTTCAACTTAGAATCAACTTAAGCATCAATTGTTTATGATGCAAAAAGTCTGCCTAATTGTGAAGAGCCGTAAGATGCTCTACTAATAGTCTGAGGATAATAAGCTATTTCGACCACAAGAAAGTATCTCAACTTTCCGTAGTCCTTGTTATGAAAATGATCCTCCAAAATGTTAATCAAATTGTTGATTCATTGCTTTAGTTGTTGTGAGAGACTAGGTAATTGGGCTGGTATGTTTCTCTTTAGCTGGTCATCTACTTCGAGGCAAGACTTTTATTCCTCATGAATTTTGATATTGTCGATCCGATTAGCAATTGATCCTTATGGTGGGGCAGGACTTATTTCACAGGCCAAGGCTGTTGGTGATGACTGCACATCACTACTACTTTTCTTGGTTGACTTAGTTTTAATATGTTCTACGAAGTGTTTATCGTTCAACTTTAACCTTGCCTCGTATGTAATGAGATAATCACATTCAATAGTCTTTATCCTAATTCTTTGGTTGTGGTCCAATGAACAACAAGCCACATCAAAATCCATCTCTCATTTATAGACTTAATATTCTATAGGAAGGTTTTGCTGTTAGTATTATTTCTTCCGTAGTCATCAACATCGGGTTTATTTTTTTTTTGCTTCTATGTCTTCCTGATCATCTACAGATGCTACTGGTGAATGATTACTGGACTTGATGGATGTATATACATCGTGCATAAAATTTTTGTTGTAATAGCCTAGAGTGTCAGAATCAGCATTTTTCTATGATGTTACTGGAATCCATTTAAGTGAGTTATAATTTAGTAGCAGACGTCCTTTGCGATTCTTATGAGAAATAATGTTGTATAGAGTCGACATATCTGAATGCTGGTAGATATCTTTATCCATGTCATGCTTTGACACCTCATGAAGTTCATGGAGCAAAGAAAATTGGTTATCTCAATCTTGAAATCTTGCTTTTCATGTTGTTTTATATGTCCTATTTAGTTCCTGATGTTGACATTTTGTGTGAAGGTTTGTTGTAATGCTTGTGAGAAGCCAATCAGAGCCAGTCAGTTCACAGTCCATGCAGGTTTCATCTTTTACCAATTGGTTCCCTTTAACATGCTATCATATCTTATTTGAGATGGTTCATTGTTGAACTGAGATTTACTCGTCCCTCCTTTATTGGTGCTTTCCGATGCAATTAATTCCCGCCAGCTGTGATCATTGATAGGTGATAGAGTTCAAGAAAATTTATAATAATATTGCATTCCCATTTCTCCAAACCCTACTCGGTAATTTGAATCTAAAATTGTGTGGCATACCTCAAATTAATGTGGGTACATCTGTTACTAATATTGTGGGTACATCTGTTACTAATATTAAGGTTATCAAAAGTGACAAGGTACTGGTCTTGACCGTCTACATACTAGCTGCCCAGGTGGGACCTAGACACGTGGCCCACAACATCATCACAAGATTCACAACATCAATTATCACAAACTTTTGGCATCACCTACATGAATACCTTTTTTAATCCATTCCGATTGGGGTGGCAAAATAAAACCGAACCGACCTGGCCCGAACCCGGTCTCCTTAATCGGGTATGTGTAAAGGCATAATCGACCCAGATTGCATCTGGGTTGATCAGCCCGACCCAGATAAAATCCGGGTTGGGTGCTGGTCTGACATGCCAACCTAGATTGACCCGGATTCTACCCTCTTTGATATTATTAATATAAAAATAATACACACATCCCCAAGTTTTATGTTGGGAATTTGGTCACAAGCTTGATGCTTGGGGGCGTTTCTTGTAGTTGGTTGCTGATTCGAATTCTGGCACATGTAGTTGATTTTTTAAAGCTTGTAAACACAGCTAATTTAAAACTTTCAACCAAACAACAAAATTTTTCGCTCAGTTGGTGCTTTGTGCATGCATAAAGCTTGTCACGGGTTTGAGCCTTGCTAGATGCAATTTACTCAAATCTTAATTTTTCAATTGAAAAGCGTAACCGAATCGGGTTGGGTTCGGATAACCTGACAACCCGTCAGTGGGGTGCAGGTATTGACTTCCCAACCCAGATTGAATCCGGATCGGATTTGGGTATACCCTTAAGCAGGACGGGTCAGACCTGACGTGACCTGTACTCGACCCGACCCGCTCCGTTTGCCACCCATACATCCAACTTTGTTAAAGAGCCATCTCCTTAGGAAACTGCATTAGTAGTTGCATAGTAGTAGCAACTGGATGAATAAGATGGGAAGAGAAAATAAGAGAAAATGAGGAAGAGGCGAGGACAGTGGTGAAGACTGAGGAGATTGCCAGGGAATTTAAACATTAAATTGTACTATACAATTTCAGACTAAACTGATGAACTTACTCCCTGCAGTTGTATCTGGAAATATTCCAGTGAACTAAGATTGTGACTGGAGTTGCCACTTGTTGTCCACATGCACTTTTAGGATCAAAGTGATGCGGACACGCCAGAGCCGAGCACACGCGGGAAGCCCACGATTGTTTACGTGCGCAGGAGGAGGCGTGGGGGCCGGAATTAGCGTTAGTCATTTCAGGGGTATTTTGGTCTAGTCAGACCAAATTAGTAAATCCCCATTTCCCTTTATAAATTAGGGCTAGCCGTCATTAGGAGGGTATGCTTGATTTGTCTTCGAACAATCTAGTTATCAATTTGATGCTGTTTAGGCTTTTAGGCGTTCAATAAAAGCTAGGAGATTGATTCGTCTCGAAGAATCTTTATCAAGTTCTCAATTTCTAATTGTTCTTCCTCTATTTTTCATTTTTTCCACCTTTAAATCGCTGTTTTGATCAATTAATCGCTGATTTGATCCAAACGGCAAGCGGTTCGTATCAAATTGGTATCAGAGCGGTGAGATCTAATGGCGGGAGGAACAAGAAGCGGCGCGACGGAAGAACGGCTTCAAGGGTTTCGTGAAGAAATCAACCGCGAGATGGAGGAATTAAAGAAAGCCATGGGTGATGATATTCAATCATTGAGGACGGCCATGGAGATCTCCAACAAGGATCACGCCCATACTCAAGAGGACATCCAAGTCGAACTCAAACACATGAGGATCGAGGCGGCGAAGACGGCGAGAGAGATTGCTCAAATCCCAACGATGATGGCGATGCTCCAAACCATCTCGGCGGCCGTAGGAGGAGATCGAGGCAAGATGCCGGAAGGGTTTTTTGTCGAAGCGGCGGCTACAAATTTTCCAAACCAAGGCGACGGCTGCCCAAATCTTCTAGGGTTTGCGGGGGAAGGGAGCGGGACCCACCCGGACCAGACGGCAAGCACGGCGGGCCCCACTGGGCCTGCCGTAAGTTCGACAGGCCCAATAGGGCCTGCCGACAGCAGCGCGCCCCCATCCGGGGGCGCAGAAGGCGGAGCGCCCCCTTCCGGGGGCGCGGGAGGCTGGGCGACCCCAGGCGGGGGCGCAGGTGGCGGAGCGCCCCCTTCCGGGGGCGCGGGAGGCTGGGCGCCCCCAGGCGGGGGCGCAGGTGGCGGAACGCCCCCGCAGGGGGGCGCAGGTGGCGGGGCGCCCCCGGCGGGGGGCGCTGGAGGCGGTGCGCCTCTGCTGGGGGGCGCGGAAGGCTGGGAAACCCCTTTTAGGGGTACGGCAGCACATTTTGGAGGCCCGGCGAGACCACTGAGGCCTTTTGGGGGCGTGGCGGGGTTTGTTCAACCCCTGGAGCGACGGCGAGACCCGACGGAGGAAGAGGGGCTCCCGGGGTGACGATTGGGGCTCCTGCGGCCCAATTTTGGGGCCCAGGGGGCCATCTGGAGGACCGGACAGCTCCCGTTCAGCAGCACAGAGGCGCTAGAGGGCCCATTTTTGCACCACCTCCTCGATTACCGGATTGTTTGGGGAACTACATCCCTGCGGGGGATAGGGAGCGACCTCAATGGCCTGTTGAGCTGTACGAGGGCGGCGACGGAGGCCCCGGAGGGGGGCAAGGGGGCGTGATGGTGCAGGGAGGCATCCCTAGGGGGGTTGGTGCACAGTACGGTGACATAAACGCGGATCGAAGGCTGAAGAAGCTGAAGATGCCGACGTTTGATGGCACCGATCCGGACGGCTGGGTTTACCGGGCCGAGCGTTACTTCCAGGTGATGCAGCTGACAGAGGAGGAGGTCCTGCGTGCTATAGGGATCTATTTCGAGGACAAGGCCCTAGCCTGGTACCGGTGGAAGACAGCCCGCTCCCCTTTTCGTTCCTGGGAGGAGCTCTCTTCTTACCTTCTCGACCGGTTCCAGGAGAAGTCCGGAGGGGACTTCTATGAGCAGCTGTCAGCACTGCGACAGGAGGGGACAGTTCGGGACTTCGTGGAGAAGTTTGAGATGTTGGCTAGCAGGTTGCGGGGGGTGTCTGACCAGGTGTTGATCGGGAGCTTCATGAGGGGGTTGAAGCCATCGATACGGGCAGAGCTTCGGATGCAGAGGCCCAATGACTTGGAGGATGTCCTCCGTCTAGCCCACATGGCGGAGGAGAAGCACACGGAGGAGAGGCGCATCAGAGGGGCTTGGGGAGCCCAGGGCCAGCGCAGCACGGCAGCACCAGTTCCACCACGGCCAGCAGCAGGAGTCCCAGTGGCGCCTAGAGGGGAGGTCAGGCCGGGGGTGGTACCAGGCAGGCGACTGACAGAGGCGGACATGCGGGCCAGGCGTGCAACAGGGTTGTGCTTCCGTTGCGACGAGAAGTTTAGCCCCGGTCACCGATGTGCGAGCAAGTTGCTGCAGATCGTGATCGTCCCCGACGAGGAGGAGTATGAGGAGGAGGTACTGGAGCCCGAGCAGTTGGCGGAAGAGGAGGCGAGTGTACACATGGACGTGGCGGAGGTCTCCCTGAACTCTGTGGTAGGATTCACTCCGAATCATACCATGAAGTTAACAGGGACGTTGGCGGAGCAGGCAGTGACGGTTCTTATTGATAGTGGGGCGACTCACAACTTCATTTCAAGGAAGTTGGTGGATCGCCATGGGCTGGATCTGAGTACGTTGGAGAGATTCACAGTGTTGCTGGGGACGGGGAAGATGGAGGAGAGCGCTGGGCTCTGCAAGGGGGTGTGCCTGATGCTGCAGGGCATACAGATAGTGGAGGACTTTTTACCCCTGGAGCTGGGAAATGTGGACGTCATTCTGGGCGTGCAGTGGTTGAAGAAGTTGGGGGAGATGAAGGTGAACTGGAAGCTCCTGCGGATGGAGTTCCAGGACGGCGACCGGACGGTGGTGCTGACCGGAGACCCTACACTCTGCTTTTCGGTGGTTGCCTTCAAGGCCATCACTAGGGCGTTGCAGGATGAGGGTGAGGGTTTCCTGGTGGAGTGCCAGGGGTTGTCGACTGAGGAGGAGCAGCAGACAGAGACCGCAGGGGAGGTGGAGCCGGTACTGGAGCAGTACCAGGAGGTATTTCAGAGCCCACAGGGGCTGCCACCGCAGAGGGGACACGAGCATGCGATCGTGCTACGGGGGGATGGGGCTCCGGTCAGCGTGCGGCCATACAGATACCCGCATTCGCAGAAGGACGAGATAGAGCGGTTGGTGCGGGAGATGCTGCAGGCGGGGGTGATACAGCCCAGTGTGAGTCCTTTTTCTTCACCAGTGCTGTTGGTGAAGAAAAAAGACGGGAGTTGGAGGTTTTGCGTCGATTACCGGGCGCTGAATAAGGAGACTGTCGCGGACAAGTTCCCTATTCCGGTGATTGACGAGCTGTTAGACGAGCTACATGGGGCAGCGGTCTTTTCGAAGATCGACTTGAGAGCGGGTTACCACCAGATACTGATGCGGCCAGAGGATGTGCCGAAGACCGCTTTCCGTACCCATGAGGGCCATTACGAGTTTCTCGTCATGCCTTTTGGCTTGACGAATGCCCCGTCGACGTTCCAGGCACTCATGAACAAGGTGTTCCAGCCCTACCTACGGCGGTTCATACTTGTATTTTTTGACGACATCCTGGTCTACAGCCGGGATATGGAGGAGCACATAGGCCACTTGGAGATAGTGTTCAAGGAGTTATTGGCGAATCAGCTCTTCGCCAACCGGAAGAAGTGCAGCTTTGGGCAGCTGCGGATTGAGTACTTGGGCCATGTAGTGTCGGCAGAGGGGGTAGCGGCCGACAGATCGAAGATATCAGCTATGCTAGATTGGCCGATTCCTACTACGCTACGAGCTTTGAGGGGCTTTTTGGGGCTGACGGGCTACTACAGGAAGTTCGTCAAGGGTTACAGCACGATTGCGTGGCCTCTCACCGAGCAGTTGAAGAAGGACAGATTCAAGTGGGGGGAGGAAGCCACCAAGGCCTTTGAGGCCTTGAAGGTGGCTATGACGACGGCACCAGTCCTAGCCTTGCCAGATTTCAGCATATCATTCGTGGTCGAGACCGATGCCTCGGGGTACGGGCTGGGAGCGGTACTCATGCAGGAGGGTAGACCCATAGCTTATTTCAGTCAGGTGCTGACCGCTTGAGCACGACTGAAATCAGTCTATGAGCGGGAGCTGATGGCCATAGTCTTCTCGATTCAGAAGTGGCGGCCGTACTTGTTGGGGCGGGAGTTCGTGGTCCGCACGGACCAGCGGAGCCTCAAGTACTTACTGGAGCAGAGGCTGGTCACTGAGGAGCACCATCACTGGCTGTCCAAACTGGTGGGGTACCGGTTTGACATCGAGTACAGACCCGGGTTGGAGAACAAGGCTGCTGATGCCTTGTCACGGAGGGAGGAGGGCATCGACTTGAGGGCATTGTCACTGCCTATGTGGTTGGGTTGGGAGCCGATGTTGCAGGAGGCAGAGGCAGATGCGGAGTTACGACAGATCCGGGAGAGACTGCAGAGTGGCGAGGACGGACCGGTTGGCTACTCGGTAGTAGGGGGCAGATTGTTGTACCAGGGGAGGATGGTGATACCCCGGAGCTCAGAGTTCATACCTGTCCTCTTCCAGGAGTTTCACAGTTCGGTGACTGGGGGCCATTCAGGGGTACAGCAAACCTACCAGAGGATGGCCAGAGAGCTGTATTGGCCAGGAATGAAGAAGAGGATCGCGCACCTAGTCGCAGCTTGTGACGTTTGCCAACGTCACAAGTACATGGCTATGGCTCCAGCGGGCCTACTACAGCCGTTGGCACTGCCGGAGAGGGTTTGGGAGGAGGTGACAATGGACTTCATTGATGGACTCCCACGGTCCGATGGGTACACAGTGATATTCGTGGTAGTGGACCGCCTGAGTAAGTACGCTCACTTTATTCCATTGAAGCATCCATACACTGCAGTGTCGGTAGCTACCGCTTTCACGCGGGAGGTGATACGGTTACATGGGGTGCCCGGGTCCATTGTGTCCGACCGGGACCAGGTCTTTATGAGTGGCTTCTGGCGGGAGATATTCAGGGTGCAGGGTACGGTCCTGAAGCGGAGTACGGCCTACCACCCCCAGACCGACGGCCAGACGGAGGTGGTCAACCGCAGCATAGAGACATACTTGCGATGCTTCGCCTCAGAGACACCACGTCAGTGGCATAGGTGGCTATCATGGGCAGAGTACTGGTACAATACTTCGTACCACTCCGCGGCAGGGACGACGCCATTTAGAGTGCTGTACGGGAGGGATCCCCCACCCTTGCTCCGTTTTGGTGACAGGCAGACTCCAGTGTCTCAGGTGGAGGAGTACATGGGGGAGAGGGACAGTTTGCTAGAGGAGCTGAAGAAGCATCTGCTACGCGCTCAGCAGATGATGAAGGCCAGGGCCGATGGGCATCGTCGAGATGTACAGTTTCAGGTGGGAGACATGGTGTATCTCAAGTTGCGTCCGTACCGGCAGAGATCGCTAGCGAGGAGGCCGAATGAGAAACTGTCAGCTAGATATTTCGGTCCATACAGGGTGGTAGCCAGGATTGGCCAGGTGGCGTACCGGTTGGAGTTGCCCGCGTCCTCAGGGATACATCCGGTGTTCCACGTGTCACAGCTGCGAAAGGCTATCGGAGATCAGGCGGTGTCTGCTACTTTGCCTCCTACCTTGACAGAGGACATGGAGGTATTACTCGAGCCTGTGGATGTGAGGGCGGTTCGTCAGGGCCCGGGGCGGCGAAAGGAGGTGCTGATATATTGGGCGGGTTTGCCGGACTGTGATGCGACTTGGGAGGCCTACGACGTGATGCGAGAGCAGTTTCCTGACTTCCACCTTGAGGACAAGGTGGCTCTTTTAGGGGGGAGTATTGATGCGGACACGCCAGAGCCGAGCACACGCGGGAAGCCCACGATTGTTTACGTGCGCAGGAGGAGGCGTGGGGGCCGGAATTAGCGTTAGTCATTTCAGGGGTATTTTGGTCTAGTCAGACCAAATTAGTAAATCCCCATTTCCCTTTATAAATTAGGGCTAGCCGTCATTAGGAGGGTATGCTTGATTTGTCTTCGAACAATCTAGTTATCAATTTGATGCTGTTTAGGCTTTTAGGCGTTCAATAAAAGCTAGGAGATTGATTCGTCTCGAAGAATCTTTATCAAGTTCTCAATTTCTAATTGTTCTTCCTCTATTTTTCATTTTTTCCACCTTTAAATCGCTGTTTTGATCAATTAATCGCTGATTTGATCCAAACGACAAGCGGTTCGTATCACAAAGCTACTTTCACTTACAAAGTTTTGATTACCAACTAGAGTCACTTGTCCTAGCAACTAGGCATCTAAGAGTATGCCTAGGCCTATCTGGGGGTACATGCTTGGATATTCCGGGCCACTAGGCCCTAAGGCCAAATGACTTAATGTCTGCTCAGCATGTGATGTTTTACTCTAATAACGATTGCCAGTTATTTTTAATTATTTCTTCATTATTTACACATTTAGTTGTCACTATTCTCATAAAGCTGTTTCCCTTTAATGGGGCTGCATGTAACAGTGCAAACACAGGTTGAGAAGATGGGTAAATCTAAAGAAAACAATTGGGTCTCACTGTGAGGATAACTCTATGAACTCTGAAGCCAATCACTGGAACAAAAAATAAAATATAATAAAAAAGAAAGGAAAATAAGAGTGAAAGAAGAGAAGGGTTACCACAAAACCTAGCAAGCTTAGTATTCTTAGTGAAAGAAGAGAAGGGTATGAAATCTAGCTGTCTTGTTCGTGCAATTTATTCTTATGCAACCTAGGAGCAACCACACAAGATTCTCATATAGACCATCAGATAGTGTAGGAGGAGAAAACAATAAGGTTATTGTACCGAATTGCATAGCCTTTAGCAGTGATACAACTTAAAAATCAAAGCAAAAGCACGTTCCCATTTACACCTTGACTTCTTGACCCTCTATTTTTTTCGGTTTAGTCCATTTAAAAACATTGAAGAGCAAGTTGATTTTGTGGGGAACAGTAATTCCAGAATCCAGGGAATAGCGTTTGTTTAATGGTAATTGAGTTTGTTGATTCCAAAGAGCATTTATGCATTGATATTTTGCAATTTAAATTGCTCAATCCAATTTCTTCCATGAGGAATTAGATTGGTGATGCAAGTGTTAAAGCTTTTAGCGACCACATTCTTAGTGGCTTTCGCTATTAGTTACAAATCCACTTCAATTTTCATGCTCTTCTGAAGCTGAATAACTTTGGTATGGGTTGCTGTAAATTTACAGTTTCAACTTTAAGGGGAAAGGAGAAGAAGATGTGAAAGAAAAAGAGGTTATCATCTGATCAGTATTTGTGGACAAAAGGGAGGTGAAAAAAAAAGAAAAAAAATCAAGAAAATGATGATGTTAATGGTGAATTGATTGGGAATAAAGAAAAACCCACCATATGGGATGGTCTTTGGGGATAAAGGAGAGTAAAAAGATGACGATGACGACACAGAGAGGGTATGTGATTTTACAACCATCATCAACACTGATACAAACATTTTTTTGAAAATGGGAACACTCATGGTACTTTCTTGTGCCTTTCAAATTGCATGGCTCTTAGTTTGGTGTTAAAACCCATGAAAGTTCATTTTCGACTTGGTAGTTCAATGAAATTTAGCGCTTTTCACCTTTATTTGGGGATTCATGTTTATCTCTTTACCATACATATGCATTGTACCATTCTTTCCTGGTTTTGAACAGCAAATTCTAGAAAGAGGCCTTTTGTTCTCCGTTTTCTTGGACTGTAGATCATCTCGGTTTGGCCAATCGCTATTTGGTATAATGTTGTAGTTGTACTAGTTTCCTCTTTTAAATCATCCATCGTAAAAGTATATGCATGCCTACATGACATTTGCACGTTCTCACATTATGTAGCCAGAAGTTGACTACATATGTTAGATGTAACTAAGGTTTTCTTTTCATATTTTTATTCAATTTCAGTTTTCGTCTCAGTACAAATTATTCTACATTAAACCACTTCTTCTCCAGAGCGTTGCAAGTCAATTAACCCAAAAGATGCTGTTTTTGAGCTTGATGGAGGTTGTGATCAGAAGAAACGTCCAAAGAAAGGGCGAAAAAGAATTCAAGCAACTAATGGTAGTTCTCTTCTCCTTTTGTTCTTGAGTAAACCCAGTCTGTGTAATGATCATATTAAGTCATTGCTACTGAACCAAAACTTGTAAGACGTGGTGAGGGTTAAGAGATGTAAATTTATACACTGAAGCTTATGTTCTTTGGTCATTTTTAATAACATGGTTGACATTTATAAATATAACTTGAGAATGTAAGGATGTGAGCTTCTCCCAAAGTTAATTTCTGATTTCTCTTGGAGATTTTTCTAGAAGTTTTTTGAGGTCCTTCTAGCTTAGCACGAATAGGAACATATGTTCAAATAGTTGAACTTCAACCACAGTTGTATTACAATTTCATGGACATAGCTTTGATCAACTAAATCATTGTTTGCTTGGCTTGTTTGATTGTATTATTGTCATAGAAATGCTGGGCGTCTAATTTGGATCACTGAGCTGCTATGTTACCCCTTCCCCCCGGCGACAAATATGATGTATGCATATGAGACTTTTTTGTCAAAAACTAAAAAAAGTTTTTTTAGAAAAATAACAATGAGCTAGACCAATTTGCACTAGTGAACATACACACATGATTATAGACTTACAGTACTACACACAAGGGGAAATTGTGTTTGAGCTGGCAACTCATTTAAAGTGTCTAAAAATAAAAAGTCCAATGCCTATGTGATGTTTTGCATGTGTATCAAGTGCTCTTAAATTGAACCGTTGATGATGGGGACTTCTGTTGATCTATAGTTTGGGGAAAACAAATCGAAAATTCAACCCTTGAACCATAATCTAAACACTCTAAAAACCTTGGTCACCACTTTTTGTTAGGCTTGGGACATTCTGGACCATAAAATAAAGTGTTAAAGTGTGTGGCCCGAATCTGGTTTATTGACCCGATCCGAAGAGCTCGCGGTGCGACATTTATTGGGAAATTTTCAGGGCTCTGTGGTGGTAGCGGAGGGATCGGGCTTTAACCTATAAATATGATGTTTTTTTGTTTTTCCCCATATAAATATGATGTAATCTAGGGTTTCGGCTTTAACCTATTTTTAGCCACCGCACTTCTTCACCGTTTGTACCAGATCTTCGATATAGTGAATTTCTCTCCTGTGCCCGTGGTTTTTCCCCGTCTTGGGGTTTACACGTAAATCTGTGTGTTTTGTTTGTGTTTTTCATTGTCTGTTTTTGATCAAACTCGTAACATAAAGTAACTCGCTATTTTTGGCAATATATATTGTAGCTACTTTATGTACTTCAGAAGAGTTGAATCTTCAGAGATGGTAGCGAGGTAGTATTTGGAACCAAAATCCTGTACGAAGAGCCTAGTAGGCTATACTTTATAGTTTATATATGTGTATGTGTGAGTATGGGGTCTTAACTGCCAAAAAAGAAATTTACTACTATGGCGGTCAAAAGATACACTCTCCCAACTCTTAATTCAAAGAGCTGTTCATGTTGATCTTCAAGTTCTAAATACATCAAGAATGTTGTGAATCCCATTAAAAACACCCCACGAACTGGATGTGCGGTGCACGCACGCAAACGAAAAGGAGCGATAAATGTGGGTGTGTGCCGGTATTGTCGGGGGTAAAAGGGTAAACACAAAAACCCTTGGGGGTTATAGGGGAAAATCCCATAGGGCAAAGATGTAATTAAGTGAGTTTGGGGTTTTTTTGGGTTTTTGCAATTAAGTGGGCTCAGGGGATGTCAAACATGTAAATATGTGAGAGTGGGGGTGATTGTTAGGGTAGTGTGTGATGGGACATTGTCACATGGGACAAACCCGTGGGCAATGCCCCTCTAATGTAATATAGATGTGTGTGTATGGGGTCTTAATTGCCAAAAAAGAAATTTATTACTATGACGGTCAAAAGATTCACTCTCCCAGTTCTTAATTCAAAGATCTGTTTATGTTGATCTTCAAGTTCTAAATACATCAAGAATTTTGTGAATCCCATGCCTTTTGTCATTGGATCTACAGTTGAAAAAATTTCTATTGTTAAAAATGTTGGGATTTCTAGTGCTTGATACATGTGTAAAAATGTGAAAATCATGCTTCATAACGTGGAGATCAATGCGAACAGCTGATTATGCAAGAGAGAAGTGTAAATTTTAACCCTTATGACAACTTATACTCATCTCTCTATATTTGTGCGTGTATGGTCGTGTATGTTTTGGATCATTGCGATCAACATGAACAATGCCAGTTGTGCAAGAGAGAAGTTGATAGTGCATTTTTTAATGGCTAAGTTTTCCTAATTTACAAAAAACTCTCATTGATTATCTACCATGAACTTTCTAAATTCCTATCAATTATGTAAACTTTTTTTAAACTACCAAACAACGTTAATGATGACACTAAAAATGCATTTTGCCTTTAAGATACTTGAAATTGACTTGTGTGCCACGAAAAAAAACCTATTTCCTAAAACAGACATGTGGGCCTTAAAAATTAAAAAATTAACAAAATTTAAGAAAAAGTAAAACATGTGCAATGCACATGTTAAAATTAATTTTTTTCCTTCGAAAACAATATTTTCATCAAAAAATGACATGACGAAATATCTAACTCCCCACTGATGGTTGGTAGTTTAGAGAAAATTATAGACACTTGAAAAGGGTTTAGAGAAATTTATACAGTTCATGGTAGTTTAGGGATAATCGATAAATTTTTTAACCATAGAAGGAAATTTCTTCTTACGGCAGTTGGTAGCCATTTTTTGCATGAGCCCCTATTTGGTGTATATTGAGAATACTTTGCGTATGATGTTAACTTTTCAACAGCGATGGAGAAACAAAAATCTGAGCATGCATGCGGGAATAAGCTTGCTGCTCCAGCGTTAAATTTGGATAACAAAAATGGCATGCTTCATTCACTGTCAGAAGAGAATCAATGTGAGTACTCTCTTTTATCTCTCCACAACCACCTCCCCTTACCATAAAAAAAGAAGAATGAGAGATAGAAAGGAATAAAGAAATAAACACCTTATCCTTCTTTATGTCTGCCTTCTGAGTTAATTTTGCATAATGTTATTTTTCTATAATTAAGCACTTCAAAGCATAGGAAGGTATAATGCTATTCATTTTTCTGTCTTTGTTTTTGTTTTAACTGTTGTATAATATGCAAGTATAGTACCTCTTTAGCACAGTCTCTTTTATCTTGGGGTTTGACATATGATATCCATTTTATCTACTGATAATTGATTTATTAGTTTGGCGATACTTGAAACCTGAATTAGAACTTAGAAGGCTTATGAGATTTAATAGTTACAAGTGGGAAAAATGCTGTAATTACTTTTTTAGACATGTTATTATTCAGCTATATTTTGAGGCATGAAGGGTTTGATTCCATATTTGTTAGTGACGTCTCTACTGATATGTGTCTTATTTTAGAAGGCTGAAAATAATTATTGTTGTAAAAACTGCATATGTAATGTATCTATTTTCATGCCATATTGCCCAAAATGCTAAGTAAAAAGAAGGCGATAAGTCCGCACATATTTAGGCTTACTAAGAATTCCTTCTTTTTAGCCTAAATACTAACTTGTCTGAATAATAACTAAGGTTCGTCTGGTTCCAACTAATAATGAGCAATAGTAGAATGACCTATATAGTTCTATGATCAATAGATATAAAAAGTCAGTGGATAAGAAAACAAGTAATTGGCATGATGGAAATATAATTGAACAGAGAATGTAAAAGCTATTAAGCTGGCATACCGAAGAGTGAGAAAGGAAAGTCCGGTAAGGAGTTCAAGCTTGGCGGATCATCCTAGTAGAATAACATTATGAATATTACCCAAAGAAAGCAAACCAAGAATATTCATCAATAAGTAGGCTTCATAGGTCCTCAGATAAAATAAACTTAACACAATATGAAAATAAAGTATAAAATGAAATACAACATGGATAAACAAGCATATGAAATATAACATGACAGTAGCAGTATAGCACATGCACAACAGTGATACATGATGTCATGTCATCACTGTCTATGTCAAGAAATGGTGAGAGTGTAGTATCCTACTTCAATACTGAGCCCATATCTAAGAGTACGATATGCAACTCAAGCAGGATATGCGAGCACTATAATATAACCCCGCTCTTAGTGTAGGGAGTGAAAAATACGGATACAATAGTAACTCCTTTTTCATTGCTGAAGGCGTAAACACAGATATAGTAATGATCCATCATCATTTCCGCACCCTCTGAGACAATGAGTTTCATATCCTCATGTGTTTGTCCTAGATGCAATATTAGGTGAGATAATACGTGTAATAAGCGAGAACAGTAACATCTAAAATATAAGGAGCATATGAGCATGTAATCTAGAACAGTAGTCGAGATTAATATCAGTAGACATGTAATACATGTAATCTGGTACAATGAATATTATGTATAATAGAAGTGAGTGTATAATGGTGAGCACGTATCGTGAATAGTATCAAGTGCAACATCATATGTTCTATAGTGTACATATATAGTGTACAGTATCAAGTACATCATTATATTAAAATTCATATCATAACGACGAAGACAAATATAAATAATATGAGTAATCACATGTCGGGAAGTATATGTAACTACCTAATGTTATCAAGGCATTGCCAACCGTTGTAGCAATTTGATTTGTTTGATTACATTGTAAATATCATATGTCAAGAAACCAAGTCTCAATGTATGACAATCTCTGTATTCATGAATTAGGACTATACTTTAAGGGACAATATAATCTTCAAGTCAATTTGAATCTCATATAATATCCATTCAAGGGAATGAAACCAGCCGAACAATTTATTATATCAACATAAGTCTAACATGGCCTAAAACTTAACTAAAAGAGTAAACTAGGATCAATCTTAAATAATAATCATTTATGTATGCTCCTATATGTCTTACAAATCAATCATATATTGTAAAAGACCATTTTCCTAAAAAAGCCCGACCCAATTTAGCTCTCTTTTGTTTCTTTTTTCTTTCTCCTTTTCTTTTTCTTTTTCCTTTTCTTTTTCCTTTTCTTTTTTCAGCCCAACGAAACTGCTGCCCAGCCCACAGCCGCTCCTACTTAACTCTTGATACGTGCGTAGCACGTGTCCCTCTTTTCCCTTTCTCTTTCTTTCGATCTATCTCGTCGCTTGAGGCAGCGATGAACGGACCGACCTCTCGCTTTCTCTCGCTTCCTTCGGCAAGAAGGAATGGGAAGCACAGCCACCCGAGGCCCCTCTCCCTCTCTCCACATCCGACAGCTGTCCTTGCCTCATGAATGTCGCATGCCCTAAATCGTGCAATTTCGCTACGATCTCGCACTGTTCGGAGGCTGAGTGACTTTTTGGCAAAATCATAGACTCCTCTGCCTTTTTCCGAGAACCACATGTCTCCCTCTTCCTCTATTAAAGCTAGGTTAAGCTTAGGGTTTCGGTTTTACGCAAAAAATTATTTTTCAAAAAAGAAAATTCTAGTTCTCTCTTGCTCGAGCTCGGTTTTGGTGTTGAGTTGCCCTAGCAGCTGTAGACACCCACGACAAGGCTCGAGTTCACCTTCAGTCTTCGATTTATGGTAAATCACTTTAATTATCTAATTTTTGGTTTTAAATTTGTGATTTTCGTTTACATGCTTGCAATGATGGAACTGAGCAAGACTCATGTATCCCGAAGCTTGGCGGCGACCCCCGTCGCTGCTCCTAACTATACTGTGATTGACCCTTGGATTTTGTTTTGGCCGTGGCTTTTCAAGCCGTTGCCTGGCCTTTTCTTGGCCCTGTCGTGACTGCCCTAGGCTCTACAGTCCCTCGCCGTGACCCTGGGGTCTCGTAGCCCTTGCCATGTCTCCCTTTGACCTGGACGTGACTGATTTTGGGCACCATGCCCTAGGACGTAACTGATCGATGGGGGTTTTCCCTGTCGCGACTGTTTTTGGGACTCTTCGATGCTGATATTTTTTGGATGGTGGCTGCAAATGTTGTTTTGGTGATGTTTTGGCTAGTATTGAGTCTTGGTAATGGCCATGAGTTGGTATTGGAACCCTCAGGTCTTTGCACCATATGTCTGAGTTGGCTAATGTTACCATATGATTGTAAATGAGGGATTGTCCACTAAAGGCCGTTAGAATTATATGATTTACTGTCTGTTGGATCATACATAAGGCCACTGCTTAAATGATCATATAAAACCATGAATACATAGTTAAGTACGTTAAAACGATCATTGATGAGAATTATATGAGATCATCACAGTTGTCCATCCCAATTGTCTATCCCCATATTTATAAGTGCTGCACCATTCGCAACTGGACATTCATGTTAGCTCAAATTTACTACTTGTGTCTCAGATTTAGATTTTCTAGCATGCTTAGAATCTTTTACATGTTACCTGCCATACACGTGTTCCATGATATATGTTTAAATTAGTATGACTCATGTATGCTTCATATTATATGTTTAAATTAGTATAATGTCTATGGCATGCTAAATGTTTCATTATTTCCATCACTACATGCTACATCTTCCATGGTATTAATAATCATAGCATAATATTGCATAGCATCCAATAATATTGGAAATAATTGATATGTTGAGTGTGCTATGAGAACCAACTGAGATTGAAATATCATTGTTACCGTTCTGTTGAACACATTGTTAAAAATAACTTGATGAGATAGAATCTTGAAAACATGACTAGATCTAAAATGACATAGCACACCATCATATGATCTAGTTTCAATGTGGCCCTAAACTTAATCCAAGACTTTACTTCCTAATTCATGTTTTAAATAACTAAATATTACCAATTTAGAATATACCTGGATTGTATCACCGAGACACTGAGAGTTGTACACTTGGCATACACCTGATATTTTAGACTCACTGGGTTTTGGTGTAAATCATATTAGTGAGAGTGTGTGAATGATTGAAGCCATGCTCATATTGACATGATCGCATCTGGTGTTCCAGCTGGGTCACGCCATGAATCCAATGGACTCCTATTGGTATTGTCGGGCTTAATTGTTAAGTCCAACCTTGTTACTCTTTTGGACTCATGGTCCCATACTGTCCTACTTTGGGCCTGGTCTGGGTGAGCCCCCCGTCGCACGAGGTGGACTCATGGTTGCTTATTGTACTCTCCAATATGATTCACAACTTAGTACTGGTATAACTGATATGACCATGATATTACCGCCTTAAATTATCAACTTCGTTATATGTTTGTCTTAATTTCTAGTGCCTACTTGTTAGTTAGTATTAATTAATCTGTTACATGCTCTCAGTTCTTGCTTGTTAGTTAGTTTTACACATGCTCACATGTTTTAATCCCAAAGTTTTAAAATTACTGTGATTTACCTAACGATTCTTCATTTTTGTTGCACCGCTAGGAGCTGAGAGAGAGAGAGTTTGAGGATGCCCCGGTGTTCGAGGACACAGACTTTGTGATGGAGACCGCTAATTTCTGATCTTGAGTAGTTGATGTATTCATATTATATCTTGTAGATGTATTTTGTTAGTATGTCGATGGTATGATGTATACGTTCTTGTAAACTTGCATACACACACACCGCCCCGATGGTCTCTCTCACATCACTCACCCTAGCCAAGCTTTGTACCCCTACCCATTGAGATACTGATGTGTGTCGGACTTCTGGGATGGGAGGGGCTGTACACTGTAATGAACCCAGTTTGAATATACGTGTATTAATACATATTTTTGCAATGTATACGTGCGTATAAATTTTTGGGTTATTTTCAAGATTTTTCTTATTTTTGTGGTGAAGAAATTATTTTTAAATAATTTCTAAAGACCCATGAATTTATTTAAATAAGTATTTAGGAATAATACGTGTATTGGAATATGAATACATGGTATAAGTGGAATTATTTCTATTTTATTAAAACCAAAAGTTCTAAATTTACCATGTTAAGCCACCTCCTCCTAATGAGGTGTCTTAATCCCATTAATCCCCACCTACTACATGCTAGGTGGAAAGCTAATGGTGATTTGAGAGGATGATGTGGTTTAAGGAGAGATTAAAAGAGAATTTCAAGGATAATGAGAAGAAAAAGAAAAGAAAACAAGAAAAAGAAAAGAAAATAGAAGGAAACTCGGAAAAATTCCACAGCCATCACCTTCTTTCCTCTCACGCACAGGCTGCTACTTTTTCGCCAAGCTCAACTCCACAAATACCAAACCCTAGTTCTTTTGATCCATTGGAGAATGAGCTAGCATCAGAAGGTCATCAAGGAGAAGAAGGGCCGCAGAAATAATGAAGGATTAGCTTAGGTAGGTTCTTAACTAGATTAGTAGGATTGAGTTTTGAATCGTTGAAGTTTTAAATTTACGTCGCTGTCGAAGTCGAAGGCTGATGAAACCACACGGCCGTGTCACGATCAAGTGGAGGTCGCGTCATCACCACATGGCTGAGTCGTCACCACACGGCCGAGTTAATGTCATGTGGTGGTCGTTTGGTCACCAGCAGAGTCACACGGCCGTCAAACGACAGTGTCATGAAATTGTCCCACACACCCGTGTCGTGTCTCGACACGGTCGTGTCGTCCCTTGAGTCTGAGAACCACATCGACTTAGATGCCGTTGTCTGGTCGACACAGTTGTGTCGATATATCACACGACCGTGTGGAGCCCCCTTTTGAATTTTGATTACCTTGCCTCACACGACCGTGTGAGATTATCACACAACCGTGTGGTCTCTTCTTTCAACACTTGAACGCCTTAAACCACATGGCCGTATGGATGGAACCACACGATCGTGTGGGCCATTTTTCTTGAGCCGTCAGTATAACTCCACACGGCCGTGAGGATGGAACCACACGACCATGTGGGATGGTTTTGCCGAGCTTCCAGAGCCACCCCACACGGCCGTGTGAAAGCTCCAAACGGCCGTGTGGCCCTATTTTCCCAGCTTTCCTAGAATCTTGAATTATTAAAACTTCTTGATTCTATTGTAGACAAATTTCCATGTTGTATATGCAATTACATGATATGATATGATTCAGTTGCTTGTTTAATACTCCATGTTGAAAGCATGAAATTCATGAGATGATTCAAATTGTTATAAAAGAAAAAGCACAATGTTTACTTTGTGATTCTCGTATGAAGTTGAATAAATAATTGATGATGAATAGATATGAAAGGAAATCCATGTGTAATGTGAAAACAGTAAAATTGAGAAGTAAAATGAAATGATGAATTAAGAATGAGACGAGAGAAAGAATCTGGAGTTTTCAGTCCATTCTAAAAATGGGTGAAGCTCTAGATGTGGGTTTGGGGGATGCGTGTAAAAAGTAGGAGTTAAGAAGCGGACACATATTGATATGATTCTCACTCGCTTACCACTCTCGAAAGGGGGGAGTTGGACAGAGTTAGAGAGGCTGGTGGTGTACTCGTGATGCACCATTGCGGTAATAAAGGGTCTCTGTTTTCCACATAAAAACCGAGATATGTCTCACTCCCAACAGGGAGAGATACGGGAGGCACCTCCAGTGCTCGTGTCGCTGGTTGAGGTACGACTTTTCACCCACCTTGGATGAAGTCCAGCTCCTTAAGTGTCATACGATTTACACGGGTTCCCGGATATCTAAATTAGTAACCTTAATACAATTGTCATCAATTCATAAATGATATTATCTCACGTTGATGTGATCTTCTGTTTACTTTTAGCACTCGTATGGTATGACATGATTACTTTTGTATGCTTGTAGACCCCCTTTACTTTCGCAGACCATTCTTCTTAGATAGGTAGTCCGGTTCTAAACTGGGTCCTACATAGTTTAGCTAGGAATCCTTCTAGGTCACACATTGACGTGCCCCATTTATGTTATCAGGTCCAGAGATAAGGACTCCTCGGCAGGGATGTACTCAGCAGTCTACACCCTTTCCTCAGGTACAGCTGGAGACTACAGATGAAGACTTTGTTCACTTGGACATCCCGGGGAGACTAGGGAGTGCGTTGTACGGGTGTGGACACCTTTAGGTTTTCTTTTAAGGGTTATGGTTTCTTTTTGTTACACACCCCTTTTGTACTTTTATACTCTTGTACAGTACAGAGATGTATGATGTACTTTTTATATACAATGTTCAGTTCAGTACTTGTGGATTTAAATTTTGTTAGAGCACAATATTGTAATTTCTGTACTATTCCAGTGTGTCGTGGTGGCCTGCATGTATACCATTATTTAAATCACAATTAATGCCTAGTAGTATTTGGACGTTAGGGACTCGAAGTCAGTGTTTGAATACTACGGCGGCCTAGTCTGCTACACATCTCCCGTATTTAGGAGAGCGGGTGTGACTGACACTCTCCGATGGTCTCTCTTACATCACTCACCACCTTGCTGCCGTCTCTATCTCAGATGGGCCGAATTCCTGTGAATGTGCTGTGGATGGTGGCTGCTCTCTCCGATCCGCTTGGTCTTCCACTCGGTGCTGCTCCCCCCGCTCGTCTCGTTCCCGTGGTTTGGTTTCCTGGGCATACGCCCAAGTTCTCACTCACTTTGTTGCATGCTCTCACTCATCCGCTGCCCAACACTCACCAGCTTACTAGGCGTAGCATTCTGGTCCAGTCTCCCTGTGTTCTATGTGGCTCTCATCCCGAGACGGCCCGTCACATTTTCTTTCGATGTGAATTTAGTGCTTTTGTTTGGGCGGCCTGCAAGCTTCTGCTTGGCCTTCCCCTCGGCTCCAAATCCATCATCGTTAACGCCCATATGCTGAGGCGACGTTTTTGGAGCCATGGGGAAAACCACGCTCAGGGGCAAGCTCTCCTTGCTGGTCTTCTCTGCGACGGTTTGGCACATCAGGCGGGAGAGGAACAACCGCATCTTCGGCTCCCTGAGGATCCATCCGACTGCTCTCCTCGCTAGGATCTCTTCTGATGTCTTGGATGCCATAGTTGGCTGAGACCTTGAGATGTAGATTCTGTGGATCTCCCCGTTTTTGGAAACTTGGGGTTTCTTAGGCCAGTTTTTATGTGTGCCTCCCAGCGTAGGTTTTTCTCCTTTTCTTTCTAGGTAGTGCCTAGTAGTCCTGGTGTGAGGTGACTGCTGCTCAGCCTCTCCCTCACCTGCTTTACTTGTTGGTTCATGTAGTTCCGGTTTATATTTATATACATACACACTTACTTTTCATATATATATATTACATTTGGTGTGGTCCTAGGTGGCACCCATCCCCACCCTTGATTCACCTTAGACAAAGGGGTTGTAGAGTGGTGGTGGGGATTTGGCCACCTCATCACCCCTTTTTTCCTTTTGCAAGAAAGCCCCCCCACTTTCTCCTATTTACCCATTGACACTTCCAACACACACCTCCACTCTTTCTCACTTTCGCCCTTAGTTTTTCTTCGAATTTTTACCCCCGAATTTTTTGGCCCATGCACGGGTGCACGGGGTATTTTCTAGTGTGTGTGTGTGAATATATATACACACTAGAAAATACGCTGTGCACCTATGCACGGGGACTGAAAAAACGGTCAAAAAGGACAGTGGAAAGAAGAAAAAGTGTGGGTGTGTTGGGGGTCCAAGGGATAAAATGCAAAACCCGAGAAAAGGAGGAGGAAATAAGGAAAAGTGTGGGTGTTTGTGGTGAGGGTCCAGGGGCAAAATGCAAAAACCGGGAAAAGGAAGGTGAAAGAAGAAAATGGAGGGTCCAGAGGCAAAAGTGCAAAACCCGGGATTGTATGTGCAAAAATGTCCCACCTCCTCTCGCATCCTTTAAAATCTTCTCATCTCTTATCCAATTTTTCTTATCCAAAAACTCATGATAACTTCTCTCATTTGTATTATATATATATCTATGTTTTAAAACACAACTGTTTTTGAATTCTAGGGCTGACTAGGACAAACATGTTGATATAAAGACGGCTTGGATTTAATCTTGAAGCATGAATGATTGAGATTAGATTTTGTGGAAAGTTTTGGAGGGAAAAACATTTCTAGAGAAATGAAAATTTCTGGGGAAATGAAACTTTATGGGGAATGAAAATTTCTTGGGAATAGCACAGTGCACACAATTAATACATTTGGAAAAAAATATCAACTTGCACTTAATGTTGCAGATCGAATGCTGCTGCATATCGAATGGTCTCTCCCTCAACGCGGGGCCCATCATCTCTTCGACCCATGGAGCAAAGATGAGAATAATTGCCCGCGTCGAAGGCTCCCGCGTCAATTTTTTACGCTAATTTGTTGTTCCATGTCGAAGGCGTCCGCGTCGAATTTGTTGTTCCGCACTGAAGGCGGCCGTGCCGCTAAATATTTTTATGCTAATTTGTTGTTCCACGCAATTTTGGCTGTGGAAATAATTTTTTGTGAAACAAAGATTTTGCGGTGGAAAATCTTAAATGAACCGTACCCGCGGGCACGGGTTATGACTAGTGTGTATATATATGAAATTCTTCTTAAGCATTTAGATGCACATCTGCTCGTGTCTAGATTGTTTTCATTGGTTAATTGTAGCACATGTCATCCTTTGCAAAACATGTTGCGGTCCCGGGGTGCGGGGCATGACATGTTTTTCTTGATGGCCCCATGCATGTCCTCGCAACCAACCTCGTGAACAGTCTAGAAAGAGTAGGGTGCACCGTGAAAGAAATGCTTAATTGGAACGGACCTTGCCCTGTGAATGCAGGCGCATGCGAGTTTACAATCGCCGTAAGCGCACCACAAAGATGGCACAGAACGCTTCTAGATCCGGTACAAGTAACCCGATGGTACATCAGATCTCAGACCAGGCTCTACGAGAACTAGTTCAGACTCTTCGTAAAGAGCCTATGTTTGCTGGGGAATACAACAGTTTCGGGCCCTGCGTCCGGCTACATTTAATGGACGAGAGGACCCATTGAAGGCAAAAGAGTGGTTACATAGTAATGTGGATAACTTGACCGCTGTAGGGATGCCTAGAGAATCCTGGATGAAAATAGCCAAGTTACAACTGGTAGAATGAGCTAGGATCTGGTGGGACGCAGCAGAGAATCGATTAGAGAAGCCGATTACATGGAACAATTCAATGTCCGATACTTCTCACATGCGGCTTAAATGGAGTTAGAGGCACGGTTCACCAACCTGAAGCAAGGCACTATGACTGTAGAGGAATATGCTGCTGAGTTCTTTATGCTCTACAGATTTGCAAAGGAGATGATGTCCACTCCATCAGCCCGATCCCATCGTTTCTAGCAGGATACTTAAAGCTCCGGGAGAAGATGGTTGGGTTGAACCTGAAGACCCATGTATCAGTGCAAAGCAACGCCTAGTGGTTTGCGCGCAAGGTTGCAACAGTACTTGCGACAGCTTGCGAATATGAGTACTTTCAGAGGGAAGCTGAGCGGGAGTGTCATGTCTGTTCCTTCGAGGCGATCACCACCATCCTTAGCTTTCACCGAAGGGACAAGTCGACGACATGTCTCCAGTTAGACATGTGCACCGACCAGTACAACAGATCTAATTCAAAAGGCCGACATCATAATATCAGCCATATTTAGTATGTCACAACCGTAGCAAGAGTGAGCATAATAAAGAGGAGTGTCAATGTCGCCTAGGCCGTTGCTTGATTTACGGATCTAAGGAGCACAATGCTAGAGACTGTCTGCAGAGGGGACCACGACTAGTAGCACCAGCTCCTCCAACTTTTGTCCCTGCTCGTGTTTCTCCCTAGTGTGGAATGCACCACGTAGACCACCACTTCCTATCCAGAAGGGGTTTTAGCAGTCAAGACCACAACCACAACCCCCGAAGTGCCAAGCTTTCACTATGATGGCAGTATAGGCCGAAGCTACTGGCCAAGTGATTACTGGTAAGATTTTATCGCTTTCGATAATTACCTTCCATATGTCATTACATGTTTACTTAGACTTAATACCGTTGACATTAGGTGTTGTACTAGTCGTTGGTAGACATGTCTTTACATTATTCGACTAATGAGCCTCCCACTATTTCGTAGCCACTAGATTCGTTAATACACAAATTATTCGTGTCGAACCCTTAGCTACACAATGGAAAGTTAGTACAGGCGATGGCATGTTGAAGACAACCAGTGAGTACCCTCAGGACAATCAATGTCCTGTAATGATTTGTGGACGGGAGCTATTCGTGGTTTTGCTGGTGATCGAGATGCCAAGTTTTAGAGGCTATCTTTAGAAAGGATTGGTTGGGGACATTTTATGCTAGCATTGACTATCGTCAAAAGATGGTAGTATTCGAGATGCCCGATCAGCCAAAATTCGAGTTCACCAGTAGAAGTAGATCTGAAGGACTAGTGCAATTCAGAGACTGACCAACAAAGACTGTGGTAAGTGTCATGGAAGTTGAAGAACCTGAGATATTAGAGGTAGTGCAGGAAATCATGGACGTGTTTCCAGACGATCTTACAGGATTGCCTCCAGAACGCGTCGTTAAGTTTTTCATCGATTTGATACCAGGCGCTCAACTAATGTCCAAGACACCATATCGTATGGCACCACCAGAGTTAGAAGAAGTCCGGGCCCAGTTGGATGAACTACTGAAGGATGGATGGATATGACACAAGTATCACCTTGGGGTGCTCCTATATTGTTGGTGCCAAAGAATAATGAATCTCGGCGCATGCGTATCGACTACATGGAACGAAACAAAGTGACGGTGAAGGACAAGTACCATATTTCCCGTATGGATTACAATTTTGACCAACTCCTAGGATCAAGCATTTTCTCAAGATTGGATTTGAGGACATGTTACCGTCAAGTACGGGTGAAGAAAGAGAACTTCCATAAGACCGCATTCAAGACCAAGTATGGGTACTACGAGTTTTTGGTGATGCCATTTGGCATAATCAATGCACCAACAATATTGATGCACTTCATGAACCAAGTGTTGTATGAGTATTTGGATAAATTTGTAGTTGTCTACCTCGACGATATTCTGATATATTCGAAGGATGCTCAAGAGCATGCTGTACACTTGAGAAAGGTCTTGGAAACTTTGAGGCGACACCAGCTGCTTGCTAAACTCAGCAAATGTGAATTCTGGCTGAACAAAGTGGCTTATTTAGGCCACATGGTGTCTAGAGGAGGAATCTTTGTAGATCCTGAAAAGATATCAGCTGTTCAGATCTGGCCTGTTTCACAATCAGTGACAGAGATTTGCAGCTTCTTGGGATTAGCTGGATACTATAGGAGGTGCATTCAAAATTTCTCGAAAATTGCAGAGCCTATGACGCGATTAACAATGAAGGATGTGATGTTCATCTGGTCTAAGGCATGTGCTGAAGCTTTTCAGAAGCCGAAGAAGATACATCCGCACCAATATTGGTTATTCCTGACGAACGGGCGGATTTGAAGTGTTATGTAATGAGACAGAGAATTTGGATGTTTACTACATCAACATGACCGAGTTGTAGCTTATGCATACAGTCAGTGCACTTCATCCTTTTCAGAGTTGACTAGTGAACAGAAGTGTTTGCCAAGAAGTACATGTAGGAGGTTGTAAGGCTATATGGAGTTCATGTGAGAATCAATTCTGATAGAGACACTCGATTCACATCACATTTCTGGAAGAGCTTACATGATTATCTGAGAACCCATTTAAGTTTTAGTTCGGCTTATCATCCTCGGACAGATGGGCAGTCAGAACGCACCATTCAGATTTTGGAGGATATACTGCGTGCTTGTATGCTAAACTTCAAGGGGTCGTGGGAAGATCACCTTCACCTCGTAGAGTTTGCATATAACAACAGTTAACTGGCCATAATCGGTATGACACCTTTTGCAGCATCATATGGAAAGAAGTGCTGCTCGTCCTTGAGTTGGGATGATGTGGAGACATGTAGCTGATGGGACCATGGATGATTGTAGAGGCCGTTGATGTTATGCGCACCATTAGAGGAGGCTTTAATGGCACAAGAGCGGTATAAACACTGGGCAAATGCGAAGCGTAGACATCTAGAATTTCAGCGTGGTAACCATGTTTTCTTGAAGATTTCTCCTACCAGAGACCTTATTCGCTTTGGACGGAGAGGGAAGCTTAGCCCTCGCTACATTGTGCCTTTTCACATCTTGGAGCGCGTGGGTGAAGTGTCATATAGACTCACACTACCTCTATCCTTATGAGTACATGACATGTTTCATGTATCTTAGCTGTGTAAGTATATAGAGGACCCGACGTACGTGGTTGACCTCTCTGAGATTACTGTGCACCTGATCTGACTTATATGCAACAACCAATATAGATCATTGACCATCAGCAGATGGCTCTTCGGATCAGACTCGTTAACTTGGTGAAAGTAATGTGGTATCGAGACTCGTCTGGGGAGTCCACCTGGAAGAGAGAAGACGAGATGCATGAACGTTATCCCCACTTATTTGTTGTATCTTAGTTTTGTTTTTTAATTCCGAGAAACAGATTTTTTGTAAGGATGGTAGAATATAAAAGCCCATTTTTCTAAAAAAGACGGTCCAATGTAACTCTCTTTCTTTCTTTCTTTTCTTTTTCATTTTCTTTTTCAGCCCAACCAAATCGGGGCCCAGCCTATAGCCGCTCCGATTTAACTTTTGACACGTGCATAGCACGTGTCACTCTCTCCCCCCTCTCGATCTCTCTCGATCGCTTGAGGCGGCAACGAACGAACCGGTCTCTCTCTCTATCTCTCGCTTCCTTCGGAAATAAGGAAAGGAAAATGCATCCACCCGAGACCACTCTCCCTCTCTCCACCTTGCCCCATAGCTGTCCTCGACTCACGAACACCCCATGCCCTAAATCGTGCGATCTCGCACTGTTTCGAGGCCTAGCGACTTCGTGGCATCACCACAGCCTCCACTATCTTTTTCCGAGTACCATAGGTCTCCCTCTTCCTCTGTAAAAGCTCGATTGAGCTTAGGGTTTCAGTTTTACGTAAAAAATTATTTTTCAAAAAAATTCTAGTTTTATCTCTTACTCGAGCTCGGTTTAGGTGTTGGGTTGCCCTAGCAGCCGAGTCAGTCTTCGATTTTTGGTAAATCACTTTAATTCTCTAATTTTTGGTTTTAAATTAATGATTTTTGTTTACATTCTGGCAACGATGGACCTGATTAAGACTCGGGTATCCTCATGGCTTGGCGGTGATCCATATCGCTGCCCCTAGCTGTGCTATGATTGTCCCTTGGGTTTTTGTTTTTGCTATGGATTTTCAAGCCCTTGCCTGGGCTCTGTCGTGACTGTCCTAGGTTCTATAGCCCCTCGTCGTGACCTTGGGTTCCCTTAGCCCTCGTCGTGTCTCGCCTTGACCTGGCCGTGACTGATCTTGGGCACCATGCCTTCTGTAGATGTTTTGGTGATGTTTTAGCTGGTGTTGAGGCTTGGTGGTGGCCGTGAGTTGGTATTGGAACCTTCGGGGCTTTGCCCAATATGTTAGATTACCCTATGATTGTAAATAAGGGGTTGTCTACTAAAGGCCGTTGGAATTATAGGATTTACTGCCTGTTGGATCATACATAAGGCTACTGCCTGAAGGATCATGTAAAACCATGAATATATGGTTAAGTCCCATAAAACGATCGATGATGAGAATTATCTGAGATCAACATAGTTGTCCCTCCCACATATTTATAAGTGTTGCATTGTTTGCTACTGTACATTCGGGTTTGCTCAAATTTTCTACTTGTGTCTTTGATTTAGATTTTCTAGTATGTTAGAATCTTTTTCATGTTACATGCCATACACGTACTCTATGATACATGTTTAAATTAGTATGACTCATGTATGCTCCATGTTATATGTTTAAATTAGTACAATGTCTATGACATGCTACATGCTTCATTGTTTCCATCACTACATGCTACATGTTCACTGGTATTAATAATCATAGTATAATATTGCACGGTTTCCCATAACATTGAAAATAATTGAGATGTTGAGTGTGCTATGAGAACCAAATGAAATTGAAATATCATTGTTACTGTTCTGTTGAACACACTGTTAAAAATAGCTTGATGGGATAGAATCTTGAAAATATGACTGAATCTGAAATGACAGCACACCGTCATATGATTTAGTTTTAATGTGGCCCTAAACTTAATCCAATACTTTACTTCCTAATTCGTGTTTTAAATAAGTAAATATTACCAGTTTAGAACTATACATGGACCGTATCACCGAGACACTGAGAGTTGTACACTTGGCATACACATAACAGTTCAGACTCACCAGTTTTTGGAGTAAATCATATTAGTGAGAGTGCGATAGCGACTGGAGCTATGCTCCTATTGACATGAATGCATCATATGTTTCAGCCGGGTCACATCATGAATCTGATGGACTTCTATTGGTGTCGCCATATTTAGTTGTTGAGGCTCACCCTGTTACTCTTTTGAACTCATGGCCCTTACTGTCGTACTTCGGGCCTGGGTGAACGCCTCGTGATACAAGGTGGACTCCGGTTTGCTTACTGTACTTTGCAATATGATTCACAACTTAGGATTGGTATAACTGATAGAATCATGATAAGACCGTCTTAAATTATCTACTTTGTTATATGGTTGTCTTAATTTTCAGTGCCTACATGTTAGTATTAATTAATTTGTTACATGCTCTCAGTTCTTGCTTGTTAGTTTGTCATGCTTACATGTGTTAACTCCAAAGTTCTAGAATTACTGTGATTTACAAGACGGTTCTTCATTTTTGTTGCACCGCTAGCAGCTAAAATAGAGTTACAGGAGGCCCCCGTGTTCGAGGATACGACTTTGCGATGGAGACCATTGATTTATGATCTTGATGTAGTAGATGTATTCATGTCGTATCTTGTAAATGTATTTTGTTAGTATGTAGACGATATGATGTATACGATTTTATAAAACTCACAAATATATATATACACACACTAGAAGTTACCTGTGCACAAAATGCATGGAGATAACCCAAAAACCACCACAAAATTAGTACGCGGGACCCAAACCGGATCAAATGGAAAGATTGTGTATGAGTGTGGATATCGTCTGGGGGGGTTTTGGGATTTTTTGATTGCAGGTGTGATATTGGATTTGTTTTTGGGTGTTGTTTGACCTTGTGATGTGTTCTTTGGGT
Organism: Scilla litardierei; assembly: GCA_030789695.1. Taxonomy (NCBI): domain Eukaryota; kingdom Viridiplantae; phylum Streptophyta; class Magnoliopsida; order Asparagales; family Asparagaceae; genus Scilla; species Scilla litardierei. The sequence goes on along the minus strand of CM061137.1, from coordinate 8,609,288 downwards.
TGTGTTTTTTGTCTTGTTTTGGGTGTTATTTGAATGGAGGGTGTAATTGTGGCGTTTTTGGTGGCTTTTGGGCATTGGGGGTGAGGTGGCTGTCCCTTGTGGCGATGTGACATTGCCACATGAGACAAACATGTCACATGTGACAACCTCCTCATTTATATAATATATATATATATAATCATAATGGGCATCATATGACCATGGAGGCTTAGCCTCATATACCAAGACACAAAAAAGTGGAAAGTACAAGTACAAGCCCAGTGAGGCTTGTACTTCCCCACTTTTGTGTCTTGGTATATGATGATAAGCCTCCATGGTCATATTATACCCATTATTCTCATACATACATACATACATACATACATACATACATATATATATGAAAATTTTCATTTCGATACATCTCTGCTCGTGTGTAGATTGTTTTCATTGGTTAACTGTAGGACCTGCCATCTTTTGCAAAACATGATGCAGCCTCGGGTTGCAGGACATGACACCCACATATATTCAATTTAGTTTCATTTCAAAGTTTTTCTCAGAACAATATGATCATAGAAAATAAGGTTACCGTCCTCAGTAATAAAATCCAATATCAACCAATCTCGGGACGGACTAAAGCCCACTAAGCATGAGGCAACGGGGTAAAATCCCCTTCTCAAAAATTACACACAGGCCTAAGGCCAAGCTAGCAGTACAAATAAAGCTAGCAGTACAAATTAAGGTAGAGCGGCTTAGAGCAAGGCCGCAGCTCAACAGAGGCCCAACCCTTATAGGGCTGTAACCTTCAACACCGGACACACACGTAGAACAGACTGAAGCATACACAATGTCCCACACAAGCATACCACAGCACAAACAGAGCAACAAGCCCAAGTCACGACCAACAACAACACGGAGGCCTATGCAAAGTAGGAACGGGCTGCAAGAAAATAAGACATGCCCTCACAAATAGAAAAACTAACAGAGCCCGCACACAATGGAATGGGTCACTTCCAGTGAAACATAGCCAAGTAGCGGGGCTGCATGCACAAGGCGGCAATTCTCAACAACAACAGCTAGGCAACAACCGCGACTCAGGATAGAGTCGAGAAAAAGTAACGGCAGTACCATGGCACAGAGCCGGTCCAGAAACAAGCAGCAGCCACAACAAATAGAGCCACTGTTAGGTGTTGGTGTTTTAGACCAATATTGTTTTGATGATGATCACAATATTATGTTGTTGCTAATGACTCTCAATGTTTTGGTCTCATGTTTAACAATTGAAGCATTTCATTTTGGAGACTAAAAGCTTGGTGCAAGGATGTACATCAAGTGGAGCATTACCAAAGCTTGGAACTTGATAAAAGAAAACTCATCAAGTGGTGCATAAGCTTGGAAGATGATGGTGAGATCAAGGCTACTCAAGCTTGAAGGCTTAGACTCTAGGAGAAGCAAATTGTAATCCATGTAATATTTTATTACTTGCTTTTCTCTTTTTGAGTCTAGGACTTTGTAATGCCTTGATAGATGGTCATACTCATTCATGCATTGCTTTAACCATCTTAATGAACATTAGGATCTTCATAGAAATCAATTCAATAGGTTTCCCCTTGCCATGAACTCAATTGGAGTTTTTTGCCTTCCAACAGGCGCCTGCTGAAGGCAGGACAGACGATTGGTGATCATCAGGTATCTGGCCAGCCTTCTACAGGCGGCTGTTATGCACAGCTCAAGTCAATATTTTCTTGACTCTTACTTGAGCTTTTGGTAGAGGCGACTGAAGTACAAAAGACAGGTGCCTGTCAACCATCAGGTGCCTGATGATTATTCAGAAGTCGTCTGAATGCCAAAGTGCATAACATGTCAATTTTGAGCTTAAATCCATCTTGTGTGTTAGCCGACTGATGTAGAGTTTACAGTCGCATGTCAATCTTTAGGCGCCTGGACTTTGTTCTTGAGTCGTCTAAATGCACAAGTGCGCAAGTTGACATTTTTCAGCTCCTTTCCATCCCTCCTGGCAGTTGCCTGCTGAAGCTTTTACAGGCGCCTACACAGTGGTACATGCGTCTGTGTAGTCTTTTACAGTCACCTGTCCTGGCTCAGATTATAGCCGTTGGAAATAATCTGACCGTTGATCAGTCGCCTGTCCCTTGACCGTCAGTCGCATGTCCAAACCGTAAAATGCTAGATTCTAGCCGTAGCCGTGCAGATTTTCTCTTTTGGCTTTTTGCTTGGGTTTTATGGTGTTTTTGTGGTTTCATATATATAAGAGATACTTTAGTTCTATTAGAACTTCTTGATTCATATTGAATATCATAGAGTCATTAAGCCACTCCCATTTCTCTTATTTCCCTCTTTAAGCTTTAATCCTCTTCATGCATTGAAGCTAGCTCAAGGAAAATTCTCCAAGTGTAATTAAGCTCATCTCAACACTTGGAGATCCTTTTTCATGCCTTGCATTCATTATTGAGTAAATTCATCTCATCAAGGCATATGTAAGAGTATTTATTTCATCTTTGTAAAATGAAATCCTAACTCTGTTTGTGGGAGTTTATGTGTAGGGTTGATTGTGTCCTAGTGTAGGACAACTCTAATTCTCTGTGTGGAAGTTAGTTTCTCTCTGTATGGGAGTTAAACCCTTGTGTAGGGTTGGTTGTGTCCTTGTGTAGGAAAAATCCCTTGTGTAGGGATTGTATTCACTACCTTGTGTAGGATCATAGTGAATATTGGTGTGGATGGATGTACCCAAGTTGGGAAATCATTGTAAAATCTCGTGTTTGCATATGTTTAATTGTGTAGATTAAATTCCTCTTGCACTTATAATTTCGATTTGCAAACTTAATTTTTAATTGCACAATTATTGTCATTGCTCTATTCACTCACTCTAGAGTGTTTGTTGTTAGTATTGCAAGGTAGACGGTCCTTACAGCCACATCACAAGCGGACTGAATCAAAAGCAAGTGTGGAATTAGGGAAAGCCTAGGAAATAGCGACACAAGCCGAGCAATCACACACAACAATGTAGAGCTAACAAATCATCACCATATGATATTTCAAAAATCCAACAAGCAACAAGAGTGGATGAGTTTATCAAGACCGTGAAATGAAATCGATGGACCTACTTATCACCAGAGTTGAAGAAAAGTCATTAACCACTGCGAAAGACCTCACTGTCTCACCGGCGTCTTGCGGCTGCGGCCATCTCCACAAGAGGAAGATTGGAACGGAAAGATGATCGTGTGGAGAAAGAGAGAAGAAGATCCGACAAAGAAAGTGAGAGATCTTAGTATAGTTCTTATGGCTAAGATTAGGATTAAATAAACAAGAGGGGAAAATGAGAGAGGCCATTGAGAGAGTGAAACATGGGGGTAAGACGTGGTGTGGTGATGTCATCACCCATGTCACCGGCCAACGATGACCATGACACGGTAGGGTAAGGCGTGCACAGACGTATGATGGAGAGGGTTGCAATAAGGTGGCGGTAAAGGGAAGTGAGACGAAAAAGAAAAAGAAGACGAGAGGGAGAGAAATATCTGGGGGTAATGGGTCAGGTTTTGGATTTTAAAGCGTCGGGTTTGATTTTGAATTTTTTTAAATGGGTTTAGGTTTCAAAGTAGGTTGCATGTTAAAGGATTTGAGATAGAAATGAGCTCAGAAAATTTTGAAAAAAATACAGAAACATGACCAAAAATCATTGAAAATTAAAACAGAATTAAAAACCCACTTGTTAATAAAATATAATTTTATTTATAAAAACAAAATTCTATTATAAATTGAGTTTCTAAAAATAAAAAATTGATGGTAATTTGGTATCACTGTATATAATAGAAAATTTAAAAAAGAAAATAACATGCTCTTAAATACAAAAAAAATTGAACTAGGTTTTCCTCAAAATACCTCAAAATCCTCTCCTATGCGTTCGAAGTTTTGAAGAGAGGTTTTGGAAACCTTTTCTAAAAACTTGGAAATAACATGCGGTTTCCAATAAAAAAACTCTCAAAAAGTTTCTAATTCATTTGGCTTCTTATTCTTTGTCTTAGTGTAGATACTTTGAAAAGAAGATTTTGGATTCATGTTTCTTCTCAGTAAATCAATAATTTTATTCGATACAGATTCTCTTCGTCATTTTTATGATTAAATGTTCTTATTTTTCCTTCAAACTTAGATGTAGATATATTTTTCTTAGGTCCTCTTTACTTAAAAAAATTATGATTCGTTTGGCTTCATGCTCTGTCGTTATCTAGATCGATTGAGGATATGAATGTTTATTCTAAGGTTCCTTCACAAGGCATCAATAATTTTATTCGATGAAATTCTCTCTGGGATTTATTTGATAAATTATTACTGATTAGATATTGTTCTTGTTTCCCCCCTGAATTTAGATATCGATCTATTTTTCCAGTGTATTATGTTTTCATTAATCCCCGATTAATGCTCTGGGCGCTAGGCGCTCGCAATCCGAACGCCTAGCGCCTAGCGTTTTTTACAACCTTGATCTTTTCTAATATTAACTTTTGTTAACGAGAAATTAAATCTTTTTATGTAATAGAAAAAAAATCTAAACAAATATGTTGAAATTATTCTTCAAACGATCGCTTGAAAATTTTCTTTATTGGTGATTTGTTAGGCTTCTTGTTCTTTGTCTTTGTCTAAATCCATTGAGGGGAAGAAAATTTTGGATTCTAGGGTTTCTTCGCAAGGAATTAATAAATTTTACTAGATGTAAGTTCTATTTGTTATTTTTTGATGAAATATTGAGTAGATAGTGTTGCTTCTTTCATCCTCGAATTTAGGCTCCATTGAGGGAGGAGCGGTGCTCGGGGTGGAGCTCAGGGGAAGGGACTTACGCGATGGGGCTAGGTGTAGCGGGCTCAAGGGTGGCTGGGGGATGCGTGTGGTGCATGGGTGAGGCCTAGAGGAGAGGTGATCTCAGGGAAAGGTAGCTCACCGGAAGAGGGCTCGGCTCGGAAGAGACGATGGGCTCACTACGTAAGGGAGGGGCTCGACTTGGGGAATGATGGAAGAGGGAGATGGGAGGGCTTGGCGTGGGGGTGTTGGTCGGCGAAGCTCGTCAGAGGGAAATGGAGATGGCGGCTCGGTCGGGTAGAGGCCAGCTGAGGGGGACAATGGAAAGGCAACATAGAGGAGGGAAGCTTGGGTGGTGGAGAAGGCTGGGGGTTGCTTAGAGGGGGGTTTGAAGAGGGGTGATGTGGGGGGTTTAATAAATTTTGCAATTGCAGGGGGGTTGGCTGGGGGAGGGGGGGTTATCTGATGAGGGGGAGAGGCTGATCATGTGGGTGTGCTGGGTGCATGCAATCGCAGGGAGAGGGGGTCAGATAGTGGTTGAGAGAAGAAGAGAGATGGATACTCCTCTATTGAGGAGGGGGTTTTTAATTAAAAGGAAATTAATGTGGTGGGGTTTCGAAAATTTCTTGTGAAAAGCTTGAAAAGTAGCCAAAAATTGCCAAAATTTGCTCGGTACTACAACATGTTAGAAAATTCAAAATAATTTTGAAAAAATTGGAAAGCTGTACTATATCAGTATTGTCTCGGTGCAATCAATGCAACCCGGCTCGGGTCAGCAGCCGAGATCGGGTTGGTTCAGTTTGATAGGCTCTGATCCGAGCTAACGAACATTGTTGGCTCAAATTCAAGCTGATGAATAGTTTCAGCAGCTCGAGTTGGCTCGGCTCATCGTCAAAAATAGCCCGACAAGGTCGTTATTGGAGTGAAACAGCTTGATCGATAACAGTGTTAGTTTGGTTGTTTTTCCTACTGTGCTTTGTTAGAGTGGGTTGTTGCGGTGTTGGTAGTATGTGACAAGACTGCAAAGAATGGTGTCATGGCCATTTGGCGATAGCGACGACAACGTTGGCGGCAATGATGATTCATGATAACGATGTTGACAATGGTATCAATGACAATGGTGGCGGCGATGATGAAATGGAAGTGTGATGGCGTCGGTGGTGGAGTAAGATAACGATGACGATGCTGATGTGGAAGGGTGACGATAATGACTACTACGATGAGGAAATGAGGTAGGCAGTTACGTTGATGGTGAAGCCACCTGTTAAGGACGACAATGCCGATGGAGTCTTTAGAACGATCGCGACAACGTTGATGATGGGGCATGGTGACGGTGTTGGAGGTTGTGTCTCTAGGTAGTTTAGGGTTTAGGATTGGGTTTAAGTTTAGGACTAGGGCTAGGGCTAGGGCTTCAACGAATGGGGAGGAAGATGAGCAAACAGGGAAGACGATGATGAATATGCTTTGCTTGAATTTTCTTTTTTTCTCTATATCTTTTCTTTCTTTTTGATGCAGGACAGTAGAGAAATAGATTACGGTGTGAAAATTTGCTAAACAAATAGATCTTGGGATTTATGATTTTGCAAAAAATTTAGGTATTTTATAGATTTCAAGTCCTCACATCCCGAAAATTTTACGCTGACTCACATGTCTCTCACATGAAGATTTTTTTGGACCTTTCGTATAGGCAATCACGCCTTCTCTTATGCGCTTAATGAAAAAGTTTTGAAAAATACAAACAAGAGTTTACACAAAATTTTAATCAATTTCTTTAATGAAAAATAAAACAAATTTAAGGCCTTTTTATAATCTTACAACTTGACACAATGCATACGATAACTGATATAGGGCTAAAGACAAAACTACGATAATAGAGAATAACAAAAAAAGGACTCAAGTTCATACTAAAATTCAAACAAAAATAACTCTAAATCTAATGACTTAAAACCTATACTGAAAATTTTAATATGTCGTAGACTAGATCCCCATCAATGTGTTTGTTCTCATGGGGAGTGGGTGTAATCTTGTCCTACCCGTTGTTCTTTTCTTAGAACCTGCAAGTTTTCTAAGTATCATCATTATTACTAACGATGACTAAGATTTGACTGGAAAAGATTTTTTAGAACTTGAATAATATATTCTTCTCTTTTATTAAGTAATGTATATCTTGTGGGACACATCATCAAAGGTTGACTGCTCTTAGTTATATCCATGTTTTTTTTACTGATGATATGTTAATTCTTTGGGATGGCAGCCTCTGTTGATCCTGGAATAATATCAGACACGTCAGCAGCTGGCCATGGAGGTACAAACTATCCAGGTACAACTTTCTCTTAAAACTCAGATGCAGATACATATGTTTCATTCACTTATGTGGTACGGTTCAACTTTGAGTTATCTTGAGGACTCGTAACAATTCAAGCAAATTTGGATTGGTTAACACTCCACACAGTTAAAATTGGAGCTCTCATTAACTATTCTTTCCTTTCTTTTGGCTTTTGTGTTTGCTATCCATGTGGCTGATCAATGGATTGGCAATCCATAATGTGGCCTAATTCCAGACTCACCTCCATGCATGAATATTTTATGTCATGACCTCCAAGACCCTGATAATCACCCCCAACTTCCCTACTTATATGGGCATCGGCTGTCCAAAGATGAAGTCACTCTTATGCGCTTGTCAAAAAGTCCCCCCACTATTTTTAGATCTTTGGTACCATTCATTTTGATCTTCATGTATATATCTGTAAACACCAACACACCAAAGATTTAGTGAACCCAAAATGTTTTGCTCGTCGATCCAAAAAGTTCTACTCTTGAAAAAACCTTAAATTTGCAAGTGAGTATGTAATGCCCCGCATCCCGGGTGCCATCACAATTGTGCAGGTGCGTGCAGGTCCCGCAGGTGTCAGTGAAAACAAGGAGAACAGACGGAAAGAAATAAAGATACTCATTAATAAACTCCACATTATGATACAGAATTGAAATACAAAGGGGCAAAAGTACAACTCACAGAACGCTCCAAGCCTAAACCTAAAGTACAAAAGGGGGAGCCATGAGAACACTCACGTACAGATAGTTCTCAAGGCCCGGCGTCCTGAATCGGAAACTCCGACTCCAACGCCTCTGAATAATCTTGTATGTCACCTAGTGGGACAACAGAAGTTGTACCCCAGCTTAGAGGAGTAGACGATATCTAGCCAAACGACAGCAGAATAATAATAGCGGAAAAAGTAAAAATGGGCAACAGCTATAATGGCATGGTACTAAAATGAAGCATGTTATTATTATTTAAAATTTTTCACTACTGTAAGAGGGTAACTGCTAAAGTGAACCAATCCTAGGTCGTGACTTATGAAGGAGAGCACAGTGTACAACTGGTGCCCTTCTGGACCGCAAGGGTGCTACCCTCGGGCCGAGTTCAAAGAAGAAAGTATCATACTGTAACACTGCTGCTGTGACAAGGACTCATGACCCATTATAATGGACGTCCTCCCAGACAGGGGCCAAAAAACAGCTCTAGTCGCTCCCGCACTCCCTCAATCATAAGTTTTCCCAAAACCCGGTAAGTCAAGCTGAGTTAATCAATTATTAGTTTTAGTATCGTGATGTGTCTCAGTTTAATATTATTTAAACTATGTAGTCAAGTGGGTCCACTGCTATACATGTAATAGTAACATGTCATGTCAAGAGCCAACCTTAAATCCGTCAATCAATCCGTATAAGTGCCATCACAAGTAATAACCCAGAGACTACGCAATTTAATCACAATATTAAACATTCTAATATTGGCATGCTGCATGAGATGATTAAATGACATGATAATAAAGCTGGCATGTGATAAGTAAGGCATGGATGTTTCTTATGGCATGATATTCCAAACTGAACTTATAATAAAACACACAACTGTTTCATGCAACGAACCAAGAAACCAAGAAAACATATAATTACTTGATAAAGAAAAGCTCGAAAGTCAAACTTATAGTGGCTCTAGGCCATTGGGATCAGATTCGGGGTCTTTTCATCACGTGGTGGGGGAAACCCGTGTCTACGGCAAAATCCACGGGGTTTCTAGTAATGGACTAGGGGCTAACGACCAAGATAGCGATGAACATGGCTCATATCCCAAGTAAACCACAACGAAATCTCAAAACAACGATCAAAGGATTCAGCCAAACCCAAACAAGCAACAGAAAAACCCAGCCGCAACCCTCAGTCAGCAAGGAGCCCAAGCCGCAAGCAAAGGGGAGCCACCGAACCCCAGTTTGCAAGAAGAGACGGACCGCAAGCAAGGGGAGTCACCACACCCCCAAATCATCGAGTAAGGACAAGCCGCAAGCCAACACAGCCCCATGCGAGGACCCAGGACCCCACGACAAGTAGGCGAGAGAACAAACTACACTAAATTACCGTATGGACTCAAACCCTACTCTACTCCCCAAATCATCGTCTCCTGTTGATAAAAATCCTTTTTTTCCTCAAAACTCCAAAGATTTCAATTCAGTTAAAGCATACAAGCAAACGACAAGCAAACGACAAAAAATTGAATGTAAGGGGAGATAAAGTCTACCGAAATCGAAGACGAAGAGCCAACGAAAATTAAGAATCGAAGCCACAGCTGATCAACCGAGAAATCAGCACGAAATCAAACCCCGAAGAACCACAGAAATCAATCTATTTAACTTCGAAAATGTAGAGATATATTTATATAGCATTGCTATGTAACCAAGAGAAGGGGGAGAAGAGGGTTAAGTATCCACCGAAGCAACCCCTGAGGCCTCTGTAGTAGCAAAGGGAGGAGAGGGCTTCGCAGTGCCGCGGAGAGAGTACGGAGGGGGTTTCGTAGACATCGACGAGGACGAAGGACGGAGGGGCGCTCGAAAGACCCTATCGAGGGCCCCACGTGGCGTGAGAGAGAGTATGAGTGTGTGTGTGACGTGATCGAAGCCCTATCAGGCTTCGTTGAGTCGAACGAGGGGGAGAGAGACATCGACGAACAAAACGAAGCCCCGCGAGGGCTTCTTCGAAATGTGCTGACGGAAGGAAAACCGAGAAATCAGCACGAAATCAAACCCCGAAGAACCGCAGAAATCAATCCGTTTAACTTCGAAAATGTAGAGATATATTTACATAGCATTTAACCAAGAGAAGGGGGAGAAGAGTGTTCAGTAGCCACCGAAGCAACCCCTGAGGCCTCTGTAGTAGCAAAGGGGGAGAGGGCTTCGCAGTGCCGCGGAGAGAGGACGAAGGGGGTTCCGCAGACATCGACGAGGACGAAGGACGAAGGGGCGCTCGAAAGCCCCTATCGAGGGCCCCACGTGACGTGAGAGAAAGAGAGAGAGAATGTGTGTGTGTGACGCGATCGAAGCCTTATCGGGCTTCGTTGAGTCGAACAAGGGGGATGGAGACATCGACAAACGAAACGAAGCCCCTCAAGGGCTTCTTCGAAATGTGCTGATGGAAGGAAAAAATGAAAAAAGGGGGGGTTATTAAGTAATAGGCCCAAATAAATAGGCTAGTTACATTCTACACACCTTACAAAAAAACTCCGTCGGAATTACAACGAACTAAGATACATCAAATAGATATGGATAATGCTTTCTCATCTCATCTTTTCTCTCCCAAGTAGACTCTCCAGGTGAGTTTGTGCCACATTATCTTCACCTGGTGGACAGTCTTGTTCATGAGAGCATTCTGCTGCCAATCGATGATCCTATAAAGTTGTTGCTCATAAGACAAGTCTAGCTGCACAGTAATCTCTGAACGATCAACTACGTGCATCGGGTGACCCACGTACCTTCGTAGCTGGGATATATTGAATACATTATGCACCCCTTCCAGTGATGGAGGCAATGCAAGTCTGTACGCCACTTCTCCCATTCGTTCTAGTACATCGAAAGGTCCAATGTACCATGGGCTGAGTTTCTCTCTCCGACTAAACCAAATCATTCCTCTATTAGGAGATATCTTCAAGAAGACATGATCGCCTGGCCGAAACTCCAGATGCCGCCGTTTCGAATCCGCCCAATGCTTGTATCTGTCCTGCACCAGCTGTAGCTTTTCTCTGATAGTCCGCACCACGCTAACTGCCTCCATAATCATCTCAGGTCCAATCAGCTCTCGATCACTAACAGCATCCCAACTTAGTGGTGATCAGCACTTCCTCCCGTATAGTGCTGCAAATGGTGCCATCCTAATGCTGACCTGGTAACTGTTGTATGCAAACTCAACAATGTATATGTCATTTTTCCACGACCCCCTTGAAGTCTAACATACAAGCACGCATCATGTCTACCAAAATCTGAATCTTGCGCTCCGACTGTCCGTCCATTTGTGGATGATACGCCGTGCTGAAACTCAATTGTGTGCCCAGGCGTCCTTGCAAACTCTTCCAAAAGTGAGACATGAACCGAGTATCCATGTCTGAAACAATGCTGACAGGAACCACATGCAGTCTCACCACTTCCTCCATGTACTTCTTGCTAAGTGTCTTCGTCGACTGGCCTACCCTGAATGGTATAAAATGAGCCAACTTAGTCAATCGGTCAACATGTCAACGATTACCTAAACGACATCATTATGCTTCGCAGTTCGAGGTAATACAGTCACGAAGTCCTTCATGATGTGCTAACACTTCTACTCTGGAATAGGCAAAGGCTGCAATAACCCAGTAGTACGGTGATGCTCAGCCTTCACCTATTGGCACACCATACACTTGGCGACACTCCGTGCAACACTCCTCTTCATCTCGTGCAATCAATGATGCTGCCTCAAGTCCTTGTATATCTTTGTCCCGCCTGGGTGAAGGGAATATGGAGAACTGTGAGCCTCCATCAACAGTTCCGCCCTGATATCTCCAGACGACACACATATTTTGCTACTGTATCTCAAGGACTCATCCTCATGAATCTCAAATTCTGGTCTCTGCGCAGCCAGCACCGGCCCAAACTCCATGATATCGGTCCGATATTTAGAACACTGGCCAGCACAAACTCCATGATCCTCTGCAATCCCTTGCCTGATCGGCCTTGGTCCTGTCCACCAGGTTGACTGTATCTGAAGGTTCATCAAAGAAGCAGTCATTCCTGGTGACACCACTTCTATCCACATCTCCCTGATCTCCTGCTGAAGCTTCCACCGAGTCGTAAGAATCATCACTATTGGAAGACGACTCAGCACATCAGGTACAACATTGACCATTCCGGGGTGGTACTGATGATCAATGTGGTAGTTTGCCATGAGCTCGACCCTCGACGTTGTCGCATGTTCAGCTCCTTCTATGTGAAAAGATACTTTAGACTCTTATGGTCGGTGAACACCTTCAGTTGCTTTCCCAACAAGAAGTGCCTCCAGATCTTCAAGGCAAAAATTACTGCCGCCAACTCAACTCAAGATCATGAGTGGGATAGTTCCTCCCATGGATCTTCAGCTGTCTGGATGCATATGCCAAGACTCAGCCTTGCTAGATGCAACACAGTATACTTAAAATCCTCACATCTGATCTGGAACAATCAATATCGGCGCATAAGTCAACCTCTTCAGCTACTCAAATGCATCGTTGCACACCTTTGTCCACACAAACATCACATCTTTTCTCGTCAACCGCGTCATAGGGTCCGCGATTCGAGAAGTCCTGAATGAACCTTCAATAATATCCAGCTAGTCCCAAGAAGCTCCGAATCTCCATCATTGACATAGGGGTTAACCACTTCTGAACTGCCGACACCTTCTCTGGATCAACGGAGATTCCTTCCCCGGACACCACATGGCCTAGGAAGGTCACATTGCTCAATCAAAACTCACAACTTACCGAGCTTGGCATGCAAACGGTGCGCCTCAAGGTCCCAAGAACCTTCCTCAAATGCTTTGCTTGCTCCTTCATATCCTTCGAGTACACCATGATATCATCAATGTATACCACCACGAACTTATCCAGATATTCGTACAACACCAGGTTCATCAGACTCATGAACACTTCCGGTGCATTCGTGACCCCCAACGACATCATCAAGAATTCGTATTGTTCATACCTAGTCCAAAATGCAGCCTTAGGCACATCCTCCTTCCTAACCCTCACTTGGTGGTAAGCAGTTTTGAGATCCAGCTTCGAATAAACACCTGACCCACCAATTTGGTCAAACAAATCATCAATACGGGAAAGATGATACTTGTTCTTCGGCGTAACCTTGTTAAGCTCCATGTAGTCAATGCACATGCGTCTGGTCCCATCCTTCTTCTTTACCAACAACACGAGTGCACCCCATGATGATACACTAGCTTGTATCCATCCCTTCTGTAGAAGATCCTCCAGCTGGACTCGCACTTCTTCTAACTCAGATGGCACCATGCGATAAGGTTTCTTAGATATGGGTTGAATTCCTGGCAATAAGTTGATCGGAAATTCAATGCCACGATGCGGGGCAAACCTGCAAGTTCTTCCGGAAACACATCTAAGAATTCTCGAACAACCTCTGGCATCAGCATTCATATCAGTTGCTATTGCATCTGATGGTCTGGCTATGAACTTGATCGGTCCTGTTGACCTGGTTCCTTTGACAAACTCGAACTTTGGAATCACCCCCACGACGACAATCGATAGTGGCGTAAAATGATCCTAGTCAGTCCATCCCGAAGACCACTTCAAAACTCGGCATCTCAATAATCAGGAAGTCCGCATAAAGCTGTCGTCCGCATATCACTACATGACAAGAGGAACATCCACGAGATGTCTTCAGCACTCCTCCGCATGTGTTGACGTCCCAACACGAGGTGAGTGGTGACTCAAGAACTTCATGTTGGTCGATAAACCGTATTGACATGAAGCAGTAAGAAGCACTTGAGTCGAACAATGTAAGGGTAGGCTTGCTAGCTACTAGCACGGTACCTAAGGTAATAGACACTAGGTCTAAGCATACCGTTGCTAAAGCATAAAATAAAATAAATACTCAAAATAATAGAGATATACCTGTGATGACCTGGCCAGTAGCGTCGGCCTCTACAGCGGTCATGGTAAACGTCTGGTGCCTGAAAGTTGGAGCATGTGGTCGTTGAAACACTCTCTGCTGAGGTAGAAGTGGAGGCCCACGCCGAATACCCCTAGCTGAAGTAGGTGCAGACGTCGAAGCTGGGACTGGAGGTTTCTATCCTCTCCGTGGACAGTCGCTGGTTGTATGGTGCGGGGCCCGTAGAAGGGACACATGTTTAGGAACAACCTGCATTCCGGCTTGATGTTCCCTAACTTGCTGCAATAATGACAGCTCAGGACAGAGCGGCGCGGCGGCTGCTGCTGGTGCTGCTGCTGCAGTGCTGGTCTCTTAAACTGAGACTGCTAGATGGGCCGGTGGAACTATCTGGTAGAGGCAGGTGGCTGTCGACTGGATCCTGCATAAGCTGCCGTAGGTGGTGGTGGTGGTCGTCTCTGAGGGACCTTTGCATGTCGCCCTCGTTCTCACTCTCACTGCACGTACTTATTCTCTCGAGCTATAGAGATTACGTCAGCATGGGTCGTCAACTTGAATCCCACCAGCTTGTCGCAAATATCGATGTCCAGGCCCTGCTGAAATCTCTTGGCCCGAGTTTGAGGGGTGGACACCGCGTCCTTGACGAACCTAAAACACCGATTGTTAGCAAGCACATACGTAAGGCATGGTTAACTGATATGCATCAAACTATGCACCTGTTGAGCTTAGAAAACTCGGCATCATATTCCTCCACTGTCATGGAGCCCTGATTCAGGCCCATAAACTGTGCCTCCATCTCCATCTGTGCCTCTGTTGAGAAATACTGGGCATTGAATTCATTCTTGAATGTATCCTAGGAGATTGGCTGCACCAGTCGGTCCTCTGCAGCATCCCAGCAGTTCCTAGCCTCTCTAATCAGTTGGAGCTTCGCTATGTCAACCCATAAAGCTGGGGATGCCTCTGCCGCCTTCAACATATCCATAATCGAGCGCATCCACTCCTCCGCGGCCAGAGCGTCCTCCCGTCCAGTAAAAATCGGCGGAAGCAGCGATCTAAACTGCTACACTCAACCTTCCTTACTGGAGTCCTTCTGAATCGCCTGGACCATCTCTCGCAAGGCCTGGTCCGAAATCTGGTGCACCGTGATCGATCCTAATCCTGATCCTGAAGCGTTGGCATCCATATTCGCTCTCTTAGATGGTCTATATCTCTTGCGTATGAAAACTTTCATACACCTATATCATGAGACAAGGTTGAGTCAGTGAGTATCTTAAGCACGTACTTCCATGCATGTTTTACACTGTTCACGAGGCGATTATGTGGACTTGCATGGGCCACCACTTTGTTACGCCCCGCTCCACGGGTGCTGTCACAATTGTGCAAGTGCGTGCAGGTCCCGCAGGTGCCAGTGAAAACAAGGAGAATATGCAGAGATAAATAAAGATACTCATTAATAAACTCCATATCATGATACAGAATTGAAATACAAGTGGGCAAAAGTACAACTCACAGAACGCTCCAAGCCTTAACCAAAAGTACAAAAGGGGAAGCCACAAGAACACTCACGCATAGACAGTGCTCAAGGCCTGGCGTCCTGAATCGGAAACTCTGATTCCAACGCCTCCGAATAATCTCGTACGTCCCCTAGTGGGACAACAGAAGTTGTACCACAGCTCAGAGGAGTAGACGATATCTAGCCAAGAGACAGCAGAATAATAATAGTGCAAAAAGTAAACATGTGCAACGGTTATACTGGCATGGTACTGAAATGAAGCATGTTATTATTATTTAAAATTTCTAAACTATTGTAAGAGGGTAACTGCTAAAGTGAACTAATCCTAGGTCGTGACTTATGAAGGAGGGCACGGTGTGCAACTGGTGCCCTTCTGGACCGCAAGGATGCTACCCTCGGGCCGAGTCCAAAGAAGAAAATATCGTACTGTAACACTGCTGCTGTGACAAGGACTCAAGACCCATCAGAATGTACGTCCTCCCAGACAGTGGCCAAAGAACAGCTTCAGTCGCTCCCACACTCCCTCAATCATAAGTTTCTCTAAAACCCGATGAGTCAAGCTGAATTAATCAATTATTAGTTTTAGTGTCGTGATGTGTCTCAGTTTTGTTAGGACCTAGCGTAGCGTGGCTACACAATACACTAGAGGGGGGTGAATAGTGTAAAGGCAATTAAAGTGCTTAATTAAAAGTTAATTAAAGCACAATAAGCAGCGGAAATAAAAGAGTATGATCAATAACAATCACAAACTCAAAGGATTTTACCCGGATTCCCTAAATTAGGTACATCCAAGCACACCAATATTCACTATGATCATACACAAGGTAGTAAATACAATCTCATTAGGAGATTTCTCACACAAAGGATTTAAACTCTCACAAATAAAGTTCTTAACTCTCACAAAGAGAGAACCTAACTCTCACAAAGAGAGTACTTAACCAACCCTCACAAGGGTTATACTCTCACAAAGAGAGAAACTAATTTTCACAAAGAAAGTTAGGGGTTTCAGAAATGAAACGAAACAACACTTATATATGCCTAGATATGATGTTACCAATGTAAAGAAGAAGGCATGCAAGTGAAACACAAGTGCTTTAGATGAGGCATTGATTGCACTTGTTGATCTTTCTCTCTTCTAGGAATGAACCCTAACACTTCTCACTTGAGTGTATGATGAAGAGAAGAAAGATGTTCTCCAAGTAAGGAATGAGATTGAAATCCCTTAGAGAAATTTCTTGGAGCTTAGATGCTATAGCATAAGATTGAAGCTCTAATGAACGGAATGAGGGAGGAGAGGCTTGATGAAGAGAATAAATGATCTTCAAGGAATTCCAAGTGTGGTCAAGAGTTCTAATAGAACAAAGCCCTCTCATATATATATGAAGCCATGAAACCCCCAAAAACCCAAGCAAAAAAGCCAAGAGATACAATTCTGCAACGAATAGATTTTGACAGTTTACAGCAACGATAGGCGACTGATGAAGGAATACCAGTCGACTGATTAACAGCTAGATTTTCACCAACGGCTATAATCTGAGCCAGGACAGACGACTGTAGAGAACTGCATATGTGTCTGTACTATGTACAGTCGCCTATAAAGACTTCGCCAGTCGACTGTCACATGGGATGGAATGGAGCAGGAAAAACACAACATTCGCACTTGTACATTCAGACGACTGACAAGCAAAGTCCAGGCGCCTGAAGAATAACAGACGACTGTAAACTCTACATCAGTCGACTGACCCACAAGATGGAGTGATGCCCAGAAATGACAGGATATACACTTTGGCATACAGACGACTGCAGAACAATGTTCATGCGCCTGATGGAAGACATGCGCCAGTCAAATGAACTTCAATCGCCTGCACCAAAAGCTCAACAAAAGAGTCAAGAAAATATGACTTGCGATGTGCACAACAGTCACCTGTAGAAGGCTGGGCATGCACTTGGAGATCACTCAGTCGCTTGTCCTGCCTTCAGCAGTCGGCTGTTGGAAGACCAGAGACTCCAATTGAGTCTTTGGCAGGGGAAACATATTGGGCTGTATTCTAATATGATCATAAAGTTCACTAAGATGGTTAATGCAAATGCATGAATGGGTAGAGCATCTATCAAGGTATTACAAATTCCTAGACTCAAAAAGAGTAATGCAAGTAATAAAGAATTACATGAATTACAATATGCATTACCCAGAGTCTAAATCTTCAAGTATGAGTGGCCTTGATCTCCCCATTATCTTCCAAGCTTTGGCACCTCTTGATGAGCTTCCCTTCATGAAACTCCAAGCTTTGGCAATGCTTCTCTTGATGTTCATCCTCATGCTCCAAGCTTTGACATCATTACATGATCTTCATGACTTCATCCAAGCTTGAGCAATATATCACTCTTGAAGGTCTTTAAGATATCCATTGCATCAACCTCCAAGCACTATGCTTTGTCTCATCAACATATAATTATTAAAATAAATTGAGACTAAAACATAAGATTGATTAGCACACTAACATAATGTATTGACCATCATCAAAACAACGTTAGTCTTGAACCCAAGAACTAACAAGTTTAATATTATTTAAATTACGTAGTCAAGTGGGTCCACTGACATACATGTAATAGTAAATTGTCATGTTAAGAGCCAACCTCAAATCCGCCAGTCAATCCGTATTAGTGCCATCACAAGTAACAACTCAGAGACTAAGTAATTTAATTACAATATTAAATTTCCTAATACTGGCATGCTGCATGAGATGATTCAATGACATGATAATAAAGCTGACGTGTGATAAGTAAGGCATGAATGTTTCTCATGGCATGATATTCCAAAATGAACTTATAATAAAACACCCAACTATTTCATGCAACGAACCAAGAAACGAAGAAAACCATAATAATTACTTGGTAAAGAAAATCCTGAAAGTCAAACTCATAGTGGCTCTATGCCATTGGGATCAGATTCGGGGTCTTTTCGTCACGTGGGGGGAACCCGTGCCTACAGCAAAATCCACAGGGTTTCTAGCAAGGGACTAGGGGCTAATGACCAAGATAACGGGGAACGTGGCTTATATCCCAAGTAAACCACAACGAAACCTCAAAACAGCGATCAAAGGATTCGGCCAAACCCAAACAAGCAACTGAAAAACCCAGTCGCAACCCTCAGTCAGCAAGGAGCCCAAGCCGCAAGCAAAGGGGAGCCACCGAACCTCAGTTCGTAAGAAGGGACAGACCGCAAGCATAGGGAGTCACAGCACCCCCAAAACATCGAGCAAGGGACAAGCCATAAGCCAACACAGCCCCATGCGAGGATCTCGGGACCCCCCGACAAGTAAGCGAGGGAACCAACCCCACTAAATTACCGTAGGGACTCAAACCTTACTCTACTCTCCAAATCATCATCTCCCGTGGATAAAAATCCATTTTTTGTCTCAAAACCCCAAAGATTTCAATTCAGTTAAAGCATGCGAGCAATCGACAGAAAAACTGAACGCAAGGGGGATAGTCTACCGAAATTGAAGCCGAAGAACCAACGAAAATTAAGAATCAAAGACACAGCAGATCAACCGAGAAATCGACACGAAATCAAACCCCGAAGAGCAGCAGAAATCAAGCCGTTTAACTTCGAAAATGTAGAGATATGTACATAACATGTAACCAAGAGAATGGGAAGAAGAGGGTTAAATAGCCACCGAAGCAACCACAGAGGCCTCTGTAGCGGCAAGGGGATGAGAGGGGTTCCACAGACGTCGACTAGGACGGAGGACAGAGGGGGTTCCGCAGACATCGACGAGGACAGAGGACAGAGGGGGTTCCGCAGGCGGCGACGAGGACAGAGGACGGATGTGCGCTCGAAATCCCCTATCGAGAGCCCCACGTGACGTGAGAGCATGAGAGTGTGAGAGACGCGATCGGAAGGCCTAGCGGGCTTCGTCGAGTTGAACGGGGGGGGACATCAATGAACGAACCGAAGCCCCATGAGGGCTTCGTCAAAATGGGTTGACAGAAGAGAAAACCGAAAAATGGGGGTGTTTATTAAGTAATGGACCCAAATAAATTGGCCCGTTACAGAGTATATCAACAAGCTAAACACTTCGGGTTCACTAGATTTTGATGTGGTGTAGCTTTATAATATGGAGATAAAAATGAACGGTGCTTGTCATTCAAAAATTATAGAGAGCGGACTTAAGACGGAAAAGAAAAGGGGATTTGGAAAGAACAATTTAGAGATTTGGGCAAAAATTGATCCAAAGGCCTCTTGCCACGAAATTTGACCTCTTGTCAAAGCTAAACCTCTTTCGGGTGATAGAAATGAAATTCTCTAATATTCTTCATTCTCCAATAATTAGAATAAATTATGTTTTGATGCCTATTTATTGGCTTATAACTTAATAGAAGTCTGCAAATAACCGATATGGGACTAAACAGAAATAATAAATTTCTAAGATAAGATTATAAAAGCAAATAAAAGTAAAATTTAAAATTCAAATAAAATCCAAACCAAATAGGACACACGCATCCATCATTTTTCCGACTTGGAAAATTTTACCAACTAATGAATGGTGATAATGATGCGCACTCCAGCATGGGTCAACAACCTCATTTGATTTGAATCGACTCATTAACAAACTTTGAAATAAAATAAAATAAAGACTCGTGGGTGATCATTTTCAAGAGAACGTACCAAATCTATGAAAGATTAGGTGCGTAAAATCTGCTAGCGGATATGTTATGGATGATCAGTTAAATGAAGTCAGTGTGCTCGAACAGCTTATAAGTTTATAACGCGTCTTTAGCTGTTACTCTAGTGCAAGATCAACTAGTGGTTCAAGATAGAGTTCTAGCTAGGGTTACGTTGTTAGCCCAAACCTGGTTTTGCCTTGAAGTCAGGTTGAATCACTTGCTCAACCTTGAACACGATGATGTATACAAGCTCGGGTTCTGAGTCGGTCTCAATTGTAAGCTTTGTTTGTAGTATTTTCTCTCGCTCTCCTCTTTAGCTTCCATTTCACGTAAAACGCTTCAAATCTTCAGTTATTTCAACCCTTAAAGTTAATAGGGTACGAGTGATTGATGTTTGGAAAGATATGGATGACACGGATAGATTTTAAATACTGACTAACATCGAAAAGGAATCAGATATTACCAATAGTAAGATAGTGCTTCTTCATCTAACTTGTGATAGGCATACTCACATTTCTTTTCGTTTGAAAAGTTAAAACTTGAGAAGAAAGTTTCCAAATGATACTCCCAATCATATCCATACTTGTCGTTGAATCCATAAAAGAGTGGAACTCGTTTGAACATCTCATGCTCATATTTTTTTGTTAGAAAAAAATAGTCTATATAGTAGTAGTCACCGGAATACTTCATAAGTTAGCTTGCACTGCAAGCTGATGAAAAAATGGCTCAAATCAACTTAAATTTTTTAAGATATATTGATGACTTGATCCGGATTGCAAGTGGCTCAAACAACTCAAAAATCGGGCTTAAACGGCTTCAAAATCTCCAAAATTAATGAATATGCATGAAAAAGTAACTGAAAAATCCTGTGAAAGCTTAAAAACTCAAAAGTTACTTTAGGGCAGGGACATTTTAAAAAAATAAGCAACACTGTAACTTAGCATGTACTGTAGATGGGTTAGGTTTGTTTTTGCTTTTTGACTTTGAATAGGGTCTGTTGAGTTGATATATGTAATGCTCTATGTTCGGGTGCCGTTACATCATTTATTATGGGAATTGCTATACGCACATATCGAATTGCTCTGTCCAGAGTTTGACCGATTTACAAGTTTGCCATTCAAATTTCTTACCCGCGCATGACTAATTTTAATTCCTAAACTGTTCACTTTTGCCTGTTGTGTGCGGGAAGCAATTTTGCTCCCCAGTTTCAAAATTGCTCAACGCGCACACCGGCAAAAAGTTTTGCCGGTTTGCCTGTTGTGCACGGGGCGCAATTTTGCTCCCCAGGTCCGAAATTGCTCAACGCACACAACCGGCAAATTTTTTTACCGGTTGTGCGCGTTGAGCAATTTTGCTCAACGCGACTCAATGTGACACAACGGTGCTCTCGTCCTAGTTCGTCCTCCTTCGTGGGATCATTGGGGACGCGACAGTGGCGGAGGAAGGGGCGACAGGGGCGGCGAGTAGGGAGAGGACAGTCCAGAGGTGGACAAAGGTTAGGGTTTTTGATTGGCATCTTAAAAGGGGGGAAATATGAAGAGGAGGAAGGAGGAGAAGCATGAGATGAGGTGGACCTTGTTGGGTTTTAGGGTTTCGGGTAGCGTGACTGAGGATGAAGATGACGATGGACGAGATTGGAAGAGGAATCGTAGGCGCGATTCTTCTTCAATGAACTCCATTGAAGCGGCGAGTGGTGAGAGGGCAGTCTAGCGGCGGGGGCTAAGCAACCATCATCATCATCATCTTCTTCTTCTTCTTCTTCTTCAACCTTCGAAGGAAGGAAACCCTAAGCAACCGGCGGCGGCAGCGGGAGACAGGGCGGGGCGACAAGGGTAAAATTGGAGTAATTTTTAATGGCAAATTTGAGAATAAGCGATTATGTGCGCGAGTAATTCGGTATGTGCGCATAGCAATTCCCTTTATTATTTATGCAGGTCATGCATGTCCCAGTAAAAGCAATATAGAAACGAAACATGAAATTTTATAAATGTCAACATTCTTTATTCATCCTTCGAAAGTGGATACAAAAGCATATACTGAAAATAACTATTAGTCTCTCACTCAGTCAATAAAAGAAAATATGCTAAAGAATAAAAATAGAAACTCTCTTTACTGATACATGCTCAGATATCTGCACTTTCTACTGAAATTCTGACTTATAGAACACTGGAGCCTCCTTGTATGGTTGTCCGTCACCTGTTGAAAAACATGGAAAGGAGACAATGAAATAGAAGATATTTACAATAAACAAACAAATTATAACGTTCACATGCAACCCTACTACTAGTAGGACATGGACAACTAATCACTAATCTATGACTATATAACTAAAACTATTTATTATTAATTTACTCACAATGTAAAGGGAGGAGAGCGAACTGAAGAACCACCCTGATATCACATGCGAGCTTACCATAGCTTAGTTCTATGGTCCAAACAAGTCGGTAGGGGGACCCAGTCGAGTCGGCAACAAGTCAGTCAATGAGCGTGGTTTCTGCCACTCTTCCTATCCTTAATTATGAGTTCACAGCCCATGTGTGTCAATTCTATTTATTTTAATTTCTATTTTATTTATCTTCTATTTTTTCTTCCTTCTAAACTATGTAAATAGAATCGTGGGCGAAACTATGGAGTCCATAACATCCATCCAATGTGTCAATAGTTCATAAACAATAACATTAATTGCACAACTCTAATTACATAATTTTATCCCCTAACGAATACAATTCTATTAATCAATTCATATAGTAAAGGAAACCCCTACACAATCCACTCTAAAGCATTTTAAACAATCAAATCTTTAACCAATTAAAACTGAAAAGAAATCATTTATAAAAAGATTAAAACTTCAGTATGATCATATTCATATTTATATGGCATCCAAGAATAAGTTATAGGGTTTACCAGCTCGAGGGAAATTCCTCAAAAATTCTGATAATAAGAATAGTAAAAGGCCTTATACTATAATTAAAATCCAACCAAAATCATTCCCACATGCTATACTACTAACTCAACAAAAAGCCAACGGGAAAATAACAATCACATAAGTCTCAACAGCCACAGGAGGTAACACTACCAACAGGAAACCCACAGGGGAATAACGCAACGAACAAACCCACAAGAGGGAAAAACACACCCAACAGACTAAACAGTTGCATGGGAAAAGCAAAAAGAACCGCAACAGTAAATCAACACAAACCCACAGGAAAAGAAGAGGACCCGCAATAGTCGATAGGGCTGTTTTTAGCAAGGTTTGAGGTATCGCCCGATACCTCTTGGTATCGGGCGTATCGGACCGGTACCGCCCAGTACCGGTCCGAAACTGCGGCAGAAAATCGGTATCGGCCGAAACCCTAGGGTTTCGGCCGGTTTCGTCGAGTATCGGGCGAAACTGGCCGAAACCCTAGGGTTTCGGCCAGCAAATGTGAAAAAAGGGATCAAAATCGAAAATAAGAGGAGGAAGAAGAAGAAAAATGGAAGAAATTGAAAAAAAAAGAAATCGAACTTACCTCGCCGCCGCTCGCCGCCGCCTGCCGCCGCCTGCCGTCGCGCCTCGCCGCCGCCTGCTGTGGCACCGACGGCGCGCCGCTCCTCTGCCGCTCCCGCCGCCCCTGAGAGAGAGAGAGAGAGGACCGAGAGAGAGAGAGAGAGAGGGAGAACGACGTGCGCAGGAGAGGATTGGGAAATTTTGAAGGTTAAACTTGTAAATAAGTTATAGATGTGTAGAGTAAGATATTTTATGGCAAACTTGTAAATAAGTGATATGTGCACAAATCAAAATGGTATGTGCACAAAGCAACTCTAAGACAAATTTGCAAATAAGTGGTACGTGCGCAAAGTAAAACGGTGGGTGTGCAAGGCAAAATTGTAGCTACTTTAATTTTTCTACGTATCTAATAAATTTTATGTATTTAAAACTACCGGTACTGACCGACCGAAACCCACGTCCGATACCGTCGAAACGGACGATACCGATACCGAAACTTAAATTTTCGAGAGAGCGATACCGATACCGAAACCGAAACCTCAAACCTTGGTTTTTAGGAGGAACCCCTCGGCGGCCAACCCATAACCCACAAAATCTCAAAACTGAAGCCAACTATACGGAGCGATGGCGAAAGTTGTTGTCTTGCTCATCGTAATTTTCAAGATGAAAAGAATTCCCCTCATATCTAGTTGAATCATCATCTCCATACAAAAGAAACAAACAACAAAATTCCAAAACCCTACTTTCCTTTTCAAATCAAATGCATAAAACGAAATAATGGAAGTTTAGGTCAAATAGCATCTATCGTGCACCGTAGATCGATCCGAAGACACCCAAAGAAATCCAGAAGCAAATCGAAAATTAACGGAGAAATTTCAAAGAGGAAAAGTTAATTTCGCATAAAACAAGCCCTAGGTGATGGTGTTTAAATAAGTAAATACCAAACCATGTGAGAGGATAAGAGTAAACACCAGATCGAAGATGAGATCTCCACGAAGAGGCGGTGGTGATGAGATTTTTGAATTAGTTCTAGGGTTATGTTTTGACGTGCGTTTATATTTTATATATTCACGCACGTCTTCTCCGTAATTTTCCGTCGTTTTCGTTATTTCGAATCTGTTCCTTTGCATTTTTTAGTTCCTTTTTATTTTCGTTGTTTTGTGTGCTTTTGCAGGATATTGCTAGCGCAGGGGACATACAAGGCCAACATCATGAGTCACCGGAGTAACGGGAAGTGTCGCACGAGACCTCGAGAGCCATTTGTCAAGGAAAACCATGTATCAGCTCTCAACCGATCGGGTAGAACAGCCACCCGATCGGTTCATGTGGCCGTATCAGTCCCGAGGAAGAGGCAGATCCACCCGATCGGTTTAGTGATCCGGTGGATGTGACACAGAACGCTGTTTTGAGAGCCAAAGTTCACCCGGTCGGTTGACTTGTCAACCGATCGGGTCACCTGTAGCTACTGCTTCCCATGCTCAAGAAGTCGAAACCAAGGTTTTAGGTCTCGGTATCGGTATCGGTATCGGTTTCGGTCTCCCGAAAATTTGGGTATCGGTATCGGTATCGTCCGTTTCGGCGGTTTCGGAAGCAAGTTTCGGTTCGTTGGTATCGGTTGTTTTCAAATACTTGTGTATTCATATTTATTTATAACCAGAAATAACTTTGCACACATTACACATTTTGCTGAACATATTGCATTTATTTACAAGTTTGCCTAATTCTTTGAACCAGCTGCTACTCACATCACACATTATTTACAAGTTTGCGTAATTTATTGAACTTGCTGCTACTCACATCACACCTTTTGCTAAATCTATTGCATTTATTTAATTTTTCTTAATTATTTGAATTTGCAGTTACATACATCACACGTCTTGCTAAAGATATTGTATTTATTTACAAGTTTGCCATGAAAATTGAAAGAGAATGGCAAACTTGTTAATAACTGCAATGTGTTTAGCAAAACGTATGATGTGAGTAGCAGCCCACCACGTGAACCTACGTGAACATCGCTTCACCCACAACGTGTTTCGTGCGCGCTCTATTCTCTTCTGCAGATTGGAGCGGCGGCCCCCTCTCATCTCGAGCAGCTCGGAGAGCGACAGGAGGCTCCCAGGTAAGTTCATCCAAGACTCTTTATTCTTTTTTTTTTCATTTTCTGATGTTTGCTTCTTCTTTTTTTTTTGATTTTCTGATGTTTGACTTCTTCTTCTTATTCTTTTTTTTTTCGATTTTATGATGTTTGCTTCTTCTTTTTTGATTTGGAGACGTCTTCTTCTTCTTCTTATTTTTTTTTAAATTTACTGTTACTGTATCGGATGGTATCGGCCGAAACCGTCCAGTTTCGGCCGATACCAGCCGAAACTGGACGGTTTCGGCCGATACCGAGAAACCCGTGACGGTTTCGGACCGGTCCCCTCCGGGACCGATCCGAAACGGCCGAAACCTGAAGGTTTCGGCCGAAACCTTAATCCATGGTCGAAACCTCACCCGATCAGTTCAGTGATCAGGTGAGGTTTATCAGAAGCTGAAGACCAAATTTCCCGTCGTTTCACCCGATCGGGTGAAGTCTCATCTGATCGGGTGAACGTCTATTTTTGTCTTTTTTTGGGAATATTCACTGGCATCTTGCCAAATTGTATAAATAGGGTTAGGTTTTCCCAGAAACGTAATCCCCATTTTAAGCTGTTTTTAGGGATTTTGGCTGCTCTGAATTTAACTTTATTTGTAAGTTCTTTGATCGTTCCTATATTTTTATATTGCGTTTATACTACTATTTGCTAGGGTAATCTATCGCATGATTTCCATTGTAATGGTTATAACCAGTTTTATTGCATTTCATACCATGAATAGTGAGTAGTTCTTCAATCTGGGACATTGGTGGAAGCCCCTTCATGGGTTCTCACTCGAACGGCCATAGGTTTAGGGATCCGATAGGATCTAGGGATTTTGATGGTTACGCGGGGGCGTTTCATTGTCATCGGCGGGAGAAAGACCGCCTTTGACCGTCGGGCCAAGGGGAAATAAAACGGGAGTTCGATTCTCTAGCCACATCTCACCCCCTAACGTAGACATTGTTTCCTTGCGCGTGGAAACGGCTTGGATGAAATGTCGGAAGCAATCGTTGCGAGCTTAGTGCTCCCGGAGTCGGGCGGTGTTGGACATGGGAATGCCCACAGTCCAAAACCGGGTAGACCTAGCGCATCATCCTGGGCATCGACCGAAATATCGGGCCCATGGGACGCTAGGTACCACTATTAGAGGCAACGTCTCACCGCTAAACTCTAGAATCCGATCACATTCCTATCCTTCGGCCGTAATAGTGAGAACTCATGATAGGTCGGAAGCCAAAGTCCTAGGTTACTTTTTTACCTCTTACATCTTTTCCATTAGTTTACTATCGTGACAACCAATCAAAGAATAGGCTAGCTCATCCACCAGGTGATTCGGTTCCGAATGTTTCCAAGCACAATACACGCCTCCCCGTGATCGACCCCCAAGCCACACTTCGACACAGTGCGCTTGCGGTTTACAAATTCTAATCCTAGTATCCACGTCCCCATTTGAGTGCCAAACGGATGGACGGTCAAGATTTATGGCACCGTTGCCGGGGAGGCAACGTGCTTGTTACATTTAGGACCTTGTTATCCTTGAGACTAGCTCACATCCTTACCCCGTGATAATTTTCACATTCTACACTTTTGTTTTTATTTTTATAGTTCGCATCATACCATACGTGCTTCATGGTATATCTTAATTTTTCATGCGCATGAACTCAAGGAGTCTCGACGACTTAGTTTCTTTGGATCTCGAGATCAACGCTACCCTGAGGCATTTGAACGCAGAAAGAAGAAGGGAAGAATTTGCCGCCATGGCAGGGAACGTCACTTCTCTAAAGTCTGCTCGAATATTTGATGCTGTCTATTGGGTCTACATCCAGCATTCAACCTCCGGCCATTACGACCGGAAACTTTGAGTTGAAGCCATCACTTGTGGCTTGGATCTAACAAGACCAATTTTCTGGAGCTCCCATGGAGAATCCCATCGAGCACTTAGACTCTTTTTTTGGAGAAGTGTGAGACATTTAAGATCAATAGCGTATTAACTGAGGCTATTCGGTTAAGATTATTCTCATTCTCTATCCGGGATAAAGCGAAGCAATGGCTGAGGGGGAAGGGTCCCAACACGTTCACAACCTGGGAGTGGCTTTCGAACGCATTCTTAAAGCTAAGAAGCGAAATCTTGAACAAGTTCTTTTCTCCGGGGAAGACGATGAAGCTAAGAAGCGAAATCTCCTCTTTCTCACTGGCTAGCCATGAGTCGCTACATGAAGCGTGTGTGAGGTACAAAGAAATGCAAAAGAAATGTCCTCACCACGAGCTCCCCGTTGGCAGATCATTAACGGTCAACCTATTCTATAATGGACTGGGGGGACGATTTGAAGTCCTCTATGGATGCCGCAGCGGGTGGATCTTTCATGTCAAGAAACGAAGTGGATGCCGGAACTATCTTGAAGAACATGGCATCCAACAACGAGAGGTGGAGTGATGAGCGTGCTACACCAAAAGCTGGTGGCATGCACCGGATTGAGGAAGTGGACAAACTATCAAGCAAATTCGATTTGCTTTCCACTCAAATTTCAGCGTTTATGGTTGGAGACGGTGCCGCTAACCCACAACAAGTAGCGGCCGTGGAAACTGAAGTAATTAGAGACTTCGGTGTTGGAGAGATTTCGGCACCCGTGGATCAAGCAAGTGTCCTATTTTATAATCCTACGGGAAATGCGTCTTATCCGTCAAGGACAAATTCTAACCCTGGATATTCTCCCAACAATCGGAATCATCCGAATTTTAGCTACAAGGCACCCGACCAACAATTTCAGCAAGATCCTCAGCAACAACAATACCTACCTCCTCCGCCTCAACAAATGTACCAACAGCTTCCTCCTCAACATCAGCAACCTCTGCCCCAACAACAACAGTACAATCAACAAGTGGTCTCTCTGGTTGAAAACCTCCTGGCTCAGTACATTTCGAATCAGGAGAAGATCACTCAACAATTACAGCTTGGGCAGAAATCCTTGGCGGACCAAGTGACCCAACTGGGTTTACAGGTAGCCAACCTCCAAAAGGTGCAAGGACAATTGCAGGGTCAACAGGAGGTGAATCCAAGGGGACCAAGCCAAACCCTAGCCTTGACACATGGTCAAGCGAATGTTTCTGCTATTGTTCTGAGGAGTGGAAAGAAGATTCCGGCATGGGAGGCCGAGAAAGATAGTGAATTGCACATCGTCAATGAGCAACCGAATATGGAGATGAACGACAACGGAGCTTCAACATCAAGTCATGTGACTCCGGAGGGAGATTATGAGAAGACGAAGAAGAATGAGGGTGAAGACTTGAGGGTTTTCAAGGCTTCGGTACCATTTCCGCATAGGCTTGCCAAGGCCAAGATTGATGAAAAGTACGGCAGGTTCTTTGAGATGGTGAAGGATCTAAGTCTTTAGATCCCGTTCCTAGAAGCAATTGAGACTATTCTCTCGTACGCAAAATTTCTTAAGGATCTAGTGACTAAGGGGACAACAAAGAAAAGTTGGTTCTTATGGCGGAATGTAGCGCCTTGATTCAACGAGCCAATCTGCCGAAGCTTAAAGACCCGGGAAGTTTTTTGATCACGTGCTCTATAGGTGAAGTCTCTATCAATAGAGCGCTTGTTGATTTGGGAGCAAGTGTAAGTTTGATGCCCCTCTCACTCTACAGAAGGATCAATATGGGTGAACTGGAACCTACGGGGATGACCTTGTAGCTAGCGGATCGGTCCGTCAAGTACCCCGTGGGAGTCGTCGACGACCTACCAGTTAATGTCCTCGGTGTACGTGTGCCGGTGGATTTTGTAGTGATAGATATGCTCGAGGATAATCACACTCCGATTATTCTCGAAAGACCTTTTATGACAACCGCCGGTGTGCTCATCGACGTAAAGAAGGGGAAATTGTCTTTAAATGTCGGTGATCAAACGGCGAAATTTGACTTGGCGCTGTCCATGAAGCTACCACCCGAGGAATCCAATTGCAACCTTCTGGAGATTGAAGAAGAGAGAGTTAATGAAGCAGGGGCATTGGAAGTTCTTTCTAGGAACCCCCTAAAGACTTGGATGGAATAATGGAGAACTCTGGGCTAGACGGAGAGGAAATTATTGGGCCAGAATGTGTCTCCCAGTCAACTTCCCCTGGACTTGGAAAGAATGCTAGGATGAAGAGTAAGGGCAAAGAGCCTTTGATGCTTACCGCTGACGAAGTTCAAATTTTGAAGAGAGTGGCGAGTGTCGCCAACACAAAGGAGAAGCCCCCGGATATCACCAGTGGGGGAGTGATTGAGACCATCCATTTGTCGTAGCTGTCAACAACCAGAATTCTTGCCCCAACCGTTGAGAGGACGCCAACAGTTGAGCGTCACCCCTTCAAGCCGCCCTGAATATCATATCGGGAGTCGAGCGAACGACTATAAAAAATAGCGCTTCATGGGAGGCAACCCATGTCCTAAACTTCTGTTGGTTTTTAATAAGATTAGTTTATTAATTTTTGTGAAATAAATGCTGCTGTGGGGATTTTTTGTTGGGAGACTTAGAGAAATTAAACTTTTTGTGCAGAATAGCCCCACCCGATCAGGTCATACATCAACTGATCGGGTGGATCGTTTCAGTAAGTGGTCAGCTTCAGTCGAAGGATGAACCGATCGGGTGATAAAGTCGGAGATCGGGTCGGTGATCGGGTGAAGAAAACAGAGGCTTGAGAAGTTTTTCGGAGAGCGGTCAACCGATCGGGTGAGATCTCACCCGATCGGGTGACCTGTAACTGCGGATCCAACGGATTTTTGAAAATTGATTCAACCGATCGGGTGATTTTCACCCGATCGGTTCACACAAAACCTTATATAACCCAACCCCCTACCCGACTTCCATTTCACCCAACCTCCTAAAACCCCAATCGATATGTTCGTTTCGACTTCTTCCAAAACGACCTTCAACATCACTCCTACTGCTTCTAATCGTACTCTCTCACTTCCTCCACTACTTTCCCACCATCAAGGCCCCTCCGTCGACCACGTTCAAACCGCAAACCCCTCAAAACCCTGGCCCTAATTTCCCCAATTTTCAAAAATTTTGTTCTCTTCTGATTAGTGTGCGGCGGCTCTCCGGATCAAAACTCGCGCATTGAGGGAGCTTTTGGAGCTACGAGCCGCATCGTTGCTGGGTAAACTCGCTCCATAACTTGGTTGTTATATTGCCCAGATATTTTTATTTTGCCGCTTTGTCATATTGTTGTGTGCACTCACATATCATCCTGCATATCACATCCAATCGTCACAATATCATGGCAAAAGACAAAGATAAGGGTAAGCAACCCATGGTGGATGATGAGCCGTCTCGCAAGAGACAACGACCCACACGTCCTACACGTGGACGCGCTCCTCAACCACCGCCTACCCAACCACCACCCCCACCTATCGTATATGTGGTAGACCCACTGCTTGGACCGCAGGGAGTTCGTTTTATGAGCCAAGCCTACAAGGATTTCTTTTCTCGCCTCAGCCAACGTCCTCACCTAGCCACCGAGTTCGCACACGACCAAACCCTATTCGATCTCGGAGTTCTCCGAAGTCGAAACCTAATTCGCGAACTTGGGTTGGCTTAGTTTCCTCCCCGCACATGCTCAATCCTACCCCGTGCTCACACTAGAATTCCTCTCCATGATCAAAATCGGGTCAAATATCGTTTTTCGCCTTCGGAACCGAAATTTCCATGCCCCTTTGACCACTATCAACGATATTTTCGGTTTCCCCTATCTTGAAGGCAGCTCCATTCCCAATGAATTGCATCCCGACTTTGACGTCGACTTCTTTTGGCAACGCCTCACATTACACGATTATTATCCTAGGGGCAAGGCCAAGGCCAAGGCCTCCTCTATTATCCATCCAGTCTTCCGCTTGCCTATCGCATTATCTCAAGCACTTTCTTTCCACGGGATGAGTCCGACATCGTGACCATCCCAGATCTTTTCATTTTATGGGCGATGACTTTTCCTTTCATTCCCGGTGTTGACGGTATTACTTTCGAGGCACCGCGCGTTCGCATCAATGCCGTTGCGTGGCTAGTTAAAAAGCTTATTGATATTAGCCGCACAAATAAAGGAAAATATTGTTGCGGTGGCCTCATCACTATCATTGCCCTACATCAACCCTTCAACATCGAGTTTCCCCCGATTTGCCTCATGCCCCAGGATCTACCCATCTTGACATCGATGACCTGAGGCACACCCATATGATCAAACCGCTAGGTGGTGGTCGGTTTGCTTTCCACTATGGCCATCCCCCTACACCTTATACCATTCTGCCGAACCCTAACCGTGTCACCATTGAGCTTCCGGTAGATTGGTCGTTCCCACCCGATCCTGAATTTGTAGGGGGCTACACTTTCAGTTCGTTCTTCTTGACGCTCCTAGATCACCTTCCCCTGCCATTCACTTGAGCGAGCATGATATTCCTGAGTTCAGAGGAGACCCCGGGGCTGGGCCCAGTGCCGCCACCCCGGCTGCTGCTGCGGTTTCCTCCGAGGCCCTGACTACGGCCCTGCATGTCCTGGCCTCTCATGCCGACACGACCACTGCTACCGGCACACTCTGTCGTGCGCCGTGCCACTTCTGCTCGCCTCGCTCTCGAGGCCGAGATGGCTGCTTTGCGCGCTGGCGCATCCTCCTCATCACCCTCGGATCCTTCTACCTCTTTTCTATCACATCCCCGTTTCCTCGCTCTCGAGCAAAACGTAGCCGCCATCCTCTGTCTTCTGACCCATATCCACGGCGCTCCATCCCCATCACCTCATCCATCGCCTCCTCAACGATCTTCCCCTCTCACCACCACGTCTCCAATTCCCACCACTTCTTCCCCTCCCACCACCACTACCGTTGACCCTCTACTCCCGTCACCTTTCACCTCATCACCACAGCCTACTCGCGTCGCAAGAAACAGGTCGTTGTGCGCGCGAGATTATTACCCACACCCTCCTCATCAGTCGTCGTTTCCCCACCACCCTTCGTTACCACCGACACCCCACCCATCATTCACATCCCTACCAAGTCCACCCGTGCACGATCTCCATCTCTTTCTCCACTTCTTCGCACACCCGTCACCTCTCCCGACCACACCCCTCCACTCTCTTCCGAGGATGATGAGGAGCCCTCTTCTCCTGCATCTTGATTTCTTTTTTTTCTATTCTGATTTTTCCTCTTGCCAGTTTTTTCTGATTCACCATGATCATATCTTCTTTCACGCATTGTTGAGATCAGCTTGGGGAGATCTATATTTTGTGTGTAGTCGTGTCATTTGTTTGCTGTGTGCTTGTTTTGTGTGTTTATGTGTATGTCTTTTGTCTAGTTGGTTTCGGTCTTTATTTTCTTTATTTTTCTACGTCCCATTTTTTTGTGTTTTCTTGCTTTTCCGTTTCTTTGTCAGTGTCGTGTGCGTACTTCCCTCCCATCTTTTCTTGCCCTCCTGCACTTCATCCTATTGCATTGAGGGCAATGCAACGTTCAGCTTGGGGGAGTCGCACTATGTGCGTCAATCGTGTCTTTTTCGCCGTTTTTTGACCCCGCATGATGAAACTGCCACTAAACTACACACACGCACTTAGCTAAGCTACGATAACTATCTTCACTAACTCTAGGAAGCCGAGTTCTGTTGCATTTTATGCTCCGAGGGTTTACTTTGCCTTTCGTGTTGAGTTGTGTGTTGTGACTAGCTAGTTGGTGTGCTTCTACGTTGTGATTTTGTTTTATATGCCTATCCATGGATAACCCCTAGACTATCATGTTTCAATTTCGAATATGCGGTATATTGCCTCTACTCTCTGCTTCATTATGCATGAATCATCTATATATTTACGCTTCAAATCGCATGTGTCGGGACTCTACCAATATAACTAAGATAACCCATGTTGCTTACGCTCTGGTCCACGAAAAATCTCCTTTTGCCAAGTGTTTAGAATTCGAATTCTTTTTTGTTTTACTTGGTGCAAATCCCCTCGTCGTGTACTTTACTTCCACTTGGGAGAGCACACAATTTTGCCACTTACCAGCGCATCGTTCTCCAGTTTTTGGAGAATGCGCATTCTCCTACTACTAAAAAAGAGAAGAAAAAAGAGAGGAGAAAAGAAAGAATATGTATAGCCAAAATCCAAAAAATATACAAATATCAAAACCCCAAAAAAATTTCTGTTGTGAATATTACTCCTACCGCCGTGAATAAAGGGAAGGCGAGAATTTGCACCAAGTGCTCTCCTCCAACCTACTCAACCCCTTTCGTTTTCGAACACACTTGGCATAGGAGCTTTCTAGCAATCATCTTGGCAATCGTGCGACGATTTCCTAGTTTCTAGCAATAAAGTCCCTGACATATGACATGTTTCTATTCTTACTCTATTCTCATACATGCTTGAACTATTATTCACCGCTAACTCGAATTGATTCGATATTTGGGTCATTCCATGGATATGTGTATATGGAGCTTGATTGCACGATTTAGATAGTTACACCGTTGGCTAGCTCACAACCACATCACTCGCGCTTCACTCACTCGCGCTTCACCGCGTGGACCCACGACACTAGTAGAGACTCGTATTCTTGGGCTTAGTGCTATGCTTCTCGCGTGCTTGCTTAGTATGTCATGTTTGTTTCCGTTGGCTCTGACGGGTAATCTAGGATTTCTGTTTCTTTTCTGTTTCTTTCTTTCTATTTTCCCCTCCGAGCTTCTATTCTCACTCGTCTTCCTCGAGGACGAGGAAGGGTTCAGCTTGGGGGATTTTGACGTGCGTATATATTTTATATATTCACGCACGTCTTCTCCGTAATTTCCCGTCGTTTTTCGTTGTTTCAAATCCGTTCCTTTGTGTTTTTTAGTTCCTTTTACTTTGCTGTGTTTGTGTGCTTTTGCAGGATATTGCTAGCGCAGAGGACATACAAGGCCAACATCATGAGTCCCCGGAGCAACGGGAGGTGTCGCACGAGACCTCGAGAGCCATTTGTCAAGGAAAACCATGTATCAGCTCTCAACCGATCGGGTAGAACAGCCACCCGATCGGTTCATGCGGCCGTATCAATCCCGAGGAAGAGGCAGATCCACCCGATCGGTTCAGTGATCGGGTGGATGTGACACAGAACGCTGTTTTGAGAGCCAAAGTTCACCCGGTCGGTTGACTTGTCAACCGATTGGGTCAACTGTAGCTACTGCTTCACATGCTCAAGAAGTCGAGACCTCGTCCAATCGGTTCAGTGATCGGGTGAGATTTATCAAAAACTGAAGACCAAATTTCCCGTCGTTTCACCCGATCGGGTGAAGTAAAAAGATGATTTTTATAGATAAAAGTAGCCAAGAACTCAAAAAAAGGTGTATTCCGATCCGCACTCGGGACGCTGAGACTATCTCAAATATCAAGTCTATTTTTGTCTTTGTTGTGGGAATATTTGTTGTGTGCAAAATAATTTCCTGACTTGTTGTGTGCATAATTTCCTCCCCCCTTTAGCCGTGCACGGATCTAACATTACTCCGCCCCTGAAAATCCACCTTGTCCTCAAGGTGGTGCATGGAGTGTGTGTGTCATCCATTCCACGTATTGCATGTCTCCTCCCTGATCGAAAGGATGAGATTGGTCTCCACCACCTTCATCAACGTCGAGACGAAAGCCACGGTCGTCATCAGTCAGATCTGAAGGCCCTCTATACCCAAAATTGATTTTTATAGATAAAAGTAGCCAAGAACTAGATAATTGAATACAAAAAAGGTGTATTCTCATCCCAAGACGCCGAAGAGGACGTCCGCACTCGTTTAATCTAATAACTACTCCTAGGACGCTCAATAGAGAATATCTCAAATATCAAGCATGCCTACAAATGACGACTAGCCCTAGTTTAAATAGAAAACCCCTCTTTGTTGTGCGCAGAGTAATTTCTCCATGACTTGTTGTGTGCAAAGTAATTTCTCCATGATTTGTTGTGTGCAAAGTAATTTCCTCCCCCCTTTAGCCGTGCACGGATCTAACAGAAGTCTCATCTGATCAGGTGATCGTCTATTTTTGTCTTTTTGTGGGAATATTCCCTGGCATCTTGCCAAATTGTATAAATAGGGCTAGGTTTTCCCAGAAACGTAATTCCCATTTTAAGCTGTTTTAAGGGATTTTTGGGTGCTCTGAACTTAACTCTATTTGTAAGTTCTTTGATCGTTCATATATTTTGATATTGCGTTTATACTACTATTTTCTAGGGTAATCTATCGCATGATTTCCATTCTAATGGCTATAACCTGTTTTATTGCATTTCATACCATGAATAGTGAGTAGTTCTTCAATCTGGGACATTGGTGGAAGCCCCTTCGTGGGTTCTCCCTAGAACGGCCATAGGTTAGGGATCCGATAGGATCTAGGGATTTTGATGGTTACGCGGGGGCGTTTCATTGTCATCGGCGAGAGAAAGATCGTTTTTGACCGTCAGTCCAAGGGGAAATAAAACGGGAGTTTGATTCTCTAGCCACAGCTCACTCCCACTAGCTAGACATTGATTCCTTGCGCGTGGGAACGGCTTGGATGAAATATCGGGAGCAATCGTTGCGAGCTTAGTGCTCCCGGAGTCGGGCGGTGTTGGACATGGGAATGCCTACCGTCCGAACCCGGGTAGACCTAGCGTATCATCCTGGGCATCGACCGGAATATCGGGCCCATGGGACGCTAGATACCACTATTAGAGGCAACGTCTCACCGCTAAACCCTAGAATCCGATCACATTCCTATCCTTCGGCCGTAATAGTGAGAACTCATGATAGGGCGGAAGCCAAAGTCCTAGGTTACCTTTTTACCTCTTACATCTTTTCCATTAGTTTACTATCGTGACAACCAACCAGAGAATAGGCTAGCTCATCCACCGGGTGATCCGGTTCCCGAATGTTTCCAAGCACAATACACGCCTCCTCCGACCCCAAGCCACACTTCAACATCGTGCGCTTGCGGTTTACAAATTCTAATCCTAGTATCTCCGTCCCGATTTGAGTACCAAATGGACGGGCTGTCAGGTTTGCATTTGCTCGATTGTTTGTCGTTCGAGGGAAAGATCGGATGAGGAGATCGTGTCGGAGTTGCTTAGAACGGGTGTGAGAGAGAGTAGGTGATTTTGTGGGTGAGGTTTTGTTAAATAAAAAGGAAGGTTGGGACATGTATGAACTGGGCTGTGTGCTGGCCTGTTTAAAGAGAAGAAAAAAATAAAGGAATGGAGAAAACAAGGGAAAATTTATTTAAAAAGTTGGGTCATTACATCCTACCCTACTTAAAATAAATTCTGTCCTTGGAATTGGAAGATTTAAGGCTTCTCAAATAGATAAAGGTATCGTTCCTTCATCTCTTCTTCGTGTTTCCAAGTGGACTCACCTGGCATGTTACGATGCCACAACACGTTTACCAAGTTAACCGTTTTGTTCCTTAGTCTTCTGCAGTCGATCCATAATTTCCACGGGCTGTTGCTCGCGCGTCAAGTATTGACATATTAAAATCTCTCAATTGTCCACCATATGGGCGTGATCTCCCACAAACTTACGTAGCTGAGATATGTGGAACAGATTATGCACTCCTAAGGATCGAGGCTGTGCAATCTTGTATGCCATTTCTCCCACTCGTTCAAGCACGCCGAAATGTGCAATATAGCGTGGACTAAGCTATCTTCGCCGGCCAAAACAAATCAATCCCCGATTCGGCAAAATCTTCGAAAAGACCTTGTCTACTGGCTGAAACTCTAGATGTTTTCGTTTCGAATCTACCAATGCGTGTACTTATTTTACGCCAACTGCAGATCGTTTATACTACATCGACTACCTCTACTATCATCTCGGGCCCCATTAATTCTCGATCTTCAACGGTGTTCTAGCTCAAGGGTGATCAACACTGCCTTCCATATAACGCTGCAAAGGGCGACATTCCAATGCTCGCTTGATCACTGTTATTGTATGCAGATTCTACGATGAGTATGCGATCTTTCCATGACCTCTTGAAATCTAACATACACGCTCGCAATATGTCCTCCAAAATCTGAATTGTGCGCACTGACTGTCCATCTGTTTAGTGATGATAAGCTGTACTGAACTCCAGATGAGTGTCCAAATTGCCCTGTAAGCTTTTTCAGAAATGTGAAGTAAACATGGTGTCCATGTCTGAAACTATGCTCATCGGAACTCCATGAGTCTCACAATCTCTTCTATATATCTCTTGGCAAGAACCTCCATAGATTGACCAACTCTGAAAGGGATGAAGTGTGCTGACTTCGTCAATCGATCCAAAATTACCCAAATGGCGTCATTCTGCCTCTCCTAGGCAGAGCAATCACGAAGTCTGTCGTGATTTGATGTCATTCCATTCAGAAATAGGCAGTGGCTGTAATAATTATGCAACTCTTTGGTGCTCAGCCTTCACCTGTTGGCACACCATACACTTGGTCACGCTCTGCGCAACGTTGCTCTTCATTCAGTGCCGCCAGTAGTGTTGCATCAAATTTGATACATCTTAGTTCTGCCTTGATGGATGAAATAAGACGAACTATAAGCTTACTTCAATAGCTCCTCTCTAACATCACCAGAAGGTACGCAAAGTCTATTAACAATCTCAAAAATCCATTTGCATGTATCGTGAACTCTGGTCGCTGTCTAGCCATCACTACCTCACTGATCCTCTAGAGCTTCGTATCTATTGTCTGCGTAGCTTGATCATGTCTACCAATGTAGACTGTATCTGAAGGTCCATCAAAGAAGAATTCAGCCCCAATAGTATCACATCAATCTCCACCTCTCGTATCTCTTGTTGAAGTCTTCACTGAGTCATAAGGATAAGCACCGCTGGATGTCGACTCAGTGCTTCGGGTACGGGATTGACCTTTCCCAGATGGTACTAAAGATCAATGTCATAGTCTGCCATCAACTCAGTCCATCACCTATGCCACATGTTAAAGCCTTCTGGGTGACAAATGTACTTCGAGTCAGTATATACATTCACTTGCTCTCCAAGTAGGAAATGCCTCCAAATCATCTAGGCAAAAATGACGGCTGCTAACTCCAAGTCATGAGTGGTGAAGTTCTGCTCATGATTCTTCAGTTGCCTTGATGCATAAGCTACCACATGTCCATACTAATGAAGTACACATCTGAGACCCTTGCCAGATGCGTCGCAGAATACCTTGAATCCTCTTGTTTGGTCTGGAACTATAAGCACTGGCGCGGTAGTCATTCCTCTTTAGCTCTTAAAAGGTCTCGTCACAAGCCTTAGACCAAACGTAGATCACATCTTTTCGAGTCAGTCGAGTCATGGGTTTCGCAATCTTGGAGAAGTCCTGAATGAACCTCCAGTAATAACCAGCCAAACCCAGAGAACTTTGAATCTTAGACATTGTCTTAGGAGCTGGTCACTTCTGAATGGCAGTTACCTTCTCTGGATCTACTGAAATCCCCTCTCCTGATACCACAAGGCCTAGAAATCCCACCTTATCCATCCAGAATTCGTACTTGATGTACTTAGCGTACAACTAGTGCCGCCTCAAGGTTTCTAGAACCATCCTCAAAAGTGATGCGTGCTCCTGGTCGCTCTTCGAATATATCAAGATGTCGTCAAGGTAAACCACCACGAACTTATCTAGATACTTGTACAATACTTGGTTCATAAGGTTTATGAATATCGCTGGCGCATTGGTCACACCAAACGGCATTACCAAGAATTTATATTGTCTGTATCTGGTGTTGAACGTCGTCTTGTGAATACCAGCTTAACTTTCAGTTGATGGTATTCGCTCCTCAGGTCCAACTTCAAAAAGACGCATGATCTCCAAAGCTGGTCAAACAAGTCGTCGATACATGGTAGATGATACTTATTCTTCACTGTCACTTTATTCATTTCCATGTAGTCTACGCAATTCTCCTGAATCCATCTTTATTCACTAAAAATATTGAAGCACTCTACGATGCTTGGTCGAATCCAGCCTTTCTGCAATATGTCGTCCAATTGGATCCGAACCTCATCTAGCTCGGATGGTGCCATATGATAAGGAGTTATAGAGTAAAGTTGAGCTCTTGGCACTAACTCAATTGCAAACTCCATAGTGCGATCAGAAGGTAATCCCGTTAGATTATCCAGAAATACATCTAGAAACTCCCGCACTATCCCTCGTCTCTTTGATGTAGCATCCATAGAAGTAAGCACCGTATCTATAATTCCGGCTCTATATTTCACAGGTCTTTTGGATCGGCTTCCGTTGATGAACTCGAATCTCGGGTGATTCGGAATCTCGAACACCACTCTCATGCATCAGCAATCAATTGTGACGTGAAAGGTCCCTAGCCAGTCCATCCCGAATACGGCATCGAAACTTGATATATCGATTACTAAGAAGTCGGCATAGAGCTCTCATCCATAAATGACTATGTTACAATCTAGATATCAGTTAATTGTCTGTAGCATGTCGCTGCATGTCTTAAGGTCCCAACCAAAAGCAGGTGGTGAAATAGGGATGACGTGTTGGTTGACAACGTAACGCCATAAAAGAATACAAAGTTCCTGAATCAAAAAGCGCAAGAGCGGATCGGCTAGCAACTAGCACAATACTTACAATCACGAAAACTACGTCTAAGCACACATCATACAATGTAACAAATCTAAAGAAAACAGTAAATTCGTACCTGTAATGACTTGGCATGTAGCATTGGCTTCATCTGTTGTCATGGTGAACGTCTGGCGTCTATGGGGTTGAGCTTGTGGTCACACCTACTGAAATCCTTTCTGCTAAGGTGGGGGTCCATGCTGAGTGTTCCATGCTGGAGCTATAGCTGGTGCAGCTGTATGCGCTGGAGCCGATGTTCTCCATCTCTTTCTGGGAGCAATCTCTGGCAGTGTGGTCACCTGCTCCGTAAATTAGACATTGACACAGGAGATATCGGAATTTAGACTTGACGTGTTCCGTCTTGTTGCAGTAGTGACATATAGTCTGATGTCGGTGCTGTTGTGGATGTTGTAGATGTTGTGGGGCCGGCCTCTTGAAAGGTGTCTGATGTACTGGTCGGGACGCATGCCGGGTATATAGTGGAGGATGTCGTCTTTGAGATGCAGTTGCTTGTCGTTCTTGCTCTCCATTTCGCTGCACGTATTCGTAGTCTCATGCTACTGAGAAAACTTTTATGTGTCTTCAGCTTTAAGCTGACCTGTTGCTTTTGAATTTTGATGTTCAAGCATTCCTGAAAATACTGGACTTTGTCCAATGGATCAGGCACCATGTTCTTCACAAACATGCAAAACAACTTGTCAGCAAGTTACATACATTTTATAGATCCACTTCGCAAGTTGAATACACAACTGCTAAGCATGGAAAACTCGGCGTTATACTATTCCACGTTTATATAGCCCTAACTCAAAATTCATAAACTGAGCCTGCAATTCCCTCTTTGCCTCTTGGAAGAAATACTGAGCATTGAAGTTCTCTTTGAAGGTGCTTCATACAATCAGTTATACCAGTCGATTTTCTTCTGAGTCCCATCCCACCATGCTCTGATGTCTTGAGTCTATTGTAGCGTTGCCATATCCATCCACGAATCTCGTACGATCCGTGTCACTTTTAGCATGGGAGTGCAGCCATTTTTCTACTGCAAGGAGGTCCTTTGTTCCTTTAAATATTGGCGGGCGCAGTGATCGGAATTGTTGTACGCATCCTTCACGCCTAGGCTCTCTTTGCAAAGCCTGGATCACTCGTAGGGCCTGGTCTAAAATCTGGATCGTCGCTAGAGGCTGCTCATTATTGTTGCCATTGTTGCTATCATTGCTGGGGTCGGTATTGGCATTGGGGTTGTTGTCGATGTTACGGTTGATGTCATTGCCATTGTCGATGTGATCGTTGAGGTTGGGGTTGACATTTCTGTTGATGTTGTTGATAGTACCAGACTTACTCACATCGCCTTGATCTCCTATCACGTTCTCATTGATGTTGATCGAACTGTTCCTAGTGGTACGTACGTGATTATTATATGCATTGGACATTCTGTATTTCAAAGAAGAATGTCAGCTCGATTGAGTATTCATAAGTATTTCGGTTTGATTTATACTGTTCATAATGTGTTTTACGGGGACCTGCATGGGCCACCACTTGTAACGCCTCACGTTTGGGTGTTACATCATTCATTATTTATGCATCATTATTTATGCAAGTCATGCAAGTACCAGTGAAAGCAATATAAAAACGAGACATGAAATTTTATAAATCTCAACATTCTTTTTTCATCCTTCGAAAGGGTTACAAAAGCATATACTGAATATAACTACAGTCTCTCACTCAACCAATAAAAGAAAACATGCTAAAGGATAAAAAATAGAAACTCTTCTTACTGATACAATCTTAGAAATCTGCTCCATCTACTATAAATTCTGATTCCTCGTACACTAGAGCCTCCTCGTAAGCTTATCAGTCATCTGTTGAAAAACATTGAAAGGAGACAATGAAGTAAATGATATTTACAATAGACAAATAAATTATAACGTTCACGTGCAACCCTACTACTAACAGGACAGTAACAACTAATCACTAATCTATGACTATATAACAAAATAGTTTATTTTTAATTTACTCGCAATGTAAATGGGAAACGAACGAACTGAAGAACCACCTTGATACCACATGCGAGCTCACACGGGCCTCAGTTCCATGGTCCAAACAAGTTGGTAGGGGACCCAGTCGAGTGGGCAATAAGTCAGTCAACAATCGTGGTCTCTGTAACTCTCCTTATCTTTAATTATGAGTTCACAAACCCCGTGTGTCTATTTCTATTTCATTTATCTTCCATATTCTGTTCCTTCTAAACTATGTAAATAGACTCGTGCGCGAAACTATAGAGTCCATAGCAATCCATCCAATATGTCAATAATCCAAAAACAATAACATTACATGCACAATTCTAATTACATAATTGTATCCCCTAACGATAACAATTATATCAGTCGATTCCAATATTAAAGAAAAACCTTACACAATCCACTCCAAAGCATTTTGAACAATCAAATATTTAAACAATTAAAACTGAAAAGAAATCATTTTTAAAAGATTGAAACTTCTGTATGATCATATTCATATTTCTTTGGCATATTGGAATAAGTTCTATGATTTACCAGCTCGAGGAAAATTCCTTAAAAATTTTGATAATATGAACAGTAAAAGGTCCCATACATTAATTAAAATCCAACCAAAATCAGTCCCACATGCTATAATAACTAACTGAACCGAAAGCCCACAGGAAAATAATTATCACAGCAGTCTGAACACCCACAAGAGGTAACACTGCCAACAGGAAACCCACAGGGGAATAAATCAGTCATCAGAAAACTTACAATAGGGAAAAACACACCCGGTAGACTGAAATGTCCCACAGAAAAAACAAAAAGAACCGCAACAATAAATCAACACAAACCCACAGGAAAAGAAGAGTTGTTTGAGGAGGAAGAACCCCTCGGCGACCAACCCATAACCCACAATCCATATACGAAAGCCAATTGTACGGAGCGACGGCACAAGTTGCCGCCTTGTTGGTTGGATGTCATAATTTTCAAGAGGAAAAGAGGTCCCTTCATATCTAGTTGAACCATCATCTCCAGACAAAAGAAACACCCAACAAAATTCCAAAACCCTAATTTCGTTTCCAAATCAAATGCATGAAACGAAATACTTGAAGTTTAGAGCAAATAGGGTCTAGAGTGCACTGTAGATGGATCCGAAGACACCTACAGAAATCTAGAAGCAAATCGGAATCAATGGAGAAATTTCGAAGCGGAAAAATCAATTTCGGAGAAAACAAGCCGATCGTGTTTAAATAAAGTAAATACCAAACCATGTGAGAGGATAAGAGTAGAATCTTGATCAAAGAGGAGATCTCCATGAAGAGGCGGCTGTGATGAGATTTTTGATAAGAGCTAGGGTTAGGTTTGCATCGGCTCGGTTGTTCGCTGCTTGAGAGAGCGGATGGGGAGATCAGGTCGGGTTTGCTGAGAGCGGGTGAGAGCGAGAGAGTAAGTGATTTTGTGAGTGAGGTTTTGTGTTAAATAAAAAGGGTGGTTGGGCCATAATTGGCTGGGCTGTGTGATGCGATGTTTAAAAATAAGAAAAAATTAAAAGAATGGAGAAAGCAATGAAAATTTTATTTAAAAAATATGGTTCACTATAATATATTATCGGAATTGGATTCAGTTCGGGTATGTCTTTAAGTAACCTGATCCAGTGGTGTTTGAGTAGATTTGGGACCATGGACTTCTTCAACAGTGACGACGGCACCTTTGACGAAGGCGATTGCAACCACAACGATAGTGATGACATGGCGGTGAATGAAAATGAAGGCAACAATGACATCAACAAACAAAGGCTTTAGCGTCTACAAAACTCTAAATGTCAGCTCAAGGTCAGAGTTGGGGTGACGGGGCTTCGATGGTGGTTGACGACGTCGTAAGGTAGCAACATGGCCTCAGTGATAATGGGAGGCTTAAAGATTGCCTTGATGATGACACCAACAACGATGAAATGGATTTGCAGCTATTGCGAAAGCGATTGAGTGGGAAGATGGTGGTTGGTTCAAAAGAGGATGATGATAACGACATTGATAAAGGACGATGGTGGCGAGATGGTTGTTATTTTGTGTTTAGGATTGGGGTTTGGCTGTAGGTAGGAGATGAACATGACTACTGTGTTTTATTTTTTTAATCAAAAATTGAGAAGAAATTATTGAAAATTCTTTACAAATATGAAAATTTTAGGAAAAAATAAAAAAATGTCGGAACCAACATAAAATTGATGGCTAGATGTTTTTATTTTTGTTGACCTAAAAATTTTCTACTTTTTTTGAAAATTCAGACAATTTTAAGGTAAAAGGATTGATAAAAATAGATTAGAAAATTTGACTCGGGTACCAAA
This sequence comes from Scilla litardierei, assembly GCA_030789695.1. Taxonomy (NCBI): domain Eukaryota; kingdom Viridiplantae; phylum Streptophyta; class Magnoliopsida; order Asparagales; family Asparagaceae; genus Scilla; species Scilla litardierei. The sequence goes on along the minus strand of CM061137.1, from coordinate 8,564,862 downwards.
TATGACGTAGGGCATACGAGAAAAATGAATTGATGGGGGACTTGGATAAAATGGGATCCACAAATTTTCTATGATGTCTACACGGGTTTGATTAAAAAATTGAAGTTTTTGGGATGTTGTACGCTTTTTAAACCCCGAAAACCCAAACTATGGGTGAACCCTAGGGGGTAGTTGACCATTAATCCACCTGTTATAAAATGTTTGATTCTTCTGAAACTATTGAATTTTTAACGGGTACATCGAGGGTCAAATAGTGTTAGATTCATTTGATTTTTGGTGTGATGAATATCAATGATGTGTACAACAAAACGCAAAAATTCAACAAAAAAAATTAAATGCTAACCGAGCTGTCAGCGCGTGAATTTTCTTGCTCTGACAACACATCCATTCTTCACTTTACACACAGAGATATATATATATATATATACACACACACACACACACACACAAAATTGATGGTTGTTTTTGAATGTGGTTCTTGACTAGAACAAAAGGATGGGTAAAAAGATGGCTGAGATCAAATCTTAATAAGTCAGTTTGAGTAAATTTTGGGGGAAATCACTGGAATTTTTTTGGGTCACTTTAAATTTTTGAGAAAAACTAAATATATATGCAACTAAATTTTGGAAAATTAAAAATTTAAATTTTGGGGGACTAACTTTAGAAGGAACTAAATTTTGTGGGAACCAAATTCTCTGGGAGAACTAAATTTTAATCTAAGATCTTGGAAAAACTAAATTTGGAGGAAAATAAAATTTTAAATTATGGTGAGAACTAAATCTGGAAGGAACTAAACTTTGGGAAAACTAATTCTCTGGGGGGGAACTAAATTTTAATTTGAATGTGATTAAATTTTTTTGTTGGGTGGAATATTTTGAAGGTGATTGCAAATTATTTGGGAGATTTTGAATATGCTGCAATTTTATTTTATTTTATTTTATTTTATTTTTTTGGGGGGGGGTGATCTTTTAAATTGCTTGAAATTTTTCAGGGATTACTTTGAATGCCCCATGACCTATGGTCTTGGGACACGCGTAAAAAATTACCTCAACCGTGTGAAAGAATGTTTTTTTATTTTTATGTCTGGATGAGTGCCTTAAACTCAAATCAGCTACACAATTGATGCATCTGGATGAAGAGGAATGACCTACTGGCTACTAGGGATTCACTTTTTGGATATGTTCTATTACTTATCCATCAAAATTTTCTTTAATTCAATTTTTTATTTCAACCAACTTACATTATGCATACCTTGTTTCGTTAACAGATTATAAACTAATCTTCTTATTCCTAAGTTGAAGCTTGTCATGTTGATGTTTTGGCCAACCAGCCAACTGTTTGAGGTGAATTGTACAGTTACAGATGAACTTCAACCTTGTATTGAATAAAAATGGTAAAAGCTTTTCACTATTAAACAAGCAAACAATCGAGGAAGTTGCAGCAACTCTTAGATGTGGTTTTCATCATTGTTGCCCATTGTTACTTGACATTTCAAGATTTACATTAAGATAATCGGGTCCATCCTGATTTTTTAAGATCATGATGTCATCTGTGAGGTAACGCCTGTTTGTACTGTTTGTATAATATCAGATATACCAGGCCCACTTGCAACCAAAATTTACCACTCACAACAAAGCCATCGTCTGCGGTTGGCACTTGAACATCTTTACCAAAGAACATCTGTCGAAGAGAATGGAAACAATTCTGTGTCTGTAGAGTTGAAGCAGGATAAGACCATGCTATCTTCCCGATCCCCATATGCCAATACATCATTGCATGAGATACATAAAGAGGATGGTTCTCAAACAAAGGTCTGTGATTCCTTCCGATAAGCGGCATCAGTGTAGTTTTCATATCAACTCATGTTGGCAGAAGCTTTGAAAGGTATATACTTCTACGTTAAGATCAAGACCAGAATCTGCTATAGATCATGCGTATAGATCTCCATTCTATATGTTATATTAATTAATTAGTTTTTATTTTGTGATTTCTTCTGCATGTGCTTTAGAACCGTTTGCTCATCTACTACTGTTATTTTAGGTTTAATAGCAAGCCCTCTTTGTACATTTTTGCCTTGTAGACAAAAAGAGAGCTCCCACTCAAAGTTTGTTGCCTAGTTCACACTCTTGTATAAAATTTGTTTAATTATTAGGTGTAATCTTCCTTACATGAGTATTTGGGCTCCATTATCAAATTTTTCCCCACCTTTTTTCCAATGTTCTAACATGTTTGCTTTACATTTTCATAGTATATGTCCTCTAAAAGTCTGGTTATAGCAATCTTTGAACTTCAGGATATTTTGATTTATAAATCCTATGACCCTTTGAACACGATTAAAATTTTCGGTTATTTGGTATAGGTTTCTGTAAATATTTTATTTAGAGTCACTGTTGTCTTTTCTTATTCTGTTTTTCTACAGGAAATGAAGCAATTCCTATTTCTTTAATGCTATCAGTAACGTTTAACTATTAATAACTATTGACCGACAGTTTTGAAATTTCTTTGGGAGCCTCAGGAGGATTGCCATAACTTGTCTGATTTTCAAACCAATTCAAGGAGAACAGGTTTTTAAGAGCTCAATTCCATGTTCTTGTTCGAATCAGGACTGACAAGGAGCAATTTTTCTCCAGCACTATATGCATACTCCAGAGAACTCAGGTATATTTTTTGTATGGATCTTAAGTACTTTCTTTCTATAATCTGCCCCCCCCCCCCCCCCCCCCCCCCCTCCTTCCCTCCCTCCCTCTCTATATCTTTGGGACTTTGGGAACAGCATGTGCGATACACTGGGGTAAATTTGACGATAACAGTAATGAAGTGACACCAATAACATATTTTATATACTTCTTATGCTTGATTTTAAACATGAGACTAACAATCAAACTAACCTTTTTACTATTGAGCTAGTGGCATGATCATAATGGTAAGGACAAATAAATGCAAATTAAAAGACCATTAGTTAATTAACTATTAGTAATCAAATAGATGTTTTGAATAGTAAAGCTGATAAATGATAATCAAGAATATTATTAGCATTGGGCACGTGCGATGAGCAGTTTTGACAAGAATAATACATCAATGACTATAGTGATATTATATTTTAGACGTGTCATATCCATATATTTCCTATGTCGGGTCTTCTGGACTTATCAACCTAATAATTCAAGCACCCACTTTATGTTTACACATTGGAGTGATGATGATGGTGATGGTGATAAATAATTGCAATTCAAAGATCTATGAATTAATCAACTAATCCTAATCGGACACAGATAATGCATAATGAAGGTACTAAATCATAGTTAAATAAGGATTTTTTTAGTAAACCTAATCCAATAAATATTTATATTTGATCATTGTCTATTTAGTTAAGGATTCATAGCTAACAAGTTAATCAGTCTATCATTTTTAAACAAAAATAATTTGAAAATAGTTTTAAATCATACTTCTAAATTGATGGGGTTTTGATAAATAATTTGTATATCATACTTAAATATTGTTACTTATAATTGGATTCTTATTTGGTTATTCATATTCAATTAAGAATTCATAATCAATATTTATTTATTTTAAAAACTTAATCTCATCAAGTTATTATAAAGTAGTAACTATTGACTATGTTGTAGAAACATGAAGATTTGTATTATTTTTTAGTTATTTGTTCTTAATCAATAAAAGTTATATATTTGTTGGATTCTCCACAAAATATATTTTCGAATGCGATTAGTTTCGTGTATTTTGTGTTTTGTAGGAAAGATATATCCCAAATATCACATATTTTGCTGAAATTTCAGATATGTTTTGTACGGATCTTATTTATAAAATGGGTTGATGTTGTTAAAATCAAGGGTGCTATCATAAAACACTGACAGATTGATAATCTGATAGATTGATAATGATGTGCGTAGACTGCTTATAGTCAAGTTTCGTTTAGCCTGCTGAATGATAGATCTGTATTTTTGGCCCATTAGGTGTGTTTTGGAAATTTTCGGATTTCTAGTGGCGTTTTCGGAATTTTGTCTTTTTGGGTTTTTCTGCAAATTTGTATTTCTTCTGATTAGTATTTATAGGCCAGTGGTGGGGAGAGATTTTCTTATGCTTATTTTGAGATATTATTCATAGGAGAGGTGAGATTATCCATCTACACCGGGAAAGTGCGGACGTCCTTTTTAATTGATGTTTTGGGAGATGATCATCTCTTTAATTGTGGTCATCTATCTTGTAATTTCAGTTTTATCAAACTAAAATCAGATTTTCCCTCTATTCATATCAATTTGGTATCAGAACGGTGAGAACTATGGCAGCGGCGACGAGAGCTAAAGACAAGTTTGATGCTTTTGAAGAGAAATACAACCACAGCTTGATGGCGTGAACCAAACCCTAGCTAAGGAAGAAGAAACCCTAGTGAAGGTGTTAGAAACTTGATAAACAATGAGAAGCCCTATCACAAATCATGTAACAACTCTCGCGCCTGCCTGCAAAGGGGGACAACGCGGATAAAAACCTTAACTGAGTGAAAAAACTGTCGACTTTGGAGAAGGGCAAGGGCAAGGTGAGCATTATGAAGACGGAAAACTTACGGATGTCGAAGACTTTTCGTCGGAAGCAAGGGAAGGCCCCCAGGGGCCGGCAGCTCCAACTGGCCCCTCAAGAGGCAGCAATAGGGCCGTGCAGTCCCTGCGGCTCACACGCAGGGTCGCGTGCCATCCAGAGACTCTGCAGGGTCAATCGACCCCTACGGCTCACCCGCAGGGGCGTCCGGCCCCTTTTGACATCTGGAAGGGCTCTGCGGCCCCTTCCGATGGCGAGAGGGGCCCCACGGCCCCTGGCGACCCTTCCCCAGGGCCGCCCAGGCCCTGCAGGGCTGCCACAGCCCTGCAGGGCCTAGGCAGGTGCACCTAGCTCACGAGGAGACATGGCCAGACTTCGGCTACTTTCCGACAGCCCGACGAGGACCCACGGCTTCCCAGGGGTCGTGCGCAAGAACAACTATCTTCCAGGAGACGTTGGACGATGATGACAAGTTTCGAGTGCCCCATAGCCCCCAATATGCTGTATAAATACGACGACGCAGGCTCCCGACCTATGAGGAGTACCCAGGAGATGACGGCAGAGAGGGGATATGGAGGAGAATGATTGGAGTTCATATGTTAGCAGAGATGACCGCATGATTATGGGGACAGTGATGGAGGTCAACGGATGGGCTTGGAGGGGCACAGAGACCGTTGGAGATACACATACCAGCCCCACCGTCCTAGACACTACGAGGGACGAGGTGGTCAGGAAATTTTTGGGATGGACATCTGTGTACAAAAGTTGAAGATGCACATCTTCGAAGGTGATGATCCATATGGCTGGATCTATAGGACGGAGAGATTTTTTTCAGTGACCCGCATGACGAAGGAGCAGAAGTTGGAGGCGACGGTTGTGTGTTCGGAAGAGAATATTCTCTCTTGGTTCCAGTAGAGAGAGCAGCGACATCGTTTCCGTTCTTGGAAGGAGATCAAAGATGGCTTGGTAGAGAGGTTTCGCGAGACTCGAGGAGGGAATTTGAGGGAGCAGTTGTTGGCTCTCAAGCATGGCATCATAGTGACGGAGTACATGGAGCGGTTTGAGGCACTATCAGGACGAGTCCGTGTGATTTCTGATGAGACACTATAGGAAAGTTCATGAAAGGGCTGAAGCCTACTATTCATGCAGAGCTATGCCTACAGAGGACCTAGGATCTCATAGACGCAATGGAGTTGACCCAAACGGCGATAGGGACAGATCCGTCCAGTCAGGAGAAGAGCGGGGTGCCACATCCAGGAAGACAGTTTAGGAGAATGACAGATGCAGAGATGCGAGAGAACAGACAAAAGGGGATGTGCTTTAGATGCGACGAGAGGTCTACCCCAGGGCACCATTGTGGAGTGCGCAAGCTTCAGTTGTTGATAGCGGTGAGGACGAGGAAGACGGTGGAGAAAGAAGATCAGGGAGGAGATGGACATCTCCACTTGGAGTAGGGCCGCCGTAGACTTCATGCACCACCTTGAGGACATGATTTTCGGGGACGGAGTAATGATATATCTGTATTTTTGGCCCATTAGGGGTGTTTTGGGAATTTTCGGATTTCTAGGGGCGTTTTCGAAATTATCAGTCTTTTTCTTTTTTCTACAAATTTGTATTTCTTCTGATTAGTATTTATAGGTCATGAGTGGGGGAGGGGTTTTCTTATGCTTATTTTGAAAGATTATTTATAGGAGATGTGAGATTATCCGTCAACACCGGAAGAGTGCGGACGTCCTCTTTAATTGGCGTCTTGGGAGAGTGATCACATTTTCAATTGTGGTCGTCTATCTTGTTAATTTTCAGTTTTATCAAATAAAAATCAGATTTTCCCCCTATTCCGACTGAACTACTTGGTGACATCTATTAGGTGATTCGTTGCGCGTCCGTGTTACACATCATGAAACATATGCCAATAAAAAGGGTCAATTCTGTTAACACCCCATGTATTATCAAATTTGTGTCACTAAACATTTCCAACTGTAATATTAACAGAAACTATCCTTATATAGGAAGGGTTAATGCCCCTACACCATAGAATAAGGGTAGCATCTACTATGGTTTTACTTTTTAAAGTTAATTTCTTCTAATATCGTTGTTCATGATGTTTAGTGATATATGACCATGGTTCAAAAGATGTTAGTTGAATTTACCATTGAAAATTATGCATTTTCAAAATTTCTAATAATCCAATTGACTGCGAAATGAATGGTTGTTCTATATGGGAACAAAGTGATCAATAAAGTTTGTGGCTTAGGAGCTCTTAGAGAATGTATCCTTTATTCACATGTCAAAACACATCTGTTATGTTTGCACTAATGTATGATGCACTGCCTTAATCATTGCGATTGGCGATCATGTTCCTAAGATGTCTGGAAATTATGGAAAACATGTGTATCATCCATTTGTGTGGTCCATAATGAGATCTTTGGCTGACTCGAGGAGTTTCCTGTAGGATCCCCTTCTCCTTACGCTTTGGGAGAACTTTTTTCTTGACTCGAGAAAACTCTTCCAATCTAGGGCACATGAGAGTTGAACTTAAAAGAGGAAGAGACATATGTGTCTCTTATCCAACCATATCCTTGCTGCCTATCGTTTTCTGGTAGCAATTTGAAATTGCGTTTTGAAAATGAATTTTGAACATTAGCTTTAAAAGTCCAAAGAGCATCTTTCTTGATATTCTTATACCCAGCCATCATGTAAGCAACTTGTGCCACACTATAGGTTGTGTTTGCCGTTGGTTTTGCTTTTGTAATTCATTTTGAAAAAAGAACTAGTCCAAAACTTCTTTGTTAAGAGAGACTGTTAGATTATGTCTATGGTAATTTTAAATTCTAAGTGCTTATCAAAAAATAAATTTAAATTAAAAATGTTTGAACAAAACTCTAATAAAATGAATGTTTAGATAGAGTTTTCTATTGTAGTTGGAATAAAAAGAGAAGAAAATAAAAAAATCGGTCAGAGATAAGTAATGTATTATAGGAGGAAAATATGGAGAGAAAATAGAGTGGGGTTTTGGCTTCTTGATAAGCATACAAAATGAAAAAGCAACTTTTGGTTTTGAGAGTTGTGATGGCAATTTTTTAAGCAATGCCTAACAAAATAAATGAGCTAAGTCTATGCCATCGGTTGCAAAAGTTTACCTATGGAGTGGATACACTTGGTCTTCTCATTTTTTTTCCTTCTTCAGTGAAAATAACAAATTAGCCTAGGCTGGCCCACAGCTAGATAGGCTGGCATGAAAAAATAGGTACATGGATGATTCAATTCAAGCCTAGTGTCATGACTGAGTCTCAAAATGAATGCATATATTAATTTTTGGGCCATACCTAGACCTACCCTACCTTGCACGGTACAGCCTGCTTGTGGCACGGTTGAAGACAGAGACAAAGGCTGCCTAAATGGAGGCCTAAATCATAGCCCATGGGTATGTGATGGTGACATCAAGGTTTATACGCGCAAACGACATCGTGATCCCCAGCCTAGTTTGCTATGTATGGATTCGAGCACATTTGAGACTTGAGTTAGAGTTGGACTTTGCACTTTTCTATTTTAGTTTGTATATTTCGTTTAGTACCACAATAGGTACAACATAAGAGTTGATGTGTTGTAAGGCTATTTAAGGCTATGTACTTTTTTATTTCAAGGTAATGAGAGCTTGAGATTAAAAATCCAACCAAACCTGTGAAAGGCCCCCTTGGTGTGAAGCCTTTGAATCCTTAGTGCAAAGCCACTAAACCCTAGTTATCTTGTTCTTTGCCCCCAAATTTCCCAAAATCTCTACATCAAATTTGGTTTCGGAACCGAACAATTCTTTTCTTTTCTCCAAATTTTCTCTAAATTTTCTGCTATATATATCACAAAATTCCAAAACCTTAATTCTACGTACAGCTGCCATTCTCTTTTGCTAGTCAAACCCCTAACATTATCTTCAGCTTCTATAGTCACCGCACCAAAACCACTTCTGAAACCCTAGCCTCAATTACGGGTGGCAAACGGTCCGGGTTTGACCCGACCCGAATAAGGGTAAACCCGAACCCGACCCGAATAAAATTCGGGTCAGGGTTCGGATACCCGTACCCGACCCGGCCGTAACCCGGGTGACCCGTACCCGACCCGGTTTGTCTTACGGGTCGGGTTCGGGTCGGATTCGGTGTGAAAGAGTGATTATTTTGCAAAAAAAAGTCGGGTTCGGGTCGAGTTCGGGTCGGGTCCGGGTCGGGTTCAGGGTGAAAAGAGTGAAAATACGTGTCGAATTCGGGTCAACAGGGTCGAGGGGTCAAACCCGTACCCGACCCGGATTTTTATCCGGATCGGTCGGGTTGACCCGAATTCGACCCGGCCTCAATCACATTCCACTGTCTCCATCATCAAGCTCTGACGCTTCTCTGGTGACATCTGAAGAGCGATTCCACTCGACAACCAACGACGTGTCTTGTTGACCCTGCCAGGGTTCGGGATCTTCGTCGCCACCGAGCAGGGGCGCCAAAACTGTCGTCGTTAAACCTCTGCCTCACGTTGGTGCCACCTCTGGCGCCGATCGGAACCACTAAAACTCTCATGTCGCTCGCCACTACCAGGCGAGCCCGTGGCTTCGAGCCAACGGCAAACCGCCACCTTCACCGTCTATTCGGCACCCCTATCAATGCCACCGGCCACACCCAACGGTCCCCAGCACCCCTACCAACTTCAACGACGGCTTCAGCAGTAAAAGCTCTCTGCTCCAGCGTCAGTTGGGGCTTGCGACTCTTCCCGTCGATCTGCCTCCCTCCGGTGACCTTGCAGCAAAGATCGGGTGGCAAAACGACATCAAAATCGTTGGAGAATCACCCAGCGCTGGTGAGTTCGAAGCTGCTATAGTAGCCTACTACAGTTCAGCCTGTCGTTTTTAGAGTATTTTTCAACCTATTTTCAAAAGGATTTTTGCGCAATTTCAAAACTTTGGCGATTTCGAATGCAATTAGAGTCCGAATTTTCAGTATGGTTTGTGCCAGTGCCTAGACGACTGAGTCACAAATGCACCACCACCAAGATTGGACATGTTCATCTTCCGTGCATGAAGATTTGCTGCCCCTTGTTTCAAATTGCTGCTAGCTTTTCTTTTGCAAACAAACAATCATAGGACCACATTTTCACTATCAAAATTACCTAGAGCGCTAAAAATTTGATATTAAAAGAAGAGCTACATCCCTACAATCACAGTTGTATAAGAACTTAATTTTATCAAGAAATTGAATAGTCACATGACAGATTGCTACACATTATTACATTCCCAAATTAAATTCTTTGACATTGTTGTAGGAACTGCGAATAGCTTGAATTTGACTTGCTCATTGATTTCTGTAGCCGATCTTCTCATCATTTACCTGTGTCATATAGGAAGTTGCATTAGTTGCCAACATCTCATTTATTCAAAAAAAGAGCATTAGCTAGGTGTGAATCATTTAGAAATAGTTACATTGCATGACCATACATTGCGGCGGAGTTTATCTGACTTCATATACTATGGATTCTGACATACCTACACTGACAGAGGACCTTACCCGGTTAGCTTCTTTAGAAACAGAGTCCGTGAGAGTATGTTTGAGTCTCGTGAGTGTCTAAACTGAGTGCTACGACTAGATAACACCTGCAAAGGGAGTCAGATGAGGGTTCACATGCACATAGTACGACCTAGTCCACCTAGATGAACTAGAGAGACCTCGTCATGACAAACAGACGCCTAGCCCGCTTAAGCGATCTAGAGAGACCCCGCCATGACAGACAGACGCTTAGCTCACCTATGCAATCTAGAGAGAGACCCCGCCACGACTGACGTGACCGAGACGAAAGTATGATCAAGGGCCTCAAGATAGACGCCAACTTTTGATGGACGTCTAAATCCCCATAAACTTTTTTGATTGGATGGCCGATATGGATCATTACTTTGGATGGTATGATATGTCTAAGGAGAGCAAAATGAGATTTGTGAGGATGAGTTGGACCTGCCAAGTGGTATTGGCAGAATGTTTAGCGCATGTTGGCACATAGTAGATAAGAACTCATAGGCATATGGGACGAGATGAAGGAAAAGCTAAAGGAGAAGTATTTTTTCATGTCATATCATCAGCGACTCCTTAACTAGTGGTAGAATCTTACCCAGGATAGTGGGTCTACTCGTTCGTTCGTTGATACGTTTGACGAGTACATGTTGAGATGTAATGTAAAGAAAGATGCGAGTATGACCTTGTCTAGCTTTAGGGCTGGCTTTAGACATGACCTTCGAAAGAATCTCATCCTTCATGAGGTCCATACACTTGAGCAGGCTTATCAGATCGTGCATTATATTGATAGCTTTCATCAAGCCCCAACACCAGCTGGAAGCAGGCCTCTTCAGGACCAATCCCAGTCTAAATCAGACCCGAAACTCACCACCAACATGAGTGACAAAGGAAAAGGAATTATGTGTGAGTCTTCTAGAGATGGGCCACGTACACAATGCTACAAGTATCAAGGTTTTGTGACTTAGCAGGAAGCTGCCCTTCAAAGACATTATTAGTACACGACCCCGAGGAAGATAACCAAGTAGATGAGGAGGAGGAAGTTTATGAGCCGGGTGAGGCATGTTGTGAGACCGATGAAGAATCGGCTAGATTAGGTTGTATTCAAAGCTACATACGCGAGTATAGCTTACCGATACATGCTCTGAAAATCATAGAATTGGCGTTGTGCGGTGTGCCCTGGCTCTGGCCAAAGAGAGCGATCACTGGCGTAGGACTGCAATCTTACATACCTTTATGACGTATGGTGACATAGTAAGGTGATCATTGATATCGGAAGTTGCATAAATGATGTATCATCTGAGCTTGTTACCCACATAGGTATACAGCCAGTCATCCACCCTAGCCTGTATAAGGTATTATAGGTGATACGTCATCCATTGGCATCAAGGAGAGATGTCTTATCCTTATTCAGTGTGGATCTTATAAGTACAAGATCTGATGCGATGTGCTGCCTATGTATGTTGGTCATATCATCTTGGCTTTTTGATATGGATGCCATGATTTTCGGTCTCTCGAACACGTGTACTTTCACTCATGCAGGCAAGAAAATCAAGCTGAATCACATTCAACCCATGATGACCGCTCTCGAAAAGAAGGAAGCAACTAAAGGCAAAAGCGTGTATATTATAAGTCCTAAGTAGCTGAAGAGAGAAGTAATAGAGAACTCAGTCATGTATGTCTTAATTGCGAGAGAGATTTGTGAGACTAGTCAGGATGAGATTCGTGAAGAGATAATGCTGATAATGAAGGAATTATGTGACATTTTTCATGAAAACCTCACAGAATGTCTTGCACCCATGCGTGATATTCAGCACGCCATAGACTTAGTCTCAGGAGCTACACTTTCCAATTTGCCTCATTACCTGATGAACCCTACTGAGCATGCTGAGTTGAAGAGGCAAGTTGACGAATTGTTAGCCAAAGGTTTTATTAAGGAAAGTTTGAGCCCATGTGCTGTGCGTGTCGTCTATCCTCACACCTAAAAGGATGGATTATAGAGAATGTGTGTGGATAGTTGTGCCATTAATAAGATCACGGTCAAATATCGTTTTTATATCCCTATACTAGACGACATACTTGATATAATGAATGGCGTCACAATATTTTCAAAGATTGATCTTAAAGAGTGTATACCATCATATTAGAGTTCGCTCAAGAGACGCATGGAAGACGGCCTTCAAAACGAATGATGGTTTATATGAGTGGATGGTCATACCCTTTGGCATATCCAGTGCCTGTAGTACATTCATGAGTGATGATTCAAGTACGAATGTTCATGGGGAAATTTTTAGTCGTATACTTTGATGACATCCTTATATATAGTTTGATCTAGTGTGCAACATATAGACCACCTGAGGTAAGCATGTGTTACCCTAAAAATAAAGAGCCTTTATGTGAACCTTAAGAAGTGTTCTTTCTTGACTGATAGCGTCATCTTCATATTAGATTGTTGTTTCCTCAGAGGGAGTGCCTGTGAATCCCTAAAAGATCCAAGTGATATTAGATTGTTCCGAACCCTGCAACACACGAGGTTAGAAGTTTTCATGGATTAGCCACATTCTACCGTCGATTCATAGAGGGTTTTAGCACTATCATGTCCCCAACCGCTGGTTGTATGAAGAAAGTGGAATTTACATGGACTAAATTTGCTGTCAAGACATTTGAGGATATAAAGAAAAGTATGGATAAAGCATATGTTATGCACCTTCCGGATTAATGAAAGCATTCGAGGTTGCATGTGATGCTTCAGGCATAGGCATAGGTGGAGTTTTAAGTCAAGAATGGCACCTTGTGGCATACTTTAGTGAAAAACTTAGTGATGCTAAACTTCGATACTCACCTACGATAAGGAGTTCTATCAGTAGTACAAGCCCTACAATATTGGAAACATTATCTTCTACCATAAGAATTTGTGTTGTATCAGATCATGAGGTATTGAAATATCTCTACTCCCATAAGAAACTAAACTCTAGACATGCTCGTTGGGTTGGGTTTCTTCAGGAGTACACATTTGTCTTCAATCATAAGACAGGGTTAAGAATAAGGCTGCTAATGCACTCAGTTGCAGAGTTGCTCTATTATTTGCTATGAGTGTTAAAGGCATGGGATTCGAGAAAATTAAGGAGGATTACGTATCGTGTCCAGATTTTGGTGAGCTTTTTACTGTTCTTCAGGATGAGTTGGTGCGAGAGCGAGATAGTTATTTCCTGCATGACGGTTATCTTTTTAGGGCCAACCAGCTATGCATTCCACGTACATCTGCGAGAGATTTTATTATATGGGAGATATATGCTTCAGGGACTATGAGGACACTTCGAGAGGGAAAGATAAGACGATGGAGTCTGTAGAGAGTTAGTTCTATTGGCCGAGCCAAAAGAGAGATGTTGCCAAACTGGTGGGACAATGTCGAGTCTGTCAGATAGCCAAACATAGAAAGCAAAATACTAGTCTTTACACACTATTTCATGTATCAGACTGCCTCTAGCAAGACGTTAGTAAAGGATTTCATGCTAGGACTTCCACGCACACCTAAGAAGCACGATTCTGTTGTTTTTATCATTGTGGATCGATTCTCTAAGATGTCACATTTCATCCCATGTTTCAAAACCTCAGATGCATCACACATTGCCAAACTCTATTTTGATGGGTTTATACATTTACATGGTCTGTCCAAGAGTGTCGTATCAGATAGGGATGTAAAATTTATAAGATATTTCGGGAAAACTCTATGGCATACGATGGGCACTAAGCTCAAGTTCCCTACTTACCACCCCAGGCTGATGGCCAAATTGAGATAGTGAACCATAGTTTAGGAAATCTTCTCAGATGCTTAGTGGACAAAATACTAGGAATTAGGATCTGAAGTTATATACTGCCAAGTTTGCGTATAATGGTTCAATAAATAGGTTCATTGGCATGAGTCCATTTGAGGTAATTCATGGGTACAAGCCTAGAAAGCCTATATAACTCATTCCCGGGTCACATCATCATAGAGTGCCTGAATCAGCTGAGTCATTTGCACAACACACATGATTTGCATATGGAGATCGGCAGGAGAATTCACTCTAGCAACGAAAAATTTAAGACTATTGCAGATGTCCTTAAGTGCTTTAAAGAGTTTAATAAGGGTGCTTATATTATGGTGCGACTTAGATCTTGTAAGGATTGTCTACCTTGCAATACTAACAACAAACTCTAGAGGGTGGTGAATAGAGTTATGGTAATAAATTGTGCAATTAAAACTAAACTTGCAAGTGTGGAATAATAAGTGCAAGAGGAATTAATCAACACAATCAATCCAAACGCAAACACAAGATTTTACCCTGGTTTTCCAAACTTGGGTACGTCCAGCCACACGAATATCCACTACGATTCTTACAACGAGAAGTGAATACAATCTCACACAGAGATACCTCACACAGAGAATTTGGATTCTCACACAGAGAAATCATTGCTCTCACACGGAGAGACTTAAACTCTCACAAAGAAAGATCTCAACCAACCTTACACAAGGGTAATACTCTCACACAGAGAGTAACTAGCTCTCACACAGAAAAGTAGGGTTTCAAAGAAAACAAAGTAAAACTAATACATCTATGCCTTGAGATGAACTTACTCATATGAAGATAAAGGCATGGAAAAGGATGACCAAGTGCTTGAGATTTAGCTTGATTGCACTTGGATGATTTCCCTTGAGCTAAGCTTCAATGCATGAAGATGGAAATGCTCATGAGAGGGAAATGGAAGAGTTTGAGAGTGGCTTAATCAATCTCTTATGATTTGCAATAGTTCTCAGAAGCTTTAATGAACTCAGCCCTCTCCTATATATAGGAAGCCCAAATAAACCTTCAAACCCAAGTAAAACCCCCAAAGAATGAAATCTGCAACGGCTAGATTTTGGCAGTTTACATCACAGACAGCCGACTGAAGAAGAACAGGCAGTCGACTGGTCAACGGTTATAAAATTCCCTACGGCTATAATCTGAGACAGGACAGGCGACTGTAGAAGACTACACAGCCGTCTATACAAGGTGCATGCGCCTGAATATTCTTCAGCAGGCAACTGACACATGGGATGGAGAGGAGCTGAGAAAAACGCAACTTTTGCACTAGCGCCTTCAGACGATAGATGGCCAATTCTCATGCTCCTGTAATTTGACAGGTGACTGAAAATCTCTCATCAGTCGACTAACTTGCAAAGTGGCTTGAAACCCAGAAAATGCAAGTTACGCACTATGGCATACAGACGACTGGAGAACAAATCCCAGGCGCCTGATGGAAGATATGCGCCAGTAATATCAACGTCGGTCGTCTGTTTCCAATAGCTCAAGAAAGAGTCAAGAAATGTTGACTTGAGCTGTGCACACCAGTCGGCTGTATAAGGCCGGCCATGCACCTAGAAGTCATCCAGTCACATGGCATGCCTTCATCAGTCGACTAAGGGAGAGCCAAAAACTCCAGTTAGAGTTTAAGGCATGGTGAACATATTGGGTTGGATTCTATGATAATCCTAAGGCTCACTAAGATGGTTATATGCATATGCATTAATGAATAGTCTATCTATCAAGGTATTACATTAAACCTAGACTCGAAAAGAGAAATGCAAGCAATAAGAGATATTACATGGATTACATTGCTTCTCGTAGAGTCTAATCTTCAAGCACTTGATGCATATATGCTCCTACTCATCTTCTAAGCTTTGGCACTCCTTGAGTCCAAGCTTTGGCATTGCTCCTCTTGATGTCAATCCTTGCACCAAGCATTTAGTCTCCAAAAATAATATTCTTCATTTGTTAACTATGAGACTAAAACATGAGAGACATTAGCAACAATATAATGTTGTGATCATCATCAAAATAATATTGGTATGAAACACCAATACTTAACAATCTCCTCCTTTTTGATGATGACGCAAATTTTGTAAAACATAAAGAAATAAAGCACAATGCTAGTAAGCTCCCCCTACTTATATGCACTAATGTAAAATAAGATAAACCAATTGGAATAATAAAAAACAACGGTGGCATATAATAGGCATGGATTACATAAACCAATGGAAATAAAATCAATAATATTCTCTGCATGCATGGTTTACATAGCCCCTCATATCTCTCCTCATATATATCTCTCTCTCCCATAGAAGATATGATTTACATAACCATATCTCTCTCGCCCTTGTCATTGTCAAAAAGGTGGACATCAAACGTACAAGAAATAATATCTTGTCATTGATACCAATCATAAAAAATGACAAATTATCAAGAGATTAAGAGATGTATGATACCAAATTGTAAATATTTAGCTGGTATCAATCATTATCCATGCTCCCCCTAGATCAAAGAAATGGTCAAATTATTGACCTCTACGATCTAATACCAATTGTAAAGAAAAAGATAAAAAATCTTTAATAATTGAGAAAATACCAATTGTAAGATAATCCTATTTGCCAATTGTAAAACATAATTGAAGCCATGGGCCTTAAATGTATCAAAACATAGATATAGAAATAATCATGTAATAGTGATACAAGTGATATTGCCAATACAAAATATAACATGAAACATGTTGGCAATAAAGAAGGGTTGAATTTGAAACCATAATAACCAATTGTAAATAGACACCAATTGTGAAACAATGATTTCAAGACTAATCCAAAATGAGAGTTAAAATATGTTTTTTAAAATATTTTTAGACATACTTAACATATTATTCAATTCTTTTTGTGAGAATCATAGTGTATATTGTAAATAGACACCAATTGTCGTATACATGATTCAATAAGTGTATGCATGACAATGATATCCACAAGGTCCACATTTCACGAAAAATAAATTTGAAAACATCTTCAAAATCATGAAACATCACACAAACAATGGGTATGCGAAAAATAAACATTAAGAATAATACACATGCAATATGCATGTGTGTGAGACCTAAACACTAGGGAACCAAACCCAAGAAGAGTTTGATTTCCTATTGTAATCACATGAGGTGATCACATCCCTAACTAGAGAGTTGATGTAACTATCCCTCTCTTGCACACACACACCTAGTGGAAATCTAAAGACTCAAGGATTTCCTAAGCAAGGGTTTTGCCTTTGCAAGAGAGGTGGATGTGGCATGCATAGGTGTAGAAAAGAATTTCTTGACATGCATAACATGAGGATTTTGCTTATTAGCAAAAATGAAGTTTTTCATTTTTCCTCACCACCTTGTAATTTACATGCTTCTTGTTGGTGTTATTATATACAAGAAAGCATGGTGATTCTTCTTAGGTGTTTTAGCAATATTTCTTATATTTTCACCATAAGAAGAGTTAGGGGTGGGTTTGGGTACCACATTTTGATTATATCCCAAACCTTTATGGTTTGCCGGATGTTGATTTTCCAACAAACCGTGGAGTGAATCCCTAGAATAAACAAAGCTTTTGAGCTTTTGGAATTCCTCTTCGCATTTCAACGTAAGTTGTTGAATGCAAGATTCTAAGCTAAGGTTGAGCTAATAATTTTTCATTAGAAATGCTCAAATCCTTGACTTGAGAGAGAAGTGTATCTCTCTCACTAGTGTCACAAACATGCAAAGCATCATTATTATTTACACTAGTAGATTCTAAAGCATGCACCTTACTCATAGCATTCGTAAATTTTGCTTTCAACTTAGTATATGAGTCAATGCACTTACTTGCCGCGTTGGATGTCACATTGTAACGATACTCAAGCTCCTCGTAAGATAACCAGATCTTGAAGAAAGATCTTCCAATGCCGTGAAGCACATGTGGACTTGATCCTTGTCATCTTCTTCGTCATTTGATGAGTCCTCATCCGAGTCATCGAATGTGCCGACATGTCCCTTCCTTTGGTTCTTGAATTTGGGCTTGCTTTTCCAATGCTTCTTCCATTTCCCTTTGTAGTAATATTTGGACGGTTTGGAAGGGCATTCGGTAGCAAGATGACCTTTTCCTCTACACTTGAAACAAATAGAATTGTTAGATTTAGAGGCAAACTTTGAAGAAGATTTACATTGCTTGCTTTTGAGAAAAGCTTTGAATTGCTTGGCAAGCTCCAAGAAATCATCACTAGCCGCATCTTCTCCATCGTCTTCACTCGAAACTTCTCGATGGAATTTCTTCCTCCATTGGATTGGTTCCTTCTCGGCATGGAATGCAACCCCCTTTTGCTTTTCTGGCTTTTCGGGCTTGGTTGGTTGAATCTCCTTCTTATGTTGAAGCTTCACTTCATACGCCATGAGATTCCTAATGCAATCCTCAACGGTGTATTTGGACATGTCATTAGACTCCAAAATATCGTTGGCTTTTGACTCCCAATTGGGTGTAAGAAAGTCAACGATCTTCTCCACCGATCCTCTTGGGAAATCACATTCCCAAGTCCTTCCAAACGTTCACGATGTCTGTGAACCTTGTGAACATATCTGAGATGCTTTCTCCTTCATGCATCTTAAATATTTCATATTTAGATCTAAACACGGTTTGTTTATTTTCTTTACCTTTGCCATCCCTGCATGACAAATCTCCAAAGTATGGCAAATTTCGTTGGTTGTTTTGCACATGGAGATGCGGTTGAACTCATTGTGAGTGATGGCACAATGAAATGCGTTCATTGCCTCGCATTTATTTGATTGAGTCCTCCGCTTTTGTTCTTGTAGCCTCGGGTGTAGTAGACTTTTCAAATGGTGACTCCGTGATGTCCTATAGGTCTTGACCCTCCAAGTAGATCATCATCTTGATCTTCCAACTTAGGTAGGTGGTTTCGTTGAAGAGCGGTCGTACGGTTGATAGACCTTCTTCATGAGACGCAGATGTAGTGTTGAATGTCATCGTTGTTGTATGATATAACCTCGCTCTGATACCAATTGTAAGGACTGTCTACCTTGCAATACTAACAACAACAAACTCTAGAGGGGTGAATAGAGTTATGGCAATAAATTGTGCAATTAAAATTTAACTTGCAAATGCGGAATAACAAGTGTAAGAGGAATTAATCTACACAATCAATCCAAACGCAAACACAAGATTTTACACTGGTTCCCCAAACTGGGTATGTCCAGCCACACCAATATACAGTATGATTCTCACAAAGAGAATTGAATACAATCTCACACAGAGATACCGCACACAGAGAATTTGGATTCTCACACAGAGAAATCATTGCTCACACAGAGAGACTCAAACTCTCCCAAAGAGAGATCTCAACCAACCCTACATAAGGGTTATACTCTTACATAGAGATTAAATAGTTCTCACACAGAAAGCTAGGTTTCAAAGAAAACATAGTAAAACAAATACACTTACCTATGCCTTAAGATGAACTTACTCATATGAAGATGAAAGCATGGAAGAGGATGACCAATTGCTTGAGACTTAGCTTGATTGCAATTGGATGATTTTTCTTGAGTTAAGCTTCAATGCATGAAGAGAGAAATGTTCATGGAGTGGAAAATGTGAGAGTTTGAGAGTAGCTTAATCAATCTCTAATGATTTGCAATAGTTCACAGAAGCTCTAATGAACTCAGCCCTCTCCTATATATAGGAAGCCCAAATAAATCCTCAAACCCAAGTAAAACCCCCAAAGAATGAAATCTGCAACGGCTACATTTTGGCAATTTACGGCACAAACAGTCGACTGAAGAAGAACAGACAGTCGGCTGGTCAACGGCTATAAAATTCCCAATGGCTATAATCTGAGCCAGGACAGGCGACTGTAGAAGACTACACAGACGCCTAAGATGCAGACGCATGAATATTCTTCAGCAGGCGACTGACACATGGAATGGAATGGAGCTGAGAAAAACGCAACTTTTGCACTAGCGCCTTCAGACGATAGATGGCCAATTCTCAAACGCATGTAATTTGATATGCGACTGAAAATCTCTCATCAGTCGACTGACTTGCAAAGTAGGTTGAACCCCAGAAAATGCAAGTTACGCACTATGGCACACAGATGACTATAGAATAAATCACAGGCGCCTGATGGAAGACAGTCGCCTGTAATATGAACGTCAATCGTCTGTTTCCAAGAGCTCAAGAAAGAGTCAAGAAATGTTGATTTGAGCTGTGCACACTAGTCGGCTGTATAATGCTGGCCATGCGCTTGGAGGTCATCCAGTCGCTTGTCATGCCTTCATCAGTCTACTATGGGAGAGCCAAAAACTCTAGTTAAAGTTTAAGGTATGGTGAACCTATTGGGTTGGATTCTATGATAATCCCAAGGCTTACTAAGATGGTTATATGCATTTGCATTAATGGGTAGTCTATCTATCAAGGCATTACATTAAATCTAGACTCTAAAAGAAAAATGCAAGTAATAAAAGATATTACATGGATTGCATTGCTTCTCTTAGAGTCTAATCTTCAAGCACTTGATGCATTGATGCTTCTCATCATCTTCCAAGCTTTGGCACTCCTTGAGTCCAAGTTTTGGCATTACTCCTCTTGATGTCCATCCTTGCACCAAGCATTTAGTTTCCAAAAATGATATTCTTCATTTGTTAACTATGAAACTAAAACATGAGAGACATTAGCAACAACATAATGTTGTGATCATCCTCAAAATAATATTGGTGTGAAACACCAATACCTAACAGATCTGAGAGGTTTCCTCTTGGAACCTTAAAAAGCTGCAGATTCGTAATGCTGGCTTATTCAAAATTTTAATGAAAATTGGTTATAACGCATATGTGGTAGATCTCCCTGTGATTATGTCATTAGCTTTACTTTTAATATTGAAAATCTAGTGGCTTATAAGGGTCCAGCAGTAATACCCACAGACCCATTCTTTGAGCCTTCACAAGATGAGTTGAGTGCCCATGGTATTCCACCATCTATCCATTTACCACTTATACCTCCAGATAGAGAGCAAATTGATCGTATATTAGATGAGCATGTTATATCAACCAGGCGGGGTGGTTATCAGCGCTACTTGGTGAGTTAGAAAGACCGGATAGAATCCGACTATATTTGGATTATAAAGCAGAACTCCAAAGGTTAGATCCGGATTTGCTCGAGTACTATGACAGCCAGCGGGCCCTACACTCATCGGGGCCAAGTTTCTTCCACCCGAGGAGAGTTGATATGGACATCAAGGTTTATACACGAAGATGACGTCGTGATCCCCAGCCTAGTTCGTTATGGATGGGCTCGAGCACACTTGAGACTTGGGTTAGAGTTGAACTGTGTTCTTTCCTATATTAGTTTGTCTTTCGTTTAGTACCATATCGAGTAGAACATGAGAGTTGATGGGTTGTAAGTCTATTTAAGGCCATGTACTTGTTTGTTTCAAGGCAATGAAAGCTTGAGATTAAAAATCCCCCAAAACCTTTGAAAGGCCCCCTTGGTATGAAGCCTTGGAATCTTTGGTGCTAAGCTAAGGAACCCTAGTTATCTTGTTCTTTTTCCCAAATTCCCCAAAATCCCTAAAATCGTTTGTGTTCTGCAGCAGCAGTAGCATGTCAATGATTTAATTGTATATATACATTATAATATAACGAGAAAAAAATGTATAAGTTAGCTATGCACGTGCACAAAAAACTCATTCCCTTTTTTGAAAATTTTTTATAAGATTGATGTACACGTTCTAAAACACTAAAACCCTAACTGTGGGTGAACCCTATGGGAATTTGACTCTCGGTCCACTCGTTACAAAAAATTCTATTTTTGTGAAACTTGATTGTTAAATTTGCAAGATTTAGATGGAGAATCAAATATATTAGATTCACTTGATTTTTGGTATGTTGATCATCCATAATGTGTATAATCTATTGTACAATTGAGGACCATTTTTGAATTTTGTCTTACGTGACAGCTTTGTCCCAGTCATATTTTGGGTTGCTGATTAGGACGCTAACTAGGATAAAGGAAGAGTTTGTATTTTAGAAGAAATGATTTGAATTGTATTTGGGGGAGCGCCACCTCATCTCAGTGGGTCCCAATGGGGGATGTGTATGGTTTTGGGCCTGGGTTTGGGGTGGGGTTTTGGGGATTTTTTTGTGTTTCGATCCATGCGTTTCCTCCTTTTACCCCCCAACGCTCCTCACGCACACCCACGCTTTTTTTTCACGTTGGCCTCCGTTTCTCTCCGCATTTGCGCCCGGGCGACAATTGCATACGTGCCGTCCGGGCACGGGCAATTTCTAGTGATACTATAAAAATTTCAAAAATATATGGGAAAATAGGGTTTTATGCACGTGCACAACTAACTGCACGTGTACAGCTACATTTTTCCCGTAACATAAATTTTAATTGTTTTTAACTTTAGAGGTATGATGTTCCCATACGGAGTTAAAATAAGAATGCACTTATTTGTGGTTAATATATACTTGTAGCAACTTAATCTCATCGTGAGTGCTAGTTTTGTAATTATTTTCCCGTTTTATGTAGTTTATGATTTTTAAACACACTTTTTTAAAAAATATTCGTATTTAAATTGAGCTAATATGGTAGGAAGGAAACAGAATCATAGAACCAAATTCATCAGGAATAAGCTAGCATAATACAAGCATGAATGAACCAGTAAGATATGAAACGTAACAGGTGATGTATCTAAAGGATTGTAGATGGATCCATAATTTCAGGCATGTATGGGCTTTGGGTTGTGACTGAGCGTACATTATGTTGTGTGAGCTATGCGTGAGAGGCACAACATGGCACAACCCACTTCTAACTTTAGCAAAGCTTGAGTCTTGTTTGAAATAGCTTGATGAATTTTAAGAACTGGTGTGTAGTTTTGTGAATTTTAGGGAGTTGAATTTGTAGAACAGAATGTTTAAGTGGCTAAAATCAATTCGAAAAGAGGTGGGGTGGGGTGGGGTGGGGGTGGGGGTGGGGGTGGGGGTGGGGTGGGTTAAGGATTTGGCAGGAATGGGTATAGGTATCAGTTAACCATCTAATAGCTAATAGTTCCGCTTCTTTTTCTTTAACCGTTTTCTATATTCCTTTGTTGTTCTTGCACTTTCTTCTATTGGACTTGCGTCTCCCCTCTTAACATTGTAGTTGTGTTTTACTCTTTGGGGGTGTTTGACTACTATAAAGTGAAGACAGAAGTGTGAATTTTGTAAATTACATGGAAATATCCTAACGTTTGGGCTACTTTAATAAATATACCCTGAGCTTTGTTTTGTTTAAAATTTATACCCAAACGTTATGTTAAAGTTTAAACGTTATACCTAAATCAAGTATTCTGTCAAAATGGCAGCTCATGTGGGTGCACGTGATAATTTATGGACGAAAATAACCCTCTACGTACATTTCCCACCAACTACTTACATTTCCCGCCATAAAGCCCTAAAGGTCCCTCCATTTATGCAGGCCTTCATTATTTTGGGAAGAAGAAAACGCAAGGAGAAGAAAAAACGCAAGGAGAAAAGGAAGAAGAACCAGCAGAAGCCAAGGGGAACCAACACCACCGGAGAAGATGAAGTAGATAGGGAGAGGAAGAAGCAAGGGGAACCAACAGGAGAAGAAGCCGTGGTAAAGGTGAGCATGAATTTCTTTGTGGATTATTCATTTTTTTATGATCACAACAAGAAAAACAATAAACATATTTCTGTGGGATGAAATTTTGCACTAATCACTTAATTGTGAGGAAATTTTAAACTAATCACATATTAATGGTGTTATTATTATTAATTGCAAGGGGAAATATGAGTTATGGGGACAGCAGCAGCAGCACTGGTAGGTCTCGACAGAGAAACGAGTGGAGTTCTGAATTTGGAACTGATCATGACGACGTGAAGATATGCTACTGTGGCCTGCAGACTCCCAGGATGACGGCATGAACAAGACTCAATCCAGGAAGGAGATTCTGGAGCTGTCCTAGCATGGATAAGGAGAAGAGATGCAAATTCTTTGTGTGGAAAGATCCACCACACTCGGATTGGTCGAGGAAGGTGATTCTGCATTTTATCGATAAAGATGAGAGGAGGTCAAGGATGGATAGTTCTTCACTTGCATTGACTGATAGGAAGGTGTTGGAGGATTACAGATCAATGGACAGTTCTTCACTTGCATTGACTGATAAGAGGGTGTTGGAGGATTACAAATCAATTAAAGTGAAGTTGTACTTTGTAATAGCTATGATGGTTGGTTTGTTAGCATTGATGTATCTCAAGGTAGCGTGACTCACCTTGAGTAGGATGTTATGTTTTGGGTAGGGTCAATGTGGTATTACTGTATGGATCAATATGCTTGCAGTGAATGATATATATAAGCTATCCAGCAACATGAATAAATGTGGTATATATAGAACTTTGTTGCATGCTAATCAATGTATGGATTCATAATTGAGCAATGTGGCTGCATATGAATGTATCAATAGTAAACAACATCAACACTTCAAACAACACAATATATTGTAGCCAACATATAACACAAGATTACTTCCCAAACATTGCACACACAATAACACAATTACTTCCCAACATATAACACACACAATAACACGATGCATATTGTAGCCAGCAGCAACACTCCAAGCATTGCATAAAACAATCACATATAACATACTTCAGATACATGTCATGGTGTCAACTGCAGTACATGTACTACCCAAAAACAGCAAACATGTCCAACACAAGATGCTAACAAATTCAAACATCAAACGTACATCCAACATCCAACGTACATCCAACCTACAGCCAACATACATGTCACTTGCAGAATATTGAACTGGTGCATACATGTTTTCCCCAAAAAATTGCAGACATGTCCTACCCAAGATGCTAAATACTGCAGATACATTATACAACCCTATAAATCTTGTAGGGACTACTGATGATATCATCAGTTTCAGATCATGGATGCTGAACTGGTTCCTCCACAACCCCCTGTAAATCTTGTAGGAACTACTGATGTGATCTTTCGGGGGCTCTCTTGTAGGTCTTCAACATGCTACCAGATACACCTTGCAGCTGTGTCACAATGCTGCCAATCCTCTCATCTCCACCTTGTTGTAGCACCCTGCTGTCATCCATCTCAGATCCAATTTGCTGTTGTGTCACACTTCTTCCAACCCTCTCATCCCCACCTTTCTGATGTAGCCCTCTACTATCAACCCTCTCAGATACACCTTGCTGCTGTGGCACAGTGCTGCCAACCCTCTCATCCCCACTTTGCTACTGTAGCACCCTGCTGTCATCCATCTCAGATCCAATTTGCTGTTGTCTCCCTCTTCTACATACCCTATCACCCCTCCTTGGTGAGGATATTGTTGTACCTTCATTAAACACATGATGTATCAGATGTATCAGACAAGCGTAAGTAATGTGCATGATGTATCAGACAATCTGAAATGAAATAATCTATATGTTGTATCAGACAAGCTGAGATGAAGATCTTACCCATGATGACCTTGTTGCTGTGGCCCTTTGCTGCCAACACTCTCACTTGTTGTGTACCCCTGCTGACAACCCTCTCATCCCCACCTTGCTGCAGTCTCCCTCTTCTTCCTGCCCTATCACCCCCTCCTTGATCAGGATCTTGTTATGCCTTCATTAAAGACATGATGTATCAGATGTAGCTGAAATGAAATAATGTACATGTTGTATAAGACAAGCTGAACAGGAGATCTTATCACATGATGACCTTACTGTTGTGGCCCTCTTCCACCACCCCTCCCAGACTGTACTTGCTGATGTGTCCCTCTTCCACCACCCCTTCCAGACTGTACTTGCTGATGTGTCCCTCTCCTACCACCTATAACAGAATCCCTAACAGCCCCTCTGCCATGTTGGGAAGGTTGTTGTACCTATAAAAAACATAGTGTGTTGTCAATGAAATATCTAACTAGTACTATATGAATAAATTGAAATGTGTAACTATTACTAACTTTTGTCTGAACATGAATATTTGGCTCTCTTCCACCACCCCTCCTAGAATGTAATTGCTTATGTGTCCCTCTTCTACCACCCCTAACAGAACCCCTAACAGCACCCTAACAGCCCCTCTGCCATGTTGGGAAGTATCTTGTACCTACAAAGAAACATGGTGTGTTGTCAATGAAATATCTAACTAGTACTGTATGAAACAAGATGACTAAATTGAAATATGTATCAAGTACTTACTTCTGCCTGAAATTGAATTTCTGGCCCTCTTCCACCCCCCCTCCCAGCCTCACCTCCTTATTGAACTTGTGAATGTTCCTATAGTTACATATGTCATCTTCTATTACTATGTCATGTTGTATTTTACACCAAGGAAGAAGCTGAAGAACAAATTAAGTACTTACAATTCTACCACCCATCACATTGACACCAGCAGCCATAATACCTGGATATCTACCCATCACATTAACACCTGCTCCCATCAAGATAGATGCTAACTCAGGTCGACACTCTTTGCTAAGCTCCTTTTGTGTAGATCTTGGCCTGCCTCTTGGATTTTTAGTACTATTAGATGGCTTTGACTTTGGGGCATTCTTACAACTCCTTTTGTTGTGCACATCTCCTTGGCACCTTTGACATTTTTGGATCTGAACCCTTCTTGCTCTTTGACTAGGTCATGCCTCAAACTCTCCTCTACTCTTCTTGGGTGGCCTACCAGGAGGCTTCCTATATGGTGGAAGCACTAATTCTGAGTACTGGGTCAAAGGCCAAAACCTAGAATCAGGAATGGGATTAATCATTCCTGCATAAGCTTGCATATACATTGACCTTGTGTAATACCCATGCATGTAATCTTCTGTGTGCTTATTCTCACTCGTCAAAGCTGCACAAGCATGCATGCATGGTATCCCTGTCTTTTGCCAATACCGACAGTCACATCTTCTTGTTTCAACATTCAAGGTGTAGCAACCTTTTTGACCATCATTGACTTTATAGTGTCCCTCTCCAGCATAGACAACACGCATACTTGAGCTTTTTCATCAATTTCTCAATAATTCTCGGGCACGTGTCTGAAGTCCAAGTTGCAGCAATTGTCTTCTTCTTTTGAAACCTCGTCATTAGATGTCTCCTTATCATCTCTAGGCATGTAATGATTGGTTTATCCCTGGCTTCAAGGATGAACTTGTTGAAAGATTCTGAAATATTATTCACCAACAGGTCACAGAAACTGCTATCTGTGAAGTAGATTATTCACCAACAGGTCACAGAAACTGCTATCTGTGAAGTAGCTACGACACCATGAATCCAAGCTAATGGCACAAGGCCATTTCACTGCTTCAGGATTAGTCTTGTAAAAGCCTCAATTGCTAATATACATTCTTCCTCCACATATGTAGTACAAATGTCCCACATCAGCTTCCTATAAAGCAGTGGCATGAATGTCTTTCTAAAATTTTCATACATGTATCTCAGACAAAACCTATGATGTGCTCCTGGAAGTATATCTTTGAATGTCTCCAACAGACCCTTTTGTCCACGTATAGCAAACATTGTAAGAACCAAGTCCACGTATCACTACATACATCTGAGCATAAATCACACAATTAACCATAATAATAGGGAATTTTCCCCAGCCGAACTCCCATTATAAAAATCCCTTTTTAAACTTCACTAATTTACCTTCTTGATGAACATAAACCAAAAATTACTCTAATTAACAAGAGAAAAATTAAAAATTAACTGAAAACTGGGTTTAAAATGTTTCTTTACTCACCATCTTTGCGATTCTCTGCAGCTAAGTCCTCTTCCTTCAAGAGCCTTCACGCCACTGCCGCTGCACGTCCTACTTCTTCAGCTTTAAGCCCGATCTCCTGCTTTCTTCCACCGATCTCTCCCTTTCCCCTTCAATTCTTGCCCTACTTTTTACCTCTCTTCGTTTTCTTTTTACCCTAAATTCCCTTTGTTTTTTAACTGACGGGAAATAACTTAACTTTCACCCTCACGGCCCACCAAACGTTACAAGTGCTTAGGGGCATAACGGTCCAATCGCTTCTTTTTTTACCGCCGTCAGTCTTTTTACCCTTAAGGGTATAAATTTTAAACAAAACAAAGCTCAGGGTATATTTCCCAAACGTTAGGGTATTTTCATGTAATTTACCCTTGAAGTAATCATCATTAATCATCATCATCATCATTGCCTTCATCCCAAAAAAATTGGGGTCGGTTTCATAAGCTCAATATAAAGAATGTCGGATTGTGATGTCGGATACCCGTTTTTCACGCATTACGATCTACAACTTTCTTCTCTATCAACCCAAGACCTATATCCCTTCTTATCACTTCCATCTATTATCTTTTTCGGTCTACCTCCCTCTCTTGATCTTAACATTCATTTGTATTGCAGTGATATGTTATCAAGATTTTCTTCTGTCACATGATGCTTAAACTGCTGTTAATAGACTAGGTTTCTCTACTTTCCAATTGTTTTAATATGCCCATTTGCCTAGGCTATATGTTACCGTCGGCATGTTAATTGTGTATTGCCCTCACAGATGTTTTATGTCAGGGTGATGGTGGTATAGTTTCAGCAAATTCTTCTACGACCCCTTCTTAGCGTAGTCATGTGATGTCCTATGATGCGCGATGGATTCATTCTTATGTGGTGATAACATAGATGAATGCATACAGTCAATGACTTAATGCAACATGCAAAGATGACGCTTGGACCACTATTATTTGATCGTTAGGCGAATTTCAATAAGATATTCATTACATCGTATGAGCTTAGTATTCGTTGTCCAAGAATGAGTAACAAAGCCCCACCAGTAGTTGTCTGAACTTTAATACATCTGGGATTTCTAATATTACCCCCTTGGCCATTTCAACATGGTTCCATAAGTGGGCAATAACTGCAGTTTAATAGCATTCAAGGCGTTGTTGCCCTTGAGCCAACCAAGAAATATCACCCTTTAGGCAAATGGTAAAATTCAGGGGTGTTGCTAGTTTACCATTCGATTACACATTTTTGCTAAACAAAGTACATTTATTTACATGTTTACCATTCCCTTTGGTAAAGATAATGACCAACTTGTAAAGAAATTTATTATGTTCAGCAAAATGTGTAATGTTGACCAGCATCACTCAAAATTCAGCACCATTTATAGGCTTCACGGATTGAACTTGATTAACGCAATAGGCCTTGGCATATTGATTAGGTATGTGCTTATAGGTGTGGTGATTATGAGATCAGATCGAGGTGACCGTGTCTAAACTTTGGTTGTGTTTGTATATTTGTAGGTGGAGCTATTCGCAGCATGCCGCACCGAATCAGTAGCGTCACGGTGGTTTATATCCGTTTATGCATCGGACAACACAGATCAAGAAATACATGGGGGAGACTCGACATGGTATTTCTCTCTCTAGCATTGTTTTTTGCTTTAAATCCGACTTTGGACTTGCGTGTGTTACATCGTCTCATGATATTTGTGTCGCCAACAGGAAATTTGTTGAAGCTCGTTGCAGAGAGTTGGGGTGTGCATGATTTTGTAACTGCTGTAGTTCGCACAATGCTGCTCCCATTTCGAGTCACCGTCCGGATGAAAGCTAGCTGATGTGTCCATTCACAGTGATTTTCAGAAAGTATGGAAATTTTGCATCAAATCTTTTTGCACAGTAGATGTATGAGTATCACAGGAACTGCCAGAATGATTTGATTTAGTTCCCTTTATACATCGGGTCCAGCTGCATTCTATTTATGCATCCCTATCGGGATCATAAGAGGGAGTTTTTCATTGGCCACTTGCATGCTTAAAATTATTATGCATCTGTTGATCTATAGATGCTTAGAGATGCTGTTGCCCATGGAGCAACTCATGATTCATGGTCCTGTATTGTGTTGCATGAGCCTGCTCTGGGTCCCAATCAATGAGAAGCCAAAAAAAACAGATGAGGCTGCGTGAGAGCAGTCAAGCATGCACTGTTCCACTTTACTCATCTTTGGAATGTTTTGCCACAAACAACTAAAAAGCAACTGTACAGTTGAAAATGGGTTGATCGCAGTTTCCATTTTCTAGGGCTATTGAGTTCACAAATCAGATGCATGCATGTCCACAGACACAGAATGTATCAAAATCATCAAACCAATTGTAGCATGCAGGAGAGGCCTTTTTTGCAAGAGAAGGGGATGAATGGCTCAAAAAAAGAGAAAGATTGCTTTATTTGTGAGCCAAAATATGATATGCATATGTCCATGATGAATGAATGTTTCTGTGCTACTTGTTGTCTGTTGTTGTCACTGTCATCCGAAGGCCAACTAAAGAGAGAAGTCTCCACAGTGAACAGTCCCTGCCTTGCTTCCTAATAATAGAATCCCTCTCTATCTCTGTTATGCGTAATCTATAGTTTTTTCTTTTTGTATTTTTTTTATGTATTATCTGTTCTTTATTTTTTTGTATGTGTAGTTCTCTGCTTGCTTTGAGGTTTTTTTTTTTTTTTGTATGCAGTTTTTGTGCTTGCTTTGTGTGTAAGATATCGGTATTTCTGTTTGCGTTTAATTTCAACTGAATCTTCTAAATTATATGATTTAAGATCTTCAGTTGACTACAAATTTCAAGTTTGTCCTTTTTTTTTCGTTTTTGTTCCATCCATGCTAGAATAAAATATCAGCATGCGGCAAAATTATGGGAATCAAATGAAGCGCCTCAATCTCTCTCTCTCTCTCTCTTGTGGTCGCATATTGTCAATAAAAAGTTGACAGAATCCTTGAAAATATCGACCAAACCGTTAACACCACCGAAATCTGAAGACCGCAAAACAAAACATATGTTAGACTATAAACAGCCATTCTCACTCGATGATCTAAAATTTAAGTTATCTTCAACATGATTAGTGTGTTTTTTTTCAACATGATTAGCAATACATCGCCATCCCTCACTCTCAATCATTTTGGATCGCAAGGCACGCGCATGCATGTGCTGATCATCGGACGATTTTGTACCGTGGCCCACGGCCACCGCCTCCGTCGAATTCAACGGTGGTCCCCGGAGGGTTGATTCTAAATTTGTGATTCGTTTGGTTTTACAATAATGTAGATTCAATTCTCATATTTATAGCCCTCAATTCTTATTGCCTAGCCGAAGTGAGGTGGGACTATGTTTAATATTCCAAAAAAATAAACCCTTGGTCACAAAAAAAAAACACTCTTAGCCACCCAGAAATCTCTCTTGATTAAACAACTTCACCTCCTTTTAAAAAAATTTAAAAAATAATTTTAAAAAAAATACACGTGCATTGCAGCTGCGAAAGATTCATGTGCTTGAATTATTTAAATTCCCCATTTCCCCCCTATTTTCTAATAAATACAGTGAAAAATCTTTGGATGTGAGGCTACACAAGTCCCTAAATGGGGAGAGAATCCATTGATTTGAGAGCCCCCCTTTTTTTAATATTTATTTTTAAATTTTTTAAAGTTAAATAATTTAAAAATATCCATTTCTCGAGAAAACAAATAAAATAATAAAAAGAACGGTGGCTGTAAAAAACTGCTACGCTTCATGTTTTTTTCTGACAAACGGCCGTGATGTCTTTCCTTTCTCAGCAGCAAGTCTCAGCCGTCCAGCTGATTCAGTCAGATCCCCATACATCTATGCCCCTCTTGATTGAAAGAGAGAGGTCGATTCGGGCTATTGGGTTCCAATGACTGCCGAAAACCCCGCATGCAATGGATCCGGATTCTTTAATGACTTCTCACGATGAGCGGGTTTGGATGCGCTCAAAGCCTCAAGGGTTCAGCCCGAACCCGACACTCGTGTCCCCGGGCGAAGAAAAAAATCTGCCGTTCTCATCCATCACCTCAGGGATAATACAGTCATTTCCTAACCTCTAGGGAAAAAAAAGCGAGCATACATTTCGGTGAAAAGCCCGGCCCCGCCGACGTCATCACGAGGGCAGAACCGTCCTTCGACCGTCAAATAATTCGGTCAATCAAGATTCAAGACAGCTGCTGTTAAAATCACACGAATCGGTACGGTGTCCCTCCTGCCACGCCTTAAAATCCTGCCGTTTATCGTACGCCAGCGGGCGTGCCTCTCGCCCCCGGCTCGCTTCCCGCCTTTCGTTACGCTCACCGCGGGTGACGGGACCGCCGGCGCAGCGTTTCGTTACACGGCGGCTGCAGGCTCGGGTATGCCGTGTGATGACGACGAAGACGGTTCGTTGGATTGTGAACGATTTGATTGAATCGGACGGTTCAGAATCGTCCGTTTGGGTAATCAATGAACGATGGGGATGCTGGCTGACCGCCGCTTCATGATTGATCTGCCGGGTATTTGGAGGCAGGAGTTTTTGATGAAAAAGTAACAAAATTAGAAATTTGCAAAGTGAGCCCCGCCTTCAACCGTTCGGATCAAGGTCTATCCAGCCAGTGATCAGCTCGCTGGGTATCCAATTCCAATCTATTGTCCACGTCAGCTACTTCGACCGAAACATCTTCCACCAACAACTTCGAAGGTTAAAAAAACATATGAGCAAGCAAACAGGCTCTCTTCAATCACTCTCATTTTGGATCTCAACATTAGCTAAACACAGCGGGGGTTTGTTTAATCACAACCATATATGATTCTGTGAAATTCTTCTTGTACCAAAATCTTGATTGTTATATGTCTTTAAACTTATTGGTATGGATGTTTTTTTATATTCCTAACTTGTTGGTATGGATGTATTTTTTATATTCCTAAAAACCGGATAAATCGAGATCAAATTTAATAGACATTTAGTCAGCCTGTGACAATAGGACGATTTTTAAATTTAGGCATAAAAAATAAAAAAATATTATAAAATTCGGTCAACTCTAAAACT
This sequence comes from Scilla litardierei, assembly GCA_030789695.1. NCBI lineage: Eukaryota > Viridiplantae > Streptophyta > Magnoliopsida > Asparagales > Asparagaceae > Scilla > Scilla litardierei. Next base: position 8,532,085 of record CM061137.1, on the reverse strand, counting down.
ATTTACAAAACCCGCCCAACTTCCCCCTGCATCAGCCCTGAGCGCGTGATCGGACGCTGGGTAGGACGACTGACATTTGGCCGTGGTTGCCAACCGCGGCCAAAACGAAGCGATTGGCCGATGGGGGCTGGATTCTTGTGGGTATCTGTGTGGTGCTTGTCGGTGATCTGTTGGAGGATTTAATCGAAGCACATCAAATCTGATGTTGGAACGAGCAATGGAGGTATAGGACGATTTCACGATGGCGTACTTTTGCTCTTGGCCGCGGTTGCCAACCGCGGCCAAGTGACAGCACTTCGTTTTGGCCGCGGTTGGTGTAACGACCTACTCCCGGGGCCCGTTACTGTTCGATACATGCGCAAGTCCGGCTAGGCACCAATGAAAGCAATACAGGCTCCGTTACAGAAATATGCCAAATACTCATACATGAAAATGAAATACAACCTTATTACAACCCAGCAACGTACAGAAAAGAAAAATACAGCCCGAATACAAATACACACCAAGCCAAACTCTGGAAATGAAAAGCATAAGATAACATAACACTCTCACACTCACTCTCAGTAACCAGCGTCCTCCTGGTCAAACTCAACTGCGAGCTCGGCATCTGCTAATTCCGGTGTCGCCTCGTCCACCTGTAAGGTATCAGCGGGTCCACCACAAACAGAAGGGTCGTCAGGATCGACGAAACTCAAATTATCTCTAGCATGGAAATTAAAACAACATACAAGTATGGCAATCTAAAGAGACGAGAAGTAAAAGTGCATACAATAATGATATGGAAATAGAGAAGAAACATAGCTTTGCTGATTTACGACCTTTACGATTTATCAGTAATTTAAATGAAACATTATTAAAGATGACATGTTACGAGAGTATAACCGTGTCTGAGCCTAGATCGTGACTTATAAAGCATAGAACAGTGAGCAACCAAGAGTTCATCTCATACCAGGGTGCGCGTACCCGGGTTAAACCAAAACTGTGCAACAAATACGATACTGTTCAATAATCTGTGATTCATATCTGTGAATTTGTCTCGAACGAGCGGGACAACAACAACAAAGCCTGAACTGGTCGCTCCTGCAAATTCGCTATTATTAGTTACCCCAAAAACCCCAAGTGTATGTGATGTTACCAGAATTGTAATTTACAAGTCATTTACTAGATTGTCACATTTTTCAGTCAACCATGACACGTAGTCTAATCGATTCTTTTACGATACTGTGCTATTTAGCTTATCTAGCTGTTCAATTGAAAAACTTTGAAAACGAAATGAAAACTAGTTTTAGCATGCATTTATTATTGTTTTAAATCCATAATAAGGGTACGATGAGTTACCGATACGTTGTGTCGTTAAAGGTACGGTTCGATCAGCTTTAGCGATACATGGGTTCACATATGGTACAAGGCAAGTTAGCTACACAAAGTTATACTGAAAACATCTAACTAACATTTTATACTTGTTAGTGCACGGATACGAATCCAATTTGGATATCCGCATACCCGACCTGTTTAGCATCCACGACTCATTACCCCGCGCTCTAAGCGGTGTACAGCTGAGTCAGACGAATGGGTCATTCGACCGTTGGGCTGACACCGACATTCAGGGGATAGTTAATGGGACCGAGTAAATGGGCAGCCGTTAACTCGAATCTCGGAGAAGATCGTGCCCCAATCAATGAGGGATGGTTACACATCATCAAGGAGGAACCACCTATAAATAGACCGACGAACGAAGGTAAACGGGTTCCATCTTCAAGGTACGAGGTCTAAGACATAGAACTCTACTTTCTCAGCTTACATTTCTTATATTCGAGCTTGCGTCGCCAGTCTAGAGACGAACCTCCGTGGGTCGATCTCAGCTGCACCAAGATCCCTCTCTTTCTTAAGTTTCATACTAACTTAAACATCGGAGGCGATTTGGGTTGGAACCCAGATCTGACCCCCCCCCCCCCAACGAGTCCCTATGGTACAGATCGACGATCATTGTCCAACGTCAAAGGTCGACGACAAGCTTTCCAGCCTCGATCGATCGGCGCAACTATTACTCGAAGGTCGATCGAAGGTCGCATCATCTCCAACTACCATCACTCGACCCTGGTTCCTGCAACCAAGGGTCCCACTCCAACTTTTGACGAGGCTCCAACTCAGCACCTCGAGCATATGTCATCTTGACAACTGTCTTGGTCAATTTTGGCCTTAACAGTTTGGCGTCGTCTGTGGAAACCACGAGTCGACATCCCGATCGATGAACTACTCGACCATGTCGACCCGCCCATCCACATCCTTTGAGGTTGCCACAGGACCTCCCATCTCGGACTTATCAGCATGATAACGGGAGGCCCCCCGCACCCAGAGTTATCAACCTCTCTCCAAAGCTCCTACGATGGGAAGTGAACTACCGCACGATGATGCCGTCATCATCACGGCCACCATCAAAGAGATCGTCGTGAAAAGGTTGCTTGTCGACACCGGGAGCTCGTGCGACATACTCTTCTTCACTATGTTGGAGAGGATGAAAATGTCATCCGTGGAGTTGACGCCTTGTACCGGACCCCTGGTGGGATTCACCGGACATTCCGCCCCGATAGCTGGCATCATCACTCTACCGGTGACCCTCGGTACGTATCCTCGACAAATCACTCGCCTAACCAGTTTTACGGTGGTGAAGATCAACTCGGCATACAACGAGATCATCGAAAGACTGCTGCTGAATGCCATAGGGGTGGTGGTCTCAACCTTCCATCAGATGATAAAGTTCCAGACTCCCGAGGGAGTTGGAAGATCAAAAGGGAATCAGAAACAGGCGTGGTCGTGCTACACGCTATCCACCACCCAGAGGATGATCAAGCAGTGGATCCAGTCGACCCACGGATCGAAGATCGATGGCATGTCACGGTCGAAGAAACGGAGAACGTCCAAGTCTCCAACGATGAAGGAACAAACGTCTCTATTGGGTCGATGCTCCCATGCGACCTAAAAGAATAGTTAATCGCCCTCCTAAGAGAGCATGCCGACATTGTCATGCCCTATTTAGCACTGTACGTATATTCTACTGAACACACGTGGTATTTCTAACTATGGTGCAGACGTAGGCATGAATTAAACGTGGATATCGATGTATATAACGTAGTGAAAGGGGGATTGGGCCGTAATGCGTGGCTAAGAGACGAGAAAGCGAGATTGAGTACGAGAGAAGTGTGAAAGACGCCGTGAGTGCAAAACAAGAAGAATGTATTAGACGTGTGTGTGTGATGCATGTATGCATGCATGGATGTGCATCGATGTGTGTAGGGAGAGCCATGCTAGTGTGAAAAGGGGTTTGGGGTCAACGGCAACCCCCGTAAATTTTTAGAAAGGTTAGGGGCAAAACGGTCATTTGGACCAGAAGTGTTGTGCGTACATACTAGAATGGTGTGTGCATAAAGTAATGGCATACTTGTAAATACCTAGAATATGGAGGGGTATTTTGGTCATTTAACTAAGTGCATACTTATCCTAATGATGTTTCTAGTGATAGATATTTTAGGAGAATTCTCTCCTTTCTTCTTAACTCTTCTTTTCTTTTCTCCTTTCATTTTCTTTCCCATTTTCTCCCCTACATGGCCGGCCACCCTAGTCCCCTTTCCTCCTCCTCCTTCAACTCAAAAACCCTAATTTCCATTTCCAATTAGAAGATACCCAAGCTAGCTTCAAGAGAGTGAAAAGAGGAAAATCAAGTTTTGAGGTAGGATCTAACTTGAATTTGGAACTCCATTAATTTGTTATTGCTCTCTTGTTTTTATAGAATTATTTACTTATTTTGTGATAGGGATAGTCAAAATTTTATGTATCATGTGTCAATTTCACAATTCTCCCTTGAAATTCATAGCAAATCCATCTCCTTTAAAGTCCTGAAATTCTATTGTGCGTTGTTTCAGTAATTAGGGTTACTATAGCTCGAATTAGGGTTCGAAAAAAATATGGGCTTGTAGATCTTGAAGTTCTACCCCAAAATCATATAAATTTTGACATAGGTACAATTCAGAAATTATGAGCAATAAATCCATCTTTACAACATGTCTGTTTGATTTTCAGCGTTGACACAGTTTAGCAAAATTGGCTTAGACACTTGTACACATAATGGAATTTAGTGTTTTTGGTCTTGTTCAAAAGTTAACAAGTTTTTCTAAAAATTCATCAGAGTTCTTATATGTCGAATTTCTGGTTGCAACATGCCCAAAATTGGCTTTCAATACAGACCCTGAAACCTGTCTGAAAAACAGATTTGACACACTTTACTAAATAATTCACTATAAATAATATACTTAATATTTTTGCCTGAAATTTTATCTGTAAATCCAGGACTAACATATCTCCAACTTTTATTTAGAAAGTTTTGTAAAATTCTGACTATAATTAGGTGATATTATCCATCTTTTAGGATTGCAGATACATTTTCTGCAAGCTGAAGTAGTTGAACAGTGTGATAACTTGTGTATTGTTGTTATTCTACCTGCGATGGTGCATGATTATTGTTCTTACATGGAAGGTAGAGTAATGATATGTTTTCCAATGGATTTACTAATGTGATTATGTACGTACAAGTCACATTCACCACGTGTTTGTGAAAATGCCACAGTGAAATGAAATTTGAAAAATATGAGAAATGGGCTTGTAAACACTTGTGTTATGAAATATGTTGTGAATTAGTGATGATATGGTCATGTAAAGCATGGTTTCATATGTGATGAGTGATGAATTGAAATGGCTATGTTGAAGGGCATGACACCTGGGCGCATGACCCATTTGATATATGATTTGATTACGATGAAGGGCATGGCACTTCGGTGCATGACCCACGTTGGTATGAATGTGGTACGTGACGACATGCAATATGACTCCTTCATTACTAAACTGATAAAATAAAACTCTTGAATGTCTCAGTCCTCTCTAATGAGGGTGAGTTAGTAAAACCCGGGTTTAGGTGGGATTTGAGTAAATTGTGGATATTAGGCCTGGACTGGGAAGTGAGGTAAAATGATTATGTGATATGTCATATTTATACACACTCACATTTACCGGGAGTGGAGGGGACATACGCAGGTTGTGTTAATGTGGGAGAGCCTCACTCTTACCAGGGACGGGGGAGCTGAGAGGCCCGGTGGTGTACAGTGCCCGTGTTCACTGCGCCGTGTGCTATATTCACCCCAAATTTGGGGTGATGTCCAGGTCCTGGTATCATACAGTTTACCCAAGTTTCAATTAATTCAATTATAAATTAACAAAATAAGAATTTGCGTGTTACTCCTTCCGCTGGCAGCACTTTTCCTTCCCTTTGCCTGTTCTTGTGACTCTGTGCCATGCCTTAGGTACGTGCACTTATCTTATTAGATAATGGTTGCTTGAACACTTGTGTTATTATTTATTTATTATTATTAATCGGAAGAAGATTTAGTCAAGGATTAGGTTAGATAGATAAGTTGATTAGGAGTTCATTTAATAGGAGGAAGAATTTTTGTAAGTGGAAGAGACGTGTTAGAACGAAAATCAAACTTATTATTAATGAGGGGAGGTTTAGGAATGTATCTGGCTTAGAGATGAGAAAAACGTGGGAGGAATTAACTTATTAATTAACTAATTAATTAACCAAAGTAATTAATGGTAGATTAAAAATTATTGGTAATTAGTAAAATAAATTAGTTGAAGTAATTAGTAAATTAAATTAACTATAGTAACTATTTAAACTACGGTGAAAAATTTAAACGCGCTCACGTCGATTCTACGGATAAAAATACTCGGACAATCGGAAGTAAAATACAAGCACACACGCAATTAAACATACCTAAAAATACCAGCCGTTACACTTCCTATGCAATATTATCTCTGTCTCGGCTTTGGCTAGAGAAGGTTATAATTTTACTATTAACGAAAATATTATGAACATTTTCTTTGATAGTAAGTTGTTAGGTTTTGACTCTAAATAATGGTGTATACACTTTGTGTAAGGACGTTGTATTAAATGTTAATACATGAAAATGTAAGGAATCGGGTTATAATGGAACCTATATTTGTCACTGTAGACTAGACCATATGGACAGAAGAGACTTAGCAAGTTACATAAAGAGGGGTCTTTGGACCTCTCGAATTATAAGTCATACGACACTTGTGAGTCTTGCCTCAAAGGTAAGATGGCCAAAACTCCTTTTGTAAGACAAGGGAGAGAGTTGATGAACTCTTGGGTTTAGTACATTCTGATGTATGTGGACCCATGTCTACATTAGCCAAAAGAGGATATTCATATTTCGTTACGTTTACTGATGATCGCTCTAGGTTTGGACATGTGTTCTTGATGAAACATAAGTCCGGAACGTTTGAGCGATTCAAAGAGTACCGTAACGAAGTTGAAAAACAAACTGGAAAAAGTATTAAAACTCTTCGATCTGATCGAGGAGGAGAATACATGAGCCAAGAATTCCTTACGTATTTAAAAGAGAATGGGATTCTTTCTCAGGTCACACCTCCTTATACACCTCAGCATAATGATGTATCGGAGAGAAGGAATCGCACTTTATTGGACATGGTGCGATCCATGATAAATGAAGCTGAGTTGTCTACCTCCCTCTGGGGCTATGCTCTAGAGACTGTTGCCTATATTCTTAACAGAGTTCCGCCAAAATCTGTGCCGACAACTCCATATCATATATGGAGTGGCAAGAAACTCTACCTTAACCATTTAAAGGTATGTGCTTGTCCTGTATATGTCAAGAGGCATAATCCAGACAAACTGGAAGATAGGTCTGTCTTGTGTAAATTCATTGGGTACCAGAAACATTATTCAGGGTACACCTTCTACCATCCGGAGACACAAAAGATTGTTGTCTCCAAACATGCCATCTTTTTAGAAAAGGAATTCATGTGAAGGAAGCTGTTGGAAATGTGGTAGATCTGGACGAATGTTCAGAAGGAGAATTAACAAAAGAACATGTGTCGGAACCAGTGGAAGAATCAGAACTTGATATTTCCTAACTAGTCGTTAAGAGGTATGATAGGATTCCTCGAGCCCCTGATAAGTACTATGGTTTTCTCATAGACGGAGGGGTTGAGGATGTCGTCATATTAGATGATGATCCTATTAACTTCCAAGATGCCATTAAGAGTAAAGACTCTGATAAATGGCTAGATGCAATGAAATCCGAAATTGAATCCATGCACGTAAATGAGTTATGGACCTTAGAGAACGTGCCCAAGGGAAGTGTTCCCATTGGCTGCAAATAGATCTTCAAGAAGAAGATTGGTGCAGATGGAAAGACAGAAACGTACAAGGCTAGGTTGGTTGCGAAAGGTTTTCGTCAGATTCTAGGAATAGATTATGACGAGAATTTCTCACCAGTCGCCATGCACAAGTCTATCCGGATCGTACTCGCTATTGCTGTCCATTATGGCTATGAAATCTGGCAAATAGATGTAAAGACTGCTTTTCTAAATGGTGATTTCGAGGAGCAGATTTACAAGACTCAGCCAAAAGGTTTCAAAGTCAGTGGAAGTAAATGAAAAGCGTGTAGACTGCATATGTCTATCTACGGACTTAAGCAGGCATCAAGAAGCTGGAACATCTGTTTTGACAAAATAGTCAAAGAGTTTGGTTTTGTCAGAAATGATGATGATCCATGTATTTATAAGAAAAATAGTGAAAATTCTTTAGTCATCCTCGTACTATACGTGGATGATATTCTTATAATAGGCAACAACATAGGGATGTTGAAGTCTGTAAAGGAATGACTATCACTAACTTCTTCATGAAAGACTTGGGAGAAGCATCCTACATATTAGATGTAAAGATCTATATAGATAGATCTAAACGGATGATAGGTCTGTCCCAAGCAAGGTACATTGACACCGTGCTAAAACGGTTTAGCATTGAAAACAGTAAGGGTGGTTTTATACCAGCCAATCATGGAATAAACCTTTCCAAGAAGATGTCTCCAAAAACTGACTTCGAAAAGGAACGCATGAGTAAGATCACATATGCTTCAGCTGTGAGATCTATCATGTATTCCATGATCTGTACCAGACTTGATGTCGCTTTTGCACTAGATGCAGTAAGTCGATATCATTCTAACCCTTGAAAAGAATATTGGAAAGTCGTCAAGACAATTCTTAAATACTTGCGAAGGACTAAAGACTTGGTCTTGATTTATGAAAGTGAAGAGCTCAAGGTTGAAGGCGTCACAGATTCCAGCTTTAAGAGTGATATATATGACAGCAAATCGATCTCTGGATATGTTTTCACTCTCAACGGAGGAGCAGTCAGTAGGAACAAGACACTGTTGCAGACTCCACGATGGAGGCCGAGTACATAGCAGTCAAAGATACTGCAAAGGAAGCTGTCTGGATGAGAAAGTTCATAAACCAGTTTGGGATGGTGGATGTAGTTAAAGATCCAATACCTCTGTATTGCAACAATAATGCAACCATCAGTCTAGTTCAAGAACCAAGATTCCACAAGAGATCCAGACACATTCTTCGGAAGTATCACCTGATACAGGATATTGAGAAGAGGAAAGACATAGAACTCCTTAGAGTCTGTTCAGAAGACAACATAGCAGATCTATTCACAAAGGTGCTGGCACGCGATCGTCTGGAGAGACTAGTGTGTAAGTGTAGTATGAGATACTATGATAAATGGGTCTGAGTGCAAGTGGGAGATGTTGAGAGATGTATGCCCTCGAGGCAATTTATCTATGTAATCATCTTGTTCATGAATGAAAATATGCTTTCTGGTATTAATTGTCTGAGTAAATGTTCTATTAATATGTTGCTTAGATAATTTCCTTAGACTCATAGTTAGGTCATACATGTTTCGAGATAGAGATCGCGATTATGAGAATTGTCTGACCGATAGGAGCTTGAGTCTTAAAGCATTCATGGTCATAGATGCATCAAAATAGGGATGTCGGCACATCGAACAAACCATTGTGTATTTGTCTTGATGATCTCATAATCATGCGACTTAGTAAAGTCGGAGACAAGACACAGGTGCTCATTAGAGAATGAGTCCACTGTACGACCCAATAAAGAGTTATCAAATGGTTAAACATTAACTAACTGTCATTAATAACTATCTAGTGATGATTGGCAAGTTGTTCCTTAGGACTTGAGATCGTTGTACGAACCTGTGCGTGAACAGTGTCGCTTAGATCTATGATCTAGCCTCGAGGCAAGGCCTACTGAAAGATCTTAGGTTGGGTGACACTTGAAGCGTACGAGGTGAGTAGTGATCAGGAGAGAATTTGTCTCTTCCGTTAACGGAAAGTTAGTGTCATAGGCTCAGTACGGTTCTTGGTAAAACCTTGGCCAAGGTAAGTTGTATAAAGTACAACATGTATGTACCAGAGACCGAATAATACTGGCCAGTGCTAGCTAGTGGGGTTGACAGTTTACCATACCCTAGGCTATGCACATGACATAGTTAAGAAGAAGGGACTAAAACTGCGGTATTCATCACGGACACAGTCAGAGTGATCCCGACGACACTTTTGTCGACAAATCAATCACGTAATTATGATGGTGAAACAGCGACGACACCTGTTGCTTATGGTTACTGTCGTCTAGGGATTTTGAGTCCCAACCTGTTGTAGGGTTATGATGTAGGGTCTCACACCGAGTAGTATTCACGTCTTAGTAATAGGAAGAATGTTAAGAGAAATGCATTTGATGCAATGGAATAATTTGGCTCACAAGTAAGTTGTGAACTTAAAGCTAAAGAGTTTAGCATTTGGGACTAATTAATACTTGGTATTAAATTGACAAAGATGTGTGGAAACGAAGGTGACTTCCTAAGAAATCCACAGGAAGAAACCACGTTCAAATCGGAGCTCAAACGAGCCCAGTAACGCGAAAACAGCAAAAGAAAAGCCTTAAGTGGGCTTGCGGGTCTGACCCGCCAGACCCGCCAGGAGGCAGCGGGTCCGACCCATGGGGGGCAAACCGCGTGCGTAGCACGCGGGCTGAGCCCGTGCAGTGGGGCCCTCAATCTGACCTCTTTCGTCCTTTTTGGCTGTTTGTGTGAAATACGATTTCGAGGTTTGATTTCAACATTTGAGGGGTCAAATAATATCGAAATTGGACGCCGTTTTTTCTATGCGATCGTTGTCTCGAGATCTTTAATTTGACAGGTTGTTTCAAAGTCGAAACTCAGAAATGGATTTATGGTTGATTTTAGAAGTTTGAACTTCTAGTGAAATCAATCCCTATTATCCATTTAATTGTCACACATTGCTCGTAGCAAATGGGGCCGGCTCCCTATATAAATATGGGTAGCCCCATTCATTGAAGAGTGCACCAAGTCTCTGGTCCGAGAAACTCCGAATTTTTTGAGCACGCTCGATCGACGACTTAAATTATTCCTCCTCTTATATTTCTTCCTATCCTCCGATCGAGTCCTAGCAAGACAGCGAGGAGGTTTGAATCTGATCCAGAAGTCTCTGACGTGGATATACTCAAGTGAAATCTTCTTTGGCGAGTGAGTGGCTCGGAGGCACGGTGCAGTTTGGGGAGCGGTTCAGCTCGGGATGAGGCGCAGCACGGTGCGGTTCGAAAAGCGGCTCAGCTCGGGCACAAAGCGAATCGAGAAACGGTTCGGAACACTTTGTCGGTGCAGGTAAAGTTCCGGGTAAGTCAGCTTTATTTATGATTTTCATATTTTTGCAGTAGATTAGATCTTTCTTTGGGTTGGTCGGACCCAACCCGAATTAGTAGATTATCCTGGATAGGGTGCATGATTCTTAGGGTTAAGATTTATTAAAGTGTTTAATAAAGTTTCCGCTGCATCTTTTTGATTCTAATGTCTGTCCGACTTAGGATGGGTATAGTTTTTGTCCTAAGGGTCCTTGAAACCCCCAACAGATCCGACCCCCCTAACGAGTCCATGTGGTGCAGATCGACGATCATCGTCCAACGTCAAAGGTCGACGACAAGCTTCCCAGCCTCGATCGATCTGCGCAACTATCGCTCGAAGGTCGATTGAAGGTCGCTTCATCTCCAACTATCATCAATCGACCCTAGTTCCTCCAACCAAGGGTCACACTCCAACTTCTTACGAGGCTCCAACTCAGCACCTCGAGCTTATGTCAGCTTGATAACTGTCTTGGTCAATTTTGGCCTTAACAATACTGAAAATAGCTTATAATAATATTATTAATACACTAACTCTATATACTATTAACTTAAACTAATTTATAATTATACACATATAAGCTAATACTCATTTAACTTAAAACTTAATAATATATATTATAACATATATAACATTATAACGTATACCTTTATAATAACTATATAACTTAATTAAAAACTCCCCTCGCCTTTCTCTCTTCTCTCTGCATCTTCCCCTTTCTTCTCTTCTTTCATTTCTTTTTCTTCTTCCCTTTTTTTGTTGTGTGTTGCAGGGAATTAAGGACGGCCAAGGGGGGCTCCGGGCGGCTACGGGGACGTGGCAGGGGGCGGAGCAGTCAGGCTCCGAGCGACGGCGACGAATCTGCGCGCAGGCGGGCGGGGATGGAGGGCGGCGCCCTGTCGGCGGCGGGGGGGGATCTGCAGAGCGCGTGCGGCAGGGGCTTTGGGCGGAGGTGCGCGTGGAGCTAGGGCAGCGCACGTGCGGGTTGGGTGGTGGTGATCTGAAGTGGGGGAGTGAAGAACGGAAGAGGGGGAGGGGGATTGATGGTTTTAGATTGTTTTTTCCTATGTTTCCCACTTTCAATTCTGATTTTTTTTGTGTTTGATATTTTTGGGTTGATTGATTGATGAAGGCAGGGAGGAGGATGATGTTGATGATTGATGAAGGGGGGAGGTAAATCAACGGTCGTTGCCAAAGGAGGTGGGCGTGGCTTCGTCTGCATGCAAGGTGGAGATAAATAGAGTGATATGCAATTAAGTTTGAGATCCGAATAATTCGGATCTCACCTGCCAAAGGAGATGTTAAAGAGTGTGGGGTTTGATTAATTAGTTAGGGTTACTAGTGATTAGTTTAAAGGTAATAGTAATTATGCTATGGCGAAAAATAAAAATAGGGCATGCTTGCGTCGACACGTAAAGAACACTCGGAAGAAAAATACTCGACGACTGAAGTAAAAATACAGCCACACACACAAGCAAACATGCCTAAAATACAGGCCGTTACAGTTGGCAACCGCGGCAAACTTCCAGGCGTCCTGGTTAGCGCCTGCGCACGCGGGAGAGCTGACGTGGTGGAAACTTGGTCGATTTTTGTAAATAGTTTCAGAGTTGGTCGATTTTTATAATATTTTTTGCTTTTTTGCTTTAATTCAAAAATCATCCATGACAAAAATGTTAGGAAAATTTAGCATGATTTTGGTTCTAAATCTTTTTAAAGAGAGATGTGCAGCTAAATTAATTAGTTCGTATTTGATCATGTTCTGAACAATTAGAGCGCGAATTACATGATTTAGAATTGGATACGTAGAAAGGTATACATGATATGGTCATTAGGTAAAAATATAGTCTAATTTTGAGAAGATCATATTTATATTTCATTGTTTTACGAAAATAATATTCTAAATTTTAAAAATAATAGAAAATTAAAACGAATTCACTTTTTTTGCCCGAAAGTAGGTATCGAGGTAATTTCAAGATAGAAGATGTTTTCTAAAATTTTATTCAAAGTTTGAGATGAGTTTTTTTCGACTTATAAAAATGTCGAAAGAGTTAATTGTGTTATGAGAGTGCCGGCTACTGAATCTGTACCCCTCTATTTATATAAATCAATTACATTGTCATGCCCTATTTTGCACCATACGTGTATTCTACTGAACACACGTGGTATTTTACCCACGATGCATATGTGGGCATGAAATAAGCGTAGGCATCGATGTATGGGACGCAGTGCAAGGGGGATTAGGCCGTAATACGTGGCTAAGGGAAGTGAATGCGAAGTGTGAATGCGGAGAAGTACGAAAGACGTCGTGGGCGTAAAACAACATGAATGCGTTAGACATGTGTGTGTGAAGCGTGTATGCTTGCATGGATGAGCGTGGATGTGTGTAGGGAGAGCCATGGAAGTGTGAAAGGGGTTAGGGGTCAATGGTAATCCACGTAAATTTTTAGAAAAGTCAGGGGCAAAACGGTCTTTTTGACTAAAAATGTTGTGCGTACATACTTAAGTGGTCGGTGTATAAAGTAATGGCAAACTTGTAAATACTAGGAAGGTGAAGGGGTATTTTAGTCATTGCCTCATGGAATATTCCCCTTGGAATATTCCATTCTTGCATGAGAAGGAACCCCACTTATAAATAACCTCTTCTTTTCCATACTCTTCTTTCATTTTCTAATTCCTTCTTCTCTTTTCTTCTTTCTCCCCTCCACTCTCTAGCCATGGCCGGCCACCATGCCCCCCATTTCCCCTCCTTCTCTAACTCAAAAACCCTAATTTCTAATTCCAATTAGAATGGTTACAAGCTTGCTTCAAGAGAGAAGGTGGAGAAGAAAAGAAGAGGAAGAAATGAGAAAAATGGAGATTTGAGGTAGGAATCTCTTGGATTTGGAATTCCATTAAATTGATTGTTGTTATTTTGTTTTTACAGCATGTTTTACTTGATATGAATTAGGGATGTTGAATTTTCATGGGTGAATTCATATAAAAATACCCTAACGTTTGGGGGCATTTTCATGTTAATACCCTGAACTTTAAAGTTGTACAAATTTATACCCAAACGTTATACGCCGGTTTTAACTTGATACCTTTTTTTAATTTTCCGTCCAAATTACTGAAATTTGGACGATTATGCCCCTCAACGTTAGTCTTCAGTAACTACCCTAACGTTTAATGTACATTTCATATTAATACCCACCAACCCCTACGGCTCCACCTGTTTTCGGTCGCCCCCTGTTTTCGGGGGAGGGAGGCGGCGCCCCCTCCGCCTCAGTCGTGGAGGAGGAGGGGGCGCCGCCCCCCTCCCCGCCACTGCCGCCCCCCTGTTTTCGGGGGAGGGAGGCGGCGCCCCCTCCCCCTCTGCCTCAGTCGCGGAGGAGGAGGGGGCGCCGCCCCCCCTCCCCGCCACGGCCGCCCCCTGTATTCGGGGGAGTGGGGCGGCGCCCCCTCCCCCTCCGCCTCAGTCGTGGAGGGGGAGGGGGCGCCTCCCCCCTCCCCGCCATTGCCGCCCCCTGTATTCGGGGGAGGGGGCGCCGCCCCCTCCCCCTCCGCCTCAGTCGCAGAGGGGGAGGGGGCGTCGCCCCCCTCCCCGCCACTGTCGCCCCCTGTATTCGGGGGAGGGGGCGCCGCCCCCTCCCCCTCCGCCTCAGTCGCGAAGGGAGAGGGGGCGCCGCCCACCTCCCCGCCACTGCCCCCCCTGTTTTCGGGGGAGGGGGCGGCGCCCCCTCCCCCTCCGCCTCAGTCGCGGAGGGGAAGGGGGCGCCGCCCCCCTCCCCACCACTGCCGTCCCCCTGTATTCGGGGGAGGGAGGCGGCACCCCCTCCCCCTCCGCCTCAGTCGCGGAGGGGGAGGGGACGCCACCCCCCCCCTCCCCGCCACTGCCGCCCCCGGTACTCAGGGGAGGGGCGGTGCCCCCTCCCCCTCCGCCTCAGTCGCGGAGGGGGAGGGGGCGCCGCCCCCCTCCCCGCCACTGCCCCCCCCTGTTTTCAGGGGAGGGGGCGGCGCCCCCTCCCCCTCCGCCTCCGTCGCGGAGGGGGAGGGGGCGCCGCCCCCTTCCCCGCCACTACCACCCCCTGTAGTCGGGGAAGGGGGGCGGCGCCCCCTCCCCCTCCGCCTTAGTCGTGGACGCCGCCCCCTCCCCCCCACTGCCGCCCCCTCAGTCGGTGGAGGGTACTTGTTTGAAACTATCCCAAAACGTTAGGGTATTTTTTTTGTTTTGGTGTAAGGGCAAAACGGGAATAATTTAACGCCGTTAGCCAAAACAGACGGAAAGGTATAGATTTGTACTACTTAAAAGTTCAGGGTATTAATATGAAAGCGTCCCCAAACGTTAGGGTATTTTTATGTGAATTCCCCAATTTTCATGTGCCATGTTTCAATTTCACAAAGTATCCCTTGAAATTCTTAGTAAAAACATCTCCTTTAAAAGCTTGAATTTTTGTTTTATGTTGTTGCTGTAATTACTGTTACTGTAGCTCGAATCGGGTTTCAAAAAAAATATGAGCTTGTAGATCTTGAAGTTCTACCCCAAAATCATATAAGTTTTGATATAGTTTCAATTCAGATATTAGGAGCAATAAATCCATCTTTATAGTATGTCTGTTTGATTTACAGCTTTGACACATTTCAGTAAAATTGGCCTAACCACCTGCACACATCATGGAATTTTATGATTTTGGTCTTGTTGAAAAGCTAACAAGTTTTCCTAAAAGTTCATCGGAGCGCTTATATGGTGAATGTCTGCCTCCAACATGCCCAAAATTAGCTTTCAATACAGGCCCAGAAATTTGTCTGAAAAACAGAATTGACACACTTCACTAATTAATTCATTATAAATCATACAGTTCATATTTTTGCATGAAATTTTATCTGTAGCTTCATAACTGCCATATCTTCGACTTTAATTTATAAAGTTTTGTCAAATTCCCAAAATAAATAGATGAAATATGTTGATCTTTATGGTTGTTTTTGCAATTTCAGCAAGCTGAATACATTAAGTGCTATTCTTATTCATTAAATGTGGTTAATTGGACATCATTATTCTTGATTAATATGGTTGTATGGTGAAATGAATGTTCATGCCCTTGGCACATGTAAATGTTATTGGGTTGCTTTGTTATGAATGATGCCCGTCAGGTGTTTGATGAAATGCCCGAATGAGGCAAATGCAAGAAATGTGAGAAATGCTCAACTATGTGAATATGAATTGAAATTTGATATGAAGTTGTAATGTTGGGAGCATGTCATGCATGGTAGCATATGTGATGTGATGACGGATTGATATGAATACAATGGAGGGCATGACACTTCGGTGCTTGACCCATGTTGATATGAATATGGAGTGTGACGCCATGCAACATGACTTCTTCATTACTAAAATGATTAAATGAAATTCTTAAGTGTCTCAATCCTCTCTAAGGAGGGTGAGTAGCAAAGCCCGGGTTTTAGGTGGGATTTGAGTAAATTGTGGATATGAGGCCTGGACTGCGAAGTTGGAAGATGATTATGTGATGTGTGGAGTTTATACCCACTCGCCTTTACCGGGAGTGGAGGGGATTTTCATACCCACTCGCCTTTACCGGGAGTGGATGTGTAAGGGGGTTGTAGAGCCTCACTCCTGCCCGGGACGGTGGAGCTGAGAGGCCCGGCGTACAGTGCCCGTGTCCACTGCGTCGTGTGCTAGTTCACCACAAATTTGGGGTGAAGTCCAGGTCCCGATATCACACAGTTTACCCAAGTTTCCATTAATTCAATTATAAAATGATAAAATAAGAATTTGCGTGTTACTCCTTCTGCTGGCATCACTTCCCCTTCCACTTGCCTGCTTCTTGGTGACTCTGTGTTATGCCTCAGGCACTTGCACTTCTTTGATTAGACGTTGGTTGCTTAAACACTTGTGTTATTATTATTATTCGTGCTAACCCTTTTCTTGCAGTAAGTTGACATTGGACTGCATGTATGATTCTCTTGTTTTAGCTATTTAATTTTCATTAGATCACTTAGTTACATGCTCTATTTCGCTTGGCTTGCCTTGTGGATTGATAACCTTAGAATGGCGTTCCAAATCCAAGTTGGTTCCTACTGGAGCACGCATTGACGTGCTCCTCCCTATTTTTCAGGTAACAGTGGCAGCATGGTTATTGGTGACTTGGAGTTGGGTTTCAGGATTAACACTAGAGTGAGAGATAGCTTGTGTAGAGACATGGTTGTCTTGGAGGCGGATAGTGATGGTGTGTATGTAGTGGTGTATCTGGGCCATGTAAATTAAAGGAAGTTGTAATATATAATATGTTGTTATTGACCTAAGTTATTTGTGGTATTGTTTTGATGTTATTACGAAGCTTCACTTGTACTATCCCAGCATGTGCGCAGTGGCCTGACTGTTCAGTTTCTCTTCCCTCTTTCTTTTCCTCTCTTATCATCCTTACTCTTCAGGATACTTGAGAAAAAAATTTAGATGCCGGGTATTCTGAGGAACGGGGTGTGACATACATAATGGGTGGATACCCTAAACCTTATTAGGTTCCACTTGGGCATACAAAAGCACGTTCATAACACTTCCCCTTATCCATCCATTGTTGTAAGCTTGGTATATGAATTGTCACGCCCCGTTCCCCAGAATACCCGATACTTAATTTTTTTTCCAAGTATTCTGAAGAGTGAGAGTGATGAGAGAGAAAAAGAAAGAGAAATGAGAAACTGAACAAGCAGGCCACCGCACACATGCTGGGATAGTACAAGTGAAGCTTCACAGAAACATCAGAACAATCTCATAAATAACATAGATCAACACCCACACATCATATATATATATAACAACTTCCATTAATATACATAATCCATGTACACCACTACATATACGTACACATCACCCTTCACCTCCCAACACAACCATGTCACACCACAACTACAGCTCACACCGAGTATTACCCCTGAAACCCAACTCCAAGTCCCCTCCAACCAAGCTGACCCTGCTACCTGAAAAATAGGAAGGAGCACGTCAATGCGTGTCCCAGTAGGAACAAACTTGGACTTGGAACACCGTTCTAAAGTTATTAATCCACCAAACAAGGCAAGGAAACTAATGCATGCAAATTAAATAACGTAATGAAAAGTAAATAGCTAGATAAGGGGATCATACCTGCGATCCAATGTAGAGCTGCTGCAAGATAGGAGTTAGCACGAATAATAATAATAATAATAATAATAATAATAACAACAACACGAGGGTTCAAGCAACCAATATCAAATAAGATAAGTGCAAGTGCCTGAGGCATGACACCGAGCCACAAAGTACGGGCAAAGGGGAGGGGAAGAGCTGCCAGCAGTAGAATTAACACACAAATCTTATTTTATTATTTCATAATTGAGTTAATTGGAACTTGGGTAAACTTTGTGATACCAGGTCCTGGACTTCACCCCAAATTTAGGGTGAATGTAGCACACGACGCAGTGGACACGAGCACTGTACGCCGGGCCTCTCAGCTCCCCCGTCCCTGGCAGGAGTGAGGCTCTACAACCCCCTTACACATCCACTCCCGGTAAAGGCGAGTGGGTATGAAAATCCCCTCCACTCCCAGTAAAGGGAGTGGGTGTAAACTCCACACATCACGTAATCATCTCCCAACTTCACAGTCCAGGCCTCATATCCACAATTTACTCAAATCCCACCTAAAACCCGGGCTTTGCTAACTCACTCTCATTAGATAGGATTGAGATATATCCAATTTTATAAGTTAACATCATAAGTGACACATTAGGGGTCTCAATGGCATGGATGTTCACGTGTCTCGTCAGCTGTCCATAACTAAACATAGGGTCATGCACTCACGTGACATGCCCTCTATCACCATACATCATCCACTCACAAACACGATGTTCCCATGCCATTCAAGACTCTAATTTCACCAATCATCACCGTGGCCCAAGGCCAACACTAACATGTGCACGTTACTCAAATTTTCAGATATTGCCTTCATTGAGGCATTTCATCGAACATATGGCGGGCGTCATTCATATCATGGCAACACAATAAAATTTACATGTGCCAAGGGCATGAACATTCATTCCACCACACAACCATAATAATCAAGAATAATGATGGCCAATTAAACACAATTAATGAATAAGAACAATACTTAATGAATTCAGCTTGCTGAAAGTTTAAGAACATCCATAAAGATCAACACATTTGACTCATTTCTATTGGGAATTTGACAAAACTTTATAAATTAAAGTTGAATATATGACAGTTGTGGATTTGCATATAAAATTTCATGCAAAAATATGAATTATATGATTTATGGTGAATTAATTGGTGAAGTGTGTCAAATCTGTTTTTCAGACAGATTTCAGAGCCTGTGTTCAAAGCTAGTTTTGAGCATGTTCTAGCTAGAAATTCGACATAGAAGCAATTTGATGAACATTTAGAAAAACATGTTAAATTTCCAACAAGACCAAGAACACAAAATTCCATATGTGTGCAAGTCTCTAGGACAATTTTACTAAACAGTGTCAACACTGAAAATCAAACAGATATGTTGTGAAGATGGATTTATTTCTCCTAATTTCTGAATTGAAACTATATCAAAATTTATATGATTTTGGGGTAGAACTTCAGGATATACAAGCTCATATTTTTTTCCGAACCCTAATTCGAGCGACAGTAACCAGAATTGAGGTAAAAACAGACATCAAGATTTCTGGAATTTCAAGGAGGCAGATTTTGTGTAGAATTTCAAGTGTAATTAGTGAAATTGTTACATGGCACATGAAATTTCAATCACCCCTGATACAAATTGAGTTAACATGATATCAAAACATAATAGAATAAAACCCTAAATGAATTTCCAAGTCCAAGTTAGTATCCTACCTCAAAAGCTTGTTTTTCTTCATCTCCTTCTCTTTCTTTCTTCTCTTCTTTCTTCCCACTTCCAACCAATTGGTATTCTTGATTTTTGGTGAGGGAGAATTAGGGTTTCAATTGTTGGAGGAGGAGAAAAATGGGGGAGGGTGGCCGGCCATAATTAGGAAGGAAGGGGAGAAATGGAAAAGAATGGAAGAGAATGGAAAGGGAGAATAAAGAAGATGAGAGAATGTTCACCCAAAATATCTATCTCTAGAATCCTCCAAAAGATAAGCATGCATAATTTTAAATGACTAAAATACCCCTCCATGTTCTAGGTATTTACAAATTTGTCATTACTTTATACACCGACCACTTAAGTATGTACACAGCAAATTTAGTCAAAAAAACCGTTTTGCCCCTGGCCTTTCTAAAAATTTACGGGGGTTGCCTTTGACCCCTAACCACTTTCACACTTGCATGGATCTTCCTACACACATCCACACACATCCATGCATGCACACATGCTTCACACACACACGTCTAACACATCCCCGTTGTTTTACACCCATAACGTCATTCGCACTTCTCACGCACTCTTTCTTGCCTTCTCGTCTCTTAAACACGTGTTACGGCCTAATCCCCCTTGCACTACGCTACATACATCGATACCTACACTTATTTCATACCTACGTATGCCCCGTAGGTGGAAATACCACGTGTGTTCAGTATAATACACGTATGGTGCAAAATAGGGCATGACATCCTACCCACCTTAAAATAAATTCCGTCCTCGGACTTCCTAGGGTGTGATCCTTGCCGAGATCAGCTAGGTATGATGATCTTACTACCCATGAAGTACAAATAAGAATAAGTATCTACACCACACTTATATACTCTATATGCTTCACTATCATCCATACACATCCGTATCGCACATATGTCACAGATACATCATATTACTCATCTAGTAGCACATCCATATTACTATATGGGACATTACATACACATACATATATGTTCTTCACATGAACATCTTGGCCTACATATTCAAAAGTTAACATATACACCACACGCCACAATGAAGTCTCTATACGTGTTATTACACGTATTTAGATCACTACTCATGTCGACGTGCATATGACGTCACATCGTATCCATATCACGATACCTCCAAGTATAACGACTTATATTCTACCTGCTTATATATTTTCATACACATCTATATCCATGCACAGCCACACAACAATACACATTAATCTACACGCCATTACTTGATAAACAGAGTCACTATCACGGTGTCACACCATACATACACCGAATCCCTATACACCTAATACTTAGTCATATGAGTTCACTTGCATTCATAGGCATATACATATATATATACACACAATATTTAGTCACATCCATACATACATTCACGTGCACGTACTAACCCATACATGATCAAGTCAATTAGGTCAGCAATCGTAACTATAGATACATATACACATGACATCACATCCATAAAAGTGCACCTACTGCCTCGCACAGATAGGTACATATACCACACACAATACACACAAGAGTGCACAAACATAATACATCCCCCGCCACATGCTATATATATATATATATAACTACTTTTGCATACCTTACGCACATATTACCATGATAGTCAAATAAGTATAAATATCCATACACACCCCATGCACGCATATACATATGCAAACAATCACACACATCTCAATACCTACATGCCAAGCAGTTTCATTCACTTACATTTATCAAACATACATATATATATACCTACATTCCATATCTTATCACATTTACATCTACATAGCACATGTTTATACATACATACATGCTTTGGTACAGACATATATATATACGCATATAAGCAGAAATACATCTATCCAGGACATACCAAGATACATCTGGATAGACAACCCTATAGGATAGATCAGCAAGTAAACAAACAAGACATGTATAAGTATATATACATGTATAAGTGTGTGTGTGTGTGTGTGTGTGTGTGTGTGTGTGTGTGTGTGTGTGTGTTTATATATATATATACAGTCATCCAATATACACACCATTACATATACTCATACTGCACACTACACATAAATGAACGCAACCCTACCCTCCAGTACGACATGTATAATAGAAATCCATACAACTATGATACATATTCACGTTCATACAAATACTCCACATCAACTCATATACACACTCATTATTTATATACAGATATATTCATATCAACACCATATATTTTTTTTTGAAAAGTAAGCGTAAGACTTTATTAATAAAATGTACAAAACAATACAAAGTAATTACAAAGTGGGAATCAAAGTGTAATAGAGAGAGGGGGGCACAAGCGCCGTCACTCTCTACTATCATACTATGATAACCTCTAGTGTAATTCCATAATAGATACATGATTCAACCCATATCCCGAAACTCCCATCTATCAACACCATATATATATATATATATATATATATATATATATATATATATATATATATATATATATATATATATATATATATATATAGTCCTACACATAGCCATATACACGTTCGCTCATACACATCAGATTATTATTCTAATAATAGGTATGGGCACAGACACGCATATATACTTATTAGAATCTCCGCAACCATGCACATACATTCCCATGTATGGGCACACACACATATACATACATACTATACATATCCTGCTAGTACACACCGATACAGTCAAGCTACTCCACTATACTAGTAAATAGTCGGTAGCTACCCGTACCACTATATACATAACATCCAATATACCCACACTTTTACTAGCATGCTAGTTTACACACAAATAAGTGCATTTCAATATTCACACACATTCGATAGATAGCCACATCTAATATACTGATACATGTATATCAAAACAGAGATCATTCACATACATATACATATAACCACTCATAAGACATACACCAATACAGATTTACTTATAATAACAACACATATACACAATCACACCACGCTCGTTACAACACACCTACATACATACAAGTATCTCATATACTAATACACAGTCCTCCATCATGCCACAATATGTAGAAGAATACATACACTACACATACATCCAAATGGCTCTATAAACATCATTCTATGTGTAAACGTATACACGCATATATACATATACCATAACTTCACTACTATGCAAATCCACAGCCACCCCAATTATACTTGCACTCTATGGTCTCAAACCCTTATATACATCACATCCTACATGATTACATGTCATACATGTATTACTATCACATGATAGGCACAGTATAGAGCTACGGCCTCAACTTAGGTGGACGGGTCTAAAGCACCCTTACCCGTCTTAGGATACATCTACTTCAAACACCCTGGAGCAGATATTGCCCGTGCGTCCCATTACTTATCTACATCGCTACATACACGCCACATATAGCCATAGCACAGCACCTATCTTCACGCAATAATACAACCCACAACCATATACTAAATTAAGACAATATACCAGTTCATATGAGCACATAGGCAACATATACACATACTCACCTTATTCAAATCTAACACATGAGGAATTCATACACTAGCAATGCAACACTAGCGATATATATACACCAATATCCCAACCTATATTTACACCACCTACCCATACAAACACACATATGTTCACACGTATGCACTTTTCTACATATGCCCAAAGACAATGTGGACATTCCACTACTTTATCCATACAAGGGTAGATGTACGCACATTGGTGTACTCCCTACATGAAACACAACTATAAATTAGGAGATTGTGAATCGCATACATGCACTCACATCACATACGTACACACCCTCGCCCACGTCTCTACGAACATATAATATCCCCGCTAGCTGATATGTATCCACCAGTGCACATCCACTAACAAACATATACTTATCACCTATACCTCAGAGTCACACTAGTATAACACATATCAGCCTCACATATCCGTATCATGTACTTTTATAGAGACGTAGTATACATACATTCAAGTATTCACCACCTAATATTTACACCCACACGTATCCATATACCACTACAAGTATCCAGTACACATGTAACTATCATGTCATTCTAACATACAAGTATACGCAACTTGTATAATTCAAATCTCTAAGCACTACAATGCACTTATACACACTGATTTACACCGTACATATACACGCGTATACCTACAATATACATGTAAGGTATACTATATAGTAGAAAGTTCATCCTCGGACTCCCTAAAACTAGGGGTTTAAGGGTGGATCACTTAAAATTCTAAGGGTGAATCCTCGGACTCCCAATCACCTACTGAAGCATCACATGTACTATCCTTACGCACATCACAGTGCGGAGACCTACATGGGCCACCAAAAAAACTGTAACGCCTCGTTTCCCAGAATACCCGGTACTTAATTTTTTTTCCCAGGTATTCTGAAAAGTGAGGGTGATGAGAGAGGAAAAAAAGAGAAAGGAGAAACTGAACAAGCAGGCCACCGCGCACATGCTGGGATAGTACAAGTGAAGATTCACAGAAACATCAGAACAATCTCATAAATAACATAGATCAACAACCACACATCATATATATATATAACAACTTCCATTAATATACATACTCCATGTACACCACTACATATACATACACATCACCCTCCACCTCCCAACACAACCATGTCACACCACAACTACAGCTCACACCGAGCATTACCCCTGAAACCCAACTCCAAGTCCCCTCCAACCAAGCTGACCCTGCTACCTGAAAAATAGGAAGAAGCACGTCAATGCGTGCCCCAGTAGGAACAAACTTGGACTTGAAACACTATTCTAAAGTTATTAATCCACCAAACAAGGCAAGGAAACTAATGCATGCAAATTAAATAACGTAATGAAAAGTAAATAGCTAGATAAGGGGATCATACCTGCGATCCAATGTAGAGTTGCTGCAAGATCGGTGTTAGCATGAATAATAATAATAATAACAATAATAATAACGCGAGGGTTCAAGCAACCAATATCAAATAAGATAAGTGCAAGTGCCTGAGACATGACACCGAGCCACAAAGTACAGGCAAAGGGGAAGGGGAAGTGCTGCCAGCAGTAGAAGTAACACACAAATCTTATTTTATTATTTCATAATTGAGTTAATTGGAATTTAGATAAACTGTGTGACACCAGGTCCTGGACTTCACCCCAAATTTGGGGTGAATATAGCACACGACGCAGTATACACAGGCAATGTACACCGGGCCTCTCAGCTACCCCGTCCCTGGCAGGAGTGGGGCTCTACAACCCCTTTACACCTTCACTCCCGGTAAAGGTGAGTGGGTGTCACGTCCCGCTTCCCTAAAATGGAGGCGAGACGTGAAAAGGTCCGCACGAGAGTGGAGCTGTGAAGCCCCAAACCCGATAAGCATCAATAAAACGTAAGCAGGTCCCTGTAACCACAACGAAACAACAATAATAACACAAGGAGAGACAGAAATAAAATTCTCATATCTCATAATTTGTCCAACATGAAAATTAAGTTTGACATCCAGAAAAGCCACCAGGCTAAAAGAAAGAGTCTAAAGGCCCAGAACAAGGCCAACAAAAGCAACAACATAACAAGGTATAGGTGCTACGCACCGACAACAAAACAGCAGTCTAAACAAAAGGAAAACACAACGAAGGCACTAGGACTGGTCCCCAGTGTCCACATACTCCCCGTCAAACACAAGCTCGGGCTCGGCGTCAGCAAACACCTCGTCCTCAACAAGGTACTCAGGCTCAGGATCTAACATGTGTCACCCAAAAGAGTAAAGGGGCACATGTCAGCAAGTCTAAAAGACTTGGGCAAGGAAACTGAAAGTAAGACAACTAGCAACCTAGCA
Organism: Scilla litardierei; assembly: GCA_030789695.1. Taxonomy (NCBI): domain Eukaryota; kingdom Viridiplantae; phylum Streptophyta; class Magnoliopsida; order Asparagales; family Asparagaceae; genus Scilla; species Scilla litardierei. The sequence goes on along the minus strand of CM061137.1, from coordinate 8,506,699 downwards.
GTTTTAGTATGCATGACATGGCAGTTATACATGAGTGCACAAGCAAGACATGGTGAACAATAAGTACAAGAGAACAATTATCGGGACAAGACAAGAGTAGCCAAGCTACTAACAATCTCAATCAATTCACTATTCATGTTTCACTGTTGTTTGTAGATGTTTACGCCTTACAGCTGAATGGTATAACATTCACGCTGATTGGCCGCTTAACACTACCCCAAACCCAGAGTTTACGCCTTACTACTGCAGTTGCTGATCGGGCAGACTCCCAGTTGATTGGCCGCTTAACTCTTACCCCCAATACCCACACGTAAACAAGCCAGGGTCCCTGTACATGAGCCCAGTAAATGAGCCAGGGTTGCCCCGCACGGGAGCTTGTTTTCTATATCACGAATCAGGAAGAATTTGGCGTAGGGGACACCTAGCCTCAATATCGAGCGTTGGGGTTAGCAACTCATTATGCTCGCTTCTGGTCACGAGCCAGGAAACACAAGTATTGTAGCGATGCTACGCAATCACGGGATCACTTAAAGAATGCAATGACATGACAATTAATTTGCGTACCGTTAATGGAATTTAAACATGACATGGCAATTGTGCAACATGATAAACGTCGGATCTAGCTTCGTTGTCAAGCTAGTTCCTAAATTTGCGCCTAGGCGAGTATCATTTCGTCGCCTAGCCTCTTTTACGCCTACAAGAAGCAAATGGCCTAAAACATGGCCTAAACCCTAAGTGGCAAGTTTCACTTGCCTAGCACCGAGGATGACGATCAACGAGGGTTCGTCCCACGGACGCTAACCTACGGGAAAGTCGCTGTTATGGAGAAACAATCAACAAACAATATTCATTTCATTAGGGTTTCATAATAACACAAATGGGTCATGCTTAAAACTAAAGAATCGAGTATTACCGTAGAGGGAACATGAGAATAACGTCGAGCAACCACGGTGACGGAAGAAACGCTCCGGGGAACCTAGGGTTCAGATCTGGGAATGATTGGAGAAGTTTGGAGAAATAGGGTTTTGGGGGATTTTGTGGATTTGATGAGATTTTGAGGAAGGTGAGAGGTAGAATGTGTTAGGGGAGAGTTTGGATGATGGATTTTGGGCTTGGGATGAAGGAATAAGGGTTTGAGGTAGTAGGGGGCTCAATGGTGGAGAAACTAGGGTTTTAGGTCGTAAGGAGGAAGAAGAAAACGTTTGGGAGGGGTTTAAATAGGATGGACTGGCGGCTGCCCAGAAATTAGGGGTTTAACATAGATTAGTCGGTCAAAGAGCAACCACTGACCGACTAGTTTTGGAACTAGTCGGTCGGTTGACCAACGCAGACCGACTAAGTGTAAACAGTAACTCCTGTACAGAATTAGGATTTAGATTTAGTCGGTCAATGAACAACTGCTGACCGACTAGTTTGACAACTAGTCGGTCGAGATATGAACTTAGACCGACTAAGAATGAACAGTACAGATACCAAAATGTAGATGATGTGTTAGTCGGTTAAAGAAGCATTGCCGACCGACTAGTTTGCAACCTAGTCGATCAACCAACGTTCTTAGACCGACTAACGATAAACAGTAACTCCTGAGAAATTTAGAAAGCCAACTAGTCGGTTCAAGAAGGATTGCCGACCGACTGGATCGTCATCTAGTCGGTCGGTGCCCCTTCTTACACCGGCTAATGAGCACCAAAAGTTCCGAAATGGAGCGCGAAGCTCTGGGATCGATTCCTAAGACTCCTAGGCTTGATCTAACAATAAGATATGACCGATACGAAGCCCGTCACGAATGACTTGCCCCAAAATCGACGATTCTAAGAAAGAATCTAGAAAACACGACGATACGATCGAGAATGAAAGTTACAGAGACGAAAACCACATATATAGAGAAAATCCACCAAAACTCATAATATAATATAATAAATCCCGATACATGAAAACCAGTCGTTACATCCTCCCCAACTTAAGAAAAATTTCGTCCTCGAAATTTCCCAACACTCACGTGTCCGGGAACAAAAGTGGGAAACGCTCTCGCATCTCATCCTCATTCTCCCAAGTAGACTCTCCAGGCGAGCCGTGTCGCCACATCACCCTCACAAGGTTGACAACCTTGTTCCAAAGTGACTTCTGACGCCTGTCCAGAATCTGCACTGGATGCTGGTCATACGTCATATCGGGGCGAACGGTAATCTCCGAGAAATCCACAGCATGAGATGGATCGCTAATGTACTGACGAAGCTGCGATACATGGAAAACATTGTGAACTCCTTCCAAAGGTGGCGGCAAGGCTAAGCGATAAGCTACCTCGCCAACTTTCTCCAGAATGTCAAACGGTCCAATGTATCGCGGGCTCAACTTCCCTCGCTTCCCAAAACGAATCACAACATGATTCGGGGAAATCTTCAGAAACACATGGTCGCCCGGCTGAAACTCCAAAGGACGACGTTTAGCATCTGCCCAATGCTTAAAACGGTCCTGAGCAATCCTCAACCTCTCCCGAATATTCCTGACAATCTCCACAGCCTCCACAATCATCTCAGGTCCCAACAACTCCCAATCACCAACGTCATCCCAACTCAAAGGCGATCGACATTTCCTCCCATACAAAGCGGCGAAAGGCGCCATGCCAATAGACGCCTGGTAGCTGTTGTTGTAAGAGAACTCTACCAAGTGTAGATGGTCCTCCCACGAACCCTTGAAATCCAACATACACGCCCTCAGCATGTCCTCCAAAATCTGAATCGTCCTCTCGGACTGGCCATCCGTCTGCGGATGGTACGCCGTGCTGAAACTCAGACGCGTACCCAAACTCCTCTGCAAACTCTGCCAGAACTGAGATGTGAACCTCGTGTCTCTGTCTGACACGATGCTCACGGGTGTAATGCCCTACCAGCTACTGCACACGTACTAGAGGGGGGGTGAATAGTACTTTAAAATAATAAGGAGTATAATTCCAAATTAAATTGCAAACAACTACCAAATCAATTTGCGGAAGCTTAAATTGAATGACAACACAAAATTAACAATGCTAACAAACGAAGTTAATGGGTTCGGATCCACCCAAGTCTCCCCGACTTGTTCCCGGTGATCCTACGTCCCAACCACCCGGATCCCCTCCGGATACTTGAGTTAGAAACCCTAACTTAAGATTTCCACTATGAATATCTTGTGAAAAACCTTCACAAGATCAAATCATACATGCAATGGCAAAGTGAATCCCACAACCCGGGATCACAAACTTCTCTCACAACCGAGAGAACCAATTAGCACTATTAAAGAGTTTAAATGAAATTAAACAATCTTACCACAAAATCCTATACCTTGAGTTTTTCTTACCCAAATGGTGAAATGAAGGATTTGAGGAAGATGAAGTCACCAAGACCTAGCACCAAGGAAATGACCAGCAATCGGTGCCTAGGAATGAGTTGGAGACTTGGATCAAGCAATAGCTTGAAGAGCTCACCAAGAACAAGCTTCTCTCTAGATCTAGAAATGAGAGAGAATAGGTTTCTTGTGAGGAAGAGAGCTTTAGATTTGAGGGAGAATGGCTATCTCTTTAGAACTCAATGAATCTCTTAATGGCAGCTCTAACCTAGATAGAAATGACCTAGGTTCGTATTTATAGGGTCCCATAAAAACAAGTTAGGTCATTCACCAACGGATAGAAATCTGTGAGACTTAGTCGGTCAAAGAACAATCACTGACCGACTAGTTCATCAACTAGTCGGTCAGTCAAACAACGTGGACCGACTAAGAGTAGATCTGAGAAGAGATAGAATTTCAGACCTAGAAATCTAGTCGGTCCAAGAAGACTGTCTGACCGACTAGTTTCACAACTAGTCGGTCAGCCAATGAACGTAGACCGACTAAGAGGCAAAATAACATAGTCTGAATGCAAAGTGACTTAGTCGGTCCAAGAACAAAAGTTTGTTGGTCTAGTTAGTCTACTAACTAGGTCATACGATATAATTTTGATGATGACAAACAAGTCGTGTGACTAACGCCTTTCATTAAGTGATTACAGGGAGTAAAGTGCAAAATAAATTCTATTTACAAGAGGAAGAATTATAGGTGCACATTGGTGCAAAAAGAAACATGAAGATTGAACTGGTTAAATGAACTGATTGGATCTTAAAGAATTCGTTGGATCTCAAGTGATTTCAACAAAATTATGGACCTTATCCAATGCCATGCAAGGAGATTTTCGGCAAACAAGCGGCTTGCGTTTTGACTGTATACAACAAACAAAGAGGATACGATCACATCTTCTCTGGGTCGTTGTAAACAAGCAAAAGGATTCTCAACAAAAACAACAACAGGTCATTATTTGATAAGATTAAAAAAAAGTGTGCAAGCTTTGTTCTCAGCTATAAAGGAAAAAGACGACAACAACAACAATGAGGGCTTCTTCAACAAAATTTGGCTTCTTCGATCAAAGCTTTGTGTGAAAATCTGTTGCGCTCTCTTCGCACGAAACCTCTCTACGGATCAAAATCACTGCTCGCCCCCTCACTCTTGAAGGCGACGGCTTGAAGACGACGCCTTGAAGACGACGGCTTGAAGGCGACGGCTTCGGTGACACCCTCAGGCACATCACGGCGACGGCTTTGCGACACCCTCAGGCACATGACGGCGACGGCTTTGCGACACCCTCAGGCACATCACGGCGACGGCTTCGGCGACATCCTCCGGCAACTCACGGCGACGGGTTCACCTCACGGCGACGATTTCAGCGAGACCCTTCGACAACTCATCGACTCACGACAGTGACTCGCGACGACGATTCACATCAGCTACACACGGCGGCGATCCACGGCAAAGCAACACGAAGACGGTGGCTTCATCCTCCCAGCAATTTGAAGATCAAAATTTGAAACGGCACAAACTGAATATTGTTTCTCCTCAAATCACTGTCGACAGATTAAGTTTTGTATTTGGGAAATTGCTTTACGTACAGCCTACCATCTAAACAGAAGAATATCAAATTTCTTTACGCACAGTCCATCAGCAAGTCAGCTTTGCACGGTGAACTTCAACTGCACATTTCTTCCAATCCAGACATCAGATTTAAGAGCAGTTTGAGCCTACGTGACCACGATTTCATAAATTTTATCACGGTGATATTCTTCCAGACTTTTACTTAAGTATTAAGTTTTCTTTTTACTACTTTGTTGTGAGATCATATTGAGAATAGCTTTAGTCAGAAGCTATATTTGTGCTTAATATTGTCAAACTATATCTGTGAACGGTGAGATCACTACCCGTAAGTGTGATTAGGTTTATAGAGTGAAATCCTCATAGGTTTTGGGGTCGGAGTTTTGGCGGGGAGCCACTCCGTTAAAAATATCCGTGTCTGATTATTTCTGTGATTGTGATTATATTTAAAATTTGTGCCACACCCTATTCACCCCCGTCTAGGGTGTTTTTCAATTGGTATCAGAGCGGGATTCCTTTTAGACTCAAAGTCTAGTGGAATTTCGATCCTATGGCACAAATTCCACACACATACTCATATGACACGCAAAATCAAAGAGAAGGTCAATCGTATCTTAGATCTCCTCTATTTGATGGTACGGACTATAGTTATTGGAAACAACGTATGTCCATACACATCAAAGGTATTGATATGGCATTATGGAAAATAATTAGTGAAGGATTTACACTATTTGATAAACCCACTCCTGAGCAACAAAAAGAAAATGATCGGTTAGAAAACCTAAACTTTAAGGCCATGAGCATCTTGTATTGTGGTCTTAGTAAAACTGAATTTAACCGCATTAGTTCTTGTTCTTCTGCTAAGGATATTTGGACGAGACTTGAAGTTACTCATGAGGGAACTAGTGAAGTTAAGAAAACCCGCATTAGAATGTTATTACAGAAATATGAAAATTTTGCTATGATGCCTAATGAGTCTATTGATGCTATGTTTTCTCGTTTTGCAGATATCGTCAATCCGTTGAAATCCTTAGGGAAGGACATCCCAGAGGAAGATCTGGTTGGAAAGATTTTATACTCGTTATCTGGCGATTGGATTCAAAAGAGGACGGCGATCGAAGAAGCACATGATTTGGCAGATATCAGTTTCGAGAAGTTAATGGGAAAATTAATGGCTTATGAGGTTCAACTGAAGATGGCCAATGACAGCACACCAAAGATGGAAGAGAAACCTAAGAAGGAGGAAACAAAGGAAAAGAACTTAGCTTTTCAAATCTCCAAAATGCTCAAGGAGTAGATGAATGAATCAGATGATGAAAGCATGGCTCTTGTTACAAGGAAATTTGTGAAATTCATGAAAAACAACAAAAGAAGGACGGGAAGCATTTGGGGAACCAGGAAAAATGAAGAAAATGATGGAGAAAGTTCTGCACCTCAGTGTTTCAGATGCAACAAGAGAGGGCACATGAAAGCAGAATGTCCACTTCTGAAAGGAAAAGGAAAGGAAAAGACTGGTGATGGAGAAAAGAGAACATCAAAGCGAGGAATGGTGGCTACGTGGGGAGAAAGTGACGCAGAAGAGCTCTCCTCAGATGATGACTGGAATGACAACACTGGAACTTGCTTTATGGCTGGAAATGAAAAGGTAAAAATTGGCTATCTTGTTCAAAGCTTTGATGATGAAATGAATATTAGTGATGATATGTTTTCTAGCATGGATGAAGCTTATGAATTTCTTGTAGAACTCCTTCAAGAAATGGGTCCTAAATTTCTTAAACTAAAAAAGGTTTGTGATTCATTAAAAGATGAACTAGGGAGCATGACAAGAGAGAGAGATGAGCTATTTGTTAAGTGGAAAGAACAAAAGGAAATAATATATAATTTTGATGAAACCCAACTAGAAACAAAAACCTTAGAGCTAGAAAATACTAATAAAAAATTGGCTACGTTAGAGTTTGACCATGTTAATCTCGCTAAAGAATTAAAAGAGAAAATTAGTATTCTTAGTTCTAAAGATTCTGAAATAAAATTATTGAACCTAAAAGTGGCTAGCTATGAAGAAAAATTGGAAGAGCTTGAAAAAGAAAAATCTAATTTAATAAAAGGAAAACACATAGCCATTGATTCTGAAACTAGTGAAAAAGAAAAAAGATATGAGACTAAGATTAGTGAACTTGAAAATGAAAATCAAAATCTTAGCTTGACATTAAAGAAATTCACAAATAGCCAAGAAAGCTTTAATAAGATGATAAATGGGCTTAATGAACAATCTAGTAAACATGGTCTTGGCTTTCAGAAAAAACAACCTAAGAAAAAACTAGGAAGATCATTGAAAAGAATTTTGCAAGAGACATGAGCTTTGAACATTGCATGCACAAAAATCATATGTCATCTACTAATAAGCATTTCAATGTTACATGTTTTTATTGCAACAAAAATGGACATGTTATGTATGATTGCTTGGCCAGATATTATCCTGCATATTTCATATGGGTTCCAAAGCATCATACTAACAATTGTGGATCCAAAATTTGGTTACCAAAGGGTGCATCTTCTTTTGCAGGTGCATCTTCAAGTGGAAAATGACAGCATTTGGTACCTTGATAGCGGTTGCTCGAATCACATGACGGGCAACGAATCCCTCTTCACGACGCTATCAAGGAAGGATGGAGGGACGGTTATTCTTGGAGATGGAAAGAAGTGCAAAATCTTGGGTAAAGGTAACATTGGTAAGCATCCTCTTGTGGTCATTGAAAATGTTAATCTTGTTGATGGTTTAGCTCATAACTTATTAAGTGTGAGTCAGCTATGCTCTATAGGCCTTAAGGTTCATTTCGAAAATGACAAAGTATATATCCTAAAAGGTGATGATATTCTTTTCAAGGGTACATCTTATAATAACATCTATACTATCAAACTTAGTGATTCAAATAATCTAAAATGTTTAGTTGCATCACATGAGACTAGTTGGCTTTGGCATCGAAGATTAGGCCATGCCGGTATGGACCTAATCTCAAAGCTTGCTCGAAAGAAACTAGTGAGAGGTTTACCTCAAATTAGATTTGATCGGGATAAGCTTTGTGATGCATGTCAACTAGGTAAACAACATAAAAGTAGTTTCAATCCTAAAAACGTTGTAACTACTTCTAAGCCATTGCAACTGATACATTTGGATTTGTTTGGACCCACAAAGGTTGCTAGTTTAGGTGGTATGCATTATTGCTTTGTTATTGTCGATGACTTTTCACGTTTCACCTGGGTTTATTTTTTGACACACAAACATGAAACTTTTGATGTTTTCAAAATGTTTTGTAAAAAGGTTGAAAATGAAAAAGGTTTTTCAATTGTCAAAGTTAGAAGTGATCATGGAGGAGAATTTGTTAATACTAGCTTTGATGATTTTTGCATTTCAAAAGGTTATTCACATAACTTTTCCGCCCCGAGGACACCACAACAAAATGGGGTGGTTGAGAGGAAAAACCGTACTTTGCAAGAAATGGCTAGGACCATGATTCATGATTACAAATTGCCTTTATATTTTTGGGCTGAAGCTATACATACTTCTTGCTATATTTTAAATCGTGTGTCCATTAGACCCATTTTGAAGAAAACACCTTATGAGCTTTATAGAGAGTTGACTCCCAACTTATCACATTTAAAACCATTTGGATGCAAATGCTATATTCTGAAAGTAGGCGTAAATCTGGATAAATTTGATGCTAAATCCGATGAGGGTATTTTTGTTGGATACTCACCACATAGCAAATCTTACCGAGTATTTAACAAAAGAATTCTCACTATTCAAGAAACTGTGCATGTGAAATTTGACGAGAAAAGTGCTATTAATGAATCTTCTAGTGCTGCAGAATCTACAGATATTACAGGTGGCTTGGATGGACTGGAGACAAACGCTAGCAATTCCAATGAGCAAGAAAACAACAATGATGGTGTATTAAAAGAAGCAGAAGCTACTACGTCATCACAAGATCTCCCTAAGGATTGGCACTTTCAGAAGGATCATCCAAAGAATCAAATCCTTGGAGACACGACGGAAGGTATACGTACTAGAAGTAGCTTTAATTTGATGGTTAACTTTGCATTTATATCCATTTTGGAGCCTAAAAATGTTGATAGTGCTTTAGAAGATTCCTATTGGATTATGGCAATGCAGGATGAATTGTCACAATTTGATAGGAATCAAGTTTGGGAACTTGTTCCTAAACCAAATAATCAAACAATTATAGGCACTAAATGGGTATTTAGAAACAAACTTGACGAAATGGGAAATGTTGTGCGTAATAAAGCTAGATTAGTAGCACAAGGTTATAACCAAGAGGAAGGGATTGATTTTGATGAAACATTTGCTCCCGTCGCAAGATTGGAAGCAATTAGGATGCTTTTAGCATTCGCTAGTTTCATGAAATTCAAACTCTTTCAAATGGACGTCAAGAGTGCCTTTTTGAATGGAGTTTTATCTGAGGAAGTCTATGTCAAGCAACCTCCTGGGTTTGAAGACTCCATCCACCCGAACTATGTTTTCAAGCTTAAACGTGCTTTATATGGGCTCAAACAAGCTCCTAGAGCTTGGTATGAGCGACTTAGTAAATTTTTGCTTGAAAATAATTTTTCCATGGGAAAGGCGGATAAAACTCTATTTGTTAAACATCAAAATAAAGATCTACTTGTAGTACAAATATATGTTGACGATATCGTTTTTGGTGCTACTAACAATCTACTGTGTGAGGAATTTGCTTCATGTATGTCTAGGGAATTTGAGATGAGCCTGATGGGTGAACTTACATTCATGCTTGGTTTGCAAATCAAACAATGTGAGGACGGAATTTTCATCAATCAAGCAAAATATGCAAAGGAGTTAGTGAAGAAGTTTGGACTTGAAAATGCTAAGGAATGCTCTACTCCCATGGCAACGACGGCAACGATGGATAAAGACGAAAAGGGAAAGAATGTGGATGAACGCTTGTACCGAGGTATGATTGGTAGCCTATTATACTTGACAGCTAGTAGGCCTGATATAATGTTCAGTGTATGTTTATGTGCAAGGTTTCAATCTTGTCCAAAAGAATCCCATCTTTCTTATGTTAAACGAATAATTCGATATGTTAAAGGAACCTTAGATTTTGGTTTATGGTATCCTTGTTCCACATCATTTGAGCTTGTAGGTTATTGTGATGCGGATTTTGCGGGAAGTAAGACCGATCGTAAGAGTACCACTGGCACTTGCCAACTACTAGGTATGTCACTTGTTTCATGGTTCTCCAAGAAGCAAAACTCCATAGCATTGAGTACAATCGAAGCCGAATATGTTTCAGCAGGTTGTTGTTGTGCTCAAATTCTATGGATGAGACAAACCCTCAGAGACTACGATCTTACTTTCCAACCTACAACCATTTGGTGTGACAACAAAAGTGCTATAAATCTATCAAAAAATCCTATTCTACACTCTAGGACAAAACATATTGATATTCGACACCACTTCCTTAGAGATCATGTTGATAAGAAAGATATCTCTTTAGGATATATTGATACAGAAAAACAATTAGCGGACATATTCACAAAACCCTTAAATCAAAAACAATTTTGCTTCATTCGAAGGGAGTTGGGGATTATGTCACTAATTGAGCATTAGCACACATATCCATGCACATACACATGCTTAATAAAATTGTATCCATGCTACACACTATTTTTATCTTAATGTGGGTTTGATCATTCTTGGTATGTGCATGCATGATTGTCTTCACTATTATTGATTTTGGTTGAGAATTTGATATGAACCTTGTTAGACATTTTAGAAACATTAAAACGTTTTTGATGATGATGCACCATATTATTGTAAAATCCCCATGCTTGTACTATTTATAAAAAAAATTTTGAAACTTGTAAGCATGCTAAATTGTACGAATCAAATAGGTTGATTGAGTCTTATAAACTATGGAGAAAATTGAATGTGCTTAGATTCTAAAGTTTCTGAATTTATATTTTATCTTTACAATATTATGCGCTTAAATCTCTATGGAAAATCATTTAGTAGGAGTTGAGTATGTCGATGCCTTCATGCGTCACTATTCTGAGACACCAACATTGCTATATATTTTTTTTAAAAAAATGCCATAAGCATTTATTTAAAAAAAAATTGTGAAAGAAAAAGGGAATAGTAAAACATCTTCAAATATACTACATTTGATACCAGCGGCTAGTAACCGGATTTCGGGGGTTTGTTGAGCAATGCGTATGACATATGGTAGATAAAGCAACCACTTAGCGCACCTCAATTCCAAAGGACCCGAAATTTAACACCATGGTATCCCTTTATTGGTGTCTCCCTACACATTACTTATTGATTATTTCATAGCAAAGAAGGCTCACAAAATGTATTAGATAATTTTATATTTTCATCTCTTAAGTTTCTAAGCACCCTTCATATTGTCAAAGTGTTTCATAATACAACATCTTCTTGTTAGATTTCTTACAACGATCGTATGCTTTCAATGCTCATGATATTTGTTATATTTTAAGTTCGTGGTGAATAAGCATTAATATGAGCATCGTCATCAATTTCTTGTTCCTTCGATATGCTAAACTTGTTTCATGTCTCATTCTTAGCTTCTTCAATTTAATTTTGTGACCTTTTCGATTAATGGCATAAGGGGGAGAGAAGAAAAATGCGAAATATAATGCTCAAGGGGGAGAGATGCACATCTTGAGGGGGAGCTTGTCACAAGTTTTCATGAGAGCACATCTATAGGGGGAGCTTTGTATGATGTTTATAATCATATGCACTATATGGCTTACTCTTTAATATCATTTCTCAATTTTTCTAGACTTGTTTGCCATCATCAAAAAGGGGGAGATTGTTGGTCTAGTTAGTCTACTAACTAGGTCATACGATATAATTTTGATGATGACAAACAAGTCGTGTGACTAACGCCTTTCATTAAGTGATTACAGGGAGTAAAGTGCAAAATAAATTCTATTTACAAGAGGAAGAATTATAGGTGCACATTGGTGCAAAAAGAAACATGAAGATTGAACTGGTTAAATGAACTGATTGGATCTTAAAGAATTCATTGGATCTCAAGTGATTTCAACAAAATTATGGACCTTATCCAATGCCATGCAAGGAGATTTTCGGCAAACAAGCGGCTTGCGTTTTGACTGTATACAACAAACAAAGAGGATACGATCACATCTTCTCTGGGTCGTTGTAAACAAGCAAAAGGATTCTCAACAAAAACAACAACAGGTCATTATTTGATAAGATTAAAAAAAAGTGTGCAAGCTTTGTTCTCAGCTATAAAGGAAAAAGACGACAACAACAACAGTGAGGGCTTCTTCAACAAAATTTGGCTTCTTCGATCAAAGCTTTGTGTGAAAATCTGTTGCGCTCTCTTCGCACGAAACCTCTCTACGGATCAAAATCACTGCTCGCCCCCTCACTCTTGAAGGCGACGGCTTGAAGACGACGCCTTGAAGACGACGGCTTGAAGGCGACGGCTTCGGTGACACCCTCAGGCACATCACGGCGACGGCTTTGCGACACCCTCAGGCACATCACGGCGACGGCTTTGCGACACCCTCAGGCACATCACGGCGACGGCTTCGGAGACATCCTCCGGCAACTCACGGCGACGGGTTCACCTCACGGCGACGATTTCAGCGAGACCCTTCGACAACTCATCGACTCACGACAGTGACTCGCGACGACGATTCACATCAGCTACACACGGCGGCGATCCACGGCAAAGCAACACGAAGACGGTGGCTTCATCCTCCCAGCAATTTGAAGATCAAAATTTGAAACGGCACAAACTGAATATTGTTTTTTCTCAAATCACTGTCGACAGATTAAGTTTTGTATTTGGGAAATTGCTTTACGTACAGCCTACCATCTAAACAGAAGAATATCAAATTTCTTTGCGCACAGTCCATCAGCAAGTCAGCTTTGCACGGTGAACTTCAACTGCACATTTCTTCCAATCCAGACATCAGATTTAAGAGCAGTTTGAGCCTACGTGACCACGATTTCATAAATTTTATCACGGTGATATTCTTCCAGACTTTTACTTAAGTATTAAGTTTTCTTTTTACTACTTTGTTGTGAGATCATATTGAGAATAGCTTTAGTCAGAAGCTATATTTGTGCTTAATATTGTCAAACTATATCTGTGAACGGTGAGATCACTACCCGTAAGTGTGATCAGGTTTATAGAGTGAAATCCTCATAGGTTTTGGGGTCGGAGTTTTGGCGGGGAGCCACTCCGTTAAAAATATCTGTGTCTGATTATTTCTGTGATTGTGATTATATTTAAAATTTGTGCCACACCCTATTCACCCCCCTCTAGGGTGTTTTTCAAAGTTGACCGACTAAATTGTCAACTAGTCGGTCACCAAACGTTCTTAGACCGACTAACGATAAACAGTAGCTTAGGTGAAATTTAGAGTGAACAGTAAGTCACAACTAGTCGGTCAAAGAAGCATCACTGACCGACTAGTTCACAAACTAGTCGATCGGTGAGTCAACGTAGACCGACTAACTGTAAACAGAAAAGTCCAAGAAATTAAGGAATCAAACTAGTCGGTCCAAGAACAGTTGCCGACCGACTAGATCACCATCTAGTCGGTCAGTACTTGTTCTTGTACCAACTAATATGCACAATAAAGTCCGAATCGAAGCGCGACGCTTCGAGGAAGTTAGAATGAACTTGTGCGAGGATCCTAGAGCTACGAAATGAGCGTAATGAAGATATAGACGTAAGATATACTCAAGGCTTAACATTCTATATATCGAAGCTAAAAGACTATAAATAAAACCTTAATAAATGGTCTTCGAGAGCTTCGATTGAATCTTCATAACTTCCAAAGCGTCGCAAGAGCTTCAACGAAGCTTTAGGCATGAATACGAGCTTTTGGAAGTGTTGAGATGTCGCTTTGATTGTTTACGTGAATTTGGCGACGATCTCCAAAACTGCGCTCACAAATTGTTAGTTCATGGATTATTTATGTTTGCTCATCATCAAAACCAAATCCGGGGAGTCCAATATTCAACATTCTCCCCCTTTTTGGTGATGACAAACCAACATAAATAATAATCAAAAATAATACTTCAAATGTAAAATACTTACTCCCCCTGCATTGATGACACGTTAATTCCAAAATGAATATATATGAATTGCATCAATCAGACGAGTAAGATATATAATGAGAATCGATTTTTGAAATATCGGATTTTGAAAATCCTTATATGTATCTTAACTCCCCCTGAATCTAACATATCAAACTAGATTCTTGGAAATTGAGTTAAATTTTCATTTGCGCTATTTATTATCATTATCTCTCCCCCTTTGGCATTAACCCAAAAATGGGGGGCATACAACGACAACAATTAGGAAATGTAAAATCCAACATCGGGAGTCGTAGACAAAGACAATGGACCAACTTGACACCAAGGGAAAAAAATGTGGAAATCAAATCAAGGTGTGCCAAAATGTCCATTATCACAAAAAGCTCAAAAATCATCAGAAATAATATTTGGTATTTTTTTTTCATTTATTGAATAATGAAACATACTCTCCAATATTCAATATTTCTTGGTTAAATTTGTGCATGGAAAACAATTCTATATAATTATAGAAATATAATCTAATTAACCAAGTTTTTAATCGTCGAGCGACGAATTCACATTTCAAATGCATTCAACGAATATGAAAAGAAATAATGCACGACGAATAAAAGACAAAGTGAATGACGATGAACATATATATATGTAGAGACAACATGAGTACATCCAAAAAGATATCACATCGAATATATGAGGTACATCATATCAAGTGCTACATATCATCAAAAAGAAATACATCATACATCATCGACATCATCAAAATATATCAACATACATCATAACATAATATCCAACTCCGACATCCAGAAAGCACAAAAAAAATACATCAAAACGTCTCTCAACCCCAGCCTAACCCAAAACACTCTCACTAAGATATATCATCCAAAGCGCAGTGGAGAGTCCTCGGAACAGATGATCACGAGGAGGAGGCTGGATCTGCAGCGTTCGTGGGTCCAGTCGACGGAGTGGACTCAGGCTCTGCAGGGAGTAGAGGTGTCTCAACAGATGGAATCGTCGGGGCAGGAGTGGAGATCTCAGCAACAGTCTCAACATCGGGAATCTCAACAGCAGCAGGGGTCTCGACAGAAGCAGCAGCAGTGGCAGTGTCAAAAGCAGCAGGAGAGACATGAGCAGGCTCAGAAGCAGGGTCAGCAGCAGGCTCAGAAGGCTGAAGAGCTGAAGCAGTAGGCTCTGGAACACCGGTAGTGGTGCCAACACCAGGAGCAGAAGTGGAAACACCAGCAGCAGCAGCAGCAGTGGCCTCATCGCCACGGGCAAAAGAAGTGACAAGCTCGTCAAGCTCCTCATCGTCCATCTCCTCGGCCTCAGACACTGACGGAGGAAGATCAATCCCCATCATACGTGCCATACGGCAGACTACCTCCTCAGTACGAGCCAAACGGGAGTCGTGCTGACGAAGTAGGCATACGACATCGTCCAATGTAGCAGGGGAAGAGGAGGCTGCAGCAGCTGACGGAGTAGACTGGGATGCAGATGCGGTAGACCTCTGCACGTGACGAAGTGCCGCTAGAGATTTCTTCACGGCCGTCGCGTTCAGAGGCGTACCCAAAGGACGCTCATCGTCAGGAGGGAGAGGAACTCGGAAATGACGGAATACGAGAGTCAACAAGCAGGGGTATGGAATGTGCGCATACTTATTGGTCTTGCGTATACACTCGAAAGAATCCATCTTATCGAGTATTACGCGAGCCCAATTAATCTCACACCCCAAGAAAAGAGCGTAGATCAATTTCAAGAACGGCTGAGATGGGAGAGAAGAGGATCCATACTTAGGGAGGAGACACGACTTCAAAATCAGGTTATGAACCCACGCATTCGGCTTAAAAGATTTCGAAGGAATACCAATGAATGCAGAGGGGATAACCTGGAAAATCTCAGATAGAATAGACTGATCCAAGGAAGAAATGTCATCGACGGAAATGTCCGAATGGAGAAGACCACACGACGAGCAACCAAGAATCTCCCCCAAGATTTCTGCCGTGAGAACTATAGGAGTTCCCAAGACAGTCGTCTCAATGGAATGGCTGGCATCGTACTGGCCTCGAATACGATTGGCATAGAACAATTTCACGAGGCGAGGATACGGTTTGGGATTGGCCTTGGGGTCGTATCGGAGATAGTCTAGGAGGCCACTATAAGAGAGAAGATCAGCAAGGCCGAGAAAATCAGAAAACTGAACGTAATGCTCTAACAACAGTGGACAGTGCTCTATACGGTTGTACGCTGCGAGACACTGAGGTTCATCGCGGCACAACGATATGTCTACACCGCCGACTGGCATAGGAGCTTTACCCTTAGCCTTACGGGTCTTCGGAGGTGGAGTGGGTTCCCTAGTAGGCTCATCCTCTGGGATAAATTCAGAGTCGGAATCGGGAGGAGTAGCCGGAGTCTGAAGAATAGGCTTTTTGGTCTTGGATTTGCGTGGTTTAGCTATCGCAGTCCTAGGCTTCTTAGGAGGAGGCGATGATGGAGAGGCTTGGGTTGACTTGGCACGACGCTTAGGCTTCGGGGGATTCCTAGGGTCGGAAGGCCCTACGGTCATAGGAGAAGCCCCGGAAGAGGCGATAGGAATTCTAGTCTTAGCCATAGCACTACGAGCACAAGCACACGACGATAAGATCAAAAACAACCTAGAGATCACAAGCTAACAAACCCTAAAATTCGAAAAACACAAGCCCTAGGTTAGAAATTGAAACCCTAGGAGCTAGAGCTTGAAATCAAGGAGAGCAAACCCTAGAATAGGAAATAGACACCTATGAGAGGGGGTTTTACCTAGGAGGAGGAGTCGACGGCGGCGGACGGCGGCGATCGACGGAGAAACGGCCGGAAGACGAAGGGTTTCGAGTGGGGGTTTTGGGGTTTTCAGGCTGGAGCAAGTGAGAAGACCGACTAAATTAGATTTTAGTCGAATGAGATCGAGTATAAGTCGGTCTGGAAGCTAAAAGACACAAATGCCCTAACACACTTAGTCGGTCACAGTTCAAGCACTGACCGACTAGATTACGATCTAGTCGGTCGGTCAATGAGCTTGAACCGACTAAGTCGAAACAGAGGCACAGAGGGATTTTTAGGGCAAGAATTAGTCGGTCGCAGTATATTCACTGACCGACTAGTTTTCAATCTAGTCGGTCGGTAAGTGTACTGTGACCGACTAACGAAAGAAAATGATAGGAGTTAGATATAGGCTTGATCTAGTCGGTCTGAGTTCACTTGCTGACCGACTAGATGAGCATCTAGTCGGTTGACAAGTGAACTGAAACCGACTAGAAGAGTCCAAAAATTGAAATTTGATTTCTCTTCACAAACCACTTGGATGAAATATCATAACTCACTCATTAGTCATCTAAATTACCCCATAAATCGTCGAAATCTTAAATACGACATTGAAATACGAATTCGAGCAATAAATTCGAACAAATCACATAAAATTCCCAAAAATTCAATAAATCTTAGCATGAATGAAATATCGCGAAATATAATAGCATGCAAGATATTTGAATGAAATATGAATCCTATATCTCGGATTCACCCATAATCCCCAATTCTCGACGCAACCGCACAAAGGAGTCCTCCTTTAGGGGTTTCGTGAAAATATCGGCGATTTGCTTTTGGGTTTCAACGTACACTAATATGATGTCCTTTTTAGCAACATGATCATCTAAGAAATGGTGTCGGACATCTATGTGTTTCGATCGGGAATGGTGCACCGGATTCTTTGAAAGACAGATAGCACTTTGGTTATCCACCATGATAGGGCTAGTATCACAATGAATACCAAAATCATTCAATGTGTGTCTCATCCAAAGAACCTGGGCACAAGCGGCACCGGCGGCAATATATTCCGCCTCGGTGGTTGAAAGTGATACTGAATTTTGCTTCTTGGAAAACCAAGAGACAAGAGAATTTCCTAGAAAATGGCAAGTGCCACTAGTACTTTTCCTGTCGGATTTGCATCCCGCATAATCAGCGTCACTATATGAGACTAACTCATATGTGCTAGATTTCGGATAAAGTAATCCAAAATCTAAAGTGTAACTTAGATAGCGAAAAATACGTTTAACCGCTACTAAGTGAGAATCCTTAGGTTGAGACTGATAACGAGCACATATACATACGGCAAACATAATATCGGGCCTACTTGCGGTAAGATAAAGTAAACTACCTATCATACCTCGATATAGACGAATGTCTACATCTTTTCCGCCCGTATCTTTATCAAGATGCGTAGTCGTGCTCATAGGAGTCTTTTTCCCGGAGGCATTCTCCATTCCAAATCGCTTTAGCAACTCCACCGTGTACTTCGTTTGGTGGATGAAGATTGCATCATTCAATTGGCGAATTTGGAGACCTAAGAAATATTTGAGTTCGCCCATGTGGCTCATCTCAAATTGTTCCTTCATAACATTAGAAAACTCTTCGCAAAGAGCAAAGTTAGTAGCACCGAAAATGATATCATCAACATAAATTTGAACTAATAAAATATCATTATTCGCATGCTTAATAAAAAGTGTTGAATCGGCTTCACCCATTTTAAAATTCAAATCCAAAAGAAAATTCTTTAGGCGATCATACCAAGCTCGAGGAGCTTGTCTCAACCCATAAAGAGCTTTCTTTAGTTTAAAAACATGATTTGGAAATTTTTCATTTATGAAGCCCGGAGGTTAAGAAACGTAAACTTCCTCAACGACATCTCCGTTTAAAAATGCACTTTTAACATCCATTTGAAATAATTTAAAATTCTTATGGCATGCAAAAGACAATAATAATCTAATTGATTCTAATCTAGCTACCGGAGCGAAGGATTCTTCGAAATCAATACCTTCCTCTTGTCGATAGCCTTGAGCTACTAACCGAGCTTTGTTCCGGACGACGACCTGATTTTCGTCGGTTTTGTTCTTGAAGATCCACTTTGTCCCTATGACGGTGTGGTTCTTCGATGGCAATGGAACAAGCTCCCATACCTCATTCCTCTCGAATTGAATGAGCTCCTCCTCCATGGCTAAGATCCAAGCGCTATCTTCGCATGCTTCATTAATATTCTTTGGCTCTATCGATGAGGCAAAGGCACAATTTGCGAAGTGGTGAACTTGCGATCTCGTCTTGACACTATCATAGATATTGCCAATGACTTGCTCATGGGGATGGTCACGAACCGAATGAAGCCGTTTGGGAATACCTTGATCACTAGGAACATTCTCAACAACTTCATTAGTTGGGTTAGTCTCAATAGAATCAATAGAATCATTAGACTTAGAATTATCAAACGAATCACATAAAACATCCAAAGAATCATTATCATTTGAAATTCTAGTTGGAACAAATCCTTCATTAAATGAGACATGAAGCGACTCCTCGATCGTTGAGGTTCGTTTGTTGAATATCCGGTAGGCTTTGCTACGCGTAGAATATCCAACAAAAATCCCCTCATCGGATCTTGGATCGAATTTGTCCAAACTACCATATGTGTTCTTAATAAAACATTTCGAACCAAAAACACGAAAATGTTTAACTTGAGGCAACCTACCAAACAACAATTCATAACAAGTTTGTTTAGTGCCGGGCCTCAAAAGTATTCTATTAAACACATAGCAAGCGGTGTGTACCGCTTCCGCCCAAAATTGATGGCCAAGTTGGCTATCATCAAGCATAGTGCGAGCACACTCCACTAGCGTCCTATTCTTTCTCTCAACTACACCATTTTGAGGAGGTGCACGAGGGAAAGAGAAGGTGTGAGTAATACCAACTTCATCACAAAATGTCTCAAAAGACTCATTCTCAAATTCACCTCCATGATCCCTACGAATAGTGACAATGGTGGTTCCTAAGAGATTTTGTACTTTCTTAACAAAAATTGTGAAGTTTTCAAAAGCTTCATTTTTATTACACAATGAAAATACCCAAGTAAATCTTGAATAGTCATCTACGATCACAAGTCCATATCTTGCATTTCCTAAGGAAGCTACTCTAGTTGGCCCAAATAAGTCTAGATGTAATAGCTCTAGTGGCCGTTTAGTAGAGATGCTTTTCTTAGGTTTAAATGAAGATTTAGGAAGCTTGCCACGTTGACAACAATCACAAAAACTTTTCTTTTCAAAAACAAGCTTCGGAAAACCTTTAATAGAATTTAATTTCGAAAGCTTATAAAGTGTTCCAAAGTTCACATGTCCAAAGCGTCGATGCCATAAGTGTTGTTCACTTGTGTTGGCAACGAGACATTGTTCATATGACTTAGGAAGATCCAAAATATAAATGTCTTTATGACGAGTTCCGGAAAATAATACTTTATCATTATCTTTTCTTAAAATATGACACAATCCTTTCGCAAAACTAACTTTGTAACCTTTGTCACAAAGTTGGCTTATTGAAATAAGATTGTGATTTAAACCACTAACAAGATAAACATCACTAATTAATGGTTTAGAGGGGTTACCGACTTTACCAACACCTATGATGGTTCCGCTCTCGTTGCCTCCAAATACGACGCGGTTTCCATTCGCAATGGGAACCACTCCGGAGAGCAATCGAGCGTCACCCGTCATGTGTTTTGAACACCCGCTATCGAGTATCCAATTCCCTTTGGAGCTAAATTTAAATTTGTTGCTCCTCTTCTTTTTCTTTTCCTTGAGTACCTAAAGATAGAGACTTTCATATCATGGTACCCAAGGTCATTGGGTCCAAGGGATTAGACCTTTGGAAGCCAAGTCCAAGTGGACTTAGAATTCCCCACATAATTCTTACTATGCACAACATCCGAAAAATAAGCATTCATATACATTTGTTTTTCGTCCATGCTTGTGTCCTTTGGGCTCCAAATAGTGAAAATTTTGGGAGCCATCATCCTATTGGGTGCATGCATGCGACGTTGATTTCTACGTGATGCATGGTGTGGATAGGCATACGGGACATGATGGAATGGTGCACGACGAGAATTATTCATATGATGTGGTGGGTGTACATATGCATGTGTGGGAACACGTGCGTGAGGGTGTCTCACATGGTGTGCACGTGCCCGAGAATGTGTTGCATAAAAATCATCATATGTGTGAGCCGGTGGAGTATGACGTGTGTTCCTACGTGGCATGTTATTGGTGTACATGTAGGCATGCCCCTTCTTTGGAGGTCCACCCAAAGTGGGTTTCTTTCCGAAAGAGGGTGTGGACGAGGTGGAAGCACCATTGGTAGATGAACTACCAATAGAGTGTTTGCTCCCACTCGTTGAGGCTTCGGAAGTTGGCCTTACAAAAGTAGTGACCGACTTGGATGAATTTCCCATCATATACCCCAAGCCAATGTGGTGTTTGGCCGGAAGTAAATCTTTTAGGATATTATCCAAATGGCCCTTACCCTTGTTGAATCTGTTGATTCGGCCCAATGTGTCCTCATATTTCTCTTTGAGAGAACGCAAAGAAGTATCCAAAGTGGATATTTGCGATGTGAGCACATAAACACGAGATTTAAGATTCTCGTTCTCAATACTCAAAGTCGAGTTTTGAAAAGTTAAATCCGCTCTCTCATGTTCTTCCGCATCCTCAATGCTAACATGTTCAAGTTTAGATTTGAGATTCACAATCTCATTTCTTAACTCTTCAACAACGGTGTCGTTGTTGGTGATGATATTCTTAGGCGATGTTTGAATGCTAGCTAGGTCATCTTTTACCTTAGTATATCTATTTACTAACTTAGTGTATTTTGACCAAAGTTGAGAGTTAGCATTTCTAAGATCATCCATCGTTACCTCATCGCTTTCGTCATTACTATCATCGGAAGAGGAGGATCCTTGATCTTGCTCCTCTCTTGCCATGAAACACATGTGCGCTTGCTCCACGTGCTCATCGTCCGACTCACCGCTTGAAGAATCATCGGAGTCGGTGAAGGTAGCTCCGATAAGTCCCTTCTTGTTTCCTTTCGTGTACTTCTTGGACTTGTCATACTTTGGCGCCTTCCACTTCTCCTTTTGCTTATTGAGGGGACACTCCGCTTTCATGTGTCCCGGCTTATTGCACTTAAAACACAAAGGAGAGGAAGAGGCGTTAGAAGAACCAAATTTACCTTTGGTCTTGAAGTTACCTTTTCGGAAGAAACGGTTGAACTTCTTGGCCATGAGTGCCATGGATTCCAAGTCCATCTCGTTTTCCGATTCTTCATCATCGGTTGATGTGGATGTGGATGGAGCGGCTTTGAAAGCAATAGCCTTCTTCTTTGGCTCGTCTTGCTTTAGGTACGACTTCATCTTTTCTTGCAATTTGAGCTTGCTATCCTTGCGTACCTCGTACGACATTAAAGTACCCATTAGTTGAACTACGGTGTACTTATTCATGTCATTACCTTCCTCGATGGCGAAGGTGCGTTTCTCCCAAGAAGAAGGAAGTCCTTCGATAAGCTTTGAGCACTTCTCCTTTTGAGTGTAGGACTTGCCGAGGGCCTCTAACTCGTTTATTATGTCAACGAAGCGAGCGTAATATTCTTTCATCTTCTCGCCCTGTTGCATATGAAACATTTCGTAATCTTTGTTTACGACTACGAGTTTAGAGTCTCTTACCCGACTCGTCCCTTCATGTAGTATGAGGAGAGAGTTCCAAATTTGATATGCACTCTTACATGTGCATATCTTATTGAAGTCCTCGGGCTCCAATGCGCATTGCAAGGCGTTCATTGCCTTGGCATTGCTTACCTCCGCGGCGACCTCCGCGGTTGTCCATTTCTCAAAATCTTCTTCTTCGGGCTCGATGTACTCCTTCATTGTAGTCCTCCATAAAGATGCACTTCGGAGGAAGGTTTCCATCCTACATTTCCAGTACCCGTAGTTGGTACCGTTGAAGAATGGAGGCCTCGTAGAGGAATGTCCTTCCATCACCGAAGATGCTCCTTCACGGTTCCTGAAGGTGTCATAATTGGAAGGTGGACGCACGGTCTTGTTGTCGTTGGCAGACATAGCTATGTATCTGGCTCTGATACCAAATGTAATGCCCTACCAGCTACTGCACAAGTACTAGAGGGGGGGTGAATAGTACTTTAAAATAATAAGGAGTATAATTCCAAATTAAATTGCAAACAACTACCAAATCAATTTGCGGAAGCTTAAATTGAATGACAACACAAAATTAACAATGCTAACAAACGAAGTTAATGGGTTCGGATCCACCCAAGTCTCCCCGACTTGTTCCCGGTGATCCTACGTCCCAACCACCCGGATCCCCTCCGGATACTTGAGTTAGAAACCCTAACTCAAGATTTCCACTATGAATATCTTGTGAAAAACCTTCACAAGATCAAATCATACATGCAATGGCAAAGTGAATCCCACAACCCGGGATCACAAACTTCTCTCACAACCGAGAGAACCAATTAGCAATATTAAAGAGTTTAAATGAAATTAAACAATCTTACCACAAAATCCTATACCTTGAGTTTTTCTTACCCAAATGGTGAAATGAAGGATTTGAGGAAGATGAAGTCACCAAGACCTAGCACCAAGGAAATGACCAGCAATCGGTGCCTAGGAATGAGTTGGAGACTTGGATCAAGCAATAGCTTGAAGAGCTCACCAAGAACAAGCTTCTCTCTAGATCTAGAAATGAGAGAGAATGGGTTTCTTGTGAGGAAGAGAGCTTTAGATTTAAGGGAGAATGGCTATCTCTTTAGAACTCAATGAATCTCTTAATGGCAGCTCTAACCTAGATAGAAATGACCTAGGTTCGTATTTATAGGGTCCCATAAAAACAAGTTAGGTCATTCACCAACGGATAGAAATCTGTGAGACTTAGTCGGTCAAAGAACAATCACTGACCGACTAGTTCATCAACTAGTCGGTCAGTCAAACAACGTGGACCGACTAAGAGTAGATCTGAGAAGAGATAGAATTTCAGACCTAGAAATCTAGTCGGTCCAAGAAGACTGTCTGACCGACTAGTTTCACAACTAGTCGGTCAGCCAATGAACGTAGACCGACTAAGAGGCAAAATAACATAGTCTGAATGCAAAGTGACTTAGTCGGTCCAAGAACAAAAGTTGACCGACTAAATTGTCAACTAGTCGGTCACCAAATGTTCTTAGACCGACTAACGATAAACAGTAGCTTAGGTGAAATTTAGAGTGAACAGTAAGTCACAACTAGTCGGTCAAAGAAGCATCACTGACCGACTAGTTCACAAACTAGTCGGTCGGTGAGTCAACGTAGACCGACTAACTGTAAACAGAAAAGTCCAAGAAATTAAGGAATCAAACTAGTCGGTCCAAGAACAGTTGCCGACCGACTAGATCACCATCTAGTCGGTCAGTACTTGTTCTTGTACCAACTAATATGCACAATAAAGTCCGAATCGAAGCGCGACGCTTCGAGGAAGTTAGAATGAACTTGTGCAAGGATCCTAGAGCTACGAAATGAGCGTAATGAAGATATAGACGTAAGATATACTCAAGGCTTAACATTCTATATATCGAAGCTAAAAGACTATAAATAAAACCTTAATAAATGGTCTTCGAGAGCTTCGATTGAATCTTCATAACTTCCAAAGCGTCGCAAGAGCTTTAACGAAGCTTTAGGCATGAATACGAGCTTTTGGAAGTGTTGAGATGTCGCTTTGATTGTTTACGTGAATTTGGCGACGATCTCCAAAACTGCGCTCACAAATCGTTAGTTCATGGATTATTTATGTTTGCTCATCATCAAAACCAAATCCGGGGAGTCCAATATTCAACAACGGGGACTCCGTGAAGTCGCACGACCTCCTGCACGATTCACGTTATATCACTATCCAAACTAAGAAAAGGTAATAAAAACGGAGAGTAAAACAATTTTACCTCCATATATCTCCTCACTAGCGCCTCAGTGGACTGTCCCACTCGGAATGGAATAAAGTGCGCGGATTTGGTCAATCGGTCCACGATCACCCAAATCGCGTCATTCTGCTTCGGACTCCGAGGTAGTCCAGTCACGAAATCCATAGTGATGTGTTGCCATTTCCACTCCGGGATCGGAAGCGGTTGTAGCAACCCGGCCGTACGCTGATGCTCCGCCTTTACTTGCTGAAAAACCAAGCACTTGGCTACACTCCGAGCCACACTCCTCTTCATACCATGCCACCAATAATTCAGACGAAGATCCTGGTACATCTTGGTGCCACCAGGATGCACAGAATACGGCGAACTGTGTGCCTCCACCATCAACTCCTCTCTAATATCTCCAGCTGGCACACACAACCTGGCTCCAAACCTCAGCGAGCCATCCTCATGAATCAAAAAGTCAGTCCGCAGACCGGCTTCCACCTGCTCCCATATCTTCACCAGCTTCAGATCCTCAGCCTGGCCAGCCTTAATCCGATCCACGATCGTCGACTGTACCTGCATGTACATCAACGACGAAGCCTCCCCAGGAAGAACAATCTCCACACCAGACTCGCAAAAATCCTGCTGCAATCTCCACTGCGAGGTCAAAATCATCACCGCTGGAAGCCTACTCAGCGCATCAGGAACAACATTCACCTTGCCAGGGTGATACTGCGAATCAATATCATAATCCGCCATGAGCTCCAACCATCGACGCTGTCGCATGTTGAGCTCCTTCTGAGTAAAAATATACTTCAAGCTTTTGTGATCGGTGAAAATCTTCACTTTCTCACTCAGCAAGAAGTGCCTCCAAATCTTAAGAGCAAACACAACGGCAGCCAACTCCAAATCATGCGTCGGGTAATTCTTCTCATAAACCTTAAGCTGACGAGAAGCATACGCCACAACATGCCCGTGCTGATGCAACACACAACCGAGACCCTTGCCAGAAGCATCGCAAAAGATCTCAAATCCACCGCTGCGATCAGGCACAACAAGAATAGGGGCAGTCGTCAACCTCTCCCTCAGAACACCAAAAGCACTCTCACAATCACCCGACCAAACAAAAGATACATCCTTCCGCGTCAACCTGGTCATCGGCTCAGCAATACGGGAAAAGTCCTTAATGAAACGCCGATAGTAACCATCAAGACCAAGGAAACTCCGAATCTCAGACGCTGACGACGGAACAGGCCACTCTCTGATGGCCCTAATCTTCTCGGTATCCACTGAAATACCATCTCCAGTCACCACATGCCCGAGAAAAGCAACTCTGTCCAGCCAAAACTCGCACTTCGAAAACTTAGCATACAAACGATGCTTCCTCAAAATCTCCAATACCGTCCTCAAGTGCAAGGCATGCTCATCCTCCGACTTTGAATAGATCAGAATGTCGTCAATAAAGAAAACGACAAACTTATCCAAAAAGTCGTAGAAAATCAGGTTCATCAGATTCATGAAAACTGCGGGTGCATTGGTTACACCGAAAGGCATAACCACAAACTCGTAGTGTCCATACTTCATCCTGAACGCTGTCTTCGGAACATCTCCCTTCTTCACCTTCAACTGATGGTAACCACTCCTCAAATCCAATTTAGAAAACACCCTCGAACCTCCAAGCTGATCAAAGATATCATCGATGCGAGGCAACAGGTATTTATTCTTGATGGTCACCGCATTCAACTCCCGATAGTCCACGCACATGCGACGCGAACCATCCTTCTTCCTCCGACAGTCGATAGTAGCATAGAAGCTCGCAAGCCAATCCATCCCAAGAACTGCATCATAGTTGATGATGTCGTGGACAATGAAATCAGCGTAAAGCTCATGTCCACAGACCACCAACGAGCAAGAATTGCAACCACGATGCACCGAGACCACGCCATTCCCTGTAACGATATTCCAACTCTTGGGAAGAGGGGACGTCGACAAGGAATGCTTCTCCACGAAGCTCCGAGAAATAATGCACATCGATGCACCAGAGTCAAAGAGGACTCGTGCAGGAAATGTGCACACCAAAACCACACCTAACAAGCAATTAACAATCAAACCCTAGTCTAGCAAACAATCATGTTCAAGCAAACAACACAATCTAACAATTAAAACCAGCTAGAAAAGCAACAGCTAGATTAAGGATTACTTGCGATAACCTCATCCACAGCCTCGCTCTCAACAGCGGTCATCAGAAAAGCCTGCCTCCTTGGTGGAATAGCCCGCTGGAAAGCCTGCCTCTATGGAACAAGAGCTGCTCCACGTCCAGCAGGAACAGACGCTCGCTGCTGCAACGGCTGTGCTGCAACAGGTGCCCTCCGCAGCTGACTCGCATGCCGACAATCCTTCGCGACATGAGAAGCATCACCACAAACCAAACACTGGCCCAGAAACTTCCTACACTGATCCTTGATCTGGCCAGGCTTGCCGCAGAAATGGCAAGTCTTCAGAATAGGCCCTCCTGGCCTCTTGAACTGAGCTGGCTGATTAGGCTTGAAACCAGGCCTAACCACCTCCCTGGCCTGCTCCATAGGCCTCTTCCCAGCACCAGAAACATGTCCTCTCCTCTGACTTAGATTCAGCTCCTGCCTCCTCGCAGCGACCAGAACCTTCTGATAAGAGTCCAGATCAGAGGAAGACACAAAACTCTGGAGCTCCAAAGCAAGTCCCTGCAGGAACCTCTGAGCCCTCTCATTAGCATCCTGCACCATCTTCGGTGCGAACCGACTCAGCCTAGTGAACTCTTGGTGATACAGGTCCACCGTCAAGCTCCCTTGCTTCAGATCAATGAAGCGCTGCAGCATCTCATTCCTAGCAGCCTTCAGAAAGAACTCCTCATCAAACCTGGACTTAAAGGTAGTCCAAGCTATCGGCTCCACCAACATCTTCTCTTCCGCATCCCACCAGTTCCGAGCATTATCCTTAAGTTGCCTCTTCGCCAAATCAACCCATCCAGCCGGGGTGATCTTGGCCATCTTCAAATTATCCTCAATGTTCCGAATCCACTCATCGGCAGCCAGAGGACCCTCAGACCCATCAAAATATGCGGGACCCAGCTCCCGAAATTTCTTCGCTCCTGGCTCAGAGCGAGGAACATCTGGAAGCGCCTGGGCAGCTCGAGCAAGTGGAGCATTCTGGACTTGCAGGAGCACGCCTTGCTGCACTTGCATCATCTGGAGCATCATCCGCATCATCTCACCGTTGGTGGGTTCCCGCTCAGGCTCCTCATCATGAGGGAGCGCACCACTACCCCCACCACGGATGAATCGCCTTCCTGCCATCTAATGACACAGAAAACGAAGCAGATTAGACTCATAGCGTATGACTCGGACGTCGAACTTAGTTTATTGGACATTCTAATATTATTATCGTTATTCCGATAATCGCAGTTACAGAAGAGGACCTGCATGGGCCACCAACAAAACCTGTCACGCCCCGCTTCCCTAAAATGGAGGCGAGACGTGAAAAGGTCCGCACGAGAGTGGAGCTGTGAAGCCCCAAACCCGATAAGCGTCAATAAAACGTAAGCAGGTCCATGTAACCACAACGGAAAAACAATAATAACACAAGGAGAGACAGAAATAAAATTCTCATATCTCATAATTTGTCCAACATGAAAATTAAGTTTGACATCCAGAAAAGCCACCAGGCTAAAAGAAAGAGTCTAAAGGCCCAGAACAAGGCCAACAAAAGAAACAACATAACAAGGTATAGGTGCTACGCACCGACAACAAAACAGCAGTCTAAACAAAAGGATAACACAACGAAGGCACTAGGACTGGTCCCCAGTATCCACGTACTCCCCGTCAAACACAAGCTCGGGCTCGGCGTCAGCAAACACCTCGTCCTCAACAAGGTACTCAGGCTCAGGATCTAACATGTGTCACCCAAAAGAGTAAAGGGGCGCATGTCAGCAAGTCTAAAAGACTTGGGCAAGGAAACTGAAAGTAAGACAACTAGCAACCTAGCAGTTTTAGTATGCATGACATGGCAGTTATACATGAGTGCACAAGCAAGACATGGTGAACAATAAGTACAAGAGAACAATTATCGGGACAAGACAAGAGTAGCCAAGCTACTAACAATCTCAATCAATTCACTATTCACGTTTCACTGTTGTTTGTAGATGTTTACGCCTTACAGCTGAATGGTATAACATTCACGCTGATTGGCCGCTTAACACTACCCCAAACCCAGAGTTTACGCCTTACTACTGCAGTTGCTGATCGGGCAGACTCCCAGTTGATTGGCCGCTTAACTCTTACCCCCAATACCCACACGTAAACAAGCCAGGGTCCCTGTACATGAGCCCAGTAAATGAGCCAGGGTTGCCCCGCACGGGAGCTTGTTTTCTATATCACGAATCAGGAAGAATTTGGCGTAGGGGACACCTAGCCTCAATATCGAGCGTTGGGGTTAGCAACTCATTATGCTCGCTTCTGGTCACGAGCCAGGAAACACAAGTATTGTAGCGATGCTACGCAATCACGGGATCACTTAAAGAATGCAATGACATGACAATTAATTTGCGTACCGTTAATGGAATTTAAACATGACATGGCAATTGTGCAACATGATAAACGTCGGATCTAGCTTCGTTGTCAAGCTAGTTCCTAAATTTGCGCCTAGGCGAGTATCATTTCGTCGCCTAGCCTCTTTTACGCCTACAAGAAGCAAATGGCCTAAAACATGGCCTAAACCCTAAGTGGCAAGTTTCACTTGCCTAGCACCGAGGATGACGATCAACGAGGGTTCGTCCCACGGACGCTAACCTACGGGAAAGTCGCTGTTATGGAGAAACAATCAACAAACAATATTCATTTCATTAGGGTTTCATAATAACACAAATGGGTCATGCTTAAAACTAAAGAATCGAGTATTACCGTAGAGGGAACATGAGAATAACGCCGAGCAACCACGGCGACGGAAGAAACGCTCCGGGGAACCTAGGGTTCAGATCTGGGAATGATTGGAGAAGTTTGGAGAAATAGGGTTTTGGGGGATTTTGTGGATTTGATGAGATTTTGAGGAAGATGAGAGGTAGAATGTGTTAGGGGAGAGTTTGGATGATGGATTTTGGGCTTGGGATGAAGGAATAAGGGTTTGAGGTAGTAGGGGGCTCAATGGGGGAGAAACTAGGGTTTTAGGTCGTGAGGAGGAAGAAGAAAACGTTTGGGAGGGGTTTAAATAGGATGGACTGGCGGCTGCCCAGAAATTAGGGTTTTAACATAGATTAGTCGGTCAAAGAGCAACCACTGACCGACTAGTTTGGGAACTAGTCGGTCGGTTGACCAACACAGACCGACTAAGTGTAAACAGTAACTCCTGTACAGAATTAGGATTTAGATTTAGTCGGTCAATGAACAACTGCTGACCGACTAGTTTGACAACTAGTCGGTCGAGATATGAACTTAGACCGACTAAGAATGAACAGTACAGATACCAAAATTTAGATGATGTGTTAGTCGGTTAAAGAAGCATTGCCGACCGACTAGTTTGCAACCTAGTCGGTCAACCAACGTTCTTAGACCGACTAACGATAAGCAGTAACTCCTGAGAAATCTAGAAAGCCAACTAGTCGGTTCAAGAAGGATTGCCGACCGACTGGATCGTCATCTAGTCGGTCGGTGCCCCTTCTTACACCGGCTAATGAGCACCAAAAGTTCTGAAATGGAGCGCGAAGCTCCGGGATCGATTCCTAAGACTCCTAGGCTTGATCTAACAATAAGATATGACCGATACGAAGCCCGTCACGAATGACTTGCCCCAAAATCGACGATTCTAAGAAAGAAGCTAGAAAACACGACGATACGATCGAGAATGAAAGTTACGGAGACGAAAACCACATATATAGAGAAAATCCACCAAAACTCATAATATAATATAATAAATCCCGATACATGAAAACCAGTCGTTACAGTGGGTATGAAAATCCCCTCCACTCCCGGTAAAGGCGAGTGGGTGTAAACTCCACACATCACATAATCATCTCCCAACTTCACAGTCCAGGCCTCACATCCACAATTTACTCAAATCCCACCTAAAACCCGGGCTTTGCTAACTCACCCTCACTAGAGAGGATTGAGATATATCCAATTTTATAAGTTAACATCATAAGTGACACATTAGGGGTCTCAATGGCATGGATGTGCACATGTCTCGTCAGCTGTCCATCACTAAACATAGGGTCATGCACTCACATGACATGCCCTCTATCACCATACATCATCCACTCACAAACACGATGTTCCTATGCCATTCAAGCCTCTAATTTTACCAATCATCACCGTGGCCCAAGGCCAACACTAACATGTGCACGTTACTCAAGTTTTCAGATATTGCCTTTGTTGAGGCATTTCATCGAACACATGGCGGGCGTCATTCATATCATGGCAACACAATAAAATTTATATGTGCCAAGGGCATGAACATTCATTCCACCACACAACCATAATAAGCAAGAATAATGAAAGCCAATTAACCACAATTAATGAATAAGAACAATACTTAATGAATTCAGCCTGCTGAAATTGTAAGAACATCCATAACGATCAACACATTTGACTCATTTATCTTGGGAATTTGACAAAAATTTATAAATTAAAGTTGAAGATATGTCAGTTTTGGATTTGTAGATAATATTTCATGCAAAAATATGAACTATATGATTTATGGTGAATTAATTGGTAAAGTATGTCAAATATGTTTTTCAGATAGATTTCTGAGCCTGAGTTCAAAGCCAGTTTTGAGCATGTTCTAGCCAGAAATACAACATAGGAGCACTCTGATGAACTTTTAGAAAAACTCGTTATCTTTCCAACAAGACCAAGAACACAAAATTCCATGATGTGTGCAAGTCTCTAGGACTATTTTACCAAACAGTGTCAACACTGAAAATCAAACAGACATGTTGTGAAGATGGATTTATTTCTTCTAATTTCTGAATTGAAACTATATCAAAATTTATATGCTTTTGGGGTAGAACTTCAAGAGATACAAGCTCATATTTTTTTTTCGAACGTTAATTCGAGTTACAGTAACCAGAATTGAGGAAAAACAGACATCAAGATTTCTGGAATTTCAAGGAGGCAGATTTTGTGTAGAATTTCAAGTGTAATTAGTGAAATTGTTACATGGCACATGAAATTTCAATCACCCCTAATACAAATTGAGTTAACATGATATCAAAACATAATAGAATAAAACCCTAAATGGATTTCCAAGTCCAAGTTAGTATCCTACATCAAAAGCTTGTTTTTCTTCATCTCATTCTCTTTCTTTCTTCTCTTCTTTCTTCCCACTTCCAACCAATTGGTATTCTTGATTTTTGGTGAGGGAGAATTAGGGTTTCAATTGTTGGAGGAGGAGAAAAATGGGGGAGGGTGGCCGGCCATAATTAGGAAGGAAGGGGAGAAATGGAAAAGAATGGAAGAGAATGGAAAGGGAGAATAAAGAAGAGGAGAGAATGTTCACCCAAAATATCTATCTCTAGAATCCTCCAAAAGATAAGCATGCATCATTTTAAATGACTAAAATACCCCTCCATGTTCTAGGTATTTACAAGTTTGCCATTACTTTATACACCGACCATTTAAGTATGTACGCACATCAAATTTAGTCAAAAAGACCGTTTTGCCCCTGGCCTTTCTAAAAATTTACGGGGGTTGCCATTAACCCCTAACCCCTTTTACACTTACATGTCTCTTTCTACACACATCCACACACATCCATGCATGCACACATGCTTCACACACACGTCTAACACATCCCTCTTGTTTTACACCCACGACGTCATTCGCACTTCTCCCGCACTCTTCCTTGCATTCTCGTCTTTTAAACACGTGTTATAGCCTAATCCTCCTTGCACTATGCTACATACATCGATACCTACGCTTATTTGATACCTACGTGTGCCCTGTAGGTGGAAATACCACGTGTGTTCAGTATAATACACGTATAGTGGAAAATAGGGCATGACATGAATGCTTCGGGATTTATAGATCTTATCAGGTCATGAGTATATGGCTACTTATAGATCCTAAGTTAGGAGGTCTTGACTCATTAAAATCTTTGGCTATGGAAAACCCAGTGGGGAAAACCAATAGCTAAGGAAAAAGAGTGCAAGTCTCCTTCACTTCCCCTGATCGGTGGATATTACTATGGGTGGATGCTACTGGATCCAGAGTTGATGTAGTTGTCTCGTTAAAACCTTTGGCTATGGAAAACCCAATGAGAAAAATCAATAGATAAGGAAAAAGAGTACATCACAACATTAACTCCCCATGTTGTGTACAAGCTTCAGGCTTGTAAGTCTTTCAACTGTCTCATCCCAATTCCTATTACAAGTTTTCTAAAGGTACATCGAGGTAGTGCTTTAGTAAATAGATCTGCCAGGTTGTTGCAAGACTGGATCTCCTGGATGTCGATCTGGCTGTCTTCTTGTAGTTCATGCGTCAAGAAAAGTTTTGGGGAAATGTGCTTCGTCCTGTCACCTTTGATGTAGCCACCTCGTAGTTGAGCTCTACAGGCTGCATTGTCTTCATACATGGTGGTTGGTTCAAAGTCGCCCGTCTTCAGGCCGGTCGTCACCAGGATATGGTGAATGACTGAACGTAGCCAAAAGCATTCTCTGATGGCTTCATGGATCGCAATGAGTTCGGAGTGGTTGGATGAGTTTGCTGTCGAGGTCTACTTTACAGATTTCCATGATATGGCCGTTCCACCGTAGGTGAATACGAAACCAGTCTGGGACTTTGCGGTGTGAGGATCAGATCTGTATCCTGCTTTTGCAAAACCAATTAAGTTGGAGGATACGCCTTTCTGGTAGTATAGTCCTAGTTCGACTGACCCTTGGAGGTAGCACAGAAGGTGTTTCACTCCGTTCCAGTGGCGCTTTGTGGGCGCTGAACTGTATCTGGCTAGTAGGTTAACTGCGAATGCTATATTGGGACGCGTGCAGTTTGTCAGATAGAGGAGTGCTCCAATGGCACTTAGGTAAGGTACTTCAGGACCAAGTTTTTCCTCCACCTCTTCCAGCGGATGGAAGGTGTCTTTATCAACATCCTATGATCTGACGACCATTGGTGTACTCAGCGGGTGATATTTGTCCATATGTAAATTTTTCAATAATTTCTTTGTGTAGGTGGATTGATGTAATAAGATTCCTCCGCTGAGGTGTTCAATTTGTAAGCCGAGGCAGTATTTTGTTTTACCAAGGTCTTTCATCTCCAAAGTCTGTGTAAGGCTTTTGGATATCTCAGCTATCCCTTCAGGAGATCCAATGAGATTTAAATCGTCTACGTAAACGGCAATTATTACGAATCATGTTCCCTTTGCTCTTATAAAGATACAAGGGTAGACTTCATTATTTGTGAATCCTTGTTGCACAATGAATTCACTGAGTCTGTTATACCACATTCTTCCCCATTGGTTTAGACCATACAGTGATCTTTGAAGTTTGACAGAATAGACGTCCCGAGGTCTATCTGACATTTTTGCTGGCAGTTTATACCCATCCGGAAGTCCCATATTGATGTCCTTATCTATATTTCCGTATAGGGTATATAGTCACAACGTCCATGAGCTGCATATCCAGGCCTTCCGTAGCTGTTAAGCTGATTATAAATCGAAAAGTGATCGCATCCATGACCGGAGAGTATGCATCATCATAATCTATTTCTGGTCGTTGGGAAAAACCTTGTGCAACAAAGCACGCTTGGTAGCGTATGATCATATTATTTTCATTTTTCTTCCTTACGAATACCCATTTATATCCCACAGGTTTTACACCCTTTGGTAATTTTTCAAGACATGGGTATTGAAGTTGCTTAGTATATTCACTATTTCTTTTCTTTTATTCGTTCCGCGTAACGTGCATCAAGCAACATTCGCAGAAAAAAGTATAACTTGGATCGCTCCATCAAATGAGTGAGTTTCCGGTCAATGGCTCCCAAATCAGACGATCATAGGGCATTAAGCCAAGAAGGACCCCTCGGACTGTACTACTCGAGCCAACCAAGTTATTTATTAGTGACATACTTATTCATTCATTTTTCATCATTCATTTTTCTTTTCTTTTCATTCTCTCTTTTTTTTTCTTTCTTTGTAAGCAACTCAACACCCATTTTTTTTCTTTATTTATTAGTAATTTTCATGAATAGCATGTTAACGGCAATTCCATGAAGGAAAAATAATTAATCAGGCCATAAACAATTTTTAGAACACAATTAATGTATAATCATCCGCATTTGAGGCATATGAATGAGTTTTAAAATGATGAGGTTTGGTGGTTTATTCTTCTCAAAAAAAATCCTAAGGTCTCATACACACCCCCCAACTAAAGATGGACATTGTCCTCAATGTCGGAAGAGGTACGAGTTTATTCAAGCAAGCAACTTAGAAAGCATATAAAAACTACACTACTGGAAAGAACACACTGTGATCAAATGGCGGATCCCGAATCTTTAATTGTGGAGGAAGTTGTTCAATTTGCTCTTTGCGCTCCTCGGCGATTATTCTTCCTCCAGAAATTAATTTGGACCCCAGCAACACAACTCCAAGCATCTCTATAAGCTGTTTGTCAATGTCCTGCGAGAGACGAGTTATGTCAGTCCAAATTAATTTAAGATTCTTCGCAATAAAAATATTCCAAATATAGTCATCAAAATAAGTGAAAGAAATTAAAGCAAGTTGACGACTACTCCCTGAAAGGTTTGCACTACTCTCTGTACGATGCTCGATCAATGGAGAGAGGGATAAATGATGTTGGGACAAAACTGGAAGAGGGAATGGTTCTGGCTCCATGGCGATAATCTCAAAACCTTTGTCCCTAGCTGTCTCCTCCTCTCGTTCATCCAAAATTGCTAGCTCGTCCTCTCTTTTGCACACACTTCCTGCCATGTGGATATTTATATTCGTGTCCTCGCTCGGTATTCCTGCAATAGAAGATGAACTCGTATTAGATTCTTGAAATCGAGTTTCAAAAGCATTACCTTCTTCTAAGCTAGCGGCAATCAAATTAAGATTTTCAATCGAATTTTGAATCTGCCGACTCCGAGCAAGGAAATTCTCCTGGAATTGATGGGATGTGGCCTCCTGTGTCTGAATAGTCAGGTAAGCGTCCTCTCTCAAGGATTGCAAAGGTACGTCTACGCTTTGCTCTTCTTGATCAAGGCACGAAGGCTCCGTTGAATCGCTCTCTGAAGTCTCTTCCACGGTTTCTTCGTTTTCTTGCAGAGACTCCATGTACTCCCACGCCACTGTCGGCGTCATGCTTCCCAATAATTCCTGCAGCTGGGGTTGTAGTCCTTCTAGGAAGAATTCCATAAGCTCTTCATTTGTGAAACCATGCTGCGGATAGCTCGATACGATATTTGTGAACCTTCTCCAGGCCTGAAAGAAAGTTTCACAATCAGTTTGATTAAAATTTACAATCTTGAGCTTTTCCATCCTATGTTTGTGTGCATTAGCATATCGTGCATCATGAAGAGTGCTTGTGCAATAGAAGTTCATATATTCCATTTTGCAATAAAATAAAATAAAATAATAAAAAAAAAGTTTATGTACAGTAAAGTGGAAAGATCTCACCGAAGGTCCTCTAAATGAAATAAACCGTAGTCGCTAACCATTCCTCCCCGGCAACGGCGCCAAAAACTTGGTGGGACCGAAAAGGTGCTCTCTCTCAAGTGCAAGAGTCCGTACAAGTAGTAAAACCTGGGAGTCCAGGTGTCGAATCCACGGGAAGAAATCTGTTGCAACCACAGTTCAAATCAAATAGAAATCTATCGGAAAGAAACTAAACACTTCAACAAGGGTGACGGTGACGGTGATGTGAACACGTGAACAAAATAAACATAGAAAATCGTGTAAGAAAATATCTATAAAGAGTATGCACATGGTATGGGTTCGTTAGGATCAACGATTCGTATTAATTTGGTTGATGAATATATCACAATGAATTCTCTTTTTGTGAGCAATTCACCGGGAAAAATATCCAATATAACTCAATGAATTCTCCTTTTGGGAGCAATTCATCGGAAGATGCCCTTTTGGGGGTTCAAACACGATATTCAAAAAGATCGTCGCTAAAGCTATAATACGATATGAAACTCTCTTTTGGAGAGATCAAAACTACGGTATGAAACTCCCTTTTGGGGAGATCAAAACTCACCCTTTTGGGGCGATCATCAACTAAATTAATTCTTTTGGAATCTAAAAAAGTCGATTTACGAACAACGATTACAATTTTAGGGACGTTTTACGATTTAGCTCAAGGAATTTCAACCAAATAAACACAAATAATATCCCCTAACTACTTCATACCAAGCACAAATAAGTTCTAGCTACTCATAGTTTCAGAATAAACAAGATCCATAGCCAAATACATTGAATTCATAGCAAAATACAATAGAAAACACCAAAATACGGGATAGAAGTTGAAGAAAGTATCACCAATTCTCCTTGAAAAGACTCCAAACTCTCTGGAAATAATAAAACAAGCCTCTGGAATTTTACAGAATTTTTCAGGGGGAGAATACGGCTTCTAGAGCCTCCAATACGCCCAAAATACGCCCCAAACTGCTTGAATACGCTCAAAAACCCCTAAATACGCTTATATAATAGGCATTGCGGGTTTAATAGCCTTAACGGGTTCAATATCCGCGCCCGAACCAATCTTAGCCGCTGATCTGGAGCGGGGCAAATATTGACCGTTCGATCAAGCGGGATCGCACCTCCGCTTGACGCGTGGCGCTGTAAAAATCGCGCTCTCCGAATTCGTTCGCCCGCGTGTTGGTAGCCGTTGGATGCATGATCGAACGGCTCTAAGCTCGCCACGTCGCCCAGCAGATCGCTGCTTCTTCGCGTTCGCTGCGGATCGAGTCCGCTTCGATATTCGCCGTTGGATCTGCATCGTGTGGCTCCCAAGAGGCCACGTCGCCACATCGATTTCGAAAGCGGGTTGATTGAGAGCCGTTCGATGTGGCAGGGCAGCGTTAGATCGCTGCCGCGTGTCCCCCCCGATTTCGCGAGGCGGGGTGATTTGAGGCCGTTCGATTGGGATCGTGCGGCGATGTAAAGGCCACGTCGCCCTTGCGTTGCTGCTCTTCGAGATCGAATCGGGGACGATCTCGGGCCGTCGGATTTGAATCCGTTGGTCAAAAGTTGGGCCACGTCTCCCGAGTCGCTGGGCCGTTGGATCGCGCGGGGGTCAACGGATTGCTGCCACGTGTCATGCGCTGGTTGGTCCTCAACCGTATATTCGTATTTTCGAGCGTATTTCCCAATTTAAATTGTATTCTGCATTCAAAAATACACAGTAATTAGCACAGATCTCAGAAAAATACAAATAAATAGTCGTTGGAATCGTGAGATCGAGACCAAGCTATGAAAAATATAAAATGTGCAGAATTACATCGTTAAATGCTGTTTTGTGCTCAAATAGTGTGTTTTCTCTAATAAATAAATGTGTAGAAAATACGTATGAATTAGAGAACAATGTAGCATCACATGAGCACAAAATAGGGCTAAATGGGGGGTTAAATATGTAATATTGAACCCGAATCACACCCCCCAACTAGCGATTTGCTAGTCTCTAGCAAAAAGAGCGATAAATACGGATGAGTAATAAAACAATAAGTTCTTTCAAATCGCTCATGGCATGGCTCAATAATACGTATTCCAACATGATCTTGACCATCAATATACACATCCATGAACAAAATCAACCATATGAAATTTTCTCTAATTTAGTATGAATAAATAACGTGCAAGCATCGTTTTGCGCAAGCGAAAGTATAGCACGTCGTTATATCCTAGTTTTCTTGTTTCCAAGGAATTGGCCTATCAAAATAATATTTCAAGACATGGGTATTGAAGTTGCTTAGTATATTCACCATTTCTTTTCTTTTATTCGTTCCGCGTAACGCGCATCAAGCAACATTCGCAGAAAAAAGTATAACTTGGATCGCTCCATCAAATGAGTGAGTTTCCGGTCAATGGCTCCCAAATCAGACGATCATAGGGCATTAGGCCAAGAAGGACCCCTCGGACTGTACTACTCGAGCCAACCAAGTTATTTATTAGTGACATACTTATTCATTCATTTTTCATCATTCATTTTTCTTTTCTTTTCATTCTCTCTTTTTTTTCTTTCTTTGTAAGCAACTCAACACCCTTTTTTTTTCAAACATAAACATTAACGACCATGGCCAAATTCCTCTTCAACTTGAAAACTATTCTAATGAATCGTGTATACTTAAGCTTTTTCATCACATTAGCATGCATGAGATAAATTCAAACTATTTCGAGATATTAATCATGGAAATTGAAAATTTTCATGAATAGCATGTTAACGGCAATTCCATGAAGGAAAAATAATTAATCAGGCCATAAACAATTTTTAGAACACAATTAATGTATAATCATCCGCATTTGAGGCATATGAATGAGTTTTAAAATGATGAGGTTTGGTGGTTTATTCTTCTCAAAAAAAAATCCTAAGGTCTCATACACACCCCCCAACTAAAGATGGACATTGTCCTCAATGTCGGAAGAGGTACGAGTTTATTCAAGCAAGCAACTTAGAAAGCATATAAAAACTACACTACTGGAAAGAACACACCGTGATCAAATGGCGGATCCCGAATCTTTAATTGTGGAGGAAGTTGTTCAATTTGCTCTTTGCGCTCCTCGGCGATTATTCTTCCTCCAGAAATTAATTTGGACCCCAGCAACACAACTCCAAGCATCTCTATAAGCTGTTTGTCAATGTCCTGCGAGAGACGAGTTATGTCAGTCCAAATTAATTTAAGATTCTTCGCAATAAAAATATTCCAAATATAGTCATCAAAATAAGTGAAAGAAATTAAAGCAAGTTGACGACTACTCCCTGAAAGGTTTGCACTACTCTCTGTACGATGCTCGATCAATGGAGAGAGGGATAAATGATGTTGGGACAAAACTGGAAGAGGGAATGGTTCTGGCTCCATGGCGATAATCTCAAAACCTTTGTCCCTAGCTGTCTCCTCCTCTCGTTCATCCAAAATTGCTAGCTCGTCCTCTCTTTTGCACACACTTCCTGCCATGTGGATATTTATATTCGTGTCCTCGCTCGGTATTCCTGCAATAGAAGATGAACTCGTATTAGATTCTTGAAATCGAGTTTCAAAAGCATTACCTTCTTCTAAGCTAGCGGCAATCAAATTAAGATTTTCAATCGAATTTTGAATCTGCCGACTCCGAGCAAGGAAATTCTCCTGGAATTGATGGGATGTGGCCTCCTGTGTCTGAATAGTCAGGTAAGCGTCCTCTCTCAAGGATTGCAAAGGTACGTCTACGCTTTGCTCTTCTTGATCAAGGCACGAAGGCTCCGTTGAATCGCTCTCTGAAGTCTCTTCCACGGTTTCTTCGTTTTCTTGCAGAGACTCCATGTACTCCCACGCCACTGTCGGCGTCATGCTTCCCAATAATTCCTGCAGCTGGGGTTGTAGTCCTTCTAGGAAGAATTCCATAAGCTCTTCATTTGTGAAACCATGCTGCGGATAGCTCGATACGATATTTGTGAACCTTCTCCAGGCCTGAAAGAAAGTTTCACAATCAGTTTGATTAAAATTTACAATCTTGAGCTTTTCCATCCTATGTTTGTGTGCATTAGCATATCGTGCATCATGAAGAGTGCTTGTGCAATAGAAGTTCATATATTCCATTTTGCAATAAAATAAAATAAAATAATAAAAAAAAAGTTTATGTACAGTAAAGTGGAAAGATCTCACCGAAGGTCCTCTAAATGAAATAAACCGTAGTCGCTAACCATTCCTCCCCGGCAACGGCGCCAAAAACTTGGTGGGACCGAAAAGGTGCTCTCTCTCAAGTGCAAGAGTCCGTACAAGTAGTAAAACCTGGGAGTCCAGGTGTCGAATCCACGGGAAGAAATCTGTTGCAACCACAGTTCAAATCAAATAGAAATCTATCGGAAAGAAACTAAACACTTCAACAAGGGTGACGGTGACGGTGATGTGAACACGTGAACAAAATAAACATAGAAAATCGTGTAAGAAAATATCTATAAAGAGTATGCACATGGTATGGGTTCGTTAGGATCAACGATTCGTATTAATTTGGTTGATGAATATATCACAATGAATTCTCTTTTTGTGAGCAATTCACCGGGAAAAATATCCAATATAACTCAATGAATTCTCCTTTTGGGAGCAATTCATCGGAAGATGCCCTTTTGGGGGTTCAAACACGATATTCAAAAAGATCGTCGCTAAAGCT
This sequence comes from Scilla litardierei, assembly GCA_030789695.1. NCBI lineage: Eukaryota > Viridiplantae > Streptophyta > Magnoliopsida > Asparagales > Asparagaceae > Scilla > Scilla litardierei. The sequence goes on along the minus strand of CM061137.1, from coordinate 8,465,517 downwards.
ATAATACGATATGAAACTCTCTTTTGGAGAGATCAAAACTACGGTATGAAACTCCCTTTTGGTGAGATCAAAACTCACCCTTTTGGGGCGATCATCAACTAAATTAATTCTTTTGGAATCTAAAAAAGTCGATTTACGAACAACGATTACAATTTTAGCGACGTTTTACGATTTAGCTCAAGGAATTTCAACCAAATAAACACGAATAATATCCCCTAACTACTTCATACCAAGCACAAATAAGTTCTAGCTACTCATAGTTTCAGAATAAACAAGATCCATAGCCAAATACATTGAATTCATAGCAAAATACAATAGAAAACACCAAAATACGGGATAGAAGTTGAAGAAAGTATCACCAATTCTCCTTGAAAAGACTCCAAACTCTCTGGAAATAATAAAACAAGCCTCTGGAATTTTACAGAATTTTTCAGGGGGAGAATACGGCTTCTAGAGCCTCCAATACGCCCAAAATACGCCCCAAACTGCTTGAATACGCTCAAAAAACCCTAAATACGCTTATATAATAGGCATTGCGGGTTTAATAGCCTTAACGGGTTCAATATCCGTGCCCGAACCAATCTTAGCCGCTGATCTGGAGCGGGGCAAATATTGACCGTTCGATCAAGCGGGATCGCACCTCCGCTCGACGCGTGGCGCTGTAAAAATCGCGCTCTCCGAATTCGTTCGCCCGCGTGTTGGTAGCCGTTGGATGCATGATCGAACGGCTCTAAGCTTGCCACGTCGCCCAGCAGATCGCCGCTTCTTCGCGTTCGCTGCGGATCGAGTCCGCTTCGATATCCGCCGTTGGATCTGCATCGTGTGGCTCCCAAGAGGCCACGTCGCCACATCGATTTCGAAAGCGGTTTGATTGAGAGCCGTTCGATGTGGCGGGGCAGCGTTAGATCGCTGCCGCGTGTCCCCCCAGATTTCGCGAGGCGGTGTGATTTGAGGCCGTTCGATTGGGATCGTGCGGCGATGTAAAGGCCACGTCGCCCTTGCGTTGCTGCTCTTCGAGATCGAATCGGGGACGATCTCGGGCCGTCGGATTTGAATCCGTTGGTCAAAAGTTGGGCCACGTCTCCCGAGTCGCTGGGCCGCTGGATCGCGCGGGGGTCAACGGATTGCTGCCACGTGTCATGCGCTGGTTGGTCCTCAACCGTATATTCGTATTTTCGAGCGTATTTCCCAATTTAAATTGTATTCTGCATTCAAAAATACACAGTAATTAGCACAGATCTCAGAAAAATACAAATAAATAGTCGTTAGAATCGTGAGATCGAGACCAAGCTATGAAAAATATAAAATGTGCAGAATTACATCGTTAAATGCTGTTTTGTGCTCAAATAGTGTGTTTTCTCTAATAAATAAATGTGTAGAAAATACGTATGAATTAGAGAACAATGTAGCATCACATGAGCACAAAATAGGGCTAAATGGGGTGTTAAATATGTAATATTGAACCCGAATCAGACTACAGGTCCAAAAACTTTGCGTTTCGAGAGTGAGTCCAGCTCTACTCCTGTTGCCTCGTTCCATTTTGGTCAATCCTCTCTGCGTTCACATTCTGCTAGAGAGCGTGAATCGATATCATCGTCATATTCAGTGACGTGATAATCAATAACGAACGCGAATTCGTCATCGATGATTATGCTTTTTCTATCTAGTACCTCCACAGTACATACATAATTTAATGATATTTCTCCTATATTTTCCTCTTCAGGGGTTTTTAGGAGGGGAGAGGTGTTTGGGCTGAGCTCAACATCCTATGGTGGTATCGTTTTAGTTTCTCCCAAAGTTTTCCTCTTTCGAGGAAGTTTATCCTTGGAGCCTGGGGGTCGTCCTCTCTTTTGTTGAGGTACGACCGCTTCTGCTGCAGGTGGATTGCATCTATATTTGGGTATGCCAATCCTAGCTGGTGTGTTTGCAGCAGGGACGTGTGATCTGACGACCTTCTGGATGTCAGTGAATTTGTCCTATAGTATGTGAACTGTATTCTGTATTTGGAGGATCTTTAGGATCTCATCATCACATTGGTTTGTATGCGGATCAAAGTGGGATAAGGTTTTTGTATTCTATGAAATGGTCTTTAAAGCTTCAGGCTTCTTAGTGTCCATGCCTAGTTTGGGAAAGTTATTCTCGTCAAATTCACAGTCTTTTAGACGTGCCTTAAAAGCGTCCCCCGTTAGGGGTTCCAGGTATCTAATGGTCGATGGTGAGTCGAACCCTATGTATATACCTAGGCGACATTGGGGACCCATCTTGGTCATCTGTGGTGGTGCGATGGGGATATAGACTGCACATCCAAATGTCCTTAAATGAGAGATATTTTGTGGAGTTCCATAACAAGTTGCATTGGTGAATAAGATTGACTACCAGATGGTCGTAATCTTATTAGCGATGCAGCATGCAAAATTGCTTGTCCCCGTGTAGTCACAGCCAACTGGGATTGCATTAGCAATGGACGAGCAATCCATTGTAGTCTCTTTATAAGAGATTCAGGTAATCTGTTCTGGGTGTGAACATGTTCTATATGATGTTCAACTTCAATGACAGTTTCTTGGCAGTAGTCTAGAAAGATTTGTGATGTAAATTCCCCAGCGTTATCCAGACGTAATTTCTTAATTTGGTTATCTGAAACTGTGCCTGCAACTTAATGATTTGTGCCAGTAGATTTGCAAAGGCTACGTTGCGGATGCACAGTATGCACACATATGACCATTTGGAAGATGCGTCTATCAGTACCATAAAGTACCGGAATGGGCCACTTGAGGGGTGAATAGGCCCATAAATGTCTCCATGTATTCTCTCTAGGAAGCTGGAAGACTCTGAGTCCACTTTTGGTGGAGATGGTCTCGTAATCAATTTACCTTTTGAACAAGTGGGACAAGGAAATTCACCCTTTCAAAGTAACTTCGGGTTCTTCAGATTAATTCCATGAGATTGGGATATGATGCGTTGCATCATTGCCGATCCGGGGTGTCCTAGTCTATTATTCCAGAGTTGGAATTCTGGTTGATTTTTGCACTTCTGATGCTCAATTGTATTGGCTTCCATTGCTCGTATAGTTGTATGGCAGAGACCCGACGGGAGTCCCTCGAAACGCTCAACGAAGATTTTAGCACCGTTTATATGAGCCGTTACATACAAGTAGTCTTTGTTATGTTTGTTCACCGTTTCTAGGCGGTATCCGTTTAAACAGATGTCTCTGAAACTTAGTAAGTTTCTGTGCGAGCTTGGAGAGAAAAGACCATCTTTTATAAAAATTTGTGTTTTATTGGGAAGCAAAAAGTTTGCTTCCCATGAACCTTCTATTATACTTGATGGACCAGAAATAGTATTTATGGTGCCATCGTATTGGTTGATGCTTTGAAAGAAGCAAATATCTTGAAGGATCGTGTACGTAGAAGCATTGTGCACTAGTATTTATTATCCATCTATAGCAAGAAAGAAAAAGCATAGCAGTATAAGGCTCAAAACAAGTAACTGTCATCCAAAGTCTGAAAATTGAACTAACATGCTTGATAGAAATAAACAACCAGAAATGAAATTGTTTTTCCACATACATCAAAAATGCAGAAATAGATAAGGCATCAGTCTAACAGGTCATCGGCCGAGAAGTCCTCGACGATGTACCTAATTGGAGCCAGGTCTTCTTTTTCCACCAGGTTTGTTTCAGCAGACTTCTGGCTAGCTTGGTACAAATCCTGGAGGTGACGCGGAGTGTGAGACAGTTTCTGGACTAGTGTCCAGTCATGCCACAGCTGTGGCATTTATCTTCCCAATCTTTCTTGGGGCAAATGTCTGGCCGTTGTCTTTCCTCTTCCACACATTTTTCCTCTTTCCCTCATTGTTGGTCTTTGGAGGGGGTCCTCTAGCCTGCTTCTTCAATGTCTTTCCCTTCCAGGGTTTGCCTTTGAATTTATTCTTCTTCTTCTGGGAGGAGATATTGTGCGCTTCAGGCGCAGGTGCCGTGCCAGCAGGGCGCAAGTTATGGGTGGCCATCAAGAGGTCTCTATTCTGTTCTGCCATCAGAAGGCATAAGAGAAGTTCAGAGTATTTCGTGAATTTTCGTTCACGATACTGTTGCATGAGGATAACATCTTTCTCGTGGAAGGATGCATAAGTTTTCTCCAGCATGTGTTCCTCCGTCAATTTTCACCACACAACTTCAGGCGTGAGGTGATGCTGAATAATGCCGAGTTGTACTCAGCAATGGACTTAAAGTTCTGTAGACGACGGTTCTCCCATTCATATCGCGCTCGAGGAAGGATAACATCTTTTTGATATTTGTATCGATCCTCGAGGGCGGTCCATAACTCGTATGAGTCTTCCACTGTGAGATACTCAGCCTTCAGGGTCCGATCGATATGGCGTCTGATATAGATAATTGCTTTCGCCTTATTTATGTCAGAAATCGTATCGCCTACAGTAATGGCATGACTCAATCCCTATGAGCGTAAGTGGAATTTGATATCCAACTACCAGCTCAAATAGTTCTTACTTGTTGCATCCAATACGTCGAAGTCGACGCTCGCTATCTTTGCCATTTATCTAAGCATGTCAAACATGCAGTAATTAAATATTTGAAAAAAATAATTATGCATTTCAGACACATATATTTGTTGTGTGGATCAGCTAGTCACCATTATAAAGTACAAAATAAAGTCCATTTACAGTCCCATTTAAAAAGAAAATACAACTCTAGAACCCTCATGGGGCCCCTCTTCTTTCGGAAGTAGATCTTCATTACCGTGGGACGTGCGCCAGACTTCGAAATTTATACATTTTAATCCTCACTACAATTTCCCTCAAAAGAAAAAATGAGAGAAAAATAAATGGTGACAAATAGCCGATCCAAAACCACAACCAAATATTAACATTCGTCGCAGAGACATCAATAATGTAGCAGGCATTTAATTATTTATCACAGGCATGTAGTATGTGTAAACGCAATTTCATGCTACACGCAATGAAAATATACAACATCCCATGCATTTATAATGGAGTAAAATATTTTCCTTTAATAATTAATCGGACCACGTGGAAACGTCATATCCCGTTATGTTAGCTGACTAACGAGAGAATGGTCGCATGATCCTCATAATTATTAAACGTAAAAAAATATCAATTAATCCAAAAAACGCGATTAGTGATGGTTTACACATATGATGAATCAGATTTATTTGGAAAAAAATCGACCGTAAATCCAATTAATTTCTGAAAATAGCCTTTTATGAAAAAAAAAAACGTTGCGACGAGGCCCACGTGAGAAATGCACGTGCGCATGCGTCAGGCTTGCAGCGGCGGAGTGCGCGCATACACGCGACGGCGGGCCGCGCGTCAGGCGCTGGGGGGCGCGTCAGGCTCGGCCGCTGGTCGCTGGCCGCGCGGCGCCCGGCGGCGGGTCGTGCGTCAGGGGCGGCCGCTGGCCGCGGCGGGTCACGCGTCAGGCGCAGCCGTTGGCCGCGTTTCGAACGGCGGTGGGCCGCGCGCCAGGCGAGGCGGCGGGCAGTGCTTCGTGCGGTGCGTGCGCGTCGACCGTGCGCGGGGGGTGTAAAGTCCTCTAGATTCGATTTTTATTTAAAAAACAAAATTTTTAATCTTTGAATCAACGTTTTACCGTAAAAATATGATTTTTAGCGTGAAAAAGTTGATTTTTCATCCAAAAATGATATGAAAACTTTTTTCTGAAAAGAGATCTATATTTAAAATGTGATTTTTCATTCAGATCTAAACAAAAGAGATCGATCTAGTTTAAAAGAAATCACAGATCCATTATCATGCGCATGAAAAATTTAGATCTAGGGGGATAAAGATTACATCTAGATCTTACCCTCCGGATCTAGCGACGTTTGGTAAAGGAAGCCCTTTCACGTGGCGATTCGTCCGTTGGCAGAGGTTCGGCTCAGCTGTGAGCGTGCTGATAACGTGTTATAAGAGTGCCGGTTACTGAATCCGTAGCACTCTATTTATAGAAAATAATTACATAACATAATGGATGGATACCGTAAATCTTATTGGGCTCCACTTGGGCCTACAAAAGCCCGTTCATAACAAATTGAGCATTTTTAGAAAAAATGATGTATTTGTTACGAATCAACCGTTTGGGGAGGAGCCCCCAACTCTTTATTTATGGGAAATGGGGAGAATACAAGATGTGTTTACAATGATATGGGCCTATTTCTAGGATAGCCCAGAATCTCAACCGACCCGGTTAAATAACCGTTCACAATACTCCCCCTAATCCAGCTATAGGTGTGGACTCTGCTCGTGAATACTTCAGGATTCCGAGCGTAGGATAGTCTCACATGGGGTGGATACTTCAGGATCCTGAGTTGGTGAGATTTGCCTCATTAAAACCTTTAGCTATGGAAAACCCAATGGGAAAAGCCATAGTTAAGAAAAAAGAGTACAAACTTTGCCAAACTCCCCCTGATCTGTACAAGCCCTCAAGCTTGCAGATCTCTTAGGCGTCTCATTCCAATCATATGTACAAGCTTCCTAAAAGTGGCAGTAGGAAGGGCTTTAGTAAACAAATCTGCCAAATTGTCACAAGATTGCACTGGTCTGATGTCGATCTTGTCATCTCTCTGTAGCTCGTGCGTCCAGAAGAAGTTTGGTGAAATGTGCTTCGTTCTGTCACCTTTGATGAAGCCACCTCGTAACTGAGCTATGTAAGCAGCATTGTCCTCAAACATTGTAGTAGGCTCGAAATCTCCAGTCTTCAGTCCGGTCGTAGAAAGGATGTGGTGGACAACAGAGCGTAGCCATACGCATTCTCTGCTTGCTTCATGGATGGCAATGATCTCAGAGTGATTGGATGATGTCGCCGTCAAGGTTTGCTTGATGGATCTCCAGGAAATGGCTGTCCCTCCGTAGGTAAACACGTACCCAGTCTGTGACTTTGCTTTGTGGGGATCAGACAAGTAGCCTGCATCAGCATAACCTGCAAGTGTAGAGGATATTCCATTTTTGTAGAAGAGTCCCAAATCTGTAGACCCTTGGAGGTAGCGCAGAAGGTGCTTAACCCCGGTCCAGTGGCACTTTGTGGGCACTGCACTGTATCTGGCTAGCAAATTTACTGCGAACGCTATGTCGGGATGCGTGCAGTTTGCCAGATATAGTAGTGCTCCGATGACACTCAGATATGGAACTTCTGGACCAAGTATATCCTCCCCCTCTTCCAGCGGCCGGAAGGGGTCTTTATATTCATCCAGGGATCGTACCACCATAGGTGTACTTAGTGGATGACATTGGTCCATATGGAATCTTTACAACATTTTCTTCGTATATGTGGTTTGATGTAGTAGGATTCCATCTTTTAGATGTTCAATCTGTAAGCCAAGGCAGAATTTTGTTTTGCCTAGGTCTTTCATTTCAAATTCTTTTGTTAGGCTTACAGATATCTCAGTGATCTCTTCAGGAGATCCTATGAGATTCAGGTCGTCTACGTAGACAGCAATTATTACGAATCTTTTTCCCTTTATTCTTATGAAGATACAAGGGCAGACTTCATTGTTTGTGAATCCTTGTTGAACAAGGAACTCACTGAGTCTGTTATACCACATTCTTCCTGATTGTTTGAGACCATACAATGATCTTTGTAGCTTAACAGAATAGACGTCCCGAGGTCTATCTTTCAGTTCAGCAGGCATTGAAAAGCCATCAGGAAGTTTCATGTATATCTCCTTGTCGAGATTGTCGTATAGATATGCAGTCATAACATCCATTAGCTGCATATCTAGGCCTTCCTTTGCTGTTAAGCTTATCAGGAATCTGAAAGTGATCGCATCCATGACCGGGGAGTATGTTTCGTCATAGTCTATTCTTGGTCTTTGGGAAAATCCCTGTGCTACAAGTCTAGCTTTGTAGCGTGCGATCTCATTATTTTTGTTTCTTTTTCTGACGAATACCCATTTATATCCCACAGGTTTGACACCGGTAGGTGTCTGGACTATTTGCCCAAATACTTTTCGTTTCTGAAGCGAGTCCAGCTCGGCTTCTATTGCCTGATTCCACTTTGGCCAGTCATTTCTACGTTTGCATTCAGCAACGGAATGTGGTTCATAATCATCGTTGCTTCCGACGACGTGAATGGCAATGTGAAACGCGAAGTCATCGTCGACGACTGTACTCTTTCTGTGCAATACCTCCCATGTACGTACATAATTCAATGATATTTCAGTTTCTCCCGGCAGTTCCTCTGCAGTGGATTCCGGGAGGGGAGAGGGTATGGATACGAGCTCGTTTCTCTGTGGGGGTATCGTCCTAAGGTCTCCGGATATTTTTCTTTTTCTTGGATTGTTATCCTTGGAGCCTGGTGGTCTGCCTCTTTTCTGTTAAGGTGCAGCCACTTCTGCTGCTGGTAGATTGCATCCATCCTTTGGGATGTCAATCCTAGCTGGAGTATTTGCAGCAGGGATATATGATCTGACAATCTTCTGGTTGTCAGTAAACGAATCCGGTAATCTATGGACTGTGTTCTGGATGTGTAAGATCTTTCGGATCTCATCATCACATTGTTTTGTTACCGGATCGTAGTGGGTCAGACTTTTTGTATCCCACGTCAACATTTGCCTTGCGCTAGACTTTTCAATGTCTAGGCCCATTTTGGGGAAATACGTCTCATCAAAGTCGCAGTCTTCAAGGCGTGCCTTAAAAGCGTCCCCCGTTTAGGGTTCTAGGTATCTTATAATGGAGGGTGAGTCAAACCCTACATAAATACCTAGGCGACGTTGAGGGCCCATCTTGGTCCTCTGGGGTGGTGCAATGGGGATATAAATTGCGCAGCCGAAGATTCTCAAGTGAGAAATGTTCGGCGGCGTTCCATATGCTAGTTGCATTGGAGATAGACTTTGACCTCCTGATGGTCTTATTTTTATTAGTGATGCAGCATGCAAGATTGCATGTCCCCATGCATCCACCGGTAATTGGGATTTCATTCGCAATGGACGTGCAATCCATTGGAGTCTTTTAATTAGCGAGTCAGCTAACCCGTTCTGGGTGTGAACATGCGACACTGGATGTTCAATTTCAATTCATGTTGCCAGGTAATATTCTTGAAATGACTGAGAGGTAAATTCCCCCGCATTGTCCAGACGTATTTTCTTAATTTGGTTGTCTGGAAAATGCGCCCGCAATTTTATTATTTGTGCCAAAAGCTTTGGAAAAGCTAAGTTGCGGATTGAAAGCAGACACACATACGCGTATTTCGAAGATGCATCAATCAGTATCATAAAGTACCGAAAGGGCCCACTAGGGGATGGATAGGTCCACATATGTCTCCATGTATTCTTTCAAGGAAGCTAGGAGACTCGATATCCACTTTAAGTGGTGATGGCCTTGTTATTAATTTTCCCTTAAAGCAGGGTACACAAGGAAATTCTCCCTTCTGAAGAATCTTCTGGTTCTTCAGATTATGCCCGCGTGATTGTGATATAATGCGGTGCATCATCACAGATCCGGGGTGGCCAAGGCTATCGTGCCAAAGTAAGAATTTGGCCGATGTCGGGCACTTCAAGTGCTCAGTCAGGTTTGCTTCCTCTCTCCGAATTTTTATATGGTAAAGGCCTGATGAGAGGCTCTCAAAACGTTCAAGTATGGTTTTAACTCCATTTTCTTAAGAAGTTACATACAATAATTCATTTTCTTTTACATTTGCTGTTTCCAAGTGTAATCCGTTAAGACGGATATCTTTGAAACTTTGTAAGTTTCGCTTGGAGTTCGGAGAGTAGAGTGCATCTTTAATTTTTATTTCTGTTCCATTGGGGAGCAACAAGGTTGCATTCCCAGAACCTTCAATTATGTTCGTTGGCCCTGAAATTGTGTTTACAGGGCTCTTATACAGAGTAATGCTATGGAAATAGCATTTGTGCTGAAGGATCGTATGTGTCGACGCGCTGTCTACTACGTAGTTATGAGAGCATCCCATCTAAAAAGATGAGTAAACATTTGCATTCAGAAAAACTAGATTTTATTCAACAGAATTCAAATTACATATAAGCACTCATAAAATATATTGTTCTTTAAAATAAAATGCTAAAGATGCTAAGATAAATAAAGCTGGCTAATCAAGCATATCATCTGACTCGAAGTCTTTGGCTGTGAACTTGACTGCATTGTTCGCAGCCACCAGGTTTGATTCAGCATTATTCTTCTTGCTATGTTTATAAAGCTCCTGAAGATGCACTGGGGTCCTGCACACTCTGGACCAATGGCCTTTCATGCCACAGCTGTGGCACTGGTCTTCCCAATCCCTCTTGGGTGGGGGTGTATCATTTTTCTTATTATCATTCCTGCGCCAGGTGAACTTGCGCTTCCCTTCATTCTTTCTCTGTTGTGGTGGGCCCTTGGCTCTTTTCTATTGTCCCCCTTTCTGTGGTCTTTCTTTTTTTTATTATCCCTCTTCTTTTTGGAGGAAGAGGCATGGTGAGCTTCTGGTATGGGGCAGTTTCGGGAGGGCGCATATTGTGAGTGGCGAGAAGAAGCTATCTATTTTGCTCGGCCATGAGAAGACATGACAACAGCTCTGAATACTTGGTGAACTTGCGTTCACGGTATTGTTGCATGAGTATCGCATCTTTTTCATGGAAAGACGTATACGCCTTTTCTAGCATGCGATCTTCTGAGACTTTCTCACCACACAACTTCAGGTGTGAGGTGATGCTAAAAAGTGCTGAGTTGTACTCAGCAATGAACTTGAAGTCCTGCAGTCTCAGGTTCTACCACTCATATCTCGCCCTTGTGAGTATAACATCTCTCTGATGTTTATAACTATCCTCAAGGGCGGTCCATAGCTCAAGTGGATCTTCGACCGTAAGGTACTCAGCCTTTAGGGTCTTGTCCACATGGCGGCGAATATAGATGATGGCTTGCACCTTCTCTATATAGCTAACATTTTCTTTTTCTGTAACAGCAGCGATTAGGGACTTGGTCCGCAGGTGAAACTTTACATCTAGCTGCCAGCTTAGATAGTTTCTACCTGATGCATCCAGTACTTCGAAATCAACACTTGCAATTTTAGTCATTTATCTAGCAGAGCACAAACATGCATGAATTGATAATTAAGCAGAGAAAACATTTTCATACGGAGGCAATATTTAACGAAAAGCTAAATGTGTGGATCGGCCAGTCCCACAAGAAAGAGTCCAAAGTCCACAGTCCAAATTATACAAATTTGCAGCTTTTAAAAATGAAAATACAACTTTGGAAACCCCGTGGGTCCCATAAGATATCTCCAGCTTCAAGCGTGGCCTCCGACTCCATGGAAGTTGGTCTTTTTTTGACATTTACATAAATTCCTCACTACAATTTCTCTCAAAAATAAAAGAAAAGTGCGGGGAAATAAACTGTGGGACTAAACGGCAGATCCAAAAAATCACATTTGGCAATTCATGCAGAAATATTGTGCTCATCAACATTTTCATTCACAGACATCGCAGGCAGTTATATTCACATGAGGATAAAAATATTTAATCACTTAATAATTATTGGACCACTTGGCAACGTCATACACCGTTAGGTTAGGTGACTAACGGCAGAGCGGTCGCAGGATCTTCCGAATTATTAAGTTTTTAAATATAATGCACAACCACACATATAATATCCACATAATTTGCCAGAGATGTAAAGCATGTAAAAAAAATTACGATGCATGGGTTGTAAAGTAAATTGGGTTTAATCAATCAAATTGATTAAGAGCCCAAAATAGACATTTTCGTTGAAGAAGGAAAATGGTTTTTCCTTTTGAATCATCCCAAATATCCCCCAAAAATCCCCAAAAAGCCCTGATCTGCCAGGTAATCGCCCCATAATTTACCGTGATTTTTCACGAATTTAATTGCCCTCAAAAGCCCTTTTAAAATTTGTTTTTAGCCCAAAAATTTACCTTTTAAGGCTTATTTATAGCCTTGGCCTCCTCCCCCTCCCCCCTTTTCTTTTTGGAAAAAAAAGAGTGGCCTGCGGGCCTGAAGCCCGCTGCCAAAAATTTTTTTTTTGAAAAATAAAGGCATGCGGGCTTCAGGCCCGCTGCCAAAAAAAGTTTTTTTTGGTAAAATAATGGCCTGCGGTCTTGAAGCCCGCAGGCCGGCTGCGGGCTTCAGACCGGCTGCGGGCTTCAGGCCCGCTGCAAAAAAAAGAAAAATGTTGTTGTTGTTTTTTTTGATGGGCTTGGGGCCCATAGATGTGGGGGCGGCGGCGGCTAGGGTTTACCGCCGCCGCCCCGTACTGTTGCAACGATGTAGGGGTTTTTTGGGGGTGGCGCCGCCGTTGGGGCGGCGAACGCGGCCACGGCCGCCCTCGGGTGTTGACAGCAGGCACCCCCCCGCTGCCGGTGGGGGCAAAGGGCGGGGGCAACCGCCCTCTCGGGCGGTGGCAGCAGGCACCCCCCGCTGCCGACGGGGGGCAAAGGGCGGGGGACCCTATTTGGGCGGTTTACAGCGCCCCCCCCCCCCCCCCCCCCCGCTGCCCGGGGGGGGGGGGGGGGGGCAAGGGGCGGGCAACCGCCCTTTTTTGGGCGGTAAAAACAGGTCGCCCCCCGCTACAGGCGGGGGGCAGAGGGGCAGGGCCGCCAAGTTTGGCGGCGACAGCAGCGGCCCCCCTCCTCGCTTCAGGCGGGGCGGGGGGGGGGGGGGGGGGGGGCAAGGCCGGTGACAAGCCGCCGGCGGGCTTAAAGTTAGGGTTTAACCCTAAAAATTGAATTTTGGGATGGAAAATACGTTTTTAAGGCGACAATGGATCCCCGTATCGATCTTGCGAGATCTAGGGGTAGGGCAATCATACGTATGATTAAAATACATCGTTTTGATGATTTTTACCTCTATATCCGTCCTCCGGATATAGCGACGGTTGTACGAAGCCCTACGCGGATGACGACGCTCGATTGAGGAAGCCTTGCACCGCGCTCGTGGATCTCCCGTCTCCCCTCGCCTTCGCCTTCGCAACGAACGGAACGAAAAAAATTTGAGGAAAGAAAAATTTTTAGAGGCTCGTGCTGATAACGTGTGATGAATCAACCGTTTGGGGACGAGCCCCCAACTCTTTATTTATAGGCAATGTGGAGAATACAAGATGTGTTTACAATGATATGGGCCTATTTTTAGGATAGCTCAGAATCTCAACCGACCCGGTTAAATAATCGTTCACAATATTTTTTGTTGCTCTTATTTCAAAGCTCAATATAGTATTTTGGGAAACAGCAGAACAAACAGGCATTATCTAAAACTTAGCCAAATATTGACCGATGATTTAAAAACGCTCATTTATAATATAAATTTTAATTTTTAAAATTATATATAAGTTTTAATTAATGTTGAATACATTAACGGGTAACTCACCGTAAAAAATAATAAATTATGTTTCATGGATTAAGAAATAAGAGGTATTCACAAAAAAATACCATAACGTTTGGTGTATCTTTTCAACTTAATACCCTATTAAGATACTGTTTTCTACGACTTAAATTTCAGTGTATTAAGTTGAAAGATTAACAAACGTATTCTTTTGTGAATACCCCAAAAAATAATTCACGCCAACCCTCTGGGCATGGGAGCATTTTGTCCTCTATAGAACCATGGCCTATGGAGGCTATATCTAAATACAGTCACCCATGTTCCCGAAAATTTTATCTTATTAATATAAAACCCCTCGCGTTATGGGACAAAGATTATAAAGTCCTTGTCAGTTATACACCCTTGCCACAATTCAAACCAACCAAATTTTAAATGAAAACTTGATGATTAATAAGACTCGCATTGCCGCATGCATCTGATCAACAAGACACAAACATTTGCAATTTGAGTTGTTAATGTTGGAACTTTGTGCAACTCAAAGCTACATTGGTCAACTGAAATATCATGTGATTTTAGGTCGAAGACGTTGATCTAAGGTCCCCTAAAACTTGGTGCGCTCAATCACATGCCTATAAACAAACACCTGTGTTCTACTAACATGCTTAATTTACGAGAAAACCCCACTCTAGTAGCATGACTTTTTTTTGGTACATCGAAAAGCCATAAGCGGGATTCGATCCTGCAACCTAAGACTACGGACGGGTAAGACATACCACTCGGACAAAGGGCCGGCGGTTGTTAGCATGACTTTTAGAATACCAAATTTTTATTGGATAAACCTTATTCAAGTTTTATTCGCATAGACAAAGTACATAATTAAATTGCAATTTTAACTCACAATAAAATTAGCTAAAAGGGATATACCAAGGGGCAGATATGCAAAATGCCATTTATTAGTTAGATTATTGATGTATGAGCATTCCGAGTTCCAACGCCGTAACGCCAAGATATAATAATAATAAGGGGATTGCTAAATCCACCGAACAACCGGTGTATGGATAGGATTGTTTCCTAAAATTAGAAAGAAAAATAAAATTCTAAGTCAAATCTCAGCCTACCTCTTTCAATTCACTTCCATTTTTAGAGTAGTGTCACCTCCTCGCACCGAACAGCCGGTGTATAAAGTCTTGGCCTAATAATAATAGTAATAATAATAATAAGAGAGAGGGAAAAAATAAAAAAATTTATGTATAAAAAATTGGTAACTTTAGCGTTCGCTGGCCCCTGGGGGGCACGGAGGGGCCTTCTCCCGGTCACGTGATCGGCCCCCACCGTCGCGGGGTTTCCGAAGGAGCTGGGGTGGGCCCCGCCCCAGCGACGAGTGGTCCAAGGTTCCACCACGTCGACCGACGAGCTCTCATCCCAGCCGTCCACTCTCCGAGGCGCCATCCGATGTCCCATCTCCATCGCTCCTTTATACAGCACAGTTTGCTACTGCAGTGTAGTATGCGTGAAGGAGCTACGCTCGCGGGATAAGACCCACCGGCTGGCGGAATGACACGTGTCGGTCTCCTTCAAAAGTCACCTGCCTCGAGATCCGAGCACCAATCTTAAATCCAATCAGCTCACCCCGTCCCGTTCCCGACCCCCCGCTCTCTCTGATGATTCCCGTCACCGGTCGGTGAGGTCACCGCTATGACGCCGAACTGGATCTCGATGTTCCCCGACGAGGTATGGGAGCTGATATTCTCCTTCCTCCCGCGGGCCGGCGGCGACCGCAACGCCGCCTCGCTCGCCTGCAAGTCCTTCTACCGGATCGATCGCCGGTGCCGCAACTGCCTCTTCGTCGGGAATTGCTACGCAGTGGGACCCGACGCCGCCGTCGCCATGTTCCCGGAGATCAGGGCGGTCACCATCAAGGGGAAGCCCCACTTCGCCGACTTCAACCTTGTACCCAAAGACTGGGGCGGCGGAGCGGCCGCGTGGGTAGCGGCGATGGCCGGAGCGTGGCCTCAGCTGGAGGAGATCAGGTTCAAAAGGATGGTGGTGGACGACGAGGTGCTGGAGACGATCGCGAGCTCGTTTCGGAATTTGAAGGTCATCGCGCTTACGTCGTGCGAGGGGTTCAGTACGGCGGGCCTCGCCAGCATCGCGGCCAATTGCAGGTAATTAATATGCCCTTCGAAAAGAATGAATTTTAATGCGAATAAGAGCATTTCATTTCTGGTGATTTCAGTGACACCCTGATGATTTTCAGGTTTTACCTTTTTGCTGCTGGTACATTATGACTTCTTGAGGCTTAAAGATTGCATTTTTAAAAAGAAAAAAATGATGGAGTAGAATTTGTATACCCTTCAGCTATTTATTTGGTGATTTTTTTTTTCAATTCGATTCTCTCGGACTGGCGGTATTGTTTCTGTAAAGATGCAATTTTTAGAGAAAAGTTGAGCTTATACTAGTTAGGGCTTTTTTTTGTTTGCAGAAAACTACACTATAATTCTGAAATTTGCCATAAAGGTCTTGTGTAAGATCGCTCTCAGTGATTTAAAGGTTCAGCACAAATAGAATCATTGGCATTGCATCAGATTGTTCCCGTTTTTGCGCCTTATGATTGTTTCGTGGTATTTGTAGGTGGATTACTCATCAGATCGTGAATTTCTTTTGTTAGAAAATGACATTTTTTTAGAAGGAGATGGCACATTTTGCACTTTTCTTTTTAGTTTAATTTACTGCTGGATCTTAGATGAGGGTTTCTAATTTCTTTTTGAAAGAAAAGGATACACATGGGATGTTTTTGACGGTCACTTTAGTTGATCAGATGGAATCTCATAATCCTCAGAATCACTAGAGGACAAATGAGCTCCTTCAAATCCTTATGGGTGCCAGTTTGTACTGGTCCAATGTACCCTACTTGCAACCATCACTGTTATCTTTAAGTATCAACCAAAAAAAACCCTATTGATTTTGGAGTATTTTAAAGAAACTTGTAGGGATATTTAACTATTCGGAAGGCTTTAATATGACGGAATGCATTGTTGTGAATGAATTGTTGTTGATTAGTGAGTAGTTTTTTAGGGGTTTAACTTGGATAGATGTTTTTAAAAATACTTGCATGTTAATATTTGTTTGGCACCATATGGTGCTGGGGATAAGGCTGCCAACTTGAGTCTAAATATGTTTTGCAAGCTGGTAAGAATGAACTCGACTTTAGATAGTGTATGCCATTTGTTGCAGATAGTAGTAGAGTTTTATCCTGAAAAGACATTCAGAATCAAATGATTCTCAACACAACGGGGGTTTCGTTGTGTTTCTCCAACCTAAAGAAAAAGTACTGCTTTTGATTTTCAGGGGTTTTGTGTGGTTGGGGAGCTTGGTAACCTACACTATCAAGAGTTCAACTTAAGCAAGCCTGAACTTAATTTGGTCATCTGTCCTGATTTGATCTTTGACATTCAGTTGTAGTTATGCTGCTGCTGCTTCGACTGGTTACTATATATAGAATTTTTGTAGGCCTAAAATTAATTGCAGAATGGGGCGTTTGTATAAATTAGCTATTTTACGACCATCGTCAACAACCAAGATTTCATTTGTGGATGTTATTTGGCAAACCAATCTCATGCTTGCTTGCGATCCTAGTGCATGCTTGCTCGGGATCCTAGTGTGAATGATTTTTGTTCTCCTATTTGAATTGTGTTATCCTGTTAGACTGAGAGGGTACTGATTTTCTTGTGCATGTGGTCTGAACCCTCTTTTTATTTGGCAGAAATTTGAGGGAACTTGACTTGCAGGAGAATGAAGTGGAGGATAATTGCTGTCACTGGCTCAGCCACTTCCCCGAATCATTCACTTCTCTAGCATCTCTTAACATTGCCTGTCTTGATGGGGAGGTGAATGTGTCTGTACTAGAGAGATTAGTGAGCAGATGCCCCAACCTCAGAAGTCTAAGGCTCAATCAGCCTGTCCCTCTCGATCGGCTTGCCAGCCTTCTCTGCAGGGCTCCACAGCTGGTTGACCTTGGCACTGGTAGGTTTGCAGCAGATCCACGGTCGGAGCTTTATGCTAAGCTTCATTCTGCTTTCTCTGGCTGCAAAAGCTTGAGGAGTTTGTCCGGGATATGGGAGGCAGTTACTTCATACCTACCGACGATTTATCCTATCTGTGATGGCATCACTTCACTGAATTTGAGTTATGCTACTTTACAAACTGCAGAGATCATAAAGCTAGTCAGTCAGTGCAAGAATCTGCAACGACTATGGGTATATTTATTTACTTTTTTCATGCATATGACAAAATTGCAGCTATTCTTTCATTCCTCGTGTATTCGGCAGTAGGTATGCTCACCGTGCACCATAGTTCTAATCATGTTTGTGTTGCTAATAGATCATAGGTCAAGATGTGATGTGCTTAAGCATAAAATCATACGCATATGCCCCTTCTCTGGCCTCTTGGTAATCGTGTTACCGCCATGGGTGTTTGGATCTACATTGGATTAATTAGATTTAGTAAACCTAAAAGGGTTCAAATGTAAAAATCTGAACCTGACATCACACTTGGCCAGAAGATGGGGCAAGACATTGCTTGATCAAATGCAAGTCTGTCTCAAAAGCTTGAAGCATGACACTGATAGCATGTACCTACTACTTTGTGTTTAAACACTTTATATGTTGTCTTCCGCGATATGAGAAATCTATTATGTTGGAGACCTTACTGAGTTTAAACAGTCATGCTCTAACATAATACTTACTTTGGATGCCTAAATTGAGTGAAACTCGATTATCTGACATGCATTTGTTTTGCTTGATCCTGCTTGATAGTATCTACCATACACTAGATGGAACATAATATCCCTACATCAGTCTGTTGTTTTGACTGTTCACCATAATTAACGAAGGTAGAATTATTAGGCTTTAATATTTTATGGCCTAAAATATATATTTTTCGTTCATCTTTTCCTTGAAATAGAATTATTATCATTTGTACGTTATACACAGAGCACATTATTCTATTGTTTTTGTCTTGTTTTCGCCTTTCCTTATGATTGAAGCCGTATAACATAAACACATACAGCACCCCCCCCCCCACCCCCCCCCCCCCCCCCCCACCCCCCCCGCGGCGAAAAGAAAAGCCAAAACCAAAACGAAAAAAACAAAAAAAGCTTCCATACTCTTCTTTATTATCAATTGCAGCCATAGTCTCCGAATGCCCTGGTTGTTTGATTTTGATATAGAAGGATAAAAGAGAATCCATGTTCATGCTTCCACAACAAAAATGCTTCATATTATGACATAAAATGACGTGAACCTTAGACTTGGATTGGGCATGATGACTTCACATCATGAGTGGATTATTATTATTTTCTTTGCTTCTAGTCTTTGGTTAGGTACGACAACAGAAATGTTCTTTTGGATTAGCTAGTTGTCAGGGAGTAGATTAATTTGCGGTAGGCTTGTCGGTTGTAGTATTCCAGCAAAGCTTAGTGCAATTCCTTAGCTTGAAATGGTTCGGTTTACATTACTGTCTGTACATATGCATTAAGTTAATGATGTGCTAAATGTCCCAATTTTTTTAACTGTTATAATATATTAGTACTCGAGATTTCATAGGCAGTAGCAATGTTCATGTTGCCGTAGCATATAGAGATGCCTTGCATTGAAAAAATACAAGTCTCGGACAAATTTGTTCTAAGATGCTTAGGGCCTGTTCTTTTGCTGGAATAGGGAAAATGGAATATGGAAAAGTTTGTATTCCAATGAGAGAGAAAATGGAGTTTTGTGTTCTTTTGGGTGAAATAGAGTATGGAAAGTGGGGTTTAGAATAGAAAGTGGGGTCCACATTCTATTCTTGTGTTCTTTTGGGATTGGAGAGTTGGAATGAAAAAGTGGAAAAGAGATGAGTTGGAGGGGAGAGATAGAGAGAGATGAAAGAGTGGGCCCACCATTCACAATGATTCCATTGTATTCCAAGCAAAAAGCTTGGAATACAAAAGTGCTCATCATTACCAAATTGGAATAGCCACGTAGGATTCTATTCCACATCCAAAAGAACAACCGCTTGGAATACAAACTTGGAATATGGTGAATAGTGCATGAATAGTGTCCCTATTCTCATTCCCTTCCCTATTCTTGTCAAAAGAACATGCCCTTAACTGATTCATGCATTGTTTTGTTTATTAAGTTACATATATTAATAGGTTGTTGACAGGATCAGTTACTATTACCCAGGTGGAGCTTGAGGGGGTTAATATGGACACTGAGCTGAGCTCGGGAAATGTTTTCTCAATACTTGAGTCAAATTATTCGTGAATAAACATTGTCGATATTAGTTGTACTGGGTGGTGTTTTAGGCCTTTTTTTTTTGTTGCTCGACACATTTCTTTTATTACAGTTGGGTCTTAGACATGCAGAGTAGTTTGGAATTCTAACTGAGGTTTCGGTTAACATGATATTGCTAATTAGATTGTGTGAGAGTGGTGTTTGACTAGTATTATGGCCAGTCAGTTTATGCTATTTTTGTTGATTAACAGTTAACAATGTGGATCATTATTTATTACGGTAATTGGATCATGGAGAAACAAAGTTAGGGCTAGCTTAATGTAAATCATTTTAGAACCTGATAGATATTGCAATATGTTTGGTGTTAGGTAATGGATCTGATTGAGGATAGCGGTCTTGAAGCTGTGGCATCATCCTGCAAGCTTCTTGAAGAACTGCGCGTCTTCCCTTCTGATCCTTATGACGCGGCGCAGCCAGTGGCGCTCACAGAGCGGGGGCTGGTTAGCGTCTCCGCTGGCTGCCCAATGCTTCATTCAGTACTCTACTTTTGCCGCCAGATGACAAACGCGGCGCTCCTCACCATTGCCAAAAACCGCCCCAATTTCACCCGTTTCCGGCTCTGCATCATAGATCCCCGGACTCCAGACCATGACACCTTACAGCCACTCGATGCAGGCTTTACTGCAATCGTAGAGTCTTGCAAGGGACTTCGACGCCTATCTCTTTCCGGCCTCCTCACAGACCGCGTGTTCAAGTCTATAGGGGCCTCCGCGGACCGCCTGGAGATGCTCTCGGTCGCGTTTGCAGGAGACAGCGACGCGGGCCTCCACCACATTCTCTCCGGATGCAGGAGCTTGAGGAAGCTGGAGATCAGGGACTGCCCCTTTGGAGACAAGGCCTTGTTAGAGAACGCCGCGAAGCTGGAGACAATGCGATCCCTTTGGATGTCATCGTGCAACTTGAGCCTGGGAGCGTGCCGGCAGCTGGCGAGGAGGATGCCGAGGCTGAACGTGGAGGTGATCGACGAGAGGAGGGGAGGGACGTGGGATTCGCTGCCCGACGACCGCCCAGTCGAGAAGCTCTACGTTTACAGGACTCTGGCTGGACGGAGGCCGGACATGCCGCCATGCGTCTGTACCTTGTAGGTACTGATTTTATTTACTCAACAATCATTTTTCGTACCAATACTAACTAATCATTCGGATCGAAGAACAGATGATGATGGATGAGGGATGGTTGGTATCGACCAGGGCGAATATTTTATTTTTATTTTCTTTCCTTTTTTTCTTCTACGATTATAAACTGCTGTATTTTAGGTAGCGTAGGGAGTGTTGATGTTCTCAATGTCAATAAGGAGGGACTGTATAATTTTATGACAGTTGTAGGCTTTGGTTGGGGGTCTTGGTTGTGTAAATGACTTGAGTTTTCTTTGTAGTCGCTTAAAAAATGTAGATTTGGTGGTGTAATCCATGTGTTAGTTTGTGATCCAGCTCTTGAAGATAATGGCTCATTCTTCTTGATAACGATATGCTCAGTGTTCGATGCTATGAATTTGATTTGAAAGCTTAATGGGTATGAATGAGGATAGACAGGGGATGCCAAGGCACTACTCTGTCAACACATTTCAGACGATGGTGATCGAAATCCACGCTATGCTACGCAAGCAATGCCCAACTATGTCAACACATTTCAAAGCATGGTTTCTTATACAAAACCTCATTATATGAAGGATTCTAAGAAGCTGGGGTAATACCCAGAGCTTTTAAATTTGTGTAGCAATTCCTTGCCTCCCACACAAATTCGATAGGAGAAGAGTCTACACATGGTCACCAACTCAACATCTAGCTCTTGATTTCATATGCCTTGAACCCGCAACATAAAATAGTAGCCAAAAAGCTGAAAACCATGAAATAAATATTAATAAAAAAAATACAAGTGCAAAAGAATGGAGAGTGAGCTTATCCTCAACCCAAGCAACCGTTGCACCACATCAACACACAACTACAAACGAGCAAGCTTTTACTGGAGTTGCTGTATTTGAAATGCTACAAGATTCTCTCTTGCTACCATTTACTTCTGGCATGTATTTCTCATTAGGGTTTTAGGGTCCTCCCACATTTACAGGGCTTTTGAAACCATGTATGTACAGTGAGCGCGGCCGCAGCGGGCATATAAATACAATGGATGCTCATGACATTGCTGCTAATCCTATGGCGCCATCATCTTCAATGCCAGGCCCAGGAACCGCCGGAGATGCACCGCGTGCTCTAGCTGAAAAAATGTAGTATACATTGGCAAATATTAGCTGAATATATCATCCTGATTGTCAACTAAAACAATACAGTCAATGCTGCAATAGCATTTATATTAGTAGAGATGATCCCAAGATCAATATACTCTATGATGTGTGTTTTCAGGACTAAATCAGAACATTCCCTTTCTTACGGGAGTTAAATGTGATGGCCTTTTCGAGCATTAAGATCTTAGAACCCAAACAAAAAGTTCAAATCCGACTGCCTGTTGGGATATGTCGCATTGGCACACACTAGAATTGCACAATCTGTGTGCAGCTCATACTTGTGAGAATACATGCAAGATACTGGGTACATTTTCAGCATATCCACAATGTGTCCAGTTTCGATCACCTTAGAGATAGCTTTCATGGTTTAATGTGACTGGGTTTTACAGTCCACCTAAATTAGTGTCGAGCCCTTGTGGTTATATCATGTCTGTTACTAATCTCTACAGACGTGTTTATATATAATGTCAAGGTTTAAAATGTCATCCGATCGATAAACATTATGTTGGTTATTGCATCACCCCCTAGGTTAGTTTTGATGGTATGCAAACAATTTAGTTACTAATAAGTTTTTATGAAATTTGCGGGTTTAGGAAAACAAAGTCAACATGGTCAACTAATCCACTCAAGCTCGCAAAGAATGCTGACATGGAGTTAAAAGCTTGAATGTGGAAAGTCAATTGATATGAAGCTCAACATGAAGATCCGTGGCTTATCCAAGGACTAATGATGTGCACAAGCTTCTTAAGACAAGTCGAGCTAATGAAGATACCAAGAATCCAAGATACTGTGTGAGTAATGTGTCATATTTGAAACTTGTCTTAGAATTGTAAAGCCATTGATTTGAAGATTGAACACACGTAGAAAAAAACTTTTATCACTTTGAGAAGTATTTTTAATTGCATTGAAATGTTTTGAAAATGATTTAAAATCATTTAGATTAAGTTTCATACTCTTTTCTGATAAATATCCATGTATAAGAAAAGTAGTCGACTATCCATCATATATGAGTCCACTACTGGAGCTTGGCTGCTTCAGGGTAGGTTCGGATTATTCTAGGTAGTTGACTGCTTCATTGCAGGGAGTCGACTCCTAAGCTAGTAGTCGATTACCTGGTGTACAAAAGTCTACTCTAGCCCTCAATAGTTATATTTGACGCTCCTGATTGACGCAAGGGTGTCGATTTGGAGACGTTGGAGAGCGATTTTAGGGATCTGTTTATTGCAAAAGTTCTCCTTATTTATATAGGGATTGCACATGACTTTCATAAGAATTATCGAAGAATTTTAAGCATTTTCAAAAGCAATTTTCTAGTATTTCTAAGCTCTCATATCTCTCTATTGTTTTTCTCTCTTGGCCAAAATTTCCACTTTCAAAGCTTTTAAGCATATTTTTCTTGGCCATTGTACTGTGAATCTCATCAAATTTTATCTTGATAATTCTTGAGATCACAATCAAGTTTTTCTTTTGATCTCTATTGATTTACTTTTATATTTTTATTGTTATCAAAAAGATCTTTCCTTAGCCACATTTCACAATCACAAAGTGCTTCAACTCACTAGATATAGGAAAAGGTGTAACAACTTCATCTTTAAAAGTGAAAGTATAAGTAAAATCTACACAAGGGTGTGGTGGTAAGTCTTTGTACTCAATTGTACTTAGTGAAAAGCCTCATGCATGATGTCCCCACTTGGTAAGGTTATTGTTGTTGTACAAGCCATCTTATTGGAGAAGAAGCACGTGTATAAAAATCATTGTGTGTTTGCGAAGACATCTATTTGAGGCGTTGGGAAGACATCTATTTGAGGCAATGTAATGGAACTCCAAGCGGTGTTTGGGACTGGACTAGCTCACGGATGGGTGATCCAATATGCATCTTGTGTGATTGTCATTGTCTCTTGTATCTTGTCTCTACTATTCTCAATTACATGCATTGCTATTGTTTATTTCCGTTGTATACTAATCTCCGATTGCAGTTAATTGAGTAAGTTGACTAAATACCCAGTGAAGTTACACTCAACAGGAAACTTAAGCAATTTTTAGAAGGGTTTGACATTTTTAATTAACACTTATTTTTGAAAATACTATTCAACACTTCTATTATTACTTGCCATCTACATGATCCCAACACATTACACATAGTCGTATTGGATCCAAAAATGACCTTTCCTATTGATAACACCCTCATAAACTCGGTTTCGCACAATAAGAATATATTTCGGGTATAATATTCTAAGTTTCAGTCAATTTTGTCATGTCCCGCTCTTCGGGACGTACATGTTCTTCACATGAGATGCAGTGAAAACAATATAAGTTATTAGCAAAGATTACCAACATATTCATATGGAATTTCTCATTAAATATTACAAGAAATTAAAAATATGCACAACTTTAAAGTCAGGAGTCCGTGGCCACTACTAAAAAGTCTGTGTCCTCGGATACAAGGGCCTCCTCTGACTCCGGCTCACCTCCTAGTGGTGAACCACAAGGTAAAACACAGTAATTTTAGAACTTTTGGAATTAAAACATGTGAGCATGAGTATAGTTAACTAACAATCAGAAACGGATTAATTAGAACTAACAAAAAGGCAAGCACGGGAAATTAAGACATGCACGTAACTCAATTAATAATTTAAAGTGATGCTAACATGGTCCTATCAATTATGCTAATCCTAGGCTGCGAATCATATTAAAGAGTACAGTAAGCAACCAGGAATCCACCTCGTACCATGGAGATGCTCACCCAGGCCAGGCCTAAAGTAGGAAGGGTAGGGGCCATAAGTCCAAAAGAGTAACAGTGAGGGACTCAACAATTAAGTCTGGCGATACCATTAGGGGTCCATCGAATTCATGATGTGACCAGGCCATAACACCACCTGATGCGGTCAATCTTAATAGAAGCATGACTAAAGTCTCTCCCACACTCTCTTATATAAAGCGATAATAACATGGTCCTATCAATTATACCAATACTAGGCTGTGAATCATATTGGAGAGTACAGTAAGTAATCAAGAGTCCACCTCGTACCACGAGGGCGCTCACCCAGGCTATGCCTAAAGTAGGAACAATATGAGCCATAAGTCCAAAAGAGTAACAGTGTGGGACTCAACAATTAAGTCTGACGATACCATTAGGGGTCCATCGAATTCATGATGTGACCAGGCCAAAACACTTGATGCGGCCAATGTCAATAGAAGCATGGCTCCAGTCGCTCCCACACACTCTCTAATAATGTTTACCCCAAATCACAATGGGTTTGAAGTGCCAAGTATAAGTCAAATGTACATCTCTCAGTGTCTCGGTGATATAGTCCAGGTATAGTTCTAAATTGGTACGATTTAGTTATTTAGAATATGATTTAAAAAGTAAAGTCCTGGATTAAGTTTAAAGCCACATTGAAACTAAATCATATGGTGGTGTGCCATGTCGTTCCAGTTTCAGTCATATTTTTAAGATTCTGTTCTATCAAGCGTGTTTCAACAGGACCGTAACAATATTCCAATTCTATTTGGTTACTATAGCATACTAAACATATCAATTATTTCCAACATTAAGAGCAACTCTACAAGATTATACTATGATTATCCAGGGACAATGTAGCATATAGTGATGGAAACAATGAAACACTTAGCATGTCATAGACGTTCACTAATTTAAGCATATAACATGTAGCATATACAAGTCATACATGCATTAAGGGGCATATTTATGGTAGATGACATGCAAAATATTCTAAGCATGCTGGAAAGTCTAAATTTTAAAAATATAAATATTAAATTCGAGCTAACCTGAATGTTGATGTAGCGAATGGTGTCTTACTTTAACAATATGGGGGGATGGACAATGGGTGCATGGACAACTATGGTGATCTCAGATAATTCTCATCATCAAACGTTACGAAACTTAACCATGTGTTCATGGTTTTTATGATCCTTCAGGTTACATTTACGATCCCACAGGTGGTAAACTATGATCTTTCAGACAGTAGCCTGGTGTATGATCTAACATGCATTGAATCCTATAATTCCGACGGCCTTTTGTGGCCAAAACCTCATTCACAATCATAGGGTAATCCTAACCCAACTCAGACATGTGGGGTAAAGTCCCGGGATTTCCATACCAACCCACGACCACCACCACACCTCGGCCCTAGCCAAAACATTACCCCAAGCAATATCTACCGCCACTACTCAAGAAAACCAACCTCAGAAAAATCCCAAAATAGTCATGGCAATGGAAAACCCTATCGATCAGTCATGTCCTAGGGCATGGTGCCTAGGATCAATCATGGCCAAGTCAAGGGGAGGCACGGCGAGGCCTGGGGCCCACGGTCACGGCGAGGGGCTATAAGGCCTCGAACAGTCACGACAAGTCTAAGGAAAGGCCAGACAGAGGGCTAGGAGGCACACAGATCACGACAGACACCATGGAAGGCCGGGCCAGGCTTGAGAAGCCACAGTTAAATCCAAGAACAGTCACGACAAAGCTAGGCGTAGCGGCGTAGGTTGCCGCCAAACTCCGACAGCACTCAAGTCTTGCTCAGAACCATCATCGAAAGCATATAAATGAAAATCACAAATTTAAAAAATATTAAAGAATTAAAGTAATCTACCAAGCACAGATGATCTTCGAAAGATTCCGAGGAGAAAACCCAACTCCAATTTAAGATCCAACTCAAATCAAGAGAAAGAAACCCCAAAATATTTTGAAAATAAATTTTTCGTTTGAAAACCGAAATCCTAAGCTTAACCGAGCTTTTATAGAGGAAGAGGGAGACATGTGGTATTCGAAAAAGGGCAAGGGAGGCTGTGGATCAGCCTCGAAGTCAATCAGCCTCGGATTGTGGCAAAACCGTATTGAACCCCAAGAGATTTAGGGCATAGAGGAGACGTGAGGCCATGCGAGGTGTCGAGTGAGTAGAGAGATAGAGAGGAGCCTCAAGTTGCTGTTTCTCTTTCCTTCTTGCCGAAGGAAGCGAATGGGGGATATAGAGGGCGCGCGCGAGGCGGTGAGGTTTTGTCGTTTCATCACCACCTCGAGGAATCGAGAGAAAGGGAACGAGAGAAGGGAAGAGTGGGACACATACGTGTCCATGGGCTAAGTGATGAGGGGAGTGGGTCGTAGTTGGTTAGGCCGGGGAAAAATGAAAAGAAAAAAGAAAAGGAAAAAGAGAATTAAATGAGAAGGATAGAAAGAGAAAGATGGGCGTCACATGTGCTTTTCCATTCTACCCTCACAAAAATTCCGTTCTCGAAATTTAAAAACAAAACTAACAAACAATAAATAAGTAGGGATAACCCTCGCGCATCTCATCTTCTTTCCCAGGTGGACTCTCCAGGTGAGTCTCGATGCCACGTTACTTTCACCAAGTTGACGACTCTATTCCAAAGGGCTTTCTGCTGACGGTCAATAATTCGCATCAGTTACTGCTTATATGTCAGATCAGGCTGCACAAGAATCTCTAAATGGTCAACACCATGTGTCGGGTCCCATATATACTTGTGCAGCTGAGATATATGGAACACATCATGCACTTTATCTAAGGATGTAGGCAGTGCAAGTTTGTATGCCACTTCTCCCATGCGCTCCAAATGTCAAAAGATTCAATATAGCTAACGCTAAGCTTCCCTCTTTGTCCAAATCGAATCATACCTCTGGCAGGAGAAATCTTCAAGAAAACATGCTCACCAGGCTGAATCTAAGGTTATCTACAGAAAGTTAGCACATCTGACAAATTATGGAGTTAGGGTGGCCAGCCACTAGCCTGCAAGTCAGATGAAAATAGAGGTCTATTGTCAGCAAAAGTTTATTATTTACGTGTATCGGTGAAATGGTAGGAAATCAATATTTTTTAAATAGTGGACTTGCCATGCATGGCTCCTTCCCAGCCTGCTTCAGCATTTATGAATATACAAAATGTTGCCAATAGTACCATGTTCACATATTACACAACAATACTATGCGTGTTCCCGCCTACGAACAAGAATAGCACACTCTTCCTGCCATTTCACATATTCACTACTTGATACACTTTACACACACACTCAACTCTGACACTACAACCAAAAAAGGTTCAGATACATGATATAATGCTCGGGATGCAGCCTTACAATAAACCAGACTTCCACCATTGTCCCAATATCTCAGGATCATGAGCAATGAGGGCACATGTGCATGCAAACCAAATTTACTCTAATTTATGCGCCAAATTATTGCCCAAGGAAACCACTGCACTAATTGAGGGCTAAAAAGACTTGCCGCCTTCCTGGCTATGTAACTTATGCTCTTTAACGAGAAAGACACTATGTTCACTATAAAGAACTCTATTCATGTTAGATACGTCGTATAAGCCAAAGAGCCAAAAATAGATATATGCATGAATCCAAAATGAAAACATGATTGTAACTATATCAAACATACATGCAGAATACTGCAAACCCTGAAAGCCTGCTGACCAAACAAAAATCGTTACAGATATGAATGATATTCCCACATTAATTGGGGGGGGGGGGATAACAAAAAGACAAGATCCTACTGAAAGACCATGTTTAATATTGAATGAAACCAACGATAACTAATTCCTTATCAATAGCATGGAAGCACCCAAAATCCTAGCCCTCACAATGAATTACTGATACTTGTATTCAGTCAACAATGCTTTGTTGCTTGTACTCTTCCATCAACACCGAACCAGCAATTCTCCACCATGCAATTACCAAAGTGACTCATGGTTCCATCAAAGCGCTATAAATGCTCCATTTTACTTCGACAAGTAAGGATAAACAGTCTTCCCGTTGACCAATGAATAACTTTTACCAAGATAGATGTGAAATGGAGCAGTGCGCATTTCACAAAGTAGTTTGAGATTAATACTTCAAACTCAAGTGATCCCAAAGATCACATGGGAGGGGTGGAGGGGGGACGGCGAAAAAATGAACTCAACAATCTTCCATCCAAGACACAAAGTAGGACATGTCTATTGCACATAAGAACTTAATATTTTTGAACTTATGTCTACTGCTATAATGTTAGATTTATTGATGGAATGATGGAATGATACAACAATTTTTTCTTATAAGTTATAATCATTCTCATCTATTAAATTACCAGATACTGTTTTCAGTATTAATCTGCTGGGCTGAATTGCACAGCAGATAAACAGACCGGACGATAAACGGCAATGGTTAGATTTATAATTGGAATGATGTAGCTATTTTTAAATATAATTATTGTCATTTGTGAGTATTTAGATTCCATGTTTAAGTGTCAATATTACTGCCATCAATGCCTTTATTAAAAAACTTGGATTGATGGAATTATTTAGAATAGTAGATCGGATGGGTTACCCAAGTAAATGGAACGTATATGGTTCCCTTGATTATAGATCTGCAGCAAGTCTAGATATAATTAACGATTGGTATGGATATGGATGTGATGGCCCACCATGAACCTATCTTTACAGGCATAAATGCAACCCTGCCCCGAGACGTGAAAAGTTGAGTAAAGTTGTGAAAATCTGTGAAGGATATATTTTTTGAATTATCAGCAGATCTCAAGCTTGATAATATCCTGCATTGTACTATTTGATCAAGGATGCCCAACATAATTCTGTCAAAAGACATGTGACAAGAAGAAGCTCCTTCACAATTCCCCTGAAGTTGGCAAGAACACAGGTCGCTTTGGTACATCGAAAAAAAGGGTATGTAGAATGGTAGCCTGATAGACCCGCGCGGGTCTATCCCCTGCGCATCCATGGGCCCGGCGCATTACTAGCCGCCGAACCCCCCTTTTGCCCTAATTCTTATTATATAAAGGGGGTAGCCGTCACTTATTTCTCATGCTTGATATCTGATATTTTCTATTGAGCGGCTTTAGATTAGATCTTAGGTTAAACGAGTGCGGACGTCCTCTTCGGCGTCTTGGGAGGAGAGCGCACCTCTTTTGCGCTCAATTATCTTTCTATTGCTTTGATTTCTCTATAAAAATTGTCCTTTTATTTTGGATCCTAACATTTTGGTATCAGAGCACGTAACGATCCATGTCGGCCACGACAAGATCGCACGACAAAATTGAGGCTTTGGAGGCAAAATTCACGAGCGAAATCGACGGGATCAAGAAATCATTGGCGGCCAACGACGAATCCATGGCAAAGTTGACGGCTTCCATCAACCAATTGGCGACAAATCAAGCGAAGCACGACGAACAATTCGCGCAATTGATAGGAACCCTAAATCAGTTGGCGGCTAACAACAAAGGGGAGGGAAACCCTAAATCAGGGGAAAAGGCGGCACCTTTGAAGAAGGAGAAGGAGAAAGTTGAGAGCTTTGATCCGGGAAACGACTTTTTAGTGGAGGATCTGGCCGATGATGAGGACGAGGAGCCGTGGAGGGTCGACTATCGAGAGGAGGTTAGGCGAAAGGCCGCGGAAGTCCAAGGATGGACCGGCGACCTCGATCAACCACGCGGAAGGGCACGCGAGGAGGGCGGGGGGCTGCGGCAACCCCCCAGGGGCCCACCGGCCCCCAGGATAGCCGCCGGGGGCGGCGGCCCCCTGGGCTCGCCCAAGGGCGGCGGCCCCCCCAGGGGGGCCGACGAACCCCCTTGGGTTCGCCCAGGGGCGGCGGACCCCCCAGGGGGGCCGGCGAACCCCCTGGGTTCGCCCAGGGGCGGCGACCCCCTGGGGGTCCGACAACCCCCCTGACCAACGGGGGGCCGCTGGGGCCCCCAGAACCATCGGGGGGGTCCGGCGAACCCCCCTGGGTTCGGCCGGGGGCGCCGAACCCTTCTGGGGGTCCGACGACCCCCGCGACCCACGAGGGGACCGCTGGGGCCCCCAGCACCCACGGGCGGGGCCGACAGCCCTGCCCCTGGCAGGCCGCGCCCCGCCGACTCTTCCAGCTGCCGCGCGACGTTTCAGGAGCTGTTGGCGGCAATTTTGGGGGTTTTCAGCAGGGTCTGCCATGGCGAGATGCTCCTGCACGTGGTTTCAAGGAGGATTTGGGACCCGGGGATTTTCAGGAGCACGGCGACTACAGCGAGGGCTACCGGGACCCTCCCGACCCTCGATTTGACGACGAGAGGTGGCAGCCACCGCCCCACCACCAGGAGAGACGCACAACAGGCGTCGGGGGGAGATACAGAGACTACCAGGAGTGGCCAGAGGACGGATTTGGAGTCGACGAAGGGCACGGAGGCCGAGAAGACTATGGGGGCCGCGGAGGAGGACCACTCAGGCAGTACGAGACTCAGGACGAGAGGAGACAGCACTACCGACCACATCACCGAGAGGAGGGGAGGCCCGAGCAGGGGCACTTTGGAGGAGATTGCAGAGTCTGGAAGCTGAAGATGCCGATATTTTCTGGGGAGGATCTGCACGCCTGGTTGTTCACAGCGTAGAGATATTTCGCGGCACACCACATGATCGAGGCACAGAAGCTGGAGGCATCCGCCATTTGCATGGAGGGAAGAGCTTTGGGGTGGTTCCAGTGGAAGGAGAGGAGGCAGCGATCTGGAGCTGGGAGGAGCTGAAGGACTTGGTGCTGGAGAAGTTTAGAGCCCCCAGTGTGGGGAACCTACACGAGCAGCTATTTGTCCTTAGGCAGGAGGGGCCGGTGCTGGAGTACATCGAGAGATTCGAGACACTGGCAGGGCGAGTTCATGGGGTGTCAGACGAGTCACTGAAGGGCACCTTCTTGAAGGGGCTGCGACCTAGTCTTCGAGCTGCGGTGAGGCCCTACAAGCCCCGGCGGCTTTCAGAGGTCATCGAGATGGCACAGATTGTGGAGGATTCCCGAGCTGGGGATAGGAGAGACGGGGCAGCTACATTGGACAGTTACATCGGGTCACCTCGACTGGAGCAGGCGGAGTGGAGGCCACTACTGAGGCGGTTCAGGTGGGACTTGAAAAGGCGGGAGAACAAAACAACCCACCACCAGCTGAGGGCTCATTCCGCAGGATGACCGATGCGGAGATGAGGGAGAAGATGCAAAAAGGGCTATGTTTCAGATGCGACGAGCGCTTCACTCCCGGACATCGCTGTGTGGATTGAAAGCTGCAAGTATTGATAGCGGAAGCAGACGAGGAAGATGACGTGGAGGACGAAGGCATCGGAGGGGAGGGCGACTCCCACTTGGATTAGCACCGCCGATACTTGCAGGCACCACCTTGAGGACAAGGTGGCCCTTTTTGGGGGGAGTATTGATAGACCCGCGCGGGTCTACCCCTGCGCATCCATGGGCCCGGCCCATTACTAGCCGCCGAACCCCCCTTTTGCCCAAATTCTTATTATATAAAGGGGGTAGCCGTCACTTATTTCTCATGCTTGATATTTGATATTTTCTATTGAGCGTCTTTAGGTTAGATCTTAGGTTAAACAAGTGCAGACGTCCTCTTCGGCGTCTTGGGAGGAGAGCGCACCTCTTTTGCGCTCAATTATCTTTCTATTGCTTTGATTTCTCTATAAAAATTGTCTTTTTATTTTGGATCCTAACATAGTCCTCCTAAAACATGGTATGCTAAAGGCAGTTTTATTTCTGTACTTAACCACAATGAAATACATTTATTCAACAAGCTGAATGGATTGTACTGAACAGTGGAGTTATTATATGGTTGTGTGCATGAAAGCACGCACACACGTATGTATTATATGCAAATTGATTCGGCCGTACAAACTTTGAATATGATCATCTCTTTTGCTTAACAATCTTGATGCCTGTCAGTTCGTCTTCCAACAAAGACTAATATATATTGGGAACAGGGTGAGAAACTATTTCATTCTATGCCTCTTCCCTTTCCGTGTGTTCTCTCTTTGCCTCTTTCCACTAGCTCCAGTAATTGTCATAAATTGAAGAATCGCATGCATTGCCAACACTGCAAAGGGTTGTCAAAGTCTGAACTGGCATGCATGTCAAGTCTTTAACTGATACGCATGTCTCGTTTGAAGAGTCAAAAAGCATTGATTTCACCATTCCAAATTGCTAACTTCCCCAATATGGAAACTGCACTTGGATGGCTTCTTGCTTCCTGATAGCAGATGCATGCTCTCCTCACATATATCCTGCAAACAACTATCTTCAGACCATAGTCTCCAAGTTTTAAAACTCTGTTCAAAACTTGGACCCCTTCATGGGAGAATCATCCTTTTCATATTTGACAAAATCTCTTCACATAACCACGTATGTTGGCTTAGACCACCATAATGTCTTTATTGCCGACATGAAGCAATTAAAGTTTGTACCTTTGCATTTCAAAATGGACCACAAATTCATAGAATCCATTGTTTACTGTAATTACAACTGATCCCAGAGGTCAGGGTCCTGCCATTGATTGATTGGTGCCCAGGGGTTTTGGGGTGTGTAAGATTTACGCTGAAGAATTCAAGTTACAGTCAACAACCCGTATTCTTGACAAAGAGAGAGAACCGAATAGCTATATTTTTCAGTGCCATCCACATGCTGCATGGCCTCAAACATTGAAAGGCACTAGTATTTGAACAGCTAGTATACCTACCTTATTGCCAAAGATTTTAAGCACATGCAATAAGCAATGTTCAAACCTCCCTTACACTAAGGGGGGGAAAAACCTACTCATGGGATGACTGAAAATGATGTAAATTGCACTTTTACTTGTAGGCAATGGCCAAAATCTGGCAGTTTATGAAAAATAATCTTTAAAAGTGATAATATCGGTAAACAACAAGCAATTCTCATCTCCTCATACATAAGAATCTAGAGGAGGAATGAGACTAATAATAAAGTGTAGTTGCATTTTACTCCTATGCAGAAAGTAAAAGAGCTGGTATCTTATAAATAGTTAGCATCTTAAGGCGATAATAATCCTAAACAATGAAGGAAAACCAAAATATTCACATACATCAAATAATTTATGTTTTTGAACCTCTATATTATTGATCTGAGAGGATCAATATGAGAAATAATCATAATAATATTAAGGAAAAAAATACTATGGACCCAGTGAACGGCATCTATGCACTGAAAGTCAGGTCACTGGAAAAAAAGAACAGTTCCATAGATGACGATGGAGCATAATCGTGGAAGTACACAAAGAGAGGATGTAATGTAAATGACTAGAATAGGATATAATTCGTCACCTGTAACATTAGTTATGACATTGGTGCTCTTTTGAGCGGCAAGTGCTTTCAATTTATTTCCAGTAGCTAGTTGAAGCAGGCTCCTCATGTGCTGCTTTTGTTCTTTAGGGCTACTTGTTTTTAGTAGAGCATCCTCAAAAGCCAGTAAGTCCTCCCTAGTGATACAAGGGAGGGATAGCAGAACCTGTGGAAATACAAAAAATTGCTTCTGAGAATCTAAAATCATTTTTACTATGGGCCATACTTTATATGCCCAAAATTACTATTTTTTCGTCTCACCTGTCTTGGAGAAGGGTCTCTATTCAACAGATAGACATATATTTCCCGACACAAACCAACAAGTTCAGGACTTATAATAGCATTTGACTCGAGGGCTAAACCTTGAATAACAGCATAGAATAAATCCTTAACAACAAACTCCCCAAGTTCCATGTTATTTGTCGAGGTAGCAAGAAGAATTAGAGATCCACAGAATGAGATAATTTTTGCCACAGCTTCACCATCTGTCCAAGTAAATACTTCAATACTTATCCTCAGTGCAGGTAGGGCAAGACTTTTGTGCCCCATAAGGAAACTGCAAACAGAGCATGGTTTCAAGCTATGTTAGCCTGTCTAGATTTAGCGTAGCACAAGCGGCATTATACATGTTCAGATCCCGTAAAGATAAGTAACTGATTACAGTTTAAAATTTTTAAATTTTTTTGATAGTTATTTTTCATTGTTCCCACCAGTAAGCTAACAAATAACAAGTTGTCCAAAAGATAAGTGAAATAAAAACCACTCTCTAGCAAATTAAACATAAAATTTTGAAGGCTTCCCTTTTTTTGCAATATCCAATATAATTACACGGCCAAAAGCAAAAGTTTCTTTTTGTGTGTGTGCGCGCACTCGTGTGTAAATAATAACAGACTTATTATAGCAAGAAAATTGCAGGACTTAGAAGTAGGAATTTACCCAATCAAAGAATTTGAGGCAAATGCATTCGAATCTTTAGGTAATGACATATCCATGCGATTAGCATGTCCAAGCTGTTCCACGGAAGGAAGCCCAACATTTAAGGCTGGTGATGCTAGAGTTGAGAGAAGGGAACATATTTCCCGAGTCAAACCACGCAGCAACTTTTCTTCCATTACTTCACCCTTTAGTTCCAATCCTGAAAGATTGCCAAAATTATCAGGAACCTTTGCTCTCCCCTCTCGGAGAAGACTGGCCCATGAACAAGAAAGTGCTTGCTGGCAGTGCAGAAACAATGGATGCAAGATATTTTCTAGCCAAGAATCCCATAAGTCGGGAGGGCATAACTTGACCAGCGGAATCACAACTAGATGAATAAGTTGACGTATATGCCGAAATTCCATTGACTGCACATTCTCCATCATAGCTAGTGCAACTAAAGGGCTTTCTACGCACCGGAAGAAGTTGTCCCCTATAGTAGTTGACAAACCAATAACATTATACCTGCAGTCATGCAAGAGAAGTCACCGCTTTATTGTATAAAAAAGTTATTATAAGAAATTCCACCATACAACAAAACATAAACTAGCACAAAAAAATGGGCATTGCACTTGATAATTTAATTAGAAGAAATCCACTGAGTACACATATTGATAAAATACATCTGAGTTTACTGGCCGCTTTAGTAGATAAAGTGGCATACAATCCTTTAAGAAAGTTTTAATATCAGATAGCCACTTGACCCAAAAGCTTGAGCTGATGGATAGTGAGATAACATCATATATCACTACAAGTCCAACACTCGTTACATGAGTACCTGGCCACATGGAAGCACTTCTCGCATAAACATAATGAGTTTTTTAATTTTCAATATTGTGTTTTTGAACCTAGAAACTCCTGGAACCTGGTGCTCTAGTACGATGTCTGACAAGCATATTTTCGGGTAAAGTGGATAACCAAATACAGTGTATTTATAGAGAATAATAAACTGCTCTGCATGTATCTTAACGAAAGTTTTTGTATATATAAGTTCATGGTGTTTTATTCTTTTTAAGAAGACAAACATAAACAACTAATGAATAGAAGTTGCCGAGTACTCTATATGCCGGTAAGATACACAGATAGCTAAAGATTCTCCAATTCCAATTCAGTAAGTCAACTATCAAATCATGGGCATATTAGAATTTAGTCTCTATGACAAAAGAGACTAACTTCTTTAACTGTCGACTACCACTGTATACAGAAAATAAGTCAAATATTGACGTACCGTTTTACCAATTTAATAATGTTCCTTTATTCTCAGGACAAATCAATGGACAAACGATAACATGCTTAGCTGTCAGGAATAAAGACAAGAGTTACAAAATGACATTAGATAAAGAGGGATGTAGAGAGCAAACTGCTTCCAGGAACTGACCAGCACATGGGAAGACTAATGTTGTAAATCATTAAATTTTGACAATGTGTAAAAGCATTGGCACGACAAACAAGAAAGTTAGAGACGGTGTCATGTGACAGCCATCAATCAGCATGTGCTCACCCACTGTCTCGTATGCACTTCAACCAGTTCCTTATGTCATTTTCACTAGACTCTCCTTCCCTGCTCATATCAGCCTGAGATCCATCACCGAACGTGATTTGACCTTTCAATAGTTTTGAATTTCCTTCCCCTAGAAGACTGGCCTGCTCAACATAATTCATACTTTTTGCTGCTCTGAGCTCACCTGTCACAGCTTGAGCAACGGGCTCAGACCAAAGAGAATGTATACAGCGAAGCAGCTGCAAAGTGAACCAAGGAACGCAGTCTGTTATCCGAATCTAGAGATTAGCTTGATGAGAATGACTATCATTCAATGCAATCTTGACTCCTTTAAAGGGAAATTACATGAACTACAATGGTACAATTAGATATATAGCAGACTAATTCGTAGGATATTGTACTTACCCTTAATAGTGGAGGCAACATCCATGATAAATGAGAAGACATAGGATGGGGATGAGTAGAACTCTCGGTTGCTGATGTGTAACTTTGGGAACCCCAATTGGCCTTTTTATTTCCACTCCTTTTAAGTGCCTTCTCAAAGAACGTCACAGTGTGAAATATGTTCCACATAAACTGGGTGTCAGAGCACAGACGTGCCAACCCCAACGGATCAGACAAATAAGAATTTTGCCATTCTAACTGAACCCACTGTTTGCTCAAAGGTTCAAGTAACCAGGCCAACACTTCTTGTTGTTGCCGAATCCTAAATTTAACCACAATATAGGAGTCCTCATAAATGAAATGTAAAGGGGAAATATGTGATTCAAAAGATTCTTTTCATGGCATATTACTAGAAGATGATATAAGTTATTTGATTACCCAGCAGAAGATGCCATAACCAGAAAAGCTTCACCAAGAAGATTATGCTCACCACGAAGCAATCGACCTTCCCCTTGGAGATAAGCCATGGTGTCAGCAATGTCCTGTAGAACAAGCATGTCATATAAGAAGAAGTTACATAAATTGGATGAATTCACAAGACTAACTGGCATGACAATTAGTACATGTTGTACATGTCACTTCTAAACAATGCAACAATTCTAAGTAATTTCTGTGTATTTCATTGTTTTTATTTACTATAGGCCTACAAGGGGGAAGAACCAAGATAATCAAAGTGCCAACTACAATAGTTATATATTCTGGGGATAAAGTGTTGTTACATGGTGTCGAGCTGTAGCTTTCGAACTAGAAGGATAGTGAATCACATATTAACGTAACACATTGTTTTCCTTTTCCAATGTTGATGACATTAGTCATCTAGAGTTAACGTATATCATCAATCATGCCGCACAATAATTCTAACATCCAAATGTCTAAAACCATAACCCAGATTATCATAAACATTTTTCCAAACATGAACGTTGGGCTCCAATTACACAATTTTTTCTCCGAAACAGTTGTAATACTTTTTAAATTGTGTATACCAATTAGTACCATGTTAATTTGATTAAATTTTGACAAAAGTTTGGCTCCAATTAGCATGATGTTTAGTCGGTGAAACCACACGTCAAATGGATGTACTGGCAATGCTGTATGGCAATGTTTGGTTGCTATATGCACTAGTTAGGCTCGGTCATCAGATGGTGAGATCGAACAAGATGCCATCATATAATAAAAGTTATATGATTACATACGAAAACTGCTCTGTGTTTTATGTACTTTTAGGATATCCATGAAACTTAAGGGATAATCCAATAGGATGGCAACATGATCAGAAATGTTGTATTATTAAGAATGTTGGGCATAAAGAAATGGAATCCCAATTGTGAATGTAGCAAAAATCGGTTCTAAATATCAGATATTAGAATCGTATCGGATATGGATTTGTCATATTAGATAGCATTTATCGGACGATATATTAGAGATACATGATAATATCGGGTGTTCATATAGGACATTGCATATATCTAAATAAGAACAATTAAAGCATAGTTATAACATCCTAGATGTCATCTATGCAATAAGAACAACATGAATAGAGAAAAATAACAATGAAGGATAACCTGTGTCTTACAATGTGATAAAATACACCAAGAACATATTAAAATATTAAAAAAATAAATTTGAATTAGCATGTTACTTTATAATATAAATGTTTGTATTACTGCTTGGCATGGATAAATGAAATAAATATTGGAAGATGGGAAAGTGGAAGAAATTAGGACAAAGAGGCAGAAGGATGAGGAATTAATATTGATTTCATGTATTATTTGTTATATATAATTAAAATACTTGATAAAGTTTATCATCGTTGATTTTCGATAAAGATTTTTGCCACAATCCCATCAACAACTTAACATACCGCCACCCTCATTCCTTTTGTTTGGTTTCTTTTTCACTTTTTCCCTTCGAGATTGATTGGTCTATGAAAGGAGAGATGATTATCATTATATAAGATGGTTTGGATCAAAATTCAGGCCCCAAACTCAGGCCCCAAACTTGTTTTATAACTTTTGTTAAAAAGGGCTATATCGGCTTATATGTCGGACGATACATATCGTCTGACGTGACACGTATCGTCGGCATCATATGAAACGGTTACTATATTTCATTGTGTTGCATCACTATGGACCAAATATGATTATTGGTCATATGGGTCGATATTTTTATTTAAAACAATAAGCAAAAGTAAAATGCTAAGTTGGATGAGTGTCAACACACCAATAATCAACTATGATGACCGCATCCGCAAGTGGTCAAGTGGTCAAAAGTTGTTCCTATTGAAAATAAGTAACATCATCCTTAAAAGATTGGGGATTCCTCTATTGAGGAAAAATGATAAAGAATCAACCTATGATGTAATGGGGCATGAGCAAGAAAGATCAATGGATACCCAAGTAATAAAGGTGATAAGATCTAGTTAGCCACAAAAATAATGCAAGCCAGAAGAGATTGAGAAGAACCATTTCGGAATTTGAGGAATAAATAGGTTTCTAGGCGTCTTACCAAAGAATTTAACTTCTCATCAAAAATAAACCTTTCTCACATAAAATAAATGGATTTTCAAATATATTTCAATAATTAATTTTCAATAAAATAAGTTGATGCCTATTTATAGGCTTACAAAATAAAAGAAGTATCACCACAATCGGTATAGGACTAAACTAAAGGAAAAATCGACTAAAATAAGACTAAATTAAAGCATATAAAATCATAACTAAAATTCTAATTAAAAAATTTGATCACTATCATTCTCTTTACTTTTAAAAAATTCACAGCATGAAGAATGGTGACAAGTGAAACTGGTAGTAGCCAACAACCTTTTGAAGTTGGAAATTACTCATTTTTGAACTTTGAACTGAACCAAAATATAATCGAGTAAACAAATATCTTCAAAAGAATATACCAAGCTCACTGAGAAAAGGAGGATGTGCAAAACTTGTTGACTGATAGATTGTGACAGATATGGAAGGATGAAGTCAATAGGCTCAATCAGATCAATTGGTGTCTTTATCTGTAACTCTAATATAAGATCAATAGATGGCTCAAACAGGAGCTCTAGCTCAAACTGCGGTGCTAGATCAAAATAATTGTGAGGATCTAGATTTGGCTCGAGCTCAATTTTGGACTCCGATGTGATATTAGGCTTAATTTTTGTATCAATCTTATGCTCGAGATCTAGCTTGGGCGCATGCTTAAACTCTGGCTCAGTTTCTGGCTATGTTCAGGCTCAATCACAAACCCACGCATAGACTCAAGCTCAATTGTGAACTTAAATTTGGGTGTGAACTCATGCATACCTTCTTACTATTTCATTTTCATGTCGACCATTTACAGAAGCTTATTAGAAGCTTATTGATGCTCTTACAATTCTTTTTTATTTCTTTCAATGATTATTTATGATTCTCTTTTAAACTTTGAATTTGATGAAGGCCAAGGCGAAAGACGAATTAGTCAATGTTTGTGAAGATATAGATGCCAAATCTCCATATTTAACCTAGACCATCCATCTTTTGCATCCTAAAAAGATAAGTTTATTATTTTAACTTATATTCGGCACACCAAAATCTAATCTCACCAATTAGATCGTAGTGGTATGAAAGAAATCTTTTCATAATGAACTTACACTCTTCATAATGCCAGTATTAGTTTAACCCCTCAAAACGGGTAGGCTGCATCTAAATCCAAATAATAATCAATATTGTAAAATTTCATGAAAATATACTTTAAATAATTGGAAACACCTTCAAAATAGGTAAATACTCAAACTGGCTTGCACCTGACTCAAATGGTTTGAAAATAAAACTGAAATATGCTTCAAGGTCTTCAAAATAATGAATTGGCATAAAAATGACGGAAAAG
This sequence comes from Scilla litardierei, assembly GCA_030789695.1. NCBI lineage: Eukaryota > Viridiplantae > Streptophyta > Magnoliopsida > Asparagales > Asparagaceae > Scilla > Scilla litardierei. The sequence goes on along the minus strand of CM061137.1, from coordinate 8,424,745 downwards.
TCCATCAAAATTCCATGGAAAATCAGACTACATTGGACAGCTTGGAAAATATCTTACTCAAAGCCGTTGACTAATCAACAGCTGCTTGGCTCGAGCCAACTATGGATTTGTCTGGTTGGCTCAATCAGCTCAGATCTGAACGATGAACAATGTCAGCTCAGGTCGGCTCGAGCTACTGTTGACTAAGTTACTCAATTTGAGATCAAAGATGGCTTACCAAAGCCGTTACTATAGCGGATACGCGTCTATCAGATTTTGATGCTGTTTCGCATTTGTTCTTCGTCAGAGACTTAGAGTTAGTGTGTTGGCATTGGCATGTGATGATGGAGGTGTTGGGTAGGTCGACGGGACCGCTCAACATCGAATGTGATGGCGATGAGGTTGTTTGGGTTTGATCGCAACTAAATTGATCACAAAAGGTGACGATCTTAGTGTGAGCTACAAGCGGGGTCGTCTGTAAGGGTCCGTGCATCTACTGATGATGGCTATGAGAAAGAAGTAAATAGAAGGGCAGCAGCGAGTTTAATTTAGGGTTAAGGTTTTTGTAAGTGAATGCGAAGATGTTCAGAAGTTTTTTGTATTTTTTGGAGTTTTCTCAAGATTTAACCCTAACAAAGATATAACTAAAAATAAAGATTAATGATGAAGAAAAAGAGGATCATTCGGCTCTAATACCAAATATTATGCAAGACATAAGAGAAAAAGAAACTGATGGAAAATTTGGAAAAAATAGAATATGTAACAGTCATAACTTATTACTATGCTTTTCGATGTAATAAAATATTTTTAAAATATCAAATATGTTTCGAATTATTATGTTAAATGTTTGATGATTTTTTCTATATTTTTTGGAATTTTTGAGCTTGTTTTGAACTCAAACATGTTCCTAAAAATCCAAACCCGAAACCTAAGCAACCCGTATCTAACATGTTTTAACCAGGGTTTGAGGTATTGGCCGATACCATTAGGTATCCGTCGTATCGTAGCGATATCGGCAGTTGACAATACCGAAACCAAGGGTTAGTTTCAGTATCGACCGATACCGAACTGTATCGGTCAATTTCGACCGATACCTGTCAAAACTAACCGATACCGGCCGAAACTGACTGATGACGTTCAGTACCGGTCGAAGACGGTGGAAGAAGAATGTGTAATTAAATAAAAATTTTCTAAAAAACCCAAAAAATTTCGTGAATCAATAGGTTACATAGAAAGCTCGGTTAAAAGAGAGGAGAAACCCCTAAAGTTTCGGCTTGAAAATGACGAAGAATTAGACGAAGAAGAGGCAGAACCAAGAAAAAAGTTCTGCAAAAAAAGAAGAAAAAGGACAAAATGAAGATGGTGAAAAATTGAACTCACCTCATTGTGTCGCCGCCTCGTCGAACCTGCCTTCTGCCTCGCCGAACCCGCCTCGACCATCTAGCATGAGAGTGAGAGTGAGCAAAGAAAGAAAGAGAAAGAGGCCCGAGTCACCTTTCAGGAGATGTTGCGTTCTTTAAAAAGGCAAACTTGTAAATAAGTGGTATGTGCGTAAAATAAAACAGTCGGTGTGCGTACAGTAAAACAGTCGGTGCTCATATCAAGCGGATATTTTGTGGCAACCCTATAAATAAGTGGTATGCGCGCAAAGCAAAATGGTGGGTGCGCAAAGCAACGTCCAACGATTTTTTTGGCAAACTTGTAAATAAGTGGTAGGTGCGCAAGGTAAAACGATAGGTGCGCAAGGCAAGCTTTATGATCTATTCATTTATCTAATATTTAGTATTTAAGTACCAAACTTTAGGTATTTAGTATTTGATATGATTACGAACTCAAATTTAGTTTATCTATTTAGTATTTAGTATTTGATGGTATATGAGTAATATTTTAGTTTGTTTAGTATTTAATAGTATTTGATAGGTTTAGATTTAAGAACCTCTGAAACCATCACTGTGTGTATATAGTATATACATATTTAGAGTATCTCCCAAACCGAAACCGATACCCGAAACGAAACTGCTGAAACTAGCGTTACAGACGAAAACCGAAACTTGCTTCCGAAACCGTCGAAACGGGCGATACTGATACCGAAACCTAAATTTTGGAAAGAACGATACCCAGACCGAAACCGATACCTAAAACCTTGGTTTTAACCCCCTCTTAAATAGAACCTAACATGTCAAAGCATGTTTCTTCATGTTTCTTCATATTTCTAACATTTTAAGCATCTACGTGTTGTACCTTTAGGTATTAAATAGTTTGAAATCAACAACTCCATCAACATCCAAGTCCAAATTTATCCTAGGCCAATGTATGCGGACATGGAATCCATATTGACATTAAGACACACCGCTTGTAACAACCCTAAACCATTTATATATATCATCTTCTTCTTGTTCATAGCCTTCATCTCAAAAAATTAAGGACGGATTCATAGACTCAAAACAAAAATGTCAAATCGATGTCATATACTCATTTTCCACACATTACGATATACAGCTTTCATCTGTCGAACGAAGACCTTTCATTTCCCTTCTTAGTACTCACATCCAAGTCTTCTTCGATCTACTTCTCTTTCTTTCATCTCACTATTCATGTGTTATATCTTTCTAACAGATGCATCAATACGTCTTCGGCATATATTATCAAACCATGAAAAAAATATGGATGAAAACGATAGGAATGGATTATCATGAAATAAAAATATTTTAAAAATCACAATCAAATTTTAAAATAATTATTTTAATTATTTGATATATCTTATATATTTTTTTAGATTTTTCTGAGCTCATTTTAATATCAAACCTACATATATTATCAAACCATTAAAAACCAAACCCGCAACCCGTATTAAAACCCAAACCCGCAACCCGTTTTAATCAAAGCCCGACCCGACCCGTTCATCCCTTACAAAATATCTATTGCTCTGCACATATTATCTTGCTTTTTTCTTTTCATTTTTTCTCTTTTTTCACCATTGCGCAAGAGGCGACGATGATTCACCTTCCTTGACCTCCCCACTTCCCAAACCTCGTGCCCACATTATGTAATCTTTCCTTCTCTGGCTTAGTCTTCTCCTTCCACAAACCCCCACACCCGTGCGTTGTGCTCTCCCTCACCGTAACCACCTCTCTCGTTTCCCTTATCTAAACCCTAACCCTATCCCGCCCGATTTTTTCCTATCAGCCCTCTTTTCCTTCTCATCTCTCCTGATCACCGTCATCACAATCATCATCATCTCCATCTTCTTTCCCTCTTTCACTCATCGGCGTTCGCGGGTGACGATGGTTAGGTGGCTGGTCCCTGAGACAGTGACACATTCTTCCTTCTCCCTTAATCTCCAGTGGCAAATATGTTTTCTTAATTTTTTATAATCTTGATAAACTCGGCCGAAGTATTTTTGTTATGATTTCCTTGGGGTTTGTTTCATGGGGCTGATCCGCCTCGTTACTTCCTATTTGGGATTTTGGTTTGAAATATTAGGGTCATCATGTTTTCTTGACTTGTTGTTTGGGGTCTCAGTTGGTTCATAGGGTTGATTTGCCCTTCGGCTTGTTGTTCTGGTGCTTTAGTTAATTTTCTTGAGGCTGTTGCCTTTGATTTAGATCTCGGTTTTCTATTTGAGGGCCGATCTGCCCATGTGCTTGCTATTTGGGGGTTGATATGCTCATATGCTTGCTGTTTGGATCTCGTCTTGTTGTTTGGGGTTGTTCCATCCATATGCTTCTTGTTTTGGGGCTGGTTTATCCACGTGCTTGTTTGGGCTAGTCTTGATGTTTTGAACTGTATATGCCCATATACTTGGTAGTTAAAGCTGCAGCCCCATCTTAGGGGTTGTTTTTCCCTACTATTTAGGTTCATGCATTCTGCAAGGTGCGGATTTTTGACCCAATGATCTGTTTCGTCTTTGTTGAGTCACTGCAAGCTGCACTGATCTGTTTTGGGCTTCTAGATATGTTCTGTAGTACCTTCTAGTTCAGGTTGTGTACTATCGAGGCTTTAAAACTGGTTTGTTCTTGGACCCTTGGTTGTGTATAGCTGATGCCTTCTAGCCCTGGGTAATGCTCTGTTAAGGGTTCTTGGTCACTGTTTATTTTCGGTTATCGTTTCAGTCTTGGTTGTACTCTGACATGATCAGACTTGACCTATATTTGTATTAATGCTATATGATGGATCCCTTGCTATATCTATGAGTATTCTTGCGTAAGATAAAAAATCTCAAGGTTAATCTTGTGATACGATAGTATTTGACCATTGATGGATTCGGCCAAACATCGTATTTTGGGTATTCTGTTGGGACATGATGGATGCATAAATGATTAAAAATTGTTAGATCTAACCTTCGGAATGATTAAAAATTGTTAGATCTAGCCTTTGGGGTATAACCCCCTTGTAGTTGTGATTTGGGCCATCTAATATAGACTGATCGGTTGTATTGATTATGTGGATGATATGATTTTATACATGTTGCTTATTATGGTTGCTTTCCTCGGTTATATGTAAGCCAATTATACTATTGATCTTTCATTCCTTATATGCACAGGCCCAGTCACATCCATGAGGATCATTATATGCTATTTGTCCACCTTAGTTACAACATCAGGACTATGTCTCACCTTTCTATGATATGTTTCCATGTTTCCACCATCATGCTATCAAACTTAACCATTCCTTAAATAGATTTAATGATAGTATAAGTAATGTGCTTATGTACTATGCTTCATGATGCTTTAGTGTTATTTCCATGATCATATCATTGCATAGATAGTTACTGTTGCCACATGATTTTATATCATACACGTCCATTACTGTATTACAGTCACTGCTCACAATCATTGTATCCGGTTACATGCTCATGATATTGTACCTGACGCTATTCTCGATTAATGTACTTAATTACATGATATTATACATGTTTATCATACTAGACAACGCATTATTATAGAATTTGTGTGGATGAAAAACTCATTGTGTCAAAAGATGCAGGAGAAACAAGATTTACTACTGTATTCGTGTATTCCGCCTTCCAACAATAGATGTGAGGTTATATTATTGTATATGTGCTTTCTATTTTCTAGCAATGGAAATGAGATTTACTACAATCTATTTATTTTTTGCTCTCTGGTAATGGAAGCGAGATTATTAACGGTTGATACACTCGGATGTGCAACTATAGGACTACTGATCTAGATTATACCCAAGTTGTACATCGTACATTCGGATATGAGCTCGGCACTAGCTTAAGGATACACCACGGTTCATGCTACCTTAGCTTATTTAGTTTATCTGATATTTATCACTTATTGTTGTTTGTGTTTCATGCTACTATTTGTATAGCTATGTTACATTCCGTGTGCTCATCTGACACATGCTAATATTTGCTATGTATTTTGTATTGTTTTAATCTTATTTTAGTAACATATATAAACATGTCTTGCTGATAGAGATTCATTTTTATTTTATTTTGTTCTCAGGAATACACATTAGGGAATTTCCAAATTTTCTCTTATATGTCAGAACTACTTGTTAAGACTTTCCTGTATTGTTATACCTAAATTTCCTTCACTAGTCTTTTCCATTCCTTTGCAACTTATGATTGACATAACATGTTTACTATATTCGTTAGACTTTCATGCCTCCACTATATAGGTTATCCTGTAAAAGAACATGTAGTTATATTACAAAACATATATAGGAAGAAAGGGTAAATCCCAAATAAGCTTAAATACGCACAAGCTTGTCACACTTCCATTTTCCTTAGCATATTAGGACGCAAGGTGTGACACCTGTAGGCAAGCACAACATATGTGATGCATCAATTTTCAACAAAAATTAATAATTCTGTCCGTGACTGGCCTTCCATCCCTGCATCAATGTGATGGCTCCAAAACTCTGACAGCATATTGTCTACGTATCTATGTATGCAGGTCACAATAATTTTATATCCGTATCTACTTAAAAGGTCACATATGATAACAATTTTAATGCAATAATGAATTGTTGCCATACTAAATTTCTAGACTATTACTTTAAACGGCATTCAATTGACAGATGGCATAATCTAACCTTCATGTGAGGAAGTAGACTTTTGTCGGCAGCTCTAGCAATTCGAATGAATGATGAACAAATTTGCAACCTAGCATGCCGAGCAGCATTTGAAGAAGGGTCCTGTTGAACAATAAAATGCAGGGGAGAAGAGAGAAACATGATAATTCTAACAAGTAATAAATGGTTGATGGGGTAGAGTTCGGGGGGGGGGGGGGGGGGGGGGGGGGGGGGGTGGAGAGGGGCTGATTAAAGGAAAACCAAGCACTACCTTTAGCATGAAAGGAATTGACGTGAGAAGCTCGAAAAGTTTATTGACAACAACAGTAACTGAGTCAGAAAAGTATTTCAAATAGGGACCAAATGCAACCAAAAATCGGCCAAGCAATTCAGCAAGATTGGGTTCGGTCCACTTCAACGAAAGAAGTTGCTGAAGCAAACCTGTGGTTCAAAAATTGAAGTATTATTATCTTTCAGAATGAAAGCATTTCAAGTTATAATAATATGTCTGAGAACTAACTTACAACCTTCCAGAATTATGTGCAATTGAAATTTTACTTCAGAAGCACAGCTGAAGTCAGATGATCCATCAAATATGGAACTCATGGTTGTCTCAAGGCCCGATTGCAGACTTTCCAGTAAGGCTATGTCCTGGATTTGTACGTATAACAAACAAATGAAACTTTTAAACCTAATATGAAACAAGAGTGCTTGCTTATTCAGAATAAGACACAAGATACCTAATTGGTACAAATTAAACTGCATATTATCAAAAAGATTTTAAGGACAGATAAAGACCTGCACCGAGGCCAAAACAACCGAACTACTGATAACAGTACCAATTCTTTGTGATACTTTTGAAACAGCTACCACTGGCTTCTGAGAAGCAACAAGTCTGATAAGCTCCAACTGCACAAGAAATCAAAAAAAATCAGAGTCCGGCAAGCTAGTAACTTATACTACCGGAAAACAAACCAAGAGTGGAACATAAACTTGCATAATCATAAATTTTCTTTATTCCAAAGTAAAAAAAAACTGACAAACAAGACCACTAGCTACTCCCACTACTTCTATACTTAAATGCATGACGAGATGGCCAACAACATTTTTAGCTGCTCGTAAACTTTGTTAAAGCCTGTGTAATGTCACCTAGAATGAACTCCTAAATAATGTCAAATACTTGGTTTAAATAATTATTCGCAGAATACAACTCTCTCATGTACTCCCACGATTCTTTTTGCAGGGGAAATGTGAATCACTAATTAATGAATCTAGGGCTCTTGTATTTAGAATATGGCTGAATAGAATGACATCATCTCGTTCCCCCTCATTTGTTATAAGAACAAAAGGATCGTTAATGAGATGACTGTTCTTTTTTCCCTATCATATGAATCTCTGTGATTTTCTTACACTACAGATAATTATCCCCATCTAACTTCGTGTGATTAATCCGATTAATCTTATCAGAGATTATATCCGGAACGGCATGCTCTGACTCAACCATAGAAGTTAACAATTACAATTATGATCCTCCTTTAAAACACTCAAAAATCAAGCCATGCCCTTCAAGACCGTTCGACACGCGACATGACCACTAAGCAACCCCTTCGATACTAGACACAACAATAAGAGACCAAATCAAAATAATCATCAACTAAAGATTTCCCCTGGCAAACTGATAAGATCTTTTTTTCTTCTTTTTCATTTTCTTTTTGAAAAATCGACAGATCATAGTAGAAGAGAACATAAATAAGAAAGAAAAAGAACAAAAAAGAAAGAAGAGACAGAGAAAAGTGCAGTTTTTTCAGCACCAGTGATGGTGGCGTGCTGGCAAGGTTACTACTATGCGAGGGTTGTAGTGTTAAGAAGAAGAATAGGGAGTGACGATCAAGCAATCGGCGTGATGCATGGTTGATATGGAGCAGAGTTAGAGCTACAGTTTGGGATTTTGTTTGGGTTAGAAAGAAGGAAAGGGAATTGAGTTTCAATTCAGGTATGATTTGGCATGTCAAAGCGGTGGGCACATAGCCGACCCCAATTTTTGGGATGAAGGCTATGACGAAGATAATGATGATGAAGCATTGGACCAATAGGCATATCATAATATAAGATTTAAAAATAAAAGGTGTGTGTTTGACCAATTTTCAATCTCTAAATTAAACATAATGCCGAACAAATTAGAAAAGTTAAACAATTATCTAATCATTCAGAAAACTTGAGCAAATTCTGCTTAGTCCTATATTGTTTTCACTAGTACATTGCAGGACCTGCATAAATAATGAAATATGTACCGGCGCCCGGACATGGAGGCGTTACATTCTAAAACCCCAAAACATCGAATATAAGGTAAATCCAATGTGTTTTACCTGTTCATCCACCCGTCTCAAAAGTTCTATTCATGCAAAACTGTTAAATTTGTAACGGGTGGATTAACGAACAAAACCTATTGGTTCACCTAATATTCGATGTTTTGGGATTTTAGAATACATAGATCAAAATGAAAGGCTCCGGGCCACTGAATAAACAATGGATGATAGAGTTTTGGAGACATATGTGAGGCTTAGCCTAATATGTCATATGATACCCATTATTCTACATATATACTAGTCATAATCCATGACCATAGGTCACAGAGCATTCAAAATATTCCCCCGTAAAATTTCAACACAATCAAAATCATCCCAAATTTTTTTGCAAACTCTTCAAAATTCCACCCGAAAAAATTTCACATTCAAAATATTCCCCACTAACAAAAGTTTTACATTCAAACCAAAATTGAGTTTTCCCCAAAGAGTTTAGTTCATGGTCCCCAAAGTTCAATTCCCTTATAATTTAAAATTTTAGTACTCAAGTTGAGTTCTTCCTAAAATTTTAAATTAAAATTTAGTTCCCCGAAAGAATTTAGTTCTCCCAAAATTTATAATTTCCTCAAATTTTAGTTCCCTCCAAATTTAGTCACCCAAAATTCAAAATTATATTTTCCCAAAATTTTAGGATTTCCTTTCAAAATTTTAGGTTTCTCCATAAAATTTTCGCAACCGTTTATCCTACCCATAGGTCACGAGGCAATAAAAAAATTTCAACCCAATCAAAATTTTCCCAAAAAAAGTTTGCAGCCTCTTCAAAATCCCCAAAAAAATTTGCAGCTAACTTCAAAATATTCTCGCCCAACCAAAAATTTTAACCGCATTCAAACTAAAATTTAATTCCTCCAGAGAATTTAGTGCTTCCCAAAGTTTAGGTTCATCCAGATTTAGTTCTCCCAAAATTTAAAATTTTAGTTCCCTCTAAATTTAGTTTCACCCAAATATTAAATTAAAATTTAGTTCTCTCCTTAAAGTTAGTTCCCTCCAGATTCAGTTCTCCTTGATATTTAAAATTTTAGTTCCTCAAAATTTAATTCTCTCCGGATTTAGTTTCCTCCAAAATTTTAAGAAAACCCCCATAAAATCCCCCCCCCCCAATTATCGGGTTTTCCTATCAAAATTTTCACAAAATCTCATCATACACATTGATTCATCAAGATTCAATCACACCCATCTTTATACCCATCCTTTTATTCTAGTTAGCAACCACATTCAAAAACATTGGGTCCAGGGGATAAAATGCAAAACCCAGGAAAAGGAGGAAATAAGGAAAAGTGTGTGGGTGTGTGGGGAGGATCCGGGGGCAAAATGCAAACCCCGGGAAGGGAAGGCGGGGAGAAGAAAAGGTGTGGGTGTGTGGAGGGTCCAGTGGCAAAAATGCAAAAACGAGGGTTGTATATGCAAAATGACACACCTCTCTTATCTCTCAATATGTCATCATCTCTTATCCAATTTCTCTTAACATCCCTCATTTGTATAATAGATATATGAGGAATATGTATGTGTGCTGACAGCCCAATAAGTTTTCATGTGTTGTCAGCATTTTGACCCCAAAAACATTTTTGTTATATTTTGTAATGTGTTCTACAACTTGGTAGAAACCTCCTCACCAATTTTTCAAGTGAATCCAACACATTTTGAGCCTCCATCCATGCATTTCAAAAACACTACTCAAGTTCTTAAACTGTCAGCGCAAGATTTTCGAAATGCATGGATGGAGGCTCAAAAAGTGTTTGATTCACTTAAAAATTCATGGGGAGTAGCCAACAAGTTGTAGAACACATTGCCAAAACTTAAAAAAAATGTTTTTTTTGGGGGGGGTCAAAGTACTGGCAGCACAGGAAAACCCGAGCATGTGTTGTTAGCACACCTCCATATTGCTCTATATATAGATGAATATGGAGGTGTGCTAACACATGCTCGGTTTTCCTATGCTGTCAGCACTTTGGTAGCCAAAAAACTATTTTTTTTTTGAATTTTTTGCAATGTGGTTTACAACTTGTTGGCTACCTCTCCACCAATTTTCAAGTAATTCCAACACCGTTTGAGCGCTCATCCATGCATTTCATAAAGATTGCGCCGACAGTTTTAGAACTTTTTTGAAATGAATAGATGGAGGCTCAAACGGTGTTGGATTCACTTCAAAATTGGTGGGGAGGTAGCCAACAAGTTGTAGACCACAATGCAAAAAAAATAAAATGTTTTTAAGCCCCTAAATTGTTGACAGCACAAGAATTTTTCAGGTGCTGTCAGCACACATACATATACCTCATGTGTGTGTAGAACAACCAATGTTGAAATGCAGGCCTATAGCGGTTGCCCCTATGAATCTATTATTCAGATATGACAATAACACGAAGAAAAATTAAAAGACATCTTGAGCTAGTAACATTTTTGGCTTCATGCAAAACTGAGGATATTCCAAGATCTCACCACTGGGAACTATTTTATCTCAATCCCCATGGAGACTGACATCTAGGCATGCTGTCGGACAAGTGACGCTAATCTTAAATTTTATCCAAGTTCATTTTGGATATTTTGAGCATGTGCTTCATAGATCATGCTATCCATCATGACACGATAAATGTACACTGTCGATTGCTTTACCATTTACATTGCAGTTATTTGGTAACATATGTGTTGCTCTCCCACGAAACCATTTGTTTGGACCGTAGACTGCCTATATAGACAAAAAATATAAAGCATATACTAAAATTTGATTGTGTATGCACACATGTGCACTCAAAAAGTGATATTGATATGAGAGTTTTAGGTCATCAAAAGATGTGTAACATTGTGCCAAGAAGTGCTCAGGAGTTGGAATATTAGTTTCTACTAAACTGGAGAAACAAAGAACAAAAGAAAATACACCATAAGATGTGTGGCATCATTATGGACAACCAAGAAATTTACAAAACAAATTCCCTTGGGTTGCTGACTACAGCTATAATCAATTAAAGAAATTGCCATCTTTAATTCTTTAAAGCCAGCTTCAGGGTAATGACCAAATTCCATACATGAGTCTGCAAATATTTGAGAATTGGTATAACAATGACATGTAATCCAACTTTGTGTGGTCTAAATTAAAGGAAATAAGATCCCCATACAAATACCATTTTGACAAGTGTTTCAGGAGCCTGTCTTTTATGCTATTATAAGGAACAGAACTCTCATGGAAAATGGATAGAATCTACGTTAACAACATGTTTGACAAATTATGTAAAAACAAAAAAGAAAACAGAGATGAATCCATACCAGTTTAGAACGATAATTACTAAAGTCACTCTTTCCATCAAACTCATCACTCCACAATTCTAGTCCATAAGCTGATGGAGCTGATCCTGGTGGAACATTCTTTTTGAGCATTCTCTGAAGAGAAACATCCAAAAGAACCGCAAATATGTCATCAGTGATGAAAGCAGAAATTCCTTTTTTCTCCTTATCTGCCTGAGCTGAGGCAGAGACCGCACTAATTTCCCCAGAAGATTGTGCAGTCGTCTTATGTTTAGATGCTGATTCTCTCATGACCACCTGTGCCCAGTATAGTAAACCGCCTATAAGGACTAGTTACTCCCCCTTATAAATAAAGTTAAAAACAGGTACTGGGTTTTTGAACAGGTTTATCCGCAAGGATTTGTACATACCAGCCAAAAAAGCAAAGATTGAAAATGCAGTGCGAACTTAAAGTGTTGAAAATAGCCCAGCATCTGAAAAACAAACACCAGTATTGTAAATACAAAAGGAACAGTTCAATCATATGGAACACAGCCTCCAAAGAAAGGTCTGCAAGAACAACAATTCCTATTGACCTATCCAATAAAATTTGATCTATAAAATAAAGGATTCTACTTTGCCTCTTATCAATAAAATAATAACTCAACCATAGAAAAACAACAGTCCTGGTAATATGGGCCAATATTAGTTGCAACAAGTCTCAATAATTGAACACTATTCACTCCACAGTTGTTTTGAGCAGGTAAGAAAACAAAAACATCTGCTGAACTGATAGGCCCCGTGAGTACTTAAAAGAAAATTGAACTTCCTTGTTCTCTATAGAGGAGCACCTTACTGTCCCTAATCTCCGACCTAAAAGTCTAACCTCTAGCACCAAAAACTGTACACATGATACCATGATGAGCATCCAGTCTAGCTCACCATCATGAGCAGAGAAGAAACCTTATGGAAAACCTGAATTTAGCAAATTACCTAATAAAACAGACATTAAAAATCGTAATAATACCAGTGCATGCAAACGTGAGTATGTGTTATGTTTTCTTGGTGTACATTGTTGTTCCGCACCCCCAATAGCTTTTTTGACATTGGTATTGGAGCATTGGTTGAAGAAATCTGGGTTTAAACCTCGTCATTGACAATGCCCCCAACCCCCCCCCCCCCCCCCCCCCCCTCTTCTTCTTCTTCTTTTTTTTTTTTTTTTTTTTTTTTGGGGGGGGGGGGGGGGGCTTGGTTCTGCCTTTCAGGCAAGCCATGCGTATGATGGAGCCTTCACACATTCTCAGAAACGGGAAAGCTAAATTGGAGGTTACTTGATATATGTCGTTAGTACAGAACTCAGTAGCAACAACTGAACAAGACTAATCTCATGTTTTTGCCCTATCTTTGACTTGTCTTTGACAAGATTAAAAGCAGAGTCAACAAGAAGTGTAACATGCTGGCAATTAATCACAGAATAACTCTTGTTAGCTTGGTATTATATTATTGTCCTATGATATGTGAGACACTTCTCATAACCCAAGGTTGGCATGTCTGACCCTTCTCGACACTACATGCACGTATATCCATGTCAGACACTTCTAAAGTGCAAAATCTTTATTCATCTTAAACAATGAGTTAACATTAAGTCATCATCCCCTTTTCATAAAAGTAAATGATTTTAGATCATTTTACTTAGATGATTTCAAAAACACCCAAATGCATACACTTATACGAGTTAAATACATGTCAAAACACTAAATACACACATAGATAATAGTGTCCAATGTCTAAGATTTGAACGATTGCCTTGTCTGACACCTCGTGTCCGTGCCAAAGTGCAACACCCATGTCGCCAAAGTGCAACACCCATGTCCATGTCTGCTAATCAAAGCTATTATCCAGTCCACCAGCATAGTATATGTCCTTTGTAGAACTTCCCATGAAAGTCATTAGCCGAACACCAGAAGGTAGCACAATCCAAATATCATGGAGCACTTGGTTAAATTGGGAGAGGGGGGCACTTAGCACTACAAGTTTAAAAAACATGGAGGCATATAAAGCTTTAAGGAAACATGGAGGCAGCTATAGCTATAAGAAACATGGAGGCATATGTATATCATTTACTGAGCACCGGAAGGTTGGACACCGCGAAGATCGGGGAGCACTTGGTTAAATAGCAAAGTCTACAAGCTTTAAGGAACATGGAGAGAGAGAGAGAGAGAGACCGTGTAAAAGCTCTAAGGAACATGGAGGCATATATACATATAGGAAAATATTCAAATGCAAACTTTTCGCACGGAATTTTCTGTGCGAAAATGTTTTTATTTTAAAAAAAAATCAAAAAAAATTTTCCTCCTTCATTTTATGTTGTTATCCAGCCCTAAAAAATAATGGTTGAAAAATAATGTAATTTGGCATTCGATCAAGGTATTACAAAAAGTTACGTTAAATTTTGTAAAGGCGGATCGGTGCTCAAATCCCCCTAGGGTTCACCCATTATTTTCATGTGGTATATAATTGTACGAATTAAACATCAAAAAAGTATTTGAAAAAAAATTCTAAAAAAGTTAAAAATGTTTTTGCACGGGCTTTCGCACCATAGTTTTCACACCCGAAAACTACTTATATATATGTATGTGTGTGTGTCTTTCTCTCTCTATTATACAATCGAGAGATGTTTTTGGATGTGTTTGCTGACTATGACAAAATGGTGGGTAAAAGGACGGCTGGATTGAATCTTGAGGAATCAATGGATACGATGAGATTTTGTAAAAATTTTACGGGGAACCTTAAATTTTGGAGGGAAATGTGTTCGGTGAAAACCAAAACTTTAAAACCCGAACTCTCTCTCTTCAACTCTCATCTAAGATCGAGGCGTCATTTGATCTCTCGATAGAAGCGGTTCCAGTCTCTTAAACACTACCAGCCTTTAAGGGCTTCAATGGATTGAGGCAGAGCTTTCAACCTCTACAGTCGCGGCCCTTAAATCATCTAAGAGAAGCTTTGTAGTTAAAGCTTCAGTTTAGGTAAAGTTTATTCCGTTGTTTTGAAGCATTCATTCGTTTATTATTTTTATCTTATTAAATATGTAGTTTTAGATATTGATAAATTTTTAATTGGATCTTGATTTGAAATGTGAACAATCTAAAGTTAGTTGTTTCTTTTTTAAAGGGGGTTTGATCTAATTGTAGAATGAGCCACCGTTGGATGGGAATCAGGCACCGGATTTTGAGGCGGATTTGAGGCGGAAGCGGTTTTTTGATCAAAATTTCATTAAGGTACATGATGATGATGGTGATGTTCATTTTGATTTTTGATATTTGGTGTCTTGTTTGGGACATTGCTAGATGTTTTGCTCCTGTAGATGTGGAATATAATTGCTAGGTTTTGTAGCTAATCTCAGGTGCCGAGAAGAATATTTATGTTCAATATTCCTTTCTCAATTATGTAGCGTGATTCCTTTAAAACTCTATTGATTCGATTAATAGATTAGTAATTCACATGGGAATTTAGGAAATCTTCAATAATATATGAGCTCTAATGTTTAACTTCATAAAGTATAATTTGATATAAAATGTATGACATCAACTACCTGAAAAAGAATGCAATTATAAATTGTAATTTCTCTATAACTTGGTAAAATCTTAAACTTATTGTTGAGAAGTGCATGCAATAGTGTTGCCATTGGAAGTAATTTAACATCATGATCAATATTTTTGTTTGGTTATATATTTTCAAGTGAGAAATTATGATTTTTTTCAGTTCATCCTTCCAAAATATAATATTCCCCCATTTAACAACTCCTTCCATTGTGCATTCTTCTAGACAGATATTTTTGCAAATAGATTACATGACATGTGTCGGAGTTCAAATTGTAGAGGCTGGTTGTCCTTGCTGCAATCATAATATTTTGGTGGATTGTTTTAATTGTGATTGCAAAGTTTGGAAGGAGTTCGGATCGCGCCTCAACATGTTCAGGTTTTTCTTCTGGCGACCCAGGAATCATTTGTTTGGACGAGTTTAGGTATGTTTGCCCCCTCAAATTCCGATCCCGATTTGGTTCGGTTTTTAATGAAGCAATCGGTTGCAAGTATTTTGTTTACAGTATCATTACGATTTGTGTATTTGGTGTGATTCAGTTGGACTCTGAGATAGGCGATGGAGTTCACAAGAATTTGGGGGATAATAATAAAAATATAAAAAGAGAATAATAACAAAAGAGGGATCAATAACTCATCACAGGCGAAGAAGGTAGATTTTAATTGGATTTTGGTGCATTGTTTTAATTGTGCTTGCAAAGTTGATTTTTTCCTGTATTGGTTTTAGGTGATTGAATTAATGAAGCAAGAAGAGACAAGGTAGGCAGATGAGGCTGCGAAGAGGGCGAAGTATAAGGTTATGCAAGCGCGCAATTCTGGTGTCAAAGTGCTTTTCATGTGGCATTTTATCTGCAGCACTTCATTTTTGTTTGTTCTCTCCCACTTAAGCACAACCGGAGAATTACACAAACGAATTTGACCAACACTTAACTTTTAAGTAATTTTGTTTGTTTGTTTAGATGCATCATTTTCTAATTACGTATGTAGAATGATTCTTGTTAGTTTTAAACAGGATTCTTCAACTGGTATGAAACTTTTCTATATAGTCATTAAGAACTATATAGTTTCTCTGTCATGCAAAAACATTAGAATTGATCGATTTTAATCACAAATGTTCGATAGCAGCCATGACTTCGAGTACCACCACAAGCGCCCCTCCCCCCGAAGCAAGACTACCTCCTCTACATAGGGTACGAGCAGCAGCTCAATGCCCTTAGAAGCCTCGGGAAGCAGAAGATCGTCAAAGAGACGAGTAAAAAGGGAAAGAAATGGAGTTGTGATGAAGACCATCTCTGTGTCTACGATTTAGGTGAGCTCAACATTGCTTTTGATTCTTTTTTCTTCTTTTTTCTTAATTCTTTTTTCTTTTCTCTTTTCTCTTTTCTCTTTTCTCTTTTAAAAAAATTAGTGGTTTAGTTTCTGCGTGGTCGGAGGCTGCATTGTTTAAGTGTGAATTAAATGATAACGGACTGTAAATCAAGATTTGTTCTTGGTGATGTCTTTATTTCTTTCTTTAAGTTGCTCAATTTATGGATGGTTGCAAGCTACATTGATAGTTTTTGCTTTGGATTTTTCGTCGTTGATTATTTCTGTGAGATGAGCATCGTTTGGCATTAATCGACATTTTATCCTCATCAATTTGTTTGCAACAAGATGACATCCTGGTAGTAGCTTTCAATCATTCATATGCATATGAATTTTCATTCAAATAAATTTCATTGTTGTTTAGCTAATGAATAGATTCAAAGAAGTTCGTTAAATAACTATGAAATATGCAGAATGATTTCAAGTTAGTTGCTCCGGTATGATCATGTACGTTAGACCTCTGGTTTTGGTAGTTAAGAGTTTGTAGGGAAAAGAAACACCGGAGGATGAAGCATGTGAGTACAAAGTTTGATTTTTGGTTAATTTGGGCCATGAAATCTTGCGATGTCATTTGGAATTTTGTTACATCATCGAAATGTATTATCCATTAGGAATTAATAAGGATTTTGCTTGCGATACAATGTTAGCTTATTGTAGCTTATTAACTCACTTTGATAAAATATTTGATTATTTAAAGGCAAGTGGGATCCTCTTGAGTTTTTTGTCAAAAGATTTTATTTTTCTTATTGATTTTTGTTTGGGATTTGGTAGATTTTCGAGCTGGAAGAACCTATTTCGCGATTGAATGTGATTCATGTTGCTGGTACCAAAGTGAAGGTAAATAAGGCAACATTCGAGTTTTTCCTAAATTTGTGAAAATGTTGTATTTTGTTATGTAAACTTCAGAGTGAAAATTACAGAGGAAAAGTTAATGGCATACTTTTGGTGTTGGGATAGACTACAAGTAGCATGCATTAAGTTTTTGTGGTTACGGTTTCCATCAATGTTTATGTCATGCCTAATTTGCTGATGCGTGATGTTTTTTCATCTAAAACATTGTTGCTTAAGTGTATTCCATTCGGCTTTTGTAGGAGAAAACCAATGATGACGTACCCATGTCAACTTACACGTGTATGGAGGGGCCGGACCATGCACTGAGAACACTGTCAACTTTAACGACGATGTCTTCACCTAAAAGGTTAGTTCCTAAAATATAAACAACCCCCATAACTTTTTGTTGTCTGTTTTAATGTAATACGGGAAAGATCTTTGATATTTTTAGGTTGTTAAATATAAGTAAGCACTTGAATGAGCTCAAAGGAAATGGGATGCCTTCTATGTATGCTCAATCTTAAAAGAGGTAACGCAATGCTTATAACCCATTTTTTCTTTTCCGTAGATTGTGAATTAAGAATTGTGATTATTTCTTTTCTCCGATGGTAAATCATCTCTAACAAGTTTCCAATTTTATTTTTTGCAATTAAAATAATTAGTAAATATTTTCTTTAATTGATTCTTCTTTTTGCAGTTTGTGGACAAGAGCTCTTTGCAAGCCGCATTGCCTGATCCCTAGTTGATTCTTCTTTTTGCAGTTTGTGAACAAGAGCTCTTTGCAAGCCGCATTGCCTGATCCCTAGTTGTCTGGTACATTTCTTAGCAATGGTATGCCCGAGTCATGGTTTACACAGAATCCTCTTTCAAGCTTTGTTCTTCTGTACCCCAAGGCGAATTTCTGAAATGCTTCCATCATCTCTACCGATAACCAGGACTCATTTTCCTTACAATTTGTAGGTTGTCTATCATATATTGGAGGGCAAGTACCAAGCACACAACTGTAGAAAGTCAAAGCCAACACGTTATTTCTGATATTTCTGCTGCTGGGTTCTGCAAACTAATATCTATATTGTGTCATTACATGAACATACCTTCACAAGGCCCAGTAGCATCGCTTGGTGGGAACCGGCTTGTATAGGGAAGTGATTGTTAATAAAAAAGCTTGTGCCGCTTAAATCTAAAGTTCGATGTGATCAGATTGAGGTCATCATTTGTATTCTCAACAAAAGGCGCTTCTAGTTCCCATGTTGCTTTTGATATTTAATTATGCGGCATAATCAGATTAACTTCATCTCCCTTTAGGAGCTCTGATTGCAGTTTCTTATTTTTCAAGGGAGGACCCTACAATAATGCTTGAAAATAGGTGTGTCTTACCGATATGCAAGTCATGAAGCCGATACCGATTCCATAATGTATATCATCTAAGTTTATGGTGAGCTAAAAAATTCATTGTTTCCTTCGTATTACATGCAATTTGTTTTATTGGCGTGCTTGAGGTGAGGGCTATATACAGTATGCATCTCCTTTGCTGCAACTAATCATGTCTATTTACTTTTTTTTTTTTTGACAACCCAGAAAAATCCCCAACCCCCTCCCCCTGCCTTTGGCTTTTTTTAGGAGGGTAAGGCGAGAGCCCGGCCGAGACTATGCAAACTGGGGGGAAACCGCCGTGCCCCCAACGGCCACCGGGTAAGTCCGAGAGGGGAGATGTAGCCCCAGGATAAATAATTCCACAACAAATTCCACAATAATTACCAAGTCACGGCGGCCATAGGCCTCGAACCCCGCACCCCTTGGCTTTGGAGCGGAATGACTTACCACTGGGACACCCTCTCGTGGGCATGTCTATTTACTTTAATGTTAAGAGTATTTGTATATTTGTTTCTCTGTACCTTCTACACCTGTAAGATTTGGATTCTGATAAGTATGGATCATAATTGTTTGAAAACTATAAATCGACATCCATAACTTGAATTATGACAATGGAGGGAATTTTGATTCTGGTACTTGAGTATTTTGTAGGTATCAACAACAAGATTGCTAGTGATGGATCCTGATATGGTCTTTGCGCTAATTGTTTTGTTTTCTGATGTTACTTCGTAGAAGTTTAAATTGGTTTATTCCTTTTGGTTTTTATAAGTCATATTTACCCAAAATGACCTAGGTGGTTGCCTCAATGCAACCTCTAACTCTCTACCGGTTACAATTGCTTGCTCTTTTTAGAGCTCTTTTTGGGTGGGTTTGGCTGCCATATTATCTATCATGGTGCTTATTTTTCATTGGTATTTGATGGTTCTCTGGTCCTGATAGTTTGAAAGAGTTTGGTCAGGTCTTGGGAACAAGATTGCTATGGATGATCACTGATCTATGTTGTGTGCTATATTATTATGTTCTTCAGTGCACGAAGCCAAAAACATCCCACAAACAGGATAAGTGTGGATGTATGTGTCGGTATCGTCGGTGGGTAAAAGGATAAATGCAAAACCATTGGGGTTATATAGGAAAAATCCACTAGGGCAAACATGAAAATAATTAAGCTTGGGGGTGAATTTTTTGGAATGAGGAGGGAAGGCAACCATGTAAATAAGTGCGGGGATGATGGTGTTTTGTTTGAGGGATGAGGTAGCATCCCATGTGGCGATATGACATTGCCACATTGGACGACATTGCCACATGGGACAAACATGTCACCTAGGACAAATCTCCTCATTTATATAATAGATGTTCTTCAGACATAATCTGGAACTTTTTATTTAAATTTGACTTCAGTTGACCCCTTTGCAGTTTGCTATGCTATATGTACCATGCAAAAAATGACATGTGTACCATTCAAAAATGACCTATGCTATATGTACCATTCAAAAAATGACATATGTGGCATCAATGTGTGTTCCAACAAACTCTAAGTAAAGTTTGAGCAGCTGAATTGGAGGCTTCTCTAATATTTATACTTCTGTAGAATGCTGATGTTCTCAATGATATCATTGTCTTGGACGAGCATTCCTTTATTTTAAGATATCAACTGGATTTTTTCTTTAAATTTTTTTTATTTTTTGCTGAGTTGTTTAAACCTTTTTCAAAGTAGAGATTATGGCCATTGTAGCTTTGCTGCAGCCTCCAATACGCTTGAACTATGGCTATGTTTGCATGGAAGTATTATTTGATATGAATGTGTGTGTTGTATACGAGATTGAGATCAGCACGTACATACTTTGGTTAGGACTAACCTATTTCATAAACAATGGGCTATGGAACAATTATAGTAGTCAATTTTGTTTTATTTCAGTATTATATAAAATCATCATGTATTATATGTTTCCAGGTAAGTGTTAGGAACCAACCAAAGATCCGATTTTTATAGCAAAATAATAAAGAAGAACAAGATAGTTGAGCACAAAAGAGGTGTGCTCTCCTCCCAAGACGCCGAAGAGGACGTCCGCACTCGTTTAATCTAAGACCTAAACCTAAGAGACGCTCAATAGAAATATTCAATATCAAACATGAAAAATACTAATGACGGCTAGACCCTATAAATAGGAGAAACTAGGGTTTCAAGGCAAAAGGGCGCGCGCACAAAATAGGCCAAGAGGCGGCCGGCGGCTATCATGGGCCGGCCCATGAATGGGCCGGCAAGTTAGACCTGCGGTCTAACAATACTCCCCCCCCCCAAGAACCACCTTGTCCTCAAGGTGGTGTAAGTACCGGCGGCGCTAATCCGAGTGGGAGTCGTCCTCCCCTTTAATGCCTTCGTCCTCCAAGTCATCATCCTCGTCTGCTTCCGCTATCAAAACATGCAGCTTCCGATCCACACAACGGTGTCCTGGAGAGAAGCGCTCGTCGCATCTAAAACAGAGTCTCTTTTGCCGCTTCTCCCTCATCTCCACATCGGCCATCCGTCGGAATGGGCCCCCGACTGGTAGCGGGTTCGGCTCCCCCGTCTTCTCAAGCCCTGTCTAAATTGTCTCAGTAGGGACCCCTGCTCCGCCTATCCCAGTCGTGGTGAGCCGCTGTATCTGTCCACTGTAGCCGCTCCCCGCCTCACCTATCCTCAGCTCGGGAGTCCTTCACCATCTGCGCTATCTCGATGACCTCTGAAAGCCCTCGAGGCTTGTATGGCCTCACCGCAGCTTGAAGACTAGGACGTAGCCCCTTTAAGAAGGTGCCCTCCAGCGACTCGTCCGACACCCCATGAACTCGTCCCGCCAGCGTCTCAAATTTTTCAATGTACTCTCGCACCGGCCCCTCCTGCCTGAGGGCAAATAGCTGCTCGTGTAGGTTCCCCAGGCGGGGGTCTCTAAACTTCTCCAGTACCAAGTCCTGCAGCTCCGCCCAGCTACGGATTTGTTGCCTCCTCTCCTTCCACTGGAACCACCCCAAGGCTCGCCCCTCCATGCAAATGGCCGCCGCCTCCAGCTTCTGGGCCTCGGTCATGTGATGCGCCGCGAAATATCTCTCTGCTATGAATAGCCAGGCGTGTGGATCCTCCCCAGAAAAGATAGGCATCTTCAGCTTCCGGACTCTGCAATCCCCTCCAAAGTGCCCCTGCTCGGGCCTCCCATCGTCTCTGTGACGCGGACAGTAGTGATGTCGCCTCTCGTCCATAGTCTCATAACGCCTGGGTGGCCCTCCTCCGCGACCCCCGTAGTCCCCTCGGTCTCTGTGCCCCTCGTCTCCGCCAACACCGCCCTCTGGCCACTCCTGGTAGTCTCCGTACCTCCCTCTGGTGCCTGCTGGGCGTCTCTCCTGGTGGTGGGCAGTGGCTGCCACCCCCCGTCGTCAAAGCGGGGGTCGGGAGGGTCCCGATAGTAGTCATCGTGCTTCTGATAATCCCCGGGTCTAAAATCCTCCTCGAAATCACGTACCAGAGCCTCTCGTCGTGGCGGATCTTGCTGAAAGTCCCCAAAATTGCCGCCACAAGCCTCTGTCGGATCGCACGTAGGCCGGAAATGTCCTGGGGGCCCAAGCGGCCCCCCGGGGGGTCGGCGGGGGTCAACGGAACCCCATGAGGGGTCGGCGCCCCCGGCCGAACCCAGGGGGGTTCGCCGGACCCCCCCCCCCCCCGAAGGTCCTGGGGGCCCCAGCGGCCCCCCTGGGGTCGGGGGGTTCGCCGGCCCCTCCTGGGGGTCCGGCACCCCCGGCCGACCCAGGGGGGGTTTGCCGGGCCCCCCTTTAGTCCGGGGGGCCCCAGCGCCCCCCCCCCCCCCCCCCCCCCCCCCC
Organism: Scilla litardierei; assembly: GCA_030789695.1. Taxonomy (NCBI): domain Eukaryota; kingdom Viridiplantae; phylum Streptophyta; class Magnoliopsida; order Asparagales; family Asparagaceae; genus Scilla; species Scilla litardierei. The sequence continues at coordinate 8,402,127 of CM061137.1, read as the reverse complement.
CCCCCCCCCGGGGGGTCGGCGGGGGTCGCCGGACCCTCATGGGGGTTCGGCGCCCCCGGCCGACCCCAGGGGGGTTTGCCGCCCCCCCCCCCCCCCCTGTGCACCTGGGGGCCGACGACCCCCTAGGGGTGGTGTCGCCCCCCCTTCTCCTTGCGTGCCTTCCCGCGGGGTTGATCGTAGTCGCCGGTCCCTCCTTGGGCTTCCGCGGCCTTTCGCCTAATCTCCTCCCGATAATTGATCTTCATCGGCTCCTCGTCCTCATCGTCGGCTAGATCCTCCACCAAAAAAACACTTTTTGGGTCAAAGCTTTCAACTTTCTCCTTCTCCTTCTTCAAAGGTGCCGCCTTTCCCCCCGATTTAGGGTTTTCTTCCCTTTTGTTGTTCGCCGCCAATTGTTTTAGGGTTGCCATCATCTGCGCGAATTGGTCGTCGTGCTTCGCTTGATTTGCTGTCAATTGCTCGATGGATGCCGTCAATTTTGCCATGGATTCATCGTTGGCCGCCAATGATTTCTTGATCCCGTCAATTTCGCTCGTGAATTTGGCCTCCAAAGCTTCAATTTTGTCATGGGATCTTGTCGTAGCCGCCATGGATCGTCATGCGCTCTGATACCAAAATGTTAGGAACCAACCAAAGATCCGATTTTTATAGCAAAATAATAAAGAAGAACAAGATAGTTGAGCACAAAAGAGGTGTGCTCTCCTCCCAAGACGCCGAAGAGGACGTCCGCACTCGTTTAATCTAAGACCTAAACCTAAGAGACGCTCAATAGAAATATTCAATATCAAGCATGAAAAATACTAATGACGGCTAGACCCTATAAATAGGAGAAACTAGGGTTTCAAGGCAAAAGGGCGCGCGCACAAAATAGGCCAAGAGGCGGCCGGCGGCTATCATGGGCCGGCCCATGAATGGGCCGGCAAGTTAGACTTGCGGTCTAACAGTAAGCTAACCAATGAGTGCATATCAAACCAATGCTAGATAAAGGAAACTTCAATTGCAAAACTAGCACCATCGAAAGAAGACAATATGAGGCTTGCTTGGATGTATTCATATGCATTACAAGTCGGACAGAATACCATCTTGTAATGTTAAGAAGATATGAACATATGGTGTCTACAATGTAATTTACCAACGCATTTGAATTAACTAAGCGTTATTCTAGCATTTAGTTATCAATTATCACAATACGTATTAAAGCTAATATATTATACAATTGAGGTATGTTTTTGAATGGATTTGCTAACTAAGACAAAGATGTGGGAAGAAAGATGGTTAAGATTTAACTTTAAGGAATTAATTGGTAGGATGAGAGTTTGTGAAAATTGTAAAGAGAAACCCTAAAATTTTGGAGGGAACTAAAATTTTCAAGAAACTTAATTCTCTATGTGGAACTAAATTTTTAGAGAACTAAAAATTTTGGTACGAATTAAATAAACAATGGGGGAACTAAATTCTGACGAGGAACCAAAATATTTAAATTTTTGGGGGAAACTAAATTTTGGTGTGGAACTAAAATTTTTAAATTTTTGGCCGAAACTAAATTCTTCGGGGAAACTAAATTTAAGTGGTATTAAAATTTATGTGTGGAACTAAATAACAATTATTGCACTTTACTTTTTCTAGTTCGTTTAAAATAGGTGATCCAAAATTTTGAAGGGTGGATATATAAAACGAACTTGTACACATAAATATGAGAATTATGGATGCATTTATATATACACACATAAGAATCATAGAGGCATATATATACACACACGTATGAGAATTATGTGTATACTATCAATGCATGAAATTTCTAAAGATGCAGCATATATACATGAGTTTTTAATGCATGGTTAAAGGTTTGGTGATTTGAGCATGATATAAAATCTCAGCACATCATAAATCAAATGAATTAAAGCTTATTTTACCCTTGATTAAATTGTTGCAAATTCAAAGGTTTCACAACAACGGAATGATTCGATGAATGATTATATTCCCTTAGGTTCACTAGATTTAAAATCTCAGTACATCATAAATCAAATGAATTCAAGATTATTTTACCCTCGATTGAATTGTTACAAATTCAATGGTTTCACAGCAGAATGATTCGATGAAGGATTAAATAGGCTTAGGTTAACTAGATTTTTGATGTGTTTGGATTTAAAAAGTGTATATCACTCTCAAAATATCAAACAATGTAAAAATAAACTTATATATGTGCACTAACAATGTAAAAATAAACTTATATATGTGCACTAACAATGTAAAAAATAAACTTATATATGTGCACTAGCAGTGTAAGACATTGTCTACGCTGACAGTACATATACATTATTATATAAATATAAAGAGAATTGAATCTTTGAGAACGGTTCTCCAATTAAGATTTGTAGAACTCTACAATGGATCATCCCTCGTACAATTCCAACCGTTCATCTTGATTTACACACTTAAGTTAGCATATCAATAAAAAATAAAGTGATTCTGAGCTCATTTTTCCCATATATCAATGGTTGCACAAACTGTTTTGGTTTACACACTTAAGTTAGCATATCAATAAAAAATAAAGTGATTCTGAGATCATTTTCCCATATATCAATGGTTGCACAAACTGTTTTGTTTTCAACCATTGAAAAAGGTTCCTCTCGTTGAATAAGCAAATAACCTTGAAATCACTATACTTTTCATAAGTACGCCGATTTAAGTGTGTGGAGCAAGATGAACGGTTCGAATCATCCATGAGATAGCGAATTGTGAAGCTGTCTGATATGATTGGGGCTAGATTTTTGGGAAAAGATAGGCCTTTTAAGGAAAAAGATGGGCTTTTAGGGCTAAAGAAGGGATTTGAAGAAAGTCGGGATTTTGATGAGACCGTACAAAAAGGACAAATCTGCAGTTTTCGCTCACTATGTGGCATTTTCGTAATTTTCGGATTTCTAGATATATTTCGTAATTTTCAGTTTTAAATGTCTTTTTGTAATTTTCAATTTTTAGTTTATTATTTATAGGGCTAGAGGGATTAGGGATTCATCATGTTGAATCTGAGAGAAAGGATACTCTTTTGTGGTAAGTTACGGCTTCGCCCCGAATAGAAGCTTGTGAGAGTGGTCCACCTCTCGACCATGGCTAAGAGAGAGCGGCCTCCTCTCGAAAGAGGTCAAGTTATCTTTGTATCTCTTCTTATTTTCAATTTTCCATTAATAAAAATCGTTCATTTTCCCAATTCTTCTCACCAAACCTATAAAATGCCCACCTTTCTTCCAAAAATCCCACCTTTCCACCAAAACCCTAATTTTCTACACTAAAATCCCATAAAAACCTATCAAGTGGTATCAGAGCTTATACGATCCATGGCGACGACAAGATCAAAGGACAAAATCTAAACTTTAAATGAAAAATACATCAGCGAGATCAAAGATTTGAAGAAATCCATGGAGGAACTTAGGACATTAAGCGAGGAAAGATCCAATGCGATTGATGCGGAGATAGATTCACTTGGTGCAAAGTTCGATAATTTCATGCAAACCCTAATCCAACAATCACGAGATTGCAAGGTGAATAATTCTGATTTGGATGACAATCCAAATCTTGGACAAAAGGCGAAAGCTTTGGAGTAAAAAAAGAAAAGACGGAAGACTTCGTCGAAGGACTTCTCGAGGGAGGGCGCGGAAGACGACGGAACGAACAGGAACCCACACCGCCAGCCCCAAGGCCCCTTACAGGGCCGGCCGACCCCTGCAGTCAATCTGCAAGTGCATCTGGCCCCTGCAGACTTCCTACAAGGGTGGTCAGCCCCTCTGCATGGGCGGCCCCCATGCATGGGCGACCGGCCCCTGCAGGGCCCTGGTAGGGGCGTCCAACCCCTGCAGTGTTCCTGCATGGCTCCAACAACCGTCTGACGTTCAACGAGATCGACGAGCTTTCCGAGGACCCCTAGCGACACATCGAGGCACCGACGGCCTTTAGAATTACCTCCTGGAGCAGGACGATGACTTTCGGGAACCTCACGGCCCTCGATATGCGGCAGAGAGGCGATGACGTCCACTTCCAATCTACGATGAGTTCCATGGTGACTACGACAACGAGCCAGCTTCTGATTAGGACGGTGGGGACATGCCCTGGGGTGATGAGGGCTGTGGAGGAAATGATGACAGCAACAATGCTCCTATGAGCGGATACAAACGTCCTATGGACTTCAAGCGTGGCGCTTATCATACATATCAATATAGACATACTGGAGGACACATGGGCTATGGAACATGGAATCGATGGCAATGTGAGAAAGCTCAAGATGCCACTATTCGAGGGAGATGATGCATATGGCTGGATATACAGAGCTGAGAGATTCTTCACGGTGACAAAGAGGACAAGTTGGAGGCAGCAAACATATGTTTCAAGGGGAAGGCGCTTTCGTAGTTTCAATGGCGGAAGCAGAGGCAGCCTTCCTCTCGTAGGCCAAACTCAAGAATTGTTTATTACACAGATTTCGGGATACTCTGGGGGAAATCTACCAGAGCAGTTATTGTCGCTCATGCAAGATGGAACAATGAAGGAGTATATGGAGAAGTTCAAAACACTATCATGATGAGTGCGGGGTCCCATAGGAGAAACTGGAGTGGAGCTTTATGAAGGAGCTTAAAGCCCAGCATACGCATTGAGTTTCGCATACAGAGACCACATGGATTGATGGAGACTATGGACTTGGCCCAGCTGGTAGAGAATCGTCTCGCAGATGAGCAGAGGCCTGTATGGGGTTTTGGAGTGAGACCTTTCACAGTCAGGCATCAACTATGGAGCCAAAGACACCGATAGTGGAAAACCAGTCCATTAAGGAGAAGAACGATGAGCTGTGGAAGAGGCGATAGTACAGGCTCAATACATCGAATCAAATGAGAAAATTGAGGGGGGGAGTGATTGTGCTTCAACTGCAATGAAAAGTTAACCCCTGGGCATCGTTGTCGCACACATGCACTCCAGTTGTTGATAGCAGGCGAAAGTGAAACATTTACCAGAGAAGAGATATAAGAACTGAAAGGGGGCAAGCATCTTCACGAGAAACACACCAATGGATTTTCATGCACCACCTTAAGGACAATGTGATTTTTCGAAAGCGGGGTAATGATGAGACCACACAAAAAGAACATGTCTGTAGTTTTGGCCCATTATGGGTATTTTTGTAAGTTTTGGATTTCTAGTGTGTTTTCGTAATTTTCAGTTTTAGGTATCTTTTTGTAAGTTTCAGTTTTCAGTTTATTATTATAGGGGCAGAAGGATTAGGGATTCTTCGTGTTGAATCTGAGAGAAAGGAGACTCTTTTGTGAGAGGTTACGGCTTCGCATCGAATAGAAGCTTGGGATGCAGTCCACCTCTCAAACGTGGCAAGGGAGAGCGACCTCCTCTCGTTTGTGAGAGGTTGCGGCTTCGCCCCGAATAGGAATCTTGGAGAGCGGTCCACCTCTCAAACGTGGCAAGGGAGAGCAGCCTCCTCTCGAAAGAGGTCAAGTTATCTGTGTATCTCTTCTTATTTTCAATTTTTCATCAATAAAAATCATTCCTTTCCCCAATTCTTCTCATTAAACCCCTAAAAAGCCCACCTTTCTTCCAAAAATCCCACCTTTCCACCTAAACACTAATTTTCTACACCAAAAACACATAGGATTTTTATAAATAATAAGTGCAAATACAATGATTTGGCCGTAATTCGAGAGGACAGCTCTCACAATGGGCTCAATTCAAGAGGAAGGCCACTCTCTGATAAACTAATCTAAATTAACAACTTACAATAATCTTTCTCACAATATTTTTCTACGATCTTCCCTTAATCCTTCCCTTTATTTATAATAAAACTCCCCATAATGAGCCATCACCTTCTAATTACCAAAACGTCCCTGACCTAAGTTTTTCAATCCTAAAATTACAATTCTATCACAGCACCCAGAAATTACAAATCTACCACTGCACCCAAAAATTACGAGGCTGCCACTGCATTCAGAAATTACAAAACTACCATTGTGTCATGCAATTACAGAAGTGCCACTGCCCTGTAATTACAGAATTGTCATTGTCCATTAGGGTTTTTCCGTCGTCGCTTCTTGATTCCCCTTTTGTCGCCACCCGCTTGTACGTGATCGTATCACTCTCATGAACCTAAGTTTGGAAATCATTATCAAAGAATCACTTATACATACATACATGTGTGTGTACACATACACATATATATGTATGCACACATACACATACATGTATACACACATACACATACATATGCATTTATATGTACATACTAGAAAATACCCCGTGCACGGGTGCACTGGCAAAAAAATTCCGGGTGTGAAAAAAAATTCGAAGGGGTAAAATACAATTAAGGGGGAAAGTGAGCAAGAGTGGGTGTGTGTTGGGAGTGTCCCTGTGTAAATAGGAGCAAGTAGGGGGGCTTTCTTGCAAAAGGAAAAGGGTGTGATGAGGTGTCCAAATCCCCACCACACCCTTACCAAGATTAAATCCTAGGCATCCTTCTATCAACCTCTTTATACATCATACTAACATCATCTTGTCCCAGTCAGCCCTACTTGTCTTTTAATATATAGATGCATATCTATTATACAATAGAGGGAGTTTGCCCACGGTCCTTTGTTAACTAGGACAAACCAGTGAGTCGTGGCCAGGATTTGGCCACCTCACCCACTAGGCCTCACCCCCCCCCAAAAAAACCACATGTACCAAAGACAATACACACACTCACACCATACTTCTCTCCCCTTTCACCATTTCACCCTGGCCCACACCCACATCAACACCCCCACTCATGGGTGGGCCCCGCATCCTTTTAGGGTGTGGGTGTTTTTTGGGGGGTGCACGTGCACTTTGTGCACAGGTTTTTGCTAGTACAGATACATATGTGTGTGCACGCTTGCTAGGAAGATGGTCATTGCTTTGTTGTTAAATGGAGATGGGCCTCTTAAAGGATATACCTCTCCAGAATCAGCCGATATGTGTAGCTAACATGATTTATTGTTTTCTCAAGGGTTATCTTGGCCTTGGAAAGGACGGGGCTGACAGGCCTTCAATTTAAGTGGTCTATCAAAAATTCGACAGTGTCCTGCCCTCCAGCTGTGTTCTACATGTGAAAGTTGAGCTATAACCTCTTTATATGCCCTCATCCTTCCATGTCAAAATCATAGATTGATAGCCATTATTGTTGACCACTTGAAGTATTGAACCACAAACTGTCATTACAGAACAGACAAGTCACTGTTGCAAAGAGTGATCTCCTAAAATAACTAGGTTGCACACCAACCCCAGCCTCCCCCGCCCTCCAAACCAACCCCCCCCCCCCCCCCCCCCCCCCCCCCCGGAACCAGCACAAACTATAATAATAAAATGCAACCAGGTAAAGAAATTAGAAAGAAAACAAAAACCACCATGAGAACAACACTGACAACCACAACCAGCATGTTCGGCCATCAGTCTTTTCTTTTAATAAAACATAATTTTAGTAATACACTAATCATGACCCGCGCCCTGACATTCAAACCCTCCCCCCCCCAAATAATAATAATAATAATAATAATAATTAGCCACCATATTCAACATCAAAAACACCCCCAATTTCAACCACAACTAATTGTCCCTCAGGGTTTTCCCCCTAAAAATGACACGACCCCTGCTGTGTTCTACAAGTAAAAGTTGAGCTATAACCTCTTTATATGCCCTCATCCTTCCATGTCAAAATCATAGATTGATAGCCATTATTGTTGACTACTTGAAGTATTGAACCACAAACTGTCATTACAGAACAGACAAGTCACTGTTGCAAAGAGTGATCTCCTAAAATAACTAGGTTGCACACCAACCCCAGCCTCCCCCCTGAACCAGCACAAACTATAATAATAAAAATGCAACCAGGTAAAGAAATTAGAAAGAAAACAAAAACCACCATGAGAACACTGACAACCACACCCAGCATGTTCGGCCATCAGTCTTTTCTTTTAATAAAACAAAATTTTAGTAATACACTAATCATGACCCGTGCCCTGACATTCAAAATCTTCACCACCCCCAAAAAAAATAATAATAATAATAATTAGCCACCATATTCAACATCAAAACCGCCCCCAATTTCAACCACAACTAATTGTCCCTAAGGGCTTTCCCCCTAAAAATGACACGACCCCTAGGGGCTTCCCCTCAGAAATTTTCACAACCTTTCATGCCAGCTGTTGATTACTCCACAGTTGATTACTCCAGATTAAATACTAGCCATCCGTCTACCAATCAGTTTATCCTAGACTCCGAGTCAGTATCATCATTCAAAAAACATCTCTGTTTTATAGAATAGATTGTTCCAATACAGAAGTATAAACATAAAGTTCCAACACAATGTGCAATTATACTACTCCCCATGGGTATAACCATAACAATATCCCAAATCCATCTCAACACTTTTTAAGGTACTTCTCTGTTAACTAAAATAACTCAAATAGAAAGCTACGTGTATATTTGAACAAATGCAAGAAAAAGAAGGTTATAGGTGATTCAGATTTTATTAATGGACGGTTGATCTCCCAGGTTATTTACCAGTTGAAGATATTGAGAAAGTATGGTTCCATCTCCAGATAAGCAATAAAAATTGGAAGAGCCTAAAGCCACCATACTCTCACATATACATTCCATGAATTCAAATTCACTTTCATCGATACCAGCAGCACCGGAGCTAGATTTGCTTAAGAAATCTCTAGATACACCCAACAAGATCTGGACAATAGTACTCATTGCAGAGTCAAATTCTGTGGCAGTAGTATCAATAGGCCTTTTTCTGCATGAAATTTAGAGGCAAATCCAAATAAGTAAATGCCTTAGACATATTTTGGGTTCCAATAAATCAAGCAAGATGGTTACATCTACCTTTGGGAAACAAGTTTGAAGAACTCACAAGCATGGAGGCGAAATTCATGGGAAGAAAGTAAGAACCCACATCTGATACAAATAGACAAGAGGATTAATTATGATCGCCAGAAAACAAGAATTTCGACATTACGCTAAAAGAAAATAAATCATTACTGAACAATATACCCATGAATAAGGCCGTATTTGGCAAGATCGGGAACAGGGGCCCATTCCGCATACGCATTAATAGCATTTAAAGCAGTCGTCACTGTCGCTGCATGTTGTTTTGCAGTAATTAGTTGTTGATTTCCATATTCACTTAAAGCAGCTCCATAGTGCTTCTCGAGTAACTGATAAAAGACACCAGATTTTCACCATGCAGAATAACCTAAGGAGAGAGAACTAAAATGACTGGTGTAAAACCAAAACCAACCAAGACCAAAATACATCAACTTGGAGATGGATAGCTTACGGTGAATAACAATGGCAAAATCTCGGTCAAAGAATCAGTAAGACCGCGTAATAATGCCCTGCGACGATCACCTGTATATGTACTCAAAAAGTCAGCATAGGCTTTTACATCGAGTATACATGTTGAAAAAACAGATAAATAAATTCAAGGAACAGAAGAAAAAAATTCACAGGTGACACCTTCTAAATCCTCATTGTGAACTGTTATATCTTCCGGAAGCCATCTCAACATCATGGCAACCAACTCAGCCTGGACACATATAAAGTGGAAATTTTCAAACATTTTACCCGACAACAGATGTAAACACATGATAACAGTAATACAGAAAACTCTAAGAGACCAACATGGCATACCTCTATTGGGCCTTTATTGGACAGAGAAACTAAAGATGGCAGCAGATCCTGCCATAGAGATACACCTTCTCTCCTGATTACCTGGAATATTAAAAAAAGAAAAGATAATTTCTGTTATCCAAAGGTAAACTTCTAGTATCAACAACTGTCAGACAAGCACCTCAGCAACAAGGGCAGCTGTTTGACTCTTCAATGCCCATTCCTCATGAGGGCTAATCATCTCTGATATCAAATTAACCGCCACATTAGCAAAATCTTTCCGTTCTGTAATGCTGAACTCATCCCATCGGAATCTAACCAAATGCTGGATCCATAAATAAAGTCACAATCAGCCAATACAATTTTGAATAAAAAATTAAACAACCACTTAACGAATATATGCATATTCTCTAATAGAAGAGTGCATTCCATTGTATGAGTACAAGATTTAAGCTATAACTAATAGTGATTGGTAAAAGCTTGGCATGAATCAGACAAAATGTATGAGCAGTTCCCAATGCACACCTAGGAATATAGATGTGCATCTCAGACATCAGAAATTGAAGGCTACATTTTTCCATTTCACGTATGTTACAATTAAGATATATAAGATATAACAAAAAGGAAATTATTGCCCTCTGCTTTTGGTGTATTTTCTACCAAAAATAAGCTGTATATTTTTCTTTAGACTTGTCCTTATTTGTTCTTCAGTGTGCTACCTTATATATCAAACAGTTATTAGCCAAAATACAATTACATCCCTCATGTTATTCGCTGAGTATACACTTCTATTGTTTTCCATCAACTTAATATTTCTCCACTGTTGCCTCCACCCCCCTCAACCATCTCCTCAGGCATCATGGACACCTCATTCGCCATCATGTAACCTAGCACAACCACCTTCCTCACGCATGATGTCACCTCCTTGCCCGTCTTTTTCTTGCCCATCGCAACCAATTCATCTACTGTATCCAAGCCTCCTTTAAAAAAATTGCGAACAGCCCAAATGGAAAAGCAAATCAAAACTGGAAATATATATGAAGCAGAGAAAGAATGCAGAGGCTTTTAGCCTTGAGAGGTTTTTTTTTTGGAAGCAACAATTTTTACTCTCTCCATTTTTTTTAAACAAAAGAGAGGTTTAGGATTTCAATTGTTTGTATGTTATCATTTTCTTAAAAGTGGATTAAAATGGATCTTTCTGATGAAACTAACATGCATTTTATTTAAAAGTTATTTTGCTTACAAATCTATTGCATTTTTTCTTTTTTAAATATAAGAATGTTGGTACAAGAAGTACAGGAGAAGGATGTGCTGCTCATGGTGCAAAGGACGTGGAAGATGTGAACCTGGTGGCAGTGAAATGGACGAAGTGGAGTCCATGCAGAGTTAGTCGTGAAGGTAATGGTTGTTGCAGTGGAAAATGGGGGAAGGAAAATAAGCTGAGAAGAAAGGAAAGTGGATCAAGTGATAAAATTGGTGGTGAAGAGGACTTTTTGGAGTGCATCGTGTTTGCAGGTGGGGGCGTGTGTGTGCGTGCGTGTGTGCGTGCATGAGGGGGGACTTTTGTGATTTAAACAATATAAGTGACAAGAAATGATATCTGATTCAACGGTCATGAGAGAGAGAGGAGATCAAAGAAGATAGAACGCTTAAGGGACTTAAAAACTTACTGCCATTTAACAACGGAGACATTAAAAGGGATAAATAATTGCGTTTATTTTGGGGTGGGGGTTTAAAGCATATAGCACCTTACGTTTTCATATTGTGCCAAATATATACAAATCAAAAAACATCACTTAATAGATATTTCAAAGTACCCATCCTGCCTTAACAAAAAATGTTGCAAAAAGCTAGTTCTGAACAAGCTCTCTGCAGGAGAAATTCCAGTTTGCCAACTGTAACCCAAACAAAAGTCAGTCCATGGAATAAGTCTAACTGGGGACGCTTTGGGCAAAATAAAAGCTGCTCCTCTGAAGTTTCACAAAATAACTCATCAAAGTTATCTATAAAATTCCTACTAATTTGGATGATGTTAAAGAAGTAGCAATACATAACAGAAGTCTTTTATGTTTCTAGAAATAAACAAAGGAGTTCTTAGCCAGAAAAGCAACTTAATGATTTCACATCTTATACATCAAAAAAATAATTTCATAATAACAGGAACATAAACTACAACAATATTCAAACAGCCAAGCCAGAATTGTAGTGTGCTATTTTATAATCCAAAATGGTTCATAAGAAAATAATGTTATAGAAGAGAAGATAAGGGTCTATACCAAAAAATATTTGATGATGACAATTATTTCATTTAATATGTTTCATCGTCGTACAATTAAAAGAAACAGGGAGATGGTGAGTTCACGAGACCTGCAACATTTTGAACCCATGCAGCCTAATCTCAGAAGACCAATCCTTCCGAACCAGGTGAAGCGATGTGTTTGCTAATACACGAACGTCTCCGCTTTTTATCTGTAGACAATGTAATGAAAAAGGTAAAGAATTTCAGAATTCTTTTTTTTAAAAGAATAACAACATAATTATTCCAAAAAACAATGTATATGAATACAGAATAGTGAGGCATGGCTACTTCCTTCCATTCTCATGCACAAACAGATTCATGTGCATCTAAACACCCACACATGCAGATTTACGTCCATATGGATGAATAGCATTAAAACAACCATCGTGCTTTCATTTTACATTTTTCGTACAAACAGTCCAAGGTTACAATGAAAACAAGGGCAGAACTACATCGGCACTACCCTCGGCAGCTACCCAAGGCAAAATTTAGCAAACAAAATAGAATTTGTATAGGCTTTTTATTTGGATTAATTCATGTTGTCATACTCATGAATACCCATTAAGATATTTCCATTACCTAGCTAATTGTTGTGATAGTTTGGCCGAGTGGTCAAACACTCCAACTTAGAGCTCTTATCCGAAACGGTGTGGGTTCAAATCCCACTACTAGCAGTTTCAATATTATTTTTATAATTCAAGTTTAACTATTGACTATTCTGATTTATATTAAACTTTTGTCATATTTTTCTTCTTATGATTTTACTATGCATATCTACACTATTATTAATTGTTATTAAAATTGTTTATAATTTTACCTTTTTAATCTTTTAAGAGCTTAAGTATATGTGTGTAAAGGTTTACTATGTATACCTAGACTGTTATAAAAAGAGTTAATTTTTAATTTTAAGTTTGTAAAATTTTCTAAACCAATCGTATTTTTAATCTCTGTTGCCACTCATTTTTCGGCCAAAACTAAATGAGCTGAAATCGACAGAGTGCGTTCATTGACAATTGGTTGTGTATTTTTTTACTAGGATAATTGCATAACATGTATGATCCGTTGAAAGCTAAAAACCTTTCAAAGTAAAATTTGATTATGTGCTCTAAATTTTAATTGTATATGAAAACATTTGAGTCACTTCTTTACTTTAAATATGTTGAATATCATTTGCATGCTTGTCATTTGAATTCTACCAATTATCTCATTCTTCTCTTCTTGGCATTGTTTATCAATTTTCGATACATAAGTTTAAATCTAAAATGTCTCGAAAAGGAATGAGAATTTTGTTTTCATTTATTCCAAGAAGTTATTGAAGTCTTAAGTGAGGCATATCATACAGAGTCAACAATAGATGATACTTTTCTATCAGGTTAGATTGAGTTTGATATAAGTAGACACTTTTTTATAAATTATATATATATCATATTTTGAATATATACATGACATTATTTTGTCGATATTATGAATAAATAATCAAAGCATTCTTAGCGTTAATTTTTTTTGCTTTGATATTTTATAAAGGGTAATTTTTAGATATAGGAAAAAAATGAAAATAATTTTAGAATTCAACAAAAAAATATTTACAAATTTCGACCAAATTCGCCACGTCAGCGGCGAGGCCACACGCCTCGCCGCTTGGGGGGCTATTTTTGCATATGTCGCACTTGCCAAGTGTGGCATTTTTTGCCGCACTTGGCAAGTGCGGCCATCAACCCAGGGAAGCAGCTACCCTCGGAAAGGCTGTTGACAATTCTATCGCAACTCAATCAATAATTCCTTCAGACCCGAGAAGCAAGAAGTCAAAATGCAGACTGAAGAAGTCTGAAAACACTGTGCATACTGCTGGGCAGCCCATCAGCACTGAATATGTCCGTTTTGGTGCAGATGAAGTCATTACGAACCCAGAAGAACCATCAACAGACAATCAAAATGAAGCATCTGCCATCAACCTTGAACTTCCCGTTAAAGAACACACAGGAGCGGCTGTTTTTGGTGAAGAAACAGCTTCTGCACTCAGACAGGCCGCACTTGGTAAGTGTGGCCCGTATCTTTCAGTTGAAACGGACCTGCAAAATGGCCGCACTTGCCAAGTGCGGCCAAAAATGCCGCACGTGGCAAGTGCGGCATATGCAAAAATAGCCCCCCAAGCAGCGAGGCGCGTGACCTCATTGCTGACGTGGCCAATTTGGTCGAAATTTGTAAATATTTTTTTTTGTGGTCGAATTCTAAAATTATTTTCATTTTTTCCTATATCTAAACATTACCCTTTTATAAATTATTCTTTTCATCATCACTATTTTCATCCAGGACAAAAAAATTCCTAGTTACGCCATTGAATGAGAATGAATGGAGGCAATGTCATTATCTGATTGCTTGATGCCTCAACAAAACAAATTAATATTGGTGCTGATATGCCAAAATTATCGATAACATACATTTTAAATGTTCACATGGTGTCAACTATAAGATGGGTCATTTTTCTCAGATTTTGTTGCATTTATTAACATATTTTACAATATATTTTTTGAATGTTGCAGATAAGATCTGATTAAGGTCATGTGCTCCATTATAATAGTCTGGCTCATCCCAAGTTACCCATCTATGGTGAAATGAAATTCAATATATTTTGCAATAGAGTGTGTGTCTCGCCATCTGCTTTATGGCCAACAATATTCTACATGTCATATTCCAATTTACATTGATATGTATACCGAAACATTTTTCTGATTGAATCAATTCTTTCTTCACTATGTAATGTCAAATGTTTTTCCTGTTCTTTTAAGGCAACCATGTTGATGCAACCTAAGTAAAAACATTTAAATAGGATGGGTTGGAAACAGTAAATAATCCATATTTTACCACGAATGTTCTTACTAAGAAAAGGCTTTAGCCCAAATCCTATGTTCCAAAGTTTATCCTTTCCATTCCATGCAATTTGGTTGGATATTCACTTGGAACACATAGTATCATTTCTCTCAAAAACCCAATACATCATAGCTTCAATTTGTGGCATTCTTCCTCTTTTCCTTGGTCCACTTGTTTGGATAACTATATCTTTCTTTAAAAAATTGAAATACTCCTAATCATGAATACAGACAGTGACGCATTGTGTTACTAATAATTTAAATGAAATGGTGTGCTTCCCTCGATTTGAGGTCGTAGTCAACATTCTCTTCTTCTTCTTCTTCTTCTTTCTTTCTTTCATTTTTTTCACCTTGTAATTCGGTTGATAATGTTACAATGCGGACATAAATTTACATCCATAGAATGATTTTTATTAAAAGACGAGTTGGGAAGTTAGGCTGCTGCTGCTGCTGCTGGTATTAGCATATTATTATTATTTATATTGTTATTATAAATAAAGCCATTTACGGTCAGAAACTAGGGTTAGAAAACTAGCACCTAATCAACAAAGTCTCCAAAAGAGTACAAGGTTTTCCCCAAATTACTGATACGGGCGTTTTAGAATGCCAATCTTCTAGTCAACAAAGATGCTAACTTTTACTCCAGAATCAATGGCGCTCACACTGATTTCGAAACTAAAAGAATTATAACCACTAGAGCGAACCAAATATAAAAGAGTTTCGGGGTGGATGAAGGCAGACCGATTCTAGATAAGCAACAGCAGCCTTGCGAGCATCGGCGGTCGAGCTCCAGTCCAAGGCGGTGACAATCGCCCGAGCGACATTGCTGGCAGTCTCATCCATCGCTGGCTCCTTCAATCGAGCATTCGAGAGTGCTGTTAGGGTTTAGATATTGATCTTCGTTGCGTACTGTGCTGGGGTATGTGAACTAATCGATGGAGGGATAAGCGAGAGGGAGAGAGAAGGGAAAGTATACGATTAAATAAAATTGGGAGAAAAAGCGCAAAAGAAAAGACTGCTTTTTTAACAAGCACCGAGACTGGGGAAGAATCAGGGACGGCGAATAGCCGTTTCTTTAGGGGCGTGAAGATTTTTATTTTCTTGTTTTCGGGTTGTACGGTATTTTCAGACCCGCTAGAGGTTTCGGGTCGGGTTTGGATGTGCAATTCCTAACCAATAGATTCTATTATTTGATGTGTAAGTATATGATTACATTAGAAATAACTCGTGCACACCGTGTACATAACAAGTGCACACCGTGTACCGAGCCAAAACCCCCCACAAACAGGATTTGTCATGTGTTGCACGAACGGAAACGAAAATGAGTAAAAGGTGTGGGTGCATGTGTCGGTATCGTTGGTGTGTAAAAGGTTAAATGCAAAAACCTTGGGGATTATATGGAAAGAATCCCATATTGCAACCATGAACATAAGTGAGCTTGATGGCGATTTTTTGGGTAATGTTTGATAGGGGTGTGCACGGCTACAGTGTACCCAGATACCCGATCGAAACCTACCTGAACGGGTAGGTTCCGGATATGAAAATTAGGAACTGATGTGAATCGGATCCGATTCCAGTTCCCATCTATTGGGAACGGGTATCCGGACCCGGAACCGATGTAACGACATGTTTTCATCAACACAACTATTTACGTATTTAACCCATTTTCAAATTATTTTATAATGGTTCGTCGGGAGTTTTACGATTTCAAAAATTTCTTATAAAAATATTTTGAAGTATCAGACTATTTATGAAGTATGTTAGTAGGATCGGGTTTCATCAAATACCTCTAAATAATCTGATAAAAATTCATTTTCAGATATTACTGTTTTGGCTTAACGAATTAATTTTCTATGCAAACATCATCAAAATGTTCTCAAACTTTTACGGTATCATTCTATGATCATTCAGGGATTCCCATGTTAATTTCGTAATTTTCTGAAGTCAAATCAATAGAGAACCCGCAAATCCGCTTCCAAAAAGTTTTGGCCCTAAACCTAGTATCTCTGTAGCTCAACCCCCAAAATGGATCTCGGATTCGCGATCCTCGCGATGATACGAACCTGTGGGTATGTTTTCGTAATTTTTCGGAATCGTTTAATCCCAGGGGCAAAATCGTAATTTCAAGTTGTTATTTTACTCTATGTTTTACTAATTACGTTAGTTAATTAGCTAATTACCATCACCTACCTTTAATACGTAGCAGCCCATGTGTTACATGGCTGAACTTAAATTCCACAATTAGTCCTAAAGCTAACCTACCCTAATTAATAATTGACTAAGTATTAATTACTACTTTTAATTTTATAATTTTATAATTATCTTATATACCCCCTCCCCCAAAAAAAACCCCTTCTTCCCTCAGGCTCAACCCAACTCACGCACGTAACAGCCCATTCAAACTCTCTCCATGTTCTCCCCCCTCCCCAATGCCAAACCCAAGTGCCTCTCTCTCCCCACTCTCTCTCTGTTCTCACTCTCTTGCCTGCTCTCACTATCTCTCTCTCACTCTTCCTTCGATCTCCTCCTCCGGCGATCGACCGCCGCCCCCAACCTCCATCCGGCGGCCTCGACTGCTGCCCGCCGCCACTTCCACTACCCATCTCCCCCTCCGTCTCTCTCTCCTCTCCATTTCTCTCCCCCTCTCTTTCCGACACCCAGGCCACGCACAAAAGCCCCCAGCTCCGACCACGTCAAATCCATGCCCGCCATCGCCCCTCCTTCGTCCCAAGCTCCGACCACTGCCGAGGAGTAGACGCCGCCGCCGCCGGAGCAGATGGAAAAGTCCTTTGCTGCGCATGCTTGAACGTCACAGATACTGCATGTATTGGAGAGCCGCTCCGTCGTGGACAAATCCTACTAACAAGTCCTGACTCGCCATATGTGAAATATCGCTTGAGCAAGGATCTGCAATCCTCCTTTTTATGTCCATGCTTACGACAATGCTGACAAGATATCTGTTTTTGAGAAGATGGCGAGTTTCATGATTCCTAAAATAGAGTAGTCTGCATATGCTTGGGAAACTTTTTATGTTGCCTTGCTGAACATTCGTCATCGACCACTGGAGTCTTCTCCACACCTCTCAGATAAGACTCATGCATCATTGTTGCCTTCAATACTGCCTCATGAGTGGGTAGATCCAAAGTAGACAAAGCTCCTGTATACTCCGGATCTAAGCTCATGCGGAAGTGTCACGACCCGCTTCCCTAAAATGGAGGCGAGGCGTGAGAAGTCCGCTCAATCTTGGAGCTGTGAGGCTCCAGTCTGTAAAGCGTCTGGATTAACCAAGCTTAGATCCTTGCAAATGCGAAGCAGAACAAAAATAATAATAAGGATAAGAGACAGATTAAAATAATTTCAATCTCAGAGTGTCCATAATAAATTCCAACCTCGCAGAAAAGCCACCAGACTAAAAGAAAAGAGTCTAAAGGCCCAAGCATGGCCAACATAAATAATCAAATGTACAGAAAGAAGGGTGCTACGCACCGACAACCTAACAACAGACTAAGCAGAAAGTAACACAGAACTACGCCTCTACGACTGGTCACCGGTGTCCTCGTACTCCACGTCAACGGTGGACCCAGGCTCAAAGTCAGCAAACACATCGTCCTCAGCAACGGACTCTGGCTCGGCAACTAACATGCGACACCCAAAAGAGACAAGGGCGCATGTCAGCAAAGTCTACAAAGACTTTGTGCAAGGAAACTAAAAGGAAAGTAAAACAACCTAGAAGTTCTAAAAATGTACGATGACATGGCATTTTAAAGTATGATGCAACAATTAAATAGATGCGACAAGTTTGACATGGAAGCAAGTTTAACAAGGCACAAGTACATCACGGCATGGGTAGCAGAGCTACTAAACAATCACATGGATTTCACAAGTCAAGTAAACATGTCGTGCACAGAGATTACGCCTTTTGGCTAGAGTGGCTGTACGGGCCAACTCCTAAGCTCAAGTGATCGCTTATCCCTACCCATACACGTGTATCGGGCATTGGCTTTTGACTAACACATGTAGCCCGCTTCTGGATCACGAGCCAGTAAGTGTATTTGGCATATGGTTGTGCCTGCAACGCAGGTGCCTAGCATGAACAAGGAAGTACGTAGCGTGTGCTACGAATGCAACACTCAAACATGGATGACATGGAATGGCAAGTTATAATTTAAGTGCGTACAGATAAGGAATTTAAAGGTGACAGGCAGAGTACAAATAAAGAACATGTAGTTATGAAAATTTAAATGTGACAAGCAGAAATGCGTGGATGACATGGCAGGGTGACAGATCTAGCTTCGTTGTCAAGCTAGATCTTAAAATTGCGTCTAGGTGAGTATCATTTCGTCGCCTAGTCTCTTTTACGCCTAAAACAAGAAATGGCCTAAAGCACGGCCTAAACAAAGAACCGGCAAGTTTCACTTGCCTGCAATCAATCGTTCTGCAAATATCGACCAACCAGTCCAGTCTACCTACGTGCTCAGATCCACCAGCCTACAGTCCCAAATTAAGTTATCTTTATCAGTGAATTATCAGACAGCTAAAATACTGATTTTTATCTTGTTTAAGATGGATGGGTTGGGGGTCCTAAGTGTTCAGAAATTTACCCTTACACGACGCGAGAGCTACACTGGCGTCGGGTAGTGACGCCAGGGGTTGGAATAAATAGAACGCACTCCAAATCCAGATTCCAAACAAGATTCCACGCTTGCCAATTCTCGGGCAGCGACCAAATCAGCGACTCAAGATTCCAAACAGCGAGTAGGAGGCCGGTATACGTTTTTACGACTTCCGGAAAGCCGTAACAACGAACCGGGACGAACGGTTTGACGCACGCAGAGTCTACGATGTTGAGCGTCGCAGGGGAAGTTCGTGACGTCGGAAAACACCCCTAAGAGAAGTAGGGGGCTGACGGAAGACCCCAACAGCGAGAGGAAACGATGAAAACTCAATGACGCGTCAACACGTCGCTAAACACGCAAAACAGTGAGCGTTCTCGCTGTTTCGGATGTTAACGGCCTGAGGGAGGATGAAAACGGCAGCGGGGGACCAAGGGGAGTCGCCGACGGCGGTTGGAGGCCGCTGCTGCTGCGGTGGCTGCGGCGGCGGCCGCTGCAAGCTGCTGCTGCGATTTTCCGAGCTTGCTGCGGATTTGCAGCGGCTAGGGGCGGTTTCTAGCGGAGTTACGGTGACCCACGGCGGCATGCGGTGACGTGGGAGGGAGGAGGGTGGTCGGGGATGAGAGAGGCTTGGTCGGCGGCGAGCTTAGGTCGAAGAACGAAGAAGAAGTCGGCGGGGGTGAGGGTTTTTGCGTAAAAAGTATGGGCGGCGCGGTTTGATTGGTGCTGTGAAAAAATAATAGTAGACCTAGGTTATTAAATAGAGGGGAAGTGGCTATGGCTTTAGGGTTAGGGTATAGGGGTTTTTTAATAGAAAATTGTTATAAAAGCTATCAAACCCCAACTCTTACCCACTCTCCCTCTCATGCGTGGGTTGTGCCAAGTGGGGAAAAAATAAGACTAAGTCAAAAGTCAGATATAATTTATTATTAATCAATTATTCGGGATTAATCTAGGTAAAACTTAGGCTAAAAATATAATAGGTTGGGCCAAAAAGTGAAAGTAGGTCTAACATGGCTAAAAATCGTGAAATAAATACTAGGGTGACCGGGACAACGAGAGAAAGAAGACAGAGAAGACGGATCACAATTTCGACGTCGAGAAACGAAATTACAAATAGAAAGGCCTCGCGACAAAAGTGAAAATCGTGACGTCTCTTCAAATAAAGCCAAATAGTGGGAGAATGACTTGTGAAATGTCGTTCCAAAATAATTCCACAATTTAATACTCTCAGAGAGGGTCACAACAACATATCACACTATAGGGTTCGGATACAGACAACGTCTAAAATAAATACGTGCACGAACAAGACTACGTGCACGACAAAGCGTACAACGAAAACAGACCGTTACAGGAAGCTTTGAGTTCATGTGGCATCTGATGGACCTAACTCCGGATCAAACTTGCTCAACAGAGAAAACTCGGCATCATAGACATCTATGGTGATTCTGGGTTGATTTCTCGAATCACTGCCTAAGCACATCCTTCACTGTTTGATCCGGAGTTAGGTCAATTGCCTGATGGGTCAATTGTCTCCGAGCAGCGCCCACCCAACCATCATGTGGATACCCAACTGCAAGAAGATCATCCTCGGTGTGCCTTAACCATTCCTTGACTTCTAGTGGATTCTCATTACCCGAGAAGGATTTCAGGCGCATCTCCCTGAACTGCTTGAAACTAACAGTTCGCTAAGCCTGAACTTTAGCTAACATCTATGTCTGTCGGTTAAAACTCGTCTGAATTCCCAATAAAATCTTCTCGAATAAAGAAGGCTTGTTCAAACTTGTTACTCGATTGACAACCGGTCAGTGCATAAGTACAGTACACTATCACAGATAAGAAATGAGCATAAAAATAAGACACTTCACTACAACTAGAAGCTTAACAAAAATTAAAGTAAGTCCGTAGATAGTAAGTTGTGTGTGTAAAAGTAAACACGAACAGAATCATATGTGAACAATCACAACTTGTTAACAAAATCATATGTGAACAATCACAACTAATAGAGAAGGATTCTCATTACCAGAAAAGGATTTCGAACGCATCTCCCTGAACTGCTTGAAACTAACAGTTCTCTGAGCCTGAACTTTAGCTAACATCTCTGTCTGTCGGTTCAAACTCGCCTGAAATCCCAATACAATCTTATCCAATAGAGACGGCTCAAGGTGAGCCATCTCAGTGGAATATCCCGTTTCCCGTATCCATTCTACGAAAGAGAGCAGAATATTAGGGATCCATATGGATAACATATTATAATGTCAGAGCATCCATCTATATTACTCGTATGTATATCGCATATACGTACATACACTACCAAGGATAAGATATGCATACACCACATTCAAGGAAATATGTATACCTCTTAATATTCATACATCACATTTCCATACAAGTACTTCACATTGTTAAACAAACGTATGTATACACGCAATATATCAACACATCAAAAATAAACAATATGATTCGGGATATAAATTGCATATTTTCACCCCCATTTTCGGTCATTTTATGTGTATATTGTGTTTATTGTGGCTTGATACAGTCGTATTTGTGATATCGTGATTTATTTAAGCCTATCTCTATTTTATACATAAAATGTGGTTTTTGTGAGCTAATTTCTGCTTCTCCTATTTTTCAGGTACTCCTGGAATTTTTCTAGATTTTTTGGAATTTTTCCAGAATTTTCTGGAATTTCATGCTATTTTTGGAGATTTTTGGAGCTAGAATGGCATTTCTGTAAATTCTGGAAAGAAGAAAAAAATATAGCTGGATAATTACATCCCGCCCCCCCTAGTTGCACATATTTTGTGCCGGGCCCCCCATTTTCTGATGCAGCCCCATTTTTTGGGGCGGAAAATTTTATCACTCCATCCGGTTTGCACAAGATTTGTTGTTGGACCCGATTTTCTGGGGTATTTGGCTGTTGTGCGAAAATTTAGAGGGGGAGTTTTTTTGGCCGAGAGCACCAGTTTTTGGGCGTTTTTAGGGGGTTTTTAGGGTTTGAAGGGGGTTTCTTGCTCATCTTCTTCCCCAAGAAGCTTGGATTAGGGTTGGAGGCCATTTGAGCTTGGGAAAAGCTTGGTGGATGAGCAAATTGGAGGAAGCTAGGGTTCATTTGGGGAGAGCTTGGATGATATCTTTCTTTCCTACTTTTGTAATTTGATATCTCATTTTTGTATTGAACTTGGATGAAAATTTTGTATAAGATTTTCATCTTATTTAGTATGATCGTGTAGTGTTAATTTGCTTGGGTTGTGGTTTATTGAGTTGGTTGTTAATTGTTGCCCTAATTTCTCTCTTTGCCCAATTTTGAATGTTAATGTTGGATGATTATTAGGGCACAAATTTAATTGGTTGAGTCCCGAGAGGGGACAATTCGAGATGAATCCATGCTCCTAACTTGATTAGTGTCGTGATAATAAATCCATCCCTATTGCAAAATTTCATGTTCATGAACGCTAAATATTCCGATTGGGCTTCCTTAGCCGGATGACCGATTGTGTTATATGCGGTAATTAGAGCTTAATTGACGCCAAACTTAATGAACCCTCAACCCATGCTTTCTCTCCTAACGATCCTACTCCACCGTTGGCTCTCTAACCCTACCCACTTAGGATAGTTTTTTAGATTCTACACACGTTTTCCTCCACTCATCCACTGTTAATTGAGATTGTTGTAAAACACTTTATTTTTCGTTATCGATCAATTTTGTGAACGTAGAACGACTTGTCCCTGTGATCCGACCCGGTACTCACCGGTTATTTTTATATTGCATTGACACTCCTACGCTTGGGAGTGGAAGGCGTGCACTTGCGCGTTTTCTGAGTCAACCACACTACTACTTACAAGTTCACATACACCCTGATGAAGGCACCACACCACATCCATACCTATTTATGACTACATTCATACCACTTCATTCATCTAACCATACCACACTCATACAATAACCATGTATGCATGTACTACCTACATAGCATATACATATGCACACATATGTACAAGCACAATAACCAAATCACGTAAGTAACTTGGATACATAGATACATGCATCCAAGTATTCATCCATGCAGCTAGATACATGTATCGCTCATGTGTATTTACTTATATTGTCACAACAGATGCACATACAACAAAAGACAAACATATCAAACACTTACATAAATACATCCACACATACCAATATACTCTATCTATGCATACATACTAGCATCCTTAAGTACGCCAATACATATCTTCATAAAGAAATGTCTATAACATACATCTTACATATATAACATATAACACACGTATAGAACCAAGTATACGAACCCACAAATACATACCAACTAAACCTATGTACACAATAGGGTACGCCGTATTGTGTCACCCAAAAGTGACAATCTTTTCACCTGGAACTAAGTCCAACTTTGGCCTTCTAAAGCCAGGGCTCTATGTTAATGGTGGCTCAGTCTAGACTCTAAGGTTACTACCCACCTTAGGACACAACTACCCATATGGAGCATTACATGTACTATCCTTATGCACACCGCAGTGCAGTGACATGCATGTGCCACCAAATGTAACGACCCGCTCCCCAGGATACCCGGGAAGTATGAATCAATCACAGGATAACCGGGAAGTATGAATCCATCCCAAGTTGTCCAGTGCAACGAGTTTGAAACAAACAGAGAAAGAGAGAGTGTGTGTACAAGAAGACAAGCAGGCCACTGCGCACGTGCTAGGAAGTACATGTAATGCTCCAATATAGAAAAAACACATAGAACAGAAAACAAAAGTACAAAGTCCAACATCTTATATTATTAATACAAAAGTACATCGTTTCATACATCTTCTTAATACCGAGTACACAAGTGGAAGTAACAAAAGAGATCTCTCCAAACCCCACAAAAGACAAAAATGCCCACACACTATACAACACACTCCCTAAACTGCCCCTGTAAGTCCAACTGTACAAGGTCGCCCCGAGGTGGGCTCCATTGATAATTCGGAACTGGGAGTAAGCTCATGAGTCAAGACCTGCTCTGGCTGTACTGCTCCTAATCATGTAAAACATAAACGAGACACGTCAATGCGTGACCCGGTAGGAAAGTCCAACTAGCATAGATAGCATCCAGTCTTAAAACTGCCCTACCTACTAAGGTCTGGCTACAAGGGAATGACAACGGGTCGGTGCATAAGTACAATATCGCAGATAAGAAATGAGCATAAAAATAAGACACTACACTACAACAGGAAGCTTAACAAAAATTAAGTAAGGCAACAGATAGTAAGCCGTGTGTGTAAAAGTAAACACGAATAGGATCATATGTGAATAATCATAACTTCTTAACAGAGAACCACGTTTTACGCTATTCACTTTATTTACACGGTCTCATGGATTCTAGAGGTGGCTCCTATGGATTCAGGAGGTGGCCCCGGCATTTCTGTGGCACGCTGGTCCATGTAGCACGTAGGTCCATGTCGTCTATCATACCACACAGCAATTCAAGAGGTGGCATAATGGATTTAGGAGTGGCCACTGGCATTTCGTGGCACGCGGGTCCATGTAGCACTTTGGTCTATGTGGTGTTAATTCCAATTGAATTCTTATCTTTTCATCACCACACATGATACTCACATAAACATTGTATTAAGCATAATACACAGAAGGATTTACACAAAACTGAACATGAATAACATCTCAATACATATCCATGCATGGTTGAGCAAACATAGTGTAAATCCCATTCAAACAACTACATTATCCAAGTATGGACATATGGAACATTAACATAGCTCGAAGCATAATCTTGCATAACACCACCTAGTATGAACATAATATGGCATGTAGCATTGGCCATACATGGTGCATGGCTTGCGACTTATCATAACACAGGCATAACATAAGGAAATGACATAACAACATGACATTTAGAAGTAGTAATCATTTAAAACACAACAACACTGTTGGGTGTTGCACTCCACACGACATCATGGAGTGTAACACTCGGAACTGTAAAAAGAGACATCCACACAGTCGGTTGGTGTAGGCCACACGACCGTATGGAGCACAACATTGAAGCTCAAAGAAAATAACATTTTCTACATAGACGTTTCAGTTTTACACATGGTCGTTTCAATCCGTGGAAACGAGATTACACACCTAATCGACACGACCGTGTGACGCTGCTTCTACATATCAAAACGATTGTGACGCGACCGTGTCGTTTCAAACTGCTGTCGATTTCTACGGGAATCTGACACTATTTTTACACGATCCAAAACTAAACCCTAGCTAAACTAGTTAGAATTCATACGTGTATCAGTGCTCCTATAGGTCTTTGGCCCTCATTCTACTTGATGAACCTCTGAAAGCGTCTTCTTTAATGTAGACGGGTTCAAATGGGGTTTTTGATTTGGTTTAGTGGAATGGCGAAAAAAGCTAAGGGGCTAATGTTCATTCGTGAGCTGCTAGAGGTAGAGAAAGAGGATTTTCCTAATTTTCTTTTCTTCTATTCTTTCCTTCATTTTTCTCTAATTTTCTTCTTTTTAAATCCCCAGAAATCCTTGTCATCTCCTCTCTCTTTCTCTAAGCTCGACATGTGGGTGGGTTAGGTGAGATTAAAGGAGAAGAAGACACATATTAGGGTTAGGTGTCTTCATCAGGCTTTTTAGAAATTTAGATTTTAGAACAATTAAGAATACTCAACTAATACCACATACTTACCCAAATACATGTATTTCATCCAAATACTTCACACATTATAGTTCACATGTTGTTTAAAAATTATTAAAAATAATGTAGCCATTATAAAAATTAGGGGAAAATTATAAAAATACCCAAAAAAATTACGCGTGCAAATACGTTCAACTATACATATATTATACTTGTATTCATAAACACATGGTATTACAATAAATGTTCGGCGATTGAAGGGAGGGATGCTTTCGAGTGAGCTCAATATAGTTTGGGAAGGTGAGGTTGTCATTGGCTTCATGGGTGGCATTGCTACAATGGGCCCACAACCCCATGGCCCACTTCGAGGACCGGTTACACCATATGTGTAACGCCCCACTCCCCGGGATACCCGATAAGTACGAATCCGTATCAGGTATTCTCGAAGCATCAAGTGTTACGAAGGAAATACAAAATTACAAACACAAGCAGGTCCATTGCGCACTGCTGGGATAGTACATGTAGCACTCCAGACAACCCAAAACACAAGAGAACCAACAAATCAAACACTGATCTATATAAATAAAACTGTTCATATACAACTTCCTTATACAAAACCATATACAATATACCCACATCTCAATAAGGTACAAAAACTCACATCTCACCCAAGTACAACACCACTCCCAAGTCACCCACACTTCTCACAACCCGCAACTCCAACCAACTGAGTCAAGGGGCCTCCAACTCAAAGAACCAACCTAAAAAGTCAACGGTGGGGCACGTCAACGCGTGACCCAGTAGGAATTCCATATATCAACTAGCCCTTACATGAAGTGTGGAAAGGTGCACGTGAGCATGCAGAGTGTATGACATGTCATAAACAACTGTAGTAAAGGAAGTAACAACTATAGTTATGAACACGTGAAAGCGTGCACGTGCAACAGGCAAGGTGTACAACAATGGTATACAACATAAAAGAACCATAGTAAAGAAACACAAGTAATCAACACATACATTTACCATTGCTACAAGAATAATGAGGTTAATAATGAATTCAGTGGTTAGCATTTTGGAACCCGGATAAATCGTAGAACGCTAAGGAGGCGGACTTCACCCAGGGTGGGTAAAAAATGGTATCCCAACCAGCAACACGAGCACCGGAGGGGGCCTCTCGCAACTCCGTACCCGAACGGGGCATGGTACTGGAGCGAGACTCATCTCGGTTTTTCTGTCGGACAAACGGAGCAACCCATCAGTTACCGTCATGGTGCATCACGAGTACACCAGCGGCCTCTCCAACCCTTTTAACTCGCCCTTCTGGGAGTGATACAGCGGGTGAGCGTTCATATCATATGTCCGCTCCTTAACTCCTATAATTTATCCGTGTTTCCCCCAAACCCCATGTCACCCTCCTTTAAGAGGAGTTAGTCATTTTCATGAAACATAACACTTTCCATTTCTTTTCTTTACACGATTCATCACATATTTGGGACATGCATCGCCGTGTGCATTCCCTTTCTCATGTCTCATAATATACATGAAACATATAACCAAATTCACATCATCATTTGCATGTGCCAAGAACATAAACCACATATCACCATGTAACAGAAATAATTAAGAACATTAACGGCAAGTTTAATCTCAAAAAGATCTTAAAACAACATTCAAATCTTTCAGCTTGCTGGAAAAACAGAACAGTTAGATTAAGAAGCACATTACTCCATAATTTTGTATCAAACATGCACATACAATATAAATGAAAGTTGTAGATATAGTTGTTATGGATTCACAAATAAATTTTCATGCAGAAATATGAACAGGGTGATTTATGGTGAATTGTTTGGTAAGACCCGACGAATCTGTTTTTCAGACAGATTCCAATGGCGGTAAAGATTGATAGTTTAAGACATGTTACAGTTAGAATCTCGAAAATGTGCACTCACAGAAAGTTGTAGAAAAAGTTGTTACCTTTCCAACGAGACCAAGTTCATCAATTTCTATGGAGTGTGCATGGACTGATCTACGTTTTTCCAAACTGTGTCCAGATTGGATGAAATCCCAATATGTTGTAAAGATAGAATTTTTAACCCCATTTTCCAGTTCGAATTGGTAAAAGTTTACAACATAAAAGTTATAGATAACAGTCCAATATTTAAGCCATAAAAATTTCAGAGCAAAATCAATTTTAGATTGGAAGGACTAAGCAGAACAATCAGCATGTAAATCTGTCTAGATTTGCTCTCCGCGCACAACCGCCCAACTTAGGATTGCTCACCGCACAAAACCACCCAAATCTCAGAATTGCTCATCGCGCACAACCATACAAAACTCAGGATTACTCACCACACACAACCATACGAACTCAGAATTACTCATCGCGCACAACCATACAAACTCAGGATTGCTTACCGCGCACAACCATACAAAACTCAGGATTAACATAAGAAAAGGTGAGACCACAACAACAACAACCATGAAACTAAGCATGCAACTCTAATACTAGTTGGATATGGAATCCTACCTCAGGGGTGATGAGAGACAAGGGGGTAGCCCAAATCCCTATGGCTCCTTCTTCTTCAAGCCATCCTCCTTCATCTTCTCCTCAACAAGCTCCCAGAATGAGCAACATCGACCAAATGACGAAAGGGATGCTACGGGGGTGTGCAGAGTGATGGTGGCGTAGCCCTATGGGTGTTCAGCCTCCCTAATGTCTAAGAGTGAGTAAGGGGAAGGTATGAATTCGGCCTGATCTTTGGAGAGAGAGAGAGAGTGGATGAAACCTTTCTTTCTTATTCTTAGAGTAGCTACATCATCTCCCTAAAATCCTCTAAGCATGCCACCAAGCCTTGGGTTAGGTAAGGATCAAGGATATCTTGACACATCAAAGGTGGAGGTGTCCCATATGAAAAATTAGGATTTTTTTATAGAAAAATAACTATACCCACTTAATACACATACAATACTTAATACTCATTAAGACATTAGTATTCCAACCATATATTTTATTAATAAAATCATATGGCATACAAAATTATTTAAAAATAATTTTAGCTTGACAAAATTAAATAAAATACATAAGGATTCCCCAAAATTTATACGCACATGTATACGCTCAAAAATACGTATTAATACACGTATGCGAATTTTGGGGTCGTTACAATATGTGTCTGGAACAGTGGCCATCTTCAATGTAGATGATGAGTCGGGATTCTCCCTTGAGCAGCTAGTATCACGATGAATGATCTGGGAGTGAAATGAATTCTTGGGCATAATGGCCAGTGGGCCAACTTCTTATTGGGCTGTATTACGTCCGTGTGGGCCGCCCAACCCTACATCCACATCATCATGTATCTCTGCTCCATCAACTTCGACATTTTCCACCGCCGACACCGAGAACCTCGATCCCATATTCAAGTTAGTTCCGGACCTAGCGGGGGTGTTCACCTGCTAGTTGGTTGGGTTGCGACGAGGAAGACAGTCTTTAGCTACCGGCCAGGGCCCGAAGTGAGATTGGGACTCGTTCGAATTTTGACCATCAACATTTCTGGATGTTGGTATACTAACTGCGGTGCCTTCCATAACCCCTCTCTTTGGCGTAGCGTCCTCTAAAATCTGGAAAGGGCAAGATTCATTATGACCAACTCTTCCGTATTTAAAACAAATCATCCCCAGACCATCGTATTGGACCGCCTGTTGTCTGTCCTCAAAAAAGATGTGAGATTTCAATGGTTTACTCGAATCAATTTCCATACAAATTCGAGCAAAACGAGTTTTCAAAACCATTCTAGTATGAGCATCAAATTTAATGGCTTTTCCCATGCAATTCACCAACGCATCAGGTCCCGTTCATCATAATATTCCATTAATAAATATGGAAAACGAACCCATACCACTGTTGAAGCAATTTCTGCCGTCGATGGACAAAAATCAGGCACTCAGCGTCAGATCGTCAAGTAATGGCCAAAAATCATACAAGGGCCTTCCTCCAATGCAAAAACCAAGTCCCCATCACAATTGTTGATTCGAGTACCGACACCGTGATGTTGCGTCCAAGGAGCTTCACGATTACTGCCTTCTGGCATCTGTGACGATGGCATTCTTTGAACTCTGGCGATAACACAACATTGTCACAATCCCCCAATCGAGAAACCCTAATGTTATCTTCAATGTCGGGGTCTCCTCCAGCCATATTCGTCGCTGAATCATCAGATTTACTCGATCCAAGACATGCATCTTTGAAAGATTTCTTGGAAGATGCCACGTCGCTACTCTCCATCTACTGCCCCCTATTCCGACCGTCGATCTTCAGTTTCGAGGCGTGCATGATCATATCGAACTCAATATGCTCATCTACAACCACGGATGTCTTGATCTTCTTCGTAGAACGTCATAAGATGTCATTTTCCTCCACTGAGCGCTTGTGTGCATCCGTCTCCACTGGGCGATCTCCCGCCGCCATGGAAGCTATGGGGTTTTCTCGGAAATCCAAATGAAATGTTTGATGTTTTATAAAAATGTTCGAGAAAATCATGTGGAGACTACGATATAAAAAAGGGAGTTGCTATTAGCACATACCTGATTGCTGAGTTCATAGACCACGTATTTACAAGTTTGCCATTAAAATCTTTTGCTGAGTTCATAGACGACTTATTTACAAGTTTGTCCTCTTACTCCTCTATCCCCTTCGTGTCGCCATCCCCTTCTCCATTACCGCCGCCGATGTAATACCCCTATAATTGAACTACTATATTGTGTATATAGTTGTACTTGTATGAGTATGAATAGTAATATATGAGTATTATTGTACATATATGTGATATTTGTACATGTGTGTGATGTGTACGTATGTTTTACTTATATGCATGTGTACTATGGATATAAATTAAGAGTAAGTATGTATTTATAGGTGTGTATGCATACTAAGATGTATGTATGGCTATATGAATATTTGGATGTATCTTGGTGTGTAGTGTATATAGATATTGAATAATTGAGTGTACAAATGTGTATACTTGTATGTATTGATGTATATGGTAATGTATACTTGTATGAAGGTAGTATTGAAATGTATTATATAATATTGTGATTTATTATATGTATGACTATTTGTATGTATGGTTGTGTGTATACCTAGCTAAAATTGTATGTGTGTTTGGATGGATGATAATTATAGTTGATTATTGGTATTACTTTGGAATCTAGTTGTATATTTATAGTTGCATTTTATGTGTGTAGTGTTTTGGTGTGTATGTTGGTTTGTGTATATATGAATAAATATGTATGGTGTAGTATATTTAGTGTATGCATGTATAGAGTAGTTTTGTAAATATGTTAAGTAAAGAGATTATTGTGCATATTGCATGTGTTTTATTATTGTCATTATTAGTATTAAGGAGGTGTTTTGTGTAAAGTTAGGTTTA
Organism: Scilla litardierei; assembly: GCA_030789695.1. Taxonomy (NCBI): domain Eukaryota; kingdom Viridiplantae; phylum Streptophyta; class Magnoliopsida; order Asparagales; family Asparagaceae; genus Scilla; species Scilla litardierei. The sequence goes on along the minus strand of CM061137.1, from coordinate 8,370,589 downwards.
TGACATATATGGTATTCTTGGGTAGGTGAAGGGTATTAGTGACATTTTACCTTTTTCATGATAATTTATTATTTCTTAAATCCTAATTATCCTATGATGACACCTCATGTAACACTAAGCCAATGTTTTGACAAGTCATGGGACACATGGCTTATACTTGGATTTTTGGATTTAGGAAATAAGAAAAAGGGAAAGAAAGAAAACAAAAAGGAAAAATGAAAAGAAAAACAAAAGTTTTCATTCTCTCATCTCTCCTCTTTCTCCCCACTTTAGGCCAAAACTATTGACATACTCAATTATTAGAAGAAGAAGAAGAAGCTTGAAGAGGGAAAAGCTTAGGGGCATCAAGGATTAAGAAGGGCAAGACAAATTTTTGGAGGACTTTTTAAGGTAGAGCTCCTATCATTCTTAGTATAATTTAGTTTTAGGATTAGGATTTTAATTTAAGTTAGCATGCTGAAATTTACACAGAATTGGACGAAACTTTGGTAGCTTGCTGCACCTAATTGGCTACATGGAATTGCCTGAAAATAATATATGTTTCTCATATTGAAGTTCTTAACAACTTTCATTTTTACAAGTTTTGCAAATTCGTATTGAAAATTGGGGTAAAAATTCAGTTTCTAAAACTAGTCTGTTTTTAGACAGTTTTGACACCTTTCAGTAAAACGAGTAAAACTCCATGCACACTTTATAAAATATTATGATCTTGATGCAGTTGGAAAGCCGACTTCAAGATCTTCAACCTATGATTTTTCTAGATTTTAATTCTGTCTGTAACTTGTAGAAAAATGGACTTGAACTGAACTCAGTTTCTGGTTCAGAATGCTGAAATTATACCTGTTAGGAGAAAATCCACCATAAATCACATATGTCAACTGAGCTTATGAAAACTGGTCAGTGAAAGGAAAACACCCATATCTACAACTTTCGTGAAGGGACCAGACACCAATTCTGACTGTAAATAGGCTAAAAGTGATATTCTTTCTGCTGTAACAGTTTTGACAGATTCATATGCTAATTTTGCTTGGTACTTATCATGGTGTAGTTTTGTTTGAAGTTAAGTTTGTTTGTGCTAATCATGTTCTCACTGACATGCTCTTGATACATGTAGTTATGCAGATGGTTCATGAAATATTCGTTATGTCAATAATATATAAGTTCAATTTGTTTATGCTTTCACATTAGTATGTTCATAACGATGAGTTTGTGATGATATTCCATGCAATTCTTTAATTGAGATGATGATGATGATGATGATGATGATGATGATGATGATGATGATATTTTTAAAAGTTGGTTAAAGCGGTATTCAAGTCCGCTAGATGATTCGTTGACAAACGAAGTAATATCTTGAAAACTGAGAGTGAGAATGAGGAATGTATCAGTCCTCCTAAAGGAGGGTGACACGGGTTTGGGGGAAAACGGGTAAACTTTAGGAGTTAATGAGCGGACATATGATATGAATTCTCACCCAATGTATCACTCCCAGAAGGGCGAGTTGAAAGGGTTGGAGAGGCCGCTGGTGTACTCGTGATGCATCATGACGGTAATTGATGGTTTGCTCCGTTTGTCCGACAGAAAAACCGAGTTTGTCTCACTCCTATACCTTGTTCCGTTCGGGTACGGAGAGTTACGAGAGGCCCCTCCAGTGCTCTTGTCGCTGGTTGTGGTACCACTTTTTCACCCACCCTGTGTGAAGTCTGCCTCCTTAGCGTTCTACGGTTTACACGGGTTCCAAATATGTGAATCAACAACTTATAGTAGTTGTCTTTAATTTATAAATGTTGTTATCTCATGTCTCCTTATTTTTGTTTACTTTAATGCTATTGTCCCATGGTAACATGTTCTTATGCTTCCTTTTAATAGCTGCATTTCATAATATGGTTTCATATGCATGTTTTTGCACGTTCTCATAACTAGGTTCGCATGTTGGAATGTGATTACTTTTACGCACCATGAACCTTACTTGTTAGACTACCCTCCCTAGATAGACAGACTAGTTCTAAAACTGGGTTCTGCTAGGAGTTTCTACTGGGTCACGTGTTGACGTGTCCCCGTTGACTTTCAGGTCATGTGAGTTGGAGGTTGGAGATAGCGGCTGGAGCTTCGGAGTTGGTGATCAGTTGTAGTATTAGGTGGTGAGGGGTATGATGAGAGACTTGTACTTTTTGGTGTTTCTTTTCGGGTGGACCTTTGTACTTAGAGTTGTGAATATGAAGATGTTGGTGTATGTATAAGATGTATCCATGTATCAATAAAATGGAATATTGTACTTTTGTTATTTTCTCAGTGTTTTTATCTGTGACGGAGTTTTACTTGTACTTCCCAGCACGTGCGTAGTACCTGTAGTGTTCTTCCTACTCTCTTCTTTTCATTCTTTCTACGTAACACTCGCCTCTTCGGGAATACCTGATACGGATTCGTACTCATCCGGTATCCCGGGGATCGGGTCGTTGCAGCCGAAGACCCCTCTTACCTCCGACGCCCTCAATCAGAACCATTATAACGAAATGACGATTTTAATCTACGTCAATCGAGTCGTCGACTATGAAGCCAAAGTCTGAGTTAAACCTGACTATTTTAGTAACCAGGCTGGCCCTCTGCCGCTGTCTCTGACTCTCTGTGGGCTGCCCAAATCCAGAAGCATCAGAACCTCATCAAGACCTACCAGATCACTACTAACAAGCTCGAGTCTGACATCCAGTACAAAGACTCCATCCCGGCTACTCACTGGCTTCCCTGGATGGTCTCCATCTATCCGGACTGGACCCAACTCATTTTCTTGCCACAGCTCGCTACACCGCCAGATCGATTCAGTCGTTTGTCAAGCGATGATTCATGAGATGGAGTCAGCAGGGGGGATCTTGATGCCGCTGGGAGGTCCATACAGCCTGATGTGTCAAGCAAGCCTGTCCACATGATCTTCACCTTTGAATCCTTCATTTGTTAGAAGCTGTTCTCTGATTTCCATCGTCGAGACTTTGGTATGTCACATTTGGAGGACCGCAAATCATGGGAGCAAGAGCTGTTCTTAACTGACTTCACCGAGTTGAAGTGTGCCTAGACGAAGCATTATCTCCAAACTCACAAGGGGATGTCATCCAGATTCAGCAAGTTCTGCAGGGCCAATTATTTGACACTGGTGTATCCGAAGATGGAGGCATCGTTCTTTGGCGATCTCGATCAGAGAGTTCTCGTGAGTTCTGGCTATGGCCTTTTGGAATCAAACTTCTTTGCTGGGGTTGCTGAGATGGAGAGAAGAATTTGGCTGCTGCACTGCTTGTTCTTCTCATTTGGGAGAGAAATGGAGGTTTTTATCTTTCAGGTGAAGAGGGGGTGGCAGTTCTCAAAGGTGTACATGAAGAGCGTATTGGATGAGAGGGCGATCGATGTTGTCGAAAGGAGTCCGGTGGTCGGATCACAGTCTCTACTGTGCAGCAGCCTCAAACCGACGACAATCTCATATAAAAGTGAGAGGGGGAAGGCAAACTTGTAAATAAGTGGGCTATGAACTCAGCAATCAGATGTATGCCAATGGCAACTCTATATAAAAAAGGTCAAGTGCTAAAACCAAAAATGGCAAGGAGCTTTTTGTAATTTATGTTTTGGATTTTCGGGCTTATAAAAAACGTAGGAAGTGTTATGAATCAACTACTGAGGGGAGAGCCCTCAAGTCTATATTTATAGCCAAAGGGGAGAATACAAGTGGGTATGAGCCCAACCACTTGGGTTGGCCCAATAACTCATCAACCCAGTAAATACCCATTCACAACACTCCCCCTTCTCCAGCCATGGTTGTGGACCCCGCTCATGAATACTTCAGGATTCTGAGCCTGTATGGGTCTCACATGGGGTGGATACTTCAGGATCCTGAGTTGGCGAGATTTGCCTCGTTAAAACCTTTGGCTATGGAAAACCCAGTGGGAAAAACCATAGTTAAGGAAAAAGAGTGCAAACGCTCTTTAACTCCCCCTGATTTGTACAAGTGACTCTGCTCATGAATACTTCTGGATTCTGAGCGTCACTGAGGGGTGGATACTTCAGGATCCAGAGTTGATGTGATTTGCCTCGTTAAAACCTTTGGCTATGGAAAACCCAGTGGGAAAAACCTGTTGGATATGGAAGACGTTTGTACACCCTTGTGGGGGATGTACGAGGGATTACGGACCTCGAACGTCGCGTACACGAAGTCGTGTGCAAAGGGAATCTGTTCCCTTGCGGAGAGGATCTCTGGATGAGCGGGAAAGTCGCATTATATATGCATAAGTGCATGCGACATATGGCTAATAAAGGGGGAATATCTTAAGCTTATGTTGTACCATGCATATGGTACAACTTAAGCTTATAATGTGCCATGTATCATGGTACACCTTAATTAAGTTGTTCCAAAGGAACAACTTACCCTAAAATAACTACCTTGGGGGCTATAAATAAGACCCAAGGGTAGCCATTTTCCTAACACATTTGCATGAAATTCATGCATGCATCTTCTTCATAGCGAAGCTCTGCAGAAATATTTCCTCTCCCTCCTTCCAAGTTCTTAATCTAAAATAGAGATTTAGATTGTGGATTAGTAGCCTTACTCCGTTCGTGAGAAGACTCGATCCGTCGTGGCGAATCCGAAGGCAAAGTTCCGAGACTATCGTTCCGCATACGCAAGCGTAAGTCTCCACTTTAATTATCGATCCTAACTCTGTTTTTGGCAGGATCCGACATTGGTATCAGAGCCATATGGGTTCGCCCCGGTCAATCCACCGCCCCGTCGAAACTACGAACGAGTCGTTGTCTTTTTCACGAATGGGTCTCCTACTATTACGGATATAGTAGGAACGCTTCGTGACGGAGAGAACGCATCGGTTGTTCTTTTCACGTTAGGGTCTCCTATCATTACGGATATGGTAGGAACTCTCCGTGACGGGAAGAACCGACCGTTCACGTAGTACGTTATTCATTTTTTGGCACACGGCCATTAAGAAATAACTAATTTCTTCGACGAACGGGTGCTTCATCAAGGAAGATGATGGAAGTTATTTCCATCGGGTAAGAGGAAATTTGGTGCATGTGCACCATGGCCAAATGGGCTATGCATGCCATGCATCCCCCCTCCCCGAGCGGAGGGGGTTGGCTACGGCCAATAACCACCGGCGACCACCCCATCAAGGGGGAGGAATGAGTGCGGCAACCCCATTCAAAGGGGGTGGCCGGCCATGGCCCGCCATGGCCAAAGGGGCCATGGCCGGCCATGGCCAAGCCATGACCGGCCATGGCCAGGCCGGTAGTGGCCGGCCAAGGCCAGGCCGGCAGTGGCCGGCCTTGGCCAAGGGCCTGCCGGCCCTGGCAGAGGCCAGGGCCGGCGCCCTGGCCTCAGGCCAGGGCCTGGCCGAGGCCAGGGCAGGAGCCCTGGCCCCGGCCAGCGGCCTGCCGGCCCTGGCAGAGGCCAGGGCCGGCGCCCTGGCCTCAGGCCAGGGCCTGGCCGAGGCCAGGGCAGGAGCCCTGGCCCCGGCCAGTGGCCTGGCCGGCCGGCCCTGGCAGAGACCAGGGCCTGGCCGGCCCTGGCCAAGGGAGCCAGGCCCCCTGGCCGGCCAGAGCAGAGGCCCTGGCCGGCCTTTGGCCAAGCCCCGGTCAGGTCAGAGGCCCTGACCGGGAAGAAGTTGCATTTCGAAAATTGGTCGACCAATTTTGTGTTTTTGGTCGACCAATCCGACAGATGGTCTGGGTCGATTGCAAACTTGCCAAATGACCCATACGGGGTAACAAATGGCCTTGGTCAAACTCGAATGTGTCGATTAGTCCATACGGGGCTAACCACAGTGCCGACTAGTTCATACGGGACTAACGTTTTAATGAAGTTTTTTTAACTTGGGCTCTACTCCTTGAAGACTAGCCATAGTGCTCTACTTCATGCGAGATTAGCTAAGTCATTGTGCTCTACTCTACGGAGATTAGCCAATGTACTTATGTAATTGTGCTCTACTCCTTGAAGATTAGCCGTAATGCTCTACTTCATGCGAGATTAGCCATGTCATTGTGCTCTACTCCACGGAGATTAGCCAATGAACTTATGACGTTGTGCTCTACTCTACGGAGATTAGCCAATGTATTTTAAATTCGTTTTGAAAAATACGTTTTCAAAAACGCTTTTCCGCTGCAAAGTACTATAAGAGTACTAACATTTGATAAAGTGAGGGAGAAATATTGAAAGTTACTCTAGATGGAGATTGGAAACATAGTGACCTTTCCGATTCTAGAGTAACATCTTCAATATTTTTCGAAAGTAACTTATCAAATACTCGTTTTCCGCTGCTAGTACTATAAGAGTACTATTGTTTGATAAGTGATGGGGGAATATTGAAAGTTGTTCTAGATGGTGATTGGAATCATAGAGACCTTTTCGATTCTAGAACAACACCTTCAATATTTTTCGAAAGTAACTTATCAAATATAATATAATTCCAAGTGGGATTTGAATTTTTAGAACTATCCAAAAAGGATACTCTATTATCATTTCAAGTGGGAGTTATATTTTAAGAATTTTTTATGCAATGTTTTGATCGAACCTTCGGTTTTGTGTCTTTTGCAGCATTTTAAAAGTAAAATGTCTTCCGCTTCAAAGAATATCGTCGCTGAGTTAAACAAAGGTGAAAAACTCAACGGCGATAATTACAAACTTTGGTCCATTAAGATACAATACGTTTTAGAGGAGCAAGAAGTGCTCGAAACTCTAAAGAACGTAATGATTGAACCCGAGTTGGGCACTACGGCCCAACACCGAAGAGACAAGGAAGATTTTGATGCTTGGTCTCGGAAAAATAAGATAGCGCGCATTACGTTATTAAGCAGTATGGCTGATGACATAATGCGCATCTTCCGAGAACATGACCTAGCCATGGACATATGGTCCAAGCTAGAGGAGAAGTTCGGTGGCACATCGGTGTCCAAACTTCGCGCCTTAACTATAAAGTTCGATACATATAAGAAACGTCCAGATCATTCCATGGGGAAACATCTGCGACATATGGCGAACCTTATATCAGATTTAAAGGACGCAGGTCATGTGCTCACGGATGAGCAACAAATCCAAGCAGTCATACGTTCCCTACCAAATGGGTGGGATCAGATGAAGATGCATCTCACTCATAATGAGAGCATCAAGACCTTCAACGATGTTTCCTAGCACCTCGAATTAGAGGAAGAGCGGCTTGCGGCTGACAAGCCAGGTGCAGAAGTGCACATGGTTGCTAGTTCCTCACACGGGGGAAAGAAACGTAAAGATCGTTCGAAGTCTTCTGATGAACGTAATAAGCAACCTGAGTCCACCAAGGAACCCAAACATAAGGGTGGGCACAAGAAATGGCACAAGAAGAAAGACTTGAAAAGGATCAAGTGCTTCAAGTGTAACAAGCTCGGTCACTATGCTCGTTCGTGTACGAGTGAAAGTGACGAGGTAACTTGTAATACTAGTTACATATGTGTTTCTAGTTCACTATTTCTTGTAGAATCTAATCCATTTTGGGATAATTGATTCAGGTGCCACCGACCACATAGCAAAGGACAGACGGTCCTTCGTGGAGTATCACCGGATACTCAAGGAATGAAGTGGATCAATGTAGGAAACAACACACGTGTTGTAGAGAAAGGCGTTGGGAATTGCAAGCTAGACTTGGACAACGGCCACACTCTCCTACTTTATGATGTTCTCTTCATTCCATATATTCAAAGGAATATTAAAACTGTGGTCAATTTAATGGGTCTTGGTTAATAGTTGGTTCCTTCATGTTTGTAATATGGACCTATTTTTGTAATAATTCCTTTATTGGTACTGGGTTTGTATTTCAAAGGATTTATTGTAATAAGTACAATGTGTTTCCTCATGTAATGAAAATTTCCTTGTGACAAATATTTTGACTAATGAGTCTAATATAATTTGTTGGCACACAAGGCTTGGTCATATTGGACCAATGCGTATAGATAGACTTGCCAAACGTGGCCTTCCATCCAATGTTTCAAAGGTTGAAATGTCGACCTGCGAACATTGCCTTGTGAGGAAATCTTGTCGCAAGCCATTTGGAACCGGCACAAGGGCCGAGGTTCCAATACAGCTTATCCATTCGGACATATGTGGTCCGATGAATGTCAAGACAAGACGCGGGAAGTCCTATTTCATCACTTTTATTGATGATTTCACCCGATTCGGTCATATCTATTTGATATCCCACAAAATTGAAAGCACTAAACCTGCTTTAAAAACTATATGAGTTTAGTGGAGAATCAATTAGATCGCAAGATTAAGGTCGTGCGAACCGATAGGGGCGGTGAATATCAGTCAACAAGTTTAAAGGAACTTTGTGATGAAAAAGGCATAGTACATCAGGTAACTATGCCTTATACTCCTCAACAAATTGGTGTTGCAGGTATAGGACTTTAATGAAAAATGATCCATTCAATGATGGCGCAAGCTAACTTGCCAATCACTTTTTGGGGTGATACATTATTGACAACCATCTTCATTTTTTTCCGCGTACCCTCGAAATCAGTTAGCTCCACTCCTTATGAGTTGTGGAACCAAAGGTCTCATGACTTAAACATTTTTAACCTTGAGTTTGTGCATTCAACGCACATATTTCCTCCCATAAGTATGGCAAACTTGGGCCAAGGGGAAGGAAATGTATCTTTAAACGATACGCATAAAACTCCAAAGGTTATGTTTTTGTTAGTCAGGAAGACAATGGTGGGCTAATTGAGTTTGAGTCGAGGGATGTCACTTTCTTGGAAAATAAGTTTCCAAGACAAGGCGAGATAAGTCAGGACTTATCTTTATTTGAGATTTATGATCAAGAAGGATTACCTCATTCGAGTGGGAGAAATTCTTGGTGAAAACGAAAATTCTTTTTAACCTTCACCAATGGATTATACGAATGACGATTATCCTATTCCATACGGGAATAATGATCCAAGTGGGAGCAATTCTAACATCATTTCAAGTGGGAGTGATATTAGAATTGATCTAAATTCGAGTCAACAAGGACTTGAAGAATCTCAAATATGCCCTGCAAAAGACAAATGGATGGAAGCGATGAAGGAGGAATTGATATCCATGAAAGTTAACCAAGTCTGGGACTTAGTTAACTCACCCAGAGGACATAGAGCAATTGGGAACAAATGGGTTCTCGAGATCAAGCATAAGGCTGATGGCTCTATAGATAGATATAAAGCTCGCCTTGTCGCGAAAGGTTTTACGCAACAGGAAGGGATAGACTACGAAGAAAACTTCTCACCTGTTGTGCGTTTTACCTTGATTCGCATGATTCTGGCAATGGTAGCTTGCTTATACCTCAAATTACATCAGATGGATGTAAAGACTGCCTTTCTCAATGGAGAATTGGACGATGAGATCTATATGGAACAACCAACAGGGTTTGTAAAAGAAGGAAACGAACATAAGGTTTGTAAACTTCGTAAGTCCATATATGGTCTTAAATAATACTCGAGGTAATGGTATATACGATTTCAAGAAGTTGTCTTATCAAATGGATTTTCCATACTTGATAAAGATAACTACGTATATATCAAGAGGATTAAAAGCAAGCATGTTATTATGTCTCTATATGTAGATGACATTTTAATAGCCGGAAATGACAAGGGCTTTGTGATGAGTATCAAGGCTTGGCTTTCATCAGTATTTTAGATGAAAGACATAGGAAAAGCCGCATATATCCTTGGAGTTAAGATTTCAAGGAATCGTTCGAAGAAACTTCTTTCTCTTTCACAGGAGACTTATATAAAGAAGGTTCTAAAACGATTTAATATGCAGGACTGCAAGTCCATTGATATTCATATAAGCATATGCGATAATTTATATCTGGAATCTTGTCCAAAGAACCAAAAGGAAAAGGAAATTATGGAAAAAGTTCCATATTCCAGTGCAGTTGATAGTCTTATGTACACTATGGTGTGTACGAGACTGGACATCTGTTTTGCCGTTGGAAATGGTAAACTGTTACCAATCCAACCTAGGGCAAGAACACTGGAAAGCGGTTAAGAGGATAATGCAGTATCTTAAAGGAACTGCAGATTTGCAAAAGACTATGATAAAACCAAGAAGGTAGACATAAGGTACATATCTACGCATGAGATGATAGAGGATCAGCTTACGAAAGCGATCCCCAGAAATGTGTTTTATAAACACTTATCATCTCAAGGATTGCGTATGGGCTGAGTTGTACCAAATATATATTCCCATGTCTAAGAAATGATCAAAATTAATAAAAGAATAAGTTCTTTTTCCAACATTGCATATGAATTTCTTAAGAAATGTTTGTGTACATTTTTGAAATCTCAGCTGAATTGTGTGTATGTCGGACAGATTAAGGTTGGCTCTCTCACATGAGCAACCGCCTTATCTTATCAGATGGATAAGATAGAGATGAGACTAGTTTAAAGTCAAAATCATTAGACGAATGATTCAGAGTCATGACTTTAACAAGATAGTCGAATGAAAGATCTGCATCATATGGATGCTTACAAAAGATCTGAGATCTGTATCACAAGGATATAAAGATCTCATTGGATTTTTTAATCCTATCTGTCTTATGCAGGATGAGAGTCCGGGAATATTTCCTGAGTAGTAAGGGGACTCAAAAGATAGGCACTGTGGTGTCTGATCTTTCATCCGTACAACATCATTAAGACATACTCTCCCTGGGAAAGGAGTGATGTTGTAATACGTGTTCATACCACGTATGCATTTCGACCACTGAGTTAGTAGAAATAGTGTTTGCTATTATGTGAGACTCAAAGGCCATACGGGTCTTAACTCTTACCCTCAAGGACTCCAATTGGTTCCTTTAGATTTGACGAGATGATCGCTATCTTAGCGTGTTACTAATGGGCTATGGTAATTCGGCTCGGCGGGGCACGTTAGAAAAGCGAATCAAGTCAAGATCATAAGGTTCGCAAGAAGAGGAAGATTGATTTCATATTCGCATTTGGACTTTAATGATTCAAAGCTGGCCAGCCAATTGTAATCCAGATGGGATTCAATTGTTGAATATAAAGTACAAGAAATGTGAAGAAATAATCTAGGGTAAAGCATGCGTTGAACTACTCAACTTTGCACCTTCGAGGTCGTTGTGTATCTCTAACAAGTGCACAACAACAGACTCTACGCGCATGACGGTCGCACGGTCTATTTCTCGGTATGATAGATGAAAGAACTAAGGGAAAGACGTTCTCTTACAATCCCCTCAAGTGTGAGTGGGAGATGTTGGATATGGAAGACGTTTGTACACCCTTGTGGGGGATGTACGAGGGATTACGGACCTCGAACGTCGCGTACACGAAGTCGTGTGCAAATGGAATCTGTTCCCTTGCGGAGAGGATCTCTGGATGAGCGGGAAAGTCGCATTATATATGCATAAGTGCATGCGACATATGGCTAATAAAGGGGGAATATCTTAAGCTTATGTTGTACCATGCATATGGTACAACTTAAGCTTATAATGTGCCATGTATCATGGTACACCTTAATTAAGTTGTTCCAAAGGAACAACTTACCCTAAAATAACTACCTTGGGGGCTATAAATAAGACCCAAGGGTAGCCATTTTCCTAACACATTTGCATGAAATTCATGCATGCATCTTCTTCATAGCGAAGCTCTGCAGAAATATTTCCTCTCCCTCCTTCCAAGTTCTTAATCTAAAATAGAGATTTAGATTGTGGATTAGTAGCCTTACTCCGTTCGTGAGAAGACTCGATCCGTCGTGGCGAATCTGAAGGCAAAGTTCCGAGACTATCGTTCCGCATACGCAAGCGTAAGTCTCCACTTTAATTATCGATCCAAACTCTGTTTTTGGCAGGATCCGACAAAACCATAGCTAAGGGAAAAGAGTAAAAATTCTGCCAACTCCCCCTGATCTGTAAAAGCTCTTAGGCTTTCAGATCTCTTAGGCTTATCTCATCACTCCTATTTACAATATTCCGAAAATGTACACAGATTACAAATTTTGTCACCATCAAGCAGCTGCTGAATCCAGAAACTCTGGAGAGGTGTGCTAAGTTTCGTCGCCTCTGATGTGGTCTTCAGACTATATGGTCAGCTCCACGGAACTAGCCTCTTTCCCAATCGTCACTGGGATGTGATGTACCACCAGGCGCCCTTAAATACACCATTGGTGTGATTCTGGAATGGTGAGGATCTCGGAATTATAGGATGATGTTGCCTTCATAAGTTGCTTTGCATATTTGCAGTAGATGGTCATCCCACTGTTGGTACCTGTTCTGTGATTTCACAGTATAGGGACCGGACCTGTAACCTGCATTTGCACAAATATTGGAGGATGCTACTATAATTTGTAAGTCCAAATCTTTCGACCCTTGGAGGAAGCGCAGAAGGCTTGACTCCGGTCTAATGGCCCTAGTGAGGTGCCAACTATCTCTGGCTAATGAGTTAACTGCAACTGCTATATCGGGACACGTGCAGTTTAGCCAGGAGTGCATGATTGCACTTAGATAAGGGACTTTAGGACCAGTTATATCCTCCCCCTCTTCCAGCGATCGGAAGGGTTCTTTTTTTTGTACATCCATTGAGTATACTACCGTAGGTGTACTTTGGATGACAATGGTCCTTTTAATTTCTCCAACGCACTTCTGGGCGTTTGTAACAGGATTCTATGAGCCATGATGTAACGACCCGCTCTCGGGGGCCCGTTACTTATTTGGTTTATTCGCAGGTTCCGCAGTTTACCAGTGAAATCAGCATAGCCACAACTCAGCGATGTACCACAATACTCAAACCAGCGTACAGACGTTATTACAGTCCAATTTAAAGTACAACAACAACCAGCACACACTCTCTCACGAATACATAAAGTAAATACTGAAGGGAAATGCGGAAAAGGAAATACACTGTACAACACACACACCAACAAAATAGTAACTAAAACTCTGCAGCCTCTGGGTCAATGTGGGCTCCTCGAACTCTGGGGCAATCTCTTCGATCAGGTCTTCGTCTGCCGGTGCCATAAATGGAACCGAAGGTAAGTCACAACAATTCTAGCGATAGAAAAAGAGGAGTGCACAAATATGGAGCAGTCTATGGTAAACAAGTGCGGAAAGTAAAATAGGGACAGACAAGAATGCAAGTGCGATAAGTAAAGTACATCTGTCAAAACATGCAAGGGTGACAAGTAAAGTAAAGGTGACCGAGCAATGACAATAGCAATAACCATGACGATAGCAATGACAATAGCAATAGGGAGAGTAATGGTGTCTAGCCTAGTCCGTGACTTATAATGCGGGGTGCAATGAGCAACCAAGAGGCCACCTCTTACCACGGGTGCTACCCGGGCGAACTATGCTATGAATACTATGAATACTATGCAATAATCTGTGATCTGTGATGGTTGTCACTGGCTACTATGATGGGTTGCTAGAACCCGCACGGTGACAACAAAGGCTGGACTAGTCGCTCCCGCACCCTCGCTATTATAAGTTACCCCAAAACCCAGTGTCTGTGCAGGTTACCGTACTTTGCAATTTTACGAGTCATTTACCATTCTCACATTTCCAGTTACAATCTTTCTGTCAAGCAATGTCAATAATCTGTTCAGGTCAATAACTGTTCCGAGACTAGATGTCAAGTCCTATGTTCATACGAGTACACTATCTATATTTCTAAGGGTAGAATTTACCGTGACTTACACTTTCGGGATCGTCGTAGCAAGACGAGGATGGAGTTAGAGCACGAGGAGGGGTACCTGCAAACACAAAAACTTATCAGTTACTGGTTACACTAATTATTTACCTAATTGTTACTAAAACGGATTTTGTTAACAACTTAAACTAGTATGGTAGTTTAATTATTAATAGATAACTTAAGTTAATTGAAAACTTATTTAATAAATTCACCCAAAAATAACCAAACTTTATTAACAAAAAAAACATAAGTTATATAACAAAAATAACTTGCACAAACTATTATAACTTAATATAACTTTACTCACCATAACTTAATATCTTTTTAACTGAAATTTTACTATTAACTTAACTTAAGTTAATATAATAACTTAATTAGCAACTTCTAATTTAACTTAACTAAGGCTTAACAACATTTAACAATTAATAACTTAACTTATAAAACTTTTTATAGTAATGACTTCATAGCTTTATATAATAACATAACTTATACTTTATAATAGTAATAATAATAATAATAATAATAATAATAATAATAATAATAATAATAATATAAACTTAATTATATTTATTACTCTCCCCCCTTCTCTTTCTCTATCTCTTCTCGTTTCCCCTCTTCTGTTTCTTCTTCCTTTCTTTTTTTTGTTTCTTCGTGCGCAGGGGCAATCGAGGGGGAGGCGGTGGCTGATCGGAGCTCGGGCACTGGCGGATCGGAGGCGGGCGGCAGTAGGGCGCGATTGACGATGGACGGTGCTCGGCGGCTCTGATCGGAGGTGGGGACGGTGGCTCTGATCGGAGGTGGGGACGGCGGCTCTCGAGCGAGGGAAGCGGCGCTGCTGCGAAGGCGAGCAGCGGTGGCGGGCTCCGGCAATGGCGTTGGCCGCTCGAACTGGGCGAGAGGCCTCACGGCGTTCGTGGGCGGGACGACGACTTCGGAGGTCGGAGACGGCGGCGGATGGCTTGGATCCGGAGCGTGGCGTCGCTTGATCGGGCTCGGGGGCGGTCGGATTGGAGGCGGTAGCGGATTGGTGCGACGGCGGGGCCTTCTCGTCGGGCTAGTGGTGGTGGCTTCGACGCTCTTCGGAGAAGCACGTCAAGAGATCAACAGAGGTGTCGAGTGGCGACGGCTGTCTGAAGCTCGAAGGAGGCGGGGCTGAGCTTGGTCGCCATTCGGGGAGGGGCAGACGGCAGCACGCCATTATTGGGGCTATCGGAGCTCCGAGGAGCTGGCCTTGTCGGAGCACCGACGATGAGGCTTGATTTGGGGTTGAATTGTTTTGGTTGATCTCTGATTTGTTTTTTTGTTCTGGTTCGTGATTTCTGGTTTGGTCTTGGGTTGTAAGGAGGAGTTTGTGGAGGAGGAGGTGGAAATGTTGGGTTGTAGTTGTTGTTGCTGCTTGTATGGAGGTGGTGGTGGCCAATTTGGTGGAGGGATGGTTGTTAGTGGTGGCTGATGGTGGAGATGTATGATGATTTGTTATTGTTTGGTTGCTGTTGTGTGTGGTTATTTGATTGCATGTAGGTTGTTTTAAGAACAGAGAGGAGGAAGACAGGTTTAATGGAGTTGAGCTGGATGTGGGTAGGGGAGGTTATTTTCTTGCTGTTGGAGGTTAGATCTCACCAAGTTTTTCGGTGGAATTGAATAGGCTTAGGATAAAAGTAACATGGTAAAGTAAATTGATAAGATCAATCTAATTACTTAGTGATTTACTTAATTAAAAGAAATAAGTAGATTTGTAATTAACTTTTAGTTGACTGTAATTAGTGATTAAATATTTACTAGCAATTTATTAATTAGCAATTTAATCTAATTAAAAGTAATTAGTAATTTAATTTTTAAAATTAAAAATAATTATAATTTAACAGTTTTAAAATCACGCTACGGTAAAACTGAAAACGACGCGCTCGCGTCTACGTGCGGGCAAGAGTCACTCGGACGAAAATAACCGGATCAACGAAGTAAAAATACACGCACTCAACAGTCCAAATACGACTAGAAAAACAGGCCGTTACATCCTACCCTCCTTAGAATAATTCCGCCCTCGGAATTAAGAGGATCAATAATTGTCTAAGCAATTTAAACGATCGACCGGAAGGTTTGACGAACGACCATGCCATAGGAAAATAAGTTGTTAATAGCATGAAATATAATGTGATATCACAACATCAAGAAAACAAGAGATGAATACATGAATGCATACTATTGACATCACCATAGTTTCTGTAACTAGTTTCAAAACCCAGTATCATCTGCATAGTTATCTCGATTTTTCAAGTAGCCAGAATATGAGATAATGGCATTACATGAAAATGAGGGCTATTATGATGATGACATCTGTTCGAACTTGGAACCTGAGGTGATAAGTCAATAGCAAACTAATCAATTTTCACATCAAAAAGATAGATCATAAAGCTTAAAATTTCAACTTAGGCTAATGATGACTAACGGGGCCAAGCCAAGTAAGTCATCAATATAACATACATAAACGTAATGGCTAAAGCTAATGCATTCGCGCTGCTACAACTTAACCAGCCGAACACAAAGGACTTCATCTGCCATGCTACCAAATTACAAGTCAATATCCAGATCGATACGTATAGGCAAATGTAAGGCCAATTCTCGAGGGTCAAGATCATCGCTACCATTTTTTCCAGCAGTTTCCATAACATCCAACAAGAAGCCAACATCCTAGCCGTCTCCCAAATCCGAGCACAATACGGACATCCAAAATCAAAACCTAAGGCCAAAAGCAAGCCAATAATCGTCGCCAATAATACTAGATGCCAACACCAATGGTCGATATCTACTGCCATCACCATCAGCCTTAAGCAGTTCAACGACCAAAAAGTTATGAACCCACAAACACGAAGGAGCAGCCCTAAGAGGGAACCGAAGCTGGGCAGCTCAAGGGGGAAGAACCAGAAAAAGGAGCTCCAAATAATACCAATAGCAGCGGGTTCCCAATATCCCGACCACACGGCAATAGCGAGGGCGACGGCGAGGGCTGTCGCTAAGCCCAACAATCCCCAAGGTCGTCGGCGGGCCATCGGCGGCTGTCGATCCAAAGCGGCGAGGTGCGACGGATGCGACTGTGCAATGTGGCGGGGGCCTCTGGGATGGAGCGGAGTTGGCGGGGTTTCGGGTGAGGCCGAAAGAGCTCGGGCGAGAGGGGCGAGGTGGAGGTGATGTTGGGGCGAAAGGGAATCCGTGAGATGGCTTGGTGAGGAAGGAGAGTGGGGTTTTAAAAGGGGGAAAAGGAGGTGGGGGTCTAAAGGGGGTGCCGAAAGTCATGATAGGGTAGGGTAGGTTAGGTGGGAACGGGGCTCGAGGCGAGGAATAGGACAAAGGCAATAATGAAGGGGAGGTGGTAGGCAGGAAAGAATTCAAACACATGAAAAAATCGGGTATAAGATGAAAGTAGGGTTAGAAAAAGAAATACTAGCTCAAGAAGGATGTAACAATGCAACAGCCTACGTGTCGGGTCTGTCTCGTTACTTCACTGGTCCTGCTGATCGGCTTCCGCTGAGGAACTCGTACTTAGGATGGTTGGGTATTTCGAATTCTACCCTCCTTTGACGACAGTTAATGGTGGCATGAAATGCTCCCAACCAATCCATTCCAAAGACAGCATCGAAGCCGACATCTTTATCACTATAAAGTCTGTAAAGAGATCTCGTCCACAAATCACTACAAAGCATTGGAGGCATCTGCTGGTTACCGGTAGGGAACCGCCAGCGGTATCGACCTTCATATGAGGAGTCAGAGGTTCAACAGAGATGTCATGTGTTTTGGACGAATCGACTCGCCAAGAAGCAATGTGTAGCTCCTGAGTCGAACAATGTGAGGGCAGGTTTACCGACTTCTAAGATGGTACCTACAGTGATGAGGATCATGTCTAAGCTTACGATTTCTAAATAATAGAGGGTATAGCTTAGTGGGATATCTCGTACCTGTGATTACTTGGTCCGTAATCTCGGCCTCTTCTACTTTCATTGTATAAGCTTGGCGTCTCTGGGGTGGCGCCTGTCGTCGAGTCCGCTGGTACACTTGCTGGTGAGGAGGGAGTGGTTGACATTGCTGAATAGATGGTAGTCGCTTCCGTTGTGGAACTCGAACTTCTGATGGTCGATAATTCGAGCGCTACCCTCCGTAGCCAGAGTTCAAGCGTAGAAAGATTCTAAGAAGGTCAATCGAAAGGTCATCAAGCTAAAGGAAAGGTGATAGCGATGAAGATCGATGGCATTACATAATCAAGATTCACGTCCTTGCGGTCCAGCGGACACGGCCAGGGAAGTGACTAAGCCAGGATCACTTATGCCCAGTCTAGCTAGGTTGATCCAATAGACTTTAGCCAAGCACATTGACCGGTATCATGGTCCATTGAAGGAAGATTATCATTTATATGAGTGTCACAGATACAGAAAGATTTTTATTAACAACTAATTGATCCTATCAAAATTTAGGTTTTGTAAATGACTTTTTATTAAGGCCAGATAGGTCAACTCCATTGGGGCTCTCCGAGATGTTTCCGACCATCTTTCGAGTGTCAAACCTGCATTCATAGAAATATGTCAGCTTAGTCGAGTATCGTAAACGATACATCCTGGTTTCACTATACTGTTCACGAGGTATTTTGCTCGGACCTGCGTGGGCCGCCAAAACTGTAACGACCCGCTCTCGGGGGCCCGTTACTTATTTGGTTTATTCGCAGGTTCCGCAGTTTACCAGTGAAATCAGCATAGCCACAACTCAGAGATGTACCACAATACTCAAACCAGCGTACAGACGTTATTACAGTCCAATTTAAAGTACAACAACAACCAGCACACACTCTCTCACGAATACATAAAGTAAATACTGAAGGGAAATGCGGAAAAGGAAATACAATGTACAACACACACACCAACAAAATAGTAACTAAAACTCTGCAGCCTCTGGGTCAATGTGGGCTCCTCGAACTCTGGGGCAATCTCTTCGATCAGGTCTTCGTCTGCCGGTGCCATAAATGGAACCGAAGGTAAGTCACAACAATTCTAGCGATAGAAAAAGAGGAGTGCACAAATATGGAGCAGTCTATGGTAAACAAGTGCGGAAAGTAAAATAGGGACAGACAAGCATGCAAGTGCGATAAGTAAAGTACATCTGTCAAAACATGCAAGGGTGACAAGTAAAGTAAAGGTGACCGAGCAATGACAATAGCAATAACCATGACGATAGCAATGCCAATAGCAATAGGGAGAGTAATGGTGTCTAGCCTAGTCCGTGACTTATAATGCGGGGTGCAATGAGCAACCAAGAGGCCACCTCTTACCACGGGTGCTACCCGGGCGAACTATGCTATGAATACTATGAATACTATGCAATAATCTGTGATCTGTGATGGTTGTCACTGGCTACTATGATGGGTTGCTAGAACCCGCACGGTGACAACAAAGGCTGGACTAGTCGCTCCCGCACCCTCGCTATTATAAGTTACCCCAAAACCCAGTGTCTGTGCAGGTTACCGTACTTTGCAATTTTACGAGTCATTTACCATTCTCACATTTCCAGTTACAATCTTTCTGTCAAGCAATGTCAATAA
Organism: Scilla litardierei; assembly: GCA_030789695.1. Lineage (NCBI taxonomy): Eukaryota > Viridiplantae > Streptophyta > Magnoliopsida > Asparagales > Asparagaceae > Scilla > Scilla litardierei. The sequence continues at coordinate 8,351,310 of CM061137.1, read as the reverse complement.
TCTGTTCAGGTCAATAACTGTTCCGAGACTAGATGTCAAGTCCTATGTTCATACGAGTACACTATCTATATTTCTAAGGGTAGAATTTACCGTGACTTACACTTTCGGGATCGTCGTAGCAAGACGAGGATGGAGTTAGAGCACGAGGAGGGGTACCTGCAAACACAAAAACTTATCAGTTACTGGTTACACTAATTATTTACCTAATTGTTACTAAAACGGAATTTGTTAACAACTTAAACTAGTATGGTAGTTTAATTATTAATAGATAACTTAAGTTAATTGAAAACTTATTTAATAAATTCACCCAAAAATAACCAAACTTTATTAACAAAAAAAACATAAGTTATATAACAAAAATAACTTGTACAAACTATTATAACTTAATATAACTTTACTCACCATAACTTAATATCTTTTTAACTGAAATTTTACTATTAACTTAACTTAAGTTAATATAATAACTTAATTAGCAACTTCTAATTTAACTTAACTAAGGCTTAACAACATTTAACAATTAATAACTTAACTTATAAAACTTTTTATAGTAATGACTTCATAGCTTTATATAATAACATAACTTATACTTTATAATAGTAATAATAATAATAATAATAATAATAATAATAATAATATAAACTTAATTATATTTATTACTCTCCCCCCTTCTCTTTCTCTATCTCTTCTCGTTTCCCCTCTTCTGTTTCTTCTTCCTTTCTTTTTTTTGTTTCTTCGTGCGCAGGGGCAATCGAGGGGGAGGCGGTGGCTGATCGGAGCTCGGGCACTGGCGGATCGGAGGCGGGCGGCAGTAGGGCGCGATTGACGGCGGACGGTGCTCGGCGGCTCTGATCGGAGGTGGGGACGGCGGCTCTGATCGGAGGTGGGGACGGCGGCTCTCGAGCGAGGGAAGCGGCGCTGCTGCGAAGGCGAGCAGCGGTGGCGGGCTCCGGCAATGGCGTTGGCCGCTCGAACTGGGCGAGAGGCCTCACGGCGTTCGTGGGCGGGACGACGACTTCGGAGGTCGGAGACGGCGGCGGATGGCTTGGATCCGGAGCGTGGCGTCGCTTGATCGGGCTCGGGGGCGGTCGGATTGGAGGCGGTAGCGGATTGGTGCGACGGCGGGGCCTTCTCGTCGGGCTAGTGGTGGTGGCTTCGACGCTCTTCGGAGAAGCACGTCAAGAGATCAACAGAGGTGTCGAGTGGCGACGGCTGTCTGAAGCTCGAAGGAGGCGGGGCTGAGCTTGGTCGCCATTCGGGGAGGGGCAGACGGCAGCACGCCATTATTGGGGCTATCGGAGCTCCGAGGAGCTGGCCTTGTCGGAGCACCGACGATGAGGCTTGATTTGGGGTTGAATTGTTTTGGTTGATCTCTGATTTGTTTTTTTGTTCTGGTTCGTGATTTTTGGTTTGGTCTTGGGTTGTAAGGAGGAGTTTGTGGAGGAGGTGGTGGAAATGTTGGGTTGTAGTTGTTGTTGCTGCTTGTATGGAGGTGGTGGTGGCCAATTTGGTGGAGGATGGTTGTTAGTGGTGGCTGATGGTGGAGATGTATGATGATTTGTTATTGTTTGGTTGCTGTTGTGTGTGGTTATTTGATTGCATGTAGGTTGTTTTAAGAACAGAGAGGAGGAAGACAGGTTTAATGGAGTTGAGCTGGATGTGGGTAGGGGAGGTTATTTTCTTGCTGTTGGAGGTTAGATCTCACCAAGTTTTTCGGTGGAATTGAATAGGCTTAGGATAAAAGTAACAGGGTAAAGTAAATTGATAAGATCAATCTAATTACTTAGTGATTTACTTAATTAAAAGAAATAAGTAGATTTGTAATTAACTTTTAGTTGACTGTAATTAGTGATTAAATATTTACTAGCAATTTATTAATTAGCAATTTAATCTTAATTAAAAGTAATTAGTAATTTAATTTTTAAAATTAAAAATAATTATAATTTAACAGTTTTAAAATCACGCTACGGTAAAACTGAAAACAACGCGCTCGCGTCTACGTGCGGGCAAGAGTCACTCGGACGAAAATAACCGGATCAACGAAGTAAAAATACACGCACTCAACAGTCCAAATACGACTAGAAAAACAGGCCGTTACACATGACTTTATATTTGCCTAGGTCTTTTTATTTCATGTTTTAAAAGTCGGGCTTGTACATTTATTTCGGTTTTCTCTTCAGGAGATCCGATGAGATGTTAGTTGTCTACAACTAAGATCTCTAATCCTGTTCTTTGCATAGATGCAAAGACAACCTTCAGAAGGAATCATTGACTTGTCAAGTGATTCTCTTGGTTGTACATTTATTTATACTTATTGTTTTTCTTGAATAGATGTCCCGAAGTCTATTCAGGCAATTTAAGGAGATGTGGAAATTATCTTTACAAGATATCCACGAAGGTATGCCGTCACAACATCCAATAACAGCATATCCAAAATTTTCCTTCGCCAAATCGTAAGGTATTCGCTTTTGATAACTTAGGGAGACTGATGCATCATTTATGAGACATGCTCATTTGAATTTGTTCGATCCATAGTTTCAGCGAAATTTTCCTTGGGCTATAGGTTGTACCGTATAGCATACGATTTTGTATTTATTTTTCTTATGTTAGCAATACTTTGTTTTATCCACAGGTTTGACACCTTTTGGTGTCTGGACTTCAGGTCCGAACATTTCACGTTTCATAAGTGAGTCCAGCTCATCTTTTAATGCCACGTTCCACGTTTGGCCAATCTCTACGTTTGCCTTCTAGCAACGGAGTGTGGAACGATAATTTATAAACATCATCGCCATTGCGATGTATATGGCAATATGATACGTGAATACATTGTCGACAATTTTTGTTCTATCTGTCCAACACCTCCCCAGTACGTACAACATTTACTTAATTTCACTTTTTCCCGGCAATTCCTCTGCAGTGGATTCCGGGAAGGGTGATGGTGTGGACAGGAGCTCATAGTCCTGTGGTAGTATTGTCTTAAGGTCTCCAGAAGTTTCTGTCCTTGGAGCCTGGTGGTCTGCCTCTTTTCTGTTGAGGATCAGCCACTTCTGCTGCTGGTGGATTGCATCCATTCTCGGGGATGTCAATCCTAGCTGGAGTTTTTGCAGCAGGGATGTGTGATCTGACAATCTTCTGGTTGTCAATAAATGATTCTGGTAATTGGTAGACAGTGTTCTGTATGTGGAGGATCTTCGGGATCTCTTCTACACATTGTATTGTTACCGGATCATGGTGGGTCAAACTTTTTGTATCCCACGTTATAATTTCCTTCGCGCCAGATTTTCTAGTATCTGGGCATATTTTTGGGAAACTTGTCTCATCAAAATCACAGTCTTCAAGATGTGCCTTAAATGCATCCCCCGTTTGGGGTTCTAGGTATCTTATAAGTGAGGGTGAGTCAAACCCTGCATGGATACCTAGGCGACGTTGAGTACCGTTTTGGTCCTCTTTGGTGGTGCGATGGGGATTTAAGACTGCGCGACCGGAGATTCTCAGATGAGAAATGTTCGGTGGCATTCCATATGCAAATTGCATTGGAGACTCTGACCTCCAGTGGGTCTTATTTTCATTTACGATGCAGCATGCAGAGTTTGCATGTCCCCATGCATCCATAGGCAATCGGGATTTAATGGACGTTTAGTCCATCGGAGTCTACTTTTCAGTGACTCTGCCGACCCATTTTGGGTATGAACATGCGGCACTTGTATGTTCATTTTCAATTCCCGTTGATTTGCAGTACTCTTGAAAAGACTGGGAGGTATATTTCCCAACATTAACCAGACTTATTTACAATATTTTATTGTCTGGGAAATGTGCCCGCAACATTTTTATTTTTGTGCCAATAGCTTTGGAAAAGCTAAGATGCGGGTTTGTAGTAGGAACACGTACGATTATTCTGAGGATGCATTTATCAGTACAGTGAAGCACTGAAATAGCCCACTAGGGGTGGTGGATTTTATCCACATCTATCTCCTTGTATTCTTTTTGAGGAAGCGTGGAGATCCTTTTTCAACTTTTCGTGGAGATGGCCTTGTAATTAATCTTCCCTTATAGTAAGGGATGCGAGGGAATGTTCCCTTCTGAAGAATCTTCTGGTTCTTCAAGTCATACCCATAGGATAAGATGCTGTGCATCACAAATCCAGGGTGGCCAAGTCCAACATGCCAGAGTGAAAACTCGGCTGATGTAGTGCACTTCAGGTGCTCCGTTTAATTCTGCTTCCTTTCTCCGAATCTTCGTATGGTAGAGGCCTATAAGGCTCTCAAAACGTTCAAGTGTGGATTTTACTCCTTTTTCTTGAGAGGTTGCATACGGTAATTTTTCATTTACATTTGCTGTTTCCAAATGGGATCCGTTGAAACGGATGTCCTTGAAACTTAGAAAGTTTCTTTTTGGAATTCGGAGGGATTAGTGCATCCATTATTTTTGTGTCGTTTGGGGGCAACTGTGTTGCATTCCCTGGATCTTCAATATAGCCCTGATATTGGGCTTTGTATTGATAGAAATCGTACGTGTTTATTGTCTACTAAGCATTTATGAGAGCAGTTTCAAAAGATGGAACGTATCGGCACATGCATATTTAGATAAACATTTTCATTTATTGTCTACTAAACATTTTCATTCAGAACAAATTTCATAAAAAATGCTCTCATAAATTATTCTCAAAACAAATTGCTAAGATAAAAATAAGGGCTAATCAAGCAAGTCATCATTTTCGAAGTTGTCAGCTGAAAACTTGACTGGAGCATCAGATGTCATCAGGTTTGTTTCAACTTTATTTTTCTTGTTCTTTTTATACAAATCCTGGAGATGATGCGGAGTTCGGCACACTCTGGACCAGTGGCTTTTCAAGCCACAATTGTGGCACTAGTCTTCCCATTCCCTCTTGGGTGGGGGTGAATTATTTTTGTCATTTCTGTGCCACGTGAACTTCCGCTTATTTCGCTGCTGCTGTACATGGCCCTTTGCATTTTTCTGTTGACCCCCCCTTCTGTGGTCTTTCTTTTCTTTTTATTATCTCTCTTCTTTTTGAAGGAAGAGGAATAGTGAGCTTCTGGTGGGGGGTAGTGCCGGGGAGCGTAGATTGTGAGTGGAGAGAAGAAGCTCTCTGTTTTGCTCGGCCATGAGTAAACATGACAGCAGCTCGGAATACTTGGTGAACTTGCGTTCACGGTATTGCTGCATGAGTATCGCATCTTTTTCATGGAAGGACGTATACGTCTTTTCCAGCATGCGATTTTCTGAGACTTTTTCACCACACAACTTCAGGCGTGCGGTGATGCTAAAAAGTGCTGAGTTGTACTCAGCGACGGACTTTAAGTCCTGCAGTCTCAGGTTCTCCCACTCGTATCGTGCCCTTGGGAGTATAACATCTTTCTGATATTTATACCTGTCCTCAAGGGCAGTCCATAGCTCAAGTGGATCTTCGACCGTAAGGTATTCAGCCTTTAAGGTGTTGTCCACATGGCGGCGAATATAGATGATGGCTTGCACCATCTCTATATCGCTAACATTTTCTTTTTCAGTCGCAGCAGCGATGAGGGACTTTGCCCGCAGGTGAAATTTTACATCTAGCTGCCAGCTTAGATAGTTTCTACCTGATGCTTCCAGTACTTCGAAATTAACGCTTGCAATATTAGCCATTTATCTAGCAGAGCACAAACATGCATGAATTAATAATTAATTCAGAGAAAACATTTTCATGCGGAGGCAATATTTAACGAAAAACTAAATGTGTGGATCGGCCAGTCCCACAAGAAAGAGTCCAAAAAAGTCCACAGTCCAAATTATACAAATTTGCAGCTTAAAGAAAAGGAAAATACAACTTTGGAAACCCCGTGGGTCCCATATGATATCTCCATCTTCAAGCGTGGCCTCCGTCTTCATGGAAGTTGGTCTTCTTTCTTTGACACTTACATAAATTCCTCACTACAATTTCTCTCAAAAATAAAAGAAAAGTGCGGGAAATGAACTGTGGGACTAAACGGCCGATCCAAAAACCACATTTAGCAATTCATGCAGAAATATTGTGCTCATCAACATTTTCATCATACATATTCATCACAGGCATCACAGGCATTTAATATTCGCAGAGATGGATAAATAATTTAAACACTTAATAATTATTGGACCACTGGGCAACGTCATACACCGTTAGGTTACTAACAGCAGAGCGGTCGCAGGATCTTCCTAATTATTAAGTTTTAAATACAATGCACAACCACGCATATAATATCCAACAGAATATACCAGAGATGCAAAGCATGTAAATATGATTTTTGCAGAAAAAATCATCACAATGCAAAGGTTGTAAATTGAATGTGTTTAATCAATTAAATTGATTAAGAGCCCAAAAAATAACATTTTCTTTGTCAGAGGAAAAAGTTTCCCTCATCATCCCAAAAGCCCCCCCAAGAATCCCCAAAAAATTCTCGCCTGCCCGATATTTGTCCCGTAATTTATCGTGATTTTTCACGAATATTTTGCCCTTAAATCCCCCTTTTTAAATAAATTTTTAGGCTAGCAAGTTGCCTTATAAGGCTTGTTAATAGCCTTTGCCTCCCCCAATTTTTTTTTCCAGATAAAACAGACTGCGGGTCTGAAGCCCGCAGTCGGCCTATGGGCTTCAGGCCCATAGGATTTTTTTTATAATATATATATAGAAATCTGTGGGCCTGAAGCCCACAGATCTGCTGTGGGCCTGAAGCCCACAGATCTGCTGTGGGCTTCAGGCCCACAGATCTGTGTGTTTTTTTTTTGAATCTAACGTTTAGGGTTTGGGGGGGGGGGGGGGGGCGCCGCCGCCGCCGCCCCCTGCAGGGGAGGGCGCGGCCGGCGCCGCCGTCGCCCCCCCGCAGGGGGGCGCGGCCGCGGAGGCCGCCCCCCCGCAGGGGGGAGCGGCCGGGGCCGCCCCCCCGCAGGGGGCGCGGCCTCGGGGGCCGCCGCCCCCTGCAGGGGGGCGGCGGGGGCCGCCCCCCTGCAGGGGGAGGCGACCAAGGGGGCCGTCGCCCCTGCAGGGGGAGGCGGCCAGGTTGGTGGGGGGGGGGGGGGGGGGAGTCCGGCGAGGGGGGTTCCCCTAAAAATTAGGGTTCAAAATTAGGGTTTTTGCCCTAAAAATTGGGTTTTTGCCCTAAAATTGGGTTTTTGGGATGAAAAATCCGTCGTTTTCAAGGCGACGATGAATCCCCATGACGATCTTGTGAGATCTAGGGGAGGGGTAATCATACGTATGATTAAAAATATCGTTTTTAGTGTTTTTACCTCTATATCCGTCCTCCGGATATAGCGACGGTTGCTCGAAGGCCTACGCGGTTGACGACCCTTGATGGAGGAAGCCTTGCACCGCGCTCGTGGATCTCCCGTCTCGCCTTCGCCTTCGCCTTCGCAACGAACGGAAAAAAATTTGTGGAAAATTTTTAGAGACTCGTGCTGATAACGTGTTATGAATCAACTACTGAGGGGAGAGCCCTCAAGTCTATATTTATAGCCAAAGGGGAGAATACAAGTGGGTATGGGCCCAACCACTTGGGTTGGCCCAATAACTCATCAACCCAGTAAATACCCATTCACAACAGGAAGATCAAATTTAAAAAAAAGAGGAAAAAAAAGGAAAAAGGGTAGAAGAAATTTGCAGGAGATCTCAGCCCTCAGTTACTCCGCTTCGAAGCTCTCTCTCTAATGGCGATCTCGCTGACGTCAGCGAGGCCAGCCGGCGGCCCGGTGCTCCTCCTCCTATCGTTTTCATCGGCCGCCCTCATACTATTCCTCCTCCTCCCATCTCTTTCGCCATCTTCTTCCTCGTCCACTGCGTGCCAAACGACGCCCACATCGGATCGAATCTCGGCCGTCCGTTCTCCGAGCAGAGTTCAGATCACGACGACACCGGATGACATTCAGTGGTTGAAGTCCCAAATCTTGCTTAATTCGCTCCCCGATCCGCCGGCCACCGACGAGGCCTGGCATCAGCTCCGGAAGGGGATCAACCCAAGGACTCGTGAGCAGCAGCTCGAAGATTTGAGGAGGTAAGCTCACCGCTAGGCCACCACATTGCTTGGTTTTGTTTTATGGAAGATGACTGAAGCTTGAATGCCGTTTGTGGATTTTGGAGGGTTATGAAGGTGAGGTTGGTATGTGTTGGTCTTCTGGCGATAAAATTAAGGGGTTTTTAAGAACATGGTCCCCTAATTAGGTCTCCTATTCATATACAATACTCGAAAATTGAACAGAATATCAGGGCATAATCAGAAGGGATTCTTTTCAAAAGGGATTCTTGTCGAGTATTTTGTATGAATACGGGAAACTAATCACAAATGCTATGATTTAAGGGACTGTTTTCGAAATAGATACGATTAATGTGACCTATTTCTAAGAAACCCTAAAATTTAATCTTGGAGACCAAGTTATTATTTTTTATGTTAATCGTGCGAATGAGACAGAAATGTGAATCATCATTTAATCAATTTATGTGCAGACTTATAATTACCCATCAGACTTATTTTAATTGCCATTTAACAAGGATTTGTTTAAGGTGCAGAATATTGGATGCAAAAGCTTACTATTAGTAAATTAAGTACAAATAGTTCATTTCAGAGGAACATTATATATATCTTTCAAATAATGCAAGAAATTTATGTCCATGGTATAAGAAATTATGACTCAAATTAATGTGACATTAATTCTGGCAAAATATTTTATTTAATTAAATCTCCAAGATGGTTGGAGTAACTACATGGGTAGTTGTTGTAACTCCAAGATGGTTGGAGTAACTACATGGGTAGTTGTCATAACTCCATGATGGTTGGAGTTATAAAAGGAGGTCTTGCACACACACAAAGACAATGCTTGTGATTTTCTTTCTTTCCATCATTCATTCAACAGTGTATGGAGTGGGCAAGAAAGTATAGTAAAGTACGTTTTTAACACTTTAGGTTTACTTACATGCAATGGAAGAATGTACGCTATTCTAATCTATTCAACCTTCTAATATTTGATCCTACTTGAGTATAACTTGTAATTGGCATGCGTACAAGTTTCAAGTTTTGATAATCATGCTTTTAAGTCTTTCAATCTAAAATTTTGAATTTAAAGATTGTGAAAATTTCTAACAATTGGTATGAGAGCCATTTTAAAAATTTTTATTTGCATATTGATTTTATCTATATCAATTGATTTCATAATATTCATTAAAGAAATTTCAAAGTGATTGAATTTATAAGTAATAAGGAAATATACTGGCTCTACTCTATAAGAGATTAGCATTAATGCTCTACTCTATAGAGATTAGCTTACTTATAAAGACGTCCTACTCTATAAGAGATTAGCATTAACGCTCCACTCTATAGAGATTGGTGGCTTTCTAATAAATATGCCATACTCTATAGCAATTGACTTAAATGCTCTACTCTATAAGGATTGGCTTGAATATCCCATATTTAATAATTAGATGTGAATGTTAATATTCATTTTGAGATTATTTTTTTTGAACTGTTACACTTATAGAGTAGCCACAACATCTATAAGGTAAGTAATAGATATATTGAAAATCTCATTATTACATTACTTTGACAGCTAATATTGCAATAAATTTATGGAAAATTTTGCTATACCCACAGAAAAGTAGTCATTTACATAAATTAATTGGGTTAAGTATACATATTTTATTTTAGTGAAAGGAATTTCTTATACCCTCAGGCATAGAAATTTTTTTGTCACTATTATCGAAATATGTTAGTCTTAACTAAAGATAAAGTAATGAATCTATGCATTTAGGACCTCTACCCACAGGAAGGGTATATGTCATTACTTTAACATAAAGTAGTATTCGTAGTATTAATTATTTTGTTTCAATTGAATGCAATTATTCATGTTCCGGTAGGTAATGAAGTTCCTTTACTTAGTGGCGATAATTTTTCGGATTGGAAGGACAAAATCCTTCTAAAATTGGTCTGCTTAGATCTAGACTTGGCTCTCTATAAAGAATGTCCTCCTACTCCTACGGAGAATATAGATCCAAGTATCAAAGCTGAATTTGATAAATGGGAGCGTGCAAATCGTCTCAGTATGATGCTTATGAAATCATCTATCACCAGTAGTATTAAACGATCAATTCCTGACTTTGACAAGGTGAAAGATTTCTTAAAGGCTATTGAGGAGCAATTTGTTGTTTGTGATAAGGCTGTAGCAACTACCTTAATCCAGAAACTCACAAACATAAAGTATGATGCTCGTAAAGGTGTGCGCCTGTATATTATGCAGTTAATTGATATTGCTTCCCGACTTAAATCTCTAAAGATTGAGATATCTGAATCATTTCTAGTGCATTTTATACTTTCTTCACGTCCTGTAGAATATGGACCTTTTAAGATCTCGTACAATATGTGTGTACAAGAAGAAGAAAGGCTTAAACTTGAAGTTATCGAAAGTGCTACTATACCGATTCATGATAAGAAAAATGCATTTAAAGGCAAACGAGTAACTGATTTGTCCAAGGTTAAAGGAAAACAACCTATGAAAGTAAAGCTGTAAAGGGCAATGGTCTAAAGTGTTTCTTCTGCAAGAAGAGAGGACACCTAAAGAAGGATTACCTGGAATATAAGAAATGGCTCGAAAAGAAAGGCAATCTCATATCATATGTTTGTTATGAATCTAATTTTAGTCATGTCCTTAATAATACTTGGTGGATTGATTCTGGTTCCTCAATTAATGTTGCCAATACAATGCAGAGGTTTTTACCCCAACGGAGGCCGACAAGAAGTGAGTCTGGCATCTATTCAGGAAATGGGATGCGGGCCGTTGGAACATACCGACTTGTTTTAAAATCTGGTTATGTAATTGATTTGAAAAATGTATTCTATTTACCTTCATTTTCTAGAAATTTGATTTCTGTATCAAAACTAAGTATTTGTGGTTATGTAATTAATTTAATATAAAAGGATTTTTCATTTATATAGATGCAGTATGTGTTGGTATGTGTTGGTTCTGGTATATTATCTGAAAATCTTTTCAAACTTGATTTAGATCGAGATTTTGAAAATAATCTACTTTCTTTACACGTTGATAATATTGGCAACAAAATATGTATGCTTAAGAAAAACTCCTCGATATTATGGCATACGAGATTATGCCATATTTCAGTTAATAGAATTAAAAGTTAGTAAATGAAGGGATTCTTCAGAGTCTAAATTTTACTGATTTTGGTACATACGTGGATTGCATAAAGGGAAAGCAAACCAACATTACCAAAAAGGGTTCTAAGAGGGGTACTGAATGTCTAGAAATTATTTATAATACAGACATATGGAGACCATATCCAATTCCTTGTCTAAATGGTCACAAATACTTCATATCTTTTATTGATGATCATTCTAGGTACATGTATCTATACCTATTGAATGAAAAGTCAGAAGTATTTGATGTTTTAAAGACTTATAAGGGTGAGGTAGAAAATCAATTAGACAAGAGAATAAAGATTGTGAGATCAGATAGAGGTGGAGAGTATTATGGAAGATATACTGAAAAAGGACAAATGCCTGGTCCATTTGACCCATTCCTTCAAGATAAATGTATTATAGCACAATATACAATGCCAGAAATACCACAACAAAATGGTGTGGCTGAAAGAAGGAACATGACATTAATGGATATGGTTAGAAGCATGATCAGTAATACAGATTTACCGTTATCTCTTTGGAGTGAAGCACTAAAGACAGCTGTGTATATACTTAATCGAGTTCCATCAAAAGCAATTCCTAAAACACCTTTTGAAATCTGGAAAGGAGGGAAACCGAGTCTAAGTCATGCATGTATGGGGCTGTCAAGTTGAAGTGATAATTTATAATCCTCACATAAAGAAACTTGATCCAACAACCGAAAATGACTTTTATTGGATATCCTTTAAACTCAAAGGGATGTAGGTTCTATTGTCCATCACACACACTAAAGATTATAGAAGCTAGGAATGCTAAAGCTTGAAGATTCAACTTTTCAAGATGTTCCGCGTAAAGTTTGAATTGAGGAAATAAAGGATACTAGCTCATCATCTATGGTTAATGAATTATTTGTCCAAAGAGAATTGTGCATATACTGGAAACAACTCCTAATCAGGTTAATGAGCAAATAATTCAAAATGAAATTCAAGATGTTGAGTTACCTCATAATGGAGATGTTTATGAGGAACCAGTTATCCAAAATCAAGAAAATTCTTGTGAGCAAGTTGAATTAAGGAGATCCTCGAGAATAAGAAGAACATCAATACCTAGTGATTATGTAGTTTATTTACAAGAATCTGACACCGATGTTGGACCTAAAGATGATCCTAAGTCATTCTCACAAGCAATGAATGGAGAAAAATCTAGTTTATGGTATGATGCCATGAAAGAAGAAGTGGAATCTATGGACAAGAATAAAGTATGGAATCTTGTTGAATTGCCAGAAGGAGCCTCTGTTGTTGGTAATAAATGTATATTTAAAACCAAACGAGACTCATCTGGTAATTAGAACGATACAAAGGCAGGCTTGTAGCCAAAGGATTTACCCAAAAGGAAGACATCGATTTCCATGAAACATATTCTCCAGTTTCATCTAAAGATTCTTTGAGAATTGTTATGGCATTGGTGGCTCATATGGATTTAGAGTTGCATCAAACGGATGTGAAACCGACTTTTTTATATTGTGATCTTACGGAAGATGTATACATGAGATCAACTATATTGCAAGTTGAATATATCATTATATGGGCTTAAACAAGCCTCCCGACAGCGGCATATAACATTTCACAATTGGGCAAAAAGATCAACTATATTGCAAGTTGAATAAATCATTATATGGGCTTAAACAAGCCTCCCAACAGTGGCATATAAAATTTCACAATACAATTCTCCAATTCGGTTTTATAGAGAATATTGTAGATGAATGTATATATATATATGTCAAAGTCAATGGTAGTAAGTTTATTATATTAGTCCTATATGTTGTTGATATTCTACTTGTATGTAATGATATTAACCTATTATATGAGACTAAGTGTTACTTATCACAAAACTTTGAAATGAAAGATTTAGGTGAGGCTTCTTATGTTATTGGTATATCGATTCATAGAGATAGATCTCAAAGAATTTTGGGATTATCTCAAAAGGGTTACATTGACAAAGTTTTAGAAAGATTTGGAATGCAAAATTGTGCACCTAAAGATGCACCTATTTCCAAAGGTGATAAGTTTAGTTTGGAACAATGTCCACTCAGTGTTTCAGAGCTAAAGGAAATGGAAAATATCCCATATGCTTCTGCAGTTAGAAGTCTTATTTATGCGGTTGTTTGCACAAGACCAGATCTTACTTTTTCAGTAGGAACGTTGGGAAGGTATTTAAATAATTCTGGAATGGCTCATTGGAGATCTGCCAAGAGAGTAATAAGATACTTAAAATGGACTAAAGACTATAGGCTCACTTACAGTCATTCTGATCATTTGGAATTGATCGGATATACAGATTCTGATTGGGCTGGTTGCGAGGATACAAGTAAATCTACTTCGGGTTATATTTTTCTACTTGTTGGATGTGCTGTATCCTGTATCTTGGAGAAGTATGAAACAAACTTTAGTTGTTTCATCAACGATGGAAGCAAAATTTATAGGTTGCTACGAAGGATCATCACAAGCATCATGGTTGGGGGATTTTGTTGCAGAGCTTAAAGTGGTTGATCTCATTTCAAAACCACTGCTTATTTATTGTGATAATACCTCTGCAGTGTCATTTGCTAACAACAACAAAAATGGAAGTTGATCAAAATATATCAAAATCAAGTTTCTTAAGACTAAAGGTCGAGTTCGTGATCACAGTGTGGAGTTTGAGCACATAAGGACAAAGTTAATGATTACTGACCCACTGACTAAAGGTATAACAGTCATTCCATTTAAGGGTCATGTACGAAGCATGTGGCTCATTAATATTTAAGTGTTCTTTGAACTTTATTGTAAGACCTATACTTGTGTTATGTCTAGATTGAATTTGATGTTGTTAGCATATTTTTTACATGACTATTAAAGTGTATACATTATGGTTAAGTCATGTATTTATTGCTAATGAACCATATAAAATTTGACTCCTCAAGTTATATGCACATATTTATTGAAGCTTCTTACGGATGAATTTTGCTTATTTTATTGCAACAAATTGGCCATAAAGTATAGTTGCAGTAAGTTATGTCATTAAAACATTAATAAGGTATTTGAGTCAAATGGGAGAATATAAGAAATTGTGACTCAAATTAATGTGACATTAATTATGGCAAAATATTTTATTTAATTAAATCTCCAAGATGGTTGGAATAACTACACGTGTAGTTGTAACTCTAAGATGGTTGGAGTAACTAAATGGGTAGTTGTCATAACTCCATGATGGTTGGAGTTATAAAAGGGGGTCTTGCCCACACACAAAGACATTGCTTGTGATTTTCTTTCTTTCCATCATTCATTCAAGAGTGTGTGCAGTGGGCAAGAAAGTATAGTAAAGTATGTTTTTAACACTTTAGGTTTACTTACATGCAATGGAAGAAGGTATGCTATTCTCATCTATTCCACCTTCTAATATTTGATCCTACTTGAGTATAACTTGTAATTGGCATGTGTACAAGTTTTAAGTTTTGATAATCATGCTTTTAAGTCTTTCAATCTAAATTTTTGAATTTAAACGTTGTGAAAATTTCTAACACAGATGTTTTTGTGTGTGTCAAGACGTATATTACCTCAAGTTTATCGTTAGCTAAATCTTTGGTTGTTTGTTTCAGCTTCAAAGGAATCTCGCATTACGAGACTGATGCAGAGGCACATACGGCACTTCCTTGTCCTGGGGAGCTACTAGTGGAAGAGCATCACAGCAACTATGGAGAGCCATGGGCTGGCGGCCGTGATGTGTTTGAATTTCTTGCATCTGCCATCAATCTGTCCCCTTCGGACCAGGTTCTTGAAATCGGATGCGGGACTCTTCGTGTTGGTCTCCACTTCATTCGGTACCTTGACCCTTCTCATTTTCACTGTCTTGAGCGTGATGATCTTTCTTTGATGGCTGCTCTTCGTTATGAACTCCCCGCACAAGGGTTGCTGCACAAACGACCTGTAATTCTAAAGGGGGATGATATGGATTTTAGCAGGTTTGGGGATGTGAAGTATGATTTGATATATGCAAGTGCAGTGTTTCTTCATATGCCTGGTGAGTTGGTTTGGAAAGGGTTAGAGAGATTGGTTAAGAGGTTGAACCCAGAGGGCAGGATATATGCTTCACACAATATGAAGTTCTGTACAAGATTAAGGAGTGAGTGCCCCAGGAGGCTTGCAACGATTGGATTGGAGTTTGTTGGGAACCGGACACATGACAGCTTGTTGCTTAATCACTATGAGATTTGGTATGAGTTTAGAAGAGTTAAATCATGAGACGTATCAGGGGGGAAGTAATTAAGGCTAGAAGAATTATCGAAATTCAGAAGTTTTGCTAAGAGTAGGGAGATGGACGGTGGAATGGGGTTTTGGCAAGCATGGTTCTGCTGCAGGTTTTACATTCTGAAGTTCACTGAGGCTTTTTCATTGCTCTCCGATGAATTTGCATTATCGTTCAAAAACTGAGAAAAGAAGCCCGGTGTTTCATAACTGAACACACACATTGAGGGTTGCAACTTTCCCATAACTCATCGTCTAACCCACTTGGCAATCGTGTAACATGTGAGTGAATTAGCTCAGGCTTGCAAATAGGTGTTGTACTTTTAACCTCCATAAAACCTAATCCATGTAAATTTTTATTCTATGCAATTTGTCTAGCACAGTTGTGAATATCATTGTTGTCTTTGTGTAATTACATTGGTTCAATTATTTGGGGATATGCTTTGTCTTGGCCTACATGAACAAGAATTGTTCTTTGCATGTACATGATCTCATTGTACCAAGTGGGTTTGAGAAAGACACACATGCTGTATGGGATAAGATTCCTGATTAAGTTGCTTATTTGGCATGCTTACAACGACAATCGATAACAACAGTACACTGTTAATGCAGACTCAACATATATAAATTGTTTAGTAAAATGAATCCGGCAACCAGCTAAAGGGAAGGATACACCCAAGAACTTTTTTTAAAAACAAGGATAGATCCTGAAAATGATAGGTAAGCCTTGAAGAGATCACCCAAGAACTTTTTTTAAAAACAAGGATAGATCCTGAAAATGATAGGTAAGCCGTGAAGAGATCAGTTATGTTTTGCAAATAAGAGAAGGGTTGATTAGATGGTGATGGATCAGTCATAGGATCATAACTTACTAGAGGCGGTAGCAAAGGCTAGGGCAAGGCACGACACAAACGATCGGCTGAAATAGTGACAATTTTGTAATTTTGAGCTCTATGGGCGGTTTTGTAATTCTAGACAAATTAGTCCTTTATATATATGTGGGGGCGAGGTTATGGTTTTCTTGTTGAGTTGATGAGATAAATCCTTAGAGAATAGATTAGAACCCTAGACTATTGAAGAGTTAAGTTTGCCTCTCGAATTAAAGGCTATACGAGCGGTCCTCCTCTCGAAAGGGGCCAATTATCTTCTTATTCCAATTCATATGAATCAAAACCATAATTTTGTTCCACAAAAATCCTAGAAATTTTTAACAAATCGGCAGAGCGTTCGATCTGATGGCACCGAGTAAAGTTGACGCTTTGAAAGTGAAGTTCGAAAGCGAGGTGGATGTTCTCAAGAGAAAGATGGAAGAGCGTGATTAAGCAATAAAGAATCGATACCAAGCAATGGATGAAAAGATCTCTTTGATGGATACAAGAATCTTAATCCGGTTGTAATCATCGATGAAATCCTTGGTGAAGTCGACTATGAAAACCGTAAGGAAACAATTTTGGAAGATGAATAACCGCCATAGATCTGAGAAGGAGACCCTAATGAAACTAGATCTGGAAGAAGATGAAGACCACGACGAAGATCTGAGGCGAAAGACGAGATCTTTGATCAAGGACATGGTGAAAATGGTCGACTTTGACGAAGGAATCTAACCGGAGATGGATCAGGGGCTCTATGAGCTCTGGGAACAATCAGCAAGTGGCGACAGCCTCTGACAGACACCTCACACGGCCCCTTGGGGGGAAGAAGAAGGGGAGACAGCCCCACACGACCTTGCTAGTGGCCGCACCGCCACCGGGATGAGCCAAAGGGGGAGGCGGCCCTTTACGACCATGCCAGGGGCTGCACGGCCCCTAGGATGAGAGGACATGGCCCGGTGACCCTTGACAGCCCTGCCTGGGGTCGCGGGCCACAGACGAGCCTCCAGGGACCCGTCAAGCCTCTGGTGGGCCGCCAAGGGCACCACGGATCCAGATTTGCAGGTGGAGGCTCCCTCAGGCCTCGACAATAGTTTTTGGGATACGCCAGATCTTCAGGCAGGCTTGACGATCGCTAGGGCACCAACCAGTGCTTCGATGAAGATGTCGGAGATCACGATTGGTTCGAGGATGATTGGAGGGACGACGGTGGGGCAAGAGTACAATTTGGAGATTTTGGTGTAGAGCAAATGTCTACCATCAATTTCATTACGAACAGTCTAGAAGGAGAGCATGCCAGTGGGTCTTTAGTACCGAAAGCAGTATTCGAAAGTTGAAGATGCCAATTTTGAGGGAGATGATCCTTACGCATGAAATTACCAGGCAGAGAGGTATTTCACCATGAATCGTCTGACGGAGAAGGAAAAGTTGATGGCTGTTATATGTTTAGAGGGAGAAACATTGTTCTGATACTAGTGGATGGAGCAAAAGCAGCAGCCTGTGCGCACATGAGAGGAGTTCAAGGACTGCATGCTCGACTGATTTTGCGATACTCAGGAAGGTAGACTATATGAGCATCTCCTTTGCTTAAGGAAGAGGGCACCATTAGAGAATTCAGGAAGAGGTTCGAGATGCTATCAGGCCAAGTGAGGGTGATATCTGAGGCGACATTGGAGGAGAATTTTATGAAGGTGTTTAGGACAAACATATGAGGCAAGCTCTGCATACAAAGACCAAGAGGGCTATATCAAACGATGGAGCTGGCTCAGATGACCGAGGATCGGCACGTAGCAGAGCGGCGGGCCATGGGGACCTGGTGCTGCTCGTTTTTCATAGCCAGACGCAGTCAGGAGGGTAAAAGGCGCCTATAGGAGGGACCCTGATCAACAATGATAAATCTAGCGAGGCACGACGGGGGGACAATTCAAGTGCCTGATGGAGACGAAGCTTCAGAACAAGTAGATGAATGTGTTGTGCTTTGAATGTGATGAGAAGTTTACACATGTCATTGGTTCTGAGACCGCACCCTCCAGGTGTTGATAGTAGATGAACGGAGAGGATGGTGTTATGGAGATAGAAGAAGAAGAAGAGGCGGGAGAACATAAGCATTTCCATTTAACGTCGCAGAGGTCTTTTTAAACTCTGTGGTGGGATTCACTTCGAATCACACCTTGAAGTTGACTGGAAAGATTTCTGATCAGGAGGTCATGATTCTTATTTATAGTTGGGCCACCCACAATTTCATTTCAAATAAGGTAGTAGATCAGCTGAGACTGTAGCTAGTGGACGCATGGAGTTTTGGGGTGATGATGTGGACTGGGAATGTGGAGCAATTAGAGGAGTATGTCACGGGCTCATTTTGACACTCCAGGGTATTCAGATCGTGTATAACTTTTTATCACTTGACTTGGGCATCACAGATGTGATCTTGGGGATATGATGACTGCAGTTCTTGGACGACACGAAGATCAATTGGAAGCTGTCACATATGTAGTTACAGGAAGGGGAAAATAGTCACTCTAAGGAGATCCCGGTTTATGTCGAACCATGGTTTTTTTGAAAACCATGACAAAGGCAATACAGACAGAGGGACGTGGATTTTTTGGTGGAGCTACAGGTCTTGGAAGATGAGGACATCGAGGAGGAGCAGTACATTTCCACGATGGTGTAGTAGCTATTGATTCAGTTTGAGGGAGTGTTACAGATGCCATGTGGTCACCCTCCACCATGAGACCATGTGCATGCCATAGTCCTACACGATGGAGTCTCACCTATCAGCGTGAGGCCCTACCGCTATCTCCAGGTGCAAACAGACGAGATCGAGTGGATGGTTGGAGAGATGATTCGGGCATGCGTTATTTATCGCAGCGTGAGTCCCTTTTCAAGTCTGGTCCTTGTAAAAAAGAAGGATGGTAGTTGGAGGTATTGTGTTGATTACCGTGCATTGAATAAGGAGACGGTTTCAGTCAAGTTTTCTATCAATGTGATCGAGAAGCTTCTATATGTGCTCCACGAGACATCGGTCTTCACCAAGATTGATTTGAAGTCAGGCTACCATCAGATCAGGATGTGAGCAGAGGTTATATTCGAGACTGATTTCAGGACTCATGAGGACCACTACAAGTTTTTTGTCATGCATTTTCACTTGACCAACGCATCTGCTACTTTCCAGTCCCCCATGAACATGATATTTCGTTCATACTTGAGGAGATTTGTGTAGGTCTTTTTTGACGACATTTTGGTGTACAACCGATCTATGGAAGAACATTTGGGGCATTTAGAGATAGTGCTACAGGAGCTGCTGAATCACCACTTACACGTCAATAAGAAGAAGTGCATGTTCGCACAATTAAAAGCGGAGTACTTGGGGCATGTGGTTTCAACGGAGGGAGTGACAATTGATAGAACGAAGATTGCGACGAGATTGATTGGCAACATTCTACCACTTTGCAGGAGTTGCGAGCATTTTTGGGCTGACGGGATACTATATGAAGTTCGTTAAGGGATATATCATCATTGCCTGGTATTGATGGAGCAGCTTAAGAAGGACAACTTCCAGTTGGGTTAAGAATGTGAAGAAGTATATTCCAAATTTCAGTTGGAATGTGATGAAGTATATTCCAAATTTCGCTTTTGAATTCGATAATTCTCATCCCGGCAAATTATGGCCAGTGTCTTTAAAAAATTGTCTTGCACATGCTTTGTCGGTATTGAACTTTTGGAAATTTATTAGAGCGAGTGTCCTTGCTTGAGTCATCACCTTAGGCTGGCAAGACATGTTTGTTTATTTGGCTGCATGTTTTGTTCTGGATTCCATGGCACATAATGTTCACCATTGTTTCACTTTGCAGATTTGCTGGCACACACGTTCTCCTTTAATCTAGTTGTTGGCACTCTGTAACTTCCAACTCGAAGCACTTCTTTGAAAATGTCAGCCGTTTCTATTGATTCCTTTCATTTCCATGAAGGCACATATATTTCTGTCTTCTTCTGCCATCCTATCTTTTTGTTCAGAGTCTTCAAAGCAATGATGGGCACACTTTGCCTTTCTTAAGGTTTATATTTTCATTTTTTATTTGCATTTATCTATGGTAATTGCTAATCTACAATGTCCTACTATCGTGAACATCACTTACATGTCATGATTCAGCATTCCAATGCTTGCAAATCCCCAAGCATTCATATATCGGTCATCATGATCCTCAATTCCAGGCCAACACTCTTGCCTTCTCAAATGCAATGCCCACGTCCATTTTGCTTTTCTTCTAGTGTGGCAAACAGACCATGCTTGGCTTGGATCTTGCTCCAATCAACTTCATGCCTATCGTTACTACTATTTGTTTACACCGACACAATTGTTGTATTTTGACATCAACACAGTGTATGCTACATATATTCTCCTAAATATAGGCAAGGAAACATGGTTATGTATGAGTATTTTTCAAACTAAATTTTTACTTAATACATGCAATCTTCATCTTGATCGTTCATACTGAACTTAGAGTGAAATAGTTGCCAAAATACTTCAGTATGCATATGTTATAAGTGAATAGAAATTTCTACATTTGTAAGCGTTTGACACAGATTGAGGGGGGTTCGAATCGGTGTGTTGCATCCCATCTATTTATAGGAGCTGGGTCAGACTCAGGGCCATAAAATTGGGTTTCCTTTTCTTCTTCTTATAATGAAAACCCATTTTCTTTGGTCGTTCTATTGCATATATTTGAGATTTATCATTTCTGGTAAAAAAAATATGTTTCATCTTTATCTGACCTTATTGGAGTTTCCAATTTTGATTTTAGGCCATACATGGCGCTAGATTTTGGTTACGGTCCAGTAGGACTAGGTCCAAGTGCGATCTGATCCACGTGACTCATTTGGACCTGAGGGTCTCGTTTCTTTGGCAATGTTGTTATTGGAAAATTTGCAATTAAAACATACTTGATGCATTAGCTGTGGCCATCAAGCCCATAGGTTACTTCGTGATATTCATAACTAAATGTGGATCTATCTCCCTTTGTTCATGTGTAACCTTCTGTGGCATTTCAGCGTCGGCTCATTAGTGAATTAACAGTCCATAGAATAGATTGTGATTGCCAGTGTATAGAATAGATTGCTGTAGTTTGCTCGTTCAGGACTTCCATATTTTTATGTGTCAGAAAATTGATCTTCCTGATATTTTTATTATGTGATTTAATCCACCAGTTCTCCCATGCTAAGTGTCATTGTGTTCGCTGAAGTTTCCTAATTCTTACTGAGGCTCCTCGGGTTTGACATTTGATGGCTATCATTACCAACTTCGAGATGATTAACACATGTTCCTTGGTGTGACCAAATTCAGTGGAGTAGTCGTTGTCAAAGCAATAGTGGGGCGTAAAAAGTCTTTTCGACTGATTTAATAATGTGTAGCATGCTGGAAGAGAAGAATGTTTGAAAGATGACATCATCATATTTTACGCTAAACTGCCTGTCTGAGGAGGAGAAACTGTGATCATCCAACGTCTGCTTAGATGAAAATACGTTTTCCTGGTACTTGTCGAGGCAACAGTGTCGGCGTGTGCGATCGTGGGAGGAATTCAAGGACCGACCATTGGATCCCTTGGACGGGGATTTACATAAGCAGCTTGATAGGAACGAGGAAAAATCTGAAATTTATTAGTTTAAAACTGAAATTAAAAGATACCGTTGATTACAATTGTAGAGGTAATCTCTCTTCCAAGGCGCCGATTGAAGAGGACGTCCGCACTCTCTCATAGAACGAAGAACTATCTCTCCGATTTATCAAAATAATCAAAACTCACATAATCCCCCCTTTTAATCTCACACTTTACTTATAATAAGATTTCCACTAATTAGGTAATTAGTCAAAAGGACTAATTCACCCTCCTTATTTAAAATATTGCCAAATAAAGTACTAATATTATTCTTCCATTAAATGTCACGATTCTCGCATTAAATCATTTCCAAATGAGATCACGTTCATGTTCGCCGCATCGTTCGCATTCGTCGCACCTTCCAATCGCATCATTTTCCATTAAACTCTTGCTAAATAAGGTGCCTAAAATCACTCTCATTTAATGACATGATTTCGCCATTAAACCATTACCAATTGAGATCTTGTCCACATTCGGTTTATCCCAATCGCATTACTACTCCGCCCCCAAAGGACCACCTTGTCCTCAAGGTGGTGCATGAAGTGTGTGAGATACTCATCTCCGACCGATGATGCTCACCTCCTGTATCAAAAGGCCATCCAAGGTCTCCATCGTTCTCCACGAAGCCCGGAAAGAAGCTACAACAATCACCAATGTTCTTCATGAATTCATCACGGCATGAAACTAGTCGCAAGACCTGAATGAGCACACCGTCTACCTCTGAAGCTTTGTGAGGCTTTTGGATGCCAGGACAAGGCCTGCAGTGGGACTACAACGCATGCGGGGGACCCTGTCGGCCCTGCAGAGGGACTGCAGAGCCCTGGGGGCCTGTGAGGGGGTCGTTACCCCCTTTCGCATCCTTCTGATGGTCGATATGCATTGGATCTTCGTCGGTGTCGTCGGTTGGGTTCAGATCTGAAGCTGGATCTTCTTTTTGTTGGACATTCTTCTCCAAAGTGATGATTTTTCCATTGTCTCTTACCAAAGCTGGCACCTTTTGTTTCACATTTCTGCCGTTGTCTTCGTCTTTATTCAGATTTGATGTCGTGTCGCCCTTCGGATGGGTCTCTTCCTCGGAAAAAATCCCATAAAATTTCATCATCTCAGAATCAGCAGCTTCAAGAAAACCAAGTGCTCTATAAGCTTGTTCTCTATAAAGAAAAACTGTAATATTCGTTGGATCAAAAGTTAAGATCTCTGAACTTAATGCAATGCAACTTTGATAGCATCCAGTCACCAGATAACAACCCATCAATTTAACTAGATATCGTAAATATTGAGTTTCACCCTTTGCTGTGGAAATGTTGTTGAAATGAGTTTTTGCGAGAACATACTTATTAGCTGCCTCCTGAAATTTTTCATATCGATAAAGCTTGTTCCCTTCTTGTCGCAGCACATCAGCTATTTGTAGCGTTTCATCAAACACCTGTTGATCTTCCATCATGGCCGCAGAATCGTTGTGCTCTGATACCAAATTGATAGGAACGCGGAAAAATCTGAAATTTATTAGTTTAAAATTGAAATTAAAAGATACCGTTGATTACAATTGTAGAGGTAATCTCTCTCCCAAGACGCCGATTGAAGAGGACATCCGTACTCTCTCATAGAACGAAGAACTATCTCTCCGATTTATCAAAAATAATCAAAACTCACATAATCCCCCCTCTTTAATCTCACACTTTACTTATAATAAGATTTCCACTGATTTGGTAATTAGTCAAAAGGACTAATTCACCCCCTATTTAAAATATTGCCAAATAAAGTACTAATATTATTCTTCCATTAAATGGCACGATTCTCGCATTAAATCATTTCCAAATGAGATCACGTCCATGTCCGTCGCATCGTTCGCATTCGTCGCACCTTCCAATCGCATCATTTTCCATTAAACCCTTGCCAAATAAGGTGCCTAAAATCACTCTTATTTAATGACATGATTTCGTCATTAAACTATTACCAATTGAGATCTTGTCAACATTCAGTTTATCCCAATCGCATCACAGCTCCTTACCGTTCGGCAGGATGTCACAATTTGGAATTTCATGGAGAGATTCGAGACGCTTGCGGGTCAAGTGAGTGGATCCCTGAGGCGATGTTGGAGAGAAGTTTCATGCAAGGACTCAGGCCTGATATCCGAGCTGAACTTCTCATACAGAGGTCGAGGGGATTGATGGAAACGACGGAGCTGACCCAGTTGGTTGAGAACATACTTATCGTAGAACGTCAGTCCAATGGAGCGACAGTGGGGCAACGATCTGTGCTCATGTGACCAAGGAGGCCAAGAAGCCCCAGCCAATAATGGTCCAGACATGACAGGGGAAGAGCGACGAGCCTCCAGATGCCGACAAGGATAAGCGCATCACACAGAAGAAAATCCTGAATAGACACGTCAAAGGGTTATGCCACCGCTGTGGCGAGAGGTTCGGTCGTGCCACCATTGCCAGGATCGTGTGCTGTAGGTGTTGATTGTCAAAGAAGATGAGAGTGCGACCGTTGGAGAAGAAGAGAGCACCCCCCATTTTGAGTATAGCATCCAAAGACTTCATGCACCACCTTAAGGATAAGGTGGTTATTCGGGGACGAAGTAGTGTTGAGCATGTGATGCAGCCACCTAGTGGTATTTTGGTAGTTTTGGGTCCGAGTGACAAGCTTGTTATTTTGGACATTAATGGCATGTTTTGTAATATTGGGCAAATCAGCCCTATATATAGTGAGGAAGGGTTAGGGCTAGGATTATGTTGAATTTGAAGAAAGAAGAAGAGAAAATATGAGTAGATTAAGAGCAGATCTTGGAAATTTAGCCCTTTATCTTGAATCATTGGGTTGGAGAGTGGTTTCCTCTCCAATTGGAACCAACTACTTTGAATTTTGTGCTTGGATCTATAAAAATCTCATCTTTCTCCCAATCCACAAATTTCTTCCCCTCAAACACTAGAATTTCCTAACAGCTTCATTCTCAACTTAAAAGC
This sequence comes from Scilla litardierei, assembly GCA_030789695.1. Taxonomy (NCBI): domain Eukaryota; kingdom Viridiplantae; phylum Streptophyta; class Magnoliopsida; order Asparagales; family Asparagaceae; genus Scilla; species Scilla litardierei. Next base: position 8,326,394 of record CM061137.1, on the reverse strand, counting down.
AAATCCTGCCATTGTTGCAATTCATGAGATTTACCTGACCATCAAAGGCCCTGATTTTTAAAAAGTCCAGTTATGCCTGACATTTTAATTCTCACATCGTAGTTGATTATTGTCCTAGAAGCTTGAATGTAAAGCTAATTAACTTCATATGCTCAAGAATCTTGAAATTTTATATAGCACTGAATTCTCTATTCATCTGTTTTACTCGATGTAAGGAGGCTCTATTAACTATGTCATATTTCTAAATAGGTTCCTGAACACAGGTCAGCGGACTCCTACAGCATCGCGCTTTCTCAGCCAGTAAAACATAAGTAGCCTATTTGGGAGGCCAATTTTGTTGGGGTTCTGGGTCACCTTTTGGGTAATACCAACCCTCGCGGAAATTCCAAGATCGTGGGGACAACGAACAAGGCAGAGTGGCCTTTCGCTACAAAATACGCAACCAAGTAAATAAAATACAATAACCACAAAAGAGCAACACACCTTGCACACCGGAGTTTTATACTGGTTCCACCCAAATATGGTGTACGTCCAGTTGGAGAGATTCACTACTGCTTCAGCAAATTCGGATTACAACCAGAAGAAACCTCACAACCCAAGCCCCAAAACCCTCTTGATTCGCCTCCTGTTTATTCTACAGGGAGCCGCGAACCTTAACATAAAACAGCGCTCAAAACGCTCTGGGATCTCTCACTGCACCTTGAGTTGCTTCTGAAGCTGCTCGATGATTTTTGAAGGCATCATCACATTCCCTTTTATAAGCTCCAAATCCTTCACGGGAAACCAATAGGAAGGAGGGTTTGTCGCTTTCATGGTTAGGTGGCCAAAGGAAAAAATCAACTTTGGCTTGCCCGGTTGGTGGCCAAATAAGGGGAGGTCAACATTGGTGTACCCGGTTTTGTTTTGTAGCAATAATTCAACAAATTTGTCTCATCTTTTTTTTCTCTTGCAGCGGATCAAAACTGGGGTTTGTTTACCCGGAGTCTAATAAGAGCTTTACTCGAGCTCTACATACCCTAAGCCTCTCCGCACAATGTCTTTATTGGATTTATAGTATTCTAGGCAATGTGCCGCCTTTTTATCTATATATAGCCTCTGAGAGTCTGAAGATCACTGTTTAATAAATGCTGAAGATGATGGTGAACTTATTCTCCTTTTTGCCTTTTTATTAATAATTTTATGCTCTTAGTTGTGATGTTATGCATATGAAGTTGGCTTCAAATATTGTATTCTACTGCTTAAAGATTGACTACTTTGAGTAACCAGTACATATAAATTTATCCTTCACAAGGGCTTGCACCTCTTTGGTTCTTCTTCAGTGCGCGGAAATTCTTCTTGGTTGTCAAAATGTCCGGCAAACATATTTCTAGCATGTTAGTAATGCAGTGTTTGTTGCAGGTATCATTTGTGACGAAATTTCTTTCGAGTTCTCTGCTCAGTTAGTTGCATGTTACATTTGTTGCAAATGATTGATTATAGCTAGCCAGGCCATAACACACAATTATAGCATTTTAGGTTTCTGTTGGCTCTTTTGCAGCACGATTATCTATCGGGTTTCTATTGGTTCATTGTGCTTTTAGAGCGCTGCAGCAACAGTTAAAAATGTTGTAAGATAAAAGGAACTTATCTTTTCTTTCCTGTTTATTTTGCTGTTCTGATAGATTCTTTCATCCCCATCTGGATCTGTCTGCAATGATGGCCCTGTCACCTGTTCAAATGGCTGACACCAAAGAATGAATATCAGCCTGTGTTTCATACAAACTGTTCAAATGTCCAAGGATATGGTAAAAATTTCTTACTGGAAAATGAATGGAGGAAGCTGCATCATATTTCTTTTCATATAAAACATCTTTATGTACTGCTGATGTTTCAAGTTGAATTCAGTTATGTTTTTCAGAATGCTTATGATTATATTTGCTGATGCATTCCTTTCATGACAAGGTGAAGATCTCATCATATTTTTCCCAATTGGGAGAAGAATAATGTATGATGCAGGCATCCACCAATGCTAACTCTGTCCTTGTCAGGAAAGGATATGAGACTTCACATGGGATGTAAGTGGCCTGTCTCTTTAGTTTACTTTTTTTTTTCAAAAAGAAAATTCCTGTTTGATTATTTGTTTTTTGATATCGGGCTTGGACCCTGGATGTTTATATTTTAATGAATTTTAATAGTTTTAATGTCAATCTCCAGACTTTAGGCCTAAATGTCTACTAAACAAGTATAGGAAGCGAAGAGATGACCATGAAGAGAGGAAATATTGCCAAAAAGAAAAAGAAAAAGAAACTAAATCATCGTCAAATATCCTATTTTTAGGATAATGCCCTAAAACGCCCTAAACGTTTCTTTAAAAATCACCTAAACCTCTTATTTTTTTTGCATTACTTAACATCCCTGCCTTTTACTTTTTGATTACTTAGCTTCTATAATCGTTCATTTTTGCTCATTTTTTTTAAAATGATCAAAATACCACTCAATCTTCTTCTTCTTTCTTCCTTTTGATGCCATTGTTGTTGCTTCTCTCTCTTTGCCTTCTTCTTTTTCATCTTCCCCGTCACATCCTCTCTTTTCCTTGTCATGTTGCCATTGTTTCTCCTCATCTCTTATTGTTAATATTGTTGTTGCTTTCTTATACTTCTTCCTGTTGCTTTCTTACTTCTCCAGCTTTCTTCTTATCTTATTGTTGCTCTACTTCTTCTTCTTCTTTCTTCTCATTATTACGTCGGTTGCTTCTCTCTTCTTTTCCTTCTCTTTCTTATTCTTCAAGATCAAAAAGAAAGAACGCATAACATCAAGAAGAAGAGCGGGGACAAAAGAGATCATCCTTCTCCTTCCTTAGGCCCCCAAAAAGAAAAGAACGACAACTACATCAACAAAAAAGAAGAAAAACAACAACAATGGTAGCAAGAGATGATATTTTGGTCATTTTTAAAAAAATTTGAAGGTTCAAGGGTGTTAAAACGATGTAAAAAATGTTAGGATACTTAAGTTATTTTTGAAAAAAATGTTAAGTGTGGTTTGAGCAATTACCCTTATATTTTTGTATATACTTTAAAGTATTTTTTTCACCGTAAGGTACCCCTCACAGCATTAACAGCGTGATGGTAAATGTTTAAAATGCCCTTCTTCTTTAAAGCAATTCCATTCTCTTCGGTGTTTGAACCTAAATAATAACCAGCTCTCTTCTTGAAACCCTAAAATTTGCCAAAAATTCCCTAAAATAAGGCATCATGGGTCCTTTTCCATTAAAATTCGATATTTTGAGTCATTTGTCGACCAATCATCATCAATTTGGGTAAGAGATAAAAGAATAAGTAGAATATGAATTTATAATGAGATCTTGGATTGACACAAGGATTTTTCATTGAGAAATAGAAGTTTTGAGTGGTTTGTTAGCGAATCACTATCAATCTTGCAAAGAAAAAAAATAAGTAGAATATAGGCTTCAACATGAGATTGAAGGTTGATGCATGAAAACTTGTAAGACTAAACCCTAAAGGCGACAATTTTAGATGCATAAATTACTCAACAACCTTGTTTTCCCCCCAAATATCGTGTCTTTAGAGATGTTTGATTTGTTTAAATGTTTGATTTGTTTAAGGTCAAAATAAGATGCTAGTGGGAGGTGTGTTTCAATTTAATGGAAGGGGAAAGACAAATGAGAGAGCTAGAATTTGGGATAGAGGGGGAATTCATCTTGGAAGTATAAAAATGTCAAATGTATTCACATGCTCGTCACGTGTAGACGGCAACTGGACATGCTATATACCCGTAAAATCGATGAAACTTTAGGCTATTCCGTTGTAATTTAGTAAATAAAAAAAATCCAACATAACATCCAACTTAAGTTGATTCACATGTAAATGCCATCAGTTTAACTATATGAACTACAATTATTTTTTAAGCTGTTTATTTCAAAAATACAAGAATATCCTTTTTAACCACAATAGACAACAAAATGTGTAGTAGCATCAAATAGCATAGCATACATTGTCATCACACATTCCAAATGTACAATTTGAGCACACCTAGTTACACCCAGTCACACTTCCGAGCTTACAAACTACCATTCACCCAATTTCAAACCTTACATCCAAAATCAATCAATCAATAAATGTGACAAAAAAAGGAAAATCTAGCTGACTTATCTCATAAAGCCAAGCCTTGCTAGATCAGTCAGTGATTAAGCAATATATAGGCTGAACCAAAACCAAACCTGTAAAAATTCGAACACACTGACAAATTCTTCTTGCTTTCTACTATTATGTGAGATCGGACATCCTTCTATGGTGATGGAGTGTAGCTCTCAAGTTCGAATGAGATGCAGAGACCTTGTTCCGAGACATCGGCGATGACTTTGATTCTACACTGTTGCAAGCTCTAGGACTGTTAGTTTCACGCATCACAAGTTTGCTCTTCAACCTCACAGGATTAGGTTTCATACAAGACTCAGAGAAGCTAAGTGACTGCGAAGCGATTAAATCCAACGGGCTTCTTGTTCCGAACCTCAACGTTCTTGTTCTTCCAACTGTTGCTTCATTAGCACTTAGCCTCTGCCGGCTGGCCACTGTCGAAGTCATGAAACGAGGAATGGAAGCATTGCACGCTTTTCTGGAAGGTCTGTCAGCAGTCTGCGGACTTTCTGATACTTCTCCATGGCCTACGATCAGGGGGCTTCTAGGAGATTCCTTCTGCTCATCGATAAGTTGATATGCCAATGGATAAAGCCGCTTCTTTTCAAGAATCTGTCCTTCAGCTCTCTCTATTTGGTTCCTCACTTTCTGCAGCTCAAATTCAATATCCTTAATCTCTTGATCAAGCTCCGATACACGCCTCTCCTTCTGATCCTTCAGTTCCTGCGATGATGAAGAACCAGGGCATCTCATATTATCCCAATCATGTAACTACGTATTCTGCCATTGTTCTCAACCATTGAGGTATCACATACAAAGACACTAGAAAAGAAGTTATGTTGGTCAGGAGTTTACCTCTGGAAGCTCTCTGTTGTGCTCTACTGCCCTCACTCTTTTTGCAAAGCTCAGAGAACATATCGTCTCTCCGAGGTCATCTTCACTAGGACTAATGTGAACAATCATCAAAACCTTTGAACCGTCACCTATATAAATCCAACGTATAATGCCATGTTACGCTTATATAGACTAAACACCAAAACATTGTATCAGGATATCAGTTTGCTACCTAAAGAATCGCTGAGGCTCTGAGTGAGCTTGCTATTCCTGTAATCATCACAATATGAACTTGTAGATCATTGTATATCAAGAAAATTCAAAGGCCGATCTTGAAATTATACTTGCCTGTAAGGAATGTGATTTCTCTTCTTTTTCAGCGAAGCAATGACGTCGCCAAGGGCTGACAACGATAGGTTAATCGCCTTTCCCTCGTCTAGCGTCTGCCCAGTAGCTCCGGTCTTCAGCAGCCTCTCGCTTCCCCCAAGATCCACCATCCACAGCCTGGAAACTACTTCAATGTCTCCAGAACGCCGAATGGTAATTCTAGTTAAGCTGAACATGAGAAACTATGAAAGAAATAATACAATTACCGGTCAAAACTAATTTTAGCAAAATCTCAATGCAGGTCCGGAGCAGTCGAAGAACCCACCAGTGTGATCTGCTAGATGCATCATTGACATTAGTCCAAGAGGTAGCGCGAGCTCTCCTGCCCTTAGCATACCATCGAACTGCTTGTTTGAGACAGGATACTGATATATCCGTGAGACCTTCAATTTCGACAGATCCATTGCTGCTCGATAGGATGTTCAGTCCACTGGGTACAAGTTCAGGCAAAGTTCAATGCTCGGTGAAAGCTCAGATTCATCCGTTTCGTATAATAAAAGAAACAATTTTACCTTTTATGAGAAAAATGCAGTGCTCTCGTAGAGGAATGCTTCAATGTGAAGAGATCTCTAATGCTCCCCATGTAGATCTCCAGCATACTAATTGAGAAAGTGAAGGATGTCGATTTTTCTTGAGAGGCCCGATGAAACAGCTCCTCGATGGATCGAGGTACGATACCTGGCTGATCATTTTTTCCTTCCTATATATCACAAAGATTATGGTATGAAACAAATTCATCATTTTAAGTTTATGAAAGAACAGAAGGAAATTTAGCCAACTCCAACACAAACCATGGTGAAAGTTTTGCCAGTTCCTGTCTGCCCGTATGCAAACATGCACACATTATGGCCATCGAGCGCAGATCTCAGCATTGGCTCGACTTCTTGAAATACATCCTCTGCAAAATAATTTTCCTTTCTATAAATATAGAAATATCAGCGATTTCAGGGGGAAAAAATGTTTACCCTGGGTTGCTCCCTGAGAGAAAACTCTGTCAGCACTGAACTCTTTCTTCGTTCCTCCTGCAGGCTTGACGGTGATCTTCTCCCCTTCAATGGAGATGGCTGATTGCACATCCAATCTGTCGACCGAAGAACGAGATCGAACTCGGCAGAAAACCCTGATGCTTCCTACAAAACCAAGACTGGTTCAGGTTTTCAAGTACTGTTACATTCATTCAGATCAATGCTTGGATTCTCACCTTTGATGTCTAGAATCTTGTTGAGCGCTTCTCTCCTCCTCCCATCCAGGCTCCTCTGCTTCAGCCTCAGTGATGAGACTTCAGCTGCAAAAATTCATGAACAAGCCCGAAGGTAAGCAATCAAAACTTAGATAAAATGGCATGGAATTCAAATAAAATTTCTTGCCTTGGAGACTTGATACTGTCAGCTCAGGGATGACACCAACATCAGTGAACAAAACATCAGTTGAATGTTCTTCCATGATTGAAATCTGTCTCAAACTGTTACAACAAGAAAACCCAAGTGAGCAAAAGACCAGCCAGCCAATATTAACATCAATACCTTGCTGAAAGCTGAAGCAAAAGGCTGAAAGCAAGTGGATGTTGTTGTAAAGTTTGCATCAAAAAAAAAACAATGGAGATCACTGCAGTCTGAGGTTAAAGAGGGAGGATTCCATGCCTGAAAACAAGGAGAGATGATTACTAAAATGAGTTGTGTTAAAGCCTTCTTTTTTAAACTATCACTTCCCAAGACTCTGAACATTAACAAGAACAAAGGCCAATGTGAGGAAGAGCTACAAATGGGAGAAAAAAAGTGAGGATTTATGCTGATCACAAAGTAGAAACCCACACTGTTTTCCAGTCAGAAAGCACGTGGGTATTCATTCAATTTTCTTATTGGAGGGTCTGAGTGGAGAGGTTGGAATATAGCTTTCATGTTTTTTATATAAAAAAAGAAACTTTTAATTATTGGAGGTGGCAGTTGATTAAGATTTAGTTCTTTGGCCTGGATGCCTGCTTGTATTTCAAAATCCAAAGCACTTGTGTACCTTCTTTTAGGCTTAATTTACAGCTGCTGTCCCAAACTATCCATGAATTTAGTAATACCGTCATTAACTCTTTAAAACAATGTATGAAATCCTCTAATGATATTCTAAGTAAGTTTTCTATAACTTTGCTTATATTTTAACATCCATATCAAATATGAAATTTATGGAGAATTTCAGGGGCGTTGATGGAAAAGATAAGGAAAATTAAAATTTAGAGAGTTTCATCTGGCGTGGCTGAGCAAAGCACTGACTGCAGACTTTGTAGCAGGCGCCAGGCTTGGCGTTAACGACAACCTTGGGATCATATGATGACAAGCATAGCCCGCCAGAAGCCGTGCACGGTAACTCTGAAATTTACAATCATATATAAATAAATAGTTTTTTTTTAATACATCCGAAAGCAGGAATCGAACACTTGATCTTTTGAAACTTTCATCCTTTTGAAATTCAAGATCAGGCGTGTATAGTTTTTCTTGGTCCAATGGCTAAGGAAGCATCTCTAAAAAGTTGCCACTTATTTTCTCTTTAAAAAAATACAAATGAATGATCTGATGTTAATTGCTGCTTCTCTCTCGTCGTCAAACGTTCACGTTGCTCAGTTAACAATGCTATTTGATTAGAGTAATTAGGATGAATGATCTGATGTTAATTGCTGTACTTGAGATCTCAACCAGAGCTATATGTTTAATATTTCTCCCTTTTTTTAACTTTTTAAAGGATTAGATTGTTTGTATATTTGGGATAAAGATCTGGGCTTTCGTGTTATGTTGATTGATTAGTATATTAATTGCTGCATCTATGAATACCAACGTGAACGTTTGACTAATTGGTCATCTCACACTTATGATAAACTAGAAATAACCAGTGCACAGTGCATGGAACAAAAAAAAAAACACCAACGAACAGGATGTGTTGCATATGTCCTAACGAAAAAGAGTAAGAAGTGTCGGTGTATGTGTATGTGTTGGTATCGTCGGGGTAAAATAATAAATGCAAAGACATTCGGTGTTCTAGGGGAAAAAACACCTAGGACAAACATGTAAATAAGTGAGCTTGGTGTGATTTTTTGGGATGACGAGGGAATGTCAACCATGTAAATAAGAGAGCATGTGTGTTATTTTTTGGGTTGTGGATGAGGTGGATGTTCCATGTGGTGCCCATGCGACAATGTGACAATGACACATGTGACAAACATGCTACCTAGGACAAACATCCGCATTTGTAATACAGGCTAGTCATAACATGTGCCCGCGGGCACGGTTCATTTAAGATTTTCCCCTGCGAAATCTTTGTTTCCGAAAAAAATTATTCACACAGTCAAAATTTAAAAGAACAACAAATTAGCATAAAAATATTTAGCGGCACGGGTATCTTCGGCGCGGAACAACAAATTCGGTGCAGGCGCCTTCGGCATGGAACAACAAATTCGGGTGGGCGCTTTTGGCATGGAGCAACAAATTCGGCGCGGGCGCCTTCGGCCCCGGGCGCCTTCGGCGCAGGGCACGGTCATCATTTTCTATGCTGCACACGCGTGTCCATCCCACTTAATTAGTCCCCATGTCAGAGAGATAGAAGTAATGCCAAGTTGGTGCACGGTTGAGGGTGAGGGATTTAATTAAATGAATGGACATCATGATATTTATTTAGTCAAATATATCTGCTACAAGATGTTTAATGAAATAGGATTCAAATTCCCACACACTCAGCTATATTAAATGCATGAAATTAAATGCCACATTAGGATGAATGATCTGATGTTAATTGCTGTACTTGAGATCTCAACCAGAGCTATATGTTTAATATTTCTCCCTTTTTTTACTTTTTAAAGGATTAGATTGTTTGTATATTTGGGATAAAGATATGTGTTTGGTGTTATGTTGATTGATTAGTGTATATTAATTGCTGCATCTATGATTACCAACGTGAATGTTTGACTAATTGGTCATCTCACAATTATGATAAGCTAGAAATAACCAGTGCACAGTGCACGAAACCAAAAAAAACACCAACGAACAAGATGTGTTGCACATGCGCCAACGAAAAGGAATAAGAAGTGTCGGTGTATGTGTATGTGTTGGTATCGTCGGGGCAAAATAATAATTGCAAAAACATTTGGTGTTGTAGGGGAAAAATCACTTATGGTAAACACGTAAATAAGTGAGCTAGGGGTGATTTTTTGGGATGACGAGTGAATGTCAACGATTTAAATAAGAGAGCATGTTTGTGATTTTTGGGTTGTGGATGAGGTGGATGTCCCATGTGGCGCCCATGTGGCGATGTGACAATGACACATGTGAAAAACATACCACCTAGGACAAACATTCTCATTTGTAATATAGACTAGTCATAACATGTGCCCGCGGGCACGGTTCATTTAAGATTTTCCCCCGCGAAATCTTTGTTTCCCAAAAAATTATTCCCACAGCCAAAATTTAAAAGAACAACAAATTAGCATAAAAATATTTAGCGGCACGGGTACCTTCGGCGCGGAACAACAAATTCGGCGCAGGCGCCTTCGGCACGGAACAACAAATTCGGCGTGGGCGCCTTTGGCATGGAACAACAAATTCGGCGCGGGCGCCTTTGGCGCAGGGCACAGTCATTATTTTATATGCTGCACACGCGTGTCCATCCCGCTTAATTAGTCCCCATGTCATATAAGTAATGTCAAGTTGGTGCACGATTGAGGGTGATGGATTTAATTAAATGTATGGACATCATGATATTTATTTAGTCAAATATATCTGCTGCAAGATGTTTAATCAAATAGGATTCAAATTCCCACACACTCAGTTATATTAAATGCAAGTACAAATCGTTCCCCCACAAAATACAAAATCACCCCCCAAGCAATATAATTCAAAAAAGTCCTCAAACGTAATATAGATATTGTTGTGAACGAGAAACGGGTTTGGAGAAGGTTGAGGGTAGGAAACTCCTAGCCTCATTTATATAGTGTTCATAATGGTTACTCATGTGGGTGGATACCCAATAGGCCCAATGGGTCCTATTCATAACACTTCCCATTATCCAACCAACGTGGTATACTCGACTTATGAATACTGAAATGATTCATTAGTACTAATGAGTATATTAAAGGGTGGATACTTCTAGATCCAAGTTAGGGGTAACTGCCTCGTTAAAAACCCGTAGCTATGGAAAACCCTGTGGGAAAAAATCGATAGCGAGGGAAAAGAGTACAGCACTCCATAACTTCCCCTGATTTGGGGATGTGTCGAGGGGTGGATACTTCTGGATCCAGAGTCAATGTGGTTGCCTCGTTAAAACCTTGACTATGGAAAACCCCGTGGGAAAAACCACTAGCCAAGGAAAAAGAGTACAACTCTACAGTTGACTCCCCCTTATCTGATCAAGCTTCATGCTTGCAGATATCCTATGTATCTATACATTAATCTCCTATGCGTCTATACATCCATCTCATCTACAACATTCCAAAAGCAAATGTAAAGTATAAACTTCACTCGTCTATACAAATTTCACTCATATAAGGCAGTATCTGAAACTAAGGGAGCGCTGCGAACTTGGTAGACAGCTCCACGTCTCAATCGTCATTGTCTGCGAGGTACTTCAGGACCTGGCTTTGTATGTTCTTGAACTGCTCCTTGGGTGATGAGCTTCTCGGGATGGTGGAAGGATGTAGACTTGGGAGGATTCTGTGTAGATCTTTAGGAGGTAGACGTCCCTTTTATACTATTCATCGAGATGATCTGTAACCTGCATATGCAAATACATTTAACATGGAGGATTTTTCCTCGACCCTTGGAGATAGTGCAGAAGCTACATATCTTTGGTCCAGTGGTGTGCTGCAGGCGCTGCACTGTACCTGGCTAATAGCTATACTGCTAACGCTCAAAAGAGACGCATGCAGTTGGCCAGGTAAAAGAGTGTTTCAAAGACACTTAAGGTACTTCTGGACCATATATATTCTTCCCCTCTTCCAGCTAACGAAAAGGGGTCTTTTAATGTGTATCCATACAACCAAATAGGTGTATTTAGTGGAGAATGATTTTCATTTTTTCTTCATCAATCGTCATTGTATGAAGTTTTCATCTTCGGGATGATTAACAATAGTTCATCTTCAGGATGATTAATGTCATCTTCAGGATGATAGTTCATTTCCAGGATAATAGTTCATCTTCAGGATGATAGTTCATCTTCAGGATGATTAATGTCATCTTCAGGATGATAGTTCATCTTCAGGATGATTAGTGTCATCTTCAGGATGATAGTTCATCTTCAGGATGATTGTATTTTGTAAGCCAAGAATTTATGCATAGCTAGGACTTTCATATCATATCATATCTGATAGATAGGCTTTAACAGATATTTCGGTGTTACCTCTTCAGGAGATCCGATAATATTTTGAGTTATTAAAATAATCTCAATTCTTTTAATTTGCTCTCTTAAGAACAATACTGTTTTTAAGAGGTGCAAACAACAACCTTTTAGTATGAGTCCTTTCAGGATCTCTGTCTAGGTTGTATTTCCTTTAATCATATTATTAATATATGTCCCAAAAAGAAAGGAAAGTAAAGAAAGAAATTTATACATGCAGTTGAAGAAATTTTATATCGGTAATGTTGTCGCATCCAATAGCAACATCAACCAAAAATTCCCTCCTTTTGCCATTCGTTGGGTTACGCCTTGACATGAACCAGTCGATGCATCAGATTCATCTTGTAAGTGAGTTCAACTCATCTTACTTGATTACTTCCTGGTTTGAGCGATTTATACCTCTAAAGCTATAACAAATTAAAATGCTTATAGCTAACGATTTTATTTTAATTCTCATACAATACTCAGTTATCCCACAAGATTTGATATCATTTTTGATATCAGGACTTCAGGTCCATACACCTCATATTTCATAAGTGAGTCCAGCTCACCTTATTATTGCCTCATTCCACGTTATTATAATTTGGCCAAATCTCCATCTTTGCTTCAAGCAAAGCAGAGTTGTGGAACCGATTTTATATTTAACTGGCAAAGTAAAATATGAGAGAATTTGTCGACAACATGTGTTCTTTCTTGCCCAAAACTCACCCCGTACGTACTATAATCATTTGATTTCTCCCAGAAATGTCTCCTTCACGACGCGTTGAAGAAGTGAAGGTTCTGGGACGGGTAAAGAATACGGACAGATCCAGAATGGGTCTTTAGCAACCAAGTTGCAATAAGGTTCTGGATTTGAGCTCACTTTCCTGTGGTGGTATTGCTTTTTCGGTCTCCAGGAGTAGATTTCTCTCTTTGGAGCCTAGTGGTATGTCTTCTCATCCATTGAGGATATCCACTTCTGCTACTGGTGGATTGCATCCATTATATTTGGTATGTCAATCCTAGCTGGATTTTTAGTAGCAGGGATGTGTGAATTTGACAATATCTATATTGTCAGTAACTATGTCTGATAACTGTTTAACAGTTTCATAAGTGTGGATCTTCAGGATCTCATCACAATTCATGATAACCAGATCATAGGTATTAATGATTTAAATGGTCAATTGAGCTTCAGGCCCATGGATGATTATAGTATTTCTGTTGAAACTGATGCTGGGAAATTAAAGTTGTGAGGGATCTTCAGGATCTCATTAAATCTTTAAAATAGGGTCATCAATGCACGTCTTAGGAGAAGTGATTTTAAATGCTTCCCCTGTTCAGATTGCTCAGACTCTATTTATCTGGGATAATTACTTCCGATAAATAGTTCTGCATTTTGATGGTCTATAGTGGTGATATAGGGATGTCTACTCATCATGGCACAATCTATAAGATGTGCTCTAAACGCTTCCCCGTTAGGGGTTCTCGGAAACTATTTATATGAGGTGATCAGACTCATATAATAGGTTCTAAGGAGGCGTTTTGATGGTTTGCAATGTAATTGCATGTTCCCATGTGGTCACCTACAACTGGATTTATAATGGATAAGAAATCCGTTTAAATCATTTTTAATGATTTATATTACCCATTTTTGGGTGTGAACACAAGCTTCAGGGTGTTCGATATTTTTTCAGTTGCAAAAACATTTAAATTTCCCAGTGTTATCCAATGTTACCACCATTTTATAAAAGAACGTGGTTGGATAATGACCATTTATTTAGAGGATATATTGATGAGTACACCAAAGGTACATCATCAGTCCTATTAAGGGAGTGGACAACGCCTATTTATATCCCTTAAATACTCTCAAGAGACCTAAAGGTCTTCATTATCTTTAATGATGATAGTATATCATCTTAAATTCCTTTGAGGAAGTGGGGAGAGTCAATGTCCATGTGAATGGAGATGATCTCATTATCATTTTTCCCTTTTGAATAGGACAATGAAAGTTTCACCCTTTTTGAAGAATCTTCGGGTTCGTCAGGTTGATGATGTCTTGCATCATCAATCCAGGGTGATATCGATCCAAAATTGGTCGATTCTGGACACTTCTGGTGTTCCAAATTAATTCCTCTTTTTGAATTTATGTGGGACTTTTGAAAAGTCCATTAAAATGCTCAAGTTAATTTTGTCCGGTAATAGTTGAACTGTGTTCAGACTGTGAAGGATTACATCTTCACATTGACTATTGTGCGGATCATTATGGGACAAAGCTTCAGGCTTCATTTATTTCTTGAGTCATTAGGGATTTCGTTTTGACGAATATCCTTTGAAACTGTATAAGTTTCAGAGAGTATATGGAATCCTCATTTCATTTTATTTTTTTAGGGGTATTCAAGATAGCAAATCATACGCAGTAAAATAAAATGTATTAAAACTGCAAGAGAATAATACTGATAATTTTGTTAAGTCAACAGGTGACATAGTGTGATGTGTGCTCTTGAAAACATATAACTATAATTATGCTCATTAAGACTTATGTTATGACAACAGATTAAATTTGATTTCAAAGTTTATTTGTCCTCGGGGAGTAGCTAAATATACATAAGGTTAATTTGACTTTCGTCGTTTAGACTAGATATGTATGTATTTTTATATGGCAAAGTTAATGCGCATTCATGTTTGCAAAAACATTATGGGTCTTATCAAAACTTCTGGTCTGATATAGGTTTGCCATCGCTTACTCCATGTCGAGGTATATCATATCTTCTCTTTCTCATTTTATTCAAGACTTCCCCTGTTTTAAGTTTTCCTTATTTATAAAGGAAAAAAGAAAATTAGTCTTACTAAGAAGACATAAGCAGTGGTTTAAGCAAATTATTTTATACTTCCACTTTTCTAATTAACTAGAGACTTTTAAAAGTCTATTTGAATGCTCTGGCTTCAGGCCATTTTCTTGAGTCGTTCAAAATTTTATGTGGATAGTATATCATACTCAGAGGGGAAACAAATACGTGGCTTCGAAATTTATAATTTCTCACTTATCTATTAAGTCACGACTTCGGGCGTACACTTAAAAGTAAGGGTTAGATTCAAGAATCATACCTTGTAAAGTGAGATGACTCGAAAAGAGTTTAGCGGTGTTATGACAACTGCTGGTGTCATTATTGGATTATATAGACAATAAGTATGAGCTGTCTATTTACTGCAAAATGCGTATCTCTAAAAGATCGCATAAATGGATTTCACATAGTTCATCGTATTTGTTAATATTTATTTTATTAGGGTGAAAGGGTGTTGACCTTTGATTTGATTTTGAACTTCAGGTTCATTTTGTCAAAGTGGATATTATGTTAAACTTTTTGAAATCTAATTGGCTTATTGTCATAAATATCGTCATATCATGAGCCAATCATACATGTAATATAAAGCTTGTAAACTAAAAAGTTATGCTCAATTAACATGAATTGAAACAAGTATGATGTATACACATGCTATTTATATGCTGCATGCACTTAAATAATCTCATTGCAGACATATAGTTTTGCTACATGCATTAATAAAATGTACATCACAGAGATCATTAAATATGCGGCAGACATATAATTTTCTACACATGCATTTAATTATCACAGACATGTAATAATTTTAAGTGTTAAATCATGCAACGGGCAATGAAATGTATGCAACATCACTAGCATTAAAAATGGAGAGAAAAACTTTTCGTTTAATATTAATCAAATAATCCAAACGAAATGTGGTGATGGTTTGCATAGATAATTAATCAGAAAAAGAAAAGATTAATAAAATCATTGACTAATAGCACATCCACGCAGGTAATATATTAAAGATATACAACCACGCAGATAATCATATCACATGCATGTAAAGATTAAAAATAATCTAAATAGTGTGTGACGTGCTAAAAATTATTTTGAAAAACTTTTTACCTTTGATCGTGTTATGAACGAGAAACAGATTTGGAGAAGGGTTGAGGCTAGGAAACCCCTAGCCTCCTTTATATAGTATTCATAATGGGTACTCATGTGAGTGGATACCCAATAGGCCCAATGGGTCCTATTCATAACACTTCCCCTTATCCAACCAACGTGGTATACTCGACTTTATGAATACTGAATGATTCATTAGTACTACTGAGTATCTTAAAGGGTGGATACTTCTGGATCCAAGTTAAGGGTAACTGCATCGTTAAAAACCCTTAGCTATGGAAAACCCTGTGGGAAAAACCGATAGCGAAGGGAAAAGAGTACATCACTCCATAACTTCCCCTGATTTGGGGATGTGTCGAGGGGTGGATACTTCTGGATCCAGAGTCAATGTGGTTGCCTCATTAAAACCTTGACTATGGAAAACCCTGTGGGAAAAACCACTAGCCAAGGAAAAAGAGTACAATTCTACAGTTGACTCCCCCTAATCTGATCAAGCTTCAGGCTTGCAGATCTCCTATATATCTATACATTTATCTCCTATGTGTCTATACATCCATCTCATCTGCAACATTCCGAAAGCAAAAGTAAAGTACAAGCATCACTCATCTATACAAGTTTCACTCATATAAGGCATTAGCTGAAACTAAAGGAGCGCTAGCAAACTTGGTAGACAGCACCACGTCTCAATCGTCAATATCTGCAAAGGTACTTCAGGACCTGGCTTTGTATGTTCTTGAATTGCTCCTTGGGTGATGAGCTTCTCGGGATGGTTGAAGGATGTAGACTTGGAAGGATTCTGTGTAGATCTTTAGGAGGTGAACGTCCCTTTTATGCCATTCATCGTGATGATCTGTAACCTGCATATGCAAATACATTTAACATAGAGGATTTTTCCTCGACCCTTGGAGATAGCGCAGAAGCTACATATCTCTGGTCCAGCGGCGCGCTGAGGGCACTGCACTGTACCTGGCTAATAGCTATACTGCTAACGCTCAAAAGAGACGCATGCAGTTGGCCAGGTAGAAGAGTGTTTCAAAGACACTTAAGGTACTTCTGGACCATATATATTCTTCCCCTCTTCCAGCTAACGGAAAGGGGTCTTTTAATGTATATCCATACAACCAAATAGGTGTATTTGGTGGAGAATGAAATTAATGTTTCTTCATCAATCATCATCGTATGAAGTTTACATCTTCGGGATGATTAATTAACGTCATCTTCAGGATGATAGTTCATTTCCAGGATAATAGTTCATCTTCGGGATGATTGTTCATCTTCAGGATGATTAATGTTCTGTAAGCCTAGAATTTATGCCTAGCTAGGGCTTTCATATCATATCATATCTGATAGATAGGCTTTAACAGATATTTTGGTAATTTCTCTTCAGGAGATCCGATAATATTTTGAGTTATTAAAATAATCTCAATTCTTTTAATTTGCTCTCTTAAGAATAATATTGTTTTTAAGAGGTGCAAACAACAACCTTTTAGTATGAGTCCTTTAAGGATATTTGTCTAGGTTGTCTTTCCTTTAATCATATTATTAATATGTGTCCCAAAAAGAAAGGAAAGTAGAGAAAAAATTTGGACATGCAGTTGAAGAAATTTTATATCGGTGATGTTGTCATATCCAATAGCAACATCAACCAAAAATTCCCTCTTTTTGCCATTCGTTGGGTTACGCCTTGACATAAACCAGTCGATGCATCAGATTCATCTTGTAAGTGAGTTCAGCTCATCTTACTTGATTACTTCCTGGTTTGAGCGATTTATACCTCTAAATACTATAGCAAATTAAAATGCTTATAGCTAACGATTTTATTTTAATTCTCCTTCAATACTCAGGTATCCCACAGGATTTGATATCATTTTTGATACCAGGACTTCAGGTCCAACACCTCATATTTCATAAGTGAGTCCAGCTCACCTTATTATTGCCTCATTCCACATTATTATAATTTGGCCAAATCTCTCTCTTTGCTTCAGGCAAAGCAGAGTTTTGGAAACGATATTTTATATTTAACTGGCAAAATGAAAATTGAGAGAATTTGTCGACAAAATGTGTTCTTTCTTGTCCAAAACTCACCCCGTACGTACTATAATCATTTGATTTCTCCCAGAGGTGTCTCCTTCACGACGCGTTAAAGAAGTGAAGGTTCTGGGACGGGTAAAGAATATGGACAGATCCAGAATTGGTCCTTAGCAACCAAGTTGCAATAAGGTTCTGGATTTGAGCTCACTTTCCTGTGGTGGTATTGTTTTTTCGGTCTCCAGGAGTAGATCTCTCTTTTTGGAGCCTAGTGGTATGTCCTCTCATCCATTGAGGATATCCACTTCTGCTACTGGTGGATTGCATCCAATATATCTGGTATGTCAATCCTAGCTGGATTTTTAGTAGCAGGGATGTGAAAGTTTTGACAATATCTATATTGTCAGTAACTATGTCTGATAACTGTTTTAACAGTTTCATAAGTGTGGATCTTCAGGATCTCATCACAATTCATGATAACCAGATCATAGGTATTAATGATTTAAATGGTCATTTGAGCTTTAGGCTCATGGATGATTGTAGTATTTCTGTTGAAACTGATTCTTGGACATTAAAGTTGTGAGGGATCTTCAGGATCTCATCAAATCTTTAAAATAGGATCATCCATGCACGTCTTAGGAGAAGTGAATTTAAATGCTTCCCCTGTTCAGAGTGCTCAGACTCTATTTATCTGGGATATTTACTTCCGATAAATAATTCTGCATTTTGATGGTCTATAGTGGTGATATGGGGGTGTCTACTCATCATGGCACAATCTATAAGATGTGCTTTAAACGCTTCCCCCGTCAGGGGTTTTCGGAAACTGTTTATCTGAGGTGATCAGACTCATATAAATAGGTTCTAAGGAGGCGTTTTGATGGTTTGCAATGTAATTGCATGTTCTCATGTGGTCACCTACAACTAGATTTTTAATGGATAAGAAATCCATTTAAATCATTTTAATGATTTATCTTACCCATATTTGGGTGTGAACACAAGCTTCAGGGTGTTCGTTATTTTTCCAGTTGTAAAACATTTAAATTTCCCAGTGTTATTCAAAGTTACCACCTTTTTATAAAAGAGTGTGGTTGGATAATGACCATTTATTTAGAGGATATATTGATGAGTACACCAAGGGTACATCATCAGTCCGGTTAAGGGAGTGGACGAAGCCTATTTATATCCCTTAAATACTCTCAAGAGACCTAAAGGTCTTCATTATCTTTAATGATGATAGTATATCATCTTAAATTCATTTGAGGAAGTGGGGAGAGTCAATGTCCATGTGAATGGAGATGATCTCATTATCATTTTGCCTTTTGAATAGGACAATGAAAGTTTCACCCTTTTTGAAGAATCTTCGGGTTCGTCTGGTTGGTGATGTCTTGCATCATCAATCCAGGGTGATATCGATCCAAAATTTGGTCGATTCTGGACACTTCTGGTGTTCCAAAATAATTCCTCTTATGAATTTATGTGGCACTTTCGAAAAGTCCATTTAAAATGCTCAAGTTAATTTTTGTCCGGTAATAGTTGAACTGTGTTCAAAGTGTGAAGGATTACATCTTCACTTTGACTATTGTGCGGATCATTTTGGGACAAAGCTTCAGGCTTCATTTATTCCTTGAGTCATTAGGGATTTCGTTTTGACGAATATCCTTTTTGAAACTGTATAAGTTTCAGAGAGTATATGGCATCCTCATTTTATTTTTAGGGGTATTTCAAGATAGCAAAACATACGCAGTAAAATAAAATGTATTAAAACTACAAGAGAATAATACCGATGATAAGTCAACCAGTGACATAGTGTGATGTGTGCTCTTGAAAACATACAACAATAATTATGCTCATTAAGACTTATGTTATGACAACAGATTATTTTTGATTTCAAAGTTTATTTGTCCTCGGGAGTAGCTAAATATACATAAGGTCAATTAGACTCGTCGTTTTGACTAGATATGTATGTATTTTTATATGGCATAAGTTAATGCACATTCATGTTTGCAAAAAAACATTATGGCTCTTATCATAACTTCCGGTCTGATTTTGGCTTGCCATTGCTTACTCCATGTCGAGGGATATCGTATCTTCACTTTCCCATTTAATCCAAGACTTCCACTGTTTTGAGTTTTCCTTATTTTTATTTCAGGTCATGTTTGATCCTGAACTTCCCCTGATTTCAATATTCCTTATTTATAAAGGGCAATGAAAATTAGTCTTGCTAAGGAGACATAAGCAGTGGTTTGAGCAAATTATTTATACTTCCACTTTTTAATTAATAAGAGACTTTTAAAGAGTCTATTTGAATGCTCGAGTATAGCTTCAGGCCTTTTACTTGAGTCGTTCAAATTTTATGTTGATAGTTTACCATGCTCAAAGGGGAACAAATACGTGGGTGCGTAATATATTTCTCACTTATTCATTAAGCCACGACTTCAGGCGTATGCTTATATTCAAGGCTAGAAAAAATCTTTCCTTGTAAAAATAAAGGAGAGTACTCTTTTAAAGAGTTTAGCGGTATTATGGAAAACTTCTGGTGTCCATATCGGATTATATAGATCATAGATCTTATATATCTGTTTACCGCAAAGTGTGCATCTTTTATAAAGATAGCAATTATAATTTTCGCATAAACCATCGTATTTATTTTATTAGGGAGAGAGAGCGTTGACTTTTGGTTTGATTTTGAACTTCAGGTTCATTTTGTCAAAGTGGATATGATATTAAACTTTTTGAAATCATTATTGTCTTATTGTCATAAATATCGTCATATCATGTGCCCATCATACATATAATGTAAAGCTTTTTAAACTAAAGATTATGTTCAATTGAAATGAAACAAGTATGATGTACACATGCTATTTATATGCTGCAGGCATTTTAAAAAAAACTTATCGCAGGTATATAGTCTAGCAATAGGCGTTGAACTATATTTAAGTGATTTTAGCATGCTTTTTGACAGTTTCATTGTAACATTAACATGGTATTAAAATAATTAACATCCACGCAATTAATGCATAAGCATTGAAAACTAAAATGACTTAGGACTATGTGGATCAGCCAGCCGACACCGAAATAAAAAAAGGTACAGTCCGAAGTTACATCAAAGATAGCATGAAAGAATAGAATACAACTCGGGAACTTCAGAGAGAAGCCCATATCTTCATTGTGCGTACGCCTTCATCTCCTTTTTGGTGTCATTCGGTCTTCTTTTTACATTTATATCCCCACTTACAATTTTCTCTCAAAAAAAGAAAAATTGCAGGAAATTAAAAAGTGTCGGAAACCTGGCCGATCCCTAAAAACATAGCCTAATTTTCACATCCACGCAGATAATATATTTGAAACATACAACCACGCAGATAATCAATCACATGCATGTACAGATTAATTTAAATAATCGAACGTGTGTGACGTGCAAAAATTTATTTTGAAAACTTTTACCTTTTGATCCATATTTTAATGTTTTGTTTACTGCTTAAAAACCCTTTAAAGTTTCTTTTAATTATTTTGGGCTTTTTAGGGCCAAAAATAAAAGAAGAAAAATTATTTATGTAAATGGGCTAATTTTCTGGCCTTTTGGGCCATGAAAACAACCCATTAGGGTTAATCTGGGCCTCCCCCGAAAAGTTTGCCCGTTTAGGGTTAGGGTTTAGGAAAACCCTAGGGGGGCCCGCGGCGTGTCGCCGCGACGGCTAGCCGCGCAGGATGCGGCCGCCGTGGCGGCGATGGGCCGCGGCTGCAGGCCGCGGCACGGGGGCCGCGGCGTGAAAATCGCGCCGGTGGCGCTTGTAAAGCGCCGCCGTTTCGCCCTATGGGCGTGCGGATTTTTGGATCAAAGGTTGGGGGTAAAAAAACGGATTTTTCGAGTATTCGGATCGCTAAAAAACAGATTTTCTTTGTTTTAGGCATGCAGATCTAAAAAAATGGATTTTTACCATGTTTTTAAACTTTTTGATCCTAAAACATGCAGATCTAACGTGAAAAGCAAGTTTAGATCTAAAATTTTTTGATTTTTACCTCTAAATTCAACAAAGGAATCTAGTCGACAGTTGGTGAAGGATGCCCTTTTCGCTCCCCGTTGAGAAGATTACGATCTTCTTGAATATGAGCGATTGATGGATCTCCTTCCCCGCGAGCCGCCGTTTCCTCTTACGAGCGTGATCGTGCTGATAACGTGTTATGAACGAGAAACAGATTTGGAGAAGGGTTGAGGCTAGGAAACCCCTAGCCTCCTTTATATAGTATTCATAATGGGTACTCATGTGGGTGGATACCCAATAGGCCCAATGGGTCCTATTCATAACAGATCCATATTTTTAATGTTTTATTTTCCGCGTTAACCCTTTTTATAAACTTTAAAATTTCTTTAATTATTTTGGGCTTTTGGGGCCAAAAATAAAAAAGGAAAAATTAAGGGTAAATGGGTTAATTTTCAGGCTTTTTGGGCCATGAAAACAACCCATTAGGGTTAATTGGGCCTCCCCTAAAAAATTGGACCGTTAAGGGTTAGGGTTTCCGAAAAAACCCTAGGGGGGCCCGCGCGGCGTGCCGCCACGACGGCTGGCCGTAGCTACGGGCCATGGCCGCCGTGGCGGCGGGTCGCGGCTACTGCAGGCCGCGGCCGATGGCCACGGCGCATACCGCCGGCGGCGCTTGTGGAGCGCCGCCGTTTTGCCCTTCGGGCGTGCGGGGGTATGGATCAAGGTTGGGAGTAAAAAACTGATTTTTCAAGCATTTAGATCTCTAAAAAACTGATTTTTATTGTTTTTAGACATACAGATCTAAATAAAATTGTGATTTTTACCGTGTTTTCAAACTTTTTGATCTTAAAACATGCAGATCTACGGGAAACACAAGTTTAGATCTAAAAAATTTTGAGATTTACCTATAGATTCGAAAAAGGAATCTAGACGACGGTTGGTGAAGGATGCCATTTTCGCTCCCCGTTGAGAAGATTACGATCTTCTTAAAACTGAACAGTTGATAGATCTTCTTCCTCGAGCGTCGCCGCCTTTTCCAACGAGCGTGATCGTGCTGATAACGTGTTGTGAACGAGAAACAGGTTTGGAGAAGGTTGAGGATAGGAAACCCCTAGCCTCCTTTATATAGTATTCATAATGGTTACTCATGTGGGTGGATACCCAATAGGCCCAATGGGTCCTATTCATAACAGATATTTAAATTACAAACCATTGAACTTTTTAGAAACACTGGACGAGTAACAAAGTGACAACGTATTAGCGTGGAAAAGGAAAGGACATATAATTTATATAAAGAGAAAAATATGTGTTCATTTGCTAAGAAGTGAATTTTCTTTTCTGGATAGCGTCAAAATACCAGTCTATTTTGTTTTTTGACGCTCGGATCGGATCGGTTCATTTTGGACTTCAAGTTCTAAAACCCGAAACAACTCATTTTCAAATGAATTCAAGCATTTTTACTCATTCATCCACTATTTGTAAGTTTGTTAATCCACTCGTAAATTTAATGGTTTCATAGTGACAGAACTTTTTGTAATGGTTACATGAACAAGCAAACCCTCTTGTGTTGGCTTGAAAATTGGTAGTCTGAAAAAATTGAACGCATCGATCATCGGGGGAAATAAAATGGCTTTGGACGATGTGTAATGAAGAAATTTCCTTTTTGAGAATTGAATTCACTTCATGATAATCGCTTTGTCCTTTGATTAACGGTAAACAAAAAATTATTAATTTTAAAGAGTAAACACGGAGTAAGGTGTCACATTAAAAAAAAATTCTTTGTTAAGGTAATAAAAAATTCATTTTTCACATAATTTTTGGATAAACAATACCCTTAACGTTGATATACATGCCCTTAGATGTAGAAAGACTAGAAACTACATGTGTCCTGATTGGGCCCAAATGTAGAGAGTAGCAGGGGTCAAAGCGAAAGAAGTGTAGGTGTGTGTGAGGATGAGGGGGCAAAAGAAGGAAAAGCGTATGTTTAGCCCGGAGGGTCCCGAGGCCGTCGTCGTGCGGACGCAAATGCGGTGACCAGCC
Source organism: Scilla litardierei (assembly GCA_030789695.1). NCBI lineage: Eukaryota > Viridiplantae > Streptophyta > Magnoliopsida > Asparagales > Asparagaceae > Scilla > Scilla litardierei. Next base: position 8,302,694 of record CM061137.1, on the reverse strand, counting down.
AGTGCACATAGTGGACGGGGATCGGAAAAAAACTCCGGGGATAAGCGGGGTCAAAGCGAAAAAAGTGTGGGTGTGTGAGAGGAACGTCGGGGGCAAAAGAAGGAAATGCATGGACTAAAACGCAAAAAACTCGGGTGCAAAGTGAGAAAAAAGCGATGGCAAACCCATAAATAGGTGGAATATGACGAGTTTTTGTGTTTTATGAAAAAAGAATGACAAGCTTGCAAATAAGAGAAATATGGTGGGCTTTTATTTGGGAATATATCAAAACACTCAACTCCACCCTCCGGTCTCTCAAACACTATGCCCTGACCGGATAAATGGATGCCACAAGTGACAAACACCTTCGTGTGATATTCTTATTGTTTACACAGGTATCAGATTGTCGAATGTTACAATTTTTGGATAATCAATGGATGCACATAGCACGCAGAAAACTGAAAGAAGCTGAAACTCTCATTCCACCGCATCTTCACCAGGCCTAAGCAAGATTCCTAGTTGTATTCCTGCGTTGGGTTCCCCTTCGTATTATCTTCTTCGTGCTTACCAAGTGTTTGACAAAATGTCTTAGCGCGATTACCAGGCTGCAAACTTGGTCCAAGGCCCCAACCCCGTTCGACGTCGGGCACCATGGAAGCAACGAGAGTATTCGCATCTTCGAATCTTTGCTTGTGCAACTCATATGTTGCGATCTTAGAAGAACGGCTTGGCTATGATCAGATGCACACAGGGTGTTCGTGTAAATGCCCGTTAGGGCCCAGGCTTCTATTGCTTGATAGACAAGGCAGTTTAACTCAAAAGTTGGGGGGATAAGCTAGGCTAAGGATGACAAGCTGGCCAAGTCGGACTGGGTCAGATTTGACCCAGCCCTTTTAGTTATGTACCCGAACTCGACCCGGATTGAGGAACACTACTATTCCTAGTGTTTTCTATTGTAACTCGAGTCAACCAAATTCTAACATGAGAGCCTGAGAAGCAGAATGGATGGGCCGACGAGGAATCTAAGTATGCATGCATGATAAGGCATTGGTGGTTGTTGACGGGATGGGTTCCGCCAAATTGAAGGTGTAGCTGACGTGGATTCTTCTATTGAGGTAGAGCCTCGTCAGCTGATGAAGTTGGACCCTCGCTTGGTGGAATCGGAGTCGATGAAGATTGAGCAGCGTGTGCTGAGAGCGTCGGGCTGGAGCTCGATCGCTCGGTCGATTAGGACGACCGTTCGACTTTTTGGCTGGGTCGAACCACGAGCTTCTTACACCACAGAAATAGTCATGGAGGTCGGATCTGGGTTCCGACCCAAATCCCCTTCAATGCTTAAGTTAGTTCAGGACTTAAGAAAGGCTCGGGGCTGTCGAGATCAACTCACGGATGCTCGCCTCGAGTCAGTCACCTCAAGCTAATTTAGAAGAAGAAATATAAGAGAATGAAGAGTAAAATGTCACAGTATTGGGTATCTCGTACCTTGAGAGTCCGTCCTTCTTCTGTTTGTCTCTTCTATACTTGTAAACTGAAGTGTCTGTTCAGTGACGTTTGAGAAATAACAGTCGCCAATTATGGTAGCACGATTATTCCTCATAAATAGCCATAACTGTTGTCCACTCCTCCCGCCATTTATGAGCCCATTATCAACTGCCTCCTCAAGCAATGGAAGCTCAACGGGCAAATGGCATGTGGGTTTTGATCGGATTAACAATTAATATCCTTTGCGGGCCTCGTGGGCTTAATCGGCCCCGATGCTCTCTTTATAGGCTTCTTGGCGACTAACTTCTCCCTTCCTCGAGTGTCTGCCCAAAGATCTAACAATGGCCCCGTCATGTGGGCTCAGATGATTAGCTCGTTGAGGTCAAGTGTTGTGATATCTCATTAATGGGGCACGACAGTCAAGGCGGTAGTATTTGAGTTTAAGCGCAAAAAATTCCACTCTTCTGGTTCGGGCGTTGCGTCGATTCGAAATCCAAGATACGGGCATGCTCGGATCGTCGACGCGTGTCCCTTGATGACAAAATTAACTTCGATCATCGGTAGACATACCTTTACCTTGATAAGGTAGTTCTGGAGAGAGAAAGACTTCGTCGTCTTTGGCATTCTCAAATTGAACTTCAATCTCTAGCGATGGCTTCCTCCTATGCTCGTGCCTCTGCTGGAACCTCGGCTTCCGTCCATTGAAAAGATAAAGGGGAGGCTGTTGCACCTTATCTAGTTTCTGGCCAAGCCTCTCAAGTGGGGCTGATCAGATCCCTGATTTTCAAAAAAGATATGTGCGGTGCGATTACTAGGTTAGATTGCCACATGCAGAGGAGAGTGTTCATCTTCCCGGCGATCGCGAAGTTGGGGTTTATGTCAAAGCCTTTCAACATGTGCATTGATTTCCCATGCACCCCTTCATGATGTGTGTATTGAAGACATTGGGTCTTTCCCTTTGTCAAGTGGTACTGAATGCAGTGGGCATCTTGGTCAGCTTCATAGCGATGTGCGTGCTGAACGGAGTTGAACCATCTATGAGCTTGTTCAACTTCTTCTTTAGAGTACCCCCTCTTCAGTCTCAGAGTTGGTATCTGATCACCGCTCGTCGCAACAGGGAGTTGTTTAATGATCTTCCTACCTCGAACCCAAAATGGAAAGACCAATTTGTGTTTGTGGTTATTTCGGGCGAAGCAAGTTTCGTCACCCCGATGGAGAGATCCCGAGCTTGCCATGAATAAAGATAAGCTCCTTTCTAAAGAGGAAGAGAAAGTTGCAAATCTTCTGCTAAGGTTGCCGGAGGGGCGTAGATCGATAAAATGGCTTTGTCCGACCAGATGCTGGGCAAAACTGTGTGGACGAGAGGTCAGATCTCTCGCTCGCCCTTAGCTTCTTCTTCTTCTTCTTCTTCTTCTTGAATTTTGCCTTGTCTTTGTAGGTATGGTCGCACTGGAGTGTTGGATCCTGTGGATGACAAACAACACTAGAAGATGTGGTTGAATAGTGTTGTACAATTAATAAACTTTTTCGATGTTGGTTGTAACACAATTTTATCCCTTCCAATGGTGCCTAAGAAACCAAGTAGAGTGATCTACGCTTGGTTCTTAATCAACACGTTAATATAAAAAGATAAGCAAATAAGATTACACACAAGTAGATCTTTACACAGAGGAATTAAAAGAATGATCTTTGCAATTATATAAATGAAGAATTGCAAGGGTAGTAATATAGACAAGTGAATAAAAATGCTTGTACAAAGAATATTGACAATCACAGAAAAGCAAACGCAGAGACAATCGATTTTTGTCCCGGTTCTTCGCAACCCGGGTACGCCCAGTCTCTGACCAATCCAGTACGAGATTTAATCCACTATTGCCTTGGCAATACAATTACCTAATTTCACTTGTTTAGGATTTTCAACGACCCAGCCTTAACTAGGATTTTCCAACCACCTAGACTTGACTAGGATTTACACCGTCCCTTATCACAAAGGGGAATCCACAAAGAAACAAAGTTCCAATTCACCACAATATTGGTGGCGATTGGTTTACACCCGAAATTCTATTGTCAAGTTAAATATTGCAATTGTTCGTTAAGTGGCTAAAAGAATTTTAAATGGATTTTTAGATCACACAAAGAATATGAAATGATTCGTTTTGATGTAGATCTCTGGTTTTCAAAAATCCTTTCAAGAATGAAAAATAAAGAATATGGATTTTGAAAAAAAATTAAAAATAGCCAAAATAAAAAAATGGATCCAATAAAAATCAGAGTTGGAACTTTGAGATCAAAAAATAGAAACAGAAATTGGCTATAGCAATGAGAGCGATGAGTTCTTACGAAAAGAATTTTAGCTCAAGAAATAATAGAGAGATGTGGTCTTTTAGAAATGATCTCAAGGGCTCTATTTATAGAGTTTCAGAGGAGATTCAAATTTCAAAACGTTTGACTTTTAGTCCAATCAAAAACAGAAAGTAGAGTGAAATCAGGAAATCAAAATGCAGAAGAAATCGACAGCTGGTAGTCGACTCCCTATTGAGGTAGTCGACTCCCAGAGAATTTCATTGAAAATTCTGCTCTCAGCTGGTAGTCGACTCCCTCCTTTGGTAGTCGACTCCCAGAGCATTTTTCGCTGAAACTCGGCAAGGAAGAATGTCTAATCAACTCCTGGGTGTTTGGAGATTGACTACTAAGATTTAGATCAGCTAACAAATGCTCTCTGGAGTTTAAAAACATTTAAAACATTTTTGCTTCGAAATCATTTTTGTGTGTGTGTGCAATATTATTTGGCTTTAACATAATCATAAAGAAACTAACTCACACACTAGACTAAGACGAGACCTTCAGGAAGACGATCAGATGTTTGAAGTAGATGCACGCTTCTCTTGAATTTGAGCTCCTCTTTCATTAAGTTTGAACACTTGCATGAGCTGAAAGAACTAAAGATCTATATTAATGTATTCAAGCCAAATAATACAGATCTAGATTAATGTATTCAAGCCAAATAATACAGATCTAGATATACCATGCTGAATCTTAAAACGTTACTGTCTCTGTTTAGCGGAAGCGTACCTGAGTCCATCGCTAATAGTCTGAAAGCGATCCTGACGATAACGAAGCGGATGATCTTCCAGAACAGCATGAATCCACCGTTGGAGAAATCCTTTGGCTTTCTCCCGGTTTCTCTCCTAGCGACGGGGCGTAGAGAAGACGGCTAACTTATTCGTGTGCTCGGTGATCATGACAGCATATATATATGCTAGCTCCTTAACCCTAGGGTTTCCAATTCGGCCCATCGACGAATTGAAGCCCAATAGTCGCCACACATAAAGGCTCACAACCTATATGACTCATTTAAGCCCACTTAACTTAATAAATGAGATCACTTATACATTGGGCTTTAATATGACAGTGTAGCACCATATAATTATTTATCGCATATAAGCCCAATGTTGGATTAAGATCCAACTTAGTTGGATAAGTTCCAACAATCTCCCACTTGGGCTATATGCTAAACTTTATAATTATATTTCATTGTGCATACAACCAAATAAGATCTTAACTTACTGTCATTTCTTTAATGATTCAAAAACAATCCGGTCCATCAATTAGATTAGCAAGGGATCAAAGAGATCTTCGCCGCAGCAATTGCAGCTCGACCCATCAATGGTCACCGTGTTAATACAAAAGAATGACATGGATTATGAAGTGGATGTGTAGCATGAAAATTACATGTAATGTGATCTAACATGTCTATTTCCATCTGATCCTACTTAATCCTTAATGAGATCATAAACATACCAAAATCGAAGTGAAGACGAACCAAAACTTATTTCTGATCAGAAAATAACCTCAAGCTTAAGCCGGAGACTTAATTTTGTCTATCATATGAGCACCCAAAAGAACAAACTCCCACAAAACTGAATGTTCTTAATGAAATGACATCCATATGAGTAGCGAGCTCATAAAACCTTTTGGATGACATTCCCTTGGTATAACGGATCCATAATTACACGGTTTGTTCTGATGTGCTCTTAGACAATTATACACTCCGAATTATTAATCAACAATCTAGGAACTTGATCTCCGAATAACTAAACTTTGTCGAGTTCATGTTGTTGCTGGAATATAAAACTGCAGACTTTATTGTCAATACATAAACTGTGTGGTGTTTTAATACTATCCCTGATTTGCAGCATAATGACAAAATATGCAGATATATTTCATGATTTGGATGTCACGTAATATGATATGAAATCTAAAGCCATGTCAGAAGAGACTATATAAAATGGACTATTTAGATCTCTTCTAGTAGATGGCACCTAACTTAGATTTTTCATACATTCTTTGCATCCAATAAATGATCAGAGTCAGTATACCAGAATGATCTCAAACCTTTTTGAGTACTAATCCTTGAACATGTAACCCCTTTTGTTCTCCATAAATACCGTAAGACACATTTAGCTGCTGTCAAATGGTCTACTCCTGAACTTAACAATCTGCCTAATATACCTGTAATATATGCAACAACTAAATGCATATAAGCCTGAGCATATTTTAGACTCCCTATTGGTGAGATATAGTGAATCTTCTGAAGATTATTCTTGGGACAATTTTTGAGACTAAACTTGTCTCCCACAGAACTTAACATACATTATCACATAGATATTATAGAAATCACATACTCCCACAGAACTTAAGATATACAACATCATCAAACATCATCTCAAAACCGAACGAGGTGATCACTTAATGAAATTTAATATAGCATTAACGATATTGAAATGCTCTACTAATGCCATTATAAACCTTACAGAGTTTTTCATGAAAACTGAATAGAAAGTCTCTTTACAATTAATGTATTCTTTTCTGTATAAAGTCTTTGAGTGATATGCTTTAAATCTTTTCTTAATACCCTTTTGAATTCCTTTTGATTATAAAAAACTATTTACAATCAATAGGTTCAAACCTTATGGCAATGAAAAAAAGATTTTAAGTACCATTCAAAGACTTTCTTAATTAATGCATTAATCCATTTTAGAGAAGTAGAACTTGTATGACTTGATATAAGTCGAACTTCCATCATCCTTATGTCAACAGTGAACTTGTCATCTCTTTAATGGATTTCCTGAATGGCAATTAGTGCTTTGAGTTGCTAGAGTTTGTCCTTATGAACAATTTCCCGAATGGGAGGAATTGCAATATTGTCTTGAATTTATTGTGTCTTGAACAATGTCAAAAATACCATCCTGAACAATGCCAACAACACCTGTGGGAATATAATCCTCTTCAAGAATAATGTCACTAACTAACTTTCCACCTTAAACTCAGCATCCTCAAATATGTGTGCATTTCCTAATTCGTAAATTAACTTAATAGTGGGATTATGTAAACTCATACAAATATCACTATTTAAACTATTCAACAAAAACTAGAAAATCATTAGCATTAAGTCCGGTTTCTTTATTAGGCTTATAAAACCTTAAATTAGTTGGACATCCAAACATGCAAGTGATTTAAGTACATTTGTTGAAATTTTATTAAGGCTATAACCTGCAATCAAAATAACTGAATTCTAAATTGTTAATTCTTTCTTTATAACAATGTACTTAAATTGCAGGAATTTTATAAATAAAGCAACATTTCCAAATAAATGAAGATTATAATGATCTTTTAAAGAACCAGAATAAACTAATTTTGAATCATGAGACAACCAAATTTTCCATGCATAATTGAAAAATAACCACCGAATTTGTTCAAAAATAGAAATAGAAATCCAAATTCCGTTGAAACGGTACATAATAGTCTCATAAAATTCAAATACAATCTAGCCTTTAAAAGAAATAATCTAAATTTAATTTGCTTCTACTTGAACCATCTTGCCATTGCCCATATTGATGTATCTTTCACCATCATTTGGCTCTTGGCATCGTATGCAATCCTGCATAGACACAATGATGTGAATGGTTATACCAGGATCTTTACATCACGTGTCTATAAGTACCATAGTTTGCAGGAAAAGAAATTAACTTAGAATTAAACCAAATTAAAGAAACATACCCTTTTTAGCACACTAAGCGTGATAATTTATGCAATTCTTCTTTACATGCCCTTCAGCTCCACAAAAGAAACAACCATTACCTTCTGAACTTTTCTGTTCCCTTTTGTTGTATCTTTTGAGAAGCTGTAACTGCAGCTTCAGTATCCTTCTTCCTTTTGTTGAAGGTGGAGGTCAAGTGAGTGATTTCTGTCATTCCTTGCTTAAGCCTTTCATCTTCCTTTACACAGTATGAGATGAGCTCATCTAGAGACCAAGTCTCATCCTTCAAATTGTAGCTTATCTTAAACTGGTTAAACTGTGATGGAAGAGATATCAAAACAAAATGCACTAGCAGAGCCTCAGAGAGGTTTAGCTTAAGTGCTTTCAACCTTGAAGCAAAATTAGACATCTTCATATGTGCTCCATGCTGTTTCCTTTACCTTCATATTTCATTGAAGTTAGGTTTGTCAAGAGTGTACTAATCTCACTCTTTTCATTCTTGACAAACTTATTTTCAAGCTCAATAAGGAACCAATTAGCTGTGGAAATTTTCTCTGAAATAGAGCCCCTGAGATATTCTGGAATGGCATTTTTCACAAGCATTAGGTACATGCGATTTGATCTCTTCCACTCTTCCATCTCCCTCTTTTCATCAGAGGTACTCTCATCATGAGTGGTGGAGGACTATGAGTCCTTAGTGCCAGATCAAGATCCACGACTTCGAGGATTATCAAAAGATTCTCCTTCCATGCCTTGAAGTTAGTGCCATTAAGTACTGGAATAGATTTGAGGTTGGCAGAAAAATTTTCAGGAATAATAGCTGGAAAAGAGAACAAGAAAACAATTGTAACATGTTCATATGAGTATTAAACAAAACAACACCAAATTCTAATTAATGTTATTTTTCCATCTCAAGACATCCCCCACTAGCCCAACATTTATCTTTGGATAATCTATTGACTAGTTATTGACATCTTGTTGTAGCAATCAGACAATGACTATAATAACATGCCAAAAATAAAACTTTCTTTGGGCCGAATTAAATTTGCATGCATTCAACTCACTAATCATCATCTTGTCTATTGCCACAGGTGCACATAAAATGATATAGAACGGTAATCTTCCTTTGGGACGATTTAACATTCTTACGAAATCATGGGCACATGAAATTCTTTTTATATTTATGAACTGAAATAATGCAAAACAACAGAGCTCGCTTTGGCGAGATGATGATTGCACGAAGTCATTTCAAAAAATATATACCTTTGCAAAATTTGAATCTATATCGCAATTTAATACATGAATTTATACTTTAAGTTTAAATATTCAAGTCCACTTTTATTCAAAAATCAAATTTAAGGCAACCAAAATTTTCATACAAAAGTATGTATTTAACTTGTTATATTTCGAGATTAAAAACAATTTTCACAATAAACCCCACTTTGATACATTGATGATCCAACTAATCTCTATTCGAAATATATATAATTAATTGTGCCAAAAATTTGAATCTGAAACTAAACTGAATTTATCACAAAAATGATATCTTTTAGTGGAAATATATATAAGAACCTTTTATTCAACCTTTTAAAGCATTATTTTGAGTTAAATAAAATCCATAGTTTCAACACAAATTTTTTTCTTTACAGTGGGGTATATAGGTCTACTAATGTGTATATGAACATACATAGAAAGTTATACACACACCCCCCAATCCCATTTTATATATAACTTTAAAATGTGTCAAATTTCCTTAAGGCCATTTACTTGATGGTTAGTGCACAAGATTCCTTAAGGCCTTTTAAACTTATCCTTGAGGAGAAATATATGTTAAAGCCTTTTATTTGCTCCCGAAGAAAGCACTTGAATTTTGTGTCTTAAATTAAATTCAAATTTAGGCAAACTGAATTTTCATACTAATGTATGAAGTCATCTTGTTATATATCGAAATATATATATTGTTTTATGCCATAAACTTCGAGTTTAATTTATTTTAGCACAATCAACACAAAATTTATCTTTGAGGAGAAATATGCATTAAAGCGTCTTATTTCCTCCTTCAATCCATTCTAAATTCAATATTGGGCAACCAATCATACAACGTCTGTATTTAACCATTTACATTTCGAAATAATAATAATTTAACTGTAGAGCCCACTTTGGTGGGGTCTCGTAATAATTAAAATTATTTCGAAACGTATAAATAAAATAAAGAATGCCTAAAAGAATTAAAATGGAACGAATATAATTTAACACACAAAATTGGGCCTAAAGGAAACATATATGCACATAACCATTTATTTCCTCAATTAACGAATTTAAATTCAAAATTTAGGCACTAAATTTACATACAAAGTATGTCCGTAGCTTTTTATATATCGAAATAAAAGCAATTGCTACGATCGAGCCCACTTTGGTGGGTTGTCGTTTTAATTAGAATTATTTCGAGATAAATATAATTAACGTCTAAAACTAAATTTAAAATTTAAACTGAATTTTAACACAAATTTATCCCTAATGGAAATATATAAATTGACTTTTTATTTCCTCCTTAACTTGTGTTAAAATATCCCAAAACAGGCCCAAATTTGTGTCCAAATAGACTAAAAGAAGCCCATAGTCAAGCCAAATAACCCAAAGGGCCCAAAACAGGCCCACTATAAATAGCCCAGCCCTCCTCCCTTTAAAAAACAATTTTTTTGAAAAAACACACAGAAAATTGATGTGGGCCGGCCCAAGGGAGGACCGGCCCACACACCTTGGCTGCAAATGCGCGCAGGGGAAACTTAGGGTTAGGGTTTGTACGGGGGGCGGCCGCCGCCGCTGCCCCCTTCCTTGCCGTCGGGCGCCTGCAGGGGGCCGGCGCCCGGGTTTCTGACGGGGGGGCGGCTGGGCGCCGCCCCCCCCAAATGCTCGATGGGGGCAGCAGGGTGCCGCCCCCTGATGAACCGCGGTAGGCCCCAGATCGGGGCCTGCTCTGCTCCGACGGGGGGCGGCTGGGCCGCCCCCTTTTCACCTGAACGGGGGCGGCGGATGCCGTCCCCTCAGATCCCGACGGGGGGCGGCAAGGGCACCGCCCCATTTGATACTGACGGGGGCGGCGGGGTGCCGCCCCCTGATCCCATCCGCCGCCCCCTCTGATCCGCGACAGGCGCCGGTGGATGCCGGCGCTTGTTCACCTAACGGGGGCAGCAGAGCCGCCCCCTTGGTCTGCGTTGGGCAGCGGCCGGTGGGCCGCCCCCAGATCTAAGTTCTTTTTAACAGGAAAAATAGATTAAAACCCCATAAAACCTGATCTGAATCATTCAAAAGCATACAAACAATTGGATCCGAAAATATGATCAAATACATAGTAAAATCATATTTTTATCATATCTACGTATGAGCAGGTAAAATCATAAGATCCAATCATGCAAGCATGTCAGCTCTGATACCATTTGAAAGAACTAAAGATCTAGATTAATGTATTCAAGCCAAATAATACAGATCTAGATATACCATGCTGAATCTTAAAACATTACCTTCTCTGTTTAGCAAAAGCATACCTGGGTCCATCGCTAATAGTCTGAAATAGATCCTGACGATAACGAAGCAGATGATATTCCAGAATAGCATGAATCCACCGTTGGAGAAATCCTTTGGCTTTCTCCCGGTTTCTCTCCTAGCGAAGGGGCGTAGAAAAGACGGCTAACTTGTTCGTGTGCTTCGGGGATCATGATCGCATATATATATATGCTAGCCTTCTTAGCCCTATGGTTTCCAATTCGGCCCATCAACGAATTGAAGCCCAATAGTCGCCACATATAAAGCCCACAACCTATATGACTCATTTAAGCCCACTTAACTTAATAAATGAGATCACTTATACATTGGGCTTTAATATGACAGTGTAGCACCATATAATTATTTATCGCATATAAGCCCAATGTTGGATTAAGATCCAACTTAGTTAGATAAGTTCCAACATGAGCTTCATCATTGAACTATACTTGTGCTTGACGTAGAGCTTGCAAATTCGTCTCCGTCTTCTGAGTGTGGTTGAGCTTCTTCGGAGTATGTATAAAGCTATCGATCGCACAACATGCACACTTTAGGTATAGTGTAATTAGTACACTAACTTTATTTGGTGTGTTCATCATCAAAACCACTTTGGGGTGTGATTCGATTTCACATCACTCTCCCCCTTTTTGATGATGACACACAAATGAAAAATAAGATGAATAAATGAATATTAGCTCAATAAAATACTAAGTAAGATAGCTTACTCCACCTACTTAGATGAGGTACTCCCCCTGCATCAAAGTTGGTTAGCATAACAAGATATTCATTCTCATCTCTTTTTTGCAATTACTCTTTTTCTTCCCCTTGTCATCAATCAAAAAGATGACAAAAAAATAATATTTTGAACATAGATAGTTAAGTTTATCCAACAAACAAAGCACACATTAAGAGTAGGAGAGACTGAAAATTTTCCAAATACTTCAAAATAATTCAAGATAATTTTTCTGCAAAATAAAGTTAGTAGATATATGACATGAATAATATACTAATAATTCAAAGCATGTCATACCATAAGCATAAGTTCGAATTGTCACACCACAATAAGAGTTATTACAGACCAAGAACATTGTTTTCAAAAACCATTGTTTTTAAAACCAAATAATTCAAACGAGTTCAAGCTGTTCCTCCGTTCTTCTTCTCCTTCTTCAGTTCCTTGATCTCATCAAGGATCAACATCAGAGTCTTTTCGGTCATTTCATTGCTTGATGCCACAAAGTCTTTAAGATCATCCACCTTCTGGTTGAGTTCTTCAAATCCCTTTTCTTGAGAAATCTTTAATTTCCGAAACTTCTTCAAGAGCATCTCTTGAAGTTCGGTGATGTATTCAGGCACATCCTCATGTGGCGCTTCTTCTTCTTCTTCACTATCATTCTCTTCTTCATCTGAATCAATAACAACAGGTTTCTTACCTTTCCTCCTTAAGGTTGAGCTAGCTTCTCCGACTAGCTTCTCTTCTGGAACATTTTGATCGATGTCTTTGTGAAGACCCATTCGGCCGAGTGCATGTACATCAAACACACAGGCAGGTTCTAGAACCTCGGTTTCATTATCCAAAAGAATGTCATATGCATTGAAGAGGATGGTGAGAAAGTGACCATGAGCTAGTGGAGATGCAATTCTATTTGAAGCAGTAGATGATAGAATTGAGTCCATGATAACTCTAGACCAATTGACTTGAATATTTCCAAGCATAGCATAGATACACTTGGCCTGTTTCTCAGACAGAACAGAATGATTGCCAGACTTTGGGTTATATTGTATGATAAAACATTTGCCAGAATTCTACCGGGATAACGAAGATCCCCACACGATAGTTTAGTTAAGAAGAGTTTTACATGCAAATGCATTTTATCCAATGTGTCCCCATCGGTCATTTCGATCGCATCAAGCAGTTTTCCTGTAAAAGGAATTCCTAGGGCATGTCCTAATGATTTGACGGTAATAGCCAGCTTGGTGTCTAAGACTTTGGTGATGAAACGAAATTTAGCAAGATTAAAGTCGATATTAGCATAGAACAAGTAGACAAGTCTAGGATAGCAAAAGTACATGTTATCAGATGAAAACAGATTAGATAGGTTCTGAAACTTTAAAATGATATCAATACCATAATTTTCAACGTCCTCGATCTTGAAAAATCTTTCATGAAGAATTTGCCTTTTTGATATGTTGAGAAATTTCTCAAAACTAGTAGATTTGAAAAGATACGGTTCAATGATCTCTTTCTCTGTAAGAGTAGATTCATTGATTGCCTTTCTCTTCTTAGCAATAGTTCTTTTGAGAGGCATTATTAGATAGTAAATTAGAATTCTAGAACTAGATATGCAAGATTTCAAAGTAGTAAGATGGAGTAATCAAGAGGTTTAAGAACAATTATACCTTGAAATGATGTTTCTCTTTAGAAAGATGATGAGAAATGAAGATTCCTACCAAGAGAGATCAAGAGCTCAAAACAATTTCAAAGAGATGAGGCAAGGCTGGTAGTCGGCTACCTTAGGGTTTGGGCTTGGGATTTTTATGCTTTGGATGAAAAGAAGTGATGATGTGTGGCCATTAGATCAAGGGAATGAAGGGTTGAGATCTATTTTCTTAATGAGTTTAAGTCATTCTTTGGATATGAACCCAATAAGTTCAATGAAACCCAATATGAGTTAAAAAAATTAGAAAACAAACACAGATTTTCGCAACATCACTCTGGTAGTCGACTCCCTATGGGTGGTAGTTGACTCCGTGCTGGGTTGAGTTGTTTTCTCATCCAGAGGGGTTTGACATACTGGTTTGAGTGTTTGACAGAAAATCTTTCACAAGAAAACATAATAAACATTTATAAGCATTTATATGAAGCAAAAAAATAAACATTTTAAATATTCATATAATTAAGTTTTGCGAAGCAATTCAATTTTCATCGCAAAACGTTGATATGACTTTGTTCCACCTCCTTGGTTTAGAGCACCTGAAAATATGATCGTTTATGGTACTCTTTATTCATTGAGTCCAAGAGGTTAGCCTTTATGAAACCAAACCCAATAAGGGTTAGTTCCTTCATTAGAAACATATTTGTAATCTTTATTCAAATGAACTTTCTGAAAGAAATTAATTGCGTACCTTTTTTGCTTTTGATCCGTTAGATTTTTTGTTATCCATATGCTTCGAAAATTTTGGTTAGTATGATGCATCCTAGTATGCTTAACTCTTTTCTTGGTATGATTAGAATCATAGCCAAGTCCGGTCTTGCTAGATGATGCTTTTTGACTATTTATTAAGCTATCTAACTTCCCCTTTCCTTTATTGAAATTTTCAACAATCTTCATCGTAGAATCGTATTTTCTTTAACAGATACGAGAAGATTAACCAAACTTTCAATTTTCACCTTCATGGATAGAATGTCCTTTTTTAAAAAATCATTCTTTTCTTTTAAAACAATATTTTCTTTAATAAGCTCTTCTTTTTCTTTAGTATCTCTTTTAACTACTTTAAGAGTTCTTCTATGTTCTTTGACGAGCTTTTCATGCATTGAGCACATCTCCTTATATGCTCATCTATAGTCCATGTCTTCATCATCGCTTGATGATAAATAACTATTGCTAGATGATGAGCCATGCAACGAACTTACCTTTGATGACGTGGAGGCTAAGAAACACATATGGGCTGTTTCTCTTCTCTCGTCTTTATCATCTGATGAAGATTCGTCTGAAGTAAAATCATCGCTTTGATCGAAAGCCGCATAAGCTTCCTTCCTTGGTCATCGAAGTTTGTTCCTTCTATCGCTCCTTCTTTCATTGTTCTCTCTATTCTTTGGAGTCTCGGTTGTTCTTCTCCAATGGACAGTCTCTTTTCACGTGCCCTTGTTTATTGCAACCAAAACAGATAATACTATTAGTAGGACGAAATGAGCATTTACCATACTTACTTGTAATAAAATCTTTGAATTTCTTTGAGATGAAAGCATTGTGGTCTTCTTTGTCAGTATTATCGGAGTCTTCTGTTGAGTATTGGACTCTCCACCTTGATTTTGATGATGATCAAACACAAATCATTGTGACTAACTCCTGTGATTGTAGTTAGCTAAAAGGTCAAATATTAGATTCAAGAAGATCAAAAGTGACTACACGTGTTGATTCAAGTGGAGGACTTGGTAGATCAACAAAGGTGAAGCATTGGCTTGAAGAACTCAAAGGCTACCTCAAACCTCAAGCCAATGGCATCAACAAATGAATGGAGATTCAATCCAAAGAGAAGATAGGAATGGTTGAGTCAAAAGCTTCGAAGACTATGACGTTGGAGATATTCAATTCATTCAACTAAAAGACTCAAGACCATGAAAAATATGGAGATCATCGCCAAAGTACTTTGTTCATCTCAAACGACGTCCCAAGACTTCCTCAGAACGCGTGATCGTTGAGCCTGAAGCTTCGTTGAAGCTCAAGGAGTATTATTGAAGTCGAGGGATTCAGAATCTCCATGTTGAAGCTTTGAAGACGGTTCGTCATGGTATTTATATTGTCTTCTAGCTTCGGTTTAGTAGAATGTTAAGCCTTGAGTAGTTCTTGCCTAGACATCTTCTTAACTTTCATATCGTATCTCTAGGATTGCCTTAGAAGCGATTAGAAACTTTCCCGAAGCTTATCGCTTATTTTCACGGCTTCGTATTCATCTTAGTTGGTTCAAGTAGAAGAACCAACCGACTAGATGACGATCTAGTCGGTTGGAAATTCTACTTAAACCGACTAGACATCCTAGTTAAACTCAGCCCATTCACTGTTGACCAATTAGTCGGTCCAAGAAGGTTCACTGACTGACTAGATGACGATCTAGTCGGTTGGAAATTCTTCTCAGACCGACTAGTTATCCTAATATATTCAAGACTATTTGTTGACCAATTAGTCGGTCCAAGAAGGTTCACCGACCGACTAAAAGACGATCTAGTCGGTTGGTGTATCTTCTCAGACCGACTAGTTCTCCTTAGTGAAATTTGACTTCTTTACTGTTGACCTTTTAGTCGGTCCAAGAAGGCTCACCGACCGACTAGTTGTCAAACCAGTCGGTTGATGTTTCTTCTTAGACCGACTAGTTCTTCGTCTTCTGGATTTCACTATCTTTGCTGTCAACTTCTTAGTCGGTCCAAGAAGGCTCACCGACCGACTAGATGTCAATCTAGTCGGTTGATGTTTCTTCTTAGACCGACTAGTTCTTCATATCTTGATTTTGATGTCTTCCTTCTAGTCGGTCCAAGAAGGTTCACCAACCGACTAGTTGCAAAACTAATCGGTCAGTGATCCTTCTTAGACCGATTAAGCAGCTTCAGAATAGAGCCGTTGGGGCATTTATTGCCACGATTTTTGTGACCGTTTTCTCTCTTCCCTATATAAGTTTGAGTGATTCAAATCAGGGATCCAAGGCTGAAATTAGACACATTTTCACATCTAATAGAAGAGCCATTCAACTCTATTTCCAAGCTCTCTCTTCTCACAAGAATCTCTCCCTCACTCTTTGAGCACTAATTCCTCAAGAGAGATGCTCATTTCTTGTGAGCTTCTCAAGCTAAGAGCTTGAATCCAAGTCACCATCTTCTCCCTAGCCATCTATTGCTGCTCATCTTGGTGGAGCTAGGGTTTGGTGATCTCATCTTCCTCAAAATCCATTCTTGCCCTATATTGGTAAGTATTTCTCAAGGCATAGGATTTTGTGGTAAGAAGATTTATATTTCATTCTTTATACTTCATATTTGTTGTATACTCATGGTGGTGAGAGGATTGGCTTGATCCCAAGTTGTGAGAGTCACGATTTCGTTTTGCTCTCGGTTTGTGAGAGTTTGCTTAGTCCCAGGTTGTGGGACTAAGGTCTTTGCGTGTTCCCGAGTTGTGGGATACACGGACATCGATTGTAGGTCGATTGCACTTGTGGGGTTTCCGCAAGTGGGCTAAAGGAAATCTCTAGCAGTTTGCTAGAGTATCTGGAGGTGATCCGGGTGTTGCTGGAGTAGGGCACCGGTAACAAGTCGGGGAGACTTGGGTGGCACCGAACCAGGGTGCATTGCTTGTTAGCATTGCATTCTTGCTTGGGTTGTTGTTCATTTCTTGTATTCCGCATTTGTTGGTTAAGTAGGGTTTTATTTGGCGTAAATTCCTTATAATTCTATAAAACGCTATTCACCCCACCTCTAGTGTTTATTCCTCATAGCACAGGGTCACTACATCTTCTTCTTGAGCTTTGAACGCTATGTTCTTTTTCTTTGGCTTCTCCTCTATCTTCTTGTCTTCTTCAAGTTATATTTCATACACCATGAGGTTTTCCATCAGTTCTTCAATGGTGAGATCCTTCACATTGTGAGCTTCTCGAATGGCTGTTGTCTTTCCCTTCCATTCAGGTCTGAGAGATCTTAGTATCTTCATTACCGATCATACTCAGAAAATTTCTTACCTAAACATGCGAGCTCATTAGTGATATTAGTAACACGAGTATTCACATCAGTGATACTCTCTCCTTCCATTTCAAAAGATTCAAATTTAGAGTGTAAAACATTTATACAGGATTCTTTTACCTTTTCGATTCCATTGTGACTTACTTGAAGAGTATGACATATCTGATGTGTCATCTCGCAGTGAGAGACACGATTGAATTCATTACCTGTCACAGCGCAGAATACTGCGTTCATCACTTTGGCATTGAGGTTGGCCTTCTTCTTTTCGTCGACAGATCATTTTCCAGTCTCAACTTTAGTGGGTGTTTTGTATGGATCCTTGGTGACGATCCAGGCTTCAATGTCTATTGACTATAGATGAGTCTTCATGCGTATCTTTCAACTTGCGTAGTTCGTTCCATTGAACAACGGTGGTCGCATGGTGTTGAGTCCTTCATAGTGGAAAGATGTTGATGCCATCGCCTTTCAAGCCTTGCTCTGATACCAAGTGTTGGATCATGTGGATGGCAAACAACACTAGAAGGGGGGTTGAATAGTGTTGTACAATTAATAAACTTTTTGGATGTTGGTTATAACACAATTTTATCCCTTCCAATGTTGCCTAAGAAACTAAGTAGAGTGATCTACGCTTGGTTCTTAATCAACACGTTAATATAAAAAGATAGGCAAATAAGATTACACACAAGTAGACCTTTACACAGAGGAATTAAAAGAATGATCTTTGCAATTATATAAATGAAGAATTACAAGGATAGTAATATAGACAAGTGAATAAAAATGCTTGTACAAAGAATATTGACAATCACATAAAAACAAACGTAAAGACAATCGATTTTTATCCTGGTTTCCGGCAACCCGGGTACGTCCAGTCCCTGACCAATCCGGTATGAGATTTAATCCACTGTTGCCTGACTCGTCTCAAAAGGTGTGAGCGCTACTCCCAAGTGCAGGAGATCAAACAAGTAATAATCTTGGTGAGTCCAGGTATCGTATCCACGTGACAACTGACCAGCTAAACCACGAATTTCAGTTTGTAAAGAGTAATAATACGGTAATAACCAACCACTTAAAGTTATGGTATCGATGGTTTTAAATAATAAAAGAGAATCCTACGATAATAACGGTTGAATTCGATATGTGGTACTAATATGGAGAGTATGTGTTGGTAGTGATTTCTTTAGGGTGTGTGCAATCAATGGTTATTAATATCTTTTCTATGACTCAATGTTTCGTCCGGTTAGGGCACGAGAACGTCGGAAAGTATGGCGATAAAGAGCATGAAATAGTGTCGAAAAGTTAGTCACGTATAACGTTGATTTCATAAAGAAAATAAACACAAATGCCCTCTCGGGTCACGATACATCCTCTCTGATCGCATCACGAATAAGTCCGCAAAGATCATATTCGATTGAAGCATGCCCACGTCTCCGTATAACATACCCAAACAACATATATGTAGAAATCGACAAAATACGTGATTATACAATGCAAATAGGGCGAAAAGATATCAAAATCGATGATTACGACACCCTAACTACATCAACACCAACACATGAAGATTAACCACGCATGGAGAGAATATATTCAGTATTCACAGAGAAATACACCATCAAAACCTCAAAATACGTGAATAATACTTCAATTCTAAGCCAAATACGCAAAATACAAGGCTAAAGATAGGAAAAATGTCACCAATTCTATCCAAATAGCCCCACATCTCCTTCAGATGATAGAACTAGCCTCTGTCCCCAGGGCATCCAAATTTCATGGCGAAATACGGCTCCTAGAGCCTCCGATACGTCAGAATACGCAACCCTATAAAATACGCTTATATAGAGAGTATTGCGGTTTCGAAACCTGCTTCAAATTCGCGCTCGCACCCGCTTATAACCGTCGCAGCAAACCCCGTCCGTCGGATCCATGCGGGATTCGATAGGAGAGCGCCACGTTTGCTTTGAGATTCGCGTGCGTCCGCTAAACAAACGAATTCGGATCGAACTCGGAGTCGCCCATGTCCGTTCGATCAATATCCAACCGCTGCGAAGAGGCCACGTCGCCCCAAATCTTTTGAATCTGAGTACGCTCTGCTGCGCATCTCGACTGTTCGTTCGAGCGGCCAACTCCAGAGATCGCGCCATGTAGCGTCAGGAGCCGCTCCGCGTCGTTGGGTTTCGTTGCGCTGCCGATCGTTGGATTTTGATCCAACGGTGATGATTCAGCCGCGTCGCCGCCCACTGTGAGTCGTTCGTTTCGAGCGGGAATTGACAAGAATATGCCACGTGGCTGTTAAGATTCGTGCGCCGACCGTATATCCGTATTTAAGCGTATTTCTTCCGTATTTCTCCAATTAAATGGTATTCTGCATTCAAAAATATACAGTAATTAGCACAGATTTCAGAAAAAATACAAATAAATAGTCGTTGGAATCATGAGATCGAGATCTAGCCTGAAAAATATAAAAAGTGCAGAAATACCCAGTAAACTTCATATTTTGTGCACAAATCAATGGTTTGCTCTAATAAATGATGATATACAAAATACGAACGTATTAGAGGCCAATTAAGCATCATATAAGCACAAAATAGGGCTAAATGAGGTGTTTAATATGCAATATTCAACCTGAATCATTGCCTTGGTAATACAATTATCTAACTTCACTTGTTAGGATTTCCAACGACACAGCCTTAACTAGGATGTTCCAACTGTTGAGTATTGGACTTCTCCATACTTGGTGTTAATGATGAGCAAACATAAATACTTGTGACTAATCCCCTATTTTGCAGTTAATCCATTGCCTAAGCTAATTATGAAGATCTTCTAGCAATGGATGACTCACAAACTTCATTGAAGATAAATGACATGAATTGGATGATCGTAGATGTTGATTGAAGGTCCGTAAAGACTTCAAGCTCATACGATGGAAAGAAGAGATTATTCGTCAATGTAATTTTTCTTTTATCTCTTCTAGTATGTAGCTTAGAAGTAGAACTTTGATGGAGCACTCACACACATCTACATTCAGTCATAGGACTTCATTAGATCAATTGTCCTTTGATCCCAATTCAATTCTTTATTGTTTGTGCTAGGATTGTTTATAACAGCCGACTGCTGAACAGTTTACAGTCGCCTGTCTAAAAAACAGTCGACTGTGTTTTGTTCTACAGTCGCCTGTTATGCACAGACTATTACAATATAGTTTTGGGCCTTCTCTGATTATTTCGCACATGCTACTGATGAACGACTCACAGGCGCCTGTCCAAATGACAGTCGACTGTGTTTTGTAAATCAGTCGCCTATCTATCCTTGCCCAAACTTTATTTGATCTGACTTTTACGGCCAGTCGACTAATGCCGTATATACATTCGACTGTCTATTGGATCAGTCGACTGTCTATGCTGCAACAGTCGCCTGTCTGTAAGTCAGTTCTTTGACTCGGCTCTCTGGAAATATCTCTTGCTTTTGACAGTCGTCTGTTTAAGGATTTATATTCGCCTGTTCTGATTAACAGTCGACTGTATTACTTGAATCAGTCGTCTGTCCTGTTTCTTGTGAGATTTCCAGTATTTGTCTAACTTACCCATCTCTCGGCCAGTCGCCTGTCGAAGAAATTACAGTCGCCTGTTGGTTTAACAGATAACTGTTTTTGCTTCATCAGTCGACTGTCCACATGGTAAGTTACCGTTATGAATTCTTACTTACCCATGCTGACTGTGCATCAGTCGACTGAGGTGTCTTCATCAGTCGACTAGTGCGGGTGCAGTTTCTATCCGTTGAGATTTTTCGCACAGATTCCAATTGGGGTTTTGCCTAAACTGTTTTGTGGATTTGAGAAAGCTATAAATAGAGCTTCTACTGTTCCATTGGAAGGTTACTCATTCATTGCAAAATCTCTCAAGCTTTTATTTTCAAAGCTTAAAGCTCTCAAATCCAAAGCCCTAAGTATTTCCAAATCTTGTTCTCTTGCTCTCCAACCTAGAACCAAAGAGTGATCTTCTAGGCAATTGGTGCAGTCAAGAGAAATGTCGTTCTCCTCTCTTCCAAGAGAGTTCTTCAACACACATCACACTCGTCCTTCAAGTTCTACTTCAAGGCATAGGTGATTGTAAGTGTTGTTTTCATTATTTCATAACATTCGTTATTTGAGTTGTGCTCTCGGTTGTGACAGTGGTTTTGCTTGCTCCCTGGTTGTGGGAGTCAAGGACATCGATTGTATTCGATTGCACTTGTAGGGTTGCTACAAGTGGGCTTTAAGGAAACCTCAAGTTAGGGTTCTAACTTGAGTATCCGGTGGTATCCGGGTGGTAGGGACGTAGGATTACCGGGAACAAGTCGGGAGTTGACTTGGGTAATCCGAACCATTGAAACATCTCTGCGTTTGCGTGTGTTCATTTTGGGTTGTTTTTCTATTCCGCATTATTTGTTGGATTGCATTTTATTTGGCGTAAATTCCTTTTAAATTTGCATAAACACTATTCAACCCCCCCTTCTAGTGTTTTCCCCATAGCCAGGGTCCTTACACCAACCACCTAGACTTGACTAGAATTTACACCGTCCCTTATCACAAAGGGGCATCCACAAAGAAAGAAAGTTCCAATTCACCACAATATTGGTGTCGATTGGTTTACACCCGAAATTCTATAGTCAAGATAAATATTGCAATTGTGCGTTAAGTGGCTAAAAGAATTTTGAATGGATCTTTAGATCACACAAAGAATATGAAATGATTCGTTGTGATCTAAATCTCTGGTTTTCAAAAATCCTTTCAAGAATGAAAAATAAAGAATAATGGATTTTGAAAACAATTAAAAAGAGCCAAAATAAAAAAATGGATCTCAATAAAAATCAGAGTTAGAACTTTGAGATCAGAAAATAGAAACAGAAATTGGCTATAGCGATGAGATCGATAAGAGCGATGAGATCTTAAGAAAAGAATTTTAGCTCAAGAAATAATAGAGATATGTGGTTTTTTAGAAATGATCTCAAGGGCTCTATTTATAGAGTTTCAGAGGAGATTTCAAATTTCAAAACGTTTGACTTTTAGTCCAATCAAAAACATAAAGTAGAGTGAAATTAGGAAATCAAAACGTAGAAGAAATCGACAGCTGGTAGTCGAGTCCCTATTGAGGTAGTCGACTCCCAGATAATTTCATTGAAAATTCTGCTCTCAGCTGGTAGTCGACTCCCTCCTTGGGTAGTCGACTCCAAAAGCATTTTTCACTAAAACTCAGCTAGGAAGAATGTGTAATCAACTCTTTGGTGTTAGGAGATTGACTACTAAGATTTAGAGCAGCTAGCAAATGATCTCTAGAGTTTAAAAACATTTAAAACATTTTTGCTTCGAAATCATTTTTGTGTGTGCGCGCAATATTACTTGGCTTTAACATAATCCTAAAGAAACTAACTCACACACTAGACTAAGACGAGACATTCAGGAAGCCGATCGGATTTTTGAAGTAGAAGCGCATTTCTCTTGAATTTGAGCTCCTCTTTCATTAAGTTTGAGCACTTGCATGAGCTTCATCATTGAGCTATACTTGTGCTTGACGTAGATCTTGCAAATTCGTCTCCGTCTTCCTAGTGTGGTTGAGCTTCTTCGGAGTATGCATAAAGCTATCGATCGCACAACCTGCACACTTTAGGTATAATGTAATTAATACACTAACATCATTTGGTGTGTTCATCATCAAAACCACTTAGGGGTGTGATTTGATTTCCCATCATGGAGTACCAGGTCGAACCAAAGGTGCGGGAGGCGCCTGAAGCTTTTATTAGAGAAGATGAAAAGGTTGTTCCTTCCCTTCAGAGGGGTCTCCCGGATAGTGGAGATATTGAGGCTACCGAGAGTCTACCCCTGGTGATCCATGAAGCTCCCTAGTCGACTCAACCGTTGAAGAGAAAGAAGAAGATCCTTTCAAATGAAGTAGAGGGGTCGAGGCCAAGAAATTGAAGCGAAGGCGAAGGCAGATTGCTGCTAACTCAGATTCGACTGAGTCGATCGGTGTCACTGTTCCGACTGTGGTCCTGCGGCAAGACCGAGGTCCTGAACAAAGCCGGTCATCTGAGCATGATCAGGATCCCCCTCTGGAGAAAACTTCGGGGGAGTCATCTTCCTCTCGAGGGCCATCCTACGTCAAGATTATTTGCCTTGAGGAGGCCTATTCACTCAGGAACCACTGGCTGAGGATATCCCCCTGAGTTTAGGTCGATCTTTCTGGAAGATAGGTCGTCTCATGTCTCGGTCAAATATCCTAACGAAGAGCTTTTTTGACCAGATTACTCGGTGGGAAAAACAAATCAGCTCTCTTGGATTGTGGGACTGCTTCTCGACTAGCCGAGAACTCGACCCTTCCTAAGGACAGGGCCGTTCTGGTGAGGGTCGATTATGAAAGGTTGACCACAATAGCGATCCATCGAAACCTCCAGGTAAAAACTATTCGTACCCAATATTTGCATGAATCCAAGAATTAGAGTTGATGCTTTTGCCTGTTTACATGCCCTTTTGGTTAATACAGAGCTATGCCGTCGTTCATTGGTAGTGACTAATTATGTGGCCACCTTGAAAGGGGTGGAGTCAGCCAACAGGGTCGTCGATAAGGCGGAAGCGAAGCTGGAGCGGTGGAAGCTTCGCAATAAAATGCTCAAGTCGCAGTTGAGCCGACTTGAGCAAGGATTGGGTGAATCTTACAAGAGGGAGACTGCCCTTTCAACAGAAATCGATAAGCAAACAGCGTTGAGGGATCATGCAAATAGTATGCTGCTCAAGGAAAGGAAAAAATGGTAAGCCAGGGTGAACGAGTTTCAGGCACGACCTTTTGTTGACTCCTTAGAATTTACTAGCGAAAGAGATCGCGGAGAAAGCTGTCCAGGAATATAGGGACAATTTGCCTGACCTGGATGTGCTGTATATAAGAGGTTATGAACGGTGTCGTCAAGAAATAAAGGATCGATTTCCTGATTTTGTAGATGAGAACGACCAAGTTCCTGTTGTCATGGATGACGACGAACCGGACGCCCCAGGACGAAGGTGGTCAAGTTATGACCACGGAAGCTGCGGTTCTAATCGACAAGGCCATCGTCACGACAAGTTGAGCTGATGACGTAGCTGCTTCAAGGGAACACTAGCATACAACTTCAGTCGAGGGAGATCAAGGGCACATTGCTTTTGTTGAGGGACCTTAGAAATCTCACATCCCCCAAGACTTTAGAACCTTTCTTTTTGTATAGGTGGTGTAAATTTGTAATGAATTTTGTAAAAGTATGACGGATCATATCAAAAAACGTAGGAAATTTTCAGAATTTTCTTGTACCTCTTAGTTTTAAAGAGCATGAGCATCCAAATCTTCAGTTGGTCCCTTTCAACAAGTTAATCATCCGCCTAAAATGAAGGTGGTGATTGAGTTGTTGAATGACTCTTTAAACAGTAAGAGGAGTGACCTTTCTCATTACGCCTGATGATGATGGTTGTCAAGAGGCTAGGGAACGGCCCCTCGGCTTACGGCTGATGACAATCGTTCGATTGCGAGGGACAAGGCCCCTTTGCGTTATGGTTGGCAACCGATATGGGTCATTCAGTGGCGAGGGGTTGCCCCTTTACCTTACGGCTGACGAATGAGATGGGTCGTTCGGTTGCGAGAGGGTGACCCCTTTGCCTTACGGCTAATGAGCGGGATAGGTCGTTCGGTTGCGAGGGGGTGGACCCTTTGCCTTACAGCCGACGACCGGGATGGGTCGTTCGGTTACGAGGGGGTGGCCCTTTGTCTTACGGCTGACAATCGGGACGTGTCGTTTGGTTGCAAGGGGGTGGTCACTTCGCCTTTCGGTTAACGACCGAGATGAGTCGTTCGATTGCGAGAGGGTGTGTAACGACTCACTCTCCAGGATACCTGGGACATACGAATCCTTCCCAAGTATTCTCAGATCAACGAGTGTTTGTAGAAAGAGAGAAAGGAAGAAAGTAAAAAAAGAAATGTACAGGTCACTGTGCACGTGCTGGGAAGTACAAGTAAAGCTTCATCACAGATATAACACTGAGAACTAAACAAAAGTACAAGCATTTCATTTTATTAATAGAATGATACATCTTTTACATACATAATCTCTGATCTGAAAAGAAAACCACTCACACACTACAGAAAGTACAACTCACTTCCTAACTACCCGGGGAATCATCTGTATAAGACCGCCCTCTGTGGGCTCCATCTCTGAGTAGACTCTTGAGTCTAGCTTTGCTCTGACAATCATGCTTCTAGACCTGGAAAAATAAATGGGGCACGTCAACGCGTGACCCAGTAGGATTCCTAACTAAGCTAGGTAGAACCCAGTTTTAGAATCGAACTACTTATCTAAGAAGGGTGGTCTACAAAAAGTAAGGTCGCGTAGCTTATGAAAGTATTTACACCTTAACATCCTTGTACTAAAAAGAGAACTTGAAGAATATGCATAAGTAGCCATAACATGACATGCAAGTGTGGAAAGTAAGCATATGAACATGTTAACTTATGATAGTGGCATTAAAATAAACAGAGGTGCAGATTAGCATGTGATGACAACATTAAAGTAAACTGAGGAACAAATAGACATGAGGTAATAACATTTATAATTTAAAAGATAATCACTTTAAGTTATCAATTCACATGTTTGGGAACCAGTGTAAATAATAGGACACTTAAGGAGCAGGACTTCACCCATGGTGGGTGAAAAGTGGTACCTCAACCAGCGACACAAGCACTGTAGGGGCCTCTCGTAACACATCAGAAGTGAGTGAGAAATCTCGGGTTTTAGTGAAAAATGGAGCAACCCATCATTTACCGTCACGATGCATCACGAGTATGTCATCGGCCTCTCTAAACCTGTCAACTCCCCTACCAACTGTCAGGAGTGTGGGTGAGATGATTATGCTATGTCCACACTTAGCCAACTCGCTTAGGAGTGCAAGTGGGGGCCTCAGCCGTGTCCGCTCCTTAAGACATATTCTTTACACACGTCCCTCCACCCATATCTAGAGCTTCACCCATTTCAAAATGGAATGAAGTCTCTAGACTCATTCTCTCATTTCACTCTTACTGTCTTTGTTTCATAAACTTCGCTTTGATGGTTTTTACACCATCTTTACATCTCATATAGATATCCTTTCATATCCATTCATGATCATTATGTACTTTCTTTCATGTGAAAGTTAATAGGGAATTCAACATGCTTTGTCTTTCATATATGTCTCATGATAAAGTCCACCATTCAACATAATTTCTTAACAAACAACTGAAATAATAGATCACAAGGTATTCATGGTTCTACTTGGATTTATTGATTTACAAACTATCTTTTATAACAAGATGATCATAACTACTACATCAGGGAACAATAATTTAACATGGTTTGTCAAGCGAGTAGACAAAATCAAGATTTATCATGTGTTTAATACTCACAACATGGCAATTATAAGAAGAATACAAATCAAATAAATAACTGAAAGCTTTGGCAGAACTAAGACAGTGCCACACGGCCGTGTGGATTTTATAAGAGAGGCTGGAAGATCCACACGGATGTATGGTGAAATCCATACGTCCGTATGAATTTAAGTTGGATGTGAAGGAATGTGCACACGGCCGTATGGTTTAGACCATACGACTGTATGGTTTATAATAACACAACCGTATGAGTTTTGGTGATACGATCGTATAGATTTCAGAGTGTGACCATAGCTTCAAGTGTGACACGCCCGTATGGTTTTAGCCATATGGCCATGTGGTGCTAAGTTCCTCTATGCATTCATTCCTTCGACCGTATAACTACTCTAGGACACCATACAGTCGTATGGAAAGAACCATACGGCCATGTGGTTTCGTCTGCTGTCCAATTTGACAGCGACGAACTCAAAAACCTTACGCGATTCCAAAAGAACCCTATCTAACTCAGTTAGAACCCTGCCTCATCACTCCTCCAATAAGTCTGGGGCCCTTCTTCCCCTTGAAGACCCTCTAATGCTAAACTTCTTCTCCTCCAATAAGTCTAAGCTTGAAGAGCTAGGGTTTGGTGTTAAGAGTTGGTTTCGGTGAAGGAAAGGCAGCAGCAAAAAAGGGATTGCATGAGCTGAGAGCTAGAGGGAGGGAGAGATAGAGGGAGAGTTCTTTTTCCTTTTTCTTGCAATTTTTCTCCCCTTTTCCCCTCAATTTTCTTCCGTCTTAATCCTCCCACTGTCCTCAAATTCCCCCCTCATTTCCCTAAGCTTGCCACATGTCCTAGGGGTTAGGTATGGTTTAATGTACTAATGACACCTCAAGTAAGAGGTGTCTTCATTAGGATATTTTGGGATTTTTAATTTTTGAAAAATAAGTATACCCATACAATACTAAATACAAGTATTTCATGCTATACACTCCATTTATTTAAATCCAATGACTTACAAAAATTATTCAAAGATAAATTTTTAACTCCACACAATTTAAGAAAAATATACAAAATTCCCAAAAATCTATACATACACATATACTTCCAAAAATATGTATTCATACATGTATAATAATTTTGGGGTCATTGCATTTTATCCACCTTAAAAACAAAGTCCGCACTCGGAATTTCTTAGGTTAGGAGTCTAGAAGTAGATCTTAGTGTCTTCCTCCCATATAACATTAAAATAAACACACATCACTAAAAGCATCTTATACCGATATTGCACGTATATTGCCCTAAATTCATATGTGCATCATAGTATCCATACACTTCAACTCATACCAGGATTTACAATTATACAAATCTATGCTTATAGATCATATTCGTATGACATGTCTACTCATAAAATAGGCAATGTCATTCACATGTTTATATTTATCATAATAGAACACCACACATGTGTAATGCCCTGATAGCTACTGCACAAGTACTAGAGGGGGGGTGAATAGTACTTTAAAATAATCAAGATAATTATTCCTAATTATTGTGCAAACTCAACCAACAATGCGGAATGAAAATTGACAAACAAGAATTAAGCAATGCAAACAAACGATGTAACGGGTTCGGATCCACCCAAGTCTCCCCGACTTGTTCCCGGTGATCCTACATCCCAAACACCCGGATCCCCTTCGGCTACTTGAGTTAGAATTCTCTAACCCAAGTTTGCACTATGAAATTCTTGTAGAAAACCTCTACAAGATCAAATCATACACAAATCGAAATGTGACTCCCACAAACCGGGATCACAAACTTCTCTCACAACCGAGAGATAAACTTCAAATATCAATGTAAATAAAACAATGAAATACTTACCAACAAAATCCTATGCCTTGAGTAAACTTACTGATTTTAGGGCAAGGAAGATTTTGAAGGAGAGAATGTCACCAAACCCTAGCTTCACCAAGATGAACAGCGATCGAAGGCTAGGATGGAGTTGGTGACTTTGAATCAAGCTCTTGGCTTGAGTGGCTCACAATGAAGAGAATCTCTCTTGAGGAAATTGGGCTCAAGGAGTTTGGAGAGATTCTTTGTGAGAAGATGAAGCTTGGAAATGAGAGTTGAATGCTTTCTCTTTAATTCTCTAAAACTCAATAATGGCAGCCTTTTTTAATGCTAGGTTAGAAGCACTTCAAGTATATATATATATATATGATAGAGAGAAGAGAGAGGCAAATTCATGGCATTAAATGCCCAACGGATCTATTTCTGAAGCAGTCTAATCGGTCTAAGAAGGATCACTGACCGATTAGTTTTGCAACTAGTCGGTCGGTGATTCTTCTTGGACCGACTAGATGGTAGACAGCCAAGATAGAGAATTCAGGGGATAGAACTAGTCGGTCTAAGAAGACTTGCCAACCGACTAGTTTGACAACTAGTCGGTCGGTGAGTGTTCTTTGACCGACTAAGTAGTTGAAATTCAATAGACTGAACACAGGAGAACTAGTCGGTCTAAGAACAAATTCCAACCGACTAGTTTCACAACTAGTCGGTCGATGGATGTTCTTGGACTGACTAACGAGTCAACATTAGCTAGGCTGAGAAATGAAAGTATAACTAGCCGGTCTAAGAAGGATTCCCAACCGACTAGTTTGACAACTAGTCGGTCGGTGAACCTTCTTGGACCGACTAATTGGTCAACAATGCCTAGGATGAATTGAGCAAGGAGATCAAGTCGGTTCAAGAAGGATTCTTAACCGACTAGATGACAATCTAGTCGGTTGGTTCTTCTTCTTGAACCAACTAAGAAGCACATGAAGCCGTGAAATGAAGCGTAAAGCTTCGGGAAAGTTTCTATGGGCTTCTAAGATAATCCTAGCTCTAAGATATGAGCGTTATGAAGATTATAATGTAAGTCCTACTCAAGGCTTAACATTCTAAAAAAGAAGCTAGAAGACTATAAAATAAACTAGACGAACCGTCTTCAAAGCTTCAATCCGAATCTCTTGACTTCAATAATGCTCCTTGAGCTTCAACGAAGCTTCAGGCACACGATCACGGCTTTGAGAAGTCTTGAGACGTCGCTTTAGATGTACGTAGAATTTTGGCGACGATCTCCATAACTGCGCTCACAAAGAGTTAGTTCACGATATTTATGTTTGTTCATCATCAAAACCAAATCCGGAGAATCAATACTCAACAACATGTCCATAAAATTACCATACATTTATATCTAACTATGTAATGATACTTCGTTCAGACTTTAATAATATCCATCTTCCTTTCTCTTCTGCACATTTCACTAAGGCAATCCCAAATATTAAATATTCACCCACCTTCCCATATATAAACTTAACATATACGCTAATGCACACATATGCTTTATTCATATCACTTCAATTACTATACATATTTATACTGGCCCTATATAACTTAGTACATACTTAGTATAGACATATGCACTTATATTTAATTCCACACAACTCTTATATACATATATATATACATATATGTGTGTGTGTGTGTGTGTGTGTGTGTACATATATATATATGTACATATATATATATATATATATATATATATGTATACATATATATATATGTGTATACATATATGTGTATACATATATGTGTATACATATATATATATGTGTATACATATATATATATGTGTATGTGTGTGTGTGTGTGTGTGTGTGTGTGTGTGTGTGTGTGTGTGTGTGTGTATATGTGTGTGTGTGTGTGTGTGTGTGTGTGTGTAGACGTCACTTTTTTTATCCAATCACACACATAATTTCTAAACCAATCCGACACACACACACACACACACACACACACACACACACACACACACACACACACCCAAGATGTACATCACTACATATATATCCATAGATCACTATAACCAATTAAAACTCTAAATATAACCATACCTATAACATATGTCCATACAAATACTTATACATTGGTTTCATATATTCACACCGGTTCTCTCACACACACACACACACACACACACACACACACACACACACACACACACACACACACACACACACACACACACACACACACACACACGTATACTGATTCACTGCTACATGCATATATATCTATTTACTCGAATATACATTCAATATGGTTAACACCACCATATTTATACACTATGCATTACTTACAATAGTGTATAATCATATATCAGTACATAGGTTAAATGTCAAGACATTTACATACATACCAACTATTGGGTCACATGTGTATAGTATACCATTTTACCAATACATACTCACTCTATATATGTGGATATATATATGTATATCTATATCCAATATTTGTACGTAGTTCCATATTCATCCATCTATATACCTACTCCAGTATACATACACACATGTAGACATTTACACAATATATGTATGTACATATAAATACACAACAACATTGTAAAACTTGATATACTTCCTTATGTAGATAATCACACCACTAGTAAACTAATATATATCATACACCACTTATGGTACACATCCAAATGTCGCTATACATATGTATACACGTCTCACTATATCAATTCATATAATCACGCACATAGTATGCATACATATGTATACATGTCTCACTATATCAAGTCATAGTTTCACTATTACATACATATGTTTTATTTTCATATATACCAGCATACACTCGTATATCCAAGTACACCTCTACTTAAAGTTACAAGCAAACATCCATATACTAACACATATATCATGAATTTATTTATACTCCAATACTTATATACACAGATACTTTATGTACATATACAGATGTCGAATTATATCCATACTCATCTAGATATCTGTACGCATATATGTATAGCTATATAGTTATGCCTACACTGGATATAATTACTAGTAAACAATCAAGAATACATCTATCTATAAATACTCCTATCATAAGTAAGGGTATTTAATATCAATTAGAAGATATGTACTACCACATACGTCATATTCAATCCACACAACACCCCAGCAGCATACATATGTAAAAATAAACATATTCAAATATTACTACACATATAATAAGTACATACACCCTTAATTATACAGTTGGATATACTATACCATACATTTAGTACATAACCATACACAATTATATCACTTATGTATAAACACTTACACTTAGACATAAAACCAGTTAGTCGTTCATATGCATAGTATATATCATATATCTATCACCACACATCTATATGTAACACACAATATACTATGATACACATAATATGTCTACTGCCACGTGAGTAGTATATATACAAATCTATTCATAAATTTACACATAATGTTCACACTTATCAATCTATATTAATAGTCATACATGCCTCTTAGTTCATCCACATACTATTTTTGTATATATAAGGTACAATAGATATAGAAGGAGCACGACAAGTTTACAAAATATCATACCTACAAATATAGCTAAAGATACATACAAGTGCATCTTAGAAATGCACATGTCATAGACACATAGCCTTATACATATACAAACAACTATCATTATTTACCCTGCAGTAAATCTTGTACCTCGGGCCTTCTAACACTAGGGGTTTATCTTAAGGCTGGATACCTTCCCACCTTAGAACTCGACTACCTCTATGGATCATTACTCGTACTACCTTACACATGCCACTGTGTGGAGACCTGCATGGGCCACCAACTGTTACGACCCGCTCTCCAGGGTACCCGGAAAGTACAAATCCTTCCCAAGTATTCCCAGATCAACGAGTGTTACGTAGAAAGAGAAAAATGAAGAAAGTAAAAAAGAAATCTACAGGTCACTGCGTACGTGCTGGGAAGTACAAGTAAAGCTTCATCACAGATATAACAGTGAGAACTAAACAAAAGTACAAGCATTTCATTTTATTAATACAGTGATACATCTTTTACATACATCATCTCTGATCTAAGTACAACAGGGATAAGCAAGAAAATCCCCAAAAGAGCCCAAAAGGAAAAACACTCTGTCATTGCAGAAAGTACAACTCACTTCTTAACTACCCCTGGAAATCATCTGTATAAGTCTGCCCTCTGTGGGGTCCATCTCTGAGTAGACTCCTGAGTCTAGCTCTGCTCTTACTATCATGCTTCTAGACCTGAAAAAATAAATGGGGCACGTCAACGCGTGACCTAGTAGGATTCCTAACTAAGCTAAGTAGGATCCAGTTCTAGAACTGGACTACCTATATAAGAAGGGTGGTCTACAAAAAATAAGGTCGCGGAGCTTATGAAAGTATTTACACCTTAACATGCAGGTACTGAAAGAGAACGTGAAGAATATGCCTAAGTACCCATTACATGACATGCAAGTAAGAAAAGTAAGCAAATGAACATGTTAACTTAGGATATTGGTATTAAAATAAACAGATTTGCAAATCAGCATGAGATGAAAACATTAAAGTAAACTGAGGAACAAATAGACATGAGATAACAACACTTATAATTTAAAAGACAATCACTTTAAGTTATCATTTCACATGTTTGGGAACCCGTGTAAATAATAGGACACTTAAGGAGCATGACTTCACCCAGTGTGGGTGAAAAGTGGTACCTCAACCAACGACGTGTGCACTGGATGGGCCTCTCGTAACTCCTTAGAAGGGAGTGAGAAATCACCGTTTTGAGTCGAAAACGAAGCAAACCATCATTTACCGGCATGGTGCATCACGAGTACACCACTGGCCTCTCTAACCCTGCCAATTCCCCTACCAACTGTCGAGAGTGTGAGTGAGATGAGTATGCTTTGTCCACACTTAGCCAACTCGCTCAAGAGTGCAAATGGGAGCATCATCAGTGTCCGCTCCTTAAGACCTATTCTTTATATGTGTCCCTCCCATACCTATATCTAGAGCTTCACCCATTTCAGAATGGATTGAAGTCTCTAGACTCATTCTCTCATTTCACTCTTACTGTCTTTGTTTCATAAACTTCCTTTTGATGGGTTTTACACCACCTTTACATCTCATATGGATATCCTTTCATATCCATTCATTCTCATTATGTACTTTCTTTCTTGTGAAAGTTAAATGGAATTCAATATGCTTTGTCTTTCATATATGTCTCATGATAACGTCCACCATTCAACATGATTTCTCAACAAACAACTGAAATAATAGATCACAAGGTATTCATGCTTCTACATGGATTTATTGATTTACAAACTATCGTTTATAACAAGATAATCATAACTACAACATCGGGGGAACAATACTATAACATGGTTTGTCAAGCGAGTAGATAGAATCAAGATTTATCATGTGTTTAATACTCACATCATGGCAATTATAAGAAGAATAACAATTATAAGAAGAATAACAATCAAATAAATAACTTAAAGCTGTGGCAGAACTAAGACATGGCCACACGGCCGTATGGAATTTTTCATACGGCCGCGTGGATTTTATAAGAGAGGCTGGAAGATCCACACGGTCGTCTGGTGAAATACATACGGCCTTATGGATTTAAGTTGGATGTTAAGGAATTAGCACGCGGCCGTATAGTCCCGTATGGTTTAGACCATACGGCCGTATGGTTTATAATGACACGGCTGTATGAGTTCGGGTTATACTACCGTCTAGATTTTAGAGTGCGACCATAGCTTCAAGTATGACACGGCTGTATGGTTTTAGCCATACGGCCATATGGTGCTAATTTCCTCTACACGGTCGTTCCTTCGACCGTATGACTACTCTAGGACACCATACGGTCATATGGAAAGAACCATACGGCCGTGTGGTTTCGTCTACTGTCAAATTCGATAGCGACGAACTCAAAAACCTTGCGCGATTCCAAAAGAACCATATCTAACTCAGTTAGAACCCTACCTGACCTTCTTCTCCTTGAAGACCCTCTGATGCTAAACTTCTTCTCCTCCAATAAGTCTAAGTTTGAAGGGCTAGTGTTTGGTGTTGAGAGTTGGTTTCGGTGAAGGAAAGGCGGTAGTAAAAAAAGGGATTGCGTGAGCTGAGAGCTGGAGGGAGAGAGGGAGAGTTCTTTTTCTTGCAATTTTTCTCCCTTTTTGCCCTCAATTTTCTTCCCTCTTAATCCTCCCACTATCATCATCATCCCCCCTCATTTTCCTAAGTTTGCCACATGTCCTAGGGGTTAGGTGGGGTTTAATGTACTAATGACACCTCAAGCAAGAGGTGTCTTCATTAGGATATTTTGGGATTTTTAATTTTCTAAAAATAAGTATACCCATATAATACTAAATACAAGTATTTCTTGCCATACACTCCAATTATTTAAATCCAATGACTTACAAAAATTATTCAAAGATAAATTTTTAACTCCACAAAATTTAAGAAAATATACAAAATTCATAAAAATTAATACATACACATATACTTCCAAAAATACGTATTCATACATGTATAGTAATTTTAGGGTCATTACATGGTGGCCCCTTCGCCTTACGGCTGACGCCCAGGATGGGTCGTCCGGTTACTAGGGGTGGCCACTTCGCCTTACGGCTGACGACCGGGATGGGTCGTTCGACTGCGAGGGGATGGCCACTTCACCTTACGACTGACGACCAAGATGAGTCATTTGTGTAGGGTTTTGATGGACCCTTAGGGCATATTTTGTGCCCGTCCTAAGTCGGATGGACCACAGACGTAAAAGAATGCAGCGGAAAAAATAGATACGTTAAACTATTTAACGAAGCCCTAAGGTTCAAGACCCTTAGCCAAGATCTCTGCCAACTTGGGATGGTCCGACCATCCCAAGAGGGAGCTAGGCTACTGCGATTAAATTAAAAGAACACTAATTAAGTTTACATATCTGGAACCTTGCCTTGGTACAGGCAAGGTGTACCGCACCGTCTTTCGAGCCGCTCCCCGTCCCCCGCTGCACCGCTCCTCGAACTGCTCCGCGTCCCGAGGCGAGCAATCCTCTTGTCAACGAGCCAACCACGCGTCGAAGAAAGTTTCATCCGAGTGTGAACCTTCACAAAGATTTCAGATCGGATCGGAACCCCCTCGTGGCTTTGCTAAAGCCCTTCAGGAGTACTGCAGAAATTATAGGGAGAAGAGAATATTTAATTTAAGCCTAAATCCGAGCGTGCTCCAACATTTTTGGGAGCTGCTCAGATCTACAGCTTGAGACGAGTTTAAAGGAGGAGAGCAGACCCTTATTTATATAGGCGGCCGACCCCTCCCCTTTACTCCACTTCGGATGTGGGACTAAAGTTTGGAGTTAAATAATTCAAGTTAGTTTGTCTTTCATAAAGGCCAAACTTCCATGAATTTTAACTCCCTCACCATTGAGCTTCGATCTTGATACAACCTATCAAATCGATGGACGCTGAACGGTGAACATGTAGGAAAAAACGGCGAGTCAATCGGAGTCCGTTTGACCCCTCAATTGATCGTCCAAAGATTAGCCTAAAACTTGATTTTCATCTTAAATCAGCAGTCACCCAAAATTTTGCCCCTAGGGTTCGAAACCCTAGGTGTGGGCCCCACTGCCCAGTCAGCCTGGGTGGGCCCAGCTAGCCTGGGCAGCCTGCCTGGGCACTGCCCAGGCCTGGGCCCGGTGCCTGCCCTGGGTGCCTGGGTGCCAGGCACCCAGGGCACCTGGGCTGGGCGCCCAGGCCGCCAGGCGCCCGCCCAGGGCGCCTGTACGTGGTGCCCAGTGCGCCCAGGCTGCCTGGCCTTGGCTAGCCCGAGGCAATTTTGTGCTGACACATGTCCAGTTTGGGCATGGGCAAGGCCTATAGTGTCTTTAAGACGGTTTTGGGCATATCTTTTGCATTTGGCGTCCGTTTTGGACGCCGTTCGAACCTGTGTTTACACCGGGACGTTCCCGTCTTACAGTTAACATTTTTTCTCACGTTTATCTCATTAAATATTGTTGTAAACAATTTACGACACATTTAACTCAGTTTTGTATCATATGCAAATTAGTCCCCTATCTAAGCTTAAAATATTATTTGCATCAAATACAAATGATCTGAGGGCATACATCCCTCAACAGTTTGGTTGCGAGGGGGTGGCCACTTTGCCTAATCACCTTACGGCTGACAACCGAGATGGGTTGTTTGGTTGCGAGGGGGTGGCCACTGCGCCTTATGGCTGATGGGCGAGATGGGTCATTCAGTTGTGAGGGGTGGCCCCTCCGCCTTACGGCTGACGGCCGAGATGGGTCGTTCGGTTGCAAGGGGATCGCCCCTCCGCCTTACGGCTGACGGTCAAGCTGGGTCTCTTGGTTGCGAGGGGGTGGCCCCTTCGTCTTACGGCTGATGGCCGATAGTGCTTTATGCCCTATTTCATCAAGACAGTAGGAGCAGAGAAAATCTTGGTCTATCTGAACTTTCTCTAGGGATTAGATCCTCATGAGAAGAATGCTTCTGAAGATTAGTCGAGCATTAGATGGAATTATCCTCTCGAGCTAAAAAATCGTATATGTCACATGGAGAAAGTATCTTTGATGATAGATAAACTTTATTTATTTGGAAAGCTTAAACAGGTTGATAACAAAGGAAAAGAGTACAAGCGTTTTTATTTCTTTCGGAGTTGTTTTTGCCAAACGCTATTTAATCCTTGATGGTAGGCCCTAATTGATGACCTTGATGACTTGCGACCTTATCATCGGCCCCTTGCATTTCTGCTTTGAGGGCCTTTCCTTGGATTGTGTGTCGTCACCAATATTCTTTGGATGACCACGCTTAACCACGTCATCAATCTCCTTATACAGAGTCCTGTTGAATATTGGACTCCCCGGATTTGGTTTTGATGATGAGCAAACATAAATAATTCATGAACTAACAATTTGTGAGCGCAGTATTGGAGATCGTCGCCAAATTCACGAGAACATTCAAAGCGACATCTCAACACTTCCCAAAGCTCGTATTCATGCCTAAAGCTTCGTTGAAGCTCTTGCGCCGTTTTGGAAGTTATGAAGAATCAATCGAAGCTCTCGAAGACCGTTTATTAAGGTTTTATTTATAGTCTTTTAAGCTTCGATCAATAGAATGTTAAGCCTTGAGTATATCTTACGATTCTAACTTCATAACGCTCATATCGTAGCTCTAGGATCTTAGTACAAGTTCATTCTAACTTCCTCGAAGCGTTGCGCTTCGATTCGGACTTGTATGTGCATGTTAGTTGGTACAAGAAGAAGTACTGACCGACTAGATGGTGATCTAGTCGGTCAGCAACTCTTCTTGGACCGACTAGTTTGATTCCTTAATTTCTTGGACTTTACTGTTTACAGTTAGTCGGTCTACGTTGACTCACCGACCGACTAGTTTGTGAACTAGTCGGTCAGTGATGCTTCTTTGACCGACTAGTTGTGACTTAATGTTCATACTAAATTTCTCCTAAGCTACTGTTTATCGTTAGTCGGTCTAAGAACGTTTGGTGACCGACTAGTTGACAATCTAGTCGGTCAACTTTTGTTCTTGGACCGACTAAGTCAATTTGTATTCAGACTATTTCACTTTGCCTCTTAGTCGGTCTACGTTCACTGACTGACCGACTAGTTGTGAAACTAGTCGGTCAGAAAGTCTTCTTGGACCGACTAGATTTCTAGGTCTGAAATTCTATCTCTTCTCAGTTCCTCTCTTAGTCGGTCCATGCTGTTTGACTGACCGACTAGTTGATGAACTAGTCGGTCAGTGATTGTTCTTTGACCGACTAATTCTCCCAGATTTCTATCCGTTGGAGAATGACCTAACTTGTTTTTATGGGACCCTATAAATACGAACCTAGGTCATTTCTATCTAGGTTAGAGCTTCCATTCAGAGATTCATTGAGATCAAAAGAGATAGCCATTCTCACTCAAATCTAAAGCTCTCTTCCTCACAAGAAACCCATTCTCTCACTATTCTAGATCTAGAATCCATCTTGAGAGAAGCTTGTTCTTGGTGAGCTCTTCAAGCTATAGCTTGATCCAAGTCTCCAAATCATCCCTAGGCACCGTTTGCTGGTCATTTCCTTGGTGCTAGGTCTTGGTGACTTCATCTTCCTCAAATCCTTCATTTCACCTATTGGGTAAGAAAAACTCAAGGTATAGGATTTTGTGGTAAGTTTGCTTATTTCAATATAAACTCTTTTATATTGCTTGTTGATTCTCTCGGTTGTGAGAGAAGGTTGTGATCCCGGGTTGTGGGATTCACTATTGCCGTTGTTGTATGATTTGATCTTGTGAAGGTTTTTCACAAGATATTCATAGTGGAAATCTTGGGTTAGGGTTTCTAACCTAAGTATCCGGAGGGGATCCGGGTGGTTGGGACGTAGGATCACCGGGAACAAGTCGGGGAGACTTGGGTGGATCCGAACCCATTAACATCATTTGTTTGCATTGTTAATTTTGTTGTTGTCATTCAATTTAAGCTTCCGCAAATTGATTTGGTAGTTGTTTGAAATTTAATTTGGAATTATACTCCTTATTATTTTAAAGTACTATTCACCCCCCCCTCTAGTACTTGTGCAGTAGCTTGTAGGGCATTACAAGTCAATCAATCATCAGTGGCATGTCCATAGTCGTTATGGTACCTGCATAACTTGAGATCGTCTCTCGTTGTTCTTAACAGGTTCAAAAAAAGATGAGTCCTTCTTGCTGAGCATATGCTATGACTTCTACCTTGGGGGCATTCGACCTGACATAAGCATCTTTAGCCGGGCGTTTCTTGCTCCGGGGACTCTTGTCCACCATAGTCGAGGGACCACCCCCTCGCCACTCAACGACCCTAATCCCCTGTTGATCATAAGGAATAATGTAACTGAATGACCTACACAAAATGAGAGGTCACCCCATATATAACTTCAAGAACTGCACCTTACTATAGTGGTTAATGAGGATATGATTCAACGATTCAACCCTTACCACCTGTAGGAAGACGTATGCCATTGGGGCATTTATCCTAAGATAATCATCTCGTTCTAATAATTATATGGTATTAATTATCCTAAGTATGTATTCGTATAATATTATACTTATATAATTTCCTTAGACTTATAGTCAGGTCATTACGTATGGAGATGTACATCTCGATTATGAGAAGTTAGTGACCGATTAGAAACTTAAGTCTTAAAGGTTTATGGTTATAGATGTGTCGAGAATAGGATATCAGCACATCGGTTAGACCATTGTGTCTTTGTCTTACATTGGGGTAATGATGATCTCATAGTCATTCGACTTGGCGAAGTCGGAGATGAGACACATGTGCTCATTAGAGAATGAGTTCACTGAATGACCAACTTAGAGTTATTAAATGGTTAAGCTTTAACTAGACTGTCAATAATAACTCTAGGGTGACGATAGGCAAGTTGGTCCGTAAGACCTGAAGTCATCAGTACGAACCTGTGAATGGATAATATCACTTAGATCTATGATCTAGCTTCGAGGCTCGGCCTGCTAAAAGATCTTAGGTTGGGTGACACCTGAAGCATACAATGTAAGTAGATGACTAAGATGAGATTTGTCTCTTCCGTTAAAGGGAAGTTAGTGTCACATGCTCAGTATGGTCTTTGTGATAATCCTCGACCGAGGTGCATTGTAGGAAGTACAACATGTATATAATAAAGACCACTATATACTGACCGATGCTGGCTAGTGGGGTTGACGGTTTACCATAACCTAGGCCATGCAGTGACACAGTTATGACGAAGGGACTAAAACTGCGGTATTCATCTCTGACACAGTCAGAGTGATCCAGACGACACTTTAGTCAATGGGTCAATCACGTAAGTATGATTCTGACAGGGACGACACCTGCTGCTCGTGGTTACTGTCGTCTAGGGAATTTGAGTCCCAACCTGTAGTAGGGTCAGGCTGCAGGGTCTCACACCGAGTAGTATTCACGTCTTAGTAATAGGAAGAACATTAAGAGGAATGCATTTGATGCAATAGAGTGATTTGGTTCACAAGTAAGTTATGAACTTAAAAGCTAAAGAGTTTAGCATTTGGGACATATTAATACTTGGTATTAAATTGACTTAGAGGCATGGGAACGAAGGGGACTTCCTGAGAAATCCACCGGAAGAAACCGCGTCCAAATCAGAGCTCAAACGAGCCCACAAACGCAAAAACAGCTAAAGAGTGGCCCTTAGTGGGCTTGCGGGTCTGACTCACACCTGGTTGGTCAGACCCGGCAGGAGGGGGCTGCTGTGCGCGTGCCACGTGGCATGCACAAGGTGCGCCAAGTGGCGCGATCTGACCCTGTTTATGCTGTTTTTTTTGCGAAAAGAGGATTTGGAAGTCTATTTTCGACATTTGAGGGGTCAAATGATATTGGAATTGGTTGCCGTTTTTTCCTATAAGTTCGTTGTCTCGACATCGATTTGACAGGTTGTTTGAAAGTCAAAACTCAGAAATGGA
This sequence comes from Scilla litardierei, assembly GCA_030789695.1. Lineage (NCBI taxonomy): Eukaryota > Viridiplantae > Streptophyta > Magnoliopsida > Asparagales > Asparagaceae > Scilla > Scilla litardierei. Next base: position 8,261,479 of record CM061137.1, on the reverse strand, counting down.
TTTATAGTTTATTTTAGAAGTATGGACTTCTAATGAAATCAACCACATTACCCAATTTTATTGTCCCACATTGCTCGTGAAGAAAAGGGATGGGCTGACTCCCTATATAAATTGGGGTACCCTCTCTTCGTTGAAAAATGCACCAAGTGAACGATTCGAGAAGCTCCTGACCTTTGAGCACGCTCGATCGTAAGCTTAAATATTCATCTCCTCTTTTTCTTCCTATCCTCTCATCGGGTCCTAGCAAGACTACGAGGAGGTTTGGATTGGATACAGACGTCTTTGACGCGGGTCTGCTCAAATGAAACTTTCTTCGGCAAGTGATCGGCTCGGAGGCGGCTCGGGTAGATCGGCTTGGAGGCGGCTTGGTTAGTTCAGTTCGACGGCGCAAGGCGGCTCGGCTACAAGGAGCGAAAGAATATAGTGTGGTGCATCTTGCCTGTCCTAAGGCCAAGATTCCGGGTATGTTATTTAGTAGCTTTTTAGAATAATTTTAATAATGTCGCAGCAGGCTAGATCCCTCTTGGGGTGGTCAGATCCACCCTAAGTTGGCATAGATCTTGGCGAGGCTCTGACTCGCCTTAGGGTTCGCTAAAATGTTTAGCATGTTTATGTTTTTCCGATGTGCTTATTTTCTATCTGTAGTCCGTCTGACGAAGGACGAGCACAGATATGAGCCCTAAGGGTCTGTCAAATCCCTTCACCACCATGGGCAGTTGCTTACCTCGTTGAAATGGGGCCAAATGACGACACAGGAGCTCATACATGCTCCTTAAAACAAAAGTCAATTTTTGGCAAACAAAGAGGTAGATGTCAGCTTTTGGCAATATCATTTGGTTTGTATTACAAAATTGTCGTATTCTTTACAAAATTTACACCCCGAATACATTCAAAAACTTTGAGGAGTAAGGAACTCCTAAGATCCCTCAACCGGATCGGCATGCCTTTGGTCTCCTTCGATCAAAGTATCATGCTCTGGATCTCTTGGAGCATCAACATTTACGGTATCACATATCTCAGCGACAGCCTCGTCGATAGAGATAGCAGCATCCATGGTCTTATTTTGACCAACATCATCAAATGGGCTATTCGGATCATCCTCGTAAAAATGACAGGGATTTCGTCGATTTCGGCTGCAAAATCAGGGAATCGACCCTTTATTTCCAGTCGGCACCACTCATAGCCTTGTATGTACAGCTCGTCGAAGTCGACCAAATTGTCCCTATATTCTTGGACTGCCTTTTTCGCGATCTCTCTCGCGTTGATTTTCTCTTGGGTCTCTCACTTGGCATTTTCATCAAGCAACGTCTTTTCTGCCTGCTCCCTCGAAGGAATTTGCTTTTCAACTTCCACTGAAAGACCAGCCTCCCTCGTACGAGACTCGCCTAACTCATGCTCGAGTCGATGCACCTGAGACTGGATCAGTTTATTGAGAAGCTTCCATCTAGCCATCTTCGCTTCGGCCTTGTCAATGGCCGTCTTGGCCCCATTCAATGTGTCTTCATAATTAGCTACCGCCAACGAGCGGCGACGCAACATAGTGTTAGTCACGAGGGCATGTAGACAAGCAAGAATTGTCAATGTTTGATTCAGTTAAAGTCAAACTGAAGACGAGTATAATTATTACCTGGACATTTTCGTGAAGGGCAATTGTGGACAGACTCTCATGATCGACCCCCGCCAGAATGGCCCTATCCCTAGGAAGGGTTGAATTCTGTGCAAGTCGTGAGGCAGTCTCACGATCCAGTAGAGCCGACTCATATTTCTTAATTGGAAAGCTCCGCCGAAGGAGCTCCTCCCCAGAACACTCAAACGGGGCTTGAGACAATCGATCTTCTGACAAGATCGATCTAAAATCCAAATGAATAACCTCGACCAGCTGTTCAGGAGGAAACAGACCTTCCCATGGCCAAGAATCCTGATGCAAAATTGGCTCCTGAGGAGAGGATGATTCCCCCGAATCCTTCTTTGAAAGAGGACATTGTTCTTGCCGAGAGACTAGATCTCTTCACACGACTAATCTGCACCCGGAGAAGTAGTTGGCTCCAAGTTGTCATCCAACCCAGACAAGTCTCGGTCGTCAATACGAACCTGTCCCTCGGTCTCTTCATTTTCTCAATCGTAACCACCTCAAATTCGGTGGGGAGCTTAATCTTTTTTCCTCTGTTAATGACGAATCGACTGAGAAACTTCATGAACCACCATGTGTAAAGCCTCGGAGGTCCCGATCATTCCCTCCTCCAAAGAATACGCTTGAGGAGAAGACACATTTCCCTTGGCCTGTCTAATATAATCTTCGACTGCTTCCCGTATCTCAGTGTCCACATGGTACTCCAATTTGACCATGCCTACAAGGAGGAGGCAAAATTCAAGAAAACAACATGTTAAAGATGGGTGAGGCCGAATCAACCTTTCGTCCATACTGTACTGAGCAGCACTGGGTCAGACAACAGCTACTTTGTCTACCTGGTCTCATCAGGCAGCTTCATCAATGAACGAGCAACCTTTTTCTCTTCAACAAAAAGAGGCTTCTCCTCATTCATGCCCAATTTAGGAGTCCCCCACCGGGTACAGAAACTCGCTTCGCCATGAAACACCACAAACACGAATTGGTCTTTCCATTTCGGATTTGAGATGGGAAGATGACCAAATAATTTCCTGCCTCGACGAGCGGTTATCAGATACCAACCCTGGGTTTTGAGAGGAGGAACTACGCAAAAGAAATGTAACAACTCCATGGTTGGTTCAATCCTATTCATCACGCATAGTGCGATGAAACTGACCAAGTCACCAATGACATTCGACATCAGTTAGCCAAGGGAAAGACCCAATGTCTTTAGCAAGCAGAGCATGAAGGGATGCATAGGAAATCGAAGTCCCTGATGGAAAGCTCCAGCATAAACTCCAACCTATCGATCACCAGGCAGATGGACCCTCTCCTCTTTGTGAGGCAATCAGTTCTGATAGTTGCATCAGACATATTTCTCTTGGAGATCAAGAATTTGGTCCGCCCCCACTCGAGAGACTTGATTGGAAATCAGACGAGGCACAGAAGCCTCCCTCATATCCTTCTGAGGGATGGAGGCTGAGGCCTTACCAGCGGCACATGCTGTAACGACCCGCTTTCGGGGGCCCGTTACTTATTTGATATTTGCGCAGGTCCTGTAGGTTACCAGTGAAATCAGCATAGTCACAACGTAGAGATGTACCAACAACACTCAAACCAGCTTACAGACATTATTACAGTCCAAATTAAAGTACAACAACCAGCACTCTCTCACACCGATACATGAAAGGAAAAGTACGGAAAGGAAATACAGAATGGAAATACATCTCACAACACACCAATACAGGTAACTAAAACTCCGCGGCTTCTGGGTCGTACGCAGGCTCCTCGTACTCTGGAGCGATCTCCTCGATCAGGTCGTCGTCTGTCGGTGCCACAAGTGGAACCGAAGGTAAGTCACAAAGATTCTAAACAAAGAAAAGGAGTACTGTACAAGTATGACAAGCAGAAGTAAAGTACGGTGTAGTGTCTGTACAAGTGCAGAAAGTAAAGTGCTACAAGTGCAGAAAGTAAAGTGCTACAAGTGCAGAAAGTAAAGTGCATGACTGTAAAGGAGTAACTGTGCAAGCTCTACTAGAACTACGTGACTCAAGTCGGAGAGTACAATATGTGACCGTTCAGTTCGTCTCTTGCCTGGGTGCTACCCAGACGAATGCCGGTACCCAGGCAGCAGTATGGTTTGCCGAAACGCAGGCAGCAGGACAGGGCGCTGAAACACAGGCGACAGGACAGGTAGACCAAACTCTAGTCACTCCCGTACTCTCGAAAACTATGAGTTACCCCAAAACCCGGTGATGTGTCAAGTACAAGTTCTCTACATGATCGTTCCATGAAATTTTCCAAGTCAAGTCCAACACAAGAAAAGTGGCATGTGTTTCCGTGCTTCGAGCACGTAGTAGTGCGGTGCTATAAGTTCGTACGAGCACAGTGGCTAGATTTCTAAGGTTAGAACCTATCGTGACTTACCAAAATTAATACCGTTGTAGTAAGCCGGAAGCGGATCTAGGGCTTCCTCAGAAGTTGGTACACCAGAGTCTGTACCTGCAACACAAAATACTTAATTAGTAAAAACACGACCTTTTCCATTTAAACAATTAGGTTAGTTTGATTTTTAAACTCGTTAAAACGGTGTCGGAAAATATTTAAAAATTTTATATAAACCTAAAATAATTATTTAGATTTTACTGCAAGTGTGGAGAATTTTCAGGAGCTTCTGTAATTTTTTATAATTTTTAGAAACTTAGAAATAGCTTAAAAATCCTAAAAACTTAAGGAACGTGTATCTTCCGTAATTTCTTACGGGAGCAATACAAATCGGAATTACATGAATGTATAGTCAAAATGATCGTCTCGAAGTCTATTGTCACATATAATTTTATCAAATATTAGTGTAGGTAAGACTAGCGAGTTACGATTTTTAGAATGAATTAAACCTATTTAATCTTTAGGTTCGAAAAATCATTCCGGAAAAACTAGGCGTCTGGTCGAGGTGAGACCAGCGCCATTGGATCCGAAATGTCGTTTCTGATTTTCTGGGGCTATCTACTCATTTTTCTGGCCCCTGTATAATTAGTTATGCAATTAAAACCATTAAACCACATTATTAATTAATTAAATTACGAAATATTCGATATTTACAAGTTTGCCATTGCAAACTTACGCTGCTTCGTCTTCGACCATCGGCGAGGGTGGGGCTTCTGCGCTTGGAGCGGTGGGGCGGCGGCGTGCGGTGGCGGCTACGGCGGGGGGCAGCGGCGGTGGGTTGCTGCGGCGGCGGCGGCGGGGTCCGGGTCACGGCGGTGGAGGAGCGGCGAAGGCAGCGGGTTGGCGGCTTCGGAGGGTGTCGGGGCGGTGGCGGAGCACCGGAGGACGGCGGCGATGGCTTGGGGCGGCGACGGCGAACGACGGCGAGCGAGTGACAGAGAGAGAGAGGCGGAGCGGGGGTTCGAGTGCTTCGGTGTACGGCGGAGCGCTGCACGGAGGGAGACGAGGGCGGCTGTCGGAGGTGGCGTCGGCGTGGGCTAGAGGAGACGCCGGCGACCTCGGGGAGCTTGGTGGAGCCTGACGGCGGGAGCTTTCGGGTTGCTCGGAGCACGGTGACAACGCCTCGCCTGAGGGGAAAACGAGAGAGAGTGATAGAGAGACTGAGAGAGAATGGGAGAGAGAGTGATGCCTGTGTGCGTGAGTTGGCTTAATTAGAGAAATTCAAATGGGAGTGAAAGAGAGAGGGAGAGAGATACCCGGGGTTTATGGGTTCAAGTTGAGAGGGGTTGGGGTTTGTTGATGCTGAGCGATGGAGAGAGCAGGGTAAGAGGGGGTTATATAATTAAACTTAATTATTATAAAATTAGCTGGTAATTAAATACTTAGTCAAACAATTTATGATGTTAGGTAGTTAGGTGTTGAAAAATGGCATTAGGTTTAGACTAAGTGTTGAAACGTTTAAGGTGTCATCTCCATGTGTTTTTCATGTTAGGGTAGGTAGGGATTAAGGTTAATTAGTAATTAAGTAAAAGGATTAAAACGTAATTAGTAGATAATGTCAAAAATACAAAATTACGATTTTGCCCCTGGTAGCAAACATGTCTGAAAAATTATGAAAACATACCCACGGGATCGTATTGTCACGAGGATGGCGAATACGAAGTCCGTTTCAGGGTTTGGGCTACGGGAATACTAGTTTTTGGCCAAAACGTTTGGAAAGCGGGTTTGCGGGTTCTCTATCGATTTGACTTCAGAAAATTACGAAATTAATGTGGGGAGCCCTAAATGATCATAGGAGGCTACTGTAGAAGTTTGAAATCGATTTGAAGACGTTTGTATAGAAAATAAATTCGTCGAATCAAAACGGTAATTTTGGAAGATGAATTTTAACAGAAATGTTTTGGGTATTTGAGGAAATCTGAAATTGCTAAAATACATTACGATAAGTCTAGTACTCTAAAATATTTTTATAAGAATTTTTAAAGTCAGTTTTGTTAGAAAATTCTTGACTAACATTTATAATGTGAAATTTATTCTTAAAAATACGTATAAATACGTAAATTGAACTGTTGAAAATTACTGGTCGTTACACATGCAGAGGGGGAAGCCATTAGCGAAGGAGGAAATTTGGGTCAAGGATGCCAACGACGATGGTTATGAATTCCCTCCAAAACTACCTTATTAAGGTATGTCGATTTAATCATATTGGGACATGTATTGGTGATCCATGCATCATAGTATCTTGAATTTCGAACCGACGCGTTGTCCAAATCAAAAGAAAGGGTGTTTTGGTGCTTAAACTTGAGTACTTTTTCCTCGACTGTCATACACCATTAATACGACGTCACGTCACTTGACCCCAACAGACGAATTGTCTGAGCTCGAGTGACGAGGGCCATTGTTAATCCCTTGGGCCGGCACTCGAGGGGGTCACTCGAATGACACCAGAGCCCACAAGGTCCACGAAGGGAGCTTGAAGCTGACCCAGTCAAAGCCCACGTGCCATTTGCTCGTTGGACTTCCATCGTATCAAACGTGCGATTGATAATGTGCTCATAAATAGCGGAGGCGTGGACGACGGTTACCCCTATTAAGGGGGGAGGATCGTGGTACCATAATTGGTGACTGTTATCCTCTCAACGTCACTGAAGAGACCTCCGAAGTCTATAAATACACAGAAGATGAACAGAGTAAAGGGGAGTCCAAGGTACGAAAAACCTAACAATCTGACATTTTACTTTCCATTTTATAATTCTTCCTCCAAATAACTTGCGACAACTGACTCGAGACGAACTTCTGCGGGTTGAACTTGACAGCCCCACGCCTTCTTTTAAGTTCCCGTTCTAATTTAAGCATCGGAGGGGATTTGTGTCGAACCCCATATCTGACCCCCCTGACGTTCCTTGGTGGTGCAGGAAGATCGTGGCACGACCCACCCGGAGGGTCGAACGACTACTCATGCGAACTGTTTATTGAGGTTCGACCTTACCATAATATCGAACGGTCGTAATACTCTGCTGCAAGATTGCTCGAGCTTCAGTACCACATCCGCATTCCAACTACCATCGACCCTGCTTCTACCAACCGAGGGTCCATGTCACGCCCCGCTTCCCTAAAATGGAGGCGAGACGTGAGAAGGTCCGCACGAGAGTGGAGCTGTGAAGCCCCAAACCCGATAAACGTCAATAAAACGTAAACATGTCCCTGTAACCACAAACGGAACAACAATAATAACACAAGGAGAGACAGAAATAAAATCTCAAATCTCAGAATTTGTCCAACTTGAAAATCAAGTTCAACATCCAGAAAAGCCACCAGGCTAAAAGAAAGAGTCTAAAGGCCCAGAACAAGGCCAACAGGGACAAACATAACAAAGTATAGGTGCTGCGCACCGACAACTACAGCAGTCTAAAACAAAAGGGAAAAGCTCAACGAAGACACTAGGACTGGTCTCCAGTGTCCACGTACTCCTCGTCAAACACAGGCTCGGGCTCGGCGTCAGCAAACACCTCGTCCTCAACAATGAACTCAGGCTCAGGATCTAACATGTGTCACCCAAAAGAGTAAAGGGGCACATGTCAGCAAGTCTACAAGAGACGGGTGCAAGGAAACTGAAAGGAAGGCAAACTAACAACCTAGCAGTTATAGTATGCATGACATGGCAGTTATGGTATGAGTGCACAAGTAAGATATGGTTAAACCACAAGTACAAGAGAACAATTTTCAGGGCATGTCAAGAGTAGCCAAGCTACTAACAATCTCAATCTTTTCACTAGTCACGATTCACGTTGTTTGTAGATGTTTACGCCTTACAGCTGAACTGTTGGACATTCACACTGATTGGCCGCTTAACACTAACCCAGAACCCAGAGTTTACGCCTTACAACTGCAGTTGCTGATCGGGCAGACTCCCAGTTGACTGGCCGCTTAACTCTTACCCCAATACCCACGGGTAAACGAGCCAGGGTCCCTGTACACGAGCCCAGTAAATGAGCCAGGGTTGCCCCGCACAAGAGCTCGTTTCCTGGATCACAAACCAGGAGCGTATTTCATTTGGCATAGGGGTGCACCTAGCCTCAATCATTTCACGAGGTGTAGCGGAGCTACGCAATCACGGGAACACTTAAAGAATGCAATGACATGACAATTAATTCGCGTACCGTTAATGGAAATTAAACATGACATGGTAGTTGTGCAACATGATAAATATCGGATCTAACTTCGTTGTCAAGCTAGTTCTTAAAATTGCGCCTAGGCGAGTATCATTTCGTCGCCTAGTCTCTTTTACGCCTACAACAAGCAAATGGCCTAAGACATGGCCCAAAACCCTAAGTGGCAAGTTTCACTTGCCTAGCACCGAGGATGACGATCAACGAGGCCGTCACATAAATGCTAACTACGGCGATGCGATCGCTGCCATGGCAAAACAATATTAGAACAACATCCAACCTAGTTTTATTAGGGTTTCACAAAAACACAATGGGTTATGAAAACATTAAGAGATCGATTTATTACCGTATCGGAGCGGAAGAATATTGCCGAGCAAGCACGGCAACGAAAGAAACGATCCGGGGAACCTAGGGTTCAGATCTGGAATGGATGGGGAAAATCTGGAGAAATGGGGTTTTTGGGGGTTTTGGGGGTTTTCCGGCGACCTAGAGGTGGTGGCCGGCCAAAATGGCGAGGGGGAGAGGCTCTTGATGAAGGAGGAAGGCTAGGGTTAGATGGAGGATGATTTGGGGGAGAAGAAGGCTCAGGAGAAATGAATGAAGAAAGAAAAACGTTTGGGGGGTTTAAATAGGAAGAGCTGGCGGCTGCCCAAAAATTATGGTTTCTGGGGTCATTAGTCGGTCAAAGAAGAGTGGCTGACCGACTAGTTTAACAACTAGTCGGTCGGTCGATTAACTGTGACCGACTAACACCAAACAACGAAAGTAGGGAAAAATCTGGGTAATGAATTAGTCGGTCTGTGAAGGCCCGTCGACCGACTAGTTTGCAACCTAGTCGGTCGGTGAGTGTTCATGGACCGACTAACGATAAACAGTAACTTAGGTGAAATCTACTGACAGAAACTAGTCGGTCTGAGAGCAAGTTCTGACCGACTAGTTGAGCATCTAGTCGGTCGGTGATTGTTCTTAGACCGACTAAAAGTAAACAGTAACTCCTGAATAATTTACAAAGCCCACTAGTCGGTCCATGAAGGTTTGCCGACCGACTAAATCGACATCTAGTCGGTCGGTTCTCCTTCTTGTACCGGCTAACGTGCACAAAAAGTTCCGAAATGGAGCGCGAAGCTCCGGGATCGATTCCTAAGACTCCTAGGCTTGATCTAACAATAAGATATGACCGATATGAAGCCCGTCACGAATGACTTACTCCGAAATCGACGATTCTAAAGAAGAAGCTAGAAAATCATAACGAAACGATCGAAAATGAAAGCTACGGAGACGAAAACCACGCATAAGGAGAAAATCCACCAAAACATATATATATAATATAAATAATCCAAATACATGAAAACCAGTCGTTACATCCTCCCCAACTTAAGAAAAATTCTGTCCTCGGAATTTCCCAACACTGACGTGTCCGGGAACAAAAGTGGGAAACGCTCTCGCATCTCATCCTCGTTCTCCCAAGTAGACTCTCCTGGCGAGCCGTGTCGCCACATCACCCTCACAAGATTGACAACCTTGTTCTGAAGTGACTTCTGACGCCTGTCCAGAATCTGCACTGGCTGCTGGTCATACGTCATAACAGGGCGAACGGTAATCTCCGAGAAATCCACAGCATGAGATGGATCGCTAATGTATCGACGAAGCTGCGACACATAGAAAACATTGTGAACTCCTTCCAAAGATGGCGGCAAGGCTAAGCGATAGTCTACCTCGCCAACTCTCTCCAGAATGTCAAATGGTCCAATGTATCGCGGGCTCAACTTTCCTCGCTTCCCAAAGCGAATCACACCACGATTCGGGAAAATCCTCAGAAACACATGATCCCCAGGCTGAAACTCCAAAGGACGACGTTTAGCATCCGTCCAATGCTTAAAACGGTCCTGAGCAATCCTCAACCTCTCCCGAATGTTCCTGACAACATCCACAGCCTCCACAATCATCTCAGGTCCCAACAGCTCCCGATCACCAACGTCGTCCCAACTCAATGGCGACCGACATTTCCTCCCATAAAGAGCGGCGAAAGGCGCCATGCCAATACCCGCCTGGAAACTGTTGTTGTAAGAAAACTCTACCAGATGTAGATGGTCCTCCCACGAATCCTTGAAATCCAACATGCACGCCCTCAGCATGTCCTCCAGGATCTGAATCGTCCTCTCAGACTGGCCATCCGTCTGCGGATGGTACGCCGTGCTGAAACTCAGACGCGTACTCAAACTCTTCTGCAAACTCTGCCAGAACTGAGATGTGAACCTCGTGTCCCTGTCCGACACGATACTCACGGGGACTCCGTGAAGTCGCACAACCTCCTGCACGATTCACGTTACATCACTATCTAAACTAGGAAAAAGGAAATAGAAACGGAGAGTAAAAGAATTTACCTCCATATATCTCCTCGCTAGCGCCTCAGTGGACTGTCCCACTCGGAATGGAATAAAGTGCGCGGATTTGGTCAACCGATCTACGATCACCCAAATCGCGTCATTCTGCTTCAGACTCCGAGGTAGTCCAGTCACGAAATCCATAGTGATGTGTTGCCACTTCCACTCCGGAATCGGAAGCGGTTGTAGCAACCCTGCCGTACGCTGATGCTCCGCCTTCACTTGCTGGCAAACCAAGCACTTGGCCATGCTCCGAGCCATGCTCCTCTTCATGCCATGCCACCAATAGTTCAGACGAAGATCCTTGTACGTCTTGGTCCCACCAGGATGCACAGAATACGGCGAACTATGTGCCTCCACCATCAACTCCTCTCTGATATCCCCAGCTGGCACACACAACCTAGCTCCAAACCTCAGCGAGCCATCCTCATGAATCAAAAAGTCAGTCCGTAGACCGGCTTCCACCTGCTCCTGAATCTTCACCAGCTTCGGATCCTCAGCCTGGCCAGCCTTGATCCGATCCACAATCGTCGACTGTATCTGCATACACATCAACGAAGAAGCCTCCCCAGGAAGAACAATCTCCACACCAGACTCGCAAAAATCCTGCTGCAATCTCCACTGTGAGATCAAAATCATCACCGCTGGAAGCCTACTCAGCGCATCAGGAACCACATTCACCTTGCCAGGGTGATACTGCAAATCAATCTCATAATCTGCCATGAGCTCCAACCATCGACGTTGTCACATGTTGAGCTCCTTCTGAGTGAAAATATACTCAAGCTTTTGTGATCGGTGAAGATCTTCACTTTCTCACTCAGCAAGAATTGCCTCTAAATCTTAAGAGCAAACACAACAGCAGCCAACTCCAAATCATGCGTCGGGTAATTCTTCTTATGAGTCTTGAGTTGACGCGAAGCATACACCACAACATGTCCGTGCTGATGCAACACACAACCGAGACCCTTGCCAGAAGCATCACAAAAGATCTCAAATCCACCGCTGCGATCAGGCACAACAAGAATAGGGGCAGTCGTCAATCTCTCCCTCAGAACACCAAAAGCATTCTCACAATCACCCGACCAAACAAAAGATACATCCTTCCGCGTCAATCTGGTCATCGGCTCTGCAATACGGGAAAAGTCCTTAATGAAGCCCCGATAGTAACCAGCAAGCCCAAGGAAACTCCGGATCTCAGACGCTGACCGCGGAACAGGCCACTCTCTGATGGTCCTGATCTTCTCGGGATCCACTGAAATACCATCTCCAGTCACCACATGCCCGAGAAAAGCAACTCTGTCCAGCCAAAACTCGCACTTCGAAAACTTAGCATACAACCGATGCTTCCTCAAAATCTCCAACACCGTCCTCAAGTGCGAGGCATGCTCCTCCTCAGACTTTGAATAGATCAGAATGTCGTCAATAAAGATAACGACAAACTTATCTAAAAAGTCATAGAAGATCAGATTCATCAGATTCATGAAAACTGCGGGTGCATTGGTTACACCGAAGGGCATAACCACAAACTCGTAGTGTCCATACTTCGTCCTGAACGCTGTCTTCGGAACATCATCCTTCTTCACCTTCAGCTGATGATAACCACTCCTCAAATCCAACTTAGAAAACACCCTCGAACCTTCAAGCTGATCAAAAATATCATCAATGCGAGGCAACGGGTATTTATTCTTGATGGTCACCGCATTCAACTCTCGATAGTCCACGCACATGCGACGCGAACCATCCTTCTTCTTCACCAGCAAGACAGGTGCTCCCCACGGAGACACACTAGGATTGATATAACCCTTCTGCAAAAGCTCATCCAGCTGCTTCCGCAATTCCTCCAACTCAGCGGATGCCATACGATAAGGCGCCTTCGAAATCGGTTGCGCTCCTGGGACAAGATCAATAGAAAATTCTAAAGCTCGATCAGGTGGCAATCCAGACATCTCCTCGGGAAAGACGTCATCAAAATCCCGCACAACCGCTGGCCTCTCCAGCTCCATCTGCATAGCCACAATCTCCACCGGCCTGGCCCGAAACCTGACAGGACCAAGCGAGCTGCTGTAGAGGAATATGCCCTCGGATCATTTGTATTTGATGCAAATGAAAATTTAAGCCTAGATAGGGACTAATTTGCATATGATGCAAAAGAGATTAAATGTGTCTTAAATTGTTTAAGACTATATTTAATTAAATAAACGCGTTGAAAAGGTTACCTAGATGACGGGATCGTCCCACTTTAAACGCAGGTTCAAACCGCGTCAAAAACGGAGTCCAAATGCACAAGTTATAGCCAAAACAAGTCAGCCCAAACTGTTGGGCTGAAACCAGCGAAAATGGAGGCCCACCAAGCCCGAATTTTCTGGTTAGGGTTTTTTGAAACCTGGGATTTTCTTGACGGCTACGTTTCTAAGAGAAGCATGACTTTTGGCTAACTTTGGACAATTGTTTGAAGGGTCAAACGGACTCGGATTGACGAGCCGTTTTTTCCTACGCGTTCACCGTTGAACCCTATTTGATTTGGTAGGTTGTACCAACATTGAAGCTCAACGGTGAGGGAGTTAAAATTAGAGAAAGTTTGCCCTTTGTGAAAGGCAAACTAACTTGATTTAATTAATCCCAAATTAATAGTCCCACATCGGATTTTGAGAGAAGGGGAGAGTCCGCCGCCTATGTAAATAGGGGTCTGCTCTCCTCCTCAAAACTCGTCCCAAGCTCTAGATCTGAGCGGCTCTCGTAAATGTTGGAACACGCTCGGATCTAAGCTAAATTAATATTTCTCCTCTCCCTATAAATTTCTGCCTTACTCCCGCGGGCTCTAGCAAAGCCGCAAAGGAGTTCGGATTCTGGATCCGAAATCTAGGTGGAGGTTTCACTCGCGTGAAACTTTCTTCGGCGGTGGGTGGCTCGGCGACACGGGGATTGATCGCCTCGGGATGCGGAGCGGTTCGAGGAGCGGTGCGTGGAGCGGTTCAAGGAGCGGCTCGGCGTGGGACTGGAGCAGCTCGGAAGACGGCGCGGAACATCTCGCCTGCCCCAGGGCTGAGATTCCGGGTATGTGTTTAAGCTTTTCATTTAATTATTCACAGTAGTTAGATCCTTCTTGGGGTGGTCAGATCCACCCCAAGTTGGCAGAGATCCTGGCTTATAGGGTCTGGTTCCTTAGGGCTGCATGTTAATTAGATTAACATAAAAAATTTTCCGCTGCATTTCTGTCACGCCCCGCTTCCCAAAATGGACGGAAGCGAAACGTGACGAGGCCCGCTTAGGCCAGAGCTGAGAAGCTCGGACCCAATAAGCGTCTGTAGAGGTACCATTTTAAAAGATTTTCAGGTTCTTGCATTTTTATAGTTCGAAACAACAAAAGTACAGAAAGGAAATTTGCATTCATTAAATTAGAGATATGATATCCAACAAGTACAAAGTCTAAAAAGAAGCCTAAGCGTGGCAAAGAAAACTGAAAGTAGTAACCTCTGAAGGTGGCGACTAAAAAGACCTCAAGGTCTGGTCCTCGTCAGGCACGTGCTCTGGGTCGACGTCCTCGGCTCCACGTACTCCAGCGAGTCTGCTTCGTCCACGATCTCTGGCTGAACACCTGACGTACAGCACCCAAGAAAAAGGAACTGTACGTCAGGTAAAGTCTACAAGAAGGGTTAGACTTTACTGCAAGTGCACCGAACTTTAAACAACGGTTTACTGGTTGATTAGCATGCTGAGGTTCTTTTACACAGCAGTTTACTGGTTGATTAACATGTTGTGGTTATAACAGAGTAACACGACAGGAAGTAACGCAGCAGGAAAGTAAAACGGGACAAGTAGTAGTCGTAGCGTGTGCTACCAACTACGGGACTAACCTACAGGTGTCAAGACAAGACGGGACGTGACGGAAACAAGGAAGGATAAGACAAGTGAGACACGAAAGGGTTCACGCCTTACGGTTCGAGGGGGATCAGACCCTCTTGCCGTGCGCACGCTCAACCCAACCCCAAACCCCAAGACAAGACAAGACATGACACCAGTACAAGGGATCACTCGCTCTAGCTTGGCGAGTGCCCTATTGCCCGCAGGCTGAGAATCAGTACAAGGGATCACTCTCTCCACTTGGAGAGTGCCCTATTGCCCTCGGGCTGTGTATCAGTACAAGGGATCACTCTCTCAACTTGGAGAGTGCCCTATTGCCCGCAGGCTGTGAATCAGTACAAGGGATCACTCGGCGAGTGCCCTATTGCCCAGCGGGCTGTGCAAGACGGGACGTGACGTGACACGACAGGAAAGGTTATTCTAGGGTGTCCACACACACGCACACACATGATAGCCCTACAGCATCAAAAATTGTTGTTGTCAGGCTCAGACTTCGTCGTCAAGTCTGAGCCGTCAAGAGTCGTCCCGGACGCTATCATTTCACGTCCGGTTCTATTTGTTCACATTTAACAGTTCTAACCAACTAAGGCCTAAACACGGCCAAAAGTGCAAGTGGATACACTTGCCTGCGATGGCGAGTGTGGCGTCCTCCCGAAGCGTCTCGTCCAGTCGTCGCGTCCGCGGAAGTCCGTCTGAAATATCGCCACGGCGACGATGTCAGGTCTCAAATTCATCAAGTCCTATTAGGTTTCGTTTCTAGGTTTTCGGGACTATCCTATTTGTCAAAAGTCACTTTTTTGATGTATCAACCTAATCGACGATCTATCCTATGTGCACAGTCAAATTAGTCCGTTCGTCGATTTTCTATGTTCGTACAACGTTTTACAGGAGCTGAAAATTAAATTTAGTTCAAGTTGACGGTTTTTAGTTTAGGGTTCAGTCAGCTATTGTGGGGGTTTCTACGAGTTTCGGGGAACCAACCTGAACCGGAGTTTGCTGTAGATTGGATGTCGGGTCTGATCGGAGAACTCCTCGGCTTCAGATCTGGTCCTCGCACGTCTCTCCAAAAGTTCGAACTTGCGACGAAGGCCTACGACGTGTCGCAACGTCGTAGACGGCAAATCCGCGAAGTGGCACGTCCAAGTGGGGCCCACAGCGGTGCTAGGGGTCCAAGGGGGGCCCACAACACCTCAGGAGCACTTGGGGGGCCCACCACAGAAGTTGGTGTGGGAGAAACCCACTTGCGACGAAGTTCTGTCGGTCGTTCACCCTCGGTGCGAGGGTTTCTCTCGGTCAGACCGAGAGAAGCTCTCGGTCGTGCACTGGCGATGTGGGGGGCTCGGTTGCAGCGGCGGATGCGGAGGAATCCGTCGGTCAGACCGACTGATCCTGTCGGTCGGGCGCTTGGACGAAGCTGGCAGCGGAGCGGGGTGCGGAGCGGCTTCGGGTGCGGAGCGGGCCTCGGTCAGACCGAGCGGTGCTCTCGGTCGGAGCGGGTGACAGCGGGGGGGCGATGCAGCGGGCGCTGCAAGCGGCGATGCGGGGGCTTGCTCCGGTCGTGCGCTGAGATTTGCGGGGGTGGCCGTCGGTCGTGCACGTTGCGATCGTCGCAACGTTGCGACGAACGTCGGGAGGGGTTTTTGACGGCTAGGGTTTGTGTGGCTGCGAAAATAACCTAGCCTAGGGTTTATTTAAATATAAAAGAGTTAGGGTTAGGGTTTGGGTTAAGAAAATCGTAATTAAAATAATTAATATAATTAATATAATTTAAAATTGCTCTCCTCTCCCTCACGCAAGATGGGTGCGGCCAAAAATTCTGAAACTTTGCCAGAAAATTCTTTAATACGTTATTATAATATAGTAATTTTATTGTAATTAAAAATTTTATAAAAATAGGTTTTAAAATTATTTAAAGCTTTCAAAAAAATAGAAAATAGGTCAAATTAAGTCCAAAAATTATAAAATAATTCTGGGGTGTTCGGGACGACTAAAGAAAGAGTGTGGAGAAGACGGATCTAAATTTCGACGTCGAGGAACGAAACTAAAAATAGAAACGTCTCGCGTCAAAACAGAAAGTCGCGACGTCACGTCGAATAAGTTAGTATCGCGGAAGAGCGACTCGAGATATGTCGTTCCCAAGTTATTCCACAATCTAATATTTTCAGAGACGATCACGACGACATATCACACAAAATCGTTCAAAAACAAATAAAGTCTAAAATAAACATGTGCATGATCAAAAGCACGTGCACGAAGAAGGTACGATAGAAACAGGCCGTTACATTCTACCCACCTTAGAAATGATTCCGCCCTCGGAATCACTCACACTAGTAATAATATTACCCATATAACCTTATACCCGCAACTATCATATCTGCTCATAAAGATTTCTAATCCTGTAACTTCGAACAACGTTCCTCGATAATCCATCATATCCCATCTTTTCACTGGGCAAAGCCACGACTAAACTCTCTTCCTAATACTTAACTATAGACCCATCACTACTGCTCAAATTCCCAACTCCAAGTCCTCACAAAAATAATAATCATCTTCTCAATAATATCTTTTGAATTTCTAAATCTTTTCTCAACATTAATAAATCTCCAAGAAGTGAGATTCTTGTCATCCATCAATCCAAGACAAAAACATTTGTCTATCCTATAATACCTTCACCAATCAGCAATCGTCGTGTCTTCAATACTTTCTCGTCATATCTCCCCATAAATTCATCCACCAAATAATTTGATCTGTCAGAATTACCCCTCATCCTACTCACTATAACTAATCCCAACCAATATTAAGTCTGACTGCCTAATCATCCATTTATCTCGACACGTCGTGTTATTCTCAAAGTCTTCTCACGTCAATTCATCAATCCGTCTCAATGCTAATATAAGCTCTACTCAATCTCATGATCACCCTAACTCATACTATTCTCCGCAGTTACTCCTATCTACTACCCGTCTAAGCCTCAAGTCTGATAAGTTATCATCTCCTCGCATATAATTTCTTTCAAACAGAATTCTCCATAGAGTCCACCACACTTCGGTTTTATAAATAAGTCTGAGACAGTTCATTCTTTTCATCCAAAAAAAATATTCTAATCCATCATCCTTGTGTTCCCAAAATCAATTAATCATTGCCATAATAAAACTCATCTCACTCCAAGCCTACCTGCAAACAAAAATCCTATAACGATAATAGCCAGCCCCAATTAATATAATAACCATAAACACGAAAATTTTGTTTAAGGGAGAAAGAAGAGAATAGAAAGAGAGATTTAAGGCCAAAGAAATATTTTAAAACATTTGGGGAGAAACGTGTGGTGTTGCGGTAATGGATGAGGGAGGTTAAGTGATTTGTGATCTTGTGAGCTAGTTTTAAAACTTTAAAGATTTGGTTTTAAAAAAAAACAAAGTTCTGATATGATTCTCATACAACCAAGATAAACCATTCATTAAAATTAAAACTCAGTCTAAGGATCTGCCTGCGATGACACCATTCATATAAGTATGAATACCGTCATTCAGACAACTTCCAGCTTACCATGGTTAACATTGAGTACACATTCAAGACACATGAGGCAAATATCAGGATCCTACAGATGACACACTCATACAGGTCTACACACTCTACCTATACTCAGGCACTGCAACAACATCACCTACCAGAGGGCCTACTCCTAAACCGGAGATAGCATGGATAACTACAAGGTCCAATGTCTAGATAAAAGAAGGAAAGAAAACTAAGTCAAAAGCGGAACGAAATAAGATCGGAAGGAACGAGTTCAAATAAAGCAAGATAAGGAGGTAGTTGGTTGGGTGGTAAACGATTGTTTTGCAAATGGAAATAAGTTTTCACAAAGATTTTGAAATGTGGTCACGAGGAACATAGATCAGATATGATAATAATAATAATAATAATTGAAGTTTCACCTAGTCCAGAAAATATTTTAAAAGTATGAACTGTAAGTGATTTAGAAATAGATCTGGTAGCCCAGAAAAATATAAATTGAATTATCAAAATCTTAACACGGTTTTAAAAATGAAAATATGAAAGATACCGATTTGAATTCGAAAATACTTTTAAAGGAAGCAGGTTTTGGGAAAGGGGAAATTTTGAAAATAAATACAAGATAGTAGAAATATATTGTGTAGTTTATAAAAGTAATATATATATTTTGGAAACAAGGCAAATAATGCGAGATATTGACTTAAAATTTTTACGTCCAAGAAAGCTCCAAGTCAATTAAAAGTTTTAACTCGATCCAAAACAGCAAATTTTAAATATATAATATATGGGTTTTCAAAGAAATCAATCTGGAGCGAAAACTTAATAAGGAAAGTCGAAAATAATTTTAGAGAAGGTAGAATTGGTCAGGGAAGGGATTCGAAGGATTGGTGATGATCGTCAGGAAACGATCACGAGAGTCGAGAGAAAGGAAAAATGATCGCATGAAGATTACGCGTAAGATATGAATCGTGAAGGGCTACGATGGGACTCTATGGTCGATAGCACCAAAAATTTACAAGGATCATAGGGATGCTAGAGGACAAGGGTTCTAATCATCGGGTCGTCTAAAGATTTAGGATAACTCAGCTCTAAGACTTCCTAATGAGTTAGAATATAATCAGGATCTAAAGAGAAGGTTCCTAAGAGAATCGAGGTTACGTTCTGCTGGACCCGAAGTCGATGGAACTGGGCGAGCGAATAACTAAAAGAAGGACTCTAGATATCTATTACGATCAGAATAAAATGGGGATGCTAAAATATTCTAGGACGAGGACGACTAAATCTTAACAAAGGCATCCGACTATCAACCTGGGACGTCTACCTAAGTCTTCCTACTATCTAAGACTGGGAAACTAATTCAGACTTGTACGTGGATATCAAATGAATGCGGTACTTTTATTGTTCCGAACTTTTGCAAGACCTGCATGGGCCACCACTAAAACCTGTCACGCCCCGCTTCCCAAAATGGACAGAAGCAAAATGTGACGAGGCCCGCTTAGGTCAGAGCTGAGAAGCTCGGACCCAATAAGCGTCTGTAGAGGTACCATTTTAAAAGATTTTCAGGTTCTTGCATTTTTATAGTTCGAAACAACAAAAGTACAGAAAGGAAATTTGCATTCATTAAATTAGAGATATGATATCCAACAAGTACAAAGTCTAAAAAGAAGCCTAAGCGTGGCAAAGAAAACTGAAAGTAGTAACCTCTGAAGGTGGCGACTAAAAAGACCTCAAGGTCTGGTCCTCGTCAGGCACGTGCTCTGGGTCGACGTCCTCGGCTCCACGTACTCCAGCGAGTCTGCTTCGTCCACGATCTCTGGCTGAACACCTGACGTACAGCACCCAAGAAAAAGGAACTGTACGTCAGGTAAAGTCTACAAGAAGGGTTAGACTTTACTGCAAGTGCACCGAACTTTAAACAACGGTTTACTGGTTGATTAGCATGCTGAGGTTCTTTTACACAGCAGTTTACTGGTTGATTAACATGCTGTGGTTATAATAGAGTAACACGACAGGAAGTAACGCAGCAGGAAAGTAAAACGGGACAAGTAGTAGTCGTAGCGTGTGCTACCAACTACGGGACTAACCTACAGGTGTCAAGACAAGACGGGACGTGACGGAAACAAGGCAGGATAAGACAAGTGAGACACGAAAGGGTTCACGCCTTACGGTTCGAGGGGGATCAGACCCTCTTGCCGTGCGCACGCTCAACCCAACCCCAAACCCCAAGACAAGACAAGACATGACACCAGTACAAGGGATCACTCGCTCTAGCTTGGCGAGTGCCCTATTGCCCGCAGGCTGAGAATCAGTACAAGGGATCACTCTCTCCACTTGGAGAGTGCCCTATTGCCCTCGGGCTGTGTATCAGTACAAGGGATCACTCTCTCAACTTGGAGAGTGCCCTATTGCCCGCAGGCTGTGAATCAATACAAGGGATCACTCGGCGAGTGCCCTATTGCCCAGCGGGCTGTGCAAGACGGGACGTGACGTGACACGACAGGAAAGGTTATTCTAGGGTGTCCACACACACGCACACACATGATAGCCCTACAGCATCAAAAATTGTTGTTGTCAGGCTCAGACTTCGTCGTCAAGTCTGAGCCGTCAAGAGTCGTCCCGGACGCTATCATTTCACGTCCGGTTCTATTTGTTCACATTTAACAGTTCTAACCAACTAAGGCCTAAACACGGCCAAAAGTGCAAGTGGATACACTTGCCTGCGATGGCGAGTGTGGCGTCCTCCCGAAGCGTCTCGTCCAGTCGTCGCGTCCGCGGAAGTCCGTCTGAAATATCGCCACGGCGACGATGTCAGGTCTCAAATTCATCAAGTCCTATTAGGTTTCGTTTCTAGGTTTTCGGGACTATCCTATTTGTCAAAAGTCACTTTTTTGATGTATCAACCTAATCGACGATCTATCCTATGTGCACAGTCAAATTAGTCCGTTCGTCGATTTTCTATGTTCGTACAACGTTTTACAGGAGCTGAAAATTAAATTTAGTTCAAGTTGATGGTTTTTAGTTTAGGGTTCAGTCAGCTATTGTGGGGGTTTCTACGAGTTTCGGGGAACCAACCTGAACCGGAGTTTGCTGTAGATTGGATGTCGGGTCTGATCGGAGAACTCCTCGGCTTCAGATCTGGTCCTCGCACGTCTCTCCAAAAGTTCGAACTTGCGACGAAGGCCTACGACGTGTCGCAACGTCGTAGACGGCAAATCCGCGAAGTGGCACGTCCAAGTGGGGCCCACAGCGGTGCTAGGGGTCCAAGGGGGGCCCACAACACCTCAGGAGCACTTGGGGGGGCCACCACAGAAGTTGGTGTGGGAGAAACCCACTTGCGACGAAGTTCTGTCGGTCGTTCACCCTCGGTGCGAGGGTTTCTCTCGGTCAGACCGAGAGAAGCTCTCGGTCGTGCACTGGCGATGCGGGGGGCTCGGTTGCAGCGGCGGATGCGGAGGAATCCGTCGGTCAGACCGACTGATCCTGTCGGTCGGGCGCTTGGACGAAGCTGGCAGCGGAGCGGCTTCGGGTGCGGAGCGGGCCTCGGTCAGACCGAGCGGTGCTCTCGGTCGGAGCGGGTGACAGCGGGGGGGCGATGCAGCGGGCACTGCAAGCGGCGATGCGGGGGCTTGCTCCGGTCGTGCGCTGAGATTTGCGGGGGTGGCCGTCGGTCGTGCACGTTGCGATCGTCGCAACGTTGCGACGAACGTCGGGAGGGGTTTTTGACGGCTAGGGTTTGTGTGGCTGCGAAAGTAACCTAGCCTAGGGTTTATTTAAATATAAAAGAGTTAGGGTTTGGGTTTGGGTTAAGAAAATCGTAATTAAAATAATTAATATAATTAATATAATTTAAAATTGCTCTCCTCTCCCTCACGCAAGATGGGTGCGGCCAAAAATTCTGAAACTTTACCAGAAAATTCTTTAATACGTTATTATAATATAGTAATTTTATTGTAATTAAAAATTTTATAAAAATAGGTTTTAAAATTATTTAACGCTTTCAAAAAAATAGAAAATAGGTCAAATTAAGTCCAAAAATTATAAAATAATTCTGGGGTGTTCGGGACGACTAAAGAAAGAGTGTGGAGAAGACGGATCTAAATTTCGACGTCGAGGAACGAAACTAAAAATAGAAACGTCTCGCGTCAAAACAGAAAGTCGCGACGTCACGTCGAATAAGTTAGTATCGCGGAAGAGCGACTCGAGATATGTCGTTCCCAAGTTATTCCACAATCTAATATTTTCAGAGACGATCACGACGACATATCACACAAAATCGTTCAAAAACAAATAAAGTCTAAAATAAACACGTGCACGATCAAAAGCACGTGCACGAAGAAGGTACGATAGAAACAGGCCGTTACAATTTCTGTCTATGTTCCGTCCGACTTAGGACGGGACTAGAGTTTTTGTGCCCTAAGGGTCCCAGAAAACCCTGCATTGGTATCAGAGCCATCTCTGTATGCTGATCTAGGACTGCGAATTTATTAATTGAATGCTTTTAAAGAAAAATGTTTTCTTTAAATTTATGCGATAAATTTAAATTTTTTTTTGTTTAAAAATTTTATATGATAAATTTTAAACATGAAAGTTTTAAAATGGAATTTTTAAATTTATGTGATAAATTTTAAAATTGTTTTAAAGCTTTAAAACTTTATGCGATAAGTTTAAAATGTTGTTTAAAATTTTATGTGATAAATTTTAAACATGGAATTGTTTAAATGATGTTTTTAAATTTATAAGATATTTTTAAAAACTGATTTTAAAAGTTTAAAATTTTTATGCGATAAATATTTTAAAGTAGCATGCAAATTTTATGATTTTTAAACATGCTTTTACTTTATGAGATAAAATAAAATGTTTTAAAAATCGTATTTTTAAATTTAAATGTTAAATTTAAGTATGCATGCTAAAATTGTTTATGCGATAAACTTTAGTCTATTTAATTGTTAAATAGTTGTACACCTTTTATGCGATAAAATTAGTGTAATTTTTTAATGGCTATGTCTTCTTGTCCCTTATTTGATAACACAAGACAACCCTTTATGTTAGCCATTAAATAATGATTAAAATTTATTACTTGAATTTTAATGACATGCTGTGTTTTAATAAAACATTAACAACACTTCAAGACCTAATTCCTGATTAGGGTAGTCCCTTTAATGAATTTGTAATTCTAATTGTTATGATTAATTTTCATTAAAGGACTTCGCTTTTAGCGTTGTTAATAAAATTTATTAAAATCCTAATAATGATTAGGATAGCATGTGAACCTTATAGTTGATAAGGACTTAATAAAAGTCATTAAACAAATCCTAAAGTTTTGAATTTAAGGATGCAACTAGTTGATAGGATTAATTAGTTGTTAATAAAAGCTGTTTAGTCTATGGCACACATACAAAAATGACAAGCTTCATTCAATGGACCATGATCCAGTCAATGTGCTTGGCTAAGAGTTCTGGGTCAACCCTTGCTAGTACAAGGGGCAGTGATCCTGGCTTAGTCAATTCCCTGGCTGTGTTCCGCTGGACCGCAATGTCGCGAATCATGATTGTATGACACCCTGGACTATATCTAGTCAATGCGTTATAAATCTTATTAAAGATTAATTCGTATCCCTCCTTGATTTTGGAGCTTGGTAACTCAAAGAAGACAATTATAGTTGTTGAGTCTCCTCAAGCTGTGACTTGTTTTTCCTTTAAGGAACAAACTCCAACATACATGTGATGTAGTCTAGACTTGACCCAAATCGATGCGTCGGGTCTCCTCGAGTATCGATTTAAGTCAAATCTGGACACGAAATCAAGGGTCTGACTAGACCAGTCATTATGATTTGTTGAGTCTCCTCAAGATCATAAGTGACTGTGGGTAAAAATCGACAGGGAATCACATGTGATGTGATTGACCAAGAGTTAGTCTACCAGTCATGGAACCAATCAACTTGTTGAGTCTCCTCAAGGTTGTGAGGTTCGGGATGATTGGATCCCTCTTTCACTAATTTTTAAATTCTATTAAATCGTTCGTTATTAAGCTTTAAAACGATCGTAAAAATAGTGGGAGGATATAGATAGATGAAAGCCAATCTACCTATATTTAATATTGAACATATGCAAAAACTAGGGCAAGACTATGTTTACCGAAGGAATCAAAATATAATATTGGAATAAGTTAACTGGTCAAATAGTTTATTGATTGAATATCAAGTTAAATTCTAATTGATGGAATTAAACTATATTCTCGTTGACATTAAATGACCTTCTAAAGAACAGACTTAAGAAATATGATTTCATTAAGTTCTGGGTCCAACAAATAAATTAAAGCTACATGTCACTCTTCTCTATATGAGGCAGCTTGAACATATAGGATATTCGAAGTATGTTTCTCCCTACAACTTGTCGAGCTACCCTCAAGGTTGTATGGACAAACAATTCCGATTCGCAAAGTTCGAAAATTCGATCAAACTGTTTGAGTCGAATACGAGTGCATGAGCGGTGCAAGACTATGTATCCCAACCGGATCTTGAGACAAGCAACTTCTTGAGCTAAACTCGAGATTGCAAAGCTCAAGCGTTTGGATACATAAGATGCTTGCAAAGCTATTTGTGTTGGGTTAATTAATATCTAAATGTGATTTAGAAAAGGAAGAAGGCACTCCGGAAAGTCAATTGAGAAAGTTAGTTTAATTTATCATTAGTAAAGGCATAAGTAGGAGGAAATGAAAATGTGATATATTTTGATGTCACGATTTCAGAATAAATAGTTATACAAAAACGTCTAACACATTTTTTGGACGAATGTCGTCACCTTGCTTCGGAAGCAATGTTTTGTGTTAAGTAATTTGCAATAACTATATATATATATTAAATGTTAATATATAAATACACAAGATAGTAGCAAACTTATATGGTAAAATAGACTAGGCCGTATCGAGAGACTAAGCTTCACAAGTCACATAAAGAGGGGTCTGACCTCTCGTATTATGAAGTCTACGGACACTTGTGAGTCTTATCCTCTTAGATAAAATTGGCCGAAACCCATCTGTAAGACAGTGGGAAAATGAGTTGTCGAACTCAGTCTGGTACATACTGATGTACCCGAGTCTAGATCAACCAAAATAAGTTATTCGTATATTTTATTAAGACACGTGTTCTTGATGAAACACAAGTCTGAAAAAATAAAGAACGAAAAGACAAAAGTATTTAAACTGATTCGATTAGATCGAATGGTTAAATACTTAGCTACATAAAATCTTGTGTAATTAAAAGAAAATGTGATTTTCTCTCAGGTCAAGTCTGTTAACACATCAGTGTGTTAAATGGTATGAATCACACTTAGTTAGACTCGGCGCGATCCATAACAAGTGACTCTGAGTTAAGTCCTTCCTCTGGGTTAAGTCCCAAATAGTAATGCCTAGGTTTTGATAATGTTCTATGAGGACATTATCAATAAGATATTCATTAAATCAAACATTAGGAAGTTGTATAATTACTCGAATCTCGTGAGACGAAGAGTCGAGTTAGACATCATAACTGATGATGACTTAGTCAACTTCCGGGAAGAAATTCGGAGAAGTAACTCCGATTTAAAAACTTGATGCAACCAGAATAGGTCCATGTGCGTAAATAAATTTTGGAATTTAGTTTACGTGCCCAAGGAAAATGTTTCCTCACTTACTGCAAGTAAATCTTTAAGTTGAAAGATTGGTGCAGAAAAGGAAAATAGGGAAGTGTAATCATGTTGGTCGAGAACGGTTTTTCCATACTAATTCCTATAAAACGGATTATAATGAAACCGTTTTCCACCAGCAGATGTGTACAGAACTACTCGGACCAAACTCGATGTAAACGCTTAAGTTGACCATGAAAATTGGAGCATTCACTTACAAGTTCGTTTTTTCTAAATATGATTTAGACTGACCAACTTATATGAATTAACCAGATAATTTTCAAGGTCAGTGGGAGCGTGTAAATTACATGTGAGGCATCAAATGGATGGAACATATATTTTGACAAAGTGATCAAAAGAGTTTGATTCTTTATCAGAAATAAATATGAGCCATTTGAAATGACCAGTAACTAATTTAAATGATTATCGTAAGGTACGATGAATTGGATAAGATCCAAGTAAATTAAAATATTATGGATTCTGAAAGACCAAATGAATTATTTGAATGAGATTCAAATGGTTGGTCTAAACATAGAAACCATTAAGTCTATAATGTAGACGGTTTTAGCAGATCCACTCATGAAGGCTCTACCACATGAAGTCGGGAAAACTTATGTGTAAAAACGGTATGAGATACCAAGATAAATGGGCCTGAGTGCAAGTGGGAGATGTTGAGAGATGATACCCTCGAGGCTATCTATCTTCATGTGTGCATAGCACAAACATCTTGTTCGAAATAACAGTAAGCTGTTTGGTAAATATTTATCTAAGTTATGTTATAATGTAGTTAACATTAGATATTAACTTAGGTAAAGTCCTGAGACTTTATGCAAGGTCAAACAGGTATCGAGATGAGTAACTCGATCATGGAGAAATGTTTGACCGTCTGTAGCATAAGTCTAAAAAGAGTTCGTGGTCGTAGATGTTTCGAGACTAGGATATCGAAACATCGGATAGACCATTGTGTCTTAGTCTTCACCGTATAGCGGTGGCGATGATCTCATGATCGCTTGACTTGGCGAAGTCGTTGACAAGACACAGGTTCTCATTAGAGAATGAGTTCACTGAACGATCCACAAGAGTTATCATATGGTTATATTGACCAATCTGTCAATGATGACTCTGAGTGATGATAGGCTAGTTGGTCTTTTGACTTGAGGTCATTTTGACGAACCTGTGCGTGAACGGTGCCACTTAGATCAAATGACCTAGCTTCGAGGCAAGCCGCGTCGAATGGTCTTTGATTGGGTGACACTTGAAGCGTATGAGGAGAGTAATGACCAAGAGAGGATTCGTCTCTCCTGGTCAATGGGAGTTAGTGTCGTAGGGTTAGTTCGATCTTTGGTAAAAACTCTGGCCAGAGTATGTTGGAACAAGTCCAACATGATTTGACTAAAGATTGATAGAAACTAACCGGAGTCAAGTTATTGGGGTTGACAGTTTGACCGTACCCTAGACTTGATCTACACGACATAGTTTAGACGAAAAGACTATAACTGCGGAATTCATCACGGAAACAGTCAGGGTGGTCCCGACAATACTCATGTCAATGAGTTAACCACATAATGATGATTCCTGAAGCAGGGACGACAACCACTGCTCGTGGTCACTGCCGTATAGGGCTTCGAGCTCAACCTGTTGTAAGGGTCAGGCTGTAGGGTCTCACACAGAGTGCGATCTTCGTCTAGTAATAGGTAGAAATTAGTTAGGGAGAATAATTTGCATTTGATGCAAGGGATAAAATATTGCAAAAGATGTTTGCAATCATCTCCTACATTCGGGATAAATGATCCTGAGTGCAAGTGGGAGATGTAGAGGAATATGCCCTCGGATCATTTGTATTTGATGCAAATGAAAATTTAAGCCTAGATAGGGACTAATTTGCATATGATGCAAAAGAGATTAAATGTGTCTTAAATTGTTTAAGACTATATTTAATTAAATAAACGCGTTGAAAAGGTTACCTAGATGACGGGATCGTCCCGCTCTAAACGCAGGTTCAAACCGCGTCAAAAACGGAGTCCAAATGCACAAGTTATAGCCAAAACAAGTCAGCCCAAACTGTTGGGCTGAAACCAGCGAAAATGGAGGCCCACCTAGCCCGAATTTTCTGGTTAGGGTTTTTTGAAACCTGAGATTTTCTTGACGGCTACGTTTCTAAGAGAAGCATGACTTTTGGCTAACTTTGGACAATTGTTTGAAGGGTCAAACGGACTCGGATTGACGAGCCGTTTTTTCCTACGCGTTCACCGTTGAACCCTATTTGATTTGGTAGGTTGTACCAACATTGAAGCTCAACGGTGAGGGAGTTAAAATTAGAGAAAGTTTGCCCTTTGTGAAAGACAAACTAACTTGATTTAATTAATCCCAAATTAATAGTCCCACATCGGATTTTGAGAGAAGGGGAGAGTCCGCCGCCTATATAAATAGGGGTCTGCTCTCCTCCTCAAAACTCGTCCCAAGCTCTAGATCTGAGCGGCTCTCGTAAATGTTGGAGCACGCTCGGATCTAAGCTAAATTAATATTTCTCCTCTCCCTATAAATTTCTGCCTTACTCCCGCGGGCTCTAGCAAAGCCGCAAAGGAGTTCGGATTCTGGATCCGAAATCTAGGTGGAGGTTTCACTCGCGT
The DNA here is from genome assembly GCA_030789695.1 of Scilla litardierei. NCBI lineage: Eukaryota > Viridiplantae > Streptophyta > Magnoliopsida > Asparagales > Asparagaceae > Scilla > Scilla litardierei. The sequence goes on along the minus strand of CM061137.1, from coordinate 8,233,210 downwards.
GAAACTTTCTTCGGCGGTGGGTGGCTCGGCGACACGGGGATTGATCGCCTCGGGATGCGGAGCGGTTCGAGGAGCGGTGCGTGGAGCGGTTCAAGGAGCGGCTCGGCGTGGGACTGGAGCAGCTCGGAAGACGGCGCGGAACATCTCGCCTGCCCCAGGGCTGAGATTCCGGGTATGTGTTTAAGCTTTTCATTTAATTATTCACAGTAGTTAGATCCTTCTTGGGGTGGTCAGATCCACCCCAAGTTGGCAGAGATCCTGGCTTATAGGGTCTGGTTCCTTAGGGTTGCATGTTAATTAGATTAACATAAAAATTTTTCCGCTGCATTTCTGTCTATGTTCCGTCCGACTTAGGACGGGACTAGAGTTTTTGTGCCCTAAGGGTCCCAGAAAACCCTGCAGCTGCTACCTCGGCTGAACTCAAATACTGGATGTCCGGGAATCTCGAACACCACCTTCTTCCTCCGACAGTCGATCGTAGCATAGAAGCTCGCAAGCCAATCCATCCCAAGGACCGCATCATAGTTGATGATGTCGTGGACAATGAAATCAGCGTAAAGCTCATGTCCACAAACCACCAACTAGTAAGAATTGCAACAAAGATGCACCGAGACCACGCCATTCCCTGTAACGATATTCCAACTCTTGGAAAGAGGGGACGTCGACAAGGAATGCTTCTCCACGAAGCTCCGAGAAATAATGCACATCGATGCACCAGAGTCAAAGAGAACTCGTGCATGAAATGTGCACACCAAAATCACACCTACAAACAGTCTAACAATCAAGCCCTAGTCTAGCAACCAATCATATTCAAGCAAACAACATAATGCAACAATCAAAACTAGCTAGGAAAGTAACAGCTAGATTGAGGATTACCTGCGATAACCTCATCCACAGCCTCGCTCTCCACAGCGGTCATCAGAAAAGCCTGCCTCCTCGGCGGAAAAGCCTGCTGAAAAGCCTCCCTCTGTGGAACAAGAGCTGCTCCACGTCTAGCAGGAACAGACGCTCTCTGCTGCAACGGTTGTGCTGCAACAGGTGCCCTCCGCAGCTGATTCGCATGCCGACAATCCTTCGCTACATGAGAAGCATCACCACAAACCAAACACCGGCCCAGAAACTTCCTACACTGATCCTTGATGTGGCCAGGCTTGCCGCAGAAATGGCAAATCTTCTGATTAGGCCCTCCTGGCCTCTTGAACTGCACCGGATGATTAAGCTTGAAACGAGGCCTAACCACCGCCCTGGCTTGCTCCATAGGCCTCTTCCCAGCACCAGAAACATGTCATCTCCTCTGACTCAGATTCAGCTCCTGCCTCCTCGCAGCGACCAGAACCTTCTGATAAGAGTCCAGATCAGAGGAAGACACAAAACTCTGAAGCTCCAAAGCAAGTCCCTGCAGGAACCTCTGAGCCCTCTCATCAGCATCCTGTACCATCTTCGGTGCGAACCGACTCAGCCGAGTGAACTCTTGGTGGTACAGGTCCACCGTCAAGCTCCCTTGCTTCAGATCAATAAAGCACTGCAGCATCTCCTTCCTAGTAGCCTTCGGAAAGAACTCCTCATCAAACCTGGACTTAAAGGTAGCCCAAGCTATCGGCTCCACCAGCATCTTCTCTTCCGCATCCCACCTGTTACGACCTAAAGATCATAGTAGCCCAACTCCCGCCCGGATCCACTAACATACCCCTTTAGCTCACCAATTAACAATTAGGGCCGCCGCCCCGCAAACCCGGGGCATCACGGAGGTAGGCGCGCCTTACAGCGCTCCCTGAAACGGCCGGGGCGAACAACTGTAACCGGCCGAGGCGAGCAACCGCAGCCGCCCGACCCACCGGGGGAGCGCGTTAGGGGACGGTCGGGTAGCTAGGCCAGGCCTATTGGCTGGCGCGGCCGGGCCTGACAACCCCCGACCGGATCGGCCCATCCGATTCCCGCGAACCGCGGCACCGAAAGTGAGCCAGACCTTTAGTTCGACGCTAACAACAAACAGCCTAGGATAAGGACGTGACTAACCCATACGTCACCCGACCGTCTGACAAAGCACCCCCAGGCGGCTGACCTGACCGGCGGTTAGTGCTTTCGGCCCTGACATCCCGACAAAAGCACCCCTCGGCCGTTGCGCCGCCTGACAGAAGCGGATCAGGAACTCCTGTTCCCGACGTCCTCGTCCGAAGTTTCCGCTGACACCCGAGCCAGCTCAGCACGCCTAGTCATCACCCGTCGGGTATAAATACCTCCTCTCCTCTTACGGAGAAGGGGGTTAGAAAAACTCTCTCATCTTCTATCATTCACACACGAGAGCAAAGGTCCTCCATATCTTTGTTCTCCCACCTATAGCTCGTCACGCGAGGCAGACACACAGTTAGTCCGGCCGGCGTGTCCAGCCCCCCATTTAAGCCCTTTTACTGAATTAGGCATCGGAGGGGCTAAGGGTTGAACCCCAACCCCGCCCTTCTGACGAGTTGTTCGTGCTGCAGGAGAGCTCGCCCCTTGGCCAAAGTCAGCGTCAGCCTCCCGCCGTCCGACCTTCCTCAGCTACGTCCGGCGAGATACGATCCTGTGAGCTCCACCGGTAACGGATCCAACCTCTTCATCCCACTAATCACTTGTAAAACAGCCTACCTAACCCCACATTTCCATATAACCACCGTGCCCTTGGTTCCCCATAATACAAATTCATTGTACGCGAGTTCCACCTCGTAACAATTGGCGTCGTCTGTGGGAACGAAGGGTCACACCCATGTTAGACTCCATGCCGATCTCGCGGAACCCTGACCACGGTAAAGATCCCGTGGGTCAGGAACCGCTCTCTCTACAAATCACCCCGGCGTCCGACCCCCTTCTGGGGATGGGCACCGAGACTGAACATACTTTGGCCCCCATCGTCCTGAAGAGCTTCGAGGCCGTCCCCCTGGCCAGGAAAGGCTATCAGACGGCTGGAACGGAGCCTCCGCCCGGCCCCTCAGAGCCCCTGAACGTGAGGCGGAACCTCCACCCTCAATTCGAGGAGGAGGGGGAGAATAGGGGGCTCGCTGAGGAGATTGCGGCCCAGCAAAGGCTCCTGGAAGAGGAGATGGAAGTTGCGCAGCGGTGGAGGCGCCTGGGGGAGGCGGCCGCCGCGCAAAGGCGTTTGGACGAGGCGGCCGAGACCGCCCGGAGGGCCTACCAGGAAGAAGAGACCGCCCGCCGCCAACTCCGCTTCATCGTCGCGGAGCGCGAAAGGCTGAGGAAGGAAAACAGAAGCAACCAAGAAGTCATGGAAGAGACGACGATGGGGCGGCGGCCCGGGAACGGGCGGGACCCATTGCTGAACAGATCCCCACCTGGAGGAGGCGACCCACGTCACCAGCACCACCCCTCCGATACCCTGCACGAGGAAGCCGTTTGTCGACAACTACGCTTCCTCGCCGCCGAGCGCGAGAGGCTCCTCCGAGAGAATCAGGAACGGATGGAGGCCCGAGGAGAGCTGGCCGGGAGGCGCTGGCGCTGGGAGAGCCGTAGCCCACAACCCGTCGAGTCCTCGGCCCGAGGAAGGAGCCCCGCCAGACGACCATCGGACTACTCCCCGGGGGCGGAGGACCGTCGACGGCCGCGACGCGACCGAAGCCTGACCCCCGAATGGCGGAGAGGGGATGCCCCGGATCGCCCTACCTATCCGGAGGAGGCCACGCCGCTCGCACGGTGGATCACGTCCGCCCCAAGGCCCAAAAAGTTCAAACCTCCTCACTTGGCAATGTACAATGGGAGGGGCGACCCCCTCACACACGTGCAACAATACCGGGGGGCAATGGAGGCATAGGATGTGGACGAGGCGTTCCTGTGCCGACATTTCTCCCAAAGCCTAAGGGACACCGCGCTGGACTGGTACTTCGGCTTGCCAGCGAGATCCGTCGGGAGCTTTGGCGAGCTATCCCACAAATTCTGCCAAGAGTTCCGGGCCGGGCGGACGAAGAAGAAGCCCATGGACTATCTCTGCACGATAGTCCAAGGAGAAGGAGAGACAACAGGTAGATACCTCCGCCGTTTTCAGGAGGAGAGACGGGCGGTGGTGACATGTGGGGATGAGGTGCTTATGCTGGCCTTCAAAACGGGGTTGCGGACTCGGAGCCTCCACAAATCCCTGCTCCAGGACCCGCCGACCGACTATGAGGCGTTGGTTGCCATGACGGAGAGGCACGCGTTGGCCGAAGAAACTCTTGGTACAAAGGCCTTGTTCCCCCGGGCGAAACCGACTCAAGGCGAACCCCGATCACACCCTCGGCCGAGACAGGAAGAGGGGGACCGAGGTCGCGATCGGCTAGCCCGACCAAGGAGGGAACCGCCCGGGCCTCGCCCCCAAGATCGCCCCGGTCCGACGCGCGAGTTTGCTCCGGCGCAAGGGCTCCCTCGAGTCACCCCAAGACAAGAGGTCCCCTTGCGGGCGCATTACACGCAACTCAATGCCCCCCTGATCGAGGTGATGGCTGCGGCCACCCGGGCCGGTCTGCTGCCGGAGCCGCCCCGAGAAATGAAGTCGGACCCGGCCCGGAGAGATTTTAAGAAATACTGCCGATACCACCGGGACCACGGCCACGACACCGATGACTGCTTCACCCTCAAAAGGGAAATCGAGCAGCTGATCCAGGCGGGCCACCTGGGGGACTTCGTCGGAGGCCGAAGACCAGACCGAGAAGATGGGAACCACCGAAGGACGCGGAGGGCAGACCCTCCGGCAAACGGCGAGCGGGAAGAGCTTCACCCACCGAAACCCGTCTTGCGCATAGATACGATATGCGGCGGGCCATCTTCAGGAGGGGCGTCGTCGTCAAGCAAAAAGGCGTATGCAAGGCAAGTGATGACGGCGGGTCTCGGAGGGGACCAGAGAGGGAGAAGGATGGCCTACCCTCCCATTACTTTCAGTGACGAGGATCTAGAGGGGATCGAGCAGCCCCACGACGACGCCATCGTCATCGAGGCCCAGATTGGGACAGCCATCGTCAGCCGCCTCCTGATCGACACAGGGAGCTCTTGCGACATCCTGTTCATGTCCACAATTGAGAAGATGGGGTTACGGCCGACCGACCTGAGACCTTGTACCGGGCCCCTCGTCGGTTTCACCGGTCACTCGACCCCCATCATGGGGGTGATCACCTTGCCAATAACCCTCGGAGAGGAGCCACAGGTCGTCACTCGAATGACGCTGTTCGTTGTGGTCGACATTATGTCGGCGTACAACGGGATTATAGGACGACCATACATGTCGGCCATTGGAGCGCTCCCCAGCCTTCTCCATCAGATGGTCAAGTTCCAAACCCCCCGAGGGGTGGGAATCGTGCAGGGAAGCCAGAAGTTGTCAAGGAGCTGCTACGTGGGGTCAACCAAGCACAAAGGACCAGAGGTGAACCTGAAATTCGACTCCCCCGGGCGGAGTGATGACCCCTACCAGCCGGAGCTAGCTCCCGCCGATGCCACTGCCAGGTCAAAACGGGATCAGCCACAACCCCCCCCCCCCCCCCCGTGAAGGACGGACTAATGACTCCAAGGGGCGCGGTGAGCCGGTCGTGGCATAACCGAGAGCTGTAAGTCATGAACGAAACACCTGGTTCCCTCCTTTTTTGTCTTCGAATTTCGCCTTTTCTGCATGACAATTTCAGTTCCCCCCTCTCAAAGACTCCGGGGCAGGACTAGTCCTCGCCACCCAAACCGGAGAGGGGCACGGGCCGAGCTGCGTACTCGCTCCCCCCAGGAAGACCTCCGGGGCAAGTTCCCTGAGCTTGGCCACCCAAACCGGAGCGCCATATGCGGGGTAGGCGACGGCCCAATACCCGTCCGACTATAGAGGTTGCGGGGAGGCGACGGCCCCATACCCCCCCTCTCAAAGACTCCGGGGCAGGACTAGTCCTCGCCACCCAAACCGGAGAGGGGCACAGGCCGAGCTGCGTACTCGCTCCCCCCCAGGAAGACCTCCGGGGCAGGACTAGTCCTCGCCACCCAAACCGGAGAGGGGCACGGGCCGAGCTGCGTACTCGCTCCCCCCCAGGAAGACCTCCGGGGCAAGTTCCCTGAGCTTGGCCACCCAAACCGGAGCGCCATATGCGGGGTAGTCGACGGCCCAATACCCGTCTGACTATAGAGGTTGCGGGGAGGCGACGGCCCCATACCCCCCTTTCAGAGACTCCGGGGCAGGACTAGTCCTCGCCACCCAAACCGGAGAGGGGCACGGGCCGAGCTGCGTACTCGCTCCCCCCCAGGAAGACCTCCGGGGCAAGTTCCCTGAGCTTGGCCACCCAAACCGGAGCGCCATATGCGGGGTAGGCGACGGCCCAATACCCGTCTGACTATAGAGGTTGCGGGGAGGCGACGGCCCCATACCCCCCCTCTCAAAGACTCCGGGGCAGGACTAGTCCTCGCCACCCAAACCGGAGAGGGGCACGGGCCGAGCTGCGTACTCGCTCCCCCCCAGGAAGACCTCCGGGGCAAGTTCCCTGAGCTTGGCCACCCAAACCGGAGCGCCATATGCGGGGTAGGCGACGGCCCAATACCCGTCTAACTATAGAGGTTACGGGGAGGCGACGGCCCCATACCCCCCCTCTCAAAGACTCCGGGGCAGGACTAGTCCTCGCCACCCAAACCGGAGAGGGGCACGGGCCGAGTTGCGTACTCGCTCCCCCCCAGGAAGACCTCCGGGGCAAGTTCCCTGAGCTTGGCCACCCAAACCGGAGCGCCATATGCGGGGTAGGCGACGGCCCAATACCCGTCCGACTATAGAGGTTGCGGGGAGGCGACGGCCCCATACCCCCCCCTCTCAGAGACTCCGGGGCAGGACTAGTCCTCGCCACCCAAACCGGAGAGGGGCACGGGCCGAGCTGCGTACTCGCTCCCCCCCAGGAAGACCTCCGGGGCAAGTTCCCTGAGCTTGGCCACCCAAACCGGAGCGCCATATGCGGGGTAGGCGACGGCCCAATACCCGTCCGACTATAGAGGTTGCGGGGAGGCGAAGGCCCCATACCCCCCCTCTCAGAGACTCCGGGGCAGGACTAGTCCTCGCCACCCAAACCGGAGAGGGGCACGGGCCGAGCTGCGTACTCGCTCCCCCCCAGGAAGACCTCCGGGGCAAGTTCCCTGAGCTTGGCCACCCAAACCGGAGCGCCATATGCGGGGTAGGCGACGGCCCAATACCCGTCCGACTATAGAGGTTGCGGGGAGGCGACGGCCCCATACCCCCCCTCTCAAAGACTCCGGGGCAGGACTAGTCCTCGCCACCCAAACCGGAGAGGGGCACGGGCCGAGCTGCGTGCTCGCTCCCCCCCAGGAAGACCTCCGGGGCAAGTTCCCTGAGCTTGTCCACCCAAACCGGAGCGACATATGCGGGGTAGGCGACGGCCCAATACCCGTCCGACTATAGAGGTTGCGGGGAGGCGACGGCCCCATACCCCCCCCCTCTCAAAGACTCCGGGGCAGGACTAGTCCTCGCCACCCAAACCGGAGAGGGGCACGGGCCGAGCTGCGTACTCGCTCCCCCCCAGGAAGACCTCCGGGGCAAGTTCCCTGAGCTTGGCCACCCAAACCGGAGCGCCATATGCGGGGTAGGCGACGGCCCAATACCCGTCCGACTATAGAGGTTGCGGGGAGGCGACTGCCCCATACCCCCCCTCTCAGAGACTCCGGGGCAGGACTAGTCCTCGCCACCCAAACCGGAGAGGGGCACGGGCCGAGCTGCGTACTCGCTCCCCCCCAGGAAGACCTCCGGGGCAAGTTCCCTGAGCTTGGCCACCCAAACCGGAGCGCCATATGCGGGGTAGGCGACGGCCCAATACCCGTCCGACTATAGAGGTTGCGGGGAGGCGACGGCCCCATACCCCCCCTCTCAGAGACTCCGGGGCAGGACTAGTCCTCGCCACCCAAACCGGAGAGGGGCACGGGCCGAGCTGCGTACTCGCTCCCCCCAGGAAGACCTCCGGGGCAAGTTCCCTGAGCTTGGCCACCCAAACCGGAGCGCCATATGCGGGGTAGGCGACGGCCCAATACCCGTCCGACTATAGAGGTTGCGGGGAGGCGACGGCCCCATACCCCCCCTCTCAAAGACTCCGGGGCAGGACTAGTCCTCGCCACCCAAACCGGAGAGGGGCACGGGCCGAGCTGCGTACTCGCTCCCCCCCAGGAAGACCTCCGGGGCAAGTTCCCTGTGCTTGGCCACCCAAACCGGAGCGCCATATGCGGGGTAGGCGACGGCCCAATACCCGTCCGACTATAGAGGTTGCGGGGAGGCGACGGCCCCATACCCCCCCTCTCAAAGACTCCGGGGCAGGACTAGTCCTCGCCACCCAAACCGGAGAGGGGCACGGGCCGAGCTGCGTACTCGCTCCCCCCCAGGAAGACCTCCGGGGCAAGTTCCCTGAGCTTGGCCACCCAAACCGGAGCGCCATATGCGGGGTAGGCGACGGCCCAATACCCGTACGACTATAGAGGTTGCGGGGAGGCGACTGCCCCATACCCCCCCTCTCAAAGACTCCGGGGCAGGACTAGTCCTCGCCACCCAAACCGGAGAGGGGCACGGGCCGAGCTGCGTACTCGCTCCCCCCCAGGAAGACCTCCGGGGCAAGTTCCCTAAGCTTGGCCACCCGAACCGGAGCGCCTTAGGCGAGGTACCCGACAAACCAATACCCTCCCTCCCCCGAAGGGGCCCATCACCCCACCTCTCAAACCTCGGGAAGCTACTCAAGGACCCCGAATCAAGGCGACTCCAACGCAGAGCCACCCCTGAGGAGTAACGCCTGACCCCCCCATAAAGCCGGCACCCGAATTGACCTATCCACCCGAAAAGGACACTCGGGACCAACACCACTGACAAATGGCATGCATGTCTGAGGGGTCACATCACCTGTCACCCATCGGGAACGCCCCACCCCCTAAGAACGAAATTCCAAGACGGCCCCGACTCTCACCAAAGAATAAATAGGGGCAGAAATCCACCATTATAAATCCCCCCTACTTCCTTGAGGAGGGGAAGAAAGGCTAGGGGAAGGATGTGCAGAAAGACTAATCGTTTTGACGCCATCTCTCCCTCAACATACGCGGAAAATGCGAGCTTCACCGACCTCCAAAATAAGCGATCCCCCAACAGGATATTCCCCTTACACGACGGTTGCTCAACCAGCTGCTCCCCTCCTTCCGTTAGACAACTTACGGCAGGGGAACTGGAGCTCCAATGACATACCAGTCCTCTCCACGGACGCCCTTCGTACGCAGGCGCGGCTGGCAGACAACCCAATGGAGGGGACAGACCTGCCAAATCACCCCGCCGGGCACCCCGGCAGCCGCCTGCGGTGCCCCAACCGAGGGGAACGTGTCCCCGAGCGCCGGCCCAACCCAACTGGCTATTCCACTTACACCTGCAGCACCCCCCTTCCACTCATCGGCCTTCCCCGGGCCGCTTAGGCCAGGAGGCCGCACAGGGGGGCGGCGGCCCACGTCCCTACGCGCCTACCACGCAGAGACTCCAGACGGGGCGATCAACGGGGCCCCTTGGGATAGAACAACCACCAAGGACTCCCTCTCCCCCCAATTCTGGGATCGAAGGCCAAAGCCACTGCCTGGCTCCGACGCGACCACCCGCCCCTCCGCCGAGGCGGAACCCGCTAAATCCACTCCACGCCCCATATCGGGGGCATAACACCAGAGAAAGGCGGGACAGCTGCGATGGGAACCTCAACCTACCTAGACCGATACAATGTTACGCCTACGGGCCGATACAATGTTACGCCTTCGGGCCGTTTCAACGTTACGCCCATAGGGCGACCCCGTTTTATTAAACATTCGATAATAGCCGATGAAAAGTCCAAAGACAAATGCCGGTTAACCGCTAGTCATAACTCGGATAGACCTAAACTCGAACAACCTACGAAAAGGGAGGCGACCCCGCTGTAAATCTCTCGGGCGCCCTACGCGAAATAAAGGGACTCGACACGATTCAGCCTACGCCAAGATAGAAACGTCCGCACCAAGGCGTAATTCTAAGAAGTAAATTTATGCATACATAGGCGGAAGGTCCAAAAAAGGCGGGGGCGAGTCAGGCGAACCCTTACTTCCTTTCGTTTTTTAAAACACACACAGGGGGGGCCTACACAAAACTACTCGGCGCCCCCGCCAATCACGACGCCCTCTCCCTCCATAGAATCCCCCACCGCCCCGCCGCCCTCTGGCTCGTCACCCTCCTCGTCCTCTTGCTCCTCACCCTCCTCGTCTCCATCCCCCTCCTCGCCGCCGCTTGCGGCGAGCCCGTCAAGATCGACCTCTATCGGCGGGACCAGGCCAGCCGCCTTCTCCTTCATCCGAGCCAGGCAGTCATCCCATCCCTCCACGCGGCCCTTCCTTATGCCCTCTACCATCGAATCTGTAAGGGCAGGTATGACAGTTGTCTCCTGATACGTCCTGAATTCCTCGACCCTACGGGCCAACTCCTCCTCGGCGGCCCTGGCACGCCCCGCTAGATCCTCCGAACGAGCCTCCTCCCTCCGAAGGGCCCCCTCCAGCTCCTTCGCTCTCTCTCCAGCCTCGGTCGCCCTCTGCTCATAATCGGACACGACCTTATTCAGGCGCTCTACTTCAGCCTCATATCGGCTGCCCCGCTCCCTCTCCTTCTCCAGGTCCTCGCCGGCTCTCTTACGAACGACAGCGACCTCGGCTACCATTCTAGCCACGGCGCCTTCGGCCTTATGTATGGCCGGCACGTGCCGCATCATCCCGAGCATCAAGTTGAGGATCTGCGTAAAGAAACGCCGAAAAATAAACACATTTAGGACGTCCCCTAAAACCCAACGAAATGCGCCACCCGTCTTACATAACATACCTGGACGCCATGCATCACCGCGGTCCCGCACAGACCCTCAGGCTCCACCGCTTCCAGCGCCACTCTATCGCGAGGCAGGAAGATGTTCTCCGCCAACCTCGCCGCCACGCTCCCATCCTCAAACACGGACTCATTATTCGTCACTTTGTACGGCGCCCGATGAAGCGCCCCGTCGGGATAGCCCTCGACATCGGTCCTCTTGGCCTTAAACTTGGCCAGTGCGGCCTCACAGTGGGGGTCGGTTGGCGCTCTCTCGAGGCCAAACATGGGACAACCATAAGGCCATGGGTCCCATCCTCCTGATCCGGTCGGGCCACTCGACGCCTCGGCCCTATGCGACTGACCGCTAGGATCCGCCCCCTCCCCCCCTGCGGGCGCCATGGGGCTAGGCGATCTCGTTCGGGGCAGTTCCGCCCCTCCCCCGGTCGACCCTTCATCGCCGCCCTCCAGGTCGATGATGGGGTTCGCCACGCCACCCCCAGCTCCGCCATCCAACGGACCGCTTTCCCCTGGCGCGTCATGCCCTGACGACTTCGCCGACCTCTTCCTCCTCTTCGTTGACGCTGGCACACAAGTCGAGCTCCCAGCCCCTCCTTCCGCTCGCGCCCTCTTGGGGCCACCTCTTACCGACGATCGCCCCACCTGATCCGCGGCCCTCCGCATCATTTCCTCAAGGGATAGACTCATCGTGCCACCTGTCAAAGAGAGAAAGTTCAGCGTAAGCATATCAGGTGCCGGAACACCCAAATCTTTTGTACCTTCGGGCCATATGTAGGCCGTTATCATCTCAGCCCGAGATAGCGTCCGATAATCTCGGCCCTCTGCTGGTATAGCCATTAAAATCTGGGCCACCAACTTCTCCTCGTCCCCCAATTCCACCACCTCTCTCGCCTCGGGATTCAGCTCCGCCCAGTCAGACCTTATCAACACCTCCTCCGGCACCTCCACAAACACATACTGCTGGCGCCAAAACTTAATTTTGCTAGGCAACCCCCTGATGAGCGGATGAGTCCTCTTCGCGGACAGATAGTAGCCCGACCCCAACCTCTTGACCGAGAAGAAGTGCCGAAATAAGGACAGCGATGGGCGAACCTGGTTGCTCAAGCACAGCACCAAGAACCCCACAATGGCACTGATGGCATTGGGCATCAGGCGATAGAGAGGCAGCTCCAGGAAGTTCAACACTTCCAGCACGAACGGATGAGGTGGAAAGCGCAAACCCTGCTCAAATGAAGAGACATATACTCCAACCTCCCGGTCACCCGCAAAACACACCCTTTCCTGCGGCTCCGGTTCACGAACCGAATATGGCGGCCTGACGTACTTCGTGAAGATCTCCCCAATGGATTTCTTCAGCACCGACTTCACCCCCGCAATCTCGACGGGCACCCTTCCAGTCTCCGCGGCGGAACTTCCTTCCCCAACTACCCCAGAACCCTGACCCCGAATCGGAGACATCGAGGAAGACATTAGTCAAATTGGCGACTTACCTAACGGGTGCTGTCGCCTCGGCCTCTCGCGTTGCTCCGCCGTTCGCTCCTACGAGAACGACTCTGGAAAGGATTCTTAAACCTCTTACAAGCCCTAGCTCCTCGACATTCAACCTTTCTACCCCCCCACAGGCAATATATCTTTAAAGCGCTCCCACAAAGCATCATCATCGTGACCGTCGAACCCGCGACACGCGTCACCAATCTGGGTCCGGTCCATCGCCAACCCACGTGTTCGGATGCTTCGCGTCCTGTCAAAACCGTCAGTTGCGCCACGCGTCGTCACCACAGCGGTCGGGCCGCCTCGGTTCCCGCCCGCCGACGATTCGCCAGGATGACGTCAAGTCAGACGACCGCCAACGAATCCCGCCCAAATCCCTGCAAAATGATTACCCTCTTTTGAAATTACCCCTCAATATCGCCGCTAGATCCAAGATTTGGTCCGGCCTCCGCCAGTCCGGCCAAAACATGGAATCGACGCCATATCCAAGATTTGGTCCGGCCTCCGCCAGTCTGGCCAAAACATGGAATCGACGCCATATCCAAGATTTGGTCCGGCCTCCGCCAGTCCGGCCAAAACATGGAATCGACGCCATATCCAAGATTTGGTCCGGCCTCCGCCAGTCCGGCCAAAACATGGAATCGACGCCATATCCAAGATTTGGTCCGGCCTCCGCCAGTCTGGCCAAAACATGGAATCGACGCCATATCCAAGATTTGGTCCGGCCTCCGCCAGTCCGGCCAAAACATGGAATCGACGCCATATCCAAGATTTGGCTCGGCCTCCGCCAGTCTGGCCAAAACATGGAATCGACGCCATATCCAAGATTTGGTCCGGCCTCCGCCAGTCCGGCCAAAACATGGAATCGACGCCATATCCAAGATTTGGCTCGGCCTCCGCCAGTCCGACCAAAACATGGAATCGACGCCATATCCAAGATTTGGACCGGCCTCCGCCAGTCCGGCCAAAACATGGAATCGACGCCATATCCAGGATTTGGTCCGGCCTCCGACAGTCCGGCCAAAACATGGAATCGACGCCAGATCCAAGATTTGGTCCGGCCAACGACAGTCCGGCCAAAGCGTGAAATCTGCGCTATATCCAAGATTTGGTCCGGCCTCCAACAGTCCGGCCAAAACACAGTCAGCGTTGGACCCAATATTTGGTCTAACACTCGTCAGTCCGGCCAAAGCACGAGCTTCCGTCGTATCATTGACATTTTCGCTCTCCTTCGGCCCGGCCGGCACAGGAGCCCGCTGCTCACCTCATATGCACCTCAATCCCAACACTTGGCACGGGCTCCCGACCGAACGGACACAGATCGTGACTCATCTCAACTCCCCTCTACCGGAAACCCCGGCAGAGCGAAGTTGGGGGCAATCACATCCCGCACAAATCGTATATTCTACGGGCAAACCGTATACGAATACAGTTTGGCACAAAAAAATCATAATTTATTTACTCAAACCGCTAACCCGTACATTGGACATTTGACTTTCCACCCACTACAACAACACATCGTTCATAACCCTATCACGAGAAGGTACGGCCCTCCCCGAACCCACGTTTCTAGCGACGCCGCTTCTCGACCGACCGATCCCTCACATCCTTAACCACTTGCCGAATCGCCGCCTCCTTAGCCTCTTGCAGCATCGGCACAACATGCTCGTCATGATACCGGCGGATAGCGGCTTCGACCAGTTTGCCCTCAGCGTCCCGCTTATCCTCCAGTCGCCGCACCGCTAGACCCTTCTCCCTCTTCTCGGCCGCCAGAGCTACCTTTAGGTCCTCAATCTGCTGCCTCTGTAACCCGATCACAGACTCCTTGCTGACAACTTCCGAGGTATATTTCGCTCGGATATCATCCCTCTCTCGCGTTATTTCTTGAAGCTGCTTCTCGATCGCTGCTTTGGACGAATCGAAGTACGCAGCCCGCCCCTTCTCCACGCCGTGGGCCGCCCTAACCCTCTCCAGCTCCGCTTCCGTGTCCCTCAGCTTCTCCCTGACCTTGCCAAGGTTCTCCTTCGCTTCACGCAGGGCCGCCCTGGTGGCGACCGCTGCGGGACGGCCCCGCAGAGCTAGCACGTTCGTAAGCATCTACATAAACCTTGAATCAGTAAGACACGGGCACACAAAGCCGGCGTGCGAGTAAGGAAAGCCGCCTTACCTGTACGACGTGCCATATAGCCGAGCCACACAGCCGCTCCGCCCCCACGCGAGCCAACGACTCACGATCGCGCGGCAACCCGCAGTACTCGGCGAGGCGCGCCGCCACTCCCGCATCTTCGAATACCGACTCGTCGCGGCTGACTCGAAAGGGAAACTTGCGGAGATGGTCATCAGGGTACGCCTCGACCTCTTCTCGGGTCCTCTTAAAGCGAATGAGAGCGCTCTCACAGGCTTGACTCGACGACGCCCCCATTTCCCACGAAGGGATCCCGTATGGCCACTTCTGAATCACAGGCGCCCGGGGGGGGGCGACCACCTCGGGTACCCGCGGGGGGACGGAGGGTCGGGCCCCTCGCGCGGGCACGCCCTCGGGACGATCCTCGCCGGGCCCACCAGCGGAGCGGTCTTGTCCGACTGTCGCCCGTCCCGGGTGCAATCTCTCCCCCGGGGGGCCCGCCCCCACGATCCGGGGATCCTGCCTCACTAGCCCCCCCTTGCCTTTCCCGCGAGGATCAGTACCCCCCGAGGTCGGGGCACCGGCCGAACCTGACACCTCCTCCGGCTCCCTCATCGTGTCTTCACCTGCAAAAGGAAAAGAGAGACAATCAGGGCGAGCCTAGCCCAAAGTTTACAAAACTTCAAAGATACCTAGGGCCCAAAAGTCCTGGGCGAGCCGACTGCTCTGCGTTAGACTCGCCCAATGACGACACTCCTCGGGCAGCTCCCTCAAAATCTGAGCTTTGGCAATATCCTCCCCGGTCAGCTCCACCCCTTCATTTACGAAGGGATTCCGCGCCCCCCAATTCGACGTCAGCGCCACGTCACTTGGCACTGTCACGAAGACGAACTCCCTCATCCAATCGCCGACATCATCATGCACCTCGAGGATGAGTTCTCGCCCTCTCCTGGCGCAAACGCGATGATACACCCCCCACTTCCGAACCACGAAGAAATGCTGAAACAACGCCAAGGAGGGACTCAAGGAGCAAGCAAGACACAAGACGACAAACCCCACTAGCAAGCCCCAGGAACGGGGCGCTAGGGCGAATATCGGCAGCTCCAGGAAATTCAACAAGTGAAACAAATACGGGTGGATCGGGAAGCGGAGCCCCAACTCAAAGGACCGGACATAGACCCCGACCTCATTATTCCCCGGTGAGCTCACCGCTTCCTCCGACCCGGGAACCCGCACCTCATAGGGTTGTCGCACAAACCGCACGCGAATCTCCCGAATGTTGATCCTATCCAACATACGTCGGGGGGACTCAATGTCTCTTGGTGCAACGGATAACCATGACCATCTTTCCCTGGTCCGCTGCACCCCCGGCTGCGACGCCCCCTCGAACGCCGACTCTTCCTCCCCGACCCGGCTACTCCCTCCAATCTCAAATCGAGAAGCCATTGATCGGAAAGGAAGGAAATTAATTGTTGTTACCTGTTGCTCCCTTGAACCTGGAAGGCGATCGGCAGAAGATGGCCGGTGACGAAAGGGACAGGTTAGCCAGCAAGCTCCAAATAAAAAAATCGAGCGCCGGAGGAGAATCGGAGAAAGACAAAAATTCCCGCCGACCGCCTCCCAAACCTTTTTAGCGGTACAGGTGGCCCCCGGGCCATCTCGGCCGTCAAACTTTCGCCACGTGGCGCCCATCGAGACATCCCCGACGCCTCGACTGGCGTGAGGGTCACCTCATCCACGTGTCGCAAACTCAATCGCAGAGACGCTTCGTTTTCCTCTGCCTCCTTTTCAAATCGTAATAATGACCACTAAAGCGGGAATTCCGAAGCCGCCGCCGGCACTGCCCGGTGGGTCCAAGGCCCATATTGAGGGTCCGGAATGTTGGATATGGTTCGCCCTCCGAGCCGAGCTGGGCCGCCGCCTCAGACTCGAAGGCCGGGTGCAATTGTTACGACCTAAAGATCATAGTAGCCCAACTCCCGCCCGGATCCGCTAACATACCCCTTTAGCTCACCAATTAACAATTAGGGCCGCCGCCCCGCAAACCCGGGGCATCACGGAGGTAGGCGCGCCTTACAGCGCTCCCCGAAACGGCCGGGGCGAACAACTGTAACCGGCCGAGGCGAGCAACCGCAGCCGCCCGACCCACCGGAGAGCGCGTTAGGGGACGGTCGGGTAGCTAGGCCAGGCCTATTGGCGGGCGCGGCCGGGCCGGACAACCCCCGACCGGATCGGCCCATCCGATTCCCGCGAACCGCGGCGCCGAAAGTGAACCAGACCTTTAGTTCGACGCTAACGACAAACAGCCTAGGATAAGGACGTGACTAACCCATACGTCACCCGACCGTCTGACAAAGCACCCCCAGGCGGCTGACCTGACCGGCGGTTAGTGCTTTCGGCCCTGACATCCCGACAAAAGCACCCCTCGGCCGTTGCGCCGCCTGACAGAAGCGGATCAGGAACTCCTGTTCCCGACGTCCTCGTCCGAAGTTTCCGCTGACACCCGAGCCAGCTCAGCACGCCTAGTCATCACCCGTCAGGTATAAATACCTCCTCTCCTCTTACGGAGAAGGGGGTTAGAAAAACTCTCTCATCTTCTATCATTCACACACGAGAGCAAAGGTCCTCCATATCTTTGTTCTCCCACCTATAGCTCGTCACGCGAGGCGGACACACAGTTAGTCCGGCCGGCGTGTCCAGCCCCCCATTTAAGCCCTTTTACTGACTTAGGCATCGGAGGGGCTAAGGGTTGAACTCCA
The DNA here is from genome assembly GCA_030789695.1 of Scilla litardierei. Classification (NCBI taxonomy): domain Eukaryota; kingdom Viridiplantae; phylum Streptophyta; class Magnoliopsida; order Asparagales; family Asparagaceae; genus Scilla; species Scilla litardierei. The sequence goes on along the minus strand of CM061137.1, from coordinate 8,216,004 downwards.
ACCCCGCCCTTCTGACGAGTTGTTCGTGCTGCAGGAGAGCTCGCCCCTTGGCCAAAGTCAGCGTCAGCCTCCCGCCGTCCGACCTTCCTCAGCTACGTCCGGCGAGATACGATCCTGTGAGCTCCACCGGCAACGGATCCAACCTCTTCATCCCACTAATCACTTGTAAAACAGCCTACCTAACCCCACATTCCCATATAACCACCGTGCCCTTGGTTCCCTATAATACAAATTCATTGTACGCGAGTTCCACCTCGTAACACCACCAATTCCGAGCATTATCCTTGAGTTGCCTCTTCGCCAAATCAACCCATCCAGCCGGGGTGATCTTGGCCATCTTCAAATTATCCTCAATGTTCCGAATCCACTCATCGGCAGTCAGAGGACCCTCAGATCCATCAAAATAAGTAGGACCCAGCTCCCGAAATTGCTTCGCTCCCGGCTCGGAGCGAGGGGCATCCTGGATTGCCCGACCAGCTCGAACAACTGGAGCATTTTGGACTTGCAAGAGCACGCCCTGCTGCACCTGCATCATCCGCATCATCTCTACATTGGTGGGTTCCCGCTCAGGCTCCTCGTCATGAGGGGGCGCCCCACTACCACCACCACGAGTGAATCGCCTTCCTGCCATCTAATGACACAGAAAACGAAGCAGATTAGACTCATAGCTTATGACTCGGATGTCGAACTTAGTTTATTGGACATTCTAATATTATTATCGTCATTCCGATAATCGCAGTTACAGAAGAGACCTACATGGGCCACCAACAAAACCTGTCACGCCCCGCTTCCCTAAAATGGAGGCGAGACGTGAGAAGGTCCGCACGAGAGTGGAGCTGTGAAGCCCCAAACCCGATAAGCGTCAATAAAACGTAAACAGGTCCATGTAACCACAAACAGAACAACAATAATAACACAAGGAGAGACAGAAATAAAATCTCAAATCTCAGAATTTGTCCAACATGAAAATCAAGTTCAACATCCAGAAAAGCCACCAGGCTAAAAGAAAGAGTCTAAAGGCCCAGAACAAGGCCAATAAGGACAAACATAACAAAGTATAGGTGCTGCGCACCGACAACTACAGCAGTCTAAAACAAAAGGGAAAAGCTCAACGAAGACACTAGGACTGGTCCCCAGTGTCCACGTACTCCTCGTCAAACACAGGCTCGGGCTCGGCGTCAGCAAACACCTCGTCCTCAACAATGAACTCAGGCTCAGGATCTTACATGTGTCACCCAAAAGAGTAAAGGGGCACATGTCAGCAAGGCTACAAGAGACTTGTGCAAGGAAACTGAAAGGAAGTCAAACTAACAACCTAGCAGTTATAGTATGCATGACATGGCAGTTATGGTATGAGTGCACAAGTAAGATATGGTGAAACCACACGTACAAGAGAACAATTTTCAGGGCATGTCAAGAGTAGCCAAGCTACTAACAATCTCAATCTTTTCACTAGTCACGATTCACGTTGTTTGTAGATGTTTACGCCTTACAGCTGAACTGTTGGACATTCACACTGATTGGCCGCTTAACACTACCCCAGAACCCAGAGTTTAAGCCTTACAACTGCAGTTGCTGATCGGGCAGACTCCCAGTTGAATGGCCGCTTAACTCTTACCCCAATACCCACGTGTAAACGAGCCAGGGTCCCTATACACGAGCCCAGTAAATGAGCCAGGGTTGCCCCGCACAAGAGCTCGTTTCCTGGATCACAAACCAGGAGCGTATTTCATTTGGCATATGGGTGCACCTAGCCTCAATCATTTCACGAGGTGTAGCGGAGCTACGCAATCACGGGAACACTTAAAGAATGCAATGACATGACAATTAATTCGCGTACCGTTAATGGAAATTAAACATGACATGGTAGTTGTGCAACATGATAAATGTCGGATCTAGCTTCATTGTCAAGCTAGTTCCTAAAATTGCGCCTAGGCGAGTATCATTTCGTCGCCTAGTCTCTTTTACGCCTACAACAAGCAAATGGCCTAAGACATGGCCCAAAACCCTAAGTGGCAAGTTTCACTTGCCTAGCACCGAGGATGACGATCAACGCGGCCGTCACATAAATGCTAACTACGGTGATGCGATCGCTGCCATGGCAAAACAATATTAGAACAACATCCAACCTAGTTTTATTAGGGTTTCACAAAAACACAATGGGTTATGAAAACATTAAGAGATCGATTTATTACCGTATCGGAGCGGAAGAATATTGCCGAGCAAGTACGGCAACAAAAGCAACGATCCGGGGAAACTAGGGTTCAGATCTGGAATGGATGGGGAAAATCTGGAGAAATGTGGTTTTTGGGGGTTTTGGGGGTTTTCCGGCGACCTAGAGGTGGTGGCCGGCCAAAATGGCGAGGGGGAGAGGCTCTTGATGAAGGAGGAAGGCTAGGGTTAGATGGAGGATGATTTGGGGGAGAAGGAGGCTCAGGAGAAATGAATGAAGAAAGAAAAATGTTTGGGGGGTTTAAATAGGAAAAGCTGGCGGCTGCCCAAAAATTAGGGTTTCTGGGGTCATTAGTCGGTCAAAGAAGAGTGGTTGACCGACTAGTTTAACAAGTCGGTCGGTCGATTAACTGTGACCGACTAACACCAAACAACGAAAGTAGGGAAAAATCTGGGTAATGAATTAGTCGGTCTGTGAAGGCCCGTCGACCGACTAGTTTGCAACCTAGTCGGTCGGTGAGTGTTCATGGACCGACTAACGATAAACAGTAACTTAGGTGAAATCTACTGACAGAAACTAGTCGGTCTGAGAGCAAGTTCTGACCGACTAGTTGAGCATCTAGTCGGTCGGTGATTGTTCTTAGACCGACTAAAAGTAAACAGTAACTCCTGAATAATTTACAAAGCCCACTAGTCGGTCCATGAAGGTTTGCCGACCGACTAAATCGGCATCTAGTCGGTCGGTTCTCCTTCTTGTACCGGCTAACGTGCACAAAAAGTTCCGAAATGGAGCGCGAAGCTCTGAGATCGATTCCTAATACTCCTAGGCTTGATCTAACAATAAGATATGACCGATATGAAGCCCGTCACGAATGACTTACTCCGAAATCGACGATTCTAAAGAAGAAGCTAGAAAATCATAACGAAACGATCGAAAATGAACGCTACGGAGATGAAAACCACGCATAAGGAGAAAATCCACCAAAACATATATATATAATATAAATAATCCAAATACATGAAAACCAGTCGTTACAGTCCCATTTCAACCGCTGACAAGGATCACTTCAGTAAGGGAGTCCACGTCAGCCCAATCACCGTTGACATCAATTTTGGCATCAACCGAGGCAAATCCCATCAACTCAGGATCCTAAAGTATCCACACCTTTGTGAGACTCATATAATACTCATAATCCCGAAGTATTCATGGACAAAGTCCACACTTATGTCTGGATAAGGGTATTTATTGTAAATAAATAGAGTTAGTTGTAAAGAGATAAGACCGTATCTATTGTATCTCATACACTATAAATACACAATAACATTAAAAATAACATAAAAATGAATTTTGGAGTCATACAAGGAAAAAAGATGAAAGGAAGGGGACATCAAACAATTTGTTCAACTCCCAGGGGGTTGAATACAATTGCAGTATCCCATTTGCAGCATCCGCGACCGAGGCCCGAACTTACTTTCTCCTCTCTCCTCCTCTGACCGTAACATCTCTCTCTTCGCCTAAATTTTACATCTGAATTCGATCAAAACCCTAACGATCTGCCATCGATCCTCAATTGAGTTCGATTTCCGCATCCAACGAATCACTAGGCGAACTACAGACCTCGTCAACTCCCGAGTAAGTACTGAATTCACCGCGACGCTGCGATCATTGAGCAATTCTAATCTATTTGGTAGTTTATTTATTGCTTTAGTCTAATTGAACCAGTTCGTGGGGCTTCCTTATGAAAATGTATGATTTTGCAAAAATTTCCATATATTTCTAGGGTTTTTTTGATTTCGATTTTTTACTTCTCTTCAAAACCGACCCGTTTTTGTTTGCACTATTATTGGTTTAAAAAGCAATATAAAAGAGCACCTTTTTCTCTTCTGCTTAATTCTTCAATTGTTGAAGTGGACTAATTTCAATTTCCAACTCAATTTCAGCTTTTAGCTACCCGTTTTTGAATGATGGTTCATTTGCAGTTCTTAGACAAGAAAACACATTAATCACCATATTAGGGTTTCCTTTCTCGTAACAATTGAGAAAAGTAAAGATTCAACTCACGGTCACAAAATTTTGATATTTGAAATATTATTACAAATCCCAATAGAGTATAATTTGGTAGTCCCATTGAATTGGAATCGTGACAATCAAGGTAAATGCATATGAATATATATGTATTAATTTGATCCTATCATACCCTTCCTGCAGCATTAAAATCTGGTAAGAGAACTACCGTGACCTTAAAATATTTAGATTTTTCGAACGATAGACTTGGATATTTATTAAAAATCATGACTTACAAAATACCAATCAAAACATCCGACTTTCTTATACTAGATATAAGCTGCTGATCAGGCAAGCTTAAGTCAAAAATTCAAAAACTCAGATCTGAAATTTTACCAACCATAGATCATCTTGCAAATAATTTGCTAGATACTTAAAAAGAAAATTGGAACTTTGGAACCCTCTTTTTTAAATCCAACCTAAAAAAGAAACCATCATTTCAACAAGATTTGATTCAAGAAGCAATTAAATGGGTTGAAATTGTGGAATATGTTAATATGGAAGAGAATAGGGTTTAGAGATGTGTGCTGATAGATGTTGACTGCAATGATGTTGATTTTTCATGGATTCCAATTGCAGTTGGAGTATGTGATGTGTAGATCCATGGCAAAGAAAGAGAGATGTGAAGAATGCTAGAGAGAAGGGAATCGTAGCCATGCATGTTTTTCAATATTTTTAATGGAATTTATCATTAAAGTTCAAACACTAATTTTTATATTTTTTTGCCGTTATGGTTGGCCAAAATTATTTCTCTATGTTTGTGTCATTGATAAAGTGATTTTGGGTAATGAAGATAATGATGCGGCGGTGTAATTGTTACTGGTTGGCATAGATGATGGAGATGGTGCTGGATATGGGTGCCAAATGGTTCGCCGTAGGGTTGTTGACGAACGAGCTTGAACAGTGAGCTTGGTTTTGTTCATGAACAAAATCCATGTTCGAGCTCTGTTTGTTTACTAACCGAAATCTAAAAATATGTTCAAGCTTGTTCATTAAGCTTACCGAACGAACGTAAACGAATATTTACCGAGGTTGTTCACGAGTAGTTGATCAAATGTTCTATTCGTTAGCAAGGCTTACCGAGCTTGTTCGGAAACATGTTCGGGAACATGTTCGGGAACACATAATCAATCTTGTTCATGAATAGAATCTCAAACAAACAAATGAACGTCAATTTTGTTAATCAGAAAAATAATATTTAACCATAGTTACCAATGACTAAATTAATTAAATAAACAGATTAAATATTTAAAGGACAAAAATAAACAAATCCAGCATAATAGTTCTATAAATCACATTACAAGCATCCATTCCAAGTATAGTACAAAATATAGTATTTGTCTAAATGCAAGACAATGTATTAACCCAATATTCCAACAATTCTACCATCACTGATTATAATGAACACTTAACGAGCTTGTTCACGAACACTTAATGAGCTTGTTCATGAACATCACTTAACGAGCTTGTTCACGAATATTTAATGAGCTTGTTCATGAACATCACTTAACAAGCTTGTTCACGAATACTTAACGAGCTTGTTCATGAACATAAATCAACGAACACAGTTATGCTCAAGCTCTGTTTGTTTACTAACCGAGCTTTAAAAATCTGTTCAAGCTTGTTCATTAAGATTTCTGAACGAACGTAAACGAACATGTACCAAGCTTGTTCACAAATAGTTCGTCAAATGTTCTGTTCGTCAACAGCCGTGTCCGGTAAGGTTGAGTTTCGGTCAGAGCAGATTTGGCAAAGCCGGATATAGGGCTACCCGAACCCGATCCAAATTTAACCAGGCTCAAGGATCTCAAATCTCAATTCTGTACCTAATCCGGATGAAATCCGTGTCACCCGTACGCGACACTCTTGATTTGACGGGTCATGTTTGGGTCAGGTTCATGTATAAACCTATAAATTTGAATTGTATTTATAAGCCTATAAGTTATAATTATAGTTTATACCCATATACAATTATATGCTATATTTATATACATATTAAGTTAATGCGGGTAGGATCTAAGATGATTTGGGGTGGGATACCGTACCTATACCCAACCTAGATTTTTCCAGGTTTGATCCGGATTCCACACATATCTGGCTATAGATTTACTCGAAACCAAAAATCCGGATTATGTTCTGGTTGTACCCATTGGGGCAATATACCCGTTTGCCACCCCTCGTGCTGTACTTGAGGTTGATAGAATGTAATTGCATGGAATCAAAGAACCTGTTTGAGCTCAGCTTGCCATTAATTTCAGGCCAGTTCAGTTGAGGTTTTGGCTTATGTAATATTGAGTTGAGTATTGTTGGAGAATTTCTTGAGCAGTTGTTTAAGTTGACACCTTTACATGCAGAAACTCCTAACTCCTATTCTACAGAAGTTATTCAGATTAGAATTTCTTTTACTTGACATGAGAGCTTGCTGAAGCTTGTTCCTCTGTTGCTATGAGTACAACTAAAAAATCAGCTTGCTTTGTGTAGCAGTTAATTAAACTTAGCACTCCATATATTATTGAGTATTATTGAGACAAGAGTGATGTTTGTGAGTGACTTGTTGAATTATTACTGGTAATGGTGGGATAAGCAGAGGTTGACATCAATGGGTGGGGTGATGTTGGTAGCGGTAATGGGTAGAAGCACTGATAAAATCTGAGATTTGGCACCATATGGTGTGACCTGCTTATATTATATGATTTTTGTATTAGGACAGCCATGAAATTAAAGCATGAGTACGATTCAATCCTGTTAGTGGTTGAAAACATATAGTGGTTGAAAACATACCGATTGACATTCTTTCTAGTGGAAACATAAAGCAAAAAAAAGGTTAGAAATCAGGAGGTGACCTGAATTTAGGTCGATCTATGGGAAGAACATTCATGATTAGTTCTTTATAGCAGCCGAGCACACGCTAGTGCTACTATGACATTCGAAGAAGGCTAATGCGGTCGTGTATCGCAGACGGCGCAAGGACTCGAGCGTGGGAGCGGTCGTGGGATCGACTTAGTATTTTGCTATTTTTACTTTATGCACTACCTTCTATGTTTTTAAGTTGTTGTGTGTTTAGTAGTTGTTAGGGGGTATTTAAAGGGATTAACTCTAATCGTGTTAACCATCGAACTATTGAGACAATTCGTCATTTGACGGCTAGGGTTTGGGGGATTAGGCTTGATCCATTAATTCAAGCTAGGGAGAAGATCTACTCCACAATAGATCAATTGTCTCTTTATTCATCAATTCCAATTTCCACTCTAAATTTCTTTTCGTTCTTCCACTAAAAATCTGAGCTTTTTGATACGATTAACCCAAATCTTATCAATTTGGTATCAAAGCACTAAGATCCAATGGCGGGGACTAGGGCAAAGACGACGGCGGAACTCGTAGAAGAGAAGTTCGACGGCAAATTTGAAGAGGTGAACAAGAGAATCGACGGGCTTCAAGGCGAGATCCGAGGCATCCATCAGGAGATGAAGGGGTTTGCTAAAGCCTCTGACATCCAAGACATTTTTCAGATCCTTCGATAGCAACAAAAACAACCCGAATCTGAAGCTAGGGCATCAACATCGACAAATCTGAAATTTCCCTTAGATTTAGGGCCAAATGGAGCAGATTTGACGATCGAGGAGCCCGAACGCCGCCTTGTGCACTTCCAGGGGCCACACGACGACCACAGAAGGGCGACGGGACACCACCAGGGGTGCGGCGTCCCCCTGGCAGACCGCCAGGGGCCGCGCACCCCCCTCCCGAGCCGCACGGACCCGTGCGGCCCAGATCTGGGCCGCGTAGACCCGCGCGGCCCAGATCTGGGCCGCGCAGACCCGCGCGGCCCAGGAATCGGCCGCGCCGACCTTCGCAGGGGTCTGGCGGGCCGCCAGGCCCCCGGCGAGGTCAGGCCGAAGGCGGCGGGGCCCTGGCGACACGCCAGGGGCCCCGCGCACCCGCAGCAGCCCCCGATGGCTTGGTTCGGGCTCGACAGGCCCCCTTTGGGTTTCCATTGGGCATGGAAGGGGCGTTGGAGACCTTGAGGTGCTCCAAAGAGAATGTTCGGAGACTTCATGAGACCGGAAAGGATGTTTGGCATGTGCCGGAGTAGGAGGAGTACACACGCTACGCCGACAACCTTCATGGGGAGGAGGAGTGGGGTGATGGAGATGAGTGGGATGCCGAGGAGCAGCGGGCTGTTGAAAGGGCCAGGGAGGAGATTTGGGGAGCGTATGGTCAGCCAGATCGACCCAGGTGGAGGATAGAGGAGCCTGCTCGCACGAGATACCAGGAGGGAAATCGGGGTGGAGGCACACATGGCGATGCCGACCCGGATAGCCGGTTGAGGAAGCTTACCATGCCCCTGTTTGAGGGAAAGGACCCAAATGCCTGGATTTACAAGGTGGAGAGGTACTTCGATGTTTGGAGACTGGCTAAGGCGGAGAGGATGCAGATGGTGTTGATGTGCTTCGAGGGGGAATCTTTGGGGTGGTTCCGTTGTAGCCAACAGCAGAGACCTATCTGCACATGGATAGAGTTGACAGAGTGCCTTATGGAGAGGTTCCAGGAGACACAGACCGGTGGCCTATTTGAGCAGTTGTACACACTGCGACAGGAGGGACTGTAAGGGAATATGTGGAGAAGTTTGAGCGGCTTGCGAGCCAAATAGAGGAAGTTTCTGCTGAGTCCCTAGAGGGAAATTTTTTGAAGGGCCTCAAGCCGCAGATCAGAGCCGAGCTGCGGGTTCAAGAACCCAGGGGATTGTCTGCCAAGATGAGGATATCCAGGAAGGTGGACGACAAGCTGGCAGAGGATAGGAGGGCGAGGGGAGCTTGGGGAGGATTTACTCTGCGGAGCCCGACAGGGGCAGGGGCACCCAAGGCTACATGCGCACTGACACCCACGAGAGCGACTGGCCAGGAGACACGCACGAGGGGGTCAGACCCGTAGGATGGCGGAGATGCGAGAGCGTAGGGCCAAGGGGCTGTGTTTCAAGTGTGACGAGCGATTCACACCGGGGCACAGGTGTACGGGGCGAGCCATACAGTTGGAGGTGGCTGCCGAGGAGGAAGAGGAAGACCCGACGAGTGTACTCGGCGTAGAGGACGAGGTGACAGAGGAGCAGCCACACTTGGACACCGTGGAGGTGTCCCTTAGCTCCGTGGTGGGATTTACTTCTTATCACGCCATGAAGCTGGCAGGCATGGTGACAGATCAGGAGGTGACGATATTGATAGACAGTGGGGCAACTGGTTGACTCAGAAAACGCGCAAGTGCACGCCTTCCGCTCTCAAGCGTAGGAGCGTCAATGCAATATAAAAATAACCGGTGAGTACCGGGTCGGATCACAGGGACAAGTCGTTCTACGTTCACAAAATTGATCGATTATGAAAAATAAAGTGTTTTACAACAATCTCAATTAACAGTGGATGAGTGGTAAAAGTGTGGTGAAAAACGTGAGGAAACTAAAATCCTATCCTACGCACTAGGGGTGGAGAGCCGAATCGGCAAGTAACGAGGAGGACTCATGTGGTGTGCATGTGAATGAGGCAGTGGGCGTAAGAAATCATCCCCAAATATAACTCAATTGATCTCCAGGCTAAGGGAGCTCAATCGAAAAATACGGCATTTCATCGAACAAGTGGGGTGCAATAAGTAGTGAATGAAACCCATGTGAGTAATAGACAATAAGCGCATTAGAGAGGGTCCGCTAGGATAATCCTCTTCTTGGATTTCCCCTTAGGGTTCCAATAAACAAAGCTAACTCAAGTTTCATACACTAATTTAGAAAATAAAATGTGCTAGAGATGAATTTTACAACCCAAGCAACCAACAATCACCAAACACAATTACACAAGAGAGATCTAGACATTCATAATGAAAAAGGAGACGTTTTTACTCAAAATCAATCATCCAATTACAATATAAAACCCTAAATCAAAACGCAAGAAGTTGGAGAAATTTCACCCAAGTGTCACTCCAAGATGGAAATCCTCCTCTCCCAAATGCTCCTCTAAGCTCCAAGCTTCATCCATGGCCTCCTCCCCTAGCCAAGCCCTTTGGGGAAGAAGAACCCCCAAGAAAAACAGCAAGAAAACCAAAAAAAAACGAAGCTCCCCCACCCAAAAACGTCTTCAGCCCAGGAAATAACAGAACACAATTCATTTCAGGCCCCTGCTCTATTTTTCTTCTTTTTTTTCAATCAAACCCGAAATCTGGGCCCAAAAATAATATCTTTGCAAACCGGGGGGCGGGATTAAATTTTCCGCTGTATATTTTTTTCTTCTTTCCAGAATTTACAGAAATGCCATTCTAGCTCCAAAAATCTCCAAAAAAATAGCTAGAAAATCCTAAAAATTCTGGAAAAATTCCAGAAAATCCAAAAAATTCCCAGGAGTACCTGAAAAATAGGAGAAGTGGAAATTAGTCCATATGATGTGAAAATAAATATAATGACTTATATAACCAGATATTGACTTCCAAAAATCATATAAAATAACCTATTGTTCAAATAATTCTCAAAATTTGTCAATATGATCAAAATAATACCAGGAGCATGTGAAAAATAGTAGGAAGCCAATAAGTACGATAAAAACCGTATTTTGTGCCAAGAATGAGAGTAAGCCCTAAAATTGATATGAAATGAAAATATACCCAAAAGAGCACGATTAAGTGTAATCTTTAGCACAAAATGAGGATAGTTAGGGGGTATAAATATACACTTTTTACTCCGAATCAGTAACCCACAATTTCATCTCAAAGAAGTTGGTGGGGCAGCTGGGGCTTGAGGTAAGTGAGACAGCCACCTTTGGGGTGATTTTGGGCACTGGCCAGATGGAGGAGAGCAGGGGTGTTTGCAGGGCGGTGATTCTGGCAGTACATGGAACTCAGATAGTGACGGATTGTTACCCACTGGAGTTGGAAAAGATGGACGTGGTATTGGGAATGCAGTGGTTTCAGACCTTAGGCGACACCAAGTTCAACTGGAAGGTGCTGAGATGTAGTATCGGGAGGACATGAGGACCATGGTTTTGTTGGGGGACCCCAACCTGTGTTGCCGCACGGCGTCCCTGAAGTCATTGGCTCGGACAGTACTAGGGGCTTTCGCCTTAGAGGGACCACGAGCATGCCATTGTGCTGCGCGAGGGTGCGGCTCCAGTCAGCGTTCGGCCCTACAGGTACCCACATGTTCAGAAGGATGAGATTGAGCGGTTGATCAGGGAGATGTTACAGGCTTGAGTGATACGACCGAGTTATAGTCCTTTCTCCAGCCTGGTGCTCTTAGTGAAGAAGAAGGATGGTAGCTGGAGGTTCTGTGTGGACTACCGTGCCCTCAACAAGGAGACGGTGGCATATCGTTTTCCTATACCGGTTATCGATGAGCTGTTGGATGAGCTACATGGGGCGTCAGTCTTTTCGAATATTGCCGTGAAATCGGGGTATCATCAGATCCGGATGAAGGTAGAGGATGTGCAAAAGACTGCCTTTAGGACTCATGAGGGGCAATATGAGTTCCTCGTCATGCCCTTTGGGCTGACGAACGCGCCTGCTACCTTCCATGCATTGATGAACAAGATATTTCAGCCATACCTATGGCAGTTTGTCTTAGTTCGACGACATACTGGTGTACAGCTGTACGGTGGATGAGCATGTACGAGGTTTGGAGAAGGTGTTCCAGGAGTTGCAGGCTCACCAGCTTTATGCCAACAGGAAGAAGTGCACTTTTGCTCAGGAGAAGGTGGAGTATTTGGGACACGTAGTTTCGGTAGAAGGGGTGGCAGCTGATAGAACCAAGATTGAGGCCATGTTAGATTGGCCGCAGCCAACGACATTGTGGGCATTGCGAGGATTTTTGGGCTTGACGGGTACTACCGCAAGTTCGTGCAGGGTTACAATACCATTACCTGGCCCCCTGACAGAGTAGCTGAAGAAGGATGGGTTCCAGTGGAACGAGGAGGCGATGACAGTGTTTGAGGCATTAAAGAGTGCGATGACGACAGTTCCGGTGCTAGCTCTCCCCGACTTTAGCAGACCTTTTGTGGTAAAGACCAATGCCTCGGGATACGGGTTGGGAGCAATGCTGATGCAGGATTAGCGACCAGTGGCTTACTTTAGCCAGGTTTTGTCATCACGAGCGAGGCAGAAATCCGTGTATAAGAGGGAGCTGATGGCGATCGCCATGTCGATCCAGAAATGACGTCCTTACCTGTTGGGACGGCCGTTTATTGTGCGCACAGATCAGAGATCACTGAAGTATTTGCTGGAGCAGAGGCTGGTGGCGGCAGACTATCAAAAGTGGCTATCTAAACTTATTGACTACAAGTTTGAGATACACTATCGGCCGGGATTGGAGAGCAAGGCTGCGGATGCGCTATCACGGAGAGAGGAGGTTACCTCTTTGGCAGCCTTGTCAGTACACTGTTAGCGGAGTGGGAGCCCTTATGGAGGGAGGTGGACACCGATGAGGAGCTATCTAGGATCCGGGAGGATTTGGTTCAGGGGGGTGGCTGAGCCCCCGAGATATTCTCTGGAGGGGCAGCGATTGTTGTATCAAGGGAGGCTAGTCATACCGTGGGCTTCAGTATACAAACCGTTGATTTTTCAGGAGTTCCATGGGAGCACGGTGGGGGCCATTCAGGAGTCCAGCAGACATATATGCGGGTGGCTAGAGAGCTGTACTAGCGGGGAATGAAGAAGGACTTCGCAGAGATGGTAGCCAGTTGTGACGTCTGCCAGCGTCACAAGTACCTGGCCATGGCGCCGACAGGGCTGTTGCAGCCCGTAGCTCTTTCTGAGCAGGTTTGGGAGGGGATCATCATGGATTTTATTGAAGGGCTACCCAAGTCGAAGGGATACATGGTGATTTTGATGGTGGTCGACCGTTTGAGCAAGTATGAGCATTTTATCGGGCTGCGTCATCCTTACACGGCAGTGACAGTTGCTACGGCTTTTATGCGGAAGGTGGTTCGTCTCCATGGTTTCTCCACTTCTAATGTGTCGGATAGGGACACGCTCTTCTTGAGCCAGTTCTGGAAGGAGTTGTTCAGGGTTCAGGGGACCGCTCTACGGAGGAGTACCGCTTACCACCCCAGACGGATGGACAGACGGAGGTCGTCAACAGAAGCGTTGAGACGTACCTTCGCTACTTTGTGTCAGATTGCCTGAGGAGTTGGTATCGGTGGTTGGCGTGGGCCGAATACTGGTACAACACTTCCTTCCATTCTGCAGCCCAGACGACGCCATTTCGGGTTTTGTACGGAAGGGACACACTGGCGTTGATCCACTATCGTAGCGGGTCGACGCCCGCATCACAGTTGGACCAGTACCTCGAGGAGTGAGATGGAATTTTGGAGGAGCTGAAGAAGCACTTTACGAGGTCTCAGCAGCTGATGAAAGCAAAGGCGGATGGACATCGCAAAGAGGTTGACTACGCGGTGGGAGACCAGGTATATCTGAAGCTGAGGCCATACCGTCAGAGATCACTAGCACGGCGCCGGAAAGAAAAGTTAGTTGCCCTCTTTTACAGACCCTTTCAGATAGAGGCGAAGATTGGGCCCGTGGTTTATAGGTTGCAATTGCCCCCCCAGGATCGTCATTGCATCTGGTTTTCCATGTCTCTCAGCTACGGCGGGCGGTTGGAGCACATACGCCGGTGGCCACTCTGCCACCTACTTTGACAGCTGATTCGGAGGTATTTATGGAGCCCCAGGATATTCTATAGGTGCGGCGCATTGAGGGTGGGGGCCGAGAGGTGTTAGTACGATGGGCGGAGCTGCCCGATCACGAGGCTACGTGGGAGCTGGAGGACACCATCAGAGCGCAGTTTCTAGATTTCAACATTGAGGACAATGTTCGATTTTTGGGGGGAGTAATGATGCGGTACCGCAGACGACGCAAGGACTCGAGCGTGGGAGCAGTCGTGGGATCGACTTAGTATTTTGCTATACCTTCTATGTTTTAAGTTGTGCGTTTAGTAGTTGTTAGGGAGTATTTAAAGGGATTAACCCTAATTGTGTTAGCCATCGAAATATTGAGACAATTCGTCAAATGACGGCTAGGGTTTGGGGGATTAGGCTTGATTCATTAATTCAAGTTAGTGAGAAGATCTACTCCAGAATAGATCAATTGTCTCTTTATTATCATCAATTCCAATTTCTACTCTAAATTTCTTTTCGTTCTTCCACTAAAAATCTGAGCTTTTTGATACGATTAACCCTAATCGTATCAAAGGCAAAGGCAAAGCCAAGGGATTCTTCAGCGAAGATGGAGATGGAATTTTGACATTTGGTGGAATTTGCCTTGTCTGGGAATAAGCTCATAGTGTGAATCATAGATTCATTATGTAAATGTAGCTACCAGGAACCAATAAAGGCTACTTGTTTATGTTGACTATTTGTAATTTACTCAGGCATTGAAATGCCATAATGATGTATATATATTCCTGTTAAAATCAATAATTGGGTTGTCCTTGTATATAGTTTGACCGGTCATACCATGACCAAAGGTCATGTTCATTCAAATATTCATTTCAATCCATTCAAAATCTCCACCCTTAAAAAAAATTTGCAGCCTCGTTCAAAATATTCTCCACCAACAAATTTTTTAACCCCATTCAAACATAAATTTAGATCTCCCGAGAGAATTTAGTTTCCTAAAAAATTTTAGTTTTCCCAAAATTTCGTTCACTCCAGATTTAGTTTCCCCAAAAATTTTAAATTACAATTTATTTTTCTAAGAGAATTTAGTTCTTCAAAAAAATTTAGTTACCCACAATATTTAGTTCCATCCAAATTTAGTTCTTCCAAAATTCAAAATTTTAGTTCTCTCCAAAAGTTATTTTTTAGTTCCCCTCAAAACTTATTCGATCCAGATTTAGTTCCATTCAAAATTCAAAATTTTAGTTTTCTTCAAAAGTTACTTCCATCTAGATTTAGTTTCTCCAAAATTTTGGGGTTTCCCTCTCAAAATTTTCACAAACTCTTATTCTATCCTCGATTGTTCAAGATTCAATCGCAGCCATCTTTCTACTCACCATTTTGTCCTAGTTAGCAATCACATTTAAAAATACCCCTCAATTGTATAACAGATTTTGCACGTTGGAAGCTATAATTTGGGAGGGTACATTTTTGTTATTTTCTTATTTTCATTGGACATCCACTTAAATTTTTATTAGGGTATGATAAAGCACTTCTTGTTTCTTCCATCCAGAATTTTCTAAACCAAGAAAGAGTCTTTAAAAGTCCAAAGAATTTCATTTAATGCAGCTTCATTGTTCCCATTGTAATCTTGTTGAACGATCTTGTGTTCATCTATTGGTTTATTTCTACATCAGTTTTGGCTTGGTACATCATTATATATGTCCTTTCTTTCTTTTCATGTATTGTATTTATTGGAAAAAAACAAAAATGCAAATATTTTGTTTTAGGTACTCCTGAGATGCACCGTGTGGGTAGTGCCGGCAACACATCCAATTCGTCCCGTCCTCGGAAGGAGAAACGATTAACGTATGTGCTCAATGATGCAGATGATACCAAGGTGGGACTGTGCTCTGTTTGTGAAATCGATACTATTTCGTTTTGTATTTATCTCCTTATTGAATGGTAATAATAATGATAATTTTATATTAGTACATTGAGCTGGAAAACTGTTCCGTATTTTAATGATAGTAGTATTCATTTTACTTTGAGTTGGAAAGTTAGACAGTGGCTTACACTGGCTTATATGCTATCGGTTATGCAGCATTGTGCAGGTGTTAATTGCCTGGCTATTTTAAAAGCGCCTTCTTCTGATAGCTGCAAGTATCTTTTTACCGGAAGCCGAGATGGGACATTAAAAAGGTGGGCTCTGACTGATGATGAGGCCAGCTGCTCTGCGACCTTCGAGTCACATGTTGATTGGGTATCATCCTTTGGCAAATCCATTGCGACAATTAGTTCAAACTTGTTTTGTCCGAAATCATGCATAACATTGTGTCTTCCTAACAATTGTCTATTCTGCATCCACTCAATATAGGTTTAGTGCTCTTCATGTGTCCCATTTCTCCTTTCAGCACATCAATTTCTCTTGTACATTAAACCCTACAAATGTCTTTTTGTGAACTTCCTTAATTTACGTATCTGGATTACTGTTACATTTGTTAATTATGACATCGTCTTCATTACATCAGTTTTCTTGTACATGCAGGTCAATGATGCAGTTCTTGCTGGCAACACTCTTGTTTCATGTTCTTCCGATACTACTGTAAAGGTGCTTTACTTGTAGCAAATCCATTTTTCCTTGCAGCAGTTCCAGGGTATTGACTTAACTACTCTCTGTATTTCCAGACATGGAGTTGTTTGTCTGATGGTGCTTGTACCAGAACCCTTCGGCAACATTCTGACTATGTTATATGCTTGGCCGCAGCTGAAAAAAATGTAATCCTTTCGAAGATTTGATATTTTTCTTTTTTAAAATTACAGAAGCTTTGAAATGTAAACTCCTGCATAGTCCTTGCATGTGACATCTCCAATTTGTATTACATGCCTTTCTCTGTAAGAATTTTATGTATGCATGCGTATTGTTTTATCTGGTGAGCCATCACTGATCCTATTGTAGTGACATGCATTTTAGAGCAATATTGTTGCATCGGGAGGTCTTGGTGGGGAAGTCTTTATATGGGACATTGAAACTGCACTTCTTCCAGTTACCAAGTCTGTTGATGCTACTGAAGATGAAAGCTCACATGGACTAATCAGTTCAGGAAACTCTGGGTTGCCTCTCACAAATTTACGCCCTGTAAATTCTGGCAACAACATATCAGTGCATAACCAATCACATTCTTGTAGTCCTGTTACCGCCAAGGGCCACAAAGACTCTGTATATGCGCTAGCTATGAATGATACTGGAACTGTACTTGTTTCTGGTGGAACAGAAAAGGTACTGAATTTCTTCATTCTCATGATATCAGCTTTCTATTTATGTGAACAATTGAAGAAAAACTACAATTTATGCAGAAAGATGTGATATTTTAGTAGTTATTTTTTTGTTTTTAGCTGTGTTCAGAAGTAACTTTGGAATTCTTCTATGTATGATCCCAACCATTTATTATGGTGTTCCCTTACAGGTTGTCCGTGTTTGGGATCCAAGGACTGGTTCAAAAAATATGAAGCTGAGAGGGCATACTGATAACATAAGGACGTTGCTTCTTGATTCCACTGGCAGGTTAATATACTTGTACATATATTATTATCAGTATTAGTATCATTGTGAACTTATGCTCATGGTATGTGGATTGAGATTTATTTCTTCTCACATGCTTGATAATGCATGTATGTTGGTGGTTCCTGAATCTGGATTGTGGCAGTGAAGAAAACAAGATTCCAATTTACTTCTTTTCAACTTTTTTGTTTTTTGAAGTCCACCGGCAAAAAAAATGACTTGATATTTATGCAGGTTTTGCTTGTCAGGGTCGTCAGATTCGATGATTCGGTAAGGCTTTAAATTCCACCCTTCTTGCACTCTCTCACATGCATTCATGAGCATACACATACAGAGTTTAAATTGAATATTAATGTTGCCAAGGTTACTAGAAATTATTTGCCATCTTCAAACCAAGGCACAGACCCACACGTGCACACGCGGAGATAGACACACTATTCCAGCTTTACCTGAATGCATGGTTACGCTTTATGAGCAGCTTTATGAGCAGATAAAGATGGGAAGAATAGCCTATGTTGTTAAAATTTGCAATTTTCTTAATTAAGTAGATTTAGAAGATAAGGATGAATATAAACTTGCTTTATCTTGCATGTTGTAAATTTAGAAAGCTTAGAGTTTCCATTTCTTTTTGAATTTATATTTGTGAGCAATGAAACTTCTTTTCAAACACTTTATTTATATTCTGTTTCATGTAGGTTATGGGATCTTGGTCAGCAACGTTGTGTACATTCTTATGCGGTACATACAGATTCCGTTTGGGCACTTGCCAGCACCCCAACATTTAGCCATGTTTACAGTGGTGGGAGGGACCTTTCTGTGAGTAATGAATTTCCACATTTGTTATGTGAACTCTATTTTTAAGGGGTTAGATGTAACCTGTCTGATTTACGTCCGCTGTATGTTTGTGAATGTTGTTCTAGCTGTACCTAACAGACTTGTCAACAAGAGAGAGTATTTTGCTTTGCAAGAAGGAACATCCAATTTTGCAATTGGCATTACAAGATGATAGCATATGGGTTGCAACAACAGATTCTTCGGTACACAGGTGGCCAGCTGAAGGGTGTAACCCGCAAAAGGTTTTCCAGAGAGGAGGCTCATTTTTGGCTGGAAATTTGTCATTTTCTAGGGCAAGAGCTTCCTTGGAAGGATCCACTCCAGTAAGTTCCATTTAAATTATTTTTTACATCTAAATATAGAAATAAGTCAATAAACTATAGTGATTGTCAACAGTATTTGTTCCGTCATTTTCAGGCTGTGACATTTCTCGTTTGATATTGCTTCTTTTGTGATGTAAGTTGGAGAAGCTATTCTATGCTTATCCAAGCTCAACTCCTGTAACGTCCCGTTTCTGGGTATCATTACATTCCATTATTATCTGTGCAGGTCCTGCAATGTTCCAGTGAAAACAAAATAGAGCTAACAGAAAGCTTCATAAAAGAGAATTAACTTTATTCATCCTTCAAAGAGTTACAAAAATTCAACTAAGCAAAACTAAAAGTCTTTCATTCACAAACAATAAAGAAAGCAACTAAACAAAAGTAAACACTCTCCTCACTGCTCTGGTTGCTCCACAGGAAACTTTGACTACTTGAAAACTGGAACCTCCTCGTACTTTGTTCAGTTTCTGTTGAGAAAACATCTGAAAGGATAAAGTAAACGATATTTACAATAAACAATAATTATAACTTTTATGCAACCCTAGTCCTAAACAAGTCAACAATACTAAGCGCTAGAATGTAACTCTCTAACTAAAACATTCCATTTTTATATTATACTCATAATGTAAAGGGAAAAAGCGACTAAAGAATAACCTCGGGTTTCACAGGCGAGCTCGCCTCTGCCTTAAATTTATTGGTCCAAGATATCATCAAAGGAATCCAGTCAAGTTATTCAATTCTGTCAATGAGCATAGTCTCTGCCACTCATCATCAAAGGAACTCAGTCAAGTCATTCAATTCTGTCAATGATCGTAGTCTCTGCCACTCTTTCTAACTTTAATTACGAGTTTTCAAAACCACATGTCATTCTAACTACAATTGTCCTCTAGTTCTATTCTTTCTAAGTTATGTAACATGAATAGTGCATCAAACTGTAGTGTCTATAGCAATCATTCCAATGTGTCAATATTCCACAATTAATACATTTAATTGCACCATCATTATTACAAAACTTATCTTCTAACATTACAATGCTATAAATAAATTCCTACGAAAGTAAAACTTTATTTATAACATTCCAAAACATATCTAAAGCAATTAGATCTTTCGAACCATTCAAAACTGAAAACTAAAACACTTTAAAAGGATTAAAACATTGTTAGGATCAGATTCGTTTTTAATTGGCATCCATGTTGGTTTTCCAGTGTCTACCTAGTTCGGAAAAAATTTCCGTTTATATCTGAATTTAGGGGCTGTAATGAATCTCAGTTAAAATCCCACGAATCAGTCATATATGCCAATGAAAATTAGATCCGCAAGCACACACCTTAAATAAGCATACAATGAACTGAACAAGGAAAATACCAGCTGCACAGGGCTGTACTTACTGCAGATGAAGGTCAGCCGACAAATAGAATTTAAAAAAGTAAAAATAAACACAGCCGAGCCCTATAAGCCATTAAGAAAACAAACCGCAGAGAGCATATCCAACCAAACAAATCCGAACCACCAACTGAAAGGAAATTAGACCCGGCGGTCGACCCTAATTCCCAAAAAACCCTTAATCAATGGTACGGGGCTGCGTCCTAGTCGACGCCTTGCCCTAGGATGCATTATTTATCATGAGGGAAGAAATCCCTTTTCGTTTTGATGCGGACCAAGCCGCATCACGTGCGGCGGACGTGGAGGGACCACCCACGATCAATTACGTGCGCCGGAGGAGACGAGGAGGCGTCAATTAGTTATTATTAGCTTAATGGGTATTTTGGTCACTCTAGGCCAAATTATTAAATCCCCTCTTTCTCTTTATTAGGGATAACCCCTATTATATTTGCTTATGCTTAGATTGTTGAGAAACTCTTGAGCATCCTTAGTGAATGATATTTAGGCTTTTGTTCCGTTCAATCAAAAGCTCGGAGAGCAAGTCTCCTCTCGAAAGAGGCTTTTATCCCTTGATTCCTCTTGTTTCTCTAATCTCAAAAACCTAAAAATATTTCCCTCTTTTTAATTTTTTCCACTTTAAATTGATTTGCGTGATCGATCCAAGCGGATCGTATCAATTGGTATCAGAGCTCATAAGATCCAATGGCGCAAGGCACGAGAGCCACCATCGAGGAGAAGCTTCAAGCCCTACATGAAGAAATCACCAAGGAGATCGGAACCTTGATGGAGACGATGAGCGATCGACTTGAGAAGCGGATAGAGGAAAACAACCGCGCCCAAGAAGAGAAGCATGCAAAAAGTGAAGCAAATTAAATTAAAATCATGAAGATTTTGCAAACCCTAGTTAAGGGAAAGGGGAAGAAATCTTGGACGGAGGAGGAAGATGACTCAGATCCTGAAGTTCAAGAGTTAAGGGCGCGAGATGCAAGGGTGGCGGCGCAGTTTACAACAGCCGGGACCTCGGAAGTCGTCGTATCGACGAAACCGAGCGACGGCGACGAAAGGGGCAGCCGCGACAGCGCGCGGGGGGGGGGGGGGGGGACGGGGCCTCGGAACCCTCCCGGAGGGTCGCCCAGACCCGGCGAACCCCCGGAGGGGGGGTCGCGAGCCCATTCCGGGGGCGGCGCGGCCCCGCCGCAATGGCCGAGGCCCCGCGCGGCCCCCGAATGGGCGCTGGGGGGCCGCACAGGTGGGCGGGGGCGGGCGAGGCCCCAGGGGCTCCGATTGGCCTCTGGGGGTTCTGGCGGTAGCGGATGAAGCCATAGGGCTGTCAACAGGAGGCGGCCAGTAGGAGAAGGTCTTCGGGAGAGCACTGGTGTATTTCCGAGGTGAGATCGAGGGCCGGGGGGTCAATTCGACGGTCGAGGAGGGCAGCGACCAGCTACTGCAGCTTTTGGGGGACCCCATGGGCTGGGACCAGACGGTAGACCCTTGTGGCCGGAGGACGAGTATGCATATGAGGACTACGATCCCCTCAGGGACCACGGAGATAGGCGTTTTGACCAGGAGAGACAGGAAGAAGCATAGTTTCACGCCGATAGGCGGCTGAAGAAGCTGAAGATGCCTGTGTTTGAGGGGAGCGATTCCGATTGGTGGATCTACAGAGCGGAGAGGTACTTCCAGACGATGGGATTTACCGAGGAGGAGGTCCTGAAGGCGGTGGGCATCTATTTTGAGGGAGAGGCTTTAGCGTGGTACCGGTGGAAGGTCGCACGCAGCCCTTTTTCCTCCTGGGCGGATTTGACAGCCTACTTGATGGACCGATTCCAGGAGACACCAGGGGGAGATTTTTACTAGCAGCTCCGGGTGCTCAGGCAGGAGGAAACGGTGCGGGACTTTGTCAGGAGGTTCGAGCTACTGTCGGGCCGAGTGCCTGGGGTCACGGAGGAGGCGCTCATGGGAAACTTCATGGGGGGCTTAAGCCCTCCATTCGAGCTGAGCTGAGGATGCAGAGCCCGGGGGCTTGGAGGACCTGATTCGCCTCGGCAGAAGGCGGAGGAGAAACATACGGAGGAGAAGAGGATACGTGGGACTTGGAGAATCCAAAATTCCCGATCCACGCCAGCAACAGCCGCGCCGAGGGCGCCTGTCGGTGCACCAGAGGCTAGGGTTGAGACTCGCCCTGCTACTCTCGGGCGACGGATGACGGAGGCGGAGGTGAGGGAGAGGCGTGCCAAGGGGTTTTGGTTCCATTGCGATGAGAAGTTCACCCTTGGCCACAGATGTGCGAGCCGCCTGTTACAGATTACCATGGTGCCGGATGAGGAGTATCGGGATGACGAGGAGGAGCCCAGGGTGGAGCCACTCGAGGAGGATGAGAAGTCTCACCTAGACTTCACGGAAGTTTCCCTAAACTCCGTGTTGGGGTTCACACCGAACCACACCATGAAGTTGTCAGGGCGGTTGGGCGATATGGCGGTGACAGTGCTGATAGACAGTGGGGCCACCCACAACTTCATCTCTAGCCGAGTGGTGGAGCGTCACGGGCTACAGTTGAGCACCATGGAGAAGTTCACTGTTTTGTTGGGAACTGGAAAGATGGAGGAGAGCAAGGGGCTCTGCAAGGGGTTATGTCTGACTTGCAGGGAGTGCAGATTATGGAGGATTTCTTACCCCTGGAGTTGGAAAATGTCGATATCATTCTGGGCGTGCAGTGGCTGAAGAAGTTGGGGGACGTACGGGTGAACTGGAAACGTCTCAGGATGGAGTTTGAGGAGGGTGACCGCACGGTGGTACTCATAGGGGACCCCACCCTATGCTTTTCGTTGGTGGCCTTTAAGGCCATTACTCGGGCTTTACAGAGGGAGGGAGAGGGGTATTTAGTGGAGTACAGTGCAGTTGGAGTTGAGCAGGAGCAGCCGGCAAGGGTTTCCGATGTGGTTGAGCAGGTGATGGAGCGATTTCATGAGGTCTTTCAGGACCCACAGGGGCTACCACTAGAGAGGGGACATGAGTATGCGATCGTCTTGAGAGAGGGAGCATCACCAGTGAGCATGCGGCCGTACCGATATCCTCATGTGCAGAAGGACGAGATTGAGAGGATGGTCGGGGAGATGCTGCAGGCGGGAGTGATCGAGCCTAGTGTGAGTCCTTTCTCTTCGCCAGTGCTGTTGGTGAAGAAGAAAGACGGGAGCTGGAGGTTCTGCGTCGACTACAGGGCGCTGAACAAGGAGACTGTGGCTGATAGATTCCCCATTCATGTGATCGACGAGCTGCTAGATGAGTTGCATGGCGCAGTTGTGTTCTCGAAGATCGACTTGAAGGCGAGTTATCACCAGATCCTAATGAGGCCCGAGGACGTGCCGAAGACGGCGTTCCACACACATGCGGGGCACTACGAGTTTCTCGTAATGCCTTTTGGCTTGACGAATGCTCCCTCCACCTTCCAGGCCTTGATGAACGAGGTATTTCGGCCGTACTTGAGAAAGTTCGTTTTGGTTTTCTTCGACGATATCTTGGTTTACATCAGGACTATGGAGGATCATGTGGGGCATTTGGAGACAGTCTTCCAGGAGTTGGGGGCGCAACAGTTGTATGCGAACCGGAAGAAGTGTAGCTTCGGCCAACTGCAGATAGAGTACATGGGGCACGTGGTGTCGGCGGAGGGAGTAGCGGCAGACATGAGAAGATAGAGGCCATGTTGGACTGGCCAGTGCCGACTTCTTTGAGGGCGTTGCGGGGTTTCCTTGGGCTGACGGGCTACTACCGAAAGTTCGTGAGGGGGTACAGTACAATTGCACTGCCGCTTACTGACCTTTTGAAGAAGGATGGGTTCGCTTGGGGGGAGGAGGCGACCAAGGCCTTTGAGGCCTTGAAGGTGGCCATGACTACAGCCCCGGTACTGGTGATGCCGGACTTCAGCATCGCGTTTGTAGTGGAGACGGATGCATCAGGCGTAGGGTTGGGGGCGGTGTTGATGCAGTTGGGGTGGCCCGTAGCCTACTACAGCCACGTGCTTTCTGCTAGAGCCGGGCTGAAGTCGGTGTACGAGAGAGAGTTGACGGCGATCGTGTTAGCGGTGCAGAAATGGCGGTCGTACCTACTTGGGAGAGAGTTCGTGGTCAGGACAGACCAAAGGAGCCTCAAGTACCTACTTGAGCAGAGGTTGGTGACTGAGGAGCACCAGCATTGGCTTTCGAAGCTGGTGGGGTACCGATTTGTCATTGAGTACAGGCCCGGGTTGGAGAACAAGGTAGCTGACACCTTGTCTCGACGAGAGGAGGGAGTGCAACTGAGGGCGCTCTCGTTACCGATGTGGCTTGACGGAGAGCCCATGTTACAGGAGGCAGAGGGACCCAGAGCTGAGACAGATCAGGGAGCGATTACAGGGCGGCGGGGAGGCGCCGAAGGGGTACTCTTTGGAGGGGCACATGCTGTTGTACCAGGGGCGGTTGGTCTTACCGCGGAGGTCGACCTTCATACCAGTGCTGTTTCAGGAGTTCCACAGTTCAGGTATTGGGGGACACTCCGGGGTGCAGCAGACTTACATGCAGATGGCCCGAGAGGTTTACTGGCAGGGGATGAAGAAGGCGATCGCCCTCTTAGTGGCGGCTTGTGACGCCAGCGTCTTAAGTACATGGCCATGGCGCCTGCAGGGTTGTTGCAGTCGTTGGCTCTGCCTGAGCGGATGTGGGAGGAGGTGACGATGGACTTCATCGAGGGATTACTTAGGTCGGAGGGGTACTCGGTGATCTTCGTAGTGGTGGACAGGCTGAGTAAGTATGCACATTTCATACCGCTGAAGCACCTGTACACATCCGTTTCGGTGGCCGCAGCGTTTACTTGGGAGGTGATACGGTTGCATGGGATCCCTGGATCTATAGTGTCTGACCGGGACCAGGTGTTCTTGAGCGGGTTTTGGCGGGAGTTGTTCCGGGTACAGGGGACGGTGTTGAAGAGGAGTACCGCCTATCACCCCCAGACAGACGGGCAGACAGACGGGCAGACAGAGGTGGTTAATCGCAGTATAGAGACGTATCTGCGATGTTTTGCGTCGGAGACACTGCGACAGTGGTACCGCTTGTTGGCCGGGGCGGAGTATTGGTACAATACTTCGTACCATTCAGCGGCAGGAACGACCCCCTTCCGGGTGTTGTATGGGAGAGACCCAGCAGAGCTGATTCGATTCAGGAGTAGACAGACACCGGTCTCGTTGGTGGAGGGTTACATGGAGGAGAGGGATGGGATGCTAGAGGAGCTGAAGAAGCACTTGCTACGGGCTCAGCAGGTGATGAAGGCGAAGGCAGATGGACATCGACGGGATGTGAGCTTTCAGGAGGGAGATCGGGTATATCTCAAACTGCGGCCATACAGACAGAGATCAGTGGCGAGGAGGAGGATGAGAAGCTTTCTGCCAGATTCTTTGGGCCCTTTGAGATTGAGGCCAAGATTGGCCAAGTGGCCTACATGCTGAGGTTACCCACAACGGTTACGATCCATCCAGTTTTTCATGTTTCGCAGCTTCGCCGTGCCATTGGAGAGCAGACGGTGTCATCCACACTTCCACCGACACTGACAGAGGACATGGAGGTGATGATGGAGCCGCTGGACGTTAGGGCGGTGCGCCAGGGTCCGGGGCGTCGGCAGGAGGTACTGATACATTGGGCGGGATTGCCGGACTGCGATGCCACGTAGGAGGCGTTCGATGTTGTTCGGGAGCAGTTTTCAGACTTCCACCTTGAGGACAAGGTGACTCTTCTACGGGGGTATTGATGCGGACCATGCCGCATCACGTGCGGCGGACGTGGAGGGACCACCCACGATCACTTACGTGCGCCGGAGTAGACGGGGATGCGTCAATTAGTTATTATTAGCTTAAGGGGTATTTTGGTCACTCTAGGCCAAATTAGTAAATCCACTCTCTTTATTAGGGCTAGCCCCCATTGTATTTGCTTATGCTTAGATTGTTGAGAAACTCTTGAGCATCCTTAGTGAAGGATATTTAGGCTTTTGTTCCGTTCAATCAAAAGCTCGGAGAGCAAGTCTCCTCTCGAAAGAGGCTTTTATCCCTTGATTCCTCTTGTTTCTCTAATCTCAAAACCCTAAAAATATTTCCCTCTTTTTAATTTTTTCCACTTTAAATTGATTTGTGTGATCGATCCAAGCGGATCGTATCACGTTCCTTAACGAATCATCATTTCCTATGCCCAAACATCCCCCTTAGTTCTTCCACCGATTCAAAAAGCACGAAAGGAATAATTGAAATTCAAAGCAAATAAGATTTACCGAGAGTGTAGAAAGCAAAGCCGAGAGATCCAGAAGTCTAGAAATTCAATAACAAAATAAATCAGAAAGTTTGAGAAGAGGAGAACAATTTCGCATGCCCAAAAACCCTAATAGAGCATCATATAAGTAGAAGAGAGAGAGAGACGCGTAAAGAGATGAGTAGGAGATCTTATCGGTGTAGAGATCCCCAAAAATATGCGGCGCCGCGAGACTTAGGGCTAGGGTTTTCGAAGAAACCCAATCGACGGCTGTCCTCCTGCGTTGCTCGACGCACGATGAAGGGAACGAACGAAAGAAGCAACGGGTCGGGGCTTTGCTGGGTCGGGTGAGAGAAAACGAATGGGGGAGAGAGAGAATGAGTGGGTTTTATTAAAAAGAGAATGGCCCAAAAATGTTTATGGGCCTGTTGGGCTCCTTTAGTTTTTGTTTTAAAAAAATGGAACGTTACAACTCCTCTTCTTGTTTCTTTCACATAATACCTTCTCCTTGTGAAACTTCTCTTTCATTCAACTTTAAAACTTTTTCCTAGTTCGTTTGTTTAATAGTGCCATGAATGGGTGGGTCCACTGATGCTTACTATCTCGTCATGTTCTCCTATTGCTAGCTATCCATACTGCCTTACTGCAATTCTACATTTGTATTATTTCTAAAATTGCTAGCATTTTTCTTTTTATGTCTGTATTCTTGATTCTGCTACTTACCGCTTGCGTGGCTTCTGATGATTGTAATCTGGCATTGGTAAATGTCCAGGAGTCTTATTAGAGTATACATTTACTTGCACTTTGTCTCCTTCAGTTGTAATAAGACTTGGAAACAGCTTGAAAATACAGTTTTCTATGTAATTCTGGTTGATGCGCTCATGCTGGCATTACTTTTGTTTTACATCTGCTTTAAGTTTTTGTTGGTTTCTGCTTTGTGGGGGTTCCTATTTCAATTTTTCCCCTTTCAGAAGAAAATTCAAGCTTAACATTTCTAAATAAAAAGTTCTCAAGCTTTGCCATATTTCAATGTTCAAACGATAATAGCATGGTAAAGATGTGCTGTTAAGGAGGTTCTTTAATATCATGCCTTAAATAATCCTCGAGTTCGAAATGGTGGTCTCAGTGTTACATGAACGCTAAACCCACTACGATCCGATTCACACGTTCCAAATTGTGGTATATTAGCAAATTGGAATGGTAAAATCATTCAGAATTTTAATAGCCTTATAAGTTTCAACTATCTAAAAAGATAACTCTGACCAATATGATGTGCATATTTTCTGGATTTTACAATCCATGCTATAATTCTTGTATACATAGCCATAAATTTGTATTGAAATACAATAACTTCAATATTCTTGTAAAAATTTGTTTCTTCTTCCCAATGAATGTATTTCATCCCCACTAAGCATCCAATGCAGCATACCTCCCAAAGGATCATGCTTTGGACCGGTACTTTACACATACCAAAGCGATCTATGATCCTGGTACTTTGCAGGTGGTATATTATTTTGACCTCATTTGCGGTTCTTAAATGTGATTGGTATTTTTTGGGGGGACGTGGTCTGTTGGTCGAGATCAAATGATGATCGATTGCAGTAGTTTTTTCTGTACACACACACACACACACACCCCCCCCCCCAAAAAAAAAAAAAAAAAAAAAACACCACCACAACACACACAAATGGCATCATTCTGCTTCTGAATCTTGTATATTTTTAGTCTGGCAAACTTTCTTCGAAAATTCAGTCTGCTTGGTAGGTCCACACGGGGTTTATTATTATCTGAACTTCATTTTGCTTTTATTTATTTATTTAATTTTTTTCAGGTTCCTGTTTACAAAGAACCAACCTTGACAATATCTGGAATTCCAGGAATTGTGCAACATGAAATTTTAAATAATAGAAGGCAGGTCTTGACAAAGGTGATTATGAAAACTGATTATTTATCTGATTGTAAATACTATCCAAACCCTTTATTGTTCTGGCATTTATTGCCAAAATTTCAAGTGAATATATGGTTCATAATAAACTTTCATGTCTAGCAGGATGCAGCAGGTTCTGTTAAGCTGTGGGAGATTACTAGAGGAGTTGTAATTGAGGACTTTGGCAAGGTGCAGTTCACTCTTGCTCTTTTAGAATGCAATAATTAATATTCTTATCTGTGTTTACTTGTCGGATTCTGATTCTGAGTTATAATAGCTGCATCGGTGATTTGTCAATTTGTAGCCATTTACAGTCTGGGAGTTATGATAGAGTTAAGCTTGCGTTTACGAATCAACTTTTATTTTTCTATCTGATAGTGTGGCTATATGTTTCCAATCATGTAGGTTTCCTTTGAGGAGAAGAAAGAAGAATTATTTGAAATGGTATTGCATGTGTACAGTGGATAAAACTATGCCTCAATCTATCTGTTATATTTTGGATCATGAAAAGATTTCCCTCCCTTTTCCCAGGTGAGCATTCCTGCATGGTTTACTATGGATACTAGGCTTGGAAGCTTGTCTATCCATTTGGACACCCCACAATGCTTTTCCGCAGAGATGTATGCTGCTGATTTAAATATTCCAGGAGCTTCTGAAGATTATAAGGTAAACTTTCTGGTAGGGATCGAAATTTGTAATTTTAGTTGTATTTTTGTTTTTTTGAGTCTCTTAGTTTATTTTTGAGTCTTTTAGGAGGCTTGAGTCTTTTGGGCGAGTTTTGTCCCACATCGGATGAGTTAGGAGAAGTGTTGGGTTGTAAGGCTTTATAAAGGCCACTAGACTTGTTATTTGAATCAATCAATGAATGAAGGAAAATGCGAAGTTTCTCTAAAACTGGTGAAAGATTTCCCCACCTGTGAAAGGTCCCCTCTTCATTGGTGCGAAGCCTTGGATTCCTTGGTGCGAAGCCAAGAACCCAAAGGTATCCCTTTTCTTTCCCAAATCTCCCAATTTCCCCATAAAATCATCCTCCAAATCCCTAGATCCCACTACGTCCTACATCAATTACACAGATTATGTGGAATTGAATTTTTCAAAATAAACATGAAAAGACAAGAGGAATAAATTTATATATTAAATGGAGGAAAATTCCTAAAATTCAGACCCGTTTCACTTCCTCTATTATTTAACCCTGTACTATGGACACTTAAAAGAGTATTTTCTCATCAAAATCTTAATTAATGAGTAAAATCCTAGGCTAAGAGTCATTAAGCCAAGTCAAAGTTGAACAAACTACTACTTCCGAAAGGGCAGAAACGAAGACGAGAATTTTGTTGAAGAACTAGGGAGCAAAAAGCCTCTATTGTTTAATGTATATTGCAACAATTTTGAATTGGAGGAAACAATAAGAAAAAGAAAAAAAAAAGAAAAACCTACTGCCTGCTGCTGTTGCTCTTGTCTGATATTTTCTGCTGCTTCTATTTGCTGTAGCTTACCACTTCAGTTGCTGTGCTGTTGCTACTGCACTGATGAGAGAGAGAGAGAGAGAGAGAGAGAGGTCCTTTTATAACAATTTTTAGCGGCCCGGCCCTTTTTGATTATGCACCCGCATAATTTAAGCGCATATTGCAAACCCTGAGTGGACGCAGGCCGTATTTGATAAAGCGACCACATAAGCTGATTTTATTTAACAGTGTGTCTATATGTGTACATGTTCCTTTTGCACAGTATTTTAGCTTTCTTTCTCAACAACATATGCAATTACTTTTCTATATCAGATCACATTAGCAAGTAATATTTTGCACATCATATGTAACATGTTATCAATTAAGGTTCTAGAAGCTGACCATATCTAGAGATATAAGCCATTTTTGATTGGGCACGCTGGTCTGATATCACCCCTGGATAGATGCTCTCAGGTAGAAAGGGTTGTCAAAAAATGTATTTTGTATTTGTTTTTTGTTTTGTTTTGTTTTGTTTTTTGTTTTTTGTTTTGTTTTGTTTTGTTTTGTTTTGTTTTTTGTTGGGGGGGGGGGGGGGGGGGGGGGGGGGTGGGGGGCGTCCAGTATTGGTCTGATAGGGACTAGGAAACCCTTGACTATACTAAAATGCCTATCATATTTTTGCTGTATAGGTTGATCTCAGTGGAATTGTTGTTTAACCAGTAAAGTGGGTTAACCATATCTGTAGGATGGACTTGTCTTATATGTCTTTTGTTTAGTATTTGATGGACTTTCTTCAAGTATCTGGTTTCTTCAAACAAAACTTTTAGATTTTTCTAACAATATTTGTTGATACTGAAAGAATGCAATCCCAATAGAGGGTTGGATATGTCTTGGCTCTCATCTTCCCATTGTTTTGTTGGTGAAAAATTGCAATACAAAGGTATTTATCCAGTTTCTAGCGTTAAAAAATAAGTAGGTTTCAGAGTGTGATAATATGCACAGAATCACATGCTATCAGTTCGTTGTCGCTATATATTGCTTATGCCTGGCCACATGAGTGTTTTAATGTCCAAAGGAATTTTTTTGTTGTTGGATGGCATGGACATTGCATTAAGGCATTTATGTTTTTTCGTGTATTATATTATTGAACGATTTTTGTATTGTAAAATGAATAAAGACTAAATTTGGGTTTGGTGGCATTTTATGGGTCTGGAATAACATAGTCAGTGCATCCATCTAATAGTAACTTGATGATTCAAGATAATTTCTCATGCTGTTTAAAGAATTGAAAATGCTATGATGCCATGCAGATCATTCAGATCGTGCTGTTTCCTACTGAATATTCCTGACGTTCATAAGTATAGTTCACCAGGGAAAATAACATGATATAAATCCTTCTCGTACAAGAACTTCTAAAGGTTGCAGTGGCAGAATGCATGTTTATGCAGCACAATTGCTCCATGTATGGATTAATAGGGACACTGTCAATTGAAAAATTAACGTGAAGTGTTAAACATTGATTTTCCTTGTTGTTTTATGTAGAGTTAGCTTTTAACACATGGAATTTTGTATCTAGATAAAGGATTTTATGTGAGATAGAATAGCTTACGTAGAATCGTTTGCTCATGCTTCTTTTGGGTTATCTCTTGATTTTATTTGAAATAGTATCTTATCTACAATAAGTTTGTTCTATCTCGGTACTTGTACTTTTTAGTATATATATTTCTTTTGTTTGTTTTTTTTTTTTTTGGGGGGGGGGGGGGGGATTATATATAAGTGAATAACATAAAAATTGCATTTCACAATGTTGGTTTTGCGTCTTCTCTGTGTCTTGGATAATTTTAATTTTGCTCTATTGATCTGTAGTATTCATTAAACTTTATAGATCAATCTAGCTCAGGAGACTCTTCGTGGTCTGTTGGCACATTGGCTGGTAAAAAGAAGGCAAAGACCAGGAGCACAAGCATCATCTAATGGTGATATTTCGTCTGGGAGAGATGTATCCATGAGAACTCTTTCCCATCCAAGAATTGATGTTGATGAAGCTGCCGAAAATCATAATGCAATGGTGCTTTCTGCTTTTGAATTTTCAACTGTCTCCCCACCGTCAATTATTACGGAAGGTACATATGGTGGTCCTTGGAGAAAGAAAATTACAGATTTAGATGGGACAGAAGATGAAAAAGATCTTCCATGGTGGTGTTTAGATTGTGTATTGAATGGTCGGATGCCTCCGAGAGAAAATACCAAGTAATTTCTTAACTTCATTCACTTCATCGTGTTTGTTATTTATCGCTGTCTTGTTTTTTCTGAAAGTCTAAATGAATGAAACATGCAATTGGTGGATCAGAATTGTGCTTGTGTCATATGTTGGTGTAATTAGGAAAGGGGTACGTAGCCATATACACCATACTGTTATCAAGGCCACCTTCTTATGTGGTCTATTTGGTTGGTAAGGAAATAAACACATTAACAAAATATTTTTCCATATTTGCAGGGAAAAGTATTCCTCATTGTTTAATTTGTTTAAAAATTCATTGATATAAATTATATAGAGAAAAGTTTATGTTTGCATACCTTGGTTTCTCATATCTGTGTTACTGTTGGCTCGAATATTTTTCAACTCTATAATGCATATTCTCTGATATGGGGGCAATTCCATGTACAATTCATTCATCGCACATTTTGACATGGTGACATGTGTGCACGTTTACTGGCAGCTTGACAATTGATATCTTGTGTTGACATCTGAGAGAAGAGAGGATATCTGCATGGCTCAGGTTAATAATACAAAGAAAATTGGAAATATGAAAAGTAACTGAGTGAAAGAACTATGAAACTTTTGTTTGGGTATTGTAACAGGGAAGTCAAAACATATTGGTTTCAACATGTTAAAAACATAAAACAATGTAATTTGACTGGAAGGATTAGTTATGGGAAAAGTCCTTGATTCTTGACTAGAGCTAAATGATTTAGCCCGCCCAGCCCTCGATGATATTTGAGTATTGTGGAGAGAAGTTTGTCCATTATTGTTTGCGACAAGCCATTATCAACTATTAAGATCCACTTATGCGTGACTAATTATTTTCTGTCAGAATTCGGTATTGGATCCAATAATTGGAAAAATAATTTGGTCCTTTTTTCTGCTTGAGTTTGGGCTATAATCACCTTTTAAGTTTGTTTTTGCAGTTGTTATTTTTTTTGGTGGGAAGAAAATGTTATATATTTCCATATGATGATGTGTCTAATTGAGCATAATTTTTATTTTGTAATTTTGCTCACCTGTCTTATGTAGGTGTAGCTTTTACTTGCATCCTTGTGAAGGCTCAACTGTACAGGTCCTCACTCAGGGCAAACCCAGTGCACCGAGGATACTGCGGATACACAAAGTAAAGTGTCCAGATGTTCATGCTTCATATGCAAGTTGTTTGGCCAGAAAATATGCTATATATGCATTACCATTTATATTTTAAAACCCAGCATGTAAACATATTCAGATCTGTGTTTGAAAAAGGTTTTTACTAGCACTGTTAGCTTTATGCACACATGTTTTCAAAGGAATATGTTTACTATATTTATGTCAACTATTTGTCTGCAGGTGGTAAACTATGTGATAGAAAAAATGGTTCTTGATAAACCCTTTGAAGGAGGAAATTCAGATGGGACATTTGGTTTGGGATTGGGTGCTGGACAATCACAGTTTTCATCTATTGGAGATGGCTCGTTCCGGTCAGGTCTAAAGCCCTGGCAGAAGATGAAGCCATCCATTGAGATCTTATGTAATAGCCAGGTAATTGACTAGAGCTCACTTGATACGCATCAAATCTAATTTTTTGTTCTGCTTCATCCGAGCAAAGCTTAGGTTGAAGCGCTCGTTTGCAATTTTCGCCATTTAAATCTCAGTTCACTTACATTTTCTGTTTCCCCTTGGATGGGAGTTCCTTTGGAGGGGTCTTTCTAGTGGTGTCTATAGCTCTTTTGAGAGCGTATTCAGTGTTCCATGTGCTACCGATCCCGTGCATTATAAATTATTTTCCTGCTTCTTCCCTTACATTTTTTCCCCGCCATATTGGATTTATGATTTACCTTTATCTCTTATTTTTAGTTCATTGTCTTTTTAAATTGTTTTTGATCTAGATTGTTGATGTAGGTCTTGTCACCTGAAATGAGTTTGGCTACAGTACGAGCTTATATTTGGAAGAAACCGGAAGATTTGGTCCTCAATTACCGATTAACACAGACTAGATGATCAAGGACTTTTGCTTCAGAAGGTTAGCTCTCAAAATTATGACTAATAAAATCAACCTGCTCTTTTATGCCCCCAAATGGTTACATAAAAACATTACTTTCTTCTACATGGATACAATATTTCTTGGGAAGCTAGAAAATACCCAGTTGGCTAGTGGGGATTCTGATACTGCTGGAATGTGTATCATACCAAAGTTGGTGATTTTTCTTCAATGTGCTTTCCAGTTCCTACGGAGATTATAATTATTCACTGTATATCCGAGGATCAAACTCTTCGACGAAGCTTATTCTTCAATGGCTGAAATTTGGTCATCACGGAAGGCTTCTGAGGAGTTAAACACTCAATGGTGGTTCGGGATTCAGTGGTTTCTAGTGATACCTTGATCACGCGGGCTTGCTAAGGTACAAGGGATCCTTTCTTGGCAAACAGTTGCAGATGCCTTAAATGTTGATGCAAAAAATAGTGGCACCATTGCTTAAACTAGTATCAGTTGACAACATTAATAGTGAGAGAGAGAGAGAGGTCCATAGTAGAAGGGCTAGGGATGATGTGGATAATATTGTAGATGTGAGAGTGTTGAACAAGATGAGATGGAAGTAATTCCCTCGAAATAAAATGGCTCCGATAATGTTTCTTGTTCATCGTGAGCAAGCTTTTGTTGCAATGGGGAGGAACGTCGGATTTCTGTGTAATCCTGACGGTTTCTGATCAAGCGGTCAATTTTGATTTTCATTTATTTTCTTTTTTCTTTCAATTGATGTGGTGCTGTATCTCCTTGATAACACTTCAGTAACTTGATTGTTTCCTGCTTTTAGAATTGTCTTGAACATGCCCTGTTGCTGATGATCTTGAAAAAGCTGTGAATTGGCCCAACTGTTTGTTATTTGGGTGATACTATTTTTTCGTATTTGTTTGTTGTTCAATCTTTTATCCGAGGGATTCGTCTGTTGTTGTTGTTGTTAGTCTGAGATGCCCTAAAATTGAGAGCAGGTCTGTTAATGGTCATTTTCTCTAGCTTTCTTGTGATGTGGTTGAATATTATGAGTTTAGAGAGCCTTGTAGATTTCCAGCAGCGGCCGCTGCTGGACTGATGGACAAAACGTGCTGGAATTATTTGATTTTTGGTGTGGTGGTCGTCCATGATGTGTAGACCATGTGGAAAAAAAAATTCGAAAAAAAAATGTATGAGCGGGGCTTGGCCGGTTCTGGAGCAAGGAGGAAAATCCTACTCGACCATCTGATTCCCTTTAAACTCTTTTTATATTTCATATTTTAATCAAAACAAACAACTAAAGTTGTTGAAAACGCTTGCATTTGGTTGAACACCCTCTTGTTGAAAAAGAGTGAGGGGATCATGATGACTGAGTGTCCTTTTTAGGGGCCACATATCAAGCAGTGGTCCAATTTCTAACTACTCTCTCCTTTTCTAGCTGTCAGTGCAAGAAATCAATTCAAAACCTTGTGGTTGTTCTTTGCCTCAAATTTTTTGTTTCCTTTGTTATCATTATCATTATTTAGTTTCAGCTGTTTGATCAAGATTGGATGGCAACAAGCTAAAAACACCCACAACAACCTGTCCTTCTCATTCCCCAGCTTTCTAACTGTACACTTCTGTACTGTGAAATAACAGAAACTGATCAAAAGCTTGAACTTTGAAAGAACTCAGATTGACAAGAGTTCAGCCTTGATCCTCTCAGTTGCACATCCCACCTCCACCCCTGGCAGCAATGCAGTCACTGTTGCATTGATCCATCCGCCCTCGCCCGCGACCGTCGCCGCCAACACCTCGGCCCTGTTATTATCAAAGATCTCCATCACCCGGGTCATCGCCATCGGGCGACGAGCGATCCGCAGCCCGAAGAACGCAGTCCTGCCGGAGACCGTCACTCTGGCGGAGGAGCCCCTCTGGGCCTGCAGCTGCACTGCCATCCTCTGCGAGTCCAACGCGACGACGGCCTCCTCCAGGGACTTCATGTAGCCTATCGTCTCGTCGATGATTCTTGCTCTTGTTGCCTGCAGTTTCAGGTGCATGAACAGCTCAGGGAGCAAATGAAATGATGAGTCAGAGAAAGAGGAGAGGTTGAACATGGACAGACCCTTGGGACGAGACCAGGGACCATGGACTGCAGCATGGTGTAGTACTCAGACATCTTCTCCCTCCGGCCGCGCTCGATCCGCAGCAAATCGCTTTTCCTTGCACCTCTCATCGTCGAAGAAGCGGCGGCGGCGGCGGCGGCGGCATCTCTCATTGCTGTTTGATGAGCTCCAGGACCAAACCTGCATTTGTTGTGCGTCTCTGTTTGCTCAAATACTGAACAAGGGCCAAACAGAACGGCATTTTGCGGTCGTTTGGTCCTCGTTTTGTTGTTGAGGAAATTGGTTGATGGTGGCAGTCAGAGGATTTTGTTGCCATTTGAGGTAAACAGGACCAGATATCAACAGTTGGGGCACAGTGGGTGGAATATCTCAGAGCCACCTTTGCCAGTGAGGGCTCATCATTAGACCATCCTTGGTTCTTCTTCCAGCCATCAGATGCCAGTTTCTTTATGCATCAATGATATTATATACACCCCCAAATCAAATCAAATCAAGGGGTGTATATAGGTATCAATGATATTATATATCAGTTTGTATTGGGTTGGATTCATCCCTGATGAACTTTCAGCAAATATTTATAGCATGTTATCTTTCCAAATCAAATCAAACTTTTTTATTTAAAAATTTGTAGGGCTTTACCCTGGATTAGAGGGAGCCCTTCCAGAAATTCTCTTTGGCACCGAGGCGAAGCCCAATGCCGAAGAGGGGGTTTGGAAATAGTTTTCAACCAGCAATTGACGCGCCTCGGTTACAACCTCATTAGCTGCGTCATTGCCCCAAGCGCAAAGATGAGTTTTCCTCGTCCCATAGCCCACTCTTTTATCCCCCTCCGTCTCTCACAGCCCCACTCCCCCAGGCGATGTGGGACTAAAAACTGTACATGAACAACTACGTTCTGAAACTTGAAACGAAAGATTTAGCAGGCATTGGCAGGGAGAGGGCCTGAACACAGATTTAGCAGGCACTGGCAACTGCGATGATCCTTCCTCCGGAGGAAGCGAGGTCCTCTGCAACTAGAACCCCATTTAGACATTCCCATGGTTGGAGTACACATCCTCTCAATCCATTACGAATATAATCTTATGCACCCTCCACGTTCCTTTCTTTCTAGATCTAAGATTTTGTTTCAGCAGTATAAAAACATGTTTCATTCCAATGTGTAATCCTCCAAGTAGTCTGTGCAAAAGTATGGCTCTTTTGTAAACTGTGAGTATGCTGCAATTTGTTCTCGTATCTCGTTTTCGTCTGGTTTTCGTTATTCGGCCCAGCAGCCCGAAGGTCCTCACGTGCGGCCGATCATATCCTCACTTAAGAAGACAGCTCAACTGACCGTTGAGCTTCTTTACTTAAAGCGTCGGCTCATAATGGAGACATTCAATAACCGACCGTTCAGCTCGTCATCAATACCGACAGCTCAGTCCAAAAGCAATAAAGTGCCTTAAAAGCTCGGACGTTACCCTCTAACGTCCATCAACAGTGTTCGCCTATAAATACTCTTTCAGACAATTAATGAGAGACATGACGATTCCAGAGACGTTTTCCTAGACATTCTCTGACACCCAGATTTCCTTAGGCCAAAAGCACCTAAAATTTACATTTCCTCCGTAGCTTGGTGCGACAACTATCAGTGGATCTTCCAACAGATCGACAATAGTTACCCTGAACCTCCTTGGGTCATTATCTGACTTAAGTATCGAATGGGATTAGGTCTGTTACGACCTAAAGATCGTAGGAGCCCGACTCCCGCCCGGATCCGCTAACATACCCCATTAACTCACCATTTCACAAAAGGGCCGCCGCCCCGAAAATCCGGGACATCATGGAGACAGGCGCGCCTTGCAGCGTTCCCCGAACCGGCCGAGGCGAACAACCGCAGCCGGCCGAGGCGAATAACCGCAGCCGCCCGACCCACCGGGGTAGCGCGCGTGGGGACGCTTGGGTAGCTAGGCCAGGCCTATTGATTGGCGCGGACGTATCCTTCCGTACCGGCGGGCCATACCCCCTGACCGATCGGGGGGGGGGGGGGCGCGGCCGGGCCGGACAACCCCCGATCGGAACGGCCCGCCCGATTCCCGCGAACCGCGGCGCCTAGAGTGACACAGCTCGACCTTCAGTTCGTCGCTAACGACAAACAGCCTAGGATAAGGACACGACTGACACATACGTCACCCGATCGCCTGACAAAGCACCCCCAGGCGGCTGACCCATCCGACGGTTAGCGCTTTCGGCCCTGACATTCCGACAAAAGCACCCCTTGGCCGTTGCGCCGCCTGACAGAAGCAGGTCAGGGACTCCTGTTCCCGATGTCCTTGTCCGAAGCTTCCGCTGACACCCGAGCCAGCTCAGCACGCCTAGTCATCACCCGTCAGGTATAAATACCCCCTCTCCCCTTACGGAGAGGGGGTTGAAGAATTCTCTCTCATTCTATTATTCACACACGAGAGCGAAGGTCTTCCATATCTTTGCTCTCCCACCTATAGCTCGTCACGCGCGGCGGACACACAGAGAGTCCGACCGGCGTGTCCAGCCCCCCATTTTAAGCCCTATTACTGACTTAGGCATCGGAGGGGCTAAGGGTTGAACCCCAACCCCGCCCTTCTGACGAGTTGTTCGTGCTGCAGGAGAGCTCGCCCATTGACCAAAGTCAGCGTCAGCCCCCTGCCGTCCAACCCTCCTCAGCTGCGTCCGGCGAGATACGATCCCGTGAGCACCACCGGCAACGGATCCAACCTCTTCACCCCACTAATCACTTGTAAAACAGCCTACCTAAACCTTCTTCTCCACATAACCATCGTGCCCTTGGTTCCCCATAATACAAATTCATTGTACGCGAGTTCCACCCCGTAACAATTGGCGCCGTCTGTGGGAACGAAGGGTCACACCCATGTTAGACTCCATGCCGATCCCACGGAACCCTGACCACGGCAAAGATCCCGTGGATCAGGAACCGCTCTCTCTACAAATCACCCCGGCGTCCGACCCCCTTCTGGGGGCGGGCACCGAAACTGAACGTACTTCAGCCCACGCCGTCCTGAAGAGCTTCGAGGCCGTTACTCAGGCCAGGGGAGGCTATCAGATGGCTGGAACGGAGCCACCGCCCGGCCCCTCAGAGCCCCAGAACGTGAGGCGGAACCTCCGCCTTCAGTTCGAGGAGGAGGGAGAAAACAGGGGGCTCGCTGAGGGGATTGCGACCCAGCAAAGGCTCCTGGAAGAGGAGATGGAAGTTGCGCGACGGTGGAGGCGCCTAGGGGAGGCAGTCGCCGCGGAAAGGCTTGTGGACGAAGCGGCCGAGGCCGCCCGAAGGGCCTACCATGAAGAAGAGGCCGCTCGCTGCCACCTCCGCCTCATCGTCTCGGAGCGCGAGAGGCTAAGGAGAGAGGACCGGAGCAACCGAGAAATCCTGGACGAGACGACGACGGGCCGGCGGCTCGGGGACGGGCGGGACCCGTTACTGAACAGGTCCCCACCCGGAGGAGGCAGACCGCATCGCCAGCACCACCCCTCCGATACCCTGCAGGAGGAAGCCGTTTGTCGACAACTACGCTTCCTCGCCGCCGAGCGCGAAAGGCTCCTCTGAGAGAATCAAGGACGGATGGAGGCCCGAGGAGAGCTGGCCGGGAGGCGCTGGTGCTGGGAGAACCGTAGCCCGCAACCCGTCGAATCCTCGGCCCGGGGAAGGAGCTACTCCCCGGGGACGGAGGACTGTCGGCGGCCGAGGCGCGACCGAAGCCAGACCCCCGAATGGCGGAGAGGGGATGTGCAGGATCGCCCTACCTATCCGGAGGAGGCCACGCCGCTTGCACGGTGGATCACGCCGCCCCAAGGCCCGTAAGGTTAAAGCCCCCTCACTTGGCCACGTAGAATGGGAGAGGCGACCCCCTCACGTACGTGCAACAATACCGGGGGGCGATGGAGGTGCAGGATGTGGACGAGGCGTTCCTATGCCGACATTTCTCCCAAAGCCTGAGGGACACCGCGTTGGATTGGTATTTTGGCCTGCCCGCGAGATCCGTTTGGAGCTTTGGCGAGCTGTCCCACAAGTTCTGCCAAGAGTTCCGAGCCGGGCGGACGAAGAAGAAACCCTTGGACTATCTCAGCACAATAGTCAAGGGGAAGGAGAGACGACGGGTAGATACCTCCGCCGCTTTCAGGAGGAAAGACGGGCGGTGGTGACATGTGGCGATGAGGTGCTTATGCTGGCCTTCAAGACGGGGTTGCGAACTCGAAGCCTCCACAAATCCCTGCTCCGGGATCCGCCGACCGACTATGAAGCGTTGGTTGCAATGACGGAAAGGCACGCGTTGGCCGAAGAGACTCTAGGTGCAAAGGCCGTATTCTCCCCGGCGAAACCGTCCCAAGACGGACCCCGGCCACACGCTCGGCTGAGGCAGGAAGAGAGGGGCCGAGACCGCGATCAGATAGCCCGACCGCGGCGGGAGCCGCCCGAGCCTCGCCCACAAGATCGCCTTGGCCCGGTGCGCGAGCTCGCCCCGGCGCGGGGGCCCCCCGGAGTCATCCCAAGACAAGAAGGCCCCCTACATGCGCCTTACACGTGACTCAATGCCCCCATGATGGAGGTGCTGGCCGCGGCGACAAGGGCCGGGTTACTGCTGGAGCCTCCCCGGGAGATGAGGACGGACCCGGCGAGGCGGGACCCCGGAGATACTGCCGTTATCACCGGGACCACGGTCACGACACCGACCGTTGTTACTCCCTTAAAAGAGAGATCGAGCGACTGATCCAGGCGGGTCACCTGGGGAACTTCGTCGCGGGAAGGCGGGCGGCAGCAGGAGAGAGAGCCCCCCGGAGGAGGGGGGACGGGAACCGCCGGCGAACCGCGATAAGGAGGAGCCACGCCCCCCAAGGGCGGTCATGCGAATTGAGATGATAACTGGAGGGTCTTCCTCGGCGGGGCGGGCGCCCGCAATCCCGGGGGCCGGAGCCCGACAGGTGATGGCGGCGGCCGCTGGCCGCCGACCGAAGCGACGAAGGACACACCGACCCCCCATCACCTTTACCGAGGAGGACTGGCTGGGGGCACGGAGCCAGGACAATGACGCTCTCGTCATCGAGGCTCGGATCGGGGCGATAGACGTCGACCGGCTCCTGATTGACACTGGTAGCTCCTGCGACGTCCTGTTCCTGTCAACGGTCGAGAGGATGGGATGGGGGCGTGCAGACCTAGAGCCCTGTGTGGGCCCTGTTGCTGGCTTCACCGGCCATGCGATCCCCACTGAGGGAACGATCACCCTGCCCATGACCCTGGGGGAAGAACCGAGGGTCGTGACCAAGGAAGCGCTTTTTGTCATCGTCGACGTCGCGTCGGCGTATAACAGAATCATAGGGCATCCATATATGACAGCCATCGAGGCGCTCCCCAGCCTGCAGCATTAGACGATGAAGTTCCGAACCCCGCGGGGGGTGGGACAGGTGCGGGGAGGACGGGAGGTGCCCGGAGACCACAACCAGGCGCCGTCCCTGCCTAGGAGCCTGAGGCGGTCCCTGACTGCTCTCATCCCTGACGAGAGGGAGGACTTCTGCGACCAGCGGCCGACCCCGACAGAGGAAGTGGAAGAGGTCCCAGTGGCCTCGGACGAGGGAAGAACCGTCTCCATCGGGACAAAACTCCCGTCCGCGTTGAGGACGGCCCTCGTCGCCTTGCTCTGGGAAAACGCGGACATATTCACATGGTCACCCGCCGACATGCCCGGGGTGGACCCGGCGGTAATCTCCCACAGGTTGAATGCAGACCCGGAAGCCCGACCTGTTCGACAGAAGAAGAGAAGTGCGGGGGGCGAAAAGAAGAGGGCGGCCGAGGAAGAAGTAGAGCGACTCCTCGAAGCCAAATTTGTTCGGCCGGTGGACTACCCCGACTGGCTCGCCAACGTCGTTCTGGTGAGGAAGCCCAGTGGAAAGTGGCGCATGTGCGTCGATTTCACCGACCTCAACAAGGTATGCCCGAAGGACAGCTTCCCTCTGCCCAGAATCGACCACTTGGTGGACCAGGCGTCCGGCTATGAGTTGTTAAGCTTTATGGACGCCTTCTCGGGATACAACCAGATACCGATGGCGGAGGGGGATGAGGAGAAGACGTATTTTGTCACCGATAAAGGCACCTTCTGTTACACCAAGATGCCCTTTGGGCTGAAGAACGCCGGGGCGACCTATCAACAGATGGTGGACTGAATATTCGGCCCTCAGGTGGGACGAAACTTGGAGGTCTACATCGACGACATGCTGGTGAAGAGCGGAAGGGCCCCCGACCACCTCGCCGACCTGCAGGAAACCTTCCAGAGGGTCCGCCGGTACAACCTGAGGCTAAACCCCGTGAAGTGTATCTTTGGCGTGCAATCGGGAAAATTCCTAGGCTTCATGATAACGAAGCGGGGAATCGAGGTGAACCCCGACAAGGTGACGGCCCTCATCGGTATGACGGAGCCCCGGACGATCCGGGACTTGCAGCGACTGAACGGCCGGATCGTTGCTCTGGGACGATTCCTGTCAAAGTCGACGGTGAAATCGCTCCCCTTCTTCAGGGTCTTGCGCACAGCCTTTGGCGAAGCTAAAGACCAGAGGAAGGTGATCCCATGGGACGACGACTGCGCGCGGGCGTTCGCGGAGCTGAGAGCATACCTACAAAGCCCACCGCTTCTCGCTCGGCCGGAGGAAGGCGAACCCCTAGGGTTGTACCTGGCGACCAACGAGGAGGCCGTTAGCTCCGTCCTGATCAAGGAGGAAGGAGGGGTGCAACGCCCTGTTTACTATGCCAGCCGGATCCTCCGGGAGGCGGAGACTCGCTACAGCCCTATCGAGAAAGCCGCCTATTGCCTAATCACCACAGCCCGGAAGCTCCGACCCTATTTTCAGGCCCACCCCATAATCCTCCACACCGGCATGCCCCTCGAGAAGAACCTGAAAAGACTGGAGCGGTCGGGGGGGATGCTCAACTGGAGCGTCGAGCTCAGCGAGTTCGACATAACGTACAAAGCCCGGACGGCGATCAAGGGCCAAGCGCTGGCCGACTTCGTGGTGGAATGCACCACGGAAGTCCCGCCGGGGGACCGGACGGAGCTCCCATCGGCGACCACGTCCCCGCGGAGGATCGAGGTGGGTGAACCCTCAGCGCCCTCCCCGACGACAGCGGGTGAATTATGGACCATCCACGTCGACGGCTCCGCAACAGGCTCCGGGACAGGAGCAGGTATAGTCATTCAGACCCCTGATGGATGTTCGTTGGAGTACGCCCTGCGCTTCAGCTTCCCGGCCACCAACAATGTCGCGGAATATGAAGCCGCGGTTAACGGGTTGAAGCTCGCTAGGGCGGTGGGGGCGACGAACGTGTTGCTCCTGAGTGACTCCCGCCTCGTCATCCAACAGATCCTGGGGGGCTTCGAAGCCCGAGAGGAAACAATGAAGCGATACCTGAATTGCATCCAGATCGAACTCCGTAAGTTCAAGAAAGCGGACGTCCAACACCTACCCCGCTCCAGCAACCTCCGGGCGGATGCCCTGTCTAAGCTGGCTTCCTCTTCGGCGGCCGAGATCGGGAAGGCAATCTACGTGGAAAGCCTGGTGACGCCAACCATCGACGAAGGAG
This sequence comes from Scilla litardierei, assembly GCA_030789695.1. NCBI lineage: Eukaryota > Viridiplantae > Streptophyta > Magnoliopsida > Asparagales > Asparagaceae > Scilla > Scilla litardierei. Next base: position 8,172,473 of record CM061137.1, on the reverse strand, counting down.
AGCTGATGTGCGCGGACACGAGGACGTCGTGGATGACCCCCATTATGAAGTACCTAGAGACGGGCGAGCTACCCGAGGAACGGATGCTGGCAAAGCAGGTGGAAATGTGGGCCCTATCATTCGTACTTCTCGACGGAGTGTTGTACCGCCGTCGCCGTGCCAATTTCGACGTCCTGCCCTACCTGAAATGCTTGGGCCCGGAGCAGGCTGAGCAAGTCATCCGTGAGGTACATGAAGGCTTCTGCGGAAACCACCATGGCGGGCGCACCATCGCCCACAAAGTAATGCGCCAAGGATACTACTGGCCGACGATGATCCGGGATGCGGTACAGTACGTCAAGAAGTGCAAGGCATGCCAGAAGTTCTACCGGCGGACGACTGCACCCCCGGCCAACCTGATGCCCATCTTGAGCCCGATCCCCTTCGCCAAGTGGGGGCTCGACATCCTGGGGCCATTACCAAAGGCCTCCGGGGGAAGGAAGTATCTAGTCGTCGCCGTGGAAAGCTTCACAAAATGGGTCGAGGCAGAGCCGCTGGCGCGAATCACGTGGACGGACATGAAGGGCTTCATCTGGCAATCCATCATATGCCGCTTCGGGATTCCCCGCTCCATTTTCACAGATAATGGAAAGCAGTTCGATTGCGAAGGCTTCCGCGACTTCTGCTCGGGCTGGGGGATCAAACTCCAGTTCGCGTCAGTCGCCCACCCACAGTGCAACGGAATGGCGGAGGCCGCTGATCGCTCCGGGACGTAACCCCAAAGAACGGTTGTAGTTTTACCGCAAGTGCACGGTGTAGCAGCGAGTGTGTTATCGAACACAGGGAGGACGAATGACCGTGCTTGATCCAATCAACCTGGCTATTTAAGAAGAGAGAAATTTGCCTTTGGCGATCCTGTCACAATCGTCAGACAAAGTACGGAAATATCAAATCAAATAAAGAACGTCTAGGGAATGGGGAATTCCCGCTACTCACCATATTTCGTAAAAGTGGTTCATCGGCATCAAAATCGCTAGAATAAGATTTTGGATGAACTAGTTGCAACTGAATGTAGAACCAAGCTCACGCTCTCGCGCTGTTGCCGGTCTATAGCTATCCTAGGCTCGGGTCCAATCTCTTGCAAACCCTAGCCTAGGGAAGCTAGAATTAGGATCAACATCATCGTTCAATCGCGCACCGAGCCCAATCTCTTGCAAACTCGGCCCACGACCTAGATTGGGATAGTTCCTACCCGTCCAATCTCTTGCAAACGGGTATTGGCGCGGAATTGGAACTGGAAACCCTAGTATCGGTCCAATCTCTTGCAAACCGATACTACGGAAATTCGATTCCAACCCAATTCGGATTTCTAGGGTTTCCTATCGAATTGGGATCCAATCTCTTGCAAATCCCAATCGATGTGAACTCCTAGCCATCCGTAGTAAATTGATCCCAATCTAATCCCTAGTAGCAATTCTAGCAAAATTCCTACCAATTCATCACAATTATGAAATAGGGCTTGTAGGGTTCATCCCCACGCCCCAAGACGTGGCGACTACTCACAATTCATAGCAAGATCACAAAAATAATCAATGAAATAAGCAGTAAAATTCATCACAATATTGAGATATGCAATAAAAATAGAATTTTTAGAGAAGAGAAAAGCAAACCAATGGAGTTCTTCAATTATTCCAACAAAAATCCAATTTTGTCTCCTCTCCAATCTCAAGAACAAAACTAAAAAGCTAATCTAAAAAGCTGCAAAAAATCTAAGAGAAAGAGCTCTCAAAACTAGGGTAAAAACAGGGGTTAAATACCCCCCAAAATCGTCCAAAAACTGTGACCAAAATACCCCTGCGCAGCCTGTTTTCCGCAATTTTCGCTACAGGCAGCGCGTCGCACTCGGCCGAGTGACAAAAGTCGCTTGGCCGAGTGAAAACCCTGTAATTTTCCAGTAAGTCTCGATCTTCAGGGGTCTTCACTTCGGGTGCAGCTCAGCCGAGTGAGTTGTCGTCACTCGGCCGATGGCTTCATGGTACTCGGGCGATCGGGATTATCCACTCGGCCGAGTGGGTCTTCTGAAGCTCAGGCAGCCGAAAAACAGTAACATGGCGATTTTTGAAGGGCTTCGTCTGGGCGCCACTCGGGCAGACGGGGTCTCGTCACTCGGCCGATGTGGTCTCCGTCGCTCGGCCGAGTGCACATATGAATCGTGTCTGATCTGGTCGGCCGAGCGGTGTCTCGCTGGTCGGCCGAGTGACTCCTTCACTCGGCCGAGTGGGACACAAAAAATGCCCAGATTGCTTATTTTGGCCTCCTCGTCGCTCCTACGACGTCCGTTCTTCTTCCGCTCCTCTCCAACAGCAAAATACCCCTCGGGGAGGTCGTCAGCGACCCTCTGGAGTAAGCGCATCTCGAGATCACTCCAAATCGCGCCAAATCACCTGAAATGCGACAAAAACAACAAATCGTGAAAAGCATCGCAATATCGTCGATATATCGTGAAAAACATGATTTGGGCGATCTAAATGGCATGCAAACATGCGGGAAAAAGGTGTAAAATAAGGAGTGATCAGCCGCGAATAAATGTATCTTGAACCCTATGAAGAAAAAAGTGGACGCCGCCCTGGGGGCTTGGGTCGACGAGCTGCCGGGAATCCTATGGTCTTATCGTACCACCCACAAGGCCTCGACCGGGGAAAGCCCCTTCGTGCTAGCATACGGGTCAGAGGCGGTCGTTCCTGTGGAAATCGGCAAGGAAACACTCCGGCTAAATCTCTTCGACGAAGAAATGAACGGAGAAGGACTCGGCCTCAGTCTTGAGTTAATAGACGAGGTACGAGACCGGGCCCTGACCAGCCTCGTCAAACACAGCCAGAGGATGGCACGGTATTACGACTCCCGGGTGAAACCGCGGACATTCAGGATCGGCGATTTGGTCCTCCGAGATGCCACCTTCCGCCCCGAGACTGCAAAGCGGGGAAAGCTGGCCGCTAAATGGGAAGGGCCCTACACGATCATTGTCACGCCCCGCTTCCCATTAGACTTGAGAGCGAGGACGTGAACGGGCCCGCTTGTGCAAGTCAGGAGGAGGTACTTTTGCTTTTCTTTCCCCTTGACTTATCACAATAAGCGTCTGTGTAAAAACTGCAGGTTCTTGCTTGCATTACTCAAAAACAACGCAGATAAAAAAAATTTATTACAATCTCAACCGTCTCAACGGAATTACAACAAATGGAGAAAAGAGAAGTGGGTCTTATGACCCGTACAATAAGTGAAAGGAAGTGCAATGAAAGTTCTCTAGTTTGACAGTTCTTGGTCCACTGGTTCAGCTATCTCAACTAGTCCTCCTGTTGCTAAAGCTCGGGATCTGACATACATCCAAAAACATGAATGTATGTCAGCAAGGGTCTGCAAGTAGAGGTCAGAAACCCAAGGCAAGGTATATACAAATTTATACTGCATTTAAGAGGCATTAATCATTTAAATGAGATAACGACGAAAGGATTAAACAAACTGATTATAAATGATTTAAAGTAAAGACATCCTAACATGCAGTTCTAAGCAGTATAGGTCTTTTCTTTGTTTCATTAACATGTCAATTCAACTGAGACAATAATTTCAAGTTGCAAGTTTCACGATGTTAGCATTGTCAATTCTACGATAGGGTTCTCGCCCTTAGGACGTGATGAGTGAGTCGTTCTTCTCACGGGGGCTTACCGTGATTGGCGCTAACCCACCGCTTACGGGTGGTGCCCTTGAAGAGAGTACTCGTTCATACGCCTAGCAGCCGCTCAACCCTTACCCCACCCAAGATTTGTGCTGGAAACACGAGCCAGCCTAATTCACGAATTACAAGCACGAATTTGTCAACTTACATGACATCATGAAAAATCACGATTTCGCCTTCGAGGCGCACGATCTCACGATGTCACTCTCTAATGACCAAGCAAGATGTTCTTTCAATTTAAGTTGTCAACGTTACACCATTAATTTACGACATTCACAATTAATAAGAGAATGGCAAGCAGGTTAGTTTGATGAACATTTTACAGAAAATGATTTTTCTTTGTTATCATTAAAAAAATTTGACATATATCAGGTAAAAGACCAATTGAACACCCAATTTCAAAAATACATTATAAATTGTATACTTGCCTGATTTCGGTGATGGTGCCGTTGGATTCGTCTCGACGGGTATTTCGTGTTGGTACTGCTGGTTCTCTGTTTTGGTTAAACAAATCACCGAATTAGATTTATTGCGAGATAACCAAAAATCGGGAAATCCTTAAAGTGGGTTCATTTAATTTTATCGGGTTCTCTGGCTAGGGTGATGTATGTATTGTGTTATACTAACCTGATAAGCCTCATTTTGTTCAAATATTATTAACCTAACATTATCCAATAATTTAATAAGATGCTGAAATTAAGCTAACTAGTTGATATTAAATCCATTATTAACAACCTATTAATTAACCTAATACCAGCTAATAACGGGGGTATTATCGTGTTAGTATTACATGGTTAACATCATATTTAACACCCCCACACACTCTGTAACTACTCCTATATTGTAATAATACATTTTCATTTCTTACTCTCTCTCTACCGTTATACTTATCTGTTAACTACCCCACTATCTCCCTTTCTTTATTATAACCCCTTTAAGAGGCTGACCTATCTTGACTCTCTCTCAGGCTTTCTTTCTCATTACTGTCATTTCTTTTTCTTCTCTCCGTCTTCTCTTTTATTCTTTCTATTTTTTTTTGTGTTAATCAAAGTTGCAGGCCATGGGAGAAGTTGCGCACGTACCAAGGGAGAGGAGGAAGCGACGAACGGCGCACGGGGAGCTCCGGCGTACGGGCTTCGGCTGGTGGCGGCGGCTCCGGCCATGCGGCGGCGGCGGCGCAGGCTCCCAGGCGGCGGCGCACAGCTCCGGGCGGCGGCGGGCTGAGGCTAAGGGCGGAGGGGAGATGCGGCCAAGGGGAGGAGGAAGAAGATGAAGTGTTTGTTGGGTTTGAAGATTTTTGGATCTGAAAATATATCTTCAGATTCGATTGAAACTGAAATTTGTATAGGTTTTGATTAGTTTCAGATCTGAAATTGTTTGGGTTTTCAGATTTGATTTTGGTTTGGTTTGGGTGTTGCTTCTCCCCTTTCTCCCTCTAGGTGATTTACTGATTTCAAAATCAAGGGAAGAAATTTGGGGGATTGATGTTCGTGAGCTGATCAGATTTGTTGGAGACTTTGCATAGGAGTTTTTCTGGTAGAAGACGATGGGTTTGCATGTTTGATGGGCTGATTTTGTTGGGAACTGATTTGTTGATCAGAGAGTGGTTTATATGAACTTGTAATGAACTGATTTGTTGGGAATTGATAGTGTTTAAGTCAAAGTTCCCTTTGGCTATAATTTAATTCATTTTGTCTTATGCAGATATGGTGTTGGTTTGTCTGCAGATTTAGTCAAGGGTTAGGTTAGTGATTAGGATAGGTATTAATTGTTAACATGACTAATCGTGAGGAAACGTGTGTGTGTTGAAAGGGAATTTAAAGCTAACTTGACTAATTGTTTTAGGGGGAAAGGAACCTGGTTATATCAACGTGTTGGTTGTTTTTAGTGGTAGGTGGAGTTCATGTAAGAGTTAGAGGGATTTAAGTGAACCTAAATGTAATTAGTAATTAGTGAAAATTAAAAGTGATTAGCAAGATAATTTAAATCAAGTAATTAGTAAAATAATTACGTTAAAGTATATAGCTAAACTTGATGGTAGATTAATTGTGCCACGGTAAAAAAACGGAAACAGAGACGCGCTCGCGTCGACTCGTAGCAAAAAAACGTACGGACGAAAAGTTATTTGAATGACTGAAGTAAACTACTGGTACGGAAAAAAAACACGCCTAAAAATACTGGCCGTTACATTCTACCCACCTTAAGAAAAATTCCGTCCTCGGAATTCTTATCAACTAATGAGCAGAAAACAAGTATGGATTACACTCTTGTATTTCTAGGAGGTAAATTATGACCTGAAATACTTCGAGAAGAAGAAATGAAATTGGTTAGGAAAAGACACAAGTGATGTGATTAAAATTGAGTTTCAAAAAGAGGTTCGGATGACTAAGCATCATCGATGGCCTTAACCGTTAGTTGGCAAGTAAAAAAAAGGCTGGAGACGACTACCCAAGATGTGCAGAGATAAGGATGAGAAAATAATAAAATACAAATATATAAATATATTCCCAACTGCAATCCCAGTATTCTAACACCCTGGTTGTTAAACTTATAACCTCAAACAAGTGTTCCTAAAATAAATCATCACTTCTCGTCTTGTCACTGAATAATGTTACAACCGTAATCTTATCCTGAACTTAAATATAGGTCCAATACTTCTCCTTTCTTTTTTTTATTTCTATCTCATAATTCTTTTCTTAAACAATTAATACTTTAAACAAGGCAACCTCAAAAGGGAAAATACAAACTATCCTTAACCAATACGTCTTATAATTTTCTTCACTCCTTCGCTTATCATTGTTATTAATACCGTAACATCTTCTCGGGGGTCTTTAAGGTACGGTATCCTCTATACATCTTCCAAAAAAAATACGTGCATTCTCCTAAGTTGTCTCATCCATAATGTATCATTCCTTGCTCATTGTATAACCTAACTTGTAGTATTATAATTATGACATCCATAAATCCCAATTCTAATCTTATTCTTGTATTAATCTATTGATATAACGGTGCTCTACCAATTACTAACATAAGACGACAAGTATAATTACGCCTAGTATACATCACCATCTATCATCAACATTTATCAGGCTCCCAACTCATTCTTCATTGAGATAACTCATAAATTTTAAACACCTTAATTAACAAACTGTAAAATCACATCTCATCATTTCTTATTTATCCTAAGCAACTTTAGACCAATTTACGTCATTATCCTTTTTGTATCAACATGTCATATTATTCTCGACGTCTCCATCACTTGACATATATGATGAAATCTTGTTACTTCGAATATTCTACTCATTCTCCCGATCACCATGGATCATACTACAGTTTCATATTATTATTATACATTACTCGCCTGAACTTCAAATCTGTAACTTACTCATCTTCATGTGCACTACTCATGGTATGGAATCCTATTGAAGTCATAATGAATGGGTATAAACCAAATGCGAAATATAATTCTGAAAACATCATTCTATTTACCATATTGTAAACCATCAATATAACTACTCCTTACATCATCTCAAACTACTCTTATCTGTAATTATTAATCACTTAATAACAATAATCATATCTAACATCCTATCAACATAACGCATAACAAAAATTCAATACTGTTGATGATATAAGTAAAGGTAAAAGAATAAAATTTTAAAAGAAATGGTTATAATGCAAATTTAAAATTAATCTCGCTAAAGTGGTATCAAGTAAATGGGTGTAGAATCAAGTTTGTGACGAATGGGTTTCAGGTGAGGCAAGGATATGGAATTAGCTTGATCAGAAAGATGATCTTACAGGTGCAAAAAGTAAAGTAAGAACAGACATGCATATACGAGCGAAAAGTAAACTACGAATGGCTGCTCAAATGTGGCAAGTAAAGTGCATGTAATGTGTAAAGTAAAAGTGACTGTGCAAGTGCAAAAGTAATGACGGTGGCATGTCATATGATAGTAACAATGGTTTAATCAACAGGCAATGCGATGACAATAGGAAGACAACCAGGTAGACGCAGTAACACTGAAAAAGACAAGTAATGAGTGAGCATGTGGAAAACAAATGTTGCTTGACTATCTAATAGCGTAGGCTGGCCTAATAATAAGAAGTCTAGTTTAACTCCTAAACCAGCCAGGCAATCAAGACTTGAAGGCCCAGGTCACTTCTATGACCGCAGGACAAGTCCTTTGGTTGACCAACCCCCTTCCCATTCCTTTCTAGACACTGATCCAGTAGTAATTTAAGACTGCTTATTATTATACCGTTCTATCATGTTCAAGTAGTCTCGACTTAGTCTGTAGAACAGTGGTATCAAATCAGTAGTCGTGACAAGAGTTAGCTTGATCAGGTGGCATAGAAATGGTTATGAATGATTAAATGTGGGAGTGGTAGGTATGTGTAAAAATGTGACAACATTTTAATAACGCATATAAGGATAGTAAGTGGGTGGTATAAGTTAAAACAGTAGATAAGCAATAGACGAAAGTGTCACGGGTGTAGAGATGTAGGGCTATTTCGTAAATGGAGATAGATTTTTTTAAACAAAAATTTTAAAGTATAAATATAATGAATACAGAACTAATCACTAAAATAGTTGAAGTTTTATTTAACATAAAAACTATTTAAAATTAGTGTACGGTCGGTTGCTTTTGAAATCTGTTGTAGTATAGTAATGACATACATAATCATGAATCACGTCCTTGCGGTCCAGCGGACACAGTCAGGGAAGTGACTAAGCCAGGATCACTTACCCCAAGTCTAGCTAGGGTGATCCAACAAACTTAGCCAAGCACATTGACCGGATCATGGTCCATTGAAGGAAACTTATCCTTTATATGCGTGCCATCATCAAAAAGATAAAGATCTCCATATGTAGAAAGTAAAATAGGATGGTATAGATTTGAAATCATTAAAATTTTTGTGACTAAAAATTTTCAGTGAAGGGAACTCAAAATCAAATAAAAATTTTAAGTCAGTTGAAAAATATAAGGCCTATGTAAAAGATTTTTTTTAAGAAGTTAAACTGGGCGAGAAATTTCATAAAAGAGATATAGATAGTAAAATCAGTATAGTAATGTGAGTGATTCAAAGGATAACGATGGCTGTCAGGAAGATCACGTGGGTTGAAAGCATGGATTAGAAATGTGAGTATGTGTAGGAGTTGACTTGTGAAAAGTTACGATATATTCCTAAGATCAAAAGTGAAATGTAAAATGAAGGGAGATTTAAAATCAAGGATATACTGATTTGGTTGACTAAGGATCAAGAAACTTAGGACTGTAATCTTCTAATGAAGTTGATAGGGGAAAGTGTTGTTTGAGAGTCAAGATTGTAATATTATCCATGTTGTTTTAAAGTATTTTGCATGAGCATTGACCTGCATGGGCCACCACTAAAACCTGTCACGCCCCGCTTCCTATTAGACTTGAGAGCGAGGACGTGAACGGGCCCGCTTGTGCAAGTCAGGAGGAGGTACTTTTGCTTTTCTTTCCCCTTGACTTATCACAATAAGCGTCTGTGTAAAAACTGCAGGTTCTTGCTTGCATTACTCAAAAACAACGCAGATAAAAAAAAATTTATTACAATCTCAACCGTCTCAACGGAATTACAACAAATGGAGAAAAGAGAAGTGGGTCTTATGACCCGTACAATAAGTGAAAGGAAGTGCAATGAAAGTTCTCTAGTTTGACAGTTCTTGGTCCACTGGTTCAGCTATCTCAACTAGTCCTCCTGTTGCTAAAGCTCGGGATCTGACATACATCCAAAAACATGAATGTATGTCAGCAAGGGTCTGCAAGTAGAGGTCAGAAACCCAAGGCAAGGTATATACAAATTTATACTGCATTTAAGAGGCATTAATCATTTAAATGAGATAACGACGAAAGGATTAAACAAACTGATTATAAATGATTTAAAGTAAAGACATCCTAACATGCAGTTCTAAGCAGTATAGATCTTTTCTTTGTTTCATTAACATGTCAATTCAACTGAGACAATAATTTCAAGTTGCAAGTTTCACGATGTTAGCATTGTCAATTCTACGATAGGGTTCTCGCCCTTAGGACGTGATGAGTGAGTCGTTCTTCTCACGGGGGCTTACCGTGATTGGCGCTAACCCACCGCCTACGGGTGGTGCCCTTGAAGAGAGTACTCGTTCATACGCCTAGCAGCCGCTCAACCCTTACCCCACCCAAGATTTGTGCTGGAAACACGAGCCAGCCTAATTCACGAATTACAAGCACGAATTTGTCAACTTACATGACATCATGAAAAATCACGATTTCGCCTTCGAGGCGCACGATCTCACGATGTCACTCTCTAATGACCAAGCAAGATGTTCTTTCAATTTAAGTTGTCAACGTTACACCATTAATTTACGACATTCACAATTAATAAGAGAATGGCAAGCAGGTTAGTTTGATGAACATTTTACAGAAAATGATTTTTCTTTGTTATCATTAAAAAAATTTGACATATATCAGGTAAAAGACCAATTGAACACCCAATTTCAAAAATACATTATAAATTGTATACTTGCCTGATTTCGGTGATGGTGCCGTTGGATTCGTCTCGACGGGTATTTCGTGTTGGTACTGCTGGTTCTCTGTTTTGGTTAAACAAATCACCGAATTAGATTTATTGCGAGATAACCAAAAATCGGGAAATCCTTAAAGTGGGTTCATTTAATTTTATCGGGTTCTCTGGCTAGGGTGATGTATGTATTGTGTTATACTAACCTGATAAGCCTCATTTTGTTCAAATATTATTAACCTAACATTATCCAATAATTTAATAAGATGCTGAAATTAAGCTAACTAGTTGATATTAAATCCATTATTAACAACCTATTAATTAACCTAATACCAGCTAATAACGGGGGTATTATCGTGTTAGTATTACATGGTTAACATCATATTTAACACCCCCACACACTCTGTAACTACTCCTATATTGTAATAATACATTTTCATTTCTTACTCTCTCTCTACCGTTATACTTATCTGTTAACTACCCCACTATCTCCCTTTCTTTATTATAACCCCTTTAAGAGGCTGACCTATCTTGACTCTCTCTCAGGCTTTCTTTCTCATTACTGTCATTTCTTTTTCTTCTCTCCGTCTTCTCTTTTATTCTTTCTATTTTTTTTTGTGTTAATCAAAGTTGCAGGCCATGGGAGAAGTTGCGCACGTACCAAGGGAGAGGAGGAAGCGACGAACGGCGCACGGGGAGCTCCGGCGTACGGGCTTCGGCTGGTGGCGGCGGCTCCGGCCATGCGGCGGCGGCGGCGCAGGCTCCCAGGCGGCGGCGCACAGCTCCGGGCGGCGGCGGGCTGAGGCTAAGGGCGGAGGGGAGATGCGGCCAAGGGGAGGAGGAAGAAGATGAAGTGTTTGTTGGGTTTGAAGATTTTTGGATCTGAAAATATATTTTCAGATTCGATTGAAACTGAAATTTGTATAGGTTTTGATTAGTTTCAGATCTGAAATTGTTTGGGTTTTCAGATTTGATTTTGGTTTGGTTTGGGTGTTGCTTCTCCCCTTTCTCCCTCTAGGTGATTTACTGATTTCAAAATCAAGGGAAGAAATTTGGGGGATTGATGTTCGTGAGCTGATCAGATTTGTTGGAGACTTTGCATAGGAGTTTTTCTGGTAGAAGACGATGGGTTTGCATGTTTGATGGGCTGATTTTGTTGGGAACTGATTTGTTGATCAGAGAGTGGTTTATATGAACTTGTAATGAACTGATTTGTTGGGAATTGATAGTGTTTAAGTCAAAGTTCCCTTTGGCTATAATTTAATTCATTTTGTCTTATGCAGATATGGTGTTGGTTTGTCTGCAGATTTAGTCAAGGGTTAGGTTAGTGATTAGGATAGGTATTAATTGTTAACATGACTAATCGTGAGGAAACGTGTGTGTGTTGAAAGGGAATTTAAAGCTAACTTGACTAATTGTTTTAGGGGGAAAGGAACCTGGTTATATCAACGTGTTGGTTGTTTTTAGTGGTAGGTGGAGTTCATGTAAGAGTTAGAGGGATTTAAGTGAACCTAAATGTAATTAGTAATTAGTGAAAATTAAAAGTGATTAGCAAGATAATTTAAATCAAGTAATTAGTAAAATAATTACGTTAAAGTATATAGCTAAACTTGATGGTAGATTAATTGTGCCACGGTAAAAAAACGGAAACAGAGACGCGCTCGCGTCGACTCGTAGCAAAAAAACGTACGGACGAAAAGTTATTTGAATGACTGAAGTAAACTACTGGTACGGAAAAAAAACACGCCTAAAAATACTGGCCGTTACAATCATCGATATTGTCGGGCCGACCACGTACATCATGGCTACCCCCGAAGGGAGCGAACTGGCCCACCCCTGGAACGCGAAACATCTGCTAAAATTCTACCAATAGTTATGAGTTTTCCCTTTCTTTACGCACAATATACACCTCTACTCGTTTTACGCAACATTGTTGTTCCTACACAAGTTTTGCAGTTCGCCAAAACTCTGAACCTCTGGGGCAGGGCCAACCCTCGCCACCCAAACCAGAGAAGGGCACGGGCCGGGCTACGCGGCCGCTCCCCCCCTCGAGACCTCTGGGGCAGGGCCAACCCTCGCCACCCAAACCAGAGAAGGGCACGGGCCGGGCTACGCGCCCGCTCCCCCCCTCAAGACCTATGGGGCAGGGCCAACCCTAGCCACCCAAACCAAAGAAGGGCACGGGCCGGGCTACGCGCCCGCTCCTTCCCTCAAGACCTCTGGGGCAGGGCCAACCCTAGCCACCCAAACCAAAGAAGGGCACGGGCCGGGCTACGCGCCCGCTCCCCCCCTCCAGACCTCTGGGGCAGGGCCAACCCTAGCCACCCAAACCAGAGAAGGGCACGGGCCGGGCTACGCGCCCGCTCCCCCCCTCCAGACCTCTGGGGCAGGGCCAACCCTAGCCACCCAAACCAGAGAAGGGCACGGGCCGGGCTACGCGCCCGCTCCCCCCTCCAGACCTCTGGGGCAGGGCCAACCCTAGCCACCCAAACCAGAGAAGGGCACGGGCCGGGCTACGCGCCCGCTCCCCCCCTCCAGACCTCTGGGGCAGGGCCAACCCTAGCCACCCAAACCAGAGAAGGGCACGGGCCGGGCTACGCGTCCGCTCCCCCCCTCCAGACCTCTGGGGCAGGGCCAACCCTAGCCACCCAAACCAGAGAAGGGCACGGGCCGGGCTACGCGCCCGCTCCCCCCCTCCAGACCTCTGGGGCAGGGCCAACCCTAGCCACCCAAACCAGAGAAGGGCACGGGCCGGGCTACGCACCCGCTCCCCCCCTCCAGACCTCTGGGGCAGGGCCAACCCTCGCCACCCAAACCAGAGAAGGGCACGGGCCGGGCTACGCGCCCGCTCCCCCCCCTCCAGACCTCTGGGGAAGGGCCAACCCTAGCCACCCAAACCAGAGAAGGGCACGGGCCGGGCTACGCGCCCGCTCCCCCCCTCCAGACCTCTGGGGCAGGGCCAACCCTAGCCACCCAAACCAGAGAAGGGCACGGGCCGGGCTACGCGCCCGCTCCCCCCCTCCAGACCTCTGGGGCAGGGCCAACCCTAGCCACCCAAACCAGAGAAGGGCACGGGCCGGGCTACGCGCCCGCTCCCCCCCCTCCAGACCTCTGGGGCAGGGCCAACCCTAGCCACCCAAACCAGAGAAGGGCACGGGCCGGGCTACGCGCCCGCTCCCCCCCTCCAGACCTCTGGGGCAGGGCCAACCCTAGCCACCCAAACCAGAGAAGGGCACGGGCCGGGCTACGCGCCCGCTCCCCCCCTCCAGACCTCTGGGGCAGGGCCAACCCTAGCCACCCAAACCAGAGAAGGGCTACGCGCCCGCTCTCCCCTCCAGACCCCTGGGGCAGGGCCCACCCTAGCCACCCAAACCGGAGGGGGCTACGCACCCGTGACCCTCGAAAAATCAAAAGAAAACAGGGGCACACAAACCGGGACGAAACGACGTCAGTTCCCGAGTAGGCGGCCCCGATGTGACTCGACGAAATGAAAGGACGCTCGAGAAACACGCCACCATTAATGATGCGCTCCAAAAGAGGACCCGTAAGAGCCACCTGGCAAAGGTGGTTTCCTACGGGCATGAATTCGAGGAGCCCATTAATGGTGCCAACTCAGCGCAATAAATAAAGGAGAAACCGTCAGCGAGATCTCCCTATAAAGACGCCACTCCCCCTTCTGAAAGAAGGAGAAACCGTAAGTGAGATCTCCCTATAAAGACGCCACTCCCCCTTCTGAAAGTAGGAGAACCGGCAGACATGAAAACCCGCCATTTGATCCCCCCACCCACCGGGAAACGGGCCGAGATACACCGCCCTAACAGAAGAGAGGTCACCGGCCATCAATGGTTCCCGCCGCCCAATGCGGCGGTTCCTACCTCTCAAGCGCCGCTAACAGGTTATTCCCCTTACAAACGGATCGCCAAAAGATTATTCCCCTTACACAAGGAAAATCCACCTTTCACGGCTCCGTCCGCCCTAAACGACGACGGGTCGGAGAGAGAATGGCATCTGTTCAAAGCCGGCTGGGCAGGCGAGAGCCCCAGCACTTGCCGGCCAGTACCTCCTCGCAGTCGACCTCCGGGCGAGGACATCGGAAAGGCTGCATCCCCGACGAGCCCAAACGGCGAGTCATGGCATGTCAGCCCGCCCATACACAACCGGGCTCTGAACCCCACCCTCAAACCGAAGCAGCGAGGCGTGGGGCGGCGAGGGGCGGCCCAATGCTCAAGAACCTCCCCAGGGCGCACGCCCCAGAAAGACGGCTTCCCCGGTGATCCCCCTTCTCGGTGCCTCTACCAGACCGAGGAAACCTTACCCCGTCCGGAGAAGGAGATGACAAAGCAATTGAGGGAAGGCGACCCGATCGGCAAAATCCCCAACGCCCCCCCTCCCGGGCCAAGGAGACTTCGCAACACTTCAGCACAGAAGGCGGCCAATCACCTCCGCGCCAAGATCGACTCAAGTTAAAACAGGCCCACACGGCCCGCGGTGAGTCCTAGATCCGGAGGTCATTAGGCCCATACGGCCGGGCGAGGATAGCTCTAAAGCCCCTCCCCGAGCCGGATCTGACCCCACAACGGGCGATGAACTAAGAACTCATGTACAAGCTGTAGCTCAGCGCTTATAAATTTGAACGAAAACATTCTTCTTTATATATACGCTCAGATTTTTCGGAGAATACCACAACATGTGGCTATCCCCCCCCCCCCCCCCCCCCCCGCCAAGCACCTGGCGAGCAACGCGCTACCCCCGCCTAACTGACCTAGGACGTCTACGAAATCTAGGACGCGCAGCCCCGCTCCCCCCGCTCCCTGAAAGTCACCAACAACTTTCCCCAAAGAGGAAAGAGGTGCACTGGGGCTCGCCCTGCGTAACCAGTTCGGCCCGAGACCAAATCATGATAGAACAATGTGTCTCATCCCGAACCCATTCGCCGACCCCCCCAAAGGCAACACGAGAAGACACCATCCCCTTCCCCCAGACCTCGCGATCTCGGACACGGGAATGTTGGGGGCATAATTGGTAATTGTGTAAACCCCGCAAGTAGCCAAGACACGTGACCTGGATCGGACCGGTCGTAAGGCAGAGGCCGCGAAATATGCGCCCAGTCTAGAAAAGGCAGCGGCCCTGTCTCGTCAGAACAGCGCCACGATGCGACTCAACATAACGAAAGGACGCTTGGTCAACACGCCATCAACAGCAACACGCCCCTCAAGAGGCCAGAGTGCCGAATACCGCCAGGGAAAAGCGATTACCAAAGCACGTGATTCCGCGGAGCCTATTAGTGACGCTAATCCCCCGCATTACCCAAGAGAAACCCTTCCGCAGAACCTCGCTATAAATACCCCCCTCCAGAGGTCAGGGTAAAGGAGGAAGAGAGACGTAGGGGATTCCCCTCCCCTCACTCCGGGCATAAAAAGGCCCTAAACGCCCCACCGAGCTACGAAAAAAGCTGACAGCCACCGATGGACCTCACTTCCCCCGACGATGGGCGCCACAGCCCCGCCACCTCCGACAGGATATTCCCCTTACACGCGGAAGGCCCCGCCCGCCAGCTTGCCTCCTGCTTGTTACTGTATCAAAAGGCAGGTCCAGATGGCCGTCCGCGTGCCGCAACACCCCAATTAACGCCGTCACCTTCGGCGATCCCCACAGGGTGTCGGGGGGGAACCCCCCAACTGCTCCCCCAGCGGCGCCGCCACCGCCACCTCGTCCTCGGCCTCCCTGGGGTTCCCCCTCGGTGCGCGGGGTCCCCGGCAAAGCCGAACGACCCTCCAACACGATGACAGCGAGGCAGAACGCGAGGAAGCGATGAAAGTGAAAGGAAGAGGGTCCCCTCCTACGACCGAGGGTCGCCCCCCCGAAGGCTAAACCCTCACGACATAAGGGAAGACCGCCCCGACGCGGGGATCTGCTCCTCCCTACGGAGCGAACAACAAATGAGGATAACCCTCCGTCCCAACCACCGGTTGACCCACACCTTCTAATAGTATTGTAATATCACTTAGACCTCCGATAAAGATTGGTGTATAATATTCCCCCTTTCGGACTCCTCCCCCTTAGCCCAAGCGCACATCAGCGGAAGGGTTCACCGGGCACGGCCCGGCTGAAGTTCCGCGAAAACTACAAGCGCGTCCGATGAATGCCTCTCAACAAGAACCCTAACGTTCACAAAAAGTCGAGCTCCCCCTAAATCCGACCCAATAACCACCAACAACGGCACCTCGTTATGGGACACCGCCCCACTTGGCTCACACTCCGGAAGAGACCTCGTGATCCCGCTATAGCGGGACACACCCCGCAGGACCAGCATCCCCCCTAAGCTTGGATCCAAGCCCGGGTAACGTTAAAAGATAGTGTCGCGGTATCGTTACGCCATCCGAGACGAACCGGGCTTCCGCCTCGCACTCGAATGCCGGGGGCAATTGTTACGACCTAAAGATCGTAGGAGCCCGACTCCCGCCCTGATCTGCTAACATACCCCATTAACTCACCATTTCACAAAAGGGCCGCCGCCCCGAAAATCCGGGGCATCATGGAGACAGGCGCGCCTTGCAGAGTTCCCCGAGCCGGCCGAGGCGAACAACCGCAGCCGCCCGACCCACCGGGGTAGTGCGCGTGGGGACGCTTGGGTAGCTAGGCCAGGCCTATTGATTGGCGCGGACGTATCCTTCCGTACCGGCGGGCCATACCCCCTGACCGATCGGGGGGGGCGCGGCCGGGCCGGACAACCCCCGATCGGAACGGCCCGCCCGATTCCCGCGAACCGCGGCGCCTAGAGTGACACAGCCTGACCTTCAGTTCGTCGCTAACGACAAACAGCCTAGGATAAGGACACGACTGACACATACGTCACCCGACCGCCTGACAAAGCACCCCCAGGCGGCTGACCCATCCGACGGTTAGCGCTTTCGGCCCTGACATCCCGACAAAAGCACCCCTTGGCCGTTGCGCCGCCTGACAGAAGCAGGTCAGGGACTCCTGTTCCCGATGTCCTTGTCCGAAGCTTCCGCTGACACCCGAGCCAGCTCAGCACGCCTAGTCATCACCCGTCAGGTATAAATACCCCCTCTCCCCTTACAGAGAGGGGGTTGAAGAATTCTCTCTCATTCTATTATTCACACACGAGAGCGAAGGTCTTCCATATCTTTGCTCTCCCACCTATAGCTCGTCACGCGCGGCGGACACACAGAGAGTCCGACCGGCGTGTCCAGCCCCCCATTTTAAGCCCTATTACTGACTTAGGCATCGGAGGGGCTAAGGGTTGAACCCCAACCCCGCCCTTCTGACGAGTTGTTCGTGCTGCAGGAGAGCTCGCCCATTGACCAAAGTCAGCGTCAGCCCCCTGCCGTCCAACCCTCCTCAGCTGCGTCCGGCGAGATACGATCCCGTGAGCACCACCGGCAACGGATCCAACCTCTTCACCCCACTAATCACTTGTAAAACAGCCTACCTAAACCTTCTTCTCCACATAACCATCGTGCCCTTGGTTCTCCATAATACAAATTCATTGTACGCGAGTTCCACCCCGTAACAAGGTCGGACCCCAAGTCCGACCCTCTTAACGACGTTTTCGTATTGCAGGAAGCTGAAGGTAGCCTAATGATAATTCGGATTCGACTCCAACAGCTCAGACCAAGGTCTATCCATCTAGAAGTAAGTTCGCCCAACATCCACTCACTTGTCTACGTCGTCCTACGTCAGCTACTGCAACTGTTCCTTTATCCGACTACATGAGTGGTGAGAAAACACCCGTAAACATTTGGCCCCGTCTGTGGGAAACGAGTCGCCATCCACGTCTTCAGCTACACTGACAATGACTCGGCCCACCATTCGGACACTCTGCCGCACCCCGTGGACCCCAGTTCTTCTTCTCATAGAATGCTCGAACCACAATTGGTGACTTTGGATCAGTTCCAAGCGTTCTCCCGGGAGGTGAGCGTCAACATTCAGGCGCTGACTGTCGTGATGGAATGATTAATGGGTGCGCAGTCCCATCCAGCCGTGAGCCCATCAGTCATCCCAATTCTTCCTCAACATCGCCAAGTAGCGCCACCCGCCATACCAGTAGACCAATGGATTGTATCTCCTGACCCGGATAGTTCATCCAACCTTTTTTCCCATTACGATAGCAACATAGTCCCATCTCCCCTCGTCCAGAAGGAGCTTTGGGTGGCGAGACTAGGGGCCACATCTCAACTACAGATGGTCTCAGGGACTCGTGGCTGTCACTTCATGGAGATGAGGACTGCTGCCTTGCTCTGGCCAATGATCGACACCAAGAGAGCTATCGTAGGTGAAGTCACAGCTCTCATCGTAGGTCTTGCACATGCCTCAAGAGAAAGGCTCGAAGAGACAACCTTCACCATCCAAGCTCCTTCGACAGCTTAGATGAGGATCAAGGTGACTCTTCTAGCACTTCCAACAGTTGGCTCAAGAGATCCAGGCACCGAGGCGGTGTACGACGACCTTGATCCCCTTCGTCGAGCTCAAATGAGGTGCGAAACCCCCTTGAAGAAGAGAATCACATCGGCCCCCCATGCTGCCCAGATTCAAGATGACTGACATGGACAAATATGATGGCTTGGGCAACCCTCGCGAACATGTCCAAGACTACAAAGGGGCCATAGAGATACAACGGGTCGACAACTCCCTCCCATGTCATGCTTTCCAGACCACTCTAGGAAAGGCCACAAAGGAGTGGTACAATGGACTTCCCTACCGATCTATTGGGTCGTTTAAAAGCCTGACACAAGCCTTCTGCCAATAATTCATGGCAAGAAAAAGGAGGAAGTAAAGCTTAGACCACTTATTCACTCTGGTACAGAGAGAGTTGGAGACGTTACGAAGCTACCTAAAGCGCTTCAATTCAGAGAAGCTGAATGTCGAGAGCTGTAGCGACGAGGTGACCACTCAAGAAGGGGGTTCAATGTGAGGACCTGATGAAGTCTCTGCATCATAAACCACCTCGCAGCCTGGATCAGCTCCTTACAAGAGCGGAGCGATATATGATGGTAGAGAAGGTACTGGCCACCCATGATGGCGGCACCTCCAAAGCCCTGGCAGAAGCGAGAAAAGAAGCTCGGCCTAAGGAGGGGGATTGCTGAGATCAAAAGGGGCGTAAGAAGACATGGCACAGAAGTCTCCGGGACAGGGCAGATAGGACAGACATGACCTTTATGAAGCTCAACGCTACTAAGATGTTGGTGATGGCATATGCCCAAGGTGTGGTCAACTTCAACCGACCTCCTCCAAAGATGAATGGAGGCAAGCGGGGCTAGCACAGGTTCTTCAAAAACCACCAATACCACGGGCATGATACAAATGAATGTTGGCAGCTGAAGAAGGACATCGAGCACTTCATTTAGCGCAAGCATCTGAGGAAGTTTGTCGATGCCCCAAAAGCGAGACAGGAGGAGGACACCTCGAGGGTGGAGACCAAGGAAAAGCAATCGCCAGCCCAACCCTTGACTAGGATCATTGATATGATCTCTGGTGGACCAGCGTCGGGTGGGCTTTCATATTCAGCCTGAACGTCATATGCACAGAGTATGATGACCACGAATGTGGGTCAAAAGGGGTCGATAGACGCTCCGCCACCTATATGTTTCTCAGACAAAAATCTGGAGGGTGTTGAGCTACCACATTATGACGCGATTGTTATCAGTACCATCATTGGCTCGGCCGAAGTGCGACAATTGCTTGTTGACACTGGAAGCTCTTGTGACATGTTTATGTCAATGCTAGAGAAGATGGGGCTCAGTTCGTCTAACCTGGAAGCATGCACTGGCCTTATGGTTGGCTTTTCAGGGCACGTCGCCCCAATAGCGAGTATGATCCTTTGCCTGTCACTCTCGGAGAGCACCCGCAAGTAGTCACCAGCATGACGAAGTTCATAGTTGTGAAATTCAGCTCGGCTTATAACAGGATAATATGCCTGTCACTCATCATCTCGGTTGAAGCTATGGTTTCCCCTTTCCACCAGATGATCAAGTTCCATACTCCCACAGGGGGGTCGGGAGAGTGAAGGGCAACTAAGCTCATGCGAGGTCGTGCTACCTCCTCTCCACCAAGGCACGAGGAACCGAGCAGACCTATCCAGTGGACTTTCTGGACCACAGGGAGGGCTTTGCTGATCAGTGACATGCTCCAGTTGAGGAGTCCGAGATGGTCCCAATTTTAGACAGGGAATGAATGTATCCATCGGGTCAAGACTTGCTCCCGACCTGAAGTAGAAGCTGATTGGCTTCTTGAGAGTTAATGTGGATGTCTTCGCTTGGACGCCAGACGACATGCCAGTCGTAGACCCCCCACCCATGGTGATGACCCATGAGCTGCACGTTGATTCGACGTTCAATTAAAAAAGCATGTATGCCATGCACCATGCCCTACATGTTTTCAAAAGATTTTAGATGAAAAACATAGGGTCTTTGAGATTATTTGTGCATCCATCAAGACATCAAGCAGGAGACATGCCAGATTGTCCCGGCATGTGAATCAAAGTGGCCTGATCTAACACAGCTTATGGGTCAAACTTGCGCAGGGCAAGTTTGGTGAGTTGGCTCACGATCGAACCTACAAGTTTTTTTTTCTCCATTTTTTCCCATTCAATTTATTTATATAATTTTATAAACATGTATTAATCACATGAAAACATATTAATAACACAAAAATCACCTAAAATATTAATAATGTTGTGAACGGTTATTTAACCGGGTTGGTTGAGATTCTGGGCTATCCTAGAGATAGGCTCATATCATTGTCAACCCATTTTGTATTCTCCACTTTTGCCTATAAATACAGAGTTGGGGGCTCCTTCCCAAATAGTTGATTCATAACACGTTATCAGCACGAGCCTCTAAAAAATTTTCTTTCCTCAAAATTTTTCCGTTCGTTGCGAAGGCGAAGGCGAGAGGAGACGTGATATCCACGAGCGCGGTGCAAGGCTTCCTCAATCGAGCGTCGTCATCCGCGTAGGGCTTTGTGCAACCGTCGCTATATCCGGAGGACGGATATAGAGGTAAAAACACTAAAAACGATGTTTTTAATCATATGTATGATTGCCCCTCCCCTTGATCTCGCAAGATCGATATGGGGATTATTTGTCGCCTTGAAAACGACGGATCGTTCATCCCAAACATACAATTTTTGGGGTTAAAGCCTAACTTTTAGCCCGCCGGCGGCTAGCCGCCGGCCTTCCCCCCCCCCGCCTCCCCCGCCCGAAGCGGGGGGATTGCCCGTCGAACCGCTCGAGAGGGCGGCTGCCCCGCCCTTTGCCTCCCCCGCCCGAAGCGGGGGGGGGGGGGTGGGGGGGTGGGGGTGCCCACTGACCCGCCCAAAAGGGCGGCGACCCCTCTGCCCCCCCGCCTGTAGCGGGGGGTGGCCCGCTGGCCCGCCCAAAAGGGTGACGGCCCTCTGCCCCCCGCCGGTAGCGGGGGGCGCCCCGCTGTGACGCCCGAAGGGGCGGTCTCCGACCGCCCCTGTCCCTTTCCCCTCCCCCGCCTGAAGCGGGGGGGGCCTGCGACTCCGCCTGATAGGGCGGTTCCGACCGCCCTTCGCCCTTCCCCGCCTGCAGCGGGGGGGGGGGCATCGGCGACCGCCTCTGGGCGGTTCGCCCCCCCGGCCCGCCATCGGCGGTAGAAAGGGGGCGGCGGCGGCTAAACCCTAGCCGTCGCCCCCTAAGCCCAATTGGGCTTTTCAGTGGCCCAAATCACAAAAAAAATTCTTTTTTTTGGCCTGCGGCTCGAAGCCCGCAGGCCGAATCCAGATCAAAAAAAAATTTCTTTTTTTGGCCTGCGGCCCGAAGCCCGCAGGCCGGCCTGCGTGCTTCGGCCCGCAGGCCGAATTTGATTCAAAAAAAAATTGGCCTGCGGCCCGAAGCCCGCAGGCCGGCTGCGGGCTTCGGCCCGCAGGCCGAATTCAAAACAAAAAAAAATTTGTCAGCGGGCCTGAAGCCCGCAGCCGGCTTCAGGCCCACATGCCACTGCTTTTTTTAAACAAAAAAACAGGGAGGGGGAGGAGGACAAGGCTATAAATAAGCCTTAAAAGGCGGATTTTTGGGCTAAAAACAAATTTTTAAAAGGGCGTCTGAGGACAATTAAATTCGTGAAAAATCACGGTAAATTATAGGGCGATTACCTTACAGATTAGGGCTTTTTGGGGATTTTTGGGGGATATTTGGGATGATCCAAAAGGAAAAACCATTTTCATTCTTCAACGAAAATGTCTATTTTGTGCTCTTAATCAATTTGATTGATTAAACCCAATTTACTTTACAACCCATGCATCGTAATTTTTCTTTTACATGCTTTACATCTCTAGCAAATTATGTGGATATTATATGCGTGGTTGTGCATCATATTTAAAACTTAATAATTAGGAAGATCATGCGACCGCTCTGTCGTTAGTCACCTAACCTAACGGTGTATGACGTTGCCCAGTGGTCCAATAATTATTAAGTGATTAAATATTTTTATCCTCATGTGATTATAACTGCCTGCGATGTCTGTGAATGAAAATGTTGATGAGCACAATATTTCTGCATGAATTGCTAAATGTGGTTTTTAGATCAGCCATTTAGTCCCACAGTTTATTTCCCGCACTTTTTCTTTTATTTTTGAGAGAAATTGTAGTGAGGAATTTATGTAAATGTCAAAGAAAGAAGACCAACTTCCATGGAGTCGGAGGCCACGCTTGAAGCTGGAGATCTCTTATGGGACCCACGGGGTTTCCAAAGTTGTATTTTCATTTTTAAAGCTGCAAATTTGTATAATTCGGACTGTGGACTTTGGACTCTTTCTTGTGGGACTGGCCGATCCACACATATTTAGCCTTTCGTTAAATATTGCCTCCGCATGAAAATGTTTTCTCTGATTAATTATTAATTCATGCATGTTTGTGCTCTGCTAGATAAATGGCTAAAATTGCAAGCGTTGACTTCGAAGTACTGGATGCATTAAGTAGAAACTATCTAAGCTGGCAGCTAGATGTAAAGTTTCACCTGCGGGCTAAGTCCCTCATTACTGCTGTGACTGAAAAAGAAAATGTCAGCGATATAGAGAAGGCGCAAGCCATCATCTATATTCGCCGCCATGTGGACAAGACCCTAAAAGCCGAGTACCTTACGGTCGAAGATCCACTTGAGCTATGGACCGCCCTTGAGGATAGGTATAAACATCAGAAAGATGTTATACTCCCAAGGGCGAGATATGAGTGGGAGAACCTGAGACTGCAGGACTTTAAGTCTATTGCTGAGTACAACTCAGCACTTTTTAGCATCACCTCACGCCTGAAGGTGTGTGGTGAAAAAAGTCTCAGAAGATCGCATGCTGGAAAAGACGTATATGTCTTTCCATGAAAAGGATGCGATACTCATGCAGCAATACCGTGAACGTAAGTTCACCAAGTATTCAGAGCTGTTGTCATGTTTGCTCATGGCCGAGCAAAACAGAGAGCTTCTTCTCGCCACTCACAATATGCGCCCTCCCGGCACTGCCCCCCCTACCAGAAGCTCACCATGCCTCTTCCTCCAAAAAGAAGAGGGATAATAAAAGAAAAGAAAGACCACAGAAAGGGGGACAACAGAAAAGAGCCAAGGGCCCACCACAGCAGAGAAAGAATGAAGGGAAGCGCAAGTTCACCTGGCGCAGGAATGATAATAAGAAAAATGATGCACCCCCACCCAAGAGGGATTGGGAAGACCAGTGCCACAGCTGTGGCATGAAAGGCCACTGGTCCAGAGTGTGCAGGACCCCAGTGCATCTCCAGGAGCTTTATAAACAAAGCAAGAAAAAGAATGCTGAATCAAACTTGGTGGCTACGAACAATGCAGTCAAGTTCACAGCCAAAGACTTCGAGTCAGATGATATGCTTGATTAGCCTGTTTTCATTTTTCTTAGCATTTTATTGTATGAACAATCTATTTTATGAGAGCTTTTATGTAATTTGAATTCTGTTGAATAAAATTTAGTTTTTTTGAATGCAAATGTGTACTCATCTTTTTAGATGGGATGCGCTCATGACTGCTTAGTAGACAGCACGTCGACACATACGATCCTTCAGCACAAATGCTATTTTCATAGCATTACTCCGTATAAGAGCCCTGTAAACACAATTTCAGGGTCATCGGACATAATTGAAGGTTCTGGGAATGCAACCTTGTTGCTCCCCAATGGAACAGAAATAAAAATTAAAGATGCACTTTACTCTCCGAATTCCAAGAGAAACTTACTAAGTTTCAAAGATATCCGTCTTAACGGATTCCACTTGGAAACAGCAAATGTAAAAGAAAATGAATTACTGTATGTAACGTCTCAAGAAAATGGAGTTAAAACCATACTTGAACGTTTTGAGAGCCTCTCATCAAGCCTCTACCATACAAAAATTCGGAGAGAGGAAGCAAACCTAACGGAGCACCTGAAGTGCCCGACATCGGCCAAATTCTTACTTTGGCACGATAAACTTGGCCACCCCGGATCTGTGATGATGCACCGCATTATATCACAAACCCACGGGCATAACCTGAAGAACCAGACGATTCTTCAGAAGGGAGAATTCCCTTGTGTACCCTGCTTTAAGGGAAAATTAATAACAAGGCCATCACCACTTAAAGTGGACATCGAGTCTCCTAGCTTCCTTGAAAGAATACACGGAGACATATGTGGACCTATCCACCCCCTAGTGGGCCCTTTCGGTACTTTATGGTACTGATTGATGCATCTTCGAAATACTCGTATGTGTGTCTACTTTCAACCTGCAACTTAGCTTTTCCAAAGCTTTTGGCACAAATAATAAAGTTGCAGGCGCATTTTCCAGACAACCAAATTAAGAAAATACGTCTGGACAATGCGGAGGAATTTACCTCTCAGTCATTTCAAGAATATTGCCAGGCAACGGGAATTGAAATTGAACATCCAGTGCCACATGTTCACACCCAGAATGGGTTAGTTGAGTCGCTAATTAAAAGACTCCAATGGATCGCACGTCCATTGCTGATGAAATCCCAGTTACCGGTGGATGCATGGGGACATGCAATCTTGCATGCTGCATCACTAATAAAAATAAGACCCTCAGGAGGTCAGAGTCTATCTCCAATGCAACTTGCATATGAAACGCCGCCGAACATCTCTCACTTGAGAATCTTCGGATGCGCAGTTTATATCCCCATTGCACCACCCCAGAGGACCAAGATGGGCCCTCAACGTCGCCTAGGTATCTATGTAGGGTATGACTCGCCCTCCATTATAAGATACCTAGAACCTCAAACGTGGGACGCTTTTAAGGCACGCCTTGAAGACTGCGACTTTGATGAGACGTATTTCCCCAAAATGGGCATAGCCATTGAAAAGTCTAGCGCAAAGCAAATGTTAACGTGGGATACAAAAAGTCTGACCCACTACGATCCGGTAACAAAACAATGTGATGATGCGATCCGAAAGATCTTGCACATCCAGGACACAGTCCATAGATTATCGGATTCGTTTACTGACAACCAGAAGATTGTCAGATCACACATCCCTGCTGCGAATACTCCAGCTAGGATTGACATCCCAAAGGATGGATGCAATCCACCAGCAGCAGAAGTGGATGCACCTCAACAGAAAAGAGACAGACTACCAGGCTCCAAGGATAAAAATCCAAGAAAAAGAAAATATCCGGAGACCTTGGGACGATACCCCCACAGAGAAACGAGCTCGTGTCCATACCCTCTCCACTCCCGAAATCCACTGCAGAGGAACTGCCGGGAGAAACTGAAATATCATTGAATTATGTACGTACAAGGGAGGTATTGGACAGAAAGAGTACAGTCGTCGACGATGACTTCGCGTTTCACATTGCCATTCACGTCGCCGGAAGCGACGATGATTATGAACCACATTCCGTTGCTGAATGCAAATGTAGAAATGACTGGCCAAAGTGGAATCAGGCGATAGAAGCCGAGCTGGACTCGCTTCAGAAACGAAAAGTCTTTGGGCAAATAGTCCAGACACCTACTGGTGTCAAACCTCTGGGATATAAATGGGTATTCGTCAGAAAAAGAAACGAAAATAATGAGATCGCACGCTACAAAGCTAGATTTGTAGCGCAGGGATTTTCCCAAAGACCGGGAATAGACTATGACGAAACATACTCCCCGGTTATGGATGCGATCACTTTCAGATTCCTGATAAGCTTAACAGCAAAGGAAGGCCTAGATATGAAGCTAATGGATGTTGTGACTGCATATCTATACGGTAATCTCGACAAGGAGATATACATGAAACTTCCTGATGGCTTTTCTATGCCTGCTGAACTGAAAGATAGACCTCGGGACATCTATTCTGTTAAGCTACAAAGATCATTGTATGGTCTCAAACAATCAGGAAGAATGTGGTATAACAGACTCAGTGAGTTCCTTGTTCAACAAGGATTCACAAACAATGAAGTCTGCCCTTGTATCTCCATAAGAACAAAGGGAAAAGGATTCGTAATAATTGATGTCTACGTAGACGATCTGAATCTCATAGGATCTCCTGAAGAGATCACTGAGATATCTGTAAGCCTAACAAAAGAATTTGAAATGAAAGACCTAGGCAAAACGAAATTCTGCCTGGGCTTACAGATTGAACATCTAAAAGATGGAATCCTACTACATCAAACCACATACACAAAGAAAATGTTGCAAAGATTCCATATGGACCAATGTCATCAACTAAGTACACCTATGGTGGTACGATCTCTGGATGCACATAAAGACCCCTTCCGGCCGCTGGAAGAGGGGGAGGATATACTTGGTCCAGAAGTTCCATATCTGAGTGTCATCGGAGCATTACTATATCTGGCAAACTGCACACGTCCCGACATAGCGTTCGCAGTAAATTTGCTAGCCAGATACAGTGCAGCGCCCAAACATCACCACTGGACCAGGGTTAAGCACCTTCTACGCTACCTCCAAGGGTCTACAAAATTGAGACTCTTCTACAAAAATGGAATATCCTCTACACTTGCAGGTTATACTGATGCAGGCTACTTGTCTGATCCCCACAAAGCGAAGTCACAGACTGGGTACGTGTTTACCTACGGAGGGACACCCATTTCCTGGAGATCCATCAAGCAAACCTTGACGGCAACCTCATCCAATCACTCTGAGATCATTGCCATCCATGAAGCAAGCAGAGAATGCGTATGGCTACGCTCAGTTGTCCACCACATCCTGTCTACGACCGGACTGAAGACTGGAGATCTCGAACCTACTACAATGTTCGAGGACAATGCTGCTTGCATAGCTCAGTTACGAGGTGGCTTCATCAAAGGTGACAGAACGAAGCACATTTCACCAAAGTTCTTCTGGACGCACGAGCTACAGAGAGATGGCAAGATTGACATCAGACAAGTGCAATCATGTGACAATTTGGCATATTTGTTCACTAAAGCCCTTCCTACTGCCACTTTTAGGAAGCTTGTACATAGGATTGGAATGAGACGCCTAAGAGATCTGCAAGCTTGAGGGCTTGTACAGATCAGGGGGAGTTTGGCAGAGTTTGTACTCTTTTTCCTTAACTATGGTTTTTCCCACTGGGTTTTCCATAGCTAAAGGTTTTAATGAGGCAAATCTCACCAACTCAGGATCCTGAAGTATCCACCCCATGTGAGACTCTCCTACGCTCGGAATCCTGAAGTATTCACGAGCAGAGTCCACACCTATGGCTGGATAAGGGGGAGTGTTGTGAACGGTTATTTAACCGGGTT
The DNA here is from genome assembly GCA_030789695.1 of Scilla litardierei. NCBI lineage: Eukaryota > Viridiplantae > Streptophyta > Magnoliopsida > Asparagales > Asparagaceae > Scilla > Scilla litardierei. The sequence goes on along the minus strand of CM061137.1, from coordinate 8,144,506 downwards.
GGTTGAGATTCTGGTCTATCCTAGAGATAGGCCCATATCATTGTAAACCCATTTTGTATTCTCCCTTTTTGCCTATAAATACAGAGTTGGGGGCTCCTCCCCAAATAGTCGATTCATAACAAATAACATAAAATTTAACACAAGAAATTATTAATTAATTTGTTATTATTAATAAAACCATTTTTTCTGCATTATAGAACACATCCATCTGGGATTCTGAGTTAGCCCAGTATCCTTCACAATATATTACAAATTGGAGATTTACAATGGATTAATGTAGAGCAGGTGGCACTTGTCCCAAAAGATCAGGTGCAAGACACAAAGGGGTAGGCCCCAACGAGTACAATCCAGTGTGGGGATTTGTACTCTTCACATTTTTTTATGTCTTGCCACATGATCCATTGGATCAGGTGGCAGCTTTTCTACATTAAACCAATTTGTAAAAATCAGGTATATAAAGTTCTTAATATTTTTATACGAATACACTATTAACTATTCTTATCTTCATTATTGCCGATGTTCTCACACAATACCCAGATTAGTAGATCAAGCAGCTATCATTCTTTGTATTTATTGTTAAGATGTTTCATTAAAGAACTCGTCACAGAATCTCTTGGATGTGTGTATATCATTTTACAATAATTACACCATACGCTAGAAATTATTTGCTATTTTAATTTTTAAGCCTCTGCTTTTTAAAATGCGCTCAAATCGTGGCATTAACTGGATCAACTACTTTTTATTTGTCACCACCCATAGCCATACCTACGTATTATTAAGAATTTAATGTAGAAAAGATGACACATGATCCATTGAATCACAAAAAAGGTGCGAAGTACAAGCATTCACATCGGCTTGTACTCGTAGGGCCCCACCTTTTTGTGTCTTGCACCTGATCCAATGGATATTGGATCAGGTGACATCTGCTCTACATTAAATTCTGAATGAGAATTCTGCGGCTTAGATTAAACAGACAACGCAACATCTTGCTGCTCCCTCTTAGATCAACCGTTGAGCACCCACACACAATTATCAGTGTCACCAAATAAAACACAAAAAGAAGCAAGCAAGCAAGCACATCTCACGGAGATCGCTTGTGGAGGCCAGCGAGCGCGAGCAGGACGAGGGCAAGATACGCCAGGCACGCGACGAAGGACACGGCCAGTGACGCCACGACCTTTGCGCAGAACTTGGTGTACACGTCGCACACCTTGTTCCACCCCACGTTCGATATTCCCTTCTCCCCGACGACCCCGATGGCCCCCGCCGCCCCGAGGCCGGAGAAGAGCAGTGCCAGCACCATCACGTCCGCCACGTCGACCATCATCGGCAGGCCGCCCCGCCTCCCCTTGCCCGCGACCGACGCGGCGGCCGACAGCGCCGAGTAGCCGCATGCGATCGCGTTGGCCGCCACGAAGTACCTGAAGAGCGTACCCAATTCATCAAAATCGAGTTGTATAAAGGGGAGTTGCTATACACACAGACCTAATTGCTGTACCCCAAATCATTTATTTACACGTTTGCCACTGAAACTTTTTTCCTCTCCTCCCTCTCCTCCTCCTCCTCCTCCTCCTCCGCCGCCGCCTAAACTGATCTAAATTTCTGTCCCGGTCTAATTTTCGGATCTTAGATCCACGAATCAAGTAAAAATTGGTTCATTCTAAAAAATTTCGACTCGACTACACGAATCTTAACGCATTGGCATAAGCTTACATGAAAGCAGAGGAGTAGCTGGACTTGGCCGTGACCGCCACCGGCAGCGGCGGCAGAGTCGGGGCAATGGAGACGTTCACCGTCTCCGTCTCCTTGTCGAGGGCCATCACTATGGCCGCGCTCATGGTGGCCGCAACCGACAGCAGCCTGAGGACCACGCCGCATGCCGATCTCGATGCGCCGCCGGCCGAGCCCTTCGCTTCGTACCCTAGTGCCTCCTTGCTCTGGGACTCCATTGAAGCTTTTTGCTACTGTTTGAGGGCAAAGCTAGGGTTTTATATAGATCAAATGGGTTGTATGAATTTGATCTTATCACTATGAGGTAGGTAGTATGGTCTACTTTTTTTATTAAAGAAAATCGGTGTGCATTAAATTGAGGTAGTTCACCACTTAAATATTGGACTTCCAATCAATTGTAGTTGCTCTTCTGTTGTTGGTGTATATAGCAATTCTCAATGTTCTCATGTGTTCATAATGAGAGAATTGACATATCCTCTCCCTAGGGCAAGACCTGCAGATCAAAGCTTTGTAATGGCGGTTAGGTGTGAAGGGTTGGGTTCGGTTGGCAGCTGCAGGGCATTGAATTTTGAATCTGCATGGTCTCCAGATCGTTGGCTTCTTGCTGGCTGTGTGTCATCTCATTAGACCGCATCTTGTCCCATTATTTTCACTCTTTAATGACAAATGTTTTTTTTATTCCCAAATGAATCCAAACAAAAGTATATTAAAGTGTCATGTGCTTTGTCCTCCTCGTAGTTCTACGTTCATACTTCCAGAATGCATGCATCCTGGTTCTCGCAAACATGCATCTTGTGTGTTTGGGCGGTTTCATAAAGTAATACAAGGCTATGCTTTGTTAGCTAAATTGAAATAAGTAGCAAATAATGCAAGGCATCAAGGGCATGCTACAACTAAGATTCCATAGAAAGGGCTGGGCTGGGCTTTGTCGTCCCCATGAACATATTCCCTCCACAAGGGTTTGGGTGCGCGCGCGTGCGTACATACATATATCTATTTGTGTAACAGAAAAATATGTACGTGGTGTTAGCACATGGAATGTGTTGACGCATCATGGATGATCAACATATATTAAATTAAATCAGTCCGTTGATATTTGGCCTTCGATCCAACTGTTAAATTAGTCGGACGCCTCTGATGAGATGGAGCCTCGTCGGCTTTGGAGATGGGACCCGCAGCGGATGAAACACTGGTCGTAAAGAGCGAAGCTTCGAGCTACTGCGCTGGAATTCGACCTATCTCAGGATCGTTGATGACGACCCTTCGACCTTATCGCTGGTCGAACCTCGATCCGTCTGCAACACAGACACTCGTTTGGGCCGGGGGGTCGGATCTGGGTTCCGACCCAAATCCCCTTCGATGCTTAAGTTGGTATTGAGCCAATGAAGATCATTTTGATCTTGTCACACCGAGCTTTTGGAAGAAGAAATATAAGAGTAAAAGGTAAAGGATAGTGTTGTCAGAGTAACGAGTATGTAGTTTCTTTGGAGTGTGAACCCTTTCTTAGTTGTCATCTCCTTTATTTATTGGTGATGATTTCCTTCGCTAGTACATAACGGCCCCTCATTCATGACGGTGAGATCCTCTCCGGGAATGAAGGTAACGGTGAGAGGGAGGGTTGGCACGGTGAGAGGGATGGTTGGAAGGGAGAGTTGGCAGATGAGGGGGTGGGGTTGACAGACGTGATGGTGGGGAGCTAGGGAGAGGGTGGCAGAGCGAACGAGGGGTCTGCAGAGGCGACAGACGTTTGGGGGGGTGGGGGTGGGGACGAGGGGGCTGGGGAGGCTGCGACCGAGGGGATTGGGGAGGGGTGTGCGGGGGAGTAGGGCCGGGGTAGCGGACGAAAAGCTAGGAAGGTGGTGGACGAGGGCGCGGTGGATGAGGGGAAGGGGAGGTGGAGGGGGCGGTGAAGAGGGCGGTGGATGAGCGGCTAGGGAGGCGGCGAACGGGGGCTGTTGACGAGGAAAAAAATATAAATGTCTTGCGGGGTAGAATCTGCTACAATGAATTTGTATAGATGATTCGGGTTCAATATTACATATTTAACCCCCCATTTAGCCCTATTTTGTGCTCATGTGATGCTACATTGTTCTCTAATTCATACGTATTTTCTACACATTTATTTATTAGAGAAAACACACTATTTGAGCACAAAACAACATTTAACGACGCATTTCTGCACTTTTTATATTTTTCCTAGCTTGGTCTCGATCTCACGATTCCAACGACTATTACATCGGACGGTCCACACTCGAAGCAACGGGGAATTACGAGCGGGCGACGTGGGTTAATGAGGAGCGTCGGATTTTGATCCTACGGTTGATTTTGAACCCGCATTCAGCAGCGAACGAAGATATATCCCTGCCGTTCGATGTCGATCGGACGGTCAGCATTTAATCCTAGCCGTATTCGGATTCTTCGAGCGAAGCGGGCGTAGATTCGTTTAAGTTGGCGACGTGGCTGTACGTGGACGCTCCGATGTTGATCCGACGGCTACAAAGAAGCGGATGCGGGCGCGGAACAAAAGAACGGGCTGAGCACGAAGTTTAAAGCACAGGTGGCGGCCTACGGTCGAATCCCGCTTGGATCAACGGCCCAGGTTTGCTCCGATCTGGATCTGCGGCTGGGATAAGTTCGGGTGCGGGTTTTGCAACCCGTTAAGCACAGTAAACCCGCAATGAGAGTATATAAGGTATTTTTGGGCGTATACAAGGAGATTGGAGCGTATTTTGGGCGTATTGGAGGCTCTAGGAGCCGTATTTCCCCTCTGTAAAATTCTGTAAAATTCCAGAGGCTTTTTTTAGTATTTTCAGAGAGTTTGAAGTCGAAACTTGGAGATTTGGTGATATTTTCTTTAACTCAAACCCCGTATTTTGGTGTTTTCTAGCGTATTTTGCTATAAAGTTGATGTATTTTGCTATGGAAGTTGTTTATTATTGCATGATGAGTAGCTAAATCCTATTTGTGCATGGTATGGAGTAGTTAGGGGATGTGATTTGTGTTAGTTTGGTTGAATATCCTTGTGCTAAATCGTTATACGTCGTTAAAATTGTAATCTTTGTTCGTAAATCGACTTTTTCATATTCCAAAAGAATTGATTTAGTTGATGATCGTCCCAAAAGGGTGAGTTTTGATCTCCCCAAAAGGGAGTTTCATACAGTAGTTTTGATCTCTCCAAAAGAGAGTTTCATATCGTATTATAACTTTAGCGACGATCTTATTGAATTTTGTGTTTGAACCCCCAAAAGGGCATCTTCCGATGAATTGCTCCCAAAAGGAGAATTCATTGAGTTATATTGGGTATTTTCCGGTGAATTGCTCCCAAAAGGAGAATTCATTGCGTTATACTTGTCAACCAAATTAATACGAATCATTGATCCTAACGAACCCATACCATGTGCATACTTTTTATAGGTATTTTCATACACGAATTTCTTTGTTCGCATTGTTCACCACCATTAAAATCATCACATCGCCATCATTATTGAAGTGGTTAGTTTCTTTTCGTAGGCTTTCTATTTGATTTGAATTGTGGTTGCAACAGATTTCTTCCCGTGGATTCGACATCTGGACTCCCAGATTTTACTACTTGTACGGACTCTTGCGCTTGAGAGAGAGCACCTTTTGGTCCCACCAAGTTTTTGGCGACGTTGCCGGGGAGAACGGTTTGTTACTACGGTTTACTTCATTCAGAGGACCTTCGGTGAGATCTTTCCACTTTACTGTACATGAACTTTTTTTTTATATTTTATTTTAGTTTTTAAAAATGGAATATATGAATTTCTATTGCACAAACAATTTGTATGATGCAAGGTATGCTAATGCACACAAACATAGAATGGAGAAGCTCAGAATTGTTAATTTTAATCAAACTGACTGTGAAACTTTCTTTCAGGCCTGGAGGATGTTCACAGACATTATATCGAGCTATCCGCAGCATGGGTACACAAATGAAGAGCTTATGGCGTCCTTCCTAGATGGACTACGACCACAGCTGCAGGAATTATTGGGAGGCATGACGCCGACAGAGGCGTGGGAATACATGGAGTCTCTGCAAGAAAATGAAGAAACCATGGAAGAGACTTCAGAGAGCGATTCAACGGAGCCTTCGTGCCTCGATCAAGAAGAGCAAAGCGTAAACATACCTTTGCAATCCTTGAAAGAGGAAGTTCACCTGATTATTCAGACACAGGAGGCCACATCCCATCAATTCCAAGAGAATTTCCTTGCTCGGAGTCGGCAGATTCAGAAATCCTTTGAAAATCTTACTCTGATTGCCACTTGCTTAGAAGAAACTATTTCTTTTGAAATTCAACTTCAAGAATCTAATACGAGTTTATCTTCTATTGCAGGAAAATCGAGCAAGCCATGTCACGCTGAGGACACAAATAAAAATATCTACATGGCAGAAAGTATGTACAAAAGAGAGGACGAGCTAGCAATTTTGGATGAACGAGAGAAGGAGACAGCTAGGGACAAGGGTTTTGAGATTATCGCCATGGATTCAGAACCATGCCCTCCTCCAGTTTTATCCCAAAATCATTTATCCCTCTCCCTATTTACCGAGCATCGTACAGAGAGTAGTGCAAATCTTTCAGGGAGTAGTCGTCAACTTGCTTTAATTTCTTTCAACTATTTTGATGACTACATTTGGAATATTTTTATCAATAAGAATCTTAAATTAATTTGGACTGACATAACTCATCTCTCGCAGGACATTGGTAAACAGCTTATAGAGATGCTTGGAGTTGTGTTGCTGGAGTCCAGTTTAGTCATTGGAGGAAAATTACTCGCCGAGGAGCGCAAGGAGCAAATTGAACAACTTCCTCCACAATTAAATATTCGGGATCCGCCATTTGATCACGGTGTGTTCTTTCCAGTAGTGTAGTTTTTAAATGCTTTCTAGGTTGCTTGCTTGAATAAACTCGTACCCCTTTCGACATTGAGGACAATGTACATCTTTAGTTGGGGGGTGTGTATGAGACCTTAGGATTTTTTTAGAAGAATAAATCACCAAATCTCATCATTTTAAAACTCCTTCATATGCCTCAAATACGGATGATTACGCATTAATTGAGTTCTAAAATTTGTTTATGGCTTGATTAAATTATTTTCCTTCATGGAATTACCGTTAATATACTATTCAAGAAAATTTTCAATTTCCATGATTAATATCTCGAAATAGTTTGAATTCATTTCATGCATGCTAATGTGATGAAAAAGCTTTAGTATACACGATTTATTATAAAAGTCTTCAAGTTGAAGAGGAATTTGGCCTTTGATACTAATGTTTATATTCAAAGAATGGGTGTTGAGTTGCTTACAAAAGAAAAAAAGAAAGAAAAGAAAAGAAAAATGAATGAAAAATGAATGATGAAAAATGAACGAAGAAGTATGTCACTAAATAAATAACTTGGTTGGCTCGAGTAGTACAATCCGAGGGGTCCTTTTTGGCCTAATGCCCTATTATCGTCTGATTTGGGAGCCATTGACCAGAACCTCACTCATTTGATGGAGCGATCCAAGTTATACATTTTTCTGCGAATGTTGCTTGATGCGCGTTACGCGGACCGAATAAAAGAAAAGAAATGGTGAATATACTAAGCAACTTCAATACCCTTGTCTTGAATGATTGTTTTTGATAGGCCAATTCCTTGGAAACACGAAGACTAGAATAAAACGACGTGTTATACTTTCGCTTGCGCAAAACGATGCTTGCATGTTATTTATTCATACTAAATTAGAGAAAATATCGTGTGATTGATTTTGTTCATGGATGTGTATATTAATGGTCAAGATCATGTTGGAATGCGTATTATTGAGCCATGCCATGAGCAATTGATAGAATTTATTGTTTTATTAATCCTCCGTATTAATCGCTCTTTTTGCTAGAGACTAGCAAATCGCTAGTTGGGGGGTGTGATTCGGGTTCAATATTACATATTTAACCCCCCATTTAGCCCTATTTTGTGCTCATGTGATGCTACATTATTCTCTAATTCATACGTATTTTCTACACATTTATTTATTAGAGAAAACACACTATTTGAGCACAAAACAGCATTTAACGATGCATTTCTGCACTTTTTATATTTTTCCTAGCTTGGTCTCGATCTCACGATTCCAACGACTATTTATTTGTATTTTTCTGAGATCTGTGTTAATTACTATGAATTTTTGAATGCAGAATACATTTTAAATAGAGAAAATAAGAATATACGGCTGAAATACGCTCGTACGCTGCCACGTGGCAAGATCCAGACCGTCGGCGCTTCATCCTACGGCGCTGGGAGCATCGACGACGCGGCATTTTCTACGCCGTTGGATCTTGATCCAACGGCCATCAGCGGCGCGAAACGAAGAGTGGAGCACGCATCTTGAAGCAATACATGGCGTCATCGTGGCCGCACGATGCCGATCCAACGACTCGTAGTTCGCCCGCTCGAACTCGGCGAGAGCAGCGATCCAGTGGCCACGCGGCAGCCATCGATCGACTCCCCGCCAGATCGGACGGTCCACACTCGAAGCAACGGGGAATTATGAGCGGGCGACGTGGGTTAATGAGGAGCGTCGGATTTTGATCCTACGGTTGATTTTGAACCCGCATTCAGCAGCGAACGAAGATAAATCCCTGCCGTTCGATGTCGATCGGACGGTCAGCATTTAATCCTAGCCGTATTCGGATTCTTCGAGCGAAGCGGGCGTAGATTCGTTTAAGTTGGCGACGTGGCTGTACGTGGACGCTCCGATGTTGATCCGACGGCTACAAAGAAGCGGATGCGGGCGCGGAACAAAAGAACGGGCTGAGCACGAAGTTTAAAGCACAGGTGGCGGCCTACGGTCGAATCCCGCTTGGATCAACGGCCCAGGTTTGCTCCGATCTGGATCTGCGGCTGGGATGAGTTCGGGTGCGGGTTTTGCAACCCGTTAAGCACAGTAAACCCGCAATGAGAGTATATAAGGTATTTTTGGGCGTATACAAGGAGATTGGGGCGTATTTTGGGCGTATTGGAGGCTCTAGGAGCCGAATTTCCCCTCTGTAAAATTCTGTAAAATTCCAGAGGCTTTTCTTAGTATTTTCAAAGAGTTTGAAGTCGAAACTTGGAGATTTGGTGATATTTTCTTTAACTCAAACCCCGTATTTTGGTGTTTTCTAGCGTATTTTGCTATAAAGTTGATGTATTTTGCTATGGAAGTTGTTTATTATTGCATGATGAGTAGCTAAATCCTATTTGTGCATGGTATGGAGTAGTTAGGGGATGTGATTTGTGTTAGTTTGGTTGAATATCCTTGTGCTAAATCGTTATACGTCGTTAAAATTGTAATCTTTGTTCGTAAATCGACTTTTTCATATTCCAAAAGAATTGATTTAGTTGATGATCGCCCCAAAAGGGTGAGTTTTGATCTCCCCAAAAGGGAGTTTCATACCGTAGTTTTGATCTCTCCAAAAGAGAGTTTCATATCGTATTATAACTTTAGCGACGATCTTATTGAATTTTGTGTTTGAACCCCCAAAAGGGCATCTTCCGATGAATTGCTCCCAAAAGGAGAATTCATTGAGTTATATTGGGTATTTTCCGGTGAATTGCTCCCAAAAGGAGAATTCATTGCGTTATACTTGTCAACCAAATTAATACGAATCATTGATCCTAACGAACCCATACCATATGCATACTCTTTATAGGTATTTTCATACACGAATTTCTTTGTTCGCATTGTTCACCACCATTAAAATCATCACATCGCCATCATTATTGAAGTGGTTAGTTTCTTTTCGTAGGCTTTCTATTTGATTTGAATTGTGGTTGCAACAGATTTCTTCCTGTGGATTCGACATCTGGACTCCCAGATTTTACTACTTGTACGGACTCTTGCGCTTGAGAGAGAGCACCTTTTGGTCCCACCAATAGAGTGGGGAACCAAGGGTACGATGGTTATAAGTTTGTAGGGGTGATAGCGACACTAACTTCCATCTGAGGGCGGTTTGAGGATGAGGATCTCGAGATCACCCGTCAAGAGGATCTGGACGCCTGCGGTTGGATTGAAGGAAGCTCGATCATTGGTGAAGAATGGCACATGTAGCTCGTCCAGTGGCCGCAAGGGCAAACTTCCTACAAGAGGAGCAACCTGTCAGAAAGGCCGGGTCGTCTTTCAGCCCGCATCCACTCTGATGCTTAAGTCAGTAGATGACCGAAGAAGAGATGTCGGACACGAAGAGCGATCTACGTGGCAGATAGGCGCTTGCATGGCAGACTAGTATGAAGGTGTGAAGGATATTAGATGTGTTGAGAGTTTCTTACAGATACGCAAAAACCCAACCCCTCTCTCGTTGGAGGAGAGGGGGGTATTTATAGGTTGCTGGAGTCGGCTGCTTTTGCTGAGCTGGCGATGTCAGGGTGTCAGGGATCCGACCGTTGGCGTCAAGACCGAATGCGTCAGGCGTGCTTTTGTCAGGCGGTCAGAGCCGTAAATGTCAGGTGGCGCTTTTTACAGGCTGTCTGGCGGCGAAACGGCCAGGCGCGCTTTTGGCAGGTGGTCAGGCAACGAAGCGGCCAGGTGCGCTTTTGTCAGGCTTGTCTGTAGTGAAACTGCTGGTGGCGTGTCATCTTCCTCCTCGGGCGAACTGGTGGGTGTGCGACGTCTAGGCGAGCTTCCTGTGGGGCGAGCTGCTCTGGGTGCGAACCACTCTGGGGCGAGTTGGAGTGGATTTATATGATCCACTGGAGGACTATCCTGATACTGAGGGCGAGCTTGTCATTCCGCTAGGCATGCTTCCTTAGACCTCGGCGAGCTTCAGCGAAATAGGCTTCCCGAGGGAGATTTAGCGGGCCAAGACTCGGGCCTTGAACAAGTGGGCCTAGATCACATGGGCCGATCTTGAGGTCGTAACAATTGCCCCCGTCATTCTAGTCTGACGCGGGAAGTCCGATCGGCTCGGATGACACACTCTACTCTAGAGAATGACAGCTGTGGCATTAAATGCGAGTCGACCGCTGAATCTCTGTAGGCATCATGACGATTTGGTAGCAGGGGGTATCGAAGTGACTGCACCACTCGGAACTTGGCGCGTGTCACGTACGGCCCTGGGGGAAAACTAAGGCGACACCTCCACTTCTGATCTCGCCATGTGGCGCACCTTCGACGGTCGAGATCGGCCGACGCCTGTTATAAAACAAGGAGAGGGGGGAATGGTTGAAAACTTTGGCATTCGAATTCGAAAAGATTTTCCTTCTTCTCTTCTTTGCTGCTGAGAGTTCTCGCCGTCTGTCATCTCTTCGTCGGAGCTCAGGTGATCTCTTCCCTTTCTAGGTAATTTCTCGTTCTATCAATGGCTTCTGCTTCTTCATCTGTCCCTCCGAATGCTGAGGGGAGTCCAGGAGGTTCGGGGAGGAGAGAGCGAGAGCCTGGATCGGGTTCCGCCAGAATCTGGGGTGCGATTCCGGTGAAGATCCGGACCATCCAGTGTAAAACGAACACCATTAACCTCTCCGAGATCTGCTCCATCTTCGGTTGCCCACCATACACAGTTCGCCTCCCCGAACCTCATGAGAGGGTTTACTCACCGAGAGACGATGAAGTCAGAGTCTACTGCCCGGCCTTCGAACTTGGGCTGCGATTCCCGCTCAACCCCCACCTCCTCCACATGCTGAACTTCCTCGAGCTTCCCCTCTGTCAACTATCGCCGGACTCCATCAGATCAATGGTGGGTTTCGTTGTCCTCTGCACTATCAGCGGGATAAGTCCGAGCGTATCGTTCTTCGATCACTACTTCAAGGTGAAGAAGAAGGGGTGTATCATTGTGTTCTTGCGAGGAAGGACCGGCCCCTCATCCTTGAAGTGCCGAGTGAGGGGAGAGAATGGAAGGAGAGATTTATCTTTGTCTCGATGCCGTCAAACTCGGTGTTGAGGTCAAACTGGGGGACGCCGAATCCCTTAGTGAATAAGGGGAAACCCCTGGTGGGGGAAGACCTGAAGACCGCCAAGGCTCTGGAGGGGATCCCCGAGGTGATCAGGAAGCACGCGAACTTGATCAAGGGCGATCAGTTCGCCCAAAACTTCTGGCCCGAAGGTATTGCGATCTTGGCGAGCTTCTCCATAAACGCTTACCCTGATCTTTGCTTTCTTTGCAGGTGCGACCATGATCCTATCGCGAGAAGAATTCATGTGGAGGGCAATGAAGCTGGCAACCTCGGAGTCAGCAACCAAGGAGCCTTCTGCCCCGGTGAATGGAAAAAAGCTGGCGACGAAGGATCTGGCACGAAGGATCTGGCGAGGAAGCCGTGGCAGAAGAGGGGCCCCAATGTGGTTACTGGGGGCGAGGACGAGCGCACCAAGAGGGCGAGGGAGACGCCTACAGCAAGCGTCCCTACCCCTACTGCTGGTGAGGCGATGCCGGGCGGCACTGGTGAGAGGGAGGTGATGCCCCGGATCTTGGCGGCTGAAGGTCTGCCAGCGACGCGGACCAGTCGGGTTTCGATAGAGCGCTGGCCATACGGGTGTCCTCCGTGGGAGCAGGTGGCGCCTGGGCATTCGAGCTACGAGCCGATGCTCGCCTGCTTCAAGGCGACGAAGGCTGGAGTCCATGCCATCCCCAAGGAGGAGCTCTTCAAGACGAGCTACCCTGTGGGTAACATGGAGTCCGTGTTTGATGAAGCCGACGTTGCAGCTCGCCTGGCGGAGAGCAGCCTGTTGCCGAGGGATCGGGCGTCCCTTGCTGAGTAGGTCCAGAGTGCCTATGTGACACCGCGATCTGGCACAGCATGCAGGTTCGCCGCTCTCCCTTCTTCATGCCGCAGGTTCTCTTTCTTCCATGGGCACTAATGTTTTTTGTTTCTTTTACAGGCAATCGCGGTGATGGTGTCCTTGCAGCGCCATACCGCCATGATTCTGTTCAAGGCAAATCACGAGAAGAAGAAGACTGACCTTGAGGTAGCCAATGGTAAGCTGCGGTCGTTGGAGGCCCAATTCAGAGAGGTCGTCGGGAGGCTGCAAAGCCGGGAGGAGTAGCTGGAGAAACTCAAGGGATATTATGCAACCCAGAGGGCGGAGACCGAGAAGTGGGAGCGGTAGCTTTGGGTGGAGGAGAACCGGAGGATCGCCGCTCTGAATGAACACTCCGCGGAGATGGAGGCCAAGGAGGAGATCTTCGCGCTGAGGCAGGAAGTGGCGGCGCTGAGGGAGGTCGATCGGGAAGTGGTGGCCCGAGGAAGATCGACCTGGAGGCCGAGAAGGTTGGGGCCATCCGCTGATATCAGGAGGAAGAGTACCTCCCTATGATGAGGTCGATGAGGGCCGAGGGCATGGAGGAAGTGATGCAGGAGGGCTTCAGGAGGGTGGAAGCGCGGCTGGCAAAGCTGTACCCTTCCTTGGAGATAGATTTCTCTAAGCTGACCGTGGCCTCCGACAACGAGGAGGAGGCCGGTGCTCCAGAGGGAGGCGATGCAGCTTAATCTTCAGAGTAGTCGTATATGTAGGGCCTGTTGTAGAAGGTTTTGATGTAAATGTATTAATTTTGACTTTAAAGAAATATACCTTGGGTGGTTCTTCTTGTTTGTCTGTTGTGTTTGTGTTGTTGTTCGTCGCTCTCTGCCTTAGTGTGTATGCCCCAACCTTCTGCTTGGAATTGGCTAAGGCCTAGAAGAAGCTGAATGTTGTCGAGTTTGTACCTATCGAGGGTGAAGCCCGTAAGCTTGTCCCGAAGTTGAGGGATGGGGAGGGTGCGAGCCGTCACTTATTCCTTGTCCCACCCGGCGACACTATCGAGGGCAAAGCCATCAAGCTTCCCCTGGAGTTGAGGGAGGGGAGGGTGCGAGCCGTAGCTCGTTCCTTAACCCACCGGCGATCCTTTCGAGGGTGAAGCTCGTTAGCTTGCTCCGGAGTTGAGGGATGGGGAGGGTGCAAGCCGTCGCTCGTTCCTTGTCCCACCCGATGACACTATCGAGGGCGAAGCCGTCAAGCCTACCCCGGAGTTGAGGGAGGGGAGGGTGTGAGCTGTAGCTCGTTCCTTAATCCACCGGTGATCCTTTCGAGGGCGAAGCTCGTCAGCCTACCCCGGAGTTAAGGGATAGTGAGGGTGCGAGCTGTAGCTCGGTCCTTAATCCACCCGGAGCCAATCGGGGGCGAAGCTCGTAAGCTTGCCCCGCAGTTGAGTGAGTAGAGGGTGCGAGATGTCGCTCGTTCCTTGTCTTACCCGGGGACCCTATCGAGGGTGAAGCCGTCAAGCTTGCCCCGAAGTTGATGGAGGGAAGGGTGCGAGCCGTAGCTCTCGTTCCTTAAACCCCGGGCGATCCTATCGAGGGAGAAGCTCATCAGCCTGCCTCGGAGTTGAGGGATGGGGAGGGTGCGAGCCGTAACTCGGTCCTTAACCCACCCGGAGCCTATCGGGGGCGAAGCTTGTAAGCTTGCCCCTGAGTTGAAGGAGGGAAGGGTGCGAGCCGTCACCCGTTCCTTGTCCCATCCGGTGACCCTATCGAGGACGAAGCCGTCAAGCTTGCCTCGGAGTTGATGGAGGGGAGGGTGCGAGTCGTAGCTCGTTTCTTAACCCCCGGGCGATCTTATCGAGGGCGAAGCTCGTCAGTCAGCCCCGGAGTTGAGGGAGGAGAAGGTGTGAGACGTCCCCTGTTCCTTGTCCCACCCGATGACCCTATTGAGGGTGAAGCTGTCAGGCTTGCCTCGGAGTTGATGGTGCGATCCGTAGCTCGTTTCTTAACCTGCCGGGTGATCCTATCGAAGGCAAAGCTCGTCAGCCTGCCCCGGAGTTTGAGATTATTTAAGGAGAGATGAAATTTCCAAATGGAGACGGTGATATTTGAGAATATGCATAGAAAAAGATAGTTATATTTACAAAGATGTAGATAACATAGGAAGAAATGCTCATTGTTCCTGTGGCAGGCCAACTTGCCGATGTCCTCCTGATGGTTGCCGAGTTCGATGAGCTGGGCTTGCTCGGGGGCCTTGTGTTTGGTGGAGCCGACATAGCAGCTCTGACACAATCTCTGGCTCCATCGAACTCGTCCAACCCCATGCGGAGTCTGGAACTTGACGATCTAGTGCAGGAGTGAGGGGAGAGATTCAATGGCGGCCATGTACGGCCGCCCGATGATGCCGTTGTATGCCGAGGCAAAGTTGACGACGACGAACTGCGTCATCCGAGTGGCAATCCTTGGCTCCTCCCCCAAAGACATCGGCAGTGTGATGGCATCGGCAATGGGAGTCGAGTGGCCGGTGAATCCGACAATCGGTCATGTGCATGGCCTCAGATCGGCCTGCCTCGGCCCCATCTTTCCGATCGTCGACATAAAAAGAATGTCGCACAAACTCCCAGTGTCGATCAGAAGATGGCTAACTATGGTCATTCTGTCATGCCCCATATTGCACTATACGGGTATTCTACTGAACACACGTGGAATTTCTACATACGATGCATACGTAGGCATGAAATAAGCATAGACATCGATGTATGTGATGTAGTGCAAGGGGGATTAGGCCGTAATATGTGGCTAATGGAAGAGAATGCGAAATGTGAATGCGGGAGAAGTGCAAATGACGTCGTGTGTGTAAAACAACAGGAAGGTGTTAGACGTGTGTGTGTGATGCATGTATGCATGCATGGATGAGCATGGATGTGTGTAGGAAGATCCATGCTAGTGTGAAAGGGGTTAGTGGTCAATGGAAACCCACGTAAATTTTTAGTAAGATGAGGGGCAAAATGGTCATTTGGACTAAATTTGCTGTGCGTATATACTTAAGTGGTCGGTGCATAAAGTAATGGAAAACTTGTAAATATCTACAAGTTGAGGGGTATTTTTGGGAGGGTATTTTGGTCATTTTACATGTTGCATACTTATCCAAAAGAGGCTTCTAGGTTAAAGATATTTTTGGTGGAAAATCATCTATCTTTCCCTTTCTTTTCTAATTTTCTCTCCATCCTTCCCCCTTACCATGGCCGACCACATCCCTCCCCTTTCCCCTTCTTCTTCAAATGAAAACACTAATTCTTCCATCCAAAAATTAAGTATCTCAAGTAGGTTGCAAGAGAGAAGAAGATGGAGAAGAAAGGAGGAGGAAGAGAGGAAGAAAATCAAGATTTGAGATAGGGATCTTCTTGGATTTGGAATTCCTTCAAATTGATTTGTGCTATTATGTTTTTATAGCATTTTTTATCTAATATGTGATGAGGATAGTCAATTTTTACATGATATGGCTCAATTTCACACTTTCCCTTTGAAAATCCTAGCAAAGTCATCTCCTTTTGAAATTCTGAAATCTTGATGTCTATTGTTGCTTTGATTCTGGTTACTGTAGCTCGAACTAGGTTTCGAAAAAAATATGATCTTGTAGATCATGAAGTTCTACCCCAAAATCATATAAATTTTGACATAGGTTCAATTCAGAAATTAGGAGCAATAAATCCATCTTTACACCATGTCTGTTTGATTTTCAGTGTTGACACAGTTTAGCAAAATTGGCCTAGACACCTGCACACACAATGGAATTTTATTTAAAGTTAACAAGTTTATCTAAAATTTCTTCAGAGTGCCTATATGTCAAAATTCTGGCTGCAACATGCTTAAAATTGGCTTCCAATACAGACACTGAAATCTGTCTGAAAAACAGCTTTGACACACGTTACCAAATAATTCACTTTAAATCATATACTTAATATATTTGCCTGAAATTTTATCTGTGAATCCAGGACTAGTATATCTATAACTTTAATTTGGAACAATTTGTCGAATTCTCAATGTAAACTGATGTTATATGGCCATGCATTGTCACTTCCTGCAATTTCAGCAAGCTGAATTAATTAAGTGTTGTTCTTATTCATTAATTGTGGTTAATTGGCCATCGTTATTCTTGCTTATTATGGTTGTGTGGTAGAATGAATATTCATACCCGTGGCACATATAAATGATATTGTGTTGCCTTGATATGAATTACACCCATCATGTGTTCACTGAAATGCCTCAATGAAACAAAGTTGAGAAACATACGGAATGGGCATGTATATATTTGTAATATGAGAGATGATGTGAATGGGCAATGTTTTAGGACACGGATGGCACTACATGGAGCGAGAGCCACAGTAGGAGGCGGGGTGATTCGCTGTGGGCGGTGACCGTGTAGGCACCTCTTGACTCCATCGGCAGTTGCCACAGTTGAGAACGAAATAGATCACGATACACTTGCACGCCGGCACATTCATGGGATCCCATTGCATTGCATTGTGTCACGACCCGCTTCCCTGAAATGGAGGCGAGACGTGAAAAAGTCCGCACGGGAGTGGAGCTGTGAAGCCCCAAACCCGATAAGCGTCCACAATACATAAACAGGTCCCTGTAACCACAACAGAATAACAATAATAACACAAGGCGAGACAGAAATAAAATTCCACATCTCACAAATTGTCCAACATCAACAAAAGTCCAACATCCAGAAAAGCCACCAGGCTAAAAGAAAAGAGTCTAAAGGCCCAGAACAAGGCCAACAAAAGCAACGACAACAACAAGGTATAGGTGCTACGCACCGATAACAAAACAACTGTCTAACAAAAGTAAAACACAACGAAGACACTAGGACTGGTCCCCAGTGTCCACGTACTCCCCGTCAAACACAAGCTCGGGCTCGGCGTCAGCAAACACCTCGTCCTCAACAAAGTACTCGGGCTCAGGATCTAACATGTGTCACCCAAAAGAGTAAAGGGGCACATGTCAGCAAGTCTAAAAGACTTGGGCAAGGAAACTGAAAGTAAGGCAACTAGCAACCTAGCAGTTTAGTATGCATGACATGGCAGTTATAACATGAGTGCACAATTAAAACATGGCAAGACAAGTTGTACAAGAGAACAATTATCGGGACAAGACAAGACAAGAGTAGCCACGCTACTATCAATCTCAATCAATTCACATTTGTTGTAGGTGTTTATGCCCTTCGCTGAATGGCATAGCATTTCAGACCGATCGGCACTAAACACATTTCACGTTTCACGTTGTTTTGTAGATGTTTACGCCCTTCGCTGAATGGCATAGCATTTCAGACCGATCGGCACTAAACACTACCCCACCCCAAAGAGTTTACGCCTTACAACTGCAGTTGTTGATCAAACAGACTCCCAGTTGAATTGCCGCTTAACCCTCACCCCCTATACCCACACGTAATGGAGCCTGGGGTCCCCGCACATGGAACTCAGCTAGTGAGCCTGGGGTTGCCCCGCACATGAGCTCGCATTCTTATTTCACAATTCAATATATCGAGCGTTGGGGTTAGCAACTCATTATGCTCGCTTCTGGTCACGAGCCAGGAAACACACAATTCGGTCATTGGCTATCAACCAACACATGGCCCGCTTCTGGAACACGAGCCAGGAACACAAGCAATGTAGCAAAGCTACGCAATCACTGAAATGCATGAAGGATGCAATGACATGACAATTAATTTGCGTACCGATAATGGAAAGTAAACGTGACATGATAGTTGTGCAACATGCTAAATGTCGGAACTAGCTTCGTTGTCAAGCTAGTTCCCTAATTTGCGCCTAGGCGAGTATCATTTCGTCGCCTAGCCTCTTTTACGCCTACAACTAGCAAATGGCCTAAAGCATGGCCTAAACCCTAAGTGGCAAGTTTCACTTGCCTAGCACCGGGGATGACGACCACTTCGTCACACGGATGCTATCTACGGGGGAAATCGCCGTTATGGGGGAAACAAACACCAAACATATGAAATTAATTAGGGTTTCCATAAAATTATAAATAAGTCATGAAAACAACGGTAGATCGATTTCTTACCGAGAGGAGGCGGAAGAAACACTCCGGGGAACCCTAGGATCAGATCTGGAAAAGATTGGAGAAGTTTGGGAGAATTAGGGTTTTGGGGGATTTGGGGATTTTGATGGGTTTGGGTGAGATTTTGGGGAAGATGAGAGGTAGATAGAGTAGATGGACGGTTTGGATGATGGATTTAGGGCTTGGAAAGAAGGAATGGAGCTTGGAGGAAGATGGGGGCTGAAGGGGGAAGATTTTAGGGTTTTGGGTCGTGTTGGAGAAGATGAAATCGTTTGGGTTGGGTATAAATAGGTTGAGCTGGCGGCTGCCCAGAAATTAGGGTTTTAACACTGGTTAGTCGGTCAAAGAGCAACCACTGACCGACTAGTTTGGCAACTAGTCGGTCGGTCGACCAATGCAGACCGACTAAGTGCAAACAGTAACTCCTGAACGAAAATAGGATTCTAGAGTTAGTCGGTCCATGAACAAATACTGACCGACTAGTTTAGCATCTAGTCGGTCGATGAACGTTCTTAGACCGACTAAGAGTAAACAGTAGCTGATACAAAAATAAGATGATGTGTTAGTCGGTTAAAGAAGCATTGCTGACCGACTAGTTTGCAACCTAGTCGGTCAACCAACGTTCTTAGACCGACTAACGATAAACAGTAACTCCTGAGAAATTTAGAAAGCCAACTAGTCGGTCCAAAAAGGATTGCCGACCGACTGGATCGTCATCTAGTCGGTCGGTGGCCCTTCTTACACCGGCTAATGAGCACCAAAAGTTCCGATACGGAGCGCGGGGCTCCGGGATCGATTCCTAAGACTCCTATGCTTGATCTAATAGTTAGATACGACCGTTATGAAGTCCGTCACGAATGACTTACTTCGAAATCGAGGATCCTAAGGAAGAAACGAGAAAATGCGACGATTCGATCGAAAATGAAATCTACGGAGACGAAACCACACAAGAGGAGAAAATTCACCAAACATATATTATATTATATTAAATCCAGATACATGAAAAGCAGTCGTTACACATTGCATTGCATTGCATCTCATGTTGCATCATTATGTATCATTATATCCATTGTGTGTGATGTGTTGCATATATGCAATGTATGCGGGTTGTGTGTTGTGCATTGTATGTATATTTATATGTTTGTGCCTTGTATGTGTATTTGTGTATGTGGTTTGTGTATTGTTGTGACAAGCCTTGTATGTGTAATTCATTGTTCTTTGATACAAGAGATGTGTATGGACATTATGACAGGTATGAGATATCACATTGAGATAAGACCATTGGTCGAAAGACATATAAATATTCGATAAGTTGATATGCGGCCATGTGCCAAATGAGGCAAGATAATGACATAACGGGGCTATGAGCCAAAATGATGCATGACATGAGAATCATTAGTAGTTAATTATTTCGGTTTATGTTTTCTTTTAATTAATTCATTTATTTAGATGTTGCACTAGTTGTCCGTATCCTCCCTTACTTAGTTGTGCACTTATCTTATTAGATAATGGTTGCTTTAAAAAACTTGCGTTATTATTATTATTATTCGTGCTGACCCTTTTCTTGCAGTAACTCGACATTGGACAGCAGGTACGATCCGCTTACTTGGCTATTCACTTTTCGCTAAATATTTAGTTTACAAGTCTTTTCCTTTAACTTGCCTTGTGGATTGATAACCCTAAAGCGATGCCCAAATCCAAGTTGGTTCCTACTGGGGCATGCGTTGACGTGCTCCTCCTTATTTTTCAGGTAGCGGGGGCAGTATGGTTGGTGGTGATTTGGAGTCAGGTCTCAGGGGTAGCATTTGGTGAGTGATGTAGCTTGCAGAGTGTCATGGTTGTCTTGGAGGTGGAGAGTGGCGGTGTATGTGTAGTGGTGCACTTGGACTATGTATGTAAATGAAAGTTGTTATATAAATTTGTTGTTGTTGTTCTATGTTTTTTATGAGTTGTTTGATATTTTAATGAAGCTGCATTTGTGTTATCCCAGCATGTGCGCAGTGGCCTGCCTATTCAGTTACTTCTTTCTCTATCTCTTTCCACTCTCTTCACCCTCACTCTTCAGGATACTTGGAAAAATGCCTGGTATTCTGGGGAACGGGGCGTGACAATTTCCAATTGGGCTTCGATGACGATGGCATCATCATGTGGCAGTTCGACCCCTCCAGGCCGCCGTCTGAGAATGAGATGGGGGCCGAGCTACTCTTCTCCTCTTTGACTCTTCACCTACACCAGTCATCATCACTTGACGAGCATATGCCTTCCTGGCCAACGATGACGCGCCCCCCAAGGATGGACCACCGCATATCATGTCTATGCGCATGACCGCCCTAGGCTGGCGAGGGGCGCTTTGCTCGGCGTTCTGGGGCTGGTCCAGCCGTTGCACTCCTGGGGGCGCTCTCTCCTCGCGCGCCTGTCTCATTCCCTCGATGAAGCCCTGGAGATGGCCCTCCTGGATCAGCCGCTCAATATCCATATTCAATGTAGAATACTCGTCGGTATCATGACCGTGGTCCCAGTGATACTGACAATATTTCTGCTGATCCCTCGTAGTCAGGGTCATCCTCCTCTCCTGCGGCGGGTCTCGGAGAAGTCCGGCTCTCATTGCCACGACCAATACTTTGCCCACGGGGGCGTTGAGCTGCGTGTACAGGGCATGTTGCCGCCCTTTGGACTTGCTCACCATAGGTGGGGCTCCCTGGGTGCGGCGAACCCTCGCGCTGGTCCAGGGCGGTCTAGAGGTCGGTGGCCTCCTTGGTCGCGCCTCTGGTTGCCGAGCTGGTCGTGCCCTCGAGGGTGGTCATCTTGCCTCGATCGACCGTCAGGCCGCCGATCATTGCGGGATACCCCAACTGGGGCAGCCACCTTCTTCACTCCGAGAGCGTCCTCACTAAGCATGAACCTCTCCGCCCAGGCGAAGAGTGCGTCTAGATCGGCGGGCAGATCTTGGAGGAGCGACTTAAGCAGGTTCCGATTGGTCAGCCCCTTCTTGAAGGCTGCCCTGGCGAGCTCGTCTCCACAGCTCGCCACGCTAAGCCTTTCATCCTGGAAGCGATGCAGGAACTTCTTGATCATTTCCCCGTCTTTTTGGACTATCGAGAACAGATAGTCCGCTGGCTTCTTCCTTCTGCGTCCTTCCCTGAACTGCTGGTAGAATTTGTGGGATAAGTCGTCGAAGAATTCGACGGAGCGGGTGGGTAGGCCGTTGTACCACTCGAGTGCCGATTTCTTTAAAGTCATCTGGAAGCCACGGCATAAGAGCGGATCATCCGCACCTTGAATTTTCATGGCCCCCCTGTACCGCTGTACAAGCTCGAGGGGGTCTCCTGCCCCTTCATATACTTCAAGCTGAGGAAGCTTGAATCTACGAGGGATCGGGGCCGCGGTTACCCGTCTGGCCAGGGGGTTCACCGCTTCTGGGTGGGGAGGTCGTGCGGGCGATTCTTGGGGATGCGCAGGTGATCTCCGTAGGTTGCCTTGGCCACCTCGTCTGCCACGCTCACTATCGGAGTCGCTCGACGAGCCGCCTCGGTGATTAGCAGCGTCCATTCCCCGCCTCGGGGGAGTCCTTCTTCGATCGCGACCTCGTCGCTGACGATCGTCACGTCTTGGGGCTGGGCGGGCCTTCTGGTGGGCATTCCCTCCGAGCGGCGATATATCCACCAGCGGCGGGCTACGGGTCTGCCATCGATTCGGAGGTGACGCCTCTGAGATCCTGCGGCTATCCTCCCGAAGCCTTTCTCGCGCGGCGATGATGAATCGCAGCTGTCGACGCCCGATTTCTTCATCGACCCGAATCTGCTCGACGTCGGCCTCCGCTTCGTCGTCAAGCTGCCTTGGCTGGACAGCAGCATCTTCCTCGAGTCGCCTCTGACGAACGGCCTCCATCTCTGCATCGAGGAGCCTTTGCTGGGTCATTATCTCTTCATTGAGCCCCCTCCGCCAGGCGGCTGCTTCTGCTTCGATCTGAGGGTGCAGGCTGCGCTTCACATTCAGGGGGTGTATGGGGGGACGGTGGACGTCCCGACCCCAGCCGTGCCCCAATCATTCATCATCTTCGTGAAGTCTTCAAAGCCTTGGTGAACAGCATGGGCCGAGGCATGAACAGCCTCCTCCGTCCCCTCAGGGGGAACGTTCGACAGGGGAGCCCCTCCGAGAGGACATGGCTCCTCCTCCATGGGTTGTTTGCCCCTATCAGGGCTAGGGTTGACCCGTGTTGTCACGCCCCGCTTCCCAAAAACGTGGAGGCGAAGCGTGAGAAGGTCCGCTCAGACTTGAAGCTACAAAGCTGCAAGTCCGATAAGCGTCAATCAAATTTAAAACTGCAGGTCCTTGCAACGCGAGCGAAACAAGATAATAATAATGAAATGAGACAAAAGAATAATCTCAGAATATCCATAAATATAAATTCCAACATCGCAGAAAAGCCACCAGGCTAAAAGAAAAAGAGACTAAAGGCCCAAACATGGCCAACAAAAGTACAAAGTACAAACGACGGTGCTACGCACCAATAACTAACAAAAGGCCTAAAACAAAATAAAGCTCAACAAAGACTCAAAGAATGGTCACCGGTGTCCACAAAATCCTCCTGTGCAATCATGGACTCAGTCTCAGCGCCAGCAACTACCTCGTCCGCTACAACTATCTCTGGCTCAGGGCCTAACATGTGACACCCAAAGAGAAAAGGGCACATGTCAGCAAGTCTGGAAGACTTGTGCAAGTGAAACTGAAAGTACAAGTAAAGCAACCTAGCAGTTCTAGCATGATGCGATGACATGGCAGTTAAAGTATGGGTGCAGCAGGTAAAGTAAAGTAAAGTAAAGTACGAGCATGGCGTGGCATGGATGACAAGTATTACATGAATCATTCACAAGACAAGTACAAGACAAGAAAAGTAAGCACCTCGTGCACAGAGATTCCGTCTTTTGGCTAGAGGGCGGATCAGGCCACTCCTAAGCTCAAGTAACCGTTTATCCCTACCCCTCCACGTGTATCGGGCATTGGTTTCTAGCCAACACATGAGGCCCGCTTCTGGACCACGAGCCAGGAAGTGTTTTAAACAAGTATGGCCTAGGGGTGCACCTAGCCAGAAACAAGTAGTACGAGTACAAGTATTGTAGCGTGTGCTACGAATGCAACAATCAACTTGGATGACATGTAGATGCAATGCATGGCAGTTAAAAGTGCGTACAGATAAGAAAAGTAAACGTGACAGTTTAGTATGCATGAATGACAGTTTAATGGTTGGATCTAGCTTCGTTGTCAAGCTAGATCAATTAGGTGACGGATCTAGTTTCGTTGTCAAACTAGATCAAGTAGGCGTCTAGCCAGCTATTATTTCACTGACTAGTCTCTTTTACGCTGAAAACAAGGAAGTGGCCTAAAAACATGGCCCTACACAAGAGTTGGCAAGTTTCACTTGCCTGCAAGCACGTCGTCTGAGCACACCGTCCAATGAGTCCAAAATCACAATTATCCTACGTGCACAAGTCCACCGGCCTAAAGTCCATATTATTAATCTTGATTAGTGAATTTAAAACATTTAAAAATACTTTGAAAATACCGATTTTAGTCTTGATTAGCATGCATTGGGTTGGGGGTCCTAGGGGTGCAAAGCGTTACCTCAACACGACGCGAAAGCTACACCGGTGTCGGGTAGCGACGCCGGGGGTTGGAATAATAGAACGCGCTCCAAGTCCTGATTCCAATTTAGTTTCCTCGCTGGAAAGTTCAGAGCATCAACCCGGGCGACGATTCCAGATTCCAGAGCTAGCACGGGCGACGACGGGTTACGACGTGCGACGACGTCGTACGTGACGAATCCTTGAAGAGCAAGCACCTAGGTGGGGCCCACAGTAGTCCTAGGGACCTTTGGGGAACCCACAATAACTCTGGAGAACTTGGGGGGCCCACGGAGGCAAGCGGTGCGACGGGTGCGGGGTTGCGACGTTTGGCCATCGGTCGTACACAGCCAATGCGGGGAGATCCGTCGGTCGCTGCGAGAGAACGGGGCTGTGCAGCGTTTTGGGTCGGTCGCAGCAGCGGGGGCGGGGAGATCTCTCGGTCATGCGGGGTGCGGAGCGGGGCGACAAGCGGAGCGCTGTGCGGAGCGGGGCGACAAGGCGGATGCGGGCCAAGCGATCGGTCAGGTCGATGGAACGGAGCGGGGTGACAGCAGCGGTGCGGAGCGGCTTGGGTGCGGGTGGGGCGACCGGTCAGAGCGGGGGAACGGCGGTGTTTTCCTCGGTCGTGCGGCAGCTGAACGTCGCAACGTTGCGACGAATCGTCGCAACGTCCAATTTCAAGTTTGGAAGAGGCTAGGGCTAATTTCTTGCGAAAATAGGTCTTCCTAGGGGTTGCTTATATAGTATAGATGGGTTGACTTGGTCTAGGGCTAAATCTAATAGGATTAGAAGTTTAAAATAATTCAAAATTTAAAATTCAACTTCTCCAACTCACCCTAGGATTTGACTTGGTCCAAATGAGCTGGAAATTGGCTCAAAAATTCTTTAAAACGTTTTAAACTCAAATAAATTTTATTTGGCCGAAAATAATTTAAAAATTAA
Source organism: Scilla litardierei (assembly GCA_030789695.1). NCBI lineage: Eukaryota > Viridiplantae > Streptophyta > Magnoliopsida > Asparagales > Asparagaceae > Scilla > Scilla litardierei. The sequence continues at coordinate 8,119,425 of CM061137.1, read as the reverse complement.
TTATTAAAAATAATATAAAACTTGTTAAAAATATTAAAGTGGTCAAATGAACTCCAAAAATTATAAAATAAATATCGGGGTGATCGTGATGACGAATGTGAGCTAACTAAGAAGACGGATCTCAAATTCGACGTCGGACGACGAAACTAAAAATAGAAACATCTCCCGTCAAAAGTGAAAATCGTCACGTCTCATCGAATAAGTGTAAATTGTGGGAAAACGACTCGAGAAACGTCGTTCCAAAATAGTGCCACTATTTAATATTCTCAGAGACGTTCACAACGGCATATCATACAAAAGTGTTCACAGACGAACAACGTCTAAAACAAACACGTGCACGGCCAAAGCACGTGCACGAACAACGTACGACGAAAAGTGGTCGTTACATCCTCCCCAACTTAGAATAAAGTCCGTCCTCGGACTTTCTAATATAGCTAGTCGCTCTAGTATCTACCACATTCAAGTCGCATTATATTTCAAACCAAGTATAGTCATTACAAGTGCTTATATATGCACTAGGTAGTCAAACATTATTATTACCAACACGTATATATATACATTCACGTACGTATACACTTATACCTATTATAGTCCGTCAACTTCATACATGTATTTCAATCAGGTATATAAACATACATCCCTTATATAACTGCTACTACTTACCTAAACACAAAACAATATTTCAGATACTTATATAAAGATAGTTTCACGCTTAGCCAATACAATCATCGCTCTACCTATATGTAGCTACCTATGCACAAACATCAGGGGTATATTGCCCTCTAATAATCCTTAGTATACATCCAATACTAAGCACATCCACATAAGCAGTCACACCAAACCATTTTAAGTCAAAATTTACTATATCTAATATATATTCACTACTACCATATTTCACTCATTATATAGTCATACAAATGAATGCAATAATTTCATCGTATATTCACATCACATTCGGTCCTATAACTATATTTACGACACGCCACATATACCATAGTCATCCATACCTATAACTAAGCACATACTTACCCGTGCATGGTGCACTCCCATACACGCTAACATTTCATTTACGCATACCAATCATACCATTATATTACTAGCACATCTATGCACCTAGTTTTAGCTAGTACACATACGTTCACATAATAAGTCCTTAGTAAATAACTATATCACAAGACCAGCACCTATAACTATATACTGGTGTAGCGACCCACAGTCATGTGCATAACTCCACCAGGCACAAACGCTCCTATCACTATACATACATCAAACGTTGCTATATTCAAACTACAACATACATTCAATATACTTAGAGTATACTCACTCAAGCTTGAGTGAGACTCAATACACACATCAGAATATTCTATACACGTAACACGGCATTCATACATATACCAATACCACTCCATTATATATATATATATTTGCATCTACCAATACAACCATATACATTCCATAGGTCAATCACACTTAATATTTAGTCAGATAACACTCACATAGTTAAATCAATTTATATACCATAATAATAACATTACCGACATCAGCACCCACATATTTATAATACCCTCTCTAGTACAAACATTCACCGTATAGCCACACATAAATAATGTATATATTCACACCATAGCCTACTACCTATAATTAGTATACTAACACATCCACACATACATAATTAAGATGTGCAATAGTCGTGTATACCTCACGGTATGCACGCATGCAACATCCCGAAAAGCAAGCAATACCAATCAAAATTATACTCCTACTACCATATGTATATCACCTATATACTCAGGCATCAAAACATAACTACTTATGTCTAAGCACAATACATACCTACATACGAGCACATACACATACGTGCTAATATATATGGGTCACTCAATAGGCCTACTTACTTAACTATACGTACACTTATTATTATCACTCCTAGTGTACACATAGCTTAACCAATCATTTTATTTCAACCATTACAAGTATCTCTAACTACATACACAACTAGGTACATGCACCACGACAACATCCCAAGGGTCCAAGGGCCTACTAACAAATTTGGGTTGACACAGTCATTGACGAGCACTAAAGCCTAAGCAACATAGAGAGAGGTCGAGGTCGAAAGCAAGACGAGGGAAGGATCGATAAGCACGAATTCGGATAGGACGATTACAAGGAGACAGCTTGGTTAGGTGGAACAGTGATTCGCTGGTGAATGTTTAGGTAGAGGAAATGGAGATGTAGTGATACTTATATAGGATAGAGGAAGGAAATGGCGTAAATAACATAAGCTAAAATACGTGGAGTTTGAAAACTGTCATACTTCAAAAGTTAAAATCCTCGTCTGTAAAGAAATATTTGGAGATCGATAAAACGAGTTGTTCAAAATAAGTTTGAGTCGAATATTTGTAATAAGAGAAAATGGTCTATTGGTTTAAAAAAGTCATTATAAAAGGAAGTAAAATCATTTACACGAATATTAAGGACGTGGCTTAGAAAATTTTATACGTCAGTAATTTAATACAATGTCGTCAAAATTTTTTTTTTTTGAAAGTCAAAGAATGAAATCAAGTAACGGAAGAATTTAAACTTATGTTAAATGCTTTCAAAACTTTTAGGCTATGGAAAATTTAAAATAATCAATATTGAAACTACTTTTAGAGAACCAGGGTTTGCCAAAAATGAGAAACTGATTTACACAAGGTTCTTAATATACGAGCACACCATGTCTGGTACGGATATAAAAATAATTGAAAGTATGTATGGTGCACGGAAAAATAATATTAACTTAGTAGTAGAATTATCGAAATCGATAGCAAAGCTTTAAAATCGAATCATGGAGGGTCTAAATCTAGAAGTGGTTATGAAATAGTAATTTTGCAAAAATCTGAAGTAGAGAAAACGACGAGCATAAAATCGACTTGCTGAAAGCTGAATTTCCACGTGACTTGAAAAGTATATGAATGGCATAATAAGAAAGGAAAATATATTTTCATAGGTACGAAAGTGTAGGCTGGGAAAATACTATAAGCTAGTATTCAAAATTTCGACAAATGTTTCAAGTCAACGAAGGAGTATGAAATGTATAAGATATATATATAAAAAATTTAGCAAATTTAAACTTAGGGAAAGAGGAAATCGAAAAATACTTTCAGAAGATTCAAGACTTGTAACGAAGAGGTTCGAAAATTGATGACGATCGTCAAGAGGCGATCTCGTGGATCGGGGCAATGAAATTGGTCGGATGATCAAAACATACATACGCCTAGGATATGAATCAGGAGAGTCAACGGGGAAAACTCCTACGGTCAACCAACTAAAGATTAAGAACTAAGCGCTAAGACTTTCTAAGGAGCTAGACGGAAACGAAATGCGTTCAGCTTGGTCCGAAATCGTTGAACCCAAGCGAACGACTGAAAGAAATTCTAGAAGTCTAATATGGTCAGAGTTAGACAGGAACCACTAAGGTAACTCCTACAACGATTAAATCAGTTGCTAGCAGGGAGCCTAACTAACAATCAGGGCCTCTATCTAGCAAACACCGACGTCTAACTAAGTCTTCTTACCACCTAGGGGCATAAGAAAACGACTCGACTCAGGGCTTATGACTCGGATGTTGCAATTTATTTAATGGACATTCTGTTATTATCGTTGTTCCGTTAATTCGCAATCGCAAGACTCGACCTGCATGGGCCACCAACAAAACCTGTCACGCCCCGCTTCCCAAAAACGTGGAGGCGAAGCGTGAGAAGGTCCGCTCAAACTTGAAGCTACAAAGCTGCAAGTCCGATAAGCGTCAATCAAATTTAAAACTGTAGGTCCTTGCAACGCGAGCGAAACAAGATAATAATAATGAAATGAGACAAAAGAATAATCTCAGAATATCCATAAATATAAATTCCAACATCGCAGAAAAGCCACCAGGCTAAAAGAAAAAGAGACTAAAGGCCCAAACATGGCCAACAAAAGTACAAAGTACAAACGACGGTGCTACGCACCAATAACTAACAAAAGGCCTAAAACAAAATAAAGCTCAACAAAGACTCAAAGAATGGTCACCGGTGTCCACAAAATCCTCCTGTGCAATCATGGACTCAGTCTCAGCGCCAGCAACTACCTCGTCCGCTACAACTATCTCTGGCTCAGGGTCTAACATGTGACACCCAAAGAGAAAAGGGCACATGTCAGCAAGTCTGGAAGACTTGTGCAAGTGAAACTGAAAGTACAAGTAAAGCAACCTAGCAGTTCTAGCATGATGCGATGACATGGCAGTTAAAGTATGGGTGCAGCAGGTAAAGTAAAGTAAAGTAAAGTACGAGCATGGCGTGGCATGGATGACAAGTATTACATGAATCATTCACAAGACAAGTACAAGACAAGAAAAGTAAGCACCTCGTGCACAGAGATTCCGTCTTTTGGCTAGAGGGCGGATCAGGCCACTCCTAAGCTCAAGTAACCGTTTATCCCTACCCCTCCACGTGTATCGGGCATTGGTTTCTAGCCAACACATGAGGCCCGCTTCTGGACCACGAGCCAGGAAGTGTTTTAAACAAGTATGGCCTAGGGGTGCACCTAGCCAGAAACAAGTAGTACGAGTACAAGTATTGTAGCGTGTGCTACGAATGCAACAATCAACTTGGATGACATGTAGATGCAATGCATGGCAGTTAAAAGTGCGTACAGATAAGAAAAGTAAACGTGACAGTTTAGTATGCATGAATGACAGTTTAATGGTTGGATCTAGCTTCGTTGTCAAGCTAGATCAATTAGGTGACGGATCTAGTTTCGTTGTCAAACTAGATCAAGTAGGCGTCTAGCCAGCTATTATTTCACTGACTAGTCTCTTTTACGCTGAAAACAAGGAAGTGGCCTAAAAACATGGCCCTACACAAGAGTTGGCAAGTTTCACTTGCCTGCAAGCACGTCGTCTGAGCACACCGTCCAATGAGTCCAAAATCACAATTATCCTACGTGCACAAGTCCACCGGCCTAAAGTCCATATTATTAATCTTGATTAGTGAATTTAAAACATTTAAAAATACTTTGAAAATACCGATTTTAGTCTTGATTAGCATGCATTGGGTTGGGGGTCCTAGGGGTGCAAAGCGTTACCTCAACACGACGCGAAAGCTACACCGGCGTCGGGTAGCGACGCCGGGGGTTGGAATAATAGAACGCGCTCCAAGTCCTGATTCCAATTTAGTTTCCTCGCTGGAAAGTTCAGAGCATCAACCCGGGCGACGATTCCAGATTCCAGAGCTAGCACGGGCGACGACGGGTTACGACGTGCGACGACGTCGTACGCGACGAATCCTTGAAGAGCAAGCACCTAGGTGGGGCCCACAATAGTCCTAGGGACCTTTGGGGAACCCACAATAACTCTGGAGAACTTGGGGGGCCCACGGAGGCAAGCGGTGCGACGGGTGCGGGGTTGCGACGTTTGGCCATCGGTCGTACACAGCCAATGCGGGGAGATCCGTCGGTCGCTGCGAGAGAACGGGGCTGTGCAGCGTTTTGGGTCGGTCGCAGCAGCAGGGGCGGGGAGATCTCTCGGTCATGCGGGGTGCGGAGCGGGGCGACAAGGCGGATGCGGGCCAAGCGATCGGTCAGGTCGATGGAACGGAGCGGGGTGACAGCAGCGGTGCGGAGCGGCTTGGGTGCGGGCGGGGTGACCGGTCAGAGCGGGGGAACGGCGGTGTTTTCCTCGGTCGTGCGGCAGCTGAACGTCGCAACGTTGCGACGAATCGTCGCAACGTCCAATTTCAAGTTTGGAAGAGTCTAGGGCTAATTTCTTGCGAAAATAGGTCTTCCTAGGGGTTGCTTATATAGTATAGATGGGTTGACTTGGTCTAGGGCTAAATCTAATAGGATTAGAAGTTTAAAATAATTCAAAATTTGAAATTCAACTTCTCCAACTCACCCTAGGATTTGACTTGGTCCAAATGAGCTGGAAATTGGCTCAAAAATTCTTTAAAACGTTTTAAACTCAAATAAATTTTATTTGGCCGAAAATAATTTAAAAATTAATTATTAAAAATAATATAAAACTTGTTAAAAATATTAAAGTGGTCAAATGAACTCCAAAAATTATAAAATAAATATCGGGGTGATCGTGATGACGAATGTGAGCTAACTAAGAAGACGGATCTCAAATTCGACGTCTGACGACGAAACTAAAAATAGAAACATCTCCCGTCAAAAGTGAAAATCGTCACGTCTCATCGAATAAGTGTAAATTGTGGGAAAACGACTCGAGAAACGTCGTTCCAAAATAGTGCCACTATTTAATATTCTCAGAGACGTTCACAACGGCATATCATACAAAAGTGTTCACAGACGAACAACGTCTAAAACAAACACGTGCACGGCCAAAGCACGTGCACGAACAACGTACGACGAAAAGTGGTCGTTACACGTGTGGGGGTTGACATGAGTGTGACCCTAAGTTCCCACAGACGGCGCCAACTGTTGCAGGGTTGGATCGCTACAATAAATTTGTATAGAGTAGGGAACCAAGGGCACGATGGTTACACGTTTGTGGGGGTGATGGCGATGCTAACTTCCATCTGAGGGCAGTTTGAGGATGAGGATCTCGAGGTCGCCCGTCAAGAGGAGCTGGGCGCCTGAGGTTGGATTGAAGGAAGCTTGATCATTGGTGAAGAAGGGCACAGGTCGCTCGTCCGGTGGCCGCAAGGGCGAACTTCCTACAAGAGGAGCAACCTGTCAGAAAGGCCGGGTCGGCTTTCAGCCCGCATCCCATCCGATGCTTAAGTCAGTAGATGACTGAAGAAGAGATGTCGGACACGAAGAGCGATCTACGTGGAAGATCGGCGCTTGCGTGGCGGACTAGTATGAAGGTGTGAAGGATATTAGATGTGTTGAGAGTTTCTTACAGATATGCAAAAACCCAACCCCTCTCTCCTTGGAGGAGAGGGGGTATTTATAGGCTACTGGAGTCGGTTGCTTTTGCTGAGCTGACGGTGTCAGGATGTCAGGGATCCGACCGTTGGCGTCAGGGCCGAACGCATCAGGCGTGCTTTTGTCAGACGGTCAGAGCCGTAAATGTCAGGTGGCGCTTTTGTCAGGCTGTCTGGCGGCGAAACAGCCATGCGCGCTTTCGGCAGGTGGTCAAGCGACGAAGCGGCCATGTGCGCTTTTGTCAGGCTGGTCCGTAGTGGAACTGCTAGTGGCGTGTCGTCTTCCTCCTTGGGCGAACTGGTGTGTGAGCGGCGTCTGGGCGAGCTTCCTGTGGGGCGAGATGCTCTGGGTGCAAACCACTCTGGGGCGAGCTGGCGTGGATTTATATGATCCGCTGGAGGACTCTCCTGATATCGAGGGCGAGCTTGTCGTTCCTCTAGGCGTGCTTCCTTAGACCTTGGCGAGCTTTAGCAAACTAGGCTTCCCGAGGGAGATTTGGCGGGTCAAGACTCTGGCCTTGAACAAGTGGGTCTAGATCACATGGGCCGATCTTGATGTCGTAACAAAATGACATGGATCTTAAATGTTAAAGAGAAAAAAGTTTTAATGAAACACCTGTAAATTTTCAATGGTAAACGTGTAAATAAGTGGTATTTCAACCGGGCAATTTGGTATGTTTACATACCAATTCCCAAAATTTTATCATGTCACATGATACCCCGTTGAGTACGCGATGCGACTTGACACCATCAAATAATCAAAGACAACTTTCATTCATTTATTCCGAATCCTTTATAAAAAAATTGAAATACAATTTCAAACAAGCGAGCGTGACGGCGTCGGCCGCGCCCCTACAGAGATCGCTTGTAGAGGCCGAGCACCGCGAGCACGACGAGCAACAGGTAGGCCACGGAGGCGAGCATGGAGAGGACGATGGAGGCGGCCAGGTGAGCGCAGAAGGAGCCGAACACGTGGCATACCTTCCCCCACATCAGGTTGTCGTTGCCCTTCTCGGCGATCGCGCTGACCGCCGCCGCCGCGCTGTTGCACGAGAACAGCAGCGCCGTGAGCACCAGGTCGGCGATGGCGAAGGGGAAGTCGATGGCGTCCGCGCTCGCCCTCTTCAGGACGGCGATCGCGAGGGAGAACGTTGAGTACAGGAACGCCACCACGTTGATCACAATGAAGTACACGAGCGCCGACGATTTGCCGGCCTTGAGCTCGTAGTTCACGAACACCGTGCCGGCGTCTATGGTGCTGGTCTGGTTCGCGGTCCCCATCACGATCGCCGCAATGAACGTGAGGACCACGGCCGACGCACGGAGCGCGAAGCCCGACAGCCGAATGGATCTCGGCGGCCATGCCGGGGGCGGCGGCGGGGCCGCGTAACCTCGGCCCGCATGCCCCTGGCTGAATTGAGGCTCCATTAGATGCGCTTGTGGGAGAGAGTGAGAATGAGGGATGCTTGGTTCTTTGGTGAAGAGAGATTGAGAAGATTCAGGCTATATATAGGCGAGGTGAGCGCGAGAGTCAACGCGGACATGGCAAGTTGATGGTCAAAGTCAACGTGGAGGGTTCATCCGTTCATGGGTGGAAGTTTCTTAGGGTTCGGATGGTCAACGGAAAAACGCCTGTAAAGAGCGGAAGGAATGGGTAAACGAATTTTTGCGGCTACTCAAACTCAAGATTGAACTCAATGTCGATCCAAAGATCGATGACTCGGTTCTGTTCTGGCTTATTGGGTTTGGATAAGTTACTAATTTATGGGATGTAGATCGAGTCAATTAATTATTGGTCAACTAGTTGTTCGGATTGAGCGGTTCATTTGCTTGTCATAAAGACCTCCTCACTTTTGTCAATTGTTCTCTTTACCGCCAGTTACATAGGGCTTGTTTCGGGGTGTTTTCTCATCACAGGTTGGTTGACTGGAGGGCCGGAGGTCAACGCGATCACGTGGGGCATGTACGAACTCCGGGAATGAAAAGCAGCTCGTTCAGCTTGGTGAAGAGCGTGCGGGTCCGAGCGTCGGCGTGCCGAGGGGAGTCCTCGACCAAGCGACGACCTCCATGCTGGTGGAGATGAACGGGCTCGGGGGCGAACGTATTCGGCTCCGGGCTGATTGGGCGCCGAATGGTAGCTTCGGCGCAACTGGATCACCTTGTCCTGAACAGATGAGAAAGCTCGTTAGGTGGGGTCGGACCTTGGTTCCAACCAAGTCCTCTCTGATGCCTAAGTCAGAACGGATCTGAAGGATGCTCGGTGTGATCGGTATGGCTCGCCGAGGCCGATATGCAATTCCCCGGGCCGAGGTGGGAGATAAGGTCGTTCAGGAAGAATACCTCGGAGTTTGGTATCCAAAAAGAGATCCGTTTACACGTTGTTCTTCGAGTTGCTTTATTGGAGTCTTCCCGGCCACGTCCCCTCGACGTCCCCCTATTTCGCCTCCAGTATCTGTCACTTGGATGATGCCTTCATGGGTCATGAAGGTGGGCGCAATGTGGCTCCTTAATGGTGATTAAGTGGTTAACTCCCGTCGAGGCCTCGTTCTACCCAGGCCCGTAGATTCGCGACACGTGCTTGGCCCATTCAGTCTTGGCCCATTTCGGGAGGGTCGTATCAATTGCCCCCATCGCTCGGGCCGTTCGGATTCTGACGGTTCGGTCCGGGAATGTGATCCGTATGGAGTTGACAGGAGTGTCAGTCGAGGCAGTGCATTAAATGAGGGCTATCATAACGCTGCCAGGTTGGAATTCTCCCGCCCCTGAGAGCGGAATTCGAAGTGTTGCCCCTCGCGGGATGCCAACGCGTGTGCACAAGTGGACAGCTTGCGAGGGAGCGGAGGGTTTTGGGGGAGAGGTATAAAGGTAGGCGGTTACCTTATGGGTGAAGGCTCTGCCCTTTCAACGATGTCTTCTCCCTCCTCGTCCTCCACCCTGCCACAGATTTTCTCTATGCTACATCATGTGTCCATCGTCATCTTCCTCTTCTGCCTCTGGGGCAGGTCAGTCGACCGCTGCCATCGCACCCATTCTGCCCCTAGGATCGGTCACCGAGATATGCCGTCATGGGGGTGGCCTTTCTACGGTGCCTTCTGAGGTGATGGGTGGCCGTCGGTGGTTTGCGCTAGCTCGATTGGGCCGATGCACTCCAAATACATCCTTCCCCCATATTACGCCCGAGGCCCTGAGAAGGACGAGAGGGTCTGCTTCCCAGGCAATTGCGAAGTCGGGGTGTACGAACAGAGCTTCAGGTTCGGGATGCAATTCCCTCTCCATCACTTCGTCGACGTGTTCCTGAGGGCTTACGGGCTTGCCATATGCCAGTTCTGCCACAACGCTGTAGGGTCTTTGGGGGGTTCATCGTGCTCTGTTTACTCAATGGGATAGAGCCGACCCTTCGCCTTTTCGCCCATTTCTTCCGTAAGAGCCATTATAAGTCGGGTGTCTAGCTTTACATCAGCGCTCTTCCAAAGAAGAGCCTGGTGCTGGGGCTGCCAACCTCCGTAAAGCATTGGAAGGGGGAGTATGTCTTCGTGGGATTCCCTGCATAGGTGAATTTTTCGGTTCGCTGGGGGACACAAGCTCGCTGACCCTTGAGTTATGGGGTCTCACCGATGTAGATACCAAGGTGGTCGACACCTTATTGCTTGTCCATGTCGCCAACTGAAAGATCGATGCCCTCTTCTCGGATCACGTCCTGAGGAAGACCGTGTGGCCCGGCGGTGAGTTCTTCTAAAACCCTGGGGCATAGTCGGGAGAGTTTATAGGACGGGTCCCATTCAAGTAAGATCGTCTCTTTAACTCGTCCTTTTTGCTGGCGGGTTCGGCCATGGCTCTTCTCCGTCCTCCGTTCCGGTCTCCGTGCCAGATCCTAGTCCTCGGAGGAGGGATCATGTTTTGGAGGTTCAAAAGAAGCCGCACGATGGGTCTTACGGAGGTGGTGTGAAGCAGATAGGGGAACAGGTGCCGTTGGTTCAGGGAGGGGGCGAGCGGAAGAAAACCCGGGCTCTCGTTGCTGTCGGGGACACTCCCCTCCTCGATGCTCCCGCACCTCTTGCTCAATCTCGCCAAAGGAATGATAAGTGGCTTTAGGGCAGCCCCTCGGCTTCCCGCTCTGGGCCACTCCCGGAGGACTATGAGCGGTCCTTCGGTGCTTTTAAGTCGGTCGAGGCAGACCTACCGCGGTCGGGGGAGGGGTTCCTCGGTCCTCGCTTCCCTATGGGACCGAAGGAGTCTGTCTTCTTGGACTGCGGGGTCGCGGCTTGGCTGGCTGAGAACTCTAGTCTGCCTTGGGATCAATCCGTGCTAGATGGAGTGAGAGGAGATAGGCTTGCGGCATTTGTGATACATGTTGGCCAGCAAGTAAGGTCTCATGTGGCGGTGCCTGACTCAAAATAGTGTGAGCTAATACTCCCAAGCGTAGGAGATCGTGCAAGCAGTATCTAGAGAGACCAGGTATCGTATCCACGGGACAACTGACCTGCAAAACCACGAATTTCAGTTTATAAAGAGTACTTGTATGACGAGAAACAACCACCTTTCGAAGGCGAAATAATCGTGTAAGGGTTTTTAATACGAAAAAGAAATCCTACGATAACTACGGGGAAGGCGATCTTTGGGTATCAATATGTAGAGTATGTGTTGGTTGTGATTTCGTTAGGGTCTATAAAATCAATGATTATTAATATCTTTTCTATAACTCAACGTTTCACCCCGCAAGGGTATGAGAACGTCAAAAATATAACGATAAACGAACATCGAAAAGTGCCTTAAGTTTCGAATAAGGTACTAGTTTCATGAGGAAAATAAGCTTATGTGCCCGCAAGGGTCACGGTAATGTCCGCAAGGATCACGCCACGAATAAGTCTGCAAAGATCATATTCGATCCAAGTACACCAACAACGATAATACTTGAACAATACGTGTAGAAACTAGCAAAATACGCGATATAACATACAAATTAGGGCGAAAAGATATTAAAATCAGAGATTTCAGAGTTCTAACTACATCACAACCAGCACATGAGTGTATTAGCCACGCATGGAGAGAAGAGAAACAATATTCATAGCCAAATATATCATCAATGCTCAAAATACGAGCTAAATACGCAAAATACAAGGGTAAAGTTTAGAATTTTATCACCAAATCTCTGCAATTGGACCCCAAACTCCTTCAGATGATAGATCTAGCCCCTCTCTACAGGGACTCCAAATTTCACTGCCAAATACGGCTCTTAGAGCCCCAAATATGCCAGAATACGAAACCCTAGGCCAAAATACGCTTATATAGAGAGTATTGCGGGGTTTAGTTGTTTAACGGGATCGAAACCCACTTAGAAATCGAACCAAACCCGCGTCAAACTCCCGCTGCAATTTGTAGCCGTAGATCGCAGGTGTGATCTGCCGTGGACGTGCCACGTGGCCAATGCAATCGGATCTCGCCCGCTTCCAAAGCTCGCATCCGCTCTTTGTATTCGAGTTCAGCTCGGACCACTGCTGGCCGTTGGATGTAGGATCGTGCGGCCCTCGACTCGCCACGTCCCCCAAGGAACCACCCACTCTCTATCTGCATATATTTCCTTCGGACCATTGGATCGAGATCCAACAGCCACGTATTTGCCGCGTCGCCCGCTGGATTGGGCTGTCATCAGCCGTTCGATGATCATCGTGCGACTGTCGTTTGGCCGCGTCGCCTTTCTTTGGAAGCCGCTCGATTGAGTTGGAATCGATGGATGAGCGCCATGTGTCCAGTGCTGGTATAATGCGGCATATATACGCCGTATTTCACACGTATTTCGGCCGTATTTCCTCATTAAATTGGTATTTTGCATACAAAAATTCATAGAAATTAGCACAGATCTCAAAAATGCAAATAAATAGTCGTTGGAATCGTGAGATCGAGATCTAGCCATGAAAAATATAATAAGTGCAGAAATACTCGGTATATTGTTGTTTTGTGTATAAAATAGGAGTTTGCTCTAATAAATGATGGTATTCCAAATACGATTGTATTATAGACCAATTAAGTATCATATACATGCTAGTTAAGGGGTTACTTATGCAATATTCACCTCGAACTAGGCGACGCACTTCATCCTTTGTAGGTGACTCTGATTTGTGATTTTCTTTTGGCGTAGTTGTCCTCGGTCGGCCTTCGATGAGGCGTCAATTCGTGGCGCTTGCAGACGCAGGGGCAAGCCTCGCCAAGAAGACGATAGTGGGTGAGGGTGTCGACGAGGCAGCCCTGGAGGTCGAGGCGAGTGTGAGGTCGTTGGAGACCCGTATTTTCGAGTTCTCGACCGACCTGGAGAGGTCTGACGTGGAGAGGGCTTTGGCACTGGCCGCGAGAACGAAGGCCGAGGAGAGGATCACCGAGCTGGGGAAGGCCGCCGAAATAAGAGAATTTAGGGGTCCGGCAGAGTGGACCAAGGTCAAGGAGCTCGATGAGCTGCTAGGGTTGGGGGAAGATAGGGAGCACGTTCTCTTGGCCAAGCATGACAAAAACTCTCGGGAGAGCGAGAAGGAGAGGACGGGACACCTGCGCCAGATTGCCACCCACGAGGCCCGAATCAATGAGCTAGAGGCGGTGGACCCTGCGCTGATCGGCAAGGAGGCAGTGGATGAGTATGCCACGACCTTCGTTGCTGTAGGGATGTATGAGGCCTTTGAAAGGGGGTTTGTCCGTTGCCGGAGCGAAATCCAGCGAAGATTCCCACATTCAAGAATTTCGTTTGAGGAGCTCCAGATGAATTCCGAGGGTGAGGAGGAGGTTGATGTCAACTGTCCTGCAGGTGTTGATCAGCCGGAGGGTGCTTTTACGGCTGCCTCGGCTGTCCAGGAGGGAACAAAGGCCCAGCCCGTTTATGTAGCTTTTCCTCTTTTTGTTTGTCATTTTGTACATGACCTTTGGCATTTCGTCGAGGTTTCTATAATATACAAGTTTACGCCCATGAGTTTGTTTGAAAAAACCAAAACCCCTTTTGGTGTTTGTGGTGATATGCCCCTTTCTGCCATCCTGGTTGTGATGTTTGAGCAGCTGGGCTTGGGGGAATCGTTTCGACTGGTTTGATGATCGGTCCGTTGGGAAGCTTGGGGAGCTGCCCCCAGCTTCACGGTCAATCGGGTCGTTGGGCCAGCTGGGGAAGCTGCCCTAGGCTTACCGTCAAACAAGCGATCAACCTGATGGGAGAGTTTCCCCCAGCCTTACGGTCGAACAGGTGATCGCCCTGCTGGGGAAGCTGCCCCAGGCTTACGGTCGAACGGGCGATCGACCTGATGGGGGAGTTTCCCCCAGCCTTACGGTCGAACGGGTGATCGGCCTACTGGGGTAGTTGCCCCGAGGCTTACGGTCGAATGGGTGATCGGCCTGCTGGGGGATTTGCTCCTGCCATACGGCCAAACGGGTGATCGGCCTGCTGGAGGAGTTGGCCCCAGCCTTACAGTCGAACGGGTGATCAGCCTGCTGGGGGAGTTGCCCCAACCTTACGGCCAAATGGGTGATCGGCCTGTTGGAGTAGTTGCCCCAGCCTTACGGTCGAATGGGTCGGTCGACCAGCTGGGGGAGCTACCCCCAGTATTACGGTCGATCGACTGATCGACCTGCTGGGCGAGTTGCCCTAGCCTTATAGTCGAGCAAGTGATCGGCCTGCTGGGAGAGTTGCTCCCAGCCTTACGGTCAATCGACTGATCGACCTCCTAGGGGAGTCGCCCCAGCCTTACGATCGAACAGGCGCCAGTCTGGTAGGGGAGTTACCCCAGCCTTACGGTCGAGCGGCTGATCGACCTGCTAGGGGAGTTGCCCCAGCCTTATGATCGATCGAATGATTGGCCTGCCAGGGGAGTTACCCCCAGCTTGACCTATGGTCCGAGAGACGGCTGGATGCAGAGAGAGCTCTTCATTCAAGATTGTTTTCTCTTTTCTGTACATTCATCTAGATTGGGGGGCGTTATATACATTCACTGGTAGTACTTGCGCAGGTGCTCTGCATTCCAGGTGTGAGTCAGCGCCTTCCCTCCTAGAGTAGAGAGTCGGTATGTGGCAAGACCGAGGACCTCAGTGACCTTATAGGGCCCTTCCCATTTAACAGCAAGCTTCCCTTTGCGAGCAACCTCCGGGTTAAAGATTGCTTTCCTGAGGACCAGATCTCCCTGGTGAAAACTTCTTCCTTTGACACGGGAGTTGTAGTAGCGGGCCACCCGCTGTTTTTTCAGGCGATCGAGGCCAGGGCTTGGCCTCGTCGTTCGTCCATGAGCTCTTGGTTGAGCTCCAAGCCTTCCGAGTTTCTTGCTTCGTCGAAATGC
Organism: Scilla litardierei; assembly: GCA_030789695.1. Taxonomy (NCBI): domain Eukaryota; kingdom Viridiplantae; phylum Streptophyta; class Magnoliopsida; order Asparagales; family Asparagaceae; genus Scilla; species Scilla litardierei. The sequence goes on along the minus strand of CM061137.1, from coordinate 8,104,217 downwards.
ATGAGGCAGAGGGACTCCTCACCCACCTCAACGGGTACAACTACTTCGACGCCGTAGGCGAGCATGAAGGGGGTCTCTCCCGTGGCTTCCTTATGGGTTGTCTGGTATAACCAGAGTATCTCGGGAAGTTCCTCTGGTCATTTTCCATGTGCTTTCCTCACTTTCTTGTGAAGTGATTCGATGATGCATTTGTTATCAGCTTCGGCCATCCCATTAGTCTAGGGTGTGCTACAGAGGCAAACAAAAGCTTGATCTTCCACTGTGCACAAAAATCTTTGAACCCCGCAGAATCGAACTGCTTCCCGTTGTCAGTGACGATGGATCGAGGTATCCCGAATCAGGAGATGATGGAGTTCCACATGAAGCTCTTCACCTTCTTCCAGGGAATGGTGGCCAGCGGCTCGGCCACTATCCATTTGGTGAAATAGTCTACTGCCATAATAAGGAATTTCCTCTGTCCTTTCCCGAAGGCGAAGGGACTGAGGATGTCCAACCCCCACTTGGCGAAGGGGATGTGGCTGATTATCGGGACGAGTTCCGCTGGGGGTGACAAGCCAAGCTTGGCGAACCGTTGGCATTCCGGGCACTTTTGAACGTACTCGGTTGAGTCATTGACCAAGGTCAGCCAGTAGTGTCCTTGCCTTAAGATTTTCATGCCGCCCTTCTTGCCACCGTGGTGGTTTTCGCAGAACCCTTTGTGGACCTCCTGGATGACGTAGTCTGCTTTCTGCGGTCCGATGCACTTGAGATAGGGATGACATCGGTTTTCGTCCAGCGCCTTCTGTATAGCACTCCCTCGTGGAGTACGTACCGGAGGGATTTTTGCTCCAGCATCTGACGCTCTTCTTGGTCCGTTGGGACTTCACCAACGGACAGGTACTTGCATGATTGGGTCCATCCAGGTGGGCTCTGCATCGATGATCATCGGCTCTTTTTCCTCCGTACTGGGGGTTTGGAGGCTCTCCACGTAGATGGCACGACCCAACTCCTTAAGAGAAGAGGAATCCAACTTTGACAAAGCGTCTGCACGGTTTTCGACCGTAGCAGGTGGAGGGTCTCGACGTGTTTGAACCTGGATAGCTCGGTCTTGGCCGAGGCTAGGTAACATTGCATCACCTCTTCTCGAGCCACATAATCTCCTTACTACTGGTTGATGATGAGTTTGGAATCGCTAAGGAGGCGTACGGAGTCCGCCCCCAGTGCACGGGCTAGCTTCAGGCCATTAATGACGGCCTCGTACTCAGCCACGTTGTTGGTGGCCGGAAATTCGAATCAGAGTGCATACTCGATGGTGTTCCCGTTTGGGGACCGTATGACGATGCCGGCCCTGCTCCCTGCTTGGATCGTTGAACCATCTACGTGAACCACCCTTGCATCTTTGTCCCCTGATTGGTCGACGAGAACGACGTCAGCCAATACGAAAGACAAAGGTTGAGGCGTTACCATGTTCGGGCTCGTCTCCTCGAGGGGAGCTCCTCTGTTAACGGTACATTCGACGATGAAGTTTGCCAGTGTCTGCCCCTTGATGGCTATTCGCGACTTATATCTGAGGTTGAAATCGCTCAGCTCTACCCCCCAATTCAATATCCTCTCCATCCGATTGAACCTCTTAAGGTTTTGCTCGAGTTGGGAGTCGGTAGGACCATGATCTTGTGGGCTTGGAAGGAGGGGCGGAGTCATCGCGCCGAGAGCACCAGGGTGTAGGTCAGTTTCTCCATGTGGTTGTATCGCTCCTCTGCATCTCTTAGGATCTTGTTAGTATAGTACACTGGTTTTTGCACCCCATTGTCTTCCCTGATTAGCACCGAGCTCACCGCTTCTCCGGTAATGGCTAAATAAAGGCTCAGCGGTTCTCTTTCCATAGGTTTGGAGAGGAGTGGGGGACTGCAGAGATATTCCTTCAACTTGACGAATGCTCGGACGCAGCTCTCGTCCCAGTCCACGTCCTTCTTCTTCTCGACAGGCTCGACGAGGGCCTTTCTCAGGGTCCTGAAGAAGGGGAGAGAGATCTCTGTGGATTTGGATAGGAAGCGTCCTAGGATAGCGATCCGCCCATTCAGCTTTTGCAGCTCCTTGATCGTCGCCGGCTCCCTCATATTGACCGGAGCCTCGATCTTATCAGGGTTAACTTCAATGCCACGGTTGGTGATTATGAAGCACATGAATTTCCCAGACCTCACCCTAAACATACACTTCGTGGGAATGAGTCTAATGTTGTGCTTCAATAACTGCTCGAAAGTCTATCGGAGGTCGGCGATATGGTCGGCAGGGTCCCTGGACTTGACTAGCATGTCGTCCACGTAGACCTCGATGTTCCTTCCTATCTGGAAACTGAAAACCTTGTTGACCATCCTTTGATAGGTCGCCCCCGCATTCTTCAGATAGAAGGACATCTTCTTGTAGCAAAAGGTCCCCCGTCGGTGATAAATGACGTCTTCTCCTCGTCCTCCGGGTCCATTTAAACCTGGTTGACCCAGAATAAGCGTCTATGAAGCTGAGCATCTCGTAGCCCAAGGTGTTGTCCACAAGATGGTCAATGTGGGATAGCAGGTAGCTGTCTTTGGGATATGCCATGTTGAGATCGGAGAAGTCCACACACATTTTCCACTTGTTGTTAGACTTCTTCACCATCACGACGTTGGCCATCCATTTTGGGTACTAGACTTTCCGAAGGAAGCTTGCTTCGAGCAGGCGCTCCACTTCCTCGGATACGGCCCTCATTTTCTCGCCACCTAAGTTTCTCTTCTTCTGCCTGGCCGGCTTAAAATTGGGGTCAGAGCGTAACTGGTGGGTGATTACTTGGGGGTCCACGCCCAGTATGTCGTCAGACGAATAGGCGAAGATGTCCATGTTGGCCTCCAAGCATCCGATCAACTCGCCCCTAAAGGTCGGGTCGAGTTCTGATTCGATGGAGATGAACCTACCACTTATGTCTGTGACGAAAATGAGTTCTGGCTCTTCCACGGGAGCGGGGCTTGAGTTACCCGGATCGTTTCTTTGGTCGAGAAGGTCCATCGGGTTGCACCGCTTCACGTCGTGCTCCTCGTCGATCAGCTGGTAGCAGATCTTAGGCTTTGCCTTGTCGGCTCTAATCTCTCCGATTCCTCTCGGGGTCCGGAATTTGACCATTTTGTGGAGGGTTGAGACCACGGCCCCGGTCGCATTGAGGAGCGAATGACCGATGATCCCATTGTATGCTGGCCCGATCCTCAGGGCTACAAACTCTATTGTCAAATTGGTCGAGTTGGAAGGCTCCCCAAGTGTAACGGGGAGGCAGACTATCCCTACGATGGGTGTAGAGTGGCCCCTGAAGCCCACCACATGCACGGAGCAAGTCTACATGTCTTTAGCTCGCAGCCCCATCCTCTCCAAGGTTGACATGAATAGGATGTCGCATGAGCTTTCGGTGCCGACGAGCAGTCATCGGACCAAGGCGGTGTCAATAATGGCCGAGACAACTAGTGTTTCATCGTGCGGCGGCTTCATCTCCTTCAGGTCCTCTTCAGAGAAGTAGATGGGCTTGGGGTAGCCCTTGGTTCCTTCACGATCTATCTCCATTGGCTCTGCCCGCAGTGTACCCGGCTCTCGGGCTCAGGATGGGCGTTGGGTAATCGCGGCTTTGCCCAGGCGATCGTTGATTGGCCCTGACGTTAATGTTACGGCCGCCGTGCTCCTTGGGTATGGTTGTTTGACATGGTTTCTTCTTTGTTTCCCACAAATGGCGCCAGATGTTTCGGGATGTTTTCTCACCACAGGTTGGTTGACTGGAGGGCCGGAGGTCAACACGGGCACGTGGGGCACGTACGACCTCCGGGAACGGGAAGCAGCTCATTCAGCTTGGTGAAGAGCGTGCAGGTATGAGCGTCGACGTGCTGAGGGGAGTCCTCGGCTAAGCGATGACCTCCGTGCAGGTGGAGAGGCGAGCGTGTTTGGCTCCGGGCTGTTTGTGTGTCGAAGGGTAGCTTCGGTGCAACTGGACCACCTTGACCTGAACAGACGAGAAAACTCGTTAAGGGGGTCGAACCTTGGTTATGACCAAGTCACATCCGATGCATAAGTCAGAACGGATCTAAAGGATGCTCGGTGGGATCGGTATGGCTCGCGGAGAGGCCGATACGCGATTCCCCGGGCCGAGCTATGGAGGAGAATTATAAGGTGGGAGATAAGGTCGTTTAGGAAGAATACCTCAGAGTTTGGTATCCAGAAAGAGATCTGTTTCCATGTTGTTCGAGTTGCTTTATAGGAGTCTTCCCCGGCCACGTCCCCTCGACGTCCTCCTATTTTGCCCCCAGTATCCGCCACTTGGATGGTGCCTTCATGGGTCATGAAGGACGGCGTAATGTGGATCTTTAATGGTGATTAAGGGGGCACGATTTAAGGGGATTGGTTAACTCTCGCAGGCGTGGGTCAGTGGCTACATTCGTATCAGTCCGAGGCCGACTTGACTCTGAGTCTTTGTGGGGGCCTCGTTCTACCCAGGCCCGTAGATTCGCGACACGGGCTTGGCCCGTTCAGTCTTGGCCCATTTCGGGAGGGCCGTATCAGGGCTGAACTTAGGAAATTTTTGAGAATCAATCAAGGAAACTGTTAGAAAATTGCTAGCATGTGTGCGAAGTTGTGGGTAAAAGTTTGGAGGTGTGTGTGTTAGGACTGAGAGTCCTTTCGCTTGCGTTCCATACTCGGTATTTGATCTTGGGACTTTTGGAGCAATAGCCAAGAAAGAGCCAAGATCGACTCGGTGAACTCAGAACAATATCAGACAAGAAATAACACATGCACACAGTGCAAGGAAAAACCCTTCCAAGAACAGTGTGCGGTCTACGTGCGCAAACGAAAAGGAGTAATAAGTGTGGGTGTATGTGTCAGTATCATCGGGGGGTAAAAGAATAAATGCAATAACCTTGGGGGGTTATAGGGAAAAAAATCCCCTAGTGCAAACGTGTAAATAAGTGAGCTTGGGAGGTGATTTTTTGGGATGGGAATGGAATGACAACCATGTAAATAAGTGAGGCTGGGGGTGTATTTTTGGGTTATGGAACATGCCACATGGGACAAACCTACTCTATTGTATAATAGATATGTGGGTTATGTTAGTCATTCCTTGGTTGAAACCCTAGCTCGATAGACATGGATGATCTGGCATATTCCTTGCAAAAGGACTTGTTTGTGGAATTCTATCGAAAAGCTTTTTAGAAGTCCAGACATGTTGTTGGATTATTTGCAACGTCGGACTCAGAGATCATTAGGTGAGCTTCGGTCCTAGTCTCTTCTTGAGCAGCTAATTAGGCTGTCATATTGGGCTTTATTTGTAGACCATTTTTTGAGGCGTCATTTTTTGATGGTTGGTGGATTGGCCTTCAGTGTAAGTATTGTTATTGTTTGTTGACGACATCCTTTAACCAAGCTCTTGTACCACGTGTTGGGATCCTGAGATGGCGAATAGAACACTAGAAGGGGTGAATGGTGTTTTTTCAAATTATAAAAACCCCTCGAAAAATTCTACCCAAGTAATTAGCCTAAGTTACAAACTAATACTTAATCAATAAAAATACTTGCAAGATAAGAATAATGCGGTGCTAAAAAACAATTGCAAGTACACAATAAGCACAAAGAGCGTCATAATCGCAAATAAGCACAAATTTATCATGTTTCAGGGTCTCTTCGACTACATCTATCCACACGTCCACGCTCGGGACAAATCCACTAATCAAGTCTCAAACGAGACTAAGGATTACAGCACGTCCTCATATAAGAAGGAACACGTTCCAAATGGAACGACACGTATAACAATGGACAAACACGTCTCAACGAGACAGACACCTCTCTGGGGCCGTCGCACGAGAAGATAAAGATAACCCCAATTCACTCTCATACAAGTTCATTATTTGCAACCCTAATCCTCGCAGCAAGAACTGTCTAATCAGTATTTCCACAACCAACCAATCAATTTGAGACGTAAGCTAAGCATGACAGAAATCATGATAAGATACATATAACGTGAATTTTCAAAGTTAATTGACAGGACAGCTAACTCCTTTCTACCGAACTTGATGGCCAAGCAAAATCATTGGAAGATGTCAATTTGATTAAAAATGGAACATAATCCCAAAGATCAAGAGATAGCTATGCATGCAAATTAAATTAAGCAAGCAGTTGAGCGGATCAAATGCACTGCCAGAGACGTGCAGGCAATCTCAATCACATCCTGCCACAAAAGTAAACCCTTGCTTCCCAACGGCGCCCCATAATTTTCAAACGGTCCACACCATGCTGATTTCAGCCCCAGTTTGATTTCCCTTGCTTTCTAGTTTCTCTATATATACACACACACTAAGCTCGCTGAAGCTTCACATTCATAGTATCATGGCATCCACGGAGACCAACGATTACCGGAGCAAGACGGCGCCGGAGTCCGGCTACGGCTCTCCGCCGCCGCCGCCGCCGAACTACTTCGGGGCGGATTTCGCCCTGAGGCTGCTCCTCCTGGCGTGCTCGATAACGGCCCTGGTGGTTCTGGTGACTAGTGACCAGACCAAGACCTTTCCGACAGGCCTCCCCGCGCCGTACCCGCCGTTTGTGGACCGGGATGCCAAGTTCAACCACTCTCCCGCTTTCATGTAAGCTTAAACATGAGGTTACGAGGTTTTGTTTGCGTGTTTTTTTTCTTGATATGTAGATCAAAATGAACGGTTCGAAACATATCTGTATGTATATATGCAGATATCTCGTATGCGCCCTCAGCGTCACCGGCCTCTACAGCATCGTCACCCTCTTGGCCTCCTGCTCGGTCATCTCAAACCCTTCGCCGTCGCCGAAGCTCTTGTTCCTCCTGATCCTCTTCGATGCGGTAATCAATTGAACATCTATTCTAAAAACTGAACGCTTTGGCTGGTCCACTCTGATCAAGTCGATGTTCTAACGGGTTTGCTTTTGCCGGCAACTGCAGCTGATGGCGGGGGTGATGGCGTCGGCCACGGGCACGGCGGGCGGGGTCGCGTACATCGGGCTCAAGGGCAACTCCCACGTGAACTGGGCGAAGATATGCGACAAGTTCGGCAAGTTCTGCCGCCACATCGGGAGCTCGGTCGCCATCTCGCTCGCCGCATCCGTCGTCCTCGTCCTGCTCGTCGTGCTCTCGTCCTACTCCATGTACCGGCGCAGCCGCTGATCCCGGCGGCCGAGGGGTTGCTGGCTCCGGCGATGTGTTGTAAATTGTTGGTCGTTAGGCAACGAAGGTGTGGGTTGTGTTTGTACGAGTGTGGTGGACCTTACTCTTAGTCTCCCGTACTAAAAGGCTTTATTTGCATACGTGACTGAATCCACTCTGATTAAGCATGAATATATTGATGTTTGAAAGTGTCATCAAATATATCTGGTTGACATTGAAAAGGTCACTAATAATACAATTCACTCGGTTGATAGGCATGCATATCTATCCTCTATAGACTTTTTCTTTAATAAATGAATATAAATAAACGTGTCCATGCAACAAAAACTTATGTAACAAGAAAGAGGATAATCTAAAAATATGGTAGGTGCGTTGATGCAGCGATCTGTGGTTGATCGTTGAAAAATCAACCCAAACGACCAACCACATATTAATGTTACCAGATATCAGATATCCATTAACCCCAACATAAAAATATGTACATAAACCATGTTATTTCCGCTCATAAGTGTGTATCAAGGTGGCCAGATGGCCCGAAACCCCGTGGCCCGGCCCGGCCCGGCGGCTTTGACCGGGCCTCGGGCGAAGCCCGGCCTGGGTCCATTTTTTAAGCCTGGAACAGTCGTATGACCGACGGTCAAATGACCGTTCACCGGCCCCCAATGGCCTAAATGTTAAATTCGGGTGAAAAGACCGGAAAAAAGTTAAGTCGACACTAGAATAACATTCCAGTGACGGATAATGTCGACACTAGAGTAATGTTCTAGTGTCAAAATAAGTCGACACTATAGTACTGTTTTAGTGACAGAACAATTCGACACTAGAGTTAGGTTCTAGTGACGAAACAAGTCGACACTAGAGTTATGTTTTAATGACGTAACAAGTAGACACTAGAACAAGTATTCTTGTGTGGGAATAAACCGACACTAGAGCATATGACATCTAGTGTCCACAAAAACCGACACAAAAAAATAGATTCGAGATAACTGATTATTGACACTAGTTCCTAGTTTGTCGACACAAAAAACATGTTTACGCAAAAGCTAATTTCCGAATCTAAGCAATTTCAAATTCATATTTTTTTCAAATCCATGTTCATAAATAAAAACGAAACAATAAAATGGATAAATAAAAGTAGAGAGTATTCATTACTTGCATTATGCAAACATTCTCTTAATCAAAATAGTTCCAACATTATTTTTCAAAAAAATAATACAAGCATTCACCAAAAAGTATCTTCTTGCCCTTATATTCACCAAAAAGTATCTTCTTGCCCTTATATTCACCAAAAAGTATCTTCAACCTTTAATGTATCATCTCTCCTTACCCTTATATCACCAAAAAGTATCTTTAAGTTCTTTGGAGCATCATCTTGTTAAGCATATGTACCAAAAAAGTATATTCAAATCCTTTATAACTCTAACCCTACAAACAAACAAAGTATATGAAAATAAGTTAAAGAACACACATGTTATTATAAGAGTTCTAGTAACATGTCAAAAAACAGTAAATATGGAATATAAATATTAAATATGTACCTAGCGGTGGAGTTCTAGTAACATGTCACGAAGTTGTTGCATTTGTAGATCCCTTACTAAATCCCGTTTTCGATTCTCCTCTATAATTTATTTTTGTTCTCCCTCTCTTCGCCTATATTCCTACTCTCTTCTCTGTTGTTCATCCTCTCTTCGCCTATATTCATCATCTCTTTTCTTCTGTTCCTCCTTTCTTCGCCAATATTCCTCATCTCTTTGCATATGTTCTTCCTCTCTTACAAGTTCTCGTTGACGATATTCCTCTAATTGCATTTGCATGGACATGATTTGAGAGGATGTAGTTCCACTGGATTGTGTAGAAGTAGAACCAAAACGAGTCTTTGCTGTCACACCAGGTCCATAAGAACGTTGATGACCACTATGTTGTGGAGGCATCACCTGATTGTATGTAGCATCACCTATAGACGTGGGAAGGATTCCTCCATTCTTTTCTGTTGCCACCGCACGCAGTTCATCCTGCATTTTAGACAAGAAATCATAATCCTTATGATATGCATATAAGAGAAATAGACAACTAAAGTTCGAAATATTTCTTGACATACAATCAACTCCTTCATTTTTGGATCAGATGCCACATTATTAGAGCGTGAATGCAAATGGATGAACATATCTCCATCTGATGGTGCCACACCATTTGTCTTAGTCTATTCACAAAAAATATTGACAAAAAACATAATAATTATTTCCATATGAAATGAAGTTAGAAATAAATGTAGTATATGCTTAATTAGATACCAAATCGTAGCGGTAGAAAGCTGCACTTTTAGTCCCTCCAATGTTTTTGATTTCTTGTTTACTTCGATTTATGGCATTTTTTTCAGATATAACCTGCACAATTCCAATATATATATACAATAGTAAGCTACCTACCTCAACATGCAATTTTGGAAGAAAAAAATGTTGATTTCGCTATCTACCTACCTCTATTGCTTTTAAGTGTTGGTATCATCTATATCTACCTCTATTGCTTTCACAAATATATTGTATACTTGCGCCTCGGGAGTAGCACAAACTTGCATTAGAGCAACCCATTCATCCATCACGCAATCTGGAGGTTTATTTCTTTTACGATCATCATCAGTGTTGTAGCATGTATAATGCTGGCACTTCCATCTTGCTTTTGTTTTCCTAAACTTTTCGCCCATATGTGTGTGAATAACAATTTCCTTCATATTCTCTTCAATTTCCAATCGATCCTATTAAAGGTTCAAAGCAAATAATAAGTAAGTATATTGATATAGCAAATATAAAAGGAAAATAAGAAATATATCAAACATGGTTCATGGTTGACCATCTTCATTAAACTCGATCCGTGGTTTTGGTTCACCTTCTTTTCGGTTAAAGACACGAGCAAGACGAGTAGGACCACGACATTTCTTCTTACTTAAAGTTTCTCCACCTACAAAAGAATGAGAACATTTAATTACCGCACACCCATAATCAATTCAACTTTAAACTCAAGAGAAGTATTAAACATAGTTCGTATCGTTTAATGTATCACTTACTAGATGTAGCACCTCCATCGGTACTAGTTCCCCCACTATCTGAAGGTGAATAATCTGAAACCTCAGGTAGAGAGGTCACTACTCGCTCCAAATTTCGGTTTCTTTTCATGATGAGTTAACATGCCCGTATGGAGGAAAAAAATATTAAACATCAAGTAATAAGAACATGCAACACATATATGATTTGATACACTTAATGCATGAGAATATGATATCTAAATCACCTGATATTTGATGTATATGTTAATTAACATGTACATAGCACAATATCCTCTCTGTGAGATTACCCACATTGTCTCCATATAATTTCAAGTTCAACAATATGTTTGTTGATTAAAAAACATGGCCCCATCTTAAAAAACATGGCCCTGTCCTAAGAACACCAAAGAGAGATGGAAGTTCGGCATCCTCATTGTGGAGTCTATTAAGCAATTATATTTGAATAGAGCAATTATAGCAAGAGTCTAGAACACCAAAGAGAGAACACAAGAACTTCGGCATCCTCATTGTGGAGACGTAATTTCCCGGGGAATGCTTTTGTATAAATAAATTGGGGAAACAGCCAAGTCCCAAAATACAACACCAAAACTCTGTTAGGCCAACAAAAGGGTAGCTCTATATGATTTCTACCCAAAAAATACCAAACATCTATTACAATTTTCAGCAACAAAAATTAAGTACAGATTTTTTGGGGTTAGATTAAAATGATGTGATTACAAATTGCATGCATATAAATAAATAGGAAGATTGAAACTAAATATAATAACTAATCTACAATGTAATTTTGCCATAAACTAATTGATCCCTATATATAACTGACACAAATTGTAAAGGGAATTCAAAACTTCGAATCAACAAGACCATGAAACAATGGAATTAAACCAATGAAAACTAACAGATAACTTACCAATTAAGCAACTATTATGCTCTATTGTAAATTTCCTGATAAATTTCTTAAAAAATAATGATATATTGTGAATTTCCAAGCAATTAATAGAATGAAATTCCAGCAATGAAGGAATGAAATTTCTGAAACATGCTAGCCAGGTGGATTTTTAGTTAATCTTTATATTTTCTTTTTTCATGATCACAACTGTTCATTAACCTTATGTCAACAGTTAACCTAAAAATCTGATCAGTTCATGTTGCATGGAGCAAAATCTTATTTTTTTTTAATATTAAGGGAAAAATTTTGCGTTATGATTTTAAGGCCTTTGTTTCATATAGAAACCATAGAATTTATCAATTAACTGCGTTATGATGCTTAGCTTTTCTGGTCCATTAAAATATGTTCACAAATTCCCTTCCCTTGAGCAGAATTTCATAGATTGCAGAAAAGAACTATTCCATACCATAATTCTGCCATTTCAGGAGAACCGAGGCATATGACATGTATCATGATTTTCGCTAATTTATTCTAACATCTCACACGCTAGCAAGATCTACCAGTCAAGTGCAAACAATCAACACATTAACAATTCATGTTGTAACAGATAATGTGACACAAAATGACACACAATGGAGCTAAACCGTATAATTAGTTTGCAAACAACAAATGACACTGATATAATGAACAAAGACTTTATATGGCCACATTTTATTGGTCTAAATGCATTCATATCAAGGCATCAATGTCATTGGAACTATGGGCACCTTTGAGAATCTCAAACAAATACTTAAGACTATGAGACTGATATTGTGCCAAACAATGTTCAAACAATAAATACAGAAGGCATACCCACAAACTCCATCTGTAGTCATATCAAATCCACCATCTAGTAGTTCCCCATCAGCAGAGTATGTCAGCTTTGCCATATCGGCAAGCTGCTGATATGAAATCCCATGGGCGGCAGATGTCACAAGGAGGCCAACCAAATGCTTCCATGTGAATGTTGAATGAAAGAAAAGCATCCTGATCATGACATAAATGATCTGCATGGTGATAAGTTCCGCTTACATGAGTACAAATCTTATTAAAAAAGAAGAATAAAAAATTCTCATTAAGCAATGCAGGTTGTTGGCTCCCTCCATAGAAAATAAAATCCAGATAGGCAAAATAAATTTAAAACAGCAAGTTAATCTGACTGATTGCTAGTAAATCAAATACAGATACCGAGCACTATCACTCGCTACACAGGTTTCGCTGATTATTTTTATTGGAGGATGTTTCCTTGATTGAATAGGTGGACAGAGATTTCCTAAGTCCGTACAAGCTTTCCAATAGTATTAGGCTCAACGAACTCAGCATGAAACTCTCTTTTTTAATACCGGAATGCAACCATAACCAATAAACCAAACCACTACTGCGAATTCAAAGCTAGTAATTCCTCTCCGCATTCATCCCTTTCTCTCAAACTAGCATCAGCGTACACATTGCATGTTGCGAACCTAATATTACAGACCAGCCCGTTGTAGGCTTGCATGACTCAAAATTTAGAAGTCTCTATGTGACCAAAAAATAAGGATTAAGAGCAAACAATGAGCCAAAGCATCAATTGATTTATAAATGATGTATATCAACGTTGCATAAAAACATCATCTGCCACTAAACTCTGAACATGCCTGCAGGCATGATTTAAATTATCGATCACATTCAATACAAATATTTCTTGTCCTCCCTTGGGCATAATTTTCACTTTAAGAGTTGAATGATTCCCAGTAGCACCCTTCTTCTAGACCATTATCCAAAACCGAGAAAATTTCAGAGGATTCCACCTTAATTACAAAAGGTTAAACCACATGACATGACGAATAATTCAGGTTTCTAACTTGAAATTCAGGACTCCTAGGCAACCCCTCCATTTGTCCAAACTCCAAAAAAAAATCAGGAATCTGGCACCAATTCAGCTGGTACATCAGGATCGCATCTGGTGTAGAATGCCAAATGTTCCAAGGATAAAGCAAGCATTTGTTTGTCCCAAATCAAAATGTTGGAAATTACCATTATTTAGAAGGATGATGTTAGGTTGACAGCAGATTTTAAAAGGTCAATTTTACTTAAAATGCTTTGCTCATAGCTGAATGGAGTCGTGATGATATTGAGAGCGATGACGATGGTGATGGTGATGATTCAATGAAGTATGAACAACAACCGCAGCAAAAGGGGGAGCGAACTAATCTACTTAGATAATCTTTGAAGTTATCGACCAAGGTTGGAAATCTAAGCTGATACCGATACATAACGTATCGGATTTTAAGTATGTCAATATGATCCCTTTGAAATTGACCAATACCACCAATGTGCTAAACAATTTCCGCCGTGAATGAACCTGTCAACAAGGTCTATTGTAGTGCCAATAAGACAACACAGTATAATAGTATAATGAGTTTACACCAGCTATATTGATACACAAAGAAAAGGTTACTCAAATGATCTAATAGACTCGCTGGTCAACTTCCATTTATATATAAATAATACAAGGCCACTGACCTGCTTTAGCAACCTTCAAAAAAGACAATGGAGAATTTATCTATGTTACAATAATCATATCGACTAGTGCAAAGATGTCCAAATAATAAATCCTAGGCTTTAAAGATTACCAAAAAATGTTGTGGAATTAGCAAGAAGCACCTTAGCTAACAAAAGCCAAACAAATGGATGCATATGTGCTACGGTAGAAGTCGTCTGGTAAGATACTGCTAATAGTCTCAAACCACATATCACCCAAAACGCTATCCCCTTAAATCAATATATATCAATTACTCACTATTATTTTAACTTTGCAACGTAGGAATAAACCGACATATAGCTCCCTTAATTGGCTGCTCAATCAAATGAAGACACATTCATGATGTCCAATAAGCATAAGAAACTTGAAGATACAACAAATTGCATATTTGTTGAACCCGTGGAATGCTAACAACACATACCATACGAGCTTAATGGCCACTTCTTCGTTCGTCTGGATATTGGTACCTATAAACAACAATAAAAAAACGGAATCACAAAACCAACTCCTAGTTGATCAAAATCTCATCTTTTTCACAACTCACCTAAACAGATCTCCCCAAAGGATCCGCTGCGGATCTTACGACCCAGCCGGAACTTATTCCACACACGCAGCTCCATCGCCGGAAAAAAAAACACAACCCCTCGATCTCAGCAAACTATAGCCCTAGCCGCAACTTGGGTGACTTAATCGATGAGACGCTGATCGCCGTAGCCTCCACACGTTAATGAATCGAACAGAGAATGTAGATGGCTGGGAGCAAAGAAAAGGGAAATTTGGAATCTAGGGCTTTGTGAAAGTTATGATTTTGGGAATGATAGGTTCCAAAGGGGAAATTTTGATTAAAAGTCTAGGTTTGAAATCTCTGAGCAGTGAAAAAATTATAGGGGGAAATTTGGGGATAAAAACAAAGCGGGTAAAAATTTTGGGGTAGGGGGTCCAAAATTTCTTTTGATATTTTTTTATCAATTGAATTCAAATAACATCAAATACTTATCATATTGTGCTAAAAACAATTGTCAGTTTTTTTATTTTAAAATGCTTACGCTCGGCCAACCGTATCTATTAACAAAACTCGTTTCCAATAAAATATTGGCAACGATTATGATAATAACCATTACTAATAGGTCTCATTAGTAATGGTTTAAATTACAACCGTTGCGTTTAGAACCTTTTGTAGTAGTGGTTCTAGTGTTGACCACCAAGGTTGACCCTAGAAGGTATACATTTTAGTGTCGACATCTGCAGCCGACACAAGAAAATCACCTACTAGTGTCGACAATTTATCATCTTGTGTCGACAACTTAAGATCGACCCAAGGTATGAGCTCTAGTGTCGGCATATATGTAGGAATCCAAAAAATGGCTTTTCTAATGTCGACTTTCTTCTACCGACACTAAAAGTATACTTTTAGTGTCAGCAAATTTAAGTCGACACTAAGTTTGGTCACAAGAAACCCATGTCCCGGCTCGGCATGGTGGCTTTGACCGTGCCTCGGGCGAAGCCCGTCCTGGGTCCATTTTTAAGCCTGGAACAGTCATTTTGACCGACGGTCAAATGACCGTTCCCAGGCCCCCAATGGCCTAAATGTTAAATTCAGATGAAAAGACTGGAAACCCCCCCCCCCCCCCCCCCCCCACGGTCATAAAACGGTCATTTGTGGAGGGGGGGTTGGGTCTTTTTACACCCAAAAAATTCCTATAAATTGCCACACACGTCCTTTACTTTTTTTTCACAACTCTCTATCTCTCATACACTCTCATACTCATTATTCGCATAAACTCTATGTTCAAGCACCCAAGTCTCATCTCTCTGTCAAGGCGGTCTCGCAAGTCTCAGCTCTCTGTCAACTTCGCTCTCAACTCTTTGTCAATTAGCAAGCTACCTCCATTCTCAAGCTCCGTTTGCTCCCTACACCACTCGCAAGTCGCAACCATACAATCAGGTTCCTTTAGATTAAATTTTATTTATATATTAGCATAACTGCTGGACCAAACAGCCGTAGGAATGTTAACATGCACTTTAGTAACACCGTGGAATATGATAATTGTTACGACCTAAAGATCGTAGTAGCCCGACACCCGCCCGGATCCGCTAACATACCCCATTCACTCACCACAACACAAAAGGGCCGCCGCCCCGAAAGTCCGGGGCATCATGGAGTCAGGCGCGCCTCGCAGCGTTTCCCGAACCGGTCGAGGCGAACAACCGCAGCCGCCCGACCCACCGGAATATTGCGCTTGGGGACGCCTGGGTAGCTAGGCCAGGCCTATTGACGGGCACGGACGTACCCTTCCGTACCAGCGGGCCATACCCCATGACCGACCGGGGGGCGCGGCCGGGCCGGACAACCCCCGATCGGGACGGCCCGCCCGACGCCCGCGAACCGCGGCGCCTAGAGTGACACAGCCCGTCCTTTAGTTCGTCGCTAACGACAAACAGCCTAGGATAAGGACACGACTGACACATACGTCACCCGACCGTCTGACAAAGCACCCCCTGGCGGCTGAACCATCTGACAGTTAATGCTTTCGGCTCTGACACCCCGACAAAAGCCCCCCCGGCCGTCGCGCCGCCTGACGAAAGCAGGTCTGGTAATCCGATCCCCGACGCCCTTGTCTGGAGTTTCCGCTGACGTCTGAGCCAGCTCAGCGCGTCCA
This sequence comes from Scilla litardierei, assembly GCA_030789695.1. NCBI lineage: Eukaryota > Viridiplantae > Streptophyta > Magnoliopsida > Asparagales > Asparagaceae > Scilla > Scilla litardierei. The sequence goes on along the minus strand of CM061137.1, from coordinate 8,087,879 downwards.
GTCAGCATGCCAGCTCAGCACGCCTAGTCATCACCCGTCAGGTATAAGTACCCCCTCTCCTCCTACGGAGTGGAGGTTGAAGAATTCTCTCTCATTCTATTTACTCACACACGAGAGCTAAGGTCTTCCATATCTTTGCTCTCCCACATATAGCTCGTCACGCGCGACGGACACACAGAGAGTCCGACCGGCGTGTCTAGCCCCCATTTCAAGCCCTATTGCTGACTTAGGCATCGGAGGGGCTAAGGGTTGAACCCCAACCCTGCCCTTCTGACGAGTTGTTCGTGCTGTAGGAGAGCTCGCCCCTGGACTGGAGTCAGCTTCAGCCCTCGGCCGTCCAACCTTCCTCAGCTGCGTCCGGCGAGATTCGACCCCGTGAGCATCACCGGCGACGGATCCGACCTCTTCACCCCACTAATCACTTGTAAAACAGCCTACCCAAACCCTCATTTCCCTATAACCACCGTGCCCTTGGTTCCCCATAATACAAATTCATTGTACGCGAGTTCCACCTCGTAACAATTGGCGCCGTCTGTGGGAACGAAGGGTCACACCCATGTTAGACTCCATGCCGATCTCGCGAAACCCTGACCACGGCAAAGATCCCGTGGGTCAGGAACCGCTCTCTCTACAAATCATCCCGGCGTCCGACCCCCTTCTGGGGATGGGCACCGAAACTGAACACACTTCAGCCCCCGTCGTCCTGATGAGCTTCGAGGCCATCCCCCTGGCCAGGGGAGGCCATCAGACGACTGGAACGGAGCCTCCGCCCGGCCCCTCAGAGCCCCTGAACGTGAGGCGGAACCTCCACCCTCAGTTCGAGGAGGCGGGGGAGAACAGGGGGGCTCGCTGATGAGATTGCGGCCCAGCAAAGGCTCCTGGAAGAGGAGATGGAAGTGGCGCAGCGGTGGAGGCGCCTGGGGGAGGCGGCCGCTGCGCAAAGGCGTTTGGACGAGGCGGCCGAGACCGCCCGGAGGGCCTACCAGGAAGAAGAGACCGCCCGCCGCCAACTCCGCTTCATCGTCGCGGAGCGCGAAAGGCTAAGGAAGGAAAACAGGAGCAACCAAGAAGTCCTTGAAGAGACGACGACGGGACGGCGGCCCGGGAATGGGCGGGACCCGTTGCTGAACAGATCCCCGCCTGGAGGAGGCGGCCCGCGTCACCAGCACCACCCCTCCGATACCCTGCACGAGGGAGCCGTTTGTCGACAACTACGCTTCCTCGCCGCCGAGCGCGAGAGGCTCCTCCGAGAGAATCAAGAACGGATGGAGGCCCGAGGGGGGCTGGCCGGGAGGCGCTGGCGCTGGGAGAGCCGTAGCCCACAACCCGTCGAGTCCTCAGCCCAAGGAAGGAGCCCCGCCAGACACCGTCGGACTACTCCCCGGGGGCGGAGGACCGTCGACGGCCGCGGCGCGACCGAAGCCTGACCCCCGAATGGCGGAGAGGGTATGCCCCGGATCGCCCGACCTATCCGGAGGAAGCCACGCCACTCGCGCGATGGATCACGTCCGCCCCAAGGCCCAAAAGGTTCAAACCCCCTCACTTGGCCACGTACAATGGGAGGGGTGACCCCCTCACACACGTACAACAATACCGGGGGGGCGATGGAGGCGCAGGATGTGGACGAGGCGTTCCTATGCCGACATTTCTCCCAGAGCCTGAGAGAAACCGCGCTGGACTGGTACTTTGGCCTGCCCGCGAGGACCATCGGGAGCTTTGGCGAACTATCCCACAAGTTCTGCCAAGAGTTCCGGGCCGGGCGAACGAAAAAGAAGCCTTTAGACTATCTCAGCACGATAGTCCAAAGGGAGGGGGAGAGGACGGGAAGATACCTCCGCCGCTTCCAGGAGGAAAGACGGGCGGTGGTGACATGCGGCGATGAGGTGCTTATGGTGGCCTTCAAGACGGGGCTGCGGACCCGGAGCCTCCACAAATCCCTGCTCCGGGATCCGCCGGCCGACTACGAAGCGTTGGTTGCAATGGCGGAGAGGCACGCGTTGGCCGAAGAGACCCTCGGTGCAAAGGTCATATTCCCCCGAGCGAAACCATCCCAAGACGAACCCCGGCCGCACCCTCGGCCGGGGCGGGAAGAGAGGGGACGAGCCCGCGGTCAGATGGCCCTACCGCTGCGGGAGCCGCCCGATCCTCGCCCGCAAGATCGCCCTGGTCCGGCGCGCGAGCTTGCCCCGGCGCGTAGGCCCCCCAGAGTCATCCCAAGACAAGAAGACCCCCCACCGGCACATTACACGCGACTCAATTCCCCCATGATGGAGGTGCTGGCCGCGGCGACAAGGGCCGGACTACTACCGGAGCCTCCCCGGGAGATGAGGACGGACCCGGCGAGGCGGGACCCCCGGAGATACTGCCGTTATCACTGGGACCACGGTCACGACACAGACCATTGTTTCTCCCTTAAAAGAGAGATCGAGCGACTGATCCAGGCAGGTCACCTGGGGAACTTTGTCGCGGGAAGGCGGATGGCGGCAGGAGAGACAGACCCCCCGGAGGAGGGGGGGCGGGGACCGCTGGCGAACCGCGATAAGGAGGGGCCCCGCCCCCCGAGGGCGGTCATGCGGATTGAGATGGTAACTGGAGGCTCAACCTCGGCGGGACGGGCACCCGCGATCCTGGAGGCCGAGGCCCGACAAGTGATGATGGCGGGCCATGGCCGCCAATCGAAGCGAAGAAAGGTGCACCGACCCCCTATCACCTTTACCGAGGAGGACTGGCAGGAGGCACGGAGCCAGAGCAATGACGCCCTCGTCATCGAGGCTCGGATTGGGGCGATTGACGTCGGCCGACTCCTGATTGACACAGGTAGCTCCTGTGACATCCTGCTCCTGACAACGATCGAGAGGATGGGGTGGGGGCGCACAGACTTAGAGCCCTGTGTGGGCCCTGTCGCTGGCTTCACCGGCCATGTGATTCCCACCGAGGGAGGGATCACCCTGCCCATGACTCTGGGGGAGGAGCCGATGGTCGTCACCAGAGAAGCGTATTTTGTCATCGTCGACGTCGCCTCGGCGTACAACGGAATCATAGGGCGTCCATATTTGACGGCCATCGAGGCGCTCCCCAGCCTGCAACATCAGATGATGAAGTTCCGGACCCCGCGGGGGGCGGGACAGGTGCGGGGAGGACGGGAGACGCGCGGAGACCACAACCATGCACCGTCCCTGTGTAGGAGCCCGAGGCGGGTCCTGACGGCACTCGTCCCTGACGAGAGGGAGGATTTCTGCGACCAGCGGCCGACCCCAGCCGAGGAAGTGGAAGAGATCCCTGTGGCCTCAGGCGAGGTAAGAACCGTCTCCATCGGGACAAAACTATCGTCCGCGTTGAGGACGGCCCTTGTCGCCTTGCTCCGGGAAAATGCGGACATATTCGCATGGTCACCCGCCGACATGCCCGGGGTGGACCCAGCAGTAATCTCCCACCGGTTGAATGCGGACCCGGAAGCCCGACCTGTTCGACAGAAGAAGAGAAGTGCGGGGGGCGAAAAGAAGAGGGCGGCCGAGGAAGAAGTAGAGCGACTCCTCGAAGCCAAATTTGTTCGGCCAGTGGACTACCCCGACTGGCTCGCCAACGTCGTTCTGGTGAAGAAGCCCAGTGGAAAGCGGCGCATGTGCGTCGATTTCACCGACCTCAACAAGGTATGCCCGAAGGACAGCTTCCCTCTACCCAGGATCGACCACCTGGCGGATCAGGCGTCCGGCTATGAGTTGTTAAGCTTCATGGACGCCTTCTCGGGATACAACCAGATACCGATGGCGGAGGAGGACTCGGCCTCAGCCTGGAGTTGATAGACGAGGTGCGGGACCGGGCCCTGACTAGCCTCGTCAAGCACAGCCAAAGGATGGCGCGGTATTACGACTCCCGGGTGAAACCGCGGACCTTCAGGATCGGTGATTTGGTCCTCCGAGATGCCACCTTCCGCCCCGAGACTGCGAAACGGGGAAAGCTGGCCGCTAAATGGGAAGAAACCTACACGGTCATCGACATTGTCGGACCGGCCACGTACATCCTGGCTACCCCCGAAGGGAGCGAACTGGCCCACCCTTGGAACGCAAAACATCTGCTAAAATTCTACCAATAGTTGTGAGTTTTTCTTTTCTTATACGCAGTATACATGTCCATCCGTTCTTCCCAATATGGTTATTCCTACACAAGTTTTGCAGTTCGATAAGACTCCGAACCTCTGGGGCAGGGCCAACCCTATCCACCCAAACCAGAGAAGGGCACGGGCCGGGCTACGCACCCGCTCCCCCCCCTCAAGACCTCTGGGGCAGGGCCAACCCTATCCACCCAAACCAGAGAAGGGCACGGGCCGGGCTACGCGCCCGCTCCCCCCCTCAAGACCTCTGGGGCAGGGCCAACCCTAGCCACCCAAACCAAAGGTGGGCACGGGCCGGGCTACGCGCCCGCTCCCCCCCTCCAGACCTCTGGGGCAGGGCCAACCCTAGCCACCCAAACCAGAGAAGGGCACGGGCACGGGCTACGCGCCCGCTCCCCCCCTCCAGACCTCTGGGGCAGGGCCAACCCTAGCCACCCAAACCAGAGAAGGGCACAGGCCGGGCTACGCGCCCGCTCCCCCCCTCCAGACCTCTGGGGCAGGGCCAACCCTAGCCACCCAAACCAGAGAAGGGCACGGGCCGGGCTACGCGCCCGCTCCCCCCCTCCAGACCTCTGGGGCAGGGCCAACCCTAGCCACCCAAACCAGAGAAGGGCACGGGCCGGGCTACGCGCCCGCTCCCCCCCTCCAGACCTCTGGGGCAGGGCCAACCCTAGCCACCCAAACCAGAGAAGGGCACGGGCCGGGCTACGCGCCCGCTCCCCCCCTCCAGACCTCTGGGGCAGGACCAACCCTAGCCACCCAAACCAGAGAAGGGCACGGGCCGGGCTACGCGCCCGCGCCCCCCCTCCAGACCTCTGGGGCAGGGCCAACCCTAGCCACCCAAACCAGAGAAGGGCACGGGCCGGGCTACGCGCCCGCTCCCCCCCTCAAAACCTCTGGGGCAGGGCCAACCCTAGCCACCCAAACCAGAGGTGGGCACGGGCCGGGCTACGCGCCCGCTCCCCCCCTCCAGACCTCTGGGGCAGGGCCAACCCTAGCCACCCAAACCAGAGAAGGGCACGGGCCGGGCTACGCGCCCGCTCCCCGCCTCAAGACCTCTGGGGCAGGGCCAACCCTAGCCACCCAAACCAGAGGTGGGCAAGGGCCGGGCTACGCGCCCGCCTCTGGGGCAGGGCCAACCCTAGCCACCCAAACCAGAGAAGGGCACGGGCCGGGCTACGCGCCCGCTCCCCCCCTCATGACCTCTGGGGCAGGGCCAACCCTAGCCACCCAAACCAGAGGTGGGCACGGGCCGGGCTACGCGCCCGCTCCCCCCTCCAGACCTCTGGGGCAGGGCCAACCCTAGCCACCCAAACCAGAGAAGGGCACGGGCCGGGCTACGCGCCCGCTCCCCCCCTCCAGACCTCTGGGGCAGGGCCAACCCTAGCCACCCAAACCAGAGAAGGGCACGGGCCGGGCTACGCGCCCGCTCCCCGCCTCAAGACCTCTGGGGCAGGGCCAACCCTAGCCACCCAAACCAGAGGTGGGCAAGGGCCGGGCTACGCGCCCGCTCCCACCCCTCCAGACCTCTGGGGCAGGGCCAACCCTAGCCACCCAAACCAGAGAAGGGCACGGGCCGGGCTACGCACCCGCTCCCCCCCTCAAGACCTCTGGGGCAGGGCCAACCCTAGCCACCCAAACCAGAGAAGGGCACGGGCCGGGCTACGCGCCCGCTCCCCCCCTCTGGGGCAGGGCCAACCCTAGCCACCCAAACCAGAGGTGGGCACGGGCCGGGCTACGCACCCGCTCCCCCCCTCCAGACCTCTGGGGCAGGGCCAACCCTAGCCACCCAAACCAGAGAAGGGCACGGGCCGGGCTACGCGCCCGCTCCCCCCCTCAAGACCTCTGGGGCAGGGCCAACCCTAGCCACCCAAACCAGAGGTGGGCACGGGCCGAGCTACGCGCCCGCTCCCCCCCTCCAGACCTCTGGGGCAGGGCCAACCCTAGCCACCCAAACCAGAGAAGGGCACGGGCCGGGCTACGCACCCGCTCCCCCCCTCAAGACCTCTGGGGCAGGGCCAACCCTAGCCACCCAAACCAGAGAGGGGCCCGGGCCCGTGGCCCTCGAAAAATCAAAAACAGGGGCACACAAACCGGGACGAAACGACGCCAGTTCCTGAGTAGGCGGCCCCGATGTGACTCGACGAAACGAAAGGCCGCTCGAGAAACACGCCACCATTAATGATTCGCTCCAAAAGAGGACCCGTGAGAGCCACCTGGCAAAGACGGTTTCCAACGGGCATGAATTCGAGGAACCCATTAATGGTGCCAACTCAGCGCAATAACTAAAGGAGAAACCGTCAGCGAGATCACCCTATAAAGACGCCACTCCTCCTCCAGAAAATAAGAGAACCGGCAGACATGAGAAACCGCCACTTGATCCCCCCACCCACGGGGAAACGGGTCGAGATACAACGCCCTAACAAAAGAGAGGTCACTGGCCATCAATGGTTCCCGCCGCCCAGGGCAGCGATGCCCACATCTCCGGCGCTGTCAACAGGATATTCCACTTACAAACGGATCGTCAACTGGATATTCCACTTACACAAGGGAAATCCACCTTTCACGCCTCCGTCCCCTGAGCAAGGACGAGGCGGAGAAAGAATGGCATCCGTTCAAAGCCGACTGGGCGGGCGAGAGCCCCCAGCGCCAGCCGGCAGGTACCTCCCCGCCCTCGACCTCCGACCGGGGACCTCGGTAAGGCTGCATCCCCGACAAGCCCAAACGTCGAGTCCTGGCGTGTCAGCTCGCCCATGCACCATCGGGCGCCGAACCCCACCCTCAAACCGAAGCAGTGAGGCTCAGGGCGGCGGGGGACGGCCCTATGCTCAGGAATCTCCCCAAGGAGCAAGCCGCAGCAAGACGGCTTCCCTCCTCGGCGCCTCTTCCGGACCGAGGAAAACCCTGTCCGCGGAAAGAGAAGACGAAGCAACGGAGGGAAGGCGGCACGATCGCCAAAGAGACCTTGCAACACTTCAGCACGGAGGGCGGCCATTCTCCTCCTTGCCGAGCTCGATTCAAGTTACGAAGGGCCCCCCCCGACCCACATCGACAACCCGATCCGGAGATCATTAAACCACAGGCGAGGACAGCTTTATGGCTCCCCCCCACCCGGATCGGACCCCACAACGGGCGATAAACTAAGAACTCCTGTAAAAGCTGTAGATCAGCCTTTACAAATCTAAATAAAAATGTTATTCTTTATACGCTCAGATTCTTCGGAGAACACCACAGCGAATAGCTATCCCCCGCCAAGCTCTGGGTTAACACCGCACTACCCCTCCTAACTGGCATAGGACCTCCGGGAAATCTACGCCTGCAGCACGAGCCCCGCTCACTAAAAGTCACCGACACCTTTCCCTCAAGGGGGAAAGAGATACACTTGAACCCGCCCCGCCCAAAGGCAACACAAGCCAACAACATCCCCTTCCCCCAGACCTCGCGATCTCGGAAACGAGAATGTTGGGGGCATAATTGGTAATTTGGTAATTGCGTAACTTCCGCAAGAAGCCAAAACAACATGACTCGGAATGGACCGGTCCCAAGGCAGAGGCCGCGAAATATGCGCCCAGTCCTGAAAAGGCAGCGGCCCTGTCTCGTCAGAACAGCGCCACGATGCGACTCAACGTAACGAAAGGTTGCTCGGTCGACACGCCGTCAGCAGCAACACGCCCCCCGAGAGGCCAGATTGCCGGATACCGCCGGGAAAAAGCGATTCCCAAAGCACGTGATTCCGCGGAGCCCCTCAGAAACGCTAATCCCCCGCAGTACCCCAGAGAAACCCTTCCGCAGAACCTCGCTATAAATACCCCCCTCCATAGGCCAGGGGAAAGGGAAAAAGAGAGATGCAGGGGATTCCCATCCCCTCACTTCGGACGTAAAACGGCCCCAAATGCCTCACCAAACCAAGGAGAAAGCCGATAGCCGCCGACGGGTCTCACTACCCTCGACGGTGGCCGCTATAGCCCCACCACCTCCAACAGGATATTCCCCTTACACGTGGGAGGCACCGCCCGCCAGCTTTCCTCCTGCTTGTTACTATATCAAAAGGCAGGTCCAGATGGCCGGCCGCGTGCCGCAACACCCTAATTAACGCCATCACCTTCGGCGATCCCCACAGGGTGTCGGGGAGGGGAAAACCCCCCAACGGCTCGCCCAGCGGCGCCACCACCGCTACCTCGTCCTCCACCTCCTGGGGGTTCCCCCTCGGCGCGCGGGATCCCCGGTGAGGCCGTACAACCCTCCAGCGCGACGACAGCGAGGCTAAACGCGAGGAGACGAGGAAAGGGAAAGGAAGAGGGTCCCCTCCGACGACCGAGGGTTCCCCCCCGAAGGCGGAAACACCTCAGGGCGGCACACGTTGGTTCGGTTCCCGGCGCCTCGGCTCGCCCTTAGACAATGAGGCGATAGAAATTCGGTAATCGACGTACGGGAAGACCGCCCTGACGCAGGGATCTGCTCCTCCTGGCAGAGCGAACAGCAAATGTGGACGACCCTCCGTCCCACACATCTTCCCCTAAAGGTTGTAAATGTCACCTAGGTTTCCGATAAGGTTCGTTGTATAATATTCCCCTTTTCGGACTCTTCCTCCTGAGCCCAAGCGCACGTCAGCTGGAAGGTCCACCGAGCGCGGCCCGGCTGGGGTTCCACGAAAACTACAAGTGCGGCCGATACGCGCCCCTCAACAAGAGCCCTAACATTCTCAAGTAGTCGAACCCCCTCTTAAATCCGACCCAATACCCGCCAACAACGGCACCCCGTTAGGGGATAACGCCCCGTAAGACCCGTATTCCCCCCTAAGCTTGGATCCAAGCCCGGGTCACGTTAAAAGATTGTGTCGCGGCAGCGTTACGCCATCCGAGACGAACCGGGCTCCCGCCTCGCACTCGAATGCCGGGGGCAATTGTTACGACCTAAAGATCGTAGTAGCCCGACACCCGCCCGGATCCGCTAACATACCCCATTCACTCACCACATCACAAAAGGGCCGCCGCCCCGAAAGTCCGGGGCATCATGGAGTCAGGCGTGCCTCGCAGCGTTTCCCGAACCGGTCGAGGCGAACAACCGCAGCCGCCCGACCCACCGGAATATTGCGCTTGGGGACGCCTGGGTAGCTAGGCCAGGCCTATTGACGGGCACGGACGTACCCTTCCGTACCAACGGGCCATACCCCATGACCGACCGGGGGGCGCGGCCGGGCCGGACAACCCCCGATCGGGACGGCCCGCCCGACGCCCGTGAACCGCGGCGCCTAGAGTGACACAGCCCGTCCTTTAGTTCGTCGCTAACGACAAACAGCCTAGGATAAGGACACGACTGACACATACGTCACCCGACCGTCTGACAAAGCACCCCCTGGCGGCTGAACCATCTGACAGTTAATGCTTTCGGCTCTGACACCCCGACAAAAGCCCCCCCCCCCCCCCCCCGGCCGTCGCGCCGCCTGATGAAAGCAGGTCTGGTAATCCGATCCCCGACGCCCTTGTCTGGAGTTTCCGCTGACGTCTGAGCCAACTCAACGCGTCCAGTCAGCATGCCAGCTCAGCACGCCTAGTCATCACCCGTCAGGTATAAGTACCCCCTCTCCTCCTACGGAGTGGAGGTTGAAGAATTCTCTCTCATTCTATTTACTCACACACGAGAGCTAAGGTCTTCCATATCTTTGCTCTCCCACATATAGCTCGTCACGCGCGGCGGACACACAGAGAGTCCGACCGGCGTGTCTAGCCCCCATTTCAAGCCCTATTGCTGACTTAGGCATCGGAGGGGCTAAGGGTTGAACCCCAACCCTGCCCTTCTGACGAGTTGTTCGTGCTGTAGGAGAGCTCGCCCCTGGACCGGAGTCAGCTTCAGCCCTCGGCCGTCCAACCTTCCTCAGCTGCGTCCGGCGAGATTCGACCCCGTGAGCATCACCGGCGACGGATCCGACCTCTTCACCCCACTAATCACTTGTAAAACAGCCTACCCAAACCCTCATTTCCCTATAACCACCGTGCCCTTGGTTCCCCATAATACAAATTCATTGTACGCGAGTTCCACCTCGTAACAATAATTTTATGAGGATAATGTGCAACCGTATAGAAATAACAGACTATGCTGATATGCCACAAACCGAAACACAGAACTGGTTCGATACTGATAATCCTGACCCATTAGTATTTGGCACACTGGCTTATACTACTTCTGCACAGACTTTTCTGTACACGCTTCCACTCATGCACAACCTACTAATCTTGTTGTTCACACTTCTACACAACAACCCCAACCCAGATCACGAAAATCTGTGGTTTGGCAGAACTTTACGATTGAAACTGTCCTCGAGAAAATCGCGAGCAGGCAGTTCGCAAAATATGTAGAACAAATTTTAATTTCAAACCTTCCAACGGCACAACACACCTTAAGAGACACATAGAATCTCACCAAAAACAGATTTTAAACAGACCACTTTTAAACTTTCTGCATCTTCTTCCTCTCTACCAAATTTCTCATATTCTGCGGAGGCAATGAGAAAAGAGATGGCTAGATTTGTTTTATGCCAAGAATCACCATTTAGTTATGAGGAAAGCCCCGAATTAGAACGGTTTAACCAAGTGGTCCTTAACACTGCATTTAGAAGAGTGCCTAGAAACACGCTTCGAAGAGATGATATGTCAGCTTTTCAAGATGGAAAAGCTAAATTGCTGCAAACTTTTGCTAACTTAAATTCTAGAATAACTTTAACATCAGACATATGGACAACAAAATGGGACGCGTCCTATTTAAGTGTTATATCTCATTATGGAGATCATGATTACACGCTTAGATGATTATAGGATTTAAAAGTTAGAGCATGCTTATACTGGTGGTGCTATTTCTTCTTTGATAATGTCTATTATTCATGATTTCAATACGTCTGAAAAAAATTTACAGTTACTTTTGATAATGCGTCTAACAACAATAGTGTAATTAATTTTTTAAAAAGAAATTTGAACCCTAAGCTGGATGGGTTGTTGTTTCATCAACGATGTGCATGTCACGTCTTGAACTTGATAGTTCAAGACAGACTTTGTTGAGTCAACAGACAGACACTCAAGACGACTCGTCCAACGGGTGACTAAGGCCCGTAGAGCCTACGTGAGAAGCCTGATACCGACTCAATCAAGGCCCACCTACCAGCCGTCCATTGGAATCCTACCAATCAAACGTGGGATTGAAGGCGAGCTCATAAATAGCATGAATGTGGACTAAATTTACTTCTATTAAAGAGTGGAGATCATGGCACCATAATTGGTGACCGTTATCCTCCTAACGTCACTGAAAAGACTCAGGAGGTCTACAAATACAGGAGGTTCCAACTCCCAATGTACGAGATCTAATACTAGGACTTTACATTCTCCAACTTTTATTTCTTCTACAAAAGAGCTTGCGACGTTAGATTTAAAGCGAACCTCTGTGGGTTGATCTCAGATGCTCCTAGCCCCCTCCCTCACCTAAGTTCTATTCTAACTTAAGCATCATAGAGGATTTGGGTCGAGACCCAGATCTGACCCCTTGCAAATCGTCGAGTCTTGATCCTACGCATGGGTCGCTCTTGAACTCCTCAACCTCGATCGATCGGCATACGAACCGATCGAGGGTCGATCGAACATCGTAAGTCAACTACCACCAACCAACGTGTAATACCCCGTATCCCTATATACGTATATATGTACGTATTTTTGGACGTAGATGTGTACGTATAATTTTTGGGAGTATGTTTGTATTTTGCTTTAAATTATTTGATGTAGAAATTATTTTAAATAATTTTAACTCATCATTTGGAATTATTATGTTTGTCCCTATACTTTGTTATGTTTGTCCCTGTTGGCATTGTTCTGGGCCTTTAGACTCTTTCTTTTGGCCTGGTGGCTTTTCTGGATGTTGAACTTAATTTTAATGTTGGACAATTCTGAGATTTGAAATTTTATTTCTGTCTCTCCTTGTGTTATTATTATTGTTCCGTTTGTGGTTACAGGGACCTGCTTATGTTTTATTGACGTTTATCGAGTTTGGTGTTTCACAGCTCCACTCTCGTGCGGACCTTTTCACGTCTCGCCTCCATTTTAGGGAAGCGGGGCGTGACAACCATGAACCTTGCTTGTTAGACCACACTCCCTAGATAGACAGACCAGGTCTAAAACTGGGTCCTACTAGAGTGTTAGAAGTTTCTACTGTGTCACGCGTTGACGTGACCCCGTTGACTTTCAGGTCATGTGAGTTGGAGATTGGAGATAGCGGCTGGAGCTTCGGAGTTGGTGATCAGTTGTAGTATTGGGTAGTGAGGGGTATGATGAGAGACTTGTACTTCTGGTATTTCTTTTCGGGTGGACCTTTGTGATTAGAGTTGTGAAAATGAAGATGTTGGTGTATGTATGAGATGTATCAATGTATCAATAGCATGGAATATTGTACTTTTGTTATTTTCTCGGTGTTTTTATCTGTGATGGAGTTTTACTTGTACTTCCCAGCACGTGCGTAGTACCTGCAGCATTCTTTTGTTCTCTTCCTTTCTCTCTTTCCACGTAACACTCGTTGATCTAGGAATACTTGGGATGGATTCGTACTTCCCGGGTATCCTGGAGAGCGGGTCGTTACATTTGGTGGCCCATGCTGGTCTCCGCACTGCGGCGTGCGTAAGGGTAGTACAAGTAATGCTCCATATAGGTGGATGTATCCTAAGTTGGGTAGGTGATCAACTTTATGGTAAAACCCTTGTATTAGGAAACCCAATGTAAAGAGCTCCCTGAGGATAAGCATGGGTAGTTGTTTGTATATATACATAAATGTACGGGTAGGTATGTGTTTGCATGGATATAAAAGTATTGCAGTGTATTCGCATGTATTTCTATAGATACATGTTTATAGCTATAGATACGTGTATGACTACTTATGTGTATTCTTGTAATTCATAGTATATGTGTGTGTTTAGTAATGTTGTTTGTATGAATTGAGTTGAATGTAGTGTTTGATGAGTGAAATTATGTGTAAGACATATCATCTGTGCAATAGCGTGTTATGTAGTATCTATACGGTAATCTATACTTCGATTATATTTGGAGGCCTATATGTATGACTATGTGGATGTATATAAAGCTGTTTGTATAGATACAAACGTATGATGCGTTTAAGTGAGGTTATAAGATATATTTGTATATGGGTGTCTAATGGATGCGTGTATAGATATGCGGAGTATCTGTATGAATATATATTGGCATGCAAATAAATTTATGTTATATGTGTTAATATATGGATATTTGTTGGTAAGTCTAACTGGAAGTATATTTGAATGTATAGTAGTGTATGATGGTATACATAAGAATAATTATATGTGTATGCATACTATAAATGTGGTTGTATGAAATTATGTGGTAAGATATGTATATATAGGTATAATTACATTTGAATATGGATCATAAGTAGTGTGTGAAATATATCGGCTTTCTAAGTGGAGTGTATAGATATGCATAAGTAGGTATGCCTAGTTATACAATATGGTGTGTAGTTATATATCATGTGATGCTATGTGAGTGTAACATGCGAATAAGATTTATATGTGGATATGTCTCGTGTGTATAAGTGTGTGTGTGTGTGTATATACATATACTGTATTGATATAATTCTTGTGCTATAGTATATATACAGTGTTGTATGTATATATATACTGCATTGAATATATGTTACGTTGACAGGTTGTATGTAAGTATATTTGTGCAGTATATATAGGTGGTTAAATATAAATTTACGTGAGTGAATATTGGATATGAATACATATGTATGTATCCTTGCATATATAAAGTGAGTATGTACTAGAATGTTGATATACAATACATACATACTAACAGGACTATTTACTATAATGAAATATACTGTGTACATATTTGTGTGCGAACTACTATATATAATTGTATATATAGTTGTAAGTGTTTATACTTATGTGCTTAAGTGATATATTTGCGTATGGTTAACCTTTTGATATGTGGTGCATCATATCACTGTGTATCATTGTTGGTGTATGAATATCTACTATAATTGTATCTATATTTGGATGTACCTATTTGCATATGTATGTTAGTGAGGTTATATGCATATTGGATGTGATGTATATAGTTGTATGTGTATCTATAAATGGATGTATACTTGAACTATACTCTGATGTATTTAGGTATACCCATAGGTATGTGTATGTGTAAGTATGCTAGCTTTGTGACGTATGAGTAGGGTGTGTTTAAATATCAAGTGAACATGTATGTATGTAGATATATAAATACAAAGAGTGTGTGATTACATATAAAGGTGTATGTATTTAGATATATCTATACGTATCCATGAAATAGTATACGTCTTTGATCATATTCTTGTGTGAATCTTTATGTAAGTACATATGTGTTGAGTGAATAAGTGAATAAATATTGGTGTACTAGTCATTACCCATGCCCATAGGGCACGGTTTATTTAATGGCTGAGTTTTCCACCCCACAAATTTCAAGTTCATCCAAATATCAAGTTTTCCCACAAAATTTCAAGTTTCCCTCGAAATTCAAGTTTCCCCCCAAAATTTAAGTCCCTCCAAAATTGTCATTGCCACCTAGGACAAACTTGTCACGTATGACAAAGCTTTATCCTAGTAGAATAAAATTCAAAATCTTCAAAGGACTTGAAAAAATGGTCAGAAGGGGGAGAATAAAAAGTGTCGGTGGGTGTGTGTGGATGGTCCAGGGGCAAAAAAGCAAAAACCGGGGTTGTATGTGCAAAATTTCACACATCCTCTTTTATCCCTCAAAATCTCATCTCTTATATTTTCTCTTATCCAAATTCCCTTTTTATATAATAGATATCCAAATTCTCTTATCCAATTTCTCATGTCCATATTCTCATATCCAATTTCTCATGATAACATTCCTCTTTTATATAATAGATATCCAAATTCTCTTATCCAATTTCTCATGTCCAAATTCTCTTATCCAAATTCTCTTATCCAATTTCTCTTGATAACATCCCTCTTTTATATAATAGATATCCAAATTCTCTTATCAAATTTCTCATGTCCAATTCCCTTATCCAATTTCTCTTGATAACATCCCTCTTTTATATAATAGATATCCAAATTCTCTTATCCAATTTCTCATGTCCAAATTCTCTTATCTAATTTCTCTTGATAACATCCCTCTTTTATATAATAGATATATTAATGCCTTGGATGTATCTATACATATTTCTACTTGTTGCTATGAACGACATTGATACATGTGTCCATGTGTATATGTGTACTAGTTTGTGTGTACATATCTATTCTATAAAGGATGAAGATTTTGAATCTTATCCTGCAAGGATAAAGCTTTGTCCTAGGTGGCAAGTTTGTCCTAGGTGGCAATGACAATTTTCGGTGGACTTAAATTTTGTAGGAAGACTTAAATTTCGGTGGAACTTGAAATTTTGGGGGAAAACATGAAATTTGGGGGAACTTGAGATATGTTTTTTTGGTTGTGGGGGGGGGGGGGGGGGACTCGGCCATTATATAAACCGTGCCCAGGGGAACTTGAGATATGTTTTTTTTTGGTTGTGGGGGGGGGGGAGGACTCGGCCATTATATAAACCGTGCCCTATGGGCACGGGTAATGACTAGTTAGTCTATATATAAATGTGAGTGTGCTCAAGCAATATATATATATTTGTGAGCACATGGAAGGACGTGGAATGTATAATACTATGTACGTGTTATGATGATGTGTCTAGGAGCATGCATATATCCTTGGATAGGAATGTGTACATATACGTGTATAAAATATAGTATCGTGCATGTATACATGGGTGTATTGTATATACATATAGCGTTGTTTGTATGTCGTGGGTAGGGAGACCCTTCTACTATTTAATCTCCGGTCAGACCCTTAGCATATAAAGTCCGAGGGCGGACTTTGTTTTTAAGGTGGGTAGAATGTAATACAACGTATCCCTATATACGAATATATGTACGTATTTTTGGACGTAGATGCGTACGTATAATTTTTGGGAGTATGCTTGTATTTTTCTTTAAATTATTTGGTGTAGAAATTATTTTTAAATAATTTTAACTCATCATTTGGAATTATTAAATGAAGTATACATGAATGAATACATGTATAATGGATGGTATCTAGTATTATGACATGTATTCTTATTTATAAAAAATTGAAAACCATAATTTGTCGTGTAATGACACCTCTTTAGGCTAGGTGTCATAAGGATGTTTATTCTTACCTAACTTACAATTAGGTGGCATCCCCATGGTACTCTACACCTACCACAAAGCTAGGTGTCTCTTGATGAGGATTTTGAGTGGTGAGGTGGAGGATGGAGAAATTTTATTAAAAAAAGAAAAAGAAAAGAAAATGGAAAACAAAACCAAAGAAACCAAAAATACTCTCTCATTCACTCATCTCTCCCTATCCCCTCCTCCATTTGCACCACCTCTTACTTCTCTCATCACCACCCTTTGCTCCTCCCACTCCACCACCAAGCTCCCCTACTTTTCCTCAACATTCTAACACCAAAAATATTCCCTAAATACCTCAAGAATCCAAATTTTGAAGGCTAGATAGGAGATTGAAGAAGGAGATTAGGAGGCCCAAGAATTCTTCAAGGAATAAGAAGGGCCAAAGAAAATTTTGGAGGACTTTAGAGGTAGAAATTCTTATCACCTTAGTTGGGTTTAGTTTTAGATCTATGGGTTTAATTAATTAGCAAGTTATTTAGATTTTGTGTAGAAATTAAGTTTTGAACTTCATGCTGAAATTTACATAGAATTGGCTGATACTTTGGTAGATTGCTGCACTTAATTGGCTACGTATAAATTCATGAAAAAAATATATGTTGTACATATTGAAGTCCTTAACAACTTTCATTTTTAATAGTTTTGCAAATTCGAACTGAAAAATAGAGTAAAAATTCAGTTTCTAAATTGGTCTGTTTTTAGACAGTTTTGACACCTTTCAGTAAAACGAGTAGAACTCCATGCACACTTTATAAAATATCATGATCTTGATGCCGTTGGAAAGCTGACTTCAAGATCTTCAACTTGTAATTTTTTTTTATTTTAGTTCTGTCTGTAACTTATAGCAAAATGGACTCGAACTGAACTCAGTTTCTGGTTCAGAATGCTGAAACTATACCTATTAGTAGAAAATCCACCATAAATCACATATGTCAACTGAGTTTATGAAAATTGGTAAGCTAAAGGAAAACATCTATATCTACAACTTTCGTGAAGTGACCAGAGACCAATTCTGACTGAAGATTGGCTAAAAGTGATGTTTTTTCTGCTGTAACTGTTTAGACATATTCAAATTTTACACTATTGTCATATCATGCATTGCTTTTTATGTTTTGTTCAATTTAAGTTATCATGCTATTATTTCTCATGATTTATGTGATGATTAGTAGCTATGTTCACACGCTTTCCAATTTTTTGTATTAAATAAAATTGTGTTCAAGTTAAAGTGCATATTAACATGTTGCTATGTCCAAATAAAAGCTAGTGTATTATGTTGTGTTTAAAGGACATTTTATGTCATTTACTAACATGCAACAAGCTAGTATACATGGTTGTGTTATTACGCCATTACTTTCCATTATGCTAGCATGTAGTTTTATTTTGATTGAGTATGTCAACTTGAGACATTTGCTAGTGTTGTAGTTTCATCTTGTTTAATGTATCATATTAGTGTTGTAACTTCATTAAGAAAGTGAATGGAATTGATGGAGCTATGCGATGTTGAAATAAGATGAAGACGATGGTCGTTGTTGAATCACGAAAGCGGTGAGAATATGAAAGAAACGGAAATCTATGAATGCGGTATTGAGAGCGCTGAAATTAATAAATGAGGAACTATTCCATAAACTGAGAGTGAGAATGAGGAATGTATCAGCCCTCCTAAAGGAGGGTGACACGGGTTTGGGGGAAAACGGGTAAACTTTAGGAGTTAAGGAGCGGACGTATGAATTATGATTTCTCGTGCGATGTGTTGCCCACAGAAGGGGAGTTGGAGAGGGCTAGAGAGGTCGGTGGTGTGCCCGTGTCGCACCATGACGGTAATTGATGGGTTTCTCCGTTTGTTCGACAGAAAAATCGAGCTGGTCTCGCTTCAGTACCTTGTCCTGTTCGGGTACGGAGTTGCGATTGGCCCCCTCCAGTGCTCGTGTTGTTGGTTGGGGTACCACTTTTTCACCCACCCTGGGTGAAGTCCGCCTCCTTAGTGTCCTACGGTTTACACGGGTTCCAAATATGTGAATCAACAACTTATAGTAATTGTCTTTAATTTATAAATGTTGTTATCTCATGTCTCCTTATATTTGTTTACTTTAATGCTGTTGTCCCATGGTAACATGTTCTTATGCTTCCTTTCAATATCTGCATTTCATAATATGATTTCATATGCATGTTTTGCAAGTTCTCATAACTAGGTTCACATGTTGGAATGTGATTACTTTTATGCACCATGAACCTTACTTGTTAGACCACCCTCCCTAGATAGACATACCAGTTCTAAAACTGGGTCCTACTAGAGTGTTAGGAGTTTCTACCGGGTCACGCGTTGACGTGTCCCCGTTGACTTTCAGGTCATGTGAGTTGGAGGTTGGAGATAGCGGCTGGAGCTTCGGAGTTGGTGATCAGTTGTAGTATTGGGTGGTGAGTGGTATGATGAGAGACTTGTACTTTTGGTGTTTCTTTTCGGGTGGACCTTTGTACTTAGAGTTGTGAAAATGAAGATGTTGGTGTATGTATGAGATGTATCAATGTACCAATAACATGGAATATTATACTTTTGTTATTTTCTCGGTGTTTTTATCTGTGATGGAGTTTTACTTGTACTTCCCAGCGCGTGCGTAGTACCTGCAGCATTCTTTTGTTCTCTTCCTTTCTCTCTTTCTACGTAACACTCATTGATCTAGGAATACTTGGGACGGATTCGTACTTCCCGGGTATCCTGGAGAGCGGGTCGTTACTCAATGACCCTGTTTCTACCAACCTAGGGTCCCACCAAGGCACCAATCCACCTGACGAGGCTCCGACTCAACAAGAAAGGATCCACGTCAGCAACTCAATTGTCTTGGTCATTTTTGGGCTTAACAGTTTGGTGCCATCTGGGGGAAACGTTAACCAGCTCGACATCCCAAAGCAACCAATAAGCCATGTCGACTGGACCCAGCAATCGTAGACCAAACCAAGGTTCGAACGAGAAACAAAAAGCAAAAAGCGTCCAGGCGGAGGATGCCTCAGATTCCACATCCTCATCCAAGCGACTAAGGATGGCCACCAAAGTGCCTAAGGTGTCCCAAGAGCAATTCGACCAATTTACAGATCGGTTCGACAAGATTCTCAGCGTTTTGGCGACTCTGGTATGTCAAAGCAGTGGAGATCCACCACTCACAAACGAGCAATTACCGCCTCCAAACCCAACCCTAACACCAATGACTCATCTTAAAAGATGTGAGTAGTACTCCC
Organism: Scilla litardierei; assembly: GCA_030789695.1. Lineage (NCBI taxonomy): Eukaryota > Viridiplantae > Streptophyta > Magnoliopsida > Asparagales > Asparagaceae > Scilla > Scilla litardierei. The sequence continues at coordinate 8,068,269 of CM061137.1, read as the reverse complement.
AAGTGTAAGAAATCGATCAAGTAGTAAACTTGGAGAGTTTGGTGTCGAATCCACGGGACAATCGACCTGTAAACCAAAAGAATCGGTTTCTAAAGATTAATAAAACGATGAAAAGCTACCACCTTTCGAAGGTGAGATAATTGTAATGATTGTTTTAAGTAAATGAGAAAGTAATACTAAAATGTGTACGGAGAGTCAATACTAAAGCAGGGGACATTGAAAGCAATAAAAAATTGATAGCAGAAGGAGAATGGAACTTATTTGATTTCCTTGCGGTTGATGGAGAAAAAAACTTATGGACCAGATGATCGAAAGGATTTAAATGTTGAAGTAGAAAAACTAAGGGACATAGAAAGTTAATTACGAAAGGAAGAAGTGTAAGGGGTTTCATGAAACTTAGGGACAAACAACAAAGAGGAAGCGACAAAAATCAAGAACAGTTGACGCATGTTAGCATGATGTGAGAAAGGGTTGATAGAAGCATTGATGCATCTCCCTGCTTTACAAGCTACGTAATAATGTATGGGACTAAAAAGGAAGTTACTGTCATTTTGTCTATTTGACTTGATGGGTTTGCCTGGGCGAAGTTTTGAAGATCATTTGATTACATGATAGACATGGCTTCGACGGTCTAAAATAACAAAATGCATGTACTTCTTAACTTTCAAGCTTAGCAAAGCTAGGCCTAGTTGTGATGGGGCAATTGTTTTGCCATAGATGTATAGGTATTAGAGTTTAGATTTGGATGTAAAAGCCCCGTTTGAGGCAAGTGAGGGATTTGGCCATCTTGGAAGGGCTATGGCCCAATTAGGTTGAAGTAGGCAACCATACAAATCGTGGAACTATCAACCCATTCAAGATCATGATTAAAGAAGTTGTGCACTAAATGAATATTGTTAGGTTTTGAACAAGGAAAGACAATAATACTATCCTACTCCTCTATAAATATCATGTAAAATATGGTGAAAGATACGCAATACAAACCCTAGCTACGGCTAAATATTTTACTTGCATATACATATATGCTTTGAGAAGGTGGCTGACATGATCCGAAGGTACCTTCATGTTGACCGTCATCCCAACCCCTCATGAGTGCTCTTGTCTAGCACGTGCATGATCTATGATCAAGTGTGCGGAGTCATGACGGTAATTGTCAATGGTCGGGAGTCGTCCATCTCACACGTGCCATGTAGTTCTCACGTCACATGTGAATTCAATGTGCGCGCAACATAAGATTACCATCTTTCTGTGTTGCAACAAGTACATGTGTCACGCCCCGCTTCCCAAAAATGTGGAGGCGAGACGTGAGAAGGTCCGCACAAACTCGAATCTGTGAAGCTCCAAGTCTGATAAGCGTATAAAAACACTTATTATTGCAAGTCCTTGCAAAGCAAAACGAAACAACAATGATAATAAGGAAATGAGACGACATTTTATTTAATCTCCAAATGTCCATAAACAAATTACAATATCGCAGAAAAGCCACCAGGCTAAGGAAAATAGAATCTAAGGGCCCAACCATGGCCAACAAAAGTACAAGGTACAAAGAAAGGTGCCACGCACCGACAACTAACAGGAATCCTAAAACAGAAAGGAAACTCAGCAAGGTCACCGGTGTCCACAAGACTCCACCACAGCAACAAAAGTGCGACAGCGGCACCAAATCCCCTGCAACAAGCTCTGGCTCTGGGTCTAACATGTGACACCCAAAAGAGAGAGGGGCACATGTCAGCAAGTCTAAAAAGACTTGTGCAAGGAAACTGAAAGTAAAACAACCTAGCAGTTCTAGCATGATGCGATGACATGGCATATAACAAAAGTGCAACAAGTAGGTAAACGAGCACGACAAGACAGGAGCATGGTATGGCAAGAGTAGCAAAGCTACTATCATTATCAAGGATTTCACTAATCACGATCATCACGAATCACGAATGTTTTGTAGATGTTTACACCTTACAGCTGAAATTGTCTTTCTTTCACGCTGATTGGCCGCTTAACACTACCCCAAAAACCCAGAGTTTACGCCTTACTACTGCAGTTGCTGATCGGGCAGACTCCCAGTTGATTGGCCGCTTAACTCTTACCCCCAATACCCACAGTAGACGAGCCAGGGTCCCTGCACAGGAGCTCAGTAAATGAGCCAGGGTTGCCCCGCACGGGAGCTCGTTTTCTATATCACGAATCAGGAAGTGTATTTGGCATAGGGGTGCACCTAGCCTCAATATCGAGCGTTGGGGTTAGCAACTCACTATGCTCGCTTCTGGTCACGAGCCAGGAAGTACAAGTATTGTAGCGTGTGCTACGAATGCAACATTCAACATGGATAGCATGGATGACATGGCAAGTTATAATGCATTGCGTACAGTTATAGTACTAAAACATGGCAGATAATCGCGTACCGTTAATTGGAAGTAAACATGGCAGTTTAGTATGCATGAACAACAAGTTAAAAGGGTTGGATCTAGCTTCGTTGTCAAGCTAGATCAATTGAGGTGGCGGGTCTAGTTTCGTTGTCAAACTAGATCAATTGGCGTCTAGGCGGCTATCATTTCACCGTCTAGTCTCTTTTACGCTACAACAAGCAATTGGCCTAAAACATGGCCTAAAACCCTAAGTGGCAAGTTTCACTTGCCTAATACCGAGGAAGACGATCACGAAGGTTCGTCTCACGAACGCTAATCTACGGGGAAGGGAATCGCTGTCATGGAGAAACAATCATCAAATCATTAATCATTTTATTTGGGTTTCAAAACATCAAATGTGGGTTATGGGATTATTAAAGGAAGAACACTACCCGAATGGAAGCGGAAGATCAATGCTGAGCAACCACGACAACGGAAGAATGATCCGGCTCAGATCTGGAAATGGGGGAAAATCTGGAGAAATGGGTTTTGATGTGGATTTTGGGGATTTGATGAAGGTTTGAGGAAGGTGAGAGGTGAAATGTGTCAAGTGAGGGTTTGGATGATGAAGGATGAGCTTGGGATGAAGGTTTGAGGATTTGAGGAAGAAGAGGGCTCAATGGGGGAGAAATTAGGGTTTTAGGTCATGAGGAAGAAGAAGAAAACGTTTGGAGGGGTATTTATAGTGTTTGATGTCGGCTAGGGCAAAACTAGGGTTTCCTGGGCTGATTAGTCGGTCAAAGAAGGATTGGTGACCGACTAGCTTGGGAACTAGTCGGTCAGTTGATCTTCTTGAACCAATTAACGTGCACGAAAAGTCTCGAAATGGAGCGCGAAGGTCCGGGATGAATTCTAAGGTTTCTTGGATCAACCTATCGCTAAGATATGATCGATATGAAGCTCGTCACGAGTGACTTACTCCGAGTTCAATGATTCTAAGGAAGAAGCTAGAAGATCACATCAAAAGGAATGAAAACGAAAGCTAGGAAATCTCAACGAGATGAATGAAAGCGAGAACTATGGAAATGGAAACCACACAAGGAGAGAACCCACCATCACAAGCAAAACACACTGATAATCCAATCATACAAAAACCAGTCGTTACAACATGCATGAATCTCTACATACGAATCGGACGGAGGCTATACTTACCAAAGGCTCAATGTTCTGGTTAGCTTCATGTCTCTTGTGGAGCATGTCTCTCTCATAATGTAAGTGCTACGCAATGACTGCATGCTTTATTTGAACTTTCTCCCTAACATTTCCAGGCCGATTGCTTCCAATTTTGTCATATATGATACTGAACCACATACAAAGACAACAACACAGGAGATGATGAGCCACACATTTGTGCTCAAACTATAGAAAATACAGAGGACAAACTTAAGGCCAATAGATGGTTGTTTGAGAGCTAAAATCCATTATTTTATTCTCTAAATTCTTAGCTGGGTTGGTTATTCCCTTGAGACGAAACGCCATAACTTGTAATCCAATGTAATTAAAGCATTAATGATCTATACAACTAGCTGTACACCAAGTTATAGGAGGAACTAGGATAAATCTTGGTGTCAGGTGTGTGTTTATCTTTTGTTTTGCGTTACTTTCATATATATTGCTGTGTTGTCAGTTTTGTAGATACCGTCTTTGTTCGTTGGTCCAATGATCCTGGAATTTCGCGGGGCGGTTGCTTTATAGATAAGTCCAGCAAGAGTGCATATGAGCATAAGAGAGGTGATTCCAATCACCTCAATGATTGGTATTAGAGCATAGCAATTGTCACATAGCATAACATCGGGGAGTTAGTAGAGGACATGTCAAGAAATAAAAAATTGAAAGTAGAAGGAGCATGGAACTTATTTGATTTCCATAGGGTTGATGGAGAAAAAACTTAAGGACCCAATGATCGAAAGGATTTAAATGTTGAAGGATGAAAACTAAGGGACTGAGAAAGTTAATTACGAAAGGAAGAAGTGTAAGCGGTTTCTTGAAACTTATGGAAAGACAACAAAGAGGAAGCCACAAAAATCAAGAACAGTTGATGCATGTTAGCATGATGTGAGAAAGGTTTGATAGAAGCATTGATGCATCTCTCAGCTTTACAGGCTATGTAATAATGTATGTGACTAGCAAGGGAGTTATTGTCTTTTTGTCTATTTGGCTTGATGGGTTTGCCTGAACTAGCGAATATTTGAAGATCATTTGATTACATGATAGACATGGCTTTGACGGTCTAAAATAACAAAGGGATGTACTTCTTAGCTTCCAAGCTTAGCAAAGCTAGGCCTAGTTGTGATGGGGCAATTGTTTTGCCATAGATGTATAGGCATTAGAGTTTAGATTTGGATGTAAAAGCCACGTTTGAGGCAAGTGAGGGATTTGGCCATCTTGGAAGGGCTATGGCCCAATTAGGTTGAAGTAGGCAACCATACAAATCGTGGAACTATCAACCCATTCAAGATCATGATTAAAGAAGCTGTGCACCAAATGAATATTGTTAGGTTTTGAACAAGGAAAGACAAGAATACTATCCTACTCCTCTATAAATATCATGTAAAATATGGTGAACGATAAGCAATACAAACCCTAGCTACGACTAAATATTTTACTTGCATATACATATATGCTTTGAGAAGGTGGCTGACATGATCCGAAGGTACCTTCATGTTGAGCGTCATCCCAACCCCTCATGAGTGTTCTTGTCTAGCACGTGCATGATCTATGATCAAGCGTACGGAGTCATGACGGTAATTGTCAATGGTCGGGAGTCGTCCATCTCGCACGTTCCATGTAGTTCTCACATCACATGTGAATTCAATGTGCGCACAACATAAGATTACCATCTTTCTGTGTTACAACAAGTACATGCATGAATCTCTACATACGAATCGGACGGAGGCTCTACTTACCAAAGGCTTAATGTTCTGGTTAGCTTCATGTCTCTTGTGGAGTATGTCTCTCTCATAATGTGAGTGCTACACAATGACTGCATGCTTTATTTGAACTTTCTCCTCATATGTGATACTGAACCCCATACAAAGGCAACAACAACATAGGAGATGATGAGCCACACATTTGTGCTCAAACTATAGAAAATACAGATGACAAACTTAAGGCCAATAGAGGGTTGTTTGAGAGCTGAAATCCATTATTTTATTATCTAAATTCTTAGCTGGTTTGGTTAGTCCCTTGAGACCAAACACCATAACTTGTAATCCAAGGTTATTGAAGCATTCATGATCTATACAACTAGATGTACACCAAGTTATAGGAGGAACTAGTATAAATCTTGGTGTCAGGCTTGTGTTTATCTTTTGTTTTGCGTTACTTTCATATATATATATATATATATATATATATATATATATAATATATATATGAGAGCTTCTCTCATACGCCCTCTCACATAAAGCACCCAAGTACAACCAAGTACAAGCCCATGTGGGCTTGTACTTGGGTGCTTTATGTGAGAGGGCGTATGAGAGAAGCTCTCATATGGCGTATGATACCCATTAATCCCTATATATATATATATATATATATATATATATATATATATATATATATATATATATATATTGCTGTGTTGTCAGTTTTGTAGATAACGTATTTGTTCGTTGGTCCAACGATCCTGGAATTTTGCGGGGCCATTGCTTTCTGGATAAGTCCAGTAAGAGTGCATACGAGCATAAGAGAGGTGATTCCAATCACCTCAATAATTGGTATTAGAGCATAGCAATTGGCACAGATCATAACATCGGGGAGTTAGTAGAGGACATGGCAAGCAATAAAAAATTGAAAGCGGAAGGAGAATGGAACTTATTTGATTTCCATAGGGCTGATGGAGAGAAAACTTAAGGACCCAATGATCAAAAGGATTTAAATGTAGAAGGATGAAAACTAAGGGACTGAGAAAGTTAATAACGAAAGGAAGAAGTGTAAGGGGTTTATTGAAACTTAGGGAAAGACAACAAAGAGGAAGCGGCAACAATCAAGAACAGCTGATGCATGTTAGCATGATGTGAGAAAGGTTTGATAGAAGCATTGATGCATCTCCCTGATTTACAGGCTATGTAATAATGTATGTGACTAACAAGGGAGTTACTGTCATTTTGTCTATTTGGCTTGATGGGTTTGCCTGAACTAGCGAATCTTTGAAGATCATTTGATTACATGATAGACATGGCTTCGACGGTCTAAAATAACAAAAACTTCTTAACTTCCTAGCTTAGCAAATCTAGGCATAGTTGTGATGGGGCAATTGTTTTGCCATAGATGTATAGGCATTAGAGTTTGGATTTGGATATAAAAGCCCCGTTTGAGGCAAGTGAGGGATTTGGCCATCTTGGAAAGGCTATGGCCCAACTTGGTTGAAGTAGGCAACCAGACAAATCATGGATGACAATCAACCCATTCAAGAGCATGTTTAAAGAAGTTGGGCACCAAATGAATATTGTTAGGTTTTGAACATGAAAAGACAAGAATACTATCCTACTCTATAAATGTCATGTAAGTTATTGTGAAAGATTCGCAATACAAACCCCAGCTACGGCTAAATATTTTACTTGCATATACATTTATGCTTCGAGAAGGTGGCTGGCATGATCCGAAGGTTTTATGTTGAGCGTCATCCCAACCCCCTTGTGAGTGTTCTTGTCTAGCACGTGCATGATCTACGATCAAGCGTGTGGAGTCATGACGGGTATTGTCCACGGCCGGGAGTCGTCCATCTCGCACGTGCCATGCAGTTCTCACTTCACATGTGAATTCAATATGCGCGCAACATAAGGTTACCATCTTTCCGTGTTGCAACAAGTACATGTATGAATCTCTACATACGAAGCGGACGGGGGCTCTACTTACGAAATGCTCAATGTTCTGGTTAGCTTCATGTCTCTTGTGGAGCATGTCTCTCTCAAAATGTGAGCGCTACGCAACGACTGCATGCTTTGTTTGAACTTTCTCACTGACATTTCCATGCATGTTGCTTCCAATTCTGTCATATGTGATACTGAACCACATACAAGTAGGCAAGACAACAACAACACATCAGCTGATGAGCCACACATCACAGTGAATTCTCGCTATTTGCGCAAAAACTCTCAGAATGTTTGCTAAAAATGGGAACAAAACACCTAAATTTCCTAAAGGGGTCGGTTACTTTTCAATAAAAAGTACGTCTTTTTTCTGAAGGAGAGAGATTAGGGTGTTTGCAGCAATTTCACCCACGGAAACAGGCGGCCAATTCCCACACAACGTCTCTCAATCCCAAGCACCACTTGAGCACATCCACCAATCACTCCCAAAACCCTCCAAAAATCTCTCCGTCGTTAAGCAATCTCACAATTGCGCACTCCTTGAAAGCGAAATCTCTACCCCCCTCAATGGCCAAATCCCTCCCCACTACATCTTGTCCTCTTTTGGCTCTTCTACTCCCACATCTCTCTCTCCCTTCCTTCCCAATTTCGAGAAATTCTCGACCCCTCTCATCCTCTCTCTTCCATGGCCGCCCTGTCCTCTCTTTCTCCGCCTTTCCCGCTCCTCACCCTTCCTCCTTCAAGACCCATTTCCTCAAACGGGCTAAGAAACTGCCGGCTGGCCGCGGCGACCGGTAACCCGGCAAGGGTTTCGACCTCCGCTCAAGAAACCGAGGTGGGCCCACCTTCTTCTGCCGGCGGGGAGAATGCCAAGAGCTGTAATGGGCTGAGAGTGCTCTATGATGATGGGTTTGGGGCTGCAAGCGTCAAGGACTACTTCGCCGCTGCGAAGGAGATTGTGAGGCCCGACGGCGGCCCGCCGAGATGGTTTTGCCCCGTGGATTGCGGGCAGCCCATCAAGGATGCCCCCGTGCTCTTCTTCCTCCCTGGTAAATCATTGGTTTCAATTTTTTTGCTTTTGGTTTGGGGGTCCTTATTTTGTAAATGTGATCTGGGTTCTTGATTGCAGGCATAGATGGCACTGGGATGGGCCTCATTATGCATCACAAGTCTCTTGGAAAGTGAGTTTACATTGTTGATTGGCATGTTTACTGTTATTATTATGTCAACCCCCACCCTTTCTCGGTTGAGATAAGAATTTCAATTTGAGATGTCATGGACAAACATAACGTTCTTCTTTAGATTAGTTTCAAAAAGAATTAAAAAAGTTTAATACTCACATATTAATCCTCAATTCCCACTGACATGTCATTTTGGATAATTAATAAATGTTTGATGCCATCATCTATATATTAAAACACAACTGTTTTTTAATTCTAGGGCTAACTAGGACAAGCTGACTAGGACAAACAGGTTGATAGAAAGACAGTTTGGATTTAATCTTGAGGAATTAATAGTTGAGATGAGATTTTGTGGAAAGTTTTGGAGGGAAAAACATTTCTAGGGAAATGAAAGTTTCTGGGGAAATGAAACTTTATGTGGAATGAAAGTTTCTTGGGAATAACAGAGTGCACACAATTAATGCATTTGGGGGAAAAACATTAACATCAACGCGGGGCCCACCGTCTCTTCGACCCATGTGGGCAAATATGAGAATAATTTTCCGCGCCGAAGGAGGCGCCCGCTAAAATTTTTTACGCTAATTTATTGTTCCGTGTCGAAGGCACCCGCGTCGAATTTGTTGTTCCACTCCGAAGACGTCCGTGCTGCTAAATATTTTTACGCTAATTTGTTGTTCGGCGCAATTTTGGCTATGGAAATAATTTTTTGAGGAACAAAGATTTCGTGAAGGAAAATCTTAAATGAACCGTGCCCGCGGCACGGGTTATGACTAGTTTATATAAATCATTTAGATGCCATAAAGTCCCAATTTTGTGTAAGTTTTCAATCTTATCTCACACACAATGCATGTGCCTTGAAATCCATTTTTTTGGATGTGAGTTGTTTTGTTTAACATATTGCGAGTTTAATAACTTTTGAATTTACGGATTTCGACAATTCTGCTAATGTGCTGCAGTCTTGCCTCTTGATTGAGTCAAGGATTTTCGGTCTGGAATCGTGAATTCTGGTCTGGAGGTAAGAAATCTGGTGTGGAAGTATCAGATCTAGGCTTGCACACTATAGACAAGAAACACGTCAAAGAAACAAATTGAGATGTGACTCTGATTCATCTTGGATAAATTGTAAGAAACCCCAATGCACTATACATGTCTTTAAAAAAAATCCATATTGCACTACTGAAAATTAAGAGAAACCCCGCATGTACTCTACTTAGTTGATAGAAAATGAGCAAAACAGCCCCCCTTACTACACATTAGTCCATAGAAAATCTTTCTGTACTATGTATTTGTCTTAAGTTTTAAAGGGAGTAAAGTGCAATACAGGAAGGTTTTCTGTTAATTTCCATAATGCAAGTGTGGTTTTAAAGATGAAAACATAGTACATGAGGTTTTTTGTAATTTACCCCCGATGCCTAAGTTAGGACACGTATAACTCAAGACAGATGAAAAAATATTGATTGAGGAGAATTCCAATATTTTTCTTCAGGGATATGTGCCGTTTATATAATATTGTTGATGGCATGTTTGTCCTTTTCTCCTTGGCTTCCAAGGGCTACTACTTTGTCTATAGTGCCTAATTAGCTTGCTCTGCAAGTAATTGGGTTTGGCCTCTTGGTCCTTATTGGGCCTTTGATGTCCTGATAGTGGTTACTTTATCACCCTTGGTCGTGCCTTGCAATATTATGGCACTCAAGTAATTTTTGGGTTTGTATTGCTCATTTGTTTAAGAATCCAATTAAGGTAGATATTTTTTGGTCGTGTTTGAGGTTTTAGCCCTGCATCAGAAAACTAGTGAAAGTATGTGTGTTTAATATGTGATTGTGGCCTAAAAGATAATTGTTAGGGATATTAGAAACGATCCGAATACAGAATCAAGTCTTAATTACACAAGAAAGAAAATAGAAAAAAATAGCAACATAAGAGGCACATATATTTTTTATGGTTCAACATTATGATATGCATCTCTAGACAATGGCAGTTGATGTTTCACTATGATTGGAGAGAAGAATATAATAAACAAAGTAATTACTTATTATTCTCATAGATTATAAAATTTATTGGAAAAATGGGTAGACTCAGACGGAACTAAGCACATAGACCTTGATAGATGCGTCTACGGAAGTTTACATTATCTTAAAAGGATTAACCCTTTTGAGTCAGGGGCCCACACATATCAACCACATGTTTATATTTTATTTGAACCAACATTGAATTAAATCCGCTTTCTAGTTCCTTTTCCAGACAACTATTTTAATTATATTGAAAGATGTGAGACATAATCCCTAAGAAATCTCTACCTTAACTCGTATCCATTCATGCCCTAAATAATAAATATATTATGTCACCAAAACTTTAAGGATGAACAGGTCATGGCCAGAACCATAGTACGGCAACATACGAACTTCATAGACAAACCGAGACACACCACCACATATGACGAACCAGGTTGCACCTGTTGCCAAAGTGCGACAACACATAACATAGTGTGGCATGCAAGATCCACCTCAAGCTCAAATAACCACGTGTAAACAAAATCTCAAAGTAAATGGCAAGGTACGCATACTTCACCCCAAGTCCAAATAGTTACATGCGTAAATAGAGTCTTGAAGCATTAAACAAGCATCCTTAAACAAGCATCCTTGATAAATGTCAATCAAACCATTGGCTCTGATATCAATATGTAGGATTGGATAGACCTATTAGAAGAAACCAGGGCCACAAATCTAGGTGTATGTGGCTAATATGCTTGAACCTATATTGATTCAGAAGGATTAATCCTTTTGAGTTATGAGCCTAAACATATTAAACTACATGTACATATTTTATTTTAGCTGATGTGGGACTAAATCCACTCTATAGTTCCTTTGTCATACAACTACTTTAATTATACAGAAGAATGCGAGACATAAACCTTAACACCAATAACTAGAAGCCAACCAAAAAACCTTCACGTTTCTTAGATGGAAGAAGTTTCAGAAGAAATTCTCAAGTTGTATACACACACACACACACACACTATAAACGAGGGATTTACCAAATTGCTATTGTCCTACTAGGACAAAGAGGTTGATAGAGATGTGGCTTATGTTTGGCCACCTTTTCATTGTGGGGCCCACTTGGTGGAGGGTGGGAGGATGGGTCCAATTTGGGGTAGTGTTGTGTGGAGTTGGGTTAAATACCCACATCATTCCCCATTATTTGCGAGCTTGCCATTGCTTTTTCATAACATCAAGTACCACTTCCTATTTCATATATTTATGGGTTTGCCATCGGGCTTTTTTCACTTTCCCATGATGTTTTTTGCAGCTTAACGCCTGATTTTTCCCCTTTTACCCCGACGATGCCCGCACACATACCCACATTTCTCTCTCTTTCTTGGTTGCGTGCGGATCACGTCTCCTCCCGACGATACCTACACACAGTTGCTCTTTTGTTGGTTGCGCGCATGCACCACATCCTGTGTTTGTGTTTTTTCTTCGGTCACCGTGTACTATGTGTACGGGTGTGTGTGTATTACCTGACGGGTCCTGTGTACTTGTACATTTTTCCACACATATATTTACTCACTTACCTGTCATTCACACACACAAAAGAAATTTTCAAGTTTCTTATATAGGAGAAAATAATTAAATAACCTAGATATCGTCTTCTTAGCTTCTTAGCTACCACTAACTTTCGACCTACTTACATTCCACCCTTTCTTGGACCATGCCATTTATTGAGGCCTTTATTAGTACTCTTTTTAGTACAACATCATCACTCATGTCATAAAAAATGATAACTCATGTCATAAAAAATGACAACACAATTTTGCAGACAAACCTTCGAAGTTCAAACACCTATTCTTTGTGCAATCAAAACGTTATCTTCAATCATTGCACATTTCATTCATTTAAAGAGATAAATGGGAAGTGATCATTTAATTTGGATTGTTGGTGCATGTTTGAGTCATCACCTTACAAATCTTCATCTTGACTCAAACGAATATTAGATTCTCTACCTTAGAACAAACATCATCGAGCAAACTGTTATGTTTACTATTGTCAATGCACTACATTGTTAAACCATTACTACAAATAATACTGAGCAAGTTCAAGCAGTTAGTGAACTTTACGCTATGGAATTAGATCTCTCTATCTAAACATGCTTGATTCCATTACTATCAGACTGGTAATCATGGTGCTGTGAAGGAAATATAAATTATTCTTCCAAATACTTTTCATTATCATCGGTGCATCTTTGACAACTTGTAAGGCATCGCCTTCAATAATACACATGTAGTCTTTCGTGTCCAGGATACCCAGAGCGATCAAATTTCTTTTTAAATTTGGCATGTCATACATCACCAATAGCTTTCCGATGTATCAAAAAAATACATCACCAATAGTCCTCAATACACCATCGTGCAACCTGATTTTGATAGTCATATTGTTGAATATCTTTCAGAATATGTTGACTCGAATCATAACAATTTCACGGTTAATATTCTTATATATGATGAGCCAGTCACAATGAGAACACATACGTAAGGAACATCCAAATCTAGCACCCAATTATCAACTAGGCAAGCATGATCTGTAACCAAAGGAAGTGCATCAACATCATCATAGGAAACTTCTTTCACAATACTAGTAATACATGTGTTATCTTGTGCTTAATTCTGGTCCTTTGTCTTCTTTGGGCAATCCTGTTTCATATATCTTTTCTCTTTGTAGTAGTGGCAGTCAATATTTTTAGCCATGATTTTGATCTTGATCTTGATGATAAAGCGTCTGAATCCTTCTTAGATTAATCATGTTAATTTTCTTAAGAATCCTCTGCAACCAAGCCTTACGCTTAAACCTCATCGGCAATACTGAAAATCTTTTGTCACAACCCGTGAGAGTAAAGAGTAGATCTTACATTTTTCAGGGATAAGACTGTCTCAATCATCAATCATGAAATTGATAAAATGATCAAAAGATGGAGGTAAAGAGCATAATAAAATCAGGAAAATATCTTCATTATCTACTTTATCATCAATATTTTTAAGATCCATCAAAATCTTATTCAGTTCTTCTTCAAGATGATCTTTTAACAACCTACTTTCTTTCATGTAAAGAGTGAATAGATTTTGCTTCAAATATAGTTTTCTCATCAACGACTTTGTTATTTACAATGATTCCAGCTTGAGCCACAAGCTAGTTACAGATTTCTTATCTGTGACCTTCATGTGAAATTTATCAGCAAGGTACACCTGGATATTAGCGAGTGCCTTGGTTTCAATAGTGATTTTCTTACCTTTAGATATCAAACTTAACATCTTGTTCTTTTTGATAATTACCTCCAGCAGATATAGCTGTATCAACAAAATATGCTTTTTGATACGCCATCGATTGAAACTTATCTTCCTGTCAAATTTCTTGATCGTGTATTGTACAGACGATTGCTTGTACTAGATCAAACAACAAAAGGGATTTTGTACCAGTTTGTTAAGGATAGTGGAAGTGATCAGACCACAAAAGTACACAATAGAGAAAATAGAGAAAAATAGCAATGCCAGAGGCATAGAGATTTACGTGGTTCGGTATTATGGCCTACATCCACGAGTAGCGGTATTTAATGTTTCACTATGACAGAATGAGAGAATATAACAAGCAGAATTATTACTATTATTCTTACATACATTAAAACCCACAATTAGAACCTCATGCAGAAACCCTCAAGTTTCTTATACAGGAGAAGTCATGGGAGAAACTTTCAAGTTTCTTATACAGGAGAAGTCATGGGAGAAACTTTCAAGTTTCTTATACAGGAGAAGATAATTATATAACCTTGGTCTCCTAAACTTCTCAGCTTCTCAGCTACCAATAACTCTCGGTCTACTCAACTTCCACTCTTTCTGGACCGTGCTATTGATAAATGCCCTTCTCAGTACCCTTCTCATCACACATTTGTAGAGAAAATGACAAAAATGAATTTTGTAGAGAAACATTTCTGCTATTCTTTGGGCAATCAAAACTTTGTCTTCAATCGTTGCACCATTTCATTCATTCGACATCTGACAAATGAGAAATGGTCATTTAATTTGGATTGTTGGTGCATGTTTGAGTCATCACCTTACCATAATGGGTCAATCTTTTGTTCAAAAATGTGTCCTGCATTCAAAGAAATGCAGACTGCAGTCTCCTAAGTTGTTACTAGAATTGGCTGATTGATGAGAGTATAGGGGAAATAATAACACCCAGGAGGAACAACTTGATGAGTGGGTTAAGAAAAATATGCCCATTGAATTAAAACCAGTTGATCAATTGTCTACTGGCTGATGTATTTTAGGTACTAATTTGAAGAAAGATGGGAACTTTTATGGAAATCAGAGTGCATTTTCCATTTCAAGATTTCTTCAATTATGGATTGGAGTTAGAAAAGCCTATAAATAAGCCCTTCTAAAAAAGATGGAAATCGGAAATGAGTGAGATACATGAATTGAATAAAGTGAGAAGGTGAGTCTCTTGAATACACACTTGTACTTCACATTATTTATGAAATCTCTCTTTTGGCCATAGCATTTGGTTGTTATTTATGAAATCTCTCTCAAATCATTTGCAGTGGGCAGTGGGCATATGAATTAATGGGGGCTTGCTCCCCCCCGCCGTATTAGCTCTGGTCACCGCCTTCCCTTGATCATAACATGTGGCTGTTATTTATGAAAGCTCTCTCAAAGTGTCCGCAGTGAACCTAGGCAGTGATTGGGGGTTTGCTGTTTTTTGTGCCAAATTACCGCCCATTGAATAGAGTTCTTAGAGCATTTCCAGTGGACAGGCAGCAATTGGGGCGTTTGATGTTTTAATACCAAATTATTATGCAGGGATTATGTTGGATCTAAGCAACATAAATCTTAATTCGGTAGCTAAATTTTGTGACTTGGGTGATAAGAGGATTTTCCTACATTAAAACAATTTACAAGAGGAAAGCAAATCATACCATGATCATGAGCTCATAATTCCTGTTTTAGCATGATACAACCTTACATTTTCTGGCGTGTGCATGTTGGTGTTTGTGCGTGTGCGTGTGTTTGGGTGGGGGAAGAATATCTACGCTGAACTTTGCATCGGTTGTCAACAGAATAGTGCATTGTGACCTTGACGTGAATGGCTTGGTGTGGGAGTAAAATTAACAGTAGTTTATATGAGCTAAAATTTTAAGCAAAATGCGAGAACTTTCAACATATAAACAAAAGTCATTTTTCTTCATTTTACTTTATAAATCTCTTACATTCCTCTGTAATAATCATGAATTTAATTTTTGCTTTTTCTTTTGGAAACAAATTTACTTACAAATCTATTCTGTACTAGGTTCTTTTTACTGTAATATTACAATTCTATTCTTTTTCTGTGATCTACAGGGTTTTCGAAGTAAGGTGCTTGCACATTCCTGTGAATGATAGAACACCATTTGAAGGTTTTGATCTTGCAGCATTCTTTGTCTTGAAAAGTCCTTCGCATGAATTTTATTGTCAGTTTTTATGATATTCTGGCTATTCATTATTTGTTTTTCTTTACACAAATACACACAAATATGCCTGCACATGCAAAAATGAATTTGTGCACGCATTGGCGTCTGCAAAACATATATGATAGATACTTATTCTTTTTATACTTGTGTGCAATAGCTCTGTAACTATTTCTAGATTTACATCATCAGGCAGAAATACGCAAAATGTGCAATTAAACTATTCCATTTTTAATAAAAAAATTGATTTTGGAACAATGACAAGCTATCGCCATATACAGCACATAACAGGACAGTACTAATATTATATAATTGAGGCATTTTCAATTTTGTAAGTTGCAGCTTCAATTTCAGTTACTTATATTTACCTGCAAGACATTGGAGTGTGAAAACGCTTACAAATTCTAATAAACATGGATCCAAATATAAGCAAAAGTAGAAAGGGAGGACTGTTTTTGAACCTTATTGGAAAATCCTTGTTTCTTTGGTCATTCTTCGGACTGGCCAGCATGCCAATATATCTCATTCAGATACTCCAGGATACCTTCTGCAAAGTAAATAAAATATTTTCAGCCGTGTTAAACTTATTCTAATACGGCATTGGTATGTTCCAAGGTTGCTTTCAAATTAACACCTAAAAATTTGTTTTTTGCGATAATTGAAGTTTCCAACTCTATCTATCCATCTATCTATCCATCTATCAATCTCCCTCTCTCTCACATTGACGCTTGCGTGCATGTGCACACAAACACCAGCCACTCAATCTCGCAGCAACAAAAGATTGACTTGTATTTCAAATCATTTTGTTATTTAATTATGAAAATATTTTCATTTTTTATATGACTGTTCTTTAGCATAGTATAACGCCGATATGTTTGACATACAGTATCATTAAAAATATTTCTGGATATAGATGTCTAATAAGTGAATAGTTCAAGAACTCAAATGCTTATCTAACTTTAATTGTGAGGTAAATAAGCCAAGTAAAAGACATTATGGAGGAGGTTGTACAATAGTAATTGTAGATATCCTAATATGGGTTGGCTAAGCAATAAAATGATCCTTGATGAGACCAAAGAAATGGTATTATTAAGAAAGCGAAGAACTCAGTAATTAAAGAAGTTAAGAAAGTGATAATTAATAGGAGTAGATGTTAAGAATATGTCAAGCAGGGAGGAAATTTTCTGACCCTACTTTCATGGTAAGAATTGATCATGAAGAGTGCAGAATGTTTAAATTTTTTTTAAATATATGAACTAGTTATGTAACATGTTACTGTGATTTCATAAGTTCTCTAAAGTTCAGTGTCATTTTTAAGTTGTATTGTCGAGTGATAGAACCTATATCAAGGGCTTGCAACTAGTTCCTACGCACAACACGAATTATGATATTTTTTGGACACTATGCATATATATGGAAAAATATGCATGTTCATATGCTTTTAATGAAAATTTATATAGAACATTAGAATTTTAATATAATTTGATATGCAAAGAAGCATACATTCGAAAAGATGAGCGTTTTTTGCTGATGTCTGCTTCAATAAATCAAATAAATTTACGTATTAGAATAAGTTTAACACTTTTTTTAAATACCAGGGCATATCTTCATCAAATACTCGCTAAATCCCTCCACGCATCATGCAAATGCAAATGCGACATCTAAACTGTGGCTTCTATTATTATAAAGCAGCATAGATAATAGAAGTAGATTTATTTCATCTGCGTGTTAAAGATTAAAGATGGCTTCTGTAGAGGATCGTTTTTTGACTTTTTCATGTGACTAGAATTATTAGTTTTATTACAGTCGCATGAGATATTCTTATTTTGCATTTCCTTCTCATATTGCTATTTGGAAAGGATTTGCCTAAGTTGTGTCTTTTAATCTTTTAAGTTGCAACATGCTTATTTTTGGGGGGTTCAACCATTTCATGACTACTTTTTTCTTTCTTTTGTCCATGCCAAGATTTGTATATAAAACCATACAAAGCAATTGTAAGTCAGTTACATGTGGCCCATTTAATTGGTCTTACATGAATCTTAAATAAAAAATGAAATGAGAAAAGGAACATGAAGAGCCAAGAAGATCAATATTTTAAGCATTTACATAAATCGAAATCTAACTGATTATAAATGGTTGGGGTTTGGATACTCTGAATGAAGTTGGATTTGCTTTATGTCTAAATGCCCTTATTTCCACTTGGTTACTCTACTAGCAGCCTACCCTGCATGTTTCGGTTTTCAGTACAAGTGTATTGATATAAAAGCTCATGTTCATTTATGTAACATTTAGGGTCCCAAGCTAATTGAGTTTATGTAGTCAGCTAGACTTCTATTTCTTGTCATGCTTCCATTGGATAGAGAGATTGTGAACTTTACGTGTTGTCTACGTTGTCTACGTTGGTGTATGTAAGATACAAGAAATGAAGAATAACGCAAGGCTAAGCATAAGAATAAAATTGTAACTGGTACAAAGGAAACTTAAATTATCATGAACTGCAGGATCATACTTTGTGCCTCTTGAAAGTTACAGCATT
The DNA here is from genome assembly GCA_030789695.1 of Scilla litardierei. Taxonomy (NCBI): domain Eukaryota; kingdom Viridiplantae; phylum Streptophyta; class Magnoliopsida; order Asparagales; family Asparagaceae; genus Scilla; species Scilla litardierei. The sequence continues at coordinate 8,049,845 of CM061137.1, read as the reverse complement.
GTAGTAGGTTTGTGGATTGCCGCTGTTTGTTCAGAGAAAAATAGGAACACAAGCCTCTGTTGTGCTATGATGTGACTCAAACTTGATTACACCACCCAACACCTTTCACCAAACATACAAGAAATGAAGAATAACGTAAGGCTAAGCATAAGATAAAATTGTAACCGGTACAAAGGAAACTTAAATTATCATGAACTGCATGATCATACTTTGTGCCTCTTGAGAGTTACAGCTTTGTAGTAGGTTTGTGGATTGCCGCTGTTTGTTCAGAGACAAATAGGAACACAAGCCTCTGTTGTGCTATGATGTGACTCAAACTTGATTACGCCACCCAACACCTTTCACCAATCATACTAAATGCCATGCTTCCACCTTTGTCTCTCTATCTTGAGAAATGTCATTTTCAGTATAACATATATAATGATGGTTTCTCTACTCTTGAACCCGATTCTTCATATGAGAGATAGAGTGGATGGTAGCCTAGTAGGAGGGGTGCAGAGAAGCAGAGGAGATTTGGTGTTATTTAATTATTGGTGTTATTTAATTTTCTCTTCATGTTTAAGAAACTTGAGTGTATCTTTTGTGGCTTCTCCTTTATAAAAAAGTTGATGGTTTCTTTTGAGGGCTTTTAGTTGTAGGTTTTGGGACATGTGAGAATAGTGAGTAATCATTCTGTTGTAATTCTTATCTATTATAGTATAATATCAACTATCACTGTCCGTGGATGTAAGTTATAATGCTGAACCATGTAAATCTTCATATTTTATGTGTTACTATTTTTTCTTATTTTTTCTTATATAGGTAAGAAGCAATGTTTGAATTTCTTCCGTTACCCGTAACAAACTGGTATCAGAGCGTTATCAATGCTCCTGATTGATTCACATAACTAAAAAGTTCGATAGAAAGAACAATTTCAGTTTATGACGCATCAAGATGCGTGTTCTGTTAACATAATTAGATTTGTTAGAGACACTTGGAAAAGATATGATGCTAAGTGCAATGTCTGAAGCTGAGAATATCACCACTAAAGTCAAGGCATAATCTACCATCCATTTATGCATGTCTAATGAAGTTCTCATGGAGATTGCAGACGAAAAATTTGTAGCCTAGCTTGTGGCTCAAGCTGGAGTCATTGTACATGACAAAATCGGTGACCATCAAGCTATTACCGAAGTAATATTTGTTCACTCTTTGTAAGGAAGAAGGACGTTGATCAAGGACCACCTTCATTTGCTTAGTGCAAAGTTATCTTCAGAGAAGGCCTCAAAAGCTTCATCATCCAAATGAAAATCAAGATTAAAATTGTAGTTAAAGAATATTGACCGCTACTGCTGCAAATATGCATGTCTGAAGCTGAGAATATCACCACTAAAGTCAAGGCATAATCTACCATCCATTTATGCATGTCTAATGAAGTTCTCATGGAGATTGCAGACGAAAAATTTGTAGCCTAGTGTTAGACCCGCAGGTCTAACTAGCCGGCCCATTCATGGGCCGGGCCTTGTAGCCGCCGGCCCCATCTTCTCCTATTTTGTGCGCGCGCCCATTAGCCTAGGGAAACCCTAGTTTATTTTATAAATAGGGCTAGCCGTCATGTGTAGGATTTTTATGCTTGACATTTTGAGATATTCTCTATTGAGCGTCCTAGGAGTAGTTCTAGATTAAACGAGTGCGGACGTCCTCTAGGCGTCTTGGGAGGAGAATACACCTTTTTGTATTCAATTATCGTGTTTTTGGCTATTTTTATCTATAAAAATCATCTTTTTATCTTGGATCCTAACATTTTGGTATCAGAGCACGTGACGATCCATGGCGGCTACGACAAGATCCCACGACAAAATTGAAGCTTTGGAGGCCAAATTCACGAGCGAAATTGACGGGATCAAGAAATCTTTGGCGGCCAACGATGAATCCATGGCAAAATTGACGGCTTCCATCGACCAATTGACAGCCAATCAAGCGAAGCACGACGACCAATTCGCGCAAATGATGGCAACCCTAAAGCAATGGGTGGCGAACCACAAAGGGGAAGAAAACCCTAAATCGGGGGACAAAGCGGCACCTTTGAAGAAGGAGAAGGAGAAAGTTGGAAGCTTTGACCCAAAAAGTGATTTTTTGGTGGAGGATTTGGCCGACGATGAGGACGAGGAGCCGTGGAGGGTTGATTACCGAGAAGAAGTTAGGCAAAAAGCCGCGGAAGCCCAAGGAAGGTCTGCCAACCACAACGAACCCCGCGCGAGGGCGCACGAAGGAGGCGGGGGGCTACGGCTACCCTCCCAGGGGGGTCGTCGGCCCCCAGGAACTCCGGGCGACCCTGGCGAACCTCCCCTTGGGTCGTCGGGGTCCGGCGGCCCACCCTGGGGGTCCGGCGAACCCCCCCGACCTTGGGGGGGCCGCTGGGGCCCCCAGGACCACCGGGGGGGTCCGGTGAACCCCCCGGGGTCGGCCGGGGGCGTCGAACCCTCCTGGGGTTTCGGCGACCCCCGCCGACCCCCGGGGTGGCCGCTGGGGCCCCCCAGGACTCTTCCAGACAGCGACACGAGGAGGCAAGGGCTGTTGGCGGAAATTTTGGGGACTTTCAGCAGGATCAGCAACACCGAGAGGCTCCGGCACGTGTTTTCAAGGAGGAATTGGGACCCGGGAATTTTCAGGAGCACGGCGACTACGTCGATGGCTATCGGGACCCGCCTGACCCTCGTTTTGACGATGGGGGGTGTCAGCCACCGCCCTACCACCAGGAGAGACGCGCAGCAGGCACCGGAGGGAGGTACAGAGACTGCCAGGAGTGGCTGGAGGGCGGTCTTGGAGGCGACGAGGGGCACGGAGACCGATGAGACTATGGGGGTCGCGGAGGAGGGCCACCCAGGCGGTACGAGACCATGGACGAGAGGCGTCAGCATTACCGGCCGCATCACAGAGAGGAGGGGAGGCCCGAGCAGGGGCACTTTGGCGGAGATTGCAGAGTCCGGAAGCTGAAGATGCCGATCTTTTCTGGGGAGGATCCACACGCCTGGTTGTTCACAGCGGAGAGGTATTTCGCGGCACATCACATGACCGAGGCGCAGAAGCTGGAGGCGGCGGCCATCTGCATGGAGGGGAGAGCTTTAGGGTGGTTCCAGTGGAAGGAGAGGAGGCAGCAGATCCGGAGCTGGGTGGAGCTGAAAGACTTGGTGCTGGAGAAGTTTAGAGACCACTGCCTGGGGAACCTACACGAGCAACTATTTGCCCTCAGGCAGGAGGGGCCGGTGCGGGAGTACATTGAAAAATTTGAGACGCTGACGGGGCGAGTTCATGGGGTATCGGACGAGTCGCTGGAGGGCACCTTTTTGAAGGGGCTGCGACCTAGCCTTCGAGCTGCGGTGAGACCATATAAGTCTCGAGGGCTTTCTGAGGTCATCGAGATGGCGCAGATGGTGAAGGACTCCCGAGCTGAGGATAGGAGAGGCGAGAGCAGCTACAGTGGGCAGATACAGCGGGGCACTACGACTGGGGCAGGCGGAGCGGTGATCACTACTGAGATAGTTCAGACAGGGCTAGAGAAGACGGGTGAGCAGAACCCACTACCAGCCGGGGGCCCATTCCGACGGATGACCGATGCAAGATGAGGGAGAAGCGGCAAAAGGGGCTCTGTTTCAGATGTGACAAGCGCTTCTCTCTCGGACACTGCTGCGTGGATCAGAAGCTGCATGTTTTGATAGCGGAAGCAGATGAGGATGATGACTTGGAGGACGAACGGCTCGACGGGGGACGACTCCCACTCGGAGTAGCACCGCCGGTACTTACACCACCTTGAGGACAAGGTGGTTCTTGGGGGGAGTATTGTTAGACCCGCAGGTCTAACTAGCCGGCCCATTCATGGGCCAGGCCTTGTAGCCACCGGCCCCCTCTTCTCCTATTTTGTGCGCGCGCCCATTAGCCTAGGGAAACCCTAGTTTATTTTATAAATAGGGCTAGCCGTCATGTGTAGGATTTTTATGCTTGATATTTTGAGATATTCTCTATTGAGCGTCCTAGGAGTAGTTCTAGATTAAACGAGTGCGGACGTCCTCTAGGCGTCTTGGGAGGAGAATACACCTTTTTGTATTCAATTAACGTGTTTTTGGCTATTTTTATCTATAAAATTCATCTTTTTATCTTGGATCCTAACACCTAGCTTGTGGCTCAAGCTGGAGTCATTGTACATGACAAAATCGGCGACCATCAAGCTATTACCGAAGTAATATTTGTTCACTCTTTGTAAGGAAGAAGGACGTTGATCAAGGACAACCTAGATAAGTTAAATAATATTTTGATGGATCTGAAAAATATAGATGTTAAAGTAAATGATGAAGATGTCTTTATTTTGTTATGATCTTTATCTTCATTTGCTTAGTGCAAAGTTATCGTATTAATGAAATCGATATGATCGATCAGAGAAGGCCTCAAAAGCTTCATCATCCAAATGAAAATCAAGATTAAAATTCTAGTTAAAGAATATTGACCGCTACTGCTGCAAGTAGAAAGGGCACATGAAGTATGATTGCATAGAGAAGAAAGAAGGGACGAGAAGATGCTCAAGGTGACCCATCTTTTGTTGGCATTGATGACGATATCGAAGCAATTCTCTCTGTTATAGATCGTGCTTGCCCTGCTGGTAATTAGGTGCTAGATTCCGGCATTCCTTCTATATGTGTTCTCATTATGATTGGTTCATCCTATATGAGAAAATTGATGGTGGAGTTTTTTTGATAGGATATAACACATCTCAAACGATAATCGGTACCGGACTATCAAAATTAGGATGCATGATGATGTATTGAGGATTCTTGGTGTAGTTCGAAATATGCCAGATTTGAAGAAAAATCTTATTTCTCTAAGCATCTAACAAGAAAAGTTACCGGTGTGTTGTTGAAGGTGGAGTTTTACAGGTTATTAAGAGTGCACTGATGATAATAAAAGGCATCTAGATGCACAATCTGTATGTTCTTTTAGGCGCCAAGGTTATCAGTCCAATAATAATGGATTCGGATACTGTTAGATTAAGAGATCCAGTTCCTTCACGTAAGTTTCACTAGATGTGTGAACTTGTTTAGTATTTCTCGTGATGGTGGTTAAGCCCTGTGGGGTATTGACAATGGCAACAATTTGTTCGATAGTGTTCGAACCAAGGCGAAGAATTTGATGTTTATTTTGAGTCAAAGTGAAGATTTGTTATGCTGTTGGAGCTTGTATTTTAAATCTATTAACAATGGATTACTCTTTCTATGTTTTATGTTGATGATATTTTAATTTTTAGATCTTCTCTGGATTTGATAGATGAGGTGAAATCGTATTTTTATTTAGTAAATTTGATATGAATTATTTATGTCTAGCAGATGTTATCCTAGGTATGTGGTTGATTAGAGTAGCGATCTTTTACCTTGAGTTTTATCTTATTTTAGTCAAAAGACATTAAATAACTTTAATTTCTCTGATTTGAAACCTACAACTACTCCATGTGATTCTTCTCCTAAGTTGGATAAGAAACTAGGAAATCTTGTATACCACAGCAAGAATTTACACAACAAATAGGATCCTTGAGATATGTGACATATAAAGCCTGATATGATATTTCCTATGCATAGGCAGACTATGTATACTAATAATGCTAGTAAAGAGCATTGGAATGCCTTGACTATGATCTTTCTATGTCAAAATGATACAATTGATCTATCCCTAGTACACTCAGGATATCTAGATATCTTAAAAGGGTATCTTTGTGATAGCTTGTTTAAACTGAATGTATACATATTTCATAATGAAAGTTCATCTTCTTCAAACTTGATCGGACCACCCAATACCTTTCACCGGCCATACTAATTGCCAGGCTTCCACCTTTGCTTTTTGGTTTGAGAAATGGCATTGTCAATATAACAAAAGAAATGCCGATTTCTCTGCTCTCGAACTCCTATAAGAAGAATTCTTTGTTAGTGGTTTTGCCCTAGGCCAAATATTTGGACCTTTATGTTATGTCATTTTCATTAATAAAATGTTTCTCTTGTTATTATTATATTGCTTGCATGTTTCTTTATAATTATGTTTGAATAGCTTTTTTTCATTCTAAGCATCCCTAATCATTCATCGTTACAAGTTTAATAATGAATTAATACTAGTATGGGTTTGGTTGATAATTATGAGATAATTATATGTATGGTGATACAAATCAAACTTATAGGTACTTGTTAGATAACATGTACTGGATAGACTCGCTATGAGATCATTACATGGATTAGTATCATAAATGATCTCATAATAGTTATGTCATAGAATCCTTAGACCTGAGACCATCACAGATTCCTACATAAGAAACATCATGTTTTGACATAACCAAACGTTATCTTTAATCAGATAATCATAAAGGTTATGATTGAACATGATGTGAATTATGCAGAGGAAAGTGAATGAACAAGATGAAATTTGTCCCTCTCCTATGAGAGAGATATCTAATGGGCCCCTCGATAAGTAGGACTGAGAAATGCATGGCCGTGCTCAAATGAATGTCATTTGATTTTATCAGTCTACTTAGAAAGCGAGAAATTAAATGTTTGAACAATATAAGTATGACACTGCCCATGACTTATGTTCAAATAAGATATCGTGTGACAAAAAGATTATGACATGTTCTATTGGTTAGGTTAATATCAGACTAACGATATTCATATTAATTGGGTAGTCAAAATGTCTTGCTAGAGACCAATTATGACTTGTGGGCTTCTAATGAGATTAGGCCCACTGCCAATTTAATATGAGCCTATTGGGTCGCACACAAAGAACGAATTGGATAAGATATGGTTTAAACATGATTTCGAATATGATTTGAAATTCGTAATAAGGTGAAATATCTTAACCGTCAGATGTCGTATCTCGTTAAGATATTATCCCTAAGATATCGCCGCTTAACTGAAATACGTTAATGAGTTAACGTGGGATTCTTATCCCTACGATAGTATCGCGTAACTGAATGTTGTTAAGGGGTTAACGTAGGATTCTATATAAGATATAGAATCACGATTTTCAGTTTTTACGTTTTCAATCTATCTCCTCCGTTTTTGAGAAAAACAAAGTGCGAGAGAAACCCTAGTTGCTGAGAAGGGGCTAGCACCCTCGCAATTCTTATTCGTGACGTTCGCGTGTGGATACCGATTGAGGGTGGTCGTTCGTAGAGCAGCACCTATAGTCCGACAGATTCAGATCGTCAGAAAGGTTAGTAATCTATTCGAATCAATTAGAAACGCATGGATCTTAGTAGGTGTCTATTTTCCACTGCGTATAAGTAAGTTTATGCATGATAGAAACCCTAACATTCTTCAGATGAGAGCAATACAGACAGAGTAGGATGGTAGCCTAATAGCAGTTGTGCATAAAGGCAAAGTATATCTGAGGTTATTTAATTATCATCTCATATGTAAAGGCCCATAAATTCCACACCAACTCTTCCCTTCATTTCTCTATTCCTCTCTTTTTCCTTCACCCCACAGCCAGCCAACACCCCCTTCCCCACCCACATTTAATTCAAAAGAAGAGAAAAATAAACACACAACCTCTCCCTCTTTGACCAACGGAATAACACGCCCCTCTCATTTAATTTTCCTAATAGCACACTCCCTCACTCCCCTTGTTCTTCTGCCAACAAACGAAAGTGCAGTCCCCACACTCATTTCTCCCCCACTTAAATCCCCCACCAAACTCTTTCCCCACTTATACTCAATTCAAAGGAAGAAAAACAAAGCAACCCATCCCACTGTTCTCTGAGGTTATTTAATTATCATCTCATATGTAAAGGCCCATAAATTCCACACCAACTCTTCCCTTCATTTCTATCTTCCTCTCTTTTTCCTTCACCCCACAGCCAGCCAATACCCCCTTCCCCACCCACATTTAATTCAAAAGAAGAGAAAAATAAACACACAACGTCTCACTCTTTGACCAACGGAATAACACGCCCCTCTCATTTAATTTTCCTAATAGCACACTCCCTCACTCCCCTTTTTCTTCTGCCAACAAACGAAAGTGCAGCCCCCACACTCATTTCTCCCCCACTTAAATCCCCCACCAAACTCTTTCCCCACTTATACTCAATTCAAAGGAAGAAAAACAAAGCAACCCATCCCACTGTTCTCCTCTCTCCACATTAGCCAAATGATGCTGCCCCGCTCTTCCACCCCTCTCCCGTTCGCTCTCTCGTCCACACGCGAGTGCCACGCCCCGACATGCATCAAACCCCATCGAAGAATTTTGCCACTCTTCTCTCGACTTTCCGCCGTAGATCAACAACTTTCACGAGTGATTTTGATTCGTTCTTTGATTTTGTGATTGATTTCTCCTCCCTGGTTCTATAAATTCATACCCTCTTTCTCAGAGGATGGGAGTGCAAAAAAATAATTACTTTTCTCAAAAATTTTTGGGTTTCGTTGCTTAGTGGATTTCTAGTTTCCTTCAGATTTTGGTTCGGACATTTCGTTGATACGTTGATTTCTTCGTAGTAACTACTGTTTGTGGAGGGCTTGAGCGGGGAATTCTCGGGATTTGGGCCATCTACGGTGCATTGTAAATCTTTTTAATTCTCTTATTTTGGAGTAATTTTTGATGAATTGTCTCTTAGTTTTTTAATGACTAAATACTTAGTTTTTAATAACCTATACTCAAGCTCTGTATATATATATGAGAATAATGAGTATTATATGACATGAGAGGCATCTCATCATATACAAGACACTAAAAGTGTGGTGGTACAAGCCCACATGGGCTTGTACTTGTTGTACCATCCCACTTTTTGTCTTGGTAATGAGGAGATGCCTCCATTGTCATATGATACCCATTATTATATATATATTCAGGTGCGAAAAGAAGGTTTTTTGCACCGTATGAAAAGAATCTTAGGAGTTTTTTGAAATTTTTTTCCATTTTTTTTCGATGTTTAATCCATACAATTATATACCTTAAGAAAAATAATGTGTGAACCTTATGTGGATTTAAGCACCGATCCATCCGCTACAAAATTAACGGTTTCAGAACGTGCAAAAATGTTGTAATGCCTTGATCAAAGGCCAAATCACATAATTTTTGAACCATTTTTTGAGGGGTGTATAACAACATAAAACGGGGGTGGAATAAATTTTTTTGAATTTTTTTTCGAAAAAGGTAAAATTCTTTTCGCACCGTGCGAAATATTTGCACATGAAGATTTACATATATATATGTACTAGTCATTACCCGTGCCCATAGGGCACGGTTTATTTAATGGCTGAGTTTTTTCCCTCCACAAATATCAAGTTCCCCCAAATTTCAAGTATTCAGACAAAATTTCAAGTCTCCCCCCAAATTTAAGTTTTCCCCCAAAACTTAGGTCACCCCAAAATTGTCATTGCCACCTAGGACAAACTTGCCACGTAGGACAAAGCTTTGTCCTAGTAGGATAAGATTCAAAATCTTCAAAAGACTGGAAAAAATGGTCGGAAAGGGGGGAGAATAAAAGGTTTGGGTGGGTGTGTGGTGAGGGTCCAGGGGCAAAAACGCAAAAACCGGGGTTGTATGTGCAAAATTTCCCACCTCCTATCTTATCCTTCAAAATCTCATCTTTTGTATTTTCTCTTATCCAAATTCTCTTATCCAATTTCTCATGTCCAAATTCTCTTATCCAACTTCTCTTGAGAACATCCCTCTTTTATATAATAGATATCCAAATTCTCTTATCCAATTTCTCATGTCCAAATTCTCTTATCCAACTTCTCTTGATAACATCCCTCTTTTATATAATAGATTTCCAAATTCTCTTATCCAATTTCTCATGTCCAAATTCTCGTATCCAACTTCTCTTGATAACATCCCTCGTTTATATAATAGATAATAGATATCCAATTTCTCTTATCCGATTTCTCATGTCCAAATTCTCTTATCCAACTTCTCTTGATAACATCCCTCTTTTATATAATAGATATATGAGAATAATGTGTATCATTTGACAATGGAGACATCTCCTCATATACCAAGTACAAGCGTACATGTGCTTGTACTTGTACCACTCCACTTTTTTTTCTTGGTATATGAGGAGATGTCTCCATTGTCATATGATACCTATAATTCTATATATATTCAGGTGCGAAAAGAAGGCTTTTTGCACCGTGCAAAAAAGAATTTTAGGATTTTTTTGAAATTTCTTTTCCAAATTTTATTTCGATGTTTAATCCATACAATTATATACCCTAGGAAAAATAATGGGTGAACCTTACGTAGATTTGAGCACCGATCCACCCGTTACAAAATTAACGGTTTCAGACCGTGCGAAAATATTGTAATGCCTTGATCGAAGGCCAAATCACATAATTTTGAACCATTTTTTGAGGGGTGTACAACAATATAAAATGAGGGTGGAATAAAATTTTTTGAATTTTTTTCAAAAATAAGATAAAATTATATATGAGAATAATGGGTATCATATGACAATGGAGGCATCTCCTTATATTCTAAGACACAAAAAGTGGGGTGGTACAACAAGTACAAGTCCATGTAGGCTTGTACCACCCCATTTTTTGTGTCTTGTATATGAGAAGATGCCTCCCATGCCATATGATATCCATTATATCTATTATACATTTGACAGTGTTTTTTGAATCTTAGGGCTGACTAGGACAAGTGAGGGGGATAAAAAGTGGCTGAGATTTAATCCTGGAGAATGAACGGTTAAGATTAGAGTTTGTGAAAAATTTAGGAGGGAAACTTTGTTTTTGGTAAGAAAACGCGAGGGGGCGACCACGTCGGGAATCTAAAACTTTGTTTTTTTAAAGGAAAAACGTTTCAAATGCTGCATGCGTGACCTGGGGATAGCAAGCATTGAAACCCGATCCCTTTTTCCTTCCCCAAAAACCGGTTTTTGGGAAGAGCAAAAGGCTTTTGGAGAGAACAAAATTGGCTCTTGCTCTTCCCCAAAACATGAGGAGAGCAGCAATTAAACAAAGAAACATGAGGTCTTTCTTTGTGTGTTCTTCTCCCCGTTTCATCTCACTCGAAATTCCCCCCAATTCAAATCCAATAGGAATCCCAGAGTGCTCCGATGGCTGTTGTTGGGGAGCATCGTGAACAATCAGTGGTCCGCATTGCTCGCCGTCGATGGAATGGTCCGCATTGCTCGCCGTCGATGGAATGGTCCGCATTGCTCGCCGTCGATGGAATCGCCGCCTGCAGCGAAGCCCGCCGCTCATAGCACCAAGTGAGTTGAGCTCTTCCTCCTTTATCCCCCCCTCTCCCCCTCCCAGTGAAAGCGAATCCCCCCTCTCTCTCCCCCTCCCAGTGAAAGAATCCGCTCTTCTTCTTTATGGCTGTTCGGGATCAACACCCATCAACCGTTTTTCTATTGGTGGAATCCGTACGCAATAGCGAGGATGGAGACCGTCTGGGCGAAGACTACCGTGCGTTCCGGCCGGAACGGTGGCTCCGGGACGGCGTCTTTGTGTCGCAGAGTCCGTTCCGTTACCCCGTGTTTCAAGGCAGGACCCGCGTCTGCCTGGGTAAGGAGATGTCGCTGCTCGAGATGAAGGCCGTGGTCGTCTCCGTCGTCAGGGAGTTCGACGTTGAGACGGTCGACGTGGCGCGGTCGCCGAGGTTCGTCCCCAGGCGACTCTGCCAGCCTCAACGGGGGGCTCCCCGTGAGGGTTCGAAGACGCCGGCGCACGTAAGCAGATGGATGCCCCGGTCCGCTAGAGTGAACAGAAGGGAATGTTACTGGTAGGCCGTAGAGGGGGATTGTTGTCTGTAAATTTTGCTTATTAAGAAGAATTAATCCAAAAAAAATTCCAAATTTTTGGTACCAATTCATCTTCCGATTTGTGTTTTATTTACGATACAGCCCCTACAACACCTGATGGGAAGAAAGGCGTTGTTTTGCTTTATGTGATGGCAACGTTGCCTTCCACTTCCAGCCAGAGGCAACACAATTGGAGGCCTCACACCTTTAATTTCAAATTATTTTTCCGAAACACAGTTCTCTATTGAATAAGATTCAAGTTCTTATTTGAAAATTCACGTTAAGGAATAAGATTCACATTAATTTTCTGAATCAGGACAATATTTATAGTTGAGGCACAACATCATTCATTGCTGAGATGCTTGCACTGTTCATCCCTCTGCTCTCTAAATTTGTTTTCTGCGTTAAAATTGGACTAATTCTAAACGCACATACCATCTGACTAATTCTAAACGCACATACCATCTATTTTCATTAATTCGTTCTCAATAGCCTCCGCACAAACGAATGATACTCAGACATGATTTTATGACATTCATTCAACATAGGGAGTAGCTCCAATGAACGAAGTTCTCTCAGACTCCAACAACAGCAGCAGTAAGCATTCAAAGATGGGCACGCACTACCCCTTGGTGGTGGTCGCGTTTTCCGATGTCCCGGTGGGCCATCGTCGGATCTTGGAGTTTCAGGGGTGCTTAGTCTGTGAGATAGAGCTGGTGCACCAGCTGGAGAGCCAGACCCAGTTCGCATCTGGGAGGTAAGCTCACCGCGACGCACTCAATAACTCAACAAGTAAATGACCAAGTACATTGACGAGCTCTTCGATCTCTCCGACGGCCACTTCTATGCCGTGATGGACTGCTTCTGTGAGAAGACGTAGAGCCACTCCCCTCAATACAAGATGGGGATGACTATATACACCCCTATGTTTAGGGGTGTATGGTATGATTAATGGCCAAAAAAAGGAACAAAACAAATAGGAAGGCTATGAAAAGATAACCGGATGTGATATAATTTCCTTCTTATGCAAACAATCATAACATACACCCCTATGCTAGGGATGTATATAGTCTTTCTCTACAAGATTGGATACTGCCAATAGTGCCCGGAAAAGGTGCAGTGACCCATCGACAAGATGGGGCCGTCGTCATATTTGATTTTTTGTAAATGTACTGATATTTTATTAATATTGTAATTCCGTCAAAATTATCAACTTTTGGATGTGAAAATAATATAATACAAATCTTTGTTCATTTAGATTTTGGATGTGAAAATAATTTTTGGAGAGAAAAAAATTTTGAGGGGATATCTTAAACTGCGGTGAAAGCGCCCGCGCGTCGAAGGCGCTAGATTTTTGTTCGTTTAGATTTTGGAAGTGGAAATAATTGAAGGGGATATCTTAAATGAACCGCGCCCGAGGGCACGAGTTATGACTAGTATATATATATAAAAACAAAATAGGGATGTCCAACTAGGTTTGTCTCAGTTGGCACCTGGCACCCTTTGTCCCAGTCACAAGCTAACTGGGACAAGTGTCACATCAAATTTTTTTTGCAAAAACCCCCACCACTCTTACATAATTGCATGTTAGCCAGTCCACTCCCATCATCCCACTTTGTAAAGAAAAACCCCCTACTCTCACATATTTGCATGGTTACCATACCCCTCATCCCACTTTGCAAAAAGCCCTAAAAATCACATAATTGCATCTTTAGCCTATGTGCTTTTCCGCTATAACCCCAAAGGATTTTGGGTTTACCCTTTTACCCCTGACGATACTGACACACACACCCACACTTCTCGCTCCTTTTCGGTTGCGCGCGTTTATTTCACCACATCCTATTCGTCGGTATTTTTTCTTGCACCGTGCACTGTGTGCACGTGTTATTTCTAGTGTATATATATTAAAATAGGGAATAACCATTTTGCTATTGTCCTCATGGACAAAGTGTAGGCCCCACCTTTGTCCCATGTGGACAAAATTGTCCCATGTGGCATGCCACATGGGTTTTCCCAACAAAACAAAGCCACATCTTCCCCTTATTTACATGTGTGCTACTCCCTTTAATAAAACCCAAAAACCCCAACTTTTCCTTATTTACACGTGTGCCACTCCCTTTAATAAACCCCAAAAATCATCCCCAAACCCATTAAATTGCATTTTTACCCTCACACAATTCACACACTCACACCGTCTTTTTTTCTTTTTGGCCCCTTGCTTCCCACCCGATTTTTTCCAGCCCCAGTGCACTATGTGCACTGGTATTTTCTAGTGCGCGCGCGTGTGTATATATATATGAGAATCATGTAGATCAGGTGCCACCTGATCTAATAGATCAGGTGCAAGACACAAAAAGGCGGGCCCCACAGAAAGTACAAGCCCAACATGGGCTTGTAATTTCCAACTTTTTGTGTCGTTGCACCTGATCTATTAGATCAGGTGCTACATTTTCTACATTATTCTATATATATATATATATAGACTGATTATAAGCTTCTTAGGCATATACTGATTATAAGCTTCTTAGGCATTTTCCCCATATTATTATCAAACAATATAGAGGGTGGCTGCCAGGAATCAATTCATTTAACCAGTAGGGGTATGGAAGATGTGAGAGTAGCATAATATTTACATAACATGAAAGTTTTAATATTTAAATGGGTAGTTGAGGCTTTGTATGTTGGTGGCATAACGTCTACAAAGAGTTAGTAATAGGACTAATAGTTCTGTGTGATAAATGTCGCATGGGGTTTGTCTCACTTGGACGCATGGCCTTTAAGGCTGCTGCCCCTTGCCTCCTCACCTTTAATTAAAATGCAAATGAAATTAGATAATTAGTTTAGTAAAGATTATCATCGATATGTTCATATATGTCCATACTTTCGAGAACTAATTAATTAACAATAAATTTAAAGTATCAGGTAAACAGTAACTAAACCTGTCATTAAACAGTATTTAATGAACATGTACCAGGACATGTGCTCCTACACTATTTACGCTATGAACAACCTGTCACTATTTAATGAATATGCACATCTGTCCAACAGTGCATTACCTGTCATGGAGTAACAGGGTATGTACATCCTTCAAGACGATGTAACATGTCAACATGTACACCATTTACGATTACACGGCGAAATAGTAATTAAATATTAGTCAGTTATTTTATTAAACATACTAATAGTTTACAACCGACTCACAACATATAATATGTATATACTGAACCACTGGTTTACATGCATGCAACGCAAACCATTTGGAGGTTCCTTATACACAAGCAGACCGAACATTTTCATAATTATGATGCTAATGCAGTTTGATATATTGTAGCGGTTCTTTCTCCTTTATATGCTCTCGATGTCAGTGCTCTAAATGTTACTGATATTTTCGACACGCCGGCTGAAATATCGATAATTTTTCCCTACTTCCACACACCTTGAGCTTTCAAGGAGTGTGACATATTGGAGATGATATCACAAACCTTTTAACCTCGAGCCAAATGTTAGCCTGAATTTCAGCCGTGAGCCAGTATATTGGTTGCAATTTTGACCAACAAAGAAGTTTTTTTATTAACCTATTATTTATTTTAGTTAGTTGATATGAACGTAGTTTAATATGGTTTATCATGGTAAGTATAGTTCAAACATACTTTATGAGTTTATATCATGTATATCATTTAGATGTGTATAACATGCAAATGAGATATATTTTAGCATCTGATATGATATCCTGATATTTGAATATCTCTGACATATGTATGATATCTGCTACATGATACTGTATTTTTCAAGTCGACTCAAGTCCGATATCTGACGAACATTGCTCGATGGTTTACCTTCGTTACCTTCAAGAATACATAAAATCCACAATTGTACCGACCACAACAATAAACACACAAGTATATTACTACCTCTAAAAGTATTCTTACTTAGGGTAACCGCTGTTACTTGATTGGTTCTTTGAAATTGTATAACTCTATATGTCAGTCGTTCTCTTCTATTAGCATGCTAAAAATGTTTTCAAAGAACACCTGCTTTTCCTTTATTGTGCTACTCAGGAATTTGAATTCTTTTGTCAATTTTCATTTTACTGCATCTTTTTTCATGTAGACTGAGGTTGAGTTGAGACATCATGCATGCAGGACTCATGAAGTTTGTTGAGAACTCAGTGAAGGATCAATATGCAATATCTCCTAATAAACCAATTTACATTGTTGGAGATTCCTTTGGAGGATGCCTAGCCCTTGCTGTTGCTGCTCGCAACCCTTCTATTGACCTCGTACTGGTATTAGTGAATCCAGGTCTGTAACTATTTAAGTTGCCTGCTTAGTTTGTATTTCCTAATTTGTTGTTTCTAATTTGTTTCATATGACTACTTACTGACTTCTAATCAGCGACATCGTTTGGAAAGTCACAGCTGCAGCCTTTTCTTCCTGCCATGGATGCTTTACCAGGCGACATTCACACTACACTTCCTTATCTGCTTAGCTTTATTATGGGTAAGCAGTCCCTTTTTTCTTGACTTGATGTCAGGCCCTCGTAGGTATAATATCTGTGTTCTCGCTACTGGATATAAACACGAGGTGGATAATTACAGGGGCAAACTGATTACATCCTACACTCTAGTTCGGTTGACACTTCCCTCTCTCGTTCCTTAAAACTGAAGAACTCTTCTCGAGGCTGCCGAGGAATAGAGGGATAAAGTGTTCATTTTACCCTTCAAGTTTTATGATGGAACCACAAGGCTAAAATACTAAGACAAAGAGAGGGAGGAAAAACTTGTACTTTGATGGAAGGAATTCAACGCTTGACTCAGTCACCATCAGTAACATTAGTTGTCAAAACTCAAAACTCCTTGTGAAGGATTGAGAGATTTTTCTGATTGGTTTCAGAGAACTACTTAATAAGTGCCAATCTCTCAAAGATCAGGGAAGTTTTAAGCAATTTATCCGAGATATAGTGCCCCATTTAGTATCTGAACCCTAAGTTTTGTCACCATTTATATCGTTCCATATTATTTTCTTAACCAACCAATCAAATCTTAGATTGCCATTGTGGACCAACTATTCTTGACATGGATTATATTTCTTTTTATCATAGTTGAGATTATCGTCTGATGTACATATCGTAAGATACAACACAATATGAAGGAAAATGATGTGACATGGTTGTGAATATCTCAAATACGATATACACCAAATCTAACCTACCTGTGCCACAGAACCTTGTCCAATACGATATACACCATATGTGAGATACAGTTTGATATAAGATGTGGGCCGTTTATTGATCGTGCTTGCAATGCTGTAGATGTGAAAGTAATAGGCTGTTTTGCATTTCTACGGTTAAAGATGGAGAGATTTGGTTGGATTGTTTTGCTTTTAGAAGTGATTATACACTTGATTTAGTATGTTAATTTTTGTAAAGAAATTTATTTTTATGAATTTCAACACTCGAATTATGTTTGCTATTTTGATCTATTGCTTTATGGTAATTTGATTTGGAACATGAAAATTGAAACTTGAAATCACTATTTCTTTGGTACTTATTTTAAATTTTGAATTTTGTGTTTTTGCATCTAGTAGGATTTTAGCATTTCTATTTGATTTTTTTCGTTCTTCACTGAGCAAAATCTGTCCATATTTTTGTCATAGATATATTTTCATGCTGAATTGGCTGACTAGTTCACTGACATTAGCTTATTGTATGATATACATTATACTGTGATATTAAAGGATATGATATATTTGAAAATGGTATTCGATATATTTTGCTATCCAACAACTATGTTTTTAATATTATTTTTGTCTATATTCTGTCTCTATCACAAGTTCATAAATATTTGATGTTACTTTATGTTACATGACAGCTAATATGTCCTTATGACACTAGGTGATCCTGTTAAGATGGCAATGGCCAATGTTGGTGAAGATCTCCCCCCTCTTCAAACACTTGAGGAATTATCAAAAAGCCTCACTTCTTTGTTACCTCTTCTTTCTGTAAGTTGGCTTTACTCCTTATTTTGGCATGATTTGGTATTTTTCCCCTATATGCCTTTTGATATTCTTTTTAAGACATTCATGAAAATGAAAAATGAACTTCACTTATTTTTCAGATGTTCTCTTGTAACATTATGGCTCTCTATTTTTCTAAGACATAATACCCTTTTTTGGTTTTTTCCACTTTTCATGATAAGAACAATGGCAATACCTCTACTTATACAGGCTTAGGATTCCAATGATATGGTAATTCCAACTTAACTCTACTTAAAGAATGATTTCTTGCTATTCCTACCACTGTCAGGATTTAATAATTGACTTTCAACCAAGGTATGACTCATGTTCCTATTATGGTTCAAAACAAAACTTGCCAAGTTTTCCGACTCCCAATTGCACATGGAATTGAATTACCAACTTTCACCAGCCTACCTTAAAATTCAATTCTATCACAATCCCATATCTGCTTCTGATCCACAATTCCTGATCAAAACAATATCAACTCATTGATCTTGTTTTCATTTTCCATGTTTTTTCATGTGCATCCTTCACGCCTGAAAAAAATGTTCATGTGTTGGACAAACTCCTTTTTAATTTTTCAAGAGCCAATTGCACATTCTCTGTTTATTCTCTTTTTTCTTTAACTTGTGTCAATCCAACTTCTTTTTCTTTCTTCTCCGAAGTTTAGCGCACATTCTTTTATCTTTCTTTTTGTTGTTTTATGTGGTTACCTTTTTTCCTTTTGATTTATTTATTTATTTTGACTGATTCACCAAACCTGGATAACTTCTATTGATTTAATTGTTGATTAAGCTCTGCCAATTTGTCATCACTTGCCGCCACTGTTCCATCTATTGTTTCTTCGTTTTCACTTGCAATTCATGAACATGCTTAATCTTTTCACCACCACGATTATGCTATGTTGCTTTTCCGTTGCCGAGACTATCATTTGGCTACACCTGTTATTTCCCCACTTCTTTCTACTCTTGTCTTCCTGGTTCCTGCCTCGACGGTTATATTGTCATCACTGTGCGTACTCAAGTTTTTAGAGTCAGGATATCACTCTTTATCAGATGTGCTTACCATGTAGCTTTGTATATGTAACTATTGGTTTGGATCATATTTACCCTAAAACGGAGATGCTTCCTTGGTGTTCCAACAAATTCATATTTAAACGTTTTAGCATTCTATGGCAATAAAAGTTGAGTTTTGATTATCATATAAATATCACAAACATAACCAATTGAATTAAACTGAAAGATGAATTGTAAGATGTTGATTCAAAAATTCAATTGTAAAATATTGCCAATATAAATCTGCAATTTAATCTATATTAAAATCCATGTTTTTATTTTTATTTTTTGCTTTAGAAATTTGACGGCCTCTTATATCTTACATATCTGCAATATAATAGGACTTCAACGATATTATACCAAAGGACACACTTGTGTGGAAACTCAAGCTCCTTAAATCTGGTACTGCTTATTCCAACTCTCGACTGCATGCTGTAAAAGCTGAAGTTCTACTACTTGCCAGGTTTTGTTACTATAAACTTGCCAAACCTTCTATTTCGTGTTCTCTGAGCTTGTAATATAAAATGAAAGTGGTTGGTTTCTTTATTGCGGGTTTTGTTGCGACTACAAGCTGTAAAAGCTGAAGTTCTACTACTTGCCTGGTTTTGTAATTATAAACTGGTCAAACCTTCTATTTTAATTGTTCTCTGAGCTTGTAGTATAAAATAAAAGTGTTTGATTCGTTTTGGTAGTTTCTGTTAAAGTTTGTTATTCGATTCACTGAAACTTAAGACGTACAAATTACTGAAGAGTGGCTTGCATCCATAATAAGCAACTGGGAACAAGATGCCACACAACCTTGTTATATTATGTTTCTACGCACAAACAAAATCGAAAACATATCTTACTTTACTGAGTATATAATTAGGTATGGAAAAGAATAGGAAGATTGGTTGGCGGCTTGCTTGCTCAAGGTCAAGACACCGTGAAAAGGATGTAAAGTTTCAGATCCTAAATGCATCACATGATTTCCATTTTGTACACACACAAAAAATAATCCACCCTTTAGAAAACAAGAACCCCTAACTTAGGGTGCTTATCGAGCCCAACAGCTTGAGGCTTGGCTCAAGATTGTCTAGGTAAAAACTCGTACGGACGCATTTGACAATAAAAGGAGTCAAGCTGGAATAGAAATATGAGTTTGCTAAAATTAATAATCAAACATGAGCATCACTAGGCTTGGCTTGAGCTCAAGCTCTACTCGACAAGGGCTCGAGGAGGCTTAAATTAGCCCGAATTCAAGTTTAGCTTATCAAGGACTTAATTAGTCAAGATTGATATTTTGTTGAAGTTCTATTTTGATAAATTTAGTTCACTTTTTAATATTTAGACTAGTATATCAATTTGACCATAATTATATACTATAATATGGTTTACATATGCTACTATAAAAAAGAGCAAATTTGTCAGTTTTTATATGCCATTAAATTACCAAAACACAAAATACCCATTTATATATGTACATTTTATTGTTCCCACCACCTCTCTCTCCACTTTTTTCTCTTTATTTTCTTTCCTTTTCTTTCATCTCTTTCGATTAAATTGAAGATCCTCATAGAATATTTTCCTTATTGGTTCTTAATTACTAAGGATTGAATATTAAAATATTTTAGAACGATTTTTCTGGATTTTTACACCAATTATATAATCCGCTTCATCCATATCTTTTATTTCAAAGTTTGATGATAACCATTATTTTATGGTTATCAGAAACTCCATATCATTACTAGCCAACGAAAATGTCATCTACGTTTAATGTTAAGATGACAAATTAGTTCTTATATTGCTTCACATAAACACAATGGTCTTTTTGATCATCTCGAAACCAAATGAGCTGACAACTCTATGAAACCGCTGGTTCCATTGTCTAGATGCTTGTTTAAGGCCATATATAGATTTCTGTAATTCACAGACTTCTTGGCCTTTAACAATGAAATTTACTAGTTGATCCATGTAGATTTTCTTATCTAGTTCACTATTTAGGAATGCTGTCTTAATATCTATTTGGTGAAGTTCTAAATTCATGTGAGCAATTAAAGCTAGTATAAGATGAATAGATGCAAACTTAATAATTAGTGAAAAAGTTTCTTTGCAGTTTATACATTCCTTTTGGATATATCCTTCTGCCACCAGACGAGCTTTATATCTTTTAATGGATCAACCTGCCTTACTTTTTATTTTGAGAATACACTTATTTTCAATTACTTTTCGATTAGGCGGTAAGTTAACCAGTTCTCCAACTTGGTTAATTTTCATGGAATCCATCTCTTCCTCCTTAGCTTTCTTCTAATAATCTTGAATATGACGAGATATAGCTTCTTCTACACTCCGAGGTTCCTCGTCATATTGAAGAACAACAATTATGGCTTACCCTTTGGTTTCAAATCTACGTCGAGGAACCTCAGAGAAGAAGCAATTAGAGCTTTCCCCTATTTTTCCTTTTCTTCCTTTTGTTTTTCCCTTTGGACTTTTTCCTTTAAGAAGGCAATAGTTTTTATTCGTCCTCTTAAAATTGGAAGAACAATATATTTGGATATGTATGATGCAAATCTAAATAGGTGATACATCAGGTTGTTTATCATGCAAAATAAAAAAAATTAAAAATATAAATATATATTACTAAAATAAGAAATTTTGCTTGTTGAAGCTAACTAGATGCTGTTGTTTGTAGAAAATTGGGAAAAATTTATTTTAGCATACATAATTGTGTACTTTTGAATGTTAGTTCCCTACTAGCTCACACCTAAATTTTTATAGCCCAATTTCTAAAATAGCCTTAATGTATATAATTTTTTACTTGTATTCTTGAAATCAATTTATTCTCAGCTAAGATTATTAATAAGTTGAAAATCACGATGTTTGGCTTAAGAGCTTGTTGACAGCTTGTTTGGACTCGCTTGATAACCTAGCGAATTAAGTTTGAACAAATTTTTAAGCTCGTCTAAATAATTGAACAAACATGAGCAATATAAGCTCGGCTTGCTCATCTCGATTAGCACCCCCACCCCTAACTCTCTCCTCCCCCCTTCCCCTCCACCTCACCAACCCCATAGACACACACAAACACATATACACAAAATACTTTTGTGTGTATGTGTGGGGGGAGGCATTTAGGTGGTCTTTCACAGCTTTATTGGTCCACTGACTCTAGGTCATTACAGTCCATTTATCTTATATGCAAAATTGTGAAAAATGTTATAGTGGAGGCTAGGCATGATCAATATCTTGGATAGTGTGTCTATTTAGTTTCAACAAAAACATGTGAGGCTAGTTTCAAGGTCTCATCATTTTAGCAAAACATGGATGATGAACAGATAACATCGTATTGGGTATGATCTACATGACAATATTGATATAAGATCAGGTCACAAAATTTTAGATAATGTTGATTCTTTTGCACTTGCCAAAGCCTTCATCCTAAGGATTTGCATCACTTCTTGAACTTCTTATCTTCCTCATCACTTGAAATGCCAGTACTAGGATAAATGCTTAGAGAGAAATTTCTCTAGTTTGATGTGATAGATCTCTTTTAACTACTAATTGTTAAAATGTGACACAAAACACTCAAAATAACTCAAGATAAATTCATGATTTTTAAGGATTGTTTGAAGATTTTTTCAAGCCCAGAGCACCTTTTTGAATCTTTATTCGATGAACAGTAGTAACTCAGTTTGGATTTTTTTACGGCACACACATGAACAATGCGTCCCAAATTGAGCGTCCCACAAGTGACCCTCAAGCACGGCCCATGTATACAACTCATGCGTGCGTGCTTCGTGTGACACTTGTGGTATGCTTGCCACGTGATGGGCGCATGACGAATCATGCATGAGATGGGATTTAATAGTGAGAAGACATGTGGCGGTGCGTCGTTCGATCCCGCCTAGATCGAGTGATCAAGGATTGGTAGGCGTGTAGCGATTGAGAAAGCGGGCGGGAAGCGAATTTCAAATCTACCACGAAGTCATACATGTTACTATTCTGTCGATTTCAGGTCAGTTTTGAAGGCTAGTTAAAA
The DNA here is from genome assembly GCA_030789695.1 of Scilla litardierei. NCBI lineage: Eukaryota > Viridiplantae > Streptophyta > Magnoliopsida > Asparagales > Asparagaceae > Scilla > Scilla litardierei. Next base: position 8,027,000 of record CM061137.1, on the reverse strand, counting down.
GTGTTTTGACTTGAGTTTTTCTAAAGTTCATGAGCTGATCCTTGGAGGTTATTTTTATGGATCATATATCATCTACAGATGGTAAAAATAGAGAGATTTAGGGGTTATGTGATAGCCAAAATTAATTTTCTCCTTGTGTATCTCTCCAAATTCTCAACTGGTTTTATTTTTCCTTGAACCAAGTATCATACTTTATAGTTTAAGATTATTAAAGCATTAATGATCTCTCCAGCTAAACGTATACCATGAATCGAAAATCTTGATGTCAGATGCGTTATTCTTTTTTGTTTATTTTCTTATATTGCTTGTGTTACGGGTTTTATAAATATCGTCATTAGCTTTGCTTGTTTAGTTCAGTGATTCTTGGATGTTTGCCGGGTGATTGTCTACTTGATAAGGATTCACCCAAGTTTTTAACAAATGGTAAATTTCAGAATCAATATCAATGTAATATTGAAAAGTTCTACAAAGGACAATATAACTCGATGGGTAATTGGTTCGAGCACGTGTACTGACGGGTTGTATACGATAGTTGGTGGTGCATAATATAAAATTAAGAAGTTTGATGGTAAGAAATTTTTTGAGATATAGCAATATAAGATGGATTCAATTTTAAGGAAGTATATTAGATCCACAGAGTGGTGTATGATACAGATACATTGCCGGCAGGTTTTACAAAAATGGAGGATTCAGCTATGACGATTATCCAGCTTAATCTATTGGATGAGGTGATTGATCAAGTATCCTAGTAGACTATGGTCAATGTACTCGAAACAGGAAAAACACCATTTGGATTGAAAAGCATGCTCCACTTGCTACATATATGTTTCTTCTGAACTCATGTGTATCAAAAGACACCATTAGTTATAAAAACATAATATTGATAAAGCCTTTTGTTTTTCATTAACAGCAGCAATGGTATCCCAATTTGGGGGGGGGGGGGATTTCTTAATACCTTTTCAGCAGTCTTTTTTCTTCTATTTGGTGCTATAACTTTTGATTTGATTTATGATGGCGGTAACTCTATCAAAGAATTCTTCATCTGATTCATCTCTCTTCATTTCTAAATTATCAAAATCTCTTTATAAGGATTGGATTCCCTTTAAGGAACTTTTGAATTCTTGCATCAGTGTTTCTGATGCATCCTTGGCTTAGTGGCAACCGTGGTTTTGGGGAAGATGTTTATTTCCACTCGTTGGAGGAGAAAAGCACCATTATGTCCTTGTTTTCTTAGTACTCCCGTCTGTTAGCCAGTCATGATTGTAGTGTGTCTTATTTTTTTGTTTCCTCATATTGTAACGCACCGTTTTCGGGTACCATTACTTTTTTGTTATTTGTGCAGGTCCTACAAACTTCCAGAGAAACCAACATAGAGCGAACATAAAATTTGATAAAAGAGATAACTTTATTCATCCTTCAAAAAGAGTACAAAAGCATAACAAAAGAGAATTTACTAGTCTTTTATTTCAATAACAAAGAAACATCTAGACAAAAAGGTAAGCATTCTCCTTACTAATACTCGCCTCAGAAATCAACGCTCTCCACTGTAAATTCAGACTCCTCAAAAGCTGGAGACTCCTCGTACTCTGGTTCAGTTTCTGTTGAGAAAACATTTAAATGGGATAAAGTAAACGATATTTACAATAAACAGCAATTATAACTGTCATGCAACTCTAGTCCTAAACAAGTCAACGAGACTAATCACTAGACTGTATCTATCTATTTAGAACATTTCATTATTATTTATACTCATAATGTAAATGGAAAAAGCGAGCTGAAGAACAACCTCAGGTTTCACAGGCGAGCTCACCTATGCCCTAAATTTATTAGTTCAAGATATCATTAAAGGGACCCAATCAAGTCTTTACAATTCCGTCAATGAGCGTAGTCTTCGACATCCTTTCTAACTTTAATTATTAGTTCCCAAAACCACATGTGTTTCTAACTATTTCGGTATCTTTTCCTTCTGTCTACTAATTCTGTTCTTCTAGTTTATGTAAAAAGAATTATGCATCGAAACGTAGTGTCCATATCAATTATTTCAATGTAACGTTAACCCATAATCTTTACATTTATTGCACAATTCTAATTACATGATTTATCCTCTTAACTGAAACAATCCTATCAGTCAATTTCTATCGATTTCTAAAGTGAGGGAGAAACACTACACAATCTACTATAAGGCATTTAATAAATCAAGACTTTTAAACAATTTAAAACTGAAATTAAAACATTAATAAAAGCGTTAGACAACTATAGGATCAGATTCGTATTTAATTGACATCCATGATGGGTTTTCTAGGGTCTACCCAGCTCGGGGATTTTGCGTTAAGATTTGAACTTAGGGACATGAATTAATGAACTTAGGGACATGAATTAATCTCATCTAGAATCCCACGAATCAGTCATATATGCTACTGAAAATTTAGATCCCTAAGCACACACCTTAAATAAGCATGTAATGAACTGAACATGAAAATACCACACTGTCCAGGGGCTGGACCCGCTGCAGGAAAAAGTCAGTCGACAGAAAGAGTTCAGAACAGTAAAATAAACACACCCGAACCCAATAAGCCTTAAAGAACACAAGCCGTAGGAAGCATAGCCAACCAAGAACACAAGCCGCATGAAGCATAGCCAACCAAGGACAACCGAACAACCAACTGAAGGAGAAATAGACCCTGGCGGCCAACCCTAGTTCCCAAAACCCTTAATCAATGGTACGGGGCTGCGGCAAAATCGACGCCTTGCCCTAAGGATGCATTATTTATCATGAGGGAAAAAATCCCTTTTTCATTTGTTAACGAATCATCATTTCCTATTCAATAAATTCCGAAACCCTAATCTTTCCACATATTAAAATGCATGAGAGAAATAATTTTAGTTCAAAACAAATAAAGCCTACCGAACACGAAGAAGCCACACCGAAAGAACCACACAAAAGCCAGAAGTAAACAAAAAACCAGTCGAGAGAAAGTCGAGAGAAATCCAAAGAATAATCGGAGCAATCGAAACCCAGTCGAAAACTTTGAAGATGCATGAATTAATTTTCGTATGCCGAAAAACCCTAAAAATCGTTGCATATAAATAGAAGAGAGGACGTGTAAATAGATAAGAGAGAGATCTTATCGAGGTCGAAATCCCGAAGAATCTGGACACGAGATGAGATAAGAGCTAGGGTTTGAGATTTCGAGTCGTCGTCGTCGCGCCGTTTGATCTCTTGCGCGAGATGAGAAAATCACAGGGGAGCGGGTCGGGGTGAGAGATAGCAGGTGAGAGAGAGAATGCGGGTTAAGTTGTTTTGGGTTCTAAATAAAAGAGAATGTGCCATGAAGATGGGCCTTGCAGGTTTTTATTAAAACAATGGGTCATGGCAAGTATCCCATCTTGATTTCTACTATTTTCTCAATAAAAATCATATCTTTTGCAAGCTCTCAAAGTTCTTGAGAGATGAATATTGTCTTCATTTGGAGACTCCAATAGTCGTAATTCTCTCTTTCGAAAATGGGGTCAAGATTTTGAGTGTACCTGATCTTGGCTACACTGAGCATGATCAGGCTTGATGATCATTGAAGTTCCACTGGATATGTGTTTTCAATGGGGTCCAAGTCAAGATTTTGAGTGTACCTGATCTTGGCTACACTGAGCATGATAGGCTCGGATGCATTGATGATCATTGAAGTTCCACTGGATATGTGTTTTCAATGGGGTCCAAGTCATTATACTGTTCCATAAAGAAACAACAAACAGTAACCCAGTCATCCACAGAAGCGAAGTTTCTGATCAGATTTACAACAAGATCAAGCGTTGCGGCAACATTCTATTGCGACAGCGAATCAACAATTGCCATGATGAAAAAAATCCAGTGTTCAATGCGAGAACAGAACATATTACAATCCAACATTACTTTATTAGATAGCTAGTAGAAGACCAAGAAATCAAGTTTGAGTTTGCCACCACTAATGAGAAGCTTGCAAACATCTTCATGAAGGCACTATCTTTTATATTATTCAGAAACAGTATGATGTACAGAGTGAGGAGGGGTGATGGAATTTTTTTTTAAAATATAATTAATTAAATTGGTGACATAGGCAGTGATGTCACCTTAGAATGACTAAGTTTAGGATGCTCATGAAGATATTTAAGCTGGTGGCCAAGGTCGGGTTTGAATGCAAACATGTGATTAATCTAAAAAAAATTTGCTGAGTAATCAGATTGGTTGAAGGAGAAGTCCAAAAAATTTAAGTTGGTTAGTGAATGTCAGTCTATGTGATAATAAATAGGGATATGGAGTCCTTTGGTTGTATGTGTGGAGAACAAAAATTAAATAAAAAAATTCTTTCGATCATTTCATATGTTGCCTTTTATTAATTACTCCCGCCTCTCTCACTCTCTCCCTCTCTCTCCCTCTCTCTAGTCCCTCCAATAAAATATTTTCAATTCTAACCTCGGTTTCTTCTCCTCTATACTTCTTCTCTTCTCACTTTTGATCCTCAAGCCCACCAACACTTTCATTGCTCCTACATGATGGAACTAAGGAAAAGTGGCAGGATATTTCTTATGAAGGTGGGTCCAGCCCCTTAATGGACTCTAGCATAAATGGAGGCTAGCGTTTGATATCCATAGACGTGTGAGACTCTCTTTAAATAGAATATTTGTTGGCAAAAGACGTGCTCTCCAAAATTCCAAATGAAGCTGGGTCCAACCCCTACTAGTTTGCACTTTGTGCAGGCGAAAGCCTGTCATAATGTGTCATGTTTGTAATGTGACCCTGATGTGAAATAAAGATAAAAATTGGGGTTTTATGGTGAATTTGGAAAAAAGATAGGATTTTTATTAGATTTCAAAAGAGAGATACAAAGATAGTGGACCTCTTTCGAGAGGAGACCGTTCTCCTAGCTTTTACTTCGAGCAAAAAGTCTAAACCTCCAAAATCTAGGATTCTATGGACTCCTAGAGGATTTCTTTCACTAGATTCCACATAGATCCTCTAACCCAAGTCGTCACCTAATAAAACACTTTTTCTGTTCAAAATATCTAGAAACTACACAACTACCCCTGAAGGCCAAAATTACGAAAACATCCCCGGTTCAGTCCTTTGCTTTGTTGCACCTTCTACGAGCCTCTTTGGCCACCTTTAGTCCCCCAAAAGAGTAACCTTGTCCTCAAGATGGAAATTTAGAAACGGTTGGTGTATTACTCCAAAAGGCTCCCAAATGGCATTATAATCTGGGAGGATCTTCTAACGGATCAATACCTCTCTGGCCCCGGCATCCCATTAATAGACCCCATTTACGAGCAGTGGCTCCAAAATCACATACATATCATCAATCAGAGCAGGTGGTAGTATAGATGAATGTGTGTGATCTCCAATGACTTGACGCAGCTGTGATACATAGAAGACTGGGTGTGTATTGGATTATGGTGGTAGCTTCAACATGTAAGCAACTTCTTCAATCCTGGCCTCTGCCTCGTAGGGCCCAAAGTAGTAGGCTGTGAGCTTCTCATTACGCCCGTATGGCAAAGATTTATGATGGTATGGCCTCAGCTTTAGATCAACCATGTCTCACATTGCAACCTGGACTTCCTTTTGATGCTAATCCATCTTCTTCATTTTCTGTAGCGCTATAGCTAAGTGCCTTTTCAGCTTCTCAAGGACTCTGTTCAGCCCCTTTGAGTACTGCTCAACATGTGACATCAGCGTCGAGCTGTGGCCATAGTGTATCAAATGGAGAGGATCACTAACATACAAATCTTTAAGGGTGTGGTTTGTGCAGCTGTATGATAAAACGTGTTGTACAAATATTCCACTCACACCAACCACCTCACCCACTGCTAGGGCACCTCAGATACAAAACATCATAGATATGTCTCGATACTTCTATTAACGACCTCTGTCTGGCCGTCAGTTTAAGGATGGTAGGCCATGCTCCTCATGAGGACAACCCCTGCATTTTTAAAAGGTCTCTCCAGCCGTCAGTCTAAGGATGGTAGGCCATGCTCCGCTTGAGAATAGTCCAGTGCATCCTGAAAAGTTCTCTTTAGAATTGGCTCATGATCAATTGATCCTTGTCAAAAACTATAGACTTAGGAAATCCATGCAATCATACTATCTTCCTGATGAAAGCCGTCAGCTCTGTCACTATAGTATATGGGCGTCGAAGAGCCACAAAATGAGTATACTTGCAGAGGCAATCAGCCGCAAGTATAACTGAAAACTGATAGAACCGCGGGTCTATACCCGCGGCTACATGGGCCGGGCCCATTTCTAGCCGCCGGCCTCCCCCTTTGGCATTTTGCGCACGCGCCCCCCATTACCTTAGGAACCCTAGTTTCTTCTATTTATAGGGGCTAGCCGTCATTGGTATTTTCTCATGCTGGATATTGAGATTATTCTATTGAGCGTCATTAGGAGTAGTTCTTAGATTAAATGAGTGCGGACGTCCTCTTAGGCGTCTTGGGAGGAGAGCGTATCTCTTTTGCGCTCAATTATCGTGTTTTGGCTACTTTTTATCTATAAAAATTGTCTTTTTATCTTGGTTCCTAACGTTTTGGTATCATAGCACGTGACGATCCATGGCGGCTACAACAAGATCGCACGACAAAATCGAAGCTTTGGAGGCAAAGTTCACGAGCGAAATCGACGTGATCAAGAAATCGTTGACGGCAAACGATGAGTCCATGGCCAAGTTGACGGCTTCCATCAACCAATTGACGACAAATCAAGCGAAGCACGACGAACAATTCGCGCAAATGATGGCAACCCTAAATCAATTGGCGGCGAACAACAAAGTGGATGGGAACCCTAATCCGACACCAAAGGCGGCACCTTTAAAGAAAGAGAAGGAAAAAGAGGAGATTTTGATCCAAAATCAACCCTTTTTAGTGGAGGAATTGGACGAGGACGACGACGAGGAGCCATGGAGGGTGGACTACCGAGAGGAAGTACGGCGGAAGGCGATGGAGAGCCAAAGGAGGGGCGACGGCCCTAGCTGCCCCAATGGAGAGCGTCACGGCCAAGAAGAAGGCCGACCAAACCCCCACAGCAACCTGGAGGCTCGACCGGTGCGGGATCAAGGGGGTGGCCTCCCCCGCCTGCGCCGGACCCCGACAGGGGCGGTCAGGCCCTGCCGGGGCTCGGCAGGGTCCGACGACCCCGTCGGACCTCCGGCAAGGCCCGTCGGCCCTGTCAGAGGCCCGACAGGGCCTGCCGCCCCTCCGACAAGGCCGGAGGGGCCTGTCGACATCTCACCGGGGCCGGAGCCCACCGGCAGCCGCCAGGGGGCGGGGAACTCCACGACAGGTCCCGCCAGGGGCGGGAAACGCCCCTGGCAGCAGCCAGAGGGTGGGTGGACGCGTGGACAGCCTCCAGACGGTGTTTTCGAGCCCCCCGGCAGCAGACAGCAAACGAGGAGGGCTACTGACAGTTTTCGGGAGATTTTTGTGACCCTCCGGAGCGTCGACCAGCAGCTGAGGATCCCTTCAACGGCGACGGGCGCGGGAGAGATTATTATTCTGACGGCAGGTGTGGCTACGAGGCAGAGTTCGGCGATGACACAGGTTGGGACGTTTTTGAGGGCCGTCGGGGAGATTACCGTGGAGACCACGGGGGTCGCAGAGGAGGACCACCTAGGCGATACAAGACCCTGGACGAGAGAGGTCAGCATTACCGGCCGCATCACAGAGAGGATGGGAGGCCCGAGCAGAGGCACTTTGGAGGAGATTGCAGAGTCCGGAAGCTGAAGATGCCGATCTTTTCTGGGGAGGATCCACACGCCTGGTTGTTCACAGTGGATAGGTATTTCACGGCGCATCACATGACCGAGGCGCAGAAGCTGGAGGCGACGGCCATCTGCATGGAAGGGAGAGCTTTAGGGTGGTTCCAGTGGAAGGAGAGGAGGCAGCAGATCCGGAGCTGGGCGGAGCTGAAGGACTTGGTTCTGGAGAAGTTTCAAGACCCCCGCCTGGGGAACCTACACGAGCAGCTATTTGCCCTCAGGCAGGAGGGGCCGGAGCGGGAGTACATCGAGAAATTTGAGACACTAGCAGGGCGAGTTCATGGGGTGTCGGACGAGTCACGGGAGGGCACCTTCTTGAAGGGGCTGCGACCTAGTCTTCGAGCTGCGGTGAGGCCATACAAGCCTCAAGGGCTTTCAGAGGTCATCGAGATGACACAAATGGTGGAAGACTCCCGAGCTGAGGATATGAGAGGCGGGGGGAGCTACAGTGGGCAGTTGCAGCGGGTCACCTCGACTGGAGCAGGCGCAGCGGGGGCCACTACTGAGGCAGTTCAGGTGGGACTAGAGAAGACGGGAGAGCAGAGCAACCCACCACTGGCTGGAGGCCCATTCTGAAGGATGACCGATGCGGAGATGAGGGAGAAGAGGCAAAAAGGGCTGTGTTTCCGATGTGACGAGCGCTTCACTCCGGAACACCGCTGTGTGGATCGGAAGCTGCAAGTATTGATAGTGGAAGCAGACGAGGATGATGACGTGGAGGACGAGGGCATTGGAGGGGATGACGACTCCCACTCGGAGTAGCGCCGTCGGGACTTGCACCACCTTGAGGACAAGGTGGTTCTTTGGGGGGAGTATTGATAGAACCATGGGTCTATACCCGCGGCTACATGGGCCGGGCCCATTTCTAGCCGCCGGCCTCCCCCTTTGGCATTTTGCACGCGCGCGCCCCATTACCCTAGGAACCCTAGTTTCTTCTATTTATAGGGGCTAGCCGTCATTGGTATTTTCTCATGCTTGATATTGAGATTATTCTATTGAGCGTCATTAGGAGTAGTTCTTAGATTAAACGAGTGCGGACGTCCTCTTAGGCGTCTTGGGAGGAGAGCGCACCTCTTTTGCGCTCAATTATAATGTTTTGGCTACTTTTTATTTATAAAAATTGTCTTTTTATCTTGGTTCCTAATAAAACCCCTCTGATCTCGGCAGCCCTTCGATGAAATCCATGGTAATCTCCTCGCAGTCACTGTCAGGCAAAGAAAGTGGTTGTATTAATCCTGCCAGAGCCATCTCCAAGTATTTGTGACGCTGGCAAACGTCGCAATAAGCCACCATATAGTCTATATCTCATTTTATTCACATCAAATACCGTTCTCTGGCCATCCGTCTATAGGTCTGCTGCATCGCAGAATGTCCTCCAATAGCACTGCCATAAAACTCTTAAAAGAGAGACTGATTATAAGTGAAAGTCCTAGATACCACCAGATGTTCTTGATGCAACAACCATTGCCCCTCCAAAGAATAGTTAGGGTACGCTGTCGATCCTTGTAGCAAAGAAGCATGTATCTTTGTTAGCCCCTCATATGCCTCAATCACACACACTAAAAGCTCCCAATCAAGTATAACTGGTACAAATAAAGCCGCCAATTGTACCTCCTTATCTCGACATGATAGTGTCTGTAGCGTTGTTCTCCAGACCTGGCCTGTACTGGATTTTAAAGTTATATCCTAGGAGTTTGGATAACCACATCCGATTATCTTTTGTCACCATTTGTTGCTCTAATAAATATTTTAGGCTCCCCTGATCTGTGTTAACATTAAACCCTTGCTAAGCAAATATGGTCGTCACTTATGTATCGCCAATATGATGGCCATCAACTCACCCTCATACATAGATTTGAGTCTGACCTGAGCCGTCATAACTTGGTTGAAGTAAGCTATTGATCTTTGGTCATGCTTCAACACCACATCCAACCCATGACCAGAGGCGTCTGTCTCCACCTCTGTCTCCACCACAAATGGTCTGTTGAAATCAGGTAGAGCGAGAACTAGCACACCAGGTATGGCCCATTTCAGGGCCTCAAAGGCTCAAGTCGCCTCCTCCCCCTATTGAAAACTATCCTTCTTGAGATGCTTTGTAAGTGGCCAGGTGATGGTGATGTATCTCCTGATGAACTTCCTGTAATACCCCGGTAGCCCCAAGAAGTCTCACAATGCCCGCAAAGTGATCGGTTGTGGCCAGTACAACATAGATGCAATTTCGATCTGTCTGCTGGCATCCCGTCTGTAGAAACCACTTGTCCAGATATTCCTCCCTCAACTAAGCAAAGAGACTTCTTTTTATTAGCATACAGCTGGTGGTCATGTAGCTCATGTAAGGCCATCTCCAAGTGCCACACATGCTCCTCCGTGGATCGACTATGGATCAAAATGTCATCAAAGAATACCAATGTGAATCTCCTCAAGTAAGGACGAAAGACTTTGTTCATGAGGGCCTGAAAGGTGGTTGAGACATCTACCTCAATCTTGCACACTAAAGGCTCCTAATCAAGTATAACTGGTACAAATAAAGCCGCTAATTGTACCTCCTTATCTCGACATGATAGTGTCTGCATCCTTGTTCTCCAGACACGGCCTCGACCCGGCCTGGACTGGATCTCGAAGTCCTATCTTAGGAGTTTGGATAACCACATCTCATGCTCTTTTGTCTTCATGTGTTCTAATAAATATTTTAGGCTCTCCTGATCTGTGTTCACAATAAACCTCCAGCTAAGCAAATAGGGTCGTCACTTTTGTACTGCCAACACGATGGCCATCAACTCACACTCATACATAGATTTGAGTCGGACCTGAGCCGTCATAACTTGGCTGCAGTAAGCTATTGATCTTTAGTCCGGCTTCAACACTGCACCTAACCCATGACTAGAGGCACTTGTCTCCACCACAAATGGTCTGCTAAAATCAGGGATAACGAGAACTGGCACACTAGACATGCATGCTTCAGGGCCTCAAAAGCTCAAGTCGCCTCCCCCAACGCGAAACTATCCTTGAGCTGCTATGTAAGTGGCCAGATGATGGTGATATACCTCATGATGAACTTTCTGTAATACCCCGTCAACCCCATGAAGCCTCGCAATACCCGCAAGGTGATCGGTTGTGGCCAGTTCACCATAGCTGCAATCTTCAATCTGTCCGCTGCCATCCCTCTGCAGAGACCACTTGTCCAGATATTCCACGTTCAACTACACAAAGAGACACTTCTTATTATTAGCATACAGTTGGTGGTTCTTTAGCTCCTGGAAGGCTATTTCTAAGTAACACACATGCTCCTCCATGGATTGATTATAGATCAAAATGTCGTCAAATAACACCAAGACGAAACTCCTCAAGTAAGGACGAAAGACCTTGTTCATGAGGGCCTAAAAGGTGGTTGAGACATTAGTCAAGCCGAAAGGCATGACTAAGAACTCATAGTGACACTCATGTGTCCTGAAAGCGATATTGGGTATATCTACAACTCACATCTAGATCTGATAATATCACAACTTCAAGTTGATCTGGGAGAAGACCATTGCTCCATGTATCTCATCTAAGAGTTCATCAATCATCGGGATAGCAAATTTATCAAGCATTGGTTCCTTGTTCAGTGTCCTGTATTCTACGCAGAATCACTAGCTGTCAACCTTTTTCACCAACATGACTAGGCTAGAAAAAAAGACTCACACTGGACTGTATTACACCGGCCTAGATCATCTCTCTACCATCTTCTTAATCTCATTTTTCTGTACCTGTGGTATCGGTAGGGCATCACGCTAATATGTGAGACTCCCTCCCGCAGGGGTGCTTGTGGTCCCGTAGGGGCATAAGGCCACGAGGCGTCTGAAACATCCTCTCAAAACGGATCAAAATCTGCTGCACCTCAGTGGGAATATCCTGCTCCTCACCAACCTCAACTGCTAAGCCCTACATCACCCCTAGAAACCATCATCCCTCTGTGTGGATGGCCTTGGCCATGGTTTTCAGGGTAACCATAGACTAACACAAACTCGGATCGACATGGAGAGTGATTGTCTTTTCCCTTCTTGAAACTTCATCCTTATCAACTTCCAATTGATTCTGATGCCCCCAAAGTCTACATCCACCTTATGTCCAAGATAATATCTGTACTCTTCAGGTCCAATGGTAGAAAGTCCTCGATGATCTGCATCCCCTAGAGAGTCAAAAGAATCCCTCAGCACACCCCTCTGTTGTGCTCCACATGTCCCGTCTGCATCATCACTCTGAAAATCCCTGTATTAACGTGATGTAGTCTCTGCTGATCCATCATACTGTTGGAGATAAAATTATGAGTAGCACTACTATCAATTAGGACAGTCACCTCCAATAAGATATCGTGCTTGCCAACTTCATGGTGTAGTTCAGAGTGAACCACATCACGGAGTTTAATGAAACCATCACGATGTCAAGATGTGGATGCTCATGGTCTGCTATCTCCTCAGCCTCAGCCTCCACAAGTGCCTCATCCTCATCCTCATTATCCACTAGCACATATAGAGTGCGGTCACCACATTGGTGTCATGGTGCAAATTTCTCATCGCATTAGAAGCACAGGTCCTTCGCTGGTTTGTCTCATATCTCTGCCTTCGTCATGCACTAAAATTGTCCCCCGGTAGTGCCTCACTGCCCTTTGTTGGTGGACATCCCTCCTGGTGGTGTCTTCTGTCTTATTGTCGACTGTCGGTGCCTGGCTGCGAAAAGAAGATATGCTCCACGCTCCATTGGCTCTCCCTCCTTTGTGAGTTTATCCTTTATCATCTGATCCAGCTCCATTCCATCCAGCAGTCATCTAGGTCTCTGTATGCGTAGCTCAGCCTGAATATTTGCATTGAGACCTTTCATAAAACACCCCTCCAGAGACTGACAGTCTCCCCACGTGACCTGAGAGCATCTCAAATCTCCTGATGTATTTTCTGATGGACCCCTCTTGTCTAAGGATAAAACGTTGTTCGTGAAGGTCTTCCCGCTGGGTGTCATGAAACCTGTGTAGTAAGCAATTCTTAAATTCCTCCCACGAGCGCACATGCCGCTGCTACTCTCTCCACCAATGCCAAGACAATGCTTCTCCATCCAAACATATCCCAACAACTGCCAGTTTCTTTGATTCCAAAAGATGAGTCACCTCAAAATGCCTCTCTGCCTGAAATATCCACCCATAAGGGTCATCGCCTTCAAATATCGTCATTTTTGATTTCCTGACCCCGCTGTCTGTGTTGAACACCTCATGTGCTTCTCTCTCCCGATACTGGTTGTCATAAAGCTGTCGGTGTAGGGCATGTGGAGCATCAAAGTCCCTCAATCAGCCTCTCTCTTCTCCATCGACGTTCTCCACCATTCATCTCCCCAGTCAGACCCGCCTCCATCCTTCGCATAATTCTGAGCATAATCACGGTATCTGTCAAGCTCCTTGTAGTACAGAACTCACTGTCGAGGTCTCTCTCATGCATAACCGAGGTAGCAGGACCCCTGGAGGTTCTGCAGGTTATCGCTATTGTCCAACGGGCCCTCCTCTAATCATCGGTGTCATGGTTTGCCTACAGGTAGTAGACACCCTGGCTAGTCGCCTAGGGGCCATAAGGCCCTTAGCGGCCCAACTGGGCTCGACAGGGCTCTGGCGGGCCGTCGCGAGGTGCCTAGCGGTCTTGCTGGGCTTCGTCTTCCTCTGGCGTGGCCCCCAGGGGCCACAGTGCTCCTCGTGTTGCTGTGCAAGAGCGTTGCCCTCTTTGTTATCGTCCTCCGCTTACTCAGACTCCACTTCTACGTCGGAGAGGAGTCCTTCCACGAATTCTTCTATTTTCTCCTTCCCCTTCTTTAAACATTTCACATTTCGTCCTAGATCTGGGTTGTGGTCTAAATCTGAATTCTTCGTCGCATTTAAATCTGGAAATCGTTGCGAGATTTGTTGCGTTAAGGGTTGCATGAAAGATTCCATCCTCACATCGGATGCCATCATTCTAGCTTCGATCCCATCGATGGATGCACTCATCCTGGTTTCGAGGGATGCCATTGAATTTTTATCTCCATCGATTTCTTCAATTTCTCAACCTTGCTCCCGTATCTCTCTTTCAAAGCTTCAATCTTTTTTGTTGCCGCCGCTATTGATGCCAAGGTCGAGTGTTCTGTTACCAATTTGATGTGAACCTTATGTGAAATAAAGATAAAAATAGGGATTTTATGATGGATTTGTAAAAAAATGTAGGATTTTTATTAGATATTAAAAGAAAGATATAAAAATAGTGGACCTCTTTCGAGAGGATGCCGCTTTCCTAGTTTTTGCTTCGAAGGAAAAACCCAAACCTCCAAAATCCAGGGTTATATGGACTCCTCCTAGAGGATTTCTTTCACTAGATTCAACATAGATCCTCTAATCCTAACCGTCACATATTAAAACACAGATTCTGTCAGAAATTATAAAACTGCCCCCTGAAGGCCAAATTTACGAAAATACCCCTGGTTCAGCCCTTTGCTTTGCCACACCTCCCACGAGCATCTTTCACCTCCTTTGGAACGTCACGATCACACCTGTTTGACCGGTTTCCAGAACATCTAATGTTCCTTAATTAGCAGCATTTTTGTCCCTTTGTCAGATTTATACGAATTTCCTTTTATTTACACACATTGATAACAACATGCCCTTATCTTCTAAAATCAAAGAACTTGTATCAGTTTAATTTTTCATGTGATGATTGCATGATCCCTTGACTTTCTGATCCCATTATTTAAGCTGTTAGTGGGTTTCTTTAACCTAATTATCTCATGGCACCCAATACAGGATGGTTCATTGGACCCCTTCAATTCGTTTCGTTTTGCAATTTCATTGTACTCTTAGGCAATTTTCTATGACCTCAAATCTCTTCAAGCTTTGAAGTTAGATATATCCACCGAGATTGGTGGTTCTCAAGGCATGTGCAAGCTAACATGTGACAATCTCAAGATTGATGTTGACTGTTGTTGACGCATTATTGGTGAATCTACAATGATGGCCGTGTATTCATAAATATTCAAGTCATTCAGCTAATTTAAAATACCAGATGTGTAGTCATAATCAGTCAAGCCATTCGGTTATGATCTATTGCACTTAAGTTGTTCAAGTTATCACCCTGGTTGCTTGTTTATGCTTGCACGGGAAACCATTTCACCATTTCTCCCTTTATATACATTGATGTGAAAGTTGGCTTGATGTATTTGTTTGTTCATGGAGAAAGTTCACCTCCAGTTTAAGCATTCAGTTGATACCATTTTAGCACGAGGTATGATGAAATATGAAATACTATCAGGAGAGTGAAAAGACTGTTGGGTTTTTAGGAAAAAATTGCAATATTTAATATGTTATCCCTTGTCCTTAATCATTGGGCTAAATATTATAATGCATTGTTGCTGTTTCTTTTCTGACTTTGAGCTGAAAATGTACTTTGTAAATCAGCGGGAAAGATAATCTGCTTCCAAGTGGAGAAGAAGCTGACAGACTATGGACTAAATTACAAAATTGCAAGGTTCGCTACTTTAAGGATAGTGGCCATACCTTACTATTGGTGAGTGATTTTTTTTCAAGTGTACATTTATCATGTCACTATTAAATTTCAAATTTTCTACGATATCGATCATATTGTCTCTATTTTGGTCTGATGGTAGGGAAACCTTTGGTTCATGTGCAATGGATTGTAATATTGTCAATCCTATCCAGTTGTCAGCAAAAACTAAGCGCAAGTGACTGGATTCTGTGCTATTGTTGTATATCAACAATCTTACATTCCTCGTGGCCCATTGGTCCATGTGGAAAGGCCTCCAGCATAAACATAAGTTGCTTGAAAAGGCAGAATAACTGGATTGGGTGGTAGGGTAGTGCGCACACACCCCGTGTGGGCAGATGGAAAAGAGGGAAGATGGGGGAGGATTGTTTCTCCAATACCATGACTAGAACCACTTTACCTCAAAACATATGACAATCGATTGGGAGCTATCAATGCCCAAAGCTTCGAGCAAAGTAAACACTCGCTAAACCAAACTGCACAGTCATCATTCTTAATTGTGGATAATAAAATATGTGTCAAGTATATCATCAGCATTTTTTTCTAGACTCTTCTGTAGATGTAGTCACTCTAACTAAACGAAGGTTTGTTTACTTGTTTTCTAAGGAACACCTCTTTGACTATTAATTGTTGACGTAATGCTGCAGGAAGATGACTTCAACCTTTTATCCGTTATAAAAAGAACTACTACTTATCGCCATTCCCAGCAGCATGACTTCGTTACAGATTATCTTCCTCCTACTGCTAGTGAATTCAGAAAGCATTTGGAACAAGATAACAGGTATTTCCCATTCCTTCAGATAGTGCCAATTGTCGCTTTACCAAAAAAACCTTTTGCTATAAACTGATTTCGTACAGATTGCTTCGCCTTGCAACAAGTGCAGTTATGCTTTCGACTCTGAGAAATGGAAGAATAGTGAAGGGTCTTAGTGGCGTTCCTGATGAAGGACCTGTTCTGTTAGTGGGTTATCATATGCTGCTTGGATCTGAACTTGATCCTCTTTATGAAGCCTTCCTGAGAGAGAAAAATATCATCATTCGTGGCATGGCACACCCAATGTTATTTGGAGTGTCTGAGACGTCACGTCAAGAGCTCTCTCGCTTTGATATCCTGCCTCTTTTTGGTGCATTACCAGTGTCTCCAGTAAACATGTATAGGCTGTTATCTAGTCAGGCATTTGTTCTTCTATATCCAGGGGGCGCTCGTGAAGCTTTACATCGGAAGGTGAGTTTTGCTACTAGTGATTCTGTTAAATATAAGTTTGCATATTAATGTATATGCACTAAAAGCTTGTCTTTAGTCTTTACCTGAACACGTATATCATAATTACATTTATGTAATGTTTCTAGATATAACAATCTTTAACTTAGTAATGTTGTAATCTATCATTTTATAGTTTACATACCCCAATTATCGTCGTGTAGGAATGCACTATATATTATGTTAAGATGTTTTATGTAAAAAGTGTTATGTGATTTTTATGAAAAGCTACCAATATAGCACTATAAATTATAGATCTTAAGGAGCAAAACTGTTAACTCTCCCCAACATTTTTTTAAAATTTAAAATTTGATTTCTTCATTGTATCATAGTCTAACACCAAACTAGATTAGTTTTAACTCATAAAAATAGATAAGATTAGTCCTAACCCTAATTTTAACCGACCATTGCTGCATCCTCTTAGCCAAACCCTAACCCTAACATGCCCAAAAATAGTAGCCATCATCTTTAATCCTAACCCTAAACAAATCCAACCTTGAGACTGCCATTTGCAACCATCGCCACCCACATCCACAATCCTACAAATCCTAATCACCGTCACAGACAATTGCCACGACCTACATCGACAATCACCACCACCAACCACAATCGCCACCGCTACCTGCTATCCAACCTAAGGTCCACAACGACCCAAAAGGAGGTAAGATCTTACCTCAACGAAGATCATATCTTTGATCGTTATCCTGATTACTGCCGATCTTGTTCCATGATGATAAAGTATCAACTCAGCTTTGGCAATGCCTCATCTGCATCATTTCATGACAAATCCTAACTGATAATGATCAATGCTGACAAGGTTTGAATCGATGATGTTGAAATGTTGACTTCAGCCCCAACCCGACTCGCAACAGTATCCGACCCTTTACTTTCTTCCTTCTTTGCTGTTGCTGTTGCTGTTGCTACTTCTCACTCTTCTTACAGTTTGTCTAGAGTGATTGTAGCCCCCACAAAGAGATAGCGGCCTTTGTCGGAAGTTTTGAAATTTGCATGAGTTGATGAATGTCCATCAATCAATTGATCCAGTCGGTTTTTGAATGCAAAATTGAGGATGGGAAGTGAAATTAAAATACAAAAATAAGAGTGATAGTGAATGAAATAATTTGAAATCGAAGAGAAGAGAATAAGAATCATATTGTGCTACCAAATTCTCATGCTCTGGATCAAGTGGTGTGCCTCTTATCGTTTTTGACAGAATATTCTGGAGTTTAGACAATGCAAAATTCTGTTATTTTCCCCTCTCAATCTCTCGTTCGTTTGGTTTGATCTTTGAGATCTTGGAGTTTGAAGAGGAAGTTTGGTTTCAAGAGTTTGTATTGCAAGAGTTTACATTTTGAAATTTGGAAATAAATCGCTTTTTAGACGTTTATGTAATTTGGTTTTTGGGATTTGGTTAAAAGGACAAACTAGATGTCCAGTGATGATGATTAAGTTGGTGGTTGAGTGGGAGACTTTTGGGCATGAAACTAACTGATTTGGAGATTAAGGCACAATGCTTTTATAATAGTTTTAAAGAATTAAATGAAGCAGATGTTCAAGCGATTTCAGATGGAGCTTTAGACGGATGGTTTAACAATGTAAGATGGTCGGTTTAACAGTTCAAACCGATGTTCATTAATTTTACAAGATTCGACTATACATGACTACTGACACATGCCATGAACAGTTTGAATCAATTTATACATTACAAGTTAGGCACAAATGCTCTAGCTTGAGAGGAAGATCAAAATGTAACATATATGTATATATCATGTTAGGGTGTTTTTGTTAAAAAAGATTATATATTGTTATGTAAAACATCCAATATAAATAATAGACATGGGGGATAGGAGAGATTAACTAACTCTTATTCACATTTTCTCTAAAATTCTATCTTTAATTTCGTTAGTTCAAGACCAAGGATAGATGTTTCGATTTTTGTTTCGAATTCGGTCTTCTAAGAATTTTAAGTTTCGGTCAGGTTTCGCTCGTTTCGGTTGGTTCAGAGTTTAGTTTCGTTTCCTTTGTTTCGCTTTTTGGAGACTCAAATTACACATTTTCTAGTCATATTAGCATGTGTATTTTTAATCAATAATTAATTAGTATGTGTAGTCTGAAATAAATATTAATTAGCTTATACACGTTTATTACATTTGTTTACAAGTTTGCCATTCCTATTATTTACAAGTTTGACATTCACTTTAACAGATAGTGGCTAACGTGTAAATAAAAGTTACGGTGGCAAACTTGTAAATAGATATTGTTGTGGCAAATTTGTAAATAATTGTTGTGGTGGCATAAATGCTGCGTTGGCAAACTTCTAAATAATGTTGCGATGCAAACATGTAAATAAAAAGAGCTAGCCCTAATTGAAAGGGCGTTCCTCATCCTGATTTTTCTAGTTGGTGACGGGAGAACAAGGCGATTTTTCTCTCCTCCGGTGACGGGAGAGCAAGCCGACGAAAGAGCAAGGCGGCGCAACAAGCTATGTTCTATTTTCTCCTCCTCTTCTTATTTTTCTTATTTTTCTGTCTTTTTCCAAGAAGCCTTGTGTTTTTCCTGTCTTTTTTCCTATTTATGCTACTTCTTCGATTTATGTAGGGGTTTCTCGATTTCGGTCTGCAACCGAGTTTTCGGCCCGAAACCGAGTTTTCGCCCCGCAACCGAGTTCTCGGCTCCGTTTCGTATCGGACACAGCCGAAACAGGTAAGAAACAATCGAAACTCAAGGGTTTCGGCTGAAACCTAAATTCTTGTCCAAGACATTCCTCAAGAATTGTCACTACAAAAGCAAAATTCAAATTTGAAAAACGGAATATAAGACTTAGGAGATGAATTTTTTCCTAATTATATTTATTACTCTTCAAACCGAAATACATAGATCTCATAATAATCTCTCAAAAATATATTAAGAACTCATTACAAATTCTCACAAACCCCATCGATTTAAATTGGATCCAAAGCAATTAAAACTCCTAAATCAAATTGAACTATTATTTATAAATGTAGCCCAAATAGACTCCCAAACGATATAAAACGCACACTATATAAAAATATGAAAAAATCTTAACTTAATTAGGACTTAAATTACATTTTAAGTTAAATTCTAACAATCTACATATTGACTCAAAATCAATCATCTCTATCTATGAACAATTAATGTTGCTAATGTTGTGCTTTTTAAAAAATTAGAAATAACTCCACATTCAGCAAAAATCTACCATCTTAACCAACAGTTTCTCATAATCTGATTTGGCTCAAGTCTATACCAGCACCTTAGAAGACATTACACCCGTATTTTGTACTTTATAACTACCATCATATCGGAATGTATCACCATCATCATTCATGCTTTGTGGTCAACCAACACATTACAATGTAATTTTCTTGCTTTATGATTCCCTCAACTTGATCAAATCCAATGCACACATCATAATTTAGCAAGAGTTGAAAAACCAACAAATCTCACCAAATCATTTGCGTCCCATTGTAACTCCAATTTCTGCAATTTCTTTTTTCTTCTTTTTCTGGTGCCTTTCTCTACCCTTGACTTAACATCATCTATCATCTTGGTCTCCATCTCAAAATCTTAAAGATAAAATACATTACCTCATCTCAGATACAAGTTTGTTACTACAAAAATAAAATTGTAATAAGAAAACAATGCATAAGATTTAGAAGATGTATTTTCTTTAATTTATACATTACCTATCAAATTAAAATATTCAAATTTTATAGAATCTTTTTCTTCCTCATCTTGGTGCATTTCTCTATCCTTGACTTAACATCATCTATCATCTTGGTCATCTCAAAAGCTTAAAGATAAATACATTACCTCATCTCAGATACTACTACTAGTTTGTTACTACAAAAGTAAAATTGAAATAAGAAAACAATGCATAAGTTTTAGAAGATGAATTTTCTTTAATTTATACATTATCCATCAAATTAAAATATACAAATCTTATAGTAATCTCTCAAAAAACACCTTAAGGAACATTTACAAATTCTCACAAAAACCTATCGACTCCATTTGATCTAAAATTCCTTATTTATACTCGGCCAAAAACTCCTTAATAAGAGTGAAGTACGCTTCATAATTGTAGCCCAAATAGACTCCAACATAGAACTTTCATAAAAGGAAAAACATAAAAAAAGAAAACCCAACTCAATTAGGACTCAAATTAGATATTTAGTCAAATACTGCCAAACTTAATCAAAGAATGAAATTAAAATGAAAGGAAAACTTTTCATCAATAACTCTTGTTTCTTGGTTATGCAAAGAAAGGCATTATTAGAGCTTAGGATGTCCTATACTTAAGGAATCTAAAAAAGCAATCAGACCATTTTAACTAAGAGTGTGAAGAACAAAACTGGAAGATGAAATTTCTTGTTTCTTGATCTCTTTATATTATCATCATCATGTCAAGATTGTGATGAATCATGGTCCAAGTGTTGACACACGGGCAATCGAATTTTCCATGTGTTCACCTTTTGACCTTTTGATGTAGGACGTAATTGGATCTAATGATTTGGTGGAGAATTTTAGGGTTTCGGTGGATGATTTGGTGAAGAACTAGATAATTAGGGATATATTAGCTTCACACCAAGGATTCTAAGGCTTCGCACCAAGAAAGAGTGGACCTTTCACAGTCGAGGAAACCTTTCACATGTTTTGGAAAAATTTCTCATTCATTCGTTGATTTATTAAAATAACAAGTCTAGTGGCCCTTATATAGCCTTACAACCAAATAACTAAAAGCAAATAAAATCCTTATATATAAGATCAAATAAAAATGAATACAATCTTAACTAAAATTCTAACTAAAAATCATAACAGAAAAATCAAATCCTAATCGAAAATCAAAATAAAATCTAACTAAACCTCACTAATCAAAACTTGATCCTCATTATTCTCCACTGCGTGAGAACTTCACCTCCTGGTGAAGACAGTTAGAAGTAGCACAGCTGGGCCGAAACCAGTAGTCCTCTGCAGTTGGAAAAAACACGTTCACGAACTCTAAAGTATATCATGATGCAGATTGGTAGAATCAGAATTGATGAAAGATATGATAACAGTTTGTTGGTTAGGGGAGGAAGGTATGTATATTGTCAATTAGAATCAACGGTTCTTCTTTCGACAGTTCTGGCGCATGCTCCATATCCAATAAGGCTCTAGCAGCTTGCATTGCTAGATTCCAAATGCACTGGATCCTGGCTTGGGCTCCAAGCTAATTTGGTTTTACTCGAAGAATTCGGTTGTTATCTTTTTCTGACCCTTCAGGGAATGTATCGATGCATCAAAGAGTAGATCTGGATAAGGAACTCTAAGACTTCTCCTAGCTTCAGATATGTTGCTTCGTTAGAGAACTATTCTAGATAGTGTGGTAATTGTCTCCACGTAGTTATTGTAATAATTCATTGTTGTGTCCCATAGCTATCCACCGTCATGCGTTTCCTGTAGCGATAACAGAAATCACTGTAGCGAAATCATTGTAGCAGTAGCTGATCCGAAGAGTAGAAAAGAAAGGGATTCAACCAATTAGATGGAGGACTAAGGATTTGGTAGAGAGGGTTTTGGTGGATCATAATTAGGGATTTTTTGCGATTAAAATAACAAGTGAGCCTTACAATCAAATTCCTAATAGATAAGATGACCTTTGATGATGCCATAGACTGTGATATTTACTTGTTTTCGTGTAAATCACATATACTAATTCAAATTATGGCCTACAAATTTCGAAAGACCCAAAATTTATATACATTGCATTGCCAATTTGTGGATGCTCCTACTTGAAAACCCATTATACTCTAGTTAAGAAAGCTATACCATACCACAATTGGCCCCTATTGTTGATATACTAGTGTGGACATGTGCAAATAGCAAATAGTATATACCATTTCCCATATAGTTTACGACAATATGTGAGCTATGCTTCATCAAGTATCATATGATAAGGACATTATTGACGTCAATCGCATGATTGTAATTTTAGCAATTATGTACATTTTATAGATACGATGATAAATGAAGACACATTCATACAATTATCTCATATACTTGCATAAATTCCATATTTACTAACAACTTTCTCTAGACTAATACAGAATTATGATTTAAAATATTAATCGGAGCATATTAATCAACTCTAATCGACTAAGATATAGCTTTATTTTTGATTGTGGATATTCTAGTTGACTAAAGCTGCTAGCTGTAGAATATAACCGTTTACTATCTGTTAGAGTGGATATTTTTGTCAAAAGATTTGTCCAATATTATTTCTATTTTGAGTCAAAAGAAAAGCCAAAACATATTCAAACTTTATTCTTCAGAATTCTCAGTCTATAGAAAAGAATCTCACGCCTTTGCCATCTTTAGATCTACATGCACGTGACAAAGCTATATGAATATGAGTTGAATTTCTTTTCTTTATAAAAATTGTTTCTTGGGTGTTAAGGGAGGAAAGTCTGTTCTTTGCTCTGAGCGTGGTTCTAGTATCAGATTATTGAGATTAGGGTGTATAATTAATTATGGTTCTAGTTTCTTTGCTATGAGGATTGTCAAGTTTCTTTGCTCTGAGCGTGGTTCTAGTCTCATATTGTTGAGATTTGGTTATAATTAGTAATGGTGACATGATTTACTCTTACAGAGATACTGAAAATCTCAAACAAGAGGCGGCCGGTATTTCTTTAATTTTACTTTAATTTCAGGATGAGTAATTTCAACAAAATACTCAAAACCTATCCCATTAGGAGAGAGATTAGGAGGATTAGGAAGAATAGTGTGAGAGAATTACTAGCTATTATTTAAATTAGTTAACCCAAGGTAATTAGGAGAATGGTCTTCCTCTCAAAGTGAGGCCAAATTTTATAGTTTCATTGAAAATCAATAAAATCTCATCTTTTTACCCCAAACCTACCCCCAATCTTATCAAATGATATTGAAACACTCATATCTGGGACCAATGATGGTGAAAAGATAGAAATCCTCAAGAACGTGATGGAGTTATACGAAACGACGGAGGAAAGATTATCGTTCATTAAAGCCACGTTAAAACAACTATTGGAGATGAACAATCATCCACCATCGATGGTTGTCCCTGCAGAGACGGATCTAAGCATGGGTGACGCATGAGATGTTTGCACAATGACGGAAGGAGCAATTCTTAAGGGAAAAGACATCGCAAAGGAAGGATGCAACGAGGGGACCAAACAACATCAGATCTTTCCAGGACTGACGACAGAAAAAACAGAGGTGAACCACCCCGGCCAAGGATCCAGTCGGATCTTGCCAGCGCATGACGATATGTAGAGAGGTAGGATTCGGCCAAATCAACGCCGCATGATGCAACATCGCATGAGTACTTTGAACAGACAGCTGGCCATGGGGAGGCATCGGCAAAGCCGAGAGAGGAAGGTTGTGCTTTGATGACGGCGGAGGCCGGCGGGGCTACGACGAGGACGAGGGAGACCAGCGATGCTTCGATAAGGACGAGGGAGGTCGGCGATGCTTCGACAAGGCCATGAGCAATTCCGAACCACTTTTTGGAATTTCACCTTGAGGACACGATGGCTCATTTGGGAGGGGAGAAATGATATGCCAGCACAAGTCAAACAAGAGGCGGCGACAACACAAACTCTAGGAGTTGTAATTCTGTAAATTCAAGGTGTAGTGGTAGTTCTGTAATTTCAAAGCGAATGGTAATTTTGTAATTTCAAAACTGTGGCTTAAACCATAGGCTAGTGGCTGTTTGGTAATTTCGGAATGTCGGCTCATAAGATAGAGTTTTGTTATAAATAGGAGTGGTGAGATCATGAGGGGATTAGGAAGAATATTGTGAGAGAATTAGTAATAATTTAGATTAGTTTGCCCTAGGCAATTGGGAGTGTGTAGTCCTCAATTCGTTCCATTGAAATCAATAAAAATCATGTCTTTTACCCCAAAACTACCCTCAATCCTATCAAAATCGCAAGCGGTGAGTTTGATACTGGAATATGTCTGGGAGACCGAATCAGGATAAACCTCTTATGTTTGCGATTGCTTTTTGGTTTGCATTATCTTTACTCATTTATACAGTTGCAGTCATATAATATATATTTCGTTGTCATTTATAATACAATTCGGTGATATTATTTTTATGCTAATCATAACTATTTAGTTTAGTGTATAAGAATCCATCCGCGATCCATTCCCAAAAATCGGCACCCAAGAGCGAGGCACCCCCGTTGGGACCCAACATTTTTCCAGTCTTTTCTGAAGACTTGCGAATAAAACTCACAAGAGACTATTCCCTATCACATAATACTTCAGATGCTTCTTTGACTTATCAACTAACACACATCTATATTTTCTCATTCCTGGGATATTTTTTAGCTGAAGCTGTTCATTAGAACAGAACCCGGTAAACTTCAAATTATAATCCTATTATTGTTGGCTTGTCGAATATTTCATTGTTTCATATCGACCCAAGTTTAAACCAAATCAGAGTTTATCTTAATTCCATCCATTGCTGAAGCTTATTCTTCTTCTGAATTATTCCTTTTAAACAAGCAAACAAAGAAGGAATGATGGGAAACCCTGTCCAATTTGGAAGTTTTGTCCAAAACTTTTGACTTTTGGCAAAAACATTGAAGGGATAAACTACTATCTCTTCATATGAGTTGTATGTTGGATCCTGAGATGGCAAGTAGACATTAAGGAGTGAAATAGTATTTATCAAATAAAATAATCATTTAGAAAATTCTACCTAACATATTAACTTGAGTTATCAAATTAATATTTAATGAAGAATTACTTGCCAGATTATGAGTATTGTGGAAGCTATTTAATTGTAAACAATATGCACAAAGAGAAACAAGCGCAATTGATTTACCCTCGTCAGGTTCCTCATACATACATCCAGCCACACATCCACTCAATGACTTAAACCCACTAAACATGTTTCCAACGAAATAAGGATTACAACATTCTCTTACACCACAACTTGATGAAGGACACAACACCTCTCCTATGAAAGAATACACCTCGCACTTAAGTGCGAAGAAATACTTACAGTACTTAATACTTAATGAACAATTACTTGCCAGATTAAGAGTATTTCGGAAGCTAATTAATTATAAACAATATGCACAAAGAGAAACAAGTGCAATTGATTTACCCTGGTCAAGTTCCTCATACCCTACATCCAGCCACACGTCCTCTCAATGACTTAAATCCAGTAAACATGTTTCCAACGAAACAAGGATTACAACACGTCTCTTACAACCACAACTTGGGGCAGGACAAAACACATCTCCTATGAAAGAAGACACCTCGCACTTAAGTTCGAAGAAATACTTACAATACACTTTTACTACATCCAAATGTTGAGACTCTTGTAATGAAGTGTTGTGGCTATTGTGTTGATCTTCAAATGATGAGAAATTGAAAGTTCTTTGATATCAAAGTTGGCCAAGATAATATTTAAAAAACTTTAAAACTTGTTGCCAAAAAAGAGGGGTTTGCTTTAAAGCTTTTGCACTTGAAAACAATTTTTACTCAAGAAAATTGATCATTAAATCTTACATTAAATCTTACAGTAAATGTTTGAATAACCCTCAATATATAGGGCTAAATCAGGGTCAAAATAGATTACTAAAAAGCCCCTAAAATAGTTTTAAATGTCTAGTGAAAAGTTATCGTTTGAGCCCCAACGGCTAGTACTAGTCGACCATAGTTCATGTATTAGTTGACTGGTATGGTGCTAGTCGACTAATTCATCAACAGTGGTCGACTAGCGCCAGTCAGATTCAAAAATAGTTTGCTCTCTATATTTCCAGTTGACCACAGTTTATTGGCTAGTTGACCAGAGTGTATCCACTAGTTGACTAGTCAACTAACTAAGTTCGACTAGTTTCCTGATATTTAGACCCATCATTTTTTCAAGTCGACTAGTTGAACCTATTCGAGTCGACTAGTTGACATAAAAATAAGGGAAATTGGTCTCTAAAACATAGAAAATAATTTTCAGAAAATATTTTTAAAACATTTATTATGTGTTCCTAAGTGTGTGAGCTTCAAAAAGGCTTTAATATTGTAGCAAGGCTAACATAAAATCTACATTAAAATAAAGATATTACATAAGCCTCTTTGATGTAATCATGAAGTTCATTCACTTGTCTTGATTGATTTGATCTTCATAGTCCTTGTTGACTCTAATATTCTTGATTTTCATTTTGTTTATCATCTACATATCTACACTCATGAAAATATTAGTACCTAATCGTTCGCTCGTAATCAAAACTTATATGGGGTGACTCAATATTTAACATTGTATACATCACATGATAAAAAAGGTATATGAGACTTTCTTCTTGTTACGGGTATGAAAAATTAGTGGATCATAAAATTAGAGGTAAACTGTTGTCTCAAATGTTTATTAACATCAATATAGTTACATGCAAAAGGGTACATGATGTGAGCAGTAAACTTAAGGTAATTAAGGATTTTCTGACATTGGTGAAGGTAATCGAAAAGTTCCTCTTGTTGGATCTGGATCGTAGCCTAGAGAATGGTGAATAGGCTAATAAAAATATTCGTGCAACCCACGAACAACCGCACGCAGTTATATGCACATGCACAATAAATAAAATGCAATCACAGAGAACGCACAGATGTACCCTGGTTCGGTCGTCCCAACGACCTACTCCAGCCCCGAAAGCAACTACTAGATAGATGTGTAATCAAGGTACAGCTACAATGAGTCAAGAGCCCCAACTCAACTCTCACCTAGCTCGTACGCACTCCCGTGTGCTCTACACTATCAACCTAGTCAGATGCTCTCACCCTTGACGAGCCCCAACTCGTCAAGTGCCCAAAAACACAATAAACTGGTAAAGTTTTTCCGACAGAGAACATTACACTACTACACGAATATAAATGGTAAAGAGTTTAGAAATGCTCAGTTCGTGTCCGTGTAGTCGTCTCTGTCTGTCAGCACGTCGTCAGCTCCAATCTAACGCAAACGGTGTCTCGAGTAGATGTCTGTATCTCAAGTTCTGGATCGAATGGCTCTCTGGTCTGTGCACAAAGTAATTCCAGTTCAATCCAAATAATGTACGGTCTATGCGCACAGTAATTCCTTAAAATCAAAAATCCACGTCAGCTTTCACTTGCGTTGGTTTTCGACTGCATGGGGATTGTCCACGTAGCCAGATGCTCTGCTTCGTTTCGAGGTGGGGTTTACAGGAGACTTCGGCGTTTACTTCCGATGGCGCTTCCTCCTCAACAACGAGAGTTCGACGGCGTGCAGCAGTGGCAACGACGACTTCTCAGATAACGTGACAGCGACTTGACGGCGATAGCTCGATGGCTCCGATCATCGTTGTGCAGCACTTTGAGCGACCTAACCTCGACAGCGGACAGCTCCTTCGACGGCGACAACAGCGGCACATTCTACTTCGGTGGTGAGCTCTCCGTGACTTCGGATGCGACGATGATCTCGTCGTGGGTTGAAGTCGAACGGCAGCGACTCCGACGATGAAGATGATGAGCTCCGACGTCGGCAAGATGGATTCTTCAAGGAAGCATGTTGTGGTCGCGGTCGTCGACAACAAGGAAGATGAGCGGCGTGATGGACTTGGGTAGACCTTGAGAAGACGACGACAACGAGAGCTCCATGAAGAACTCGACGGCGGTGAGGTCTAGGGCATGCAGCGAAGAGCTCGAGGCGGCAACGAGGAGGACTTCGAGCTTCTCCGATGATGGCAACGACAAGTCGTCTTCGTCGTGCAGCAGTACAGCCTCGACATACGGCAGCGCTTTGATGACAACGGAAAGGGAGCTCCGGATGCTGCGATGTTCTTCTCCACAGCAGCGGCCTTGATGACGCGTTGGGAGGAGTTCACGGCAAAGGCGAGGATGTTGGCGACGTAGACAAAGGAAGCTTGTGGCTTGGTTGATCTCCTTTGGTCGATGATGTAGGGCGAGGGGTCTTTGCAAGTTTTTTTGGTTTGTGTTGCCTTGGAGAGAAAAATAATACCCCCCGGTTGCCGTTGCAGGTAGATGCGATCTCCTTCTTCAAAGCTTCAACCCCATAGCTCTCCAAGGTGGGATGATGAAGATGATGGTTTTCTTGGCGCCACACTGTTGCTTGGGAATCAATATATTTGCCCACGCCTCTCTCTTTTTAACCCTAAAAGATGTGTTTTATATAGCTAGGGTTAGGGTTTTTGGCTTGTATGCATGGCTCTCTTTTTTGTGGTGCGTTGGTTTTTCTTTTTGGCTTTTTTGAAGATTAATATGGCCGTGGGTCTCAACAATTTTTGATGAAACCTTTTTTAAGGATAGCTATGGTTGTTTGATTATTGGTTGCGGCAAGGGAGATTTGGTTCCCCTTAGAGATAGGAATGAGAGATTTGATGAAATCTCAAATACACTTTGGCTATGGAAATTATCCCTAGAAAGTAGGAATATGAGATTTGAAATAGGAAAAGGATGTAGCCAAATCTCTAGATGATATGAATCAATCCCATTGGATTCTCTCTATCTCGTCTCAAATTGGACCAAGTCCACATTGCTAGATGCATAGCTCTTTTATTAAATCCAATTGCTTTGTGCCTAGCAATTTCTCTATCTCTTGGCTTAGTCAACGCTTAAATATTTACGCCTCCACCAATCCTACAAACACTTAATACACACATCAAGTCGTTCACAAATGTTTGTCATCGTCAAACAATAAGTCTTAGATCATTGTATCCAACAATCTCTCCCTTTTGATGATGACAAACCTATACAAGATTTGCAGTTAACGATTTAAACAATCTCATTGTATCTCTTCGTGACATGTGTGTATAGTGTAATGGAGGTGTGTATGCAAACACGTAACACAACCATACAATACAGTAACCATGCAATACAATAACACTAGTATTTCTAGCATGCTCAGTTAACGATTTAAACATCTCATCGTATCTTATCGTGACATGTGTGTATAGTGTAATGGAGGAGTGTATGCAAACACGTAACACAACCATGCAATACAGTAGAACTAGTATTTCTAGCATGCTCCCCCTATTTTCATGCTCCCCCTTGAACACGACTATTCCAAATATTCCAAATCTTTCAACATTTCTCCCCCTTTGTTATCATCAAAAGCGTATTCATGTAGTGAAATTCATACCACACGCAAAAGAAAAGAGCATTATAAATTATAACGAGCATTTGCATGTAGACTTTCATATAATAGGCACTTCAAATCCAATGATAAATATAACTAGAATTCAACACCATTGTGTTAGTGCAACTATTAAACATAGAAGTACAAAGGGAGATATTTTTATAAAACCAACCAAAACCAATCTAACATTTTCCAAATAACTTTATATCATCTAGGATTGATTTTTTCCACCTCATTAAAAATGAGTTCAAGGTATCACACCATAAAACATAGCCTAAACGGACTCTTAGATGTGGGGGTGACATTGCTTGACGAGTAAAGTACACAACGCTAAAGATCTAATTGACAAGGATTGTATCCATTTTCCATACGGAGCATCTTTATTATCTTTTTCATTTTTCATAACATGAAAACCAATTCTTTTTAGCTCAATTTTTATCCATGGCAACACACATCATATCCCTTAGATTTTCAGTTATTATTCATCCTACATTCACTTTCCAATATTCATAAATAGTATCTCCAAATGTACAACATAATTTAAAGATCGTGGAAGTGAAAGTAGGTGTAGAAATCATATTATCAATTCATTGAACTTGTCATGGCTATTATGAAATAAAACATACGCATGTAGCCATAATAATAATACTAGAATTTCTACATGGATATGATTATCATGCATTTATAACACTTGAATGATGTAAAGAGAAGGATATGCATTAAGCTCTATTTTTTGTTTTTTTTAAATTTATAAAGTACTAAACAAGCTAACATCAATCAAACAAGCACACAAAATAAAATAAATCTAGCATACAAAAAGTGAGAAAAAACACTATGAAGGTATGCATTAAGTTCAAAGAGGAAAATATACATTCCCGTCGTCATTTGACTAAAGAGCTAAATAAATGAAGCGTTCAATCCATAGCTCCTAGCCAAGTCTCCACCTCACCTACACGGTAGATGTTATGTGTGACCTTGGAATCTAACAAGGTCCGCTGTGTTAGTCATCAAATCTTTAGGAACCCACAATTGTTTGAACTTTATGTTCATGTTCCTAAACTTACAATAATACGAAGTGTGACCAACATTATCACAAGTATGACACTTTGCATAAACATTTTTAGCAATAGACGGCACATTGTGAAATTTCTTATACTTAAGGTTTTCAATATTCTTAGTGTCAAATCCAAGGCCACGTCTATTATTGCCATACAATTGATTTCCAAGAATAATATCCAAGTTTTGTTTTCCTATGGAAAATCTCTTTAGGGCCTGTTTCTTTGCAAAACTTTGGTTTGGGATTTACTGTTGTGAATAGTGAATCTTGGTTGGAATCCTGGGAGAGAGAAGGTGGGTTTTGTGTTTCTTTTGTTGGAAAATGGGTTGAAAAGTTGTTTTGAGAAAGTTGTATGGGTCCTACACAACTTTCTTGTGTTTCTTTTGTTGAAAGTTGGTTGGAAAGTTGGATGAAAAAAGTTTGTTGTGAGGTCCACCGGTTATAATAATTATTAAATTAAATTGTATACTTAAACTAACTATTAGATTAGAATATTAAACTGTAATCAGTAAAAGAAAAAAATTTAAAAAATTGGAAACACAAGATTGCTGTGGCTTCTCTCAAAACAATGTAAAATGGGGGGCCCACCATCTGTGCAAGTTGTGGAAGGCTGCGTGAAATGTGAGCCGCAAAAACAAAACTAAATGTTTAAAACGAAATATTAAAATGTGAGCGTGAAATGTGGATGCTGCGGAAACACGCGGGATTGGGCCCACAACTGCTTTCTCGCCCAAAGACGCCGCAAAACACGAGGATTTTGCTTTTGAGACTTTGCCCCTCCACGTAGGCAAAATCGGAGGATGGGTAAAGTCACGGAAAGGAACAGACTCGGGGAAAGCCAGAGAGAAAATGAGTGAATAGGGAAGGAAGCGACCGGGAATAGGGATTTTTTTCACTTTCTCGTCCAAATCCAGCGAAAGAAACAGGCCCTTAATGACAATTCTAGGGTGGTGACTTTGGATTTCAGAATAGAATTTTCATTCACAAGCAAAGTGCACTTATTAATGAAAGCTCGCTTGTTTTCCTCTTCTTTCTTTTCAAAATCACTCATTTTTTTCTTAAATTCAAGATTTAGCATATTAATCTTTTCAGTAAGCAATTCATTATCAGTTTCACGCTTTATCAATTCTTGCTTATACATGCTAATATCTTTTAGCAAAGAGGGACCAGAGGAACAATCATCTTTTTCTGGCAAGCTAGCTTTCTCCATTTTCAGCATATTAATGGTTGAGTTACATACAACAAGTTCTTCTTTACGTTTATCAATTTCTTGAGAAAAGTCATAATTTTCTTGGTACAATTCAAAGCTACCCTCCCTATAATCATCTATGGTAGATTCTAGCTCATCTATTTTAGCTTGCATACCTTTGCAGATATTCATAAATTCAGCTTTAGTGCAGGATTCTACCTCATTGTGTTTGCCCATTTAGCACATGACGGAGTGGGCTTCATGCTCCTCGTCTTCATCCTCAGCTTTGATGTCCATGTCCCACATTAGCACTTTGGCTTTTCCTTTCTTCTCTGCGACATTTGATGTATGTTGTGGGCAGTTCCTCATCATATGTCCTTTCCTCCTGCATTTAAAAATTACATTTTATTAGTAGATTTCTGCTCAGAGGAAATTCTATCAGAATTAAAATCATTGGAACGAGTAAACCTTTTTCCTATCTCAGCTCTTCCTTGATCAGTCTGAATGTATCTTCTGAGGTTTCTGACCATTAGAGCTTGCTCCTCATCAAGATCGGCATCGTTAGCTTGAAGAGCTAATGGTGTGGAAGCTTTGACTTTTTCTTCAGGTTTCTCTCTAGCTTCTATACTTTGCAGGTCAAGCTTGTGGGACATCAGGTTGCCTATTAAATCCTCCACTCTCATTGTTGATAAATACTTGGCTTCTTGAATAGCAGTGACTTTAGGCCTGAACAAGCTTGGGAGCGTCCTTAGGATCTTTCGTACCTGTTCATGGCTAGAGTATGGCTTACCGAGTGAACTGGATTTATAGACGATGTCTGTGAACCTTTCAAACATGTCTTTAACGGATTCTGTTGGTAGCATGCACAAGCTCTCATTTTCTGTGCTCAGTAACGCAAGTCTGGATTCCTTTACCTGCGACGTTCCCTCGTGTGTTACTTCCAGAGTTTGCCATATTTCCTGCGCAGTTAGACAATGTGAGATACGATTAAACTCAGATTTATCAAGAGAGCATATAATCGCATTCATAGCTTTACCATTAAGAGTATAATGTTTTTTATCAGCTAGATCCCACTTGTCTTTAGGCTTAGTCATAACCGTGTCTTCAATTTTAATAGTGGGTAGACTATAACCATTTTCAACAATATCCCACACATCATAATCAACAGACACTAAATAGATTTTCATCCTAGCCTTCCAATATGCAAAGTCTATACCGTTAAATTTAAGGGGACGGGCTATAAACTGACCTTCAGCAAATGCACAATCAGATATATTCATGATCATCTAAAAAAATCTAGACTAGATCCTCTAAACTGGCTCTGATACCATTTGTTGGATCTGGATCGTAGCCTAGAGGGTGGTGAATAGGCTAATAAAAATATTCGTGTAACCCACGAACAACCACACACAGTTATAGGCACATGCACAATATATAAAATGTAATCACAGAGAACGCACAGATGTACCTTGGTTCGGTCGTCCCAACGACCTACTTCAGCCCCGAAAGCAACTACTAGATAGATGTGTAATCAAGATACAGCTACAATAAGTCAAGAGCCCCAACTCAACTCTCACCTAACTTGTACGCACTCCCGCGTGCTCTACACTATCAACCTAGTCAGATGCTCTCACTCTTGATGAGCCCCAACTCGTCAAGTGCCCAAAAACACGATAAACTGGTAAAGTTTCCCCTACAGAGAACGTTACACTAATACACGAATATAAATGGTAAAAAGTTTAGAAATGCTCAGTTCGTGTCTGTGTAGTCGTCTCTGTCAGTCAGCACGCCGTCAACTCCAATCTGATGCAAGCGGTGTCTCGATCTGATGTCTGTATCTCAAGTTCTGGATCAAATGGCTCTCTGGTCTGTGCACAAAGCAATTCCAGTTCAATCCAAATAATGTACGGTCTGTGCGCACAGTAATCCCTTAAAATCAAAAATCCACGTCAGCTTTCACTTGCGTTGGTTTTCGACTGCATGGGGATTGTCCACGTCAGCCAGATGCTCCGCTTCGTTTCGAGGTGGGCTTTGCAGCAGACTTCGGCGTCTACTTCCGATGGCGCTTCCTCAACGGCGAGAGTTCGACGACGTGCAACAGTGGCAACGACAACTTCTCAGATAATGCGACGGCGACTTGATGGCGATAGCTCGACGGCTCCGATCATCGTTGTGCAGCACTCTGAGCGACCCAACCTCGACGGTGGACAGCTCCTTCGACGGCGACAGCAGCGGTGCACTCTACTTCGGTGGCGAGCTCTCCGCAACTTCGGATGCGGCGATGATCTCGTCGTGGGTTGAATTCGAAAGGTAGCGACTCTGGCGGTGAAGATGATGAGCTCCGACGTCGGCCAGATGGATTCTTCAAGGAAGCACGTTGTGGTCACGGTCGTCGACAACAAGGAAGATGAGCGGCGTGATGGACTTGGGCAGACCTCGAGAAGACGACGACAGCGAGAGCTCCACGAAGAACTCGACGGCGGTGAGGTCTAGGGCATGCAGCGAAGAGCTCGACGGCAGGGAAGAACTCAACGGCGGCAACAAGGAGGACTTCGAGCTTCTCCGATGATGGCAACGACGAGTCGTCTTCGTCGTGCAGCAGTACAGCCTCGACGTACGGCAGCGCTTTGATGACAGCGGAAAGGGAGCTCCGGATGCTGCAATGTTCTTCTCCACAGCAGCGGCCTTGATGACGCGTTGGGAGGAGTTCACGACAAAGGCGAGGATGTTGGCGACGTAGACAAAGGAAGCTTGTGGCTTGGTTGATCTCCTTTGGTCGATGATGTAGGGCGATGGGTCTTTGCAAGTTTTTTTTGGTTTGTGTTGCCTTGGAGAGAAAAATAATAGCCCCTGTTGCCGTTGCAGGTAGATGTGATCTCCTTCAAAGCTTCAACCCCATAGCTCTCCAAGGTGGGATGATGAAGATGATGGTTTTCTTGGTGCCGCACTGTTGCTTGGGAATCAATATATTTACCCACGCCTCTCTCTTTTTAACCCTAAAAGATGTGTTTTATATAGCTAGGGTTAGGGTTTTTGGCTTGTATGCATGGCTCTCTCTTTTTTGTGGTGCGTTGGTTTTTCTTTATGGCTTTTTTTGAAGATTAATATGGCCGTGGGTCTCAACAATTTTTGATGAAACCTTTTTGTCAGGGTAGCTAGGGTTGTTTGATTATTAGTTGCGACAAGGGAGATTTGGTTCCCCTTAGAGATAGGAATGAGAGATTTGATGAAATCTCAAATACACTTTGGCTATGGAAATTATCCCTAGAAAGTAGGAATATGAGATTTGAAATAGGAAAAGGATGTAGCCAAATCTCCAGATGATATGAATCAATCCCATTGGATTCTCTCTATCTCATCTCAAATTAGACCAAGTCCACATTGCTAGATGTATAGCTCTTTGATTAAATCCAATTGCTTTGTGCCTAGCAATTTCTCCATCTCTTGGCTTAGTCAACGCTTAAGTATTTACGCCTCCACCAACCCTGCAAACACTTAACACACATATCAAGTCGTTTACAAATGTTTGTCATCATCAAACAATAAGTCCTAGATCATTGTATCCAACATCTCTCATATGATGGAGCCTCGGGATCCATAGTAACCCATGTTGACCACATTAATAAGATATATATTGTAAGATGACATGTAAAAAAAATAGTGAAATAGTGATTGGATTAGCAATGGATTTGGGGGTAAAATTAGGGGGTTTATTGATAGAAAATGGAATAGACAATGATTCGCTAATTTTAGAGGAATGTCAACTCTTCCAGCTATTCTAGAGTTTTATACTAATCTCTACTAATTTATCTGCAAATTCAACATAAGATCCTAATTACCCTAGCCCACATACATATAATAAACTGATTTATTACGAAAATATTTCCAGTACCTAAATTTATAGTTTGGCCACTGGATTAGGCCCCGTTGCCTTTGTTGTTTGTCGCCCCTTGCTGCTACCTTTTGCCGACATACCCTCTCAGCCATGTGCCCATCATTACTCTCCCAAAGAACCATCTTGTTCTCAAGGCATGCTTTTGAAATTCATGGAAAACAGTGCTACTCCAAATGAGGGTGCTAGTCCTATCCCCCACATCATCTTCAGCTGCTATGTCCTCACCTTCATCATCCTTGACAATCAGTACTTGGAGAGCACAAACCCAACAAATGATGTCTCGGCCCGAACTTCTCATCGCATTGGAAACTTAGTCCTCTGACGCGATTAGTTTGGATCTATCTCCATAAGGCGCTTTAACCTGATGTCATGTCGAGGCTCGCTCTTCTCCTAGGCTGTCGAAACCACCAGTAGTTAGGACTTCTTTACCTCTATAGTGGCCCTGATGCAGGAAGTGAGCTTGTTCGATGCCCCATTGGTACCTCGTTTTGCAATATACATGTCTTCCATTATTTAGGCCAGCTTCATTGCCTCTCCTACCACTCTTGGCCTCAACAGGAATAATTCGACTCTGATACCCTACTTGAGCCCCTTTATAAAGTTTTCTTTCAGAATGGCAATCAGACATTCCTCTTATCCGGCCCAAAAACAACTCAAACTCTTCCTCGTATTCTCGAATTGCCCCCACTAGTCGAAGTGCTAGGAGCTACTCATGTAGATCACTGTCCTGCATGTCGCAAAAACGGTACAATATATAATCTTTAAACTTCTCTCATGAGTAGACATGTTGCCTCTACTCACTCCACTGGGACCAAACCAATACATTTCATTCCATACGTAGACCAGTCGCCATCAATTTCTCCTCCTCTGTCAAACGATTCATGATGGAGTATCTCTCTACACGGTAAACCAATTTATAAGGATCATCCCCCTCAAAGATCGACATCTTCAGCTTTCAGATCCTGCTATCAGTGACAAAGTTTCACTAACTTGCTCTCCAACTGGGCTGTCCATAGTGAAACTGCTCAATAGTGAAACTGCTCATATATGTGTTCTGTTGTATTACTATGGGACCTCTAAGTTCTTCAGGATGGATTCTTCTATTATGCCTTCGTCACCTCACCCATCGTCAAACCGATCTCTGTCTACATCGCCCTTATCGAAGCCCTGATAGCACTTATGATTGTCACCAAAGCCTCCCAAAAGTGGCGCTACACGTCGGGGGATGTCGCCATGACCCGGTGGGCCCCACACCTGAACCCCGCGGTTCACGGAGCCCATGGTGGCCTGCCCAGGGGTCATCGGCCCCAGGGCAGACCGTCTGGGAATCGCCAGCTGGGCATCCTGCCAGGGTCGTGGGGCCCCTTGATGCGGTCCTAGGGGCCACCGCCCCTGAGAGCGGACGTCCAGGCCAGGCGGCCCTTCTTCCACCTTCGGCCACACTCCACGTGGATTTGGGGGTGTTTTCACCCTCCGTGTGCGGTTCGTCGCCGTTTAGAGATCTCGAAAAGGTGACGTATTTCTATTTGTTGTAGCTCAAGAATTTTGTCTTTTGTCTCAGATCTTCGTCGTTGTCCTCTTTGTTCTGATCCAATGTTGTCGCCACCTCCACCTTAGCCCTTGTTCAGATCAATCTTCGTAGTCTCCTTCTCAAGCGGAAGGCAGCTAATCATCTTCGAAATTTATTTATTTAGGGTTTCAATTGACGATTTCACCCAGGATGAGATCCTTTCCTCCATTGTTGAATGTCGTTCCTCCACCGTTCACTTGAGCACCTCCACTTTGCTTTCAAAATTTTCCTCCAATACATCAATTTTTTTTTCGCTGCCATCAGTATCGAACACTCTGATACAAATTTGATAAGATTAGCAAGGGACTGGGGGTAAAATTAGGATTTTTATTGATAGAAAGTGGAATTGACAATGATTCATCCTCCAATTCGAGAGGAATGTGATGCGGACGCGCCGCTTGGGCCGGGCACACACGCGGGAGATGCGGCTAGCGGGGAGCCCACGATTGTTTACTTTCGCAGGAGGAGACGTGGGGGCCGGTATTAGTCACCTCAGGGGTATTTTGGTCTAGTCAGACCAAATTAGTAAATCCCCGTTTTCCTTTCTAATTAGGGCTAGCCGTCATTGTTAGGTTATGCTTGATTTGTCTTCGAACAATCTAGTTAGCATCTTGATGCTGTTTAGGCTTTTAGGCGTTCAATAAAAGCTGGGAGATTGATTCGTCTCGAAGAATCCTTATCAAGTTCTTTGCTTTCTCATTGTTTTTCCACTATTTTACATTTTTCCACCTTTAAATCGCTGTTTTAATCATTTATTCGCTGATTTGATCCAAACGGCAAGCGATTCGTATCAAATTGGTATCAGAGCGGTGAGATCTAATGGCGGGAGGGACAAGAGGCGGCGCGACGGAAGAACGGCTTCAAGGGTTTCGTGAAGAAATCAACCGCGAGATGGAAGAATTGAAGAAATCCATGGGCGAGGATATTCAATCATTGAAGACGGCCATGGAGATCTCCAACAAGGATCACGCCCATACGCAAGAGGACATCCAAGCCGAACTCAAACACCTGAGGATCGAGGCGTCGAAAACGGCGAGGAAGGTAGCGCATATCCCGGCGATGATGACGATGCTCCAAACCATCTCGGCGGCTATCGGAGGAGATCGAGGCAAAAACCTGGAAGGGTTTGTCGTCGAAACGGCGGCTACCCACCCTCCAAACCAAGAAGACGGCTGGCCAAACCCTCTAGGGTTTGCGGGGGAAGGCAGCGGGACCCATCAAGACCCGGTGGCAAGCACGGCAGGCCCAACTGGGCCTGCCGTAAGTTCGACAGGCCCAATAAGGCCTGCCGACAGCTGGGCACCCCCTTCCGGGGGCGCGGGAGGATGGGCGCCCCCATCCGGGGGCGCGGGTGGCGGAGCGCCCCCAATCGGGGGCGCTGGTGTAGGGGGGCACCTGGGCGGAGAAGCCCAGGGACCATGGGCCCCAGGTGGGGGTGCCGCAGCTTCGGAAGGGTCCCGGGGGTGGCGCCACAGCCTGGGCCACCCCTCCTGGGGGCCCGGCGAGACCAGCGAGGCC
This sequence comes from Scilla litardierei, assembly GCA_030789695.1. Classification (NCBI taxonomy): domain Eukaryota; kingdom Viridiplantae; phylum Streptophyta; class Magnoliopsida; order Asparagales; family Asparagaceae; genus Scilla; species Scilla litardierei. The sequence goes on along the minus strand of CM061137.1, from coordinate 7,988,035 downwards.
TTTTGGGGGCGTGGGGGGTTCGTTCAGCTTCCAGGAGCGACGGCGAGGCCCGGCGGAGGAAGAGGGGCTCCCGGGACGAAGATTGGGGCTCCTGCGGCCCAATTTTGGGGCCCGGGGGGCCATCTGGAGGGTCGGACAGCGCCCATTCAGCAGCACGGAGGGACTAGAGAGCCCATTTTCGCCCCGCCACCACGACCACTGGAGTGTTTGGGGAAGTTCATCCCTGAGGGGGATAGAGAGCGACCTCAATGGCCTGATGAGCTGTACGAGGGAGGTGACGGAGGCCCCGGAGGGGGGCAAGGGGGCGTGATGGTGCAGGGAGGCGTCCGTGGGGGGTTTGGAGCACAGTACGGTGACATAAACGCGGATCGAAGGCTGAAGAAGCTGAAGATGCCGACGTTTGATGGCACCGATCCGGACGGCTGGGTCTACTGGGCCGAGCGTTACTTCCAGGTGATGCAGCTGACAGAGGAGGAGGTCCTGCGGGTTATAGGGATCTATTTCGAGGACAAGGCCCTAGCCTGGTACCGGTGGAAGACAGCCCGCTCTCCTTTTCGCTCCTGGGAGGAGCGTTCTTCATACCTTCTCGACCGGTTCCAGGAGAAGTCCGGAGGGGACTTCTATGAGCAGTTGTCGGCACTGCGACAGGAGGGGACAGTTCGAGACTTCGTGGAGAAGTTCGAGATGTTGGCTAGCAGGTTGCGGGGGGTGTCTGACCAGGTGTTGATCGGGAGTTTCATGAGGTGGTTGAAGCCCTCGATACAGGCAGAGCTTCCGATGTAGAGGCCCAATGACTTGGAGGATGTCCTCCGTCTAGCCCACTTGGCGGAGGAAAAGCACACGGAGGAGAGGCGCATCAGAGGGACTTGGGGAGCCCAGGGCCAGCGCAGTACGGCAGCACCAGTTCCTCCACGGCCAGCGGCAAGAGCACCAGTGGAGCTTAGAGGAGAGGTCAGGCCAGGGGTGGTATCAGGCAGGCGACTGACAGAGGCGGACATGCGGGCCAGGCGTGCAGCAGGGTTGTGCTTCCGTTGCGACGAGAAGTTCAGCCCCGGTCACCGATGTGCGAGCAAGTTGCTGCAGATTGTGATCGTACCCGACGAGGAGGAGGAGGTACTGGAGCCAGAGCAGGTGGTGGAGGAGGTGAATGTACACATGGATGTGGCGGAGGTCTCCCTGAACTCTGTGGTAGGATTCACTCCGAATCATACCATGAAGTTATCAGAGACGTTGGCGGAGCAGGCGGTGACGGTCCTTATTGACAGTGGGGCGACTAACAACTTCATATCTAAGAAGTTGATGGATCGTCATGGGCTGGATCTGAGCACGTTGGAGAGATTCACAGTGTTGCTGGGGACGGGGAAGATGGAGGAGAGCGCCGGGCTCTGCAAGGGGGTGTGCATGATGCTGCAGGGCATACAGATAGTGGAGGACTTCTTACCGCTGGAGTTGGGGAATGTGGACGTCATTCTGGGGGTACAGTGGTTGAAGAAGTTGGGGGAGATGAAGGTGAACTGGAAGCTCATGCGGATGGAGTTCCAGGACGGCGACCGGACCGTGGTGCTGACCGGAGACCCAACACTCTGCTTTTCGGTGGTGGCCTTCAAGACCATCACTAGGCCGTTGCAGGATGAGGGTGAGGGTTTCCTGGTGGAGTGCTAGGGGTTGTCGACTGAGGAGGAGCAGCAGACAGAGACCGCAGGGGAGGTGGAGCCGGTACTGGAGCAGTACCAAGAGGTATTTCAGAGCACACAGGGGCTGCCACCGCAGAGGGGACACGAGCATGCGATCGTGCTACGGGTGGATGGGGCTCCAGTCAGCGTGCGGCCATACAGATACCCACATTCGCAGAAGGACGAGATAGAGCGGTTGGTGCGGGAGATGCTGCAGGCGGGGTTGATACAGCCCAGTGTGAGTTCTTTTTCTTCACCAGTGCTGTTGGTGAAGAAAAAAGACGGGAGTTGGAGATTCTGCGTCGATTACCGGGCGCTGAATAGGGAGACTGTCGCGGACAAGTTCCCTATTCCGGTGATTGACGAGCTGCTAGATGAGCTACATGGGGCAGCGGTTTTTTCGAAGATCGACTTGAGAGCAGGGTACCACCAGATACTGATGCGGCAAGAGGATGTGCCGAAGACCGCTTTTCGGACCCATGAGGGTCATTACGAGTTTCTCGTCATGCCTTTTGGCTTGACGAATGCTCCGTCGACGTTCCAGGCCCTCATTAACAAGGTGTTCCAGCCTTACCTACGGCGGTTCATACTTGTATTCTTTGACGACATCCTGGTCTACAGCCGGGATATGGAGGAGCACATAGGCCACTTGGAGATAGTATTCAAGGAACTGTTGGCGAATCAGCTCTTCGCCAACAAGAAGAAGTGCAGCTTTGGACAGCTGCGGATTGAGTACTTAGGCCATGTAGTGTCGGCAGAGGGGGTAGCGGCCGACAGATCGAAGATATCAGCTATGCTAGATTGGCCGCTTCCTACTACGCTACGAGCTTTGAGGGGTTTTTGGGGCTGACGGGCTACTACAGGAAGTTCGTCAAGGGCTACATCACGATTGCGTGGACTCTCACCGAGCAGTTGAAGAAGGACGGTTTCAAGTGGGGGGAGGAAGCCACCAAGGCCTTTGAGGCCTTGAAGGTGGCTATGACGACGGCACCGGTTCTAGCCTTGCCGGATTTCAGCATATCGTTCGTGGTCGAGACGGATGCCTCGGGGTACGGGCTGGGAGCGGTACTTATGCAGGAGGGTAGACCCATAGCTTATTTCAGTCAGGTGCTGACCGATAGAGCACGACTGAAATCAGTTTATGAGCGAGAGCTGATGGCCATAGTCTTCTCGATTCAGAAGTGGCGGCCGTACTTGTTGGGGAGGGAGTTCGTGGTTCGCACGGACCAGCGGAGCCTCAAGTACTTACTGGAGCAGAGGCTTGTCACAGAGGAGCACCAGCACTGGTTGTCCAAACTGGTGGGGTACCGGTTCGACATCGAGTACAGACCCGGGTTGGAGAACAAGGCTGCTGATGCCTTGTCACGTAGGGAGGATGGCATTGACTTGAGGGCGTTGTCACTGCCTATGTGGTTGGGTTGGAAGCCGATGTTGCAGGAGGCAGAGGCAGATGCGGAGTTACGACAGATCCGGGAGAGACTGCAGAGTGGCGAGGACGGACCGGTTGGTTACTCGTTAGCAGGGAGCAGACTGCTGTACCAGGGGAGGATGGTGATACCACGGAGCTCAGGGTTCATACCGGTCCTCTTCCAGGAGTTTCATAGTTCGGTGACCGGGGGCCATTCAGGGGTACAGCAGACCTACCAGAGGATGGCCAGAGAGCTATATTGACCTGGAATGAAGAAAAGGATCGCGCGCCTAGTCGCAGCTTGTGACGTTTGCCAACGTCACAAGTACATGGCTATGGCCCCAGCGGGCCTACTACAGCCGTTGGCATTGCCAGAGAGGGTTTGGGAGGAGCTGACGATGGACTTCATCGATGGACTACCACGGTCCGATGGCTACACGGTGATATTTGTGGTAGTGGACCGCCTGAGTAAGTACGCTCACTTTATCCCATTGAAGCATCCATACACTGTAGTGTCGGTAGCTACTGCTTTCACGGGAGGTGATACGGTTACATGGGGTGCCAGGGTCCATCGTGTCCGACAGGGTGTAACGACCCGCTCTCGGGGCCCGTTACTGTTTAGAACATGCGCAAGTCCTGCTAGGCACCAATGAAGTCAATACAGTTTCTGTTGCAGAAATACGCCAAAATACTCATACATGGAAGTGGTATAAACCTTATTACAAACCAGCAGCGTACATGAAAGGAAATACAACTCGAAGTAGAAATACACACCAAGCAAGCCACTCTGATACATTAAATTATAAAAACACACTCACACTCACACTCAGTAACCAGCGTCCTCCTGGTCAAACTCTACAGCAAACTCAGCGTTTGTAGTCCATGTTGCAACTTCTTCAACCTGTGCTGTATCTGGCGAGACCACCACAAAAAGAAGGGTCGCCAGGATCAGACGTAACTCAAAGTGTCTCTAGCATGATATTTAAAACAATAAACGAGCATGGCAAAACTAGCAAGGCAAACTAAAAAGAAAAGTGCGATCAATAGAGCAGAAAAGTAACATAGCAGTCTACTTCTACCAGCAATAAACAATATTAAAAAGACCAGTTACGAGATTTGATTTATAGCTGTGCCTGATCCTACGTGACTTATAAAGGGAAGTACGATATGCAACCAAGAGTCCACCTGATATCCCGGGTTACAACAATACAATACGGTATTGTACAATCATAACGGTACAATCATAACGGTACTATTCAATAAAACGATACGGTTCAATCAAAACGGTACTATTCACTGCAGATCGGACTGGTCGCTCCCGCACTTCCACAATTATAAGTTACCCCAAAAACCCTGTGTGTGTAGGTTACCGTACTTACCAATTTACCATTTACGAGTCAATTACAATTCTCACTTTTCCAATTACATTTTTCGGTTAAGCATGTCACAGAGTCCAATTCAATTTACGGTACGGTGCAATTACGATACTATGCAAGTTATCAAGTTTAGCTAACAGTTCGAAAGTACCACTTTGCTAACACAAATAAACTAATTTTGGCATGCATCAATATTGTTTTTAAACCCCATAGCTAGGGTACGATGAGTTACCAAAAATCACCTTGTAGCAAAAGGCGCGTTTGTGTCAGCGGTAGGGGTACCTGGTTCAAAAATTGGGTTAGCTACAAAATTTTTATAAAGTAACTTATATTATTAACTGAACTTTAACATTACTTAACCTATTAAAAATGATATGCTGAGAAACTTTAACATTACTTTAATATATTAAAAAGGATATGTTGGGAATAAAAGGAAACCTATAAGATTTTTTTTATCAGAACATCATATAAATATTATAACTAATAATATTATAAGCCAAACTCCTTTATTAACTTATTCTACTAAAAACCAACTCACCTTTCTCTGTTTCCCCTTCTTCTCTCGTTTCTGTTCGTTTCTATTCTTCTCGTTTCTTTTTTTTGTTGCACCAGGCCAAAGGGCGCACAGGGTTGGCGATCTTGGAGCTGGGCGGCGATCAAGCAGCTAGGGCGTAGCGGGGGCTGCGAACGGGGGCTTGGAGGCGCGGCCACGGCGGCGCAGGCAAGAGGGTGATGCGAGACGGGAGAGGGGGCATCGACTCACAGCGACGGATCGGACGGTGGTGGCGTGGATCAGCGGCGGCGGGCGATCCGAGGCGGCTTGGCGGCTTCCAGGCAGCGGTCTGAGGGGATCCGGTGGGTCTGTAGGGCGGTGAGGCAAGGGCGTACGGCAATCGAGGTCGGGGGCGGCCTGAGAACGGCGACGACGCGCGATCCGAGCATGGGCGACGATCCGAGGCGCTGGCGTTGCGATCCGAAGTCCGATGGATGGCTTTGGGGTTTGATTAGTTGATTTTTGGATTGTAAGAGGTTTGTGGATGCTGGTTTTGAAACTGATTTGGAGTTGAAAGAATTTGTGTTGCATGTGTGGATGAACGGGAGAGGGATGGGTTTGAATTTTTTTGTTGATTTGTGGGTTCAATTTGGGTTGATTTCTGTTTTGGTTTTGGGTTGTAAGGAGTTTGTGGAGGGTGGATGATTGTTGTTTGTATGGTGGAGGAGGTGGTGACTGAGGGTAGTTGTGAGGATGATGATGATGATGCTGGTGCAGGGAGTTGTTGTGGAAGAGGGATAGACGATGAATCTGTGAATGGGTTGTTCTGATTTTGGGAGAGGGGAGATGCTGATGAAGTTTTCGTAAGGAAGTTGCAGAGTGATCCTTAAGAATGAAGAGGCGTGGAACATGGTTCATTAATCGGGGAAGGATTTAGTCAAGGATTAGGTTTTTTTATTAAATACGGGGAAGAATTTTTGTAAGGGGAAGAGACGTGTTAGAACGTAAATCAAACTTAGAATTAATGAAGGGGGGTTAGGGGATGAATCTGGCTTAGAGGTGAGAAAAACGTGGGATGGGGATTAACTAATGAATTAGCTAAGTGACTAACTAATGAAGTAACTAATTAATTATCCAAAGTAATTAATGGTAGATTAAAAATTAGTGGTAATTAGTAATTAGTAAATTAAAATAACTATAGTAACTATTCAACCACGGTGAAAAATTTAGACGCGCTCGCGTCGACTCTACGGATAAAAACACTCGGACAATCGGAAGTAAAATTACAAGCACACACGCAATTAAACATACCTAAAAATAACGGCCGTTACATCCTACCCTCCTTAGAATAATTCCGTCCTCGGAATTCTCTACAGGGCATGGAAAAGGTAGGGGTAACGTTCTCGCATCTCGTCTTCTCGCTCCCAGGTAGATTCACCAGGTGAGTCGCGACGCCACATCACCCTGACTAGATCAATAGTCCTGTTCCTGAAGACCTTCTGACGTCGATCTAAGATCTCCACTGGTTGCTGCTCGTACGTCAAGTCCGGACGAACTGCGATCTCCGAGTAGTCCACGACATGACTAGGGTCGCTCACATAGCGACACAGCTGCGAGATGTGAAACACATTGTGCACTCCCTCTAAGGCAGGGGGCAATGCAAGCTTGTAGGCCACTTCTCCTACTCGCTCCAAAATATCGAATGGTCCAATGAATCGAGGACTAAGCTTTCCTCTCCGCCCAAAACGAATCATCCCTCGGTTGGGCGATATCTTCAGAAAAACATGATCTCCGGGCTGAAACTCCAGATGTCGACGTTTCGCATCTGCCCAATGTTTGTACCTATCCTGAGCCAGCTGCAGCTTCTCTCTGATGGTTCGAACCACATCGATGGCATCTGTGATTAGCTCAGGACCACCCAACTCTCGATCTCCTACATCATCCCAGCTCAAGGGGATCGGCACTTCCTCCCATACAGTGCCGCAAATGGTGCAATGCTAATGCTAGACTGGTAGCTGTTGTTGTATGCAAACTCCACCAAATGGAGATGGTCTTCCCATGATCCTTTGAAGTCCAGCATACATGCCCGCAGCATGTCTTCAAGTATCTGAATAGTACGCTCTGACTGGCCATCTGTCTGCGGATGGTAAGCCGTACTAAAACTCAAGTGAGTCCCCAAGCTTTCCTGTAGGCTCCTCCAAAAATGAGAAGTGAATCTGGTGTCTCTGTCTGAGACAATGCTGATAGGAACTCCATGCAGCTTCACAATCTCATTCATGTACTTCTTGGCCAAAACTTCTGTAGACTGGCCCACTCGGAATGGAATGAAGTGCGTTGTCTTGGTCAATCGGTCTACGATCACCCAGATAGCGTCATTCTGCTTCGTACTCTTGGGTAGTCCAGTCACGAAGTCCATCGTGATGTGCTGTCACTTCCATTCTGGAATAGGCAAGGGCTGTAATAAGCCGGCAGTCCTCTGATGTTCAGCCTTCACCTGCTGGCACACAATACACTTCGCTACGCTCCGTGCGCGCTTCTCTTCATGCCATGCCACCAGTAATGCTGTCGCAGATCCTGGTACATCTTGGTACCTCCATGATGTATGGAGTATGGAGATCTGTGAGCTTCCTCCAATAGCTCCTCTCTGATGGCGCCAGACGGTACACAGATCCTGTCTTCAAACCTCAAGGATCCATCTGCATGAATCTTAAACTCTGGCCTCTGGCCTGCTATCACCAAATCTTTGATCTTCCGCAGCTTCTCATCATCCATCTGAGCATTCTTGATCCTCTCTACCAAAGTTGATTGGATATGCATGCCCATCAAAGATGCAGACATCCCTGGGAGAATCACTTCAATACCCATGTCCCGGATCTCTTGCTGCAATCTCCACTGAGTCGTAAGGGTCATCACCGCTGGTAGACGACTCAATGCATCAGGTACGACATTGACTTTCTCAGGATGGTACTGAAGGTCAATGTCATAATCCGCCATGAGCTCTATCCATCGTCTCTGACGCATGTTGAGCTCCTTCTGAGTGAAGAGATACTTCAGACTCTTGTGATCCGAGAACACCTTCACATGCTCTCCCAATAGGAAATGCCTCCAAATCTTCAGTGCAAAAATCACTGCCGCCAACTCAAGATCATGAGTGTGGTAGTTTTTCTCATGGATCTTCAACTGCCTGGATGCATATGCTACGACTCGACCGTGTTGATGTAACACGCACCCAAGTCCTTTACCAGATGCATCACAGAAGACTTCAAATCCACCTGATCGGTCTGGAATGATCAAAATAGGTGCAGTCGTCAACCTCTTCTTCAGCTCCTGGAAAGCATCCTCACATGCTTTCGACCAAACAAACACAACATTCTTTCTTGTTAACCGCGTTAAGGCTCCTGCGATCTTTGAGAAGTCTTTGATGAACCTCCTGTAGTAGCCAGCGAGTCCCAAGAAACTTCGAATTTCGGTCACTGTTCAGGGAACTGGCCAGTTTTGAACAGCGGCTACTTTTTCAGGATCAACAGCAATCCCTTCTCCGGACACTATGTGACCTAGAAACGCCACTGTGTTCAGCCAGAACTCACACTTGCTAAGTTTGGCATAAAGCTGGTGTCTTCTCAGGGTCTCGAGAACCTTCCTGAGATGCTCTGCATGCTCCACCGCATTCTTTGAGTAGATGAGAATGTCGTCGATGTAGACTACTACGAACTTGTCCAAGTATTCATACAATACTTGGTTCATGAGACTCATAAATACCGCGGGTGCATTGGTCACACCAAACAGCATTACTAAGTACTCATAATGTCCATATCTGGTCCTAAATGCAGTCTTGGGAACATCTTCGTCTCTCACCTTCACTTGATGGTACCATGTCCTCAGATCCAGCTTCGAATAGACGCTTGATCCACTGAGCTGGTCGAAAAGATCGTCGATGCGCGGTAGAGGGTACTTGTTCTTCACGGTGACTTTGTTCAGCTCACGGTAGTCAACGCACATACGAAGGGATCCATTTTTCTTCTTCACCAGCAATATAGGAGATCCCCAGGGAGATACACTGGGTCGTATCCATCCCTTTTTTAGAAGCTCATCTAGTTGGACCCGCAATTCTTCTAGCTCAGATGGTGCTAGACGATATGGTCCCCTGGACATCGGCTGGGCTCCTGGCATTAGTTCGATTGCAAATTTAAGGGTGTGATCCGGAGGCAAACCTGTAAGGTCGTCTGGAAACACATCCAAGAACTCTCGAACCACTTCTGGTATCTCTGGCTCAGCGTCCATCGCAGCTGCTACTGCTTCGGTTGACCTGGCCTTGTACTCCACTGGGCCTACCGATCTGCTTCCGCTAATGAACTCGAACTTTGGATGATCAGGAATCTCGAAGACTACCCTCCTTCGACTACAGTCGATGGTGGCATGGAAAGTTCCCAACAAATCCATCCCGAATACAGCATCAAAGTTCGGAATATCTATCATCATGAAGTCAGCAAATAACGCTCGCCCACAAATAACCACTGGGCATTGAGGATACCCACGAGTCGTCTTTATCACTCCGCCACCCGTATTGACGTTCCAACCGGATGCTAAAGGTTTGACAGGAATAGTGTGGGTGCGAACGAATCAACTCGCTAGAAAGCAGTGTGATGCTCCCGAGTCGAACAAGGAGAGGGCGGGGTTTCCAGCTACTAGTATGACACCTAGGTTACAAACACTAATCTAAGCAACCAATGCTAATGAAAGAAATAAACTACGAACTATGCAAGAAAATATACCTGTGATCACTTCACCGGTAGCCTCAGCCTCTTTGACGGTCATGGTGTAAGCCTGGCGTTTCGGTGGTGGCTGCTGCCTTGCTTGCTGAAACTGCCTCTGCTGTGGGGGTAGAGGTGGACGCTGTGGAGCGTTCCCAGTCGGGACAGCACGAGGAGCTGGGGCTAGAGCTGGAGCTGTAGCACGTGGCTTATAATGCGGACAATCCCTAGCCATGTGTCCTGACTCTCCGCAAACCAGACAAAGGCCTAAAAGAATTCGGCACTCAGACCCGATGTGTCCAGGCTTCCCACAAAAGTGGCAGACCGGGAGGGCATGCTGATGTTGTCCTGGCCTCTTAAACTGAACCTGCTGAATAGGGCGGTGTATCTGTGGCCGTCTGCTTGGCCCAGCTTGGGTCGGTGGGGGCCTCGCAGGTGCTATCAGCCTTCGTTCTTCCTTTGCTTCCGCTTCAACCATCTCATGGTTATGAGCAATGGCCAATACTTCAGCATGTGTGGTTGGACTAGCACCGACCATCATTCTCCGAATCTCAATGTTGAGCCCCTGCTGGAACTGCTGGGCTCGAGTAATGGATCTGCAACCATCTCCGGGGCAAACCTACTGAGCCTGGAGAACTCAGCGTCATACTGATCCACGGTCATCGATCCCTGCTTCAGGTTGATGAACTTCTTCCTCATCAAGATCTTTGCCTGTGGGGGAAAGTACTGAGCATTGAATGTTTTGGTGAAGACATCCCACGAAATCGGTAATCCCAAGCGGTCTTCTACTGCCTGCACCAATCTCGAGCTCCATCAGTTAATTGCCTTTTGGCGGTAGCTACCCATGCTTCTTCTCGGATCTGAGATGCTCTCAGATCATCAGTGATGCTCTTGAGCCATTCTTCCGCTTGGAGATGATTCTCGGTCCCAGCGAAAGTCTTCAGGTTCATCCCTCGAAAGTGATAAGCACTTGTGTCAGCTTTCTGCTCTCTGCGCAAGGCCTGCTCCAAAGCCTGTCCAAGCTGCTGATGAAGGGCATACATGCCCCGCATGCAATCTTCTGCAGACAATGGTGCGGACGGAAATGCTGTCGCGTTCGGACCGGTGTTGGCTCCATTGCCAGCATCATTCTGGTTGGGACCCTCATTCGGGTGATTGATCCCGGATCCAAACGCACTGTCCTCGCTTCCTGAAGCGTTTCTTTCCATTGTCTACCTGCGGTTTATAAGGTCTGATCAGTTCCTCTGAGTATTTTATACGGCTTATTCTGAACTTCCTGTACTGTTCATGTGGTATTTAGCGCGGACCTGCATGGGCCACCAAACCTGTAACGACCCGCTCTCGGGGCCCGTTACTGTTTAGAACATGCGCAAGTCCTGCTAGGCACCAATGAAGTCAATACAGGCTCTGTTACAGAAATACGCCAAAATACTCATACATGGAAGTGGTATAAACCTTATTACAAACCAGCAGCGTACATGAAAGGAAATACAACTCGAAGTAGAAATACACACCAAGCAAGCCACTCTGATACATTAAATTATAAAAACACACTCACACTCACACTTAGTAACCAGCGTCCTCCTGAAGCGGAGTACGGCCTACCACCCCCAGACCGACGGCCAGACGGAGGTGGTCAACCGCAGCATAGAGACATACTTGCGGTGCTTCGCCTCAGAGACACCACGTCAGTGGCATAGGTGGTTAGCGTGGGCAGAGTACTGGTACAATACTTCGTACCACTCTGCGGCAGGGACGACGCCATTTAGAGTGATGTACGGGAGGGATCCCCCACCCTTGCTCCGTTTTGGTGACAGACAGACTCCAGTGTCTCATGTGGAGGAGTACATGGGGAGAGGGATAGTTTGCTAGAGGAGCTGAGGAAGCATCTGCTACGAGCTCAGCAGGTGATGAAGGCCAGGGCCGATGGGCATCGACGGGATGTACAGTTTCAGATGGGAGACATGGTGTATCTCAAGCTGCGTCCGTACCGGCAGAGATCGTTGGCGAGGAGGCCGAATGAGAAGCTGTCGGCTAGATATTTCGGTCCATACAGGGTGGTGGCCAGGATTGGCCAGGTGGCGTACCTGTTGGAGTTGCCCGCGTCCTCGGGAATACATCCGGTGTTCCACGTGTCGCAGCTGAGGAAGGCTATCGGAGATCAGGTGGTGTCTTCTACTTTGCCCCCTACCTTGACGGAGGACATGGAGGTACTACTTGAGCCTGTGGATGTGAGGGCGGTTCGTCGGGGCCCGGGGCGGCGGAAGGAGGTACTGATCTATTGGGCGGGTCTACCGGACTGTGATGCGACTTGGGAGGCCTACAACGTGATGCGGGAGCAGTTCCCTGACTTCCACCTTGAGGACAAGGTGGATCTTTTAGAGGAGGGTATTGATGCGGACGCGCCGCTTGGGCCGGGCACACACGCGGGAGATGCGGCTAGCGGGGAGCCCACGATTGTTTACTTTCGCAGAAGGAGACGTGGGGGCCGGTATTAGTCACCTCAGGGGTATTTTGGTCTAGTCAGACCAAATTAGTAAATCCCCGTTTTCCTTTATAATTAGGGTTAGCCGTCATTGTTAGGTTATGCTTGATTTGTCTTCGAACAATCTAGTTATCATCTTGATGCTGTTTAGGCTTTTAGGCGTTCAATAAAAGCTGGGAGATTGATTCGTCTCGAAGAATCCTTATCAAGTTCTTTGCTTTCTCATTGTTTTTCCACTATTTTACATTTTTCCACCTTTAAATCGCTATTTTAATCATTTATTCGCTGATTTGATCCAAACGGCAAGCGATTCGTATCAGAATGCCGACTCTCCCAATTATTCTAGGGTTTTGCAGTAATCTCCACAAATTTCTCTACAAATTCAATATAAGTTCCTAATTACCATCACCCCCATACATAATAAACTGATTTTCCAAATATTACGAAAATCCCCCCGGCATCCAAAATTATAGTTTTGCCATTGGATCAGACCACTTGCCTTTGCTGCTATTTGCCACTCCCTACTGCTACCTTTTGCTACCCCACCCCTCAGCTACAAGCCCAACAAATAGCCCCACATTGGAAAAAAATTGAAAACGAGTCGATGACATAAATTGTGACTGTCCCAGCCAAACCAAGATTATATCTGGCCCTATTTAACCAGACGTGAGACCTCTCATTTCCTATTATAATTCCAACTTGGCATATAAGAGCCTTCTTTCCTGAGCCATCCCTCATTGACTTACAGACTGTCTTTGAGAAGGGGTGTTAAGAATAATAGTCAAGTGTCTGAACAAATAGACAAAAGCTATGTCCATAGATTACTAGTTGGACCTTTACGCATTGGCTTAAACTTTTGTGCTAGATTGGCTCAGCTATTAGTTTATGTTCTCACCAATGTGACTAATTGTGTGGGCCCCTTTCCTGATCTATCTCTTTCTTAATAGGCCCCTCGGTAGGTTTGCAATTGGGAAGGGGTGATATGAACTTTGCAGAAATGTGGAGCCAACTGTAAGCTCACCATGTCTTGCAACAAGCATGTCCAGAATTCATGTTCAAGTTAATCAAAGAGCTGCGAAGATGCCAATCTAGGGATGGTGGACGCGTTATCTGTTGCATTTTGAATGAAGGGATGGTACCCAACAATTTTGTCTATGTTCTGATAGTCCGGCAAGTCAGTGAGAGTCGGAGATTCACTTTGAATTTTTCCTGTATAAGTTGGCAAATCTTTAATCTGGAGTTGACTGCAATAATGATCAAACAATCGTTAGGCCTGATTTAAAGGTAAGTGAAGCAACCAATTTTGGATTCTATAAGCAACAGAAGATCATATCAGAGGAAGTATGACCATCATATCTTCAGACAGGCAATCACAATTCATTAAAAAATTGGAGTCCACATGGGCCGTAACGGAAACAAGAAACCTTTCGGTCTTCAGGTTTCCTAGAGATACAGCCTCCATGCATTCTGATTAGTGGCAGACACTTGTCAAGAAAGTCATTAAGATGTGAAGTATCAATTGCATAAAAAAAAGGCATTCTATTATATGTAGAAATTAAGCTTTAAATTAAAGGAGGTCATGATGGCATGGCCACATAACAATAGGTTTAATGTTAGTGCTCAAGCAGACACACACTCTCTCTCTCTCATCGTAAAGGGATAATAACTCAAAATACTCGGAAGGTTTTCTCAGAAATAACTAAAGCCCATATAATTATTTTTCACTTATCACCCTTGGGTCATCAACTCCTCTAATCCCGTCAAACTTTATTTGATTGATTATCAAAATTCCATTTCCTACTCATCTTTGCCCTTGCAATCTCTCATCATCATCAAACTCATAACAAAATTCAAGAAAATTTCAAACTCTCAAAATTTATTAAAAATCAGTAAAAATTCACAAAGACTGATAATACACAACCCTAGCATAGTGATTCACGCTCTCATCAAAATTGTTCTCAAACAATGTTCATCTAGGATATAAACTAAATTTAAAAACTTCAACAAGCTAATTTGATATTGTCTACTGCTCCAAAAATGAAAAGAAAAAAATGAAAAAAAACAAAAACCCCCATGAAACCAAAACATGATGTCAAAAATCGTAATCCCAAGTTGAACTCGCCACCATCACCAAGATTGTCGGCTGCCACTGATCTTGTCGTTGATCAGATGGCCTCGAGAAGGTCTATCCGTAGATAAAAATTACCGATAACAAACTCATCTCTAAAAATCGCCTCATCAAAATTAGAGACCAAATCATCTGTGTTATTTGTGAAATTTGATATTTCCTCTTCAATTGGATTCAAACCTAGCTCAGCTTTTGATTTTCTTCTTTGGTTCACTTGGGATAGCATGTCATCGAGAATGATAGATAAAAAGAGATTTGAAAATTATTTGCTAATAAAATTAGGAAAGGGTTTTGCTTGAAGTGGGGAAGAAGGAAGTTATAAGGATGAAGATGAAAAGGAAAATGCATTGTAGTCATCAAACATATGAAATTTGATGGGATTAGAGGTGTTGATGGCCGAAGCGTGTTAAGTGATTAAAAAACTCTAAGGACCTTTATTGTGTGTTATTGTGTGTGTGTAAAGAAAAGAGAGGGTTGATATAAATAAGAAGTGATAGCCGTCATTTGAGGCTAATCAACATTTTCACCCAAATCTAATATGGTATCAAAGCCAAACCTAAACCCTACCCCAAAAAAACCCTAAAACACCAAAACCCTAGCCTCCCCGCCGCGCCGCCCTCCCACGTGCTGCCGCATCGCCCTCCAACGTCGCCGCCTGCGCGGCCAGCTGCCGCCGCCTTCCCCTTCCATGTCCTCTTCTAGCCGCCACAAAGCCCGAACTAGCCACAAAAGAGAACCCCAAAAAACCCCAACCCTAGATCTATGGTAGAGTCATGAAAAGGACTTCATAGATTTACGGTTAGGGTATGACCTAGAAGAGGAAGAAGAGAAGTAGATCTGCGGATCTAAGGAGGGAGAAAGGAGAGATCTGCGGATCTGGAGAGATGGGGGACAATCTTACCTCAGCTGACATGAAGGCCTTCATTGGGGAGATAACGAAGCTGCTTGTTTCGAAGGAGTTGGGATCCTCGAGTGGATCGACGCCTTCACGACCAGTGCAGAAGCTGGAGTTGATGCCCAATGATGTGAAATTGGAAGGGACGAAGAATTACCTCAGTTGGTCCAGGAGGGTGCTTCTCATCCTGAAGTCGAAGGGGTTAGAAGGCCATGTTCTGGGTTCATGTAATGAACCGGTGGATAAGATTGGGGATGATTGGAAAGTGTGGATCACCACCAACTGTAGGAGACAGACGGGTTGCTCCAGTCCCGACCTTAGTTGCCTGGATGATACAATTAACAATACCAACCTCTTCATTAAAGAAAGTAAAGAAAAGAGAGGGTTGATATAAATAAGAAGTGATAGCCGTCATTTGAGGCTAATTACCATTTTCACCCAAATCTAATAACCTTAATGATTTCTGAAGAAACATTAAAGGTTTTTTGAGTTATTACCCTTAACGTGAAACTGTATTCTTATCAAATGCATCCCCAACAAGTCACTTCTTGTATATGATGCGAATGAGGGGGGTGCGGGTGGCAATTTTGTAATATTTTGGGTCCAGAGACATTTTCGTAATATTGAGAAAATTAGTACTATATGTATGGGGGCTAGGGTAATTAGAATGTTATGTTGAATTTGGTGAAGAATTGGTCGAGAGTAGGAATAGAACCCTTTGGTTAGTGGGAGAGTTCGAATTGAAGATTGGGAGAGTGATCCTCTTCTCGAAAGAGGCCAAATTATCCTTGTATGTCCTTCTTGTATCAATAAAAATACCACATTCCCCCCCAAATCCATTGAAAACCCTATTTTTATCCTCAAATCCCATTCAGGTCGTATCAGTATACTCAGGGCATTTACGGGATGAGTTCCTTATCCATCCTCAATCAAGGCCATGTGGCTGTCGTGTTTCCTCAAGATCATACTTTATTGGTACACTAGTTTGATTTTTGGATATTTGGAACTAAAACATGATTATCTGTTTTCATGATGAAGTATGCCAAACAAAAAGATTGTCTCGTTGGCTGATCAACACTGGAGTCGATGACATGTTACATTAAGCCTGAGTGTGGATATTATTAGAGATCAAATAAATGATGCAGTAATCGCATCCAATTGAAGTTATTACCATTTACATTCCACGTATCATTCTATTGAATAAGACCAAAATGATACAGTCTAAAGTGTATTTATACTTCTGTTGTCATATACGCAAGCTTACAAACACAGAAATGACACTAGCAGTGCTATGGTGAACTCCCTTTTTTTCCTGGTACATGTTTTTAATGATCGGAATCTTACAGGGTGAAGAGTACAGGTTGTTTTGGCCACATCAGCCTGAATTTGTGAGGATGGCTGCACGTTTTGGGGCCACAATCGTTCCATTTGGAGTTGTTGGAGAAGATGATTTAGTAGAGGTGAGAACATAAAAGTTTTCTTCTGTCGATTTGTTTTTAAAATGGAAAATAATTTTAGAATGTTTATCATAATTCAACTGGATTGCTACCCTTTATCGGCTGGTGAGTAACACTTGCTAAATCATGAACGTGGGCTTTTACCCCTTTATTGTTTCTGCTGAAACCATTAGAGAGATTTCCTTCTAGGGATCTCTAGCTGCATTCATAATAGTTGTATGTTTGTACCTTATTGAAGGGTGAAACACAACTTTTTTTCTGGCCAAAAAAGTTTTATGTTTGCACCATATTGAACACTGAAACACACAAAGAACGTTTGTTCTGGCCACCCAGTACATCTGCGGTTATGCATCAATGACATCTACCATGCATTAATATAGTGTATGTAGATTAACTAGTAAAGTATTTAGGACACTTCCTCCAATTTGGTTTTGTTGATTTTGCCTTAAATCCAATTCCCAGTATCAGCTTGTATATTTCCCCTTCCATCTAAACCCAAACCTTACGCGCATATCCAATTGTTGGCTCTCGCTTTGGCACATGAAAGGATCATCGGAAGCTTTATCTCATTAAACACTTCAAAAATGTTACCCCGTCACTTCCCTAGGGCAAATCAACCAAAAGACACTCGGCAACATCTTTATGGTATAAAAACGTCAGTGTAGGGTACATTTTCCTGTTTGACGTATTGCTCTTGAAAGAATGCTCATTTGGTGTATGGTGATTTTGTATCAAAATTTTACTTTCCTTGGTTTTCCATTGAATAGTGTGAGGTGTTAGATATTGTTGTTTGATTTGAAACCCTGGATATATCACCCATTATGATTCCCATAGGCTGCATGACATACTGAAAAAATATTGCAGAAACAAAAACTGCACGCTTTGTGCTATAATGTTCATTCCCATGGCTGTTAACAACTGAATTTCATTTATATGTTTTGGCAGCTGGTTATCGATTACAATGACCAAGCGAGTATCCCTTTCATCAGAGAATGGATAGAAAACCTGAATCAAAACACCATTAGACTAAGGTACTCGTATTATACAGCTGCTGCTGACAGTTCTTTTCTTGTGCCCTTCCATAATCTTGTTCTCTGTTCGTAGGAGCGATGTGGATGGGGAGCTTTCGAAGCAAGATTTCCATTTGCCCCTACTTTTGCCCAAGTTACCCGGCCGCTTCTATTATCTTTTTGGAAAACCGTTCGAAACACGTGGTAAGAATGACATTTTGAAAGATAGAGAGAGTGCAAACAAGATATATTTGCAGATTAAATCAGAGATAGAGGGCATAATTACCTACTTGAAGAAGAAGAGAGAGGAAGACCCATACCGGAGCATTGTACCAAGGGCCATGTATCAGACGTCCTGGGGTTCCACGTCCGAAGTTCCCACCTTCGATCCTTAAATGGTCACGCAGCGTAAGCGACAGAAGTTAGAGCATGCAGAGATTCGACACAGATACATGAGATTTATACAGAAAAATTTACCAAAATTGACAGAAGTTGAAGTTTTGAAGATTGATAGCCACATTGATGATGAAGGCTCCCCCCAAGCAATGGCTGGGAGTTGAACCGAAGAACTGAAGTGTTGCCGGTACTTTGTGCTTTACAATGCTGGCCAAGTTGTATGTGTTTGTATATGATGGGGGGTTGGCAACCCTGGCATATCAAATAAAGTAGGATGAGGGATGAAATTGTTCTCTGTGATAATATTCCCTCTGTACTCTGCTATTATATGTATTTTATCAATATGTCATGTATAAAGAATATGGGCCTTCATCCAAAATGGGCCAGATCATGGGTGGAACAAGAATATGGGCCTCAAGGCCAGTCCAAGAGAGGTCCATCTTTGCTGGCTCCCACAAAAACAAGTGCTTGGCTGCAAGCAAAGATGCCAGGCCTTTGCCTTGGACGGTCATGGCAAACTGAATATAGATGATTCCAACCCACCAACTTTACTAAAAAGCAAGAATATGATTCTGTTTCGATGGTCTACTTCAAGGGATGAGAGAATGTGACGAGAAAAATGAAGAATCTTCTCTCTTTTTTAACCTCTGTATATAAGAAGCTGAGATGTTGGATGTCTAGCCAAGCTCAAACGCAAATGGCCGACCACAGAAACGGTGCCGGGAGCCGGTTCGGGTTTCGGTTCAGGTCCTGGGATGGCCCCGGCGACGCCCGGGCCGACCCGTGGGGCGGCTCCCCCGGACCGCACCCCGACCACGTGTGCAGGCCCGTTGTCGTCGGACCCGACGGAAGGTCCTCGCCAGTGGTGCTCGACTGCCCTCCTCCCAACCACCACCATAAGGAAAACGCGACCGCCGTCGAGGAGAGCTTTTCCCGGGTCCAACCCGTTAGCCCACATACGAGGGGCTACGTGCCCGGCGACCGTAAGATGGGCTTCCCCGGAGGCATGTTTCAGCGCCCGAGAACCGAGAATAACATGCCCGATATGACCACCGAAGGGGGTTGGGCCCGGCCCAGCCCGACTGGGTGGAAAGCGCCGCTGGACGAGCCCCTCGGAAAGGCGACCAACGACATCGACGCGGCCGCCGAGTATGTAAGGGAATCGGCCCGGCCCGTTTCGGGGGGCCGGTGGGCCGAGCCGGGCCCGAACGGGCGAAGGACGTCGCTGGAGGGCCGGGTTGGAAAGGACGTGTCGCCGGGGGCGAGCGCGGGGAGGTGGGGCCCGTCGGCCTTGTCCTCGGAGTACGGCGGGAAGAAGATCACCGCAAGTATCATCGACAGCAGGGAGGCAGTGAAGAAATACGGCGGCCAGTTTATATACAAATGAGATGCGAAGATCCCTCCAAAAGCGAGAAATAAACACGGCGTATTGAACAAAATAGGAATAAAATGATTGCTATTGCAAAAACATCCGAATTATCTTTGCTCGGATCTTTCTTAATAATAATGTTATCATGTACCAATGTTCTGTATCTCTCTGTCCTCGATTATATTATCACATGATATTTATACAAATGCGGGATGGATCACCATTGTCTTTTATACAAATGCGGCATGTTTGTCTCATGTGGCCATGTCACATCGTCACATGGGACAATCTCCTCCACGTCACCCCAAACACCCAAAAACCACCCGATATTTACACCCCAAAATCACTTCTCAAACTCACTTATTTACATGTTTGCACTAGGGGATTTTTCCGCATTTATCCTTCTACCTAAGGGTGTGCACGTGTACAGTGTACCCAAATACCCGATCGGAACCTACCCAAACGGGTAGGTTCTGGGTATCTATTAGTTCTGGGTAGGTCCTGGGAAGGAAAACTAGGAACCGGTGTGAATCGGTTCTGGTTCCGGTTGCCATCTATATGGAACGGGTACCAGGACCCGATATCCTGACCCAAGTTTGATTGTAGATAGCTTTAGTTTTTTATATAAATAGTTCAGTGTGAATCAGGTCACATAGTATCGGACCAACGCACTGGCTTTAAAATTAGGAACCTGTCTAATGGGTATTGATTCATCAGTTTTAGTCTGCGAAACTTTCTAATTAAACATACTAGTGCTTGTATCGTTCTCGTTCCTCTCTTAGCCTCGACTCCCGGATTGTAAGTTTTACTTGCTATGAAAAGATGTACATAAAAATTGCATTAAAAGATTTATTTGCTATGCCATGATATTGTCGTAGCATCAAACTTAACAAGAGTGTAATTACCTGGGTTTGTATTGTTTGCACTGCCCTTTCTCCATATCAAGAGGTTGCTCTGATTTTTCCATGTCGATAATCAACTTGTTCTCATTTTTCTTCTCATTTAGATCAGATTGTAAGTTTGCTGCTCCAATATCTGCATCAAACTGATGTTATATTTTGTTTAATTGAAATATATTGTTTTTCTCATCATCCTCAAAATTTTGCAGTTATGTGAAGGGCCAATTGCATGCACTTGAACCTATCCAAACCATATGAATAGAAATAGTGTTTAGTGTTTAGGGTGTTATCATTCTCCATTTGCAGTTGAAATTTTCATTAATTAACCACAACAATATGATCACATATAAAATAATTGATATTATTTGGGTGGGTGTGGGGCCAGTAGAGTCCAAGGGAGCAGGCTGTTGAACAAGAATAAAGCCTAAAACAGGGGGTGCATGCACCAAACTAGTGATTATACAGCTGCGCTTTTTTAACATGTTAAAAGAACAGAGGATGTGCAATAATCTTTATTCCGTTAGTGTTTTTACAGGGTACCCGGAACCTGTCTGAAACCATAGGTTCCGGGTAGGTTTCTTGTATAGGATCCAACTGGGTAGATTCTGGGTCCAAATTTTAGGAACCGGTCTCTTACCGGATAGGGTTCGGGTAAGATAAAAAACAGGGTACTCGGACCTGCACACACCTATTTTTACCCACCGACACATACACTCACACTTCTTACTACTTTTTGTTTGCGTGCATGCACCACGTCCTGTTCGTGGGCTTTTTTGTGTGGCTCTGTGCACTTATTTCTAGCACAAATACAAGATATGAAGTTTGGTTAACTTAATCAAACTTAATGGGGGTAGCTGGATAATACTAATGCCAAATACCCGTAGCTCAGACCAAGCATATATATTTGAACTTTTGCAATTTTGACCTGCAGCCCAACTTGACAAAAGAAAAATGAATATTAGATTGATGGTTGACTTTGCACCCAACTCTTTTATTGCATCTTTTAATCTAATTCCACCAAATAGGTATGAATGTTGCTTGCCCGTGCATTGCACGTGTCATGAGCTGTGATAAGCCAGTGACGGTCTTAATACACATGAGGAGGATCTGAGGCATGTGAAAAGATCCAAACTTGCATTTCCAAGAAGAAGAAGAAGGGATGAAACAATAAGTGTAATGATTTTAATGAACCCATAAATTCAGCTTCTTCCCTTCTACTCTCCCTTTCTTGTTCTCACAAGCCCATTAAAGCAAAGCACTGTTTCATTATCATCATCTATTGCACAGCGACTGTGTTGCGCCTTTCTTATATTTGGTTGCTTCATGTGTCGTATGATACACATTATTATTCTCTATGAAAAAAACCTCTACGCAAAAACTTGAAATTTCCGTCTACGTGTCCGGCACTCATGCAAGGGCTCAACCCCCTGCTAATTCGGCAATAACTGAGGACATCCTTTTCAATATGGCAGATTAGAAGTCTTGAGTTTCATTGGATTTAGATGAATGTTTCAAGTATAAATGTGACAATAAGCTATAAATGCAGGCATTAGTCAGTATTCATTGCACCTCTCTCCTCTCTCTCTCTCTCTCTCCAAGCTATACATCAATTTTTCATGAGCAATATCCAACTGTATTGTCTTAAAGCTAATTAGCTATGCGTTTAGATTGTTTAGTTGGGGATGGTTGAGCTAACACTGCACTTCCAAGTTCCAACCATCCCATATTCCTCACAAAACGTACAAGAAAAGAGCATTGCATGCAAACTCAAACTGGGGCTTAAGTTTTTCAACATGTTCATGCATTTAATATGATAACAATGAGAGGAAGCTGCCTAAAATTTGGTTTCTGTTTTATGTATATTAAGAATCCAGTGCCTTAATCTTTTAGCTAAATGGACTGCTCACCAATTCACTGATGATCTTATTTATCTTTGCTTACATGATGCCAACTCTTTGTGTGTGACGTATCCACCAAAGATCATTGTATCTCTTTTTGGTGTCTCGAGATTTATTCCATGTACTAACCTCGTGTGCATGGATGGGAGAGCCTAGTGGGGTTTATATCGGGTTTGTTTCAGGGCGTTTTCTCACCTTGGATTGGTTGACTGGATGGTTGGAGGTCAACGCGCTCGTGGGGATCACGTGCGGCCTCCAGGAGTGGGATTCGGCTCGTTCGGCTTCGACGAAGAGCGTGCGGGTCCGCGCGTCGGCGTGCCGAAGGGAATCCTCAGCAAGACGACGGTCTTCGTTGGGGTGTAGACGAACGGACTTGGAAGCAAGCGCGTTCGGCTACGGGCTAGCTGGGTGCCGAAGGGTAGCCTCAGTGCGGCTGAATCTGCTTGACCTGAATAGACGAGAAAGCTCGTCAGGGGGGTCGGACCTTGGTTCCGACCAAGTTCCCTCTGATGCCTAAGTCAGAACGGATCTAAAGGATGCTCGATGGGATCGGTATGGCTCACGAGGAGGCCAATACGCGAGTCATCGGGCCGAGCTATGGAGGAGAAATATAAGGTGGAAGCCCAATTCGTGTAAGAGGAATACCTCAGAGTTTTTTGGGTATCCAGGAAGTGATCATCCATTGATTATTGTACCTTGAGTCTCTTTATAGGAGCTTTCCTAGGCCATGTCTTCTCGACGTCCACATCTTCCGCTCCGACGATCCGCCACTTTAATGACACCTTCATAGGTCATGAAGGTGAGCGTAATAGAGCCCATTAATGGTGATTAAAGGGGCGTCTTTAAGGGGAGCGGTTAGCTCCTACTGACGTGGTCCAGTGGTGGTGTCCACTTCGGTCCAAGGCCGGCCCGATTTCAAGTCTTCGTGGGGGACTCGCTACTTGGCCCGCTCTTCTTCAGGGCCGCAGGCTTGCGACACGGGCCTAGGCCGTTTGGTTTTGGCCCATCCTTGGAGGATCGTATCAATTACCCACATCGCTCGGGCCGTTTCTGACGGTTCGGTCCGAGGGATGTGATTCGTGTGGATTTGACATGTGCGTCAGTCGAGGCAATGGCATTGAATGAAAGTCATCATAGCGCTGCCATTTTTAACACTCTTGCCCCTGGGATCGGAGCTCGAAGCGTCGTGCCTCACAGGATGACGACGCATGTGCACAGGTGGACGGATCGTGATGGGGCGAAGGACTTCGGAGGGGCGGTATAAATGGAGGTGGTCGTCTTGTGGATGAAGGTTCCGCTCTTCTCACGCTGTCTTCTTCTCCCAGATTTTCTCTATTTTGCATTATGTCGTCCTCCTCATCTGCCTCTAGCGCAGGACGGTCGGCTCCCGCCGCCACACCTGTTCAGCCCCGAGGGTCTGTTACGAAGATCCGTCGCCATGGGGGAGAAATCTCCATGGTACCCTCCGAGGTGATGGAGTGGCCATCGGCGGTTTGTTCCAAATATCTCCACCCCCGTGTTTCGCCCGGGCTCCCGAGAAGGACAAGAGGGTCTACTTTTCGGGCCCTTGCGAAGTCGGGGTGTATGAACCGAGCTTCCGATTCGGGCTGCGATTCCCCCTCCATCCCTTCGTCGTCGTGCTTCTGAGGGCCTATGGACTTGCCCTATGCCAGTTCTGCCCCAATGCCGTCGGGTCTTTGGTGGGGTTCATCGTGCTCTGCTCGCTCAACGGGATAGAGCCGACCATCTGCCTTTTTGCCCAATTTTTCCGCATGAGCCATCACAAGTCAGGTGCCTGATCTACATTAGTGCACGTCCGAAGAAGAGCTTGGTGTTGGGGTTGTCAACTTCTGTGAAGCATTGGAAGGGGGAGTACGTCTTCGTGGGTTTCCTCACAGAGGCAGATTTTCTGGTTCGATGGGGAGAGACGAGCTCGCTGATCATCGAGTTAGGGAACCCCACCGATGTGGAAGTCAAGGCGGTTGACACCTTGTTAGTTGTTCATGTCGCCGAGTGGAAAATTGATGTCCTCTTCTCGGACCATGTCTTTAGGAAGACCATGTGGCCCAAGGGTGAGTCTTCTCGAAACCTTGGGCGTGGGGAGCTTATCGGACGAAGCCTGCCCAAGTAAGATTGCCTCTTTAACTTGTCCCTTTTTGTAGACATGTTTGGCCAGGGCCCATCTCAGTCCTCTATTCCCGCCTCCGTGCCAGATCCCAGCACGCGGAGGGTGGATCATGTCTTGGAAGTCCGGAGAAAGCCGCACGTTGGGCCCTCCGGAGCAGGTACGAAGCGAACGAGGGAACATGCACCACCGGCTCCGGGAGGGGGCGAGCGGAAGAAATTTCAGGCTCGTGTTGTGGCTGGGGCGCTCCCCCCTCGAGGGTCCCGCCCGGCCTCGCTAGACGAAGGATAAGTGGCCTTGGGGCAGCCTTTCGGCTTCCCACTCGGGGCCGCTCCCAAAGGACTTCAAGCGGTCCTTGGGCGTGTTCAGATCGATCGAGGCCGATCTACCGCGATCAGGGGAAGGGCTACTCAGTCCTCGCTTTCCTGTGGGACTGAAGGAGTCCGTCTTCTCTGGCTGTGGAGTCGCGGCTCGGCTGGCTGAGAACTATTGCCTGCCTCGGGACCGCTCCGTGTTGGATGGGATGAGTGGCGACCGATTAGCGGCGTTTGTGATCCAGGCTGGCCAGCATGTAATGTAAGGTCCCTGGCTATGCGGAAGACACTAGAAGAGGGGTTAAATAGTGTTTATACAATTTAAAATGATAATTACACCAAATTAAATTCCTAACCAACAATTAATGCGGAATGAAAACAACCCATTAAATGAAACAATGCAAACGTAAAGATGTTTCAAGGGTTCAGATTACCCAAGTCAACTCCTGACTTGTTCCCGGTAATCCTACGTCTCTTCCACTCGGATACCACCGGATGCTCAAGTTAGAACCGTAACTTGAGGTTTCCTTTAAACCTATTTGAAGCACTCCTCAGGAACGTCTCCATCTGGCATTTTCAATAGCCTAAATTCGTGCCATTGAAACACGGAGGACGCATCGTTGATTGTCCTTCGAAGACAGTGGACGCACCATCACGATCTTGATTATTGTATGAAGTCGGTGGAGGAACGTTGTTGTTGGATGCCATAACTTAAAACCAGCGCTCTGATACCAATTGTAAGGTCACTGGCTATGAGGAAAACACTAGAAGGGGGGGTTGAATTGTGTTTGTGCAATTTAAAATGATAACTACACCAAATTAAATTCCTAACCAACAATTAATGTGGAATGAAAATAAACCCTAAAATGAAAAAATGCAAACGCAAGGATGTTTCAAGGGTTCGGATTACCCAAGTCAACTCCTGACTTGTTCCCAGTAATCTTTCGTCCCTTCCACCTGGATACCACCGAATATTCAAGTTAGAACCCTAACTTGATGTTTCCTTTAAACCTATTTGTAGCAACCCTACAAGTAAAATCGAAGTACACTCGATGTCCTTGACTCCCACAACTTGGGAGCAAGCAAAACACTCTAACAAACCGAGAGTTAATCTAACAACGAACTATATGAAATATTGAAATTGCAACACTTAAAATCACCTATGCCTTGAAGTAGAACTTGAAGGAGCAAAGTGTGTTGAAGTGTTGATGTCTCTCTTGGAAGAGAGGAAAGCCATTTCTCTTTACAGCACCAAATGCCTAGAAGATTTCTTTTTGGTTCTAGGTTGGAGGGCAACAGAATGAAAGATAGGAATTCTAGGGCTTTAGGAATTGAGAGCTTGAAGATGAAAGCTTAGGGTTTCAATAAATAAGTGAGTAACCTCTCAATGGAATAGTAGAGGCTGCCTTTATAGTTTTCCCAAAGCCCTCAAACTAAATCTCCAAAAACTCCTTTGAAATCTGTGGAGAAAAAGCCAACGGATAGAATTTACATATGCGACAGTCGACTGTTGAACAAAACACATTCGACTGCTGCACTGTGTCAGATGGTAGGTGAGAATTCAAATGGTAACTTATCACGTGGACAGTCGACTGATGAAGAGAAGACAGACGACTGTAAATCCAACAGACGACTGTAAATCCTTCTACAGGCGACTGACAGCACTATGGGTAAGCTGAGAAAATCTCAAAAAATACTGGGAAGATAGGACAAGCGACTGATATGGAATACACATGCACTTGTGCCATGGGCAGGCGACTGTGAAACCAACATCAGTCGGCTGTCACAAACCCTGACATTTTCCAGAGAATTGAGTCTGCAGAGAAGCTTACGGACAGACGACTGTTGAAGCATTGACAGTCGGCTGTTCCATGGACAGTGGACTGTAAAGATAACATCAGTCGACTGACACTAAAACATGAAATATTCCAGAGAGCAAGTTCTACAGAGGAATCATGGACAGGCGACAGTTGAAGCATTTACAGTCGACTGTGCCTTGGACAGACGACTGTAAATACAACATCAGTCGACTGGCCAGATGAAATGGAATGATCTTTGGGCTGAAGATAGGCATGCGACTAATTAACAAATCATAGTCGACTGTCTCTTGAACAGGCGCCTGTAAAATGTACAGTAGTCGCCTGAAAGAGTTAAAGCTTAGAAAGCCCAAAAATCAATTGGTGAAGTATGTGCATAATAGGCGACTGTAGAACAAAACACAGTCGACTGTTTTTAGACAAGCGACTGTAAATCTTTCAGCAGTCGACTGTTGAAATCACAACATGCACATTCTTGAGAATTGTGAATTGGAGTCTAAGGAAAAGTGATCTAATAATTTTCTATGACTGAAATGATGATGTGTGTGTGCTCCAACATAGTTCTACTTCTATGATACATACTAGAAGATAAAAACAAGATTACATTATGTAGAGCTCTCTCTTCTATCCAAAGTATGAGCTTGAAGTCTTCTAGGAGCTTCATTCACCATCTTTGATCATCCAATCCACTTTTCTTGCTTTCATTACTCTTTGAGTGTCATCCATTGCTAATTGATCTTCATGATATGCTTAGACAATGGATTAACTGCAAATAGGGGATTAGTCACAAATATTTATGTTTGCTCATCATTAACACCAAGTATGGAGAAGTCCAATACTCAACATTCTCCTCCTTTTTGATGATGACAAACAAACATAAACAAAAAGATAAATAATTGTGCTTAAAGAAAACGTACTCCCCCTACATAGATGCCAATCAAGTTAGTCTGTGAATATGCTGGCATATATTTATCAAATGAAGCAAGTATGTAAGATATGCATGAATGTAATGATTTTCATGAAATCTTGATATCTAGTATTTTAAAATCCAAATTCATTATATCTTACTCCCCGTGATTCTAAGGCAACTTCAATCTTAGATTCAAGTTTAGAATTAGAATTTACTTAACACATATATTATGATCTGTTTATTTCTCTTTCCCTATGGTATTATCCAAAAGGTGAGAGTAGAATAACAACAACAATCGTGCTAAATAAGTACTAAAACTATAATGAGAGTTTAAAGATAGGATGTATATTCAATTTGATGCCAACATATAATCGAAGGAAAACTAATCACGAAAAAGGCATCTCATTGACATACATACTAAAAACTCATAAAACACAAGAAAACTTATTTGACTAAAGGAACGAGAATCCAATATCTACATTTCAATCCAAATTCGAAAAATATCTCACAACACATCATGAATATGATATAGCATACAAAGAGACAATTTCACAATATTCACACATGATATTAACATAAACAATAAGACAATGTGTGAAGTAACATAAAAGAAACGTCATATATATATATATATATATATATATATATATATATATATATATATATATATATATATACTGATGTGTGAATTTTTGAGACAATGTGCGAATTTTTGAATGTGTGAATTTTTGAAGGGAATAACAAGCCAAAGACTACACTATTTAATGATATTTCAACTGATGTCAGAATTATTTTAAGGGACCACGACCCAACAACTCCAGAGGCAAATCAGGCAATGGACAGATGGGGGTTTAGAGATGCAGGGTAGTTTTATCTTACATGTATTCTAAGCATATAATCTTGGTATGTAAGGTGGTGGGGGGGATCTAGGTAATGGGTGACGGCGCTTGTGCCCTCTCCCCATTCCTACTATTCACCCCCAACGAACGACCAATTGTATTTTTGTGCAGTTTTGCTATACTAACAAAGAAGAACACTAACTTTCATATATATATATATATATATATATATATATATATATATATATATATATATATATATATATATAATGGTAAAGTGTTCCTTGGGTGACTCCTTAGATTAAATCTAAGGAGTCGCCCCCAATTTCCACATATCCTACATTTTTTCGGAATTTTTTCATGGGATTGTTGTTCACCTCATGGATGGTCAACATACCAAAAATCAAGTCATTCCAATACTTTTAGAGCCCCCATGTACCCCTTGCAACTTCATGTGTTTTCAGCACATTTTTATACCGTTGAAGTTGTAATGGGTAGATGTGGGCTCTAAAAGTATTGGAATGACTTGATTTTTGGTATTTTGACCATCCATAATGTGCACAACAACCCCATGAAAAATAAAATCCAAAAAATGTGGGATATGAGAGAAAATGAGGGCGACTCCTTAGATTTAATCTAAGGAGTCACCATAGGAACACTTTACCCATATATATATATATATACTAGTCATTACCCGTGCCCATAGGGCACGGTTTATTTAATGGCTGAGTTTTTCTCCCCCACAAATTTCAAGTTCACTCAAATTTCAAGTTTCCCCCCAAATTTAAGTTTTCCCCCAAAATTTAAGTCCCCCCAAAATTGTCATTACCACCTAGGACAAACTTGCCACGTAGGACAAAGCTTTGTCCTAGTAGGATAAGATTCAAAATCTTCATAGAACTGGAAAAAAATGGCCGGAATGGGTGAGAATAAAAAGTGTGGGTGTCTATGTGGGGAGGGTCCATAGGCAAAAATACAAAAACCGGGGTTGTATGTGCAAAATTCCCCACCTCCTCTTTTATCCCTCAAAATATCATCTCTTATATTTTCTCTTATTCAATTTCCCTGTTTTATATAATAGATATCCAAATTCTCTTATCCAATTTCTCATGTCCAAATTCTCTTATCAATTTCTCTTGATAACATCCGTCTTTTATATAATAGATATTCCTTATCCAATTTCTCTTGTACAATATCTCTTATCCAATATCTCTTATCCAATTTCTCTTGATAACATCTCTCGTTTGTAATATAGATATCTCTTATCCAATTTCTCTTGATAACATCACTCTTATCCAATTTCTATTGTCCAATATCTCTTATTCAATTTCTCTTGATAACATCCCTCTTTTAAATATAGATATCTCTTATCCAATTTATCTTGTCCAATATCTCTAATCCAATTTCTCTTGATAACATCCCTCTTTTATAATATAGATATCTCTTATCCAATTTCTCATGTCCAATATCTCTTATCCAATTTCTCTTGATAACATCCCTCTTTTATAATATAGATATCTCTTATCCAATTTCTCTTGATAACATCCCTCTCTTATAATATAGATATCTCTTATCCAATTTCTCTTGTCCAATATCTCTTATCCAATTTCTCTTGATAACATCCCTCTTTTATAATATAGATATATATATATATATAATTCAAAATTTACATGGAGTACAAAATGTAAAGATACAACTCCAAGTACATCAAAAGAATATGAACGTCATACATACATCATCCATACATCATCCATACATCAAAAATAAAAAAAATACAAAGATACAGACAGACACTCCAAAAACAACTCACCCTAACAAAAAAATCTAGGCATATGGTGAGTGTATCCAGCATCAGCATCCGTTAGCATCCGTCAATCTGGATGACTAATGGGTCAGAAGGGCGACCAGATTGACGAAACATCAATCTGGTTGAGCGACGCGACGGGTACACACGCGCCTTCCTCTTCGAAGACGACACACCAGCAGACGGAGGCTCTACGTAAACAGGCGCTGAGGGCTGAACAGCAGTAGACAGAGGCTCAAAGCCTGTAGGAGGAGAGACAGCTGAATGGGTATTATCCTCAGAAGGAGGAAACAAGGCCTGGAGGGCGGCCGGAATGGGAAAGCCGTGAAGAAGGAACGAATTTTACTGAAGCTCAAGGAGAACCGACAGCTTCTTATCTATGTTGGACACTTGCATTTCGAGGAAAGAAACACGGTCACACTCCGAGCGAGGAGAAAATCCTCGAGCAGTACTGACGGTGGAGGAGATAGAGGCTGGACAGCAGGTGGATGAGTGGGTTCAGCGACATTGGCTGAGGAAATCGGGTCAGCAACATGAATACCCAAGTACTCCCCGAAGATGGTGGACTCTCTAGATCTATGAAGATCGATCGATAGAAGCTAGGGTACAAACGAGCCGAAAAATGAAAGAGAATACCTAAAAACTCGACGATCGACGTTGAGAGAGTTAATCGAACTCGCAATCGGAAGATTGGAAGAGAGATCGGAGAGAAATCGACAGCTACAGTGGAAATCGAAAGAAGGAAGATGAGGGAACTGAGTCGAATGAGAGAGAAACTAACTGATCAAATCGACGTCCCTCGAAGATTTATGAAGGGTTCCAAAGAATCTGGGCCGTTGGATCGAAAAATCGACGGCTCAGATCAATTTAACAAACCTCCACAGCCGTAGACAGTCGACTGATGAACAATCTTCAATCGACTAGAAGAAAAGATAGAAATAATTTTGGGTTGACAAACAGTCGACTGTTGAGTAAGTCACAGTCGCCTGTTAGAGAGACAGTCGACTGTAACTAACTCATCAGTCGACTAACAGAGAATCAAAAATATGATGATAAAAACAGAGACCTCTGAAGATTTGGACAGGCGCTTGATGATCAAATTACAGTCGCCTGTCACAGGGATAGTCGACTGAAAAATCTTCATCAGTCGCCTGTGCGAAAAATACAGTCTGTTGTTGGATAAAATAGAGTTGGGCAGACGACTGTCGAAGGAATGACAGTCGTCTGTCCTGGTCCAGAAATGCACAGTGAGGTTAAAATCCAGAGGATAGAGACAACTCACCCTAGGACCTATACTCTAACACAAATCTAATCATGAAATCATAATCAAAATATTATATATTCGCGTATAAATCTCGTAAATCAATCCAAACAATCGAAATCATCAAAATCTCAAATACATCTCTTAAAACAAATATATGAGAAACATATAATTTATCAAAAGAATAGAAGCAAAATGATGATATGAGTTCAAGTATGATATGTCATGAAAGTAGGAACTCCTATATTTCAGATTCACCCATAATCCCTAATTCTCCACGCAACCTCGCAAAATGAATCTTCTTTAAGAGGTTTAATAAAGATGTCGATAATTTGTTTTTGGGTTTCAATGTACTCTAAGATGATGTCTGTTGCGAGGTAAGATCTGCGTACAACGAATTTGTAGGGAACCAAAGGCACGGTGGCTTAGAGTTGGATGAGGAGTAGGTAGGCCTTTTACAGGCAGTGAGGGGGTTGAGAGGTTGGGCGCCCTTCGTAGGTCGATCTCTGGAATGATCCTACGAGTCTGCCGGTGGCTCATCGTTCACCATGAGTAAGACACTGATTGCACATTGCTTGGAAGGAGACGACCTGCGCACTGAGCAGCTCGTCAGAAAGGTCGGGTTGGGTTCCAACCCATAGCCTCTCTGATGCCTAAGTTAGTATTAGGGCTTAGAAAAGGGGGCTAGACACGTAGGTCGAGCTAAGAGCAGGTCGACCTAGCGTGGCGAGCTATAGTGGAAGAACAAAGATGTGGATGACAATTGCTCTTTTGTGTGAGAGTAAGAGTTTGAGAATTAATTTACCAACCCTTCTCTCGATGGAGGTGAAGGGGTATTTATAGCTGATAGAGGCGGTTAGGTGGGGCTGATTTGGCATGTTGAGCTGGCACATCAGACTGCGAAAGCTTCGACCGAGGATGTCAGAGCCGTGCGTGTCAGCCATGCTTTTGTCAGCCGGCGCAACAGCCAGGAGTGCTTTGTCAGAGAGTGTTAGAACCGAAAGCACCTAACGGTCAGGGGGCACAGCAGCCAGAGGGTGCTTTGGCAGGCTGTCGAGCGGCGGAAGTGTCAGTGGCGTCCTTGTACAAGGTTAGTTGTCATGTCCGATGAGCCAAAGGATCGTCGAGGCGCGTCCGTGGTGCGGGACCGCACCTGAATCACTTGGTCGACCTCGGTAGATGATGGGCGACCTAGTTGTTTGCCTGGCAAGCTTGGAGGGAAGCGGCGCCCAACTGGCGAGGTTCGAGGCAAAGTGCGCCCTTTCCATTAGTCGAGGCAAACTTCAGGGTTGATAGGTGACCCGCGTGCTAAGGGGGGATCAAGCGATCAGTCGACGAGGTTAGGACGAAGAGCGCCCAACCTCTCAACCCCCTCACTACCTATAAAAGGCCTACCTACTCCTCATCCAACTATAAACCACTGTGCCCTTGGTTCCCCTCAATACAAATTCATTGTATGCAGATCTTACCCTGCAACAATTGGCGTTGTCTGTGGGAACGAAGGGTCACACCCATGTCTAATCCATACCCATCAACCGAAGTCCCGACCGTGGCAAAGCCCACATGGCCCACATGGAGGGGGAGTCACAATCTCACCACAGGACTCCCTCAAGGGGCCCACCCCTCGATGGGATGGCTGAGACCGTTCAGGCCTCGGTCCGTGCTCTCCAGCAAAGCTTCGAGGCCTTCACCAAGATGATGAAGGACTTCGAGGCGGTCAGAGATGAGGCACAACTAGGTCCCTCTGAGCCCCCGAACTTGAGGCGAAATCTTCGACCTCAGTTTGAAGAAGAAGCGGGGCGAAGAGGGCTCGTCGAGGAGATAGCTGCCCAGCAAAAGCTCCTCAACAAGGAAATGGAGGCCGCGCAGTAGCAGAGATGCAACAATATCCTTCTTAGCTACATGATCATTAATAAAATGGTGTCTCACTTCTATGTGTTTAGTACGGGAGTGATGTACCAGATTCTTGGAGAGACAAATAGCACTTTGGTTATCAACCATAATAGGGCAAGTATCACAATTGACACCATAGTCCTTAAGAGTGTGTCTCGTTTAAAGAACTTGTGCACATACAAGACCCACGGTAATATATTCTGCTTCAGTTGTGGACAAAGATACCGAGTTCTGTTTCTAGGAAAACCAAGAAACTAGTGAATTTCCTAGAAAATGGCAAGTGCCACTAATACTTTTCCTATCGGATTTGCATCCGACAAAGTCGGCATCACTATATGAGATTAACTCATATGTTCTAGACTTCGGATAAAGTAACTCATAATCTAGTGAATGATTGAGGTAACGAAAAATTCGTTTAACTGCAATGAAGTGTGACTCCTTAGGTCTAGCTTGATATCTAGCACACAGGCGTACGGAAAACATGATATCAGGAATACTAGCAATTAAGTAAAGTAAGCTACAGATCATACATCGATGTAGAAGAACGTCTACATCTTTTCCGTTCTCATCCTTGTGTAGATGGGTTGTCGTACTCATGGGGGTCCTTTTGCTTGAAGACGATTTCATCCCGAATCGCTTGATAAGCTCCCCGGTGTACTTGGTTTGATGTATGAAAGTCACATCCTTCATTTACCGAATTTGTAGTCCAAGGAAGTAGTTGAGCTCACCCATATGGCTCATCTCGAATTCATCCTTCATAGACTTAGAAAATTCTTGGCAAAGATTAAAGTTAGTAGAACCAAATATAATATCGTCTATATAAACTTGAATTAATAGGATGTCATTTTCATAATCCTTACTAACAAGTGTTGAGTCAACTTCACCCATTTTAAAACCTAAATCTAAAAGGAAGGTTTTGAGTCGATCATACCAAGCTCTATGAGCTTATCTCAACCCATGTAACTATTTCTTAAGTTTGAAAACATGGTTTGAAAATTTTTTATGAATAAAATCGGGTGGTTGAGAAACATAAACTTCTTCATTAACGATGCCATTTAAAAATGCACTTTTAACATCCATTTGAAATAATTTAAAATTCTTATGAGATGCAAAAGATAAAAGAAATCTAATAGCTTCTAATCTAGCTACGGGGGCAAAAGATTCTTCGAAATCAATACCTTCTTCTTGTTGGTAGCCTTAAGCTACTAACCTTACTTTGTTCCTTGTGATGACCACGTTCTCATCGGTCTTGTTCTTGAAGATCCACTTGGTCCCAATCACTTGGTGACCACTTGGAAGAGGAACAAGCTCCCAAACTTCATTTCTCTCAAATTGCATGAGTTCTTCTTCCATTGCCACTATCCAAGAGCTATCTTCACAAGCCTCTTGGATGTTCTTTGGCTCAATGGTAGAGACGAATGCACAGTGAGAGAATTATTCAATTCTTGACCTCGTTCGAACACCCACACCAATATCTCCAATAATTTGGTCATGGAGGTGATTACGAACGGTTGGGTAAGCTTTGGAAATCCATGTATCACTTGGAACATCTTCAACAATCTCATTAGTAGTGTTAGTCTCAATAATAGAATCATTAATCTTGACATTACTAAGAGAATCACATATAGCATCTACACTATCATCAGCAATACGAGGAAAATCAAAATCTTCATGAAATGATACGTGTAGTGATTCCTCGATCGTTGAAGAGGTTTTGGTGTATATCTGGTAGGCTTTGCTATGTGTGGAATATCTAACAAAAATTCCTTCATCAGATCTTGGCTCAAATTTGTCTAAGTTACCAAAGGTGTTCTTGATAAAACATTTTGAACCAAAAACACGAAAAATATTTAACTTGTGGCTTTTTGTCATAAAACAACTCAAAACATGTTTTGTTCGTTCGGGGTCTCACTAGGATCCTATTAAGCACATTGCATGTTGTGTGCATCGCATCTGCCCAAAATTGTAGTCCAAGATGACTATCATGGATCATGGTACGGGCACACTCAATTAGAGTCTTATTCTTTCTCTCTGCAACACCATTTTGTGGTGGTGCATGAGGAAAAGAAAATTTGTGAGTTATCTCGATGTCATCACAAAACTTTGTAAAAAGCTCATTCTCAAATTCTCCTCCATAATCACTACGAATAGTGATAATGGTGGATCCTAAGAAATTTTGAATCTTCTTTGCAAATTTGGTAAACTCTTCAAAGGCTTCATTCTTATTGGTTAAAAATGAAACCCAAGTAAATCTAGAGAAGTCGTCAACGACAACTAATCCATAATGAGCATTACCTAAAGAGACGGTTCTAGTTGGCCCAAACAAATCTAGATGAAATAATTCTGGTGGCCTCTTAGAAGTTATGCCTTCTAAGTTTGAAAGATGATTTACTAAGTTTACCTCTTTGACACGAATCACAAAAGTTTTCTTACTAAAAGCAATTTTTGGAAAACCTTTGATAAAATCATGCTTAGCTGACTTATATAAGTGCTTAAAATGAACATGACCAAAATGGCGTTGCCATAATAGTTGTTCATTTGTATTAGAAACTAAGAAATGTTCTACGGTTTTAGGCAAGCTCAAATAATAAATATTTTTACGCCTAATACCGGTAAATAAAACATGTGAATCAAAATCAACAATTTTACACATACCTCTCCAAGGTTAACCTTGTAACCTTTGTCACAAAGTTGACTAATGGAGATAAGGTTATGACATAAACCACTAACTAAATAAACATTTGTAATAAGTGGTTTGGAGGGATTGCCGACTATACCTGCTCCAATGATGGTTTCCTTTTGGTTACCTCCAAAAGTGAACGTTGCACCATCCTTGATGCTAATCACTTCGGAGAGCAATGAGTGATCTCATGTCATGTGTTTGGAGCAACCACTGTCGAGTATCCATCCTTTCCTTTTAGAGCTAATTTGACCTTTAATGCTCTCTTTCTTTTTCTTGGGTACTGACATAGTATACCATAAGCTCATGGTACCCAATTTTTATTGGGTCCAATGGGATTAGCCCTTTGGAAGCCAAGTCCAAGTGGACTTCCGCTTCCCAATACAGTTACCACTATTTATTACTTCATTAAAGTAGGAACCAACATAAGCATTCCTATCATTTAAACTAGTGTTCTTAGGACCCCAAATAGTGTAAGTTTTGGGAGTCCTTTTCCTAGTTGCATGCACAGTTGATTGGTTTCTATGTGGTGCATGCTTCATAGGAACATGAGTTCTAGCATAAGAATATGGAGGTGGATATGCATTAGACATATGTGGGCTGTATGCAAACTTGGGAACATGCATGTTGTATGAAACATATGGAGCATGCATGACATGAGGTGGATGTGTATACATGGTAGAATGATGCGTATGAGCATATAATTGTAGGAGCACGTGCATGAGTATTTCTCATGTGTGGATTTGCATGTGTCCGTGGATGTGGAACATAAAATGTGTCATGCGTGTCCACTTGTGAAGTAGGAGATTTCCTATGTTTATGAAGGTTGGTGTACATGTAAGCATGGCCTCTCTTTTGGTTTTCACCCTTAGTGGGGTTCTTGCCTTGTGAAGTGGTGAATTTCTTGGTAGGTTTGTTACCAATAGTGTTTTTGAAACCACTCGTGGACGCACCAGAGGATGACCTCACAAAATATATAGTAGCACCACTATAGGAGGTGCGAGCATTGGATACATTCGCTTCCACGTAACCAAGTCCGACACGATGTGTGGCCGGAAATTGGTTTACGAGCAAATTATCCAATTGTCCTTTCCCTTTGTTAAATCTTATAACTCGGGAGGACATGCGCTTATATTTCTCCTTAAGAGACGAAATATTGGTATCCAAGGTGGACACTCGTGCTTTGAGCTCGTGCACTTGGGTTTTAAGAGAATCATTCTCTAAACCCAATTGTGTGTTTTGTGAAGCTAGATCACTATTATCCTTAGGATACGTTTGATCTAGTTGAGATTTGAGGGTAGCCACCTCATCTCTTAATATGACATTTTGAGAAGCCAAATTTGCTTTCTCAAGTGTTAATGTTGTAATGCCCTACGAACCTACTGCACAAGTACTAGAGGGAGGGTGAATAGTGCTTTAAAATAATTAAGAAGATAATTCTCAATTATCTTGCAAACTCAACCAACAATGCGGAAATGTAAATATTGACAACAAAGAAATGCAATCGCAAACAGACGATATAACGGGTTCGGATCCACCCAAGTCTCCCCGACTTGTTCCCGGTGATCCTAAGTCCCAACCACCCGGATCCCCTCCGAATACTTGAGTTAGAAAGTTCTAACTCAAATTTGCACTATGAAATACTTGTAGAAAACCTCTACAAAGTCATATCATACACAAATGAAATTGTGACTCCCACAACCCGGGATCATAAACAAACTCTCACAACCGAGAGTAAAACACTTACAATATCAAAGTAAATGAAATACGAAATTCTTACCGACAAAATCCTATGCCTTGAGTAAACTTACGATTTATGGCAAAGAGGATTTTGGGGAAGATGAAGGCACCAAACCCTAGCTCCAAGATATTGACCAGCAATGGAGGCCTAGGTGGATGTTGGTGACCTAGAATCAAGCTCTTGGCTTGGAAGGCTCACAATCAATGAATCTCTCTTTTGAAATAAGAGTGAGGGAGAGATTCAAGTGAGAAATGAAAGAGCTTTGAATGAGGATTAAATGCTTCTCTCTGATTCTCTAAAGATCAATTAATATCAGCACTTGAATGATATGAAAGCAGCACTCCAAGTATATATAGGATAGAGGAAAGAGAGAGCAAAATTCGTGGCATTTAATGCTCCAACGGCTCTATTCTGAAGCAGACTAGTCGGTCAAAGAAGGATCACTGACCGACTAGTTCATCAACTAGTCGGTCGGTGATTCAACATGAACCGACTAAGGGGTGAACAGTCAATAAAGGAAGTTCAGGGAATATATAACTAGTCGGTCCAAGAAGACTTGCCAACCGACTAATTTAACAACTAGTCGGTCGGTGAGTGTTCTTTGACCGACTAAGAGATGAAATCAAATAGTCTGAGTTCAAATACAGCTAGTCGGTTTAAGAACAACTTCTAACCGACTAGTTTCTCAACTAGTCGGTCGGTCGTTGTGCTTTGACCGACTAACCGTAAACAGTAAGTTAGGCTGAACAGTGGAAGCTCAACTAGTCGGTCTAAGAAGGATTCCTAACCGACTAGTTTCACAACTAGTCGGTCGGTGAACCTTCTTGGACCGACTAACTGTAAACAGTAAGTGAGCTAGAAATTGAGAAGGCATTCTAGTCGGTTCAAGAAGCTTTGCCGACCGACTAGATTGCCATCTAGTCGGTTGGTTCTTCTTCTTGAACCAACTAACATGCACAAGAAGCCGCGAATCGAAGCGCGAAGCTTCGGGAAAGTTCGTATGGGCTTCTAATAAGATCCTAGCTCTAAGATATGAGCGTTATAAAGATTAAAACGTAAGACCTACTCAAGGCTTAACATTCTACGAAAAGAAGCTAGAAGACTATAAATAAAACATGACGAACCGTCTTCAAAAGCTTCAATCGAATCTTCTTGACTTCAATAATGGTCCTTGAGCTTCAACGAAGCTTCAAGCACACGATCACGCGATTTGAGAAGTCTTGAGACGTCGCTTTTGATGTTCTTACAAATTTGGCGACGATCTCCATAACTGCGCTCACAAAGAGTTAGTTCACGATATTTATGTTTGTTCATCATCAAAACCAAATCCGGGGAATCGATACTCAACATTCTCCCCCTTTTTGGTGATGACAAACCAACATAAATAATAATCAAAAATAATGATTCAAATGAAATTTACTTACTCCCCCTGCATTGATGACACATTAATTCCAAAATAAATATTAATCATAAGCATCAAGCAGACGAGTAAGTATAAAATGTGAATCTATTGAAATATCGGATTTGAAATCCATTTTTATATCTTAACTCCCTCTGAATCTAACATATCAAATTAGATTCATGGTAAATTGCTTTAAATTATCATTTAGCACATCGTCATTATTAATTCTCTCCCCCTTTGGCATTAGCAAAAAGAGTGGGAGGAGAACAACGACAACAACAATGGCTTCAAATAAAAGCACGGGAGTCGTAGAATACGACCACGGTCCAAATGACACCAAAGGAAATTACGAATTAAATCAAAGCGTGCCAACGAGACCATAGTCGATAATCGAAAAATAAAATCATCAAAACTCAAATTAATTTCACAAATTGAGTTATGGAATATACTCTCCAATATCAACATTCTCGATGAATTAAGTGCATGGAAAACAATTCTATGTTTTCATAGAAATAATTTCTATTAATTCAAGAGTAATCGTCGATCGACGAAGTCAACATCAGAGACAAAAATATAATGTGCACAAAAGAAGTAAAAGGCAAAACGATGTATATATATATATATATATCAAACATGGATACATCAAAAGTATACATCTGCCAACATACATAAACACGATCGAATGATCGGAGCACACCATACAACATATATCACAACAGATAACGAAGTATCTCAAAACATACAGACATCCATCCAAAATACATCAAAATACATCAAAATCCAGAACCACCCAAACTATCCTACCCCACTCTCTCACAACAGGTATATCATCCAAAGTGCATAGGGAGAGTCCTCCAAACAAGCTCAGGAGGTGGAGGCAGGGTCCGCAGCAGCAGCAGGCTCTGCAGGAGGAGTGGTGGTCACTGGGTCAGCAGGAGTGTCCACAGCCGGGAGTGTTGCAGCAGGAGTGGCCTCGGGAGCGCCAGACGAAGTATCCACCGAAGGGATGGTGGCAACAGGTGTGCTCTCAGGGGCACCGACAGAAGTAGCAGCAGCAACAGACGTACCCTCTGGGGCACGAGCAGCAGATCCAATAAGCTCCTGGAGCTCATCCTCATCCATCTCTTCCTCGTCAGAAACTGACGGAGGAATCTCAATGCCCAAGTGAGAGCAGACGGGAGCAAGCATTGCCTCAGAACGAGCACAACGAGACTCCACACGTCTCAACGAATGTGCAAGCTCAGTGAGAGTAAGAGAAGGAGCAGGAGCAGCTGAAGCAGAGGCAGAAGGAGTCGTCCTCTGAACATGACGAAGTGCCGCAAGAGACTTCTTGACGGTCGTCGCATTCAGAGGGGGACCAAGAGGACGCTCAGCATCGGGAGGGAGAGGGACCTTGAAGTGACGGAAAACAAGTGTCAAAAGGCAATGGTATGGGATGTGAGCAGATTTTGTGGACTTTCGGATACACTCGAAAGAGTCCATCTTATCAAGAATAATCCTAGCCCAATTGATCTCGCTCCCCATGAAGAGAGCGTAGATCAGCTTAAGGAATGGCTGGGATGGCAAGCTCGATGAGCCGTACTTCGGAAGGAGGCACGACTTCAAGATAAGATTTAATACCCATGTGTTTGGCTTGAAGGATTTGGATGTGACGCTAATCATGGTGGGAGGGATCACATGGAACATCTCGGAGAGCATGGCCTGGTCAAGAGCAGAAATGTCATCGATAGAGATATCGGCAGGAAGAATGCCAGACGAGGAGACACCTATCAAATCCCCTAAGATTTCTACCGTGAGGACAATCGGTGTCCCCAAGACAGTCGTCTCAATGGAACGGGTCTCGTCATACTGACCGTGAACACGGTTCGCATAGAATAGCTTGACTAGACGGGGGTACGGGTGTGGATTCGCCTTAGGGTCATAGCGAAGATAATCAATGAGGCCGCTATGAGAAAGAAGATCGGCGAGGTGAGGGAAATTGGAGAACTGAACGAAGTGCTCCAATAACAGCGGACAGTGCTCGATACGATTGTATGCCGCGAGACACAACGGGTCATCGCGACATAACAATATATCGACACCGCCAACTGGCATGGGAGCCTTCCCCTTAGGCTGACGAGTGCTAGAACGGGGTGGAGTAGGAGCCCTAGCGGTTGACGTGCCCCCGGTTTGCGAGCCGCAAATGGCCGGGGGACCCGGTGGAGGTTTAGATATTTGTAACCGCAAGCGCACGGTGTTGTAGTGTGGCTTGGGGGTCGAACACAGGGAGGCGAGGATGTGCTTGTGTCAAAGAGGATCAAAATCACCCCATGGGCGAGCTAGCCCGGATCAATTGAGGGTTTGTCACGGTAAAAGAATGCAAGGTATAGACAATATGAAGGAAAAAACCCCGGGACTCTGGTTTCGACCCCAACAAGCGACTCTCGCCGATACGGCCTACGGGTAGGATGGCGATCGGAATTAGGGTCTAATGGTGAGACGTTGCCTCTAAAATTGGTACCGGCATCCCATGGGCCCGATATTCCGGTCGGTGCCCAGGATGATACGCCGGACTTCCCGGGTTCGATCAGTGGGCACTCCCGTGTCCATTAACACTGATCGACTCCGGAAGCACTAAGCTCACAATGATAACTCCCGACGTCTCATCCTGCCGCTCCCGCGCGCTAGGATTCGGCGTCTACGCTAAAGGCGTGAGCTATGGCTAGGGAGTCAACCGCCAAGTTTATTCCCCCTTGGCACAACGGTCAAAGGCGGTCTTTTTCCCGCCAATGACAATAAAACACCCCGCGTAACCGTTAGATTCCTAATCCCTATCGATTTCCTAACCCTATGGACGCATCGGGAAGAGCCCCCGAAGGGGTTTCCGCCAAAATCCCGGATTAGGGAACTACTCACAAATATTCATAAAAAAGCGATCTAAATGAAAATGGACCGTCAAAATCATAATCAGACAATAGAAATGCAATGGTAGTAAAGCAATTAAGATAATACTAAAGTTTTACAAAGATCCGAAAACTTACAAAAACTGGGAAATTACAGCCGTCACAAAATGAAGAAAACAGTAAAAATAACCAACTCCCGAATCTGGGAAACCTAGGGTTCTATATATAGAAAACGACATCACCCGATCGGTTGACAAGTCAACCGGTCGGGTGAGCCGCTCCACAAAATCACAGCGCAATGCGGGGGTTTCACCCGGTCAGTATGAACCGGTCGGTTGGAACTTGGTGCGGTCGGTTGGATCTTGGTGCCGACCGGTTGGATCTTGGTGCGGACCGGGTGAGGAGACCGGTTGGAGCTTCGAGTCTTGGCTGTTGAAATTCAGCTACAGGTGAACCGATCGGGTGAAGGTCACCCGATCGGTTGGAAATCAGCTTCGAATTTCCAGAGACTTTGAGCTTTTGACCCGGTCACTGAACTAACCGGGTGACTTCTCGTGAGCTCCAAGCTGCGTCTGGGTGGTGCACGCGTGCATCACCCGATCGGTTGGAGATTACCAACCGACCGAGTGAGGGGCTGAAAGATGCAATCTTCGTCGTTTGACCCCCTGGATCACGCGTGACTCCTCCTGTTGCTCCGGGGACACATGATATCATCGTTTTATGCCCCAAATACCAGTAAACTCCTGCAAAACACGGAAAACACGGAAAAGTGAAAGAAAACAAGAAAACACGAGAAAACGAATAAAAGACGGCGGTAAAATACGGAAAAACAAGGAAGAAAACGTGCGTAAATATATGAAATATAAACGCACGTCAAAATCCCCCAAGCTGAATTTTTCCTCGTCCTCGAGGGAGACGAGTGAGAGTAGGAGCTCGGAGGGGAAAAATAGAGAGAAAGAGAGAAAAAGAAAACTCTATATCCTAGATCGCCCGTCAGGGCCAACAAAATCAAAAACGACACACCAAGCAAGCAAACGCCAAATCACATCACTAAACCAAGGAGTACGAGTCCAGACAAGTGCCGTGGGCTCACGCGGTGAAGCGCGAGTGAGTGTGGTCGTGCGCTAGCAGACGGTGTCACTATCTACGATGTGCAATAAAGCTCGATATACACAAATCCAGGAAATGACCCAACTATCGATTCGAATTGAATAAAGCGGTGAATATATAGTTCAAGCATGCATGAGAATAGAGAGAGAATCGAAACATATCATGCGCCAGGGACTCCACAACTAGGGTTTTGGAAATCACCACACTAAAGCCTAGATAATAGCTAAAAAGTTCCTAAGCCAAGTGTTTTCGAAAACGATGGGGGTTGAGATGATGTGGAGTAGATCACTCGGTGCAAATTCTCGCCTTCCCTTTATTCTCGGCAAGTAGGAAAATATTCACACGGGAATTTTTTTTGGTTTTTGGCATTTGTATTTTTTTGGCTTTTTGGCTATACAAAATTTTTCTTTCTTTTCTTTTCTCTTCTTTTTGGGTTTTTCTTTTCTTTTCTCCTTTTTTGGATTTTTTTGGATATTGGGGTATATACATGTGTACTCTCCCAAGTGGAAGAACGGTACACGACGAGGGGATTTGCACCAAGTAAAACAAAAAAGAAATCGGAATCTAAACACTTGGGCAAAGGAAACTATTCTCGCCAATTAGAGCATGGGCTAAATGGGTTATCCTAGTCCTTAATTGTGGAATCCTGACACACGCGAAATGAAGCGTACGATATATATAGCATGCAGAAGAAGCAGACAATAGAAATAAGTACCGCATATTCATATCGAAACATGATAATCTAGGGGTCATTCCTGGACAGGTATATAAAATGAATCACAAAGTAGAAGCACACCACACGGCTAGGCACGACACACGGCTCACAAAAAAGCTAAGTGGACCCACGATGCGTGAAATGCAGGGGACTCGATATCCTAGGGTTAGTGAGTGTGATTATCGATGCCATGCTAGGTGTGTGTGATTTTGTGACAATTC
This sequence comes from Scilla litardierei, assembly GCA_030789695.1. Classification (NCBI taxonomy): domain Eukaryota; kingdom Viridiplantae; phylum Streptophyta; class Magnoliopsida; order Asparagales; family Asparagaceae; genus Scilla; species Scilla litardierei. Next base: position 7,944,083 of record CM061137.1, on the reverse strand, counting down.
ATCATAGGGTTCATCTCTAGGATAAAGAGATAAAAATAAGAAAAGAAAAATTAAAAACACGATGAAAACGACACAAAAACGAAAAAGAAAGACTCAAATGGCGCACAAAGTGCGACTCCCCCAAGCTGAAGCTTGCATTGCCCTCAATGCAATAAGAGTGAGTACGGGAGGGCAATGAAAATGGGGGGGAATACGCACCGACACAAAAAGAAATGAAAAACGAGGAAAACACAGATACGAAACTGAAAATAAAGAAAAATCAAAATCAAACCACACGACACGAAAATAGAAAAAGAAAGAAGGAAAATGAACAAACTAGACAACACGACACGACACGACACGACAAAGAGTAAAACAAGCATACACACACAAAGAAAATAAAACACGACCACACAGCAAAACAGACTTCCCCCAAGCTAGTCACGACAATGCTAGCAATAAGATAAGATCGTGAAAGTGCAGAAATAGGCAAGGGGGATGTCAAAAGAAACAAAGTGAAATCAAAAATCAGGAGAAGGCGAGTCCTCGCCCTCCTCGGAAGAGTGAGGGAATGGGTGGGTGGGGGAGACTGGGGGTGTGCGGAGAAGTGGAGAAAGAGGTGGAGGAATAGGTGCAGTGGTGGTGTGAATGATGGGTGGAGTGTCGGTGGTGGTGGGTGGTAGTGGACGTGCGACGATCAAGGCTGTGGTAGAAGGGATAGAAATGGGGGGAGAAGACGTGATGGTGACGGTAGTGGGTGGCGGTGGAAGAGATCTAGAGCGCACCTGCAATTTCTTGCAGTGCACATAACCAGTGACGGTGGAGGAGGGAGGTGGTGGTGGAGGGGCGAGAGAAGTGGCCGTGAGAGAAAAAGTGGGTATGGGGATGTGAGTAGATGTGGGAGGGGAGGATGATCGTCTAGGTGGAGGTGATGGGGGTGGGGATGTGTGGGAGGGTGGAGGAGAAGATCGTCGAGGTGGTGAAGGCGGTGGTGTGGGTGGTGGTGGTCCGTGGAGGTGAGTGAGGAGGCGAAGAATGGCGGCCACGTTCCTCTTAAGTGCGAGGAAGCGTGGGTGAGCGAGAAAGGAGGACGGTGATGGGTCCGAGGGGGCTGAGGACATGGCGAGATCACGGAGGGCAGCGACCTCCCTCTCTAGAGCAAGACAGGCAGAGACCTGACGGCGACCAAATGAAGTAGACTGACGCGAGGCAAAAGTGGTCCCGTCAAGTGAAGTGGAAGTAGTGCCGGCGGCAGTGATCGTGCCGGCACTGGACATAAGGCCAGAGATGGCCGCGAAAAGGTGCTCAGAGGTGATGGGGCCAGGAGCAGAAACAGTGTGACTCGGGCCAGCCCCCATATCTCCCCAGGACGCAGGAATATCATGCTCGCCTAAGTGGGCGGCAGGGGAAGGTGGTCTACGTGCGTCAGGGGGAAAGAAAGGAAGGTGCAACCCCTCAAAGAACTCAAGGTCGGGCGGAAAAGTCCAATCCGCCACGATAGCCACAGTCATGCGAGCGGGGTTGGGGAGAATAGTGTAGGGGCGAGGGGCGTGGCCGTAATTGAATTCGAAACGACCATCGGGGTGGGGCCTAATCATGTGAATGTGCCGTAGGACGTCAAGATCTAGATGTGATGGTCCTGCGGCAGTATGAAGATTTTGGGGGATGGGAATGTTAAACTGTGGGGAAGAAAAAATGATAGTGATAATGCCCCCACAGCAGATCTTGCCCTTCCCAGCCCTGCTAATCTCGAGAAGCTTGTAAACAAGCCAATCGCCAGCATGGACAGGGACAACCGGGGCCCTGAAACTAACTCCATCATCATCACGAACAAAGGGGAAAGTCATGGCCCAGAGAATAAAAAGATCGGGGATAGTCACGGTGCCTGACTCATCCCGCGGGAAAAATGCAGATGATATGATCCTATGGGCCAGACGAAATATGGGATGGATGATGGAGGAGGCCTTGGCCTTACCCCGGGGATAGCGACAGAGTATGGTGAGGCGGAACCAGAAATTATCGACGTCAAATTCCGAGGGATATCCGTAGTGCCGGATAGCGTCATTCCCTAGAATAGGGAAACCAAATATATCGCGGATGGTGTCCAGGTTTGTGTGAATGGTTTGGTTATGCACCCGAAAAGTGACAGTCGACCCTGACTCACAAACGAGGGAGGAAAGGAATTCTAGGGTGAGTGACGGGTAGGATACCGCAGAGGCATTAAGGAAGGCCAACCAACCTAGATTAGCAAAAAGAGTCTCGACCTCGGTGAAGACACCGAGGTCGACGAGTGATTGGGTGTGGGCAAACTTGGTTGATAAATGCCCCCGAGTGTCAAGTCTGTGGTAGAAGTCTTTCTGCTCTTGGTTCCTAATTATGTATCCATGCGGGCCCAACATGGGGTCCACAGGGGGAATGATAGGCAGGAGAGGGGTGAGTGTCAGCTCACGTGTGCGGTGAGGAGGACGTGTTTGTTTCCGTTTCTTACGAGACGGTTCCTCCTCACGCAAGATACCTTTTCCTTTATCTCTCTCTGGGCCATGTGTGTGTGGGTGATGCAAATGGGTGCAAAATACTATTAAAGTGCACACACACGAAAACCAAACAAATCAAATATTAGGGTAAAAATTGAAATTCAAGAAGTGGAGCGAAGTTACCATGTAGCAATTAGAGCTCCCCGCTTGTAGATGACCCAATGCCGTGCAATGGGAGAAGTGTGGAGCCGCTGCACTCTTTTTTTTCAGCAAAAAATTCGAAAGTGGTGGTGGGTGTTGGGAATTAGGGCTAGAAAATACGAAATAGGAGAGGGAGAGAGAGAAAGAGATGGAGAAATGCGAGGGGGAGGTGGAGAGAGAGACTAATGGAGGATTTGAGGTTGTGGGAGAGGGGTTGTTGGCAGTCGGGTGCTTGGAGGAAGAAGAAACGACGGAGAAACGGCGAGATCGGGCGAGGGTTTGTGAGCGGGTGGGTCGGGGGTATTTATAGGTTTTAAGTCGAACCGGTCGGGTGAGTTTTCACCCGATCGGTTGACATTAGGTCGAAAATTGATGCTGAAAAAACGCTACAGGCGACCCGATCGGTTGAGAACTCAACCGATCGGTTCGCCGCTCCACACATTTTCCCAAGAACTCAGAGTTTCTCACCCGGGACCTCAACCGGTCTCGCATTTTGCTACCCGGTCGGTTGACGAATTCTGAAATTTTCCCGAGAGTTCCCCCATGTCACCCGGTCTGCTCACCCGGTCTCATCATTCTCCACCCGGTCGGTTCATTCAGTCACTGATACGGCTGTTAGCTGATACATCCCAACCGATCGGGTGAGTTATCACCCGATCGGTTGGGGTCTTGTTTTCTGCAAAAACCCAAAAATATCCTAAGTTTCACGACGGAAGTTGCTGCGGCTGGATTTATTTATAAAAATAGATAAAATAAAGTTGAGAAAAAGTCCTAGAAACGGAAGTAAAAGTTTAGAACATGGGTTGCCTCCCATGAAGCGCTTTTGTTTAACGTCGTTTAGCTCGACGCCCATTGACGATGTTCATGGTGGGCGATACGGGTGATGCCCAAAATCTGGCATCTCTTCAACTCCAGAGCTTGTGGCTATTGGTGTAGTCGGCGGATGTAAAAAGATTTGCTCAACTACCCTCCCTCTGTCTACAGGATCCGGGGGCTTCTCCTTCAAATTGGCGTCTACTGCCATCTTTTTCAGGATCCGGACCTCGTCACCGGTGAGTTCCATTGGTTCTTTCCCTTTTCTCCTCGTAGGAGGAGACTTAGGAAATCCGGGAGGGATCACATGTCACGAGACTGCCTCCTTAGCAACTTCATTCTTAGGGGAGCCAACTTGCTCTCCAAGGTTCCCCAAGCTATCGGGGGGATTCCTCGAAAGCACTTCCCAGGCACTCGTTTCAACAGCTCTATCTTCTTAATTCTCCAGCACATTGATACGAGGATCGTCCGGGGGGTTTGGATACTTCATCGACAAGCCTAAGTCAAATTCGACTCTTTCTTGGCCCACATTCAGGGAAAGCTTCCCATTCTTTACGTCTATTAAAACTCCGGCGGTTGCCATAAAGGGCCGTCCAAGGATGATAGGGGTATGCTTGTCTTCCGGCATGTCCATTACCACAAAATCAACCGGTACATGTACTCCTTTCACATCGACGGGGAGGTCATCCACTATTCCCACCGGATACTTGACCGAACGGTCAGCAAGTTGTAATGTCATGCCGGTGGGCTCTAAGTCTCCCATCCCTATTCTCTTGTACAATGATAGGGTCATTAAGCTGACGCTCGCACCAAGATCAACGAGCGCCCTCTGGATTTGCACTTCCCCAATAGAGCAAGGGATGGAGAAACTTCCGGGGTCCTTGAGCTTGGGCGGATTTGCACGCTGAATGAGTGCACTGCACTCCGCCGTTAACACGACCTTTTCTTTTCTAAATCCCAGTGTCACCAAGTCTTTCAAGAATTTTGCATAGGAGGGGATCGTCTCTATGGCCTCGAGGAAGGGGATTTGAAGGCTTAAATCCTGGACCATGGCAAAAAATTTGCCATACTTCTCGTCGATTTTCGCTTGGGCCAAACATTGTGGAAAGGGCACAACGGGCTTGAAAACCTTCAAATTCCCTTCTTCTTTCTTCTTCTCTTCTTCGGGGGTTCCCTCCGGAGCCACAATTTTTGGTGACGGGGTACCGTCGTCATCAGCTTTTTCAATTGGCCGCTCAACGGCCAGTGGTGCTTCTGGTTCCCTGGGTGGCACTCTAGTAGGAATTTGTGTCCCGCTCCTCAAGACTATGGCGGACACGTTCTAATGCTCATGTGTGAGTGCCAAGGTCCGATTTACCCCCTTAGGGTTCACCTCAGGCTGTGGCAGTAATAAATTCTGTGGTCTTTGCAGGTTCGCCACTTGTAACCCCAGCTGGGTCACCTGATCGGTGAGCACTCTTTGTCCCATCTCCAGCTTCAGAGTGATCTTCTCCTGGTTGGCTATGTATTGAGCCAAGAGGGACTCAACCGGAGAAATGGCCCTCTGCTGGCCGTATTGCTGCTGGGTGGGCTGCTGATTCCTAGGGGCATATTGTTGATACTGTGGTGGTGGTTGCTGCTGCTAAAATTGCTGCTGCTGGAACTGCTGTTGGGGCCTAGCCGGCTGATAAGTCTGCTGTTGTTGTTGTGCCGGCTGTTGGTAAGGCGCTCGGTAACTTAGGTTCGGATGATTCCGGTTGTTTGGAGAGTAGGCCAAATTTGAGTTGGTTCGTGGTGGAAATGGCGCATTCCCCGTAGGATTGTAAAACAATGCGCTCGCCTGATCCAACGGTGGTGAGATGTCACCACCGTCGAACTCTCCAAAAACTTCAGATTCTACCGCAGCAATCTGTTGTGAACCGGCGCCACCGGCGCCTACCATCAATGCGGAGATCTGGGTTGACAGCAAGTCAAACTTGCTTGACAATTTGTCGACGTCTTCCATGTTGGATATGGAAGACGTTTGTACACCCTTGTGGGGGATGTACGAGGGAATACGGACCTCGAACGTCGCGTACACGAAGTCGTGTACAAAGGGAATCTGTTCCCTTGCGGAGAGGATCTCTGGATGAGTTGGAAAGTCGCATTATATATGCATAAGTGCATGCGACATATGGCTAATAAAGGGGGAATATCTTAAGCTTATGTTGTACCATGCATATGGTACAACTTAAGCTTATAATGTGCCATGTATCATGGTACACCTTAATTAAGTTGTTCCAAAGGAACAACTTACCCTAAAATAACTACCTTGGGGGCTATAAATAAAACCCAAGGGTAAGCCATTTCTAACACCATTTGCATGAAATTCATGCATGCATCTTCTTCATAGCGAAGCTCTGCAGAAATATTTCCTCTCCCTCCTTCCAAGTTCTTAATCTAAAATAGAGATTTAGATTGTGGATTAGTAGCCTTACTCCGTTAGTGAGAAGACTCGATCCGTCGTGGCGAATCCGAAGGCAAAGTTCCGAGACTATCGTTCCGCATACGCAAGCGTAAGTCTCCACTTTAATTATCGATCCTAACTTTGTTTTGGACAGGATCCTACATTCCACTCTATGGATGCCCCCAGACCTTGGTGTGGCTCTCTCGTCACACCATCGTTCATTGTTGGATGCCATATTTTCCAAAATTTGCCCGGCATCTTCTTCGCTTCTTGACATGAAGGACCCTCCAGCCGCGGCATCCATGGAAGATTTTAAATCGTCCCTCAACCCATTATAAAACAGATTTATGATCTGCCACTTGGGGAGCTCATGGTGGGGACATCTTCTCTGCATCTCCTTGTATCTTGTCCAAGCCTCATGCAAGGACTCGTGGCTGGCCTGGGAGAAGGAGGAGATCTCACTCCTCAGCTTCATGGTCTTCCCCGGGGGAAAGAACTTCTTCAGGAAAGCATTTGAGAGCTTCTCCCAGGTGTTGAATGTATTCGGGTCCTTCCCCCTAAGCCACAGCTTGGCTTTATCTCGCAAGGAGAAGGGGAACAGCTTCAGTCAAATCGCCTCAGTTGTGACACCGTTAATCCGGAAGGTGTCACATTTCTTCAAGAAGGAGTCTAGATGCTCGATCGGGCTCTCCATGGGTGCACCTGAAAATTGATCATGCTGGATCCATGTCACCAAAGATGGCTTAAGCTCGAAGCTTTGAGCCGTAATAACTGGAGGACGGATGGCGGAGGTGGACTCGACAGATGGCATCGAGTACTCCAGCAGGGATTTGTGAGGCGGGGTGTTCTCCCCCATGGCTTCATGATCCTCTCTTCTTCGCTTCTCGACGGCCAAACGCCTAAGGGTGGCGTTTATCTCTGGATTGACGGGGATCAAGTCGTCGAGACTTCTTGAACTCCTGCACATGAAAAACAACAAACACCCGTGAAGCGACAAGTGGGAAAGAAACAGATAAGATAAGAAATAAAAATAAAAATAAAAATAAAAATAAGAAAATAAAAAGGAAAAAGATGAATGCGAAAATTATCGCGAGGTAGGGATAAGAGCTAGACACTAGGGTTCATGAGATCCTAAAATAACAAGCACGTTGCCTCCCCGGCAACAGCGCCATAAACTTGACGTGCCCCCGGTTTGCGAGCCGCAAATGGCCGGGGACCCGGTGGAGGTTTAGATATTTGTAACCGCAAGCGCACGGTGTTGTAGTGTGGCTTGGGGGTCGAACACAGGGAGGCGAGGATGTGCTTGTGTCAAAGAGGATCAAAATCACCCCATGGGCGAGCTAGCCCGGATCAATTGAGGGTTTGTCACGGTAAAAGAATGCAAGGTATAGACAATATGAAGGAAAAAACCCCGGGACTCTGGTTTCGACCCCAACAAGCGACTCTCGCCGATACGGCCTACGGGTAGGATGGCGATCGGAATTAGGGTCTAATGGTGAGACGTTGCCTCTAAAAGTGGTACCGGCATCCCATGGGCCCGATATTCTGGTCGGTGCCCAGGATGATACGTCGGACTTCCCGGGTTCGATCAGTGGGCACTCCCGTGTCCATTAACACTGATCGACTCCAGGAGCACTAAGCTCGCAACGATAACTCCCGACGTCTCATCCTGCCGCTCCCGCGCGCTAGGATTCGGCGTCTACGCTAAAGGCGTGAGCTATGGCTAGGGAGTCAACCGTCAAGTTTATTCCCCCTTGGCCCAACGGTCAAAGGCGGTCTTTTTCCCGTCGATGACAATAAAACACCCCGAGTAACCGTTAGATTCCTAATCCCTATCGATTTCCTAACCCTATGGACGCATCGGGAAGAGCCCCCGAAGGGGTTTCCGCCAAAATCCCGGATTAGGGAACTACTCACAAATATTCATAAAAAAGCGACCTAAATGAAAATGGACCGTCAAAATCATAATCAGACAATAGAAATGCAATGGTAGTAAAGCAATTAAGATAACACTAAAGTTTTACAAAGATCCGAAAACTTACAAAAACAGGGAAATTACAGCCGTCACAAAATGAAGAAAACAGTAAAAAATAACCAACTCCCGAATCTGGGAAACCTAGGGTTCTATATATAGAAAACGACATCACCCGATCGGTTGGCAAGTCAACCGGTTGGGTGGGCCGCTCCACAAAATCACAGCGCAATGCGGGGGTTTCACCCGGTCAGTATGAACCGGTCGGTTGGAACTTGGTGCGGTCGATTGGATCTTGGTACGGACCGGGTGAGGAGACCGGTTGGAGCTTCGAGTCTTGGCTGTTGAAATTCAGCTACAGGTGAACCGATCGGGTGAAGGTCACCCGATCGGTTGGAAATCAGCTTCGAATTTCCAGAGACTTTGAGCTTTTGACCCGGTCACTGAACCGACCGGGTGACTTCTCGTGAGCTCCAAGCTGCGCCCGGGTGGTGCACGCGTGCATCACCCGATCGGTTGGAGATGACCAATCGACCGGGTGAGGGGATCTTCGTCGTTTGACCCCCTGGATCACGCGTGACTCCTCCCGTTGCTCCGGGGACACATGATATCATCGTTTTATGCCCCCAAATGCCAGTAAACTCCTGCAAAATACGGAAAACACGGAAAAGTGAAAGAAAACAAGAAAACACAAGAAAACACGAGAAAACGAATAAAAGACGACGGTAAAATACGGAAAAACACGGAAGAAAACGTGCGTAAATATATGAAACATAAACGCACGTCAGCGGTATGCTCGGACTCCGGAATATATTCCGTGTCGGAATCAGAGTCAGCTGGATGAGTGGGTGCACGGAATGAAGCTGGCTTGGTCTTGGGCTGAGATTGGGCTCTAGGCTTCGCTATCGCAGTCCTCTTCTTCTTAAGAGGAGGCGAAGAAGACGATGGATGGGTCGTTTTTGATCTGCGTTTGGGTTGCGGGGGGTCCGTAGGAGGCGACTCTACAGTCATGGGTGACGGACTAGATGGACGGATGGGTATTTGTGTCTTTGCCATAATCGTGACGAGACACCGCAATCAACGCACGAAATCGAAGAACAGAAACCCTAGAACAACCCTAGGCCGAACTGAAAATTGAATGAAACCTTAACCCTAGAAGCTGAGATCAAACCCTAAAGAAGATAGGAGAGTGGGAGCTTTACCCGAGGAGGAAGATGGAAGAGATCCAAGGCCGGAGATGGTCGAAAAACGGCCGGAATCGACGGTCAGACAGCGGAGGGAGAGAGGAAGTTGAAAGGATTTTGGCTGAGGGAGAATTTCGCACCGACTAGAAAGAGAATTAGTCGGTTCAGAGAGAGTTTAAGTCGACCGGAATGCGAAAAGACCAAAGCAGCCCCTGAGCATTTAGTCGGTCACAGTTCAAGCGCTGACCGACTAGATGACCATCTAGTCGGTCGGCCAATGAGCTTGAACTGACTAAGTGCAAACAGTAACTGAGGCCAAAAATTAGGCATGAGTTAGTCGGTCTGTGTTCATTCACTGACCGACTAGAATGCAATCTAGTCGGTCGGTCAATGAACATGAACCGACTAACAGAGTTCAAAAATTTGAAATTTCGAAATTTTGAGTTCTCTCCTAAGCGCACTTGGATGAAACATCGTAATACTCTCATTAATCATTATACTACCCGATAAAACATCGAAAATCTTAAATACAACGTTCATGAATAATTCGAGCGAAAATTCCGAAAATTCAACCAAAAATCCAGAAAATTTCAATTAATCTAGCATGAGCATATATAAAGAAATTTAATAGCATGCAACATTATTGAACAAAATATGAATCCTAAATCTCGGATTCACCCATAATCCCCAATTCTCGACGTAACCGCACAAAGGAGTCTTCCTTGAGTGGTTTCGTGAAAATATCGACGATTTGCTTCTGGGTTTCAATGTACACTAATATGATGTCCTTTTTAGCAACATGATCATCTAAGAAATGGTGACGGACATCTATGTGTTTAGAACGGGAATGGTGTACCAGATTCTTAGAGAGACATATTGCACTTTGGTTGTCCACCATGATAGGACAAGTATCACAGTTTATACCAAAGTCTTTAAGAGTGTGTCTCATCCAAAGAACCTAAGCACACGTGGCACCGGCGGCAATATATTCCGCCTCGGTGGTTGAAAGTGATACGGAATTCTGCTTCTTGGAAAACCAAGAGACAAGAGAATTTCATATAAAATGGCAAGTGCCACTAGTACTTTTCCTGTCGGATTTGCATCCCGCATAATCTGCGTCACTATATGAGATTAACTCATATGTGCTAGACTTTGGATAAAGTAATCCAAATTCAAGTGTGTAACTTAAATAACGGAAAATATGTTTTACCGCTACTAAGTGAGATTCCTTAGGTTGAGACTGATAACGAGCACATACACATACGTCAAACATAATATCGGGCCTACTTGCGGTAAGATATAGTAAACTACCTATCATACCTCGATATAGACGAATGTCTACATCTTTGCCGCACGTATCTTTATCAAGATGTGTAGTCATGCTCATTGGAGTCTTCTTCCCGGAGGCATTCTCCATTCCAAATCGCTTTAGCAACTCCACCGTATACTTGGTTTGGTGGATGAAGATTGCATCGTTCATTTGGTAAATTTGGAGACCAAAGAAATACTTGAGCTCACCCATATGGCTCATCTCAAATTGATCCTTCATCACATTAGAAAACTCTTCGCAAAGAGTGAAGTTAGTAGCACCGAAAATGATATCATCAACGTAAATTTGAACTAAAATTATATCATTATTCGAATACTTAACAAATAATGTAGAATCAACATTTCCCATTTTAAAACCTAAATCCAAAAGAAAATTCTTTAGACGGTCATACCAAGCTCGAGGAGCTTGTCTCAAACCGTAAAGTGCTTTCTTAAGTTTGAAAACGTGATTTGGAAATTTTTCATTTATAAAACCCGGAGGTTGAGAAACATAAACTTCCTCAACAACATCTCCGTTTAAAAACGCACTTTTTACATCCATTTGAAAGAGTTTAAAATCTTTATGGCATGCAAAAGATAACAATAATCTAATAGATTCTAATCTAGCTACCGGAGCAAAGGATTCTTCGAAATCGATACCTTCCTCTTGCCGATAGCCTTGAGCTACTAACCGAGCTTTGTTCCGGACGACGACTTGGTTTTCGTCTGTCTTGTTCTTGAAAATCCACTTCGTTCATATAACGGTGTGGTTCTTTGAAGGCAATGGAACAAGCTCCCAAACCTCATTCCTCTCGAATTGAATGAGTTCCTCCTACATGGCTAGGATCCAAGCACTATCTTCGCATGCTTCGTTAATATTCTTTGGCTCTATCGAGGATGCAAAGGCACAATGAGTGAAGTAGTTGACTTGAGATCTCGTCTTGACACTATCAAGGATATTGCCAATGACTTGCTCATGAGGATGGTCACGAACGGTATGAAGCCGTTTGGGAATTCCCTGATCACTGGAACATTCTCAAAAGATTCATTAGTAGGGTTAGTAACATTAGAATCAATAGAATTAGAATTACCAATAGAATCACATAAGACATCCATGGAGTCATCATCATTAGTAATTCTAGTAGGGACAAAACCTTCATTAAATGAAACATGAAGTGATTCCTCGATCGTTGAGGTTCGTTTGTTGTATATCCGGTAGGCTTTGCTACGGGAGGAATATCCAACAAATATCCCCTCATCGGATCTTGGATCAAATTTGTCCAAACTACCATACGTGTTTTTAATAAAACATTTTGCGCCGAAAACTTGAAAATGTTTAACTTGAGGCAATCTACCAAACAACAATTCATAACAAGTTTGTTTGGTGCCTGGCCTCAAAAGTATTCTATTAAACACATAGCAAGCGGTATGTACCGCTTCCGCCCAAAATTGATGGCCAAGTTGGCTATCATCAAGCATAGTGCGAGCACATTCCACTAGCGTCCTATTCTTTCTCTCAACAACACCATTTTGAGGAGGTGCACGAGGGAAGGAAAAGGTGTGAGTAATACCAACTTCATCACAAAAAGTTGAGAAAGACTCATTCTCAAATTCCCCTCCATGATCACTACGAATAGTGACAATGGTGCTTCCAATGAGATTTTGTACTTTCTTAACAAATATTGTGAAGTTTTCAAAAGCATCATTTTTATTACTTAAGGAAAATACCCAAGTAAATCTAGAAAAGTCATCAACGATGACAAGTCCATAACGTGCATTTCCTAATGAAGCAACTCTAGTTGGCCCAAAAAGATCTAGATGTAATAGCTCTAGAGGCCGCTTAGATGAAATGCTTTTCTTAGGTTTAAATGACGATTTTGGAAGCTTGCCTCGTTGACACGAGTCACAAAAGCTTTTCTTTTGAAAGACAAGCTTAGGGAAGCCTCTAATAGAATTTAACTTGGAAAGCTTAAAAGGTGTTCCAAAGTTCACATGACCAGAACGTCGATGCCATAAGTGTTGTTCACTTGTGTTGGCAATGAGACATTGTTCATGTGATCTTGGAAGATCTAATACATAAATATCCTTATGGCGTGTGCCGGAAAATAATAAATCATTATTATCTTTTCTTAAAATATGGCACATTCCTTTCGCAAAGCTAACTTTGTAACCTCTGTCACAAAGTTGGCTTATTGAAATAAGATTATGGTTTAATCCTTTAACAATGTAAAAATCACTTATAAGTGGTTTAGAAGGATTACCAACTTTTCCAACACCTATGATGGTTCCGCTCTCGTTGCCTCCAAAGACGACTCGGTTTCCATTTGCAATGGGCACCACTCCGGAGAGCAATTGAGCGTCACCCGTCATGTGTTTTGAACACCCGCTATCGAGTATCCAATTATTCTTGGAGCTAAATTTGGATTTGTTGCTCCGTTTCTTTTTCTTGAGTACCTAAAGATAGAAATATCATTCCAAGGTACCCAAGGTCATTGGGTCCTAAAAGATTAGACCTTTGGAAGCCAAGTCCAATTGGACTTAGACGTCCCCACATAATCATCATTATGCACTACATTCATAAAATACGAATTAATGTAAACTTGTTTTTCATTCATGCTTGTGTCCTTCGGGCTCCAAATAGTGAAGATTTTGGGAGCCCTATACCTATTGGGAGCATGCATGCGTTGTTGATTTCTACGTGATGCATGTCGTGGATAGGCATATGGCACATGATGAAATGGTGCAAGATGATAATTATTCATATGATGATGTGGGTGAACATATGCATGTGGAGGAACACGTGCGTGAGGGTGTCTCACTTGGTGTGCACATGCCCGTGGATGTGGTGCATAAAAATCATCATATGTGTGAACATGTGGAGTAGGATGTGTGTTCCTACGTGGCATGGTATTGGTGTACATATAAGCATGACCCTTCTTTGGAGGTCCACCCAAAGTGGGTTTCTTTCCAAACGAAGGTATGTACGAGGTGGAAGCACCATTGATAGATGAACTATCAATAGAGTGTTTGCTACCACTCGTTGAGGCATCGGAAGTTGGCCTAACAAAGGTAGTGGACGACTTGGATGAATCTCCCATCTTATACCCCAAGCCAATGTGGTGATTGGCCGGAAGTAAGTCATTTAGGATTTTATCCAAATGGTCCTTACCTTTATTGAATTTATTAATTCGGCCTAATGTGCACTCATATTTCTCGGTGAGAGAACGCATAGAAGCATCCAAGGTGGATACTTGCGATGTGAGCACATAAACACGAGATTTGAGATTCTCATTCTCAATACTCAAATTTGAGTTTTGAGAAGTCAAATCCGCAATCTTGTGTTCCTCCGAATCCTCAATGTGAACATGCTCAAGTTGAGATTTGAGATCTACAATCTCATTTCTCAAATCTTCAACAACGGTGTCGTTGTTGATGACGATAGGCTTAGGTGAGGTTTGGAGACTAACTAACTCATCTTTGGTCTTAGTATATCTATTTACTAATTTAGAATATTTAGACCAAATTTGCTCGTTAGCCAATCTAAGGTCATCCATAGTTACCTCATTGGTGGGACCGAAAAGGTGCTCTCTCTCAAGTGCAAGAGTCTGTACAAGTAGTAAAATCTGGGAGTCCAGATGTAGAATCCACGGGAAGAAATCTGTTGCAACCACAATTCAAATCAAATAGAAAGCCTACGAAAAGAAACTAACCACTTCGACAATGGTGACGGTGATGGTGATGTGAACACGTGAACAAAATAAACATAGAAAATCGTGTCTGAAAATATCTATAAAAAGTTTGCACATGGTATGGGTTCGTTAGGATCAATGATTCGTATTAATTTGGTTGATGAATATATCACAATGAATTCTCTTTTTGAGAGCAATTCACCGGAAAAATATCCAATATAACTCAATGAATTCTCCTTTTGGGAGCAATTCATCGGAAGATGCCCTTTTGGGGGTTAAATCACAATATTCAATAAGATCGTCGCTAAAGTTATAATACGATATGAAACTCTCTTTTGGAGAGATCAAAACTACGGTATGAAACTCCCTTTTGGGGAGATCAAAACTCACCCTTTTGGGGCGATCATCGACTAACTCAATTCTTTTGGAATCTGAAAAAGGCGATTTACGAACAAAGTTTACAATTTTAGCGACGTTTTAACAATTTAGCACAAGGAATACAACCAAATAAACACAAATTATATCACCTAACTACTCCATACCAAGCACAACAGAGATTTAGCTACACATCATGCAAAAATAAACAAGTTTCATAGCCCAATACTTTAAGTTCATAGCAAAATACACTAGAAAACACCAAAATACGGGATAGAAGTTGAAGAAAATATCACCAATTCTCCTTGGAAAGACTTCAAACTCTCTGGAAATAATAAAACACGCCTCTGAAATTTTACAGAATTTTTCAGGGGGAAAATACGGCTCCTAGAGCCTCCAATACGCCCAAAATACGCCCCAATCTGCTTGAATACGCTCAAAAACCCCTAAAATACCTTAAATATAAATCATTGCGGGTTTAGAAAGCTATCGGGTTCAAAACCCGCTTCAAATTCGTGCCCGGAAGCATCTCCGCCGTAGATCTGGAGCGGCGCAAATGACAGCCGCTCATCAAAAGCGGGATCAGATAAGAAGCTGCCACGTGTCCGCCAAAGCGGATCTTCTCGCATCCGCTTGCAACCCGAATTCGATTCGGAGGGGTCCTGGGCCGTTGGATGGAAGATTGACGCCCACGATCGCTCCATGTCGCCCTCGTTTGAATCGCGAGTGCAGCGGTATGCGGGGTCGACGCTGACCGTTGGATTGGCAATGAAGCGTCCAGATAGCGCCACGTCGTCACCCTTTCGAATACGGGTTGGGATTAATCTGGTCCATCGATCGCAGCGGCAACGCGATGAGATGGTGACGCGTGGCAAGAAACCGCCGCTGCGAGAGCAGCTCTCGCGGGCGTCTGTGGTCCGTTGGATCCTGATCCAACGGTTAGGGACGTGCCGCGTCGCCCGCTTCAGCTGCAGCATTGGATCGAGCGGGAATCGTCAGATCTACGCCACGTGTCAAGCTCCCATTGGCTGCCGACCGTATTTAGAGTATTTTGAGTGTATTTCTTCATTTAAATGGTATCCTGCATTCAATAAATCATAGAAATTAGCACAGATCTCAGAAAAATACAAATAAATATTCGTTGGAATCGTGAGATCGAGACGGTGCTAGGAAAAATATAATAAGTGCAGAAATACTTCATTATTTACTGTTTTGTACTCAAATAAGGTGTATTCTCTAATAAATAAATGTGTAGAAAATACGTATGTACTAGAGAACAATGTAGCATCACATGAGCACAAAATAGGGCTAAATGAGGGTTTAAATATGTAATATTGAACCCGAATCACACCCCCAACTAGCGATTTGCTAGTCTCTAGCAAAAATAGCGATTAATACGGATGATCAATAAAATAATAAGTTCTTTCAAATCGCTCATGGCATGGCTCAATAATACGTATTCCAACATGATCTTGACCATCAATATACACATCCATGAACAAAATCAATCGCATAATATTTTCTCTAATTTAGTATGAATAAATAACGTGCAAGCATCGTTTTGCGCAAGCGAAAGTATAACACGTCGTTTTTCTCTAGTTTTCGTGTTTCCAAGGAATTGGCCTATCAAAAGAATTATTCAAGACATGGGTATTGAAGTTGCTTAGTATATTCACTATTTCTTTTCTTTTATTCGTTCCGCGTAACGCGCATCAAGCAACATTCGCAGAAAAAAGTATAACTTGGATCGCTCCATCAAATGAGTGAGTTTCCGGTCAATGGCTCCCAAATCAGACGATCATAGGGCATTAGGCCAAGAAGGACCCCTCGGACTGTACTACTCGAGCCAACCAAGTTATTTATTAGTGACATACTTATTCATTCATTTTTTCTTTCAGTCAAATTTTTTTTTCTTTTCTTTTCTTTTCTCCATCTTTTTGTAAGCAACTCAAAACCCATCAACATGAATATAAACATTAATAACAAAGGCCAAATTCCCCTTCAACTTGAAAACTTGCTAATAAATCGTGTATACTTAAGCTTTTTCATCACATTAGCATGCATGAGATAAATTCGAACTATTTCGAGATATTAATCATGGAAATTGAAAATTTTCATGAATAGCATATTAACGGCAATTCCATGAAGGAAAAATAATCAACTCAAGCCATAAAAATTTTCAGAACTCAATTAATGCGTAATCATCCGTATTAGAGGCATATGAAAGAGTTTTAAAAGATAAGATTTGGTGATTTATTCTTCTCAAAAAAAAATCATAAGGTCTCATACACACCCCCCAACTAAAGATGGACATTGTCCTCAATGTTGGAAGAGGTACGAGTTTATTCAAGCAAGCAACCTAGAAAGCATATAAAAACTACACTACTGGAAAGAACACACCGTGATCAAATGGCGGATCCCGAATCTTTGATGGTGGAGGAAGTTGTTCAATTTGCTCCTTGCGCTCCTCGGCGATTATTTTTCCTCCAAAAACTAATTTGGACCCCAGCAACACAACTCCAATCATCTCTATAAGCTGTTTGACAATGTTCTGTGAGAGATGAGTTATGTCAGTCCAAATTATTTTAAAATTCTTCGAAATAAAATTATTCCAAATGTAGTCATCAAAATAAGTGAAAGAAATTAAAATAAGTTGACGACTACTCCCTGAAAGATTTGCACTACTCTCTGTACGATGCTCGATCGTTGGGGAGAGGGATAAATGATTTTGGGACAAAACTGGAGGAGGGCATGGTTCTGACTTCATGGCGATAATCTCAAAACCCTTGTCCCTAGCTGTCTCCTCCTTTCGTTCATCCAAAATTGCTAGCTCGTCCTCTCTTTTGCATACACTTCCTGCCATGTGGATATTTATATTCGTGTCCTCGCTCGGTATTCCTGCAATAGAAGATGAACTCGTATTAGATTCTTGAAATCGAGTTTCAAAAGCATTACCTTTTTCTAAGCAAGCGGCAATCAAATTAAGATTTTCAATGGAATTTTGAATCTGCCGACTCCGAGCAATGAAATTCTCCTGGAATTGATGGGATGTGGCCTCCTGTGTCTGAATAGTCTGGTAAGCTTCCTCTTTCAAGGATTGCAAAGGTACGTCTACGCTTTGCTCTTCTTGATCGAGGCACGAAGGTTCCGTTGAATCGCTCTCTGAAGTCTCTTCCACGGTTTCTTCGTTTTCTTGCAGAGACTACATGTATTCCCACGCCACTGTCGGCGTCATGTCTCCCAATAATTCCTGCAGCTGTGGTTGTAGTCCATCTAGGAAGAACGCCATAAGCTCTTCATTTGTGTACCCATGCTGCGGATAGCTCGATATAATGTCTGTGAACCTCCTCCAGGCCTGAAAGAAAGTTTCACAGTCAGTTTGATTAAAATTAACAATTTTGAGCTTCTCCATTCTATGTTTGTGTGCATTAGCATATCGTGCATCATAAAGATTGTTTGTGCAATAGAAGTTCATATATTCCATTTTGAGATAAAATAAAATAAAATAATAAAAAAAGTTTATGTACAGTAAAGTGGAAAGATCTCACCGAATGTCCTCTAAATGAAATAAACCGTAGTCACAAACCATTCCTCCCCGGCAACAGCGCCAAAAACTTGGTGGGACCGAAAAGGTGCTCTCTCTCAAGTGCAAGAGTCCGTACAAGTAGTAAAATCTGGGAGTCCAGATGTAGAATCCACGGGAAGAAATCTGTTGCAACCACAATTCAAATCAAATAGAAAGCCTACGAAAAGAAACTAACCACTTCGACAATGGTGACGGTGATGGTGATGTGAACACGTGAACAAAATAAACATAGAAAATCGTGTCTGAAAATATCTATAAAAAGTTTGCACATGGTATGGGTTCGTTAGGATCAATGATTCGTATTAATTTGGTTGATGAATATATCACAATGAATTCTCTTTTTGAGAGCAATTCACCGGAAAAATATCCAATATAACTCAATGAATTCTCCTTTTGGGAGCAATTCATCGGAAGATGCCCTTTTGGGGGTTAAATCACAATATTCAATAAGATCGTCGCTAAAGTTATAATACGATATGAAACTCTCTTTTGTAGAGATCAAAACTACGGTATGAAACTCCCTTTTGGGGAGATCAAAACTCACCCTTTTGGGGCGATCATCGACTAACTCAATTCTTTTGGAATCTGAAAAAGGCGATTTACGAACAAAGTTTACAATTTTAGCGACGTTTTAACAATTTAGCACAAGGAATACAACCAAATAAACACAAATTATATCACCTAACCACTCCATACCAAGCACAACAGAGATTTAGCTACACATCATGCAAAAATAAACAAGTTTCATAGCCCAATACTTCAAGTTCATAGCAAAATACACTAGAAAACACCAAAATACGGGATAGAAGTTGAAGAAAATATCACCAATTCTCCCTGGAAAGACTTCAAACTCTCTGGAAATAATAAAACAAGCCTCTGGAATTTTACAGAATTTTTCAGGGGGAAAATACGGCTCCTAGAGCCTCCAATACGCCCAAAATACGCCCCAATCTGCTTGAATACGCTCAAAAACCCCTAAAATACCTTAAATATAAATCATTGCGGGTTTAGAAAGCTATCGGGTTCAAAACCCGCTTCAAATTCGTGCCCGGAAGCATCTCCGCCGTAGATCTGGAGCGACGCAAACCCTTTCGAATACGGGTTGGGATTAATCTGGTCCATCGATCGCAGCGGCAACGCGATGAGATGGTGACGCGTGGCAAGAAACCGCCGCTGCGAGAGCAGCTCTCGCGGGCGTCTGTGGTCCGTTGGATCCTGATCCAACGGTTAGGGACGTGCCGCGTCGCCCGCTTCAGCTGCAGCATTGGATCGAGCGGGAATCGTCAGATCTACGCCACGTGTCAAGCTCCCATTGGCTGCCGACCGTATTTAGAGTATTTTGAGTGTATTTCTTCATTTAAATGGTATCCTGCATTCAATAAATCATAGAAATTAGCACAGATCTCAGAAAAATACAAATAAATATTCGTTGGAATCGTGAGATCGAGACGGTGCTAGGAAAAATATAATAAGTGCAGAAATACTTCATTATTTACTGTTTTGTACTCAAATAAGGTGTATTCTCTAATAAATAAATGTGTAGAAAATATGTATGTACTAGAGAACAATGTAGCATCACATGAGCACAAAATAGGGCTAAATGGGGGTTGAAATATGTAATATTGAACCGGAATTACTCATCGTCGCCTTCATCCTCGCTATCATCGGAAGAAGATCCTTGATCATGTTCTTCTCTTGCCATGAAGCACATGTGTGCTTGCTCCACTTGTTCATCGTCCGACTCTCCACTTGATGAGTCCTCGTCGGAGTCAGTGAATGTCCCGACAAGCCCTTTCTTGTACCCTTTCTTGTACTTCTTTGACTTGTCGAATTTTGGCGCCTTCCACTTCTCCTTGTGTTTGTTTTGAGGACAATCCATTTTCATGTGTCCTGGCTTGTTGCATTTGAAACACAAAGGAACGGAGGCGTTAGAAGAACTAAACTTTGATTTGTTCTTGAAATTACCTTTCCGGAAGAACCGGTTGAACTTCTTTGCCATGAGGGCAATGGATTCCAAGTCCAACTCTTCTTCCGAGTCTTCATCATCGGTAGATGTAGATGTAGATGGAGTGCCTTGAACGCAATCGCCTTTTTCTTTGGCTCGTCTTGCTTCAAGTAGGACTTCATCTTGTCCTGCAACTTTAGTTTGCTATCCTTGCGTACCTCATAAGACATCAAGGTACCCATTAGTTGAATAACCGTATACTTACTCAGATCGTTACCTTCCTCGATGGCGAAGGTACGTTTCTCCCAACAAGAAGGAAGTCCGTCAATGATTTTTGAGACTTTCTCCTTTTGGGTGTAGGTTTTTCCAAGAGCCTCCAACTCGTTGGTGATGTCAACGAAGCGAGCATAGTACTCCTTCATCTTCTCACCCTGTAGCATATGAAATAACTCGTAATCTTTATTTACAACTACGAGTTTGGAGTCTCTTACCCTACTCGTTCCTTCATGCAAGATGAGGAGGGAGTTCCATATTTGATATGCACTCTTACATGTGCATATCTTGCTGAAGTCCTCGGGCTCCAAAGCACATTGCAAGGCGTTCATTACCTTGGCATTGCTTACCTCCGCGGCGACCTCCGCGGTAGTCCACTTCGCGAAATCTTCTTCTTCGGGCTCGACGTACTCCGTCAACGTGGCTCTCCATAGTGAAGCACTCCGGAGGAAAGTTTCCATCCGGCATTTCCAGTACCCTTAATTGGTACCGTTGAAGAAGAGAGGCCTAGTCGAGGAGTGTCCTTCCATCACCGAAGAAGCTCCTTCACGGTTCCTGAAGGTGCTATAATCTGAAGGTGGACGAACGGTCTTGTTGTCGTTGGCAGACATAGCTAGGTACTTGGCTCAGATACCAAATGTAATGCCCTACGAAGCTACTACACAAGTACTAGAGGGGGGGTGAATAGTACTTTAAAATAATTAAGAAGATAATTCCCAATTATCTTGCAAACTCAACCAACAATGCGGAAATGTAAATATTGACAACAAAGAAATGCAATCGCAAACAGACGATATAACGGGTTCGGATCCACCCAAGTCTCCCCGACTTGTTCCCGGTGATCCTACGTCCCAACCACCTGGATCCCCTCCGGATACTTGAGTTAGAAAGTTCTAACTCAAATTTGCACTATGAAATACTTGTAGAAAACCTCTACAAAGTCAAATCATACACAAATGAAATTGTGACTCCCACAACTCGGGATCACAAACAAACTCTCACAACCGAGAGTAAAACACTTACAATATCAAAGTAAATGAAATACGAAATTCTTACCGACAAAATCATATGTCTTGAGTAAACTTACGATTTAGGGCAAAGAGGATTTTGGGGAAGATGAAGGCACCAAACTCTAGCTCCAAGATATTGACCAGCAATGGAGGCCTAGGTGGATGTTGGTGACCTAGGGTTCATCCATGTCGCTATCACTCTCATCGGAGAGTGGATCTTCTCGTGCCATGAAGCACAGTGGGCGCTTTCACCATTGTCATCCTCTGATTCGCTTGAGGAATCTTTGCTTGAGTCATCAAACGTACCGACAAGTCCTTTCTTCTTGTTCTTCTTGAATTTGTCCGACTTGTGGTACTTTGGAGCATCCACTTCTCTTGGTTTTGGAGCATTGGGCAATCCTTCTTGATATACCCTGGCTTGTTACACTTAAAACAAAGAGATATAGAGTTATTAGTGGAATCAAATTTATTCTTGGAGGGAAATTTACCTTTGCGAAAGAAGCGCTGGAACTTCTTCTCCATTTGCGCCATTTCCTCCAAGTCCATCTCTTTTTCTGATTCTTCACTTTCGGAAGATGAAGAATTAGCTTTGAATGCTAATGCATTCTTCTTTGTCTCTGTTGGGTTCATCATAGCTCGAATCTTCAATCGGTTCTCTCATCTTACTTCGTAAGAATGAGAGTACCGATGAGATTTACTGCATTGAAATTCTTCATGTCGTTGACCTCCTCGATGGCGATATCTCTTCTTTCCTATTTGGAGGTCATTCCCATTATGATCTCGCTTACCTTATATTGTTGTGAGTAGACTTGCCCAAGAGCTTTGAGCTCATTGGTGATGTCGGTAAACCGTTCATACATTGTTGCTATGTTCTCATTTTTTTGCATATGGAACATATCGAAATTTTGTATAGCAACATATAGTTTAGAAAGTTTTACCTTATTCGTTCCCTCGTGGGTAACGACGAGATGGTTCCAAATTTGATATGCACTCTTACATGTGCATATCTTGTTGAACTCATCTGGATCCAATGCACAATGAAGAGCGTTCATTGCCTTGATGTTGTTGACTTTGGCAGACTTCTCGTCGGGCGTCCATTTGTTCGAAATCCTTTTCGGTGGGCTCGACGTATTCCTTGTGGATGGTTCTCCAAAGAGAAGCACTCCTCAGGAACGTCTCCATCTGGCATTTTCAATAGCCTAAATTCGTGCCATTGAAACGCAGAGGACGCATCGTTGATTGTCCTTCGAAGACAGTGGACGCACCATCACGATCTTGATTATTGTACGAAGTCAGTGGAGGAACATTGTTGTTGGATGCCATAACTTAAAACCAGCGCTCTGATACCAATTGTAAGGTCCTTGGCTATGAGGAAAACACTAGAAGGGGGGTTGAATTGTGTTTGTGCAATTTAAAATGATAACTACACCAAATTAAATTCCTAACCAACAATTAATGTGGAATGAAAATAAACCCTAAAATGAAAAAATGCAAACGCAAGGATGTTTCAAGGGTTCGGATTACCCAAGTCAACTCCTGACTTGTTCCCAGTAATCTTTCGTCCCTTCCACCTGGATACCACCGAATATTCAAGTTAGAACCCTAACTTGATGTTTCCTTTAAACCCACTTGTAGCAACCCTACAAGTGAAATCGAAGTACACTCGATGTCCTTGACTCCCACAACTTGGGAGCAAGCAAAACACTCTAACAAACCGAGAGTTAATTTAACAACGAACTATATGAAATATTGAAATTGCAACACTTAAAATCACCTATGCCTTGAAGTAGAACTTGAAGGAGCAAAGTGTGTTGAAGTGTTGATGTCTCTCTTGGAAGAGAGGAAAGCCATTTCTCTTTACAGCACCAAATGCCTAGAAGATTTCTTTTTGGTTCTAGGTTGGAGGGCAACAGAATGAAAGATAGGAATTCTAGGGCTTTAGGAATTGAGAGCTTGAAGATGAAAGCTTAGGGTTTCAATAAATAAGTGAGTAACCTCTCAATGGAATAGTAGAGGCTGCCTTTATAGTTTTCCCAAAGCCCTCAAACTAAATCTCCAAAAACTCCTTTGAAATCCGTGGAGAAAAAGCCAACGGATATAATTTACACACGCGACAATCGACTGTTGAACAAAACACAGTCCACTGCTACACTGTGTCAGAGGGTAGGTGAGAATTCAAACGATAACTTACCACGTGGACAGTCGACTGATGAAGAGAAGACAGTCGACTGTAAATCCAACAGGCGACTGTAAATCCTTCTACATGCGACTGACAGCACTAAGGGTAAGCTGAGAAAATCTCAGAAAATACTGGGAAGATAGGACAGTCGACTGATGTGTAATACACAGGCGCCTGTGCCATGAGCAGGCGACTGTGAAACCAACATCAGTCGACTGTCACAAACCCTGACATTTTCCAGAGAGTTGAGTCTGCATAGAAGCTTATGGACAGACGACTGTTGAAGCATTGACAGTCGACTGTTCCATGGACAGTCGACTGTAAATACAACATCAGTCGACTGACACTAAAACATGAAATAT
The DNA here is from genome assembly GCA_030789695.1 of Scilla litardierei. Taxonomy (NCBI): domain Eukaryota; kingdom Viridiplantae; phylum Streptophyta; class Magnoliopsida; order Asparagales; family Asparagaceae; genus Scilla; species Scilla litardierei. The sequence goes on along the minus strand of CM061137.1, from coordinate 7,920,308 downwards.
TCCAGAGAGCAAGTTTTGCAGAGGAATCATGGACATGCGACTGTTGAAGCATTTACAGTCGACTGTGCCTTGGACAGGCGACTGTAAATACAACATCAGTCGACTGGCCAGATGAAATGGAATGATCTTTAGACTGAAGATAGACAGGCAACTGATTAACAAATCACAGTCGACTGTCTCTTGGACAGGTGCCTGTAAAATGTACAGCAGTCGCCTTAAAGAGTTAAAGCTTAGAAAGCCCAAAAATCAATTGGTCAAGTATGTGCATAACAGGCGACTGTAGAACAAAACACAGTCGACTGTTTTTAGACAGACGACTGTAAATCGTTCAGCAGTCGACTGTTGAAATCACAACGTGCACATTCTTGATAATTGTGAATTGGAGTCTAAGGAAAAGTGATCTAATGATTTCCTATGACTGAAATGATGATGTGTGTGTGCTCCAATATAGTTCTACTTCTATGCTACATACTAGAAGAGAAAAAGAAGATTTCATTATGTAGAACTCTCTCTTCTATCCAAAGTATGAGCTTGAAGTCTTCTAGGAGCTTCATTCACCATCTTTGAGCATCCAATCCACTTTTCTTGCTTTCATTGATCTTTGAGTGTCATCCATTGCTAATTGATCTTCATGATATGCTTAGGCAATGGATTAACTGGAAATAGGGGATTAGTCACAAGTATTTATGTTTGCTCATCATTAACACCAAGTATGGAGAAGTCCAATACTCAAAAGGTAAGGCCTTTTATGGCAGCGCGCTTTACCCTTTGTGGGAGCCTCTAACTTGTGTCATCCTTTTGACGTAGTTGTCCTCGGTTGGCCTCTCAATTATGCGCCAATTGTGGCGCTTTTGGATGCAAGGGCAGGTCTTGCTCAGAAGCTGCCAGCAAGCGACGATGCTGACGAGACTACTCAGGAGGCCGAGATACGCGTTAGGTCGTTGGAGACCCGAATTACCGAGCTCTCAACCGACCTGGAGAAGTCGGACATGGAGAGGGCTCTAGCGCTGGCCGCGAAGTCGAAGGCCGAGGAAAGGGTGGCCGGGTTGGAGAAGGCCGCTGATGTGAGAGAGTTCGACAGCCATGTGGAATGGACCAAGGTCAAAGAGCTTGAAGGGCTATTGGAGGCGATGGAAGAGAGGGAGCGCGTTCTTTGGACAAGCTCAACAATAGCTCCCGGAAGAGCGAGAAGGAGCGGACGTGTCATCTGTGCCAGGTCGCTGCCCTCGAGGCCCAGGCTAAGGAGCTGGAGGTGGTGGACCCCGTGCGAATCGCCAAGGAGGCCGTGGATGAGTATGCTGTGACCTTCGTTACCAGGGCGATGTACGAGGCGTTTGAAAGGGGGTTCACTCGTTGTCGGTCTGAGATTCAGGGGAGGTTCCTGCATTCTGGGATCCGGTTTGAAGATTGTAACTTCCCGCTCCCCAGGATACCTGGGAAGTACGAATCCATACCAGGTAATCCCAATATGAGCGAGTGTTACGAAGGAGATACAAAAATACAAGCAGGCCACTGCGCACTGCTGGGTAGCACGTGTAATGTTTCCAATCACAGACAACAAATAACCAAAGAACAACACTGAATAACAACAACACCAACCAGAGCACAACACAAACAGTACATCGTCCACATGTACATACTACAGTAACTGATATACCATCTCCGTTCTACCCCACAAGTAAAACCCCAATACAACCACTCTATCTCATCTCCTCACCATACTCCACACTCTCAACTCTGCAACAGGACTCCACTGTACCACCTGCTACCAACTCCAAGTATCAACACCTGTAAAGTCAACGGGGGCACGTCATCGTGTGTCCCAGTAGGATATCCCAACTCCACGTAGTATACCATCTACATGCATGAGCTACTATGCATGGAATATGAAGTGCAATACCATAGCATGCAGAGGAAGACATAGGTACATAATGTTAAGGTATAAGTAGGAAGACGTACCTGCCGCATTGATGTGTTGCTGCAAAAGAGAGTTAGTACTACGAATCAAATACAAAGTGAAGGAATCAAAAGTGAATAACGGTAATGCATATGCCAAGAAATAAATACATAAGGTACCAAGAGTCAAGTCACACGTATCATAACCAGTTGTGACTATCAAAGGGACTATGAGAGTTTCAAGCCAGGTTAGTGCCACAAGCTTTTTGGTAAGCTTATTCAATCATTTAGAGGCTCATTTAAGAAAACATGGGTAAAATTTGGATATAAGGAACTGGACTTCACCCCAAGGGTTGGGGTGAAAATGCATACGGCGCAGTGGACACAGGCATTGTACGACACCGGGCCTCTCAGCTCCCCCGTCCCTGGCAGGAGTGAGGATCTCCACATAATAACACGACCTCCGTATGTCTTCTCCACTCCTGGTAAAGGTGAGTGGGAATAAGTATCACATATCACATTATCTTTCCCCCAACTTCTCAGTCCAGGCATCATATCCACTGTTTACTCAAATTTCCCCCTAAAACCCGGGTTTTGCTAACTCTCCCTCATTAGAGAGGATTGAGACTTATTCAATTTTATAATTTAACATCATAAGTGAGACGTTAGGGGTCGTGATGGCATCGGTATGCACATATCACCTCAGCTGTCCATCATTAGACATCGGGTCATGCACTCACGTGACATGCCCTCTGTCACAACACATCGTCCACTCAAAAATACGGTGTACCCATGCCATTCAAGCCTCTAACTTTACCAATCATCACTGTGGCTCAAGACCATCACTAACACATACACGTTCCTCAAATTACCGGATATTGCCTTCATTGAGGCATTTCATCGAACACATGACGGGTATCATTCATAACGAAGCAACACAATATCATTTACATGTGCCAAGGGCATGAACATTCATTTCACCACATAACCATATTAAGCAAGAATAATGATGGCCAATTAACCGCAATTAATGAGTAAGAACAACACTTAATGAATTCAGCTTGCTAAAATTCCAGGACAGTCAGATTGAGGGTAGTTTTTGAGGCAATTGCAGTTGGAATTTGGAAAAACTTAAAACTACACAGTTGTAGATATGGGTGTTTTCTGTGTACTAACCAATTTTCATAATTTCAGTTGATATATGTGATTTATGGTGAGTTATTTGGTGCAACCTGCTTAGACTGTTTTTCAGACAGATTTCAGGGTCTGTGTTAAAAGCCAATTTTGAGCACGTTGCATACAGAATTTCGAAAAATATCCACTGTGATGAATTTGAAGATAAACTTTTTAAATTTACAACAGGACCAAGAACAACAAATTACATAGAATGTGCAGGTAATAAACTTCATTTTTCTAAAGTGTGTCCAGTTTGACAGAATTTCAAACATGTTGCAAACATTGAATTTTTACTCCTACTTATTGAATTGAAACTATATCAAATGTTATATGAGTTTGGGGTAGGATTTCTTGAACTACATGAATATTTTTTTTCAACTTCTATTTTGATTTAGCTTAAGATATATGCACGTTTTAACAGAGATTTAAGCTGCTGGAAATTATTGATGGGGAGTGCTGCAGAGATTGTTGATGCTGATACGGATGTCGAGGAAGAGGATAGCGACGGGGATTGCGACATGGTATATATTGAGCCCGAGCTCCCTCCTACTCCAGTTTTCTCTCTGCAGCCACTTCCACCTCCTCCTGAGGCCGTGCACTATCCCGAGCCTACCATCACATTTCAGGGAAGTTCCCATCTTTCTTTTCCCTCCACCCCCGAATCAAATTTTTTAATTCCATATCATAATGATTCGGATTGTCGTCATTTGGTCGTAAATTCATTTATTCATTTCGACGACCCATTTTGGCAAGCTTTTCACTTGGATGGGCGCTCTCACCCAATTATTTTTGACACAACCTATCTCCATCATTTGGCAGGAACCCATCACAAGGAGATGCTTGGGGTTGTGTCGCTTGCCATTGATGCCCGCAATGGAGGTAGGGCATTGGACGTGGCGACGCTCGCGGAGGAGCGTAAGGATATGATCGAGCAGTTGCCACCGCCGTTATACATACGAGATCCGCCTTTTGCTAAGGTGTATTCTTTCATTTATGTAGTGTAAATAAATAAAAAGTTAGTTAGTTTGCTTTTGCATGTTTGCTTTCGTATTTTTTTCTCTTTTCTAGGATCTTTTGCCGAGATCTAATACTCTCCCAACATTGCAGACAATGTTTATTTTAAGTTGGGGGGAGAGTGTTAGATTCTGTAGGATTGTTAGGATTTTGAGTACTTTAGCTAAATTTTTTTTGAGATACCTCCATTTCGCCATCACCCATTGCACTTCATTGCATATCATATTTTGGCCTCCTTGTCCATACGACGCTTGCTTTATGTAGTCCCTACAGGCTTTAATGCCATGCGATTTCTCGGATTATCATTTTGGTATCAACTTTCGATGTTTGATTGGCATGTTTTCATTCCTTTTCCATTTTGGATTCAAATGCTAATATGCCATGTATGAAGCTATTTTATACGTCGTGATATCTCTTCGAAACAATTTGGGAAAAGTTTGGTGTAAGCGATTTCATGACTTGGGATGCATGGCTTAGTTTTTGATTGGATTGAGTGTGGCCAATTGTGTGTGCTTTGTTTTCCTCTTAGGAGTGGGTGGATGAGTTGATAACTTGTGTTGAAAATGAAAAAGTGAGTTAGTATAAGTGAGTGCTTCTTTCTAATCAAATTGAGTAGCCGGTGCCCCACGAAACATTGGGGAGGAAGCCAAAAATGAGATTTAGGGGATCATTCCATCCCTTTGCTTATATAGCGTTATCGCGTGTATGCAAAGGTGGGCGTGTTTGCATTTCATAGCGTTATCGCGTGAATGCAAAACATAAACATCCAAACACAAAAAAACAAAAAAGAAAAGAAATGAAAAAGAAAAATGAAGGAACAAATGAAAGAATAAGCAACATGAGTGATGCAATCTCATCTCCCACAGCTTAGAGGAAATTCTTTTGTTTTGGTCATTTCCATAAAAGTTAGAAACTTTGCCATTTGTGATATATTCCGATATATGTGATACGGTGCTTATTTCCTTACTTTTCTTTGAATTGGCTCTAGGAGAATGTCATTTGTTATTTGCTTTCATACGTTGGGTATATTAGCTTTGAAATCAATTGGAAATGCCATTTTGGGTGTGCCATGATGATATCTTGAGTTGGTGCATGTTTTCCAATTTAATCCGAATTTATCGCAAATTTTGCTAGGGACTAGCAAAAGGCTAGTTGGGGTGTGATTCGGGATATAAATTGCTTATTTTCCCCACCATTTCCGGGTATTTTATGTGTATATTGCGTCTATTTTGGCTTTGATATAGGCGTATTTGTGATATCATGGATTATAAATGCATAATCTTATTTTATAATAAAATACGTTTTTATGGACTAATTTTTTGTCCCCTTATTTTTCAGGTATTTCTGGTATTTTTCTGGATTTTCTGGAAATTTTCCAAAAATTTTGGGAGCTTCCAGCTATTTTTCGGGATTTATTTGGAGCAAGAGGAGCAATAGGATATTCTGGATTTTAAAAAAGAAATTAAAAAAAAATAAAAAAGGTCACATTTGTGGGCCGGCCCGCTGGCCGGCCCACGCATGCGGCCCGCTCTCAGCAGCGGGCCGTTGCAGTTCTGAACATTAAAAAAAATTAATTTGAAAAAAAACGCCCCAGCGGAGCGGGCTGGCCCAGCGGCCGGCCCGCTCCCAAAGATTAGCGCGCGCCTGCAGGCCGCTAACGTGGGCTGCTACAGCCCCCCGCCCCACGTGGGTCGGGCTGTGTTCTGGCGGGTCGGATCCGACCCGATCCGACCCGCATCTCCTTTAATTTGACCTGGGTGCGAAATGTGAAGGGGCAACTTGATTTTTAAGCAGCTCTTGGCCAGTTTTGATTTTTTGAGTTTTTAAGGGTTCTAGGGGTTTCTTCTTCCCCAAAGCCAGTGCTTGTGCTTGGGAGGCCATGTGAGCTTAAGGAAGCTTGGAGGAGCATTTTGGAGAGGACGATTTTCATCTTGGAGTGACACTTGGGTGAAATTTCTCCAACCTCTTGTGTATTTGATTTAAGATTTTGAGTTGTAAATTGGATGTTAATTTTGAGTAAAGATTACTCCTTTTTCACCATGATTCTCTAAATTTTGCTTGTGTGGTTGTGTTGTGCGATTGTTGTTGTTGGGTTGTAAAAATTCATCTCTAGCATGTGTTTAACTTCTAAATTGGTGGATGAAACTTGAGTTAATTTGTTTATTGGAACCCTAAGGGGAAATCCAAGAAGAGGATTATCCTAGCGGACCCTCTCTAATGCGCTCATTGTCTATTACTCGCATAGGTTTCATTCATTACTTATTGCACCCCACTTGTTCGATGAAATGCCGTATTTTCCGATTGAGCTCCCTTAGCCGGGAGATCAATTGAGTTATTTTTGGGGATGATTTCTTGCGCCCACGGTCTCATTCACATGCACACCACATGAGTTCTCCTCGTTACTTGTCGATTCGGCTCTCCACCCCTAGTACTTAGAATAGGATTGTAGTTTCTTCACACGTTTTCGCACACTTCCATCCACCGTTAGTTGTGGTGGTTGTTTTCACGCTTTATTTTTCTTTATCGATCAATTTTGTAAATATAGAACGACTTGTCCCTGTGATCCGATCCGATACTCACCGGTTATTTTTATTGCATTGACGCTCCTACGCTTGGGAGTGGAAGGCGTGCCCAGTGCGTGTCCTTCCGTCGTCAACCAGCGAACCCCTTTTCAAACGCTTCGGACATAGCCTTAGCCACAAAAGAGGTGGAATACTCCTCCACGGCGTCCTCCGCAATCCAGTCGGGGTCCACCACTTCCAGCTCTCGGATCTGATCCTTAAGGGCGGCGACCTGACGCTGATGCTCCGCCCGCTCCACCTCAGTCTCTCTGGATCTCGTATTGAGCTGGACCAGTAGAGCTTTATCTCTCTCCTCAGCTGCATCAAGGAGGCCCGTGATCCCCGGGATATCTGCCGCAACTACGGGATCGGCACCTGCACCAGCCTCGGCAGCTGTTTCGGCGGCATCCATAAGCTCGGCGATCTGATCTTCGGCCTTTGCTTTCTCGACCAAGGCCATTGCCTTCTCCCGGTCTGACTTCTCCAAAGTAGCAGAGAGTTCAGCTACCCGGGTCTCCAGGGACTTGGCGCGCGCCTCAGCCAGTTGGTTGGCATCTCCGTCGCCCCCCTCGGCCTTGGGTATCCGTGCCGCGTCTGCCTTGGTCTGCGAGTGAGCCATAAATTGGCGCCTAATCGAAAGCCCTACCGAGGATAGCTGCACCAAGAGACGGGAATGAGACAAAGACTGCAACTAGGAACGGAGTGTGCAGGAGCCCTCACCTGTTGACCGTCCTGAACCACGAAGGCGGCCAGACGGTCGCCCTGGACCTCATCCAACACGGCTTGATCCGGTGGAAGGCTGCAGTTCTCCGCCAGCCGAGCCGCTACTCCGCAGTCAGAAAAGACTGATTCCTCCAGCCCCACGGGGAAGCGGGGCGGAGATAACCCTCGCCAGACGGAGGTAAATCGACGGGAACCGAGCGGAACACACCCAGGTACCGCGCGTAAACCTCGAGGAGAGGGGTCAGCGGAGGAGACAAGGGCCCGGCCCAGGGCCAAGAGGCCTCAGTCGAGGAGGACGGGGCCCGACCCTCGGACGGAGGAGTGCCAACCACTGTGGCTTGCACATGGGCCTTCTTCGGGCCCCCCAGCAAGGGTGGAGGACGGAACTGGCCCCATCGCTCTCTTCGGACCGACGCCGGAGGACCCACCCCGTTGTTTCTTCTGAACTTCCAGTACGTGATCCCTTCTCTACGGGATGAGAGCCAAGACCGTGACTCGGGGAGAGACTGGAGGTGAACCTTGGACGAACCCACCTGTTCAAGGAGACAGAAGAAGGGGTTAGGATCGGCCAGACGGACCTCGGACGTCCATTCCCCCCGAGCGTCGGACTTCAACAGAACTTACCGATGGGTCATACGGTCTTCCGCAAGTTGAGATCTTCAAAAAGGACGTCAATCCTCCGGTCCCTCATGGGGACCGCCAGCAGGGTGTTAACCGCCTTTAGCTCGGCGTCGGTCAGATCGCCCAGCTCAAGAGCCAGTGAGCTTGCGACGCTCCAACGGGCCGGGAAATCCACCTCCGACGGGAAGACGACAAAGATGTATTCCCCCTTCCAGCGCTTCAAAGAGCTCGGCAGTCCCAGCACCAGGCTCATCTTTGGCCGAGTGCTGAGGTAGATCCAGGCCCCCGACTGATGATGACTCAAACGATAGAACTGGACGAAAAGTCGGAGGGACGGATCAATCCCCTTCAACCCGCAGAGAACGACAAACCTGACAAGACACCTGATGGCGTTGGGGCAAAATTGGCATAAGGCTGCCCTATGAGCTCGCAAAAACTCGGCGATGAAGGGGTGGAGAGGGAACCAGAGCCCGAACCCAAAGCACGCTTCGTATACCCCGATTTTCTGAGGATCGGGGAAGCAGACCCGCTCGTCAATTTTAGGAGCCCGGGCAGACCATTGGAGAAGGAGATAGCTGGTACGCAACTCCCCAATGGAGGTGGAACAAGTGGACGAAGATCACTCCAGAACCTCGGGGGGCACCTCTGAGAGCACGCCCCCATCACGGTGCACCGCCAGGACGGATCCGCGAGTTTGGTCGGGATCGGCGGCACCCACCAGATGACCCGAACCAGTGGCAGAAGAGGACGACATGAGGTGGAGCTCAAACAGGGCCTGGTTCGACGAAAGGAGAAAGGAAGGGGAGGAGGGGATGACGATTGGAGAAACAAAACCCTCGTCCGATGGATGACGGCCTCCTTTTAAATGTCACAATCCCTCGCGTTGCGAAGATGATTGCACGGGAGCACGTGGCAGCATCTGGAAGCCGACGACGCTTCGAACCGTGCACCCAGAGAAGTTTGAATGGGCCGCCTCATGATGGCCTCCATTTAATGGATTGGCCTCGACTAACGCGCCCGTCAAAATCTGCAGAAGTCACATCGCCCGAGCCGAGCCGCCAAAAGCAGATCGGCACGGCCGATGGGGGCAATTGATACGCCTATTTTGGAAGGGACCTGATACGACTATTTTGGAGAGGCCCAGGCCCAAGCCGAGAACGGGAAGCCCACGAATGAGACGAAGCCCACGGACGGACTCGAAGCCAGACCCGGTCCCCGACTCAGAAGACGCACGATCAGTGCATACTCTTCAGAGTCAACCGTCCCCCCCAGGGGCGCGAAACCTTAATGGCCATTAAGGAGCCATTAATCCATGAACCCATGACGCATGCAGGGGCTTGGATAGGGGCGGATCACGGGGACGTGGGGAGAGAGGGAGGGCAATCGTGGCCGAGACCTTATAAAAAGACGACATGGGCAACCGAGACAGGGGATCGAATCCCAGGTAACAAAATCTGAGGTACACCATCAACGACCTTGCGTTCGCCATAATTTCCCTTCCTTTGTTCGGATTGAGGGTCAGCGTATCGATCTCCTCTCGAGTCGTACCTAACCCGCCGGGCACTCATCAGACTTTGATCTGACTTTAGCATCGGAGGGGACTTGGCCGGAACCAAGGTCCGGCCCCCCTGACGAGTTTTCTCGTCTATCCAGGAAGGAATCGAACGAGGCGTCGAGGCTACTCCTCAGCACAAGACAATCCCGCCAGCTACAAGCGTGCACCGCCATCGACCGAAGACCAAGCGATAGCCGAGGCGCCGAGGCTACCCCCTCGACGCTCGTCCCACCAAAGCCGAGCACGTTCCACAGAGCCGAGGCTTTCCTTCCGCTCCGCACCGACCAAGGACCGACGCTTCGCTCGAGGCTCCCGATCGTCTTCGTCTCCATCGCCGACCCACGCTGTGTCCACGTGAGCACGGCGTAACCGATGGATCTCAACCGGTCCCTTGACCACGTTGACTGCTTAGTTGTCGGTCAACGAGTCAGTGGTGAGAAAACACCCGTAAATAGAGGTCAAACGTCGAAGTCTAAAGTTATGACACCTCTTCAAACAAAGCTGTTTTGTGGAAGAATGAGCTGTGAAATGACGTTCACCGAAAAATTCCACAAATAAGTACTCTTTTAGAGGGTCACAACGACATATAACTTCGCGCGTTCGGGATACAAGAAGATGTCATAGAAATACGCGTAGGAACAAGAAAGTACGCGCACGAAAAACATACGGTCGAAAAGCTACCGTTACACCCAAGCCCCAGTGCAGTTCACAGCTGCTGATTTCGAAAAAAGACGACTTGTTTGATTAGTTGCTTTTTATCTTAGTAAAAAACATTGTCATTGAGAGTTTTAATAACTGTGCAGAGTGCTATCGAATAAAGTAGTTATGTTTTCAAAATGTGCTTATATGTTTTCCTCTTTTAATAGATGGACTGCTCTCATGACTGTCTAGTAGATAGTGCCTCGATACATACAATCCTTAAGTATAAATGCTATATGTTCATTGCATTATACCATATGATAGCCTGATAAATACAATATCAGGACCAGCAAACATAATGGAATGCAACTTTGTTGCTCTCAAATGGTACACAAATAAACATTAAGGATGCATTATTATCTCCGAATTCAAAAAGAAATTTATTGAGTTTCAAAGACATCAGTCTAAACGGATTTCACTTAGAAACTACAAACATAAATAAAAAAGAATATTTGTATGCGATGTCTCAAGAAAAAGGAATCAAATTCATACTTGAACATTTTGAGAGCCTCTCTTCAGGGGTCTATCATACAAATATTCGGAGAGAAGAAGCAAATTTGACGGGGCAACCTAAGTGCCCGATATCATCCAAGTTGCTATTTTGGCATGATAGACTTGACCACACTGGATCGCTAATAATGCACCGTATCATATCCCAATCCTAATTTTATCTAATTTTTCTCATTACTGTCCGATTAATACCAGAATTCAATCCGAATTAGAGTTCATGTTAATTAAATATTAAAATAATTTTAATATCTAAACAATATTCGTATTCGTATTCGTATTCGTATTCGTATTCGTATCCAAAGGAAGGAAACAAATGCCGATGCAAATATAGTATGAGCACCGTCTTATCAGCACATGATCCGTTTACATGCTTAACTACAATTAAAATCTCTTTATTTCCATTTTTTTAGCTTCAAGTAATTTAAAAAAACTCAAGCTGAATTTTTTTTCAAGTGCATTTTAAATAAAAAAACTCTGAAAAAGAAACCCTAATGTCAAGGGATTACATTTATTGAGTGAGGTGGTGATGATAAAGATTGGAGCTGAAGAGCGAAATAAAATGGCAATTTTCTAAAAAATAGCAGATATCATTAAAAGCATTCGAGTGAGGGAAAGAGAGAGAAACCCCAGAGAGAGAGAGAGACAGAGGGAGAGACTACAGAAAACAATAAAATTGATGACAGAAATAAAGAAAGCCAACTGAACATGATTTAGAAAATCTATGAGAGAGAGGGGGGCAGCAGTGCTCGGCGCTTCAAAAAGCCCTTCTTTTGTACCGCCGAAGTCTCAAAAGCTTCGATCTTCGCATCCCAAATCCGGATTCGAGCTGAGGTCTGTTATCTTCTCTTCTGATCTGATTGGCGTTCCAGTTGTGATTATTCATGGGCAGTTCAAATTCATGGGTTTTCTTAGCTTTTTATAAAACTAATAGATTATGTGGGATTATACCGAATTGGGTGAGTAAAAAATTTGACTTTTGCTTGGATAAAATCATTGGTTTTGTTTAAAATGGTTGTTTTTTTTTATTTCAGAGCTTTAGGTTTTCAACTGTATTGGTTTGCTTAGAGATGGCTTGAAGCTGCAATGTGTGATTTTTTGAAATTTCTTGAAGTTCTACGATTTTTTCATCAAATGATATAAACACCCACTGCCAGTTTGTTGTTTTAGTTTATAATCTTGGGGGGGAATTAATGAAAACAAATAGTGATGGCCTCAAATTTTGTTAGAATTGCATATGATTTCCACACAATGTAACAGTTCGATTAGTTTTTAAATAGAAAAACTACACTTTTATCAGCTACTTGTTTATTTGAGTTTTTATAGAATGACCTTTGCAAATTGACCCTAATTTTGTCGGCGGTGAAGTGTGGTTTAGGTTCATTCTTGAACTTATAGTCTCATGGTTGTTCACTGTTTGATTGTTGGTTTTAGGGATGTATAAGAACCAGCTGCAGGAACTTGCTCAAAGAAGCTGCTTCAACTTGCCTTCGTACGCGTGCATCCGAGAGGGCCCGGATCATGCTCCTCGGTTCAAGGCGACGGTTAATTTCAATGGGGAGGCATTTGAGAGCCCGACCTTTTGTACTACATTGAGGCAGGCGGAGCATGCGGCTGCCGAGGTGGCTCTAAATACCCTCTCGAAGAGGGGTCCGTCGAGATCATTAGCTGCAAAAGTTCTGGTATGGATGAGATTCATATATTATTCTAACGCCTGTTATTTCATGTAAAGATATTATTATTATATTCTCACTCTATGGGATGATGAAGCCATGGAGCTTAGGCTGATTTCAACCTGGGTAGATACGGCAATCTTAATTTTCAATTATTAACGAGGTCAGATTGTTCCGACTGAAGAACGGGAACACCATTTGTTTGCATAAGAGCCACCGAGTTAATGGTGCATATTGTCATCAGTCAATTGAACACTAGGATGGTTTGGGCTCTTTGAAGGACTAATTTGGCTTTTGACATGGCAAAATGCAGCAAAAGACATTACCAGACTGCCTGTAAAGAACATGGATATATATTTTAGTGACCGAGGGATGTACACCTTCTAATATAGATGAACTAGAGATTACCCGTGCACTAAGTTCACGGAGTAAAAATAAACCCCCATGAACAGGACGCGTTGCACGCGCACGACTGAAAAGGAGCGAGAAGTGTGGGTGTGGGTGTCAGTATCGTCGGGGGTAAAAGGGGAGTACGAATGCAAATAAGGAGGCTGAAAGGGCCATAGTGCAAAAACCCAAGGGTAAACTTGCAAATAAATGGGGTGTAGGGGGCTAGGGAGTTACTTTTAAAATTTTTTGAGAGGGGAAATCCCCCACGGCCGATGTGACAGTGCCACATCAAACATGCCCATGGGGAGTCCCCCTCAAATGTTATATAGATGGTGTCTCGCTGCGTAACCAATGATGGCATAAAGGCACCAGTGTTTTAACCAGTAACCGAGGAATCCATCATGACTTCTAATATTTATCTTCATTCTTTCTTTTTCCTCCATCTTGTTTAGCGAAACCAATAGGGAGAGGGAGATAGGTATAACTTTATTAATTTTTATTAGAGAGGAAACTTCTTCTTTATTTTTTCTTTTTCTTTCCATTCTGGTTGTTTTTGTGTTGGTGTGTGGGTGTTGTGTGGGGGTGGTGGTGTGGGGTGATAATACCTACCATGTCATTGCATTCCGCCCCTCTGGATAAACACTTAACTTTTCCAATCCACAATGATCCGCCATCTGGTGGTGTTTGCTCTGGCAAAAGTCCATACATGTAATGTAAATGTAGCTTACATACCTACAATCCCTAAATCATTTATTGTGCATAATTTTCTATGGCTTAGCTACATATTGCCGACATATACCATGTCTACAAGGTTATTAGCTTCTAAATGCCGGATATTGGTCATGTGTCGTCTTGAAGAATACAATATCGGATGGCGGATATTGGGGATATATCGGGAATATTTGTCAAATATCACGATATTATATCGGATGCTACATCGTATATACTTATTTAGAGTATACTTGCCTAGATATGGTTCGTTAAATCGTGAATTTATAACCATTAACCAATTGTGAAATCCTTTCAATTTCTTAAAAAATGAAAAGACACACTCACTCAATGACATAGTTTCAAAATATGATAATTGAGTAGAGTCAAGATACAAAAATATCAGCTCGTATCATTATTTCTTTATTGCCAAATTACCGTGCTAAAAGCTCAAAGGAGAGGTAGAGACTGAGATAGATTACATGCATGCATGCGTGATCGAGAAGCATGTGGCATAGTGACAACTCGAGTGTTGTCAAGTGATGTTTGAGAGGGATTGATAGTGAGAATGATTGATAGAGATGGAAAATATATGGATGAGAGAGATCGGAAGAGGGTGACATCAGAAATCTTGGTGAGAATGATTGCGAGGATGAGTGAGTGTAATGACGAGGATGACGAATGGGAGTGCGATGTCTAAGAATGATGATGTTAACGATAGTCAAAAAAGAGGATGGAAGACTAATAAGAGAGGAAAGACACGATGGAGAGAGAGAGAGAGAGAGAGAGAGAGAGAGAGAGAGAGAGAGAGAGAGAGAGAGAGAGAGAGAGCAGAGAGAGAGCAGTGTATTAAATGATGAGAGTGAGGAATTGGGAAACTTTACCTTAATTCCCCATGGAGTGCCTCTTTTAGTTTGGATTTGTGTAACGGGTTCAGGTCAGATTTGCTTCGGATCTGATTGGTTAAAAGTTTAATGAACAAATATAGGCGACTTCCAAACATCAATTATTTTGGTTGAAATATCAAGTAGCAGCTGACATCATTCCAAAAACTCCACACGCCTTGAAGCGTGTGGCTGTAGGGTTAAAAAGCCAATATTTCGGTCCATATTTTGAAAATATTGGTGACATTTAGAAGATTTATGGTTACTCTATAAGTACTATCAATATGCATTACTACTCTGTGGGACATAAATGAGGTAAGAGGCTTGAAACAACTGATTATCTAATTGTTGGTGTTCATGGAAATATATTACGAAGTGTTATCATGCTTTGAGCGCAAACCATCTACTATGAACATTCAATTGGTGGGTCATGTACTTATCTTTACTAAGACATGGCCAGTGACATATTTGTCAGGGCTGCGTTAAATTTAGTTGTACATTTAACCATTCTTATGAAATGGTTTACGAGAAAAGTCCCCTTACCATTTAAAATTTCTAGCAACAACATGTTTTTCCTTTTTATTTTCTTCTACCCCTTTTTTCCACCGCGGGGGAGGGGGGGGGGGGGGGGGTCCTTCTTGAATGCTGATGTCATAAGCAAGTGCCATCTCTTTTCACGGCCTTGCTCCCTTGTCAACCATGATTGAGATGCATGTACTTTCTTGAACTGTGCATTTGCTTAGTGCATGCTTTGGACCATTTCACCTAAGATTATAAACTTTGCACTTAAATTATTTTCGGCCCTAGTTGGGGAGAAGTTTGGCCCCAAACCATACTAACCCAAGCCGAACGCTCAAATTTGGGCTGCGGTCAAAACTGGTGGGGTTGCCTCAAACCTCAGCGAACAAGACCTAAAACCCCTAAAACCGCCTATTTGAGCGACACTCTAACCCCAGCTTTGAGGTGGTGATGCTACGGGACTCTGATTCCACCAACTATTACCCCCCCCCCCCCCCCCCCCCCCCCCCCCCCCCCGCCCCCCCCCCCCCCCCCCCCCCCCGAAAAGAAAAAAAAAGAAAAAAAATCCCAAACACAAAATAAAAACCCACAGACACACAATGCCTACATTACAAGTTCAACTTGTGTTACCTAACACAACCTTAGTGTTCATGTACTTTAGAATCTCTTTAGTCATGGAGAAGTTGGAGTGCTGATCTTTGGTGTCCCAATTTAAAAGTCTATGGCCAATTAGGCGTGTTTCCTACTTATCAACTGGTATTTTAGGATATATAGTTGCATCAAGCCATTATTTCAAAAGATTATTTTTTCTAGGTTTTTGGTAACAGCTTAGGCATATCAAGATTATGACTGGTCATAAATATAGGTGATTGTGCGACGCCCTCTCAGTTTACACAGTAAACCCCCTGATCTCATTTGACAGAAGAGGTAGATAATGATGTCTTTGATGAATTTATAATAACGACTACTTAGGTTATCTTCTCTGCTATGTTGTGTGATGCAATTAGACAGTAGGGTTTCAAATATCATTCAACGGGATCAAACTGGAAACTGTAAAAAGCTCCCTTCCGGTTCCTTGCCGACACTTATCAAATGATTTGCATTAACACTCGTGTAAATTTTATTATATTTCTTGTGTTTCTATCTTTTGTCACTTTCTCCATGATTAACAAAAATTTACATTTCTTGTGATTCTATTTTTTGTCACTTTCTTCTTGATTAACAATTGGAGGACCGAGGAGGCAAGAAAAGTGTTATATACAATCTTCTGTGCTAAATGTCTACAATTCCTATAGATATATTATACTGGAATTTATCTTAATTTTTTTTTTGTTGAAGCATGAGTGTATCTGTATGGGATCTAGTCGTGTAAATGAACCATTTGGAGCTGTTTTATGTAAGTTGTGTAATTATGCGTAATCTGAAGAACAAATTTATTAACAAAAATTTGTAAGTGACCGATATATGACATCTTTGATTATGCTTTTCCACTGTTCATAGTGATTGACCATTTTTTTCTTTTTAATTTACCTAATGGATCATGTTGAGCATCTGAAACTGATGCTTTATATAATTTGCTGATGCTTCTGAAGTTCGTTTCAATCCTTGCATCAACTTTGAGTGTGGACATCACTGATCTTGTACTCTAGTTTCAATCCTTGCATCAACTTTGAGTGTGGACATCACTGATCTTGTACTCTAGCCGGAAACTTCCTAGAGTCAACCAAGCAGATGCAAGTTTTTGGACCATTGTCTATTCAAAGTTGTGGAAATCATTCCTAACGAAAGAACAAAACACATGATAACATTTCTCCATCATCTCACTCTCATGTCGGCAGCCACCCCTCGTGGTCTATCTATTTTATATTATGGCATTATGGCTCAATCACTTAAAAAATTCGTGTTTAGCTAAAACATTTGACTCAATGTCCAACTTGAGAACCTATAGTAAATATTGTTAATGTTATTACTGGTCCTCCTAGGAGAACCAAGTTTGTGTTCCCTTGGAGTGGGATAATCAGAGGGGCACCTATAACTTAAGTTTTTAAGTGATGTTTAATTAATGTAGTAGCCTTGTCTTGACTTCTCATTCATTTCTTTGCATTAAAAGTGGAAAGAGAAGAAAATTGTAGCTGAAAGTAAATTATGTCCAATGGGAAATGAGCCCGGACTGCTCAACTCTTCTCCTTGACAATACGACTGTAGATTGCTACAAGATCTCCATATTTAGCATATCCTACATACCTTCATTAAGTTTCTGAAGCGATAAGTGAATTCGGGTTTTACAGTGATTGCTTATCTGACATGGGTGAGGATTCTGTTTTGTAGAAGCAATAATATTACCGAGTTCCTGGACCCATGGTTGACATTACATCCTTACTGTGATTTTGACAATTGATCTAATGATGTTCTTTATTATGATTTTGACAAATTACTAAACATTTTTCTTTCTCCTTCCAATCACAGGATGAGACTGGTGTCTACAAGAATTTACTTCAAGAAACAGCCCATAGAGCTGGATTGAAATTGCCCGTTTATACTACAGTTCGATCTGGACCTGGTCATACACCTATATTCTCATGCACGGTAGAGCTCACAGGAATGACCTTTAGTGGAGAGCCTGCCAAGACCAAGAAGCAAGCTCAAAAAAATGCTGCCATGGCTGCATGGTCTGCATTAAAGCAATGTGAGTCTCTTTCTTTTCCATATTCTTATATTTTAGGGGGTAAATTTGATTGGTTATTTTCTAGATGTACTTGGAATATTGCAAATGAGAATGGCATCAACCAAAAAAATATTCAAGTTATGATGAATAGATGAATACATTAACTCCAAATAAAATATATGCTATTTGATATGAATATGAAATTAGGTTGAAGTTGTTTGGATGAACCAAATGTCATGCTTATGGACGAGGTTATTGGAGTATGCAAATTTTCCCTCTTTGATGCTGTTCTTCCATTATCCTAATTGGATAGCTAATTAAAATTAATATCTGTTATGTTAGAACTTGTTATTTACACCAATATCTTTTGACTTCTTAGTTAATCATTTCAGGTTTTAGCACTATTTCTTAATTGAGTCAAGCTTCCATTGTTTAGTTGAAAGTTTTGTTGCTCTCTTAACTTCATCTTTAGTTGCTGACATATCAAAAGTCAATTTATAGAAACCCAAACTCACATTGGAGTGTTAAAGAGATAAGGAACCACTATGCTATCTAGCCTAACTGTGTAAATGAAATGCTTTTATTTTAACCTATAAGAGAATAACATCATTCGATTCAGCTTGTCTGTTAGCGTTATGCTTGTTGGTCGTATAGATATTTTTCAGTAAAACCTCTATGCAGTTAAACTGTAAAGTCAAGATATACAGTACAATATATTAAACTAAGACATGTGTTGATAGAAAATAGAGTGCTTGTCGAGTTGCATATGTTAAAGAGGCAACTAGGTACATTGGCAGAGAACTTGTATGGCATCAGATTTAGCAAAGGCCTAGTACATGTTGTTAGTTTATGAGGACTCACATGACTGGTACAGTGATTCACATGACTGGTACAGTGCTTCAAATTGGATAAACCCTGGACAATTCAGCCCTCTAAGATTTATTCATAGAGATATTGATGTAGGACGTGGTGGATTTAGGGATTTGGTGGAGGATTTGGGAAAGAACTAGAAAATTGGGGATTTCTTGGCTTCGCACCAAGGGTTTCCGAGGCTTCGCACCAAGGGGAGTGGAACCTTTCACAGGCTTAGAGAAAATTATCTATTCATTTATTCGTTCCTTAAAATAATAAGTCTACTGGCCTTTATATAGGCTTACAACCAAATAACTAAAAACAAATAAAATCCTAATAGATAATATCAAATAAAAACAAATAAAATCTTAACTAAAATTCTAACTAAAAATCCTAACAGAAAAAGCAAATAAAATCCTAACTGAAAATCATAATAAAATCCAACTAAACTTAACTAATCAGAACTTGATGTCTTGATCCTCATCATTCTCCTCCGCTTGAGAACTTCACCTCCTGGTGAAGGTAGACAGAAGTAGCACACCTGCACAAAAATCAGTAGTCCTCGACAGTTGGAGAAGACGCGTCCACGAACTCTAAAGTGTATCATGATGCAGATTGGTCGATGCACATCCTCTGATAATTTCTTTCAATTCATGAAAGATAGAAAAATATTCAGCATCTGTCTGTTAGTTGGGAGAGGGGAGTCTAGTATCACGAACTCAATGTGCTCAATCAGATCTAATGGTGCTTCTAGAAGCATCTCAGTCGCATGCTCCACAGATGGTTCTGGCTCAAACTGTAGTACTGGGTCAATCTCTGGTTCATGCTCTAACTCTGGTTCTGGTTCATGCTCTTGCAGAGACTCCAATATTGCCCCAGACTCCAAGTCATACTCATGCCCTAACTGTGTCTCAATCTCTGGATCGGGATCAGGCTTTGCCTCAAGCCTTGGATTAACCTCTGTCGTGGGCTCTGGCTTAAGTTTGTCGTGTATCTCATGTATCAGCTCTATAGGATCCTCTCTTACTTTCGGGCTTGAGGATTGTTGGAATGCCTACGGAATGTGCCGATGCCTGAAAGAATATCGACATCGAAGAGCAGATCTGAATGTTGACCATCGATGATAAGGAACTCGAAGACTCAAGGACCAAGATAGCGCTTCTCCACCTAGCTTGAGATAGGAATACTTATATTTTGCACTATTAGATAAATCAAAATGGGAAAAGAACTTTTCTAGATAGTACTCCCAATTATCATATCCGAATTTATCCTTGAAGCCATAAAAGATTGGTAATTGTCTCCACTTCTCAAGCTCAAAATTTGTTCGGGGAGTATAATCATCGTAATAATCACGGTTATATCCCATAATTTAGAAAAGATTTGCTTGGTTAGATGGTACCTATGCGTAGTCGGTTGAGTCAACTACCCACTGGCGCAAACGGCATTGAATTCTGGCTTCAAACGGACCCGGAATCGTCAAAATACAAAAGTTGCGCAGAAATTCCTGCGAAAATAGCTTTAAAATGACCGGCTGCTACTGTAGCGGTACTGTAGAAGGCAGAAAATATTGTAGCATTACTGTAGCATGTAGGAAATACTGTAGCAGGCACAGCGTGGGTACTGCAGCAGCATTAAAAAACTAGGTTTTTTTGTTTTGTTTTTGTGGAGGCGACTGATCTAAAGAGTAGGGTTAGGGTTTTGATTTTTTTAGAAAATTGGGGAAAGATTTTTAAAAAAAGAAAGGATTCGTTCGGCTTTGATACCAAGTTGATGTAGGACGTGGTGGATTTAGGGGTTTGGTGGAGGATTTGGGAAAGAACTAGAAAATTGGGGATTTCTTGGCTTCGTACCAAGGGTTTCCGAGGCTTCGCACCAAGGAGAGTGGAACCTTTCACAGGCTTAGAGAAAATTATCTATTCATTTATTCGTTCCTTAAAATAATAAGTCTACTGGCCTTTATATAGGCTTACAACCAAATAACTAAAAACAAATAAAATCCTAATAGATAAGATCAAATAAAAACAAATAAAATCTTAACTAAAATTCTAACTAAAATTCCTAACAAAAAAGCAAATAAAATCCTAACTGAAAATCATAATAAAATCCAACTAACTTAACTAATCAGAACTTGATGTCTTGATCCTCATCAGATATATATGACAGTTTGTAGACTGATTGATCTACAATTTTGGCCCATTAGGGATGGTTTTGTAATTTTTCGATATCTAGGTGTTTTATTAGTAATTTTCAGTTTTAAGGTTCTTTTTATATTTTGTAATTTTCAGTTTATTATTTATAGGGGGCTATTGGGATTAGAGAGGAGGGTTGAATATTTGAGAAGAAAACTTGTTTGATGTGGTATTATCCTCTTTGATAGGAGAGTGCGGCCGTCCTCTAGAATTGGCCGCTTGTGAGAGAGAGTTCATCTCAAAAAACTCGACCCATCTGTGTATCTCTTTATTTTCAGGTTATTATTAATAAAAAAGCACATTTCCCCCTCAAATCTCCACTTTCTAGCCCTAAAATCCTTCCTTTACCCTAAAAACCATACATTTCCAACAAAACCCTATCTTTATCCGTCAAAATCCTAAAAAATCTTAAAAATAATATTTTATTAGCAAAAACCTAGAAAAATCCTATCAAGTGGTATTAGAGCGATACAATCCATGGCGACGGCTGCTTGGAAAGAACGACATGAAGCTATCATGCAAATCCTAACACAACAAAGTGCTCTTACGCAAATCCTAATTCAACAACTGTCTTAACTATTTTCAGATCTGAAGGCAACAAAGAATTCAGACGAGTCGGAAATACGAATTTAGGGCAAAAGACGACAACTTTGGTGAATGATTGAGATTTGAACGAAAATCCAGATTTAAGATAAAAGTCGGAAACTTTGGCGAAGGAAAAGGAGAACGAAGAATCTAGAGAAGAAGCCCTTCTCGACATGAAGAAGGATTTCGAAGAAGCAGAAGAGTACACCACTCGTGGTGCATGGAGACCCCAGACACCCTCATCGGGGCACCGCACCTTGCTGCATGGCGCTGCCACTGACCTGCCGAGCCCGCAGGGCCCCCTACACGGTGCTGCCGCCCGCAGGGCCCCCTGTAGGGCCCACAGGCCTTGTTCGCAGCCCTTTTGGGTCCATCATGGCCCGAAGACGTCTTTTGGGGCCCGTCCCCTGACGACGCTTTTCGGGGCCCGTCATGGCTTGACGACGCTCCTCGAGACCCGCCATGCCACGACGACAATTTTGCGGGGACCCAAGGCACATGGTTTACACATGGACGACCTCCTGAGCATCGGCATCAGTGTTTTGGATGCGAGGAACCTTCAGATGGGCTACGTAGTCACCGTGACATCTGTTTGGGCGTCATTAAGGGTGGAGGAGACACATCCTATCCTTTTGACCCAGGAGGAGGCATGCACCTCACTTGGAGCAGATGACCCACAAACGTCATGCACCGCTTTGAGGACAAGGTGGGTTTTCGGTGGCGGAGTGATGATAAATCTGTAATTTTGGCCCATTATGGTCGTTTTTCGTAATTTTCGAATTTTAGGAGGTTTTTTCTCGTAATTTTCAGTTTTAGGGGTCTTTGTGTAGTTTTCAGTTTTCAGTTTATAATTTATATGGGCCTAGGTGGATTAGGGATTTATCTTGTTGAATCTGAGAGAGGAGACTCTTTTGAAAGGAGAGTGCGTACGTCCTCTATAATTGGCGACTTGGGAGAGCGGTCCACCTATCGGACGTGACCTTTATCTTCTTATTTTCAGTTTTTATTAAATAAGAATCACAACTTTAGTTTGGTTCCCATCATAGACCATAATGACTCTGTTTGCTTCTTGATTCATGGCATGGAAGGAAACGATTGCGACCGACAAATGTTAGGTTTTGTTAATCTCCTGAAAGTAAGAGTGATTTTGTCAAATTGACATGTGAAAGTAAGTGGCCTATTTAGGAAAGATCCCCTTTAATGTTAGGGTAAATATGGTAATAAACCCCCTATATCACCTTTATGACTCAGACATGCACTCTTTAGTTTACAGTTAGACATTAATTCAAGGAACAAGTACGAGAGCTCTTATATTAATGCTCTAGCTTTGCAGTGAGCAGGGAAGGTTCATGTTGGGTACATAGATCAACCTGCGAAAACTGAAGGCCAAAAGGACTGTTACATTGGATAGTGGTAGTGTAGACAAGGTTATTGTCATAACAAAACTCTGCATGCATCTATTTATTGCTTGGATTAAATATCATAGATCCATATAAATATCAAAAACTAGCGCTG
The DNA here is from genome assembly GCA_030789695.1 of Scilla litardierei. Taxonomy (NCBI): domain Eukaryota; kingdom Viridiplantae; phylum Streptophyta; class Magnoliopsida; order Asparagales; family Asparagaceae; genus Scilla; species Scilla litardierei. Next base: position 7,897,576 of record CM061137.1, on the reverse strand, counting down.
TAAATGACTTCTAATTGTTTTAAATGCATCCATGCAGTGCCAAACTTGGGTTCCTCCTCCTCGTCATCTTCTCTTGTAGAGCATGAGCCAAACGATGAACAAGAGCAGGTGGTCGTGGCCCGTGCCCTTGCAAGCCTGCACCAATCCGAGGGCAACAAGCAGTCTCATCACAGCAGCGACCGGCGTCATACCGGCCAGCGGAGACCGGCCGTGGCTCGACGTAACGCCCCTCCCGCCTCCGATCGTTCCTTCTATCCAGTGCCGTACCCCATCTGGGCTCACCCGGGTTTCTCGCCTGATGCAGCGATGCACCTGATGTGGCAGCAAGCCCAGGCTTCTCATCGGCAGAACCACCTGCTGACCCTCACAGCCCCGCCTCTGCCCAGCGATGCAGTATTCCTACCTTATCTCCGTTCCATGTTCCCTCCTGCCCAAGCCCAAGGCTACTCGGGCATCTTCCATGAACGTGCCAGTCCAGTGCCTTGCTTCCCTCATTCTATGACTCCAGTTCTTCCGGTGTACTTTCCGGACCACCCTTCACCGGCCTCACCGGCTCCGGCCAGGAGTCGGTCTCAGGTGAGCATACAAGAGATTCACGAGGAGAAGAGCCAGTTGGAAGGGAAGGACTGGCTCTGTAGTGGCGGCCCGGATGCTTCGGCTAATCCTCCCGCCCCCAAAGCAGTCGATCTCCAGCCTGCTGCTGCTTCCGCTGCCCCAGATGCGTCTTCTGACAGAGAGACCGGCATCGCTCTCTCTGGGTTCAATCCAGTTCCTCTGGAATCCGATGCATGGGTTCCACCGACAACCCCATGCCGGCCCGGCCAAGGAGCCCATCACCCTGTGTCTGCGAGCTCGGCTCGGCCCCGGGGGGTCAGGCCGCCTCCCGTGTCTGTTCATATGATGGCCGGCCTTGGACCGGATGGCCTGAAACATGGAGGCTCATCGGTTGCTGCCCCTGTCACAATGAGGACTGCAGTGCCTGTGCGCGCGGCCAGGCCCCATGTGGGCTTTATGGCTCCGGCTGTTCATGTCAGAACAGTCGTGCCGGTGCGTTCAGCCCCTCCCGCACGACCATCGGACTCCGCCGAGAAGAGCGGTCAAGACTCGGACTGCGGCAAACGGGCGAGCTCCGAGTTTACTAAGCTTCATATATGAGCGACAATTTTGGATTTTTTTCTTTGAAGTTGGAAATCTTTCCAAGTGCCCCATATATGTTGAGAATGGTGGCCTTCACGAAGCATGTAAGCATCTGCTGATGTGTAGCATGTTAGCTTTGATGCAGTCCATCTGTTTGTGCCATGGTTGTCTTGAGAGAATAAGATGAAACAGATTCTTTGTAATCTTCAGCGTAAATGCCTGGTGCTTTAATGATATAATGTGCATAATAAATTTATCTTTAAGAATATTCAAAATGTTTATACATTGCAATTATCTTTATACAAATGGCAATTTTTGCAAAGAGGCCAGAAAAAATTTAATTAGAAAAATCGACCTTAAAAAAATTTAATTTGTTGGATAAATATAAACTCAAGAGAGAGAGAGAGATCATTTCATTGCTAAGAATGAGCAACCATAGCTAAAAGCCATGGTGCTCTATTTATTTATCTCATAGTGGGGAGGCCAAAAGTCTCTAGTAGAACAATGGTTCCCATTACTCTAAGTAATGGGGGACCTAATGAATGGGTAATGAAGGAGAGGAGGCCAAAGGCCTCCCTCATTCATAACACTCCCCCTTACACATTCATCACTTCGGTCTCAGCTACTGAGGCAAGGGGTGGATACTTCTGGATCCAGAGTAAGTGTGTTTGCCTCGTTAAAACCTTAGCTGTGGAAAACCCAGTGGGAAAACCCAACAGCTTAAGGAAAAAGAGTGCAACCCACAGGTTACTCCCCCTGATCCGTACAAGCTTCAGGCTTGCAGGTCTTTCAACTGTCACATACCAATGTTCTTTACAAGCTTTACAAAAGTACATTTAGGCAATGCCTTAGTAAAAAGATCAGCTAAGTTGTTGCATGACTAGATCTGTCGAACTTCAATCTGCTTGTCGTTCTTCTGCTCGTGCGTCCAGAAAAACTTGGGAGAAATGTGCTTTGTCCTGTCGCCTTTGATGTAGCCCTTTTGAAGCTGAGCAATGCACGCGGCGTTGTCTTCGAATAGGGCAGTAGGCTCCAGATCACCGGTCTTCAGGCCGGTGGATTGGAGGATGTGTTGGACGACGAAGCGTAGCCAAAAACATTCTCTGCTCGCTTCATGGATCGCGATGAGCTCTGCATGGTTGGAAGATGTAGCAGTAATGGTTTGTTTTACCGATCTCCAGGAGATAGCAGTTCCTCCGTAGGTAAAGACAAAACCAGTCTGTGATTTTGCCGTATGCGGATCTGAAAGATAGCCTGCATCGGCATAACCAAGTAACTGGGAGGATGCACCTCTCTGGTAGTAAAGTCCAAGGTCTACGGAACCCTGGAGGTATCGCAGAAGATGCTTTACTCCATTCCAGTGGCGCTTTGTAGGCGCTGCAATGTGTCTGGCTAGGAGATTGATTGCAAACGCTATATCGGGACGCGTGCAGTTAGCCAGATAGAGAAGTGCACCAATGACACTTAGGTAGGGTACTTCTGGACCCAGTATCTCCTCCCCCTCTTCCAGAGGCCGGAAGGGGTCCTTTTGTACGTCTAATGATCTCACGACCATAGGGGTACATAAAGGATGACATTTATCCGTTTGGAACTTATTTAAAAGCTTCCTGGTATAATTGGATTGATGTAGAAGGATTCCACCTCGTAGGTGTTCAATCTGCAAGCTAATGCAATACTTCGTTCTGCCTAGGTCTTTCATTTCAAAAGTGTGTTTTAGCCTTGCAGATATCTCATTAATCTCTGCTGGAGAGCCTATGAGATTTAAGTCATCAACGTAAACTGCTATGATGACGAATCATTTTCCCGTTCTTTTGATAAAGATGCACGGGCAGACTTCGTTATTAGTGAATCCTTGCTGTGCAAGGAAATCACTTAGTCTGTTATACCACATTTTGTCCGACTGTTTTAGTCCATACAAGGATCTATGTAGTCTAACAGAGAATACGTCCCGAGGTATCTCTTTCATCTCTGTGGGTAAGTTAAACCCATCTGGTAGTTTCATATAGATCTTTTTATCTAAATCGCCATAAAGATATGCAGTCACAACGTTCATGAGCTGCATTTCTAGGCTTGCCAGAGATGATATGCTTATTAAGAATCTGAATGTATTAGCGTCCATTACCGGGGAGTATGTATCTTCATAATCGATACCCGGTCTTTGGGAAAAACCCTTTGCTACAAGACGCGCCTTGTAGCGGACGATCAGAGTTTCTTCATTTCTTTTTCTAATGAAAACCCACTTATATCCCACAGGTCTAACACCTACTGGTGTTTGGACTACATGTCCAAAGACTTTGCGTTTCGAGAGTGAGTCCAGCTCTACTCTTATCGCCTCGTCCCACTTTGGCCAATCATCTCTGCGATTACAATCCGATAGAGAAAGTGGTTCGACGTCATCGTCGTATTCAGCGACGTGAACGGCAATAGTGAACGCAAAATCGTCGTCGACGACTGTGCTATGTCGGTCCAGTACCTCCCCAGTACGTACAAAGTTTAATGATGTTTCTCCTAATGTTTCCTCTACGGGGGAAATTAGGAGGGGAGAGGTAGCTGTCCTGAGCTCAGTATCCTGTGGAGGGATAATCTTATTTTCACCAGGAATCTTCCTCTTTCTAGGAACTTTATCTTTTGAACCTGGTGGCCGTCCTCTTTTCAATTGAGGTACAACCATTTCTGCTGCGGGTGGATTGCATCCATTTATATGGATGTCAATCCTAGCTGGAGTGTTAGCAGCAGGGACGTGTGAACGGACGATCTTCTGACTGTCCGTGAATTTATCCGGCAATTGGTGTACTGTATTCTGGATGTGAAGGATCTTCAGGATCTCATCTTCACACAGATTTGTACGCGGATCATAAAGGGACAAATACTTATTTTCCCAACTAATGGTCTCCGAAGCTTCAGGCTTCTTGGAATGTTTGCCCAACTTTGGAAAAGTTTTCTCATCGAATTCACAATCAGCAAGGCGTGCCTTAAATGCGTCCCCCGTTAGGGGTTCTAGGTATCTAATAATCGAGGGTGAATCAAATCCAATATAGATTCCTAGACGACGTTGAGGACCCATTTTGGTCCTCTGAGGTGGTGCTATTGGAACATAGACCGCACAACCAAATATTCTCAAGTGAGATATATCTGGAGTTGAGCCGTATGCTAGTTGCATCGGGGATAATGTATTGCCTCCAGAGGGGCATATCCTGATAAGAGATGCGGCATGCAGAATAGCATGCCCCCAAGCATCCACCGGCAATTGGGATTGCATAAGCAATGGACGTGCAATCCATTGGAGTCTCTTTATAAGAGACTCTGCTAATCCATTCTGGGTGTGAACATGAGCTACTGGATGTTCAACTTCTATACCCGTTGCCTGGCAATAGTCTTCGAAGACTTGAGATGTGAATTCGCCCGCATTATCAATACGTAGTTTCTTGATATGGTTATCGGGGAAATGAGCACGTAACCTAATTATCTGTGCCAACAGCTTTGGAAAAGCTAGGTTACGGGTGGACAAGAGGCACACATAAGACCATTTTGTGGATGCATCTATTAGTACCATGAAGTACCGAAATGGGCCACTTGCGGGGTGAATAGGCCCGCAAATGTCACCATGTATCCTCTCAAGGAAGCCAGGAGACTCTAAACCCACTTTTAGGGGCGATGGTCTCGTTATTAGTTTCCCCTTGAAACAAGGGGGACAAGGAAATTCACCCTTCTGATGAATCTTCTGGTTCTTCAAATCATGTCCGCGGGATTCAGATAAGATGTGTCGCATCAGAATGGATCCAGGGTGACCAAGTCTGTTATGCCATAGTTGAAATGGTGACATTGGCTGGCACGTCTGGTGCTCAGTCATATTGGCTTCAACTGGTTGAATGTATGTTTGGTAGAGACCCGACAGGAGTCCCTTAAATATTTCGCAGATGGTCTTCTGGCCATCTTTACGAAGAGTGACATACAGGTATTCAACCTTATTTTCATCTCTAGTTTCTAAGTGATATCCGTTTAAACGGATGTCCTTGAAGCTTATGAGATTTCTATTTGATCTTGGAGAAAATAGTGCATTATTGATTTTTAGTCTTGTGTTATTTGGGAGCAATAATATTGCATCACCAGATCCTTCGATTATTTTGGACAGTCCTGAAATTGTAATGACAGGACCGTCATATTTACTTATGCTATTGAAATAGCATTCATCGCGAAGGATAGTGTGCGTCGAGGCACTGTCCACTAGGCACTTATACATCATCTATATAAGAAAAAAACGATAATTTATTGATGGAAATGTAAAATGCATACATTCAAAATAAAAGATCGTCTTTATTAAGCATACTAGAGATGAAGCTACAATTTATTCTTTGAAAAGCATAGATAAAGATAAGGCTCAATCGAGCAGGTCATCATTTTCGAAATCCTTGGAAGTGAACTTCGTCGGATTTTTCACATTTGCCATGTTTGTTTCAGGCGGAGGCTTCTGGCTCGCCTGATACAGTTCCTGGAAGTGGCGAGGTGTGCGACAGTTTCTGGACCAATGTCCAGTCATGCCACAACGATGACATTTGTCCTCCCATGTCTTCTTTGGATTTGACACTGTATCAGTGTTCTTACGCTTCCAAGTGAAGTTTTTCTTCCCTTTGTTATTCTTGTTTTGGGGAGGAGCATTGGCTGGTTTCATAGGGGCATTTCCTTTGTTCTTTCTGCCCCTCTTCTTGGTCTTCCACTTCGGGGGGTGAACACTGTGGGCTTCGGGAATAGGAGCTGAGCCTGCCGGGCGCTGGTTATGAGTGGCCAGTAAAAGGTTTCTATTCTGCTCTGCCCTCAGGAGACAAGAGAGCAGGTCAGAGAACTTCGTGAAATTGCGTTCACGATACTGCTGCATAATGATAGCATCTTTCTCGTGAAACGAGGTAAATGTCTTTTCCAACATGCGGTGCTCCGAGACTTCTTCACCACACAACTTCAGGCGTGAGGTAATGTTGTGAAGTGCTGAGTTGTACTCAGCAAAGGACTTGTAGTCCTGAAGTCGGAGGTTCTCCCACTCATAGCTGGCACGCGGGAGTATGACATCAATTTGATGTCTGTAGCGTGCCTCTAACGCTGTCCATAACTCCAGAGGGTCCTCTACCGTCAAGTATTCGGCCTTCAGGGTTCGATCTATGTGTCGTCTGATATAGATAATGGCTTTCGCCTTATCCATGTCAGAGACAGTGGTAGAGGTACTGCCAGCCGAAGGGGCCGTTTCTGGGGCTTTGCTAGCAGATGCATCGGATGCTGCGGGAGCCGATGATTGGGCCACTGCGGGGGCCAGGATGGAGTGCAGGAGCGCCATGGAGCGCAAGTGGAACTTCAGGTCCACTCGCCAGCTCAAGTAATTCTTGCCAGCTGCATCGAGCACCTCGAAATCGACGCTTGCCAATTTAGCCATTTTATCTATGCAATTTAAAGATAAGCATGAATTAAAATAAATTCAACAATCCATGCATAAAGAAATTAATAAGTAAAATGCGGGGATCGGCCAGATACCCAAAATAATGCACAGTCCAAAGTCCGATTACAGTCCAAAGAAAAGAGAATGAAAAATACAACTTTGGAAACCCCTGGTGGGTCCCTATTTCTGCATCCGTCTTCTTATGCTGTTGCACCGAGCCTTGGCTATTTATACAATTTCCTCAATTACAAATTCTCTCAAAAAAAGTGCTGCAAATGTAAATAGGTATACAATGGCCGATCCCGAAAGACACATTTTTACTTATTTTAAACATCCACGCAGTTTATATGCTACAGGCATAAATTAAACAACCACGCATATATCTCAAGCACAAAAAATATGGAAAAAGTAAACTAGAAAATATAATTATCTCGAAGACCACGTGGAAACGTCATACACCGTTAGGTTAGTTAACTAACGGCAGAGCGGTCTCAGGAATGGATCCCTGAGATGATTATATATATATATATATATATATTTAAAAAAAAATTCTAGTAAACCATACATAATAATTTGCAAGAGAGATGTTTACATAAATACAGGAACAAATAAATGTAATTATTGATTTTACAAAGTTTTTCTCATAAATTTCAATTTGCAAATATAATTTTTCTTTAAAATTATGAAGAAGCCAAATTTGTGTAGAATTTTGTGGCTTCGGGCCAAAAATTATTTTTAGTATAAGCGCTTGTGGCCCGTTCCGCAGTTCTGCAAAGTTGTTTGCCGCAATTATTATGGCTTCGGGCCAAAAATAAGCTATTAGCCTCGGCCTCGGGCTCGGCCTCGGGTCTCGCCTCGGCCTCGGGCCTCGGCCTCGGGCCGCCCCCCTGCAGCGGGGGGCGGCGGCGCGGAAAGGCCCCCCGCTGCAGGGGGGATCGGCCTCGGGCCGCCCCCCTGCAGCGGGGGGCGGCGGCGGCCTCGGCCTCGGGCCGCCCCCCTGCAGCGGGGGGCGGCGGCGGCCTCGGCCTCGGGCCGCCCCCCTGCAGCGGGGGGCGGCGGCGCGGAAAGGCCCCCCGCTGCAGGGGGGATCGGGGGGCGGCGGCGGCCTCGGCCTCGGGCCGCCCCCCTGCAGCGGGGGGGGCGGCGGCGCGGAAAGGCCCCCCCGCTGCAGGGGGGGATCGGCCTCGGGCCGCCCCCTGCAGCGGGGGGCGGCGGCGCGGAAAGGCCCCCTCCCTCTACAGGGGGGGTCGGCCTCGGGCCGCCCCCCTGCAGCGGGAGGCGGCGGCGCGGAAAGGCCCCCTCCCTCTACAGGGGGGGGATCGGCCTCGGGCCGCCCCCCCTGCAGCGGGGGGCGGCGGCGCGGAAAGGCCCCCCCTCTACAGGGGGGGAGCGTGGTCGGCTTTGTGGGAAGGCCCCCTCCTCCGTCAGGGGGGAGGGGAGGATTTCATTTCGGTTCTTCTTCCCACCGAAGAATTTTAATGGCAAAAGGAAAAAAAAAAAATTTTCAGAGAAAAAACTTTGTAATAGGTATAAATTTTTTTTTCTTTTATTAGACTAAATTTTTTTACTTGTATATTAAAACAAACAATGTAAAAATTATTTAGTCTAATTTTATCTACAGGATTATAGGGTTTTACCTCTAGATCAATGATCTAGGGAAGAACGCGACGATGATCAGTAGAAATAATAATCCAAGCTCCCGAACGCTTTGAGGATGCCACAACGCTCCAACGAACCGCCGCAGCAACGTTAGATTCCTTGCGCGTAGGGATGAATTTAGATGAAGATTTTTGCTCAAGAATGGAGAACACGTGCTGATAACGTGTTGGATAAATATAAACTCAAGAGAGAGAGAGAGAGAGAGAGAGAGAGAGAGAGAGAGAGAGATCATTTCATTGCTAAGAATGAGTAACCATAGCTAAGAGCCATGGTGCTCTATTTATTTATCTCATAGTGGGGAGGCCAAAAGCCTCTAGTAGACCAAGGGTCCTCATTACTCTAAGTAATGGGGGACCTAATGAATGTGTAATGAAGGAGGGGAGGCCAAAGGCCTCGCTCATTCATAACATAATTAGCAAAATCGGCCTCTTTTGTCTCAAGCAGTCTAAGCAACAAAAGCGGTCGATTCTGGCCCGGGAGGTTCGTGTGCCCCCACGTGCCGCATCTTCAAACTCGGTTTACTTAACGTGCTGAACAATAGATTCGAAAATAGACATTAATTATGCTTAATTAACACTTAATAATTTATATGTGTAGATAAAAACTTCTCTTTATCTGAAAATAAGCATCATTTTTTCTTAATTACCTCAAATTTCTAAATTAAGAGAAAAGATTAATCAGTGTTAAAAAGCTGAGATATCTGTGATGGCCCAATAGGCCCATCTTTGTTGGGCCGGGTTAACACTTTCTCTATATTTATTTGTTTCCCCTTATAATTAAATCCCTTTTCTCACTCTTCCAAAAACCCCTAAAACCTCCATCTTTCTCCAACGGCGCCTCCAAGATCCCTCGAAGATCAGTCAGAGGTTAGGAAAGACTAAAAATTTCAATGCAAGATGCGATCTTCTCAGATTTCGCTCAATAAATTTGATAAATTTCCATTGGGTTTTGTTATCTTTAGGCCGAAGAAGATTTGAGCGATGTTGCTGCTGTTCGAGACCCCAGCGGGGTTTGCCCTCTTCAAAGTTTTGGATGAAGGGAAGCTCTCCAAAGTTGAGGTCTGATGATTCTATTCTTTTACAAAAAAATTCTTTGAAGAAAGAACTATGTTGATATTATTGATTTGAGCTGTGCTGCTTATTTACCTGGTATTTTATTTATTTTAATTTTCAGGACTTGTGGAGTGAGTTCAACTCAACGGAATCGGCCAGAAAGGTTATTTAATCTGTTTTTTACGAGTGACTGTTGATTTCGATCATTACATCAATATTTCCCCTATTGAGTTTAGTTTATCTGATTATTAATGAAGATTTCTATTTTTTTTTTTCATTTTTGCTCGTAAACTTTATGATTGGGACACGTCAGATACATCTCATGAAAATCAGAAAATCTTTTTGCTGAAAGTTACCAATTTTGCTATAAACGAATTGAGATCACCGTTGGTCTTTGTTATTACCTTGTAAAATCATTAAATTACAAAAGGAAAAGACTTCACAAAGAAATGCCTGTGTTTTTTTGGATATGATTATTGGGAGTTGTTATTCTCCTTTGGAAATTTTTTGAGAAAGACTTTCATAAGAATTGTTTCTCTTCATTATGGGCTCAAGTATGCATGGAATTAGTAAGTGATGGAATTGCATGAAATAGGCAGGTGCATTTTCGATTTCCCGGTTGTAATGTCTGACTAAATATGTCAGTCAAGAAAAAAGATCATGTGATAATAGACACGATGTAACAGAATAAAGGCCAATTTACAAACATTTACACGATGTAACAGAATAAATGCCAATTTACAAACATTTAAGACGAAGAAAAAACATGTCCCCCCCCAAAAAAAAAAACACACACACAAAAAAAAAACAAAAAAAAAAACCAACCACGCGGTCACCTGCTCACACAATGCTACCATCATCACAATCACGTATACAAAACTCCTGCACACGACACAGTAAGAATTCTATTCTAGGCATGCAACTCGCGTAGCGAACATGGTAGCACTGATCAGTTATCGCTTAATAGTTATTTGTATTTGGTTGGTTTGGGTGGCAAGGGTGTTTTTTTGGTACTTAAATGATTACTGAAACATGCTTCATTTCTCTTTTTATGCGTATCTTTCTTACACAGTGTTCCATCTGCTTTCACATTTCAGGTTGTGCAGCTGAAAGCTTTTAGTAAATTTGAGAACACATCGGAAGCTTTATCTGCGGCAACTCTGTTGATTGATAGCAAGCCAAGCAAGGGTCTTCGCAAGTTCTTGCGCACTCACTGTGAGGGTGAAACATTGGCCGTGGCTGATTCCAAGCTTGGAAATGCAATAAAAGAAAAACTGGTAAAACATGCCTTGTACAGTCATGTTTATCTTTTATCAGAAGTATTTAATTGCTAATGATGCTATAATGGTTTATTGATGTTGCAGAAAATAGACTGCCTTCACAATAATGCCGTCATGGAGTTGATGAGAGGAGTGAGAAATCAGCTGACAGAACTCATATCAGGACTGGCTGTGCAAGATTTAGCCCCAATGAGCTTGGGTTTGTCTCACAGCCTATCTAGATACAAGCTGAAATTTAGCCCGGACAAGGTGAATTCTTTATTGATTTATCATCCTATTGAATATTACACCCTGTTAATTCAGTTAAAACTTTTGATTATCTTTCAACTTGATGTAGCATAATTCATTGTATATATAGTAAAGATTTTATTGGGGTTAAAGTCCAGTGACATGCTACTAGGACCCATTGGGTCAACGATTCACTTTTCATTCTGGATGGTAGTTCCGCAGGGATTGTCTTCCAATTTGGTGTAGATGTACTTGACCCCTTGCATTACTTTGGCCATCAAAATCAAATTTTGGATCTATTTTTATCACCTTAGGAAGAAAGCTTTTGCATTCAAATACTATATGCTCAGCTGGTGCATTTTGCTATTGGTGATAATTAGCTGGTTTGTACTCTGCATCTATGGTATGCTAGGGAAAGGTTCAAGTTCTGCATTGAAATTCTATCTCCCAATTCCCAAATTTTATTTTTTGTAGCCAAAGTTTATAAAATTGTGCATCCAATCTTTTGAGGCTCCTTTGCCTAATTAGTAATTCATATGGAAATGGTTGAGATTCCCTAGATCACTTGCTTTGATGGGGTTCTGTCAAGTTTGGATGGTTTCATACCTTCTATCAAAAAAGTTTCTTGATCCCTTGCATTACTTTGGCCATCAAAATCAAATTTTGGATCTATTTTTATCACCTTAGGAAGAAAGCTTGTGCATTCAAATACTATATGCTCAGCTGGTGCATTTTGCTATTGGTGATAATTAGCTGGTTTGTACTCTGCATCTATGGTATGCTAGGGAAAGGTTCAAGTTCTGCATTGAAATTCTATCTCCCAATTCCCAAATTTTATTTTTTGTGGCCAAAGTTTATAAAATTGTGCATCCAATCTTTTGAGGCTCCTTTGCCTAATTAGTAATTCATATGGAAATGGTTGAGATTCCCTAGATCACTTGCTTTGATGGGGTTCTGTCAAGTTTGGATGGTTTCATACCCTCTATCAAGAAATTGATAGACAACAGCAACTCATGAAACCCATTTGAAATTAGGTTCAAGGGCCTCAATTGCAAGCTACTTCATAGTCTTTATTGCTATAGAAAATTGCTTAAAGCAGCTACCACAATAATGCAAATCGTAAGCATAAGCAGCAATGAAGCTGTAGCAAGAGTGCTAAATGTAGCCATAAGCTACACAACATCACTAGCCATAACAGGACTGCACAATGTCAATCACTTGTAGCAACAGCAACAAAGCAAAGCTATCACCTGTACTAGCAGCTGCATGGCAAAGCATCAGTACAAGTAGTAACAAGCCAAAACAACAGTGACAGCATTGCATAAATTTCTAATCTTATCTTTTCCATCTTTGTCCCTAACCCCAGTAAGAGTTAAGGGAATAGACAATCCTGATTTTCTTATTCATTTGCTAAGAGGAAGAAAAGGGGAATTTTGGTCAAAGAAATAGCACTGCACTCACATGACACCACATACTCAGTTACTTGATGGAAACGATATAAATGATTAACGGTGGAAACTTTAGTGGGGCAACTTTGATAAATCAAAAATAATAGGGAGATATAGTTGACTTTAATTAAAAGTTCAGGGGTTTTCCTGAAATTAAGCCCCATCTTTATCTCTTTTTTTTCCATCATGATGTCAGTTATACATATATATTTTGATATCTAGTATTGATAAAGGGAAGTGTTACATTCATTATATTTGGTTTGAACTTCTTGAAGTATGATATGTCTCTGGAGCAATTACTTGATACCTTATATTAGATCAAAGTTGGTGATGAAATATTGAAAAAAAACCTATTGCACTGCATGATTTTAATTCATTAAGTTATTTTCATGTTTCACACACACACACATTGAGAGAGAGAGAGAGAGCGCGCGATAGAGAGAGACAGAGAGATAGAGATACACACACACACACTAGAAATAACTAGTGCACACAGTGCACGGAGGAAAACCCCCCACAAAGAGGATGTGGTGCACACGCACAAACAAAAAGGAGTGAGAACTGTGGGCGCGTACCGGTATCGTCAATGGGTTAAAAAACAATTTCGGGTCGAACCGGGGGGAAATGAAAAAAACGTGGGTATAAGTGTGGGCAGCATCTTGGGGGTGCAAAAAGAGAGAAAGCAGTGGCTAGATGCAAAAAAAAACCCCATCATGAAAGGGATGGTTTGCTTGCAAATAAGGGGGAAATGGGGGCATTTATCCCAAGCAAACAAACCCACACTACAAATCTCACATCAAACCCCCACCCACAGCATATGGGCCATCCATGATGTTGTGGCCAAACTATGGCCGCATCTCTATCTACTTGTTTGTCCTAGTAGGACAAAGGCCTCTATTGTATAATATATATATTATATGAGAAAAATGGAAACAGGTGGCTAAGGTGGAAAATCGTCAGGTGGACACACGCGGCCAAGCCCCTCCTATATTTTTTGAAATATTTTTCCAATAAGCTCTACACCTCATAGATGATCACCATACCAAAAATCAAGTGATTCTAACACTTTTTGCCCATCGATCTACCCGTTGCAAAATCAACGGTCACATAACGCGGAACTTTTTGCAATGGGTGGATAGATGAGCAAAAAGTGTTGGAATCACTTGATTTTTGGTGTGGTGATCATTCATGATGTGTAGAGCATATTGGAAAAATATTTCAAAAAATATATGGTAGGGGCTTGGTCGTGGGTGTCCACCTGACGGTTTTCCTTCTTGGCCACCTGATCTCATTAACCTCACACACACATGTACATGTGTGTACATGTGAGTTTTGTCTTCATAGACTATTTTAGGCTTAAATACACCATGATCTATAATCGCCTTTTGTTTACAAGTTTTAGGCCTTGTTTAGTTCCCCAAGGTTGTCATTTAATAGAAGAGCCTTTTATGTTTTCACTGGAAAAAGTTCGGCTGTAAATACAATAAAGAGCAGATTCAATCTGTTTGAATTGGTACATCAACAAATAAACATAAAATGTATATCTTCCTATCCAAAATTTTGGCACAGAGATGAAGTGGAGGAATCTGAATTTGAGCGGGAAAATGCACTGAGCTTCCTATTTCATTTCTCTCTAAAAAGCTGGAGGGAAAAAACCAACTTTCAGTCCGTCATATCTGATTCTGTCATTATCTGAACAACACGTGCGTGCACCCAGACCCCCACGCCGATTAGGCTGGGCGCATGTGCGTGTGTTACTCTTAATAACAGACTTTCATTGCCATCTGATTCTCTCTCACTCTCCCTCTCCCTCTGTCTGTTACTGTTAATAACTAACTTTCAGTGCCTTACTCTTAATAACTGACTTTCACTGCTCTCGTTTCTGATTCTTCCATTATCTCATCAAGAAGCTCTCTTGAAAACCGCATACTTTTTGGGAAAGAACAACACTTTTCTTCAGAATATCACCAATAGCAAAATCCATATCCTCAGAATATTTGCTTCATTTTTTTTCCACTTTTCTTCCATTATCAAATTTCCAAAGTGTTCAACATAGATAAACTTAAAAATGAAAATTACTTTCATTGTCTTCATGTTTTTTCTGCCATATTTGATTTCACTTATACGTAACAGGTTCCAAAGTATGCTATAACTCTTTCTTTTGCCTTATATGTAGGTGGATACAATGATTATTCAGGCAATTGGCTTGTTGGATGATCTTGACAAAGAGCTCAATACATATGCCATGAGAGTCCGTGAATGGTATGGCTGGCATTTTCCTGAACTTGCTAAAATAATTCAAGACAATATCCAGTATGCAAAGACAGTAAAGTTGATGGGGAATCGGGTAAACGCAGTTGATCTTGATTTCTCTGAGGTATGAAATCATCCACATGATGTTTTTTTTTCATGAGATAACAAAATGCCATTGTTCACTATTTCCAAATACTCTCATAGGTATTGTCAGAGGAGGTCGAGACAGAATTGAAGGCATCAGCTCTAATATCCATGGGGACCGAAGTTAGTGACCTAGACTTGGCAAATATCAGGGACCTTTGTGACCAAGTGTTAGCCCTTTCAGAATACAGAGCTCAGTTGTATGACTATCTGAAGAGCAGAATGAACACTATTGCCCCTAACTTAACTGCCCTTGTTGGGGAACTTGTTGGAGCTCGTCTTATTGCTCATGGTGGTAGTTTACTGAATCTTGCAAAGCAACCTGGTAGTACAATCCAGATTCTTGGTGCTGAGAAGGTATATTCACTCAGTACTTTGATGTGATAATTGATATATCTTGTTTTTTTGAGTTCTAACAAATATTTTGCATAATTCTTACCGTTCCATCATGATTTAATCCCACCGACATCAAAGCTCCCTATATATTAAGTGCATTTCATCTAGATTTTAGTTCTTCATCATTTTATGCACCTATTTTAATGATTAAACTTCTGTAGTTACAAGTTTATGAGATTATTACGCTAGGCGATCAAGAAAACACATTGTTTCATTAGTTATCAATATTCACACTGCCTATAGTTTTTTGATTATAACTTACATCATCCAACATTGCATGTTTTGTGGCAAGGGCGATCAGCACTACCAAATTCCCTGATCCTACAGAAGAATAAAGATGGTTATTTGTCTACGAAGAATTAACATCCTTAACACAAGAGTATGTTTGGCTTTGCTTTTACTCTTAGAGAAGTCCTTATATACACGTACATGCTTTTTCAGGACTTGTTGACATTTGAAGGCGCTTTTCGAATATTTTATGAACAAATATAATGCAGAATCAATTTTCTAGAAAACAGTTTCTAATAGAATTAAAATAGATTTATAATGAACTAGTGCTTATGATTCCAGATCTTTTTTTTGATACATCGGAATTTTAAGTGCAGCGTGTGCCCCTCGATCTCGCGCCGTCTCGGAGGGAGGGGAGGGGGGATGCACAAGAAGAATAGATCTTCATGAAAGTCATATCCCATTTTTTTGTTGCAAGAAAATTGGCACCGAGAGTTTTCCTTTGAAATCAATATTGTAGTTTCTCACCTTGATGATGAAATTTTCAAGGTGGCGCTTTACTGAAACAAATGTTCTGCTTCCCGATAATTCATCCATTGCGTAATGCCTCATGCTGTAACATTCTTTGTACACTTTCCAATTGGAATTATGCAACTATGCCCCTAGACAACATCTTGTTTAGCGGCTAGGAAAATGCAGTCCGATATGTGCTGTTTATAAGTATGACTCATGATAATATATGAAAATCCCATTATTGTCCTCCCACTTTGTACATATGTAACCATAATTCTTGTTCTTGGTGTATTGTTTACCCTTTTTCACTAGATTTGGTTTAAGTTTGTTATTTTTGTTGCCAATATTGTATACATGTCTTCACTCAAGTTAAAGATTCTCTTACTTCCTGTTAAGTCATCTTTAACATGTGGTGATATAATTGCTAGTGAGTTTTGGTCGAAAAAGATAATGGGTTATACTTTTAGCAGCCTGATATGCTTTCTCGAAGATGTAGAAATTAAGTGATAGAAATTGAAGATATCCGTGTCTATTGCTATTCATGTTGTTGTATCTGACATCATGATCTGACATGATCACGAAGAGACATTCTTCCTATCGAGTCCATGAAGCCAACCCCAATTTTTGGGATGACGACTCTGATGATGATGATTGATGTTCATGTTATGCTAGACGGATGGCTCTTGGCGGTAGTTCTTGTTTTTATGACAAAGCTAATACATGAAGATGATGCTGATTCTGGCTTTTCTATAGCTGTGACACTTTCTGCGTGATTTCCTGCAGGCGCTTTTTAGAGCACTAAAGACGAAGCATGCTACACCAAAATATGGGCTAATATTCCACGCATCTTTAGTTGGTCAGGCTGCCCCAAAGTTCAAAGGAAAGATTTCGCGTTCCCTTGCCGCAAAGACTGCACTTGCCATTCGATATGATGCCATTGGTGAAGGTCAAGATAGCTCCATGGGACTGGAGAACCGAGCCAAGGTAAGCCGGAAGTTGCTCACCACATTTTACTAGCTTGCGTTGCATTATATCATGCATATGCTTATTTCCGGCCCCTTTTGATTTGTTGTGTTTATAAAATCTTTGTATAGCTTGAAGCACGACTGCGCGCTCTTGAGGGCCGAGAGCTAGGTCGCTCTGCAGGGTCAGCAAAAGGAAAGCCGAAGATTGAATTCTATGACAGAGACCGGAAGAAGGGTGCAGCAGGGCTACTTACTCCTGCAAAGGTATGGATCCGGACTGTGGTCCAGTTCATCGTAAGTTTGGGCAGGCCAGCTCTCTCTAAGTATAGAGTCTTACTGCTTGCAGACGTATAATCCATCATCTGATTTAATACTTGGAAAACAATCGGAACCAATTGAGGAAAGCCCAGCCGGCGAGTTGGGTGGAGCTGCTTCCCGAAAGAGGAAGCATGCGGAAGAGCCTGAGGAAGACAAAGGAGAGGAGGAGGCTGCTGCTGCTGCTCAAGGCGTGGAAGAAGAGAAGATGGAGAGGAGGAAGAAGAAGAAGAAGAGGGCCGAGGCTGACAACCCTAATGTTGAAAACGACAACCAGGTTGCTGCAGAAGAAGCGGACGAGCAAGAGAAGAAGAAGAAGAAGAAGAAGAAGAAGAAGAGGGATGATGTAGCCGAGAGCACCACATTGGAGAGCCAAAACGAGGTGGCTTTGCCCGACACAGAAGAAGAAACGAAGAAGAAGAAGAAGAAGAAGAAGAAGCATGCTGACGCAGAGGAAGTCGCTCAGGAGCAAGACGACGAACGGAGCAAGAAGAAGAAGAAGAAGGAAAAGAAGGGCGAGTGAAGCTTCTGATCCGAGGAACTATGAATCGGGGAGTTGCGTTTGTAGGGTTCCCACCTGCTGCGCAGTTTTGTTGTGTTTGTTTTGGTAACATGGTTAAATCCGAGACACACATTGTTAGAGGCCATGGAATTCATATTGGAACAAAATCTAGGGACGTAAGAAATCTTCGTTGTTTGGAGGTTTGGCTTTTCATTGGGCACATTTGATCCCAGTGACTTATAGATTTAGCTATTCATCTGCATATCCAAACTCATTATGGTTGATGAACGACCATGTGTAATCTTAATTCAGTAACTACTGAGCCCATCAAAACCCTATTCATTTTGTCAGTACTGATCGTTCAAACAAGTTTACAAAATGACACTATACTTGGGAGTCTTGGTGATTTTCTTTAAGCTTGTCTCGAAGTCTTGCACTCCACAAATCCTTGGATGAGCCTCAAGTCCTCAATGTTAAGCATCAATCCATGGGCTCTTCAAACTTCAAGCGTTAACTTCATGTTATCATCATATTTGAGCTTATCATATTTGAGCTTGACTTGGGTGTGTGCATGCATGAGCCAAAAAAATAAAATAAAAAATCATGAATCAATCTCACCTAACCCATTCATTAATCTAACTCAACAACCCACAATCAAAACTAAACCAGTATATGACCTTGTCTACATTCACTACTAACACAATGCCAAACTAAACCAAGTCCACACCTGAACCACTCCTCACATCATCCCTTTATAGCAATGAAAGTGATCCCCCTTTCATCATTTGGCAAAAAAAAATCTCAATTCCAACAGACAACATCACAATCTTTTCTCCATCATAATTTTTTTTAAATAAAAAAGCAATCTTTTTTTGTTGTTGCATCCAAGTCATACGTTTGCTCATTCAAGTCATAAGCTTGGAGACTTTTGGAAGATGACAAGGGGTGATTTGGTCTTGGTGTTGATTGTGAAGTATACTGAATTTTTTGTAAGGTAGCCTAACATTGATGGAAAATTGTCAATTAAGTAATTGATCAATGGTGACATTCTTGCTTCTTGCAGTGAAGCTCAAGAGCTCTGTGCTTGGGAAAATGGTTGCAAGTTGACTCCAAGTGGATTGGCTGAGTGAAAAGTGCGTTACTCTTCTTCTAGATAGATGGTAGATCGAGAAACGATGGCTATCTCACTTAATTCCTTCAACTAGCCTATTAGGGCCTGTTCCATTGGGTTTCTTTGGATGGAGGATTTACTGTAGGGAATAGTAAATCCTAGGAGAAATGAGTGAAGAGAGAGAAGAGAAGTAGTGTGTTTCTTTTGGTTTCTTTTGGTTGCTTTGGGTTGGAAAGTGGAGAGGAGTTTTGTATGTGGGGCCCATAGTAAAGTAGTGTGTTTCTTTGGTTATATGTGTATTGGGAAAGTTGGTTGATGAAAGTGAGAAAGTTGGTTATGGTTATTTGAGGTGAGATTACCCCCAACCGAATTCCAGTGCTTAAAAATTGTGAAAACCCTACTGTTAAATAAATAATAATTAAATAAGTAGTAAATATGAAATAAATTAATATTAAATAAAATATTTGGGGACAATTTACGGAAATAAATTTTAAAAAACCGAATTATATAATGAATATTTAAATGAATAAGGCCGAATAAGTAGAAGCGGAAGCACGACAAGCAACGCAACCAACAGAAATAAAAAACAATTTATTGACCTGGCATCAAAACATGTTGGTGATTTTTAAATGCCCCCCCCCCCCCCCCCCCCCCCCCCATAAGCTCATATCAGCTAGAACAAACGAAAACCACATTCCAAAAATAGCCAATATTTACAAAACCACTTATAATATACATATGCGAAGTATCATCTGACTAGCCCAACATACAGAAATAAATGTTTACATTTTAAGGGCGATAATAAACAACATTATCAAAAAAAGCAGAAAGGCTAAGATCGCATACAAAACCAACTTGATCCAATTGTATTCGGCGAGAATGTTGTCCATTTTCCTAGCCAACCGCCCCTCAATCTCCAAAAGCCGCCTATCAGATACCGATGTGGAAGAGGATGCATGGGTCGGGCTTCTTGCAAGCTCATCAAGCAATTGTAGTATCACATAAGTGGACCACTCTGAGTGAGCCGGATCCTTCCATTCATAGTAGTTGCATTTATTACTCCCTCGCACAGGACAGCTCCAAAAGCGACGACCAGGATTATTTGGGGTCCATGAAGTCTTCCTGGGAACCCGTATCCGACAATGGCAAAACCTGCTGTCATCATCATCTGGAGCCAACAGCGACCCTGTAGGAAGTCTGGGTCTGGAAATAACAGACTGGCTGGAACCGGTGCTCATTTGTACCTTGCATGAAATAAAGATTGACAACGGAGGCATGCAACATATATACAAATAAAGAATGAAAAAAAATTTAAGGATCAATGCTACCTACAGCAGTGCATCAATCAGCGACACCACAAATTGAAACATACAAAAGAATAAACCAGTTTCATAAACATATAAAACCATAAAAACCCAGAAATAAAATGAAAAAAATTTAACATTTGCGAAAACCAAACAATCCCCACAAGGAAATTGCACCATACCAACTTGGTCCATACCCAAGTCAAATAAAAAATATTTGACTTGTGCCCTCAGGTAAACATGTTTTGTAGCATGAACAGCAGAAGGTATATGACGGTTGCTCATGATAAATGAACCTTCCAGCCAAATACCCCTATATCTTATTTTCCGAGGGTCAATTTTCGCATTTATTGTTCATCATCATCGGGCAGAAGTTGGTTTTTGGGTCATAGCTCCAGGTTGCATTATGTGTGTATGGGGTTGTTAATTTTGGGTCATGTTCCCAGATTTTTGTGGCATTGCTCCAGATTGCTGGTTGTATGCAAAACATACATAAGCCCTCAGAAAGAAATTAATTATATCATGATAAATAGTTGGTAATAGGAAGTTGCTCCATCACATATTAACCCCTCAGTTAACATCCGCTCATCTCATATACCGATGCATACCGTCCGTATATTTTCATTTGATTTTCAAAGTATCTCACTAATATACCTCAATGGGGAGTAATGGAACCATCCAGCCTAATACCAACTATTTATGCATAACCGAGGGACATAGGGATCAAATAAGCAGCATCATCATTGGGCTATAGGTGTCATGGAGGCTTGGAGAAATGGCACTATCCAAGTTACTGGAGGCTTGGAGAAATGTCACAAAAATCCCCAGAAACATGAAGCAAAAAATAAGTACCTGCAGGCTGAACATGAGCCCAACATTATCAACCCAAACACATAATGTGATACATGGAGAAATGCCACAAAAATCTGGGAACATGACCCAAAGGAAACAACCCCATATACACAAAATGCAAACAGGGGCAATGTCCACAAAATCTGAGAACATGAGCCAACAATTGTCAACCCAAAAAAATTGGGATACATGGAGAAATGCCACAAAAATCTGGGAACATGACACAAAGGAAACAACCCCATGAACACAAAATGCAAAGAGGAGCAATGTCCACATAATCTGAGAACCTGAGCCCAAAATTATCAACCCAAACAAAAAATGTGATACATGGAGAAATGCCACAAAAATCTGGGAACATGACCCAAAGGAAACAACCCCATATACACAAAATGCAAACAGGAGCAATGTCCACAAAATCTGAGAACATGAGCCAACAATTATCAACCCAAAAAAAATGGATACATGGAGAAATGCCACAAAAATCTGGGAACATGACACAAAGGAAACAACCCCATGAACACAAAATGCAAAGAGGAGCAATGTCCACATAATCTGAGAACCTGAGCCCAACATTATCATCCCAAACACAAAATTGCATACATGGAGAAATGCCACAAAAATCTGGGAACATGACCCAAAGGAAACAACCCCATGAACACACAATGCAAAGAGGAGCAATGTCCACATAATCTGAGAACCTGAGCCCAAAATTATCAACCCAAACAAAAAATGTGATACTTGGAGAAATGACACAAAAATCTGGGAACATGACCCAAAGGAAACAACCCCATGAACACAAAATGCAAAGAGGAGCAATGTCCACATAATCTGAGAACCTGAGCCCAACATTATCATCCCAAACACAAAATTGCATACATGGAGAAATGCCACAAAAATCTAAATGCCACAAAAATCTGGGAACATGACCCAAAGGAAACAACCCCATGAACACACAATGCAAAGAGGAGCAATGTCCACATAATCTGAGAACCTGAGCCCAAAATTATCAACCCAAACAAAAAATGTGATACTTGGAGAAATGACACAAAAATCTGGGAACATGACCCAAATGAAACAACCCCATGAACACAAAATGCAAAGAGGAGCAATGTCCACATAATCTGAGAACCTGAGCCCAAAATTATCAACCCAAACAAAAAATGTGATACTTGGAGAAATGCCACAAAAATCTGGGAACATGACCCAAAGGAAACCACCCCATATACACAAAATGCAAAGAGGAGCAATGTCCACAAAATCTGAGAACCTGAGCCCAAAATTATCATCCCAAACACAAAATTGCATACATGGAGAAATGCCACATAAATCTGGGAACATGACCCAAAGGAAACAACCCCATATACACAAAATGCAAACAGGAGCAATGTCCACAAAATCTGAGAACCTGAGCCCAACATTATCATCCCAAACACAAAATTGCTTACATGGAGAAATGCCACATAAATCTGGGAACATGACCCAAAGGAAACAACCCCATGAACACACAATGCAAAGAGGAGCAATGTCCACATAATCTGAGAACCTGAGCCCAAAATTATCAACCCAAACAAAAAATGTGATACTTGGAGAAATGCCACAAAAATCTGGGAACATGACCCAAAGGAAACCACCCCATATACACAAAATGCAAAGAGGAGCAATGTCCACAAAATCTGAGAACCTGAGCCCAAAATTATCAACCCAAACACAAAATGGGATACATGGAGAAATGTCACATAAATTATCAACCCAAACCCAAACACAAAATTATCAACCCAAACACAAAAATATAATGCCACAAATTGCACACTGCAGCATGGCCCAAAAAATATGTAAACATAAGCCACAAAATGCACAAATTTAACATATGCACAAAAATATGTAAACATGGCCCAAAAACATAATGCCACAAAAATATGTAAACATGGCCCAAATTTAACAACCCCATATACACAAAATGCACACCGCAGCATTGACCCTTAACATGCACCAAATTTAACCCATAAACCCAGAATGCAATCTGGAGCAATTCCACATAACCCTGAGTCCATGATCCAAATGTAACGACCCCATTAACACAAAATGATACAGTGACCCATAACCCAACACCCCCCATCAGAACATACTACCACAAGTAGCATTGCCACAAAAACAATAACAGGAAGCCATGCACCAAAAGTATGTTAACACATTTTGAATACTTCTCCATCCCCCTTCCAAATCTCCCCCAACATAACATCGCCCCCGCTCAAACATCTTCCCATCCCAACCTGCTAGCCTCCTAGTCCAAATCAAACCCCGCAACTATATCTTCTATCATCATTTTCCGAGCATCATGAGGCAAGGCCAAAAAGCTTCTTGCTTCCATCTCATCGTTGCGCAGTGCCTTAAAGACCTTTAACAATATCCCCGGGGGATACTCGGTAAACTCGTAGACAAGCTTGGCAAGCGGTTTGGTCCAATGTGACTCATGTGAGTGTGCGGACCTTATAGCATCCGCGACCTCTTTCATGTTTTCTGATAATTCTCGCATGATGTCGGGATCTTGAACCATGCCCCGTCTGCGGTGTTTCTTTTTACCCATCGCTTGTGGGTTTGACTGACTTGGCCCTCCCTGAGTAGCAGGCCCGGTGCTAGCTTGGGTTGGAATTTCTTCCGTGAAATTGTGTGGTGGTGAATCTATATGACTTGGCTCGTTACTTACGGGCTCTCCCTCGCCTCCGCCTTCATGAAACTCTCCACCAAACCTTTCAAAAACACCAATTGCAAGATCCCCCTTCGCAGCGTCATCACCAATGACGATAACAAGATCGTCATACCATGGTAGTGGATGGTTCACATACGCCCGCATCCGATGGTTAGCCTGAACAATTACAATATCAAATATGATAACGGGCATGCAAAGCTATATTTAATGTAGTATCACATAGCATATGTAAAAGGTAGAAGTAATTACCGACGCCCATGTATCATACGTCTCGGGATCAAGCGTAATGACATTATTGTCCGCATCCCATCCGGCTCCGCTTAGGACCATGCACTCCTGAACGTCTTTGAGACGTCTCCTCAACGATTTCATGTGATTCTTCACATTAACACTTGAGAAGGAAGTCCCATGGGTGTTATTTATTTCCGCGGCGGCGGCAGTGAAGGCTGTATTTTTGAAAGACTTATCCGCTTTATACCCCTGCCGTGCAAGCTCCGCAAGGAATGGAATGAGGGTTTCATCGTAAGCATTCGTCCAAAGTTTGTTCTGTTGTGTTGAAGATGAGGGCTGCTTCGACTTCTTTCGGGGGCTGGAAACTGACCCATCTGCATCTTCGCTACGTCGGCTCGACTTCCTAGAAGAGTCACTGCCGGGGGTTCGTTCATTGCCACTAGGTGGCGTAGCCATAGCGAATGCAGGTGGGGAAGCGGGGCTTCTGTACGATGCTGGCTCTCCCCCTTGCAGCATATTCATAAACCCCATTCCAGGCTGCGATGGCATCTGCATTGGCATTTGCATAGGAATGTTGAAATTTGGATATTGTGGATATCCCATCCCGTGCCCACCTGATGGGTACACAAGCCCGCCTGCTTGGAAGCCATGCATGTGATAGGGCACCGTTTGCATCCTCTTGGGAATAGGTCGGTTGACAATGGGATCAACCATTCTGTCAGCTTCTACCCATTGTGTACCATAACCATTTTCATAGCTGGGTAGCATCGGATCACTCCCAGGCCGGTTTGGGTCACCCCCCTTACCAGCGTTTGACGAGCCTTCCATCCCTACAACATCATACAAATTAAATTGATCAAAAGTACGGTGAGGCTATAAACATCCAACCTACACATAACATGAACCTATACTGCATTCGACTATAAAATTGCTTGGGTGTGAAGCACATAGTTCCTAAACAAAGGCATGTAATTATTTGGGAAAAGCAACATAGCAATACTACTGCTATATGTCTGATACAAGGAATACAATGCTCAGTCATAGGAGGCAATAATATACGCCGACCCCCTCACAGCCCCATGCTCAATAGTGAAATTCCCCCCATCCAAATAATTTCATCTAAAATTTCCCCCCGAAAATCCCCTCCCCCCAATGTAGAAGCTTATGTTTGAAAGAAATTAGGGATGTGCTCATCGATTGCGACTTGCGCATCAAAGATCTCCTGCCCTATCACCTTCTACCCGTTTATGATTTTAGGGAAGAAATTAGGTTAACGATCAGAGGCCGGAATCATCTTCGTGCCTTTCTTCCCTAAAATTTCTCGTGGGCTCCCCAAATCCCCCCCTTTCGTTCCCACTTTTTATTCCCAAACATATATATATCTCTCTATCAAATCTCATTCTCTGTGTGTATCAAAAAATCTCATTCTCTGTCTCTTTCCCCCGATCACCTCCCCCTCTCACCGCCCTTTCATCTCCATCCCTCATCCGCTCAATCGGATCGTGCGGTCGATGGCCTCAATTGGCGGCAGATCGGATGTCGATTTGGGAGCGGCGGCTGGAGCTTCAGTAATGCTCGAGTCGGGTGTTGCTCAGTGAGCTAACGGCGGTAGGCCTCATCGTCAAGAAAGAATATCCCTTTTGTAAAAGTGACCTCCAAAACTATACTCAGATCCATTCCGCTCCTCATTATCCTCGATCTGATACCTCCCGTCTTCTTCCATTTCCGCCTCAGACGTTTCCAGCAGGTCTGTATCCCCTTCAAAACCCTAAAAGGAGGAATCTTTTGTCTTTATAATTTGATCAAAACCCTGAAGTTTGGATTATTGTTATTTTTTTTGGCTTAAATCGGTCCACGTGTGCGGTTGAAGAAGTGCGGGTGGCTAGAGAACCCGTCTATCATCTAGGCTCACGGCGGTGATATTAGCAAGGACGCTCCCAACACTGTAATCTTTGTTTTTAACTTTTCGAAAGTTTTTTGATGCAATATGTTTTGATTAATTTCTGATTGTAATATATGGATACATATCGGATCATGCTCAAATCTCATGTGGATTCCATTGAGATCGACGTCTCTCGTTCTAGCGATAAGTATATATCATCATATGTTGATTTCGAGATTCCTTGGGAGCTTATTTCTTGCTGAGGTTTATGATTAAAGATCTAATTCTGAGAATGACAGGCAGGGATCTGCAAAGGGTGACTGATATTCAATTAATATGACTTCTTCAACCCTCTTTTGTCTTCCCTATTTGAATGTTTTGAAGTGTTTTTATAGGTTTCAGGATTTCTTGGTCTAGCTGTTCTATTGACGTTTCAGTTTGAGTATGGTGCATCGATTAAATATGAGTGTTACTTTGCTTAGTTTGACATGAACTTAGATTGGTGTTTGTTTTTAGAGCAATGGGAACCATCTTTAATCATCTAAGTTTAAGATGAAACTGCAAGGCTACAATGTGATCTGTGATTCAAAATTGAGATATGAAAACTAGGATGCTATGCAAGGAATAGACGCAAAAGATGATGCGGATTAGCCTTTCCCATTGATGTGTCTATCATGTTTTCCCATCTTGACTATTATCATCTATGCTCCTCTTGAGGTTTGTCTGTGTGTGTGCGCGCGCGCGTGCACGGGTTGTGGGGATGTCGGTTCCAGGATAACAGTAAAAAATATACTTGAGTGATTGTATTCTCAGATTCTAGTGTTGCCAGGTGGCAATTCCCATGAAAATCCAAACATTTTCGTGTCTGCTTCATTTACTGTTAGTTGAATATATTTGCATGAGGAGTTATTCTTTTATTGTTTGATCTATGAAGCAAGAGGTTGGATTATGTGCAATATATTTTCCTGTAGTTGAAGATAATTGTGAAGTTATTTGTTTGAAGTTTCCTCATTTTGCCTATTGCTTTTGCACTTTAGCAGGCATGATCTGAAAATTCACATACATAATTATAATGAATGCGTATGAATCATAGGATAGTGTTTGCAATTCACTTGCATGTCGGGTAAGCTTGACCTTCAATCCCTTCATATATTAGTTCTTGGTCTTTTGAAGTCCTCTTCATATTTCATCGCAAATTTCAAACACTAGGACTGTGTCATTTTTGGTAAGCCTCTGAGTGCATCTTATGCTATTGTATTAATCAGATTGTGAGGTAACCCTTACATAACAGTGAAGTTGAAACTTTTTATCATGGAAAATGGAGGATATATATTTGTTCGCACATGGTATTCATTGTTATGAAGCAGTAGTGCAGGTTAAATGTTATGAAGTAATGCAACTCGTCCAGATTATGTATATTTGCCTCTTCAATGCCAGAAAAGTATCGGCAACATTTTATGGGATTTGAAACAACGATGCAAAATGATACTTAAAGCTTAATGATCAGTCAGGAATATAGATGAAATTTTAATGGTAATGGCTTTATTTTTGTTAGTTGTTTTTCCTAGATATAGATGGAGTAGTCTTCCTAACCTTTGTGCTTTTAACTCTAAAAATGGGTATTTGAATGCAGGTGATGGCAACATTTGAACTGTATCGTAGATCTAACTTGGCATGTGCTTGACAGAAACCCTGGATGAGATGGTCTCCAGTGGCACCCTCAGCCCAGAACTGGCTAGTCAAGTCATTGTGCAATTTGATAAGGTTAGATTTGTTCTCCTCATTTCCTCTGCTAGAATTGGAATTTGAAAGTTTCTTTAATACGCTTTTCCACCTCTGTACTCTATGACTGAGGCTTTGGAAAATCAGGTGAAGAGCAAGGTGCTTGTTTAGCTTTTTGTTTGTTTCTAACATTCTTCTCTCTTTTCTATATATGTTCGGGTTCAATATGTATAATATCTGAAAACTTAAAATTTTAAATAGGCAATACTGTGGGAGATTTGCTTTGAACTTTACAAATAGTATTCTGTTGATTGCAGACTGTAAATTGTGATGTGTATTCTTACATCTAGACACCCAATTCACATTAATTCAGATGTACACTAGCGTGTTAGGCTTATGTACTACAAGCAATAGCTTGCTGTTAAAGCTGCCTTCTTGTTTATCTTTGATTGAAGCTTTTTGATGACTTTCTGCTGCTCTTGAGTCTTAGTTGATTCGACTTTGTACACCATGGTCACGCTTAGTCACTTACGAAATTATTGCATGCAGAGTTCATACTGCAACATCACTCACATTGTTGCAACATGTGTTAACGTGCACTGCACACAATGAAATTTGTGAGGAGGAAAACATGGAGCACCAACTTATCGAACCCTGGTCACCCAAGGAGGATGGATAGAGGGATCTATAGATCGGCATTCTTTACTTTTCTATCTTTGGCATATGCTTACATATATGACTTAACTATGCTATTTGATGCAGCCTGTAATCATTCCTCTCTCTGCTAGTGCTGTTGCTACAAGTTCCGAAGTTATGGATAGATCTTCTGCCATAGCTATAGCTGGCATGGTTTGTGATTTTTTATATTTAGATTCTTGTTCTGTAATTTTGTTGGCCATGCTTTGTTTTCATGTTTAGAATTATATCCGTCAGACATTTTCTGGTGAATTATAGAGACTTCTGTTGTGTCATGTGTGTTCAATTTCGACAGAATGGAGATGCCAGGAAACTGATGTATGTGAAACCAATAATTACTGAGGAATTGAAGGACAAATCAACGATTTTGGAAGCTTACTGAAATGAATGAACCCAACTAGTGTTGATCGTTGAGGCTTATGGATAATGTGAGAAAAAGCAAGGTAATACCTTGCTCTTACTATATTGTATATCCTAATCTATGTTCTATTGTTCGTTGCAATTGCATTTAGTGTGCCTTTTGTATTCCAATGAACCATTTGTCCAGACTTATACGCATTGGAGGTTTGATAATTTCTATAACAGTGTTCATTTCAGATGCATGCAATCTTTATGTCCTTCATTGTTCATCTCGGGAATTTACTTAGTTGTATGCATTCTGCCAGGCATGTAGTCAAAGTCTTATTTGGTATTTTTACACTTCCTGAGGAGTACATTTGGAGACGGTGAACGCAGAATGTCAAGAACAACAGTTTGTCCTGACCATTGTTCTGTGGTTCAAAATAATTGTTCAAAATCCTTGAGTTGGCAGTGCAATGATCTTTGTCGTGATGCCATTATGTTTTGCCGAAGGTGACATCTACCGTGATGCCATTATGTATGGATGATGGATTCTGAAAGAACTTATTGTAAGAACTTATTGTATTTTATATGGATGATGAATGAATTTATTGTATTTTGTATGGAAGTAACTTAGAAGCATTTATTATAATTTGTATAGATGATGTATTTTAGAAGAATTTATTTTACCAATTCTAAATATGTGTAAATTCAAAATGATAACATGTTTAAATATAATATAAAAATACAGAATTAGATTTTTAAGTTTATCTCATTTCTCGGTGTTTTGAAGAAGTGCTGGCAAATGTTTTTAGTAATGGTCGTGGTTTTGGAAACGCTACTAATTTTTCCATAAATATTTTCGAACATTTTATGAAAACGCTGCTAAATGTATCAAAAATGTTGTTAAATGTGCCATAAGTATTTCTCAACGTTTACGAAAATGCTGCTAAATGTATCATATACATTTTCCAATGTTACAAGGAAGTGCTGGTAAATGTACTATAAACATTTCTCAACGTTTTAAAAAGCGCAGGCAAATGCACTAAAGACATTTTTCAACGTTTCAACAAAACGCCGGTAGATGTCTTCGGTATTTACCAACATTTAAAGGAAACGCATGTATATGTCAGCGGGTTTTCCCAACGTTTCAGGAAAACGCCGGGAAATGTCTTGGGCATTTTCCAACATTTCACGAAAACGCTGCCAAAAGTAAGCATTTTGCGGCGTTTCACCAAAACGCCGAGAAAACATTTAGCAACACCGTCTTTTCCCAACGTCTTTGCAGCGTTTCGTAAAACGCCGGGAAAACATTTGCCAGCGCTTCAAAAACGTCGGGAAATGTTTAAAAAAACGCTGGTAAAAGTCAAATTTTTAGTAGTGTGTCTGATACAAGGAATACAATGCTCAGTCATAGGAGGCAATAATATACGCCGACCCCCTCACAGCCCATGCTCAATAGTGTCCCCGTTATTATTTTTGTTACAGAAGTCCACCCACATATCCCAAGCTATCTGGTCCCTACGCATTTTCCACTGATCACGTTGTTCGGTTTGTTCACGAACGGGCACCTGTTGGGACAGATCCATAACATCATCATCAAGCTCATCGATACCCTCTACAGCCTCCTCAACCCCATCTCCATCTTCAGTTAGATGTGGGTCATGTGGATCTTCTATTTGGATGTAATTATGCAAAACACTGCAAGCAAGTACGATTTCGACCTGACGTTTGAATGTGTAGTGAGGCTTGGCTGTCATTATTTTAAACTTGTTCTTTAGGATACCAAATGTCGACTCGATCTTTGATCGTAAGGTAGAATGGCGTAGGTTGAACAGCTCTCTTCGGTTTCTAGGAACCCTATCAGTATGGTCCTTCAAATGGTATCTAACGCCCCGGTATGGAGAAATGAACCCTGGCATTGTTGTATACCCAGCATCGCAAAGGTAATATTTACCTGCAGTCGAAAACATAACCCAATTATTGACCCAACGATCTATGAGAGGAGTACTTAGTTTGTTAATGTAAATATATGCATATTACCTTCATACACTCGCAGGCCCAGTGGGGGGGGTTTAGACAATGCATCTTTCAGGACCGTAAAATCATTTGCGGATCCTTCCCACCCGGCCAGTACGTATGTGAATCTTTTATTTGGAGTAACAGCTGCGAGCACATTTTGTGTAATCCCTTTACGACCTCTAAAGCGGGATACGAGACTTGCTGGGAGCATGGCATCTATGTGAGTCCCATCAATGAGACCAATGCAGTCCTACAACGTAATCAATGAGCCCTATTTTCAATCATCACGCCGATACTTATTAGCCTAAGACATATACAGGTAAGCAAACATACCTTGAAAAATGGAAACCAATTGGGGTTATTGACTATCTCTTGTGGCGTCTCATTAGCAGCTTGCTTCATGTACATATCCCGAATTGAACACACTGCCCCCATAACTTTGTTAAAATACCTGCTGACTGTCCCCCCTCCTCTAATAAAGTCCACTTGCATGACCCTATTCTTGGACTTGTGACCTACAATATGCAGGAACATTGCCAACTGCTCCTCGATGGATACCTGTATAGTGTCCCTGAGAAGATCGCGCTGACGCATTATTGCTGCAAGATTCATGAAAGCATGTCTTCGCATCCGCAAGTAGTCCAAACAGCTACTATCAGACCCCCACAGAATTCTCCGCATGTGGGATTTTCTATGCAGATCCCGCATAGCAGAGGGCTCTCTTGGTATAGGTGCAGCCCTAGCATTTACGTACAGTTGTATGGCTACTACGGCATACGAAACTGCAGCCGCTGCAGCGATACATACCTCACATGCCGAATGGTCTCCTTGTGTATCCATGTCACCCTTAATTTAATAACACATATATTTAATGTTATTTATATACATAACATAATACACATGAGTAAAACAGTACATATAAAATTGTGCATATCCAAATCACTAGCCCTCAGAATTTTTGTGTATTCATAGTCACACACGCGGTTGCTAAGTACGATTGCTCCTGCAGTGTCACCCCATAAAATCCACCATAAAATCTGCAACACTGATCCCCAAAAGAAACCAAAAAAAAAAATTTCAACCAAGTATCCATAAAACCACAAAAATCAGATACACAGCACAAAACACTAAGGGCCTGTTCCATTGGGGTTGCTTCTGTTTTTTTTTCCACAAACAATCTGATTCATTGAACCAAAAGTAACAAACACATAAACACAAATTTCAGCCTGGAGGACTGACCCAGAAATCTGAAGACATTGCCCAAATTTAACATCCACAAAAACATAAAAACAATCCTGGATCCATGTCCCAAACTACTTCTCACATTTTCCAAAATTAACACCCCTATATTCACAAAATGCATAAAGGATAATTGACCATACACACTTGAGTAAGCTTCACAAAATGACCAAACACATATTCACATATTGCAGCCTGAGGGAATGACCCAAAATTCTGAACACATGACCCAAAGTAAACATCCCCAGAAACATGAAAACCAACCTGGAGCAAGGAACCAAAATTCTGAAAACATGACCCAAAATTAACAACATTATATACACAAACTGCTTAATGGAGAAAAGCCCCATAAATCTTAGTCACTGAAACAAAAGTAACAAACACATAAACACAAATTTCAGCCTGGAGGAATGACACAGAAATCTGAAGACATTACCCAAATTTGACATCCACAAAAACATAAAAACAATCCTGGAGCCATGTCCCAAAATACTTCTCACATTTTCCAAAATTAACACCCCTATATTCACAAAATGCATAAAGGATAATTGACCATACAAACTTGATTAAGCTTCACAAAATGACCAAACACATAATCACATATTGCAGCCTGAGGGAATGACCCATAAATCTGAACACATGACCCAAAGTAAACCTCCCCAGAAACATGAAACCCTAACTGGAGCAAGGAACCAAAATTCTGAAAACATGCCCCAAAATTAACACCATTATATACACAAACTGCATAATGGAGAAAAGCCCCAAAAAACTGAGTCAATTATCCAAAATTAACAAACACATAAACACATAATGCAGCCTTGAGGAATGACCCCCTTATACAACAAATTACAAACTGGAGCAAAGCCAAAAAATTCTGATCCCATTATCCTAAATTAACAACATAGGCCCAAATAATCCCAATGCACCAAATCTCTGATACATGTCCCAAAAAATGCAGAAGCATAGATACAAAAATCTGATTCCATTTTCCAAAATTTACCACAACATATGCAAAAATTTTCTTCCTTTAGCAATGCCCCAAAAATCTTATAACACTAACCATATTTACCAACCCTATAAGCACAAAAACCATCATGGAGTACTGCAACATAAATCTGCTACCATGACCAACAATGAAGCAGCAAGGCCCCAAAAATCTGAGATCATGAGCCAAAATAAACATCCATACAATCACATCATAAACTCATTGCTAAATTAATAATATATTTTTAAAACTTAACACAAATAACATCATAAACTCTCGGTGTAATGGGGATCAGCCATGGCACGATTCTAACTGGGGCTTCAAGGGAACATTCGTAGGTAGCCATCCACCGTGTGCGAATTTCATCCGTCCCGACTTTTTTTATCATCATTAGGCTTTTTTAGATAGCACAATTCTTTGCATTCTTAAGAAATATAAATCATCATACAAAGATATCATGCAAGATAATAATATTATTTTCACAATAATATCCTGAAATGCCCTATGGGTCCCAAATTTGAAACCCTTGCCTTCCAAACAAACCAACAGCAAGGTACCAAGGCAATAAAACCCATTCAGCAAATTTCATCGCATATAGTCATAAATGGAAAGCTCAAATGTCTGCAAAAATTAATTTTGAGTTTCAGAAAATATACCTCCGCGCTTATATCGCTGTAAGCCTAGGGTAAAGCTCACCGACAAGGCAGATGGCCTGAGATTCCAGACCCCCGCAGCCAATCACGGCACACAGGAGGTGGCGCAGCCCCCAGCGAGGAAGATGGGACAGAATCGAGGCTAGGGTTCTGCTCAGAGCTTTGGAAATCCGACCAAGCTCGGCACACCCCCTTCACCTCCGACCAAAACCAACAGATGGAGCATTCGAAGCCCTCGTCGACCCTTCACCACCTCCCCCAACTGCAAACCGCGGGAAGAAGGAGAGATGCGGGGTGAGCACAGCGGGTGGGACCCGCTTTCCTCAGAAATAAGGCGGAATCGCCGTGAAACCCGGAGATTTCAAGATGGGCATCTGGCCGTGCCACATAGGAGAGAGGAGCAGCGGGGAGGGGCGAGGAGCAGCGGCGAGGAGCAGCGGCGCAGGAACACGCCCGAGATTTCCCTAGGGTTTTTTCCCCAAAGAAACCAAGAAGTGACCGCTGAATAGTGCGGGTCAGTGGTTTCTCACCCGAAAGAAACCCAAATAAACCCGCGTGGAACAGGCCCTTATGCAATTAATCTAAAAATCTTTTTTAGAGTGAAATACAAAAAAAATAGATCTGAATCAACGAGCAGGATGCGGTCTCGGTTCCAGTCCAGTCCAACTCTGTTCCCCACCCCCACCCCTCAAACTTTGACCACCACAAAAACGACACGCAATTATTCACCCGATTTTCACATGGGACCCGCTTCAGCTCCACTTTCGGACGTGCGGGGTGAAAAATCCGGGTGTCGCCACCACCTCAGCTAAAAGGCCTCTGCACATTTCCTCCTCCTCTGTCGCTTCATCACCAGTCAAAACCCTCACACTGCGTGGAAAAAAAATACTCCGTCTCTCGCTCCGCCTGCGGACCATCTTACCGCCAAAGGTGGGGAAAAGATCGGCATCAGAAGCGAAGAGGGGAAGACAAGAAGCAAAGAACCACTGACGGAATAATCTAGGGCTTCGGCGGCCAATGGAGGCGGCGTCTGCGTCGACCTGATCGGCGGCGGGATCCGATGGGCTGCGTCCTCGGCAAAGGCCGCGGGGGCGAGAACGCCCCCGGGTCCCCGCCCCGCGTGGGGCGGAGCGATCGCCACGTGGCGTCCAGCCGGAGATCCCAGTCGTCGGTGTCGAAGATCGAGGCCGGGGCCGACGTGGCGGATGCGGTCGTTGACGAGGCGGCGGGCCCCGCGGCGGCCGCGGGGGAGAAGCCGAGGAGGCGGAGGGCGTCGAGGCCCGGGGGGAATATACCCGGTCAGGCGAGGGGGGAGCAGGTTGCCGCCGGGTGGCCGGCGTGGCTGTCGGCCGTCGCCGGGGAGGCGATCAAGGGGTGGACCCCGCGGAGAGCGGATACCTTTGAGAAGCTCGATAAGGTGAGAGATCGAGATTCTATCTATTTGTTAGGTTATTGATCTAAGAGGAAAGTATTGCGTCTTCTAGTTGTTTTCTTGATTTAGAAGGGATCAGAGTCTAGAGAGTGCAGATTCAGTGAGCTGAGCTCACACTGTTTTGTCATTTGTGTAACTTCCTTTTTTGGTTATGATTTTAGAAAGTAGTAGCGAGCTTATTAGTGGGGAAAAGAATTTGGCATCGCTTACTGCATGCGATATTTTGCCTGTGTCTTTTTTGAGGGAAAATCATGCCGTTTTTTTCTTTTTTCTTTTTTTTCTCATTTGTTTGTTTACGTATATCATGCAAAACTACTAAAAGCCTTATTTGTTTTGAGTTGAATTTTGTTAGGTTATTTGTTATATACATATTTTGTAGTTTGCACTCAGTAAACCGCTGATAAACTCCTCTTCTTCTGGAGTTGTTTGCAAACTTATGATTTGTTTATTCAGATAGCAGTAGAACCTCAATTGTTTTTTCGAAACTGTCTCTGTGTTTTAATGGATCTTTTGTTTTTCATACATGTGAGTTTAAATGTTGGTGTTTGGAGTTTTGATAATTGGTAGATTCCCTGAGTATTGTATAAATTCTGAAATTGAGGACTGTCTGTTTCTGTCTGTCTGATCTGCTTTCTACTGATGTGAGAAATCAACTGAAGATCATATAAAATATGCATTTTTTTATTCTGAAACAATTAGTATTGAAAGCCGAAATTCAGTGTAATGGTAAACTATTTAAGGGCACTGAAAGTTTTGATGCTGTTTGTGTATGTCTATAATGTAAAATGGTCAATTTTGTTAGTTTTATTTTTTTTTTGGGGGGGGGGGGATGACTTTGTCACTTTAGGAGTAAGGTGTTGCTTTTATGTAGGCTATGCGTAGAAGTAAAACTCTAAAACAAGGAAGTTGGAAATTTATTCTCTATTTGTTCTTTGCATCTGTTGAAACCAAAACCCACACAAAGATAAAATCTAGTAAGCTTCTTATTTATTTTTATATTTTATTTAAGAAGAAGAGCTTTATGTTTACGGATTTTACTTGTGGAATTTATTGGCTTGGAAAGCTTAATACATGGGGCAAAATATTTGGTCACCTTTTACTGCAAGGAAGCTAAATACATGAATCCACATTTATTGACACTATATTGTGTAAGTAATTATTTTGTTAGGAAATTTTATTTTAAAAAGAGAAAATAACACATACTTTGCATGGTAGAAGTTTGGATGGATTGCTATTTGCTTATTACCCAAACCATGGCATCTGGGTGGAGAATCTTTTTCTGGTAGAAAGTATAAACCATTTTATCATATCTTTTAGCAGCACGGAACCATTTGAATAATAAAATTTAAAATTCTTTATCAAATACAGTAAGAAAATATCAACATTTAAAATTTGTCCGAAATACATCTTTTCTCATTTTTCTTTATATAAAACCGAGAGGATTTGAAAATAGAATAATTTGATTTTAGCTGTAATGATGTTGGGTTTAAGGGAATGACTTCTTGACCTGAAAATCATTGGATACTGTGTCCAAATTTTCATTTGGTAGAAACATCCGATTTGATGATTTTGGGAATTTGTATCCCTACCCGTCATTATACTAAATAACTTTGTAGATGCATAATGTTTCTTCCTCAGAAATACTTACGGTTGCAAGCTCCTTGTTTTTATTGACAATCCCGAGGGTGCAAATTAGTAGCTCTAGATGCACATGTATGCAACTCATTTAATTTCTCACATTACGGTGCTTTTTAGCAAAAATATCCTTTTGTTTTCAGGATAGTTATCTGGATGAGTTGACAAGACCCATGGATTGCTTATATAATGATATTATAAACTTCTTGCGGGTCACATTCTAGAAAATTTGCAACTATAAAATTCTACATAGGCAAACTATAAACTACTAGTTAAAGTAGTTTTTCTTTTTTGTTTTGTTTTGTTTTTTAACAAACTTGAAGCCAAACATGTGCTTGTGTGTAATGTGCATTATTGCTAAGTGTTGTGTTTTTGTGTGCAGATTGGGCAAGGGACTTACAGCAATGTTTATAAGGCGAGGGATACATTCACGGGGAAAATCGTAGCACTAAAGAAGGTCCGGTTTGATAATTTGGAGCCAGAAAGTGTGAAATTTATGGCACGGGAAATCCTCATACTGAGAAGGTTGGATCATCCTAATGTAGTGAAATTGGAAGGACTGGTCACATCAAGAATGTCTTGCAGCTTGTATTTAGTACTTGAGTACATGGAGCATGATCTTGCTGGTCTTGCAGCAAGTCCAGGAATCAAGTTCACTGAGCCTCAGGTTTGATTTGAAGGTGTCAAACTTGTTTGGTTTAGAAATGCAACTGATTCTAACAAACAACTTATTGAGCAGGTCAAGTGTTATATGCAACAGCTGTTGTCGGGTCTTGAGCACTGTCATAATAGGGGTGTGCTGCATCGCGACATCAAGGGATCAAATCTTTTACTTGATAATAATGGAATACTTAAGGTAGCAGATTTTGGGTTGGCTTCGTTCTTCGATCCTAACCACAAACAACCGATGACTAGTCGCGTAGTCACACTCTGGTATCGACCTCCTGAGCTTCTGTTAGGCGCCACTGATTATGGTGTAGGCGTGGACCTTTGGAGTGCAGGCTGTATTCTAGCTGAACTTTTGGCTGGAAAACCAATTATGCCTGGCCGGACTGAGGTGACTGCAATATATTGTGTGTGTTTTCTGAATCATAATTGATGGTTTCTACTTTGAAATGATTTCAATCAAATGGTTCTTGCTTCTCTTCTGGGGTGGTGAGAGGAAGTCCTAGTTTCAAGTCTTGACTAACTTAAAAGAAAGTTACTGTATCTTGATTGAAACTGTGTTTTACCAAATTTTCAGTAAGCTTGTGCATGCTATCACAACTAATGTTGTTATTATCAGACATTAACTGAATGATGTCCAATCATCATGGGTTCATGAATATCATAAGATACAAAACATATGCCCTTTGCAGGTTATCTGCTTGCACAAGAATTTTCTTCTGTGCATGCCTTGATCTAAATTTGATCAAACAACATTCTTTCTTTTTTCATCTTCCGTAGAGTAAATGTGTGAATTGTATGACACATATTGTAATGTAAAAGTCAGATTAACATAAAAAATATGATTGTAATGGAAAATTAGTTCGATTGTTCTAAGCCCATAACTTATTTTAATGAAGGTACTTTGACATTTATCACCCTACCTGGGGGTGAGCAAAGGGAACCTTAGAAGTACCTCATAGAATGTCAAAGCTAGGGTGCTGGCGACGTTATCCTTTTGGACAAAGTTGTTGTGATTTGGAAATAACTTGTAGAGCTGCCATGATGCTGATGGCTTATGTGGTTGGTTAAATTGATGTGATATACAGATGATCTTGTGAG
Source organism: Scilla litardierei (assembly GCA_030789695.1). NCBI lineage: Eukaryota > Viridiplantae > Streptophyta > Magnoliopsida > Asparagales > Asparagaceae > Scilla > Scilla litardierei. The sequence continues at coordinate 7,859,457 of CM061137.1, read as the reverse complement.
GGTTTTCGCTAGTCTGGTATATTTTCTGTGATTGACTGCCCTCAAAGCTTTACTTTATTAAACAATGGTGATTGACAATGCTTCTAAAAACTTCAGCTAGAGTGGTTCTGGGGCATGGAAAAGTGGGCTATGAAGACTAAAATCGGAATAATGCTTGACAATGTTTGACTCATTATGCTTTAAAAGCTCTCTGATATATGTATGGGGCATAAGAACAAGCTCTTCCCTGTAAAAGAGCACTCATAATGTTTAAGGATGGAAGGAGTCACCTGTAGTCGCTAGCTATGCTGCATGTATATTTTGATTAAAAAACTGTACCCGTAGACTGAATGCTACTTTTGGCATATACTAACTTCAAATTTTATGCTAGACTTAGTAGGGACTAAGTTAAAAACAATTCATGAATGATGCTTGTAATTTTGTCCCCTTTTGTAATATAGAATTATAATTGTTGAGGTAATTACTAATTTATATACCTGAGTTATTGTGTTTCTTTAATCAGTATGGTCCTGTAAATCCATGTTTTTACTTCCACATACAACATAATTTTGTTACCGCCATATACAAGGCTTACCCTTATTCTGAATGGTTTAAGATTTGTTGTGTTCGCGAAGCTGTGCCATGTCGTGTCTGTAGCATGTACCTGTAACCATGCAACAAAGGTTGTGAGCTAAGCAACACATAGATAGTTTGAGGGCAGGTGAAGAATGAAAATGAAGTTGTTAATTTGGTTCAAGCGGATCATAGGCCTGAGCTCAATTTTTTCTTATTCAAGCTTGTTTATTTGCTTATTCAGCTTAAACTCCAGTTTGATTTTTTATTTGATCATTGAACAAGTTGAGCTCAAACTACACCGAGCTTTACTTGTTTATGCTCGTTGGCGATGAAGAGGGATGCATTCATGAATTTTTGCACTAAACTCTGTTAGAAGAATATGTAATATAATATCAAATGATTGGTGAAAATGGAAAAATGTAACATACCTGAAGTTAATTGGTTTAGATCCTTGACGTATGCCTAAGTTGCATGGCCATGGCTTCCCCAACATGAACATGGCTTGCCGACACACCATGGATACTAAAAAATGCACATGACAGGTGTGTCTCATATGTTTCCGACACGACATGGCTTCTTGATAGGAGTGTGCTGCGATTGGGGTGCGACGAATGCGGACGGTGCATCGAACATGGACGGTTCGATGAATGCGGACGGTGTGACGAATGTGGACGGTGCATTGATCATGTACGTGATCTCATTTGGAAATGATTTAATGCGAGGATCGTATCATTTAATGGGAGAATAATATTAGGACTTTATTTGACAATATTTTAAATATGGAGGGTGATTTAGTCCTTTTAACTAAATACCTAATAAGTAGGAGTTTTATTATAAATAAATGGGGAGATCTAGAGAGTATGTATAATGTTTATGTTGAGAGAAAATTGACTGTAGATGTGAGATTATGACTTGTTCTTTGGGAGAGGACGGACGTCCTCTTCAATTGGTGTCTTGGAAGGGTGATCGGCCCTTTAAGTGTGATCAAGGTATATTTTATTTCAGTTTTTATTTAATAAAATCAGATCTTTTTTGGTTCCTATCATTTTGGTATCAGTGCACGACGATTCTGCGACTAATATGGAAGATTACCATGTGTTTGATGAAATATTACAAAGAGCTGATATGCTGCGACAAGAAGTGAACATGCTTTATCGATATGAAAAATTTTAGGAGGCGGCTAACAATTATGTTCTTGCAAAAACTCATTTCAACAACATTTCCATAGCTAAGGGTGGAACTCGACATTTACGATTTCTAGTTAAATTGATGGGTTGTTATCTGGTGACTGGATGATATCAAAGTTACATTGCATTAGGTTGCATTAGGTTCAGAGATCTTAACTTTTAATGCAAAGAATGTTATAGTTTTTCTTTATAGAGAACACGCTTATAGAGCACTTGGTTTTCTTGAAGCTGCTGACTCAGAGATGATGAAATTTATGGGATTTTTTTTCTGAGGAGACACATTTGAAGGGCGACACAACATCAAATCTGAATAAAGACGAAGACAACGACAGAGATGCGGAACAAAAGGTGTCAGCTTTGGAAGGGACAATGGCAAAATCATCTCTTTGGAGAAAGATGTCCAAAAAAAGAAGATCCAGCTTCAGATCTGAACCTAGCTGACGACTTCGACAAAGATCAAAGGCATCCCGACCATTGAAAGGATACGAAAGGGAGCAGTGGCCCCCTCATAGGTCCTCAGGGCCCTGTAGTCCCTCTGCAGGGCCGACAGGGCCCCTAGCCTGCACTATAGGGCCCCTGCGGACCCTGTCCTGGTACCCAGGAGCATCGCGGAGCTTTGGAGGTAGACAATGTGCTCATTCGGGTCTTGCGCCTAGTTTCATGTCGTGATGAATCCACAATGAACCTTGGCGGTTGTTGCTATAGCTTCTTTCCGGGCTTAGTGGAGGATGATGGAGACCTTGGATGACCTTTTGATCCAGGATGAGGCGAGCACCATCAGTCAGATATGAGTATCTCACGCACTTCATGCACCATTTTGAGGACAATGTGGTTCTTTGGAGGTAGAGTAATGATGCGATTGAGGTGCGACGAATGCGGATGTTGCATCGAACATGGACGGTTCGACGAATGCGGACGGTGCATCGATCGTGTACGTGATCTCATTTGGAAATTATTTAATGCGAGAATCGTGTCATTTAATGGGAGAATAATATTAGGACTTTATTTGGCAATATTTTAAATAGGGATGGTGATTTAGTCCTTTTGACTAAATAACTAATTAGTAGGAGTTTTATTATAAATAAAGGGGGCGATCTAGAGAGGAGAGATTATGTTTATTTTGAGAGAAAATTGATTGTAGATGCGAGATTTTCACTCGTTCTTCAGGAGAGTGCGGATGTCCTCTTCAATTGGCGTCTTGGAAGGGTGATCGCCCCTTTACGTGTGATCAAGGTATCTTTTAGTTCAGTTTTTATTTAGATCTTTTTTGGTTCCTATCAGAGTGTACTTATATAATCGTATCCTTCTCTAGACAAGTATTTTGCATGTCCATATAAGTAATTGGCCTTTTAGATTTTACTGTGCTCTATTCCTCTCAAATGTCGAGAATCTCAGCACCTTCCTTGGATGGTTATGAGGTAATTGGTTGCAGAGTTTTTGTTTCCCCTTTTGTTGTAGTGATATTATTCATGTTTACAACATTTTACTTGATGAGGTTATTTACATGTATATTCTTTTACTTTTCTCTACTTCTTTCCATCGATTTCAATGAGAAATCTTTTTGTCTTGATATTTTGTTTGAAGGCCTTCATTTATACTTACCATCATTTATATTCCAATCCATTCTACCTTTATGAATCAGTTTTTCATGGCTGTGTGACAACATTTTGTGCTCGACCTGGTTTTGATTGTCCCCTGATTGTACCCATCTACAGGCTATATTGATTCTTACTCGTTGCCTAAATGCCAATTTGAGAAAATGGAGAGTGACTTCATATTAAAACTTAACTTTTGGCCGTTATGGAGATGGGAACTGAAATTACGAATAGATATGGTTCATCGTTTTGGGGTTAGCCTTGACAAGTGGAATCCACAATCGCCTTACCTTTTGATGGGAATTGTTTGCAAGGTCAAATTGGGCTCATGCTTGGTGTTTTTTTGTATCTAGCATGTTGGGCAGACCCGGTTTGACCAGTGATAGCGGAACATGAAGAACATGGTTAAGTCCACGGTTAATCGGTGCTGTTTTGCATTAGTCATAGTCGCTTTATTTAAAATACATTCCTAAGCTCAGGTAGTACCGCTTACCGCTTTCTTTTACTGAGAATTACCCAGCTATATCAAATAATAAGTAGATGCATAGGATGAACGTGGATGATCCATTTACATTATTTCGGTTTGACTTATTTCATGTATTGCCATTCAAGATTAGCATTTTGGATTCTGACTACTAGGCCGTACTTCGATTTGACGAGGAAGTCTACGCTATCGGAATACAAATTTATATATGTACTAGTCATAACCCGTGTCCGTGGGCACGGTTCTTTAAGATTTTTCCCCGCGAAATCTTTGTTCCCAAACATTATTTACACAGTTAAATTTGTGCGGAACAACAAATTCGGCGTAAAACAATAAATTCGGCGAGGACGCCCTTGAGTCGGAACAACAAATTAGCGTAAAAAATTTAGCGGGTGCCTTCGGCGCGAAGGGTGGAAGTGCATAAGTGTGTGTGTATGGTGTGTGGGTAAAAAGTGAAATGAGAGGATTTTTTTTAGCAAAAAGTGGAAATATGTGGTATTCTGCGCAAATGTAGTAATTGTGGGGGGTTTGAAAACAAAAGGAAAAAAGTGGTTGTTTTTCCAAACACTCATCTCAACACTTCTTTTACCAAGATTAAATCCTAGTCATTCTTCTATCAACCTCTTTATACATCAGCATGACATCAGCTTGTCCCAGTCAGCCAAAGGATTCAAAAATAGTTGTGTTTTAATAAATAGATGTTGGATTAATTGAAAACATATGACATCCGATACAAATGATTAGGTGTGTTTTTGTGATGCGTTTCATTGGTCTAGGAAAAAGCAAAGGCAAGTGCAACTCATGTGCTTTGATCAATGGTTACACAACATGTCAGGTTAGCAGATATTTGATCCTTTTTATTAGGTGCCACCTGTTTTCCTAATACACACATGTATATATATATATATATATATATATATATATATATGAGGTGGGATCAAATGACCCCCAAAAATAACCCCCAAAAATGACCCCCTATCAAAAATCCTATGCCCCCTATTTTTTCGGAAGATCCGAACCGTTCATCTTGATCTCCACCCTATAAATACCTGACCCACCAATTTTCAACCCGATTCCATGTGTTTTGCCCGTTCATCAACCATTCGCAAAAGTTCTGTTCATGCGAAACCGTTAAATTTGGGTCGGATGGATGAACATGCAAAACACTTGGGATCGGGTTGAAAATTGGTGGGTAAGGTATTTAGAGGGTGGAGATCAAGTTGAACGGTTCGGATCTTCCGAAAAAATAGGGGGCATATGATTTTTGATAGGGGGTCATTTTTGGGGGTTATTTTTGGGGGTCATTTGATCCCTCCTATATATATATGATTGTAAAATATGAGCTGATAGCGCAAGAAATCTGATAGACCCGCTGGGTCTAGCCGCCCCCAACTTGGGCTGGCCTATGTTAGCCGCCGGGTGGCTTTTGTGCGCGCGCCCCTTCGCCCTTGAAACCCTAGTTTCTCTTATTTATAGGGCTAGCCGTCATTTGTGATTTTCATGTTTGATATTTGAGATATTCTCTATTGAGCGTCCTAGGAGTAGTTCTTAGATTAAACGAGTGCGGACGTCCTCTAGGCGTCTTGGGAGGAGAATACACCTTTTGTATTCAATTATCGTGTTTTGGCTACTTTTATCTATAAAAATCGTCTTTTTATATTGGATCCTAACATTTTGGTATCAGAGCACGTGACGAACCATGGCGGCTACGACAAGATCCCACGACAAAATTGAAGCTTTGGAGGCCAAATTCACGAGCGAAATCGACGGGATCAAGAAATCATTGGTGGCCAACGACGAATCCATGGCAAAATTGACAACTTCCATCAACCAATTGACGACAAATCAAGCGAAGCACGACGAACAATTCGCGCAAATGATGGCAACCCTAAATCAATTGGCGGCAAACAACAAAGGGGGAAGAAACCCTAACTCGGAGGAAAAGGCGGCAACTTTGAAGAGAAAGAAGGAAAAAGAGGAGGTTTTCATCCAAAATCAACCCTATTTGGTGGAGGAAGTGGACGAGGACGAAGACGAGGAGCCATGGAAGATCGACTACCGCGAGGAAGTCCTGCGGAAGGCGGTGGAGAGCCAAAAGGGCGAAGGCGGCCCCAGTCGTCGTTGTTGGGAGCAAAGCAAGCCACGACCGAACCCCCAAAACATCAAGGGGGTTCGGCCGCTATAGGAAGGAGGCGTGATGGCTTCCCCCGCCTGCGGGGACCTCCGGCAGGGGGCTGGTGCCCCGCCGGAGGTCGGCGGAGTCCGGCGAGCTCGTCGGACCCCCGACAGAGCCCGCCGGCCCTGCCGGAGGCAGACCCTTCGGCATGGCCGGAGGGCTCCTACGGGGCCCCTCCAGGGGCGGGAACCCCCCGGCAACCGCCAGGGGGGTGGGGGGCTTCAGGCGACCCCCATAGGGGGCAGGATCCCCCCGGCAACCGCCAGGGGGGCGGGGGGTTTCCGGCGAGCCACAAAAGGGGCGGGATCCCCCTGGAAACCGCCAAGGGGGCAGGGGGTTTCCGGCGAGCCCCAAAGGGGGCGGGAACCCCCCTGGCAGCCGCCAGGTGGGGGCGATGGTCCCGCCCAGGCTGCCAGGTGGGGGCGATGCTCCCGACCATGGCCTGGGAGGGGGTTTCGATCCTCTCGGACAACGGACGTCAGGAGTGCGGATTTCAGTGAGGAAAACCCCCGCAGACAGCTTTTGGAAGGATTTTACGACCCTTCGAGACGGCGGCCCGTGGCGGATGACCACTTTTACGGAGACAGACACGGTGGGGACCATTATTATGACGGCGGGGGTGGCTACGAGGCGGAGTTCGACGATGACGCAGGTTGGGACGATTTCGAGGGCCGTTGAGAGGATTACAGAGGAGACTATGGGGGCCGCAGAGGAGTGTTACCTAGGAGATACGAGACTCTGGACGAGAGGAGACAACATTACCGTCCGCGCCACAGAGACGATGGGAGGCCCGAGCAGGGGCACTTTGGAGGAGATTGCAGAGTCCGAAAGCTGAAGATGCCGATCTTTTCTGGGGAGGATCCACACGCATGGTTGTTCACATCGGAGAGATATTTCACGGCGCATCACATGACCGAGGCCCAGAAGCTGGAGGCGGCGGCCATCTGCATGGAAGGATGAGCCTTGGGTTGGTACCAGTGGAAGGAGAGACGACAGCAGATCAGGAGCTGGGACGAGCTGAAGGACATGGTGCTGGAGAAGTTTAGAGACCCCTGGCTAGGGAACTTACACGAGCAGCTGTACGCCCTCAGGCAGGAGGGGCCGGTGCGGGAATACATTCATAGATTCAAGACACTGGCAGGACGAGTTCATGGGGTGTCGGACGAGTCGCTGGAGGGCACCTTCTTGAAGGGGCTATGTCCTGGTCTTCGAGCTGCAGTGAGGCCATACAAGCCTCGAGGGCTTTCGGAGGTCATCGAGATGGCGCAGATGGTGGAGGACTCCCGAGCTGAGGATAGAGAGGCGGGAGCTGCTACAGTGGGCAGATATAGCGGGTCACTACGACTGGGGCAGGCGGGGCATGGATCACTATTGAGTCAGTTTAGACAGGACTGGAGAAGACGGGGGAGTAGAACCCACTACCACCCGGGGGCCCATTTCGAAGGATGACCGATGCGGAAATGAGGGAGAAGAGGCAAAATGGGCTATGTTTCAGATGCGATGAGCGCTTCACTCCCGGACATCGCTGTGTGGATCGAAGGCTGCAAGTATTGATAGCAGAAGAGGACGAGGGAGATGGCGTGGAGGACGAACGGATCAGGGGGGAGGACGACTCCCACTCAGAGTAGCACCACCGATACTTACACCACCTTGAGGACAAGGTGGCTCTTTTGGGGGGGGAGTATTGATAGATCCGCTGGGTCTAGCCGCCCCCCAACTTGGGCCGGCCCATGTTAGCCGCCGGGTGGCTTTTGCGCGCGCGCCCCTACGCCCTTGAAACCCTAGTTTCTCTTATTTATAGGGCTAGCCGTCATTTGTGATTTTCATGCTTGATATTTGCGATATTCTCTATTGAGCGTCCTAGGAGTAGTTCTTAGATTAAACGAGTGCGGACGTCCTCTAGGCGTCTTGGGAGGAGAATACACCTTTTTGTATTCAATTATCGTGTTTTTGGCTACTTTTATCTATAAAAATCGTCTTTTTATATTGGATCCTAACAAAATCCCAGGAAATTTCTTGCGCTGAGAGCTCGGAAAAATAGAAAAAATAGGAAAAAAATAGAAAAAAAATTTGAATTTTTTTTCAAGTTGTACACATTTTAAAACCCCAAGACACCAAATATGAGTGAACCCTAGGAGTATTTGATCATCAATCCACTCGTTGCAAGAAGTTCTGTTGAATTTGCAACGGATTGATTGTTAAACATCGTTGATTTTGGTATGGTGATTATCCATGATGTGTAGAATGTAGAACACATCTAAAAAAAATTATTGAAAAAATAATAAAAAGATGAATAATTTCCTGCGTTCACTGCACATATTCATTTTTCACACAGCACATATTCATTTTTCACACACACGATGTTTACTTTTTTACTATAATTTTTTATGGAAGTCATTTATATTTATTACTGCTGCAGGCAAATTGTAACTGTTTTTTTGTCTAGTAGGTTGAGCAATTGCACAAGATCTTTAAGCTATGTGGTTCCCCTTCAGAGGAGTACTGGAAGAAGTCAAAATTGCCACATGCAACAATATTTAAACCTCAGCAGCCGTACAAGCGTTGTATAGCAGAGACTTTTAAAGATTTTCCACCATCATCATTGCCACTAATTGAAACTCTTCTTGCAATCGACCCAGCTGAACGTCAAACTGCCACTGCTGCACTACGGAGTGAAGTAAGACTTGTACTTTCAGAGCATTGTGATCTTATTACATCCATTTCATGGACTAGGTTTATTGATCTGATGCAGAAGACTTTGAGTTTTACATGACTAATCCGTGTTATGTATCACTTTCATCAAACTTTCACTTGTGGGGTTTCAAATTTGTTCAAACTGCAAGATTTGCTTCCTGATAATGTTTATTTGTTATGCAATTAGATTCAGAAGAAGTTTTTTTGGTAAGACAGACACATGTTAACTGCAATTAAGGAACATCTGGATTTTGGACTTCCTGATTTTCAGTAGACTTCTACATTAGTGTTAGGTGATGCTCGTCGCATGGCATATCGGAGTCTCGGACTATGAAACATTTCCACATTGTTTGCTTTGAACATAATTGTCATCCTCCATTCTCAATAGCCATTTAAATTTTCAGAACCTGTTGTGGAATTGGATGCTGGAGCAGTCAGATAATTGACTTTGTAATTAAAAAAATTTCACGTTTCCTTCTGTCGTTGTCGTATTGCTAACTAGTTCACTGACACTGTTTTACTTGTCTTCGACCTGTTTGTCCAATGTCATGACCCAAGAAGTTTCCCTTTGAGATATATATGAAAATTAATCTTTGATTTAGAGATGAAATAGTGGAAAGATACTCCTTGTGCAGAATCCTTTTAACATGATTAATAATGGAAATCTTATAACTTGAACAATTAATGGAAAAGTGTGTCACTGCTGGATCTTCTCAAATTTGATTTTCTTGCCTAGACTGAATAGATGCAAACCAGTTAGTGGTATTGATGGCATTCATTTTTCTAGTAGAAATTGCACATCATTAGTCCTACTGAAGTTCATTACTCAACGACTGTTGGTTATAGTTTCCGTTGTTTGACCTGAAAAACATTATGATAAAATGATTCTTGATTCAGTAGTTATGTTACATTAATGAGTTAATTTTTTTCATCTAGATAACGTTCTTCAACATTTGTAGGTTTACTTTCGGGATGGATATAACTGCTTTTGAACATGAAACATGTTTAGGTTTCATTATGGTCATAAAAATGTCAACGTCCCTATTCATTGTGTTACTAGGTAAAAGATTGGCTTGATGATAGTAGCGTGCATTTGTAATTTTCCTTAAAACTGTTTGTGACTGGAAAGCTGCAAAGTCTGTACAATTCTTAGTAAGATGATTTGAATATGGTTAATATTATAAATTCCCAACACTGCATGTAGTTCAAAAGATCCGTAGGTATGTTTACAATCGGTAATAAAAGTAAGAGAAACTGTCAGCATATTTATCTAGGTGGTCACTTAATCATCATGGGCAAGCGTCTGGTTATTGATGATGACTTGCACAGGTGGGAATGCAGATTTTGGGATACATGGAAGGCCCATGAAGAACAAGTCTTCAATATGAACTTCCTGCTCTGGAACATAGTATAGTGATACATAGAATTATTATACTCATTGCACGTCATTGGAACACCTGCTCATTAGAAAAGTTGTATGTTCAATTTTTGCGCATTGTCCTTCCATTCCCAGATATTATTTCTAAGGGCAATTTCCGACATTCTGCTTTGACATCATTTAGTTTGTTTCTTTTCTTTGCAATATTTTAATATTTATTGTAACATTTAGTTTTCTATACATTCAAAAGAGGATTTCCAAGATCTAAGGGGCCCATAATAAGGTATTCATTGATATATTTGGCAAGGGGAAACACACATTGCAAGTGCAATTGAAGTGAATGAGAATGTGTTACAAATGTGTCGATTTGTGGCGTTCATAAGAAAACGAGTACATAAAAGAGAAAGTGGTGAAGAACATATCCTAAACTTGAATTGTACCATATTAAATTTACCATTACGTATAGAGGAACTGTAACAAATTTCATGGGAACATATTTAGTCACTCGTACGAGCCATTCTTTACTTTGTATTCACATTTACCTACCTTGATAATTCACCAAATCCAGCATTCTAATTCTTGTGTGTCACAATTAATATGAGACAAATGTGTGTAACTGTAAATTTTATAATAAGCAGAGCTAGTTCTAATACCAGATATTATGTTTGGATATATTATTTGTGCATTATATATGTCTGTGTGCTGTACTATCCTATGGGATGCATTATATGCCATCATGACATGTTGCGTTTGCTTTTGAAGTTTTTCACGACTCCACCTTATGCATGCGAGCCTTCAAGTCTTCCACAATATCCTCCAAGCAAGGAGATGGATGCTAAACTAAGGGATGAAGAGGCTAGACGGTTTGTTATCATACCCTTGTTCATCTTTTCTATATATAGTGTTACTGACACTCTTTTGTTAGAGTGGATTCATTTATAATTTCTCATTATATCTATCATTGCCTTATTGTCATCGTGATCTGGGCTCATTCTTTCTGCTGTTTGCAAAATCTAATTTCTGAATGGAAAATCTATTTGTATCAAATGAAAGAAAGTCACTTTCCCCTTCAAAGAAGAACTTCCACAATTGTCTTTGTAGAGGACGCACCATTATACTTCGAATCTGTGACATAAATGTGGATATACATTGATCAATTATTTAAACTCAGTGAGAAATTGCTCAGAATTTACCATGTGATGCATGTTTGCTGAATTGTTGGGAAGACATGGTTTCTTCGAAATACATACATAATGTATGTTCTTCTGGTAACTATTTTATAACCAAGAAAACAACCTAATGGAGAATTGGATGCTACAATTTGATGTTGCTAATGTTTTTTTAAAGGAAGTCGGGTTGACTTTCCCATTGACTAGTGTGTGCTGTGCTTATTGAAGGACCCCAATTTTTGGTACCACATGTCACCCCTTAACTAGATAAAGGTACAATCTTGAATCAGTTAAGAAAGGAGCACTTGTAAACAAACTTGTTTACTTTGTAATTCTACTTTAGTGATAATTGTCTTAAGACCAAAAGTTAAGTACAATAATTTATGGATTATTCATGTAGTTGTTACTATCATCTTTGTCTTTATTTTTATTTATTATGGCTAACAAGCATCAGATGTTTATGCTAGTGTTTATTCATGATATCTTTAACGGCTCCAAGAAATTGTGTTTTTATTGGTCAAATGTAGCCATTCTACTGTTAACACAATGCCTTGAAGCCATCTGTGACCACACTTGGCGGCAGACGGATAATGTTAGCAAAATAGGTTTAATGGCAAGCTTGAGAGTTTGAAGTGTGTAGTGTTGAATGCCAGTTTAGATTCAGAGTGGGCTTTCATCATTCTGGAGCAGATCTGCAAATTTTTATTTGGTTTAACCTCTTTTTCAGCTTAATAGCTATATTAATTCACATAGTTTATTTCGCTATACCTGCATAAATAATTAGATCTGTTTACAAAATCACTTGTAAGTTGATTGAACTAAGACAACACCCCCTACTTGCTGAGCATGATGAACCATAATGTGAATGGCCAGGGTTATCTGTTTAAGCTTGTTTAGGTTAGTAGCCAATGTACCCATTGTTTGGTCGTCTAATGTATTCAAAATGACAAACAAAGAATTCGAGGACAAAGTGGAAAAATAAAATAAATGTATAAAACCAATTAACACAAGCAGGCAAGATCCTATATATTCTGTTCGACAATTTTATACTCCATCTGTAGCATATGAAACTCCAGATTATTAGGCTGATGTCATGCACATGTAACAAAGCTTTGGTACAACTCTTTGAGAATGTATAAATTTCAGGCTGTAGGATGAAAATCCTAAACTCAAATTCAAAGTTCAGTTCTACTGGACTAAAAATGCTAAAGGCAGATTGGAAGGTTGTGTGGGCCCTGTGTCGGGTGGGAGCGGTCAATGGTGCAAGCATAGTTTTATCCGATGAAACATTCAGCATGCTTTTTCAAAAAGGAACCACTAATTCTATAGGCATGTTAAGAAATGCAGAATAATACATTCCCGATCAATAAGATAGCAAATAATAAATCACATATAGGTGATTGCACATGGGCAAAAGCATGAAGTACAATTTGATCAGGCGTGAGGGTTTTTGTTCTTTTTGCCCCCCCCCCCCCCCCAAAAAAAAAAAAAAAAAAAAAACACACACACACACACACACACACACCCCCCCCCCCCCCCGGGGGGGGGGGGGGGTGTGTTGGAGGCTTTTTTTGTTAACATAACCGTTGATAGTAATTTGAGTTGGAACAAGTGCTCAATTTGTTAATGCGCAAGTGAAGTATGATTGCTTGCAGAACATCTTACGTTTCCTTCTAATTGCGGCAATTCACAAATTGCTATTCTAATTCTTTTCGTAAATTTTAAATAAATTCAAACGTCAACGCACTACCATGACATTATTTGGTGACAACACTTGATGAATGCTGGGGGATAATTGTAGAAAAACAGGCTGAAGATGAAAGTGCATGAAGCATAGCAATAGTGCCTTCCCCAGCACTGCAGATATAAACCAAATAACAGTTCCTGGACTTAATTGTCAATACGAAGCTTCTTACAATTTTCAAATTACAACTACAGAGATACGGGAAGATGTGTCTTTCTGCATGCATTTTGTATAACCTTTCTTAAGTTGATTTGCCCCTCTGCATATACCCCCTTAAACCTAGCATTTTGCATATTCATATTGAATTAAGCAACCGAACTTCTCTTTTTTAAAACATGGTCTTGCTCCTAATAAGTGTTGTGCTATTTAGTATCTTGGTGGACTCATTCTACTTTAAGTCATACTCCAATTCTGAGATCTTTGTGGGAACACCCAGTATTGTTTCCCGAGTTATGTTCACAAACAGACCTCTTTTTTACATGAATGAGATGTCCTTGTCCTAGATGGTTGTATCTTTAACTTAATTTGACTGTATAACCTTGACGTATGTGGCTTAATTTAATACTTGTTTAAGTAGAGTGAGAGCTGCCGGGAGAGCAAATGGTGATGCAAAGAAGACACGCCCACGTGATCGTGCTCCTAGGGCTATTCCTGCTGCGGAAGCTAATGCGGAGCTTCAAGCAAACCTTGATGTAAGCCATGCTACTCTTGTCTTGAACTATTCCTTTATTTCCATTTATATCTTCTAAACTATACAGTACTGATGTTATGCTTCAAGCTCTGCTTCTCAGTAACTAGTAGTAAACTTTTTTCTTCTACTGTTATTAAATGTCATCCGTATCCATTCCAAACCAAATCATTCCAAACGTAATGAAAGGGATTCAGCCACAAAGTTGCTATTTCTTTTTAGCGTCCGCCATATTTGTTCTTCGCATACGCATGAATGGAAAAAAAAGAGGTTATTGTTTTATTTTAGTGAATAGTGGAGTTCAGAACTTCGCCCAAACCACCTAGGTAGCTTTAAGTGTTCTTATGTAGGAGTCTATATTCGTCTGTCTAGCTTTGAATATGAGAAGCAGATTAATTTTCTTTCTTTCCTAACTAACAGAGACGGCGTCTCATCACACATGCTAATGCCAAGAGTAAGAGTGAAAAATTCCCTCCCCCCCATCAAGATGGAGCGCTCGGTTACCCCCTCGGTTCATCCCACCCCATGGATCCGGCATACGAGCCTCCCGACCCTTCTTCGTTCAGCACAGTATTCCCCTACCAGAAAGGGCAGGGTGTAGCCACTTGGTCGGGTCCATTGATAGACCCCGCAGCCATAGGTAACCCAAGGAGGAAAAAGCAACAGAATACAGGGCTCGTCCGCACAAAAGATAAGAGCAGTTTGCGTGTCAGATAGGGAAAGAGATGAAAAATCACTTGGGGGTTTCAAACCTATTCGGTTGAACACGCCCAGATACGTATCATGAGGCGATACTCGTTTATTGGATGGAGAGGTGAAAAGATAGAAATGTCAAGTTTCATTTTACAGTTGTGTTTTTCATTTTTTTCTTCTCTGCTCTATTCTTTGTATGATTGCCTCCGATAAAAAGTTGTGGGCTGAAGGCTGTAGAGGGTACTTCGTTGCGGTATATATATATTTATTTTCCACCCCTTTTATTTCCTCTCGTTTGAGAGACAGTATTGTTTAGGATAGCAAGCTGGTAAATTGTAATAGAATCTTGTAATCCATTGCCATGTTCTTCCTGGACTCAATGGCTTCAAATGTCTTTGTTGTTAATTTCATAGTCTGTACGCAAATCCGAATATAAATATACACCATGGCTAGTGCTTCTAATAATATTTCACGATTAACTCACGTTAATTTCTGTTATTTTATATAATGATCCTTTCTACGACATATGTTAAAATTATGGTGGCTTTCTACGATGTAATTGAGACTGCGTGTGATGGTCATGCCCTTGTGCTGAAGCTGACATCTTTATGTCATGAGGTGCGATGGATCCTACTGTTGCCTAACTGAAATTATGTAGACCTATGATATTGATTAATTACAATCCCTTAGGATTTTGGTCCTGCTTCAGCCCAACTAAATCACACCTAAAACTCTGCCCAACTCTTGGTTAAAATTTAAAAATCAATTGGAGTGTTGCCGTCTCCAACTCTCCCAGGCCTTGCTTGAGCCGGCAATCACTCGGGGATTGTGGTGAAATTTGATTACCTACCATTTTGACATGTTAGGTCAGTTCTTCAGTAGGTAACCAGAACATTCTGCTTTAAAAAAAAAATAACCAGCCGATTCAGGAATTTTTTTACCAAACACAAGTCATGGGGGTTCAAGATTGTTTACTCCTGTGATCAAGGAACGCAGTTTTTCGACCTCATTTTAAATTGCAAAAATTTACCAACATATTCATATCGGTATGGGATAATCGTCAGATGTCAAGGTGAAGTTCTAGATGAATTTGGCTTCTTCTGATCTGATCAGGCAAAATATGATTCAGCCAAACATGACATCAACCGAGTTGACGCAGTGATCAGCAAGAACCTCCCTATTTCTTCACCATGGGGTCTTGTGATTTGATTGTGTTCAAATAGTGGTTTAGTGTTGATGAACCAACCAGCTCTACAGCCTCCCAACCCCCCAAACCAACAAACCAAAAGCATTATAAACCAACCTTTCTGCTCATCAAACAAAACCTGCTCCCTATTTACTATAAACTCCCACACACAGCCGAGAGCCACAAGAACAAGGACATACTCCTGGCACGGTGCCGAATCGCTCAAAAATGGCAACTACGACGGCTTTGATACCGCTGCTTGTGCTCTGCACCTTGGCAGGAGTCATCAGATGCGACGACGGCCCAATGTCGGCCTCCTTCGTCTTCGGAGACTCCCTCGTCGATGCGGGGAACAACAACTGGCTCTCGACGCTGTCCAAGGCGGACATACCCCCGAACGGGATCGACTTTGACGCCACCGGCGGGCAGCCGACCGGGCGGTACACCAACGGAAGGACCATCGCCGACATCGTTGGTATGCACTTCCCCTCTCTCTCTCTCTCTACCAATTTCTTGATAACTGATACGTTTCCATGCGCAGGTGAGATGCTGGGGCAAAAGAGCTACGCGCAGCCTTTCCTAGCCCCAAACACAACAGGGCCAGTGATACTGCAGGGGGTCAACTATGCCTCTGGAGGCGGGGGGATATTGAACAGCACTGGACGCATATTTGTATGCTCCTCCCGCTCTCATTTATGTTCATCAGTGCGAATGAACGACAATGGCTGCTAACAACGACTACTGCATCTTGCAGATCAACAGGCTGGGAATGGACATCCAAGTGGACTACTTCAACATCACCAGGCAACAGATCGACAGGGTGTTGGGAAAAGCCAAGGCCAGGGACTACCTGACGAAGAAGGCCATATTCTCGATCACCATAGGATCCAACGACTTCCTCAACAACTACCTCCTTCCGGTGATCTCCACCGGAGAACGCATCTCCAACACCCCCGACGGCTTCGTCGACACCCTCATCTCCACCCTCCGCGGCCAACTCACCGTAATTTTCCCCATCTTCCCTCCTCCACCCCAAAATCTTTCACCAACCTCACATCTTACTCACCATTTGCAGAGGCTCTATTCGCTCGATGCCCGGAAGTTCGTGGTGGGAATGGTCGGTCCGATCGGCTGCATCCCATATCAGAAGACCATCAACCAGCTCGCTGAGAATCAATGCGTCGGCTTGGCAAACAACCTTGCGCAGCAATACAACGGGAAGCTGAGAGATCTGCTGACCGAGCTGAATGACAACCTCCCTGGAGCCAAATTCGTTCTTGCCAATGTCTATGATCTAGTCATGGAGCTCATCACCAACTATCAGAAATATGGTCAGTGGTATTTTCCTAATGATGTTGTGATACACTGACATGCACTGTATCAGTCTAAATGGTTACAACATGCAGGGTTCAAGACATCCAGCACCGCCTGCTGCGGCAACGGCGGGCAGTTTGCGGGCATCATCCCCTGCGGGCCTGCCTCCAGCCTGTGCGACGACCGGTCGAAGCACGTGTTCTGGGACCCGTACCATCCGAGCGAGGCCTCGAACCTGATAATCGCGAAGCATCTGGTCGACGGAGACACCAAGTACATATCTCCGATGAACCTCCGGCAACTTAAGGATCTTTGAGCTTGTCATGCTTGTATTATATTTGTGTATGTCCTAAAGTGCATGCGTATCAGAAGTAGCACAACTTATGTGAAATTAGTTCATTTGTTGGATTATAAAGTGTCAATATGTTGGTGGATGTTTCTCTATTTCAGAGAAATTTTTCATTTCATTACATTAAGTTTTTTGTTATGTAAATCCCAGGGTTCTAAGAATGTGTATGAGCATGTATCACCTATTTGATTAATTGTTCAACTAATATGTATCAATAGTTCCTTTTCTTATAATCTCTTGTATTTTTAGTTTATTTATTTTACTAGAAAAACATTTTCATCACTGTTGGCTTCCTCTCATCATATGATTACTGGTTGTTACAATGAAATGGCCGGCGTTGCCAACTTTGATCGTATTGAGTGTGATAAATTGACCAGGGTTGTCAACCACGGTGTTTTTCAGCGTCAATTTGCGAGCGAGATCCGAGGAGTGATCGGTTTTTGTAATTAAATTTAAAATTTGATTGGGTTTTAAAAGTACTTCTAATTTTTGTCTTAATTTGAAAATTTGTTTGATATGGTGTTAGATATGTGATTTTCTTTTCATATATTGATTGTGTTGTGGGTTTTGTAGAAAAAGTCATTTGCTTTGCTCGTTGGTTCAATGATTCTTAGAAATTTTGCATGTGATTGTTTACTTGATGAGGATATCTGGTGGGCATAGAAGAGCCCAACCGTTAGTAACTGAGCCCAACAATTGGTATCAGAGCCCGAGCCCAACATAAACAAATTACATCCTTTTTCAACTTCATATTATACGGACTATGGAGTACTTTTGCTTTAGCAACAAAGAATGAAAGTATACATCTTTCCTTATTGATGGTGAGAGAGATCATGAGTTGACTCCTCCTCCTTTACTTCCATCCTTTTTTCCAATAGCGCTCGCCGTAAATTCTTCTTTTTCAACTTGGTTTGTTATTTCCATGTCGACGACATTGATTGAGTTGTCATTGTTTGATTCCCCTTGAAAAAGATTAAACAAAAAAAAAGTCATTCTACTTATACTTGATCATTTCAATTGATGATACAAAGTAAGACAATATGATTTAAGAAGCTCTTCACCCTTCCTTTAAGTAAAGGTAAAAAAAAACTTCCCACTTTGAAGGAGAAAGGATAATTGAATGTTTTTAGCCAATATATGTTTTTCATCGACATGGACTTCAAATAAGTTTTGTGAAATGTTATTTTTATTCAATTATTTTTTAATTGCATGTTTGGTGGGATTTGTAGCTATATTTCTTTGATATCATCTTATGGCCCCTTTACTCTCTTTCATTACACTTGAACTTTTAAGCCATAACTAGGGCAGGGTGTTGCATTTGCTATTCTAACATTATCTTCATGAGTTTAAGCTTCGAAATATGTCTCTAATGAGGAAAGTTTTAGATGGAACATGAAGAAAATGATAAATGACATTAATTTGTCTCAATTGGCAAGCAAGGGTTTTCCTTAGTTGCAGCTTACGTGACGGCCTATCAATAGATGGAGTACTTTTCTTTTATGTTACCCACTAAATGACCGTCATATTGGTTGTAACTAAGGAAAACCTTAACTGGCCACTTGATACCCATTTATCGTACGATAAGTATACTATCTTCCCACTCGTGTGGGTAAAAAATGGCAAGAACAATTACCCTCTTCTTCTTCTTCCATAACTTCAACTATCTCCATGGCCTCAATATTCGATTCACATGTCTCCAACCACGACTCAACCGATGCCATAACCACCTCATCTTTCCTTGATGAGAAGTACACATTTGGAGAGTCGGCTACAAGAAAGCTTCCCTTCTCTTCATTAGCAACTATACCCACTTGTATCTCCTTGTCTTCAACTTTTTCAATCACACCATCTCCTCTAGTAATGTTCTTCACGGTTGCATCCTTTGAGGCATCATGAGTTCCCTCCTTTTGAGTTATACGAGTGCTTACTGTGTTGTTTGTGGCCACTTGAGATTGCTTAGATGGCTTGCAACCCATTTTAAAGATAGAACCAATGATATAGATACAAATAGAGATATAGAGAAGTTTGAAATTTTGAATTATGGAATGAGGTTAATTTGTGAGGCATGGAATTTAAAGAAAGATGGAGAGGTTAGAGATGGCTAAAATTGGAGGCATGATACAATGATGACAAGTAATGTATGCTTGAGTTGGATTGGTATCTTCTTTTAGTAACTCATGTTTGTTATAGGTGATTGGTGTTTAAATGCATATGAGTTGGGATCATTGCAATGTTGTACCTTAATCCTATTATTAGCTCTCTGGTAGTTTGGTTATTGGTGCAACAAAGGAATTCTTCTTGCCATTCTTTCACAAAGAAACTTGAACAAACAAAATGACCTTTTGTTTGAAATTTTGACTTAAGAAATATATTTTGCCATTACAATCTTTAACTGTGTCATTATTGATTAGTTAAAAAATGAGTGATTCACTCCTAATGCTAAAACAATGCTTAGAAAAATACAAAGAAAATTTTTAATGCAGAGAATTCATAAACAATACAAAACCTTAAACTTGGAGATGAGAGCAGAGAAGACGAAATGTTCTTCCAGCCTTGCATAACCCACCCTTTTACCGGGAAGATTTTGCATGAAGAAATAACATCAATCTAATGAGATATTGTTGGAGTTGGCTTCAAAACTCTAACTATTTATGCGGGTCTTGAGTGAGGAATAAACTTGTCATTGTAATTGGAATGCTGTAACCTTAGTAGACCATATAAATATGCCTTTTCTTTTAGGGGTTTCATGAAAGAGAAAGAGAGAAGAAGAACCAAAAGAAAGGGGAGGAAGGGAGCCAAAAAGGCGAGAGCTTTATATGAAGAAGAAGCAAGGTGTTGTACGATTGGCTTAAATCCTTGTATTGTGCCATGGTGGCTTCTTAGCAAAATCTTGGTTGATTGCTCTTCCTCTGTGGACTTAGCCTATACTTAGCCTATACTTAGCCTATACAGTGAACCACATAAATATTTATGTAATCTTCTTTTCTTGTGCATGCTCTATTTTGTTTTCTCTAATTCTATCTTGTTGTACATCTCAATCTCCATCTTCTTGCATACATTTGTGGTGGGTTGATTTGTAGAGATCCTTAGGGTGGTGGAAGTCGTACCTGATCTCAAGATCTTTCAATTAGTATCAGAGCTT
This sequence comes from Scilla litardierei, assembly GCA_030789695.1. Classification (NCBI taxonomy): domain Eukaryota; kingdom Viridiplantae; phylum Streptophyta; class Magnoliopsida; order Asparagales; family Asparagaceae; genus Scilla; species Scilla litardierei. The sequence goes on along the minus strand of CM061137.1, from coordinate 7,839,103 downwards.
GGGTCATTATTATCTTTATTTCTACTTATTTGGCATATTTTGGGTGAAAAAATTCTGCAATCTCTGGATTTCTGAGTTGCCGAAATTTTACACACACAAGGTGTTTGCAAAGGTCCTTTAAGGAAACCTCCAATTCCAGATGGATCAAGTTTGAGATGAAAAAGTTTGATTGCCGTATCAACGTTAGATTATGACAAATAATGGTAAAAAAAATGTTCTTATAGAACATGGACTCAATGTTACTTTATTGGGAAAGACGAAGAAGCCAAAAAAGATCGATGAGGATGAATGTACCGATTTAGATAAAAGGACAGTGAACAAAATATAATTTTATCTCTTGAATGATGTTTTGTATAATGTCACTAAAGAGAAAACAACAACAAGTCTGTGGGATAAGCTTGAGAAGACTTATATGGAAAATTCTTTATCAAACAAGTTACACTTGAAGACAGGGGCGTAACCAGAGTAGGATTGCCCTGGGCAGCTGCCCAGGGCAAGAATTAATAAAACTGTTGTATATACCACACCATGTTCGCTTGTATGTCCTATTGGTTTCAGTGTTATTCCTCTGAATTACAAGTCGCAGGTTCAAGACCTCTCATCTCCACATTTTAATTAAAATTTTAAATATTTTCTCAGTTGGTGTCTCAATTTATTTAAATTTTTAAATATTTTCCCAATTGGTTTCAGCATGGTTCCTTTATGGGGCACAATTTAATTAAATTTTTTAAATTTCAGCATGGTTCCTTTATGGGGCACAATTTAATTAAAGTTTATCATTTTAATGTGACCTCGTGAGTATGCTAATTATTTTCACTAGAAAATTTTCAAAGCAATATTCAGAATAATTATGATTATTTTTTGATTACCTACATAATTATCTAAAAGCCCATTTTTAGATATGATAAACTTCCATCATTACTGAAATTGCAAAATGGTGAACTTTGTTTGAGATAAAGCGCGTGAAGTAGTAGTATTTTTAAATATTATTTTTTGTATTATCTTTAGTTTTGCCCAGTGCAAAAAAAAATTCTGGTTACGCCACTGCTTGAAGAAGCCACTCTATGGGTTGAAGATGGAATAAGATATGGAAGTGTTGGAACACATGAACATCTTCAATAGGATAATTTGTGCCCTCTTGAGATTGGATGTAAAGTTTGATGATGAAGACAAGTTACTTTTATTGTTGAGTTCTCTTTCGGACTTTTATGATCACTTTGTAACTACTCTATTGTATGTAGGCTTGGCAAAAAAGCCGGCGGTGCCCGGCTTTTTTGGCTTTGGCCGGGCTTCGGGCCGGGCTTGGCGGGCTCGGTCTGGGCCTGGGCACACCATTTGCCCGCTCGACCCGACCCGGTTAATATATTCAATATAATTTTTTTAATATTTATGTATAAATTTAATCATGTTTTTTAAAACCCCTAATCCATGATCTGTCTGTCTATATGCATATGATTTCCCTGCTTATCCCTTGAGCTAAAGTCCCAATCCTTTTGAAATAGCTATTGCCATGCATCCATTAAATGCAACAAGGAGCCTGGGGTGAAAGAGTGTGATTTGGTTTCTACAATTGAGTCACAACACTTGTCCATGATCCAAATTGATTCATACTCAGTTCCCCTCAGCTCCCCAGCCTGAGGGTTAAAAGCATGTGATCATGAGGACCATGGGTAATAAATTTTGGTATTTACTCCATTTATTCCTCCAACTTGCACCACTAACAGTGAGTAGCAGGCAAGGCAAATGTACCCACTTCAATTGTACAATTTTCACATGTTGCAAGAATTATTCATGGTGGTTCACTGTCCATTTTCTGACAATGCCAATGCCAAATTGCCAATGGTCAATTGCTTGAATAGATTAATATGGTATCAGATGTCATGGTGGCAAAAAAGCCTAAGCCCACGTGTGCCCGGCCCAAGGCCCGAACGGGCCGGTGTTTCTGAAGCCTGCCTATCACAATCCCAGACCCGAGCCCGGCCTGTTGTCAAGTAGGGCCGGGACTGGGCATGCAAAAGCCCGAGCCCGGCCCGACCCGTTGCCATCCCTACTTGTAAAGCGCTATTAAAACTAGCCCCCCCTAGCAGCGACGAGATAGACAACACAAAGAAGTGATGTCTATTGGGACCTTAGACAGCGCTTGTGCTAAACAAGCGCTGTCTAAGGTTCCAGATAGAGAGCACTTGTTTAGTACATGCGCTGTCTATGGTGGACCTTTAAAATCGCTTGTACTAAAGAAGCGTTGTCTATTGTGACCTTTGAGAACGCTTATTCTAAACAAGCGCTGTGTAAGGCCCCAGATAGATAGCGCTTATTTAGTACAAGCGCTGTCTATGGTATACCTTTAACAGCTCTTGCACTAAAGAAGCGTTGTCTATCTGGGACCTTTGACAGCGCTTGTTCTAAACAATCGTTGTCTAAGGTCCCGGATAGATTGTGCTTTTTTAAGTACAAGCGTTGTCTATGGTGGACATTTAACATCGCTTGTACTAAAGAAGCGCTGTCTTTTGGGACCTTTGACAGCGCTTGCAGGGGCGTAAGTACACATGCTCTGCCCTGGGCAGCTGCCCAGGGCAAGAATAAATAAAACTTATTTATACCTTACAGCCGTAGGGGCTAAGTATATCGGATGGCTAAAGCACAATGCTGTAAACTCCTAGATCTCAGGTTCGAAACTTGGCCATATCACCAAGTTTAAAAGTTCTGGATTTTAGTTTTGTCATAAAATTCTAAAGTGAGTTGCCATGCAAACAGACCTAATTGCTTAGTATACTTAAACATTTAATTTACCACTTAAATGTGTCTCTATGAGATTTCAAGGTATCTTTTGTTTTATGCTTGTTTTTCAAATTTTCCCCGATAGAACTGGATGAGTTTTGATATTGTAATTTGTTTTAAATTTGATAATATTTTTTGGGTTCCACCTGCTAGTTCTACATCCAATTGCAAATGCTTCAATCTATGATTTTTTTAATTACACGGAAATTTGGCTACGCATGCGGGGCCCCTGCCCAGCGGGGATAGAACCCTGCCGACCCCGCTGGGAACAGGGGAAAGTGCCGCTGGACTACAGTCCTTTTGCAATCTATGATTATTTTGATTTACTTGAATTAGGTTTCTTCTCTTTTCGGGTGTATTTTTTTTGGCTAAATCATTGGTTTTTCTAGAACTCTCTTTCTTGATTTATTTGATCCCATATTTACCTCTAACTACTTTAAGATGTGTTACCATTTAGTGTAAATTTAGTATTTTAAATTTTTCTAAGCAGCAAAACTGTTTTTTGCATTGAATTTGTAATTTATTTTAATATAGAATAATGCTCTTCGATATCTTTCTTAGATTTTTAATAGAGATTTCATGTCATTTATATTTTGATCCTAGTAGAACATTTATTAGGAATAACTTTTTCATTTTCATTTTTTAATATTACCATTGGTTAATATTATCATTTTTAGTTTGGCCTCGTGGGTATACTATTTATTTCCATGAAATTTTTTTCGAAAACATCACACATGTGATTTTTTAAAAAAAATTCTTTAACATATCTTAGATATGATAAACTTCCATTATTACTGAAATTGCAACATGTTGATCTATGTTTGACTTGGAGCCCGTGGTAGAAAGCCAATAATATTTTAAAATATTATTCTTTATATCTTTTTAATTTTTGCCCATGGCAAAAAGAAATCCCGGTTACGCCACTGAGCGCTTGTAAAGCGCTATTAAAACCATCCCCCTTTAGCAGCGGCGAGATAGACAGCACACAGAAGCACTGTTAAAGACCTTATTTAAGCACGGTTAAAGGTCCCTTTTGTAGTAGTGCCATTCTGAAAAACCGTCTCGAAAACAACTATAACATCGCCATTATAACGACTCTTCAACCCAGCTCAAATTTGGGGTCGTTGGATGTGGCCCGTCATAACAAAACCCTCCGAAATCTAGCCCATGTTCATCATCTGAACCCCTCCAACTACATATTTACTCTTTCGGCAAACACATGTTCTAATCCTTTCTCATTCATGGGAAGCCACAAGTAATTGGTGCTCTCCGTCGATCAAAATTAGTGGATTTGGTTCACTATCAATTGTTACGTACCCGTCGTTGTTATATGAATATCATAGTTATGAAAGAAACAAAAATCAAAAGGTTATGGTTAATAACATAAACTAACAATAAACATGTGCATCAAAAAGGATCAAATCCATAAAATTCATTGGGCACCAAAAATAAATGCTCACCAGTACCATCTTCATCTTTCTACACTGACATTAAGATGATATTAACCACAAGGAGGCGAAAGCCTTATCATGAAACAAAGTTCTTAATTGTTCCAATCATTCTAAAATAAAACATGTGCCTACATAGATCATTCACAAACTTCTAAACATTAGTTTATTTATTTCACTAGAAAAACATTTTCATCAGTGTTGACTTCCTCTCATCATATGATTAATGGTCGTTACGATGAAATGGCCGACGTTGCCAACTTTGATCGTGTTGAGTGTGATAAATTGACCGGGGCTGTCAACCACGGTGTTTTTCGACGTCAATTTGCGAGAGAGATCCAACGTGACGAGAGGTTGATCGGTTTTTGTAACTAAATTTAAAATTTGATTTGGGTTTTAAAATTACTTCAAACCTTTGTCTTGATTTGAAAATTTGTTTGACATGGTGCTAGATATGTGATTTGCTTTTCATATATTGATTATGTTGTGGGCTTTGTAGAGAAGGTCATTTGCTTTCCTCGTTGGTTCAACAACAATTGGTATCAGAGCCCAACAGAAACAAATTGCATCAGTCTCGTGCCACTTCATATCATACGGACTATGGAGTACTTTTGCTTTAGCAACAAAGAATAAAAGTATACAACATCGTTCCTCATTGATGGTGAGAGAGATCACCAGTTAACTCCTTTTCTTCTTTACTTGCATCCTTTTCTTCTTTACTTGCATCCTTTTTTCCAATAGCGCTTGCCGTAAACTGTTCTTTTTCACCTTGGTTTGTTTTTTCCATGTCGGCAACATTGATTGAGTTGTCATTGTTTGATCCCCCTGAAAAATATTAAACAAAAAAAGGTCATTTTACTTATACTTGATCATTTCAATTAATGATACCATGCTAGGTAATATGATTTAAGAAGCTCTTCACCCTTCCTTTAAGTAAAGGTTAAAAAAAACTCCCCACTTTGAAGGAGAAAAGGATAAGTGTATGTTTTTAGCCAATGTATGTTTTTCAAGGGCACATCTCTTAAGTCATCAACATGGACTTCAAATAAATTCATGAGTTTAAGCTTTTTCGAAATGTGTCTCTAACGAGGAAAGTTCTAGATGGAACATGAAGAAAATGATAGGTTAATGGGTCTCAATTGGCAAGCAATGGTTTTCCTTAGTTGCAGCTTATGTGACAGCCTATCAATAGAGGGAGAAAAAGAAATCATATGGTTATATTGTACTTTTCTTTTTTACCCACTAAATGACCGTCATATTGGTTGTAACTAAGGAAAACCTTAACCGGCCACTTGATACCCATTTATCTTATGATAAATATACTATCTTCCTACTCTTTTGGAAAAAAATTGACAAGAACAATTACCCTCCTCTTCCTCCATAACTTCAACAATCTCCATGGCCTCAATCGTCGATTCACATGTCTCCAACCACGACGCCATAACCACCTCATCCTTCCTCGATGAGAAGTACACGTTTGGAGAGTCGGCTGCAAGAAAGCTTCCCTTCTCTTCATCTGCAATTGCACCCAGTTGCATCTCCTTGTCTTCAACTTTTTCAATCACCCCATCTGTAAGAAAGTTTCCCTTCTTCACGGTTGCATCCTTTGAGGCATCAGGAGTTCCCTCCTTTTGAGTTCTACGAGTGCTTACGGTGTTGTTTGTGGCCACTTGAGACTGCTTAGATGGCTTGCAACCCATTTTAAAGATGGAACCAAATGATAGAGATAGAAATTGAGATACAGAGAAGTTTGAAATTTTGAATTATGGAATGAGGTTAATTTACGAAGCATGGAATTTAAAGAAAGATGGAGAGGTTAGAGATGACTAAAATTGGAGACATGACACAATGATGACAAGTAACATATGCTTGAGTTGGATGGATATTTTCTTTTAGTAACTCATGTTTGTTATAGATGGTTGGTGTTTAAATGCATATGAGTTGGGCTCATTGCAATGTTGTACCTTATTCCTATTATTAGCTCTCTGGTAGTTTGGTTATTGGTGCAACAAATGAACTAACTCAAATAACTTCTCAAGTAGTGCTTGGAACTAAAACATTTGTTCTAAGTAATTTATAACCAATTACTATCGATGTGATGGATTGTTCATTTCAAAAAGTGCATGTGAGAAAATCCAAATCCTTGACTATGTTGTTAAGAAACTAATCTCTTATCGAAATTATTATTAAAAAGGCAATTATAATATTAGGATTTGACTAAGAATCTAGTGAAGTCCTAATTGAATTAGGTTTTTCTTTTTATATATTTTCCTTTATGTGAATTCAATATTATTTAGGAATCTAATTTGGACCAAAACAAACTACCTACATACATGGTCCATTAAAAGAAGACCATAACTAAATTGAAACAATATGTAGCTGTTGTATATAACGTATCCCCTCTCCAATTTGAGATATCTCCAACCTCTCCATCCTCCCTTAAATCCAAAGCTTTTTAAATCAACCTCATCCTACAACACAAACATTCTTCTATCTTTCTATCTCTATCTCTATTACCATCTCTATACCTTTAGAATGGGTTGCAAGCCATCCAAACAATCTCAAGCGACCATAAACAACACCACGACCTCATGCAGTCTTCGAAAGGAGGAAGCGAATGCCTCAAATGAGGCAATAATCCATTCAATAATCCATTCGAAAGGAGTTGTTGTGAACGAAGATGAAGAAGAAGTCAAGGACATGCAATCAAGCCCAAGCGTAGATGAGGAGACGGGGAAGCTTATTGCGGCTAGCTCTTCGGACCAGTACTTCTCATTGAGGAAGGATGAGGAAGCCATGGCATTGGTCGAGTCATGGTTAGAGACTCAGTGAACGATGATTGAGGTCATGGATATAGTTGAAGTTGCGAAAGAAGAAGAAGAAGAAGAAGGTAATTCTTCTTTCCATTCTTTCACAATGAAACTTGAACATACCAAATGACCTTTTTGTTTGTTCAATCTTTTGAGGGAAATCAAGCGACTACATTACAGTCAGTGTTATCAGTGTTGTCGATATGAAAGAAACAAAGCTAAGTTGAAGAAAAAATATATATGTGAACTACTACTGAGACAGAGAGGATGCAAGCAAAGGATTATAATGAATTTTATGTGAAATATCAACAGACTGATTTACTTTGTTTCATTTAAAAAGTTACATAAAACTATTTGTTTCAGAGTGTTTTCTCACTACAATATCGTTGACCTTGGACTGCCCGGTCAACGTGGTCAAGGGGCCGATTAGGGTCCCTTGGGTGCGTCGATCGCGTGTAGACGCGACGCGAATCGGAGATGTAGTCGACGCAGAGCGCGTCAGCTGGGCCGGGTCTGGATCCGCGGCCTCTGGGGGGCTGAGGGGAAGCCTCGGCCCGATGTGAGGTGCTCGGCCTCGGACGGTCGGACGACGAGGGGAAGCCTCGGTCGTCTCGCTTGATGCGCGGCCGGCGTGGAGCTGAGGGGAAGCCTCGGCTCGGATGGATGCGCTCGGCCTCGGTCTCTCCTGGCGTCGAGGGGTGGCCTCGATGCCTTGGCTGATGCTTGATGGCGTTCGCCTGGTGTCGAAGGGAAGCTTCGGCACTTGGATCTAACGTCTTCCTGAACAGACGAGAACACTCGTCAGGGAGGCCGGACCTTGGTTCCGGCCAAATCCCCTCCGATGCCTAAGTCAGATGACAGTCTGAAAGAGGAGGCTCGGCGGGGACGGTTCGACTCGAGAGAAGATCGGAACGACGTCCTTCGGCGAGAGCGGGGGGAAGGAGATGAAGTGGGGGAACTAGGTCGTTGATGGAGTACCTTAGGTTTTGTTACCTGAGATGCGGTCCTTTGTTTAGTCGTCCTCCTAGTCCTTTTATAGGCCTCTTGCCATGACTGCCCGTCATCCACGTCCTTTGCCCGCCCCCAATCGTGCCCCCTCGATCCGCCCCCCCCACTCGCCACTCGCCCGCGCCGTGCCAGCACCTCCCCTTAATGGTCATAAAAGGGGCGGCGGATTTCGTGGGGGAGGTTATCCGTGGGTGAGTCGCACGCTTCCCGAGTCGGGCCGATTTGACGTTCGGGGGCCCTCTAGTGGGCCTTGTCGGGCGGGCCCGATCTCGTAGATGGGCTTCTGATCGGTTGTCGGGTTTCTGGGCTCGTGTCTTTTGGGCTTCGGCCAAATAGGCGTAACAATTGCCCCCATCGGTCGGGTCGATCGGCCTCGGTTGGTTCGGCTCGGCCGATGTGACGTCCGCCGATTTCGACAGGCTCGTCAGTCGAAGCTGATTCATTAATTGGGCGTCATCATGAGTCGGTCCGTTCGATACCTTCAAGACGCGGGTTCCGAAGTGTCGTCGGTCCCCTGATGCTGCCACGTGTAACTGCTGGTTTATCCCCACCATTCGCGGGGTCGTCTTTAGTAGAGAAGCTGTGCGGGTTGTGAGCCGCCATCCCGTCATCTTCTTCTTCGTGTTGATCTTGATCCTGCCCGAGCTCTGCCCCATGTCGCCTTCCTCTGCCACTAGTTCGGGTCAGCCGGAGTGTGACGTCACTCCTAACCTGATGGGTAGTCCTCCTTCGGCGATTCGTCGTCATGGGGGTGAGCTTTCAGGGGTGCCTCCAGAGGTCTTAGCGTGGCCTTCGTCGGTCTGTGCCACCACCATCGGGGGTATGCGCTCCGCCTACCTGCTTCCACCTTATTCGGCTCGTGCTCCTGGGTCCGACGAGCGGATCTGTCTTCCCGGTCCCAACGAGGTTGGAGTGTACGAGAAGTGCTTCCGCTACGGGCTCCGTTTCCCGCTCCACCCCTTTATCATCGAGTTCCTTCAAGCCTACAACGTGGGCTTGTGCCAATTCTGCCCCAACGCCATCGGGCTCCTCGTCGGGTTTGTCGTCATCTGCATGCTGAAGGGAGTGGTGCCCTCCCTCCGCCTCTTCGCCCAGTTCTACCGCATGAGTCATCACCAGTCGGGGGCGTGGATTTACATCAGCGCCCGTCCGAAGATGAGCCTTGTGTTGGGGTTGCCGAGCTCCCTGAACCGTTGGAAGGGGGAGTACGTATTTGTCATTTTCCCGTCGAGTGTACCTTTCCCGATTCGCTGGGAAGCGGCCGGCGCGGTCATCCTTGATCTGGGTGACCCAACTGCCGCCGAGCTGCAGACGGCGAAGGCCCTGCTGGCGATTCCTTCGAGGGATCGGATGATCGACGTCCTCTTCAGCAGCTATAACTTGCGCAAGACTGTGTGGCCCTTGGGTAAGTTCTCCGAACGTTCGCCATTCAGGGTTGCTCGGGCTCTTCTCGGCCCCTTACTTCTTCTTTGGGTGTAGGTGGATTCCCTCTCGATTCTTCTCCCGCTAGCCCTCACGTGCTGGCCCCGGATCCGGGCCCGCGTAAGAGGGATCATGCGTTGGAGGTCCGGAAGAAGCAGCGGTCGTGACCTCTGCTGTTGGTTCCAAAAGGAAGAAGGGGCCATCTCCCTCCACCCCCTTGTTGGAGTCTTCCAAGAGGGTCCTCGGGGAGGCCGAGGAAGTTAACGTCTCGCCGTCCGCTGATCAGCACCGGCCTGCCCCTGTTGAGATTGCCTGGCCGTGGGTCGGCCCCTCGCCTCTCTCGAACGGTTCTCTCCCTGATGCATACGATCGGTATCTAGGCGTGTTTCGCTCCGACCCGGGCGAGTTTCCTTCGTCAGGGGAAGGCTTTCTTCGTCCACGCTTCCCGGTGGGGGAGAAGGAGTCGGTGTTTTTGAGCCGCGGAACTGCCGCACGAGTGGCCGAGAATAGTTGCCTCCCTCCTGATCAGGCCGCGCTGGATGGAGTCAGAGGCGACTGTTTGGCCACCTTCGTGATTCAGGCTGGCCAACAGGTGGAGTGTCTCTGCTTGCTCTCCCTCTAGCTGCTTTCGCCGTTTTACCTTTGTCGCCTTGGTGCAGTTGTCCTCGGTAGGAATTTCGATGAGGCGCCAGTTTGCGGTGCTCCCTAAGGCAAAGTCCGACGCCGGGCGAGATCCTGATGTCCATGGTGATGAGGGGGAGGCAGGTCAGTTAGACGAGGCGCGAGTCAAGTCCTTGGAGACCCGCATAACTGAGCTGTCCTCTGCCCTCGAAGAGTCGGACCGTGAGAGAGCCTTAGCTTTGGTTGCAAAGTCAAAGGCCGAGGAGCGGGTCGCCGTGCTTTTGGGAGACGCCGACACACCTGGGGGAGCTGACGAGATCCCCGTCTCCGTCGCTGCCCCCGAGGCCCTGGAGCTCTCCGATCGTCTGGAGGCGGCGGAGGAACGGGAGAGGGCTCTCCTTGCTCGACTCGGCGAGAGATCCCGGGAGATTGAGGTGGAGAGGGCGGAGCTCCAACGCCAGATCGAGACCTTGAAGGCTCGGGTGCGTGAGCTTGAGGAGGGGGATCCGTCCCAGATCGCCCAAGACGCTGTGGAGGAGTATGCCACCTCCTTTGTTGAGTCAGCCGTGGCTGAGGCGTTCGAGAAGGGGTTTGCCCGTTGCCAATCCGAGATCCAGAAGAAGTTCCCGCTCTCGGGAGTCAATTTCGAGGATCTCCGGGCGCACTCTGACAGCGAAACGGAGCGTGGGGGCAACCCAAGTGAACAGCCAGCATGTGGCTCCACGGGTGCCCCTTGAGATGTTTGAGGGGGGGGAATGCCCCTCGGCCTCTTCGTACGTCTCTTTGTATATCCTTTTGTTAGGCGCGCGCTTAGCAGGCGTCCCATCGGGCGAGGCTTCCCTTGTCCCGAGTGGGATTCTTGTGAACACATTTATCTGGAAAGAAACAAACTTGAGTAAATTCATTTCGTATAAAACAATACATTTATTGAAAGTACTTGCGTAAGTGTTCTGTGTTCCAGGAGTGAGTGAGGATCCTCCCCTCCATATTGGCTAGACGGTAGGTTGCGGGTCCGAGGACCTCGATGACTTTGTAGGGTCCCTCCCATTTAGCCGCGAGCTTCCCTTTGCGAGCAATATCCGGGTTGAAGCTTGCTTTCCTGAGGACCAGGTCCCCAAGGTGGAAATTCCTTCCCTTGACCCGAGAATTGTAGTATCGGGCCACCTTCTGCTTCTGGCGGATAATGGTGGCTAGGGCTTGCTCCCGCCGCTCACCGAGGAGCTCCAGACCGAGCTCCAGGCCTTGCGAATTCCTGTCTTCGTCGAAGCACTTGAGGCGGAGAGACTCTTCACCCAGTTCGACCGGTACCACTGCCTCGGCCCCGTAGGCAAGCATGAACGGGGTTTCGCCGGTGGCCTCCTTGTGGGTCGTCCGGTATGACCAGAGTATCCCGGGGAGCTCTTCCGTCCAGTTTCCTTCGGAGTCCTTCACTTTCTTTCGGAGGGGCTCTATGATGCATTTGTTGGCTGCTTCCGCCATCCCGTTGGTCGGGGGTGCGCTACAGAGGCGAAGAGGAGCTTGATCCCCCATTCCGCGCAAAAGTCTTTGAACCCCGCAGAGTCGAACTGTTTCCCGTTGTCTGTGACGATGGCCCGTGGTACTCCGAATCTGGAGATGATGGAGTTCCATACGAAGCTTTTCGCTTTCTTCCACGTGATGGTGGCCAATGGTTCAGCCTCGATCCACTTGGTAAAGTAGTCCACCGCCACAATCAGATACTTCCGCTGCCCCCGACCCGGCTTAAATGGTCCGAGGATGTCGAGCCCCCATTTCGCAAAGGGGATGGGGCTCACGATAGGGATGAGCTCCGACGGGGGAGTTGAGGTGTGGTTGGCAAACCTCTGACATTCTTGGCACTTTTGGACGTAGTCCGTTGCGTCTTGGACTAGGGTCGGCCAGTAATATCCCTGCCTCAAGATCTTCTGTGCGACCATCTTGCCCCCGTGGTGATTTTCGCAGATCCCTTCGTGAACCTCCCGCAGGACGTAGTCGGCTTCCTGCGGTCCGATGCATTTCAGGTATGGGAGAACATCCGCCTTCATCCAGCGTCTTCGGTAGAGCGTCCCCTCATGGATCACGTATCGAAGCGCTTTCCTTTCCAGGGTCCGACGCTCGTCCCAATCCGTCGGCACCTCCCCATGAGTGAGGTACCGTATGATCGGGTCCATCCAGGTGGGATCTTGGTCGATCGCCATCACCTCCCGCTCTTCCGTGCTGGGGGACTGCAGGTTCTCCACGTAAATGGTGCGGCCCAGCTCCGTGGTCGAGGACGAGGCTAGCTTCGACAGCGCGTCTGCCCATGCATTCTCCGACCGTGGGAGATGTAAGACTTCCGCGCTCTTGAACTTAGACAGCGCCGCTTTGGCGACAGCGAGATACCTCTGCATTGCTTCCTCCCGTGCCTCGTAACTTCCCAGAAGCTGGTTGACAATGAGTTTTGAGTCGCTGAGGAGGCGCACGGACTCGGCCCCGAGCTCCTGGGCCAGCCTCAGGCCGTTGATTACCGCTTCGTACTCCGCCACGTTGGTGGTGGCCGGGAACTCGAACCGCAACGCGTATTCCATGATGTTCCCTTCCGGAGACCGGATCGCGATCCCAGCCCCGCCTCCTGACTGTGTTGCCGATCCATCCACATGGACTATCCATGCTTCTGGGACTCCTGACTGGACAGGGTGGAGGTGGTCAGCCGAAAGAAAAGATAAGGGCTGGGTGATTACCGTTACTGTGCCTTCTCCCTCTGGGGGATGTCCTCCTTCCGTAGTGCATTCAGCGATGAAGTCGTCCAAGGCCTGCCCCTTGATGGCAGTGTGTGGCTTGAATCGGAGGTCGAACTCGCTCAATTCCACCCCCAGTTCAGCATCCTTCCCATTCGATCGAATCTCTTGAGATTCTGCTCCAATTGCGAGTCGGTCAAGACCAATATGGTGTGGGCTTGGAAGTAGGGCCTGAGCCTTCACGCTGAGAGAACGAGGGCGTATGCCAGTTTCTCCATGGGCGAGTATCGCACCTCCGCTCCCTTCAAGACCCGGCTTGTGTAGTACACCGGCCATTGCACCACACCGTCTTCTCTGATCAGTACCGAGCTCATCGCTTCTTTCGCGCGTGCCAGGTAAAGGCTTAGCGATTCCCCTTCTCGTGGCTTGGACAGGAGAGGCGGGCTGCGAAGGTACTCCTTGAGATCCGCGAATGCCCTGGAGCAGTCTTCGTCCCATGATATCGCCTTCCTGTTGTCTGACAGTTCTGCGATCGCTTTCCTCAGAACTTTGAAGAAGGGGAGCGATCTCTCCACCGATTTGGATAGGAATCGCCCCAAGGCCGCGATGCGCCCATTCAGCCTTTGTAGTTCTTTGATCGTCGTTGGCTCCCGCATATTGATCAATGCCTCGATCTTGTCAGGGTTAGCTTCAATGCCACGGTTAGTTTTCATAAATCCCAAGAATTTGCCGGATCTTACCCCGAACGTGCACTTCGTGGGGTTGCGTCGGATGTTGTGTCGCCGCAACCGCTCGAAAGTTTCACGGAGGTCGTCGACATGGTCCTCCGGCTTTCTCGACTTGACAAGCATGTCGTCGACATAGACCTCCAGGTTCCTCCCGATCTGGGAGTAAAAAACCTTGTTGACCATTCTCTGGTAGGTGGCCCCTGCGTTTTTCAAGCCGAAGGGCATCTTCTTGTAGCAGTAGGTTCCCCGGTCCGTCGTGAAGGCTGTCATCTCTTCGTCCCGAGGATCCATCTGGACCTGATTGTACCCTGAGTAGGCGTCCATGAAGCTAAGCATCTCGTACCCCGAGGCATTGTCCACAAGGTGGTCTATGCGCGGCAGGGGGTAGCTGTCCTTGGGACAGGCTTTGTTGAGGTCACTGAAGCCCACGCACATTCGCCACTTTCCGTTGGGTTTTTTGACCATCACCACGTTCGATAGCCACTCCGGGTACCAGACCTCTCGTATGAAGCCTACGTCGAGAAGACGCTCTACCTCCTCGGAGGCCGCCTTCATCTTTTCGCCACCCAGGTTTCGCTTCTTCTGCCTGACCGGCTTGAAGTTGGGGTCGGCGTTGATCTGGTGGACGATCACATGGGGATCTACGTCGGGCATGTCCTCCGGTGACCAAGCAAAGACGTCAAGGTCCGCCTCCAGGCACTCGACCAGTTGGCTCCTCAGGTCGTGGCTTAGTCCTCTCCCGATTGAGACGAACATGCCCTCGATGTCCGTGACCGGGATCTGCTCTTGTTCCTCCGCAGGGGCGGGTCTCGGCCCACTCCTTAAGTCAAGCGCGGCCATCTGGTCGACTAGACGATCCTCGGGCCCTTCCTCCTCCAGTTGGTAGCAGGTATTCGGTCTCCCCACGTCGCCTTCGACCTGCCCCATCCCCCTTGGCGTTCGGAACTTGATAGTCTGATGAAGGGTCGAGACTACTACGCCGATGGCGTTGAGAAGGGGTCGGTCGATGATTCCGTTGTACGCCGACCCGATCCCCAATACGACAAATTCTACCGCCAGGGTCACCGAGTCTGGTGGGCCTCCGAGTGTTACTGGGAGGCGGATCGTGCCGACGATGGGGGTGGAATGACCCGTGAACCCTACCACGGGACCCGAGCAAGGTTCCAAGTCTTCCTTCCACAGCCCCATCTTCTCCAGGGTTGACATGAAGAGGATGTCACAGGAGCTGCCGGTGTCGATGAGCAGCCGTCATACCATTGCTGTGTCGATGATCACCGACACCGCCAAAGCTGTGTCCGACCTGCGCGCTGCTCCTGTCGTGCCCGTCCTCCCGACCGGTAGGGCCGGCGAGGGTTTCTCGGTCTTCTCCTCATGGTCCTCCTCGCGCTGGGCCCGGGCCCTTTCTTGCCAACCATGGCGGGCCCTGTCGCCTCGCGCCTGAGCCTTGCCCTCCCTTCGCCGTGATGGGTGAAGCCGTGTCATTGCAGGTGTGGTTTGTTTTTCGTGGGATAGTTCGTTCCCACATACGGCGCCAGATGTTTCAGAGTGTTTTCTCACTACAGTATCGTTGACCGTGGACTGCCCGGTCAACGTGGTCAAGGGGTCGATTAGGGTCCCTTGGGTGCGTCGAGCGCGTGTAGACGCGACGCGAATCGGAGATGTAGTCGACGCAGAGCGCATCAGCTGGGCCGGGTCTGGATCCTCGGCATCTGGGGGGCTGAGGGGAAGCCTCGGCCCGGTGTGAGGTGCTCGGCCTCGGACGGTCGGACGACGAGGGGAAGCCTCGGTCGTCTCACTTGATGCGCGGCTGGCGTGGAGCTGAGGGGAAGCCTCGGCTCGGATGGATGCGCTCGGCCTCGGTCTCTCCTGGCGTCGAGGGGTGGCCTCGATGCCTTGGCTGATGCTTGATGGCATTCGCCTGGTGTCGAAGGGAAGCTTCGGCACTTGGATCTAACGTCTTCCTGAACAGACGAGAACACTCGTCAGGGAGGCCGGACCTTGGTTCCGGCCAAATCCCCTCCGATGCCTAAGTCAGATGACAGTCTGAAAGAGGAGGCTCGGCGGGGACGGTTCGACTCGAGAGGAGATCGGAACGACGTCCTCCGGCGTGAGCGTGGGGAAGGAGATGAAGTGGGGGAACTAGGTCGTTGATGGAGTACCTTAGGTTTTGTTACCTGAGATGCGGTCCTTTGTTCAGTCGTCCTCATAGTCCTTTTATAGGCCTCTTGCCATGACTGCCCGTCATCCACGTCCTTTGCCCGCCCCCAATCGTGCCCCCTCGATCCGCCCCCCCACTCGCCACTCGCCCGCGCCATGCCAGCACCTCCCCTTAATGGTCATAAAAGGGGTGGCGGATTTCGTGGGGGCGGTTATCCGTGGGTGAGTCGCACGCTTCCCGAGTCGGGCCGATTTGACGTTCGGGGGCCCTCTAGTGGGCCTTGTCGGGCGGGCCCGATCTCGTAGATGGGCTTCTGATCGGTTGTCGGGTTTCTGGGCTCGTGTCTTTCGGGCTTCGGCCAAATAGGCGTAACACTATTCTTATCGAAATATAAGAAATATATTTTGCCTTAACAATCTTTAACGCTGTCATTATTGATTAGTTAAAAATGAGTGATTCACTCATAATGCTAAAATGAATGCTTAGAAAATACAAAGAAAATTTTTAATGCAGAGAATTCATAAACAATACAAAACCTTAAACTTGGAGATGAGAACAGATAAGACAAGACGAAATGTTCTTCTAGCCTTGCATAACCCACCCTTTTACCGGGAAGATTTTGCATGAAGAAATAACATCAATCTAATGAGATATTGTTAGAGTTGGCTTCAAAACTCTTACTGTTTATGTGGGTCTTGAGTGAGGGATAAACTTGTCACTATAATTGGAATGTTGTAACCCTAGTAGACCATATAAATATGCATTTTCTTTTATGGGTTTCATAAAAGAGAGAGAGAAGAAGAACCAAAAGAAAGGGGATGAAGTGAGCTAAAAAGGCGAGAGCTTTATGTGAGGAAGAAGCAAGGGGTTGTGGTTGTACAATTTGGGCTTAAATCTTTGTATTGTGCCATGGTGACTTCATAGCAAAATCTTGGTTTATTGCTCTTCCTTCGTGAACTTAACCTATTGTCACGCCCCGCTTCCCTAATATGGAAGGCGAGACGTGGGGAGGTCCGCTCAGACGTGGAGCTGTGAAGCTGCAGTCTGATAAACGTCTGTAAAAATTTCGAAAAGTGGCAGGTCCTTGCATTGCGACGAAACAACAGTAATAATAATAATGCAGTTAAAAGAACATCCACCAACAACATCCAACAATTATTACACCATCACAGAATAGTCACAAAAGTACAAGTCTGAACAATAGGCCTAAAGCATGGCCAAACAAAACAAAGAGAGGTAGGTGCTATGCACCGAAACCTAACAGCAACTAAGGCAAGATAACAACTAAGGGGAGACTCCAAACGAGTCTAGGACTGGTCACCAGTGTCCTCGAACTCGGTCTCAGCAGGGACCTTAAACTCAACGTCCACGAACTGCTCGTTCTCTGCTACCAGCTCTGTCTCAAAGTCTGACATGTGACACCCAAAGAGAAAAGGGCACATGTTAGCAAAAGTCTCCCAAGAAAGGCGGAGGACGTTTGTGCAAGTAATACAAATAAAATAATGCAACTAGCAGTTCTAACATGATGATATGGCATGACATTAAAAGAGTGCAACAATTAAATGAACAAGATAATAATAATCAAGCACGGTGTAGCAGAAAGTTACAATTCACTATTTCACGATTCACGAATCACTGATTTATCACTTTGTGCACAGAGTTTCCGTCTTTTGGCTGAAGTGGCTGTACGGGCTCACTTCTACGCTCAAGCGATCGTTTAACCCTACACCTCCACGTGTATATGGACTGGCGCCCATCTTCTGGATCACGAGCCAGGAAGTGTTATTGGCATCGGGTTGTGCCCGCAAAGCAGGTGCCTAGCCTCAATAGTTACAATTATTGTAGTGTGTGCTACGCAATCACGACAGAACAATTTGATGCATGACATGACATGGTAATGAGCAGTTAAAGTGCGTACAGTTAATTGAAAGTAAACGTGACATGACAACATGAAATGATAGCATGATAAAGGTGTCGGATCTAGCTTCGTTGTCAAGCTAGATCTAATAAGGGCGTCTAGGCGACTATCATTTCATCGCCTAGTCTCTTTTACGCAACTACTCAAATTGGCCTAGAACATGGCCTAAATAATTATTGGCAAGTATCACTTGCCTGTTTCCGGTGGTATCGGTTGTCGTGGGTTCGTCTCGACGAGCGTTACGCTATAGAACGACTGGTTCTCTGCTTTGGTTAAACAAGTTAACGAATTAGGTCCATTGCAAGATAAGCACAAAATTAAGTAAATCCCTAAATTAGGTTCGTCAGATTTTATTGGGGTCTCAGGCTAGGGTGATGTTTATACGGTGTCACGCTAACAGGGCACGCCCTATTATATACCAGTATTATTATCCCAACATTAGTTAATTATACTAACATGGTGAAATCAAATAACATCTTAACAAATCTCCATTTAAATTAACAACCTATTAATACGCTAATGGTAGGGTTAACGTAGCTAATGGTAATGTTAACATCATGTTTAATAATTTTACCTATTACACCTACTAGTTTGACTTGGGGTAAAAGTTAGCATGTTAAAAATATAACCCTAACATTTTCTTAATACCCAAAATAACTCTCCTTCATTTCATATAGATAAGGATTGTAGTGCACCTGTCGGGCTACTGCACACGTACTAGAGGGTGGGTGAATAGTACTTTTAAATAATAGGGAGAGTTATTCCTAATTATCGTGCAATTAACAAACAATAATGCAGAATAACAACGATCAACAAGAATAAATGCAAACACAAACAAATGGTTTAATGGGTTCGGATCCACCCAAGTCTCCTCGACTTGTTCCCGGTGATCCTACGTCCCAACCACCCGGATCCCCTCCGGATACTTGAGTTAGAAACCCTAACTCAAGATTTCCAATATGCCCACTTGCGAAAACCACGCAAGTGCAAACTAACTACAAACGATGTCCGTGAATCCCACAACCCGGGATCACGCAAACTCTCACAAACGAGAGTATACAATTCAAATAACGAATGTAAATGAAATGAAAGGCTTACCAACAAAATACCTATGCCTTGAGTATTCTTACCAAAATAGGGCAAGGGGGATTTTGATGGAGGAAGATGGCACCAAACCCTAGCTTCAAGAAGATGACCAGCAATGGAAGCCTAGGGTGGAGATGGTGACCTAGAATCAAGCTTCTAGCTTGAATGGCTCACAATGGAGAGAATCTCTCTTGAGGATTTAGGGCTCAAGAACTTGAGTGAGAGATTCTTGTGAGAAGAGAGAGCTTGGAAATAGAGTTGATTGCTCTTCTCTTTTGATCTGAAAATATCTCTAATATATTGCTTTACCCCTTCATGAAATGAATCAGGATTCTATTTATAGGGGCAAGGAAAAACGAGTTCAAAAAGATCCCAACGGCTCTTTTCTGAAGCCGGTTAGTCGGTCAAAGAAGGATGCCCGACCGACTAGATCACAATCTAGTCGGTCGGTCAATGAGCATGGACCGACTAACAAGTTGACAGCCAAGATAGAAAAGTTCACGGTCAATATGAACTAGTCGGTCTAAGAAGACTTGCCGACCGACTAGTTGGACAACTAGTCGGTCGGTCAGTGTTCTTTGACTGACTAAGAGATGAAACTCAAAGGCTGGAAACAAGTTTAACTAGTCGGTCTAAGAACAATGTCTAACCGACTAGTTTCTCAACTAGTCGGTCGACAGATGTGCTTTGACCGACTAAGTGTAAACAGTGGCTCAGGCTGAAATTGGGAGATGAAAACTAGTCGGTCTGAGAAGGGATGATTCAAAGCGCCGACATTTAGAGTTCCAGCCTAAATGTCAGATGCAAACTAGTCAGATGATTCAAAGAAGGGAAGAGGGAAGGGAAGAGGGAAGATGAAAACTAGTCAGATGCAAAGCGCCGACATTTAGAGTTCCAGCCTGGCGATCATGTATTTTTGAAGATCTCGTCGAATCGAGGGATGATTCGTTTTGGACGAAGAGGGAAGCTCAGTCCTCGATACATTGGTCCATTTGATGTCTTGGAGCGAGTAGGCGAGGTGGCCTATCGCCTTGCCTTGCCACCTGCATTGGAAGGAGTACATGAAGTTTTTCATGTCTCACAGCTTCGACGCTACGTGAGTGATCCTAGTCATGTTGTGGATTACTCCGAGATTGATGTTCGTCCGGATCTATCTTACGAACAACAACCAGTCAAAATCCTGGACCGACGGCAAAAGATCCTCAAGAATCGAGTAATCAACCTTGTCAGGATAATGTGGCGTCACGACTCACCTGGAGAATCTACTTGGGAACGAGAAGACGAGATGCGAGAACGCTACCCATACCTATTTACCGAGTCTGATGATCCTACTAGTTACGAGACTAGTTACGAAAGCTATGGTGATGTTAATAGTAAGTATTCATAAACATCATCTCTTGCTTTCTTGATGCTATGATATCACATTATATTTCATGTTATTTACAACCTGATTTATTAGATCACTATTATCATTTATTTGCTTGAGCTTCTTCATAACAAAAGTTATTTGTTTAGAAAGTTCGAAAATTCCGAGGACGGAATTATTTTAAGAAGGGTAGGATGTAACGACTCGAAATTTTTCAAAACATTTAATAACAAATTTAATATACTTTGTAATGGTTTGTCAGGAGTTTTAAATGATTTCAAAAAAATTCTATAAAAATATTTTAAAGCGCTAGACTTATTCTATTGTATTTCAGTATTTTCAGATTTCCTCAAATGCCCAAAACATTTCTGTTAAAATTCATTTTCAAAAATTACCGTTTTGATTCGACGAATTTATTTTCTATTCAAACGTCTTCAAAACGTTTTCAAACTTCTGCAGTAACCTCCTATGACCATTTAGGACTCCCCACATTAATTTCGTAATTTTCTGATAACATTTCAATAGAGAACCCGCAAACCCGCTTTCTAAATGTTTTGGCCAAAAACTAGTATCCACGTAGTCCAAACCCGGAAACGGACTTCGTATTCGCCATCCTCGCGATGATACGGTCCCGTGGGTATATTTTCGTAATTTTCTGGACACGTTTACTAGTAGGGGCAAAATCGTAATTCTCGTTACAAATTTTACCACCATTTAATTACCCTAGCTATTTACCATAACCTAATTACTAATTACTTTAACCCCCCACACTTAACACGTTTATACACTTTACAAATTTTCCAAAGTTAGTCAAAAAGCCCTAACTACCGTATTTAAAATGTCTAAGATAGTCAACAACCCCTAACCCCCTTATTAATGACTAATAGTAGATTCTTAACCCTATAAATACCCCCACTAACCCAGTTAATTAACATCCAAAGTAATTTTTTTTAAAAAAAAACCCCAGGCCGCTCAACTCTCTCCCTCTCCCGTACGCTCTCCTCTCTCTCTCGTACACACTCTCTCTCACTCACGCTCTTCCTCCGACCACCGCCCTCCGACCTCGGCCGCCGTCTCCGCCGCGCCCTCCGAGCTCGCCGCCGCCGGTAGCACCCGCCGCCGACCCCCGAGCAGCAGCGCCCGGCGCCCAACGCCCGTAGCCCCCGGCCCAGCATCCCCTGCCGCCTCTTCCGCCGCCCGCCGCCGCCTCCGGTGCCGTCGCCGCCGACCAAACGCCGCCCCGCCTCCGAGCCCCGCCGCAAGCGCCGCCCCGAGCCCCGCCGGCGAACCCATTCCCCCCGCCGCTGCTGCGTAAGTTTGCAATGGCAAACTTGTAAATATTGAATATTTCTTAATTTTCATATTTTAATTGATTAATAATGTGGTTTAATGGTTTTAATTGCATAACTAATTATACAGGGGCCAGAAAAATGAGTGGATAGTCCCAGAAAATCAGAAACGACATTTCGGATCCAATGGCGCTGGTCTTACCTCGACCAGACGTCTACTTTTTCCAAAATGATTTTTCGAACCTAAAGATTAAATACGTATAATTCGTTCTAAAAATCGTAACTCGCTGATTTTACGTACACAAATATGTGATAAAATTATATGTGCTAATAGACTTCGAGACGGTCGTTTTGACCACTCACTCATGTAATTCCGACTTGTATTGTTCCTGTAAGAAATTACGGAAGATACGCGTAACTTAAATAATCCGGGTTTTAAAGCTATTTCTAAGTTTTTAAAAATTATAAAAAAATTACAGAAGCTTCTGAAAATTCTCCCCTCTTGCAGTAAAATCTAAATAATTATTTTAGGTTTATATAAAAATTTTAAATATTTTCCGACACCGTTTTAACGAGTTTAAAAATCAAACTAGCCTAATTATTAAATAGGAAAAGGTCGTGTTTTTCTAAAATAAGTATTTTGTGTTGCAGGTACAGACTCTGGTGTACCAACTTCTGAGGAAGCCCTAGATCCTCTTCCGGCTTACTACAACGGTATTAATTTTGGTAAGTCACGATAGGTTCTAACCTTAGAAATCTAGCCACTGTGCTCGTACGAACTTGTAGCACCGCACTAATACGTGCTCGAAGCACGGAAACATACGCCACTTTCTTGTGTTGGACTTGACTTGGAACATCCCGTGGAACGTTCATGTAAAGAACTTGTACTTGACACGACACCGGGTTTTGGGGTAACTCATAGTTTGCGAGAGTACGGGAGTGACTAGAGTTTGGTCTACCTGTCCTGTCGCCTGTGTTTCGGCGCCCTGTCCTGCTGCCTGCGTTTCGGCAAACCATACTGCTGCCTGGGTACCGGCATTCGTCTGGGTAGCACCCAGGCAAGAGACGAACTGAACGGTCACATATTGTACTCTCCGACTTGAGTCACGTAGTTTTAGCAGAGCTTGCACGGTTACTTCTTTACAGTCATGCACTTTACTTTCTGCACTTGTACAGACACTACACCGTACTTTACTTTACTTCTGCTTGTCATACTTGTACAGTACTTCTTTTCTTTGTTTAGAATCTTTGTGACTTACCTTCGGTTCCACTTGTGGCACCGACAGACGAAGATCTGGTTGAGGATATTGCTCCAGAGTACGAGGAGCCTGTGTACGACCCAGAGACCGCGGAGTTTTAGTTACTTTTCTGTTGGAGTGTGTATTGTACTATGTATTTCCGTTTCTGCATTTCCTTTCAGTATTTCCTTTCATGTATTGGTGTGAGAGAGTGATGGTTGTTGTTGTACTTTAATTTGGACTGTAATAATGTCTGTACGCTGGTTTGAGTGTTGTTGGTACATCTCTGCGTTGTGACTATGCTGATTTCACTGGTAAACTGCGGAACCTACAAATAAACCGAATAAGTAACGGGCCCCCGAGAGCGGGTCGTTACAAGTTTGGTGGCCCATGCAGGTCCGTGCAAAATACCTCGTGAACAGTGTAGCAAAACCAGGGTGTATCGTATACGATACTCGACTAAGCTGACATTTTCTTTGAATGCAGGTTTGACACTCGAAAGACGGACAGAAACATCTCGGAGAGCCCCAATGGAGTTGATCTACCTAGTCTTAATAAAATCCATTATCAAAATCGAAATAAGATTAGTTAGTTGTTTAAAAAAAAATCCTGCTGTGTCGATGGCACTCATATGAATGATGATCTTCCTTCAATGGACCATGATACCGGTCAATGTGCTTGGCTAAAGTCTGTTGGATCAACCTAGCTAGACTGTGTACAAGTGATCCTAGCTTAGTCACTTCCCTGGCCGTGTCCGCTGGACCGTAAGGACGTGAATCATGATTATGTGACGTCATCGATCTTATTCACTATCAACCTCTCTTCAAGCTTGATGACCTTTTCATTTGACATTCTTGGAATCTTTCTATATTAAACAGATTTCCTTAAACATATACACGTTCTTACTAAACATTATGAACAGGTCTTTCGCGCTCGAGAAATGGACGGAAACACATCAAAGACCCCCAATGGAGCCTATCAGTCTGAAGCCAACAACCCGACCGACAACGGGCCAACTCCCACAGTGCATCAGATCTCGGATCTGGCATTGCGAGAAATGGTCGAAGCTATCAAAGGTGAATATCACCCTACGGGAGGCATCCGACAATTTCGCTCCCTCTACCCGAAGACCTGGAACGGAGAAGATGGCCCGATGAAGGCCGATGAATGGCTAGAAAGTACTGAAGAGAACTTGAGAGCCGCCCAGATCGGGAGGCATGCCTGGGTGGATACTGCCAGGTCCCAACTAACGGATGTGGCCAGAGTCTGGTGGGGCTCTGCAGAAAAGCGTCTCCAACGACTGATTGAATGGGAGACATTCACGGAACTTTTCCGCACCCAATATTTCTCTCCTGAGGCCCAGATGGAACTTGAGGCGCAATTTGTTGGGTTGAAGCAAGGTTCCATGACGGTGGAACAATACGACGCCCGGTTCACCATGCTGAGCCGTTTTGCTCCTGAGTTGGTTGCAACTCCAATAGCCCAGGCTCGACGCTTCAAGCAGGGTCTCAACATAGAGATCCGCAGGAATTTAGTCGGACGTACATTGTCTACCCACACCGAAGTTCTAGCTGCTGCTCGTGAACACGAGTTTATGGAGAGGGAAGAAAGGCGTGAGTTGGCTGCCCCTCACAGAAGGCAACCACCTCCAACCCCTGCTGCTGGACCTAACCGACGACCCCCGCCTAATCAGATGTATCGGCCCATTCAACAAACACAGTTCAAGAGGCAGGGTCCACCACCACCACCGCGCCAAACATGTCATCATTGCGGGAAACCAGGGCACCTCCGCTCAGAATGCCGATCTTTTCTAAACCTCTGTCTGGTCTGTGGATCAAAGGACCATGTTGCAAGGGACTGTCCTGAGAGGAAGTCTCAGCTACCTAACCCTGCTCCGGCCCACGTCCCTGCCAGGAATGTGCCACCACGTCCACCACCACCTGCTCAGCAACGTCAGCCACTCCCTCCCCAGCAACAGGTATACCAGCAAGCTCGCCCACAGGCGCCACCTCCAAGGCGTCAAGCTTATACCATCACTGTGGAAGAGGCCGAAGCTACGGACCAGGTGATCACAGGTATGTGATTTCCGTTCACTAAGCTACACACTATACTGTTTAGGGATCGTGAGCTTAGATGTGACTCTCATTACCGTAGGTATCGTCTTAGTAGCCGGTAAGCCTGCCCTCACACTGTTCGACTCAGGAGCTACACATTGCTTCATGGCAAGTCGATTCGTCCAAACACACGACGTCTCTGTAGAACCCCTGACTTCCCGTTGGAAGGTCGAGACCGGTGGTGGGTCTCTACCAGTAACCAGCAGATGCCTCCAATGCTCTGTTGTGATTTGTGGACGAGATCTCTACGCCGACTTCATGGTGATAGAGTTGCCAACTTTCGATGCTGTTCTTGAGATGGACTGGTTAGGAACTTTTCATGCCACCATTGACTGTCGTCAAAGGAGGGTAGAATTTGAGATACCTAACCATCCAAAGTTCGAATTCCTCAGCAGAAGTCGATCAGAAGGACCCGTGAAGTACCGAGCCAGACTTTCAGAAGCCATGGCGACTACAGCAGAAGATGAACAAGAGAAGCCTGAGATAGTGCGAGAATTCTTGGATGTATTTCCGGACGACCTCTCAGGTTTGCCTCCGGATCGCGGCCTTGAATTTACCATTGATCTTATGCCAGGTGCACAACCCATGTCCAAGGGACCCTACCGCATGGCACCACCTGAGCTTGAAGAGATTCGAGCTCAACTAGATGATCTTATACAAAAGGGATGGATACGACCTAGTGTATCCGCTTGGGGTGCCCCAGTGCT
Organism: Scilla litardierei; assembly: GCA_030789695.1. Taxonomy (NCBI): domain Eukaryota; kingdom Viridiplantae; phylum Streptophyta; class Magnoliopsida; order Asparagales; family Asparagaceae; genus Scilla; species Scilla litardierei. Next base: position 7,813,698 of record CM061137.1, on the reverse strand, counting down.
GCTCGTGAAGAAGAAGGACGGATCCCAGCGCATGTGCGTTGACTACCGCGAGCTAAACAAGATGACGGTGAAGAACAAGTACCCGCTGCCCCGCATCGACGACCTGTTCGACCAGCTTGGATGATCGAGCGTGTATTCAAAGCTGGACTTGAAGACCGGATATCACCAAGTAAAGGTGAAGAAGGAGGATGTCCACAAGACTGCATTTCGGACAAGATATGGACACTACGAATTCCTGGTGATGCCATTTGGTGTGACTAATGCACCTGCTGTATTCATGAGTCTCATGAATCAGGTTCTTTACGACCATCTGGACAAGTTCGTAGTCGTCTACATCGACGATATCCTCATTTACTCGAAGGACGCTGAAGAGCATAGAGTTCACTTGAGGAAGGTCTTGGAGACGCTAAGACAACATAAACTGTATGCCAAGTACAGTAAGTGTGAGTTTTGGCTCGACAAGGTGGCTTTCCTGGGCCACATCATATCTGGAGAAGGGATATCTGTCGACCCCGAGAAAGTAGCTGCTGTTCAGAACTGGCCAGCCCCGAAGACTGTAACTGAGATTCGAAGTTTCCTAGGACTGGCTGGTTACTACCGACGATTCATCCAGGACTTCTCGAAGATCGCAGGAGCCATGACGCAATTGACGAGGAAAGACGTGATGTTCGTTTGGTCGAAAGCTTGCGAGGATGCATTCCAGGAGCTGAAGAAGAGGCTGACTTCTGCCCCGATTCTGGTCATCCCGGACAGAACCGGAGGATTCGAAGTATTTTGTGATGCATCTGGCAAAGGACTTGGATGCGTGCTGCATCAGCACGGTCGAGTCGTCGCTTATGCGTCCAGGCAATTGAAGATCCATGAAAAGAACTACCCCACTCATGACCTTGAGTTGGCGGCAGTTATCTTTGCCCTAAAGATATGGAGGCACTTTTTACTGGGCGAACACGTAAAGATCTTCTCTGATCACAAGAGTCTTAAATACCTGTTCACCCAGAAGGAGCTCAACATGCGCCAACGCCGATGGATCGAGCTGATGGCGGACTATGATATTGACCTTCAGTACCATACTGGGAAGGTCAATGTCGTACCGGATGCCTTGAGTCGCCTCCCTGCAGTGATGACTCTCACATCACAATGGAGGCTTCGACACGAGATCCGAGCCATGGAGATGGATGTCATACTACCTGGAGTAACGTCTTCGTTGCTCAACCTTCAGATCAAGTCAGACCTGGTGGACAAGATCAAAGCTGCCCAAGCCGGAGACGCAAAGCTGCAGAAGATCAGAGACATGGTGATAGCAGGTCAGCGGCCTGAATTCAAGATCCATGAGGATGGATCTTTGAGATTCGGTAACCGCATCTGCGTACCATCTGGAGACGTCAGAGAAGCTCTATTGGAGGAAGCTCACAGTTCTCCATATTCCATTCATCCAGGAGGAACGAAGATGTATCAAGACTTGCGACAACACTACTGGTGGCATGGGATGAAGAGAAGCGTCGCACGCAGTGTGGCGAAGTGTATAGTGTGCCAACAGGTGAAGGCTGAACATCACCGGTCTGCCGGATTATCGCAGCCTTTGCCCATCCCAGAGTGGAAATGGCAACACATCACGATGGACTTCGTGACGGGACTGCCCAAGAGCACGAAGCACAATGATGCTGTCTGGGTGATCGTTGATCGATTGACCAAGTCAGCACACTTCATTCCTTTCAGAGTGGGGCAGTCGACCGAGATGCTTGCCAAGAAATACATGGAAGAGATCGTGAAGCTGCATGGTGTCCCTGTCAGCATTGTTTCGGACAGAGACACTCGATTCACGTCTCATTTTTGGAAGAGCTTGCAGGAGTGTCTGGGGACCCGATTAAGCTTCAGTACAGCTTATCACCCTCAGACTGATGGCCAGTCAGAACGCACCATTCAGATCCTGGAGGACATGTTACGTGCGTGTATGTTGGACTTCAAGGGATCTTGGGATGATCATCTACATCTCGTGGAGTTTGCATACAACAACAGTTATCAGGCCAGCATCGGTATGGCGCCTTTTGCAGCGCTATATGGTCGGAAGTGTCGTTCCCCCTTGAGTTGGGACGACGTTGGTGATCGAGAGCTCATTGGTCCAGACTTGATTGTTGAAGCAGTGGAAGTAGTCCGGACCATCAGAGAGAAGCTACAGTTGGCTCAAGATCGATACAAGCATTGGGCAGATGCAAAGCGCCGACATTTAGAGTTCCAGCCTGGCGATCATGTATTTTTGAAGATCTCGTCGAATCGAGGGATGATTCGTTTTGGACGAAGAGGGAAGCTCAGTCCTCGATACATTGGTCCATTTGATGTCTTGGAGCGAGTAGGCGAGGTGGCCTATCGCCTTGCCTTGCCACCTGCATTGGAAGGAGTACATGAAGTTTTTCATGTCTCACAGCTTCGACGCTACGTGAGTGATCCTAGTCATGTTGTGGATTACTCCGAGATTGATGTTCGTTCGGATCTATCTTACGAACAACAACCAGTCAAAATCCTGGACCGACGGCAAAAGATCCTCAAGAATCGAGTAATCAACCTTGTCAGGATAATGTGGCGTCACGACTCACCTGGAGAATCTACTTGGGAACGAGAAGACGAGATGCGAGAACGCTACCCATACCTATTTACCGAGTCTGATGATCCTACTAGTTACGAGACTAGTTACGAAAGCTATGGTGATGTTAATAGTAAGTATTCATAAACATCATCTCTTGCTTTCTTGATGCTATGATATCACATTATATTTCATGTTATTTACAACCTGATTTATTAGATCACTATTATCATTTATTTGCTTGAGCTTCTTCATAACAAAAGTTATTTGTTTAGAAAGTTCGAAAATTCCGAGGACGGAATTATTTTAAGAAGGGTAGGATGTAACGACTCGAAATTTTTCAAAACATTTAATAACAAATTTAATATACTTTGTAATGGTTTGTCAGGAGTTTTAAATGATTTCAAAAAAATTCTATAAAAATATTTTAAAGCACTAGACTTATTCTATTGTATTTCAGTATTTTCAGATTTCCTCAAATGCCCAAAACATTTCTGTTAAAATTCATTTTCAAAAATTACCGTTTTGATTCGACGAATTTATTTTCTATTCAAACGTCTTCAAAACGTTTTCAAACTTCTGCAGTAACCTCCTATGACCATTTAGGACTCCCCACATTAATTTCGTAATTTTCTGATAACATTTCAATAGAGAACCCGCAAACCCGCTTTCTAAATGTTTTGGCCAAAAACTAGTATCCCCGTAGTCCAAACCCGGAAACAGACTTCGTATTCGCCATCCTCGCGATGATACGGTCCCGTGGGTATATTTTCGTAATTTTCTGGACACGTTTACTAGTAGGGGCAAAATCGTAATTCTCGTTACAAATTTTACCACCATTTAATTACCCTAGCTATTTACCATAACCTAATTACTAATTACTTTAACCCCCCACACTTAACACGTTTATACACTTTACAAATTTTCCAAAGTTAGTCAAAAAGCCCTAACTACCGTATTTAAAATGTCTAAGATAGTCAACAACCCATAACCCCCTTATTAATGACTAATAGTAGATTCTTAACCCTATAAATACCCCCACTAACCCAGTTAATTAACATCCAAAGTAATTTTTTTTAAAAAAAACCCCAGGCCGCTCAATTCTCTCCCTCTCCCGTACGCTCTCCTCTCTCTCTCGTACACACTCTCTCTCACTCACGCTCTCCCTCCGACCACCGCCCTCCGACCTCGGCCGCCGTCTCCGCCGCGCCCTCCGAGCTCACCGCCGCCGGTAGCGCCCGCCGCCGACCCCCGAGCAGCAGCGCCCGGCGCCCAACGCCCGTAGCCCCCGGCCCAGCATCCCCCGCCGCCTCTTCCGCCGCCCGCCGCCGCCTCCGGTGCCGTCGCCGCCGACCAAACGCCGCCCCGCCTCCGACTCCGCCGCAAGCGCCGCCCCGAGCCCCGCCGGCGAACCCATTCCCCCCGCCGCTGCTGCGTAAGTTTGCAATGGCAAACTTGTAAATATTGAATATTTCTTAATTTTCATATTTTAATTGATTAATAATGTGGTTTAACGGTTTTAATTGCATAACTAATTATACAGGGGCCAGAAAAATGAGTGGATAGTCCCAGAAAATCAGAAACGACATTTCGGATCCAATGGCGCTGGTCTTACCTCGACCAGACGTCTACTTTTTCCAAAATGATTTTTCGAACCTAAAGATTAAATACGTATAATTCGTTCTAAAAATCGTAACTCGCTGATTTTACGTACACAAATATGTGATAAAATTATATGTGCTAATAGACTTCGAGACGGTCGTTTTGACCACTCACTCATGTAATTCCGACTTGTATTGTTCCCGTAAGAAATTACGGAAGATACGCGTAACTTAAATAATCCGGGTTTTAAAGCTATTTCTAAGTTTTTAAAAATTATAAAAAAATTACAGAAGCTTCTGAAAATTCTCCCCTCTTGCAGTAAAATCTAAATAATTATTTTAGGTTTATATAAAAATTTTAAATATTTTCCGACACCGTTTTAACGAGTTTAAAAATCAAACTAGCCTAATTATTAAATAGGAAAAGGTCGTGTTTTTCTAAAATAAGTATTTTGTGTTGCAGGTACAGACTCTGGTGTACCAACTTCTGAGGAAGCCCTAGATCCTCTTCCGGCTTACTACAACGGTATTAATTTTGGTAAGTCACGATAGGTTCTAACCTTAGAAATCTAGCCACTGTGCTCGTACGAACTTGTAGCACCGCACTACTACGTGCTCGAAGCACGGAAACATACGCCGCTTTCTTGTGTTGGACTTGACTTGGAACATCCCGTGGAACGTTCATGTAAAGAACTTGTACTTGACACGACACCGGGTTTTGGGGTAACTCATAGTTTGCGAGAGTACGGGAGTGACTAGAGTTTGGTCTACCTGTCCTGTCGCCTGTGTTTCGGCGCCCTGTCCTGCTGCCTGCGTTTCGGCAAACCATACTGCTGTCTGGGTAGCACCCAGGCAAGAGACGAACTGAACGGTCACATATTGTACTCTCCGACTTGAGTCACGTAGTTTTAGCAGAGCTTGCACGGTTACTTCTTTACAGTCATGCACTTTACTTTCTGCACTTGTACAGACACTACACCGTACTTTACTTTACTTCTGCTTGTCATACTTGTACAGTACTTCTTTTCTTTGTTTAGAATCTTTGTGACTTACCTTCGGTTCCACTTGTGGCACCGACAGACGAAGATCTGGTTGAGGATATTGCTCCAGAGTACGAGGAGCCTGTGTACGACCCAGAGACCGCGAAGTTTTAGTTACTTTTCTGTTGGAGTGTGTATTGTACTATGTATTTCTGTTTCTGCATTTCCTTTCAGTATTTCCTTTCATGTATTGGTGTGAGAGAGTGATGGTTGTTGTTGTACTTTAATTTGGACTGTAATAATGTCTGTAAGCTGGTTTGAGTGTTGTTGGTACATCTCTGCGTTGTGACTATGCTGATTTCACTGGTAAACTGCGGAACCTGCAAATAAACCGAATAAGTAACGGGCCCCCGAGAGCGGGTCGTTACATAATTCATATATTAACAATTTATTCCTAAGGCTACAAGACTACAAAGCTACAAGGCTATAATATTTAATATATTACCTAAGGCTACAAGGCTCATTCTCAGGCTTCAAGCTGGCCCCTTATTTAATAATCTTTATAACTACTAATCCCTCCCCATCTTGCTCTCAGGCTTTCCCTCTCTCTTATTCTCTACCTACTGCCATCTCTTCTTCAGTTCGTTTCTTTTCTCCTTTTTTTTTTGCATTGAATCTTGCAGCAGCAAGCAACCAAGCCCCGCGTGAAAATCAAAAAGGGGAGGGGATCTCTCACATACGCGACGGCGGGGAGGAGGACCGGCAGACGGCTCTTGGCGGCGCGGGGGGTTTCGCCGGCGGGTTTCGGGCGGACGGCGGCGGATTCACTGCGGGCGGCGCGCGCTGTGGTTGCTCCGGCGGCGGCTTCAGGTGAGGGGCTGAGGGTGGTGCCGGCCTAGGGAAGGAGAGGAAGGAAGAAGGAGAAGAAGATCTGAAGATGAGGGTTTGTAGGGGTTGGGTGTAGAAGATCTTGGGGTTTGGGGGTTTCAAATCTGAAATTGATTGTAAAAAAATCTGAACGTGTAAGAATCTGAAATGTGATTTCAGTCTTCCCTCTCTGATTTCAGTTTGGGTTGATGAAATTGTTTCTAGTTTGGGGATTTGGGTTCTGTTTTGGGAAGAATCAAAATGGCGTTTCTGTGTTTGATTTGTTGTTTGGGTTTGTTGAGGCTGATGAAGATTTGGGTGAATGGGTTTGTTTGCAGACGATGAAAGTGGATTTCTGGTTGTGGATTACTCAGGAATTGGTTTTCAGCAACTTTAGCAGAGGAGGGGTGTTCCCTTAAGAAGATGAGCAGGGGAAAAGAACGCTTTCATTTGTCAACCCATCTTAATTAGATTAAGATGGAAGTTAATGCAACTCTAGACATTTGTAGAGACGTGTTGCTTTGCCTAAATGAAAGAGAATGCTGAGTTTGACAAAATTTAGGAGGTTGTCTAAAACGTGTGTATTGTCGTGTAGTTAAGGGTTGTAATTAGTAAAATGTAATTAGCAGGATAATTAAGTTAAATTAAGTTAAACTTGACGGTAAATAATGACGATACGGTAAAACGAAAACAGTGACGCGCTCGCATCGACACGTACGGACGAAAAGTTAACTGGATAACAGAAGTAAAATACTGGCACGCACAATCGAAAACTCGCCTAAAAATACCGGCCGTTACACCTATACAGTGAACCACATAAATATTTATCTAATCTTCTTTTCTTGTGCATGCTCTATTTTGTTTTCTCTAATTCTATCTTGTTGTACATCTCAATCTTCGTCTTCTTGCATATATTTGTGGTGGGTTGATTTGTAAAGATCCTTAGGGTGTTCTTGAGGTGGAAGCCGTACCAGATCTCAAGATCTTTCAATTAGTATCGGAGCTTGGGTCATTATTATCTTTATTTCTACTTATTTTGTATTTTTTGGGTGAAAAAATTTCTGCAATCTCTGGATTTTCGAGTTGTCGAAATTTTACACACACAAGGTGTTTGACAAATGTCCTTTACGGAAACCTCCATTTCCGGATGGATCAAGTTTGAGATGAAAAAGTTTGATGGCAGTGTCAACGTTAGATTATGGCAAATAATGGTAAAAATGCTCTTATATAACATGGACTCAAGGTTACTTTATTGGGAAATACGAAGAAGCCAGAAAAGATCGATGATGATGAATGTGCCGATTTAGATGGAAGGGCGGTGAGCATAATAAAATTTTATCTCTTGAATGATGTTTTGTATAATGACACTAAAGAGAAAACGACAACAGGTTTGTGGGATAAGCTTGAGAAGACTTATATGGGAAAAAATTTATTAAACAAGTTACACTTGAAGAAGCCACTCAATGGGTTGAAGATGGAATACGATAAGGAAGTGTTGGAACACATGAACATCTTCAATATGATAATTTGTGACCTCTTGAGATTGGATGTGAAGTTTGACAATGAAGACACGTTACTTTTATTGTTGAGTTCTCTTTCAGACTCTTATGATCACTTTGTAACTACTTTATTGTATGGAAAAGAGACTCTCAAGTTTTAAGAGGTGACACAAAATATAATCTCAAATGCCGCAAGGAAAAGATCCTCTAAAGGTGATTTTAATGCAAAAGGTCTTCTGATTAAAGGGGAACCCAGTGATAGATGAAGAAGTAAAGAAAGATTCGGAAGAAGTATAACTCTGTGTACAAGTCAAAGAGTAAGAAAGATGGTGTATGCTATTATTGCAAGAGTAAAAGGCACTTTAAGAGAGATTTCAAAGTGTGGCAAGCCAAAACGAGGGGAAGAATTCAAAGAATGACGATTCCGCTAGTATGGTGTAACAGCCACATTTTTGCCGTACGTATTTTCGTACATAGCTCCCTGTTGTGTTGGTTTGTGTGTTTTCTTGCACTTTGGTTTTCATTATTTTATCCGTAGCTCAGAGTAGCGATCGGTCTCCGTATTTACGATCCTCTCGAAGGCACGACCGCTCCGGTGTTTTCTTTCTGATTTTTGGATGTCGAGGGATAAAGTTGTAAAATTCTGTTATTAGGATTATTAACTTCCCTTAAACTATACTTTTAAATTTTAAACTGTGAGTATTTTTGTTACGGTTAGAGTTCAAATTTTAAAGGTTATTATCTAATGTGTTTTTAACTAATTATTGCAAAAGTAAAAGGCAAGGCGAGGGCATCGTTAACTGGGGCAAGTTTTCGTGCATGCATTGATTGACGAAGTGTACCATGTAAAAGCTAGATACTAAGGTATAAAATTATAATTGTTAGTAAGTCTGCATGTTAATATTGGATAGTTATTGATATTAGTTGGATATTAGTGACATTTAGTCTGCTAGTAGTACTGTTAGTATATTAGGGTTAATATGTCAGAACTAAACTATGTGATTAGTTTTACATGTTAGTACGTTAGTAATAGCAGGGTGGTTAAATGTTTGTGACCTTAATACATAATAGGTTAGTAAACCTATTAGACCTATAACTTTAATTCATATATAAACTAGTCATAACCCGTGCCTCGGGCACGGTTCATTTAAGACTTCGCCCGCGAAATCATTATTCCCTGAAAAATTATTTCCACAGTCAAATTTTAACAGAACAATAAAATTTGCCCCTTCGGCGCGGAACAACACATTTGGCGCATGCGCCTTCGGCGCGGAACAACAAATTCGGCGTCAAACAACAAATTTGGTGCTCGCTCCTGCGGCGTGGAACAACGAATTCGGCGTCGAACAACACATTTGGAGCCCGCGCCTTCAGCGCGGAACAACAAATTAGCGGGCGCCTTCGGCGCGGGCGCGGAACAACAAACCTCAGTGTATTTTTACGCTAATTTGTTGTTCCGCTAAATTGTTTTACGCTAAATTTTTTATTTTGTTTAATTTAATTTAAATTGTTTTACGCTAAATTTTTTATTTTGTTTAATTTAATTTAAATTGTTTTACGCTAAATTTTTTATTTTGTTTAATTTAATGGATCATGCTTCTCCACAATATTTCACAAGACACTTTTAATTTCAAAGTTTAGGTTCCCAATGCACTTTTCATCGCATTTAATCTCCACAATCTTTCCCAATGCACTTCTAATTTCAAAGTTTAGGTTCCCAAGGCACTTTTCCCCCAAATTTAATCTCCACAATCTTTCCCAAGACACTTCTAGTTTCAAAGTTTTGGTTTCTAAGACACTTTTTCCACCAAAATTTAAGTTTTCCCACTAAAATTTTCACAAAATCCAATCTCAACCATTGATTTTCCAAGATCAAATCTCAGCCACTCTTTATCTTGTCCTAGTCAGCCCTAGAATTCAAAAAACGTTGTCAAATGTATAATAGATAATAGTGCATACAAATCTGTTAAATGTGGTACAACTCAGTTAGTTATCAGCAATGGTTCCATAACATTAGTTAATATGTTTCTATTAGCGTAAACTAGTGGTCTTTTACGCGGATCAAATGACACAGATAGATCGCGCCTCTCATCACGATCACTTGGACACCGAAATCGTATTCTTCAGGCAAGTGTACATTTTTGCACCGTTGCATTTAATTGTTTAAACCGAGATATTATGATATGCAAGTGTGCACTTTTTTACATATTTTAAAGTATTGTTTCATCTAGTTGTGATAACGAACTCCATGTGGTTACTTCTGTGTTTTGTGAGATAAATATCTGTGTGTACGTGTGGACATTTTTAATTAATAAATGCCTTGTAAATTGCAGAAGACACTGTTGAATATTGGACTCCCCGGATTTGGTTTTGGATGATGAGCAAACATAAATAATTCATGAACTAACAATTTGTGAGCGCAGTATTGGAGATCGTCGCCAATTTCACGAGAATATTCAAAGCGACATCTCAACACTTCCAAAAGCTCGTATTCAAGCCTAAAGCTTCGTTGAAGCTCTTGCAACGCTTTGGAAGTAATGAAGATTCAATCGAAGCTCTCAAAGACCGTTTATTAAGGTTTTATTTATAGTCTTTTAGTTTCGATTGATAGAATGTTAAGCCTTGAGTATATCTTACGTTTCTATCTTCATTTCACTCATTTCGTAGCTCTAGGATTCTTGCACAAGTTCACTCTAACTTCCTCGAAGCGTCGCGCTTCGATTCGGACTTTGTTGTGCATGTTAGTTGGTACAAGAACAAGTACTGACCGACTAGATGGTGATCTAGTCGGTCGGCCACTGTTCTTGGACCGACTAGTTTCTGTCAGTTAATTCTTAGCTCTTTACTGTTTACAGTTAGTCGGTCTATGTTGACTCACCGACCGACTAGTTTGTGAACTAGTCGGTCAGTGATGCTTTTTTGACCGACTAGTTGAGACTTACTGTTCACTCTAAAATTCTCCTAAGCTACTGTTTACCGTTAGTCGGTCTAAGAACGTTTGATGACCGACTAGTTGACAATCTAGTCGGTCAACTTTTGTTCTTGGACCGACTAAGTCAACTTGCCTTCAGACTATGTTGTTTTGCCTCTTAGTCGGTCTACGTTCATTGGATGACCGACTAGTTGTGAAACTAGTCGGTCAGACAGTGTTCTTGGACCGACTAGATTTCTAGGTCTGAAATTCTATCTCTTCTCAGATCTGCTCTTAGTCGGTCCATGCTTTGTGACTGACCGACTAGTTGATGAACTAGTCGGTCAGTGAGTGTTCTTTGACCGACTAATTCTCACAGATTTCTTTCCGTTGGAGATTGACCTAACTTGTTTTTATGGGACCCTATAAATACGAACCTAGATCATTTCTATCTTCAACAGAGCTGCCATTAAGAGATTCATTGAGTTCTAAAGAGATAGCTATTCTCCCTCAAATCTAAAGCTCTCTTCCTCACAAGAAACCCATTCTCTCTCATTTCTAGATCTAGAGAGAAGCTTGTTCTTGGTGAGCTCTTCAAGCTATTGCTTGATTCAAGTTTCCAAATCTTCCCTAGGCACCCATTGCTGCTCATTTCCTTGGTGCTAGGGTTTGGTAACTTCATCTTCCTCAAATCCTTCATTCCACCTATTGGGTAAGAAAAACTCAAGGTATAGGATTTTGTGGTAAGAGTATTTATTTCATCTAAACTCTTTTATATTGCTTATTGGCTCTCTCGGTTGTGAGAGAAGTTTGTGATCCCGGGTTGTGGGATTCACCTTGCCATTGCATGTATGATTTGATCTTGTGAAGGTTTTTCACAAGATATTCATAGTGGAAATCTTGAGTTAGGGTTTCTAACTCAAGTATCCGGAAGGGATCCGGGTGGTTGGGACGTAGGATCACCGGGAACAAGTCGGGGAGACTTGGGTGGATCCGAACCCATTAACTTCATTTGTTAGCATTGTTAATTTCATTGTTGTCATTCAATTTAAGCTTCCGCAAATTGACTTGGTAGTTGTGTGCAATTTAATTTGGCATAATACGCCTTATTATTTTAAAGTACTATTCACCCCCCCTCTAGTACTTGTGCAGTAGCTGGTAGGGCATTACATTTGGTATCAGAGCCAGATACTCAGCTATGTCTGCCAACGACAACAAGACCGTGCCTCCACCTTCCAACTACGACACCTTCAGGAACCGTGAAGGAGCGTCATCGGTGATGGAAGGACATTCCTCTACAAGGCCGCCATTCTTCAACGGTACCAACTACGGGTACTGGAAATGTCGGATGGAAACCTTCCTCCGAAGTGCATCTTTATGGAGGACTACAATGAAGGAGTACAACGAGTCCGAAGAAGAAGATTTTGAGAAATGGACTACCGCGGAGGTCGCCGCGGAGGTAAGCAATGCCAAGGCAATGAACGCCTTGCAATGCGCATTGGAGCCCGAGGACTTCAATAAGATATGCACATGTAAGAGTGCATATCAAATTTGGAACTCTCTCCTCATACTACATGAAGGGACGAGTCGGGTAAGAGACTCTAAACTCGTTGTCGTAACCAAAGATTACGAAATGTTTCATATGCAACAGGGCGAGAAGATGAAAGAATATTACGCTCGCTTCGTTGACATAATAAACGAGTTAGAGGCCCTCGGCAAGATCTACACTCAAAAGGAGAAGTGCTTAAAGCTTATTGAAGGACTTCCCTCTTCTTGGGAAAAACGTACCTTCGCCATCGAGGAAGGTAATGACATGAACAAATATACCGTAGTTAAACTAATGGGTACTTTGATGTCATACGAGGTACGCAAAGATAGCAAGGTGAAGCTACAAGAAAAGATGAAGTCATATTTGAACCTAGATGCGCCTAAGAAAAAGGCGATTGCATTCAAGGCGGCTTCATCCACATCTTCCGATGATGAAGACTCGGAAAACGAGTTGGACTTGGAGTCCATGGCACTCATGGCCAAGAAGTTCAACCGTTTCTTCCGGAAAGGTAACTTCAAGACCAAAGGTAAATTTGGTTCTTCTAACGCCTCTTCCTCTCCTTTGTGTTTCAAGTGCAATAAGCCAGGACACATGAAAGCGGAGTGTCCTCTCAACAAACAAAAGGAGAAGTGGAAGGCGCCAAAATTCGATAAGTCCAAGAAATACAAAAAGGGGTACAAGAAAGGACTTGTCGGAGCAACATTCACCGACTCCGAGGATTCCTCAAGCGGAGAGTCGGATGATGAGAAAGTGGAGCAAGCATATATGTGCTTCATGGCAAGAGAGGAGAACGATCGAGGATCCTCCTCTTCCGATGATAGTAATGACGAAAGCGATGAGGTAACGATGGATGATCTTAGAAATGCTAACTCTCAACTTTGGTCAAAATACACTAAGTTAGTAAATAGATATACTAAGGTAAAAGATGACCTAGCTAGCATTCAAACATCGCCTAAGAATATCATCACCAACAACGACACCGTTGTTGAAGAGTTAAGAAATGAGATTGTGAATCTCAAATATAAACTTGAACATGTTAGCATTGAGGATGCGGAAGAACATGAGATAGCGGATTTAACTTCTCAAAACTCGACTTTGAGTATTGAGAACGAGAATCTTAAATCTCGTGTTTATGTGCTCACTTCGCAAATATCCACTTTGGATACTTCTTTGCGTTCTCTCAAAGAGAAATATGAGAACACATTGGGCCGAATCAACGAATTCAACAAGGGTAAAGGCCATTTGGATAATATCCTAAAAGATTTATTTCCGGCCAAACACCACATTGGCTTGGGGTATATGATGGGAAATTCATCCAAGTCGGTCACTACTTTTGTTAGGCCAACTTCCGAAGCCTCAACGAGTGGGAGCAAACACTCTATTGGAAGTTCATCTTCCAATGGTGCTTCCACCTCGTCCACACCCTCTTTCGGAAAGAAACCCACTTTGGGTGGACCTCCAAAGAAGGGGCATGCCTACATGTACACTAATAACATGCCACGTAGGAACACACGTCCTACTCCACCGTCTCACACATATGATGATTTTTATGCAACACATTCTCGGGCACGTGCACACCAAGTGAGACACCCTCACGCACGTGTTTCCACACATGCATATGTACACCCACCTCATCATATGAATAATTCTCTTCGTGCACCATTCCATCATGTCCCGTATGCCTATCCACAACATGCATCACGTAGAAATCAACGTAGCATGCATGCACCCAATAGGATGATGGCTCCCAAAATTTTCACTATTTGGAGCCCAAAGGACACAAGCATGGACGAAAAACAAATGTACATGAATGCTTATTTTTCGGATGTTGTGCATAGTAAGAATTATGTGGGGAAGTCTAAGTCCACTTGGACTTGGCTTCCAAAGGTCTAATCCCTTGGACCCAATGACCTTGGGTACCATGATATGAAAGTGTCTATCTTTAGGTACTCAAGGAAAAGAAAAAGAAAAGGAGCATCAAATTTAAATTTAGCTCCAAAGGGAATTGGATACTCGATAGCGGGTGCTCCAAACACATGACGGGTGACGCTCGTTTGCTCTCCGGAGTGGTTCCCATTGCGAATGGAAACCGCGTCGTATTTGGAGGCAACGAGAGCGGAACCATCATAGGTGTTGGTAAAGTCGGTAACCCTTCTAAACCATTAATTAGTGACGTTTATCTTGTTAGTGGTTTAAATCATAATCTTATTTCAATAAGTCAACTTTGTGACAAAGGTTACAAAGTTAGCTTTGCGAAAGGATTGTGTCATATTTTAAGAAAGGATAATGAAAAATTATTATTTTCCGGAACTCGTCGTAAAGACATTTATATTTTGGATCTTCCTAAGTCATATGAACAATGTCTCGTTGCCAACACAAGTGAACAACACTTATGGCATCGACGCTTTGGACATGTGAACTTTGGAACACTATATAAGCTTTCAAAATTGAATTCTATTAAAGGTTTTCCGAAGCTTGTTTTTGAAAAGAAAAGTTTTTGTGATTGTTGTCAACGCGGCAAGCTTCCTAAATCTTCATTTAAACCTAAGAAAAGCATCTCTACTAAACGGCCACTAGAGCTATTACATCTAGATTTATTTGGGCCAACTAGAGTAGCTTCCTTAGGAAATGCAAGGTATGGACTTGTCATCGTAGATGACTATTCAAGATTTACCTGGGTATTTTCATTGTGTAATAAAAATGAAGCTTTTGAAAACTTCACAATTTTTGTTAAGAAAGTACAAAATCTCTTAGGAACCACCATTGTCACTATTCGTAGTGATCATGGAGGTGAATTTGAGAATGAGTCTTTTGAGACATTTTGTGATGAAGTTGATATTACTCACACCTTCTCTTTCCCTCGTGCACCTCCTCAAAATGGTGTAGTTGAGAGAAAGAATAGGACGCTAGTGGAGTGTGCTCGCACTATGCTTGATGATAGCCAACTTGGCCATCAATTTTGGGCGGAAGCGGTACACACCGCTTGCTATGTGTTTAATAGAATACTTTTGAGGCCCGGCACTAAACAAACTTGTTATGAATTGTTGTTTGGTAGGTTGCCTCAAGTTAAACATTTTCGTGTTTTTGGTTCGAAATGTTTTATTAAGAACACATATGGTTGTTTGGACAAATTCGATCCGAGATCCGATGAGGGGATTTTTGTTGGATATTCTACGCGTAGCAAAGCCTACCGGATATTCAACAAACGAACCTCAACGATCGAGGAATCGCTTCATGTCTCATTTAATGAAGGATTTGTTCCAACTAGAATTTCAAATGATAATGATTCTATGGATGTTTTATGTGATTCGTTTGATAATTCTAAGTCTAATGATTCTATTGATTCTATTGAGACTAACCCAACTAATGAAGTTGTTGAGAATGTTTCAAGTGATCAAGGTATTCCCAAACGGCTTCATTCGGTTCGTGACCATCCCCATGAGCAAGTCATTGGCAATATCTATGATAGTGTCAAGACGAGATCGCAAGTTCACCACTTCACAAATTGTGCCTTTGCCTCATCGATAGAGCCAAAGAATATTAATGAAGCATGCGAAGATAGCGCTTGGATCTTAGCCATGGAGGAGGAGCTCATTCAATTCGAGAGGAATGAAGTTTGGGAGCTTGTTCCATTGCCATCGAAGAACCACACCGTCATAGGGACAAAGTGGATCTTCAAGAACAAAACCGACGAAAACCAAGTCGTCGTCCGGAACAAAGCTCGGTTAGTAGCTCAAGGCTATCGTCAAGAGGAAGGTATTGATTTCGAAGAATCTTTCGCTCCGGTAGCTAGATTAGAATCAATTAGATTACTTTTGTCTTTTGCATGCCATAAGAATTTTAAATTATTTCAAATGGATGTTAAAAGTGCATTTTTAAACGGAGATGTCGTTGAGGAAGTTTACGTTTCTCAACCTCCGGGCTTCGTAAATGAAAAATTTCCAAATCACGTTTTTAAACTAAAGAAAGCTCTTTATGGTTTAAGACAAGCTCCTCGAGCTTGGTATGATCGCCTAAAGAATTTTCTTTTGGATTTGAATTTTAAAATGGGCGAAGCCGATTCAACACTTTTTATTAAGCATGCGAATAATGATATTTTATTAGTTCAAATTTATGTTGATGATATCATTTTCGGTGCTACTAACTTCGCTCTTTGCGAAGAGTTTTCTAATGTGATGAAGGAACAATTTGAGATGAGCCACATGGGCGAACTCAAATATTTCTTAGGTCTCCAAATTCGCCAAATGAACGATGCAATCTTCATCCACCAAACGAAGTACACGGTGGAGTTGCTAAAGCGATTTGGAATGGAGAATGCCTCCGGGAAAAAGACTCCAATGAGCACGACTACGCGTCTTGACAAGGATACGGGCGGTAAGGATGTAGACATTCGTCTATATCGAGGTATGATAGGTAGTTTGCTTTATCTTACCGCAAGTAGGCCCGATATTATGTTTGCCGTATGTATATGTGCTCGTTATCAGTCTCAACCTAAGGAGTCTCACTTAGTAGCGGTAAAGCGTATTTTTCGCTATCTAAGTTACACATTAGATTTTGGATTACTTTATCCGAGATCTAGCACATATGAGTTAGTCTCATATAGTGACGCTGATTATGCGGGATGCAAATCCGACAGGAAAAGTACTAGTGGCACTTGCCATTTTCTAGGTGATTAGGGTTCAATATTGCATATTCACGTCATTCCGAGGTCGGATGATTTTTCTAGAATTTTCGCAAGGCAGGGTGGCGGTGCTGAAAATTTCTGCAGATTTGCCCCCTATTGTGAAGAAATCTGCTATCATTCCAGTATATATTTCGGCCTCCTGATATTTTTCAGTGATAGTACACTTTGTTACGGTTCCATCGCCGCCTGGAACGCGTCATTCCGAGGTCGGATGATTTTTCTAGAATTTTTGCAAGACAGGGTGACGGTGCTGAAATTTCTGCAGATTTGGGCATTAGTTGCGGGTTTGGGCGCGGATCCGACCCGTTTGGGCTGTTTTCAGACCCAAAATTCTGAGTCTATTTCTTGGGCTTTCCTCCCCTCTTTTTCCCTCATTCCTTCTTCCCCATTCTTCATCTTAGGGTTAGGGTTTTGGTGGAGCAACAAAGAAGCAAGGAGGAGCATTTGGTTTGGGTTTTGTTCTTCATTGGAGATATTGGTGAACTCTTTCCCTCGCCTTGTGTATTTTGATTTAGTGAATTGTAATGATAATGGATGATGTTTTTAGAAGTAAAAATCTCTCTTTTCTTGTTATAATGAGCTAGATCTTCTTCTTGTGTGGTTGTATGGTGATTTGTGTTTGCTTTGGCTTTGGTTTTCAATCTTGCATGTTTTAATGATTATGTGGTAGAATTGATGAGATATAATTTGAATTAGGGATCCTAGTGGGTGTCCCTAGAGTGGAGTTTGCCTAGTGGTACCATTCTTGTATGCTTGGTTGTTTATTATCTCAATTTTTCATACCCTACTTTCATTGCACACCAAGTGTTCGATAAAATGCCACATCCACCGATTGCGTTTTCCTTAGCCGGAAAGACAATTGAGTTATCCTCAGATTGAACCCATATGCTTAGCAACCTCATTCCCACACACCACACAAGCTTCCTCGCCTATTTGCCTCTCCGATTCTCGAACCCTAGGATGTTGGTTTGGTAGATGGTTTCACACACATTTTCACACACTTCCACCCCGTTAGTGTAGTTGGTTGTTAACCGCCGTTACCCTTCCTACATCAATTGAATTTGTGATTGCAAAACGACTTGTCCCTGTGATCCGACCCGGTCTCACCGGATATAAATTTATTACTTGACGTCCTCCTACACTTGGGAGTAGCGCTCAAGCATCACATACTTGAGACGCGTTCAAGCAATTGGCGCCGTTGCCGGGGACAACGGTTTTTGCATTTACATTTTTTATTGATTTAGGAAATTTTGACGTGATACATCCTACTATTTAGTGTGAGTCTTTTTTATTCTTTATCTTCCATTTATTATCTTTCATCTTTATTTATTTTTCACTTTTTGAGTCCTTTGTTATCTTTATTTTCAATTTCCTTTATAAAAATTCAAAAAAAGCTATGGACTTTAACGACATAAATTCTTTGTATGATGCACTTTCATTTTCTTTGCACAGGACCACTTCTTTGAAGCTCAAAATTGCCGGCTTTGCTCAAATTGACGGTGAATCCTTCTATCAAGCTTGGAGGAGGTTCATGGATTTATTAAGCGGTTGTCCACATCATGGATTCACGATGGCCCATCTTTTCCAGTTTTTCTACGAGGGACTGCGGGAGGAGATGCAGGACTACATGGCGATGTTGGACGATGGAGCTCTATTTGACATGTCACCTGTGGATGCTTGGGAGTACTTGGAGTCCATGGAGGATATGGCACGACCATTGGATGGGACTTCAGGGAGTGATCCATTAGCGCCAGATCACGATAGCATTGGAGCATCCCTTGACCAAGGAGAGCAAACCGTGGATGCACCCTTGCAACCCTTGGGCGAGGAACTTCAATTGCTTATTCAGACACAGGAGACTCAATCCCGATATTTTCTGCGGAGCATGGAGACTCGAAGCCAGTATATTCATGAGATCATTTCCAGTCTCGCATTGCTTGCCTCTTGCTTGGGAGAAGGTAATCAAACCACTCAAAAACTTTTATTATCTGATTTGGATTCATCTTCTCTTGTAGGAGATTTGTGTGAAGATGTAGAGGACGAGCGTGAAATTTTGGATGGAGTGGAGGAGGAGACTAGTAGGGCCACGAGCTCATCGATCATTTTGGTTGAGTCCGAACCATGCTCTCCCCCAATCTTGTCCCAAAATCCATCATTCCTCTCCCCCGTGGGCATGCATCATATGGAGATGGACGCAATCACTTTAGGGAGTTTTCGTCAACTTGATTTAAATTCTTTATCTTATGTTGACGACTATATTTGGATCACTTTTGTTGAAAGGCAACGGTGTCGGCTTTGGATTGACACACCCTCTCTCTCGCAGGGCACGATTGGAAATTTTATGGAGGGAGCACTTGTTGGTGTGTTGCTAGGGTCCAAATTGATTTGTGGAGGGAAGACGCTTGCGGAGGAGCGTAAAGATCTAATTGAGCAACTTTCCTCACCGTTATACATCCAAGATCCTCCTTTTGACCCCGGTGATCTCCTTCTAGTAGTATAGAAATTTTAATTTAATGCACTTTCTATGCTTTTTAGGATAGTTTTATTTCAATAAACCTCTACTTTTTCAACATTGAGGACAATGTTTGTCTTTAGTTGAGGGGGAGAGTAGTAGGTTGTTTTAGGATGTTTAGTTAGTTGTTTTCGTTTTAAATTTTTTTTTTGTTGGCGACATCCATTTTGACATCACCAATATCTTGCGAGCATATAATTGACCCTCCTTGCTCATTTGCTAGCTTTGTGCTTAGTCCCTTATATGCTTCATATTCATGCATACATTTGGATTCAAATCTTATGTTCAAACTCCTAAATAGTGATTGTCATGCATTTTATTACTTTTTCTTCATGGGATCAACTTTAATATGCCATTCATAAAATAGTGCATAATTCGATGAATTTTGTCTTCGATGTGGGTTGGATCAGTTTTGTGCAAACTTTGTGATGCACGAGTTGGATTAAGTCATTAGTGTAATTTGGTGTTCAATTTGATGGAATTTGGCCTAGGATATACGCTTGGTTTATGCTTGAGGAGTGGTTGATTGGTGTGTTGGATCAAAAAAAATGAAATAAAAGAGAAATAAAAGAGAAGAAAAAGAAAAAAGAAAAAGAAAAAAAAAGAATAAGTGCATCGTTCTTCTAGTTTTGTCAAGTAGCCGGGTCCTCATGAAACATTGGGGATTCGTGTCGAAAGATAGGATTTAGGGGAGTGCACGAGAGAAAAATAAGTGAATCTTAGGTGATTCGAGTTACTAGGTCCGCGGGGTCCTTTTTGGCCCAATGCCCCAAAATCTTCTGATTTGGGAGTCATTGACCGAACCCTCGTTACATGGGTCATTCTAAGTTTCATATTAAAAAACATGAATAAACATTATCCACATATCAGACTTCCATGAATTAAGAAAGCTAAATGTTATTTTTGGCCAAGTTCTTGAAGATTGTAATACTATGACACGCTTATGTTTTAATCTCAATGAATGCAAACTTTGCTTGTACTTTGTTGGTTTGAGCCATATTGAAGTTTTGGTCTTGGATTTGCTCTCTTTTATGAGTTGGTATATTGGAATTGAGTTTATATTGAAAAAATTTCATGTGCCATGAATATTGTGGAGTTTGATGTGTGCTATATTGTGAATCCGAATATATCGCTTGTTTTGCTAGGGACTAGCAAAAAGCTAGTTGGGGGGTGTGATTAGGGTTCAATATTGCATATTTTACCCCTCATTAGATGGCATTTTATGCATAATTTGTATTCATTTTGGCTCCGATACGCGCATTTTGATGATATCACTTAATATTGGAGCTTACCGTTTTTATATGCTTAAAACATAATTTTTACAGCTTATTAGCATCTTCATCTTGGTCTTCTATTATTTTTCAGTTGAATTTCGTGAAGTCCCGATTCCAACGCATATTTTTCCAGAATATTTGGAGGTCGGAGCAATTTACTACATTTTTTGGAAGACAATGTGACGTTGCTGAAAATTTCTGGGCTAGAAAGTCTGCTTTTCCCCTCTTGTGCAGAATTATGCTATCATTGCAGTATATATTCCGACTTAATGATATTTTTCTGGTATTCTACACTTTGTTACGGTTCCATCGCCGCCTGGAACACGTCATTCCGAGGTCGGATGATTTTTCTAGAATTTTCGCAAGGCAGGGTGGCGGTGCTGAAAATTTCTGCAGATTTGCCCCCTATTGTGAAGAAATCTGCTATCATTCCAGTATATATTTCGGCCTCCTGATATTTTTCAGTGATAGTACACTTTGTTACGGTTCCATCGCCGCCTGGAACGCGTCATTCCGAGGTCGGATGATTTTTCTAGAATTTTTGCAAGACAGGGTGACGGTGCTGAAATTTCTGCAGATTTGGGCATTAGTTGCGGGTTTGGGCGCGGATCCGACCCGTTTGGGCTGTTTTCAGACCCAAAATTCTGAGTCTATTTCTTGGGCTTTCCTCCCCTCTTTTTCCCTCATTCCTTCTTCCCCATTCTTCATCTTAGGGTTAGTGTTTTGGTGGAGCAACAAAGAAGCAAGGAGGAGCATTTGGTTTGGGTTTTGTTCTTCATTGGAGATATTGGTGAACTCTTTCCCTCGCCTTGTGTATTTTGATTTAGTGAATTGTAATGATAATGGATGATGTTTTTAGAAGTAAAAATCTCTCTTTTCTTGTTATAATGAGCTAGATCTTCTTCTTGTGTGGTTGTATGGTGATTTGTGTTTGCTTTGGCTTTGGTTTTCAATCTTGCATGTTTTAATGATTATGTGGTAGAATTGATGAGATATAATTTGAATTAGGGATCCTAGTGGGTGTCCCTAGAGTGGAGTTTGCCTAGTGGTACCATTCTTGTATGCTTGGTTGTTTATTATCTCAATTTTTCATACCCTACTTTCATTGCACACCAAGTGTTCGATAAAATGCCACATCCACCGATTGCGTTTTCCTTAGCCGGAAAGACAATTGAGTTATCCTCAGATTGAACCCATATGCTTAGCAACCTCATTCCCACACACCACACAAGCTTCCTCGCCTATTTGCCTCTCCGATTCTCGAACCCTAGGATGTTGGTTTGGTAGATGGTTTCACACACATTTTCACACACTTCCACCCCGTTAGTGTAGTTGGTTGTTAACCGCCGTTACCCTTCCTACATCAATTGAATTTGTGATTGCAAAACGACTTGTCCCTGTGATCCGACCCGGTCTCACCGGATATAAATTTATTACTTGACGTCCTCCTACACTTGGGAGTAGCGCTCAAGCATCACATACTTGAGACGCGTTCAAGCAATTGGCGCCGTTGCCGGGGACAACGGTTTTTGCATTTATATTTTTTATTGATTTAGGAAATTTTGACGTGATACATCCTACTATTTAGTGTGAGTCTTTTTTATTCTTTATCTTCCATTTATTATCTTTCATCTTTATTTATTTTTCACTTTTTGAGTCCTTTGTTATCTTTATTTTCAATTTCCTTTATAAAAATTCAAAAAAAGCTATGGACTTTAACGACATAAATTCTTTGTATGATGCACTTTCATTTTCTTTGCACAGGACCACTTCTTTGAAGCTCAAAATTGCCGGCTTTGCTCAAATTGACGGTGAATCCTTCTATCAAGCTTGGAGGAGGTTCATGGATTTATTAAGCGGTTGTCCACATCATGGATTCACGATGGCCCATCTTTTCCAGTTTTTCTACGAGGGACTGCGGGAGGAGATGCAGGACTACATGGCGATGTTGGACGATGGAGCTCTATTTGACATGTCACCTGTGGATGCTTGGGAGTACTTGGAGTCCATGGAGGATATGGCACGACCATTGGATGGGACTTCAGGGAGTGATCCATTAGCGCCAGATCACGATAGCATTGGAGCATCCCTTGACCAAGGAGAGCAAACCGTGGATGCACCCTTGCAACCCTTGGGCGAGGAACTTCAATTGCTTATTCAGACACAGGAGACTCAATCCCGATATTTTCTGCGGAGCATGGAGACTCGAAGCCAGTATATTCATGAGATCATTTCCAGTCTCGCATTGCTTGCCTCTTGCTTGGGAGAAGGTAATCAAACCACTCAAAAACTTACTCCCCCTTATTATTTATGTTGGTTTGTCATCACCAAAAAGGGGGAGAATGTTGAATATTGGACTCCCCGGATTTGGTTTTGGATGATGAGCAAACATAAATAATTCATGAACTAACAATTTGTGAGCGCAGTATTGGAGATCGTCGCCAATTTCACGAGAATATTCAAAGCGACATCTCAACACTTCCAAAAGTTCGTATTCAAGCCTAAAGCTTCGTTGAAGCTCTTGCAACGCTTTGGAAGTAATGAAGATTCAATCGAAGCTCTCAAAGACCGTTTATTAAGGTTTTATTTATAGTCTTTTAGTTTCGATTGATAGAATGTTAAGCCTTGAGTATATCTTACGTTTCTATCTTCATTTCACTCATTTCGTAGCTCTAGGATTCTTGCACAAGTTCACTCTAACTTCCTCGAAGCGTCGCGCTTCGATTCAGACTTTGTTGTGCATGTTAGTTGGTACAAGAACAAGTACTGACCGACTAGATGGTGATCTAGTCGGTCGGCCACTGTTCTTGGACCGACTAGTTTCTGTCAGTTAATTCTTAGCTCTTTACTGTTTACAGTTAGTCGGTCTATGTTGACTCACCGACCGACTAGTTTGTGAACTAGTCGGTCAGTGATGCTTTTTTGACCGACTAGTTGAGACTTACTGTTCACTCTAAAATTCTCCTAAGCTACTGTTTACCGTTAGTCGGTCTAAGAACGTTTGATGACCGACTAGTTGACAATCTAGTCGGTCAACTTTTGTTCTTGGACCGACTAAGTCAACTTGCCTTCAGACTATGTTGTTTTGCCTCTTAGTCGGTCTACGTTCATTGGATGACCGACTAGTTGTGAAACTAGTCGGTCAGACAGTGTTCTTGGACCGACTAGATTTCTAGGTCTGAAATTCTATCTCTTCTCAGATCTGCTCTTAGTCGGTCCATGCTTTGTGACTGACCGACTAGTTGATGAACTAGTCGGTCAGTGAGTGTTCTTTGACCGACTAATTCTCACAGATTTCTTTCCGTTGGAGATTGACCTAACTTGTTTTTATGGGACCCTATAAATACGAACCTAGGTCATTTCTATCTTCAACAGAGCTGTCATTAAGAGATTCATTGAGTTCTAAAGAGATAGCTATTCTCCCTCAAATCTAAAGCTCTCTTCCTCACAAGAAACCCATTCTCTCTCATTTCTAGATCTAGAGAGAAGCTTGTTCTTGGTGAGCTCTTCAAGCTATTGCTTGATTCAAGTTTCCAAATCTTCCCTAGGCACCCATTGCTGCTCATTTCCTTGGTGCTAGGGTTTGGTAACTTCATCTTCCTCAAATCCTTCATTCCACCTATTGGGTAAGAAAAACTCAAGGTATAGGATTTTGTGATAAGAGTATTTATTTCATCTAAACTCTTTTATATTGCTTATTGGCTCTCTCGGTTGTGAGAGAAGTTTGTGATCCCGGGTTGTGGGATTCACTTTGCCATTGCATGTATGATTTGATCTTGTGAAGGTTTTTCACAAGATATTCATAGTGGAAATCTTGAGTTAGGGTTTCTAACTCAAGTATCCGGAAGGGATCCGGGTGGTTGGGACGTAGGATCACCGGGAACAAGTCGGGGAGACTTGGGTGGATCCGAACCCATTAACTTCATTTGTTAGCATTGTTAATTTCATTGTTGTCATTCAATTTAAGCTTCCGCAAATTGACTTGGTAGTTGTGTGCAATTTAATTTGGAATAATACGCCTTATTATTTTAAAGTACTATTCACCCCCCCTCTAGTACTTGTGCAGTAGCTGGTAGGGCATTACAGACACATCATAGACTTATTGGCCGGGTTGGCTACTTATAGACTTGCTGGCCGGTTTGCCTACTCATAGACATTGCACGCCAAGACTTGGCAAATCATAAAACAATAACAAAAGAGTCTGTTGACTCACCTGGCTCGCCAGTATCATAACTCCTGATGGCTCGGTTGGATGTATCTGGCACGTGATCCAGACAATAAAGTACACTTGGGCGGGGTTAGGTTCGCGGGTACTAGCTGGTAGTAAACGGACTACCTCTCGGGGCACCTGAAGGTAGATCCACTTACTAGCCGTCTAACCACGTGAACCTTAGTCACGAACTTGCACACACTATTGAATGGATTGAATGGATATATCAGACATGTTAACATATAAAACTGCTACAGCTTTCCTTCAATTAGTCTGCCAACTGTGTAACATTTAAACTGTTGTTATTTTCCTTTTAATAGAAATGCCATGTTATCGCATTGAATAATTTTGCCATGCTACTGCTTTACACACTACAATTGCTATGCTTACTACTATGTACACCACTTTAGTTATACCCACACGTTTCTTACGCTGCCATGCTTTAATTACTGCAATCTTATTATGCCACTCTTATTGCCATGAAATGCTTTTGAAAACCTTGCCGATGGTCTTTTCTACTAACGTTTTTATCTTGTCGAGTGACCTTCGTTGACGTATATTTCCTTATTCTATCTTGTGAAATATAGGGCAGGTGTTAGACAGATTTTGCAGAGGAGCATACCCCGAGGTTGAGCTAGCTGATCAGGTGTACCAAGTCGTCGAGATTCGCTGCTGGAGAACAACGTGCCTTCACAACGCCGTTAAAGTTTAATATTTGTGTTAATTGTATCCAGGTGTAATTCTGTTTGTGTTTCTGTTTCTAATGGCCATGCTAGGCCTTATTTGTGTACATGTAAATCCAGACATTGTGTAATAATAATGAAATTCTATTTTGTTCTGAGTTGCATGCAATGACCTGCTTATGGTTTACTCACAGACGCTTATTGGGTTGGAGTTTCACCGCTCCAACCCATGCAGACCCGCTCGCGTCCTCACTCCCAAGTATAATGGGAAGCGGGGTGTGACATATGGCTTCTGAAAGTGAAGGGAAACTCCTTTCTATCTCTCAAGGTAACTCCTCTTCTCGTGTATGGATTTTAGATTCCGATTGTTCTTATCATAGGCGTCCAAATCATGAATGGTTTGACACTTATATGGCCTATGACGTTGATTCAGTGTTGATGGAGAATGATGCACCATGTAAGACAATTGGGATGATCCGTACATTGGGAGGAGTTAGACATGTGCCGGTACTCAAGAAGAACTTAATTTCTTCGGACATGCTTGAGGCTAAGGGATGCACTTTCAATAGAAAGGATGGTATTCTTAAGGTGTCTAAATGTGTCTTAGTACTAATGAAAGACACAAAAGTAGGCAACAATCTTTCTAAGCTCATAGAAGATACCATTCTGGATGGAGCCTCAATTTCTACAATAGAGATAGATGAAGACTGTGATGAATGTAAGTTGTGGCATATGCACTTGGGACACATGGGTGAAAAATGCATGTACGAACTTCACAAGTGGAATTTGTTGAAGGGGATGAAGACATGTAAGCTAGATCTTTGCAAGTTTTGTTTGACAGGCAAACACAGAAAGGTATCATTTAACCCCACAAAGAAAAATTGCAAGCGTAAAGGTGTTTTTGACTATATAAGCTCGGCTGGGGGGGGGGGGGGGGGGACAAGCCGGTTATGTCAAAAGGTAGAGTTTCCTACTTTGATACATTTAGAGATGATTTCTTAAAGAAAGTTTGGGTTTGTTTCATGAAGCACAAGTCCAAGGTTTTCTCCAAGTTCAAGGAGTGGAAGGCAGGAGTTGAAAATCAAATAGATAAAAAGGAGAAATGCTTGAGAATAGATAACATGGGTAAATACCAAGATGGAAAATGAGATCTATACGCATTTCACCTTGCAAAGAATCCTTAACAAAATGACTAAGAGGATGAAGATAACTCGCTTGGAAAGGGCTAGATGCATACTAAGACTTCACCCATTTGAATCATCATGAACCCCATCACCATATTATCCTCAAACTCTCCTCTAAATCTCATTATGTCTGATGATTTGTCCAGTAAAAAGAAGCAAGTCAGTGAAGGCAAAGAGTTTATCCTTCATTACTTCAACTTCTTCTGCTCTCTCTCTCTCTCTCTCGTGCATGGATAGATTTTAGTTACTTCCAACTCACCACTTTGTCCACAGTCCTACATGATCCACAACTAGGGGTGGCAAACGGGTCGGGTGGGTTCGGATGCGGGTCGGGTCAGATTTGACCCAACCCGAATATGGGTAAACCCTAACCTGACCCAGATTCAATCCGGTTCGGGTTCGGGTGACCCGGAAAATTTCCGGGTCGGGTTCAGGTTAACTCGTCGGGTTAAGAATTGACTTATACACAAATGCTTTTTTTTCGATATCCAGTTATTTATTAAGAGCCATTAGCAATTTATTAAGTGTTGCATAATTTCCAGCAGCTCGTCGCTTAAACCGTACTGATGACAGCAAGGAAGTATAATTAAGGTTACCATTTTATTAACGAAAGTAATAAAATTAACTAAAAAGTTGTATGTAAAGGGAATTGAATCCAATTCCTCTTAAAGAAGAGGACAACAATTCAAATCATATAAGCACAACTTCCCTTTGCTACTGTGTATTGAAGTTATTATATAAAAATTTATATAGAGAGAAAGTAAACCGGGTCGAGTTCGGGTCATCCGGGTTGACATGCCAAACCCATACCCGACCCGGATTTTATCCGGGTCGGGTCGGGTTAACCCAGATCCTACTTGACCCGGATTGATCCCTACCCATACTCGGTTAAGGATGCCGGGTTCGGGTCGGATCGGGCTCATTTTGCCACCCCTATCCACAACGCCAAGGCAGAAGCCAACGTTGTACTTGTTCCTTAATAATAAATGAGGGATCACTATATTGTCCTAGTTACGGTTTAAAAAGAGAAGTACTAAATACATGGAAAACAAATTGATGTATGTACTGTTCATAACCTAAAAAAGAAAATTTTGTCAAGTCAAATGTCACATCGCACCCACTTCCTTCCATTTTTGGAAATTTTAAGGAATGAACAGTGCATAGACCGAACTGATTTCGATGTATTTAGCACTTCTCTAAAAAAAATTGAAACAGGTGGCCAACCAGCCAATGGACCCTCGTAGTTAACATGCCAAGCCGAGTTTAGCTCAGTCCGCCACAGGCCGGACATAGGCTACCCTCGATTTTTCATCAGCCCAGCCCAGCTCACGCACCAACTTGCAACGGATCATACTCTTGTTTGACTCGTCTCGAGCCAAGCTCGGTTTATGACGCGTTAGGCTAGGTTTAACTTGCGTTGGTCTGATCCATCCGCCTCACTTATCTCAAATCTTTTTTTTTTCCATTTATCGAAAAACAATAAAGAACCATCGATCTCGCACAAAAAATGAGAGCACATGGGATCATTAGGTCACCCATCTATACGGTTCTCCCTCCCGAACGCTTAAGTTCGGAGTTTGAATCCGATCGAAACCTAAATCAAACCTTGATAGATAAAGCATACCAATCATGTCATTGTCTAGTTTTGCAAGCAAGAATCTCTTGCCACCCAACTTTTTATTTATTTACAATTTATTTATTGCAACTGTATGCATGAAGCCTTTTAATTGGTTCTAAAGTCGGCGTCATCTCTTATTTTTTTTTCCCCTCTGTCTGTCCATCACTCTTTCTTGGATAACGACCCAATCCCCATCCTCCCTTTAATATTCACCCCCGCAAAATTACATAAACCCCCCCAAACCTTCCCCATATTTACATCCCCTTGCTATACAAACTCTATTTCCCTTTCCCTTTCGTTTTCAATATCCCCTCTCTCTCAACCCTGCTCTCTCTTCCGATCTCTGGCAGGAGAGATGGAGGCCGACGCCGACGCCGTCGCGGAATCTCGCCTCGATTTCGGAAAGATGGAGTTCGGGTAAGATCTCTCTCTCAAAAATCGCAGTTTTTGGTGATTCATCGGTAAAAATTTTGGGGTTTTGTTTGTAGGTGCAAGCACTACATGAGGAGATGCAACATCCGAGCCCCTTGCTGCAACGAGATCTTCGGATGCCGGCACTGCCACAACGAATCAACTGTAATTTGTTTTACCTTATTATCGTTGTATTCTTGATTTCGTGAAAAGGTGGCGTTTTTGATTAGCGGTCCTTTATTTTGGATTTGTATTGTTGGATCCAGACTGATCGGCACGAGCTCTGCCGGCACGATGTGAAGAAGGTGAGAGATGTTGGATCTCCGTATCGTCTTGAATCGATGGTTTTGGATTCGTTTGTATGATTCTCAAGTTGGTTGTTAGTTTCAATGATTTTGCAGGTGATTTGTTTGGTGTGCGATACCGAGCAGCCGGTAATTTTTTATATACAGATGTTTAATTTTTCAATTTCAGATTGTTTGCTTGCTGGTTGTGAATTATATTGAGAGTTGATGTGATTTTAGGCTGCGCAAGTTTGTAACAATTGTGGGGTGAATATGGGAGAGTACTTCTGTGATGTCTGCAAATTTTATGATGATGACATTGAGAAGGGGCAGTATCATTGTGACGATTGCGGAATCTGTAGAGTTGGTGGGAAGAATAATTTCTTCCATTGCAAAAAGTGCGGTATGTGGCGATGTCGATCATTTTTATTGATAAAGGATTTGATCTTGTTGTTTGTGCTACTATTCCTTTTTCTGAGATATTATATTACCCTTAAGACATGCAAATTCACAGTCTTCTAAAAATTAGCTGGAAAAAATAGGATTTATTACAAGATTGATGAACCTGGCATGTTTACCCAAAGTGGGAATTTTTAATTTCATGGCATAAACTTGTAAATGGCAGCATGACTTGGTGTTCCCATGTTTGGCTCATTTGGTTGGGTTCTGTTAGTTTGCGTCTGGATACCTTGCTCTTTTGGATCAGATGATAAACAACCAACTGTTGTGGTCGTTGGCAGATAGACACGTCGTATTCTTGGGTTGAACAATAGTTTATCCTGGAGACCTTAAGAGTAGGTATCTATAATATTGTCATGATCAGACATTTAGCTCCTTTACATACTGGGCATCATCATCGATGCTTACCACTTGAGGAACTCAGTCTATTCTTCAGTAATGATGATCATCTCTTGTTTTCCTTTTATTTTGGCAATATCACATTATGCTTAGTGCTATAAGCCAATCATATGATTTATTATCAGGAATTTTATCTTGCCTTTATAACTCTACTTATAATCTGTTTCAAACAAGTGCATTGATTACGCAAAGCGCATTAATGCCAACACAGTTAAGGCATAGCACTTGGCCCAGTCATTGCTTGCATGCGATGACGTGCACATCTTCTTTTGAGACGCGGAGTGGATATGTCTCTCTAATACATCATATACCTTTTTACTGTAATGTTGTACTAAATCAGAAGAGTCGTCAGATGCACATATATTCTTATGTTTTCAGGCTTAAATTGCTATTAATTCATGGTATTCTCACTTCTTCCCACTTTGGTGAGCGCACTACACTAATTTTTATGTGGAATGAATGATTTACTTAACACACTACTTCCAGTTCCTTTATTGCTTTGCTTGCTATATTATATCTTTACTTTTGTACTCTTTCTTCAGTCACAATTTCTGTTTAAGTTGTATGCTTCATTTGAATTTTTTTTATCATTGACTTGCAATAAATCCACAGGATCCTGCTACTCGAATGCTCTGCAAGATAAGCATTCGTGTGTGGAGAACTCAATGAAACACCATTGTGCCATATGTTACGAGGTACATCTTCATGACCTTCCTATGTTATTCTCCTTTTGAAATTTGAATAGGTCATAATGTTAGAAGCTCTGATGCAGTATCTTTTTGACTCGATGAAAGAGACTAGTGTTTTGAAATGCGGACATACGATACATGCTGAATGCTTTACAGAAATGTTGAATCATGCTCAGTAAGTTTCATTCAACTTAAAGCTGCATTAAATTTCTAAAAGAATATGTATATCATTAATGACTCTTTGTTCTTTTTTTTCTTAACAGATACTCTTGTCCAATATGCTCGAAGTCGGTTATGGATATGTCAAGATATTGGAAAAAGCTTGATGAGGAGGTAAGATTATGACAAGCTTCTAAAGCAAACTCCATAAACATTTATGCTTTCCATTCAACCATGGAAGATGCAGTGACATGTCATCCCCTGTCGTTGGAAGCGCAACATGTGATATGTGCAGATACTGACAAGAAATGAATAATAAGGGGAAAAAATATGCTCATAAGAAACTAATGCATTGATCAGCACCAGACATTACTAGATAGTTTTGATATTTATCAAACATAACCAAGATGCTGATAGCAAATCACTTATATGCTATTAAATTATCTACCTAGCAGTATTGGCATATGTGCAGGTTATGGGTGTCGGTAACTTTTTCTACCTTCAGATTCTTCTATATGAGTTGTGGATTATTTCTAATTTTAAAAAATCATTCATAATACTTGAAATGGAACCAGATGTTCACCATATATAACTTGATGTCAAGTTGTTAATGTCATACTTCTGAGGAAATATAAAGGTGCACATATTTCTATACATTGTGTTTGAAAAATTGAATATGTGAGTGCGACACAAAATCCTCTCTTTTTAGTCAACTAAGATATTCATGCAACTGAAAGGATTCAGTTGGGAGTAGAGGTAGAATACCATGACTTATGTGTCAGAAGACTAGGATGAAGAATGTAAAATTTTTATATCTTATTTGTTTATTTATTTATTTTGGCAATATTGAATCATTGTTATGTTGCCATTAACTACGGCATTTTGACCCTTTTGAGGCTTACCTTTGTTGCAGACAGTCTGAATGGAATTATTAGAATATATTCACACCATTGTGTTAAATCGGTAATTATAGGATTGTTGAAGGAAAGTTATCCAAACAGACATACAGATGGCTTGGGGGATGCATCATTAAGAGGTTTTGTGGACACACTGTTATGAATGAACTGTAGGTGCATAGCGGTCTAGGTAACTGTAGGTGGAAGTCAGATTAGGTGTGTTATTGGTAAACCTTTTTGGAGTATCTGGAACAGTTTGAACTCTGAACTTATTGAAGCTGGTATTTGTTTTATGTGTTTTATTCTGAAATTAAACAAACATTTGAAATCAATGAAATGAATGCCTTAAATGGTTACCACCTTGAATATCTCTATTGTCTTTATAATTTTTTTCCGAAGGAAATCACTTTCCTTGTTCTCCTTGGGATTTTGATGCCATACCTTTGCTGCACGAAACTAGATATTCAGTGTCTTTTATGTGGTGAAAATATATCCTTGATTTATATACATGATATCTACAGTTTGTCCCAAAAAAAATTCTGTAGGGTGATTTACATCAAGTTGAAGTCAAGGGGAAAAAATTATTGTGTTTTGGTTCTGTGATTACAAGAGAGGAAGTTTGTGTTAATTGAATATTGGAAAGAGTGCTTATGCGGGAACTCATTTTCTATGGTATAATTATGAACTTTTAAGGTGTCTTTCTAAAGCATCAATTGTCAACTAGTGAGCAGTGCTGATATGGATGGTAGAATCCTGAGAGAAAAGATGACCTGTCCTGGTATATTTTAACGGAAGCAACTGAATTAATAATTATGAGTTCTGCGGGCTCTTTTCAATTTCCATGGACTAGTATAATTTTGTTGACACACCGAACTGCACTTGTCTGTGTAGGGCTGAAGTAAATAAGAGATGTCCAAATAAACAAACGGGAGTCACCATTTTTCCCTTTAAGACCATCTAGTGATTCTTTTTACCCAGAAATTAACATGCACATCAAAATTTGGAGAGAAATTGAAGAATTGGGGGGGTTTTTTTTTTGATGAGATGAAAATGTCAATCTGTGTTAGGTCTAAGGACATCACTTGGAAAGGGTTCTCATTATTGATTGTTGTGTGCAAATGAACTCCTGATGATCATTCAATTAATCCATTCACTTGTGTTAGCCTGTTAAATTAATTTCATCAGCACATTTGTATTGCTTTTTAATTATATACTCAACCCCAAAGCTTACTCAACCCCAAAGCTTACTGGGCTGGGCGATGTGACGTTTGTCCCATTCAGCTTGTGACTGGGACAAACGTCACATCAACCGACTTATTTTGTATAATAGATTTTTATGCTACTTTATCTACTAGTATTAACCCCTAACGTTCTCCTTTACCAGATACGGGCAACAGTCATGCCTCCGGATTATCGGTACAAGGTCAGTCCAGCGATCTGTCTTTTAAAAGTATCGGGATGGTTGAGCAATGACTTCTTGTAACCGATGCAAAGCTGTGTTGTTTTAAGTTTATTATCCTCTTATACCCAGTGCGACATACGACCAACATCTGGATGTTAATGCAGGTGTGGATCCTATGCAACGACTGCAACAGCACCAGCCAGGTCCTGTTTCACATTGTCGGGCACAAGTGCTGCAACTGCGATTCCTACAACACCCGCACAACTGCACCGCCTCCGGTGGTTCAGTGACAGGTCATTTTTAAACCTACATGGCTGATAGGGGAAGACACATTCATGAGCTAGCTAGAATCACTCAGGAACATTCTTGACCTTACTCGAAAAAACAATGTTTTGAGGAGGCCTGAGGACACATTGTTTGAACCAGCTCATTCGGAGCCCTAATATCGGAAACTATATTCTGAGTCGCATGGTCGTGTGATACTACTACATATTGTGAGCTAAAGAGTAATGGTTAGAAGCTGGTAGGTGCTCAAGAATCATTCTTTGTAACATGATAGACATATTACTCTGTGTCACTCCCCAGTGATTACAGCTTTTATTGTTTGGCATTTTGCATTGCTATTGCTCCACCATGGGGGGCTGTGATTTATCATCATCTGTTTGTAAAATGAACCATCATTGGCTGCTTTTTATTTCTTTGGTGGTGGTGATGTTCCTTGGCTATGATCACGCATGTTATCAACCGACTATATGTCAGACTGTCTTCCAACTTATCCAAGGTGATTTGGGGGTTGATTCATGTGAGTAGCTGATTGATTTTATTAGTCATGGATCAACAATTCATTCACACAAAATACACGAAATAGATCTATATGTATCTTTTATCTTGCATGTAAGTAGCTGATTGATTTTGATTCATGTGAGTAGCTGATTGATTTTGATTAGTCCTGTAAGTGACTTGGTCTTTCAAACCTGTTCGACATTCTATCTTAGACATTAAATATGCTACACGTGTGCTCAACTTGGAAATGTAGACAATTTTTTAGGAAGAAATTTTTTATTAATCGTCATAATTTATTACAATTTCTGGATCCCTAAAGCATTGGCAAGGTATGAACAAGTCTTGAACTACATGCTTTGTTAAGTGTGTTGAAAAATATGATACAAAATACCAAAAATATCACGATATGAATCTAGGAATCTATTTTGGAGATTCTTGGAGAATTTTGGAGCTCGAAGCATTGTTTCTTTTGAAGCCCAAAATTCGTTATGGCCTGGGTCTGCGGGCACGAGCAGGTGCGCGGCCCGCAGTAGCATGCGTGGGCACGGCTCGTGATGGCCTAGCACATGAGTGGCCGGATGCGGGTGGCAGCACGTGGATGAGGTGCGGGTTTCAGATTTCGAATATCCATCCGATCTGGAAATAGACCTGTTAGCTATTTAACTATTTTTCGGTTAGAGTTTTGATGCGGTTCTTGAGCGGATTTGCGTGAGATAGCATGTACAACCTTGTGTATACCTGTAGAAAATACAGATGACAAACTGAGGGCCAAGGGAGGGTTGTTTGAGAGCTTTTTTCCATAATTTTCTTTTCCAAACTCTTAGCAGGTTTGGTTATTCCCTTAAACCAAATGTCATAACTTATAATCCAAGATTATTTAAACATTAGCGATCTCTCTAACTTGACGTACACCAAATTTTTGGTGGAATCAGTATAAATCTTGGTATCATGTTTGTGTTTATCTTTTGTTTGTGTTTATCTTTTGTTTGGCGTTGCTTTTCATATATATTGTTGTGTTGCCGGTTTTGTAGAGAATGTCATTAACAGTTCATCGGTCCGACGATATGAAAATTACAAGAAACAAATGCTTTCTTGATAAGCCTATCAAGAGGGCATATGAGCTCAAGAGATGTGATCACAATCACCATAACAATTTGTATCAGAGCATAGAATTGGTATCAAAGCAAGTTGTGTGAATAAGTCCAAGTCGATGGCGGAGAGTTCTTCTACAAAAGGTGGTGCAACTGGTAAAGCAATTGATTTGGGTTCGTATGTAGGTGGCTCGTATGTAACGGTTGAATAAGCGCAATACAAAATTGATAAGTTTGATGCAATAGAAACTTTGAAATATGAAAATACAAGATGAAGGCAATCTTGAAGGAATATCATATCCACAGGGTGGTGTATGACATGAAGACTTTACCGGCAGATATCTTGAAAAGGAAGAAGATAGATATGGAGGACTCGATGATGGCAACCATTCGGCTTAGTTTATCGAACGATGTGATGTATCAAGTGTTTGAGGAGACTACGACCAAGAGATCATGGGAAAATCTCAAGAAGCTGTATCTTAAAAAGTTACCAACAAGATAATCTTACCAAAGACTTTCTTCACTTTTAATATGTGAGACGTGACCTTATTGAAGGATCACCTAAATAACTTCAATGGATTAGTGATGAAGATGAAGGCCATTGGATTGATTGTAAAGGCAGAGCAGGAGACGATGATTCTGCTCATGTCATTGCCAGAGCGATAAACAACATTCATCAACACCATGGTCCACAGTCAGGGTACTCTCAGTTTTAATGACGTGAAAGCGACGCTCTACAGCTAAGAGTTAAGATATCGAATGGCAGGAGTTGGTTGGAGTAGAGGAGTTTCAGAAAGCCAGGGCCTACTTGCTTTGGGGCAAAGCATAGCGAGAGGCGGCAACATGGAGAGATCGATATTGAGGACCAGAGGCACACCATGCTGTATTTGTAAGAAATCTAGACATTGTAAGAGAGACTACACAGAGAAGAGGAACAGAGACAATGACAATATGCCAGTATCTTCGTCAGTTGCAGTTGTACAGATAGAGGAGATGAGGAGCGATGATGCATATAATGTGCTCATATTATGCTTGGCATATGTTGAGAATCATGCATGGGTCATGGATTCAGGGGCACCGTTTCACATGACGCCAATAAGTATTGCTTTCATACCTACCAAAGGAAGAAGGATGGATCAGTCTTTTGGGCAACAATGAAGCGTGCAAAGCTGTTAGAGTTGGTTCCGTGAGAATTAGGATGTTCAATGGCATGATGCACACACTCACCAATGTGTGGCATGTTCCAGAGCTGAGGAAGTAACCAATTTCTTTAGGCGCATTGCAAAGTTGCGATAGAGAAAGAAGCTCGAAAAATATCGAAAGGTTTGATGGTGG
This sequence comes from Scilla litardierei, assembly GCA_030789695.1. NCBI lineage: Eukaryota > Viridiplantae > Streptophyta > Magnoliopsida > Asparagales > Asparagaceae > Scilla > Scilla litardierei. The sequence goes on along the minus strand of CM061137.1, from coordinate 7,777,640 downwards.
TGACGAGTGGCGAAACAATTAGACACTTATATCTGCTGATCAGGACACGAAACATAGGAGATTCTAGATTAGAGTTGAGAGTTTGCAAGAGATTTGACCAGGATGTGGCATCTCAGATTAAGACATGTTACGGATAAAATCTTGGAGGCTTTGAGGAAGCATGGTCTGATCAAAGGAGTGAACTTAAAGGAGCTGGAATTTTGCACGAATTATGTCTATGGCAAGCAAACAAAGGTTAGATTCGGTGAGGGGAAGCATGACACGGGAGGGATTCTTGAGAATGTTCACACTGAGGTTTGGGTCATGCACCAGTTCACTCTATGTGTGTCGTTCATCGATGATTTCACCAAGAAAGTTTGGGTGTATGTGATGAAGAAAAAGTCAGAGACGTTTAAGAAGTTTAAGGTATGTAAGACCCTTGTAGATAGTCAAACGAGAAAGAAGCTACATGTGTTGAGATCTGACAATGGTGGCGAGTTTAACTGTTGTGTAACTTCTCTTGTTGGTATCATGGATTTTCTTTTTTTTAGTAGTGATTGATTGACTTAACTTTAATAGCCAGGCCAAGACTGAAGATTTTAGTAGATTTCCCGAGAGCGAAGGTGAGGTTTAGGATAACGAACACTTGTGTTACTCGTATATCTAGTACTTATGTTCTTGCTTTCCGAAGAGAAAGGAAACTGCCTGAATTGACTTTCTCTCTTGATCAGTGGCCTAGATTTTATCCTATGTCACTTGAATAAGTTGAAAACCATTTTTGCCATATTTGACTTTTAAGCCAATTGGAGTCGACGCTCGAAACCAACCCGAGTTAAAGGGATGCGATAGATAATTCTTCATCTTATATTATGCCTACCCTTCTCCGCGAAAGAGGTTTCATCTTCGGGCGATCACGAAGATTTAGGCGGGCCCTCACCATTTCCAGGGCAACCTCAGAGTTTCACTACTGAGAAAGAGTCAAAACTAGCGAGTATATAATGAGAAAGAACCCAACTCGAAATTCTCTCTCCAAGATATACATTGTATCTGTCCCACATATCTAGGATGCAAAGGCTTTGCCTGGATGTGTCCTGAAATCTAATCAACCACCACCCCCTTTAATTACATCCCATCAAATAGATAATCAATTCGAAAAACAATTAAACATAACAAATTTTACAATCAACAACCGCAAATTCAAGAACTATTTTGAAGCAAGAAATAAAAAACTCAGAACTTTTACCACAAAAAATGCACTGACCTTTAAGATGAAATCAAATAACCAAACACAAGTAAGTAGTTCGTTAGTCCTTCCGTAGACGCCTCCCGTTCTTTCCTCTTCATTTCATCATCTTTGTTGTCTTGTTCCGTTCAATAGGTCCCAAGTCTGTCTCCTCCCTCTTCTTAAGTTAAGAAAAATAATAATGCTGCGTCGATTGAACGAACATTGTAAGAACCACCACGGGCCACCCACGTCTATTTTTTATTGTTTTTTTCCTAATTTTAAGGAATTCTATGAGGAGCATGGAGTAAAGAGGCACTTCACTTCACATGTAGATCCATAATCGAATAGAGTTGCAGAAAGGATGAATATACCACTTTTAGAGATGTCGAGGTGTCTCATATTTACATCATGTTTGTCAAAGGGATTTTAGTCCGAAGCTTCATCAACCACAGCTTATTGATAAACGAAATTCAATCTTTGTCTATCGGTGGAAAAATATTAGAGGAAGTTTGGACAGGAAAGCCAATAAAATTTAGATCATCTTTGGATGTTTGGATGTCCAATTTATGTTCACGAGGATGGTGGCGAGTACGACATCCAAGGAAGAAAATGTGTCATGTTATGATACATGGATGGTATCGAGGGTTATAGACTTTGGAGTCTAGATGCAAAAAGAATCTTGGTTGGTCGACACGTGACATTTGATGAGTTGATGATGATGATGCAAAGACAGGTATAAGGAAGTACCAAAACATGTGAAGATAAGGAGGAGCCAAACGAGGTAGATGTACTTATTTCAAATCATAGGATCGACAGATATGTTGGAAAAGAAGTGGCGGTTGATGGGAAGAGTCCACATACGGTTACAACTATAGTCAACAATGGTAGCGTGAGTTCAAGTTGAGGTGAAGATCCTAGAGTTATTGCGGATGACTCTATTGCTAGAGAGTTCGATGGTGCACCATAAAGGCCTTAGCTCGCTACGAGGACTATATGAATTTGGCTTATGCATTGCATGCGCATGTAGATCCTACAGTAGATAGGTTTACACTGGATGCATTGAGTTTGGACACAAATTCAGGATGGAGGTGTGCTAGAAAATATGTCGACATATTACGCATCCTAAGGAAATTCACGAGAAGCAGAATCAGACATGACGACGGTGAAGTTTGAGCACGACTCAAACTTATTTTCCTTGAAGATGTGCTAAGGTGCCACGAAGTGGCAAGGAGAGGCACTACTGGTTTTGCTTTTGGTATGTATCCAAGAGACATGACAAATTCAAATATTCACCTCTTGAAGGGGTTTGTTGGACACTTGGTTAGTTTGTGATGCTTAGTGCAAAGCGCACTAGCCAAGTGCACTGGCCTCATGATGAGATGGTTTATTTTTGAAGGAGTAGAATATGAAGTTTTGGTTTGGTTTGGTCTTTATGATGTGTAGTATTGAAAAATATGATACACAATATCAAAAATATCTCGAGATGAATAAAGGATTTATGAGGATTTTGGATCTTTTTTGGAGATTTTTAGAGCCCGAAACATTGTTTTTTTTTTGAAAGCGCAAAGTTAATTATTTGCCTCGGCCTATTACCATTAAGAGTAAAGTTAACGTGCGACCCAAGCCCAGCTAAACAGTGCTCGGCCTGTTAGTATGCGGTCCTTAGGCACGTGCATGCAGCCGACAACAGCACACGAGCGGCCCAGCACTGCGCATGGATATGGGCAACAACGCATGGATGTGGTGCAAGTTTCGAATTTCGAATATGATCCCCAAACAAACCCGTTAGCTATTTAGACGATTTTTTGGCTAAGGTTTTGATGTGATTCTTGAGCGGATTTTCGTAAGATTTTATGTGCAAGTTTGCGGCTAACTATAGAGAAAATACAAACAACAAACTGAGGACCAATGGATTGGATAGTTGTTTGAGAGCTTTTCTCCAAAGTTTTCTTCTCCGAATTCTTCGTGGGTTTAGTTATTCCCTTCACTTAAACCAAACGTCATACCTTATAATCCAAGATTATTGAAGCATTGGCTATCTCTCCAACTGGACGTGCACCAAGTGTTGGGTGGAACCAGTACAAATCTTGGTGTCAAAAGCGTGTTTATCTTTTGTTTGGCATTGCTTTTTCATGTGTGTTGCGGGTTTTGTAAATAATGTCATTAGCTTTGTTTGTTGGCCTAACGACCTTGAATCCCCCCCCCCCCCGACAATTGGCATCAGAGCATAACAAATGGATTAATGAGTATTTGTTCAATTCATACATGTTTGTGTTGCTGCTGCACTAGCCACATATTCTGCTTCTATCATCGATAATTCCACAATTGTTTGTTTCTTGGGTTTTTCTCATATTAGTCCCTTAAATTATGTGTATTTTGATATTAGTCCCTTAAATCTTTGTAATTTGATTTTAGTCCCTTAAAGGGACTATTTAGGTTAAACATTAAACATTTAAGGGACTATTTAGGTTAACAAAAGGGACTATTTAGGTTAACAAAAGGGACTATTTAGATTAACGTTAAACATTTAAGGGACTAAATTCAAATTACAAAGATTTAAGGGACTAATATCAAAATACACATAATTTAAGGGACTAATATGAGAAAGCCATACAAATGTTTCTTTCTACCACCATGCAAAGAACACATATGCTGAAGTCAACTTACGGTGATCGAGGTCTCCGGCCAAAGCCATACAAATGCACCTGCAAATTTGAAAGTATGTTCCTATATTGCAGAGTGATTTGTCAGCAGATCCCATAAGGTATCAAAACATTATCTTAATATCCATCCAATGTCCGTACCTGAAAGAAGTTAAGTGAACCCCTATGTGTGTCATCTTCTGAGATGACTGTGATGTGGAATGGAGGCCACACTGATTGGTTTCAGCCTCAGAGGGGTCTTCGTCAGGGGGATCCCCTCAGCCCTTGTCGTTTTTGTTCTATGCATGGAGAGGTTGGTGTTATTGATCCCAGATGACTTGTTTTTGTTCACAAGTCATCTGGAGGATGACGTTCTTCATATGGCTGAAGGTATGGAAAGTTTAAATCAGGTTGGTCTTCCTCGTTCAGAGCTTTAATGTCGGGGATGAAAGAATTGAGTAAGGGGATGACCAAAAACAGTGGGTCAGGGCTCTTCTATTCGCTTCTGGTGGGATCTGTGGCTAGACAAGCCGTTAGCCAGTTATCTCACATCGGCTCCTGATGTGGAGATTATAGATGCTAAAGTGAGTGACTTCATCTTGGTGAAAGGGATATGGTACACTGATAAGTTGCTGAGTTATTTACCAGACGAGGTGGCTTTGAAAGTGGTCGGGTACCCTTTATCAGAGGTGAGCAATCAGAGGGATGGGTATAGATGGAGGGGGACTCGTGATGGAAGGTTTTCGACGGGGGTGGCTTATCGTATGATTGTGGTGGATGATGGAGTAGAGGAAGATATGGCGTGGCTTTGGAAACTTCCCTTACCTGGCAGAAGAAGCTATTTCTTATGGCTTATTTACAATGATAGAATTGTGACAGCTGTGTTCAGAGCTAGGAGGGGTCTGGAAGGCTCGCCGGAGTGCAAATTGTGCGAATCTATGGAGGAGGACACAATACACGCACTGAGAGATTGCGGTGGTGCTAAAAAGGTAGGAACTCTTTGATTCCAGTTAGAGAGCACCCCCTTTTCTTTTCTCTGTCTTTAAGGGGGTGGTTGGATGGGTTCTTGAAAAAGAGGAATGGTGATATGATGAGGAAAATTGTTTTTGCGACGACGCTTTGGTGTATTTGGAAACAGAGATGTATTGTAGTTTTTAATCCGACGAGGGGTGAGAGAGGTGGCAAGGTTTCGTGTGATCTCATCTGGGGTATGGCAAAGGAAATTTACAAGGAATTAGCGCAGAATAATTTTGAGAGGAGTGAGAATGTTTCAGTGTCATGGAAGAAGCCGGTCATGGGGTGGGTCAAGCTGAATGTCGACGGTGCGGCGAAAGGAAACCCAGGTGCTGCAGGTGGAGGGGGCTTAATCAGAGATCATAAGGGGTGTTGGCTGAGGGGCTTTTCTTTTCTAGGGGTTTGTTCTGGCGTGCTGGCAGAGCTATATGCGATTAGGATAGTGCTTACGTTGGCTTGGAAGTGTGGGTTCAGGGGAGTGAGTGTGAGACTGATTCACTTTACGCAAGGGTTCTACTGCGAAGCAATGAGTGGAGATGTCACCCGTATATGGCGATGGTGGCGGACATAAAGCTGATATTGGAATGGAGATGGGAGGTGAAGTTTCAACATGTGTTAAGAGGGGAATTTTTGTGCCGATCGGTTAGCAAACTTGGGCTTGGCCCAGGAGACTGAAAGAATGGTATATCCAGAGTGTCCTAAGTGTGTGGCGGAGCTGCTGGCAACAGATGCAACAGGAAGATGGTATGACAGAGATGATAAGGCTCCGTATGTAGCCTTGGGTTGGCTTGTTGTATTTAGGTTTCTGCTATACCAAAAATGAGCCCCTATGGGCTCGAAGCATTGACCTCTCACAAAGGGAGGGACGGCCCATGCCGCTGCACCAATTGGCGCTGTCCATTGTGTGCTTCTTTAGATACAAAGTCTTTCGGTCAAGTCAAAGATTTCTTCAAGTTCTCCGCAAAATATATCCTTGCATCCATTTGGCAATTTCTAAAACCAAGTATGCTACCATCGCCAATATCATGCAAATCAACTTAACCCATACCATTGAAAAAATATATATTTAATCATAATCTAACCCCCTCTAACTAGGTGCAGCCTTCATTACGAGACGAACCCTAAACTTGTCAACCCCGTTCACCCTTTGCTTAGACTTGTTTTGCCCACATTGATTCAGTAAGACATTGCATTTTGACACTTGCTAGAAATAGGTCTAAAAGAGATTCTTGTAATACAGCAGTCTGCTGCAGATGAACTCGAGACTATATAATGGAGTGGTTAATCATAAATATTACTACATTATCCAATGTTTTGTAATACAGCAGTCTACTGCAAGTCATGCAGCAGCTACAAGCTGCACTGAGGATAAATTTGAATAAGCAAAGAGAAGAGAGGAGACCATACGCTGGTACAACAAACGATGCAACCAAAATATTAGTTCACCAAACCCGGGCCTCCAACGTAAAACGACGTCTCACGGCGCATTTCCTGTGAAACTGTTGGAGAACTTTTCCAGCAATAGTCTCAGAGGATCGATGATATGCTGGCGCTCCGAAAGATCATCTCTTCTTCCTTCCCCCCTGAAAAAATGGCCATAACAAAAAAATCTCGGCTTTAGCTGTCTTCCGTTTGATCTACTGTGACAAGCAGCAGCGATTAGGAAGATCTAAAATGATCCCATATCTCAGGTAGCATATGTTTCACATTCATCCCAAACCGCCGTATGAAAATGTTCAAATAATCTATAGAAAGATGTTTTATTTTGATTGGAAACGGACAAAAATTGAATTAGATTTCAGAGTAAACTTATGTTAGCTCCCCTTCTATAAGCTTTAATCATACAAAAACCGATTTGTTGATGGGTCGATTTACTTGGCACATTAATCGCCACGCTACCATTTAACTAGGAATTTCTGAACACAATGATTGTTTACCAATAGTGGGTAGATACAAAAAAAGCAAGATGGACAATGATGTATTATCACGCCCTGATCTGCTGATACCAATTTCTAAAGATAAGTTTTAGGGACTCGTCCATTTTATCGTTTACTAGTTGATCACTCATCACCCCGCGTTACACAAAAAGCCAGGCTAAATATGAGCAGTGCATTCAGAATGGCCCATTAAGCTGCAGCCAACTTCTAAAATAGAAATTAAAGCTTCAGTCTGCTCAGGCAAAAAAGGGAAATGACATCTTTTTAGATTTTCTTTTCAAATTGAAAAAACAAACCATGCATGACCAGCTAGTCGCTTTAACTTCCCTAAACAGAGTCCACACCAATCTTTTGACATGATGGTAGAGAGATGTATAGTATATGACTTCAGTATTTTGAGCCACCAATGCTTTGTCTTAATCGTAAACAGACTGAACTTTAAAATTTTTTAAGCTAGCAAAAAAGGAACTTACCGAGCCTAGATAGTCATCCATAGATGACTGCTTCTTCCGCTTTAAAGATGTCTCCAGAGCCTTTGTCGAAGACCGTTTTGTCGGCGTCAAATTCTACAAACATAAAGAAGAGTGGGTAAGCCAACTATATAAAATGTATGCCCCTCCTATGGGGAATGTCTATTCTGCGTTGCTAGCTAATTCCACTTTTCAGCAAAGATATGACCAATTTGCAACAACATAGAGATAGTGTTATTATGAAAATGTATGCCATGCATATCAAAGAATGTGGGCATGATTAGCCAAGTATGTTGTCTGATCACCTTCAAGGTGGAAAAATAAAATTATTAAAATTTGGACCATGTCCTTGAGAAATGATTGTAATAAAATAATTTTTGGACCTCTTCCTTTTTTCATTTTGTTTTTATATAATGCAAACTCTACAGGTTGAAAACTTGATTAAGACAGGGTTGCTCAATATCCACCCTTTAAAAAAATAGGAACATATATGAGATGGGTCACAACTCTATCAAACTCAAAAGGGAGCTATAAATTACTTCTCCTTTGACACCAAAAGGGCATTGAGATCTAAGAAAAGAAAATTTTGTTTTTTTATGGTTACATATGTGCAATGTGTGTGCCAGCAAGCTAATTTTTAATAAAAGCAACTGCACCGTCAAGAACATAACACTGAGATGCCCCCAATGGATATATCTAAATAGCATTCAAATTTTAAATTTCACAACTATTTACTACAAATAGACAGATTATGACTGAATTATTTAGTAAAAAAGACAAAAGAATTTAAAGACGTTGGTCCTTTAATAATAGGTGGGTTCCATACTACCAGAGACTTACAAAGCACCTGTATGTGTGCTAATGGCATCAAGTACGCTAGTTGTCAGGGCAAATATCTTAAAATCCCCAAAAAACACGTTTTAAGACGTCAATTCTAAAAGACACCAGCTATATACACCGCCACATTTGTGGTGTATGCCTTTTTTTTTCATAAAAGGTAACAAAAACGTCACATCAGAGAACAGTGACGGGACACTGAGAGAACAGTGATGGGACACTGATGTGACGTTTTTTCCTTTTTTTAGAAAAAAAAGCATACACAGCAAATGTTGTGGTGTATGTAGTCCCAGCCTTCTAAAAACTTCATCAACACCAGGAGTTTCTGATAAAGGCTTTATAGTAGTTGAATTTTTTTCAAAAAACTATGTTATGAATCAAATAAACGGACGTCACCAGCAACCATGTATCCCAGAGGAAATAGAAAGAACCAAACCTTGGCATGCTTTTTATCCTTCCGAGCTTGTCTCTCTCGCTCATCATATTCTTGGTTTTCCTTCTCTACCAACCGAATAAGGGTGTCACAACGCCTAGCCAGTTCTTGTGTTGTACGGGACTTCACAAACCAATCGAAGCGAAACAAAGGCGACATGCGAAAAGCTGCCTTCAACTCATCCCAGTTTCCATATCCCAGTTTATGGACCATACATAACTGAAATCAGAAATTGATAATTTAAGTTCAGTGAAGACTACTAAAGAGAATGAGACTATTGCCAATGATGCTGAACATAAAAATACCATAAAGCGATCACATTCTTCATTGTACAGCTTCCCTTTGTTCTGGCCATATTGAATCTTCAATTCTAACCATGGATTCTTATAGCGATCCAACTTTTTCCCAATTGCTTTCATTATTTCATCTTTACGAGATATCCTTGCCTCTCCTCTTTCAATATTCTTGATTATTCTGTCATATTCTGAGGAGACCAAAAAGTAAAAAATTAGGTCAAATGTTGGTTTGTGCAAATATTGTCATGAACAAGTAAGACAGTAGCATGTTTTAGTTATTCAGATAGATATATTGACTACAAATTCACTACAAATGGATTAATATTTATCCAAAGAACAAAGAAATGGGTCCTGAGATAATACCACTCAGCTCTTTGTATCTTTCTTTAAAGACTTTAGCGTATCTTTCAACCTCCTCTTCTGTTTTCCCTTCCATCTCAGAAGATATATTTTTAATATCATTGCGCCCATACTTCTCGCATGCCCTGATGAATGTATTGAAGTCTCTCCTTGTCCATGTTGAGAAACCCTGAGATCAGGTGCAGATTAGAAAGGAATTCAAAGGAAATTAATCAATATCAACAACCAATTAACAGCCTCACCTCTTCTAACAACTGTTCCTTTTCTTCTTGTTCTTCCGCAGTCAAGGGATCCCCAAAATCTAAATCCAAATTACAACTATTACAATGAGCCACAATGATCTTGGCCATCAAAATTACATATATAAAATGAATGAATTACCTTCAGACTCGTCACCATCAATTGTATCTTTTGATTGATTTTTCTGATGGGTTTGCTGAACAAAACAGAAATAGGAAAGCAACTGAGAAATGCCTCATACATGAGATCAAGAATAATAACCATTCAAATATCAACAAGAGAACACACAGAAACAAGTTAAAACAATGTGATTCATAGTCTGAGGTGCTGCCAATGCAGCAAACTCAAAACTTGAGATTAACCTCCTATACGGAAGATGAATTCACTACATCTAAGGTGTTTTACGGAGGTCTGACACATTATGGTCTTTCATCCGGTAAGCCAATTTAGTATTCCTGAATTGAGTCAACCAAACGAGGCTATGCATGATACTAATAGAACATATATATATTTTCTGCATATAACATCATTTAAACTACTTTAGTATATATGTTTAACACAGAATTTTTTGTTTTAATTTTATTAAGGTCATAGAGTTTGATCTTTCTGGAAGATTCCAACGCTCCAGCTACAGTCACGACCTAAAGTATTAAGCATGAATATCATCACTTGTGTTTTCTTCGATATTAATGAATGCTTTGGCTTAATGACATTCCAAACTTCTCACAGTGGTGTATATCACCATTGAAAACATTATCATAGCCCAAATGAAGCTCCACTTCTTTCAAAAGAATAAAATGCAATACTCTTTGATCCACAGTACATTCCATATAATTTTAACACATTATTATGATGCACAAGTATAGTTAATTTGGCAAATCCACGGTCACGGGACCAACCAACATGGCCCCATACAAGATTTGCAATCAGTCTTGTCAAGGATAAAGGTTAGAGGAATTGTCTGGTTTGCTTGATGCTCCATGTTTCTCAAGCGATGATTCTCTAAAACTCATTTTTGCCTTCACGACTGTAGACCTAATGCAGAAACAACTACCATTTCCCCTTCTCCCCATTTTTGTTGATGTTATTTCTTCTAAGCAGACTTATTATCTGAATTTTTTTGATATCCTGGTATTGTTTGTCGAAGGAATTGTGCCTTTTTAAAACAGGAATGAAAACTAAAGTATAAAAACTACCATTTAGTAATGAAGATGATGAAATTGAAAGTGTTTCTATGGGAAACATACTTTGCAGCAGGGTAGTTTAGACGGGAATCCCATCAGTTTGTAGGAAAGAAAAGGCAGGCATTCCACATGTGATTATCTAGAAAAGGCAGTAAGGGCAACACAATTTGCCAAAATAATACTCAAATTTTTGTTTTAAAAAATTATAGAATTTTTCAATTTTACAAGAAAAGTTAGAAGCAGGCTAGTGACTCGTGTAGTAAACTAACAAGAAAGCAAGTTCTCCAGGAGAAACCCACCAACTGATGGCTACATAAAAAAATTGACAGACTGCATTTTTCAAGAAGATATAGATATGCCAGTACGCACCATGAGATACCGCACTTCTTTTTCATATAATTCATTCAGTCTTTGGGTATTAAAAAACTGGAAATCATGCCTGAAAACATAGAAATGATTATCCATTAATCATGTTTCTCAAAAACAGTCAAAATAAACTCAACTAATACTAATAATTCCACCACAAAACAGAACATAATTCATAATATCACCTAGTCCTGCAAACAGGAACTTACAAATGAGGCATGCGAGGAATGCGTGGTTCCTTTGGTTTTGCCGGGGCACCTTGACGCAATGCATTCTTGAAATAATCAGACTCAGAATAACTACACACAAGTGAAGAAAAAATAGTTTTAGAAAGATTTCATATGTTTTAGCAAGATTATAATAAATGCCCACATCAATTTGTACCCACTAATATAAACTTACTTGCGTTTCCGTTCCCTTCTGGGTGGTTCAATCCAATTATCACCAACAATCTTCTTAAAATCAGTCTTGTTTTCATCCTTTAATATAAGCATATTATTGCATTAGCAATTTCCATTTAGTAACTACTATTCAAAATACATGGCATGAGTCGAGAACTAATATATTAAAGACACCATTCTTACCTTTTCTTCGTCAAAATCATAAAATTCAGCATCTGCAACAAAAGGGTAAAATATAATAAAGCTGATGTTTATCTTTGACTACCACTGAAAATTTTTAAGAACATGTTCATACTGTCATCCATTTTAAATTTGATGGCATCTTCTGTAAACTTTTTCATCTTTGCATCGAGCTCAGCTGTTGCCTCTTCTCCTTTAGCAATGATCCGGTCAATATCTTCATCTGTTATTGTGCTGTCCTTGGAGCTAAAAACCATTTCAGCACCAAACCTCACCATTTGCAGCAATTCATCTTTATTAACAGCTGCATGAAAAGATTTTATAAATTCATAACTCGATCGGTATTGAGAAATCGTAAATACAAGGTTCTAAGCATTGAACAAATTATATATAGATGTTTTTCATGTTAAATGAGTACTCTTCTGTTCTGCCAATCTTCCTTGCTGAATAACTAACGCATCAAGAGCAAGCTTCTTATACGCCCTCTCAATGACTTTTTCCTCAATGGTATACTGCAGTTTTAAGGACAAAACATCAGTAAATTCGAGAGATTCCACATTAAAATAGTAGTCTTTAATGAGCTCCATCAATTAAAGATAAAACCTCAGTACAAAATCGGAACACTTGGACTTCTTTCTTCTGGCCAATTCTATGGGCACGGTCTTGTGCTTGCAAATCAACTTGTGGATTCCTAGGAATAGCAACTATACAGTGAGAAAAACATACTGCAACTGTTACAGATACTAAATGAACGGCGAAGGTAAAAAAGAAAAATACCAGTCACTGTCATAAAGAATGACAACATCTGCAGTGGCAAGATTAATTCCCAAACCTCCAGCTCTAGTTGAAAGCAAAAAAATGAACTTTTCACTTCCTGGCTGATTAAAGGCCTCAATTGAAGCATCACGATCATCCCCACCAGTGTTACCATCAATACGGCAGTACAGATATCCACGAAACATCAAGTAATCTTCCAAGATATCCAGCAGTCTGGTCATCTGCATTCCAGGCAATACAATCATTATTATTTCGCAGCAAGAGAAGATAAAAAGACCAACTACTGCAGCAAAGCAAAAGGGTGCCAAACTGCCAGGAGACGTAGTAACAACCCAAAAAAGTTATGCTAAGAAAGTTCAACACTGAACCTAAATATTTTATTTCGATTGTATCAACATGCAGTAATCCACAATTCATTCCTTTAGAAAGATATCAAAAAGAGACGAGCACCTGTGAAAATATAAGAACCCTTGAATCCCGCTCTTTAAGCTTGGGAAGCAATTTATCTAGCAGAACCATTTTGCCTGTGAAGATAAAGGTTGTTGGCCATAAGGCATATATAAGTAACAAGAGAGGGAACAACAAAGTTGCATAATATTGAATTTACCTGCATTTGTGATTAGATGATCTCCTGTAGTATATGGTGGGCCAGGTTCAGCACCTTGGAATAAATACGGATGATTACAACATTTTCTCAGCTGCATGGCAATGTTCAAAAGGCGCTTGCGTTCTCCACCAGCATTTACAACTTCCAAATCTTTCTGAAGCAAAGCACGATAGTATTGCTTCTGCATCTGGGACATTCCTACTTTAAGTATGGTTTCTTTCTTTGGAGGCAATCCCTTTTCAACATCAGATTTCAGTCTTCGTAGTAGAAAAGGACGAAGCACCTTCAAGTTAAGCAAAACAAAGCTGCCAAATCAGCTTAAAAGGTTTACAAATTCAGACGACTTGGGATGAATAAAAGGTTTACAAATTCACCTTATGAAGCTGTTGAACGACCTCCTGCTGGTCATTCTCACCAGAAATTTGGAACCATTCATCAAATGTTGCCGCGGAACTAAATATCTCCGGGAGTAAGAAATTAAGTAGAGACCAAAGCTCATGAAGATTGTTCTGCAAATTACAAGTGATGTTAAGAAGCACTTGCTCATTAAGGAAATATTATTAAAACATCTGCAGCAGTTGCAAAGTGCAGGAAGACTTGATTAACATTGAGATGACAGGTATGTGAAAAATAGAGAAGAATTTTCCCCAATACTATGGCACAAAGTAATGCAGATAAAATATGATGTATTTCCAATGAATATTGTAACAATTATTAGATCTATTTGACTGCACCAAATAAATTGCTCATCCAACTGTAAAATTGTTCTTAAACTTTAAAAAAAGTACAGAAGAAGCAGCGTAATTGCTGAAACTCCACCAACTAATATAAAGCCATACATGGAAAACAGAACTGTACATGAGGACTACATGAAAATTGCAAATTTACCAAGAAAGTGACAGAGTGGGTACATAAGTTCTCCTTGACCCGGCAAAGAAAGACCGACTGAAATGTCCCAAAAATCTTAATTCATTGAAGAATAGATAATCCATGAAGTAATGTATTAATTCCAATCATAAAGTCATTATAAATTATTTTTAGAAAAGTAAAAAAAATCACACCCAAGTGTATAACATTTTTTGTAGGAATACAAGTATACCTGAAGAGGTGTGCCAGTAATAAGCAGACGATAATTAGTACTGTATAGTCTCATCGTTTTGGAAAGGAGGGAATTCTCATTCTTTATCCGGTGGGCCTCATCAATAATTATATATCGCCAACTAAAGCGCCTTAATGCAGATTTCTCTTTGATGGCCATTTCAAAGCTAGTTACACAAACATCGAACTTCCCAGGGACTAATAAATTCTCTCGTATATGTTGCTGCAAAAGAAAAATAACAGGCCATCGGTCATAAAACATTCCACCATTAAGTAGTTAAAAAAATAGGTAGGGAAGCAAATTTAACTTACCCTTTCTTCAGGGTTTCCTAAAAACTTTATAGCACGCAAAACTGGACAGAAGCGTCGAATCTCATTCATCCAGTTTCCAAGAGTGGATTTGGGTGCAACAACCATGTGAGGTCCAGTAATTCCTCTGACCTCATGCAAATACCCCATGAGGGAGATGGTTTGCAATGTTTTACCTAGACCCTGTGCAATCATCAAGCAGAGAAAAAGTTGTAAAACCGAGATATAAATAAAATATATAATAGAACCATAAGAAAAACTAAATAAACTTTTTTTTAAAAAGATCAAAGAGTAAGTCACTGACACCATAAATTGTTAAATAATAAGGTTCAGAAACTACCATCTCATCAGCCAGGATCCCATTAATACCATTTTCGTATAACCGTATTAACCAATTTAATCCAGCAAGTTGATAGTCCCTCATCTTCCCTTGTATGCCTGCAAACGAAGAACAATAACAGAACCTTTTCATTTTTCTTTTCTTTTTGTGTGTGAATGTGGTTAGGTGAGTTGGTGTGTTAAGGGCACGATCGTTTCAAATTTTTCAATCACAGGAAAGGAAATGTAATTTCACAGCTGTTACCACTTACCAACTAGGAAACACTAATTAAACCAACATTCAATATGGCGCAAGTACAGATATATGTCAGGTACCAAGTTGGATTCGGTTTGGGTTTACGTATGAAATCCGAAAGTGTATTTCAACTCAAAAGTTTTAGCTAATAGCAAGATACCTGTTTGGATTTGATATATATGGATTTGATATATAGGCCATAGGTAGATAATTGAACCATTCTCCAATGCCTCTCATCTCATGTCCAGGGACACTAATCTTCTCTGTTAATCCATGTAACAACAATAACCCATTACTACAGATTTTAATCATGATCATCGTCTCAACCTTCATCCCAAAATAAATTAGGGTCGGTTTCATGTACTCAATGAAAGAATGTCGGATCATGATCACGACGTATCATGTTGTCGGATACTCTTTTTCCACGAATTACGATCAAAAGCTCTCTTTTGTCAAACCAAGATCTTTCATATCCATTCTTATCACTTTCATCCATGTTTTCTTCGCTCTACATCTATTTCTCTTGATCTCAAAATTTATATGTTGTCTTTCTAACAGGCACATCAATGTCATCGATGTATATAGCCAAACCATCTCAAGTGATGTTCTCTTATCTTATCCTCTATAGAAACCACAACTACCTTTGCTCAGATATTATCATTTCTTAACTTATCTTTTCTAGTGTTTCCACGCATCCACTGTAACATTCGTATCGATGGTACACCCAAACACTGTTCATTCTTCTTATTGATAACCCAACATTCTGTATCATATAACAAAGTTAGTCTAATTGCCATCCTATAAAATTAACACATTAACCGTAATGGTACCTTTCGATCGCACAATACTCATGTTGCTACTCTTCACTTCAACCATCATACTTTAATTAAATGATCATCATCTTTAATATATGCATCCTCTTGGATAACAGACCCAACATACTTAAAGCACTTATTAATATACTCTCACAGCCCAGCTTTATCACATTATGATCTTCATGTCTTACTCTACTAAACTTACATTTCAAATACTTGATCTTGTTCCTTTTAAGTCTGAAATATTAAGTCTTTAATATCTGCCTCCACAAATCTAAATTTGCATTAACACTATTTTTGCTCTCATCATCAAAATAATGTTATCTGTAAATAACGTATGTCAAGATACATCATCTTAAATATGCCTAATGAGCTAATGCATCACTATAGCAAAGAGAATGTGACTCAAGACCGAACCTTGATGTTTTCATGAAATAAAAATATTTTAACTCTCAATTATAGTCTATAATAACTATTCTAATTTTTGATAATTTTCCTATATTTTATCAAATTTTGCTGTACTTAAACCTCAAACTCATTAACCCGCAACACACAGTAAACCATTTTATTAAAACCCTAACCCGGCCTATGTACACCTCTTAACTACTTTACAAAACCCTATATTTTTCTCATTTCATTTCTTCTCTCCCCTCATCCGATCGCGGCACCCGCCCTATTCTCCACAATCCAAGTCGATCGCCCCTAACACAATGGAGTTCGCCTCATTGGTGCGTAACCGATGGTGACTCCTCTCATCAACGTTCATCAGCCCATCTACCTCCTTGATTCCTCCTTTAATTCCATGATCTCCCACTCTTATCTCCTCCACCATAACCTCTTCTATCTTTATCTATATAATCCAAAACACTAACCCTAAAGGCTACAAATCCTTCGATCTCTCTCTCTAGCATAGTTCTTTACCCCTTTGCTCCAATCTCACTCTTCGTTCGATTCAAGTAGCGGCAACCACAATTCAGCGAAACACTAAAACGACGGCAATTTCTTCATCTTCCACCATTATTCTATGGTGACAAGTAGGTTCCATTGATTTATTTTGCGGCCTCGAGAAGCTCGGCACATTGCTAAGATAGATGTGATTTTGGAATCTTTGGGATTGTTTTATCTGTGCGTACGGGTATATGTATTTGCTTGCTAATTTATGTGTATTGTTTCTTTGGCTTACTGATGGGGTTTGGTTGGATTTTGGGGGTTGTTCTACCCATGTGCTTTTTGTTTGGTGATCAGCATGATACTTGGACTGTTTTGCCCCTTATGCTTGCTGATTGTGGATTCTATTGGGCCGTTCTCACCCATTGTTCAGGTTTTCCCGTTCTCAACGGGGTTACGGTCTTGCTAGAGGGCCGTTTTTACCATCTGTTTGTGTCCATACACCTTGCAATGTTCTATTTTGGCTTTTGGATGAGTTCTACAGTGTCTGTCCTCTTGTCCTGGTTGTGTCCTGTCAAGGCCTTTAACTATGTCAAGGCCTTTAACTATCTGAATATGCACTCCACGACCTTGGTCCCTTGATTGTTACTGCCACGACCTTCTAGCCCCTAGCTGAGGGTTCTTAGCTATTGTTTGTATTGAACAGTGGTTTTCGATGGTTGGATGTACCATGTCATGGTCATTTTAACCCCTATTTATATTGATAATATACGATGAATGTTGCTTTACTATACTATTAATATTCTTGTTTATTTTGTTAAAGGATAAGCTCAAAGTTTTGACCTCAATACAAATCTTAGGGTTAATTTTAAAATATAATGGGATTTTACCCTGGATGGTTTCGGCTTAAAACCGCATTTGGGATATCAAACTGTTGGGATATGATGGACACATAAATAATTTAAATTGTTAAATCTAACTTTTAAGGTCTAACCCCTTGTAGCTTTGATTTAGGCCATGTAAGTATTGACAATCGATTATGTTGGTTATATTAATGATATGATTATGTTTATGTTGTTTACTATGGTTGCTTGCCCCAGTTATACATGTGAGCTTAGTATGTTATTGATTCAATGTTCCTTAAATGCATAGGCTCAATCATATCTATATCTATGAGGATCATTATATGTTATCTACAGTGTATGACATTGAGACTATGTCTAACCTTTCTACGATATGCACCCGTATTTCATAGTCATGCTATCAAACTTGATCATTCTTTAAATAAATGAATTTAATGACAATGTAAATAATGTGCTACTGTACTATGCTTCATCATGCCCTTAGTGTTCTTTCCATACCCATATTCTTGCATAGAATATTTACTAGATTTGTCACATGATTTTACACTATACATGTCCACTACTGATTACATTCACTACTCATGATAGTGACTCATGATCACTATAACTGATCACATGCTCATGATACTGTATCTAACACTATTCTCGATTATTATACTTGATTACATGATAGACACATGCATAATGTAATAGACACTGCATTATTACATAGCACTTAGGGATGAAAAATTTATTGTCTCAGAAGATGCGAGAGCGACAAGGGTCTTTATAGTATCCATCCATGTTTTCCGCCTTCCATCAACGAACGTGGAGATATATTACTATATCTGTCTTTCCACTATCCAACAATGAAAGTGGGGTTACGCTATTGTTTCTGTATTATCCACTTTCCAGTAATAGAAACAAGGTTATTTCCTATTGGCACCTTTCGATACGCAATAACTCGTAATCCTGATTATACCCAAATGCATATCGGACCTTCAAACATGATCACAACATTATCTTTAGTTTACTTGACTCAGCCATCCATATTCTATCTAGTCATCCATCATCTATCTATTGATTACCATCTATCAATGTTCATATTTTATGCTATTATTTATATTGCAATGTTACATTCTGTATGCTTATCATATTCATACTGTTAATTTTACCATGCATTTTAATACCGTGTCTTATCTGCGTAACCTACACAAGCATATCTTGATGACGTGTATTCTTTTTAGTTTTGTTTTGTTTCTTGGAATCAAGCTTCCTATTCAAGATAGTCCTTAATATGTAAGTTTCTTACACTAGCCTATTTCCTTTCCTTCGCATCATTACATCATGTTTTATACTTGTCAGTCTTTTTCATGTCTCTGTATTTGCCATGCGTGATACCTTTCCTATTAACTTTATATGTCATCATTCTAGGTGCTCATTATTAGTTAAAAGTAGAAGAACCTTCAATTTATTATAAACACGATATGCATTTAGGTTGAAAGGGGACATCTCAATTAGGCTTAAATACATATGGACTTGTCACACTACCGTGTATCTCAGTATACTGCAAAGCGGAGCATGCCAATCTCTCTAGCTTATTTTCTCTAACTATGGCCTACTATCCTTCTCCCTATGCCTAGTGCTGACATCACCATCAGTAATTTTGATACCTAGGCTAGTATATGCTTTGGTTGGGGGATGTTTCCTAGTTGGACGATGATTATGGGGATTCATAGAGTAGATTAGCTTATCTGGCACCCAGATGCTAATAATGACCAGGTAGAACCTTGGCAGTCATTTGTCAAGTTGAATTTCACCAACATTACATGAGTATACCCTTTATCAATGTATTCAATCTCTTGGTAGACAAGAGTCCCTACCACCCTCAACCCAAAAAAATCCCCCTCAATTCACCGTAGTATATAACTTTCACACCCACATCCATGCCCATATGTAAATTTTGTTTCTTCTCATTCTGCCGGCATCAATTAACTCTCACATAATGCTAAGCACTTGTTATTTTTTGACCACTAAATTGTGTTTCATGCACTTCACTTATTCATGCAATAGATCCTTCAGGATTACCATTGTTAAAAATAATAACTGCAAGGCAAATATGCACATAAAAGGCACAATTTTTGAAATCTTCTTCTTCCATACCCCGACAGTTGGTTATTACATTTCTCCAAATTGATACATCTAACAGTATTGGCATGAGAAAATCAGAATGCTGTTCACTTTATGATATCTCATAAATCATATTCAAGAATCATTTTCTTCTTCAAGGCCACTCAAAAACTGCCTTATTCACCTCTCTTCTCAATCTCCACTTTCCAAATCCAACTTCAGGTATTATATTTTTTATTAGCAAGGGGAATCACAGATCAGCATCCTGATACGAACCGACCGACCAACAATGATAAAGACACTATTTTAAGTGGAAAAATGGAAAATAGAGAATAAAATTAACGAAGAACAATAGAACAAGATAGATGAGTCTCGTTAAGAGAGGAGACTCGCTCTCCAAGCTTTAAATGAACGGAATATAGCCTAAGAACGGTTAATGGTGACGCCTAGATTGTTCTTCACAATATTAAGCATAAAAAGACAAAAGACGGCTAGCCCTAATTATAAAAAGAGAGTAAAACTCCAGATCTGAAGTAATAGACTAAAACGCCATTCATAGGCAAATGTGAGCGATATACTCCCTCATGGGTTAAGCTGCTTCCTCCTCTTGAAGTAAGTCACAACCCGGCCCCCTTGGTCCGTGCGCTCCGTCCCATGGCCCGTAGGTGTGATTGCATCCGCATCAATACTCTCCCGTAGAAGAGCCACCTTGTCCTCAAGGTGGAAATCAGGGAATTGCTGATGTATCATGTCTGCATCCTCCTATGTAGCATCGCAGTCCGGCAATCCCTGCTAATGTATCAACACCTCCCGCCGTCGTCCCAGTACATGACAAACAGCCCTCACGTCCAACGGCTCCAGCAGCACCTCCATGTCATCTGTAAGTGTGTGAGTGTAGTGTAGGCATCGATGTCTGCTCTCCAATGGCCCGTCGTAGTTGTGACACGTGAAAAAGGGGGTGAATTGAAGATGATGGAATCAGCTTTAGCCTATAAGCTACCACCCCTATCTTGGCCTCCACCTCAAATGGCCCATAGTACCGAGCCGCCAGCTTCTCGTTTCTCTTGTGGGCTAAGGACTTCTGGCGATATGGACATAGTTTTAGGTATACCTTATCCCCCACCTGAAAGTGCACGTCATGACGATGACCATCTGCCTTAGCTTTCATCACCTGCTGTGCCCTCGTCAAATGCTTCTTGAGTTCTTCCAATATACTGTCCCGCTCCTCCATATAATCCTCCACCTGTGACACCGTGGTCTCGTGGTGCCCATAATGAACCAACTGAGGTGGGTCTCTCCTATATAAGATCCGAAAGGGTGTTGTACCGGCGGGTGAGTGATAAGAGGTATTGTACCAATACTCGACCCACGCTAGCCATCTGTACCAGTGTCGGGGGTCTCCGAGGCAAAACACCGAAGATATGTCTCAATTCTCCTGTTCACCACCTCTGTCTGCCCATCCGATTGTGGGTGGTAGGATGTGCTCCTCTTCAAGACTATGCCCTGCACCCTGAACAGCTCCTTCCAGAATCCACTCATGGAGACCTTGTTTCTGTCGGACACAATCGCCTCGGAAAAACCATGCAACCTGACAATCTCCTTCATGAACGCTGCCGCTACTGATACTGACGGGTAAGGATGCTTCTATGGAATGAAACGGGCATACTTACTCAAGCGGTCTACCACTACAAAAATCACAGTGAATCCCTCGATCGTGGTAGGCCGTCGATGAAGTCTATCGTCACCTCCTTCCAGACTATCTCTGGTAATGCCAATGGCTGTAATTAACCCCGCAGACGCCATCGCCATGTACTATTGCCTCTGGCAAATATCACATGCAGCCACCATCCGCGTGATATCCCTATGCATCTCGGACCAATAGATCTCCCTAGCCATCCGCATATAGGTCTGCTGCACCCCCGAATGTCCCCCTACAGTTGATCCATGGAACTCCTGGAAAAGCACTGGTATAAACGCCGATGACTGGGGCAAAGCTAACCTCCTGTAATAGAGCAACCGATGTCCCTGCAACGTATACCCAGCTGGCCCTGCATCCCCACTCTGCAGTGTCTCCCAAATGCGCCTCAAATCTGGGTACGACTCCGTCTCCTGCAACATCGGCCCCCGATCCAACCACATAGGTAAAGATAGAGTCTGCAGCTGTGCCTCCCCCTCTCGTCGAGACAGTGCATCCGCTGCCTTATTCTCCAAACCCGGCTTATACTCTATATCGAAGCGGTATCCTACGAGCTTAGAGAGCCATCTCTAGTGCTCATCCGTCACTAATCTCTGCTCCAATAGGTACGTCAGGCTGTGCTGATCTGTCCGCACCACAAAGTGTCTCCCCAATAAATATGGCGGCCATTCTGAATTGATAGTACAATAGCCATAAGCTCCATCTCATGAACGGATTTCAATCGTGCTTTGGCAGATAGCACCTGACTGAAATAGGCTATATGTCTCCCCTCTTGCATCAATACCCCCCTAATCCATAACCTGAAGCATCCGTCTCCACCACAAAAGGTACATTGAAATCAGGTAATGCCAGAACTGGAGCGATCGACATCGCTACCTTCAGCGCCTCAAAAGCCTAAGTCGTTGCTTCCCCCCATCGGAACCCGTCCTTCAACTGTTCTGTCAGAGGCCAAGCAATGGTGCAATACCCATTAACAAATTTTCTGTAATACCCGGCTAAGCCCAAAAATCCTCGAAGCGCCCTCCGTGACGTCGGTGGAGGCCAGTCCAACATTGCTGCCACCTTCGATCTATCTGTTGCTACCCTTGCTCCTGATACTATATGTCCCAGATACTCAATCTGACTCTGCCCGAACATACACTTCTTCCGATTTGCGTGCAGCTAATGTGTCTGTAACTCCCTGAAAACCAGCTCCAAGTGACTCACTACTCACTCATCGATCTGTTGTAGATCAAAATGTCGTCAAAGAAGACCAAGATGAACCTCCTCAAGTAGGACAGGAAAACCTTGTTCATCAAGGCCTGAAAGGTCGACGATGCATTTGTTAAGCCGAACAGCATGACAAGAAATTCATAATGTCCCATGTGGGTACGAAATGCCGTCTTCAGCATATCCTCCTGCCTCATCAGAATCTGATGGTACCCCGACTTCAAATCAACCTTCGAAAATACCATCACCCCATGGAGCTCATCCAGCAACTTATCTATGACTGGAATAGGGAACCTATCGGGTACAGTTTCCTTATTGAAGGCCATGTAGTCAGCGCAAAACCGTCAACTCCCATCCTTTTTTCTTCACCATCACTGGCCTAGAAAAAAGGCTCACGCTGGGCTGGATCACCCCGACATGTAGCATCTCCGTACCATCCACTCTATCTCGTCCTTCTTCACATGCAGATATCTATATGGTCGCACACTCACCGACGCCGCGCCCTCTCGCAAAACTATCACGTGCTCATGGTCTCGTGGCAGAGGAAGTCTGGGCGGCATCTGAAAAACCTCCTGAAACTGCTCCAATACCTGCCTCACGTCCGTCAGGGTCTCCTCAGCATGCCCCTCTCCCTCAGCTGTCATCCCCTGAAACTCCACCAAGTACCCATCGCATGTCATCTGCAGTGCCTGTGTCATAGCTTTGAATGCCACTACGGAAAAACAAAGGCTGGGATCCCCCCTCAGTACTACGGTGTGATCCCCCTCCTGGAACTCCATCCTGAGCTGCTTCCAGTTCACCTTGACCTCGCCCAAACTCTTTAGCCACTGCACCCCCAATGTCACGTCGACATTCCCCAAATCCAGGGGTAAGAAATCATCCACTATTTGCACCCCTGCAAGGTCAAACATAACCCATTGCACATCCCCATGCCCTCCTCCATCTTCCTGGTCCCTAGAAGCATCGTAAACTTCTCCATGGTGCTGAGCTGCAACCCATGGTGCTCCACTATCTGACGGGATATGAAATTGTGGATGGCCACACTGTCAATGAGCATTGTCACCCCTGCATTAGCAAACCTCCCTGATAACTTCATGATGTGGTTTGGAGTAAACCCGACCACAGAGTTCAAGGACACCTCCGCCAAGTGCGGGTGTTCCTCCTCTGCCGCAGCCTCTGGCACCTCCTCCTCAAAGTACCCCTCGTCGGGAACTATAGCGATCTGCAACTTCTTGCTCGCACACCTGTGGCCTGGGGAGAACTTCTCATCGCATCGAAAACACAAGCCATTAGCGCATCTCTCTCACATCTCCGCCTCCGTCATTCGCCTACCGAATCCCACCGTACGGTCTCCCCCTGACTTCTCCCCTCTAGTGTCGTGGGCCCCTGTAGTCATCTTCTGTGCCACTGGTGGCAGCTGGTTACGTGGGTTCTAGCCCCAACGTACCTTTAATCCTCCTCTCCTCTGTCTCTTCTCCTCCGCCTTCTGCGCTAGGCGAATAAGGTCCTCCAAGTCCTTGAGACTCTACATCCTCAGCTCAGCTCGTATAGTTGACTTCAGCCCCCTCATAAAGTTGCCCACCAAGACCTCTTCTGAGACCCCATTCACCCTACCAAAAAACTCTCAAACTTCTCAATGAAATCCATCACAGTCCCCTCCTGTCTAAGAGTCGATAACTGCACGTAGAAATCCCCACCCGGTGTCCCTGGAAACGGTCAAGCAGGTATGCCACCAACTCCTCCCAGGTCGAAAAAGTGTGTTGTGCTATCTGCCAACGATACCACGCCAAGGCCTTTCCCTTAAAATACATGCCGATAGCTTGCATGACCTCCTCCTTCGTCAACCCCATCACCTGAAAGTACCTCTCTACTCGATAGATCTAACCGTCGGGGTTTGTGCCGTCAAACACCGGCATTTTCAGCTTCTTCAACCTCCGATCTGCATTGATATTTCCCACTGCGCCTCCTTCAAACTCCCTCTCCTGAGGTGAAGACCCACGACCTGGTCGTCCTCCACCAGACCGCCTCCACCAGCCGTAGTTGGGCCTCCATCTTCATCTGCTACTCCTCATCAAGCCACTTAGACCTTTCAAACCCATCTGGATGATAGTAGTGCCCTGGAAAGCCTGCAAAAGCCTCCCGTGGGTCCCCAAAAGGACCATCCCCCTTGTGACAGCCGCACGCCCAACGGAAGAACCCGACGGGCCCTCCCTTAGCTTTACTGACCCCTGGGAGTGGTCCCAGGGGTTCGTCGCCCATGTGCGACCCCAGTTGGGTTCGCCCCGCTCGTGCGACCCACGGGAGGGGCCGTCTGCTGAGTATTGATTCCCCTAATTTGGTTTTGATGATGAACAAACATAAATATCGGGTACTAATTCTCCTTGAGCACAGTTATGGATATCGTCATCAAATTACTTTGTAGATCTCAAGCGACGTCCCAAGACTTCTTTAGAGCGCGTGATCGTTGTGCATGAAGCTTCGTTGAAGCTCAAGGAGTTATTAATGAAGGGATTCAGATTCTTCATGTTGAAGCTTTTGAAGACGGTTTGTCATGTTTATTTTTATTGTCTTCTAGCTTCGTCTCATAGAATGTTAAGCCTTGAGTAGTACTTGCCTAGTGATCCTCATATCTATTCTATCTTATCTCTAGAATTGCCTTAGAAGCCATTAGAAAGTATTTCGTAGCTTATTGCATCTTCCATGGCTTTTGTGCATCTCGCACGGGAGGGGCCAATTAATTCAATCGGTTAGAATTGAAATACGATCAATTCTTCATATTGAAGCTTTTGAAGACGGTTTGTCATGTTTATTTTTATTGTCTTCTAGCTTCGTCTCATAGAATGTTAAGCCTTGAGTAGTACTTGCCTAGTGATCCTCATATCTATTCTATCTTATCTCTAGGATTGCCTTAGAAGCCATTAGAAAGTATTCCGTAGCTTATCGCCTCTTCTCATGGCTTTGTGTGCATCTTAGTTGGTTCAAGTAGAAGAACCAACCGACTAGATGACAATCTAATCGGTTGGAAATTCTTCTTGAACCGACTAGTCATCCTTGTGAACTTTAGCCTAGTTACTGTTGACAAATTAGTCGGTCCAAGAAGGCTCACCGACCGACTAGTTTTTAAACTAGTCAGTTGATGTTTCTTCTTAGACCGATTAGTTTTCCCCTTTTATTTCACGCATTTCTCTGTCAACCATCTAGTCGGTCCAAGAAGGTTCACCGACCGACTAGTTCTCAAACTAATCGGTCAGTGATCCTTCTTAGACCGATTAAGCTGCTTTAATTTTCCAGCCGTTGGAGATTTTATTTCTGCGATTTTTCGTGATCTGTTTTGATTCTTTCCATATGTGTTTGATTCGTTTCAAACATGGAAATTTGTCTAATATCAGAGGGATTTCAGATCTGAGATTAATTCAATCGGTTATCAATTTCGAAGCTCTCTCTCTCTCTCACGAAAATCTCTCGCTCTCTCTTTTGTGACCGAATTTCTCCAAAGAGATTTTCAGCTCTTGAGCTTCGTGTGATCATTCTTCTATAGAATTGAAATACGATCAAGATCTTCATCCTAGCCGTCTTCAATTGCTCATCTCGTTGTTGCTAGGGTTGCAATCGTCTTTCGTGAACTTTTCTCCATCCTCCTTCCTTGCCCTAAATCCGTAAGTATTTCTCAAGGTATATGATTTTGTGCTAAGTGTTTTATATTTCATTAAATCTATTATTTGAGTTTATCTCTCGGTTTGTGAGAGAAGTTCGTGATCCCGGTTTGTGGGAGTCACGATTCAACTGTTGTATTGTTTGATCTTGTAGTAGTTTCTACAAGAAGTTTCTTAGTGAAAACTTGAGTTAGTGGATTCTAACTCAAGTAACCGGAAGGGATCCGGGTTTCTGGGACGTAGGTTCACCGGGAACAAGTCGGGGAGACTTGAGTGGATCCGAACCCATTACATTGTCTGTTTGTGTTGTGATTCTCTTGTTGTTCTTATTTATTCCGCATAGTTGTTTGTGATTGCACAATAATTAGGAATTATACTCTTGATTATTTTAAAGTACTATTCACCCCCTCTAGTACTTGTGCAGTAGCTTCCAGGGCATTACACCGCCTGCCCCTCCCAAGCTTTCGTCGGCCCCTGGGAGAGGTCCCAGGGGCTCGTCACCCATGGCGACCCCAAGGAGGGTTCGCCCTGCCTGTGCGGCCCTCAGGAGGGGCCGCCTACCCCTCCCACGCCTTCGCCGGCCCCTGGGAGAGGTCCCAGGGGCTCTCCGCCTTCGAGCGACCCCAAGGGAGTTCGTCGCCCCCCCCCCCCCGTCGGCCCCCAAAAGGGGTCGTCGCCTCCCTGGGGGGTTCGCCGCATCAAACCAAACCCCCTGGAGGTTCGCTGTTCTTCTTTCGGCCTCCTGGGGGGTTGAGGACCCCGATCCGCCCACCAGAACAGCTATCGGACCAGATCCACTGAAGATGGTGGTCGCCTTGGCTTCTAGGGCTTTTTGTCGCTGAGTTGCTACCTCCGATTCTTCGATAAATTCCTTCCCGGCTTCGCCTTGTGGTTTCTCCCCCTTTTCCTTGTCAACAATTAGGGTTTGGATCAAAAGAGCAATATTCGCCTCCATAGTATTCAGTTTGTTTTGGTGATCTTCTTGAGTTTGTGCATGATCCTTGAACCCCGTGGTGATTCGATCGTTCATTATCTCCATCGCTCTGTGAATCTACTCGCACAAGCCTTGAAATCTTCTCGTCGATTTCCTTGGATCTTGTTGAGGTCGTCATCGGATCTCACCACTCTGATACCAATTTGATACGAACCGACCAACCAATAATGATAAAGAAAATATTTTTAAGTGGAAAAATGGAAAATAGTGGATAAAATTAACGAAGAACAATAAAACAAGATAGATGAGTCTCGTTAGGAGAGTAGACTCGCTCTCCAAGGCTTAAAGGAACGGAATAAAGCCTAAGAACCGTCAATGGTGATGCCTAGATTGTTCTTCACAATATTAAGCATAAAAAGTCAAAAGACGGCTAGCCCTAATTATAAAAAGAGAGTAAAACTCCAGATCTGAAGTAATAAACTAAAACGCCCTCCGTATGTAAATGTAAGCGATATATTCCCTCATGGGTTGAGCCACTTCCTCCTCCTGAAGTAAGTCACGACCCGGCCCGCCTCTTGGTCCGTGCGCTCCGTCCCATGGCCCGTAGGTGCGGTTGCATCCGCATCACATCCATTACAACACTCGGAACATAACAATGAAAACGAATATGAATTGCTTAATCAACATTACATCAGAATCATAGCACAATTAAAAAAGTTTATGTAGCACTCAATGCGTAAGAAAACTCTTGCTGGATCAAAATACTCTTTGACCCTGCTGCATGAATGTGTATTAACTCTAACAAGCATAATCCTGACCCAATAGTTCTCAATTTTGAAATATGTAAGCGGTGCAAAGCCGGTGTAGCATACACAAACAAGGTGAACCAATCAACAAATAGCATTTCAGAGTGGTACTTACAAGATGGTTGAGACAATAGACGAGTGCCACCAGCACCAACTAAACCATCCTCTTCCTCCTTGAGGCATTCTTCATCTTCTTCCTCCTCTGTCAGTTTCGATGCGTGACGACCCCTATAAAAGTTGTCCAAGGAATTTAGTATGCATGCCATCATTTATACAAAATTACCTACAAAATAGCATGTAACCATTAAATTTTAAAAAAATAAGTTGGCAACAAAAAAATAATCATAATCAGAAACGACCAACGACACCATCAATAAAAACTCAAAAATATAGATATTGATCATTTGATCTGATTATACGAATCATACACCGTATTTGGCAGATTGGCCTTATAATTTCCGGGTGACTGGAAAATGGTAAGCATGGAAAAATGATTAGCATCTATGGAGCATATGTAAACTCATTCGTGGAATTTGTACTGATGTATCAACACACAAATACACTCAGCTCATTCAATTAGTACCTTCCTTTAGGCTTCTTATCTGAAGCAGACTGATTTCCTTTAGCAAAATGAGCAAATATCTCAGTTTGTTGAAGTAGATACTTCAATCTCCCCTTGCCTTTGTTGTTCTGATGATACATCAGCTGTCAGTTTGTATTGCAAGTGGATGGTAAAATACAATAATCAAACATAAAGGGAAGTATGAATAATGCAATAAACTATCGTTTAGTTAACATATGCATTTGTATGGTTTTAGGCTTTGCAATTAATAATTTAATAGATGTGATTTGTTGACAATATTCACAAACCATGTCTGCATCAATGGCAGCATTTTGGGCAGCCAGTATATCTCGAATCTTCTTTTTCTTCATTCTTTCCATTTCTTTAAGCCTGTACCTTTCCCGCTTTCCAATATCATTATTAGAAAGACCCTCAGCCTGCAAGTAATAATGCAAATAAAAATCAATCTCCAAAGATTGCTCATATAAAGTAGTCTATAACTATCAGTAAACTAAATCTCAAATTTTCCAATTATCAAAAAAATTGCAAAGGTAATCACCGCTCAATGCTTCTCGCATCAAAAATGGGGTAAAGCAAAGGAAACTTGAGAAAACCCCACAAAAAATTTCTACAATCAGTTGTCAACAGGACCAGGATGTTTCCCTCTACCAATGGTACCAAATTCCTGGCAAATGCAACTAAAAGCATGTGATGCCATTCAACTATGAAGTATAAGCGAAATAGATAAGAGAATCAAATTCCTAATTCACCGTACAACCCTGGAAGAATCATCACCGAAACATAAATTTTGGAAAAAGCGATACCGAAACCTAAAACCTTGCTAGGGATCAATGTGTTTCCTCCGTGAGGGTTATTCTAACGCTAAATTTATGAGTTACCAATGAATCTCGAATCTCGGTTCACATGATAATGTGAAATAGTTAACCAAACGAATAGTGTTAAGCACATTGAAATATGACGTGTTTATTTTTAATGCATGAAAATATTTCAAATAGCATTCATACTCGATGCACTTAGTTATTTATTAAAACTTGAATCTGCATGTTCTATAAGAACTAAATTATTGTTTCCATATGTTATGTATGCTTTTCCTTATGCAAACTATTCAGCTTGATCCCATCAACTTGTCAAGTTTTGAGATCACCCCAAATTATTTTTCAATGATTGACAGATTGCATTTGGGTCATTATTCATCAGCTGCACGAAAGAAACTCTAAGTTACTTGATCTCATTTGAGTATAAACATGATTTGATATATTTGTGTATTTTATATAATTTTTAATGTGGAAGGCTGAGAACATAATATTCGAGTATTGAATTATTTTTTACCGTGTGGAGAAAAATATTGGTTATTTTGGACAACATAGTTTAAAATTGTTATATTTGTTTGGATTTCAAGCATAATCAAGTATAAATCCTGCATTATACAAATGTCGATTTTGGTGCCCTTACAATTACACACATCAGTAGATCAATAAATGAAGCATAAAACCCAAAAAGGTGTCCAAAATAAACTTTGTTTTTTGTTTCTCTTCATCGTTGTGTCCTCTTATATTACTGCATTCTCTTTAAACACATACAATAGAACCAAGGACAATGTATCTCTCCCTTGGTCTCACTTCTGCACTGTTAATTTTATAAGGAAATGACTTCTACAAGCACTTGCTTCATTGCCTCCATACTATCAGAAGAAAGTGTGAGAACAATAGCTACATAAACTGTTTCATCCGCTGAAACTCGGTTAGGAAAGAAACAAAATAATTAACACTTTCCTCCCACCACTTCTTTACATAAAGCTTGACCTACTCACATTCGTAAGTGTGTCATGAAGAAATCAACATACATTAGACCCTAGATATCTGTAAAGCATGAAACCAAGACAAAACAATCTCTACCAAAACCTCCTCAAATTAATTATAGCAGTATATATTTCTTTGTAAAGATTTTTCTTTTGTTTTGACAGCTTAGCAAACCCATGCCACCTAAGAGAAGCTCACAACAACAATTCAACCAGAAAGGAAACAGCGGTACCCAACACTTACAAATATGCATTTGATAATGCATCTAAGACCAAAGCACAAAGTCATCCATCTAAATAATTCATTAGTAATCAATATTCAATTCGATGAACTGCTAAATCATTGAGCCATAACCAGTATAATTCTATCTACAACCCTTCAAGAAAATGAACCCTTTTACATACACAAATGTACGGCACACTAGAAATAACCCATGCACATAGTGCATGGGCACCCAAAAATCCCCCTCACACCATCAGAACGCGGCCCCCATATGAGTGTTTTCCTAGATGTAGAACCCAAAGGACAGGATGGGTGTCTGCGTAGTTTTTGTCCAGGGTGCAGAGGGATTTTTTTGGGGGGGAGGGGTGTAGTGGAGCCGGATTTTTTTTGGGGGGGAGTGGTGGGCTCCACTGGTCACCACCCTACCCACCACTTTGTCCTAGCTAGCTTCTTCCCATGTATGAACTCCATCTAATGTAATATAGATGTACAATAGAGGGAGATAACCCACACTTCCCCCTCCTTTTAGCAACGCTCGTCAAAGCACGCAAAATCAGCTCAAACCTGTTGGCCCAATTTCATCCATATCCTCTCACTCCCTTCCACCTCCTTCCTTTCATGATCTCTATATAATGTCTCTATCTCCATATTTTTAAATGCAAACCCTCTCCTTTGTTGCAATATAGAAATAACACGTGCACATAGTGCACGGGGACCCAAGAAAAAACCCACACACCGGATGCGGGCTCCGTGTGCAGCTGAAAAGGAGATAGAAGTGTGGATGTGTGGGTACTAGGGGTAAAAGGAGGAAAATCAAGGGTTAAAATACAAAACTTGTGGGAGGCAAAGAGGAAAAAGACCAATGGCAAACCCGTACATATGGAAAGAGTGAAGCTTTTTTGGGGAGCTCCTTGGGTTCATGAAAGAGCAATGGAAAACATTTAAATAGTGGGCCTTGTGGGTGTTTTCCTTTGGTGGTGGGTGGTCCATTAACTCACTTCAATCAAACCCATTAACTCAACCACATCTTCATGCAACCAACATCACACCCATAGTCACACCCACCCAGCGGGCGGCCCCCAAAACCACATCCCAACCCTCCATCCCCTGGCTAAGGTGGCCAAATCCTGGCCACCACTCTAGCAACCCTTTTGTCCTAGTCAGCTTGTCCTAATCAGCAAATTCCTTCCTCAAATATATAAAGGATGTAGCAAAATGCTGCCTAGTTCGGATTCAAAGAAGACAAAAGGGAAATTGATAACTATAAGGAATCTAATTTTTTTAGTCTGTCATCCATTAACTCATACAAGTGCAACATTGGCGGTTCATTAATGCTAGATTTGCGCATTTCCTTCAGAAACCATTGTTGATAAACTGGCAATCAGATCTACCAAAAGCAAATAAAACAAAGTAGTTCAAAACATATTAATAAATCCTAAAATTTCATATACAATGAAAGCCAAGTACACCACCCATGGCAGTTCAAACTAATCATGATCTACAGGTTTGGTTTTTCAACTTATGATAACATCATTTCCTAGATGTTGTTGTCTTTGTGCTTTGATACTGAAAAGACCATATAAAAGCATACACCATCTTTAAAATTAGTTGGAATTGCATAAACCCCGGAAATGACTAAACCACTAAAGGAAACCACACGAGCAAAATTATGAAAGGAACCCATATGATCAACTTATATCCGTTTAACACACACTCTTTGCCTTCAAAAACTACATGAAATATCAAATCGCTTTTAACAATGCAATTAAAATGAACAAAAAAACCTTAGAAATCCAAATCAAGCACCACTCTTACCTCTCTACTATGCATGAAACCATTAAAAATCCCTGAAATATGATACTAAACTTCATTCCCATATCTCAAGGTTATAGTAAATTATTTCCGTATCAAACCCCCTTGTTGGATAAAATTTTCTGATAAACACTAGTTTAAGATCCCTTCGTAACCATTCATTTTCTAATAAACTAGAAATTTGACAAAATAAAAACAGTTAAATGCACATCAAAACCCTAGAAACCAAAAATCCTCACCTCCTCGTCCTCCTCCTCCTCGCTCTTGGCCTCGCCGACGGCGACGTCGTCCTCGGTGGACTGCTCCTCGTCGTCATCCTCCGCCGCAGTCTTGGCGACGGCCTCGAGCTCCTCCTCGTCCTCCTCGGGCACGTCCTCCTCTCCCCCGCTGATGTCCCTCCTCTCCTCCTCCTCCTCCTCCTCCGTCGACGAGATCGACCCGTTGTTCGACGGATCCTCCGACGAGAAGTCCTCCGAGTTCGACGACCTTGCCATCGCCCCCGATAAAATTAGGGATTTTTTAGGAGGGAATAAAGAAAAAGACAACGAGAGAGAAACCGAGAACGCGAGTGAAAGAAATGTAAGATCCGGTCCGAGCCGTTATTTATACGCACGTGCCGGGCGTTTCGGGAAATGATAAAAAAACAACGAAGGGGAGTTCGCGTTACCGCCAAATATTTATTCTCTTCAATTTTCCCGCTCATATGTTGGAAATTTTTTTCATTCTATTAAAAAAATATTTTTTTAGCTTCCATTTTTATTCCTTTAGCTTTCATTTTCCCAGATTCTCGATATGTATAGAAATGGAGATGCAACAATATAATTAAAATTGCAGCAATTGCTGAGATGACATTTTCTCTTCCCTTCTTCATGAAAGGCGCAGGACCGAGACTCGCCAAACACACGATTTACTCTTTTCCTATGTATCCAGGAAAAAAATCAATTACATGCACGCACACATACACATTCTTTGATCGCAGCAGCCGTGGAGTAAAAGGAGTATCAGAAATATGACAAGCATCACAACTCGAAAAAAAGAAGACATGCATATAATTTGTATAGATAAAGACAATATTCAAAATCAAATACCGGAAAAATATCATATGGCCCAAAACTATAGAACACAAATTTTTTTCCATGTTTCCTTGTACTCAAGATTCACAGAGTCCTGAATGTTGGTGAGTTATCTACACACCCATCTGAGATGGCAATGGCACAGCACAAAGCTTTGCAGCTCCGACCACCGGAGCAGATGCTGAGAACACTGCATCCGATCTCATTCCCAGCCCAAGAATGCCGACGAGCAGCGCTGATTGCAGCCGTCCCTGGCTACTCATGTGTACCATCAACGCTACCAAACTCGTTCCTCTTCCGCTCCCTCCAATTCTCGCCCCACACTCTGGCCTCTGCGATGGCACGCTCCCTGGCCAGCTCCCGATCGGCGCCCCTCTTGCTTTTTCCCGCACCGACGGGACTGTCTTGATGGGAACTTTGAGCATCGGACTTGTCAAAGTCACACCTCCTTCCGGAGTCCCCGCCCGCGTCGCCCCGGCCAACATCTGCTCCGAGGCTCATCCCTTTGAAGGGATCCTTCTGCCTGAAGTCCGGGGAGTTCTTGTGCGGCGATTGGATCCTCCGATCCTCCCTTGACCTCGGGGTGGAAGGCCCGGTCCGGCCACCGTGGACTGCATTCGGGTCGTAGGTCTGTGAAGCCAGATAAGAGAGCGCAGTGACGACGTCCCCCATCAGAGGCCGGGTCGTCGCTTGTTCTTGCAAACACATGGCCGCCACCGCCAAAGCTTGGTACAGGCCCCTCATTGGATAACGGCCTTGCAACAACGGATCTGCCATTTTCGCAAACTTCCTCCTGTCTTTGAACAGGGGGCGTGCCTGCCCATCACAACAAGAGAAATGAGAACAAAGTTTGGGATATGCAAATAGGAAGAGCGAAGTAGCATTATCTTTTGGGCGGCCAATGAGAATTGCCTTTGGAATTGCTTTTGGACAGCCAATGAGACGCCGTCATGTCAGTGCACCTGACTCAAGTTGGTCAGGTGCCATCTTTTTGACATTATTATGAAGTTCCTAAGGAATCATGGAATTTCCACAGGTACTGGAATAAAAAGCTCTCTCAAAAGCGACTAATTAGATGCCAACTAAAGATAGAAAAACCTAGTCGCAATTAACCACGAGGAGCTGAACAGGGAAAAAACAATGGAAAAAGATAAGAATCACCTACCCATGCCACTAGATTTTGCTCTCCAGCAGCGCGGGTGTTGTCAATTGCTTTGCGCCCGGTAATCAACTCAAGGAATACTACACCAAAACTGTAGACATCGGATTTCAGTGTGAGCTGCCCGGTCATGGCATATTCAGGAGCACAATAGCCATAGGTTCCCATGACCCTTGTCGAGACGTGGGTCTTGTCGCCAACAGGGCCTAGCTTCGCGAGGCCAAAATCAGACAGCTTGGGATGAAATCCTTCGTCGAGCAGAATGTTTGAAGATTTAAAATCCCTGTAGATAACTGGAGGGTTTGCCTTGTCATGCAGGTATTCCAAGCCTTTGGCTGCACCTGCTGCAATCTTCATCCGTGTATTCCAGTCGAGCGGTTCTTTATCGGGAGGAATATCTGGGAAAAGGAGGCCCAGTTAGTTATCTACTACAAGATCATTTGACAGCTATGGGAGAAAAATCAGACAGCTCAAATGTATATAAATCAAGTTAGACTGCCAAGAAATTCAATCGTTTGGAAATTTCATCATGAAGTCTGCCATCTTATTTCCTCATACAAGGAATCAAAAATTGCTTAATCCTCCCAATATATTTAGTAACAAAACCCATCCACAGTATTTTGACAAAAGGTATCTATTCTATAAAAGACCATGCCTTTGTCCTATTAGAACAAAGAGGATGATAGAGATGTGGCCTAGGTTTGGCCACCTCGTCATGGTGGGGCCTACTTGGGGTGGTTGGGGTGTTTGTTGTGTTGTTGGGTGTTGTAGTGGACATCCCAAAGAAAAGCCCCCCAATTCTCTTTATTCACATGATTGCCATTGACCTTTCCTGTAACTAGGGGTGTGCAAAAAACCCGGTTCCGTTTTAGAACCCGGTTCCGGACCCGAATCCGATTCCAAAAATTCGGACTAATCGGATTCGGAACGGGATTCGGATCAAAAACTAAAAACCGATTACAATTCGGATCGGATTCGGAATTGAGAAGTCGGAATACGGGTCCGACCCGATTCCGAATAGTGTTTCGTGTTTTATGGCATAAGGCGTACGCTGCACTAGCGAGTTACTTATTTTGTAACCCATTTCCAAAAAAAACTTATTTAACCACGCTCTGTGCCGCAACCCGAACGATGTGGGACTAAGATAAGAGTCTCTTTCTCTTTCAATTAATTCTCCAGCACTCTGACAAATTGGGCAACATTTAGTCCCACATCGGTCCACTTAGTGACCAAGAGTTAGTTTATAATAGCTTTGTGAGCATCATCTTACAAAATTAAAGTGGAGACGGATGTCGCAATCGCTCCTATGCTACTCCACGAAGCGAAACCGGGCTTCGGACAAGATGTTATAATCCGATTTTGTATTCGGAATTAATGATTCCGGATCCGAACTGTCAGAATTGGTAACCGGGTTTTGTTCTCCCATCCGAATTAATTCGGATTCGGTTTCGGTTCTCTCTAAAAAATCGGATTAACCCGATGCACACCCCTACCTGTAACCCAAAAAGTCCTCCCTCTTCCCCTATTTACGGTTTTGCCATAGTTCGTTTCCCACTTTGCCCCGTGTTTTTTGCGCTTTGGCCCCTGATTTCCCTCCCTTTAACCCACAGACGATACACACCCATCCACTCACACTTCCCTCTCATTTTCTGCTATGCACAGATACCGCCTCCTGTGTGTGGGCTTTTGCTTTGGTCCTCGTGCACTATGTGCACAGGTAATTTCTAGTTCTTTAATATTATCACACACATAATTCTAGACACAAACAGAATACTGCACAAGCGTGAAGGGACATAAATCAAGAAATTACTATAAAGAGTAACGCAATGACTATTAATTAGTAGCTGAAGGTACAAATAAAGAAATATGTTATGGTTAGAAGCTGGAGTCAAACATAAAGCAATGACACTTAGAAGTGCCCAAATGGAGAATTTGTTATAATTGATCATTATCATGGCTTATAATTGATCATTATTATGGAAAAATCTTAAATCTTTGCATTGTATTT
Source organism: Scilla litardierei (assembly GCA_030789695.1). Taxonomy (NCBI): domain Eukaryota; kingdom Viridiplantae; phylum Streptophyta; class Magnoliopsida; order Asparagales; family Asparagaceae; genus Scilla; species Scilla litardierei. Next base: position 7,741,082 of record CM061137.1, on the reverse strand, counting down.
AAGACGGGGAAAATCTCATTTCCTGATGTATACGCAAATTAACTTCTTTCTTCCCATTCTCAGCACCGCCCTCTCGCTGAAGTCGATTGGCAAATGAGCAGTTATGGCATGGGGTACACTATTCTCTCTCCAGTCACATGCAATCCTCTTGCTTATTTTCCATACATGTGCATGAGGTGTGGACCCCTGTTTCATCTAGCTAATCCCATGAGATTCTCTATCAGATCCCATGACAATGCCAATTCTGACTGTTCTTTGTAATAATATAAAGGTTGTGCCTCTCTTCCTTTTCCTCTTTCTCTCGATGTTGCCGGGCCACAATAATAGAGACAAATGTAAATAGTAATTAAGGTAAAAAACATTTATTTTAATTATTCTAGTATGAAAAAGAAGCCTATCAGCAATGGAGCTCGGATGGCGGCGGTTTGCGAGAGAACTCAAGATCGGATGGCGGCGGTACAAAGGAGAAGTGTAGAGAGAGATCAAGATCAAGATTTAGCAGAGAGACAAATCATGAGATGGACAAATTGGGGGAGAACCGCTCTGGTACTAATACAATAGGATTTTCTAGGGTTTTGGGTATAAAACACGGTTTTGGTGGATTTTGAGGGAAAGATTGGATTTTATGGTGAAAGATGGGATTTTAGGGATAAAAAGTGGATTTGGGGGAAAGATGATCTTTTTATTGATTGAAATAAGGGTGCAAAGGATAATTGGCCTCTTTCGAGAGGAGAACCGATCTCCCAAGCTTCAATTCAAGATGAAGCTGAACTCGCACACTAACCTAAGGGTTCTACTCCTATTCTCAATCAATTTTGCACCAAACTCATCATATTCAACATATCCCTCTTAAGAACTCTTTCTTCTTATTTATAATAAATTCTCCTAATGAGCCGTCACACCAAAATTACTAAAATATCACTGACATACAATTTTCCTTCCAAATTTACAAATCTGCTCCTCGACTATCAAAATTACAGTTTTTCCATCTGGTGTCCAGAAATTACAAATCTACCACTGGTTGGCCGCCGCACCCCAATCCTAAATTTACTCCACCTCCAAAGAACCACATTCTCATAAAGGTGGTAAATGAAATCCGTGGAGCACGCTACTCTGAATGAAGGTGCTCGTCCCCTCCTGGGTCAAAATCCGGAATACCTCAACTACCATTGTCGTTGCTCTCGAAAGGCTTGCTGCCTTCCCGTGGGCCTCCGTTGGCTCTGCTGAAGCCTCGAGGTTCTTCCTTATTGTCGTTAGGACACCTCAAGACATCGACCACCTTCCTCGAAACCCGGATGGAACCCACGACGATCGTCAAATCCACTTGAATGTCTGCCATACCTGAACCACTGAAGCCGCAGCCTAGAAGGGCCTCCGTCTGCAAACCAAGTCCCGCAGACCCCCTGGAAGGATGTTTAGGGGTTGACGGGCCCGGTCCGACGCACCAAGGGGTTTTGGCCCCTAAGCGGCCCACCCGCCCCTGGGCCTGACCTGGACAGCCCGTTCAGGGGCCGCCTTGGGCTGGGCAGTCTACCAGGAGGCCGGCTGGCGGGCCACCTAGCCCAAGCTTCAATTCTAAAGGAAGCCAAACTGTCTCACTAACCTCGGGGTTCTACTCATATTCTCAATTAATTCTCCACCAAACTCATCATATTGAACATATCCCTATCAAGAACTCTCCTTTTATTTATACTAAACTCTCCTAATAAACCGCCACTCCAAAATTACTAAAATACCCATGACCTAGAATTTTAAGCCCAAATTTATAGATTTGCCCCCCTGGACTCTCAAAATTACAGCTTTACCTCTGGTACCCAGAAATTATAGATCTGTCACTGGTTGGTTGCCGCACCCCAATCCTAACACATGCCACTCAATTTTTATCTTCCCTTTTCGATCTCACCTTCTTCAATATTCCCTTACAATGAAATTATCCGCCGAGTGAGAATATCATGTTGTTGCATGAACGTTAAAGAGAGGATGCTACAACGATGTATGTTAGTAGGACATTCACACCGTGGCACCTTTATCTAAGTGAATGGTAATAGTAACCTCAAGGGAAAAAAACCCCCCAAAACAATTGTTTTTCAACAATTCATGTGAATGTCCCATCCAAATCGGATGATACCTCAAGTTGTTTCCCAAAAAGTTTCTTTTTCAAGCTTTAGTCAACTACACTCACTCAAATGTGCATATATGTCAAGTGGTTTTAGAAAATTAACGTAGTACACGGATAATACAATCCTCAGAATGATAGAAATCAATGGAAAGAGACACATCTCGTGTGTAGTTCAAAGAAACATGGTTATAGAAGGTTCATTTGCTGGTCTAATCTTCTCTGTGTAGACTCCACTGTTTATGTAGACTCATTCCAAGTTGAGATTTGATGGTTGCTCTCTCAGGTAGCATGAGGTTACAATCTTAGGTTTCTTTACCATCAATTGACCTTCTAAGGCTTAACCATATCTTCTCACCGTTTGCCATTGCCAACGATACCAGTTCATTGGGTTGACAAGAGAACCAGATCACATTAGTAGAAATGCATCCCAGAGTGTCAACTAAAGGAAAAACACTATACATGTTACTTTCCTAAACGGTTGCTCTCCGAATGAAAACAATTAAGGACTACAATGTCTTCACGTTTTTTTAATGAAGTATTAACTGGTAAGACTGGTTTATATGTTAAAACAATGACACTTCTGAATATTTATGGGCTTTTTCACTTGGCTGGCTATGGGGTTTTGCATCGTGTCATGTCTCAGAGCTGAACATAACTCCAGGAACAAATCTTAGCATCCAGTTTCAAAAAAAAACGTTTCTTGATTTACTCTCTGACCGGCTGATACATGACAAAGTATGTTTCAACTTGGCAACCAGCCTCCAAAATGATGTGGCATGTGTGTAACATCCCGAGGGTTAATACAAGGATGAAACCAGTTATAGGACTCGAGGGAACCTCCCATTTAGAACTTTGTCTTGTAACAGACCTCATTTTGATGGAAAAGACGTTGATGTGGCTGTTATCTACGGCTGGTGGAACGGATTCCCAGCACCACTTCTAAACAAATTCCAGAACCCGTGCAATATTGCCTGCTTTTTTAGCAATTAATGAATGGACTTTCAAGTCCTGTCTGCATTGATGAAGACGTTCAAATATCAATACTGGTTGTTGTCATGCGTGAACTTGATATATGTTTCTAATACAATAATTGCATTAATTAATGAGTCGGAAAGGGTTAATTTTCTAAAGTATAAATCTGTGGAGAAGCTCAAAAACTCAAAAGGATTTAGAGAGCATTACAAAAATGGAAAACATGAAATGAGACTTGGGAAAAAACCACAAGGATGGTAATTACCATGATGGGCCTGATGACCAAGAAATCTCATGTGCTTATTTTTATCGCTTGGAATCAGTCATCATCATGGTGGTGAGGTTGAGGAGGGTGTTACTCATAGAATTAAAGGACTAGTTCGCACGATTATTATGACACATCAAAATACCAAAAAATTCACAAGGACCTTTTCACTAAAAGGTATATAAGATGCATCGTGTTTCATGGAACCATATGTCCATCAATTAAGAAGCAAACAGTCTACGAAATGAACATAGAATGACGAGAATGTTCATCTAGACATGTGGCAGTGTTTGAAGATAGGATGAGAAAAGAATGAAACATGGATGAATGTGAAGACTTATAAGGGCATCCGCTACGAGTGCCAGGATTTTAGTTTAAGGAGTGGGTAGGCTAGGTGTAGACCAAAAAAGGATTGATTGAGGTAGTAAAAGATGACAGTGACATTGCTAGTTTCATAAAGGTCTTGACAGAGCTGATTGGGAATAAAAATCGACTAAACCATCCAACCTCAAAAGGTTTCAGACATGGCATTTGTTGTTGTCACAGTTTAGTGTGACATGTTGGCACATTTGGTCCAAATTTGTTTTATTCAAGATAACGTCAAAGGTATATAAGTAATGTCTGGGCAATAATTAGTAATGATATACATTTCAAATTCATGGCATGTGCATAGCACCAGCAAGCAGTATAATAACCCAGGCCATATAGAACCTAAGTATATGGAAAATTCTCAGTTTGGAAAGACATTTGACACACAAGGTACAGGTACTGGAATAGGATCTGAATATATAAAAGCTAGACCAAGGTGATGTATTGCAAAGATATAACTAAATGACTTCATTCATAACTTGGGTTCTGGTAATTGAAATCCATTTCTAAGTCGACAAAACATCATTCCTAACATTCAAACAAAATTTATGGATGGCATAGGCTATCTAATGGAAGCATCCTCCTCAATTCAGGCTTGGAAGAGCATCAAACTAGTGGACAATAAGTTGAAGCTGGGATCACAATGATGGACATGCAAGTAGATGTTATATAAGTTCCGCATGAATATGTTCACTCAAATGATGGACATACCAGTAATTTAATGAGTTGCATTTACACACGGTATACCTTTGTACACCAAAGCAAATGGTTTTCTTAAAGAAAATATATCAATAAACTACAAATGTCTTCGGTATTGTGATAGATCCAGAACAAATCTGAAATTTATTGATGAATAAACAACTATAAAAGATAACTTGGCTACAATTGTAAAGGGCAACAACCCTCCCAAAACGCCGTTAAGAGGACGTCCGCACTCTTCCCTAGAATTATCACTCAATAATCAATTTTCACATAACCCTAGGGCCGGCCACCGCACCCCCCCCCCATATGTCCCAATGCAAAAATATAACCAATTACAAGTGTGCATGTTTGCTAATAAAATAATAGAAGATAAGTCATAAGGGTGCGAACACGTCCATGAATCACGTGGTTGAGCCGGTTCCTCCTCTGGTGCACCGTTTCGAATAAATGATGAGCACATCACTACTCCCCCCAAAAGAGTCACCTTGTCCTCAAGGTGGAAATCTGGAAACTGATGTACCATGACGCCCGCCAACTCCTAGGTGCTCTCATGCTTCGGCAAGCCCTTCCATCATACCAACACCTCCCGTTGTTCAGTGCTCCCCCTACGCACCCCCTTCAACTCCTCAGGCTCCAAGATGACCTTCATATCCTCCGTCAATGTCTCTGGAAGTGAAAGGAACGGTGTATGCTCCTCGATCGCCTGGCACAGCTGGGACACATGGAATATCGGATGAATGACCGATCCTGGGGGCAACTTCAATCTATAAGCTACTAGCCCCACCATGGCCTCCACCTCAAAAGGCCCGAAATATCTGGGTGAGAGCTTCTCATTCCTTCGATGAGCTAGAGACTTCTGTTTGTAAGGACGCAATTTTAGATACAACATGTGCCCCACGTCGAACTGTACATCTCTGCGGTGTAAGTCGGCCCTCACCTTTATGACCTGCTGAGCTTTAGCCAAATGGAGCTTTAGCCAAATGGAGCTTCAGCTCCTCCAAAAACCGATCCCGCTCTGCCAAGTACTGCTCCACATTTGATACTAGTGTCGTCTCCTGTCCATAGTGCAGCAAGTGTGGAGGGTCCCGACCATACAAAATCCTGAAAGGCGTCGTCTGAGCTGATGTGTGATAGGATGTATTGTACCGGTATTCTGCCCACGCCAGCCAGCAGGCCTACTCCTTCAGGCTCTCTGAGATGAAACACCGCAAGTTAGTCTCGATGCTCCTGTTGAGGACCTCAGTTTGGCCGTTTGTCTGAGGATGATATGCGGTGCTTCGCTTCAACAATGTCTCATGTAGTCTGAAAATCTCCTGCCAGAATCTGCTCAAAAAGACCTTATCCCTATCTGTGACAATGGACTTTGGCGACCCATGTAAGCGGATGACCTCCCTCAGAAATACCTCCGCCACCGAAACTGTGATGTAAAGGTGCCTGAGCGGTATGAAATGTGCATACTTGCTGAGACAGTCCACCACAACAAATATCACTGTAAATCCCCCAGACTTAGGCAACCCGTCTATGAAGTCCATGGAGAAATCCTCCCAGACTCTCTCTGGCAAGGACAACGGCTGCAGTAAACCTCCCGGGGACATTGACATATATTTGTGATGCTGGCACACGTTACACTTAGCCACCATTTTCGACACATCCTTCTTCATGCCCCTCCAATATACCTCTCCAGCCAATCTCTGATAGGTCTTGTGGACCCCCGAATACTCGCCCATAGCACTGCAATGAAACTCCTGAAGAATGGCTGGGATATGGGTGGATGTCCTCAGAAGCACCAGGCGACCCCAATATACTAATCTCCCATCCTGCAAGGCATATCCTAGGTGATCCGCTGATCCATGTAAAAGTGCCGCTTGAATGCCTGCCAGCTCATGGTCTCCCTCGATCTCCCTCTGCAATGGCTCCCAATCCTGTAGCACTGACATAGATAACGCCGTCAAATGAATATCATCCCTCCGTGACAGAGCGTCTGCAGCCTTATTCTCCAACCCTGGATGATACTCTATCTCGAATCTGTACCCTATCAGCTTCCTCACCCACTTTTGGTGCTCCAACAAGTATTTAAGACTCCTCTGATTTGTGCACACTAAGAAGCTCCTCCCAAGCAAATAAGGCCTCCACTTCTGAATAGCCAAGACTATAGCCATCGGCTCAGGTGTGGCAATTCGGGCCGGCCCGGTCTTATCGGGCCGTGCCGGCCCGGCCCAGTTTTCTTAAAGGACCGGACTGGCCCGGCCCGATAAGATTTCGGGCCATTGAGGACGGGCACGGCCCGATAATAATTCTGGGCAGCCCGGCACGGTCCGATAAGGCCATTGAATGTTAATCTTGGGTCCCTTTAATGTGGGTTTTGGAGGTCCATTGTGAGTAGTGGAATTATGCATTGCTATTATAAGTTAATCAAGTGCTTACTAAACTTCGTTGATTATATATTTTACATGAATCACATGTGTTATCCCGTTAGCCAACCTCACAGGCTCTCACACCCTTGCACACTACGCTCCCACTGCAGTAAGAAGACAAATGTCAAGGAAACAACAAAGATAACATATTTTAAATAATAATTGCATGATAAATAACATGAACTCAGATAGATAAATAGATAATATCCGAGTTCCAATAAAGAAGCAACTGCAATACTGGGATGATGGACATAAAGTCATATGAAACTATGAAACAGACGACATTAAATGGAGATGATACATGCTACAGTTTATCCTAGTAACTGTTCATCAGTCATGCAAATTAGAAAAACTTGCCATCAAAGGCAACCAGTAAACATCAAGCATTTTTTCGCCCCTAACTATGATCTGGCAAACTGTACTACTTAGAACAAATAAAATTGTGTACAAAAACTCAAAAGAATGATAGCACTCCGAAGTTTAGTTTTACTCACAGATGATACCCAAAGCACACACCAAGCTTTTCATATCTCTCAAAGTAATATCACTAGCTGGTTATATTGCCCCTTCCAGACTTAGTCATACACCAGATAGTTATTACTCTTAAGAGGTCATTCCATCGAAGGAGGATTTCGGGCCGGGCCGGGCTGCCCAATGGGCCGGATAGCTCGGCACGGGCTGCCCAATGGGCCGGATAGCTCGGCACGGGCCCGGCACGATAAGGAACCAAGACGGGCCGGCATGGCCCGATAAGGATTTCGGGCCAAAATCAACGGCCCATGCACGGTCTTATCGGGCCAGGTCCGTGTCGGGCTATCGGGCCGAGCCGAAAATTGCCACCCCTACATCAGCTCCCTCTCATATACTGACTTGCTGTCCGTACCTGACTGTAGTAAGCAATACGACGTTGATCCTGCATTCGCTCCTAGTCCATGTCCCGATGCATCGGCCTCCACAATAAAGGGTCTTGAGAAATCAGGTAATGCCAACACTGGAACAGTGGTCATTGCCTTCTTCAAGACCTCAAAAGCAAGTGTCGCCTCGTCACGCCAAACAAATTGATCCTTTTTCAACAGCTCCATGAGTGGCCAAGCTATCGTGTCATATCCCTCTACAAACCTCTTGTAGTAGCCCGTAAGGCCTAGGAACCCCCTCAGTCCCCTAAGAGTAGTGGGGCGCTGCAACTCCAGCATCGTCGATATCTTCGGCATGTCTGCAGCTACCCCCGCTAAGGACACCACATGCGCAAAGAACTCCACATGTGGCTGTCCAAATGGGCACTTCTTTCGATTCGCATACAACTGGTGGTACTGCAACTCTTGAAACACTACCTGCAGATGATCCAAGTGCTCCTCTAAGGTGCAACTGTATACCAAGATATCGTCAAAAATACTAGTACAAATCTTCTCAGATAAGGGCGGAATACCTTGTTCATCAGAGCCTGGAACGTAGCAGGTGTGTTAGTCAAGCAAAAAGGCATGACTAAGAACTCATAGTGGCCTTCATGTGTCCTGAAGGCCGTCTTGGGCACATCCTCCTCCCTCATCCTAATTTGATGGTAGCCTGATTTGAGGTCGATCTTCAAAAAAATGGTTGACCCATGTAACTCATCCAGGAGCTCGTCAATCACTAGAATGGGAAACTTGTCTGACACTATTTCCTTATTTAGTGCTATGTAATCTATGCAAAAGTGTCAGCTCACATCCTTCTTTACTAACAGCACTGGACTAGAGAAGAAACTCACACTGGGCTGGATAACACCAGCTTGAACCATCTCTCTACCACCATCCTTTCTATTTCATCCTTCTGTGTCTAGGAGTAGTGATAGGGTCGCATGTTGATGGGGGACACGCCCTCGCGAAACACTATGGCATGCTCATGATCTCTCGGTGGTGGAAGGCCACGAGGCTCCTAAAAACCTCGCCAAACTGATCTAGCATAGTCTGCACCTCTACTGGGATCAACAACTCCATACCTGCCTTAGCACCACCATCTACTGCCATCATGTGTAACTCCACCAGAAAGCATCCTCCATCTGCCTAGATGGTCCGCACTATGGTCTTTAGCAAGACCAATGCTCTGCACAAACTGGGGTCCCCCTGCAAAACCACTGATCTTCCGTCCTCCTGAAACTCCATCCTGAGAAACTGCCAGTTGACCTTCATCTCCCCTAACGTCTGTAGCCATGTCATGCCCAGAATGACATATGTACTCCCCAAGTCTAGGGGCAAAAAATCTGTTAACACTTGTAACCCCTGCAACGTCAACAACAGCAATTGGCATACACCTCTGCTACTCTCCTTCTTGCTCGTCCCCATCATCACACTAAAACTGCCACTGTCCACCAGCTGCAGCCCCTGCTGCTCCACCACTCTCCTGGAGATGAAATTGTGGGTAGCCCCACTGTCAATGAGAACTTTCACCTCCTGATTGCCGATTTGCACCCTCAACTTCATGGTATGGTTCGGGGTGAACCCTACCACTGAGTTTAGGGAGACATCCGCTACATCCAGATGAGGGTCCTCCATAGCATCATCCTCGATGGCCTCGTCCTCCACCTCAGCTTTCGCATCCTCATCCTTCAGCAACAACACCTGCATCTTGCGTCCTGCGCACCTGTGACCTGGGGTGAACCTCTCGTCGCATCTGAAGCAGAGCACCTTTTGACGCTTCTCCCGCATCTCAGCGTCAGTCATCCTCCTGATCTGCCCCTGCTGGTGGTGCATTTCTTCTCTCCCCATCCTTCTCCCTGACAGCCTGGTCTGCCCATGTGTTAGCCTTCACACCCCTGTAACTGCTGAAGCTCCACGATGAACCTATCCGCCCCAACCGCTCCTGACTCTCCTCTCCTCTGTCTGGTGGTCCTCTACTATCTGTGCCAACTCCATGACCTCCACCAGCCATTGGGACTTGTATAGTCGAATCCCCGAGCAAATAATGGGCTTTAGGACCTTCATGAATGTGCCCTCCAGTGACTCGTCAGTGCCCCCCTACTCGCCCTGACAGCTACTCAAACTTCTATATGTACTCCCACATGGGCCCGTCCTACCTGAGTGCAAACAACTGCTCGTGGAGGTTCTCCATGTGAGGAACCCAAAACCTCTCCAAGATACGGTCATTAATCTCCTCCCAACTACGAAATGGTGTCGCTGCTCCCTCCACTGATACTATCCTAAGGCTCTCCCCTCCATGCATATGGCAGCTGCCTCTAACTGCTGTGCCTCTGTCATGCAAGATACAGTGAAGAATCTCTCTGCCTGATAAATCCATGCATGTGTATCCTCTCTCTCGAATACGGACATCTTCAACTTCTGTACTCTGCCATCAGCCCCAAAATGCACATGCTCTGCCCGACCATCTGCGTGTCTGGGCTGATGATAGTGTTGCCACCTCTCATGATGTGTCTCATGTCCTCCCAGTGGCCCTTGCCAACGATCTCCATAGCCCCCTCGTGGTCCTCCGTAAGTATCCCAATCATTTCCACCACCATATGCACCGGCCTCTTCATTCACAAACCCATAGTCTCCCCTTCCATCACCTGGATCATAACCATTGCTATACGAATGTCCCGGAGGGCCGTTTGGTCGCTGAAATTCTTCGTTGACGCTGTAACGCTCATGTCCAAGCCTTCGGCCTGCTGTGTGAAACCCCGGAGGCTCAGAATCATCTCCATGCGGCTGCCGGGGGCTGGCCCTGTCGGGTGATCTGCAGGCCCCGCCGGCCATCTGGGTGGCCTGGCGGGACTGCCGGTTGCTCCAGCAGGGTCGAGCGACCCTGCAGGTGGCCGGAGGTGGCCCCCCGACCATCAGGGTGGCCCGGCAAGGCTGCTGGAGGCCACGGCAAGGTCGGGCGACCCTATTGGTGGCCAGTCATGGCACGTCGGCCCGGTGGGTTGCCGGAGAGGGCTGGCTGGCCTATTTCGGCCCAGTTTTGGGCCGCCCGATCCTCCTGGTTGCTTCTACGGTTCAGCCGACCCCCTTCCGCCCTTCAATGAACTGTTTCGCGATAATCCTCTTCCCACGGATCTTCCTCTTCTCCTTTGTAGTACTCCTCGGTATCGAAAAACAAACCCTCGTCAATTTTCTCCATCTTTTCCTTCCCCTTATCCAAAGGTGGCATCATTTTTGAAGAACTAAGGCTTGCGCCATCGTTTCCTTCCTTCTCCGTGAGAATCGATAATTGGAAGATGATTTGTGCGAGGACCTCGTCTTGTTTGTCTTGTCTTGCCTTGCGTTCAATCTCTCGTAAGAATTCGTGATCCTCTGGTTGGAATTCGTGATCCGATCAACGGAAGCCGTCAACTTTGCAATTACTTCTCCGTTCTCCGTTAGGGTTTTGTTCACCCCCCCATCAATCTCCGCATTAAGTTTCTCCTCCACCGCATCAATTCGATCTTTGTCCCTTGTCGACGCCGCCATGGATCGATGCTCTGATACCGAATTGATAGATCCAGAACAAATCTGAAATTTATTGATGAATAAACCACTAAAAAGATAATTTGGCTACAATTGTAAGGGGCAACCACCCTCCCAAGACGTCGTTAAGAGGATGTCCGCACTCTTCTCTAGAATTATCACTCAATAATCAATCTTCACATAACCCTAGGGCCGGCCGCAACACTCCTAATATGTCCCAATGCAAAAATATAACCAATTACAAGTTTGCCATTTTGCTAATAAAATAATAAAGAATAAGTCATAAGGATGCGAACACGTCCCTGAATCACGTGGTTGAGCCAGTTCCTCCTCTGGTGCGCCGTCTCGAATAAGTGATGAGCCCATCACATTGTTACATGAGTCTTTTTCATGTTCTTCATTTTATGTCTTCTCTGTCCATGTGCTTTTAGGTCTACCATCTAGACAGAATGGACATGATGGACACATGGCAATGACATAGACAATGGACATAACAATTTCTCCAAAGTTGAACACGAAGACACAAGTATATGGCAACAATAATGCACACGTGCATGTGTGTATATAAGGAATATGTGTATTATCTACCTTTGGAGGCAATATCATCCTGCATCAGTCAAAAAGATCACTCTCCACATCTTTTTGGGTTGATTAGAACCGTTCATTTTCATCTTCATATTCTAAAACCCAAATACACCAAAAATCGAGTGAACCAAGCACTTTGATAGTTGATATGGAGGTGGGAAAATCTATATTGCCATGGGAAAAGTTATATTAATTTGAATCAGTAAAAATTTTCAATAACCCAATGCATAAGAAAATAATATGAAAACTTCAAGATTTTTGGTGTATCTTCATTTTATGTTGTGTAAATCAGCATTAATAATGCCGATCATAAAAAGAAGAAGCAAAAAATGGATTATTTGATCACCATATGAGGAAATTGGTATTTGATACTCATCTCTCCATTGCCCTCTCTATCTCTCTAGATCCCTACACACACACACACACATGTATGTATTACATAAACATACATACATACATGTATACATGTATATATACATAAACATGTATACATGTGTATACATAAACATGTAGATGCACATACATACATAGATACAGATACATATGCATACATTGACATATACATACATATACATGCATATATACATAAGGAGAATAATGTGTATCATATTATGTATAGGGCTTAGCCTCGTATATAACCTCAAAAAGTCCATTATCCGTTATTTTTTCAAGGATCGGTTCCGTTAATTTTGGTGTTCATATTCTAAAACCAAAAATACCAAATATTAGATGAACACAAAGTTGTTTTCTTATTGATATAGGGGCGACAAAAAATTATTGCTAAAAATCGTTCCTCAACGAAGATATCGATAAGCAAAAAAGCTTTGAGCTCACCAAATCTTTGGTGTTTTGAGGGTTTAGACAATGAAAATCAAAATAAACTGTATCGATACTCTAAACTAACGAAAACTAACGAAAACTGAACGGTTAAAGGTCGTATATGAGGCTAAGCCACATATGTCATATGATACACATTGTTCTAATATGCATGCATACATGCATATGATAATAACGGGCATTATGTGTTATCTAAAAAGGTTCCTCTGGTGGCCACCAAAAGTTCACTTTCTACCGTTTTGGGACAATCGAAACCATTCATCATTATATCCATGTCATAAAACATAAGTACACCAAAAATTTTATGTTCTGCATATTTTTGCCAAAGGATATAGGGTTACAAAAGTTCTATTGTTTCAAAATCGTTAAATTTCCAACCACTCAAAAGGGAAAGCCATATGCAAACCTTTTTGAATTTGTGTTCATATGATTTAGGATATGACAATCAATATGAACGGTAATTGAGGTGAAATATTGCACTTACCCACATGTTTAGGTGTCATTTTGTGCATATTATATGTTTATTTTGGCTCCTTATGGGCATTTTAGAATATTATGAGATTTTGTAGCCTATTGTTTATTTATGCACAAAATATGATTTTTATGGCCTAATCTTAGCTTCTCTTATTTTTCAGGTACTTCTGAAATTTTTCTGGATTTTCTGGAATTTTTCCAGAATTTTTGGAGCTTAGATTGAATTTCTACAATTTTTGGAAGGCAAGAAATCAATTCTAGAAATTAAAAATGAATTAAAAGAAAACCAGCCCAGCCCGCGGCCCCCTCAAGGAGCGGGCCGCTATAGTGTTTTGGGGAAAAAAGAATTCGAAATAAACTTTGGCTGTGGACCGGCCCACGAACTCGCAACGCTGGCGGGGGGCACGAACGTGTGCCCTCCACAAATTAAGCGAGCAGGCGATCCCGCTCAAAAGGGCAGGTCGAGCGGCGTAGCCGGTCTGACCCGCTACCGCTTCTCACAGCCCAGGGGTGCGCGCTCAGGCGGTTAAGGGCGACGGGTCAGGTGCGGATCCGACCCGCCAGCACAGACCCGCAATGCATAAAATAGGAATCTAAAGGTAGTTTTTGGTGTATTCTCCTTCCAACTGGGCAGCATCGTTTTTGGTGGCGAATTTGTGGGGTTTAAGGCCAGCCATGGAGGCTAGGTATCGAGAAGGAGTTCAAGATAGATGGTGGATTCATCTTAGGATAGATTTTTGGTGATTTCTACCCATTTCCCTTGTAGATTTGCACTCTTCAATTGTATTGTATTTGGGATGATTTTTGTAGCCGAATTTCACTCTTTTCTATATAATTGATTAGTGTTCAGATTGTGTGGATTGTGATTGGATTTGGATTAGTTTTAATCTCTATTGGATTGTCTCTTGAGTCACATTGTAGATTTATTGTTCATCTATTTGTTTTCATGTTGATGTGCCATTAATGTTGCTTGAGAAATGATGTTGATGGTGAATGGTGTTTGATTGCATGCCTGAGAGGGGGAATCTGCACCCATTGCTATAAAAGCTTGGTGGATGATAATCTAAGGCAACTATCTTAGCTAATTGGATTGTTTGTCTTGGGCCGAGAGGTTGGATGAATGATTTGATTATTCTAGGGTGGTCGGGGCCGAGAGGATAAATGAGTGATTGAATGAATTAAGAGACAACCAATTGTTTATTGCTACCAAACCTATTGAACCCACAACCTATTCACTTCTTTTACCTAACCTAATCGCCTACCTAGCGCTCTACCACTAGTTATCATAGTTTAGGATCATATTATAACCACCCAACTTTCCTACCACATCGTTAGTGAGGTAGTTGTATCACCGCCATTTATTTTCCTTAATTAATCAAGATTGCAAGCATAGAACGAATTGTCCCTATGGATTCGACCCTGGACTCAACAAGTTATACTGCATGATGACATCCTACACTTGGGATTTAGCACAAGCAAACGGCTCTAATCGTCCAAAAGACAGATATAAGGGACTTGCAGTCACCACCTAAGGAGTTCTTTCCTCATTTTTCACATAATACCCATTATTTTGTGTGTGTGTACATTTACATATATGTACATGTCTGTATGTGCATGTACTTATGTATCTACTTGATAAATAGAGTGCATAAACACACATACATAGACATGCACAAAATGCGAATGCCTACTACATGCAATGTTTACATATTAAATTATTATATGCATAGACTTCGCCTAAGTAGGCTTTGGCTCTTGTTGTAAATAATCAAGTTCAGTTGGTTTGGGACTGTAACCTGACCCATATCCAAAACAGACCCAGTGTGGGACGGCCCTAGTCTAAGGAGGACTAGGATTACGGATTTGGATGGGACAAATATTGAGCACCCTCATGGGTCACAGGACCACAGATTTATAGCTAATATATTATCAATTGGAAAGAGCCAAGGTTTAAACCATGTTTATATCCATGCTGGCACCTCTCCACGATACACATCCGAGACACATCATCAGGATAGATCCTCATCCTTTGGAAAACTTGAGTGCGCTTGGGAAGACTTCGTAGGTTGCATAAAAGTGAAGGAGGACTTCACATCAGCGTGTCCACCATCAAGATCAAGCATATAGAATAAACGAAATTTGCAGCTAATTGGTCTCTATTTTTAGCCAATCCAAAGGAATGTGATTATGATCTTCCGAAACCAAAATACAATTTTGTTCATCAAAATAACAGCTCTCGACTGACTAACTTAACACAACTCACTTCTTATAAAGAAACATATCCTAGATGTACTATAGTTCTTAGGCAGTTCCACATTTTAATCTTCTCTTGTCTAGACTTCATATGCAAATGAAAGTGTTAGATCCGGCCCATTAGGGGCTTAATTTAGGTGTTTTGTGTTATTTTAGTAGGGTATGGGCTTTTGGGTAATTAGACATTTAGTTGAATTATTATAAGTAGAAGGGGAGGCCGACCAGCCCTAGCATGCGAATATTGATGTTTTGAGAGATTTCTAGGGAAGAGTGCGGACGTCCTCTTAACGACGTCTTGGGAGGGTGGTTGCACCTATCAATTGTCGCCAAATTTATCCTTTTATCTTTATTTTTCATATATAAAGTTCAGATTTACTTTCAGACCTATCATTTTGGTATCAGAACGTTCTATCCATGGCGGCATCAACTTGGGCTAAAGGTCGGAGCGAAGCGGGGGAAGGAGAAGAACGGAGAGATCGAAGAGTTGAAGAAAACCGTAGCGGAGAACTGCGAGTCGATCGCAAAGTTGATGACTTCCGTGGATCGGCTCGCGGCTAAACAAGAAAAAACTGACGAAGCCCTCGTACAGATCATCTTCCAACTTTTGATTCTCAATGAAAAGGTGGAAAACAATGACGGGAACCCTAGTTCTTCAAAAAAGGTCCCACCTTTGGAGAAGGGAAAGGAAAAGGTGTAGTCTTTTGAAGAGGGTTTGCTCTCCGACGTCGATGAGTACTTCAAAGATGAGGAGGAAGAGCCGTGGAGGGACGAGAAAGTCACGGAACCCCACCAAAGCATAGGAATAGGCCGGCCGAACCCCCGAATGCAATCCAGTGGTCGGCCGACCCCTAACAGGGGGCGAGGGATTCCACCCGCCCCAAAAAATGGTCGACAGGGCCGGCCGAACCCTGCCGGCCATCGACAAGGTCTGCTGACCCTGTCTGGCCCACCGGAGGACCCGCCGGGCCTCCGGCAGCCCCGACAGGGCCTGACGGGGGTCCGACAGGCCGCAGCACCCTCTTGGCATCCGCCAGGGGTCTTCGACGACAACGACGCCCCCCAAACGGCCCCTTCCGGGCTTCCGCTGGTCCGTCAAGGGTATGATGAGCACTTTCAGGAGCCCCGCAAGTTTTCCGGACATCGGCATGGGAATGGTTATCACTATGTGGATGAAGGTAGGGGCAAAAATCATATTGGCGATGGCGTGGGGCCTACGGTGGAGACTTTGGTGCTGGTGAGGGCCGGGGAGACTATGGGGGAAATGCAGGTCCACGAGGGGGCTTTGGAGACCGTGGTAGAGGACCGTGGGGTACATGAGACACATCATGAGAGGTGACAACATTATCACCAGCACAGACGCACAGATGCTAGGCCCGACTAAGGACATTTTGGGGGTGATGGCAGGGTAAGAAAGTTGAAAATGCCCGTGTTCGATGGGGAGGACCCACATGCGTGGATTTTCAGGATGGAGAAGTACCTCACTGCTTATCACACGACAGAGGCACAGAAGTTGGAAGCAGCAGCCATATGTATGGAATGGAGAACCTGAGACTGATGTCAATGGAAGAAGAAGCGTCACCGTTTTCACAGTTGAGAGGAACTTAAAGATCTCATTTTGGAGTGATTTCGAGATCCCCACCTGGGAAACCTTCACGAACAGTTGTTTGCACTCAGGCAGGATGCACCAGTGAGAGAGTACATCGAGAAGTTTAAGACCTTATCTGGGCGAATGCACGGGGTCACTGACGAGTCACTGGAGGGCACATTCATGAAGGGTCTGAAGCCCATTATTCGCTCTGGAATTCGACCATACAAACCCAAGGGGCTAGCGGAGGTCATAGAGATGGTACAGATGGTCGAGGACCACCAGGTCGAGGAAAAGAGAGCTAGAAGCGGGTATGGTGGACAGGTGCAGCGTGGAGCCTCAGCAATTACGGAAGTGGTAAATGCTATCACAGGGACAGATCAGGCGAGTGAGGAAAAAATTGAGGAGAAGAGCAGCACACCGTCAGCAGTGGGACAGTTCAGGTGGATGACTGACGTCGAGATGAGGGAGAAGACAGAAATGGATGTGTTTCAGATGCGATGAGAGCTTCACCCTAGGGCACCACTGTAGGTGCGCAAGCTGCAAGTGCTGATAGTCGGTGATGAAGAGGAGGATGTCGTGGATGATGAAGAGCCAAGAGTGGATGACGATCACCACTTGGAGTAGGACCGCCATAGAATTCATGCACCACCTTAAGGACAAGGTGATTTTCGAGGGGCAGAGTAATGTTAGATCCGGCTCATTAGGGGCTTAATTTAGGTGTTTTGTGTTATTTTAGTAGGGTAGTGGCTTTTGGGTAATTAGACATTTAATTGAATTATTATAATTAGAAGTGGAGGCCGACCGGCCCTAGCATGCGAATATTGATGTTTTGGGTAATTTCTAGGGAAGAGTGCGGACGTCCTCTTAACGGCGTCTTGGGAGGGTGGTTGCCCCTATCAATTGTAGCCAAATTTATCCTTTTATCTTTATTTTTCATCTATAAAGTTCAGATTTGCTTTCAGACCTATCAGAAAGTAAAAAAGAAATTTTCAATATGATGTGACAAGTGCAGACATAAGAACATGTGAAACGGAACTGCCGAATAAGTTTCCAATATTAAAGACAAATTAGAAATTTCTAGGACATATTTACGAACTTCTAGTGCCAGTCAAGAATCCAGCTTCATGATAGAAGTGTACGATCTATGGGGAGCAATCTAAAAGATCAACACTTTAAAAGAAAATTAGCAATTTAAACCTGTTCGCTCCAACTGTATATTAAACATCATGCTTCCTTTTGGGACCAACATAGATCTTATGGACAGAGTTTTATAAGTCGTGTTTGTCTGGTCTTTTATGTCCCAATAAAATCAAAACTTAATCCAACATAGTGTTCATGTGTTATCCATGATTTGTCCGACACAAGCACACCAGACCTAAAGAAGTGTCATGCGTCTATGCTGCATAGATCCCACATCCTCGTCATTGCTAAGTGATGTAGTTATTGGTCCCATTTACACTAATGAACAATCTTAACCAATTCATCCTCATTTCTTCCTTTTGGGTCTCCGCCTGGCTTCTTAGGAATGCACTGTTTTTCAAGACTACCTTTGCATGTTATCAGTCATCCACCTCAAAATTTTCATACTCATTGATGTTTCTTTATTGCCTCACATCATAAACTATAATGCATGACAAGTGGAATGGCAATCATAAACTTTACCATCAACACTCCATTGGTACCTTACCATCCTTTGATCATGCAATACTCTCAAAGCAATTCTCCACTTTAACCATCCCATCCGAATCTTCCAACAAAAGCCTCCTCGATCTCCCTATAATCTAAGCATCATGACAAATGATTGATCCTGAGTAGCCATATTAGAAATTCATAAGTTATGTATTATTTCCTTAAGTACGTTTTTCACCCATACATAATATATGGCATTTCTTCTGACAAGAATTGCCCAAAAACGTTTGTTAAAAGTGGGAAAAAGTTTAAGACAAAGGAAGGCTCCAATAGCAACTGAGAATTGACAATGCCAGAAAAAGCTATCTCAATCTCTAGCCCAACGCCTTCCAGAATCAAGCACAAGTCAACCAAATTGATGTCTAGTGTCTGAAAAACACCCTAGCGGGGTGAATAGGGTGTATGGCACAAATTAAAATTTTAAGCACACAACAAAATAACAATCACATATTTTAACAGAGCTGGCTCCCCGCCTACTATCCGACCTCAACCCTGAGGATTTAGCTTGATGAAGCAAGACTTCTAGATTGACTTGAATTCCTAGCTTTGACTCTCTAATCTTCATGGTGCATTGAACTTGGATAATCCATGATTAATTTGAACTCTTTTTATGCACACATTATCTTCTCCACAAATTATCATTTGCACCAATTATCTTCTCCTCCTTTGACTTTCTAGAAGTTGGTTGACTAAGATAGAATTACCAAATTGTCCCTTCATCTTCTACATGATTTTTGGCCATGATTTTAAAGCTATACTTCATGGAGAATTATCATGATGTTGGATAGTAAGCGGGGAGCCAGCTCCGTTAAAATATGTGATTGTATGCACTCTGATTTATTCTGATGCGTGCTTAAATTTTTAATTTGTGTCATACACCCTATTCTCTCGGGTGTTTTTCAGGGTCAAATTTAACCGGTTAAAGTTCAAAATCCATTTAGCCAACCCGTAGAGTTGACAGGCTCAGTCCAGCCGACTTTAACAGTGTATGGCATCCACCACTTCTCACACCATGGATATGTATATTCCTACTCTCAGCACTTTCTCTTGAAAGCCCCAGTAGATAGTTTCCCACTATCTTGTTATTGTCCGCGTTCAAAATCCAAAATCCAAAATCCACATGGTGATAATCCACATAGCAACAAACATATACTAGAGGAACAAATTGGAAAGGCATTATGTTCAAGATATTTTCTATGTCGTAAATCCTAAAATGAAGTTTGTTGAGATCATAAGACGACAGAAAGTGAGACATATACTAATCCTTGGCAATTCCAATTATCGAATATATGACAAGATGTTTAATTTAAAATTGAAAAGTCGTAGCATGTGACCACAAACAATAAACAAGAACGTCAACGGCAATATATTTGCACCAAACTTGTAATCATAGCCAAAAAGAAAGAAAGAACCTTACCATGAAGGTGATCCTCCAATGATCCCAATGGCATGAACTCATAGACAAGAAGTCGCTGATCTCCATCAGCACAATAACCAATCAAATTGACTAAATTGGGGTGATGCAATAGACTGAGCATGAGGACCTCCACAAGAAATTCTCTGTTTCCTTGAAGTCCATTCCTATCAAGTTTTTTCACAGCAACAACCTACGGAAAAAGAAAGTAAATCGATGCACCCGAAAGTTGAGTATCAATATCAATAGCACCATTTTCACAGAAACATATTAACTCTATGATACATAGCACGAGATATTCTCCTCCGTGCTATAAGAAAATAGTAAATATATATGGAAAATTTCCCATATGCACTGCTATTGATAAATAAAACCATCAAACGGATGACACGACATATATGCCAAACCAAATTGATGTAACTAACCTGTCCAGTACTCTCTAAGCGACCTTTATACACACGACCGAAGCCCCCTTCACCAAGGAGACATTCTGGTCTAAAGTTCTTAGTGGCTGCAGCTAGTTCACGAAAAGTAAATGTCTGTGCCGCAATATGTGCAGAACTCCCATCTTTCACGCCTGCCGTCTCCTTCTTAGAGTCAGAACCACTCCGCAACTTTGATTTATCTTTCGGAACAAAGCGAATCACAACAGACCGACAAGAAAATCAATCAAAAAAAGAAAGCTAAATGGCACAATATGAGTAACTAATCTTTGTGGAGTAGATTTATATTCAAGCACAATGCACAGATCTAGTAACTAAAGCGCGCAATCCTCAGTAGTGTGAGCGGATATTGAAACGTGAAAGCTCATCTTGACACGGACAACATATATTGGATTCTTCTCCAACTTGCACATCAAATTTAAATGATCTACATCTAACGAAGTTTATATAAGACATCCTAGTTTTTAATCAATTACTGCCAAAATGATGCATTTGTATCTCAAATATCAAACTAGAGACAAACAAGCTAACTGCTTACACTTAGCAAGCAATGTCTCTGTGTGGGCAAATTAAAGCACTCTTATTAGTTCACAATTTTAAGACAAAAATGCTCTGCGAATAATCTAGAAAAAAAAAAAAGAAAAGAAATCTCCCCAAATAAATTCATATCCCTATATCATAGTGAAATGGGCAAAAGATAAAGATCAAAAATTCTTCAGACAAAAAAAATCCAAAATCTCAAGGTGTGCATATCTGAATCTCATCGAGGAACCGATTTTTGCCCCGAGAAAAATTTATCAACCGCGCGAATTAAACGATTTTCAAGCACCACAACAAACTGGGCATCTCTAAAATGTCAACTAAAATCCAAAAATCCCACAAAAAGGGGGAAAAATCTTTACCTGAACTAACTCTGCTCACATGATGAGAAGACGAGCTGTCCTTCTTTAAATCCTTGCCATCAGTCTTCTTCCCGTCGTCCTTATCCCTCTCATGCGATCCAAAACATGGGAAACAACCCATCTAAGACCCCAAACAAAAAACAGAAACCACCCCCCAACAGCAAAATCCAGGAAAAGTCGAAACTTTGGGGCAAAGTTGGGATTTTTAAGAGCCAGGGCTCTTCCTTTTATGGCATTGTTTCCACTGCCATGGCGAGAATTCAGAGCCGCAGGGCATCCGATGGGATTTCCGCGGATTCTCTCAGATCAGAGGAGATGTTGGAATTAAAGTTTTTTTGCATAAAGGGAAGATTTTTGTCTGAGAAAGATTAGTGGGTTAAAAAAAATTTAAAAATAGGGAGGAGAGAGAAAGAGAAAATGAGTGTGATGAGAGAGAAAGATAGAAGAAAGGTCAGCAACTGCTTATGGAGGAGACAGTTCACTGTAAGAAAGAATGTGTGTTTGTGTTTGTGTTTGTGTTGGGTAACGAGGAGATTAGGATGAAAACCTACCACTTCTAGAACCATTGGATGTGGTAAAAAAATCCATTTTGTTTGGCAAGAGAAATGCTACCGTTCTTACTCAGCTGCTTAAACGGCGGATGTGTAAGTCCCGCCATTTTTATAAAACCGAATAGTTCGCATATCGGTTAGTTTCGTGACACGGCTGTTAATGATCAACGGATATTGAATATCGACAATCGGTGGTGGGCTTAACCATAGATTGTTTCCATCGACGATGCTTTTCAGCTGCCCGACGCATTGCCAAATTTGACGTCGACTTGCTCGTCGTCAACTGGAACGGACGTGCTACGATACAAAATCTTGCCGCATTGATGCTGTTTAGAACTTTACGTTTGCCACGTTGCCACGATAATTTTACAAACATCTCATTTTGTTGCCAGACGTATAATAGAACACGCTTGAGGCATAAATGCCAATGGTGACAATCAAACATGTGATCGTATAGAATAAATTTTAGCGTTAATAGGTATTTCCCAATGTGGTAGGATGTGGTATTTCCCTATGTTGCCAATATAACTATTTTTATTTGCAATTTACACTTAGTGTCATGGTCTTGATTTTATTGGATTTATGTGAAAAATTACACGATTGGGTTAACAAATAGTGGATCCAATCCAATGGTCCCGTTTGGGTCCAAATGAGTCATGGTCTTAACTTAATATCGGCATCCGAGCAGCCGCGGGCCCGTGCCCTTGATTGGATTTTTTTTTTATTCATTAATTTATTACAAGTCCAATATATTTCTCATTATTGTGTGAAATAAATCACAATATTTATTTAAACCATTTCTTTATTTCGTTGCTTTCATCATTTGATCCCACTGGCATTGAACCGGATGAATGAGAGGGGGCATGTTTTGGAATGATTTGAGAGATAAATTTGAGAGATTGAGGTCATGAAATTTAATAAAATCTTAACTTAAAATTAATCCCTCTGATTTTACATGTATAAGAAGTCAATTAGAGTTACCTAATTGATTCTTAATCAACAAATCATTAACTTGTAAAACATAAAGCAGCAGAATGTAAAGAATAACTGCAAACTTAGACAAGTGAGGATTTCGGTGCACATGACTCCAACCACCGCGCCTGGTGAGGATTTTCTCAACAACGCCGCCTCAAACAATTGATGATTTCTCAAACTTATCAACTCAACAAGATGTTTTTGTTGGATAGTTGGTCTTATTTCTTCAATTCAAAGCCTAATTTTAGTCCGACATTTGAAGTGATAACTCATTTGTTGGAATATATAATAGACTTCTTCTTAATGGGCTATTTGACTTGGTATTTGGTCTAGGAATGAGGGGAAGCTCGCGGGAGCATGAGCCTAGCAGTGGCCGAGCGCAAAACGGGTTGGGCCGAATGTAAAATGTGGACGACGGATCCGAAAACCCTTAGCATGTGTGCGCTGGAGGTTCACGGGTGCGCGTGCGAAGTGCCTGAGTTTTGGATCATGTTATTATTTTTCTCGCATCAGGTATTTTCTATATTAAAGCCCATTAAGATCTCCAACAGCCATTTTCTTATTGACGGCTGAATTCCAACGGTCACTTTTTCGCATCTATTTATACTCAGCATTTCAAGAGAATTGGTACTGCGAAAAAACCATTCTCTTCCTCCACAAAAATCTTTTCTTGCTGATGCCCATTGTTGTCGTCTTCCTATTGGTGATGTTGTTGTTCGCTTCCTGCCTCTGCGACCAGTTGTTGCTCTTCATTTTCTTGTGCGACCGAAGTCAGTTGCTCCTCGTTGGAGCCTTGTACTGTGAGTGCACATTTACAAGGCCGTTGCCGTTGAATCATGGAGGGTAGCCGCCGGACCTTTCTTGCACCGAGTATTCACTCTGAGAGGCGGAAATCTACTCTTAAGGATAGTGCCTAACACGCCTCGGCTCATAAGTCTTATTCCTTTCTCTGTTTTTTTAATAGCATCATCCTTCTTATCTCTGATTTTTTTTCCACAATCTTAAGAGTAGATTTCATGGATGCTGCTGTTGTCACTGCTAATGCTCTGTCTGATCTCTCAAAAATTGAACTGTTCTCTAGTAGTTTCTTTAAGAGATGGCAAGGAAATGTTTTTAGCACTCTTGATGTCACTAGATTTGCCTTTTGCACTCACAGTTCCTAAACCTATATTCAAAATTGATATTCCTACCTGGGATCGAGCCAACAAAATTTGTAGACATGTCATCCCTCATACTTTGGCTAATGAACTTTTTGATGTCTACTGTCCCACAAAGATTGATTCTGAAATTTAGTCTAGTCTCAACAAAAAATATATCCTAGAAGATGCATGTACTCAAAAATTTGCTATGTGTAACTTCCTTCATTTGTCTATGTCTGAAGATAAAACTGTCTCCTCCCAAATCCATGACTTCCATGTTCTCATAGATGATCTGGAAAATGAAAACACCACTCTCCCTAAACCTTTTGTTGTTGGATCACTTATTGAAAAACTCCCTGAGTCTTGGAAAGATTATAAAAACAACCTCAAACACAAAAGAAAACTGTAACGACTGGTTTTCATGTATCTGGATTTATTATATTATAATATATGTTTTGGTGGATTTTCTCCTCATGTGTGGTTTTCGTCTCCGTAACTTTCATTTTCGATCGTTTCGTCGTGTTTTCTCGTTTCTTCCTTACGATCGTCGATTTCGGAGTAAGTCATTCATGACGGGCTCCATAACGGTCGTATCTTACTATTAGATCAAGCCTAGGAGTCTTAGGAATCGATCCCGGGGCTCCGCGCTCCGTATCGAAACTTTTGGTGCTAATTAGCCGGTGTAAGAAGGGCCACCGACCGACTAGATGACGATCCAGTCGGTTGGCAAACCTTCTTGAACCGACTAGTTGGCTTTCTAAATTATTCTGGAGTTACTGTTTACACTTAGTCGGTCTGCGTTGTTCAACCGACCGACTAGATCTCAAACTAGTCGGTCAACAGTTGTTCTTTGACCGACTAAGCAGTGCAGAAAACCCTAGTTTTGCCCTAGCCGCCACCAAACTCTATAAATACCCCTCCAAACGTTTTCTTCTCCTCCCTCACGACCTAAAACCCTAATTTCTCCCCCATTGAGCCCCCATCTCCCTCAAACCATTAATCCTTCATCCCAAGCTCATCCTCCATCATCCAAACCCTCCCTCAACTCATTCCACCTCTCATCTTCCCCAAATCTCCATCAAATCCCTAGGTTCCCCGGAGCGTTTCTTCCGTCGCTGTGGTTGCTCGGTGTTATTCTCCCGTTCTCTACACGTGGTCCATTCCGTAGTTAGCTTGTGTGACGATCTTCATTGCTCGTCAATCCCGGTATCAGGCAAGTGAAACTTGCATCCCTTGATTTAGGCCATGTCTTAGGCCATTTACCTTGCTTTAGCGTAAAAGAGACTAGACGGTGAAAGGATAGCCGTTTAGACGCCATTGACCTAGCTTGACAACGAAGCTTGGTCTGTCACCTTCATCATGCTTGTATGTCACGTTTACTTTCCCTAAACGGTACGCGTAATAACTGTTCATGTCATCCATGCATCCTTAACTGTTATTGCATTATAACTGCCATGTTTAATTTCAATTAACGGTACGCGAATATGTTCATGTCATTGCATTTTGCCTGTCACGTTTAAATACAATTAACGGTACGCGAATATCTGCTCATGTCATTGCATGCTTGAATACTCATCGTGATTGCGTAGCTTCGCTACATACTTGTACTATTTGTCCCGGCTAGGCACCCACCTTGCGTGGGCACCATCTTTGCCAAATACACTTTCTGGCTCGTGTTCCAGAAGACGAGCTCATCACAGCCTGAGGGCAATAGGGCACTCGTTGAGTGATCCCTTGTACTTGATACTTGAACACAGCCTGAGGGCAATAGGGCACTCGTTGAGGGATCCCTTGTACTTTACTTGTTACTTGACATTACATGTCACCCCTACTACTTGATACTTGCTACTTGCACTTTACCTTACTCTACTTGTTACCACCTTACCTTACTTGTCATGCACCATACTTTAACTGCTAGGTTGCTAGTTTACCTTTCTTTCCCTTTCCTTGCACAAGTCTTCTGACTTGCTGACATGTGCCCCTTTTCTCTTTTGGGTGACACATGTTAGAGCCCGAGCCTGAGTTACTTGCTGAGGACGTGGTGTTCGCTGACGCTGAGTCAGGACCCGCGCTGATCGAGGACTACGTTGACACTGGGGATCAGTCTTAGTGTTTTCTTTTAGCTTCTTTTGTTAGACTGCCTAGTTGTCGGTGCGTGGCACCTAGTTGATACTCTGTTATGTTTGTGTTCCTTTTGTTTGGCCTTGTTCTGGGCCTTAGACTCTTTCCTGTTATCCTGGTGGCTTTTCTGTGATGTTGAATATTTTGTGGACAAACTTTGGGATTGATATTTCATATCCGTCTCTCTATTATTATTGTTGTTGTTGTTCCTTCTACGATTACAGGGACCTGCTTATACTAAATTGACGCTTATCAGGCGTGCAGCTTCACAGCTCCACGTTTGAGCGGACCTTCTCACGTCTCGCCTCCATTTTAAGGAAGCGGGGCGTGACAGTGTAACGACTGGTTTTCGTGTAATTGGATTATCTATATTAAAATATATGCTTGGTGGATTTTCTCCTTGAATGTGTGGTTTCGTCGCCATAGCTTTCACTTTCGATCGTTTCGTCGTGATTTTCTAGCTTCTTCCTTCAATAGTCGATTTCGGAGTAAGTCATTCGTGACGAGCTTCAAATCGCTCATATCTTAGAGTTAGAGTGATCTTAGAAGCCATAGGAATCTTCCCGAAGCTCTGCGATTCGAATCGGCACTTTTAGTGCATCTTAGTTGGTTCGAGAAGGGGAACCAACCGACTAGATTGAGATCTAGTCGGTCGGAAACTCTACTCAAACCGACTAGTTCATTCAATCAATTATTCAGGAGTTACTGTTTATCGTTAGTCGGTCTAAGAACAACCAACGACCGACTAGATATGAAACTAGTCGGTCAGAACTTGTTCTTCAACCGACTAGTTCCTTTGATTAAATTCACCTAAGTTATTGTTTATCTTTAGTCGGTCTAAGAACATCTTTCGACCGACTAGATTACAAACTAGTCGGTCATCCATTGTTCTTCAACCGACTAGTTCATTGATCATCTTCCCAGCCGAGTTACTGTTTACTCTTAGTCGGTCTATGAACACTCACCGACCGACTAGTTCCCAATCTAGTCGGTCACCAATCCTTCTTTGACCGACTAATCAGCCCAGGAAACCCTAGTTTTGCCCTAGCCGCCACCAAACTCTATAAATACCCCTCCAAACATTTTCTTCTTCTCCCTCACGACCTAAAACCCTAATTTCTCCCCCATTGAGCCCCCTTCTTCCCCAAACCATTGATCCTTCATCCCAAGCTCATCCATCATCATCCAAACCCTCATTTCACATATCCTACCTCTCCTCAACCTCAAACCCTCATCAAATCCCCAAAAGCCTCATCCAAACCCATTTCTCCAGATTTTCCTCATTTCCAGATCTGAGCCGGATCGTTCTTCCGTTGCCATGGTTGCTTGGCATCGTTCCTCCGCTTCTTCACGGGTAGTATTCTTCCCTTAATAATCTCATAACCCACACTTGATATTTGTGAAACCCTAATAAAATGGATCATTAGAAATCGTAGGGTTCGATTGTGAATACGGATTAGTTACCATTCTAATGTTGTTTTTCCATGACAGTGATCCATTCCCGTAGATAACAAATTTGTGTGATGTGCCTTCGTTGATCGTTCCCCTCGGTGCCAGGCAAGTGAAACTTGCTACCCTTGTTGTTTAGGCCGTGCTTAGGCCATTACCTTATTTTAGCGTAAAAGAGACTAGACAGTGAAAGGATAGCTGTCTGGACGCCTTTGATCTAGCTTGACAACGAAGCTAGATCCGTCACCTTCATCATGCTTGTATGTCACGTTTAAATTCTATTAACGGTACGCAATTATCTGTTCATATCATCCCTGCATCTTTGCCTATCATGTTTAAATTCTATTAACAGTACGCAAATATCTGTTCATGTCATTGCATAGTGATTATTCATCGTGATTGCGTAGCACACGCTACAATACTTATATTCCTGGCTCGTGTTCCAGAAGCGAGCCCTGTAGTTGGAAACCCCAACGCTCGATAAATACGGCTAGGTGCACCCCTATGCCAAGTGAAATACACTTCCTGGCTCGTGTTCCAGAAGCGAGCCCTGTAGTTGGAAACCCCAACGCTCGATACACATGGGTGGGGTAAGAGATAAGCGGACTGAGCCCCGAGTTGGCTTGATCCGCCACTCCGGCCAGCAGGTGGACTCTCTAGTGTTCAAGTGTTATTAATATTGATAGAGATAAGCGGACTGAGCCACGAGCTGGCCAGCAGGTGGACTCTCTATGCACTGAGTGATAAGTGATAAGTGTTATTAATAGTGGTAGAGATAAGCGGACTGAGCCACGAGCTGGCCAGCAGGTGGACTCTCTATGCACTAAGTGATAAGTGATAAGTGTTAAATGATAAGTAATTAGTGATTTGGTAGCTTTTGCTACATCGTCCGTGCTTGCCTCTCTTTTAAACTGTTGCATCATACTTAACTGTCATATCATTGTTTAATATTATCAGTGCTAGGTTGTTAGTTACTTTCAGTTTCCTTGCCCAAGTCTTTTAGACTTGCTGACATGTGCCCCTCTCTCTTTTGGGTGTCACATGTTAGACCCAGAGCCAGAGCTTTGTTGCAGGGGATATGGTGTTGCTGATGCTGATGTTTGCTGTGGTGGTGAGTGGACACCAGGGGCCTGTCTTGAAGACCGCTCGTGTCCACTTCCTTGTTTAGGTTTGCTGTTAGTTGTTGGTGCGTGGCACCTTTGTATGTATGTTATACCTTGTTGGCCATGTTTGGGCCTTAGACTCTTTTCCTTTTAGCCTGGTGTCTTTTCTGCGATATTATAATTTGTTTATGGACTTTCAGAGATTCAATAAAATGTCGTCTCATTTCCTTATTATCATTGTTGTTTCGTTTCGCTTTGCAATGACTTGCCATAATAAGTGTTTTTATACGCTTATCAGACTTGGAGCTTCACAGCTTCAAGTTTGTGCGGACCATCTCACGTCTCGCCTCCACATTTTTGGGAAGCGGGGCGTGACAGGTTTTATTGGTGGCCCATGCAGGTCCATTTGCAAATGTGAACTATCAGAACAATGATAATAATTATGGAATGTCCATTAAATAAATTAGAACATCCAATTTATAAGCCTTGAGTCTAGTAGTTTTCCTATGTCACTAGGTGGTAGGAAGATTTAGTTAGACGTCCGTGCTTGCTAGTTAGAGGCCCCTGATTGTTAGTTAGACTACTCACTAGGAGTTGATTTGGTCGTCGTAGGATTTACCTTAGTGGTTCCTGTCTAGCTTTGACTAAGATAGACTTCTAGAATCCTTTGGTCTCTCGCTTGGGTTCATCGATTTCGGACCAAGCTGCACTCATTTCATCGCTGTCTAGCCCTTAGGGAGTCTTAGCGCTTGGTTCCATAATCTTTAGTTGGTTGACCGTAGGAGTTTCCGTAGATTTTCCTAAGTCATAAGCTAGGAGTATTTATGTTTTGATCATCCGACCAAATCCCTTGCCTCAATTCACATGACCACCACGTTTCGATAATCGTTGATCCTTCGAAGGTCCCCATTCGCAAGGCTTAATTTCTTTTAAAGTTATTTTTCGATTTCCCTCATTAAAGTTTTCGTTAAGTTTAAATTTTGTTTTAAACCCGCTACGTATATACTTAAAATTTCTCACTTTTCGATTGAGTCAAATTCCTTGTAGATTTCGGAGTCTAATGGTTGTAATTATAATTGCTAACTCGTAACCATTTTCTTGTCTATATTTTCGCATTTCGGTTTAAAGACTCCAATACTATTTTGGAAAATTCGATATACCATTTTCTAACTATGAGACCCATTTTAATCGCATAGCATACATACTTTAAAATCTTTTCCAAGCTAAATGGAATTTCAATTGTTATATGTATACTTATATCTCGTACTCTTTCGTTGACTTAAATTAATTTTTGAAATTCGAAGGTTTTGACGAGATTTTGATTATTGTTTTATAATGTTTTACAACATATACCTTTCATACCTATTTGAATATCTTGTCCCTTTTCATAAATCGATTTAATTCTGAGCCGCAATTCTATTTTCCAAATTCGATTTATGAATTTTCCTTTCTTATTTATGCTATTCAAATGACTCGTCGTGCTCCTTTAATAAACTTTTCAAGTCACAGATGATTTAGCTTTCAACAAATCAAAGTTATGTTCAAACATTTTCCCGACTACAGATTTTTGGAAAATTACGTTTCCATAACCACTTCCCTTGTCCTCAATTCACATGACCACCTCATTACAATTATCCTTGATCTTTCAAATGTTTTCCGTTGCAAATCTTGATTCTTCCAAAGTTATTTTCGAATGCTTTCCTTATTTGAAGTTTCACTCAATTTAAATTTTGTTCTAAACTTCGTTAAATATGTCTCCCTAAATTTCGATGGAGTTAAAAGTCGTTCTTGAATTTTGAAGACTTTTGGTCGTAATTTTAAAATTACTATCTTGTACTATTTTTCTAACAATGTATCTTTCGCATTTCGATTTTTTTTAAACTTTATTACTATCCTGATGGTTCGATATACCGTCATTTTTCCTAACTGCAAAAATTTATTTTAACCACTTATCTTACAAACCTTTAGGGGTATGTTTCCAAACTGAATGGACTTCAACTAAATTTTGTATATATCAATTATAGGTTCGTCGTACTCGTACTTCAAAAGTTTTTATACCAACACGTTCTTTTGGCGAATCCTTATTTCCCTAAAAGTATTTTCGATCTTCTTCTTTCGTTAAGTTTAAATTTGTTCGAAACACTTTTGATATATGTAAGGTTTCATGCTCCTTCGCCGACTTAAATTATTTATGTTTTTAAATATCGAAACTTGTGTTGAGATTTTTAGATTAGAAGTTTATAATATTTTCAGCATATACTTTCGTATCGATATAAATGTCTTGTCCCTTTTCATATACCAATTTCATTCTGAACCGTATTTCTATTTTCCTAACTCGATTCATAATTTCTTTTCTTACTTG
Source organism: Scilla litardierei (assembly GCA_030789695.1). NCBI lineage: Eukaryota > Viridiplantae > Streptophyta > Magnoliopsida > Asparagales > Asparagaceae > Scilla > Scilla litardierei. The sequence goes on along the minus strand of CM061137.1, from coordinate 7,709,941 downwards.
TGCCATTAAAATTTTATTCGAAAACACCTCGTGCTTACTCTTAATAAACTTTTCAAGTCCCTTTGGACTTCGGCTTTTAGCAAGTCGATTTTATGCTCAACATTTTCCATATTTCAGATTTTTGTATAAAATTTTTTTTTTCTATTTCGAAATCATTCCTGACTTAGACCCTTCATAAAACGGTTTAAAAGTTTTAATACTAACTTGATGAGTTTAATATCCTTTTCTCTTTCCATACTACTAAGATATTATCTTTCCATCCACCATACACGCTTTTAAGATAATTTCTAAAATATGACTTCAATTATTTTTATATATCGGTATCACGTTCGTTTTGCTCGTACGTTAAGATCTTGTATAAATCAATTTTGTTGGCAAATCCGGATTTCTCTAAAAGTATTTTCGATATGGTTTATTTGGGATTTCTCTTCAATTTTAAGATTTGGAAAACCTTTAGCATGCGCTTAAATTCTCCACACTATACTTGATCTGATTTCAATCTTCGAATCTCAAAACTTTTCCAAAAATTTTAGATTGCTGCCGCATATCGTTTCTGACCTATGTTTTAATGATTCGAGTAAATGATTTCCTTTTTCCTCATGATGATTTTATATAAGCCAATAAACCACTTTTCCTCTTATTACGTATATATGTCTCAAACTTGTTTTCAAACAACTTGTTTATCGACCTCTAAATAATTTTATACAAACGAGGACTCCGACTTTTTGAAGTACAACGGTCTTCGAATTCACGTATTTTAACTTATGTTGTTTACACTACCTTCTTTACGTATTCCTTAAGGGTATCATTGCATTATCTTTCCACCTAAACATTCACAGTCTTACCCTGATTCCCCTAACCAAATTTGGCTCCTTATCTTCGTCCTAGCTGAACCCATGTTTTTTGATCTTTCTATTCGTCATGATCTAGGTTCGGTTCCTTCCTATTGTCCAGCCCATAGAGCTTGTCGTTGCCTGTGTCAACCTTGTTATAGTTTGGTGGGCCCATTAGTTAAGTGATTATGTCGACGTAGTCTTGGTTTCGTGGTGTGTATATAGTGGTATGGGTGTTGGCAATTGTATGTTGTGTGTAGGTAATTTTCTGCTTGAGTATGACGTGATATACGTATGATAACAGAATGATAATTTTGATTGGTACTACTTGTTTTATGAGATGTCGTATGCGTGTATATCAGGAGGTATACCCGACTATTGCATCTCTTAAACTTGTATGTAGTTGATGTGTTGATATGTTAATTATAAATGGATGGATATGGTGTGAAAATATGTGATACGTGGATGTGTATGCCTTGGAGTGGTATTGGTATGTGTATGGATACTGTGTTACGCATATAAATGTCCTGCTATGATTTGGGTCTCACTCAAGCTTGAGTGGGTATACTCTATGTACTTTGGTATAATTGTATGTGGTGGTGAATAGTGACGGATGATGTATGTATGGTGTTTGAGTTGTTTGTGCTTGGTTGTATTACGCACACGCTTGTGGGTGGCTATGCCAATATATAGTTATAGGACTATATGTGGGGTGAAAATATGGTGAAATATTTGCATGTATTTGAATGACTAAATAAATGTGAAAATTATTTTCAAATAAGAGAGGCTTGGGTATTTTCTTATAGTAAGTAATAAGTGTTTATTGTTGTATAAATATATTGACTATATATATATGATTGAAATACGTGTATGAAATTGATTGACTATAATAAGTATGAGTGTACTATGTGCGTGAAAATATGTGTGTAGTGGTAGTAATATTTGATTTCTAGTGCATGTATATATAAGCACTTGAAATGAATGTACTTGGTTGAAATTTTGATGTGATATTGATTGAGGGTGGTTACTAGGGCGACTAGATATGTTAGAAAGTCCGAGGACGGACTTTATTCTAAGGTGGGTAGGATGTAACGACTGGTTTTCGTGTAATTGGATTATCTATATTAAAATATATGCTTGGTGGATTTTCTCCTTGGATGTGTGGTTTCGTCGCCATAGCTTTCACTTTCGATCGTTTCGTCGTGATTTTCTAGCTTCTTCCTTCAATAGTCGATTTCGGAGTAAGTCATTCGTGACGAGCTTCAAATCGCTCATATCTTAGAGTTAGAGTGATCTTAGAAGCCATAGGAATCTTCCCGAAGCTCTGCGATTCGAATCGGCACTTTTAGTGCATCTTAGTTGGTTCGAGAAGGGGAACCAACCGACTAGATTGAGATCTAGTCGGTCGGCAACTCTACTCAAACCGACTAGTTCATTCAATCAATTATTCAGGAGTTACTGTTTATCGTTAGTCGGTCTAAGAACAACCAACGACCGACTAGATGTGAAACTAGTCGGTCAGAACTTGTTCTTCAACCGACTAGTTCCTTTGATTAAATTCACCTAAGTTATTGTTTATCTTTAGTCGGTCTAAGAACATCTTTCGACCGACTAGATTACAAACTAGTCGGTCATCCATTGTTCTTCAACCGACTAGTTCATTGATCATCTTCCCAGCCGAGTTACTGTTTACTCTTAGTCGGTCTATGAACACTCACCGACCGACTAGTTCCCAATCTAGTCGGTCACCAATCCTTCTTTGACCGACTAATCAGCCCAGGAAACCCTAGTTTTGCCCTAGCCGCCACCAAACTCTATAAATACCCCTCCAAACGTTTTCTTCTTCTCCCTCACGACCTAAAACCCTAATTCCTCCCCCATTGAGCCCCCTTCTTCCCCAAACCATTGATCCTTCATCCCAAGCTCATCCATCATCATCCAAACCCTCATTTCACATATCCTACCTCTCCTCAACCTCAAACCCTCATCAAATCCCCAAAAGCCTCATCCAAACCCATTTCTCCAGATTTTCCTCATTTCCAGATCTGAGCCGGATCGTTCTTCCGTTGCCATGGTTGCTCGTCATCGTTCCTCCGCTTCTTCACGGGTAGTATTCTTCCCTTAATAATCTCATAACCCACACTTGATATTTGTGAAACCCTAATAAAATGGATCATTAGAAATCGTAGGGTTCGATTGTGAATACGGATTAGTTACCATTCTAATGTTGTTTTTCCATGACAGTGATCCATTCCCGTAGATAACAAATTTGTGTGATGTGCCTTCGTTGATCGTTCCCCTCGGTGCCAGGCAAGTGAAACTTGCTACCCTTGTTGTTTAGGCCGTGCTTAGGCCATTACCTTGTTTTAGCGTAAAAGAGACTAGACAGTGAAAGGATAGCTGTCTGGACGCCTTTGATCTAGCTTGACAACGAAGCTAGATCCGTCACCTTCATCATGCTTGTATGTCACGTTTAAATTCTATTAACGGTACGCAATTATCTGTTCATATCATCCCTGCATCTTTGCCTATCATGTTTAAATTCTATTAACGGTACGCAAATATCTGTTCATGTCATTGCATAGTGATTATTCATCGTGATTGCGTAGCACACGCTACAATACTTATATTCCTGGCTCGTGTTCCAGAAGCGAGCCCTGTAGTTGGAAACCCCAACGCTCGATAAATACGGCTAGGTGCACCCCTATGCCAAGTGAAATGCACTTCCTGGCTCGTGTTCCAGAAGCGAGCCCTGTAGTTGGAAACCCCAACGCTCGATACACATGGGTGGGGTAAGAGATAAGCGGACTGAGCCCCGAGTTGGCCTGATCCGCCACTCCGGCCAGCAGGTGGACTCTCTAGTGTTCAAGTGTTATTAATAGTGATAGAGATAAGCGGACTGAGCCACGAGCTGGCCAGCAGGTGGACTCTCTATGCACTGAGTGATAAGTGATAAGTGTTATTAATAGTGGTAGAGATAAGCGGACTGAGCCACGAGCTGGCCAGCAGGTGGACTCTCTATGCACTAAGTGATAAGTGATAAGTGTTAAATGATAAGTAATTAGTGATTTGGTAGCTTTTGCTACATCGTCCGTGCTTGCCTCTCTTTTAAACTGTTGCATCATACTTAACTGTCATATCATTGTTTAATATTATCAGTGCTAGGTTGTTAGTTACTTTCAGTTTCCTTGCCCAAGTCTTTTAGACTTGCTGACATGTGCCCCTCTCTCTTTTGGGTGTCACATATTAGACCCAGAGCCAGAGCTTTGTTGCAGGGGATATGGTGTTGCTGATGCTGATGTTTGCTGTGGTGGTGAGTGGACACCAGGGGCCTGTCTTGAAGACCGCTCGTGTCCACTTCCTTGTTTAGGTTTGCTGTTAGTTGTTGGTGCGTGGCACCTTTGTATGTATGTTATACCTTGTTGGCCATGTTTGGGCCTTAGACTCTTTTCCTTTTAGCCTGGTGGCTTTTCTGCGATATTGTAATTTGTTTATGGACTTTCGGAGATTCAATAAAATGTCGTCTCACTTCCTTATTATCATTGTTGTTTCGTTTCGCTTTGCAAGGACTTGCCATAATAAGTGTTTTTATACGCTTATCAGACTTGGAGCTTCACAGCTTCAAGTTTGTGCGGACCATCTCACGTCTCGCCTCCACATTTTTGGGAAGCGGGGGCGTGACAGACAGGTTTTAGTGGTGGCCCATGCAGGTCCCTCTGTAACTGCAATTATCAGGGATAACAATAATAATATAAGATTGTCCAACAAATAAGTTCGATATCCGAGTCATAAGCTATGAGTCTAATCTGCTTCGTTTTCTGTGTCATTAGATGGCAGGAAGGCGATTCACCCGTGGTGGGTGTAGTGGTGCGCTCCCTCATGATGAGGAGCCTGAGCGGGAACCCACCAACGGAGAGATGATGCTTCAGATGATGCAAGTGCAGCAGGGCATGCTCCTGCAAGTCCAGAATGCTCCACTTGCTCGAGCTGCCCGGGCACTTCCAGATGTCCCTCGCTCCGAGCCGGGAGCGAAGCAATTTCGGGAGCTGGGTCCCGCATATTTTGATGGGTCTGAGGGTCCTCTGGCTGCCGATGAGTGGATTCGGAACATTGAGGATAACCTGGCAATGGCGAAGATTAACCCGGCTGGATGGGTTGATCTGGCTAAGAGGCAGCTGAAGGACAATGCCAGGAATTGGTGGGATGCTGAAGAGAAGATGCTGGTGGAGCCGATAGTTTGGGCTACCTTCAAGTCCAGATTTGATGGAGAGTTCTTACCGAAGGCTGCTAGGCAGGTGATGCTGCAGCGCTTCATAGATCTGAAGCAGGGGAGCTTGTCGGTGGATCAGTACCACCAGGAGTTCACGAGGCTCAGTCGGTTTGCACCAAAGATGGTGCAAGATGCCGATGAGAAAGCTCAGCTATTTCTTCAGGGACTTGCCTTGGAGCTTCAGAGCTTTGTGACCTCTTCTGACCTGGAGACATATCAGAAGGTTCTGATTGCTGCGAGGCGGCAAGAGTTGAATTTGAACCAGAGGAAGGGACATGTTTCCGGTGCTGGGAAGAGGCATATGGAGCAGGCCAGGGCGGTGGTTAGGCCTGGTTTCAAGCCTAATCATCCGGTGCAGTTCAAGAGGCCAGGAGGGCCTATTCTGAAGACTTGCCATTTCTGTGGCAAGACTGGACACCTCAGGGATCAATGTAGGAGGTTTCTAGGACAGTGCATTGTCTGCGGAGATCCTGCCCACACCATCAGGGAGTGTCCGAAGTCGAAGCAGCCTTGGCGGGCTCCTATTGCAGCACAGCCGATGCAGCAGCGAGCTCCTGTGCCCGTCGGACGTGGAGTGCCTCTTGTTCCACAGAGACAGGCCTTTCGGCAGGCTGTTCCGTCGAGAGGGCAGACCTTTCTGATGACTGAGGAGGAGAGCATGGCCGTGGATGAGGTTATTACAGGTAACGCTCATTCTAGCTATTTTCTTCCTTAGTTTGATTGTTGATTTTGTTGGTTGCTTGCTCATGCTTGTTACTAGAATAGGATTTGATTGTTAGATTGGTTGCTAGGTGTGGTTTTGGTTAGCACATTTCCTGCACGAGTCCTCTTTGACTCTGGTGCGTCGATGTGCATTTTGGCCCGGAGCTTCGTGGAGAAGCATTCCTTGTCGACGTCCTCTCTCCCTAAGAGTTGGAATATCGTCACAGGGAACGGTGTAGTCTCGGTGCATCGTGGGTGCAATTCTTGCCCGTTGGTGGTTTGTGGACGTGAGCTTTGTGCTGATTTTATTGTCCACGACATCATCAATTACGATGCGGTCCTTGGGATGGATTGGCTTGCGAGCTTCTATGCTACGATTGACTGTCGGATGAAGAAGGTGGTGTTCGAGATTTCCGGACATCCGGTATTTGAGTTCAGTCGTGGTAGCAGTTCGCTGGGTCCGGTCAGATTTCGGGCCAGACCAGTGGATGTCGTGGCTATGCAGATGGAGTTGGAGTGGCCAGCTGTGGTGCGAGATTTTGGTGACGTCTTCCCCGAGGAGATGTCTGGATTGCCGCCTGATTGAGCTTTGGAGTTTTCTATTGATCTTACCCCAGGTGCGCAGCCCATTTCGAAGGCACCATATCGTATGGCGCCAGCAGAGTTGGAGGAGTTGCGCAGGCAGTTGGATGAGCTTATGCAGAAGGGTTACATCAATCCTAGTGTGTCCCCGTGGGGAGCACCGGTGTTGTTGGTGCAGAAGAAGGATGGTTCGCGTCGCATGTGCGTGGATTATCGGGAGTTGAATGCGGTGAACATTAAGAATAAATACCCGTTGCCTCGTATCGATGATATCTTTGATCAGTTTGGAGGTTTGAGGGTGTTTTCTAAATTGGATTTGAGGAGTGGTTACCACCAGTTGAAGGTGAAGAAGGATGATGTGCCGAAGACAGCGTTCAGGACGAAGTATGGACACTATGAGTTTGTGGTTATGCCTTTCGGCGTAACTAACGCGCCCGCAGTTTTCATGAATATGATGAACCTGATTTTCTACGACTTTTTGGATAAGTTTGTCGTTATCTTTATTGACGACATTCTGATCTATTCGAAGTCGGAGGAAGAGCATGCCTCGCACTTAAGGACGGTGTTGGAGATCTTGAGGAAGCATCGTTTGTATGCTAAGTTTTCGAAGTGCGAGTTTTGGCTGGATAGAGTTGCTTTTCTCGGGCATGTGGTGACTGGAGATGGTATTTCAGTGGATCCCGAGAAGATTAGGGCCATCAGAGAGTTGCCCGTTTCGTCGTCAGCGTCTGAGATTTGGAGTTTTCTTGGGCTTGCTGGTTACTATCGGCGATTCATTAAGGACTTTTCCCGTATTGCTGAGCCAATGACCAGGTTGACGCGAAAGGATGTTCCTTTTGTTTGGTCGGGTGATTGTGAGAGTGCTTTTGGTGTTCTGAGGGAGAGGTTGACGACTGCCCCTATTCTTGTTATGCCTGATCGCAGCGGTGGATTAGAGATCTTTTGCGATGCTTCTGGCAAGGGTCTCGGTTGCGTGTTGCATCAGCACGGGCATGTTGTGGCGTATGCGTCTCGTCAGCTTAAGGTTCATGAGAAGAATTACCCGACGCATGATTTGGAGTTGGCTGCCGTTGTGTTTGCTCTTAAGATTTGGAGGCACTTCCTGCTGAGTGAGAGGGTGAAGATTTTCACCGATCACAAAAGCTTGAAGTATATTTTCACTCAGAAGGAGCTCAACATGCGACAGCGTCGATGGTTGGAGCTCATGGCTGATTATGATATTGATTTGCAGTTTCACCCTGGCAAGGTGAATGTGGTTCCTGATGCGCTGAGTAGGCTTCCAGCGGTGATGATTTTGACCTCGCAGTGGAGATTGCAGCAGGATTTTTGCGAGTCTGGTGTTGAGATTGTTCTTCCTGGGGAGGCTTCTTCGTTGATGTACATGCAGGTACAGTCGACGATCGTGGACCGGATTAAGGCTGGCCAGGCTGAGGATCCGAAGCTGGCGAGGATTCGGGAGCAGGTGGAAGCCGGTCTGCGGACTGACTTTTTGATTCATGAGGATGGCTCGCTGAGGTTTGGAGCCAGGTTGTGTGTGCCAGCTGGAGATATTAGAGAGGAGTTGATGGTGGAGGCACACAGTTCGCCGTATTCTGTGCATCCTGGTGGCACCAAGATGTACCAGGATCTTCGTCTGAATTATTGGTGGCATGGTATGAAGAGGAGTGTGGCTCGGAGTGTGGCCAAGTGTCTGGTTTGCCAGCAAGTGAAGGCGGAGCATCAGTGTACGGCCGGGTTGCTACAACCGCTTCCGATTCCGAAGTGGAAATGGCAACACATCACTATGGATTTCGTGACTGGACTACCTCGGAGTCCGAAGCAGAATGACGCGATTTGGGTGATCGTGGATCGATTGACCAAGTCCGCGCACTTTATTCCATTCCGAGTGGGACAGTCCACTGAGACGCTAACGAGGAGATATATGGAGGTAAAATTCTTTTACCCTCCGTTTTTATTTCCTTTTCCTAGTTTGGATAGTGATGTAACGTGAATCGTACAGGAGGTTGTGCGACTTCACGGAGTCCCCGTGAGCATCGTGTCGGACAGGGACACGAGGTTCACATCTCAGTTCTGGCAGAGTTTGCAGAAGAGCTTGGGTACGCGTTTGAGTTTCAGCACGGCGTACCATCCGCAGACGGATGGCCAGTCCGAGAGGACGATTCAGATCTTGGAGGACATGCTGAGGGCGTGCATGTTAGATTTCAAGGGTTCGTGGGAGGACCATCTGCATTTGGTGGAGTTCTCCTACAACAACAGCTTCCAGGCGAGTATTGGCATGGCGCCTTTCGCCGCTCTTTATGGGAGGAAATGTCGATCGCCATTAAGTTGGGATGACGTTGGTGATCGGGAGCTGTTTGGACCTGAGATGATCGTGGAGGCCGTGGATGTTGTCAGGAACATTCGGGAGAGGTTGAGGATTGCTCAGGACCGTTTTAAGCATTGGGCGGATGCTAAACGTCGTCCTTTGGAGTTTCAGCCGGGCGACCATGTGTTCTTGAAGATTTCCCCGAATCGCGGTGTGATTCGTTTTGGGAAGCGAGGGAAGTTGAGCCCGCGATACATTGGACCGTTTGACATTTTGGAGAGGGTTGGCGAGGTAGCTTATCGCTTAGCCTTGCCGCCGTCTTTGGAGGGAGTTCACAATGTGTTCAATGTGTCGCATCTTCGTCGATACATTGGCGATCCATCTCATGCGGTGGATTTTTCGGAGATTACCGTTCGCCCCGATTTGACGTATGACCAGCATCCAGTGCAGATTCTGGACAGGCGTCAGAAATCGCTTCGGAACAAGATTGTCAATCTTGTGAGGGTGATGTGGCGACACGGCTCGCCTGGAGAGTCTACTTGGGAGAATGAGGATGAGATGCGAGAGCGTTTCCCACTTTTGTTTTCGGACACGTGAGTGTTTGGAAATTCCGAGGACGGAATTTTTCTTAAGTTGGGGAGGATGTAACGACTGGTTTTCATAAATCTGGATTTATTATATTATAATATATGTTTTGGTGGATTTTCTCCTCATGTGTGGTTTTCGTCTCCGTAACTTTCATTTTCGATCGTTTCGTCGTGTTTTCTCGTTTCTTCCTTACGATCGTCGATTTCGGAGTAAGTCATTCATGACGGGCTCCATAACGGTCGTATCTTACTATTATATCAAGCCTAGGAGTCTTAGGAATCGATCCCGGGGCTCCGCGCTCCGTATCGGAACTTTTGGTGCTAATTAGCCGGTGTAAGAAGGGCCACCGACTGACTAGATGACGATCCAGTCGGTCGGCAAACCTTCTTGAACCGACTAGTTGGCTTTCTAAATTATTCTGGAGTTACTGTTTACACTTAGTCGGTCTGCGTTGTTCAACCGACCGACAAGATCTCAAACTAGTCGGTCAACAGTTGTTCTTTGACCGACTAAGCAGTGCAGAAAACCCTAGTTTTGCCCTAGCCGCCACCAAACTCTATAAATACCCCTCCAAACGTTTTCTTCTCCTCCCTCACGACCTAAAACCCTAATTTCTCCCCCATTGAGCCCCCATCTCCCTCAAACCATTAATCCTTCATTCCAAGCTCATCCTCCATCATCCAAACCCTCCCTCAACTCATTCCACCTCTCATCTTCCCCAAATCTCCATCAAATCCCCAAAATCCCCCCAAAACCCTATTTCTCCAAACTTCTCCAATCATTTCCAGATCTGAACCCTAGGTTCCCCGGAGCGTTTCTTCCGTCGTCGTGGTTGCTCGGTGTTATTCTCCCGTTCTCTACACGTGGTCCATTCCGTAGTTAGCTTGTGTGACGATCTTCATTGCTCGTCAATCCCGGTATCAGGCAAGTGAAACTTGCATCCCTTGATTTAGGTCATGTCTTAGGCCATTTACCTTGCTTTAGCGTAAAAGAGACTAGACGGTGAAAGGATAGCCGTTTAGACGCCATTGACCTAGCTTGACAACGAAGCTTGGTCCGTCACCTTCATCATGCTTGTATGTCACGTTTACTTTCCCTAAACGGTACGCGTAATAACTGTTCATGTCATCCATGCATCCTTAACTGTTATTGCATTATAACTGCCATGTTTAATTTCAATTAACGGTACGCGAATATGTTCATGTCATTGCATTTTGCCTGTCACGTTTAAATACAATTAACGGTACGCGAATATCTGCTCATGTCATTGCATGCTTGAATACTCATCGTGATTGCGTAGCTTCGCTACATACTTGTACTATTTGTCCCGGCTAGGCACCCACCTTGCGTGGGCACTATCTTTGCCAAATACACTTTCTGGCTCGTGTTTCAGAAGACGAGCTCATCACAGCCTGAGGGCAATAGGGCACTCGTTGAGTGATCCCTTGTACTTGATACTTGAACACAGCCTGAGGGCAATAGGGCACTCGTTGAGGGATCCCTTGTACTTGTTACTTGACTTTACATGTCACCCCTACTACTTGCTACTTGCTACTTGCACTTTACCTTACTCTACTTGTTACCACCTTACCTTACTTGTCATGCACCATACTTTAACTGATAGGTTGCTAGTTTACCTTTCTTTCCGTTTCCTTGCACAAGTCTTCCGACTTGCTGACATGTGCCCCTTTTCTCTTTTGGGTGACACATGTTAGAGCCCGAGCCTGAGTTACTTGCTGAGGACGTGGTGTTCGCTGACGCTGAGTCAGGACCCGCGTTGATCGAGGACTACGTTGACACTGGGGATCAGTCTTAGTGTTTTCGTTTAGCTTCTTTTGTTAGACTGCCTAGTTGTCGGTGCGTGGCACCTAGTTGATACTCTGTTATGTTTGTGTTCCTTTTGTTTGGCCTTGTTCTGGGCCTTAGACTCTTTCATGTTAGCCTGGTGGCTTTTCTGTGATGTTGAATATTTTGTGGACAAACTTTGGGATTGATATTTCATATCCGTCTCTCTATTATTATTATTGTTTTTGTTCCTTTTGCGATTACAGGGACCTGCTTATACTAAATTGACGCTTATCAGGCGTGCAGCTTCACAGCTCCACGTTTGAGCGGACCTTCTCACGTCTCGCCTCCATTTTAGGGAAGCGGGGCGTGACAAAAACAAATGTCACTTGAAGATGTAATCATTCATATTAGGATTGAAGAAAAGAATAGGGAAATAGAGAAAACCAATTCTGCTAAAGAAATTGTCTCCAACACTAATCTAGTTGAGAGTAATTCTTCCTTTCCTCGTTCACATCCTAAGAAACATTTCAAGAAGTTTAGACCCAACCACAAACCAAATCAGAATTTCAAAAGGGCCAAAACCACGCTACTTTCAAGAAGAACGGAGAATGCTTTGTTTGCAAAAAGCCTGGACACTATGCAGCTCAATGTCGTTTCTGGAAAGATGCTCCTAAACCAAGTGCAAACTTGGTAGAGGGAGATTATTGCTGTGGTGATCTCATAGGTGAACATGGTTGCAAATGCTAAGGATTGGTGATTGACTCCGTGACAACCCGGCATATTTGCACTAATTGAGGAGCTTTTACCTCATATGTTCCTATCAGTTCTAATGAGGAGAATGTGTACATGGGGGATTCAAGACCCTCACCCGTAATTGGGAAAGGAAAGGTTCTCCTCAAATTAACCTCAGGAAAAACCCTTTCTCTTAGTGAGGTGCTCCATGTTCCAGATATCCGTTGGAATCTGGTTTCTGTCTCTCTTCTGGGAAAAGTGGGGGCTAATGTTACTTTTGAGTCTGATAAGATTGTTATGACCAAGAGTGGTCAGTTTGTGGGTAAGGGATATTGTAACCAAGGTCTTTTCATTCTGAATGTACTTGAAACCATGAATAATAAAGCTTCTTCTTCTTTTGCTTATTTGATTGACTCATTTGTTACTTGGCACTATAGACTAGGTCATGTGAATTTTTCATATATTAAGAAAATAAAAGAAATTGGTTTGCTGAGTGCTTCTTCTTCTTACTCTAATGACAAATGTGAAGTATGTGTCGAATCAAAAGCATCTAATAAATCTTGTAAATCTGTACACAGAGAAAGTGAATTGCTTGCTTTTAATTCATAGTGATCTTGGTGATTTGAAAAGCAATATAACTAGAGGTGGTAAGAAATCCTATATTACTTTTGAGATGACTTCTCTAGATATATTGAAGTTTATTTTGCTTAGATCTAAAGATGAAGCTTTTGATATATTTTTGAAATATAAAACTAAAGTAGAGAATCAACTTAATAAGAAAATAAAAAGTATTAGATCAGATAGATGAGGGGAGTTTACATCGTTTAATTAGTATTGTGAAGAACATGGGATTATTCATGAGACTATACCTCCTTATTGTCATGAATCTAATGGCATAGCAGAAAGAAAAAATAGAACTTTAAAAGAGATGATGATTGCTTTGATGATTAGTTCGGGTGCACCAATTAACTTATAGGGAGAAGTTATTCTCTCTGCAACATTCAGAATAGAATTTCCTATAAGAAATCATGTAAGACTCCTTATGAACTCTGGGTAGGTCACTCTCCAAACTTTGATTACCTCAAAGTGTGTGGGTGCATAGCTAAAGTTCTTTTACTAGAACCTAAGAAAAGAAAATTAGGTCCTAAACCCTTTGATTGCATGTTTATTTGCTATGCTTAAAATAGTGTTTCATATAGATTCCTAGTTGTTAGAAGTGAGCAAAATATCATGGAGCCTAACACTATTGTTGAAACCAAAAATGCTGATTTCTTTGAGCACACATTTCCAATGAAGATGTATAATGTTAGGTTGACTTCTGCACCTCACTCATCGCACACTTCTGATACACAATCACATGATAATGATGATGAGATAGAAATAAGAAGGAGTAAAAGAGTTAGGAAGAAGACTAATTTAGGTGATGGCTTTTTCGCTTTTCTTATTGATAATGATCCTCTTACAAACCATGAGGCCATCACATCTCCTGATGTCACATTTTGGAAAAAAGCAATCAAAAGTGAATTAGAATCTACTATGTCAAATCACACTTTGGAACTTGTTACCTTGCCCCCATATGCTAAAACTATTGGTTGCAAGTGGATATTTAAAAGGAAGCTAAACCTGTTGGATCTATTGACAAGTTCAAAGCTAGATTAGTTGCTAAAGGTTTCAACCAAAAGAAAGACATTGATTATTTTGACACATTTGCTCTTGTCACCAGGATAGCTTCTATTCGTGTCTTGTTTGCTTTAGCATCTATTCTTAGTCTTATTATCCATCAAATGGATGTAAAGACTGCCTTTCTTAATGGATATTTGGAAAAAGAGATTTATATGGAACAACTTGAAGGTTGTATCACTCTTTGAAATGAACATAAAATATGCAAACTTGTTAAATCTCTTTATGGTTTAAAACAAGCTCCAAAACAATGGCATGATAAATTTGATTGTGTTTTGCTATCAAATGGTTATCATATTAATGATGCTGATAATTGTATTTACACAAAGTTTGATAATGATGTTGGTGTTATTACTTGCTTATATGTTGATGACATGCTAATTCTCGGCACCAATCTAGATGTAGTAAATGAAACGAAGTCATTCTTGTCTTCTGATTTTGATATGCAAGACATGGGTGAAGCTGATGTGATCTTAGGTATTAAATTAACCAAGACACCTAGTGGAATTATGCTTTCACATGAACATTATATTAGTAAGATGCTTGAAAAATTTGGATATCATGATCAAAAACCTGTTGCTACTCCATATAATGCTAGCTTACATTTAGCTAAAAAAATTGGTGAATCTATTTCATAAATTAAACATGCTCAGATCATTGATAGCTTGATGTATGTGATGAATTGTACTCGCCCTGATATTGCATATGCTATTAATAGATTGAGTCGTTACAATACATCACTCTATTGTGAGGCAGCTACTAGATCATGGGATAATATCCCTTGATCATGTGAGGTCAGAGATGAATTTGGCAGATCCTCTGACAAAACCACTAAATAGGAAGTTGGTGGAAAGTACATCGATAGGAATGTGACTTATACCTAAAACATAGGTCAAGAGTGCTGGTAACCCAACCAATGTGATTGATGATCTCATGAAGTAGGTTCATATGGGTAATAACAAGTCACTTGTTGATCATGAGGAGCACTATCATTATGTTACATGTCCATTTCATATGGTGTAGATATTGCTATCGACGATGAGACATGATGAGCATGTGGCTATTAATGGATACCATAGCCCTTGTTGGGTGGTGTGCATAATCATCGAGCACACTTTAAGGGTCCACATATATGGGTGTAGAAGTGGGGCCGCTTCCTTTGCGAATATGGGTACATTCGCTAGAGCACTCGTGAAAATCCAGGTATTTCGCATGGCTGAAACGTGCCAACCCGTTAGAGCAAGCAACTATTCATTGAGGATTCAATATGAGTTGTGAGTCGATGTTTTACAATAAAGGAGATTGGTTCATAGAAACTATATGTTTCACCAACCTCTTGTAGAACACACTTTCATTCCCTAAGTAATGGTTCATAGACCGAAAGTCACCATTGCTAATGCATTGAATTGTCGTATTCATTCACACATCAATTTTGTTCCTCTTCTTGGATACTTATATCTTTATCTTTGAATTTTGAAATAGTGGGGGATTGTTGGATATTTGGTCTTATTTCTTCAATTCAAAGCCTATTCTAGTCCCACATTGGAAGTGATAACTCACTTGTTCTAGTATATAATAGACGTCTTCTTAATGGGCTATTGGACTGGGTATATAGGCTAGGAATGAGGGGAAGCTCGTGGGCGCATGAGCCCAAGTAGGGGCCGAGCCCAAAATGTGTTGGGCCTAATGGAAAATGTGGACGACAGATCAGAAAACGCTTAGCGTGTGTGCGCTGGCGTTGTGCCTGCGCATGGGGGTTCACGGGTGCGCGCATGAAGTGCCCAAGTTTTGGATCATGTTATTTTTTAGCCCTATTGTAAATTCATTTAATCACTGTTTAATTTCGCAACATCTATTTTCTGTATTAAAGCCTATTAAGATCTCCAACAACCGTTTTCTTGTTGATGGCTGAATTCCAACAGTCACTTTTTCGCATCTATTTATACTCAGCATTTCAAGAGAATTGATACTATGAAAAAACCATTCTCTTCCTCCACAAAAATCTTTTCTTGTTGCTGCCCATTGTCGTCGTCTTTCTATTGGTGATGTTGATGTTCCTTCCTGCCTCTGCGACCATCTGTTGCTCTTCATTTTCTTGTGCGACCGAAGTCAGTTGCTGCTTGTTGGAGTCTTGTACTGTGAGTGCACATTTACAAGGCCGTTTCCGTTGAATCCTGGAGGGTAGCCACTGAACCTTTCTTGCACCGAGTATTCACTCTAAGGGGTGGAAATCTACTCTTAAGGACAATGCCTATCACGCCTCGGCTGATAAGTCTTATTCCTTTCTCTGTTTTTAATAGCATCATCCTTCTTATCTCTGTTTTTTTTCCAACAGTTTTCAACGTACACTTTGTTGAAGTAGGATTATACCCTTCATATAGCTTTGAATTAAATCTTGATGTATAATGTGGCTAAGAAAAACACAAGTCTTTATCTCAAATAAAACTAAGATGAAATCTAAGAGAGATCAAAACAAATTGGCCAAGAAAATTGCTAAAAAGCTTTTAAAACTTAGGCCAAATAAAACTTTTTCAAGATGACTTTTAGAAGGCTTTGAAAACTTATTTTTTCTCAAGAAAATTGATCAATAATTTAGTACTAAATTCCTCCAACAACCCTCAATTTATAGGACATACATCAGGTCAAAACATACTAACCAAAATACCCCCATATATAATGGTAAAAATGACTAGTAAAAATCTTCCATTTATAGGCCAATTGCTAGCTACTAGTAAAAATATTTCGTTTATATGGCATAAATTAGTTCAAAACAAGCTGACCAAAATTCCACCATAACGGTCAAAAATGACGAGTAAAAATCTTTTATTTATAGGCCAATGACTAGTTACTAATCGACAAGAGTTCATCAACTAGTCGTTTTGGTTAATTTTAACGATTTTAGGAACTAATGTCAAAGTATTGTTATGAATATGAATAGGTCCATGAGGTCCATTGGGTATCTGGCCCACAATGAAAACTATATATATGATGGTAAGGGGGCTCTTACCCCTTTACACCTATTACTCTACTTTTCTTTTCACAACACGTTATCAGCACGATCACGCTCGTAGGAAAAGGCGACGACGCTCAAGGAAGGAGATCCACAAACACTTAGTTTTAAGAAGATCGTATTCTTCTCAACGGGGAGCGAAAAGGGCATCCTTCATCAACCGTCGTCTAGATTCCCTTGTCGAATATAGAAGTAAATCCTCAAAAAAAAAATTAGATCTAAACTTGCTTTTCCAGTAGATCTGCATGTTTTAAGATCAAATAGTTTGAAAACACAATAAAAATCGCATTTTTATTTAGATCTGCATGTCTATAAACAATAAAAATAGTCTTTTTAAAGATATGAATGTCTGAAAACACCTTTTTACCCCCCTTGATCCATATACCGCACGCCCAAAAGGGCACGAGGGCGGCGCTTCTCCAGCGCCGCTGACGGCAAACAAGCCGCGGCGTGCCGCGCCCCCTTGGCGCGGCCAGCTATTGCCGCGGCCCCCCTAGGGTTTTTCAAAACCCTAGCCCTTAACGGGCCAAATTTTCAGGGGAGGCCCAATTAACCCTATTGGGTTGTTTTCATGGCCCAAAAGCCTGAAAATTAGCCCACTTACACATAATTTTTCTTCTTATTTTGGCCTCAAAAGCCCAATAATCAAAGAAATTTTAATTTTTTTTAATAGGGTTGAGCGGAAAGATAAATATAAATTAGGGTGACCTGCCGGGGGAGGATGACCTTTGCCGAGGACAATCTTCACCTGAGGGCGCCCTTTTGGGGGCGCAGTTTCGGAGCCCGCCCTGCGTCTCTGACAGAGAAGGGTCGAGTTATGCAACATGTCCCAAGTCCTTGTCGATTTTTCGGGGGGCACAACTCGGAAGCCTGCCCCGGATCTTTGTTGCGAGGTAGCTCGCTCTCTTCTCCGGTTTGGGTAGCGAGACCCGAACTGCTACGGGTAGTCAGGCCGCAACCTGCCCCGGAGGGCTTCAAGAGGGTGAGTCGGGGTCGTGGCCCTTCCAGCATCCCTGGGGTCCTATGCCCCTGGCGCCTTTCGGGGGCGCAGCACGTAGCCTGCCCCAGATCTTTGGTAGGGAGGGTCAAGGTGCGTAGCTCGTCTCCAGCCCTTGGAGACCTTTCGGGCGCACGACTCGAAAACCTGCCCCGGAGCATTGCTTACAGTAAGTCAGCCTCTCTTTGCAATTAGGCCGACCCTGATCTGGGGCTTTTTCTCACAAGAAATCTCTGAAGAGGACGTGAGTCGAAACTTAGCGGTAGGTAAGAGAGAAGGAAGACTTGTATTTTTGCGTCCCCGGTCGTCCTGCGAGGGCTCGAGCCATAGGGAGCATAGTCAGCCTACTCGGAGGTGCTTCGATTTTGGGTAGGAGCTCTATGGAAGTGCTTGTTGAGCAGCAGCTTCTTCATTGAGCCACCTATGTTGACCGACCTCGATGTCCGCATCGAGGCGTCATTGTGGAGCCGCTATCTCTTCGTTGGGCTCCTTTTGTCGGGTGGCCTCTTCTTCGATCTGGGGGTGAAGGTTGCGCCTTATGTTCTGGAGATAAGGGGGGACGATGGATGTCCTGGCCCCACCCGCACCCCAATCGTTCATCATCTTTGTAAAGGCTTCAAAGCCTTGGTGAATGACAGGACCGAGGCATCGATAGTCTCTGTCGTCCCCTCAAGGGTACATCTATCGGGGAAGTCCCTCCGAGAGGATGTGGCTCGTCCTCCATGGGATGTTTGCCACGGTTAGAAAAGTGTTGAAGTGTATGTGATTTGTCATGGGTGTGACCCTAAGTTCCCACAGACGATGCCAATTGTTGCGGGCCGAATCCGCACACAATGAGATTTATTTGAAGTGGGGAATCAAGGGCACAATGATTACAAGTGTTTGGGAGGTGATGACGAGGCTAATCACGATTTGAGGACGATTTTTAGATGATGATCTCTAGTTTGCCCTTCCCTTGGTGACGTTCGCTCGCTAGTTGATGAATGTCGCTCGTCAGTTGATGAATGTCGCCGCAGGTCGCACGTCCGTTGGTAGCTGTGGCAAACTTCCTGCAAGGTGAGCAACTCGTCAGAAAGGCTGGGCGGGATGTCCGCCCATAGCCCCTCCGATGTTTAAGTCATTTAATGACTGCTTGGAGAATGTCGGACATGCAGGGCGATCTTAGAGGTAGATCGGGCGCTTGCGTGGCGAACTAGTATGGAAGGCACGAGTATATGGAGGATATTCGGCCTTGGGTATAAGTCGATATGTTAGATGTTTTAACTGACCAGCCAACTAGCCTCCTTCTTGTTGGAGGAGAGGGGGTATTTATAGGGCTGCGAGGCAGTTGTTTGCCCTCCTGTCAGCTGTCGAATCCACCCAGCTGGCACCCGAGTTGTGAAACAATAAGGTGGCGAGCAGTGTCAGATATATTTTTCGCATTAATGGTGTCAGTGCATCAGGCTGTCAGAATCGTAAATGTCAGGCGTGCTTTCGACAAGCTGTCAGGCGGTAAAGCGGCCATGTGCGCTTTTGTCAGACTTTGTCTGTAGTGAGACTGGCAGTGATATTGTGGCAGGTTGCCTCCCTTCTTGGGAAAACTGCTTCGGGGCAAAGAGGTAAGGGAGCCGCCTCCGGGGCGAGCTACTCTGGAGCGAGCTACTCTGGGGCGAGTGAGCGTAGAACATGTGCGGTCAGCCAGAGGGTTCTTTTATTCGATTCGGACGGCGAGCTTGTCGATCTGCTTGGGCAAGCTTCTCTAAGACTCGGGTGATTTGGCGGGCCATGACTTGGGCATGGTTGACAAACTTGGCGGTCTGCAAGGGCGCACTGCTCTGAGCCTCGGCGAGCTCTTCTTAGTCTTGGCAAACTGGTCCTCATTGATGAGGATTGTTGTTGGGTTATTTGAGTGGGCCTTTATCAACTAGGCCGACTTTTAGGGCGTAACAACAATCCTTCCTCCAACAAGCTTGCTAAAGAGTCTCTCCAACGAGCTGGGTGAAACTAGCAATCTGATCTCTTGGTGTCTGGTGTCGTCTTGCCTGATCACCGATGGTAGAGGTGGCTCCTCCACTAAGCTTATCCCTCCCTGACAGTGTTTTTGAAATGATCGAATCCCTTGCTTGCAATTATGATTGCCCTGCGATATAGCCAATTGGTTCATACTTTGGACAAGTTCTTGGAGTTAGATTTTGGCTATGACTTGGGTTTCAATCCAATGAGCTTCGCCTTGAAGTTGGCTTTCTAGTAGTAACTCGAGGTTGGATTTTTGTGGTGGAGGTGGAGGATTAAGATAGGAGGGTTCATGGGGTATGTCGTAGGTATACGATGGTGGGTTGTAGGGGTAGGTGTAATTTTGGCATTGGGTAAAAATATGCCCATGCATCCCACACTTTATACAAAACCCTGCAACCTGTAAAAAATCATTATAGCCCACCATTTGAACACCTTGTGATATGGGATTATTGGGATTCCCAAAATAATTTCCATCTGGCATCCACATAATCTCCAAAAAGCACCTGAAATTTTAAAAAAAAATTTGGCTAAGAGAAGCGCGTCAGTGGTATAATAGAATTGCAAAAATTTAATGCCGGTGGTGGGGAAAAATTTCGTTTATTAGGACTTTTATAAATTTTAATAACACGTTGTCTAGCTAACTCTAAATCTAACTAATATTAATCAAATCATGCCTCACCGGCAACGACGCCAAGAACTTCTTCGTCGCAAAGCGATGAAGCTTTAATATTTGTAAACCGCAAGCGCACGGTTGTCGTCGTAGCGCTATATGGGTCGTCCGCAGGGAGGTGGATTGATCGAGTACTAGCTCAATTTAGGGTCGTTGCTAGCTACGCTAATTGATTGAATGAGACATGGCTTTACGGGGATTTAACGAAGAACATGATATGAAAACGTATATAATAGAAGCAATCACGAGATGTGCAATCAATAGAACAATGAAATACAAAAGAAGAACATCAAACAATAGGGAATAATAACAAAAGCAATAAGAAAAGAAAAATAAAATATTTATCTCCTTGAATCAGAAGCAAGAGTTGTCAATCCTTAGTTACAATACAAGAGAAAGCAATAAAAATCCTAATCTAAACTAATCCTCCTCCTAAAACTAGGGTAAAAACATGAAAAAAGGTCAAAATGAGATAAGAACTCGGCTCTCTCTTCGCTGGTCATTGATTCGGCTTGAATAATGCATATTTAACACACCATTTAGTCCTATTTTGTGCTTATATGATGCTTAATTGGTCTCTAATACGTTCGTATTTTGTATATCATCATTTATTAGAGAAATCACTTGATTTAAGCACAAAACAATAATAAACTGAGTATTTCTGCATTTTTTATATTTTTTCATGGCTACATCTTGATCTCACGATTCCAACGACTATTTATTTGTATTTTTCTGAGATCTGTGCTAATTACTGTGAATTTTTGAATGCAGAATACCAATTAAATGAGGAAATACGCTCAAAATACGCTTAGAAATATGCCCCGCACGAATCTTGGCGGCCACGTGGCAGAATCTCACGAATTCCTGCTCAGATCGAGCGACATTCGACGCGGGGCGACGCAACAGCGAGTGGAGCGTTCGATGTCCATCCAACAGCCAGGAACAGGGCGCATCAACGCAGGGCGGAGCAGCTACGCGGCTCACTAGGAGCCGTTCGATCCCCCGATCGGACGGACATCAACCATCCCGAGCTGAACTTGGAACGAAGGCAGATGCGGGCGCGCGAGTGAGCAAAGCTCCGACCCGTATGCCACACCCCGTTAAATCCCGCATCGATCATACGGATGCGATCATCCAGCGGGTTTGGATGCGAAATGGGTGCGAGTTTGAACCCGATAAGTGATTTAAATCCGCAATGCTATTATATAAGCCTATTCTAGGGTTTTTGTTTCGTATTCTGGCATATTGGGGGCTCTAGGAGCCGTATTTCGCCATGAAATTTGGAGGCCCTGGGGACAGAGGCTAGTTCTATCATCTGAAGGAGATATGGGGCTATTTGGAGAGAATTGGTAACATGTTTCCTATTTTTAGCCTTGTAGTTTGCGTATTTGGCTTAGAATTGAAGTATTATTCGCGTATTTTGAGGTCTTTATGATGTATTTGTCTATGAATACTGAATATATTCTCTCCATGCATGGTTAATCTTCATATGTGTTGGTGTTGATATAGTTATGGTGTCGTAATCATTGATTTTGATATCTTTTCGCCATATTTGCATTGTATAATCGCGTATTTTGCTAGTTTCTACACGTATTGTTCAAGTATAATCGTTGTTAGTGTACTTGGATCGAATATGATCTCTGGACTTATTCGTGGCGTGACCATTGCGGGCGCATAAGCTTATTTTCCACATGAAACTAGTATTTTATTCGATATTTAAGGCACTTTTCGATGTTCGTTTATCGTATATTTTCTGACGTTCTCGTGCCTTAGCTGGACGAAACGTTGAGTCATAGAAAAGATACTAATAATCATTGATTGCACACACCCTAATGAAATCACTACCAACACATACTCTCCATATTAGTACCCCATGTCGAATCACCGTAATTATCGTAGGATTTCCTTTTGTTATTCTAAACTCTTATCATATCTTTAGGTGGTTGGTTATTGTCGTGTTAGTACTCTTTGCAAACTGAAGTTCACGGTTTTGCAGGTCAGTTGTCCCGTGGATACGATACCTGGACTCACCAGGATTATTACTTGTTCGATCTCCTACATTTAGAAGTAGCGCTCACATATTTTGAGACGAGTCAAGTTTTTGGCGCCGCTGCCGGGGATAACGGTACTTGTGATCTACGATTTCGGTTCGTTTGGAGGAACATTCGGTGAGATCCTTCCATCTTATAGTTTACGATTTTTATTAGTTTTTTTGTTTTGTTTTCCCTTTATAAAAGTTTCAAAAAAAATGGAGTACATGGAACTCTATAGCACAAACAATTGGTGTGATGCAGAGTACAATGCTGCACACAAACATAAGATGGAGAAGCTCAAGATCATTAGTTTTAATCAAACTGATTGTGAAACTTTCTTTCAGGCCTGGAGGAGGTTCACAGACATAGTATCGAGCTATCTGCATCATGGGTACACAAAGAAAGAGCTTATGGAGTCCTTCCTATCTGGACTACGACCACATCTGCAGGAATTCTTGGGAGTCATGACGCCGACAGAGGCGTGGAAGTACATGGAGTCCCTACAAGAGAATGATCAGATCATTAATGAGACTTCAGAGCGTGAATCAATGGAGCCTTCATGCCTTGATCAAGGAGAGCAAAGCGTAGACATTCCATTGCAATCCTTGAAAGAGGAAGTTCAATTGCTCATTCAGACACATGAGGCTACCTCCCATCAATTCCAAGAAAACTTCCTTGCTCGGAGTCGGTAAATTCAGTAATCCATTGAAAACCTTACTCTGATTGCCACTTGCTTAGAAGAAAATAATTCTTTTGAAATTCAATTTCCAAAATCTAATGTGAGTTCGTCTTCTATTACAGGTATATCGAGCGAGCCATGTCACGATGAAGGCACAAATCAGAACATTAACATGGCTGGAAGTGTGTGCAAAAGAGAGGATGAGCTAGCAATTTTGGATGAACAGGAGGAGGAATAGCGAGGGACATGGGTTTAGAGATTATCACTATGGAGCCCGAACCACTTTTTCCTCTAGTTTTCCCCAAAATCATTCATCCCTCTCCTAAATGATTGAGCATCATACCGAGAGTAGTGTACATCTTTCAGGGAGTAGTCATCAATATGCTTTATTTTATTTTACTTACTTTGATGACTACATTTGGAATAGTTTTATTGAAAAGAATTTAAGATTAAGTTGGATTGACGTGACTCATCTCTTGCAGGATACATGTGAACAGCTTATAGAGATGCTGGGAGTTACGTTGCTGTGATCCAATCTAACCATTGGAGGAAGATTACTCGCCGAGGAGCACAAGGAGCAAATAGAACAACTTCCTCCACCATTAAAGATTTGGGATCCGCCATTTGATCACGGTGTGTTCTTTCCATTAGCGTAGATTTTATATGCTTTCTAGGATGCTTGCTTTTGAATAAACTCGTACCCTTTTCGACATTGAGGACAATGTCCATATTTAGTTGGGGGGAGTGTATGAGACCTTATGATTTTTTTAAAAACAAGGCGAAAGAAAAGAATAAACCACCACTCTCATCATTTAAAACTCCTTCACATTCCACAAATACGGATGATTATGCATTGATTGAGTTCTAAAAATCGTTTGTGGCGTGAATTAAATTTTTCCTTCATGGAGTTACTCGTTAATATGATATTCATGAAAACGTTCAATTACCATGATTAATATCTCGAAATAGTTTGAATTTATTTCATGCATGCTACGGTGATGAAAAAGCTTAAGTATACACGATTTATTAGAATAGTCTTCAAGTTGAAGAGTAATTTGGCCACTGTTATTAATGTTTATGTTCGAAGAATGGGTGTTGAGTTGCTTAAAAAGAAAGAAAAAATATGAAAAAGAAAAAGTGCATCGTTTCCTTGAGTTCATTGATTAGCCGGGTCTTCGTGCCTCAGGAAGCATTGGAGATTCGCGTCGAAAGATGGATGAATGGGGAGTGCATCCAAAAAAGAGAAGAGAATAAAACTTAGATGATTCGAGTATTAAGTTCGAGGGGCTCTTCTAAGCCTAATGTCCGAAGGTCGTCTGGCCTAGGAATCATTAATTGAAAGCTCGCTACATGGATCATTCTAAGTCGTCAAAAGAAAAGAAAAACGAAAAACAGAGAAGGAAATAAACTAAGTAACTTCAATACCTATGATTTAACCGATCTTTTTGAGATGCCAATTCTTTGGAAACAAGAAAACTAGAATATAACGACGTGTTATACTTTCGCTTGCGCAAAATGATGCCTGCATGTTATTTATTCAAATTAAATTAGAGAAAATATCATGTGATTGATCTTGTGCATGGATTGTGTATATTGATGGTCTAAATCATGTTGGAAAGCGTATTATTGAGCCATGCCATAAGCGATTGACAGAATTTATTGTTGTATTAATCATTCGACTTAATCGCTCTTTTTGCTAGGGACTAGCAAATCGCTAGTTGGGGGTATGATTCGGCTTGAATATTGCATATTTTACACACCATTTAGCCCTATTTTGTGCTTATATGATGCTTAATTGGTCTCTAATACGTTCGTATTTTGTATATCGTCATTTATTAGAGAAATCACTTGATTTAAGCACAAAACAATAATAAACTAAGTATTTCTACACTTTTTATATTTTTCATGGCTACATCTTGATCTTACGATTCCAACGACTATTTATTTGTATTTTTCTGAGATCTGTGCTAATTACTGTGAATTTTTGAATGCAGAATACCAATTAAATGAGGAAATACGCTCAAAATACGCTTGGAAATATGCCCCGCACGAATCTTGGCGGCCACGTGGCAGAATCTCACGAATTCCCGCTCAGATCGAATGGCTTCCGACGCGGGCGACGCGGCAGTGAGTGGAGCGTTCGATGTACATCCAACGGCCAGGAACATGGCGCATTAACGAAGGGCGGAGCGGCTACGCGGCTCACTAGGAGCCGTTCGATCCCCCGATTGGACGGACAGCAACCATCCCGAGCTGAACTCGGAACGAAGGCGGATGCGGGCGCGCGCGCGAGCAAAGCTCCGACCCGTATGCCACACCCCGTTAAATCCCGCATCGATCCTACGGATGCGATCATCCAGAGGTTTTGGAGCAGGTTTGGATGCGAAATGGGTGCGGGTTTGAAACCGATAAGCGACTTAAACCCGCAATGCTATTATATACGCGTATTCTAGGGTTTTTGTTGTGTATTTTGGCGTATTGGGGGCTCTAGGAGTCGTATTTCGCCATGAAATTTGGAGGCCCTAGGGACAGAGGCTAGTTCTATCATCTAAAGGAGATTTGGTGCTATTTGGATAGAATTGGTGACATTTTTCCTATCTTTAGCCTTGTATTTTGCGTATTTGGCTTAGAATTGAAATATTACTCGCGTATTTTGAGGTCTTGATGATGGATTTGTCTATGAATACTGAATATATTCTGTCCATGCGTGGTTAATCTTCATATGTGTTGGCATTGATGTAGTTAGGGTGTCGTAATCATTGATTTTGATATCTTTTCGCCCTATTTGCATTGTATAATTGCGTATTTTGCTAGTTTCTACACATATTGTTCAAGTATAATCGTTGTTGGTGTACTTGGATCGAATATGATCTCTGGGCTTATTCGTGGCGTGATCCTTGCGGGCACATAAGTTTATTTTCCTCATGAAACTAGTATTTTATTCGATATTTAAGGCACTTTTCGATGTTCGTTTATCGTTATATTTTCTGACGTTCTCGTGCCTTAACCGGACGAAACGTTGAGTCATAGAAAAGATAGTAATAATCATTGATTGCACACACCCTAATGAAATCACTACCAACACATACTCTCCATATTAGTGCCCCATATCGAATTCACCGTAATGATCGTAGGATTTTCTTTTGTTATTCTAAACTCTTATCATATCTTTAGGTGGTTGGTTATTTTCGTGTTAGTACTCTTTACAAGCTGAAGTTCGTGGTTTTGCAGGTCAGTTATCCGGTGGATACGATTCCTGGACTCAACAGGATTATTACTTGTTCGATCTCCTGCACTTGGGAGTAGTGCTCACATATTTTGAGACGAGTCAGTCGTGCCCACCTCTTTAAATTATTACGTTTGCTCTCGCTGCCGCTTGGTTACCACTGAATTGAGGTCCACACGGCCGTGTTGGAAGTCCACACGGCCGTGTTGGAAGTTGTGGCTAGCTTCATTCTTCCATGGCAAAGCTCTACACGGCCGAGTGAGGGATCGTGTGGTCTTCGATTGTGGCTTCAGTTTCCAGGGCGACATGGTCGTGTGAGGGATTAATTCACACGACCGTGTCGAGCTCCTTAAGGCTTCTTCTTCACATCAGGCCGTGTCTCTCTCTCACACAGCCGCGTGATGCATCTCATACGGCCGTGTGAGATGCCTCTGCTGCTCCTCCTTGAGCTCACAAACACTTCATCTTCTCAGAATCGAGTCACGCAGCATAGATCTTCACTCCAAAAGCCTTATTTCTTGCTCTTTAGCTCCAAAATTCCACAAATTTGCCTGAAACACATCAGGGAGACCAAAAACATAAAAAGGAACAAAAATCAAGGAAATCGGCATGGAAAACGAGGCGAAGTGGAGTGAAATGCGGGGAGAAAGAACGTGAAACGTATATATAAAAACTAACTATCAAACTTCTATTTATAATTGGACTAAACAGACAATCTTTAATTGGGTGTCAATTCTGTACAGACTTGTTGTTTTCAGTTACTGTAGTGAATTCAACTGTGCATAACTTTTTGTATAATGCTCCATAAATTATGTTCTAATTAATTTGGAAATATTATTAAGTCCTCTCCAACTTTCATTTTGTAACGGCCTGTTTTCTTCAACACAACTATTTGTGTATTTAACCTATTTCCAAATTTTTTTTAAACTATTTTGTAATGGTTTGTCAGGAGTTTTACTGATTTCAAAATTTTCTTATAAAAATATTTTGAAGTACCAGACTAGTTATGTAGTATTTTAGTAAGATCGGATTTCATCAAATACCTCTAAAAGATCTGATAAAAATTCATTTTCAGATATTGCTGTTTTGGCTCAATGAATTTATTTTCTATACAAACGTCTTCAAAATGTTTTCAAACTTTTATAGTAGAATCCTATGATCATTTAGGGCTCCCCACATTAATTTCATAATTTTTTGATATCATTTCAACCTAGAACCCTCAAACCCGCTTTCTAAACGTTTTGGCCAAAACCTAGTATCTCCGTAGCCCAAAACCTGAAACGGTATTCGTATTCACGATCCTCGCGACGATTCGAACCCGTGGGTATGTTTTCGTAATTTTTCGGACACGTTTACTAGTGGGGGCAAAATCGTAATTTTGTTACACTAATGACTTTCATTAATAGGGGTTTACCTATTACTAATTACCATTACCCTACCTAATCCCTAACCTACCCTTGACTACCCCCATCCACTCATCTCCTCAGCTAACATCCCAACTACTTTTGTTGCTGTTGTTTATTTAACATTATACTTAATCCTATATAATACCCATCCCCAGCTTCTCACAATCCAGGCTTCATCTTCTTGCTCTCCCTCATCTAAACCCAAACAAACCCACACACTCACTCCCTCTGTCACTCTTTCCCCCCGTTCGAAATCCCAAAGCCCCCTCTCTATTCTTCGACAGCAACCGAACCCAGCCCCGTCACTTTCGTTCTCTCTCCCGCCCTCTCGTTCGACCTCCGCCGAGCACACCTCCGAGCACCTCGGTCGCCCACAACGCCGCCACCTTGGGTTCGCATCCTCCGACGAAGTCGACCCCGGCTCCCGGCGAGAACCCACCGACGCTGCACCGCTCCCCCGCCTCCTCGACTCCACCTTCGAGCTCCGACGACCCCCGAGCTCCGGCGACCCCCGTTGCTCCGCTGCCACAATCCCGAAGCCACGGCAGGCTCCCGCCTCCGCCTTCAAACGTCGCCACACTCTCGAAGGTAATTCTGAATCAGGACGGACTCTGGATCTGACAATCAACAAGCCATAACTCCTAGCACAGTTATCCAAATATTATGATTTTTATTGCTATAAAAACATATAATAATTATCTACAAGTTTTATTTAGAAACCTCTGTCAAATTCGAGAGTTAAATTAATGATATCAGTCATTAGTCATTCTTTGGGAGATGTTCTAAATTGTTGGTGTTCTTGCCATACCATACATGGAAATGCTTCATTGTTTATGATGAGAAGGTCATGCTCATTTTATGTGCATCATGAAATGTACCTATGAGTGTGTGATATGGATTTTATGTTATGGAACTAACATGGCATGGCTATGTGCCGAATGATACGCAACGTTGGAATGCCTTGTGCAAAGGAAATAAAATGGATATGTGATACACACACGATATGGAGGACACGGATGTCACTATACACTTGGACCAAAGTGACACGGTAGGAGTTGGGAGAAATCGCCAGGGGGCCACCTCTTGAATCCATAGTAGTTGTCACAGATGGAGATGGGCACGTTGTAGTCATGTCGGCTTAGACACGAGATCCCACTAGGGGTTGCATGTGCATATGTGTACCTTGCATCCATGTGTACATTGCATTTCATACGTGCTCATCATGTGTGTTGTGTGCATTGATATTGTATGTATTTGTGTCGTGTAAGTGTGTTATGTGCTTTGTGCTCCCTTCTTTTACTCATTCATATAAGCAAGTATGGAATGCCATGGGCATGTGAGTTATATGGCCATGGGCCATATGATACATGCAAGTGACATATGATTTAAAGCATGCGGCTGATATATGAGATATGATGGAAGAGAAAAGCTTCTATTTTTACTTTAGTGGTTGACTATTTTCAGTTGTTTCCTTTAGGTAGTTGTTTCAATTCGTTGTTCATTTTACTTCAGTTTACTTTAGTTGATACCTTATTGTATTGCATGTTTACTTAGTTGTGCATTTTAATTACTCGTTCATTTAGTTGTTTTCTTTAGCTGCTACCTTGTTCACTTTATGCACATCTAGCACATTCTTTTTGTGCATCACAATGTCAAACATAGATATTCCTCTGTTAGATTTGTGCAATCCTACTGGACATGCTTTGATGTGCCCTCCCCCTTTCCCACATGTAGTACATGGTGTTTCTTCAGCAGGGTGGCTGTAGTGGGGCTATGGGTGCAGGATATAGTATATGGAGTGAGTTGTAGTACTGGGTGTGTTGTACATTGAGGGGTGGAGTTCTGTTGTATATACGCGTGCAGTTGTTTTATATAAAGATATATATACATGTATATACATGTATATGAGTTGCCTTGCCATGGAAAAGTGGGAGTTTAGAGATGTAGGTTGATTTTTGATGTAGCGTTCCACACATTTGGTACATTTTGGGGTAGAAGAGGGGGGGAGGGAATATGTTAGTAGAGAGTGACGGCACTTGTGCCTAATCCTCTCTCTTTCATGCTCCCCGCCTCCAAACATATATATTGTATTCTTTGTACATTTTTGCTATTTTTAATAAAGATCCCCACTAAATTTCCAAAAAAAAAGTATGCGTTGCCTTTTGGGATTTTGAACTTGTTCTTCCGTGTTATGGTTTTGTGTTGTGGAGCATTACTCTGTACTGTTCCAACATGTGCGTAGTGTCTTGCATCTCTCTCTTTGTACTCTCTTCCTTTCTTTTCTCATCACCCTCGCCTCTTCGGAAATACCTGGGATGGATTCGTACTTCCCGGATATCCTGGGTAGCACGGCGATATAGATCGGCAGCTCTACGGTTCAAGCTACAGATAGCTCGGACGCTCGGCTCGGCACTTCGATCGCTCGATCTTCAGGAGGAGGCTCGGTCGTGCGTAAGGGGCCCACTAGGATGCGAAGGACGCCTACTAGGGTCCTAGTAGGTTGGTGCATTAAATGCATAGAGTTGTGATAGGGATGAGATTCCGTGAAAGTCGAGATTCGTATCTCTTTGATGCTCTTTCTCAATGATGGCACATGTTGTGTCAATTTAAGCTCTCGATATTTACACCGCAAGCGCACGGCTGTCGTCACAGCGCTAACGGGTCGTCTGTAGGGAGGTTGGGTAATTGAACACTAACTCAATCCTTGGCTATGGTTATCCACGTGGGAAATATGTCGAATAGGGAGAAATAAATAGAAAGAAATGACTCTAGGATTAGGTTTCACTCTAATATGGGTAGAGCATGGGAATAAGCTTATTGCATGGCCATCAAATCATCATTAGGGTGAGGTTGTCTAACGTAGATGATATCACCTACCCCCACTTCCATGATGCTATGATATGATCGCTCCTCTCATTATCTCATGCCCCCCACTTTCGTGATGCCATGAAATGACTACCCCTCGTAATGAGAAGCCTACTCTTGTAGCACATCACTACACAAAGAATGCATTAAGCTGACAATATTCTCCAACTACTGTTCAGCCACTCTCATGGTCAGAAGCTCGGTCAAAGCTAGGTGGGCTCTTATTACGCCCCAACTTCCGATGGTGACATAATGAGTATGGATCACACAAGTGGATTAAAACCCTGGAATAACCCTAACTCCCACTAGCGATCAATCTAATGAAATCAATGTTTGTGGATATTAATCGTCCAAAACACAACCCTATTCCAATGGTTCTATAGCCAAACCACAAGATTAACCCATGCTCAATACATAAAAGAGATCCATCATGCCCTAGATCAAAATACTACTCACTAATCATGTAAAGGCACAGATGATAACAAAGGACCAATAAGAAACACATAGAACAAATATAAAACATTAAATAAAGGAAGAAATACTTAGATCCAATCGGTGCAATACAAAATATCCATGATTACAAGCGTAGCAGCGGAGGAAAACCAAGTAAAAACTTAATCTAACCTACTCATACTCCTAAAACTAAGGAAAAAGATAGAAAGAGGAAGAAAAGCACAGCTAATGGTCGATCCCTATCAAAGACGGCACTCACATCTATTTATAACAGCCCAAAACGTACCCTAGCGGGTTAGCATCAGACCCGACCCGACCCGACCGTGTGGAGGGTCACATGGTCGTGTGGGTAAAAATCCAAGTCACGGCCCCCCCGTCTCTTCTTCAGAAAATATGAATTGACACGGTCGTGTGGATGGCCACACGACCGCATCGCTGCTGTGCGTAAGATGCAGCGGCTAACGTTTCTTCTTGGCTTCGGGGTGACACTGTCGTGTGGATGGCCACACAACCATGTCATTCTAGCTTTATCTCTTCGACAAAATGGCCCACACGACTACTTGACACGGTCGTGTGGGGTTCTTCTTTTGGCTTTGGCTATGTCATCTCACACGACCGTGTGTGATGACACACACGGTCGTGTGAGGGCAACGGTTCTCCATTACTCCTTTATCGATTCAAATCCTATCGCTTTATTGATCGCTCCCAAAGCTTATTCCAAGAACTCCATGTTTAGACCTGAAAGATACACAGGAAGCCCAAGAGTAAAAATAAACTAAAAAGTGGAGAAAACGACGTGGAAAGCGTGGTGGAGTGATGGGAAATGAGAGGGAAAAATACATGAAAAACATATAAAATAAACACTCATCAGCACCTATTGTAACCTAGGGTGATATATATGTAGTTTTAGAGAAGGGTTTCTGAGAAAAAAACCATCGCGTGGAACACATTGAGAGAACTTTGAGCCGCCATTTGTGAGAGCTAACTTTCAGAGACATTGTTGTGAGCTTTTGGAGAGACCATTGTGTGCTTCTTCTTCGGTTGCGAAGAGAGAAGATTTGTATTTGTTCGGTCCTTTCGTAATAAAGCTCATATTTGTGTTCACTTGGCCGGCCGACGACCTAAAGCTGTTATCTCTCAGCGCTTCTCGTTTGTATTGTGTTGCACGTCCCTGTCTCGGTCTTTGACGATCCTAGTATTCCACTGTGGGCACAACACTAACACCTTCCTCTACTCGAAGACCATGAAAGAGACGGCTAGGACTACGGCTAGGGCTGGTTTACTTTGGGCAACACACTTAGCCCTAACCTTACCCGATCAGTAATAGAGTCTGACAGAATAACCCAAATGCGACTCAAACCCATTTATGGTCAGATCCATACTTAAAAGTTCGGGTCGAGTTCGGGTTCAGGTTCGGGTTCGGGTTTAGGGTTGGCCCATCAACTCGCGGGCCTGGAAGTATGAAAACTACATGCCACAAGAAATTAAGTGCTATGTACATCGAGGTCTCATGTTGCCTATCTCTGGCATTCACTTCAGAATACCACGTTGCCTGGCAACATTAATGCTAATATAGCCATGTGCCAAAGCTCAAAAGGTAAGGTATGTAGCACCTGGAGTATTAAAAACTTCAAATTTGTAGCATTATTATTATAAAAATACCGAGAAAGAATATCAAAGGGTTTATATGAACTCAAGAAAAATCATGGACAAATTCAAGTTTCCTTCGAATATAATAACCAAATCTAGCTTTAAAACTTCATAGTGAAAAATTGCAACCTGTTATTACTATGCAGACCCCAACTCGATACGTACTCTAGCTCCCCTACTTGCACCTTGATTCCCATGCATGACAATAAATTATATTGTGGCATAAAAGGATATGAGGTAGAGAGAGAGGAGTGTGAGGAGGAGCATCATTGAAGTCACAAAATTTTCCAGTAGGTGAAGGGGCATGATCCTATCAGTAGACCCTAACAGCTTGCCACCAATGAACACCGCCGGCACTGGCGTCTCCCGGCCGATGATCTTGGCGAGCGCCCTCTCCATGTCCCTCCCCATGGGATCCTCGTCGAGCTCGTGGATGTCCGGGTTGACCCCGATCTCGCAGAAGAGCTAGTGCTGGCACATGCAGCATGAGCTAGTGCTGAAGATCACCACTGCCCTATGAGAGATGCCAACCTTAACACCCTATCCATATCTCTCACAATATATGCTGAGCTTGAGCTGGATGGGCTTTTAGCGGGTAACAAGTGGCTTATACAGTATGAAAAACATTTTAGGTTTGCAGAATGCTTTCATCCGGGAGATATTTGTCCATAGAAAGAGACTTCATGATATTTTGGGGGGAAATTCCAAAGTGCCCTTTGATGATTGCTTTGAAAGGGACAAGGTTATGTGAAATGGGGAAATTATATGGGTCTAGGGCTAATGATGGCCTAGAGTTTGAAGAATAATTTAGGTTATGTGACCCCATATCAAATTTAGTCATATATTTCCTTTGTATATAGCTAGAGAATAGCTAGAAATTACCCGTGCACTTAGTGCACGGAGCAGAAGTAACCCCCTGCGAACAGGATGTGGTGCACGTGTGCAATCGAAAAAGCGAGAAGTGTGGGGGTGTGTGTCGGTATCATCGGGAGGGTAAAAGAGGAGCAATCATGTAAATAAGAAGACTGAAAGGGCTAAAATGCAAATACCCAAGGACAAACATGCAATTAATTGGGATGAGTGGGGGCATGCAATTTTATCTTTATTTTTATGAGTGGGGGTGAGGTAATTACGGTTTTGCCATTGTCCCATGTGTCGATGTGACATTGCCATGTGACAATGGCAAACCCGTAATTCACTCTTTTAATATATAGATGTGAAATATATGAAATATGTGGCTAAGCCACATACGCACATCAAAAAGTCTATCCTCATCTATTTTTTCAGACGATCTGAACCGTTCATCTTGATCTTCATATTCTATAACCCCAAAACATCAATATTGGGTAAACCCAAGAAGTTTTACCCATCCATCCACCCGTCAGAAATTTAACAGTTTCGAATGAATAGAACTTTTTGTGATGGATGGATCAACGTGCAAATTAAACCCGTTGGTTTCACATGGTATCTTGTTTTGGGGTTTTAGAATGTGAGTTCCAATCCTCCAATATATGAGAAGATCCTCCAATATATGAGAAGATGAAGTTTTAGAAGGTGACACATATGTCATATGTTTCCAATTATTCTCCGTATATAGGATTTTGTTGAAGAGGCCAATAAGCGAATTCGTTCATAGTCAGTCAACTTGCAGAAAACATCTTGCAGAATACAATGTTTATGTGCAGATAAAACCGCCATGTTTTACTAAATTCACCAGATAATACTCCTAATCTACTAAATTATGACGATAGTTCGGGCAAATGTCTGATGCATCTAATAGGATATGAAGATTAATTTTCTACAAAAATGTTTACTGTGATTATATATCTGTGTTAAAAATAGCCGTGTCTGAGTTGTACAGTCTAGTTGTATCATATAGGAATGCATATGGGAATGTAAATGTCAACTACATACCTCAGAACTAAGAATCAAATGGTAATGCTACGTCAAATTGTGGCACACGGAGTAGGAGATTGGACGACGCAAGTATAGATAAATATGTGGGCGGAGCGCTTTCGATACTTTCTCAATCGCACGAGAGGAGGGAATCGGCGAAAATGCATGTACTGCCAGTAATGGCGAGGGAGATGTGTGCCAGTTTCTGCTTTTCTGACGTCTTTTTTAGATACCCAAGTTGGTCAGGGATAAGGAACAAAGCAAAAGCTTACAGAGAATATGTTGAGCTGACCTTTTGCATGCTTTGCTGATGTGTGCAGATATGGAAGTCATACAACCGTGGCATATTGCCCGTACATTTGTTGCTTTCAGTCCCTATTGCCTCTCAAGCATATATGCGGCTATCGTCATGTTGCCTATCCACAAGAACAAGCATGATTCTATGTATAATGTTTTTGATCAACACTAGTTTTCCAGTAATAAGAGAACTTAATTTTACCGGTGATTTGTTCATACTTGGTTTAGAATTTAGCTTTATTCATGAGTAGAAGATAGCATAGGATGAAACTAAAGTTGTGGAGCTTTCACACTACTGTCACTACATATTCCCCTATCCAGATGAGCCATGAATGATTCCTCTCGAGCCTTTTAGATATGGATGAAGTATGAAGTATGAAAGCCCTCGAGCCCCGTTTTATTTCAGTGTTACATACACATAACCGTAATCTTCTGGGATAAAGAAAATAATACAGACTAATATGCAGTAAACAAATGACATACAGTAATACAGTCTGATATAAGTTGAGCCAGATAATATGCGTGCATGAGCACACATGACAAAAACACATTGCTAATATTTACTAATTGTCAAAATTAAGTAGGATCATACTACTATCAAGTATGTGTGACACTAATTTAATCACTTAGTTAATGATGCAAGGAAAATGAACACTGGGAAAAAAAGTGAACCAGGGTTTAGATTTTTCGTATTGTGTACAATATATCATCAGTTCCTAACAATATGCCGATATTTTTATGTGATGCATTACTGGAAGTTAATTGAAAATTTATATCAATAAAAGAAGATGGCAAAACATTTGCAATAGAAAATCAACAACGCTTGCTGCATTCGGAATATTGATGGTTAGTGTCATTATTTATGGCATGCGATACACTTGGATGCTGAATACAGTCTAACATCATTCAGCTATCTTTGTTCTAATCTTTAATGTCTCTCAAACATAAGCAAGGCGAGGAGTTAATAAGAAAGGGTACATTACAAAACTTGTGCATCTTTTAATAGCTGAAATACTATTAATTTCTAACATGGTATCAGAGCCAGAGCGCGCCTGCATCACGAAGCAGAGGTACGAGATTGCCTCCAAGATGCAGAGACATAACCTTGTGAGTAGAACCGACCAACTTCCCACCTATGAACACCGGCCGGCACCGCCGGCTTCCCGCCAAGGATTTTGAGGAGTGCCTTCTCCATCTCCCTCCCCATGGGCTCCTCATCGAGCTCACGGATGTCAGGGTTCACCCCTAGCTCGCAGAAGAGCCTCTTGATAGTGTGGCACATGCAGCACGAGCTCGTGGTGAAGATCACCACAGCCCTTTGGGATGCCAGCCTCATCACTCTATCCATAAAAGCGTTAGGCTAAGTATAAGGGACTTAGGATTGCTGCGGGTTACGAGCTTCCACATCACTGGCTTATATAGCAGAGGAATGCCATAGGTTTGCAAATATTTGAAGTAAAAGGGGCACTACATAAAAGCTTCCACATAACTGACTTATATGTCCGTAGCTATGAATTGAATCTCTTTAGTTTGCGTCAGGATAGTTGCCATATTGTACATGTACAACAATATCTTTATGCTTTTAGTTAGTGAATTAAAGATAGATGCTAATTTAAATCCATACTAACCATTGGCAAGTGATAAGGGGAATGTCAAGATAAAGGCAAAAGACAAAGAGAACTTGTCCCATTAACTCTTTCTAATGTGCTGATCTCACTGTTGAGGGGTTATGAAAGGAAAGAATGATGCTTCAACCGACATAATAGTTTTCGGTAGCATCTGTTGCTTTCGGTCCCCTACAGTCTTCCTTCCATCCATCTACTAATTGTGCGGTATTTTATACTCTGAAGATACTAAGATTAAAAGAATTTCAGGTGCAACAAAGTTCAAGTAATGTTTAGCGCATATATGTTAACTTATGTTCAAGTTAGTCGTGATGAAGAAAGTGAGTGCATACTGCATACCGCTTTCACATATAGATAGACATGAAGGTTCAAAGGCAGCAATATGTACAGGTGGGCGGTGAGTTCAGGACTGATCCTGGATCGCCCTGATTCCTTTTGCGCGAAATCGGATAAGAATTTTTTTGTCTTCTTTTTCTGGCAATGGCGATTACCCGAATCCTTAATAAGCATGGGTACTGACATGTTGACACACGCATGTCATAGACTGACACGTAAAATTCTTTGCAAACGACATGAAATGACATAGATACTGCAAGAAATATCATGTCCAATATGCTCCATACCGGATGCATACATGCTACATATTGAGTGGTAGAGTAATACCTTTTTTCAGCCATGTTCACATGATTATGCCTTGCATCTTGTGCTTTCGTAGGACACTTAGTTTTTACCGATGCCATAATCTAGACTTAACGAGACCACATGCAAGAGATTTTGATGTCACGAATGGGAGAATATTGCACACTATTGTATTTGTAGAGATCTGCATATCATTTCTATCTGATTTTCAAAACTAATTTTTTGAATTGAGGCTATTCCATTTACTATGAGAAGGATAGGGATCAATAAGGATTACTTGTCACATAACGCAAGTAACGTTGAATGAGCAATAGATTTGCTATTTTTACTTGGATTAAGATGGCCAAATATTATGAACATCTGACATAACACATCAATGGTGCTGCATACAATGCAATTGTTAGAGGTATATGTCCCTTTGTATAGGGTCTTTTGTGCTTATTTACCATTCCATGTACTCTATATATATCGGGCTATTGCCCTTGGAATAATATAAGAGAGTTTATTCCTAACATGGTATCAAAGCCGGGTTTAACCTAAACCCTAGCCGTCTTTTTCTCTCTCCCGCAAAATCCAAAAGCCTAAACCCTAGCCGCGCCGATCTGGCTGCCTGCAAGCCGCCGCTGCGCGCACGAAGCTTCACCTCCTGAACAACGTGAATCCCCCATCTCGCCTTCAGATCGGGCGAATACAAGTGCCGTATCGCCTCATCGACGGAGTCTAGGCCCGGTCTGTCGTCCGATCCGAAGTCCTCCACGAACCTGTTCACGGTCCGCCGCCTGAGGTCCCTCGCCTCCTCCTTCGCCGATCTCATCGCCTTCATCGCCGCCGTGAACAGGCAGTTCCCATCAGAGTCGACATCGCCGCCGTGAGATAACCTGAAGGCCATCCCCGTCAACGAGGGGTCATCCGGGTTCCTCCAGAAGACTCCCCGCTCGTAAATCCGCTCGAGGTGGTGGCGCTGCTGATCCTCAAGTCCGGTCGCCGCCACGAATCGCCTTCTGCGCGCACGGATCTCGGAGGTCTTCGCCCCTTCGCCTCCCCTGCCTGCCCTGCCTGCACGGATCTCCGTGGGGATTGAGTCTTCGCCCCTGTGCAACCGCGCCCCTGTGCCGCTGTCGCTGTGCCGCTGTCGCTGCCGCGCCCCCGTGCCTCCGCCTGTGACTCTGTGACGCCGCGCCCCTGTGCCGCTGTCGGCCGCCTCGCCCAGATCTTGCGCCCGCGCCGCTGTCCACACGCCTCGCCCAGATCTGCGCGCCTCGCCCCGGCCCTGTGCAACGCCGCGCTGAAGAGCCGCCGCTGTCCGCGCGCCCCGCCCAGATCCTGCGCCCGCGCCGACGCGCCGCGCCCACTACCGGTGCCCTCTACGCGTCGCCGCCTGCCGCCTGCCACTGCCGGTGCCCCCTATGGCGTCTCCTACGGATCTACCTCTTCTTCATCATCATTTTGCTATCCCTAGGTGTTCGTTGATTTTTGATGGCCTTAATTATAAGGAGTGGGTACCGCACATTCGTCTCCATATGCACGGTCAGCGCCTTTGGGACATTCTCACCGGCGATCGTCCTTGTCCGCCGCGACCGGTGCTTCCCAACGAGACACCACTCCCTCCCACTGCTGATGACACCGCCAAGAAGGCGGCAACCGATGCGTATGCGACTGCTGTTGCTGCTTATTCCTCTCAGGATGTTCTCTATCGGTGGTGGTGTGATGACGATGCTCGTGCCGCCAACATCCTCATCGCTAGCATTGATGTGTCCCTGACTGGCGACATTGTGAGTTTGGCGACGTCTCAGCTGATGTGGGATCATCTTCGCTCTTACTATGAGCCTACCGGTGACTCCCTCTATCTTGCTGTCGTCAGACAGGAGCAGGCTCTTCAGCAGGGTGATGCCACGGTCGATGAGTTCTATGCACAGATATCTTCTATCTGGCGTCAACTCGACTCTTTGGGACCAGCGATCTGTCGTATCTGCCAGTGTTGCCAGCATCAGCACTCCCACCTGCAGCTTCGTCGGGTCTATGACTTTTTGACCCGACTTCGGCCTGAGTTCGAGTAGATACGTGCCCAGCTGCTTGCCCGTCACCCACGCGTGACGTTCTTGGAGGTTCTTGCTGCTATTCGTACTGAGGAGACTCGTCTTCGTATTGCTGGTCTTTTGACACCTTCTGCTTCTGTTTTGACGACCCGTGCTCCTGCCTCTTCTGCTCCTATCACACCAGATCTGCCTTCTGCTACAGCACCAGTGCGAGGTGACACCAGAAACTGCACATACTGCCACCGAGACAGACATGTGGAGGCGCATTGTAACAAGAAGCGGAGGGATCAGGCTGCTGCCAAGAAGAAGAAGGAGACTCACACTGGGGGTTTCACATCTCAGAGGAGCACTGCCCATCTGATACTGAGCAGGAGCTTCTCACGTTATTTCGTCGGATGTCCGCTTCTGGGACATCAGGCTCTGCTTCTTCTGCCAGTCAGCCTCCAGGTACTGCGACACCATCTTCCACCACCTCAGGTACCTCTCCCTGGATCCTTGACTCTGGTGCTTCATTTCATATGACTCCTGACCCTACCACTTTACATTCCATTAGTACTCCCTCCCGCTCTGTCACAGTTCTCACTGTAGATGGCACACCACTTTCAGTTACAGGGCTAGGCACACTTTCTAGTCCCACTTTTCATGTCCCTGCTGTGTCCCTCGTTCCAAAACTCACCATGCAGCTTATGTCGGCAGGCCAACTTACTGATCATGGCTGTCGTGTTATTCTTGATTCTGACTCTTGTTCTATCCAGGATCGTCGCACGGGCACTCTAGTTGGTACTGGCCCCCGCAGGCGTGATTCTCCACGTCTTTGGAAGCTTGACTGGCTTCATCTTCCTTCCGCTACCTCTGCCAGTCCTCCCATCACGACTATTGCCTCCACTTCTGCTGCATCGTCTACCGGTTCGTTTGCCCAGTGGCATCATCGCTTAGGACATCTCTGTGGTTCGCGTCTTTCTTCTTTGGTTCGTAAAGGTTTATTAGGATCTGTCTCTGGTGATATGTCTTTAGACTGTATGGGCTGTAAACTAGGCAAACAGTTACAGCTACCTTATCCTACTAGTGAGTCTGTCTCTCAGAGTCCCTTTGATCTTGTTCACTCAGATGTATGGGGTCCGGCCCCCTTCATTTCGAAAGGGGGTCATCGCTACTATATTATATTTATAGATGATTTTTCTCGCTATACTTGGATATACTTTATGTCCTCTCGTACTGAGGTTTTGTCTATCTATAAATCTTTTGCTACCATGATCCGTACACAGTATAGCACTCCCATTCGGGTTCTTCGTGCTGACTGTGCTAGAGAATACTTATCTCGGCACCTTCGTGCCTTTCTTGATACCCAGGGCACTCTCTCACAGTTTTCCTGTCCTGGTGCTCATGCCCAGAATGGCGTTGCTGAGCGCAAGCATCGTCATTTACTTAAGACTGCTCATGCCCTTATGATTGCTTCCTCTGTTCCCCCTCAGTTTTGGGCTGAGGCTGTATCTACTGCTACATATCTCAGCAACATGCAGCCATCTTCTCCTCTTCAGGGTGCGATTCCACTTGAGCGCCTTCCTACACCACCTCCAGATCTGCCGTCCTATCTTGAGCTTCGTCTTTTTGGTTGTGTCTGCTATGTCTTGTTGGCCCCTCGTGAGCGCACCAAGTTGACAGCCCAGTCTGCTGAGTGTGTCTTTCTTGGATATAGTGCTGTGCACAAAGGATATCGGTGTTGGGATCCTGTCGCTCGCCGGATGCGGATTTCTCGTGATGTGACTTTTGATGAGTCTCGTCCCTTCTTCCCTTGTCCTTCTTCATCTTCCAGTCCGGCTTCTATTGTTGAGCCTCTTTTGTTTCTCACTTTTCCTGATAGTCCACTATCCACCATTCCACCACCCATACCTCCATCACCTGTGCCCTCGCCTCCACCACCAGTGCCTCCTGTCACCTCTGCACCTACCCTAGGACATGTTTTTCCCTTTCCTCTTCACTACACTCGTCATCAGCGAGTCGAGGATCCTCCTGCAGTACCTTCTCATGAGATGCCCTCCATCACCAGTGACCCTCCTGAGTTGCCCTCTTCCTCCAGTGACCCGCCTCGTTACCACCTTCATGATCGTGAGTCACTACGCCCTCCTGGTCGGTTTACTTCTCTGGGTGCTATTCTTGCCGAGCCGACCTCTTATCGAGATGCCGCTGCTCACCAGGAGTGGCAGCATGCTATGGCAGAGGAGATTGCTGTGCTTGAGCGTACTGGTACGTGGGATCTTGTACCCCTGCCTGCCCGTGTTCTTCCTATCACGTGCAAGTGGGTTTACAAGGTCAAGACCAGATCTGATGGTACTCTGGAGCGCTACAAGGCTCGTCTTGTAGCGCGCGGTTTTCAGCAGGAGCATGTGATAGATTTTGAGGAGACATTTGCCCCTGTTGCTCATATGACTACTGTTCGCAGTCTTATTGCTGTTGCTGCTGTTCGTTCATGGACTATTTCCCAGCTTGATGTCAAGAATGCTTTTCTCAATGGCGTTCTTACTGAGGAGGTTTATATGCGACCACCACCTGGTTATTCTGTCCCCGAGGGCATGGTTTGTCGCCTTCGTCGCTCTCTATATGGTCTTCGGCAGGCTCCTCGTGCTTGGTTTCAGCGGTTCTCTTCTGTCGTCACTGCTGCTGGTTTTATTGCGAGTGATCATGATCCTGCTCTCTTTGTTCATACTTCATCTCGTGGTCGGACGCTTCTTCTTTTGTATGTGGATGATATGATTATCACTGGAGATGATCCCCAGTTTATTGCTTTTGTGAAAGCACAGCTGAGCGAGCAGTTTCTTATGACGGATCTTGGCCCTCTTCGTTACTTTCTGGGTATTGAGTTTTCCTCCACACCTGATGGCTACTATCTCTCTCAGGAGAAGTATATTCAGGATCTTCTTGATCGGGCTTCTCTTGTTGATCAGCGTACTGCTGATACACCGATGGAGCTGAATGTACATCTTTGCTCTACTGACGGTGAACCTCTTCCGGACCCCACTCGTTATCGCCATCTTGTTGGCAGTCTGGTCTATCTTGGGATCACTCGGCCGGATATTTCATATTCCGTGCACATCCTGAGCCAGTTTGTTTCTGCACCTACTCAGCTTCATTACAGCCACCTTCTTCGTGTCCTGCGTTACCTGCGCGGGACCAGCCACCGTCGATTATTCTTTCCACGCTGTGGCCCTTTACAGCTCCATGCTTACTCTGATGCGACTTGGGCCAGTGATCCTTCTGATCGTCGGTCTCTATCTGCCTATTGCGTCTTCCTGGGTGGCTCTCTCATCACTTGGAAGACCAAGAAGCAGCATGCGGTTTCTCGATCGAGTGCAGAGGCTGAGTTGCGTGCTATGGCCTTGTTGACAGCAGAGATTATTTGGCTACGTTGGTTACTTGAGGATTTTGGCGTGTCTATTTCCACACCTACTCCTTTGTTGTCTGACAGTACAGGTGCCATCAGTATTGCTCGTGACCCGGTGAAGCATGAGCTCACCAAGCACATTGGGGTGGACGCCTCTTTTACGCGTTCCCAGGTACGAGATGAGGTTATTGCTCTACAGTATGTGCCTTCTGAGTATCAGCTCGCGGATTTCTTCACAAAGGCCCAGACCAGAGCACAGCACAGTTTTTATCTTTCCAAACTCAGTGTTGTTGATCCACCATGAGTTTGAGGGGGGGTGTTAGATGTATATGTCCCTTTGTATATGGTTTTTTGTGCTTATTTACCATTCCCTGTACTCTATATATATCGGGCCATTGCCCTTGGAATAATATAAGAGAGTTTATTCCTAACAGCAATATCAACGTATGACACCTTTCTGAAAATATTTGCTGTCATATACCCAACAAGGAAAAAATAAAACATATACAAAACACATTACAAGTAGACCTCAAGCATTAACAAATGGCGAAAAAAACATTTATTCATGTCTTACATGGTAGTATCAGAGCCAGAGCGCCCCAGCATCTCGCAACATTGGGACCAAATGTCCTCCGAGATGCATGGACATGATCTTGTCGGTCGATCCGATCAACTTCCCGCCGACGAACACAGCCGGCACTGGCAGCTTGAGAGGGCTCCTCATCAAGCTCGTAAACTGCAGCATTGACTCCGAGGTCGGAGAAGAATGTCCTGATAGTGTGACACATGCAGCATGAGCTCACACTGAAGATCACCACTACTCTGTGAGATGGCAGCCTCATCACCCTACCATATTGAAAATTTTTGTGCAAAGAGATTGAGTGAACAAAACGATTTGGAATGTGATGGATGTTTAACACACATGCTAGTTGTTTATATAAACACAGAACTGTGTAGATTTTGAAAATCGTGTAATCAAGTGGACTAGAGTAGAATATTATTGATGTTTTACGTCAGTAGCAAGAGAATCAAGGTTTGTCTGAGCCGAGAGTTTTTCTTATTAGTTAGGGAGAAATTACATACATGATGTATTTGGTAAATACCAAATACATAAATAGGATTGACAACATAGTAGGGATATAGGAAAACAACTTCTAGTGTAGGGAAATGGTTGTATGGCCTTGACAAGGGCAAAGTTACCTTCTTTAGAGTGACAATCACCTTTGCAATGTCAAGTCATATCTAAATATGGTCAATAAGCTGTTTCCAATATGCTCCAGCAAAGGAAATAACCTTAAGTAGATGGTTGAACCGGAGGACGCGCAAGGAGCATGCCTTCCACTCCTAAGCGTAGGAGCGTCAATGCAATAAATTTATAAATAACCGGTGAGTACCGGGTCGGATCACAGGGACAAGTTGTTCTACATTCACAAGTTTGATCGATAAAGAAAGGAAATAGCGTGAAACAACCAACTCGCTAATGTGAATGGAAGTGTGGGAAAAAGTGTGGTGAATCTACAATCCTAACCTAAATGGGTAGGGTTAGAGAGCCAAATGGGAAGTTAGGATAGTTAGGCGAGGAGAATGGGTTGTGAGTTCACTAATGATTAGTGTTAATCAAGCTCAAATTACCGCATATAACTCAATTGATTATCCGGCTAAGGACACTCAATCGGAATATTTAACGTTAAAGAACACAATAATTAGCAATAGGGATGGATGTATTATCATGGCA
Organism: Scilla litardierei; assembly: GCA_030789695.1. Taxonomy (NCBI): domain Eukaryota; kingdom Viridiplantae; phylum Streptophyta; class Magnoliopsida; order Asparagales; family Asparagaceae; genus Scilla; species Scilla litardierei. The sequence goes on along the minus strand of CM061137.1, from coordinate 7,665,870 downwards.
CTTATCAAATTTAAACATGGTCTCTTCTCAAAGAGTGCCCACTTGGGTCTTAGCCAATTAAATTGTGCCCTAATAATAACCCAACATTAGCAAGATAATAGGCAAGAGGAAATTTGAACAAAGATTAACAACCAACTTTCATGGATCACAACCCACACCAATTCAACACTACACAATCATTGTAAACAAGAGGGAAATTTTATACAAAAGTTTCATCCAAGTTCAATACAAAAGTGAGATATCAAAATACAAAGGGGGAAAGAGAGATATCACCGAGGATCTCTCTAAGATGAAGTTCTCTTCTCCCTATTTGCTCCTCCTCCATGCTTCTCCTTCATCACCATGGCCTCCAAGCCCCACCCTACCCTTTAAGGAAGAAGAGCACTCCCCAAAACCCTAAAAAAACAAAAACAGCCGAAGAACTCTAAAAAACCGAAGCTGCTGCTCATAAATTTCGCCCAGGCGAAAAATAACCCATAAAATGGCTGAGGGTCGGGTTTTGGGCTTGCGGTCGCCCGCTGCCCGCCCCCAAAACAAATTGCGCGCGCCTGGAGCTTACAGAGGGGAGCGGGTCGGGTTTCTTGGTGCCCGACCCGCTCCACGGGCACCCGAGAAACCAAATAGGGGGCACGCGCAAAGCGAGTGCCCCCGCCATCTCTTTTGCAAGCGCAACGGGCCGACCGCTGGGCCGGCCCGCGAAGGCTGCTTCGGTTTTTTTAAAAAATTTACAATAGCGACGGCCCGAAGCGGTTTGAAATGAAGCGGTCGATCGGTGCCACGTGGCGTCGTGGGGATCGCGCCATGTGGCGCCCCAATAAAAATCCTTTTTCTGATTTAAAACTCCCTTTTCTCCTCCAAATAATTCCAAAAAAAGTACCTATAAATCTCAGAAAAATCCCAGAAAATTCTGGAAAATTTCCAAGACTTCCAGGAGTACCTGAAAAATAGGAGAAGGAGAAATTAGTCTATTTGATGAGAAAATTAATATAATGACTATTAAAAATTAATATTGACCTTCCAAAATTCATATAAAATAATTCGTTGCTCAAATAATTCTCAAAAATTGACAATATGATCACAATAATACCAGGAGCATATGAAAAATATCAGGAAGCCAATAAGGACGATAAAATCAGTATTTTGTGCCAAGAATGAGAGTAAGCTCCTAAAATGACATGAAATGAAAATATACCCAAAAATAGCAAGTTTAAGCCTAATCTTTGGCACAAAGTGAGGGTAGTTAGGGGTATAAAAATACACTTTTCGCTCCGAATCAGTAGACACTGTTGGGGAAATTTCTCATAAACCCTCGTTTATATCTAATACCAAAGTGGATCATAAGCAAGGCCAACCTGTGTGATTCTTTCAACGAAAGCACCAACAAACACAATGGATTTAGGGATAGAAAAGAACAAGAACAAGAACCAAGCATCACACACGCAATAAATATAGATTCAATCAAACACAGAGGACACGAATGGTTTACACTGGTTCAGTCTCAATGATGTGATGAGACATACATGCAACCTTCCGTTGTTAACGGGAATCTACTAGATCAGAGATGAAACATTTACAAGTTGATTACACCCGACGTCTTTAGATTTCCATCAACAAAAGTGCAACTATCTTGATATTTGAGTCTAGCGCTCTATATCTCAAACTATCTTACGCTCACTTAATTAAAGAATATCTCAAAACCTAGAAACAAGACTATCTCTCTCTAAAATTGTAGCCGTTGTCGAATCTCTTACCGCACAAAGCATCCCATGTCCTCCACCATGGAATCTATCATTAGAGTTAAAGAGACTGTTTTAAGTCATGGTTGTTCGATTTGATCAAGTATCAGATTAACGGCTCAAAACAAAACACGTATCTTGCTAGAATTAGTCAACTAGTCGACTAATGGCAAAGCACAAGTCAACTAAGAAACTCTTTGTTTCCTGCAAACTAGCACTAGTCGACTAGATGAGCAGAAATTCATGGAATGAGAGTTTGAAACATAAATTTCAACACTCTACACCGGTTCAAACTTCCTCTGTCACACAAGTGCTCAATCTATCAACATGGCATCTCTAGACTATCCATAATGGCTCTGCCCAAATTTCAAATATCTTTACCTAGATCTAGAATTTCCAAAACTCAAATGACAACGGGAATCAGTCAAACCACTTACCAAGTGTATGTTAAGCTCAAGAAATGTCTGAGCTTGACTGCAGCAACCGTATTTGTAAGTATATCGGCAAGATTGTGATCTATCGAGACCTTCTCTAGCGCTATGACATTCTTCTCTTCCTGTAAAAAGAAGTCTCTCACCTCAATATGTTTGGTCCTCAAGCTATATGCATGATGCTCCGCTAAGTGAATGACAGTATGCCTATCACAATATACCTTCGTCACCTCTTACAGAATATCCAAGTCTCTCAGTAGACTTCGTAGATATTTGCCTTTCTTTATTGCCTCAACTGCAGCTATCAATTCTGCCTTAGTAGTTGACAACGCTACCACGGACTTAAGGACTGATCTACAGAACACTGCAGCAGTGCCCAATGTAAACATGCATTTAGTCATCGATCTCCTCCTATCTTTGTCACCTGCATAATCTGAATCATAGAATCTGGATATCACCAACCTATTACCATTGCCATAACACAATCCAATGCCAACTATCCCTTTCAGGTACCTAAGTATCCACTTCACAGCTTACAAGTGTTGTTAATTACCAAGATTCGACATTTATCTAATGACGACTCCAACTTCCTGGGCCAAGTCTGGATGTGTGCAAACCATCGCATACATTAGACTTCCCACGACACTTGCATAGGGGACTTTAAACATGTATCTTATCTCCTCGTTATTGCTCGGTGACTGTTTTGCAGAAAGTTAGAAGTGGGCCCACAGTGGTGTGGTGACAGACTTTGCCTTTTCCATTCTGTATCGTACTAGGACCTTCTTAATGTAGCCCTCCTTGCTCAATTTCAACTCCCTTATCTTTCTGTCTCTGTTGATCTCCATTCCAAGGATCTTTTTCACCGGTCCCCAGATCCGTCATATCAAACTTCTCTGTAAGTCTCCTCTCCAGTCTATTGATTTTCAGCAAATTACATTATGCAATCAGCATATCGTCCACGTATAAGAGCCAATAGATCCTCGATCCATCATCAAGTGTGCGAACATAATCACACTGATCCTCAATACTTCTCTTGAAACCAATATTCAGCATGAAGGAATCAAACCTCGTGTACCATTGCTTTGGACTCTGTTTCAATCTGTATAGAGATTTCTTTAGCGTGCATACCATCTGCTCTTTGCCCTCCATCACGAATCCTTTGGGCTGGTGCATGTAGATTTCTTTCTCAACCTCTTCATGCAGGAAAGCTGTTTTCACATCCAGCTGTTCCAGCTCTAAATCATGAGCTGCCACCGTAACCAACAACACATGTATTGACGTATGGATATCCAAGTCTATTACCTTTTACTCCATATGGATATCCAAGTCAAATTTATTTCCTGGTGCTTGAGTCTAGCTTATCTCCCTTTTATAGAGCGTATGCTGGGCACCCAAAGACTCTCAAGAAGGAGTAATCTCTAACTCTCCATGTCCACACTTCCTCTGGGATCTTGAAATCTTCGCCGATGATGGTAACCTGTTGAGACGCAATGATGTAGTGACGGCTTCTCCCCATTAACCTCTTGGAAAATCTGCAGTCAACCTTAGGCGGCAGCACTTCTCCATCAACGTATGATTCATCTTTTCAGCTACTCCGTTTGATTAAGGATCACTGGTGTAACCTCCATGTTTTTGATGTACGATGTAGTATATTATGTATTTTTGGTCGTATTTGAGTCCTATAGAATACACATATTTTTCTGGATTTTTGGGATTTTTCCGTGATTTTTGTGATTAAAAATTAAACACATTTTAATACATTTTAAATAAAAATGTATTTTTATACATTTAAAATAAAAATGTATTTTTATACATTTTAAATAAAAATGTATTTTTATACATTTTAAATAAAAATGTATTTTTATTCATTTTAAATAAAAATAAAACTAATTTTCCTAGCAAGACACATGGCCATCCACTAATCCAACTTAAACATAAATCATCATGCAAAACCCCTCCACTTGTCATCCTCTCCTCAATCCCCATCATAAGCATGATAAGGGAAAGAATAAAAGAGAAAAGAAAAAAAGACTAAGAAAAGAAAAAAAGAAAGGAAGTTAACTCCCCCTCTCTCCAAACTCCACACTCTCTGCCCTTGGCTGTGCCCTCTCCCCCCTCTTCATCTCCCTTGGCCGAGAGAACACCACCACCCCTCTCATTTAGTGTAACATCTAGCAAGAAGAAAGGAGGAAAATAAATAGAAGGAGATTACTCCCTCCCCATTAACATATTGCAACAAGGTAGGAAATTCACAACTTGGAGTATGAATACTTATTTTTAAAATTGTTTTATCCATAATTGTCTAATAAAAAGTAAATGCTACTAGAAGTCAAATGGATATTATGCTATTAGAAATTAAAGGCAATGAAATGTTCTCCCCTTTCATTAAGACTAGTATGATGGTATATATGTTGATGTACAATGGCTTATAAGAACCATTATATTGTCATGTTTAGGATGTTAGATTTATAGCATGAGGATGATGTTCTATTTATGATTCCTATGTTATACATCATATTGAGCCATTGTTACTTTCCTTATGCATATGATGACACTATGATGATGATGTCCTATCATTGCCATGTTTAGGATGTTAGACTTATAGCATGAGGATGATGTTCTATTTATGATGCTTATGTTCTACATCATATTGAACCTTGTTACTTTCCTTATGCATATGATGACCATATCATGATGATGTCCCAGTATTGCCATGTTTAGGATGTTAGACTTATAGTATGATGATGATGTTCGATTTATGATACTTATGTTCTACATCATATTGAGCCCTTTAACTTTCCTTATGCATATGATGACCCTATGATGATGATGTCCTATCATTGCCATATTTAAGATGTTAGACTTATAACTTGAGGATAATGTTCTATTTATGATACTAATGTTCTGCATCATTTTGAGCCTTGTTACTTTCCTTATGAATATAATGACACTATGATGATGATATTCTATTATTTTCATGTTTAGGATGTTAGGCTTATAGCATGATGATGATGTTCTATTTAAGATGCTTATGTTCTACATCATGTTGAGCGCTTGTTACTTTTTTATGCATATGATGACACTATGATGATGATGTCCTATTTCATGCCAATATTATAATGCTTCCTTTATACATATGATATTTTTGTGATGTGATGATAGTCGTCTAAATTATGACATTGAAGCGATGATGGTTGCATATGAACTGATGTTTAAATGTGGATGTGCATATGTTAAGGCAGATGACATGAACGTAAATGGTTTCAGTGAGTACCTGAGTGTATTATGATAACCTAGAATGTCTCAGTCTATCCTAAGGTAGGTGAGTTATTCTAGATACATGGTTTGGGAGAAACTCGAGTAAAGTGGAATCATAAGGAACTGGACTAGACTGGACTTGTATCTCACTCGTAGTCCTGGCAGGGGAGGGGTAGATTTAGAGAGGCCTATGCATGTGCTCGTGATGCGCCATGAGGTAAATAATATTCTCACTATCATCAGTGGGAGTTTCGAGAGGCCCCGTTGATAATGCTCATGTCCACTTGCAAAGTTGTTTTTTTCCACCCATCCTGGGTGAGAGTCCAGTGCCTTATATATTACATTTTACCCAGGATTCCAAAGCGTTGGTTTAACAACGACAATAATAACAACACAAATGCTAATTGATAACCCCTTCTTTTTATTGCAGTATAGTTTATTTACCCTCATGCATGAGATCATCGAATGTTTTCATTTCTACTTAGAGATATTATTTTATTTAGAGTGCTCCTTTATTACTTACAAGACGCTTGATGCCATAATTATATAAAACAATCTTAAGTAGTATTCTACACCTCGAATTATGTTTTTCCTACTGGACACACGTTGACATGTGCACCCCCCGTTTCCCCCAGGTCTAGAGCCAGAGGCTACATAACAAGTTGCCCAGAACCTTGAGCTTGAGGTTGAGCACTCAGAGAGTGACTTCATAGAGTTGGCCACCGAGGGCTAGAGTGTTTTTCTTTTTTTGTAGGGCATGAGTTGTACCTTTTGGGTGTAGACGCCTTTTGGGGTCTGGACTTCTTATGTATTTGTTTTCTCGATTTTCTCATGTATTTTTGTGTATCTCTAAGATGTACCTTTTTGAGACGGATACACACACATACATATATAGATATATAGGAATATGGGCCTGAGCTGTCAGCACCGGAAATTTTTCATGCTTTGACAGCGATTAATTTGGAGCCAAAAAGATTTTTTTAAAACTTTTTTGTACTGTGTTCTACAACTTGGTTTCTACATTCTCACAAAATTTCAAGTGAATCCACATTTTTTGAGCTTCCATCCATCCATTTCAAAAAGATTGTGCTGACAGTTCGGGTTTTTTGAGAGGTGTTTTTGAAATGGATGGATAGAGACTCAAAAAGTGTTGGATTCACTTGAAATTTAGTGGGGAGGTAGCCAACAAGCTGTAGAACACATTACAAAAAAAAATATTTTTCGGCCCCAAAACACTGTCAGTGCAAGAAACATTTTCTACACTGACATTCTCAGGCCCATATTCCTCATTACACACACACACACATACATATACACATATATACATATATACATATACATATACATATATACATATTTGTATATATGTGTATATGTTATTTTTGAAGGGTAAGCAACTTTATTCATATACTCAACAAATTACAATATTGGTCTTCAAATAGAACCAAACATATAACCCAATGAAGCTAAAGCTAAAACATAAATAATCCTTCAACTCTAAAAGAGCAAGGAATCCAATGATAATTAGGATTCCGAGTATTCCTTGAACTTTTCCGTCGAGGTGAATCCAAACAAATCTTTTTTTAGTTTCTTTAAGGTAGGAGCTAAGCGGCGCATTTCATCCTCCCACTCTTGATTTGTTGTTGTAGCATCTCCATCAAATTCTTCCACCCATTCTTCATCATATTCATCTTCATCAGCATTTTCATCCCCAACATTGTCAGGGTCATCAACGCGATCACTACCAGAAGGGCCCCCAGTTTCCGTAGATTTTGGAATTACATGTATATACGCTGCCTCACCATTAGGAACATCTACATTTCCATTTGATTGTATACCAGAAGGGCCTCCAGTCTCTATCGTCCGTGCCACAGTAGCTGAAAAACCTCTACGTGTATCATTCCCTTCATTAAATAGCATACTCCCATCCGCAGACAGTTTAGATTTGCCTTTTCCACCCAAACCTTCTTAAACGAACATTGAGATGATGAATGCCCAAAGCACTCACACGTTAGAAAACTTGAAGGCAAGTTTTCATATTCCACTTTAATGATCACATTCTTATCATCCTCCACAGCAATCTCTATTATTTTTTGCAATTTGGTCTTTGCATCAATTTCAACAAAGCATCATGCATAGGTGTACCTTTCACCTAAGGCTGTAGCCTTATCCAGAAATAAAGGCTTTCCCATGGAGCTAGCAATTATACTTATGCACTCTGTAGACCAAAATTTAAAGGGCAGATCAGGACATCTCACCCATACTGGAATTGATGATAGAAGATCGCTGTCCATTGTGAGGTCTGGAGTCCAGCGTCACAACATCATCACCCTTTTATTAAACATACAAGGCCCTCCTTGGAGTACCATGCTGCAATCTTCCTCCAACTCAATCACGAAGAAGAAAAAACCGTTTTCTCTAGAGTGGACCTATAGAGTACCCTTTGGCCGCCACAAACGATAGACATAGGCACACAGATGAGAATAGAAAGGTTTGTCACCCACAACATAAACCTCTAGTGTTCGTCCCCATTTTGCAACATTTGTAGAGATTGCTTCCTGCGGAATCCAGGGCACAGTCTTGCCTGAAGGAACCTCCCGAGGAGGATAGTAAGAGCATTTGCTAACCTCTTCAACAGCGCGCCCTACAAAAAATAGCGAACTCCAGGTTTCACGACAAGTCTTCGCCACCCTCAAAGGAATAGGTGATTGGCCAACAACCCTTTCCTTCCGAATGTTAGTAGAATTCCGTTGTAGTGGAGGATATTCTTCAACGTAACTCGGTGTTGACTTTGCTACAATAGAAGATGACATCCTTTGAAGACAGAACGGAGAACATCAATGATAAGGATTTCCTGTGTTAATACAGGCGGGATTGGATCTGCTACCCATGATCTACATGTGGGACATAGATAGCAGGCCGGATCTGGATCTGCAGTAGACAGATCAGAACAGATCTGAACGTCCCGCGGTCTGAGCATGAGATGATCAGATCGCCTGAAGTCGTCGGAACAAGCTTCCTAGAGGACAATCAGATCTGACGACGCAATCAGATCTGGGCCGCAAAGAGCTTTTGTGCTGCAAACCTCGCAATCTCTGGTAAGATCTCGTGGATGATCTTGATCAGAACAAGATCTCGTGGATCAACGGGATGCCGGCCAGTAGATCGTGCGGGCATCGATCAACGCACGGGAACTGGAATCCGGCAGATCGGATTCTGTAGCGAATGCGCCTGATCTGGTGGAGACGCACTCATGCATCGGAGACCGACCGGAATGCCGGCGTAGCCCACTGAACCCCCCGATTACACTCTTATGGCTGGCTGAAATTATTTTTGATTTCCCTTTTTTTCTTCATATCCACACATATATGTATATGTATATATATACATATATATGTGTGTATATATACATACACATATATACATATCTGTATATATGTGTATATGTATATATGTTTTTTTGAAAGGTAATTGATGTCATAAATATATCCGAAAGATACAAGCAGTTAGGCAGAATTTAGAGTACATGGGGACTAAGGGAAAAGAGTGATGATCATCCAAAAACCTAGATCCCAAGCATACCAAAGCTATCTAATCCCGACCACAACCCACTTGTACAAACAGACCCCACAACCATGGCCCAACCAACAGGGGCACCAAGGAACTCAGTGACATGACTGAACAAGAAGTAATCCTGACAAAACATGCTGCTAGATCGAAAAAACAACCCAGGAGGTTCAGGTCATGTATTCGCGCCATACTTGCCCCACCCTAATCTGAGAACTCCTGCGAGAAGGAAGTGACAACTTGAGTTTCTTCTTCTTCACAGAAGCGGCAACCCGTCGCTCCCAATCGGGATTGTCGGTGACAAGGGGAAAGGATGGCAGGTCGTCATCATGGTAGATGTCATCGGGAAGCGATGGAGAAGTACGAGCGACCTCAACTGTCACCAGAGGAGCTGTCTGATCCTCAGGGTGAGGAGCCGACACGGAGGCCGTCGTTGCCATAGCAGCATGCAAATAGTCACCAGTGGTAGAGGCCATCCCTCCAACATCATCCCTACCGAGGGGAGCCAAAGAACAAGAAGCTACCCTAGACGGAGAAGGTCGAGAGAACTTAGGCCAGTGCTCTTCACCCAAATCTTCTACCGCATCCGCATCTGATAGCAACTCAACCCCACAATCAACTTCCTTTCCTTTGTCTCTAGCCTCATCAGGAACAATAAACCTGGAATCAACCACAACAGTGTCTCCAACTACAGTAGTTACCTCACCAGTACCACCAATGATGATCGGGTCAACCATAGATCCATCAGGGACAAGCCCACCATCACTATGCTCTGCCAGCACTCCCCCACTCTCTGTAGCATTCTTTACATCACTTTCAAACACCATAGGGCACTGAACAGCAATATGACCAAATGAAAAACACTTGGTGCACCGCGGAGGCTCGCCTTCATACTCAACCGCAAGAGCAAGTGATGATCCGTCTTTAAACAGAAGGTTGACATTTCTAGGAAGGGGCAAGTCAACATCAATGAAGCATCGGGCAAATTCGATCCGTTCAAGATGGCCATCGCACGATCCATGCAAATAGGATCACCCACCAAACTGGAGAAAATGTTCAGAATCTCAGGCGACCAAAAATTGAGAGGAAGATTGGGGAATCTCACCCAACTGGGACGTGGCAGAGGAAATCACGCTCAAGCTTGAGCTCAGGGGACCAGCGTCATAGAACTATCAGGCGACCGTCAAAGAGCCACGGGCCTCCCTGTAGCACGTTTTCACAATCTTCAGATCGTTCAAATTTGAAGTAGAAGAACCCGTTTTCACGGGAGAACACCCTTAATCCCGCCTTCAACGTCCATAAGTGACTGACACAAGCACACACTTGACTGTAGAACGGGTGATCGCCGATGACGTGGGCGACAAGCGTGTTATCCCAATGTTTCGCATTGGCAGGAATATGATGATCAAGTATTAGCCCCGTCGATGTACCGTCACCTCCTAAGGGGGCTAGGAACGAAAGTTTGCGACTGGGATCACTAGATCTGATACCTGAGCATATATCTCTCCAGGAGCCCGTCAGAGTCACCATGCTGAAGCGGAGGGGAAGATTTGGCCTCGCCGTGCGTTTGGCGTAGAGTTGATTCAAATCTGATCAAGCCAAATGAGCCCATCGTTTGCCACCTTTGACTGATGGCTCACCTAAGTTCTCTCCCACAGAGGTGGTAGATCTAGTCTGAGAAGACTTCCCTCCCCAGCTCTGAACAACCTTCCAAGCACCCTCAGTCCCGTCTGAGACTGTAGCGGCTGACGACATATGCTTAAAGCAGAAATCAGTGCATCAGTGATACGTATTGGATGCATTGATGCAATTATCCATCTTCAATCAACGGAAGTAGACAGGTGGAACTGGATCTGTAGAACTCGAACAATCGGTTCTTGACAAGAACCGGATATATAGACACCGGCAGTCGTGAAGAAAACGGCGCCGTGAAGAGAACCGACTGGATCTGTAGAACGGCACCGTGAAGATCGCCGTGAACTCGGATCTCGACTTCCGAAATCGACGATGATGGATTCACGACGCGAACGGATCTGTGACGGCGCCGAGAAGTGATGTGTGACGCGAACGGATCTGCGAACGGATCGGATCTGCGAACAGATCTGCAAACAGATTGCCGTGCTAGATTTGCGACGGTGCCGGCTGGATCACAGAGTCGACGTGCAACCACCTGTGAAGCACCGGAGCGACGAGGCACCGGAGACCGGCCGTAAGGTCGACGAACCACCAGATCACCTCCAAGAGCTACATCTCTCCTAGGGCCGGCTGCCATCAGCACACATGCTATTCTCTGTACTTAGGGCCGGCTGACGCTTCCCGTTGGTTATCACATATGTATATATGTATACATATACACATATATACATAGGTAAATCTTCAAATGAGAACATTTCGCACCGTGCGAAAATGTTTTTAGATTTTTTTGAAATTTTTTTCAAAAATTATTTTTTCCACCTTATTTATATGTTGTTATATGCCCCTAAAAAATTAATCGTTGAGAAATAATATCATTTGGCCTTCGATCAAGGCATTTCATCAAATTCGCACGTTTTGAGACCGATAAATTTGTAACGGGTGGATGTGTGCTCTAATCCCCACCGGGTTCACCCATTATTTTCCCTGGGGTATATAATTGTATGAATTAAACATCAAAAAAAATTTGAAATTTTTTTTCAAAAAAATAAATAAAAACTTTCCGCACGGGTTTTCGCACGGGTTTTTCGCACCCGAAGATTGCGCTATATACATATAGATATGTATGTGTGTGTGTATATATATGTATATATGTGTATATGTCTATATGTATATGTATATATGTCACTACTACAAAAAAACGCTTGCATAGCGCTTTTTTATACACTTGGATAGCGCTTTTAAGCGCTATCCAAGCTACCGCTATGGTAGCTAGGATAGCGCTTTTATAAGCGCTATCGTAGTGGTTTACTAAGATAGCGCTTATAAAAGCGCTATCCAAGCTACCGCTATGGTAGCTTGGATAGCGCTTTTTAAGCGCTATCTAAGTGGTTTACTAAGATAGCGCTTTTGGAAGCGCTATTGAAGATTATTCGAAAAAGAACACTTTCTAGTACACAATAGCCACGGACCTGCCGTGGCTAATACGCATTAGCCACGGACTGGCTGTGGCTAATATGCATTAGCCACGGACTGGCCGTGGCTAATGTCTAATTTTTTAAAAAAAAAATTAGAAAGACTTCTTCAATGTTTAATTATGCACATACGATCTATTTCCCGTTTACAGAAATGACATGTCAGAACTAACCAAATGAACTACAACACTGATCAACTAATGAGGAAATGCCAAATACTGGAACAATAATAAATAAAATTCTGAACAAATAGAAGGATAATAGTTTTTGGTTATTGCAAACATTGTTCCTGCCAAGTATACTGGAAAAGCAAGTCGACACATGCCAAGTATTTAACGATGAATGTTACCCTTAGAAGCAGAATCATACAACAGTTGATATCGTTTCATATCACTATAGAATACAAAAGACAACCAGAACCATCATCCAGCAGGAATTTGGCAAGGTTCTTTCATCTTCTTATGTTGTCCTGATAAGGTCCTTCGCTCTCTTGATCCTTGAGTAGGCCTAGAAAAAGCAAGGAAGCCAAAGAAGAAGAAGCCGCCGGACCAGTTAGGCCCCCCTCCGCCACCGCCACCGCCGTCATCGTCATCATCCCTTGTGGGTAGTCCTGTGCCACCGTCATCGAGTTCCGGTGACTTCTCCTTGCCTGAAACCCAACAAGTCTGCATCGTTAAAACTGTATCTCTTGGCACATGCAATGTTGGTGGTTGAGATAGAGATCAATATTGTTTCACACATCTAAATAATGAAGTAATTCTAGTAGGCAAGTTGTTTCCACATTATGCTGATAAGTTTACCTTGAGTCGGCGCAATGGTGATAGTCGATGATTGGCGTGTCACGGTTTGGGTCTGCCCTTCAGCACACCTGGCATTCTACAGAAAATAATACATTAACATTTCATTTTCATTAACGATCAAACTGATGGAATTCAGACAGAAAAATACGATTTCAGCAAAAGATAATATAGAGCAAATAAAAGCAAGCAATAACACAAACAATAAAATGGACCCACGTGATTAGAGGTCCTCAATCATATTTAACAATCCCTTTCCAGTAATGTCAACAAACAAAGCTTAGCTGAATGATTTGGGTAATCACAGTGAAGAACAATAATGAAGACCACAGCATATGGCCACAACATATCTCTGTCGATGTCTACTTCCATTTAATGTCAATCCTAATTCTAAATTACCTTGAACAGAAAAGATCAAAAGCATATGTAATTTGCAAAGTACAATAGATCATCTGAGTCAAGCACAATGAAGTGGAAATACTAAGTGGTGTTTGAAATACCAGATTATAATATATTTAAGATTCGTATTTTGTTGGGTATAGCAGTAATGTACGCTCTAAACTTCAAACCACACATAAATAATTTAAACGGTGTATCAAAGTCCACATTTCACTCAGTAATCATGCAGTCAACTTGCCATATTTCTATTAGACTAAGTATTTTCCTGCACATCAAATTGAAGGCAGCCATTTGAACAGAGTTGTTGAATAGCAAAGAAATGATTAGTACTTACATCCAAATATTGTCATAATTTATTAGTATTCAATTCTTATACAATATGTCTTGCATGGCTACATATCTCAGATCAAGTGTCAATAATCTGGCAGTCACTGCAATTTCAGAAAGAAATGATAGGAAAGAAATAATAAGTACTGGATGTGCACTAATAATTTCATGTGTCCCAACAGTCAGTATTTTGATATCAGAAGAATCAATCTTTGGTTCAAATGTTTCAACGTCGTTTAGTACAATGAACTACCAGCTATCAAAAGATCGAATTAAGTAGACGTGTAGAACTATAACCAAAAAAATTCATCGAATTCGTTACAAAACCTGGCTTTGCTTGGCCTTGATGAGCAGATCTCTCTCGGCGGTGAACGCTTCTGCCACAATCTTCGTCGCCTCCGAGACCTTTCCACCGATCTTTTCTGCAGCAGCCGAAACTCTACCAACAGATTTCTCCACCATCCAGTTCAAGGCCATGCCCATCCATCCAGTTCAAGGCCACACAAATAACTAGGGGACCTGCATACCTTGATTTACTCCAATTGATCGCCATATTGCGAATAGGCATGACCGCAGCCCTCTTTGCAGCATTAGTTGTTAAGGGAAATTGATTCCCACCAAAATTTGATCTTCTCTGTGCAAGTACACCGTATAAACATAGCATGATTATTATAAAGTAATGATGACAAGAAAGATCCCAGCGATGGAAAAATTATTCAGCACAAGCATATGCATCCATCTGTATTACCTGTCTAATTGATGTTCTAGAATCCATGAATCGCTGAAGCTTGTTGCTACGTTGAGAAGCAATTCCACTCCGGAAACCCTGGCCTTTAATCTGTAATTAAAAGTTTCCCTCAAAAATTCCATGGCATATGAAAAATTGAAAGGACAGACTTTGTGGTTGGCATATAGAAGTCAAGCTCTCGGATCATGTTGAAAAATAATAAGAGCTTCTTGCCTTTGTTTCCCTTCTGAAGGAAAAAAAATCTTATCAATTTCATACAAATGCTATAAAAATAAAATTAAGAATCAGTTTTGATGTTGTAGTGGATAGATAGAATGGAATGAGTTGTTTGTCAGCATATATATGGATGATCATATGATATGCATTCAACAACCAAAAACGCTAGCAAGTCCGGTTTTCGAATCTTCCAATGCTAATTAGAAGATATGATATAAATAATCTTAAATGAAGAGAGAAAAAGTTAGAATGAGAATGTAGTCACATCATCCCTTGATGGAATAGATTTGCATAAATAATGCCGAGGTGTATTTTTAGTAATTTCACATGAAGAGTGTACCTCTTCTTGACTAGATTGGTCATGATTTGGCTTATTTTGAAGTTGTACACATGCATCTTTTGCTGGGTTAGTCACTTTGGCCTTTTAGGTAGTATACTACCACTAATCTCCCTCGAGTCCAATTCGAGGGTCACATAGAAACTGGTTTAATGTTGGAACTTTTTGCAGCCCGAACAGATAAATCTCCCTGTAGATTTGAACTGGTTGCAGTTGATCCTATCTTTTGAAGATATGATGTTCGAATATTCGCACAGACATGATGCTTTGGTTAAGACACTTGAGCATGACAATTTAACATAATGCTTATGCTTTGATAGTTCAGAATGAAGAACTGGACATCACAATCAAGAATCGGACAAACGAGATCTCGACAAAAGTGTAATTCATCAAACTCTGATAGTTCAGAATAAAAGAATATTTGAAAATGAAACACAAATAGAAAAGTAAATGATACACAAAATAGTGAAATAATACAAACAACGATTCTACCAATCCAGAAACGAAACCTGGAACTTTAGTGGTCTAAAAAATACCTTCTAATTCTACATTGTCCACTTTAATTTCAAGTGTTTTTGCATATGCAAAGAATCCCACCATCAACTGGCACGGCATAGTGTTCGGTCCAACTGAAAGCATGTCAAATAGGACATTAGCGACTATCTTCTTTCTGTCAAACAATAACACATGCTTTTACGAGAATGGGCACAATTTTATGAAAGTGAGGTTTCATTACAACAATTGTTCTAGCAATCAAGAAAGATTGATGCTGGGATATATGCACTATGCACCACTTACAGAAATTGATTCAAACCCATTTAACTGGAAAGGAGAAGGACCATCCCTTCTGATGCTATAATGACCGCTGATGAGATCCAGTGCATCCTGAAAGCATTATAATACTCATGTAAGACATAGATTCTTTTTCCACAACATCAAAACGAGGATGTGAAAAGATTAATGAATTTGCAAAATTGAAAGCTATAAAATAGCTGGAGATCAAAGAAAAGAAAGAGCCATCAATACAATGGAAGTAACTTACTTGCCGAATGCCATCTTGAAAGTTATTTAAGTAATATCGTGAAAGGGCACTCATCCCGTCCTTTATCAAACCGGATATTGTCTGCCTCCCATATCTGAACAGTTTGCCGGGCTGAATTTATTAAGCAACCCAAGTAGAGATGGTAACTTTTAGCCAGTATTAGATAATGCCTCAAGAGTACCTTACTAGGTCCCCTCTTAGAGCAGGAGTGCCGGCATACTCCAAGCTTAAATCATCTCCATGTTCAGCCCATACTGCAACAAACAAATAACATGTTGCATATATATGAGAGAAAATATATGGAATATAGCATACGCATTGATTAATATTCCATAGGTTACATGTAAAGAGCAAATGTTCATCGCTATACGACATGTATAAGCCATGACAATATTATGACTTGATTTAACAAAAATACCAATTAAATAACTTTGTTTTACAATTAAACATGCAAGAATTATAAATGATGATACAAACCTTTTGCCCATATCCATTGTTATAGCAATCCACGATAGCATGTGAATCCACCCCAGTAATTTCGAAACAAGACTCCCAGTTAGTGTATTTGTGCTCAAAAATCAGTCGTTCAATGCAATAGATCAACTTGAAATGCTCTTTCTGCATTCGATTTACAAGCGGTCACAGTATGATACATATGACTAGAGCTAAAACAGCTATCACTTATAGAATTATTATGTGTATCCTAGTTATAAAGTGAAATCCCTAGTGCGAAAAATCTGACATATTTGTGTATGCGCGTATATCCACATCTGCAAATATTTCTTAAGAGAAGTTTTTTTTTCAAAATTGTGTTACCGCATCAGGCCATGAGTTGATAGCACAAGCTTTGACAGTATTCAGTAAACACTCATATGCGCCATGCTGCGAACAAAGAGAAAGAAGATCAAAAATTAAATCTTACACTTGTATCAACATGAATATTGGAACAAATATGAAGCTACAAATTTTGCAACATGCCACAAAACAGTGGGACGATATGTGCATAAAATGTACTGCTTAAAAGAGAAGTACAAATTATGGAATGAGCTACTTTGTTTCATGTTTTGAATGAATATCTTCATGACTTGATTAATCTGAACTTCACTCAAACTAATTAACTCGAAGGCAACAGCAAGGTTAATGTAGCACAAAACCTGGCAGGCGATGGAGTCGTTGAACCCAACCCTAGCGTTCCCATAGGGCACGAGATGGAGATCAACGATCGAAATCAACCCGTCTTCAAAAATCTTGGGCATGTAATTCACCATAAAATTCGAGCAATACGGGCACAGAGCTTCATAGTACAGAGACAGCGTGACCTTCGACGTGTAAGCCGCCGCCGTCGACCTTCAATAGGCCTCGATTGGGGTCTCCGAGCTTAGTTCCGACGAGCTAACTTCTGCCACCATGGCAGAGATTCATCAATAACAATGATGGACTCATCAGACCCTCTGATGAGTCGACGATATCTACACCGATCTTCCCATGGGTTGACGGCGAATCTTCCGACCCCCCTTTGGGTCATCGGTGACTCCGTCGATCCTCTAGGCTCACCGAACTCACCTTGTCTTCGACCTAACCTCATCATCAGGAGACAAAGGTCGGAGTTTGACTCAGGCGGCCAAGATCGATGCGCAGCCATGTTTCACACCTCTTTCGATCAATCAAGATGCCAAGACCAAGGATCGATCTCCTCCAGCAGAGCAGCCCAAGGCGCAAGATCAAGGCCGCCGAACATCGGTCACCCCTGCTCAGAGTTTCTGGACGCCCAGAATCGAGGCTGCCGACCATCGATCCTCGTGATGTCAAAACTCGGAGTCATGCCGGAGCTCACCCCATGTCTCACAGCCTCGTCGAAAGCCATCCCGATGTCATCGAAGGATGATGCAACCCGACGACAGCTTCGTCACCATCAAAGACAGATCTATGGCCAACTTAATCCGCGGAGCATCATCGCCACTCGCCCTTCCGCCCGTGAGACTCGTCGACGGCAACCATCTCCGACCAAAGGCGACGATCCACCGGTCGATCGAAGCTCACAACTGTCAATCGAAGCTCGCATCGGTCGACTCAAGTTGCCCAGCCCCCAAGAACACAACATCGATCGAAGCATCCATCTCAGTCGAAGCCGCGATCAGATCATAACTCACCTTCCCAAAGTGTCGTCCAACCAAGTTTCGCCTCCGATCGAACTTGTAAGGCCCCGACGACCGAAGGCCCCGACGACCGAAGGCCCCGATGAGAGCTTTCCATCAACGTTTGGAAACGAGAGGGAGGCGGAGGAACGTTTGGGCTCGGGAAATTTAGGGCTGCGTTTGGAAACGAGAAGGAAGCGGGGAATTTTTTTGGGGATTTTTTTTGTTAAGCGCTATGTAAGGCATTTAATATATGTATATTTTTTAATAAAAGTGCTTACGTAACGATTAGTACCATAGCGCTAACAAAAAGCGCTATGTAAGGTATTACTTGGATAGCGCTTTAACAAAAAGCGCTATCTAAGTGATTTTTACCATAATTTTGATTTATTTTTATTTTCTATAAGTGCAGAAGCGCTATAGAAGAGCTCACTTAGATAGCGCTTTTTAAAAGCACTATCTAAGTGGCGTTACCCAAGCCCAAATCTGTAGTAGTGTGTATATATATTGTGAATCTGATCTTTTTGTATTAGAGCACGTACATTTATTTTTCTTATTTTTTAAAGTATAATCTGGCGTTCGTATTGTCCCAGCATTCGTGGTGCATGACATATATGACTTATGTTATCATATCACGCTAGGTGTATTTAGAGCCAAGGGGTCGAATAATCATTGGATTTGAATATTGTTGCGACCTTGTCACCTTCCACCCTCTACATGTATCTTGGAAAAGTTTCGTATTTTCCAGGTATTTTAGAGAATTGGGCGTGACATGGTTTTTGTGATGTCACATACATGCCCTTTCTTACTGTGATATGCGTAAGGATAATGCTCTGATACTATATATTTTTGTATTAATTTTTGTAACAATATAGAATCATTCTTTTCTGAGCTTATGAAGTAACTAAAAGCATAAGACTTGAAGGTTTGTGGACTAACCGAAACCATGTATTCTAAAAACCAGCAAGTTGGAATTGTTTAGTGCGAGATGCAGGATAGCAATAATAGGATGTGGAGAGCAAGAAGGCATGCACTGTCAACTTGTCCCATAGCTGACTAGGTGCTGGTCCCACGCTGGATTCCTTGCTATTGTAAGTTGCATGGGAATATTATAAGACTGATGGATTGGGGGATCAGAGCCAGCAAGCAATCAAAATGCTCTCTGCATGCATGCATGCATGCATCCGTACTGATACTGTGTTTTGCTACTAGTTTGAGACTGGAAAGAGTTGAAAGTGCAGAATAAGTTATGCGCAATCGCTTTGCTACTGTTCTTCTGGATTATTATAATCTGATAGAACAAAAGAGAGTTCAAGAGTAAAGCGATTCATCCCACATAGCAATTTTCCATGTCACCCTGCACGTTTTGCCTTCGGTCTGTGTGGTGTTCATGTGGCTGACACTGGCACACATATTCATTTCACATTGTTTTTATTCCCCCCCTTTTCCTTTAATGATTCGTGCATCCTCTTGATCCATTATCAAGAACTCTATGAAACACGATGATATATGCGGCAATCGGCCACATCTTGCCAGGGACGAAAGGAGAGAGTGCGAGACGGACAACTACTACCACAACCAAAATATGGGATAATGAAAGATGACATGGTACGGTTTAGGCGGAAAGGTGGGATTTGGAAATGTGAGATTTTGAGGGTTTAATATGGATGATATGGGCGAAAGATGGGATTTTTATTGATATAAATTGAAATATAAAAGGGAAATATAAGATAGTTGAGTTCTTTCGAGAGGAACTCGCTCTCTCTTCGCCACGTGCAAGAGATGGGCCGCTCTTCCAAGCTTCTATTCCAACAGAGAGTTTCTTCTCTTAAGATTCAACACACTCTTCTCTAATCCTCCTAGCGACATATAGATACTAGTATGAAAATAACCAAATTATTAAAATAACACTAGAACTGAACATTATGAAGAAAAAACTCTTAGAAAATCGAAAATTATGAAAACACCCCTATGACTCCAAAAATTACATATCTACACTCTTTCATAGAATGTGATTTCCTCATTACTCTGCCCCGCGAATAACCACATTGTCCTCAAGGTGGTGCAAGTAGTCTGTGGGCCAGGCTGCCCCAAGTGGGTTGACTGCATCCTCCTGGGGCAAAAGGATAGGATTGGTCTCTACCACCCTCAACGACGCCCGTATAGATGTCACGGTGATCATGTTGTTGTTTTTTGGGGTTTAAACACATTGGGCTTGGGCTCCACTTTGGTAAGATATTGTCCACTCTGGGCTCGCACCGGTACCCACACGGTTTTAAACACGATGTAACGACCCGCTCTCAGGGGCCCGTTACTTATTTGGTATTTGCACAGGTCCCGCAGTTTACCAGTGAAATCAGTATAGCCACAACGCAGAGATGTACCAACAACACTCAAACCAGCGTACAGACGTTATTACAGTCCACAAATTAAAGTACAACAACAACCAGCACACACTCTCTCACATGAATACATAAAGGAAGTACGGAAAGGAAATGCAAAAGGGAAATACATCTCACAACACAAACACAAACACAACAGCTAGAACTCCGCGGCTTCTGGGTCGTATGTGGGCTCCTCGTACTCTGGGGCAATCTCCTCGATCAGGTCGTCGTCTGCCGGTGCCATAAATGGAACCGAAGGTAAGTCACAACAATTCTAAATAAAGAAAAGAAGCAGTGTACAAGTATGGCAAAGTGAAAGTAAAGTAAGGTACGGTGCAGTGTTTGTACAAGTGTGAAAGTAAAGTAACTGAGCAACTGAGTGGTTAAAGTAAACAACACCGAAAAGAGAGAACGTCTGTACATGGGAGTGCAAGTGTAACAGACTACTACTGTAGCTCATAGCGTGACAAGTAAAGTACGGTGACTGTGCAAAAGTAACTACGTGACTCATGTAGGAAAGTATGATATGCAACCATGGGTCATCTCCATTGCCACAGGGAGCAAATCCCGGGCGTCAACTACAACATACTTTGAAAACGAGACGAGACGAGACGAGAGAGAGTGACTCCGGTCATAGCTCCCACACTTTCTCTACAATGAGTTACCCCAAACCCCAGTGTCATGTGTATTGACTACATGCTTTCTTACGAGATATTCCTTTAGCAATTTAACGAGATATTCCACGAGATATTCCACAAAACATTCCACGAGATATTCCATCAAACATTCCACAAGATGTGCCACCTGGTGTCATTAGTTCCTTTAGGATGATAGTTAAGCTAGGTTCACTGGTTTTCTCTCTTTAAGCAGAGTAAGGTGAATGCTAGCAAGTTAGAGGATAAAGACAAGTCCAACAAACATGGCACACAAAAGTTGTTGTTTTCAAGGGGTTCGTACGAGGACACTATCTACTTTTCTAAATCTAGAATCCATTGTGACTTACACTATTGGGATCGTCGCAGCAAGATGAGGATGGAGTTAGAGCACAAGGATTGGCACCTGCAAACACAAGTAGATATCAGTTAATGGCCACACTAAATATTATCCAATTAATTGGTCGTTTTGATTTTTAAAACTTGTTAAAACGGTGTCGGAATTTATTCAAAATTTTTATATAAGCCTAAAATAATTATTTTGATTTTACTGCAAGAGAGAAGAATTTTCAGAAGCTTCTGCATTTTTTTATAATTTTTAGAAACTCAAAAATAGCTTAAAACCCCTAAAATACCTAAGTGACGTGTATTTTCCGTAATTTCTTACGGGAGCAATACAAGTCGGAATTACATGAGTGAGTAGTCAAAACGACCGTCTCGAAGTCTATTATTACATATAATTTTCTCACGTAATAGTGTAACTGAAAACAATGAGTTATGATTTTTAGAACGAATTATACGTATTTAACTTTTAGGTTTAAAAAATTTATTCTGGAAAAGTAGGCGTCTGATCGCAGTGAGACTAGCGTCATTGGGTCCGAAATATCGTTTCTGATTTTTCAGAGCTAGCCTCATATTTTTTCTGGCCACTGTATAATTACTTATAGATTTATAACCATTAAACCCTATATATTAATAATTATTTAAAATTACGAAAATACGAGATAATCTCGTATTTACAAGTTTGCCATCGACAAACTTTCGCACGCATCCGACGCTTACCCGTCGGAGGGGGGCTGGGCTCGACGTCGGTAGCGGCGGCGGGAGGGGCGGAACGGCGGCGGAGCGGGGGCTGAGCGGGGGCGCCGTGGGGCGGCCGTCGGCGTCCTTGGTCGGTCAAGGACGAGGTGGCGGAGGCGAGCGGGCTTCGCCGGCATGCGCTGTGGCGAGGGGGGGCTGGCGGAGTTGTAGGCGACGGAGGTTGCAGCTCCGGCGTCGCTGCGAGGCTCCGAGGGCGGCGACGAGGTCGGAGGAGAGGCGGCGGGTTGCTTCGGGGTGCTCGGGGCGGCGAGGCGAAGGCGGAGGCTGGCAGCGGCGGCGTGAGGCGATGATCGGCGGCGGAGCGTGGGTCGAGCCTCCGGCGTAGGTGAGGGCGGACAGAGAGGGTGAGTGAACGAGAGATAGAGAGAGAGGCTGAGTTGAGGAAGATGGGTTCGTTGCGTTTCGAAATGGAGGGGGGAAATCTCAGTGAGCCTGGGTTAGAGTTTAAACAAATGCAAGAAGAGATGGTTACTGTGGGTTAATACGAAGGAGGGTGGGGGTTTATATAGGATGAGATTAGTGGCAATTTTGTGATTAGGGAGGGAACATGATTATTGAAGGGGGGAGTAGGGAGATGTCAGATCTGAATGAATTCAGATCCAACCAACTAGTTGGTTTGGTTAAGAGGGTAGTTGGGGGGATTAGGGTAGATGTAAGAGGTAAAAGTTAATTAGTAATTGTAATTAGTGAAAACCGGAGGGTTACAAGCCCGTTTTCACAAACGACTCCGAAAAATTACGAAAACATACCCACGGGATCGTATCGACGTGAGGATCACGAATACAAGATCCGTTTTGGGATTTGAGCTAAGGAAGTACAAGTTTTAGGCCAAAATATTTAGAAAGCGGGTTTGTGGGTTCTCTATTGATTTGTCTTCAGAAAATTGCGAAATTAGTGTGGGAAGCCCTAATTGATCATAGAAGGATACTGTAAAAATTTGAAAACAGTTTGATGATGTTTGTATAGAAAATAAATTCATTAAGCCAAAACGGTAATAACTGAAAATGAATTTTTATCAGAATTGTTTTGAGTATTTGAGGAAATCTGGAATTGCTAAAATATAATATGATAAGTCTAGTGCTCTAAAATATTTTTATAAGAATTTTTGAAATCAGTTTTGATATACAACTCCTAACTAACCATTATAAAGAAAATTTAGAATAAAAATACGTTAAGTATGTATTTGAAGTGTTTGAAAAATACAGGCCGTTACACACGAGGCTTTCTCTCAAAAGGCCTCTTACCAATGGAATTTCCAAGCCACTATTTAAACCCCCCCCCCCCCCCCCGGACCCCCCCACTTGGCCGATGCTGTGACTATTCGAAAATCCCAACAATCCTCCCCTCGAACTAGGACCACATCATGAGCCTCCCCTCGAGCTAGGACCACATCATGAGCCTCCCCTCGAATGATCATACATCCGCCGCCTTAACTGAGCTCCGACCAAGCGTACTCCATTTGGCTACCTCCCCGTGGCAGTGAAGGCCCATCCTTCTTGATGGCGTCGAGCCACTTCCGCTTGCATCAAGCTTCGCCTCCGAGCTTAGCATTCTCCTCCATCAGCGGCAGGCCGTGCCTGAGCTCTCCTTCAGCTCGATACATGAGTCCGCTCCGCCCTGAGCATTGCAGACTCCTATACGTCAACATCCCATTGTGGATTCGACTCGGGCTCACTACGGTGGGCATCACTCTGTTCGGCATTTGGAGTGCTCCGTCCTTTTGTTCGAAAAAGCCGAGCTCCGCATCGCTCGGAAACACGTCGACTCTCATATGCCGGTACCAGATGATCAAACACTTCGGCAGATCTGAGGTCCAACTCTGATACCTTGTTGTTTTTTCTGGATTTAAACACCTTGGGCTTGGGCTCTACTTTGGTAAGATATTGTCCGCTCTGGGCCCGCACCGGTACCCGCACTGTTTTAAACATGAGGCTTTCCCTCAAAAGGTCTCTTACCAATGGAATTCCCAAGCCACTGTTTAAACCTCCCGGATCCCCCCACCTCAGGGCGGAGCGGACTCATGTGCCGAGCTGAAGGAGAGTTTGGGCACGGCCATGTCGCTGATGGAGGAAAACTCTCAGCTCGGAGGTGAAGCTCGATGCAAGTGGAAGTGGCTCGATGCCATCAAGAAGGATGGACCTTCCTAGCCACTGGGAGGCAGCCAAATGGAGTACGCTTGGTCGGAGCTCAGTTAGGACGGCAGATGGATGATCGTTCGAGGGGAGTCTCATGATGTGGTCCTAGTTCGAGGGGAGGATTGTTGGGATTTCGAATATATAGTCCCACATCGGCCAAAGTGGGGGGATCCATGGGTTTAAAAGTGTGGCTTGGGAATTGATTGTTAAGAGGACTTTTGAGGGGAAACACCGTGTTTAAAACCGTGCGAGTATCGGTGCGGGTCCAGAGCAGACAATATCTTACCAAAGTGGAGCACAAGCCCAAGGTGTTTAACCCCAGAAAACACAACCTGTTGATAAAAAACCGTTGGTGCCCCGTGGAACATCAAGCCCTAACAACTATCTAGGGAGCTAAAGCTTGAAAAATTAGGTCACACAACAAACCAAACAACCAATCCCTCTTCGGATCTTGCGTAAGCAAATTAGTAAACGAAATGCGACAAACTCAATTTACAGAAAATAAATGAGGCGAAGGATTTTACACTGGTTCGGTTGCGAACAATCTACTCCAGCATTCCGAGAAGATCCACTATTAATCAAGGAGAGCACACGAGCTTACACCAACACCTTCTTCTTCACACTCTTGTGAGTAACAACTTGACAATTTCAAGTCCCTACAAATCTCACAAAGGAAGAAGAAGAGAAAGATACACACTAGAAGATCTACTCTCTTCTATACTCTCTAAAGCTCTCGCACTTTCTCACCTCTGAAAATGGATGGCAGTAGCTTCTCTGAAGAACAGAACGTATCTCTTCAGTTCTCTCTGAAAACCAAGCTAGCAAGCCCTCTCTACTCTCTGGAAAAATGGAGACATCAACTCACTGATTGCTTCACACCATCACTGATTTTTCCCAGCTGTATCTGCACTCTTTACTCACTGTCGGCAGGCCACAGAGAAAGCCCCAACAATGCCTTTAAGTCCAACAACCACAATCAAAGCTCATGGGCCATGCAAATTGTTTGGTGGAGACTTTATAGCACTAAAAAACAACACTCTACCTTGCTATAAAATCTCCAACACATGCAGCCCGGTTGAAGGTCATCCACGCCCAAAACAGACATGCACGTGCTCAAGAGGTCATCCATGTGCAAAACCATGTGCCATGGGGCTCCGTAAAAGTGTCGACGTGCCATGGTGGGCCCTGAAGGACTTCAAGAAGGCCATGGCAGGCTTGCAGGTCAACGGTAAGGCCCAACTGGCCCTACAAGGCAGTGGCAAGCCCAGTCGGCCGAAAGGGGCAGCCCGGGAGCATGGTGATGGAGGGAGGGTGCACTGCCCCCCGTATGTTTGTCCATCGTCTCCTCAGAGTCCTTCTCATCTTGATCCACATAAGAGTCATCGTTACTGTTTAGATCTGAAGCCGAATCATCTTTTTGAATGACATCCTTCTTTAAAAGGTGATTTTGCCCTTGTCTCTTTCCAAATGTGGCGCATTTTGTCCCAGATCTGAACTGACATTTTCGTTTTTTCTTCAGATTTGGCTTACTGTCCTCTAAAAGTTTTGCCCTTTTCTTTGCCTCTATCGCCTCCTCTGTCTCGAGCTCCTTAAAGACTTGCCTCAACTCCTTAAAGAGTTGTCCCAGAGATTTCTTCTTCAGATCTGTTTCCACCATGGGTGTCAAGATCGAGGCTTTGATACCAAACTGATAGGATCAGCAATGGTTTTGATGGATAAAATTAGTGTTTTAGGTGGAAATGTGGGATTTTTAGTGGAAATGTGGGATTTTTAGTGGAAATGTGGGATTTTAGGGTTTAATAGGGATTATTTCGGGGAAAGATGAGATTTTTATTAATATAAACTGAAATATAAAAGAAAATTACAAGATATGTTGAGTCTTTCGAGAGGAACTCGCTCTCACTTGACCAGTTCGAGAGGTAGACCGCTCTCCCAAGGATCTATTCGAGACGAAGCCGCAATCTCCCACAAATAGTTTCTTCTTTTAAGATTCTAACACAGACGTATCTAATCCACCTAGCTCTATAAAAATACTAAATTGAAAATAACCAAATTACAAAAATAACCTTAAACTGAAATTTACGAAAACACGCCTACAAAACCGAAAATTACGAAAACTCATTTAAGACTCCAAAAATCTCATATCTATCTTCTTTCATAGAACGATATCTCATCATACAACGCAATGGATATGTCAAGATCAACCAGTGGAGGGTTTTTTTTTTTTTTTTTTTTTCAGGGGGGGGGAAGGGCAGTGAAAGCGTTTCGTGTAATGCAGAAAATTTGCTCATGGTCACTTCTCGGGGGGGTATTGTGATCATGCTATTCTTTTCTATCCATACCCACCAAACCAAGGGGCATAGATCAACTCGAATATTCATTTCAAATTATTGGCTTTTGACATCCGACTTAATGGTAACTGGGTGCAATTGAACATTTTACATTGAACATTTTATGTAAACATGATTTCATTTTCGAAATTTACCTTGGAGGGCGCTTTTTTATTGGTCGGTAATATTTCTTATTTCGTGAGATATTGGCTAAATTTTGTATGCAAGTCATTAGGACTGAAAAAGGACACACTAATATTGCTTGTCGATAACCAAATAGTACACATGTTTCCAGAAACTATGAGGCCGAAGCCTTCCAATGTTCCAATAATAAGATTTTAAAACAACATACCAAAGTTGCATTGGTTACAAACATATCTGACTCGACAAGAACACACCTTACATTTGATCTAGTTACCAAAAGGTGGTTAGCCCCTCGTACTCTAATTCTTGCACTCACACTTACGGTTGAGAAAAATGCACCATATCATATTTGACTCGACCCACATTCATGGTTCCAGTGCAATGCATTGTCAGCTAGAGCCACAGAGCGCCTGCGTCGCGTAGCAATGGCACCAGGTTTCCCCCAAGATGAAGGGACATGATCGTGTCAGTCGATCCAATCGGCTTCCCTCCGATGAACACGGCCGGCACGGGTGGCTTGCGGCCGAGAAGCTTGATAAGCGCATTCTCCATTTCTCTCCCCATGGGCTCCTCGTCGAGCTCATAGACCGCCGGGTTGACCCCCAGCTCGCAGAAGAGTGTCTTGATGGTGTGACACATGCAGCATGAGCTCACACTGAAGATCACCACTGCCCTTTGGGATGCCAGCCTCATCACCCTATCCATTGAAGAAAAGATCTCTAAACGTTTGATGTGTTGTGCTTGGGGAAGACTTGAGTAGAACATGATATTTATAGGCCAGTGGAGTGTGGCATTTGTGTTGATGTTGCTGTTGGCATCCTAGAATTCGAGTGGAAGAAATTGGTAGTAGTATGCCCAGATGACGACAACACTGAAAGTGACTACAAGAGATTATGTCAGTAATGTAATTTGTCAACCTGCAATCTATTTTTGAGAGATCATTAGTTGCTAATATTAGGTTAAAGATGGGAATATTTGACATTGACAAGATTGTACAAGGGCCCTTATCCTTTGAGATAAGGTGTGATCTCCCTTTATTTTTCTATATTTGGATTGGTGCCTAGGTGCAAAAGAATCACTTTTTAATGGAACATGTGCTCCTTTCTAATTAAGCCACTTGTGCATGAGATATGAGTGGTTCCTGAAAATTCATGAGGAATATTTTGTCTCTAGCTTCTCAGTGCTTCTTGGAATATAAAATCATCTCTCTGTATTCTCATTTGAATTTTTCAGTTCTTGGGCAGTGATGTGGGGCTTTTCAATATATGGCTCTACATCATTACCAGGGTCTGGATTCATAAGAGTAGAAATTTTTTTCACAAGTTTTGTTGAGATGTGATTATTCTAGGGCTCCAACCGGTGTTAGTATTTAATTCTGTGTAAGAGACTTCATGCATGAATATGGATTTTTGGTCTCTTAATTAAAACGAGAAAACATCCTCTCAAGACCAACCTAATTTCATATTGCCTAGAATAGAATAATTTGAGTTGAACTCAAATTCTATTTCATTTCATGCAAGTGTTGATTCATGCAAGGAAAGGTGCAAATATAAATTGGTATAGAATTAGTTGTTTTAATCCTATTTGATTAAGGATTGAGGCCACCAAGGTTCTTTGTGTAAAGAGACATATTGCATTCTCATGGAGGTATTGAGTTCTAAAAGGTATCACATTTGATGAGTTCTGTCACATCAAAACAAAGTTGTAGAATGAATGAACATGGGCTTGTTGGAGAGAGCAAGATGGATGCTTTCTAATATCATGTTGTCAAACTACTTTCGGTTTGAGGCGATATTCAAGGCTCGTTATCTGATGGGCCGACACCGTTCACGTCTTTATGTTTTAGGATTCGAAAAATCTCCAAAAGAAAATCCTCAAAAATTATGAAGGATGATAGTAAGCACTTGATAAACAGACACATTAGCATTGCAAAATATGCAACAGTTGCATACCAGCCCAACATGTAGAGGCGGCCAACATATTTGAAAAGACCTTACTGAGGCGCTTAATGTGAGCAATGTGGCGGGCGTTTAGGGATTGAAGATAAGAGGCCTTAAGGAGGTGTCCCCGGGTGCAATGTGCAAATAGGCAACCGATGATTAGGTGATCGACTGTTTCATATTGGGTCCAAACATGTAATACATGTCCATTGCATAATGTTTTTGTATTCTGTGAAAAGCTAAATCAGTTATATTCCAATATCACTAACAAGAGAGATTCCCATTAGCGTGCATGCATTGTGTGTGTGTGTGTGTGTGTGTGTGTGTGTGTGTGTGTGTGTGTGTGTGGCACTCCTTCGATTTGGATGTTATGAGGGAAACCTCAAGTTTGAATAATGTATATGGGCATTGTGTTTCAATTAGTATCTCATCCCTTCCATACAACTAGGACCACATCTTTATTCCATGGTTCTATGTAATAGCATAAGCCAATGTCTAACAGTACAGTACCTTAGCCCATGCACCACCCTGGAAGTGGATTTCTAGTGTCTTCTCAATCTTATTCCTTCCTCGAAATTTCCAGATTTTGTTCTTAGCCTACCATGTGTCCTTCTATGAGCCATGCTCTATCGTTCATCGTTCTTCTCTAGAGACGTCCACACTTTATTAGGAACCTATGGATCGGTGTAGGAATATTTTGATGATAAATAAGCTCCTCAGGCAACCCAAAGGGCTATCGCGATAGTAGTGCACCCTTTCGCATTTGGTTGTGAAGAGCTTCTAGAGGTCTTAGTGTTGGCCAGCGCATGGGTAAGAATCTACACAAGAAGAGTGGCAAACTATGCGATGCAATTTGCAAATAGTTGCCGCACACGAGGATATTTGGATTTCTTTGTGTTCATACCAATGCAATATTGTGTCATTGGCCAACCGATATTTCATATGCCAGGATAGCACTATCGATGGTCAGATGTAGTATCAGAGACAAGGATGCATGATGAACTGATGATAACATAATTTGGGTAGCATTTTAATGCAATTTAGATAGATTGGCATCATGAATATCAAATATCACAAGTGTGGAACCATAGGCAAAATTCAAGAGAACAACTTCAACAGAACAAATGGAGCATGGGAGTTCTGGCAGCCATGAGGAGGAATGTCAACTTTAGTTACAGATAACAAAAGGACAAGAATTGTAAAGAAAAGGAACACAAGGTCAGTCCACCGCATCGCCAATCATGTGGTGAGATGATGGAGATGATGGAGATGAGGAGATGGGAATGTTGCTGTACCAATCTCCGTATTGAGGGGGATCTTATTCCCCTCACTACAGAGACTGCTGACGCCGGTTCTTGATGTACTATTGCTTTTCAAGATACCCATGAAGCCCACATACAAGAAAAAAAGTAAAAGCTATGTGAAATAGGCTTTGTGTTATGCTCTTGCTTGCTTTTCTTATGTGGCGAATTTGAAAGTAGAACAGCCCCTTGGGAGTTTGTTGTACACAAGTACTATTCCTTTTGATGACGATTCGACGAAAAAAAAATTAGTTTTGATTCTTCATGCTGTGTGCAATGGCATCCCCGTACAGCATGTTGATTCTGATCTCCTATGGTGACCGGAGATAACACGAAAGGAGTCTATCCTCCTGTTTCGTTAAAATAGTAGTATAGAAATGGTAATACATGCTTCAAATTCTTCTTATCATATGCAGGTGATTTGTACCAACCAAGAGTTGTTGTGTTGGACACACTGGACACTACACATCTTCATTTATGTTGAACACTTACAAAAATATACATAGTTATTCACCTTGAAAATGCATGCCATATAAACTATTAATTTATCAGATTCAAATTCTCTATGTGAACTTCATGCAAAAGAATCTAATTAGGTGTGTGTGTAAAGAAAAGAGAGGGTTGATATAAATAAGAAGTGATAACCTTGACTTAAATTGGTATCAGAGCCCTAAAACAAAAAAACAAAAAAAACCCTAAAACCCAAGGATCCGCCAGCCCGCCTGCGCGCGCCGCCCTTCCGCGCCGCCGCCTCCTGCACGCGCCGACTGCGCGCGCCTGCGCGCGCCGCCGCCGCCTACGCGCGCCGCCTCGCTAGCCCTAGCCCCCTTCCGCTGCCGCCGCTCCACGCCTTGTGATCCTTCTCCCCCTTCCACGCCCTCTTCTAGCCACCACAAAGCCCTAACTAGCCACAAAAGAAAACCCCAAAAACCCTAACCCTAGATCTATGGTAGAGTCATGAAAAGGACTCCATAGATTTACGGTTATGGTATGACCTAGAAGATGAAGAAGAGAAGTATATCTGCGGATCTAAGGAGGGAGAGAGGAGAGATCTGCGGATCTGGAGAGATGGGGGACAATCTTACCTCAGCTGACATGAAGGCCTTCATTGGAGAGATAACGAAGCTGCTTGCTTCGAAGGAGTTGGGATCCTCGAGTGGATCGATGCCTTCACGACCCGTGCAGAAGCTGGAGTTGATGCCCAATGATGTGAAATTGGAAGGGACGAAGAATTACCTCAGTTGGTCCAGGAGGGTGCTTCTCATCCTGAAGTCGAAGGGGTTAGAAGGCCATGTTCTGGGTTCATGTAAGGAACCGGTGGATAAGACTGGGGATGATTGAAAAGTCTGGAGCACCACCAACTCACTAGTGGCTGCTTGGTTGATGACATCGATGGTTCCACCCATTGCTGGGATGGTGGAGGCCATAGAGAGTGCTGCGGGGATATGGAGTATGGTGGAAAGAATGTATTCTGGAGCAGGGAATGTGATGCTTATGATGGAGGTTCAGGGCAAGGTCGACACCTTGAAGCAGGGGGAGATGTCTATTCTAGCCTACTCTGCGGAGTTGAAAAGGCTGTGGTCAGAGTTAGACCACGATGACCCTATTGATCTGCCTGATCCTAGGAGTGATGCGATACACAGGAAGTGGGTGGAGCGTATGCGTGTGACCCATTTTCTGAGGAACCTGAATGGAGATTTTGAGGTCAGGAGGGCGAGTATGTGTCACTTATCCTCCATCCCATCTCTGGAGGATGCCATAGCTGTAATGGCACAGGAGGAGACCAGACTGAGAGTTATAAAGGATGAGAGTACTCAGGTCACTCGGGCTGCACTGGCTGTACCGGCAGTGGCAGCAGTGAGCGATGATCGAGAGTGCTACACCTGTGGGGTGAAGGGGCACCTGAGCTTTAACTGCCCACAGAAGGGTAGTGGACGAGGACGTGGCACAGGAGGCAGAGGAGGAGGTCGTTGGGGCCGTGGAGGCCGTTGACGAGGTTGTGGTGGCCCACGGGCCAACTTTGCTACTGCTGATGGACGACAGGAGACAGTGATGATTGAGGCTACGCCAGCTGAGGCGTCAGATCTAGAGCAGCGGAGACAGTCCAGGTCTACTACTGAGAGTTCGGAGAGTCATGCAGACCAGACTAGAGATGTTGCTTCGCCATTCGGTAACTTTGCCAACTTCGCTCACACAGGATCAGGTAACCAATTAGCCCTTTCATGTAGAGATCATATAGAGTGGATTATTGACTCAGGTGCATCTAGTCATGTGTCAGGTGCATATAGACAATTTTCCACATATAAACCACATACCATTCATGAAACTGTTCAGACAGCTGATGGCACATCCCAACCCATTAAAGGGATTGGCACTATTCAGTGCACTCCCTCCATATGCCTCTCTTCAGTCCTTCACGTCCCATCTTTTCCAGTCAACCTTTTATCTGTTGGCTCTATTGTTGATGATCTCGACTGTAGCATTACTTTTGACTCTACTCATTGTGTGTTGCAGGAAAGGAAGACTGGGAGGAGGCTTGGGACTGGCGTCAAGCGTGATGGACTGTGGTATCTTGACAGAGCTAGTGGGGATGCTGCATTGGCTGTCGTTGGTGAAGAGAATGAAAGGGAGGTACTTTTATTACATTGTCAATTGGGACACTTGTCTTTTGATATGTTGAATAAAATGTATCCTGAGATTTTGAATAGAGTGAATAAAATGAATTTGAAGTGTGATGCATGTGAATTTGGGAAACACACTAGGACATCATATCCTAGTGTGGGGATGAGGAGTGTAGAGAGATTTCATCTTATTCACTCAGATGTTTGGGGGCCCTGCCCAGTGACTTCAGTAAGTGAGTTCAGGTGGTTTATCACTTTCATATATTGTCATTCTCGGATGACATGGCTTTACATGATGAAAAACAAAAGCGAAGCGTTGAAGTGTTTTCAGGACTTCCATAGAAGTGTCAGAAATGTGTATGAGGCCAAGATCCGCATCTTGAGAACGGATAATGGGACAGAGTATGTAAATAAGGAGTTTGCATCTTATCTATCTGAGAGTGGGATAACTCATCAAACCACTTGTCCCAACACGCCTCAACAGAATGGAGTTGCTGAAAGGAAAAATAGACACTTGTTGGAGGTAACTAGGTCACTCATGCTCACCATGAATGTACCTAAGATATTGTGGAGTGAAGCAGTGATGACAGCCACCTATCTCATCAACTGGATGCCTTCGCGGATCCTTGGTATGAAGTCCCCATGTGAGATTCTTATGGGAAAGAACACTTTTGTAGTTCCACCAAAAGTGTTTGGAAGCACATGCTTTGTGAGGGATCATAGACCTTCTGTGGGGAAGCTGGATGCTCATGCACTTAAATGCATATTTGTTGGGTATCCTTCAAATCAGAAAGGCTATATGTGTTGGAGTCCCTCAGAAAGAAGGCTGTTTGTGAGTATGGATGTGACGTTCAGGGAGACTGAGCCTTTTTATGGAGGACTGACAGATTCTATACCAGTATTTGATACTGGTGCCTCTCCAAACACAGGAGGAGTTGGTCGAGAGGGGGAGACTGATGACAGGAGGGTAGTGGTCGGACTTATACCGTGTCCTGTCGGGCCTACTGGTACTGGTCCTGATAGCAGGGAGGAGGAAAGGACCTTGGTGGAAGAGGAGGAAGACATGTTGTACAGCAAGAAATATAGCAGGAGACAGAAGGGTAGTCATGGCGATGGAGAACAACAAGAAGACATCTCCCCCACTGAAGAACCACTAGCTCCACAGCCACATGTCGAGATTGATCAGTCTATCACGCCTGCTCGAGTCCCGACTTCCTTACTGCCTTCCTCTCCTAACACGGATGGTAACCTCTCTTTGCCTTCCTCTAGTTTAGATCTTCCACTTGCATCTCGTAGGGAGCCTCGTATCAATGCCGGCAGGCCTCCTGTACGGTATGGATATGAGACTGATATTGCTAATCATGTCTCATATGCTTCTCTTACACCTACATATAGGGCTATCATTGCATCCTTACAGTCTATCTCTATACCGAGTGATTGGCGAGTGGCAAAGCAACATCCCCAGTGGAAGAAAGCAATGCTCGAAGAACTCGAAGCACTGGAGAAGAACAAGACATGGAGACTTGTCTCACTTCCAGCAGTGAAGAAAGCTGTGGGCTGCAAGTGGGTATTCACAATAAAGCAAACTCCAGAAGGGAAGGTGGATAGGTACAAAGCGAGGCTGGTTGCCAAGGGCTACAGTCAGACCTATAGGATTGATTATGATGAGACATTTGCCCCAGTGGCAAAGATGAGTACTGTGAGAGTACTGGTATCCTGTGCAGCGAATTTTGGATGGAAATTGCATCAGCTGGATGTAAAAAATGCCTTCTTGCATGGAGACTTACAGGAGGAGGTATACATGGAGGTTCCACCTGGCTTTAGCATACAACAGACGATGGGAAAGGTGTGTAGGCTGGACAAGTCTTTATATGGGCTGAAGCAATCTCCAAGGGCATGGTTTGACAGATTCAGGCGTGCAGTCATCACTATGGGCTACAAGCAGAGTAATGGTGATCATACTGTATTCTATAGGCATTCAGGACAGCGGATTACCCTTCTGGCTGTGTATGTTGATGATATTATTATCACTGGAGATGATGAAGAGGGAATCTCTCACTTGAAGGCTAGATTGGCAAGAGAATTTGAGGTCAAGGACCTTGGACAGTTGGGGTATTTCCTTGGACTGGAGATTGCTAGGTCCAGGAAGGGTATAGTTCTCTCATAGAGGAAGTATGCCCTGGATTTACTGGCTGAGACTGGTATGTTGGGGTGTCGTCCAGCAGTTACTCCTATTGATCAGAATCATAGGTTGCATTCACAAGCAGGGGAGCCAGTAGACAAAGAAAGGTACCAGAGACTTGTTGGACGCCTTATCTACTTATGCCATACCAGACCTGACATTGCCTATGCTATCAGTGTGGTAAGTAGATACATGCATGATCCTAGGACTGGACATATGGAGGCAGTCTTCAGGATACTGAGGTATCTAAAGAATAGTCCAGGAAAAGGCATATTATTTGGTAGTCATGGTCACATGAATGTGACAGGCTACTGTGATGCGGATTGGGCCAGTTGCCTGGATGATAGGAGATCGACCTCGGGCTACTGTGTGTTTGTTGGGGGCAACTTAGTCTCTTGGCGCAGCAAGAAGCAGGATTTGGTGGCTCGTTCCACTGCAGAGGCATAGTATCGTGCTATGGTGCTTAGTACCTGTGAGATGATCTGGTTGAGATCACTTCTACAAGAGCTACGCCTGCTGAGAGAAGGACCATTGCGGTTGTTGTGTAATAACAAGTCAGCAATTAACATTGCCAACAACCCAGTGCAACATGATAGAACGAAGCACATAGAGATTGACAGGTTCTTCATTAAAGAAAGATTGGACAAGAAACAGTTGGAGATCTCCTACATTACTTCTGGACAGCAACTAGCTGATTGCCTTACAAAGGGGTTGAACTCTAAAGGAGTAGAGGATGCTTGTAACAAGATGGGCATGATAAATATCTTTTGCTCATCTTGAGGGGGAGTATTGTGTGTTATTGGGTGTGTGTGTAAAGAAAAGATATGGTTGATATAAATAAGAAGTGATAGCCGTCATTTGAGGCTAATCACCATTTTCACCCAAAACTACAAATCTAACCTTGACTTAAATTATTATCATTTTCCTAAGTTAATTAAGAGTCTTTAAATCAGCTCATGCATGGAGATTACCAATGGTAATCATTCTTCAACATAACTTTGGATTCGAATACGGATAAGGTAAAAGCTCGTTGAACATCAAAGTTCTACCCCCTATAACTTAAATAATACCTAAGCTGACAACTTTAAAAAATCATGAAGTAGAAGGGGTTAGCTAGAAGCTTTAATTTTTTGTGTTGATTCTCGAAAACTTTACAAGTGTACATGTAACTATGTTAAGTAATGCTCTCGAGATTGACATTTGACTCGATACGTACTTCATCATTTGGACCTTCAATGTGCTTAGAAACAAGCTATGTATTACATACTGTGAAAGTTGGCTCGATTCGGCACTGAAGAGCATTGGTTGTACAGACGAGTTATCTTGTGCAGAGTTAACTCGACTGTGCTTGGGTCTGACCTATCTGACACTGCACAAGTCAGATACGAGAATGTTGAGCTATTGGTCTTCTACAGCGTAGTTAGTCGATCGGTCGTCAGCTTGGTTGAAGTACGTGTTTTGATGATCGGTTGTTCGGCATTGGGTCGTTCGGTCGTAACTCGGTTGAAGTCCGTGTTGTAGGAGTTGACTCTAAAACTCCATGTTGTAAATATGAGTCTTAGTATGGTTATAGTTGTACTTTACTTGTGTCCCTAAGAAGACCATATAAATAGTCTTTTAGCTTTAGGGGTTTTCATCTAGAGAGAAAAATAACCGAAAGAGAAAGGAGGCTAGGGAAGAGAGTGGGCTTTGGAGAAGAAGAAGCAAGGTTGAGGATTTATGTCTTAAATTATTTTTAAGGTGCTTTACTTCTCATAAAGCTTGATATTCATCTTCCACATCTTGTTCTTTCTCTGTTGTCTTGAATATTGTTGTGCTTGGTTCATTAAAGTGGTCGGTGGAGTTAACAATTGGTATCAGAGCTTGTTTTATTCTTATTACTACTCATTTGGAGCATTTTGAGTGAAGAAATTTCGTCAATTTTCGGGTTTGTAAGTTGCGAAATTTTGGTGCACACAAGGTGTTTGACAAATGTCTTCTATGGGAACTTCCACTTCCGATGGAGTTAAGTTTGAGGTGGCAAAGTTTGATGGTCGTATCAACTTCGGATTATGGCAAATAAGGGTAAGGAATGTTCTTATACCATAAGGACTCAAGGTTACTTTGTTGGGAAAGATAAAGAAGCCGGAGAAGATCGATAGTGAAGAATAGGCCGATCTGGATGAAAGGGCGGTGAGCATAATACAATTGTATCTCTAGGATGATGTTTTGTATTGTTGGGATTTTCGAATAGTCTCACATCGGCCAAGTGGGGGGATCCGGGGATTTAAATAGCGACTTGGGAATTCCATTGGTAAGAGGCCTTTTGTGGGAAAGCCATGTGTCTAAAACCGTGCGGGTACCGATGCGGGCCCAGAGCAGACAATATATTACCAAAGTGGAGCCCAAGCCAAAAGTGTTTTAACCCGGAAAATAACATGTATAACGTTAGTGAAGAGGAAACAGGAAAGGATCCATGGGAAAAGCTTGAGAAGCTTTACATGGGAAAGCCTTTATCAAACAAGCTACACTTGAGGAAGCAACTCTATGGTTTGAAGATGGAAGAAGACAATGATGTGTTGGAACACATGAACATCTTCAATAGGATGATTTGTGACCTCTTGAGGTTGGATGTGAAGTTTGATGATGAAGACAAGTCTCTTTTGTTGTTGAGTTCTCTTCCGGACTCTTATGCCCACTTTGTTACTACTCTATTGTATGGGAAAGAGACTCTCAAGTTTGAAGAAGTGACCCAAGAGATTATCTCGAATGCCGCAAGAAAAAGATCCCTGAAGGGTGATTCCAATGTGGAAGGTCTCCTAGTCAAAAGGGAATCGAGTGATGGAGGTAGAAGCAAAGAAAGAGTAAAAATTAAGACATACAACTCTCAGTCCAAGTCAAGAAGAAGAAAGATGTTGCATGCTACTATTGCAAGGGCAAAGGGCACTTCAAGAGAGATTGCAAGGCATGGTTAGCGCAAAGGGAGGAGAAGCGGTCGAAAGATGATTCGGCTAGTGTGGCTTCTGAAGGTGAAGCGAAACTCCTCTCCGTCTCTCAAGGTAAATCCTCAAATGCATGGATTTTTAGATTCCGGTTGTTCTTATCATATGTGTCCAGATCGGACACTTATGAGGTCGTTGACGGTGGTTCGGTGTTGATGAGAAATGATACATCGTGTAAGACAATTGGAATGGGAACTATAAAAATCAAGATGCATAATGGCGTGGTCCGTACATTGGGATGAGTTAGACATGTGACGGCACTCAAGAAGAACCTCATTTCTTTGCGCATGCTTGAAGCGAAGGGATGCACTTTCAATGGAAAGGATGCTATTCTCAAGGTGTTGAAAGGGGTCTTGGTACTGATGAAGGGTACAAGAGTGAGCAACAATCTTTACAAGCTTGTGGATGACATTATTTTGGGTGGCGTCTCAATCTCCACAATGGAGAAAGAGGATGATTGCATATGCGGTTGGGACACATGAGTGAGAATGGCATGGGTGAACTTCACAAGAGGAATTTGTTGAAGGGAATAAGACATGCAAGCTCGACTTATGCAAGTTTTGTTTGGCGGGCAAACAAAGGAAGGTGTCTTTCAATACTACAAAGGTAGAATGCAAGAGCAAAGACATTCTTGACTACATTCGCTCCGATATGTGGGGACCGAGCCCGGTTATGTCAAAAGGTGGAGCTTTCTACTTTGTGACATTCATTGATGACTTCTCAAGGAAAGATTGGGTGTATTTTATGAAGCAAAAGTCCGAGGTCTTCTCCAAGTTCAAGGAGTGGAAGGCGGAATTTGAAAACTGAATGGAAAGAAAAGTGAAGTGCTTGAGAAGTGACAATGGGGTGA
The DNA here is from genome assembly GCA_030789695.1 of Scilla litardierei. Lineage (NCBI taxonomy): Eukaryota > Viridiplantae > Streptophyta > Magnoliopsida > Asparagales > Asparagaceae > Scilla > Scilla litardierei. Next base: position 7,627,148 of record CM061137.1, on the reverse strand, counting down.
ATACCGAGACAGAAAGTTTCTACAATTTTGCAAAGATGAAGGGATTAAAAGGCATTTCACCTTAGCAAAGAATCCTCAACAAAATGGCGTGGCCGAGAGGATAAATAGAACTCTCATGGAGAGGGCTAGATGCATGAGACTTCTTGCGGGGTTGCCAAAGTCTTTTTTGGGCGGAGGCGGTTAACCATGCTTGCTATGTAGTGAATAAATCACCTTCAAAGGCTCTTAATCTCAAGGTGGCCGAAGAGGTATGGAGTGGCAAGGAAGTGGACTATACTCTTCTAAAGGTGTTTGGGTGCCCGGCGTATGCACATGTTTCGCATGATGAAAGGTTAAAGCTTGATGCCAAGTCACATAAATGCATTTTTCTCAATTTTGAAAAGTAAGTGAAGGGGTACAAGCTTTAGGATCCGGTAAATCGGAAGAAATTGACTAGTAGAGATGTGGTCTTTGATGAAGCTTCTATGCTATCAAGGGATCTTGAAGATCAACAAGATGGTGATGGAAAAGGAAATAAAGTGGTCGAAGAAGTCTCATTCGAATTGGATGACTTGGAAAGAACTCAAACTTCACAATTGAAAGAGGGGAGTTCAAGCCATGATCAGGAGCAAGAGAGCACTCAAGAAGAGCCATATAGCATTGCTCAAAGGAGGGTGAGAAGGACCACAAAGCCACCTAATAGACTTGGTGGGAGCAAGCAGAAGAGGCACACTATGCTCTTGCCATTAGCGGTGGTGAGCCCGGTTCATTTCAAGAGGCTATGGATTCATATGAAAGTGGCGAATGGTTGGAGGCAATAGTGGAGGAGATGAAATCTCTCTACAAGAATTTCGTGTGGGAGTTGGTGCCAAAACCAAAGGATCATAAATCGGTGACTTGCAAGCGGATCTATAGGGTAAAGGAGTCTTTTCATGAAAATGAGAAACTAATTTTCAAAGTAAGGTTGGTGGCGAAGGTGTATTCACAAAAGAAGGGGGTGGACTATGATGAGATTTTCTCACCGGGTGTGAAGCACACTTCTATTAAGATACTCTTGGCTATGGTGACGGAGTTCAGCATGGAGATTGAACAACTCGATGTAAAGACGGCCTTTCTTTATGATGAGTTGGAGGAAACTATTTACATGTCACAACCGGAAGGGTTTGTAGAGGTGTATTGTGTGTCGATTGAAGAAGTCTCTCTATGAACTCAAGCAATCGCCAAGACAATCGTATAAACGCTTTGACTATTTCATGTTGCACATTGGATACTCAAGGAGTGAGTATGATTGTTGTGTGTACTACAAGGTTCTTGATGATGGGTCCCTCATCATGCTTCTTCTCTATGTGGATAACATGCTAATTGCATGTAAGCACATGTCAATGGTGGATGGGCTCAAATCTAAGTTGAGCCATGAGTTTGACATGAAAGACCTTGGGGCGGCTACTAAGATTTTGGGCATGGAGATAAAGAGAGATAGAGATGCCGAAAAGTTGTGGTTGTCACAAAAGGGGTATGTTTCTAAAGTGGTGGAGATGTATGACGTGATGGATGCAAAACTGGTTGTCACACCACTTACTTCTCATTTTGTTTTAAGCAAAGAGCAATGTCCAAATACTGTGGAGGAAATTGAGAAGATGAAAGCAGTACCGTATGCAAATGCGGTAGGATGCTTGATGTATGCCATGATATGCACACGGCCGAACATAGCCCAAGCGGTTGGATAGTTTTTAAATACATGTCAAATCCGGGAAAAGAGCATTGGAATGCGGTGAAGTGGATTTTGAGATATTTGAAGGGCACCAAGGAATTGGGTATCATGTTTGAGAAGAAAGTTGACTCAAATGTTATAGTGGGATATGTTGATGTAGATTATGTGGGAGAGCTTGACAATATGAGGTTTACTACCGGATATGTCTTCAAACTTGCTAGTGGCACTATTTCTTGGAGGCCGGTGCTACAATTCACAATGGCATTATCTACTATGGAGGCTGAGTACATGGAAAACACGGAGGCTTTCAAGGAAGCCATTTGGTTGCAGGGTTTGGTGAATGAACTTGGGTTGGATCAAGGGAACATCCAAATATTCTCGGATAGTCAAAGTGCAATTTGCTTGAAAAAGAGTCGCGTCTATCACACAAGGACAAAACACGTTGCAGTGATGTATCATAGAGTTCGTGATTGGGTCGATGATGGTGAGATCTCTATTGAGAAGGTGCACATCGACGAGAATGCGGTGGATGTATTTACCAAGCCAGTGACAAGGGAGAAGTTTTGGCATTGCCTAGACTTGAGCAACATCTTATTGTGCTAGAGATGTGGAGGAGTGCATCTCCTCTTGATGATGGAGGTGCGGTTGTGGAGGTGGTTGGACTTGCCATGGTTGAGGTGTATATGACACCTTGTTGATCTTCATGGGATGTAGTGGAGTTTTCTCGTCAAGGTGGAGATTGTTGGAGTTGGCTCTAAAACTTCATGTTGTAAATATGAGTCTTAGTGGGGGTATAGTTGTACTTTATTTGTGTCTCTAAGAAGACAATATAAATAGTCTCTTAGCTTTAGGGGTTTTCATCTAGAGAGAAAATAACCTAAAGAGAAAGGAGGCTAGGGAAGAGAGAGGGATTTGGAGAAGGAGAAGCAAGGTAAAGGATTTATGTCTTAAATTCTTGTAATGTGCTTTACTTCTAATAAAGCTTGGTGTTCCTCTTCCACACTTGTACTTTCTCTTTTATCTTGAATATTGTTGTGCTTGGTTCTTTAAAGAGGTCGGTAGAATCAACACGTGTTAGGTCGATCGGTCATATGGTGGCTTATTGGTCGATAGCTCTACGAGTTCGAGCTATCGGATAGCTCAAACGATCGGCTCATCGCTTCGGTCGTTCGATACAGAAGAAAGATCGGTTGGTCGAAAGGAGCCCATTGGGATGCGGCCCACTAGGATGCGACAGAGGCACACTAGGGTGCGGCGCATTAATTGCGTAGAGCTGTGATTGGATAGAATACCGTTAAAGTTGGGATTTGTATCGTTTGGACTTCCTAGCCAATGATGACACCTATTGTAACATAGAGCTATATATATGTGGTCTTAGGCTAAGGTTTCTGTGTGGAACACATTGAGCGAATTTGAGTCGCCATTTGTGAGAGAGAACATTGAGAGATTGTATTATGAGCTTTTGGAGAGAACTTGTGTGCTTCTTCTTCGTTTGTGAAGAGAAGATTTGTTTTGTTCTCTCCTTTAGTAATAAAGTTCATCGGTGTTTCCCCTTAGCCGGTCCACGGCCTAAAAGCAATTCTCATAGTGCTCTATTTGTTATTTGATTGCTCGTCCTAGTTGCGGGGTTCTTCGGTGATCCGAGTTTCCGCGTAGGTGCACAACACATACAACAAAAAGACATGTTGGGCCAATCAAAATATCACATCGATTTGGATACAATTGTGAGACCTTCAGTACTTCACCTCCATATTAACATGACACATAAGAGAAGAACACATGGTAGATGCATGTTTGTGATATGAAAGATCTCAAAGTCAACTAGAACATAATTTTCATATCTCATATACAAGAAGCTTAATGGCACGGTTGTTAGAATGTCTACATCACGAATTCAAGGTGCAAACACTGCCACTCAGACTGGAATTTTCAAAAAAAAAATCTGAGTTAATCAAAGCCATGGAAGCAACATCATAGTCTTTGGATATGAACCAGACATAACTCGTAACAGATTACATGACACCTCATGCATATAGCTGATTGTATGCTACTTGATAATTAAGGAGGTTGAGAGGTGGTTCAAATGTGCCACTCATGATGCACCACCACACAGGAATCTATAGTACAGTATTATGCCATGAGATGTGCATGTAATGTGAAAAGAATTTTATGCTGCTTTCCTCATGTTTATCGACAATATTGTAATATTGCATTAGTGCATTGCAGGTCAGCTTCTCGGGTTGATGATACGCGCGCGCGCGTGATACATGTGCAACATATCGCTTGGGTGTAGGTGAAGCACAATATCTGTAATATAGTCGTTTGCTCCTGAACAATTAACGAAGAGATGCATACAATATTATCATATTCGTACCACAGACAACAAGCCTGTTCCTTATTGTTCTTGCTTAGGGACTAGCAACGTCATCTATTACATCAAGCTTACTTGAATTGTTTCTTCTAGATTTCAGGCGTAGATATTGAGATATTTTGATATCGTGTATTTTGACATTCTCCATGCATTGGCCAATCAAACCCTACAGGTGGTGTGAGGAACACAAGTCAGGTGTTCCCTACCATTGTCGTCAAGTGTGGGTGGCTGTCGTTCATTGTACGAAAATTCTATGATTATGTGACAGAAAGCAACATTTGTACTCATGATGCCAACAAGATATCACAACATATATATTCGAGAGAGATTGCCCTCCAAATTCCTACCACAGAAACCTCACATTCAGATGCTGACATAAGTGAAGCACGAAGAGAGAAACCCTGCATTGTTCTTTCTAGATAAGTCGGGGGGTTTTCAGTCTCTGCATTTCATCAAAAAAAATAGTTGGAGGTGCAAAATAAATCTGAAGCACACAGATAAGCTACATGAATCATCAGTGCTCGGATCAGGGGGAGGGGGAAAAATATCGATGTGTAGGCTGACGTAGAACATACAAAAATATCTGCAAAAGAATCATACATCTATTTGAGCTTCCCTTGAGCATCCAGGAAAGCTAAAAGCAACCAGCTTTTAGCTATATGCGCTTATCTTCTTAGCGCTTGAGATGTCAAGAGTTCATAAAACAGTGCAGTTGAGCAGAAGCTTTATAATTTCTAATAAGATAATTCGGAGATAAAATTGTGATCAAATGCTTGTATGCACAAAATTGTCACTGGCTCACTGTCCTTCGAAGAAAAAAAAGAAAGCACATATAAAAAAGTTTGGAGACTTGACTCACAAACTCATATCATTCATATGTCTCTTCCCTTCACAAGGTGATAGCAAGTGCATAGCTAGCTAGTCAGTAACAAGGTAACATCATAGCCTCCTAGAACATATCTCTATAGAGATCGTTCTCTAGTTCACTGAGATCAAGAATTTGCAATCAGCCGACGTGACAAAATTCTCATGATATTACGTGTCTGTCTTGGACCAAAAGCGATCATAGTAAAGTCTTGGCTGATATTGATACACGCGAACCGATGATAAACAAAGAAATTTTGATTTGTGAGTACAACATGGGATCTATAAGCCTGAATTTGTTTCTTTCTTCCTTCCTTTTTCATTGATATGTCTGAACTTTAAAGATACATGGTTATAGATTAGTATAAATTCTTGCTGATGTGACCTCATGTATGTTGTGAGAATCTATATAGTGGTTAAATGTTGTTTTGTTCATCAAAAAAGTTTGCCCATGGTAGAACTCTCTGGTCTTGAATCACAATGTTTGAGCACTACCGAAAAGTAGATCCAAACCTTGTCAGATACACAAATTTAGTATCATTATTTCTATTTCAGGGAATATAAGCTCACAGTATATGACTTGTGTCAACTCAGACTTGAATCTTTGTCTAATGAAAACTGGATTAAATAGAATAAAACCGAGTCACTTTCAAAGAAAATGATGAAGAAAATGTCAGGAAAATCCTAATCCTTTTGTGATTTCTTGTCTTTATTTAATAATATTTTAAATCAGAACTTTTTATGTAGTATAAATATGCACCCATGGACCTCAAGGCCACTCCAACCCAAGTCTTCTCCTCTTCAAATAAGTAAACAGACAATTCTGACGTCCAACTTATTTACAGATATGGAGAGGGTGAACAACTTAGCCTCACAAAGCGCGGTGGTGATCTTCAGCAAGAGCTCATGCTGCATGTGCCACACGATCAAGAGGCTCTTCTCTGAGCTTGGAGTCAAAACAATGGTCCATGAGATCGATGAGGAGCCAAATGGGAAAGAGGTTGAGCGGGCACTTGCCCGTCTTGCTGGCCGCAGTACTCCACCAGTGCCCGCTGTGTTCATTGGCGGTCGGCTGATTGGGGGCACTGACAAGGTTATGTCCCTTCACCTTGGAGGCTACCTCGTCCCAAAGCTAAGGGATGCAGGCGCCATCTGGCTCTGATTATGAGAAGGACGGCCCATGAATTATCATTTTCGATATTATACACTATGAATAAGCATCAAGGTCGGATAACACGATGCTTTTTATTGTTATAGAAAGCACATTATGTGTAGTAAGATATGAGAGTTGAGAGTTATATCAGAATATGTTACTCATCCTATTTCTAGCAAGTATAAAAGTACTATGTTCTATCATATATGAACTTGTTTTTGTTTGCGATATATACTAATTTCTGGAATGGTATGAAAACTACACGTTATTACTCATGGTGGATATTCACCATGTATATTATAAAACGAATTGAGATAGCGAGATGAGATGATACTATGGTACACTAGTATGCAAGAATGTGATCATATGAAGATGAAAAATAAAGTAGATGACGAGGAATCAATATGGTCAATAGATTGGCATATAACATCCTGAATTTCAATATATTTTGATGTTAGTGGGATTATGGGAGGAATATTTCATGTGCCTTCTGATGTTATAGAGTTTTCTTGAGTTTCCTACTAGAAAATTTCTGAAAAGGAACAGTAAAGTCAGAACTGCTTGATCTGAAAGGACTGTTGAGTGTACTTGGCCAGTCCAGACTGAACTCTAAGAGTGCATGCCTGTGCTTTGTAGGGTAGCATTCATCGATGGTGGAGTATATGTGTAGATAATTGGTGAACTGATATGCCAAAAAATCATCCAACTAACCAAGGGAGCAAGTTTATCATTTGGGCAGCTGATCTTGAATGCACTTGAACTGCAAGTAATTAACTTGTTAATGCAATTGTTTAATACCGCTATTGACTATTACGTGTGGATTTCAATAAATGTGGCACTTTATTGGATCTAGACCATCTACCTATCATGCGAGATCAAGATCCGATATCTATTGGTAGTGGCTGGGTCCATCGCTTTTGGGCTCATATGCCCTCTTGATAGGCTTATCAGAAAAGCAATCATCATGTGGAATTCCAAAATCGTTGAACCAACAAACAAATAAATGATTTTCATTACAAAACCCACAACACTACAATGTATATGAAAAGTAGCGTACAACAAAAGCAAAACGTGTACCTAACAACAAGATTTATACCAATTCACTCAATACTTCACTACATGGTACATCCGTTAGACAGATCATTATTACTTCAATAATCTTGGATTACAAGTTATGACGTTTGGGTCAAAGAAAAACCAAACCGTTAAGAATTTGGAGAAGAAAATAACGAAGAAAACATCCTTTTTGGATCTCAAATAACCATCTGTTATCCCCTCAGTTTGCCCTTTATAACCTCAAACATGTACAAGAAATTTAACACAAAAACCTAGCCAAAACAAGATTTAAATAACTTTACATGCACTAATGGGTCTGTTTCGAAATCCGGATCCGAATCGGATATGGATTTGCACCCACAACTTGCCCACACGATGCTCATGCGCTTACCCGCACGTGCAGTGTGTGTGACACACGCGATACTGCTGGGCAGTGGGCCCGCTTACAGGCCTCCCGTGCTGCGAGCTTGAGCTACAAGTCTGGGCTCTCACACACTACACACGTGACATAACTCAACAGGCAGCACAATGCTAGGCCGCATTGTGTATAATTTTGAGCTTCAGAAAATTCAATTTTTAGGCTTTAGAAAGTTAATGTTTTGAACTCTAAAAATCTCTAAAAATCTTCATAAACCCTATATTAAACTTTGGATCTTTTTAATGTGTTGTATCGCATTTTTCAATGCTTCACCTTGACACAAACATAACTCAATGCCCAAGCATAACCAAAACTCCATATCATCCACCTTCAAAAAATAAACAATACCCTCTTAAGGCTAGGGCACTTGGCTAGTGAGCTTTACACTAAACATCACTAGTATGATCTAAAAGATGCATGCACTACTAAGCAACACACACTAGACAGAGGTGAATATTGTAATGATAAGTCATTATTTTGCATATTTTAGTAGGGATTATTCATATATTACATCGTATAAAATCTCACTTCATATATCGATCATATCACCCTATTTTTGTTTCCTTTCACTCTTTGGGTGCTTTTATACATTTCAGGTCAATATCCAGCTATTCAGAGCCATGTAGAGTCAAGGAATGAAGAGAATAAACGAGACGAATCGAAGTAATTAAACAATAAAGATTTGAGGAGAAATGACCCGACACGACCGTGTGTGTTACCACAGACGGCCATGTGCAAGAGATCAGCAGCAGCAGCAGAAAAGCATGAAGTATACGGTCGTGTGTCCTATCATATACGACCGTGTAAGGAGACACATGCTAAAGACCCCATACGGCACCTCACATGGCCGTGTGGGCCGTTTTGTGAATGAGCTGAAGCAAAAAAGTACACGGTCATGTATAACCCTAACACGACCGTGCCAGTAGAGTAGCTTCTTTATGCCTCACCAGTTTAACAGTCGTGTAGGGCTTCTACATGACTGTGTCCATCCAGAGAAACCAAAGGCTTCTGAAATCTACTGTTACACAGTCATGTGGAGGAGCCACACGACTGTGTCCCTTTAAGCCAAAGGAAGAGCACACAGCCTTGCAAACTCATGATCATTTTTATTCCCTCTTATTTTTCAGTCGAAGTGCACGTCGTGACAATTCCAACGCATATTTATTTGTATTTTTCTGAGCTCGGAGAGATTTTATATATTTTCTGGAAGGCGAATCTGCAGTGCAGAATTTGTGCACACGGTCAGTCACACGGTCGTGTGAGTTGTCACACGACTATGTGACTAAACTTTTCTGCGAATTTAGGCCGAATTTTGGCCCAGTTGATTAGGGTTTTAAAGGGGTATTTATACTTGATTTGTACACGAATTAGAGGGGAGTTTTAAGGGGGCTTTAAGCCGCCGTTTTTAGGTTCTATGTTAGAGATTATTTTGATAAGCAAGCTTGTATCGTTGAAGACTTTTGGATTGTGAACTTTTGTAGGCTAAGTATTTCTTCTTTACTTATGCTTTCTATTTGTTTGTGTTATTTTTGTGATAATCTCTTTGATGTACATTGCGTAGTTTTTATCTAGGACATGGGTTGAACCCTATTATGGATTGAGTATGTGATGAATTATTTTGTTTAGCCTTTGCATTATCAATTCAGATTTTGTCTACGATGATTTATTATTAATAAATATCAATTTCCTCCCGTGCAGATAATTAGACTAGCGACCAACGACAGTTGGGATTGATCTAAGGTTTCTAATCCCTTTATTGATATATACATCTAGGTCACCAACAATAGTTAGGCATAGATTACAGCATCTAGGCAATAACCTAACTTCTATCTACGACAGTGGTGTGAAGGAATGTTGAGGAATATTGTTGTGCGGTATGCATCTGTTGTGTGTCGCTGACTAACGACAGTTGGCTTTGCCACATGATATGTAGTCCTATCATAGCATTATGACGGTAGGGGGTAGGTGTATACCTTAGGTACAACATCATCATCATAGGATTAATTCGCTAGCTAGACAAAGATGTTCAATTCCATATTCAACCCGCAATAGAGAGGATATTTAGACCTAGAATCTTTCTTTTATCTTTATTCTCCTTTTATAAAAATACCTACATAGCTAACCATAACCTAGGAGCGACTAGTACTCGATCAAACACCTCCCTGTGGTTCGATCTGTAAGTGACATAACTCCACTGTACGCTTGCGATTATATTAAAACTATCACATCATGTAATGTCAAAAAATTAAGCTAATTAAACAACCGTTGCAAATGCGAAATTATAAAGCAAGATAATTAGCAAATCCACAAAATATAAACACAATCGCAAACAACACGATATATTCTAGTTCGATAAACGCATACTCCAGTCCCACACTCTTTCCAGAGTCTTGTGGATTTCCACCATCAAGCCTTTTCCAAGACAACCCAAATACAACTCACACTTTTCCAAGTGCCTCACGAGCCTATCTTTTCCAAGATAGCACATACACTCTTTTTTAAGATTGCAAACCATATACCAAGGGTATCACCTTTCTTTCCAAAGAAAACACTTCCATAACCCGGAAGCTAGGTTTTATAAAATGAAACGAAATAGAAAATACAATCTTCATATTACCTTGATTAAATATACTTACTAAAGTAAAGTGCAGAGGCAATGAAGATTGAATGTCCACATGCTACATTGAGCTTGATGTACTAGTGGATTTTCCTTGAGCTTTGGAGTTTAATGCAATATCAATAAAGCTCTAAGAGAATAAGAGAGATGAAGATAGATAGAAACTTTGCTCTTAGTTTTTGGCTCACAAATGAATCGCTATTCTGTCTGTGTTGATTCCAAAACCCCTCTCACAATGGTGCTTAAATACCCTCTCAATAATGCACAAAAACCAAGAAAAAGGCCCCTAAAATTCGCAGTCTATCGGCTATAAACAGACAGAATTCCTAGTCACCAAATGTCTGAAGAAGGGTTCCCAAACAGCTGATGAACTGTTCAGTCGTCTAGTCATCCTTCTTCAAACGACTGACAATAAGTTGGTTAAGAAAGAAATTAAGAACCAACTTCAAACAATCAGGCATCTGAAGAACACTTGTCCGACCGTCGATGCACTGTTCAGTCGTCTGGCAAGTCTTCTTCAGACGGTTGAACATAGTGGGTGAAAAAGACAGAGAGCTCATGAAAAAGAACTTACCATGTACAATCGCCTCGAGTTCATCTGTCAGACGTCTGATCCACTGTTCAGACAGCTGATAAGAGAACATCATACAGCTGATCAATGCTAGGTATTGACCAACAAAAATGAATATGCCAGACGTCTGGTCCTAGTCTAAAAACACAATCAATAGTGTTTTGGCCAATAAACCTATCAGGAAGGGTTCTAGGATAATCCTATAGATTTCTAAGATGGAAAACGACATGAATGTATGTGTGTGTCCATCTAATCAAGGCATACAAATATTCTACAAAATAAAGAGCAAAATACATAAAGAATCAAAATGATTTATAATATTCTTCATGATTCTTCATGGCTTCAATGCTTTAATGCTCCATGTCTTGAGTTCTTCAACTCATAACCAAATGTTTTGTCTCCCCTTGATATAATCAATGTTAATTATCTGAGACTAAAGTATTTTGAGACATTAGTTAATGTTCAGATCCGGATTTACACCCGGAGGTGCGACTCACTGCAAGCGTACGATTGTATAGTATAGATAAGAATGTCGAACTCTGGGGAGACAGTTTGTCACGACCCCATCCCTGGGATACCCAAAAAGATAAGGTACATGACGAGAACTAAAAATGTATCTACAGGTCTACTGCACTTTGTTGGAAATATTACAGGTACTATCCCAGTAGTGCGCAGTGAGCCTGATGTTTCCTTGTATTTTTCTTTCTCTCTTCGTAACACTCGCTACTCTGGGAGATCCTGGGACGGAGACGTACCTTTCGGGTATCCTGGGGAGCGGGAGTTACACAGTTGTTTAGTGTTTAGTTTATTGGGGGATGGAGAATACATTGTCGGGGTTGTCACGGGAAAGTGGTTGTCACAATTGATTGGTTTCAACAAGATTTTAATAAGTCCAGGGCAATCGAGAATCCCCGCTAGGTATTTCGGGTCTGGACGCTGGTTAAGAATCATTTCGTTGAATTATGTGTTAGGGTGAGAATGTCACATTTGAGAATGAGAGCGAGTAACCAACTCTCGTTGTCCTACTCGTCTAACATATCTTTATGCTCAGCCCCACTCTCATGATAGGCTTCATATAAGGATATGTGCATTACACTTGATACGATTCCCGTATCACAACCCGCATCAATTCTCATGGACTAAGGTTGGGATACTACACTATGATTGGTTCTAGTAGTCGGGCTACTATCGTAGTCGCCGACTAGCGATTAGGAGTTAGTAATGACCCCTAGTGCACATGTCACTTTCGTGATCATGAACCCTAGAAAGCGGCTACTAAACCCTAATCAGATTCGTGGGGATTTTCCTTAAATTTGGAATCGTTCTCACGTTACTCTAATTCTAAAGCCAATCCCCCAAATCTAGGTTCAAACAACCATAGTATAACCCTAGGTTCATTCAACTAAGTGTACGCTAATATTCAATCACTAGGATCTTATGGTTCATACCTAAACCTTAGAAACCCACTACTCAGACATGGCAATAGAAACAATAATCATAACAATATAAAAAGCAATCCCAGACATCACAAGCATAACAAAATTGATATCAAAAAGAAGAGAACGAAACAAATATCAGAAATATATAAAAATAACGAATTTCTAACTGTTCACAATGGATCGAAACTTAGCAAAGGACAAAGGTTTTCTGTTCTCCAAAGTGATGGCTCACAAAAGTTTTCAGTAAAACAAAGTGTTCTCAAAACCTAATTAATCGTTCACTTATATACAAACCTGCTAAAATTCACGGATCCCAAGAAAACATCCAAAAACCCAATAACAAGCCCATTAACTAAGAGTCTAGCGACATGGCGCTCGGTCGAGCGCGCCCTAGCGCTCAGCCGATCGCTCTCTTGGCACTTCAATTCGAGAATCTGGCAAAGGAAGCAGATCGGCTGAGTGCTTGGGCAGCTCGGTCGAGTGCTTGGGTCGCTTAGACGAGCTAAATCGACAAAGAATTTGGCTCTTCCTCAGCACTTGCAGGAGGTGGGACGCTCGGCCGAGCGCGTGTGACACTCGACCGAGCTAAATTTAAATTGACAGAGAATTTTGGACATTTCTTCAGCTCGTCGGTGGGAGGGTCGCTCGGTGAGCACATGGGTCGCTCGGTCGAGCGACCTCATGCCTGTAAGCTCCTTTTGCCTTCACTTTTTCCTCCTATTTTATGACATCAGGTCCCGAGCGGGATATCAGCTGGGCCGAGCGACCTGGAAATCCAGCCCATCAGCTCAGCTTTCTTTCTTTCTTTCTCTCCTTTCTTTCTTTCCTTTCTTTCTTTATTCCTCCCCTTGCTTCTCTCCAGCAACTTCAACTCGTCAAACACGAAGCCATTGATGCTCCGGCATCGATACTCGTGTCCATCGTCCAATATTGCTCCAAATCGTGCCAAAGTTCTTGAAAATCTACAAAACACTGAGAGAATCAAATATATCGTGAAATATGCGATAAAGTATAGAAAAGTGAAATTTGGACGATCAAAATGAGGTGAAAACATGTCGTAAAAATATAAAAAATATGGACATATCAGTTAACACATAATGTGGTGATCGTCATCAAAAGCATATTGGGCTTAATGACCAATATCCAACATCACTAACTAATCAAGTGTCAAACGAACCACTTGCAATGGTAAATCCATGAATTCATTGTACCTCCTAAATCCATCACCTGAAGCAAAACACGTAGTGTCTCTTTATATCACCTAGCGGCACCCTAGCACCTCTTTAAGGAAAATAAGTTTGCGCTCAGCTCAAACTTCACTATCGATCTATCCATTTACTAGATTCTCCTTGTGAATGTTCTTGGGATGTGCTAATATATTGTTATCTTTCCTAGCACACCTTCGCTCTAGGTTTGCATCAAATTCAATGCATCCACCGCAAACCTATTGTCGTAGGATCTCCATACACATGCAATGCATAAGCCAAACTCACATTCCTCGTAGTGAGCTAGGACCTTCAAGGTATACCGCCTCACTCTACTAGAAATAGAGTCATCTACAGTAGCTCTTAATCTCTACCTCGATTAGAACTCCCAGTACTATTGTTGTCTATAATAGTATCTTCATGTGGACTCTTCCCATCAACTGTCACTCCTTTGACAATATTTATGTCAATCCTGTGATTTAAAATAAGTATCTTCACCTTGTTTGGCACATCATTACTGTTGATCATTGGATACCCTAATATATATCTTGATGATAAACATGCATTGTTTTGTGCTCTAATGAATTTCATTAAGTATGATATGTTTAATTAGACCAAGCGATGCTTAAGATTGCTCAAGGATAAAAGATATTGATCTCAAAGCAAATCTTGGCAAATGATGGTGGTATGACTCCAATAAGGTATTAAAGAGGAAGGATTTAATAACAAGAAGATGAAGAACATAGACTACATCAACCCAAACTTGAAGGGTATTTTTCCATGTGATGTATTATTTTCTTTCTTATCATTGGAATTCATGTAATGTCTTGAAGATATCACACACACATGAAACCATAAGTAAACAACTCGAATTAATATGGATTTAATTGATTGATAAAAACATAGGTTTCGTAGCCAAACAATAGATTTCAGGGTAAACAAGTCGACCAATCTGATACATAGTCGACTAGAAACTGATATAGGATTTTGCACATATTTGGTTATAGGAGTAGTCGACCAAAGTATAAGGACTAGTCAACTAATCCATGATTAGTCGACTAGCCAGTATACTATAGCCATCTAGCCCATCTAGTAAAAACTAGATTGTGCTCACTGAAATTTCCAGTCGACCAATGTACAATTATTAGTTGACTAGCTACCAACTAATTGACTAGTAAGTGTATTATAGTCGACGAGAACTAACCAATGTAGCTTTTTTCACTAGCCGTTTCTAGCCATTAAGAAGGAGTTTTGATTATTTTCTTGTGTTGTTTTCTACCCATATATATGTGAATGACCTCAGGTCATTTGGTAACATTTCTAGATGAAATGAAATTAAAAAAAGAATAAAAAGAAAGGAATTGCCCAACCCCCCTCAAATCTCTTGCTCCCTTTCTCCATTCATTTTGAGCTTTCTTCTACTCTTTTAAAGTTCAATCATATAAAGTTGAAACCATGACCCTAGACACACTATACTTTTATGTGTGTCATCTTCAAGGCTTAGCGAATTGTAATCTTTGTGCTACAAAGTGTAAACCTCAAGTGTGAGATAGTGCTCTCAAACGGAGAATCGGAGATATGTTATCGCTCTCATTGGATAGGTGTTGTCATTGAAGAGGTGTTGGTCTCATTGGAGACATGTTGGTCCATTCACCATCGTGGACGTGTTATACTATTCGAGGAATAGTGGATTTGTCACAGAGTGGACGTGAGGTTGGATGTAGGGCACGGGAGGCTTGAACCAGAATTAATCTCTTTGTTTCCAATTGTCTCTTTGGTTTACATTTTCTATATTCTATCACTCTTTATATTGCACTTGTGTTTATATTTCCATTGCTTATATTATTGCAAGATATTATTTTTATTAAGAATTAACTGGGTAACACTAAGTAAATTCTTAGGTAGAATTTTTTAGAGATTTCTTTTATTTTATAAACACTATTCATCCCCCTCTAGTGTCTACTTGCCATTCCCAGGGACCTAACAATTACCTCAACTTGTTTCGATACTTTCTTAAGCCTTTCTTTGCAACACCACTGACGCACCAAATATTACTCGTTGACCAATCAAGCTCTTCTGTATATCTGGACTCCAAAGTTTGTAACCCTCTATACCATTTATGTATCCTAATGTTGAGTTATATATTTACCGCAAGCGTATAGGTTATCGTAGCACAAACTAGTCGATCTCGGGAAAGATAAGGACTAAGTATTAGCCAATTCCATACCATAGTTAGCTACACAATTTTTGATCGGATGATGAGAATTTAACTAAATGATTATCAACAAGAGAAGATGCTAGGCTAACTATCCCTGTCATGAATTAATTACAAAACTGATATCAAAAATCAATTTATTGAATTAATGCCTTGTGTGGGATTATTGTTCTTATATTGCTACCTAGAACCTTCTCTCGAAGCGTAATAAGCCTATTTATCATGATATGACACCTACTCTCGTGGTTCCCAAATCATATAAATGCATTAAAAGGCAATAATAAATAATTCCCAATCTTTGTTCTCGCCTACTCTCGTGAGAAAACTCCGATCAATGTTAATGATCTCTAATTTAAGATCCAACTCTCGTTGATAATCTTAAATGAGTAGTAATTAATTTAACCATTGATATACATCAAGTCAAAACTCCAACTCTCATTGGTGATTTATGAATTGATAGCAAATCAAGGGAAAAACTAATAATAAGAACATCCAAGACAAAAACCTAATCAATTAGTTCAATAAATTGAGAAGAAAGAGCTCAATTTATAAACTCATCCATGATAGCGTTCAACTCAACCATAGATAAGAGAATTGCTCACAATTCATAGCAAAAATAACCATGCAATTCATAGAAGATATCATAAAATCAAAGAGAAAGGGATTAGATCTAGTTACAAATTGATGAAAGCACAAGAATTCCATGTCTCCAATCTTTGATCACCAAGAAAAGTTCAACAAAAGTCTTCAAAAGCAAGAGAAGTATCCGCCAAATTACAATAGAAATAACCTAGGAAAAACATTTTGAATTTCCCCTTCAAAATGTGTATTTATATGTCCCATCAATCCCAAACAAATCAGGTTCAAAAACCTTATCTGCGCATTGGCACGGTCGTGCCAATTTCTAAGTCAATTTGGCATGGCCGTGCAATTTCATATCGCTACCTTTATCGATCTATTATGGCCATGCCAGATACTGCATTATTTTGGCACGGTCGTGCCATTTTCTAATGTCGTTCCCTGTTGATTTGGCACGGCCGTGCCAAATCCTATGTAATGTTAGCACGGTCGTGCCAACTACTGGGTTTCTCCTGGGTTTCTCCTGGAGATTGTGCACAGTCGTGCAGCTTCTTGGCACTTCTTGGCACGGCCGTGCCAAGTCATGTATGACTCCAAATTGACTTCTTTTGGTTTCCATTGCTTTGTCTCGCTTTGCCTTAGTGATCATTTGCTTCAAATAGCTTGATTGACCCTGAAACGCACAAAACACACTCCGGAAGTGAAATGCAACAAAACAGCTAAAAATGCATGAAGAATTAGAACTAGACATGTAAAATTCCTAGCAAAATACTACTAAAAACTCTACAAAATTATGTACACAACACCTAACATAACATACTTCTTTCTGTTGGTTCCAAATTTGTTGCATTTCTCATGAACATAAATTATGCATCCAAACATCCAAAGATCATCTAGATCTAATGGATTTTCTATCTAAATATCCTCTGGAATTTTATCACCAATATTTGATAATGAAATTTTGTTCATTAAATAAGCTATAGTTGATATAGCTTTGGCCCAAAATCCCTTGGATAATCCAAATGTAATTCTGAGATACATCGTCTTCTCTAGAAGTGTCCTACTCTCTATAACTCCATAAGACTGTGGATCTTCAGGTGCAGTTTAGTGCCACTTAACTCCTTGCTCTTTATAGATTTCTTTAAACATAGCAGAAGTAACTCACTATCATTATCAGATCACAAATCTTTTAGCTTCTTTTCCATTTGACTCTCCATAATGATCTTCCACGACTTGAACTTCTTAAACGTCTCTAAATTTTTTTCATCACAAACACTCATAATTTCTTGAAGAAATTATCAATGAATGATATAAAGTTTTCATATCCACATAAAGAGTGAACTAGCAAATCACATATGTCGATAGAATTCCTTGTGTGTCATGCTTTCCCTCATCAAAACTAGCATTCGTCTGCTTGCCATAAACACAATCCTTGTAAAACTTTAGCTCCTTGAAGTATGCCCCTTTGTTCAGACCATGCTTTCTCATAGCCTCCAATCTTTTCTCTGTAACATGTCCAAGTCAGAGATGCCATGATTGTAAGGGACCCTGCGGGGCTACACACACACTAGAGGGGGGTGAATAGTGTAATAGCAAGCAAAGTGCTTAATTAAACGTTACTAAAATTAAAGCACAATAAGCAGCGGAAATTAAACAGAGTGCTCAACAACAACAATCGCAAACACAGAGATTTTACCCTGGTTCTCCAACACTTGGGTACATCCAGCCACACCAGTATTCACTAAAATCCCACACAGAGAAGTGAATACAAAATCCCACAAAGGGATACCTCACACAGAGGATTTAGGATTCCCACAAAGAGATATCCTCACTCTCACACAGAGAGACCTCACACGGAGGATTTGTTCTTTCACACAGAAAGAACCAAACTCCCACAAAGAGAGTAACTCCCACAAAGAGAGTAACTAATTCCCACAAAGAGAATTAGGGTTTCGAAACAAAAATAAAACGAAACAACACTTACCTATGTCTTGATATGATCTTACCAAAGTGAAGAAGAAGGCATGCAAATGAATGGCCAAGTGCTTGAGATTAGCTTTGATTGCACTTGTTGATCTTTCTCTCTTCTAGGAATGAATCCTAACACTTCTCACTTGAGTGTATGAAAATGAAGAGAAGAAAAGATGTTCTCTAAGAAAGGAATGACAATTAGATCCCTTGGAGAATTTCCCTATGAGCTAGCTTCAATGCATGAAGAGAAATGTGCTCATAAGAGGGAAATGTGAGAGAATAGGAGTGGCTAATGATTCTCAAAGATATTCAATATCAACCAAGAGTTCTATAAGAACTAAGCCAACTCCTATATATAGGAAGCCCAAAGGAACCCATAAAACCAGCCAAAACCCCAAAGGGAAGAAATCTGCAACGGCTAGATTTTGGTAGTTTACGGCAAGAACAGTCGACTGATGATCAAAAGACAGTCGACTGATCAACGGTTAGAAAATATCCCAACAGCTATAATCTGAGCCAGGACAGTCGACTGATGAAGACATTACAGTCGACTGAGAACATGACAGGCGCCTGTTAAACCTTCAGCAGATGACTGCTTCAGGGGATGGATCGAAACAGAGAGCTGCACTCTTTCTCCAGTTTACGCACATGTAACTGATGTCAATAATATAGTCGACTGTCTTATAGTCAGGCGACTGTAATAACTTCATCAGTCGCCTGCTGTATAAGATGGAGAAAAGACAGAGAGAGATGCATATTTCGCACTTACGCCTTTCAAACGACTGAAGGCCATTTCACATGTGACTGTAAATATACATGCGACTGAAAAATAGCAACAGGCGACTGTCTTGCAACATGAGAAAAAGCCCAGAAAATGCAAGAAGCGCATAGGCGACTGTCGACCAATTCACAGGTGACTGTAAGAATACAGGCGACTGTAAATTGAACATCAGTCGACTGATGCGAAAAGCTCAAGATGAGTCAATAGAAAATTTGACTTGAGTTGTGCATCACAGTCGACTGTAGAAGGCTCGACAGGCGACTGGAAATCACCCAGTCGACTGTAAAACCTTCGGCAGGCGACTGCAGAAGAGCCAGAGACCCCAAATGGGTCTTTGGGCAAGCTGAACCTATTGGGTTGGATTCTATGATAATCTTAAGGCTCACTAAGATGGTGAAATACAAATGCATGAGAGTATGACCATCTATCAAGGCATTACAAAAATCCTAGACTCAAAAAGAGAAATGCAAGTAATTGAAATTACATGGATTACAAATTGCATATCCTAGAGTCTAATCTTCAAGCTCACGATACCTTGATGCTCCCCATCAGCTCCAAGCTTTGGCACACCTTGATGAGCTTCCCTTCATCAAGCTCCAAGCTTTGACAATGCTCCTCTAGATGTCCATCCATCATCATGCTACAAGCTTTGGCTTCATTAGATGATCTTCATGACTTCATCCAAGCTTGAGCACACCATCACTCTTGGAGGTCTTTAAGATATCCCTTGTAATATCCTCCAAGCCTTATGCTTTGTCTCATCAACATATAATCATTAAGATAAACTGAGACTAAAACATAAGAATGATTAGCATACTAACATAATGTATTGATCATCATCAAAACAACGTTAGTCTTGAAACCAAGAACTAATAATGATGTGTCCATATTTCCCACTATTTTCATATCATCATTACATTGCATTCCATGCCATTTTCGCGTCCGAATCCCATATTTTACTACGATATCGCGTTTCTGACGTTATATTCGAGTTTCGTAGTGTTTTATGAGTTTTCAAGGATTTCGGAGCGATTTGGGACCCCACTTGTGTATGGACACATCCAACATACCCGTGAGCTCATTGGTGAAGCCCTGTAGGAGTTCGCCATACTTTTGGAGCCATTGGAGGAGAAGAGAGAGCAGGAGGAGAGGAGAGAGCAGCTCAGCAGCTCTTGGAGATGATTTCCCAGACTGCTCGGTCAAGCAGCACAGATGCTCGGACCAAGCAGATTCAAATGAGAAAAAGGAGCTGATACGGGGATCGCTCGGACCGAGCAGTTCATCTGCTCGGTCGAGTAGCGCCAAAATTCAAAAGCGACATCAACCCAGCACATGGCCCGAGCCACTATTCAGCAACCGAGTCAGCCTCTGCTCGGACCAAGCTGAGCTGACTCGGCCCGTGCAGGCAGAGTGTGGATTTTGGAGATTTTCGATTTCCTGTAGTGCTCGGTCGAGTAGTGTGTTGAATATTGGACAGGCAAAGTGTGGATTTTGGAGATTTTCGATTTCCTGTAATGCTCGGTCGAGTAGTGCAGCTGCTCGGACCAATTCTTGCACAAGTTCACTCTAATTTCCTCGAAGCGTCGCGCTTCGATTCGGACCTTGTGTGCATGTTAGTTGGTACAAGAACAAGTACTGACCGACTAGATGGAGATCTAGTCGGTCGGCCACTGTTCTTGGACCGACTAGTTTCAGTCAGTTAAATCTTTGTTCTTTACTGTTTACAGTTAGTCGGTCTACGTTGACTCACCGACCGACTAGTTTGTGAACTAGTCGGTCAGTGATGCTTCTTTGACCGACTAGTTGTGATTTACTGTACATGCCAAATTTCTCCTAAGCTACTGTTTACCGTTAGTCGGTCTAAGAACGTTTGATGACCGACTAGTTGACAATCTAGTCGGTCAACTTTTGTTCTTGGACCGACTAAGTCAACTTGCCTTCAGACTAGTTTTCTAGGTCTGAAATTCTATCTCTTCTCTGATCTGCTCTTAGTCGGTCCATGCTTTGTGACTGACCGACTAGTTGATGAACTAGTCGGTCAGTGATTGTTCTTTGACCGACTAATTCTCCCAGATTTCTTTCCGTTGGAGATTGACCTAACTTATGTTTTTGGGTTCCTATAAATACGAACCTAGGTCATTTCTATCTTCAACAGAGCTGCCATTAAGAGATTCATTGAGCCCTAAAGAGATAGCCATTCTCCCTCAAATCTAAAGCTCTCTTCCTCACAAGAAAGCCATTCTATCTCATTTCTAGATCTAGAGAGAAGCTTGTTCTTGGTGAGCTCTTCAAGCTATTGCTTGATCCAAGTCTCCAACTCTTCCCTAGGCACCCATTGCTGCTCATTTCCTTGGTGCTAGGGCTTGGTGACTTCATCTTCCTCAAATCCTTCATTCCACCTATTGGGTAAGAAAAACTCAAGGTATAGGATTTTGTGGTAAGAGTATTTATTTCATTTAAACTCTTTATATTGCTTATTGGCTCTCTCGGTTGTGAGAGAAGTCTGTGATCCCGGGTTGTGGGATTCACTTTGCCATTGCATGTATGATTTGATCTTGTGAAGGTTTTTCACAAGATATTCATAGTGGAAATCTTGAGTTAGGGTTTCTAACTCAAGTATCCGGAGGGGATCCGGGTGTTTGGGACGTAGGATCACCGGGAACAAGTCGGGGAGACTTGGGTGGATCCGAACCCATTAACATCGTTTGTTAGCTTTGTTTATTTCATTGTTGTCAATCAATTTAAGCTTCCGCAAATTGATTTGGTGGTTGTTTGCAATTTAATTTGGAATTATACGCCTTATTATTTTAAAGTACTATTCACCCCCCCTCTAGTACTTGTGCAGTAGCTGGTAGGGCATTACATTTGGTATCAGAGCAGGATTCTCAGCAATGTCTGCCAATGACAACAAGACCGTGCGTCCACCTTCCAACTATGACACCTTCAGGAACCGTGAAGGAGCATCTTCCGTGATGGAAGGACATTCCCTCTACGAGGCCTCCATTCTTCAACGGTACCAACTACGGGTACTGGAAGTGTCGGATGGAAACCTTCCTCCGAAGTGCATCTTTATGGAGAACTACAATGAAGGAGTATATTGAACCCGAAGAAGAAGATTTTGAGAAATGGACTACCGCGGAGGTCGCCGCGGAGGTAAGCAATGCCAAGGCAATGAACGCCTTGCAATGTGCATTGGAGCCCGAGGATTTCAATAAGATATGCACATGTAAGAGTGCATATCAAATTTGGAACTCCCTCCTCATTCTACACGAAGGGACGAGTAGGGTAAGAGACTCTAAACTCGTAGTCGTAACCAAAGATTACGAAATGTTTCATATGCAACAGGGCGAGAAGATGAAAGAATATTACGCTCGTTTCGTTGACATAATAAACGAGTTAGAGGCCCTCGGCAAGATCTACACTCAAAAGGAGAAGTGCTTAAAGCTTATTGAAGGACTTCCCTCTTCTTGGGAAAAACGTACCTTCGCCATCGAGGAAGGTAATGACATGGACAAATATACCGTAGTTCAACTAATGGGTACTTTGATGTCATATGAGGTACGCAAAGATAGCAAGGTGAAGCTACAAGAAAAGATGAAGTCATATTTGAACCTAGATGCGCCTAAGAAAAAGGCGATTGCATTCAAGGCGGCTTCATCCACCTCTACCGATGATGAGAACTCGGAAGAAGAAATGGACATGGAATCCATTGCACTCATGGCAAAGAAGTTCAATCGCTTCTTCCGAAAGGGTAACTTCAAACACAAATCTAAGTTTACATCTACTAACGCCTCTCCACCTTTGTGCTTTAAATGCAATAAGCCAGGACACATCAAAGCGGATTGTCCTCAAAACAAGCAAAAGGAGAAGTGGAAGGCGCCAAAGTATGACAAGTCCAAGAAGTACACGAAAGGAAACAAGAAGGGACTTGTCGGAGCTACCTTCACCGACTCCGAGGATTCCTCAAGCGGAGAGTCGGACGATGAGCACGTGGAGCAAGCACACATGTGTTTCATGGCAAGAGAGGAGCACGATCAAGGATCCTCCTCTTCCGATGATAGTGATGAAGAAAGCGATGAGGTAACGATGGATGATCTTAGGGATGCTAACACTCAACTTTGGTCAAAATATACTAAGTTAGTAAATAGATATACTAAGGTAAAAGATGACCTAGCTAGCATTCAAACATCGCCTAAGACTATCATCACCAACAACGACACCGTTGTTGAAGAGTTAAGAAATGAGATAGTAAATCTCAAATCTAAACTTGAACATGTTAGCATTGAGGATGCGGAAGAACATGAGATAGCGGATTTAACTTCTCAAAACTCGACTTTGAGTATTGAGAACGAGAATCTTAAATCTCGTGTTTATGTGCTCACTTCGCAAATATCCACTTTGGATACTTCCTTGCGTTCTCTCAAAGAGAAATATGAGGACACATTGGGCCGAATCAACAAATTCAACAAGGGTAAAGGCCATTTGGATAATATCCTAAAAGATTTACTTCCGGCCAAGCACCACATTGGCTTGGGGTATATGATGGGAAATTCTTCCAAGTCGGTCACTACCTTTGTTAGGCCAACTTCCGAAGCCTCAACGAGTGGGAGCAAACACTCTATTGGTAGTTCATCTACCAATGGTGCTTCCACCTCGTCCACACCCTCTTTCGGAAAGAAACCCACATTGGGTGGACCTCCAAAGAAGGGGCATGCTTATATGTACACCAATTCCATGCCACGTAGGAACACACGTCCTACTCCACCATCTCACACTTATGATGATTTTTATGCAACACATTCTCGGGCACGTGCACACCAAGTGAGACACCCTCACGCACGTGTTCCCACACATGCATATGTACACCCACCTCATCATATGAATAATTCTCGTCGTGCACCATTCCATCATGTCCCGTATGCCTATCCACAACATGCATCACGTAGAAATCAACGTCGCATGCATGCACCCAATAGGATGATGGCTCCCAAAGTTTTCACGATTTGGAGCCCAAAAGGACACAAGCATGGACGAAAAACAAATATATATGAATGCTTATTTTTCGGATGTTGTGCATAGTAAGAATTATGTGGGGAAGTCTAAGTCCACTTGGACTTGGCTTCCAAAGGTCTAATCCCTTGGACCCAATGACCTTGGGGTACCATGATATGAAACTTATCTATCTTTAGGTACTCAAGGAAAAGAAAAAGAAAAGGAGCAACAAATTTAAATTTAGCTCCAAAGGGAATTGGATACTCGATAGCGGGTGCTCCAAACACATGACGGGTGACGCTCGATTGCTCTCCGGAGTGGTTCCCATTGTGAATGGAAACCGCGTCGTATTTGGAGGCAACGAGAGCGGAACCATCATAGGTGTTGGTAATGTCGGTAACCCTTCTAAACCATTAATTAGTGATGTGTATCTTGTTAGTGGTTTAAATCATAATCTTATTTCAATAAGTCAACTTTGTGACAAAGGTTACAAAGTTAGCTTTGCGAAAGGATTGTGTCATATTTTAAGAAAGGATAATGAAAAATTATTATTTTCCGGAACTCGTCGTAAAGACATTTATATTTTGGATCTTCCTAAGTCATATGAACAATGTCTCGTTGCCAACACAAGTGAACAACACTTATGGCATCGACGCTTTGGACATGTGAACTTTGGAACACTATATAAGCTTTCAAAATTGAATTCTATTAAAGGTTTTCCGAAGCTTGTTTTTGAAAAGAAAAGTTTTTGTGATTGTTGTCAACGCGGCAAGCTTCCTAAATCTTCATTTAAACCTAAGAAAAGCATCTCTACAAAACGGCCACTAGAGCTATTACATCTAGATTTATTTGGGCCAACTAGAGTAGCTTCCTTAGGAAATGCAAGGTATGGACTTGTCATCGTAGATTGACTATTCAAGATTTACTTGGGTATTTTTCTTGTGCAATAAAAATGAAGCTTTTGAAAACTTCACAATTTTTGTTAAGAAAGTACAAAATCTCTTAGGAAACACCATTGTCACTATTCGTAGTGATCATGGAGGTGAATTTGAGAATGAGTCTTTTGAGACATTTTGTGATGAAGTTGGTATTACTCACACCTTCTCTTTCCCTCGTGCACCGCCTCAAAATGGTGTAGTTGAGAGAAAGAATAGGACGCTAGTGGAGTGTGCTCGCACTATGCTTGATGATAGCCAACTTGGCCATCAATTTTGGGCGGAAGCGGTACACACCGCTTGCTATGTGTTTAATAGAATACTTTTGAGGCCCGGCACTAAACAAACTTGTTATGAATTGTTGTTTGGTAGGTTGCCTCAAGTTAAACATTTTCGTGTTTTTGGTTCGAAATGTTTTATTAAGAACACATATGGTAGTTTGGACAAATTCGATCCGAGATCCGATGAGGGATTTTTGTGGGATATTCTTCGCGTAGCAAAGCCTACCGGATATTCAACAAACGAACCTCGACGATCGAGGAGTCGCTTCATGTCTCATTTAATGAAGGATTTGTTCCAACTAGAATTTCAAATGATAATGATTCTATGGATGTTTTATGTGATTCATTTGATAATTCTAAGTCTATTGATTCTATTGAGACTAACCCGACTAATGAAGTTGTTGAGAATGTTCCAAGTGATCAAGGTATTCCCAAGCGACTTCATGTCATTCGCGACCATCCCCATGAGCAAGTAATTGGCAATATTCAAGATAGTGTCAAGACAAGATCACAAGTTCACCACTTCGCCAATTGTGCCTTTGCCTCATCGATAGAGCCAAAGAATATAGTTGAAGCATGCGAAGATAGTGCTTGGATACTTGCCATGGAGGAGGAGCTCATTCAATTCGAGAGGAATGAAGTGTGGGAGCTTGTTCCATTGCCTTCGAAGAACCACACCGTCATAGGGACAAAGTGGATTTTCAAGAACAAAACCGACGAAAACCAAGTCGTCGTCCGGAACAAAGCTCGGTTAGTAGCTCAAGGCTATCGACAAGAGGAAGGTATTGATTTCGAAGAATCCTTCGCTCCGGTAGCTAGATTAGAATCAATTAGATTACTTTTGTCTTTTGCATGCCATAAGAATTTTAAATTATTTCAAATGGATGTTAAAAGTGCTTTTTTAAACGGAGATGTCGTTGAGGAAGTTTACGTTTCTCAACCTCCGGGCTTCATAAATGAAAAATTTCCAAATCACGTTTTTAAACTAAAGAAAGCTCTTTATGGTTTGAGACAAGCTCCTCGAGCTTGGTATGATCGCCTAAAGAATTTTCTTTTGGATTTGAATTTTAAAATGGGCGAAGCCGATTCAACTCTTTTTGTTAAGCATCGCGAATAATGATATTTTATTAGTACAAATTTATGTTGATGATATCATTTTCGGTGCTACTAACTTCACTCTTTGCGAAGAGTTTTCTAATGTTATGAAGGAACAATTTGAGATGAGCCACATGGGCGAACTCAAATATTTCTTAGGACTCCAAATTCGCCAAATGAACGATGCAATCTTCATCCACCAAACGAAGTACACGGTGGAGTTGCTAAAGCGATTTGGAATGGAGAATGCCTCCGGGAAAAAGACTCCAATGAGCACGACTACGCATCTTGACAAGGATACGGGCGGTAAGGATGTAGACATTCGTTTATATCGAGGTATGATTGGTAGTTTGCTTTATCTTACCGCAAGTAGGCCCGATATTATGTTTGCCGTATGTATATGTGCTCGTTATCAGTCTCAACCTAAGGAGTCTCACTTAGTAGCGGTAAAGCGTATTTTTCGCTATCTAAGTTACACTTTAGATTTTGGATTACATTATCCGAGATCTAGCACATATGAGTTAATCTCATATAGTGATGCCGATTATGCGGGATGCAAATCCGACAGGAAAAGTACTAGTGGCACTTGCCATTTTATAGGAAATTCTCTTGTCTCTTGGTTTTCCAAGAAGCAAAATTCCGTATCACTTTCAACCACCGAGGCGGAATATATTGCCGCCGGTGCCCCGCGTGTGCTCAAGTTCTTTGGATGAGACACACACTTAAAGACTTTGGTATAAATTGTGATACTTGCCCTATCATGGTTGACAACCAAAGTGCAATATGTCTTTCCAAGAACCCGGTACATCATTCCCGTTCGAAACACATAGATGTCCGCCACCACTTTTTAGATGACCATGTTGCTAAAAAGGACATCATTCTAGTGTACGTTGAAACCCAAAAGCAAATCGCCGATATTTTCACGAAACCCCTAAAGGAGGACTCCTTTGTGCGGTTGCGTCGAGAATTGGGGATTATGGGTGAATCCGAAATATAGGATTCATGTTTCATTCAATAATTTTGCATGCTATTATTCTTGACAATATCTCATTCATGCTAGAATTATTGGATTTTTCGAGAATTTTAAGTGTTATCTTAATTTTTCGTTCGATTTGTGCGTAATCGTCAAATTTTCTGTTTTTCGATGTTTAATGGGGTAGTTTAGATGTCTATTGAGAGTTTTGAGATTTTTCGTCCAAGCGTATTATGGAGAGAACTTAATTTTCAAGTTTTTGACTCTTTAGTCGGTTCATGTTCAGTGATCGACCGACTAGATTGAGATCTAGTCGGTCAGTAATCGAACGCAGACCGACTATAATCTTGTCAGTCTTCTTGGATTCAGCCACTGTTTGCACCTAGTCGGTTCAAGCTCATTTACCGACCGACTAGTTTGTGAACTAGTCGGTCAGTGCTTGAACTGTGACCGACTAGTTGTGCCAGGGGCTGTTTGGTCATTTGGGAAATCGACCGACTTAAACTCAGTTTAGTCGATCGATTTCCATTCTAATCGATCGAAAACTCAGTTCACTCCGCTCAAAACCCCGACCCTTCCCCTTCCGATCGACTTCCGGCCTCTTTCCGATCATCTCCGCCGTCGCCGGCCGTCGTTCTTCCTCCTAGGGTAAACCTACCTCCTCTCTCTCCTATCTAGGGTTTCGTTTTCAGCTCTAGGGTTAGGTTTCTCTGCCTAGGGTTCTAAATTTCTTCCTCTAGGGTTTCGGATTTCTAGGGTTGTGCTAGGATTCGTTGATTTGATCTCGTGTCTTGCTTCGACTATGGCAAGAACACGCATTCCGATCCCTTCCTCTAACCCCTCTCCGATGACCGTTGATCCAACCTCTTCGGATCCCGAGCATCCATCCCCTACGAAGCGTAGAGCCAAGACCACCCATCCTTCGTCGTCTTCGCCTCCTCTCAAGAAGAAGAGGACGACGACCGCCAAGCCTAGAGGTCAACCCAAACCCAAACCCAAACCTAAGCCAAAGGCCAAATCTCTTGCCTCTCCTTCTTCGTTCCATACTCCTACCGATTCCGATACGGAGTATAATCCCGAGACCGAGACTCATAGGGAACCCACTCCTCCTATTCATCCCGAGTCTAGCACCCACCCTCGTACGTCTTCTCGAAAGCCTAAGGGAAAGGCTCCGATGCCGGTGGGCGGTGTCGATATTTCCTTATGTCGCGATGACCCTTTGTGTCTTGTGGCATATAATCGTATCGAACATTGTCCGCTGCTTCTGGAGCATTTCGTCCAGTTCAGCGACTTCATAGGGCTAGCTGATCTTCTGTCGTCGTCGGGTCTTCTCGATTACCTTCGATTTGACCCGAAGGCGAATCCTCGCCCCTATCCTAGATTAGTGAAGCTTTTCTAGGCCAATAGGATCCGGGGTCAGTACGATCAGACCCACTCTATTGAGACGACCGTTTTGGGGACTCCTATAGTCCTCACTGCGGAAATCTTAGGAGAGATTCTGGGTATCTCTTCGTCTGGCCTTCTTCCTTCTGATATCTCGGTTGATGATATTTCCTCTCTTGACCAGACCATCCTATCAGAGATTTTCCATCAGATTCCTCCTGCTATGATTGGCGTGCCCTCTAAATCTTTTAAGCCAAATGCTTGGGTCCTAAATTTGATTCTGAAGTCGTGCTTGCTTCCCAAGTACGGCTCCTCATCTTTACCATCCCAGCCATTTTTGAAGCTTATCTATGCGATCTTCATGGGGAGCTCGATTAATTGGGCTCGAATTATACTCGACAAGATTGATTCTTTCGAGTGTATTCGAAAGTCCAATAAATCGGCTCATATTCCTTTTCCTTGCATGTTGACCCTCGT
The DNA here is from genome assembly GCA_030789695.1 of Scilla litardierei. NCBI lineage: Eukaryota > Viridiplantae > Streptophyta > Magnoliopsida > Asparagales > Asparagaceae > Scilla > Scilla litardierei. The sequence goes on along the minus strand of CM061137.1, from coordinate 7,598,082 downwards.
GTTTCGTCACTTTCGTGTCACATTGCCTCGTGACGATGAGCGTCCCCTCGGTCCTCCGCTGAATGCGACGGCCGTCAAGAAATCTCTTGCGGCGCTTCGTCACGTTCAGAGGACGACTCCTTCAGCGTCTGTCCCTGCCTCTGCCACTGCCTCTGCTTCTCCCGTTGCCACCCTTGATGACGTCGTCCGGATACTTCTTCGTCACGAGTCCCGCTTGGCTCGTACCGAGGAGGTGGTCTGCCGTATGGCACGTCAGATGGGTGTTGAGCTTCCTCCTTCCGTGTCTGAGGGAGAGGAGATGGATGAGATGGATGAGGAGGACGTTGAGGAGATCTGTCGTGTGCTTCGGACTCGTGCCCCCAAGGGCACTTCTGCTGCTGCTGGTTCTTCCACTTCTGCTCCTGGAGTTGCCACCCTCTTCCGGTGTTCCAGAGCCATCTGCTGCTGATCCAGTTTCCGAGCCTGCTCATGTATCTGCTGCTGCTGCTTCTGTCGAGACTCCTGCTGCTGTTGAGCCTGTTGCTGAGATCTCGACTCCTGCCCCGACGATTCCATCTGTTGAGACACCTCTTCTCCCTGCAGATCCTGAGTCCACTCCGTCGACTGGACCCACGGACGCTGCAGATCCTGCCTCCTCCTCGTGATCGTTGTTCCGAGGACTCTCCATATACACTTTGGATGATGTATTCTAGTGAGAGAGTTTTGGGTTAGGATGGGGTTGAGAGTTGCCTTGTTGTATTGCTTTTGTGCTTTCTGATTGTCGGTGTTGGATTGTATGATATGTTGATGATGATGTATTTCTTTTTGATGATATGTAGCACTTGATATGATGTATCTCTTATATTCGATGTGATATCTTTTGGATGTACTCATGTTGTCTCTATGTATATATATGTTCATCATCGATCACTTTATCTTTTATTCGTCGTGCAAATTTAATATTCGTTGAATATATTTGAAATGTGATATCGAATCGACGCATAAAAAGGTGGTTAAATGGATTTTATAGAATTGTTTTCCATGCTCAAAATTAACCAAGAATATTGAATATTGAAGAGTATGTTTCTTTATTCAAGACATGAATAAACATTTGGTATTTTTTGATGATTTTGATTATCGTTGATTTTTATTGATAATGGAAAATTTGACACACCTTGTTTTGATTTCCACATTTTTCCCTTGGTGTCAAGTTGGTCCCATTGTCTTCGTCTACGACTCCCGATGTTGGATTTTACATTTCCTAATTGTTGTCGTTGTATAACCCCCCATTTTTGGGATAATGCCAAAGGGGGAGAGATAATGATAATAAATAGCGCAAATGAAAAATTTAACTCAATTTCCAAGAATCTAGTTTGATATGTTAGATTCAGGGGGAGTTAAGATACAAATAAGGATTTTCAAAATCCGATATTTCAAAAATCAATTCACTTTATTTATCTTACTCGTCTGCTTGATACAATTCATTTATATTCATTTTGGAATTAACGTGTCATCAATGCAGGGGGAGTAAGTATTTTACATTTGAATTATTATCTTTGATTATTATTTATGTTGGTTTGTCATCACCAAAAAGGGGGAGAATGTTGAATATTGGACTCCCCGGATTTGGTTTTGGATGATGAGCAAACATAAATAATTCATGAACTAACAATTTGTGAGCGCAGTATTGGAGATCGTCGCCAATTTCACGAGAATATTCAAAGCGACATCTCAACACTTCCAAAAGCTCGTATTCAAGCCTAAAGCTTCGTTGAAGCTCATGCAACGCTTTGGAAATAATGAAGATTCAATCGAAGCTCTCAAAGACCGTTTATTAAGGTTTTATTTATAGTCTTTTAGTTTCGATTGATAGAATGTTAAGCCTTGAGTATATCTTACGTTTCTATCTTCATTTCGCTCATTTCGTAGCTCTAGGATTCTTGCACAAGTTCACTCTAATTTCCTCGAAGCGTCGCGCTTCGATTCGGACCTTGTGTGCATGTTAGTTGGTACAAGAACAAGTACTGACCGACTAGATGGAGATCTAGTCGGTCGGCCACTGTTCTTGGACCGACTAGTTTCAGTCAGTTAAATCTTTGTTCTTTACTGTTTACAGTTAGTCGGTCTACGTTGACTCACCGACCGACTAGTTTGTGAACTAGTCGGTCAGTGATGCTTCTTTGACCGACTAGTTGTGATTTACTGTACATGCCAAATTTCTCCTAAGCTACTGTTTACCGTTAGTCGGTCTAAGAACGTTTGATGACCGACTAGTTGACAATCTAGTCGGTCAACTTTTGTTCTTGGACCGACTAAGTCAACTTGCCTTCAGACTAGTTTTCTAGGTCTGAAATTCTATCTCTTCTCTGATCTGCTCTTAGTCGGTCCATGCTTTGTGACTGACCGACTAGTTGATGAACTAGTCGGTCAGTGATTGTTCTTTGACCGACTAATTCTCCCAGATTTCTTTCCGTTGGAGATTGACCTAACTTATGTTTTTGGGTTCCTATAAATACGAACCTAGGTCATTTCTATCTTCAACAGAGCTGCCATTAAGAGATTCATTGAGCCCTAAAGAGATAGCCATTCTCCCTCAAATCTAAAGCTCTCTTCCTCACAAGAAAGCCATTCTCTCTCATTTCTAGATCTAGAGAGAAGCTTGTTCTTGGTGAGCTCTTCAAGCTATTGCTTGATCCAAGTCTCCAACTCTTCCCCTAGGCACCCATTGCTGCTCATTTCCTTGGTGCTAGGGCTTGGTGACTTCATCTTCCTCAAATCCTTCATTCTACCTATTGGGTAAGAAAAACTCAAGGTATAGGATTTTGTGGTAAGAGTATTTATTTCATTTAAACTCTTTATATTGCTTATTGGCTCTCTCGGTTGTGAGAGAAGTTTGTGATCCCGGGTTGTGGGATTCACTTTGCCATTGCATGTATGATTTGATCTTGTGAAGGTTTTTCACAAGATATTCATAGTGGAAATCTTGAGTTAGGGTTTCTAACTCAAGTATCCGGAGGGGATCCGGGTGTTTGGGACGTAGGATCACCGGGAACAAGTCGGGGAGACTTGGGTGGATCCGAACCCATTAACATCGTTTGTTAGCTTTGTTTATTTCATTGTTGTCAATCAATTTAAGCTTCCGCAAATTGATTTGGTGGTTGTTTGCAATTTAATTTGGAATTATACGCCTTATTATTTTAAAGTACTATTCACCCCCCCCTCTAGTACTTGTGCAGTAGCTGGTAGGCGCATTACATAGTGCAGCTGCTCGGACCGAGCAACTGAATGAGCAACGCATTGCTCGATCGAGTCACCTACTCGGTCGGCGATGCTGAGGCTATTTTTGGAAACATCTTTGGAGTTGCTTCTGCGCGATCTAGGCAATGAAGGCTGGGAGGCTGCGACTTCGATAGTGGGCGATTCATTTTAGATTTTGGAATACTTTTGGAGAGCGAAATTGAGAGGGCTTGATTGTTAGTTTTTTAGATTAATTTCTGAATACGTTTTTGGATCGAAACTTTCGGGATCGTTAATTTGGTTCTCTATCGTTCTTGTGCTTGGGAATCTGGGATTTTCTTTGGATTTATAAATTGCAATTATTATATATCTCTTGTGTAAGTCTTCCATTTCTATTCCATCGATTTGTTATGATGTTTTCGTCTCTAAAAGCTGTGTTTTTATTCGTGAATATTGCCATGTGTGAGTAGATCTTTCTAGGGTTGATGGGTCAGCCCTAAGATCCTAGGGAGAAGACGTAGATCTGAATCTCTACGTTAAATTAGGGATTTAGGGGAGTATTTCGGTCGATCCTATCGAGTCCCTAGATAACCCATACTGAGATCATGCCCACGGTCTGTGGAATTGATGTGCTTAAGGGGTATCTTTAGTATTCGAATAGGGAAATCGGTGGATCCAATCAATGCTCGTGACCATGCTCGGCTCGTGCCTTGGAGGGATCCATCGATGAACTATACCGCTACGTTGACGGCTACCGCCATTGCGTCAACGAGAGCTACCGAAATACCTCGCAATTCTAATCCACGAGAGTGGTACGAATTGGGAGATTAATCCACTAACCCTAATGCAACGTGAGGATTCTATTCCAACGTCGATCCCCGACGATCTTAGTGGTGATCCCTAATGCCCTAGTCCTTTTTATTAGTAAAACAACAACAACACCCCAATCAACTCTTTCAACCCGATAGCTATCTCACTTCGAGATCTAGAAGTAAACTGAGAATCCATATACACTATCACCGTCCCTGTGGGATTCGATATCATTTATACTACAACTTGATACCGTCCGCTTGCAGATTGAGTCCGGAATTGAAACCTAGGGGCTATATCATGCCTGGCAATCGTGACACCGCCAGATGGAATCTAGGTGTAGGTTTCGGGTGCATCAAGTTTTTGGCGCCGTTGCCGGGGACGGCAATAGTGTTTATCTCAGTTTACTTTTGTTTTGAGAAGTTTGCTAGCACTCTAATCATTTCTCATCTTTTCACCATTTTTATTCCTTTATTTATTACTGTGCTACTTATGGTGTTTATCTGAGTTTTGTTGGTGCATGAACACCTGCTTTAAGGGATCTACTAGAGAATTATTATTCGATCCTGAGATCGAGAGGACAACAAGGGCCCTGAGAGCCTCAAGTAGAAGTTCATCTCCCTCCGCTCAGATGGCAGAGAACAATCATCCTCCACCTCGCACCGGGTCCATCAGGGACCATATGAAGCCGACATTTGGAAACAACTCCTCCATCCTTAGACTGCAACTGGCGGCGGCGAGCTGTGAGTTGAAGACGGGGCTAATCAATTTGATGCGGCAGGATCCCTTTCACGGGCATCCACATGAAAACCCCAACCACCATATTGACACATTCCTGGTGAAGTGTGACACGTTTAAGGCCAAGGACATGAGCGATGATGCTGTGAAGCTGCGGCTTTTCCCGTTCACTTTCAGGGATAAAGCCTCATATTGGCTCTGGGCCCACCCTCCCAATCATTTCACCACATGGGAGAAGTTGGCACTTGCCTTCGTGGATAAGTTCTATCCACCCTCGAAGACAGTGCGGATCCGTGGAGCGATCTCAAACTTCAAGCAGCTCTCACAGGAATCACTCTATTAGGCATGGGAGAGGTTCAAGGACCTCCAACATCAGTGTCCTCACCACGGGATTCAGCCATGGGATTTGGTGCAGAGCTTTTACAACCGGCTTCAGTTTAGCACCAAGACGATCATAGATGCTGCGGCGCAAGGCGCCTTACTGGATAAGTCTCCTGAAGAGGCTATTGACTTGTTGGAGTATATGGCGGCCAACAATCAACAATGGAGCGAAAAAAGAAATATTGTGACCCGAACTCCCGAGGTCAAAGCTGCTAGCCAGTTGGACTATTACATCGAGACCCTATGCAAATAAGTGGTCAGGGTCGAACAGCGCCTGGATTCCATCCCGGCATCACCCAGCACATCTTATCATCATGCAGAGGAATATACAGATCAGAGCTATATTCCTAGTGAGGCGCATTATGATGGCGCCAAACTATCAGAATCTGTGCAATACCTCCAAGGAGAGGGACGGAATCAATGGCAGCATCCAGCTGCCAGGAATCATCCAGGATTCTCTTATGGGAATCCAAATGGAGGGCTGCAACCTCTGCAATTTCATAGACCACCACCCCCTCCTCAGCAGCAGCATGGGCAGCAGCAGAATCAGCAACAAGGTGGATTTAGGCCAGCTGGGCCTTACAGGCCGCCAGGATATCAATTCAACCAGTCGCCTCAGCAGGGCTATGTGCCAAACCTGCCACGGCCAAATTTGGAGGCCACTTCAGAGATTTTTATGAGTGGTCAGGCCCGTTTCAATCAAGACACATCGACCCAGTTTAGAAGTATCAATTCTTCACTTGATGAACTAAGGAGTCAAATGTCCCAGCTCTTGAAGAATCAGGGGAGATTGCCCTCACAGCCGGAGACAAACCCAAGGGCCCAAGCTAATGATGTGGTTTCAGTTACCACACGTGGAGGACGGGTGACTGACCCCGTCATGGTCCCGTTGCTGAATAAGGAGAGAGTCACAGTTGAAGAAGCCGTTGGTGACAGCGATAGAGAAGAGGCTGCTGAAGAGCCTATAATTATTGAGGAGAAGGCGAATGCACCACCCATCACGCCTACTACAGCACCTCCTCCTGTTGATGCTACAAAGAGTAAAGCTACCCGACCTCCCCCTCCATACCCACAGAGGCTAACCCTAGCCAAGATGGAGAAGAAATACTCCAAGTTTATGGAGTTACTGAAGGGAATCCAGTTGAACATCCCGTTCATGGACGCCATTATGTAGATCCCGATCTATGCTAAATTTTTGAAGGATCTAATCACGGGAAAGAGAAAGCCTAAAGAAATCAAGCTCATGGAGGACTCTACCTCCATTATCAAAAATCATCTCCCCCGGAAGCAGCCGGATCCGGGGAGCTTCATCGTGCCGTGCTCCATTGGAGGGATGCCTATCAGCAGAGCTTTGATTAATCTGGGGGCTAGCATCAGTCTGATGCCCCTTTCTATTTTCAAGAGATTGCAGACTGGAAGTGAGCTAGAGCCAACAAGTATGTCCATCCAGCTTGCAGATCATTCTATCACCTACCCGCTGATTATAGCAAGGGATGTCATTCTTCAGATACCTCCAGGGTTATGTGTTCCCGTCGACTTTGTTATCATGGACATGCCCGAGGGAGGGAGCTCCTAACTTATACTCGGCCGCCCCTTCATGGCGACGGCCGGTGTTCTGATCGATGTCCGAGAAGGGACCCTCTCCCTAAATGTGGGGAATATCGAAGCTGAGTTCCGGCTGCAGAAGCCGATGAGAGAGCATGCTCATGAGGAAAGGGCCAGCTATTTGGAGCTTCTGGAAGATGAAGCCGTTGAAAATTTCACTTCTGAGGGGGTCATGAAGGACCCAATGAAAACAGGAATCGACGATGACGGCGACCCAACCTACCACAAAGCGGTCGCCGCATACATCCGAGTATTAGATGATGAACTCCTACATCATTCTCCAAATCACGAAGAATTGGAGTCTATAGGCTACTCGAGTGGGAATCTTGAAGTAGGCGGATATCAAATGCCGCTGGATCTCACCGTCGAAAAGAACGACGCGCGTCTTCCACGAGCACCAAGCGACCATCGATAAATCAAAGGAAGTCGAGCTCACGACTAAAAACGAGCGCTTATTGGGAGGCAACCCAATTTCTTAGATTTCGGATTTTCTTTTTCAATTTCTTATTTTTATTTCATATTTTAGAGATAAAATTATAAAATCACAAAAATTTTATGAGTTCATCTTTTGTACATGTTGGACATGTGGGGGCATGCAGGTCGACATTCTAAACGGAAGGAAGTTGGAGGAGAGAACCAAATTCGAGAAGAGAACTAGAGAAAAAGGAGAAAAGGAAAACACATGTGACTCGACCAAGCAGCTACACTGCTCGGTCTAGCAAAGCAGAGACGAGAATAGAGAGGAATTCATCACTCTATCTACGCGGCCCGAGCAGCATTGGCTCGGTCCAAGTAGACATCAACTCGGTCCGAGCAACATATTACTCGGTTGAGTACGACAGGCTTTTGGAGTTGAGGAGAAAACGGCACTCTACCTATACGGCCCGAGTGGCATTGGCACGGTCCGAGTTATGAACAGTCCGACCGAGCAGCACACTGCACAATCGAGCTGGCGAGGGAGTATCTTACAACTTGATTTATTAAAATTTCTCATCATGAATGACTCGGCCGAGCAGCTTTGCTGCTCGGACCGAGTCGTTTTATCTTATCTCGTGTGTCCCACCCCAAACGAGTTGGGTTTTTAAACCTAAACTCGTTTTCAAAATTTACCCTAATCTAAACTTTTTACCCTAAAATTACTATTACCCTCCCCGAGCTCTCTCCCTCACACCTCCCTTGTAACGACCCTAGTGCTTATACACCTAGGGTATGTCTATTGATGTATGTGTACATAGTAGTAGTACTCATATGCTGGTATATACTGAGATGTGTGTATAGTAATTGATGTGGTGTATATAGTAAGTTACCTATGTGAATGAGTAAGTACCTACATGAATGTCTTAATGGATGTTAATGGTTGCTAATGGTGTGGTGGAATGAGTATTAGTGGTTGATTTGTGATGATGATGGTGGTGGTAGTGTAATTAGCAAGTTGTACTTTTAATATTATTTTATTATGATCTTTTATGGAAAATTATTTTTCAAGAAGATTATGAAGATTATTTTCATGAGGATATTTTCATAATAATATTGTTATTATTATTATGGTTTTGTGAATAATGGCATTGTTCTAATATTGGATTTTTGTGTTTTAGAGGTGGTGTGATTAGCAAGTGTTGTTGGGCACTTAAGGAGATAAGCTAAGTGTAGTAGGGTGGGCTCCTCTTACCTTCCTACATGAGCTTCCTACATGGGCTTTAAGGATTAAAGAAAAAAAGGAAAAGAATGGAGATGAGGACAAATGGATGGTGGGCTTGAAAAGTCAAAGAAGAGTGTAGAATTTTTTGGAGAATTCTTGTCTTCATTAGCCCTATCTCTAAGCATACACCTCATCACTCTCTCCCATCTTCATCATTTTCGTTTTCCCTCCTCTCTCCTCCATTTTGCTCCACTTTTTCAAGGAAAAACACATGTTTTCATCATCCTTTTTAACCCTAATCCATATGCTAGTGAGTGGGTTTGATTTGAGCTAAGAATAGGGAGTTTTTCATGCAAGTTTGGAGCTTTTTTTGATGGGATCTTGAAGGAGAGTTTTGGATGGAGGTAAAGCTTGGATTTTGATAAGAAAATGAAGCAACTTGAGGTATGAATCCATCTCCCTATAGCTTGCTATTTGATTTCATGTTCCTAGTTGTTGCTGGAAAATCTGTGATGTTCAACTGAAACTTTAGTGATGATTTTCTCTTAATTGGCTACATGAAATTGCTTGAAATAAATATATGTTGTTCATATTGATGTCCTTAATAACTTTTATGTTCACAACCTTTTCCAATTCAAACTGGAAGTTAGGTTAAAAATTCAATTGTTACAGCATGTCTGAATTTCTTGCAGACTGGACACAGTTTAGAAAAACGTAGTTTATTGTCTGCACACTCTATGAAATTTTCTGTTCTTCGTCTTGTTGGAAAGTTAACAAGTTTTCCTCCAACTTCATCTCAGTGCTTAATTTTCGAAATTATGACTGCAATAGGCCCAAAATCAGCAACCAAGACAGACTCTGAAATCTGTCTGGAAAACAGATTTGGCAGACTTCACCAAATAATTCACTATAAATCATTTACTTAATATATTTGCCTGAAATTTTATCTGAGAATTCAAACTATCATACCTACAACTTTCATTTACATTGCATTATTATGTTCCATACAAAAATATGGAGAAAAATTCCACTCAACCGGACTGCTGTGCAAAATCCAGCAAGCTGAATGTTAAGAGATGCTATAACTATGACATCATGCTAAATTTTCTTCTATTATGCATGTGCATTAGTGTTACTTGAAGTAGGAATTCATTGTAGTATGTTGTTCATATGAGGCACTAATTCTTTTCATGACAAGTTGTTATCGTTATTGCAAATTATAGATATATATGCCATGGTGCCCTATGTTTGCTATTGTTGCTTCCCTCTATGACATGTATGCTATGTTGGATTGCTAATTTAATTGTTGTCGTTGCTTTCTTGTGGCCATGATAATTAGAGTTGTAGTTGTTGCTACTGGAGTAGGAATTGCTATGGAAGTCTTTATCTTTGTGATTGTAACAACCTAATGTCATTTAGTACTTTTATTTAAGTTGTGTAAGTATACTCATTCCTTGGTATTTATGTTGCATTGTGAAGACTACCTCTATGTTTGCATTATGTTTCATGAGAAATGGATAATGATGTTATGTGGAAGATGGTGCATATTCCAAGTTCCCACCAATGGAGTTGAGTTTATGTTTTGGGGGAATGGTTCAAGGTGAAATGTTGTGTTGCATGCTAAACACCTAAGTTTGGTGTTCATGGGGAATGGGTTATGTCCCATAAGGTTGTGCCTTGGAGAATGATTTATGTGGTGGCATAATGGATAATGGAAATGTTGGGGGCTTTATGTTGGGAGGTTCATGTTGGTGGGGGATTGATTTATGTTGTTTACTAATCTTTTAATTTGACAATGATTCATGTTGAAGGCTAGTCCTTCCGTTTTATTACATGTCACTTCTTGTTACTTCTTTTTGCTAACCTTAATAATGCATGCTAGTCTTGTAGTTTAATGTAGTTCACATTTAAAAGCATTGTTTGTTAGTTACTTAACTTAAATGCAAAGAAATGATTAAGTCCTCTTAAAGGAGGGTGACACGGGGATTGGGGGACACTAAGTTGTGGGAAAAACACGAGGGACTGGACAGTTGTGGTGGTTGGTGGCCCTCCTGTTCTTGTCCGAGTGGCGGGGAGTGGCGGAAATGGGGAGAATTGGAGAAATGTGAAGGGGAAATACGGGAAAAAAACAGGGTTCCTTTAGTAAGAGCTTGTCTCGGGAAGTTTGCCTGTTCCACCCCAACTGGGGGTGATGTCTAGTCCCAAGAGGGTCTACCCACTACTTAGGGTCCAAATCACTACTCGATAGCTTCATTACTTCTGTAGTATTGGTAAATGTTGTCTACTAGTGTGTTCTTCACTTGTATCTCTTTTATGTCATACGCCCTCGTTATACACATTGTCTGTTGTATCCGTTGTTCTTTTCTTTTATGGGATTGTTAAATTGTGTAAATGTATTCCCTTCCTTGCCTTTATGTTTAAGGTATGTTACATTCGCATTGTGCTATATCATGTCACCTATTGTAGCTTCCATGTATACCTTTTTGTTCATTCCGTTATGTTATCACATCATGTCTTATGGCATACATATCATTGTTGACTAATGAATGCATGTAGAATAGTTGCATTTTCATAATAGCATACTAGATGGAGTTGGCTTTCCTACTAGGTCACACGTTGACGTGCCCCCGTTGACTTTTTCAGGTGTGGTTCCTTGGGATGGCAGGTGGAGCTAGAGGTTGAGGTTGGAATTCTGTTGTTGGGAGTTGGAGCTTAGATTGGATGGTGAGGGGTGATGATAGAGCTATGTGTACTTTGGGTTTTCTTTTGGGGTGAGAGATGCATATACTATATAAATTGATGCATTGTGATGTTTGAGATGTATATGAAATTGTTCAGTGTTTGGTCTTCGGTATTTCTCTGTGGCTTTGTGTCGTTCTGTGTTTATTGGTTGGCTGTTTTGTTGAACACTACATGTACTACTCCCAGCAGCGCGTAGTGGACCTGCAGATACGTTTTAGTTCTCGTCGTGTACCCTGCCTCCCTACGTATCCCTGGGAGCGGGTTGCGATATCCCTACTCAGACCCCACCCCTCGCCGCCGACGTCCTCCGTCGCTCCGCCGCCTGCGCCACCGATCCGCCGCCCATCTCCGGTCAGTCACCCCCTTCTCTTTTTCTCTCTCTATCTCTCCGACCATCTCTTTCCACACCACGTCCCACCTTCGAATCGACGGCGCCGTCGACGGTGCCACCGCCGCCGACGGTGCCGCCCATCCGTCCACCTCGACCCCCCCTCCGCCATTAAAACCCCCCAACCCTCCGACCCCCCCTCTTTATCAATGCCCGCCCAAAAGCCCCCTAACTCCGATTGCATGTGCCCTAGGGCACGGCCCGAGCACGCCCACCGAGCATCACAGCTCGGTCCGAGCAGTATCACTGCTCGGTCGAGCAACCCAAAATCATCATGTCCCCATTTTAATGCCCCATTTTGACGTTTTATTTGTTTCTCTTTCTGGTGTTCGTTGCCGACGTCAGCAGTTGATATCAGGACTAGCTTGGGGGATATTTTGGCACTCGCATCGCTCGCATCGCTCGCACATTCGGTACACTCTTCCCTTTATTTATTTTATACTGTAGCATCACATTACCATCGATACGATGGTTTGCACGCGAGGTGTTACCACCCCACCCATTTGTGGGAAGAGGCCCACCCTAGGCGCCTCTTCCTCCAGACCCCAGCGTTGTGCACGACTCACCACCACCACCAGCAGCACCACCACCACCACAGCTCGTGTCCCTACTACTTCCACACCCATCACGTCCACCACTACCCCTGCTACCTCTGCCCCTATTCCCTCCACAGCCACAACCGCCTCTGCATCATCTCCCCCACACCCCGCCCCCACCAGAGATGCCCTGCCTGCACATCTATGGACCTATGGCATCACGTTCCGAGATGACGCACACCGAGAGCGCTCTGTTAGGATCTCTCAGCGTCGTCTCGTACCTACTTTGTTCATAGACGTGCCTACCCTGCGCTCCCTTGGACTGCTTTAGGGGGTCCATCACCTCTACCGAGCGATTGGTTTCGACCGCTTCCTCGGTGTACACGCCCCCACCTACACACACATTGCACTAGAGGCTCTCAGCTCCCTCGCTCTCACCGCAGCGGGTGACGACATCACTTTTCGCCTTATGGACCACGACTGTACTATCACACATGCCATGATCCGTGAGTACTTTCACTTTCCCGCCGTCCCCGAGCCCAGAGCTGCCTTCTCTCCATACTATGATGTTGACACATTTGATGCCCCCACTTTTTGGCAGCGTATTTCAGGCTTGGAGCAGTATCGCCCTAGCCGGGCGAAGGCGTCGTGCATCGTACACCCCTGCCTTCGTTACGCTCAGCGGTACTTAGCCACTACACTCTTCTGCAGGCCTGAGGTCGGGACCATGTCCCTATCAGAGCTTACCCACCTTATGGGTATGACCCGGCCTCTACGCTACCACCCTGATGGATCCCTTCGCCCGTTCATGCTCTCTGACGCAGCCCACTGGTTGTGTCACCGCCTTTACCAGACTGCCACCACATACTTCGTCACGGACATCTGCTGCGGTGGTTTCTTTACCATTTTCGCCCACATGCTTGATATTCACCTTCCAGATGACCTACACACCCCCGTTGGCCCGACACGCTTGACCCTCAACGTGCTCGAGCACATGCATTTATCAGGCCTTACGGGGATCGTCACTGGCTATATCTCGTAGGCACCCACCACACTCCTCATATGATGCTCCCTACCCCTCACCTCACACATATCCCCACTGTCCAGCTTGACTGGATGATCCCTAGGGTCGACCCCCTCCCAGCCCGCCACGTACTCGAGCCCCCTGGAGCACCCGTCGAGGCAGCCGCCGATGACCTGGTGCCACACTCTGTTGGGTTCGAGTTGCATGACATTGCTGCCGTAGTAGCCGGTCTTTCCGTACCACCTGCACAACCATCACCCTCTGGAGCCGTTTCTTCCACCACCAACTCCGTATCCACCGCCGTCGAGTCTTCAGGGACTGTCTCCACCTCTTGCCCCGAGACTCAAATTTCTCTGACCACTGTATCGGTGCCCTCCGCCGGAGGGCACCGATATACTGTTTGCTGACGACCCCATAGATCTTGATTCTCTCATGCACGACCCTGCCCCCACTCTTCCACCCCTCAGTGACCTCATAGCTTCACTCCCTACCTCCTTAGGTCACCACTTTCCCCTCTCCAGACTACTTCCTCATCATCCGCGGCCATCTTCACGGAGAGCGTCTCAACGTCTGTCCACACTTCTGTGTCGACGACCACTCTTTCTTCAGCCATTTCTGAGTTACCTTCGAGCTCACCCTCTCCTACCTTCCATGCTAGGCACCGTGCATCAGCTGCACGTGACCGCTTTGCGAGAGTGGTGACTCACCGTCATATCCCCTGCCCTCCACCAGACTCCCGTACTACCGATGGTCGCCTTACAGTGTTAGAGAAGTCGACTTCTCTTCTACGGAGAGATTTCGACGACTTTGTACGCTCCACGGCGACACACCGCTCGAGAGTCGTGTCGGACTTGGCATCCATTATAGAGCTTCTCAGGACACGGGGACCACCTCCGATGATCCTTGCACATGCACCACCACCCAGGCCAGCGACTGTAACTTCCACTGCACCACTCAGTGCTCCACTTCTTCAGGCTTCTGCAGAACTTGCTTCTTCCACTTCTGAGTTGGCAGTCATAATAGATCTCATGTCCGCCTTGTGCTATATTCAGTTGTGCCTCACACTACCACCACTGCTCCATCCACTACTCTTGGTCCACAGCAGAGGGACCCATCACCATCCCCAGAGGGTGGTGCCTCTGCTTGATGTCGTCCTTACCCGTTTGTGCCTCCCTCACTTATTATTGAGCACATCTGTCTGTTCGGGGCCCTACACTTACTTAGCTTGGGGGAGGACCCGCTCATGCATCATTTTCATTTAGCTTTGCATCATATCATGTTTTTATTCTCTTTTTGCACAGTTTTTATTATTTATATTTTTTTGTATCTCCCCACCCGCCCACCCCATTTAGCATCACCTCCTGCTCACGAGTGTTTTCTTAGCAGTGAGGACACTGCTAGGTTTAGCTTGGGGGATGAGCGCTACCGCTTTATTTTTCATTTTTGTTTTAATATTTTCTTCCTTATTTCAGTTTTTATTTTACTTTTTGCCCCACTTTTCCACGTCTTTTTCTTTTTTCTCATTCCGCATCTGTCACACCCCATTTCCCGGAATACCTGACGCTTAATTTAATTTTTTTTCCAAGTAATCTGAAGAGTGAGGGTGATGAGATAGGAAAAGAACGAGAAAGGAGAAACTGAACAAGCAGGTCACTGCGCACATACTGGGATAGTACAAGTAAGCTTCACAATAACATCAAAACGATCTCATGAATACATAGATCAACAACATAACATATATATATATATAACAACTTCAATTTATATACATAACCCAGGTACACCACTACATATACACCATCATTCTTCACCTCCCAAGACATCCATATCTCACCACCAGACAGCTCACATCCAGTGCTACTCCTGAACCCAGCTCCAAATCACCTCCAACCAAGCTAACCCTGCTACCTGAAAAATGGGGAGGAGCACGTCAATGCATGCCCCAGTAGGAACCAACTTGGATTTGGAATACCATTCTAAGGTTATTATTCCACCAGAAATGGCAAGGAACTAAGGCATGCGAACTAAGTAACGTAAGGAAAATAAACAGCTAAGTAAGGGGATCATACCTGCAGTCCAATGTCGAGCTGCTGTAAAAAGAGGTTAGCACGAATAATAACAATTATTATTATTATTATTATTATTATTATAATACAAGTGTTCATGCAACCATTATCTGATAAATGAGTGCAAGTGTCTGAGGCATGACCCAGAATCACAAAGATCAGGCAAAGGGAAGAGGGAGTGCTGTCAGCAGAAGGAGTAACACACCAATCCTCATTTTATTATTTTAGAATTGAATTAATTGGGACTTGGGTAAAATGTGGGATATCAGGACCTGGACTTCACCCCAAATGTGGGGTGAATATAGCACACGACGCAGTGGACACGGGCACTGTACGCCGGGCCTCTCACCTCCCCCGTCACTGGCAGGAGTGAGGCTATCCACATATAACCCAACCTCCGTATGACCTCTCCACTCCCGGTAAAGGCGAGTGGGTGTAAGCTCCACAAATCACATAATCATTTCCCCCAACTCCTCAGTCCAGGCCTCATATCCACAACTTACTCAGATCCCACATAAACCCGGGCTTTGCTAACTCACCCCCCTTAGAGAGGATTGAGACATTCAAGAGTTCTATTTTATCATTCTAGTAATGAAGGAGTCATGTTGCATAGTTTCACTTTTCATATTCACATCAACATGGGTCATGCACCGAAGTGTCATGGCCTCCATCGTATTCATATCAACTCATCATGACATCACGTATGATACCATGCATTACATGCTCCCAACATTACCAGTTCACGTCAAATTTCATTTCATACTCAGGTAATGGAGCATTTCTCGCATTTCGAACATTTGCCTTCATTCAGGCATTTTCACAAACACGTGGTGTGCATGACGTGTATGTCCATATACACATTAGCAAATCAATGGGAAAAACATGTCATTAATATAATTTACATATAACAACGATAATCATGCACCATAGCAATTAGAATAACAACAATACACAAATTATCACACCATTTAACTACTTCAGCTTGCAGGAATTTGCAAGACAGCCGTAAAGATCAACACCATACATCCATTTCTCTAAGGAATTTGACAAAATAATATAAATGAAAGTTGGATATACGGAAGTTTGGGATTCACAGATAAAATTTCATGTAAAAATATGAACTATATGATTTATGATGAATTAATTAGTGAAGTGTGTCAAATATGTTTTTCAGACAGATTTTAGGGTCTGTGTTCAAAGCCAATTTTGGGCATATTCTAGCCAGAAATTCCTCATAAGAACACTTTAATGAACTTTTAGATAAACTTCTTATATTTCCAAAAGGACCAGAATCAGCAAAATCCATGAAGTGTGCAGGTAATAACACTCATTTTGCTAAACAGTGTACAGCTTGACAGAATTTCAGACATCTTGTAAACAATGAATTTTTACTCCTAATTCCAGAATTGAACATATATCAATATTTATATGATTTTGGGGTAGGATTTCAAGATCTACAAGCTCATTTTTTTTCGAACCCTAATTCTAACCACAGAAAACAGAATCCAAGCATGAACACACATCAAAATTTCAGCTTTTCAAAAGAAGTGATGTTGATTAGAATTTCAAGGGGATATTCATGAAAATTAAACATGGCATATGAATTTGATTACTACTAACCCATATTGATAAAACAAGATGTAGAAATATGATAAATTTGAACCCTAATTAAATTCCAAATCCAAATTAATTCCTACCTCAATTTTGAGCTTTCTTCTCTTCTCTTTCTCTTTCTCTTCTTCTTCTTCTTCTTCCCTTTTTTTCTCTCTTTTTTGTGTGGAAGGATTTCGGCCATGGCATGGGGGAGGGGATGGGTAGGTCAAGGAGGTGGAGAAAATGAGAAGTGTGTAGAAGAAAAATGAAAAGAAAGGAAAAGAATGGATAAGAATGAAGAAAAAGAAGAAAACCTAGAATTTTCTTAAGAAAAATCTCCCCCATCCTCATCATAACTCATCATGACAAGTATAAAATGACCAAAATAACCTTGCCTAAATACCCCTCAACTTTCAAGTAATTACAAGTTTGCCATTACTTTGCACACACAACTTTGGTATGTGCGCACAGCAATTTAAGCCCAAATGACCGTTTTGCCCCCGACATTTCTAAAAATTTACGGGGGTTGCCATTGACCACTAACCCTTTTCACACTAGCATGGCTTCCCCTCACTCACCCATGCATACCTACACAAGCCTACATGCACCACGCACACACGTCCAACACTTCCCTGTTGGTTTGCACCCACGACGCCTTTCATGCCTCTCCCGTACTCAATCTTGCTTTCTCGTTTCTTAGCCACCCATTACGACCCAACCCCCTTTCACTACGCTACATACATCGATAGCTACGATTATTTCCCGCCTACGTACGCATTGTATGTGAAAATACCACATGTATACCGTAAAATACACGTACAGGTCAAAACACGGCATTACAACATCATATTTTCTGCTTTTTACCATGGATGCATCTCTTTTTCTTCATTTACTTATCTTCTCCGCCTTTTTCACTTTTTATGCTAAGGATGGTCCGCATGATGATATCTCTCGTAGCCTTAGTAGTTATTCGCGATGCTTGCTATCTGTTGACATACTATTAGGGTAATTTCAGTTTTATTATCTATATGCGTGCATTTTTTTGCTGATATATCTGATTTAATGCTTGAAATGAATTGAAAATCAAATGCATGAATTAGTATCTAGTATGCACTATGTTGGGTAATGCACCTAGGTTCACACATCACTAGAACACATGGAGCATCTGTTTTTAACTCATTCACTTCTGTTTGCATGTCTACTGTTATTGTGCTTATTACTGCATGCCTTTTCAGTATTCGTCTAGAGGAATGAAAATATCCATACTATTTATGAGTTTAGTTGGAGTATTGTTTTATCAATCTGTTGTGCACCTCTTATGAGTGAATCGAGAGATATACTATTTTTCTTCTCCACATATCTATATATTTCTCTACATATCAGTTGGTTACACCCCCATAGCTATCTTTACCGCATCTCACTTCCCAAACCCAAAAAGAAAAAGTATAGCTTCTAAAAGAAAGAAAAATGTGTATATATTCATATGCGAAAAAGAAAAGAAAAAGAAAGAAAATGAATACATATTGTTTTGTATCTTTTCATTAGAAGCTATCACTTATACTGGAAAGAAAAAGAAAAATTTCATATCATATCCCTAGATGCAACGCCTCAAGCTAAGCTTGGGGGGTAAACAAACTGATCACATGAGTGAGCATGACAGTAGAGTGAAGACTGTGCATAACGGGGAGATTTAATAATACTTAAACTTTACGAAGTGCTTTAGTTTTTGGAGATTTTTCATGAATCGAATGAATAACTGAATGTCATGACCTTTTCTATTCTCTATTGCATTTTGTGTGATTTCTATATGCTCATTGTGTATATGTGATTGAAAAGGGCATTGCCAACTTTTCTATACTAAACTCTATGGATTGCATGAGATTGATATGATTTGATGGCGTTATTTCAGTAGATCCCTATCTTTTGTCTGTATTGCATGCTAGTCATACGATTTGTAAAACTAGAAATTGCCAGTAGCATGTATGTTTACTATTCTGAGCATTATGATATACTACCTAGGCCTGAGATCTGACAGATCATCCTTAGCATCCTCCATCCACTTCCATTCTCCCCTCTTCCTATTTTTATCTCTTAATTTCTTTTTGTTTTCCTTTCGGCGTACCTAGTATTCGTTTTTCTCGAGGACGGGTAAGAGGTAAGCTTGTGGGATTTTGATGTCTCCATATTTTCCACTATTTTCATATCATCATTACATTGCATTCCATGCCATTTTCGCGTCCGAATCTCATATTTTACTACGATATCGCGTTTCTGACGTTATATTTGAGTTTCGTAGTGTTCTATGAGTTTTCAGGGATTTCGGAGCGATTTGGGACCCCACTTGGGTATGGACACATCCGACATGCCCGTGAGCTCGTTGGTGAAGCCCTGTAGGAGTTCGCCATACTTTTGGAGCATTGGAGGAGAAGAGAGAGAGCAGGAGGAAAGGAGAGAGCAGCTCATCAGCTCTTGGAGATGATTTCACAGACTGCTCGGTCGAGCAGCACAGATGCTCGGACCGAGCAGATTCAAATGAGAAAAAGGAGCTGATACGGGGATCGCTCGGACTGAGCAGTTCATCTGCTCGGCCGAGTAGCGCCAAAATTCAAAGGCGACATCAACCCAGCGCACGGCCCGAGCCACTATTCAGGAACCGAGTCAGCCTCTGCTCGGACCGAGCTGAGCTGACTCGACCAGTGTAGGCAGAGTGTGGATTTTGGAGATTTTCGATTTCATGTAGTGCTCGATCAAGCAGTGCAGCTGCTCGGACCGAGCAACTGAACGAGCAACACATTGCTTGACCGAGTCACCTACTCGGTCGGCGATACTGAGGCTATTTTTGGGAACATCTTCGGAGCGGCTTCTGCACGATCTGGGCAATGAAGGCTGGGAGGCTGCGACTTCGATAGGGGGCGATTCATTTTAGATTTTGGAATACTTTTGGAGTGCAAAATTGAGAGGGATTGATTGTTAGTTTTTTAGATTAATTTCTGAATACGTTTTTGGATCGAAACTTTCGAGATCGGTAATTTGGTTCTCTATCGTTCTTGTGCTTGGGAATCTGGGATTTTCTTTGGATCTATAAATTGCAATTCTTATCTATATCTCGTTGTACATCTTCTATCTCTATTCCATCGATTTGTTATGATGTTTTCGTCTCTAAAAGCTGTGTTTTTATTCGTGAATATTGCCATGTGTGAGTAGATCTTTCTAGGGTTGATGGGTCAGCCCGAAGATCCTTAGGGGAAGACGTAGATCTGAATCTGTACGTTGAATTAGGAATTTAGGTTAGTATTTGGTTGATCCTACCGAGTTCCTAGATAACCCGTACTGAGATCATGCCCACGGTCTGTGGAATTGATGTGCTTAAGGGGTATCTTTGGGATTCGAATAGGAAAATCGGTGGATCCAATCAAGGCTCGTGACCATGCCCGGCTCGTGCCTTGGAGGGATCCATCGACGAAGTATACCGCTACGTTGACGGCTATCGCCATTGCGTCAACGAGAGCTACCGAAATACCTTGCAATTCTAATCCAAGAGAGTGGTACGAATTGGGAGATTAATCCCCTAACCCTAATGCAACGTGAGGATTCTATTCCAACGTCGATCCCCGACGATCTTAGTGGTGATCCCTAATGCCCTAGTCCTTTTTATTAGTAAAACAACAACACCCCAATCAACTCTTTCAACCCGATAGCTATCTCACTTCGAGATCTAGAAGTAAACTGAGAACCCATATACACTATCACCGTCCATGTGGGATTCGATATCATTTATATTACAACTTGACACCATCTGCTTGCGGATTAAGCCCGGAATTAAAACCTATGGGCCATACCATGCCTGACGATCGTGACACTGCCAGGTGGAATCTAGGTGTAGGTTTCGGGTGCGTCATGCCACAACCTGATGGACTTAATCTCTTGTGAACTCTCAACTATGACACTAAAAATCCGATTATTCTCTGGGTGGTTGGAGTGGTTGTGACACTGTTATTCTCTGAACGATGATAATCAATGCCTAAATATTAATATTAACCTTGGCACTGAATGTTTGGAGCTTGGACATCCTCTGCTCTGAGGTAAAACTAGTAGGATCGGTTCAGATGTGCCAGTCCCTTCCTCAATAGACCTCTCCGGTCCTTTTTCAGTGACACGAGCTATAATCGATGTAGGTAAGAACGATGTGGTTACTGTTTACGGGTGTTTTCTCACCCCTTGGTATTGATGGGTGATGTTGGGGTTGCAGTAGCTGGCACAGGATGACGTTGGCAGCTATTTGGATACTAGGCAGGCTAATCCCGGGCTGGATAGACCTCAATTTGAGCCGTCACGTTACGTCTGAACTCTGGGCTACCTTTGGCGAGCTAACCCAATGCTGGATAGACCTCAGTCCGAGCTGTATCTGCCAAGTCTGAGCTCTGGGCTACCTTCGACAAGCTAGCCCCTCGTTGAACAGACCTCAGTCCAAGCTATTGGAGTCAAGTTTGAGGTGTTTTCGAGGTATTCTCATCCTCCTGCAACATGAATAGCTCATTAGAAATGGTTGGATCTGGGGTCTGACCTAATCCCCTCTAATGCTTACGTCAGATAGTGGCTCAAGGAGGCTCATGATGACCAGGGCCGGTCTATTGGGAGACCAACTGATAGTTATCACTCCGAACTATGGATGAAATGTAGAGTTTAGGTGGAGCAGAATCGATGTAGGAGTACCTGGTTGTCTGAAAGTATTGTCTCAGATTGTGTGGAATCGTCATGTCTACCATTGTCTGATAGACTATTTATAGGTATTGCTTTCGATGGATGTTAGACGGTAACGCCCGAGCCTTTATGTGGTTGTTGGCTCGATGGGGCTGCTGAAATTTTCAGCAACCCCATGTGGGCTGCTATTGAATTTGTCAAAAAAAGGACCAAAGAAAGGGGGGTTGGTCACCAACCCCTTCCACTTTGATTCCTATAAAAAGATAACAAATGTATGAGTTATTTGCATCGAAAAATTGGAAATCAATTGAGCTTCTACTGAAGCATTGTGAAAATTTGTATGAGGTTATATTGAAAGTTTCATAGGATCATTGCCATCTTTAAGAGAGCCAATTGTGAGAATTTCTTAGGAGTAGTTGAGTGCCTTTTGTATCTCCTAATTAAAAAGCAATATAAGTGTTCTATTGGTCATTAAGACGACCTAAATCTTTTGTTTGCTCTCTCTCTCTATTTGTTCTTCGTGCTAGATACTTCGGTGATCTGATTGCTTCCGCTCGGTGCACAACAATTGGTATCAGAGCTTTGGCGACGAAGATCTTGACGAAGAAGATGAGCAAAGATGGCGACGACAAACATTCTACTCCAATGGCGCAATCTTCAACAACGCAAACTATCGTATCCAGTACGAAGTTCGAAATTGAGAAGTTCGATGGGTGTATCAACTTCGGCATGTGGAGATGCGAAGTACTTGACATCTTGAACCAACTTTGTCAAGATCAAGTACTAGATGAGAGGCCGACTACGACGTCGGATGCGGAGTGGCAGATGATGAACCGGACCGCTTGCGGCACGATCCGGCTCTACTTGACAAAGGAGAAGAAGTACCCTTTCATGGAGGAGACGAACGTGAAAGCGTTATGGGATGCGCTTGGTGAGAAGTACATGAAGAAGAACATTCAGAATCGCCTACACCTAAAGGAGAAGCCTTTTGGCCTCAAGATGGAGGAATGAGTTTCAGTTGAAGAACACCTCGACAAACAACAAACTCCTCACAAATTTAAGGAACAACGACGTCAAGGTGGAAGATGAGGACAATGCAATGATTCTCCTCAACTCCCTGCATAAAGACTATGAGCACATCGTTTCGATCTTAACCTATGGTAAAGAATCTATCACCTTCAATGAAGTTTCTAACGCTTTTACTAGCAATGAATTTAGAAAGAAGGATGATGAGAAGATGTGGGGCCAAAGGTCCGAAGCGTTTATCATGGTTAGAGATCGAAGCAATGAAAGTGGTGGAGGCCGCAAAGAGAACCATAGATCCGAGATGAGGGACAATAGTAGAGCTCCGAGCACAGACATCGAGAGGGATCAATGTACCTTTTACAAGGAAAGAGGACATTGGGCGAAGGAATGCCCAAAGGCCAATAAGAAGAAGGATGCTACCGCCAACATCATCAAAAGCGAGGAGGTGGATGAGTGGGTCCTAGTTGGTGCGACGGATGGGGTGATGAAGGGGGGATGGGTGCTCAACTCGGGTTGCTCGTTCCATATGACACTCCACAGAGAATACTTTACTACTTTCCATGAAGGTAGTAAGAGTAAAGTCCTTTTTGGAGACGATGGAACATGCATGACGACGGGCATTGGCACGGCCTGCATAAAGATGAGTGATGGTGTCACACGGGACATACGCGATGTTCATTATGCGCCCGACTTGAAGTACAACTTGATATCGCTTGGTTTATTAGAAGCACAAGGGTGTAAAGTGACTATGGAGGACGGTGCTTTGAAGGTGACACGAGGAGCAATGATCCTGATCAAAGAGAAGCATGAAAGCAATGTTTATTATTTGGATGGTACGGTGATGATAAAGGCGATGAGAGTTCCAGATGAGCGAGCTACCAACTCAAGCTCGCATGCACAAAAGACGACGTCATTGGATGATCTCCGGAGATGTGGTGCTAATAGATGTGATGGTTCAAGTCAGTATGGTGGAGATACCTTTTCCCCACAACTTGCACAGCGGATGGATTCTATCTTAGTTTGGAGACCAAGGTATGAGAGATGCCAACCTGTAAGAAGGGTCTCGTTTACTTTCTTTGTCAAGTGTGATGAGTCTCCGACCTTATTCGGTGAGGTGGAGCATAATGGTGACCGATGTGGATGAAGGAAAGATTGGTGTGATGAGATGGAATCAACGACGACTGATGAAGCCAATGATCAGGTGGAGCTACTTGGCACTAGTGATTGTTCGACGGAGAGCTTATGAAGGTCGATATTGGATTCAAGTTCGAGTATGTCTCAGACTTGTATGTTGACGATATGAGGTGACTTTGGTGGCCCCTTCTGGGGCAATGAGGCTCTGCGGAGCCATATGAGCCTTTCGAGGCAAGATGATGGGAACATGAGATGATTTCTCACCGAGGAGGAGCGTTGATGGTCGATTGTGTGACATAGACCCAAGATCTCGTCAAGGTGGAGATTTGTGGTTGTTGGCTCGATGTGGCTGTTGGAAATTTCCAGCAGCCCCATGTGGGCTGCTCTTGAATTTGTCAAAAAAGGACCAAAGAAAAGAGGGGGTTGGTGTACCAACTCCCTCCCCTTTAATTCCTATAAAACGATAACAAATGTACGTATTTGCATCGAAAAATTGGAAATCATTTGAGCTTCTACTGACGCATTGGGAAAATTTGTATGAGGTCCTATTGGAAGTTCCGTAGGATCATTGAAATCCATCTTTCAGAGAGCCAATTGTGAGGATTTCTTAGGAGTAGTTGAGTGCCTTTTGTATCTCCTAATTGAAATCAATAGAAGTGTTTCATTAGTCGTTAAGGCGACCTTAATATTTTGTTTGCTCTCTCTATTTGTTCTTCGTGCTAGATACTTCGGCGATCTGATTGCTTCCGCTCGGCGCACAACACTTTAAGCCGGTTTATTACTTCTGGCCTGAGCCGTCAACATTGATGACGAGCTAACGATCAATCATTGAATGCCTGATGCTTTAAATTAAAGAGCCCAACGGTCATCTCGGCTGTTGCCTTAAATGATGAAAGGATCGGCCTGACGCGGGCGCCTCTGGGCTGTTGGGCCATAGCTGTGAGCTTTTCGGGGCTTGTGGGCATGTTCACTCAAATGATCATCGGGCCGGCTATGTGCTGTATCAGTAACTACCTCATTCCCGCATACGATGTCAAATTATTGGGTGTGAGAATCCGAAGTTACCTACTTTATGACTAGCAGTTGGGTATTTATAATGATAGCATTGGGACTAGATTCGTAATATCATAGCTTAATATTAGAGCTGATAAAGTGTCTTTGACTGATGGGATGCCCAACTATCCGATCTGTGGAGCAACCCATCTCTAAGGGCATGTACTTTTGGCCAAAAGCGGGGGAGAGAAAGCTCAAAAGTAACTATTCACAAACTATTCATAAGATTTCTTAACCGAGATTTTTGGTGCATGTTCTTTTGAGGTTTTGAGAACAGGGGAAACAAGTCGATGTGGATGGTGATAGTGGGAATCTGAGCATTCGTTTGTGGCCTACGCGATTTGGGGGGATTACAGAAGAATCCCAAACAAAGGTGGGGCCCGCTCTCTCCTCCAACAATCAGAGAAGCCAAATGATTTTTTTCTTTGATTTGCTGCTGCGAGTGATTCTGCTGCTGCACGCAAACAATTCGAACGATTTTTATAAGAAATTTTTATTTTAAAGAATATAATTTTGGGGGGGTAATCTTACCTAGGTTCACCACACCACACAATCCAACTTTCCAACTCCAACTTTTTTCAACCAAAAGAACACACTACACGGAGTGGGACCCACCCCAACTTTCCAACTCCACAATCCAACCCCACTTTCCACCAAAAGAACACACTACACATCAATTTCTCTCTCATCAGATTCCACACTCCCTCAACTTTCCCAATTTTACTTTCCTACAAAAGAACATGCCCTAAATAGGCTGAGAGTATGTGCCTTCCTCATGGGTTGCTCAGAATAACTAATCGGTTTGCAACTATAGGCTTTCTCTTGGAGGACTAAAACATGGATACTTTAAATGGGCTTGGGCCCCATCATTTTAGGCATAACAGTAGGGTTCCTCGAACAATCTGATATCACAGCTCGAGCTACATTTTTAATGTCTTTGTTGTTTGTCTTACAACTATGAATACTCGGTGTATCACTTGATTTGAATGCAATTCAATGCCCTTTGAACCCAAATTAGTTTCAAATACAAGGAGCCAGATAGATTTACTCAATTTTGATTAATGAGAAATCTGCTTGTGTTTACCGATATTACATTTCATGAGAAAATCACTGAAACAAAAAATGAATGTTACTACTGCTCATGCACTTATTTTAGCATACAATTTGCAACATCTCATGCTTCCATTTACAGGACTGTTAAGCTTTCCAGCTAACCACTGTCTGGAGTTGGACTTTCACATGTAGCAAAAGATGCGAGAAAATTGGCTAAATACTCTGGGTCAACCATCACTTTTAATTTCTACCACCCTATTTAAAAACTTTGCTAGAATACCACACCCCCTAAAAAAGACTAAAATACACACGTTCGTTCCCAAAAATAAAAACCCGTCCGCAGTGAGCGTATATTGGCGCATATTGGCGCATATCAACGTCGATGCCGAACTCCGACTACCCCGCTTCAAAGCCCGTCCGCAGCTGCCCTCCGACGTCCACAGAGAAGCCAGACGCCGCTGCAAGGTGGGGTGCGGCATGTTGTCGTCAACATCGGCGCGTTGCAGCGGCGTCTGGCTTCTCTGTGGATGTCGGAGGGCAGCTGCGGACGGGCTTGGAAGCGGGGTGGTCGGAGTTCGGCATCGAAGTTGATATGCGCCAATATGCGCCAATATACGCTAATATACGCTCACTGCGGACGGGTTTTAATTTTTGGGAACGAACGGGGGTATTTTAGTCTTTTTAAGGGGGTGTGGTATTCTAGCAAAGTTTTTAAATAGGGTGGCAGAAATTAAAAGTGATGGTTGACCCATGGTATTTAGCCAATTTTCTCCAAAAGATGACATGATGCCATATTTCATGAGAAAATTGGCTAACTAGCATGGGTCAACCCTTTCTTTTAACTTCTAACACACAATTTAAAATCTTTGCTAGAATACCACACCCCTCCTGCGAAAAGACTAAAATACCCCCATTAATTATTTTCAACATATATTATACTAGTGTATATTAACTTATAATAACGTATACTAGTGTATGTTGAGTTCAATATTGCGAAGCGTGTGCGAGACGTGTATTCCTATCAGTTCGTACTGGCTACGCACAAAATGGAGAAGCAATTAAGGGCTGAATTGAACCTCCCACCATCTGAAAATGAACCCCCTAAAGTGATTGAGCTCAATGATGCTGGGAAGTTTATTGATGTTAAGGCAGATATTGTGTCATTTTCATACGAACTAATAAGTATGTGGTAAAGAAAATGCTAAGATATGTTAACATACACTAGTATACGTTAATATACGTTAATATACACTAGTATATGTTGAAAATAATTAATGGGGGGGTATTTTAGTCTTTTCACAGGGGATGTGGTATTCTAGCAAAGATTTTAAATTGGGTGGTAGAAGTTAAAAGAGAGGGTTGACCCATGCTAGTTAGCCAATTTTCTCATATTTCATACTATAACCAATCAAACAGATTCAGTAATTATGCATACTGAAAAAGGAGAACATATAAGAATAAATGAATGTGATACATGAAGGTAGGATCAAGAAATGCTGGGAGTAAATGAGGGCTATTTGAATTGCATTATTTTGTTATCCTGTTTTGAGCAACATGGCATAGGTCGATATGATTGAAAATAACGCTGCACGGATGATGCTACAAGCATGCGTGACAGCTAGGGAATCAAAATTTACGAAATCGAAATAATCCTATAAGGACTATCACCCCTATCACCACATTTAGAATTTTGAAAATATCGCATAAGATAGCCGCAACATAATCCATATTGCCATGTAAATTTCTCACACAGAAAAAGTTCAACTAGCACTGCACAATACAAGGTAATATTAAGCATCTGGGTGAACGAAGGGCCATCGAATCACATTCAGGCATTTTGCTATCCTGATTCAAGCGATATTTCGCCGTTCAGCGTGATTGAAAGCAACACTGCATGTAATGATGAGAAATGTGTGACAGCAAGAGAATCAAATCTACGAAATCGCATCCTATGAAGCCTATCATCCGCTTCGCCGCATTTGGCATTTGAGAAATGCCAAAAGAGAACCTCAACATATTCCACATTATGTGTCCTTTTAGCCACTTGCTCTTCTGATGATATGCGGAAGCCACCAGGAGTTTCAGCTTTGTCTGCATGTGGTTATAGATATATATTTTTCCTATATCTTGCGGATGATGTATGGCCACTGGTTAATTTGTGTTATATCCAGACTAATTCGTTATGCGAAGAACTTTCCTTGTGCTTCTATTTTGATGGGCTATTACAAGAGTTGACATATTCTCATCCCACCCAGTGGGTAGATTCTGTAAATGATTTAACAGCACATTGCTAGTAGTTTAGCAGCTAGTTCACTTTTACGATACTTAATGCACAAGTCCTCTAAAAATATCTAGGGGCGAAAAAGAAAGTGAACATTGATTCTGCCCCTTCATCCGTTTGATCTTAGTTTTGTATTTCTCATGGTAAAAAAAACTAATGTTATTCTATTTTGGTGATCAGAATGACAGAACTTACAATATTGTACCAATTTGTTTCAGGGACGATATATTGCTCAGAATACAAAATTCCAAATCAGTTCTAATATACGGCAAGAGATTATGGTTATTTATGGCTCCAACACTTGCTCAAAGTTCACATAGTACTATGATTTCAGTGTGAGCAACAGGATGTTAAGATACAGTCATATTTGTAGTTGAAGTGATCACATTCGCATAGTTGCACATAAAAATGGAAGACACATGCCTGGCATGTAAATTCTAGTACGTCCATAACACATGCAACATACTTCTAAATTATATCTTTTCATGAGAAATGATTCTATAGAACATTTCGTTAGTAGATTCTCCATGGTTCCTCATTAATCGATCGTTGTTGAGCAGCCCATGGTTTTATGGCATTTTTATTCGTCGGCAATCTGGAACATGCTAGTGAACAATGGAATAAAGTCATGGCCGTCCTGCTATAGATTCGAACATGTTCATGGAAAACCTCATTGCTATATAAACCAGCATGCTGCAGAAATATCAATTCCATCACAAGTCACACAATATTCTTACATTCAAACGATGGAGAGCATAGCGAGATTGGCATCCAAGAGTGCGGTAGTGATATTCAGCAAGGGCACATGTTGCATGTGCCACACCATCAAGATGCTCTTCCATGATCTTGCTGTCAACATTGTCGTTCATGAGCTCGATCAGGAGCCCGGGGGACGAGAGCTGGAGGGTGCACTCATTCGGCTTCTAGGCCGCACCCCGGTGGTGCCTACCGTGTACATTGGAGGGCAACTGATTGGTTCCACTGACAGGATCATGTCGCTTCACCTCGGAGGAAATCTGCTCCCACTGCTTAGGGATGCAGGCGCGATATGGCTTTGATACCATGATATTTAACTAAGACATTGTTTCTTGCCATAACCTGTATTGAGTGTTATTTGTAGTAGGGTGTGTGTGTAAAGCAAATCAAGTGATATTATATATATGAGGGGTTAGCTCATTTAGAAGCTAATCACCATTTTCCCAAAACACTACATGGTATCAGAGCCTTTCATCAAAAACCCTAGCTCTAAAAAACCCTAAAACCCAAAAGGCAGCCGTCTCCGTCGTCGCCTGAGGCGTAGGCTTGCGCCGTCGCCTGAGGCGTATTCCGCCGCCGTCGCCTGAGGCGTGGGCTTCCGCCGCCGTCGCCTGAGGCGTGGGCTCCCGCAGCAATAGCCACCACCGTCGCCTGAGGCGTATTCCGCCGCCGTCGCCTGAGGCGTGGGCTCCCGCCGCCGTCGCCTGAGGCGTGGGCTTCCGCCGCCGTCGCCTGAGGCGTGGGCTCCCGCAGCAATAGCCACCGCCGTCGTCTGAGGGGTGGGCTTCCGCCGCCGCCTGCTGCGTAGGCTTCCGCAGCAGCCGCCATCGCCTGCCGTGTAGGCTTCCGCCGCCGCCTGCTGCGCAGGCTTCCGCAGCCACTGCCGCCTGCTGCACAGGCCGCCGCCTCTGCCGAAGGAGATTCGCTGCTGCCTTGCCGCGCGCTGCCGCCGCTGATTCTGATTCTCTGCTACAAAGGAGAATCCTAAAAAAAACCCTAACCCTAGATCTATGGTCGAACCATGAAGATGACTCCATAGATTTACGGTTAGGGTATGACTTAGAAGAGGAGAAGGAGAAGTAGATCTGCGGATCTAAGAAGGGAGAAAGGAGAGATCTGTGGATCTGGAGAGATGGGAGACAATCTTACCTCAGCTGACATGAAGGCCTTCATCGGAGAGATAACGAAGCTGCTCGCTTCGAAGGAGTTGGGTTTCTCGAGTGGATCGACGCCTTCCCGTCCCGTGCAGAAGCTGGAATTGATGCCCAATGATGTGAAATTGGAAGGGACGAAGAATTACCTCAGTTGGTCCAGGAGGGTGCTT
Organism: Scilla litardierei; assembly: GCA_030789695.1. Taxonomy (NCBI): domain Eukaryota; kingdom Viridiplantae; phylum Streptophyta; class Magnoliopsida; order Asparagales; family Asparagaceae; genus Scilla; species Scilla litardierei. The sequence continues at coordinate 7,568,016 of CM061137.1, read as the reverse complement.
CTCATTCTGAGGTCGAAGGGGTTAGAAGGCGTCGTTCTGGGTTCATGCAAGGAACCGCTGGACAAGGATGGGGATGATTGGAAAGTCTGGAGCACCACCAACTCACTGGTGGCTGCTTGGTTGATGACATCGATGGTTCCACCCATTGCTGGGATGGTGGAGGCCATAGAGAGTGCTGCAGGGATATGGAGTATGGTGGAGAAAATGTACTCTGGAGCAGGGAATGTGATGCTCATGATGGAGGTTCAGGGCAAGGTCGACACCTTGAAGCAGGGGGAGATGACTATTCTAGCCTACTCTGCGGAGTTGAAAAGGCTTTGGTCAGAGTTAGATCACTATGACCCTATTGATCTGCCTGATCATAGGAGCGCTGCGATACACAGGAAGTGGGTGGAGCGTAGGCGCGTGACACACTTTCTGAGGAACCTGAATGGAGACTTTGAGGCCAGGAGGGCGAGTATGTGCCACCTATCATCCATCCCATCCTTGGAGGAGGCCATAGCTGCAATGGCACAGGAGGAGACCAGACTGAGGGTTATGAAGGATGAGGGTACTCAGGTCACTCGGGCTGCACTGGCTGTACCGGCAGTGGCAGCAGTGAGCGAGGATCGAGAGTGCTACACATGTGGGGTGAAGGGGCACCTGAGCTTTAACTGCCCACAGAAGGGCAGTGGATGAGGACGTGGCACAGGAGGCAGAGGAGGAGGTCGTTGGGGCCGTGGAGGCCGTGGACGAGGTCGTGGCGGCCCACGGGCCAACTTTGCTACCGCTGATGGACGACAGGAGACAGTGATGATTGAGGCTACGCCAGCTGAGGCGTCAGACCTAGAGCAGCGGAGACAGTCCAGGTCTACTACTCAGAGCTCGGAGAGTCATGCAGACCAGACTGGGGATATTGCCTCGCCATTCGGTAACTTTGCCCACTTCGCTCACACAGGCTCAGGTAACCGATTAGCCCTTTCATGTAGAGATCATGTAGAGTGGATTATTGACTCAGGTGCATCTAGTCATGTGTCAGGAGCATATAGACAATTTTCCACATATAAACCACATTCCATTCATGAAACCGTTCAGACAGCTGATGGCACATCCCAACCCATTAGAGGGATTGGTACTATTCAGTGCACTCCCTCCATACGCCTCTCTTCAGTCCTTCACGTCCCATCATTTCCAGTCAACCTCTTATCTGTTGGCTCTATTGTTGATGATCTCGACTGTAGCATTACTTTTGACTCTACTCATTGTGTGTTGCAGGAAAGGAAGACTGGGAGGAGGCTTGGGACTGGCGTCAGGCGTGATGGACTGTGGTATCTTGACAGAGCTAGTGGGGATGCTGCACTGGCTGTCGTTGGTGGAGAAAAGGAAAGGGATGTACTTTTGTTACATTGTCAGTTAGGACACTTGCCTTTTGATATTTTGAAAAAAATGTATCCCGATGTTTTGAATAGAGTGAATGAAATGAATTTGAAATGTGATGCGTGTGAATTTGGGAAACACACTAGGACGTCATATCCTAGTGTAGGGATGAGGAGTGTAGAGAAATTTCATCTTATTCACTCAGATGTTTGGGGGCCCTGCCCAGTGACTTCAGTAAGTGGGTTCAGGTGGTTTATCACCTTCATAGATTGTCATTCTCGGATGACATGGCTTTATATGATGAAAAACAAAGGTGAAGCGTTGAAGTGTTTTCAGGACTTCCATAAAGTGTCAGAAATATGTATGAGGCCAAGATCCGTGTCTTGAGAACGGATAATGGGACCGAGTATGTAAACAGGGAGTTTGCATCTTACCTATCTGAGAGTGGGATAACTCATCAAACCACTTGCCCCAACACCCCCAACAGAACGGAGTTGCTGAAAGGAAAAATAGACACTTGTTGGAGGTAACTAGGTCACTCATGCTCACCATGAATGTACCTAAGATATTGTGGAGTGAAGCAGTGATGACAGCCACATATCTTATCAACAGGATGCCTTCACGGATCCTTGGTATGAAGTCTCCATGTGAGATTCTTATGGGAAAGAACACTTTTGTAGTTCCACCAAAAGTGTTCGGATGCACATGCTTTGTGAGGGATCATAGACCTTCTGTGGGGAAGCTGTATGCTCAGGCAATTAAATGCATATTTGTTGGGTATCCTTCAAATCAGAAAGGCTATAGGTGTTGGAGTCCCTCAGAAAGAAGGCTGTTTGTGAGCATGGATGTGACGTTCAGGGAGACTGAACCTTTTTATGGAGGACTGACAGATTCTACATCAGTATTTGATACTGGGGCCTCTCCAAGCACAGGAGGAGTAGGTCGAGAGGGGGAGACTGATGACAGGAGGGTAGTGGTTGGACTTATACCGTGTCCTGTCAGGCCTACTGGTACTGGTCCTGATAGCAGGGAGGAAGAAAGGACCTTGGTGGAAGAGGAGGAAGACAGGCTGTACGGCAGGAAATATAGCAGGAGACAAAAGGATAGTCATGGCGATGGAGAACAACAAGAAGACATCTTCCCCACTGAAGAACCACTAGCTCCACTGCCCCATGTCTAGATTGATCAGTATATCACGCCTGCTCGAGTCCCGACTTCCTTACTGCCTTCCTCTCCTACCACGGATGGTAATCTTTCTTTGCCTTCCTCTAGTTTAGATCTTCCACTTGCATCTCGTAGGGAGCCTCGTATCAATGCCGGCAGGCCTCCTGTACGGTATGGATATGAGACTGATATTGCTAATCATGTCTACTATGCCTCTCTTACACCTGCATATAGGGCTATCATTGCATCCTTACAGTCTATCCCTATACCAAGTGATTGGCGAGTGGCAAAGCAACATCCCCAGTGGAAGAAAGCAATGCTCGAAGAACTTGAGGCACTGGAGAAGAATAAGACATGGAGACTTGTCTCACTTCCAGCAGGGAAGAAAGCTGTGGGCTGCAAGTGGGTATTCACTATAAAGCAAACTTCAGAAGGGAAGGTGGACAGGTACAAGGCGAGGTTGGTTGCCAAGGGCTATAGTCAGACTTATGGGATTGATTATGATGAGACATTTGCCCCAGTGGCAAAGATGAGTACTGTGAGAGTACTGATATCCTGTGCAGCGAATTTTGGATGGAAATTACATCAGTTGGATGTAAAAAATGCCTTCTTGCATGGAGACTTACAGGAGGAGGTATACATGGAGGTTCCACCTGGCTTTGGCACACAACAGACGGTGGGAAAGGTGTGTAGACTGGACAAGTCCTTGTATGGGCTGAAATAATCTCCAAAAGCATGGTTCGACTGGTTCAGGCGTGCAGTCATCACTATGGGATACAAGCAGAGTAATGGTGATCATACTGTATTCTATAGACATTCAGGACAGCGGATTACTCTTTTGGCTGTGTATGTTGATGATATTATTATCACTGGAGATGATGAAGAGGGAATCTCTCACTTGAAGGTGAGGTTGGCGAGAGAATTTGAGGTCAAGGACATTGGACAGTTGGGATACTTCCTTGGACTGGAGATTGCCAGGTCCAGGAAGGGTATAGTTCTCTCACAGAGGAAGTATGCACTAGATCTTCTGGCTGAGACTGGTATGTTGGGGTGTCGTCCAGCAGTTACTCCTATTGATCAGAATCATAGGTTGCATTCACAATTAGGGGAGCCAGTGGACAAAGAGAGGTACCAGAGACTTGTTGGACGCCTCATCTACTTATGCCATACTAGACCTGACATTGCCTATGCTATCAGTGTGGTAAGTAGGTACATGCATGATCCTAGGACTGGACATATGGAGGCAGTCTTCAGGATACTGAGGTATCTGAAGAATAGTCCAGGAAAAGGCATATTATTTGGTAGTCATGGTCACATGAATGTGACAGGCTACTGTGATGCAGATTGGGCCAGTTGCCTAGATGATAGGAGATCGACCTCGGGCTACTGTGTGTTTGTTGGGGGCAATTTGGTCTCTTGGCGCAGCAAGAAGCAGGATTTGGTGGCTCGTTCCACTGCAGAGGCATAGTATCGTGCTATGGTGTTTAGTACCTGTGAGATGATTTGGTTGAGATCACTCCTACATGAGCTACACCTGCTGAGAGAGTGACCATTGCGGTTGTTGTGTGATAACAAGTCAGCAATTAATATTGCCAACAACCCAGTGCAACATGATAGAACGAAGCACATAGAGATTGACAAGTTCTTCATTAAAGAGAGACTGGATAAAAAACAGTTGGAGATCTCCTATATTACCTCTGGACAACAATTAGCAGATTGCCTTACGAAGGGGTTAAACTCTAAAGGAGTAGAGGATGCTTGTAACAAGATGTGCATGATAAATATCTTTTGCTCATCTTGAGGGGGAGTATTGAGTGTTATTTGTAGTAGGGTGTGTGTGTAAAGCAAATCAAGGGATATTATATATATGAGGGGTTAGCTCATTTAGAAGCTAATCACCATTTTCCCAAAACACTACAACCTGCATAGAGAATAAGATCATATGACATAATAATTTGCTTTTAGTGTGTTGCATATGACAGTAGTAAGCTGACTAATATATGAGACGAAGATGAATATATATGTAGAATGAGTTATGGTAGCATGTGTTCTCTTCTTGTTCCTGCTTCTTGGTGAAAACAATTACAAGAGGTGCATCTATATGAATACTAAATGATTACATACAAACAAACAGCTTAGATAATGAGTCATGTGCCTCAAGTTTTACTCAGTTGAGAACATTCTCATGTGAAGTAGCCTTTCATTTTGCAATTGCAGCTAATCATGTTGCCATGGCTTTCTTGTTAACTCTCTTGGCCTCGATGAGTTCTCCTCTCGACGACTCTCTTTCTTCAGTCTAAGAAGCACCCTTGCCGTAACCTTATGTTTAACCGTAGGTCCATATATTAGCTAGGCTTCAACATTGAAGGACTGATTGATATGTGGTCCGGCATTCCTTTTGCAACTCATCTTTGAGCTTAATATGCTTACAAAGAACTACAGATGTTTGCATTTTTAAGGTATGATAAATATGAAACTTCATTTAGTTTTAGGATGCATCATTTGGCATATAGTGAACAATGGTCGTAGTAATTCAGCACTCTACTCTACTCAGTACTTAGATATGTTAATTATATAAATAAGAATGAACATGAGAAAATCCAAACGACACGCAAAACTTGGTAACACAGTTCGGTGCGCACACCTACATCTGCGGGGCCACGCACAGAAAATCAGATTACTCCACTATAACAATAATGATTACAATCACTAATATCGGATTTCTTTTAGGAGGAACATACTCCCCCTCAATACAAACCGCATTGGGTGGTCTCAACCAAACCCATGGAGCAATCTATGTAAGCTCCACTTGCATGCAAGATCCCATTGCACAACCGACTAGATCAAACTCCCTTTGATCCATACCTCAAGTAGCCGTTGGCCTCCTTCCCAGGATAACGATCACCAATCTTCCGAAAGAGATAAAAACCGTAGAGTAATCTGCAGTGACCTTATATAAGCCAACCTCTTTCAATCTAGGAGCTGTTAAGGAAAATAGTTCAATTAGTATCTCATGCAGATTATTCCGCCCGCAAATATAGGAACCACATAGGGCAAGTGATCCCGCACATCTCGGAACCCATCAACGATTGAGGGTAAATGTCTTCAGTAAAATCTTTATCATATCTCTTACCAAAATAGCAGACAACAGAATATCTCGAGAGAATCTAGAGAAAACAATAATAGATAGCCGTTTACAATAATAGATCTTCAATACCAGAAGTCTGAACTCCTCCTCACGAAGTCAAAACAGCATGTTGCAAACAATGCTGCAACATGACTTACACCATGAACTCCAAAACTCACATGTTGTAGCTGTGTTGTGACATGACACACAACATGGTTCATAACATGAACTTATACACCAAGATTAACCAAGATCCCACTGAAAAACCCAAGTGCCACCAACGACAATAATGTCGCACCACGTGTAACACACCAGTCCTAATATTGCAACTTTTCGACTTGTGATGCTTCGCCTCTTTCAAATCAATGAACAACACCAACATAACCTGCTTGTATTAGGTCATGTCGTGCTTTGGGTCTTTCTTAATTTTGTTGGCATAATTTTTGATGGCATGAAGCTGTGTGGTTGAAGTCATGACAAAGCTTTCAAGGCTTTCCAAAGACAATATTTAGATTAGAGATACAAAAAACACAATATTTACGATTAAAATTTCAATTTTTTCTTATAAACACAATAAAAATTTAACTTTTATCACATAATCATGGTAACTATAAGCTATCATGACATAAAAATATGCTTTTTATTTATCATGTGTACTCCAACGAAACCAATAGGCAACCTAGAGCTCTGATGCCAATGTTAATTGTCATTAAGCATGACAATAAGTACATGATAGATAGATCAAATATGCAAATATTCGGATCTATTAAGCAACCTCGAGCTCGGATGCCGTTTTTGACTTCTCGACTTGAATTTGATCTGGGTCGAGTTCAGATATAGCCTTATATGAGTTCGGTCAAGCATGACCCGACCAGACCAGTTTGACACCCATGGTTTACTATTCAAATCCCACCCTCCATCACGTTTCTGCATTAATCTATCACTGCCTTCTTGCATGGGCTACACCCTCTAGCCCCTTTCCGCTGACATGTCATTATTAGCGGCGGAAAGGGACAAATCTTTTGAGACCCCACAAGTGACCACCGACCCAAATACCCGAGACCCACCCTTGACTTGGGCCCACCAGTCTCCCCATTGCTTTGGTGACAAAACGGGTGCTTAAATGGGTTTCGTTTTGATAGGTGGTTTCATTTCTTACAAGCCAGTCCACTTTTCATAATATTATTGCTTCAACATCCTCACCTGATTATTTTTGTAGAAAGATATGAATTAGGGCAAAATAAAAAATTTATGAGGGCTAATATGATAAAAACATAGCTTTTTCCTGGAGACCAAGCGATCCCATGGATTCTTCCTGATTTTGTCGTTTTTGTCGGGAACTGAGAACAGATTCATAGACATTATTATCATTGCCCGTAACAAACAGTTCAATAATAAACAAGTTGATATTTTGATCCTGATCCTCACTCGAAGAACAAAGGCAAGCGAGCTGCTTTGGCTGCTGATGTTACTCTGCTACTGTGTCTTTTTTGCAGGTTTAATCGTTTTCTGAGGTTTTCTTTTTGGGGATATTTTTTGCGATGCCGAAGATGTTTGGATTCTCTCGTCGGAGGATGAAATTAGGAAGGTAAACTTGAAAATTTTCAATCTTGGGAAGCTGCATTGCTTAAAAATGTCACCTTTTTTGAGTCGTTCAGGTTCAGTTAGCTTTATTTTTTTAATTTAATGATGATAATGTCTTTCAGTTTTCCCATCATTGCTCAGGTTCAGTTAATATCTTCCGATGTTTCTTTTCTTCTTTTTGAAATTTTTCTTCATACTCTCAGATTAAACCTCAAATTCTACATAAATACCACATTTTTCTGCACATACCGTTTTAAAATGAATTTTGGCTGTAGTTGAGATCTCACTGAGATTTCCCGCATTAAATAACAACTGTGTAAAAGTTCATGTAAATAAGATGTTCTAATCGAGATTTCAATCAAACTAGTTCTTTCATTCACCCACTATTTTTTCTAACATGAATCATTATATTTTTTGAGTGTTGTACAATTCTCACCTAAAAATATAATTATTTTCATTTGATGTTATCTCCTCAAGATATGAGATTCCATGATATTTGGCATTGATTAGGTTAAATGGTCAGCCTGGGGATCCATTGCAGGGGGCAAAAAGTCCCATGCGACCTACCAAACGTCTCGCCCAATCCAATGTAAGTATCGTTTGATGGAAAGTTAAAATTCTAGCTAGGAGTTCAAAGAGTCAGTGTTGTCAATTTATAGGATTTCGTGAAGGAAGAAAATGCTGTAATGGCATCGGCAAGCGGTCGGTCCGAGGATTTCAATTGTCAGTGCTCGCCCGAGGGTTCCGATCTTAATAACTGCATTGTTGGAAGTTTCGATAATTGGATGATGTTATCAACCAGCGGAGATAAGCCTACCCCACGGTTTCATGTATTCATAGTCCTCAATCTTGTTTAAATTTTTTATCTCGATCGTTCTTGTTTGTTAAATTCATGTTCAAGAAAACCGAACACGATGTGTGTGTTTTTTAATAGCATGCAGCAGCTGTTGTTGGTAGCAAAATGGTGGTCGTCGGTGGTGAATCTGGTCATGGAATGTTAGATGACACGATGGTAATGAGGAGTAATCTTGTTCTTAAATTTAAGTCTCTAGTTTGTCTTATTCAAAATATCACCATTCAGTCATCAATAACAGTTCACGTCAGATGTAGAATTATCTGAAGTATAGCACTAAACTGAAGCAATGGTTAGAATCTTATGTTAATTTGCCATATATGTTCCTTGCATTTAAACACATTATTTCCCCATGTTGCACATTCGATGCTTTATGTTTATTTCAACCAGACAATGGCTCTGAAAGTCTATATCTACATCCTATGAATTTGGTCGCACTTTAAATCTAAAAACTCGATCACATTATTTAAGTTTAGCTTTGATATCGATTAGACTTTTGTAACCGGTTACTTTTCATGTGTTATGTGCCTGTGAATGGCTTTCAGATTCTTAACTTGGACAAGCTTACGTGGGCTGCCGCTGCTCCAAAGGTCCATCTGTCTGCAGTGGGGCTGCCACTGAAAATTCCTTCTTGCAAAGGCCACTGCCTGGTATAGATCTAATGACTCTTAAATTTTTATCACCAGAACGGGCGAGGTTCTTATCAAGGGTCTTGACCATACCATTCTTTCCTGTCTTTTTGCTAACACGCTGGATGGTGCAGTTGTATGAATTTAGTCTGGTACATGCATGCATCTCATAAATATTAAAAAAGTTTTAACATGTATAAAGAGTATTAACAACCTAAGTTGAATTAAAATATAGTATGTTCAAGCTTTATTTGTAGTTCTCAGTGTTAGCCGAGGTCTGCATGTGCCTAAATTGAGCTTGTTAAGGTCTGTCCTAGCTTGGCTTATTAACTGATTCACACATGGAAACGTCGTTTTCTGATGAACAAACTAATGTTCATCTTGGTTCATTTCAGCTTAAAATTCAAGTTAATTGGTAGAAAGTTGGCTTGAAAATTTTGAAGTCTCTTAATGTTTGCTAAGAATTTAGATAAAATCAAATTATCCTTGATATTTTTGGCCGTAGCCTAAAAACAGTAATGCATGATTGTAATTTGTTCTCAATTTTCGAGCTGACATTTCTGAGCTACAAACATATATAAATATTCGGAAATCCAAGCTTTAGAGCCCAAATGACAGCTTGAGGTTACAATTAATTGATAAAGATGTTACTGTTAGGAGGTTTAGAACCCGAATCTAGTTTTGGAGGAATATGTACAAACTCAGAGCTAAACAAACCTAATTGGGGTCTCCTACTAATTCCTGAATTGTTTTAAATTTGGAACTGGGACTATGACTCGCTGTTTAATTGCTGAACTTGAAACAGGTAATTGCGGACTTACCTCAATTGTGTAGTTGTTTTTAGGTCTGCAGCCTATAAATGCCATGTCCCTCTAAGTTCTATGTGCTCCATCACGTTTTTGGTTGTGCCTATGGATACGATTCATTGTCAACCAGTGCCAGAATTTATGTCCCACTGTTCAGTCCAATATTTGTTACATACTACATGCAAGGTGTTTTGGCATATCATATAACACATGCTTAGTCACTTCTGTTCTTTGTTATTGACTTGTCACATCTCGTTTCTTATGCTTTATTCCCAAGTTGCACTACCTAGAATTCCCAATGCATATGCTTGTAATTTTTGGGACTTAATGGGTCAACAATATTCTGATACCTTTCACTCCACTTATGGATGGCAAGCTGCTATGGTAACAATGGAAGATGTTTTAAATTTTTTTAATTTCTGTGTAGGTCTCTTATGGGAAACGGGTGCTACTTGTTGGAGGGAAAACTGATCCTTCAAATGACAAAGTATCAGGTTTGTGTCACTTATTAATAGCAACAGATTTGACTAGCTCATTGCAAGATTATGCTTTATACATTTTCCAACAAAGAAAATGTTATTTTATAATCTGCTTTCTTTCTCTTCTTCAGTGTGGTCATTTGATATAGGGACAGAATGCTGGTCAAATGTAGAAGCCAAGGGCGACATACCGGTACGTCCTCCTGTTACAAATCCATTATACAATATTCTTGATTTTTCACATGCTTTTATCTATATGATTTAATGGAAAATTGAATTTGGCTTAATGTTTTTCTTATTTTATACCTTTTCGTGTTACAAATCTGTTATGTAATAAATTCATTTAAGGAATTATCATGTACGAGTAGTTACAAATCCAATATAGAATAAATTTTGTTGGTTTGTCATGTTCTTTATTGATTTGATTCCTTAGAAAAACTGAAGTATATTTCATGATTTTCCTTTATATATTCTTCGCATATTCATGTAGTGGCTTGCGGCTCTAAGTTGGGCATGCATGCCAGCGTGTTCTTGCTTAAAAATATGACGAAACATGGAAAATATTTCCATATATAAGTATACGTTTATGCTTGTTTTCTTCATCCTTAGTATGCATTTGGTTTGGTGATAGGGAACGAGATATCCACCCATCCAAGGACCAAGGGGCATCAACCCAAATGCTTCAAAATGGGGTGGAGGCTGCTGCCTACATGATAATGGCTAAATGATAAATATCCTTGGTCAAACCTAAGGATATACTCATTTGGTTTGAACTGTTTTTGTTCAAAGTTAGGTTTTGTTAATCTCTTAGGCTACGCTGGTCAAAGTGGCCATTTAATAGCCAAGGTGTCATCTCCTGGCAGGTCCAAGTGGCCATTTAATGGTCAAGGTGTTATCGCGTGGGTGCACACTCAGTAATATTGCATTTATATAGTGGAAACACGATCTTTTTGTTATTTCCTTTCTTTTTGAGTCCAACTTGTATCCCTAATGTTTTTTCAAGGTACCACCATCTAGCAAATTATTTAACTTAAATAGAACTATGAAGTTGTGATGTTGGTTCATCGACATTTAACATTCTAATAGAATTTCAGGTTGTTCGCAGTGGCCATACAGTGATCAGGGCTGGTCCTGTTTTGATTCTATTTGGAGGTGAAGATGCGAAAGGGAGAAAATTGAACGATCTTCATATGTTTGATCTGAAGTCATTAACTTGGCTTCCATTGCATTATACGTGAGTATTCATTGTGTTTTTAATCTTTCTTAACCACCGAGTCCTTAGCTTTGTTTTCCGAGAAATCTTGGTCTTGATGATATTTGCTAAAAATCTTTTCCATAACAGTTTTTTGAGGACTACATGCCTACTATAGGTTTACTTCTGTTTCACCACTTTTGAACTAGAAATCTGCTCTTGCTCTTGATGTTATTCACTCAGAGAAATTTTCCATTGGAGCTTCCCACATGAGGCTATATTTGCATCTTTTTATCTTAACTCCTCTCTTTTAGCACCTCTCTCTCTATTATTGTCTGAAGCAAGATCTGATAACTCAATTTTGGTTCAGCTTTGGATCCTTCTTGGATGAAAGTTTTTGTCATGTTTCATTAGTTTCGAGTGTCCATTTGGAATGTGAGTATGGTGTGTGAAGATATATAGTCTAAGTGTCATTAACAGCTAGACATGTCACCCCATCTCAACTTGTATGAATATGTAGCGACTAAGGAGTACGTAATTAAAACTAAGTGGATGTATTCGATAGAATTTAACTTATATTGCCCAATAAGTTAACCAAAATATTAATCCAGACTATAGAAAGTTGGCAATTAAGTTTAATTGATAATCAAAATTAAATTAAAAAATATATCAAATTATACTAGATTGAGATATATGGAATTTTTTATATCAACAAAAAATGGAGGAAGATGGTGTTTTTAATAACTAGGGACATTAACTATCTCATCTATATTTATTTTTTAATTTTTAATTATGTTTGGTATGTTTCATACTAAACCGATCGGACCTAACTGTTAGGAACTAACAAAGATGGAATTTTTATTAGAAAACAAATAGCAAAATAGAAAGATAATTGAGCACAAAAGAGGTGTGCTCTCCTCCCAAGACGCCTAGAGGACGTACGCACTCGTCTACCTATGGAATCACCAAATAACAATCATCAAATTAGCATAGGCATACAAGAGAGACTCCCCCCTATTTATAATAGAAACTAGGGCAATCCTAGGACTAGGGGGATTAGGCAATCCTAGGACTAAGGGGATTGGGCAATTCTAGGACTAGGGGGATTGGGCAATCCTAGGACTATGGGGACTCGGAGCCAAGAGGGGTTGCGGCCTGGGCCTGCGGGTGTAAACCCGCAGGGGCTGCGGCTGGGCCAGAGGCCCATCAATACTGCCCCCAAGAGCCACCTTGTCCTCAAGGTGGAAGTCTGGAAAGCGCGCCACCATATCATCCATGTCTTCCCACGTGCTGTCGTGCTCTGGTAAGCCCCTCCACTGCAGTAATACCTGCCTCTCGACCGTGTCACTCTGCCGAACCCCTTTTAGCAACTCGGGCTCCATCCTCACCTTCATATCCGCTGTAAGGGTCTCTGGTAATGTAGGGGAAGAGGTGTGGTTGCCAATGGCCTGGCGCAACTGTGAGACATGGAAGACTGGGTGAATGGTATATCCTGGGGGTAGGCGCAATCTGTAGGCCACCGGTCCTATCCTCGTCGCGACCTCGAAAGGTCCAAAATACCTCGGCGCCAACTTTTCATTCCTCCTATGAGCAACCGACCTCTGCCTGTAGGGCCTTAGCTTTAGATAGACCATATCACCGACCTCAAAGTGCACGTCTCGACGGTGTAAGTCTGCCCGAGCCTTCATCACATGCTGCGCCCTCGCCAAGTGGAGCTTCAGCTCCTCTAGAATCAAGTCCCTCTCTGCCAGGTACTGCTCGACATCTGATACCGGAGTAGTCTCATGACCGTAATGAAGTAAGTGCGGAGGATCCCTACCATACAAAATCATGAAAGGTGTAGTCTGCGCCGCTGTGTGATACGAAGTATTGTACCAGTATTCCGCCCATGGCAGCCAACGTGCCCACTCCTTAAGATTCTCCGAGATGAAGCATCGTAGGTAAGTCTCCACACTCCTATTGACTACCTCCGTTTGACCGTCAGTCTGGGGATGATAAGCTGTGCTCCGCTTCAAGGCCGTCCCCTGTAGTCTAAAAAGCTCCTGTCAAAACTTGCTCTGGAATACCTTGTCTCTATCCGAGACTATGGACTTCGGCGGGCCATGCAAACGAATGACCTCTCTCACAAAAATCTCTGCCACTAAAACGGCGCTGTAAGGATGCCTAAGCGGGATAAAATGTGCATATTTACTGAGGCGGTCTACCACAACAAAAATGACGCTGTAACCGCCCGACTTAGGCAATCCATCGATGAAGTCCATAGAGAGGTCCTCCCAAACTCTGTCTGGTAAAGATAGCGGCTGTAGTAGTCCTCCTGGGGACATGGCCTGATATTTGTGACGCTGGCACACGTCACACTCTGCCACCATCCTTGCCACATCCTTCTTCTGTCCCTTCCAATAGACCTCCCGTGATAGCCGCTGGTAGGTCTTGAGGACTCCAGAATGTCCTCCTATAGCACTGCCGTGGAACTCCCGGAAGATGGTCGGTATAAAAGTAGAAGTCCTCGGTATCACCAGCCGCCCCCAGTAAAGTAGCCGTCCATGCTGCAAAGAATATCCCGGGTACTCAGTCGACCCCTGTAAAAAGGGCCTCTCGTATAACCTCCAACTCCGGGTCCTGCTCCACCTCCTGCTGCAGTGGGCCCCAATCCTCTAGGATCGACACCGTAAGGGCTGCTAACTCCGTCTCTTCCTCCCGCCGAGATAACGCATCTGCTGCCTTGTTCTCCAATCCCGGGCGGTACTCGATCTCGAACCTGTAGCCCATCAGCTTTCGCAGCCACTTCTGATGTTCCTCTGCTACCATCCGCTGCTCTAACATGTATTTTAAGCTCCGCTGATCCGTGCACACTATGAAGCTCCGTCCCAATAAATATGGTCTCCACTTCTGTATGGACAACACTATCGCCATCAGCTCCCTCTCATAGACCGATCGCAATCGGGCCCTCGTGGTCAGCACCTGGCTGTAGTAAGCTATGGGACACTGCGCCTGCATCAGTACTGCTCCCAGCCCATGTCCTGATGCGTCCGCCTCTACTACGAATGGTCTGGTGAAGTCGGGCAACGCCAATACTGGCACAGTGGTCATTGCCCTTTTCAGGACCTCAAAAGCTGTCGTCGCCTCCCCCCAGTGGAACTGATCCTTCTTCAATAACTCCGTCAATGGCCAGGCGATCGTCCCATAACCCTCTACGAATCTGCGGTAGTAACCTGTAAGGCCCAAGAAGCCCCGTAGCCCTCTGAGAGTAGTATGGCGCGGCTAGTCCAGCATGGCCGCTGTCTTCGCTCTATCGGCGGCTACCCCTCCTGCTGAGACCACGTGTCCCAGATACTCCACCTGCGGCTGCCCGAATAGACACTTCTTTCTGTTCAAATATAGCTGGTGGTACTGCAGCTCCTGAAAAACCACCTGCAGGTGGTCCAAATGCTTCTTCAGAGTACGACTGTACAACAAAATATCGTCGAAAAAGACTAGTACGAATCGTCTGAGAAAGGGACGGAATACCTTATTCATGAGAGCCTGAAAGGTGGCCGGGGCGTTGGTCAACCCAAAGGGCATGACTAGGAACTCATAGTGGCCCTCATGCGTCCTGAACGGCTTCTTGGGCACATCCTCCCGTCACATCCGTATCTGGTGATAACCTGACTTAAGATCTATCTTGCTGAACCAGGCTGCTCCGTGTAGCTCGTCCAGGAGCTCATCAATCACAGATATATGGAATTTATCAGGGACCGTCTCCTTGTTCAGCGCCCTGTAGTCCACGCAAAATCGCCAACTACCATCCTTCTTCTTCACTAGCAACACTGGGCTGGAAAACGGGCTTACGCTCGGCTGGATCACCCCTGCCTGCACCATCTCGGAAACCATCCTCTCTATCTCGTCCTTCTGATGCTGAGGGTATCGGTAGGGCCGCACGCTAATCGGGGAGACACTCTCTCGTAGAACTATGGCGTGCTCGTGGTCCCGTGGTGGTGGAAGGCCCCGAGGCTCCTGGAAGATCTCCTCAAACTGGTCCATCAGCTGCTGAACCTCTCCTGGGATGGGCTGCTCTGTACTGGCCTCTGCGCCTCCCTCAACTGTCAAAGAGTACAGCTCTACTAGGTATCCGCCTCCCTCTGTCTGGATGGTCCTGAACATGGTCTTCAAAGAGACCAAAACTCTGCAGAGGCTAGGGTCTCCCTGGAGTATCACTGCTCGTCCCGCCTCCCGAAACTCCATCCGTAGCAGCTTCCAATTTATGGGCATCTCACCTAAGGTCTGTAGCCATGTCATGCCGAGGATGACGTCTGTGCTCCCCAGGTCTAGGGGTAAAAAGTCTGCAATGATCTGTATCCCTTGCATGGTCAGCACCAACCCCCTGCAAAATCCGCGGCTGCTCTCCTTCCCCGTCCCCATCATCACACTAAAGGTGCCGCAGTCTGTCAGTTGAAGTCCAAGCTGTGTCACCACCCTCCTGGAAATGAAATTGTGGGTAGCCCCACTATCAATCAGCACAGTCACCTCCTGGTCGCCGACCTCTCCCCTCAGCTTCATGGTATGGTTTGGTGTGAACCCTACCACGGAGTTGAGCGACACCTCCGCCACGTCCAACTGCTGGCCCTCCAACTGCTACTCTCCCTCAGCGGCCTCCTCCTCGACATCAGACCGGCCGTCGTCGTCCTCCAACAGGATCACCTGGAGCTTGCGCCCCGCGCACCGGTGGCCTGGCGAAAACCGCTCATCGCACCGGAAACATAAACCCTTCTGCCGCTTTTCCCTCATCTCTGCGTCCGTCATGCGTCTGAACTGCCCCCCCGTCACTGGCGTGCTGCTCTTCTCCCCAGTCTTCTCCCGGCTCGTCTGGGCCACCCCTGCGGTGGTACCGGATCCTCCAGCCCCAGATGGGGTGCCTCTCGAAGTCTGACTGCTGTAGCTGCCTCGGACCCGCCTATCCTCAGTCTGTTCGTCCTCCACCATCTGGGCCATCTCTATGACCTCTGAAAGCCCCCTGGGCTTGTAGGGTCTCACTGCTGCTCTCAGACTGGGGCGCAGTCCCTTCAGAAAAGTACCCTCCAGTGACTCGTCAGACACCCCATGGACTCGCCTGGCCAGTGTCTCAAATCTCTCAATGTAATCACGCACCGGCCCCTCCTGCCTGAGGGCGTACAGCTGCTCGTGTATGTTCCACAGACGAGGGTCTCTAAACTTCTCCAGCACCATGTCCTTCAGCTCCTCCCAGCTCCTGATCTGCTGTCGCCTCTCCGTCCACTGGTACCATCCCAAGGCACGCCCCTCCATGCAGATCGCTGCCGCCTCCAGCTTCTGGGCCTCGATCATGTGATGCGCCGTGAAGTATCTCTCTGCGGTAAATAACCAGGCGTGTGGGTCCTCCCCAGAAAATAGCGGCATCTTCAGCTTCCGGACGCGACAATCTCCTCCAAAACGCCCCTGCTCGGGCCTTCCCTCATCTCTGTGCTGCGGACGGTAATGCCGACGTCTCTTGTCCAGTGTCTCGTAGCGCCTGGGTGGTACCCCTCTGTAGCCCCCGTAGTCTCCACGGCGATCTCCACGCCGCCCCTCAAAATCGTCCCAACCTGCGTCGTCGCCGAATTCTGTCTCGTAGCCACCCCTACCGTCAGAATAATAATTTCTCCCGCGTCCGTCGTCGTAGTAAGGGTCCTCCGCTGTTGGTCGACGCTCCGAAGGGTCAAAATAGTCTCCCGAAAACTGCCTGTAACCCTCCTCGTTCGCTGTCCGCTGTCCGGGAGGCTCAAAAAAGTCATCTGGGGGCTGTCCAAGCATTCCCCGCCCTTCGGGAGGCTGCCAGGGGGGTTCCCGCCCCTGGCGGCCCCAGCTGGAGGTGCCGTCGCCCCCTGGCGGCTGCCAGGGGGCCTATGGTCCTTCGCTGCACACAGGCGGGCCCCTGCGGGCCCCCCGGAGGGGCGGCAGGCCCTGCCGAGCCTCTGGCAGGGCCGGCAGGCCCTGTCGGAGGCCCGGCGGGGTCGCCGGGCCCTGCCGAGCCACGGCAGGGCTTGGCCGCCCCTGTCGTGGCCTGGCGGAGGCGGGGGAGGGTCCCCCGCCTGTTTCTCTTACCGGCCGACCCCCTGGATGCATTGGGGGGGTTCGGCCGGCCTTCATCTTGGCTGTGGCTATCTCCGAGGGGGCGGCTAGGCCCCCCGCCCCTCCTTTGGCTCTCTTGCGCCTTCCGCCGTATATCCTCGCGGTAGTCCTCCATCCATGGCTCCCTGTCATCTTCCTCGTCTATCTCCTCCACGTAATAGGGTTGCTTTTGGGGGGAAGTCTCATCCTTCTCATTCTCTTTCTTCAAAGGTGCCGTCTTTTGCATCAGATTAGGGCTCCCATCGCCTTTGGAGTTTGTCGCCAATTGATTTAGGGCTCCCATCAATTGTGCGAATTGATCGTCGTGCTTTGCTTGATTTGACGCCAATTGGGAGATGGATGTAGTTAATTTCGCCATGGATTCATCGTTTCCCACCAAGGACTTTTTGATTGCATCAATTTCGCCCGTGAATTTCGCCTCCAACGCCTCAAATTTGTCTTGCGATCTTGTTGAAGCCGCCATGGATCGTCACGTGCTCTGATTCCAAATTGTTAGGAACTAACAAAGATGGAATTTTTATTAGAAAACAAATAGCAAAATAGAAAGATAATTGAGCACAAAAGAGGTGTGCTCTCCTCCCAAGACGCTTAGAGGACGTACACACTCGTCTACCTATGGAATCACCAAATAACAATTATCAAATTAGCATAGGCATACAAGAGAGACTCCCCCTATTTATAATAGAAACTAGGGCAATCCTAGGACTAGGGGGATTAGGCAATTCTAGGACTAGGAGGATTGGGCAATCCTAGGACTAGGGGGACTCGGAGCCAAGAGGGGTTGCGGCCTGGGCCTGCGGGTGTAAACCCGCAGGGGCTGCGGCTGGGCCAAAGGCCCATCACTAACTGATATCAACTATGTTTTCTAGTGCAACTGAAACTTTATCGGTTTCGGACCATAACTCAATGAAACTAGGATGCAACCGGTGAAACCTTATTCATTGGTTCGAAAGAGGCAATGTGACCACAGATCAATTTCGAGATAGAAACTCAGCCAAACAAAACTAGTTAATTTTTTTGTCAGTAATATTGATTTAAAGGAGAACAAAGTGGAGTAAGAAGTGGAGAACATTACGAGGGAAAACAATCAAAAGAAAAAACCACCCACAAAAATTCTACATAATCGAAGATTCCCCATTAGACCAAGTATCCAGGGTAGTATTAGATGCACAAGAATCATCCATCAAATGATCTAGAGTAAATAATAGGAGAAAGGGCTAATACTATACGATGCGTTGTCGACAGACTCCATGATCAAAGTCAATGGTGGGGAGGGGCGTCCTATTGATTCTCAGCCACCTGTCAACCTTTTTTTCTTTTTTCCGTCAAGCGGTAGATAATGACACTGCTGCTGCTGCTGATTGTGTTCTGCTGAAAAGAACAAGGAGAAGAAGAGAAATAACATTGAGGGGATATGTTAAAAACTCCATGGCAGAATTGTCATGTTCAAGAATTACCTTACATAATAGTAATATGAAGAATAGTCCCAAAAACCTCTTGGATCGTAATGAAAGGGGTGGGTATTGTTCAAAGATCCTAAAGACTTGTATGGCAAATTAACTGTACAAAACATTTGGGGTTAATTTTCAAAATAGGAAAGATTTTGGGCTATAAATCAGAAAAACCATTTTTATTTCTGTAGTTCAGCCTGGATTCTGTTGAGGCATGGACATGTTCATGACCATATTTTGTTCTCAGCATTATTGTGTTACTAATACTAAGCAAATTCAGGGGAACAGGACCGTCACCAAGATCAAACCATGTTGCTGCTCTATATGGAGATAAAATTCTTCTTGTTTTTGGTGGACAAGCAAAATCTAGGATCCTAAATGACCTTTACTCCCTCGACTTTGAAACGGTATGCCAAATCAGCTCTGTTTTATCTTAAAGGTTGATACTTGCTCTTTTACATAGACTGATACCAGGACTTTTTGGTAATAAGCATCTAACATCATCCTCTGCTAGATGGTATGGACACGATTGAAGACGAAGGGATATCATCCATCGCCGAGAGCAGGTTGCTGTGGAGCTTTTTATGGAAGTAAATGGTATATTATGGGGGGTGGAAGCAAGAAAAAAAGTATGCATCAAATGTTAAATACTGTATGATAACTGAGATATATTTGCTTCTATTACAATTGTGATTCTAATAGTTGAGCAATGGGCCCTTAGCTTTCTGTTTAAGCTTGGAACCTGAGCTTGTCTTTTGGTGTAGTGCCTTAACTTTTTAACCATTTTCAAGTTTTGATTATTTTCGCTATAAGTTATAAATTTAATGTTTTGATAGGAAAATAGTCAACACCCTAATTGGATATACTTTATATAGATAAAAGTCTGATAGTACAATTGCAGGAACACCCTTAATCAATTCCTAGCTCTTTTCAGAAACCTGCCTATTCTTATTACAATTTCTATTCCTGCTAGAGCGCAGATATCAATTATGCCATATCTTTGGAAGAAAATCCCTAACAAGACAATGCTTTAGTGGAAATATTACCAATCCGTTTGTTAGATGAGGACTGAAGTAACTATTTTCTTCTTAACCATATCCTGAATAAAGTGGCAATCAGCTTCAATATGTTTTATGCGCTCATGAAAGACATGTTTATCACCAACTTGATGTTTTTATATAGTCTATATTAACTAATACATGAAGTAGGAATATGTGAACGATTATGATATATTTCATCTAGAAAGTTATTACATGCAACCAAATTATTTGTGCTTTGTTTGTTCTGTTTACCATTAGGTATGCACATGATTCTGTTATAAGATTAAACACCAATCTTTTGTTTCTTTTATTTGAATCTTTATAAAATTAAAACTTTATGGGCAAGCGTTACTGGCTGATTAGTCCATGAAACAATTGAGAGTCGAGATAGGTTTTAACAACCTGGGTGTCACCAACATTTTTTTGAGAAGTATGGGTTGGTCTTTATCAACCCAAGAATAGATTATCTTGAAATGAGTAAAATCCATATAACTACCGCTGGTTTAATTTGGCATTGGTACCCTGCTAGATAATAGGCCAGGCATCATGGAATAGAAATGAGATTTGGCATTGGTACACTGTTTTAATTTGGTATTCTAAGTGACAATTGAATACTAGGGCATAATAACAGAACAATACAGAACATAAGTAAGCTTAGCAGATCTAGGAATAAACCGACGCAATTTTTGGGGTGGTTCACTAACATTATCCAAGTGAAAAAAACGCAGCAGTAATAGCACAATCACAGGATAGATACATTCCATGCGGCAATAATTGTACAAGTCAAGATACTTGTACGATTGTAGTTGCAATACGTGAAAGCCGTATAGCCTCAATGAAGGCATTACTGGGCAAGATAAAGGTTTTAATCAGAAAATTGTGTCATCGCTATGCAATAATCAGCCGCCTTAAGTTTTGTCCCCACATTGCTTACTAGAGTATGCTATTTCTTTGTTCATGCTCACTGTTGCTCACAGTTCCCTTGCTGTTTACGATAAGGTTTACCAAGTGACTAGTATCTGACATATTTCCACTTACCCTTCCATTGTTGCCTTGATAGTAATGACATAGCTGTTCCATATTTTTGGCATTGTTGAATCATATATCCTTCCGTTCATCCTATGCTGGCTATGCAAACTTTCAGGATATTGGGTTGCCTGGTGCAGCTGTGGGATTTCTGGAGTCTTTGTGATGGGGGTTTTCTCGGGTTTTAATGGGAAAAATTGTTGGGAGAAAGAAGGTATTTTTAGTGGAAAGATGGGATTTTTAGGGCTAGAAAGTGGGATTTGGGGAAGAAAGACTGGATTCTTAATAATAATAAACTTAAATAGAAAAGGAGATACAATAAATTGAGTTCTTTTGAGAGGAACTCGCTTTCTTAAGTCGCCTATTCAAGAGGGTAGCTGCGCTCTCCAACAAGGAAATCTCAACCTCTCACAACAAAATTACAAAAATACCAAATACCACTGGACTTGAAAATTACAAAATACCCTGAAAAATGAAAATTACGAAAATGTCCTTGAAGACTGAAAATTTCAGATCTGCGGCCTCATCATTACTCCGTCTACGAAGGACCATCTTGTCTTGAAGGTGGTACATGAAGTCTGTAGGCCACTCTACCCCAAACGAGGATGCTCGTCCCTTCGGGTCGAAGCTCAGAATGCCTCCATCGCCATCTTTATTTCTCTCGAGAAGGCCATCACCATTTCGTGGGCCTCCTCTGGTATTGCGTATGCTTGGTTTGTCTCCTTCGCCGTCATAGGGCCATCCAAGATTTCTATCGTCCTTTGCGAAGCCTAAAAGAAAGCTATGGTGGTCGTCAAGCTCATCGAAAGGTCATTTGTGTCCAAAATATGATTGTTGAAGCTCGGAAGGTCGTCCGACTGAAAACCATGGCCATGTGGCCAATGAAAAGTGTCATCAGGTCATGGCAGGTCCAGCTAAAACTCAGGTAGGCCATGGCGGGCCTTGAAAAACATGTGCGATCTCGCAGGCCAGCGGGTAGGTCATGATGGGCCTGCAATTCCTGGCAGGACTGTAGACCTGTAGGCAGGCCCCGCAAGGAGGCCCTGCAGGGCCTGTCGGACTCGACGGCCCTGCTGCTGGGCCCTGGCGGCCCTGTATGTGCCTGGTGGATTGCAGAGTCATTGCAGGGCCTTGCCGGACCTGGTAGACGAGCCCGTCACCTTCTTCCTTGTCGGCCACCGCTTCCTCGGATAACTCGTCTATGTTGGAGAGCAAACCTTCAACGAATTCGTCAACTTTTTCCTTCCTTTTTCCATAGTTTGTCTTTTTTTCTAGATCTGGATTTCCGTCATCATCTAAGTCCTCCGTCATCATTGGATCATGCAGTTGCTGCATTAGGGTTTGCATGAAGGCAAATTGATTTTGCATGAATGACTATCTTTGCTTCTGACATCGTCAACTGGGCTTTGATCTCATCAATCGACACCTTCATCGTATATTCGATCAACGTAATAGATTTCTTCAAAGCCTCAATTTCGACATTGTATTTTTCCTCCAAAAATTTCGCTTTTTTCGATGCTGTTGTCGCCATGTGTCGTAGTGCTCTGATACCACTTGATATGATTTTTCTATGGTTTTGATGGGTAAAAAGAGGATTTTTGGTAGAAAGAAGGGATTTTTATTGGAAATATGGAATTTTTAAGGCTAGAAAGTGGGTTTGGGGGAAGAAAGACTGGATTTTTATTAATATAAACTGAAATAGAAAAGTGGATACACGATACATTGAGTTCCTTTTAGAGAACTTTGCTCTCCCAAGACGTCGATTCGAGAGGGTGGTCGCGCTTTCCAAAAAAAGGGAGTATCTCAACCCCGTAGAAGATTTCTCTTCAAGATTCAACTCCCTCCCTAATCCCCATAAGCCCATATTTATAATAATCAGATTTTTAGAAAATTACATAAACATCCCTAGACTCTAAAAAATTACGAAAACACCCAAAACTTACGAAAACGTTCAAAATTGCAAAATATGCCCCTCGCGTAAGATCTCATCATTAATGTGCCCCCGAAAAACCACATTGTCCTCAAGGTGGTGCATGAAGTGCGTATGCTATACCTCTTCGACTGATGGTGCTCCTCCCCTCCTAGATCAAAGCTCAGAAAATCGCCGCTGCCATCGTTGTTGCTCTCAAATGGGCCATCGCCTTCTTGTGGTCCTCTCCTGACTCCGCCTAAGCCTTGTGTGTCTCTGTCGCCATTGTAGGGCCACCCAAGGTCTCAACCGTCCTTCGTGAAGCCTGAAAGAAAGCTATGATAATCGTCGAAGTCCTTCGTGGATCCGTCGCTTCCCCAAATGGGTCCACTATCAACCTCAAGGCCTCGTGGGCCCTTGGCTCGCTGTCCAGGGCCGCATGGCCCCTGGCTGCCAGGTCAGGAACCGCAGTGGCCTACAAGCACTCGACAGGGCCTTGGCGACCAGTGAGGAGGCCACCGCCTCCTTCCGCTTCCTCTCGAGGATCGTGGTGCCCTAGATCTAGATGTGTATGAGGGTCATCGTCAGAGTTCAGATCTGAAGCCGGATCATCTTGTTGATGGATCTCCTTCACAAAAGAGTTGATTTTGCCATAATCACTTTCCAAATATGACGTCTTTTGTCCCGGATCTGTCTAAGTTGTCGCCGGTGTTGTCCAAATGTGAAATCTTTGCCCCTTTTGGATCAAAGGATAGTTGAGGGATGTGTTGAGATAGTAGTTACGTTAGGTTTTGCAAGAAATCATCCAACCTTGCCTCCAACCTTGCCTCCTACGCCCTAATATTAGATGTGAATGACGTTAGGGTTTCTTCCATTGGTGCCAAGATCGTTGCTCTGATACCACGTTATACGATTTTTCTAGGGTTTTGATGGATAAAAATAAGGGGTTTGATAGAAAGATGAGATTTTTAGGGGTTGAAGAGATGATTTAGGAAAAAAGATTACTTTTTATTGATAATAAAAAGGGGTGCAAAATAAAGGTGAGTTTTTTCGAGAGGAACTCGCTCTCCCAAGCTGTCGATTTGAAAGAGGATGCGTGCTCTCCAACAAAGAGCGAGTATTTCAATCTCACACAAGATTTCTCTTCAAGATTCAACACCCCTCCCTAACACCCCTAAGCCCATATTTATAATAATCAGATTTTCAGAAAATTACAGAAATACCCATACTCTTAAAAATTACAAAAAATGCCCAAAATTATGAAAACGCCCAAAATTGCAACCCCCCATAAGATCTCATCACTTTGGTGTTTTCTTGTATCTTAAATGTTTATTTATTTATTTGTTGATATTGTTGTTTTTACTTTATTATAATCATCATCATCATTGTTGTCATTGTCATTGTTGTTGTTGGTGCTGCTGCTAGCCGTGCATCTGCTCACCATATGTGGTTCTTTGCTAGCTTTTTTCTTCTCTGATGGCTGCTCGTTTTGCAGCTGCAGTTGGTTTATTTTCTGGAGTATTTATGTCTGATAACATTGTTACTGATTGTGGTTTATTGAATTTACCATTAAAATTTTGGTCAACTAAATGAGTTTCTTTCTAGTGCATTCTTTCAGACCTCACCTCAAGTTTTGGTATGAAACGGAACATTGTTGATCGTTTATTACTGTAGTTACTCACAATCAGACATGCGCCTCTAATAGCTGATGCCCAAGTCTTGACTGGAAGAACTTGTTCTAATATTGAATATTATAACTTTATTTGTGATCATCTTATGGCTTATGATGTTTCCGCGTTTTGGGGTTCTGACAGCTTGATACTTCTGCTACTATTGCTCAGTAGATGGATATAAAAAGCCTATATATTACATTTAAGGTTAACATATTGACCATCTAAAATTCTCCTTGTCCCAGTGTAATTGACTGCCCGCCTTGTTTCACGGTTTATCTCATGTTTTAATTTTATATTCTGTGTCTAAAATCTAAATGCAATCAATTAATGTATATCATGCTTCATTCCTTTACTAAATGAATTTTCCAACATTTTTTGCTTGTTATATTTGTAAATACATGTATGGTTGCGAGATAAAGATATTGTGTAGCTTCTCAATATAGTGGTTTGTGGGTGACTACATATCTTTTTGAGAACAACATCCTTCTCTACCGTCTGGTCTTCTGTTTGAGACTCTTTGCACATCCTTGTTGGAACCACTAGTTTATGAAATTATGTGATCAAGAAATTGGTTAAATCGTTATTAGCTTTGATACAATTTATTTTTTGTTACACTTATGCAATTTATGTTGTGTTAATTTTATACAGTTTACTTTTGTTAAGTCTTTTGAAGTGTCTAACATAAGCTTTGTTCCCAGGATATCCAGAAACCTTGGTCTTTAATGTCTTAAAATGTGAGTGGTCTGTTTGCGCTAGATCACAGAACGCTTCAATTACTCACAATAAAGTGAGTAAATTCCAATGCAATCTTTTTTCCGATCCGTTAATATATTATGCTGTAAGTTAAGAGTTCAATTAGCTGTATGCAATTCCTATAATTGATGGAATTGGACAGTTACTTCAATATGTCCCACCTTTCATTCAGTAATTGAAAATTAGCCTGCTCTATATATTGGTCACGGTAATGATTTCCCTTTAAAGGATAATTGATGCGGACCCGAGCCCGCACCCACCACAGGAGGCCGACGGCTATCTAGGGGGACCCACCCACCTTTAGTCACTTACGTGCGCCGTAGGAGGCGCGGTAGCACGTAGGTGGGTTAGTTAGGGGTATTCTAGTCATTTTAGACTAGATTAGTAATTCCCCACTTTTCTATGAATTAGGGCTAGCCGTCTTTATTTTATTTTTATGCTTGATTTGTGAAAACACTTTGAGTTATCAATTGTGAGGGTTTTTAGGCTTTGATCCGTTCATTCAAAGCTAGGAGACAGGATCTCGTCTCGAAGGAGATCCATTTATCTTGTGTTCTTCGCAAATCATTCTCTATAAAATTCCTCTTTTTATATTTTCCTCTTTTAAAAATCTGAACTTTATTGATTCAATCCACCGGATCGTATCAAATTGGTATCAGAGCAATAGATCCAGATGGCAGCAAGCACTCGATCGAAGGCGGATGCGGTCGAAGAGAAGATTTAAGGGCTACGAGAGGATCTCAATCGGGAGATCGAAGAGCGATTCGAAGGATTGAAGAAAACAATGGGGGATTCACTCAAGGATTACGCCCATTCACAAGAAGACATCCAAATCGAGCTTCGGGGGATGAGGACGGATGCCGCGCAACAAGGACGAGATCTCCGAGAATTGAAGGAGATGATACAAGCCCTCGCGATGGCGAAGGGGGGAGATCGCGGCAAGGAGATCCAAGAGGGGGGGATTCTACACTAGAATCAGCCTCCCTAGGGCAAACGCAGACGGCGGCGGCAAATCCAACTCAAGACGACAACTCGAGGGAGCGGGGGGGGGGGGGGGGGGGGTCCGGCGTGGCCTGCCCTAGGGCCGCACGGGTCTGCGTGGCCTGCTGCAGACCCGCGCGGGCCTGGAATCCCCACGACAGGCCCGCCTGGGCCTGTCGAGGCCACGGCGGCCCAGCCCAGGCCTCCCCAGGCCTGGGCGAGGCCGCCAGGCCATCTCAGGCCACCGGCGCACCCCTCCGGGGGTCTGGGGCACTCGGCGAACCCCGGAGGGGGTTGGGATCCACCGGCGGCCCCCTACGGGGGCGGGGAACCTTCGGCACCCCCAAACGGGGGTGCGACCAGGCCGACGGACCTGTTCCGAGTCCCGACAGCCCCTGAGGGCTTCGCAGAGGCGGCGGCACCCCCCTCCGGAGGTGCGGGAGGCTCGGCGACCCCAGGCGGGGGTCCGGCTTGGTCGACAGGCCCATCTGGGGGGCCGACGAGTAGGGCCGGCCCATTCGGGGGCCCGATGACGACGTTCCAGCCCTTTGGGGGTGTGGCGGGGATCGTACCCCACTCCGGGGGAACTTCGGGGATGGCGGGAGGCGGATGGGCCTCGAGAGCAGCTATTGGGGCCCCGGCGGGCCAGTTTTGGAGAGCAGAGACCTTTGCGCCAGGGCCGAGGCCCAATTTGGCACGACCCCCAGAGTTTCCGGGGCACTACTACCAGCCCGAGGCGTGGGAGAGACCTGCATGGCCAGAGGACCTGTACGGAGCTGACGCGGGAGGCCCGAGGGAGGCTCGGGGTGGCGAGATGGTCCGGGGTGGTGACCGGGGCGGAGATAGGGGGCAGCTAGGCGACATCAACGCAGATCGGAGGTTGATGAAGCTGAAGATGCCGACCTTTGACGGCACCGACCCTGATGGGTGGATATACCGAGCGGAGAGGTATTTCCAGGTGATGGGTCTGACGGAGCAGGAGGTCCTGAAGGCCATCGGGATCTACTTTGAGGGGAAGGCTCTGGCCTGGTACCGGTGGAAGATAGCCAGGTCCCCCTTTCGGGCCTGGGAGGAGTTGTCAGCGATGATCGTGGATCGATTCCAGGAGACGGCAGGGGGGGATTTCTACGAGCAGCTGTCGGCCCTGAGGCAGGAGGGGACAGTGAGAGACTATGTAGAGAGATTTGAGATGCTGAATAGCCGGGTGAAGGGGGTTACCGACGAGGTGATGATCGGGAACTTCATGAGGGGGCTAAAACCGTCGATACGAGCTGAGTTGCGGATGCAGAGCCCGGCTACCTTGGAGGACGTCCTTCGCTTGGCACATAAAGCGGAGGAGAAGCACACGGAGGAGAGGAGCACTCGGGGAACTTGGGGAGCCCAGAGCCAACGTAGTCAGACGGCACCGGTCCCACCTCCGGGGGTCACGGTAGCACCAGGGGACGCGGAAATGAAGAAAGAGGAAAACCGACCAGTGATCCCTGGTAGGCGGATGACTGAGGCTGATATGAGGGCAAGGCGTGCCGCAGGCCTCTGTTTCAGATGCGATGAGAAGTTCAGTCCCGGTCATCGGTGTGCGAGCAGGCTGATGCAGATCGTGATAATGCCGGACGAGGGGGAGTATGCAGAGGAGAGAGAGCCAGTGATGACGGAAGAGAGCGAGGCTGAGCACGCACATCTGGATGTGGCGGAGGTGTCCCTGAACTCCTTGGTAGGGGTAACCACGAACCATACCATGAAGTTGTCAGGGCGATTGGACGACGCGCCGGTGACGATACTCATAGACAGTGGGGCTACCCACAACTTCATCTCTCGACATTTGGTGGATCGTCATAGGCTGCAGGTGAGCACCTTGGAGACGTTTACGGTCCTCTCCGGGACAGGAAGGAGGGAGGAGACCAGTGGGATGTGCCAGGGGCTGAGTCTGACCCTACAAGGAGTGCAGATCGTGGAAGACTTCCTGCCCCTAGAGTTGGACAATATCGATGTGATTTTGGGCGTGCAGTGGCTGAGGGGGTTGGGCGAGGTGAAGATGAATTGGAAGCAGCTTAGGATGGAATTCCAGGAGGGGGGTCGCACGGTGGTTCTGACAGGTGACCCTAGCCTCTGTTTTCCCTCGGGGGCCTTCAAAGCCAGATCTCCACCTTGAGGACAAGGTGGCTCTTTTAGGGGGCGGTATTGATGCGGACCCGAGCCCGCACCCACCACAGGAGGCCGACGGCTATCTAGGGGGACCCACCCACCTTTAGTCACTTACGTGCGCCGTAGGAGGCGCGGTAGCATGTAGGTGGGTTAGTTAGGGGTATTCTAGTCATTTTAGACTAGATTAGTAATTCCCCACTTTTCTATAAATTAGGGCTAGCCGTCTTTATTTTATTTTTATGCTTGATTTGTGAAAACACTTTGAGTTATCAATTGTGAGGGTTTTTAGGCTTTGATCCGTTCATTCAAAGCTAGGAGACATGATCTCGTCTCGAAGGAGATCCATTTATCTTGTGTTCTTCGCAAATCATTCTCTATAAAATTCCTCTTTTTATATTTTCCTCTTTTAAAAATCTGAACTTTATTGATTCAATCCACCGGATCGTATCAATATGCTTGTGGACTTTCAATGGATATTCATCCCTTATTTTATCACTATTAAATTTTGTTTTTGTTATTCTGGTTGTGTTAAACGTGAACACACCTCATATCAGTTAGTAATTGGTTTGTGGTGTGAAGAATGTTGGATGGACATGAATACATCAACCCGTGAATGATACAACATATCACGGTCACACTTAAGCATCTTTTAAAAAATATACTTAAGATAGAATTATCGGGTCCAATTCAGATGTTTGGCATGCATGTTTGATATGACATGGCTTTATGATGGAGAATAGACATCGTAAACTAGATCTAGATTTTTGTTTTTGTTAGTATTTGATTCAGAGTTAAATATCTAATGGATTTCGATCAGAGAGGACATAAATATAGGGATTTGGATAACTTTCAGGTCTCATACCTAGGTACCTCACATATCCACTCATTAGCACCTTGATCTAGGATTCTTCATCAATCACATATGGTTTCTCTCAAAGCTCAATTTAGTCTCATTCACTAATGAATTGATTCTAAAATTTTTGAGTACACGATTATTTATAAACTTTCACATGCTCACCATGTGCAACTGAAATAAATAAAGAAAAAAAAATAAAATCTTCAAAAGCACATTCAGCTTAAGTGCACAATACGTGCCACTTATTCAAACATTTAAGGTAAAGCCTAAAAGATAAAGAAAATCGAAACGCTCAGTTACTGGATCTTCAGCATAGGCATGATCTTTTTACACCGTAGCTTTTGCATCAATCTATATTTAAGTGTAGGTGTGCTACATCGGTTGTGGATGAGTTGTGTTTGGATTAGGACTATAAATGGTACCTGAGAACATGACCGTTTCGGTATTTTTCAGGGTTGAATATAGAAATTTTGAACCGTATCCTTGGGGGTGGGTTCGGGTATAATCTTATAAAACTTGAAATCCCAGTAACATAGTAACCTAAAAACTCAATAACTAGCCCAAAAGAGAGAGACAATTATGAAATTGAAGATCTTTATGCAAAGCTTTACTATAATCTAGTTGATAAAATTATAAGAATGGCTTTTAATCATTGATAAAAAGATATAGTATAAAATTTACCAATTTTAGTATAATAAAATGAATATATCATGGTAAAAATCAATTGCAATCAGGATTTGCATAAGTTTAGTTCAAAACCTAAATCCGAGCCTAACCCGATATGAAAGACGAGATTCAAACCCAAGCCTGAATCCGAATTCATTATCAGGTTTGGGTTTGGATCTTGCATGGATCTAACCTAGATCCA
This sequence comes from Scilla litardierei, assembly GCA_030789695.1. NCBI lineage: Eukaryota > Viridiplantae > Streptophyta > Magnoliopsida > Asparagales > Asparagaceae > Scilla > Scilla litardierei. The sequence goes on along the minus strand of CM061137.1, from coordinate 7,538,025 downwards.
ACCCATTTAAACCCCTAGGTTGGATATGAAGAACGTTGTTATGTTATTCAAAGCTATTTGGCTTCTTGGCAGGCATTGTAGTACGTTTCCAAAAGACAGTAAATTAGTTTGGATTTTTGTGCATACTTTCTTTTCTTTATCGATCAAAAGGTCTACCCGGTCTTGAACCTTGGATCTACCGTAATCCAACCCACGCTTTACCACCAAGCAAAGCCTCAGTGTACAATGATAGGGGCATAAACGGAGCAATTTCAAAGCGGATATCGCAGCAATTGTATCCACTCTACTTTAAATGCAGATAATATGCGGATCGATATTCTGTGTGCCCGATACAATTTAACGTTATTCGTATTTGCTTTGATGTTGTTAAGGATTGGATTCAGATATTTCAAATATCCCGTTATCATGATAAGTTTATGTTAATTCATTAAATTATTACCTATAATACCAAATTCAAAAGAAATATTATCAATTTACAAACAGGAAATATTTGCATATTAATTATATATTACTATGTATTATACATAGACAACACATGCAACTGTTATAAGTTTAAACATATGCAAATAATACATATTAATTAAAAACAAAGCATATGTTAATCGGAGCAGATACCATAATATCCTCATCCGGTCCTCTTAGAAAATGGATATTATGTGGATGTATATTTCACAGAGTCGGATATAAATTATTGCCATCCGTCACATAAATGCGGATCTGAAGCAGATTTGGACATCCTGAATATCCATTGACACCTAGTTATCTCATTACTGAATGCAAATAACTGAGAACATGGTGTTGAAACAGAGTTGGTGTTCTCTGAGAAACTTTTGCTCCTAGTAGGGTAGTTGTTTTGATTCTCAGTAACAATTGCAAGCCGGTAAAATATATTAACCCATTTGTATCGTTTACCTATGTCAGATCTTCCTTGTGCCAAATTTGTGTGGCGTCTTCCATCAGATTATGATTAATTTGTTTGGTGTTTCCTTCCATTAGAAAATTGTGAAACTTTATTAGTGATCATTTGTCTTACATTTTAAAACCAAAGTCACAGCTTCATATATTCCGTTTTTCATGTCGTGAAATCTATATATTTACATTCTTAAGTTCATTCGTAATTCAGTGCGAGAGAGGGGGGGGGGGGGGGGGGAGAGAGAGAGAGATTTTAATACCCATGACTTGATCCCAAAAATCTAATATATGATCATGAGAGCTGTCACTTTCTCTTGTTGTTTTCATCCTAGTTACCATCACAGTATATACATATCGTATTTCTTAAATGTAGATGATAGACACCTGATTCTTTTCTACACCCATGCATAATTTCTGATCCTCTCACATGGTTTTCTAAATCAATGAAAATGATATATAAATTTCTTTTTCTCTCTCTAAGTATCCGCATCTCTATGTCAATTGTGTTTGTGTTGGAAGTAAATAGCTTGCATGTTAAATTTTACTATCTATCATATAAACATATATTAATAAGTAAAACCACGATACCTTATACATCCTTGAGTTTCTGTCTTTATAGTTATTTTTATTCTCTCTTTACAATGTTAGAGTAGTTACTCCTAGTTCAACCAAAATAACATGAAGGGCTAGGTTATTAAGTTAGGTTTTGAAGCTACATTATCTACATGAGCTGCTTGTTAAGTCTGCATGGACTTTATGTGCGTGTGGTTTTCATGCATTTTTAATGAGAGCATGGGGTATAATGATATGGATCAAATTGAGTCAAACTCTTATTTTCTTTTTTATTTTTATTTTATTTTTGGTTTTATACCAGTGCACAGAGTGCACGGAGCAAAAAAAACCCCATAAACAGGATTCAGTTTCCACGCGCAAACGAAAATGAGCAAAAAGTGTGGGTGTGTGCCGGTATCGTTGGGGGTTAAAATGGTAAACCCAAAACCTTGGGGGTTATAAGGGAAAAAGCACATAGAGCAAACATGCAATAAAATGAGTTTGCAGGTTTTTTTGGGTTTTTTGCAAAATGAGATTAGGGGATGACAAACATGTAAATATGTGAGAGTGAGGGCCATGTGGCATGCCACATAGGTCAAAGGTGGGGCCCATTTTTGTCCTAGTCATACATTTAGTGCCACATAGGACAACATCACCAAATACCCCACATATGCTCTTATCCCTCAAAATCTCTCAAACTCTCATCTCTTATCCAATTTCTCTTGATAACATCCCTCTTTTGTATAATTGATAGAATTTGAGTCTTTAGTTATTAGGAGTTTTTATTTATTTTGAGAGGTTTTATTATTTAGGAATTTTAGTCCCACATTGGTTGGGATTAGGAGAGTATTGGATTGTAAACCTATAAAAAGCCTTAGACTATTTTTTATTAATGAATAAATGAATCAATGAGAAAATTTTCCTAAAATCTGAGAAAGGTTTACTCCTTAATGAGAAGCATTGGAACCCTTGGTGAGAAGTCACGAAACTCTAATTTATCAGTTATTTTCCAAATCTTTCATCAAAAAGCCTTAAATGCACCTCGTCCTACATTGAATTTGGCATTAGAGCCGAAAGATCCCGCCTTCATCCCTCTTATTTTCAGATAAAAATCAAAATCAAACAACCACACCCAAACCCAAACCATAACCATAGTGCTCTGCCATCGTGTGGCCTCTGTCGTCACTAATCTCCTCTATTTTAATCGACGTCGTATCCACCTCAAGCTCCACCCTCGTCGACGTGTTCTGCAACCACAATGGCCAGAACTTTAATTTACCACTGCTGGTGTCAAAACACCCCGCCGCCACCTCAACCAACCTTGGTGGACCTCGTCGTCGTCCTATAAGTATTCAGCAGCGATGACAACCTCAACTATACCTGCAACGCAGCCCTCGTTGATGTGAAACCCACGCCATCCAAAGTCTCGTCGAAGTTTATCGGTGCCACCACCAGCAACGGTCGGGACCATTGACCACTTAAAATTCTTCCCATCCTCCAGGCCCTCCAGGCAACGCTTTCTGTACGCATAATCATCGTCTCCGTCAACGAAACGTCGCTGCGCCGTTGCCTTCTGTTACTTTGACGCGTGTCGGCGCCATCGCCGATGGCGATGGGGGAATCGACCTCACCAATCAATCCCCCGACTCCCGAAAGGTACAGTGAGGAGGTGGCGAACTGACGTCGGATTTGCTGAGAATTGACGTCGGCTCTAACGTGCTACAGTACGCGTTGAGCGGATGCACTGTGCCGATCGATGCACCGACAATGTTCATCGACTCGTCCTGAGCTGACTTGGAGCCGCTAGAGTCGGCTCGATCCGAATGAGCCGACACGTCGATCCAAGCCGGCTCAGCTTAGTTGTGTTGACAGGTCAATGGGTCGGTCGAGCTGAGGCCCAATAGTGTGATGTTCCATTTTCAATCGATGTCACGGCTGATTTTTGGTGATTTTCTGTGCAGTTGTGTTATTTTGAAGATTCTAGATTTGTTTGAACTCCAAATTTAGTGACATTCACGCCAGTGGATAATTGTCTCAACCAAATACACGTATCCTTTATACATGAAAATTTTCTAAATTATGGGATGCAATGATGATTACTACGATGATTATTACAAGGGCTATTCTCCTCAAACAAGTTATGATTGGGTTCCAAACATTTACAGCTTTGATGATAGGTATGGATATGATGATTGAGACTCTCTTCTAGAAAATTTCTTCATTCATTTTGATTTTTCAGAAGAAGTGAAATATACATATGCATATCACACATTTAAAGGAGAAGCACTATCCAAGTATAAACAACTTCCAGTTCATCGTCGTTAATGGTCAATATTCAAAATCACTATTCGATCTCATTATTTTTCCAAGCAGCGATATATTCCACTGGCATCTTAGCAATCTTCAAGCTCGAAAGTAGAGCCCGAAAGTAGAGATGTAGTCAAATAAAAAATAATGAGAGCAACAAAAGAATTCTTCAAAGGATCGAACAATATGTGAGGGAATAAAAGAGTAAATTCAAGACAGAGCCCACGAAAGAGGTTGTTCCAACGCCTGAGGCAGTGTGTGAGCTTGAACATGAGCTGAAGTCGATACTGACCAAGAGATTGAGACACAGTTTGAGCATGAGCCCGAGATAGAGTCCGAGCCTGAGCCAGCATTGGAGTTGGAGCAAGAGCAAGAGCAAGAGACTGAGACCGAGCCCGAGCTTGATCCAATAACGCATTCCGAGCCAAAGCCTTATCTAGATTCATCTGTTGAATGTATACTACTGAAAGAATCACCACTGAATCTGATTGAGCATATCGAGTTTGTTATCACAGATCCACCTCATCTTACCAACAAACATGTTCTACAAGTTTTTCTATCTTTTATGAAATGAAAAAGATTTTCAAGAAACGTTCACATGCAGATTCACATCTTATTACATATCAAAGTTTGTGGACACATCTTTTCTAATTGCAAGGGACTGTTAATTTCGGCTCGGTTGTGTTACTCTTATCGTCATTCAACGGTGGTGAGGTTCTTAAGCCGGGGAGAATGATAGGGATCAATTGAGTCCAACTCTTAGTTTTTTATTTTTTTATTTTCTTTTCATTTACAATAAAATAAAACTAGATTTTCCAAAAAAGGAAGTAGCAAGTAACAAGAAAAAAAAGTAGAAACTGTAAAATTCTAGAGGAATGCTAATGCGTCTACTCCAAGCATCAAAATTTAGTGAGAACGAAAGCGGTAGAGTCAAGCTCATCCCTTAGTGCTCAGATTCAATTCGAGTATCGTGATGATACTCATGTGCGATTGTTGAGAAGATGTCTTGATAGACTTGAATTTCAGACTTTGAGTATGCATCAGGAGATATGTTATCTCTTTCAAAACTGACCATTCAGAAGGCTGGCTTGGCTGGTTTTGTTAGAACTTAAGTTCATTTAATAAGTCAGACCAGCGAATATGTGCGCATCATGGATATACTTGATAGCACAAGCAGCTTTAAAGACAAGGTGTAAGCTTTGACGCATTGAGTAGTGTCCAACTCGGTTGACATACCTATGTTGAGTGTTGTGTACCAGCTTGTTCATTCCATATAGATCCGTGAAAAACGTTAGATCCTCCACCAACAGCAGAATAATTCGGAGAGCGGTCTCATAAAGGGCAAGTGCCCTTCTAGAATTGGGAATACTTCGCCATCAGAACAGTTTGCCTAAACCAAACTGAATATTCGTTTAAGCGAAGAGCGACTGTCAAAGTGTTATTAACTTTAATTTTGTTCACATCTATATTAGGAGAGACGTTTACAAAATCCATGTGTGTGGCAGCATCTTGCCACATCTTGAGAGTTCCAGCACAAGAAAGACCGGCTCCAGGTGAAGATAGGTCTATAGTTCCGTTTGTGTCGTAGGCACATACTTGCCCAAAGAGGGACATCTTGAAGAAGAGGCTCCGCAGTACGAGAAGTCTGAGTTTCCTGTTGAGAACATTGATTTATGAGACTTTGCATTACCAGGAGAGGTTTTATCTTTCTCGTTGTTTATTTTATTTTAGTTGTTTTTAGTTAAGCGATGTAGTTTCTTTTCCTACCTAAACAATATAATTCTTTTTCAAGGTTGAAATAAAATGAGTATTCCCTTTCTTTTATCAATATTTCATGTTTATTACTATATTGACGTCAATGGTATCTGTACGACCTACAAAATTATTGTGAGTGTGACGACGCCCGTGTCTGGGACGTTATAGCACATGCTTGCCCAAAGAGCATAGTTAAATATCTTGGTCCATCAACATCATTTTGGAATGTGATCTCATTAGTGTTAGGCCTAGCGGTGGCGGCACAAATAGATTAAAATAGAGAGACGAAGATTCTTACGTTAGGAAGGTGTGTAGCAAAGTTGGCCCCACATCGGTACCTGCTTTCTCTAGACCATTCGAGATTTGATGGTAATGCAGGTATGCCGTTTCCAAATCTACCAAAGGCGAAGGGCCAACAACAGGCAATGTTCTTAAATGCGGACACCATGAGTCATGGTACCCAAAGCAATTCAAAAGAGTATTAGGCACATAATTCCTTTAAGAGAAAGGAAATTTTTGAGCCATGCATAAAAGTTTTAGCAGCGTAATTTCCTGAGCCATGCATAAAAGTTTTAGCAGCGTCCATGGCTCTCATTGTTTGCACATAGAGAAGCATAAACACATAAATTTGAGAGTAAGAAGGGACACAGACCATACAATTGTCGGTCCATCTTTTCGTAGAAGCCATAAAAAATCCATATAGTTGAGATAATATAGGAGGGACACGAAGCATAGAGTGAATGACAAAATAGAAGGATATATAACCTTCGTGAGTGGGAAGTTGACAACTGACAACTCTTCAACTCTTCTTTAGATATCAGTCTCGATAGTCTCATTGGTCGGGTGATGTATGTGAGCAGTCATTCTATGAGCCTCAAAGTGAGGGCGGCAAGTGGCGACGACTTCTCAGTCAATTCTTGCTTCTTGGTCGTGCTTAGCGACTAAGTTTCTTACAAGGTCAATGACACATATGGGTCCTACATGGTTTGGAGGAGGGGGTATGCCAGGAGCAATGTTTTGGAGAACATGGTTGTTATCATTGTCAGCTATTATGAAATCAATTGTGATGTTTCTAAGGGGCAAGAATCGAAAAGCTTGGAAAACCCTAGTTTGAATTTTCCAAGCTTTCCGATTCTTTTTCGCTTAGAAAAATCATAATAGCTGACAACAACCCTGTTCTCCAAAACATTGCTCCTGGCATACCTCCTCCAAACCATGTAGGACCCATAGGCGTCGTCGACCCTGTAAGAAACTTAGTCACTGAGCACAACTAAGAAGCAAGAATTGACCAAAAAGTCGTTGCCGCTTGCCTTCCTTGCTTTGAGGCTTGTAGAATGAAGCTTTCCGATTCTTTTCCCTTAAAAATGACAATTTCTTTCATAATGACCGACCACAACTCTGTTCTCCAAAACACTATTCCTAGCGTACCTCATCCAAACCCTTTAGGACCCATAGGTGTCCTTGACACTGTAAGGAACTTAGTCGCTCAGCGCGACCAAGAAGCAAGAATTGACCGAGAAGTTGTCGTCGCTCACTGCGCTTGCTTTGAGGCTCATAGAATGACTGCTCCCACTTGCTGCCCAAGCAACGAGACTATCGAGACTGATATCTTCAGAACAGTTGTCAACTTTCCACTTACGAAGGTTATTTATCTGTCTTTTTGTCATTTACTACATGCTTCGTATCTCTCCTATACTATCTCAATTATTTGGATTTTCTGATGGTTTCTACTAAAAGGACCGACAATTACATATGCTGGGTGCCGCCTTACTCTCAAATTCATGTCTTTATATGTCTCTACGTGCAAACAATGAGAGCCATAGACGCTGCTCGAGCTCTTATGTCTGGCTCAAAAATTTTCATTCTCCTAAAGGAATTGTTTCTAGTACCTTCTTGAATTGTTTTGGGTACCAGTACCTCTGATGTCCGCATTTAAGAATATTACCTACTTTTGGTCCTCCGTCTCTGGCAGATTTGGAAATGTCACACCTACATTACCATCAAATCTCGAATGGTCTAAAAAACATGTACCGATTTAGGATCAACTTTGCTACACACTTCCATAACATAAGTATCATCATCTGTTGACTTCGATCTATTTGTCGCTACTGTTAGAGCTAACACTAATGAGATTCTATTCCAAAATGATTTTGGACTAATATTTTTAGCTACACTTTTTGGGCAAGCCTGTACCTACGACACACAAAAGTGTAACACTGGCTTCACTGGAGCCAGTCTTGCTTAGGCTGGAACTCGCAAGATGTAGCAAGACATTACCCCACGTGGATTTTGTAAACATCACTCCTAATATGTATATGGACGAGATCAAGGTTAATAACACTTGGACCGTCGCTCTTCGCTTAGACGAAGATTAAGTTTGATTTGGTCACATTACCGTTACGATGACGAAGTATTGCCAATTTTGGAAGGGATCTTGTCCTTTATCAGACTTCTCTTCCAACTGTCTATTACTGGTGCCATACGCTGCATCTCAACTAGAGGATCTAACGTTTTCTACGGACGTCTATGGAATGAACAAGCTGATACACACAACACTAAATATGGGCATGTTAACTGAGTTGGATACTACTTAACATGTCAAAGTTTACACCTTATCTTCAAGGATATGTGTGCTATTGAGGATATACTTGATGCACACTTTCACTGGTCTGACTTAGCAGATGAACTTAAGTTCAAACGAATCCAGCCAAGCGAACCTTCTGCATGGTCAGTTTTGAAACATCTATCCTGATGCATACTCAAAGACTGGGATTCAAGGCTACCAAGGCATCTTCTCAACAATCGCTCATGAGTATCATCATGATACTCAAATTGAACCTGATCAACAATGATTGTGCTCGACCCAGTCGCCTTCTTTCTAACTTTTGACGACCAAAGTAGACGCAATAGCTTTCCTATGGAATTTTACTGTTTCTACTTTTGTTTTCTTGTTACTGTTTCTACTTTTGTTTTCTTGTTACTTGCTATGTCCTTTTTCTCTTGGGAAATCTAGTTTTCCTTTATTGTAACAAATGAAATAGAAATATGAAAAAAATAAAATAAAATTAAGAGTTGGACTTAATTTGATCCATATCAATCGTTCCGGCTTAAGAACGAACTGTCTATTACTGGTGCCATACGCTACACTCAACTAGAGGATCTAACGTTTTCTACAGACTCTATGGAATGAACAAGCTGATACACACAACACTAAATATGGGCATGTTAACTGAGTTGGACACTACTTAATATGTCAAAGTTTACATCTTATCTTCAAGGATGCGTGTGCTATCGAGGATATACTTGATGCGCACTTTCGCTGGTCTGACTTAGCAGATGAACTTACGTTCAAACGAATCCAGCCAAGCCAACCTTCTGCATGGTCAGTTTTGAAACATATATCCTGATGCATACTCAAAGATTGGGATTCAAGGCTACCAAGGCATCTTCTCAAAAATCGCTCATGAGTATCATCATGATACTCAAATTGAACCTGATCACCAATGATTGTGGTCGACCCTGTCGCATTCTTTCTAACTTTTGACGACCAGAGTAGACGCAATAGCTTTCCTCTGGAATTTTACTGTTTCTACTATTGTTTTCTTGTTACTTGTTATGTCCTTTTTCTCTTGGGAAATCTAGTTTTCCTTTATTGTAACAAATGAAATAGAAATATGAAAAAAAAATTGTTGCTCTGACGTATCTCTTCATCTGACCACATCTCTACTTTCAGGCTTGAAGATTGCTTGCATGCAGGTGGAATATTTCGATGCTTGAAAAAAATAGCAAGATTAAGAGTGATTTTGAATACTGACCATCGATGACAATAAATTGAAAGTTGTCTATACTCTATACCAAGATAGCGCTTCTCCTTTGTACGTGTGATTTGCATATGTATATATCACTTCTTTTGAAAAAAATCAAAATGGTAGAAGAAATATTTTCCAATCATTATATCTATTCTTATCATCAAAGCCATAATAGTTTGGGACCCGATCATAACTTATTTGAGGAGAAAGTCTTTTGTAGTAATCTTCATAGTATCCCATAATTTAGAACAGATTTTCTAGTAAAGAAGATACTTATGCGTGCTTGGTTCAGTCAGCTATCCACTGGCACGAACGGCATTGAATATGGACTTCAAAATTTTAAAATAACAGGATTGCATAGAAAATCATTGAAAATCACCTGAAAAATTGATGGAAAATGAAATGGCTCACTGTTGAGACATGGCTCAACCAAGCCGTTGACTCGGTCAACACATCTTGGTTGAGCTGGTTTAGGTCGGCGCGTCAACTCGAGCCAGCTCTGGCAGCTCGGGTCGGCTCGGGGCGAGTCAATGAACAGTGTCGGTACATCGGTTGGCTCGACCCGTCTTCGGGGTCGGCTTGATCAAGCCGACATTGCAACATGTCAGAGTTGGATTGTGATTTAAGCCTAAAGGGGCTGAATAGGCTTATATAAATTTACGCGAATATAAAAATAGTAGTCTTCTCAGTCACAACCACAAAGCAAATACATGCAGATAAAATAATGTGGAAGCAAACACAGCGTGCATACAGTATTTACCTTGGTTCGGTCGCACCAACGACCTACTCCAGCCCCAAAGTAATCACTAGATAATAATGTCAAGATACAAAACACGGAATTTCGTGCCCAACACTCAGCTCACCAAGTCTGTACCTCATTCCTCAAAGTGTCGAACACTACTATTCTAGCAAATACTTTCTCTTGACTTGCCTCAACAAATCAAGACCCCAAAAAGAACCCCAATAACGAAAATATAAAATTCAGAGAATCTAAAGCACTAATCTAAAGCACTTCGATCACAAATAATAATAGTAAACAGAGTTTAGACTGCTCAGTTTGTGATGAATGAATAGTCCTTGTCGTTGTGCTCATCGTCAGCTTCGCGCTGGCGCAAACGGTGCTTCAATCCGATGCCTGGATCAAAAGTTATGGCTCTCCAAAGTTGGCTGCACAAATCTGTAATTTGAACTGTCTGCGCAAATTTGTAATTTCAGAATTCTAAACTGGCTTTTCTACAATCTTTCAGCTATAATAACTTCTTACCCTATCAAGCTATTCATGGGTCCAATAGGGTGTAGTCTAGCTTCTCTGTTGTAGCAACATAGGTCAGTTTTTCTTTTGTACTTGTTGCATGCTCATAGGCCTTGCTTGGGTCAATATTAGCTTTGGTTGTCTTCATGTCACGGAATGTGCTTGATGTATAACTTGTGCTTCTGCCCTATGCTATGCCTGTAGGACTGCCGCTTGCCCTTTCTTGTCGTGCTCAAAGGGGTACCAAGCCCATGGGATTGCAGCTTCTCTCCTTGGCTTGCTTGAGGATTTTTTGCTTGAGTTGAGAGGAGGAGGGATAGCCAAGTTGCTTTGCTTGTGGAATTGAGTTCTTCCAGCTAGGTAGCTTGCTGGATTCTACCTTCTTTGTTTATCATCCCTTGCATGGCTTGTAGAAGGATGTAGCTTGGGAGTTCTCCTGCATAGCTTGTTTCTTTGCCTTGATGCTTGACTTGTAGAAGGATGTAGCAAGGCCTTGACTTGAATGCTTGAGAGGATCTTGGGCTTTGAAGTTGACCAATGGAGGCTTGCGGCAAGGGCTTTAGCTTATTTGAAGATGATGATGACTTGGAGATCTTGTATGCTTTGATGCTTGACGCTTGATGAAGTTTGCTTGAGGATGGCCTTGGCTTTGGATGTCGAAGGAGTTGCTCGGCCAAGATGATGGAGGGATTCCTTAGGGCCGGCTCTACTTCTTGTGGGTCAGCGTTTCCTTTATGAGCTAGGAGATATATATATTTATATGTTAAAACACACCTGTTTTTGAATTTTAGGGCTGACTAGGACACAATAAAGAGTGGCTAGGATTTGTTCACGAATAATGAACGGTAGAGAAGAGATTTGAGAAAGTTTTGGGGTAATCAATTTGGTTTGAAAACTCAAAATTTTGAAATTTTTATGGAAAACGTAACATAAAGTCTTGATTGGTTGGAGAGCCGAAGTGGGTGGGTCTGAGGGGGCATTGAGTTTTGATTGTGAAAAGGCAAATGACAGGCTAAGCTCGCCAATTGTTTTCGTTGCTGTAAATCAAAAGGTGCTTTCATTTTGGTTCATAGCCCCTCGCCTACTACTAATTTCTTTTAATAAACTAAAAGCATTAAGAAGTACTCATGTGTAAAATAATATTTTCGATAATAAATTAAGTGTGAGCAATTGGTTGTGGGTGTTTCTGTGGGTGGGTGGTTTGCGATTTTGGTGAAGACAAATAGAACAATGGCAACTAAAATCAACCTTAGTTTTTGGCTTGGTTTCATAAAATTGTGTTTTAAAACAAAAAACAAAATTGCATTGCACTTTTGAAGTTTCAAAAAATTACATACGATCAGCTATTTAATAGTTCTGTAAAACAACAAACTAGCGTTAAAAATCACATTCACCGAAGGCGCCCATGTCGAAGCTAAATTTTTGGATGTGGAAATAATTTTTGGGCAGAACAAAGATTTTGAGGGGATATCTTAAATGAACCGTGCTCGAGGGCACAGGTCCACGCCGAAGGCAAATTTTTGTTCGTTTAAATTTTGGAGGTAGAAATAATTTTTTGGTAGAACAAAGATTTTGAGGGGATATCTTAAATGAATCGCGCCGAAGGCGCCCACGCTGAATTTTTTATGCTAATTTGTTATTCCGCGTCGAATGCGCCCGCGCAACATTGTTGTTCGACGTCGAATTTGTTGTTCTGCGCCTACGCCGAATTTGTTGTTATGTGTTGAAGGCGTCTGCGCCGAATTTGTTGTTTTGCACCGAATGCACCCACACCTAAGGCGCCCGTGTCGCTAAATATTTTTATGCTAATTTGTTATTTTTTTAAATTTTGGCTGTGGAAATAATTTTTTGGGGAACAAAGATTTCGCAGGGGAAAAATCTTAAATGAACCGTGCCCGCGGGCACGGGTTATGACTAGTGTATATATATATATACAACTTGGACCATGAATTATAATTCAATCAAAACTCCTTTGCTCTCATCTTAGAGATAGACCTCACTTTTAAATTGATTGGACTTTGATTCTCCTAGATCCACTAGAACTCTTTCAAAATTGACGACCAAACAATTTATCTCCTTGGTGCAATGAACTTGATCAATCCATAAATAATTTGAACCAATTATCTTCACACATTATCCTCTCCTTAAAATCAACTTGAACTAATTATCTTATCCTTATCTCTGACTTTCTAGGCCCAAATTGATCTTATCTCTTTTCCTTTGACTTGCTAGAAAATGTTTGACCACTCAAATATTGCAAGTTTGTTTCTTAGTCCATATTCACAAGTTTGCTACTAGGAACTTATTCTCACAATTTACAACTTTGCCAATATTGTTCTCCTTGGTCATTTGCATCTGAAAATACTTAACAAATACATCACAATATTTATGAAGATTTGTTATTATCAAACAAGAAATCATAAATCGGTGTATCCAACAGTCAGTGCCGACGTCGATTTTCAGCGAATCCGACGGCGGTTCGTCGACTCCTTCTCACTGTAGATTCACCGGGAGTCGAGGGATTGGTTGGTGTGGTCGGTTTCCCCAGCTGCCGCCGGCGATGGCGTTGGCAAGCATCGAAGTAATTGATGACGACGATGCACCACCGTTTCGTTGACAGAGGCGGCCTTTGTGCGTACAATAAGCCTCACATAGAGGGTGGGAAGAATTTTCGATGAACCCGTTCGTCACCAGTGGCGGTGCCAACGAAACTTCGAGACTTTGAATGGCGGCGTAGGGTTTCTCGTCGACGGGGGCTGTGGTGCAGGGTATAGTTGAGGTTGCCATCGCTGTTGGAGACTTCTGGGGTGACAGCGAGGGCCATCGAGGCTGATTAACGAGGAGGAGGCGGGGTGTTTTGGCAGCAACAACGGTAAATTAAAGTTCGGTGACAATGGTTGCGGAACACGTCGACGAGGATGGAGGTTGAGGTGGATACGATGTCGGTTACGACAGAGGAGGAGATTTGGTGAAGGAACACAATGGATTTGTGGAAGATTTTGTGGAAAAATAGATAATTAGGGTTTCTTGGCTTCTCATTAAGGGTACCGATACTTCGCACCAAGGAGGGGGACTTTTCTCATGTTTGGAATTTTTTTCCATTTATATATTCATTCATTGATTAAAAAGTAAAACAGTCTAATGTCTTATATAGGCTTACAGCCTTTCATAATTCCATCCGACTTAAAACTCCAAAATAATTAAAACTCTAAAAAATAAATAAAAGAATCATAATAATTAAAAGACTCAAACTCTATATATATATAAACTAAAACATAAAAATAAAAATAAAATATAAAATAAAATTAAGAGTTGGACTCAATTTGATCCATATCATTCTCCCCGGCTTGAGAACTTTATGATGTGTCTATGGGAGTTTCGGCCAAATAGGGGCATTTTTGTAATTTCAGAAATTATTGGGTGGTTTTCGTAAAAATATCAAATCTGTAAATTTCCTTTATTTATAGCCTAGGGCCGGTATGGGGAGGGCATGCTTCATTTGTTGAAGAAAATCCCTTAGTCAATTTGTCCACGGACAATTAGTTGGAGATCTTAGTCTTTGATCTCGAATCGAAAGCTAGGAGAAAGGCCTCTTCTCGAGTCGATGCTAGTTATCTTTGTATTTTCAGTTTCTACATCACTAAAACCCCCTCTTTTCTTCCCCAAATCTCTTCCTTACCCATAGAAATCCATCCTTTCCCATAAAAATCCCATCTGTCACCCCAAAAACCGAAAAAATCACATTTTATCCCAAATCCAGATCTGAAACGTATCAGAGCTCGTCGATCCATGGCGATTACGAGATCCAAATAAAATCAACGCATTAGAGGAGAAGTTTGACGGCGCAATCCAAGAACTCACAAAGATGGAAGAACAAAAGGCCGAGACGGATTGGAAGCTCGCGTTATTCATAGAATCTCTCGAGGCGATCCACTAGAAATTGGACTCCAATCAAGCGGCAACCCTAGATCCGGAGTAAAAGGTGAGATCTTTGGCGAATGAGAAGGAGAAAGTTGACCCTTTTCGCGAAGGACTTCTCTCGGATGCAGATCAGGTGACAAACAACGAGTATCTCGAGTTCAACGAAGATAAGGATGTGTGTCATAGGATCTACGACGTCTGGGGAAGCGAGGGAGACGTCGAAACACATCGGCGACATCCCTGGGGTTTCGGCTGGCCCCGGCAGCCAGCCATGCCAGCCACGCCCCCCGGCGAGTCGCCAGGAGCCGCGGGAGGCCCTGGAGGCCCATTGAGCCTTAGTGAGTTTGCCAGGTCCCGCAGGGCACCCTTGCGAACCGCCAGGGCCCCTCGGGAGCCTTGGCGGCCTGCCTGGGGCTCCGGCGAACCGCTAGGGCCATCTTGGGCACCTGGCGGCCCGCCAGGGCCTAGGCCCTTGCACCCGGGCTGCCAAGCCCAGATTGGACCCCCGACGGCCCCTCGGAGAGGTTTCAGGCAGCGTGGAGGCTTCGTCGATGAGTTTGAGGGTCCCCAGGATGAGTTCGGCACTGATTGCTATGGAGGTGGGCCCCTAGGACGTGAGGCAGAGTTTGAGGACTATGCCAGATACCACGAGGATAACCGGGTGTATTTCGGGGAGGGAGGAGCTGAATGAGGAGGAGACGCGTGGAACGGAAGAGGTGGAGGCCTTGTTGGGGGCCATAGATATGATGTACCCCCACCACCACCATATCGACGACATGATTACCAGCAGGGAAGATGAGCTCAAGGAGGGTTTCTTGCGGAGAACCGTGTCATGAAGCCGAAGATGCCCGCTTCGAGGAAAAGGACCCAGATTCGTGGATATACGTAGTTGAGAGATACTTCGAGATATCGATGGTTCATGAGGAGGATTGGCTTAGGGTAGCGGTAGTCTGTCTGGAAGAGGAAGCGTTGTCGTGGTATCGATGGACACAACAAGACCGGCCTTTCAGCACTTGGGAGGAGTTCACGACGCTATTGCTAGAGCGATTCGGCGAGTTATAAGCGGGCAATGTATTTGAGAGGTTGTATGCTCTAAGCCAAGATGTGACCATAAGGGACTATGTCAATAAGTTCGAGATGCTAGCTAGTCGGATCCGTGCGGTATCAGGAGAGTCACTGGAAGGATGCTTCATGAAGGGGTTGAAACCCACCATCAGATCAGAGCCGAGGATCCAGAGATCGACGAACATGCGAGGGTGCATGAGTCTGGCGAGGATGGTGGAGGACAGACTGGATTAGGAGAGGAAGTCCTGCGGGGCTTGGGGATGATCTTCTTTCAAAGAACGGTAGACTGGAGGGGGATATAAGGCGCCCACAGCCACAGGAGGAGTATCAGTTAGCACGGAGAAGGCAGTATAGCCACGACCTGGGGGGCATATACGGCAGATGACAGAGGCTGAGATCCGTGATAAGTGTGCCAATGGTCTATGCTTCAAGTGCGACGGGAAGTTCTCTCCATGGCATCGATGCGGTGACCACACTTTACAGATTTTGATCGTGAACGATGGGGTTGAGAAGAACGTGGTAATGCTGGAAGCTGGCGAGGAGGATCAGGAGCACCTGCACTTGGAATAACCCATCTGCACACTTCACGCACCACCTTGGGGACAAGGTGGTTCTTCGGGGGCAGAGTAATGATGCGTCTCTGGGAGTTTCGGCCCAATATGGACATTTTTGTATTTTCAGGAATATTGGGGTGTTTTCGTAAATTTATTAAATCTGTAATTTTCCTTATTTATAGCCTAGGGCCGGCTATGGGGAGGGCATGCTTGAATTGTTGAAGAAAATCCCTTAGTCAATTTGTCCACAGACAATTAGTTGGAGATCTTAGGCTTTGATTTCGAATCGAAAGCCAGAAGAAATGCCTCTTCCCGAATCGAGGCTAGCTATCTTTGTATTGTCAGCTTCTACATCAATAAAAACCTCTCTTTTCTTCACCAAATCTCTTCCCTACACATAAAAATCTCCTTTCCTATAAAATTCCCATCTTTCACCCCAAAACCCCATAAAAATCACATTTTTATTCCAAATCTAGATATGAAACGTATCACTTTACCTGATGAATGACGATAAGAGTAACACAATTGGGCCGAAATCAAGAGTACTTTGCAATTAGATGAGATGTAGAACACGAAATGAACAACAAGAGTACAAGAGTAACACAGCTGGGCCAATTGAGTCCAACTCTTATTTTTATTTGTATCGTTATTTTAATTTGGATTTATATATTTAAAGAGTTTGAGTCTTTTAGTTATTAGAAGTCTTTTATTTATTTTGAGTTTTAATTATTTTGGAGTTTTAGTTTCACATTGGTTGGGATTAGGAGAGTATTGGATTGTAAGCCTATAAATACCCTTAGAATGTTTTATTTTTAATGAATTAATGAATTAATAAGAAAATATTCCCAAAATATGAGAAAGGTCTAATTCCTTGGTGAGAAGCCTTAGAACCCTTGGTGAGACGCCAAGGAACCTTAATTTATCAGTTCTTTCCCAAATCTTCCATAAAAAATCCCCAAATCCACCTCGTCCTATATCATAGAATTAGGTCGTAGTTTTTGTAGATGTCTTTCAGATCTTGTGTTGAGTCCGACATGCTATCAAACATGCTTAATATGAAATAATGTTAAAGAGGTGGAATTAATATGCCTCCGCACAGTTTCTTGCCGTGCAAAGGATGTGTGGACACCCCGGCCCTTGTGTCCGCCCCTGGAGCGCCGTTGAGTGGCGATTGGAGCTTGGAGCCATGTCCATGGAGGTGTCAAGCACAAAAACAGAGAAGAATATGGAAAATGTGCAGAAGAATAAAAGAAAGAAAGAGTGCAAAGATGGGAAGAAGAATGCATGAGAGAATTAGAGAGGAACGATGGAACTCAAAGAAGAGTCAATTTCATTCAAATTTCAGATGGATCTTCTTCTTACAAGCATTCTCCTTTTATACATTTCTCCCAACTAAAATCAGTTGCAACAACTTCGACAGCCTTCCTTCCACAATCAGTTACAACAGTTAGAACAGTTGCAACAGCATTCGGTTGGTTGTCCTGCGCCTGCTTGTTGAATTCGGTTGAATGCTGTTGGTTGGATATGGGAACTCCTCCTCCTCATCCTCCGATCGGTGACCAAGGTTCGGATCGACTAGGTCTTAAACAGGATGTTCGTGGGTGTCATTTGTATTTGTAATGCCAGAACCTTTTGTGACTGCATTTCTGGCAGGATAGGCTTCATAAATGGTAAAAGAAAAATGACCTACAAAAAATCGTTTCATGTGTAGTCAAACATGATCTTGGAAAAAAAATGGGTTTGCATGTAAAATTCTACTAAAATAAAACAATTTTTTTGGCACATGCATAGCATGTGCTGAAGGTCTAGTGACTCCTAAGTAAAACCATGATAGGCGGTTTGCAGAACGTGGGCTAGGCGAGTGACCAGTGATGTCCTGTTGTAATAGAAGGTACGGTTCTCATCAATCATCATTATCATGGAACAAGAGATTCAATCATCATTATCATGGAACAAGAGATTCTATTATGGCGTTTACCGAACTTTCCCCCGCTCCACCAGCATCTTTAATTGAAGAAGGATTTCATAGCACATAAGCACGATCAAACATAAAATGTTCTTAGATTTGCATACCTTCTCTTCTACCTGCGGTATCACTGTTACATATTTTATTCTCAACAAGATTTGTCTGGGCAGTCTCATCGTAGAAAGTTAAAATTTTTGCTGTTAAACTAATCAGATATTATCAATTTGCATTTTAGTAGTTTTTTTATGTATCTATGTTATATATTACGCACACAATTCTATGTTGTATAATTTTTTAAATTTATTTATATATTTTATTATTTTGAATGACAAGCTAATGTGACACAGGGTTTTAGCTTAGTTACCATGCATCACAAGGACAAGATGTTTCTTGTTGCTTTTGGAGGAAATAAAAAAGAGCCATCAAATCAGGTTGAGCAAGCGTTTCCCCACAATTATTGACAATACTATTTAATGATCCATGCAGTTCAGTAGCTTTATCCATCAAAATGCCTGGCTTTTGTTGCAGATTGAAATATTGGTAATGATCAAGAATGAGCATGCAACCAGCTGGAGATCTGCACCAGATGCAGATCCATTAGAATGCGAAGATTGCCCTAGAAGCACAAAAGATTTTTCTTCCCATCTTAACGGTCCTTCCCCACGTTCCGTAGACTCAGTTGCGAGGAATTGTCTTTCATCTGCTGTGGAACATCATGTCTCTGGGAGGAAATCTCTGTCAGACTCTTCCTCTGACCCAAATCCTCTACCCGGCGGTTCTTCACTTCGCAAACATAACGAGGAAGATTGCAGTTTGGTTCTCAAGATGCAGAAACCCACCGAGGATGTCAAGTTTAAGGAAAGTGATGATTTTCCAAAAAGAAATAATTCTTTAGCCCAGGTGAGTGCTGCGAGCACCCTAATATTAGCTATAGAATGTAGTAATAATCAGCAGTAATCTTTCTATGAATTGAGTTCCATGATCAATATAAGAATATTTTGATCAAGGTTATTGGCAAGGAATTGTAGACACACAGACATACAATAAAACAAACACAGACAGCAAATCCTTCCCCATTGGGATATGGGGATATGTTAACTATGTAATGTGTGGATGTGTACATTACACAGCAATTCTTGTAACAATTAGGACATTGTTTACTACGAGTAAAAAATCCTAACGATTTAATAAACGATTCAAATATTTCGTTACTTGTGGTTTCACTCGTAGCTTGTGGATTCTCCTTTTGCAAGTAAATGTGTAATACATCTCTGAAATGTAATCAAATTTTTTAATGTTTCACGATGACAATGTAGCTATTCATGGAGATCTCCACAATGAAAAAGTTGGGTTCAACTCGGTCCAGATTACTTATATACGTAGAATTGAATTATCTATGGTTAATCTATTTTAAGGGATGAACTGTTGTAGTGTCATGTGTGGATATATTTTGCTCTCATCTTGACGGCCTACGCTTGATCTGTAAGGCATCAGGAACTATTCAGACAAGTCTTTGATATCAGCGTTTGTTGTCCAATTAGAACAAGTCATATTCATACGCTTTTTTCTTTAAAACTGTACATGTTAGGAATTGCAGCCACTTTTTGTGGGCGAACGTGCATGTCAATTTATCATATTTCATACATATTTTCAACCCTCATTAAGATTTCTATCTTTATAGTTCTTCAATATTCCATCTGATCACGCACTTCATCTCTTCAACTAAACTGATCACTTAGGTAATGGAGCAGAGGGGCAGCAAGCAAGAAACAACTGTTCATATGGATATTGCTGGAATTTTTTCCAGCACCGAAGATAACGTTCCTACGATGGACTTGGAAAGCTCTACTTTTCCTCAAAAGCGTGGGAATAGTTCTCTTGCATCAGAAGCGGACCACATTGTACTCTTAGAAACCGAAGGCAGGCCAGCAAATCAAGCAAACTCCTCCAATATGTATCAGTTATATGAAACAAAGATAGCCACCTTGACAATGAAAAATTCATCGCTGATAGGGGAATTGACAGCCGCATTGGCTAATCAAGATGCAGCCGAGAAGAATCTGTCTTCCGTTGTTAAAAGCAAGCAGGATATTGAGAGGAAACTTACTGACACAACGAAGGAGGCGGATCTTCTGAGGGAGAAGCTGGCGGGCTTGGAGTTGGCACAAGAAGAGGCCAACAGTCTCTCAAATATCGTGCATTCTGACAATGTGCGCCTCGAGCATGATGTGGCATTCCTTAAGGCGGTTCTGGATGACACCCAAAAGGTTATCGTTAACCCCCTTTTCATGCATATTTCCTTTTGCAAGTGTCGTCGTGCATGGGTAAAGCCTCCTGCAGTGACCAAGTGGTCTTGGTTTTAGATCCTTCATGCATTAGCTGCATGAAACTCTATACTTTCTACAACATTGATGTACTTTGTTAACTGCACAAATTTTCTCGGGCAGCTCAAGTATCTGTTATTATCACGCAGGAGTTGCATTCTACTAGGGGTGTCCTAGCAGGGGAAAGGGCAAGAGCATTTCAGTTGCAGGTATGTAGCTTTGCTCGTTTGATTGGTTAGCGCTAGCGCCCCTTATTATTTTTCACGGCAATTTATACGTGTTGTTCGTATGAAAATTTGCAGGTTGAAGTCTTCCATCTCAAGCAAAGATTGCAATCCTTGGAGAACAGAGCGCCAACCCCCAGAAAACCTTACAACTTGTAAAAAAAAAGTTGCAAGCTTTCAATGGACATGTATGTGGCACTGCATCCTACTTAAGTTATAGGTTGTAACAATGGAAGTTTGCACTGATCATTTGAACGTTTTTATCAATTTTGTCGAAGGTGCAGTTGTATTATTTTGTGGAGTCCTCTTGCTGTTTACCTAGTTGCAACATGCGCCAGCTATTAATAATGCAAGTATGGTTCTATATTTGCTGACTACTCGTATGCCCCTTTGTTATAGACAACATATCCTTTTTTACTGGTAAGGATAAGAAATTTTCTTTCCACATCATCCACATACACACGTGTATCCTTTAACTTCAATGGGAGTGAATATGGGTATATAAACGTATAATGCGAATAATGCTGATGACAGTAAGTTGTTTGATATGTTTGGAGACAAGGTTGATTTCATCTGAATCATCATTAATATTAGATTAAAAACGATCTTCATTTTCAGAGGAAATATTCTGCCATCATTCTTCAAAAATAATTTCATGAACAAGCGGGGTTGCAAGAAACAGCTTCCTAGGATTGGACCAAGCCCAAACAGTTTAGTCTTTGCAACCTATAGCAGATCGGCGTCTTCCTGGTCACCATCAGCATCGTCAACTTCATTTTCATCTTCATCATCTGCTGCATCTGGATCCATTCCCTGTACCGCGTTGTAAGCATTTACATAAAAAAACGTCAATGAGGCGAAAACACCAAACAGTTGTTTTGGTTGAGGGCATGTACATAAATAAAAACACACCTTCATCTGTTTCTCCAAGCGATCTAAACCTTTTTTGGCAGCTTCATTTTGCGGGTTTATTCTGAAAAGCAATCACGACGAGCAAACAAGAATTTGTTCTAGGTTACACAGAATCTACGAAGAAGCCAAAAGGACATAGGTTTGGCAGGAAGTCTGGTGATTTTGTTGCTACGTTTTGATGCAAGAGTCGTGTAATGTTACAGTTTACTTCTTTTTCATATTGAGTGGATACTGATGAACCATTGGGACAATCTTCAAATAGAACTAGGAGCACTGTGGTTCCCCCTCACAGATTTGAGCCGTTCTGGATAATTGGTGTAATGTTGGGAGTTCATAAACAACTGAACTATAGCATGATTGCGTTTACCATATTTGTATGGACGTTCATCTGTGGTTAGTGAAAACTCAGCAAACATACCTTAATGCAGCTTGATAGTGCGATAACGCCTCAGACAGCATGTTTGTTGCTGCAAACACTTGAGCCAATTTGATGTGGAGAGAGTCATCAGCCCAATCTTTCAGATACCTCTCAAGTAGAGAAACAGCATCTTTATTTCGTCCCTCGACAACATGCAGCTCAGCCAAGGCCAAGGCAGCTCCAAGAAAACCAGGTTCTAGACGAAGGGCAGATTCATAGAACTTCCTTGCCTATATAATGCAATTCAGTTCAGCACCAAACAAGTCGTAACCAATAGGAACCGTGTTCAAATCCATAGTGATACAAGTACATTAAAGCTATAAAAAAAACAGATCACGGTGGAGCAATACATGCAAGGCTTATTCCACAAGATGAGATGTCTCGCATGGACTTGTGATGTAAAATATTAAAAATTGCACTTCTACTAAAACCGTACCTTTTCCCTCCCCCCAGAATTACTAGCATGTACATCGCCCACTAATTTGAGAGCTTTTGCAGATTGTGGCATGGCCTTCATTGCCTCACGGGCAAAAAACAAGGCCTCCTTAATTTTATTAAGGGCCAGATATGAACGGACAAGGCCTGAAACAATAAATCGATTGTGAGAGCATGTTTCAAGAGACAAAGTTAAAAGACAACGCTATCTGCAGAGTAGAAACACCTTGGTAAGACCGAAGATCAGGCCTCAACTCTTGAGCTGCCCTAAAGGCCGTCACAGCAGCATCTGGTCGATTAAATTGTAAGAACAGATTTCCCTGATTAACCATGATCAGCAATGGTAACTATGGATGCATGATCTGGAAATAGCTTAATTCCGGTGGGATATTATGACTGGATAGGCTACCTTCATTATATGTGCTGGGATGTGCCTGTCGTCAATTCTGAGGCTCTAATTAAAATGAACATTAAACCATTAGACGTCTAGAATTCAAAAACAAAGAAATTTTGTGATATGATGTGCCTAACCTTCTCAGCATGAGACAGAGCTCTTCGGTCGTCTTTTCTTTCCCATAACACTGCCATAGAAACAAAAGTTTCTGCTCTTGCCGGGTCTATATTTAACAGATCATGTACCAACTTGTTTAGCTTGGAAAGGTCAGACCTTGCTTTTAGAAGCATTGCATACTCATCCATGTACGTCACAACATATGGATCAATAGAACGAACCTGTTAGACCATCAACTTCAAGGCACCCATAAACCCAACTAAGGGGTTCCGCACATGAAAACAAACTTTTTAACGATTTACCTTCTCAAAATTTGTAATTGCTTCATCATTTCTCCCAATAATGGCTTCAACCTTCACAGACATTTTACAACCCCATAAATGATGGTATACTGTAAGAAACATTCTAGACTCAACTAGCATGGTGTAAAGACAGTATATTGCTTCTTGATTGTCAAACAGACATTGAAAAAATATATAAAAACATAAATTTCATTTCTGTCCATTGTTATTATTTCTAGACAAATCAGAAATACACTTCTACACAAAAACAAAATGTTTCTGTGTGTGCACGCGCGCACGCATGTGTAAATGCCGGCTGTACGCTCATTTCCAACAATGGGCTGCCATGCGAGTGTGGGATGATGGGCCCACCGAATTTGGAAAATTTGGTGGGCCTGGGTCCCACCATCTCTCTTGGCAGTTCATTGTTGGGAGCAGTGTTCTAAATATCGAATATCGGTCGCGTATCGGCCTAAGAAATTTGATATCGGATTGCGGATATCGGGGATATTGACTAAATATCGGAGTGTCATATCGGAGGCTTAAAAATGATGACATATGCAAACATAAATGTATCTAAGAAAATATAAACTATACTAACTTAAATAAAAGTTTGTTTTGATTATACTTCTCTCATTAAACATGAATATCGGGAATATTGAATAAATATCAGAATATCATATCAGATGCTAAAAATGATGTCAAATAAACCCAAAACTGGAAGAAGAAAAAAAATCAAAAAACTGAAAAAAATGAAAAACTGAAAAAAAGACACGACTACTCACCTTGATCGGAAAACACTCACTTGCAAAGATTGAATGCCGGACGTTGCAGTTCAATCGATTGTCACTGGAAATTTTCACCGAACGGAGCTGAGTAGAGCGACAAAACGACCGGAGCGTTGATAGGACCGGAGCGGCATGATTAGATTTAGGGTCCCTCAAAAAATCACGATTCGTCATCGTTTTAAGTAAATGATCTGGGTCGGGTGACTCGGGTTGGATCCACTTTCAAGTAGACTGGCCCGCTAACTTTATTTTAAAAAACCGTGAATTGCGGCCGATATTTCAAAGGGATATATCGGCCGCAATATCGGCCGCAACCCGATATTGCGGCATATTTCTCCAAATATCGGAAAACACAATATATAAGTCTATATCGTATCGGCCTAGTGATAAAACCGATATTGCGGCCGATATATCGGATATCGGGCCGATATTTAGAACACTGGTTGGGAGTGAGCTAACGTCCCATACAATGAGTTCATACTATCAGCAAACCCGCTAAAGCATGTTTTAAGAAACTGTTTCAATACATGCAATGATCTATGCAATCAACAAACCTTCTCAAGCTCTACTCAGCAATAAAACCATAGGCTGCTCTATATGTACCTCCCCAAGAATACCATTAAGAATGACATTATATACATCAAGCTGATGTGGTGGCCAATAATGCTTAGCAGCAAAAGAAAAGAAAATGCATCAATGCCATCTTATCCACTGGGGATAATGTCTCTTGTTTATCCACTATGTCTGGACGTACCCCTTAGCAACAAGACGAACCTTCAAGCAGGCTAAGAAGATATTGGGTTAAAAAGACATCAGGTGTCAACTTCATTGTATAAACACATGTACAACCAACCACCTTTATCTGCTAGATCATTTACCGCGTCTTACGTACCACTCTGCTCTAATGTTGTCATCTCTTCTAACATATCACTCTATCCATCTGGATAAAATATGGCATCCGAAACATTCTTGGGAATATGATAAGGGTCATGATGATATAAAGGCAATGAATGAAGGAGATAGAACACTACAAGAAACAAATTTGGAAATAGGAGTTGTACAAGAAAGAAGCCTTTGCAGAGTGCAACGGTTGGATTGAGATCAAAAGTAAGTGATTTACCATCATGTGCAAAAGGGTCATGATAAAGAACGGATGAAGTAGAAGCACAAACGGTGAATTAGGATGAAGATCCTTTGAACCTCTACTGTAAACAGTACCATTTCACATCTTCGATGGCAAAGAATATGTTCCTAAAAGATGATTCTTGCTGGAACCAAGACTATAAAATCATCTAATGACTCATAGTTAATATCGTAAGATGTGCGATAGATATCGTGCGATATATTTATGAAAGGATTTCAATACATATCAGAAGAGCATACTACAGCTGCTGTAGCTTCCGATATAGTTACCATATCAGACCGATACAATATACAACAGCTCAACTAATATTCATATTGACCAATACATATCATCTGCTAACAATTAGGTTATGATTAGTTTTGTCAGAACAAATCTATTTTTAAATTTGATCCACTTTATATTTAGAACTAGAATTGATCGACCACTCCACTCCTCGTTAGCTTATTGATGCTCACAGAAGTTTGCTATGCTTGTCGATGTTTGCTAACCATGTCAACTATTATTAAAGCCCAAAAAGCCTTACATATCGAGCTTTGTCGATCCCCAATGATCAGCCTACCCTCGCAAATCCTTAGTATGCTCCTCTTAACTCTCGATAAATCTTGTGAAGGCTTTACAACTGTCGCCAACCTTCGACTCACACACCTTCTTAACCGTGATTTTTGAACTCGTATCATATTTCGTTATTTATTATTTATTATTTGTTTGATGATTAATTTATTTATATTTTTGAAATATATTTAAACATATACATAATTTACTTAAGTATTACATAGGATAAATTTATCTTATGATATGCGATACGACACTATAATTACAGAAAACAATAAATTATATATATCACTATATGAAACTTTGTAATGACTTATCCGGACATTCATTCGCGAACATATCTTTCTTAAGAAAATACGATCGAGACTCGGGATGTGACATCCATTGACACGAAAAACAATTTTGTTTTTTTGGGACAAAACACTTGCAACATTTTGAGTGCTTAAATATCCTAAGAAAATACACTTCAAAACTCAAGGATCGCACTTGGTATTACTGAGTCTGTTATCATCACAAAATAGACTTACCTGAATATATTGGGTGGTAATGAAAAGAGCTTAGAAACGGAAAAAGCATCTCATAAAGGAATCAATAAGTACAAACAAATGTCTGTGATTGATTAAATAACATGTGGTAAGAATATCATACTCGAAAAAAGGTTTTAAGAAAACTCTTATGATTGAGTGGTACGCTAGCACTCTTTGACTCAACTAACCATGGACCCCCAAAATTTGAATGGACAAACTCAAAGTGACAATCAGCATGTTAATCAACTCTAGGTGGATAAGTCATGATAATGTTTTCCAACTAATACGACTCACATTGTAAAGCAGGCAAATTATTCAATATTGTGATCAAAAGTTTCGAACTTTGTAATGAACATTATTCTAAACGACATTGAGGGGTAAACGGGGTTAGGGGTAAAAGGGGTTATGGTACCGGAACATGCTATAAGGCCAATCACATTGTTCAAATGATATTATCTTCTCGATTCATGCCATGTGCCAGTCTTCTTCGTTACAATTTACAATCTCCTAAAAACATGATAACTAGGAAAGAATGTGATGCGGACCCGAGCCGCACCCACCACAGGAGGCCGGCGGCTATCTAGGGGGACCCACCCACCTTTAGTCACTTACGTGCGCCGTAGGAGGCGCGGTAGCACGTAGGTGGGTTAGTTAGGGGTATTCTAGTCATTTTAGACTAGATTAGTAATTCCCCACTTTTCTATAAATTAGGGCTAGCCGTCTTTATTTTATTTTTATGCTTATTGTGTGAGAAACATTGTAAGTGTCTTTGTGAGGGATTTAGACTTTGATCCGTTCATCAAAGTTAGGAGAGCGAGTTCCTCTCAAAAGGGCTCAAGTTATCTTGCTATTAGTAGTTGTTTCTTCTCAAAAACCCAATAAAAATCCAATCTTTTCCAATTTTTATCCCTTTGTTCGCTGATTTTCCATTGATACGATCCAAATCGTATCAAATTGGTATCAGAGCACTAGATCCAAATGGCGGCAAGTACTCGATCGAAGGCGGATGCGGTTGAAGAAAAGATTCAAGGGCTACGGGAGGATCTCAATCGGGAGATCGAAGAGAGGTTCGAGGGATTGAAGAAAACGATGGGAGATTCACTCAAAGATTACGCCCATTCACAAGAAGATATCCAAATCGAACTTCGTGGGATGAGGACGGACGCCGCGCAACAAGGCCGAGATCTCCGAGAATTGAAAGAGATGATTCAAGCCCTCACGGTGGCGAAAGGGGGAGATCGAGGCAAGGGGGTCCAAGAAGGGGGGGTTCTACCCTAGAATCAGCCCCCAGCGGATTTCCAACGCAAGACGACCACCCGAGGGAGCAAGGAGGACCGGTAGGGCCAACCCTAGGGTCGCGCGAGTCCGTATGGGTGCCGGCAGACCCGCGCGGGTCGGGAAACACCTCGACAGGGCCGCCTGGGCCTGTCAAGGCTTCGGCGGCCCCGCCCGGCCCTCCCCAGGCCTGGGCGAGGCCGCTAGGCCCCCTGCGGCCACTGGCGGGCCCCTCCGGGGGCAGGGATGGCTGGGCGAACCCCGGAGGGGGTCTCGACATCGCGGCAGGCCCCTACGGGGGCGGGGAGACATCGGCACCCCCAACCGGGGGTGCGGACAGGCCGCCGGGGCTGTTTCGAGCAGCGGCAGACCCCGGGGTCTTCGCAGAGGCGGCGGCACCCCCTTTCGGGGGTGCGGGAGGCTCGGCGACCCCAGGCGGGGGTCCGGCTTGGTCGACAGGCCCACCTGGGGGGCCGACGAGTAGGGCCGGCCCATTCGGGGGCCCGATGACGACGTTCCAGCCCTTTGGGGGTGTGACGGGGATCGTTCCCCACTCCGGGGGAACTCCGGGGATGGCGGGAGGCGGATGGGCCTCGGGAGCAGCTATTGGGGCCCCGGCGGGCCAATTTTGGAGAGCAGAGACCCTTGCGCCTGGGCCGAGGCCCAATTTGGCACGACCACCAGAGTTTCCGGGACACTACTACCAGCCCGAGGCGTGGGAGAGACCTGCTTGGCCAGAGGAGCTGTACGGAGCTGACGGGGGAGGCCCGAGGGAGGCTCGGGGTGGCGAGGTGGTCCGGGGAGGTGACCGGGGCGGAGATAGGGGGCAGCTAGGCGACATCAACGCAGATCGGAGGTTGATGAAGCTGAAGATGCCGACCTTTGACGGCACCGACCCTGATGGGTGGATATACCGAGCAGAGAGGTATTTCCAGGTGATGGGTCTGACGGAGCAGGAGGTCCTGAAGGCCATCGGGATCTACTTTGAGGGGAAGGCTCTGGCCTGGTACCGGTGGAAGATAGCACGGTCCCCCTTTCGGACCTGGGAGGAGTTGTCAGCGCTGATCGTGGATCGATTCCAGGATACTCCAGGGGGAGATTTCTACGAGCAGTTATCTGCTCTGAGGCAGGAGGGAACGGTCAGGGATTATGTAGAGAAGTTCGAGATGCTGAATAGTAGGGTGAAGGGGGTGACCGACGAGGTGATGATCGGGAATTTCATGAGGGGGCTGAAGCCCTCCATACGAGCAGAGCTGAGGATGCAGAGCCCGGGGACACTGGAGGATGTCCTTCGCCTGGCCCACAAGGCGGAAGAGAAGCATGCGGAAGAGAGGAGCACTCGGGGAACTTGGGGAGGCCAGAGCCAACGTAGTCAGACGGCACCGGTCCCACCTCCGGGGGTCACGGTAGCACCAGGGGACGCGGAAATGAAGAAAGAGGAAACCCGACCAGTGATCCCTGGTAGGCGGATGACTGAGGCTGATATGAGGGCAAGGCGTGCCGCAGGCCTCTGTTTCAGATGCGATGAGAAGTTCAGTCCCGGTCATCGGTGTGCGAGCAGGCTGATGCAGATCGTGATAATGCCGGACGAGGGGGAGTATGCAGAGGAGAGAGAGCCAGTGATGACGGAAGAGAGCGAGGCTGAGCACGCACATCTGGATGTGGCGGAGGTGTCCCTGAACTCCTTGGTAGGGGTCACCACGAACCATACCATGAAGTTGTCAGGGCGATTGGACGACGCGCCGGTGACGATACTCATAGACAGTGGGGCTACCCACAACTTCATCTCTCGACATTTGGTGGATCGTCATAGGCTGCAGGTGAGCACCTTGGAGACGTTTACGGTCCTCTCCGGGACAGGAAGGAGGGAGGAGACCCGTGGGATGTGCCAGGGGCTGAGTCTGACCCTACAAGGAGTGCAGATCGTGGAAGACTTCCTGCCCCTAGAGTTGGACAATATCGATGTGATTTTGGGCGTGCAGTGGCTGAGGGGGTTGGGCGAGGTGAAGATGAATTGGAAGCAGCTTAGGATGGAATTCCAGGAGGGGGGTCGCACGGTGGTTCTGACAGGTGACCCTAGCCTCTGTTTTCCCTCGGGGGCCTTCAAAGCCAGATCTCCACCTTGAGGACAAGGTGGCTCTTTTAGGGGGCGGTATTGATGCGGACCCGAGCCGCACCCACCACAGGAGGCCGGCGGCTATCTAGGGGGACCCACCCACCTTTAGTCACTTACGTGCGCCGTAGGAGGCGCGGTAGCACGTAGGTGGGTTAGTTAGGGGTATTCTAGTCATTTTAGACTAGATTAGTAATTCCCCACTTTTCTATAAATTAGGGCTAGCCGTCTTTATTTTATTTTTATGCTTATTGTGTGAGAAACATTGTAAGTGTCTTTGTGAGGGATTTAGACTTTGATCCGTTCATCAAAGTTAGGAGAGCGAGTTCCTCTCGAAAGGGCTCAAGTTATCTTGCTATTAGTAGTTGTTTCTTCTCAAAAACCCAATAAAAATCCAATCTTTTCCAATTTTTATCCCTTTGTTCGCTGATTTTCCATTGATACGATCCAAATCGTATCAGAATGTTACTGAGCATTTCAATGTATAAATCGACTAACCAACCAACAACAAAATGAATAAAAAAATTCATAGATTAGAACATAGTACAAACATAAGGATGCATTGACATTAAATGGGCCGACACAATTGACAGTGAAGGCATGCCATCAGCTTACGCTTATTATCCGAGTGGCAGATATGAAATCGAAAGATGGTAATATATCTGAATCCCAATCAAGTGATTCAATACTGTTGAATCAATTATCTAAGTCTTAGGAACAGTAGAAGAAAGATAAACGGTATGGTTACTTGTCCTTGCGTGTGCAGCCATAAATGATGGCACCACCTAAGCAGCCCAAAATATCTGAAACTCATACCAACTTTAATGTCAGCCATCTTTACACTCCTCTAAGCAAGAGAATACTCTTGAGAAAAGGTTGCATGTGCAAATCCACCTAGGGCTCATCCATTCTTCTTTTGACAAGTAAACCATGTATGTGTTGAGTACTTGATACCTCAATACATGTTTTGATGATGAACACGCATTGTTTTGTGGTCTAATAAATTTCATTCAAAAATGACACGTGTTATTAGATCAAGTGATTTTGCTCAAGATTGCTCAAGCACCAAAGTCAATGATCCCATAACAAGACTTGGCAATTAATGATGGTGTGACTCCAAGGCAATGAATTGAAGAGTATAGATTCATTGACAAGAAATGAGGAATCAAGACTACAATTAAGAGCTTGAATGCTATATAATGTAATTTGTTGTAATTTTTATTCTAAATTATTAGAATTCATGTAATGCCTTGAAAATGTCACACACACATGAAACCATAAGTAAACAAGTAGAATTAATGTAAATTTAATTGATGGTCAAAAATCACGTATCAAAAAACTAGTCGACTACCCGTTGAGCTTTAGTTGACTACTATACTTGGGGGTTTGAGCAGACTAGTTAACTAGTCGACTAGCTCTTGATTAGTCGACTAGTACATGAACTACAGTCGTCTAGTGGCTTCCAACAGTCATATTTTTTCTAACCGTTGGAGGGAGTGTTTTGGGTATTTCCTTGAGCAGTTTTTTCCCAATATATTGAGGAGACCTCAGATCATTTTAGTTAAGATTTTTGGTGAAATGAAATGAAAAAGAAGAAAAAAATAGAAGCCCAAAACCCTCATAGCTCATAGCTCTCTTTCTCCAATCTTATTAAGCTTTCTTCTACTCTTCCAAAGAATAAATCTTATATGGTAGAACCCAAATCCCTAGCCACACTACACTTCTATGTGTTACATCTTTCAACGTTTAGGGAGTTGAAATCTTTATGATTCAAAGTGTAATCCTCAAGAAGGAAGTGTTGCTCTCAAGAGGAGGTGCCGTATTGTTCTTATTGGGGTGGTGCTCTCAAGAGGAGAGATGTGGTCTCATGGAGATGTGTTGGTCCATTCACCAGCTTGTGGTGGAATGGACATGTTGTAACTATTCGAGAAATAGTGGATTTGTGCTAGAATAGACGTGAGGCTGGATGTAGGGCACACAGTGCATGGACCAAGATAAACGATTGTGTTTGTGTTAGGAACCAACCAAAGATAGGATTTTTATAGCAAAATAATAAAGAAAAACAAGATAATTGGGCACAAAAGAGGTGTGCCCTCCTCCCAAGACGCCTAGAGGACGTCCGCACTCGTCTAGATCTAGAACTACTCCTAATGGACGCTCAATAGAATTCTCTCCAATATTAAGCATGAGAAAAGAAGAGAAGGCTACCCCTATTTATAATAGAAACCATGACAATCCTAAACCAAGTAGGACTAGTCCGGCTAATCCTACTCCAAGGAGGACTCGGGGTGGGAGGGGGAATCCTACTCCAAGGAGGACTCGGGGCGGAAGGGGGAATCCTACTCCAAGGAGGACTCGGGACGGGAGGGGGAATCCTACTCCAAGGAGGACTCGGAAAGGGCAAGTACAAAAAAGAGGGTCGGGTGTAAACCCGCATGGGTTTGGGCACATGCCCATCAGTTTGTGATTGCCTTGTCTGAGTTGCATTTTCTATCTCTGTGTTAATTTTTATCATGCACTTGTGTTTACATTTCGATTGTGCCTATCTTTGCAAGATATAGTTATTAAGTATTGATTAGGTAACTCTAATTAATATCTTAGGTAAAATTTTCTAGAGGATTTTATTATTTGCAGACACCATTCATCCACCATCTAGTGTCTACTTGCCATCCTCAGGGAGCCAACAATGGGTGTCCGAGCTTGATATATGATGGCGTCAACAAGCAACATGTTCCCTCAAGGAGCAGATCCATCGAGACATCCGATGTCCGACAACATTTCCTACGATCAATGCAAGAACCGAATGAAGTACTATATCATATCCATTGACTGTGATATGTGGAGACTCGCAGTGGAAACTTATTGCAAACCTACAACATCTGCCTTAATGTGGTCAAGTGAAGAGAAAAGGATGCCCCCCCCCTCAATGAGAAGATATTAAAAATTTTATTTTCTTCTTTATCTAACAATGCTATGAAGTATATGTCAGGAGCAACAAGTGCAAACCAATTGTGACATATGCTTGATTAATTTGAAGGATTTCCCTCCAATGTCTCAACCTCAAACAATGAAGAGGATGAACATCAAAGGGAAAGGCTATGGTGTGCTTCATGGTACAAGGTAATGATGAGGTACATTCTACCTCCAATGATGATTATGATAATGATGAATTGCTTGATGCTTACAATGATTTAATTATGAATTACAAATCATTGCAAAGTAATTTTAGATTTTTGAAGCATGATTATAAAAATTATAAATGTAATCATGATGCATTAGTTCTTGATTATGATTTGTTGAAGGATAAACATAATGCTTTATTGCTTGATCATGAATGTTTAAATGTTAAGCATGATTCCTTGATGCATGATCATGATTCTTTGATAAATGAGCATAATATTCATATTGCTAAATTGAATGATGCTAACTTGTTGATTGAAAAACTTAGAGTTCAAAATACTTTGCTCATGAAAGAATGCAACGATAAAATTGATATGCTTGTTAATGATATATCTTTGAGTAAGTTGAATCATGAAGAGCTTGTTCTTAAATGTGATAATTTGATTAAGAGCAATGATAGCTTAACTCAAGTTCTTCATGTATGCATGATTCTGTTTCTAGAAATATCTTTCAAGCTAATAACGAGAAGAATCTTGTTAACTAAGTGCAGGCAAATAAAAGAAAAAATTATGCTTTTTGCATGCAAAAAGAGAGTGAAATTCAATGTTTCTAATAATTCTATTCAAAAATTGGATTTTGCTAATATGTATTTATGCATCCTTTATTAAGAAGAATTCCATGCCTAAGCATAAATTGCATGATAAGATTAAGGTTACAAAGCATTTGGACAATATTGGTAGACATGCATATATAGACAAGATTGTAACAAATTGATAGGAACGAGAGAAAATCTGAAATTTATTGATAAAAATGAAAATAAAAGATACATTTTATCACAATTGAAGAGGTGATCGCCCTCCCAAGACGCCAATTATAGATGACGTCCGCACTCTCCCGAAAAATGAGGGATAATCTCACATCTCAATTAATATTCTCTCCAAATAAGCATAATAAAATCCCTCCTACCCATGGCTATATATAGAGTCCAGATTTTTACATATTTACACACAACCCCCCTAAAATAATAAAACTTTCAAAAAGCCCAAAAGTTTACGAATACGCCCCTGGGTTATGTGCAACAGTGCATGTATGAAACCGGCCTCCTAGCTTGCCGCCGGCCCCCTCTTGTTCCGTCTCTGATATGTGATGAGCCCATCACCACTATCCCCTTCAAAAGAGTCACCTTGTCGTTAAGGTGAAAGTCACCAACTCCCAAGTGATCTATGATCCGGTAAGCCCTTCCAACGTACCAACGCCTCTCGCTCTCCCGCGCTTTCTCTGCGGACCCCCTTCAACTCCTCAGGCTCCAAGACCACCTCCATGTTATTTGTCAATGTCTTTGGTAATGATGGTAAATGTGTATGATCGCCAATCGCCTGATGGAGCTAGGACACATGAAAAACATGGTGGATGACCGATCCTGGGGGTAGCCTCAGCCTATAAGCAACCGGTCCCACCTTGGTCTCTTCATCATATGGCCCAAAGTATCGAGGAGACAGGCTAAGGACTTCTGCTGGTAAGAACGCAACTTCAGATATACCATATTGCCTACTTTAAACTGTACGCCTATGCGATGTGAATCTGTGCGAGCCTTCATGATCTGCTAGGCCCTTGCCAAATGATGCTTCAACTCCTCCAAAACACTGTCAGCTAAGTACTGATCTACCTCTAAAACAAGTGTCGAGTCATGCCCATAATGCAACAAGTGAGGGTCCCGTCCATACAAGATCTTAAAGGGCGTAGTCTGAGCAGCTGTGTGAAAGGGAGTATGTACAAGTACTCTGCCCAAGCTAGCCATCGTGCCCACAACTTCGAAGTCTCTGAAATAAAACAGCACATGTACTCGCAATACCCCTATTGGCGACCTCAGTCTGTGGATTGGACGCCGTACTCCCCTTCAAGACTATTCCCTGCACACGAAAGGGCTCCTGCCAGAACCTACTCAAGAAGATCTTGTCTCCATCAGTGAGAATAGACTTCGACGGCCTAAGCAAACGAATGATCTCCCTCAGAAAAACCTCAGCCACAGACATTGCACTGTAGGGATGCCAAAGTGGAATGAAGTGCGCATACTTGCTGAGGCGGTTCACCACAAGTATGATTGTGAATCCTCCAGACTTGGATAACCCCTTAATGAAATCCATTGACAACTCCTCCCAGACCCGCTCTGGCAAAGGAGAGCGGCTGCAGCAAACCCCCTGGGGTCATCACCATGTCCTTGTGACGTTGGCAAACGTCACACTCTGCCACCATCGCCGCGGCATCCTTCTTCATCCCTTTCCAGAAAACCTCCCTCGTTAGTCGCCTATATGTCTTGAGGACCCCAGAATGGCCCCCCACCGTTTTACTGTGGAACTCCTATAAAATAACAAGGATGTGGGTAGAGGTTCGCGGTATCACCAGACACCCTTGATATAAAAGCCTTCCGTCCTGCAAAGAATAACCTGGGTGATCCGCTGACCCCGTAAGAGTGCTACCCGAATCTCTACTAGCTTTTGGTCCTTATCAACTTTTCGTAGCAGTGGCGCTCAGTCCTGTAGCACGGGAACAATCAAGGCTGCCAAGCGTATGTCCTCATCACGCCTCGATAATGCATCTGCAGCCTTATTCTCTAGCCCTAAGCGGTATTGTATCTCAAACTTGTATCCGATCAGCTTCCTTAGCCATTTCTGGTGGTCCTCCGCCACCATGCGCTGCTCCAACAAATACTTTAGGCTCCTCTGGTCTGTGCACACCACGAAACTCCGTCCCAACAAATAAGGCATTCACTTTCGACTCGCCAAGATGATAACCATCAACCCGCTCTCATAGACGGACTTCAACCTAGTCCTTGCGGTCAGAACCTAGCTGAAATATGCAATTTGCCTCTGGTCCTGCATCAATACAGCCCCAGCCCGTGCCCCGAAGCATTTGAATCCGCAATGAAAGGTCTAGTAAAATCCGGTAGAGCCAGTACTTGTAGTGTAGTCATGGCCTTTTTCAAGGCCTCAAATGCATGCATCGTCTCATATACGGACTTCAACCTAGTCCTCGCCAAGATGATAACCATCAGCCCGCTCTCATAGACGGACTTCAACCTAGTACTCGCGGTCAGAACCTAGCTGAAATATGCAATTTGCCTCTGGTCCTGCATCAATACAGTCCCAGCCCGTGCCCCGAAGCATTTGAATCCGCAATGAAAGGTCTAGTAAAATCCGGTAGAGCCAGTACTTGTAGTGTAGTCATGGCCTTTTTCAAGGCCTCAAATGCATGCATCGTCTCGTCATTCCAATGAAATTTGTCCTTCTTCAGCAGCTCTGTGAGTGGTCGGGCGATAATACCATACCCATGCAAAAACTTCCTGTAATATCCCGTCAAACAAGGAACCCCCTCAGTCCACGTAGAGTAGTAGGGCACGTCCAGTCTAACATAGATGCTATCTTCGATCTGTCTGCTGCCACTCCCGCTGAAGATACCACATGTCCCAAGTACTCCACCTGTGGCTGTTCAAATAGACACGCCTTTCTATTGGCATATAGCTGATGGTGCTAGAGCTCCTGAAAAATTATCTGCAAATGGTCCAAGTGCTACTCCAAGGATCAGCTGTAAACCAAGATATCATCGAAGAAAACTAGTGCAAATGGTGTGAGGTAGGGACAGAATACCTTATTCATCAACGTCTGAAAGGTAGCAGGGGTATTGGTCAAGCCAAAAGGCATAATCAAGAACTCATAGTGGCCTTCATGAGTCCTGAAGGCTGTCTTAGGCACATCATCCGCCCGTATCTTGATCTGGTGGTAGCCAGACTTTAGATCAATTTTCGTGAAAATGACCGACCCATGCAACTCATCCAGGAGCTCGTCAATAACAGGGATGTGGAACTTGTCGTTGACCGTCTTCTTATTCATCGTCATGTAGTCCACATAGAAACGCCAGCTCCCGACCTTCTTCACCAGCATCGCAGGACTAGGAAAGGGACTAACGCTCGGCTGAATGACACATGCCCGCACCATCTCTGCCACCATCCTCTCTATCTCATCCTTTTGAGCCCGAGGGTAACGATAAGGTCTCACGCTGATAGGATACACGCCCTCCCGTAACACTATCACGTGCTTATGGTTCATAGGGGTGGGAGACCCTGAGGCTCCTCAAAAACCTCCTTGAACTGCCCCAACAACTGTTGTACCTCCTGAGGAATGGCCTGCCCCGATTCAGACCCCACTCCTTCCTTGTGCACTAGCCCCTGCATCTCCACCAAGAAGCCACCCCCATATGTCTGGATGGTCCTGGCTATGGTCTTTAGAGAGACCATGGTCCTGCATAGGTTGGAATCCCCATGTAATATCACTGTACTCCGCCATCCTGGAACTCTATCTTGAGCATCTTCCAGTTCACCTTCATGTCTCCCAGTGTCTGCAATCACTGCATGCCCAGAATCACATCTGTGCTACCCAGGTCCAAAGGCAGGAAGTCCTCCACCACCTGAATCCCCTGCAGCGTCAGAATAAGACTACGACGCACTCTTTGGTTGCTCTCCATCTGGCATGTCCCCATCATGACGCCAAAACTGCCCGTGTCTACCAGCTGAAGGCCCTGCTACTCCACTACTCTCCGGGAGATAAATTGTGGGTGGCCCCACTGTCGATCAGCAGTCACCGTCTGGTCAAAAATATGTCCCGTCAACTTCATAGTATGGTTCGAGTTGAACCCTACCACGGAGTTTAGGGAAACCACCGCTACGTCCTGATGGTGATGCTCCCCATCCTCGGTCTCTATGGTCTCATCCTCTACGACTTCCTCATCCTCATCGCCCTCCAATATCAGTACTTGGAGCTTGTGCACTGCACATCAGTGCCCTGAGGTGAACCTCTCGTCACATCTAAAGCATAGCCCCTTCTACATCTTCTCACTCATCTTCGCATCTGTCATCCTCCTAAACGGCCCCCTGTCTGTGGCATCCCGCTCTTCTCTACATTCTTCTCCTTGTGCGCCTGGTCTGCTCATGTCACTGCCTTCTGCCCCCTGTTGCTGCCTGGCTACAGGAAACAGGTCCACTCCAGCTGCCCTTAGATATTCTCTCTTCCATAAGGCAGTCCTCTACCATCTGGGCTAACTCCATGACATCCAACGGCCCATGTGGTCTCTGCAGGCGTAGCTCTGTGCGACTAGTGTCCTTCAGCCCCTTTATGATGCTGCTCTCCAGTGTCTCCTCAGAGATCCCGGACACGCTCTGGTCGTCCCCCAAAATCTATCCGTTAGGTTTTTGGACTAGCCATTTATAGCCGTTATTCTTGGTGTTTTGTGGGCTATTTTGTGAGCTTATTTAAGCCAGTTTAAGTGACTGTTTTTGGCATCTCTCCCCATATATTGAAAGCATTTTAGAGAGCCAAAAACAAGAGAGAATCTTTCATCCACACTTCATCTCTCTCATTTCCCTTAGAGCTCCTTAATGTTGAATTGAACTCCAAGCTCAAGGGAAGTCCAATAGTGCATCAAGCTTACATCTAGCACTTGGACATCAATCTTTCTTTGCATCTACACTTCACGGTTTGTATGTATATCTAATCAAGGCAATAGGAAGATTGTAGTTTCTTCTTTGTTTCATTTGTTGAAACCTTGCTCCGGGGTTGTGGGAGTCTCTCTGGAAGGAGAGGTTGGCCCTTGGAATATGGTGTGCTCTTGAAAAAGAGTGGCTCTTGTGAAAAGAGAGTGTCACTTGTGAAAAGTGCATGTTGGTATTCCGGAAGGGATTTTGTATTTGTACTCATGCAGTGGGAGAATTGTGTGCCTTATGAAAAGGCTTGATA
This sequence comes from Scilla litardierei, assembly GCA_030789695.1. Lineage (NCBI taxonomy): Eukaryota > Viridiplantae > Streptophyta > Magnoliopsida > Asparagales > Asparagaceae > Scilla > Scilla litardierei. The sequence goes on along the minus strand of CM061137.1, from coordinate 7,499,522 downwards.
GTGAAATCCACAGAGTGCGATTACAACGTGAGACTGGAGTAGGATCGCCATGGAATAGGGATCCAAACCAGGATACATCTTGTGTGTTTGCAATTTGTTTTGACGTATCTCCTTTTGTGTTGTTGAGATAATCGTTTTAATTTCCGCTGTGTTGTGCGCTTAATTTTAGTAACTTTTAGTTACGCACTTTTGCTTGTCTTTACACTATTCACCCCCCTCTAATGTATTGTGTAGCCACAGATCCCTAACATGCTCGTCCCCGCCTGAATCAAAGGGCCACCCAAGAGCTCCGTCCTCCTAAAAACATCGTCGTAGCTGGTCGCCACAAATCCAGAAGCTGTGGGGTCCTAAAAATTGCCCATCGCCATCACTGGACCCATCGGAGGCTCGTCATAACCCGGATTCAACTGTCGTTGTCTGAAATCCTCTCCGCCAGAAAGATCAGCCCCATGGGAGGGGCAAAAAAGTCCCCAGCGCGTCTCCCAGAGTGGGCAGCCCTCGGGGAGGTCATTCAGGGTTCACCCGGCTCAGGGCGGCCCTCCAGGGCCAGCGTCCTCCAGTGGGTGTTCATCGGCCTTCGCCGGCCTCGAATCTGGGTCACCGAAGTCGGTCGGCTTCAGATCTACGTCGTTCACCTCTTCCCCCTTCAGATCTGTGTCGCCGGCCTCCTTTCTCTCCAAGTCTGATAGATATGAGCTTGCGGGTTCCCTTCAGAGGGAGGAAATGCTTCAAAATTTCTCGCCCAAACTTCTCAAAGCTTTGAATCATCTCAGTTCTTTCCGCTGCAATTTCCTGGCGCACCTCTGCAAAGATTTGGTTTGCGGTCCTCGACGCGGTGCACGTCTCTTCGAGAGATTGCTTTATCGCGGCCCTGGTCTCCTCCCAATCCGCCATTGATTCCAAAATCGAACACTCCGATAACAATTTGATAGGAAATTCTAGATGTTTAGTGGAAAAAATTTGGGGATTTGGGAGAAATGATACTTTTATAGAGGAATACCGGAAATACAAAGATAATGGCTTCAATTCGAGAGGAAGACCACTCTCCTACCATTTGATTCTAAATAAAAGGCTAAATATCCAGGACATTATCCTCTACTCTACTCTTAATCTGCACTCACTATTCTTCTTCAATTCTCTTCATATCCCCAACCCTAGCCCCTGACTCATATATAAGGCTGATTTGCCCATATTTAGCAAAATACCCCCTCGGGCCCAAAATTACAAAATCGCCACCAGTGTGGCCGCAATCCCCCATTCCCGACAGATAACATAAAAAACAATATACAATCAATGTAACATAGCACATATGCTCATCTTGGGCAAAAAAGTAAGACATTATATATGAGCACGAAATAAAATCTCAGGAGCTCATGATTTCACAATACCAGCAACATACGTGCTACATGCTAATCAGTTTACATGAGAAGAACCACACAAATAATAGTACAAACACTACTACAGATACCCAAGACAATCTTTAAAAATTAGCTTAAATTGCTTCACTAATCAGATGCTCATCACTGACCTTTGCTGTCTCCAATAAGATATGAATGTTGTTAGGAAAACGTTGCAAAAGTTCAGAAAAATGTTCCAGACCACCTGCAAAAGACATGAAGATGTTGCAAAAAAGGTAAGCATCAATCAACTGAATATAAATTCAGCATATGCAAAAATGCTATATATTGTTAACAAATGCTATTAAGGGTAGAAATAGCATTGAAGAGAACAAAACGAATTGTCTTCTAAAGATATATAAGCAATATAACTCTAAATAATTTTTGTCAAGCATTCACAGGTATGATACACACTTATGACTACCAAGGCAGCTTTCTATTTCTGTCGTTCTTATGTTGATCCCATATAGAGTGACCCATCAATCAAGAGTATAAGACTTTATGGCACAGAGATAGTGCATGCCCATTTGTATGAAAAAAGAGAGAGACAATGGATTCTATCATGAAAGAGGCACAGAATTTCAGGAAAAAATGCCATGAAAGTCTAAATGTATGAAAATAGATGTATACAAATGGGATGGAACACTAATGATTCTAATTATGATTGCGGAAAGTAAAGAATAATCATATAGATGTGCTGTCAAGTTGGATCATCAAGGATACATAGCCAGATCAAAAGGAGAGAAGATCTATGTTTAGGATCCATATGCCGGTCAAGAACCGGTCAGATATAAACTTAAGGCTCCAAAGCAGATATTCGGGTAAATTCAGATCAGGATATTAGACTCCATTGCAACTGATTAAGAAAATCAGTTGTGCTATCAGTTGTTCAATACAAAGTTTTCACATAGAAAACTTAATGTCACTTTAAAAAAGTTGACATTTCATTAGAAACTGCATCCAGGAAATCATATGTACCTTCTTTTCCACAATTTTAAAAGCCAGGGACATTCATGTCCACCATAAGGTCAAAAGTATATACATTTGAAATATAAAAGGCTAAACTTTACCGGACATGAGTCATTTCACAGAAACAACTAAATGTTTATTTTTAGAATACTTGAACCAAAAAATTTAGCACATCAAAAACTAACTTGGTGTACCTTTATAATCATTTGAAGCAATGCAACACTGAGCTTCAGCATATCTCTGTCAAAAAATATTTGATGGACATAAAGTGTCAGCAAGCACTTAAATGCAGATTTCTATATCGGTATTACAAATTATGAGAGTGAAGAGTATATGTACTAATAAAATAAAATGAAGATGATCATATCCTTTATGTGGAACACAAGCATGTCCACTAGCATATAACGCATAAAAATACATGAAAAGGCAAGCTAAAAATCACAAAAACTATGCATCCTCCACTCATGCTTCTGAACTGTCCAAAAATGATGGTGGGCCACGCTAGAAAAACAAGTCATACAAAGCAAAGTATCATATTTAGATAACTGCAATCTTTTGTTGTTGGTTGGGGGGGGGGGGGGGGGGGGGGGGTTGGGTGATTGCACCAAGCAACCTTTTGCATTCCACATTATGAAGCCAACATTCAACTGTTGGGGGAGGTTCAAACCACACCCAAAGGATCCAACACACATGCATATGAAAAAACATAAATTAATGTAAATTAAAATGCACTAGTACCACAACTTGAAGTTACAGAATCAAGGTTCAGGCGTAATGGATTTGAAAATTACAAAGAGCGTCTAGGATTTAAATCAATTTGTTCATGCAAATGGGCTTGCTGAAGCCTCATTGCCAGACGATTATGAAATATTGAAGCCTCCTAAAACATCCATGTGATTGACTTAGTTTAAATCAGTTAGGATCTAGTAGATCATTGGTCCGGATCAGAACTGTTTTTCAAGTTCGTTTGAGGTAGGATTGGCAAAGAAATTTAGTCGGGATTAAGATGGGTTGTTAGCATTTTACATAAACCCGACCTACTGGACTGGATATACTTTCCAAAGTTGTGAGTCTGCAGTGTGGTGATCAGAACAGAGAATCTGAGATTATCTCATTTAATAAATGCTAGCTTTTAGTTATTTTACATTCTTTTATGCTTTTTATAATGCCATACCGGATGTTGAACGTGGGACTTCCCATAACCCAAAACATATCTCTTTACCACTAAGGGAGGCCTCAGGGACATGTACATATATTCTTGTTTTTTATTCTTACATCTTGCACCATATCCTCAAAGAGACAACACACCTGTTACTGATCCTTGCATCTCCCTTCACACCCCTCATTCTCCAACTCATCCGACAATGCATCCTCTATGAACATATAGCAAAAACATCTTAGTAATAGTGAACAGAGATGTCATCATCTTCCATCCGCCTTTCAATCATGGCGCAGTGCTGCAGCAGCAGCAAGAAGTTAGCTGTTGAATGATGTGAGATTTGTATGATTACAACCAATCTGGTTAGCTTGGTTGAAATTGCAATGCAAATCCAATGAAGACTGCCTAGATGCCACTTATATATAACACTTAAAAGCTTCAACATTAGGGAGAGCAATGGGATCCACTTTGCTTTAGGGTTCTTGACGAGGTTGACAGGTTTGGTAGACAATGCCATCAGTTCCCTTGGGAATCACTGTCCCATATATGAACTTGTAATTGATATGCACTTAATTAACATGTTCATGCGTGTGAGCAGGTGCACACACGACCATCATGATATCACCACCGCAACAACAACAAAAATGTCATCCATCTAAACAAAGAATCCACACTAATTGAGTATTACACAATTTAATCTACTGAACAAATGTGAATGGGTTGGATGCTTCAAGGGCATGTGCCTTAGCAGGCTCAACTTGGCTCTGCTTGTGGCTCAGCATCTCCCAGATCCTAATGAAACCCTTCCGCTAAACACATCTCCCATCCACCCTCCCATATTAAGCCATCTAAGTTTTCTTCACTAATCCTCTCTAAATCGACGTCATTCTCTACTAGACCACTTTAAATCATCAACCTTCTCTAGCTTCTCCAACAATATCCTTAAAACAGTCATTCTCAACTTTTGCACCTGCATGGTACGTGTTCCTCTTGCCACAGTCCATGCAATCCATCTTCTGAAGGCATTGCCAAACCCAAATAACAAGAAATATCCCGTGCAAGCTTTATGTGTGGGATATTTGGTGTAACGCTAAGAAATTTATTTCTATTTCATCTCAAGATTTGTGAGCTATATAAGATAGTCCCAGAATAGAACCAAAGAATTTATGTTTGCTAACTATTGTCCATTGTCTTTCTTTTTTCCACCCAAATTCCTAAAATCCCTTTATTTAGAAACATTTAAGTTACATGTGATCCCCAGCATGAACTTTATGCATTATATGCTGCAGCACATATACTATATATCTCCTTTATTTTAATTATTAACAATGCAATGTTCCATGATGCCAAAATTACCATATCGTGTCATAAAGCACCAACTCACAAATGTTTTTATCTTGATGAATAGTTTAGCATGCCAAACCCCAAATTTCTGTGCGGAAAAACTGAGTGATGCAAGCAGAAATGAAGTAATCAAGCTACAATGTAAGTATGCAGCCAAAGGATATAATGACATAAAATCCACAAAAGATTCATAAATTACATGATAAGTAAAGAGAAAATCAGTCTTCATTCCGATGCAGGTCATAAGCACTATAGCATGACTAATTCAATAGCATTAAATACCAGATGTAAGGAAACAATGTACATGAATGTTTTCTTTTTATGCATAAAGCAGAATTATTGTCATAATTTAACAAAATAGACAAGGCTAAGATAGGACGAAGAATTGAAAATCATAATAATGTCATTTTGTACTTACATGCAACCAACGTGATGTATCCAAATGATCAAATGGTGGCCTCCCTCTACTTGGTGTCTACATTCAGAGAACCATAACAATTGATCAGTCAAGTTCATTCGCTTGGCATAACAGTTCCCATGAAAGAAAAATGAGATGTAGCATGATTATTTTCTTATCAAAAAGGGATTTCTTATCTAACAAAGTGTTGAAACAACACATATAATGAGCAGATCACTGTAAATATATGCCATGTGCAATTCATGAAACATGGAATGCAATTCATATGCATTTAATATGAAAGAAGATAACAAAATTTCACAAACAGAAATTACCAGAAAAATAAAATCACAAACATGGTAATAATGAAAATTAGTTTACCTTGAAGAGCTAAGCATACCATTACATTAAAGAGCTGAGAGCATAACACAACATTTAAGTTACCAGCCTTTCTAGCTAATTAAGATCAACCTAATAAATCTCTCCTTGCCAGTAATTCATATTAACTCTTAAACGATCATGATGCAGGCTACAACAAATTTATAGTAAATGAATGATGCTGCAAACTATTACAAAAGATCTTGAAGGATTTTTGGTAGTATCAAGTGTGCTGCAATTCTGCACAAACAAGCCTTGACATATTTTTCCGTGAAAAAAGTTGCCGGAGAAATGCAAACATGGAAGCCTATCACAAAACACAGATTGAGAAGATAGTGCCCACAAATATACTGCAAAAAGACAGACAGAAAAGGCTCGTGGAAAATGTCAAATCCAGATATGGTTTGAAGAAGAACAAGCTAAAAATATAGTTAGGAACAACTTGAAACCTCACCAGTATTGGAGCATGCATTCTGTTCTAAAGAGAGAACAAATAATAGTCATGCTGGATTGTGCATGTTGCAGCATCAGTGCTTAACTGAAGAATGTGAACTGAAGACTGACATTTTTAATGGGAGAAGAAGGATTGATCTCAAACCTGAGTAACCCAGCTTATTTTGGGAATTCAGAAATTTATAATTGTAAGTTGCAACTTCTGTTAGTCAGTAATTGCCTCATTTATTTCAACGTAGTCATTCACAAGAGAAGAAGAGGTTTTTCTTAGTGTCTAATATTATGGTTGCCTAAATCAGTGTCAGGATAAAAAGAAAAGAGTTTATCAAATGCATTTAGAGTATTGGGAATTGATGCCCATCCATATCTGACATGTAAACTGCAATCGATATTTGTGATATCTGAAGATATAGACGGAAAAGGGTTAAAGCATTTATGTATATGATATGTCAACAATACATTGATCAATCCAGTGGAAGTTCACATGCTTCCTTTGTGTACTCATGAAAAATGGTACTGGCACCACAATTAAAATATTATCAAAAAGAAACCCATGAAAAATGGTACTTGCACTGGCACCATAATCAAAATATGCTTTGTAATACACCTGAGGAAGAAATGATATGATCTCCTTGGAAGAACATCCTAGTTCAGCCAGTGCTGTAATAGCCTCCAAAACATACGGACAGTTCCTGCCAACATACAAAGGGAGAATGAAAGGCCTGCTATTACTGCAGTATCTCAATTGGTAAAATGATAAAACTTTCACAGAAAGAATATTTTCTGCATACATGGACTTGTAATCTTATGAATGCATGTGAATATGACGGTAGGACAATAGGACACTCATTCAATCAAAGTTTGATTTTTGCTCTCTAGGACACTAGGACACTTCTTCAAGCAAAAGTCACAACGCTCTTTGCTAGAAAGTGTGCCTGATATCCCAACCAAAGGGCATCCAGTTGTATCTAACATGCAAAAATTATAATCAAATTGTAGCTAGATTCTCATAGCATCCAATATTTCTAAGTTCACTTCCTGAGAAAAGAACTAGACAACACATCATGTGTATTCAGCTTGAACGTTTCTTGCTTCTATTATGAAGTATGTATCCTAGTTTAAAGCTAAATGACATCCAGTTGTCTCTAACATGAAAACATCATAATACAACTGCAGCTAGATTCTCATATCATCCCATATGTAAGTTCACTTCCTGGGGAAAAGAACTAGACAACACATCATTTGTTTGCATCTCCAAACTTTTTGTGCTCCTATCATCTAGATTCTCGTAGCATCCAATATTTATACACTCGCTTCCTGAGAAAAGAACTAAACAACACATCTGGTGCATTCATCTTAAACTTCTCATGCTCCTATTATGAAGTCTGTTTTCTAGTTGAAAACTAAATGGCATCCAGTTGTACATAACATGAAAACTGATGATATAATTGCAACTAGATTCTCATATCATCCAATATTTCTTAGTTCTCTTCCTGGGAAAAGAACTAGACAACACATCATGTGTATTCATCTTAAATTTTCGTGTTACTATTATGAAGTCTGAATCATATTTCAAAGCTAAGATGGTTACATGTTGCCTGAACGGGTTCTTGAATAACAATGCAAAAGATGTGTGAAATAAGGTTGGAGACATAAGTATCTAGCAACTTGAAACCAGCAATCATTACATGCGAAAAATAACTGATACTAAAAGCATGCATGTAGCCAACCTCAAACAATCTTTGTAACATGCACTAGCTGCTCGATTATGTCTGGAGATGCGGTAAAGCTTCCCCATTGTTAGGTTCATTCGTAGAGTTCTTGCTTTAGGTGGAATTCCTTCCATCTGTGAAAAAACATTAATAAACAATATACGGTTGACAAACTTAATCAACTTGAAAAGTGACTACAGAGATTTTTATTACTAGAGTAACTATTTGTTTCGGTTGTTTGTTTACATCAGCATACAGTTATCGAGATCATTATGAGTATTCTGTGATCATACTATGAAACATCTACGCTTCAAAAAGCGCTATAGTCGTCATCCTTAATCTCATCAAAAGGCTGAATGCTTGACCTAAGTAGCAAGAAATGAGGGGTCCTGGGTACTCCTTGTCCGTGGACATTGATGAACAACTGAACTCCTTTCAATTAAAAGTTGCATTCGTCCCCCCGCCCGCTACATACCCACACAAAAAAGAACTTCATGAGGGAGGAAAGGAACTTCTTACAGTGTACTGTATAATCATATAATAGTACACAAGCTTCTCTGCTTCAACAAGAACTAAATAAATCCCAGCCAATCTCATGATCATGCTCAATGATTTCCCTAATCAACAAAGTGAGAACTTATAGGTATTTCTTAGACATCAATTCAAAACTATACTATACACATTTCATACTTTTGCTAAAGTTGCACTCCAAATATTGTGTTTTCATCCAGAAAATTCTATATAAACTAGTTTTTAAAACTTCTGCTGGAAAACACCAAGTCTTCACAGCCACCAGACAAGTTGGACAGGGCTGGTTTTCACACCCACTAGAGAGTTTGGTAGTGTATATGAAACAACAATATCGCTCCGATGTACCCAAAAAACAACTATAAGAATATGGTTCTTTCTCCAGATCAAGGGGTATCAAGAGAATCTCTCTATTTAGGATGCGAAGGTGAAAAATGCCGGATTTTCAGGCAACTAATTTTTTCTCTCTCAAGTGTAAGTACAACCTTATCTCATCTGCTAACAAGATTTTTTCCATGCCATAGTTATTCACAAGCATCACATAGCACTCTCAAATTCAATAATTTTTCTTAAAGATTTCAACTGCATACACATATTGAGTTATTTACTCAACAAACACAGTAGACAAAATAGTAAATCCTGCTAAGGTATAAACTAGCACAATATAAAAAAGTAGAAAGAGAAACCTCCAAAAGCGCAGCACGGTTCTCACTTAGCGCACAGTGGCAAAGAGTAATTTTGAACTTCACCTGCGAATAGAAAGACATACATAATAAAAAATTTCAAATTTATAAAATAAAATTTGAAGATAAGTCAACTTACTCCAAAGGATTTTTAGGAAACTTTTCGGAAACAAATGATAACGCACCTCATTATCATTAATTGCCGAGACAATCGGAGAATTTGGTGAAGATGATCTACTTGATGTGGATAATGAACTTCTAGAAGTGGTTGTTGGCTTCGGAATAATCTTGCAATGTTGCAAAGCTTGTTTATACATACTCTGTCAGTAACAAATAGGACAGTAATTACTTTTGTGAGGAATAACATGTTTCCCCTGAAAAGGTTTCAAAATTCAAGGTTAAAAAAGTAGGCCAGAGTATGTGTGATCTCCATGTCCTTTCATGAGCCAATGTCATTGTTTGCATGCTCTCTCTTTTTACTACACATTTTTGTGTTGAAGTCTGAAATGCCATAATATTTCCCATCACTACCTATACTTTAAAAGTAGTGTACCACCACCCCACCCCACCCCCCCCCCCCCCCCCCCAACACAAAAAAAAGAAAAGACAAAAAAGACAAAAAAACAAAAAAAGATAATTCTTCAGTCATTATGAAATTGAAATTAAGTGCAATCTCATGATGAGAAAGGTGGTTGCCTCCCAGTTTTTATGGGGTAAAATAAACCACTAAATCCGATCACACTTTTTTTTGAAAATAATAATGCTTCATTAATCTAAAATAATATACAGAATACACTTCAGTGGTACTATAGTGATCCAAACTATTTGTGGACGTAAAGGAAAGAGAAGACACAAGCGTCGTCATGCCCAACTAGCCAATCCTAAGATAGAACATCTAGTCCCCGAAAGATGCTAAAATTACAATACAAATTAAGACCAATTCTGTAGGGCTATGCGAAAGTTATGCATCCCTTCCTTCTATCTGATAGAAACAATAAGTTCTCGAATATCTTCATAAATATCTCGAAAGACAAGGATCTTGTGCATACTAGTGTTGTTGAACACCAATCAATTCCTTTCATGAGTGTTATATCACTGAATGATAGCCAGATGGGTGATACCAGAAATTTTTATCTTATTCTTGAACCGATCACGAATAAGGAGCACTTCTTCTAAGAGAGTCCCAACGCGCCCAGGAAAAAGACCAAGCTTCAAATGACATAATTTCCACATATATGATGTAAAAGAGCATTCTAAGAAAAGATGATTAGTAGATTTCATAGGATGCTAACAGAGAATATAGGAAATATTTGAAATTGGAATATTCCGCTACATCAAGTTCTCATATGTTAACATCGTATCATTTAGCGCCCTAATAAGCGGATGGACATTTCTGGACAACATTGAGAAAACTAGACCACATCATAATATGGAACTGGAAACGATGATCGAAGTACATCATAAGATGATGTAAGCGAAAAAACTGGGGATGGTTTCCAGTGAAGAGTAAAAACTGTAGAATTACTACTCACCTCAAGGATGCTGTCAAATATTTAGAGGATAAAATGAATTTCCAAATTCCTGAATGAACTAGAGATAGAGGAAGATCCACTCCGTCTTTGATGTATGTGCATCTCATAAAGTTGGCACATAGAGAATTAGGGGACATAAACCTTCAAAAAAGACGAATCCCTGCTGCTTTATTAATTTCCTCATACGATAGTAAAAAAGGTAAATTCCGCTAACACCATAACTACTATTATCAGTGTGTCAGACACCCTTAAACTATGATACTATCAAAAACTGTCTTTGGACCATATGCGTTAGTCTCCTTACGCTAATAAAACAAAAATGCCTACTACTGTCAAAAGATAGTTATGCTAATAGCATAGTTTAAGACATTTAGCGACACTAACCATAGTTCGGATGTCGTTAACAAAATTTACCTTAAAAATCTACACTTCTCTTTTTCCATGATGATCAGATATATCCATAACCTACACATCCTAAAAATAAATACACCAAAAATCTAATGGTTTCCATATTATTTGCTCATGCATCAACTTGCTAGAAATTTAACGCTCTGAAGATAATAGAACATCCCCCACCCCTAGATCAACATGCAAAGAGGCAGATTTAGGTTTCTGAATATGAAGATCATATGAATGGTAATGATCATATGTAAAAGATATGGAGAATTTTATCGTCATAACAGAAAATTTCTTTCATGGTAGTTGAAAACGACATACATTGTCACATATATGCATACATACATATAAGAATACATATATGATGATGATGATCATAAAAGCAAGTTAATGCAAGCCCTGCCCAAATTTTGTAACTTATGGAGAAAAACAGAAAATATAATATAATTTACTATTAACATTTACATGTAGCACTGACCGATAAATAAAATTCTAATCATTCATTTTCTACAGTATTTGATGATCTTTACCAGTGCCCTACGAAATTCCTTTTGGCCAAACAAAGCATCACCCTGAAGAACCTACAAAGAAGAATGTGATTGATAAGCAAAAAAAGAATAAAACAAATTTATTCATAACAAAGTGGGTCCTATAGAATGCCGGCATACAAAACCAACAATTTGTATTATGAATGAACATATATTAAAAATAAGTAGAATCTATTAGCATAGCAAACGAAAAGAGAAATTATAGGAATTAAATCGGCAAAAAGATGTAACCTACAGTCCATGTGAAAATAGGCATCATTATAAATAAAATATGTTAAAAACCTGACATATGGTTCTTGTTGTAGTGTCCCAAACAAGGTTTGCCCAAAAGTCCACCCATCTGGTTCTACTCTCATCAAGGCAAGCTTGACTATGGGTTGTTGCCATCTTTGGTTTGTGAAAAATTGCCAACTGCAATTAATTATTGAGCATCTATATTTCTAAAAATTAACATGAATTTTACCCCAATTCCAAAAAAACTGCCATTAACTTTCTGATTACTATAAAGTATAAACAACCTTAAGCCTTCTCTAACATTTTCTCTAAACTACCGATATCACCGAGTCTAGATATTTTGTCATGTGGTTTTTTTAGACAAGAGTACCATTTTAAAAACCTTAATTTTGGCATGTGCAGTCTGTGCCATCTTTTTTCCCCTCATCAAACCTAATCTAGAGGAGGTGGGGCATGGCAAAAGGCGGCAGTAAGGCTATAGTGGAGGTAAGGATACAGTGGATGGGGAAGGGTCGACAGTGAAGGTATGGTAGGGAAGAGAGGCGTATGTGGTTGAGAGTTGGGGTGCCAGTAGTATGGGCTATGAGGAAGATTTAATGACCTCAAATTTTTACAGGAATTTTTCTGCAAATTTATCTAATTTTATCGTCTTTTCTTAATTCTTTTTATTTTTCTTTTTTTGTTTGCAGCCCGAAAGCCTAGCCTCGACGGCCCAGCTGCTTCCCCCTTCCATCCCTCCACAATTCTTTTCTTTTTCCTCTTGTTTTAAAGCGCAACGCCAGCCCACCCGCTCTCTCTCCCACTTAACCACGAGCCCCCTCACACGCTCCCCACTCTCGCTCGCTCGCTCAAACTCTCTCAAAGCCATCACCCTCGACCACACTCGGCTCAACGGTTTCTTCGATGTTCGACGAGGCTCATGCCTTCACTCTCAAGTCCTCACCGCCTTCAACGCTTACCGATCCCTCTGTCGACCTCTTCTTGACTGAATTTCGTCGTAAGTAATTCTGAACGGTAGGGTTGTCGCCAATTATAGCTGTCGCCATTAAAAGATAAGACATCTCTCTTCTCTCGTCTATCCATAGATATTTAACCACGTCCCCTCTTCTTCGGGTTTTATGCGGAAAAACGTCAGTTTTCTTATTTCAAAATATTTTTCCAACTACGGTTTTGGGATTTCATCGGAGTTGGAGTTTGGAGATTGTTCAGGACTTTCTCTTCTCAGTCGAAGCAGCCGCTCAACGGCTTGGCGGCGAGACTCATATTGAACTTGGTGTTTGGTGTTTGGTATTTGGTGTTCGCCATTGGTATTGGACTTGGGTGTTGCTTGATATTGGCCATTGATGTTGTACTTGGGCGTTGGTATTGGACTTGGGTGTTGCCTTGGTGTTGGCCGTGGGTGTTGGACTTTGGTGTTGAGTTTGGTGTTGGCCGTGGGTGTTGGACTTAGGTGATGGACTTGTGTTGGACTTGGGTTTTGACCTTTAGTGTTGGATTTGGGCCTTGCCCTTTGACTTGGTGGACCTATGGGCTTTTGCCCAGTTACGTGAGGCCATGAATCATTGTTGGTTGGGATTACGAACTCTTGCCCTATTGTTGGTTGGCCACATGAATTCATACTTGGCTTTATTTCATGCTTATATGATACTGAAAATCATTCTTGATGTTGGTTGGTAACATGAAAAGCATGACCATATGGATTAGACCATTATACGATCAATGATGAGATTCTGAGATCAATACAATAGTCTCTCCCCCATTTTAAATCCCCCCTCTTTAAATTGCTACGGAATCACTTGAATGCATGCTATTGATTTAACTGGAAATCTTATGACATCAGATTTAGTAATATGTTTAAATATGCTATGATGATACATGATTTTGAAACAAACTGATATTATTTTCCGTACATGACTTGTTCTCGATGCCACCTTACAATTGGCATATTATTGAAATTGAGCCTGGTAGCATAATGACTCCTGAAATTGTTAGTATTATAAAACTTGAATGGATATAGCTCACATAGCACACCAACCATATTAACTAGTTTTGATGTGATATTTGGACTTGTTTAGAGACATTATCTCATGATGCATGCTTGACCAAACAAATACCGGCACCTTAAAATATAACTTGAACAACACCATATTAACACTAAAATTGTACGACACTTGACATAACAGAGTCACTGAATTTTGAGGTACTTCGTATTTGGCAAATTCGATAATGTCTGAAACCTTTGCTTTTAGACCGTCTGGTAGGATTCTATTCCCGGACGTTCACGACTGTGGCCCGTTATGATTCCCGGTCGTTCACAACAATGGCCCATTATCATTCCAGATCGTTCATGATAGTGGCCCGTTATATCAATGGATCCTGCGCCCATTTCCTGGCTCGGGTTTTGGGCACACCCGTGGTACAAGGTGATTTCGATAGCACATCGCACTTTGATACAAGATACGACCTAGGATTGGTATAACTGCTAGAACAATGATAGTCTAACTCTAAACTATAAACCGTTTTGCATGCATGTCTTTAGTTACTTTCAGTTATGCTCTACTTTCAGTTATGCTCATGTACATTGTTTTAATTCCAAATTATAGAATTATTGTGATGTAATTTACGGCTCTTCGTTTTTGTTGCACAATTAGGTGTTGACCAGGAATACGAGGAGACCCTGTCTTTAAGGAGTTTAAGTTTGCTGCTCAGGACCCAGATTTTTGAGTGTGAGGTCGTGAGCATAGTTTTCACATATATTTCTTTATGTATTTGAGAGTATGTATCCGTTTGTACTATATCAGACCATGTAATTCCCATGTATTAATAAGAATTCTAAATGAGTATTTTGGTACATCTCTTCTCGTGGCATATATTGTTTTTACTGGTAAACAGCAAGACCTGCATCACATAGATGTATCGTATGATATATTATATATCTGTGTTTCATCCTTTGGATGTATTTTTATAGTGCATTTTACATTACCCTTCTTCGTTGACAATTAGAGAAATATTTAATGGAGTAAACCATGTATTTGCTTCATCGCCATCACATTCCTTTCAGCGTGTCATCATCATCCCTTCTGTCCTTTAATACTCACTGTTGCTTTCAGATTGTCTATCTCTTGCTACTCTCCTCTATCATTATCAGTTAACCTATTTTGGGTTGGAGTGTCAACCCAAGCAACAACGCGTTACAATCCTCCTAAAATGTTATTTGTTTTGCAGTGTTTTGTGGATGAGGGCTCTACTCAAAGGAGGGTGGAGTTCGAAATGCCCGATCATTCAAAGTTTGATGTCGTCAGTGAAAGCAGATAGAAAGACCAGTGGAGTTCAGAACCAAACCAGCATAAGCGATGGTAACCGCAATAGAAGCCGAGCTAGAAAGACCAGAAGTTGTGCGAGAATTCTTAGACGTATTTCCGAACGATCTTAAAGGATTGCCTCCGGATCGTGCCCTTAAGTTTTCAATTAATCTGATGACAGGCACCCAACCAATATCCAAGGCACTTAACCGCATAGCACCACCTGAGCTAGAAGAACTTCGGGCTTAGTTGGATGATTTCTGGCAAAAGGGATGGATATGACCCAGTGTATCCTCATTTGATGCTCTTGTATTATTGGTAAAGAAAAAGAATGAATCCAAACGCATGTGCATAGACTACAAAGAGCTAAACAATATGACAATGAAGAACACGTATCTTTTACCCGTATTGATGATTTTTTGGATTAGCTGGAGGATCGAGCAGAGTGGATATCATCAACTAAAGGTCAAGAAGGAGTACATCCCAAAGACTACTTTCAAGACCAAGTATGGACACTACGAATTCTTAGTAATGTCGTTTGGTGTGATCAATGCACCGACAATATTCATTAATCTCATGAATCAGGTATTCTATAGGTATCTGGACAAGTTCGTGGTAGTCGTCATCAATGATATCTTGATGTATTCAAAGGACACTAAGGAGTATGCTAAGCATCTGAGAATGGTGCTAGCGACTCTGAGATGACACTAGTTTTACGCCAAATTCAACAAGTGTGAATTTTGGCTGAATAAGGTAGCTTTCTTGGCCACATAGTGTTAGTAAACGGCATTATTGTTGATCTAAAGAAGGTTGCTGCTATCTAGAATTGGCCGTTCCCTAGTTAGTATCATAGATTCAGAGTTTTTTGGTATTGGCCAGTTTCCTAGTTAGTACCAGAGATTCAGAGTTTCTGGGATTGGCAAGCTACATCGGATATTTATCAAGGACTTCTCGAAGATCGTGAAACCTATAACGTGGTTGACAAGAAAGAATGTAGTAATTGTTTGGTCGAAGGCTTGTGATGATGTTTTTCAAGAGCTGAAGAAGATGTTAACGTCTACACCGGTATTGATTATACCAGACCGGACGGGAGAATTTGAAGTGTTTTGTGATGCGTCTGGCAAAGGACTTGGTCGAGTGTTACATCAATACAACATACACATCCAGACAGAGAAGACACGCATGAGAAACTACCACACATGATTTTGAGTTGGTGACGGTTATATTTGCCCTAAGGATTTGGAGACACTTCTTGTTAGGCGATCACGTGAAGATCTTCACGGACCACAAAAGCTTAAAGCTTCTTCTCACACACAGAAGAAGCTCAACATGCGACAACGGAGATGTGTAGAGCTTATGGCTGACTACAATATTGACCTTCAAAATCATCGTGTGAAGGTCAACGTTGTACTAGATGCACTGAGTCGTCTTCCAGGATGACCCTTACGACTCAGTAGAGGCTACAACAGGAAATCTGAGAGATAGAGATAGAAGTGATCTTGCCTGGAGTGACTGCTTCCTTGATGAATCTTCAGATTCAGTCAACTCTGGTGGACATGACCAATGCTGCACAGGTAGAAGATACAACACTACATAGGATCAGAGACTTGGTGATGGCAAGTCAAAAGTCGGAGTTCAGGATTCATGAGGACATGTCCTTGCGGTATGGCAGCAAATTCTGTGCACCGTCTGGAGACATCAGAAAAAATGGTTGAAGAAAGCTCACATTTCTTCATATTCCATTCATCCAGGCGAGACCAAGATATACAAAGACTTGCATCAACATTACTAGTGGCATGTCATGAAGAAGAGCATCACCAGGAGCGTGGTGAAGTTTATAGTATGCCAGCAGATGAAGGCTGAACATCACCATATTGTCGGATTGTTACGGCGTTTATCCATTCTAGAGTAGAAGTGACAGCACATTACCATGTACGTTGTGACTGGACTGCCTAAGAGTACGGAGCAAAATGACGTTGTTTGAGTGATCGTTGATCGATTGACCAAATTGGCGCATTTTATTCTTTTTAGAGTTGGCCAGACAACAGAATTACTTGCCAGAAAGTACATATAGGGGACTATGATGTTGCACGGTGTTCCTGTCAGCATTGTCTCCGAGAGGAACACTCGATTCACATTTCATTTTCGGAAAACCTACAGGAGAGCTTGGGAACCCGTGAGTTTCAGTGGCCTACCATCCTCAGACACATGGCCAGTCAGAGCGCACTATCCAGATGATGGGGATATGTTGCATGTGCTTATATGTTAGACTTCAAGGGGTCATGGGAAGATTACCTACACATCGTAGAGTTTGCATAGAACAATTTTTACCAGGTCAGTATTGGTATGTCGTCTTTTGCAGCGCTGCACGGGAGGTAGTATAATTCACCCGTGAGTTGGGATGACGTGGGTGACCGGGAGTTAATTGAACCATAGCTGATTGTAGAAGCTGTGGATGTGCGTACAATAAAAAAGAGAGTGGTACAAGCACTGGGTGGATGCGAAGCACAGACACTTGGAGTTTTCGCCTGATGATCATGTTTTCTTGAAAATGTCCCCAATAGAGACATGATTCGATTTGGTCAGAGAGGAAAGCTCAGTCCACGTTATATTGAGCCTTTTGTTATATTAAAGCGAGTGAAAGAAGTGACATACAAACTTCCACGGCCTCCATCCTTAGAGAGTGTGTATAATGTATTCCATGGATTTAGCTGCGAAGGTATGTAGGAGACCCAACAAACATGGTTAATCACTCTGAGATCACTGTTCGACTCGACCTGACATATGAGCAGCAACCTACGAGCATCATCGACCGTCAACATAAGGTCATTCAAAGCAAGATAATCAAACTAGTGAAAGTGATGTGGCATTGAGACTCTTCTGGAGAGTCTATCTAGGAAAGAGATGAGATGTGTAAATGTTACCCTCATTTATTTGATGTATCTTAGCTAATAGAAATTCTAAGAACAGAATATTTGTAAAGAGTATAGAAAGTAATGGTCTCAAATTTTTACTGGAATTTTTCTGCAAATTTATATAATTTTCTCTTCTTTTCGTAATTCTTTTTATTTCTCTTTTTTCTGTTTGCAGCTCGCAAGCATAGCCCCAACAGCCCAACTGCTCCCCCCTTTCATCCCTCCAGAATTCTTTTCTTTTTATTTTTGTTTTGAAGCCCAATCCCAACAGCAAGCCCACGACTTCAGCCCACCCACTCTCTCTCCCACTTAACCCTGAGCCCCCTCTTACGCTCCCCACTCTCTCTCGGGTGAAACTCTCTCGAAGCCATCTCTCTCTCAACCACCGACCGAGATCCACTCTTCTCGGTGATTTCTTCGTTGTTCGTCGAGGCCCACGTCTTCACTCCCAAGCCCCGACCGCCTTCAATGCTCATTGATCCTTCCGTCTCCCCACTCTCAGCCGAATTTCACCGTAATTAATTCTGAACGACAGGGTTGTCGCCGATTGCAAATGTCACCATTAAAAGATAAGCACTCTCTCTTCTCCCCTCTCCCGAAATTTATTCAAACATCTCCCCTCGTCTTCGGGTTTCATGCGAAAAAACGCCAGTTTTCTTCATCAAAATATTTTTCCAACCACGATTTTAGGATTTCATCAGAGTTGAGATTTGGAAATTGTTCGGGGCTTCCTCTTCTCAGTCGAAGCATCCGCTTGACAGCTTGGCGACGAGGCTTCGACGAGCCCTCTGACGATCCTCGGTGCTCCGTAAAAAATTTAATTCTTGATTTTGGATACAAAATTCATGTTTTTCTTCTCTTCCTTGCGATGATGGGTTCTGAGCTTGGCTTGTGTTCTTGGGGCTTGACGGCGACCCTCGCCGCCTCCCCTCGTCGTTGTAGCGGCTGTCCATTAGGTGGTATGTCTGACTGTGGGCCTTCGGCTTTACCCTGTCATAATTTTCCTATGTGCTATGCTCTCTGCCGTGAGTTTTTGCTGGGCTTTTGCCCTTTGCCGTGAATTTCTCTGTGGGTTTTTGCCCGTGATGTTGGTTGACTGTGCTAGGTTTATGGTGTTGGAATTGTTGGATTAGTGTGTTGGCCTCTTGGAGTTTGTTTTGTTGGGTTGTTGGCTTGATGTTGGCTGTGGAAGTTGGTCGTGGATGTTGGTGTTGGTTGCTTGGCTTGGTGTTGGCCATTGGTGATGTGTGTACTTGTGTTAGACATGTTAGGTGTTGGTGAGTGGACTTGGTGTTGGACTTGGTGTTGGGTGGTTGGTGTTCGATATTGGTGTTGTACTTGGGTGTTGGTATTTGACTTGGGTGTTGCTTGGTGTTGGACATTGGTGTTGTACTTGGTTGTTATTGGACTTGGGTTTTGCCTTGGTGTTGGCCGTGGGTGTTGGACACTTGGACTTTGGTGTTGGGCTTGGTGTTGGCCATTGATGTTGGGTTCTGGTGATATGGACTTGTGTTGGACTTGGTCTTTGACCTTTGGTGTTGGATTTGGACCTTGCCCTTTACTTGCTAGACCTGTGGGCTTTTGCCCAGTTTCGTGAGACCATGAACCACTGTTGGTTGGGATTACGGACTCTTAATATATTGTTGGTTGGCCACGGGAATTAATGCTTGGCTTTATTTCATGCTTATATCTGAAAATCATTCTTGATGTTGTTGACTGGTGACATGAAAAGCATAAACATATGAATTAGAACCTTATACGATTGATGAAGAGACTTCTCTGATATCAATACAATCGTCCCTCCCCGATTTTAAATCTCTCGTCTTTAAATTATTATGGAATCACTTGAATGCATACTATAGATTTAACTAGAAATTTTATGACATCAACATTTAGTAATATGTTTGGATGTGTTAATGATGATACAAGGTCTTGAAATAAACTATTATTATTTCCCATACATGACTCGTTCTTGATGTCGCCTTACAAGTGGCAAATTATTAAAATTGAGCTTGTTGGCATAATGATTCTTGAAATTGCCGGTATCACGAAGCTTGAATGGCCATAACTCACAAAGCATACCAACCATATTAACTAGTTTTGATATGACATTTGGACTTGTTTAGAGACATTGTCTCATGAAGCATGCTTGACCAAACAAATACTGGCACCTTAGAAACATCTCTTGAACAATACCACATTGACACTGAAACTGTATGACACTTGACACAACAAACTCATTCGATTTTAGGATAACTCATATTTGGAAAGTTCAATAAAAACCCAACACTTTGCTTTTGGACCCTGTCTGGTAGGATTTCATTACCGGTCGTTTACGACCGCGACCAATTATAACCCCCAGTCCTTTAGGACCGTGGCCCGTTATGATTCTCGGTCGTTCATGACCGTGGTCCGTTATATCAATAGATCCTGAGCTCCTTTCCCGTCTTGGGTTTTGGGATCGCCATGGTATAAGGTGGAGCCGGTTGTATATCACAATTCGATACAAGATACTGTCTAGGATTGGCAAAACTACTAGAACAATGATAACATAACTCTAAATTGTAAACTGCTGTGCATGCATGTTTTTAGTTACTTGTTTTCCGTTCATACTTTACTTTCAGTTAGCTCATATACATTGTTTTAATTCCAAATTCTAGAATTATTATGATTTATTTTAACCTGGCGGTTCTTCGTTTTTGTTGGACCGTCAAGTGCTAAACATGATACAAAGAGATCTCTGTCTTTGAGGAGTCTGAGTTTGATGCACAGGATGCAGACTTTTAAGTGTGAGGTTGTGAGCGTATTTTTCTCATGTATTTTTTATATATTTGAGATTATCTGTTTGTACTGTATCAGACCTTGTAATTTCCATGCATTAATAAGAATTTTCGTATGAGTATTTTGGTTCATATCTGTTTATGGTATATATTGTTTTTACTGGTAAACAGTGGGACCTGCATCACATGTGAAAAAACGGTCCCATCTCCGAAAAGCAGTTCATGATAGTAGGGGTGCCAATAGAAGGTGTAAAGGGACTAAAAGGATGGGCAAACGATTGATTAGCAGTGGGGCATGGCATGACGAAGGAAATGGACAGTGTAATGGTAGGGGCATCACATATAAGATGAACATGTAGCAGTATGGGGCTGAAAGGACGGGGCAACGTGGGTGGAGGGACGAAAAGAGTTTTCTTTCTTCCTTTTTTGGTTTGCTTGAGTTTGTTGTTATTAATTTTGTGGGACTTACAAGTCAACAGATAAGAGATGGATTGGTTTTTTTGAATCTGGGAAAATTGCACCCAGACCCTCTTTCTATATGAGATCGTAACTTAACATCTTTAATATTTAAAACTAAATCATACCCGCAAACAAATGGTTGTCATGGGGTCTAACTGTAACTTTTCTTGAGGCTTTAAGTTTAACATTTAACATAAAACAAGATGTCTCGGAATTAGAACTCAAGAAGTCTGATTATGAGTTTCAAATATTATGGGTGTTGAATTCCAGACCACTTATAGAACAAAGTGTCCGAGTGCAATTTAATTTTTCATTTTAATTTTTATAAGACCTACATGTCAGAGGGTGTAAGAGAGTATGTCAGTGGGTGTAAGAAATGTTTTTTTGTTGGATCTATATATTAACCTCAGAGAGAAAAATGATATTCTACAGTTAGGTAAATTAATCAAATTAATCAAAACATCCCTGAACTATGGGTTATAATATACATGACCCCTGCATTTATACTTTTATATACTTACCCCGAGATTGCTGATAGGGTTAATTTGTTCGTCAAAAAGAGGATCATGTGATGGTCAATAGACCCCAATTTTTTCCCTTTCACATCGTCCTCCTCTCCTCAAAAATCACAACAAGCATAATTAAAAATGAAACCCTAACCATTCACGACCACCATCTCCCACATCCTTCTCCTTACTAATTATACTCTAAAACAACGTATGCCATAATCATAATCCATAATCCATCCACCACCGCCACTAAATTCTTTATTTATTCCTTATAATCAATCGTTACCATCACTTCTTTTCTTCTCTCCTTACTATCCTCATCACAACCATCTCTTCCATTTCCAAAACCACCACATTCGACCATAATCGCAATCCTTAACCATAACCCTAACTATCAATAATGATTAATATCCATTACTAATAGTTAAAAGGCCAAATATAGACGAGGCCTACTTTTAACAAAAAATCTAATAGTATCATAGGTCAAAGGGTTATTATAGAAAAGTGAAATATAAGAGTATAGACCGACTGATAGTTCAGGAGTGTTTTGGCTAATATACCCTTGACGGTTTCACTAGAATCATTAACAGCGATATGGGGTTAATTGAGAATGAAAGTTTTGAAGGGGCTTCTCGTAATTTACATAGTTCAGCGTAGTTTAGAGAATCTCCTTATTGAATACATTTAACATATGCACATTTTTCTTCTTTTAATAAGAAAATGAAACATAATCATGTCATAGGTCATCCAATTATCATCTAAGAGACCCTTGCAAAATTATGCCATTTGTGTGTTGCACCTTTTAGCTCATACAAACTAAGATAAACACAACCAAACAACCAACTCCTTACCATCCCCACCAAATTAAAAAAAGAAAAAACTTAATAGGAAAATGGAACACACTGAAAACACTAAAATATTAACTTAAAACTACTTCAACTCAAAAATATTTTCCTAAGATTCCAAAACCTAAAATCTAATTTGACATTTCCAACCCCAATCTAAACTGAAATCAGAGCACCAAAATCTAAGTCATCGGATTGAACGTTATAACCTCAGCCTCAAATTCAGATCACAAAAGTTAGCCCCTTGAACCTAAACCCCAAGTTCTAGACCTTAAAATGTAAACCCAAAATCCAAACTTTGTACACATCCACATTAACCCAAGATATACGTTGTAGACTAAGACTATGGTTTACTTTAAGCTGCTGGTACTGATGGTGGGTTGAGTGAAGGTTGAGTTCCATTAGCATGTGAGGAAGGAGAACAATCTTAAAAGAAGAAAATCGTTTTATTGAAAAAATTGTAACCTTCTCTCTTTGCCTAACTACTTGCATGAGAATATTCCAAATATCATTCATGTCTTTATGCAAAAAGAAAACTGTTCTTGTTGATTAATTCATAGCTAATATTTTTTTAATTTATTTTGACGAAGTCATGAAATAACTGAAGAAATTGTATGGGAAAACAGACCTGTCATTAAAGATGGTTGATGTCATCAAGTGTTTTGATTCAACTTAAAGGTGTGGAGAGTTGAAAAAATAATAACATAATATTTGTTCTCCACTAAAACTATCAGGTAATTAGCGTAACATGTTACATAGCTAAATATTCTATCAAAGTACAAGGCATACTTTCTGATTTATGTTTTAGAATCTACCACTAAAAAGAAATTTCTATTGCTCCAAACAAGAAAAGAAAAAAAAACTGCCGTGACAACAACACCAGAAATATGATTAGTAAAGAATCATATCAATATTGCTTTTTGAGATGATCTAAGATATCATTCCAGTACATAAGTGCTTATCACAACAAAAACCATGGGGGCAAAAAAAAAGTGTAATTCATGATCCAAGGATAAGCTCAGGCAACAGAAAGACATATTAATTAAAAATATAATGTCAAGATTAAAAAGGTCGGAAAGTATAAATGAAAAGGAATGAGAAAATATAAAACAATTTAAAATAAGAAATGTCTAGAGCATGATCATTTGCAAATTTTCTATTGATATCACAAATACAATAAATTGACCCTCCTCACATAAGACAATAAAATTAAGTGAAGAAGAGTCAGAGATAGCAAAAATGAGCAATTTCTTATTATTTGTGTAATCATGTGATTCTTGAGAGAATTATAAGACCCATGCACAAGTGATAGAGTATACAGAATCATGTTCTTATAAGCCAAGAAATCGTTTCAGCAGTAAGGTGGACAGACATGTGACCCTTGTCAGTTGTCAAGCATAACATGATGCATGCTGCTGTCAAGGTGAAACAATAAGCCAAACTGTCAAATCAAAATAATTAATAATACAAGCATCCCACAATATTCTCTCGGTAAAGGAGGCCACAACACCTTGTTTCTAGGTTCAACATACATTTAACGATAATCGAACTCTTAGAACTACTCATCTACAACAAGCCACCAACCAAAAAAATCTATACAACTAACTGTCAGCAACTGTCACCGGAAAACAATGCATGATGATATGTGATATCCATCTACAAAAAATGCCAAGAATATTACATCTTGAAACAACTGCATAAACCAAAAAGATTAGCAACTCCAGAAATTATTTTCACGCCAGAACATGGTACAAGAATATATATCTGATGCGCACAAAACACATCATCATCTTATCAACAAACCATTTGCAAATAAACAACAATATGGAATTGCAAGGTACAAACTTCAACAATTACTTCATTATGCACATAAAACGTACCAAGTTTTCAACCTTTGCATGTTGGTTTACTTCAATATTTGTACCAGCTGAAGAAACAAGAAATGATCCCTGTCAAAGTTCAGTAGTTCACTGTGAATTTGTTCAACATAAACAATAACTGACCATAAACAAACATCACATAACAACACTATCAAATAATTACAAAATAATTCTTTTATATATATATATATATATATATATATATATATATATATATATATATATATATATATATATATATATATATATATATATATATATATATATATATATATAGTGGTTTTCGGGTGGGAAAACTAGTGTATTCGCACAGTGCGAAAACAATTTCAATTTTTTGAAATTTTTTGATGTTTAATCCATACAATTATATACCCCAGGGAAAATAATGAGTAAACTCTAGTCCCTAGGGGGATTTGAGCACCGATCATCCCGTTACAAATTTAACGGTTTCAGAAGAATAGTCCTTTTTGTAATGCCTTGATCAAAGGCCAAATCGCATTATTTTTCAACCATTATTTTTTTACGGATGTATAACAACATGAAATGAAGGTGGAAAAAAATTTGAAAAAAAATAAAAAACAGTTCGCACCGTGCGAAATGTTTGTGTTTGAAGATTTACACACACACACACACACATATATGAATATAGGTATCAGCTACACAATGAGGTGTTTCCCTCCTTTTTCCACCTCGGCCAAGACCCCCCCCTCTCCCCCCCCCCCCCCCCCCCCCCCCCGAAATTTATTTTTCCAATATGTTCTACACCTCATGAATGATCACCATAACAAAAATCAAGTGATTCCAACACTTTTTGCCCATCGATCCCCCAATACAAAAAGTTCTATGTTAGGACACCAGAAGTAATGCAAATCAAATGTAGGCAGAGGAAGCTAACCTAAAACAATATAATAGTTCGAGAAAGAGAAGTAAATCAACTGGACATGAGCTTTGCGTTTTGTATGACTTCATGCTCGCTTAGCTGTAAAATTGTAATATTATGCCCACAAAAGTCACCCAACACTGACTTACAACCTTGTATTTTCTCATCATACGACTGAATAACTACATTTTAATGAGTACAAATCCTGCATTCTGGGATTAAAGGAACACAAACTCCTGGATGGACAGTATGATGGAAGGCATAGGCCCCTGAGCCAATTGCATAGAAAGTAGGCTATTTTCTTCACAGCACGCCAGTAATGCATCAAACAGAATTAACGATGCAAAAGGGGTGTGTCCTTCATTATCGAATATACATATTTGGCAAAATTTCATAGAAAGTGGGCTGTTATCTTCTCACGGCAATCGCTATTCTCATCTGTGAAAAATCCAAGATGCTAGATTTCTCATAATAAGTTACAACAAGGAGATGCATTAGGAATCATGTGATTGATACAGTCCCAAGAAGAGGAAGGCTATCACCGGATTCCCAAAAATCAAACTTTTTTATTTAACCTAGTTTTAAACAGTACGAATGAAACATCAATAATTTGAATGAAGCCCTAACTTGAATTAAATATTAATAGTGGGAGGGGGCAGCGGATTGAAATTTATAGGGCATAATTATAATTAATTAAATTACCAGCAGCTGAGCGGAGTCGAAGAGGCCGTTGTCGAGGAGAACGCTCATTTGATCCCGTGGAACCTCCATTGAAGAGAGGGTGGAAAAAATTTAGAGACACACAAAGAGAGGGGAGGAAGAGAGAGAGAGAGAGAGAGAGGCGCTCAAATTTCGTTTCAAAATGAAGAGAGATGAATAGAGTGAAGCGCTCCTAAATTTCGTTTCAAAATGATGCAAAAAACGGAGAAAATTTCAATGTGATGCGAATTTTATATTAAAATAGTTTACAAGTACTTTTCTGTTTAATGGATGTGGATCGGGCTAAAAGCGGCTTCGTGCACCACCCTGACCCGAACCCACTAACACACACTGCCTCTACCATCCATCTCGGATCCAAATTACACCTTTATTGGATATCCACAATGAGATGGCATCCATCGTCATGTAACCTCCCTGAATACACTCTCTCCAAACTCCTCAAATCCTCACAGTTCCATTCCCCTAATCATCTGAAATCAATCCACTCTCTCGTCATCAAGCTTGGCCTCTCTCAGTTCACAGTCCTCATCACGTCTCTCATCAATTCCGCTCTCAAATCCAACCTCCTCGGATATGCCCACAAGCTGTTTGATGAATTGCCTCAAAAGGACGTCGTCACCTGGACTTCAATGGTCACCGGCCATGCCCACCTGGGATTTCACCACCAGTCCATATCATTCTTTAGAAGAATGATAGACGGCAGTGTAACTCCAAATTGGCACTCTTTTTCGGGCGCGTTAATTGCTTGTTCGGGTCTCAAAGCATTGAAATTGGGACAAGAGATACATGCCCAAGTGATCAAAATGTCGACTTTGAGCCCGGTTGACGATGTTGTTTACAATGGGTTGATTGGGTTGTATGCTAAATGCCATGTTCTTAGTTATGCTCGGAGAGTGTTTGGTTCGATGCCTGACAGAGGAATTTTTACTTGGAACGAGATGATGTCTGGATACCTTTATAATGGGGAGGCTGAATTGGCTTTGAAGAGTTTGAGTTTTATGGTCATGGAGGGGACGAGACCCGATGAGTACTCTTATGCCATTTGTGTAGACGCTTGCGCAAGCTTGGCTTTGTTGCGGCAAGGAAGGCAGTTACATTCATGCCTTGTCAAGAGTGGGTTTGATCGGGATATGGTTGTGAGGAATTCTTTATTGGATATGTATGCAAAATGTGGTTGTGTTGGTTCGGCTAAGCTTGTGTTCGATGCAATGCCATCAAGAGATACTGTTCTTTGGACTGCCATGGTTTCAGCATTTGCAAAGAGTGGACTTGTTCAAGAGGCTGTTGCGATGTTTGAGGAGATGGGTAAGTTGGGAATTGTGCGTGATGAGATTGCTTATCTTGCGGTTTTATCGGCTTGTAGCCATGGGGGCTTGGTTATGGAAGGTTGGCATTATTTTCGATCAATGAAGGAAGGAGTAAATGGTGTTTCCCCGAATGAGGAACACTATGGTTGTATGGTTGATTTTTTGAGCAGGAATGGGAGGCTGGATGAGGCGTTGGATTTTATTAAAGGGATGCCAATGGAACCAAGTGTTGCTGTTTGGAGTTCATTTATCAATTCTTGCCGTATGCATGGGAATGTTGAACTTGGGAAGTTTGCTGCATCTCAACTGTTTGAGATGAATCTGGAGAATCACAGTAATTGGGTTATTCTCTCAAGCATTCATGCTTTGGAGAAGGATTGGGCTGAGACTTGGAGGGTTAGGGAGAGCATGAAGGGCAAGAGCGTGAAGAAAGAGCCGGGGTGCAGTTGGGTGGAAGTCAAAGATGGCGTCCACGTGTTTTTAACTATGGATAGAAGACACCCCGAGTTACATGAAATTCTTCATAGTCTTTATATGTTTGAGAATGATCCAGCAGTGATTCCTGCTTGAAGATGACTGGCAATATGTGAAGTAATCTGCACAGATTTTGTTAGTTCACCATCAGCAACAACCAGAGAGAGAGCCAAAACTGTGAAATGGGCATCTAAAAGGTAAATTTAATAATGTTATGTCTTTCTATTGCTGTTAAACTATCAGGCCGGAGGTCGTTTGATCTTGTGGTTATTTGGATTATAGGAATTGGACGATGAAGAAACCTCCAGTAACTCATATAAGATGGGCGATTGAGGTACATAATGCATACAAGAACATTGGTTGCACTAAGAGTGGTTTATTTCGAAAAACTTTTAATCTTTCTCACATATTGATGCATCAAACAACCCGCATTCTTAATCATTTGTTATTCCATTCAGTTTTCTTCCTTTTTACCTATTAGATGCAATGCATTTTTAACTTTATTTGCTTTCTTTGTTGTATTCGGTAATCATAAATCATATTACTTGCTTTCATGACTGAACTCCATTTTATTCACTGGATACAAAATGTTATATTAGTATATTGTTTTCTTATCCACACACTAGGTGACAGTTACTGAACTATGTAAAAATTCAAATAAAGTTACCACTTTATTACGGTTACAGGTTACAGCTTGAACCATCTTTAAAAATTAATACGATTATCAATATCACAAGCAAGATCCTCGCCACGATATGTAGACTCTTTGGTTATAAATCACTTGGTTTAAGTGGTCCTTGACAAAATAAGAGCAGATGGGAGTTGGAGTAGAGCACTGTTGGTACTGTTTGCTCCATGAAGATCATTTACCTAGCATTGAGTTATGTTACATCATATATGGTCTGCCATGGTTGGGCCATTGCCACGCCGGCCCACGGCCCATAGCTCCTGGGTTGAACGAGTCAATCCCAACCTCCATCATGAAGAGCCACTAATGACGGACGGTTACACTCCATCATGGCCCACTTTAATAGCCACTAGGTAAGAAATTAAATGCTATTTTATGGTGGAAGTTACGCTAATAATTAGCTTGGATGTTACAAGCCAAAATGATCTATAAAAGACCATGAAAGACAATGGGAGAGGAGAGGCCAGATCCAACATGAAGGTATCTCAATACTCTACACTATCTACTCCATATTATATTTCTTCCACCATAAGCTAGGCATGAAGGTGATTAGACGACCTTTCGATAGGTCGATCCTAGCCTCTTCGGGCCCCTATTGAGCCACCCACTGACTTGAGCATCGGATGAGAATCGGTCGGGCCCCAGCCCGAACCCCCTGACGATTTTTCTATGATGCAGATCAATGGATATAGCGTGGAGATAGGTCCGTATTCAACCAAGTAGCTCGATCCTCACTCTCCATGACTAGTGCTTCTCTTCACGGGTCTCACGTCTCAGCCGGTGAAGGGTCCTCTCAGCTCAAGTGTCCTCGTCGGCCCACCTTACTGGATGGCGAAACACCAAGTTAAGAATGGAAGTGGAGAAGAGTTTTTTGAACAAGTTAAAACTGGAAGTTGGGAAGAGTACATCTAATACTGTTTTCTTCGTGAAAACCATGAGCATCATATCTACAACACCCAATAAATTGAGTTAAGAATGGAGGTGGAGAAGAGTTTTTTGAACAAGTTAAGAATGGAAGTTGAGAGGAGTACATCTAATACTGTTTGCTTCGTGAAAACCATGAGCATCATATCTGCAACCCCCAATAAATGCATACACAAATAACTTTAATTCTTTCTCATTATAATGACGAGAGTAGGAAATCAATTACTTTGATCAGGCTAGGGTCTTGATGTAGAACAGAGGCAGGAAGGGAGGTGGTGAGGATTTGGGGAAGAAGTAGATTGGTGATTTAATAACTTTTTAAATCTCACACACCGAAAATCTTTCGATCACTGACTCGCACGCCTCACATGTGGAGATTCTTCTGATCTCTCACCTAAGCAATCAAGCACACTCACTCACACCAATGCAAAAGATTTAATTTTGTGGAGAAACTAAAAGTTTACACCAAAAACTATTGTTCATTGATTTCTCTATTAAAACAAATAATTTTGTGCCCTTTAACTAGGCTTACAACTTGACTCTCAAAACCTAATATTACTAGAATTTATAGAATAACTAAAACACGCAAAATAAATAAAAGTCTTATAACAACTAAAAGACTCAAAGAACTCAAACTCAATAAAATAACAAAAGACTCAACTTACTAGACGTCTCCAAAGACTCAAACTCTATCTCCATCACAAATAAAAGACTATATCTCAAAATTCAACTTACTAGACGTCTCCAAAGACTCAAACTCTATCTCCATCACAAATAAAAGACTATATCTCAAAATTGATTTCTATCATCTTCTCCAGTTTAAGAACTGCACCACCTTGTGAACGGCGATAGAAGTAACATAACCGAGTAGAAATCAGTAGTCCATTATAGCGAAAGAAGATGCATCCATGAAATTTGAAGTACTATAAAAATATAGATCTGCAAACGATTATCTTCTAAAAATTTCTCCCAAATAGCGAAAGAAGTGAAAGTATATGGAATCTTCTTGTTGGTGTGATGTGAAGAATCTGAGATGACAAACTCGATGTGCTCAATCTCCTCAAGCTTCTGTTAAATTCTCAACTCAGTCACATAAAGATTATTACTTGGTAAAGCTCGTCGAGAAACTGTATGATACATGTAAAGCCTCCTCATTGGTTCTAGTATGAACCTCTCTAGACAAACTCGAATCCTCTCATTATCCATAACTATAAATTTCTATAAATTTCTATTTAATTCTGTAGCAGATTTGTGATTATCACTGTTAATTGCAAAAGTTTCATCCGTCTCAAGATGCAAAGCACTCATATCGGATGCAAAATGCTCATAAGATGTACTTGGTAGTTGGTATAATGTCAAAACTAATTCTAAGGAACGGGAATTTTCAACCATAGTCTTTTCTTGTCTCTTTAACAGTATTAGTTTCAGATTTAGTCATATTATACTTGACCACTTAAATTGCTCCACGGCTTTGGAAGCAGTGTTTGTCTATGGTGACTCTCATGGACTTCAAATTTAAGGTTATGTTAAATGCTTGTTACGCATTGACTATGATGTAGGAAAGTATCGCACGCCTAATATCGGCTCTCAATTCAAAACAAAACCTATCAAGTGTATATATGGGATCTTCTTGCAGTTTAATCCTAACAAATAGATCGTTAAACTTAGTCATGTACTCCTCCACAGCTATACTTCCTTGATGTATGTCATTTAGTTTTTTAAGTAGGCGATCTATATAGGTAAGAGGGAAAATATTTTTCTTTGAGCTTACGTTTCATTTCAAAATTTTGTTCTTTAGTCGATTTATTTCTAAGGCTTCTAGGCGATCTTCTGTTTGATTTATGTCATATTTTAATTTTAAATGCATCTTTTGAAATTGACGTTTTAGCTTTTGAATTGCATTATCATCTATGTCTGATCCTAGTATTTTGCCTCTACGCAATAATATGCAATGCTACCTAATCACAGAAATGCAAATGCAAGACCCTAAACATCAACTAAATGCATGCGCTAATTATGTAAATAAAATAAAATTCTAAGATCCGAATCTATATGTCAAAATGCAATCTTAAATATGCTAATACGACATACAGATCGAGACTAAAAATATGTAATACCAATAATAACAAATAACCTAAACAAAATCATATAGAAGAATTTTTTTTAAATTTAACAATTGAGGATTTGATCCGATTAGAGGTTACATGGAGTGAAAATTAGCTTTGTTGTATCATGTAATGCCTCTAGAACTTGTAGCGCATACTAAATGGTTAGTACCGAAAATTTTGCAAGAAAACCTCGAAAAATCGTCAAAATATGCTGAAAAGTCAGCTAAAATTTGTTGAAATTTAAAAGCTACACTGTAGCAGGTGGTCAGCGATGAGGTTGTTGGGTGCTGACTACATCGGTAAGGGTGGTGGCGGTTCGTGGGAGCGACAGTTGATGTTGTTGGAGTGGGAGGTGGCGGTTCTCGTCGACAAAGCAAGGGTTCACTGATTGCGTCTCCGACAGGAGTTGGATGAGGGTAGTGGGTCGTTGGATAGTGGTGTTAATAGCATTGAGTCGTCAGAAGAGTTGGATGACGACAGTGCTTTTTGCAGAGGTGGTGGCGGTGGAAATTAGGTTATGGACTGTATGAGGCAGCATCCCGGAATATTGGCAGCGGTGGCAGTTGTTCATCATGGTCGATGATATGAACACTGTCGACTACGGGTTGCTTTGACAACTGCTCATAGTGACTCCGATGACAATGAAGGCTCCACCGGAGGGTGTTTAGGGTAATGGTGGCTTGGGCTTCTGGCAGAGGCGGTGGCTTGGGTTTTAGGTTAGGGTTTGATGAATTTGTTTTTTTTCTATTCTTCATCTCTTTTTTAGAATTATTTTCTTTGTTTTTCCTTCAACAATTTTTTCTTCAGTTTTATGTGTCTCTTTTTTTTCTAATCCCTTCTCTCTTTTTCTCAAAAACTTTTTGTAATATCTTCTCTCTGTTTTTTATTTGATTTTTTGAACTCTTTTTTAAATTTAACTAATTTTTTGATGGAGGAAAAGAGAAGAAAAGTAAGAAAACAAACCAAGTTTGCTCTGATACCTATTTGACGTAGAATGGATGTGGGAAGGGAATTAGTGGGGTTTTTGGTGAAAAATTCGATTATGGATTTGATAACTTTTTGGGTCTCTCATCCCAGAAATCTTACGATCACCGACTCGCACGTCTCATACATAGAGATTCTTTAGACCTCCCACCCAGGCAATCAAGCCCACTCTCGCACACCATTGCAAAAGATTTTATTTTGTAGATAAACTAAAAGTTTATACCAAGAACTATTCTTCATTGATTTATCTAGTAAAAAAATAAGTTTGTGGCATTTAAATTGGCTACAATTTGACTCTCAAAACCCAATATGACTTGAAATTCTAGAATAACTAAAACATGTAAAATAAATAAAAGACTCAAAACAACTAAAAGCTTCAAAGAACTCAAACTCTATAAAATAACAAAAAAACTCCACTAATTAGACGTCGGCAAAGACTCAAACTCTATCTTCATCACAAATAAAAGACTCTATCTCAAATTCGATCACTATTAGGTCTTCATACATCTCTATTAACAAAGAGGTACTTAATTTGCAGAGCTGGTGCATCATCATTGCTACTGTTTGGAAAAAAATAGTTTCGAACTTATTACAGAACATTCTAGAGTTCAGATGGAGGAATTCAAACATAAATTCAGAGTCATATCCAAGTACATCTTTAGTCGCCATCCTATGTCGAAACATTGATATTCATATAAGTAGTCAAAAACCATTATATTTAAACATGTCTTATTATAAGCTTATCTTTGCTGGTAAAATTCACACAACTAATTATCTGGGTAGATAAGATGGTAAATCTACTCAATATCTCAGTTGCCAATAGATGATAGCTCTACTTGGTATCTAGTTTCCAACTAGATGATAATCATGATATATCGACTCGATATCTCAGTTGCCAAATGTTGTTCGATAAATTGTTTCTGTATATTCTTCTTGCAGGTCATCTACCTGTGGAGAATTGTGTCGAAATATTCATCACAGTGCTCTCTCTTTCAGTGCTCACTAGAACGTGCAGATATTATGACACTGTGCACAAGGTATCATCAAGCAGAAATTCTTTCATGATAAGTGGATATTCATATGTACATTCCTTGTCTGTTTCTTGAGTGTTTCACTCTTCTAAATGACAGTTGTGTTTAGAGAAGTTGAAAAGTTTTATGACTAAAAATTTGTGATTGTTGACCTGCGACTATGACAAGAAATGGGGAGGTAGTCCACTACAATGAGGAGTTTGGGATTATTGAGAAGACGGAAAATGGTGATGCTTGCTGAGAAACTGCACATATTTCCGAACTTTCATGACAGGATACCCCCATATTTGTTCATCAAGTTTCATGAGCACAGTATGTAAGTGTTCCTCTGGATCTTGTGTTCATCATAATGATCGTACTTTAGTTCAATTGAATGTAACGAGCCAGTACTTATACACATGATTTTGCTCAGATTTTCATTTTATTTTTTCCAGTAAGGATTTGCATTATGTATCTGTATGCAACACTGCACCAACCTTACTATATATTTTAGCAGAAAGAAGAAGAATAAAATAATTTAAAAAATTTGGTTGCTTTTATCTTTCGTCTTCGCCATCCGCTTTGACCAGGGTTTGCATGCTAAATGATGAATTCATTTCCCTTTTTTTAAACCATGGAGTTTTATTGAACTCTGCTCTATTGCTCATGAACAGCAGAATGAGGTATTTAATATGGTAATTTGCCAGCTGTGACCTTTTCACAGTCGGGGGCCCTGAGTTGCCTGGGTCCCCTATCTAGATTTATTGGATACTTAAGATGTATTGCTTCATATACCAAAGGCATCCATCTTTCAATTTATGTCCAATGAAATCATTTACTTTCCATCAAACTGCTAGCTGATGTTCAATTCTTATGGACTTACGCTAACCGCCTTCATGAATAACCTTGTTCGATCAAGCTACAAACGAATCTGCTAATTGATGTGCAAGTTGTAATGACTGCCATGCAGACTTCTGTTCTTCTAGAAAATTTTACAACATTGCACAGTGTATTATCTTATTTCCATGTGGCGCTCCATATTGCGTTGGAACATCAAAGGAACCAACAAGTGGAGGAGCTAACCTGAAAACGTGTGTTTCCTTGTTGAAGGATTAATTTCCTTATACTTGTAGCGTAAACATGCAGAATACATGTATTGCACATGATTTCGTTTTTTCCTTTTTCTTTTTGGTCATTCCTTTGACATGATTCATTGCAAATCGGGATGATAAGTTTTTATGTCAAGTGTGTCATGGCAAGCTAAAAAATGCAATTTGATTATCACACAAAAGCTGAAGTTAGTGGAAACGATAGTGGGTTTGCTGGTCAGTATAGGTTATAGACAATTAGAATTAGTAAAAATATTGGAGGGAATTGATAGCAGAAATAAATGAGCTTAAAAGTAAATATTCAGCCAATTTGAATTGAATTTTTTGAGAAAATAGAGGTTACCCAAAAGCACGGCAAAGGACAAACTTTGTTGCATCAAATAAAGCATCGGAAAAATAATTTTTTTTAATTAGAAGCAAGTGGAAGGAATAGTTTTTAAAAGAAATATCAATTTTTCTTAATAAAGAAACCTAACAAGGCATTGACTTGTAAAAAGGCGATAAATGTAGTCAAAGATCTCACTCGTGACCTGGATCTGTAACTTGGATACGGACCTTAGTCTCACAGTTCAACTTATTTCTTCCATGTTATTTCACTAATTCTTAAGTATTCTTGTTGATCTTTTCTGACTTCATTGTTGTGTCATTTCTTATGCATTTTTTTATTTTTAGGGAAACAAAATCTTAGATATTATAACTTAGTTAAATGCATATAGATGAGCCACTTTCAAAAGCTAAAGAGAAAGTGTGCTAATGTTCATCATGTTTCTTAAATTCTTTAACTTGTGTCCATGTTTTATGCGTCATGTTCACAAGTGTCACAAACTACTCTTTATGTCAAAAGAAAACTGTGTCATCCAAATACAAAAAACTTTTTATAGGAGAAGCATAGGGGAAGCGTCAACTGTGGAAATTTTCTTCTCAACATGTCAAAATAAATTAGGAATAACCTTTTTAAAAGTTTGTATAACATTGTTGCTTTGCCAATCAGGCCCAGTTCATGTGGTGAAGGGTTTAAGAGTGGATAGTAGGAAGTCCTCAGTTCAGGCCTTTGTACGAAAATTATACTATATTACTTCTGACATATTGCTTTAAATTCATCAGCATTAGTGATGAGATCTTGGCACTGGGACTTCATATTTTACCCATGCACTGTCAACTGTTGGAAGTTTCCAAAATAATAAAGGAATAATATTTGTAGAGTAATGGAAAGAAAGGTAAACCATCAAATGAGCTTGGCTAATGCGGTATACCGCTTCATTTCAATGCAGGAGGATATGGTTCATTTCTCCTTTTTTATAGTAGGCAATGCACAAAAACAGTTTGTTTATTTTTAAAATAATGAACAGGATCCATTTTGCCATTCACAATCCAGTAGGTGACATATCTTCCTGCAGAATTTTCTGACAAAAGTGTAACATGAGAAAAATCATAAAAAAGGTAAATGCATGGACATAGCCCAACAACAACAAAAAACAAAAAAAACAAAAACAAAAAAACAAAAAAACAAAAAAACAAAAAAACAAAAAAACAAAAAAAACAAAAAAAAAGGAAAAACTTGCACACAAGGAAACAAAAGAGGAAGCAAAGAAAGCAAAGAACAAAATGATAAACAAAAAAATGATTTTCCAAAAGACTTATCCAGGACGTTTACTGTGAACATCAACAATCTTCAGAAAACATGACCATAGATAACTACCGTAGTTATATGGTTACTTTTCTCTGTGTAAAGTTTCTTTGCAATTAAATAGTAATGCTCATAACTCACAAGTCATAACAAATGGATTTTGTATCTATCAATCTTTGTAATTTTAGAGGAACATGTTATCTGGAAGAGCACTTACGTATGGTGACTATCACATCTTTTACTTTGTATGCCAGTTGACACTATATCTCACTGCATCCATGTTGCTCCAACAACAAAGTTTATCATTATTGGCTATTTGTATGACAATTGCGTCCATCCTCCACAATCCAAATTCCATCAGTTCTTCCTATTAATTGTCTCTATCTGCATCAAACTTAACCTATGCATAGATTGCCACCTTTCTTGGTGCAGTGGTAAAGCACATCTTGGGTTATAGGCGTCCTACTTATAAGACCGTCCAGTGTCCATTAAAAAAATCATATTCTTAATTTATAGACAATTCATGACACCGAAAGTATATCTACAACAAGCTGATCTTAAATATTATGTAACTTTAAAGCCAGATCACGTGTAGCATCATTCCATTAAGGCAAAAGAAAAACATTGAATGCCAGTGTTTCATAGTGTGTTTCATGGAGTGTTTCAGTTCCCCATCCAATAGAATCCTTTTGTCATATAAACTCTTCCTAGTTTAAAATACTTTATATTTATATTTCATTATACGTGCGAACTGTGCTTAGAAACATTATAGCAATGTACTCGAAGC
Source organism: Scilla litardierei (assembly GCA_030789695.1). Taxonomy (NCBI): domain Eukaryota; kingdom Viridiplantae; phylum Streptophyta; class Magnoliopsida; order Asparagales; family Asparagaceae; genus Scilla; species Scilla litardierei. The sequence goes on along the minus strand of CM061137.1, from coordinate 7,462,484 downwards.
GATGATTTCTCTGTACTGCTTGAATAGGGGAAACTATGTTATTCAATAATTATTTATTTGTAGAAGCTCTACTTCTAAGAGTGATATACGAAGAGTATAGTTGGAAAAGGAATACGCTGTAGTTTCTATTTGTTTTAATTGTAAGTTGCACTTATATTTGGTTTTATGTTCATTATGTAAGAATCTAATATCGTGGAAATCCATATTACTACCCGATAGATTTGGCTATGTTGGCAAGGATTGGGAAACAAATCCTTTTCGTTTCGAATTTTAAAAAAGGTCAATATTTGCCAACTGGTGTCCACATTCCATCATATGTTATAATTTGATATATACAATATTTGTTTCCTGCCCATATCGGGTGGATGCATATATGGTTCAGTTGAATTGAATTAAAGCATGTAACAGTGTAAATCACTTGTTCTAAATTTTGGCCACCCCAAAAAATCGAGGATAAATGCTTTGTTGTGGTTGTTATTGTCATCGACAGTTGACGCCAAATGGTTTCTTTTATATTAAGTTGCGAATTTCATTTGCTTTTCTGATCTCGGGTTTAGATTGATGGGCAAAAAATGGGAAGAGAAAACCTTATTATGACTAAGAGAGAAGACAATTTTAAATGAAATCTCAGATGTAGAGAATTTCACATGGGAAGCACATGCTATATGAGCAATTCGTCTCTCCACCATGAACTCTTTAGCTATCATGTTAACTAAATTTTATACTGTAATGCAATGCTGATTAAATTTTACTGGCTGCTATGATGGTAGCACGATAACGGAAGGGAATTCCTTCTGTTGATTGACAAACTGATACTTCGACTAATAAACCTTCGAAGCATGTGGTGAGTGCCTCACTGGTCAAATAATGGATGGGAATTCTCTCTGTCGATTGGCAACTGATGCTTCGAGCAATAACCTTGGATTATTTTGGGTATTTTTTGCATCACTCTTATTTATCTTCTATTCTCTACAGGTCAGCAAACGGATCGAGCATGGACATAGCAACACTAGATGCAGGGCTTTCTCAGGTGACATTGTGCAAGCAACTCATGTTGTGCAAATTCTGTCGCAAAGTTTTAAAAGGTGGTAGTAGATCACACCTCAGGGCTGAAGGTTTTTGCCAGTCTTATATGTAGAAATCGCCTACTAGAAAAACTGAACGACCTGCGTCAAGAAAGTATGACCGTGGATGAGTACAAGGTTTTTGCCGTCACTTGATTGCTGTTTTAAATTCATTTTATTTGTCATTAGGTGTATGAAGAAAGGCTTATGGACTGGTTAATGGGTTAATAAGGTGTTGTTGGTCAAATTTGGCTATTCTATGCTTTTGACATGTAAAAACACACAATATTTTGCTTTTCCTGGCTTACTGCTGTTTGAATTGACCAGATTTATGACCTGCCCTCAAAAATCAGCTTCATGTTTGGTGTCTCTGTAAATTCTTCTATTATGAATAACTCGTGGTTCTGAAACAATCTCTTGGCACTTTTGAATATGCACCTTAGCATTGCCAACACCTGGGCTTAACCTCATAATCATAAGCGTGAATCGGTTATAGACAAGGCAACGCCATCGATGAAACTAAAACATAAAGAAAATTAATTTCATTTATAGTTTATAGAAGCAACATAAAAGAACAAACATGATCAACATTGAAATAAGAAACCTTGTTTCCCGGTTATCTGCTTGACAACTTCGTTTGCCATGTGATTCACATCTTTAGGTACTTAATGACGGTTTGGACATCCTTGTCGCCTCTCCCGCTGCAATTAAGAACGACCTTTGCGCCATCGGGGAGGGTTGGGCAGAGCTTTTCCAAGTAGGCTACTGCGTGAGAGGTTTCCAGGGCCGGGATGATGCCCTCCAATTTCGACAGCTGCTTGAATGCTGATCACACAGAGAACTGATTAGCAGAGGTCGACAGATATTAACCTGAATATGAGGTCTCAAGCATACACACACAGTCTTCACCTACTGGCAAGCAAATCTACTTGATCCAGTAACAAGCAGAGGCAGACGTGATGCCTGAGTAAAACCTAGGGATAATACATATGGAAGAGAATGTGACGCAACAATCAGATGGCTGATCGCTGACAGGGCTAAAGACCAATCTATAGCTAGAAAGGTCTAAAACAATCCACCATATACATGCATAAAACCTAGCATAGGGGATAAATGTATAATTTAGTATGAAGACTCTTATTACATGCTATTCGGGTCTCATCACCTGTGTGGAAGTCCTAAAAGACCCAACTTTTAGAACATTTCCCATACCACTGGCCGAAAAAAAGACAAACCACGAAACATGATCGTAGAACCTCCTATTGCCTCTCCTACCACTATGCATGCTTTTTACTGCTCTAATAAGAATGTCATGCTAGTTGCAGGTCATACAGAGCGAGAGATTTAGACAGGAGAGCCAACAGACGAATGGTTAAAACAGGGAGTATACCAGATGCATGCACTAATAATGTAAAAAGAAAATAAAGAAGCAAGTTCAATGCAATTGGACAATTCAATACGGAAGGCACAAGGTTTTATTTAGGTGCAGGATTTTAATGAAACATTGGGTTCATGAAGGAACTGGCAGTCGATTACATGTTAGCACAAGAGGCATTGGGGAGCTTCCTGTTGAACGCTTACTATAATTTTTCTTACAGTGCATGGCTAAAATTACACAACACAATTACACCACATCACAATTATACCACTCCTCTGTCTCTAATCACAATTACACCACTCCTCTGTCTCTCACTGACACACTACACTTACACTAAAGTACATTCACCACAACAACAACTATTACGACACACTTCTTACTACACAACACACTCACATTGCAACACAACAATCATAACACACACACACACACACACACACACACACACCATACAAACACACTAACCACAACCCAACAGCCACACACCACATACACTCTCTCTTCAGCACACACAAACCAATAACCAACCACTAACACCCCCATGCTTATTTATAGACCCCCAAGAGTCGATGCTTCACAAGTGAATGTTCTAGTGTTTCGGGGTTCCGGATTGTTCTTGTGTTTGGGCTCAAATGTGGGCTATTCTCAACACTCCTCCTCAGCCCATATTTGAGCAACTCCAAGATGACTTCTTCATTTGTTGGTTTGGTGACTCTATCATCTTCAACTAGTGTGACATTTGCATACATTGGATTTGGCTTTGATTGTCGGAGAGATCATACAAGTTGTTGTTCAGGTTGCTAGGAGTTATCCTCTTCTAGTCTCTCTTCTGGTTGGCTAGGACTTCCTTTTAAAGGTCTTGGTCTTGTTTCAATTGGTCATTGGCTCTCTTGTTGTTTTCATTCATCATCTCCAATTTTACCTTTTTAATTCTTCTTCCAACTCCGTTGAGTTTGGTAAGACGTCGTTTTCTGATGACCACCATGATGATGCTTCATCGTAAGACGTCATTTTCTGATGACCACCATGATGATGCTTCATCTAATACCACATATCTTAAAGTATAGCAACATCATGTATTTGGATAGCAACACGTACATCCTTTCCTTTGATCATAGTAGCCAAGGAAGATGCATCGACTCGCCTTTTTGTCAAACTTCGTCCGCTTCTATTCTGGAATAAGATCATAACAGATGCACCCGAACGTTCGAAAGTGTCTGACGGTAGGTTTTCCGTGCCAGATAATCTGGAAAGGTAACTTGAATTCTAATCTTGCTTGAGGAAGCATGTTGATTACATGAGCTACAGTCGTTATGCTTTCTGTCCAAAAGCGTGGAGGCACGTTCTTTGCATGTACCATGCTTCGACAAGTCCATTCAATGTGCATGTTCTTTCTTTCAGCAACTCCATTTTGCTGAGGGGTATTTGGACAAGTCAACTGTCTCCTTAGGTGTTTCTTTCGAAGGTATGCGGTGAAATCCTCAGAGATGTACTCTCCTCTGTTATCTGTTCTCAAGCATTTAATCTTTCTTCCAATGCTTGGTTTTGTCTCCTCATTAAACTTCTTAAACATTTCTAAGGTTTCAAATTTTTCTTTCATAAAGTATACACAAACGTACCTTGAGTAATCATCAATAAATGTCACCATGTAGCGTTTCCTACTAATTGATGATTGCTTTACTGGTCCGAATACATCTAAGTGTACTAGCTCCAGATGTTGCTTAGCCATATACTTTGATTCATGGTACGGAAGCAGGTGCGCCTTCTCATACTGGCACGCGGCATAAATCGTGCTTTCGAAACATCCATCTTGGGAAGTCCGTTCACGAGTGATTTGTCAGAAATCACATTCAACTTATGGTAATTGACATGTCCTAAGCGTGCATGTCATAGTTCTGCACCATCCTTGTCAGACTTATATGTTGACTCGGTTGCCATCACGTACACTGAATTCTTTTCTTCTTTCAAAATGGGTGTGCCAACAATGTTGACATCTCGATAGACTATGACCATCGTTTGGGCCAAACACAACATAATTCCCTAGACTTGTTAGCCCTGATACAGATAAGAGGTTATTCCATAAACATGTAGAATGTTCTGTACTTCAACCTTCTTATTACTATTTTAAAGCAGTATCATAGTATCTTCGAAGTGCTTCATCGGAAGCTTTATGTCATCTGCAATGATCACCACTTGGCATGCCTTATATACTGTTAAATTTGTGATCTTCACTTTGTCGCCCGTCATATGGCTTGCAGCTCCGGAGTCAACAAATCCAATTTTTGTTGTAGTCTATGCCTCTTTCGTTTGTGACTACCAATGCCTAACCTTTGTGTCTCGTGACGGATCTGGAATCTCTCCTTCGAGATCAATTATTGCATATGTGGCTAGGATGTCCCATTCTTCTTCACTATTTTCTTGCGTGGGTGGCATGGCTGTATTTCCTTAGATTTGTCTTCTTTTGAACCAACAGGCCGGGGCTAAGTGTCCCTTCTTTCCGTAGTTGAAACATTCATCGATTTTGTGTTTATAACTGCTAGAGTGCACTTCTTCTTTGTAGCATTCCTTGGATGCTCCTCCTTCCCAGTAGCTCCTCTTTGACTGTCCCTTTAATTGTTCTTCTCTTGACAGGTGAACCTTGGGTTATTTGGCCTCCTTGATTGTTGATTTATGCGTCCACTAAATAAGGCTTGCTCATCTAGCTTCACAAAAAGCACATCCATTTGTTTGGCTAAAGCTTCCTGATCAGCTGAGATATTTTCTAACTGTTCTAAAGTTGGTGCAGTAGCCCAACCTTGGGTAGCTTGGTAGCTGTAATAAAGCTTGTATACTCAGGCGAAGGCAGGCCCCAATCCATGAATTATTTTTCTTCTCATCCTTGACTTGATGATTTGGGATTCGGGATCTATTTTTGTAAAATAATCCATTATCGTCATATTTTCTTACTTTAGTGACTTAAGTTCATTTTCTAATAATTGGATGTGAGCATTATTTTTTTGAGAAAATCGAGCAACCAAAATATCCATGTTTATGTGTGGTGGCATACCTGATGTGTTCCAACATTGCTTCTTCAATGGTAGTCTTGATCGCAAACATGGCTTTAGCGGACTTGATCTTCCATTTTTTGTGTAGTGGCATCTATTTTTGCAGGTGAAGTGGTCTCTTCCCCCTTGATAATGTCTACTAAATATAGGCTTTCAAAGTAGGACGACATGCATGTCTTCCAGGTGCGTCGGAGTGGGGGCACCCTTCCTCTCCAATATCATCCAACTGTTATGGCGGTTCAGAGGCAAGAAGCGCATCAACGGCAAAATAGAGTGGAAGTCTCGCATCGGAAGCAATGGTTGTTGTAGCGTGCTCACCGGTAGCGATAATGCAGGAGAGGGCAATGGCTTCCGGGCATCATATTCTCATCTGTAGCAACCCCCACAGGAGTATAATTCCACTCACTTAATTTTTTAATAATGTTGCCAGAGTTGAATTCCGCCATGATGATGACTTAGTATGAACCCATCCAATACTAAATCAGCTTGATCCCAGACCAACTAGCTTCACAGTCCCGGACTGTGCACAAGCAGTTGCTTCTTGTGCGAAGGATCCATGCACGTTCAAAAATCTGGTCCCAAAGCGCTTTGCTCTGATACCAAACTGTTCAACGCTAACTATAATTTTTCTTCCAGTGCAGAACTAAAATTACACACCACAATTACGCCAATCATGTCTCTCGCTGACACACTACCCTTACACTAAAGCACATGCACCACAACAACAACTAATATAACAAAATTCTTCTTCATACACAACACACCCACACTGCAACACAACAATCATCACACACACACACACACACACACACACACACACACACAGAGAGAGAGAGAGTACAAACACACCAACCACACCAACAGCTACACACCATACACACCACACACAAAACCCAACAACCAACCACTAACACCCCCATGCTTATTTATAGACCCCCAAGAGTCTGTGCTTTACAAGTGAAGCTTCTAGTGTTTGGGGGTTCCGGATTGTTCTTGGGTTTGGGCTCAAATGTGGGCTATTCTCAACACTTCCTACTGGTTTGATGAGAATAATGGGCAGGCGGGATGCAAAGACAGGTTTGGTTGGGGGAAACATGTCCATACATGTGCATCATAAACTGATAGATGAATCATATAAATTTTCAGTATATGAAAACGCAGTGCATATAACGAAAAAAAGAGATCACTTAATGGGCAGAAGCAAAAATAGTATCTGCAGGACTACTATGAGATGCAACATTTAGCATTACCTTCCAAAGCTTCTTCATCAGTGATGCTGTAATACTCAGCACGCCCTATATCCTTCAAGAAGCTATGCTCTGGTCCCACACCAGGGTAGTCCAAACTAGAAATAAACATAGAAATTGCAGTTGGCACCCAGTTAGTAAGAATATCAATTAATGGCAGAAAAAAATGTTTACTTAGAAGATGACCACCAAACTAACCCCGCACTTATAGAGTGAGGCTCGATTATTTGTCCATCATCATCTTGCAACAAGTAACTCATAGCCCCATGCAGAACCCCCACCTCTCCTTTCGTCAAGGTTGCTGCGTGTTTGCCACTATCTAAACCATGACCTGCTGCTTCAACTCCAATCAACCGTACATCCACATCATCAACAAACTCATGGAAAAGCCCCATTGCATTTGATCCTCCACCTACACATGCAACCAAAACATCTGGTTTTCCCCCCCATTTTTCTATTGCCTGTCTTCTTGTTTCTTTACCAATCACAGCATGGAAATCTCTCACCATCATTGGATAAGGATGGGGACCTGCAACAGAACCCAAAATATAGTGGGTCGTCTCAACGTTAGTCACCCAGTCTCTTATAGCTTCCGATGTGGCATCCTTCAGAGTTGCAGTCCCAGAATGAACTCCTCTAACCTGCGCAAAAGAAGTAAGAACTGTATGTTAAAACAATTGAATGGATTAAAAATATGAATGGTATGTAAGACACTGTAGAAACTATCGACGTATGTTCATGGCTTTGTTTCCCACAAGTACATGTATGTTACCCTTCAAGTCATGGATCCTTTATATAAAAGCAATGTCTGATGACACTATTCGCATGCCCATGTAAGAAATAAGGAGCCTATGAGAAATTAAAACTCAGATAAAACACATTCTTAAAACCAGAATGACCACCACATTGCAGGTTTTAATTCACATCGCATGAAATGTCATGAGACGCCACCAGCATGAATGCATACTACTAACCTCTGCCCCAAGAAGACGCATGCGGAAAACATTGAGCGCCTGCCTCTCCATATCTTGCGCACCCATATAGATAATACACTGTAAGCCAAACCTTGCACATACGGTAGCAGTTGCAACTCCATGCTGACCAGCTCCAGTTTCGGCTATTATGCGCTTCTTTCCAAGACGCTTGGCCAATAAAGCTTGTGCCACAGCATTGTTTATCTTATGAGCTCCAGTATGGTTGAGATCTTCCCTTTTCAGGTATATGTGAGGGCCCTCACCATTAGATCGTCTGTAATGATCTGTGAGCCTTTCTGCAAAGTACAAGGGGCTCTCTCGGCCAACGTAGTCCCTGAGAATCCCATCCAGTTCTTTCTACAATGGAGAAAAGGGAAGACATTTTATGTAAGGAACAAACAAAAACAGAAGAAACAGAAACAACTTATAGGCAGTTTGAAACGATGTAGTAGAAAGCAACGTGCGACTTGAAGGACATAATTCGTTGTGGATTCTTACATCCACCATTTTCTATAGGAATGAAGATGCTCTTGAATTGATATGGTTTGTTTTGCTCCTGCTATGAACCCAATTTGTGTTGGGTTGGTAAATAGGAATAGTACATGATGGAGCTCGAGCAAAAATTATTGATTCGTTTATCGGTGGTAGGAATCTAGGGTTAGTAACAATTAATAAGTTAGACCAACTTTGTAAGTACATCTTCAATATAGAAATTGAAGTCAGCAAGAGCAAAGAAAGAATATCTACTCATTTATCACTTAAATGATAATAAAATAACTACAAATTGAAATGAAAGCACGAGTGCTGGCGCCAGAAAGGTCATATGAATTGGTAAACTGGTCACAAAATGTTGTTGGATCGAAATATTTATCAAGAGGTAGCAAAAAATTTTGGCATGTTCATGTATCCATATGTTTAAAACAATAAGTAGGAAAAGTACAAATCACAAACTTGTTCTTTCAACTCGACAGAGAAGGCACAAGTGTACAAGGTAAATCACTGGTTCAAATCTTAATAAAAAGGATCCATCACAGTAAATGTATCAGCTAAACTGTTTTAGCTAACGGATCAATGTAGCACAGGTCAAAATTTCTCAAAGACCTCAAAACTTCATTCAACACAATGCCAACCATCCAAATTCATCATGAACTCTTATCCCTGAGGATCCTTGAACAGAAGAAGGGAGCACACCATGAAATCTAGACAACAAGCAAATTTGGCCAGTTTGAAGCATTTGCATCTTTGTTAAAACATTGACGCCAAAGAGCCAAATAGTTTGTCATCGAGAATTAAAACAGATTAAGAATCCAAACTGAAACTCACTTTCTGCCATCTAATGCCACCAAAGGAACACATTGTAACTTATGGTATAAATGACATTATAAGATCAAATTAATTAGAATAAAGAACGCAATTTCATCCCATCAAAGCTTCCGCCTTTAAATAAATCAATCATCACATTCACATTAACAACATAACCACAAAGCGTACTCCAAAACCTCCACCGAAGTCCCCCCATCACCATCAAAATCCCATCTTTAAACCCGAAATTACCTGAAAGTTCTCATCTTTAGCCAGCTTATGGAACGCCTCCTCAAGCTCGGTCAGCGCGTGCATTAGGGTTTCGGGCACGTACTTCCCGCCAAACTTGCCGAACCGCCCGAACGAGTCCGGCCGTAGCCGCGCCGTCGCGACCTCAGCGACCGGCGTCGCCGCCTCCTTCGTCATCGTACACGAGATCGCCGCCGGTGACGACCGAAGCCCAGCCTGAGGAGCCACCCGTAATTTCTCAAATCCCAGAGGCAGCCGGCGACCGCGAAAGGGCGAGCAGACAGCGGCGGTCGGATTTTTTGCGGCTGAGGCGGAAGACACAGCGGCCATAGTTTTACTTTTACTTTTATGCTGGGGGCGCGGTGAGCGGACTCGAGGGGGACGATGGGGTTTTATGAAGGGGGCCGCGGTGGGGACACCACAGGTGGACGTAAGCCTAAAAGGAAAGGGTGTGGATGTGATGAGGGGGATGGATTGAAATGGGTAGTCAGCATTAGCGGATTCCTTATCGGATCCAGGCCAGTACGATTAGGGCAATACATTCGGATTTCATGAATATGGACGACAATGTTGCATTGATTTGGAACCCAAATTGGAGGCGATGGATTTGATTGAGATTTGGGAATTTCTCCATCGAGGCTCAGCCGCCGTCGTCGCCGAGGAGGGTGGTTTCTGAAAGGCCGTTTGCGCTTGATATAAACCGTTGGATCCTTGAAGATTCAATGTCGACTGTCCAGTCCATGATTAATAGGCGTAGATTCACTTAAGTGAATCAATCTCAGCCGTGGAGATTCAATCCCGTTGGGTATTTTAGGAAGAAACGTGAGGATGCGATATAGGGATGCTTCGGAAATGAAGTGTGGTATTTTGGGGGGTTGCTATACACACGGATCTAATTGCTTCACACATATACCATTTATTTGTAAGGTTGCCGTTCAAAACTTGCAAGTTTGCCATTCAATTTTTTTTATCTCAAGGATAGGTACTAAGATAATTGCAAAATTGTAAATAACATGGCACTTCGCTTGCATCAACCAACACTCGAGAGCTCAAATAGCATGGGACATTGAAAACAGCTCAAATAGGCAGTCGATATGAAACTCTAGCTTTTTTCTTGCCATGAGGCACTTAGGACTTAGCCTTGCAAACAGCAAGCAACAATGAATGATCAAAAACATACAAGGGATAGCATCGACAAGTAAAACATCATTGCATCCCACATAGTAAAAACTTTACACCGGCAAAACTCTTGACGCTCAGCCGGAATCCAACCCGACGGAAATCTATCTTCCAACGAGTCGTCTCCTTGGCCTCTCGCCATCATCATCACCACCACCACCACCACCACCACCGTGGGGTTTTCTACTTCGATCCCTGAAGTTGCTCGTTCTCTCCTGCCGGAATCCATCATCCCCTCTCCGCCCTCTATCACCCCTCCTCGAGCCTCTCGCCGTATCACTGTATTGACTGGACCTTTCCCGTCTCCTGCTCCCATCATCGGACCTGTCAGAACGCTGGAACCTGTCGGCTCCTCTCCTGCCGCCATAGCCGTTTCTCCTATTCCCATCATCGGACCTATCAGAACGCTGGACCCTGTCAGCTCCTCTAATGTCACCGTATCTGTTTCTGTTATTTCCCTCATCGGTTCTGTTAAAACGCTGGAATCTGTCGTCGTTTCCATCACTGGACCTATCGAAACGCTCGAACCTATTGTTCTCTCTTCTTCCACCATGGCCATCACGCCGAGAGTCCCTGGAAGAGTATTCGTCGTCTTGGCTGCCAAAGGAACTCCTTCGGTTGCTCCTAGTGTTGTTTGGCCTAAATTGTTGTGTGTTTCCGCTGCCAAAATCATTGGATTTCCTAAAACCGGTTTCTCTTCTGTCTGGCCTACTTTTATTTCCTCTTGGCTTACTTCTGCCGGAATAGAAGTCGCCGCCATCATCACCGTCTAAGTCAGAATCGAGAAGCAGCCCGTCTTCTGAATCAGAACCTCTTCTGCCTCTACTATTACATTTCCTACCCGAACTCTGCTGGCTGTTCTTTCCACGCTTTGATCCAAAACCCGCGTCCATATCATCATCATCATAATCAGAATCCATGTCGAAATCATTGCCGTCGTCGTCGTCGGAGACACGAGACACCCCGCCTCTTCGTCCAGATTTAGGCCATGACTCAGCAACATGACTAGATTTTAACTGAGGATGATTTGCAAGTTCGTCATCCTCTGAGCTAGATGTATAATCGTTAGAACCCCGGATAAAGTTAGTATGGCGGCCAAAGTCCTCGGAATCTTCTGAACCGGATGCATCCTCAACCTCGGAGAAGCTCCTCACGGAAACATCACGCTCCTGACTGTTGTTTGACCCATCCAGTTCGTAGCTGTCCACGTCATCCTCATCGCCGTCATCAAAATCATCAAACCCCGTCCTGTCAGCATGTAATGTAGAATTTCTTTCACTGTCATCAGAGAAGTGTCTGCCTCTTTCACTGATTCTTGGAACGTTTCTGGCATTCCTTGTATCGTCAAAACTCTCAGAAGCTCTTTCATGTGGTGTCTTATCTAGATCAGCGATGTCGCCTATTTTATTTGAATCTGCAAACTCGAAGGCTGCAACATCAGCACCATCTGACTCATTGTCGTCAAAATCGAAGTTATATGCATTTGAAACATCCTGCACCCTGGCATTCCTATCCAACCTAGTTCTTGGACCGGCTTGCCTTGGTTGCAATTGGTTCTGTGTGAACTCATCTGGAGGGCGCTTGGCATCACAATGGAAGCATGCCATATTCCTCCTATAATTCAAGAAGTTGCACCTGGAAAAGGGAAAGCACAAGATTGACGTATGTTAGAGAAACTGATGTATGGTAATGAGACAATGCTAGAAGAGAGAGGGAGAAAATAATGGGGGAAACTTTGAAGTCTAGATTAAAATGTAATACAGCAAAGAGCAAGAGAACAGACTGTGGACACTCCCATTCCCCTGGAAGAAGTTGCCTCTTAGGGCGTTGGGCATCACATTGCAAGCAAACTATGTTTTTTGCAAAGTTCATGAAGTCACACCTGAAGCCAAAATGTAGGGCTCAAAAATATGTAAAGATGAATTTGAGCCATGAATGAAAAATAATACGTAATACTGAAACAGTACTTGGGGCAGAGCCAGTCTCCTTTCTTCATTTCCACATCTTCACGCCCTACCCGCTTTTTAGGTGGGGGAGGTGGTTGCTTTACTTTAGGGGGAGGCTTCTTGATCACAGGAGGCGGAAGGTTAGGATCTATTGGAACAGCGCTCAGCTTGACGATCTCATGAAGTAACTTGCGGACGACGGTCTTTATAGACTTCATCTGCATCAGCGGTTTGTTTTCCACCGCCCCATTTACATGATCAAAACCATAGGTCAATAAGACACGCATTACATCAAGAGTCCGTGCCTCGTCTTCTTTAAGTGTAAGCATATATCCTCTGCTACATGAATGTCTTAGGCTGCAAGAACTACATACCTGAAAATAGGAGGCATAGTATCACCACGTTCAGATGGTTTGGTTCAATGAAACGTCCATCATTAAAGAGAAACGCCAGAAATTAGGCATATCTAACATATCCACAATATATCACTTAAAAGGGGTAAATTTTAAGCAGATATACCTGATATGCCTTTTTTCAACGAAGTATACAAATCACAACAGTGCAGGCAGAAATTAGAATATTATGAACCTTCCAAAAATGTGAATTTGCATTAATTAATTTACTTATTCATGTATTTTATTATTTAATTTTGAATACAATATCTCTACAGGTTGGATCTTTGTTGTTCGTGAACATTGTGGTCTTCTCATTAGATGTACCATCATTTTTATGTATAGAACTGATTTTTTTTCCTCGAAAATGTTCTAACTATTAATTTTTAATTAGAGTTCAACACTGGAAAGAAATTGTTGATAGAGTAAAATAAAAAAATGCCGATTATCTTCCCTTCCAAATGACATCCTTCCACAGGAAAAAAGCTAGTTTTAAAGAAAAATTATGGAATGAGGCCTGCAGAGATAAGCGTGGTCAGAATGAGTTTGTCTTTGTCCCCGATAAGCTGCGTGGGGGAATATTAAGGATTCATTTATGATTTAGCACGGTTAATAGGAGTGGTATTCTCTTGTCCGAGTACTTGTTTGGCAAAGTTCTGACTTAGGTTCAACATCACCAATAATAATAAAACTAACCCTTTAATAAAACCCCAAAATTTCTTTTTTATAGTTAGGTCTGTTAAGAGACATCTATATTATATTAGCAATCACCATATATCCGTTTTGCCTGCCTCAATCTACCGGTGTGTGATGACCTGGGCTCACCTGTCCTGGCTGTTCTAAATCTTCCTAAGAAGCACAATCATCAGTCTCTATGAGTCTGTTACACATGTCCAACCCATCTGAAACAAAGTCATTTAAAATTGTATACATTTCTTATCATATCATTTTCCACACTCATTTTCCTAAATTTGATTTGTTTACCGTGTAACAAAAATAGCGTGGTCAGAAAACAGTATGAAACAATGTGAAGGAGAACAAGATAAATGATTGCAAATGTTGGAAATAAGAATGCTAAAGGTAACAATCACTAAAAGGTTAAAAGTATACAATATTGGCCGAAGACAAGGTTTTAAGCATCTTTACCTTCTTATTTCGTTAGAAACCCAAATCATTAGCACAAGAAGGTTGGTTTTCGATTTCTTGTTTACTTTGTTATTCGACAAGAATATTCATGTGCATGTCTGTCATATGACTGCAAAATATCTAGTGGCATGGAACACAAATTAGGCAGCGATCACAATACAAATCTTTCATCAAGTAAAAATGACCTAAAGATGTAAGAATCTTTTTACATACAGAGAAATGACACAATAAAAAGATTTTAGAATTATACAATGGCAAAGTCTGCTTAATTCCGAAATAAAGTTGTGATACCTACATCTCCCTCATCAAGATGGGTGTACTTCCTCAACAGCTTTGCTGAGAAGACGACCTTTGGATCCATGCTAGGGCACCCATGGCCGACTAGTATCTGGATATCCCTTTTCGATAACGACCTGAATATTGGCACTATTTCAGATTCAATGACATAAAATGAGTAATCATTAAAAAAACTATAATTGATTAAGAAGGGCATGCCTAACACAATATGTGATTGAGAGGCATTCATAATGTAGTATCACATCACATCAATTAAAAAATTTGCTAAGATTCAGATGTAGCCAATTCCACGATTGCCTCCTTTCGGTTTGGGGAAGCCTTAAGCAATCATGAACACAAACCAAAGTAGCACATCAAATAAATGACTAAGAGGCATCACAATAGATCATGAATGGGCTATACATCCAATAACGAATACAAAAAGAAAAAAATGACTATAGTAACAACTCTGATAACTAGGGGTGGCAAACGGATCTTGACCAGGCAGACCCGGACCATACCATATTTTTGGGTTCGGGTATACATGTATTCGGGTTCTAGGGAAATCTAAGTCAAACCTATCAACCCAGATAAAATCCTGATCATGCATAGACAAAATTGGCCATAACCCGGATCCAACCCAAATCGATATCTAACCTACATTAACCAGTGTCCTTGAGAGCATGATCGCTTCAATCAGAACCCCCCTGTTGACCAGTTCCATACCGACAGTCAGACCTCCAAGATCATTGGCCTGCACTCTCCATCCAGCAATGATGTTGAGGTTAAGAAACTGGCCTTCAACACAGTTCTCGATATCAGGTATTTCTGGTGGAAGGAGGTGATCAACAACATGCTAGAGCAAGGGCTGATCAAGAAACTGATAGCGCTTTATGTAGGGATATATGCCCTCAGATCATTTGTATTTGATGCAAATGATAATTTAAGCTTAAATAGGGACTATTTTGCATTTGATGCAAAAGCGATTAAATGTGTATTAAATTGTTTAATACAATATTTAATAAAATAAACGCAAGGAAAAGTTCACGGGTAAGACGGGAATGTCCCGGTCTAGACCCAGGTTCGAACGGCGTCCAAATCGGACAGCAAATGCTCAAGTTAGAGCCAAAACAGCCCAAAGGATCAGACCAGGCCAGGCCCAGTAAATACGAGGCAGAACAGGCTGCCTGGGCTAGCCCAGACGCTGCCTGGGCTAAGCCCAGGCTCGGCCTGGGCTAGCCAGGCACAAGCCTGGGCTTAGCCCAGGCTCGGCCTGGGCAAGCCCAGGCTCGGCCTGGGCAAGCCCAGGCCGCCTGGGCTCTGCCCAGGCGCGGGCCTGGGCGCGCCCAGGCGCCTGGGTGAGCCCAGGCGCAGCCTGGGCTCTGCCCAGGCGGATTTTTGCGCGCGCTGGATGCGTGGGGCCCACCCGTGGGCCCCACCACTAGGGTTTCGAACCCTAAGTGTGCAGATTTAATTGACGGCTCAGTTTTTTGTGAAAAACTAGCCTTGGGCTGATCTTTGGACACTCAATTGGAGGGTCAAACGAACTCCGATTGACGAACGGTTTTTTCCTATGCATTCACCGTTGAACGCTTGTCGTATTGATAGGTTGTATCAATCTTGAAGCTCAACGGTGAGTGAGTTAAAATTCACGGAAGTTTGCACTTTGTGAAGTGCAAACTAACTTGATTTTAATTAACTCATTATTTAGTCCCACATCGGATTTTGAGAAAAGGGGAGAGTCCACCGCCTATATAAATAGGGGTCTCCCCCCTTCCTCAAAACTCGTCCCAAGCTCTAGATCTGAGCAGCTCTCGTAAATGTTGGAGCACGCTCGGATCTAAGCTAAATTAATATTCCTCCTTCCCTATAAATTTCTGCCTTACTCCTGCAGGCTCTAGCAAAGCCGCAAAGAAGTTTGGATTCTGGATCCGAAATCTAGGCGGAGGTTTCACTCGCGTGAAACTTTCTTCGGCGGTTGGTGGCTCGGCGACACGGGGATTGGTCGCCTCGGGATGCGGAGCGGTTCGAGGAGCGGTGCGGGGAGCGGTTCAAGGAGCGGCTCGGCGTGGGACGGGAGCAGCTCGGAAGACGGCGCGGAACATCTCGCCTACCCCAGGGCTGAGATTCCGGGTATGTGTTTAAGTTTTCATTTAATTATTCGCAGTAGTTAGATCCCTCTTGGGGTGGTCAGATCCACCCCAAGTTGGCAGAGTTCCTGGCTAATAGGGTCTGGTTCCTTAGGGTTGCATGTTAATTAGATTAACATAAATTTTTTCCGCTGCATTTCTGTCTATGTTCCGTTCGACTTAGGACGGGCCTAGAGTTTTTGTGCCCTAAGGGTCCTAGAAAACCCTGCATTGGTATCAGAGCCATCTCTGTATGCTGATCTTGGACTGCGAATTTATTATTTGAATGCTTTTACAGAAAAATGTTTTCTTTAAATTTATGCGATAAATTTAAATTTTTTTTTGTTTAAAAAATTTATATGATAAATTTTAAACATGAAAGTTTTAAAATGGAATTTTTAAATTTATGTGATAAATTTTAAAATTGTTTTAAAGGTTTAAAACTTTATGCGATAAGTTTAAAATGTTGTTTAAAATTTTATGTGATAAATTTTAAACATGGAATTTTTAAATGATGTTTTAAATTTATAAGATATTTTTAAAAATTGATTTTAAAAGTTTAAAATTTTTATGCGATAAATATTTTAAAGAAGCATGCAAATGTTATGCTTTTTAAACAAGCTTTTGCTTTATGAGATAAAATAAAATGTTTTAAAAATCGTATTTTTAAATTTAAAAGTTAAATTTAAGTATGCATGCTAAAATTGTTTATGCGATAAACTTTAGTCTATTTAATTGTTAAATAGTTGTACACTTTTTATGCGATAAAATTAGTGTAAATGTTTAATGGATATGTCATCTTGTCCCTTATTTGATAACACAAGACAACCCTTTAGGTTAGCCATTAAAAATGATTAAAATTTATTTACTTGAATTTTAATGACATGCTATGTTTTAATAAAATATTAACAACCCTTTAAGACCTAATTCCTGATTAGGGTAGTCCTTTTAATGATTTCTTAATTCTAATTGTTATTATTAATTCTCATTAAAGGACTTCGCTTTTAGCGTTGGTTAATAATTTTATTAAAACCCTAATAACGATTAGGATAGCACGTGAACCTTATAGTTGATAAGGACTTAATAAAAGTTATTAAACAAATCCTAAAATTTTGAATTTAAGGATGCAACTAGTTGATAGGATTAATTAGTTGTTAATAAAAGCTGTTTAGTCTATGGCACACATACAAAAATGACAAGCTTCATTCAATGGACCATGATCCAGTCAATGTGCTTGGCTAAGAGTTCTGGGTCAACCCTTGCTAGTACAAGGGGCAGTGATCCTGGCTTAGTCAATTCCCTGGCTGTGTTCCGCTGGACCGCAATGTCGCGAATCATGATTGTATGACACCCTGGACTATATCTAGTCAATGCGTTATAAATCTTATTAAAGATTAATTCGTATCCCTCCTTGATTTTGGAGCTTGGTAACTCAAAGAAGACAATTATAGTTGTTGAGTCTCCTCAAGCTGTGACTTGTTTTTCTTTAAGGAACAAACTCCAACATACATGTGATGTAGTCTAGACTTGACCCAAATCGATGCGTCGGGTCTCCTCGAGTATCGATCTAAGTCAAATCTGGACACGAAATCAAGGGTCTGACTAGACCAGTCATTATGATTTGTTGAGTCTCCTCAAGATCATAAGTAACTGTGGGTAAAAATCGACAGGGAATCACATGTGATGTGATTGACCAAGAGTTAGTCTACCAGTCATGGAACCAATCAACTTGTTGAGTCTCCTCAAGGTTGTGAGGTTCGGGATGATTGGATCCCTCTTTCACTAATTTTAAATTCGATTAAATCGTTCGTTATTAAGCTTTAAAACGATCGTAAAAATAGTGGGAGGATATAGATAGATGAAAGCCAATCTACCTATATTTAATATTGAACATATGCAAAAACTAGGGCAAGACTATGTTTACCGAAGGAATCAAAATATAATATTGGAATGAGTTAACTGGTCAAATAGTTGATTAATTGAATATCAAGTTAAATTCTAGTTGATGGAATTAATCTATATTCTCGTTGACATTAAATGACCTTCTAAAGAACAGACTTAAGAAATATGATTTCATTAAGTTCTGAGTCCAACATATAAATTAAAGCTACATGTCACTCTTCTCTATATGAGGCAGCTTGAACATATATGGTATTCGAAGTATGTTTCTCCCTACAACTTGTCGAGCTACCCTCAAGGTTGTATGGACAAACAATTCCGATCCGCAAAGTTCGAGAATTCGATCAAACCGTTTGAGTCGAATACGAGTGCATGAGCGGTGCAAGACTATGTATCCCAACCGGATCTTGAGACAAGCAACTTCTTGAGCTAAACTCGAGATTGCAAAGCTCAAGCGTTTGGATACATAAGATGCTTGCATAGCTATTTATGTTGGGTTAATTAATATCTAAATGTAATTTAGAAAAGGAAGAAGGCACTCCGGAAAGTCAATTGAGAAAGTTAGTTTAATTTATCATTAGTAAAGGCATAAGTAGGAGGAAATGAAAATGTGATATATTTTGATGTCACGATTTCAGAATAAATAGTTATACAAAAACGTCTAACACATTTTTTGACGAATGTCGTCACCTTACTTCGGAAGCAATGTTTTGTATTAAGTAATTTGTAATAACTATAAATATATATTAAATGTTAATATATAAATACACAAGATAGTAGCAAACTTATATGGTAAAATAGACTAGGCCATGTCGAGAGACTAAGCTTCACAAGTCACATAAAGAGGGGTCTGACCTCTCGTATTATGAAGTCTACGGACACTTGTGAATCTTATACTCTCAGATATAACGGCTGAAACCCATCTGTAAGACAGTGGAAGAATGAGTTGTCGAACTCAGTCTCGTACATACTGATGCACCCGAGTCTATTTTAACCAAAAAAAGTTATTCGTATATTTTATTAAGACACGTGTTCTTGATGAAACACAAGTCTGATAAAATAAAGAACGAAAAGTAGAAAGTATTTAAACTGATTCGATTAGATCGAATGGTCAAATACTTAGCTACATAAAATCTTGTATAATTAAAAGAAAATGTGATTTTCTCTCAGGTCAAGTCTGTTAACACATCCGTGTGTTAAAATGTATGAATCACACTTAGTGAGACTTGGTGCGATACATAGTAAGTGACTCTGAGTTAAGTCCTCTCTCTGGGTTAAGTCCCAGATCGTAATGCCTAGGTTTTGATAATGTCCTATGAGGACATTGTCAATAAGATATTCACTAAATCGATCATTAAAGAAGTTGTATAATTACTCGAATTTCGTGAGACGAATTGTCGAGTTAGACATCATAACTGATGATGACTTAGTCAACTTCCGGGATGAAATTCGGAGTAGTAACTCCGATTTAAAACTTGATGAAATCAAAATAGGTCTGTGTGCGTAAATAAATTTGAGAATTTAGTTTACGTACCCAAGGAAAATGTTTCCTCACTTTCTGCAAGTAAATCTTTAAGTTGAAAGATTGGTGCAGAAAGAGAATAGTAAAGTACAATCTTGTTGATCGAAAACGGTTTTCACCCTAATTTCTTTAAAACGGATTAGTTGAAATCGTCTCGCCAACAGATGTGTACAGATCTACTCGGACCAAATCCGATGTAAAACGCTCATGTTGACCATGAAAATTGGAGCATTCACTTATAAGTTCGTTTTTTCTAAACATGATTTAGACGGACCAACTTATATGAATTAGCCAGAGAGTTTTCAAGGTCAGTGGGAGCGTATAAATTACATGCAAGGCATCAAAGAGATGGAACATATAATTTGATTAAGTAATCAAAGAGTTTGATACTTTATCAGAAATAGATATGAGCCATTTGAAATGACCATTAACAAATTTAAATTATTATCGTAATGTACGATGAGCTGGATAAGATCCATGTATATTAAATATTACAGATTCCGATAGACCAAGTGAATTATTTGAATGAGATTCAAATGGTTGGTCTAACATGAACATAAAAACCCCTTGAGTCTATAGTGTAGACGGTTTTAGCAGATCCACTCACGAAGGCTCTACCACATGAAGTCAAGAAAACTTATGTGTAAAAACGGTATAAGATACCGGGATAAATGGGCCTGAGTGCAAGTGGGAGATGTTGAGAGATGATACCCTCGAGGCTATCTATCTTCATGTGTGAATAGCACAAACATCTTGTTCGAAATAACAGTAAGTTGTTTGGTAATAATTTATCTAAGTTATTTTATAATGTAGTTAACATTAGACATTAACTTAGGTAAAGTCCTGAGACTTTATGCAAGGTCAAACAGGTATCGAGATGAGTATCTTGATCATGGAGAAATGTTTGACCGTCTGTAGCATAAGTCTAAAAGGGTTCGTGGTCGTAGATGTTTCGAGACAAGGATATCGAAACATCGGATAGACCATTGTGTCTTAGTCTTCACCGTTTAGCGGTGGCGATGATCTCATGATCGCTTGACTTGGCGAAGTCGTAGATGAGACACAGGTGCTCATTAGAGAATGAGTTCACTGAACGATCCACAAGAGTTATCATATGGTTATATTGACCAATCTGTAAATGATGACTCTGAGTGATGATAGGCTAGTTGGTCTTTTGACTTGAGGTCATTTTGACGAACCTGTGCGTGAACGGTGCCACTTAGATCAAATGACCTAGCTTCGAGGCAAGGCCTGTCGAAAGGTCTTTGATTGGGTGACACTTGAAGCGTATGAGGAGAGTAATGACCAAGAGAGGATTCGTCTCTCCCGGTCAATGGGAGTTAGTGTCGTAGGGTTAGTTCGGTCTTTAGTAAAAACTCTGGCCAGAGTATGTTGGAAGAAGTCCAACATTTTTGACTAAAAGATCGATAGAAACTAACCGGAGTCAAGTTATTGGGGTTGACAGTTTGACCGTACCCTAGACTTGATCTACACGACATAGTTTAGACGAAGAGACTATAACTGCGGAATTCATCACGGAAACAGTCAGGGTGGTCCCGACAATACTCATGTCAATGAGTTAACCACATAATGATGATTCCTAAAGCAGGGACGGCAGCCACTGCTCGTGGTCACTGCCGTATAGGGCTTCGAGCCCAACTTGTTGTAAAGGTCAGGCTGTAGGGTCTCACACAGAGTGCGATCTTTCGTCTAGTAATAGGTAGAAATAAGTTAGGGAGAATAATTTGCATTTGATGCAAGGGATAAAATATTGCAAAAGATGTTTGCAATAATCTCCAGCATTCGGAATAAATGATCCTGAGTGCAAGTGGGAGATGTAGGGATATATGCCCTCAGATCATTTGTATTTGATGCAAATGATAATTTAAGCTTAAATAGGGACTATTTTGCATTTGATGCAAAAGCGATTAAATGTGTATTAAATTGTTTAATACAATATTTAATAAAATAAACGCAAGGAAAAGTTCACGGGTAAGACGGGAATGTCCCGGTCTAGACCCAGGTTCGAACGGCGTCCAAATCGGACAGCAAATGCTCAAGTTAGAGCCAAAACAGCCCAAAGGATCAGACCAGGCCAGGCCCAGTAAATACGAGGCAGAACAGGCTGCCTGGGGCTCTCTGCCCAGGCTTCCGCCTGGGCTCTGCCCAGGCGCCTGGGCTCTGCCCAGGCGCGGGCCTGGGCGCGCCCAGGCGCCTGGGCTCTGCCCAGGCGCGGGCCTGGGCGCGCCCAGGCGGATTTTTGCGCGCGCTGGATGCGTGGGGCCCACCCGTGGGCCCCACCACTAGGGTTTCGAACCCTAAGTGTGCAGATTTAATTGACGGCTCAGTTTTTTGTGAAAAACTAGCCTTATGCTGATCTTTGGACACTCAATTGGAGGGTCAAACGAACTCCGATTGACGAACGGTTTTGTCCTATGCGTTCACCGTTGAACGCTTGTCGTATTGATAGGTTGTATCAATCTTGAAGCTCAACGGTGAGTGAGTTAAAATTCACGGAAGTTTGCACTTTGTGAAGTGCAAACTAACTTGATTTTAATTAACTCATTATTTAGTCCCACATCGGATTTTGAGAAAAGGGGAGAGTCCACAGCCTATATAAATAGGGGTCTCTCCCCTTCCTCAAAACTCGTCTCAAGCTCTAGATCTGAGCAGCTCTCGTAAATGTTGGAGCACGCTCGGATCTAAGCTAAATTAATATTCCTCATTCCCTATAAATTTCTGCCTTACTCCTGCGGGCTCTAGCAAAGCCACAAAGGAGTTCGGATTCTGGATCCGAAATCTAGGCGGAGGTTTCACTCGCGTGAAACTTTCTTCGGCGGTTGGTGGCTCGGCGACACGGGGATTGATCGCCTCGGGATGCGGAGCGGTTCGAGGAGCGGTGCGGGGAGCGGTTCAAGGAGCGGCTCGGCGTGGGACGGGAGCAGCTCGGAAGACGACGCGGAACATCTCGCCTGCCCCAGGGCTGAGATTCCGGGTATGTGTTTAAGTTTTCATTTAATTATTCGCAGTAGTTAGATCCCTCTTGGGGTGGTCAGATCCACCCCAAGTTGGCAGAGTTCCTGGCTAATAGGGTCTGGTTCCTTAGGGTTGCATGTTAATTAGATTAACATAAAATTTTTCCGCTGCATTTCTGTCTATGTTCTGTTCGACTTAGGGCGGGACTAGAGTTTTTGTGCCCTAAGGGTCCTAGAAAACCCTGCACTTTAAAGATCGGAGCCCAGTGGATCAATGAAGGAGACGGAGAGCGAAGATGCCGGATTGGGATTGGGTGTGATTGGGTGTGATTGGGTGTGAAGTAGCAGCCACTTTGCATGTGGATCGACATGGATCTCCAGGGGTGGATTGAGGTAGCAGCAACTTCACACATGACGAATCGGATCGAGCCTGCAGGCGATAATTGTGAGTTTTTCAAGGACGGTGAGTTTTACTATGAATGTGAGCTTCACGATTGATCCCAACAAACAACGGGACAAAGAGGCATGAGACGAAATAATTTTTGAAACTTATTTTAATACACACCCCATACCAGACCCATCAGACGAAGCTGGTCAGCTTTCAATGACCCAGATTTTATCCGGTCAGGTTATGATTTTTAGGGTTTCAACACGAATTAAATACAGATCAGGTTTGGGTACACTCTTAAACGGGTCGAGTCAAACGTTATCTGATCTATACCCGAGCCATTTGTCACAGCTACTGACAGCCATACAAAGTTAACAATTGGTTACAAACTACTGCCTTAATACTAACAAAAGCATACACAGGTCTTATAGCTTCATCGTTCACTTATTTGTGAAAACAATTAAGTGGAGGTAGGAAAACCATCTTTAACACACTCTCTTACCTCATTTTTGCAGGAAACAAACACCATCTATGGGTCATAGTTCAGCGTTTCTTCTGGTAAGGGGGGCATATAACGCATTTGCAGAAGAAAAAGGCCAAACAGAACAAGGAAAAAAATGTTTAAAAGGTAACAAAAGTAACTGTGCATAGCTCTTGGTACCAAAATTGGCATGTGAAAATAAATGTCAGAATATGATACGGCCCTAGTTAACCAGCTATCCTTAACTTGGTCACCTGGTGCCTTTCAACGAACGTCTTGTCCCAATTCAACCTTCTGAGTATTACTTCATTCCATTGCCAATGCGAAGTTTTGAACAGTTTAACAACCAAATATAAACAATACAAAATTTTACTAATTTCCACCTTTAATGTCTATATCCTAGAAAAAAATACATCCTTCGGATATCACCTTGTATAAAATTTACACGTAATTTTCATAGTCATGCAAAATCATGCTACACTTATCATGAAAAAAATTCAACAAAACTAACAAAATCACACATCAAATTTCATAAGGTTATACCTCGGTACATGAAAGGGATCCCACAGAAATGCATGCAAGCATTCGTGGAAGCAGTTGACACTCACCTTTACAGCATTAAGATCCAAATTTTAATTGCTTTTTCAGAAAACAGTTACCTTGAATAAATTTGTACAAGAGACTTCATTAACATAAACCAACTTACTCAGCCGTATCTTCCAATCCCCAATTCTATTTTAAAAAGATTGCACACAATTTTTTTTGTGCATCAAATTATTGACACACTTACTTAGAAAGAATGCAAGCCTTAAATGCCGGCCGATAGACGAAAGAGAATCAACAAGTTTAGTTCTGATCTGAGTAGGCCCGGTCTATATTGCTCGAGTTATGTTTACTTTACCCCCCACGTACTCCTCCGTCTACTAAAGGGAGGGGCCGATGCAGATTGCACAAGATTAAAACTTTAGCTAATCCCTCAAATATCAGTCTCCAATAAAGATTTTTACTCCTCAAATGCACTCTTCAGCAAACTTATGCAAATTCATGCAAACGTTTCTACATTTACGACAAATAACATCCAGACTCAACAAAATCCAACAAAATTACGCATCAACTTGACCCAAATCAATCTCATACCTCAATATATCGAACCGGTCCTTGCCGAAATTCATGCAAGCGTTCCTGACAGTAGTCCAATCCCTCGAGAAATCGAAACCCACCTCCTCCCTCACCTCGCTCAAATCGATCCCAATGCTTTCCGCTGCCTGATTCTCGCTCACCCGATGATGGAAGTAATTCTGCTGACCCAACCTCTCCATGAGCTCGATCCATTCCGGCCACGGGTGCACCACCTCGACGTCCTTCTTCCTCTCGATCAAGTCCGCATCTTGGCCGCTCGATTCTACCCTATCCGCGTCGTCTGGGCCCTTGGGGGCCTTCTCTCCTGGGTTCCTCGATTCGCGCCACTGGCGGATCCGCTGAAGGGCGTCGAACTTCTCGGATGTGCGGTTTTCGATGGCGTCGATCTGGTCGAAGACGACGGAGAGGCGAGCGGAAAGGTTGGACTTTGGGTCGGGGTTTTGTGGGGAATTTGGCATGATGGCGGAGAGGAGGCGGGATGAGATTTGAGGGAAGATAGGGGGCTTTCTGAAAAAGAGGGGCCGGCGACGGAGGAGGAGGAGGAAGAAAGACATTGAAGGAGAGCTTAAACCCTAGCGAGAAAATGGAACGAATAGCAGAAGTCGAAGGTCTAAAACCCTGACGAAGGAGTGGAAGAAGGAAAGAATGACGACGTTTTTTTTTTGTTTGGGGAAACGTTTGGTTCTCTCTTCCGCTGGGGCCCTTGGGGGTAGAATGTGAAAAGTGGGCGAACAAATTTTTCTTAGGTTTCTTTGGAGGGGGTTGTTAGTTGATTTGGATAGAACAAGCAGAACATGGACAACTAAGATTAATCATCAAACCAAATAAAGAAATTGGATCCAACAAAAAATGTCCGAATAACATCAACCAACATAAAGACAAGACAAGCATTACACAACAAAGCCACAAGAGTGATGGAATTAAAGAGTCCATGAAGGAACCCAATAAAAGAGCAAGCAAACAAAAACAGAACGCGACCAATACATAAACAGTTTCTATTCATAAACACGGCCAACACATGGATACAAGTTTTACGAGACAGTAAGACAAACATTTTATCTTCAACATCACTCACTCGATCTTGTTATACATCAACAATAACATAAGAACCATATGACCAATGAGTAAGAACAAACCCCACTTAATGGAGTTATGATTGGTTAGTACGCTTTCCATCTTCGCAGTGCTTCTCTCTAATAGCTCTAGTGCCTTATCCAAATGACTTTCTCTCTCTCTAACATCATTCTCTCCGACAACGAAGGGGAAGAACTGTCCAGCCTGCTCCTCTCACTCTCATCCATTAAGCCAAAAGGGACGTGGGTGGCTGGAGTAGGATACGAGGTATCCAAACCAGCGTACATCTCGTGTATGTGTTTTGCTCTCGTGATTAATATCTCTTCTGCTCACCTTCATTGCATACTCTATATAATTCTTGTCTAAATATAAACTGAGTAACTTCAATTATAAATTTACTTAGAATATATAGGAAAAATTTATACAATAAGATAGGGGGACTAAAATATAATTTTAACTTTTGGGAAGAGTGAAAAAGCAAAACAAGCGCTAGAGGAAGGGCTTGAACCTTCGACCTTGTGGTTAACAGCCACACGCTCTAACCAACTGAGCTACTCCAGCTTGCTGCATGGCGTCATATCAAAAACTAATATAGTTTTAGAACTTTGTAGCGAAACTAACCAAAACAGCAGAAGCCATGCAGAATCTCAAAGGGATACAATTGAGGTATCGTCTGCATTAAGACCCTGTTTCATAACAGCAAGCAGAATCATCAAGTAACATCACAACAATGTAGTCGATGTCACTGAACTAAGAGCAACAAGTTGAGTCTCATTGATGCTATCACCAAATCTCATATACATGATTATAGTCAGGAAATACAAATCGAGGAATATGCTGCTACAAGCTACACATAAACTGAGCAATGCTGATACGAACGACGCCATTGCACAGTTCTAGTAGATCCACATGTATCATTCATGGCAGAACGACTGTGTTGAGATCGAGTGCACGAGCGAGTACATTGTTCTCTCCCATGGTATGCGCTCGCAAAGGGGGAATTTGTCGCGGTTGATTCATCCGGCGTGATAACTCCTCGGTGTACAGGCCCTCGCCATAAGTTCGCATTTGAGGAGAGCCGATCCTGTGACATCCCAGGCACAGCGACGGGAATCTGCAATGAGACGAGTAACTCTTGTGCTCGCACCATATGCAGGTTGGCCTACAGAGAAAATAGTGGACAAAATAAGATATGCTGACTGGTATGTGAAAGAATGCATAGAAAACAAGACTTCGACTCAGCTAGAACTTCTCGTAAGAAGACAATTCTTAAGTTAAGAAAACTCATCAACGGTGCCTGTTATAACATTGAAAATCTTTAGTCACGCTATCTACGTCAAATCTTTCAGGCTGAGAAAAACTCGATTCCAACGAGTAATGATGCTGATAAGACTTCAGCAACTCAAAGAATGCATTGCAGATCATCCTCCTTAGCCCTCCAAATCAGGACATCCTCTCCATCGAAGAAGGAAGCAATCGAGTCCTCCATCAGAAGGTCGGCATGAGTAATTGAGTGATATCACCTATAATCATCCTGCTGCATATTCCGGAATTTCTTCATATCAGTCGAGATTATGAAGATGAAATTTAGCTCCTCATGCAACTTGTGAAAATTTCCATAATACTCAGAAATTATCTTCTCATCATGCTGGCTTTTCTAAAATAACTAGGATGCATCATATGTTTTGAAAAGATTGTTTGTCTCAAAAATAAAGGCTTCAATAACAGTTAAATCTTATTCATAGTCCTCTCCTCAATCATAAGATATTGAATCATATGCTCCATGAACTTCACCCGTTAATTCTTTATCTGCTTCAATTTACTTGCGCCTTCAGATGGAAAATCATCAGTCAAATGGTTTCCCTTGCCTCTACCCTAAGGATATATCTTCACCAAATACTTTCACTATTTAAATTGGTCCAATTGAGTTTTAAAGCAGAAATCTTCGTAAAAATCAGTTCTGGTATCATAACATCCGACTTTGAACATACCATCTTAGCACATCCTTACTCCTAACAAAACAACTAAACCAACCCCCAAGGGATGCCAAAAAACCAGCATCAAAAATCATCTCACATATTCGATAGTACATTAGAACTGGCAAAAAGAAACAAAGTTTTTCTTTTTTTGCCGTATTTTGCTATAATGTCATGTTCTGTATATCAGCAATATACTTAGGGGGTGGCAAAATAGACCCGACCCGACCCGAACCCGGCCTCTTGAGTTGGGTATGAGTAGGGGTCAATCCGGGTCGGGTCAGACTCATGTCAACCCGGCCGACCCGGATAAAAATCCGGATCGGGTACGGGTTTGCCTTGTCAACCCGGTTGACCAGAATTCGACCCGGTTATAAAGTATTAATATATAATAAATATTACGAATACTTCTTTGAAAAGGCCACTTTGGAGACTTCGTTACCGCATCCGCTTGTTGTGGCCCTGGGGGAGTAGGTCACGGTTTCGAATCGTGATGGATTCTGTTATTTTGAAAGTTTTGTTTCAAATTTTAAAAATAGGATGCATTGAAACAATAAAAACAAATTAAAAATCAGTCTTTAACCATAAAGATTGTATCCGGGCGGTTGTGTCCCGTGAGCGCGAATGCCTGGTCGTAAGATCGACCCTTACTGGTTGCATATTTCTTTGCAATTTATTCAACATTTTTTCTCTTACTTTCAACCGGACCACCCGAACCCGTCCCGCACCCGACTCGCATGACGAACCGGGTCGGGTACGGGTTTCCGAACAATGACCCGGATTTAATCCGGGTCAGGTTCGGGTTCACCCCTATCTGGTTCGGGTCAAACCAGACCCGACCCAGCCCCGACCCGTTTGCCACCCCTAAATATACTGCACCCGTTTAATTACATTTTGATATAGTATGCAGTCTATGTATGAAAAGTATATTGCATACCTTTTTTATAACCTACCATATTAAAGAAAAATAGATAAAAAAGACTAAAGACCTAACCAATGTCAGCGAATGAGAAAGAACAGACAATGCCATCATCGATTCTTCATTGAAGGAACATTGTGGGAGTAGAAATTAAATGATGGCCTTGTAGTCATCGATATTCATCAAAACCCACTCGATGAGCCTTTGTTGTTTTGTGCTTCAAATTTTGTGTTTTGGGCTTGAAACGGTCGTGCTACTGTTAGCACGGCCGTGCCTTATTTACAGAGACTCAGACTGCAGCACAGACGGCAGCACAGACGACAGCACGGCTATGTCACCAAAAACAGAGAGTCGGACGACAGCACGAATAGCAGCACGGATGTGTCACCAAAGACATAGAGTCAGACAACAATACGGACGACAGCACGACTGTGCCACTTTTTAGCAAGACAATGTCGCCTATAGTCGGCCCAAATACGAGATCTTGATTAGGGTTTTGATCTAAAACCTAATTTAATCAGACGACTAAGATTCTACACGACCCATGGAGCTATTTAAACCCCTCCCAGGGTTTAGTTTTGATGAGAGTGTGTGTCGCATCAAGTATCTTTTTACTCACGTGTCTTGAAGCTTTGGGGCATGAATTGGTAAGTGACTTCTTGAGATTTCTTTGTGAAATTCATAATAATCCTCTTTTCAGTATCTCTCTTTTCGGGTTGAGGGATTTTAGTGAGAGCTATTGTTTTCTTCTCTTTTGGTGAGATTTGAGATCTCCATTGGATTTGTGAGGAGTTTGAACTCTATGCTTGGAGTTATTGGTGCTCTCTTTTGTTGAAGAAGATTGAATGAGTCTGTGAAATTCTCTCTGATCATATAGTGGAAATCGTCATCAGGAAGCTGCAAATAGGCTCCATTAGTGGGCCAAACCAGGATAAATTCTGTGTCGCTTGATTTGTGCTTTCTTACTTTCGTTACTTTTCGTATTGCTTGTTTTTGGTTGGATATTGTGCTATTGTGGTGTATCTCTGAAAGATCGTGGCGTAGCAATTGTTGGATAGTTATCCGCCTTTTAAAGGGGCCGCTTTCGTTGTTCGTCTTTCGTTCGCAGGTTTCTATCCCAACAAGTGGTATCAGAGAATCAGGTTGTCCGAGGTTACACAATGGCGGAGCAAATTCAACATCCGAGTATAAGATCGAGAAGTTTACAGGAAAAAATAGCTTCACTCTATGATGCATGAGAGTGAAGGCTATGCTCAAGCATGAAGGGCTTTACATGATAATCTTTGACAATAAATCTATTTCAGAATCTGTCATAGACTATATGATATCAGAGCTAGAGATGAAAGCACACAACGTTATTCAGATGTCCCAATAAGACAAGATCTTTTACAATGTTGCAAAAGAGGTGACCGCAGAGACGTTGTAAAAAGACTTGAATCTTTGTACCTGACTAAATCACTCACAGGAAGGCTGTATCTACTATAAAAGTTATTCAAGCTCAGGATGAAAGAGGGGACATCGTTACATGATCATCTTGATCAACTAAATCAGTTGGTGTTGGATTTGCAAGTGGTGGAAGAAAATATAAGTGATGAGTACCAAGCAATTGCACTGCTTTGTTCTCTACCTGAGGAGTACTCACACTTTGTCGAGGCCATGACACAAGAGAACGACAAAATATCTTTGGAGGATGTCGAGGCGGCTCTACGCTTGCATGCGCTTAGAAAGGTGTCGAGGGGCGACAGAAGTACTGATGATCAAGATGTGGCTATCTTTGGGGGTCGTCAGGATGGGCGATCCAAATCTTGTTCCAAGTTTAGGAGACCCAAGTCCAAGGGTCGTGGTAGTAACGACCAGACGTGCCATCATTGTAAGAAGGCATGACATTGGATAAGTGCCCATTGTTAAAGGTCAAGGGTAAAGAGTCTGCTCAGCTAATAGCAGCTTTTGAAGGTGCATGCATTGATACTGATAATAGAGAAATATTGGTTGTGTCTACTTTGAAATACAATCGGGCTTCATGAATTCTTGATTCAGGATGTGATTCCCACATGACTTTGTTGCAGAGTCATTTTGTGACATATACTCCTAGAGATAGACCCGAATGTATACATGTGGAATTGAACTATGTCGAGAGTAATTGGGGTCGGTACAGTTCAGTTCAAGATGCAGGATGGAATCATTCAAACACGGGTGTCCAGGGGAGGTCGTTTTTGTGATGGCGGCGAGGAAGTTTGGTATCCTTTGTATGCTTCAGGGTCAAACGATGGTGAGTCAGAAGTCTGGTGTACCAGAGAGCTCTAGTGGAAGAGCATTTGGCACTCATAGGGACGTGACAGAGAAGTGTGGTCTGTTGCAAGATGCGATAGCTGCAGTGTGTAGCGAGAGATCGTCAGGAGACAGAGTCCATGGTATATCTCATCGTGGTTCAACTCCATGTGCAGCTCAGATTGTCTACAGCGAAGCAGGTGGCTTCAGGATAGAGTTGCAGTTCTCCTGAGGACCCGTTGCTGAGCGCGAGGAGGAGTTGGGTATTTAGATAGAGCAGTTGTAGCACACTAGTGATCACTCACGCATGAGGCATGGGTGGCATGTCTTAAGGTGGGTGAGACGTGGTTCGTCCAGGGGATCATCTGGAGTGCGCAGACCCAACGACTCAGAGATGACTAGGAGCAGTGGATCTCACAGAGATCGTGGTGATGCTGTGGTGAAATCCTATTGGAGAGTTAAATCCAAAGGCGGTGAGTTGAGGTCGTCGAAGACAGATGAAGATGTTGCTCGCACATCATGTTTGGGGAAGGCGATGCCCGGTGCTTTCTCAGATGGTATAAATGGATCAACTCATGCGACTATTGTGGAGTGCGGCCATGGATCGACCTCGGGGACTTTGGAAGACACGGGTTTGATGTCAGTTCAGTCGATGATGAAGCATGAGGTCGCTGTGTCAACCTCAAAGAGAGAGATCGTCACATGTAAGGTAGCGAGTATGGTTCAGTTCTTCGAGCTCAAAAGGAGTTTGGGCTCGAATGGTCTCTTGGAGTGTTGATGCGTCGAAGGACGCGGTTTCCGATGACAGGTTGGTGTTTTCTTGATCAGATGTAGAGGTCGCCGTAAAGAGCCTTTAAAGACAAGATTCGTTGGAAGAAATTTGAAGCATGGTAGAATTTGTTGTTTTATGCTTCAAATTTCGTGTTTTGGGCTTGACACGGCCGTGCTACTGTTAGCACGACCGTGCCTTATTTACAGAGACTCAGACTACAGCACGGATAGCTGCACGGTCGTGTTACCAAAAACAGAGAGTCAGACAACAACATGGATGGTAACACAGTCGTGTCACCAAAGGCAGAGTCAGACTGCAACACGGACGGCAGCACGACCGTGCCGCTTTCTAGCATGGCTGTGTCGCCTGTAGTTGGTCCAAATACGAGATCTAGGTTAGTGTTTTGATCTAAAACCTAATCTAATCGGACGGCTGAGATTCCACACAACCCATGGAGCTATTTAAACCCCTTCTATGATTTATTTTTGATGAGAGCGCGTGACGTCATCAAGTATCTTCTTCCTCGCACATCTTGAAGCTTTGGGTCATGAATTGGTTATTGACTTCCTGAGATTTCTTTGTGAAATTCATTGTAATCTTCTTATTATCACTCTTTTCGGGTTGAGGGATTTTTTGTAAGAGCTTTTGTTTTCTTCTCTTTTGGTGAGATTTGCGATCTCCATTGGGTTTAAGAGGAGTTTGAACACCATGCTTGGAGTTATTGATGCTCTCTTATGTAGAAACGGAGTCGGTGTAATTTTCTCTGATCATATAGTGAAACCCATCATCGAGAAGTTAGACGTAGGCTCCGTAAGTGGGCCAAAATAGGGTAAACTCTGTGTCGCTTGATTTGTACTTTCCTGCTTTCGTTACTTTTCGTATTGCTTGCTTTTGGTTGTATATTATGCTATTGTGGTGTATCTCTGAAAGACCGCGGCGTAATGATTGTTGGGTAGTTATCCGCCTTTTGAAGTCCGCTGTTCGTCTTCTGTTCGCGGGTTTCTATCCCAACACATTTGTCATCATCGGTCATCAGTAAAGGGTCAATGTCCGCATCAAAACCACCGATATGCCTTTATCATCGTCAATCTTCGTCGCATCTGCATCGTCATCCTTGAAGGAAAACAAGATCTACTTCATCGATTAGGGACTTGAATTGTCGAATCTGGCCTCTTCAATGATGGAGACGATAACTGCAAGGTTTTTGGGGTTTGGAAGAGGGTTTTGGTGGCAATGAAGTAGGAGATGGAGGCAGGTTTTAGATTAGAGCTTTGGATTAAGTGAAGAAGATAAACTGTGTTTCGATGAACAGTATTTTTTAAAGGGTTAATTGCATAAAAATACCCTCACGTTTGAGCCATTTTTAAGTAAATACCCTGAGATTCATTTTGTGACAAATTGATACCATGTGGCGGATTATGGGCCGAAGGTGTTAAATTGGACCGTTTTGTCCCTCCTCCCATCTCTATTCTCTATCTCTCTCTCTCACGATTCTCTCTCTCTACGGATTCTCTCTCTACCAATTCTCTCTCTCCCCCAATTCTCTTCTCTACAGATTCTCTCTCTCTCTCTGAGGTGGGATGGTGCATGGGATGGGAGTGTGGGTGTGTGCATGGGATGGGTGGGTTGTGTGAATGGGGTGTGTGTTCATTGGGGTGTGTGTGCATGGTGTGTGTGTGTGCGTGGGGGTTGTGTTTGTGTGTGCGTGCATGGAGTGTGTGTGCGTGGGGGTTGTGTTTGTGTGTGTGTGTGCATGGAGTGTGTGTGCATGGGGGAGGGGGTGTGTGTGTGCATCAGGTTTTGTGTGTGTGCATTGGTGGGTGGGTGTGGGCATGGGGTGTGGATGTGTGTGCATGGGGGTTGGGTGTGTGTGTGTGCATGAAGTGGGTGTGTGTGTGTGCATTGGTGTGTGTGTGCATGGGGTGGGTGCTTGCATAGGTGTGTGTGTGTGCGCATTGGTGGGTGGGTGGGTATGTGCATTGGGGTGGGTGTGTGCATGGGTGGGGTGGGTGACACCTAGGGGTGGCAAACGGGTCGGGTGGGTTCGGTTTCGAGTCGGGTCAGATTTAACCCGACCCGGATAGGGGTAAACCCTAACCCGACCCGGATTGAATCCGGGTCGGGTTCGGTGACCCGGAAAATTTTCGGATCGGGTTCAGGTTAACCTGTCGGGTTAAGATTTGACTTGTACGCAACTACTCCTTTTTCAATATCCAACTATTTATTAAGAGCCACCGGTAATTTATTAAGTGTTGCATAATTTCCAGCAGCTTGTCGCTTAAATCGCACTGATGACAGCAAGGAAGCATAATTAACGTTACCATTTTATTAACGAATGTAATAAATTAATTAAAAAGTTGTATGTAAAGGGAATTGAATCCAAGACCTCTTAAATAAGAGGACAACAATTCAAATCATATAAGCATAACTCCCCTTGCAACTGTGTATTGAAGTTATTATATAAATTTTTATATATATATAGACAAAGTAAACCGGGTCGAATTCGGGTCATCCGGGTTGACATGCCAAACCCATACCTGACCCGGATTTTATCCGAGTCGGGTTGGGTCAACACGTATCCTACTTGACCCGGATTGGCCCCTACACATACCCGGTTAAGGATGCCGGGTTCGGGTCGGGTCGGGCTCATTTTGCCACCCCTAGTGACACCCCCCACACACACGCACACGCGCACGCACGCACACATATACCCCAATGCACATACACCCATCCCAAGCACACATCGATGCACACACACATGCACAAACACATGCACACACCCTAACCCTAACACACACCCCACGCGCGCACGTGCACACCCATGCAAGCACCCACACCCCATGCACATACCCACCCACCAATGCGCACACACCCCCGTCCCAATGCACACAACCCACCCCACCCAAGCACATGCACCCCCATGCAAGCACCCACACCCCCACGCGCGCGGGCGCGCACCCCCATGCAAGCACCCCACCCCACATGTATTCACCGACCCACCCATGCACACACCCAACCCACGCACACCCACCCACCCACACCACACGCACCCCCTATGCACATACACCCATGCACCCACCCACCCCAATGCGTACACACCCCCATGCGCACACACCCCCCATGCACACACACCACCCCGCGCACCCACCCACGCCACATGCACACACCCACCCACCCATTCACCCACCCACCCCGAGAGAGAGAATCTGTAGAGATATAGAGAGAATTGGGGGAGAGAGAATCTGAAGAGAGAGATAGAATTAGGGGAGTGTGTGTGTGTGAGAATTGGTAGAGAGAGATTGTGTGTGTGTGATTGAGTGAGAGAGAGTGTTTGTTGGCTAGAATGAGGGGAAGGGTATTTTCGTCCAAATTTATTGTGTTTTGTTGATACGATCTAGAGGATCGATCAATTAATTTCAGATTTAAAAGGTGGAAAAATATAAAAAGAGGGATTTTTATGAAGCTTTAGATTGCGAAGAACTAATATTCGATAGATAAATGAGTCTCTTTCGAGAGGAGACTCGCTCTCCTAGCTTTTGTTGCACGGAACACAAGCCTAAAAGCCTTCACAAAAGATGCCTACAATTGTTCTTTACAAAATAAGCATAAGAAAATAAAAATGACGGCTAGCCCTAATAAATAGAAAAGATGGGATTTACTAATCTAATCTGAAAAGACTAGAATACCCCTAGATAACTAAATCACCTAAGCCTAAGCACCAAGTGGGACCTGGGTGCGGCGCGCGGCATGTGGTGCGGCGGCTAGGGGCGTCCGCATCAATACCTCCCCCTAAAAGAGCCACCTTGTCCTCAATGTGGAGATCTGGCTTTGAAGGCCCCTGAGGGAAAACAGAGGCAAGTGTCACCTGTCAAAACCACCGTGCGACCCCCCTCCTGGAATTCCATCCTAAGCTGCTTCCAATTCATCTTCACCTCACCCAACCCCCTCAGCCACTGCACGCCCAAAATCACATCAATATTGTCCAACTCTAGAGGCAAGAAGTCCTCCACGATCTGCACCCCTTGTAAGGTCAGACTCAGCCCCTTACACATCCCACTGCTCTCCTCCCTCTTTTCTGTCCCTGAAAGGACCGTAAACGTCTCCAAGGTGCTCATCTGCAACCTATGACGATCCACCAAATGTCGAGAGAAGAAGTTGTGGGTGGCCCCACTGTCTATGAGTACCGTCACCGGCGCGTCGTCCAATTGTCCAAACTTCATGGTATGATTCGTGGTTACCCCTACCAAGGAGTTCAAGGACACCTCCGCTACATCCAAATGTGCGTGCTCAACCTCGCTCTCTTCCGTCATCACTAGCTCCCTCTCATCTGCATACTCCCCCTCGTCCGGCACTATCACGATCTGCATCAGCATGCTCGCACATCGATGCCCGGGACTGAATTTCTCATCGCATCTGAAACAGAGGCATGCAGCACGCCTTGCCCTCATATCAGCCTCAGTCATCCGCCTACCAGGGATCACTGGTCGGGTTTCCTCTCTCTTCATTTCCGCGTCCCCTGGTGCTACTGTAACCCCCGGAGGTGGGACCAGTGTTGTCTGACTGCGCTGGCTCTGGGCTCCCCAAGTCCCCTGAATGTGTCTCTCCTCTGCATGCTTCTCCTCCGCCTTGTGGGCCAGGCGAAGGACATCCTCCAATGTCCCCGGTCTCTGCATCCGCAACTCCGCTCATATAGAGGGCTTCAACCCCCTCATGAAGTTCCCAATCATCACCTCGTCGGTCACCCCCTTCACCCTACTATTCAGCATCTCGAACCTCTCCACATAATCTCTCACCGTCCCCTCCTGCCTCAAAGCATATAACTGCTCATAGAAATCTCCCCCTGGGGTCTCCTGGAATCGGTCTAGTATCAGTGCGGACAGCTCCTCCCAAGTGGGAAAGGGGGTCCGTGCCACCTTCCATCTGTACCAAGCCAACGCCTTGCCCTCGAAATAGATTCTGATGGCCCTCAGAACCTCCTCCTCTGTCAACCTCATCACCTGGAAGTAGCATAGATCCACCCATCCGGATCCGTGCCGTCAAAAATCGGCATCTTCAGCTTCATAAGGCGGCGATCTGCATTGATGTCCCCTTGTGGTCCCCCATCTCTACCGCGGTCACCCCCACGGCCGAATCCTTCGCCGACTGCCTCAACCGGTCCTCCCCCGTCAACCCCGTACAACTCCTCGGGCCAAACGGGTCTCTCCCACGCCTGAGGCTGGTAATGGTACCCCGGGAACTCCTGCTGTCGTGCCAACACGGGCCCTCCTGCCCCTCTGTGTGGCTGTACTGGTACTGTCCGGCCCCCAAAATAGCCTCCCGGGCCTTGTCCCCGCCCCGGAAAGCCATCAAAAGTCTGTCTGGGATCAACCTGCGGCCTCGGTACCTGTGGATGAGCCTCTGGTCTCCAAAATTGGGCTACTGGAGCCCCAATCGTCGTGTCTCGGGCCCATCCGCCTCCGTCTTGCCCCCAGGGGCTGTCTGCGCTGTTGTGGGCCCCCAGGGGGCTGTTTGCGTCGTCGCGGGCCCCCAGGGGGCTGCCTGCACTGCGGCAGGCCCCATTGATCGACCGCGGGCCTGTTTGGGCCTGCTGGGACAGCGGCAGGCCCGAACAGGCCTGCCGAAGTCACCGCAGGCCCGGCGGGCCCTGCCGCTGCTGCGGCAGGCCCGCTGGGCCCTGTCGCAGGCTCCGCAGGCCCGACAGGGCCTGCAAAGTGTGTCGCAGGCCCTGAAGGGCCTGCCGTGCTCACCGCAGGCCTGGATGGGCCTACCGAGCTTGCCGCAGGCCCAGATGGGCCTGCCGCCCTCTTCCAGGGGCCCCCGGCCCCTCCCTGCGCCTGTCCGGCCCTGTTAGGGTTAGCGGCGGCTGCGACTTGCTCCAGAATTGTCGCCGTAGCCGGCGTCCTCTCCGGTTGCTCTTGATTTGCCGATTCAAGCGTCGATTCTCCTTGGTTTTCTTTCCCTTGAATCTTCTTGTCCTGATCTCCTCCTCTCTCCATCGTTAGGGCTTGAAGCATTGCTTTTATCTCCGGAATCGACGACGTGGCTTCCCTCAAAAATTTCAGATCTGAAGTCTCCTCCTTCAGATCTGAAGACTCCTCCTTTAGCCCTTGGATACCCGTAGCTCGATTTGGATGTCCTCCTGCGAATGGGCGTGATCCTTAATGGACTCCTCTAGGGTTTTCTTCAATCCCTCGATCTCCCGGTTGAACTCTTCTCTAAGCCCTTGCACCTTCTCATCCACGCCATCCGTCTTTGACCTCGTGCTTGTCGCCATCGGATCTCAATGCTCTGATACCAATTTGATACGATCTAGAGGATCGATCAATTAATTTCATATTTAAAAGGTGGAAAAATATAAAAAGAGGGATTTTTATGAAGCTTTAGATTGCAAAGAACTAATATTCGATAGATAAATGAGTCTCTTTCGAGAGGAGACTCGCTCTCCTAGCTTTTGTTGCACGGAACACAAGCCTAAAAACCTTCACACAAGATGCCTACAATTGTTCTTCACAAAATAAGCATAAGAAAATAAAAATGACGGCTAGCCCTAATAAATACTAATCTAATCTGAAAAGACTAGAATACCCCTAGATAACTAAATCACCTAAGCCTAAGCACCAAGTGGGACCTGGGTGCGGTGCGCGGCATGTGGTGCGGCGGCTAGGGGCGTTCGCATCAGTTTTGGACGGAAAATTAAAAAGGGTATCAACTTGAAACCGGAGCCAAACGTTTGGGTATTAAAATTGATCAAAGTGAACCTCAGGGTATTTACTTAACAATGGCCCAAACGTGAGGGTATTTTTATGCAATTTACCATTTTTTAAAATTGCTAGGGTTAAGCTATGGCTCTGATACCATGAAAAAAGCAGACATATAATTTTAAGAAGTCTAGGAAAAATTAGTTAAGTTTCTCCTGAAAGTAGTTGAGTTTCTCCTCTCCATGGGCTATTTTTATAGTACAAAAATTGGTACATTTATATAAAACCCCATACAAACATTTTACATAAAACACCCTAATATAAATATATCACCTCTTAACCACACTTTTTAACACTACTTGTTCACATTTATAGATTGGGACGATATAAGTAGATTCTTTAACATACGAACCATGCTAATTCCTAAAACCCTGGGCTTATTGCAATTAAAGAAAGAAACAAACAAAGAAAGAACCATGCTCACCTAGCAGTTACGGAGATGCAATTCTGGGGACTGCTCCAGTCCAGTGTCTAACCCATCACCTTCAAAGACTTAAAAGCAAGTGTCTGAACTTCCACGATCCTTAGATAAATCAGGAAGCGAATACAGAAACTTATGATAATCACCATCCTTTGGATGCAAATCTACTAATAGAGACATAGTAGAGGCATCAAGAGCAAACTTTTGCACCTCCATTTTAGACAGGATATCATTGGCTTTCTTCGTTTCACCTTTCTCGAGCAAACTTCTGGCAACCAAATTAAGCATGGTGGAATCTGCAGAGCATCCATATTTTTCCATCAACAGAAATAAGTAATCAACTTCATCCAACAAGCCTTCTTTAATGAGGCCGTTGATCATAATTGTATAAGTCACGACGTTTGGCACCAAATCACGGTCAAGAATTGAATTGAAAAGATCCTTGGCATCTTGAGTTCTTCCCGATCTAAACATCCCATCGATTAAAATGTTGAAGGTGATGATGTTTGGAGTGATCCCTCGGCCTAACATCTCATTGAATAGGATCTCAACATCCATCGGTCTTTCAGCTTTACACAGTCCGTCCAATAAGTACGTGACAATGTCGGGTTGCACTCCAGCTTGCGGCATTTTTCTGAATATATCGATAGCCTTGTCCATTCTAAGCTGCTTCGTAAACCAACCAATCAAGGTATTGTAGGTAACGGTACTGAATTTCAAACCCTCGGACTGCATCGATACTAGAACCTTTGACATCTCATCAAAACGGCCTTATTTGCTATAACCATTCAACAAAATATTATACCAGTTGGTATTAGGTTTATGACCCTTTTCAGCCATCCCATTCAGCATTTTGAGTGCTTCGTCAGTTTTCCCCTGTTTGCAAAGGGAAGACATCAGCGTGCCCAAGGTAACCGCATTAGGAGAAAGGCCCTTATCCACCATCTCCTTGAACACTCTAATGGCTTCTTTCCAATGGCCTAAACGAGAGTGCCCACTGATAATGCACGTGTACGTCACAACATCGGGATGAATCCCCGTGGCAGTCATTTCCTCAAACAGCTTGGAAGCTCTGTCCATGGTGCCTTCCTTGCAAAGTGCATCAATGACCATGCTGTAAGTGACCACATCCGGCTTGCATCCAACGCCCCCTGTGCTCATCTTCCAAAGCAACTCCATGGCCGAGCTAGTCTTACTGGTGCTGCAGAGGCCCTTGATAAGAGTACTGTATGATCTGACGTCCGGCATACAACCCCATTGAGGCATTTTGTCGAGCAACTGGGCTGCATCCCCCACCTTCTTCGCTTTGCAAAGGCCGTTGAGGAGAGAGTTGAACATGGTGCATCCAATAAAACCACGTTTGAGTGCAGAACCAAAGACGGCGAATCCAAGATCGACCCGACTCATGCGGCTGCAGCAACAGTCGATCAGGATGCTGCACGTGTAGTAATCGATCGAGATGCCTCCGACCCGGTTCATCTTGTTGTATAAAGACAAGACGGCTGCATGAT
Source organism: Scilla litardierei (assembly GCA_030789695.1). Classification (NCBI taxonomy): domain Eukaryota; kingdom Viridiplantae; phylum Streptophyta; class Magnoliopsida; order Asparagales; family Asparagaceae; genus Scilla; species Scilla litardierei. Next base: position 7,422,054 of record CM061137.1, on the reverse strand, counting down.
TATCATGGGTGCTGTTCGATTTAGAAATTGAGGTTAACAGGATGTTGAATGAGAAAATGGACGGCTTGGGGTTTGAGTGAAGCAATTTGTCGAACAGGTGGAGTGCCTCTTGGATCTCAAGGTTCCTCGACTGACAGCGTCGTTTAACGTCGTCTTCTAATCTTCTTGTTGCGTTGCTGTGATGAAGAGCAGAGAATTTTGAGGATTTGGAGCGCAATTTTGATGCAGCAGAGCTCGTCTTCATGGGACTGAGACAGAGGACCGAAGAGCGAGAGTAAGCTGAACTCTTAATGATGGGCTGGGCTATTACAAAGGTTTATGTATTTTCTTCCCAGATTGTATGGGCTGGGCTTTATTCTTCAAAATTGTTTTGGACTATGATTTGAAGATGAGACTATGGTTTGTTTCATTTTTTTCTCCAAGATACAACACCTATAGTCAAAAGGAAGACATACCCTAAAGTAGATTTCTTAGATTTCTTGTTTCTCCACATCCATACTAACAACACTAACAACACATGGATGAGAATCCAACTTCTAAGGCATGGTGAGTATCCTCCATATATTTCTGTTCTGAAATGCTCTGTTATTATAGATTACAGAAACATGAAAGCAAATCGTAGTTCGACAAAAAAAAAAGTTATAAAAAATAGCAATCCAGACAACACAAAAGATCTGAGTGATTTGACGTTTTGACCAATGTCCATGCCAAAACGACAAAGGATGACTGACTGTATACACCGAACGGTTCGGTGTAGACAATGATTATTGTCTTTTTTTGTAAAAAAAAAAATCAAATCACATTATCACATCAAATCCGCTTTCTCTATCTTTTTTCCTTTAAAAGGAATAATCATTGTCTACACCGAACCCCCTTCGATGTATATAGTCCTCCTCAAACGATATTCGCTATAACAAGAATACAAAGTAAACACACAAATCATGATCGCATGCAAGTATAAGAAAATAAAATTACTAAGAAATCTTTCATATTATGTACTACTATAATTACACATGACCTTAGCATTGGAATCGATTTGGCCACTGCAACAAAAGGAACCAAGCCTGCAGCAAAAGCACAGAGATGAAGGCAGCTTTGATTGAACCTAGATTTTGATAAGCAAGCATTCTGGTGTTTTCGGCTGTTTCAGTCCCTCCTCTTGGCGAGTTGGAACGCAATAATTTGCTCCACACATCTTGCAGCAAATTGGTTGACAAACATACAATGCCAACGTCCGAAGTTGAGAACAAATCACAGGCAGACATTGTGATAACTTTCTGAAATCCACAAAACTAAGCAAAATAGAGCGAGCGAGCACAACATTGAATATTTCAGTTGAATTAAGCATCCATAATGACTCCTAGTGCCAGTAAAAGGTTTAAAACAAAAACTTAAATTACACAAGTGATGAGAAAGGGTAAGAAAAACGGCTGGCGTTGGGATTCTGTTGTGCTGTAACCCAATAAAACCTGGGGGAGGCAGGAGGAGCCCTGATATACAAATTGTTTCAGAGCAGGAACAACAAAAGTACACTTTCCAAAGGTTTGGATTCCGAGGTGGCGACTTGATGTATAAGAATCATCCTAGGGTTTCGTGGTGTTGTTTATTAGGCAAGGGATGCAGAAGGCCTCGGTGGTTTTTGCTACATCTTATCTGTACTGGCTGTAGCTTATTTCAACGAGGGAGAATGGAGGGGAAGAGTATATGAACACGAGTAACTTGGAAATTTTCATCAGGAGACGCAAAGAACTACTCTTGGTAACAACTCTATCTGAAAGAAATCTCCAGGAAAATTTCATTTCGGGCTAATATCAAGTTGAACCAGAATACTCACCACCTTGGCCGGTGCTGCTGCTTACACCCGGCTGAGACGTTTGGCCAGGGCGGACAAGAGAGCGGGGTGCGAAACTACTCCTTGAAACCATCGATCCGATTGAACCACTAGGCATGTTGTCAGTTGATGGAATGCGAGTGGAAAAAGAATCCCTGTTAGAGATGAAATCAGGCCGTAGCTCCGAAGAGGAAGAGGAGGGAGCCAAGGTGGCCACAGAGAAGCCTACAGGGTAAGGAGCTACAGGCATGTCGACGAGCGAAGATGCAGAAGGGCTGTAACTCAATACTCCCATGGGATGATCAAACTTGCACGTCGGCCCGAACTTGCACACCCCATGCTGGGCATAGAAGGCACACGGCTGAGCCCCCTGTTACCCAAATAGAAAATTAGACATAAAATGGTTCGCATTCAGAGGGGGCAAAGCAAGCTTTAAGTTTTGTATTCATAGAAACAAAAGATGGAATTATAGTACATGATCGAAAAGGTAATGGTAACCATTCAGATATGAAGTAATCATCCAACTGTCGAATGGCACTGCCATATTGGCACAGGGCGTGAGAAGAAGTAGAAGATTCATCTCATAACCATTGAGTTAATTCAATTTCGTTTTCCTGATTACCCATTTTATAAATCTTAAAGTCTGACCCAAAACCTGAAGGAAACAGAATCATATTAATTAATAGTCTACTACCCGCCCGACCCCACCCCCCCCCCCCCCCCCCCCCCCCCCCCCTCTCTCTCTCTGTGTGGGCTACTTAGTAAGCAGATACGTACGAGTTAAATTAGAAACTACACTTACTTGGGACTACAAAGCTCTCTCTCTCTCTCTCTCTCTCTCTCTCTCTCTCTCTCTCTCTCTGTGTGTGTGTGTGTGTGTGGGAACTACTTAGTATGCAGTTACGTACGAGTTAAATTAGAAACTACACTTACTTAGGACTACAAAGAACCACATCTGGAATCAATTCACTTGACTGAACTCCTGGTCATACTTGCTAGGACATGAAAGCGATTAGCAAGGTCCCATTCAAATTCACATTAGCAAGTTATTAACATAACGAAGCCTGGTGCACTTTTTTCACTTCCTTCTTGCATATAGCAATAGAAAAGACAAAATGAAGCTACACATGCCCTTGCTGATATGGCAAAGCCCAAGCATATAGCTTATAGGGCAACTTTGCATTCACAAATTTATAGTTACTAAAATTGTGCTTGGGGTGCATCTATGCTACATTCAAGCAGAATTTGCCACTGGACAGTGCCCAAATCAATGGATCTAAATGTCTGCTGTCCAGCCTAGGGTCATCCAAACCATGACCCTAGGCCTCAATTTTACAAGGCAGCATGTTCAGTGTGCTGGCATGCAATGTAGGCATAACTTGTGCAGAGGATTAAAAATGTCTGACGCACCCATTAGCTTGCATATCATGTGACTGCATACCTGACAGATGGCTCGTGTTTCAATGTGATCATGAACAAAATTCTCCAATATACAGTTAAAAAGCATTCCGGATCATTGAATCAACTCTCCAGGTGGCCAATTTGATTTTTCTAGATAATAATACAAATTTAAATAGCACACTGGTTTCTTTAATTTGACCACAGGTTTTGAGGAACCAAAACTAAGACTTCTGTACTTGTAAAATCATCTCTCTTAATTTTAGAATCATAAACGAGGGTTCTATGATTCCTACGACAGAAGCAAAAAGAAAGAAAAAAGAAAGCAATGATAAGAAAGCTCAAATAGGATAAAGTCAAAAGAAACAGTTTATCACTAAAAATTTACTTGCCTAACATAATCACCATTTGCAGATTAGGGGAAAAAACATGAACTTTCCTTTCATTTTTCAACATTGTTATGCAGATGAATTAACCGTGCTATAGGTCAGATTTTCAGTTTATCAAGGCATTGCTAGATTTAGGCCAACATGGCATATATACCTTTGCTATAGGTCGGTTTTCAGTTTATCAAGACATTGCTAGATTTAGGACAACATGACATATATATTAACAAAGAATTTACCGGGTAATAATTATATCCATATCCAGATAGACCATAAAAATGAAAGCATCATTGATTGGAAGATTATGAAACAATGCAAATGCGAATTCTAAGAAGCATGGACACGAGAGACAGACATAACAAGGGAATGGAACATGCGACATACGATTCCCATAAAAGGTTGGCAATGGAAACACAATGACAAGGCAGTAGAATATATATAAATAAGAAAGACAGAGTGCAGCCGTGCATATACATATTCATAGATAGACATGTCCACAGTCCAAGCATCCAAAGTCCAGACATGTATTAATGGTCAAGGAGCAATATCGCGTAGTTTTATGACTTCGCACAAAGAATAATCCTTCGCTCACTTTCTACATAGATTAATGCATCACCCTCTTTATATCAGAAAATATCTACAATTAATATTTTTTACAAATCAATGTACTGATGGCATTTTCCAGTATAGTCATTGATATATAGATGCATGTAAACTTATAGAAGCATGGAACATAAACAAAGAAGTGTCTGCATGACAAGTATCCAAGAAGTTTTAGGGAAGTGCTTTAAAATTAAAAAATATAGTGTCTATATGTTTAACAAGTACGGGGTGTGTGTCCGAGATGTTGGGGTGCAAATATGGGCGCACAGCTCATTGATATCCACACTGCTATGATATTGTCCACTTAAGCCCACTGGCCCAACTGCTTTTGTTCTTGGCTCTCCCCAAAAGGCCTCATACAAATGGAGATTCAAATCCCATATTTATACTCCCACAATCCCCCTTGTCTAGCCAATGTGGGACTATGTTTGATATCTCACAATCTCCACCTCAAACATAGTCTCACATGGTCACCCTTGTGGCTCAGTCATCTCAAACACTGTTTGAACTTGCTCAATGTAGTTCCGAGATGATGTCGTGGAGGCCCCAGCAAGTGGCATTGTGGCTCGATGGAGCCCGTGTAGCTAGAAAGAGTATTGGGCTCTTCGGATCAAAAAGACAGGGGAACACCAGTTGATGCTCTATCAAGGTGATGCAGTGTGGGCCGTTCGACGGACGAAGGATCGAATCTCGCCAAGGTGGAGATTTGTGGAAGTTGGCTCGATTTGACGTTGAATGAGCATTAGTCGAACAGACGAGTTATCTTATGCAGAGTTAACTCGGTAGCGCTTAGGTTCGACCTATCTGACTCTGCATAAGTCAGATACGATGATGCCGAGCTATTTGTCTTCTACAGCGCAGTTGGTCGATCGATCGTCAGCTCGGTTAAAGTCTATGTTCTGATGATCAGTCGTTCGGCATTGGAATGATTGGTCGTAACTCGGTTGAAGTCCATGTTCGGTCGATCGGTCGTTCGGTGGCTCATTAGTCGGCAGCTCTACGAGTTCGAGCTATCAGATAGCTCGAATGCTCGGTTCAGCGATACAGACGTTCGGTACAGAAAGAAGTGTAGGTCGAAGGGAGCACATTGGATGCGGCCCACTGGAATGCGACGGAGGCCACTAGGGTGCGGCGCATTAATTGCATAGAGCTGTGCTGAGATAGAATGTCGTTAAAGTCGGGATTCGTATCGTTTGAAATTCCTAGCCAATGATGACACCTATTGTAACCTAGTGCTATATATATGTGATCTTATGCTAAGGTTTTTTGTGTGAAATACATGGAGAGAATTTGAGTCGCCATTTGTGAAAGCCAACTTTGAGAGATTGTATTGTGAGCTTTTGGAGATATCTTGTGTGCTTCTTCGTTTGTGAAGAGAAGATTTGTTTTGTTCTCTCCTTTCGTAATAAAGCTTATCGGTGATCCCCCTTGGCCGGTGAACGGCATAAAAGCAATTCTCATGGGCTCGATTTGTTATTTGATTGTTCGTCCTAGGTTCCAGGGTTCGTCGGCGATCCGTTTCCAGATATCAACGGAGGAGACAAAGATGAGCAGCGGTGGCGATGACAGTTCCTCAAAGGCATCAACTTTTAGATATTCTTCAACGGATCGGACTATCGTGTCCAACACGAAGTTCGAAATTGAAAGGTTTGATGGAAAGATCAACTTCAGTATGTGGAGATGCGATGGCTTGGATGTCTTGAACCAGCTTAGTCAAGATATCACATTAGACGAGAAGCCAACAGGCATGTCTGATCTAGAGTGGAAGACTCTTAATCGGAATGCATATGGGACGATCCGACTGTATCTGTTAAAGGAGAAGAAATACATATTCATGGATGATACAAGTGCAAGCAAGTTCTGGAGGGATCTCGACGACAAGTACATGAAGAAAAACATCAAGAACCGGTTATACTTGAAGAAAATTTTCGGTTTGAAGTTGGCTGAGGATGGCTGAGGATGTCTCTATGGAGGAACACCTCGACAACTACAACAAACTTCTCACTGATCTAAGGAACGTGGACGTGAATGTCGATGATGAAGAAAAAGCGATGATTCTCCTCAACTCTCTGCACATTGAGTATATGAGTACTTGGTATCGGTTCTTACCTATGGTAAGGAATCGATCACTTATGAAGAAGTGTCCAATGCACTGACGAGCAACGAGTACTGTAAGAACGATGGGGACACGTCGAGTCGAGCTAGCGACGCTATTACGGTAGTGAGAGGTCGTAGTACAAAGAAGGGTGGAGCTCAGAAGTGGTATTTCCGATCTAAGTCCAGAGACAAGAGTAAAGCCCCCACTTCGCAAAGAGATCGGAAAGAACCAATGTGCTTTCTGTAGAGAAAGAGGACATTGGGTCAGAGATTGTCCAAATGCGAAGAAGAAGCACGACGCAACTGCCAACATCATTAATGGCGTTGAGGTCGAGGAATGGGTACTGGTCGGTGCTTCGGAGGGCGTGACGTCAGATGGTTAGGTACTCGACTCTAGTGCTCGTTCCATATGACGCCACATCGAGCGCACTTTACTTCTTTCCGTGAAGGTGGTAAAAGTACAGTCTTGTTGGACGATGACCAAGCTTGCAGCACGGCAGGCATCGGGACAGTTCGGACAAGTATAGGCGATGGTGTTACACGAGACATCGAGAATGTGCGCGTTGTTTCCAACCTAAAGCGCAATCTCATATCGCTCAGTTCACTTGAAGCCAAGGACTTCCGAGTGACGATGGAGAATGGTGCTCTGAGTATGACCCGAGTAGCAATGATCGTGACGAAGGGAAAGCAGAAAGGCAACCTCTACTATTTGGCTGGTTCGGTCGTGACTGGTACAGCAGCTCTGACTCGTGAGGCTGACCGCGACGACTCATTATTATGACACATGCGTCTAGGCCGTGTGGGCGAGAAAGCTTTACAGAAGCTAATCGAGTGAGATCGTCTGAAGGATGCCAAGAGCGGGAAGATCGAGTTCTTTAAGCTGTGTGTTCGGTAAACATACATGTGCTTCATTTGGGACGGCCATTCATCATACGAATGGAGCGCTCGACTATGTACACATCGACATATGGGGGCCGAGTAGGTTGGCCTCATGGAGAGGAAAATACTACTTTGTATCGTTCATCGATGACTTCTCACGCATGGTATGGGTGTTTCCTCTGAAGTCAAAAGACCAAGTTATTAGCACTTTCATCGAGTGGAAGAAGCTGGTTGAGACTCAAACTGCTCGGAAGGTCAGGCGTCTCCGAAGTGACAACGGTTGAGAGTATACGTCGGATCTCTTCGAGAAGTTCTGCAGATCGGAAGAGAGTCAGAGATACTTCACCGTGGGTGGTACGCCGCATGAGAATGGGATAGCTGAGAGGATGAATCGGACTTTGCTGAAGAAAGTCTGATGCATGCTGGTAACGACCAACCTATCGAATGAGTTTTTGGCAGAAGCCCTGGCATACGCAGTCAATCGGTTAGCATCTGCTGCATTGGAAGGAAGATCTCCTTTGGAGGTCTGATCGGAAAAGCCAGTTTTCGACTATGAGTCTTTAAGAATTTGGGTCTGTCGGAGCTACTATGCAGTCAAGGAGGACAAGCTCGATGTTAGAGCCAAGAAAGCCATCTTCTTGGGCTTTAGCAATGTGTCAAGAGATACAGACTGTAGTGTCCGATAGAGAAGAATGTGATCACAAGCAGAGACGTAACATTTGATGAGTCGGTGTTACTGAAGAGGGAGCATGAATCAAAGGTGGAGACTGATCAGACACATGTGAAGCAGGTCTACGACAACATGTCTGATGCTCCGGATGGCTCGACCACAGACTCAGGCCGAGCGGCACCAGAGGCAGAGGCTTCAGAAACTGTCCTCCAGACATATGCTGGTGATGTTGGGGGGTTCAAGCTCAGCTGGTGGAGTTAGATCGTCTCCACAGACTACATAGCCTAAGGATTCCATAGCAGTGTCGAGACCAAGACGTGAGATACGAAGGCATGCAAGGTACACTGAGCTAGTATCATTTGCTTTCCCCGCAGTGAGTATCGACATACCTACATCGTTCAAAGAGGCCGAACTCTCTGATGACCTGATGCGGACACGCCAGAGCCGGGCACACGCGCGGGGGTAGCGGCTAGCGGGGAGCCCACGATTGTTTACATGCGCAGGAGGAGGCGTGGGGGCCGGAATTAGCGTTAGTCATTTCAGGGGTATTTTGGTCTAGTCAGACCAAATTAGTAAATCCCCATTTCCCTTTATAAATTAGGGCTAGCCGTCATTAGGAGGGTATGCTTGATTTGTCTTCGAACAATCTAATTATCAATTTGATGATGTTTAGGCTTTTAGGCGTTCAATAAAAGCTAGGAGATTGATTCGTCTCGAAGAATCCTTATCAAGTTCTCAATTTCTCATTGTTCTTCCACTATTTTCCATTTTTTCCACCTTTAAATCGCTGTTTTGATCAATTAATCGCTGATTTGATCCAAACGGCAAGCGGTTCGTATCAAATTGGTATCAGAGCGGTGAGATCTAATGGCGGGAGGAACAAGAAGCGGCGCGACGGAAGAACGGCTTCAAGGGTTTCGTGAAGAAATCAACCGCGAGATGGAGGAATTAAAGAAAGCCATGGGTGATGATATTCAATCATTGAGGACGGCCATGGAGATCTCCAACAAGGATCACGCCCATACTCAAGAGGACATCCAAGCCGAACTCAAACACATGAGGATCGAGGCGGCGAAGACGGCAAGGGAGATTGCTCAAATCCCAACGATGATGGCGATGCTCCAAACCATCTCGGCGGCCGTAGGAGGAGATCAAGGCAAGAGACCGGAAGGGTTTTTTGTCGAAGCGGCGGCTACAAATTTTCCAAACCAAGGCGTCGGCTGCCCAAATCTTCTAGGGTTTGCGGGGGAAGGAAGCGGGACCCACCCAGACCAGACGGCAAGCACGGCGGGCCCCACTGGGCCTGCCGTAAGTTCGACAGGCCCAATAGGGCCTGCCGACAGCAACGCGCCCCCATCCGGGGGCGCGGACGGCGGAGCGCCCCCTTCCGGGGGCGCGGGAGGCTGGGCGCCCCCATCCGGGGGCGCGGGAGGCGGAGCGCCCCCATCCGGGGGCGCGGGAGGCTGGGCGCCCCCAGGCGGGGGCGCAGGTGGCGGAGCGCCCCCTTCCGGGGGCGCGGGTGGCTGGGCGCCCCCATTCGGGGGCGCAGGTGGCGGAACGCCCCCGCAGGGGGGCGCAGGTGGCGGGGCGCCCCAGCGGGGGGGCTGGAGGCGGTGCGCCTCTGCTGGGGGGCGCGGAAGGCTGGGAACCCCCTTTTGGGGGTACGGCAGCGCGTTTTGGAGGCCCGGCGGCGCCTAGAGGAGAGGTCAGGCCGGGGGTGGTACCAGGCAGGCGACTGACAGAGGCGGACATTTTACCCCTGGAGTTGGGAAATGTGGACGTCATTCTGGGGGTACAGTGGTTGAAGAAGTTGGGGAGATGAAGGTGAACTGGAAGCTCCTGCGGATGGAGTTCCAGGACGGCGACCGGACGGTGGTGCTGACCGGAGACCCTACACTCTGCTTTTCGGTGGTGGCCTTCAAGGCCATCACTAGGGCGTTGCAGGATGAGGGTGAGGGTTTCCTGGTGGAGTGCCAGGGGTTGTCGACTGAGGAGGAGCAGCAGACAGAGACCGCAGGGGAGGTGGAGCCGGTACTGGAGCAGTACCAGGAGGTATTTCAGAGCCCACAGGAGCTGCCACCGCAGAGGGGACACGAGCATGCGATCGTGCTACGGGGGGATGGGGCTCCGGTCAGCGTGCGGCCATACAGATACCCGCATTCGCAGAAGGACGAGATAGAGCGGTTGGTGCGGGAGATGCTGCAAGCGGGGGTGATACAGAGATTTAGTTGTGAGAAGAAGTCTGTAGCTACTCTACTTGTACCTCACTTCAAGCTCGGTGCCAAGCATTGCCTGAAGAACGAAGACGAGAAAAAACTCATGGAGAGCGTACCGTAAGCCAATGTGGTAGGAGCCTTGATGTATGATATAGTTTGTACCATCACATGCAGTCAGCATGGTGAGTAGATACATGCACAATCCAGGGAGGGAGCACTGGCGAGCAGTGCAGTGGATACTTAGATACATTAATGGCACGATCGACGTCGGTCTAACTTATAGCCGAGGAGATGATGGTCGGCATACCATCGGCTATGTCGATTCCAATTTTGCTAACGACTTGGATGGGTAGCGATCGACGATAAGCTATGTCTCCACACTGTCTGGCGCTCCAATATGTTGACAGAGTATCTTTCAGTCTACGGTGGCCATGTCTACTACGGAGGCAGAGTATATGGCATTAACTGAAGCAGTGAAGGAAGCGATATCGCGGCTGAGCTTGATGGATGGTCTGGGAGTATACCAAGAGAGGTATGATCTTCATTGTGATAGCCAGAGTGTTATGCACTTGGCTAAGAATCAGTCTTCCATGCTCGTACGAAGCATATCGATGTGAGATTCCACTTTGTCCGTGAATGTGTGGGAGAAGAAGACGACGACATCAACTTGTTGAAAATCGAAACAGATGACAACCTGGCAGACATGTTGACAAAGGTTGTATCGGGAGCCAACTTCAAGCACTGTTTGGACTTGCTCAATGTAGTTCCAAGATGATGTCGTGGAGGCCCCAGTTGGGGGCATTGTGGCTCGGTAGAGCCAATGTAGCTCGAAAGAGCATTGGGCTCTTCGGAGCAAAAAGACAAGGGAACACCAGTTGATGCTCTACCAATATGATGCAGTGATGGTCGTTCGACGGACGAAGGATCGAATCTTGCCAATGTGGAGATTTGTAGAAGTTAGCTATATTCGACGCTGAAGGAGCATTGGTCGAACAGACGAGTTATATTCTGCAGAGTTAACTCGGCTGCACGAGCCCGATACGAGGATGCCGAGCTATTGGTCTTCTACAGCGCAGTTGGTCGATCAGTCGTCAGCTCGGTTGAAGTCTGTGTTCTGATGGTCAGTCGTTCGACATTGGGTCGATCGGTCGTGAATCGATTGAAGCCCGTGTTCAATCGATCGGTCATTCGGTGGCTCATTGGTCGACGGATCTACGAGTTTGAGCTATCGGATAGCTCGAACGCTCGGCCCAACGCTTCGATCGTTCAATACAGAAAGAAAATCAGTCAATCGAAGCAAGCCCATTGGATGCGACCCACTAGGATGCGGCGGATGCCCGCTAGGGTGTGGCGCATTAATTGCGTAGAGCTGTAATGGGATAGAATGCTGTTAAAGTCGGGATTCGTATCGTTTAGAATTCCTAGCCAATGATGACACCTATTGTAACCTAGTGATATATATAGGTGATCTTAGGCTGTGGTTTTTGTGTGGAACACACTGAGAGAATTTGAGCCATCATTTGTGAGCCAACTTTGAGAGATTGTATTGTGAGCTTTTGGAGAGATCTTGTGTGCTTCTTCTTCGTTTGTGAAGAAGAGAAGATTTGTTTTGTTCTCTCCTTTCGTAATAAATCTTATCGATGTCCCCCCCGGCCGATCAACGGCCTAAAAGCAATTCTCAGGGTGCTCGATTTGTTATTTGATTGTTCATCCTAGGTTCCGGGGTTCTTCGGCAATCCGTTTCCACAGTAGCGCACAACACGAGAAACGTCCAACATTGATATGGTTTCATGGTGTAAGTATCCATGGTAGATGTCAAATGAATGAATGCCCAATCATCAACTGCATGTAATGATTCTGACAATCTAACCAATAAACAAATTTGAAGTTACAAGCATCACACACCAGAGATGTCAAACCCAAGCATGCACCCACTGACTCTGCATGTCCATTGCCATGTCTATTCGAGATATGATACCATGATTTAGGACAAAATTTACCCCTATAATGCTATATTTTTCAACCATAAAGAACCCATGCTTTGAAAAGAATTTGCACAGATTTTTCGATTAGAAAGCATACATAATTCTCAGCCTATATTAGTTGCTCTACCCGGCCATTGGCCAGTTTCATTTATATACTTCTAGGACCCTAGTTGCAGTTTACTGGCCATGATGCTCGAGGTAGCTCTTGGTAGGAATGAGCTAACAAAACTTAGCAAGGCCAACCCATGTGCATAATAATTGGGACAAGGCTTCGCAATTAGTCATATGGTTTGTCAAGATGGCCCTCAAGAGAGCCTAAATAGACAATGGAAGAAAAGAATGAGGTATACATATTTTTTCTTATGGAAAGAAGAGTTCTAAATATAATGATGATACTTCCATGGAAAAGAACTCTCGGTGACTTCCAATTTCAAATGAAAAATATTCTCATCAATGTCTTCCAGATCATGTCTACCGTTTGAAGAAGGCTCTCTATGGACTGAAGCAAGCGCCAAGGGCTTGGTATGAGAGGTTGACTAAGTATCTTCTTCAAAAAGGTTATGAACGAGGGGGAGCCGACAAGACATTATTTGTTCAAAGAACCAGGTCAGCTGTTATTGTTGCTAAGATCTACGTGGATGATATAGTATTCGGCTCCACTTCACAGCAACTGGTGCGTGAATTCATTGCCCTCATGCAGAAAGAGTTCGAGATGAGCATGAGCATGGTTGGTGAATTAAACATGTTCCTTGAACTTCAGATAAAGCAATCTAGTGACGGTTTGTTCATCTCTCAAAGTAAATATGCTAAAAATCTTGTTAAGAGGTTTGGCCTGGAAAATGCTCGACAAGTTCGCACCCCTATGTCCACAAGTGAAAAGCTTTCCAAGGAAAATGGTGGGAAATCCGTGGAGGTCACATTATACAGAAGTATGATAGGGAGTTTACTTTATCTGACAGCTAGCAGGCCAGATATCAGTTTCAGTGTGGGGGTATGTGCTCGCTACCAAGCTAGTCCTAAAAAGTCTCATATTACTGCAGTTAAACGAATAATAAGATATGTCAGCGGGACAGACGATTATGGTATTTGGTACACTAAGGACACAAATACCCTACTCTCAGGCTATAGTGATGCAGATTGGACAGGAAATGCAGATGACCGAAAAAGTATCACAGGAGGATGCTTCTATGTGGGAAATAATCTGGTTTCTTGGTATATCAAGAAGCAAAACTCTATCTCCCCATCCACTGTCGAGGCTGAGTATATTGCTGCAAGAAGCTGTTGTACACAGCTGTTATGGATGAAACAGATGATGACAGATTATGGTGTGGAGCAAGATGTCTTGACTATTTTATGTGACAACCAAAGCGCCATCAATATATCCAAGAATCTCGTTCAACATTCCAGAACCAAGCATATAGACATTCGACATCATTTCATCAGAGAACTGGTTGAGAAGAAGGTACTAGCCTTGGAGTATGTTGCAACTACCAGCCAATTAGCAGACATCTTTACTAAACCACTGGACTCCAGCAAATTTGAAGAACTACGACAGGCTCTTAGGCTGCGTCGCGTTTAATGTTGCACTTATGTTGCACATTATGTTGCAACATAAAGGGGGTATTGTGTTAGCATTTGTGGTAGGTACCGTTTTTATTCTTAGGCCGTCCTTTATTCCCCTTTAGCATTTTTCCTCTCTCGGCACTCATCTCTTCTCAAGTGTGTTTCAAAAAGTTCCTAAGTGCTCTTAGGGTTCTTGTTTTTTTTGGCGGAGAAATTCTCTATATTCTCTCTTCAAATGGGTCGCGATCCGAGCAAGAAATCCTCTCAGAACCCTCGTCGTTCCTCTCGTTAGGCCGCTTCATCTGAAAGGATTGCATCGTCGTCTTCGTCTTCTAGGGTTAAACGAAAGGGGACAGTTCCTCGCGTCTCTAGGGTCTCCACATTTGGTAATTCTTCTCTCTCAGCATCTCCTATGTCTAGTCTACAAGCATTCCGATTCTTCATCGAATTCGGCAATAGTAGTTTTTTTTCCCCAATTCTTGTTTCCCCTTTTCCATCGGTCAAACGCTCTTCATCGGAGTTTGAAGAAGATGAACAGTTCCCTCATCCTGTCACTATTCAATATTGGTTTTGGCACCTTCGAAGGACGGGACGCAAATTGGACCTATCGTGGTTGGATCTCTCTGAAGTTCGTGTTGGCCCGCTTAAATTAAAGAGTGTGTGTGGCAAGTTGATTAGTGTGGAAGTGCCTAAGGATAACAAGATCATTCTTAATACCTGGAATCCAAGAAGATCGTCTGTGAAAATTTCAGAAATCGTAGTAGTGGAGATCTCTGACTCTGAGTCTTCTGTGTCTACAGAACAGCCCCGTCCGGATGTGGATGATGGTGTTAATTCTAGTTTTGTTGAATGTGTTGCTAAAGGGTGTGATGCTCGTGCTAATCCCACAGGTAGTGTAATGTCTGGTGAGGATCATAATGTTCATGACAGTGATGTCTGTCTTGACAAGGATCAACCTCAAGTATCTGCTGCAATGGATATTGACCTTACCAACAATGTTGTGTCGGATGTGACTGGTGTGGCTGAAATACATGTTTCCCTAGGAAAGGAGGTCGTACCTGATGTGGGTGTAGGAGCTGGATCACCAAATGTAGTGGTAGATGATATTCAATCTGAAGAAACCCCAGTGCTGGTCACCTCAGCTTATTCATCTGAGTCTCATAAGTCTCTTGTTCATGCAGAAGCTGTACACGTTGAGGTTCCTGTGACTGTACAAGAAGTTGACATTGCAGCTATGTCAGATGTGAAAGTCATGACTGCCTCAGGGATTGATCATTCTCCTGGTGATGATACTACTCCGTGTGACAATGTTGGACCCAGTGATAATGTTGCATCTAATGTTGGACAATCTGTTACATTAGAGAAGATTGTTGTACTAGAAGGAGACATAGTAGCTGATTCTCCTGTTGTGAATCTGTTTCCTACTCACACACGCAAATCGAGGACTGGGTCTCGTAAGCGTGCAGCTCCATCCAGATTGAGTTCTCCTTCTCCATCTAAGAAATCCAAAGTGACTGGTCCTTCAGGTTCCCCCTCCTCATCTCCAATTACTGCATCCGATGCTATGTCAAAACTATTTTTTGACAAATCTTGCCAGAAGAGATGGCCCTCTTACTCTAAAAGAGCCATACTTAGTGAAAAATCTCTCTTTCCTCTTTTGAAAAGACCCAGTTTATTGATTTCCTAAAGGAAATAAATCTTCTTCATGCTGCTAGCTGCTTCAAGACGTTTTATCCTGTCTTGGTGAGGAAATTCTACTGCAACCTGTCTAAATCTTCTGGTGAGTCTCTGTCTAGATGGGCTTTCAAAGCCTTTATTCGGGGAAAAGTTATCTTGTTCTCTCCAACTGTGCTGAACAAATTTTTGAAGTAGCCCTGCTCACAAGTTTTGCCCGCGTTTGGCAATTCAGTTGGTGATGATCGTGATCTGTTTGTAAAGACTGTCACAGGGGGAAAGATCATCAGTTGACCCAAGACTCTCTTTTCCATCATCAGCCCTGACGATAAATTTTTTTCTACTCTACAAGATCGCAACCAGGAACGTGCTTCCTACCTCTAATATGTCAGTTGTCACTAAGTCCATGTGCAAACTGCTCTATGCTGCTGGGACCAAGAAGCCCTTCAATCTTGGACGTATCATCTTCAACACTATTTTGGGTTTTTCAGAGTCATCAGCACCCTCGTCCTCCTTGCATCATGCTTCCCTTATCTCCATGATGTTGATCTCCCAGAGGATTGTTCCTTCTCCTTCTAATCTTGCCTCTGCTTGTGAGGGAATTACTTTTACTGCCAAGTCCGTGGCCGGGAAGCTTGATGATATATCTGTTGTCACCCCCCCCCCCCCTCTCAGAAGGCTGTTCATACCTCTCCAGTATCCCCTCCATCTGCCTTTACTCCAGCTGACAGGGAGCCTGCAACTGCATCGTGCTCGGTGGACAGTCAAACTCTTATCTTAGACGACATTCATATGCTTGAAAAGGCAGTGCAGAATGTAGATGAACAGCTCCTTCTTCTTCACAGTCAGAAGGTTCTACTTGAAGCTCACAAGCTTCTGATTCAGGATAGACTCTCTCAGTTAAATTCCATGTTTCCTTCTGGTGCTTCAGGAGGTGGTACCAAATGAGGTACGTTTCGTTGCTCTTTCAGTGGCTCAAAGGGGGAGTATTATCAGTTTATCAGGTTTGTTATGGGGGTTGTAGAAATGATATGGTGTGGTAGATTTGAACAATATTATATGTGGGTGGTGGTGTTGCTGTTAAGGATGTATGTTGATATCTCAGTGTGAATTATATTCTCATCTCCATCTATGGTGTTGTTTCCTATATGTTCTTCATCTATGGTCTTGCCTATGTCTTATGAGATTGCGCCACTAAAAGCCAGAGGGGAAGATTGTTAGGACATTCATGCTTGGCCTGTTGTCATTAGTGGTACAATGTGTTTACATGTCGGATCTCAGCTTGTGTCATAGAGTATGTTGAATATAGTGTTGAACTTATGTTGGACATAATGTTCAACATGATGCATCTGGTATATCAGTTATTGTAGATGGGAGGATCTTCTGGTGGTCGTTTACTTTCTTCAGCGTTTATGTGATTTACGCCAACTGATGAATCGTTGAAGATCTTGTTCATTTTCTAGTATCTCTCGCTTTTATTGTGTCGGTTGAAGATAAGAGAGAGACTTTCGCCTATATGGTTATTGCTGTTTTTAGAAGATTTGGCGGAACTATTTCCTAGCCTGGTTCCGTTTATTGTGGACGTCAAATCTTCTCGGATTTGATTTTGCTAACTTCTTTTAATGGCTCCGCGGTTGAGGGGGGAGTAGGTTTAAAAGAAGTGCAAAGATCGGCAGCTAGGGTACACATACGAAAAGGACGGCTTTTGCGAAAGTGACAACGTGATCCGGGAGGAGGCTGACGGCTACCGAGGTAGGGGATCAAGGGAGTTGATCTGTGTCAGTTGAGCAAGAAGATCTTGCACGCAAGGGGAGCTTGCGCAAATTACTCCACGAGGTTGATTGAGAACACTCACCCCTAACAGTTTATATTAGGGGGGAGGTTGTTCCCCCTAACATCGTGGTATTGGTTATTGTAATCATTAATATTTAGTGGAGTATATTTGATTTTCTAGGCGAGGCCCCGCAGATGTAGGTGTGTGCACCGAACTGCATTACCAAGTTCTTCGTGTTATCTTGGTTGTTCTATTTTATCTTTGTGTTTTATTGGTTGTGCATACATACTAAATTTCAGTATCCAACATCCCATCCATAATGTTATTCAAGCAAATTGGATCTTGGATCTTATGGCGGTAATTTATTTCCAACACATCACTTCATGAAAAGATCTACTATTAATGTTCTAAGCTAATTGCGGAAATTAATGTTAAAGTTTAGGTTGCACCTTAATGAACAAAAAATGTCATTGCATATTTAAATATTTTCTCAATCAAACAAGATAGTAAATTAAAGATAAATGATGTCATGGATCCAAACTTCACTAAGCTCATTTTCATATACATGCCTCAAGCACCATTCCAATAATTTATGAAGAAAATCTTGGAACAAATAGAAGCCTATCATATTCGAACTCATCTTAGGAAGCAAATCTTATTCGCCTACCACTTAGGATTCACAATATGATGCCTCCGCGAGAAATTCTTAAGAAATTGAGATAAATTTTCGTGTAGTTTAGCATCTCCCCATAGCCCCCAATAATAATAAGCAATTTATCTAGGCTCAAATTATGAAGTTTTTCTTATAAAAACACTCCCCCACAATTTTATTTAGGTATTAATATGATTAAAGGGTTCAGATCCTGGCTTAATCCGGTTTGGGTTAGCAGGCCAGACCATGACTAGGTTCAAAACTTATGCCCATATCCAAAATCTAAATTTTCAGACTAAAACAAATTGGGTTAGCACTAGAGCAAAACCTAAGATATTAGGTACCCAGCTGTTTGGTCAGGCTCCAGGGCCCCAGGCCAAGCCTGCCTTGCTCAGCCCACAAGTGGCAACTCCCAAATCCACTGTCGCAAGGCTCTTAGGTTTGCCATAAGCAGAGCATCCGCCCATCACAACACCATAGTTTTTTGCCTGCAATGGCCACAGGCAGACTTACATGCAGGCTGTTGGCTACTGTTTAGGTGGAGGAAAGGCTCTACTTATAGAACGAGACCACATATAAGCATGCGATGACATCCGCATATGCAGCATGGGCAGTGCCGTGCTCGATGTACAGTGACAGACCTTTGCAAGCCCCTCTTAATCTCGTGCATCCCTTCCTTGTCATGCTACATCAAGATGAGAGCCGTTGCAATAGCCCAGACCTTGGTCTGTCGTGAGGAACAGATCCATGGCCGCCTCTACCGTGACAATGCCCCCCTTTCTAGGCTCACTGCAATAGGAGGGCACAGTGTAAACCAGATTGTATAGCTCTATATAATGCGCTTAATGAGCAACATTACCGCCCTTTCTAATCATGTGTCGTCCATGATGAAGCAAGCCCTGCAACAACGTTCTCTCTTTTGCCTAGCTGCATTCAAATGGCAATAAGTGGTTTTGGGTATTTAAGGTGCAACCATGCTCAGAGAAACAGTTGTGAGATGCATATTTTATTTCAAATATCCCATGGCACATCTACCACGATTCTGATAGATCCAAGAGGAAAGCTCTAACCTTTATATAGCAAATAGTAGCAATAATCAAGATAAATGGATACAATATAAGGTGTACCCTCCTACCAAGACGCCGTTAAGAGGACGTCCGCACTCGTCTAATCTAAGAAATCACTCACAATTCAATAATCGCATACCTAGGGCCGGCTGGCCGCTTCCCCTTATATCCCCCTTTCCCCTTAAAGTCCAATTACAATAATGCCCTCAAATAGAATAAAATAAAGGAAACAACTAAAGGAAGTGATGAATACGTCCCTGAGTCATTTGGTTGAGCCGGATGTCCCCTTGTGCCGCCTTGAGTACGTGATGAACCCATCACTACTCCCCCCAAAAGCCACCTTGTTCTCAAGGTGGAAATCTGGAAATTGATGCTTCATGACGCTCACCAGCTCCCAGGTACTCTCATGCTCCGGCAAGCCCTTCCAATGCACCAAAACCTTCTGCTCGCCCGTCCCTCCCTTCCGTACCCCCTTCAACTCCTCTGGCTCCAACAAAACCTCCATGTCCTCTGTCAGCATCGCCGGTAGTGTAGGAGAAGGACTGTGCTCACCGATCACCTGTCGCAATTGTGATACGTGAAACACGTGATGGATGCGCGATCTTGAAGGCAACTTCAACCGGTAGTCCACTGTTTCCACCTCGGCCTCCATCTCAAAAGGGCCAAAATACCTGGGAGAAAGCTTCTCATTCCTCCGATGGGCTAGGGACTTCTGCCTGTAGGAACGCAACTTCAAATAGACCATGTCCCCCACGTCAAACTGGACATCGCGGCGGTGTAAATCAGCCCTCGCCTTCATCACCTGCTGAGCCCTAGCCAGATGGAGCTTCAGCTCCTCCAACACTCTGTCCCTCTTTGCCAAGTACTGCTCTACATCTGAAACGGGAGTCGTCTCCTGGCCATAGGCAGCAAATGGGGTGGATCTCGTCCATACAAAATCCTAAACGGTGTAGTCTGAGCCGTCGTGTGGTACGAGAGGTTGTACCAGTACTCTGCCAACGCCAACCAACGTGCCCACTTTTTCGGGCTCTCCTAGATGAAACACCGCAGGTATGTCTTTATGCTCCTGTTGACGACCTCTGTCTGGCTGTACGTCTGGGGGAGGTAGGCAGTACTACGCCTCAGAATTGTCCCCTGCAACCTAAAGAGCTTCTGTCAAAACCTGCTCTGAAAGACCTTGTCTCTGTCAGAGACAATAGACTTGGGTGGCATGTGTAAGCGGATCACCTCCCTCAAAATTACATCAGCCACTGAAGTCGCGCTGTAAGGGTGCCGAAGTGGTATGAAATGTGCATATTTGCTGAGACGGTCAACTACAACAAATATCATCGTGCAACCTCCCGACTTCGGCAACCCGTCGATGAAGTCCATGGACAAGTCCTCCCAAACTCGCTCTGGCAAGGACAGTGGCTGCAGCAATTCACCTAGATACATCGCCATATATTTGTGACGCTAGCAAACGTCACACTCTGCTACCATCTTGGCCACATGCTTCTTCATCGCTCGCCAGTACACCTCTCGCACCAGCCTTTGATGTCTTTAGTACCCCGAATGCCCGCCAACTGCGCTGCAATGGAACCCTTGTAGAATGGCCGAAATGTGGGAAGACGTCCTCGGTATTACTAGACGTCCCCAATACCTCAACCTCCCATCCTGCAAGGAATAGCCTGGGTGCTCTGCGGACCCCCTGTAAGAGTGCCGCTCGGATATCTGCCAGCTCCTGGTCCTCATCAGCCTCCCTCTGCAGTGTCGCATAGTCCTGAAGTACCGACACTGATACCGCTGCCAACTGTACGTCCTCATCTCTTCGTGACAATACGTCGGTCGCCTTGTTTTCCAAGTCCGGACGGTACTCTATCTCAAACCGGAACCTCATTAGCTTCCGTAGCCACTTCTGGTGCTCCTCTGCCACCATTCTCTGCTCCATTAGGTACTTAAGGCTTCTCTGAACTGTGCGAATTAAGAAGATCCTCCCCAGCAAATATGGCCTCTACTTCAGTACAGACAGAACTATAGCCATCAACTCCCTCTCATACACTGACTTCAATCTGAACCTCACCATCAGCACCTGACTGTAATAAGCAATATGGCGCTGATCTTGCATCAGTATCGCCCCCAACCCATGGCCCGAAGCATCAGCCTCCACAACGAACGGTCTCGAAAAGTCAGGAGGGGCCAACACCGGTACGGTCGTCATGGCCTTCATCAGGGCCTCAAACGCTCGCATCGCCTCCTCCCTACACACAAACTGATCCTTCTTCAACAACTTCATGAGTGGCCAGGCAACTGTCTCGTATCCCTCTACAAACCGCCGGTAGTAGCCTGTGAGGCCCAAGAATCCTCTCTACCCCCTGAGAGTGGCATGGCGCGACCAGTCTAGCATTGCCACAATCTTCGCCCTGTCGACGGTAACCCCCTCTGCAGAAACCACGTGGACCAGGTACTCTACCCGCGACTGCCCAAACAAACACTTCTTCCTGTTCCCATAAAGCTGGTGGTGATGTAACTCCTGGAACACTACCCTGCAAATGATCCAGGTGCTCCTCCAACGTGCGACTGTACACCAAGATATCGTCAAACAACACAAAGACAAATCTCCTCAGGTAAGGGAAGAATACCTTGTTCATGAGTGACTGGAATGTGGCGGGGGCGTTAGTCAAGCCGAACGGCATGACTAAGAACTCATAGTGGCCTTCATGTGTCCTAAAAGCCGTCTTCTGCACATCATCCATCCTCATCCTGATTTAGTGATATTGAGGTCTATCTTCGAGAAAATGGCCGACCCATGAAGTTCATCGAGGAGCTCGTCAATCGCCGGAATGGGGAACTTGTCTGACACCGTCTCCTTGTTGAGCGCCCTATAATCCATGCAAAACGCCAGCTCACATCCTTCTTCACCAGCAGTACCGGGCTGTAAAAGGGGCTCACGCTAGGCTGGATAACACCCGCCTGAACCATCTCAGTCACCATCCGCTCTATCTCATCCTTCTGTATCTGGGGGTAGCGATAGGGTCGGACGCTGAAAGGGGCCACGCCCTCTCGTAAGACTATGGCGTGCTCGTGGTCCCTAGGCGGCGATAGTCCCCGGGGCTCCTGAAAAATGTCTCCAAACTGCTCCAGCATCGTCTGCACCCCCAGTGGGACCAGCTCCTCCGTCCCTGCATCAACACCCCCCTCTCGAGTCATCATCTGAAGCTCCACCAGAAATCCTCCCCCTCTGCCTGAATGGTCCGAACTATGGTCTTTATGGAGACCAATAATCTGCACAAACTAGGGTCTCCCTGCAACAATATTGCTCTCTCGTCCTCCTGAAACTCCATCCTGAGGAGTTTTCAGTTCACCTTCATCTCCTCTAGCGTCTGCAGCCATGTTATGCCAAGGATGAGGTTCGTGTTGCCCAGATCTAAAGGCAAGAAATCCGCCACTATCTGTATCACATGAACTGCCAGCACCAGTCCCCGACATAAGCCTCTATTGCTCTCCTTCTTCCATGTGCCCATCATCACGCTGAAACTGCCGTTGTCCACTAGTCGCAGCCCCAACTGCTCTACCACCCTCCTGGAGATGAAATTGTGGGTCGCTCCATTGTCGATGAGAACCGTCACCTCCTAATCTCCAATAAGCCCCATCAGCTTCATGGTGTGGTTCGGAGTGAACTCCACCACAGAGTTAAGGGAGACCTCTGCCACCTCCAGCTGTGTGTCATCGATATCCACCTTCTCAATGACCTCGTCATCAACACCCTCATCATCCTCCTCCTCCTCCAGCAGCACCTGTAACTTGCGCCCCGCGCATCTGTGGCCTGTGGTGAACCTCTCGTCACACTGAAAGCAAAGCCCCTTCTGTCGCTTCTCCCTCATCTCTGCATCAGACATCCTCCTGAACTGCCCTCCTGCTGGAGCAGCACTACTCATCTCTCCGACCTTCTCCCTGCTAGCCTGATCTGCCCCAGTGGTGACCTTCGCCCCTCCTGCTCCCGCTGCGGTCCCCCACTGCGCCTGGCTACCATAATCACTCCTAACTCTCCTCTCCTCCGCTTGGGCATCCTCGACCAACTGCAACATCTCGATGACCTTTGACAGCCCCTTGGGCTTGTATGGCCGCACACCCGCCCGGAGACTGGGCTTCAGGCCCTTCATAAAGGTGCCCTCTAGTGACTCATCCGTGATGCCATGTACTCGCCCAGATAAGGTCTCGAACCTCTCGATGTAATCCCTCACCTGTTCGTCCTGTCTGAGGGTAAAAAGCTGCTCGTGAACGTGTTCCAGATGGGGATCCCTAAACTTCTCCAGAATGAGGTCCTTCAGCTCCTCCCAACTACGGAAATGATGCCTCCTCTCCTTCCACTGGTACCACCCCAAAGCTCTCCACTCCATGCAAATGGTCGATGCATCCAACTTCTGAACCTCCGTCATGTGATAAGCAGAGAAGTACATCTCTGCCGAGAAAAGCCAGGCATGCGGATCCTCCCCGTTGAAAGGGGCATCTTTAACTTCCGTACTCTTCCATCTCCCGCAAAATGACCCTGGTCAGGTCTTCCCTCCGTGCGGCGGGGCTGGTGATAGTGCTGCCACCGTTCGTCCTGGGTCTCATAACCTCTAGGGGGTCCTCTGCGGCCACCATAGTCCCCTCGGAGACCTCCACACCTGCCCTCGAAGTCATCGCAACCTGCATCGTCGTCAAACTCAGCCCCATAGCCTCCCCCGCCGTCGTCATAATGGGTTCCGCCCCTTCCTCCGTCCCCATAATATGGACCCTCTCCCTGCCTGGGTCCAAAAGACTCAGATCTGCCCTGAAAGTACTCCTCGGGGCCTTGCCGCTGTCCAGGAAAGTCAAAGGGCTCAGATTTGACCTGAGGACGCTCCGTCATGCCCTGAAATTGCGCCTCAATCCCTAGTCGATGCCCCGGAAAGCCCAAAAAGTCACCCAGCCTCTAGCCGTGCTCGCCTCCCCCCAACGGCTGCCGGGGGTCACCCGACCCCGCGGGTCCTCCGGCAGGCCTCGCCGGGGCTGCCGGAAGCCCGGCGGGCCCTCCCGCTGGTCTGGCGGGGTCGGCGGGCTCTGCTGAAGGTCGACAGTGTCCCGCCGGCCCTATAGGGCTTCGTCGACGGCAGGGGGCCCGCTGGTCCGGCGGGGTCGGCGTGCTCTGCCGAAGGTCGACAGTGTCCTTTCGGCCCTGTCGGGCTTCGTCGAGGGTGGGGGACCTCCCCCGCCCTGATTTGGCGGCGGCCGAGTCCCCCCGTTGGATCATGGGTTTCGGCCACCCCCCTCTTGATGTCGCGTGCTTCCTCGATCCCCTCGCTCTTCCATGGGCCTTCCCTCTCATCATCGTCGTCGTCCGTGACGTACCCCGTCTTGTAGAAGACTCCATCCTTTCCCACCGCGAAAAATTCCACCTTTTCCTTTCCTTTCACTAAAGGTGGGACCTTTTTGGAAGAACTAGGGTTTATGCCACCCGATCCTATCTTCTCATTAAAACCCGCGAATTGGAAAGCCATATGAGCCACGGATTCCTCCGTTTTGCCTTGCTTCGCCGCGATCTCCCTCATGATCTTCGTTAAATTAGCGTAGCCTCGCTATTCGCCGCCACCGTCTTCTTAATCTCTTCGATCTCTCCATTGTTTTTCTCCTCCCCCGCTTCGCTTCGATCCTTACTTCTCGTTGTCGCCGCCATGGATCGTTGATGCTCTGATACCAAAATGATAGATCCAAGAGGAAAGCTCTAACCTTTTGTTAGGAACTAACAAAAAGGCGCAATTTTCATATAGAAATAAAAGCAAGAACTAGATAAGTGGATACAAAAGAGGTGTATTCTCCTCCCAAGACGCCAAGGAGGACGTTCGCACTCGTTTAATCTAAATCTACCTAAGGACGCTCAAGAGAAATATCAATCATCAAGCATGCATAAACAAGCGACGGCTAGCCCCTATAAATAAAAGAAACTAGGGTTACTTGGCTAATGGGGCGCGCGCGCATGGGCCAGGGGGCCGGCGGCTATGGGCTTGGGCCCGTGGATCTAACATTACTCCGCCCCTGAAAATCCACCTTGTCCTCAAGGTGATGCATGAAAGTACTGGCGGTGCTACTCCGAGTGGGAGTCGTCTTCCCCTCCGATCCCGTCATCCTCCACGTCGTCATCCTCGTCTACCTCCGCTATCAACACTTGCAGCTTACGACCCGCACATCGGTGTCTGAGAGTGAAGCGCTCGTCGCATCTGAAACAGAGCCCTTTCTGCCTCTTCTCCCTCATCTTTGCATCGGTCATCCTTCGGAATTGGCCCCCAGCTGGTGGTGGATTGTTCTGTTCCCCCACTTCTCAAGCCCCATCTGATCTGCCTCAGTAGTGATCCCAGCTCTGCCAGTTCCAGTCGAGATGTCCCGATGTATCTGCCCACTGTAGCTACTCCCGCCTCTCCTATCCTCAGTCCGAGAGTCCTCTACCATCTGTGTCATCTCAATGACCTCCGAAAGCCCCCTGGGCTTGTAGGACCTCACTGCGGCTCGAAGGCTGTGCCCTCCAGTGACTCGTCTGAAACACCATGCACTCGCCCTGCCTGTGTCTCAAACCTCTCGATGTACTCCCGTACCGGCCCCTCCTGCCTGAGAGCGTATAGCTGCTCGTGCAGGTTCCCAAGACGGGGATCTCTAAACTTCTCCAGCACGAGGTCCTTCAGCTTCTCCCAGCCTCGGATCTGCTACCTCCTCTCCTTCCACTGGAACCACCCCAAGGCTCTCCCCTCCATGCAAATGACTGCCGCCTCTAGCTTCTGTGCCTCGGTCATGTGGTGTGCCGCGAAGTATCTCTCTGCTGTGAACAACCAGGCATGTGGATCCTCCCCAGAAAATAGCGGCATCTTCAGCTTCCGCACCCTGCAGACCCCTCCAAAGTGCCCCTGCTCGGGCCTCCCCTACGCTCGGTGGTGCAGACGGTAGTGCTGTCTCCTCTCATCCTGTGTCTCGTACTGTCTAGGTGGCACTCCTCCGCGACCCCCATAGTCTCCTCGTAATCTCCACGCCGGCCATCGAAGTCATCCCAACCTACATCATCGCCGAACTCCGCTTTGTAGCCACCCCCACCGTCATGATAATGGTCTCTCCCGCGTCCGTCTCCGTAAAATGGGTCTTCCACTGCTGGCCGCCGCCCCGAAAGGTCGAAAAATTCCCCGAAAAACTGTCCCCGCGCGTTCTCCTCTGCTGATCGCTGCCCGAAAAGCTCGAAAAAACACCCCGAGGGCTGTCCGCGCGCGTTCCCCCCGACGGCTGCCAGGGGGCTCCCAGCCTTGGCGCGCATCAGGCGGGGCCCTTCGGGGTTACCGGAGGGCCGGCAGACTCTGTCGGGCCTTTGGCAGGTCCAGCGGGCCCTGTCGGAGGTCTGGCAGGTTCGTCGGACCTGGGCGAGCGCAGCAGGGCCTGGCCAGCCCTGCCGGGGCTCGCGGCAGATGGGGGGAAGTCCCCCGCCCCAATCCTGCGACGGCCTCCCCCCTGGCTGTTTTGGGGGGTCGGCCGCCCTCCTTCGTTGGCGCGCGTCTCTCGAAAGGGGCGGCTAGGGCCGCCGCCCCCTTAGCTCTCCACCGCCTTCCGCCGCACCTCCTCGCGATAATCGACCTTCCAATGTCCTTCATCCTCTTCCTCGTCCAATTCTTCCACGTAATAAGGTTGATTTAGGGTAAAAAATCTCATCTTTTTCCTTCTCCTTCTTCAAAGTTGCCACCTTTGGTGTGAGATTAGGGTTTCCTTCGTCTTGGGATTTAGCCGTCAAGAGGGAGAGGATTTTTGCAAATTGCTCATCGTTCTTTGCTTGACTTGCCTTCAATTGCTCGATGGATTCCACCACCAATTCCACCGATTTCTTTACCCCTTCAATTTCTCCCATAAACTTTTCCTCCAACACCTCGATTTTATCCTTCGATCTCGTCGCGGCCGTCATGGATCGTCAAGCTTTGATACCAAATTTTAGGAACTAACAAAAAGGCGCAATTTTTATAGAGAAATAAAAGCAAGAACTAGATAAGTGAATACAAAAGAGGTGTATTCTCCTCCCAAGACGCCAAGGAGGACGTCCGCACTCGTTTAATCTAAATCTACCTAAGGACGCTCAAGAGAAATATCAATCATCAAGCATGCATAAACAAGCGACGGCTAGCCCCTATAAATAAAAGAAACTAGGGTTACTTGGCTAATGGGGCGCGCGTGCATGGGCCAGGGGCCGGCGGCTATGGGCTTCGGCCCGTGGATCTAACACCTTTATAGCAAATAGTAGCAATAATCAAGATAAATGGATACAATATAAGGTGCACCCTCCTTCCAAGACGCCGTTAAGAGGACGTCCGTACTCGTCTAATCTAAGAAATCACTCACAATTCAATAATCGCATACCTAGGACCGGCTGGCCGCTTCCCCTTATATCTCCCTTTTCCCTTAAAGTCCAATTACAATAATGCCCTCAAATAGAATAAAATAAAGGAAACAACTAAAGGAAGTGGCGAATACGTCCCTGAGTCATTTGGTTGAGCCGGATGTCCCTTTGCGCCGCCTTGAGTACGTGATGAACCCATCAGATTCCTTCTCACAGTGGCTTGCAACGATGCATGTACGTGTTTATCACGGTTGATCATTGATTGATTGGTAGGTTGCTACCCAGAATAACCTCAAAGATTCAACTTTTTGCCAATCTAAGGTCCAATAAAAACAATAATTTCATCCAGAGATTTCATAAATACAAATATCAAATAAAATCATAGGATCAACTAAACAATGACAAAACCCTAGATCTAACAAATTTTATTAAATTGATGATTACTCTCATTCTGATCCCATCGATTAAGCAAGAAACGATCCAACCACAATAAAAATAGATTTTCAATGCTAGTTAATTATACCATAGGCACAACAATCAATGTCAACTAACCCTAACCCTAGGCTCTGATACCAATGACGAATTGGCATATACGATACACATGGATCTACATAAACAACATATGTAAACAGAAGCACGATTCGCATACCCAATTGGCAGGATGGAGCATTGTTGATACACCAGAAATTCCTTGTAATTGGATCTTCTTCTTCTTGAACAAAGTCACATGCAGATTACTCCTTCACAACCCATGAGGTATCGACATGTGATCTTCCCCTGGAAACAAGACGATCCTCGCGTGCATATTAGATGGCTAAATTCCCATACATATGCTGTTCTTCATTACTGACGATTGCATTCCAGAGGAAATACTTTAAGTCTCTTTATTTAGGCAAAGCTAAAACTCTTTTCCCCGAGTAATATCCAATCACCATAGTCATCGGATTCAACAGCACACAAGAGCACAAATCAATATAGGGATATATAACCAAAACCCTATCCCTGGAAGGACTATGGATGGCTCCCTTTGAAGCCGGATATGTTTCAGGTCAGGTCAGGTCCCACGTAGGACCCGC
The DNA here is from genome assembly GCA_030789695.1 of Scilla litardierei. Classification (NCBI taxonomy): domain Eukaryota; kingdom Viridiplantae; phylum Streptophyta; class Magnoliopsida; order Asparagales; family Asparagaceae; genus Scilla; species Scilla litardierei. The sequence continues at coordinate 7,393,827 of CM061137.1, read as the reverse complement.
CAAGTCCCATGCCCCCCCCCCCAAACAAATAATAATAATAATCATCATCATCATCATCATCATCAAATATTTTATCAACAATCTCGTTTGCATATCTTTCTCGCAACCCATGTGCAAGCTTCCTACCATAAGTTCTTCCATTGGATTATCATGTATGTCACTTGGCATAAAGGGTGATACTACAGTCTCTTTTTCACAAAGATACAAGCTCCAGGCTACTTTACCAAGAAACTATGAGATCTTTTTAAAAAGAGAGGGTGCAGGGCATCCAACTCCGAAACCCTACCATTGATGATATGGAACTAAGGGATTGAGATGTTTTTATTGTTTCATTATGGTGCCCTATCATTTACAAATCTCAAGATAATATTTCTTTGATGCATGCTCGGTCATTTTCCACGACAGCATATACAAAATCAAGATTTTGATCAGTGTTACATTGACCTTGAGCCACTGCTATGCGATTTCTATCAAGTCCAGATACTTCATACGTTTACCATTTATTTCCCATAGAATAGTTAAACGCGTCACACCAAAATCTGGCCCCTGCTTACATGTGCAATGCTTGCTCTCAAACAAAGATGGATTTGCGCATAATATTTTGGTCACTTGTCGACAATAAGTTTTAACTATTAGCTTACTGCCTATAAACTGCACAGCACACACCAAATTCTAGTAAATTTATTCTTTTGCTCTCTTAGTCTGTTTCCTAATTTAGCGTCGACGTTGATGATGCGGGACACCAACAAACAATTATTGACCATGCTTCATGTGTAACAAGTTACATCCAGAAGTACTACGTTTTAGGAAACACATAATACTCTATTAAGCAAGAAGTAAAGATAGAAGCTGCATGGACATTAAACAGAATTCCACATGTACATAGAAAGTATACATCTAGAGAAAAAGATTTAGTGCTTCTCCACTGACGTATCCCATCAGATGCTTATGCCCTCCATTGGTCTAACTGCCCCTCCACTGGTATCATGCAAAACAAAATTTGAGGCTGGATTTTGTCATCCAATGCATACTGCTGCTGAATTTAGATATTATTCAATTGAAGTTAAACAAAGGATTCCCCTTGAAACTTGTTCTTCTCTGCTATGCATTCATATGTTAACAAATACTACATTTTTGCTCATCAACACCCCACAAATACATCGCCACCAATTGATGCCCCCTCAATCACCTACATACAGAGCAATAATGCCAAGATAATGATTAAGATATTACTTGATTGTTAGGAAACTCCATCCCGACCATAGTCCACACACTGTTACTTCAACATGGTTGGGGTGCATGGCATTGATATTTTTAAAAATAGTTAAAAATCAACATGTAAGAAACCCCAATAAAAAAGAATGAACGAACGAACGAACGATTGAACAAAGGAAAAAAAGTTGTTATAATATGCAAATATGAGAGATTTTCAAAAACTAACCATCAGCTACAAACATACAAAAAGGTGTGTTGTAGATAGCCCTAAAAGATGTACCCTAAGTTCAGGCCATGGTACAATTTCCAGGAATGACTTGAAGATGGAAGACGGAAGTTTTTCTCAATTGTAGGACCCCCCCCCCCCCCCCCCAAAAAAAAAAAGTAGGACCCCCCCTCCCCCCCCCCCCCCCAAAAAAAAAAAAACAAAAAAACAAAAACAAAAACAAAAACAAAAACAAAACAAAACAAAAAAAATATAAAACAAAAAAACAAAAACCATTGTAAACACATCTTCCCATGCATTATGGGAAAAATTCATAATCCTGTCCAATCTGCGTCGAATCATATTCATGCAGCAGCAGCACAGCTAACAACAAACCTCTCTAGGAACTCATCAGCTAAATTTATAGTGGCTAATAAATAAATCGCATTAAACTGTTATGGCAAGTGAAATATGCCTTAAATTTAATCTGATATAAAACACATGTTTTGTCTCTTAAGTAAATTGGAATCCTACTGAAGCATGTTGCATACAAGTTATAGTTACACCATTCAAACAATGTAGAATTATTGAGCGTTTAAACTATCAGCATCGTGCCATTATGACCAGTCAGTACCCTTCCCCGAGAAACAACATTAATACAAAAGAAAATACAATAAATGCAGAAAAGTAAAGAAAGAAAAAAGAAGGGAAAACATGTGAGGGTCATCCATAACACCAATGCAGAAAGGCACTCCTATAATGAAGTCATGTGTTATCGGACACGCATTGAACCCGTGTCCTATGTATTTTTTGAGGTTTTTGTGTGTGTCCATGTATCATGCCCATAGCAGCACAGTCATGTCCATGCAACATAGGTTTAAGTGGTTGATGGTATTATCTGGTCAGTGAACACAAAAAGGATAACATTGGTAACATAATCAATCTTTTGTTCGAAATGAACCCAGTACATTTTTTTCGAATTCCTGAAAAATCAAGTTCTAATAATAATATAATATTGAAATAGAAAGTTTATAACAGCCATAACACACAATGCTCGGGAATCAGAATCCCTCAAGATAATCATTAAATAAAAATAAATTATGTCCCAAGCAACACCTTAAATAGTATATAGAATTATACATATATAATAGATACAAGATTATCAACATCTCTGTGATTCTCACCATTATCAAAGACATCTCCTATAGATGAGATTGGCTATGTTGCACTAGTTCCACATAGCTCTAGAAAATATTATGGCTGGATGTCAACCTGATGCCGACCCCCTATGGTGGTGCCAGATTTCCAGCCAAGAAACTACGGAAAGAAAGGGTCACATGTGATAGATTCTAGAAAGCCAATCAGAATATAGGGTAGCCTATATTATTGAACATGGTCTAAGCTCATGGAACCAAGGAGCAATCCCCCAAGGTTAATGATCCGATGAAAGTTCTGGATGCAAGGCTAAGATGATACATTGCTATACAAAATTGCATTCGACTCAATGGACGTGATAGGGTCAAAAGCACATCAGAATGTTTCCTAGTTCACAGTGATTCACCTCTATGTGAAATGCAGCTAGGTACTACAGATATAAAAAAATTCAAGGTTGTATGTATATAGAACACTGTCCTAGATGCACATTAGATAAAATAATATCAGGAGATGTAACATACCGGACGAAGAGGGAGACCAACAGGGCTAAGGACACATTCCGTCCTTGGCATTCTCCATTCTGGTGGATGATGGTATTTACATGTTGGACCAAATTTACAATCTCCGGTCCTCATGTAATACTGGCAATCAGGTTGGCCAGGTCTCTCAGGAAATGTTTGTTCTTTCTGGCCACTGCCAGAAGGACCAGAAGAAGGCATGGTTGTGTAAGGCGCTGGAAAAGCCGGAGCTGAGGACGATAGCTGGTTTGAGGAACCAAACAAGGATCCACTTTGAACACCATGCTGTCCTCCAGGAGACAATCCAGGGCTCATGGTTGCCTGCCTCAGATGCAAACAATTAAAATATCATATTCTAAAATTTTCATGGTAAGGATTAGTGGACAGGGCCGGTTGGGATCGGGTACTAACCGTATAAGGAGTCCAGCCTGGAACCGGAACAACCCCTGGAGATATCATCATTGAACCATAAGGTGGTTGCATGTATGGTGAAGGTAACACTGTAGGCCTTGCAACTTGCCAACTGGCCATGGTGGAAGCGTGGACTGCTGGGTAAAATGCAGCCGCTGGAGAATGAACTGGAGCACCAGCAGGCTCCGGATGATGGAACTTACAAGTGGAGCCAAATTTACAGTGCCCTGTTCTCACATAGTATGAACATTCCTTCTCCCCCTAAACGTTTTTTAAACCAATGATAGAATCGTATGCTTAAAAAATCTTTTACCAAAAAGTTAAGTCGCATACAAAAACATTATGGGGGTATAGATGTAGGCACAAACCGGGCGGATTGGATATCCATAATAATTTAACAAGTCTGGATGAGTATATCCACCTCCCTGTCTAGGATGGTCATACTTGCATGATGCACCAAATTTGCAAGTACCAGTCTTGAGGAAGTACTGCATATAGCACAAAACGAAGATTTTTACGTTAAAAAGGAAGCACTGCTTATACTTAATATATAAGAAGAAAAAAGAAAGAATCTAGCTGCAAGGGACCAAACCGCATGCTTATCAAACTGCAGTAGAAATTCTGAATGAGCATTAGCAAACATAAACTAAACACATAATGTAAAAACACAGCAGAGTCGTAGAATCCCTAAAGTTCTTACAACAGTATGTTCTTACAACAATCGCTACCATGGTAATGAAAAGAGTAAAAGAAGAACATTGCAGAGCATTAAGCATACGAGTAAAAAGAACATAGAATCATTGACATCCACAAGAATGTATAATGATCACACTTCTGCTGAAAGTAATACCCGAGTTGATTATCTCTTCAATAGAAATTCATGAGAGGTATGGCGCAAGATGCAGGTCTGTTTAACCTATTTCACAGCTAAACGATGACTATTGCTTCAATAAGCAAGATTCTGCATTGTATGAAACAATCCATGTTATAGAGAGATAACAGCATGTCACCATCACTTTTCAAAAGGTAATGCATAATACCAAGGATAATCAAATCATGGGGATCAGCTAAAGTAGTCCAAAAAGCTATATCCGTTGAAGTTTATGCTTCAAACTTTACTATGAAAATTCTGTCTGATAGTATATGATCAGACTTGTTCAAGCTGCTCCAAAGAATATCAGAAGCCAGACACACCAGACATCTGCGTCTAATGTTGTATGATCAGACGTCTGACTAAAGATCAGACGCTTGACTGGGTGCCTTCAAACGACTGAATGGCAAATGGCATAATATTCTCTCAACTTTCTGGAATCTGCAGTCAAATCTATCAAACGTCTGACAGTACTGTATCAAATGTCTGATGGTGCAAGTGATTTAAAGCATTGGATTTCATTAGACGCCTGACCGCATTAGGTCAGACGTCTGACGGCACTTTGTATAGATGATGCGGATTTGAATCTGGGCCGTTGATTTGATTATTAATCAAATCGAACAGCCATGGCTCGTTGCGGCTCCACAACCCTAATTGTTGATTTAAAAGGCCAGAATGCACCAAGAGGGGTACATGAGAGAAGAAGTTTGCACGAGCCGTCATCAAGGAGCTTCTTCCTCACGCGTCTTGGAGATTGAGCGTATACTTTGATGAGTGAATTTCTTTGTAATTTTCTTCTTGAGATCTCTCTTTTCGGGTTAAGAGATTATTTGTGAGAGCTTTTGAGTTTCTTCTCTTTTGGTGAGAGTTGATAACTCTTTTGGTTTTGGTGAGAAGAGTTTTAACTCCAAGTTAGGAGTTGGTGCTCTCTTTTATTGAAGAAGATTGAAGGGATCGCTCTCAGATCATATTGGTGGAAACTGTCATCGGTGAGCTAGACGTAGTCACCGTTAGCGGGCCAAACCAGGATAAACTCTGTATCGCTTGATTTGTTACTTTCCTACTTTTGTTACTTTTATCTTGCTAGATTGGTTTTTGCTATTGTGGATTATCTCTGTAAGATTGCGGCATATTGATTGTTGGGTAGCTATTCGCCGAGGGCTTCCGCTGCGCGATGGGCCATCGAACCCCAACAATCTCCACGTTGATGAATTATAATCTTTCTAGGCCGGTATAGCTCAAAACAGCTATGAGCAAGCCCTTGTCTTCAACGGCTCTAGCAGACACTAAAATTATTATTATTAGACTCAGCAGCATCCACTAAAGAGTAAAAGACGTTTATCGCGATAATAATTCCAGGCCAATCAACCTACAAGCATTTAAATGGCAATGGACTGAATTATATGAAGGGTTCATAAACTTCAATGTAACAAAAAGAGAAGCAGAACAATGTGTGATGTACGAAATTCTAGTATTTCCATGTCCAAAAAAACTAGCAGCATAAAGCATGTCCTAAACTAATAAGGAGAAAACTAATAAGGAGAAAACACTATGGCCACCGTAAGTGTACATGAGTAGAAAATTATAACTCCAACAGAGAAGACTTCGATAAAAATGGTCTATAGTATGGTTAAAACACGGGTTTGAGATATCGGTCGATACCATTAGATATCGATCGTATCGTATCGGTATCGACAATTGACGATACCGAAACCAAGTGTTAGTTTCAGTATCGGCCGATACTAAACGGTATCGGTCAGTTTCGACCGATACCGGCCGATATTGAACGGTATCGGTCAGTTTCGGCCGACCGGCCGAAACTGACCGATACCGGCCGAAACCGACCAATACCGTTCAGTATCAGTCAAAGACAGAGGAAGAAGAATGTGTAATTAAATAAAAATTCTCTAAAAACCCCAAAAAATTTCGTAAATGAATAGGTTGCATAGAAAGCTCGGTTAAAACAGAGGAGAAAACCATCGGGTTTCGGCTTGAAAATGATGAAGAATTAGACGAAGAAGAGGCAGAACCAAGAAAAATTGCTGAAAAAAGAAGAAAAGGACAAAAGGAAGATGATGAAAAATTGAACTCACCGCATCGTGTCGCCGCCTCGCCGCACCTGCCTTCTGCCTCACCGAACTCGCTTCGACCATCTAGCATGAGAGTAAGAGTGAGCAGAGAGAGAGAGAGAGGCCCGAGTCGCCTTTCAGGAGATGTTATGGTTCTTTAAAAAGGCAATGTTGTAAATAAGTGGTATGTGTGTAAAGTAAAATAGTCAGTGCGTATATCAAGCGGATATTTTGTGGTAACCCTGTAAATAAGTGGTATGTGCGCAAAGCAAAATGGTGGGTGCGCAAAGCAACGCCCAGCGATTTTTTGGCAAACTTGTAAATAAGTGGTATGTGCGCAAGATAAAACGATGGGTGCACAAGGCAAGCTTAGGGCTATTCATTTATCTAATATTTAGTATTTAAGTACCAAACCTTAGGTATTTAGTATTTGATATGATTACGAACTCAAATTTAGTTTATCTATTTAGTATTTAGTATTTAATAGTATATGATTAATATTTTAGTTTGTTAAGTATTTAATAGTATTTGATAGGTTTATATTTAAGAACCTCCGAAACCATCACTGTGTGTATAGTATATACATATCTAAAGTATCTCCGAAACCGAAACCCGAAACAAAACTGTCGAAACTACCGAATCTATCGATACGGACGAAACCAAAGCTTGCTTCCGAAACCACCGAAACGGACGATACCGAAACCTAAATTTTGGGAAGAACGATACTCAGACTGAAACCGAGACCTAAAACCTTGGTTAAAACAGAATTAGAATCATAGGCACCCAATAAAACAGTCCAAACTGCCACCTGCAAGTTAGTAAGATTCCCTCAAACTTCAATAATCGAAGACAACCTATACTGAGTCATGCCACTAAACATGATAACCACCGTAATTAAACAAGGACATGGACATGTGGATTGTTAAAGAGTTTTCTTTGATAACTATTACAAAATGGAAACTCATCATAAAACCTTAATCATCTGCGGAAAACTTACCATATGTTTATTATGCAATCTTCAAACTGTAAGGAACTAGTACACACTGTAATGATCATACCAAAAAGAGGTAGACACACTGGTATCATCAACAGATCTACAATATAATGACACGACATAAATGGAAAGTCCTATGAATTCCTTTGAAGTCAAGTTGCTCGATGTAATAGTACTACCAACATCAACCACATAAAAAAGTTTCCGCAAGACCAACTATTGACATAGCAAGCGCCAAGATTTAACCCTATATAAGCCGATATGGAAATAATTCGTGGCATGCAATAGTGGAAGCCTGGTAAACAAACTGCATGCAGGGTTTAATGAGTCCAAACAGCAGCCGTGCAAGTACTAATCTCTGTGATTCACAACGGAACCACTGGCACGATTAAAGAGTTAAGTTACTTCGTCAACAGAAACAAATGACAATTTTCAATCTCATATCCTGAAGAGAACAAATATAGACAGGAAACAGGCACCAATGCACAACAATACCTGGCATGCAGGCAGTCCGGCACGCTCCGGATACTCCCCACTACCACTCCTCCCACCTCCTCCCACCTGCTCAACAAAAAAACGATACATGTCCTCCACACAGTAAATTACCAAAAAACAAGGACTGAATAGCAAATACTATTGACAAGATTCCAACTTTTAACACTGCTTCATAAAAATGTGAATCAAATTGACCTAAACTTTCGAAGAAAATTTGAGGATTATACCGAGCGATCGCGAGGGTGATTGAATCGACACCGCTCGGCGTATCCGCAAGTCCCAGTGCGGAGGTAGTAGCTGCAATCGGGCTCACCGGGCCTCTCCGGGTACGGCGAATCGCGAGGGTCCAATTGCAGCTGCCACATCGACTCTAGAGAGCAATGCATGCTTAATCAGTAACTTAAAACCCTAGAATTTCCATAAAAAGCACGTGTTCAGCCAAAAAAATGGGGGGAAACTCTCACCTTCAAGCCCAGTATCAGAATCCATGCCAAAGTGGGCGAATCTACAAGTCAAATAAATTTGGAGAATTTTATATCGCGATCGATGAAGCAGGGAAGAGTGAAGAAGAGAGCCCTGGGCCCTCTCTCTCCGTCCTCCGATTTCAAAGATTTGATCTTTTTTTGGTATTAGTTTTTATTTTTTTATTTTTTTTTGGGGTCTCTTCGTTCGTTTATATACCCGCCAAAGCTAAAGGAAGCGCCCAATCGAACGGTAATTTCACCTCCATCGGTAATTTTCTATTTAAGCCCCTGAGATTTCTGCAAATATTCAAACGCCCCATATGTTCTGAGGCAGATGCTCCTTTATAATATAAATATGCCCAGAAATTTTGGTCTTTTACATATACAACCCTTTAAACTTCTAAATTGTTTAGATTCTTCGAAGGGGACTGGCTATCCCTCCCTTCTACCATAGCCGCCACACTTTTTTTTTATCCATCGAAATTGCTAGGCGCGCATGCGAGGTCTGTATCCATCGGGGTTCGAACCTTGATGACCCTGGTAAAAAAAGCAGGAAGATGCCAACTGAACTAGTGCTCATTTGCATAACCACCACACTTTTGGTAATCATTGTTTAATATCTTGTGTAAAAATAAGTTTTTGATGGTATTAACGGCTCGCTCGAGCTACCATGTAACCAAGGTCGGCGATGGTTTTTTTTTTACTCCGAGAAAAGCAGCTTGGATGGATGTCCTGTTGTTATAATACATCTGGCTGCGGTTACTATCCATTTGTCTGATTAGCCGCACGAATCAGACGCATGGCAACACATTACAGGAATGAGCATTAATACCATTTTGGAGGCGCCGACACTCCTGCATGTCCTTGCTTACGCGTCGCTCCACCTGCCTCATAAGGCTCCATGCAGTGCTACAGATGTTCACCTGGCTTCGATTGTATCTCCACGTGGAGCCACTAAAACGCCAGCTAACTTTTTCCATTTCACATGCAACTTACAGATAATTATTATTATTAAAAGTGAGTTCTTTTTCCATTTCACATGCAAATTACAGATTATTATTATTATTATTATTATTATTATTATTATTATTATTATTATTATTATTATTATTATTATTATTATTATTATTATTATTATTACAAGTGAGTTCTTGCCCTCCCTTCTACCAAACCACATCACTTTTGGTAATTCTTGTATAATATCTTGTGTAAAAGTGAGTTCTTGATGGTAACAACACCTCGAACTACCGTGTACCAAAGGTCGGCGACGGTTTTTTTTGCCGGGAGACAAGCTGCGTGGATGGATGTCCGGTTGTTACAATACATCTGGCTGCAATTACTATCCATTTGTCTGATTAGCCGCACAAAGCAGACGCATGGCAGCACTTTACGAGAATGAGCATTAATGCCATTTTGGAGACGCCGACACTCCTGCACGTCCTTGCTGACGCGTCGCTCCACCTACCTCATAAGGCTCCATGCAGCGCTACAGATGTTCGCTGGGCTTCAATTGTATCTCCACACAGGGCCATTAAAATGCCAGCTGATTTTTTCCAATCCACCTGAAAAATTAAATAATTGTTATCAAAAGATATTATTTGGAAACATATGACATGACACATATGCAACCTAGATAAGTCCGTTCCTAGCCATTTTTTGGAGGATTGGCACGTTCACTTTTATACGTTGTAACAATTAAGATAAACAAGCAAATGGTTTAGGGTTAATGTGATATTTGATTGATTTTAGATTTCATCTTTATTTTCCAGCTTCCAGGGCTCCAATGGATACCTGGTTACTACGTGTTTGAGGTTAAGCGATCAGGTCGGGTGTACCCGTGTTCTGTTGGATATTTCTTCATTTCAAGACAAGTTTAGTCCCACATTGGACGTGAGAACTCCCTCGGATGGGTTTATAAGAGTCTTCTTGTTAATGGGCTATTGGACTTGTTAATGGGCTAGGACTTGGGGGTAGCTCGCGTGCGCATGAGCCCAAGCAAGGGTCTGAGCCCAAACCGGGTTGAGCCGAATGGAAAATGTGGACGTCGGATCCGGAAAACATTAGCGTGTGTGTGCTGGCGTCGCGTCTGCGCAGGGGGGTTCACGGGTGCGCGCGCGGAGTGCCCGAGTTTAGCATCATGTCTTAGCCCTCTTACTTTTAGAGAATTAAAAGCCCATTATGTTTTCAACAGCCATATTTTTTGTTTTAATTGCTGTTTAATTTTTGCAACAGCTATTTTCTTATTGATGGCTCATTAACTCTCCAACGGCCATTTTCTTATTAATGGATGAATTCCAACGGTCATATTTTGTTTAATGGACGAATTAAAATTTCCTATTGATTGTGAATCCCATAAGTCTCAATTTTGCTCTATATAAACTCAACATTTCTATAGTTCTGGGGCTGCGCAAAAAAACTTATTCTTCCATCCTAAAATTCGTTGCTGCTGTTGTGCCTCTGTTCTGTTCGCCTCTACCTCCACAAACGCGAACAGATCCTCTCTTGCTGCAGCTTCCTTGTTGCTGCAGACTGCTACGTCCCTCTTGCTCTTCCTCTTCCTCTTCGTTCGAGATCGAAGAACAGTTGCTGCTCGCTAGAGCCTTGTATTGTGAGTGCACACTTACAAGGCCGTTGCCGTTGAATCCTGGAGGGTAGCCGCTGGACCTGACTTGCACCGAGTTCATACTCTGAGGGGCGGAAATCTACTCTTAAGGACAGTGCCTAGCACGCCTCGGCTCTCCGATAAGTCCTTTCCTTCTCTAATTTTTATAGCACCATCCTATTAAATCTGCAATTTTATCCAACAATCTTAAGAGTAGAATTATGGATGTTGCTATTGTCAATAATTAGGCTTTGCCTGCTATCTCATCGATTGAACTGTGCTCTATTAGTTTCTTTAAAATATCGATAAAAAAATTTTAAAAAATTAATTTAGCACTCTTTATATATCAGGTTTTCATTGGGGGCTATTTCCTTCCCAAACGAATTCAGATCTATCTCTTCTTATACTTACATGTTTTTTTATATATCTGTAAATATGCCACCTTTTAGTGTCTGGAAATGTATGCTTTACTCTGTGAAGATTTAAGGAGTACATTCATATTGGGCCTTTCTTTGCATTGAGTTCGGTCTGATATCGGACATACGATTCGCTTGCTGAGTGTCTGCTGTCGTTTATTATATTTGTGTATTCTGGTCACTAATTATAATTGTAAATGGTGCCCATGCTATTGTGTTTTTATACTTGTAAAATATGAACATGCTTACGTATCAACTCAAAGTTGTTGTTGAATTTTAAATTTATATTGGCATAAAGCTTTCATGGCATTCGGATTTATATGGCTGTTACATCAGCGATCTTGGAGATGGAACTAAACAATGCAAATTGATTTGTGACTTATTAGCATTTAATTCATGAACACATATTTACGGAACCAACAAAGTTATCTACAGAGTGCACTTATTTATTTTCTCCTATTGATATTTCTTTTGTTATAGAGCCTACTTCATAGCTAATCTTATAACTTTATTTCACGGACAGCCCAAGACAAACAAATTTCAAGTTATAAAAATTATGTTCTTATATATGGTTACTTGGAAGCTATATTTATTCAAGAATTGTTTACATTCTGATGGTCTTCATGTCATGCTCAATAGGAATATTGTATAAATGGGTTCAGGTCTATTTGTGATCATACATATGCATGATCAGCACATAGTGACTATAAGAATTTATGTTGAATTATATATTTTAAAAAAATTTCTTCAATGATTTCTCATTAACTGTCCTAAAGTTATAATTGCTTAAAATGAAGATTTGGATGGATGACCTTCACTTGTATTGTATGCTATGTGCTACATTCTAAAACATGCGAGCTCTCTAACCTTCTTTCGGTTTACTTAATATACTGAATTTACATTGTTGGCACGATTTGTATTTTATAGAAAATGTTTTATTTGAGATTAATTATCGGGAGGTAGCCTGATGTATTCATACAGATAAGTACATTATAGTGAAGAAATATAATTCTGCATAGTATGGTAAAAGTGTTTAGTAAGCTTAACTAAGGATCATGATTATATCAAGACAACTTTTCTTTTGGGGTCTCAAATGGGTCCATTGCACTTTCTATGTTTACATATGCTTTAGTTATGCGCAGTCTACTGTGTTTGACTCCCCTTCCGTCTTAGCTTGGCTGCATGAGCTTAAACATGAAAACTGTTGGCATTATCGATATCGGGTGATATCCTATATTTGAAACTTGTCTCTTACCCATGCTCCTTGAGCCAACTCAGCCAAGAATTTGTTGTTGGTTGCCAATGACTATTTTTAGATGATGTCTAAATTTTTTTAAGCCTATAACATAGAGTTGAACTCAAAATTTACTGAGGAGTAATGATCTCATATAATGTGTTGTCTTCATATATACTTAACTATCATAAAATGAAAATGGGTATTTTCCTTTTGTGGATGATTCAAGTGATTATTTGTCTGCTTGGATTTAGTTTAAGGGGATGTGTAAATTTTCATTTGATTGATGTATTCGAATACTGAAAGCTGAGAAGGCATTCTTCGTTTCATGAACTCTTTTATGGGCTTTATCAATTAGATGCAGGCTACTCCTTATTAAGTATTCTAGTATGAAATGCATATCTATTTATTTTTAATTTAAAAAAAATCTCTTTTTGTGTCAAAAGACGAGCTTTTGATTTCATATGCAAGTTGTTTGTGTGTAAAAGCACCAACAAGAAAATATTCTGTGGATTTCTGTGTCTCTTGCATTTTGTCATTGGGCAGTTGCTGGGGGTGTAATTCAAAACAGAACCTCATTTTCATTTATATTACCAAAATTTTGATGACTAGTATTTGCATGTTCTCGGATGTGAAAATAGAAATGAGGCAAATTCTGAAATGTTTTTTGTTTTGTTATTTGTAAGTGAGGATTGTGATTTGAAAGCTATAGGTCTTTTGCCATTTTCTTCGTACAATGTATTTTCGGCGTTTCCAATGAAACAGTCAATGTTTAATGGCTATTTTTTCTTGGATGGGTTGTCTAATTGTTTAGAATGGAGTGATGTGGATGCATGTTAACTAAAACTACTTGTTACAATGATGTACTTAAAGTACATAGAAATTCATTTGCAAAATTGGACAATGATCTGCTAAAGTTAAATGATCATGCACTACAACTACTGCGGTGTATTTAGCATTGGCCAAGTTAAAATGATTTCTTAGAAATAAAAGGGATGACTGCTCTGCACCCAGATATAATTTTCTCTTTTCTTGTATCTGATAGTCTCAGATATATGTTAAACTTCTGGAAAATTTTAAGTGCGTGTTGCAAATTCAGTCATCTGCTTCAAAGTTGAAATGTTTATTTTGGTTAGGATAATGTTACAAGAAATGGTGTCATATCCTCCTTTTGCATCCCTTGTGCATGTACATTAATTATGGTCAAACGATCTCTGACTGCTTCAAGTTGATTACTGTCACTGCAAAATATATATGCTCCATTAGTTGTGTGGTATTTTGAAACTTTTGTTTTATGCTGTTTTTTAAATATTTAGTTGGCAGGACAGTATACCCACTCTTGCATATGGATCATCTGATTTGCATGAACAAATTGTTGCTAAACTTGTCAGGTGTCTTGACCATTCGTAAGCATTGTGTCAAAACAAGAGTTTGATCTTGTTTTATAAATAAATAAATAAATAACCTTGTTTACCTCAATGTGTGGGGGTGCCTAGCTAAAGTTCTTTTACCAGAATCTAGGAAAAGAATTAGGAAGAAGACTAATTGCGATCCATCAGTTTTAGAAGGTTTAATGATGCAAACTGGATCTCTGATTCAGATGAGCTTAAATCCACAAGTGGTTATGTTTTTACACTTGGTGGAGGTGCGGTGTCTTGGAAATCATCCAAGCAAACTTGTATTGCTCGGTCTACTATGGAATCCGAGTTTATTGCCTTAGAGAAGGCATGTAGTGAAGCCAAGTGGCTTAAGAACCTTCTAGGTGATCTTCCCATTTGTGAAAAACCGGTACCGTCTGTGTCTATCCATTGTGATAGCCAAGCTGCAATTGCAAAAGCCAAAAATAAAGTTTTTAATGGGAAGAGTAGGCATATACGCCTAAGGCACTCTATTGTGAGGCAGCTGCTAGATCATGGGATAGTATCCCTTGATTATGTGAGGTCAGAGATGAATTTGGCAGATCCTCTGACAGAACCACTAAATAGAAAGTTAGTGGAAAGTACATCGAGGGGAATGGGACTTATACCTAAAACATACGTCAAGAGTGATGGTAACCCAACCTATGTGATTGATGATCTCATGAAGTAGGTTCATATGGGTAATAACAAGTCACTTGTTGATCGTGAGGAGCACTATCATTATGTTCATGTCCCTTCCTATGGTGTAGATAATGCTATCGACGATGAGAGAGGGTGAGCATATGACTCTTAATGGAAACCATAGCCCTTGTTGGGTGGTGTGCATAATCGTCGAGCACACTTGATGGGTCCACCTATATGGGTGTGGAAGTGGGGCCGCTTCCTATGCGAATTTGGGTACATTCGCTAGAGCACTCATGAAAATTCAGGTATGGCGCATGGCCGAAACGTGCCAACCCGAAAGAGCAAGCAACTATTCATTGATGATTCAATATGGGTTGTGAGTCAATGTTTTACAATAAAGGAGATTGGTTCATAGAAACTATATGTTTCACCAACTTCTTGTAGAACACACTTCCATTCCCTAAGTAATGGTTCATAGACCGAAAGTCACCATTGCTAATGTATTGAATTGTCGTATTCGATCTCGAAATTTTTTCCTCTTTCCTCATCTTGGATTTTTTTCCCCTTACCTCTTGAAATTTTGAAATAGTGGGGGATTGTTGGATATTTATTCATTTCAAGACAAGTTTAGTCCCACATTGGACGTGAGAACTCCCTTGGATGGGTTTATAAGAGTCTTCTTGTTAATGGGCTATTGGACTTGTTAATGGGCTAGGACTTGGGGGTAGCTCGCGTGCGCATGAGCCCAAGCAAGGGTCTGAGCCCAAACCGGGTTGAGCCGAATGGAAAATGTGGACGTCGGATCCGGAAAACATTAGCGTGTGTGTGCTGGCGTCGCGTCTGCGCAGGGGGGTTCACGGGTGCGCGCGCGGAGTGCCCGAGTTTAGCATCATGTCTTAGCCCTCTTACTTTTAGAGAATTAAAAGCCCATTATGTTTTCAACAGCCATATTTTTTGTTTTAATTGCTGTTTAATTTTTGCAACAGCTATTTTCTTATTGATGGCTCATTAACTCTCCAACGGCCATTTTCTTATTAATGGATGAATTCCAACGGTCATATTTTGTTTAATGGACGAATTAAAATTTCCTATTGATTGTGAATCACATAAGTCTCAATTTTGCTCTATATAAACTCAACATTTCTATAGTTCTGGGGCTGCGCAAAAAAACTTATTCTTCCATCCTAAAATTCGTTGCTGCTGTTGTGCCTCTGTTCTGTTCGCCTCTACCTCCACAAACGCGAACAGATCCTCTCTTGCTGCAGCTTCCTTGTTGCTGCAGACTGCTACGTCCCTCTTGCTCTTCCTCTTCCTCTTCGTTCGAGATCGAAGAACAGTTGCTGCTCGCTAGAGCCTTGTATTGTGAGTGCACACTTACAAGGCCGTTGCCGTTGAATCCTGGAGGGTAGCCGCTGGACCTGACTTGCACCGAGTTCATACTCTGAGGGGCGGAAATCTACTCTTAAGGACAGTGCCTAGCACGCCTCGGCTCTCCGATACGTCCTTTCCTTCTCTAATTTTTATAGCACCGTCCTATTAAATCTGCAATTTTATCCAACATGTTCCACGACCCATGTTTCCTACTTTCCGATGTATCAAAAAACATCAAGATTAATGAAGGTGTGCCTCTAAAATGATAGCAAAGAGTGGACTTTTCAAATCACTCATGTATGTCATGTATCAGCATTCACGGATTAAAATGCTTATAGATCATATTATATGCTAAGGAATTAAGTCATTGCAATTATACATTGAAGGGAAAAAATTTCAAAATAAGTAAAAATTATAAATATTTTTTAAAAATCGATCAAATTTAAATTTAATTACGACAAACTTCATGTCATGTAAGTTAAGTGCAAAATTACAAAGCAACCGAGGTTGGCAACCCTGGCCATTTGAGATTAAAATAACTGTGTTGCTACCCCCCCGTTCATTTCTTGTGATTTTTCTCAGTAACTGCTTATTATGGTTTGATGGGGGATATGACAACAACTATCATGCGACGAGTGCATGTATTTTTGCTGCCCGATGTATGCTTTTCCTAGTTAAGAGCTCTTGTCGTCAACGTGCAGTGTTTTAGCATTGATGCATGTGGTAGGGATGGTAATGTGCATGCGCAAAGCCACATTTGGCTTCCAATTGGGCATGTCACATGGGGATCCATACTAATCATTTATTAGTTCTACGAAATAACCAATGAAGTATTAGCAGGGATGGCAATGTGACATGTCCAATTGGAAGCCCAATCGGTATTTGAGCATGCACATTATCATCTCTAACATGGGGACATATATAGTGTTGTTTGCATCTTTGTTGAAACATGCTTTCCATGTTTACAGCATTGCTTGCAACTTTGATCACAACAAAGATGACACGTTGTATGTATTAACAATGGACCCATTAAACACGTCTAAGAATACAGAACGTGTCGTGAATTCACCCTCTCTTACTTATGATCGGAATTGTTCATTTTGATCTTCGTATTTTAAAATCCAAAATTTCAAATATTGTGTGATTCCAATAAGTTTTGCTGGTCCATTCCAGCATTGCAAAATTAACGGTTTCATAAGAATGGAACCTTTGCAATAGATTGATGAACAAGTACAACACATTGGGTTCACTCGATCTTTGCCATTTCAAGAATTTAAATACGAAGGTTGAAATGAACAATTCCAATAGTCCAAAAATAGTAATGGCCGCACATGTAACTTAGCCCAGTATAACATGTTTCACATTATTCTCGTTTAACAAAACTAACCTTAATTTTAGAAATTCACCAAAAACACATTAAACTTTGTTTTTTTACGAAAACTAACGTACGATAATAGGATGTATATGTTAGTTTTATTAAGTTCAACTCCAACATTAAGGCAGCATCTTTACACAATTATAAATGTCGGGGTAGCTCGGTAAACAAGAGTAACGTTTAAGATAGGTTTGAAAAAAATTGTTAAATGTAATTTGGATTAAAAACAAAGTTTTGGATGTTTGGAGAAAGAGCAACCATGTCAATAGCCCATAGTATCCTTTTATTCATTCATAGTATAGGAGGTTACACTTAGTAGCACAAAGGTTCATCCCACTACATGTTAGTGGGGTGTTATGGTTGATAATGAGGGAGGGGAGCCCGTAAGTCTTCCTCACCCATAACACTCTTTCTTATCCATCCATTACCTTGAACTTAGCATATGAATGCTTCAGGATTCATGATGCTAATGGGGTGGATACTTATGGATCCAGAGTAAACATGTTTGCCTTATTAAAACCTTAGCTGTGGAAAACCCAGTGAAAAAAATCAACAGTCTTAAGGAAAAAGAGTACACCCTACAGGTTACTCCCCCTGATCCATACAAGCTTTAGGCTTGTAGGTCTCGCAGCTGTCTCATCCCGATTCCTTTTACAAGCTTTACAAAAATACATCTAGGCAGAGCCGTAGTGAACAAATCAGCTAAATTATTACAAGCCTGAATCTGATGTACTTCGACTTGCTTCTCCTCTTGTAGGTCGTGCGTCTAGAAGAACTTAGTAGGTATGTACTTCGTCTTGTCGACCTTGATGAAACCAGTCTGTAGTTGAGCTATGCAGGCTGCATTATCCTCAAATATCGTGGTTGGCTCAAGGTCACTAGTCTTCAGGTCGGTAGTTGCTAAGATGTGATGAATAACCGAACGAAGTCATACACATTCTTTGCTCGCTTCATGGATCGCGAGGAGCTCGGAATGGTTGGAAGAGATTGCTGTTGTGGTTTGCTTCACAGATTTCCAGGAGATGGCTGTACCACCGTAGGTGAACACAAAACCAGTTTGTGGGTTCTCGGTGTGAGGATCAGACATGTAATCTGCAACTGCATAACCAATTAAAGTGGAAGATCCACCTTTAGGGAAATATAATCATAGATCAATTGACACTTGTAGGTAGCGCAGAAGCTGCTTAACTCCGTTTCAGTGGCACTTTGTGGGTGTTGCACTATATCTGGCTAGAAGAGTCACTGAGAACGCTATATCGGGACGCGTACAGTTAGCCAGGTATAGAAGTGCTCGAATAGCACTAAGGTAAGGTACTTTAGGACCTGACATTTCCTCCCACTCTTCAAGCAGACGGAAGAGGTCCTTATATACATCCAAGGATCTAACGATCATTGGTGTACTTAGAGGATGACATTTATCCATTAGGAAATTTTTCAGTAATTTTCTTGTATATATGGATTGGTGTAACAAGATACCACCACGTAGGTGTTCGATCTGTAAGCCAAGACAATGCTTTATTTTGCCTAGGTCTTTCATTTCAAAAGTATTTTATAGGCTTGCAGATATCTCAGCGATCTCTGCAGGAGATCCAATGAGATTTAAGTCGTCCACATAAACGGCGACTGTAACAAATCTTGTTCCCGATCTTTTAATAAAGATACATGGGCAGACTTCATTATTGGTGAACCATTGCTGCGCAATGAAATCACTCGGTCTATTATACCACATTTTACCACATTGCTTAAGACCATATAATGATCTTTGAAGCCTTACAGAGTAGACGTCCCGAGGTCTCTCTGCTATCTCTGGAGGTAATTTATATCCGTCAAGGAGTTTCACATAGATATCTTTATCTATATTTCTATATATATATAGCGATCTTCCGTTGCGAACAAACCATGCGAAAGCCGTGCGAAAACATTTTTTTTTATCTTTTTGAAATTTTTTTTTCAAATTTTTTTTTTGATGTTTAATCCATACAAATATATACCACAGGGAAAATAATGGGTGAACCCGTTGGGCATTAGAGCACCCATCCACCCGTTACAAATTTAACGGTCTCAAAACGTGCGAATTTGATGAAATGCCTTGATCGAAGGCCAAATGACATTATTTCTCAACCATTATTTTTTGAGGGGGGTATAACAACATATAATGAGGGTAGAAAAAAGAATTTTTGAAAAAAAAAATTCAAAAAAAAGATAAAAACATTTTCGCACCGTGCGAAATGTTCTCATTTGAAAATTTTCCTATATATATATATATATATATATATATATATATATATATATATATATATATATATATATGCAATCACAACTTCCATGAGCTGCATTTCTAGGCTTTCCAGAGATGATAGGCTTAATAAAAATCAGAACGTGATTGCATCTATAAAAGAGGAATATGTTTATTCATAATCTATACCCGGGCGTTGGAAAAATTCCTGTGCTATAAGACGTGCTTTGTAGCATACGATCTCGTTATTTTTATTTCTTTTTCTGATGAAACCCCACGTATAATCCACAGGTTTTACACCTTCAAGTGTTTGAACTACTGGTCCAAAAACTTCGTCTTTCAAGAGTGAGCAGCTACACTCCTATTGTCTCGTTCCACTTTGGCCAATCATCTCTGCGTTTATATTCCGCAAGAGATCGTGGTTCGATGTCATTGTCGTATTCAGCTACGTACACTGCAATATTAAAAGTCGTCGTCAACGACAATGCTTTTTCTGTCCAGTACCTCCCCAGTATGTACAAAATTTAATGATGTTTCTTCTATAGTTTCCTCTTCAGGGGAATGTAGGAGGGGAGAGGTAGATGATCTAAGCTCAGCATCTTGTGTAGGGTTCATCTTTATTTCTCCATGATTTTTTCTATTTCGAGGAGCTTTGTCCTTCGAACCTGGTGGGCGTCCTCTCTTCAATTGAGGTACAACCGATTCTGCTGCCGGTGGATTGCATCCAGCTTTGTGGATGTCAATCCTAGCTAGCGTATTAGCAGCAGTGTCATGCCCTATTTTGCACTATACGTGAATTCTACTGAACACACATGGTAATTCTACTTACGATACATGGGTAGGCATGAAATAAGCATATATATCGATATATGTGACGTAGCGCAAGGGGGACTGGGCCGTAATACGTGGCTAAGGGTAGTGAATGCGAAGTGTGAATGCGGGAGAAGTGCGAAAGACGTCGTGGGTGCAAAACAACAGGAATGTGTTGGACGTGTGTGCGTGGTGCATGTATGCATGTGTAGGCATGCATGAGTGTGTGTAGAGAAGCCATGCAAGTGTGAAAAGGGTTAGGGGTCAATGGCAACCCCCGTAAATTTTTAGAAAGGCGAGGGGCAAAACGGTCATTTGGGCTAAAACTGTCGTGCGTACATACTAAAGTTATGTGTACATAAAGTAATGGCACACTTGTAATTAGTGGGAAGTTTGGAGGGTATTTTGGTCATTTAATGTGTTGCATGCTTATCCTAAGAGAGGCTTCTAGGTGAAGATTTTTAAGAGAACCTTCTTTTAAAATCTTTAACTTTCTTTTCTTTTCTAACTTCTCTTTTCCCTTTTCCCTTTCCTTTTTCCCCTACCATGGCCGGCCATCCCTCTCTAATTTTCTCCATCCTCTTCAAGTCAAAACCCTAATTACTCACTCCAAAAATCAAGTATGTCATGTGGCTTGCAAGTGGGAAGAAGCTGGAGAAGAAAGAAAGAGAGGAGAGGAGGAAAAAAATCAAGTTTTGAGGTAGGATTCCAACTTGGTTTTGGAAATCTATTTATGGTTTATTTTCATCATGTTTTTATATCATGTTTTACCAATATGAACTAGTAGTAACTAAATTGATGTTCCATGATTTAATTTTCATGAATATCCTTTGAAATTCCAAGCAAAGTTATCTCTTTTGAAATCCTGAAATTCTATTGCATGTTGTTGCTGTAATTACTGTTGCTGAAGGTTTAATTGGGTTTCGAAAAAATATATAGACATGTAGATCTTGAAGTTCTACCCCAAAATCATATAAATTATGATATATGTTTGATTAAGAAATTCGGAGAAATAATTCCATCTTTACAACATGTCTATTTGATCTTCAGTCTTGACACACTTCAGAAAAACTGATCTAAATACCTGTACAGATATTGGAATTTGATGTTCATGGTCTCGTTGGAAACGTAACAAGTTTATCTATAATTTCATCAGATTGCTTATATTTCAAAATTCTAGCTAAAACATGCTCAAAACAGCAATATTTACAGGCTCTGAAATCTGTCTTAAAAACAGACTTGACACACTTCACCAAATAATTCACCATAAATCACCTACTTAATATTTTTTTCATGATATTTTATATGTGAATCCAGGACTCATATATCTATAACTTTATTTGGGACAATTTGTCAAATTCTCAATGAAAATTGATGTTATATGGCTATGTATTGTCACTTTCTGCAAATTCCAGCAAGCTGAATTCATTAAGTGTTGTTCTTTTTCATTAATTGTGGTTAATTGGTCATCATTATCCTTGATTAATATGGTTGTGTGGTGAAATGAATGTTCATGCCTTGGCACATGTAAATGATATTATGTTGCTTTGATGTGAATGACGCCCGTCATGTGTTCGATGAAATGCCTCAATGAAGGCAATATCCGGTAATTTGAGAAATGTGCATGTGCTAGTGTTGGCTTTGAGCCACGGTGATGATTGGTGAAGTTAGATGCTTGAATGGCATGGGAACACCATGTTTGTGAGTGGGTGATGTGTTGTGATAGAGGGCATGTCACGTGATGCATGACCCTATGTCTAATGATGGACAGCTGAGGTGATATGTGCATACACATACCATCATGACCACTAACGTATCATTTATGATGTTAACTTATGAAATTGAATAAGTCGCAATCCTCTCTAAGGAGGGTGAGTTGGCAAAACCCGGGTTTTAGGTGGGATTTGAGTAAATTGTGGATATGAGGCCTGGACTGAGAAGTTGGGGGAAATGATTATGTGATATGTGATATTTATACCCACTCGCCTTTACCGAGAGTGGAGGGGACAAACGGAGGTTGTGTACTATGGGAGAGCCTCACTCTTGCCAGGGATGGGGGAGCTGAGAGGCCCGGTGTTGTACAGTGCCCGTGTCCACTGCGCCGAGTGTTATATTCATCCCAAATTTGGGGTGATGTCCAGGTCCTGGTATCACACAGCTAACCCAAGTTCCAATTAATTCAATTATAAAGCAATAAAATAAGAATTTACGTGTTACTCCTTCTGCTGACAGCAGTTCCCCTTCCCTTTGCTTGTTTCTCTGTGACACTGTGTCATGCCCCAGACACTTGCACTTATCTTATTAGCTATTTGTTGCTTGAACACTTGCGTTATTATTATTATTCGCGCTAACCCTTTTCTTCCAGTACCTCGACATTGGACCGCAGGTATAATCCTCTTACTTTGCTAATTACTTTCCGTTATTTTACTTAATTACGTGTCATATATCTCCTACCTTACTTTGTGGATTGATAACCTTAAAAACGATATTCCAAACACAAGTTGGTTCCTACTGGGGCACGTGTTGACGTGCTCCTCCCTTTTTTAGGTAGCAGGGACAGCGTGGTTGGTGGTGACTTGGAGTTGGGTTTTGATCGCGCCCCGGATACACGTCCCGGAGCGACGATTGTAGTTTTACCGCAAGCGCACGGTCAAGTGGCGAGCGGGTATCGAACACGAGGAGGTGGTGTTGGTTCCAATCTATCCTAGGTTGGTTTGACTACGATGGTTTTATTGGTGGAGATGGCTATGGTATGATATAATGGAAATGGTGGTGGATGTCGGTGTCGGTGATAAAGAAATCGGTCAAATATCGATTTAAATACAATATAATAAAAGAGGGAATTTGCCTTGCGGCGATCCTGTCACAATCGTCGGGCAAAGTATGGGGATATAAAATCAAATAAAGACGTCTAGGGCTAGGGAATTCCCACTACGGATCGTCATACATCATTGTAAATAGTGAATCTTAATATTACTAAACTTGCATTGAGGTGGACTAGTCGCAACTTAATGTAGAACCAAGCTCACGCTCTCGCGCTATTGCCGGTCTATAGCAAACCTAGGTTAGTGCCCAATCTCTTGCAAACCCTAACCTAAGCCGCTAGCATGAGGATCGACATCATCGTTCAATCGCCCCTCGAGCCCACTCTCGTGCAAACTCGAGTTACGATCTAGGTTGTGATAGTTCGTATTCGTCCAATCTCTTGCAAACGAATATGTGTATAGATTTACAATTAAAAATCCTAGCTTTGGTCCAATCTCTTGCAAACCAAATCTAGAGAAATCCAATTGTAAACCTAAATCGAATATCTAGGCCTTCCCATCGATTAGAATCCAATCTCTTGCAAACCCCAAATCGATGGAAATCCCTAGCTATCCGTAATAAATCAATCACAACCTAACCTCCTAGCAATTCTAGCAATTTAGAAATTCATTCATCACAAATATGAAATTAGATCCATAGGGTTCATCCACATGCCCTAGAACATCAAATCTACTCAAGCATAGCAACAACGATATATGAATCAATAAAAACAATTGCTTGCATGTAAAAAGATAGCAAATCAAAGATTCAAATAATAAGAATAGAAATACTTAGCTTTGATGAAGAATTCCAATCCAAATACAAGCTTTTTGATCCAAGAGGGGGCCTAGGGCATGGCCTAACCTCTAAAAATAACTCTAATAAAACATAATGGGGCTCCCCTCTAATGGTGGCTACAAACCCCTTAAATACTCCCCCAAAACCCTAGCAAGAAACCCTAGAAAACCCCTCAAATTCGTGCCCAAAAACAGCCCAAACCGCAACTTAAAATCTGGGCCCAGGCCGCACTCGGCCGAGTGGAATATGTGACCCGGCCGAGTGACACTGACATGCAAATTCCAGCACTGCAGCATCAACTTGCAGAAATTCCCCAGATTTCATCCGACCTCCGATTTGCGCGTTCTTGGCGGCGTTGGAACCGTCATGAAGTCTACTATCCATAAAAAATATGAGAAAAATACTTTGATTGCTGGAATGATAGCAGATTTCAAAAGAGTGAGAGGCTGTCTGAAAATCTGGGCGCTGCATGTCCTCGGCATCACTCGGTCGAGTGGCAAATGTCACTCGGCCGAGGGGCATTTGGTACTCGGGCGGACGGCTTTCGTCACTCGGCCGAGTCGGGCTTCTGGGGCAGACTGACGGATTACAGTAAGTTGGACATTTTGGCTTGCCGTCGTCTGGGTGCCACTCGGGCGGACGGAGTCTCCGCACTCGGCCGAGTCGGCGTGCGATGCTCGGCCGAGTGCACGCTGATACATCTCTGTTGCGTGTCCGATCTGGCCGGCCGAGCGGGGTCTCAATGCTCGGCCGAGTGACTCCTTCACTCGGCCGAGTGGCATGCTGAAAATGCCCAATCTTCATCTTTTCGCTCCCCCGTCGCTCCTACGGCGTTCTTTCTTCTTCCACTCCTCTTCCATTGCAGAATAACCCTCAAAAGGGCCATGGTTGACTCTCCGGAGTGGGCGCAAATCCTCTTGATCTCACAATCGATCAAAATCGCTCCATATATCCTGAAATACGACAAAAACAAGAAATAGTGAAAAGCATCGCAATATTGTCGAATAATCGTGAAAAGCGTGATATGGGCGATCAAAACGGTATGCAGATATGCAGAAAAAAGGTGTAAAATATGGAGTGATCAAAATCCCCCAAGCTTACCTCTTACTCGTCCTCGAGGAAGATAAGCAAAAAAAGACGAACTCGGGAGATGAAAAATAAGGGAAATGAAATAAAAGAATACGAAGTGGAAGGGGTCGCTAGATTATACTCTCAGATCTCAAGCCATAAGCTACACATCACGATGACTTGGAAAATACAAATAACGTGCTATAAGGATTTCAAATCTTACATAAACATGGTTCTTGCAAGTTTTTAAGAACAACAAAAGGGATTCTCTAAATTCATACAATCAATTCATATCCACGTCACGCATTTCATAGGATTTAATATACAAATGTTGGCAATGCACTTTTCAATCAAAAGTTATAAATGAAGCATATAAGAATCACACCAAGCATGCAATAGAGAATGGAATAAATCATGGCATTCACGTATTTATATCGATTCATAAGAAATTTCCATAACTAAGGTATTTTGCTAAGTTTCAGCATTATCAAACTTCCCCATTCGTGCACCTCTCCACTCTAATGTCGCACTCACTCATATGGTCAAATGAATTCACCCCCCCAAGCTTAGCTTGAGGCATCGCATCTAAAGGAATATGATAGTGGAAAATGGGATTTTTGCCTTGGTTTTCCCAAGTATTTTGTGGCTCCAATAATGAGATAGAGAAATGTATTTTTCTTTTTTTTTTTTTTTTTGAACTTTTTGTTTCTCATTTTTCTTTTTTGGATTTTTGTAGGAGCTATATGATTTGTATTTTTGGCTTTTGGCTCCTTTTTGGCTTTTTGGACTTTTTGGAGCTAACTTTTCTTTTGTGGGGATTTTTTGGGAAATAGATGCGATATAAGTAGCTTTAGGAGGTGAACTCAAGTGACATGTAGAGAATAAAAAGATATATGTGGAGAAAGAAATAATGTAACACTCGGTTCACTCTAAGATGTGCACGAACGGTTCAATAAAATAATACTTCAACTAAAACTCATATGTAAGCATGGATATTCTCAATCATCTCAATAAAAAGTGAAGTCAAGCGGTAAAGAGTACTTTCATATCAAGCATGCAACAGAAGGTGAATAAGACAATAAAACTGATGCTTCAGATATACTAATGATGCGTGAATCTTGGTGCATTTCCAACAAAAGCATACTAAACACTAATCCATACATTCAGTTTCAACTAATATCATGCATTCATATAGAGGAATCATCAAAAGAAATATATGAGCAAGCACATGGATAGCAGGATACTGAAATACTCTAAGTAGCATGGCATGGAATAATAAGCATCGTGATGGTTGCTAAAGCAATAAGAGATATCATCATAAGGAACAAATCTAGCAAAAGAAGGAAAAGAAGGAAAAGAAAATGAAGAAAATAAAATAAAAGAGAGGAAAGAAGAGAAAAATCAAGCACACAATATGATGCATGAACACACATAAAAGGAAAATAAGATGGAAAATTCAAAAAGATGATGCAAAATTTTGAAAAATTCCAACAAAAAACCTAAAATAAAGTAAAAATGCAACTAATGCATCTAAATGGCATGGAAATGCACTCCCCCAAGCTTAAACTTCACATTGTCCTCAATGTGATCATAGTGGAAGAATATGAGGAACAACGATAATAATAAGGGGGTGAATGAAAAATGATGAAATGAATGACATGAAATCCTAATGCAACTACATGCACATACAATGATGCATGAGAGCGCTTTCCCCCAAGCTTATACCAAACAATCCTATTCAAATGACTCAATCAAAAATGTCATGGCTTTGCAAAGCGTGATCAAGTCAAATGAATAAGAAAGTAAGGTTTCACTTGAAAGAAATGCTCGATGGTGGTGAGCAAAAGGATGTGGCACTTCAAAATATGGAGAGGGGAATTAATATATATAATGGGTTTGGGGTGTAAAAGATTTTTGTTGCCATCATATGAGGTGATATTTATTCAAGCAAATCTATACGGTCCTCTCGCTGTCGAGAGAATTCGAGTTTATTTAAAGCATAAAAATTTCTACACTACTGGATTGATATCACCTATAGCAAAAGGCGGATCCAGTATCTTTGCCGGTGCAGGCAATTGCTCCAACTGCTCCTTCCGTGGCTCTGCCAGGCGCACATGTCCACGGACTCCATCAGATTCCAGCAATGCGGCTCCCAGCATCTCTCCAAGGACTCCACCTGTACCCTGTAAGAGATAAGCCGCATCAATCTGATGTGGATAATTCTTCCCCAAAATAAATGTATTCCAAAGAGGGTCATCAACATAAGTATATAAAATTAAAGACGGGTGACAACACTTCCCTGGAAATAAATCTCCACTCTCGTATACCACGTCGATCAACTCCTCATTGTTCGCCTCAGGTTGTTCAGGTAGCTTGGGCATATAAGCGTAGGTCTCATCAGGCAGCTCCTCATCATCGTCAGACTTATCCCATCGCACCTCCTGATCATATTCAATAGCGTCCATGGGTGCTAACTCCTCGCTCTCCTCCCCGTATACGTCCCATCGTACCTCTTGATCGTATGTACATGAATCCTGCAAAAGGCACGATGAGTCGCCAAAATCTGAATCATAAAAAACATCATACACGGGAGGAGAATCAAATGTAGGAGATGAGGGAGTAAAGAGATCTCCCTGAAGGGGAGCCATAAGCTCTGTGGGATTGTCCTCAACATCAGTGGAAACGTGGTCCTCTGAGGGATGCTCAGCCTCTGTAGAAGGTGGGGATGGCTGCGGTAGCTCGAAAGGAGGGGGGCACAATTCGGGCTCCATCTGTGTGCAGATGTCATCGTCCAAAGTCACGTCCTCCTCGATGGTCTGCTCCACTACTGTATGCATGACCTCCACAATAATATCCTCTGATGGTATAGGCTGCTCTGACTCAGGTGGGTGGCAGGGGGAGGCGACGACGGCATAAGGTGGCTCTATAGGCTCATGTATCTCGACCATGGTGTAAAAATGGGTCTTGTGCCCCTCAATTAGAGCGTAGACTCCATCATCAATTTTGCCTGTAGAAGAGATACAATGAGTAATAAAGTTTTGAAATTCAAGCTCAAAAGGATCACCTGCCGTTATTGTTAATGGACCGGAATTTCGAACTATGTCGACAATGTTTCTCAATAGGTCCGTGTACGTGTCCTCCTTTGGCAACTCAGATGTCTCTATTTGTGGAGTGTTGATGGTATAAAGGTGGATATGATCACCTTCAAGTGAAGCATACACTCCATCTATGATAGTACCTGCGCTAGAGACATTAGCCATAACAAAATCGATGAATACTTGGTCGTATGGTTTACTTACCGTAACGGTTAGTGAACCGGTAGATCGAGCATCATCTATCATTTGCTCCAAGGCTGCTACCAACTGTAGATCACTGAACTTCCCCACTTGCATCCTCTTCAAAAACTCACGTGAGGGTCCCTTTAGCCTTCTAGTGAAGATATCAAATAGCGTGGAGTCATTCCACTCATGGTCTGACTCCGTCTGGAACATTTCTAACATTCCTTCAAACCTAGACAAGGCTTCCCCGAAGGATTCTCCATCAGCCTGATAGAATGCAGCGAGATATATGTAGGATTGTATAGAGCCCGCTCGCATTTTCTTTGGAAGCACCATCGCTGCAACAACTGTACCTGATCAATCAAAGTAAACAACCTGGAAAAGACGTCAGTGGTACAAAGAGAGATAAAGATAATAATAGCAGGTGGTGGGAAAAAATCTCTCTCAATGTTTTTTTTTTGATGATTTTTTTGTTGTTTTTAATGTAATCTAATCAACCTAATTGTGACAAATTGGCACCCAACGGGAAACACCTCCCCGGCAACGGCGCCAAAAACTTGATCGGCCCGAAATCGCGCCCCGGATACACGTCCCGGAGCGACGATTGTAGTTTTACCGCAAGCGCACGGTCAAGTGGCGAGCGGGTATCGAACACGAGGAGGTGGTGTTGGTTCCAATCTATCCTAGGTTGGTTTGACTACGAATGTTTTATTGGTGGAGATGGTTATGGAATGATATAATGGAAATGGTGGTGGATGTCGGTGTCGATGATAAAGAAATCGGTCAAATATCGATTTAAATACAATATAATAAAAGAGGGAATTTGCCTTGCGGCGATCCTGTCACAATCGTCGGGCAAAGTATGGGGATATAAAATCAAATAAAGACGTCTAGGGCTAGGGAATTCCCACTACGGATCGTCATACATCATTGTAAATAGTGAATCTCAATATTACTAGACTTGCATTGAGGTGAACTAGTCGCAACTTAATGTAGAACCAAGCTCACGCTCTCGCGCTATTGCCGGTCTATAGCAAACCTAGGTTAGAGCCCAATCTCTTGCAAACCCTAACCTAAGCCGCTAGCATGAGGATCGACATCATCGTTCAATCGCTCCTCGAGCCCACTCTCGTGCAAACTCGAGTTACGATCTAGGTTGTGATAGTTCGTATTCGTCCAATCTCTTGCAAACGAATATGGGTATAGATTTACAATTAAAAATCCTAGCTTTGGCCCAATCTCTTGCAAACCAAATCTAGAGAAACCCAATTGTAAACCTAAATCGAATATCTAGGCCTTCCCATCGATTAGAATCCAATCTCTTGCAAATCCCAAATCGATGGAAATCCCTAGCTATCCGTAGTAAATCAATCACAACCTAACCTCCTAGCAATTCTAGCAATTTAGAAATTCATTCATCACAAATATGAAATTAGATCCATAGGGTTCATCCCCAAACCCTAGAACAACAAATCTACTCTAGCATAGCAACAAGGATATGAGAATCAATAGAAATCATTGCTTGCATACAAAAAGATAGAAAAACAAAGATTCAAATAATAAGAATAGAAATACTTAGCTTTGATGAAGAATTCCAATCCAAATACAAGCCTTTTGATCCAAGAGGGGGCCTAGGGCATGGCCTAACCTCTAAAATAAACTCTAATAAAACATAATGGGGCTCCCCTCTAATGGTGGCTACAAACCCCTTAAATACTCCCCCAAAACCCTAGCAAGAAACCCTAGAAAACCCCTCAAATTCGTGCCCAAAAACAGCCCAAACCGCAACTTAAAATCTGGGCCCAGGCCGCACTCGGCCGAGTGGAATATGTGACCCGGCCGAGTGACACTGACATGCAAATTCCAGCACTGCAGCATCAACTTGCAGAAATTCCCCAGATTTCATCCGACCTCCGATTTGCGCGTTCTTGGCGGCGTTGGAACCGTCATGAAGTCTACTATCCATAAAAAATATGAGAAAAATACTTTGATTGCTGGAATGATAGCAGATTTCAAAAGAGTGAGAGGCTGTCTGAAAATCTGGGCGCTGCATGTCCTCGGCATCACTCGGTCGAGTGGCAAATGTCACTCGGCCGAGGGGCATTTGGTACTCGGGCGGACGGCTTTCGTCACTCGGCCGAGTCGGGCTTCTGGGGCAGACTGACGGATTACAGTAAGTTGGACATTTTGGCTTGCCGTCGTCTGGGTGCCACTCGGGCGGACGGAGTCTCCGCACTCGGCCGAGTCGGCGTGCGATGCTCGGCCGAGTGCACGCTGATACATCTCTGTTGCATGTCCGATCTGGCCGGCCGAGCGGGGTCTCAATGCTCGGCCGAGTGACTCCTTCACTCGGCCGAGTGGCATGCTGAAAATGCCCAATCTTCATCTTTTCGCTCCCCCGTCGCTCCTACGGCGTTCTTTCTTCTTCCACTCCTCTTCCATTGCAGAATAACCCTCAAAAGGGCCATGGTTGACTCTCCGGAGTGGGCGCAAATCCTCTTGATCTCACAATCGATCAAAATCGCTCCATATATCCTGAAATACGACAAAAACAAGAAATAGTGAAAAGTATCGCAATATTGTCGAATAATCGTGAAAAGCGTGATATGGGCGATCAAAACGGTATGCAAATATGCAGAAAAAAGGTGTAAAATATGGAGTGATCAGGTTTCAGGAGTGGAATTTGGTGTGAGTTGTAGCTATATAGTGTGACATGGTTGTCTTGGGAGGTGGAGAGTGGCGGTGTGTGTAGTGGTGCACTTGGACTACGTATGTAAATGAAAGTTGTTGTATAAAGTTGTTGTTGTTGTTCTATGCTATTTATGAGTTGTTGATATTTTAATGAAGCTGCACTTGTACTATCCCAGCATGTGCACAGTGGCCTGCTTATTCAGTTTCTTCTTTCTCTCTCTTCTACTCTCTCACCACCCTCATTCTTCAGGATACTTGGAAAAAAATTTAAATGTCGTGTATTCTGGGGAACGGTGCATGACAAGCAGGGACGTGTGATCTGTCAATCTTCTGGTTGTGAGTAAAATTATCAGGTAGTAAATGTACTGTATTCTGAAGCTGAATGATCTTCAGGAGCTCATCTTCACATTGACTAGTACGCGGATCATAATGAGACAACGTCTTTGTGTCCCAAGAAATGGTCAAAGCTTCTGGCTTCTTAGACTGTGTGCCGAGTTTTGGAAAAACATTTTCATCAAACTCACAGTCATCAAGACGTGCCTTAAATGCGTCACCCGTCATGGGTTCAAGATATCTAATTATAGAGGGTGAATCAAACCCTATATAGATACCCAAACAACGATGGGGACCCATTTTAGTCATTTGAGGTGGTGTAATGGTGACGAAGGCTGCACAACCAAACACTCTCAAATGAGAGATATTCGGAGGTGCACCATACGCTAGCTTCATCGGCGATAAAATATGGCCACGAGAGGGACGTATTCTGATAAGCGATGCGGCATGCAATATGGCATGTCCCCAAGCATTAACAGGCAACTGTGATTGTATCAGCAATGGACGTGCAATCCATTGCAGTCTCTATATCAGAGATTCTGCTAACACATTCTGGGTGTGAACATGTGCTACTGTATGTACAACTTCGATGCCAGTTGCTCGACAATAGTTTTGAAAGACATGAGAAGTGAATTCTCTCGCATTATCAAGACGTAGTTTCTTGATATGGTTATCGGGAAAATGAGCCCGCAACTTAATTATTTGTGCCAATATCTTTGAAAAAGCTAGTTTGCGGGTGGACAAGATGCACACATGAGACCATTTTGATGATGCATATATCAGTACCATAAAGTACCGAAATGTGCCACTTGCGAAGTGAATAGGCCTGCAAATATCTCCACGTATTCTCTCCGAGAAGCTAGGAGACTCTAATCACACTTTCAATAGAGATGGTCTCATTATTAGTTTACCCCTGAAACAAGATAGACTTGGAAAATCACCCTTCTGAAGAATCTTTAGGTTCTTCAGATTATGTTTAAAAGATTGGATGATGATGTGGTGCATCATTGCCGATCCAGGGTGACCAAGTCTATTATGCCAGGGTTTGAATCCTGGCGATGAAAGGCACTTCTGGTGCACAGTCAAATTAGCTTCTATAGGTTGAATTTGAGTATGATAGAGACCCGACGGGAGTCCCTTAAATCATTCTAAGCCAGTTTTAAACCATCTTGTTGACGAGTAACATACAGATATTCATCCTTATTTATATCTTTAGTTTCTAAGTTATATCCGTTTAAACTAATATCCTTGAAACTTAACGGATTCCTATTTGATTTAGGAGAGAAAAGTGCATCTTTTATTATTAGTCTCATGTTATTTGGGAGCAAAATCATTACTTCACCAGGTCCTATAATTATGTTTGACAGTCCCGAAATAGTAATGATAGGACTATCATAATCATTTAAGCTAATAAAATATCTTTTTCGCGAAGGATTGTGTGCGTCGAGGCACCGTCCACTATGCACTCACACTTCATCTATAGAACATGAATTCAATACTTTAATAAAAAGAAAGATATTCATTACTGAAAAGGAAAGATATAACATGATTAAGCAAACTACAGATACAGTACTGATAACAGATAAAGTAAATGCTTAACAGATAAATATGACATCAGTCTAGGAGGTCGTCATTCTTGAAGTCGTCCATTTTGAACTTGGTTGACGGCTGGTTTTCCACCAGATTTGTTTCAACATGAGACTTTAGACTTGCCTGATCCAGATCTTGGAGGTGTCGTAGAGTACGACAGTTTCTGGGCCAATGTCCAGTCATGCCACATCTATGGCATTTGTCCTCCCAATTTTTCTAGGGAATAGACGTCTGTCTAGTGTTCTTTTTCTTCCACTGAAGCTTCTTCTTTCCCTCGTTGTTGTTGCTCTGGGGAGGGTTGTTGTTCTGGGGAGGACCTCTGGACTGCCTCTTAGGAGCTTTCCCTTTGTTGAATTTCCCCTTCTGTTTGTTCTTCTGCTTCTGGGAAGAAACTTTGTGAGCCTTAGGGAGAGAAGCTGAGCCTACAGGGCGTAGGTTATGTGTGGCTAGTAGCAAGTCTATGTTTTGCTCTGCCATGAGAAGGCGGAGTGCAAGTCAGAGTACTTGGTGAACTTGCATTTACGATACTGTTGCATGAGGATTGCGTCCTTCTCATGGAGGGATGTGGAAGTCTTTTCCAGCATGCGTTCTTCCATGACTTCTTCACCATACAACTTCATGTGTGAGGTGATATTGTGAAGTGCTGAGTTATACTTAGCAACGGACTTGAAGTCCTGAAGTCGGAGATTTTCCCACTCATAACGTGCAAGTGGGAGGATCACATCTTTCTGATGCTTATACCTATTCTCCAGTGTAGTCCACAACTCTAGTGGATCTTCTACGGTGATATATTCGGCCTTCAGGGTCCGATAAATATGTCGCCTGATATAGATTATGGCTTTCGCATTATCTACATCAGAGACTATTGATGTAGAAGCTCCCTCAACAGTGCCCGTAGCCGTGGCCGTAGCCGTAAGCTCAGGAGTATAGATTGTGGCCATAAGGCCCCATGCGTGCAAGTGGAACTTAGGTCCACATTCCAGCTCAAATAATTCTTTCAGTCGCATCGAGAACTTCAAAGTCGACGCTCGATATTTTTGCCATATTATCTATGCATTTAAAATAAAATGAATTAATAATAAAGCATATTAAAAATTCATGTAAAATTAATAAATTAGTTGCGTGGATTGGCCAGTCACCACATAATAAAGGCCAAAGTCCATAAGATATACAGTCCAGAGAATACAAAAGACATAAATGGAAAGGTACAACTTGGAAACCCATTGGGGTCCCAGCAAATTTGCAATTTTACCTCCATCTTCAAGGAAAGATACTTCAGTCTTTGGCTTATACAAATATATCCTCACTACAATTCAATTTCTCTCAAAAAAGAAAAGAAAATGCGAGGAATATAAAATGGTGACAAAATGGCCGATCCAAAACCACTAATTTATTAAACATCCACACAATTTATAAATTATGCAACAAAGACGGGCATAAATCATTGCGCAACATCACATGCAAGTAATTATATGGAAAAATTAAATATTTAATAATTACTTAGGCCACGAGGAGACATACCATGCACCGTTAGGTTAGATAACTAACGGCAGAGCGATCTCAGGACCTTTCATAATTATTAAACATAAAAATACTAATTAATCCAATGTAATAATTATGTAAATAGTGATGTTATTAATATTATATTGACCAAAAGCATTATTTTATTAACAAAAATTCCCCAAAAATTAAAATTTAGTGCCAATAAAGGATTTATGATTTTTTTCTTTTTTTTTCATAATTTTCCAGAATTTTTCTGGATTTTTCTGATTATTTTAAGGATTTTTAATAGAAAATCTGATTTTAAAACAGATTTTACTATTTAGAAAGGCCTTTTATATGTAATAAGATACATTTTGGGCCAGCTAAGGGCATCAGGCCCAGTAGCCAGATATAAATTTATTTATAAAAACAGGCCGAGAATCAAAATCCAACTCCCATAAATTTCAGCTTGGCTGGAAATTTCATAACAGTCAGGTTTAACAACAAATTCCTCCATATTTTTGTACAGAATGTTACAATTCAATGTAAATGAAAGTTGTACATATAGGCATCCTAGGTTCACAACATGAAGGTTGTAGAAAATAATCCAAATCTTTAGCCATAAAATTTTCAGAACAATATCCGTTCTAGATTAATAGGAATAAAGAAAATAATGAGCATGTAAATCTGTTCTGATTTCCATCAACATATCATGAATGAATAAACTACGACCTAGGGCCTTCGGCATCAACAGTGAGAGTATGAGATCAATCTGGCTGTTCATTCTGGGCAAGCTATTGCTTAGGGCGATAGCCGGAAAATCATTTGGCATGCTGCTTCAAGCGGGTTGGTTGGCAATAGAGATTAAGACAATAATGGAGATATTTTTTTGTTTGTAATAAAATAGTTTTTATTTGTATTTTGATTTGATTATTACTCAACCCCTCTCCAAATATTTTTATAAGATCTGCCAATCGCCGCGGCCTTCTCGCGGCCCAACGCCGTGCCGTCGCGGCGACACGCCGCGGCCCCCCCTAGGGTTTCCCGAAACCCTAACCCTAACGGGCCTTTTTCCGGGGGAGGCCCAACATTAACCCTAATGGGTTGTTTTCATGGCCCAAAAGGCCAGAAAATTAGCCCATTCACATAAATTATTTTATTTATTTTTGGCCCTAAAAAGCCCAAAATATTTAAAAAGAAATATTTAAAAGGGTTGAAAGCGGCAAAATAAAACATTATATTATGGATCAAAAAGGCAAAAAGTTTTTCAAAAAAAAAATGTTTTTTGCACAACACAATTAGTGTTTCGGAGTGACCCGCTTTGGGACCCTAGACACGATTAGGACGCTCGGCCTCGGTAGGGCGTGCTCGGCCAAGGAAGGCTGAGGGTGAGGGGAAGCCTCACCATCCGGTTGATCGAGTGGTCGGAGAGGGGCGAGGGGTAGCCTCGGCCCGTTGGTCTGTTGTTCACCTGCGTAGACGAGAACGCTCGTCGTAACAATTAGGCTATGAGGGGTTTCCTAGCAACTTACATATGTTATAAAAAACTTTATGGTCCATAATCTATATCTACATGAAACAAAGTATACCTCTAGATCAATGATCTAGGGAAGAACCAAACAAATCCGTAAATAGAAAAAAATCCCCGCTCCCGCAATGCCTTGCAAGTAATCGATCGCTCGTCGTCGCAAAAACTTTCTCGCAACAACTAGATTCTTTCGCAAGAGTGAAAAATATGTGGGATGATGGAATAAAATTTTGTGGCTCAAAAAGAATTTTTCTAGAGCTTCGTGCTATTAACGTGTTTGGAGAAAGAGCAACCATGGCAATAGCCCATGGTATCCTTTTATTCATTCATAGTATAAGAGGTTACACCTAGTAGCTCAAGGGTTCAGCCCACTACATGTTAGTGGGGGCGTTATGGAGGATAATGAGGGAGTGGAGACCATAAGTTTCCCTCATTCATAACATTGGAAAGATTTTGATGCAATTTTAAAGTTTAGGTTAGTAATTTAAGAAAGATTTCATCAAAACCATTTTATCTACACCTACCTGATAATGATCAATTTTTCCTAAAAATGAATATTACATTCTGTTAAAATCAAAATTGGCGATAACCATAGTTGGGTCGACGAGGACGCTTTCTTTGGATTGACCCTACGTCGGCTGAGAGATGGAACCCGCGAGAAAGGAACTTTGGGTCAAAGTGAGCCAGGGTTGGACTCCACGGATGGATGTTTGCCTAGCTTTGCGGTATCTCCATTATCCTGCATCATAGGAAGATCGTTAGTGGGTCGGGGTCGGGGCCCAACCGATCCACCTCCGATGCTCAAGTTAGTATCCAATAGATGAAAACATATAGTGCAAGATGAAAGGGAGAATCTTGGAGAGCGAGATGAGAGAGTGTAGTTGTATGATACTTAGCCTTAGCTAGATGGAGATCCCTTTCCTCCTCTGGTCCTCGGTATATTTATCCCCCTCATTTTCTTTGTAACCACCCTCCATAAAATGTGGCACACTCATTGCTCCATTAGTGTGACTTGAATTAGTCTTTAAGAAGTGTAACCAACTCCCATATTTAGCCATTCATTGCTTCTTTTAAGGCTATTGAAGTGGCCCTTTTAGAGGTGGGGGTTTGACCAAGTCATATGGCAAATTAGTTGGTAATTTGACTTGGCAAATGTTTATCCTCCTTGGCAGGCATCGGGGCTATTGGGCGGAGGCATACCATTCTTAGCGGGCCTTGCTCATCAGGTAGAATTCATCTACTCATTTCATGGGGCCGGACCAATGACAAAGTTGGTATCAACACATTCCCATCCAAACTGACTAAAACTATAGGGTTCTACTAAATACACCGAACTCTATTTTTTCTATTTAGCATTTTTTTCTATTTTTAGCAAAAAAAATCACATCAAATTGTCACATCCATACAATTTGATGTGTTTTTTCTAAACATAGCAAAAATACTAAATACACCGAACCATGTCCAGTGTATTTAGCAATTATCAAACCATAGCGTCTATACTTACCACATCTTTTAAAGAAGATAATTGACGCGACATAAAGCCAAAAAATTGGTGCACTCCTAATTTTCTCCAAAAATGAGGCACATGTTGTTGCCTCGTCCTCCAAAATGGATATCGTCTCTAATACAAAAACAAATTTGCCCTCACCATTAGCCCCTTCTATGATTTTCTCAAAAAAAAAAATCTAAATCGCCTTTTTAGGAACAAATTTCCAAAACGAGACATAAATTAGAATTAATCTTAAAAATAAAAAATTAATTTTATTACAAAATCCAACTAGGTTTCGCACGTCGGATCTTGCTCACAAAATGACGCTGAAAATTGACAATGATTGGCCAACCCGATCAAATTAGATTGGTCAAATTATGCACATTCAAAATGTCCGTTGTTGCCAACCACAAATTCATTGTAGTATGC
Source organism: Scilla litardierei (assembly GCA_030789695.1). Lineage (NCBI taxonomy): Eukaryota > Viridiplantae > Streptophyta > Magnoliopsida > Asparagales > Asparagaceae > Scilla > Scilla litardierei. Next base: position 7,355,853 of record CM061137.1, on the reverse strand, counting down.
ATTGAGGGAAACCAAAAATTGTATGGGGTTGGTGGTATGGCAACCCATGCCGTAGTGAGATCAAAATGCTTAGGGTGGTCAACACTGGCCGTTTTGCAACGTCAACTTGGCCGATGAGACAAGAAGCTAATCGGTCATTGTAATTAAATTTAAATTTGGTCATTTTAAAGATTATTTTTAATTTTTTGTTGACTTCGAAATTTGTCCACTAGACAACTCATGTTCCAATGATTTTTTTAAAGGAAATGGCACCCTAGACAGTTTGAGAAGAACAAACGTCGAGAGAAATTTCAATCTATTCAATTGACTTGTTATCAAAACATCTAGCAGAAAAGGCTCTCAAAAATAAATCCTCAATCAACCATATCGTATCTATTACACAAATGAGCTCATTTGTCACAGTCACAAGTTGATTGGGACAAATGATTGGCCAGATACGTGCCACCTCATCCCAGTATGGCCCAGTGGGGGTTGGGCGTGGTTTTGGACTTGATTTGGGTTGGGTTTTTGTGGAGTTGGTTTGGGGTGGGGGGTTTTCGCTTCGATCCATACTTTTCATCTTTTTGCCCCCCGACGCTTCGGACATGCACACCCACGTTTTTTTTGCTTTGGCCCCTGCTACTCCATGTGTTTGCGCACGTGCGACGACTGCCTCCATGACCCCAGGTGCGGGCAACTAGGACAAACACAATAGGCTAAAGTATTGGCCTAATCTTTGCCACCTCATCGTGGTGGGGTCACTTTGGGTGTGTGTGATTTTGGACTTGCTTTGGGTTGTGGTGTTGGAATGTTGGGTTAAATGCCCTCCCCATTCACTTGAATTGCAAGCGTGCCATTAAGATTGTTGCAATTTACACACCTAACGGTTTTTATGCAATTTAGTCAGTGCTTTTCCACCGTTTAACCCCCCCCAATTCCAATGAATTACAAGTTTCCCATTGGGAAATTTGCACCTTACCTCCAATAGTTTTTTTTGCAATTAAACCCCTGAATTTCCCCCATTTACCCCCCAATGATCCCAAACAACCACACATACTTCTCGCTCTTTTCGATTTCACGCACGCACCACATCCTTTCAATAGTGTTTTTTTCTCCATTCACTATGTGGGGCTGGGTGGGGGATGGATGGGGTTATTGGGTTGTGGTGGGGTTTCATGGAGTTGGTTTGGGGTGAGTTTTTTTGCGATTCGATCTCTGCTTTTCCTCCTTTTGCCCCCCGACGCTCCCCACATGTACACCCATGTTTTTTTTTATTTTGACCCCCGCTTCTATCTGCATTTGCACATAGGCGACGACTTCCTCTGTTCCATCTGGGCACGGGCAATTTCTACTCTCTCCTATAAAGTAGGGATGTCCCTGTGGGTTGTCCCAATCACAGGTTGACTGGGACAAACTCGATGGGTCCCAATGGAGGGTGTGGTTTTGGGCTTTGTTTTGTAGTTCTTTTATCCCCGACGATACCGACATACACACCCATAGTTCTCGCTTTGTTTTGAGGTCCTTTTACCCCCGACAATACCGACATACACACCTACAATTCTCGCTCCTTTTCGGTTGTGCGTGTGCACCTCATCCTATTCATGGGACTTATTTTTTCCGTCGTGCACGATGTGCACGGGTTGTTTCTAGTGTTTTAACCAAATCCAGCCTTAATAAAATGTCACCTTTCAACTTGCTTCTAAAGCAATACAAAATAATCTAATGAGAAATCAAAGCTACGTCCAAAATAAATATGCATTTAAAGAAACCAAACTAACCTTGATCAATCTAAATATCTAATTTATGATTCAGTCTATTATTCAACATCTATTATACAATCAACGAGGTTGTTCCATTTGGCATGTTTCTCACATGTGACATGTCACATCGCCACATGTGACAACCTCATCCACATCACCCTCCACATCATCCCAAACACACAAAAACCACCCAAAAAAGAACCCAAAAATACACCCAAGTTCAAACAACACCCAAAAACAAACCCGATTCAACCGACGCTTTTCACCATTTTACCCCCCACGATACCAACACAAACACCCCACATTTCTCACTCCTTATCGTGTGCGCACGTGCACCGCATTCTGTTCGTAAGGTTTTTTTTTTTTTGCGCCGTTCACTGTGTGCATGTGTTATTTCTAGTACATCTATAATAAAAAATAATGTACATGCATATACATTGTATTTAAATTTTTAATGGAAAGAAATAATGTACATCTATAATCAAGTGAATCCAACGCTATTTAATCCTCGAGCTAATCGTTACAAATTTAACCGTAAGAGAACAATAGAACTTTTTAAAACGGATGGATCGAGTGACAAATGCACATAGTTTTAACCCATATTTTGAGGGTCTGGGTACAATATTTACAAAACGATCCTTTTCGAATTTGTGTTCGTTCAAAACCTCATAGACATTACATCCTGAAGAAGCTGAAAGTACGAGGTGATAAGTGCAAATGGCCATCGTGCTTAATATAGGTGACCGGCCATCTACACTTGAGGTTGATTATCGGCTGAACAAGCAACGTGTACGAGCACCTTCGGGGGGCGAATGAAAATTCCGTATGCGGTTGGCCATGACACGTGTTCACTTCGCATTAGCTGATAAACTGCTTCCGTGTTAGAAACCCACAGGCGATCAATCCTTCCCCGAGAAGAAACAAAATGTCGGCAGCAATTCAAAGCCGCACGCGAGGGTCGACCACGCAGATTCGAGACGAGGGCCAAATCGGTGATTTTTGGGAAGAGAGAAGGGCGTTGTGGTCATTTTGCGGCTTCGGCCGGGAGATGGGCGGACACGAAACGGGTGACTGTTCTCTCGACCAATGAAAAGATGCCACGTATATACTGGACCGACGGTGGGCCTAGCAGGGGTCAAAGAAGATTTGCCGGATCCCCGATATTTAATGTGTGGGCTAACAGAAGCCCATTCCCGTCCGGCCGATTCGTTTATCTGGGCTAGTATTTAGAAAGAGCAACATATGTGTCAACTAGTACTTATATTTCATTTTGGATCACTTAACCACATGTCTTTCATGTTTTTCGACGATCGGTTTCGTTCATGTTTTAAAACACTAAGCATCAATTTTTAGAGGAACGGTAGCCGGTTTGGTAGTTGACGGGTGCAAAACGATCTGTAATTGCGAAACCATTAAACTTGCGCTGTGTTAGATGAACGCGCAAAACCCCTTGAATTCACTTGAACTCTAAAGATTTGTGGTTTTAGAACATGAAGATAAAAAATGAACGGTTCAGATCAAAATAAAAAATGGTGATGGTATGGGTTTGACGCTCCTCCTTGGCTAGTTGATGTTCGTATTCACTTTTAAAAAGCTACCTTTATGTTGTCTCTATTTTTAAAAATAATACCTTAAAAAATAAAAATAACAAAAATGTTGTGAATGGGTATTTACTGGGTTGGATGAGTTATTGGGCCAACTCAAGTGTTTGGGCCCATATCTGTATAAGCCCACTTGTATTCTCCCCTTTGGCTATAAATATAGACCTGAGGGCTTTCCCCTCAGTAGTTGATTTATAACACGTTATCAGCACGAGCCTCTAAATTTTTTCTTTTCCACAAATTTTTTTTCCGTTCGTTGCGAAGGCGAAGGCGAAGGCGAGACGGGAGATCCACGAGCGCGGTGCAAGGCTTCCTCCATCGAAGGTCGTCATCCGCGTATGGCTTCGAGCAACCGTCGCTATATCCGGAGGACGGATATAGAGGTAAAAATACTAAAAACGATACTTTTAATCATACGTATGATTGCCCCTCCCCTAGATCTCGCAAGATCGTCATGGGGATTCATCGTCGCCTTGAAAACGACGGATTATTCATCCCAAAAATCAAAATTTTTTAGGGCTTTTGGATTTTTTTTTCAAACCCTAAATCAACCCCCGCCGGCGGCCTCGCTGCCGGCCCCCCCGGCCACGCCGTCCCCCCCCCATGGGGGGGGGGCAGCAGTCGCCGCACCCCCCATGCAGGGGGGGGCGGCGGCAGGGCGGCCGCCGCCGCTCCCCCCTGCAGGGGGGGGCGGCGGCCCCCGTGGCCGCCCCCCCCTCTGCAGGGGGGGCGGCCCCCGCCGCTCCCCCCTACAGAGGGGGGCGACGGCCCCCGCGCCCGCCGTCCCCCCCCGCAGAGGGGGGCGGCGGCCCCCTGGCCGCTTCCCCCTCTGCGGGGGGGGGGGGGGGGGGGGGGGGGCCTGGCCCCGCCCCCCTCTGCGGGGGGTGTGGCCCCGCCGCTCCCCCCCGCAGCGGGGGGCGGCGGCCCCCCTGGCCGCGCCGGCCGCGCCTCCCGTGCAAGGGGGCGGCGGCGGCGCCCCCCTGCAAACCCTAATTCAGTAATAAAAAACACAGAGCTGTGGGCCTGAAGCCCACAGCAGATCTGTGGGCTTCAGGCCCACAGATTTCACAAAAAAAAACAGATCTGTGGGCCTGAAGCCCACAGCAGATCTGTGGGCTTCAGGCCCACAGATTTCCAAAAAAAAGCCCTATGGGCCTGAAACCCATAGGTCTACTGCGGGCTTCAGGCCCGCAGGCTAGTTTACCAAAAAAAAATTTGGGGGAGGCAAAGGGCTATAAACTCGCCTCAAAAGGCAACTTATTAGCCTAAAAATTAATTTAAAATGGGGATTCAAAGGCAAAATACTCGTAAAAAATCACGGTAAATTACGGGACGAATATCGGGCAGACAAGGGCATTTTGGGGATTTTTTGGGGGGCTTTTTGGGATGATGAGGGAACCTTTTTTCCTCATACAAAAGAAAATGTTAATTTTGGGCTCTTAATCAATTTAATTGATTAAACCCATTTACTTTACAACCTATGCATCGTAATTTCTTTTACATGCTTTACATCTCTGGCAAAATTATGTGGATATTATTTGCGTGGTTGTACATTTTATTTAAAAACTTAATAATTAGGAAGATCCTGCGACCGCTCTGCCGTTAGTTACCTAAACTAACGGTGTATGACGTTGCCCAGTGGTCCAATAATTATTAAGTGATTAAATATCGCTTTATCCTCATATGAATAAACTGCCTGTGATGTCTGTGGATGAAAATGTTGATGAGCACAATATTCTTGCATGAATTGCTAAATGTGGTTTTTGGATCGGCCGTTTAGTCCCACAGTTTATTTCCCGCACTTTTCTTTTATTTTTGAGAGAAATTGTAGTGAGGAATTTATGTAAATGTCAAAGAAAGAAGACCAACTTCCATGGAGTCGGAAGCTACGCTTGAAGACGAAGATATTAAATGGGACCCACGAGGTTTCCAAAGTTGTATTTTCATTTTATTCAAGCTGCAAATTTGTATAATTTGGACTGTGGACTCTTGGACTCTTTCTTGTGGGACTGGCCGATCCACACGTTTAGCTTTTCATTAAATATTGCTCCCGCATGAAAATGTTCTTTCTGATTGATTATTAATTCATGCATGTTTGTGCTCTGCTAGATAAATGGCTAAAATTGCAAGCGTTGACTTTGAAGTGCTGGATGCATCAGGCAGAAACTATCTAAGCTGGCAGCTAGATGTTAAGTTTCACCTGCGGGCCAAGTCCCTCATCACTGTTGTGACTGAAAAAGAAAATGTTAGCGATATAGAGAAGGCGCAAGCCCTCATCTATATTCGCCGCCATGTGGATAAGACCTTAAAGGCTGAGTACCTTACGGTCGAAGATCCACTTGAGCTATGGACCGCCCTTGAGGACAGGTATAAACATCAGAGAGATGTTATACTCCCAAGGGCGAGATATGAGTGGGAGAACCTGAGACTGCAGGACTTTAAGTCCATTGCTGAGTACAACTCAGCACTTTTTAGCATCACCTCACGCCTGAAGTTGTGTGGTGAAAAAGTCTCAGAAGATCGTATGCTGGAAAAGACGTATACGTCTTTCCATGAAAAGGATGCGATACTTATGCAGCAATACCGTGAACGTAAGTTCACCAAGTATTCAGAGCTGCTGTCATGTCTTCTCATGGCCGAGCAAAACAGAGAGCTTCTTCTCGCCACTCACAATATGCGCCCTCCTGGCATTGTCCCCCTACCAGAAGCTCACCATACCTCTTCCTTCAAAAAGAAGAGGGACAATAAAAGAAAAGAAAGACCACAGAAAGGGGGACAACAGAAAAGAGCCAAGGGTCCACCACAGCAGCGCAAGAATGAAGGGAAGCGCAAGTTCACCTGACGCAGGAATGATAACAAGAAAAACAATGCACCCCCACCCAAGAGGGACTGGGAAGACCAGTGCCACAGCTGTGGCATGACAGGCCACTGGTCTAGAGTGTGCAGGACCCCAGTGCATCTCCAGGAGCTTTATAAACAAAGCAAGAAAAAGAATGCTGAATCAAACCTGGTGGCTGCGAATAATGCAGTCAAATTCACAGTAAAAGACTTCGAGTCAGATAATCTGCTTGATTAGCCCGTTATCATTTATCTTAGCACTAGTCATAACCTGTGCCCACGGGCACGGTTCATTTAAGATTTCCCCTGCGAAATCTTTGTTCACCGAAAAATTATTTTCACAGACAAAATTTAACACAACAATAAATTAGCGTAAAAATATTTAGCGGCACGGACGCCTTCGACGCGGAACAACAAATTTGACGCAGGCGCCTTCGGCACGGAACAACAAATTCGATGTCGAACAACAAACCTTAGGATATTTTTACGCTAATTTGTTGTTCTGCTAAATTGTTTTACGCTAAATTTTTTATATCGTTTAATTTAATGGATCATGCTTCTCTACAATCTTTCCCAATGCACTTTTAATTTCAAAGTTTAGGTTCCCAATGCACTTTTCCCATCCAATTTAATCTCCACATTTAGGTTTCCAATGCACTTTTCCCACCCAATTTAATCTCCACAGTCTTTCCCAATGCACTTCTAATTTCAAAGTTTAGGTACCCAAGGCATTTTCCCCCCAAATTTAATCTGCACATTCTTTCCCAAGACACTTCTAATTTCAAAGTTTTGGTTTCCAAGACAATTTTCCTACCAAAATTTAAGTTTTTATACTAAAATTTTCACAAAATCCGATCTCAGCCATTGATTTACCATGATCAAATCTCAGCCACTCTTTATCTTGTCCTAGTCAGCCCTAGAATTCAAAAAACGTTGTCAAATGTATAATAGATTTTATTGTATGAACATTTTATTTCATGAGAGCTTTTTATGTATCTTCAATTCTGTTGAATAAAATTTAGCCTTTCTAAATGCAAATGTTTACTCATCTTTTTTAGATGGAATGCTCTCATGACTGCTTAGTAGACAGCGCGCCAACACATACGATCCTTCAACACAAATGCTATTTTCATAGCATTATCCCGTATAAGAGCCCTGTAAACACAATTTCAGGGCCATCGGACATAATTGAAGGTTCTGGGAATGCAACCTTGTTGCTCCCCAATGGAACAGAACTAAAAATAAAAGAGGCACTTTACTCTCCGAATTCCAAGAGAAACTTACTAAGTTTCAAAGATATCCGTTTTAACGGATTCCACTTGGAAACAGCAAATGTCAAAGAAAATGAATTACTGTATGTAACGTCTCAAGAAAATGGAGTTAAAACCATTCTTGAACGTTTTGAGAGCCTCTCATCAGGCCTCTACCATATAAAAATTCGGAGAGAGGAAGCAAACCTGACGGAGCACCTGAAGTGCCCGACATCGGCCAAATTCTTACTTTGGCACGATAGACTTGGCCACCCCGGATCTGTGATGATGCACCGCATCCTAGCACAATCCCATGGGCATAACCTGAAGAACCAGAAGAATCTTCAGAAGGGAGAATTCCCTTGTGTACCCTACTTTAAGGGTAAATTAATAACAAGGCCATCACCACTTAAAGTGGATATTGAGTCTCCTAGCTTCCTTGAAAGAATACACGGAGACATATGTGGACCTATCCACCCCCTAGCGGGCCTTTTCGGTAATTTATGGTACTGATCGATGCATCTTCGAAATACTCGTATGTGTGTCTACTTTCAACCCGCAACTTAGCTTTTCCAAAGCTTTTGGCACAAATAATAAAGTTGCGGGCGCATTTCCCAGACAACCAAATAAAGAAAATACGTCTGGATAATGCGGGGGAATTTACCTCTCAGTCATTCCAAGAATATTGCCAGGCAACGGGAATAGAAATTGAACATCATGTGCCTCATGTTCACACCCAGAATGGGTTAGCTGAGTCGCTAATTAAAAGACTCCAATGGATCGCACGACCATTGCTGATGAAATCCCAGTTGCCGGTGGATGCATGGGGACATGCAATTTTGCATGCTGCATCACTAATAAAAATTAGACCCTCAGGAGGTCAGAGTCTATCTCCAATGCAACTCGCATATGGAACGCCGCCGAACATCTCTCACTTGAGAATCTTCGGCTGCGCAGTTTATATCCCCATTGCACCACCACAGAGGACCAAGATGGGTCCTCAACGTCGCCTAGGTATCTACGTAGGGTTTGACTCACCCTCCATTATAAGATACCTAGAACCCCAAACGGGGGACGCTTTCAAGGCACGCCTTGAAGACTGCAATTTTGATGAGACGTATTTCCCCAAAATGGGCCTAGACATCGAAAAGTCTAGTGCAAAGCAAATGTTAACGTGGGATACAAGAAGCTTGACCCACTATGATCCGGTAACAAAACAATGTGATGATGAGATCCGGAAGATCTTACACATCCATGACACAGTCCATAGATTACCGGACTCGTTCACTGACAACCAGAAGATTGTCAGATCACACATCCCTGCTGCAAATACTCCAGCTAGGATTGACATCCCGAAGGATGGATGCAATCCACCTGCAGCAGAAGTGGCTGCACCTCAACAGAAAAGAGGCAGACCACCAGGCTCCAAGTATAAAAATCCAAGAAAAAGAAAAATATCCGGAGACCTTGGGACGATACCCCCACAGAGAAACGAGCTCGTGTACATACCCTCTCCCCTCCCGGAATCCACTGCAGAGAAACTGCCGGGAGAAACAGAAATATCACTAAATTATGTACGTACAGGGGAGGTATTGGACAGAAAGAGTACAGTCGTCGACGATGACTTCGCGTTTCACATTGCCATTCACGTCGCCGGAAGCGATGATTATTATGAACCACACTCCGTTGCTGAATGCAAACGTAGAGATGATTGGCCAAAGTGGAATCAGGCAATAGAAGCCGAGCTGGACTCGCTTCAGAAACGAAAAGTCTTTGGGCATATAGTCCAGAAAACTACCGGTGTCAAACCTGTGGGATACAAATGGGTATTCGTCAGAAAAAGAAACGAAAATAATGAGATCGCACGCTACAAAGCTAGACTTGTAGCACAGGGATTTTCCCAAAGACCGGGTATAGACTATGACGAAACATACTCCCCGGTCATGGATGCGATCACGTTCAGATTCCTGATAAGCTTAACAGCAAAGGAAGGCCTAGATATGCAGCTAATGGATGTTGTGACTGCGTATCTATACGGCAATCTCGACAAGGAGATCTACATGAAACTTCCTGATGGCTTCTCAATGCCTGCTGAACTGAAAGATAGACCTCGGGACGTCTATTCTGTTAAGCTACAAAGATCATTGTATGGTCTCAAACAATCAGGAAGAATGTGGTATAACAGACTCAGTGAGTTCCTTGTTCAACAAGGATTCACGAACAATGAAGTCTGCCCTTGTATCTTCATAAGAACAAAAGGAAAAGGATTCGTGATAATAGCTGTCTATGTAGACGATCTGAATCTCATAGGATCTCCCGAAGAGATCACTGAGATATCTGTAAGCCTAACTAAAGAATTCGAAATGAAAGACCTAGGCAAAACCAAATTCTGCCTTGGCTTACAGATTGAACATCAAAAAGACGGAATCCTATTACACCAAACCACATATACGAAGAAAATGTTGCAAAGATTCCATATGGACCATTGCCATCCATTGAGTACACCTATGGTGGTACGATCCCTGGATGCACATAAAGACCCCTTCCGGCCGCTGGAAGAGGGGGAGGATATACTTGGTCCGGAAGTTCCCTATCTGAGTGCCATCGGAGCACTACTATATCTGGCAAACTGCACGCGTCCCGATATAGCGTTCGCAGTAAATTTGCTCGCCAGATACAGTGCAGCGCCTACACAGCGCCACTGGACCGGTGTAAAGCACCTTCTGCCCTACCTCCAAGGGTTTACAGATTTGGGACTCTTCTACAAAAATGGAACATCCTCTACACTTGCAGGTTATGCTGATGCAGGGTACTTGTCTGATCCCAACAAAGCAAAATCACAGACTGTGTACGTGTTTACCTACGGAGGGACATCCATTTCCTGGAGATCCATCAAGCAAACCTTGACGGCGACCTCATCCAATCACTCGGAGATCATTGCCATCCATGAAGCAAGCAGAGAATGCGTATGGCTACGCTCAGTCATCCACCACATCTTGTCTACGACCGGACTGAAGACTGGAGACCTCGAGCCCACTACCATGTTCGAGGACAATGCTGCTTGCATAGCTCAGCTACGAGGTGGCTTTATCAAAGGCGACAGAACGAAACACATTTCACCAAAGTTCTTCTGGACGCACGAGCTACAGAGAGATGGCAAGATCGACATCAGACAAGTGCAGTCATGTGACAATTTGGCAGATTTGTTCACTAAAGCCCTTCCTACTGCTACCTTTAGAAAACTTGTACATAGGATTGGAATGAGACGCCTAAGAGATCTGAAAGCTTGAGAGCTTGTACAGATCAGGGGGAGTTTGGCAGAGTTTGTACTCTTTTTCCTTAACTATGATTTTTCCCACTGGGTTTTCCATAGCCAAAGGTTTTAACGAGGCAAATCTCACCAACTCAGGATCCTGAAGTATCCACCCCATGTGAGACCCATACAGGCGCAGAATCCTGAAGTATTCATGAGCAGGGTCCACAACTATGGCTGGATAAGGGGGAGTGTTGTGAATGGGTATTTACTGGGTTGGATGAGTTATTGGGCCAACTCAAGTGTTTGGGCCCATATATGTATAAGCCCACTTGTATTCTCCCCTTTGGCTATAAATATAGACCTGAGGGCTCTCCCCTCAGTAGTTGATTTATAACAAAAAAAATTATCAGAATTGTACTTTTCACATGTTACTCATCTAATTTTACCGGGGCCCAGTTTAGCTCCTACGCGCGTAGAACCATATGATCGTCCAACGCGATGTGGACCGACGTTTTTTTCTTCTTTGTGGGCCCCACCACCCAGTTAGAGGCGGGAAATGAGAAAAGGAGGTGGGTGGTGGGGCCCACAAAGAACCAAAAAAGGTCTGATTGGACGGTCCACGTCGCGTTGGACGATCAAACAGTCATACGCGCATAGGAGTTACCCCGGTCCCGAAATCTTGCACATCTTTAACTAAAAGTAATTATTACGATTACTTTATGCCATCTATTATGTATAGGGGAGATCTTTGGTCTCCACTCAATAACCGTCCACCATTACACCAACTTAGTAGTGGTTGTCCATAGGGGTCTAGATGATGTAACACATATATGAATGAATATAAGTATGGCTATGGCTTAGACCATTAGCTAGTTCTTCCAACCCTCAACATGTTATCATGCATGATTGCCTCTAGAAATTTTTCTCTACAAAAATTCTTTCCAATAAACAAAAAAGGCGAATGAATCTTATATTTGTTGGCGGATCGTTAGCCAACAACGCAAGGAGTTTGATCGTTTTCGTTAGCCAACAACGCAAGGAGTTTGATCGTTTTCGTACCCGCTGATTTTCCTACGTCCTCAAGGAGCAGATTATTTTCTGCGGATTTTTTGCTCTCTGATCTTCCCTAGATCTAATAGATCTAGAGGTAAATACAAACATTCCTTGATCTAAACACAGTTTATATATATTCATTGTGTTTAGATCAAATTACATGGACCAAATTAGATCATACATATTCATTGTATATCTCTTTAAATTACATAACAAATAAAAAAACAATCATCCACCGCCTAAAGAGGTTCTCCGTCCCAGCCTGCGGCCTCCCGGCCTCCCGACATCATCCCTAAAACCCCCTTTGAAGGGGGGCCTTGATCCGACACACCACTATCCTAAAGGGGGAGTCTTTACCGGCACCCCCCCGAAGGGGGGGGGGGGGTCTTTAATCGGCGCCAACCCCCCCGGTCGGGGGACCTTGCTTCGGAAACCCCCCCGGGGGGGTCTTTCACGACGCCCCCAACCCCCCTTACAGGGGTGTGCCTTGCCGCAGTGCCACCCCCCAGTCGGGGGTGGTCCCCCTTGCGCCCCCCTGTCGGGGGGCCCTTCGGCTGCACAGCCCCCCTAGTCGAGGGGGGGGGTGGGGGTGGGGGGGTGGGGGGCTTCCCGCGGGCGCCGCCTCTCCCCCAGTCCGGGGTCGTCCCCGTGCGTCGCCACAAACACCCCCCGTCGGAGGGGGCATTCGTCGGATCTCCACCCCTGAAGGGGGGTCTCACTATGATGGCAGCCTCTCTGAAGGGGGTGGCCTCTTTTGTTCTTTTGGGGCTGAATCTAATCCTAAACCCTAAGGTTAGGGTTTAGGGTAATATAAGGCTGTACTTAACATATGGGCTAGTGGCCCATTAACCCCTTTATTAAAAAATATATATATATAAAATTTTTGTCTGTTGGGCCTGAAGCCCGCAGCAAGCCTAAGGGGCTTCAGGCCCATAGGCTTTATATAAATAAATGGGGTATATCGTAATTCTGTTTTAAATATATATTTAAATCAGGAAAAATCAATTAAATTTGGATAAATATCAGAAAAAACCAAAAAATTACTAGAAAATTTTGAAATTTTTTGGATAATTGAGATAATAATGTGTTGCATTAACATATTACTTTTGGGATGGTTTTTGTTAATAAAATTAATTATTGGTCCATTTTCTATTAATTTCAACATCTTGTAATTTATAAAAATTGGATTAAATTAATTATTAATTCACGATTTAATAATTACGAGGATACTGAGACCGCTCTGTCGTTAGTTACATAACCTAATGGGTAATGACGTTTCCCCGTGGTCCAAGTAATTATTAAACGTAAATTTTATATTTCTCCAATAAATTTCTTGCGATGTTGAATAAATTAAATTTTTCATGCATGTGATGTTGCATAATTATTTGAATGTTATATAAACTGCCTAGAATATTAGTAAAACTGTGTTGTGGTTTTTGGATCGGCCGTTTTTAGTCACCACTATTTATTTTCCTCGCATTTTTTCTTTTTTTCGAGTGAAAATGTAGTGAGGAATTAATTGTAAAAGCCAAAGCCCAGAGATACTTACCCTGAAGATGGATGCAAAATTGCTAATGCTGGGACCCCCAAGGGTTTCCAAATTGTAATTTTAAATTTTTCGTAAGAGAGATATCATCATTCAGAATATATCTAGCAAAAAGGAAAAGAAAGGCGGAGAAAATAAAATAAAAGCCAGCATGCAAGAATACCAAACATGGAAAATATGATGCTAAAAAATGAAACGGTGAAAAAGTGGTGGAAAATAAAAAAATAAAAAGAGTGGAAAATGGAAGAAAATGGAAAAAAACGAAAATAAAAGAGATAGCGCTCATCCCCCAAGCTAAACACAGCAGTGTCCTCAATACTGAGAACATGCTGGCAAGAAGGAGAATTGAGGCTAGGGTGGTCGGGTGGTAATAAAAGAAAATAAAACTAAAAACGAAACTATGCAAATAATAAAAGAAAAAGTGCATGTCCTAATGCCTAATATGCTAAAATGTGAACATGCAGGCATATGGTGCAAATGATGACATGATGCAGGTGCAATATATGAAAATGCAAAATGATGGAATATATAAAGGCGGTCCAAAAATGGTCATCCCCCAAACTGTGCAAGGTCAGGGCCCCGAATAGACAAATGGGTACAAAAAGGAGAAAGGGGTTACAGGAGCAAAAATAGTGTGAGGATCAAGCAGCGGCAACACACTCTGGAGGTGATGATGGTTCCGACTGCTGGGGACCAGTGGTAGGAACATCCGGCACAGAATGTGTAGGCTCGACAGGTGTGTCGGCCGATGAGAAAACAGAAGAGACGATAGGTTCAGACAGAGGTGCAATGGCTGGAGTGTCGACAGGTGTGGGAACGTGTATGTTGACAATGGAAGGCTCCAACTGAGGTGCAACCGGATCAAGGGTAGAAGTGACAGGCCCTGCAGAAGCTTGAGAGTGAGGCATATTGAGCGGTGTAGGAGGGGCTGAAGGGATAGGGTATGGCATGGGAGGAGGGGCTGGTGCAAGTATGACAGTGGGTGCATGCAGATGCCTAAGAATGTCGAGAATAGAGGTAAATCCCGCTTCATGGACTGCTGAAAAGTGGAGAGCGAGGCTGAGAGGGCGTCAAAGGCACGCCTCAGGGTGACAACCTCAATCTCCATCGCAGAAAGACGTGCGTTCGTGGTGCGAGAGATAAGGGGTAAGCATGAACTGCCAGAGACCACCCTCGTAGAGTGCCCACATGTAACGACCCGCTTTTCGGGGCCCGTTACTTTTTTGATATTTGCGCAGGTCCTGAAGGTTACCAGTGAAATCAAAATAGCCACGATGCAGAGATGTACAAAAATACTCAAATAGTGTCCAATTATTACAATCCATAATGTACAAAATGTTCCAACAAATGTACATGAAAGAAAGAAAGTACACAACTGAAAATAGCTCTGGAAGCTGCGGTCTCATGGTCGAACTCTGGCGCTATTAGCTTAGGAGCATCTACCTCCATATGTACGTCGTCTGCGATGCCACGGAGATGGAACCGTAGGTAAGTCACAATAATTCTAAATGTAGAAAAGAAGCAGTGCACAAGTATGACAAAAGTAACTACGTACAAGCAGATCAGAGTGAAAAGTAAAGTACTGAGTAACAACTGAAAAGTAAAGGCAAACTGAACTGAAAGGAGGGAACCATTATACTGTGGTAGTGCAAGTGTAAAGCAGGCTAGGCAAGTGAAACGTACTACTGCTGTAGCTAAAAGTACGACAGGAAAAGAACTGGTGACTGCACAAGTGTAGTAAGTAACGTGCATGGAACGTGTAAAGTAAATGTGACTGTAGTGCGTAAAGTAAAAGTGACTGTGCAAAAGTAGCTACACTACGTGACTCAAGTCGGAGAGTACAATATGTGACCATCGAGTCCATCTCTTGCCTGGGCGCGACCCAGACGAATGTCGAAACACAGGCAGCGGGACATGTATTTTGCCAAAACCCAGGCAGCAGGACGGGATGCCAAAACTCAGGCGACAGGACGGGAAGATCGAACTCCAGTCACTCCCGCACTCTCTCAAACTATGAGTTACCCCCAAAACCCCAGTGAAGTGTCAAGTGTTCTATGTACATGTTTTATACGGGATGTTCCACAAGATGTTCCATGAGATGTTCCACCAGATATTCCACAAGATGTTTCACAAGATATTCCATACGATGTATCACACGATGCTAGTCAACCCAAGTCTAATGGTTGACTTTCTTATTGAAAACCAGAGAGTAGTAACTCATTTCAAAGCAGACTGTGCCAAAGTAAACTGAGGATAAAGACAAGTCCAAAAACGGTGATATCGATTCCATGCTTCGAGCATGTAGTAGTGTTGTTTAGCACACAATTTACCCAAGTTAATGGTTGTGTGTTTCAACCACCAAAGTTGAAAGTTGGCAAAGTAATCTGTAGTTGATTAAATCCCTATTAGATTAGGTTTCTAGTCCAGTTCAAGTCAAGTAGCCGTTCTGAGGCTATATGTGATGTCCTAAGTTCACACGGGGGCACTTATCAAATTTTCTAATTTTAGAATTAGTCGTGACTTACTGATTTCGAGATCGACGTAGCAAGCCGGAACTGGTTTTAGGGCTTCGACGGACGTTGGTGCACAAGAATTGGTACCTGCAATCACAAGAACACTTGGTTAAAGAACGCTACATTTCTATTTAAATAATTTGGTCGTTTTGATTTTTAAACGGATCGAAACGTTGTCGAAAAGTGTTCTAAATTTTTCTATAGGCTAGATATGATGAAAATAATTTTATCGTAGGAGGAAATAATTTTCTGAAGCTTATTGTAATTTTTTATAATTTTTAAAAGCTCAAAATATATTTAAAACCAATTTTTAATTAAGTAACGTAATTATTCAATAATTTATTCCGGATGCAATCTGCATCGGAAAGTTGCAAATAAGCTGTCGAAATGACCGTTTCGAAGAGCACCTTAACATATATTTTTCTCATATATAATTGTACGTGAAAATAACAAGTTACGGATTTTTAATCGAAAATAACGTATTTAACTTTTAGGCTTAAAAATTATTTCTGGAAAAACTAAGTGTCGGATCGAGATGAAACTAGTGCCATTAGGTCCAGAATGTCATTTCTGATTTTCTAGGGGTGGTCTTGTATTTTTCGGATCCTATATTATTTATTACGAATTTTACATTAATAAAACCATATATATATATATATATATATATACGTAAATACGGTCGTATATCCGTATTTTTTGTGTTTTTACCTTCGTTTCTTCGCGTTCCCATGCAGCGAAGGAGAGAGCGACGGCTGTCGAGGGTGGCGGGCTGGGCAGCGGCCTTGCGGCGGTGAGTGGCGGCATGGTGGCGATGGCAGCGAGTCGTGGCGGTCGTAGGCGGGGAGCGGCGACGAGGAACTCGGGGCCGTGCGGTGGTGGAAGTGAAGCCAACGGCGGCTTCGTTGTGAGGGTCACCGGAGACGGCGGCGAGGCTCGATGGACGCGGGTGAGGGTAGGCTCGTCGACGAGAAGGAGCTCCGGCGAGCTCACGAGGCCGCAGTGTGCTCGAGGGAGGCGCTCGGGGCAGCGGCGAATGGCGGCAGCGGTTCTGGGCAGTCGTCGGAGTGCGGAGGAAGCGGCAGCGAGTGGAGCTTCGAAGGAGGGCGAGCGGGCTGTCAGTGGACGTCGGGGAGCTCGGCGAAGCGGGGGATGGCGAAGGAGCTCCGGTGGGCATGGATGAACTGTGGCAGACAACGGCGGGGAGCTTCGAGGGTGCTGCCGAAGGCGAGGCGCTGGGCGGTCGAAGCGGCGGTCACGGTGGCTCTCCGGGGTAGTTTGCGTATGGGCGAGGACGGCGGAGGCTGCTTCGCAGAGAGAGGGAAGGCGAGGGGGTCTGTTGGGGCACCGCGTCGGAGCGGGGAGCGAGGAGGAGCAGCGCTCGGTGATGGCTGTAGGGTGGCGCTAGCGGCGGAGCGGGGGCCTCTCGAGCTTCTCGGAGGGGCGGTACGTCGGGGGACGGCGAGAGGGGGGGGGGCTCGAAGGAGTGGTTTCGAAGGCCAGGGTAATGCTCCGAAGGGTTCTTCGACGTCGGTGGTTGCTGTGGCGGAGGGTGTAATGCGAGAGAGAGATGGAGAGATCTGTGTCTGTGTGTGGAGAATTAGACTGTGTGTGGGGGTTGAAATGAAAGAAGGTGGGGGTTTTCGCAAGTGAAGATGGGTTTGGCCTGGGCTCGATGATGCGGGCTGAGTGTTTATATAATAAACTTAATTATTATAATATTAAGTGTGTATTAATTATTTAGTCAATGAGGTTTAATAATGTTAGGTGTGGAATGAGATGAACGGGGTAGGGGGAGGAACATGTGTTTACACGTTTAAGTTGTTGGGGTGTTAGGTAGGTGATTAGGTGATAGCTTTAGACTAAGTTAGGAAAATGTGAACGTTCCCCTTCCCATGTGTTAGTCATGGTTAGGGTAGGTAGGGATTAAAGTTAAAAATAGTTGATAGGGTAATTAGTAATTAAGTAAAAAGGTTAAAACGTTATTAGTAGATAATGTCGAACAATACAAAATTACGATTTTGCCCCTACTAGTAAACGTGTCCGAAAAATTACGAAAACATACCCACGGGATCGTTTCATCACGAGGATTGTGAATACGAAGTCTGTTTCAGGGTTTGAGCTATGGAGATACGTGTTTTAGGCCAAAACGTTTAGGAAGCGGGTTTGCTGGTTCTCTATTGATTTGAATTCAGAAAATTACAAAATTAATATGGGGAGCCCTAAATGATCATAGAAGGATACTGTAAAAGTTTGGAAATGTTTTGATGTTGTTTGTATAGAAAATAAATTCATTGCGCCAAAACGGTAAATACTGAAAATGAATTTTTATCAGAATATTTAGGAGTATTTGGTGAAACCTGAACTTTCTAAAATACTTCATAGCTAGTCTGGTACTTCAAAATATTTTTATAAGAAATTTTTTTTGAAACCGTAAAACTCCTGACAAACCATTATAAAATTGTTTAAAATTTGAAAATACGTGAATAGTTATATTGAAAAAATCCAGACCGTTACATTCTACCCTCCTTAAAATAATTCCGTCCTCGGAATTTAAAAATCTCTTTTGTTTAAAAATCTCTTTTGAAGAAGCTTAAGCAAATAAATGATAGAAGAGATAGTAATATAGCAAATTAGGTTGTAAATAACATGAAATATAATGCGATATCACAACATCAAGAAAACAAGAGATGTTATATATGAATACATACTATTGACATCACCATGGTTTCCGTAACTAGTTTCGAAACCTAGTATCATCACAATAGTTACTCTGACTTCTCAGGTAGCCTAAAATTAACATGAGATGATAATATCACATGGAAATGAGAGCTATTACGATGACAACATCTGTTCGAACTTGGAACCTGAGATGATAAGCCAATAGCAAGCTATTTAAATCACACCAAAAAGAAGAACATAACGTCTAAAATTCAACTCATGCCAATGATGACTACTGGGTCTGGATCTTAATCATGAAAATCATCGCCATAGCATACATAAACGTAAGGGCTAAACCTAGTGCATCCATGCTGTTACAATTTAACCAGCCGAACGCAAAGGACTTCGTCTGCCACGCTACCAAATTACAAGCCAGTACCCAGATCAATACAAACAGGCAAGTATAAGGCCAATTCTCGAGGGTCAAGATCATAGCTACCACTTCTTCCAGCAGTCTCCATAACATCCAACAAGAAGCCACCATCCTAGCTGTCTCCCAAATCCGAGCACAAGACTGACATCCAACTTCAAGACCTAAGCCCAAAAGTATGCCAATACCCAACCCCAAAGACACTGCTTGCCGATACCATAGGTCGACATCTACGGTTATCACCATCAGCCCTAAACAATTTAACGACCAAAAACACACGGACCCATAGATACGAAGGAGCGGCCCTAAGAAGGAACCGAAGCGGGGCAGCTCAAGGGGGAAGAACCAGAAAAAGGAGCTCCAAAGAATACCAAGAGCGACGGGTTCCCAATATCCTGACCACACGGCCAAAGCAAGGGTGGCGACGAGGGTTGCTGCTAAGCCCAACAGACCCCAAGGTCATTGGTGGGTCGTCGGCGGCTGTCGGTCCGCGGCGGCGAGGGCTATGACTGATTGACGATCTATGGCGGGGGCTGCGGCTGGCTGTCGATCCATGGCAGGGAGGGCCTCCGAAATGGAGTGGAGCGGAAGCTGGCGGATCTTCGGGTGAGGCCGACGGATCGGAGATCGGAGCGGCGATGCGAGGTCCGATCGAGCTCGCTTGGGGAAAAGGCTGGGAGGGGGAGTGAGCGATGTCGGAGCGCAAGGGGAACCACGGGGTGGCTTGGGGAGGAAGGAGATGGGTTAAAAAGAAAAGGGGGGCACCGAAGTCGTCGGTGTTAGGCGGGAACGGGTCTCGAGGGGGGAAGCGGACAAAGGAAATAAAGAGGGGGAGATGGTAGGTGGGAAAAGAGGTTTAACTCATGGAGAATCGGGCATAAAATAGAAAGTAAGGGCTAGAAGAGAAACACGAGCTCAAAAAGACGCAAACAGCCTACACTTGCACGTCAGGTTTGGCTCGTCTCTAGCACCATTCCTCCAATACTTCTGAGCGTCCTTTGATTCGCTTCCGTTGTCGAACTCGAACTTCTGGTGATCGAAAATCGAATGCTACCCTCCTTAAAATAAACGTAGCTAGAGTTCAAGCTAACTAGAAATAGAAAGATTCTAAGAAGGTCAATCGAAAGGTCATCAAGCCAAAGGAAGAGTGATAATGATGAAGATTAATGTCGTTACATAATCATGATTCACGTCCTTGCGGTCCAGCGGAACACGACCATGGAAGTGACTAAGCCAGGATCACTTACCCCAAGTCTAGCAAGGGTGATCTAACAAACTTAGCCAAGCACATTGACCGGATCATGGTCCATTGAAGAAAGCTTATCATTTATATGCGTGCCATCATCAACTGAAGGAAAGGTGATGATGATGAAGTGGGTAGATAGTTCAACCTATGGAAAATCACTATAACGGCTAGCAAAAGAGGTTACTAGGGAGGGTATAACCAAGAATGGAACATGACTTCCTAAGCAAGTGTTAAGAGTTCAAAGGAAATGATGAGGATCAAGGAAGATCAAGGAAGCTGGGTAACAAGAACACTTTACCAGTATATCCAATACATGTGAACACCCGAGACATCCCGTACTCGAGGTTCAATTGAGTATTTTATATTGTACACCCTGATCTTGCTATATTGTTCACGAGGTAGTTAGCGCGGGCCTGCGTGGGCCACTAAACTTGTAACGACCCGCTTTTCGGGGCCCGTTACTTTTTTGATATTTGCGCAGGTCCTGCAGGTTACCAGTGAAATCAAAATAGCCACGATGCAGAGATGTATAAAAATACTCAAATAGTGTCCAATTATTACAATCCATACTGTACAAAATGTTCCAACAAATGTACATGAAAGAAAGAAAGTACACAACTGAAAATAGCTCTGGAAGCTGCGGTCTCATGGTCGAACTCTGGCGCTATTAGCTCAGGAGCATCTACCTCCATATGTACGTCGTCTGCGGTGCCACGGAGATGGAACCGTAGGTAAGTCACAATAATTCTAAATGTAGAAAAGAAGCAGTGCACAAGTATGACAAAAGTAACTACGTACAAGCAGATCAGAGTGAAAAGTAAAGTACTGAGTAACAACTGAAAAGTAAAGGCAAACTGAACTGAAAGGAGGGAACCATTATACTGTGGTAGTGCAAGTGTAAAGCAGGCTAGGCAAGTGAAACGTACTACTGCTGTAGCTAAAAGTACGACAGGAAAAGAACTGGTGACTGCACAAGTGTAGTAAGTAACGTGCATGGAACGTGTAAAGTAAAGGTGACTGTAGTGCGTAAAGTAAAAGTGACTATGCAAAAGTAGCTACACTACGTGACTCAAGTCGGAGAGTACAATATGTGACCATCGAGTCCATCTCTTGCCTGGGCGCGACCCAGACGAATGCCGAAACACAGGCAGCGGGACATGTATTTTGCCAAAACCCAGGCAGCAGGACGGGATGCCAAAACTCAGGCGACAGGACGGGAAGATCGAACTCCAGTCACTCCCGCACTCTCTCAAACTATGAGTTACCCCAAAAACCCCAGTGAAGTGTCAAGTGTTCTATGTACATGTTTTATACGGGATGTTCCACAAGATGTTCCATGAGATGTTCCACCAGATATTCCACAAGATGTTTCACAAGATATTCCATACGATGTATCACACGATGCTAGTCAACCCAAGTCCAATGGTTGACTTTCTTATTGAAAACCAGAGAGTAGTAACTCATTTCAAAGCAGACTGTGCCAAAGTAAACTGAGGATAAAGACAAGTCCAAAACGGTGATATCGATTCCATGCTTCGAGCATGTAGTAGTTTTGTTTAGCACACAATTTACCCAAATTGATGGTTGTGTGTTTCAACCACCAAAGTTGAAAGTTGGCAAAGTAATCTGTAATTGATTACTTCCCTATTAGATTAGGTTTCTAGTCCAGTTCAAGTCAAGTAGCCGTTCTGAGGCTATATGTGATGTCCTAAGTTCATACGGGGGGCACTTATCAAATTTTCTAATTTTAGAATTAGTCGTGACTTACTGATTTCGAGATCGACGTAGCAAGCCGGAACTGGTTCTAGGGCTTCTACGGACGTTGGTGCACAAGAATTGGTACATGCAATCACAAGAACACTTGGTTAAAGAACGCTACATTTCTATTTAAATAATTTGGTCGTTTTGATTTTAAACGGATCGAAACGTTGTCGAAAAGTGTTCTAAATTTTTCTATAGGCTAGATATGATGAAAATAATTTTATCGTAGGAGGAAATAATTTTCTGAAGCTTATTGTAATTTTTTATAATTTTTAAAAGCTCAAAATAGATTTAAAACCAATTTTTAATTAAGTAACGTAATTATTCAACAATTTATTCCGGATGCAATCTGCATCGAAAAGTTGCAAATAAGCTGTCAAAATGATCGTTTCGAAGAGTACCTTAACATATATTTTTCTCATATATAATTGTACGTGAAAATAACAAGTTACAGATTTTTAATCGAAAATAACATATTTAACTTTTAGGCTTAAAAATTATTTCTGGAAAAACTAAGTGTCGGATCGAGATGAAACTAGTGCCATTAGGTCCAGAATGTCATTTATGATTTTCTAGGGGGTGGTCTTGTATTTTTCGGATCCCTATATTATTTATTACGAATTTTACATTAATAAAACCATATTATAAATATATATATACGTAAATACGGTCGTATATCCGTATTTTTTGTGTTTTTACCTTCGTTTCTTCGCGTTCCCATGCAGCGAAGGAGAGAGCGACGGCTGTCGAGGGTGGCGGGCTGGGCAGCGGCCTTGCGGCGGTGAGTGGCGGCATGGTGGCGATGGCGGCGAGTCGTGGCGGTCGTAGGCGGCGAGCGGCTACGAGGAACTCGGGGCCGTGCGGTGGTGGAAGTGAAGCCAACGGCGGCTTCGTTGTGAGGGTCACCGGAGACGGCGGCGAGGCTCGATGGACGCGGGTGAGGGTAGGCTCGTCGACGAGAAGGAGCTCCGGCGAGCTCACGAGGCCGCAGTGTGCTCGAGGGAGGTGCTCGGGGCAGCGGCGAACGGCGGCAGCGGTTCTGGGCAGTCGTCGGAGTGCGGAGGAAGCGGCAGCGAGCGGAGCTTCGAAGGAGGGCGAGCGGGCTGTCGGTGGACGTCGGGGAGCTCGGCGAAGCGGGGGATGGCGAAGGAGCTCCGGTGGGCATGGCGGAGCTGTGGCAGACGGCGGCGGGGAGCTTCGGGGGTGCTGCCGAAGGCGAGGCGCTGGGCGGTCGAAGCGGCGGTCACGGTGGCTCTCCGGGGCGGTTTACGTATGGGCGAGGATGGCGGAGGCTGCTTCGCAGAGAGAGGGAAGGCGAGGGGGTCTGTTGGGGCACCACGTCGGAGTGGGGAGCGAGGAGGAGCAGCGCTCGGCGATGGCTGCAGGGTGGCGCTAGCGGCGGAGCGGGGGCCTCTCAAGCTGCTCGGAGGGGCGGTACGTCGGGGGACGACGAGAGGGGGGGCTCGAAGGAGTGGTTTCGAAGGCCAGGGTAATTCTCTGAAGGGTTCTTCGACGTCGGTGGTTGCTGTGGCGGAGGGTGTAATGCGAGAGAGAGATGGAGAGATCTGTGTCTGTGTGTGGAGAATTAGACTGTGTGTGGGGGTTGAAATGAAAGAAGGTGGGGGTTTTCGCAAGTGAAGATGGGTTTGGCCTGGGCTCGATGATGCGGGCTGAGTGTTTATATAATAAACTTAATTATTATAATATTAAGTGTGTATTAATTATTTAGTCAATGAGGTTTAATAATGTTAGGTGTGGAATGAGATGAACGAGGTAGGGGGAGGAACATGTGTTTACACGTTTAAGTTGTTGGGGTGTTAGGTAGGTGATTAGGTGATAGCTTTAGACTAAGTTAGGAAAATGTGAACGTTCCCCTTCCCATGTGTTAGTCATGGTTAGGGTAGGTAGGGATTAAAGTTAAAAATAGTTGATATGGTAATTAGTAATTAAGTAAAAAGGTTAAAACGTAATTAGTAGATAATGTCGAACAATACAAAATTACGATTTTGCCCCTACCAGTAAACGTGTTCGAAAAATTACGAAAACATACCCACGGGATCGTTTCGTCACGAGGATTGCGAATACGAAGTCTGTTTCAGGGTTTGAGCTATGGAGATACGTGTTTTAGGCCAATACGTTTAGAAAGCGGGTTTGCGGGTTCTCTATTGATTTGACTTCAGAAAATTACAAAATTAATATGGGGAGCCCTAAATGATCATAGAAGGATACTTTAAAAGTTTGGAAACGTTTTGATGTTGTTTGTATAGAAAATAAATTCATTGTGCCAAAACGGTAAATACTGAAAATGAATTTTTATCAGAATATTTAGGAGTATTTGGTGAAACCCGAACTTTCTAAAATACTTCATAGCTAGTCTGGTACTTCAAAATATTTTTATAAGAAATTTTTTTGAAATCATAAAACTCCTGACAAACCATTATAAAATTGTTTAAAATTTGAAAATACGTGAATAGTTATATTGAAAAAATCCGGACCGTTACACCACGTGCAGGTGATACCCGGGGTCTGAACTGAATGTCAGGGGAGGGGGGTCTAGCAGGGATCTCGGAAGAAGAAGATGTGTGTGGAAGGGATCCGAGATCCGGTGCAAAACAGAAGTAGCAGTAGCATCCGAAATAGTAGACGTCGTGGCAACAGAAGTGGTGACAGACATCACGACGCTCTCGAGAAAACTACTGATGCGGATGCAGAAGAAGTGCCAGATAGAGAAACTGTGGACCCTAGAGTGGTATGAAGGGAAATAAGGAGGTCCACCGGTGCGGAAAGTGAGCTGGCAGAGACGTGCTCTAAAATAGGTGAATTGGTAGGCTCAGGAGCGAAAGAACTGGCTGGCTCCAAAGGGGTGGAAGAAGTAAGATTGGGAGCAGCAAAGTCAACCGTGCCCTTAGGTCCAGGCTGCCAGAGGTGTAAGGGACCCTGCGGGGCTGCATACACTAGAGGAGGGGGTGAATAGTGTAATGGCAAGCAAAGTGCTTAAGTAAAAGTTACTGAAATTAAATCACAAAAAGCAGAGAAATTAAAGAGTATGCTCAACAACAACAATCGCAAACATAAGGATATTACACTGGTTCCCCAAAACTTGGGTACGTCCAGCCACACCAATATTCACTATATTCCCACACAGAGAAGTGAAATCAATCTCACACAGAGATACCCCACACAAAGGACTTTATCCTACACAAGGACCTAACCAACCCGACACAGGGGTCAAACTCCCACACCGAGAATTACTAACTCCACACAGAGGATTTTATCCTACACAAGGACCTAACCAACCCGACACATGGGTCAAACTCCCACACCGATAATTACTAACTCCCACACAGAGAATTAGGGTTAGCCCTATACTAGGACACCAAACTCCCACAAAGAGAGAGTAACTCCCACAAAGAGAGTATCTAATTCCCACAAAGAGAATTAGGGGTATCACAAAGGTGAAACAGAATAACACTTACATATGCCTTGATATGATCTTACCAATGCGATGAAGAAGGCATGCAAGTGAAACTCAAGTGCTTGAGATGAGGCTTTGATTGCACTTGATGATCTTTCTCTCTTCTAGGAATGAATCCTAACACTTCTCGCTTGAGTGTTTGAAATGAAGAGAAGAAAGATGTTCTCCAAGAAAGGAATGAGATTGAAATCTCTTGGAGAAATTCCCTAGAGCTTAGATGCTATATCATAAGATTGAAGCTTTAATGAGGGAATGGGGGAGGAGTGGCTTAGAGAAGAGATTAAATAATCTTCTATGATTTCCTAACCCTTTCAAGAGTTCTAAATGAACTAAGCCATCTCATATATATAGGAAGCCAAGAAGAGCCCATAAAACCAGCCAAAAACCCAAAGGGAAGAAATCTGCAACGGCTAAATTTTGGCAGTTTACGGCACAGACAGTTGACTGTTCAATGGCTAGAAAAATCCCAACGGCTATAATCTGAGCCAGGACAGTCGACTGTAGAAGACTACACAGGCGACTGTAAAACAGACAGTCGACTGTATATCCTTTATCAGGCGACTGCTGCAGGGGATGGAGAAAAACAGAGAGTTGCACTCTTACTCCCAGTATGCATGCAGACGACTGATGACCAAAGTACAGTCGACTGTAAAATAGACATGCGACTGTATATCCTTCATCAGTCGATTGCTGCAGAGGATGGAAGTAAAACAGATAGAGATGCAATTTTTGCACTTACATATTTCAGACGACTGTTGACCATTTCACAGGCGATTGTGAATATACAGGCGACTATAAAAACAGCAACATGCTACTGTCTTGCAAATTGGGATGAAGCCCAAAAAATGTAAGAAGCGTACAGTCGACTGTCGACCAATTCACAGTAGACTGTAGAAACACATGCGACTGTAAATTGAACATCAGTCGACTGATGCAAAAAGCTCAAGAAGAGTTAATAGAAATGTTGACTTGAGCTATGCATCACAGTCGACTGTGGAAGGCTCGACAGGCGACTGGAATCACCCAGTCGACTGTAAAACCTTCATCAGGCGACTGTTGGAGAGCCAGAGACTCCAATTGAGTCTTTGGGCTAGATGAACCTATTGGGTTGAATTCTAAGATAATCCTAAGGCTCGCTAAGATGGTTAAATGCATATGCATGAGAGTATGACCATCTATCAAGGCATTACAATAATCATAGTCTCAAAAAGAGAAATGCAAGTAATTGAAATTACATGGATTACAAATTGCATCTCCTAGAGTCTAAGTATTCAAGATCATGATACCTTGATGCTCCCCATCATCTCCAAGCTTTGGCAATCCTTGATGAGCTTCCCTTCATCAATCTCCAAGCTTTGGCATTGCTCTTCTAGATGTCCATCCATCATCATGCTCCAATCTTTGGCTTCATTAGATGATCTTCATGACTTCATCCAAGCTCGAGCACACCATCACTCTTAGAGGGTTTTAAGATATCCCTTGTAATATCCTCCAAGCATTATGCTTTGTCTCATCAACATATAATCATTAAGATAAACTGAGACTAAAACATAAGAATAATTAGCACACTAACATAATGTATTGATCATTATCAAAACAACGTTAGTCTTGAAACCAAAAACTAACCAGAGGCAGAGGTAGCGACCTCCGGGGTAGAGGTGTGGACAGTCCCAGGGGTCTCTACGATGGTGGTGGGAGCACTGACAGAAGTGGGAACAGAAGTGCTTCCAGGTGGAGGTGGATGTGCAGGGTGCGCTGACTGGGCTGCCATGAGGGCAGTAATGTCAGGCTCATCCTCGTCAGAACTGATCACCCAGTCGTCGATGTCGACGACGACTGGTGCTCCAGGTGGCTCGAGGACATGGATAGGGAGAATGGAAAAAATGCGGGGAGTGATCCAGTCAAGCATGACTGGGGTGATATGGGTGAGGTTGGGGTGGGGCGGGTAGAGGTACTGCTCGCGGTGGGCACCGATGAGGTAAATCCAGTGACGCTCACTATGCGGCCTAATGATGGACATGTGGTTGAGCACATCCATCATCAAGCGTGTAGGCCTGGTGGGAGTCACTAGACATGCAGGGAGTGCGAGGCCGAGCGTCTGGGCGAAAATGGTGAAAAATCCACCGCATCAGATATCGGTGGTGGTGTGGACGGTCTGGAGAAGGCGATGACACAGCCAGGTGCTGCGTCAGAGAGTAAGAAAGGGTGGAGGGTACCGTCAGGGTTGAAGCGCACAAGTCGATTCATCTCCATAAGATGGAAAAGCTCAGGTAGGGAGAGTGTCCCAACCTCTGGCCTAGAAAAGAGAGTGGTGGTGAGGTGGCGCTGGGCGTAGCGGATACGTGGGTGGACGATACAAGAGGATTTCGTCCTACTCGGGTGATATCCTCGCAGACCTGTGATGCGATGCCAAAACTGTAAGGATCGCCTTACACTTGCAATACTAACAACAACACACTAGAGGGCGGTGAATAGTGTAATGGCAATAAAATTGTCCAATTAAAATTAAACTTGCAAATGCGGAATAATAAATGCAAGAGAAAATAATTGACACAATCAATCCAAACACAAACAGAATATTTTACACTGGTTCCCCAAAACTTGGGTACGTCCAGCCACACCAATATTCACTATATTCCCACAAAGAGAAGTGAATACAAATCTAATAAAGAGATACCTCACCAAGAGGATTTTGCCCTACACAAGGACCCAATCAACCCCACACAGGGTTCAAACTCCCACCTAGAGAATTACTAACTCCCACTCAAAGAATTAGGGTTAGCCCTACACTAGAACACCAAACTCCCACTAAGAGAGTTATTCCCACAAATAGAGTTATTCCCACAAATAGAGTTATTCCCACAAAGAGACTATCCTAATCACACAAAGAGATTAACTCCCACAAAGAGAGAAAGACTAATTCCAACAAAGAGAATTAGTGTTACAAGAATCACCAAGTAAAATAAATACTCTTATCTATGCCTTGAGATGCTTACTTATAGATGAATGCAAGTCATGGAAGAGAATCTCCAAGTGTTGAGATTGGCTTGAAAGCACTTGGATGATTTCCCTTGAGCTGGACTTCAATGCATGAAGAGGAATGAGAGCTCAAAGAGGGAAATGAGAGCGTTTGAGAGTGGCTTATAGATCTCTTATAATTTTCAATAGCATCAAGAAGTTCTCATGAAATCAGCCCTCTCCTATATATAGGAACCCTATACAAACCCTCAAAGCCCAAGGAAACAGCCAAAAGCGCAAGACTGTAACGACTAGAAACTGGGCGAAAACGACACCGACAGTCGACTGCAGATCAAAAGACAGTCGACTGATCAACGGCTAGAAAATATCCAACGGCTATAATTTGAGCCAGGACAGTCGACTGATGAAGTCGATACAGTCGACTGTGAACAGGACAGACGCCTGTAAAACCTTCAGCAAGCGAGTACTGCGGGGGATGGAATAAACAGAGAGCTGCACTCTTTCTCCAGATAAGCGTACAGGCGACTGATGTCAATAAAACAGTCGACTGTAAAATAGTCAGGCGACTGTAAAACCTTCATTAGCGTTTGCTGCAGGAGATGGAGAAAAACAGAGCAAAGCAGTAAATGCACTTACGCTACTCAGACGACTGTTGACCAATTCACATGCGACTGTAAATATACAGGCGAATGTAAACTGAGCATCAGTGGACTGTTGCGAAAAGCTCAAGTAGAGT
The DNA here is from genome assembly GCA_030789695.1 of Scilla litardierei. Classification (NCBI taxonomy): domain Eukaryota; kingdom Viridiplantae; phylum Streptophyta; class Magnoliopsida; order Asparagales; family Asparagaceae; genus Scilla; species Scilla litardierei. The sequence continues at coordinate 7,326,772 of CM061137.1, read as the reverse complement.
CAATAGAAATGTTGACTTGAGCAGTGCATATCAGTTAATTGTAGAAGGATCGAAGGCGACTGGAAATCACCCAGTCGACTGTAAATCCTTCAGCAGGCGACTGATGGAAAGCCAGAGACTCCAAATGAGTCTTTGGACAAGATGAACCTATTAGGTTGGATTCAATGATGATCCTAAGACTCACTAAGATGGATAAATGCATATGCATGAATGAGTAGACCATCTATCAAGGCATTACATTAACATAGACTCAAATGAGAGAGAAAGCAATAAAAGAAATATTACATGGATACATTGCTTTCCTTAGAGTCTATGTCTTCAATCTTGATGCCTTGATGCTCTCCATCATCTCCAAGCTTTGGCATCCCTTGAGTCTAAGCTTTGGCCCTTCTCCACTTGATGTCCATCCTTGCACCAAGTGTTTAGTCTCCAAGAAAGATATTCTTGACATGAAACTATGAGCCTAAAACAAGAGAGTCATTAGCAAAAACATAATGTTGTGATCATCATCAAAATAAGATTGGTATGAAACACCAATACTCAACAATCTCCCCCCTTTTGATGATGATACACATTATTTAAAACACAAAGAAATAAAGCACAATGCTAATGAGCTCCCCCTACTTATATGCACCAATTATATAATGAGATACACAATAGTAAATACTCATTACACCAAATCAAGTCATGGTGACATATAATAAACATGGATTATATAAACCAATTGCAATAGACATTATCATGCAAACATGAATGGTTTATGCAATCCCATATATCTCTCCCCATAGATATATCTCTCCCCAAATGCATATGTATGAAATACAAGAGTTATATTTACATAATGCATATATCTCTCCCCCTTGACATCGTCAAAAAGGTGGACATCAAAAATATTCCACTTTGTCATCTTAACCAAAGATGTGACAATATGCAAGAAATAAGGAGATGTATGATGCCAAATTGAAAAATTTAGTGGGTATCAATCACTATCCCATGCTCCACCTAGATCATAGAAATGGTCACATATCGACTTCTAGGATCTAATACCAATTGTAAAGTAGAAGATAAACAATCTCTAACAATTGAGGTAATATCAATTGTAGACAATGAATCTTGGAAAAATAACCCCCTTTACCAATTGATATACAAATATTGGAGCCATGGGCCTAAAGTGTATCAAAGCAATAGATATGGAAAAATCAAGCTTCAATGATACACAATGATATTGCCAAAAAGAGATATGACATGAAACATGTTGGCAATATCAATGGGTTAAGATTAAGACCAAAATAACCAAATGTAAAAAATGAACTTTATCAAAAACCCAAAATGAGAGTTAAAATATGTTTTAACGATATTTTAAACATATTAGATATTATAAACTCCCCCATTGACATACATATGGATCAACAAATGCATGTATGCCAATGTCTTCCCAAGGTCCCCATTTTCATAAAAAAATAAATTTGAAAACATTTTCAAAATCATGAAACACACACAAACATTGGGTATGCTAAAAAATAAATATTTAAGCACAATACCCATGCAATATGCATATGTGTGAGGAACCTAAACATTAGGGAACCAAACCCAAGAGGAGTTTGATTTCCTAATGTAATCACATGAGGTGATCACATTCCTAACTAGAGAGTTGATGTAACTATCCCTCTCTTGCACACTAACCTTAGTGAAAATCCATAAACTCAAGGATTTCCTAGGCAAGGGTTTTGCCTTTGCAAGAGGGATGGATGTGGCATGCTTAGGTGTAGAAACGAATTTCTTGGCATGCAAAGAATGAGGATTTTGCTTCTTAGCAAAAAATGAAGAGTTTTCATTCTTCCTCATTACCTCGTAATCTACATGCTTCTTGTTGATGGTATTGTTGTACAAGAAAGCATGATGATTCTTCTTAGGTGATTTAGCAATAGTTCTTGTATTAGCACCATAAGAGGAATTAGAGGTGGGTTTGGGTACCACATTTTGAATATACCCCAAACCTCCTCTATGATTTGCCGGATGTTCTTTTTCAAGCAAATCGTGGAGTGAATCCCTAGAATACACAAAGCTTTTGAGCTTACGGGATTCCTCTTCACATTTCAACGTAAATTGTTGAATGTGAGTTTCTAAGCTAAGGTTTTAAGCAACAATATTATCATTAGTCAAGCTCAATCCCTTAACTTGAGAGAGAAGTGTGTCTCTCTTACCAGTGTCACAATCATGCATTTCATCATGAATTACACTAGCAATTTCTAGTTCATGCAATCTACTCTCAGCAAACTTATATTTTGCTTTTAATTTATTGTAAGAGTTGATGCACTTACTAGCATTTTCAGAAACCATACCGAAATGATATTCATGCTACTCGTATGAGATTTTCTTCTCAATCTCATCATCGTCTTCTTCCTTGCTAGGGCTTGATGAAGACTTCTCCCCGATAGCCATGAGACGTGATTCCTCATAGGAGTTGAGCCATGCTTCCAACTCATCTTTATTTGAGCCAGATGGTATTGGTGTAGGAACATCAATAGCTACAAAGCACCCGTGGGCATCCTCCTTTGTATCCTCTTCTTCATTACTTGATGTATCCTCACTTGAATCATCAAATGTCCCGAGAAGTCCCTTCTTGTGATTTTTGGACTTGGACTTCCCTTTCCAATGCTTCTTCCATTTACCCTTGTAAGTTTCTTTGTTGGGTTTTGAAAGGTCATTCGGTAGACAAGTGACCTTTTCCACTGCAAGTGTAACAAGTAAGAACCTTGTTAGAATTTGAGGCAAACTTTAACAAAGACTTACCTTGCTTGCATTTAAGGAATGCCTTGAATTGATCGGCAAGATCCTCAATTTCTTCTCCACTCGCCTCTTCTTGCTCATCTTCTTCACTAGGAGCTTCTCGATGGAATTTCTTCCTCCATTTGATTGGCTCTTCCTTGGCATGGAATGCAACCCCCTTGTGCTTCTCCGGCTTCTCGGGCTTTGATGGTTGAATCTTCTTCTTGTGTTGAAGCTTCACTTCATACGCCTGAGATTACCATCGCACTCCTCAACGGTGTATTCGGACGTGTCATATGACTCCAAAATTCCGTTGGCCTTTGACTCCCAATGAGGTGTGAGAGAGTCAAGGATCTTCTCTGCACGATCCTCTTGGGAAATCATCTTCCCAAGTCCCTCCAAAGTGTTCACGATATCAGTGAACCTTGTGAACATCTCTGAAATACTTTCTCCTTCCTGCATCTTAAACATTTCATATTTAGATCTAAACACGGTTTGTTTAGATTTCTTTACCTTTGTTGTTCCTCCATGACATATCTCCAAAGTATGCCAAATTTCGTTGGCCGTTTTACACATGGAGATGCGGTTGAACTTATTGGCTGAGAGGGCGCAATGGAATGCATTCATAGCCCTCGCATTGAACTTGATCGAGTCCTTCTCCACCTTTGTCCTTGAAGCCGCAGGTGTAGAGGGCTTCTCAAATGGCACCTCCGTGATGTCTCATAGGTCTTGACCCTCCATGTAGATCATCATCCTGATCTTCCAACTTGGGTAGTTGGTTCAGTTGAAGAGCGGGGGTCGAACGGTTGAATGACCTTCTTCATGAGACACAGATGAGGCGTTGAATGCCATCGTTGTAGTATGCTATAATCTCGCTCTGATGCCAATTGTAAGGATCACCTTACCCTTGCAATACTAACAACAACATACTAGAGGGGGTGAATAGTGTAATGTCAATAAAATTGTCCAATTAAAATTAAACTTGCAAATGTGGAATAATAAATGTAAGAGGAAATAATTGACACAATCAATCCAAATGCAAACACAAGATTTTACTTTGGTTCTCCAAAACTTAGGTACGTCCAGCTACACCAATATTCACTATATTTCCACAAAGAGAAGTGAATACAAATCTCACAAAGAGATACCTCACCAAGAGGATTTTGCCCTACACAAGGACCCAACCAACCATACACAGGGGTCAAACTCCCACCTAGAGAATTAGGGTTAGCCCTACACTAGGACACCAAACTCCCACTAAGAGAGTTACTCCCACAAAGAGAGTTATTCCCACAAAGAGAATATCCTAATCACACAAAGAGATAAACTCCCACAAAGAGAGAAATACTAATTCCCACAAAGAGAATTAGTGTTACAAGAATCACCAAGTAAAATAAATACTCTTACCTATGCCTTGAGATGCTTACTCATAGATGAATACAAGACATGGAAGAGGATCTCCAAGTGTTGAGATTGGCTTGAAAGCACTTGGATGATTTTCCTTGAGCTGGACTTCAATGCATGAAGAGGAATGAGAGCTCAAAGAGGAAAATGAGAGAGTTTGAGAGTGGCTTATAGATCTCTTATGATTTTCAATAGCATCAAGAAGTTCTCATGAAATCATCCCTCTCCTATATATAGGAACCATATACAAACCCTCAAAGCCCAAGGAAACAACCAAAAGCGCAAGACTGTAACGACTAGAAACTGGGCGAAAACGACACCGACAGTCGAATGCAGATCAAAAGACAGTCGACTGATCAACGGCTAGAAAATATCCAACGGCTATAATCTGAGCCAGGACAGTCGACTGATGAAGTCGATACAGTCGACTGTGAACAGGACAGACGCCTGTAAAACCTTCAGCAGGCGATTGTTGCAGGGGATGGAATAAACAGAGAGCTGCACTCTTTCTCCAGATAAGCGTACGGGCGACTGATGTCAATAAAACAGTCGACTGTAAAATAGTCAGCCGACTGTAAAACCTTCATTAGCGTTTGCTGCAGGAGATGGAGAAAAATAGAGCGAAGCAGTAAATGCACTTACGCTACTCAGACGACTGTTGACCAATTCACATGCGACTGTAAATATACAGGCGAATGTAAACTGAGCATCAGTCGACTGTTGCGAAAAGCTCAAGTAGAGTCAATAGAAATGTTGACTTGAGCAGTACATATCAGTTGACTATAGAAGGATTGACAGTCGACTGGAAATCACCCAGTCGACTGTAAATCCTTCAGCAGGCGACTGATGAAAAGCCCGAGACTCCAAATGAGTCTTTGGACAAGATGAACCTATTAGGTTGGATTCAATAATAATTCTAAGGCTCACTAAGATGGCTAAATGCATATGCATGAATGAGTAGACCATCTATCAAGGCATTACATTAACCTAGACTCAAATGAGAGAGAAAGCAATAAAGGAAATATTACATGGATTACATTGCTTTCCTTAGAGTCTATGTCTTCAATTTTGATGCCTTGATGCTCTCCATCATCTCCAAGCTTTGGCACCCCTTAAGTCCAAGCTTTGGCCCTTCTCCACTTGATGTCCATCCTTGCACCAAGTATTTAGTCTCCAAGAAAGATATTCTTGACATGAAACTATGAGAATAAAGAAGAGAGTCATTAGCAACAACATAATGTTGTGATCATCATCAAAATAAGATTGGTATGAAACACCAATACTCAACAAAAACAGCTGGGCATCGAACGTGGTGGGCTCGAAGTCTGGGGAGACAGCGAGTGTGCGGTCGGGGATGGCGGGAAAGTGGAAGTGGTCGCAGATCATGGCGTACGTGATCACTACGTCGTGGTCAAGCAACCGGAAGCTAATGCCATCACCCACAGGGGTGACGACATTAGAGCTCAATACCTCTAGTGTGAGGCATGTGTAGGTGCTGGCGTGGATGGTGAGGAGGTGGTCAAAACAAATGAAGAGGTAAAGCCTGTGGATGCCCTGCAGGAGTCCCATGCACTGGAGTGTGGGGATGTGAGCGAAGCGGGTGGGAACGATCGTGCGGTGGGACATGGCCATGAAACGCTCGTGGTGAGCATCGGCACTGAAGACGATGTCGTACGTCCTCAAGGTAGGTGGTGGCGGAACATGACGGTGTGGAGGAGCGGTGGTGGGGATGGGAGGAGAGGTAGTATGAGTGGTGTGTGGGGGCATCGATGGCTAGAGGCACGGGTGTGGTGGAATGTGACGAGTCAAACGAGGATGAAGAATGTAGTGCGGTTAAGGGGCTAGCATAAATGTGCTCTCGTTAGTTGAAGCTTTGTATGTACTGCGGTAAGACCAAAGGATGCCGGATAGCTCGTCAGGCCAAGATCTAGGGGCGTTATCGGCCTTCTTCTTCAAGGGCATAAGGATGCATTTGTTCACTACCCGGCTATGCCATTGTACTATGGGTGCGCCACGGAGGCGAAGTGAAGGTTGATGCCCCAATCTGAGCATAATTCTCTGAAGTCCACGAAGTCGAACTGCGTCCTATTGTCCGTCATAATGGAGTGGGGTATCCCGAACCGGCATATGATAGACTTCCAGATGAAGTTCTTCATGTCCTTTGAGGTAATGCGTGCTAGGGGCTCTGCATCGATCCACTTGGTGAAGTAGTCACATCGACAACTAGGAACTTCCTTCCTCCGGTTGCCATTGGGAATGGTCCGAGGATGTTGAGGCACCACTTCGAAAATGGGACTTAGTTGAGAATTGAAACCAGGTCGGCAGGAGGAGCCTTTGTATGCTTGAAGAATTTCTTGCATTCCTCGCACCGCTTGACGAAGTCGATTGTATCCTTCAGCATGGTTGGCCAATAGTAGCCCTGACGGACTGCCTTATGTTCCAGGGTGCGGCCACCATGATGATTCCTGCAGAATCCTTCATGTATTTCGCGGATGACTTCCTCGGCTCTTCTCGTCCCAAGGCACTTTAAGTAGGGTAATACGTCGTTCTTCGCACAGCGCTTTCGGTAGAGAACGTCGCCGAAGATTACAGACGACAAAGCCCGTTTCTCGGTCTTCTGTGCCTCCAGCCTATCTTCTGATAGGGCTTCGGTCTTCAGGTAGGCGATGATCGGGCTCATCTACGATCGCTCTTGGTCGATGTACATCAGTTCACCCTCCTCAATGCTGGGTGTCAGTAAGTTCTCAATGTAGATGGCTTTCCCAATCTCTGCCAGAGAAGACGAAACTAGCGAGGGCATCGGCTCAGAGGTTGTTCGACCTTGGTAGATGTTGGACAACCGCTTTCCTGAATTTTAGGAGTTTGTCTCGGGCGCACTTCAGGTACTGCTTCATCAGTTCCTCCCTTTCCTCGAAGCTTCCTTCAATTTGCTAAATGACCAGCCTTGAATCGCTAATCAATAGCACATTTGTCGCTCCAAGCGCCCGGTAGAGCTTTAGGCCATTGAGGGTGGCCTCGTACTCCGACACATTGTTGGTTGCTGAAAAGTTGAAGCTGAGGGCGTACTCCAACAGGATCCCCTCTGGAGTCTCTATTACAATACCAGCTCCGCTCCCTGACGCTGTGGCCGATCCATCGACATGGACAACCCATTGCTCACTATTGGTTTGGATTGATGGAGAGGGAGGACTTTCGCAGGCAAACCGTTACGGTTCCACATCCAGGCGACCGTTGGGAGAAGCTTCACTATTCTCTTCTATAATGCACTTTGCCACGAAGTCTGCTAGTGATTGACCCTTGATCGCTGCCCTTGGTTTGTAGATGATGTCGACCTCGCTGAGCTTGACACTCCAATTCAGCATTCAGCCTTATCTTTCCAGCCTCCTCAAATTCTTTTTAAGTGGCGAGTTGGTGTAGACGACAATGGTGTGTGCCTGGAAGTAGGGTCGAAGCTTTCTTGCGGTCAGAATCAGGTAGTAGGCGATCTTTTCGATGGGGTTATAGCCGGTCTCTGCATTTCAGAGCACCCGACTGGCATAGTAGACCGGCCTCTAGATGCCCCCGTCCTCCTTCACTAGGACCGAGCTTACAGCTTCCTCGGTAGTGGCGAGGTAGAGGCCGAGCTGATCTCCTTCTTCAGGCTTTGTGAGCAGCGACAGGCTTTGTAGGTAGGCCCTCAGGTCGTCGAAAGCTCTTATGCAGGAGTCGTCCCACTCCACCGCCTTCCTTGTGCCCGTCCTTGCGCCCTTCCTCTCAGCGAAGGTTTTTCAAAGAATCTTGAAGAATGGGAGAGACCTATCCGTAGGCTTCGACAGGAATCTTTTCAGGGCGGCGATCCATCCATTCAGCCTCTGTAGGTCCCGGATCGTCCTTGGCTCCGTCATGTTGGTAAGGGTGGCAATCTTGTCGGGGTTGGCCTTAATTCCCCTCTTGGTGATCATGAAGCCGAGAAACTTCCCAGACTCGACGCCGAATATGCACTTGGCTGGGTTGAGCCGCAGGTTGTAGTGTCGCACCTTTTGGAATGTCTCCTCCAGATCGGCGAGATGATTTTTCGACGTTCTTTACTTTCACCAACATGTCGTCGATGTAGACCTCTAGATTCATACCAACATGTGGATGGAAGATTTTGTCGACCATCCGTTGGTAGGTCGCTCCGGCGTTCTTGAGTCCGAATGACATTTTGGTGTAGCAAAATGTCCCCCGGTCTGTGATGAACGATGTCTTCTACTTATCATGGGTCGCCATCTGTATTTGGTTGTAGCCTGAAAAGGCATCCATGAAAGTTAGAAGTTCATACCCTGAGGCATTGTCTACCAGGTGGTCGATCCTTGGCAGCGGAAAGCTATCCTTTGGGCAGACTTTGTTGAGGTCGGTGAAGTCCACACACATTTGCCATTTGCCGATGGGCTTCTTCACCATCACCACTTTGGCGAACCAGTCGGGATAGCTCACCTCTCTAATGAACCCGGCTTCAAGGAGCCGCTCCACCTCTTCCCCCGCTGCCCGCACTTTCTCTCCCCCAGCGCTCTGTTTCTTCTGCTACATAGGTTGAGCTTCAGGGTCGACGTGCAGCTCATGGGCGATCACCGCCTTGTCGACTCTAGGTTTGTCTGAGGGTGACCATGCGAAGATATCAGCATTCGCCTTGAGGAGGTCGATCAGCCCCACCTTCAGCTCTGCGGTTAACTTCGTGCCAATCGACACAGTTCTGTCCTCTTCCTCCGTCAGTAGCACCTCCTCTACGCCCTTCACCGGAGTTGGTCGTTGATGAGCAAAGTCCTCCCGGCCGTCAAGGATTTCGATCGACAGGACTTGCTCAGACTGCTTGTGCTTGGTGGAGCCGACGTAGCAGCTTCGCGAGAGCCTCTGGCTTCCTCGCACTTGTCCAACCACATACAGAGTCTGGAACTTTATCATTTGATGCATCAGCCAAGGGAGAACTTCGATGGTGGTCATGTAAGGCCGTCCACTGATGCCATTGTACGATGAGGGGACGATGACGATGACGAACTACGTCATTCGCGTGACAATCCTTGGCCTCTTCCCCAGGGTGACGGGCAGCTTGATCGTTTCGACAATGGGCACCGAATGGCCAATGAAGCCGACAATCGGGCCCAAACATGGTTTCAGGTCCCCCTCGCCCAATCCAATGTTCTGGATCGTTGACAAAAACAGTATGCCGCACGAGCTGCCGGTGTCAACTAAGAGTCTGCTCACGATTGCCGGCCCAATGAGTGCTTCGACGATTATGGCGTCATCATGTGGCAGCTCGATCCCTTCCTGGTCGTCGTCAAAGAAGGAGATGGGGGGTAGAGCTACCCTTCTTCACTTCGCCCATGCGCCAGCGCCCGCCATCATGACCTGGCGCGCATAACTCTTTCTTTGTGACGTAGAGGTTCCGTCCGAGGCCGGCCCACCGCATATCACATTTATGCACATGACTGGATCAGTGATAGGATGGGCGGCTTGTTCGACGTTCTGGGCCTGGGTCGGCCAGAGAGGTTCCGCAGGAGTTTGCCATTCTCGCCTTTGGCCTCCTTGTTCGAAGAACCTATGAAGATGGCCGCACTGTATTAGCCATTCTATGTCCTTCTTCAGAACGTAGCACTCATCGGTGTTGTGGCTGTGGTCGCGATGGTACCAACAGAACTTTTGAGCATTGCACGTGTTCAGCTTTGTCCTCATCTCTGTGGGCGGATCTCTGAGTAGCCCGCCCGTCTTGGCCGCTGCCATCACTTCAGCTAGGGGCATTGAGCCTTATATAATGCGCCTACTCCAGTGCTCTTTCAGGTCCGTTCCTCGGAGCGGGGTTCCTTGGAGCGAGGAATCGCCTCAGAGGTCCGGGGCGATCCTACCCTTGGAGGCCTCCCTGGTCGCACCCTGGGGGGCGATCTTGATCTTGCCCTCGGGGCAGTCATCCTGCCTTGGCCTAGGTAGAGGCCTAGGTTCAGCTCTGGGACGCTCGGTTGGGGTGACTACCTTCTTCTCCCCCAACGACTCCTTACTGAGCATGAACTTGTCCGCTCTGGAGAAGGCATCGTCGAGGTCCATCGAAGGGTCGTGGAGCAAGGATTTGTGTAGACCGCGATTAGTGAGCCCCTTCTTGAAGGCTGCCATGGCGAGCTCATCTTCGCAGCTCCTCACGCTAAGACGCTCCTCATTGAAGCGCCGCTGGAACCTCCAGAGGGTCTCCCCTTTCTCCTGGACCACCGTGAACAGATAGTCAGGGGCCTTCTTCTTTCTTCGCCCCGCTTGAAATTGTAGACGAAACTTGTGGGACAGATCGCCAAAGGAGTCAATTGATCTGTCGGGCAAGTCGTTGTACCATTCCATGGCAGACTTCTTCAGATTCGTCTGGAAGGCACAGCAGAGGAGCTCATCATCCGCTCCTTGGATCTCCATTACCCCCTGTAGCGCTGCACGTGTTCGAGTGGATCGCCCGAACCATCGTACAATTCAAGCTGGGGTAGCTTGAACCTACACAGTATTGGGGTTAAGATCACCCTCCGGGTCAGCGGGTTGGCTTCTTCGGGATGTTGGGGAGGTGCGGGCGACCTTCGTGCAGCGTCCCGACCACCTTGGAGCTCTTGCATGTAGTTGGAACCCCCGGATGAGCCACCTCAGCACTCAGGAGAGTCCCTTCTATGTGCCCTGGAGATCGGGTTTTACTCGCGACTCTGTCCCCGCCGTTCATTGCACCTAGGAGAGATGCGCTCAGTCTGAGGGGGGCTTCTGCCTTGATGGGGGCATACTTCGCGCCTAGGGCTTGGCGGTCTCCTACGATAGTGACTCTCTACAGCCTGATCTTGCAGGATGCTATACCGCACTATCTCGCTCGATGCATATGGGATTTCCATGCTCCCCTGCTGGATCCTCTCCCTCGCAGTGGCGATGTAACGTCGATGTCGGACAGCTGCTTCTTCATCAAGTGGTCTTTGTATTGCGGACTCCTCCTCGTCAAACCATCTCTGCCTAGCGGCCGCCTCTTCATCGAAGCACCTCCTTCGAGCGGCTAACTCCTCTTCATTGAAGCGCCTCCTTCGAGCGGCCGTTTCATCATCGAATTCGGGGAGGAGGTTCCGCTTCACATTGAGAGGTCTGGAGAGGCCTGATGTTGGAGGCCGTCTCGCAGATTTTGCCGCAGCCATGTCCTTCATTACTTTGGTGAAGATCTCAAAGCTTTGATGGACGCCACAGGCTGCAGCCTCGATGGTAGCGTCTGGCCCCTCAAGGGGCGCATCTCTCTGGGGGGACCTCCTAGGAGAGGCGGCCTCCTTGAGCATTGGCTGTTTATCGTTACCATGACTGCGGTGACTTTGAGTGGGGTCTGCCATGGATGTAACACTTCTTCCTATAGACTGTGTCAAATGTTGCGGGGTAAAATCCGCTAACCGTGAATTTGTATTAAAATGGGAATCACGGTTACAATGATTACAAGTGTTTGGGGGTGTAGACGAGGCTAATCACGCATTCGAGAGCACTTTGAGGAGGAAGATCTCAAGGTCGCCCTACGTTTGGTGAAGGTCGCTCATCGGTTGATGAAGGTCGCCGCGGGTCACTTCGACCGCTGGTGGCTGTGGCGAGCTTCCTGCAAGAAGAACAACTTGTCAGAAAGGCTCGATTGGCTGTCAATCGCGAGCCTCTCCGATGCTTAAGTCAGTTGATGACTATTTAGAGAATGTCAGACTCACTGGGCGACCTCAAAGGCAGATCGGCCATCGCGTGGCGGACTTGTGTGGAAGGCCTGAATATATGGAGGATAATTCGACCTTGAATGTGAATAGATGTGTTAGGGTTTCTTACTGCTTAGCCAACCCTTTTGTCGACGGTGGAGACTGGAGAGGAGGTATTTATAGGCTGTTGGAGTCGGTTGCTTTAGCTGAGCTAGCGGTGTCAGGGTGTCAGAAGGGTTGTTGGAGTTGGTTGCTTTAGCTGAGCTGGCGGTGTCAGGGTGTCAGAAGGTCGGCCGATGATGTCAGAGCCGAAACTGTCAGGCACGCAATTTTTAGGCTGTCAGGCGGCAAAACCGTCAGGCGGCGAAACTGTCAGTGATATTTATGGCAGGTCGCCTCCATCCTGAAGTCTCAAGTCCTTCCTTGGGCGCGCTTTTTCTGGGTGGAGAGTTAGGCGAGCTACCTTTGGGGCGAGATGGCGTAGATCGTGTGCGATCAGCCGGATGGCTCTTCTCTTTGATTCGGTTGACAAGTTTGCCGCTCTACAGGCGCGTGCTGCTCTGTGCCTCGGTGAGCTTATCTAAACCTCGGCGAGCTTCTTCTCGGAGCTAACTCTCATTAAGGAGATTCGGCGGGCTATTTACTTGGGATTTGATCATACGGGCCTTGATCGACTGGGCCGATCTTAAGGTCGTAACAATATCTATTTGAAAGATTGTATCTCATCCATGTATAAAGTCTCGCATCCCCTATAAATAAAGACATGACGCTTCATAACATTCATGTCATTCTCCATTGAAATTTTCTTTAATTTGATATGGTTTGTATCTCCAAGCAATTTATTTATTTGTTTGTTTATTAGTTTTTTTTTGTTTCTGGCAATCGCGGTCTATATCGGTTGGCCTTTGTGAAGGGAAGTTCTAAGCATCACATTTTGTCATTTCACTTGATTTTTTAAACTTCATTCATGCGACTGTAAGTTTGAATATCTCATCCTCTTCCTCTGTAGTAGCCAACAAAATTTATAAATTTTAAATTTTGAAAGCATAGATGCAAGTGTTGCCATGTTTTTGTCACTATTACAAGTTAAATGTGAAACAAATTATACTTCTTATTTACATGCCACGAAAATAAGTAAAGTTTTATCATGATCTGTGTGACTAATCAGTTAACATTAGTTATTGAACAACAACTTGTTATTGGGAGAGTTACTACGTTCATTTGCACTTGTCATTTGTATTTTGATTTTTGAAAAAAAAGAGTATCAATTCGAGTCAATTGGCTTAGTGGCATTTGCACTCCCTCCATTGTGAGATGTGGATGGTTCAATTCCAGCTTTCCGATGTTTATCATTTGCCCATTTTTATCATCCTTGTCAACTACATTACCTAATTTCTGATAGTTTATTATACAAAACATGGATATCTTTGAATTGGTTTGCTGATTAGGACAAAAATGCTGACTAAAAGAGAGCTGATATTCAATCTTGAAAATCAATTTGTCGTTTAAGTGTTATGAAACTTTTTCGGTGGGAAAGCCTTAAAATCTATTACCGAGTCGGTGTGTTTGTTTGAATGAATTTATTGTTGGATCGTTAATCCAACGTTGGGCTTATATGCAAAATAATTATGTAATGCGGGCTGTCAAAGAAAGTTAAGCCCAACAAAGTGATCTAATTAGTTAAGTGGGCTTTAATGTATCGTTTATGATGTGTGCCTATAATGTGTAGAGACCATGTGCTTTCTGGTTTAATGCTGGGCTAAACCCGAAACCCAATAGACATTAGGTTTTGCATATATATACGTGGTCATGGTCCCCAGATCGCACGAACGAAGAGCCGTCTTTTCTACATCCTGTCGATCTGTGTAGACCTGTAAGGGCAACCACGCAGAAATACATTATAGGCATGAGAATCTAGTCAACTATTAAGAAGAATACACAAAAATACATCAACTTCCCAAACACGGAAGAAATGTTTTACGGTCACAACCAATTAGAGCTCGCCAACTCACACGTTTCCCCACATGATGGTGCGGTCCACTGCGTTCTGGCCGTGAGGATCATCGGGACTAATCCTGCGGAGCCGCTGCTGCTGGGACTGCTGCAGTCCATGGTGCCCGACACGCACCGCTCCTTCAAACTGCAGCTGATCCATTAACCCACGCGGACCCGCCCCGCCCACGCCCAAGAAATCCACGGTCATCGTCGCGTCGCCGTTACTGCCGCCACTGCCGTTGTGTGGGCCCGCCATCTGCTGATGCCGATGGCCCTGCGTGCTTCCGCTGGCTGCGGCCCCCATCTGGGCGGCCTTCTGCAGCAGTGCGGTGGCAGACATGTGGGCCCCGGGCGCGGCCGCGACGGCGCCGGGGAGGTAGAACAGGGAGGGGGCGGGGATGGTCGTCGCGGGGCCCACCAACCCGGCGGTGGGCGAGATGCCGGGCTTGTGCCCGAAGCCGAATGGATATCCGTGGCGGTGGTTGAAGAGGTGATCGTCGGGGATGGAGGCGGAGGCGGGGCCCACCGCGGAGGCGGCGGCGGCCGGGCCCGACGGCGTAGGGATCATGAGCTCGGGGAGGGCGGGGATGTTGAGGGGCGGATTGCTGCTGTTGTTATTCATGGAGGAGGATTTGTTGTTCTCGTCGTCGGCGAGGGCGTCGCAAAATGCCCGGTGGGTGATGAAGCTGTCCCTCCTGTTGCATTACTTGAGGGGCGTTATCTTATATGCATGACTATTCTACTACGGTGATTCGGTGAAGATGTCATATATGACACATTTGTCACCGTCATACTTTTTGTGGGTACCATATGAGACTCCACCTCACACCACTTGTTCAAAGTCCATCCAAAATTGACCCACAAATACACATCCCACCCAAAAATAATTACCCCAACTTCACACCTATCAAAAAATCCCAAAAAACTCTCGAAGATGTACGAGAATAATGGAAAACATGTAGCATATGTGGCTGCTTAGCCAGGTATCCGATCTCGAGAAGTGCAATTTTTTCACAATTTTTTTTATTTCGAAGGATCTGCACCGTTTATTTTAATCGTCATATTCAAAAAAACACAAAGCACGGAAGATCGGATGAACCCAAGGCTATTTGATTGATGTGTTAAAGCATGAATATCAAAATGGAGTGAGAGGGGAGGGGACCTGGAGAAAACGGAGCCACAGTCGCACTTGTACTCTCGCGTGCCGCAGGTCTTGGAGTGGGCCTTGCAGTCCGACCGGACGGCGTACTTCTTGGAGCACCGGTCGCACCCCCACCTCTTCTCCCCGTGCTTCCTGCAGAAGTGCTTCTTGATCCCCGTCAGGTCGCCCAGCGCCCGGGCCGGGTCGTGGTGCACGCAGCCCGGCTCCGGGCAGACGTACACCCTCCTCCTCGCCTCCGCCGCCGTCCTCCGCCGCAGCTTCCACGGCAGGTTGTGGCCCCGCCGGTGCAGCTGCAGGTTCTGGTCCCGCTGGAACCCCTTGCTGCAGACCTCGCACACGAACCTGTTCGTCGCCACCAGCGTCGCCGGTGAGAGGGCGATCACTTCCGCCGTCGGATCTGCAAAAATTTAATTACCTACTTGTTCAAAATCAACTAAAAGTAAACTTAAATTAGCTTTCAATTATTATTTTTGTGATGTTGTGTAACCAATAATTGACTCCCCAACCACCCAAAAAAAAAAACCAAATCATGCATCCTTTCAACGTAAACATCAACATAATAAATTCCAGTAATTAATCGATTAAAAGAAGGAAAAATCAGAAATCTCGTATAATCGACGAGCTAGCTTGTTACCCGGAGTTCCGGGAAGGTTGCGCTTCCTCTTGACAGGGGGCGGCGGCGGCGGCTGAGATGTTTCCGGCGGCGGGCCATGAAGCTGCTGTTGCACCTCTTCACCACCGCCGCCGCCGCCGCCGCCGCCGCCGCCGCCATATGTGTTGTTGTCAGAGGAGAAGCTCTCTCTATCTCCTGTTATATTTGACATTTAGTTCTTTGATCTTTTACCCTTTTCTTGTGTAGTTAATATTAGTGTAAGTGTAGCTAGTGCTACACCTCTCTCTCTCTCTCTCTCTCTCTCTCTCTCTCTCTCTTCTTGCGTGTTTTCTTCTTCTCCCTTTTCCTTGTCTGGTGGAGATTTTGGAGAAAGAGGGGAAGGCTTTGGGGTGGAGGTGTGGGCTCTTTTATGGGAGGAGGGGAGGGCATTCATGAAATTAAGATGCATAAATGATTGTTTAATATAATATATAATATTTGTGGCACCATAATTTTAAATGACTTTTTTAAAACAAATTGCACATCTTTCATTGATTACTTTATGTTACGACCTTAAGGTCGGCCATGAAATTAAGGCCAGTATGTACCGGAGGTCCAAGCAAACACCTTACTGACCCACTTGACGGGACACTAGCCGAGCTGAAGATCGCCTCCGTGGTCAACCACAGAAGCTCGCCCGACCGACCGTCAAGCTCGTCGTGCCGATGATAAGCTCGCTTACCCTCCAACAAGAAGTATCGTCCGAAGGAGCCGAGCTTAATCGCCGACCTGTAGCTCGTCCCCGAGGGCGGCCAGGCATAAATATCTCTGACGGGGTGACGTAGGCTCACCTACCCTCCATTAATGCCAGAGGTTAAGGGCAAGAACTGATGACCGCCACTCGCGGCTCATTAATGCACCTGGCACCGTCTGACACCATTAATGCGGTAAATATCTCTGACACAGCTCTCCGGGAAGAACTTCCCCGATGAATCAACACCCTGAGGGGTCGGCCGCGGTCATTCAAGATGCAGCCCTTGGCATCTACAAAAGCTTTCAGAGCTTCACAAGTGTTACGAGGTGGAACTCGCGTACAATGAATTTGTATTGTGGAGAACCAAGGACACGGTGGTTATGTTGAGAAGAGGGTTTAGGTGGGCTGTTTAACAAGTGATTAGTGGGGTGAAGAGGTTGGACTTGCCGCCGGGGGTGGCCACGGAGTCGAATCTCACCGGACGCGGCGGAGGAAGGTTGGATGGCAGGAGGCTGAAGTTGATGTCGACCAAGGGACGAGCTTTCCTGCAGCACGAGCAACTCGTCAGAAGGGCAGGGTTGGGGTCCAACCCTTAGCCCCTCCGATGCCTAAGTCAGTAACAGGACTTAAAACGGGGGCTAGACACGCCGGTCGGACTAACGGTGTGTCGACCGTATGTGGCGAGCTATAGGTGGGAGAACAAAGATATGTACGACCTTTGCTCTCGTGTGTGAATGATAGATTGAGAGAGAATTTGCCAACCCCCTCACCGTAAGAGGAGAGGGGATATTTATACCTGACGGGAGATGACTAGGCGGGGCTGACCTGGCATGCTGACTAGACGTGCTGAGCTGGCTCGGTTGTCAGCGGAAGCTTCTGACAAGGACGTCAGGAATAGGAGTGCCTGACCTGCTTTTGTCAGACGGCGCAACGGCCAGGGGCCCTTTTGTTGGGATGTCAGGGCCGAAAGCATTAACTGTCAGTCGGCTCAACCGCCAGTGGGTGCTTTGTCAGACGGTCGGGTGGCGTATGTGTCAGTTGTGTCCTTATCCTAGGTTGTTTGTCGTTGGCGATGAACTGAAGGTCTGGCCATGTTATCCTAGGCGCCGCGGTTCATGGGAATCAGACGGGTCGTCCGGATCGGGGGTTGTCCGGCCCGGCCGCGCCCCCTGTTCGGTCGCAGGCTATGGTTCGCTGGCACGGAAGGATACGCCCGTGCCTATGTCAGCAGGCCCAACGGTGCTGTCCGGGCGCTCCCCCAGCGCACTGCCCCTGGCGGGTCGAGCCACTGCGGTTGCACGCCTCGGCCGGGTTGGGGGGTGCTGTGAGGTGCGCCCGTTTCCATGTAGCTTCGGATTTCCGGGGTGGAGGCCCTTTCGTGAAGTGGAGAGTTCACGGGGTATGTCGGCGGATCCGGGTGGGAGTCGGACTCCTACGATCTTTTGGTCGTAACAATTGCCCCCGGCCTTCGAGTCTGAGGCGGTAGCCCGGCTCGGCTCGGAGGGCGAACCATCTACGACATCCTGGACCACCAGTAAGGGCCTTGGCCCACGCCCGGTGGTGGCGGCGGAAACTTCGGAACTCTCGCCTTACTGGTCATTATTACGATTTGAAAGGGGGTAGAGAAAAACGAAGCGCTTCCACGATTGGGTTCGCGACGCGTGGATGAAGTGACCCTCACGCCAGTCGAGGCGTCGAGGACATCCCGATGGGCGCCGCGTGGCGGAAGGCCGACGGCCGAGATGGCCCGGTGGCCCACTTTACAAATAAAAGGGTCTGGGAGGCGGTCGGCGGGAGTTTTTTTATCTCTCTCCGATTCTTCTCCGGCGTTCGATACTTCTATCTGTCGCTTGCTGGCTAGTTTGCTGCTTCCGCCGCCGGTCATCTTCTTCCAAACGCCTTCCGGATTTGAGGGATCAGACAGGTAATAACAATTAATTTCCTTCCTTTCCGACCGATGGCTTCTCGTTTCGAGGTTGGAGGCGGTAGCCAAGTGGGGGAGGAGGAGTTGGTGGGTGAGGGGGCGTCGCAGCCGGGGGTGCGGCGGCCCATGGAAAGAGGGTCATGGCGATCCGATGTCCCAAGAGCGATTGGATCCCTCCGATGTAGGTTGGATAGGATCAACATCAGGGAGATTCGCGTGCGGTTCGTGCGACAACTCTATGAGGTTCGGGTTCCCGGGTCAGAGGAAGCGGTGTGTTCGCCTGGAGATAATGAGGTCGGGGTCTATGTCCGGTCATTCGAGTTGGGGCTCCGCTTCCCGATCCATACGTATTTGTTTTATTTGTTGAATTTCCTGGAGCTGCCGATATTTGCCCTAGCGCCCCGTTCTTGGGGCTTGTTAGTGGGGTTTGTCGTCTTGTGCCTTGCTTGCTCCTTGAGTCCCTCCCTGGCGCTGTTTCAGTATTTCTTCGTGATCCGGAAGAGGGGAATGTATCATTGTGTTTGCGCTAGGAGAGGGCGAGAACTTATCCTCGGGGTGCCCGACGACGTCGGCGATTGGATGAGGGAGTTCGCCTTCGTGAAGGTGCCAAGTGACGTGGCGCTGATGTCGAATTGGGGCGCGCGGAATCCCCTAGTAAATGAAAGGGTGGAGCTGGCTGGGGAGGATATTACCAAAGCTCAGATTTTGATGGAACTGCCCGAGACGTACCGTCAGTTGGCGAGTCTGACGCTGAGCAGTCGGCTCGCCCAGGACTTTTGGACCCTAGGTATCTTTGATGTTTTGTAAACTCTGGGCTAGGCTTGCCCTGATCTTCTCTTCTCTTCTTTTTTTTGTAGGCGGAGACGCGATGCGGGGGCCGGAGGAAAAACGGGAAGCTGAAGGCGAAATGATCGAAGCCGCTATCTGCCGCTATCATGACGAGCATGTTGTGCCGATGTTGCAAGAGGCTAAGGATGCGGGGATTCGGCAAGTGGCGAGAGATGTGAGGGCTCAGTCGGTTGAGAGGTGGCGCCGCTAAAAAGGTGGGTTTGGGGAGGCCCGTACCTTCTTGTGTGAAGGTTATAACCAATGTTTTGTTGTTGTGTGTGTGAGGCTCAATGTACGGTATTGATATTTGGGTAAATGCATTGTGTTGGTCTTGTGTCGAACTGTATTCTTCTTTATTTTGTTCGTAGACCGTCAGCTTTGTGAGGGACGTAACTGCCCCCAACTTCGCTCTGCCGAGGTCGTCGGGAGAGGGGAGTTGAGATATGTCCCGTTTAGCAGCGGTTTGCTCGGAAGCCCAGCGTGAATCCCGGTGGATCAGAGGCGGGGCGAGGTTGCTTGGTCCGTACGAACGTTTGCCAAGCATTGAAACCGAGATCCCCAATTAGTTGGGCGGCGGATTCCTGTGTCGGCCGCCCCGATGGAGGTCGGACCCTTGGTACGAGCGACGCCTTCTTGTTTTGGCCGCCCCGACGGAGGTCGGGCTCAGTCTTGGAATGAGCGGAGCCTTCTTGTTTTGGCCGCCCTGACGGAGGTCGGGCTCAGTCTCGGGACGCGCGGCGCATATAAAGAAGAGGCGAAGGGTGGAGTAATTTCGAATGGGGGTAATCATTTCGCCAGGATTTGGGCGGGAATTGTTGGCGGTCGTATGACTAGACGTCATCCTGGCGATTCGACGGCGGGCGGGAACCGAAGCGACCCGACCACTGCAGTGTTGACGCGTGGCAGAATTGACGGTTTGCCATTACGCGAAGCGTCAGAACACGTGGGTCGGTGCTGGATAGGGCCCGGATTGGTGACGCGTGTCTCGAGGTCGACGGTCATGATGCTTTGCGCAGTCGCGTAAAAGAGAACTCATGGAGGGGAGCGAAGCAAAGCTGATTGTTGGGCGAAGATTTTTGGCAAGCAGCTGGAGCTCGTCGGAGATTTCATTATCCTTGCCAGAGTCGTCCTCGTGGGAGCGGTCGACGAAGTAGCGCAGACGCCCGAGTTGTCGGAACCCATTAGGTAAGCGGCCCGTTTTATAGATGTCTTTCTCGATGTCTTCGTTTCGTGGTCAGGGGTCGGGGGTGGTTGGGGAAGGGAGCTCCGCCGCGGAGACAGGAGAGGTGCCTCTCGAGATTTGCGTGAAGTCGATGCTGAAGAGGTCCATCGCGGAGATCTTCGAGATGTATGTCAGGCCACCGTATTCGGTTCGTGAACCGGAGCCGCAAGAGAGGGTGTGTTTCGCGGGCGACCGGGAGGTGGGAGTGTATGTCTCCTCGTTTGAGCAAGGGTTGCGCTTCCCCCCCATCCGTTCTTACTGAATGTGTTGAATTTCCTGGAGCTGCCCTTGTATCGCCTGATGCCCAATGCCATCAGTGCCGTTGTGGGGTTCCTAGTGCTGTGTGTGAGCAACCAGGTTTGCCCATCCCTGTCCTTATTTCGCCATTTCTTCTCGGTGAAGAGGTTGGGGTCCTGCTACTATCTCTCCGCGAAAAAGAGCCATCCGCTCATTAGGGGGTTGCCCGGGAAAATTAAGTTGTGGCGCCAGCAGTATGTGTTTGTGGGCGTGTCGGAGGATGTGCTGATAAGATCTGATTGGGCGGAGCTGAATCCCGAGGCGAAGGAGGGGGTTGAATTGGGGGATGAGGAGAAAATGGTGGCCCAGCTTTTAATGGCCATACCAGTGGAGGGCCGAGATTACCGGATGCTCGCTCGGGCTGAGATGATAGCGGCGAACATCTGGCCCGAAGGTACAACAGATTTTGGTGTTAGTGCATCTGAAGTGCTTACGCTGAACTTTCTCTCTTTGGCAGGTCGCGTGATGAGTTTGTCCCTCGAGGAAATGATGCAGCGCGCCTCGGAGCAGGCGGGGCGAGCGTCGAAGAGAATTGGCCCCAAGAGGTTGCGAGAGTAAGGAGGGGTGGGGAGCTCGACGGGAGTGCCGGCGCCCACGAAGAGGAGGAAGAGGCCGACGAGGTCGTCCGCACCTGATGCACCGGGTCGGGGGGAAGCCGGTCAGCAGGAGGGTGGAGCCGGGGAGGGGATGGCAAACCCCGTCATCGATCTGGAGGGCGGGGACGAAGGGTCGATAGGGGGAGGGGTGGAAGCCCCCAGGATGCGGTCGTCTAGCCCCCTGGCACCTGCAGTAGTGGAGGGGGCGGCCGCTATCGGTCAGTCGGGGAGGGCCGAGACGTCAGGTGGCCCGACCGGGTCTGCCGGATGGGACAGTTGGCCCTATGGTTGTCCGTTGTTCGGTCTCGAGAGGGCCGCCGATCCCCGCTGTGAGGCCTCATTGGTTAAGTTCAAGGCCAAGAGGACTGATGTCGAGGGTTATTCCGACGAGGCTTTTCATCGGGCGTCGTTCAAAGTGGCGAGTGATGAGTCCGTGTTCGAGGACGGAGGCGTGGCGACGAGGCCGGCGAAGAACATTTTCTTGCCCCGCGATAGGGTGGCGCTGGAAGCGGTGGAGCCCGATGGTCTGTGTGGGACCGCAGTGTTGCACGTCGTCCAAGTAGGTTTTGTAAGACGGATGACGTTTTCCAGTGGATTTTATTGAACACCCTAAATGGGTTCTCTTCTCTGCTTTTCTTTGTTCAGGCCGTCAACTTGATGCTTGGGATGATGAGGCACGCGCCAGCCATACATAAGGCCGAGGGTGCCGTGGCTAGAGTGGTGGCCGAGTTTGCCGCCTTTCGTAAGAGCGCTGGCGAGGACCTGGCGAAGGAGAGGGAGAGGGGCGGCCAATATGAGGCGGAGGTAGAGCGCCTGAAGGCGGTCGTGGCCGATCATGAGCTGCAGGCGGCCGGGGCTAGAGAGAGAGCGAAGGAGCTGGAGGAGGCCCTTGGGAAGGAGGAAGTTCGTGCGGAGGATCTAGCGGGACGTGCCAAGGCCGCCGAGGAGGAGTTGGCTCGCAGGGTCGATGAATTTCGCACGTATCAGGAGAAGACCGTCATACCTGCCCTCGCAGATTCGATGTCCCGGGGCATTGAGAAAGGTCGGGCGGAGGGGTGGGAAGCCTGCTTGGTTCGGATAAAGGAGAGGGTGGCGGGCCTGTTCCCGCCAGTTGAGCTCGACCTTGACGGACTCGCAGCTTGCAGCGACTGGGATGGGGATGGCGACGAGGCAGGGACCGGCGGGGCCGGGGGAGATTCCCCTGAAGGGGACGGGGAGGACATCATGACTGGGGGATGCGCCATCGGCGCTGGAAATGTAACCAAGTAGTTTTGTATAGGCGTTGTTTTTTTTTTTTAAAAGATAGAAAGTAAAGTTATGTGGGGTTGATACCCGCACTTTTCTGGGATCTTCTATCTGTGTGTGTGCAGAAATTCCTTTTCAGAGTTACGCTTCGGTGCGGCTGTTTACATCCCGGCGTTGGGGGAGTTGTGTTAATTCCCTTTATTTCGGGTAGTGCGCCCGAGAAAATTTACAGCGGGTTAGTCTCTTTTCGTCAGCTATTATTAATAATTTAATAAACAGGACGGGCCCGTAGGCGAAACGTTGAATCGTTCTAGGTAGGTTGATGTTCTCATCGTATTTGATGCGTCCCTCCCCGGCGTCGTGCCCCTGAAAGGGGTGTAGAGTTGCTTCAGAGGGTTCCCACTCGGGGTAGGGGTGGATGGTCGTGTCGATGCCGGGGGCGGTGGCTTTGGCCCTCGTTCCCGAAATTGGGGGGAGAGGGAGTCCTTGGTGGTTGCTCTATCCCGCGGGGCCTTGTTGCTCCTATCGACTGGAGTCTCCGTGTGATAGGCGCGAGGGGACGTGGTCCGCCGCCAATCCGTGCGTCTTCCTGGCGTATGCGGTCCAGGAGAAGTCGAGGAGTGGAAGGTGGGGTGCTACAGGTGTAAGCGGAGTAGCCTGTTGGAGTGCTCCGGCGCTCGGGGGCGAGTCCCCTGCGGTCGGGGCGACTTTGGCAGTTGCTGGGGTGCCCGATGGGGTGATTTGGCAGGTCTGTCCCATCCATTGGGTTGTCTGCCAGCCGCGCCTGCGTCCGCAGGGCGTCTGTGGAGAGGCATGGTATGCCATTGGAGCACCAGTTCCCGTGCCTTAAGTTGTCTAGAGGAAGGAGGGGAGCAGCAGGCCGGGTGCCCTTCGTGTAAGAGGAATATCCTGTTGGGGGATCGTTTACTTGGGCAGTCGGCGATACTCGCATTTTCCGCGTATTTTAGGGGGAGAGAGTGGCGAAAGGATTGGTCTTTCTTCATATTCTTTCTTTCGCCCCCCTCCCCTCCGAAGAGGCTGAGGGGGGGATTTATAATGGTGTATTTTCGCCTCCTCCATTTCCTCATCGTGATGAGCTGGGGCCATCTTGGAATTTCGTTCCTTGGGGAGCGTTCCCGATGGGTGACGTCTGATGTGACTCCTCAGCTCCTGTTTTTCGGCGGGCGTGCCGTTTATCAGTGGCGCTCGTCCCGAGCGTCCTTTTGGTTGGACAAGTCATTTCGGTTGTCGGCTTTATAGGTGTCAGGCGTTACTCCTCAGTGATGGCCCCGCGTTGGGGTTGCCTCGATTCGCGGACCCTGATTCGTTTCCCGATGTTTGAGGAGAGGGGTCGCAGGCCCTCTCTGGGGAGGGCGGGTATTGGGCCGTCGCCTACCCCGCACATGGCGCTGTGGTTTGGGTGGCTAAGCTCCGTAAGCTTGCCCCGGAGGGCTTCTTTGGGGGGGAGCGAGTGCGCAGCTCTTCCCGTGCCCCTCTCCGGTTTAGGTGGCGAGGATTGGTCCTGCCCCGGAGTCTTTGAGAGGGCGGGTATTGGGCCGTCGCCTCCCCGCATATGGTGCTCCGGTTTGGGTGGCCAAGCCCCGTAAGCTTGCCCCGGAGGTCTTCTTTGGGGGGGAGCGAGTGCGCAGCTCGGCCCGTGCCCCTCTCCGGTTTGGGTGGCGAGGATTGGTCCTGCCCTGGAGTCTTTGAGAGGGTGGGTATTGGGCCGTCGCCTACACCGCATATGACGATCCGGTTTGGGTGGCCAAGATCCGTAAGCTTGCCCGGAGGTCTTCTTTGGGGGGGAGCGAGTGTGCAGCTCGGCCCGTGCCCCTCTCCGGTTTAGGTGCGAGGATTGGTCCTGCCCCGGAGTCTTTGAGAGGGCAGGTATTGGGCCGTCGCCTCCCCGCAGCCTCTATAGTCGGACGGGTATTGGGCCGTCGCCTACCCCGCATATGGCGCTCCGGTTTGGGTGGCCAAGCTCCGTAAGCTTGCCCCGGAGGTCTTCTTTGGGGGGGAGCGAGTGCGCAGCTCGGCCCGTGCCCCTCTCCGGTTTGGGTGGCGAGGATTGGTCCTGCCCCGGAGTCTTTGAGAGGGCGGGTATTGGGCCGTCGCCTCCCCGCAGCCTCTATAGTCGGACGGGTATTGGGTCCGTCGCCTACCCCGCATATGGCGCTCCGGTTTGGGTGGCCAAGCTCCGTAAGCTTGCCCCGGAGGTCTTCTTTGGGGGGGAGCGAGTGTGCAGCTCAGCCCGTGCCCCTCTCCGGTTTGGGTGGCGAGGATTGGTCCTACCCCGGAGTCTTTGAGAGGACGGGTATTTGGCCGTCGCCTCCCCGCAGCCTCTATAGTCGGACGGGTATTGGGCCGTCGCCTACCCCGCATATGGCGCTCCGGTTTGGGTGGCCAAGCTCCGTAAGCTTGCCTCGGAGGTCTTCTTTGGGGGGGAGCGAGTGCGCAGCTCGGCCCGTGCCCCTCTCCGGTTTGGGTGGCGAGGATTGGTCCTGCCCCGGAGTCTTTGAGAGGGCGGGTATTGGGCCGTCGCCTCCCCGCAGCCTCTATAGTCGGACGGGTATTGGGCCGTCGCCTACCCCGCATATGGCGCTTCGGTTTGGGTGGCCAAGCTTCGTAAGCTTGCCCCGGAGGTCTTCTTTGGGGGGGGAGCGAGTGCGCAGCTCGGCCCGTGCCCCTCTCCGGTTTGGGTGGCGAGGATTGGTCCTGCCCCGGAGTCTTTGAGAGGGCGGGTATTGGGCCGTCGCCTCCCTGCAGCCTCTATAGTCGGACGGGTATTGGGCCGTCGCCTACCCCGCATATGGCGCTCCGGTTTGGGTGGCCAAGCTCCGTAAGCTTGCCCCGGAGGTCTTCTTTGGGGGGGAGCGAGTGCGCAGCTCGGCCCGTGCCCCTCTCCGGTTTGGGTGACGAGGATTGGTCTTGCCCCGGAGTCTTTGAGACGGCGGGTATTGGGCCGTCGCCTCCCCGCAGCCTCTATAGTCAGACGGGTATTGGGCCGTCGCCTACCCCACATGTGGCGCTCCTGTTTGGGTGGCCAGGCTCCGTAAGCTTGCCCCGGAGGTCTTCTTTGGGGGGGAGCGAGTGCGCAGCTCGGCCCGTGCCCCTCTCCGGTTTGGGTGGCGAGGATTGGTCCTGCCCAGGAGTCTTTGAGAGGGCGGGTATTGGGCCGTCGCCTCCCCGCAGCCTCTATAGTCGGACGGGTATTGGGCCGTCGCCTACCCCGCATATGGCGCTCCGGTTTGGGTGGCCAAGCTCCGTAAGCTTGCCCCGGAGGTCTTCTTTGGGGGGGGAGCGAGTGCGCAGCTCGGCCCGTGCCCCTCTCCGGTTTGGGTGGCGAGGATTGGTCCTGCCCCGGAGTCTTTGAGAGGGCGGGTATTGGGCCGTCGCCTCCCCGCAGCCTCTATAGTCGGACGGGTATTGGGCCGTCGCCTACCCCGCATATGGCGCTCCGGTTTGGGTGGCCAAGCTCCGTAAGCTTGCCCCAGAGGTCTTCTTTGGGGGGGAGCGAGTGCGCAGCTCGGCCCGTGCCCCTCTCCGGTTTGGGTGGCGAGGATTGGTCCTGCCCCGGAGTCTTTGAGAGGGCGGGTATTGGGCCGTCGCCTCCCCGCAGCCTCTATAGTCGGACGGGTATTGGGCCGTCGCCTACCCCGCATATGGCGCTCCGGTTTGGGTGGCCAAGCTCCGTAAGCTTGCCCCGGAGGTCTTCTTTGGGGGGAGCGAGTGCGCAGCTCGGCCCGTGCCCCTCTCCGGTTTGGGTGGCGAGGATTGGTCCTGCCCCGGAGTCTTGCGCATTTTGAACTGAAATTTTCATGCAGAAAAGGCAAAATTCGAAGATACGAAAGGGGACAAGATATTTCATTCATGACTTACAGTTTCCGGCTATATCACGACCGGCGTTCCACGTCCTTCTGAGTGATTAGCCCGTCCTTCTCAGGGCGGGCTTTGGGGGGCGCGGTCGGTCTTGTTCCCCTCCTCGGTGCCATCAGCTGGAGCTAACTCTGGATGGTAGGGGTCATACCTCCGCCCGGTTGAGTCGATCCTCAGGTTCATCTCTGATCCCTTGTGCTTGATCGACCCCACATAGCAGCTCCTAGACAGCTTCTGGCTTCCCCGTACGAACCCAACCCCTCGGGGGGTTTGGAACTTGACCATCTGGTGGAGAAGGCTGGGGAGCGCTCCGATGGCCGCCATGTAAGGTCGTCCTATGATCCCGTTGTACGCCGACGCAATGTCGACCACAACGAACAGTGTCATCCGAGTGACGACCTGCGGCTCTTCTCCGAGGGTTATCGGCAAGGTGATCACTCCCACGATGGGGGTCGAGTGACCGGTGAAGCCGACGAGGGGTCCGATACAGGGTCTCAGGTCCGTCGGCCTTAACCCCATCTTTTCGATTGTGGACATGAACAGGATGTCGCAGGAGCTCCCTGTGTCGATCAGGAGGCGACTGACGATGGCCGTCCCAATCTGGGCCTCGATGACGATGGCGTCGTCGTGGGGCAGCTCGACTCCCTCTAGATCCTCGTCGCTGAAAGTAATGGGAGGGTAGGTCATCCTTCTCCCTCTCGGATCCCCTCCAAGACCCACCGTCATCACTTGTCTCGCGTACGCCTTTTTGCTTGACGACGATGCTCCTCCGGAGGATGGCCCGCCACATATCGTGTTTATGCACATGACGGGTTTCGGGGGGTGAGGCTCTTCCCGCTCGCCGTTTGCAGGAGGGTCTGCCCTCCGTGCCCTTCGGTGGTTCCCCTCCTCTCGGTCTGGTCTCCTGCCCCCGACGAAGCCCCCCAGGTGGCCCGCCTGGATCAGCCGCTCGATTTCCCTTTTGAGGGTGAAGCAGTCGTCGGTGTCGTGGCCATGGTCCCGGTGGTACCGGCAGTATTTTTTGAAATCTCTCCGGGCCGGATCCGACTTCATTTCTCGAGGCGGCTCCGGCAGCAGTCCGGCTCTTGTAGCCGCGGCCATCACCTCGATCAGGGGGGCATTGAGTTGCGTGTAATGTGCCCGTAGGGGGCCTTCTTGTCTCGGGACGACTCGGGGGGGGCCCTTGGGCCGGGGCGAACTCGCGCGCCGGGCCAGGGCGATCTTGCGGGCGAGGCCCCGGCGGTTCCCGCCTTGGTCGGGCCAGCTGGTCGCGACCTCGGTGCCCCTCTTCTTGCCTCGGCCGAGGGTGTGACCGGGGCTCGCCTTGGGATGGCTTCAACGGGGGGAATAGGGCCTTTGTGCCGAGAGTCTCTTCGGCCAACGCATGCCTCTCCGCCATAGCAACCAACGCCTCATAGTCGGTCGGCGGATCCCGGAGCAGGGATTTGTGGAGGCTCCGAGTCCGCAACCCCGTTTTGAAGGCCAGCATAAGCACCTCATCGCCGCATGTCACCACCGCCCGTCTCTCATCCTGAAAGCGGCGGAGGTATCTGCCCGTTGTCTCTCCCTCTCCTTGGACTATCGTGCTGAGATAGTCTAAGGGCTTCTTTTTCGTCCGTCCGGCCCGAAACTCTTGGCAGAACTTGTGGGATAGCTCGCCAAAGCTCCCAACGGATCTCGCGGGTAAGCCGAAGTACCAGTCCAACGCGGTGTCCCTCAGGCTTTGGGAGAAATGCCGGCATAGGAACGCCTCATCCACATCCTGCGCCTCGATTGCCCCCCGGTACTGCTGCACGTGCGTGAGGGGGTCGCCTCTTCCGTTGTATGTGGCCAAGTGGAGGGGTTTGAACCTTATGGGTCTCGGAGCGGACGTAATCCACCATGCAAGCAGTGTGGCCTCCTCCGGATAGGTAGGGCGATCGGGCGCATCCCCTCTCCGCCATTCGGGGGTCTGGCTTCGGTCGCGCCTCGGCCGCCGACGGTCCTCCGGCCCCGGGGAGTAGCCCGACGGTCGCCTGGCGGGGCTCCTTCCTCGGGTCGAGGATTCGACGGGTTGCGGGCTACGGTTCTCCCAGCACCATCGCCTCCCGGCCAGCTCCCCTCGGGCCTCCATCCGCTCCTGATTCTCCCGCAGAAGCCTTTCGCGCTCGGCGGTGAGGAAGCGTAGTTGTCGACAAACGGCTTCCTCGCGCAGGCAATCGGAGGGGTGGTGCAGGCGATGCGGGCTGCCTCCTCCTGGTGGGGACCTGGCCCACAACGGGCCCCGCCCGTCCCCGAGACGCTGACCCGTCGCAGTCACCTCCAGGATTTCTCGGTTGCTCTCGTTCTCCCTCCTTAGCCTCTCGCGCTCCGCGATGAAGAGGCGGAGCTGGTGGCGGGCGGCCTCTTCGTCCTGGTAGGCCCTTCGGGCGGTCTCGCCGCTTCGTCCAAACGCCTTTGCACGGCGGCCGCCTCCCCCAGGCGCCTCCACCGTCGCGCAACTTCCATCTCCTCTTCCAGGAGCCTCTGCTGGGCCGCGACTTCTTCGGCGAGCCCCCTGTTCTCCCCCTCCTCCTCGAACTGAGGGTGGAGATTCCGCCTCACGTTCTGGGGCTCCGAGGGGCCGGGCTGAGGCTCCGCCCCCGCCGCCGGATAGCCTCCCCTGGCCTGGGTGACGGCCTCGAAGCTCTTCGGGATGGCGTGGGCCGAAGTATGGTCAGTCTCGGTGCCCATCCCCAGAAGGGGGTCGGGCGTCGGGGTGATTAGTAGAGAGAGCGGATCCTGACCCACGGGATCCTTGCCGTGGTCAGGGTTCCGAGAGATCGGCATGGAGTCTAACATGGGTGTGACCCTTCGTTCCCACAGACGGCGCCAATTGTTACGAGGTGGAACTCGCGTACAATGAATTTGTATTGTGGAGAACCAAGGGCACGGTGGTTATGTTGAGAAGAGGGTTTAGGTGGGCTGTTTAACAAGTGATTAGTGGGGTGAAGAGGTTGGACTTGCCGCCGGGGGTGGCCACGGAGTCGAATCTCACCGGACGCGGCGGAGGAAGGTTGGATGGCAGGAGGCTGAAGTTGATGTCGACCAAGGGGCGAGCTTTCCTGCAGCACGAGCAACTCGTCAGAAGGGCGGGGTTGGGGTCCAACCCTTAGCCCCTCCGATGCCTAAGTCAGTAATAGGACTTAAAACGGGGGCTAGGCACGCCGGTCGGACTAACGGTGTATCGACCGTACGTGGCGAGCTATAGGTGGGAGAACAAAGATATGGACGACCTTTGCTCTCGTGTGTGAATGATAGATTGAGAGAGAATTTGCCAACCCCCTCACCGTAAGAGGAGAGGGGGTATTTATACCTGACGGGAGATGACTAGGCGGGGCTGACCTGGCATGCTGACTAGACGTGCTGAGCTGGCTCGGTTGTCAGCAGAAGCTTCGGACAAGGACGTCAGGAATAGGAGTGCCTGACCTGCTTTTGTCAGACGGCGCAACAGCCAGGGGCCCTTTTGTCGGGATGTCAGGGCCGAAAGCATTAACTGTCAGTCGGCTCAACCGCCAGGGGGTGCTTTGTCAGACGGTCGGGTGGCGTATGTGTCAGTCGTGTCCTTATCCTAGGTTGTTTGTCGTTGGTGATGAACTGAAGGTCTGGCCATGTTATCCTAGGCGCCGCGGTTCATGGGAATCAGACGGGTCGTCCGGATCGGGGGTTGTCCGGCCCGGCCGCGCCCCCTGTTCGGTCGCGGGCTATGGTTCGCTAGCACGGAAGGATACGCACGTGCCTATGTGAGCAGGCCCAGCGGTGCTATCCGGGCGCTCCCCCAGCGCACTGCCCCTGGCGGGTCGAGCCACTGCGGTTGTACGCCTCGGCCGGGTGGGGGGTGCTGTGAGGTGCGCCCGTTTCCATGTAGCTTCGGATTTCCGGGGTGGCGGCCCTTTCGTGAAGTGGAGAGTTCACGGGGTATGTCGGCGGATCCGGGTGGGAGTCGGACTCCTACGATCTTTTGGTCGTAACAACAAGTATGATGGAGGAGTTGACCGTTGCACGGCAAGCAGGACCGTCTCGGGCAGGAGTTCTCTTCGAGCTCCGCGACGTGAGGAGAGACCTCATCCCCCAATTTGATGAGGGAGCAGCATCACAACAGATGCGGTTCGAGGAAGCGGAGGTAGCCGCTCTGCAGAGGGAGATTAATAGAGTTGAGGAGGCCACCCAGCAGAGGCGACTACAGGAGGAAGCGTCCATTCGACGGCTTCGCCTCCTCGATGCTGAAAGGGAGATGCTTCAAGAGGGGGGCCGAGGAGTCCCCTTGGCGTCGGCCTCGATGGTGTAGAGGAACGCCCTGCTAGACCATCCTGTTGAAAGATACCGTCGTGGAAGGTCACCTTGCCCGAGGCGAGGGCGCACGAATTTCTTAGCAGGAGCCCCCCGACGAGATCATCGCTCTCCTATACATGGAGACGGAAGGCGGAGGAGCCACGACCCCAATCCTATCCCTCGGGAGAGAGGGATGAACACCTCTAAACGTCGAGATGTCTCATCCGACGATTCCAACCGGCGTGATGGAGCGCCCACACCTCCCCCGACCCCGAAGAAGCCAATCCGCTGACTCACAGGATGATCTCAACCCCGGTATCTCATAGGTTCAAGCTAACTCAAGTTGAACTGTATGACGGTTCGGGCGATCCCCTGGAGCACGTGCAGCTATACCGGGGAGTTATGGAGATCCATGAGGCAGGTGACACCCTCCTTTGTCGAGCTTTCCGGACCACCAGAAGAATGCGGTGGTGGAGTGGTACAACGGCTTTCCAGGTAGATCCGTTGATTCGTTTGGTGACTTCTCACCAAAGTTTTGCCAGCAATTCCTGGCGGGGCGGAGAAAGAAGAAGGCTTCGGACTATTTGTTCACGGTGGTCCAGAGAGAGTGGGAGACCATTCGCAGATTTCTAAAGCACTTCAACGAGGAGAGACTCAGCGTGACGAGCTGCAGGGATGAGCTCGTCATGGCGGCCTTCAAGAGAGGGCTGGCAAATAGAAGTCTGCATAAGTCCTTGCTCCATGATCCACCGACCAACCTAGACGACCTCTGCGCTAGAGCAGAGAAGTTCATACTGAGCGAGGAGGCCTTGGGGGCAAAGAACGAGGCTGCGGCCAAAGCCCCCCCCCCCCCCCCCCCCCGCATTGACGCGAGGCCCAACCAACGGCAGTGGCAGGAGGACCGTCCCCAAGGGCATGACCAAGACCGCCCCAGAGGGCGCAACCTGGGAGGCCCTCGTGGGTAGGATCGCCCCGGGCCGCTGAGGGGTTTCCTCGTCCCCAGGAACCCCGCTCCAGGAGGCGGGCCCGAAAGACCACATCAGCAGGTTCTCGATGTAGATAGCTTTTCCAATCTCGGCCGGAGAAGAGGACGTCAGCTTTGAGAGGGCGTCGGCACGGAGGTTGTTCGACCTTGGGAGATGTTGGACCGTGGCCTTCCTGAATTTGAGTAGCTCGGCACGGACGCACTTTAGGTACAGCTTCATCAGATCCTCCATTGCTTCGAAGCTGCCTTCAATTTGCTAGACGGTGAACCTTGAGTCGCTGATCAACATCACATTCGTCGCCCCAAACACCCTGCAGAGCTTCAGCCCATTGACGGAGGCCTCGTACTCTGCCATGTTGTTGGTCGCCGAGAAACCGAAGCGTAGTGCGTACTCCAGTAAGCTTCCTTCCGGGATCTCTATCCCAATGCAAGCTCCGCTTCCCGACCCCATGGCCGACCCATCGACGTGGACGATTTACAGCTCGCCTTCGGTCTGTGTGGAAGTGGATGGAGGATTCTCATCGGCGAGCTGCTGCTATTGTGTGTCCGGCTGGTCGCCGGGCGTTGATTCGCCAACCTCCTCGATGGTGCACTTCGCTACGAAGTCCTCCAACGCCTGACCCTTGATCTCCGCTATGGGCTTGTAGATGATGTCGAACTCGCTGAGCTCGATACTTCAATTCAGCATTCGGCCCTATCTCTTCAGCCTTCTCAGATTCTTCTCGAGTGGCGAGTTGGTGTAGACGATGATCGAGTGCGCCTGGAAGTAGGACTGGAGCTTCCTCGCAGTCAGGGTCAGGCAATAGGCAAACTTCTCGATGTGGCTGTAGCGAGCCTCCGTCTCCTGGAGCACTCGACTAGCATAATAGACTGGCCTTTGGATGCCCCGTCCTCTTTGACTAGGACCGAACTCACTGCTTCTTCAGTGGTGGCGAGGTAGAGGCCGAGCTACTCTCCTTCTTCTGGCTTTGCGAGCAACGATGGGCTTTGAAGATTGGCTTTCAGTTCGCCAAAGGCTTGGGTGCAGAAGCCGTCCCACTCGACCTCCTTCCTTATTCCCTTCCTCTCGCTCAAGGCTTTTCACAGAATTTTGAAGAACAGGAGGGACCTTTCGGCGGACTTCAACAAGAACCTCCCCAGTGTGGCGATCTGTCTGTTCAGCTTCTGTAGGTCCCTGATCGTCTTTGGCTCGCTCAAGTTGACGAGGGTGGATTTCTTGTCAGGATTGGCCTCGATTCCTTGCTTCGTGATCATGAACCTGAGAAACTTCTCAGACCGGACACCGAACATGCACTTCACTGGGATGAGCCGCATATTGTAGCGTCGCACTTTCTTGAAAGTCTCTTCAAGATCGACGAGGTGATCCTAGGCCCTCTTTGATTTGACCAGCATATCGTCGATGTAGACCTCCAGATTCCTGCCGACCTGGGGTGAAAAATCTTGTTCACCATCCGTTGGTATGTCGCTCTGGTGTTCTTCAGTCCGAACGACATCTTTGTGTAACAGAACGTTCATCGGTCAGTGATGAACGACGTCTTCTCCTCATCGTGGGGGTGCCATTGGATTTGATTGTAACCGAAGAAGGAGTCCATGAAGGTCAGCAGCTCATACCCGGAGGCGTTGTCCACCGGATAGTTTCTCCTCGGCAGCGGAAAGCTATCTTTCAGGCAGGCCTTGTTGAGGTCAGTGAAGTCCACGCACATTCGCCATTTACTGTTGGGCTTCTTCACCAGCAACACATTGGCGAGCAAATCAAGATAGCTCACTTCTCTGATGAACTTGGCCTTAAGGAGTCGTTCCACCTCTTCGCCTACAGCCCGCATTTTCTCCCCTCCAGCGCTTTGCTTCTTCTGCAAGACTGGGTGAGCTTCTGGGTCGATGTGAATTTCATGGACGATTATCGCTGGGTCGACTCCGGGCATGTCCAAGGGCGATCATGCAAAAATCTCTGTATTTGCGCTAAGGAGGTCAACTAGCCCCTCCTTCAACTCTGCGGGCAGCTTCGTGCCAATGGACATAGTCTTGTCCGCTTCCGCTGCCACTGGTATCTCCTCTACGTCCTCCACTGGAGCTAGTCGTTGATGAGCAACATCATCCTGACCGTCGAAGAGGTTGATCGAGAGGGCTTCCTCAGACTTCTTGTGCTTCGTGGAGCCGACGTAGCAGCTTCGTGAGAGCTTCTGTGATCTCCGCACCTGTCCAACTCTGTACGGAGTCTGGAACTTCACCATCTGATGCAGCAACGAGGGGAGAGCTTCGACGGCGGTCATATAAGGCTTCCCAATGATGTTGTTGTATGCTGAGGCAACGTCGAAGACGATGAACTACGTCATTCGAGTGATGATCTTTGGCCTCTCCCACAAGGTGACGGGCAGTGTGATCACTCCGACAATGGACACCGAGTGTCTGGTGAAGCTGACAATCGGGCCCAAACAAGGCTTCATCTCGACCTGGTCCAGCCACATCTTCTGAATCGTGGACATGAACAAGATGTCGCATGAGCTGCCAGTGTCGACCTGGAGTCTGCTCAGGATCGCTGGTGCTATGAGGGCTTCGATGATAATGGCATCCTCATGCGGCAGCTCGACCCCCTCCAGGTCGTCATTAGAGAAGGAGATGGGAGGACGAGCTACTCTCCTCCGCTTCGCCCCTGTGCCGACACCCACTGTCATGCTGTGTCGAGCGTATGACTTCCTTACCGATACTGAAGTGCCGCCCTGGGATGGCCCGCCGCAGATTACGCCCACAAGCATGATCGACTCAGGCCTATGGTGGGCCACTTGCTCGGCGTCATGGGCCGGTGGATCAGGCCCAGCGGTCGCCCTTCCCCCGTGGACTGGTCTCTCTAGGTCGACGAATCTCCGGAGATGACCGCCCTGGATCAGTAGCTTAATGTCTTTCTTCAGGGTGAAGCAATCATCGGTGTCATGGCCGTTGTCGCGATGGTACCGACAATACTTTTGCATATTCCTTCCGCCGGACCTCGTCCTCATCTCTGAGGGCGGGTCTTTGAGGAACCCGCCTGTCATGGCTGTCGCCATCACCTCGACCAGGGGGCGTTGAGTCTTGTGTAGTGCACCACCTCCTGCGCTCTTTATGGCCTGCCTCTCGGAGCGGGGTTCCTGGGCGCAAAGAGCCCCCTCAGTGGTCTGGGGTGATCTTGCACTCGTGGGCCTCCCTGGTCGTGCCCTCGGGGGAGGTCTTGGTCACGCCCTCTGGGGCGGTCCTGGTTGCGCCCTTGGGGGTGTTCATCCCGCCTCGGCCGTTCATTGGGCCTAGCTTCCACACGGGCAGCTTTGACTGGCGTGGCCCTCTTCACCATCCCCAGGGCTTCCTCGCTCAGCATGAACTTCTCTGCCCAAGCGAACATTGCGTGGAGATCGGCGGGCGAAACTCAGAGCAGCGACTTGTGCAGACTTCTATTTGTCAGTCCCTTCTTGAAGGCTGCCATGAGGAGCTCGTCTCCGCATCTCGTTACATTGAGTCTTTCTTCGTTGAAGCGCTGCAAGAAGTTGCAGATGGTCTCTCCTTCCTACTGGACCACCGTGAATAGATAGTCCGATGCCTTCTTCCTTCTCTGCCTCGCCAGGAATTGGTGACAAAACTTTCGGGAGAGGTCGTCGAACGAATCAATGGAGCGATCAGACAAGCCGTTGTACCACTCCACCTCCTCTTTCTTCAAGGTCGTCCGAAAATCTCGGTAGAGGAGGGTGTCACCCGCCCCATGGATCTCCATCACTCCTCGATATAGTTGTACGTGCTCCAGGGGATCGCCTGAACATCATACAGTTCAATCTGAGGTAGCTTGAACCTATGTGGTACCGGAGTTGAGGGTGAGTTGAGATCACCCTTCGAGTTAGTGGATTGGCTTCTTCGGGGTAGGGGGAGGCATTGGCGACCTTCAGGAAAGGTTCATGTTGCTCCGATGCTCTCGCCGCTGGTTGGAATCACCGGATGAGCCGCCTCGGTGCTCAGAGGCGTTCCTCCCTCTCTCCCGGGGGTCGGGCTGCGGTCATGGCTCCTCTGCCACCGGCCATCATGCCTTGGAGAGCGACGATCTGGTCGTTGGGAACTCCTGCTACGATGGACGCACCCGTCTCACCTCAGGCTTGGCGATCTCCCGCGGCAATAGCTTTCAGTAGGATAGTCCAGCACAGGGTTCCCCCGCACCAACAAGGCCGACGCCAGGGGGACTTCTCGGCTCCCCTTTGAAGTCTCTCCCTCTCAGCATCGAGGAATCGACAATGTCGAATGGCCGCTTCTTCAGCCAGTCACCTCTGATGGGCGGCCTCCTCCTCCTTATCGAACTCCCTCTGCAGAGCGACCACTTCTGCCCTTTCGAATCGCCTTTGCTGTGCGGCTGCTTCTTCATCAAATTGGGAGAGGATGTCTCTCCTCACATTGCAGGGTCTGGAGGAGGCCTTCCGGCTGAGGTGGTCTCGCTTGCCTGGCAACGGTCCACTCTTCCATCATCTTGGTGAAGTTCAAAAAACTCTTGTAGACGCCGAGGGCCGCGTCTTGAATGACTGCGGCCGAACCCTCAAGGGGTAGATTCATCGGGGGAGTTCTTCTGGGAGAACAAGGCTCTGCGGCCAAAGACGGCCTCAGAGTGTCATTGATCATTGTCTCAAGTCGTCCTTGTTGGAAGCAACGATCTAGGATCTCTAGTTTGATGATGACAAACGTTGTGTTATATGTAACGTGTGTGCTAAGTGTGTTTCAGGAAAGGCGATACGATACTTCTTTCATACATGGAGTAATTGCTAATCATATAGCAAATTGGGAGAGAAATGAAGTGGTGTGCACAAAGCTATTTGGACATAGTTAATATTGGGAGAGGTGGAGACAAATCTAATCAAGATGAGATTTAATCAAACCAATTAAAGTTTTTTGCTCCTATTTATTTCCTATTCAAATCCCATTAAGACCAAGTCAATCTCTTAATCAATCTCTAAATCCTAGCCATCCATCTCGCCTCGTATTGACGCACCTACCCTAGACCCTCTTATATATAACCTAACATCCAATGAAAAGGAGGCGCCGGCCAAAAAAATATAGGAGCCAAAAAATTTGGTAGAGCCGCACGTTATCCCCCCTAGGTCTCTGATCTTCAAGAGTTGGTTGTTTGTTTTTGATTGGCCATCCCCAAAAGAAGAGGCCGAACTTGTCTTCAGTTTCGTGCGACATACTCCAACTCACCAAGAGGCCGAAATTCTTTTCCCAAGGAGAGCAACTTCATACCGTAACCTGTGCATCCAAAACTCAAAGCAAGAGAGCAGCTTCATGTGATAAAGGGCCGCACAAATTCATTATTCCTTTGAGAATTCCAAGGAGCACAGGCCTCATTGTTTTCAAAGGGAAGTTTGTTTTTTAAGAGCCGCAATCTCTTCAAGTGCCAAAAACAATTCCCAAGAGACCGACCGTTTTTCCATTGAAAATTCCTTATTGCCGCAAGGAGCCCAGGCCGAATTGAAGGAGTGTTTGGTGGAAGGCGCAAGTTTCATCGAGAGGGGAGCCGAACTATTGAGGGGACATCAGAGACTACTACTTGCCAGATTGATCTGACCACGCGCTGAACGACAGAGACGACACACCATTACTGAGCATTCCTAAAACTCTATTTATTTATCTTTGTATTGGTGTAGCGATCTCTATAGGGGAAACTTTACCATCTGTGTTACTTTTTGGGGACCTGACAACTTTGGGAGTCGTGAGGGAGAGCATCTGACTAGATTGAGAGTGTAGAGCACGTGGTGTGCGTACGAGCTGGGTGAGAGTAGATTTGGGATCTTGACTCATTGTAGCTGTACGAGATTACATATCTATCTAGTATTTGCTTTCAGGGGCTGGAGTAGGTCGTGGGACGACCGAACCAGTGTATATCTGTGAGTATTCTGTGATTGCTTTTTATTACCATGCATGTGCTTATAACTGCGTGTGATTTCTCGTGGGTTGCGCGAGAATTTTTATTAGACAATTCACCCCCCTCTATGCTACGATCCAGATCCAACAGTCCCGGCCTTCTCGAAGGTGGCGGGGGTGTGACTTCGGGCGACTTGACATGGCGGGAATTGCGGTGAAGAAGTGTGGAGCCTGACATGGGTGTACCCTTGATTCCCACAGACGGCGTCAATTGTTGTGGGCCAAGTCCTCCCAACAATGATTACAGGTACAATGATTACAAGTTTTGAGTTGATGGCGAGGTTCGCACGACTCGGAGTAAGCTTCGGGAGTGAAGAATCCAAGGTCGCCTGAAGGTCGCCCAAGGTCGCCGTTTCCCGGTAGCTGAGGCGAGCTTCCTGCGACAATAACAAATCGTCAGAAAGGCGGGGCTGGCTGTCAGTCCGTAGCCTCTCTGATGCTTAAGTCAGTGGGTAACTTGAAATGAGTGTGTCGGACACGCTTGGCGATCTTTAGGCAGATCGGCGAAGTGTGGCGAGCTTATGATGAAGGCACAGATATATGAGAGATATCCGATCTTGAATATTGGAACAGAGTTAGAGATTTCGACTCACCAACCCCCTCTATGGAGGCAGGATGGGGGTATTTATAGAGCTGAGAGTCGGTTGCTCGTCGTCCCATCAGTTGTCGAGTCTGCTTAGCTGGAGGAGAAGTGATAAGTCGGCGGGGCGTGTCAGAGATATTTTACGCATTAATGGGTGTCAGATGGTGTCAGACGTATTAATGAGACGCGAGGGGCGGCCATCAGTTCTCGCCCTTAACCTCTGGCATTAATGGAGGGCAGGTGGCCCTACGTCACGCTGTCAGAGATATTATCGCTAGGTCGCCCTTGGGGCGAGCCAACTCAACGACCAAGCGTGGTGTCTTCGAACAGTCTGACTGTGCTTCCTGTTGGAGAATAGGCTAGCTTCTCGCTGGTACGGCGAGCTTACCGATCGGGTGGGCGAGCTTCTTTGGTTGACCCTGAGGGCTTGTCGCGTGGCGAGGCGAGCTTCCCTAGAGGGAGGCAATCTTCCGCTCGGGCTAGTATTCCTTCCAGATGGTCGGAGAGCTGTTCGCTTGGGTTTCCAGTGTATGTGGGCCTTAATTATGTGGACCGACCGTAAGGCCGTAACAATAGTAAAATAGAAAACTACGATGAAGAGTAAAATGAAAAACAGAAAACAAGCAAATGACAAATATATACAATCTTTAATCGTTCTTTAGGTTAGAACGACATCCAAGCTCATTGGATCTACATCATAAATGCCACCTCTATGTTGTAGGATCGAGACAAGGACAATGCGACACAAGCAAAATACCACCCAATTGGATCCAAGAAACAAACAAAGTCGGCCATAGTGTTCTTCCCCTAACTTTTTTTATGCATATAATTTAAGCACTTGTTGTTTGGACAAATTAATGCATGGTTGAAAAATACATTGTTAAGGATGTGACTGTGAGAAGAGACCTTTAGCTACATTTGTTAATGTGAGCTTCGCATGGAGCTTATCATCTTGATGGAGGCTTTCCTTTAAAATCTTATATATACTCTTTGAAGGTCATTAAGTTTAACTAAGCTAGGTGTTAATGACAATAATGTGTAGTTAGTTAAGGACCAATGGTGATTATTGAGGGGGTCTCATATTTGAGGGAAGGTTAAATTCAATGAAGCAAGTAATCCACAAGTTAGATGTAGATGAAAGTATAGTCATGCACCTTGAATTTGGATCCTCACTTTTTTCATATTGCTGAATTCCACCTATATTGTGCTCTTACGTCCCATTGATAGGAGTATCAAGAAGGCAATCGTTCCGTGGAATTCGAAGATCGTTGAACCAACGAATAAAGCTAATGAGTTTATCTACAAAACATGCAACAAAGCAATATATATGGGAAGGTAATGCAAAACAAAAGAAAAGCACGCACCTGATACCAAGATTTAAATTGGTTCTACCCAATTCTTGGTGTACGTCCAGTTAGAGAGATTAATAATAATTCACTAATATTGGATTACACGGTATGGTATTTGGTTCAAAAGAAAAACCAAACTCGCTAAGAATTTGAATAAGAACATAATGGAGAAAACACCCTTTTGGCTCTTAAACAACCACCTCTTGGACACTCAGTTTGCCCTTTGTATTTCTATAAGTAGCCATAAACTTTATGGGAAATTCACACAAAAATCTAGCAGAAACACGAGTTTAAACACCCTTAATAATAAGTCTGTGAAACAATAACAAATCTGGGTCAGTATCAAATTCCAACACACTCCACGTTGTCGCTCTGCCTCGCTTGAATAACCATCTGTCAGATCGAGTCAGGATTGCCTCTCGTTGGCCATGTGGCTGTATCTACTATTGCCCTTTGCAGCGCATGATCACGCCTAACTACATCGCATGGCATTCGGACCGCACACGTGTGTGCGCTGCACGCACGGGGGCTGTGCCCTTGGACCCCATAGTGCTGGGCCACACTGAGCTTAGAAAACTCACAAAAAAATACCTGGTCATGGGTTTTATTGTTCATCCAACTGGACCACGGGAAATCTAACTTTTGGGCCTCGGACAGTATTTTGGGCTTCAAAAAATGTCCTAAAATCCTCATAAATCCTAAATTAATTTTGGTTTATTTTTGATGTTTTGTATCACATTTTTCAATACTCAATGATACAATCACGCCTCAAAGCCCGAGCCGAACTAAAACTACACATCCTCCACCTTTTAAAACTAAACCACCTGATATTGAGGCCGCTACATTTCTTGGTAGCTTGACCATAAACCACCTCATATTGAGGCCGCTACATTTATTGGTAGTGCGGTCAAGTTGGGAACATGCCTCCAAGTAGAGTAGAAATCTTGTTAGGATGTTTGTACTCTGCATGAGTCATTTGGAGACTTTTGTAAAGAAAACCCTTTCATGAATGAAATTTTTTTCCTTCTTTACCAACTTCTCTTTAACTGATTCATCTTTGCGTCTCTATTTCTTGTAATGTTCTTCTCACATGTCGATCTCAAGCTCGAGAGTCTAAGATTGGTGGTGCTCACCTCGTGTGCAGTGTACTCATATCGGCCTCCTTGGTTTGCTTAGAGAGAGGTTTGTTGCCTACGCCTGGGCCGAGGGCTTAGAGCGTTGGCCTGGCCTGAGCCAGATGCTAAGTGTTGAAATTGGCTGCCCCGAAAGGTCCTTGAGGTCGGACTGTCGGGGGGCCTCAATCCGAGTTGGGGGATCTATCAAGCATGTAAGGTTATGATGCTGGTAATCTAAACTATTTAGATCACGCAGCGGAAGATAGAAAATTAAGAAAATTATACTAGCAATCAAACCAAGAATCTGCTGCTGATATAGGATATATGTCACTAAATAAAAACCATAAAGGTTGTACCTTTATGCAAGCATACTCAAGTGATACTCACGGATCCAAAATCTCTTTCGAACCAGAAGCGCCACGTTCACCTCCTCCAAGCAATGTCTTAGATCTCCTTTCTCCAACCAACACCTTAGATGAATCACGGGATAAAGAACATCTCCATAATTCACGATCCCTCCAAGAACTCGAACCGCCCTCCTCGCTTTGCTAGAGCAAAGAAGAAGGAGAAGGAAAAACTTTTGATTATATGCGAGAGGTTCTCCCTCTGAAGATGTTTGAATATCTCTGCACAATGAGACTTTCTCAAAGAGATTGATGTGTTCTCAAGGTGCTGGGGAAGGCCCCCCTTTTATAGTGCTGGGAAGAGCCAAATCTGATTTGGATTGAGTGTTCGTATAGAACTCAACCTTATCCTTAAATGCATAAAGAAGAAGAAGCATCTTAAATGAGTTCTAATCGCATTGGAACTCTTGGAAATGAAATATATTTGATTTCAGATTGATTCCCAATCAATTCCCGTGTCAAATCTGGAATTTCGTGGCATGCCATGTCAGCATTAGTTGAATAGTGATTGTAACTAGTCTACTAGTCAACTCTCTGTAACAGTCACAAGTTGACTAGTCGAGCACTAGTCGACTAATCAATACTGAGTGGCTATCTCCTTCTTTTTTGATCACAACCCCTTATGATCTTTGCCCTTAAAGTTTCTTCCTTTGCTTTTCGTGAGAAGTTCATCATCAGTGTGAGAATTAAATAGCCCAATTCCTACTACAGCAGTGAACACGATCACATCGTGTCACCTATCAGTAGCGGCCCTAGCTGAGCATGTTGACCCCCGTTTCAAAAACGTCAATATCTGATTTGTAAGATTAGAATCTCTCTAAGATAATTTGGGTCTTACAGTGACAAATTCTATGTAGTCTGGTCCCTTCGTCATCACTATGTCGCTAAGGTGTCTAGGCAACAGTATAGAGTCAAACCCTATTACAACTTAAACCCTTTGATTGAAATATGATCTCATAGTTCTTGGTTAGATGATACTTGTTAACTCTTAGCAAGTTCATCTACTACTATGCTAGGGATTTACTATGGATCCAT
This sequence comes from Scilla litardierei, assembly GCA_030789695.1. Taxonomy (NCBI): domain Eukaryota; kingdom Viridiplantae; phylum Streptophyta; class Magnoliopsida; order Asparagales; family Asparagaceae; genus Scilla; species Scilla litardierei. The sequence continues at coordinate 7,284,749 of CM061137.1, read as the reverse complement.
TTACTCAAATGTCACACTAACCTCCCATACCAAAGGATACGAATCCCGACAACATGGCCACTCCCTTCACATGCTTCCAATCATACCCAGCATGTACCTATACATCAGCTGTAAAGCCAATGTTCGATAACCACCAAAGTTTAATTTTTCACAAGCAACGTCTTTTAGCACATCTCCAATCAAAGGACTAGCATGCACATACTGCCACCTAAGATCTTCGGTTGACACTCACAGTATGATAAACAGTACAGAAGTATCTCTGATGAGTCGTTCTGTGAACTTGTTCTCCCAACAAGCACATGTACATTATCTAACGATGTCTCCACACCGAGTGACTATGAGGCCAGTCACTACCATCCGATTATATAGATTAATGCACACCGGTCTAACCAAAATATCGATGTCTCGTTTTAATATTCCTCCGACCATGAACAATTCTGGACATATGATCGACGACACATTGACCTCAATATCATGATCTCATTGTAACGACCCGCTCTTAGAGGCCATTACTTATTTGATTACATTTGCAGGTCTGCAGATCACCAGCGAAAACAATATAGCCACGATACAGAGATGTACAATAATACTCAAACTAGCGTACATTTTATTATTACAATTCATACAGAAAGAACATCACACAACAACACTCTCACACTGAATACATGAAAGAAAATACTTATGAAAGTAGGTCACTCACACACAATTCTAAGTCTAAAAGTCGACAGTCTCAAAGTCGAACTCTGGCTCAGCGAACTCAGGAGCACCTACGTCAACATGTGTGTCGTCTGACGGTGCCACGAAGATGGAACAATAGGTAAGTCACAACAACTCTAGCAATAGAAATAGAGTAGTGCAAAAGTATGGAACATGCTATGATAAACAATTAAAGATGATCATGCAAGTGCAACAAGTAAGGTAAGAGCAGACATGCATGCAAGTGCGATAAGCGACGTAAAGGTGACTGTACAAGTGCGAAAAGTAACGTACAAGAGCAACAGCTGTGACATTGCACATGTATTATGGCAGTAACAACATTTTAACCAGCATGCATTGTGGTAACAATAGTAAGACAAGCATGTAGATGCAGTAGCAATAAAAGGACAAGCAGTAGTAAGGCTAGAAACTATGTGACTCATATAGGAAAGTATAGTGTGCGACCATTGAGCCCATCTCTTGCCACGGGGTGCTCACCCGGGCGGATCTCACTTTACTTTAGCCAGTAGTTTATTTTAGACGGTCGGTACAGTATGTGCAATGTGTAGATGGACTCGTGGTCGCTACCACACTTTCTCTAATATAAGTTACCCCAAAACCCAGTGCAGTGGCAATTATCACAAGCATTCAATCTCAATAGGATAGTCCAGCATTATGTTGTCATTCAATCACTATTTTTTTCAATACGGTATGTTAATCAGTCTCATTGTTTCAACACTTCATTTCATACAACATTTCATGTGATGACTCAGCACGATATTTCCATTAGTACACAATTTACCCAAGTAGATGGTTGCATGCTACAACTACCAAAGTTGAAAGTTGACAATGTCATATGCTTAATTAGATAGTTGTTCTGCAGTTGATTAGTTTCCTATTAGATTAGTTCTCTAGTATTTGGTTCAAGTCAATAGCCATTCTGAGGCTATACATGATGTCCTAAGTTCATACGAGTACACTATCTAAATTTCTAAAGTTAGAATTAGAGTGAGGGTTTTAGGATTGTCGTAGAAAGCCGAGGCTGGTGTTAAGGCTAACTGGGGCGCTTGTGCACGAAAACCAGTACCTGCAATCACAAGAAATTATTGGTTAACTTCTATGTCATTTTCTATCTATTTTTTATTAGCAGTTCTATTTATATTATAGCTCAAAACAGGTCAAAACACACGCTAATAATTTTAAATAGGCTATACATGAGGAAAATAATTTTAGCTAGGAAGAAAATATTTTTCTAAAGCTCATAGTTATTTTTTTATAATTTTAAAAGCTTAAAAATAAGTTATAATCAATTAAAAACTAATTTTCTAATCTTTAAAATAGCTATCGTAAATATTTGAAGATTTATTTAGACTTCATATGATAGGTCCAAACGTTCTTCTCGACTAGTAGAACACTAAGATATTTTTGTATTTGAAAAATATGCATATTTTTAGAAGATACGAATTTTAAAAGCAAAATAGGAGTAATTGCGTTTAACTTTGAAAATTCATATTTAAAAAGATAAGTCTCAGGTTGGGATGATTCCAGCGTCTACGCGTTCTACGCTACGCGCTGGATTTTCAGCAGTCTCCTTGTATTTTTTGATGCATATATCATTTGTTATGAATTTTAGTTCAATAAACCTACATAATAAATATATATGCGTGTATATACATATAGACGTATATACATACATAATACGTATTCACTTCCTTTCTAGTGTTCTCTCCATCTCCCTTCACGCGAGCACAGCCCAACGGGGTATTTCGATCGGCGGGGGTGCATGGCGGCTGCCGGCAGGGCGTGGGGCCGGAGGCGGTCGGTGGGGGCGGCAAGGGAGGGTGCATGGTCACTGGAGGCAGCGAAATGCGACAGGAGGCAGCGGGAACGCCGGAGCAAGCTTGGTTAGGGGGGTCTCGACGGTTTCGATGGCGGAGGAGGCCGACAATGGGTGGCGTGGCGTCTGGGCTTCGCTGATGGGGCAAGGTGGTGATGAGGTGGCAGAGGAAGCGGTGGGCGACGGTGAGGAGGCGCTGGTGGTGCTCAAAGCTCGGAGGAGCTTCGGGGCTGTGGTGGAGTTCGATGGCTTGGGTGCCTTACCCGTGGCTAAGCGTCGGCAACATCACTGGGGGGCCAGGCGACGATGCAGGGTCGTCGGAGGTAGGAGGGTGTGCGAAGGCGGAGGGCGACGAGGAGACGCCGCCGGTGGCCCCATGTAGCAGGACGAGTCACGAGGGGGAGACAGCTAAGGGGGTGTTTGCGGGGGGGGCTGTGGGTGTCGCCGGCGGGAGGTAACGACGGCGATGGCAGCTCGCCGGAGGGAGCAGCGGGAGTGCTGGGTGCTGGGTTTGAGCGTGTATGGGTTCGAGCTGAGAGTCGGGGCTGTGTGTGTGGCAGAGAAGATGGGTTATGGGGATGATTAAATAAGATAAGAAAATAATATTATAATATAATGTATTTATCAGAGCTAATTAATATGGGGTTATGGGGAAAGAATCTGGCTTAGAGGAAACAAAAACGTGCCCACGTTTTTGTTGAAGCTGCCGACGGGGGACGGGTTAGGGTAAAGTTAAATAGGGGTTAAGGGTAATTAGTAAATGGTAAAATGTAATTAGTAAATAAACAAGATTAGTTAGTAAAACCGTAATTGGGGTATGTAAAAAACGTAAATATTATATGTGAAATTACGATTTTGCCCTCGAAACTAAACGTGTCCGAAAAATTACGAAAGAAATACTACGGGTTTGTATCGTCGCCAGTATCATGAAAATGAAGTCAAATTTAAGTTTTGAGCGATGGAAAAAATAGAAAAAAAATCATTTACTCATTTTGAACTTGTTTGAAATCGTCTTTGTTACGGAAAAACGTGCACTATAAAACAAGCTGTTACGCTCATCATGATCCCAAAGTTCCTCACATAAGTCCTGGGACTTTATCCATGCATCATATAATCATAACAACAGCCGTAGAAGTGATACTGAGGATATTATAGATAAAGATTACCAAATAGCTTACCATCATTTCGAACGAGATGTTTATTGCAAGTACAATAATTGTCTTAAGGGCATACAGTCCCTAAAAAAGCGCACCACTGCTGAAAGGGTGTTGCTCGGGAACGGACCATGGAGGATGGCCCTACTTGCACATGGGTCAGTTAGATCCATTGAGAATAAGGGAGGGTTAATTTGTGTCAGGTGGTCGGGCTTGCCGATCCTTGAAGCCGTCTTCATGTGTCTATCACTGAGGTCATTCCTGTAGAGCGTAAGCACTGGGAAACTAACATAGGGTTTGACCACCTGAGCTGTCCTTGTAAAGCGGAGCCTGTTAAGGAGCCGACCGTTGGTGTAACCGCTGAGGCCGTCCATATGGAGCATAGTTGTAAACATCAGTCCTGCATGGAGGACGTATTATGTAGCGTAGCTATTAGGAAGCCTGTCGTAGGTGTAACCGTGTAGGTCGTCCTATAGGGTGTGAATCGTGAGGGAACGGTCAGTGGCTGTAACCGCTGAGGTCGTCCTGTGGAGCGTAAAATTGTAAAGGGTAGACGTAGGGTAGTTCCCAAAGACTCTCATGACCCTCGCCCTTCGTCGTAGGAGAGACAAATGGGTTGTTGAGGAGGTTACAGAAGAAAAGATAGGCAGCGACATAAGAGGATCAGGGGGGCATACTTCCCGGGTGGGGGGGGGGGGGGGGGGGGCGAACCCTCCTTCTGCCATCTGATGCCTAAGTCAAGGAAATGATTGAGAAAAGGAGGCGATGGGTGTAAGATAACCCGTGTGTGGTAGCGGCGTATGGGTTGAGCATGGGTATGCCCATAGCCATTAGGGCTTTGTTAGGGATTGTATGCCCAAAGACACGTAGAGAGAACGTATTGGGTCCTAGGTTGGACGGATCTAGCGATGAAGATATCCTACTGCTTATATAGAAGTCAAAAGGGAGGTCATGCCAAGACAAGAGGACGTGGGGACTGCGAATTTTCTATCATAATCATTTCCTGCAAATCAGTCGCGTGCACAGATATGACAGGAGGTAATGAATCGTGGCTACAGATGGGGCAGGAAGTTATTGACAGGGGTGGATAGATCGCCTAATTTATGCCACATCGAGTGGACTGAGCTGACCAAGCAAGCAGTTGCCCAGGCCTTGAGGCCGAGGAGGCCAACCTCGGGGAGCGAGGTCATCCCTGCAGAGATGTGCCGAGCTGAGCTCAGGTTAGGCTAACCTCTAGAGTTGTGTCAGGAGGTCCCCGATGACAAGTCCTGTCTGACAGGTTGGGCCAGCCCCCCTGCTTAGTTAGCTTAAGTGAAACTCGGTATCCACATGCTGTTAGCATTATTAATTTCTATGATGACAACAAGTAAAACCCAAGTTCCCTTTTCTTGAAATTTTTTTAGGTTGTTATACATATTCTAAAACCGCAAAACTCCAAATATGGATGAATCCTAGGAGGTTGGACGGCTTGTTATAAAAAGTTCCAGTGTTGTGAAACTGTTGCATTTGTAACCATCAGATTAAGTATCAAATAGCATTTGATTCACCTGATTTTTGTTATGCTGATTATACGTGACATGTAGAAGACATTTAGAAAACATTATTTTAAAAAACATAATGTATATGTGCATCAAACGCGGGAAAATTTCCTGCACCAACAGCACATATACATTATTTTATATATACACGTAGGAATATGGAAGTTTTTTTCTAGGTTGTTGTACACATTGTAAAACATCAAAATAATAAATAAGAAAGGTTGAATCCTATGGGGTTTGACCATCGATCGGCTACTTACAGAAAATTCTATTGTTCTAAAAACATCGAATTTGTAACAATTAGATCAATGTTCAAATATCTGATATGTTGATCATCCATAATGTGTATATGGCACGGGTGTATTTGTGTCCAATGGCACTCCCAATGAATCCACCTCAATAATGTCCTTCAAGAGCCCTTCATTTTGATCTTCATATTCTATATACCAAATACATCAAAGATCTAGTGAACCCAACATTTTTTTTGTTCAACTAACTACTTGCTGGATTGAACTTTCACCTCCAAATCAAGAAGCAATACGGTTTAGACTTATTGACGCATGGATTCTTGGATATGAAAAATCAAAGTGAACAACACTGATTATCCAAAAAGAAACTATGGGGAGCATGCACTTTGCGGCTGCCTAAGGAGACGAGTGCACATAAGCCACAAGTCAGCCAGTATTCTCGTCTAGCAAGCCTCTTTAAGCAAAGCTTAAGATTAATAGGTCTAGCATACATCGGCGCCAAAAATTTGTTTTCATTTTTTTGATATCACCTAAGGAACCAGCTATAGGGAATAATGAATATGTGATATCACACATGCATCATTTTCACGTTCCAACGCACATATATACCTTTTTTTATTTCCATTCATATGAATATATACATCTTTTTATATTATTGATGAACACCCTACCAAAAATCATATAAATTCAACACTATTTGACCCTTCATATAATCGTTGCAAATTCAACAATTTCAGAACAATGGAACTATTTGTAACGAGTGGATCGAGTGTTAAATCACCCTAAAATCCACCCATATTTGAGATTTTGAGGATTTAGAATGTGCATCTTCAACAATTTGTTAAACAATTTTGAGGATCGAGTGTTAAACAATATGTTTCATATTTACTTTCATCAAATTCAGCATCTTCATCAATTTCACAAACCCTAACTAACCTACTCTCCTCCTCGTGCTGCCGCTTCATCCTCTTCATACTCATTTTCCTCTTCCTCTTCCTCTTTAACAGAAAAAGTTAACCATTTATAAATGCGTCCAACGACAAGGATGGGTAGGATAAGGGGGCGAGGATAGAGTGGACAACGATACGGCGGGGAAGGGGAATGAGTGTAAAGTGGTGTGTGCGCAAAGCAAATGTTGGTGAGAGTATAGAGTTTCCCTCAAATGGCCTAAGCAGTCAATTACTGTTGATGCCAGAATGGACTGTTTTTTTTTATATATGTCATCAACTCAAAGATGGGTGCCTAATGTGTATGAAAACTTGTACAAGGTCTTAAATATATATAATCGGTCCCTAATAAAATGAGGCAGAGAACATCACCAGAGTCGGCTATGAATTGAAAATGGATTGCAGGTTCAAACTTACAATTTTATGCAATCAAATCAATCTTCTGCACCCTTCAGGAACCCATCAGATGAGATGAACCTCCTGAAACCTTGAGTCTGGCTGCTGCCGGAATATACTGATCAGATAGTCGGAATAAGATCGCCGAGAAGAATATTGAGATGGACGAGAAGCTTCCAATATCAACCGCCGCCAAATGTACAACAATGGATGTCTCTCCTCGTAGAGGATTTGCCCATGGAATAACAGAGAAGCCTTCGTGAGTGAAGAACCGAAATCTCCTGCTGCGTTGATTTTTCAGAGGACCCCAAGCAACTCATGAGCCTCTCCCCTTTCAGTCTGGACATGGGAACTGTCGAAATAGATCCGCGTGGTTAGTGATTCGACAATAATCCTCGTTTATTCCAATACTCGGGGCCACATGGACAGGGTTAGCAACTGGAGGAGGCAATGAGGCTTCCACAATCTTGCGAGCTCTGCGTGACCTGGATGTCAAACTGCCTGATCGAGGGGTTCCGGTGCCCCTTTCCTTCCTGACGCTAAGGAATCCACAAGCAAGGGCTTCCAGTGCTTTGGTGGTGGGTGGTCGGTTTCTTGTGCTGTGTCTCCGGCCATTCATCATAGATTGCTGCTCTTCAGGCGAAACAGTGCTCGTTTCGCGTGCCAGGGAATCATCGAGTTGCTGGTGTGATTCCAAGAACTCCTTTGGCTTCATATCATCCTGGCTGCCTCCCACCTCCATGTCCACGGGTCCTTCGGAATCCATATCCTGCGGTTGCAGGTTTAGGTCGATCAGAGTTCTTGGTTCAGACTTTGCAGCAGAAAGAACTGTCCCGTTGCTCTCTTCCTGGGATATTCTATCTTCTGCAGCTATCTCCTTTTCGGTTTCAAGTGACTCTGGCTGAAGATATTCCCCTCCCTTCTTTAAATGGCTGCCTCTCGGCATGGATAAGGAGCAAGAGCTGCTTCTGACAGACTTGCAGGAAGTTAACCTGTGTCGCTTGGGTGCAGGGGCGAGAGAATTTAGTTCCCCTGGTTTTACTCTCCGGCTGAATTGATATTTTGTATCCTTTATGGACGGCTTAACAATCAAAAGCTCACAGCACTGACCTTCAAGATCATTCTCGTTTCCAGGCGGGTTTAACTTCTGATCGGTGATCAAATGGTCTGTCAGACTGCACTGCACTCCCTCGATGGAATTGTTTCTCTGGTTATTCCCAACTTTCCTATCATCGGATGGGCTTTGATCGGACTCGCCTTGGCTACTCGAGGATAAATCGCCTGAGCTTGATTGGTTAGTGGAACTATCACTATTAGTTTCTCCTAGATGATTACGACGGTAACCAGTGGTTGCATCAGCTGGTAAACTTCGCAGTTCTCTTGCCTTGGAAGCCATTCCACCTTGAGCCAAGCTAGTATCAACTACAGTGAATTTCATAAAGTCCGAGTTGCAATCAGGGAGTCTGGGTCGAAGATAACATGGCCGATGAGTGTCAGATGGACCATTTTGGGCCACCTTAATATCAGCAGACTCTGCTTTCCACCGACTTTCATCATTAATTGCGCTGCTTTCTCTGCCTTCTTCCACTTCCAGTTCAAGAAGCCTTGGGTCTGAGGCCACCTTGGTCAAGACATCACTGACCGAATCAAAATAGTGATTGCCCTTCGTTAGTTTTTTCCTTGAAAACCTCTTGATGCCTGGGATGAGAAATACCAAAGCGTTTCTAGAACCAAGAGAATCTTTGGGCTGCTCAGAGTGCCACCCTCTCGCAAGCAGACGAGGCCAAACGGCTTCCCAGAAAATGTCATTGGACTTGGCTTTGCTCAGCCTGAAATCTCCTGTCAGAAACTTGATGATTTCCCCTGGTGTAAGAGAGGAGCAAGCTTTGCCTACAGGTATCTCAGGGCGGGCATGGACCACTGGATTCGTTCTAACAGGATCCTGTAAATTGCCAGTGAGGTCTTGCTTGCCCTTACCGATGCCTATAGCTTCTACAAGTGCATCTGCACCAACCATGGACTTTAGGGTGAAAATAAATTCCTCTAAAGAAGCAGTTCCTTCATTGAAAGCCTTGGTAACCTGCCAAAAGAACGGCAACTGATATAGAGAAGAAGTATATAAAAAATAAGAATCAAGTTAATTAGATGAACAGAACTTAACGGTGTCTATATAAAAGACTGATGAAAATTTGTAGCAGGCTCTGCTATTTAATAGAAGCATTAACAAAACATTGTCATCAGAACTATGAGTTGTGTGAAATATTAAGTTCACACAACCTGTTACATGCAATGGAAAAGGCTGTCGAAAAGATATAACCGAGTTAACTTGGAGAAGAGCGCATTGGTCGTAATTGTTCAAATCATCTATCACTACCAGAATGCTGGCACATGCAAGTCTATAACGTCAAACTTACTAATACACCGCGCAAGATTGTGTCATGAAAAAGACTTGGTGGGAAATGAAAATTAACTAATGAAAGAAAGAATATGAAGACAACAAGAGCAACAAAGGTTAGGAACAGATGGAACAGATGGAACAGATCCAATTAGAAACATAGAAAAGGCGGAAAGGTTGATGAATCTAATAAGTTGAAAGAGAATGGAACAATGACGACACGGTGAAGAAAAACAGGGAGGGAGAACAAATAATGGCGAGAAAAAGCAAGTTACAAAATCTCTGTAGATTTCCAAAGATATTAGAGCATATCAAATACATCAAATGTCCAACTAGGGTAAAAGGGTAATAACATATTAGCTGTCGCACATCTGAATTGAGGGTTTACAATCACCAACTAAAATAACAAAATTATTCTGAAGGAGATCGAAGCAATCTAACTGGGTCATACAAACCAATCAAAAGTGGGGAAATCAGAAGACTTTGCCAATTTCTGTCAATTTAGTTATGGTTGACATTGATCAAGAGCAGTTGATACTTAATATTCTCCCATAAGGATGAGTCATTATGCATTGATTTCAACTCAACTCCTGTAGCAGCAGGCAAGGAATTAATTTCAAATTAAAGCCTCCATCTAGCTAATGATAATTCTAATTCTCAAGAACGTCTTTGTCAATTTTTTGACCCGTTGCTTATTATTAAGAGAATTATAATATCTTCTTACTTTTGCTTTGTAGAAAAACAGTATATTTGTTATGAATGAGGGAAGCCTTTGACCTCCCCTCCTTCATTACCCACTCATTGGTCCCCATTACTATGGGTAATGGGGACTCTTGGTCCTCCTTGAGGCCCTTCATCTCACCCTCTCTAATTTAATATATAGAGAACCATGGCCTATGGCCATGGTTACTCATTCTATCTCTAAGAAAACTTATCTCTATTTTCTCTTGAGTTTGATTACTCTCTAACACGTTATCAGCACGTGTTCTTCCTTGAGCAAGAATCCAAGCCTAAAATCCCCACCAAATTGATCCCCTACGCGCAAGGAGTCTTTGGTTGCTGCGGCGATTCGTTGGAGCGTTGCGGCATTCCCGAAGCGTTCGGCAGCTCGGATCTTTATTTCTACGGATCTTTTCTACGGTCGCCCCTAGATCATCGATCTAGAGGTATACTTCTTATTCCCGTAGATTACAACGGACTATACATAAAAAATTTTGCCATGTTTGCATACAAGTAAAAATTAAAATAATACAAAGAACACAAGACTGGAGATTTTATTCTGTAAGCAAAAGACTTTATGTTCCATGTCTTTGTTCAGATTATAAAGTAGATGAATGAATGTGGAGATATGTACTTTATGTTCAATATATCTTTACAAGCAAACATTGTCTTTTCCAACACTGTGTTCTTGTTTTTCGAACACAGTAATCACCTTCATTTTAGTACATATCTCCCAAGTAATCGCATGTTGCCTCTAAATTTTTCCCAAGTAATCCGGCACGTCTCTTGATCCAGATTATTCCAAGTTCAGTGCCATAAAGATAATAAACATCTCCATATTATTGTTATTGCATTTGAGGAAACAATAAGTACGTGTTCTTATTCCCCTAATCTCTTGCGCCTCCCGACCGAACCCCCCTGCAGGGGGGGCGCCTACCAGTCCACAGCCCTGTCCATAACCTACATACAAAAATTTCCAACCATTCGGAGCTCATTGTGATCCATGAAGCAAGCAGAGAGTGTTATTGGCTACGATCCGTCGTCCAACACATTCTTCAATCTACTGGCCTAAAAACCGGTGATTTGGAGCCTACCGTCCTGTTTGAAGACAACGCTGCATGCATTGCTCAACTTCAAAAGGACTACATCAAGGGCGACAGGACGAAGCACATATCTCCCAAGTTTTTCTGGACACATGAGCTAAAGGAGGACAAGCAGATCAAAGTTCAGCATATACAGTCCTGCAACAACTTAGCTGATCTTTTTACTAAGTCTTTGCCCAAATGTACTTTTGTAAAGCTTGTAAAGAATATTGGTACGCGACAATTGAAAGACCTGCAAGCCTGAAGCTTGTGCGGATCAGGGGGAGTAACCTGTGGGTTGCACTCTTTTTCCTTAAGATGTTGGGTTTTTCCACTGGGTTTTCCACAGCTAAGGTTTTAACGAGGCAACACACTTACTCTGGATCCAGAAGTATCCACCCCTCTTTGCCTCAAATGCTGAGACCAAAGTGATGAATGTGTAAGGGGGAGTGTTATGAATGAGGGAGGCCTTTGGCCTCCCCTCCTTCATTACCCACTCATTGGTCCCCATTACTATGGGTAATGGGGACCCTTGGTCTCCTTGAGGCCCTTCATCTCTCCCTCTCTAATTTAATATATAGAGAACCATGACATATGGCCATGGTTACTCATTCTATCTCTAAGAAAACTTATCTCTATTTTCTCTTGAGTTTGATTACTCTCTAACAATATTGTTATTTTTGAGTTAGAGAGCCTATATCATCTACTTATTTGGAGGCTAAGAGCGATCAAAGTTAGGGTTTGCGGATAAATACATATAATTACGACAGGTCCTATGGTTGGACACATTGTCACGGTCTAAAATGTCATCAATACAGCATAACCTCAAGAGTGACATGAACATATCTCCATGCAAAAACTTGAAGGAAATTAGCAGAAATAACGATGTGATCTTGAGGTTTCAGATAAGAAAGAGAGCAAGGCAAAAGAGGGGAAATGGAGTACTCCTTTCCCAAACTTTCGTTCTTCCACCCCTCCCCCTCCCCACAAGTAGCTCTCTTCTATTGACAAACAATTTTTATAAAGTGAACAAATATTCAAAACAAATATGACAACCATCAAAAACAAGATGCCTAAATATTAAAAGATAACAACGGTGGAAAACATAAAACAAAAGAATTCGCAATCAGGGAATCATGATGGTTACTGTTCAATGTTTAACAGTAAAGTATGATGCATCAATCCATCCAGCAGCTTCTAATATAAACCATTCATCTTGGACACCTTTACTTTAGTATATTTTAAACACAAAAGAATATGAAACCCCCATAGATATTGGCATACCACCTGTTAAAGGGACTGTAAGACTGCTGGAAGCACATGAACACATCAGGTCTATACACTAAAGAACATGAAATTAACAAGAGACAGTTTCTCCGCATTCTCAAATTGAAGTAATTCACACATGAAGTGAAGTTATGTTAGCATAATGAGAGTTCATGAGTTGCCTACTTGAACGTGGTATTTATTGTCCTCCATGTGTGCTTTACATCTCTGTAATGTCTTGAGTAAGCTAGCAACCCAGGTTACAATACTCATGGATATTGTGAAGGAAAAGAAGAATTCGAAGGATGACAATGCAAGTGGGAATTCACATCGCATTAAGTAGTTTCAGCTCACAGGAGAAAGAATGTTAAAAGGGGTTTTAAGCCAAACCATTTTATGGGCCTATTGTAAAACGATTATCAAATCAACGAGCAATGGTTTAATTTTTTTGAAATTCCTAGAGCATGCTAAATGACTTGTAATTATAATTTGGTTTAATTTGTCTAAATTCCTAAGTACGCTTAATGACAGATAATTATATTTTCTTCAACAACTTGGATATGTGTGCGCCTGCATATAGTCTTTAAATACAAATTTCTTTCTCACAGCAACTTAAAAACAAAGTTGCTCGCGATGTGCATTAATCTTAGCTGGATCAAAGAACCATGCACAATAATTCCAAGGTTTAAATTATTAGTAGTTAAAGATTCAGACTTTATAATAATATGAACAACTTCCGGTTAAATAGCAACAAAAATGAAAATTTTAATATACCAAGTATGTCTATGAAACTAACATATTGCTGTAATTTCCACACTAGCATCATTCACCATTATCCTTCTCCTATCTGAATGAAATGACCCACCTTGTATATAACACATTGGCATGCACACACAGCCTGGAAACAATCCCTTGTAATCCCTTAACATCATTGTTCTTCTCTTCTTGTCAATTGAACCTCATCATCTGACCAGGAGCAAAATCTCATCAATTAACAATTGCACAAGCAGGTCAGAGTACTCCATTTCTGAAGCCAGACAAGAAAGCTGACGGAATCGCCCTCAAACCCAAACCTTCCTAGGCCTCAACTGTGTTAGACTCTTAAAAACGGGGGGCAATATTGAACTGGATAGAAAAAGGAAAATTCGGAGAGAGAAAGGGACATGGAGGGGAATGATCAATTTATACAACAAGAAATTACTAATTAAGTGAAAAAGACGTCTGAAAATGCCATAAGTCTCCACCAATCACCGTAAGTTGGTTTTTGGAAGGATAAGGAAGTGAGAATTGAAAGGGGGCATTAGGGCCGGATCATGATTTTGGAGATTTCAAGAGAATAGAATGCTCAAGAGAGAAGACATAAAGAGCATTTTGTTATTAACTAGTCGGTTATGGGTTAGAAACAAATGGCATACCGGTATCCTTAATAAAAAAACAAAAACACTCTTCAACACATTTTGTTTCTCTTCAAACGCTTTAGGTAACGTTCAGCCTATGAAAGCGAACAAGTGGCACAACCGCTTGAAGCCAAACTTAAAATCTGTTTCAACCACTTTGTACAACTCGAAGAATAATATGTATATGATGTGTGCATACACAAATTGATGAATTTGTTTAGTCATCCCTATATTAGAGTCCTAGTTTTCTACAATCACCATATCAGCAAGATCGCTACTATATTGTTGCTTCAGTGACTTAGGAGAACCAGATGAGAGGCCCAAGGCATGCCCACTTAAACATATGAGAAGCTATAGTGCTGATTCAAATAACATACATAAATGTCCATGTTTTTAGTGAAGCGTTAATAACGATGTACAAAACATATTTAGTGATGCATTCAAACCTTAAGAAAAAAACAAAAAAAAAAGTATCTGTCACCGTACAAGAGTGCAAAGTGCATTAGTAAAGTTGGTATCAGTATAGAAACCCAAGAAAAGCATATGTGATAGTCTGAGAGATGACACACCCAAATAAGAAATTATCCTCCCAGACACTAGCACAAATATAAAACAGTCCAACCACCACCGAGTACCCTTATTGGAAGAGATGATCATATTCACTCAATAAAGTATCTGCTTTACTTATTAGTCACAACTTAAGAGAAAAACTACAAGTTTTCATTTTCATATCCTAATTCCTGTTGTGTGTCCTATGATTGCTTGTACCGTTGTACGGCTATTGGCTAATAAGATCTTGCACTAAGTTCTGCAAAAAATATAAAAAACCTAATGTGGAGTTTTTGAAACTATGGTCTTATGATTCTTAACAAACTTCCATTAATAGGTGTATTTTGCAACCTCTCCCTCCTCTGCATGTCCATCCGAAATCTCCCTCTCTTGTAGAGGCCTAAGTGGATCGAACTTGGATCAGATTCATGTAAAATCCAAACATGAACTCAGTAAGAAACTTGGCTTCGGGCTCAGGTTGGGTTGGAATCTCTTTCCAATCAAATTTGGATCGGATTTGAGGTTAAATGAAACATATGCAAATAATGGAAGGTTCCTTTTAAAGCAATAGTTCTATTTCATTATATGAAAATTGACAATGTATCCTTCATCTTTGCATCAATAATAGAAAGCTTTATTCTTTTATAAATTTACCAACTAGATTATGGTGAAATTAATCATACCAAGTTACATTTCATAAGCATCGCTCTACATTGGGATTAGGTGAGCAAGAAAGGAGCTGATGGGAAGTGTCTTGGATTCGTTATTTTTCTTTTCTCCTCCCATCAAGGAATATGTTGTTAGCCTTCATGTGTATGAATTTCTTTTCTAGCAATAAAAGAAGTAGGATTGCTACTATGATTTTGTTCATTTTTCATGGAGAAGAAGCTAAAAGTAAAATCGTTTCATGTAAGCTTCCCGCAGCAACTACTAAAGACAGCAAAAGTGACTCTACGAGTTGTAGGATTCCAGTGCATGACGCATATGAACTACCTGCTTTCTGTGGCTTCTAGAATCCATTCCTACATGCAAATAGGGCTTGATGTATCATAATAACACTGGTTATGTTAAAGAAAAACTTAGTCAAGTAGAGACAGACACTTTAATCCTACCATACGATGCATAAGAAGTCACAATAAGTGTACTAGTTATGGGTTACATAATTGCATATAGAAACATAGTGCATCTCCATAAAGTGGTATCAGGAAACAACCATGAACCACATAATATTATCATTTGGGTCCTAAAAGTTCATAGCTTCATTATTTTCAGCTCCAAAGAGCACATATTAGAAAGTCATGCAGCCTGGGAATCTGACTGACCTTTATTTGCATACACGTCATCCTTGAGTGTTATACTAGAGAAAAATCCATTGTTGGTGTTGGATGTCTTAAAAGACTCGAGTGACTTGTATTCCTCCCAAAAGGAGAACCATGAGAGCCTATTTCTTTTTAATCAATCGTGGCCACTACCACAACAATGCATCTCTGATTCCTTCCCTAATGTTTCTTGAAGTTTGTGACTTAAGAGACCAAAAGTCCTCTGGTAGAGGCAGACTACTTGAGAAACTTAATCTGCATAAGGATAACTCAAATGCAAAGGTTAATAAAGAGCATTTGATATTTGGAATTTGTGCTGGTAAAGACAGTCTAAAAGGCTGACTATATAAATTGTTTCCCCTATTTTACAAAGAAAACACAGTGGCTGACCGAGGAGTGTTAATTTATTACACATCTTTCCTATCCTTTTTCTCTGTTCTATTTTCTATCCTTCTATTGGTGCCTCTGTATTAACCAATATCCTTCCATCTTTGTTTTTCTGCCAGTGGAGACTGATGTTCAGATTCCACAAAATTTACCCTATGCTATTTGTACAAGATTACATGAGTTTCTCTTGAGCAAGATTCAAACTGCAGCATTCTATTATTGTGACCATAAGCCCACAACATCACATGTCTTACTGTTATAATCCTAGAAAAATTCTATCTTCTGCCTTCACACGTTGGAATGATTTCTTATAGCATACAATGACTTGGAAAATATTAAGATTTAGTCAATTGTACATGCTGATATCAGGCCATTTTTAATTGGTGTCTAGGACGGAACTGATTACTTAAGCAGCCCAATGACCATGTTCTTATACAATGAGGCCTGAAACATGGTTCCTGATGTTATGAGAGATGACTGTACAGGTCGCGTAAAGAGAGTTGGGCATCCTATCCCATGGATACTGTCCATTGAGATCAAATGAGCCATTTTGAGTAGCTTAAAGATGTCAATATTTATTGCTTTATCCAACCAATGTTACTGTTATTCTTTTCATTTTCTTTATGATTAATGCTTCAATATCCAATTGTTGCCACCATTTTGGACTCGAGATTTTATTACCCAATAGTCCAGAGAATCTTGTTCAAAAAGATTGTCTATGATTACGTAAGCATTTAAAGAAACATAGTGGATGAGGATCATAAGGTTAAGCTCTTACAAGAAGTGCTGTGGAAAAGGAAGCCAGAATATTGGGAACAAAGAACAATAAAAAAGGAGGGAGGGAAAAACTAATGTTTACGCTGACCTCATCACAAGCATGAAAAACTCAAAACGTGAGGAGAATAGCAATAATTCTTACACTAGCCATCTGTATGCACTTTAAACTAGATAAACAGTCCATTGAGATATAGTGAACATCCATGAGGCCTGCAGAAACAGGTTTAAAGTGTTTACATGGGTTTGTTTGTGTCATTTAGCAAGATGAATATACTGCACAACAAGTGTGAATTGTATGCCACAAATGCTGTCAGAATTTTTAAAGAACGGCTTCAAAGTTAATATAGTAACCAAAGCTGAATGTGAATATAGGCATATATAAACATGCACGGTAAGGAGGACAAGAATGAACCTCAAGTAAAGAATCCTCAACTTCCTTTGATCTGCCAGGTAGCAATCGTGATAGCAGTTCCTGCTGTCTCCAACCAGTAAAGATACGATGCCCAAGGATACACCTTCTGCTTCTGATCTTTCTACACTCCACCCATCTTCGTTGAGAATCAGACCTATAAAACTTTCCATAATAGAAGGATAATATGTCGCCCATATCTTTACTCTCAACGAATCTTTGTACCTGAACAAGATTTTTCCCAAAAATGTAGAGACCCAGGAGAAAACTCTGTGATTCAGAATCGCTCCAAGAGGCTTTTGGTGAGCCAGGCAACGGAATATAACTGCTAGTTTTCATTGGTTGGGACAAAGACATGTATATATTGTTCCTCAGAACATCTGAAATTTCTGCAATGCATTTTGCATCTTGAGGCACAGTCACATAATTGTTTAAAGTATCAAGCGAAAATTTAGATATCGGACTGCCTTCGGAGTTTAGACTGCTTTGCATAATTGCATTAGAAACACTTGACATGCCAAGAAATTCTTCTTTTATATGTACATCATGATCAGCTAAATGGTAAACCCAGATAATTGGGATGGCTAACTCTCTCCCAGCGCAGACGTTAAAATCAATTCCGTCAACCTTATCACATGATGTGTTCTGCAGCTGAATCCGCTCTGCTTCTGATATAAGGGCTGGAATTTCAACTTGGTATTGATCTCCTAAACGAGGAACTACTGACGGATCCCCATAGATACCGTCTGTGCTGGAGTAATCAGGTGGAAGGGAATGCTCTACAAAAGTCTCAGCAGCATACTCCTCATTGTGATTTAGAAACTCATCTTTGTAACTTTCTTCTATCAAGTTCATCTGATAAGAAACAAAGAAAGATAATCTGTCATTAAAGGCAATGTGGACAGTACATGAAAGTTGAAAGTAGCCGACTGACCGACATGGTTGCTTAAAGTATTGAAATATTTGATATACAATAACTATAACTTTCCATCATGTCATATGTTAAATCATAAGTATACCGTTCATAGTTACAAATTGCAATTCACCGAAATCATGGATTGAAACAGCTCACATCAACCATGATGGGAATTATTAGAGTAACAGAACTGTTTGTTATTAACTTAATGATAATACATGCATTTGAGTTTAATAGTCTATCTAACCAACATACAAAGTAGAGCATGCACATTTTATTACATTTATATTTTATTTTTCATTGCTACTGGGATATCTCAACAAAATCTACACTATCCAATGATTAAATGTGATCAAATTAAATGTTGAATGCCCACACATAAACAGTGTGCAACCTAAAAAGCTTAGTTTGAAGATATTGATCAATGGCAGTATGGCACATGTCACTTCAAATCCAAATATACTCGAGAGGATATGTTATCATAAGGCATGTGCAGCTTCCGAAAAAATTTGTAAAATATTCCTAAGTAGGCTAGTGTTTCCCCAAGAAGTTAAAATTATACAAATACATCAAATAGACAGCATTATATAGTGTATCCATGCCGGTCCATTATATTATTGGGACAATTGATGATAAACAACGAGTCTCTTGAGTTATTTGAAAATCAACAAACTATGCACACAATGAAATCAACATTCTATTTGTCTCTCCAACACTATCGAATGAAATATAATCAATGTAATATGAACTGAAATTTTATTAAAACACAACCAAAATAAGACAGAATACCCTGATTTTTGCAAAATAAATCAAAAATTAAGCAAACCCTAATTTTGAAATTGATTCTAACTCGTAAGTAACCCTTGATGAAGAAGTAAACAAACCCGAGATCAGATAGTCTAAACTAATTGAACTACTCTAAGTTTTCAATTATAGCAATTGACATGCTGAAATTGAAGAAAAATATGAATAACATGTTAAATCAAAAAAAATTAAAATAACCTTAGGCAACTCTCCACATCTCCATCGATCTCCGTCCTCGTACATGTCAGCGGTCTCCATCTATCTTAGTAGTCTCATCGAATGCTGCACATCATTGCTCGCAGCCTCACATTCGCTCCCAAGTTCTATTGCAGCTTGCAGGCTGCCGTTGAAGAGAAGTGAGAGAGAAAAGAAGACTGAAGGGTGTTAACAAAGCGGATTCGGGTTGAACCTCTTAAAACCCAAACCCGAACTCACATATTAAGTACATATGCTATGTACTTGAGTGAGTTTGAACTGCCTTCGACCCACCCCACACCCACTGCAAATCGGGGCCAAAATCTAGCGTGTATCCAAATCCGATGCATGTCTGACTAGGGTACGGAACTGCCGGATGTGAATCCGTGCATCAAAGCTCTAACCCTATGCTATAAAGGCCCTTGCATCACATACTATTGCAGGGTTGAGAATTTAGGGGAAATGATACATAGTGTTCCTAATTGAAAGTTAAATGCAGAACTAGTTAACCTATAAAAACAAATGAGATCGTGTTTTGCAATTATTTAATATTATAACTCCAACTCCCACTAGTCCCTCAACTAGAACGATTTTATTGGAAAGTCATGTACTAACAAACATTTATCATCATCATCATTTAAAGAGTAATATTATAACCCCAACTCCCGCTAGTCCCTCAATTAGAACGATTTTATTGGAAGGTCATGTACTAACAAACATTTATCATCATCATCATTTAACGAGTAATATGTGTATCGGCTGGAGGAAAATCTTCTTTATCTGATCGTCAAAAATTCTTATCTGATTGTTAACTGGATGTCGACCCGCTATGAGTGGTGCAAAATTCCTGGTCAAAACATTTATAAGCAGGTAGCATCCTTTGCATAAAATGGTAACAGTAAGAAGTCCACAGGTAGGTAGCTACAAGCACACATTTCTAGGTCATGCAATTTTAGATTTGCACAACCAAGAAGCCTCCGCCAAATTCCTCTAAACTTTATAAAATTAAAAAGAAAATAAATGGAGTCTAGAAAAAGGGTAAAATGGTAAGACTCATTATGGCCTCCTCATCTCTAAGCATGACGCTTTGCAAATCACATTTCACTAAGAAACATGTTATGTCACGCTAACATTTGAGGTATATGTTGATAGATCAAAACAAAAGTTTACAACAAACTGAAAAACATGGAACAACAATCTGAAAGTGAACGGTATTGTGTGATTTGAGTTGGAGACAGAATATCCAAGAACCTTATAAAGGTCACAAGTAAATGAATATTGTGAAGGATGTGGAAACAACTAATATGGTAAAAATGAGTAGATTAGATGAAGCACTAGAACTGTACATGCACAGAAGATAATAAGACTAACTAAACATTGTGTGATACAGACAGATAATGCATCAAGGGTTACTACAAATAAGATTCCATTTTGAAGTGAAAGAATTTAAGAATGAGTTAAAGTACAATAAAAATGTCACAACCCATGTTTGAAGAAATCATTTAAAAAATTGAAATTTGTTGCATCATGAGATGGTGGCTGGTGCAGCCATCATCAACTATGTCAAGCAAACAATTAAGGAAGAATGATTCCATACATGGATTAAATTTTGATGGTTACTTTAACCTAGAAAAAGTAACCAAGTGTTTGCATACGAATTGCATGCGTTATAATGTCAACAGCCCATACCACCCACTCACCACCCATCCTCCAATAAAAACAAAAGTTTAAATTAGACTAAACACCCCTTGGCTAGCAGTGAATTCTAGCCTAAGACCACATATACTATCATTTTCTTGATTATCCCAGTTGATGGTGATTATCCCGGTGATAGGAATATAGCAAATTTGTAATTATATTGAAGAAAATAACAATAAAAGAGATAACTTTGGCTACAATTCTAGGGGTAACCACCCTCCAAGACGCCAATAAGCGAGGACGTCCGTACTCACCTAAGAACTCCCTCAAAAACAATTCAATAATCAAGCATGAGGAATAAAAGACGCAAGCCCTTATCTTAAGAATAAATCCCCCTAATCAATTACAAGTTTTCCATTAAAAATTAATTAGAAGTGAAGGGTCGAAAACGCCCCTAAGGTAAAACCCCCTCTTGCGCGCGCAGGCTGGCCGCGAGTCTGCCTCTGCATGTAGACGCGGGTCCCATTATACTCCCTCCCGAAAGAGCCACCTTGTCCTCAAAGTGGAAATCTGGGAATTGCTGCGCCATCACGTCCATGGACTCCCACGTGCTCTCGTGCTCTGGCATATCCTTCCACTGTAGCAGAACCTCGCGCTCTTCTGTGCTCCCTCTACAGACCCCTTCAGCGCCTCAGGCTCCAACCTCACCTCCATGTCATCTGTCAACGTCTCCGGAAGGGTGGACGAAGGTGTGTGGTCTCCGATAACTTGACGCAGCTGCGACACATGGAATACCGGATGAATAGCAGATCCTGGGGGTAGTCTCAACCTGTAAGCAACTGGTCCCACCCTAGCCTCGACCTCGAATGGCCCAAAACATCGCGGTGCTTACTTCTCAATCCTTCTGTGGGTCAAGTATCTCTGCCGGTAGGGTCTCAGCTTCAAGTACACCATATCCCCAATTGCGAACTGCACGTCTCTGCGGTGAAGGTCTGCCCTTATCTTCATAATCTGTTAAGCTTTAGCCAGATGGAGCTTCAGCTACTCCAAAATCTGATCCCTCTCTGCCAGGTACTGCTCCACATCTGATACTGGTGTCGTCTCCTGCCCATAGTGCAGTAAATGTGGGGGATCACTGTAAGGGACCCTGCGGGGCTACACACACTAGAGGGGGGTGAATAGTGTAATAGCAAGCAAAGTGCTTAATTAAAAGTTACTAAAATTACATCACAATAAGCAGCGGAAATAAACAGAGTGCTCAACAACATCAAACGCAAACACAAGGATTTTACACTGGTTCCCCAAAACTTGGGTACGTCCAGCCACACCAATATTCACTATAATTCCCACAAACAGAAATGAATACAAATCTCAAAAGGAGATACCTCACCAAGAGAATTTTGCTCTACACAAGGACCCAACCAACCTTACACAGGGGTCAAACTCTCACCTAGAGAATTACTAACTCCCACTCAGAGAATTAGGGTTAGCATACACTAGGACACCAAACTCCCACAAAGAGAGTTACTCCCACAAAAAGAGTATTTAATTCCCACAAAGAGAATTAGGGTTTCGAACAAAAAACAAAACGAAACAACACTTACCTATGCCTTGATATGATTTTACCAATGTGAAGAAGAAGGCATGCAAGTGGATGACCAAGTGATTGAGATTAGCTTTAATTGCACTTGATGATCTTTCTCTCTTCTAGGAATGAATCCTAACACTTCTCACTTGAGTGTATGAAAATAAAGAGAAGAAAGATGTTCTCCAAGAAAGGAATGAGAATAAGATCCCTTGGAGAATTTCCCTATGAGCTAGCTTCAATGCATGAAGAGGAATGTGCTCATGAGAGAGAAATGGGAGAGATTAGGAGTGGCTGTTGATTCTAAAAGATATTCAATATTGACCAAGAGTTCTAAATGAACTAAGCCAACTCCTATATATGAAGCCCAAAGGAACCCATAAAACCAGCCAAAACCCAAAGGGAAGAAATCTGCAACGGCTAGATTTTGACAGTTTATGACCCAGACAGTCAACTGATGAACAAGTGAAAGTCGACTGTTCAACGGCTAGAAAAATCCCAACGGCAATAATCTGAGCCAGGACAGTCGACTGTAGAAGACTACACAGGCGACTGAAAAATAGACAGTCGACTGTATATACTTCATTAGGCGACTGCAACAGGGATGGAAATGAAACAGAGAGATGCAACTTACTTCCAGTATGCATACAGGCGACTGATGACCAAAGTACAGTCGACTGTAAAATAGACAGGCGACTGTATATCCTTCATCAGTCGACTACTGCAGATATGGAAGAAAAACAGAGAGAGATGCATATTTCGCACTTACGCCTTTCAGACGATTGATGGCCTGGAAGAAAAACAGAGAGAGATGCATATTTCGCACTTACGCCTTTCAGACGATTGATGGCCATTTCACATGCGACTGTAAATATACAGGCGACTGTAAAAACAGCAACAGGCGACTGTCTTGCAAATTGGGATGAAGCCCAGAAAATGCAAGAAGGCTAGAAGCGCACAGTCGACTGTCGACCAATTCACAGGCGACTGTAGAAACACATGCGACTGTAAATTGAACATCAGTCGACTGATGCGCAAAGCTCGAGAAGAGTCAATAAAAATGTTGACTTGAGCTGTGCACCACAGTCGACTGTAAAAGGCTCGACAGGCGACTGAAAATCACCAAGTCAACTGTGAAACCTTCATCAGGCGACTGTTGGAGAGCCAGAGACTCCAATTGAGTCTTTGGGCTAGATGAACATATTGGGTTTGGATTCTATGATAATCCTAAGGCTCACTAAGATGGTGAAATGCATATGCATGAGACTATGACCATCTACCAAGGCATTACAATAATCCTAGACTCAAAAAGAGAAATGCAAGTAATTGAAATTACATGGATTACAAATTGCATCTCCTAGAGTCTAAGTCTTCAAACTCACGATACCTTGATGCTCCCCATCATCTCCAAGCTTTGGCACTCCTTGATGAGCTTCCCTTCATCAAGCTTCAAGCTTTGACAATGCTTCTCTAGATGTCCATCCATCATCATGCTACAAGCTTTGGCTTCATTAGATGATCTTCATGACTTCATCCAAGCTTGAGCACACCATCACTCTTGGAGGTCTTTAAGATATCCCTTGTAATATCCTCCAAGCATTATGCTTTCTCATCAACATATAATCATTAAGATAAACTGAGACTAAAACATAAGATTGATTAGCACACTAACATAATGTATTGATCATCATCAAAACAACGTTAGTCTTAAAACCAAGAACTAACAATCACGGCCATACATGATTCTAAACGGTGTCGTCTGGGCTACAGTGTGATAGGATGAATTATACCAGTACTCCGCCCATGCCAGCCAACGAGCCCACTCATTCGGATTTTCTGAAATAAAACACTGCAAATAAGTCTTCACACTCCTGTTGACGACCTCAGTTTGGACATCTGTCTGCGGGTGGTAAGTTGTGATCCGTCTCAACGCTATACCCTGAAGTCTGAAAAGATCCTGCCAGAATCTACTCTGGAACACCTTATCCCTATCCGAAACAAGGGACTTTAGGGCCCATGCAAGCGAATGACCTCTCTCACAAATACCTCTGCCACCGACACTGCGCTGTAAGGATGCCGGAGTGGTATAAAGTGTGCATACTTGCTAAGGCGGTCTACCATAACAAATATGACGGTATATCCTCCCGACTTCGACAGTCCATCAATGAAATCCATGAAAATGTCATCACACACACGATCGGGCAAAGACAGCGGCTGTAGTAATCCCCCCGGAGCCATCACCTGGTACTTGTGACGCTGACAAACGTCACACTCTGCAACCATTCTCGCTACATCCTTCTTCATTTCCTTCCAGTAGACCTCCCTTGCTAGCCTCTGGTAAGTCTTGAGGACCCCAGAATGTCCTCCTACGGCGCTGTTGTGGAACTCCTGAAGTATGGTCGGGATATATGTCGAAGTCCTCGGTAGAACCAATTGACCCCAATGTAGCAATCGTCCCTCCTGAATAGTATAACCTAGGTACTCTGTAGATCCCTGCAATAGTGCCGCCCATATGCCTACCAAGTCCTGGTCTCTGCAATAGTGATGCAGTGGCTCTAAGTTAAGTCCTGTAGTACTGAAACTGTTAGTGTCCCCAACTACACCTCCTCCTCTCGCCGTGAAAGGGCGTCCGCCGCCTTGTTCTCTAATCAAGGGCGATACTCAATCGCGAACCTGTATCCCATCAGCTTCCGCAGACACTTCTGATGCTCATCTTCTACCATATGCTGCTCTAATAAGTATTTGAGACTCCTCTGATCTGTGCGCGCCAGGAAACTCTTCCCCAACAAGTACGGTCTCCAATTTTGGATAGACCGGACAATGGCAATCAACTCCCTCTCGTAGACAGACCGCAATCTGGCTCTAGCGGTCAACACCTGACTGTAATACGCTATGGGCCGCTAATCCTGCATCAACACTGCTTCCAACACATGTCCCGACGTGTCCGCCTCTACCATAAAGGGTCTAGAAAAGTCTGCCAACGCCAAAACTGGCACGGTGATCATGTCCTTAAGGCCTCAAATGCTGTCGTCGCCTCCTCACCCCAATTGAACTGGTTCTTCTTAAGTAGCTCTGTCAGTGGCCATGCGATAGTCCTGTACCCCTGCACAAATCTGTGATAGTATCATGGCAAGCCCAGGAATCCCCGCAGCCCCTTGAGGGTGGTAGGGCACAGCCAGTCTAACATCGTCGCAATCTTCGATCTGTCTGCTGCCACCCAGTCTGCCGATACCATATACACCAGATACTCCACATGTGGCTGTCCGATAAGCACTTCTTTCTGTTCGCGAACAGCTGATGATACTGCAGCTCCCGGAACACGACCTACAGGTGATCCAAGTGCTCCTCCAAGATACGACTGTACACCAATATATCATCGAAGAAAACGAGTACAAATCATCTCAGGTAAGAGGCAATCCCTTGTTTATTAAGGCCTGGAAGGTAGCTGGTGCGTTAGTCAAGCCGAAAAGCATGACTAGAAACTCGTAATGGCCCTCATGCACCCTGAACGCCGTCTTGGGCACATCCTCTAGCCGCATCCTGATCTGGTGGTAGCCCGACTTGAGATCTATCTTGATGAATAGCGCTGCCACATGCAACTCATCCAAGAGCTCATCAATAACTGGTATGTGAAACTTATCTGGCACGATCTCCTTGTTCAAGGCCATGTAGTCCACGCAGAAACGCCAGCTCACATCCTTCTTCTTCACTAACAGAACTGGACTGGAGAAGGGACTCATACTAGGCTGTATCACTCCCGCCTGCACCATCTCTGCCACCATCCGCTCGATCCCGTCCTTCTGGTACTGGGGTAACGGTGGGGCCTCACGCTGATGAGGGACACCCCCTTCCGCAGTACTATGGTGTGCTCGTGATCCATCGGCAGTGGAAGACCCCGGGCTCCTGAAAGACCTCCGCGAACTGCCCTATCAGCTGTTGTACCTCTCCTGGAATGGGCTGCTCTCTACTGGCCTCAGCGCCTCCCTCTCCCGTCAAAGAATATAACTCCACAAGTAACCCCCATCCTCTGTCTGAATGGTCCTCACCATGGTCTTCAGTGAGACCAATACTCTGCATAGGCTGGGGTCCCCCTGTAATGTGACTGCTCTCCCCTCCTCCTGAAACTCCATCTTGAGCAGTTTCCAATTCACCGAAATCTCCCCCAACGTCTATAGCCACGTCATGCCCAGGATGACGTCGGTGCTTCCCAAGTCTAAAGGCAAAAAGTCTGCTATCACCTGCACCCCCTGTTATGTCAGGACTAATCCTCTGCAAACCCCTCGGCTGCTCTCCTTCTTTCTCGTCCCCATCATGACACGGAAGCTGCCACAGTCTATCAGCTGAAGCTCCTGCTGGGCCACCACTCTCCTAGAAATGAAATTGTGGGTCGCCCCACTGTCGATGAGTACTGTCACCTCATGGTCGTTGATATGCCCCCTCAACTTCATGGTATGGTTCGGTGTGAACCCCACCACGGAGTTAAGGGAAACCTCTGCCACGTCCAACTAGTGGCCCTCAGACTCCTCCTCTACCTCAGCGGTCTCGTCCTCAACCTCAGCATCGCCATCCTCATCCTCAAGCAGCAGTACCTAGAGCCTGTGTCTCGCACACCTGTGGCCCGGTGTGAACCGCTCGTCGCATCTAAAGCATATGCCCTTCTGTCGCTTCTTCCTCATCTTTGCGCCAGTCATCCGCCTGAACTGTCCTCCAGCCTGCGGAGCACTACTCTTTTCCCCACTCTTCTCCTTGGTGGCCGGATCAGATCCTGTCGTGGCTCTCTGTGGACCTCCTGTCGCTGTCTGACTGCGAAAAACTGGGCCACTCCAACCAACCCTCGCCTTCCTCTCCTCCATCTGCCAATCCTCCGATATCTGAGTGTACTCCATAGCCTCCATCAGACTCTATGGCTTCTACATGCGCACCGCTGCTCGAATAGTGGCCTTCAACCCCTTCATGAAGGTGCTCTCCATCGTCTCATTCATCACCCAGTGCACCTGTCCTAATAGGGTCTCGAACCTCTCTAGGTAATCTCGCACTGTGCCCTCCTGCCTAAGTGATAGCAGCTGCTCCCTCACGTTCCCCAAGTGGGGGTCCCTGAACCACTCCACTATCTGATACATGATCTCCTCCCATGAGCGAAAAGGACGTCTCACATCCTTCCACTGAAACCAAGCGAGTGCCTTTCCATCCAAATAGATACCTGCTGCCTCCAGCTTCTGCTCCTCCGTCATGCGAGAGACTTTAAAAATCTCTCTGCTCTGTAGATCCATGACACCGGGTCCACCCTATCAAATGCAGGCATCTTCAGCTGCCGCAATCTGTCCATATTGAATCCCTGATCCCCTCGTCCCCCGCCATACCTAGGCTTATAATAGTGTTGTCACATCTCCTGGTATGTCTCATATGCTCCTGGTGGCCCCCGACCACGATCTCCATAACCCCCTCGGGGTCCTTCACCACGTCCCCCATAGCCCCCTCCATCAACACCTCCACCGTAGGCACCTCCCCCGTCGTCATAGTAACCGTCTCCTCCTTCATCCCCGTAGTAAAACCAATCGCCATGTGCATGCCTTGGATATGTACGTCAGAAAGTGCTCCTCATGGTCTGGGCGTGTCAAAGAGGCCCGAAAAACAGCGGACTAAGGTTCGCCGCGCTCATGGAACCCCCTGGCGGCTGCCAGGGGACTGCTCATGTCGCCGCAGCCTGACGGGCCCCTGGCGGCCCTTGTCGGGGCTGTCAGTGGGTCGGCAGGCCCTCCTGAGGGTTCCGCGGGGTCGGCAGACTCTGCCGGAGGGCGGCAGGGCCCAGCCGACCCTGCCGGAGCTTTGCCTGGGCGGGGCGGCTGCCCCCGCCCAATTTTGGGCTCGGCCGCCCCTCCCGATTGATGTAGGGGGTCGGTAAGACTCCTCTGCCCTTCGACGGATCCTTTCGTGATAGTTTTCCACCCATGGTTCTCCATCTTCCTCCTCGTCGTATTCATCCTCCACGTGGACGGTTTCCGCATAAAAAGGCTCCATCTTTTCCTTCCCTTTGTCCAAAGGTGGCGCATTTATCGCTGATTTTGGATTTTCGTCACTTTTCCTCTTTTTCCAGTGTTGGCCGTTAATTGAAAAATCAATTGTGTGAATTGCTCATCTTGCTTCTCTTGCTTTGCCGTTAATTTTTCGATGGAAGCCGTCAACCTTGCCATGTATTCATCGTTTCCCGCCAATGATTTCTTTATCACGTCGATCTCGCTAGTAAATTTCGCCTCCAAAGCATCAAACTTGTCATGTAATCTTGTCGAAATCGCCATGGATCGTTACGCGCTCTAATACCAAATTGATAGGAATATAAAAAATCTGAAATTATATTGAAGAAAATAACAATAAAAGAGATAACGTTGGCTACAATTCTAAGGGTAACCACCCTCCCAAGATGCCAATAAGCGAGGACGTCCGCACTCTCCTAAGAACTCCCTTAAGAACAATTCAATAACCAAGCATGAGGAATAAAAAGTGGCTAGCACTAGCTTAAGAATAAATCACACCCTCTAATCAATTACAAGTTTGCCATTAAAAATTAATTCGAAGTGAAGGGTCCAAAATGCCCCTAGGGGAAAAAAACCCTCATGCGTGCGCGGGCTACTGGCCGCGCACGGGTTGGCCGCGGGCCAGCCTCCGCGTGTAGACGTGGGTCACATCACCCGGTTGATGGCTTAGTTTACTTTTCTGTTAAAATGAGCTCCATGATAGCCTATAGACAATAAAGACTGGGCTAATAACATTTTTAAACTTTATTTTGATTAGTTATGAATATATATTGTTCTTATAAAGTAGGGTTATGGTTGGGTTAAAATTAAAGGTATGATTAGGGCTAGTGTGATACGCTTATCACCTACGAGAGGCGGCGCAAGAAGACTAAGGAGTAATTGCTGGGCGTACCGAAGGTTTGGGGATAAAATTACTTTAGGCACCATTAGTGGGTCTTAATTGCTGTACGCACCACGCCTCATCATTATATAAGTGAGGGCGTGGGCTAGGGTTAGGGTATCGAATTTGTGAGCCGTCATTTGACATTGACTAGAGTTCTCTGAGGAGATCTAGAAGAGAGTTTAGGCTTTTCCCTTAGCAAAAGCTAGGAGAGGGGCCAACTCTCCAAAAATTGGCTATTTATCTTGTAACCCTATTCCCCAAATATCAATAAAAATCCCCAAACCTCTTCTACAAACCCTAGTCCGCATCAATTTGGTATCAGAGCACTGATCCAATGGCAGCGACGAGATCATCCACGGCAAAATCTATGGAGGAGCGGCTAGATGCGGAAATCGTCGAAAGGAAGAAAGACACGGCGAATCTCATCGAAAAGATCGACGCCGTCAAATCGGATCTCAAGGGAAGTATGGAGCAAATGAAGGAGATGCTCGTCAACTTCATGGCTCAAAACATCACCGCGCCACAGATCTCGCGCTCAAAGGAAGGAGGCACCTCAGATCTGAATCATCAATCAGATCTGAGGGCAAAAGGGAAGGCGTCGATGATTCCGAACCAGGAAGGCGTCATCGTAGAAGGAGTAGATCTAGATCTGGATCTCAACGACGACGACTGGCAAGAGGATCTCTCTGAAACCCTAGGAGAGAGCTCCGAAGAAGAACCAACGACTTGTCGGCAGCGACGGAGGCAGGCGGCGAACCCCCTGGGGGTTGCCGACAGCCGGCGACCCCCCAGGGGCCTCGCCGGAGGCGGGCGAGCCCCCCACGGGGCCGCCGAGGAGCGGCGACCCCGCAGGGGGGTCGCGGGAGCAGGGCGACCCCGCCTGGGGGCCGCCGAGGGCAGGCGAGCCCCAGGCGGGGCCGCCGAAGGGTGGCGACCCCCTGGCGGGGCCGCCGGAGGCGGGCGACCCCCCCAGGCGGGCGACCCCCCCAGGGGGCCGCAGAGGAGCTGCGACCCCCTGGAGGGGCCGCCGGAGGCAGGCGACCCCCCCAGGGGGCCGCAGGAGGCGGGCGACCCCCCAGGGGGTTCGCCGGAGGCGGGCGACCCCCCCAGGGGGGCGCCGAGGAGCGGCGGGCCCGCCAGGGCACGCGTGGGCTCCCGACGGGCCGCGCGGAGTACGAGGACCCCCCCAGGCAGCGTCGGGGGGACCACGGGACCCGTGAGAGGCGCGCGCGGGGTGCGCAAGATCCGGAGTACTTCGAGGACGATGACTGGGCTACGGAAGGAAGATGGGGGGCTGAAGATCAGGATCTGGAGTACGAGGATCCCATCCATCACTACGAGGAGGAGTATGAGGAGGAGGATGAACGGCACTGGAGGGAGGATAGGAGGTGGGAGCCGGAAAGGGACCGATTTGGGGACCACCGTCGCCTGCAGCGCGTGGATCGTGTCGACGGGAGAGATCCACGGGCGGATGATCGCATACGGAAGCTCCAGATGCCGGTGTTCGAGGGTAGTGACGCCATTGGGTGGATCTACAAGGCGGAGAGGTACTTTGAGCTGGCCAGGCTGACTGAGGAGGAGAGGTTGAGAGCGGTTGCCCTCTGTCTGGAGGGGGAGGCTCTAAATTGGTGGAGGTGGAAGGAGCAGCAGAGACCTCTGAGGACCTGGGACGGGTTCAAGGAGGCACTACTACACCGTTTCAGAGGCTCTCAGGCGGGGGGAGCTTATGAGCAGCTGCATGCCTTGAGGCAGATGGGGACCGTGCGTGACTACATCAAGCAGTACGAGGAGCTCACTAGCCGCGTGCGAGGGATGCCTGCAGAATCCCTGGAAGGATTCTTTATGGACGGTCTGAAGCCCACCATCAGGTCTGAGCTTCGTACTCTCAGACCACGTGGACTGGAGGAGCAGATGGAGCTGGCCCTGACGGTAGAGGACCGGTTGGCCGACGAACGCCGTGCTAGGGGGCGTTTGGGGGGCAGTTTCCACGCCCACAGGCGGGCCCAGGAGGACAGACAGGCGCTGCAGGAGGGGCCCCAGCGGCCGGAGGGAGACCCGGGGATGTGAGGCCGGGCGGGCCTTACAAGAGGATGACGGACGCGGAGATGCGAGACCGGAGGGCAAAGGGGTTATGCTTCAAGTGCGACGAGAAGTTTACCCCTGGGCATCGGTGTCGCAACCAGGCCCTGCAGGTATACGAGGTATATGCGGAGGACTTGGAGGGGGAGCAGGCAGAGGAGGAGGCGGCAGGGGCCGATGAGGAGGGCACGCCTCTACTACTGGAGGCGGCCGAGGTCTCGCTTACCTCCATCGCGGGGTTTACGCGGGTGCACACCATGAAGCTGGCTGGTAGAGTCCGAGACCTGGACGTGGTGATCTTGATAGATAGTGGGGCTACCCACAATTTCGTATCCCCCAGGGTGATTGAGAGTCAAGGGTTACCAGTCACGGAGACAGAGGGCTTTGGGGTCATGCTCGGGACCGGGGTGGTCGAGCAGAGTAGAGGTATCTGCCGGGACTTGATGGTGTCCATACAGGGGGTGGTGATCACGGGAGACTTCCTGCCCTTGACCTTGGGCAACGTCGACTTGATTTTGGGGATGCAATGGCTGCAGTCGCTGGGAGAGACGAAGTTCAATTGGAGGCTACTACGGATGGAGTTCCAGGTAGACGGCCGGAAGGTGGTGCTGTTGGGTGACCCGAGTTTGTGTTGTTCGTCGGTGTCCTACAAGACCATGGCGAAGACACTCCAGGCCGAGGGAGGGGGGTTCTTGATTGAGCTCCAGGGGTTGGCGTCGGACGAGGCCATCGGGGCGACAGTAGTACCGCCGGAGGTGGAGCAGCTACTGCAGGGGTTTGAGGGAGTGTTTCAGCCACCTAGCGGTCTTCCACCGCCGAGAGACCATGAGCACGCGATTGTGCTAAAGGAGGGGGTGTCACCTATCAGTGTGCGACCGTACCGATACCCCCAAGTACAGAAGAATGAAATTGAGAAGTTGGTGCAGGAGATGTTACAAGCAGGTGTCATCCGTCCTAGTGCTAGTCCTTTCTCTAGCCCAGTGCTTCTGGTTAAGAAAAAGGACGGCAGTTGGAGATTTTGTGTCGATTACCGGGCTCTCAACAAGGAGACTGTCCCCGACAAGTTTCCGATTCCGGTGATCGACGAACTATTGGACGAGCTGCACGGAGCGGTGGTGTTCTCGAAGATCGACCTGAAGTCGGGGTACCACCAGATTCGCATGAGGCAGGAAGATGTGCAGAAGACCGCCTTCAGAACTCACGAAGGCCACTACGAGTTCCTCGTCATGCCCTTTGGGCTGACGAACGCCCCCGTGACCTTCCAGTCCCTGATGAACAAGGTCTTCCGACCTTATTTGCGGAGGTTCGTTTTGGTCTTTTTTGATGATATCCTGGTCTACAGCGCATCACTACAGGATCATTTGGGCCATCTGGAGATAGTGATGCGGGAGTTGGAGGGCCATCAGCTGCAGGCCAACCGGAAGAAGTGTCTATTCGGACAGGCGCAGGTGGAGTACCTGGGGCACATTGTGTCGGCTGAGGGAGTGGCCGCCGATCGATCGAAGATTTCGGCCATGTTGGATTGGCCCCAGCCTAGGACACTACGGGCCTTGAGGGGGTTTCTGGGGCTTACAGGGTATTACAGGCGGTTCGTGAAGGGGTACGGCACATTGGCGTGGCCCCTAACGGAGCAGCTGAAGAAGGATAATTTTTGCTGGGGAGAGGAGGCGACGAGGGCGTTCCAGGCCATCAAGGAGGCGATGACGACGGTGCCGGTGCTGGCGCTCCCAGATTTTGAGAAGAAATTCATCGTGGAGTCAGATGCTTCGGGGTTCGGTTTGGGGGCCGTACTGATGCAGTAGCAGAGGCCGGTCGCTTACTTCAGCCAGGTCTTGTCCACCAGAGCCCGGCTGAAGTCAGTCTACGAGCGAGAGTTGATGGCAATTGTGCTGTCAGTTCAGAAGTGGAGACCCTACTTACTGGGGAGGGAGTTTGTGGTACGGACAGACCAGCGGAGTCTAAAGTACCTCTTGGAGCAGCGCATGGTGGCAGAGGAGCACCAGAGATGGTTGTCCAAGTTGAGCGGGTACAAATTTGAGATCCATTACAAACCCGGCTCGGACAACAAGGCGGCAGATGCGCTCTCCCGACGAGATGAGGGGGTGCAGGTGGTGGCTTTGTCTATTCCGTTGATGTTGAGGAGCGACACCCTGCTAGCAGAGATTGAGGCAGATGAGGAGCTGCGGCGAATCCGGGAGGCGATTGTTGGGGGGTCTACAGACTTTCCAGGGTACACATTGGAGGGGGGACTGCTCCTGTACCGGAGGCGGCTAGTGATTCCTCGGACTTCGAGTCACATTCCGGCACTCTTCCATGAGTTCCACAGCAGCGCAGTAGGTGGACACTCGGGAGGTTACCAGACGTATCAGAGGATGGCCCGGGAGCTTTACTGGCCGGGCATGAGGAAGGACATTGCGAGGCTGGTCGCGGAGTGCGATATATGTCAGCGCCACAAGTATCAGGCGACATCTCCAGCCGGTCTTCTACAGCCCTTGGAGTTACCAGAGAGGATATGGGAGGACATCTCGATGGATTTCGTGGAGGGACTGCCACGATCCGAGGGCTATACTACTATATTTGTTGTGGTTGACCGCCTCAGCAAATACGGTCATTTCATTCCACTCCGCCACCCATTTACAGCAGCATCGGTAGCAGTAGCTTTTCTGAAGGAGGTGGTCAGGCTGCATGGGTACCCCCGCTCTATTGTGTCCGACAGAGATAAAGTCTTTCTGAGCACCTTTTGGAAGGAGATGTTCCGTCTGCAGGGTACAGCACTTCGACGGAGCACGGCATACCACCCCCAGACGGACGGCCAGACGGAGGTCCTCAACCGCAGTGTAGAGACGTACCTGCGGTGCTTTGCGTCAGAGACTCCTAGGAAGTGGGCCGGGTGGTTGATGTGGGCTGAGTATTGGTACAACACCTCGTACCACTCAGCGGCGAGGATGACACCGTTTCAGATCGTCTATGGCAGGGATCCGCCCCATTTAGTGCATTACAGTAGGGGATCCACCCCGGTGTCAGGATTGGAGCAGCAGCTAGAGGATCGAGATCGAGTCCTGGAAGAGTTGAAGCGCCACCTACTGCGCGCGCAGCAGATCATGAAGAAGAAGGCAGATGCACATCGCAGGGAGGTGGAGTTTGATGTAGGGGAACGCGTCTATCTGAAGCTTCGACCATACCGACAGCGTTCTATGGCTCACCGGCGCAACGAGAAGCTAGCGGCAAGGTACTATGGGCCGTATGAGATTGAGGCCAGGATCGGCAAGGTGGCGTATCGACTGAAGCTGCCTCCTACTACCCGCATTCACCCGGTTTTTCACGTCTCACAGTTGCGCCGCGCTATTGGAGATCATGAGGCAACGTCCACTTTACCCCCGACTCTCACTGTTGACATGGAGGTACTTCTTGCACCCGAGGAGGTCACAGGCATTCGTACGGGAGCATCGGGAGCACGGGAAGTCCTTATTCGTTGGTCGGGATTACCGGAGTTCGAGGCCACATGGGAGTTATATGATCACATCTTGGAGCAGTACCCAGATTTTCACCTTGAGGACAAGGTGAAACTCCTGGGGGGGAGTAGTGATACGCTTATCACCTACGAGAGGCGGCGCAAGAAGACTAAGGAGTAATTGCTGGGCGTACCGAAGGTTTGGGGATAAAATTACTTTAGGCACCATTAGTGGGTCTTAATTGCTGTACGCACCACGCCTCATCATTATATAAGTGAGGGCGTGGGCTAGGGTTAGGGTATCGAATTTGTGAGCCGTCATTTGACATTGCCTAGAGTTCTCTGAGGAGATCTAGAAGAGAGTTTAGGCTTTTCCCTTAGCAAAAGCTAGGAGAGGGGCCAACTCTCCAAAAATTGGCTATTTATCTTGTAACCCTATTCCCCAAATATCAATAAAAATCCCCAAACCTCTTCTACAAACCCTAGTCCGCATCATAGTGGTGATAGTTTTAGATATTGGCAAAAATGATGGTGGTAGGGATAATGAGAATAGAAGAGAACGCAAGTGACAATGTGATGGATTATAAGGAAGAAATGGAGAAATTAGTGAGGTGATGGATAAGCTAAAAAGTTAGGTTAATGGCATAAGTTACTTTAGATTAAAATTGGTGATGAGAAGGAAGATGATGACGAGAGGAGGTAATGATGATGGTGGTAAGTGGTTAGCTTTTGAATTGTAGATAGCATTGCGGTGAATTAGAGGTTGAAGAGGAGGAGGAGGCACAAGACGATGAGAAAGGCAATTTAAAGGATATTAGGATTAAGTCACATGACCTACTTTACTCATATTAGCTCATGTAAAGCTCATTTTAACATAAAAGTTAATTGAACTGTCAGCCATGTGCGATTAAACTAACAAATGGTAGTATATGGGGCTTAAGTTAGAATTTTTTATCGTTCAAAAGTGGTTAATCTAATTTAACCTAATGAAAAGGAAAAGGGGAAAGTGAAGAGAGGAAAAGGAAAATCAGTACATATACTAAACTTCTTTCCATATGGCCTCAATTTTGACGATACCCTATGATGTTCTGTAACACAGACCGGCCGACCGACCAAAAAAGCCACACCTACCCCCCACGCACACATTGTTATTGGAAACCAGACCAACTCATGAGTGATAATAGCAAATGATATGGTCTGAGAGAATCAAATGAGCATCATTTATCACACACGCATTTAGCTGGATGAAAAAGAAAAAGGGTTATGATGCGCAATCCTTGACCTACATGCTCTTCCGTGAAATGACACAATTAGTACCTCATCAGACAATTGTGCTAACTATTGTTAATGGTTTACAATAGTTCGTAGCTTCCAGGTGCCTGGTTTAATTTCCCCCAGTAACAATTGATAGAATGGTCGGAGAGAATCAAATAAGCATCATTTATCACATACGCATTTAGCTGGATGAAAAAGAAGAAGGGTTATGATGCGCAATCCTTGACCTACATACTTTTCCGTGAAATGACACAATTAGTACCTCATCAGACAATTGTGCTAACCATTGTTAATGGTTTACAATAGTTCATACCTTCCAGTTGCCTGGTTTAATTTTCCCCAGTAACAATAGATAGAATACTCCTTGATTATAAAGTTATCATACATTTTGAACAAAGCAATCCGACAGATCAAAACAAAGCTTAGCATCACAGTTTTGGCGATGACTGTTAAGTGTCAACTGCTACTTGATTGATTTCCATCAGTTCACAAACATCATTTACTAGGTCCTGATGGAACAGCAACTCACAATGCATTGAACAATGAGTCTGGTATTCAGCTCAATGACAAACTTGGAGAGAAAAGACATCAAAGCCATGTGGTTCCAGAAAATTAGCAATGGTAACATGCTAAGTACTGCAAACTCTCACCAAATGCCCCGAACACCATGACTGACATAAGATTTATCGAAACCGACCCAAACACTACCCTCAAAACAGCATTTATCAATGAATAGGTGGCAACCATGGATCAATGTCATGTCGGACACATGTCGGATATGGTTCTTCTATTTTGAGTGAACCATTTATTTAGCATTTGCTTAAGTGTCACTACATTGTTTCGTGTGTATGTCGTGTCGGCATATCCGTGTCTGTGCAACATATATCAAAGAGCAAATTGCAGAACTTTGGTAGACTTTCTTTCTAACCACATCCTAGCATATTTTGGTGCAATTATTCTCACTTGAAAAACTCATTATTTGTACACCCTTAATTACTCTCCAAACCAAAAAGGATGATCAGGTAACCAACTAGAAAATTAAAAGAGAAAGTCCATTTAATGGCTATCATCTCAACTTGCCGCATAAAGAACAACAAAAGGGGTTATGCCTGTAACTCAATGAGAAAACCTTAACAACGGGCTCTTTGGCAGTACCAGATGATAACAAATTAGAGCAACTAGAGGTAAGGAAACTTCAGAAAAAAAATAGAAATTCAAGCATAGAACCAAAATGGAAGGGAAAAGATAAGAAATATATATTAAGGGAAAATGTTAAAAGACAAGGGTCAGCAACAACAAAGCGATGTGCCTTCTTGACATCAGCAATAGAACAGTGATCGAAATTCGTAAACAAGTATTGATTTTGCTACCTGACATGTATGATTTTAATCAATGACAAGGGAAGAAAGACGCAAGAGAGGATAGAAGTAGAAGATATAGACAAAAGGAAAGAAGAAATTATGTGAATTAAACTCCTTCAAGCAACCAATTGAAGTTTACACAAACACAAGTCAGGGAGGAGAGAAGGTAGTTTTCCAGATATATGTATCCTTTAATCCGGATGAATGGAATCTTGATTTGAAATTGAGAATAAAAATCAGAGTCGCCCTGCTTATGTGTTATCATGACACTTGGACACCGTGTCATGCAACTTGTACACAGCTCATGTGAGAGAAAAAGGCAAGAAAGAAAGAAAGAAACCGAAGAAATAGAGAATCATTGTATTAAAATGCGAGAAAGAACTGGAAAGAATATCATAAAAGATTCCACAAGAGAATAAAAGAGGAATAGAAACAATAAAGTTAATAATTGATATGTTGTTTAGTCCCACAACCATCCAAATATGCACCATCATCATTTTTCTACTATGTCAAGTGCATGATAAGTAAACAAGTAGAATTTAAGAGAGCCTAGTGCTGCTCCAAATATAATATGTGTGCATATGATCCGTGTTTATGTGTCCTGCTATTTCAAACTTGTTGTTGCAGACAACAGTGTTTGATGTCCCGAAACACAACTATCAATAAAAAAAAGTTGACATTGGTAATCTATAGGAAATCTTCTTTATAAATTTGACGAGAGAAAAATAGCTCATGGAAACCTCATATGTCAAAAGTTTGAAAAGGTTATTATCACATTAGCAAGGATTCGGAAACGAAATAATAACTATGCAATAGAAATCCACCCTAGCAATATGAAACTTCCCAGGGATAATCAAACATTATCATAACATAGAGTATTATTACTAAACATACACTATCTTGCATTTAATTCTGTGTGGTGGAGTATTTATTTATTTTTTTGTTAAGTATAGGTCAATGAATTGGTTCAAAATTCATGGGTTCAAGCTACATTTTCCCCCCAAATTTAATCTACTTCTCAGGGATAAAATGTCAAAACGATAACATCAGCCAAGTGCAAACTCCAGGAAAAAGAGTATTAGATTGTTACCGAGAAAGGTGATACATCCTACCTATATAGTTAACATGAAGAAAATTGTACAAGACAAGATTGACAAATGAGAGGATCACAAATAATAATAATAATAACTTCTAATTGTGAATTGAAGGATGCAGCAAGAAGAAACAAGAGATGAAGATGGGAAGGAATTCAATGCAATAGATGGGAACAATATTAGTTCATTATCACCTACTTCAGTCATCAGACACGGTAGGTTGTGGAGGACAAGGCTCAATGGAAGAGTTGAGAAACCTTTACAAACAAATTTCAAATAAAATTTCTACATACGCGCTGAAATCCAGGAAAAGAAGACTAGGGACAAAAGAAAACGGCTTTTTATATATTCAGGATAGTGACAAGTAAGAAACCTATAGTCATGTAGTTTGCTCATTCAACCTAGAAGCAACCCTCTGAAAATTTCTTAGAATAAGAAGTACTATGCAAGGGAAAAGGCAAATAATTTGCTTCCGGGAATTACATTCAAGGCACATTTGAAGCTAAAGAGCAGCTGGACTATGTTCTATGTATGCCCAACAAACGGGTGAAGGTGAATGATCAAAAGCAAAATAAAATTGTGCACAAATACCAAATAATTTTGGAATGTATATTCTCTATCTTCTTGTGACAACCTCCTTAGGGTCTGATGCAATTTTTAGGCTTTTCTACGTGATAAAATGGCTTTTAATCTACTGTAATCATTCTAGATGAAGATCAAAAGGGTCATGCTCCATTTTTCGGCTGCCATCTTGATTCCCATTGTCTAAAGAATGTCCGTTGCTGTTAAAAAGATCTTATTAAGTATTTTTCTCAGAATTTAGGCATATAATTTTGTTCTTGTTGCGTTTGTAGTTTCAACATTGCACAAATCCCTGCATAGCACACTACTTCTGATCAAATGACACTGGCCTATGGAGTTTGAATTGAGCATTGAGAGTTTTACTTGGAAGCAAAACCTATGAGACAACCTTGGAGGCTTTGGGCCAATACAGAAGTGTCTGAAGTATTTCTGAAACTATTAAAACTAATAAGGAAATTTCAATAAATACTTCTTCGCAGCATTCAGGCACATTTAAGCGGGAAATTCTAAGTGCACTCCCAATGAAGGGTTGAATGGGGGCTGAATTGGGGGGGGGGGGGGGGGGCTTAATCATAGGTGGATGGGGTTTTTGCAAAAAAAATGGAAAGAGATAGCTCAATATTCAGCCACTGACTCAGCAGGTGCCTTATTTTTTTCCAAACATGCCAGGATCAGACGTCTGGTTATTACACATCAGACGTCTAATTCGGACGGGAATTTATTTTTAAAAAAACTTGCCATGACCAGACGTCTGGTGAATAGGCACCACACGTCTAATCCTGGTAGGATAATTTTTTTCATTGAACATGAACCAGACGCCTGACGTTCATTTTACAGACGTCTGATCAATGATCAGACAACTGATTAGTGAACGTCAGACGTCTCATTCAGGTGAAAAATAGTCATTAAAGAGTCCAACCGGTGGGTTCCAATTTTAAAAATATCAAAATTGACATTGTATGCCATAATCAGACGTCTGATTCACAAGAATCAGGTGTCTTATCATGAACAGACGTCTGATCATGAACAGATGTCTGATCCGTAAAGGTCAGACGTCTGATTTGCTGGAGGCAAAAAACCTACAGGCATATCAGACGTCTAATGCTAAAATATCAAACATCTGATATGCTTGAAAACACACTTATCCAGTGCGTCAATAGTAGATCAAACGCATGGTAGGCATCGTCCAAGCGGCTGATCTACTTCAGATTTGAAAAAAAATACGGCTCGATTACCAAACGTCTGATATTGTGACACCAGACGTCTGGTAATCCAGTCGTTGGAGGCTAATGTGGCAATCATTCAGCCCATGTGTAAGCCCTCCATTGAAAGAGCATAGGAGCTAAAGCTGACGTGGCACAAATTCAGCCCATGTCGGTGCCGAATGGTTCAGCCCTCCATTGTGAGTGAGATTTATTAATGTTAGTTAAGCCCAAGAAAAGTTATGCTATAATTTCTCTTATAGGTCCCATTCCCCTTTTAAAGATCAAACCTTGCAAGTTAAAAACAATAAGAATCGACCAAGTCATTCAACATGTAACATTTACTAGTTTTTGAACATCTCAGCCGCCATCTAAGACTTCCCCGTGACAATATCCAAGCCATCTAGCTCCATGAATGAAATTTAGATAACTGGGCTATTAAATACAGAAAAGGTGCTAAATTTGACGATCGAGAAGAAAGGGAATGATCCCTAACCTGTAAAAT
Source organism: Scilla litardierei (assembly GCA_030789695.1). Taxonomy (NCBI): domain Eukaryota; kingdom Viridiplantae; phylum Streptophyta; class Magnoliopsida; order Asparagales; family Asparagaceae; genus Scilla; species Scilla litardierei. The sequence goes on along the minus strand of CM061137.1, from coordinate 7,244,030 downwards.
GCGGCAACGTTGGCGTCGTTAGCGAACAGATAGCACTGGAATGTGATTCCAAAGCCCTAAACTAATCAAAAGTCCCAGAACTAAAAAGGCAATTGTTACTAGATCCAACAATGGAAATTTAGCACTAATGAAAGCACAAGATTCTTGATCATAACAAAACACACACACACTTCATAAACAAACGAAAATTCGAACCAATAACAAGATATACCACAGTTGAACTCAAACTCGATCCACATTCCAAAATCGCAAAACATTCTCACATCAAATTCAACTAATCACAGCAGCAGCCATCGACAAACAAGAACAAAACCCACGTGAACAGAAATAAAAAACAAGGGATTTCATGTCGATTAATAACTTTTCGAACGATTTCACCCCCTACAATGAACGTACCAATTTACACAAACACACGCGAGCATATAATAAACATATTTCTATATAGAGACAGAGATAGTGATGGGTCTTACCGCTGTTTTAGAGAGAGAACGAGAGCGTTGTTGCTCTTTCTTAGCTATTGGAGTAAAAGAGATGGAAGGAGAGAGAGAGGGAGACGAGGAAACAAAAGCAGAGATACGATAGAAAACGAGAAAAATATGGAGAATAAAGACGGAAAATTTGGGGGAAAATAAAAAAGCGCAGAGGGGGGGCAACGAAATATTTAGAGAGAGAAATAGAAGAGGGCTTTTAAGGAAGGTTAGAAAAAAAGATTTATGGCTACAGATGAGATGGATCGGATCACATGTATACGAAAAACACCAAATACTCCAGTAAACTACTTATCAACCGCCACGTGTGCGAAGAGGAGCCGATGACGAGGACTTAACGGCTGTTCCCTGTGCGATATCGGGCACGGGCTGATCACCTATCATGAGGATGGTACCACGGGCCTCGTCGCTGGTTTTGCCCCTTGACACGAAATGACGGAAGTGCCCTTCTGCTCTTCATTCCTTTGAGTCGTTTTCGATGTATAAAAACAGGCAAAATTGAAGTGTTGATACAGGGGAAAACTTTGTGGAAGAGTTGACACAGACTCGGAATCGGTGTTGACCAAATGGAGTCAACCTGCGCTCTTGATTGGAAGATCCCGGCCGTCCGTAGAACCGAGCTGCTAATCTTGATGCGCGAACGCGCTACACCATAGCGCATCGTATCATCTAAAAATCGTGGGGCTGTTATGGGTTTAACATCGGCGATGCACTCACGGTTTCATGTACGTAACAATCATCAATACGGGTATCCGTACCAGTATCTTATGCGGATTGCATGGCATGCTACGTGGCGGATTTGATTGTACGCATAGAAACTTTAAGCGTGCACGTGGTTCTTTGGGCTGTGTGGTTTGTTTGAACGAACGTTTGATGCTTCAGTGGTTCATTTTGGTCCCGCAGGAATAGATGGGGTGTTAAACCTTAACCAATAAATATTTTATGGTAAATTAGGTTAAACATTCCGGTACTTTTACTGAATCTAGCTCAAAAAATTTTACTATTAGTTTAACATATTCATCCCTTAAATCATGCATATTTTGATATATGTCTCTTAAGTATGGGTATTTGCTTGTAGATCACTCGAAAATATGTATTACATCTTAATTGTTACTTGAGTTCGGTTCAGTTAAAAGTCTAACATTATAGTCTAACTATGTTATAATTATACTCAGTTTGACTATTTTACCCTCCATTGCAACGGCCAAATTGCAACGGGCAAAAACAAGTTCCCTCCTCCTCAATTAACACAAGCCTCATAGCCTTTAAAGAACCCATGCAGCAGTTTCCCATCCTTCATGAATCTCCTTCGGCGGCCTTTATGGTCGTCTTTCTTTCTTCTCATCCTCTATATTTGATCTTCTTTCTTTCATCTCCCCCAAAAAACATAGGGCACTTGGGATTACTCCAATGGATTCGGGCTACGTCAATGAGGATGGAGGGGTTTCTAGCTCCATCAGCACAGGCTCAAGAAAGTATTATTGCGGCATAAGCTACAATGTATGGAAATGCAAGCAGGGAGATGTCACGTCCCGTTTTCCCAAAGACGCGGAGATACGTATCAATCCAGTACTCGTAGGGATACGAAGTGCGACAAGGCGCAACAGTATTCAGATTCAAGGCTTTGAGCCTTCGGTTCCAAACACTACTAAGCGTAAATTATGATTATATGAAAATTTCATTCTTGCAGGCCACTACGGCATACTGAAATAGTACAAAGGTAAAACAGAAAGTGCTCCAACAAAATTAAATCCACAAACACAGAACGGAAATACGAAAAACTATATTACATTATTACAAACGCTTGCATTCATACATACATCGTACTGTACATGGGTACAACAGTGGGAACAACAAGAAGAGAACTCACAATCCAAAAAGTACAAAAAGGTGTTCACACCAAGAACAAAACACCCTATAGTCTACCCTGGAACGTCCAAACGAACAAAGTCGCCCGTAACAGGCTCCATCTCTGCCTCGGTCCCTGGAATAACCTCCTGAGTCGAGTCCCGCTCCGCCTACTCTGGTCCTACTCCTAGAAAACGTAAATGGGACACGTCAACGCGTGACCCAATAGGAAATTCTAACATCGCTTTGTTGGGTCCAATTTTAGAACCAGTCCACCTAACTAATAGTCCATCTACCGAAGATACATACGAACTCAGATATAATGCATAATATAAACAATCTTATCATACAAGTGCTGAAAGTAAAAGCTGAGGAACAAGAATTACATAACCACATTTACAGATTAAATGGCATCAGTCTTACTGTTATGCATTTAGTTAATATTTGGAAGTCCGGATAAATTGTAAGCCACTAAGGAGCTAGACTTCACCCATGTTGGGTGAATACAGTGTTACCCCTAACAGTGACATGAGCACTGAAGGAGACTCTTGTGACTCCCTCGTTTTAGTAGTGAGATAATGTTTCATATACCACGTGGTGCATTACGAGTACACCAATGGGCCTCTCTAACCCTGCCCACTCCCTGTGCCGGCTGTCGAGAGTGTATGTATTACATCTTAATTGTCACTTGAGTTCAGTTGAGTTAAAAGTCTAACATTATAGTCTAACTATGTTATAATTATACTCGGTTTGACTGTTTTACCCTCCATTGCCAACGGGCAAAAACAAGTTCCCTCCTCCTCAATTAACACAAGCTGCATAGCCTTTAAAGAACCCATGCAGCAGTTTCCCATCCTTCATGAATCTCCTTCGGCAGCCTTTATGGTCGTCTTTCTTTCTTCTCATCCTCTATATTTGATCTTCTTTCTTCCATCTCCCCCAAAAAAACATAGGGCGCTTGGGATTACTCCAATGGATTCGGGCTACGTCAATGAGGATGGAGGGGTTTCTAGCTCCATAAGCACAGGCTCAAGAAAGTATTATTGTGGCATAAGCTACAATGTATGGAAATGCAAGCGGGGAGATGTCACGTCCCGTTTTCCCAAAGACGAAGATACGTATCAATCCAGTACTCGCAGGGATACGAAGCGCGACAAGTCGCAACAGTATTCAGATTCAAGGCTTTGAGCCTTCGGTTCCAAACACTACTAAGCGTAAATTATGATTATATGAAAATTTCATTCTTGCAGGCCACTACGACATACTGAAATAGTACAAAGGTAAAACAGAAAGTGCTCCAACAAAATTAAATCCACAAACACAGAACGGAAATACGAAAAACTATATTACATTATTACAAACGCTTGCATTCATACATACATCGTACTGTACATGGGTACAACAGTGGGAACAACAAGAAGAGAACTCACAATCCAAAAAGTACAAAAAGGTGTTCACACCAAGAACAAAACACCATATAGTCTACCCTGGAACATCCAAACGAACAAAGTCGCCCGTAACAGGCTCCATCTCTGCCTCGGTCCCTGGAATAACCTCCTGAGTCGAGTCCCGCTCCGCCTACTCTGGTCCTACTCCTAGAAAACGTAAATGGGACACGTCAACGCGTGACCCAATAGGAAATTCTAACATCGCTTTGTTGGGTCCAATTTTAGAACCAGTCCACCTAACTAATAGTCCATCTACCGAAGATACATACGAACTCAGATATAATGCATAATATAAAAAATCTTATCATACAAGTGCTGAAAGTAAAAGCTGAGGAACAAGAATTACATAACCACATTTACAGATTAAATGGCATCAGTCTTACTGTTATGCATTTAGTTAATATTTGGAAGTCCGGATAAATTGTAAGCCACTAGGGAGCTAGACTTCACCCATGTTGGGTGAATACAGTGTTACCCCTAACAGTGACATGAGCACTGAAGGAGACTCTTGTAACTCCCTCGTTTTAGTAGTGAGATAATGTTTCCTATACCACGTGGTGCATTACGAGTACACCAATGGGCCTCTCTAACCCTGCCCACTCCCTGTGCCGGCTGTCGAGAGTGTGAGTGAGTCTAATATCCAGGTCTACTCCTTAATTCCTACAATTTACACGTGCTTCCCCCAAACCCGTATCTAGAATCTCATCCATCTTTGAACGGATCGAGAATTCCAGATAATTATTTCCACTCTTCCTCACTCTCCATTTTCATAGTTCGTATCTTTACATTATTTAGCGGTCTCAATTGCCGCTTTCACATTATTTCATTTCTTTCGCCTAACCCACCCTTATGTGTCATTAGGAGGATGACTCTCACTCAGTTTTTATGAATGAGTATAGGATGACTCTCACCTAATTCATAGTTTTAAATGGATAAAATTTTAAGGAAAATTGAAAGAAAAGAAGAAGAAAATCAAGCTTCATTATCTCTCCCCCTCTCCTCCCTTTTTGCTCCACCTCTCCCACCACCTACTCTACCACCCTCTCCTCCTCCTCCTCCAATCCAACCACTACTCCAACCACTTCCACCGAACTTTTGGAGCTTAGAGGAAGGAGCTTTGGAGGAGAAGAAAGAGCTTAATGAAAAGCTTCAATTTCTTCAATGACTAAGAATGGCCAAAGACTTTTAAGGATGACTTGTGTAAGGTGGGATTTCTAACACGTATGGTGGGATTAATTTTAGGATTGTTCGTGTAGAATTTCTAACATTTTAGTATGATTCTCTAACAATCCTAGTTAGGTTCTACTCTTAGAATTGTGTAGGAAATTCTAATATTTTAGTAGGAATCAAGTTATTGCAATTTGTCTTCCTTTTTCCAACACAATGCCCTTTACTAGAAATGTGAATTTTTGTTAATTTTAATTCGAAATAAAATTTGAGAAAAATATAGTCATATAGTTCATGAAATTCTACCCCATAACCATATATATTATGTCATATATTCAGTTCAGAAATTAGGAGGAAAATGGGTCAGTTTACAACATGTCATATTTCTTGCTGTTTTGGCACCCTTCAGTATAATAGCTATAACTCTCTCTGTAGTTCATGAAATTTGGTGTTCCTGCACAATTTTGAAAGCTAACTTCATTATTTACAACTTTCACATAGGTCACAATTTCGTAAATCTACCTGCAATATGTCTTAAAACTGTGATGTTTAAAGTACACAGATTCTTCCTGAAAATAGATTTGACATGTTTCACCAAATAAATCACCATAAATCACACTGTTTGTATTTATGCTTGAAAGTTTATCAGTGAAACCCCAACACCCATATGTACTACTTTCACTAGGATGAAAATGTCATGTTATATGTAAAATTTGTGACATGGCTGCGCAGTCTGTGACTATCAATCGACAAAAACATGATTTGGACTATTAAGTGGTTACCATATTGGTGCACATATTCATGTTATACCTCTTTAAATGTTGATATTACTATAAATTATGCTAATAGTATCTTTTGGCTTTATATTAGTAGCTTGTTATGTTAGGAGATTATTATGTTATGCCATGCTCCATGTTTTGAATAAGTTCATGGTGTAGGTTTTCATGTTAAGCATACTCCATGTGTTATTGTTATCCATGTTGTCATTAGACATACTCTTGCTATGTTGATATTCGCCATTCCATATTTATGTTGTCGTCACATGTGGATTGTGTTAATGTCATTATGTGATGAATGGAATCATATAATGTTGTTTTGAAATGAATGTGATGGTCCTTAAATCACGACATCGGTAAAATTATGTTGAGAAATGCAAAAATGTGAATCCGGTAAACAATACCATGGAAATGAATGCAATAAACGATGAATTGTTCTATAAATTGAGAGTGAGGAAAAGTGATAAGAATCTGGAGCCTTTAGTCTATTCTAAAATGGTTGAAGCTTTAGATGTGGGTTTTGGGGGGACACGTGTAAAGAGTATGTCTTAAGGAGCGGATAGATGACAATTTCTCACTCGCTTTGTCACTCCCGAAAGGGGGAGTTGACTTGAGTTAGAGAGGTCGGTGGTGTACTCGTGATGCATCATGCGGTAATTGATGGTTTGCTCCGTTTGTACCAATAAAAATCGAGATGATAGATTGTCGCACTCCCGTACAATGCCCCGTTCGGGTAGGGAGTTACGAGAGGCCCCTCCAGTGCTCGTGTTGCTAGTTGAAGTACCACTTTTCACCCACCATGGGTGAAGTCCTGCTCCGTAAGTGTCCTATTATTTACATGGGTTCCCAAACATGTGAATTGATAACTTAAAGTGATTGTCTTTTAAATTATAAAAATTGTTAACTTGTCTCTATTTGTTCTTCTGTTTACTTTAATGTTGTTATCTCATGTTGATCTGCACAACTGTTCATTTTAATGCCACTACCCTAAGTTAACATGTTCATATGCTTATTTTCCGCACTTGCATGTCACGTTAGGGCTACTTATGCATATCCTTCAAGTTCTCTTTTTAGTACATGTGTATTAGGGTATAAATACTTTCATAAGCTCTGTGACCGTACTTTTTGTAGACCGCCCTTATTAAATATGTAGTCCCCTTGTAGTGTTAAGCAACGCTGAGACTGGTCCCTACCTAGGTTAGTTAGATTTCCTACTGTGTCACGTTGTGACGTGTCCCACCTTGTGGTTTCAGGTCTGTTTTGATAGCAGGTGCTGTATCGGGGAGTTGGAATAATGAAGCTTATGTGAAGGTTGTGTGCTTGAGAATGGGGTTGGTGAGTGGGATGGGAGTGAGAGTGTGTTGTACCTTTTGGGTTTTGTTTGGTGAGAATGGTAAGGTGATGTATATGAGGTTTTGTACATGGTGATGTTGTAAAGAAAGATATGCTATAATATTGTTGATGTATTAATAAAATCAATCAGTTTCCATTATTGTCTTTTGATTATTTCTATGTTGTTCATGTATTGTCTGTGTTGTGGGTTTGGTTGGAGCATTGTATATACTTCCCAGCACGTGCGTAGTGGCTTGCGGATTTTTCTGTTCCAAGCAGTACTTCTATTCTCTCTCCTCATTTTTCTTCTTCACACCCGTAGTTTCGGCAATACCTGAAACGGATTCGTACTTATCGGGTATCCTGGGAAGCGTATCGTGACAGGTGGTGGCCCATGCAGTCTCAGCACTGCGGCGTGTGTAATGATAATACGGGTAAGCTCCATGGGGGTAGTTGTGTCCTAAGGTGGGCATGTGATCAGCCTTAGGATAAAGCCTTGGTATTAAGAGACCCAAGGTACCTGAGGGTAAGCATGTGTAGTTGTTTGGATATTTATATATATGTGTGGGTGGTTATGTGTTTGTATAGATATATAAGTATTGTAGGTATATTGGCATGTATTCCTATATGCATGTATCTATAGCTATATCTGGATGTAAGCTACATTATAGATACTTGTATGACTACTTGTGTGTATCCTTATAAGTCATAGTGTAAGTTTTTGTATATGGACGAACTATGAGGTGTATATATAGAAATGTTGTTTATACGGATTGAGCAGTAGATGGTATATGATGTGTAAATCTATGTGTAAGGCATACTATGTGTGTGTATAAATATTGGTGTATGAATAAATTCATGATATATGTGTTGGTATATGGATGTTTGCTTGTATAACTAGATGGATGTATATTTGGATGTATAAGAGTGTATGATGGTATACATAAAGTAATTATGTCTATGCATACTATAAATATGATTGTGTGAATTGATGTAGTAAGAGGGGGGGGGTGTGTGCATCTACATTTGGATATGGATCATAAGTAGTGTGTGATATATATTGGCTTACTAAATGGTGTGTATAGATATACATAAGTAGGTATGCCAAGGTATGTAATATTGGTGTGTATTTATATGTATATATGGTGTGTGAAGATATGAGTATGATATGAAGATAGGATATATATATACACACATATATGTATGTATGTATGTATGTGTTGGATGCAACGATCAAGAAACTTTAGTTTGATGATGATATCTCCTGGAGATTTGCGTGACCCTTCTTTTGTTTCGGCTCCTGGAGAATTTGATTGGCCGGCCTGTTAAAGAATTGCGGTTGCTCTTTAAAAAGAAACAGAACGAAAAACCCTTAAGAGTAAGATGCGGCCATCAACTTGGAATTGTGCAAAGCAAGAGCACAAGCCCGTCGATATTTCGGCTGTCCCCACAAATGCTCTTTAAAAAATGTTTAATTTGGAAATCAATGGGAATGGCTGCAAGACAAAAAAAGTGGCCGGCCTTTAGATTTGTGGTGCCATGCAACAATCAAAATTTAAGGGACAAAAAGAATTGTTTAAAAACGAAGTGCTCTCAGGAAGTTGCTTTCAAAAAATTTGTTAAAAGACAAAACAATGTTTGGAAGTGCTCTCAGAACTTGCTGCTCCTTCTGAATCAAAGATGTTTGTGTGTGCCTTCAAAAATTTCAGCCTCCTTCTTTGGGTGATTGCCGCACGCACGCTCATCTCTTTGGAGGAGGGGGTTAAATAGATGAGTAAGGTGAGAGAAAAAGTCAAAGTAGGATTCCATAATTCAAGGGATTTGAAGTTTGAAATAGGATATGGAATTCGTATGGAATTTGATTAGACTTAATAGGGAATTAATTGATCTTGTGATAAGAAAATTAGATTGCCCAAATCTCTAATTGATATGAGCAAATCCATAGCGATTCTTTCCATCTCATCCCATATTGGACCAAGTCCAACTTGCTTTGTGGACAACACTTTCTCTCTTCCAATGTGCTATATGAGTAGCAATTTCTCCACCGCTTAGAACTACGACTTTGCCATTTCTGAAACACACTTAGCGCACACGTTAAATAGTTCGCATACGTTTGACATCATCAAACTAAAGTTTCTTGATCGTTGCGTCCAACAATCTCCCCCTTTTGATGATGACAACCCAATGAAAGATTTGAGCATATAGAATGTGAAGTGTGTGTGAAGTGTGTTGAAAGGGTGTGATGCAATATGATGTATAGATGATATGGAGTGAGATACACATGCATTACAAAGCATGCACAATAAGTATGGCAAATATAAGCATGCTCCCCCTTCTCTTAAGCTCCCCCTCTTTATGTATCTTTCAAGCTCTCCCTTCAACATATAATACCGACACACCATCCAAATCTTTCTTTTTCTTTCTTTTTCTTTCTCCCCCTTTGTTATCATCAAAAGTGGGCTAATGAAGTCCCAAAAATATCTCATGCAAAAATAAACCATTATAAGTTATAGCTAGCATTTACATGAGTTTTCTAATTAGCAAACAATTCAAGCTCATGGAATTTCATAAAGTGACTTCTCCACCTTTATGTAAGTGTAATGATATAGACAATAAAGTACTAAGGGAGATTCAATTTTAGAACAATCAACCAAATCAATCCACATTTTCTATTTTTCATGAATATCGCGAGGATTGAATTTTCCCACCTCATCAAAGATGAGTTCAAGTTACCAAACCCAAGACATAGCCTAAAAGGACTTTTAAATGTGGGGTGGCATTGCTTGACGAGTAATATACACCAATACTAATGATTACCCATGTAGCATAAGTTGAATACTCGTGGGTTGTGTATTAGCCATGAAGTGTATCCATTTTTCATACGGAGCAATTTTCAATTTTTTTTGCAATTCGTTTGTGCTCAATTTTTATTCATGGCTAAACACACCACATCCCTTAGAAAATTCAGAATTTTTATTCTTTTGTGCTCAGTTTTTTTTGTCTTGCAGCCGTTCCCATTGATTTCCAAATGAAACATTTTTTTAAAGAACCTTTGTGGGGACAGCCAAAATATTGAAGGGCTTGTGCTATTGCTTTGCACAATTCCAAGTTGATGGCCGCATCTTACTCTTAAGGGTTTTTCGTTCTGTTTCTTTTTAAAGAGCAGCCGCAATTCTTTAACAGGCCGGCCAATCAAATTCTACAGGAGCCGAAACAAAAGAAGGGTCACGCAAATCTCCAGGAGATATCATCATCAAAATTTTGAGAAGAAGAGCCGGCACAAATATTATCTGAGAGCCTCACCAAGCCGCACTTGTCTCCCCTTGGGAAAAAGAATTTCAAAGAACACATTTAACAGTGACGCACTTGTTATCTGAGATCTAACTTTTTTTGTTTTTTTAAACAGTGCCGTGAGTGGAGATCCAATCAAAGGTGCCGCAATCCAAGTGCCCAATATCACTTTCAGAGAATGGGCAAAGCCGCAAGTTGCAATCTTTGGGGAGGTGCCGCAAGTTGCAATCTTTGGTGGAAGGTGCAAGTTTCATTGAGAGGGGGGGCCGAACTATTGAGGAGACATCGAGAGACTACTACTACTTGCCAGACGAAATCTGGCCCGTGCTGATTGACGAAGACATCGCCGCTACACGAACTGAGCCTTCTAAACTATGTTCTTTATTATTTTGTGTAGTTGTTGTGTTAGATCTTCGTAGGGGAAACTTTACCATCTTTTGGGATTATTTTAGGACTTGTCTGGTTGGAGCTAGACAAGTGGGACCCAGCTAGTTTGGAACTAGCTGGTAGAAAACGGTACAAGGATTGATAGTGAGAGGAAACACTGTGTGTGGGGGTACTGAAAGCCTGGCGAGTGTAAAGACGTAGAGGGTGCTCTGAGCGTGCTCTAACTTGTGGTTTTGTACATATTGCACTATTCAATACTAGTATCTGCATTGGGGCTGGACGTAGGTCGAAGGGTCGACCGAACCAGGGTAAATCTGCTGTGTACTCTGTGTTGCATGTTATTTACCCTGCTGATTGTTATAACTGCGTGAGTTTGTTCGTGGGTTGCATGAATTTTTATTAGCCTATTCACCCCCCTCTAGGCTAGGATCCAGATCCAACAGTATGTACAGCTACATTTGGATATTGGATCATAAGTAGTGTGTGATATATATTGGCTTACTAAATGGTGTGTATAGATATAAATAAGTAGGTATGCCAAGTTATGCAATATTGGTGTGTATTTATATGTATATATATATTGTGTGAAGACATGAGTATGATATGAAGATAGGGATGTATGTGTAACGTGTGAATAAGATTTATATGTACATGGATATGTCTTGTGTATACATGTGTGTATATATATTGTATTGGCGTATTTCTTGTACTATAGTAAATACATGGTCTTGAAAAATACACACACACACACACACACACACTACATTGAATATATTCTACGAGAGATATATGAGTAGTTAGTTGTTTATATGTATGTATACTTGTGTAGTGTTGCGGGGTAAATCCACTTACAATGAATTTGTATTGAAGTGGGGAACCAAGGGCACGATAGTTACAAGTTTAGGTTGGAAGATGAGGCTAATTATGATCTGAGGACGATTAGAAGATAAGGGTCACAAGGTCGCCTGTCAATCGGAGTAGTTCGCCCGCTAGTTGGTGAAGGTCGCTCGTCCGCTAGTAGCTGGGGCGAACTTCCGGCAAGAGGAGCAGCTCGTCAGAAAGGCTGGGCCGGATGTTAGCCCGCAGCCCCTCTGATTCTTAAGTCAGTTGATGACTGATAAGAAAATGTCGGACACACAGGGCGATCTTAGAGGCAGATCGGCGCTTGCATGACAAACTACTGTGGAAGGCATGAATATGTGGAGGATATTCGACCTTGAATATAAGTAGATGTGTTAAGATTTTCTTACAGATTAATCAACCAACCAATCTCCCTCTCGCTCGGAGGATAGGGGGAATTTATAGGATGCTAGATTCGGTTGCTTTTGCTGAGCTGGCGGTGTCAGGATGTCAGGGATTCGACCGTTGATGTCAGGGCCGAACGTGTCAGGCACGCTTTTGTCAGGCCGTCAGAGCCATAAATGTCAGGTGCGCTATTTGTCTGACTGTCTGACAGCAAAGCGGCTAGGCGTGCTTTCGGCAGGCTGTCAGGTGGAGAAGCGGCCATGTGCGCTTTTGTCAGACTTTGTCTGTAGTGAAACTGGCAGTGGTGTTAGTGGCCGGTCGCCTCCCTCATTGGGCGGACTGCTTCGGAGCGGAGAGATAGGCGAGCTGCTTTTGGGGCAAGCTACTCTGGGGTGTGCAAGCATAGAACGTGTGCGATCAGCCGGAGGGCTCTTCTCTTTGATTCGAATAATGAACTTGCCGCTCTGCTTGGGTGATCTGCTAAGAGACTAGGCGAGCTAGGTCTCATTGTGGAGATTCGACGGGCCATGACTTGGTTTTGAACAGGTGGGCCTAGATCGACTGGGCCGATCTTGAGGTTGTAATAATTGCCTCCGTCATTCGAGTTCGAAACTGGAAGTCCGGCTCGACTCGGATGACGCACTCCACTCTGTCTGGCTGACAGCTGTAGCATTAATTGTGAGTGACCGGTGAATCTCTAAAGTGATAATGACGATTCGGTAGCATGGAGATATTGAAGCACCCCCGCCACTTTGAGCACGAAACGTGTCGTGTACAGCTCTGGGGAGAAGCTGAGGCAACACCTCAGCTTTAGATCTTGACACATGGCCCACCTTCAACGGTCGAGATCGGCCAACGCCCTCTATAAACCAGGGGGGAACAGCGGAGGGTTCCTGCTTTCGAATTTCAAAAGGCATCTTCTCTCTTCTTTGCTCTCGAGAGTTCTCGCCGTCGGTCATCACTTCGCCGGAGCTCCGTTGGTCTTCTTCTTCTCTAGTTAACTTCTCGATCTATCAATGGCTTCTTTTGGTTCTTTAGCTTTCACTCCAAATGCAGAGGGGCGCTCTGGAGGGCCTGGGAGTGGGGGTGCCACAGCGGCAGAAGAGACGCTGGTTTGCCCGGAGGAGTGGGAAGCACATCCTGTTGGTCATTCAACATCGACGTCGCGGGGGGAGCCTAGGAGGAGGGAGCGAGGGCTCAGATTGGGCGTCAGTAGAGTTAGGGCCACAGTTCCAGTGGAGATTAGGGCCATTCAGTGCAAAACGAGAACCATCAATCTCCCCGAGATCTACTCCAAGTACGTTTGGCTACCCTGCACAGTTCGCCTCCTCTAACCCAATGAAAGTGTCTGTTCGCCAAAAGATAATGAAGTCGGAGTCTACTACCCGACCTTCGAGCTCGGACTGCGGTTTCCGCTCAACCCCCACCTCCTTCACTTGCTGAACTTCCTCGATCTTCCTCTCTTCCAACTGACGCCGGACTCCATCCGCTCAATGATTGGCTTCGTTGTCAGCTATACTGTTAGTGGGATAAGTCCGAGCCTCTCGCTCTTCCAGCATTTCTTTGAGACGAATAAGAAGGGGATGTATCATTGTGTTAGTGCAAGGAGGGGTCGGCATCTTATCCTGGAGCTGCCGAGCGAGGTGGGAGAGTGGATGGAGATGTTTGTCTTTGTCTTGATGCCAGCAGACTCGGTTTTGAGGTCGAACTGGGGGACACTGAATCCCGAAGCAAACAAAGGAGTGACCCTGGAGGGGCAAGACCTGAAGAATTCCAAGATCTTGGAGGAGATCCCCGAAGCAATCTGGAAGCACTCGAACCTAATTATCGACGACCAGTTCACCCAGTTCTTCTGGCCCGAAGGTATTGTGATCTTGGTGACCTTCTCACTATACGCTCACCCTGATCTGTCTTCTCTTTGCAGGTGCGGCCATGATTCTTTCGTGTGAGGAGCTGATAAGGAGGGCTAGGGAGTCAGCGACCTCGGAGCCGACGGCCAAGAAGCCTTCGGCCAGGAGAAAGGCAAGGGGGCGGCGATAGAGAACTCGACAAGGAGGTCGGGGCAGAAAAGGAGCTCTGGGGTCGTCATTGGGGGTGAGAGAGGTGAGCATGACAAGAGAGCGAGGGAGATGCATGTAGCGACCGTTCATACCATAAGGGTCAGTGATGTGACATAGGGCAGCTCCGTCGACCTTGGCGCTGGTGAGAAGGAGGTGACACCCTGGAGCTCATCGACTCAGGGCGCCCCTGCGGCACGGACCCGCAGGGGTTCGATCAAGTGTTGGCCTTACAGATGCCCTTGGGAGCAAGGGGAGCCATGGCATCCGAGCTGTGAGCCCATGCTCGCCCGCTTTAAGGCAACGACGACCGAGGTTCATGCCATCCCAAAGGAAGAACTCTTCACGACGAGCTACCCGGTGGGCAACATTGAGTCGGTGTTCGATGAGGCCGGCGTCGCAGCTTGTCTGACGGAGAATAGTCTTTTTCTGAGGGTTTACGAGTCCCTGTCTAATGTTGGTCCACAGCGCCTCTGCGATACGGCAATCTGGCACAGTATGCAGGTCTGCCGCTCTCTCTACTTCACACTGCCGGTCTTCTTTCTTTCAAATGTACTTATATTTTCTGTTCATCCTACAGACGGTCGCTGCAATGGTGTCCTTGCAGCACCATACTGGCTTAATTTGGCCTAAGGCGAGTCATATGAAGACAAAGGCTGACCTCCAGGCAGCTAATGATAAGCTGCGGGTGATATAGGCCAAATTCGAGGAGGTCGACAGGAGGCTGCAAGATAGGGAGGACCGACTGGAGCATCTCTAGGAGTGGTATGCGACCCAGAAGGCGGAGGTCGTGAAACTGGAGAAGATCGCGGTAGGGCTGCAGCGGCAGCTTCGGGAAGAGGAGGATCGAAGGGTTGCCGCCATGAATGCCCACCCGCAAAAATGGAGGCCAAGGGGGTGGAGATCGTCGGTCTCAAGCGGCTGGTGGCAGCGCTGGAGAAGATAGATCTGGAGGACGAGAAGGCAGTGGCCATCTGCAAGTATCAGGAGGAGGTGTACCTCCCCACGACGAGGTTGATAAGGGCGGAAGGCATCAAAGAGGGGTTACAGGCGGGCTTCAGGAGGGTGGAGGCGAGGTTGGCAAAGCTGTACCCCACCCTGGAGGCTGACTTCTCCAAGTTGACTATGGCCTCCGATGATGAAGAGGAGGATTGATGCTCAGAGGGAAGGCGACGCTGCATAGTCTTCGGAGGGTGGTTGCATATGTAGTGCCAGTCTCGGGGCCATGCGTAGGACATATCGTAGAAAGTTCAATGTAAATGCATTAACTTTAACTTCAATTAAATATTACCTTAGGCAGTTCACCGTATTTATCTTTTTGTGCTTGTATTGCTGCTTATCGACACTCTTTGCCTTAGTGTTTATGCCTCCAACTTTTTGCTTGGAAGTGGCTAAGGCCCAGGAGAAGCGGAATGTTGTGGAGTCAACGCCTATCAAGGGAAAAACTCATAAGATTTCCATGGAGTCTGAGAAGTCTATCGAGGGCGAAGCTCGTAAGCGTGCCCCTGAGTTGAGGGAGGTGAGGGTGCGAGCCGTAGCTCGGTCCTTAACCCATCCGGTGTGGAGTATTGGTGTTTCATACCAATCTTATTTTGATGATGATCACAACATTATGTTGTTGTTAATGACTCTCTTGTTTTAGTCTCATAGTTTTCATTTCAAGGATATCTTTCTTGGAGACTAAACACTTGGTGCAAGAATGGACATCAAGTGTAAAAGGGCCAAAGCTTGGACTCAAGGGGTGCCAAAGCTTAGAGATGATGGAGAGCATCAAGGCATCAAGATTGAAGACTTAGACTCTAAGAAAAGCAATGTAATCCATGTAATATTTCCTTTATTGCTTTCTCTCTCATTTGAGTCTATGTTAATGTAATGCCTTGTTAGATGGTCTACTCATTCGTGCATATGCATTTATCCATCTTAGTGAGCCTTAGGATTATCATAGAATCCAACCTAATATGTTCATCTTGACCAAAGACTCATTTGGAGTCTATGACTTTCCATCAGTCGCCTGCTGAAGGATTTACAGTCGACTGGGTGATTTCCAGTCGCCTGTCGATCCTTCTACGGTCGACTGATATGCACTGCTCAAGTCAACATTTCTATTGACTCTACTTGAGCTTTACACAACAGTCGATTGCTGCTCAGTTTACAGTCGCCTGTATATTTACAATCGCCTGTGGATTGGTCAACAGTCGTCTGTGTAGCGTAAGTGCAATCTCTGCCTCTTTCTGTTTTTCTCCATCTTCTGCAGCAGTCGGCTGATGAAGGTTTTACAGTCGCCTGACTATATTACAGTTGATCGTATTATTGACATCAGTCGCCTGTATGGTTATCTGGAAAAAGAGTGCAGCTCTCTGTTTTATTCCATCCCTTGCAGCAGTCGCCTGCTAAAGGTTTTACAGGCACCCGTCCTGTTTTCAGTCGACTGTATCGACTTCATTAGTCGACTGTCCTGGCTCAGATTATAGCCGTTGGATATTTTCTAGCCATTGATCAGTCGACTGTCTTTTGATCATCAGTCGACTGTCGGTGTCGTTTTCGTCCAGTTTATAGCCGTTGCAGCATTGTGTTGTTGGCTGTTTTCTTGGATTTTGAGGGTTGATATAGGGTTCCTATATATATGGGTGTGCTGATTTCTCTAGAACTTCTTGATGCTATTGAAAATCACAAGAGATATATAAGCCACTCTCAAACTCCCTCATTTCCCTCTTGGAGCTCTCAGTCCTCGTCATGCATTGAAGTCCAGCTCAAGGGAAATCATCCAAGTGCTTTCAAGCATATCTCAACACTTGGAGATCCTCTTCCATGCCTTGCATTCATCTATGAGTAAGCATCTCAAGGCATATGTAAGAGTATTTATTTTACTTGGTGATTCTTGTAACACTAATTCTCTTTGTGTGAATTAGTCTTTCTCTCTTTGTTGGAGTTTATCTCTTTGTGGGATTAGGATATTCTCTTTGTGGGAATAACTCTCTTCGTTAGAGTAACTCTCTTAGTGGGAGTTTGGCGTCCTAGTGTAGGGCTAACCCTAATTCTCTGAGTGGGAGTTAGTACTTCTCTAGGTGGGAGTTTGACCCCTGTATAGGGTTGGTTGGGTCCTTGTGTAGGGCAAAATCCTCTTGGTGGGGTATCTCTTTGTGGGATTTGTATTCACTTCTCTTTGTGAGAATATAGTGAATATTGGTGTGGCTGGACGTACCTAAGTTTGGTGAACCAGGGTAAAATCTTGTGTTTGCGTTTGGATTGATTGTGTTAATTATTTCCTCTTGCATTTATTATTCCGCATTTGCAAGTTTAATTTTAATTGGACAATTTTATTGCCATTACACTATTCACCCCCCTCTAGTGTGTTGTTGTTATTATTGCAAGGGTAATGCGATCCTTACACCCGGCGCCTATCGAGGGCGAAGCTTGTAAGCTTGCCCCGGAGTTGAGGGAGGGGATGGTGAGAGCCGTAGTTCGGTCCTTAACCCACCCGGCACCTATCGAGGGCGAAGCTCGTAAGCTTGCCCTAGAGTGGAGGGAGGGGAGGGTGCGAGCTGTAGTTCGGTCCTTAACCCACCCGGTGCCTCGAGGGCGAAGCTCGTAAGCTTGCCCCGTAGTTGAGGGAGGGGAGGGTGTGAGCCGTAGCTCGATCATTAACCCACCCGACGCCTATCGAGAGCGAAGCTCGTAGGCTTCCCCCGGAGTTGAGGGAGGGAAGAGTGTGAGATGTAGCTCGGTCCTTAACCCACCCATTGCTTATCGAGGGCGACGCTCGTAAGCTTGTCCCAGAGTTGAGGGAGGGGAGGGTGCGAGCCGTAGCTCGGTCCTTAACCCACCCGGTGCCTATCAAAGGCGAAGCTCATAAGCTTGCCCCGAAGTTGAGGAAGTGGAGGATGCGAGCCGTAGCTCGGTCCATAACCCTCCCAAAGCCTATCGAGGGCAAAGCTCCTAAGCTTGCCCCGGAGTTGAGGGGGAGAGGGTGCGAGCCGTAGCTCGGTCCTTAACCCAACCGGTGTCTATCGAGGGCGAAGCTCGTAAGATTACCTCGGTGTAATGCCCCGCTTCACAGGATACCTGGGAAGTACGAATATGTCCCAAGTATTCCCAGAGTAGCGAGTGTTACTAAAGGAGAAAAGAAAGAAATACAAGAGAACCAGCAGGCCACTGCGCACGTGCTGGGATAGTACAAATAATGCTCCAATCATGACAACACAGAACATACAAAAAAAACTGAAACACGAGTACAAAGAAGAGCATGTAGAATCATTCATATTACCCAAAAGTGATGATATACAACATTTACAAACATTCCCCAACTAAACAACCCCAAGGCAACACTCCCAATAGTAACATAGTACAACACTTACACCTCCAATACAACTCACTCTTTACAGCTACACACACTCCAACTCCAAGCTAACTGCTGAAGACTTCACCTGCTACAACCTGAAAAGGGGGAAGAGCACGTCAATGCGTGCCACAGTAGGAATTCCCAATACTAATGGTATATCATGTTTTATACAAGCTAGTTATTTACGATAAGTTTATAACCACATGTCATGGCATAAAGGTAAAGCATGTAACTACGTGACATAAAGACAATTAAAACGTAAACTAAGGGGACATACCTGCCGTTAAGTGGCGAGCTGCTGCAAAAGAGAGTTAGTGTGACAACTAATACGAGAAGTAAATGAAATAAGGTTAACCCACAGCATGGCATAAGGCTAGTTGAAGGTAAGCATAACTATGAAGTACTAAGTGACAATGTGCAGAGGCTACAGTCAATATAGTGCCACAAGCAGTACAAATAACATCTGAACCTTATTTATCAACTTTAATTCGTTGGAAATCTGTGCAAACTGTAAGATATAAGAACATGGACCTCACCCCATGGATTTGGGATGGAAAACTGCACTCGACGCAGTGGACACGGGCACTGTACGTCGGGCCTCTCACCCCGTCCCGCCAGGGGAACCTGCCTCTCGGGCTCCATCCCAGGACTGGGATGAGTATGACACACTGTGCAGTGAACACGGGCACTGAACACCGGGACTCTCCGCCTCCTCCCTGGACGGTAGCGAGAATGAGGATCTCCACCTGTACCTCTCCACATCCAAACCACATCATCACAAGTGCCAAGTAACCATCACTCCCTATAAAGGCGAGTGAGAATAGTCACCACATATCACATCCTCTCCTCCCCGCCTTCATAGTCCAGGCCTTATATCCACAATTTACTCAAATTTCTCCCAAACCCCAGTTTTGGCAGCTCACCCTCTTTTGAAGGGGATTGAGACATTCCAAAACATAAATTAAACATTATAAGTTCTATTATTGGAGCCATGATGGCATGGTACATGTTCAGTAACCTCCTTTCTTCAATATGGGTCATGCACCTAAGTGTCATGCCCTCAGACATAGCCTCATCACATAGCAACATGGGTCATGCACTCACGTGACATGCCCGCCATCATATCACATCGCACAATCATGTTTAATAGTGTAACCATGCCATCCAAGTCTCCAACTTTACCGATTCACAACTTGGCCCAAGGCCTACACATATACATGTACATTTCTCAGGTTACTAGAGTTTGCCTTCACTTGGGCATTTTCACGAACACTTGGTGAGCATCATACACATGACCACTATTTCATTGGCAATTCATAACCAAGAACTCATTATCATATAGCAACATTAGCGTTAATATTTGAAATGAGATTAACACCAAAACATAATTTATAACATCGCTAACAATTCTGCTTGCTGGAAATTTACCGACAGCCATAAACAGTAGCAGATACTAGCTGTTTCAAAAATGAATTTGACAAAAGTTTGAAAACGAAAGTTGTAGATATAGTAGTACTGGATTCAACTAGAAAATTTCATGCATAAATATGGACTAGATGATTTATGGTGAATTTTTTGGTGAAACCTGTCAAGACTGAGTTTCAGACAGATTCCAAGATCTGTAAAAACTGCTAATTTAAGACATGTTATAGTTAGAATTTCGAAAACATGACCAGGAAAAAGTTGTAGAGAAGATTGTTACCTTTACAATGAGACAAAGAACATTAATTTCTATAGAGTATGCTGGGACTGAGCTTAATTTTTCTGAGCTGTGTCCACACTGAATGAAATACAGACATGTTGTAAAGATGAAATTTTTAATCCTAATTACCGAATTGAACATATGTCAAATTTAACATGATTTTGGGGTAGGATTTCGAGATCTACAATTATATAATTTTTCAGCATTGATTCATCCCTAAATTAAGAGATATACTCATATGAACATGCAACAGAATCTGTCCACAAAAATCAGACATGATGATCGCATGAAACTAAATTGATTTAACATAAATTGACATAATAAACCATTATATAAGGGATTCCTACCTCAAGATGTTCAATCCCTCATGCTTCCATCCTTCTCTAGGCTCCACTTCCATTCTACTCCTTCAAGTTTGCTCCATCACCAAAACCCTAGCTTTCGTTTCTTCTCCACCTTCTTCTTCTTCTTCTTCTTCTTCTTTTTTTCTTTCTTCCTTTTTTTAAAGATGGATTTCAGCCAACATGGAGGGGGAGGAGCACGAAATTGGTAGTGGAGGGGGAGAGGGAGGAGAGGGGATAAGGAAGAGAAAAGAAAAAAGAAATGAAAAAGAAGAGATAAGCTTTCTCTTTTCTGATTTTTCTTGACTTATTCAAGAAGCCATCTATTTATTAAATTACCATCATGCCCTCCCCCAAATGCCCATCTACTTTTAAATATTTACAATTATGCTAATTACTTTATGCACACACTTCTTTACTTTACACATGCACCCCTCATTTAGTCCAAATGGCCATTTTGCCCCTCACCTTTCTAAAAATTTACGGTTATGCCATTAAGCATTAACCCCTTTTCACACTTGACCCCTACACACCCCACACTTACTCTCACATACCCCCACTTGCACACGTGCACCACACATGCACAATGCACACACGTCGCCAAAACGTATGCCTTACCACCCTTGTATCGTATAATGCACGTATCGCTCAAAACGGGACATGACATCATACCCACCTTAAATCACAGTCCGTCCTCGGACTTTCTTGGCGAAAGGGTCTTATCGAAGGTCAGATAAGTCGAAGGGTCATACACCACGCAATAAATCAAGTAAACACATATTCAATCATAAACACATCATTATATACGCTACAAGATCACATTCAATTATCCCACTAAATATATTCACACACTTGGACCTGACATACACATATTCGGTACACATACACACCCTTTTAGCTGTATAATCCTATACACATACTATACTCCACAACTACATCCATATAGTCCACCGTTATACAAACTATACATACATATATAATAATACAAATATCTCTACAACGATAAAAACTAACTGTCGTGCCCCATTAACACTAGTCCCTACACACATTCATACACACTTGCATACACATCCATATATATAAATATCACACTCTCATCATACACACACATGCCCCTACACATGCATACTCATACATTATACACATAGACACACCTCTACACTACATACATACACACACATCATTAGTTCACACCCCATACATACAAGCACATTCATGCCTCACCCCACCATCCATAACATACAAGGACACTGCACCAATCAATTATTAGTATACACTTCTGTTACACACACTAAGATATAAAATAACACCAACACATAAACTACATCCAAGTATATCACACAATACGTATATAAAAAATATAAGTATATACTACACACATCCTAATATATCCCTTTTGGGGGCATTACACTAACTTACACACAAATAAGTATACATATATAAACAGATACACCTATATGCACATTCACATCCACCCTCCCATATGTATGCACCTATCCAAGTAGGTCTCATATAGATACCCACACCTATAACATATCTTTACATAACATTACTAGGCATACATTCCATATCACGATACTATATCTATTTAGACGCACAAGTATAGTCCATGTGGTATATAACCTTATACAAACATATTCACAAAACTAATCCAAAACTTAGCATACACCAAATAAAAAGCATATCAGTCCTACATTTATATATCGATACATAACCATAGACTTACATGCACACCAATATATTGTACACTCATGTATACACAAACATACTAGCAATCAGTACAACCACATATACATCCCAGTATACACAATATATATCACCTCGTAACAATATAATACAATATACTATCTATACAATTATTCACAAGGAACTAATACACGTATTATGTTTATAGATACATACCACCAAGCACATACATATCCATGCATGTACACACACCCATACTCGCAACTATCCAACTCCTACCAATAAATACATCCAACCATAGGCATACATTTCACAAAATGTGTGTGTGTGTGTGTGGGACACCTGAAAGGTTTTCTGGGACCCTTATGGCACAAAAACATTATGCCCGTCCTAAGTCGGATGGAACATAGACTGAAAAAGCAGCGGAAAAAATAAACATGTTAATCTAATTAACATTTAACCCTAAGGTCCAAGACCCTAATCCAAGATCTATGTCGACTTGGGATGGGTCTGACCATCCCAAGAAGGATCTAGCCTACTGCGATTAAATTAAACTAATGCTAATAAACACATACCCGGAATCTCAACCCTGGAGCAGGCGAGATGTTCCGCACCGTCTTCTGAGCCGCTCCCGTCCCACGCCGTGCCGCTCCTCGAACCGCTCCCTGAACTGCTCCTCGAACCGCTCCGCATCCCGAGGCGATCAATCCCGTGTCGCCGAGCCAACCACGCGCTGAAGAAAGTTTCGCGCGAGTGAAACCTCCGCCTAGATTTCGGATCTGAATCTGAACTCCTTTGCGGCTTTGCTAGAGCCCTCAGGAGCAAGGCAGAAATTTATAGGGAGAGGAGAAATATTAATTTAGCTTAGATCCGAGCGTGCTCCAACATTTACGAGAGCCGCTCAGATCTAGAGCTTGGGACGAGTTTTGAGGAAGAGAGCAGACCCCTATTTATATAGGCGGCTGACTGCTCCCCTTCTCTCAAAATCCGATGTGGGACTATTAATTTAAGTTAATTAAAATTAAGTTAGTTTGCACTTCACAAAGTGCAAACTTCCGTGAATTTTAACTCCCTCACCGTTGAACTTCAAGATTGATACAACCTATTAATTCAAAGGGTGTTCAACGGTGAACGCATAGGAAAAAACCGTTCGTCAATCGGAGTTCGTTTGACCCTCCAATTGTCCGTACAAAGATCAACCCAAGGCTTGATTTTCGACTAAAATCAGCCGTCAAAAACTGTTCTGCCTTTTAGGGTTCTGTACCCAATGTGGGACCCACCAGATGGGTCCCACAACATCTGCCCAAACCTGGGTGCAGCCCAGGCCTGAACCTGGGCGCAGCCCAGGTTAGGCCTGGGCGCCAGGCGCCCATGCCTGGCGCCCAGGGCGCCCGGGCCTGGCCCTGGGCCGGGCGCCCAGGCCCAGGCGGGTCCTGGCACTAACGGGTCTGGCCAGGAGCCAGGCCAGACCCAGTCTGGTCTGGGTCTGCCTGGTCTGGCCTGGTCTGACCCAATGGGCTGTTTTGGGCATAAGTTGGGCATTTGGCGTCCGATTTGGACGCCGTTCGAACCTGGGTTTAGACCGGGACATTCACGTCTTACCCGTGAGCTTTTCCTTACGTTTATATAATTAAATATTGTCTTAAACTATTTAAAACACATTTAATCTCTTTTGCATCAAATGCAAAATAGTCCCTATCTAAGCTTAAATTATCATTTGCATCAAATACAAATGATCCGAGGGCATATTCATCTACATCTCCCACTTGCACTCAGGATCATTTATCCCGAATGCAGGAGATGATTGCAAACATCTTTTGCAATATTTTATCCCTTGCATCAAATGCAAATTATTCTCCCTAACTAATTTCTACCTATTACTAGACGAAGATCGCACTCTGTGTGAGACCCTACAGCCTGACCCTTACAACAGATTGGGCTCGAAGCCCTATACGGCAGTGACCACGAGCAGTGGTTGCCATCCCTGCTTCAGGAATCATCATTATGTGGTTGACTCATTGACATGAGTATTGTCAGGACCACCCTGACTGTTTCCGTGATGAATTCCGCAGTTATAGTCTCTTCGTCTAAACTATGTCGTATAGATCAAGTCTAGGGTACGGTCAAACTGTCAACCCCGATAACTTAACTCCGGATAGTTTCTATCGATCTTTTAGTCAAAAATGTTGGACTTCTTCCAACATACTCTGGCCAGAGTTTTTACTAAAGACCGAACTAACCCTACGACACTAACTGCCATTGACCGGGAGAGACGAATCCTCTCTTGGTCATTACTCTCCGCATACGCTTCAAGTGTCACCCAATCAAAGACCTTTCGACAGGCCTTGCCTCGAAGCTATGTCATTTGATCTAACTGGCACCGTTCACGCACAGGTTCTTCAAAATGACCTCAAGTCAAAAGACCAACTAGCCTATCATCACTCAGAGTCATCATTGACAGATTGGTCAATATAACCATATGATAACTCTTGTGGATCGTTCAGTGAACTCATTCTCTAATGAGCACATGTGTCTCGTCTACGACTTCGCCAAGTCAAGCGATCATGAGATCATCGTCACCGCTAAACGGTGAAGACTAAGACACAATGGTCTATCCGATGTTTCGATATCCTCGTCTCGAAACATTTACGACCACGAACCCTTTTAGACTTATGCTACAGACGGTCAAACATTTCTCCATGATCGAGATACTCATCTCGATACATGTTTGACCTTGCATAAAGTCTCAGGACTTTACCTAAGTTAATATCTAATGTTAACTACATTATAACATAACTTTAGATAAATTATTACCAAACAGCTTACTGTTATTTCGAACAAGATGTTTGTGCTATTCACACATGGAGATAGATTGCCTTGAGGGTATTATCTCTCAACATCTCCCACTCGCACTCCGGCCCATTTATCTCGGTATCTTATACCGTTTTTACACATAAGTTTTCCCGACTTCATGTGATATGATAGAGCCTTTGTGAGTGGATCTGCTAAAACCGTCTACACTATAGACTTAAAGGGTTTCTATGTTCATGTTAGACTAACCATTTGAATCCCATTCAAATAATTCACTTGGTCGTTCAGAATCTATAATATTTTTATTTACTTGGATCTTATCCAGTTCATCGTACCTTACGATAATCCTTTAAATTAGTTACTGGTCATTTCAAATGGCTCATATTTATTTCTGATAAAGTATCAAACTCTTTTGATCACTTTATCAAAATATATGTTCCATCCCTTTGATGTCTCGCATGTAATTTATACGCTCCCACTGACCTTGAAAACTTTCTGGTTAATTCATATAAGTTGGTTCGTCTAAATCATATTTAGAAAACCGAACTTATAAGTGAATGTTCCAATTTTCATGGTCAACTTTGAGCGTTTTACATCGAGCTTGGTCCGAGTGGATTTGTGCACATCTGCTGGTGAGACAGTTTCAACATAATCCATTTTATAGGAATTAGGATGAAAACCGTTCTCGACCAACATGATTGTACTTCACTATTTTCTTTTCTGCACCAATCTTTCAACTTAAAGATTTACTTGTAGAAAGTGAGGAAACATTTTCCTTGGGCACGTAAACTAAATTCCAAAATTTATTTACGCACACGGACCTATTCTGATTGCATCAAATTTTAAATCGGAGTTAGTACTCCGAATTTTCATCCTAGAAGTTGGCTAAGTCATCATCAATTATGATGTCTAACTCGACTCTTCGTCTCACGAGATTCGAGTAATTATACAACTTCTTAATGATTGAGTTTATGAATATCTTATTGATAATGTCCTCACAGAACATTATCAAAACCTAGGCATTACTATCTGGGACTTAACCCAGAAGGAGGACTTAACTCAGAGTCACTTACAATGGATCACCCCAAGTCTAACTAAGTGTGATTCATACCTTTTTACACACGAATGTGTTAACTGACTTGATCTGAGAAAAAAATCACATTTTCTTTTAATTATGCAAGATTTATTGTAGCTAAGTATTTGACCATTCGATCTAATCGAATCAGTTTAAATACTTTAGTCATTTCGTTCTTTATTTTATCAGACTTGTGTTTCATCAAGAACATGTGTCTTAATAAAATATACGAACAACTTATTTTGGTTAATCTAGACTCGGGTGCATCAGTATGTACGAGACTGAGTTCGACAACTCATTCTCCCACTGTCTTACAGATGGGTTTCGGCCATTATATCTAAGAGGATAAGACTCACAAGTGTCCGCAGACTTCATAATATGAGAGGTCAGACCCCTCTTTATGTGACTTGTGAAGCTTAGTCTCTCGATACGGCCTAGTCTATTTTGCCATATAAGATTGCTACTATCTTGTATATTTATATATTAACATTTAATATATATATATTATCGTTATACATATTACTCATTCTTCAGAAACAATGTGACGACATGCCTTAAAATGTGTTAACCTTTGTATAACAATAATTATGAAATCGTGACATCAGAATATGTCACATTTTCATTTCCTCATCCTTATGCCTTTACTAATGATAAATTAAACTAACTTTCTCAATTGACTTTCCGGAGTGCCTTCTCCCTTTTCTAAATCACATTTAGATATTAAATAACCCAACATAAATAAATACCTATGCAAGCGTCTCATGTATCCAAACGCCTGCGAGTTGAAATCTTGAGTGTGGCTCAAGAAGTTGCTTGTCTCAAGATCCGGTTGAGATACATAGCCTTGCATCGCTCATGCACTCGTATTCGATTCAAACGGTTTGATCGAATTCTCGAACTTTGCGGATCAAAATTGTTTGTCCATACAACCTTGAGGGTAGCTCGACAAGTTGTAGGGAGAAACATATTTCGAATATCATATATGTTCAAGCTGCCTCATATAGAGACGGGTGACATGTAGCGTGAATTTATTTGTTGGACCCAGAACTTAATGAAATCGTATTTCTTAAGTCTGTTCTTTAGAAGGTCATTTTAATGTCAACGAGAATATAGTTTAATCCTATCAATTAGAATTTAACTTGATATTCAATTAATCAACCTATTTGACCAATTAACTAATTCCATTAAAAAATTATATTTTGATTCCTTCGGTAAACATAGTCTTGCCCTAGTTTTGGCATAGGTTCAAAATTAAATATATGTAGAATGGCTTTTATCTATCTATATCCTCCCACTATTTTTACGATCGTTTCAAAGCTTAATAACGAACGATTTAATCAAATTAAAATTAATGGGTAAGAGGTCTAATCACCTTGAGCCTAACAACCTTGAGGGTAGCTCAACAAGTTGCTTGACTCTGCGATCGGAAGATGACTCTTCATCGATCATATCAGATATAACCCTCTTAATCGGGTTTTACCCCTAGCCATTTGTGATCATGAGGGTGCTCATCCAAATCACAATGTCTAGTCTAGTCGGACCCTTGTTTTCGTGTCTAGCCTGACTTGCTCCGGCGCTCGGGGTATTCACGACACGTCGGTTTGGGTCAGGACTTAGACTACATCTAGTCAGACTACACCATTGACTTAACTTACGCCGGCGCTCGGGGTACGAGACGACGGTTTGGGTCAGTCAAGATTTCATCTTATGTATTTAAGGAGTTGGTTTCTACAGGGTTGCCATGTCACAGCTTGAGGGTATTTCAACAACTGTAACACGGGTCCTACAGTAGCTAACCCCTAAAACAAGGAGGGCTACGGCTAATCTTGAAAAAGATTATTAACGTATTTGACTTAGATATAGTCCAGTGTGTCATACAATCATGATTCGCGACATTGCGGTCCAGCGGAACACAGCCAGCGAATTGACTAAGCCAGGATCACTATCCATTAACAGGTGATCCAGAACTCTTAGCCAAGCACATTGACTGGATCATGGTCCATTGAATGAAGCTTGTCATTTTTGTATGTGTGCCATAGACTAAACAGTTTTTATTAACAACTAATTAATCCTATCAACTAGTTGCATCCTTAAATTTAAAATTTTAGGATTTGTTTAATAACTTTTATTAAGACCTTATCAACTATAAGGTTCACGTGCTATCCTAATCGTTATTAGGATTTTAATAAACTTTATTAACAACGCCAAAAGCGAAGTCCTTTAATGAGAATTAATTATAACAATTAGAATTAAGATTCATTAAAAGGACTACCCTAATCATGAATTAGGTCTTAAAGGGTTGTTAAAAGTTTTATTAAAACATTGCATGTCATTAAAATTTAAGTAATAAATTTTAATCATTTCTTAATGGCTAACCTAAAGGGTTGTCTTGTGTTATCAAATAAGGGACAAGATTATGCATAGCCATTAACATAAGATTTCACTAATTTTATCGCATAAAATAAAAGTGTACAACTATTTAACAATTTAAATAGAACAATGTCTATCACATAAACAATTTTAGCATGCAAACAGAAATTTAACATTTTAAATTTAAAATATGATTTTAAAATATTTTATTTTTATCTCATAAAAACTTGCTTTTAAAATCACAAATTTACATGCTACTTTAAAAAATTTATCGCATAAAACTTTTAACCTTTAAAATCAGTTTTAAAATATCTCATAAAATTAAAACATCATTTTAAAAACTTTCATGCTTAAAAATTTATCATATAAAATTTTTAGGCACTTTAAACTTATCGCATAAATTTTAAAAGATTTAAAATTAGTTTCAAAAATTATCACATAAATTTTAAAACGTCATTTAAAAATTTTCATATTCAAAAATTTATCACATAGCTTTTTAAACATCAAAAACATTTTTAAAATTTATCTCATAACTTTAAAAACATTTTTAAAAGTATTTAAAAGCATTTCATATGTTTAATAAAATCGCAGGCTAGATCGTAACACAAACTTGGCTCTGATACCACTGTAGGGTTTTCTGGGACCCTTAGGGCACAAAAACTCTATGCCCGTCCTAAGTCGGACGGAACATAGACAGAAAAAGCAGTGGAAAAAATAAACATGTTAATCTAATTAACATTTAACCCTAAGGTCCAAGACCCTAATCCAAGATCTATGCCGACTTGGGATGGGTCTGACCATCCCAATAAGGATCTAGCCTACTGCGATTAAATTAAACTAATGCTAATAAACACATACCCGGAATCTCAACCCTGGAGCAGGCGAGATGTTTCGCACCGTCTTCCGAGCCGCTCACGTCCCACGCCGAGCCGCTCCTCAAACCGCTCCCCGAACCGCTCCTCGAACCGCTCCGCATCCCGAGGCGATCAATCCCGTGTCGCCGAGCCAACCACGCGCCGAAGAAAGTTTCACACGAGTGAAACCTCCGCCTAGATTGCGGATCTGAATCCAAACTCCTTTACGGATTTGCTAGAGCCCTCAGGAGCAAGGCAGAAATTTATAGGGAGATGAAAAATATTAATTTAGCCTAGATCCGAGCGTGCTCCAACATTTACGAGAGCCGTTCAGATCTAGAGCTTGGGACGAGTTTTGAGGAAGAGATCAGACACCTATTTATATAGGCGGCTGACTGCTCCCCTTCTCTCAAAATCCGATGTGGGACTATTAATTTGAGTTAATTAAAATCAAGTTAGTTTGCACTTCACAAAGTGCAAACTTCTGTGAATTTTAACTCCCTCACCGTTGTACTTCAGGATTGATACAACCTATTAATTAGAAGGGTGTTCAACGGTGAACGCATAGGAAAAAACCGTTCGTCAATCGGAGTTCGTTTGACCCTCCAATTTACCGTCCAAAGATCAGCCCAAGGCTTGATTTTCGACTAAAATCAGCCGTCAAAAACTGTTCTGCCTTTTAGGGTTCTGCACCCAATCTGGGACCCACTAGATGGGTCCCACAACATCTGCCCAAACCTGGGCGCAGCCCAGGCCTGAACCTGGGCGCCACGCGCCCAGGCCTGGCGCCAGGGCGCCCGGGCCCGGGCCGGGCGCCCAGGCCCAGGCGGGCCGGGCGCCCAGGCCCAGGCGAGTCGGGCGCTAACAGGTCTGGCCAGGAGCCAGGCCAGGCCCAGTCTGGTCTGGGTCTGCCTGGTCTGGCCTGGTCTGACCCAATGGGCTATTTTGGGCATAAGTTGGGCATTTGGCGTCCGATTTGGACGCCGTTCGAACCTGGGTTTAGACCGGGACATTCCCGTCTTACCCGTGAGATTTTCCTTACGTTTATATAATTAAATAGTGTCTTAAACTATTTAAAACACATTTAATCTCTTTTGCATCAAATGCAAAATAGTCCCTATCTAAGCTTAAATTATCATTTGCATCAAATACAAATGATCCGAGGGCATATTCCTCTACAACACCAACTATAAACGTTCATACATATCAT
This sequence comes from Scilla litardierei, assembly GCA_030789695.1. Classification (NCBI taxonomy): domain Eukaryota; kingdom Viridiplantae; phylum Streptophyta; class Magnoliopsida; order Asparagales; family Asparagaceae; genus Scilla; species Scilla litardierei. The sequence continues at coordinate 7,213,603 of CM061137.1, read as the reverse complement.
CCAATATACACTTCACCTCACTAGCATACACATGCAAATAGACACATTCAAATAAGTATACACATTTGGTAGATAGTCACACACCAATATTTGTATATGCAGATACACATCCAGGAAATGTATTCATACACAAATATATCACTTTAAGCACATAAGTGTAACCAAGCACATAAGCGTAACCACTTTCAATCATACATACAACCATATAGTCACACCTATAACTAGTGTATACACATTTGCTATCTAACACACACGGATATATCCAAGTAGGTAACTACAAGTATATACCCAATTATACATCCCAGTATCATGCACGTATACTCACAAATATAGGGACATCATACATACACGACAATGACACGAAATATGTATCATGTTGCATATATTAACGCATCAGACCAACACCTATATGGCTATATCCATACATCAATACACATCTCACTACATAAATCACATTACTACAAATATCAATACCTATTTCAAGCCTTATGTTAATACCAACCCAGCAAATCAATACTCCGGGCACTACAATACATATAATAGATATACACTCATTGTCCAAATGCACCAACACACACATATCGATTCACACAAAGCTACATATTCTAATATATCCATTTATTTTACATATACCTGTTGCAAGGATATGCACATATCTATGCATCTGCATCTATAGGCACTACACCTAGGCATCCATGGTAGCCAGATATATAAGTATATATTCCACACTTGCAACCATTCACATCGAATACTCGTACAGTTATACCTACCCCCAAGTACTTAGACATACATGACTCCACACGAATAACTATACACTACTTATGAGTATCAACAAACGCATTCTGTAACGACCAGTAATTTTCAACAGTTCAATTTACATATTTCTACATATTTTTAATAATAAATTTTATTTTATAAATGTTAGTCAAGAAATTTCTAACAAAACTGATTTCAAAAATTCTCATAAAAATATTTTAAAACACTAGACTAATGATAAGATATTTCAGTAATTTCAGATTTCCGCAAATGCCCAAAACATTCCTGTTAAAATTCATCTTCCAAAATTACCGTTTTGATTCGACTAATTTATTTTCTATTCAAACGTATTCAAAACGTTTTCAAACTTCTACAGTAACATCCTATTATCATTTAGGGCTCCCCACATTAATTTCAGAATTTTCGTATATCGTTTCAGCCTAGAACCCGCAAACCCGTTTTCTAAATGTTTTGGCCTAAAACTAGTATTTCCGTAATTCAAATCCCAAAAAGGATCTTATATTCGCGATCCTCGCGACGATACGATCCCGTGGGTATGTTTTCGTAATTTTTCGGACATGTTTAATATCAGGGGCAAAACCGTAATTTAAATCTATTGTATTTTGCTTATCCCGTTCACTAATGACTTTTTCACATTTACTAATCGTCTTTTACTTTTACCTTAATATTAGATCTACCCCTAATAATTACCCTAACCCTACCCACTTAACCCACCTCCTCTTGGTAGTTCAGATCCGACATCATCCCCCTCAAAATTCATTTCTCTATTAAGTATTATCGTTATTATTTTATTTTCCTAACACCTATATAAACTCATCCCCTGCCATCTCATTTCACAGGCTTATATCATTCTCCCCTCTCTCTTTCTTATTCTCATTCAAAGCCCAAGCCCTTCAATAAAATCCCCATGCCCTCTAAAATTAACACCCATGCTCTCTTCTCTTCTCTTATTAACCCAACAGCACCCTATTCTCTCTCCCCGAGCATCTCTCTCTCTCTCTCTCTCTCTCTCTCTCTCTCTCTCTCTCTCTCGTTTGAATCTAGGGCGCTGCAAAATTTTGCGAGTGCATCTCTCCCTCTCTCTCATCTCCTCCGGTGGAGCTCCTCGCCGTCGACGACCGTGCGCCGCCGTCTCCCCGCCACTCTCCGATCGACTGCCCCACCGCCGAGCGCCTCTCGCTGCGGAGCAGCACCCTCGTCGGACTCCCGCACTGCACGCCTCCGCCCCCTTCCCAGCTGCTCCCTCCGACTCCGCCCCGCCGGCTCCGAGCTGTCGACCTCCGTCCCGTGCTCCTCCGAGCGAACGAACGCCGCCGCTTCGTCAGCCCCTCCCCCGGTCTCCCCTCCTCCGCCATCGCCTCGCCCCCACTCGCCGCCCCCGTCTCCGCCGCCTCGCCGCCCCCATGCTGTCGGGTTCCCCCCTAGCCGTGACCTCCGGTGGCCGACTCCCATCGTTGCCTAATACGCGCGTGCAAAGAAGCAAACGAAAAAAAACACCAACAACAACACACAGCGCGCGCAGCAGGCCAGCAAGGTGAAAACGAAACATATATTTAAATAATATTATTATATTAATATGTATTGAAATCAACCGTGACCTTTGGGTATAGGTATCTGACGAACGAATGGATACCACCAGAAGCTCCGCGCCTTCGTCACGAACGTGCAGGCGCCAGTTTCGTCTCAATCCGATACTTAGTTTTCAAGTTATAATTTTTCAAAAGTTTATTATAATATTTTTAATACGTATTTACGTTTTTAATTAATTATTAAATAGGGTTTTATGATTTTAAATTCATAACTTGAAATACAAGGCCCAGAAAAATGTGGGGATAGCTCTGGAAAATCCGAAACGATATTTCGGACCCAATGGTGCTAGCCTCACTGCGAGCAGACGCCTACTTTTCCCAGAATCGTTTTTTGAACCTAAAATTTAAATACGTATAAATCTTTCCAAAAATCGTAACTCGCTGTTTTCACTCACAATAATATATGATAAAATTATATGTGAAAGTAAACTTCGAGACGGTCATTTTGACTGTTTATTCGAGTAATTCCGACTAGGATTGCTCCCGGAACAAATTACGGAAAATACGCGTCACTTAAATAAATCAGGTTTTAAGCTAGTTTTGAGTTTCTAAAAATTATAAAAATTACTATAGACGTCAGAAAAATATTCCCTCTTGCAGTAAAACTATTTTTATCATATATAGTCTATATAAAAATTTAGGACCCTTTTCATCGCCGTTTTAACCAGTTTTAAAATCAGACACTCAACTTAAATAAATAAGAAAATTGGGTATTCTCTAACTAGTTATCTCTTGTGTTTACAGGTAGCAAATCTCGTGCATCGACACTAGATCCAGTCTCGGATCACTACCACCACCTCGAAGATGTAAGTCACAGTAAATTCTACCCTTAGAAATATAGATAGTGTACTCGTATGAACATAGGACTTGACACCTAGTCTCGGAACAGTTATTGACCTGAACAGATTATTGACATTGCTTGACAGAAAGATTGTAATTGGAAATGTAAGAACAGTATATGACTGGTGAAATTGCAAAGTACGGTAACCTGCACAGACACTGGGTTTTGGGGTAACTTATAATTGCGGAAGTGCGGGAGCGACTAGTCCAGACTTTGTTGTCACCGTGCGGGTTCTAGCAACCCATAACAGTGCCGGTGACAACCATCACAGATCACAGATCACAGTTTATTGCACAGTACTCAGAGAATTGGTTCGCCCGGGTAGCACCCGCGGTAAGAGTTGGCCTCTTGGTTGCTCACTGTACTTCCCGTTATAAGTCACAAACTAGGCTAGGCATAATTACTCTCATAATTGCTATTGTCATTGCTATCGTCATGGTTATTGCTATTGTCATTGCTCGGTCACCTTTACTATACTTGTCACCCTTGCATGCTTGACAGATGTACTTTACTTATCGCACTTGCATGCTTGTCTGTCCCTGCTTTACTTTCCGCACTTGTTTACTATAGACTGCTCCATATTTGTGCACTCCTCTTTTTCTATCGCTAGAATTGTTGTGACTTACCTTCGGTTCCATTTATGGCACCGGCAGACGAAGACTTAATCGGGGAGATTGCCCCAGAGTTCGTGGAGCCTACATTGACCCAGAGGCTGCAGAGTTTTATTTACTTTACTGTTGGTGTATGGGTTGTACTGTGTATTTACTTTTTCGCTCTTCTTTTCAGTATTTCCTTATGTATTTGTGAGAGTGTGTGCTGGTTGTTGTACTTTAATTTGGACTGTAATAACCCCTGTAAGCTGGTTTGAGTGTTGTGGTACATCTCTGAGTTGTGGCTATGCTGATTTCACTGGTAAACTGCGGAACCTGCAAATAAACCAAATAAGTAACGGGCCCCCGAGAGCGGGTCGTTACACATTCAGATATTCATATACCTATATATTCATATACAAATAAACATACGACAATCCAATACAATCATATACTACATATATTTACTCAACCATAATATAAATACACACAAAATTGTTCGTATTTTACGTTCCACCTTGTAGATATATGCACAACAACACATGATGTTATACACAAAGCAGACACAGTAGCATCTGCCGTATACTGTCTACTACACTTAGAGGGTCTCATCTACTCCTAGTCATCTACCCACCTTAGGGAACTTCTATTCCCAAGCACACTGGAGCACTACCTGCACTATCCTTACACACATCGCAGTGCGGTGACCTCATGGGCCACCAAATACAACGCCCCGCTCCCCATGATACCAATGAAGTACGAATCCGTCCCAAGTATTCCCTGAGTAGCGAGTGTTACTAAAGGAGAAAAGAAAGAAATACAAGAGAACCAGCAGGCCACTACACACGTGCTGGAATTATACAAATAATGCTCCAATCACGACAACACAGAACAACCAAAAAAACTGAAACACAAGTATAAATAAGAGCATGTAGAATCATTCATATTACCCAAAAGTGATGATATACAACCTTTACAAACATTTCCCAACTAAACAACCCCAAGGCAACACTCCCAATAGTAACATAGTATAACACTTACACATCCAATACAACTCACTCTCCACAGCTACCCGCACTCCAACTCCAAACTAACTGCTGAAGACTTCACCTGCTACAACCTGAGAGGGGGGAGGCGCACGTCAATGCATGCCCAGGTAGGAATTCCCAACACTAATGGCATATCATGTTTTATACAAGCTAGTTATTTACGATAAGTTTATAACAACATGTCATTGCATAAAGGCAAAGCACGTAACTACGTGACTTAAATACAATTAAAATGTAAACTAAGGGGACTCACCGGTCGTTAATTGGCGAGCTGCTGCAAAAGAGAGTTAGTGCGACAACTAATACGAGAAGTAAATGAAATAAAGTTAACCCACCGTATGGCATAAGGCTAGTTGAATGTAAGCATAACTACGAAGTAATAAGTGACAAGGTGCAGAGGCTACAATCAATATAGTGCCACAAGCAGGACAAATAACATCTGAACCTTATTTATCAACTTTAATTCGTTGGAAATCTGGGCAAACTGTAAGATATAAGAACCTGGACCTCACCCCATAGATTTGGGGTGGAAACCTTCACTCGACGCAGTGGACATGGGCATTGTATGTCGGGCCTCTCACCCCGTCCCTCCAAGGGACCTGCCCCTCAGGCTCCATCCCAAGACTGGGATGAGTATGGCACACGGTGCAGTGGACACGGGCACTGAACATCGGGCCTCTCCTTCTCCTCCCAGGACGGTAGCGAGAATGAGGATCTCCACCCGTACCTCTCTACATCCAAACCACATCATCACAAGTGCCGAGTAACCATCACTCCCTGTAAAGGCGAGTGAGAATAGTCACCACATATCACATCCTCTCATCCCCGCCTTCATAGTCCAGGCCTTATATCCACAATTTACTCAAATTTCCCACAAACCCCAGTTTTGGCAGCTCACCCTATTTTGAAGGGGATTGAGGCATTCCAAAACATAAATTAAACATTATAAGTTCTATTATTGGAGCCATTATGGCATGGTACATGTTCAGTAACCTCCTTTTTTTCAATATGTGTCATGCACCTAAGTGTCATTCCCTCAGACATAGCCACGTCACATAGCAACATGGGTCATGCACTCACGTGACATGCCCGCCATCATATCACATCACACAATCATGTTTAATAGTGTAACCATGCCATCCAAGTCTCCAACTTCACCGATTCACAACTTGGCCCAAGGCCTACACATATACATATACATTTCTCAGGTTACTAGAGTTTGCCTTCACTTGGGCATTTTCACGAACACTTGGTGAGCATCATATACATGACCACTATTTCATTGGCAATTCATAACCAGGAACTCGGTATCATATAGCAACATTAAACTTTAATATTTGAACATGAGATTAACACCAAAACATAATTTATAACATCACTAACAATTCCGTTTGCTGGAAATTTACCGACAGCCATAAACAGTAGCAGATACTAGCTGTTTCTAATAGGAATTTGAAAAAACTTTGTAAACGAAAGTTGTAGATATAGTAGTACTGGATTCACCTGTAAAATTTCATGCATAAATATGGAATAGATTATTTATGGTGAATTGTTTGGTGAAACCTGTCAAGACTGAGTTTCAGAAAGATACCAAGATCTGTAAAAACTGCTAATTTAAGACATGTTACAGTTAAAATTTCGAAAACATTACCCAGGGAAAAGTTGTAGAGAAGGTTGTTACCTTTACAATGAGACAAAGAACGTTAATTTATATAGAGTGTGCAGGGACTGAGCTCAATTTTTCTGAGCTGTGTCCAGATTGAATAAAATACAGACATGTTGTAAAGATGAAATTTTTAATCCTAATTACTGAATTGAACATATGTCAAATTTTACATGATTTTGGGGTAGGATTTCGAGATCTACAATTATATAATTTTTTCAGAATTTATTCATCCCTAGATTAAGAGATATACTCATATGAACATGCAACATAATCTGTCCACAAAAATCAGCCATGATGATCGCATGAAACTAAATTGTTTTAACATAAATTGACATAATAACCCATTAGAGAAGGGATTCCTACCTCAATATGTTCAATCCCTCATGCTTCCATCCTTCTCTATGCTCCACTTCCATTCTACTCCTTCAAGCTTGCTCCATCTCCAAAACCTTAGCTTTCTTTTCTTCCCCACCTTCTTCTTCTTCTTATTCTTTTCTTTATTTCTTTCTCCTTTTTTTTAAAGATGGATTTCAGCCAACATGGAGGGGGGAGGAGCACGAAATTGGAAGTGGAGGGAGAGAGGGATGAGAGGGGACAAGGATGAGAAAAGAAAAAGAAATGAAAAAGAAGAGATTAGCTTTCTCTAATCTAGATTTTTCTTGGCTTATTCAAGAAGCCATCTATTTATTAAATTACCATCATGCCCTCCCCCAAATGCCCATCTACTTTTAAATATTTACAATTATGCCAATTACTTTAAGCACACACTTCTTTACTTTACACACACCCACCCATCATTTAGTCCAAATGACCATTTTACCCCTCACCTTTCTAAAAATTTACGATTATGCCATTAACCACTAACCTCTTTTCACACTTGGTCTCTACACACCCCACACTTACTCTTACATACCCCCACTTGCACGCGTGCACCACACATGCACAATGCACACACGTCGCCAAAAAGTATGCCTTACCACCCTTGTATCGTATAATGCACATATTACTCAAAACGGGGCATGACACCCGGAGATGAGGGATGGGAGGATGCGAGCCATAGCTCGGTCCTTAACCCACCCGATGCCTATCAAGGGCGAAGCTCGTAAGCTTGCCCCGGAGTTTGAGAATATTTGAGAGCTGAAATTTTCAAATGGAGATGACAATATTTGAGAGTATGCACCGAAAATGATAGTTATATTTACAAAGATATTGATACTATCTAAGTAAATTCTCATCATCCATATGGTGGGCTAGGTTGTCACCTTCCATGGTTGATCGTCGAAGTCTGCCTGATCGTTGACGAGTTCGTCTAGCTGGGTTTGCTCGAGCTCTTTGTGTTTGGTGGAGCCGATGTAGCATCTTTGGGACGGTCTTTCGCTCCCTCGCGCTTGCCCAAACCCATGCGGAGTCTGAAACTTGATCATTTGATGTAGGAGCGAGGGGAGAGCTTCGATGGCAGTCATGTATGGCCACCATATGATGTCGCTGTATGCTGACGTGATGTCGATGACAATGAATTGCGTCATCTGAGTGACGATTCTCGGCTCTTCCCCCAAAGACATCGGCAGGGTGATGACGCCAACATTGGGAACCGAGTGGCTAGTGAAGCTGACAATCGGACCCGTGCATGGCCTCTGATCCACTTGTCTCAGTCCCATATTCTCGATCATCGACATAAAAATAATGTCGCATGATCTTCCGTGTCGATCAAGAGACGGCAGACTATGGCCGTTCCAATTTGGGCTTCGATGACGATGGCATCATCATGTGGTAGATCGACCCCCCTCCAAGTCATCGTCCAAGAATGAGATGGGGGACGAGCTACTCTCCTCCGCTTTGCTTCGTCGCCCACGCCCGTCGTCATCACCTGTCGAGCGTATACCTTTCTGGCCGAGGTCGACGCGCCACCCGAGGATGGCCCACCGTATATCACATCTATGCACATGACCGCTCTAAGTTGGTGAGGGATGTCTTGCTCGCTGTTCTGGGGCTGGTTCGACCGCTGCGCTCCTGGGGGCGCTCTTTCATCGTTTGCCGGTCTCCTCCCCTTAACGAAGCCTTGGAGATGGCCATCCTGAATCACCCTTTCGATATCCCTCTTCAGAGTAAAACACTCATCGGTATCATGACCGTGATCGCAGTGATACCGAAAGTATTTCTGTTGATTCCTCACGGTTGGGATCATCCTCCTCCCCTGAGGCAGGTCTCGGAGAAGTCTGGCTCTCGTTGCTGTGACCAATACTTCAATCATGGGGGCGTTGAGCTGCGTGTACTGGGTCTAATGACGCCCTTCGGGCCTGTTAACTGTCGACAGGGGCTCTCTAGGTGTGGCAACCCTCCCGCTGGTCTGGGGCGATCTTGTGGTCGGTGGCCTCCTTGGTCGCACCTCTGGTTGCCGAGTTGGTCGTGCCCTCTAGGGCGGTCATCCGGCCTTGATCGAACATCAGGCCGCCACTCGTTGCGGGATGTCCCAATTGGGGGGCTACCTTCTTTACTCCCAGAGCATCCTCGCCCAGCATGAACCTCTCCGCTCGGGCAAAGAGCGCATCTAGATCGGTGGGCAGATCTTGGAGGAGCGAGTTGTGCAGGTTTCGTTGGTCAACCCTTTTTTGAAAGCCACCATGGCGAGCTCATCTACGCAGCACGCCACACCGAGCCTTTCCTCCTGGAAACGATACAAAAACTTTCGGATCGTTTCTCCTTCTTTCTGGACTATCGAAAATAGATAGTCCGCATGTTTCTTCCTTCTCCGTCCTGACCTGAACTGCTGGCAGAACTTGCGGGATAGGTTGTTGAAGAATTCGACAGAGCGGGTGGGCAGGCCGTTGTACCACTTTAATGCCGACTTTTTCAGAGTCATTTGGAAGCCTCGGCATATGAGCGGATCGACTATGCCTTGAATCTTCATCGCTCCTCTATATCGATGCACATGTTTGAGGGGATCACCCTCACCATCATACAGTTCAAGCTGAGGAAGCTTGAACCTACGTGGTATTGGGGCCATGGTCACCCGTCTAACCAGGGGGTTAGCCGCTTCTGGGTAAGTGGGTCGTACATGCGACCTTTGAGGGCACACATGCGATCTATGGTGGTCGATACGGTTGCCTCGATCGCCTTGCCCATTATTGGAGTCGTTGGATGAGTCACCTCAGCACTCAGCAGTGTCCCTCCCCCGCCTCAGGGGAGTCCTGCTTCGATCGCGGCTTCGTCATTGACGATCATCACGCCTAGGAGATTGGCAGGCCGACCCGCGGATGCTCCCTCCGATTGGCGAGATATCTACTGATGGCAGGCTACGAGTGTGCCATCAGTTTAAGGTTGACACCTCCGGGATCCTATGTCTCTCCTCCCGGAGCCTTTCTCGCACGGCGATTATGAATCGCAGCTGTCGACGTGCAATTTCTTCATCCACCCGTATTTGTTCAGCGGCGGCCTCTGCCTCTTCGTCAAGCTACCTCGGTTGGATAACAGCTTCTTCTTCGAGGTGCCTCTGACTAGCGGCCTCCATCTCCGCATTGAGATGTCTCTGTTGGGCCGCTATCTCTTCGTTGAGCCCCCTCTGTCGAGCGGCTGCTTCTTCTTCGATCTGGGGGTGAAGGTTGTGCCTCACGTTTAGGGGTGTAGGGGGGACGGTGGATGTCTCGGCCACACCCGCGCTCTAATCATTCATCATCTTTGTAAAGGCTTAAAGCCTTGGTGAATAGCATGGGCCGAGGCATGAATAGCCTTAGCCGTCCCCTCATGGGGTACATCTGCCAGGGAAGTCCCTCCGAGCGGACGTGGCTCGTCCTTTATGGGATGTTTGCACAGTTAGGACTAGAATTGAATTTTATGGGATTAGACATGGGTGTGACCCTAATTTCCCACAGACGGCGCCAATTGTTGCGGGGTAAATCTGCTTACATTGAATTTGTATTGAAGTAAAGAATCAAGGGCACGATGGTTACAAGTTTGGGGTGGAAGACGAGGCTAATCACGATCTGAGGATGATTGGAAGATGATGATCTCAAGGTCGACCATCAATCAGAATAGTTCGTCCGCTAGTTGGTGGAGGTCGCTCGTCTACTACTAGCTGGGGCGAACTTCCAGCAAGATGAGCAACTTGTCAGAAAGGCTGGACCGGCTGTCAGCTCGTAGCCCTTTTGATGCTTAAGTTAGTTGATGAATGATGAGAGAACGTCGGACACGCATGGCAATCTTAGAGGCAGATCGGTGCTTGCGTGGTAAACTAGTGTGGAAGGTGCAAATATGTGGAGGATATTCGACCTTGAATATAAGTAGATGTGTTGGGAGTTTCTTACAGATTAATCAACCAACCAACCTCCCTCTCGCTCGGAGGAGAGTGTGTATTTATAGGGTACTGAAGTCGGTTACTTTTGCTAAGCTGGCGGTGTCAGGATGTCAGGGATTCGACCGTTGATGTCATGGCCGAACGTGCCAGGTGTGCTTTTGTCTGGTCGTCAGAGCCATAAATGTCAGGAGCGCTTTTGTCAGGCTGTCTGGCAGCGAAATGGCTAGGCGTGCTTTCGGCAGACTGTCAGGTGGCGAAGCGGCCAAGTGCACTTTTGTCAGACTTTGTCTGTAATGAAACTGGCAGTGGTGTTAGTGGCGGGTCGCCTGCCTCATTGGGCGGACTGCTTCGGGGTGGAGAGATATGCGAGCTGCTTCTGGGGCGATCTACTCTGGGGCGTGCAAGCATATAACGTGTGCGATCAGCCGGAGGGCTCTTCTCTTTGATTCGGATGACAAACTTGCCGCTATGCTTGGGCGAGTTTCTCAGAGACTCGGCGAGCTATATCTAATTCGACGGGCCATGACTTGGGCTTTGAACAGGTGGGCCTAGATTGACTGGGCCAATCTTGAGATCGTAACACGTATATATATAAATGGATAAATATAGAACTACGTAGGTAAATATTGGATGGAAGTGTATATGTATGTATCTTTGCATATATAGCGAGTGTGTATTGGTTGGTATGTTGATATACTATACATATATGACCTAATATTTGGTATCTATGGAAATGTTTTAATATTCGACATATGTATTGATATATGATCATACATTATTGTAAGCAATGTATAGTTGTATATATATTAGGTGCTAATTATGTTGTTTAGATCTTGGATTAAGATAGATGTTTACGTATAAAATTGGTGTCTTACTTGCTGTTGTTGCCCAGACTAAAATTAGTTACACGAACAAAAATTATACAGTGGACAACCAAAATTACTCTCTGAGAACAACCTGGAATTTTTTTGCCTGTTGTGTGTGTGTTAGTAAAACATGATGCACAGACCAAAATTACTCACTACACACAACATGCAAAATTTTTGACTGTTGTGCATAGTGAGTAAAATATGATGCACACTCCAAAATTACTCAACACACACAACATGCATGATTTTTGCATGTTGTGCGTGTTGAGCAAAACATGATTCACAGACCAAAATTACTCATCGTGCACAACGTGCAAAATTTTTGCTTGTTATGCATGGTGAGTAAAAATCGATGTATATACCAAAATTACACAATGAGCATAACCGACAAAAATTTTGCCTGTTGTGCACGTTGCATAAATTTGGTCAGTTTATACATTTTTACTTACCGCACACAACATGCAATTTTTTGCCCATTGTGTGCGGTGAATAAAAATCTCTGTAAAGAACAAAATTACTCACTGAGAACAACAAAATTTTTTGCCTATTGTGCATAGCGAGTAACTTTGGTTTGTTCATTCATTTTTATTTAACGCGCATAACATGCAAAATTTTTGCACGTTGTGCCCATTGAGTAAAAATCGTTGTATAGACCAAAATTACTCATCACACATAACAGACAAATTTTTTGCTTGTTGTGCGTATTGATTAAAAATTGATGTACATACCAATATCACTCACCGCTCGGTTTTGTGTTTTTATTATCTCAACTATTTCTTAACATCAAACAAAGATCTGAATTCTTCTTTACAGATTTTCGTTAACTAAAATCATTCGTGTCCTAAATTTATTCTACACGATCGATAAATTTAGGGGTTTTATCGCCTAAATTTCTTCGAACGAATTTTAACACGATGCATGTAATACCCTGTCTCCATGTGTACGTGTATTATGTTAAGTATTTCTAGCCGTATTTGTATGCGTATAATTTTTGTGTATATTCCAGAAATTTTTCTGAATTTTTACAATGACTAAACTATGTTTAAATAATTTTTAACTTTATTAGACATCGGTGTGTGTGTGTGATGTATTGTGATGAAATACATAGTATTATGTCACGCCCCGCTTTCCATTAAGCTTGAGAGCGAGGACGCGAACGGGTTCCCATGTGCAGGTCAGGAGGAGGTACTTTTGTTTTTCTTTCCTCCCCGACTTAACACAATAAGTGTCTGTGTGAAATCCCGCATGTTCTTGCTTGCATTACTCAAAAACAACACAGATAAGTAAAACATTATTGCAATATCAAACGTCTCAACGGAATTACAACAAATGGAGAAAAGAAGAGTAGGTCTTATGACCCGTACAACAAATGAAAAGAAGTACAATGGTGGTTCACTAGTCAACAACTCTAGGCCCACTTGTTCAGCTATCTCAACTAGTCCTTCTGGTGCTATAGCTCGGGATCTGACATACATCCAAAAACATGAATGTATGTCAGCAAGGGTCTGCAAGAAGATATTAGAACCCAAGGCAATGTATACAAATTTATACTGAATTTGAGAAGCATTAATAAATTTAAAAGAGATAACGACAACAAGTTTAAACATACCGATTTTAAAATGTTATAAAGTAAAATACTCCTATCATGCAATTCTAGGCAAAAGTAAAGTGAGCAGTTATGACATGGCAGTTATAACGAATTAAAAGTAAACATTACAACCATGGCAATTCTAATGTTCGAGCAAGTGACAACGATTATTACAATTACAATGAAATGCTTTCTATCATGCATAGGGTTCTCACCTTTAGGTCGTGATGAGTGAGTCGTCCTTCTCACGGTGGCCTACCGTGATTGGCGCTAACCCACCGCTTGTGGGTGGTACCCTTGAAGAGAGTACCCTTTCATACGCCTAGCGGCCGCTTAACCTTAACCCCACCCAAAAATGTTGTGATGGACACGAGCCAAGCGCTAACCGACATATACTGAAACACGAACCAGACTAGTCATATGTGACACTACTGGAATACGAGCCAGACTAGTCACACATGACCGACAGAGTAGCCATATTACAAGCACGAATTCACGAATTTATGTCAACTCACATGACATCACGAAAGTCACGATTTCGCCTTCGACGATTTCACGATGTCACGCATTTGTTCAATATTCCAAGACATGCCTCAATTAAATAATATCTTCATGCATTTTTATACAACATTTTCCATGATTACGAGAGTGTCGATCAACATTTACAATAATTTAACAAAAATGCTGAATATAAGAATTTAACGAATATGACATGGAAACTAATTTTTTTGCTAATGTTCTAAACTAAGGTATGTTGGAATTAATGGCTCTTTTGGCCATTTGTTCACTCCCACTCTCTCTCTTTTAGTCCCACATTGGATAGGCAAACACACTTGTGTGGGTATATAATAAGCTTCTCTCATATGGGCTATTGGACTTGTTAATGGGCTAGAAATTGGGGGTAGCTCGCGTGCACATGAGCCCAAGCAAGGGGCCGAGCCCAATCCGGGTTGAGCCGAATGGAAAATCTGGGCGTCGGATCCGGAAACGCTTAGCATGTGTGCGCAGGGGGGGTTCACGGGTGCGCGCGCGGAGTGCCCGAGTTTTGACTCGTGTTTTTAGCCCATTTTATTTTTAGAATTCAATAAGCCTATTACGTTTTTAATTTACCCAACAGCCATTTTTTCATTAAATTGTGGTTTAATGTCTCAACAGCTATTCCAACAGCCATTCTTTTCCTCCTTATAAACTCTTTTGTGTAGAGTTTTTCTTATGACTTCGGAAAAAATCAAACAACAGAAAAATCGTCATTTCCTCCTTCTTCCTCCTGGGTATCGATCTCTGTGCAAACTCCACGCAAGTTATATGCCGTTGGATCACATTTTCAGTCAAAAATGTCATGGTAGTAATTTCACATGTCATTTCATGTGTAGATTTTGAGTTATACAACTTTACATGCAAAAGACCAAATGAGTATCTAACTTCAAAAATTCACCATAAATTGTACACTTGCCTGATTTCAGCGATTTTTGTGTCGTTGGGTTCGTCTTGAGGGGTACTATATAATGGTATGTCCGGTTCTCTGTTTTGGTTAAACATATCAAGAAATTAGATCTATCGCAAGATAAGCACATTATTAAAATAATCCCTAAATGGGTTCGTCTGATTTTATTGGATTCTCTGGCAAGGGTGATGTTTATATTGTATTATATCATTCTTATTCTAACATGATAAGCCTCATTTTACTCTAATATTATTACCCTAACATTATTTAGGACTACTAACATGCTGAAATTAACACTAACAAGTTAATTTTTAAATTAATACTAACACCCTATTAATTAACTAATATCAACCTAATACTAGCTAATTACAAGGTTAATCATTTTATTTATAGTTCCACCTACTCATACACCTACTCTAACATTATTAATACAGTACACCTTTAACTCTCTTTCTCTTAAAACTGTCACTCTCTCTTTCTCTTTATACTTCTCTCTTTATGTTGCTGTCTCCTTCTTTCTCTTTTATTCTTTTTTTTTTCATTTTGATTGCAGCAAGGCAAGTCACGCAAATGGGGAGATGAGCTCGAAAACTCACGCACACATGGAGGTACGCACGTGGGGGAGGACGGGCTGGCCAGCGGCGACGGCTCCCGACGGCTTCCGGTGTCTGGCAGCGTGGACGGGGGTTCTCCGGCCAGGCGGCGGCGCGCTATCCGGCGCATGCAAGGGCCTGGGCGGCGCGTCGATGAGCTGGGTGGCTCTCTGGCGGTCTCCTTCGGCAGCACAGTGCGTGCGCGGTGATGCAAAGGTGAGGGGAGTGCGGGAAGAGGAAGAAGGATGGGGAGATCAGATCTTGTTTGATTTTATAGATCTGAAGTTGTTTTGTATCAGATCTGATTTCTCAATTAGAAACTCTGATTTCAATTTGAGGGTGTTTTGTTATGAGGGGCTGATTTGTTGGTGGATTTGGGTTTGATTTGTTTGATGGATGAATTTGATTTTGGTGGAATTGTTTACAGAAGATTTGTATTGATGTGTTTGCAGGGAAGAAGATGTTGCTGCCTTAAGAGGATTTTGGCAGTGAACATGCTTTTCATGTTGTCAAAGAAATTAATTAGATTAGGTTTTTGATTTAGATAGGTATTAATGTTTAACTTTTGACTAATCTATTAAGGGGGAGGAACCTGATATACGAAACGTGTTTGCTTTGATTAGTCAACAAAGGGAAAGTATCTGCCATCAAATATGAGAGCTGTGTTTGAATGTTTAGTAGGCAATGAATTTTTAGTCAAAATAGGTTAGGTTTTTGATTAGGATGTGAATTTAATTTTGTTGACTTAAGCAATGGGGATGCACCTGCCTTAGGCAACATGTCTCTATCTAACCTTTTTATAAAGAGTAAAATGTGAATGACAAGTTGTGTTAATATAGGAGATTAAAGTAATTAAGTAATTAAGTAAAATTAAATGTGATTAGTAAAATAAATGAATTAAAGTAATTAGTAAAATAATTAAAGTGATTAGCAATTTGTAATTAGTAAGATAATTTAAATCAAGTAATTAGTTAAACTTGATAGACAATTAAGTATGATACGGTGAAAATGAAAAACAGAGACGCGCTCGCGTCGACTCGTAGCAAAGAACGTCGGTCGAAAGATTATCCGGATGACTGAAATAAAATACTGGTACACATGATCTCAAACACATCTAAAAATACCGGCCGTTACATATTATAAATGGTATGAAGTATTATGGAGTGTATTTATATTTTCTAAAAATAAAAAAATTGGAATTTTCTTAGAATGACACATCTCCTACTAGGTGTCTTCATATAATTACCTCTTAATCTCCTCCTGCCACCTAATAAGACACATGACATTGGATTAGGACATGGGATGGTGATAAGGATGTGAGTAGAATTTTAAGGGAAAAAGAAAAGAAAAAGGAGGAGAAAAAGAAAGGAAAAAAGAAAAGGGAAAAGAGAAAAATCATAACCAAAAGCCAAAACCTCCGCCCTGCTCCTCCCTCTCATCCACTAGGCCGACCACCTCATTCTCCCACCCTTCTTGCCATTTGAACCAACCCAAAATCCCCATATTTCACCGTTTGTATCTTGGAAACTGAAGAAGGGTACGGAGAATCTGGGAGAAGATGAAGAAAGGAGCAGAGGAGCCAAATCTAATAGTATTTCAGATTATGAGATTTCAGGTAGGATTTCTAACTATGTTAGTTATGATTCAATTTCAGCATCTTGTAGGAATCCAACATATTTTATGGTACATTACTCATATACTTAAAGATATGGCTTTTTCATTAGTTCAGTTTCTGCTTCTAGTTTACTTGAGCATAACTTTAAGTATACCTCCCTGAAAATTATGATTTAATGCAATCTGGAAAGCTCGTTAAGTTAGCTACAACTTCCAGTTAGATACTAAATTCAAAATCTGCTTAGAACTAAACTTAAACTTATAATCCTTAACATAGCGTCATTTCTGACAGAATTTCCTTATTGTGGTGCTTTGTTTCTGTTATTGTGATGAGTTTAACTTTTATTATACTTATTAAAAAGTTGTGTTATAATATGATATGAAACGTCCTTGAAGTTACCTATAACTTTCATTTGAAGATTAGAGCCTAAATCTTCCTGTAATTAGACTAAATTACTGATTTCTGTTGTAGTGTCACATCCTGGCAGATTCTACACCATGTTGTTGAATAGAGCATAACTTTTACATCAGATATCCAAATGCCATGATTTTTGATAATTTTGAATCTTGATTAAATTATCTACAAATGACATGTTGGGATCGTAATCAGATTCTGACTGTAATATGACTGTATTAACTGATCTTTACTGCTATGTAATCTAGTTTTAGACCAACCGACTATATTCACCAGGTTCAGTCATAAATGTGTGTGCTTGTTGTTCCTTTGATAGACTGAAAACTCTACTAAATCTGGAAGTAATTATGCTGTTTACTCTATTATTATTATGCTCTGTAAATTGTTGTTTCATATGTGAATTCCTTCATAATATTTCATGTTCATATGTGTGCTATGTATGGAATGGTGACTCTCCAATTGGAAGATGTTTTGTATGTTAAAATGGATGAAATTCTGAAATCCAAGATGGACATACTGAGATGTTCCATGTTATGAGATGGTCGTGGTTAAATACCGACATCGATGAAATGATGAAATGATGCAAAATGTGAATGCAGTAACTGAGACCGCTGAAATGAAAGATATGATGTGTTCTATAAACTGAGGGTGAGGATGAGTGTTAATAACGATATGGATTTCTCGGTCCATCTGGAGATGGGTGGGATTTCAGGCATGTGGTTTAGGGAAAACATGTGTAAAATATATGCTTAAGGACGTGACAATATATGTATCTCACTGTCATCACGCTTTTCAGGATAAGTTGGCAGAATTAGATAGGCCCATGGTGTACTCGTGATGTACCATGAGGGAGTTGAGTAACACTACTCTCACTCTCGGCATGGGAAGTTACGAGAGGTCCCGTTACACTGATCAGTGCTCGTGTTCCATTAGCGGGGTAGCGCATTTCACCAACCCTGAGTGAAGTCCAGTTCCGTACGTTCTATGTTTTACCCGTGCTTCCAAACACTAATTATATGCATAACTTGAAGATCAATGCATTTTAAATTGTGGATATTCATGAAATTGTGCTCTGCTTTTACTTTATGCATACCAGCTCTGCAGTTCTTAGTTTTCAGTACTTGTGTCACGACCCGTCCCTCAGGATATCTGATAAGTACGAATCCGTATCAGGTATTCTTGAAACTACGGGTGTGAAGAAGAAAAAAGAGGAGATATAATAGAAGTACTGCACGGAACAAAAATTCTACAGGACACTGCGCACATGCTAGGAAGTACTGATGATGCTCCAACTCAACACAATAACAACATAGAGAAACAAACTGTATGAAGATCAAATTATTCATATTATTGCATCATTACACGGAGTACATCATACATCATCTGTACAAGAGGGGGTGTACAAAAGTGGGGGTACAACAAAAACAGAAACCCAAAATCTGGAACACTCACATACCTCAAGGTAGACCGAGATATTCCAGGTTATTACGCTCGGGTGCTCACTCTCAAATTATGGAATGGTTCCGTTATTTCATTCGTTTCCGTGGGCTCATTGCTATATTCACATCTTTCCATTTTTTCATTCATCACGTGATTGAAACTTTAACAATGCTTTCTTTCAAAACATCACAATTTCATAATAAGCCACATCCAACTTTCATTAGAAACAGCATCATTCAAATGGAACCAAGTATGTGTCCATCTAACAACATTTAAAGAGGTATAACATGAAAATGTGCACCAATATGGTAATCACTCAATAGCCCAGATTCTGTTTTGTCAATTAATAGTCACAAATTGAGTAGATATGTAACAAATTTTACATATAACATGACATTTTCAACCGAGTTAAAGTTGTAGATATGGGTGTTGGGGGTTCACTGATAGACTTTCAAGCATAATTACAAACAGTGTGATTTATGGTGATTTATTTGGTGATACATGTCAAATCCGTTTTCAGGCAGAATCTGTGTTCTTTAAACATTATAGTTTTAAGACATATTACAGGTAGATTTACGAAATTGTGACCTAGTTGAAAGTTGTAAATTGAGATGTTACTTTCCGGATTGACCATGAACACTCAATTTGCATAACTACAACGAAATCATTGGCCTTTGTAGCAGCCTGGGTCTGAAACTGACTGAATTCGACATGCGGGAAAAATATAATGTTTATCCATAATTACAGTTCGAATTTGAAAAATAGTTCAACATGAAAGTTGTAGATAATAACCTAATACACTTGCCATAAAATTTTTAGTTCAATCTCAGTTCTAGTTTAGGACATAAAAGCAAAATAAGGAGTACGAGACTCTGTCTCAAATTCCAGCAACATCAAAATGGAGAACTAATGTCATTCAACTAGGATTCACTTAATTTATCATGCATGAAATGCAATAGCACCTAGGTGGAGATGAAATCCTATTAAAATGTTAGAAATTCTACAAGAATAATCATAAAATTAAAATCATACCATAAGTGTTAGAAGTTCTACCTTAACAAGTCCTTCATTATGTCCTTGGCCCTTCTTCTCCGTGAAGAACTTGAAGCTTTCCTTGAGCTCCTCCCGAGTTAGAAGAGATTCGTAATCAGTTGAAGAATTTGTTGGAGCGTGGTCTGATTCAACCGAGTGTATCACCATGGGGTTCACATTGGCCAACAGAATTTTCCGTTCAGTGTAGTATTTCTCTTCTCTCTCCTCGTCTTTCTTCTTCACACCCGTAGTTTCAGGAATATCTGATACGGATTCGTACTTATCGGTATCATGAGGGACGGGTTGTGACAACTTGACTGTGATGTTCTGCTTTACTTTATGCATTTAATCTGTTGTCATGATTATCACTAGTAGCCAGACCTCAGTCAAGTAGAGTAGTTCTGAGACTAGACCCTACCTAGCATAATTAGATCTTCCTACTGGGTCACGCATTGACGTGTCAAATTTACATTTTTCCATGATTAGAAGCATTGCAGATAGAGAAGGACTTGGCTCATGAGCTACACCGAGTTTCGAGGTAGAGATTGAGTCCATCGAGAGCGACTTTGTACAGTTGGGCGTCTATGGTAGTTAAAGTGTTGTGTTGTACTTGGGTTGGTATTAGTAGAGTTGTGGGCTTGTAGTGTAGATTATTGTACTGGAGATGAATTGATGAGACTTTGTATATGTACTGAACTTCTTTGTATAATAATACGTTGGACTCTGTACATTTGAATATTGTGTTCTTTTGTAATGTTTCTTTTGTGAAGCAGTACTTACTATCCCAATACGTGTATAGTGGACTGCTGTATCTCTCTTTGTACTCGCTCTTCCTTTCTTCACGCTTCACTCTCGCCTCTCCGGGAATGCGTGTGACAGATTCGTACTTCCCGGGTATCATGGGAGTGAGGCGTGGCAATTCGGATAATCATTCAGTAGATACATATATGTACTAACCTTTTTAGAATTAAAATGTTTTTATACAATGATTCCATAAAATAATTTTAGTGTTTTTTGGCTTATGGGTAGTTTCGATACTCTTGATTGTGCACGGATCAAGACTTAAATAATAATATTTAATTGGTATGTGCACAAAGTAAAAATTTAAGCGGTTGTGTAAAACGGTAGGTGCACACATGTTAAGGCCAAAATTAACCGAGGCAGTTGTCAAGCTGACGTAGACTCTTGATGCAGAGTCAGAGCCTCGTTAGCTAATGGAGTGGGACCATAGGTTGGAAGAACTAGGGTCGGGTGTTGGTAGTTGAAGATGATGCGGTGCTCGATCGACCCTCGAGCGACAGATGCGTCGATCGTTCGAGTCTGGGGAGATCGATAACGACCCTCGATGATGGATGTGACCGTCGATCTGCACCACAGGGACACGTTAGGGGGGTCAGATCTGGGTTCCGACCCAAATCCTCTCCGATGCTTAAGTTAGTGTGGGAACTTATGGAAGAGATGGAATTTGATGCAGCTGAGATCGATCCACAGAGGTTCGTATCAGGACTGGCAACACACGCTTGAATATATAAGAAATATCAGCTGAGAAAGTAGAGTTCTATGTCTTAGACCTCGTACCTTGGAAATGGGACCTGTTCCTCTATTTATAGGCGTTCCAGATCCCTTTGGAGACGTTGGGGTGATAACGACCACCCAAAATAGGGATGCGATCTTCCCCCTTTAATAGGAATAAATGTTGAGCACGTCCCCGTGATTTACGAGCCCGCCTTTAATCCCACGTTCGAGTGCGGTGGATTTAACGGTTGACTGGCCATTGGGCTTTGACTGAGTTGATATCGGGCTTTCCCCATGGGCTTCGTGGGCTTTAGTCGTCTGTCGGTCGAGTTAACTCGAATGTTGGCCCAATGACTCAGCAATGGCTCCCGTCACACGACCTTAAAGGATTCATCTGCTGAAGTCAAGTGATGTTACATCGCATTAATGGGGATCAGCAGTCGAGAAAATAGCATTTTAGTTCTAGGCGTCAAAACGTCTGCCTCGACGATTCAGATGATTTGCCGGTTCGAAATCCAAGAAACTAAGAGCCTCGGGATCTTCGACGCGTGGATCATCATGCGGCTGTCGAACTATCTATATAGGATGGTTCCAGCTATAGAATGCGGATGTATTGTCTTCATTTTCTCGATTCAGTTTTTACTTCTCTCGAAAGTAATGGCTTCGTCCTCCATCTCTGCCTCTGGAAGGAGCTTGGTCATAGCCATATAGAAGAATCGGGAAGGGGTCATGGAGCCGGGCTTGCTAACGAATGTGAGGTCCAACGTCAAGGCTGGTCAGATTGCCGAGCTCTAGAGGAGCTATGTCCATCTTGATTACCAAATCAGGCTGCCTGGGAGGGACGAGAGGGCTCATCGTCATGGCGATCGAGAAGCGGGGGTTTACGTCAAAGCCTTCAGCCTTTAGTTTCCTATGCACCCCTTCATGAGGTACTTCCTGTGTACCATGAACATCTCCATCTGTCAGTTGATGCCGAACGCCATTGCATGCTAATGCGCTTCATAGTTTTATGTGTGACGAAGGGGATTGAACCATCCATGAATCTGTTCAATCATTTTTCTCGATCCCTCCCCTCAAGACCCCTGGCTGGTATACGATAATGGCTCGCCGAGGCAAGAAGCTGTTGGAAGATCTTCCACATCCAATCCCAAATGGAAAGACGAGTTTGTATTTGCAGTTTTCTAAGGGGATGCAATCTTCAGCACCGGTTGGGGTGCCCCTGATTTGGGACCTACCGAGGATAAGTTGCTGACTTGCGAGGAGAAGAAAGCCACCGATACTCTAACGAGCCTACCAGAGGGTATGAGGTCGATCGAGTGACTGTGGTCGGACGACATGCTGCGTCGGACCGTGTGGACAAAAGGTTGGTTCGGTCGTGCCCAACGACTGTTCGACCTTCGTTCTTCGACCTAACTTGCTTGTTGCTCTCGCAGGTATGGCCAGTGTGGATTATCAGGTGGATCCCACATTGAGGGAAGCATTCGAGGCTTCTATCAAAGAGTCGGAGGCGAGTACGTTGTCTCCTCGAGCACCGACTGTGGGGAAATGATAGCCCAGCCGTCCGGGGATCAACCCATGGTTGTCGAGGGGGTTGCTCAGGTGGCCCGTCCTCAGAAGAAGAAGAAGAAGAAGAAGAAAGGGTCCACCTCCGAATTTGTAGCAGTTGCCCTAGAAAGGACCAAGAGGAGGCGGCAACTCGTTCTTAGTGACTCGGAGTCGTCTGGGTCGAATGCGGTAGCGGAGCAGGTCTCCTGGGCGGGAAGTGATACTTTTCACGAGGAAGATTTGAGGGGGACTCAGGTTCCACCGGAGCTTCTCGTATACAAAGACTCCTGGCCTTGGGGGGTATGTTCCATCCTGTAGGGCTGTCTGAAGACATACCCGAGAGTACATGCCAATTTTACTGGAGTGCCAATCTCCTCAGGCCCCATTCGACAGTTCCAAGGAGGAGCTTGTCCGGGCGGGATTTCTGCTGAGGCGTGGAGATTCCGCTCTTCTTGATTGCGGGACCATCTCCAGTATCGCTGAGAATGCGACCCTTCCACAAGATAGGGTTGTCGTGGAGAGGGTTGATTATGAGCGGCTTGCGTCGATAGCTGTTCACACTAGCGCCCATGTAATTGTTGCTCTAGCTTTCCTTGTAGGTGATGCCATCACGCATGCTTACCGTTGTGTGTCCTTTGCAGGGCCTCGTTGTGACATCGGCATTGCGTCATCGTGCTCCGGTGGTGGCTAATCATGGTGTCACCCTAGAGGCCGTTAGGTCGAGAGTGGATGGATCTCAGGTTGAGCTTGCTAGAATCAGCCTCCTCTCCGAGACAAGATTGGATCGCATTCAAAAACTCGAGCACGAGTTAAGCGAGTCTCGTGGGAGGGAGACTGAACAAACCGCCCTAAGAAAGCGAGCGGAATACTCTCTGATGGAGGAGAGAGTCAAATCCGAGGTCATTGTGGAGAGGGCGATTCGGGAGTTCACGGATTCATTTCCCGACTTCGACGTGCTATTCAAGGGAGGCTACGAGCGATGCTGGTTGGAGATGAAGAACCGATTCCCTGACCTCTCCGTAGAGATCGACAAGATCCCGGTGATTTTTTCGGACCTTGGTAACTATGAATCGAGTCAAGGCGCGGAGGAAGCTGCTCCCCCCGACGATGCAGCCATCGTGGATGACGACGACGTATAAGTGGATACTATGAGGGACCCAGAGTCCGTGACCGTGCTAGATGGAGACCAAGGGCCTAGCCAGCCATTGTAGGGTCTCGACATTTTTACGCCTGTTTCAGAATTTTTTTGAATGTATAGGGGATGATGTAAACGTGAACAAACAAACAATTTTTTTAATAAGAGCGCCAGATTGCGTCTCTCTTTTTGCTGACGTGCATGTCATGTGGTGGTCGTAACGCCTGATGGCCCCTCTATGGGTTAGGCACTGCTCCAGGATGATTGAGGATGAACCATCGAACCATGTCTTGAAGTTAATCACCACGTTCCATGATGATGGAGCTGTTGGGGTTTTGGCGGACCCCCAGAGCTCGGATCCGTATCCGTCCTAAGTCGGACGGACCACGGAGGCACAAAGGCGCAGCGGAAAAACAGAAATCATATTTCTACACTAGCTAAACTATTTAGCTAGGCTCTGGGGAGCCAGAACCTAGCCCGATCTATGCCGACTTGGAGTGTGTCTGACCACTCCAAGAAGGATCTACACTAAGCGACTAATTAAAAATTACGCTAAAAAGCGCTTAACCACATACCCGGAATCTTGGCCCTGGAGCAGGCAAGATGTACCGCACCGTCTTGAGAAGCTCCTCGTAGCCGAGCCGCGTTGACCCGATCTCCCTGAGCCGCCTCGCACCCTCGCACCGATCCGCCTGAGCCGCTTTCGCCTCCGAGCCGATCACACGCGGTAGAAAGTTTCACTTGAGAAGAACCCGCGTCTTAGACGTCCGGATCAGATCCAAACCCCCTTCGTAGTCGTGCTAGGACTACTCCGGAGAATAGGAAAATTAGAGAGAGAGATTTAGTCGCCGATCGAGCCTGCTCTAAAATTCTGGAGCTACTCGATCGTTGACTGGTGTGTTTTTCAACGAGGAGAGTGCACCCCTATTTATATAGGGAGTGAGCACTCACCCTCTCGTTGCGGGCAATGTGGGACAATCCACATGAGGAGAAAAATTGAATTAAGTCATTTGGCTTAATTTCAATCTTAAAGTTAGCCTTTCACAAAGTCAAACTTTAACTAATTAATTCTCCTCGCATACTAAACTTTAGACACCAAACTAGCTATCAATCAGAAAAGCTTGGAATGGTGAACGCGTAGGAACTGACGGTGACGAATTTCGACTTCGTTTGACCCCTCAAACAATTGCTCAAAGTTTAGCAATTTTCACAAAATTCGTAGCCGTCATTTGGGGTTTCAAAAACCCTAATTGACTTAAGTTGCGGGCGCGCCCGCTAGACTTAGCGGGCACGCCCGCCCAAGGGGGGCAAGGGCGGGCCGCCCGCCCGCTGCAGCAGCGGGCGGGCGCCCGCTGCAGCAGCGGGCGCGGGCCCGCTGCAGCAGCGGGCGCGGGCCCGCTGCAGCAGCGGGCGCGGGCCCGCTGCAGCAGCGGGCCGCGCCCGCTTGCAGCGGGCGCCCGCCCGCTGCGTGCAGCGGGTGCCTGCCCGCTGCACACAGCGGGCCATGCCCGCTGCTGCAGCGGGTCACGCCCGTTTGCCTTTGCACATGGGCCTTTTGGCCCAGTGGGTCTAACCCACTTCCCCTTGGACTCTTTCTGCGTTTCTGGACTCGTTTGAGCTCCGATTTGGACGCGGTTTGAACCTGTGTTTAGACCGGGACGATCCCGTCATCCAGGTAACCTTTTCCAACAAGTTTGTTCCTACTAAATTCGTTGTAACTAATTTACAACATGTTTAGTCAAAGTTAGCATCTAATGCAACGTTGTGTCCCTATTGCTAATGCGACTAACTTTCACAACTCAGCTTGTGAATATCATCAAATGATATTTCTCTCTATTCTACATTCCTATTACTAAGACACGAATACTACTCGGTGTGAGACCCTACAGCCTGACCTTACTACAGGTTGGGGCTCGAAACCCCTAGACGACGGTCACTACGAGCAGTAGCTGTCGTCCCTGTTTCAGAGTCATCATAACGTGATCGACCCTTTGACAAAAGTGTCATAGGGTTTACATTGGCTGTGTCAGAGATGAATTCCGTTAGCTAAAATCCCTTCGTCAAGACTGTGTTTGATGTTGGCCTAGGGTATGGTTTTCTGTCAACCCTATTAGACAACATTGGTCAGTATACGGCTGTCTTTATTGTATACACGTTGTACAACTTGCAACGTACCCCGGCCGAGGATTAACATAAAGACCGTACTGAGCCTATAACACT
Source organism: Scilla litardierei (assembly GCA_030789695.1). Taxonomy (NCBI): domain Eukaryota; kingdom Viridiplantae; phylum Streptophyta; class Magnoliopsida; order Asparagales; family Asparagaceae; genus Scilla; species Scilla litardierei. The sequence continues at coordinate 7,187,390 of CM061137.1, read as the reverse complement.
AACTTCCCTTTAATGGAAGTGACGAATCCCATCTTAGTCACTTACTCACCTTGAGAGCTTCAGGTGCAACCCAACCTAAGATCTTTCATCAGGACTGGTCCTCGAAGCTAGATCATAGGTCTAAGCTACACCGTCCGCTCACAGGTTGGTACAGATGACTTCAGGTCTTAAGGATCAACTAACCTATCATCACCCTAGAGTTATTAAAGACAGATCATTAAAGTTAACCATTTAATAACTCTAACTTGGTCGTTCAGTGAACTCATTCTCTAATGAGCACCTGTGTCTTGTCTCCGACTTCGCTAAGTCGAATGACTATGAGATCATCATTACCCGAAGGCAAGACGAAGACACAGTGATCTATCTGATGTGTCGATATCCAGTTCTCGACACATCTATGATCACGAACCGTTTAAGACTTACGTTTCTATTCGGTCACTTACTTACTCATAATCGAGATCTCATCTAGATACGCAAGGACCTAACTATAAGTCTATGGATATTATCTAAGTATATTAATACAAATCCTTTTATACCTAGAATAATACGTACCATATACGGTATGAACAAGACGTATAATCAAGATAAATTGCCTTATGGGCATATATCTTCCTACAGGAGCGATTTCCTCGAATGATGATTGATGGCGCGAGAGTTGTTTTGTAACGAAGGGGTGGCCCCTTCGACTTACTGCTGACGCTTGATTAGGAGAGTCATTCAGTAGCGAAGGGGTGTTCCCTTCGACTTACGGCTGACGCTCGATTAGGAGAGTCGTTCAGTAGCGAAGGGGTGTTTCCTTTGACTTACAGCTGACGCTCGATTAGGAGAGTCGTTCAGTAGCGAAGGGGTGTCCCCTTCGACTTACGGCTGACGCTCGATTAGGAGAGTCGTTCAGTAGTGAAGGGGTGGCCCCTTCGACTTATGGCTGACACTCAATTAGGAGATTCATTTAGCAGTGAAGGGGTGGCCCCTTCAACTTATGGATGGAACTCGATTAGGAAAGTTGTTCAGTAGCGAAGGGGTTGCCTCTTCGACTTACGACTGAAGACGTTCTGGGAGAGTTGTTTAGTAGCGAAGGCGTGGCCCATCGACTTATGGCTGACGAAATCTTCTAGGAGGGTCGTTCAGTAGTGAAGGGGTGGCCCCTTCGACTTACGACTGACGCTCGTTTAGGAGAGTCGTTCAGTAGCGAAGGGGTGGCCCCTTCGACTTATGGCTGACGCTCGTTTAGGTGTCATTTGCATCAACGTAAGTTCAGTTTTTCCAAAAACTTTCGATGATCGGATCCTTTTCGAGGGGAGTTTTGATGGTGTAATTTTTGTAGATTTTACGAAGGCTTAAGGAAGCGAAACTTTATTTGATAAAAGCGACATGCTTTATTGACAAAAGTAACAGAAAAACGAAAAAGGCGTACATGTTTTTTTCGATCGACGTTGGAGCTGTTGTTGTTCATCCCCTCTTTATTCGCCTCAAGTGTTAGACGTCTTGCTAGTCTATCACCTTAGTGACAAGTGATCTCGTCATCTTGTCCTTCTGCTTCGAGGTCCCCTCATTGCTAGTTTGGTCGTTAGCTGAGTTCCTGGGGTGCCCTCGCTTGACTAGCGCATCGATCTTCCTTTTGAGAGTCCAATAGTCGTTGGTATCGTGCCCATAGTCGTTGTGGTACTTGCAGAATTTGAGGTTGTCCTTCTTCTCATATTTGCCCTTCTTTGCTGTCTCTTGGATCAGCTCTTCTCGTGGGGCGTAGACGAGGACTTCTGTCTTAGGGGTGACTGCTTAGCATATGTAAGGCGCTCTCTGCTTCGAGGGTTTCTCTCTCTGGGTCTCTTGTCTCGAGCGGTGAGTTCTCGAGGTTGGTTTCTCTTGCATCGTGTCTCCGTGGCGGGAGGAGGTGCTCTTCGCATTAACTCCGGCTGGTTCTTCCGCCTCCTCGGAGGAAGTGAACCAATCTGTTATGTTAAGTATTTCTGCGACGGTGTTAGGGTGAACTGGTGGAGGGCCCTCTACATGTGCTTATTCAGAACTGCCTGGGTGAGCGCCGCTATAACGGCCACGTCCGGTGTCTCTTCTACATCGAGCCTCTCGTCGTTGAATCTCTGGACGAAGGCTCGGATCGACTCATTCTCGTTCTGTTTGAGCGAGAAGAGGTGGGAGGACTTCTTCTTAGGACGTCGTCCCGCGACGAATTGTTTGCAGAATATTTCTGCCAATTCATCGATCAAGCCGATGCAGCCGTGTGGTATCCATTCGTACCAGCTTTCTGCCCTCTTAAATAGGGTAACATGGAAGGCTCTACAAAGGTACGGTTAGTCGGCCCCGTGAAGCAGCATGACATTCAGATACTTATGAATGTGTAACCATGGGTCGCCTCTGCCATCATAAGATGGTAGGGCCGGGAGTTTGAACTTCGGGAGAGAGGAGCAGAGATGATATTTTCTTTCAGTGGGGTCCTCTGAATCGCAGGTCGGACCAGTAGAGATCATCCTTCTCTAGGTTGCACGTAGTTAGCTCCCGAGGATCGGTTCGGGATCTCCTCCCTCATTCCTAATCAACCTACAGGATTTAAAGGGTTTTGCGGGATATATTCCTAATGTATGAGGGAGCCCCATACATTGCCTGATCTAGGATGTTGCGGGTCGCCTCCCGGTAATTTTGAGGGTGTGTGTGTTCCCCCTAGAGAACGAAAGCTCGATTTTCGACCCCCATTCCGGCGTATTGGTGCGTCAGGGGGGGGGGTCGTGTTGTGGAGGTTAGTTTCCAGTCGGTCTGCCCTTGGGTCCCCTAGATCTCAGAGTCCCCTAGATCTCAGAGGAAGGCCGAGCCCCTAGTTGGCGCCAGGTTCGGATTTGGAGGCGGCAACGGCTCATTTAAGGGCGATGTGCTCCCCATGTTTTGGCGTATCAACGTCGCCAATGCGCCTAGACTACTGTCGACCTGCTCAATGAATTGGGCGAATTCCTTCAGGATCACCCCATGCTCCTTCGGGGCCTCTGTTGGTCGCGGCGGTGGCATCGTGGAGTCCGCGACATTCTCCACCAGGACACTGTTCGCTTTCGGCTTCTCCTTCAGACCTTCGATCGGTCCGACGTTGCTGGGTCCAGCTGCCATATCTTTTGGATTGCTTTGGGATGTCAAACTAGTTAACGCTTTCCCACAGACGACGCCAAACTGTTAAGTCCAAAATTGACCGAGACAGTTGCCAAGATGACTTAGACTCTTGATGCTGAGTCAGAGCCTCGTCGGCAAATGGAGTGGGACCCTAGGTTGGAAGAACCAGGGTCGGGTGTTAGTATTTAAAGATGATGCGGTGCTCGATTGTCCTTTGAGCGACAGATGTGTCGATTGATCGAGGCTGGGGAGCTCGATAACGACCCTCGACAATGGATGATGACCGTCGATCTGCACCACATGGACACGTTACGGGGGTCGGATCTGGGTTCTGACCCAAATCCCCACCGATGCTTAAATTAGTGTGGGAACTTACGGAAGAGATGGAGCTTGGTGCATCTGAGATCGACCCACAGAGGTTCGTCTCAGGACTGGCGATGCAAGCTCGAATATATAAGAAATATCACCTGAGAAAGTAGGGTTATATGTCTTAGACCTCGTACCTTGGAAATGGGACCCGTTCCTCTATCTATAGGCGTTTCGGATCCCTTTGGAGACGTTGGGGTGATAACGGCTAACCCATAATGGGGCCACGATCTTCCCCCTTTAATAGGAATAAATGTTGAGCACGTCTCCGCTATTTACGAGCTCGTCTTTAATCACACGTTCGAGTGAGGTGGACTCAACGGTCGACTAGACATTGGGCTTTGACTGAGTCGATATTGGGCTTCCCCCGTGGGCTTCATGGTCTTTAGTCATCTGTGGTCGAGTTAACTCGAATGCCGGCCCAATGACTCAACAACGCAGCAACTCACTTAAACGATATTTTTGATTAAAGAGAGTTATTATGCGCACGACTGGTGTTGCTCAGCGCGCATAACAGATTACATTTTTTTTACAAGTTTGCCTCTCAGAATTACTCACCGCGCACAACTGTGCGAAGATGGTGAAAATACTACGGTTGTGCACGGTTAGTAAAACCCACAACCTTCGGTGATTTTGCTCAACGTGCACAACTACTATTGCTACGCATATGACCGCCTCCTACGACCTCCCCAGCCCCTTCGCGCCCATCTTCATCTTCCCCAACCCCCTTCCGCTGCCCCTTTCCCCTCATCCGACGACCTTCCCAAACCTCCACCGCCCCTCTTCATCTTCCCCAGCCCCCTCTGCCGCCCATCCGCCTCTGCCGACCCGTCCGCCAACCTCCCAAGACCATCCGCCATCCCCTCAACAGACCCTCTTCATCTTTCCCATCCCTCTCATCCGCCTCCTCTGACGAACTTCTCAGCCCCTGCCCCCTCCGTCGACCCACTCAACCGACAACCCAGCCCATCCACCACCCCCACCCCATCCGCCTCCTCATCCGACCACCCCATCGCCAATTCCAAACCCTAAAATCTTGTTGGTGAGAGTGAGAGTAAAAGAGCTTTTAACTTTTGAATGACAAACTTGTAAATAACGATTGTGCGCGTTGAGCAAGACTAGTCGTGCACGTAGCAAATCCCCGATTAAAATGATTCGTTGTTTTACCGAAAAATTTAAACGATAGGTTCACTGAGCAAAATGGTATGGTCGCAATGTCAATGAGCAAAATGGTAGAAAATTGATACATACATCTTAATTGGGGTGTATAAATGTGACTATTTGTCTAAAATGTGAAGAAACATCACATCATATGTCATATCTTCCACCTCTTCCAAATTCTTTTCTTTTTTGGCAAAGCTGTCACCTCCAGTTGTATCTTTTTGTGAGGTGTATAAGTCGCTATCAAATGGCATGGTCGCAAGATAACTACCAACACATCTAAGTTTTTTTAAGAGAATGACTCTCCACACTGAAGACTTCGGCGTAGGGAGGACTTCGGCGTAGGGAGATGACTTTTTACCTTTAAAAGAACACAAATGAGAGAGGGGGGTATGATGTGATTTATATTTTGATTGTTTTTTTGTCAAATTTGAAATGTTGTCACCTCTCTGCATCGGGTTTCGGGTGTATTTAACAACTCCCCTTTTTAATCATATACGTACGGTATGTAACACGGCTGACTTTCATCCCAACAAGATTAGGGATTTTAGATTCTCCATTTTTTGGGCGGAGCTCCGGCGAAATTAGGGGTAGAGTCCATCTTCAATCAGCCCCAGGGCCTGAACAGAGAGAATAGCGGTCTCGATCGCCAGATATCATGTCGGTGCACGAGAGGAAGACGATAGATTTGGATCAAGGCTGGGAGTTTATGCAGAAGGGGATTACGAAGCTGAAGAACATCCTGGAAGGGCTCCCCGAGCCCCAATTCAGTTCCGAGGACTACATGATGCTGTACACGTATGTTCCTATTGAGATTGCCTCTAGGTTTCCCCCCTCATTTTGTGTGTGCGCGAAGATGACCGTGGCAGGAAGCGATACACCATGATTTGTTGGATCTTTGTTGACTTTTTTTGCTTTTTGTTATTGGATCAGAACCATCTACAACATGTGCACTCAGAAACCCCCTCACGATTACTCGCAGCAGCTTTATGATAAGTATCGGGAGTCGTTCGAGGAGTACATCACCGCAACGGTAAGTAATTTAACCATCTTGTTATTTAACTTGGCATATTATTTGTGATAGTTTTGCTCAAATTTATGCTCGTGAGTCTGCGTGCATACATTTTTCGTATTTATGTCTATTGAGGTTGAGGGTTTATAGAGGATTTAGAACGACCCCCCAAAGTGTCAGATTCAAAAGTAGCATTTAACGGTAAAAGCATATATTTTAGCTATTTAGCAAGGTGGGCCACAACTGCATTGAATTAACGAGTCATCTTAACGAGATTTTTTGTGCATGATGGGGTGATATGAAATAATCCAGTGTTCTCTCGTTCAGATGCCTTGCCTTTTGCAATCATTAGGGATTTTCAACTAGGATTGCATATATGGTTGTTAGAGTTAATTTTGGTTAATGCAGTGTCCGAAAAATTCATGGTTGCATTTGTAAATCTTTCTAGCAGATAATTTTATTAAGGGTGAAAAGCTCTAAGATAATAAATAGATCTGACTAGTACCTCAATTGATTCTGAAGGGAGGGTAAACTTCAATATCTCATCATCATCATCATCATCATAATCATCACCATCTTAGCATTCTTACCAAAAACTAGGAACGACTTCGTGAACTTAATAGAAGGATTTCAGATTGCGATCTTGTCGGATCATGATGTCAGATACACGTTTTCCATGTATTTCGATCTAAAGCTGTCTCTTTCATCAAATTGGGTTTTTTCATACAACATCTTATCACTTCCATCCATGTCTTCTTCGTCCAACATCTCTTTCTTTTAATGTCAACATTCATATATTCTGTCCTTCTAATGGGCGCATCCGTAGATCTCATCAACATATATGGTTAAACCATCGCAAGCGATGTTCTCTCATCTTATCCTTTATACGAACAATGCTACATTCGCTCGGATATTGTCGTTTTAACATTGTTTTTTAATATTTTCATACATCTACTGTCACATTCACATATCTGGCACATTCATACATTGTTCATGCTTCTTAGTGATAGCCTAAAATTGTGACTTTTATATAACTTTATGGCTATAGGAGTGTGATGAAGTATTATGCTGTATGTCATAGGCCTACCACACAATCCTCTTTTATATAGGCTTGGGACCAGTAGCAAATTGCAAGCGAAGATTTGCTATTTTATAATCAAATCATTGAATTAGAAATAGACTTTATAACTATCTTTAATGGTCTCTTACATTACATGTCTTCCTGCTAGTTGTTGTTGACTATTACTTGGGAGCACTTTGACTTTATCAAGTGCATTATGGAGTTAAATTTTGCTAGTCCTTTTTGGCTAAATTATCCAATTCAAGGATATATGTTTCAGCAGATACCGCCTAGTATCGGCCATATCGTTTCAGTTTTCAAGGTAAGTGAGACTGAAGTGTACATCATTTCTCAATTTCTGCCAAAACCCTAGATATGAAACGGAGGAAGAAGATGACAAAAAACTTGACACAAGCACAGAATTTTCTGTGAGTGAATTTCCCAAGCCCGTGAAAACTTCTCATGTGAGTTAACATTTTCCCCGTGAGTGAACAGATTTCGATTTCTTGTGGATGAACACCAAAAAAAATTTCTATAAAAAGAGAGGGGAGAAAGCATACCTCATCATCAAGCAAGTGAAGAAAGAAGCTTCTAATTTTACACATTTAGCAAATTGTTGTTATGGCTCACTCATCATTCTTAAATCATAACGGGCGAGGGCGAGGGCGAGGCGCCGATCTGATCGTCTGATCTCCTCCGATCCCGAGTCTCGATGATTGAGGGTGAGGGCAAGGTGGAGCCGCTAAGGAGCGAGGACAAAGGCGAAGCCGATGAACTGATGTAAATTTTTCGCTATCGAACCAAATTTTTTCATAGGCGATCACATTTTTTCCGATGAAAAGGAGAGGATTTTTGATTTTGAAGGTGGTTAATTAATTGATGATGAAGAGACCGAGCCACGGTATTTACGAGGACTGCCATATACTGTAAATATTTTGCCCAACATATTTCATATATTTACAAGTTTGTCATTACATTAAAATCTCAGTAATAAATTGAATGGCATTTGGGCGAAGTGTGTAGTGCAAATGGCAGCAACGTTGACAATTGTCGGTCACTTCACATTTTGCTCAGCATATTACATTAATTTACAACTTTGTCATTGCCTTTAAACCTTCTTAATAGACTGAATGGCAAACTTGTAATTATATGTAATATTATGACCGAAGTATGGATTATGACCGACAGCTGCTAGTATGAGGGGAGTGCTTCTATTCACATTCTAAATTTTGCTAAACATGTTGCGTTTTATTTTCAAGTTTGCCATACTCTTTGGATGAGAGAGAGTGTTTAGCAAAATGTGTAAATTACAATTTTTCTCTCTGAAAAATTAAAAAAAAAGGAAGGAAACCAAAGGTCACAAGTAGAAGACTCTTACACTGCCATTGGTCCAATTATACATATATCAAATAGAAAACCAAATATATGGTTTCCTTTGTCAATTTTGAAACATAACAAAGTTGCTATTTACAAATGTTTATTATTTGTATCAAGTTTTCAATGCCAGTTGGTGGTTGGGAAAAAAACAAGATCTAGAAATCAAGGAGGATATGTTGAAATATGAATCTCTGTGCCATATACAGATCAAGCAAGTTCTTTTTGAAAACAATTTGGTATTTGGGGAAAACTAGGAGATCCTTTATCCAGTAAATTTCAAATTTTTATACCTCTTGATATTTAGTTTAATCTGTTTTTAACTTTCAATATTTAGACTGATTTTTTGTAATGGTTAATTCAATGATGTTAGATTTTAATTTTCATTAAAAAGATCGTATGTGTTGATGCATTGTGTTCGTATATGCATCGTTAATTTTTAATTACAGGTCTAGTTTTTCTTATTGATTAGTTATTCATTTTAAGTCATCGACTCTTATAATCTTTGATTAATAATATTATGTACACACAACTCTTATATAGTCCATTGGACGTTGTCTTTGCTTATACTTACACCACAGTATTATGTTCACAATGTTAGTACTGTTCATGTTTTTTTGATAAGAAAATTTTAGTATTCATAAATTCTTCAAAAGCTTATAAATTATTAACGACATAATTTTTTGTATTTACACAACAATTTCCCCCCAACAAATCGCATTAAGATGGTATAATATGATAGTTTATATTATGATGAGTTAATTTTAATTGTTAGATGATACTGAACAATTAACTTGATATATGTTGTATTCAGTTATAAATATTAATTAAAATGTCTCGAAGAATTCCTACAGGGAAACAATTGGATATTGGGTGGGGCCATGGTACAATGGTTGGAAACAACCATAGACATATAAGGTACATCTACCGTCAAAAAGAAGTGCATAGAGGTGCGACTCGCCTTAAGGAACATTTGGAAAAAATTGTCGGGGATGTGATGACTTGTTTTGAAGAATCGAAAGCAGTACGGACAGAGATTAAGATACACATGCCAAAAGAAACAATAGCAAGAATTTGAGAAGGGGATGATTGAGAAAGAGTTTATGGCAATGACTATATTGGCAAACTCAAATGACTCAGACGAGGATGATACTGAAGAGGCGAGAGAGCTTAGAAGAGCACTGAGAGCAAGTAGGCAAGAATATGCCGAAGAAGAAATAAGACTTGCTAATAGAAGAATGAGAGCATGATCGTTTGGGGCCTCTGGGTTAGCCAGATTGGATAGTCGTATCAGCCGATTGTCCGGTTTGTTCACATGTGGTTTTGTTCGTGATAATGAACCTACTATTATCACCTACCGCAGATCGATTGATGTTCTCAAATTCGGTGTAGGAAGTTGATAGGATTGGATATGGAATTTGGGAAAACAATAGGATTTTTAGGACTAAAGGTGGGATTTTAGCGCTAAAGAAAGGATTTGTCGAAGAAAGTTGGGATTTTTTTAGTAATAAGTGGAGATACATGGGTTGGCCTCAATTTGAGAGGATGATTACTCACCTAATGGTCTCAATTCGAGAGAACGACCACTCTCCAATAAACTAATCTAAGCTAATAACTTACTAATAATCTTTCTTACAATTTTCTTCAATAATCCTTCTGAAGACTCCCCTCTTATTTACAATAATTCAACCTAATGAGCTGTCGCCCTAAAATTACCAAAACACCACTGACGTAAGGTTTTCACCCGTCGTCTTGTAATTACAAAATTGCCACTGGTCATCATGTAATTACGAGAATGCCACCCCCAGAAATTACTAGACTGCCATTGCACCTAGAAATTACAAGACTCCTACTATCCTGTAATTACAGAACTGTCAGTGCCTTGTAACTTTAGAAATGCCACCGACCTTTAAGGTTTATGCCACCACTCCTTGACTCTCCTTTTACCGTTGCCGTATGTATGCGATCATATCATTACTTTCCTCCCAAAAGCCACATTGTTGTCGAGGTGATATTCCCAAAAGAGGCACTGAATTTCTCTCATCGAAGCCTCGAAAGCCTCCACCGTCATCGTCGATGTCCCAGAAGAGGCCGACGCCCCCTGTGATTTGACGACAAGCCCCTGCGAGCCCCTTCTGTTGCTTCAATGGCTGCCATCCCCACATCGGGGCTTTGTGGGCCCCCGCGGGTCTCAGGTGCATCCTGCAAGGCCGACCGTTCTTGTTGCTGATCGATGAGCCCCTTTGGGTCGTGGGCTGTTTCCTACGCCCTTTCGCAGTCAGCCCACTTGTTCCGTTGCAGCCCCAAGAATTGGGTGTTGATCTCATTCCATGCATGTGGATCTCAGGCGTCTCCATTTAGTGGGATCTCCTCTTCAAATGCGAAGAATCTTTCATTGCACTTCTCCAAAGAATTCGCTTTTGACTCTGAAATTCACCATTGTCTTCTTCTTTGTTCAGATCCGTCTTCGTAGCACCCCATCTCAGGGGAGGGGCGACTAATCTTCTTCCACATTTGTTTCAGCATAAATTCCATTGACAAGAACTTTTCCTCAAGCTTTTTCTCTTTCGAAAATATTTCTTCAAAGTTTTCTGGCAATGATTGATGTTGTTCCTTGAGGATCTCTACCTTTCTTAATTTTTCCTACAAAGCTCAACTTTTCTCATTGCCAGCAGGATTGATTGCTCTAATACCACTTTGATATGATTGGAAGTTTATTTTGGGAAAAGGTAGGATTTTTAGGGCTAAATGTGAGATTTTTAGGGCTAAAGAAGGGATTTGGGAAAGAAAGTTGGATTTTTATTAATAATAAATGGAGATACAATGGTTTGGCGTCATTTTGAGAGGAGGACTGCTCTTCCAATGTCCTCAATTCGAGAGGAATGCCATTCTCCAATAAACTAATCTAAACTAACAACTTACTAACAATCTTTCTCACATCATTCTTTCATAATCCTTCTCAAGACCCCCCCTCTTATTTATAATAATTCTACATCATGCGCCATCTTCCAAAATTACCAAAATGCCATGACTTAGGGTTTTCAGTCGTCATCTTGTAATTACGAAATTGCCGCTGGCTGTCCTATAATTATGAGACTCACTGTCCTATAATTACGAGACTGTCACTGCATTGCAATTATAGAATTATAATTGTCCTATAATTTGAGAAATGCCCTTGGCCTCAAGGGTTTACCATCGCCGCTTGCATGCGATCGTATCAGCAGTGCTGACCATTTTTCTTTAACAAAGACGGGTAAAACCTAGTCAACTTTAAAGACTGCAGTAGTGGGGTATGAAAAATGTCAAGTCTTTTGTCGGTAGAAGCTTTGTCAAATTTTTGTACTACAACCACATTTCATTCAATGTGGTCAATAGTCCATACTACAATCCCATGACAGATGCTTTTACGAAAGTTGGTCGTTGCGTTCCTCCACTTATTGCTTGGGAGCTTTCCCGCACATTGGGACATGTAGCTTAAAGAGATCAAAGATAAATTGAAATTTTTTATAGTCATTGAGATGAGTATGGTTGCACACTGATGTATGATGTTTGGACAACACAGAATAGAAGACAGATTTTTAAGTTCCTTGTGGCATACATGATAGTATTTCTAGACTCGGTAAATGCAACCAACTGCTTTCAGAATGGTTCATACATATTTGACCCGATGAAATAATTGGAGAGCATAGAGTAGTCCAAGTAATTATCGACAATGGAGCAAACTAGAGATTAACTGTGTAGTTGCTTATGAAAAATGATAACATCTGTATTGGATTTTGTGTGCGTTGCATTATATTGACTTGATATTTTCTGATATGGCAAAAGAAGAGTGCTAGAAATATCGTCGCACAAAGTCAAATGGTAATGAGGTTTATATAAAATAAAGGGTGGTGCTCAGCTTGATGAGAAAAGATACATTTGAAAAAGAGTTGGTCATGTTTACGATCACAAAATTTGCAACCTATTTTATTGCATTGGACTATCTCTATATGCATCAAGATGATTTAAGGAGAATGATCTCGTTAAAGGAATGGTTCGAGAACTTTTCTAAGCTCAAACAAAAGATAGGATTGTTGCAAACAACGTATACGATTTGATTCACGGTGATGACTTCTAGCAAGACATCTTTAATATTATCACCATATTTGAGCCGCTGGTAAAAGTTCTAAGAATGGTCGACAACGATATAAGGCTGAGATGGGTTACCTGTATGAGGCCATGGACCGGGTGAAAGAAGAAATTAGAAAAAAAATATTGGTAGAAGGCACAGAAAATGGTGGGACACGATTGACAAAAGATAGGACAATCAGCTATTTTCATGCCGCAGACACGTAATGCATTTTTTATTTTTTAAAGTTAAATCTTATGTGATATAGATCATTTACTTACATGATGTATTTCAATTACAGGTTATTTTCTGAATCATTGTCTCCAATACTCCATTGCAATAAACGACGAGTTGTTGATTGGATCTAGACCCTTGTTAGCAATACGTAATACGGAAAATATTCGGAACGCGAATAAAACGTGTTTAATTCGATCAATTTCAAAAGGCGTTCGGTCTAGACATGTGGTTGAGAGGTTGAAACCAGACATTTCGAGGCAACTTGAAATAGAATGAGATGTAAATAGTTTTCAGATATTTTTATTTTGATATATGATTCGATCCAGTCGTTATCATTCTGAAATTATACATGATAATTGTAGGTGGAGTTATACATGATGAGAGTTGGTGCATTCAGCTCCCAAAAGGCAAAAGGCAAATATGACGATAAAGCAGGTCACTCCAAGTATATATAAGAATATTAAATCATTGTATATTCCCCATAATTTGCTTTATAATTTCTGACCAAGAGAAGAACTTTTGTAGCTCAATCGTGGTCAATCATGAGAAAAGAGTACGATCCAAATCTTACACGCTTAGCTATGCGTGTTTTAAGCCAAATGATCTCTTCTTCCAACTGTGAATGAAACTGGACCATCTGCTAACTCATTCAGCAAAGACTATGAACATGCTAGCAATGAAATATCTTAAAAAGGCTGGTTTATGTGCATTACAATACGAGGCCAAGACAAAGACGCTTGAAGATAAGAAATATGATGATCAACTGATTAACTTTGATCATAAGAATGATTGTTGGAGGAATGAATCAGGGAGACAAAAGCTAGATTGTTTTCGATGACAGAGATAATTCTTGGCTGGACGACGTGCTTATGGAAGCAGAACAGACAATAAACAATCAATTGCGACCAAGTCACAACCAAGCAAATCTCATGTGTATGCGAAAGAAGCAGTCATTTGGCAAGAAAGCGATAATGATTCGTCTCCTGATGAACAAGGTCCTATAGATGGAGGTTCTGATGCGTCGGAATACGATCGTCCTATAGAGAGAAGTGGTGACTTTGCTTATGATACAACTCATTCACATGGGTATATAGATCATGATATGTAGCATCAAATTGAAGAAATAAGGAATGATATCTACGTGAGACAGTCTGATTATCACAGATATAAACGTTTTTGATTCTTATGGAGGTTATTATAATCTTGTCATTCATGAATCGTATTTCATTGGATACTCAGGCAGTCATGACAATTATTTCGCATCGTAGAGACACTGATATCTATATAAATTATAATAGTCAATATTGATACAATTCAAATGTGACTGGACAGCCCATCAGTCAAGGCAGTCATGACATGCCTTTCATCGAGCCGAACTGGTCTTCTGCATATCTTCTGTATATGATAACATGATGATATCATTTTATGGCCGGAATAGATGCAATATTACTATCCACATTACTACTCTTACTCTGCACCACACTCGGATGATGCTAGCTTAGAATGAGATTTTTTATATCTTTTGATTTATATCTTTCTTTTTATAGCCTTTTGATTTATTCCATCCAATTTTATGTGGTTAGATTTATATTTCATCATTTTTGTATTGTTATTCTTTTATATTAATAAAATAATAAAGGGTTGGCCGGAGTCTTAGGGCGTGTTCTTTTCGCGGAATGTTGGGGCAAATTCTGCGAATGGGCACTATTCACCCACTGTTGGGTGGAATCCTCCTTCACTTTCTCGTGGTGTGTTCTTTTCTTGGATTTGTGATTTGGAAAAGTAGTCCGACGTGGACGTGGCAAGCGAGAATACTGGGGGGGTTTTGTTTTCGCCGGGTTTCGCGGCGATTACATGAGAATCTTGCCTTTGCATGGGCCCCTCTTGTGTGTGATCACCTCCGATGCTTGCCCCGAGGCCGCCTCTTCCTCCTCCTCCCCTTCTTGCTGATGCCTTCGCTTGTGTCGGTTACCTTGTGCGAAAACCCTAAAAATTTGTATGTTACATGTATAATATTATTGTGTTATCTCATTTTTTCTATGTTACATGTATGCATTCCAATTTGATGGTTGCCGAATATTGTTTTTATGAATGTGATGACTTGGGTGGAATTGTGATCCACGAAGATAAATTTTTTATATCATTTTCATGCAAAATGTGCATTTGCTGCTTGCAGTTTTTCTGTGTTGTATCCGTTTCATGCCGGTATTGCCAAGAAAATTATTGATGTATTAGTTTTTTTTGTTGGAACTGCAAATGTCAAAAAATAACTCAAAATTAACTCATTTTATTTAGGAGGGTAACGTTACCTAGGTTCACCACACCCAACAATCCAGCTTTCCACCTCCAACTTTTTTCAACCAAAAGAGCACATTACGCGGAGTGAGCCACATCTCAACTTTTCAACTCCACAATCCAATCCCACTTTCCAACAAAAAAACACCCAACACCAAATTTCTCTCTCCTAAGAATCCACACTTCTCAACTTTCTCCACTTTCACATTCCTACAAAAGAACATGCCCTTAGAGAAGTTCTAGCAAAAAATTTTGTATAACTATATTTCTAGCATAAATTATTGGTACATTTATATGTATAAAATATCATATAACTGTATATATAATACGTCACTGTGTGTGCATATATATTTAAATTATCTCGAAACCGAGAAAAGTAAGATGAAACTACTGATACAAACGAAACGAAACTCTGACACCACCAAAACGGGCGAAAACTGGCACAAAGTTAAAATTCCCAGAAGAGCGAAAACCAAAACTGAGACCTTTAACCTTGATCCAATGGGATGGTGTTTCCGATTTAGGAATACTATTTCATGCTTTTGTTTCAAGTAGGTGAAGGATTAATTTTTCTGAAGATTTCATTAAAGATGGTGTTGACATGTATGATTTTGAAGTGATCATGTGAACCAAGGATAAATGATGCGGACTGAAAAGGGTAAAGATGTGATGGGAAATTGGGGAACAACTAGTCTACACGAAAGATATGGTTGTAGGTCTCTCACCATGGGAATATGATGATTACCGACTTCAACGTCTCAGACGTGCAGAGTTTTCCAGAATTTACGCATATGCAACCAAGGCCACTCTTGCGACTCTCATGCTTAAGATTCTCAAATAGCAAACAATATTTACATAACTTTAAATTTTTTTTCAATCTCACAATTAAAAAGTTGAAATATCAAAACAAAAATTAATCTAACTCGTAATCAAACTCCTAAATAGACTTAAATAAAGATTCCTAAATAAAATAAAACGGGTTGTTAGAATATGAAATTTAAAAAAGACTTAAAGTATTTAGAATATAAAACTTTCAAAAGACTCAAATAATGAATTCTAAAAGTACTTAAAGATCATAAAACTTAAATTAACTTAAATTAACTTATATACTAAAATACCACGATGACTTATATACTAAAATACCACCATGACTCCAATTTGGTTCCTTATCATTCTCACTGGCATTGAAAAATTCGTCACATTCACCGGATCACATTCACCTGATGAATGATGATATGAATGTCAGCTGGTGAATGATGATATGAATGCACAAATTAACCGGGTTTAGCAATATATTATAGGTAAAGAATACTCATCCTTAAACTTTGAAATGATGTAAAGTATGAATTTACATACGAGCATTGCTGGTCTGAAAAATGTATCAAAATCTTGAAACGTAGGAATATGCATAACATTTACTGATTGATATGCTGTGGAGAGGCATGAATGATAAATTTGATGTGATTAACTTACTCAAGTAGTTCTTTCAAACTAAGTTTTGACATAGGATCATTATGTGGCTCGTGCTGTAGCTCAAGCTCAGTCACACGCTCAAACTCATGCTTGGGATCTGGCTCGGGCTTGGTCAAAGACATTAGTCTAGTTTTAGCTTGTTCTTAGGCTTTAATTGAGAGTTCAATTTTGATTTTGGCATCACTTCTGGATCTGATGTTTCTAATTTTAATAATTTTGGAACTTGTATATATTTGCACTTATCCATCATTGCTTGCATTTCTGCCTACAAAGTCTTGACTCTTATCATAGCCTCTTGGACTAATCTTTTCATTTCTCTTATTAAATTGTCCTCATGAGCAGGCTTTGATTGCTGAATTGGTTGGTGTTTGGGGAGATACGATATCGAAGCCTTGGTTTCATTTGTGTTTATTATTGCAACCTTTATTTTAATCTTTCCACCAATAGGAGGCATTTTTTCTTAATTTATGTTGCGTATAATAGTGCTTGTCCTTTTTGGTTCACTTGTAGTACACGATTTTTTTTTCAATATGTGGCTCCTCATCTTTATAGTTTTGACAACTCTTGAATCTGTAGAAAATTATAACATCAAAGTATCTATTAAAGTATCCTCTATATAGGTGATGCTTGAGAAAAATCATAGAAAATTTATACGAAAGTAGGTGAATGATCCAAAATCATAAAGATAGTCTCAAATCTTATTCTGGCTTGCAACTAGCTCAAATAGGCTAGAATTTGGCTTAGAACAGCTCTAAAATCATTAACAAATAGGCTTATGAAATGCCCAAAAATTGCATGCGGTACCATTCATATACAGGAAAATCCAAAAAATACTAGAAAACGGAACGATGCATTGTAGCAATGCAGTATTGTAGCAGTACATAGAAGTCTGGTACGATAGTAGTTCTGTAGCAATTGAGATCATTGTAGCAAGCAATACTAGAAAATGGAACGATGCTTTGTAGCAATGCGGTATTGTAGCAGTACTATAGAAGGCTGTGACTGTAGTAGTTTTGTAGCAATTGAGATTATTGTAGCAAATTAGTGTTACAGGGTGGGTTACTATAGCACTAAGTTTTTTTTTTTGATTTTTTGCTAACCACACATAACTGATCTAAAAGCAAGGATAAAGAAGATGATCAAAGAGCACTAGAAAAATTAGGATTTTGGCTATGATAACTACTCGATGTGTAATTGAAAGGAAAAATATTGTGGGAAATGGGGGAAGAGCTAGTCTAAAGGAAAGATATGGTTTAGGATTCTTATCCTAAGAATTTGATGATTACCAACATCAATGCATCACATGTGGAGATTTTTCAGATCTCATGTAATTAAGCACACTCTTGCATCTCTCAAGCTTAAGCTCAAGATTCTCAAGTGGCAAATAATATTTAAACACCTTTAAATTTTTATGCAATCTCTCATTATAAAAAAGTTGAAATACAAAGTCATATATAGGCAAAAAAGACTAATTTAACTTGTACTTAAACTCCTAAATAGATTTAAATATAAACTCGTACATAAAATAAAACAGTTCCTTAGAACATAAAATTTAAAAAGACAAATTTTTTAAAATATTAAAATCTAAAAAGATTCAAATTCCTTAAATCAGAAAACTCTTAAAAATTCTCAAATAACAAATTTTAAAATGACTCGAAGATCATAAAAGTATAAAACCTAAATTAACTCAAATACTAAAAATACTTACATGACTTTAATTTGGACCCCATTAAAAGATGTGACTGGTGGTTAGCTAGTGCTCCTGCTAATTTGTTTTTACCAAAGCTTGGTAATTTCTTAAACCAGTTTTGGGATATTACCTGGTATATTAATATACCAATCAGTTTGTTTCATACATGGACATTAGTCCATTGTGGATTCTGCTGAGCTTGCCAGTGTGGGTTGGGTTTAATATATTGATTGTGGATAAAAACATGGCTCAACTTGCCACAACAATAGGATGATATTTTTTTGGGAAGTTGGTGACATCCTCTTTATGAGGACAGCCGGTTGTAAAAGTTGCCTCAAGAGCAATTGTGCATGAAGCACTTTTAGTTTTTAATTTTTAAGTGGACAGAACCGTTTATTTGGCATTTTAATCTATTACTATTAGAGGAGAAAGCAAATGGAAAGAGGGAAGATGAAATTTGCATGTAGGAATATGGTGTATGTTGCCTACTGTGCTGAAGTTCATAAGCTCTGTTTGAACTCTGGTCACCCAATATTTTGCTGGGACAGTGTGACTTGGAACCCTCCAACAAGTTTAATATCTCTGACAATATTATATATGAACATGCGGCAATATGAAACCTTTTAGATTGATGATGGAATGTAGTACAAGCATGTGTTTGGGCGAACATATTTTCTTTCATATAGTGGATATTTACTATTAACCACTCACCATAATCTTCTCTGCTATTTCATTCCTGTTCATAGTGCCATTGTTTTCAAAAACCTGTTATATATTTCTTCCCCAATCGTTCTCCTTTGCTTGTTCTTTAGCTGCAAAAGATTGATAACTTTTAGTTTCTAATTCCATTAATGTGCAAAAAGGCTAAAAAATTGATTTGAATTCTGATTATACTATGATGGGGAACCAACAATAATAGACTTTTCATCTAGTTTAGGATAGTACTGTTTTGTTCTCTATTTGAGTGATATGGTTTAGACAATTGCTTTTCTACGTGCTAATCAAGTGAGTTCCGTCAGAGTTAGGGAGCATAGAATCATTTCTTACACATTTCCTTATAAAGTGTTATATTGTGACATATAGTGTAATATGTTCCAATTTCGTCTGCGTGCTCAATGCATTATAATAATTTTCCTTTGTGTGAGCCTGGAGTGCTTTAATCTTGTTGGATGTGTACTAAACAACCGGAATGACTTGAGGTAGTTTAGTTGCTTTGTAATGTTTGATTCAGTAATAAGTCTTTTTAAGTCAGGTGTAGTATTGCACACAGGTGAAGACATTCACTTGGACGCTCAACTTCTTAGAAGTTGTACTGGAAAAGGCGATGTTCCCCCCTTCCACTTTACTATTCTCTCTCTCTCTCTCTCTCCCCCTCCCTCCCCCCCCTTCCCCCCCTCTCTGTGTGTTGGTGTTTTTTTTGTTTTTTGTTGTTGTTGTTTTGTTGTTGTTGTTGTTGTTTTTTTTTTTTTGGGGGGGGGGGGGGGGAGGGGGTGGTCTTCATATTGCCTGAAGGCAGTCGTTGCACACAATTGCATTTGGCTAGTGGCAAAATGTGAATTGACAAAAGATGTTCTTGTTCATTACCTTATCTGTTAGATGTTCTAAAAATAATGACATTTACTGATGTCTCCCTTCAGTTGTCATGTTAGTTACAGTTATCCAACTCCCTGAAAATGAGTAAATAAATAAAGTAACAGCAAAAATAAAAATTAAGTTAAAGATGAAGGGGAAAAGATAACATGGACCTATCACCAGAAAAATTACGAATACAAATACACAAAGAAATGATAAAGGAGGAAAGAAAATGGCCTAAACCAGGGATGACCAACGGTTCACATTTGTAGACGAGGTATATGAAATTACATTTGGTCTTCCTTCCCTTGCTCCTGTACTTTTGGAACATTGTTTTAATCCTATAAGAAATGAAGATGGGATCATCTTTGAACAATATCTACATAATACTCTTGAAATTATCATTACTGTAAGGGTTTGATGCCATCTTCACTATTATAGAATATGCATTTTTCCAAATAAAAGATATGAGAGGATGGAAAAATAGGAGTAAGTAGTCAGTAATATTCGTAAATTATTGTTGAATGGTGTTATTCATATTTTATATAGTTGAATGAGATTATTGGCAAAAGGTGATAATTGGAGTGGGTTATTAGTATGCGTTGTGATAATTGGAGGGGATCATCGGTAAACTACATCTAAACCAATGATGGAGGTGGAAAAAGTTCTCCCCTTTTTCTGGCACACTACATTTTTACTTCTATGGTTTTATGATTCTCGTTAAAGCTAACCTTTTATCTTTTTTTTCATGCTCAAGTGACTGGTCTGGTGTTCATTTATACGCCAAGATACTTACCTTTTCGTTTTTCTTTTAATGATTGTACCAATTTTTGTGATGAAGGCTAAGATGATGATGATAATGATTGTACCAATCAGATTACCTAATCTTTCTAGAATCATCAAATCACACTGGACTGTTATAATTTACTTTTAAACTTAAGTTGCCACACAAAAGCTTTCATGATCAAAGCAATTTATGATCTACATTCTGTTACTTGATTTATAGATATGTCAGTATCCTTGCAGTGTACACACCATAATTTTTAACTCTTACAAGATCAAAATACCTTTTATTCTTTATCATTGCATCATAGTAATAGCTCAGAGCAAAGTTGGAAAAGTTGATGTAATTTCGAGAAAGAACTTAAATTATTATCTCAAAAATTATTGCGCTGGAAAAGTAAACAACATACTGGTTGGAGCAAATATGATTCAGGGGAGCTAAAAATTTTATTCTTAACATGCAATTTCATGAACCATTTGATGCCACTAGGATGGACAATAGTTATTGTTGGTCATAAATGTATGTCGAACGCTACTTTCTAGATATGCGATATTGGCTGATATTTTTTTAAATCTATGTTATTTTCTAATTATATTTGTGTTGGTGGACTTGTGAGATCTTTACATGCCTATGTTTTCTCTTTTGTATTTCTTTCTCTCTTTTGTATTTCTCTTACTCTGTAGAAGCATTATAATTTATATATTGGAGAAATCATCATACTTTTTAAGATATATCCTTTTCTTTTCTTAGGTATTGCCATCTCTAAGAGAGAAGCATGATGAATTTATGTTGAGGGAACTGGTGCAGAGATGGACGAATCATAAAGTGATGGTTAGGTGGCTTTCTCGCTTTTTCCATTACCTCGATCGCTATTTCATTGCTCGGAGGTCTCTTCCTCCACTTAATGAAGTTGGACTGACCTGCTTTCGAGATTTGGTATGTTAGCATTTTATTGTGTCATACTTCAATACAAAGTTATTCATTCTTCTCTTCCTTTTTCTAAATTTCTGACAAACTTTTGCGATATGATACATAGGTTTACACTGAGATTAAAGTTAAAGTCAGAGATGCCGTGATATCCTTGGTAAGTAGGTGTAATATGTGTCAAGTGTTTAAGGTTTTCATATCCTTTAAGACATGTCTGCTAAGCCCATTTTCTTAAGCAGATTGATCAAGAACGTGAAGGTGAACAAATTGACCGAGCATTGCTAAAGAATGTCTTGGATATATTTGTTGAGATTGGGTTGGGGAGTATGGACTGTTATGAGCATGATTTTGAAGAAGCCATGTTGAATGATAGTGGCGCATATTATTCTCGAAAGGCATCAAATTGGATCCTGGAGGATTCGTGTCCAGATTATATGTTGAAGGTCTCTATATCTCTCCCCCACCCCGCGCACATGCGCTCAGATGCACATACGAACACATACATATTGCATATCTATATAACATATGTGCATGCGTGTGCATGTAAATATTGTCCACATCTTATGAATTTCATTGGCAATGCTCTTGGTTGCTTTTGTAGGCTGAGGAGTGCCTAAAGCGTGAGAAGGATAGAGTTTCACATTACTTGCACTCTAGCAGTGAACCGAAATTGTTGGAGGTATGTTGCTTTTTAAAAATGTAATACATGTACATGTTCATTTAAAAAGCATTTTCTAACTATAGCAAACAATAGACAGATGAGTATTTAGATGTAAAATGGTGTACTTTGAACTAATTATGATTAACCATGTATTACTATAGCTGAGTTCGCATATGATGTTAATGATCTTCTTTTGCAATTTTGGCAGAAAGTGCAACATGAGTTACTTGCTGTATACGCTAGCCAACTTTTTGAAAAAGAACATTCCGGATGCTTTGCATTGCTTCGAGATGACAAGGTGTGAATTGACTGGGTAGACACATACTTGATTTTTGCAAATAAATAATGATCGGTTTGTTTCTTACAATTAATGAATAATGAAATTTGCAAAAGGTGGATGATCTTGCTAGGATGTATAGGCTCTTCAGTAGGATTCCTCATGGTCTTGAGCCTGTTGCAGCAATGTTCAAACAGGTGTGCATACTTTCCTGTCCAATGTCATCATTGTAAGTTTGATTGGAGTATTCATTTGTTTATTGTTTACTTCTTGTTTATATGCATCATCTTCATGCTGCAGCATGTTACTACGGAAGGTCTAGCTTTAGTCAAACAAGCAGAAGATGCAGCTAGTAGCAAGAAGGTGATATATCCTGCGTGCTTTTCCTCGAAGCTTTTGTCGTTGTCCAATCTATTCTGTGATAATTAGAGATTTTAATGTAAAGTACAATTTTCTCAGTCTTAATGGAAGATTAAATTGATTCTGAAAAGCAATATTGCTTGTGGTTGTGACAATGATTACAATATGTTCTTTCCAGCTCTGCCTGTTTTGCCGTTTACCTTCTACATCCTGCAAAAAGAAAGCACAATTCGACTAGTGGTATATATATCAAAATTTAGTAATGACAGCATTTGGAACTTGTTATTGTGTTATGAAAGTTTAGGGTTTTGGTGGAAGAAATTTGAGGATGGGGAAGAAAAGATGATTTTTATATAAAATAAAGAGAAAATACAAATTGGTTCCAATTAGAGAGGACATTTGATTCAAGATAAAGGGCTAACTCTCTGAGATCTACTCTTAATCTACTCCTAGCCTCTCTTCCTCTTTCGTCAAATTCAACCTTCCTCTAACCCTAGCCCCACACTCACTATATATAGGGTTGATTTGCCCAAAATGACAAAACATGCCGTTAAGGCCCAAAATAACAAGTTTGCTACTGTCCCAAAATTACCAAACTACCACTGGGTGGACGCATCCCATTCCCAACTCTAATCCGACCCCGAAGAACCACCTTGTCCTCAAGGTGGTGCATGTAGTTTGTAGGTGCACTACTCCAATTGGGGTGCTCGTCCCCTCCTGACTCTCTCTCCAACGGCCGCGCTCTCATCTTTTTCAACGATCAACACATGCAGCGCACGATCCTGACAATGGTGGCCCGGTCCGAACATCCCGCCACAATGATATCATAACCCTTTGGCGCGCTTATCCAGGATTTTATTCTGCATGAGGTGCTTATACTTGTCATCAGCCGGAGGCTTGTAGCTCTTTTCATGTGCTGTCTGGACCATTGTTGGCTGGGGCTTCTGGGCCTCCTAGGTCACCTGAACGCGGAATGTGCGATGTTCGCTCCCTTGGACCATCGTTCTATTATACACATTCTCAACCAATTAGGCCAACTCCACCATCTCCATCAATCCACTCGGCCTATGTAAGTGGAGCTCGGCTCGGATGTCAGGCTTGAGTCCTTGCATGAAACTTTTCTCCAACGTTGTCTCAGGGATCCCGCTCAACCAACCCGCAAGTGTCTTGAATCTCTCCCTGAAATCCCAGACTGTCATTGTGCTGAACGGCAAGGAGTTGCTCATATAGATCCCGTCATGGGTGTCACAAAAACTATTCAACAAGCAGTCATTGAACTCCTTTCACAATCGCATGCGTTGTCATTGTTGTATCCACAGGTAACAGGACAACACCCTTTCCTCTAAGCAGACGCTGATTACCCACAGTTTCTCCTCAGTTAGATGGTTTATCGTGAAATATCTCTCCGCACGGTAAACCAACCCATATGGATCTTCCCCCATGAAAATTAGCAACCTTAGCTTCCAGACCATGCATTCGGGTCCGAACACCTCCTCGACTACTCTTCCTCTCAGCTGGCCGAAGTGGAACTACTGATGGGCATTCTGCGGTTCTCCTCTATCTCCCTATTGGCCTACTACTACTTCACAGTGGTTCCCCCAGCCTTCGTCAAGGTCCCAGCCATATCCGTCAAAGTCCCGATAGGGATCCCAACCATCACCAATCCCAACTGAAGGATCGCCATATCTCAGGGTCGGTCATCGATGCCCGGAATCATCCCCTCTATCAAAAACAGTCACACGCGAAGGGCAAAAATCTCATCCACCAGTCAGATAAGCCTTGTGGGGACCTAGCGGCCTACTAGATGTTCGTCAGGCCATCGACGTGTTGCCAGGCCACTAGTTGCTTGCGCAAGTATCAGCGGGGCCCAAGCGGCCCTCCTGCAGTGGGATCAGGGGCATGCGGGGTCGTATGGGGTTGCTCGCCCTGGTGGCCCCTCCTAGGGGCTCGACGGCCCTTAAAGTGCTCGTCAGGGGGTCGCCGCCCCTTCTCCCAACCCTCCCAGGGGTGGTGCGGCCCTTGGAAGAGTCGCATGGGCTCATTGCCCCCCCCTTGAGGCCTTGAGGGGACGTTGCAGCCACTCGAGAGCTCATAGGGGTTGTCGTTGTGCTCTGGGGGCTCGAGTAGCACCTTCTCCATCTCCGAGAAGCTTCCTTCGATGAACTCGATCTTCTTCTCTTTTCCCTTGACCAAAGCTCGCTCCTTTTGCCTCCAATCTTCGTTGGGGTCATCATCATCCTTCCGATCCGGATTTGTTGGGCTCATCTCTTTAGATCTAGGGCTTCAATTCCTCTCTTCCCTTTGTTTCATTATGATTTCCATAACCCTATCAATTTGGGCTGAGAATTGATTCGATAGTCTATCCTCCATCGCTAACATTCTCGCATTCGTCGAAGAAAACCTCTCATCCGTTCATCTCTTGAGCTCCCCGAGCTTGGTATGAAATTTCTCCTCCAAGCCTTCAACCTTCCTCGATCTTGTTCCTGCCATGACTATCATATCGCTCTGATACCAATTTGTTAGGACAGTCTAAGATTTTGGTGGAAGAATGTTGGAGATGTGGAAAAAAAGATAATTTTTATATAAAATAAAGAGAAAACAAGACAGTTGGTTCTTATTAGAGAGGAAACCACTCTCCTACCCTTCAATGCAAGATAAAAGGCTAATGCACCGAGATCTACTTTTAATCTACTCCTAGCCTCTCCTCTTCTTTCTTCAAATTCAACCTCCCCTAACACTAACCCCACACCCACTATATATAGGGTTGATTTGCCCAATAGTACAAAACATGCAATTAAGGTCCAAAATAACAAGTTTGTCACTCGGACCCATAACTACAAAAATGCCACCAAGTGGCCGCACCCCATTCCCAACATATTGATTAGCACTGCACTGCAAATCCTGAGTTACATTTTAACGGCAAAACCGAGTGTGTCACCGCTACACCAAGGAGATCGAATGGAGCTAAAACTAAATAAACTAAATGAATTTGAACAACACCGCTAGAATAACTAATACTTGTGTGAGTAGTTATTAACAAAAATATTTTGATATTATTTCATGTATATATTGTATGACACGTACAAATCTTGCTGGTATGGAAACCAAATTCTAGTTTCTCATCATAAACTTCCTGTCTACAAGAGAAATAGCCTGAATTTGGCTGCATGTCAGCACCTTTCCATCACTTGTCATTATTTGTAGGCTGGTTGATATATGAAAACCATTTATATTCATTCCACTGTGTGTTCGTCATGCAGAAAATATGGAAGGCCAATTTCAGTTTGAATCATTGTTCAATTACCTATTAGATGGATAGCCTGGTTGGGCATTGGATTTCCCAAATACATGTTTTGATGATGATGCACAAACATTATGTTTGGACTAATAGATGTGTGCAAATTGTTAGATATTGTCGCATGATCAAATAGACCAAGTATTGATAGCTCAAGCATGGATGACAAAGAAAGAACACAAAGCAAGCTTGACATATTCATGATGGTGTGACAAACCAAGACAAAGTCAACTTGAAGATATCTAGGACACGGAGGCGATCAAAGGCTACATCTGTTGAGTATTAGATTTCCCAATACATGTTTTGATGTTGAGCAAACATTGTTATTTGGTATAATGAATTTCTTAAGTATGATAGGTTTATTTAGACCACATATTATTTGCTTAAGCTTGAAGGACGAACAAAACAACATCAATTAAAGCTTGAGATGGTGATGTGACTCTAAGGCATCAAGAGGAGTTGGAGAATTCTAAGGAAAGAATGTGGAGTTCAAAGCTACAACAAATTATGCTTATAAAGACAAATCATAATTTGTTGTAATGTAATTTTATTTCTTGTCTTAGATATTATTTAAGGCCTTGAAGATTTCACACGCACTTACATGAAGCCTTAGATAAATAATTAGAATTACTAGGGAATTAATTGATGCATAGAAACCTAGGTTTTATAGCCAAACAATAGATTTCTGGGTATACTAGTCGATCAATCAGATCTGCAATCGACTAAAATTGATATAGAATTTAACCCTTATTTGGTTGTAGGATTAGTTGACCAGAGTATAAGGACTGGTCGACTAATTCATGGATTAGTTGACTAGCTGATATACTCTATTCGACTGATATGAACGAAAGAAAAATCTGATTTTTATTTATAAAATCGAAAATAAAAGAAGATAATTGATCACAATTGAAGAGGTGATCTGTCTCCCAAGACGTCAATTATAGAGGACGCCCGCACTCTCCCAAAGAACGAGGGATAATCTCACCTCTCTATGAATAATCTCTCAAAATATGCATGAGAATATCCCTCCCACCCATTGCCTATAAATAGTGTCCAGATTTTTACACTTTTACACATAAACCCTTAAAATAATAAAATTCACAAAAAAGTCCAAAAAGTTTACAAATACGACCCTGGGTCATGTTCTTGCCGTCGACCCTTTCCTACACCTCCTCTGATATGCAATAAACCCATCATTAATCCTCCCAAAAGATCCACATTGTCCTCAAGGTGGAAGTTAGGAAACTGCTACGCCATGACGCTCACCAACTCCCAAGTGCTCTCATGATCCGGTAAGTCCTTCCAACTCACCATCACCTTGCGCTCCTACGCACTTCCTCTGTGGACTCTCCTCAACTCCGCATGCTCTAGAAGCACCTCCATTTCTTCAGTTAATGTCACAGGAAGTGATGGTGATGGGGTATGTAGCCTCAGCCTATAGGCAACCGGCTCAACTTTGGCCTCTACCTCATATGGCCCAACGTATCGTGGAGACTTCTCATTTTTCCTGTGAGCTAAGGACTTCTGTCAATAAGGACGTAACTTCAGATACACCATAGCACCTACGTCAAACTGTGTGTCCATGCGATGTGAATCTGCGTAAGCCTTCATGATCTTCTTAGCCCTGGCCAAGTGATGCTTCAGCTCATCCAACGTCTTACATCTCTCGGCCAGGTACTGCTCCACCTCTGAAACTGGCATTGTGCCATACCCATAATGCACCAACTGAGGAGGGTCTCTTTCATACAAAATCTTAAAAGGTGTAGTCTGAGCAGCTGTGTGAAAGGAAGTATTATACCAATACTCTGTCCAAGCTAACCACCGTGCCCATAACCTCCAGGTACTTGATATAAAAGAGCGCAGGTAGGTCTCAATACTCCTATTGAAGATCTCAGTCTGCCTGTTAATCTGTGAATGATAAGGCGTGCTCCTCTTCAAGACTGTCTACTACAGACGAAAAAGCTCTTGCCAAAACCTGCTCAAAAAGACATTGTCTCTATCAGTAACAATAGATTTCGGCAGCCTATGCAAACGAATAACCTCCTGCAGAAAAGTCTTGGCCATTGAAACATCGATGTAGGGATGCTGTAGTGGTATAAAGTGCACATACTTGCTGAGGCTGTCAACCACAACCAGTATGACTGTGAACCATACGTAATCCTTCAATGAAGTCCATAGAAATTTCCTCCCAAACCCGCTCTGGCAAAGATAGAGGCTACAACAACCCACCAGGAGCCATCACCATGTACTTGTGACACTGGTATACGTCACACTCAGCCACCATCGCTGCGACGTCCTTTTTCATTCCCTTCCAAAACAACTCCACCGCCAGACGCCTATAGGTCTTGAGGACCCAGAGTAGCCCCCACCGCGCTATTGTGAAACTCTTGTAAAATAATGGGGATGTGGATAGAGGTCCGTGGTATCATCAAACACCACTGATACAAAAGCTTCCCGTCCCGTAGAGAATAGCCTGGGTGATTCGTTGAAGCATGTACGAGTGCTACTTGAATGCCTGCTAACTCATGGTCGTCCTCAATTTCCCTCAGCAGTGGCTCCTAATTCTGTAGTACTGGAACATACAATGCTACCAAACAAACGTCCTCATCTCGCCTTGATAATGCATCTGCAGCCTTGTTTTCTAACCCCGGGCGGCACTAGATCTGAAACTTGTATCCCATCAGCTTTCTAAGTCACTTCTGTTGCTCCTTCGCCACCATGCACTGCTCCAACAGGTACTTCAGGCTTCTCTGATCTGTGCGCACCACAAAACTCCGTCCCGACAGGTAAGTCTTTACTTTTGTACTACCAAGACGATGACCATCAACTATCTCTCATAAAAAGACTTCAACCGAGCCTTCACTGTCAGAATCTAGCTGATATATGCAATGGGTCTTTGGGCCTGCATCAGCACTACCCCCAAACCATGTCTCGAAGCATCAGACTCCACCACGAAAGGTCTAGTAAAGTCCGGTAATGCCATCACTATTTCTGTAGTCATGGCCTTTTTCAAGGCCTCAATGCATGCGTTGTCTCGTCACTCCAATGAAACTTGTCCTTCAGCAGCTCTGTGAATGGCCAGTCGATAGTACCGTACCCTTGCACGAACTTCCTATAATACCCGGTCAAGCCCATGAACACTCTCAACCCCCGTAGTGTAGTAGGTCATGGCCAGTCCACCATAGGTGCTATTTTCGACCTATCGACGACCACTCTCTGCTGAGACAACATGCCCCAAATATTCCAGGTGGCTGGGTAAACAGACACTTCTTCCTATTAGCATATAACTGCTTGTGCTAGAGCTCATGAAAAACTATCGGCAGGTGGTCCAGGTGCTCCTCCAACAAACGGCTGTAAACCAAGATATCATCGAAAAAAATAAGTACAAACCATCTGAGGTAAGGACGGAATACCTTATTCATTAAGGCCTAAAAGATAGGATGGGGCATTGGTCAAGCCAAAAGGCTTGACCATCGTGGCCCTCGTGAGTCCTGAAAGCTGTCTTGGGCACATCCTCCGCATGCATCTGATCTGGTGGTAACCGGACTTTAGGTTAATTTTCGTTAAAATGATCGACCCGTGCAACTCATCTAGGAGCTCGTCAGAACAGGAATGAAAAATTTGTTGGTGACCGTCTCATTATTCAATGCACTGTAGTCCACATAGAAACACTAACTCCCGTCCTTCACCAGCAGCACATGACTAGAGAAGAGACTCACGCTCTGTTGAATGACTTATGCCCGCACTATCTCTGCCACAATCCTCTCGATTTCATCCTTCTGGACCTGAGGGTAATGATACGGCCTCACGCTAATAGGAGACACGCCCTCATGCAACATTATCTTGTGCTCATGGTCCCTATGAGGTGGAAGACCATGATGATCTTGGAAAACCTCCTCACACTGGCCCATCAACTGTTGCACCTTATGTGGAATTGTCTGCTTGCTTTCAATCACCACTCCCTCCTCGTGCATTAGCCCCTACATCTCCACCAAGAAGCTACCCCCATCTGACTGAATGGTCATGGCTATGGTCTTCAGAGAGAGCATTATCCTACATAGGCTGGGGTTCCCCTGTAATATCATCGTCCTCCCGCCCTCCTGCAACTCCATCCTGACCATCTTCCAATTTACCTTCATGTTCACAGTATCTGTAACCAACTCATGCACATAATCACATCTGTGCTCCACGGGTCCAAAGACAAAAAGTCCTCCACCATCTGAATGCCCTGCAACATCAGAATCAGCCCACACAAACTCCTCGACTGCTATCCATCTGGCACATCCACATCATGACGCCAAAACTGCCAGTATCCACCAACTGCTGGCTATGCTGCTTCACTACCCTTCTGGAAATAAAATTGTGGATGGACCCACTGTCGATCATCACTATCACCGCCAGGTCATAAATATGTCATGTTAACTTCATTGTATGTTTCAAGTGAACCATATCACAGAGTTTAAGGAAACCTCCGCGACGTCCAGATGGTGATGCTCCACATGCTCAGCCTATATGGTCTCATCCTTCACGACGCCCTCATCCTCCTCATTCAGTATCAGCACTTGGAGCTTGCGCACTGCGTACTTGTGCCCTAGGGCGAACCTCTCGTCGTATCTTAAGCATATCACACCGGTCGCCTCTTCTTCCTCATCTCCACATCGGTCAACCTCTTCTTCCTCATCTCCACATTGATCATCCTCCTGAACTGTCCTCCTGGCTGTGGTGCCCCGCTCTTCTCCCTGCTACCCTTGTATACTCATGTCGTTGCTTTCTGCCCCTTTACGACCTGGTTTCGGGAAACAGGTCCACACAGGTCCACTCCAACTGCTTCTAGACCGTCGCTCCACAAGATGGTCCTCCACCATTTGGACTAGCTCTATGGAGCCCCTGAGGTCTCTGCAGTCGTAGCTCGGTGCGAATAGTGGGCTTCAGCCCCTTCATGAAGCTGCTCTCCAGTGTGTCATTAGAGATTCCTCGAACTCGCCCTGATAGTGTCTCGAACTGCTCCATGTACTCCTTCATCGTGTCGTCCTGTCTGCGAGATAGCAACTGCTCCTGCAAATTCCATCCATGCTTCTCGCGGAACCTCTCCACCAAGTTGTCCTTAATCTCCTCCCAAGAGCGAAAACGACGTTGCTGCTCTCCACTAAAACCACAAGAGAGCCTTCCCTTCGAAATACGTCGTCGCCGCCTCCAACTTCTGCTCCTCAGTCATGCGGGACACTGGAAAAAAATCTCTGTCATGTATATCCAGCTATATGGGTCATCACTCTCGAAGATGGACATCTTCATCTTTTGTACCCGACTGTCCACTCCAAAATTCCCTGCTCAGCTCGCCCTTCGTAGGGTTTAGTGCGGTCGGGATGGTATGTGCCCCTCCAAGCCCCTCCGTGCCCCTCCGTGCCCCTCCAAGCCCATCAGTGCCCCTCCATCTCGGTCTCCGTAATCTCTCCAGTCATCACCACCTACATAGGAACCCAGGTCATCCATCCTCCTTCATGTCTGCATATCTGTCGTTGTCTCCTGGGCACTCCTCATTAGGCTGGGGCGGTCGTCGTCGTCTCTCTGCAGCATATCGGGGGCCGTGGGGACCTCGACACTCGTCTTTGTCATCGCCTGGCTCCAAAAAGTCTCATGGAAGGTAGTCGTCCTCGTCCGTTGCTCCTGGAAAGTAGTGGAATCCTTACTGATGTCTTGGATGATCGTCGGAGGCCGGCCAAGCCCCACGTGGCCTGGGCACCTCTGCCAAGGCGGCCCTGTAGGGCCACTGCAGGCCTGGGCAGCCCTGGGGAAGGGCCGCCAGGTTCTGTCGGTCTACTCTTGGGCCCCGTGGCCCCTCCTACTGTCAGCAGGGGCCGAATGCCCTTGCGGGTGAACCACAGGGGTTGGTCGACCCTGCCGATGCTCTGGGGGGCCGCACGGCCCTGTTGAAGTCTCTGGAGGGGTCGAGTGGTGCTGTTGGCCCCTTGTGGGCCTTCCTCCTCTTCCGACGAGCAGTCTTCGACGACGCTTGTGAGTCTTCCATCTTCTTATTCCGTCGCCTTGCCCTTGCCGTTCTCCAAAAATGACGTTTTTTTTCGCTCGATTAGGGTTTCCTTCAGCGTCGTCCCCCTTTACCGCGATGCACACAAGTTGTATGATTTGTGATATGGCTTCTCCTTGTTTCTCTTGAGCTTCTACCACATCGTTAGGGTTTTGTCGTGCTTTGCTAGGATTTGCTTCATGCCCATAAGTTCGTCGTATTTTTCTTTGAAAGTATCGAACTTGTCCTTGGATCTCGTCGTCGTCGTTGCCATGGATCGTATTGCTCTGATACCAAATTGATATGAACAAAAGCAAAATCTGAATTTTATTTATAAAACTGAAAATAAAAGAAGATAATTGATCACAATTGAAGAGGTGATCTCTCTTCCAAGATGCCAATTATAGAGGACATCCGCACTCTTCCGAAGAACGAGTGATAATCTCACTTCTCTATGAATAATCTCTCAAAATAAGCATGGAAAAATCCCTCCCACCCATGGGCCTATAAATAGAGTGGCCGACAGGTGCAGTGGTCCAGATTTTTACACTTTTACACATAAACCCTTAAAATAATAAAATTCACAAAAAGATCCAAAAAGTTTACGAATATGCCATTGGTTCATGTGCTTGCCGCCAGCCCTTCCTACACCTCCTCTGATATGTAATAAACCCATCATCGACTAGCTCTTTTGGTAAAAAATTGGCTCTTTAGATTGGCTGGCCTAGTCGACTGGAATTCAGTTCATATTCGACTAGCTAAGGCATAGTCGACTAGGAGATGAACACTAGTCGACTAGCTAAGGCATAGTCAACTTGGATATGAACACTAGTTGACTACTATTAGCCGTTGTAGAAAACTACTTTTCCGCAACTAGCCGTTTTCGAGCCGTTGTGTGGGCATTTTAAGGTTTCTCTTTAGCAAATCTTCATGTCTATATATTAGTGTCTATATATTAAGGATCTCTCATGGGGTTTAGGTTATGAAAATAGATGAGAAATTCGTAAAAAAGAAGGAAAAAAAGAGAACAATATCCTCATTGCCCTATAGCTCTTGCTCTCATCTTCTATCCTTCTTGAGCTTGATTTCTACTCTCTCAAAGATGCATCTTATTGAGTAGAAACTCATTTCCCTAGCCACACTTAAATACACAAGCTTCATCTTAAAGTCTTAGGGAAGATGGTAACTCATTGTGCTCAAAGTTGTAATCACAAGTGTGAGGTGTTGCTCTCAAGAAGAGAGGTGTTGGTGTGCTCTAATTGGAGAGGTGATTGTGTTGCTCTCAAGTGTGAGAGATGTTGCTCTCAGTGGAGAGGTGATTGCTCGTGTTTGATCGAGTGGCGGTTTTACTATTTCGTTGAATAGTATATTAAAGCCAAGTGAGACTTGAGACTGGATGTATGTCCCAGAATGACTGAACCATGATAAATCATCGTGTTTGCGATTGCTTCTGTGGTTACATTTCTCTCTCTTGTTAATCTCTTTATCTTGTACTTGTATTTAATTTATATTTCCGATGTTTATATTGTTGCAAGATATATTTGTTTATTAAGATTCAATTAGGTAACCATAACTATACTCTTAGGCAGAAACTTTAAGGAATTGTTTTAAATTTGATAAATACTATTCACCTTATTTAGTGTTTCTACTTGTCATCCACGGGGACCCAACATCAACTAAACTTATGAAGATAATTTATTTATGTGATGTATTATGTATTTCTTGTCTTTGATTTCTTGTTAAGGCCTTGAAGTTGTTACACTCATAAAACCCTAGTAAGTAACCTAGAATTAGTAGGGATTTACTTCATAAGAAAACCCCAGGTTTTCTAGCCAAACGATGCATTTATATCATATTAGTCGACCAATTTCTTGTCTTTGCTTTAGTCGAGTAATATAAAACAAAGATGTTAACTAAATCTAACATGACTGGTTAGTCGATCAAAGAAGAAGAACTAGTCGACTAAGGATTAGTCGACCAATAACTTAACACTAGTTGACTAATACATGTCAAAAAATTGGCTGACTTCTGGCTTGCAAATTGGTCGACTAGAGCTATTTTATTAGTCGACTAATAGATGTACTTTAGTCGACTATTCAATTAGACGTTGCATAAAACATAATTTGTGTAATTAGCTGTTTCCTAACTGTTCTGGGGATATTTTAGGGATTCTCTTTTGCGGGGTTTCATGCTTTTAAATTGAGGATCTCTCAAGGATTTTAACCCATGAAAAATATATGAAAAGAACGATGAAAGAGAGAAGAAATCATGTATTGCCCTTTAGAGCTCACGCCATCATCTTCCATTCTTTTTTAGCCTAGTTTCTATTCTTCATTGACAAATCATATAAAATTGAAACACTCATTATTAGCCACATTCAAGCACAAGTTTCATCTTCAAGTTTATAGGGATCATATAATTAGCTCTACAAATTTTGCCTCGGTTGAGGCGGTTGTTACTCTCGGTGTTGGAGAGCGTTTGACAATCTCATGTTTGTTTGTTGATGTCGGATTAGCAATTGGTAAGTGTTTGTCAATTTGCGAAGGTGTACTATTCTTTTGGTATTTGGAAGATATAGTGAAAATTTCAGTTGGAATTGACATGAGGACTGGAGTAGGTCGGAAGTTGACCGAACCGGGATAAAATCGACTAGTCTTCGCGATTCCTTATTGGTTTGATTTGCTCTACATGTTTTATCTTTTAGTGTAGTTTTTAAATTCTCATTATTATTCCGATGCTTCTATTACTTGAGAATTATTTGTGTGAGCTTACGCTAACCGTAGCTGATTAGTGTTAAGCATCTCATCCACATGCATCGGTCCCCATAATTGTTATCAAGGACAAGAGTTAACCCTACTCAACAATGATACAAATACTGACAATTGGTATCAGAGGGGGTTAACGGATGGCGACAACAAAATGACGACAAACTACACATTCCTTGAAGGTCACTCCACGACGCAACCTCCTAGGTTTGATGGCTTCAATTAACGATATTGGAGACGGCGTAGATGATTTACTTTCAGTCCATCTACTTCATGTTATGGTATTCCGTGGAGATGCCCTAGAGCAAACTAACAAGACCCACCTCACAATGGACAAATAAGGAAACAGAAATGACAGCTCGAAATTTAAAAGTAATGAAAATCTTGTTTTATATTGAATAATAATATTTTGAATTATGTGTCAGGAACAAAATCAACAAATCAACTTTGACACGATTAAGGATTTTAAATAATCAACCTCCAATGTTTCATCCTCAAATGACATGAATAACAATAAGGAGAAATGACAACTGTATGTTGTATGGCACTCGACAACGAAGAGATAACATCCGAACTCGATGTAAATGAACTCCTCTCAACATTTAATGATTTATACTTTAATGATTTATAATGCAAATACAAGAACCTTAACAAAAGTATAAATCATTGAAAACAGATCATGAAAATTGAAGAATGAGCATGATATTGAAAACAGCTCTAATAGCTCTAATAGTTTCTTATGATCTTGTGAGCATGTTCACTCGGATGTTCTCCTAACCCATCCCGGGAACGAACTGGATAACTACTCAATTTTGTTTTGCAAATCAGATGAAAAACATAAGCACATAACCTTTCTTATAAATTTTAGCTGGATTATACGCAGACTTTTGCGCATTTGCCTTCACATGCTGGTGAAAGCACATCAGAGTTTGTTATCCATGAAGAGGAAGAAAGTTGGTAAACATTAATTGTTCTTGCAACACCTTTAATAAAGCACATGCATCAGACTTAGCTCCCCGCTTGGAGTTGTTCCATAAGAGAGATGAGCCTTGTGACTGGCTCCCCTGGGAGTGTTGATCATCTTGACTGTCCAACTCTCTCGTATCACTATATCTCCCCTGCCCATGGTGGTCATGCTTTTTCATGCATTGTGATCTCATGCATTAACATGGATCCTAATTCTGATATTACTTAAATTATGCCTTTCATAAACCAACCACTTGCTAAACTATCGAGTTAATGGTAAAATGAAATGATGATGATGATGTGATAATTTAATACTAATGACATTTTAGAAAAGGGCCAAAAATTAAAAATAATTTCAAAAATCGATTGTAGTAAAATATAATTGCAGAAATCAACCAAGCTCTGACACGTCAACGATCAGTGGGTGACTCGGCGAGGTTCGATTTGGTCGGGGTTGGCAACCCGGACCAAATCATGGCAACACCAGCCAAATCTTTAGAGGCACAACCACTATAGAATTTGATCGGGGTTGGGAACGACTATTTTGTATTGGCACATGCATGTCTTCAGTTGATTTCTATATTTAATTTATTTGTACACAACCTACTACGAAGACAAGTGGCCAAATCGTTAGAGCCATTTTGTCTTCACAAAAAAGTAAAAAAAATCATTTCAGCGGCATTCCAAGAATTGAACTCGGGACCTCTCCCCCGCAAAGTGAGAATCATACCACCAAACCGAAGCTAGCGCTTTTAAAGAGGCATTCCACTATAATGCCAATTAAAGAATTTTTTGTTAAAACAAAAAAAAATCATTTCAGCGGCATTCCGAGAATTGAAATCGGGACCTCTCACTCCCAACCGAAAGTCATGCCACTAGACCATTTGTCTCCACAATAGATTGTGTACAAATAAATTAAATGTAGATATCACCCAAAGCCAGGCCAGCGCCAATACATAATGACCGATGTTCCTAATCTCGACCAAATTCTATAGTGGCTCAAACGATTTGGCCATGGTTGGCAACCCCAGCCAAATCGAACCTCGTCCCGTCAGTGTCCAGTCACCCTCATGGTCGCTGACGTGGCGGAACTTGGTCAGTTTTTGCAATTATTTTAGAATACGGTCAATTTTTGGAATTATTTTTAATCTTTGGTGTTTACCAAAAATTTTCCTAATATTAATCAAAAGATTTTAGTTAACTAATCTTTATTTTAAAAGATTTTTTAAACTAACGAGGAAATCATAATTAAATAAGGATTTTATTGATACAACTAATTTAGAAAAAATATTAATTAGATTGGCTTCATAATTATTGAATATGATCCATATAGTTTAGTAAATTAATTTAAATGGATTCTTAATTGTATTGGATTTTTAATTTAAAAGATGTTCTAATCAAATAAGAAAATCATATTAGTTACAATTAGGATGCTGTTTGATGGGTTTTCAGATAAATCAAGAATTCACTATAAATCAATATATACCAATGAAATAACAGCAAATTGTGTTCTCCTATATATGTAACCATGTTTTTCATTATTTTAAAATTGAACTTCAAATAAATTCTACACATTTTTCTTTCAGTATCCATTTCTTTCTTCAAGAAAAAAACATATTATATTTTCTACCTATTTATCTTCTTCTCGTTGATCCGCCTTTTTTTTCACCCTACACTATTTCAATTCTGAACTCAATCATATCTCCGACTCTTGATCCTAATTTCTAGCTGTTCTTTTTTAATTACTGTCTACATTAATCTAGTCTAAGTCTATATAGTTATATTTAAATTTAAAGAACAAAATATCCTATATTCATAAAAATTATCCATTTAAAAAGTCTAAAACTTTTAATTCTTCCCTTTCAAATAAGACTTGCTGCTAAATCAAATTTTAATCGCTTGGGTTTATCTTGTCATAAATTAAGGCAATCTTAATGATACTCCCATTCTTTCTTCTCACTTATAATTTACAATTTAAACTAATTATACAACTTATTAATATCATGTAACATTTGAATATTTTTTGAAAATTTGATCAATAACACAAAATTCTGAACTGAAAAATTATGATCGCCATTTGTAAATAAGATCACAAGTTTCATCTAAAATATAAACCCATTACTCTATCATATTGTATGCAGAAATCATTATTAGTGATTTCAAATTGAAGAAAATTCAATTCTTTAATTGTCATTTTCAGCTATAAAGTATCCAATCATTTCCCTTTTTCAGCTCTCATAAACATTAAAAATGATCTTTCACCCCTTCTTAATTTCTTGCTTTACTTTCTCTGTCATGATGACAAGTCCCTCACACTTTCAACATTAAGTGCAAATAAAAAAAGGAGGGGCATTACCTTCAGATTTTTCTATATACACCTGAATTATTTTATTAATATCTATTTGCCTTCTTTTATAAGGGATCACCGTATATGCACACTGACAACACAATAAATTTTCCTGCACTTCAGCATATAAACGTGTGCTTAATATTTTTTGAAGTTTGAGTGATTTGAAGATGTTGTACACATTAAAACCTCAAAACCCTAAATATTCGATGAACCTAATGTGATGTGACACTCGATTGGATCTTTACAAAAAGTTTTATTATTCTGAAATCGTTGAATGTGTGACAATTTGATTAAGGGAACTTTGATATGTTGATCATCTATGATGTGTAGATCACTATCAGAAAAAATCAAAAAAAGAAATCAAGTGAAAATGTGCTGCAACGCGTGAATTTTTTCTTAATCTGCCACCTGGATTTCCATTTTTTGTTTTTTATAAAAATTGAATGATCAATCCTAAATAATTAAGATATAGTGCATGAATTCTAATTTGAGAGGTTGCCTTTGTAATTAAAAGAACATCAAGGTTAAATTTTAAAATCGACATGTATGTTTCTAATAGGATTTTCTTGGGTTTTGCTGATAAAAATAGGATTTTAGCGGGTTTCTAGGGTTTTGATGGATAAAGGAAGGATTTTTGGTAGAAATGTGGGGTTTTAGGGGTAAAGGAAGAGTTTTAGGGCTAGACAGAAAGGATTTTGGGTGGAAGGCACTGTTTTATTGATAAATACATGGAAATATAAAATATACAAGATGGTGCCACGTTAAAGATGTGGACCGCTCTATCAAGACGCCAATTAAAGACGTCTGCATTCTCCCGATGTAGAGGGATAATCTCACCTCTCCTTTGAATATTCTCTCACAAATAGCCTCAAAATCCCTCCACACCCATGGCCTATAAATACTAATCAAAAGAAATACAAATTTGCAGAAAACCCTAAAAGACTGAAAATTCCAACGGC
This sequence comes from Scilla litardierei, assembly GCA_030789695.1. Taxonomy (NCBI): domain Eukaryota; kingdom Viridiplantae; phylum Streptophyta; class Magnoliopsida; order Asparagales; family Asparagaceae; genus Scilla; species Scilla litardierei. The sequence continues at coordinate 7,148,568 of CM061137.1, read as the reverse complement.
CCCAGAAATCCGAAAATTCCCAAAACGTCTCTAATGGGCCAAGAGTGCAGATCTATCATTACTCCGCCAACGAAAACCACCTTATCCTCAAGGTGGTGCATGAAATCCATGGACATCTCGAAATCTCTCCACCAAGCATTCCTTGAGCTCCTTCCACGAGCGTATAGGCTGCCTCCGCTCCCTCCACTAGAACCAAGAGTGTCTTTCCTTCGAAACAGATGTCTGTCACCTCCAGTTTCTGCCACTCCGTCAGACGTGACACCGCAAAGAATCTCTCAACTCCATAGATCCAGCCATAAGGATCATTCCACTCGAACAACGGCATCTTCAGTTTTCTCACTCTGCCATCAGTCCCAAGCCGCTTCTGGTCCACTTGTCCTCTTGCATGTCGATAATAAGGGGAAGAGTAATAATTTCCATGTTGTATCTCCCTGCGTCACCCATAGCCCCTCCTAGGGTTGTTGCCTCGGTCGCTATTGCCTCTCCAATCATGCTCATTCTAAGCGTGGTCATCAATATTATCCTCAAAGTCTGGATCCTCGTCATAATCGGCCTGAGACTCCTTGTAGGTTGGAAGTACTCGGCGTCGTCGCCTCTCTGCCGCGTATCGAGGCCCACGAAGTACTTGGACCTCCTCCATGTCATCCGCATTCCTCGGAAGAAGCCCAAATTTGTCATCGAAGTCTCGACGGGCTCCCCGCAAGTCCCAGGGTTCCGGGTCATCCTTCCAAGGCTCGATGCATCCCTGGCGGGCCTGCCAGTGCTCGTTAGGGCCTTGGTGGGCCTGCCAGGGCTCTACCAGACGCAGCCGGCCCTGCAGTGGACTGCAGCGCCCTGCAATGGATTGCAGGCCCACTGCACTGGCATGCAGACCTTGCAGGGGGTCACAGAACCCCATGAAGGCTAGGGTTTCCCCGCTCCGTGGGATCTTCTTTCGCTCCATTGGATCTTTCCTCCACTTCAGATAGATGGCCTTTTGAACTCTTTTTTCTTCTCTCTTTCGTCAAAGTTGTCACCCTTTGCCCTAGATTTGAATTTCATCCAAATTTTTCGCCAAAGTTATCGCCTTTAGATCCGCGAATTGTTGCATCATGGTTTGCATGAAGGTTTTAGATTTTGCATCCATCCGCGCTTCAAGCCTTTTTTATCGATGTTTTGATCTCAGATCTGAGATCCTCCATAGACTTCTTCATATCTTTAAGTTTGCCATCGAATTATGCCTCCAAAGCTTCAATCTTTTTGGTGGTTGCCGCCTCCATGGATGTCAAGATCGTCGCACTGATACCAAATTGATAGGATTTTCTTGGTTCTTGCTGATAAAAATAGGATTTTTAGGGGTTTTGATGGATAAAGAAAGGATTTTTGGTATAAATATGGGGGTTTTTATGATAAAGTAAGGGTTTTTATGATAAAGTAAGGGGTTTTAGGGCTAGAAAGAAATGATTTGGGGGAAAATGCTTTGTTTTATTAAATACCTGGAAATATAAAAGAAACAAGATGGTGGCCATGTTAAAGAGATGGACCGCTCTCCCAAGACACCAATTAAAGAGGATGTCCGTACTCTTCCGATGTAGATGGATAATTCCACATCTCCTTTGAATATTCTCTCACAAATGGCCTAAGAAAATCTATCCCCACCCATGGCCTATAAATACTAATCAAAAGAAATACAAATTTGCAGAAAAACCCAAAAAGACTGAAAATTCCGACGCCTCCAGAAATCTGAAAATTTCCAAAACACCCCTAATGGACCAAGAGTGCAGATCTATCAGTTTCATTATTTTCTCAAAATACTACCATAAACTTAAAAATAATAGAAAATTACCTTGAATTTTAATTTTCCCATATTAGTATATCCTGAACTTTGTTAGCAGATAGCTACCTCAATCTTTCTAAATATGTTTAAATTGCTTCCTTCAACGTTTTAGAAGTGTCAAAAAATCACCTCAATATTTGGATAACATTTCAGAAAATCATCTTTATTTTGTTACGCTTTAGAGGTTAATTTGGGAAAAGTGAAGTTCAATGTAATTTCTTATTATTTTGAAAGATAATGGCAATACTTTGGGAACAGTAAAACATTGAGAGTTTTTTGAAAATTAGCTGAAAATTAAAAAAATTAAGTCGTAAATAAGAAAATTGAAAAGAAAGAACAGAAAGGAAAAACGTGTGGAGGGTCGCTTCGGTCCAAAAGAATAAAAGGATAAAAAGGCAATATTTGAAAAGGAAGAAAGTAGGGAAAGTTAAAATAGTTGGAAGAAAGGAGCAAAAGGAAAGGAAAGCAAAGAAATAGAATGAATAAATCCTAATTAAATAATGATTTCATTGATTTATTAATTTATGAAATTCTTAAGTAGATTGGCTTCTTAATTTTTAATACTTCTTAATTATTGGATCCATATGTTTTTATTTTAATTTTAATTTTTTGTAAAATAGTTAAAATGAGTCTCAATTATACTTAAAAAAATTTGGATACTGTTTGAATGCTGTTTGTGTTAACCTTCAAACTTTGTATTTGGCTTCAACTTGTAAATTTTTTAATAAAAAGTAGCGTGTACTCATATTTGGGTTATGCATGAATGTTGTTTTGGAGTTGGCTGTGTGTATGGGTTAAACTTGAATATGGATTGCATATTCATTGAGTGTAGGTTTTTTTGTGGGAAGCATCTTGAGTCTGAATTTATGCAGTGCATTTCATGAGCTAATAACGTTGCGGGCTGCTTTGGTTCTAATGGCTACTTGTTCTTTCGAATAGACTTGTTTGGCATTGACAACTGTAGTTTCTGACAATCTTTTCCTTCCCCTTATACTATTATGCCAATTGTTATTTCTTTTTGGATCATGAAATAAGTGCCTGTCTTTTTTACATGTTCCTTTTCTTTTCTTCCCTTGATGTATGAAGTTTACCTGTAATTGAACTCAACAGGCAGAGAAAAGGGACGTGGTTGGCTTGCAAGAACAGGTATTCCTTCGGGTGTCTAATTAATGCGTTAAATTGTTAGTCTGTCTATTTTATGTTTACTGTTCTAATTATTGCCTGAACTGTAGGTGTTTGTCCGAAAGATAATTGAGTTGCATGACAAGTACTTGGCATATGTTCAAAATTGCTTTCAGACCCATTCCCTTTTCCACAAGGTTTGTGTCGGAAGATTTGTTTACAAGCTATATTGATACTTGTTTTCTTCTAGTGCTCACCTCTCTTTTTCCAGGCCTTGAAAGAGGCCTTTGAAGTTTTCTGCAACAAGACTGTTGCAGGCAGCTCAAGTGCTGAATTGCTGGCTACATTTTGTGATAATATACTTAAGAAGGGTGGAAGTGAGAAGCTAAGCGATGAGGCTATTGAGGAGACACTCGAGAAAGTAATTATAATAACTTCTAGATACTCAGTGCTAGGTTTCTATTGTTTCCGTCTTGGTTTCAAACTTGATCTCAAGGGAAATTAATAATTTGCAGGTAGTTAAGCTACTTGCATATATCAGCGACAAGGATCTCTTTGCTGAGTTTTATAGGTTAAAAATGTTTTTTGAAGAATGGCTACTGTGTAATCCTACAATAATTTGTTGACGGAAACTGAAATTAGCATCGCCTTTTTATTAATTTGCAGGAAAAAGCTTGCTCGGAGGTTGCTGTTTGACAAAAGTGCAAACGATGAGCATGAGAGGAGTATTTTGACAAAGCTAAAACAGCAATGTGGAGGGCAATTTACTTCCAAGATGGAAGGCATGGTCTGTTATTCTGTCTTTATCAATTGGATGCGAATTTGGAGTATGTTTGACTTGTGAAGTACATATATATTTTTATGCATTCAGGTGACTGATTTGACATTGGCAAGAGAAAATCAGACGGGTTTTGAGGATTATCTTCATGAAAACGCTAATGTAAATCCAGGAATAGACTTGACTGTTACTGTCCTTACTACTGGATTCTGGCCAAGCTATAAATCTTTTGATCTCAATCTTCCTGTGGAGATGGTAAGAGGTTTCCCTGGCACTCTGATCGTCTCATGCTTTTTAAAACTACTACTGGACTAGTGCATCTTGACATCCTATTTTGCTCTTATATTTGAATTAGAAATAAAAGGGGAAATTTCTCTCTGGTAATATGCTTACTTAGATGGGTCTTGCATCCTTCCTAATAGTATATTTACTAGTAAATTAGATGATTTTTGTACCATGTAATATGTGCATATATCTGTACTAGTTGATTTGATAAACATTATTTTTGCAGTTAAGAGAATTATAATGTACAGAGCCTAATTTTCCAGTTATCATGCTTACCTAACATTTCCAGTTATCATGTTTTAGATCAAGTGTGTAGAAGTTTTCAAGGAGTTTTATCAAACGAAAACCAAGCACAGAAAGCTTTCATGGATATACTCGTTGGGTACTTGTAATATTCTTGGGAAGTTCGAAGCTAAGAACATAGAACTGATTGTTACGACTTATCAGGTCCATCTAAAACCCCAATTTCAATAAATATACGCTTTTCTGATCGCATTCTTGGATTGTCGAATATAAATTCACATTTTTTGGTTTACAGGCTGCTGCATTGTTGCTTTTTAACAACTCAGATAGATTGAGTTATGCTGAGATTATGTCGCAGCTAAACTTGTCAGACGATGATGTGATCAGATTACTCCATTCCCTTTCTTGCGCTAAGTACAAGATACTTAGCAAGGAGCCAAACACCAAATCCATCACGCCAAATGATTATTTTGAGTTCAACTCCAAGTTCACTGATAAAATGAGAAGGATCAAGGTCTGGACATTGATTTATTTATCTAGTGATTAGGGGATATTGCACTATCTTGATATTGTGCCGAAATGTATTTCTCTTTGTTCTTCCTTTGACAATCGGTATGATCATAAAATTTGCAGATTCCTCTGCCACCAGTGGATGAGAAAAAGAAGGTGATCGAAGATGTCGACAAAGATCGAAGATATGCCATCGATGCCTCGATAGTGCGAATTATGAAGAGTCGCAAGGTTTTGAATCATCAGCAACTGGTGATGGAGTGTGTTGAGCAGCTGGGACGCATGTTCAAGGTATTTACGCGTACTTGTTTTATCATCGATTCATGTTCATAATCTCCCCGTACAGAGGTATGATGATCATAATATGACCAAGACCAGATAATCAAGCAAATCAACAGAAACTAGCGTTCTTCCCTTTAAAAGGCCATTATAGTGCTTACGAACTCGCAATCTGTGTCTTTGTCTGCAGCCTGATTTTAAGGCAATCAAGAAGAGAATAGAAGACCTCATCACCAGAGATTATCTTGAGAGGGACAAGGACAACCCTAACGTGTACAAATACCTTGCCTGATCGTTCTAGTGATTCTGGAAAAAGGAATGCTCAACTGCATGTCCCTCTGTCTCTCCGGCCGCCCGCAGTTGCGGTCTTTTCGGAATCTCAGGACTACACACTGATGATGTTACGTGATGTTTGCTGCTGTAGTGTTGGGCAGTAGTAGCATCCAAACCCATGGCCTGTCGTGGTGCTCTTGATCTCAATTGCCATGCTTTCAGTCAGGTGCACGCACGGCGAGCGCCGGCCAAAATAGCTGCTAAAGTATCGCATTCTTTTTGTAACTATTGGTTGGGATCCACTTTGGATTTAGTCTGAAATCTTCATTACATAAAGGTTGTACATAAGCCGTATATGATTTTGTTGACTGATCCTGAGTTGCATATGATTAATTGCGCAGATTCCAGATTCATAGTACTTTGATCTGGGGGAAAGTATTCATTGCAGTTGTTGTTGCCAACTGGTCACATGTAGACAAAATTTAAAAAAATTCCTAGTTTTTAATCATGAAGAAATATAATTTCTCGCTATCCAATCTCTCTTTAATCCATCAGCTCAAAAATTCTCCAAGTTTTCAATCAACGAGCTGCACTCATTGCAAACTTGTCAAGCTCGGCGCTCTCGACGACAACACAACAACGACCAATCACCTCATCAACGCTTACCTGCGTCACGAGCAAACCGAGCACGCACACAAGCTGTTCGACGAAATCACCCGGCCGAACGTTGTCACGTTCACCTCTCTCATGGCCGGCTACGTCGCCGCCGGCCGGCCCGACGTCTCGCTCCAACTACTCGGGCAAATGTCGGCCCTCGGCATTCCACCGAACTGTTTCACGTTCGCCACCGCGATTGCCGCCTGCTCGCATCTCGCCGACGTGAACTCCGGCGTCAAGCTCCACGCGCTCGTCGAAACCGCCGGCCTGCGGGCCGACTTCGTCGTTACGACCGCGCTCGTCGGGCTGTATGCGAAATCGAACGATGTGTTCGGAGCCCGGAAAGTGTTCGACAGAATGCCGCATAGAAATGTGGTTTCCTGGGGATCCATGATCTCGGCTTACGCCCAGAATGCCGATGGGCACAACGCGATCCTGCTGTTTGCCGAGTTCTTAGGAAAGGATTTACGGCCGAACCATTTCATGCTGTCTAGCGTTGTCAATGCATGTGCGAGCGTGGGGAGGCTGGGGCCGGGGAAATCGACCCATGCGAAGGTTTTCCGTTGCTGGCATGACGATAACGAGATCGTCGCGGGCGCATTGATAGACATGTATGCGAAATGTGGGTTCATAGAATACTCGTCGAAGGTGTTTGACAGAATCGCGAACCCTTCGCTGGTGCCGTGCTCGTCGATGATTGCCGCGGCCGCAAAGTATGGGCTGGCGAAGCTCGCTCTCGCCCTGTTTGATGAAATGCTGGTGAGAGGGGTGAGGCCTAACGAGGTGACTTTCCTCGGGGTCTTGCATGCGTGCAGCCACAGGGGGCTTGTTGATGTTGGGCTTGGGCACTTGGATTCTATGAGAAGGGTGCATGGCATCGTTCCCGGAGCGAAGCACTACACGTGCGCGGTCGACATGCTCGGCCGAGCCGGCAGGGTGGACGAAGCATATGAGATAGCCAGAAGCATCGGAGCGGAAGGGGACGACGAGCTGATGCTGTGGAGCGCGCTGTTGTCAGCGAGCAGGATTCATAAGAGGCTAGACATAGCGGCCGAGGCTGGCGAGAAGCTGAAGGAGTTCGGCAGGGACGTGGCGGGCGCTTACGTGGCGATGTCGAATGCCTACTTGTCGGCCGGAGAGTGGGAGGGGGCGATGCGGGTGCGGTCGGAGATGAGGAGGAGGGGGATAAGGAAAGAGCCCGGGTGCAGCTGGGTGGAGATAAGGGGGTTGGCTTATGTGTTCTACGCCGGCGAGGTCCAGAGGTGCTCGAGAGCGGGGGAGGTTGCGGCATTGTTGATGGATTTGGAGGCGAGGATGGAGGAGAGGGGGTATGTTAGAGGGAGCAAAGCCGGGTGTTCGATTGAGGAGGGGGAGGAGTTGGGACTGAGGATGGTTGGTGTGCATAGTGAGATGTTGGCTCTTGGCTTTGGGTTGTTGAGCTTGGGGGAAGGGGTCACAGTGAGGGTGATGAAGAACTTGAGGGTGTGTGATGATTGCCATGAGAAGTTCAAGTTGATCAGTGAGATTGTTGGGAGGGAGATTGTGTTGAGGGATTTGAACAGGTTTCATCAGTTCAGGGCTGGTTCTTGCTCATGTGGGGATTATTGGTGACAACTTTTGGAAATGAAATGTTCATATCAAGTTTCAACACAAGGACTACGAGGAAATAGATGGCGCTTGATCAAATTTGGTCCGTTGCATTGACGCAAGATATTTGCTATATACACCGTGAAAATGCAGTGTACGTAACATTTTTTTTCCATTTTGAAAAAAAAATTTGGAAAAAAATCATGTCACATTAGAGGGCCCCATCAGTCTCTCTAATGTCATTGTTTTTTCCATTTTGGAAAAAAAACCTCTTGCATACACCGTATATCTGTGGTATATAGCAGGCCTCAAAGCAAATCACATGTCCCTGTCACTCTGCATAACATTGTTGAACTCCCAGATGTTGCATTGATTCCTCCTAAAGATTTTCATTGATTCTTTCTAAATAGTGTATTTCAATTGGATTTTTGCTATTCACGAAGTATGACGAGGCATGTTAAGCATACTGTAATCCCCCATAAAACACAGTACGGTGTAATGCCAAGTTTCTGCTTACGTGCGCTTGAAATACGTGTAGAATGGCATACTTGTAATTTTCAACTTTTGCTAAAACCCCACTTTTTTCTTTTTCAAATCCTTTTCCTCTTTCTCTCTTTTATGTTATGTTTCAAGTTTCCCATGGCTTTCCATTTCATTTTACCTTCTTTTCATTTTTCCTTTCATTTTCATTTTTTCTTTTTCTTTTTTCTTTTCTTTTCCTTTTATCTCCTTTGTGTTTTTCTTTATTTTTCCTAATGGGCTATCCCCCGTGGGCCTTGGGCCAAATCATCTAGCAACCAAAAAAAAGGAAGGAAAACAAAAAGAAGAGAGAAAGGAAAATGAAAAAGGGGGTGGAAAAGTCAAAGCTTCTAATATCTTCCCCTACCTTCTAACTTCTTCTTCTTTTTTCTCATTTGTTCTTTTCTTTTCAAAAAAAAATCCCCACTCCCCACTTCAGCCTTCTCCTTCCTTCTAACTTCTTTTTTTTTTCTTATTTGTTCTTTTCTTTTCAAAAAAAAACCCACTCCCCACTTCAGCCTTGGTCAAACTAGTACCTGCAACAACAAAAAACAACAACAAAACAAAGAAAGAAAGAAGAGGAGAAGAAAGAAGAAGAGGAGGAGGAAAAAAGAAGAGAAAGAAGATGGAAGATGATAGCTAAAAGAGGAGAGGAAAATCTTCATTTGAGGTAGGATTCCAACTAGAAAAGAATCATTTTTGGTTTATAATTCAGTATTAATGCCTGCAGCTATTCCATATGCAATACTTTACATCGAAATTTGTTGTACTTCATGCTAAGTTGGTACAGATTTTAAAATCCGAATTTTGCTGTGAATGTTTTCGGGCATATATCACTCTGTAGATTGCTTTAAATTCTGAAAAAATTATGATGAATGGATTAGGCTGATATCTACAACTTTCATGTTGAAGCATTTGTTAGATTCGAACTGCAATTCGAAATTCAATCTTTCCTGCATGTCAGATTTTACTCTCTTACGACACCTTTCAGAAAAATACTCATACCCACCCTGCTCAGTTAATGAAATTTCGTGTTCTTAGTCTCATTGGAAAGTTCACAACCTTTTCTACAACTTTCACTTAGGCCACATTTTCTTAATTCTAACTGCAACATATCTGAAAACTGCGATGTTTAGAGCACACAGAATCTGCCTGAAAACAGATTTGACCTGTTTCACCAAATAAATCACCATAATTCACACAGTTCGTATTTATGCTTAAAATTTGATCAATGAAATCCCAGCATCTACATCTACAACTTTCATTTTATGAGTTTCAGCAAATTCATAAAGAAATGTGATGATAATGGCCAATGTTATGATAGTTTGTGCATTTTCAGTTGGCTGAATGTGTTTGTCGCTAAGTGGTCGACATTTTCAATGAAGCCAAATTGTAATCGAAATGTCCTGGGGTAGCTTGTTCCACTCTAACGTGGGTAAGTATCCTAGGAATGTGGGGGGATAGCTGAATAGTATGTATGTATCAGGGCTGGACTTGTGAGGAGTTGTGGTGATATGTGATGTAGACATGGCAATGTACCATGAGATGACGCGAGTTGATCTTATCTCGCTTGCACTGTCATGAGAGGGAATGGGCAGAGTTCGAGAGGTCCGTTAAAATTCATCAGTGCTCGTGTACCATTGGCGGGGTAGTTGAGAGCCACCCACCCGAGGTGATATCCAGTCCCTGATACACAGCGTGGTGTCCAGGTTTCCAAATTAATTAAATTATGAAAATATTGCTTGCTTTACTTCTTTTATATTATTACAGTCGTACTGTTTCTTAGTAGTTCTATTAGACCATCATATATATATATATAATTTTTTTTTGACAGGTAAAGGTGGACTATATTAAAAACAGAAAATGATACAAATGTACAAACTAGATTCCACTCATAGGAAATTAAGAAGAGAGGGGATATGGCACAAGCGTCGTCACTCTCTACCACCTAACCTCCAACAAGGAAAATCTAGCCAGAGAAAATGCCGAAAATTACATTCAACCATTATCAAGAAAACCCCAGTTGGCAAACGGGTTATCAGTGGAATGGATATCTCTTTCAACATTACGAAGAATAATACGAACATCAGAAGCCATCTCCTCGAATAGGGTTACTCTCCCTACTTCTTTTCCTTCAAATATCCTCATATTACGTTGCTTCCAAAGATGCCAAACCATAGTAGCTAGAGCAGTTTTGGCCAGTACCCCCACACAATCCTGAGATTGGTATAAGGATAATATCAAATCTCTGACCTCCTCCAGGGAGTTTGGGACAACCCCACGATATCCCAATTTGAGCAGACTCCTAGCAAGTATGTATTTACTATAGTCGCATTCAAAGAATAGATGTTTGGTACTTTCGGATGCTCCAGAAGTACATAAGACACAAGTTCCATCCACCGTTAGATCCCATCTCGATAGAATATCTTTAGTTGGCAATTTGTTGCGAAAAGCTCGAAGTAGTGTTAAAGCCATCTTAGGAATATGATGCTTATGCCAAATCAATTTATAGAAAGGAAAAGTAGCACCTGGACTTCGGGTCCCTTCCCAGGATTTGCGAAAAGTGAAACTGGAACCATCCGCCCAATGCCAAAAATCCGGACCAGGAGATAATCTAATAGTCTGAAGAATTGGAAGAAGAGGTTGAATGTCCGGACATTGCTTCCACTCATTACCCTCCCAGTAATCACTTACAAGTGCCATTTCGGATCCATTTGGTGGGTTGTGATGCTTAAACAGAGGACCAATAGGATGCCAGTTATCGAACCAAAAAGACGTTGTAGCTCCATCATTAATTACTCGTTTGATGAGTTTTTGAGATATAGGCCTATTCCTTAGTAGAAATTTCCTCGTACCTGAGTCTGTTGGTCGTGGTTTAGCAGTGTAAAACCCGGCCATAGTACCTTGATTCTTCCTCATCAAAGTTGCCCAAAGACCATTAGTTGAAAGATATCGCCAAATAAGACGAACACCAGAAGCAGAATTTAGATCTTTAAGCTGTCTTAGTCCCACTCCTCCTTCCTTCTTTGGAACGCACATATCCTTCCAAGCCCAGCTATGTACTTTTCCCCAAATAAATCTCCTACAGGCCGCATTAATAGCCCGAATAACAGTGTTAGGTAGAGAGTAAGCTTGCATCCAAAAACTTACCATACCATAGATCACGGAACGAACAAGTTCAATCCTGCCCGAAATGGACAATAAAGAGGAAGACCAACCCTGTAGTCTCTTTTTACACTTGTCAATCAATCTTCCAAACATGGAAGTTTTGGGATATTTAGATGTTAGGGGAAGACCCAAATATGTTGTAAGGGAAGAGACAATTTTGATTCCAATCATATCAGCCAATATCCGTGGATTTTTAGTGCCCTTACTAAAAATAACTGAACTCTTATCCAGATTAACCTGCAATCCTGTGAATTGATTGAAAGTGTGAAGGAGTTCTATAATACCTCTGAATGACTTGGTATTTGCACGGCAGAACAACAAAAGATCATCTGCAAATAGCAGATGAGATATAGATCCAGATCGCCGCATTGGTTGAATAGACTTAGCAGATTCAGCTTTTGCCATCAATAATGAAAAAGCTTCCATAATCAACACAAAAAGATAAGGTGATAGTGGATCCCCTTGCCTTAAGCCCCTTGTGGAAGTAAAATACCCTTCAGGTGCCCCCTCAATTAAAACAGAAAAAGAAGGGGTATCAATGCAACTTGAAATCCAATTAATAAATCTTTACCTGAATCCCATTTGATGGAGCATGTAACTGACAAATTTTCTATTAACAATATCAAATGCCTTACGGATATCCAATTTGATGCAAGCCCTTGACCCCATAGGATTACTGAAGTCACGGATTTGTTCATGGGCTATAAGTGTGCGGTCAGCTAGTAACCTGTCCTTTAAGAAAGCAGCCTGGTTGGGAGAGATTAATTCACAGATGGCCATCTTCAACCTGTTACAAATGACCTTGCTAATGATTTTATAGATTACATTACAGCAAGATATAGGTCTGTAATCTCCCAAACCTGAAGCTTTAGCATTTTTAGGGATCAGAGTCAGAAAGGTATGGTTAATTTGTCTAAGGATAAAACCTGATTGGAAGAAGGAGGAAATCGCCGCCGTAACATCATCTCCAATAATTCCCCAACAATTCTGATAAAAGAAAGCATTGAACCCGTCAGTCCCCGGTGCCTTATCCTTACCCAGCTGAAAGGTAGCACATTTAATCTCCTCAGCAGTAATATTTCTGTCCATCCAAACGGCAGCCTCAGGAGACAGTTTCCGTTTAGGAACAATAGAAGGAAAAGAAGTACTGTAAGTTTGCTGATTGTACAATTCCTGATAGTATTTAGGAGCCTCGGACCGTAAGTTAGCAAGAGCTTCATTCCTATCACCATTAGAAGAAACCAGATGAGAAAGACTATTGTAACAGAGACGAGTCTTCATTGCAGAATAAAAGAACTTCGAGTTCCTATCACCCAAAGTGATCCAATTCTGCCTACTTTTTTGCCTCAAGTCAGCTTCCTCCACATCTAAAGCATTTGCAAGATTATTGGATGCCATTTTCTCTAACTGTTGGATGTGAATATCAGTATTCAATCTAGGGTCATTATGAATATCCTCCAACTTCCTTCTACACAAATTAACATTGACACCCTCTCTCTGAACAACAGACCATTTTTTAAGTTCAAGCTTCAGCAATTTCAATTTTTCCACAAGCCTCTTCATAGGCGATCCCACTGTATTAATCTGCCAAAAAGCAAAGATCAAATCATAAAAACCTGGAAGAGAAACCCAAGAATTGAAGAACCTGAATGGTCGTGGCGCTTGAATAAGTAGAGGATGGAGATATACAGTCATTGGATTATGATCACTAGTGCCCGGATCAGAATATTCACTGAAGGAATTTGAAAGAGCCTGGAAATAAGAATCATTTGCAAGAGCACGGTCGAGACGGGCAACAATCCGATCAGGCCCAATGCGTCTGTTATTCCAGGTGAACAAGCCCCCTTGCTTTTCAAATCAGATAGGCCACAACTGCAAACATCATCATTAAAAGAATCCATTGCAACCGACTCAACCGGTCTACCTCCTACCTTCTCATTTGAGCTGCGCACGCAATTGAAATCGCCGCCAACTAACCAAGGCATTGACTGAATAGTAACTGAGTCCGCAACCAAATAATTCCAGAGAGCTAATCGCGAATTAGCAGTATTCAGCCCATAAACTACAGTGAGGACTAGGGTGAAGCCCCCAGAATTGGAGAGAATGCACGAAATGTGTTGCTCAGATGCTGAGTAAAGAGCACAATTCCAAGAAAAGCTATGATAAAACATAATAATTCGACTACCCTTACATATGCTCCTGTTATCAACACTTAACCAATCCTTACCAAAACATTTAATGATCCTTTCAGAGTTATTAATCTCCACTTTAGTTTCAAGCAAGCACACAACCGAAGGCTTGATCCTTCGCAATTTTAGTTTCAAGTCAGCTCGACGAATGGGGTTGTTTAAACCCCTAGTGTTCCAAAATAGAATAGTCATTAATCAAGATTGGGAGTGCAAGAACTACCTGCAATGCGTGAGCTACGTCGGGCAGATTTAGGAGATGATGGAACAGATTTTGTCTTTTGTTTGACTAGAGTTGCTTTGAGTGCCACATGCTCATTTGTCCATTCTGGAACCGCGACAGTCCAGACTTTCGGAACGTCGGATACTAGAGGTGGAATAGTGCAGCCGGAATCAGTCACAGGAATTTGAGGATCTTCTACAATAATTTGAATTGGCGGAGGCAGCTTCATATTCCCTTCTTGGCCCTCAAGCAATGGGGATACTTCTGAATTTAGTGTGGCATCAAGGGTCCCCTCATGCACCTTTGAATTAGAAATTTCTGTAGGCTCCTGTACATTACCAATTGGGCTCGGCACCTGTACAGAATTAGAAACCGGTTGTGGAGAAATAACTCCATTCTTTGTTTGAGTGCTTTGGACAACCTCAGAACTTGCTGCAACAACCTCAGGACTTGCAGCAACAAGTCGTTCAGCATTTCCACTATTAATCGACCCTGGGGTAGCAATAGTGAGTTTGGAACTACCCGAGCATTCCCCTGGCAAAATATCAATGTGAGGTAGAGATTCTGACAAGGGTTTTTGGATCGAAGAGGGCTCTTTCTCCTTCGCCTTGATTGAGCAATGAGTATTCAAGTGACCAAAACTTGAGCACGAAATACAACGGGGAGGCTCGCCTTCATATTTTACCGTGACCAAAACAGTAGTACCATCATCCAGCTCCACAATCACATTTCTTGCCAATGGTTTGCTTGCTTCTACTTCAACCAAACACCTTGCGTACATTATTTTGCTCAAAGTTGCAGTACCACGATCAAGGCAAATCGGTGTACCTACACCACTCGCCACCATATTTAATATGTCCTTAGACCACATGTGAAGAGGAAGATTGTGGAGTTGTATCCACACTGGAACAGCAGTAAGAAAGTCCCGGTCATGTTTTACTAACGGGCTCCAGCGCTGCAGTACTACTAGACGCCCGTCAAAAAGCCATGGACCCCCATGTAGGATATTGTCACGGTCTTCTTCCTTTTCAAAAAAGAAGTAGAAAAACACATTCTCCTTACTGTGAATCTGAAGTCCCCCCTTTAGCTTCCATAGTCTGTCAGTCCAAGCCTTGATTTGTCCATAGTACGGAATATCTCCCAAGACGTACCCCACCAGAGAATTCTTCCATCTAGTTATTCCCCCTTCCAATTGGGCATTTGAGATTTTCACCTTAGCAACACCATTCTCTACTTCGGCTGGTGGAATTAGAGACATTATAAGTGTGTCATCATACTTCCGACGTTGGGCACAGACATCTAACCACGATTTTTCCCCCCCTCCGGAATAATACGGGTTGATGTAATTGGCCTTATCGGAATTCTACCGAACACTTGGTGGGCATGGTTAGGAAGGCCATCAGCTTGTTGATTCCTCTTCACCG
This sequence comes from Scilla litardierei, assembly GCA_030789695.1. Taxonomy (NCBI): domain Eukaryota; kingdom Viridiplantae; phylum Streptophyta; class Magnoliopsida; order Asparagales; family Asparagaceae; genus Scilla; species Scilla litardierei. The sequence continues at coordinate 7,133,498 of CM061137.1, read as the reverse complement.
GAACACGACTTCGATCCCTAATTCGGTTAAAATTCGAATTTTTATTACTGACAGTAGCTCTTGAAGGGAATTGACCTCTTACCCATCCCGCAGAATAACCCCGATGTTCCTGAGCACTGGCCGCCCTCTTCTTCGCGTAGTTCACTATTTGCCAACCCTCAGCAGGCTTCTTTGATTTATCCCCATCCGATGCGATGGCATCAATCGTCTTTGGTGAAGCAGCATCACGTGCTCCCAACAGATCGCTCGCTTTAACTGTAGAAATTTGGCCGCCGTCATCTCGAGCGATAGCAGAGTCGCCCCTAGGTTGAGCTCCGTGAAAGTCGGACATCCCCTAGGTTTTTTATATATGGCTAAATGGTTAATATAATGAGGGAATCAATAAAGTTCAGATTTTTAAAAGAGGAAAATGTAAAAAAAAGAGGAATTTTAGGTGGAATAAAGATTGTGAAGAACAAATATTGATTGATAATTGAGTCTCTTTCGAGAGGAGACTCGCTCTCCTAGCTTTGTATGCACGGATCAAAGCCTAAACACCCTCACACGATGCCTACAAATGTTCTTCACAAAATAAGCATATCTTAACCCTAGCCCACGCCCTCACTTATATAATGTTTAGGCGTGGTGCGTACAGCAAAACTAGCAAAACTTATTGTGCATAAAGAAATTTCGCCCAAATAGTCGGTGTGCATAGCAATTACTCTTTCGGCCTTCTCTCGTACGTAATGATCGCATCATTACTCCGTCCCTAAAAGAGCCACCTTGTCCTCAAGGTGGTGCATGAAGTCCGTGGAGGCCCTACTCAAGTGCGCGCAAGCCTCCTCCTGGATCAAAAGGATGAAAATGATCTCCACCGTTTTCTACCAATTTGATACGATCTGGGGATCGAATCAATCAAATCGATATATTTTAAAGTGGAAAATTGTAAAAAGAGGATTTTTATAGATATGAAATGCGAAGAACTACAAATAGGTTGAGTTTCCTTCGAGACGAAACCATATCTCCTAGCTTTGGATGTCGGATCAAAGCCTAAAAACCTTCTCAATGATGCCTAAAGAGTTTCTTCACAAAATAAGCATATCTTAACCCTAGCCCACGCCCTCACTTATATAATGTTTAGGCGTGGTGCGTACAACAAAACTAGCAAAACTTATTGTGCATAAAGAAATTTCGCCCAAATAGTCGGTGCGCATACTAATTACTCTTTCGACCTCCTCTCGTACGTAATGATCGCATCATTACTCCGCCCCTAAAAGAGCCACCTTGTCCTCAAGGTGGTGCATGAAGTCCGCGGAGGCCCTACTCCAAGTGCGCGCAAGCCTCCTCCTGGATCAAAAGGATGAAAATGATCTCCACCGTTTTCACTTTCGTTCTGAAGAAATCCAGATCTGAAAGATTCAGATCTGAAATCTTGAAGATTTGGATCTGAAAATTTCAGATCTGAATCTGAAAATTCCAGATCTGGATCTGTAAATTCCAGATCTGGATCTGCAAATTCCAGATCTAGATCTGAAACTTCCATATCTGGATCTGAAACTTGAAGATCTGGATCTGAAACTTCCAGATTTGGATCTGCAAATTCCAGATCTGGATCTGCGACTTCCAGATCTGGATCTGCGAATTCCAGATCTGGATCTGAGACTTCAAGATCTGGATCTGCAAATTCCAGATCTGAATCTGAAACTTCCAGATCTGAAAATTCCAGATCTGGATTTGAGTCTTCCAGATCTGGATCTGAGACTTCCAGATCCGGATTTGATTCAAGCGTGGAATCACCCTGATTCTCTTCCTCTTGGATCCTCTTGACGCGATCTCCTCCCTTCCTGGCCGTTAGGGTTTGTAACATCTCCATTATCTCCGGAATTGACGCCATAGCTTCCTTCAATTCTTGGAGATCGCGTCCCGTCTGCGCGGCTTCCCTCCTCATGGCCCGAAGTTGTTGTAGCAAATCACCCATAGATCGTAGATGCTCTGATACCAATTTGATACGATCCGGTGGATCGAATCAATAAAGTTCAGATTTTTAAAAGAGGAAAATGTAAAAAAAATAGGAATTTTAGGTGGAATAAAGATTGCGAAGAACAAATATTGATTGATAATTGAGTCTCTTTCGAGAGGAGACTCGCTCTCCTAGCTTTGTATGCACGGATCAAAGCCTAAACACCCTTACACGATGCCTACAAATGTTCTTCACAAAATAAGCATATCTTAACCCTAGCCCACGCCCTCACTTATATAATGTTTAGGCGTGGTGCGTACAGCAAAACTAGCAAAACTTATTGTGCATAAAGAAATTTCGCCCAAATAGTCGGTGCGCATAGCAATTACTCTTTCGGCCTTCTCTCGTACGTAATGATCGCATCATTACTCCGTCCCTAAAAGAGCCACCTTGTCCTCAAGGTGGTGCATGAAGTCCGCGGAGGCCCTACTCCAAGTGCGCGCAAGCCTCCTCCTGGATCAAAAGGATGAAAATGATCTCCACCGTTTTCACTTTCGTTCTGAAGAAATCCAGATCTGAAAGGTTCAGATCTGAAAACTTGAAGATCTGGATCTGAAAGTTTCAGATCTGAGACTTACAGATCTGGATCTGAGACTTTCAGATCTGGATCTGAGAATTTCAGATTAGGGACTTTCAGATCTGGATCTGAGAATTTCATATCTGGGAATTTCAGAGCTGGATCTGAGAATTTCAGATCTGGGAATTTCAGATCTGGATCTGAAAATTTCAGATCTGAGACTTTCAGATCTGGATCTGAGACTTTCAGATCTGGATCTGAAAGATCTGGATCTGAGAATTTCAGATCAGGGACTTTCAGATCTGGATCTGAGAATTTCAGATCTGGGAATTTCAGATCTGGATCTGAAAGATCTGGATCTGAGACTTTCAGATCTGGATCTGAGACTTTCAGATCTGAGACTTTCAGTAAGGGAACTTTATTGATTCCCTCACTTAACCCTAACCTAAAATTCCTCCTTATATTTGTTCTTCACCATCCCCTAGGTTTTTTATATTTGTTCTTCGCAATCTTTATTCCACCTAAAATACCTAATGGCTAAATGGTTAAAACACCCAACTTATGATCGGTATATTTGTAGGTCTACTTCATGTTGGATGCACGCTAATGTGAACATCCAATAGGTATATAACTTTTTTCAATAAACAGAAAGACGAGCAAAACACTTAGAGTTCACTGAATTTTTGTTTAAAGTATTAAGATCAAAATGAACGATACTGATCATCAGAAAAATAGTAGACATCCGACTTTCTAACATGTCCGTGAGAGGGATTTTCCCCATGGTTAGTTGACACCCATATTTTTATATATGATTCTTGTTATACATTTGTTTGTTAAAATTAGTCCACTTGCATCACACATGTTTATATGATAGTTTATCAAAATATGACTTGAGGAACTACCTTTTCAAGGAATTAATATAAATTTTTATTTATTAAAATTGCACGACATTGCTAAGCCAAATTTAGTCAGGGTTGCCAACCTTAATTTAGCGCTATGGAGACAGGTGGGGATGGTGGTAGTGAAAGATCGGGGGGGATGAGGACATTTTGAAACATAGCACTAAGAAGATCAAAGCTTCAGGGCAAGGAGAGGACGCCGTGGAGATCGTGGACTCGGAACAAGCGCAGGACATTGCCGCTGGAGAAATCTGTCTGGAGATCCAGGGAGGAAAAATTGATGATTCAATAAATAAGAAATCATTTAAAGATGATTGCCTCGGATCTGGTTCTGCCAGTTCGCTAGAAGTATATTTGGAGGAAGGGTCCACTAATCTTGATGATGACATTCACGTGACTCATATGGGAGAGTGGGATAGCATTACTTTGTCCTCTGTTTTCAAGGAGCGACTCCGAATTAAATGTCGACGGGCGGTCATCGTGAAGCTATTAAGGTGCAACATTACCCTGCGTGTTTCAGAATTGAGGCTGATGGCAATGTAGAAACCCAAGAGGGAGCTGGAGTTGATAGAATTGGTCGAGGGGTTTGTGATGGTGAAGTTTCACTGCGAGGAGGATTTGATCTACGCTATGGATGAAGGACCATGGATGATCTTCGGCCATTACCTTACGGTGTGTCGTTGGGTCCCTGATTTTTTGCCCTTAAACACCTACTATTGAATCGACGACGGTGTGGGTGCGCTTCCCTTCCTTTCACATCGAGTACTATGAAGACTGTGTTCTCTTCACGTTTGGGCAGCTGCGTGGGGAAAGCAATCAAATTTGACTCGTATACACGACTGGTGTTAAGGGCCCGATTTGCTTGTGTTTGAGTTGAAGTAAATTTGAAAACGGTGACAGGCTGTCCATTATGAAGGGATGAACTTAATTTACTTCAAGTGTATGAGTGTAGGCCATAGAGATCCATGTCCTTTCCAATCGACAGATCCCTCGGGTAATGCTGCACGACTGAGTAAGAGAGCTCCGATCGTTTTGCTGGAGACATGTTAACGGACTTCTTGTGGCTTACTGCACGTGCAGAGAAATAGGGGTCTGATCGGACTGCTGGAAGTTTATTGATGGATTCTTCAGTGTTTGAAGCACATATATCGAAGAAAATGCTCTGATCGATCTGCTGGAGTTTTGCCGACCTATAGGGTTGCAGATCTGACTGTTCGAATGCCGCCGCCGGTCGGATTCAGGCCATGGCTGGTGCCCAAAGACCGACGTAACTGTCGAAACTCTGAAAAGCAGATTGGAAAGACCCCCGTCAAAGGTGGGGTTCACGATTTTATCGAATGATTTGGCTCGTGATGAAGCCGACATGGTTGAGGGCGTTAGGGCTGCATTTACCTTTGATTTACCACCAGTTATTTCTTCAGGCTCCCGACATCAGTATAGCCCAATTAATAATGGGCTAGACGCTAGGCTAGGTGACGCTATATCCCGACCCAATTCTAGTTTAATTTCAACCACCATATAGTCTCGTGGCTCGGATGGGTTGCTAGATGATGGGTATGTTGAGCGGGCGGCCCAGGCAGCGAGGTCATCAATGGTAGGCTCTCAATCATAGGGGCTATCAGAGAAATTGGGTACCACGAAGCAAATCTCAAAACAGCTTGCTCTGCCGTCTTCATCTCGACTTCGGATCCCTGTTCTGAGCATTTTACCGACGCGGTAACCTCGGCTTCTGCTTTCTAATCTCACCAACAACTTCTCTCCGGTGATGGGGTCGAGGTTGAAGCAAATGGAAGTGGATGATTAGTCATCTTCGACTCGAGCGGAGATCAGAAGGTGTCATCCACCTGAACGCCAGCCAGTTGCTTCCTTTAGATCGACATTGGATAGTTTAGTGGATGTCCTATAGGTCATACCTATGGACTTCGACTATAGGGCCAGCTTTAGATTGGTTGGTGATGCTCTGCTTCCGGCTTCTTCCTATCCTATGGGGGATGATACCCTAGGGCTTCCTCCTCACCCTACTTAATGGATCTGGTCTTCTGGAACTGCCGCGGAGCTGGTAAATGATCTTTTGGGAGAGGAATTCACAAGATCCTGGATTCTTTTCATCCCTCTCTTCTTGCTATTGATGAGCCGTGTATCTCGAATGAGAGAGCGTGCAATGTGATACATAAACTCAACTTCTCTGATCTGTAATTGTAGATCATTTGGGTTATTTTGGCGGCTTGTGGTTGTGTTGGGATTGTCGCATTCTAGACCTGGAATTATGTTATTCATCTCCACACTTAATTCATGCATTGGTTCGAAGAAGTGGGTATCCAACCTCTTTATTATATGTTGTTTGCGCTCCTCCAAATAGAACTGCTAAATGGCTTTTATGAGACCAGTTAGAACATTTTGCTCAGGGTGTTAATTTACCTTGGATGATCATGGGTGATTTCAATGATATACTCAATTCTAATGAGAAACTAGATGGGGTACTTCCTTCACTTTCTCGATGTTCGAGATTTCAGGATATGATGTCGTCCTGTGGCCTTATGGATTTGCACTTTGTTGGGTCCCCTTTCACTTGGTGTAAAAGCGTCAGGGATATACCAGGGTCTATAACGCTTGGGTAGGGCAGTGGCGAACTCTTCTTGGTGCACTACTTTTCCTCATGCTCTGGTCAGGCACTTACCACGACTATTCTCAGACCATTGTCCATTGTTGATGCAATCGGAACCACATGTTTCTTCGAATCCCCTTAATAAACCATTTTGTTTTTACGCGAAGTGGTTTATGGCGGATAATTTCATGAGTTCCCTCTTTGATATGTAGGATAGGGCACCGGGAGATTGGATTTGTCAGTTGCGACATGTGGCTGAGGAGCTTTCTGTATGGAACCATAACTCTTTTGGAAATCTATTTCAGATGAAAAGGTGGCCTAAGGGAAGAATTGACGGAATACAGAGAGAACTTCTAAACCAATGGTCCCATCAACTATGTAGTTTGGAAGAACGCTTGTTGGCGGAGTATGAGGACATTCTTTCTCAGGAAAAGGTTTTTTGGGGCACAAAAATCTAGGGTTGACTGGCATTAAAGGGGTATATGAATAATAAATTTTTCCGCCTGTCAACCTTATTTCGTATGAGGCAAAATCTCATTGCCATGTTGAGAGATTGCTCTGGACATTGGATTATGTATAGGGAGGATCTGCAGCACCATGTTACTGATTTTACAAAACTCTGTTCAATAATGAAGTTGGTGCTAAACAAACTTTTCTCATTCTCATTGTCTGTCTTTGACCTCTTCTCGGGCAGAGACTCTTGGGGGTCGTGTGTTGGAGAAGGAAGTGCAAGTAGCTCTATTCCAAATGAACCATTGGAAGTCCTCTGTAATGGATTGCTTTCAAGCTGAAGTTTTTCAGGAAATGTGGGAAACAATAAAGCATTCTTTGGTAAATCTGGTGTCTACTGCTTTGGAAAGAGGAAAGTTTGATAAAGAGCAATGTAAGATTTTGCTAGTTCTCATCCCTAAGGTCCAACAACCTACACTGCTTAAGCAATTCCGTCCTATCCGTTTGTGTTGCTTGACATATAAACTTATTACGAAGGTGTTTGTTAACAGACTTCGCCCTTTTCTTCCAGATTTGATTGGAACATTACATGCTAGTTTCATTCATGGGAGGCATGCTTCAGACAATATTATGGTTGCCTAGGAACTGATTCACACCATTAGAAAATCAAAAAGTCAGAATGGTCTCTTTGCATTGAAAATAACGTGGAAAAAGCATATGACAAGATCAGATGGGACTTCGTAGAGGAGAATCTGGTTATTTTTGGGTATCCTAACTCCTTGGTCAATTTCATCATGTTTTGTGTTTCTTCAAACTTTAGTTTTATGGAATGGAGAGATTTTGGAGTGTTTGTATCAGAGAGAGGGCTACGCCAATGTGATCATCTTTCCCTATATTTGTTTGTATTATGTATGGAGAGGTTGGACTTACACATTTCTGAAGCGGTAGCTGAGAAGTCTTGGAAACAGATTGTGATTGTGAAGGTGGTCCTGTTATTACCCACTTGATATTTGCTGATGACCTCTTTTGTTTGGAAGAGCTACCTTACAACAGACTCGTACAGTCATGGAAATCTTAGGTATGGTTTGTGCCTCTTCTAGAGCTAAAGTGAATTTGGATAAATCTAGATGTTTTGCCTCCCCGGTGGTAGGACGTCAACATGCTTTAAGTATCTGTTCCTCACTATGCCTAGAATTATCTATTGATTTTGGAAAAGATTTAGTTGTGCCTTTACTTCATGGTAGAGTTTCGAAGGAGACTTACATAGATGTGGTGGCGAGGATAAGCGCTAAACTCTCTGGTTGGAAACCGAAGTTATTATTGTAATGCCCTGAAAGTTACTGCACAAGTATTAGAGGGGGGTGAATAGTACTTTAAAATAATCAAGAGTATAATTCCTAATTACTATGCAATCACAAACAACTATGCGGAATAAATACGAACAACAAGAGAATCACCCCGCAAATAAACGATGTAATGGGTTCGGATCCACCCAAGTCTCCCCGACTTGTTCCTGGTGATCCTACGTCCCAGCCACCCGGATCCCTTCCGGCTACTTGAGTTAGAATCCACTAACTCAAGCTTTCACTAAGAAACTTCTTGTAGAAACTTCTACAAGATCAAATCAATACAACAGTTGAATCGTGACTCCCACAAACCGGGATCACGAACTTTTCTCACAAACCGAGAGATAAACTCAAATAATAGATTTAATGAAATATAAAACACTTACCACAACATCCTATACCTTGAGAAATACTTACGGATTTAGGGCAAGGAAATATGATGTGAAGAGATCACGAAACCCTATCAATAACGAGATGAGCAGTTGGAATTGGCTAGGATGAAGATATTGATCGTGATTCAATCTTTTAGAAGTATGAACTTACACCGCCTGAAAATCTCCTTGAGAAATTAGGTCACAAAGGAGAGAGCGAGCGATTTTTTTGTAAGAGAGAGATTTTCGTGTGAGTGAGAGCTTGAAAATTGATAATCGAATGAATGAATACTCAAATCTGAAATCTCTCTGATATTAGACAAATTTCCATGTTTGAAACGAATCAAACATATATGGAAAGAATCAAAACAGATCAGGAAAAATCTCAGAAATAAAATCTCCAACAGCTGGAAAATTAAAGCAGCTTAATCAGTCTAAGAAGGATCACTGACCGATTAGTTTGAGAACTAGTCGGTTGGTGAACCTTCTTAGACCGACTAGATGGTCGACAGAGAAATGAGTGAAATAAGTGGGAAAAACTAATCGGTCTAAGAAGAAACATCAACCGACTAGTTTGACAACTAGTCGGTCGGTGAACCTTCTTGGACCGACTAATTGGTCAACAGTAACTAGGCTAAAGTTCACAAGGATGACTAGTCGGTTCAAGAAGAATTTCCAACCGATTAGATTGTCATCTAGTCGGTTGGTTCTTCTACTTGAACCAACTAAGATGCACACAAAGCCATGAGAAGAAGCGATAAGCTACGGAAGACATTCTAATGGCTTCTAAGGCAATCCTAGAGATAAGATATGATAGATAAGAGGACCACTAGGCAAGTACTACTGAAGGCTTAACATTCTATGAGACGAAGCTCGAAGACAATAAAAATATACATGACAAACCGTCTTCAAAGCTTCATCATGAAGAGTCTGAATCCCTTGACTTCATTAATAACTCCTTGAGCTTCAACGAAGCTTCAGGCACAACGATCACGCGCTCTAAAGAAGTCTTGGGACGTCGCTTGAGATCTACAAAGTAATTTGACGACGATCTCCATAACTGCGCTCAAAGAGAATTAGTACCCGCTATTTATGTTTGTTCATCATCAAAACCAAATCATGGGAATCAATACTCAACATTCTCCCCCTTTTTGGTGATGACAAACCAACATAAGTATAAATCAATAATAATGAGATAAATGAAATTTACTTACTCCCCCTGCATATATGACTAGTTAGTTCCATATTAATTAATAAACATAAGCATCAAGCAGAAGAGAAAAGTATAAAACATGGTCCAACTATTGAAATATAGGATCAGAATCCATAGATTTTTATATTTTCACTCCCTCTGAATCTAACATACGAAATTAGATTCACGGTAATGTTTAAATTATCATTTAGCACTAAGTCATTATTAATTCTCTCCCCCTTTGGCATTATCCAAAAAGAGCGGGAGGAAGTCAACGACAACAACCATGGCTAAACAAAAATCTAAACACGAGAGTCGAAGAATATGACAATGGTCCAAATGACACCAAGGAAAATATCGAAGAAAACAAGGTGTGTCAATTAGACCATAGTCGAAAAACGAAAAGATAGATCATCAAAACACCATCAAATCATATGATTGATTAGAGGAACGTACTCTCCAATATCAACATTTTTAGTGAATTGAGTGCATGGAAAACAATTCATGTTGTCATACAAACAGAGCTATATAACCAACATAGTCGACGAGCGACGAAGTTAACGACAGAGACAAAGTACAATGTGCACACAGATACGAACTGCAACAGTATGTAGATACATATATAGATACATCAAAAATGATACATCCAGGCATAAAAAAAATCTAACATCAGCAGATAGTATCACAGAGTGCACGAGCAGATAGCAGTATAAAGTGCACAACATACAATCAACCCAACATACATCAAAATGTATTACAAAACATAAAAAACAACAACCCATCTATCCTAGCCCCACACTCTCACAGCTAGATGTGTCAGCCAAAGTGCTCAAAGGAGAGTCCTCCAAGGTAGGCTCAGGAGGCAGAGGCATGATCTGCACCAGCGGCAGGCTGTGCAGACAGAGTGTCAGACTCGGGAGTAACAGAAGTAGTATCCACCGACGGGATGGTGGCAGCAGGAGTGCTCTCGGGAGCACGGACAGAAGAGGCAGCAGCAGGAGTGCCCTCGGGGGCACGAACAGGAGAAGCAGCAGCACGCTCCTCATCCTCAGCAGCTTGGAAAACCAAGAGACACGTGGACTAAACATCTAAACACTCGCATACGCACTTATTCTACCCCATAAAGCCAGAAAACCATAATTCTGATGCGCAAATCGAAAAACCAATCATAAATCCAGCATAAATAGAGAATATCACACCAAATCCAATAAGAGCTAATGAATATTATTATCATGCAAGATTATATAAAAAATATGAATCCTAAATCTCGGATTCACCCATAATCCCCAATTCTCGATGTAACCGCACAAAGGTATCTTCCTTAAGTGGTTTCGTGAAAATATCTGTGATTTGCTTCTGGGTTTCAACGTACACTAAAATGATGTCCCTTTTAGCTACATGATCATCTAGGAAATGGTGACGGACATCTATGTGTTTGGTACGGGAGTGGTGTACCGGATTCTTAGAGAGACATATTGCACTTAGGTTGTCCACCATGATAGGACAAGTATCACAGTTTATACCAAAGTCTTTAAGTGTGTGTCTCATCCAAATAACATGTGCACATGCAGCACCGGCGACGATATATTCCGCCTTGGTGATTGAAAGTGATACGGAATTCTGCTTCTTGGAAAACCAAGAGACAAGGAAATTTCCTATAAAATGGCAAGTGCCACTAATACTTTTCCTGTCAGATTTGCATCCAGCATAATCTGCATCACTATATGAGATTAACTCATATGTACTTGACTTTGGATAGAATAATCCGTAGTCTAGTGTGTGAATTAAATAACGGAAAATACGTTTAACCGATATTAAGTGTGATTCCTTAGGTTGTGACTGATACCTAGCACAAACACATACGACAAACATTATATCTGGCATACTAGCAGTAAGATATAATAGACTACCTATCATACCTCGATATAGACGAATGTCTACATCTTTGTCGCCCGTATCTTTATCAAAATGTGTTGTGGTGCTCATCGGAGTCTTCTTGCTAGAAGCATTCTCCATTCCAAATCGCTTTAACAGCTGCACCGTGTACTTGGTTTGGTGGATGAAGATTCCATCGTTCATTTGGCGAATTTGGAGTCCTAAGAAATATTTGAGCTCACCCATGTGGCTCATCTCAAACTGATCCTTCATGACATTAGAAAACTCTTCGCAAAGAGTGAAGTTAGTATCACCGAAAATGATATCATCTACGTAAATTTGAACTTGAATAATATCATGATTAGCATACTTAACAAAAAGCGTTGAATCAACCTCACCCATTTTGAAACCCAAATCAAAAAGAAAGTTCTTTAGGCGGTCATACCAAGCTCTAGGAGCTTGTCTCAAACCACAAGCTGCTTTCTTAAGTTTGAAAACGTGATTTGGAAATTTTTCATTTATAAAACCCGGAGGTTGAAAAACATAAACTTTCTCAACGACATCTCTGTTTAAAAACGTATTTTTTACGTCCATTTGAAAAAGTTTGAAATCTTTATGGCATGCAAATGACAGTAATAACCTAATAGATTCTAATCTAGCTATATGTGCAAAATATTCCTCGAATCAATACCTTCCTATTGTCTGTAGCCTTGAGCAACTAACCGAGCTTTGTTCCGGATGACATTTTGGTTCTTGTCTGTCTTGTTCTTGAAAATCCACCTCGTTCCTATAACGTTGTGGTTCTTCGAAGGCAACAGAACTAGCTCACAGACCTCATTCCTCTCAAACTGAATGAGCTCCTCTTCCATGGCTAGGATCCAAGAGCTATCTTCGCATGCCTCATTGATATTCATTGGCTCCACGGAAGAGACAATGGCACACTGAGCGAATAAGTTAACTTGAGACCTTGTTCTGACACCATCTTCCATGTTGTCAATAACTTGCTCATGGGGATGGTCACGAATTGTTGGAAGCTTTCTGGGAACACCTTGGTCACTAGGAACATTCTCAAGAGAATCATTAGTAGGGTTAGTTTCAACAGAATCAATAGCATTAGATATATCAACAGAATCACCACCTGCTTCCATAGAATCATCGTCATCGATAATTCTAGGATGGACTAAATCTTCATTAAATGAAACATGAAGAGATTCCTCGATAGTTGAGGTTCTTTTGTTGTATATCCGGTAGGCTTTGTTACGGGAGGAATATCCAACAAATATCCCCTCATCGGATCTTGGATCAAATTTGTCCAAACTACCATACGTGTTCTTCATAAAACATTTTGCACCAAAAACTCTAAAAATTTTAACTTGAGGTAACATACCAAACAACAATTCATAACAAGTTTGTTTAGTGCCGGTCCTCAAGAGGATCCTATTAAACACATAGCAAGCGGTATGTACCGCTTCTGCCCAAAATTGATGGCCAAGGTGGCTATCATCAAGCATAGTGAGAGCACATTCCACTAGCGTCCTATTCTTTCTCTCAACAACACCATTTTAAGGAGATGCGCGAGGGAAAGAAAAGGTGTGAGTAATACCAACTTCATCACAGAAGTTTGAGAAAGATTCGTTCTCAAATTTCCCTCCATGATCACGACGAATAGTAACAATTGTGGTTCCAATGAGATTTTGTACTTTCTTAACAAATACTGTGAAGTTTTCAAAAGCATCATTTTTATTAATTAAATTAAATACCCAAGTAAATCTAGAAAAGTCATCAACGATGACAAGTCCATATCGAGCATTCCCTAATGAAGCAACTCTAGTCGGCCTAAAAAGATCTAGATGTAAAAGCTCTAGAGGCCGTTTAGAGGATATGCTTTTCTTAGGTTTGAATGACGATTTTGGAAGTTTGCCTCGTTGACAAGAGTCGCAAAAGCCTTTCTTATTGAAGGAAAGCTTAGGGAATCCTTTTATAGAATTTAGCTTGGATAGTTTGAAAACTGTTCCGAAATTCGCATGACCAAAACATCGATGCCATAAGTGTTGCTCACTTGTGTTGGCAATAAGACATTGTTCATGGGAATTTGGAATATCTAAGTTATTTAAGTCCTTATGGCGTGTGCCAGAGAACACCACATTATTATTATCATTTCTTAAAATATGGCACATTCCTTACTCAAAGCTAACTTTGCAACACTTGTTACAAATTTGACTTATTGAGATTAGATTGTGATTTAAACCTTTAACAAGGTAAACATCATTTATAAGGGGTTTAGAAGGGTTACCAACTTTTCCAACACAGATGATGGTTCCGCCCTCGTTGCCTCCAAAGACCACTCGGTTTCCATTTTCAATGGGTACCACTTCGGATAGCAACTGAGCTTTACCAGTCATGTGTTTTGAGCACCCGCTATCAAATATCCACCCGTTCTTGGTGCTGGATTTAGATTTGTTGCTCCTTTTCTTTTTCTTGAGTACCTGAAGATAAAAACATTCTATCATGATACCCAAGGTCATTGGGTCCTAAGAGATTAGACCTTTGGAAGCCAAGTCCAATTGGACTTGGACTTCCCAATATAGTCATCATTGTGCACAACATTTATAAAATAAGAATTAATATAAGCTTGTTTCTCATGCATGCTAGTGTCCTTCGGGCCCCAAATCGTGAATGTCTTGGGAGCCCTATTCATATTGGGAGCATGCACAAGTGGTTGATTTCTACGTGGTGTGTAACGACCCGCTTCTGGGGGCCCGTTACTTATTTGATATTTGCGCAGGTCCTGCAGGTTACCGGTGAATTCAAAATAGCCACGATGCAGAGATGTACAAAAATACTCAAATAGTGTCCAATTATTACAAACCATACTGTACAAGATGTCCCAACAGATATACATGAAAGAAGAACAGTACATAAGTGAAAATAACTCTGGAAGCTGCGGTCGAATTCTGGCGCTATTAGCTCAGGAGCATCTACCTCCATATGTACGTCGTCTGCGGTGCCACTGAGATGGAACCGTAGGTAAGTCACAACAATTCTAAATATAGAAAAGAAGCAGTGCACAAGTATGACAAAAGTAACTACGTACAAGCAGACCAGAGTGAAAAGTAAAGTACTGAGCAACAACTGTACACAACTGAAAAGTAAAGGCAACTGAATTGAAAGGAGAGAACCACTGTACTGTGTAAAGCGGGCTAGGCAAGAAAACATACTACTGCTGTAGCTAAAAGTACGACAAGTAAAGTACTGGTGACTGTACAAGTGTAGTAAGTAACGTGCATGGAACGTGTAAAGTAAAGGTGACTGTAGTGCGTAAAGTAAAAGTGTCTGTGCAAGAATAACTACACTACGTGACTCAAGTCGGAGAGTACAATATGTGACCATCAAGTTCATCTCTTGCCTGGGCGCGACCCAGACGAATGCCAAAAACACTGGCACGGTACATGTATTTTGCCGAAACTCAGGTAGCGGGACGGTATGCCGAAACACAGGCTGCGGGACGGGAAGACTGAACTCCAGTCACTCCCGCACTTTCTCAAACTATGAGTTACCCCAAAACCCCAGTGAAGTGTCAAGTGTTCTATGTACATGTTTTATATGGGATGTTCCACAAGATGTTCCATGAGATGTTTCACACGATATTCCAAAAGATATTCCACAAGATGTTCCACATGTTACTAGTCAAACCAAGTCAACTGGTTGACTTTCTTATTGAAAACCAGAAAGCCAGACATTCTTTCCAAAGCAAGCTGGCCAAGTGAAGTGAGGATAAAGACAAGTCCAATGTTTCGGGGTGTCTAGTAGTGTTTAGCACACAATTTACCCAAGTTGATGATTGTGTGTTACAACCACCAAAGTTGAAAGTTGGCAAAGTAATCTGAAGTTGATTACTTCCCTGTTAGATTAGGTCTCTAGTTCGGTTCAAGTCAAGTAGCCGGTCGGAGGCAATAGTGGTGTCCTAAGTACATACGAGGACACTAACTAATTTTCTAATTTTAGAATTCGTCGTGACTTACATTATCGAGCTCGTCGTGGCAAGACGAGGTTGGAGCTAGAGAAGCTGGTGCACGAGATTTGGTACCTGCAATCACAAGAAATCATCAATTAAAGGCTACACCATTTTTCTATCTATTGTTCTTAATGTGTTCGTATCTTTATAGTCTCTTAAACCAAGTCAAAATGCTCGCTAACAATTTTTAGATAGGTTAGATGGGAGTAAATAATTTTATCTAGGAAGAAAATGATTTTCTGAAGTTCATAAGTATTTTTAATAAGTTTTAAAAGCTTTAAAATGATTTTTATAGAAATTAAAATGAGTTAAAAACTAATTTCTAAATTATAAAATATCGATCGTATCATTCAAAAATTTATTTAAAAATATATACCTGTCAGAAATTTTTATGTGATATGTCAAAATGTTCGTCTTAACTAGTATATTTATAGACAATTATATCACACCTAAGTGTATGTAAAATCCGGATGAAATAATTCATTAGGATGAATCGGATAGCTTTAAAAATTTATTACGGGAGATATACTTGCCTGATTCCAACGATACCAGTGCCTACGTGTTCGTGACGAAGGCACGGATCTTCTGGTGGTATCTGTTCATTACTCTGATATGTATATCAAAAAGTCAATATTCAACTCATATAATTTTACATAATAATATAATAATTATTTAAATGTTTTAAAACTTTCCTTCTCAGTTCGTACGCATGTATGGGTGTTTGCATTCGCCAGTTTCGTTTTGCTTCATGCGCGCGCTGTATTGGTGTTTGCATGGGAGCTCGGTGCCGTAGAGTATACGGGGGCACCGGTCGGATGAGGGCGCGCGGCGGTGGGGAGTGGCCGAAGGCGGCGGTGGCCGGGTGTGCAGCTTTGGCGGTGTTGCTTCGAAGGATGTGGGAGGGCGTTGTTTCACGACGAGGAGGAGCTTCCGGGCGGCGCGCGTGGGCAGAGGGAATTGGCAACGGTTGGGCCGTCGGGAGCAGCTTGGCGAGGCGGGAGGCTTGGTGGAGCGTTGCCGGAGGTGGTGGCGTGGGTCGACCAATGGATCAAAGCTTGGGGCTCGGCTCGGGGGTGTTGTGGTGTGGGGTTGGGCGGCAGACTGAGAGCAGCAAGGAGTGTGCCGCCTGAGTGTACAGACGCCGAAACACCGAAACAGAGGAAGAGGTAGGGAGAGGCCATGTCCTTGGGGCATCGTCGTCGGAGGTTTCACACAGGCTCGAGAAGGGGAGGAGCTCACGGTGGCTGGTAGACGAGCCAAACGACATAAAAAAAGGTTCGGCAAAGGAATAATGAGAGCTGAATCAAAGGTTCCTTTAACAGGGAGGAGGCAATGAACCCATGTTTAATTCTTTACCCCCTTTAATTCAACTTGAGTTGTTGAAGTAGAACCCACAAAAAGTAACTACTATTTCTGTAGGGATTGAATGAAGGCATGTGGAGTTGTCTGAGCATCTCTCTCCCTCATGGTCACTTTAAAACGATGAAACATCTCCCAAAACTACAAGTATCAGCTTAAAAACAAAAAAAAAGGCAAAAGTTAAGATGGAAATGGAACGCTCCCCGCTTAAGAGAGCTCGGGTGTTTGGGGGTCAAAGGCTAGCAGAGGGAGCCGGGCATGGCGCTAAGCCCAGTTGAGTGGAGGGACCTCAGTGAACTGTGAAAGATGACCGGAGGGAGATCTCTTGGCGGAGGGGAGTTGGGGTTCGTCGTGTGTGGGGTCGAAGCCAGGGGTGGCGACGGCGGTTCTCGGAGGAGGAGCGGCACTTGGGCGAAGGCTGCTGCGGCGGAATCAGAGCAGTCGGAGGGCGAAGCTTGGGGGGTTGAGCGGCCTTGACGGAGATCGGACGGAGGGCATGGGTAAGGGCGAGAGCGTGGGAAGAGAGAGAGAGAACGGGGCTTCGGGTCTGACCTGGGGGAGAGAGAGATAGAGAGAGGGTCTGGATTTCAGGTGATGGGTGATTTCATGAGAAAGAGAGCTCGAGGGAGAGTGATTGCGAGTGTGGGTTTGCATGGGTTAAGGGTGGGTAATTTCGTGCCTCTGCATGAAGAAGAGATGAGTTTTTTTGGGTGTTTAAATAATAACTAATACTAATATAATATTAAGATGTATTTAATAGGGTATTTAATGAGTTTGACTAAGTTTAGAATGTGATTATGGTTGGTGAAGGGTTTGTGGAAAAAATGTCTAGATGTGATCCTCGTGGGCTGCTAAGAAGTCACGTAAATGATTAGGATAGATAATTAAGGTAATGTAAAATGGTAAGTAGTGAAAATAATTAATTAACGGCAATTAGTAAAACTTGAAATTACGATTTTGCCCCGGAGACTAGACGTATCCGAAAAATTACGAAAACATAGCCACAGGTTCGTATCGTCGCGAAGATCGCGAATACGAGATCCATTTTAGGGGTTGAGCTACGGGGATACTAGTGTTTAATCAAAAGGTCTAGGAAGCAGGTTTGCGGGTTCTCTATCGATTTGACTTCAGAAAATTACGAAATTACTGTGGGAAGCCCTAAATGATCATAGAATGATGCTGTAAAAGTTTAGAAACGTTTTGAAGATGTTTGAATAGGAAATAAATTCATTAAGCCAAAACGGTAATAACTGAAAATGAATTTTTACCAAATTTGTTTTGAGTATTTGATGAAACCCGAACTTGCTAAAATACTCCATAACTAATTTGATACTTCAAAATATATTTTTTTAAAAGAAATTTTTGAAATCGTAAAACTCCTGACGAACCATCACAAAATAGTTTTAAAAAATTTGAAAATACGTGAATAGTTGTATTGAAAAATATGGACCGTTACATGGTGCATGTGTTCTAGAGGAAGTGGCCTAGTGTATGCATGTTATGGGTAAGCATGCGGCACATGATGAAATGGTGGTGGAAACATATGATATGGTGCATGATGGTAATCATTCATGTAATAATGATGTGTGTGAACATATGCATGTGGGGGAACACGTGCGTGAGTGTGTCTCACTTGGTGTGCACGTGCTCGTGGACATGGAGCATAAAAATCATCATAAGTTTGAACTTGTGGAGTAGGACGTGTGTTCCTACGTGGCATAGTATTTGTGTACAAGAATGCATGACCCTTCTTTGGAGGTCCACCCAAAGTGGGTTTCTTTTCAAAAGGTGATGTGTACTTAGTGGAAGTACCATTGGTAGATGAACTACCCATGGGGTGTTTACTCCCACTAGTTGAGGCATCGGAGGTTGGCCTTACAAAGGTGGTGGAAGATTTGGATGAATTTTCCTTCTTATACCCCAAGCCAATGCGATGATTGGCTGGAAGTAAGTCATTCAGAACATTATCCAAATGATCCTTGCTTTTGTTGAATTTTTCAATCCGGCCTAATGTGGACTCATATTTCTCATTGAAAGAAAGTATTTTAGCATACAAAGTGGACACTTGCGTTGTGAGTTCACAAACATGTGACTTGAGATTCTCATTCTCAATACTCAAAGTTGAGTTTCGAGAAATCAAATCCGCTATATCATGTTCATCCGAATCCTCAATGTTAACATGTTCAAGTTGAGATTTGAGATTTACAATCTCAGTTCTTAAGGCTTCAATAACGGTGTCGTTGTTGGTGATGACAGGTTTAGGTGTGGTTTGAAGACTAGTTAGCTCATCTTTGATTTTAGTATATCTATTTACTAACTTAGAATACTTAGACCAAATTTGTTCATTAGCTAATCTAAGGTCATGCATAGTTACCTCTTCACATTCATCCTCGCTTTCATCTGAAGCGGTCTCTTGATCATGTTGCTCTCTTGCCATGAAGCACATTGTGCTTTCTCCACTTGTTCGTCATCTGACTCACCACTTGAAGAATCCTCTTCTAAGTCGGTGAATGTACCGACAAGCCCTTTCTTGTACTCCTTCTTGTACTTTCTTGACTTGTCGAACTTTGGTGCCTTCCACTTCTCCTTTTGTTTGTTGAGAGGACAATCGACCTTGATGTCTCCTGGCTTATTGCATTTGAAACACAAAGGAGCAGAGGCATTAGTAGAACTAACTTTAGATTTGTTATTGAAATTACCTTTTCGGAAGAACCGGTTGAACTTCTTTGCCATGAGGGCCAAATATTTCTTGTCCAACTCATCTTCTGATTCTTCACTATCGGTAGGTGTGGTTGGGGCGGCCTTAAAAGCAATCGCCTTTTTCTTCGGTTCTTCTTGCTTCAAGGATGCCTTCATCTTGTCCTGCATCTTGATCTTGCTGTCCTTTCGTACCTCATAAGACATCAATGTACCCACTAGTTGAACAACAGTATATTTGGACATATCATTACCTTCCTCGATAGCGTAAGTTCGCTTTTCCCAACTCGAATGAAGTCCGTCAATGATCTTTGCGACTTTCTCTTCTTGGGTATAGGTCTTCCCAAGGGCTTCCAATTCGTTGGTTATATCCATGAAGCGAGCATAGTACTCCTTAATTCTTTCACCCTGTTCCATGTGAAATAACTCGAATTCTTTGTTAGCGACAGTGAGTTTAGAGTGCTTTACCCTGATCATTCCTTCGTGTAAGATGAGAAGTTGATTCCAAATCTGATTATCTTTTTGAAGTCTTCAGGCTCCAGTGCACATTGTAAGGCATTCATTGCTTGGCATTGTTCACCTCTGCGGTGACCTCCGCGGCAGTCCACTTTTGAAGTCTTCTTCAGTGGGCTCAACATACTCCGTTAACGTGTCTCTCCAAAGTGATGCGCTCCGGAGGAAAGTTTCCATCCTGCATTTCCAGTACCCATAGTTGGTACTGTTGAAGTGAGAAGGCCTAGTTGAGGAGTGTCCTTCAATCACTGAAGAGGCTCCTTCACGATTCTTGTAGGAGCTATAGTCAGAAGGTGGTCGAACGGCCTTGTTGTCGTTGTTTGTCATAGCAATGAAGTTGGCTCTGATACCAAATGTAATGCCCTGAAAGTTACTGCACAAGTACTAGAGGGGGTGAATGGTACTTTAAAATAATCAAGAGTATAATTCCTAATTACTTTGCAATCACAAACAACTATGCGGAATAAATAAGAACATCAAGAGAATCACAATGTAAACAAATGATGTAATGGGTTCGGATCCACCCAAGTCTCTTCGACTTGTTCCCGGTGATCCTACGTCCCAGACACCCGGATCCCTTCCGGCTACTTGAGTTAGAATCCACCAACTCAAGCTTTCGCTAAGAAACTTCTTGTAGAAACTTCTACAAGATCAAATCAATACAACAGTTGGATCATGACTCCCACAAACCGGGATCACGAACTTCTCTCACAAACCGAGAGATAAACTCAAATAATAGATTTAATGAAATATAAAACACTTACCACAACATCATATGCCTTGAGAAACACTTACGGATTTAGGGCAAGGAAATATGATGTGAAGAGATCACGAAATCCTATCAACAACGAGATGAGCAGTTGGAATTGGCTAGGATGAAGATCTTGATCGTGATTCAATCTTTCAGAAGTATGAACTCACACCGGCTGAAAATCTCCTCGAGAAATTAGGTCACAAAGGAGAGAGCGAGAGATTTTTGTGTAAGAGAGAGATTTTCGTGTGTGTGAGAGCTTGAAAATTGATAATCGAATGAATGAATACTCAAATCTGAAATCTCTCTGATATTAGACAAATTTCCATGTTTGAAACGAATTAAACACATATGGAAAGAATCAAAACAGATCAGGAAAAATCGCAGAAATAAAATCTCCAACTGCTGGAAAATTAAAGCAGCTTAATCGGTCTAAGAAGGATCTTGACCGATTAGTTTGATTACTAGTCGGTCGGTGAACCTTCTTGGACCGACTAGATGGTCGACAGAGAAATGAGTGAAATAAGTGGGGAAAACTAATCGTTTTAAGAAGAAACATCAACCGACTAGTTTGAGAACTAGTCGGTCGGTGAACCTTCTTGAACCGACTAATTGGTCAACAGTAACTAGGTTAAAGTTCACAAGGATGACTAGTCGGTTCAAGAAGAATTTCCAACCGATTAGATTGTCATCTAGTCGGTTGGTTCTTCTACTTGAACCAACTAAGATGCACACAAAGCCATGAGAAGAAGCGATAAGCTACGGAATACATTCTAATGACTTCTAAGGTAATCCTAGAGATAAGATAAGACAGATAAGAGGTTCACTAGGCAAGTACTACTCAAGGCTTAACATTCTATGAGACGAAGCTAGAAGACAATAAAAATATACATGACAACCCGTCTTCAAAGCTTCATCATGAAGAGTCTGAATCCATTGACTTCATTAATAACTCCTTGAGCTTCAACGAAGCTTCAGGTACAACGATCACGCGCTTTAAAGAAGTCTTGGGACGTCGCTTGAGATCTACAAAGTAATTTGGCGACGATCTTCATAACTGCGCTCAAAGAGAATTAGTACCTGATATTTATGTTTGTTCATCATCAAAACCAAATCAGGGGAATCTGTCACGCCTCGCTTCCCTAAAATGGAGGCGAGACGTGAGAAGGTCCGCACAGACGTGGAGCTGTGAAGCCTCACGCCTGATAAGCGTCAATCTGTTAAATACAGGTCCCTGTAACCACGAACAGAACAAAGATAATAACACAAGAGAGACAGAAATAAACTCTCAAATCTCAGAATTTTCCAACATTAAAACTAAGTTCAACATTCAGAAAAGCCACCAGGCTAAAAGAAAGAGTCCAAAGGCCCAAAACATGGCCAACCAAAGACAACATAACAAAGTATTGGTGATGCGCACCGACAACTACAGCAGTCTAAAATAAAGGGAAAGCTCAACGAAGACACTAAGACTGGTCCCCGGTGTCCACGTACTCCTCATCAGCAAACGCGGGTTCTGACTCGACGTCAGCAAACACCACGTCCTCACCAACGAATTCTGGCTCAGGATCTAACATGTGTCACCCAAAAGAGAGAGGGGCACATGTCAGCAAGTCTAAAAGACTTGGGCAATGAAACTGAAAGTAAACTAACAACCTAACAGTTCAAGTAGGATGCAATGACATGACATGTAAGTATGATGCAACAGTTAAAAAGGACAAGAAGGGACAAGCACGCACGATGTAGCAAAAGCTACCAAATCACTAATTCACGAGTCACTTATCACGATTTTCACTTTGTGCTCAGAGTTTCCGTCTTTTGGCTAGAGTGGCTGATCGGGCCAACTCCTAAGCTCAAGCGACCGTTTAACCCTACCCCTCCACGTGTATCGAGCGTTGGGATTAGCAACACACTGTGCTCGCTTCTGGATCACGAGCCAGGAAGTGTATTTGGCATAGGGGTGCACCTAGCCTCAAGTCACGATGCAGGAGTCAAAATCCTACTCACCGCAGCTTACATTTTAAAGTAGCATGTGCTACACAAACACGGTGAACAAGCAAGTATGCAATGACATGAACAGATATTCGCGTACCGTTAATTGAAAATAAACATGACATGCAAGCATGATGAAGGTGACGGATCTAGCTTCGTTGTCAAGCTAGATCAAGGACGTCTAGGCAGATATCCTTTCACTGCCTAGTCTCTTTTACGCTAAAACAATGAAATGGCCTAGAACATGGCCTAAAAACCCTAAGTGGCAAGTTTCACTTGCCTAGCACCGAGGATGAAGATCATGAAGGTGTTGGATCTGGATCCTAGCCTAGAGGGGGGGTGAATAGGCTAATAAAAAATTCTCGTGCAACCCACGAGAAATCACACGCAGTTAAAAGCACAACCAGAGTAATGAATAGCAGACACAGAGAACACAGCAGATTTACCCTGGTTCGGTCGTCCCAACGACCTACTCCAGCCCCCAAAGCTAATACTAGATTGAATAGTGCAATAGGTACAAAGTCACAAGTTAGAGCACGCTCAGAGCACCCTCTACGTCTCTACACTCGCCAAACTCTCAGTACCCCACACACAGTGTTTCCTCTCACTATCAATCCTAGCAAAGCTTTCTACCGGCTAGTCCCAAACTAGCTGGGCCCCACTTGTCTAGTCCCAACTAGACAAGTCCCAAAATAGTCACAGAAAAATGGTAAAAGTTTCCCCACAGAGAACGTTACACAAAGACACAAGTAAAAGAGTTTAAGGGTTTAGAAATGCTCAGTTTGTGTCCGTGTAGGCGTCTCTGTCAATCAGCGCGTCGTCAGCTCCAATCTGACGCAAACGGTGTCTCAATCCGACTCCTGGATGTCAAGATATACACTGGTCTGTGCGTAAAGCAGTTTCAGTTCAGATCCTTATAAAGCAGCTGTCTGTACGCTCAGCAAGTCCTTTAGAATAAAGCGGTCGGTGTGCAAGGAGAATCAGTTCAAACCAAGTTGAGCTCGGTCGGTGCGCAAAGTAGCTCCAATAATTCTCTTGCCACGTCAGCATGCGGAAATTGTGCTCCTCCGTCTCTTTTCGTTCGCCACGTCAGCTCCAAGATGCGATCACCGCCGTTGGTTTCATTTCCATGCGCAGCGGCCTTCGTCGTCTTCGTCTTCCGACTTCGAAGCCGCTCGACTCGAGAGACGGCGAGCTCGCACCAGCAACTGCAGACGACGGCTCTCGGTCAGTGTGATGAGAGGCTCCGGTCAGCGGTGACCACGTCTTCGGCAGCGAGCACTTCAACGTCGAGCGGTGATCGGGAGAGCAGCAGCGGCGACTGCGACTTTGGATGGCGATGTAAGCAGCGGCAGTCTCCGACGTTCACTCAACGGCAGAGGGCTCTTCGAACGGCGACTCCGATGAGGCAACTTCTTCGAACTCGACGAGATTGCTTCGACGGCGGGCTTTTGAACGAGCAGCTGCTCTTGTTCGCAACGGTGGTGGCAGCGCCGTCTTCGTGTGCTTTGACTGCGACGTTCGTCGACGACGGTGGCTTCGTTTTCGACTTCTCCGACGTGCAGCTATGGAGACGCTCCTCGGCGGTGTATGGCAGCGATGCTTCTCCGAAGACGATGATCTTCGGGCAGCGGTGGCGGCAGTCGGCTTCTCCGACTTCGCTTCGACGTCGGCGATAGCTCAGGCGATCAGCTCCCCTCGACGGCGGTGACCGTCACCGAAAGTAGCAGCACGGTGATCTCTTCTTCTTCTTCGCTGCAACGTCTTCGTGCTCGACAGTGAAGACCTTTTTGAGTTGCAGCGATGGTATAGCGATGGTGAGGAGATAGCGACAGCGATGATGATGGCGTGGGGTTTGAGGGAGTTTGTTCTTATTTTTGTTGGCGTTTGACGAGAGCGGCACGTTGGGGATGTAGGCTAGCAAGATGTATAATGAGGATAAAAATGTTTGGCCTATTGACGATGGCTTGGGGAAAAGGTATTTGCTTGGAAAGAAGATGATAGCCGTAAAAATGTTGTAGCCCCCCAATTCTCTCAGTTTTTGTATAGCAGTTTTGTTTTGATTGCCGCACACCCCTCTTCAAAAATATTGTATAGCCGTCCCCTTTAATTAGCCTAGGTTCGTGACCTTATATAGGGATATCGAAAGGGTAGCCTAGGGTTTTGGAGAGAGAGTCCCTAAGAGATAGGAATTTGGTTAGGAAAGAGTTTGGCTAGGATGAGGACGCAACCAACTAGAAATTTGAAATAGGCTAGGGATAAGTTTGGGATTGAATTGGTGTTTGATTGGGAGATGGGTGGCACCAAATCTACCTAAATGATTTGATCAAATATCAAGGAGATTTATATCATATAGCAATACTAATGGGATTTGGAAGAATCAAATATTTGTAAATCTTACTAAAAGATTTGATCAAGTCCATCTCCCCATCTCTTCCTATATTGGACCAAGTCCAATTTTGTTCTTCATTGACCTAGTCACACTGCTTTTTGCACAAACACTCCATCTCGCCCAATGTGCTATACGAATAGCAATTCCGCCAAATAGTGAAAATATATTGTTTCGCCAAGCCTGAAACATACTGAGCACACACATTAGATATACCGACACGTTTGTCATCATCAAACTAAGATCCTAGATCGTTGCTCCCAACAGAAGGTTCGTCTCACAATCGCTAGAAGTCGCTGTTATGGGGAAACAACCATCAAAACAACATCCATTTTCATTAGGGTTTTACAAAAACACAAATGGGTTAAGAGAACATTATAGGATCGAGTTATTACCGAATCGTTAGCGGAAGAACGATGCCGAGCAAGCACGGCGACGGAAGAACGATCCGGGAACTAGGGTTCAGATCTGGAAATGGGGAGAAAATCTGGAGAAATGAGGTTTTGGGGGGTTTTGGGGGTTTTCCGGCGGCCTAGAGGAGATGGCCGGCCTAAATGGAGAGGGAGAGTGGCTCTTGATGAAGGAGGAAGGCTAGGAGAAGATGGATGATGATTTGGGGAAGAAGGAGGCTCAGGAGAAATGAAGGAAGAAAGAAAAACGATTGGGGGGTTTAAATAGGAAAAGTCGGCGGCTGGGCAAACCCTAGGTTTACGACAGCGATTAGTCGGTCAAAGAAGGGTTGTTGACCGACTAATTTAACAACTAGTCGGTCGGTCGACCAACTATGACCGACTAAAATCAAGCATCGAAAAAAGAGAATAAATCTGGGTAGTGAGTTAGTCGGTCTGTGAAGGCCCGTCGACCGACTAGTTTGCAACCTAGTCGGTAGGTGAGTGTTCATAAACCGACTAACGATAAACAGTAACTCAGGTAAAATTAATCAAAGGAACTAGTCGGTCTGAGAGCAAGTTCTGACCGACTAGTTTCACATCTAGTCGGTCGGTGGTTGTTCTTAGACCGACTAAGAGTAAACAGTAACTCCTGTACAATTGATTCAATGAACTAGTCGGTTCCAGTAGAGTTCCTGACCGACTAGATCTCAATCTAGTCGGTTGGTCCCCCTTCTTGAACCAACTAAAGTGCACTAAAAGTGCCGAATCGAAGCGCGAAGCTTCGGGAAGATTCCTACGGCTTCTAAGATCAACCTATCTCTAAGATATGAGCGATTTGAAGTTCGTCATGAGTGACTTACTCCAAGATCAACGATTCTAAGGAAGAAGCTAGGAAATCACGACGAAACGATCGAAAACGAAAGCTACGGAGACGAAAACCACACATAAGGAGAAAATCCACCAAAACATATATATATATAATGTAGATAATCCAAATGCATGAAAACCAGTCTTTACATCCTCCCCAACTTAAGAAAAATTCCGTCCTCGGAATTTCCCAACACTCACGTGTCCGGAAACAAAAGTGGGTAGCGCTCTCGCATCTCATCCTCTCTCTCCCAAGTAGACTCTCCTGGCGAGCCGTGTCGCCACATCACCCTCACAAGGTTGACAACCTTGTTCCGGAGTGACTTCTGACGCCTGTCCAGAATCTACACTGGCTGCTGGTCATACGTCATATCAGGGCGAATGGTAATCTCCGAGAAATCCACAGCATGAGATGGATCGCTAATGTATCGACGAAGCTGCGACACATGGAAAACATTGTGAACTCCTTCCAAAGACGACGGCAAGGCCAGGCGGTAGGCTACCTCGCCAACTCTCTCCAGAATGTCAAACGGTCCAATGTATCGCGGGCTCAACTTCCCTCGCTTCCCAAAGCGAATCACGCCACGATTCGGGGAAATCTTCAAGAACACATGGTCGCCCGGCTGAAACTCCAAAGGACGGCGTTTAGCATCCGCCCAATGCTTAAAACGGTCCTGAGCAATCCTCAACCTCTCCCGAATGTTCCTGACAATATCCACAGCCTCCACAATCATCTCAGGTCCCAATAACTCCCGATCACCAACGTCATCCCAACTTAACGACGAACGACATTTCCTCCCATACAGCGCGGCAAAAGGCACCATGCCAATACTCGCCTGGAAGCTGTTGTTGTAGGTAAACTCTACCAGATGTAGATGGTCCTCCCACGAACCCTTGAAATCCAACATGCACGCCCTCAGCATGTCCTCCAAGATCTGAATCGTCCTCTCGGACTGGCCATCCGTCTGCGGATGGTATGCCAAACTCTGCCAGAACTGAGATATGAACCTCGTGTCTCTGTCCGACATGATACTCACGGGGACTCCGTGAAGTCGTACGACCTCCTGCACGATTCACGTTACATCACTATCTAAACTAGGAAAAAGAAATAGAAACAGAGAGTAAAAGAATTTACCTCCATGTATCTCCTCGCTAGCGCCTCAGTGGACTGTCCTACTGGAATGGAATAAAGTGTGCGGATTTGGTCAATCGATCTACGATCACCCAAATCGCGTCATTCTGCTTCGGACTCCGAGGTAGTCCAGTCACGAAATCCATAGTGATGTGTTGCCACTTCCACTCCGGAATCAGAAGCGGTTGTAGCAACCCTGCCGTACGCTGATGCTCCGCCTTCACCTGCTGGCAAACCAAGCACTTGGCTACACTCCGAGCCACACTCCTCTTCATACCATGCCACCAATAGTTCAGACGAAGATCCTTGTACATCTTGGTCCCACCAGGATGCACAGAATACGGCGAACTGTGTGTCTCTACCAACAACTCCTCTCTGATATCCCCAGCTGGCACACACAACTTAGCCCCATATCTCAGCGAGCCATCCTTATGAATCAAAAAGCCAGTCTGCAGACCGGCTTCTACCTGCTCCCGAATCTTCACCAGCTTCGGATCTCCAGCCTGGCCAGCCTTGATCCGATCCACAATCGTCGACTGAATCTGCATACTCATCAACGAAGAAGCCTCCCCAGGAAGAACAATCTCAACACCAGACTCGCAAAAATCCTGCTGCAATCTCCACTGCGATGTCAACAGCATCACCGCTGGAAGCCTACTCAGCGCATCCAGAACCACATTCACCTTGCCAGGGTGATACTGCAAATCAATCTCATAATCCACCATGAGCTCCAACCATCGACGCTGTCGCATGTTGAGCTCCTTCTGAGTAAAGATATACTTCAAGCTTTTGTGATCGGTGAAGATCTTCACTTTCTCACTCAGCAGGAAGTGCCTCCAAATCTTGAGCGCAAACACGACAGCAGCCAACTCCAAATCGTGCGTCGGGTAATTCTTCTCATGAGTCTTGAGCTGACGCGAAGCATACGCCACAACATGCCCGTGCTGATGCAGCACACAACCGAGACCCTTGCCAGAAGCATCGCAAAAGATCTCAAATCCTCCACTGCGATCAGGCATAACAAGAATAGGGGCAGTCGTCAATCTCTCCCTCAGGACGCCAAAAGCATTCTCACAATCACCCGACCAAACAAAAGGCACATCCTTCCGCGTTAATCTGGTCATCGGCTCAGCAATACGAGAAAAGTCCTTAATGAAGCGCCGATAGTAACCAGCAAGCCCAAGGAAACTCCGGATCTCAGACGTTGACTGTGGAACATGCCACTCCCGAATAGCCTTGATCTTCTCGGGATCCACTGAAATACCATCTCCAGTCACCACATGCCCGAGAAAAGCAACTCTGTCCAGCCAAAACTCGCACTTCGAAAACTTAGCATACAACCGATGCTTCCTCAAAATCTCCAATACCGTCCTCAAGTGCGAGGCATGCTCTTCATCCGACTTTGAATAGATCAGAATGTCGTCAATAAAGATAACAACAAACTTATCCAAAAAGTCATAGAAGATCAGATTCATCAGATTCATGAAAACTGCGGGTGCATTGGTTACACCGAAAGGCATAACCACAAACTCGTAGTGTCCATACTTCGTCCTGAACGCTGTCTTCGGAACATCTTCCTTCTTCACCTTCAGCTGATGATAACCACTCCTCAGATCCAACTTCGAAAACACACTCGAACCTCCAAGCTGATCAAAAATATCGTCGATACGAGACAACGGGTATTTATTCTTGATGGTCACCGCATTCAGCTCCCGATAGTCCACGCACATGCGACGCGAACCATCCTTCTTCTTCACCAGCAGCACCGGTGCTCCCCACGAAGACACACTAGGATTGATATAACCCTTCTGCAAAAGCTCATCCAGCTGCTTCCGCAATTCCTCCAACTCAGCGGGTGCCATACGATATGGCGCCTTCGAAATCGGCTGCGCTCCCGGAATAAGATCAATCGAAAATTCGAGAGCTCGATCAGGTGGCAATCCAGACATCTCCTCGGGGAAGACGTCATCGAAGTCCCGCACTACAGCATGCCTCTCCAGCTCCATCTGCATAGCCACAAACTCCACCGGCCTGGCCCGAAACCTGACCGGACCAAGCGAACTGCTACCCCGGCTGAACTCAAATACTGGATGTCCGGGAATCTCGAACACCACCTTCTTCCTCCGACAGTCGATCGTAGCATAGAAGCTCGCAAGCCAATCCATCCCAAGGACAGCATCGTAATTGATGATGTCGTGGACAATGAAATCAGCGTAAAGCTCATGTCCACAAACCACCAACGGGTAAGAATTGCAACCACGATGCACCGAGACCACGCCATTCCCTGTGACGATATTCCAACTCTTGGAAAGAGGGGACGTCGACAAGGAATGCTTCTCCACGAAGCGCAGCGCCAAAGTGCACATCGATGCACCTGAGTCAAAGAGGACTCGTGCAGGAAATATGCACACCAAAATCACACCTACAAACAGTCTAACAATCAAGCCATAGTCTAGCAAACAATCATGTGCAAGCAACCAAACAAAATCTAACAATCAAAACTAGCTAGGAAAGTAACAGCTAGAAGGAGAGTTACATGCGATAACCTCATCCACAGCCTCACTCTCCACAGCGGTCATCAGAAAAGCATGCCTCCTCGGCGGAAAAGCCTGCTGAAAGGCCTGTCTCTGTGGAACAAGAGCTGCTCCACGTCCAGCGGGAACAGACGCTCTCTGCTACAACGGCCGTGCTGCAACAGGTGCTCTCCAAGGCTGCTTGATACTCGGACAATCCTTCAGAGAATGTGAAGCATCACCACAGCCCAAACAATGACCCAAGAGCCTCCGGCACTGGTCCTTCACATGACCCGGCTTGCCACAATGATTGCAAGTCTTCAGAACAGGCCCACCTGGCCTCTTGAACTGCACCGGATGATTAGGCTTGAAACCAGGCCTAACCACCGCCCTGGCCTGCTCCATAGGCCTCTTCCCAGCACCAGAAACATGTCCTCTCCTCTGGTTCAGGTTCAGCTCCTGCCTCCTCGCAGCTACCAGAACCTTCTGATAAGAGTCCAGATCAGAGGAAGACACGAAACTCTGAAGCTCCAAAGCAAGTCCATGCAGGAACCTCTGAGCCCTCTCATCAGCATCCTGCACCATCTTCGGCGTGAACCGACTCAGCCTATTGAACTCTTGGTGGTACTGGTCCACCGACGAGCTCCCTTGCTTCAGCTCAATAAAACGCTGCAGCATCTCCTTCCTAGCAGCCTTCGGAAAGAACTCCTCATCAAACCTGGACTTAAAGGTAGCCCAAGCTATCGGCTCCACCAGCATCTTCTCTTCCGCATCCCACCAGTTCCGAGCATTATCCTTGAGCTGCCTCTTCGCCAGATCAACCCATCCAGCCGGGCTGATCTTCACCATCTTCAAATTATCCTCAATGTTCCGAATCCACTCATCGGCAGCTAGATGACCCTCAGACCCATCAAAATAAGCGAGACCCAGCTCCCGAAATTGCTTCGCTCCCGGCTCGGAGCGAGGGGCATCCTGGATTGCCCGACCAGCTCGAACAACCGGAGCATTCTGGACTTGCAGGAGCACGCCCTGCTGCACCTGCATCATTTGAAGCATCATCCGCATCATCTCCCCATTGGTGGGCTCCCGCTCAGGCTCCTCGTCATGAAGGGGTGCCAACCACCACAACGGGTAAATCGCCTTCCTGCCATCTAATGACACAAAACGAAACAGATTAGACTCATAGCTTATGACTCGGATGTCGAACTTAGTTTATTGGACATTCTAATATTATTATCGTTATTCCGACAATTCACAGTTACAGAGTGACCTGCATGGGCCACCAACAAAACCTGTCACGCCCCGCTTCCCTAAAATGGAGGCAATACGTGAGAAGGTCCGCACAGACGTGGAGCTGTGAAGCCTCACACCTGATAAGCGTCAATCTGTTAAATGCAGGTCACTGTAACCACGAACAGAACAAAGATAATAACACAAGAGAGACAGAAATAAAATCTCAAATCTCAGAATTTTCCAACATTAAAACTAAGTTCAACATTCAGAAAAGCCCCCAGGCTAAAAGAAAGAGTCCAAAGGCCCAAAACATGGCCAACCAAATACAACATAACAAAGTATTGGTGCTGCGCACCGACAACTACATAAGTCTAAAATAAATGGAAAGCTCAACGAAGACACTAAGACTGGTCCCCGGTGTCCACGTACTCCTCCTCAGCAAACGCGGGTTCTGACTCGACGTCAGCAAACACCACGTCCTCACCAACGAATTCTGGCTCAGGATCTAACATGTGTCACCCAAAAGAGAGAGGGGCACATGTCAGCAAGTCTAAAAGACTTGGGCAATGAAACTGAAAGTAAACTAACAACCTAACAGTTCAAGTAGGATGCAATGACATGACATGTAAGTATGATGCAACAGTTAAAAAGGACAAGAAGGGACAAGCACACACGATGTAGCAAAAGCTACCAAATCACTAATTCACGAGTCACTTATCACGATTTTCACTTTGTGCTCGGAGTTTCCGTCTTTTGGCTAGAGTGGCTGATCGGGCCAACTCCTAAGCTCAAGCGACCGTTTAACCCTACCCCTCCATGTGTATCGAGCGTTGGGATTAGCAACACACTGTGCTTGCTTCTGGATCACGAGCCAGGAAGTGTATTTGGCATAGGGGTGCACCTAGCCTCAAGTCACGATGCAGTAGTCAAAATCCTACTCGCCGCAACTTACATTTTAAAGTAGCGTGTGCTACACAAACACGATGAACAAGCAAGTATGCAATGACATGAACAGATATTCGCGTACCGTTAATTGAAAATAAACATGACATGCAAGCATGATGAAGGTGACGGATCTAGCTTCGTTGTCAAGCTAGATCAAGGGCATCTAGGCAGCTATCCTTTCACTGCCTAGTCTCTTTTACGCTAAAACAATGAAATGGCCTAGAACATGGCCTAAAACCCCTAAGTGGCAAGTTTCACTTGCCTAGCACCGAGGATGAAGATCACGAAGGTTCGTCTCACAATCGCTAGAAGTCGCTGTTATGGGGAAACAACCATCAAAACAACATCCATTTTCATTAGGGTTTTACAAAAACACAAATGGGTTAAGAGAACATTATAGGATCGAGTTATTACCGAATCGTTAGCGGAAGAACGATGCCGAGCAAGCACGGCGACGGAAGAACGATCCGGGAACTAGGGTTCAGATCTGGAAATGTGGAGAAAATATGGAGAAATGAAGTTTTGGGGAGTTTTGGGGGTTTTCCGGCGGCCTAGAGGAGATGGCCGGCCTAAATGGAGAGGGAGAGTGGCTCTTGATGAAGGAGGAAGGCTAGGGGAAGATGGATGATGATTTGGGGAAGAAGGAGGCTCAGGAGAAATGAAGGAAGAAAGAAAAACGATTGGGGGGTTTAAATAGGAAAAGTCGGCGGCTGGGCAAACCCTAGGTTTACGACAGCGATTAGTCGGTCAAAGAAGGGTTGTTAACCGACTAATTTAACAACTAATCGGTCGGTCGACCAACTATGACCGACTAAAATCAAGCATAAAAAAAGAGAATAAATCTGGGTAGTGAGTTAGTCGGTCTGTGAAGGCCCGTCGACCGACTAGTTTGCAACCTAGTCGGTAGGTGAGTGTTCATAAACCGACTA
This sequence comes from Scilla litardierei, assembly GCA_030789695.1. NCBI lineage: Eukaryota > Viridiplantae > Streptophyta > Magnoliopsida > Asparagales > Asparagaceae > Scilla > Scilla litardierei. The sequence goes on along the minus strand of CM061137.1, from coordinate 7,100,517 downwards.
ACGATAAACAGTAACTCAGGTAAAATTAATCAAAGGAACTAGTCGGTCTGAGAGCAAGTTCTGACCGACTAGTTTCACATCTAGTCGGTCGGTGGTTGTTCTTAGACCGACTAAGAGTAAACAGTAACTCCTGTACAATTGATTCAATGAACTAGTCGGTTCCAGTAGAGTTCCTGACCGACTAGATCTCAATCTAGTCGGTTGGTCCCCCTTCTTGAACCAACTAAAGTGCACTAAAAGTGCCGAATCGAAGCGCGAAGCTTCGGGAAGATTCCTACGGCTTCTAAGATCAACCTATCTTTAAGATATGAGCGATTTGAAGTTCGTCATGAGTGACTTACTCCAAGATCAACGATTCTAAGGAAGAAGCTAGGAAATCACGACGAAACGATCGAAAACGAAAGCTACGGAGACGAAAACCACACATAAGGAGAACATCCACCAAAACATATATATATATATAATGTAGATAATCCCAGGGGCGGAACTACATGGCGTTTGCCCTGGGCAGCTGCCCAGGGCAAGATATACTATAAAATAGTAGTATATAGCAAATCATTACAATGGCCATGTGGCTCAGATGGTGGAGCATGTGCTTTTCATAGCTTTGGTGCGGGATCAATTCCCAGCAACCTAACTAATATGTTTTTTTTGAGAATTTTGAGTTTATTTTGAGTATTCATTCCGCTTTACTTTTATATTCATAGTTATTAATGAATCATGTTATTCCAATAACAATGTGCGGATTACAAAATGCTAAAACAACTATTCTAAACTTGTTTTATTTTTAGTTAAAACACATTAATGCAGTCCTACTTTTTATAGGTGCTATTAAGAAATCATTTTTGTGGACAATGTTGGAATCGTTTAAACTTTTGATGGCAAGAATGCCTAGATAAAAACAGCCCCAAAATCCCTTTGAAAAGCTAAGACATCAATAAAAGATAAGACATGTGATAAAATGAAGATGGCTTTGACATCGCTGACGGATTTTTACTAGACACAAAGGTTCCTTTGATTTGGCAAAAAAGTTATGTCAAGAATGTTACGACTAGTTTAATTGATGTACAATGAGTCTTTTGGATTCTTGATGAGACGAAATGTTGAATTTTTTTTGAGAAGAAAGGATTTTGTTTTTTTGTTTGAAAATTGGTTTGGAAAGTTGGTTTTGAAACAAAAAATTATGTGGCTATAACATTTTTTGTTTGAATAGTTGCTAGAAGTCGGTTATAAAAACAAAAAAGAAAATGAGACTGTGTTTTACTGAATGGACTTAAAAATGGAATTAAATAAACTTCTTTTTGTTTTGTAGCAACGCCCGTTCCAAGCGGATCCTACCCACAACCCATAAAAAACTGATGCATTCTGGACCACATCACAATTTCTCTTCCCCGTAATTGTGAGCAACCAAACCCACCATATTTTAGCTCGTTTGGACATTTGCTAGCTGAATAAAGACTAATTAATGTGCTGATATTGATGATTACAATCATTTCATGGATAGCAATTGGTTATTTCTGCCCAGGGTAAAAAAAAATCCTGGTTACGCCACTGGATAATCCAAATGCATGAAAACCAGTCGTTACAGAATCAATACTCAACAATTATATCTTGGTGGACGTGCTACCTGTTAGTGGTTATGCCCTAGGCCAAATATTTGGACCTTTATGTTATGTCATTTTTTCATTTACAAAATGTTTTTTAATGTTATTGTTATATTGCTTGCATATTTCATTATAATAATGTTTAAATAGCTATTTTATGTTATTTTAAGCATTCCTAGTCATTCGTCGTTAACGGTATAATGATGAATTAAGACTAGTATGAATTTGGTTGATAATTATGAGATAATTATTGTATGGTGATACAAATCAACCTAATAGGTACTTGTTGAAGAACAATGTACTGGATAGACTCGCTATGAGATCATTATATGGATCAGTGCCATAAGTGATCTCATAATAATTATGTCATAGAATTCCTAGACATGAGATCATCACAGTTTCCTACATAGGGAATATGTTTTGACATAACCAAACGTTGTCTTTAATCAGATAACCATAAAGGTTATGATTGAACATGATGTAAATTATGCAGAGGAAAGTGAATGAACACGATGGAATTTGTCCATCTCTTATGAGAGAGATATATAATGGGCCCCTCGATAAGTATGACTGAGAAATGCATGTCCACGCTCAAATGAATGTCATTTGATTTTATCAGTTTACTTAGTAATCGAGAAATTAAATGTTTGAACAATATAAGTATGACACCGTCCATGACTTATGTTCAAATAAGATATCGTGTGACAAAAGGATTGTGACATGTTCTTTAATTAGATTAATATCAGACTAACGATATTCATATTAATTGGGTAGTCATAATGGCTTGCTAGAGACCAATTATACCTCAGTTAGTTCGGTTACTTATGCCATTCCTACGTATGCTATGCTCACAAACCGTTTCCCAAAGCATACTATAAATGAGATACATAAGATGAATAAGGCTTTCATTTGGGGTGGACAAGAAGGGAGAAAGAAACGTCATCTTGTTAATTGGAATGATGTGTGCAAACCAAATAAAGTGGAAGGTCTTGGACTTCAGTCCATGAAGTTGCATAATAATGTAATGTTGCTGATGTTGGCCTGGATGTTTTTGACAGAATCGCATGCTCTTTGGGCAAGGTTTTTGAAATCGAAGTATAAGCTCCCTAAAGACTTGGTTGATACGTTTCAGGTTTGGAATCCATCCATTCTTCTTGGTCATATTGCTGGAAAAGTTTGGTTCACCGATTGAAGTGTTTAAAAGATGGACTGGTGAAGAGGGTTTGAGATGGGCTACGTACTTACTTTTGGCAGGATAATTGACTGGGCCAACCACTATTGTCTGTAACTTACCATCTACATGGGGAGGATTGTTCTCAGATTCTTGTCATTGCCTTTATTGTAAATGGTTCATGGGATATGTGAAAATTGTTACAATCTGTTCCAGATACTGTGATGGAACAGATTATGGCTTACACACTTCCCAAAGTTTCAGCACAATAGGACAACTATATATGGAATCTAACACCGAATGCAATTTTTCTACTCAATCAACTTATCTGCAGTTGCTGGAGACCCGTTCTAATGGCTTGGAAGTTTAGGTTGCATGGTTAAGGAATTTGCCTTTGCCTGCCATATAGAAATATTTTTATGTCTTGTCATCAAGGAAAGAATTGTCAAGAATGCTTTGCGATTTCAGAGAGGTATCTCAGATTCTGATTTATGCTCTTTATGTGTAGCTGAGTCTGAAACTACGATCCATGTTCTCAGAGATTGCATCGAAGCAAGGAGAGTTTGGGATGTCTTCTTCCTTAGAACGACCTTCCCGAGTTTCTATCATTTTTCTTTGGCGGAGTAGACAAAGAACTTCTTGGACATTGGGACCGGTTAAGGCCAAAATTGACCGAGACAGTTGTCAGGCCGATGTAGGTCCCTCGGGCTGAGTTGGAGCATTGTCAACGAGTGAAGTGGGACCACAGGTTGGAAGAACCTGGGTCAAGTAATGGATGTGGATGATGATGCGGTGCTCGATCGACCTTCGGGCAGCTGATGCGTCGATCGATCAAGACTATGAAGCACGGTAATGACCTTCGACATTGGATAGTGACTCGTCGATCTGCACCACAATGACACGTTAGGGGTGTCGGATCTGGGTTCTGACCCAAATCCCCTTCGATGATTAAGTTAGAATGAGAACTTGATGAAGAGAGGGAGCTCGGTGCAGCTGAGATCGACCCACAGAGGTTCGTCTCAGATCTGGCGGCGCAAGATCTAAAGTGTAAGAAATATCAGTTGAGAAAAGTAGAGTTCTATGTCTTAGACCTCGTACCTTGGAATTGGAAACCCCCTTTACCTTTGTCCTTTCGTCCATTTATAGGTTGTTCCTCTTTGATTGTATGTAACTGTCCCTCATTAATTCGGGCACGATCTCCTCCGGGATTCGAGATAACAGCTGCACATTTACTCGGTCCCATTAACCTCCCCCCCGAATATTAGCGCAAGCCTAAAGGTCGAACGAGCCGTTCGTCTGACTCGGTAATACTCCGCCTTGAGCGACGAGTTTCGGATCGTGGGTGTCAAATGGGTCGAGTACGCAGATACTCTTATAGGGTACGTACCCGTGCACTAACAGGACCCATCCACCCTATTAGGTTGTCTTGTTTGTTACATGTTTGTGGAAGATTTGTGGTGCCTATTGTCGCAGGATCTTTTTGATCGGGACACGGATGCCGAGGATACTCTTATATTCAGGCAGATCGCCCAGGGTGCAACAGAGGTATCTCGTCTTTATTGCAAGCCCCATCCAGCCTCTCCTGCTACTTCACTTATTCGGTGGGTTCCCCATGGCTCAAGAATGGTCAAGCTAGGGGCTAGCAAAAGGAATCCGTGCCTCGCAAGTGCACGTGGCATTTTTCGGGATGAAAGGGGTTCGTGATTACTTGGTTTCTCCGTCTATATTGGATGTGGAATAATTTGAGTGCAGAGTTCCATGCTACATGCTTTGGGTTGCAGGTGGTGTGGCAGAAGGAGTTCATGGAGATTATGTGTGAATCAGATTCAAAGGTTGCTCTGTTGCTTCTTACTTCAACGAAAGTCCAACTGATTCTGGATTTTCGGCAGTTGGCTACGAAATTTCGTATATGCACCTTCTAACATGTTTTCCGAGAGGCGAATTTTTGTGCTGATTCGTTTGCAAACTTGTGATGTCATTTGGATGAGGATTTACGGATTTGGGATCGCCCGCCTGCTACTTTATCTCATCTACTTATCATGGATGTGAAGGGATTTGGATATCCTAAGGGGTTCATCCTCTAATTTGTTGTAACTTTCTTTCCGATGAATCAAAAAAATAAAAAAAAATAAAAAAATTGCACCACGTGCATTATCAAAAAATTTGCGAGCAACTAACATAAAAATAAGGGAAGCATGTGCTACGCCAAACTCGGCCCATTACAAAATGCTGCTGTTATTATTGGACCCGTGAACGGCCCATCACGCCATAGATGGTCAGGCCTGGAAGCGACCCACCTGCCCGAGAATCTCGGTCAGGGCTGCCCGCTCATGCATCCCGAAGCTCGTGATCCCCGCGGCCCACACATGCATCATAAAACCAACGGCAAGATTTTGATCGAACGGATCAAATCTCATCCAGGTCATCCCTTACCTGCAACTCGTCATTCCCTTGCGCCCTTTGCCCTTTCCCCCATAATTTCTTCCCTATAAAATCAAACAACAGAACCAATTATTTCTCTTTTCCCCCTTTTTAAAATTTCCTTTTTAATTTAATTTCTCTTTCTATTAAATTTTTTTCTGTCTTCATCGTGACGCAAATCTTCAATCGGTTAGCAATGGCGTGTAGTCAGTGAGAAGGTCTCGGTCAGTTTTTGGCAATTCAGGCTTCGGGTTAGGGTTTTGTTGTTGGATTTCTGTTCCTTCTCTTTCCTGTGAGATTTTCCAAATAATTTTCCTGGAGGCCTGATTGGGGGAAAAATTGGAGAGTCCGCGGAGGGTAACGAGTTGAGATTTGCATTGTGCCAAGATCTATTCGGGGGCTGAGCAGATTTGGGGCTTTGCTTCTTTTTGATTTCAATTGGAACAGCGAGATTCTGCGGCAAAGGTTTGGGTTTTAAAGGGTCGACGATTCCTGAAATTAGATGCCAATTGGTGCTTCTCTCATTGTTTACAATTGGAATGAGTGATCAGTGAGGGGGTCCTCTGGTTGAAGAGGATCCCGTTGCCAGGAAAATCTTCAATTAGGGTTTTATCTTTGGCTGTAATGGGACTGGCTAGCTTTTCTCATCCATGAGGTATTATGTGGAATTGAATAATTGGGGTAGAAAGTGGCTGTTTGAGCTCAAGGATCAAAGAATAATTGAAAAGGTATCGTTCTGAAGAATTTGAAGCAAATGTTTTTTTCGGGGTCGGATTCTTCACAGGATACGAGTGGGGCTGTGCTAATTCCAACACGGTTTGTGTGGCCTTATGGCGGACGAAGGGTCTTCGTCTCTGGCACGTTTACAAGGTTGGTCCTTTAATTTCCGTAGCAAGTTTTTGGTGTGTTAATGGCTTATATCTATAGTGTGTAAGTAATTAATATTGTGATCGCTGGTTGTCGGCTACAATACATTTTCCAGATGATTTTGATATCACCAGTAAGAAGAGAGTTTTCATGCTTAAATCTAAGTAGTTCGAATGGCCTAATGTTTGTGTACATTGATTGTATGGTCGTTGTATTTTTCGGTCTACAGCTATTTTTATGCATGCCTTAATCATATATAGAGAATACACTGTCTTGCTGTCCAGGTAATATTTATTTTGTAGTAGTTTTGTCCTTGCTGCGCGCTACTCCCAAAGTTTCTGCCATTTGCTTCCCCTAGGGTATTGTTTTCTTGTTAGCATTTGTTTTTAGTATAAAAAATAAGCCCATTTCTAAACTGTAAAGGACAGCCTTGCCAACTTGAGTTTATTACACATTTGGCCAGCCAAGAATGGGATATGTATGGTTATACAATCGATAAGGCAACGGCTGGTTTCATGATTCATAAGAGCATGTATATTTTTGGGGTGCAACCACTGTGTAGGAACCATGATTTGAGGACTTGGTTTCGATTTTGGATCTTTTTTGGATTCAAGGTTTCAGCAGTTCTCTTTAGTTTTGAAGGCTTCGGCTTGTTTCAATCGTGGTGTGTAATAACATATGGTTTAGGTTTCAATAACTACTAGACATGTTGCCATCTTTAGTTGTTTGTAATATATGTAGTGCCTAAGGAGATATGATATTTATATGTACGCACCATGGATGTTAATTAAGAATAGTACTCAAGTAACTCAACCAATCAGTTCTAATCCTAATCAAGACCAAATGAAACTTGTAAATTCTAAATTAAATTGAGACCGTAACCAAAGCTCTAGTAAGAATACATCAAATTACGATAGGTTAAGATTTATGGATTTCTATATCAAAAGATTGGAGGGAATTTATTTCATTAATCACCAAGGACATACGATTTTTGCTTGTTGACACATTTAATCAGAAAATGACCGAAATTGGTTGGTACTAATTACGTTTCATCCAAAAAATCCAGCGAAACTGAAACTATATTCCAGTTTTAAATTGGGACAAAATTGTCAAAACCAAAATGAACAGGCTACCAAGACAATATGAGTGAAACCTTATTTCATTAGTTTTGATGGCTTCAATAGTATAAATTTGTAAAACATATAGAACCAAAATAGTTAAAAATTTTTATTACTATGATTTTTATCAGGTAATTATGAGCATAAACTGGTAGTCTATTTATGCCAGACATGCTTGTGAGAAGGGGAGACGCAAGGCACATATCCTTTTGCCTGCCGATTTGACTAGTAATGGAGGCCTCACTGTTTCCATCTCACAAACTCATGTTTGCTTAGTGAGCTGTCAGCTCATATCCAATGGTCTCTTCATATTTTACTAAATCATCATGTTTTAATATTAGTATGCAAGAAAAGCATATTCAAAACTAATGAAGCTATTAAGTTTAATCTTTCCTTCATGCAGTGTGATGTTTAATTCTTCACTATCTTCATAGAGCATGATTCGTGAAAGAGATTGCATTTGGCTCCTTCTTTAAGTTGTCTTAAATAGAGTAGCGATACTTGGTTCCACTGTCAATTTATTAGAGCTCATGGTTTGCTCACCCGGAGCCATTGGATTAATATGTGGCTGGGGGATTTGTGTTGATTCATTTTAAAATTTTTTCTAACCAATCAGAGCTCATGGTTTGCTCACCCGGAGTCTGAAAATCATTACTTTCTTAGATATGAAGCTAACTGAAATATGTCTCCTAAATGATTTTTTCAGAGGGACATACATATCCAGACTTATCCCAGCCATGTGTCTTATTCCATTCCGCACTATAGGATAAATTAATCCACCTACTACTTAATAAGTTAGATACACAGTTTAAACATCAAAAACACAGGCAGCTACATATCTGTTTACAGACAAGAAAAAATTCTTTCAATATGACTTACAAAAAATTAATGGTCCTAAACTTAGCTTATACTGTTTTTTTCCAATCTAAAGTAGCCGATACAAGGTTCAATGATTTTTTTCATAACAAAGTCCTCACAAATTGAGTTTTTTTTCAAAGTGGCAATACAAATCATTCGTATTGAACTTTTGAATGAATCATTCATTCTGTGTTGCAAATGGTAGCAATAAAAACACAGTGATTGGAATTACATATGATACATGTATTAATCTTCATAGACATAACATTATATTGGATATTACATATAATATCAAAAGATCTTCGCAACCTTTATCTCATATACCATCAATCTATTCATCTAGACTCATAATCATGAACCTTTTTTGTTTTCTTATTTTTTGAGGGTGGGGTATGGAGGAGGGAGTGTTGGGTGGGAATAAAGATTTGCTTCTGCGAAGGATGTGGGATAAACACTGTTCTAAATATTAGATATTGCCATATTGGTCACATATCGGTTTGAAAAAAAATATGATATCGGATATCAGAGATATATTGGGGATATTGATCAAATTTCGGAGTGTATCCGATGCTTAAAAATAAATATCATATGCTTATACATGTATATAAATCAAGGTTTGAGGTCTCAGATTCGGTCTTGGTATCGCTCTCCCGAAAATTTAGGTTTCAGTATCGGTATCGACTGTTTCGACGGGTTCAGAAGTGAGTTTCGGTTTGTCTGTATCGGCAGTTTCAAAAATTATAAGTTACATGTAACTAACAATATTAGTTAATATTTGTTACTAATAAGATAATGTCAAACTAATAAAGTTAATTTGTAATTTATAACATAATTATGAACAATATTAGTTAAAAATATGCTATTCACGGTAACCATTTAGCTAAAAACACTCGCTCGTTAGTTACAATATAGCAAACTTGTAAATAATGCGTAATATGTTTAGACAAATGTAGGGTGTAAAAAGCGTGTCAATGTCTCATTTTTGGGGTTTTTGAGAATTTTTATTTAATTACACATTCTTGTTTCTCTGTCTTCGACCGATAGTGAACGGTATCGATCAGTATCAGCTGGTATCGGCCGGTATTGACCGAAACTGTCCGATACGTTCACTATCGGCCGATACCGAAACTGACCCCTAATTTCGGTCTCGTTACCCACCGAACTGAAACGATACGTCCAATACCCAAGGGTATTGGCTGAAACCTCAAATCTTGATATAAATAGATATAAAATGTGCAAACTCTCATAAAAGTGTATTTAGGGTATACTTAGCTCAATATACTGCATTGAAATTTCCACCAAATCATTTAAAAAATCGAAAAGAAGTGAAACCATAAGGCCTGTTAGAGGAGTATTTGGACATTGTTCTCGTTAAGAACTCGGTGTCGGTGACATAAACATGACTGATTAGGAAGACTTACTTTGTTTTGCTGACAACCACCACCCTTGATTCGAGATCGAGATGAGTAAGATTAAGTCTCAGCTGTTGAGATTATAGAAGATAACATGAGAAGAAAGAAAGAAGATCAACCAGTGATGGAGTTGATTTTTTTTTGAGAAAAACATGGTTACATATCGGGTCAACCAACCGCTCCCTTTTATAAGTATTATTAAACTCAAAAAAAAATTCAAAACTAAAAAATATTTAAATCGACCGATATTTCAAACCGAAATATTGGCCGAAATAGCGGACTGATTCCAAAATTATAGACGATACTAGTTGAAAATTGAAAACCAATATAAAAATATATATATCGTATTGGTCCCTTGTTTTTTCGATATTAGACCAATATTACGGATATCGGACCGATATTTGACATACGGATAGTCTGCATTAGGAAAAAAAAGCTTAATCTACCTTGTCAGTGGCGTAACCAGGATTATTTTTTGCCATGGGTGAAAATAAAGATGATACATAGAGTAATATTTTAAAATACTATTGTCTTTCTACCACGGGCTTTATGTCAAACATATATCACCATGTTGCAATTTCAATAATGAATATTGATGAAAGTTAATCACATTTAAGAATATGTTTTTAGGTAATTATGTAACTAATTAAAAAATAAGCTTACTTTTTTTGGGTGTTGCTTTGGAAATTATTTTTCCAAGGAAATAATTAGCATATTCATGATGCCAAAGTACAAATGATAATATTAACCAATGGTAATATTAAAAAACTAAGATGAAAAAGTCGTTCCTAACAAATGTTCAACTAGAATTAAAATATAAACAAAGACATGACATCTTTCTTAAAAATCAAAAAATATATATCGAAAAACATTAATTCTAATAAATACAAAATTCAATGCAAAACCTAGTTTTGCTGCTAAAAAATTAAAATACTAAATTTACACTGAATGGTAACGCAGCCAAACCAAAATCTTAAAGTAATTAGAGTTAAATGCGGGACCGAAAAAAGTCAAGAAAGACAATTCTTGAAAAATCAATGATTTAGCCAAAAAAATACTACCGAAAAGGGAAAAAACCCAATTCAAGTAAATCAAAATAAACATAGATTGAAGCATATGCAGTTATGTATGTCATCAATTAGATATAGACCTATCAGGTAGAAACCCGGAATATATTATCAAAATTAAAACAAATTACCATATCAAACCCCATCTAGAACTATCGGTGAAAATTTGAAAAAAAAAGAATAAAACAAAAAACCCTAAACAATTTAGATGCCTTGAAATCGCATAGCAACTCCATTAATGGAAGAATAAATGGTACGTGTACTGAGCAATTAAGTCAGTTTGCATAGCAACTCCCTTTTAGAATTTTTATGATAAAAAGAAAATTTTAATAAATGGGATGTGTGCTGAGAAATTATGTATGTTTGCATAGCAACACCCTTTAAAAATTTTATGACCAAAAGAAAATTTTAGTAAATGGCATGTGTACTGAGCAATTAGGTCTGGTTGCATGGCAACTACCTTCAAAAATTTTATGCCCAAAAGAGGGTTTTAGTAAAAGGTATGTGTACTGAGCAATTAGGTTGCATAGCAACTCCAAAATTAATAAAATTAAAATGGAGTGGTATGGAACAAACAGGTTTCGAACCTGAAACCATCAGGCTACCACACTTGCGCTTTATCCAAGTGAGAAAATAAGACACGATGTTGCTATGCATAAATAGGTTTTATTTGTTCTTGCCCTGGGCAGCTGCACAGGGCAGAACCATCGTGGTTACGCCCCTGTACCTTGTGCCGACTCGTTGTTACACTTGTCTGGGCTTCTCTCTTGCTTACGGTTTCCTTGGTGAAAGTTTGACAAAAACCTGTAAAGGATTGACAATAGGTTGGTTGATAATCAGTGTCTGCATTTAATCAAATCCCTTTAGGTTGGTTGATAATCAGTCTCTCTGTATTTAATCAAATTCCCTTTGGTGGGCATGACGTCAACTCATGCTCCATGACCAAACTTTTTTTGATTGGAAAGTCTCTTATATGTGATCTATTACTCACATGTGGGCTCACAAACTGCCATGATAACAACAATAGCTTAGCTGATGTCCATTCGAGATTAGATGCTGTCGTTGATATTTGATCAATTACAAGTTAGTAGTTGCTAGGTCATGGATTCTAATCCAATTTATGACACAAAAAATTGGTCAAGACTTCCTGTTCGATCCTCTTATTTTAGCTCCAGCCATCCTGTTGAATCAATCATGTTCAACTACTTAACTCATACGGAATCTCAGGAGTTTTTTGCACAGGAATGCCTCAAAGAAATATGTTTACATGTTTTTGTTTGCTGTGGATCAAGCTTGTTCAGTTATATTCTCTACCATCGTCCTTATATGTGACTTATGTTTTGCATATGCATGATGCAAATTAAATTTTCCGGTGATACATCAACATTGAAATACTTTCTTTAGGTGGTCTGAACCTGTACCGATGTCTCCTGTGGAGGGTTGCCCGAACGTTTTTCAGGCTATATGTGGCGTAACTCCTGGTTTTCATCAGGTAGGACTATGGTTCTTGTTCTTCTTGCTTGCTCCTTGACGTTATTCATGTCAAATACTTCTTTCTTTTGCTTCTGTTCTCACAAATGTATGAAAAATGTTTCCAAAAAAGGGCTATATGACCCATATAACTTTTCAAAAAGGCACACAGGTCATGTGAAAGTTAATATTTTGAATTTCTTTGCCATTTTGCCATTTGATGCAGTACAAGTTCTATGTTGATGGCGAGTGGAGGCATGATGAGCACCAACCTCACGTGACAGGGAATTATGGAATAGTAAACACTTTGCTCTTAACCAGGGAACCCAATCATGTTCCACCGATTTTGAGCCCTGGAACTCCTGGAAGTAGAATGAATATGGATGTAGATAATGAAGCGTTTCGGCGTGTGGTAAGGCATCCTTAATTTGAAACTTCTTCGCCCAATTCCATATGCATATCTGCATTATAAACTAATATGTCTATTAATTTACGATGCATGCCCATGTGCTTCATATATCTGCAAAACTGGAATGTTATTTGTTTGTTATTTGTTTTTGGCTACTTCTGAAACGTGGGTCTCTTTATGTAGTTTTTTTATTAACATGCAACTACAGTCGGACATGAAGGCTAAGGTCTGGAGATGATATTTTGGGTAGAAAACTACATGCCTGAGTAACATTGGTTTTAAATCATTTTAAAATAAGAAAACACATGGCTGAAACTCAGCAACAGTCCCTTGTATTAAACTATGAATCAACCTAATGAGGTCAATACATGACATGATCACATTAGGTCTGACCCACATAAATCTCGTTAAGATATAATTAGGGATGTAGCACACATATTTGCTCTCTCTCTCTCTCTCTCTCTCTCTCTCTCTCTCTCTCACTCACTAGAAGCACCACAAAATAGAGACAACCCACCACAGAAAGTTCAAAACCTAAGATATCTGCCCCCACAGTCACTTAATCATAGCATCTTAAGTTCTGCTATACCAAATTCTCACAGTCCCTTTCTATCCATGTCAAATGGAGGGGAAATGAAGGGGAGCGGGGTGGTGGGTAAAGTAACAATATATATCGTGGTAAAACACATACCTTAAATCTGAATTATGTTTCAGGCAAGAGTAAACATGATAAACATGTGAATTCTGCTGGATATAAACGTACAGATCACATGTCAAACTCAGGCCTATAAAATCCACATAATTTCTGAATAATCGTAACCAAAAGAACTTAAACTTACGAACCTTGCGTTTAACCAATTGATTTGATAAAAATACATTATCGACCTAACAAAGACAAGCACAGAAAATGCTTTACAGCTTAAGGAACTATTTCACACCATTAGCTTGATGGTACTTCAAATCTATCACATGCACTGCTACTCCAACCTCTTCGACCCAAAGTGATGCAAGAATTTCGTCACATAATCATAGATACACCTTTGCAGAACTGTGCGATTGCATTCACCACCTGAGATGCTTTCAAACAAAATGTGACAGCCCAGGGAGCAGCAGGACTCTAAAGATGGTGGCAACTTTACTACCGGTTGTCAGCCTGACAATGCCATCAACCATCTTTCAATTAGTGCCTTATTTGTGACTGTGGAAACGGTAGGGAAGGGGTTTGCCATAATCCTAAATACTAATTTGTGTCGTTTCAGGCCTTCTCAACTGGTGATGTCAGGTTGTAAAGTGGATTGTATGGCCCTCTTATATTGGCTAGCGACGATTAAATTAATTTGTCTCATCACATTTATTTATAATCTTGTCAACTATTTTTGTTTATTTAGGATCCTATCATAGTTTAAGTTTCTTTTTAATGATCGGGTGGAACTCAACCCTAATCCTCCATGGTTTTGTCCTTTTCACGGGTTAGTAAATTTCTCTTAGCTGCATTGAAATTTTTATAAAGCATTGCTTAGATCATAATATTCTGCAGTGAAAATGTTTTGAATGACATAGATGAACTTCAGAAAGATGTGATTATGAATATGGATTTATATGGTAATCTAGAGGCGAACACGTGGCTATCTGCCGTGGAGTTTTAGTGCCCTGCATATGATTGAGAACTGAAGATGGTACATGGGGTGTGAAATGAATGAATGGTGGGAAGCACCGGAAGGGAGAGTGGGTTTGTTTTATGTCAGGAGCTTGGATAGTATCTTAGAAGCTTTTTGTACACTTGTTATTGAACTTGTTAGGAAAGGACAGGTGCACCTTTTTAGAAAGAAAATCTATTTCTTAGATTTATGGAGAAGAAGAAGATATACAAAAAGCAATTGATTAGTTCATAAGCCGAGGTGTTGAAGCTGTAGCATCTGAGTATATGATTAAGAACTGAAGATGGTACATGATTGTGAAATGAATGACATACGGAGGAGTAATGGGGGTGAGAGGGTGTTTATTTTGTGTTGGGAGATTGGGAAGTATGCATTTTCTACTGGTTTGTGCTTTGCTGAAAAGATGGTGTGCCATGCATTTTTAGTCCCCAAAAAACTGTCACACGACCTGCAACTCGGGATGCGGATGTTTTTCACAAGAAGTGACATGTGTTGCAGTTAACCAGTGAAAACAATCTAGGCCATGAGCAGAGATGCATCAAGGAAATTTTCATTAATACATGCAAATTTACATGATAGGTACATCATACTATGTGTGCTCAAAATACCAAAGATACCTATATAAGACTACACTCAAACTACTCAAACTACTCAAACTCAGAAATAAGAAATATGCAGACTCCAGAGCGAAGTCCGTGTCATCAATGGGGACTCTTCTGTCTTTGTTTCAGCATCTGACAGTGCAACAACAACGCAAAGCCACCAGCAGTCAGTGGTAAATCACAATAATTTTAGAATTTTGGAATTTTAAACAGTTACGAGTAGAACTAAAACTAACTAATAAATGAGAACTAGAAACAAGTAAGCAACATAAGTAAAACTAACTAACAAGCAAGATCATGCATGTAATTGACTTTACAATTTAGAGTGGTATTATTATTCTTCTAGAAGTTATACCAATTTTAGGTCATGAATCATATTGGAGAGTGCAACAAGTAACCAAGAATCCATCTCGTACCACGGAAACGCTCACCCGGGCCAAGCCCGAAATAACATTAGGAGTGGCTGACTCATTGACTTTTGATTCATTTGCTCAACAATAACAACAGGAAGTGACATTGTAACTAGGAGCATGGCTCCGGTCGCTCCAACACTCGCACTAATATAATTTATCACAAAATCCAATGAGTCCGAAAGTAACAAATGCATGTGACATCTTTCAATATCTCAGTGATGTGATACATTTGTTGTTCTAAGTTTGTATTATTTATTTGGTTTACACATGAATTATGAAATAAGTTTACTTAGCATGTTGAAACTAGATAATATGTTGGTGTGCTATGTGATTCAATCTAGTCACATTTTCATGATTTTAACAAGATATTCCATCAAAATAATTTAACAGGACAAGATGTTCCAACACGATGTTCCAACAACATGATATTTTAGTAATGTTTGTTCTTCTTAGCACACCCAACATATTACTACTTCCAACATCATAGAGTAGGATGCACCAGTTGATACAACTATTGAAACATGAAACAAGTAGAATGGAAAATGTGATATATCAATTGTAACAGGCAACCGATAAAATAATAATTGAAGCATGTAACAAATGGCATATGTATGGCATGTAGCAAGTGACATATACTAAGCATGGAACACATGCTAAAAAGTCTAATCTTGAGTGACATATAATATCTAGTAAAGTAGCTAACCTGAATCATATGCAGTAAGCGATGTAGTAATATTAAGCATATGTGAATTGACAATGGGGAGGGACAACTGCGATTTTCGAGAGTTTTCATCATCGATCATCGTACGGGTTAAATTATATGTTTATGGCTTTTATATGATCCTTTGGGCAGTAACCTATGATCCAACAGGCAGTAAAGGGGCCATGCTTAGTCACGAGTCCAAAATCTAAGTCCAAAGGCAATATCGGGACAAAAATCCAACCAACAACCCACGAACAACCACCAGTGCAACACCTACACCAAGCAAACCAACAAGTGCAACACCTACACCAAACCAACCACCAAGCATAACACTTACACTTGCACTTACACCAAGCTAGAACAGAAAACAAAAGCACAAGGAGTCACGACAGAGGGGGCAAAACCCCAAAACCAGTTATGACGGTGGCCTTGGAAAAGAACCTTAAGGCAAGTCACGACAGTGTGCTGGGTGCCCATCGGAGCTTACGACATGGAGTAAAACCCAAGACAGGTCACATCAAAGGGCAAAAGAGCCCAAACACTGCAGGGGGTGATACCATAAAACAATCATGGCCAAGGTATGTCACACATGGGACAGTCACTGTAAGGCATGGGGTAGCATCGAGGTCACCGCCAAGCCCTAGAGACACCCGAGACTTGCTCAGAACCATCATCGTACCATCATCGTACGTAAAATAAAACATTTAAAACCAAAATTTGAGAATTAAAATAATTTACCTAACGTCGAAGATCTATGCTGCCTCGTCGTTGGGTGGCTGCAGCTGCTAGGGTTGATGAGAAAAACTGGACCCAAACCCAAGCTCAAGCAAGAAGGAAAACCGAAAATCATTTGAAAAATATTTTTTCGTTTGAAACCCAAAGCCATAGAACTATGGAGATACTTATAGAGCGAGAGAGGGGGCTTGTGGAGCTCGCGAGGAAGTAAGGAAGCCGTGGGTTTGCCACAAAAGAGAGAATTGCCTTGAGAGAGAGGAAATCGGCACCGGAGTCACTCGAGAGAGAGATGAGATTGACATTAGCGATGCTACGTGTATGAAGCTCATGAATTTAGGGATTGGTGGTTGGGTAAGGTGGAGAGAGAGGGGGTACTTGGGTTGGCTACTGTTGGGTCTTTCTTACTGCCAAAGGAAGAGGAGATTGATGCGATTTGCTAGGGATTTGAAGATAAAAATGGGATTTTTATTGGAATTTCAGATCTCACAATTAAAAAGGAACACTAATACAATAATCTACTCGCTAACTAATAACTAGAAGACGATTCTTAACCTAGGGGAAAAGCCGAAATCCTAATACAATTAATCTAAGGGATAAAATAAAATACTCTCTCAATTTTCGCATAAGAATTAGGGCCGGCTCAACCCCCTTTAAATAGCAAAACACCACTTAAATGTCATTTTACCCAAATGCCCCTCTTCCAATTACCGGCCGCAACACTACTCCGCCCCGAAAAAAACCGCCTTGTCCTCAAGGTGGTGCGTGAAGGGTATGTTCCGCTACTCCACGTGCAGGTGCTCCTGATCATCGTCCACGCCAGCTTCCAACATTATCACACTCTCTTCTCCCTCTTCTTCGTCATTCACTATCAGGATCTGAAGAGTACGATTCCCGCACCGGTGCCCAGGAGTAAACTTCTCGTCGCATTTGAAACACAGGCCCTTGGTCCGTTTGTCTCGAATCTCTGCCTCGGTCATTCTTCGTGTCTGTCCCCCAGGTCGTAGTTCCATCCCATTCTCCTTGGTAACCACTGCGCCGTCAGTGGATGTTGCCCCTCCTGCGGCCCCCTTTTGTCCTCCTCCAGGATCCGGCCCTCGAAAGGTATAGCCTCCCCACGTCCCGCGGGCTCTCCGCTCTGTCTCCTGGTGATCCTCCACCTTCCCGGCCAGCGTCATCATCACGCGCAGACCAACGGGCTCAAACTGTCTCAGCCCCGTCCGCACTGTGGGCTTCAGCCCTTTCATGAAACAGCCCTCCAGAGACTCCTCAGAGACTCCCCGAACTCGGTGGCAGATCGACTCAAACTTCTTGATGTAATCTCCCACGCTCCCCTCCTGCTTCAGCGAGTATAGTCTCTCGAACACGCCGCCAGCCGGACCTCCTCCAAACCGCTCTGTCAAGAGCGTCGTAAACTCAGCCCAGGTCTGAAAAGGCCGTTGCTGATCGGTCCAACGGAACCAGCCCAAAGCCTCTCCCTCCAGACAGACCCCTATCGCCCGTAGCCAATCCTCCCCTGGGACAGCGGACACCTCCAAGTACCTCTCCACCCGGTACATCCAGTCGTCTGGGTCGCCTCCCTCAAAAACAGGCACCTCCAGCTTCCTCAGACGTCTCTCGTCAGCGAATCCACATCTCTCCTGCGGCTGGAATCCTCCCCTGTGCTGGTATCCCTGTCGCCTGTCTGGAACATAAGCCTCAGTCCGATCACGGTAGCCTCCCTCTGCTTCGTGCCCTTGCCAGTCTCCCTGATGATGCCCAAACTCCGCCTGGTGGCCTCCTGGAGGATCCTGGTACGCTCTCCAATCTCCCGTCACTCCCCCAAAGGGTGGGGGCTGAGTCGACGGGCCTCCTGTGATCTGGTGGGGCCCTCCGCCCTGCTGCAATCCTCCGCTGGGTCCCCCAAAAGTCTGAAAACCCCCAAATTGCGCTCCACGAACCTCGGGTGGGGCCCCCGGGGGTCGGGGACCCTGCGAAATCATCTGTCGAACGTCCTGGGGGGCCAGTGGGCCCCCCAAGGGTCGGGCGGGCCTCGGATCCCCCCTCTGGGGGTCGGCCGAGGCCCCCCAGGCCACCGCCTGGGCCGGCCGGCCCTGGAAGTGGGCCGGCGGGCCCCAGGCGGCGGCGGCAGAGTCTGCCGAGGCCGCCAGGGGGGGCGGCAGGTGCGGCCGCCCCTCCCAAGGCCCTGGCGGCCTGCCGCCGCCCCCCAGGGGGTTCGCCGGCCCCCCCAGATGTACCTGGGGGGCCGGCGGCCACCCTGGGGTGTTCCGGTTGGCCGGAACCCCCCCTCCTTGGTTTGTGTCGTCGCGGCGCGGCGGTGCGTGGTCTTCGTGGGTCCCCCACGCGTTGTCTCCTTGGTCAAACCCTCCATCGTCGTCTAGATCCGGTTCATCTTCAAAAAAAATTACCTTTTTACCTTTGTCCTTCGCCAAAGGTGGCTCCTTTTTTGCTTGGATCCGCCTTTGGGATGAGATGAGCGGTCAACGCCGCTATGGCCTCCGTCAATTCCGATAATTTCACCTCCGTCATCTCCTTCATCTCTTTCATCTTGGCCTCCGTCTTCTCTTGATTTTCCTTCATCTCCTTTCAGATCTCCGCGGCCATCTCCGCATCTTCTTTCCTTAGATCGATGAAACCCTTACTGATTTGGGCTTCAATCCGCTCAACCTTCCCTTCCAAGACTTCAATCCGCTCCGTTGCTCGCGTTTTCGCCATGGATCAACCGCTCTGATACCAATTTGATGCGATTTGCTAGGGATTTGAAGATAAAAATGGGATTTTTATTGGAATTTCAGATCTCACAATTAAAAAGGAACATTAATACAATAATCTACTCGCTAACTAATAACTAGAAGACGATTCTTAACCTAGGGGAAAAGCCGAAATCCTAATACAATTAATCTAAGGGATAAAATAAAATACTCTCTCAATTTTCGCATAAGAATTAGGGCCGGCTCAACCCCCTTTAAATAGCAAAACACCCCTTAAATGTCATTTTACCCAAACGCCCCTCTTCCAATTACCGGCCGCAACAGAGATATTGGCATTCGAGGGCTCGTCGAGTCGGGGAGGGAGGGAGGGAGGGCATGTGGGTCACGTGAGCGCGGGGGGGGGGGGGGGGGGGGGGGAGTTTAGTGGGTGGGCTGCTGGGTTGTTGGGCTATGGGTTTGATTGAAGAAGAAAGAAAGAAAAACAGAGACGTGGGCTGGGTGGAGGCCTTTGGGAAAAACCAAAAGAATTAGAAAAGAAAAAGAAATATGACAAAGAGCAATATGTAATCTAAAAAGTTGGGACCTTTACAAAAACCCTTTGATTGAAGGGAAAATAAAAATAAAAATAAAAAAAATAAAAAAAGGAAAAAAAGGGAAAAAAAGGAAAAAGAACAAATATAGAAATGTAGTTTTCAATGAGGAATTATGCACTTCTGCATATTTTGTACAAACATCATAGTTATTGGAGTATCTGGAAATGAAGCTTTTTCTTACTTCCGCAGTATATTGCTATTTGCTTTTCAATTTTTTCATTGTAGAGGTCTCTTTTGTACCAAACAGGTCACGGTGTCAGGTGGTGGCTCGCAGGAGGCAGCTATGAGGATTTCAGATTCTGATGTGGAGATATCTCGCCAGCGCATTTCTGTATTCTTGTCAACACACACTGCATACGGATTGCTTCCGGAATCAGGGAAGGTATGAATGCATTTACATCTCCATGTAGCTTTGATTGTCATTATCATTTGACAGTGCGCTATTCTTTGTTTGACTTGTTCCACTTGTGTGATTTTAGGTCATTGCTCTCGATGTGAATTTACCTGTAAAGCAAGCTTTCCATATCCTGTATGAGCAGGTATGTATTTTGAGAGTTGTATGTTTTTAAGTGGTGACAATCTCTCAGGTGATGTTTTTTGGCCATTTGAAAATAATATTTTTGCAATATTCCTTTCAAGTGAACGATATTCTAAAGGTTGGATTTGGAAAATTGTTGTGGCTATTGTGGATGCAAATATTCAGGTTCCTTGGTGCTTGAGCTCTGGTATTTCTTAGAATTGCCGTTTTACTACATCAAATCCATTTTGGCTTTTGCAGACCGAGAAAATATATTTTAGAATGCTATTTTGGAAGGAACAAGACCACTTGGGAGAAGTTTGAAATGTCTAGCACCACCACTATCTCGTTTTATTTTATTTTATTCTATTTTTATTTTTATTTTTAAACCTCCAGAACGAAGTCAGTTATAGTTTCTACTAGCCTGTCTTTGATCACCTAGCATGACCTTTTAGACCTTTACTTCCAAAATCAAGGTTTATGTGTGGTTGGGATGAAGATGCTTTCTCTCCCCCCCTCTATGTTCAAGAATAGGTCAAATCACTGAAAATGTCTCTGAGGTGAACTTTGTTCCCTATTACTGTGTTAATGAATTCTTACTATTTTTCAACGAAAAAAAGGGTTTTCTGGTGTTGCATCTTCTAGCAGCATGTGATGCTATTTGGATTTTTAAAAATCTTCTGTGCCTTGATTAATGTGATAACCTACGGCAGATCACGGCATCTTCATGTAGCCACATCCTTGTCTAGGTAAACTTTGGGGCTTTTCAATTGGTTGCATGATCTAGAGCATATGACCAGAAAGTTAGCTCTACTTATCTGACAATTGCAATCCAAGGTTCCATGGCCTTGATCTCTTGGGCACCAACCATGGGGGTTTTACCTCAGGTTGAATCTACCTTTCTTATTTTAAAATCTCCATTTTCTTTAGTTTTTGAAGTTTGGGTTGTAGAAGTTCCCAAATTTACTATAAAATTTGTTATATGTGCAGATCTATCTGTATTTAATCTTACAGTAGTTCCATAGGCTACAGTTATCCCATCCACTCCAACCGACCTTAGTTTTGATTTATGTATGTTGATTTAATCTTTTCAGCATCCAATGCTCTTGGCTCTTATAAATTCTCCATTCGTCTGGGATTATCCCCCATCTTCTTTTGATTTTCTGTTTAGGAGATATGCTTGATGCTAATTCGCCAGTTAGGCTTAATTTTAAAACCATCCACCATAAAGGGAATGCATTTCTGTTTCACTCATTGGCTTTTATTTTTCCAAGATTAATGCAATTTTCATGCATCAAAACTCGTCATGTTTCCAATTCATATGGATTCTGTTCATCTTGAATGAATAATTTTGTAGGGAGTTCTCTTTAAAAATGTGCTTAAAATACATGAAGAGTGAGTAAAGTTTAACTGACGGCATACTGACTTTCACGGGTCAACATCAAGTCAATTTCCAGCACATAGCTGCCTTTAAATAGAAGCGCTAGCTTTTAGAGTTGGGGTCAAGTTGGCAACACTGTCATGCAATTTGGTTTATTCTTTTTGGTCTCTTTACAATCAAAGTTTGTAGGTAGGCAAACTCATTTGGATGCATGGCTACCTAGTTTAGAACTTCTAGTTTTCCGCCTTCCATGTTTTATTATTTTTGTTTACATCCATCACCTCATGGTTTCATATGATATATGTTCAGAATCACCTTGTATTTCAAGTCGAAATGAAGTTTATTGTGAACTAGCTGGTATTACCCTGGTCATTTTTGTTTGCACATGTCAATACACTTTTTGTTGTAAGGTAAAAGTGCATGCATTGTTATCTGAAATTAAGATGCTTTCAGGGAATTCCTGTGGCTCCTTTGTGGGATTCTTACAAGGGGCAATTTGTGGGAGTCCTCAGTCCGTTGGACTTCATATTAATTTTGAGAGAGGTATGATGTTCACAACTTTCGATTTATTTTGACATTATGTTCTTTCCTTTGACATTGTAGCCTTCATTTTGACCATAAAAAAATTGTGAATGAAAGGTTAGTTGTTACAGGGTTATTATTATTATTATTATTATTATTTTTTTTTTTTTTTTGGGGGGGGGGGGGGTGGTCAGGTCAAACATGGAGGAGACGACTTAATTAACAGCTTAAGTTTTCAACTTTTGATTCAATTCTGGTCAGGACCATATGTAGCATGGGTACTTCTGCGATGAAAATGTATTCGGACCGTTCTTGCTTATATCCGTACATGACCCTGACATTACTTGGACACTTGTAAGACGTGTGTTGGACACTTTCCAATACTTGTCGGACGTGTGACGGAAACTCTTACTTCTCAACTTATATTCTGTGGGGTGCATTCAAATTCATCAATTCCTTCTTCACATGTTTAAAACCGATAGATTTTTTTATGTTTGCCTTGTAAAAAAGAACTGATACAGATCAAATATAAGATGGAGTCTTTTAAAAGATTTTATGTGATGGGGATTGCGTTTGAATTTTTGGAGACGTCTAATTATAGTTTTTTTTGTTGAGTATTTTAGTTGTTTGAGTCCTTTATTTATTTTGTGAGTTATAGTTATTATAGAGTTATAGTCCTATATTGAATTGGGATTCAAGTTGGATTGGGAGCAAGTTGTAAGACTATTTAAAAGCCACAAACTTATTTCTTTTGGGTAGAAAATTAATAAATAGAAATTATGGTGTAAGCTTTTAGTTTCTTCACAAAATTAAATCTTTGCATTGGTGTGCGAGAGGAAGACTTAGTTGAGTGGGCGAGAGGTCCGAAAAATCTCCACGTGTGAGGCGTGAGTCGGTGATCGTCAAATTTTCGGGAAGCGATATCCGAAAAGTTATCAACTTCCGTGTTTTCTTTTTCTTCAAATTCTCACCACATCCCTTTCTGTTTCCGTTTTGCATCAAGAACACTCTATTAATGAAAACGCTACAGGAAGAAAGCAATGTTTTGCTGCGAAGATATTTAGCCAGAAGGCCCGAGTGCAAAGTCTTACCATCTGAACAACACCTTTCCGAGATATAACTGGTTCAAAATTCCATTGGTTGCTACCATTTCTTTATCTAATTCCTGTTTTAAGTGCATGCCTTGCTTGCTCATCCTTGTTTCTTGATGTTAATTACCATTTCTCTGTGTTCATTGACGTCCGTTAGTTCTCTGGTAAATGGTTCTGGTACATGGTACGGTTGTTGCTCTCTTGAGCAAAGAGGAAAATGATAGACATATACACCTATGTTGTATATATTTTAAACAATGAGTAAATATAATTGGCTAGATGATGCGATTTACTCGCATAAACAAGTAAAACAGCGAATATTTGTGGAAAATATGAAAAGGTGGAAACTTTATTGGAATTTTGACGAAGAATAACGAAAAACAATAAGATAATGGACGTCTTTAAAGAGGAGATCCTTTCTCCTAGCTTTAGATGCACAGACTAAAGCCTAAACACCGTCGAAGTTGACGCCGAAATGTTCTTCACAAAATTAAGCATAAAGGAAAATGACGGCTAGCACTAGCATATAAAATAAGGTGAAAAGTAGAGATTTATGTGGAAAGACAAATATGCCCCTCTAAGAGTTAACTCGTGTCCCCACGTCTCCCCCTCATGAAGTAAGTCACCACCCCAACCGGTGGCTCGTCCCGCATGACCGCATCGTGCGATGGGCCAACCCCATCATGCGGGTCCGCCTCCTGTGGATGCGGCGTGTCCACATCACTAGACGAGAGCGTTGAAGCTGATACATGCAGGATGGACCAAGTTAAGATTCAAATACTTAATAACTAAAACATATGTAACTGACAGATGACAAATTTTGCTTGCGCTCTAGGAATCTAATGCCTGAAGTCATCCATCCTTTCAAAATGTTTGGTTTTCACTACAATTTGTTTCTAGTTGATTGTTTGTTTCAGTTAATATATGTTGGCTTGCTGGGGAAATGCATAGCAGCCACTTCGTTTTAATTTTTTCTAGGACACAACACCTCGTTATGTATACCATTTGTTAACTTCTAAATGAGAAAATTACAGCACAATCATGCTCAGTCATGCCCACATACACATCTTAAAAAATGTTAACAAAATTACAAGCAAGGTTTGATTTTACAATTCAAACTTTTCTTTGCTCCATTTTCTCCCTCTGTATTCATGCATACACTGTGTGCTGTAGCGTGGGTGGGTGTGAGCAGATGCTATCAAGACACATGTTTCTATTGCGTGTTTCAGTGCATGCTTCTATTCTGTATAACCCAGCAAAATAGAGCGAGAGAGAATGCTTTAGCTAGGTTGTGCCAAATGAAATTGAAAAATAAGGGGAAAAAAAACCTAAAAGAAGAAGCCTCTTTAACCAACCCAATTTCTCTCATAGGCTTCCACATCATTAACCCAATTCAAATCATCCCTCTCTCCCTCTCTCTCCCCTGCCCTTTCCTCCTTAATAAGTTTCTATTTTTTTATTTTGAACCCTTCTACTTTACAAATTACATATTAGTACCTTTTAATTATATGTTGCACATTTATTACTTGCATTTTCTACCAGACCATGTTGAATTATATACTTTTGACTTAAAAATCATATTGTTACCATTCATTTTGTTGACTAAAGACATGTTTATTTTTTAACCACATTTTTGAGGCAAAATTTGTGAAATCTCAACTTGGAAAAAATATTTTAAATTACACGTGGTCCTATTATAGGCATATACATTTCGAGAATATTTTTTTGCATTTAGTCTAAGAATAACATGGTTTCCCTCTGATCATTCAAAGTCCAATGATTCTGTTTGTCTTATTATAACTTTTTATCAAAATCAATTAACCTTCTATCATTCATTGACATTATCATGGTTAATCTATGCATTTGAAATTAACAATAAAGTTTTCCAATTAAGCACTAATGTTAAGAATCTTAAGATATTTTTAAAGATTGTTATAATTCTTTTTATCAAATTTGATTAGCTTTTTATGTGTTATATTTTCATGTGTTGTATGTGACATTTAATAATTTATTATTTGAGTATATAGAGAATTTTAGCCCAGATAGGCTCATGCATGCATATATCCTCATTAACTATTACTTTAATATATAAACACTTCTACCTACACACACTAGAAATAACATGTGCACATAGTGCACGTGACCCAAGAAAAAAAATCCACACGGGATGCGGCGCATGCGTGCAACCGACAAAAGAGCTAGAAGAATGGGTGTGCGTGGGCATCGTCGGGAGGAGGCGGGAACCACGCGAAAGCGAAAAAGAGAAGTGTGGGTGGGTGTGTGTATCGTCGGGGGTAAAGGGGTTAAAGAAAGCGTAAATCCCATCCCAAACCACACGAGGTAAAAGGAAAAAAGCTAGGCATTAAAGTGCAAAAAATGCAGTGGGCCAAAGTGAAAAAAGACGGATGGCAAATCCGTAAATATGTGGAAAGGGGAGGGACATGTTGGTTTTATGAAAAGGTAACGGCATTCTTGCAATTACTGGGAATGATGGGGACTTTTGTTTGGGTTGTACATAACATCACACCAAACCCCAAACCCATGCTCCCACTATCCATCAAGTGGGGCCCACGATGCCAAGTTGGCACAACCTAGGCCACACCTTTGTCCTAGTGGGACAAAGGTGGGCCCACTTTTTTGTGACATGGGGACATGACCGTGGGCAACATCCCCCACTTGTATTATATATTTGGGGGAAAATGTGCATGTGTATGTGCACTGGAAAGTTACTTGCGCAATGCCCATTTCCCCCAATTTTTCAGGTTTTTTGAATTTTTTTCATGAGCTTGTTTACCTCATGGATGATCAACATACAAAAAAATCATGTGATTCCAATCTATTTGAGCCCCATTTACCCCTTGCAACTTCAACGGTCTAAAAACTTGGTCTGAAAACCTGCTGAAAAAACCGTTGAAGTTGCAAGGGGTAGATGGGGCTCAAAAAGTATTGGAATCACTCGATTTTTGGTAGGTTGATCATTCATGAGGTGAACAACAAGGCCATGAAAAAAATTGCAAAAAAACTGAAAAAGTGGGAAACAGTGCATGTGCGCAGGTAACTTACATATACATATAAACTCTAACATCATGCATTCACCACCGCACCAAAAGTAGTTCAGCCTTACATATTAATGCTTCACCAGTTGATTATTTGATTCAGAACGGTTTTAAAAATTCAACTGAATGCTTGCATGTGACATGTTAAAAAGGAAAACAAATCTTTTGCGTGCCAAGTCCTTTGTATTTTTCTAACATGAGTCAAATAACAATAATGATTCACATTTAATTTTAAATTTATTTAGATACTGTGTTAACTCCAAGCCATATTCGAATAACATGTTAAAGGGAAACTCATTACATAAATTGAGATCTCTTCTTAGATATAAATTAAAATGTATAACATCTACTGTAACAAATGGATTTACACAGTGAAAAATGGTTATGGGCTTAAATTCTCTACTAATAATGAGATATGGGCTTAATGTTTTCTACATTAATTTAATAGCTACATGCCTTCGATGTTATGCAAATATATGATTTTATGGATTTTTGGCTGCCCTATAAAATGGACTTGAATGATAATTCTAACATGCATATCGCTTTAATCCCAATCTAAAAAGCAGTATGCTTCTTTACCTGCTCAAGCCTACCATCTTAACTTGCGCAATTACGAGAGCATTTAATTGGGTTTGTATATTACTGCATTGGCTAAAAGACTAGTGAACCTAACTGTGTGTACATTGGCCAATTGCAGCTTGGGAATCATGGTTCAAATCTGACCCAAGAAGAGCTGGAGACACACACAATATCTGCTTGGAAAGAAGGAAAACAGCTACTTTATGGACATGTGAATGAGCATGGTAGACCGGTCGAAAAGCTTCTAGTTCATGTAAGTTGTCCTGGATTATGCAAGCTTAACCTGCAAACTTCAACTTGATATGACCAGTTTTTCTTTAGCTGTGATGCGCTTAACCTGCAGTTTCAGTCAGTGCTCAGATGAAATTGACATTTTTGTATGATTTGTATAAGCCAATTAATTTTGGTCTTAATATGACCTCTGTTTTTTGAATGTCTTATCATATGTGATATAACAACTTCTGTGTGATTTGCACAATTGTCAGGTTCCAAACACAAGGTATGTTCTGATGGAAGCATATTGCTGAGTTTTATTTCTATGAGAATACTGTCTACAATTACAGAACCCTTCCCATGACTATGCATGGACAGGTTCTAGGTAATTGCTAGCCCTATCTAGGACAATCTGATTGAAACCTAAACTAAATGTCTATCAATTCTCAAATTTTCGTGAGATATGATGATCTGTATTTCTGATGGCTTATTGCAATGCCGTAGAGGTTGAGGGTGTCTGCAGCAAGCGTTAACAGATGATCCGGTTCATATTGGAGCGAGCGTCATAACTATATGATGGAGAGGCTCTTAATAATTATAATTTCTAGGAAAGTACAAGGTAATTATGTAACCCATGAAACAAATTGTATAAAAGCACACAGTGTTAGATGTTATGCAATCCGCTTAGTCACATGATGGAAGAAAGTTTTCCAATACATAGTTAGAAATGTTAATATCAAGATGAACTGATGCAGCAAACAGAACATGCAAGGTTCCAAATCATCTACTCAAATATGAAGATTGTCATTCTCCCCTATATCTTGATATAAGATATCAAATCTGAAATGACTGGATATTTTTTCTGTTTTTTTCTTGCTTTTATTTGAAGAAGTTTCAACTTTACCTGTTTTGGGTTTAGTGTGTTGGGTGTAGATCATAAAACAACTCCATTGGATGAAAGTATTTCTCGCATCTGGTTTTTTTACACATTTACCTGCCACTTAGTGAGCTATATCAGTCCATGGTGGCTTCTACGAAACAGGTCAACTTTCCATGTTAATCTGAGATAATTGTATCAATTATGGCCCTCGAAAGATATAACTATTTGGAATTATAATACCAATGAATGTAGTTGCATACTTGCATGTAGTTGTGGGTGGCTGGGCTTTGTAGCTATGCTATTAATCTTTTATTGAAAGCTTTTCTAGACATATCTAGAATGCTTGCAAGTGTGAAATTTTGGTTCTCAGCTAACACCAAACATGTTCAAAAATTTTAAGCTGTCAGTGCAGGGCTAGGAAGCTTGTGGATACGGACATCAAGGTATTCATATTGTTTTTTTTGTTTTTTTTGGAGGGGTGGGGGTGGGGGTGGGGGTGATCGGACTCGGAAGGAATTCATGTAAGATCCAAACCAAAGCCTGATAAGCTATTCATATTCGGACTGGGCAGTGGGTTGGAATCTCTTCCTTTTTACTAGGTTTGTATTGGCTTTGGGTTTGAACTAAACATATGCAAGTATTAATTGAACTTATTTTTAAGGTATTAATTCTATTCTGTTACAGAGAATTGTTAAAATATATACTTTATATTTTCATCAATCTTAGTGAACTTTGTTTTTAACCTTGGTTTTAAACTTTGTAAACTAAATTATGGTTAAATTTTTCATAAGAAGCTTCATTTCATAGGTGACTGGTAAGTGATAAGCTTTTTAGGTTTGGAAAGTGATACGATCCGGATGAGAATTGAAGACAATTTTAGGGGTTCGAAGTGGATTTGGGAGAAAAGATGGGATTTTTATTTGATCTTAAAGGAAAATAATAAGATAATTGACCTCTTTCGATAGGAGGCTACTCTCTTAGCTTTTAATTCGAGAGAAAACCCCAACCCTTCCAAGATCTAAAAATAATTACACCTAATCTTTTTCAATCTTTTATAATCCTAATGAACCCACCACCACACATTCA
The DNA here is from genome assembly GCA_030789695.1 of Scilla litardierei. NCBI lineage: Eukaryota > Viridiplantae > Streptophyta > Magnoliopsida > Asparagales > Asparagaceae > Scilla > Scilla litardierei. The sequence goes on along the minus strand of CM061137.1, from coordinate 7,071,383 downwards.
GTTATAATTCAGATTTTCTAATATTTTGAAAAATACCATTGGACCCCAAAATTACAGGTTTGCAACTAAGGCCATCGCACCTCTAGTCACATCATTACTTTGTCCATAAAGAATCATCGTGTCCTTATGGTGGTGCATGAAATTCATTGGCCACACTACTTCAAATGATGGTGCATGTCCCCTCTTAGCTACTCATCTTCAGCTGCGACGTCTTTTTCATCCTCAACAACCAAAATTTGGAGACCAGGTATTCGGCAACGATGTCATGGCCCGAATCCCTCGCCACATCAAAAGCATAAATCTTTGATATGCCTGGCCTCGATATTGGTATGTGTGAGCTCATGATCCTGCTATCTGCTTGAGGATCGATACGCTTCTCCTAAACTGTCTGACCCATCATTGACTGAGACTTCTAAGCATCTGTTGTGACAAGAGTGCGAGATGTGGTACCACTCATTGCTCCCTTGACAGACCGTCTAGCATTGATACCATGTTCCACCATTTGGGCCAGTTCCATAGCTTCTCCTAGACCCATTGGCCTCAATATATGTAGCTTAGCTCTGATGTTTCTCTTCAGTCCCTTCATGAAATTTCTCTCCAGTGTCTCTTCAGAGATCCCCTCGGCTAGAGAGCCTCTCGAAAATCTTCTTGTATTTACCGACGGTGCCTTCTTGCTCGAGTGTAAAGAGCTGCTCATGTAGACTTCCTTCATAAGTGCTCGAAAGTGGTCCTATTATGAGCGCATCGGTCGCCTTTGCTTCCTGCATTGGTACCAAGAGAGTGCCTCTTCCTCCAAACATATAGCAGCAGCCATCAAATTTTCTCCCTCATTCGTCCGACGATTCATTGCAAAATATCTCTCCTCCCCATAAATCCATGCATAGGAGACCTCTCCCTTAATATTGGTATTTTAACTTTCGGACACTGCTTTCAGTGCTTAAAACCCCATGACATGCTTTTCCTCTAGGCTGCTTGAGGTGACGCTGATGGTATGCATTTCATGATGCATCAAGATATTCCCACGGGCCTCCCTTTGCTTCATCATCATACCCCCAGTCGCTAGCACTCCAATCTACATCTCTATCCTCGCCGAACCCCACGAAACATCCCTTATCGTAGTCGTTGCCCTTGAAGGGGTAGCCGCTTCCTAGGGGTCTTCGCCGTCCATCCTTAGGCACTCCTCCGATGTTCCATGGCCTGCTGTCCCTCTGTGGCCCTCTAGTGGGCCAGTCAGCTTCACATGCCTATGTTATCGTCGGCCCACTCAAAGCTTATGTTATCGTCAGGCCTATGTTATCATCGGTCTATGTTTCTTGGAGTCTGGATGGAAGTCACCGTGATCGTCGAGCCTGCCTGAATATCTGTTGTGCCCAATGTACTGTCATCGAGGTCGAGGAAGGCCTCAGTTTTAATACCGATGCACACGGGCCTCAGTTTTAATACCGATGCACACGGGCCTCCTGGAAGGTTGCTCGGGGCTTATGGGCCCTAGGGCGGCCTGCCCATCACGGCGCTCAAGGCAGCCTGCCCCTAGGATGGCCCGCCCAAGGGCCGCAAGGCCAGGGGTCCAACCTTGGGCCAAAGGTTGGTGGTGTCCTTGGTGACGATTTAGGGGGCCGTTGCCTCCTGTCACTTCTTTTCGAGGGTCGTGGTGCCCTAAATCGGATCGTGGAAGTCACCATTGATCAGATGTCAAGATCTGACATCGTTTGGCCTTCTTACTTAAAGACGACGACTTTCCTTTAGTTGTCGGCCAAAAATTGCATCTTTCGCCTCATATTTGCGCCGTTCGGTGGTTGATCTTTTGCAAGGCCCAGGGGGTCCGACCTTTAGGCCAAAGGCTGGTGGTGTCCTTGGTGACGAGTTAGGGGGCCGTCGCCTCCTGTCACTTCTTTTCGAGGGTCGTGGTGCTCTAAATCGGATCATGGAAGTCACCATTGATCAGATCTGACATCGTTTGTTCTTCTTGCTTAAAGACGATGACTTTCCTTTAGTTGTCAGCCAAAAATCGCATCTTTCACCTCAGATCTACGTCGTTCGGTGGTTGATCTTTCGCAAAGTCATCAACTTTCCCCTTGCCTTTGGCTGAAGATCATGCCTTTCGTCCTAGATCTTTATCATGATCTACGTCTTCCAGATATGGCTTCGTCGGATCTCTTTTCTTCATTAGGGTTTCCAACGTCACCTTTAATAAGGATTCCATTGACAATTGCACTCTGACAACGATCCTTTCCTCCCTAGATGATCTTTTCCTCCATCGATTAAAAGGATTTCTTCAATGCCTCTATCTTGGCGTCGAGTTTTTCCTTTACAAATTTAAGGGTTTGAAGTGGATTTGGGAGGAAGTGTGTGATTTTTATTTAATCTCAAAAGAAAATAAAACGATAATTGATCTCTTTCGAGAGGAGACCGCTCTTCTAGCTTTTAATTCGAGAGAAAAGATTAACGCTCTCATGATCCAAATCTAATATACTCTTAATCTTTTCTTCAATCTTTGATAACCCTAATGAACCCACCCCATACATTTATAATTCAAATTTCCTACTAATATGAAAATACCCCATGGACCTCAAATTTACAAGTTTGCTACTAAGGCTGTCGCATTAGAAGGGTCATACCCGAATTCAACCTAATAAGGATTCCAGGTTCAAGGTCTAGATTCGAACCTTAAAAAAAATACTAAAATGGTCGGATCTGGTTCATGTGTACGATTTACAGTCCTAGTTCGCAGATGTACTTGGTTGAACATTTGATAGACATAGTCTAACTGACATGCCGAGGTGGAGCATTTTTTATCATAGAGCATTTTGCCAGCTGAGATATGAGGATCGTGGTTATATGATTTTCATCCTAAAATGATGGACGTCCAGTTCTTTCAAAGGAAGCTGCCTAGCTTTTGCATAGTTTGATAGCCTCATGCCTAACTTCTTGAGCATGGAACACTCCGGCATGAGAAATGAAAAATAATAATGGTAATGAATTGACGGTCAAATGACTTGTTTAAATAATGAGAAATGGTAAAGAACACTCCGGCATGAAAAATAATAATGGTAAAGAACTGACGGTCAAATGACTTGTTTTCTTCGTTATTTATTTTCCTTTTTTGTCTTACCTCTTATTTCGATATAAACTCCCAAAAATCTTTGTCATTTTAATTTTATACCGCCATCGCTCAAGCTGTTTTGGAAAAAAACTCCAATTATTAAATCAGGTAGACTATTCCCTCTGAAATTATAGATTTCATTTTACAGTTAATTCCATCATTTTTTGTTTTGGTTCACTTAATCCACTCTTTCAAACTTGAAATTATTAGGTGCTATTGATATACTGATTTGTATATCTACCAGTTAAGTTAGCTAGCTTTCCACACAGTGCCAAGGCTTTAATTGCCCATCGTATCGAGGGCACATATGCTCTTTAGAACATTGCGGTAGCCAACAACTTGCTTCATGAGTTGTGTCATATTTGGAGTTTCGTTGATAACACTGACTCTAATTGATGTGTTCTATAATTTTTATTATTCTTAGCCGACTGTATATGTTTTCTTCTCTTGTGCATCTTGAGATTACCATTTTTTTTCAGCACTGATGCTGTTCGGGTTCTGTAGGCTGGTGCTTATGATTCGTTGAAAGATGTAACCATAAAGATATTGCAGAATGGTGTGGCCACAGTTCCCATTATCTATTCTCCATCACAAGATGATACATTTCCCCAGTTATTGCATATTGCATCCCTTTCAGGAATACTGAGATGTACGTAACACATGATCTTTCCCAGTTCTGTTCTTTGTGGTTAATGCATGACAGCGTTTTTAGCAGCTTCGAGTTTAGCTTTAGCCATGGTCTAATATATTTCTTATCAGCCATATTTATTTATTTCAGGTATTTGCAGGCATTTTAGACACTCCTCTAGCTCTTTGCCCATTCTACAGCAACCAATATGCATGATCCCTTTGGGCACTTGGGTTCCTAGAATTGGGGAAACAACTGGTCGTCCGCTGGCAATGCTGAGACCAAATGCGTCACTTGGATCTGCCTTAGCGTTGCTGGTTCAAGGTGGATTCTTTTGTCTTTGGTTGAATGCTACAGATGTTAATTGTGCAAGTCATAATGTTAGGAATTAGTTGTAATGTTGTTAATTTTTATCAGGTATTTTATGGCTTGTTGCTTGAATGCTACTTTCCTCGTTGTTTTTTAAAACCGTTGTACTTTCTAAGAAATTTCATATGTTGTGTGACTTGTGTCTGTGTCCATGCATTTTAGGTTTTTACAATTTGTCATCTTATAGAGTATGCTGTTAATCTTATATATTTTTTAATGGAGTTGCATGTGGCCATCAGCAAGACCCTGTTAAACTGCACTCTGCAAGGCATTGAGAATGTTGATATAATGTGATCATGTGGAGGACAAAATGCCAATGGTTTATCGAGTGGATTTGTTTTCTTATTAGGTTCTGACAGTAGTTGTAGGCAAGGGGCAATATGACATCCAAGTGAATTTTGTGGATGAATGCGATGAACGCTTGCAGCATTTCTATTTATAACATCTTGAAAAATGCGGCCAATAGAATATTTTCAGCTTGAAGTCATGCACTAATTTTTGTAACTTCTGTATGTAAGAGAATTTTGTTTCAAGCATTTTGATGAAAATATGTAGGTGGAAATTTCATATTTCATACCTCATGTTGTGATTTTAGTATATCTTTTATAATAACGTCTAAGGTGATAAATCAGTATTGATTTAGAAGATATAAGAAAGTGCAAAATAGTATTCATAAGACAATAGAAAGCCTAAAAGTAGCAAAATGATTTCTTCCTTTTTAAAGGTAGTTAACACTATTGGTAATGATTTGGCCGATAGGTTTTGATGAGGAACATATCAAGTTTTTCATGCATCAAACAGCATGTGTTACATCATCTGACTAAATCATATATCTCGTTGTTTAGCCTTGGTAAACTTGTACAATATGTGTGAAACATCTTCACACATGTTTACTCCGATGTTAATTATTGTTTTGGTTAATTTTGCTGTTTTGGCACAGTTGTCAATGAGATTGAAGAGTACCTTGTCCCTTTTTGGTTTGTTGAGTGTTTAGGTCTAATCAGTGAATCTTCATATTTGATCTATGCAGTTATGTGATTGCTGTGCATATGCACCAAAAGGGAGATCTTTTATTTATTGTTATGTAGTCTCTGATTATTTTTCATGTATATGGATTTATTCTGTCTGGGCACTTTTATCATAATTCTACTGTTTGGTTCTAATGTTGTGAAGTTTTGCCATTGTTCAGGAATGAAAATCTACTAAGAATATTTCTTTCTGGTAATATGAGGAACTGGTTGTCTGGAGTTTCATATGAGTAACAAATAAAAAGGATACATCAAGAAGAGAGCTTAGTTCCTTCGACAAAATCAGCTTAAGGATTGTAATAACGGAATTCCTTCTCAACGTGTTATGTGACACGTTCCTTTGATTATGGCCTGGATAGTCATATGTGCTTTGCAAGCATCTAGAGTATCTTTGGTAGACAAACTAGAACTAATAGCATCCTTATTCCGTATGATTTTATGAAAAATGGTGGGTAGATTTATTTGGCATGCAGGCTTATTGCATTCTTGATCGTGTATAGGCAATCTCTGCTTCTGTTATTGATGTTGACAGCGTTCCCTTGACATTTAGATAGTTTAAGATATTGAGATGCGGGTATTCCATTGGCTATCCGATAGTCTGTATGCATGCATAACGGGCCATGGTCAACTCTTATTGTTCATGTCTTTTGGGTGCAGGACCCCCCTATGGCAAAACTATGCATTTATTGCTGAACATAGGAAGAGTAAATAACTCCACGAACATAACATGCTTGATTGTTATTAGACCCCAATCCGAGGGATGGTGAAAGTGTGAAAAGAGTGTGCTTAATATCATTTTTCTTTATTAATAACTGACATCTTATCGAAGTTGTGTGTGTTCTTGAAAAATGGGTATCATATGCCATATGAGCACTTTGCTCATATGGCACCCTCAAAAAGTCCACTCGCCCTATGTGTTGGGGGATTTACTCCATTCAGTTTGATCTACATAGACTAAGATTCCAGCATGCCAAATATTAGAGTGAACTGTACCCATAATCTTTTGCTTGCTGATTGATTCATTGGAAAATTAATGGTTTTACATCAATAGAGATTTTGTCACCCCTTGATTGACAAACGTTGAATCAATATTTGGTGAGATGGGAATTTAGAACATGAATATTAAAATTAACGGAGCCGATCCAAAAAATTAATGGAGAGCACACTTTTCAAGCGCCAAATGACGCTTGTGGTGTGCTCATATGATACATGATACACATTAATATGTGTGTAGCTGGTGTAGGAAATTTCCTACACCGATGCCATTCATGCTGATCGACACAACCTAAAAGGTAAGTCCGTGCATGCAAGGCGGGCGGGCGGTACTGCCATATTCATTATTCTGGATGTTTACAAATCATATAGCAGTTACAAATATGCGTTACCAATCTTGTTAGTCTATTTTACCATTCAGTGAAACTTTCTTTTAGCTGTATTTCAATGTAAAATTGTTTCTCTATGCCATTGTCTTTGGCACTGATGTTATCTTATCAACTATCTGACAGCTCGGGTTAGTTCAATACCAATTGTTGATGACAATGATTCTTTGTTGGACACATACTCTAGAAGGTACTTTTCTTTCATTAAAAAAACCAATTTCCTGTCACTGATTATAATGTTGTATTGTTTTTCATTCTTGGAGATTAGAAAGATAATTTATTCTATCTGCAGTGACATCACAGCATTAGCAAAAGATAGAGCATATGCACAGATCCGCCTAGACGATATGAGCATCCATCAGGTAAAATCTCCTACCTTTTCAACTATCCTCTAAAATGTTGCATACAGGGTTTGTAATATGCATGGGGATGATTTGTTTCAATGCAGTAGGGGAATCTATTTTCTTGAGAAGAGATAATATGCATGTTCCCCTATGAAGAGTGTGCATATGTTATAGTCGAGTAATACGAGAGAATGCTGCCAAGAGGTAGGATTTTGCAGTTAGTCTTAGAAAAAGGGGGAAGTTCTTTCTTAGACCAATCCTGGGTTTGGATGGAAGAACTCTTGGTAGAATTTGAGACGAAATAGTTATATGCATGAATACTTAATTATGAGATTACTAATCTTTTTAGGACCACACTAAAAAAATTAGGATTCACAGTCAGAATCTGTAATGTCAACAGTACATCATTTACAAATGCAGCATCTTCTTCAAAGGTTTAGTTTTCTAACATGGTGCCCATCTTTATGTGCCGAACTCAGGCCCTTCAACTCAGGCAAGATGCAAATTCTCCATATGGATTCTTCGACGGGCAGAGATGCCAGATGTGTCTGCGCACCGACCCATTGCAAAAAGTAATGGAGCGATTGGCAAATCCAGGTAAGTAAATTTCGTTGCAGGCTCAGTTCTTCTTCAATGTTCTCCTCTTGTTTGAGCTACAACTGGTTCTCGGCTTTTCAGGGGTCCGGCGCCTGATCATCGTCGAAGCTGGGAGCAAGCGAGTCGAAGGCATCATTTCCCTGGTCGATGTGTTCAAGTTCTTGCTCGGCTAGCCACAGCTGCGGAGCAATTTTTTTTTTACCGAATGTGCTCAGATCCTTGCTGCTGCTGCTGGATCTTTGGTTTGCAAAACAGAAATCATTGGCCTCGTTCTTTCTGTTAGGCTGGTGGAATTATTCGTGTTTTTGTTTTTTAATTGGATGGGCCTCAATGGTTTAGAGCCTGGTCTTTCAAGAGACAAGGCCACTCGAGGTCTGTAAATGTTTAGGATTTTTTTTGTTTTCCTTTTGTTTTCTTATTTTTTTCAACGCCATTTCTCCAAATTTTTGTTATGGCTATATCCTCCATTGTGCTGCTGTTGTTTTTCATTTGGAGTTGAATGCAGGAAAGGGGAAAAAAGGGGTGGTTGCCACCCAGTTGGCCAAAATTTATGAAGGTGCATTGGTTGATGAGGCACATGGTCTTGCATTTGGACAAAATTTATCAAATCTATCAAATATTTTGGTGTTTTTTGCTAAAATATCCTAACCTTTAAAAATTAATGTCAACTGTTGAAAACTATACTTGCATAAAATTATCAAATACCTTTTCTTTTAAGAAAATTACAGTTATGTTTTAAGTCTTATTAATATTAAATCATACTAATGAAACTATTTAATTTTAACTACACGCTACTTATAAAAAAATTTCCAAGGTTAATCATATAAGGTTCATAGAAAGGAAGTTTTTAGTGGATTATTTTAATTTTCATTTAAGAAAACTATCATTGTTTATATTAGTTTTATTTGTTACATTATGCTATTATAGAAAGAAAGCATTTGTCAGTTTTGATTAGTTTAGCCGGTCACAATATGACCGGTTTGCTTTTGAATTTTGATATTCTAAGGTTTTCATACGATCAGTGTTGACGGCGATGAGCAAGACAAAATCAACATATGCAATGTCTGATGTTTATCGATTAGCCGCACTTGTGCTCGATCAAAATACTTACATAATACTGATTTTTCTTTCCAAATATCCGCATATGCTACAGATTCTGTATGTTTGGATATGCGTTCAGATTTTTCATAATTTAGACGTGATACAGTGCTCAAATATGTATATTCACAAAGCCTCTTTCAGGCTTAGTTACAGCCAAATCTTACATATTGTACACTATTCTCTTCGCGTTGCATTAAAGAAGAGCAACTGCTGCTCTCTCTTTTTGTGGGTTTCGGTGGTAGCAAATCACGTCAAACAATTGCTGGATACTGAAATACGAGACTTTTTCCGAAGGTAGCCAGATCTCCGTTTGCGAGCTGCTAGTATTGGGATTTTGAACCGTGATGAGAAACTAGATGGCATAGGTAACCATAATGAATTAATGGATCAGGCACTTGTAGCGGCCACTGACTCGGCCAACTCCTCCAAGAGCTCCTTCTGCTCCATGGCTGTGCACGACTGCAACAGGAATCAAACAGTTCAGTCACCCTCTGTGTGCGACAAGAAAACCAAAAACTAAGAAAAAGCTATCATACTTGTGTGCGTGTATGTTGCAAGCTTGTTACAATCCGTCAACAAACAAGCTCACGCATGCGCGCGCGCGCGCGCACACACACACACACAAACAAAACAATAGGGCCTTAACTAAGAAAAAGGATGGAGAGGGGAACATTATGTGTTGGCATTGAAGGCTTAAATTTATGTTAAACAATAACAAGAGCACAGAAATACATACACATACACATGTACTGCAGGGATTCCACAATATGAAGAAAAAGAAGCACGCGTGCGGAAAGAAAGAAGTTCGCAGGACAAACCTGCACAGCTGTCTCAATATCACCCGAAAGAAAGGATGTAAGCTCAAAGTTCATCTTCAATCTGTGGTCGGTTACTCTGTTATCCTGCAACAAATATAAATAAGATGGCTAAATAAAATTTTAAAAATGTAATAATATTCATGGGCCTACATATGATTTATCAGATTTATTCTGCTCAAGGATCATTTGCTCAGTGACTGTATCAATAGCAATTTTTGACGTGTTACCACAAAGTCGAACAAATTAACTTGTGTGTGTGGATATATCAACCCGAAACAGATTAGCGGCTTACCTTGTAATTGTATGTTCTTATTTTTTCTGCACGGGCACCAGTTCCAACCTGAGATACACAAGAAATTCAGTCATATTCAACTGCACAACGCTTGGCAAACCATATCTTGTAAGGCTAAGATTATTTATTTGGAAAACGGCCTGGTATGTTGATAGGATTTTCCCAAATCTGAAATTAAATCCAATAAAAACAGCGAATAATGAAGATAAATGGCTACAATATAGGTGTAACCTCCCTCCCAAGACGCCGTTAAGCGAGGACGTCCGCACTCTCCTAGATCTACCTAAGAACTCTTGAAGAATTCTCTCAAAACATCAATAATCAAGCATGCTTCTAAAAGACGGCTAGCCCTAGTTTAAATAAGAAAAATACTCTCCTAACACTAAAAATAAGAAAAAGACCAAAAAGCCCTTAAGTCGGCCTCCCCCTCTTGCGCGCGTGGCTTGGGCGCCGGCTCGGGTCCCCCCTTCGGGCCGTGGGTCTAACACTACTCCGCCCCTGAAAATCCACCTTGTCCTCAAGGTGGTACCTGCCATCCCTGGCGGTGCTACTCCGAGGGGGAGTCGTCATCACCTCCGATCCCTTCGTCCTCCACCTCATCATCCTCGTCTGCCTCGGCGATCAATACTTGCAGCTTGCGACCTCCACAGTGGTGTCCTGGAGTGAACCTCTCATTGTATCTGAAACAGAACCCCTTCTGTCTCTTCTCACTCATCTCAGCGTCAGTCATTCTCCTAAACTGATCCCCCGCTGGCGGTGCGCTGCTCTGCTCTCCAGTCTTCTCAATACTTGCTTGATCTGCCCATGTAGCTGTCTTCTGTTCTCCTGTTGCGGTCGGGACACTCCGCAAAACCGGTCCACTCCAACCACCTCTGGCCTTTCTCTCCTCCATCTGCCAGTCCTCCGCCATCTGAGCGTACTCCAGTGCCTCCATCAGACTCTGAGGCTTCTGCATGCGAACCGCTGCTCGAACCGTAGCCTTCAGCCCCTTCATGAAGGTGCTCTCCATCGTCTCGTCTGATACCCCGTGCACCTGTCCTGATAGTGTCTCAAACCTCTCTAGACAATCCCTCACGATGCCCTCTTGCCTGAGTAATAGCAGCTACTCCCGTACGTTCCCCAGATGGGGGTCTCTGAATCTCTCTACCATCTGGTCCATGATCTCCTCCCATCAATGAAAAGGACGCCTCGTGTCCTTCCACTAAAAACACGCAAGGGCCTTCCCATCCAGACATGCCAGCGGCCTCCAACTTATGCTCCCCAGTCATGCGAGAGACTCTAAAAAATCTCTTCGGCCTATAGACCCACGAGACCGGGTCCACTCTATCGAGTATAGGCAGCTTCAGCTTCCTTAGTCGGTCCATATCAAATTCCCCTGGTCCCTGCGGCCTCCGCCATGTCTAGGATGGTGGTAGTGCTGATACCTCTCTTGGCACCGCTCGTAATCCCCATGGGGTCCTCCTCGGTCTCCGTACCCACCCCCTTCGTCGCCTCCAACCCTGCTCTCTGGCCTCTCTTGGAAGTCTCTGTAACCACCACCCGCGCCTACTGTGCGTCCCTCCGGGTGGTGGGGCGGTGGCTGCCACCTACCGTCGTCAAATCGAGGGTTGGGCAGGTCCCGATAGCCTTCGTCGTAGTCCCAATGCTCCTGAAATTTCCCGGGCCCCAATTCCTCCTTGAAGTCGCGCGCCGGCACCTACCGACGCGACTGTCTGTCGCGAAAAGTCTGAAAATCGCCGCCCCCAGCCTCGAACTCCGTGCGCACAGGTCTGTGCATGTCAGCGGGGCCGCGGCCTGCCCGGGGCAGGGCCGTCGGCCCCGCCCGATAGCCCTAGGGGCCCCAGTGGCCCCCCGTAGGTCAGGGGGGGTCGTCGGCCCCCCGGGGGCGTCGCCGCCCCTGGGCGAACCCAGGGGAGGCCGTCACCTCCCTGGGGGCCCTCCTGGAGGGGCGGGGGGCGGCGGGGCCCTGGGGGCTGCCGCGGCCCCCCTTCGTGTTCGCGCACCTTCCGGTAGGTGTGGGTGAAGCCACCGGCCCCTCCTTGCTCTTCCACTGCCTTTCGCCTTATTTCTTCTCGGTAGTCAAACCTTCCACGGCTTCTCTTCCTCATCTTCGACAAATTCCTCCTCCACGAAGACGTTTTTCGGGTCAAAAATCTCAACTTTCTCCTTCTCCTTGGTTAAATGTGGCATCTTTCCCGCCGATTTAGGGTTCACATCCCCTTTGTTGTTCGTCGCCTATTGATTTAGGGTTTCCATCAATTGCGCGAATTGTTCGTCGTGCTTCGCTTGATTCGTCGTCAATTGGTTGATGGAAGCCGTCAACTTTGCCACGAATTCATGTTTGCCGCCAACGATTTCTTAATCCGTCGATCTCGCTTGTAAATTTCGCCTCCAAAGCCTCAATTTTATCTTGCGATCTTGTCGAAGCCGCCATGAATCGTCACGTGCTCTGATACCAAATTGATAGGATTTTCCCAAATCTGAAATTAAATTCAATAAAAACAACGAATAATGAAGATAAATGGCTACAATATAAGTGTAACCTCCTTCCCAAGACGCCGTTCAGCGAGGACGTCCGCACTCTCCTAGATCTGCCTAAGAACTCTCGAAGAATTCTATCAAAACATCAATAATCAAGCATGCTTCTAAAAGACGGCTAGCCCTAGTTTAAATAAGAAAAATACTCTCCTAGCACTAAAAATAAGAAAAAGACCAAAAAGCCCTTAAGTCGGCCTCCCCCTCTTGCGCGCGTGGCTTGGGCGCCGGCTTGGGTCCCCCCTTCGGGCCGTGGGTCTAACATATGTATGTATGCAACAGGAGATAAAGGCCAAATAGGCAAAACCCACGAGTATGATGGTACTACTTGGACAATTAAACCACAGAAATGACAAAAGGAAAGAATAGAATAACCTATCCCATGCACGGCGAATAAGAAACCCACAATTGAATGGATATACTAACAATAGCATATAGCTTTTGATCTAACAAGTATATCCAGATACCAGGGAAAAGAGCCTGATTTGAATGGACCCAAAACCCAATAATGTATAAGAATATCTATACTGGACCCAAAACCAATAAGCACTAAGTCTACCACATCCCATCCAATATTGTTTGGATTTGGGTTGGGTTTCAAATACTTATCAAATAGACAAATACCATTAAATATTTTTACAGGTCAAAAATCTACGTAGAGAAAGATAACCAATGCTTCTACTTATACAAATAATGACAACTTTATAAAAGGAATACCAACACCGAATCAGAAACTGAGAGAATTTACGCCATCTACATTACACTCTTGACTCTTACAATGGCCTCCTAACTATTTTTACACTAATACCTTGGCATTCCAAATTGCTCATCTTTTAAACTTAGGGTAGGGTTATCGGTTAGTGGTTTGAATACAAGTTTATCCAAATCGATGCCCGATAAGCTTTCAAATATGAAGGTTAAATCAAAACCCAACTAGATATTTTGATCTAACGTTACAACATACCTAAAATTCATTGTTCATACACTATTTTTCTTTTTGGGAGGGGGGGGGGGTGTGTGTGTGTGCGTGTGTTACTATACATATATATATACATACACATATACATACACACACACACACACATACACACATACATATACATACATACATATACATAAACACACACATACATACATATACATAAGCACACACATACATACATATACATAAACACATCCATACACACACACAGATAAGTTTTCGGGTGCGAAAACAATTTATTTAGAAATTTTTTTGATGTTTAATCGATGCAATTATATATCACAGGGAAAATAATGGGTGAACCCTATGGGGATTTGAACACCGATCAACCCAGTACAAATTTAACGGTTTCAAAACGTGCGAATTTGTTGTAATGCCTTGATCGAAGACCAAATGACATTATTTTTCAACCATTATTTTTTGAGGGATGTATAACATGAAATGAAGGAAAAAAATTCTGAAAAAATTCAAAAAAATAAAAACATTTTCGCACGGTGCGAAATGTTCTCATTTGAAGATTTACCCATATATATATGAGGAATATGGAGGTGTGCTGACAGCACATGCTTAGATTTCCTGTGCTGTCAGCATTTTAGGGATCAAAAAAGGTGTTTTAAAATTTTTTTTGCAATGTGTTCTACAACTTATATATATGAGGAATATGGAGGTATGCTGACAACATAGGCTCAGATTTCCTGTGCTGTCAGCATTTTGGGGTTAAAAAGTTTTTTAATTTTTTTGTGCAATATGTTCTACATTTTATTGACTTCCACACCAATTTTCAAGTGCATCCAACATTTTTTTAGCATCCATCTAAATATTTTTAAAAAAATTACGCTAACAATTTCAAAATTTGAGCGGTCTTTTTGAAATGTATAGATGGAGGCTCAAAAGTGTTGGATTCACTTGAAAATTGATGTATAGGTCAACAAGTTGTAGAACACATTGCAAAAAAAACTTTTTTGACCCCCAAAACGCAGACAACACAGGAATTTTTCCTGTGCTGTCAGCACACATCCATATTCATACACACACATACATACACATACACATATATACATACAAAAATATATATACATATATATCAGGTTGCTGGATATGTGCTGAAAACACGCAAAACATCAAAAAACTTAGAAATTTTTTTCTCCAGGTTGTTGTACACATTATAAAACCCAAAACCTCACATATGAGTAAACCCTAGATGGATTTGACCTCGATCAACTCGTTGCAAAAAGTTCTGTTGTCCTGAAACTATTTTGTTTCTCTTATAATCACTCTAAAACCAACTAGAATACAACAAATAGGACCATTGCTTGCTAATATATTGCGCATAGATCTTTCTTAGAATATGACTTTACAACCAATCCATCCCCAAAACAACTCATAAATCAAAGCAACTTCAATTCTCCTTTAGGATCCAAAGATTACATCCATCAAATCATACAAATATTTCTTCAAACAAATTTTTTTATAGGTTTGCTAACAGTATTCTTTTTTAGAAACTAGTTTAGAACCTAGAACTGATAACTAAGAAAGAATAGAACCTAGATGTTGATGAAGGTGAAGAAGGCATGCATACTTAAAAGATTAGGATGTCAAAGAGGAACATTGGTTGGGATGGTTGGGGAATATTGGTGTTTGTGAGATGGTGGCAGCTTGGGATTTCGACAGTGATGGCAATGTCATGTTGCAGTGGTGAAGGCGAGATTGGTTAATGTCAAGTTTGGTCAATGAAGGTGTTCAATGGAGGTCTAATCGATGGAGATTTGGTCGATCAAGATGTGATCACTTTGACGAAGATTGGTCAATGAGATTTGGGCAATTGAGCTATAGGCGAGGTGGCTTTAGGTCGATGACAACGACGATGTCAGTGGTGGGGGTTAATGTTAATGACGACGACGATTTATCAGTGGGGAAGAGAGTGGGGAAGAGAGGTTGCGGGTGGCTCAAGGTTGTCGATGATGAAGCCGATGATGTGTTTGCAATTTGGATTTGGATCGGAAAGAGATTAAGATGGTTGATTAGGGTTAGGAATTAAGATTAACCTTGCTCTGATATCATAATAGAAGTCGAGCTAGGGTCTAAAGAGAAGAATATCATAGTTCATTCTTTCTCTCTTTCTCTCTGACTATATTATATAATATATATTTAAATTGAGAATAATGAAAAAATGACATCAGGTACACTGATGTGACGTCGATCAATGATTGTCCAATAAACAACTTGTATGTGCTGTTTTTATAATAATCAATCAATAACCGTCGCGTCAGTGTACTTGATAAAAAATGATCAAGAATCACCCGACCTCCATTAATCCCATTTAAATTTTACATAAACCCCCTACTAAACCACTTTTTAGCGCACATCACTATTCTAGGAATGAGAACTAGCCTATATCAATATGGTCAATATTTTACTTCCGTTGAAATATGAATATTTGGCACTTTTGCCTAGTGCCTTTTTTACTAACTGCATAACTCCTACAGAAGATGACTCAAATAATTCTCTAAGAGCCAGTTAGTTTTTTTTCATGACAAGCTTTTATTTGGGACTTTGATATAAGCATTGTTTACCAACCCGATTAGGTTGAAAAGGGTTGAAACAACAATGGTGAAATGTTCCATATGCCTTCCATCTCCAAAGATGTCATTTATCTCGATTATGTGGAAAGTTCCAAAAGCAATGAAAATCTCACACAAACTTTGGATAGCGTCAAAAATTCGTCATCATAGTTTCGGTAAAGGGTAAATTGCAAAAAGCACCAGTTTGTTTACACTGGGTTAACTTAGCCATCTCCTACAAAAATAAATTAATTAATTAATAAAATCAGCTTGTTTGTCATAGAGACATGTCTAAGATTTTCCCAGTAAATGGTCTATTAGACCACAGAAATGATATGATTTGCCTCGAGTAGTTAGAGGAGGGGAAATCATATGTACAACTTCCATCAATTAAATCACAGCGATAACAAGCATTATATTGTATATTTCTAGGGCTGCATGTGGAAACATTTCACATAGTCGCACATGTTAGAAAGTGTAAATTATATAAGACTGAATGTCCTAAAAGGTGTTCACTCTGGAAAACCACTCTCCAACCTGTAATTTCCTCTGATTCCGTATTGATTCCTGTTGCTCCCTTACTTTTATCTCATAACTGGAAAAAAAAGAACTTTGAAATGAACAATGATTCATGAGGGACAAGAACAAAAATCAGAATAAACACTACATATGGAGGCATATGGAAAGCAAATTAATACAAACAGCCAAAACTATATTGGAAAAGCATTACAGATATGATAAACATATAGCACTATGGTCGCTTCTATAAAACAATGGGTAAGGTCCAATACAAATGAAAATAAGGGTAAAAGCATCATCAAGGAGAGTATGCATGTACTGCTTTTTATTCTGCTTATTCTACAATATACAATATGTATATTGAAATGGTATTTATAATTTTATTCTTATAGTAATTTTTTAACAATAAAAGTAAAATCAGAGGTGTCTTTAAAAAATCCACCATGAACAAACGTATTGGATATTGACTGGCACTAACCCTAGGAGAGGGAGTGAAACTAAAAGTCAAGAAAAAAATATTCACAGATGACAAGCAGTTAATATTTGCTCAAACCAAAATCATCAAATTGAACACTAACCCTGGTTTTGAGAAATTCTGAAGGTATTGTAATCTTTTAACTATTAAGACTGAGAGATATGTCATTCTTACACTTCTGGTTCAATGGTTTCTCCGTGATTATATTTTAGTAGATATAACCTCCTAACATTATGAATATATGGTTCGTTGTACCATAATGATTATGAGGTTTTCGTTCGAGCTGTCACGGCCACAACACTATTACATAGGACTCAGTATTGCATGATTTTAAGCTAAATAATAAAAATTGATTTGATAAGACATTATTACCTTGTTTGGCTGCCCGAGAATAGCAGCGTGATATGATGGCTCATGTACTAGTCACAGTTACTCAGTAACAGTCGTATAGTTCAAACTCTTCAAGCTCAGTGTATATGGTATGCTGGATAGTTTAGTGATGTTAAATTTTCCAACCATCCCCAAGAAAAAAGTACAAGCGAATGCACCAAGATATCAGCATCTGAAGATTCTGAAACCCGTGAAATTCTGTATAATATTTCTTCCACTTATCCATCACAGAGAGATTTACAGGTTAAAATAGGAACAAAATAATAAAGAAAAATGTGCAAGTGTAAGAAAGGTGTAATGTAAATATTTTCTAAAAACCAGGGTTTGAGGTATCGGCCGATACCATTAGGTATCGGCCGTATCGTATCGGTATCGGCAGTTGACGATACTGAAACCAAGAGTTAGTTTTAGTATCGGCCGATACTGAACGGTATCGGTCAGTTTCGACCGAAACCTGCCGTAACTGACCGATACCATTCAGTATTGGTTGAAGATGGATGAATAAGAATGTGTAATTAAATAAATATTCTCTAAAAACCCAAAAAAGTTCGCGAATCAATAGGTTGCATAGAAAGTTCGGTTAAAAGAGCGGAAAAAACCCTAGGGTTTCGGCTTGAAAATGATGAAGAATTAGACGAAGAAGAGTCAGAATCAAGAAAAAATTGCTTAAAAAGAAGAAAAAGAGCAAAAAGAAAATGATGAAAAAATTGAACTCATCTCATCGCGTCGCCGCCTCACTGAACCCGCCTCGACCATCTAGCGTGAGAGTGAGAGTGAGCAAAGAGAGAGAGAGAAAGGTCCGAGTCGCCTTTCAGGAGATGCTGCGTTCTTTGAAAGGCAAACTTGAAAATAAGTGGTATGCGCGTAAAGTAAAACAATCGGTGTGCATATCAAGCGGATTTTTTGTGACAACCCTGTAAATAAGTGGTATGCGTGCAAAGCAAAATGGTGGGTGCGCAAAGCAATGCCCACCGAATTTTTTGGCAAACTTGTAAATAAGTGGTATGTGCGCAAGGTAAAACTGTGGGTGCGCAAGGCATACTTTAGGATCTATTCATTTATCTAATATTTAGTATTTAAGTACCAAACTTTAGGTATTTAGTATTTGATATGATTACGAACACAAATTTAGTTTATCTATTTAGTATTTAGTATTTGATAGTATATGATTAATATTTTAGTTTGTTAAGTATTTAATAGTATTTGATAGGTTTAGATTTAAGCAATTCCGAAACCATCACTGTATGTATATAATATATACATATTTAAAATATCTCCGAAACCGAAACCGATACCCGAAACGAAATTGTCGAAACTAGCGATACGGACGAAACCGAAACTTGCTTCCGAACCCACCGAAACGAACGATACCGAAACCAAAACTTAAATTTTGGGAAGAACGATACTCAGACCGAAACTGAGACCTAAAACCTTGCTAAAAACACAAAACGAAAAAACATTATGCAGTCATAATGTATTTTTATATAGGTCATATTAGATCTTGAAGTAACCTAGATGTAATAGGTCATATTTATACCTTGACTGTAGATGTCTGGAAATTTTAGTAGTAGTGGTAGGAATTTTCTGTAATTTTTATATGATTTTTCTAACTATTTTTGAAACATTCTAATTTCCTTTCCTTTCATCTTCAACTTTTCCTTATAAATTTCTTTTCTTAGCCCACTGTCGAGCCATATAGAGCCCACAACCATTATTTCGTTTTGTTTCTATAATTTCTGTAAATCCTTTCTTAAAGCCCAGCTAATAGCCAGCCCTATTTCTTTCCTTAAATTTTCTTTTATTTCCCTTTTCTTCTTTGCTTGGAGAAAGCCCAAGTACTCGGACCAATAAGTCTTTCTTAATTCCCCACACCTTAGATTGATGAAACCCTCAACCTCCATGAGCCGTTGCTATTCGTTTTACCCTTCGACGGAAGAAACCGAAACCCTAAAATCTAACGAACTGCCGCCCCGGTGCTCCTTCGGTTACACGAGAAACCCGCCACGATTTCGCTCCAACGGCTCTTCCCCAACACATATATCTTCGCTCTCATTCATGAGATTTTTATGCGAAAATCAACATTTTTCTCATAAAAATTCTGAGCTTTCCGGCTTTGATTTCTCTGGATTTGTGGTTCCGATTTCTGGTGGGATTCGTCGATTCGATTCATTCTCTTCCTCAAGCAACATCAACGATCGGTGGAGAGCTTAGGTGAGAAGATACATGTATTATGGACATACTTTGGTGAGTAGTAAATTCAAATCTGCCCTACGCTTTGGTTATTTCCACTTCATGCTAAATTCTGAATTTTTAAGTGATTGACGAATTTATAATATGGTTTATCGTTGAGATTTTGATGGGGAAGGAGATGATGATTCATGTATGTTTTGAAGAGATTCTTTCCTTCTGCGAACCACTGATTTAGGCACACCCTTCTAGGGTTTGGCAACCATCGTTGTTGTCTTATCTAGATCTTATTATTTTGGTTTTTGATTGTTGTTGACCGCCTGAGGGTGAAGGCTCGCCGTGAGTTGTTTTGGGTTTTTTTTGCCAATAGTTGTGGTTCCATAGTGTTCACTGTTGGGTGTTTGGGGTATTCGGTTGCCGTGGTTTCCTCGAGGAAGGCTGCTCTTACTTTTCTTGGGCTGCCATGGCCTTTCTGTGGGTTTCTTGGGATGCCATGGCCTTTCTGTGGGTTTTGATGGCACTGTTTTTCTTTTGGGCTTTTGCTCCGTTGTTTCACATGCCATGAGCTTAAGCCTTTTGAAGCTATGTTCTGATCTTTGGGCCTGCCTGTAATTCACAGTTTGATTATTTCCATAAGTTAGGGCCGAAGCAACCCTCTCTAGGCTGGTAAACGGTAAAAGTAGCTTGAGGTGCCAAATATGAATCTGATCTAAGACTGATCTTTCTATTTTACCATGAATTTCATTAAATCTTTTGTTATAAAATAAATTTTTGGGACTATTTCAATTGTACGATTTAAAGCTATGAAGAATGTATATAGTTGTTTATGAGGACTTATTTGAAATATGAACTTGTTTACATTGTATGCCTGAAATGATAAAACCTTTTATTGTAACAACTAAATTGTGTAAGTTAGGTGCTATGCAACATGATATATACGTAACAACTTCAATGACTCGACACTTGTACTTGACACATGACATGCTATAACTAGAATATTGAATTTCTGCATAGCACTCTAGCTACATAGGGAGATTGAGACACGGACATTTCTGAGAATATTGATCATACCCAACACTGACAATTTATAACATGAAATTTAGCGAACTCTAGATGTTTAGAAAACTGTTATGGACCTGACATGACACTTGACATAAAACTAGAAATTGAACTATACACGACTTGTGGGGATTGGAAAACTCATAATTGAGAGTGAACGAGAGCGACTGGAGCTATGTTACTGACTGAGAGTGACTGGAGCTATGTTACTGACTGAACTTGATGGAACACGCTCCTGCACTTGGCCGACCAGGTTAGTATTTATATATGACCAATACTGTTACGTCAGATGGATCTAAGGCCAGGGTAGCCCACATGGTACAAGTTGTTATTCGGATTGCACATCATTCTTTTCATTATGAGCCACAACATAGAATTGTTTACCTAACTTTTAATTAATATTTTAAGTTAGTGCTGATAGTAAATCATAAATGTTACCTTTTAGTTGTTACTTTTAATACAGGAGATTTCTTTACATGCTTAGCGCAGTCTATTACTTTTCGGTTGGTAGTAGTATTTGCATGCCTGGTATTGTTATAACCTTGATGGTAAATAACTAAAATGCTTAGTTTAGATTTAGTCTACTTTATTAAATAGTGGTTCGATTCTTTTCGTTTCTGCTAGGTGACAAACATGTATACACAGAGGCACCTGAGTAAGAGTAGTCTGAGTTTCCAGTGAAGGACGTCGAGTTTCGAGTTCAAATTGAGTGAAAATAGTACTATGTAGTTTTTCATTTATTTCTTTTTATTTCTTTTAGCAAAGGTAGAGTGGGAGAGAGAATGTGATTTTTCTTTCATGCATGAGTTATGTATACCTCGACTTGAAGAAAACATTGAGTAAAATGAGTATTCAGTTTCAGTACTTTTCCGCTATATTTCTATATTGTTTTCACTGGTATCTGCAGGATCTGCGTTCCTTGAATTTGTAACGGCACCCGGAGAGCAAGGCATTACATTGCCATTGATGTTATATCCTAACCAATTATGTGGAGAAGAATATTTATTTGCTAAGCCATATAATATTTGGTCAATCCTGCCCCTCCCCTCCCCCCCAATGTGGGGTTTGGCATGGAATGATGGCCTAACTACAGGTTGCATGTCTAACCACTAGAACAAAGGAAGAGAAGATATGCATATGAAGCGTGGATACATGAACAAAACATGTGTATCCTGTCAGATACATATTGAGGGCACTGAAATGCTCCATGATACTTAACACACGTGTTGAATAGGAAGATGTATCCAAAAGTATATTAGAATAATTCATATATCCACGAATATCAGATACCTTTGCGTTCTTGGAATTTAGATGTCGCTTCCACGAAGAGAAACTCAAAACAGTGCCAAAATGACGTTCACAATTTATCAGTGTGCAGATGCCATTTTTATTTATTCTCTACTCATTCATTGTGGGATCACTAACTCATCTAAATAGAAAAATTTTATTCTCGTAAGGTCCAACTAAAATGCACATATGCCTTTTAAGTCTTATTTTCATGTTGTAGATGAAATACACGAATAGTATATGAATGACATGTTGCTGCTAACTTGTGCCCAAGTTTTTCAAAAACTGACATATCATTGTGCCTTTATCTTATTTAAACTCCCATATCCATGCTTCCTTGATATGTCCATTGGAACTTCCAAAGGACAATCCATCATTTGAAGCTTCTCTCAAATTTCAATTTATGTGATGTGTTTCTTAATGTCCCTGTTGTTTATGACATTTACTTTTTCTTTCCTTTTTTAATAGCGTAACACATGAAATATAATCATGTGTTAGCCTTATTAGAGGGGCCCTACTTTATCCTAGTTCTTGTCCCTCCATCCTGCATGTCATTGTATTACGCATGTCCAAGTTATAGATCTGCTCATGATCTCTATACTCCTACAGTTGAACATTGTAAGATGCCTAACGGTGGCAGCTCAAGCATGCAATGGAAGGGTCAATTCATTTAGGTCTAACGGGAATCATCTTGAACATTGATTGACAGCAATACGTATCACATAACATGGAAAGTGGACCCTGCCATTGTGTCTTATTAACCTCAAACATGCAGTCAGACAAGTTTGAAAGAGTCAACGTGGTGCCACAACTTTTCGAACCTTCCACCAATTGTGATAAGAGTTCATGGCATTTACAGTGTACACACTCATTATCCATTATTTAAGTCATACTAATATCATGATGTTACCAATTGACGGAAAATATGGCTATTTAAGTTATATGCCTTTGAGTCAGATGATATTACTAAGAAAAAATAGCAAACAAAACTAGATTTGTCAAGATCTAATAAACTTCCAGACGAACTCACAGCTTTGCCCGTAATAACTGAAGTGCCCGATATCTGTTCTGAAGCTGAGATCTTTCTTCAGTACAGAAGATGCGAATACCAGTTGGTTTGTGGAAAAGGTCAACCGCTGTCTCCACCTTGTTGACATTCTGACCTGCATTCATAATGTTGATGAATATTAGTACCTCATCTCCTATAAATAAAAAATATAAAAAACTCTCTATGAATGACTATTAGACGTGCATATGTATATGTATGTGTCTGTATTTATATTAGAAAGGAAACTTGGGACAAATCTCCAGAGAGTAAAAAGGGATGATGTTGTCTTAAACATACCTCCAGCACCCCCAGATCTTGCTGTGGTAAGCTCAATGTCTTTTGGATCTATTACTACTTCCACTTCATCAGCCTGAGAAATGGAATTTCTTATTCAGCAATGTAGTTAAACAATTCAGCTCTCCTAAATATACGACAAAACAGAAATCAAGATGCAGAAGAGAAGGCCCCATGTCAATAAAAGTTATCAGAGAATTCTACCTATAAGCATCCTAATATAATTTCAAACATGTCTTGTTAGTCATATCACTTGGAAAATCATCTATAAATTACAAATGATATTGAACATAATGATACAGACAACCTAAACGACAAGAAGACATCATGGTAAACTGTATCATAAAATTATCATTCACACCAAATCACAGGAAATAAAAATCATCAATCACTGAGACTCAACAAAACAATATTGATTCATTACCAGCTGAAACGAAGGTGTTGGCGTAACTATGGATCTAAAAACACATATGGTCAATGGTAAACTGCAAACGACGACTATGTTATGTAGATCAGGCGCATGCTTTTGAACCCCTTTTTCTTTGATCTCTTTCTCATATAGATATCTCAAATGGATCATGACGAAATGGTTAGGAGTCCTAAACATGTTGCAGAAATAAACCAAGAGTCATGACAAAATGTTGGTTTTTTTCGTGGTTTTTTTTTTTTTTTTTTTTTTTTTTTTTTGGGGGGGGGGGGGGGGGGGGGGGAATATGGTGTTACTTTCGGTTGTGGGGGTGACGAGAAGGAAGAACTACGGCCTCACTAAACTTCTGTTTTCTTCCTTTTGGCAGGTGCTAAAGCAACCTACAATTTTATCTCTTCCATCAACGTCTTAGCCTACCAAAGGTCAGCTTTCAGTTTCACAAAGATGGAATTTTAATGGGGCAAATAGATCATTAGCTAGGAACCACATCCTTGTGGGAAGGATGTCAATGCTTTCTTCCTGCTAGTGTAGAGTTTTACAATCTGTCCTCAAATAGAGTGTTCTTCCTAACAAGCAAGCTAGCTCAAGCAGTATGACACCAGAGGGTGCATGTTTGAATCAACCGCCTGTAGTGGCTAAGAATGTCTAATGAACATACATGAATGAATTATTTTAGACATAAATGTCTCCAGTTCATGACATGGGAAGGTCGATTATGATTCATAAGGTTAAGGAAGATTCTTAATTCTTTGGTGAAGCTCTTTCTCACTTTAAGGGAGCTTTCTTTCCTTGACAAGGGGCTTCATGTTCGTCTCTTTGGAGTGCGTCACTACTCTTTAGTCATCTTCCTCCATCATGACCCCACACGAGGGGTGGAAATTGGGTTGGGTCCGGTTTACCCGACCCGGATGACACCATGCCCAAAATCGTCCCAATCTGAGTTATCCAGGTTAGGGCTCCATACCCGAACCCGATCCAAAAAAAATCCAGGTCACCCATTATCCCATACCCAACCCACTTGCCTAAGAGGGTCAAGTTGGGTTAGTTATGGGCCAGGTTCAAGCACGACGGGTGAGCAGGCTAGTGTTACATTTCTTCAAAAAAATTGCTAACCTTTTGCGGGAGGGAAAGCGTTTCAATAGGAGCCCTAACTCCTTCAGTTTTAAGAGTAACTTGACAGAGCGCACCTTTGGGACCTTGCTTCTTATAGTCAAAGTGGGGGTTTTAGGGATGTGGGAATCGAACCTAGAACATCCCTCTCCCAAACCAAGTTAACTAACCCATCAAGATACTCATGTTGGTTTATAAGAAAACAAAGATTTATTAAACATAAAATGGTTTGCATTCAGATGCCTTCTATGGCTTCTATTTAGACATCAAACCTGAACCCATACAATTTCCTCTCAGGACCATGCATGTTGACCCGGATTCCATCCGAACCTGGATTAGCCTTGACCCATATCTAAAAAATCGGGCCTAGTTTGGGCTAAACCCGTCGGGTCAATAGCCGTTTGCCACTCATAAACCATACTTATAGGCCTTGTCTCCCACACACCCAAATGGAAAAGGAAACAACATAATTTACATATGCCCAATTGGAACCATAAATACTTCCCACTATTTTCGCTAAATATAGAAAATTATTTGTAAAATTTTCGCATACATGGAAAGGTTATTGCAGCTTCACAGAAGTTAGCAGACCATCTCCCAGATAACACATTAACAATTGTGAGTGGCACCATACAACAGTGATCAAACATCTTGTAGTTGGGAAAGATGTTTGGGGGTTCAAATCCACTAATCCCAAGCCTTTTCTCCCAAATATCTCAATAATCAAAATAAAACGATGCACCATCCAAAGTTAATCTAACTATAAGTATTATCAACTTTGTTTATAATCGCACTGTCTCCACATGATGTAGACATCATAACCTAAAAGTGACATACACAGTTATTTATCAACTTACTACCATTCTGCATTTGTAGCTATTTAGTACAATATTTGAAGAATTATTCTTTACAAGAACCAATAAAAAGACCCCAAATATATGGTTTGCTTAGTGAGTGTACATTGGTGATCATGTTTGTTTAAGGTAATAATCATGAAATATGCACCTTTTTCAAGGGAAAGTGACCAGGAAGGTAGCAATGTTACTAGTATGAAGAAACGGTTCCAGAGGACTTAATGTGATAGTAAGAAGAAACGCATGGAGAATGCATAGAGATAAATGTGAAAAGACAGGTAGGGACTGTACCGCAATAATTGTATGTTTTGCCCTCAGGTAAGAGCACATTCAGAGATCAGAACAGTACAAGACTTATCAATAGAACGAGTCCACAGTAAGTTGCCTACTGTTGAAACTTGTGAAATCCTTTCAATCCATAATGTGCAGACCACCAGCATAGCATTGCAGTACAAAGCAACATTGAAGTTGCTTAGCAGTTCTACAACACCTAGAAGCCCAGATGGCAAGTTGGCCAATTCATAACACCACATTTCTCGCATTATCAATAAGCTGGAGTTTGACAAGGTGACACATGACGAAAGTGGGAAGGGATATAGTGGGGATTTGGAGAAAAAAGTTGAGAATTTGATAAATTTTCGGGCCTTACACCCAAGAGATCTAACAATCATTGACTCGCATTGCCTCACACACGAAGATTTTTCGAACATCTTGCCATGCAACCAAGCCAACTCCCACACTCCAATGTAAATATTTGATTTTTTTGAAGAACTAAAAGTTTATACAAAAAATTCTATTCAATTCTTCATTGATCAAAAAAATAAATAAGTTTGTCGCCTTTATATATGCAACTTGGTTTTCAAAAATCACATCTAATATGGGATACAAAACTCTAAATAAATAAAAGATTCAAACTCTATCCTAAATAAAATTACCAAAAGACTCAAAAATAACTAGAATATTCAATGAACTCATACTCTATTTTTATCTCAAATAAAATTACAAAGAGACTTTATCCCAATTTCAAACTGGATCACTATCATTTTTCTCAACTTGAGAACTTTATAACCTGGTGAATGATGACATGAGTAGTACAACCAGGCAGAAATCATCAGTCCCTTGTAATTGGAGAAAATACATCCATAAATTTTGAAGTGTAACCGGATGTAGGTTTGCAGATGAATATCTTTTGGAAAGTATTTTCAAATCACAAAATAAATGAAAGCATATAAAACATGCTTGTTTGTAGAATGTGAAGGATATGGGATAACAAACACAATGTACCCAATTTCCTTAAGCGATGTCTCCAAGCTAAGTGCTAACATATGATCAACGTGTAGCTTGAACTTTATC
This sequence comes from Scilla litardierei, assembly GCA_030789695.1. Taxonomy (NCBI): domain Eukaryota; kingdom Viridiplantae; phylum Streptophyta; class Magnoliopsida; order Asparagales; family Asparagaceae; genus Scilla; species Scilla litardierei. The sequence continues at coordinate 7,044,643 of CM061137.1, read as the reverse complement.
TCTGTCTATAAATTCATCACAGGTTCATGGTCAAACTTAATTTCTGATACGGATATAGACTCAGACTCTAATTTGATCTTAAGACTCGGCATTAGGGATGAGAATGTCAATCTTCCTAGACCATAATGAAGGATTTAAAATGTGGCATACCCAAATGGGTACACATTTGGGCTTTAGACATGCCCATTCTCATCCCTACTCAGCATCTGACTCATACTCTTGTTCGACCTTCAAAGACTTCCTCATGCTCGACTCACCGAATTTCAACCGATGCTATTGACCAACTCGAATCTTGGGTTGGAAAGATTTCAACACAATTTTCTTCCTATTAAATATGAATGTGTATGTGTTTGACCTTTCAGAACTCATCACATCTAAATTGTACAATTAGGACCTTTCCCGCAAAATGTGTGTTGCAGCAATGTATGTAATATCACACCAAATATGATCATGATAGCTCGCAAGCTAAGGTGCATTAAATATCACTGTGTAATTGGATTAGCAGTCTTTTGTTTTGAATTTTTATGCCCTTTTTCATTATTTTCTCTTTTTTTAATCTCCCTTTTTTATTTTTAACTCTCATTTTTAATCTTAAAATCCTACAAACAAGATGGTGATAAAAAATAAAAAGATAAAATAAAATAAGATTTTTTGAATTTTGATCTAAAACTTGACTAAAAGAAAAGAAAAGAGTTTTTATGAGGAAAAAAGAAAAGAAAAATACAAATCAGGTTTTGACTTTGATACCAAATTTGACGTAGAACTAAAACAGGAAGGTATGTGGTGGAGATTTGGAGAAGAATAAAGTTGTGAATTTGATAGCTTTTCGGGCCTTGTATCCCGGAAATCTAACAATCACCACTCGCACACCTAGCACACGGAGATTATTCAGATCTTTCACCCAACAACCAAGCACACTCTCGCACTCCAATGCAAAAGATTTGATTTTTCTCGAGAAACTAAAAGTTTACATCAAGATTTATATTCAACTCTTCATTGATCAAAAAATAAATAAGTTTGTGACCTTTATACATGCTTTACAACTTGGCTTTTAAAAAGCACATCTAATATGAGATAGAACCTCTAAAATAACTCAAAGACCTAAAATAAATAAAAAACTTAAAAGGACTCAAACTCTATCCTAAAGAAAATAACTAAAGGACTCAAAATAACTAAAATGCTCAATAAATTCAATTCTATCTGTATCTCAAATAATTAAAAATATTCCATCTCAATTTTAAACGGGATCCCTATCACGAGATCAACCCACGAACCGTGTGTAATGTGAGGGGCCTTTAAGTTATCTTTCGTGTTGCGGAACCACTTCTTAACCGGGAAAGGCTCCTCTTTACCGAAAAAGTTCATCGGACGAAACGTCTGAAACTTATTGACTTCATCATCAACTTGAGAATTATGCGGTAACATGTGCTAAAGAAAAATGGTCGATTGATAATGAAGTTCCAGCAATCATTTCAACACATCTCTAACTCGTGGTTGGGCACAACGTCATTGTTTCTGTTGGTAGCGTTAGAAGATGTTCCTCCATCTCGCACTCTCCTGACGTAGGTACGTCCAAACATCATGCAATTACAAGAGAAAATGATTGGAGTGTCAAATCAAAGATTTCTTTTAATGTTCAAGGATGAAGTCAAGATTTAAGAGAATAACAAAGGGCTTTGATATAGTATAGAAGTCAAAGGAATGAAGCTTAAAGATAAATTAAGAAATTTTACGTAAATGTGTTGCTCACTTAAAATTTGTATGCAGACAAGCATGAACCGTCAATAAAATATGTCACACACTGTATTCTGAAATGTAAGGGAAATAAAAGGTGATAAGCAAGTGCATATTTAAGATTAGTTGGTATTCTCATTTTCAACTTAAATATGAACGCATTTGTAATAAAACTACAGGTTCGTATGCCTCTAACTAGTAGTGAGCACTAATCAAGATGACATATATAGTTCAAATCTAATAAATATGAAAGATAGCATTGAAATTAAGGGAACTTGTTGAGATTAATGAGTAAGGAAAACATGATCAGACAACCATAAATAGTACTGCGCAAGAAATGAAAGGCTAGTGGAAACGATTTACGCGACTATAATACAGAGTAGTCTCGAAAAAGAATCTAGTCCTGCAAGGAAGAGCTTTAGGAATCACTAACGGATATTATCAAGAACAGAAAAATGAAATAGAGAATAACCATCGGTAAGAAATTCTTATGTAGGTTTCTCAGATAAAAATAAATAATGATAAATGCATGGTATATTACAGTAAGGATAAAATGAGCATCTATAATATAACATAGCAATAGTAAATAGTAGCATAAACATTGTTCGGAGTTTTACACTTATAAACCGCAAGCGCACAGCTGTCATCGTAGCGCTGTACAGGTCGTCCTCAAGAAGGTTGGGTAATTGAGTACTTGCTCAATCCTAGGCATTGATTAGCTACGTGAGGGGTATATGGAGTGTGTATAAAATAGATGGACAATAAAATTAAAAGGGAATCTATGGGTAGGTATCACCGAATTGTAGGTTGAGCACGAGTGTAAATTCGTTACGTGGCTATCGAATCACCGTAAGGTGAGGTCGTCTAATCTAAGGGTATTCTCTTACCCCCGCTCTCGCAGCGCATGATAAGATATCCCCTTATATTAACCATATCCCCCACTCTCGTGGCGCATGATATGACTATCTAACCCGCATCGATACCGGCGTCACTCGTGCATCGATACGCATTAGATGCATTACGTCCGACGAATGTCCCCAATCTTCTTCCACGCCACTTCCGTAGATTAGTATGGCTTAGGATTCACATCGTAGAAGAGCTCTGATCGATGTCCGACTCTTGTCAGCCGCATCGATGGTATCGATCAATGCATTCGAAAATCTTAGATTAACCCCGACGCTAATCGTGAATTAATCTAATTACCCACGAAGGGGGATCCGATCTACATTGATAATAATCATCCTAAACATAACCCTAGCTAGTCATCCAATAGCCAAGCAAGCAAGATCAACCCAAACTCATTCCACAAAGGGATCCACCAACCCTAGACGAAGATCTACTCACAAAACATATAGGAATACAGAGATAAACGGATAACAATAAATCACAGAAAACATATAAAGAATGAGGAAAATAATAAAATACTTAGCTTCACAATCGTTGGCGTTACAAAATCTGTGTTCCAAGTACATCCACGAAGGAGAAACCAAGCTAAAACCATATCTAATCTATCCTACTCCTAAGAACTAAGGAAAAAATATCAAAACGGGATGAAAAACGAAGGTGGAGGTCGATCCCCTCTCGCTGGCGGCGCACAGAGGTTTAAATAGCAACCCAAAACCCTATCGGGTTCGCTCCAGATTTGACCGAAACAGCTGAGTGGGCCAAACGACATGGTCGTGTCGTTTGAGCCAAGTCACGCATGCTGCAGGTCTTAAGAATTCTTCAGCTGAAGCGGTCGTTTGGAATTTCCAAACGGCCGCGTCGCTTTAGCTTTGCTCTTGCTGCTGTCGCTGGCTTCATTTGAGTAGGGGATGACACGGTCGTGTGAAAGCTTCACATGGCCGTGTCATCATGGCTTTCTTCTTCTGCAGAGCGAACCACACGATCGTCCAAACGGTCGTGTGGGGTCCCTTAGGTCGTATCAACTCGAGTTAACTCACACGGCCGTGTGAGTTAACTCACACGGCCGTGTGAGGGCTGCAGATCATCAGAATGCTCTCCTCTTCATCAATTTGAACCCCCTACATCGTCGATTGCCCTAAAAGCTTGATTTCTCACTCTTTAGCTCCAAAAATCCATAAGTTCACCCGAAACACACCAGAGAGGGCAAGAAACTTCAAACGGAAAAAAGCGGGAAAAACGGCAAGGAAAACGTGGAAAAGCGGTGTGCAGAATGGGGAAAAAGCATGCGAAAAAAATGACAAATAAACACACATCAAAATCCCCAAGCTAAACTCTTTCTCGTCCTGGAGGAAGCGAAGAAAGAGTAAAGAGTGGGGTAAGCAAGCAATCATGCAAGTGATGGCATGTGGTTTGAGAATTTCATAAAATCGAGCATGAATACGTGAACAAACGGAAATTTCAAATTCATGGAAATCTAAAACACCAACTCCTCTCTATCGATTAGAATATAATCTTAAGACGTGGTTTTTAGCTCGAACCGTCAAATAATATACTTAGCTATGATCATGCTCAAGTATTAGGATAATTCCTCTAACCCGTCCTTAAGTCGAAAGCAGAGGGGTTCAAGTTATGTGATGGTTGGTGAAAGGATAAGTCTAGGATAATGTGTTATTATTAGTCCATCGAAGAAGTGGCTCTCACAACACGTCAACTTTCCACGATTCGTGAAATCGACAATCTTATTCATGCTTCCAAATTCTTTCTTTCCTTTTCTTTTGGATTCTAATTGGTCGCGTAAGGAGGTTGTGTCGATGACTCCCAGGTCAGACGACCTTAGGGCATCAAGTCAAGAAGGACCTCTCGGACATACTAGCTCGAACCAAGTATAATCCTTATTCCCATGCACTCCCCCAAGCTAAACCTTTCGGCACGAGGCCCCGACGCTTTCCAAGGCATAAGAAACCGACTACTTAGCATCGATAGGAGAACGGTGCACTTATTCTTTTTCCATATATACACTTCTTTCTTTTCTTTTCTTTCGAAAGCATGAATATGTAAAGCGATATCACTCTTCAGTACTAGTTAATATGTCGTTATCCAGGTCTCGATGAATTATAAACCATTATATTCAACTATCAGTTCTACGGTCTATACAAAAAATGGACCACTAAGGAAAAGTCCAACCTAGGTCGGTTTCGAGTAATTCTATCCTAGAGATTATGAGAATGATCATAACGAGCATATTAAATAGGATCTGAGACTAAAAACGTATCCTAATCATATATTCAGATTGATATCGAGGAAATCGAGCGTAAAAGATAGAAAAAGAAATTCTGTTCGATAAGCTACGCATATAAAACTCGATTTCAGAAAATTCTCAAACGTATATTTACATATGATGCATGATGTGATGCAAGTATTTTTGGGTTTTTTGATTTTTCAAATTTTTTGTTTGAATGCAATTAGAAAAGAAACATGATGGATGGAGAATAAAAATAAATAGAAAGAAATATGATGCATTAAAATAAAAAAAAAGAAGAGGGTAAAGTGATATAAACACAAGGATGAAGACATGATGGTGGAGGTGGAAAAAGGAAAAATAAAATCAAAAAGTGAAGCGTGAAACGCTCCTCCCCCATGCATTGTCCTCAATGTGACTCAATGCAGTACAGTCTGTGAAGATGTGAGGACATATGTGTGGGGGTGATGGGAGGTGGTCTCCCCCAAGCTAGCGTGGAGCTAGGGTGTGGGCTCGGTGACGGTAATGTATGGTGGAGGAGAACGAGAAGCGCCATCCTCAGGTGGTTGTATGATGGATGTGGGTGGGGGTGGGTAATGGGCTCGGTGGATATCAGAGACCAAAGATAAAATCTTGGCATGTGTCTCTCTCATGGCATCCACGGAGGTCTGGAGATCCTGAGACATCCTATCTAGTAAAGATAGACGTGCATGAGTGTCGAGAAGAGGAGCAGACGGTACATGGCCGTCACCAATATGCGTAGTCCGTATGACGATGGGCTCCTCGGTGATCGTGGGGATGGTAGTGTGTGCAGTGGAGGTCGATGGCTCTGTGGGGATAGGCTGAGGCTGTGGCTATGGCTGTGGCTCAGGCTGCGCAATGGGAGGAAAGATAGGATCGGGGCCAAATGCCCACTGCGTAGTTGCGTCGACATGCATGTGTGTAGGGTTTAGCAAGATGGTGTATGGAGTGCGCTCTGGCACATATAGCCATACATACTGATATATCAGATTTACCTTGATCATATGCATGTGCGCGAAAACCGAGTGATCGAGAGAAGTAGGACCAGGAACTAGTGGTATGTTGTCATCCATCTCAAGGGAGGCAGGAGGGTGTGAGGCTATGAGTGTAATGAGACCGCCACAACAGATCTTGCCAGTAGAGGACGTGGCGATGCGTATGAGCCTGTCTGCTAACCATGTGCCGGCATGGAAAACTCTACGTGGGGCTAGGACCGCTACATCAGCCTCTGTGGGGTGGAAGACTAGGGGCTGTGTGATGCTCTACAAAAATAAAAGCTCAGGTAGTTAGAGTAGTGAGACTATGCACGTCTCTTCCCTGTAAAACAGTGTGTTTGCGAGAATGAGATGGGCAAGGCGTAATGATGGGTGAATGATAGAAGACGCCTTTGCCGAAGTGTGAGGGAAATTTCCCACCCTAGTGATCAGATCCCAAAATGGGAAGCAGTGAATGTAGCAGGATGGTCACTAGTAGGGCATATAGAGTCGGCTGCCGAGGCGATAGGCCAATGGAATATAGTATTCAGGGCGTCAAAGAGATGGTGTAGTCTGTATCCATGACCCTAAACTCTAAGTGTGAACCCTCAGAATTTAGCGAGCAGAGAAACTCAATAGTGCGCCTCTCGTAGGTGGGGGCTCTAAAAGCGAGGAAGTCAATCCATCCTAAATTTGAAAATAGTCGACGTACACCCTCGGCGGCCCTTAAAGTTTCGAAAGCAGGAATGCTCGCGAATTTTATGGGTAGTATGGTTCGCCGAGATAGGATGGTGTCACGATCTCGCTGGGCCTCGGTAGCAAAAGTGATCCCCAAAGTATCAATCTGGGTGGAGTCACATTGGGCGGTGGATGTTGTGCAGATGTGGAAGGTCTATCTGATCTACATTGACGTGTGGACCATCCCAATTGGGAATCTGGGGGTGATGACCATGGTCGTTTCATGTGTGGAGGCATGAGGAATGTGTGGGGTGAAAGCAGTGCACGGTAACCACGCAAGAGCAACAACAACCACAACCACAACCAAGCCTTGAGTGTGTGTGCAGTGGAAAACCAAGCAATTGAGGGTAGAAACTGGAAAATGAGTAGGGAACGAGTTTACCCAAGAACTGTCGCAAGTGATGCTGCGAGAGAGTGTTGTTGCCCCTAATGAACTCCCCCAAGTTATCGCTTTAGCCGAATTGAGCCCTAGCTGTTGATTGTTGCCGAGTTTCCCAAAGCGGAACAAGTTAGGGCTTGAGGAGGTGAATCAGTCTGGGCGGTGGAAGGTGTTGGAGAGGGGAGTTTTGATGTTGGTAGTGGAGAGGGAGAAGGTGGAAGATCGACGGAGGTTTTGGTCGGAGATGGGTTGACGATCGTTGGAGAGGGAGGATTTTGTTAGAGTTTCTATCATGCATAAACAAGTTTATACACAGCGAAAAAATAGAAACCTACCAAGATCCATGCGTTTTCAAATTGATTTGATCAAATTACTAACCTTTTGACGATTCGAATGTATCGGACTGATGGTGCTGCTCTACGAATGACCACCCTCTATCAGTATCCACACGCAAACGTCACAAACCGAAATTGCGAGGTTGCTAGCTCCTTCTCTGCAACTAGGGTTTCTCTCTCTTTCGCTCTTCGCTTTTCACAAAAACGGGAGAGATAGATTGAATGCATTAAACGCCTGAAAATCCTCTCTATAGCATATATAGAATCACATGTTAACCCTTTAATGCTTTTCAGTTACGCAACGATATCTTTAAGGATAATATTTTAACAAGATACATTATCCGTTAACTCTTTAACACGTTTTAGTAACGCAGCGATATCTTAGGGATAATATCTTAACGAGATACAATATCTAACAGTTAAGATATTTCACCTTATTACGAATTTCAAATCAAATTCGAAATCACGTTTAAACCATATCCTATCAATTACGCTCTTTGTGTGCGACCCAATAGGCTCATATCAAATTGACAGTGGGCCTAATCCCATTAAAAGCCCACAAGCCATAATTAGTCTCTAGCAAGACATTATGACTACCCAATTAATATGAATATCGTTAGTCCCATATTAACCTAACCAATAGAACATGTCATAATACTTTTGTCACATGATATCTGATTTGAACGTAAGTCATGAACAGTGTCATACTTATATTGTTCAAACATTTAATTTCTCGCTTACTAAGTAAACTGATAAAATCAAATGACATTCATTTGAGCACAGCCATGCATTTCTCAGTCTTACTTATCGAGGAGCCCATTAAATATCTCTCTCATAAGAGAGGAACAAATTCTATCTTGTTCATTCACTTTCCTTTGCATAATTCACATCATGTTCAATCATAATCTTTATGATTATCTGATTAAAGATAACGTTTGATTATGTCAAAACATGATGTTCCTTATGTAGGAACTGTGATGATCTCATGTCTCATGATTCTATAACATAACTATTATGAGATCATTTATGACACTGATCCATGTAAGATCTCATAGCGAGTTTATCCAGTGCCGTATTCTCCAACAAATACCTATAAGTTTAATTTGTATCACCATACATATGATTATCTCATAATTATCAACCAAACTCATACTAGTCTCAATTCATCATTATACCTTTAACGATGAATGACTAGGGATGCTTAGAATAACATAAAACGGTTATTCAAACATTATTATAATGAAACATGCAAGCAATATAACAATAACAATAAGAGAAACATTTTATAAATGAAAAATAACATAACATAAAAGTCTAAAAATTTGGCCTAGGGCATAACCACTAATAGATTTGGGGAGAGAAGGACTGAGGAATTGAAACGTTTTAAAAAACAAATGAGGGGACTCGACCATTGGGAAATAGAGGGGGAGACACGACCGTATGACACGGTCGAGTCGTCTCTAAAGGCTAAGAACGTTAGCTAGGCGAAGTTGGGGCCTACGCAGTCGTTTGGAATGCTAAACGATCGCGTGAAGGGAGTTTGTTAGTCATTTAAAGGATCACATGACGCGGTCATTTGAACGACCGTGTTAGGGTTTGGATTTTGGGCTAGAGAATCCAGAGAATTACCCTTTTGACGCGGTCGCGTCAATGAAACCAAACGGTCATTTGGTGTCAGCCTCTTGAGTTGAAGAAGTCCCCACATTCTCACATGACCAACTGGCTGCCTCCACACGGTCGTGCGAGCCTCATGCACACAGCTCTCGAATTTTTCTTTGTTCTGTTGTATTCCCTCCTAGTCTCCCTTCGCCCACACGGTCGTGTGCCCACACGGCCGTGTGACGTGTTGTGTAGCACATAGAACTAACAAAGATTGATGTCAAATCATTGATATATGGGTTTTAAAATCCGTCAGAATTTAAGCTCAAAAGATTTTTAAGATATGGATTTCAAGATTGATGTCAAATCATTGATATATGGGTTTTAAAATATGTCAGAATTTAAGCTCAAAAGATTTTTAAGATATGGATTTCAAAAACCAACAAAGTTAAGTCTTGGGTTCTTAGGATTTATATAATTTAGGGCATGCCAATCGAGAGGTGAGTGATTCATTCAAAGAGACGGAAAACTTTAAATTTAAGAAAGATTAAACCCAATACGCTCTTCTCACTAAAGAAGAAGCGAGTTTATTAAAACCCGAGAGAAATGAAAAACTTTCTACACTACTGGATTGAGTACACATGTTTCAAAAGGTGGATCCCTCCTTTCTTGGCTATGCTAACGTCGTCGTGCCACAAAATCCATCGGGCTCCAGCAACGCTCCTCCAAGCTCCTCTTAAGGACAACCACCCGAATCCTGCAAGAGATGAGGGGCATCAGCCCAAATGGAAAAATTCTTCCCTAGAATATAAGTCCCAGAGAGGATCGTCAAAATGAATTGAGAATTTTGAAATTGAGTGACAGATACACCCTGAGAATTATGTGCTATTCTCTAAAGATGGTGTGATCATCTCCAAGTTCCTTCTTTCATTATCCTCACCAGGTATTGACACGACCCAGCGTAACTTAATGGAATGTGCACCTGTATCCTGCGAGAAGTACGTCTTGTTAACAGTATCTGAATCCATATGATTTGGAAATGAAGTTTGAGATTCAAATGGAGTTTTGAAAGTTTAAAGAGTCTCCCCTTGTGATGCTTATGAGCTCAGATAGACGTTCTGCCTCAGAAGTGATGAATGGTGGCTGCGGTATCGGGTATGGAGGTGGATGTAGGTCTGCCTCTCTAAGATTGATCGTTGTATATGTGCCCACATGCACATCCCCCTCAACTTTGGGTCCATGCTATATGCTTCAAGCTGGGGTGACGAGTCTGGAGGGAAGTGATGATTGGGGTCTGCAACACCAGCAATCATGTCCTCACCTTCGCATAGCTTCCCCTCCTTATCATCAAAGTGTAGGTGCAATGTCTCTCCGTCCCAGCTAGCATGTACATCGTCGACGGTGAAACCTACAAGGGATAGGTAATCCATGAGAGATTGTAAAACGTTTGGTTTAGATGTGTTACCTTCCTCTGACATGGTGGGTGACTCTTCCAACTGCTTTTCACTTTGCGGTTCATCCTCCATGATCGGGGTCCTGAAATCCTGCTCTGACTGCTTTTGTGATTGGCATCGAGATGCTGCAATCAGGCTCACTTCGTAGCATAGCTGGCTGATCTGCTGAGCAACATGTGCCTGATGTTCCCCAAGCTTTCGGAGGGAGGTCTCGAAGTAGTCGTTTTTCTGCTCTTGAGCTTTAATGTATGCCTCCATCAAAGTCTCCAATCTAGATTTCTGATGTGGTGGAACGAATGGTTGAGGGATTGGGCCATATGTCATTGATGTCGACCCATGAAGTTTTTCCAATGCGTCCATCTTCATAGCAAGAAGTGAAATGACATCATCACTGGGAATCATCAGTTCATACTCCTTGCGGACCTGGTCAAACAAAAATAAGAAAGAACAAAGAGAGAGTCGTCAGTAAAATAAAAAGAGAATAACACAAAAATAAATGGGGGTGGAGGGAAAAAATATTCAATTTATTTATTTATAAAAATTTTATGTACGTAGGCTAACAAGCCTAAAATTAAACTAATATCACTCAGGCGAAACCTCTCCGACAATGGAGTCAAAAACTTGTTCGGAGTTTTACACTTACAAACCGCAAGCGTACGGCTGTCGTCGTAGCGCTATACAGGTCGTCCGCAAAAAGGCTGGGTAATTGAATATTAGCTCAATCCTAGGCCGTGATTAGCTACGTGATGGGTATATGGAGTGTGTATAAAATAGATGGAGACAATAAAATAAAAAGAGAATCTAGGGGTAGGTATCACCCAATTGTAGGTAGAGCATAAGTGTAAATTCGTTACGTAGCTATCGAATCACCGTAGGGTGAGGTCATCTAATCTAAGGGTATTCTCTTACCCTCCGCTCTTGTGGCGCATGATAAGATATCCTCTTATATTAACCATACCCCCCACTCTCGTGACGCATGATAGGAATACCTAACCCGCATCGATACCGACGCCAATCATGCATCGATACGTGTTAGATGCATTACGTCCAACGAATGTCCCCAATCTTCCTCCGCGCTACTTCCGTGGATTAGGATTCGGATCTATGTTAGCAGTGCTCTAATCGATGCCTGACTCTCGTCAGCCGTATCGATAGTATCAATCAATGCATTCGAAAACCCTAAATTAATCCCGACGCTAATCGTGAATTAATCTAATTACCCACAAAGGGGTAATCCGATCTACATTGATAATAATCATCCTAAACATAACCATAGCTAGTCATCCAATGGCCAAGCAAGTAAGATCAACCCAAACTCATTCCATAAAGAGATCCACCAACCCTAGATGAAGATCTACTTACAAAACATATAGGAGTACGGAGATAAACAGAGAGGATAACAAGAAATCCCAGAAAACATATAAAGAATGAGGAAAACAATAAAATACTCGGCTTCACAATCATTGGAGTTACAAAATCCGTGTTCCCACGAAGGAGAAACCAAGCTAAAACCCTATCTAATCTATCCTACTCCTAAGAACTAAGAAAAAGTATCAAAAAGGGATGAAAAACGAAGGTGGAGGTCAATCCCCTCTCGCTGGCGGTGCCCAAAGGTTTAAAGAGCAACCCAAAACCCTATCGGGTTCGCTCCAGATTTGACACGAAACGGCCAAGTGGGCCAAACTACGCGGTTGCGGTCGCGGCTTCAGAATTCTTCAGCTGACGTCGTTTGGAATTTCCAAACGACCGTGTCGCTTTAGCTTTGATCTTGTTGCTACCGCTGGCTTCATCTGAATAGGGGATGACACGGTCATGTGAAAGCTTCACATGACCGTGTCATCATGGCTTTCTTCTTCGGCAAAGCGAACCACACGTCGTGTGGGGGTCCCTTCCTTCCTTAGGCCGTATCGACTCACACGACCGTGTGAGTGCCGCAGATCATTAGAATGCTCTCATCTTCATCAATTTGAACCCCCTCTCATCGCCGATTGCCCTTAAAGCTTGATTTCTCACGCTTTAGCTCCAAAAATCCATAAGTTCACCTGAAACACACCAAAGAGGCCCAGAAACGTCAAAGTAACAAAAAGCGGGGAAAACGGCGAGGAAAATGTGGAAAAGCGATGTGTAGCGTGGGGAAAAAGCATGCGAAAAAACATGCCAAATAAACACACATCAAACATCAACAGTGCTGCATGTTAATCATCATATAAATCGTGACTGAGCTAAATAAGCTACCAGTAACAGAAATAATTCGACGTACCTAATCTAGTGCAGAGCTCATACCAGAGGGTACGATGTGTAACTTAGGTAAAATCAAAGACACGGGACTAAGAATGCATACCTGAAAGTACCAATAGTAAATGTCCCTATTTTTATTACTGGAGAGTGGAAAACACAGAGACAATAATAAATCTCACTTACATTGATGAAAAGTGAAAACCAAGGATACAATAATATAATCACACCTCCAATACAGGAAGGTAAAAACATAGATATAGTAAGAACACTTGTCGTTTCTATCATAAGAATACTTGTCATTTCTATACCCTCTGAAATAATGAGTTTCCTATCTCCATGTGTTTTATACTAAATGCAACATCAAGTACGGTAAACGGGTACAATATAATATAATCAAGTACAGTAATCAAGAACCGTGTCCGGTATAATATTATGGTAGGTAACGAGTACATGGAGTATCATGGGCATATAATCAAGTACAATGATCGTGATCTGTGATATAATAGTGGAGATGTATGGTGCAAGATCATATGACAAACACGGTAAACTATCTATACAATAGTAATGTGAACATGGAATGAACATTAAAGTATGAATAGGCATTACATTGGCACGTCACTATACCTGTAATATATTTATTTTATTTAAGAATAGTTAAGTTGATAACATGATTGTGGTAATATAGGAGCATATCATGAATAACAAGACACTGTATCAATGTCTTACCTAAGGTGGATAGATGTCATATAATGATCCCCATGGATGTGACTAGGGTAGATGGCATACTAACTCATACACACACATATGGGTGCGGCAATGTCTACCACGATCATCGGATCACATCCGAACTCCGTAGTTAAGCGTGTTAGAGCTGGAGCAGTACTAGGATGGGTGACCTCCTAGGAAGTCCCTGTTTCGCACCCATACCCACCGCTTGCGACAAACTTACCTTCACATATATATATGAGGAATATGGAGGTGTGCTGACAGCGCATGAATTTTTTTCCTGCGTTGTTAGCAATTTGGGGTATTAAAAACAATTTTTTTATTTTTTGCAGTGTGTTCTACAACTTGTTAACTAGCTTCCCACCAATTTTCAAGTCGATCCAACACCGTTTGAGCCTCCGTTCATCCATTTCAAAAAAACGGCTCCAAAATTCCGAACTGTCAGCGCAACGTTTTTGAAATGGATGAACGGAAGCTCAAACGGTGTTGAATCGACTTGAAAATTGGTGGGAAGCTAGTTAACAAGTTGTAAAACACACTGCAAAAATTTTAAAAAAAAATTGTTTTTTACCCCCCGAATTGCTGACAGCACAGGAAAAAATTCATGCGCTGTCAGCACACCTCCATATTCCTATATATATATACACTAGGATCCATTCGGATGGATCAAACATGCAAATCCATCCAAGTGGAATTTAAAATCGAGCAAACTAAATGGATAATCCGCTCCGTTGGATGTGACCTAACATGTCTAAACTACCTGCAAACAAAATTCCAAGTGATTTGGACATGTTTTGCTCATTCATCAGGTGGTTGCAAAATCAATGTTTTTGAATAGTCATAAAATCGATTGCTTTGCAACCGCTTGATGGATGGGTAAAACATGTACAAATCACTTGGAATTTTGTTTGTATGTAGTTTAGACATGTTAGATCATAGCCAACTGAGCGGATTATCCATTTAGGTTGCCCAATTTTAAATTCCAATTGGATGGATCCGTATGTTTGATCCATCCAAATGGATCCTAGTCAAACCTCTATATACATATATATACCGAAGCCCGTAACCCTAATAAAATATCAGGGACATATATCGAATCTTCAATATAACCAATATAATCAATAAAGCAATACCCGCATATCCCGAAATTATAACCGCAAGGAGTTGATCTGAAAGTCAGATAAGCGTTTCTAATTATCTATGCACATATCACATAATTTCAATACCATCATAGCTCAATAGGAGCCCAAAGTTTGTAGGATCTGAAACAATAGGAAGAAACACTAGAGTGGTGAATAGTGCTTTAAAACAATAATAAGGAAATTACGCCAGATTAAACATCCCTTACGCAACCTTAGTGCGGAATAGAAAGAGGGAATAACAAACACAAGAATGCAATCACAAACAAAGTATTTACCTTGGCTCGGATTCATCGAGTCTTCCCGACTCCTTTGAATCATACTCCAGCAACCCACTAGCAAACCCGCTAGTGATTAGTGTTCCACTAATACCCACTTACACATGACAAGCGAAAAAGCCAATACACCTTTTCTTCCACTTTCCACAACCCGGGAATGGACACTCTCACAACCCGAGAGGATGTCTCAAATATCAAAGAGAAAAGAGAACCGAAATATGAAACAATTTCCACAACCTATGCCTTGAATAATACTCTTAAGAATGAGTCAAGAATGTATGTGTGATGTGCTCTAAATGATGAGAGTATGAGCACTTACTACGTGTCTCAAGATGAGTAGCAATGAATGCTAGAAACTTGATGTTAAAAGCTTTGGAGACAAGTTAAACCTTAAAGCTTGAGCTTGAATGGCTTTGAATGCTCTCGAATGCTCTAGTGAAGAAATTAATGACTGGAAATCACTTGAGAGTGTATTGAATGAAGTCTTAGACGTTTAGCTAAACTCTCAAGTCAAGACATTAAAGCCCTATAAATAAGCCACCAAAATCTGCTCAAAACAGATAAAAATCCCAAGCATTTAATGCTAGAAACGGCTATTAAGGGACAGAAATCATAGTCACCAGACGCCTGAAGTAGACAGACCAGGCGTCTACTATACTGTTCTGACTGGGACATAAATACAGTCTAACAGACACTTAGCAGATGTCTGAAGAAGACTTCCCAGTCGTCTGGTCCACTGTCCAGACGTCTGGCTCATAGGCAACAGGCGTCTGATCATACAGACAGTGAGGGACTGAGTTACTGGAATTTATTGGTCCGAATACCTAGACGTCTGATGTTCATCATCCAGACGTCTGGTAATACAACTTCAAACGCTTGAACATGACTGACGGAAGAGTTTGAGCTACTGGAAATATTTGTACTAAATCACCAGGCGTCTGATGTATATCATCCAAGCGCCTGACACATTGTACAGACGTCTGGAAGCATAACATCAGCCATCTGTTTTCTGTCATTCGGCAGAGGCCAAGTTATTGGAATTTTGGTTTGAATTATTCAGACGTCTGGAGTTCATCACCTAGGCATCTGACATATTGTGCATACGTCTGGAATGAGAATTTCATGTGTCTGTATAGAGTAGCATTTTGGAGAACTAGATATGCATGAGAACCAGGCGTCTGGAGATCAACCATCAGGTGCCTGGGTAGGCTGGAAAACTCTACTTTGAGCCTATGCAAGTTCTAACCATATGCCACTCAATGCTATATGACCTAAAGTGTTGTGAGTGTTATGAATGATATTCTATCAAGCCTATTCAAGGCTTAACATGCTAATTCAACAATGAAGTAAAGTAAAGAAAGATTTACATATTGATTCTCTTCACTTCCTATTGAATTCCTTAAAGACTACTGTTGAGCTTGTTGAGTCCAACACTTTTGATTTCCTTGCGTTCATTCCTTGACATCCATGCTTCATATGATTGATGTCCTTACATCAATGATCTGAGACATCGTCTTCATTTGATATGACTTTATCTATATTGATGCTTTTCTTAACTACGAAACATGGATATTAGTCACAATTGGTTATGTTTGTTTATCATCAAAACCACATTGGGGGATCCAATATTCAACAGTCTCCTCGTTTTTTATGATGACAAACAATCATAACCATAATCAATAATTGTGCTTGAAATTACAAATACTTACTCCCCCTGCATTGATGCCAAACATTTTAGTTCAATTAATCATATGAAAAATGAATCATTAATGCAAGTTAAGGATATGTGTATCACATGAATTGTGTATTGTTATTAAAGCCTTCAACATTTATGAATACACAAGGCATGAAGCAGATGGTGATACACATAGATGAAGTTGAAGCATGAATAAAGAGATCAAGTCAATCAATTATATTGAAACCAATTTTAAAAATAATTCCCCCTGAATCATACAACAGTTTCAAAACTAGATTAGAGATGATATAATTCATGGAGTTATGTTACTTTCAAGATGAAGCATGAAAGCATGAAATTACTTGAAATACACCTATGGTTATTCTCTTTCCCTTATATGATTCTATATTACTATTCTTATGGTTATTCTCTCTCCCCCTTTGTCATAATCTAAAAGGAGTGGGAGAAAGAGAACAACAATTAGTGTTACAATAAATGAATGATGGTCAGGATTATACCAAAATAATTAAACGAGTTCACATTTAACCATTTATCTAAGCTTATACCAACAAAGCTCATATGGAGATAACAATATTCATCTTTCAGTGGAAGTGCAAAATCAAATATTAGAACCACAATGGCACATTCCAATAAGTGTTAAACTTCCATTAATATAACGACGGAGATATTACAAAATATAACTAAATCGCTCATCAAAAGACAAAAGTATACATATATAACACATACAACAAAATGTGTCACCATTCACAAGTAAAGTCACATAAAGATGTGACAACCGTATACTTACAAGTATACCACATATGATCCCAAAATTAACACCAAAATGTATCCTTACAAGCACTCTTCTTAATCAATGATCAAAAATACATTTTAAGGATGGAGAGAGGCTTGAGGTAGTCCAGAACATCATCAAACAGTTGGAGGAGGAGGTGATTGAGGCACACTGGGTCCAGGTGGGGCGAAAAGGTGAAACGTCCCTGGACGTGGCCAAAAGAATGTCCAGTTTCTCCTGGATGTTCAGAAACAAAGTGAACAGTTGCTGAGTCTGAAGAGTTTGACTCCTTGTGTTGGAGATGATAGATTTAACTTGTCCTTTAACGAAGGAAAGATCGTCATGGAGCATACAAACGATGTTCCAGATAGCAGAAAGTTAAACTCATAATCTCCCAAACGCCGAGCGATATCCTTATGGAATTAAGTTGAAGATGAAGGGTTAGAGGGAACCCTCGGACTATCCTGTAGACGCATAAGTGACAGAAGTATGCGCTCATGATCTTGGTCAAGACCTAGGACAAACTCCTTAATCCTTTGTAGGTCAGCACCAAAGGATATCTGCATATCATTCAGGCGAGTACTTCCATTTAAAAGCAGAGAAATTCTGGTTCTGATCTCCTCAAAAGGATCTTCAAAGACAGGAGAGTCAGAAACGACAAGGACTTCCTCATGCGCTGGTGGCAGCTCAGACACAGATGGATCGGAAGTAATCTATCGGAAAAGAGACCGAACAAAACTGAGGGACAGATGAAATGAGCTGATCCCATGGGAACGGAGAGACTCCTCGACTCCTTGATCGCATAAAAGTCTTTGCAATAGAGATCGGCGACTTACGAGAACGTTTTGTTCGTGCCATGTTGAAACCCTAGGAGATTGTTAATGAAAGATGAGAGTTTAAACAAAAACCCTATCGAATGATCGGTGTAGAGAACTGAGTTTCGTTTTACATTAACTCAGACAAGAGATTGTCGGACGTTCGTCGAAACCGTAATTGCAGACGAAAGAGCAGATGAAACGAAGTAATTTGCTTGAGCTCTAATCGGGCGAATCGGTGTTTGTATCGATCGGACTATAAATCTCAGCCGTTGGATCAAAAGTTGATCTGGCTTAAAATCCTTCGACGGGCGTCTGGAGTGAAGTATACAGGCGTCTAGAGAATTAAAGAGATGAATGAGATTGTATTGAGCCAGGCATCTAGATCAAGCGCATCAGACGTCTGGTCGAAAGAATATAGACGATGTAAATCATACATAATGAGGATCAGGCGTATGTAGCAGACCAATCAAGCGTCTGACTAACAATCCAGGCATCTGATATGTCAGCATCAGACGTCTAATTTTTGTGAAATCAGAAGATGATTGCTCTCGGGAAAAATTTGACAGATAGTCATTTCTAATACCAGGCATCTGCAGTTCAATTTCCAGGCGTCTGAACAGTGGTTCAGGCGTCAAATGGAAAATTCTGAGAGATAGATATATTTGATACGTTAGACGTTTGGGTCGACTACACCAAGCGTCTGACTTATATCAGAAAGTTTGGGTTGAACCTAGAAACATTTCTATACGAGTTTTCAAGCTAATTGATAAAATCAAACATCTTAACAAAGCATTCATTAATGCTAATTACATACACATTCAACACGTATAATATTTATTCAAATCAAATACATAATGCTCAAATGAATCATAAGAATCTTGTGTGTCATGAGGGAAATACTCAAATGTAAGTGTGTGTGTGTGATATATATATCCAAAAGAAATTGATTAATAGCATAAGCATATCATAGCATGAGATGAGATAAACTAGATATAAGGAAAATGATCTTCTAGAGTTCAGATTCACCCATAATACCTAATTATCTCCTAAGGCTCACAAAGAAATCTTCTTTGAGTGATTTGGTGAAAATATCGGTAATTTGGTTTTGGATGTCGATGTACTCTAGACAAACATCCTTCTTGAGGACATGATCATTAATGAAATGATGTCATATCAATGTGTTTGATACGGAAGTGTTGTACCGGGTTCTTAAAAAGACATAGCATTTTCGTTATCAACCATGATTGGACATGTACCACAATCAATAACATAGTCCTTAAGTGTTTGTCTCATCCATAAGACTTGTGCACAACCTAATACTGCGGCAATGTATTCCGATGCGGTTGTAGAAAGAAATACCGAGTTTTGTTTCTTGGAGAACCAAGACACAATGGAATTTCCTAAGAAATGGCAAATGTCACTAGTACTTTTTCTATCGGAGTTGCATCCGGTAAAATCGGCATCACTAAATGAAACTAGCTCATACGAGCATGACTTGGGATAAAATAATCCATAGTCAAGTGATTGGTTTAAATAACGAAAAATCTGTTTGACCGCAATCAAATGTACTTGTTTTAATCGTGATTGATACAATGCGCATAAGCATACCAAAAACATAATATCGGGCCTACTTGCGTTAAGATAGAGTAAGTTACCTATCATACATCGACATTGACGAATGTCAACATCCGTTCCATGTTCATTTTTATCAAGATACGTTGTCGTGCTCATTGGAGTATGCTTGGATAAAGAGGATTCCATCCCAAAATGCTTGATCAATTCTACCGTGTACTTTGTTTAGTGGATGAAGATCCATTGCTCCAATTGACAGATTTGAAGTCCTAGAAAGTAGGTGAGCTCTCCCATGTGGCTCATCTCAAATTCGTCCTACATGGACTAAGCAAAATCTTGACAAAGTGTAGAGTTAATAGAACCAAATATAATGTCGTCAACATATACTTGAATTAACAAGATGTCACGATCAAAATACTTTGTGAAAAGTGTTGAATCAACATCACCCATTTTGAAACCCAAATCCACAAGAAAATTCTTTAGTCGATCATACCATACTCTAGGAGCTTGTCTCAACCCATAAAGAGCTTTCTTAAATCTAAAAACATACTTTGGTAATTTTTCATTTATAAAACCGAGTGGTGTGAAACATAGACTTCTTCAATGTCCATTCAAAAATGCACGTTTCACATACATTTGAAAAGGCTTAAAATTATTAAATGATGCAAATGATAACAATAACCTAATATATTCTAATCTAGCTACCGGGGCAAAAGATTCTTCAAAATATATATCTTCTTCTTGGCGGTAACCTTGTGCTACTAACATTGCCTTGTTCCAGATGACGACTTCGTTTTCATCCGTCTTGTTTTTGAAGATCCACTTTGTTCCAATGACATTGTGGTTTTTCGGATGAGCAACTAATTCTCAAACATCGTTCCTTTCAAATTGGATGAGTTCTTCTTCCATAGTCATGATCCATAAGCTATCTTTACAAGCTTCATTAATGTTCTTTGATTCTATTGTTGAGACAAAAGCACAATTTGCAAATCGTTCTACCCTTGACCTTGTACGGACTCCATCTTCAATATTGTCTATCACTTGATCATGTGAATGATTTGAAACCGTAGCAAATGGCTTGGGTAACCCTAGATCATTTGAAACAACTTTAACTACATCGTTAGTCGGGTTAGTTGCAATAGAATCATCTAATTTAACATTATTCAAGGAATCACATAGAAATTTAATATTCTCATCAAGATGAGATAATGAAACATCAAAATTCTCATAAAATAAAATGTGAAGTGATTCTTCAACCGTTAAGGTTCTTTCATTAAATATCATGTATGCCTTGCTACGATCAGAGTATCCAATAAATATTCCTTCATCGGAACGTGAATCAAACTTATCTAAGTTACCGTGTGTGTTCTTAATAAAACATTTTAAACTAAAAACACGGAAATAACGTACTTGAGGAATTTTGTTATAGAATAATTCATAACAAGTTTTGTTCGTACGTGGTCTCACAAGAATCCTATTTAGTACATAGCACGCGGTATGAACGGCTTCCGCCCAAGATTGTGAACCAATGCAGCTATCACTAAGCATAATGCATGCACACTGAATGAGAGTTCTATTTTTTCCTTTCTACGACACCATTTTGTGGTGGAGCACGAGGGAAGAAAAATGTGAGTTATCATGTTCTCATCACAAAAATTAGAGAATAGTTTATTATCAAATTCACCTTCATGATCAGTACGAATGATGATAATGGACGTGCCTTAAATCTTTTGAACTTTCTTAGACAAAATAATAAATTTCTCAAGTGCCTCATTTTTGCTATTCAAGAACTTCACCCAACTATACCTAGAGAAGTCATCAACAACTACAAGACCATAAAATGCATTTCCTAAGGATGCAACTCTAGTAGATCCCAAATAAATCTAGATGTAAAAGCTCAAGAGGCCTAAAAGTAGATGTTACATTATTAATCTTCAATGACGATTTATGAAGCTTGCCTTGTTGGCATGAATCACAAAAACTTTTCTTATTAAAAGAAAGTTTTGAAAAACCTCTAACTAGGTTATGCTTGGATAATTTGTGAAGATGCTTGAAGTGCACATAACCAAAGCGTGATGCCACAAAAGTTGTTGATTAGTGTGAGCAACCAAACATTGGTCTTGTGTGTGTGACATATCCAAAATATAAATATCCTTTTGGCGAGTGCCACTAAACAAAACACTAGGCTTATCAAAAATACTACACAATCAATCATCAAAGTTAACTTTGTAACCCGTGTCACAAAGTTGGTTAATAGATATAAGATTATGATTTAAACCATCTACAAGATAAATATTATCTATGAGAGATTTAGAAGAATTACCAACGTTACCAATGCCCATGATGGAGCTATTTTCATTGCCTCCGAAAGTAACCGTTCCGTCATTCTTGATGTGGATAATCTCGGAGAGCAAACTTGGGTCTCCCGTCATATGTTTGAAACACCCGCTACCGAGTATTTAACCTTTTCTTTTGCACTTAGAGCAATCTTTTCCCATATTGCCATTTTTCCTCTTCTTGTGTACCTATAGAATACATCATAAGCACATAGTACCTAAGCATGTTGGGTCCAAGGAGATTAGCCCTTTGGAAACCAAGTCCAAGTAGACTTTGGCTTCCCAACATAGTTCACATTATTTACAATATCCCTAAATATGATTGCATATACATCCCTTTGTCATACATTCTAGTATTCTTAGGACCCCAAATCACATGACTTTTGAAAGTCCTATGCCTTATAGGTGCATGCATTAAAGGTGGGTTTCTAAAAGAAGTATGCAGCATATAAGCATATGGATGTGTATATGCATTTGGATGAACATACGCATGTGGGCGAGTATGTGTTTGTGCATATCCATATTGTGATGCATGAGGATAATAAATGTGAGGGTGTGCGTGATACATACCATGTGATCTCGCACGATGTGTGCGTGCTTTTTGAACCATTCATATGATTTTTCACATTTGGTGTGTATGCATTTGGTGCATAAGAATGTGAAGCATGATAAGCATGTGAATGTGGTGGTTGTGCATAACCATGCGCATGAGTGTGTGCGCGATCATGTGGTTATCTCACATGTGTGTTTGCACGTGCACGAGGGTGTGGTGCGTAAAACTCGTCATACGTAGGAGCAAGATGTGAAGGTGCTCTCCTACGTGATTGGGTACGTGTACATGTAAGCATGTCCCTTCTTTAGTTGTCCACCCTTGACGTGTTTCTTTCCAAAAGAATGTGTCACCGAAATAGCGCTTGTCTTGATAGATGCACCACTCAAGGGATTTGATGCTCCATTAGTAGAAGCACCGAAGGATGACCTCACAAAATCTATAGTGGCTCTACTATAGGATGTGTGATAGGTGGAAACATTATCCTTTGAATAGCCAAGTTCTCTGCGGTAATTTGCGGGAAGTTGGTTTTCCAATAAAGTGTTCAATTTGTCATTACCCTTGTTGAATCTATCAACATTGGAGGACATGAGCTCATATCTCTAAGTTAGAGAAGAGATATTAGTATCCAAAGAGGATACTTGTGTAGTAAGCTTTTGAACTTGGAATATGATGGCAACATTCTCATTTTCCAAAAGTGAGATCGAAGAGTTTCAATCTCAACATCATCACAAACACTAAGTTGGATCTTGTCCAATTGTGATTTGAGAAAAATAACCTCATTTCTCCACCATTCATTTTGAGAAACCAAAAATGGCCTTCTCTTAAACTAATGTATTATACGAAGTGTCAATATGTGGTGCAATAGTCATAGAGGATGTGGCAATATTCATGAGATTATCTATAGTTACCTTATCCGAGTCACTTATATTATCACTTGGATTCTCTATTGGCATCCTCTCTTATCATGTAGCATACATACTCAACCTTTTCTTTCTCATTCCTAGGTATGCATTGGTTTCCTTCGTGAGTGGCAAAGAGATGCTTCCAAATTTGATGGGCCGACAAGTGTAAAACCAAGACACCTTTTCTTCCACTTTCCACAACCCGGGAATGGACTACTCTCACAACACGAAAGGATGTCTCAAATATCAAAGAGAAAAGAGAACCGAAATATGAAATAATTTCCACAACATATACCTTGAATAATACTCTTAAGAATGAGGCAAGAAGGTATGTGTGATGTGCTCTAAATGATGAGAGTATGAGCACTTACTACTTATCTCAATATGAGTAGCAATGAATGCTAGAAACTTGATCTTGAAAGCTTTGGAGACAAGTTAAACCTTAGAGCTTGAGCATGAATGGCTTTGAATGCTCTAGTGAAGAAATTAATGACTTGAAATCACTTGAGAGTGTATTTGTAATGCCCCGTATCTGTAAATACCCTTTGTGTGGGTATTTCTCTGTGTATTTCTTTGTGCATGCTCATTTGTGTGCATTGTATACTTCTATGTGTGCATTTGGGTGTGGTGTACATGGATGTTAAGGATGATGAGGTGGTACATAGATGTGGGATGGCATGGATAGTAATTAAGCATCCAAGTGTAGGGATGATTTCATTCCCATTTTAATACAATGGCATTCTTGTGATTAAAGCACAATGTAAGAGGGCAAATTGTGGAGAGGTTCTATGTAATGGCATGGGGTGTAATTAACATACAAGATGGAGGGCAAAGAGTGAGAGAGTTAGCATGAAGAATTTCTATTTTGGGGAAGGGCATTGTGGAAATTTGGGTTTTTGGAGAAAATTCAAGAAATACCTCATCCACACTCTTTGTATTAATAGTGTGGACGAGTTTGTCTATTGTGCCTTTACTGTTGTAATGTTGGGTTGTTTTTTCTGTGATTAGAGCATTACAGGTACTATCCCAGCATGTGCGTAGTGGCCTGCCTTTCTTTTGTACTCTCTCTTCCATCCTTTTCTCTTCACTCTCACCTCTCCAGGGAATACTGGGACGGATTCGTACTTCCCGGGTATCATGGGGAGCGGGACGTGACAGTATTGAATGAAGTCTTAGATGTTTAGCTAACCTCTCAAGTCAAGACATTAAAACCCTATAAATAAGCCACCGAAATCTGCTCAAAAACATATAAAAATCCCAAGCATTTAATGCTGGAAACAGCTATTAAGGGGCAGAAATCCTAGTCACCAGACGTCTGAAGTAGACAGACCAGGCGTCTATTGTACTGTTCTGCCTGGGTCATAAATGCAGTCCAACGGACACTTAGCAGACATCTGAAGAAGACTTTCCAGACATCTGATCCACTGTCTGGACGTATGGCTCATAGGCAACAGGCGTCTGTGATCATACAGACAGTGAGGGACTGAGTTACTAGAATTTATTGGTCCGAATGCCCAGACGTCTGGTCAACTATACAGACGTCTGGTAGTACAACTTCAAAGGCTTGAACATGACTGATGGTAGAGTTTGAGCTACTGGAAATATTTGTACTAAATCACCAGGCGTCTGATGTATATCATCCAAGCGCCTAACAAATTGTACAGACGTCTGGAAGCATAACATCAGCCGTCTGTTTTTCGTCAGTCAGCAGAGGCCAAGTTACTGGAATTTTGGCTTGAATTATTCAGACGTCTGGAGTTCATCACCCAGGTGTCTGACACATTGTGCATACGTCTGGAATGAGAACTTCAGGCATCTGTACAGAGTAGGGTTTTGGAGAACTAAATATGCATGAGCACTAGGTGTCTGGAGATCAACCATCAGGCGACTGGTTAGGCTGAAAAACTCTACTTCGAGCTTATGCAAGTTCTAACCATATGACACTCAATGATATATGATCTAAAGTGTTGTGAGTGTTATGAATGATATTCTATCAAGTCTATTCAAGGCTTAACATGCTAATTCAACAATGAAGTAAAGTAAAGAAAGATTTACATATTAATCCTCTTCACTTTCTATTGAAGTCCTTGAAGACTTCCGTTGAGCTTGTTGAGTCCAACACTTTTGATTTCCTTGCGTTCATTTCTTGACATCCATGTTTCATATGATTGATGTCATTGCATCAATGATCTGAGTCATCGTCTTCATTTGATATGACTTTATCTATATTAATGATGTTTTCCTTAACTACAAAACATGGGGATTAGTCACAATTGATTATGTTTGTTTATCATCAAAACCACATTGGGTGATCCAATATTCAAAAAAATTTACTTATTTTCTACCAACAAATCTACCAACAAATGAATAGTATTCTCAAATATGGCCATCATCATATATCATCACTGCATACAGGTCAAAATGACCATAGTAGCGTACAACTCAATAATCAGAACCTCAATCATTAATCTCTGAGTCATAATAGTACCCGAACAGAGCATACAATGATATGGCCGAACCAAAGAGAACCTCAGGATTAAAATAACACCCAAATGGAATCTCAAGACCAAAAAAACACTCGATACAAAACATTAAAGCCAAACAGAACCCAAACAAAATCATCAGGACCAAAATAGAACCCAAACAAAGATATCAAGTTCAACACAGAACCCGAACAGAGCCATCAGGGACAAAACGGAACCCAAGCAGGGACATACAAACAGAATCCGATCAAAGCCATGAGGACCAAAATAGAACATGTACAGAGCACAAAAGGCCAGTTATCACCCAACAAATTTCAAGACCAAGAACAACATCCGAAACGTAATGAGCCCAACAAACCCATATTTTCACCCATCCAAATTTCCCAAATACATCACGCATCAAAATTCACGCAATTAAGAACAAGGCCATGTTTACCAAGACCAAAAAATAATTAAAAAATCTACTTGGACTATAAAGCAAAGGAGGAGGAAGACGAATCACCGCTGTTGGAAAGAGGCCGTACCACCTCATCTCTATAGTTGCAAATGTGGCTTCGGCTATAGCTACTGCTGCTCAAATCAAAGAGGCTAGAGTTAAAGGAGAGATTGGGATAAAGAAAGAGAACTCAGATCTGCAGATCTAGGTTTAAGGTTTCTAGGATTTTAAACGGGGAAAATGATGAGGGTTACGGATAGAATAGTGGGTGAGAGATCGTGGAAAAATGGCAGTGGAAGAGACGTATGAGCGGGGGTTGCAAGATCACCGATGGTTACACATCGTGGGCTCGTCGCATCGGGGGTCTCCGCCACCTGCGCTCAGGGAAAAACAAAAGAGAAAACGAAAAGAAAAGAAGAAAAAGAATGAGGGGAGAGCGAGAGAGGAAAAGATATTTAAGTTGTAAATGGGTGGGATGCGACTTTAATTAAATAGGTTGCAGGCTTGGGTTTGGGTTTGGGTTAACAAGTTTGGGGTTAAAATAAGCTTAGAAAACAACGAAAAATTCCAGAAAAATTACCAAATATGACTAAAAATCAAAATAATTATTTTAAAATTTTTAATTGAGATTTTTAAGTTATTTCATTATATGAAAAATAGTTGAAGTGGGTTAGTACAGATAGACCCAAAGAGTTTGTGCAAATTGGCAGTTTTGGAATGGATGTACACTGGTCTCCAAAGACTGGTTGCAGAAGCAGAGGAAGCTTGAGAAGATGGATATGAAATATGTGCAACAGAATTCGCATTTGGAAGAATCACTGAGGTCTAATTAAATTGAAAAATAATTGAATAAATTAGGAAATTCATTACAAAAGCCTCCTGAAAATCTAGAAATGCAATGCTTTAGATACATTTACTGTGAGAAACAGCCTTGTATGGCTTTGTTGACAATAAATGAGCCAATGCACTAGGTGAATCATGCCAAGTAGCAATTATTTGGATAGTTATGTCAGCCTAGTAGATATATAAACAGAACTTGTATAGATATGAGTAGTTGTTCTCTAATCAAATACCTCTGGCATAATTGCAACAGTTGCAGTCGATGTGTGAACACGGCCCTGTGCTTCTGTTTGGGGTACTCGTTGCACACGGTGGACACCTGACTCGTATTTTAGTTTACTATATACCCGGGTTCCCTTAATTTCCATCACACATGTCTTGTATCCACCTTTCTCAGCCTGAATTTAACCTTCAGTGAGCGGTCTTAAATCTGGCTTTGGCTGAAGGCTAAAGTATGACAATGAATAATTTACCTCTGAACTGGAGATTGTGGTGAACCTCCAAGAATTACGCTCGCTATACTTCTGATACATATGAACCTGAACAAATAATATTAAATTATAAGCCAGAAGTCGGATATTAGAAAACCATCAGAGAATTCAGATAAGAAAGCTTCACCAAGCCACAAATATTGTGATCAAACTGCCATCACTAACCTCTAGTAACATAAGAATGTCAGGGCTTACAGATAATGAAATCCATGATGAAATATTAAATAATAGAAAATAAACTTGCAATTCCACTGTGGATTTCTCTCTCTTTTTCCACAGTTCATTTGGCATCCAATATCGTACAGATAAAAAGGATGTGTTAACCTAAATAAGGAATTTTTTCACATCAAAAAATGTACATATCACATTTCAAAGCAAGTGCAGCGTTCTTGAAAAGTATGCAGTATCTACAAGAATTGAAGTTTTTCTTTTGCTGGAGCAACAGCTCCAGCCATAAAAATAAATAAATAAATACAAACTTTTTTGCACAAAAAACTTATATAAATGTTTATTCAAAATAACAGACTAATACAAATTAAAACATCCTTAAACAACATCTCCTAACACCAGCAAAAGATCTCACATTAAAAGGCGTATTGACAGCACCAAGAACAACAGGAGCAGAGGAATCAACAATCAGAATCAATCTCTGCGTTCAATAAATGAAGTTTTACTTTTTTCAGTTGTCTTATTTGTACCCTTTTTTGATAGCAATCATCCACGTAAATTGCAGATGGGAATATATGAAGTAATACAGATTTTTTTTCTAACTAAACCTTCAACAATTACTCAACGTTAGACGTTTTATTTTTGTTGTTGGCAACAAAAGGCGAACTATTAGGATAGATCAAGTGATTAATGATTTGTTCCAGAATAGAACATAAAGATGATGAAGTAAATTCATCTAATCAGCAGGAAGAATAAGTCTGATCCATGTTCTACCTACAAGATCACCAGCCCATATGCCAGCTTCATCACCACCAGTGCCTGCCCTCACTGCAAGAGTCAATGAAGAAAGTTCAGTATATCTTAAATAAGCCCAGTAGCATCTGTATATTGGACCTTTTCTAACACAATTGATGATGTAAAATAGAATACAATAAGAAAGAGCGGGCATGTGCGAGCACGCCTATATGGTGCATGGATGGCAGCCACTCTCCCTGCATGGATGTGTGGAGGTGGGTGGGTGCATGTGGGGGCATGTGGGCGCATGTGGGCGCATGTGTGTGTGCACGCGCGAGTAGGCAGGTGTGAGCACACATATATTGTCACCAAAAAAGATATAGCACACTGAGAAATAATGATTCTACCTGTCGTATCTTATAATTAACCACAAAAGGTAGTACCTCAGACCGAGCAAAAACAAATGAAAAAAAAAACTTAAAAGGTTAATATTGCAGTCAAACTTAAAATATGAAAATAGTGCCTTACCAATTATATTTTCGTTGGTTTAAGAAAGATGCAGGAAAGGAGCTTGCAACATAGCCTCATCCAAAATACACCATCTAGTCCATTGATCTTGGGACCAATATTTTGATGAGACAGGCTTTAATTTGTCTGAGACATAATCCAGTCTATTCATTTTGGTCTACAAACCTTGAAAATCCATGAATTAGACGATTTCCTAATTCATCTAGTGATTTCCAAATAATGTTTTTGTTCAACAGTTAAGATATCTTGATATAAATGTATCGGCTTTTCAAAGGATAACTCACTCTTTCATCATGACCTTACATATTCAAAATATGTGTTTTGAGGACTTCAAACTTGCATTTAATGATATCAATAAAATACTGTTCAAAACCCAGACACTTCACAACAAGTTGAGCCTAGGAAAGAAGCCTTAGTGATACATGATTTTTCATTTGTTGATTTTCCGTGGCATGTACTTCAAAACAAATGAAAAGGATTATCCAATTTAATGGGGCATCATGCACCCAGGTAGTTAGGCATACCCACTGGTTTATTGCAAATCCAATTGCGTAGACTGGTAAACATTGCAGATGGGATAAAGCCCACAATGTATAGAAGGAAAATGTGGCTAAGTGGTTAAAAAAGTAAACATACAAGTCTGCTTACAAGTTTCTTCTTAAATAATGAGCAGTCTAAGGGCATTAGCCGTTCCATCAACTTTAGCAGGTAGATTGCAAAAACTTGGTACAACGTGTAGGTTTGTGGAGGCATAAAGCTCCAAAATATTTTGAAGATGTTGGTGTGTTCATCTGGTATCATGAAGATGATTCAGTGAAAATTTTATTTAACAGTGGCCGAAAGAACCAGTAAATGCTATGTCTGAATGTCATGGACTCATGATGCCTTCCAATAATGTTGTGGTGAAAGACTTAAATCGCTCAAGTTACTGATGCCAAAATTTTGGGTTTTAGACAGAGCTTAGAGCAGTTTATATCAACTAGGTCAGGTACAACCGTACAAGCCACTTTGGAAATTTGCTGGTAGTAAATATCTCATTCCAACCAAGTCTACACTTGGTCGTCACAAAATGGATTAGTCTCACATTGCACAAGGTGGACGTTGGATGTTCAGAATCTTGCATAATTTCATCATTCCTTGCTAGCCTATTACTAGAATTGTACAAGTGATTAAGGCTTTTGTTCTCAACCTTCATTGCAACTTCGGAGTTTTGGCGAAGTGACAAGAACTTTAACATGGTATCAGGGTAACCCAAGCATGCAATAAAATAGAAAATGAAAAAAAAATCAATGTTTGAGGTATCAATTTAGGTTTAGGTATTCCGGGAATTTTAGGTTTCAGTCAGGTTTCGCTTTCGCTAGTCTCAGTGCTTTCGGATTTAAGTTTCGTTTCGTTCGTTTCGTTCGTTTCGTTTTCTGGAGACTCAAATTACACATTTTCCGGTCACGTTACAATTTTCTAGTCACATTACATTTATTTTGCATTAAATGTTACACATTTTCTAGTCAAATTACAAATGTAAATAAACTTATTTCGTTGTAACTATGCTGCTAGTCATATTATACATTTTCTAGTCTCATTCCTTTTATTTACAAGTTTGCCATTCCCTTTGAAAAACTTTAGTGGATAATGGCAGACTTGTAAATAAATGTTATTGGTTAAGATAAATTTGTAATATGACTACCAACAGCACTCAAAATTGAAGGCGACGAACGAGCAACCCTAGACGCACGTACGAGCCAGCCCTAATTGAAAGTGACTCCTCAACCTCATGAGGTAACAATGATGACAACGGCAGTGTTCTCCTATGCCAGCTCTGACGGCGCTCTGACGGCGGCGGCGACGATGGAGCAGCCATGTAAGTTCCATCTCTCTCCCCTTGTCTTCTTTCTTTTTTTGGTTTTTATGAAGAATGGTTAAAGTTTTTTGAGTGTGTTGCTTCTTCGTCTTCTTACTTGTAAGGGCCCGTCCCTTAAAGCCCAAGCCCATACCCCTTTTAATAAAACCCCCACTCACTTCTCTCTCTCCCCCACTCTCTTTTTCTCTCCCCGAGCCCAGCGATGGGTTTTTTTTCGTTCGTTCCCCTTTTCTCTCGCGAGCGGCAGCAACCGCGAAATTCAGGGTTTTCGAAATCAAATCCTATCTTTCAACCACGTGATCTGCTCGTGAGAAGATCTCGACGATTTCGGCCTCCGATCTTGGCGTGATAAGTGCACCTCCTCTGATCCTCTTATACGTGATGTTTTCTAGGGGTTTGTGTGTTGCAAAAATTGCTTTTCCATTTCCAGAACTTTCCGATTTTGACTTCTGAGTTCGGATCTTCCTCTTGGGGTTTTTGATACTGCTCTTGAGGCTCGGATTTATTTCGGTTGGCTTTCGGATTGATCTGAGTTTTTCGGATTTGTTCTATTTGGCTTCGGATCTCTTATTTTCTTTCGGATACTACGGTGAAGGTAGATTCGAACCCTATTAAGCTTCTAATTATTTATTTTCTGAATGAAGATGATGATTCATGTAAACTCTTAGAGAGGATGACTCCTCCATGGATATTTTGGCACCTAGTTTAGATTCACATCGTTTTTTGTCGTTGTGCGTTGTATTTGTTCAGACCCTTGCATTAATTTCTTGATTGTGGTCGGCCGCCGAGGGGAAGGCACGACTGGGGCTGCTTGCTACTTTCAGTTCCTCCTGCTTTTGTTCCTATTCAACTTGCTTATTTAGTCCTGTCTATCTGTATGTTTACCTTGTTCGGTTCTTGCTATTGTAATTTTCAGTTGGTAATTTGATGTTCGGGTGTTGTTGCTTGCTATTTTGGATATTATTGCATGTTGAAGATGAGTCTGTTGCATGCTGAAATTTGGGTCTAGTTGCATGTCTGTTTCGGGGCTGTTTGCGTGCTGTTTTGCTTGATGTTTGGGTTCAGTTTCGCCTGTAGTTGCTTGGGCCCCTTTCTGCATGTAGTTTCGTGTCCGTTCGCTTATTGTTTGAGTCCTAACTTGCTTGCTGATTTGTGCTCAGTCGTATGCAGCCTATTTGCATGTTTGCGTACTGCTGGGTCCTCTATATCTGCAGTTTGGGTTTTCAGTTGTAAGTGTTTTAGGTCCATGTTTGTAGCACTAAAGAAATCCGGTTACCCTTACCACAATGATTTCGGCCAAAACTGATATATCTTTCCATGCAATCATTGGTCCGAGCAACCCCTCTGGGCGGGTAGACCACAACCCCTAAAGGTGCCAACATAAATCTGATTCATTCATAGTTATCTTCTTTATCTTTCCAATTACATTTTCATAAATTTTCACCTTTTCTTGTTACTTCCGCTTTTACATTTCGCCATTTAACTATGTGCTTTAAAGTGTTTTTGGTAATTGTTGGACTGATTTGATAAATGGATGACTATCTCTGAATGTTAATTGGACATGCGTATCTAGTTGTCAATTCCACTAAATTATATGTTTAGGAGTTATACAATGAGATTACACGATATTATTGGTACGCCTGATTTTCTTGCACCAGACATGACAACTTGAACATAGATTTTGCATAACTCTCTAAATATATAATTTAGAGAACAACTACATGAACAAGATACTTGACACCCTAGAATTAGAACAACTACGCATGACATCACGGATATAGGGTAACTTATAAATTGAGAGGGTGCGGAAGTGATTGAAGCCATACTTATGGCCCCTATCTAGAGGATTTCCTGTATATGGATCCTGAGTTCTCGGTGCAGTTTGACATTATACTCTGTCCGGGGTAGCACCCCGCAGTTCAATGTGGACTTCATGTTGCACATCATGCCCTCCTCTTATAAGTCACAACACAACAACAATTATTTTGGTTAATTGCTCATTTCTATTGCCATTTAAATCATGTCAGGTAAGTAACTTTTCTTTTACAGTTCTTTTGATATCTTTTAACTTCCTGCAAAATAAATCAATTAAATGTTTAATATGGCTTGCAATCTACTTTATTAATGGTGGTTTAAATCCATCAGATAATACTCAGCTTGAAGAGGAGGCTCCGCAGTACGAAGAGTCCGATTTTCCTGTTGAGGACGCGGACCTTTGAGCTTCTGTATTATCAGGAGAGTGTTTACTTTACTCTTAATCGTTTTCCTTTCAGTATTGTTTTAGTTTGAGCTGTAGTTTTCTCTTTTGCCTAGACAATGTAATTCCTTTCAATGTTAAATAAAATGAGTACTTCATTTATTTTTGTCTTCAATATTTCCTGTTTAAAACTATATTGACTTCACTGGTACCTGTAAGACCTACAAATTATTGTGAGTGTGACGGCTACCGCTTCTGGGGCGTTACATTACTTCTTTATATTTCTTTTTTCTATCCTTTTTCATGTTTTTGTTTATTCTTCTTCGATTTTGTCTAGGATTTTCTTAGTTTCGGTACGAAACTGAGTTTTCGGCCCAATTCTGTACCATACCGAAACCGAGTTTTCTCGTTATGTACCCTCCCCAGTCGAAACCGAGTTTTCTCGTTATGTACCCTCCCCAGTCGAAACCGGTATAAAACGGCCAAAACGCAACGGTTTTAGTCGAAACCTTAAAGTATGAAAAACAATATCGCTATACAAAAATGCTCAAATTTTATCCAATAAAAAGGACCATCAACCTGCAGAGATGTGTTAGGATATAAAAATATGCCCCTCAATTCTCATCATAACGGCAGAGTTTGGATAAATTAGCAATAACTTTAATAGCCTTTCATAGTTAAACAAAGCATGCAAGTTAGAGATAGCGATAAAAGCATTGTCACTTGCAAAAGGGACACGTGTTAAGCGTGATTGTCTATAAGCATCCGGTGGAATAAACTTTAGAAGATCTACGAGACACGCAAACCAACTTTGTTTAGAAAGATGCTCATTACAGCTATTTATGTACATATAATAGCATAGAAAAAAATGTATGAAATGCATTGGGTGTAGTAACCCACTATTTTATCAGTCCTTAAAACTTGCTTAAAATGTATAAGATTAGTTGCTAGCTTGTGATACATGAATAGTGTTAAATGCAATCATTATCAGTTATTTGACTTGTTTGTAAATAAAGAATATATAGTAAAGTCCACCCTTTCCCCCAAATATTGACTTAGTCAAAAGATTTTTGAAGAAGTATCAAGTCTGAAATGTGATGAAATATGCTAGTCTTAGCACACAATGGTGCTTACTTAGAAGATGATGTGGCAATGGAGTGGCAATGACGCAAGGGTAATGTGGCATTACTAATGACGTGATAATGGCATGGTGTAATGGCCTGAAAATTGTATTTATATAAATTATTTTTATAAAAAAATTGGAAAAATTTTCCTGGAATTTTTTTGTAATTATTTTGGTTGTTTTTCTTTAAAACCAGCAACCAACAATCCGCTGACCCTTAAACCCAATAACTAATTAATTAAAAACCCATTACATCTCTTTCCCTCACCTGTTCATTTCCCCAGCCCCTTTGTTTTTCTGCAGATGTTTCCCTCGATAGAGAAATTGGTAGTAAAATCGTCGTGCTGCCTAGGTAGTGGCATGGTCTCATGCCGTCGTCTCCTCCCCTTGTCGTTAGCAACAGTTCACTTCCACAACTCTCTGTTAGGAACCAAGATAAAAAGACAATTTTTATAGATAAAAAGTAGCCAAACACGATAAGTGAGCGCAAAAGAGATGCGCTCTCCTCCTAAGACGCCTAGAGGACATCCGCACTCGTTTAATCTAAGAACTACTCCTAATGACGCTCAATAGAATAATCTCAATATCAAGCATAAAAACTACACATGACGACTAGCCCCTATTTATAAAATAAACTAGGGTTTTGTGCTCAAGGGCGCGCGCGCACAAGCAACCCAAAAGGAGGGCCGGCGGCCACTAATGGGCCCAGCCCATGTATAGACCCAGGTGGGTCTACCAATACTCCCCCCCAAAGAACCACCTTATCCTCAAGGTGGTGTAAGTACCGGCGTGCTACTCTGAGTGGGAGTCGTCCTCCCCCCTGATCCGTTCGTCCTCCACGTCATCTTCCTCGTTCTCTTCTGCTATCAATACTTGCAGTCTTCGATCCACACAGCGATGTTCGTGAGTGAAGCGCTCGTCGCATCTGAAACATAGCCACTTTTGCCTTCTCTCCCTCATCTCCACATCGGTCATCCGTCGGAATGGGCCCCCGGCCGGTAGTGGGTTCTGCTCACCCGTCTTCTCAAGCCCTGTCTGAACTGTCTCAGTAGTGATCACTGCTCTGTCTGCCCCAGTCGTAGTGCCCCGATGTATCTGCCCACTGTAGCTGCCCTCGCCTCTCCTATCCTCAGCGTGGAAGTCCTCCACTATCTGCGCCATCTCGATGACCTCGGAAAGCCCTCGAGGCTTGTATGGCCTCACCGCAGCTCGAAGACTAGGACGTAGCCCCTTCAAGAAGGTGCCCTCCAATGACTCGTCCGACACCCCATGAACTCGTCCTGCCAGTGTCTCGAATCGCTCAATATACTCCCGCACCGGCCCCTCCTGCCTGAGGGCGTACAGCTGCTCGTGTAAGTTCCCTAGCCGGGGGTCTCTAAACTTCTCCAGCACCATGTCCTTCAGCTCCTCCCAGCTCCCGATTTGATGCCGCCGCTCTTTCCACTGGTACCATCCCAAGGCTCGTCCCTCCATGCAGATGGCCGCCGCCTCCAGCTTCTGGGCCTCGGTCATGTGATGTGCCGTGAAGTATCTCTCTGCTGTAAACAACCAGGCGTGTGGATCCTCCCCAGAAAATAGTGGCATCTTCAGTTTCTTCAGCTTCCGGACTCTGCAATCTCCTCCAAAACGTCCCTGCTCAGGCCTCCCCGCATCTCTGTGCTGCGGACGGTAATGCGGACGCCTCTCGTCCAGTGTCTCGTGGCGCCTAGGTGGCCCTCCGCGACTCCCGTGGTCCCCACAGCGATCTCCACGCCGACCCTCAAAATCGTCCCAACCTGCGTCGTCGCCGAACTCTGCCTCGTAGCCATCACTACCGTCAGAATAATAATCTCTACCGCGTTCGTCGCCGTATAGAGGGTCCTCTGCTGCTGGTCGCCGCTCCGAATGGTCGAAATAGTCTCCCGAAAACTGCCCGTAGCCCTCCTCGTTCGCTGTCCGTTGTCCGGGTGGCTCAAAAAATCATCTGGTGGCTGTCCGCGCGACCTCTATCCGTCGGGAGGCTGCCAGGGGGGTTCCCACCCCTGGCGGCCCCAACCGTGAGATCCCCCGCCCCCTGGCGACTGCCAGGGGGGCCTCCGGCCCTTCGCGGTCTGGAAACAGGCCCCTCCGGGGGCCCCTGAGGGGCTGCGGGCCCTGCCGGGCCTCTGGCAGGGCCGACGGGCCCTGCCAGAGGTCCGGCAGGTTCGCCGGACCCTGCCGAGCCCCGGCAGGGCTTGGCCGCCCCTGCTGGTGTCCGGCGAAGGCGGGGGAGGCCCCCCGCCTGTATCCCGCGCCGGCCGACCCCCTAGAGTGCTGTGGGGGTTCGGCCGGCCCTCCTCATGGGCGTGGCCCCCCTCGTGGGGGCGGTTAGGGCCGCCGCCCCTTCTTTGGCTCTCCAACACCTTCCGCCGTACCTCCTCGCGGTAGTCCACCTTCCATGTCTCGCCGTCGTCTTCATCATCCAATTCCTCCACCAAAAAGGGTTGATTTTGGGTCAAAAGCTCCTCTTTTTCCTTCTCTTTCTTCAAAGGTGCCGCCTTTTCCCCCGAATTAGGGTTTCCTTCCCCTTTGTTGTTCGCCGCCAATTGATTTAGGGTTGCCATCATTTGCGCGAATTGGTCGTCGTGCTTTGCATGATTTGCCGTCAACTTTGCCATAGATTCATCGTTCGCCGCCAATGATTTCTTGATCCCGTCGATTTCGCTCGTGACCTTGGCCTCCAAAGCCTCAAATTTGTCGTGCGATCTTGTCGTAGCCGTCATGGATCGTCACGTGCTCTGATACCAAAATGTTAGGAACCAAGATAAAAAGACAATTTTTATAGATAAAAAGTAGCCAAACACGATAATTGAGCGCAAAAGAGGTGCGCTCTCCTCTCAAGACGCCTAGAGGACGTCCGCACTCGTTTAATCTAAGAACTACTCCTAATGACGCTCAATAGAATAATCTCAATATCAAGCATAAAAACTACACATGACGACTAGCCCATATTTATAATATAAACTAGGGTTTTGTGCTCAAGGGCGCACGCGCACAAGCAACCCAAAAGGAGGGCCGGCGGCCACTAATGGGCCCATCCCATGTATAGACCCAGGCGGGTCTATCACTCTCCTTCCTTTATTTTAGTCTCTCTTCCCGCTCATCCAAAACCCTAGTTGCATCAAAAATATTTGCAAGATTTCTCACTCTTCAATCTGTTGTGCCGGAGCTCAGATCCCATCCCTTACCCTCAATTTTCCTAACAAGTCCATTACCACTTCAGGCAGCAACAACATCCAGTAAGGCGGGCCCGGCGAGGTTCTCGGACGATTCATTCTCTCCGATGAACGTTAGAACTCCTTAACTGTAATTTAAGGCCTCAAAAAACTTGGCCATTTCTTGATTTCGTGATAAGATTGCCCGGGCTTCCCCCCTGACCATGTGTTGCAATTATTTTTATGTTTGCTCAATGTTTGATGTAATGTAAAATTTATTCTTGCAAATCAATGATGACTCTAACTGATCATAAAATTGATGGTTGGTGCTTGATATCTTGATATTTTGTGTGGTTTTTGTTAGTAACATTACACTATTGCTTAAAAATCGAAGTAAAAGATACAAGTTATAAGTAAATTATATAAATGCACTATATGATGTAAATGCAAATCAGAAAAATGATGTCTTGAAGGTTACAATTCAATGTTCCAAAACAATTCCATCATGCTATAACTGTGAATATAAAATCAAAATCTAAAAGTTATACAGGACTATCTTAATTAAAAGAGGGTCTAATGCTAGTACCAAACAGAATGCTTCAATATTTCTAAGGCAGCAAAGAGTTGCATATAGTAAGTACCTTCCAGAAGGATATTGCG
This sequence comes from Scilla litardierei, assembly GCA_030789695.1. NCBI lineage: Eukaryota > Viridiplantae > Streptophyta > Magnoliopsida > Asparagales > Asparagaceae > Scilla > Scilla litardierei. Next base: position 7,006,542 of record CM061137.1, on the reverse strand, counting down.
TGAATCTAAAGGATCGCTTGGAAGCAATAGTGCCTGAAATTCAATCTCAGCAAAGATGTCAATTTTGATGTTTTGGTATTATTGAATATGGTCATTGACATGTTACCTACATATGCTACAATATGAAACTCCAAACATATCCAATAATAAACAGTAACTATTTTTAACATTTATATCAATAGTAGTATAATGAAATAGCATCATGCATAAAGATAAAATTTACACACAAGGAAACAATAGAAAGAAGCAGTCGATGTTCAAGTAAACATGAACTGGATCAATAAATAAATGATATCAATGAAAGTAAAATCTGAATGGTGGAAAGTATTGTAAGGAACTGACAGATTTTGAATTATTTGCTCATTTTTTGAGAAACATGTTGCATTCAAATGTATTAAGATTCAGATATAATTTATTAGGGGTGTGCGGATCCGGGTACCCTGTTTTTTTTATGTTACCCGGACCCTACCCGGTAAGGGACCGGTTCCTAAAATTTGGACCCGGAACCTACCCAGTTGGACGCTATACCCGGACCCTATGGTTCCGGGTAGGTTCCGGGTACCCTGTAAAAAAATCTCATTTACGATGCATTATGAACAATGATTTCCAAATGATCCGTGCATGATAATCACATCAAATACACATGACTAAAGATCAATCTTGAAGTAATATATTTTCTCTAGTCTCTTTCTTCAGTGATAAAGGTATACTGATCAGTTATTTCTACTAGATAAAGCTAGACAAATGAAAGAATGATTCACGTTTACCTCTACTGCTCTTTTGAACGCATAAGAGAACAATATGATCTTTGATTCAAATGCATTGTTTAATGAACTTACACGTTGCTCAGAACTTCAGGATGCAAGTTGTACTCCCTAATATTATAAGTTCAAATTAGATACATCCAGGGTGGATCACTCTTATATATTTTGATCATTAATGTTATAATATATAAAAAAATTAAATATATAAAATATCGGTTCCGGTTCTGGGTACCCGTTCCCTATAAACGGGAACCGGAACCGGAACCGATACCCGTCGGTTCCTAATTTTCCTACCCGAAACCTACCCGGAACCGATAACTATCTACCCAGAACCTACCCATTCGGGTAGGTTCCGATCTGGTATCTGGGTACCCTGTACCCATGCACACCCCTATAATTTATGATGCATTATCCAAAGCGTTAAATTTTTATATACTAGAGAAGTATCACAATATAACAGGATTTAACAAAAAAGAAATAGCTCAAACAATATTCACTCTAGTTCAAAGGCTTCATGGTGGATTCATGAGTTCCAAAAAGAATGAGTTTTCTTAGACACAGCAGTCAATGATAATTCACAAAAATGGATCAGCTAACATTACATTAAGGTGGTTATTAAAATTAGTGTGTGCGTAATATGTAGACCAACTACCCAAGGAGTGAATTTCCTCATTGATACTGACGTGGCAAAATCTCAGCCCCTCATCAGGTTGAGAAAAAGCAGAGACCAATTTGCAAAAATAATTTGAAATTTTGCAAAACATGCCCCGAAATTCAAAAAATTCCCCTCTCTCTCTCTCTCTCTCTCTCTCTCTCTCTCTCTCTCTCTCTCTCTCTCTCTCTCTCTGTGATATGGCCGTTCCTCTACCATCGCCCCTCCACCCGCCATTGCCCCTCCACCCATCTTCCCCTTCCCTTCATCCTCCCTCCGCCGGCCAACTATTTTCTCCTTTTCCCCTTCACCCTCCCCCCGCGAGCTCCTTCCCCGCCGGCGATGACAGGGAGGAGGAGGAGGAGGAGGAGGAAGGAGAGGGAGGAGGTCGCGGGGGAAGGGGCTCAGCAGGGAAGGGGAAGAAGAGGATCTCGGTGGGGAAGAAGCTCGGCAGGAGAGTGGGTAGAAGATGAGATGGTCAGCCATGAGGGGGCTGAGGAGGGGAAGGGGGCGATAGTGAGAGGAGCGACATCGGAGGATGAGGAGAGACGGTTGCAGTAAAGACAGAGAACCTGATAGCAGAGAAAGAGCTGGGGTTTTTTTGAATTTTGGGGGTGTTTTTTTACAAAAAGTCCAATCCTTTACTCAGCCCATAAGGGGCTGAGGTTGGGCCACATCAACACATGGGAGACCCCCCCCCACATGGTAAGTTGATAACCATATATATATGAAAAAAATTCCGAAAAAAATATAGGATATAAGGAAAACGGGGGCAACTCCTTAGATTTAATCTAAGAAGTCACCCTAGGAACACTTTACCAATATCTCACCTCCATATCCCACATTTTTTTCGATTTTTTTCATGGGGTTGTTGTTCACATCATGGATGATCGACATACCAAAAATCAAGACATTCCAATACTTTTAGAGCCCCTATCTACCCATTGCAACTTCAACGGTATGAAAAAGTGCTGAAAACCACATGAAGTTGCAAGGGGTAAATGGTGGCTCTAAAAGTATTGGAATGACTTATTTTTGGTATGTTAATCATCCATGAGGTGAACAATCCCATGAAAAAAATCCCGAAAAAAATGTATGATATGTGGAAAATGGGGGCGACTCCTTAGATTCAATCTAAGGAGTCACCCTAGGAACACTTTCCATATATATATATATGAATATAGGCCTGACAGCGCAGGAAATTTTTCCTGCGCTGTCAACGATTTGGGGGCCCAAAACAATTTTTTTAAATTTTTTTGCAGTTGCTTCTACTACTTGTTAACTACATCCCCCACCAATTTTCAAGTCAATCCAACACCGTTTGAGCCTACATTCATGCATTTCAAAAAAAACCGCTACCGAAAATCGAACTGTCACCGCAACATTTTTGAAATGGATGAACAGAGGCTCAAACGGTGTTGTATTGGCTTGAAAATTGGTAGAGATATAGTTAACAAGTAGTAGAAGTAACTGCAAAAAAATTTAAAAAAATGTTTTTGGGTCCCCAAACCGCTGTCAGCGCAGGAAAAATCACTGACAGCTCAGGCCCATATTCCTTTTATATATATATATATATATGGGTAAAGTGTTCTTAGGGTGACTACTTAGATTAAATCTAAGGAGTCTCCCCCATTTTCGCCCGTATCCCACAATTTTTTTGGATTTTATTTTTCATGGGGTTATTTTTCAACATCATGGATGGTCAACATACCAAGAATCAAGGCATTCCCGTACTTTTAGAGCCATATATGAAAAATAGCAGAAAATATTTATTGCAGTTTAAAGTGAGGATCAAACCTTCATCTTCTCCTCAAGCTCTTTGAGCTGGCTTGACAAAGATTCAATTTCACTAGCTATCATCTCTACCATATCCGGGTCATTTTCATCCTCTTTTGCTAAAGCTACAATACAAGTGAATTCACTATTGAAATCAGATTTTCAGATCTGATGGACGTAACATACACACAGAATAGGTGTTTACCTTTTGTTTCTGATATTTGTCTCTCACATTCCTTAAACTTCCTGTAGTAAGCTACTACCTGTATTTTTAAGAAAGACATGGAAATAATTGAAAATGGATGTCCATGTAACTATTTGTACTCAATTTGCATTGTCATTTCTGATAAGCAAGTAATCCACATTACAATCAGGTAACCACATACCTCATCCAGCTCTGAGATTGACTGTGCAAGCTTTTGGTACTCGCTAGGATTGGAGACAACATCAGGATCTGCCAGCTTGACCTAAGAAAAAGGTAACCGGGTGATGTATCATGCTTTATGCGGATGCTAAATAATCATTCATCAAATAACTGAAATAAACATAACCTAGCGCTTGGACATGATTAGACTGTGATTCCATGAAAGATGCCTACTTAGGTGTTCAAGACAAGTCAATGTCGTCACTCCCTGTGTAGGATACCCACCGCAAATAAACACTAATCACCAACTAATTGATATCCCGGTGATCTCCAAATGTAAGGATTAGTTTGATATAAAAGTTCTTTTGTTGTTTATTATTTTTGTGGGATGGTGGCATTTTTTTTGTTTTGGTTTTTGCTTTTTTGCTTTTTTTAATTAATTTATTTATTTTATTTGCTTATTTTTTTCCCATCTTTTTGGGGAGAGGAGGGGTTTAGGAAATGAATGAGAATAAACCGCAGTTGATGGACTCTTAATCAAAACTGATTTTTTGTGAACAAGAGCTTTCTGTTTCAAAACTTCATAAATCCTATGGATTTCCTAATGCATGAGAGGAAACCCAGGTGGTTCATCAAAATATGCTCCCTTACAAACAATCTGACTGCCATCAATACTTCTAGCTGTAATAACATATAATGTAAGGTCGGCATGTTAGAAAGTGGCAAAGAAAAAAGACCAGACTATGCAAATTACAAGGCACTATAAATTAAATATGGTTTCACTTTCCATGTTAATACAGAATGAAGAAAATAGTTGTGAAATTGTTGGAGTGTAATATTATAAAATGTATGGTCTATGGACTCTTATGTAAAGTTGCACATGCACGTGCACAAACACGTATATTAAAAATAGGGTTGAGAAACATAACTAACATTCAGACACATATTAAATAATAGTATTGAGAAACATAACTAAGCTCTCTAACCTTTTCTCAACTCCCTTCTATTAATTGTCATGATATCAGAGCCATGTTCAAAGCCCTAACCCTAATTTCATCTCAACATTAATCTGATCTTATTCTTCAATAACCCCAACCCGATGATCTTATTCTCAATCGTTGGCTCATCTTCATGCTCAAAACCCTAACCCGACGACCGCACCTTCAATCTCTGACCACACCCAAATTATATCCCACCTGACTAGACCATGCCGGCATCTTTTTGACCAAATCCAGCCTGATTCGACAAGCTTTGACCATGAACCGACCTCTCCGACCAAGATTGTAAAGGCCCGCCCCCATGGCCCGGCCCAGCTTCTCCCTCTCTCCCACTATTTTCTTTTTTCTTTTTTTCTTTTCTTTGTGGGCCGCCCCCAGGCCCAAGCCCGTTGGCCCCCTTTTATTTCCCCTCTCCCTTCTCTCTCTCGTTCTCACTTCCCGCAGCGGGAGCCCCTTAGGGCTTTGTTTTCATTCGCCCCCTTCTCTCTCTTTCTCACTTCTCGCCGCAAAGAAGCCCAAGCACTTAGGGCTTTCGACACAGCATGCAGCAGCGGAGAAGCCTCGAGGCTTCGATCGTGTCCCCTCTTTCGCACGCACGCAGCGAAGCCCTCGCGGGGCCCCTCAATCGCGACCCTCGTCCCCTCCCGCGTCATGTGGGACCCCCGTCATGTCTCGCCGCCCCTGTCACCTCGCCCTGAGCTCGACTGAGGCGTTTGCCTCTTTATTTAACCCCTCTTCTCCTCCTACTTCCTGTTGCAAGCTCGGTGAGTATTCTCCTTTGTTTTTTCGAAGATGTTTTCAGTTTCCTTGGATTCTTCGATGCTGGCTTGAGTTCTTAAATTTCTGATTATTCGGCTTCGATTCAGGTAGACTGTATCCCCTTTCTTCTGCTTTGATTTCGATTCTTTTGGGAGAGGATGATTTGGGGGTATAGTTAGAGTTTTATTGTCCCTTTTGCTATTTCGTGGGGTCGGACGTCCTCGCCTACTTGTGTGGGGTCCCGGGGTTGCTGTTGGGCTGTTTAGGGGTTCGGTGGCTTCCTTCCTTGCTGTTTAGGGTTTCGGTGGGCTTTGCTTGCTGGTCGGGGCTCCTCTACTTGCTTGTTGTTTGGGCTTTCCCTTGCTTGCGGCTTGGTTCTTGCTTGCTGACTTGGCTTCGTGGGTTGCTGTTGTGCTCGGCTGGTTTCTTCCACTTGCTGGTTTGGTTCAGTTGGATCCATTTTCGTTGTTTGGGTTTCTGTGTGGTATTACTTGGGTTGTGAGCCCCGTTCCTCAACGGATCTGGTTGTTAGCCCCTAGTTCCTTACTAAGAACCACGTGGACTTTGCCGTAGGTACGGGTACCTCCCAATGTGTGATGGAAAGACCCCCAATCTGATCCTTTAACCTAGACTCTCTAACGCCATTCGTGTTGACTTTTGGTCTCTTTACTTACACGATTGTGATGTTTTCTTATTTCTTGTTCGTACCAAGAATCAGTTAGTGTTGCTTCTTTTATGTGTGAGCTCAGTTTGGAATATCTTGTCATGAGGAACATCTATGCTCTTACTTGTCTCATGCCAGTTTCATGCTCATGTTCTCATGAGCTTATTGGTACATTGTTGGTTTAATATTGTTAAATTACGTAACCTTGGGCTGTTCTTATGATGGCACGCTACTATGTTGGTACTGAATGACTAATAGACTATCCTGAGATTGGTTCTTGACTTGGCAGATTACTGGATGACTAGTGGATCATCTTGAGGTTGGCTTTTGACTTGACGGGTTGCTATTACCGATATGGTAATAGTTTCTCCTTGGCTACGTAGTTTAAGTAATATTGAACTTGATGCACCTCATGACACTAATAACTAATAAAATAATTACTTTCTGCTTGACTCACCGGGTTTGAAAAACCTTATGATTGGGGAGTACGTGTGCGACTGTGACCTGATCTATAGCAACCAATCGTTTTGGTTATTAGCCCCGAGTTAGGAGGACTCCATCATGCAAATGGGTCCTGAGCCTAGGGGCAGACAGGGACGGCCATCTTGATTGGTCCTGTAGCCCCGCCACAGGCCACAGTGTTGCAGCTCTTACAGCTTTCACAGTTCTTACATGTTTTGCAGCTTACAGTACCGTACTTTACACTTTTGGACTCTGCCCGACGTCGCACCCTCGCGGTCAAAGTAGCTTCCAGATGCTTATTGTACTCCCCCTCATAAGTCACGGCCTAAGATTTGTTCCTTTAGTTAGCACCATCTTTACCATAGTTGTGCTCTTTTTAACCGTCATGACATCTCTCTTTCCGGTACCCTTTCTGCTGCTGACACGTCGCCTTTGTACCTCCTTATACTTCTGTGGTATGGGTTCGTGTCTTACCAGGTCAGGTTACTTCTTGTCCAGTACTATTATGCCTTTAGCTGTCTTGTTTCCTTTTGTGCACACTTACTTTCCTTATCTCTTATTTAGATATTGTCTACTCTATTGAGCGCGGTGCGCCCTTTGTAGCCCATGAGGTACAAAGCACACGATCATCCAGAGGCATCTGAGCACGAAGAGTTGGAGCTTCTGTACATGTCTTGAGAGGAGTCAGACCTCCCGTTCAGGGCTATTGAGCCTTGACGTAGCGGCATGTACGGGTTCCCTTTACGTTTCAGCAGTAGTACAGCTTTTTATTTGTCTCTTTCCTTTTCAGTGTTGCGTTACTTATTTTACTATCTTTTCTTTATTTAGAACTATGTAACTGGTCATGTCTAGAGTGTCCCCTTACTTTCTGCACTGCTCCACATTGACTTCACTGGCACCTGCGGGACCAGCACACTCTCGTTTCACAAGTAGCGGCACCCGCCGGGGGCGGGGCGTTACAAAGATCTAGCCTAAACTGACCAATGCTAGCAACTTTTCAACCAGATCTCCATCTTCTTTGATCTCTTATGATGGCAATTTCTTTCCACCATCACAACTGCATTACCGTACCATGCAACCATAGATATTGTCTTTCAACGTCATTGTCGCTTGACGTCAATTCCCACGTTATTGTTGTACATGATCATCCACGCCGGTAACACCCTCCTTCCTCTTCTTCCCATAAATCTAGCTTAGATTCATTATTCTAAAAGAGTAATATAAAAAGAGTAATTGTGATGGGTTATTTCTATTGTTTATGTCATGTTTCGACATCTTGATAGTGTGTTAGATCTCAAGGATGATCGTAAGTCTTGGGTATGTTTATAAGATCCCAAAGGAGAATCGTAATTGCATGTATGTGAGTGTGGGATCCCAAAAAAGGATAGTAGGTTAAGGTTGTCAGAGTTGTAGATCTCAAGAGATCTAGTTGGTGAAATAGTAAAGTCTAAGTTTGGGGTGTTCCAGAGTTATTATGGCTCAGTCCAAGTCAGATGTGAAGTTGGTGATGTGAATTCGTTACAGAAAAGATTACATGTCAGAAGCTAAAGATAAATGAGTTAAACTTCTTGTAATGGAAGAGAAAGCTAACGTCAGATGGATCAAACTTCTTGTACAATCAAAACTTAGTTTTAATTATGTTATCAATTTTGTTGATGAATACTCTTATTTTACATAGTTTTATTTCTTGAATGAAAGACCTAAGTGTTCTCTCCTTCCAAAAATTTTATGTTGCCATTGAAACACATGGAATGATTGTTTGTGCCTTGCATAGAGATAATACTACTTTGGTTTCACCGTTCATTGAAATTATGACATATTTGGGTATAATTCATCATTTACCGTGTTCATAACACCCAAACAAAGTATGATAATCATCGTAAGAAGAAACACCTAATAGAAGTGGCATATGATATGTTATAGCATGGGAGTGTCTGTAAGAAATATTAGGCAGATGGTTCTTTTCACTTGCTATCTTAATTAATAGAATGCCAGCATTCGTTCTTAAAAATCAAACTTCAAGTTGTTTATTATTTCCTAGTAAACCATTGTTTCACATCACTCCATATATATTTTTTATTATGTTCTTTGTACATGATTCTCGTTCTTCTATGTCCAAGCAAAATTCTCGATAAGAGTTGTATTTTATTCCAGTACATAGAAATGGATAAATATTGTTGTCTTCGAAAGAAACATTTTTGGTATCTGCAGATGCTACCGTCTTTGAGTCTCAATTGTATTTTTAAACAGTTTGCTCCCACATCCAATGAACACAAAGTCAGTATCAAAAGATGATGCATTCTTTCATGTTCCGTAATATGAATCAACCACATGTTCAAAGCCGTCAATTGTTGAAGAGCCAACCTTGCAACACCATCCACAAAAAACAAAATAGGTATGTACATGCCATTCTAGGACTTATATTAGGGTGTAAGCTCCTCCTATTACTTCAAATCATGCCGAGTTTAATGAGTATGATTCTTAACCCTTCTGAAAAGTCTGATTACTCATGGCAAAAGGACTCATAGTTGTATTGCTTTAATATTATTAAAATAGGCTTCCTTTGTGCATCTTTCTTCGTTGTATCGACTTTTCTTTCATTTATTGATACTTACTCTCTTCATAAGTCTGAGTCAAAGACATTTACAATGCCGATGAAGGAAGAAATGCAAGCATTTAAGTACAATGTTATATGGGATTTAGTGTCTCTTCTATCACGAAAGTGAGTATCTAGTTTTAAATGGATGTATACCGCCAAGCTCAATCCAGATGGCACACTAGCCTGATTAAAAATAAGTTTTAGCTAAAGGATATTCACATATATTTAGCTTGAATTATCAAGATGGTTGTCTCCATGTGTGAAGATGACCTTAAATAGATTTTTCTTTTCCTTGGCAATCATGCATCATTGGCCACTAATCCACTGCATCAACTTTATGTCAGGAATATGTTTCTTCTTGGTATTCTTGACAAGGAGATGTATATAGAGCAATTACATGATTTTATTGTAATGCTACCAACACTAACAGAAGACTTGGTTATAAAATATTATAGATGCATGACGATGACAACAAATGTACGAGATTGATTCTAATTCATGTGCCAAACATCGGCGTTACACTTCAATCATATAAAAAGCATAGATCAATATTTCCTACTTGGCATATATGAAGTTCAAAGCAATATTTAAAATGAGCATCAATTCCAATTACACGTTCATCCTACCACGAGTCCTATACAGAGAATTTTATACATAACTTCTAGTCTCTTACTCGTCACTTACACAAATACTTAATCAGATAACTTAGAGCGAGCAATCTGCTATTGCTACATGGACTGGGACAACTACGAGCTAATCTGAATCTTAAATAGTTGAAAGATATTAAGTTAAGCTATGCGCGTTCGATGGATTAGATAAGATTTTAATAACACAATCACATTAAGAGTATATAAATTTCATAGTAGAATTATCGCGTGTACGTTGTACTATCAAGAATAATACTCAAAAAACAAAAGTATCCAACGATTCATTATCATATTTTTCATATATCAATTAATCATTATCATCAGCATTAAATGAACTCACATAAATTCACTTGCAACAGCCATAAGATCATAATAGAAAATCATGATAATAAATACTCACTTATAAAATTGTTGAGATCACATAGTAATCACTCTTTGATTGTAAACCTTTACATTTGGCACACTAAGGCTATGCATTATTACCCAACAGCACGAAAATATGCCAGCGCATCACTTACAACGTATTTGACATTGACATAAGTTACCCAAAATTCAATCATATATTTAGGCATAGGATTCTAGGGGTAGCCATATAGACTCTAGATGTGACTTCTGCGGATTCAAGGAATAGCCCACACTACATGAAAGTCCTGACACTTTTTTTCATGTAGCGCTTAGCTTCTTTTGCCATTTAATACCCAACACATGCACGAAGGCCATTTCAATTTTGCTTAAAGATCGCTTGATTTGCCTAAAGGCCATTTTCCAGTACACTCTATACCACATGGTATGTTTATAACACTTCACTCCATACTAGACTATTGAAGGTTTTCAACACATGAAAATTTCATACATTTTTTCAAAAAAAATATTATCTCAATACACTTGTCAATTCATTTTCATACAAATTCTGGCATCCACTTACGATACTATACTTTTCTTTTAATATCTACTATGCTTTTCTTTTAATATCTACGAATCACTTCCACTTAAGAGCGCATGCTTTTATCGCTTAATCAACTAAAACAATGAACATGTTTAATACTTTCAAGTGAGATGCCATGTTCGATTCAAGTGCAGTTCGAAGTAAATCATCAATAGAAACCATTCACACTTCAATTCATTTGAAACCAGATCAGTAGTCACATATCATTTGCACTATTAAATCATATTTTATGAACAAAAGTTATGATAATTTTTATATCATAAGATTACACTACTTTCAATACAAAATTGTATAGTTTCACTATTATGTCAAATCCCAAATTATCATGTCTGATTCTTCTATATATATATATATATGGCAATCTTCGGGGGCGAAAAACCCCGTGCGAAAGCCGTGCGAAAATTTTTTTTAATTTTTTTGAAAATTTTTTTCAAAAATTCTTTTTTTGATGTTTAATCCATACAATTATATACCCCAGGGAAAATAATGGATGAACCCATTTGGGATTAGAGCACACATCCACCCGTTACAAATTTAACGGTCTCAAAACGTGCGAATTTGATGAAATGCCTTGATCGAAGGCCAAATGACATTATTTCTCAACCATTATTTTTTGAGGGTGGATATAACAAGATATAATGAGGGTGGAAAAAAGAATTTTTGAAAAAAAATCAAAAAAGATTAAAACATTTTCGCACCGTGCGAAATGTTCTCACATGAAGATTTACCTTTATATATATATATATATATGCAAAAAATGTACCTAAAACGTGCGCATGTAGAATTACCTACGCACGCCCCCTCTGTTCGGTGTTTTTAAGTATTTTTTTTGAATTTTTTTGCAGTGGCTAGATATACTTATTATGAAGCTCCCCACAAAATTTCAGGTCAATCCAACACCGTTTGGACCTACGTTCATCGATTTCAAAAACGTTGAGCAAAACTGTCCAGAATTGCTGGTGTCTCTGCCTGCGCACGTGCGCAGGCACATTTGCCCCTATATCCCTAAAATGTACCTAAGAACGTGCGCCGGCAGAATTACCTGCGCACGCCCCCTCTGTTCGGGGTTTCCAAGTATTTTTTTTGAAATTTTTTTTGCAGTAGCTAGATATACTTGTTATGAAGCTCCCCACAAAATTTCAGGTCAATCCGACACCGTTTGAGCCTCCGTTCATCGATTTCAAAAACGTTGCGCAAAATTGTCCAGAAGTGGACAGTTTTGCGCAACGTTTTTGAAATCGATGAACGGAGGCTCAAACGGTGTCGGATTGACCTGAAATTTTGTGGGGAGCTTCATAACAAGTATATCTAGCTACTGCAAAAAAATTTCAAAAAAAAATACTTGGAAACCCCGAACAGAGGGGCTGTTTGCAGGTAATTCTACCTGCGCACGTGCGCAGGCACATTTGCCTCTCTATATATATAGAAAAATGGATATGAGCATTCGGTGCAGGAAATTTCCTACACCGTCCTCATAAAACTTCAATTTCCAATCTTTTTTCCAGTAATCACCACCGTTCATCTTGATGTACTTATTATTGATGATGAACATACGAAAAATCAAGTGAATCCAACGCTATTTTACTCTCGATCTGATTGCTACAAATTCAACGTTTTCGGAACAATAGAACTTTTTGTCACGAGCCGATCGAAGGTCAAATCCCCCTACGGTTCACCCATATTTAGGGTTTTGGGGTTTTAGAATGTGTACAACAATTCTAAGCAAAAAAAATTCAAACCTTAAGTGGAATGTGGTGTTTTTGAAGGGCGGTGTAGGAAATTTCCTATACACTGAATGCTCACCTCCCTCAAGCCCATATATATATGGTAAAAGGGATCTAGGGTGCCTTCTTAGATTCAATCTAAGTACGCGTCCCCATTTTCTCCCATCTCCTACAAATTTTTTTGAAAAAAAATTCATGGGTTTGTTGTTCACCTCATGGATGATCAACATACCAAATTTCAAGGTATTCCAATACTTTTTGAGCCCACATCTATCCCTGCAACTTTAACGGTCTGAAAATGTGCTGAAAACCCCATAAAGTTGCAAGGGATAAATGGGGCTCAAAAAGTATTGGAATACCTGAAAATTTGGTATGTTGATCATCCATGAGGTGAACAACAAACCCATGAAAAAAAATTCAAAAAAATTATGGGAGATTGTGGAAAATGGGGGCGCCTCCTTAGATTAAATCTAAGGAGACACCCTAAATCCCTTTTACCTATATATATATATATATATATATATATGGATTAATGTAGCGCAGGTGGCACCTGATTCAATGGATCAGGTGCAAGACACAAAAAGGTGGGACCCAGCGAGTACAAACACATGGGGGGGCTTGTACTTCACACCTTTTTTGTGTCTTAGCACCTAATCCATTGGATCAAGTGCCACCTTTTCTACATTAAATCCATATATATATATATATATATATATATGAAAAATATGAAAATTCATTTTTCAATTGAGTATGATTTTAGTTATCAAATTTTCTAATGAGAGGAAATATACTCCCATTGCAATATAACTAATTCTTTTATCACAATAATCTAATGACAAAAATTATACTTATGTTTCAATAGTATTTAATTTTCATTATAAAAACCAGCAAAAATTTTATACTTGCATTTCAAAATAATCAATCCTTTTATCAAAATAATCCAGTGAGAAAAATTGTACTCTTAGTTCCAAAACAATCAATCCTTTTATCAAAATAAACCAATCAGAACAATATCTTACATTTCAAAAATAATTAATTCTTTAATTAAAATAAACCAATGGAAAAAATTTCACTTACATTTCAAAAATAATCAATTCTTTAATCAAAATAAAATGATAAGAATCATTGTACTTACAAACGATCTGAAATCCGTGTTCAACAGCTAATAGATCAATCTTAGAATAGTTATAATATGCTAATGCATAGTCAACTTATTCCATCAATAACGCTTATTAGAATCTTGTTCTGTTCCTAATGTTTAGAACCAAATATTCCATGGTTTATAACCATTATTGACTTGGAAAATCCTAAAAGATGTTTAGGATGGCTAATAGTATTTTTCAAGATTTTTCAAAAAAAATCTACATGTTTATAATTCAATTTCAAGATGTTTAAGTCTAAAATGTAAATTTCAAAGAAATTAGGGCTGAAATATAATCCTTAATATTGAAAGGTTTAAACTACAAATTTTTATATTAAATCTCAAACTTGGGTTTGGGTTTGGATATGTAGCCAACCCAATTTGAACCTGACCTGACCCGATAAGAACTACCTCTCTTAATTTCATCTTAACTCATTTCTTCCCCATCTTTTTTTCATCTTATCTTTTCCTCCTTCACAAACAGCCCTATTAGTTGGGTTCTTTCTTTATGTATCTTAAATATAGGGGTGAGTTGTTAATTTGATATATACAAAAAAATTAAAGGTTATAGCGTACCTCAACTCTTCACTGTGCTTCTTAAAATACCCCAAATCTTCTTTCTTTCACTCTTTCCAAATAACAAGTCCTCTCATTTTTTTTAGTTGTAAGATGAGTAGATATGTTTTCATCTTCCTCTCCATTTGTAGCCCAAATTGTGCCAAAAGGTGTAATATTTTTCGTTAAGTCTTTAATGGGTTCATACTAATCAAAATTTTCAAATGTATATTAACTAGTCATAACCCGTGCCCGCGGGCACGGTTCATTTACGATTTTCCCTTGCGAAATCTTTGTTCCCCGAAATTTTTTTTTCAAAACCAAAATTTAAAAGAAAAACAAATTAGCTTACAATATTTAGCGACACAGGCACCTTCGGCGTGGGTGCCTTTGGTGCGGAACAACAAATTCAGCGCATGCGCCTTCGACACAGAACACCAAATTCAACATGGGTGCCTTCGGTGCAGAACAACAAATTCGATGTAAAACAACAATTTCGACGCAGGCGGAACAACAAATCAGCGTTAAAAAATGGCACGGGCTCCTTCGACGCGGAACAACAAATTCAGCGCATGCGCCTTCGATACAGAACACCAAATTCGACGTGGATGCATTCGGCGTAGAACAACAAATTCGACGTACAACAGCAATTTCGGCGTGGGTGCCTTAGGCGCGGAACAACAAATCAGCGTTAAAAAATTTAGCGGGCGCCGATATCGAAATTTTACAGGGTTTTGCAACGCGGATCAATGAGTTGGCAGCATCTCCCGCGTTCATTCTCCTACAGCTCGCGTTCATTCCCAAGATGAGATTGTGTGTGCACAACATTTTTTTCATAACTAATATTAAAAGGCTATTCCTAATTTCAATGTTTTTGTGTATTCCCAACAAATTTCTCTTAAACCCAAAAATTTCCCTCCAAAACTTGATGTGACATTGCCACATAGGACAAATTCAAAATCTGCCCTCAATTGTAATATAGATTTCACGTTTTTTTCCAAAAGTTTATTTCATGGAGAATGGAATTTCAATTTGGTTTTTATTTTCTACAAGGGATGAATTCTTAGCCAAAAGGTAAATTGATTTGATTATGGTATTGAAGTTGTTGTTCAGTGTTGGGAACGTCCGTCGACTGAAGTGCTCATTATATGGTATAAAGCAGTCTCCGCATGCATGGTTTAGAAGGTTTTCTATAGTTCATGAGTTTGGACGTCGTGCACAAAAGATTACTAGCTTTTCTTCCGATGTATCAAGAAAAAATGATTATTGGTTATTGTGGATTAGCAAGGATAATGCAAAGAGGTTAACATTATTAAAAGCATATTTGCACCAGTACTTCTAGACAAAGGTTATTGGGTTATTGCATTATTTTATTGGCATATAGGTTAGCAGAATCAAAGAAAGAGATTGTTTAGTCATATAGATCAAAGACCGGTTGGTTGGAATGTCGACCAACTACTTCTTATTATACTCCAAGGAAGCCCAGATCAAAGTGGTCATTAGATGATTCAGGGGGATACATGACATTCGTAGGAGAACTAAACCATCTCACTTGGATGCGCCCTGATATCGCATATTCAGAGAATGTGATCAGTCAATTTATGTTTGCTTCTAGGACGAGTCACTGATATGTAGCACTTTGGATACTTTGTTACTTGATGGGTGTACTGGGTAGAGGACTTGTATATATTCATAGTACGGATATAATCAAGTTGCTTGTTTTTAGGATGCAGATGGGACAGGGTTGCCTATAAAGTTCGATCACAATTTATCACATGTTTGTTAATGTGATCCTTTTATCATGGAACAAAAAAATCAAAGTGTAGTGTCCCGATCAAGTGTTGAATTAGGATTTCGAGAAACGACCAATGTTACATGCGAGCCGGTTTGAATCAAGAACCTAATTGATTGAGCTCTAGTTCACAGTTCCGAGCCGATGACGTCGTATTGTGACAATAAAGCAGCAAATCATATTACAAAGAACTCGATCTATTATAGAATTGATGGATTTTTTTAAAATGTGTTTGCTGACTAGGACAAAAGGATGGGTAGAAAGACGGCTGGAATTGAATGTTGAGGAATGAAATTTTGAGAGACTAAATTATGAGGAAACTAAATTTTGATGGAATTAAAATTTTAAATTTCAAGAAAACTTGTTCGGAATGGAGGGTTGCAGCCATACCGGTGGTGATTTTGTAATTTTGGACCCGATGGGTAATTTTGTAATTTTGGTCCCGAGTGACACTTTTGTAAATATAGGCAAATCGACCCTATATATGAGTGAGGGGTTAGAATTAGGGATCATGAAGAGAATTGAAGAAGAATAGTGAGTAGAGATTGGGAGTAGAGAATAAATTAGATCTTGAGAGAGTTAGCCCCTTATCTCGAATCAAGGGGTAGGAGAGTGGTATTCCTCTCTAATTGAGGCCATTATCTTTGTATTCCTCGTTTATTATCTATAAAATTATCTCTTCTTCCAAATCTCCAAATTCCTTCCCCCAAAACCCTAGAATTTCATATCACCCTAAGTCGGGACGGATCCCAGGAGGGCAATCCCGAGTCCCTGACTCGGGTGAACCCCTGAAGGGCCATCCCGCGGCGGGCAACCCCCCGGAGGGCGGCCACAAGGGCTGCCCACCCTGTGCGACGCGCTGTGGAACTTTTTTGCCCGTCCTGTGTGGCTGTTCTTTCTGGCGGAGAGGATTTCAGGTTAGATCAGCTGATTCCGGGCCACTGCAAACATCCGGCTGGGTCCAACAAGTCTCCACGTTACTGGATTTGAGGCAACCAGCTACAGCGATGTTTTGAGTGGGGCAGAGCTCTTGGTGGCATTTAATCTAGGTGGGGACGAGCATTACTTTGATCTGGAAAGAAACGAGCAATCTCTAGCACGCTCATGGGCGTTATGCACGACCTTGAGGACAACGTGATATTTTCGGGGACGGAGTAGTGTTGGGAATGGGGATTGCGGCCACACCGATGGTGGTTTTGTAATTTTGGGCCCAATGGGTAATTTTGTAAATATATGCAAATCAGCCCTATATACACATATATATGAAAAATTTTAAATGCAAACATTTCGCACGAAAAATTCCATGCGAAAATATTTTTAATTTTTCTTTGAAATTTTTTAAAAAAATTTCCCCTTTCGGTTCATGCAGACACCCCCAAAAAATAATGGTGAAAAATAATGTGATTTGGCCTTTGATCAAGGCATTACAAAAAGTTCTATTGTTCTAAAACCGTAAATCAAAAAATAATGGTTGAAAATTAATGTGATTTGGCCTTCGATCAAGGCATTACAAAAAGTTCTATTATTCTGAAACCGTTAAATTTTGTAACGGGTGAATCGATACTCAAATACACCTAGGGTGTACTCATTATTTTCCATGTGGTATATACTTGTATGGATTAAACATCAAAAAAATTGCAAAAAAATTCTAAAAATTGATAATGTTTTTTGTACGGGCTTTCGCACCAGAATACTACTCATATGTGTGTGTGCGTGCGCGCGTGAGGGGTTAGGGTTAGGAATCATGAAGAGAATTGAACAAGAATAGCGAGTAGAGAATAGATTAGATCTTGCGAGAGTTAACCCTTTATCTTGAATCAAGAGGTAGAAAAGTGGTCTTCCTCTCTAATTGAGGCCATTATCTTTGTATTTTCCGTTTATTATCTATAAAAATCATCCCTTCTTCCAAATACCCAAATTTCTTCCACCAAAACCTTGGAATTTTCTATCAGAACTAAATCTGGAGGGAACTAAAATTTTTGAGAGGACTAAATTCTCTAGACGAACAAAATTTAAATTTGAATGTGGTTTAAAAAATTGCAAGGGATATTATAAAGGTTGCAGCAAATTTTTTTGAGGATTTTGAAGAGAACAAAATTTTCTTTTAGAGTGGAGATTTTGAATGGATTGAAATTTTTCAATTGAATATTTTGAATGCTCCGTGACCTATGGTCACGGGTTACGACTAGCATTCATATATTCCATGAGCGAACAAATTATGTTGAGTGCTCTTGGTATCAAGAGAAGGTACTAGATGACAAGATTTTAGAAAACTAACATCTTCTCAGAGAATCAACTTCTAGACTTATTGATGAAGTCGCTTATTTGTTCACTATTCAATTCATTTGTGACAAGCTAAACATGAACGACATATATGCTTCAGCTTGAAGGGAATTGTTGGAGCGTATTATTATAATGTAGTGAGTTATATATAAAGTTGCACATCTGTATGTAATGAATAACAAGGTTGAGAAAGAAAACTAACCTCTAACCTTTTTCTTGCTCTTTATTAGAAGCTAAGAAAACATCATAGAAATAGTAACTGACTTGAGAAGCTACGTGGCATCTGATGAAATGCTAGCTAAAAAGATTAGGGTGGCAATACATTTGAGTTTTTCAATCATTGATCCAGAGAGATAACAGCAAGATAAGATGGAAGAAGAATGATGTTTAAATGGAAGGCCCATATTCACACTCCTTAGAAACCTATTTAAAATCAATCCAACACCCAACTAAATATAATTTTCTGTTTTTAATACATAATAACTTCTCGATTTAAGATACCCTCAAAACTACATAGGTTCAATATGTAGCAGTGTTTTCAGGCATTATTTCTTAAGCCCAATTTTTCTATAAGCAGACACAATGGCATGTACACCCGAAAAATCAATGGCTCTATTGTTGAAAAACATTCAACGAATGAGCAACCCTGCAAAATTGTCCAAGATGAAACGATTTTCTATAGAAACTTTTGAGACCAACTATCCTATGTTCTATGCAATTGAAAAATTTTCCCAGTGAAAAGTTGCACTAACTTTTCTATAGTCTAAGAAGAGGAGAAAAGGATTCTCAGGAGAACAGTCCAGGACAGGAAAGGATGGAATGTATAAAAGCACACCTGATTTCTATAAAATATACTCCGCTGGACAACAAATTCATTTGAAAATTAGTCAGAGAGTTAAAACGCATGTGTACTTAAAATGATGGGTTATTTAAAACATTAGCAAGCACAACACCTAGCAGACATCAGATAACAAGCATACCGATAACTCTTTCCATGTTTTCTCGGCTGAATCCAACTTTAATATCAAATAAGGTTCCTGCAATAAGCCAATTGATAGGGATTAGTGTCCAGCAAGCATACACACCAATAAAGAAAGTACCAAAAAATCCCAAGCAAAAGAAATTTATAATCAAAAGTAGCATTGTATGCCCCATCATGTTCTTAACAAAAGATATTACAAACATAAATTGTACAATTACACCTCGATATCTGTGCAAAAGTGCTAGCTTTTGCAACACCAGATTATTACAAACAAAATGAAAGAGAGATTGTAAGGTATAAAGTATAGACATTACTCGAAAGCCTGAACGCAATCGGGGTTGTAACTGGTTTGTTGAGAAATAGCGCTCTGATACAAATTTGTTGGGGTTTAATGCACATCAGAAGGCAAAGATCAAGATGAAAAAGATGAGAAGATCATAATCACACTATGATAAACCTACAAATTTACGTGGTTCGGAGCAAATCCTACTCCACGAATAATAGTAAATAATTTTCAATATATCATATAAGAGATTCAAATTACAATCGGAAGATATTCACAGATCTCATAAAATCTCCCTTCAAAAGACAGAACTCGCGACGGCTGAGGAAATTCTCCGAAAATTAACAGTGCACTCGACGCTTTTCTAATGACGGCTCTCTCACGCGTCCACCCACATAAAAACCCTAACACATATATAGGGTGATTTCCCAACTACAGAATACCCGAAACCCCCATCAAAAAGTTCGGGTACAACTATGTCAGATATAGCATCCGGATTTGTTTGGTACAACACCTTCGGCCGAAAGATAATAGACAAAGTCTATATGGACTTCGCCATTAAAGACGGTTGGTGAAACCTATGTGAACTTTTCCCCGAAGACAGGTGATAATCAGATGGGAATAGGGCTCAATCAAAAAACTCAACTTGCGTGATGGCTCCAATCTTTTCAGTTAATAGATAGATTTAATATAATCCATATCTTTTCCTAATTACTTCATCCATGTTCATCTTATGCATTACCTCTCTCTTAAAACTACTGACTGAAAAATTGATATATTCTTACCAACGATTCCTCATCTTTAATGGATCATACATCGACACCGCCCAAACTCATCAATTATCCTTCTTAGATACATGGCCTCTCCGTCTTAGCATTCTCACTTCTTCTACAGTAACTTAACAGTGCAACATGGAGCAAATAACCCTCCAAGTACAGCTGTTGACTCCACCCACGTATATCTAAATATGCAAAACATGATCTTGTTTTCATAATGGATCAAATAACAAAACAGATCAGAATGCAATACAATGTGGAACATATTTTGACTGCGGCCTTATATTCACTTCCGCTTGTATGCAATCAAAGTATGTAGTCCGTGTGATGTTGTGTACTAACAATTACCTAATGACTAGTGTCTGGATCAGCAGGAAGAGCACAAATTATGAGTGAACCATAATTCATGGAAACGCATTGCAAAGAATTGCTTCCTCTTCATAATGCCTTGTTCTTATTTTGGTGGGTACTAGCCCCCTTCGTAAGCAGGTTGAATGAACCAGGCTTCATGTTTTTTGTGTTTGTCCAATAATCAGAATCATTCTCCCTCAGTCTTTTCAAAAGTTAAGCTAGCTCACAAACAAGCCAAACAAACCATCACCTATCCATACCCAAGCCTCGAGCATCCCAAGTTCATTTACAGATAAGGATCTGAAGGAACCCAAACATTTTTTGACAAATTATATAGTCCTTGTGATGTTGCAGGCTAAAAATTACCTAATGACCATTCTCTGGATCAGCATGAAGAGAACAAACTATTAGTAAACCGTAATTCATGGAAAAGTATCCCAAAGAATCGCCTCTTTTCAATACTGCATCATTCTTGCTTTAGTGGCTACTAGCACCCTTATTAAGCTCGTAAGCATCCAAATAAGACAGGCTTAAGGTTTTTTTTGTTCGTCCAATAGTTCAGGAACCTTGTCCCTCCCTCTTTCTAAAAGTTAGGCCAGCTCACAAACAAGCCCACGCGATCTTTGTCTTTTAAAAAATTATATAGTCCTGATGATGTTGCGTACTAACAAATACCTGCTTAGCAGGCTCTGGGTCAGCATGAACAGCACAAAGTATGAGTGAACCTTAAGTCATGGAAAAGCTTCGCAAACAATTGCTTCCTGCCAATACTGCATTATTCTTATTTTAGTTGCTGTTATCCCCTTAATTAAGCTCATAAGCAAACTAAATGAGCTATGATTCAGTTTTTTTTTTGCGTTCATCCAATAATTTCAGAAACTTTCTCCCTCCCTCTTTTTAAAGTTAGGCAAGCTCACGAACAAGGCCAAACGAGCTTTCACATTTCCATACACTGGCTTTGAGCTTCCCAGGCTCATTTACAACTAATGATCTGAAGGGGAGAGACCCCAACGTCTTTTGCCAAAGCCAAGTAGTCAGTTGTTTGGTCTTCTTTCTGAGCAACTGTTCTTTTATGTGAAGCTACAGGTCCGGAATATGTGGGTATCATGGATTTAATTAAGTGAAAAATGCCAAAATAATGGTGTTACAGAGGTAAAATATATGTTTAATAGTGTAAAAACAATACATTCATATCCTTTTGAAAATTTGAACTATGTCACACGAAAACTGCATCTAGCCATCAAGCACATACATATATACGATACCGTGCACCAAGGTGAGCTCATATGAGCAAGTCAAACATAACTTAAGCCCAAGCTAAGCTGAGCCTACATACCTTCATAAGATAGTAAGCCCCTTGGAAAGATTATACCAAGAATCCTAATGCGAGTTTGATTTTGGGCCATGCCAAGCTTTGCCATGTTCAAGCCCATCAATTATCAAAACGAGCGTAAAAGTTTGCTCAAATTCGGCACGGACGCAGATGTATACATGCTGGTTGAGTTGTACACCATTTCCGTAATCAAACAGGCCCAAGCAAGATTTTAACAACCCAATCCAAACAAGATTCTTAAGCCAATTGCGGCTCTATTACTAACTGCCTCCCCAACCAAGAGTTTACGCTGGCTTCAAAGGTTAGATGAGGGTTCCTTCTAACCCTATGGTAATCTTCTATCCTCCAAGAAATGATCCAACTGCCAATAAATGATTGCAAATAACCCAATAAAATTGCAAAATAAAATTCACATGCATCAAACACTGTACAATAATTATCCATTCCAAATTCCAGATTTACTCTACGAGTTCATAAAGCGGGTATGATAATTATTCATAAGCTGCAACAAAACATCAAGCCCGAAAGCCAAAAACTGAAAACAATCGCCTGATTTTTCTGTGAGGACATCCATCAAACAGTTAGCATGCACAGCTCCGCGAGAGAAATCTTACCGCCATGCAAACGATTCTCGAGTGTCCAGCTCTCTTCTTCAATCTCGTTGGGCCGAAATGGTTCGCCCGAGGAACTGCGACCGCGGGTCTCATCAAGACGGCGGCAGCCCGAGGCGTGACGATCGTGAGGAGACCGTCCATTTTTCCCCCCTGCTCAACAAAGACGAACGAGAAACACAAACAACACAAATGCACTGGGGTTGATGCATAGAAAACGAAAGCATCAGATAAGGTCTGGAATCTTGAGCAATATGCAGGACAGAGTTACACTTGAAGGGCTTTTTTGCAAAAATAAAAATAAAAACAAACTATTACAAACGGGCTTGTGGAGTCCAACTTGTCATTGGATATACATCCATTATGTAACTCTATTACTATAAATACAAGGCGACGGATTCCGTAGCCACCAAGTTTACAACACGTTATCAGCACGCTCGATGCTGAGCCGAAACTCTGCCGACGGACGAACGCGACGCGAACGGGCTTCCTTCACCGAACGTCGCTAGATCTGGCGGGTATGATCTAGAGATAATTTTTTTCCTTAGATCTAAATTCGTATGCGCATATGTCTAGATCTAAATACTTGGTTCGATTGTTTAATGAAAAATCAACGTTTTTATTGTTAAAAATCAATTTTTACAATTAAAAACGCTTTTTACGAAGATTAAAAATGGATTTTTCCAATAAAAATCGGATTTTTATCATCTTCTTCCCCAAAATTAAACCCTAAGGGGATTCTTCTTCGCTACGCGACCGGAAGCCGTCACACGAACCCCCCCCCATCACGTGCAACCGCCGCCGCCGCTCGAAGCGGCGTGCGGCAATCGCTGCCGCTCACAGCGGCGGGCGATCTCGCCGCCTGCAGCGGCGGCGACCCCTGTCGTTGGAAGCGGCAGGCAGAACCCACCGCCTGCAGCGGCGGACCTCCCCCACCTGCAGCGGCGCCCCCCCCCCCCCCCCCCCCCCCCCCCCCCCCCCCGCGCGCCACCTGCAACGGCAGGGCAGATTTCGCCGCCTGCAGCGGCGGTCCTACCGCCGCCCACAGAGGCTGACCCCCCCCGGCATCGTTCCCCCTATGCGCGCGCGTGTCCGGAAACCCTAGCCGCCAAAAGCGGCAACTCACACGACCAAAAACCCTAACTAGTGTTTAACCACGAAAAATTTCTATTTTTTGATCTATTTTCAGATTTAATTATG
The DNA here is from genome assembly GCA_030789695.1 of Scilla litardierei. NCBI lineage: Eukaryota > Viridiplantae > Streptophyta > Magnoliopsida > Asparagales > Asparagaceae > Scilla > Scilla litardierei. Next base: position 6,982,880 of record CM061137.1, on the reverse strand, counting down.
ATTTCTTTTTTCGTTAAAAATCTGGATAAATTACACGTTTTTAATTCATCGCATTTTGGTTGGATTATCTGATTATCATCGTTTAATAATTAGGAAGATCCTGCGACCGCTCTGCCGTTAGTCAACAAACCTAACGGTGTATGACGTTGCCCAGTGGTCCAATAATTATTAAACGAAAAATTTTCATTTCCATTATAGACTGCCTGCGATGATTAATTGCGTGTAATGACTAAACTGACGTGATGATTAAATGCATGCTGCATTTTTCTGCCTGCGACGAATGTTTATATTTGCTGTGGTTTTGGATCGGCTAGTTATCACCATTATTTCCATTGCATTCTTTTCTTTTTTGAGAGAAAAATGTAGTGAGGATATTTTTGTAAAATTACAAGACCGGCGGACGCCGCAGGAAGATGAAGATCCATTCCAGAAGAATAGGGGCCTCACGGGGGTTCACGAGTTGTACTTTCATTCTTTTTGGGACTGTATGAACTGTAATTAATATGATGATTAACCGATCCACGCAGCAGATATCTGTGTCTGAAATGCTTAATTATTTATTTTTTAAAAAAATATCTAATTATTGCTTATTTTTAAACATGCTAGAGAGATAATGGCCAAAATTGCGAGCGTCGATTTTGACGTATTGGATGCTACAGGCAAGAACTATTTAAGATGGCAGTTGGACATAAAATTCCATCTGCGTGCACAGGGATTGAGCCATGCAATCACTGTAGGCGATAAGGTTTATGATATAGATAAAGCGAAAGCAATTATCTATATCAGACGCCATATCGATCGGACCCTGAAGGCCGAGTACCTCACGGTGGAAGACTCTTATGAGTTATGGACCGTCCTCGAGGATAGGTATAAACATCAAATAGATGTTATACTTCCCCGAGCGCGATATGAATGGGAGAACCTCCGGCTCCAAGACTTTAAGTCTATTTCCGAGTATAACTCGGCACTTTTTAGTATCACCTCACGCCTGAAGTTGTGTGGTGAGAAAGTGACGGAGGAGCGCATGTTAGAGAAGACGTATACATCCTTCCACGAGAAGGATGTTATACTAATGCAACAGTATCATGAAGGAAAGTTCACGAAATACTCAGAGCTTCTCTCATGCCTTCTGATGGCAGAGCAGAATAGAGACCTCCTTCTGGCCACCCATAACTCACGCCCTACCGGCACTACTCCTGTGCCTGAAGCGCATCACAGCTCCTCCCAAAAGAACAGGAGCAACTACAAAGGCAAACCCCAGAAGGGTAAGGCAATGAGGAATTAGGCTAGAGGACCCCCTCCAAGAACCAACAATGAGGGAAAGAAGAAAAATGTGTGGAAGAGAAAGGACGACGGCCAGACATCTGACCCCAGAAAGGACTGGGAAGATAAGTGCCACAGGTGTGGCATGATTGGACACTGGTCCATGAATTTTCGGACTCCACGTCACTTACAGGACTTGTACAAAGCGAGCCAGAAGCAAGCTGAGACAAACCTGGTGGAACAAGAAGACCTGTCACCAATCAGGTTCATCGCTGAGAACTTCTCAAACGATGACATGCTCGACTAAGGCATTATCTACTTTCTATGCATTGTAATTTTTGAAAAACAATTTACTATCTGCTTGTTTGATTTCTAGCATGTTGGATGAACTTTTCAGACATTGAATAATTATTAGCAGTATATCTTTTCTTGTGCCTTATACTGAGATGTTTTTCTCTTAAAATTAGATGGATTATAAATGCCTAGTGGACAGTGCCTCTACACACACGATCATCCAAGATATCTGCTTTTTCAAAAGCATCGATAAATACGATGGAACCGTGAATATAATATCCGGTCCATCAGGAATTATTGAAGGATCAGGGGAAGCACATTTTATGCTCCCAACAAAACACAACTACTAATAAAAGATGCGCTTTTCTCCCCCAGATTTCATAGAAATTTGTTAAGCTTTAAATATATCCGTTTAAACGGATACCACCTTGAGACGGTGAGTAAATAAAACAGATAATTCTTATATGTAACGTCTCATAGAAACGGTGCTAAAACCACCATCGAGCGTTTTGAGGGACTCCCGTCTGGCCTCTACCATACAAGGATAAGAGCAATGGAAGCATACACACTCGAGCACCAGAAGTGCGACAATCAACCAGAATTCCAACTCTGGCACAATCGACAAGGACACCCTTGAAGGAATATGATACGCTGCATCATATCCCAATCCTGTGGAATTAACTCGAAAAGCTTGAAGCTACTTCGAAAGGGTACATCTCATTGTCCCACTTGTCACAAAGAGAAATTGATTACGAGACCATCCCCCCTGAAGGTGGACTCTGAGTCTCCGAGCTTCCTAGAGAGAATACATGGAGACATTTGCGGGCCTATTCACCCTGCAAAGTGGACCATTTCGGTACTACATGGTACTGATTGACGCATCTTCCAAATGGTCGTATGTATGCCTCATGTCCACCCGCAACGTAGCCTTTACAAAGCTACTGGCACAAATCATAAAGTTGCAGGCACATTTCCCAGATAACCAGATCAAGAAACTGTGTCTGGACAACGCTGGGGAATTCACATCACAAGTCTTCATAGACTGCTGCCAAGCAACCGGTATAGAAGTTGAACATCATGTAGCTCATGTTCACAACCAGAACGGGTTAGACGAATATCTTATAAAGAGACTACAATGAATTGCTCGTCCATTGTTGATGCAATGCCAGTTGCCAGTAAATGCATGGGGACATGCCATCTTGCACGCTGCATCGTTAATAAGATTACGACCGGCATGGAGTCAATCTTATTATCCGATGCAGCTTGCATATGGGAACCCACCGATATCTCTCACCTGAGGATATTCGGATGTGCTGTCTATGTCCCCATAGCACCACCGCAAAGGACCAAGATGGGTCCTCAACGGTGACTAGGTATCTACATTGGATTCGACTCATCATCGATCATTAGATACATGGAACCCCTAACGGGGGACGCCTTTAAGGCACGTCTAGCAGATTGTGAGTTTAACAAAAACATTTTTCCCAAACTAGGCATTGACACAAAGAAGCTAGAAGCTTCAAAGACCATTTCATGGGATACCAAAACTGTATCCTATTTTGATCAGCGTACAAACCAATGTGAAGACGAGACCCTGAAGATCATTCAAATACAAAATACAGTTCATATTTTATCGGACAAATTCACTGAGAACCAAAAGATTGTTAGATCACACGTCCCTGCTGCAAATACGCCAGCTAGGATTGACATACCCAAAGATGGATGTAATCCATCTGCATCAGAAGCGGACGTACCTCAACAAAAGAGAGGACGACCCCAGGCTCCAAAGATAAAAACCCTCAAAAGAGGAAAAATCCTGGAGCAATAATAACAATACCACCACATGATGCTGAGCTCAGCACAGGCACCTCTCCCCTCCTAAAAACCCATGAAGAGGAAAATGTAAGAGAAATATCATTAAACTATGTACGTACTGGGGAGGTATTGGACAGAAAAAGCACAATCATCGATGATAACTTCGCGCTCATTATTGCCACTCACGTCACTGAATACGACGATGAGACCAATCCACGCTCTCTGGCAGAATGTAAACGCAGAGAGGATTGGCCAAAGTGGAACGAGGCAATAGGAGTAGATCTGGACTCACTCTCGAAGCTCAAAGTTTTTGGACCTGTAGTCCTGACACCAAAGGGTGTTAAACCTGTGGGATATAAATGTGTATTCGTGAGAAAAATAAACGAGAATAACGAGATCGTGTGCTACAAAGCGCGCCTTGTTGTACAAGGCCTTTCCCAACGACCAGGAATAGACTATGACGATACCTATTCCCCGGTCATGGATGCGATTACCTTCCGTTTCATCATTGGCCTATCTACGAAGGAAGGCCTGGATATGCAGCTCATGGACGTTGTGACTGCATACCTATATGGAAATATAGATAAGGATATCTATATGTGAATCCTAGACGGATATAAACTACCGACTAAAATGACAGAAAGACCTCTGGACGTCTATTCAGTCAAACTCCAAAGATCACTGTATGGTCTAAAACAGTCAAGTAGAATGTGGTATAACAGACTCAGTGAATTACTAGTGCAACAAGGATTCACGACAAATGAAGTCTGCCCTTGAATCTTTATAAGAGCAACGAGAACAGGATTCCTAATCATAGCCGTCTATGTAGACGACCTTAACATCATCGGATCTCCTGAAGAGATAGGTGAGATATCCAAGGGTCTCACACAGACTTTTGAGATGAAAGACATTGGCAGAACGAAGTTCTGCATAGGCTTACAAATTGAACACTTGAAAGAAGGAATCCTGTTACACCAATCGACATATACGAAGACATTGCTGAAAAACTTCCTTATGGACAAATGTTATCCGCTCAGCACACCAATGGTCGTCAGATCCTTGGATGTTAATACAGACCCCTTCCGACCGCTGGAAGAGAGGGAGGAAGTACTGGGTCCTGAAGTACACTACCTAAGTGCGATTGGAGCACTCCTATACCTGGCAAACTGCACGCGTCCCGATATAGCGTTCGCAGTTAACCTACTAGCCAGATACAGTTCAGCGCCCTCAAAACGCCACTTGAACGGAGTGAAGCACCTTCTGCGCTACCTCCAAGGGTCTGTGGACCTGGGACTATACGTCAAGAAAGGTGTACCATCCGACTTAGTCGGTTATGTAGATGCAGGATACGGGTCAGACCCACACACCGCAAAGTCCCAGACCGGTTTCGTGTTCACATACGGTGGGACGGCCATCTCATGGAGATCTGTGAAGCAGACTTCGACAACGACCTCATCCAACCACTCCTAGCTTATAGCGATCCATGAAGCTAGCAGAGAATGCTTTTGGCGTCGATCAGTCATCCACCACATCCTCAAGACCACCGGCCTGAAGATGGGAGATCTTAGACCAACCACCATGTACGAAGACAATGATACCTGCATTGCTCAACTACGAGGTGGCTACATCAAAGGTGACAGGACGAAGCACATTTCCCCCAAGCTCTTCTGGACCCATGAACAACAAGTAGACAACCAGATCGACATCCAGCAGATCCAGTCTTGCAACAACCTGGCAGCTCTATTTACTAAAGCTTTACCTCGCAGTACCTTTAGAAAACTTGTACTAGGAATCAGGATGAGACAGTTGAGAGATTTACAAGCCTGAAGCTTGTACGTTTCAGGGGGGTTAATGTCGGGATGTACTCTTTTTCCTTGGCTACTGGTTTTTCCCACTGGGTTTTCCATAGCCAAATATTTTAACGAGGCAACCACATCAACTCTGGATCCAAAAGTATCCACATCTGATGTTATCCATCGATCGGGGGAAGTTACAGAGACGTGTACTCTTTTCCATTAGCCACTGGTTTTTCCCACTGGGTTTTCCTTGGCAAAGGTTTTAACGAGGCAAGTGCTCTTTAACTTTGGATCCAGAAGTATATACCAGATGCCTAATTGAGTTATATGTGTGTAATTTGAGCTTGATTAACACCAACATTGGTGTGAACCCACAACCCATTCGCCTGGCATAGCCATCCTAACTTCCCATTTGGCTCTCTAACCCTGCCAACTTAGGATAGGATTGTAATTTCACCACACATTTTTTCCCACACTTTTCAACCATTAGCGAGGTGGTTGTAACACGCTTTATTTTTCTTTATCGATCAAACTTGTGAATATAGAACGAATTGTCCCTTGTGATCCGACCCGGTACTCACCGATTACTTATAAATTTATTGCATTGACGCTCCTACGCTTGGGAGTGGAAGGCGTGCTCCTTGAGCGTCCTCCAGTTCAATCATGGAGCTATCCCCAGGCTTACAGTCAATCAACTGATCGACCTGCTTGAGAGTTGTCCCAGCCTTGTGGTCGAACAAGTGATCGGCCTATTGGGTGAGTTGCCCCCAGCCTTCTAGCCGAATGAGTGATCGGCATGTTGGGGGAGTTACCCCCAGCCTTATGGTTGATCGACTGATTGGCCTGCTGGGGGAGTTGCCCCCAGCTTTGACTTATGGTCCGAGGGACGGCTAAATGTAGAGAGAGCTCTTCATTCAAGGTTGCTTTCTCCTTTCTATACATTCATCTAGATTGGGGGTGGGGGCATTGCATACATTCGCTGATAATACTTGCGCATGTGCTCTGCGTTCCAGGTGCGAGTCAGTGCCTTCCCTCATAGAGTAGAGAGTCGGTGTGTGGCAGGGCCGAGGACCTCGGTGACCTTATAGGGCCCTTCCCATTTAGCAGCGAGCTTCCCTTTGTGGGCAACCTCCGAGTTAACGATTGCTTTCATGAGGGCCAGATCTCCCTGGTGAAAACTTCTTCCTTTGACCCGGGAGTTGTAGTGGCGGCCCACCCGTTGTTTTTTTCGGATGATTGAGGCCAGGGCTTGGTCTCGTCGTTCATCCACGAGCTCTAGGTTGAGCTCCAAGCCATCCGAGTTCCTTTCTTTGTCAAAGTGCCCAAGGCAGAGGGACTCGTCGACCACCTCAACGGGCATGACTGCTTTGGCGCCGTAGGCGAGCATGAAGGAGGTCTCTCCCGTGGTTTCCTTATGGGTTGTTCGGTATAACCAGAGTATCCCGGGAAATTTCTCCGGCCATTTTCCATGTGCTTCCCTCACTTTTCTTGCGAAGTGGTTCGATGATGCATTTGTTAGTGGCTTTGGCCATCCCATTAGTTTGGGGGTGTGCCACAGAGGCAAACAAAAGCTTGATCTTCCACTGTGCGCAGAAATCTTTGAACCCCGCGGAATCGAATTGCTTCCCGTTATCAGTGACGATGGATCGAGGTATCCCGAATCTGGAGATGATGGAGTTCCACACGAAGCTCTTCGCCTTCTTCCAAGAAATGGTGGCCAATGGCTCGGCCTCGATCTATTTGGTGAAATAGTCCTCCTCCACATTCATGAATTTCCTCTGTCCGTTTGCGGAGGCGAAGGAGCCGAGGATGTCCAGCCCCCACTTGGCGAAGGGGATGGGGCTGTTTATCGGGACGAGTTCCGCTGGGAGAGACGAGACGAGCTTGGTGAACTGTTGGCATTCCGGACACTGCCGAATGTACTCGGTCGAGTCGTTGACCAAGGTCGGCCAATAGTATCCTTGCCTTAAGATTTTCATGGCAACCGTCTTGCCCCCGTGGTGGTTTCCACAGAGCCCTTCGTGGACCTCCTAGATGACGTAGTCAGCTTCCTGCGGTCCGTGTCACTTGAGGTAGGGGAGGACATCAGTTTTCGTCCAACACCTTCTGCACGACACTCCTTTGTGGAGTACGTATCGTATGGCTTTTCGCTCTAGCGTCTGACGCTCCTCTTGGTCCGTTGGGACTTCACCGGCGGATAGGTACTGCACGATAGGGTCCATCCAGGTGGGTTCTGCATCGATGACCATCGGCTCTTTCTCCTCCATACTGGGGGTTCGGAGGCGCTTGATATAAATGGCGCGACCCAACTCCTTAAGAGAAGAGGAAGCCAGTTTTGACAAAGCGTCTGCACGGGCATTTTTCGACAGCGGCAGGTAGAGGGTCTCGATGTGTTTGAACCTAGATAACTCGGTTTTGGCCGAGGCCAGGTAATATTGCATCGCCTATTCTCGAGCCATATAATCTCCATGCAGCTGGTTGATGATGAGTTTGGAATCGCTGAGGAGGCGTACGGAGTCCGCCCCCAGCGCCTGGGCTAGCTTCAGGCCATTGATGGCGGCCTCGTACTTGGCCACGTTGGTGGTAGCCGGTAATTCGAATTGGAGAGCATACTCGACGATGTTCCCGTCGGGGGATCAGATGACGATACTGGCCCTGCTCCCCGCTTGGGTTGCCGAACCATCTACGTGAACCGCCCATGCATCTTTGTCCCCTGATTGGTCGGCGAGAATGACGTCAGTCAAAAAGAAAGACAAATGTTGAGGTGTTACCATGTTCGGGCTCGTCTCCTCGGGGAGTGCTCCTCCGTTGATGGTACATTCGGCGATGAAGTCCGCCAGTGCCTGCTCCTTGATGGCTGTCTGCGGCTTATATCTGAGGTCAAATTCACTTAGTTCTACCCCCCAATTTAACATCCTACTCATCCGATCGAACCTCTTAAGGTTTTCCTTTAACTGGGAGTCGGTTAGGACCAGGATCATGTGGGATTGGAAGTAGGAGCGGATTCGTCGTGCTGAGAGCACAAGGGCATAATCCAGTTTTTCCACGGGGCTATATCGCTCCTCCGCATCTCTCAGGATCCGGCTAGTATAGTACACCGGTTTTTGCACTCCGTCGTCTCCCTTGATCAGCATCGAGCTCACCGCTTCTTCGGTACTGGCTAAGTAAAGGATGAGCGGTTCTCCTTCCCTAGGGTTGGAGAGGAGTGGGGGACTGCAGAGGTATTCCTTTAGCTCGGTGAACGCTCGGGCACAGTTCTCGTCACATTCCACGGCCTTCCTCCTCTCGTCGGGCTCGGTGAGGGCCTTTCTCAGGGTCCTGAAGAAGGGGAGGGATCTCTCTGTGGATTTGGACAGGAAGCATCTTAGGGTAGCGATCTACCCATTCAGCCTCTGGAGCTCCTTGATCATTGTCGGCTCTCTCATGTTGACCAGAGCCTCGATCTTGTCGAGGTTGGATTCAATGCCACGGTTGGTGATCATGAAGCCTAGGAATTTCCCAGACCTCACCCCGAAGGTACATTTCGTGGGGCTGAGTCTGATGTTATGCCTCTGTAGCTGCTCGAAAGTCTCTTGAAGGTCGACGGGGTCCGTGGATTTGACTAGCATGTCGTCGACGTAGACCTTGAGGTTCCTTCATATCTGGGAACCAAAAACCTTGTTGACCATCCTTTGGTAGGTTGACCCCACATTCTTCAGGCCGAAAGGCATATTCTTGTAGCAGAAGGTCCCCGGTCGGTGATAAATGACGTCTTCTCCTCATCTCCAGGTCCATTTGGACCTGGTTGCACCCAGCATAAGCATCCACGAGGATGAGTATCTCGTAGCCCGAGGCATTGTTCACAAGATTGTCAATGCGGGGTAGCAGGTAGCTGTCTTTGGGGCAGGCCTTGTTGAGATCGGTGAAGTCCACGCACATTCGCCACTTGCCGCTAGACTTTTTCACCATCACGCCGTTGGCCAGCCATTTTGGGTACCAGACTTCTTGGACGAAGCCTGCTTCGAGCAGGCGCTCCACTTCCTCGGATTCGGCCCTCATCTTCTCACCAACCAAGTTTCTCTTCTTCTGCCTGACCGGCTTAAAGTTGGGGTCGGCACGTAACTGGTGGGTGATTACTTGGGGGTCCACGCCTGGCATGTCATCTGGCGACCAGGCGAAGATGTCTAGGGTGGCTTCCAAGAATCCGATCAACTTGCCCCTTAAGATCGGGTCTAGTTCTGACCCGATGGAGATGAACCTACCACCTATGTCCGCGACGGGAATGAGTTCTGGCTCTTCCATGGGAGCGGGTCTTGAGTCACCCAGGCCGTATCTCTGGTCGAGAAGGTCCATCGGGTTGCGGCACTTCATATCATGCTCCTCGCTGGTCAGCTGGTAGCAGATCTTAGGCTTCTCCTGGTCGTCTCTAATCTTTTCGATTCCTCTCGGGGTCTGGAACTTGACCATTTGGTGGAGGGTTGAGACCACGGCCCCGGCCGCATTGAGGAGCGGACAACCGATGATCCCGTTATATGCTGACTTGATCCTCAGGGCCACAAACTCTATTGTCAGAGTGGTCAAATTGGGCGGCTCCCCGAGCGTGACGGGGAGGCGGACTATCCATACGATGGGTGTGGAGTGGCCCGTGAAGCATATCACAGGCCCGGAGCAAGGTACCAGGTCTTCAGCCCGCAGCCCCATCCTCTCCAAAGTTGACATGAATTGGATGTCGCATGAGCTTCCGATGTCAACGAGCAGTCGTCGGACCAAGGCGGTGTCAATGACGGCCGAGACAACTAGTGCTTCATCGTGCGGAAGCTTCGCCTCCTTCAGGTCCTCTTCAGAGAAGTAGATGGGCTGGGGGTAGCCCTTGGCTCATTCACGATCTATCTCCATTGGCTCTGCCCATGGTGCGCCTGGCCCCTCGGCTCGGGACGGGCCCTGGGTAGTCGCGGCTTTGCCAAGGCGATCGTACTCCTGTGTCTGGAGGTGCGTGACCACGTCATCTTGGGTGTGGTTGTTTGACGTGGATGCTTCTTTGTTTCCCACAGACGACGACATATGTTTCAGGGTGTTTTCTCACCACATATTGGTTGATGGAGGGCCGGAGGTCAACGCGATCATGTGGGACACGTGCAGCCTCCGGGGACGAGATGCAGCTCGTTTGACTCAGCGAAGAGCGTGCGGGTCCGAGCGTCGGCATGCCGAAGGGAGTCCTCGGCCAAGCGATGGCCTCCGTACGGATGGAGATGAACAGGCTCAGGGGGCGTGCGTGTTTGACTCCGGGCTGATAGGGCGCCGAAGGATAGCTTCGACACAACTGGATCTTCTTGACCTGGACAGACAAGGAAACTCGTCAGGGGGTCAGACCTTGGTTTCGACCAAGTCCCATCCGATGCCTAAGTCAGGACGGATCTGAAGGATATTCGGCGGGATCGTATGGCTCACGGAGAGGCCGATACATGAGTCCTCGGGCCGAACTGTGGAGGAGAATTATAAGGTGGGAGATAAGGTCGTTCAGGAAGAATACCTCGGAGTTTAGTATCCAGAAAGTGGTCCTTTTCCACATTGTCCTTCGAGTTGCTTTATATGAATCTTTCCCAGCTACGTCCCCTCAACGTCCCCCCATTTCGTCCCGATGATCCGCTACTTTGATGGTACATTCATGGGTCATGAAGGTGTGCGTAATGGGGCTCTTAATGGTGATTAAGAGGGCACGATTTAAGGGGAGCGGTTAACTCCCGCTAGCGTGGGTCAGCGGCTATATTCGTGTCGGTCCGAGGCCAGCCAGACTCCGAGTCTTTGTGGGGGGCCTCGTTCTTCCCAGGTCTGTAGGTTCATGACACGGGCTTGGACCTTTCGGTCTTGGCCCATCTTGGGAGGGTCGTATAAAGTATTAAATAACTGTACTTAGTTGTGCTAATGAACTTGAAACCCACGTGACATATGAGATTAAAAAGTGAGGATGAGCTCCAATTTTTTTGTTCATAATAAAAGTAAAAATGTTGTGAAGGGAAAAATAGAGTAATAGGTGTAAGGGGTTAAGAGCCCCCTACCCTCATATATATAGCTTTCAATGATAGGCCGGATACCCAATGTGCCTCATGGGCCTATTCATAACACTTCCCCTTATCCAACCAACATTGAATAAGAGGTGGATTCTTCAAGAACCGAGTTAGGATGATTGTCTTTGTTAAATAAAGAACAGTCTCTCCATAACTTCCCCTGTTTTAGTAATGTGTCTAGTGGTGGATTCTTCAGGATCCAGAGTCAACGAGGTTGCCTCGTCAAAACCTTGACTATGGAAAACCATGTGGGAAAAAACCAATAGCCAAGGGAAAAGAGTACAACTCTGCAGTTGACTCCCCATCATCTGACCAAGCTTCAGGCTTACAGATTTCCTATGAATCTATACACCGGTCTCCTATTCATCTATACATTCATAGTCCTCTCATCCTGACCCACTTTACATTTTCTCACTATCATCATCCCAATCCCATATATAAGTTTCTCAAAGATACTAGTATTCAGGGATTTGGTACGTAAATCCGCCAAGTTATTACATGATTGGATCTTCTATACCTCAATCTGTTTTTGCTTCGAAGGTCATGCGTCCAGAAGAACTTGGGAGAGATATGCTTCGTCTTGTCGCCCTTGATGCAGCCATCCTGTAGCTGGGCTATACACGCTGCATTGTCTTCATGGAGTGGTGTAGGTGCAAGAACGCCGATCATCAGGCCGGTGGAGGTGAGAATGTGATGGATTACGGAATGTAGCCAGAAGCTATCTTTACGGTCGTCATGGTCTGCTTCACAGATCTCCAGGATATGGCAGTGCCGCCATAGGTAAACATGTATCCGGTCTGAGACTTCTCCGTATGAGGATCGGACCTGCAGCCTGCATCAGCATAACCAAATAAACCTGTTGTTGCCCCTTTCATGTAGAATAGACCTAAGTCTATGGACCCTTGGAGGTAGCACAGAAGATGCTTAACTCCGGCCCAGTGCCACTGTGTAGGTGCAGCACTATATCTGGCTAGTAGGTTGACTGCAAATGCTATGTCAAGGCAGGTGCAGTTAGCCAGGTAAAGGAGTGCGCCGATAGGACTTAGATAATGCACTTCAAGGCCTAGTACTTCCTCCCCCTCTTCCAGCCGCCGAAAGGGGTCTTTATGCACATCCAATAATCTGACGACCATTGGGGTGCTAAGGGGGTGGCACTTATCCATTTGGAACTTTTTCAACAAGTTCGATGTGTAAGTTGACTGATGTAACAGGATCCCATTGTTAAGATGCTCTATTTGAAGACCTAAGCAGAATTTTGACTTTCCAAGGTCTTTCATCTCGAAAGTTTCTGTCAAGCTTCTAGAAATTTCGGCGATCTCTTCAGTAGATCCGATGAGGTTCAAGTCGTCCACATAGACGGCTATAATAACGAATCTTGTTGCCTTTGCTATTATAAAGATGCAAGGACAGACTTTGTCATTTGTAAATCCTTGTGTTGCAAGGATGTCGCTCAGTCTGTTATACCACATCCTTCCAGATTGTTTTAGACCATATAATGATCTTTGCAGTTTCACTGAGTAGATGTCACGTTGTCTCTCTTTTAGTGCTACAGGCAAAGAATAACCGTCAGGCAATCTCATATAGATGTCTCGGTCTAAATTGTCATATAGGTATGCAGTCACGACGTCCATAAGCTGCATATCTAAACTCTCTTGAGCTGTCAAGCCAATGAGGAATCTGAAGGTGATCGCTTCCATGACCGGGGAGTATGTGGCTTCAAAATCCACCACTGGACGCTGGGTGAAACCCTGCGCTACAAGTCTTGCTTTGTAGCAAACGATCTCATTTTGTTCATTTCTTTTTCTAACAAATAACCATTTATAACCCACAGGTTTTACACCTTTTGGTGTCTGGACAATAGTCTGAAGACCCTGTGTTTTGTGAGTGAGTCCAACTCCACTCCTATTGCCGCTTTCCACTCTGGCAAATCATCTCTACTTTGACATTCTGTCAGAGAGCGTGGTTCAATATCATCGTCGCAGTACGCGACGTTGATGGCAATATTACACGCAAATGTGTCATCTATAATTATGCTCTTTCTGTCCCAATACTCCACAGTTCGTACATAATGTATCAAAACTTCATTTTCTCCCATTTTTCATCTGTTTGCGAGTTCGGGAGAGATGTGGGAGCAAGACTTATAGTAGCATCCTGTGGTGGTATTGTTTTACCATTACCAAGGGTCCTACTCTTTCGAGCAACTTGGTCCTTAGATCCCGGTGGTCGCCCTCTCTTTTTAAGAGGTCCAACCATTTCTGTTGCAGGCGGATTGCATCCATTTTGCGGTATATCAATCCTAGATGGAGTGTTAACAGCAGGGACGTGTGATCTGACAATCTTCTGGTTGTCAGCAAATTTGTCCGGCAATAGATGGACAGTGTTTTGGATATGGAGAATCTTCAAGACCTCCTCCCACACTGGCTTATGGGCGGATCAAAGTGACTTAGTATCTTTGTATTCCAGGTGATACATTCTGAAGCTTCAAGCTTCTTGGTTTATGAGCCTAGTCTTGGAAATGATGTTTCATCAAATTCACAGGCTTCTAGACGTACCTTAAAAACGTCTCCCGCAAGGGGTTCTATGAATCTTATTATGGAGGGCGTGTCAAACCCATCATAAATGCATAGGCGACGTTGTGGACCCATCTTTGTCCTTTGTGGTGGTGCTATGGGAACGTATACTGCACAACCAAATATTCTCAAGTGTGAGACAATTGGTGGGGCTCCAAGTGCTAATTGCATATGAGAAGATGACTGACCTCCAGAAGGTCTTAATCTTATTAAGGATGCAGCATGCAGTATTGCATGACCCCATGCATTCACTGGCAACTGGGATTGAAGAATAATGGACGAGTAATCCATTGCAGTCTCTTAATTAGAGATTCTGCTAACCCGTTCTGGGTGTGAACATGCGCTACATGATGTTCAACTTCAATGTCATGTGATTGGCAATAGTCTAGGAAGACTTGTGATGTAAACTCCCCCGCATTGTCCAGACGAAGTTTCTTTATCTGGTAGTCGGGGAAGTGGGCCCGCAACCCGATTATCTGAGCTAAAAGCTTAGACAGTGCTAAGTTACGGGTGGACAGTAGACACACATGTGACCAATTAGTAGATGCGTCTATCAGGACCATAAAGTACCTGAACGGACCACTTGATGGGTGTATAGGATCACAAATGTCTCCGTGGATTCTTTCTAGAAAGCTAGGAGACTCCAAGTCCACTTTCAGTGGAGAGGGTTTCGTAATTAGTTTACCCTTGTAACAGGGTGGACATGAGAATTTACCTTTTAGAGAATCTTCAGGTTCTTTAAATCTATACCATTTGAGCTTTTTATGATGCGGCACATCATAACAGATCCAGGGTGTCCCAGTCTACTAAGCCAGAGTTAGAATTCTGCTGTTTGGAGGCACTGCAGGTGCTCCGTTATTAATGTTTCTGGAGATTGAATACTTGTTTGGTAGAGTTCCGAGGGGAGTCCCTTGAAACGTTCCACAATGGATTTTGTACCATTTGTAATAGACACGTTACATGCAAGTATCCTTTTTCATTTTCCTCGACCGTCTCTAAGTGATACCCGTTTAAACGGATATCTTTAAAGCTTAGGAGGTTTCGGATTGATTTAGGGGAGTATAGTGCATTTCTAAGTTTTATGAGTGTGTGACCGGGGAGCAATATGATTGCTTCCCCTGATTGTTCAATTATATCAGCTGGTCCTGATATTGTTCTCAACGGACCAGAATAGCTACTCATGCTCGTAAAGTAGTCTATTGATTCGGGTTCAATATTACATATTTAACCCCCAATTTAGCCCTATTTTGTGCTCATGTGATGCTACATTGTTCTCTAATTCATACGTATTTTCTACACATTTATTTATTAGAGAAAACACACTATTTGAGCACAAAACAGCAATTAATGAAGTATTTCTGTACTTATTATATTTTTCCTAGCTTGGTCTCGATCTCACGATTCCAACGACTATTTATTTGTATTTTTCTGAGATCTGTGCTAATTACTGTGTATTTTTGAATGCAGAATACCAATAAAATGAGGAAATACAAGCGCACGAATCTTGGCGCGCCACGTGGCTCAATCTGGATCGCCCAAACTTCATCCAGCGGCTACAAAATGCGGGGAGACGTGGACTGATGTAGGCCGTTGGATCACGATCCAACGGCTCGCACGCGTGATCAAGCGACGCAGGCGGGCGCCATTCCAAGCGCCACGTGGCGGGATCGTAGCCGATTGCCGCTGAATCGAACGGCCACGCATCTCCCCGCTAATCGAAAGCGAAGCGAATCTCCTTAGGGCGACGTGGATGCTCTATAACCATTCGATTCAGATCCACCGGACTGCGAACGAAGAAGAAATCGCGAAGCGGAGCGGGCGCGAGAAGACGGATCCGATAGGGAGAGGGACACGTGTCGCATACACGTTCAATCCTGCTGCGATGTGCGGCCCTCGTTTGCTCCGATCGAGATCAACGGCTGAGATCAGTTCGGGTGCGGATTTTGCAACCCGTTAAGCAACCCAAACCCGCAATGCCTATTATATAAGCGTATTTAGGGTTTTTGAGCGTACACAAGCAGATTTGGGGCGTATTTTGGGCGTATTGGAGGCTCTAGGAGCCGTATTTTCCCCCTGAAAAATTCTGTAAAATTCCAGAGGCTTGTATTATTATTTCCAGAGAGTTTGAGTTGAAACTTGGAGATTTGATGATATATTTCTAAACTTCTACCTCGTATTTTAGTGTTTTTCATCGTATTTTGCTATAATCTTGATGTATTTTGCTATGAAAGTTGTTTATTATTGCATGATGAGTATCTAAATCTTATTTGTGCATTGTATGGAGTAGTTAGGGGATATAATTTGTGTTTATTTGGTTGTATTCCATGTGCTTAATCGTTAAACATCGTTAAAATTGTAATCTTTGTTCGTAAATCGACATTTTCATCTTCCAAAAGAAGTGATTAAGTTGATGATCGCCCCAAAAGGGTGAGCTTTGATCTCCCCAAAAGGGAGTTTTATACCGTAGTTTTGATCTCTCCAAAAGAGAGTTTCATATCGTATTATAACTTTAGCGACGATCTTTTTGAATATTGTGTTTGAACCCCCAAAAGGGCATCTTCCGATGAGTTGCTCCCAAAAGGAGCATTCATTGAGTTATATTGTGTATTTTCCGGTGAATTGCCCCCAAAATGAGAATTCATTGCGTTATATTCATCAACCAAATTAATACGAATCATTGATCCTAACGAACCCATACCATGTGCATACTTTTTATAGATATTTTCAGATACGATTTTCTATGTTTATATTGTTCACGTATTCACATCACCATCACCGTCACCATTGTTGAAGTGGTTAGTTTCTTTTCGTAGGATTTCTATTTGATTTGAATTGTGGTTGCAACAGATTTCTTCACGTGGATTCGAAATCTGGACTCCCAGATTTTACTACTTGTACGGACTCTTGCGCTTGAGAGAGAGCACCCTTTCCGGTCCCACCATCTATACTTTGAAGGATTGAGTACGTCGATGCACTGTCCACTATGCATATGGATTCCATGTCTATATAAGAAAGACATTCAAGCAATGAATAATACGAAAAAGAAACTACTTCCATTAAGATGCTTTTAAAAGTTCGGCATGGAAGTTTGGAAAGGAATAAAGCAAGATACATTTTTAGAAAAACAAGATACATTGCTAGAGAAAATTGTTTATAGTCTATGACTAAAGAGTGTCGTTTCCCATGAAATCTTCAGGATTCCATGTGGTCTCTGGTAACGCTGCGCTTTCCATCAGGTTTGTCTCAGCGTGAGGCTTGAGACTTGCCTGGTAGAGGTCCTGTAGGTGTTTGGGAGTGCGGCAGATTTTGGACCAATGTCCAGTCATTCCACATTTAGAGCACTTATGTAACGACCCGCTTTCGGGCCCGTTACTGTTTGGAAATGCACAAGTCCTGCTAGGCACCGATGAGATCAATACAGGCTCTGTTGCAGAAATGCGCCAAAATACTCAAACATGAAAATGGTGTAAACCTTATTACAAACCAGCAGCGTACATGAAAGGAAATACAACTCGAGAATACAAATACACACCAAGCAAGCCACTCTGATACATATAATAAATAAACACGCTCACACTCACACTTAGTAACCAGCGTCCTCCTGGTCAAATTCTACAGCAAACTCAGCGTCTGCAGTCCCTAGTGCAACTTCCTCAACCTGTGCTGTATCTGGCGAGACCACCACAAAAAGAAGGGTCGCCAGGATCAGACGTAACTCAAAGTAACTCTAGCATGATATTTAAACCAATAAACGAGCATGGCAAAACTAGCATGGCAAACTAAAAAGTAAAGTGCGATCAATAGAGCAGAAAAGTAACATAACAGTCTACTTCTATCAGCAATAACAATATTTACTAGTTGTGCCTGAGCCTACGTGACTTATAAAGGGAAGTACGATATGCAACCAAGAGTCCACCTGATATCCCGGGTAACAACAAAACGATACGGTACAATCACTACGATACAATCAAAACGGTACTTTTCAACAAAACGATACTGTTTAGTCAATACGGTACTATCCACTGGAGATCGGACTGGTCGCTCCCGAACTTCCACAATTATAAGTTACCCCAAAAACCCAGTGTGTGTGTGTGTGTGTGTGTGCAGGTTACCGTACTTACAATTTACGAGTCAATCACCATTCTTACTTTTCCAATTACATCTTTCGGTTAAGCATATCACAGAGTCCAATTCAATTCACGGTACGGTGCAATTTATCAAGTTTAGCTAATTGTTCAAGAGAAACACTTTGCTAATGAAAAGAAACTACTTTTGGCATGCATCAATATTGTTTTTAAACCCCATAGCTAGGGTACGATGAGTTACCGATTTGCCTTGTCGTGAAAGGCGCGTTTTGACTAGCAGTAGGGGTACCTGGTTTCACATGTGTTCAAAATGAGTTAGCTACACAAAACTAGTAATAAAACTAATAACATCTAATCAACTTATGAAAAAAAAAACTTATATCAAAAACTTTACTTAACTTATTAACTATCTTACTAAAATAATTAAACTTATATCAAGTAACTTATAATACTTTTAACTTAAATAAAAAAACTTTATCTAATAACTTTTAACACAATTATTAATCTATACCTTGTAACTTGTTGAACAGCTCCTGCCCACTTGGAATGAATATAATATTCTATGGTTTTATTAATATTAATAGTCTGGGTTTTAACATCAAGTTATCAATTATTAATAACAACTAATAATTTATTCTATTAATACTAGGTGATGTAGGCACAACTACCAATTATTAACCTACCTTATCTGACTCCTCCCTTTCTCCTTCTCTCTGTCTTCTTTCGTTCTGCTCTTCTTCTCCTTTTCTTTTTTTTTGTTTCCAGGTGCGCACGGCGGGGAGACTAGGGCGGCAGCGCTAGGGGACCACGGCGGCGCTAGGGGAGGGGGCCTGGGTGCTCCAGCGACGCGGGGAGGCCGGCCTGGGGCGGCGTGATCCGGTAGGCGGCGGATGCGGCGGCGCGGCACAGCGTGGGGGCGGAGCTGGGCGGGTGTGCGGCGGCCTAGGGCGGGGTCGGCGGCGGGATCCTGGGGCCGGCGGCCTAGGGCGGGGTCGGCGGCGGGATCCTGGGGCCGGCGGCCTAGGGCAAGGGAGGAGGAAGAAGAAGAAGGGAAGAAGATTGAGGGTTGGTTTTGATTGTGTTTAAATCTGAAATTCTTTTCAGATTTGTTTAGAATCTATAGCTGTATGTTTCGATTGGGTTTTTGGATCTTGATTTTTGGTGTTTTCAGATCTGAAATCGATTTGGGTATTTGTGGTTTCTGATTTTGGGTTGATTTCTTTTTGGATTGTAAGAGGTTGCTGATGGTGAAGGGGTTGATGGTGGTGGCTGATTTGGTGTTTGCTGGTGGTTGATCGTCGTGTATGGAGGAGGGGGTGGCTGAAGAATGTTGCAGTCGTCCTTAAAAATGAAGAGGCAGTGGACAGGGTTCATTAATCGGGGAGGATTAGTCATAGGTTAGGTAGGTTAGGGGATGTATCAGCTTGAATGAGAAAATCGTGGAGGGTGGAAAAATAAACGTGGAATAGACGTGTTTAAACGATTAGAAATTAGGTTGGCAATTAATACGAGGTAAATAATAATTAACTAAAATAATTAGTAAGCGTAATTAGTAATTAGTAAAATAAATTAGTAAATTAAATTTAACTAAAGTAACTATTAAACTATGGTGAAATATTTAGACGCGCTCGCATCGATTCTACGGATAAAAACACTCGGACAATCGGAAGTAAAATACTAGCACACACATACCTAAAAATACCGGCCGTTACATCCTACCCTCCTTAGAATAATCCCGTCCTCGGAATTCTCTACAGGGCATGGAAAAGATAGGGGTAACGTTCTCGCATCTCGTCCTCTCGCTCCCAGGTAGATTCACCAGGTGAGTCGCGACGCCACATCACTCTGACTAGATCAATAGTCCTGTTCCTGAAGACCTTCTGACATCGATCCAATATCTCCACTGGTTGCTGCTCGTATGTCAAGTCCGGACGAACTGCGATCTCCAAGTAATCCACGACATGACTAGGGTCGCTCACATAGCGACGCAACTGCGAGATGTGGAACACATTGTGCACTCCCTCTAAGGCAGGGGGCAATGCAAGCTTGTAGGCCACTTCTCCTACCCGCTCCAAAATATCGAAAGGTACAATGAATCGAGGACTAAGCTTTCCTCTCCGCCCAAAACGAATCATCCCTCGGTTGGGCGAAATCTTCAGAAAAACATGGTCTCCGGGCTGAAACTCTAGATGTCGACGTTTTGCATCTGCCCAATGCTTGTACCTATCCTGAGACAGCTGCAGCTTCTCTCTGATGGTTCGAACCACATCCACGGCTTCTGTGATTAGCTCAGGACCAACCAACTCTCGATCTCCTACATCATCCCAGCTCAAGGGGGATCGACACTTCCTCCCATACAGTGCCGCAAAAGGCGCCATATCGATGCTAGACTGATAGCTGTTGTTGTATGCAAACTCCACCAAATGGAGATGGTCTTCCCATGATCCTTTGAAGTCCAGCATACATGCCCGCAACATGTCTTCAAGTATCTGAATAGTACGCTCTGACTGGCCATCTGTCTGCGGATGGTAAGCCGTACTAAAACTCAAGTGAGTCCCCAAGCTTTCCTGCAGGCTCCTCCAGAAATGAGAAGTGAATCTGGTGTCTCTGTCTGAGACAATGCTGATAGGAACTCCATGCAGCTTCACAATCTCATTCATGTACTTCTTGGCCAAAACTTCTGTAGACTGGCCCACTCAGAAAGAAATGAAGTGCACTGTCTTGGTCAATCAGTCTACGATCACCCAGATAGCGTCATTCTGCTTCGTACTCTTGGGTAGTCCAGTCACGAAGTCCATCGTGATGTGCTGCCACTTCCACTCCGGAATAGGCAAGGGCTGTAATAAGCCGGCAGTCCTCTGATGTCCAGCCTTCACCTGTTGGCACACAATACACTTTGCTACGCTCCGTGCGACGCTTCTCTTCATGCCATGCCACCAGTAATGCTGTCGCAGCTCCTGGTACATCTTGGTACATCCATGGTGTATGGAGTATGGAGAACTGTGAGCTTCCTCCAATAGCTCCTCTCTGATGGCGACAGACGGTACACAGATCCTATCTCCAAACCTTAAGGATCCATCTGCATGAATCTTAAACTGTGGCCTCTGGACTGCTATCACCAGATCTTTGATCTTCCGCAGCTTCTCATCATCCATCTGAGCATTCTTGATCCCCTCTACCAAGGTCGACTGGATATGCATGCCCATCAAAGATGCAGTCATCCCTGGTAGAATCACTTCTATACCCATGTCCCGCATTTCTTGTTGTAATCTCCACTGAGTCGTAAGGGTCATCACCGCTGGTAGACGACTCAATGCATCAGGTACGACATTGACTTTTCCAGGATGGTACTGAAGGTCAATGTCACAATCCGTCATGAGCTCTATCCATCGTCTCTGACGCATGTTGAGCTCCTTCTGAGTGAAGAGATACTTCAGACTCTTATGATCCGAGAACACCTTCACATGCTCTCCCAATAGGAAATGCCTCCAAATCTTTAATGCAAAAATTACTGCCGCCAACTCAAGATCATGAGTGGGATAGTTCTTTTCATGGATCTTCAACTGCCTGGATGCATATGCTACGACTCGACCGTGCTGATGTAACACGCATCCAAGTCCTTTACCGGATGCATCACAGAAGACTTCGAATCCTCCTGATCGGTCTGGAATGATCAGAATAGGTGCAGTCGTCAATCTCTTCTTCAGCTCTTGGAAAGCATCCTCACATGCTTTCGACCATACAAACACCACATCATTTCTCGTCAATCGCGTCAAGGCTCCCGCGATCTTCGAGAAGTCTTTGATAAACCTGTCTTTGATAAACCTCCGGTGGTAGCCAGCAAGTCCCAAGAAACTTCGAATCTCAGTCACCGTTCGGGGAACTGGCCAGTTTTGAACAGCGGCTACTTTTTCAGGATCGACAGCAATTCCTTCTCCGGACACTATGTGGCCTAGAAACGCCACCTTGTTCAGCCAGAACTCGCATTTGCTAAGTTTGGCATAAAGCTGGTGTCTTCTCAGGGTCTCGAGAACCTTCCTGAGATGCTCAGCATGCTCCACTGCATTCTTCGAGTAGATGAGAATGTCGTCGATGTAGACTACTACGAACTTATCCAAGTATTCATACAATACTTGGTTCATGAGGCTCATAAATACCGCGGGTGCATTGGTTACACCAAACGACATTACTAAGTACTCATAATGTCCGTATCTGGTCCTGAATGCAGTCTTGGGAATATCTTCGTCTTTCACCTTCACTTGATGGTATCCCGTCCTCAGATCCAGCTTCGAATAGATGCTTGATCCACCGAGCTGGTCGAAAAGATCGTCGATGCGCGGTAGAGGGTACTTGTTCTTCACGGTGACTTTGTTCAGCTCACGGTAGTCAACGCACATACGAAGGGATCCATCTTTCTTCTTTACCAGCAATATAGGAGATCCACAGGGAGATACACTGGGTCTTATCCATCCCTTCTTTAGAAGCTCATCTAGTTGGTTCCGCAATTCTTCTAGCTCAGATGGTGCTAGACGATACGGTGCCTTAGATATTGGTTGAGCTCCTGGCATTAGTTCTATGGAAAATTTGAGAGTGCGATCCGGAGGCAAACCTGTAAGGTCATCTGGAAACACATCCAAGAACTCTCGAACCACTTCTGGTATCTCAGGCTCAGCTTCCATAGCAGCTGCCATTGCTTCAGTCGATTTGGCTCTGTACTCCACTGGGCCTACCGATCTGCTTCCACTATTGAACTCGAACTTTGGATGATCAGGAATCTCGAAGACTACCCTCCTTCGACTACAGTCGATGGTAGCATGAAAAGTCCCCAACCAATCCATCCCGAATACAGCATCAAAGTTTTGTATGTCTATCATCATAAAGTCAGCAAATAACGCTCGCCCACAAATAACCACTGGGCATTGAGGATACCCACGAGTCGTCTTTATCACTCCGCCACCTGTGTTGACGTTCCACCCAGATGCTAAAGGTTTGACCGGAACAGTGTGGGTGCGAACGAATCGACTCGCCAGAAAGCAATGTGATGCTCCTGAGTCGAACAAGGAGAGGGCGGGTTGCCCAGCTACTAGCACGACACCTAGGTCCAAACACTAATCTAAGCAACCAATGCTAATGAAAGAAATGAATTACGAACTATGCAAGAAATATACCTGTGATCACTTCACCGGTAGCCTCAGCCTCTTCGACGGTCATGGTGTAAGCCTGGCGTTTCGGTGGTGGCTGCTGCCTTGCTTGCTGAAACTGCCTCTGCTGTGGAGGTAGAGGTGGACGCTGTAGAGCGTTCCCAGTTGGGACAGCACGAGGAGCTGGGGCTGGAGCTGGAGCTGTAGCACGATGCGGACAATCCCTAGCCATGTGTCCTGACTTCCCGCAAACCAGACAAAGGCCTAAAAGAATTCGACACTCAGACATGATGTGTCCAGGCTTCCCACAATAGTGGCAGACCGGGAGGGCCTGCTTCTGCTGCCCTGGTTTCTTAAACTGAACCTGTTGAATAGGGCGGTGTATCTGTGGCCGTTTGCTTGGTCCAGCTTGGGTCGATGGAGGCCTTGCAGGTACTGTCAGCCTTCGTTCTTCCTTTGCTTCTAATTCAACCATCTCATGGTTCCGAGCAATGGCTAAAACTTCAGCATGTGTGGTCGGACTAGTACCGATCATCATCCTCCGAATCTCAATGTTGAGCCCCTGCTGGAACTGCTGGGCTCGAGTCAATGGATCTACAGCCATCTCCGGGGCAAACCTGCTGAGCCTGGAGAACTCAGCGTCATACTGATCCACGGTCATCGAACCCTGTTTTAGGTTAATGAACTTCTTCCTCATCAGGATCTTTGCCTGTGGGGGAAAGTACTGAGCATTGAATGTTTTGGTGAAGACATCCCATGAAATTGGCAATCCCAAGCGGTCTTCTACCGCCTGCCACCAATCTCGAGCTCCATCAGTTAATTGCCTTTTGGCGGTAGCCACCCAGGCTTCTTCTCGAATCTGAGATGCTCTTAGATCATCAGTGATTCTCTTGAGCCATTCTTCCGCTTGGAGATGATTCTCGGTCCCAACGAAAGTCTTCGGGTTCATCCCTCGGAAGTGATAAACACTCGGGTCAGCTTTCTGCTCTCTGCGCAAAGCCTGCTCCAAAGCCTGTCCAAGCTGCTGATGAAGGGCATACATGCCCCACATGTAATCTTCTGCAGACAATGGTGCGGTCGGAAATGCTGTCGCGTTCGGACCGGTGTTAGCTCCATTGCCAGCATCATTTTGGTTGGGACCCCCATTCAGGTGATTGATCCCAGATCCAAATGCACTGTCCTCGCTTCCTGAAGTGTTCCTTTCCATTGCTTTCCTGTGTTTTCATAAGGTTTGATCAGTTCCATTGAGTATTTTATACGGCACATTCTGAACTTCCTGTACTGCTCATGTGGTATTTAGCGCGGACCTGCATGGGCCACCAAACCTGTAACGAACCGCTTTCGGGCCCGTTACTGTTTGGAAATGCACAAGTCCTGCTAGGCACCGATGAGATCAATACAGGCTCTGTTGCAGAAATGCGCCAAAATACTCATACATGAAAATGGTGTAAACCTTATTACTAACCAGCAGCGTACATGAAAGGAAATACAACTCGAGAATACAAATACACACCAAGCAAGCCACTCTGATACATATAATAAATAAACACGCTCACACTCACACCTAGTAACCAGCGTCCTCCTGTTCAAATTCTACAGCAAACTCAGCGTCTGCAGTCCCTGGTGCAACTTCCTCAACCTGTGCTGTATCTGGCGAGACCACCACAAAAAGAAGGGTCGCCAGGATCAGACGTAACTCAAAGTAACTTTAGCATGATATTTAAACCAATAAACGAGCATGGCAAAACTAGCATGGCAAACTAAAAAGTAAAGTGCGATCAATAGAGCAGAAAAGTAACATAACAGTCTACTTCTATCAGCAATAACAATATTTACTAGTTGTGCCTGAGCCTACGTGACTTATAAAGGGAAGTACAATATGCAACCAAGAGTCCACCTGATATCCCGGGTAACAACAAAATGATACGGTACAATCACTACGATACAATCAAAACGGTACTTTTCAACAAAACGATACTGTTCAGTCAATACGGTACTATCCACTGGAGATCGGACTGGTCGCTCCCGAACTTCCACAATTATAAGTTACCCCAAAAACCCAGTGTGTGTGTGTGTGCAGGTTACCGTACTTACAATTTACGAGTCAATCACCATTCTTACTTTTCCAATTACATCTTTCGGTTAAGCATATCACAGAGTCCAATTCAATTCACGGTACGGTGCAATTTATCAAGTTTAGCTAACTGTTCAAGAGAAACACTTTGCTAATGAAAAGAAACTACTTTTGGCATGCATCAATATTGTTTTTAAACCCCATAGCTAGGGTACGATGAGTTACCGATTTGCCTTGTCGTGAAAGGCGCGTTTTGACTAGCGGTAGGGGTACCTGGTTTCACATGTGTTCAAAATGAGTTAGCTACACAAAACTAGTAATAAAACTAATAACATCTAATCAACTTATGAAAAAAAAATTATATCAAAAACTTTACTTAACTTATTAACTATCTTACTAAAATAATTAAACTTATATCAAGTAACTTATAATACTTTTAACTTATGAAAAAAACTTTATCTAATAACTTTTAACACAATTATTAATCTATACCTTGTAACTTGTTGAACAGCTCCTGCCCACTTGGAATGAATATAATATTCTATGGTTTTATTAATATTAATAGTATGGGTTTTAACATCAAGTTATCAGTTATTAATAACAACTAATAATTTATTCTATTAATACTAGGTGATGTAGGCACAACTACCAATTATTAACCTACCTTATCTGACTCCTCCCTTTCCCCTTCTCTCTGTCTTCTTTCGTTCTGCTCTTCTTCTCCTTTTCTTTTCTTTTTGTTTCCAGGTGCGCACGGCGGGGAGACTATGGCGGCGGCGCTAGGGGAGCACGGCGGCACTAGGGGAGGGGGCCTGGGTGCTCCAGCGATGCGGGAAGGCCGGCCTGGGGCGGCGCGATCCGGTAGGCGGCGGATGCGGCGGCGCGGCGCAGCGTGGGGGCGGAGCTGGGCGGGTGTGTGGCGGCCTATGGCGGGGCCGGCGGTGGGATCCTGGGGCCGGCGGTCTAGGGCAAGGGAGGAGGAAGAAGAAGAAGGGAAGAAGATTGAGGGTTGGTTTTGATTGTGTTTAAATCTGAAATTCTTTTCAGATTTGTTTAGAATCTATAGCTATGTGTTTTGATTGGGTTTTTGGATCTTGATTTTTGGTGTTTTCAGATCTGAAATCGATTTGGGTATTTGTTGTTTCTGATTTTGGGTTGATTTCTTTTTGGATTGTAAGAGGTTGCTGATGGTGAAGGGGTTGATGGTGGTGGCTGATTTGGTGTTTGCTGGTGGTTGATCGTCGTGTATGGAGGAGGGGGTGGCTGAAGAATGTTGCAGTCGTCCTTAAAAATGAAGAGGCAGGGGACAGGGTTCATTAATCGGGGAGGATTAGTCATAGGTTAGGTAGGTTAGGGGGATGTATCAGCTTGAATGAGAAAATCGTGGAGGGGGGAAAAATAAACGTGGAAGAGACGTGTTTAAACGATTAGAAATTAGGTTGGCAATTAATACGAGGTAAATAATAATTAACTAAAATAATTAGTAAGCGTAATTAGTAATTAGTAAAATAAATTAGTAAATTAAATTTAACTAAAGTAACTATTAAACTATGGTGAAATATTTAGACGCGCTCGCATCGATTCTACGGATAAAAACACTCGGACAATCGGAAGTAAAATACTAGCACACACATACCTAAAAATACCGGCCGTTACGACTTACCTCCCAGTCTTTCTTGGGAGTACCACCTTTGTTGGGCGTCCATTTTTGCTTTTTTGCCGCGAACTTCTGGTTCTGGGGAGGAGCTTGAGGAGTGGCCTTTTTCCGCTGCTTCTGTTCTTTCCATTTCTAGAACCAAGCCTTCTTATCCATCTTCTTCTTCTGGGAAGACTGGAAATGTGTCTCTGCAGGAGGTAGCGGTCAAGCGGAGCCAGGAGGGCGCATGTTGTGAGTGGCAACCAACAAATCTCTGTTCTGTTCAGCCATTAGGAGGCATGAGAGCAGATCAGAGTACTTAGTGAACTTCCTCTCTCGGTACTGTTGCATGAGGATCATGTCCTTCTCGTGAAAAGACGTGAACGTCTTCTCTAGCACCATTTTCTCAGTCACATTCTCACCACGCAACTTCAGGCGTGAGGTGATTCGGAATAGTGCTGAGTTGTACTCCGCTACGGATTTGTAATCCTGTATGCGGAGGTGAGTCCACTCGTACTGCGCACGAGGGAGTATGACATCCCTCTGATATCTGTACCTCTCCTCAAGTGCGTCCCACCGTTCATAAGGACCCTCCACAGTAAGATACTCGTCATTCAGGGTCGAGTCTAAATGTTTCCTAATTTAAATAATGGCTTTCGCCTTAAGTATATCGGAAACTTCTTCTGTTTGAGGGGCTTCTTTAGAAGCATCCTTTTCAGATGCGGCAGTACTCGTTGTTGCCTTTTCAGTGGATGTTAGACTGAACCCATGAGAACACATGTGGAACTTCAGGTCCAACTGCCAGCTCAAGTAGTTCGATCCATCGGCCTTCAGGACCGAAAAATCGACATTTGCAAGTCTGACCATTTAAACAATCTAGCAACATAGACAAAAAATAGCATGTATTATTTAACTAGTTAAAGTAAACATCCACACATGCATTTTTATCAACATTTACATATCATGAATTATTTAAAAATAAACATTCACGCATGTATTGTTCATTTCAACATTAAAATAGCATGGGTTATGTAACTTTTAAAATAAACATCAACGCATTTAATGTATAGGCAATGAAAATAAGTTAGAACTATGGGGATCAGCCAGCCGCCATTAACAGAGAAAGAAAGTCCGAAATTACATCCCATTAACCAAAAAGTGCATGGAAAAATAAAGACAACTCGGGAACTTCTGAGAGAAGCCCCTTTTCTTTATGCAAGCGCCTTCAGCTCCTTGGGGTGGTTCTTCAGCTTCTTTTTACATGTGTAACCACACTTACAAATTTCTCTCAAAAAAAAGAAAAATTGCAGAAAAGTAAGAATGTCGGAAACCAGGCTGATCCCTAAAATCATAGTCTAATAGCACATCCACACAGATATTATATAAAATATACAACCACGCAGAGAATTATATCACAGACATATAAAGATTAATAAATAATCTAAATAAAAAGTGACGTGCTTAAAATGATTTTGAAAAACTTTTAAATCTTGATCCATTTTATTTATATTTATTTTTTTGCTTTAACCCTATCACAAAATTAAAATTTCTTTAGTTATTGGGCTTTTGAGGCCAAAAATAAAAAAGAAAAAATTATGTGTAAGTGGGCTAATTTTCAGGGTTTTAGACCTTGAAAATAACACACTAGGGTTAATTTGGGCCTCCCCTAAAAAATTTGGCCCGTTAAGAGCTAGGGTTTCGAAAAACCCTAGAGGGGCCCGCGGCCGCCGTCGCGACGGCTGGCCGCGGCCTGCACGCCGCCGGCGGCGCTGGTAAAGCGCCGCCGTTGCGCCCTTTTGGGCGTGCGATATATGGATCAAGAGGGGGGGGGGGGTAAAAAACAGATTTTTCAGACATTCAGATCTTTTAAAAATACGATTTTTATTGTTTATAAACATGCAGATCTAAATAAAAATGCGATTTTTACCGCGTTTTCAAACTATTTGATCTTAAAACATGCAGATCTACTGGAAAAGCAAGTTTAGATCTAAAAGTTTTTGAGGATTTACCTCTAGATTCGACAAGGGAATCTAGACGACGGTTGATGAACGATGCACTTTTCGCTCCCCGTCGAGAAGAATACGATCTTCTTAAAACTGAGCGTTTGATGAATCTCCTTTCTTGAGCGTCGTCGCCTTTTCACACGAGCGTGATCGTGCTGATAGCGTGTTGTGAAGGGAAAAATAGAGTAATAGATGTAAGGGGTTAATAGCCCCCTACCCTCATATATATAGCTTTCAATGATGGGCCGGATACCTAACGGGTCATGCCTATCCATAACAGAAAAGAAGAAAAAAGAACGAGAGTTTTGATTAATTACGGTGTAGCCCAGCACATGGGGCTTACTTCTCAGGCCCATAACTTGGTTGGCCCAAACCCACTTCAACTTTGTTTGTCTTGACCATTGACGCGAGCACAGCGGGATGACTCCCTTTGCTTACGGTGCTCCTGCGGAACAGCGTAAGACCTACCGTCTCCTCTATCTCTCTCTCGTATATAAAAGGGTAATTTTTAGATTTAGGGTAATTTTTAGAAATAATATCAATTTTCGACTAAAAAAAATTTATTCTCAAAAATCGACCAAGTTTCGCCACGTCAGCGGCGAGGAGCCGCAGATTGGACAATACCGCACTTGCCAAGTGCGGCCAAAACCTGGCCGCACTTGCCAAGTGCGGCCAAAAAAAGCTTTTCCACTGCCTTAGTGATTTAGTTGGCATATTTTGGCAAGTATAGGCCTCAGCATTTTGGCCGCACTTGTCAAGTGCGGCCAAAAATGCCACACTTGGCAAGTGCGGTATTATCCACCATAGCCCGCGCGGCCACGCGCCTCGCCGCTGACGTGTCGAAACTTGGTCGATTTTTGAGAATAAATTTTTTTTGGGTCGAAAATTGATATTATTTCTAAAAATTATACTAAATCTAAAGATTAGCCTATATAAAACGAGCAAAACAAGCATGCGTCATTTATAAACCAAAATAAATAAATAAATAAATAAAAGCCATTAAAAAACAACCTTCAATTCTCTGATCGCCCCCTCGACCGCCAATAGAGAGGAGAAGAGAACAGGAAAAGGGAAGAAGAAACAGCTCCAGATCTCAAGAGAGTCGTGCGCTTCCTCTTTCGCTGTTATATAAATACCCATCTATCTCTCTGGCTTGATTTCCTTTCGAGATCTCGTTAATTTCTCTCCGATCTGATCGCGCGAGGAGGCGATGTCAATGGCGAGGGCGAGCTCCGGCCTCGCTTACCCCGACAGATTCTACGCTGCCGCGGCCTACGCTGGATTCGGCGGCGGATCACAGGGCGCCTCGGCGGCGAACGGGGCGATCTCCAAGTTCCAGAATGACGTCGCCCTCTTGCTCTACGGACTGTATCAGCAAGTAAGGGATCTATTGGAGGCTTTAGCGAGAAATTGTTGTGGAATTTGTTCATTTATGCATGAGATCTGCTGATTTTTGACGTTTATTGGTTAGATCCGGGCCTGGGATCTGTTAGTTCATCGGTTTGAGACTTTTGTTCGGGATTTTTTGTTTGTGTTAATCTGTGAAGGGGATGAAATCTGAACGCCAATGTGGAATTTTTTTTATTTTTAATAATATTATGTTATATTTGAAAATTTTATGTGCAGGCAACAGTGGGGCCATGCAATGTGGTGAAACCGAGAGCTTGGAATCCAGTGGAGCACAGCAAGTGGACTAGGTTGGGGATTCTGAATTTCGAAGTGATAATTAATTTTGCAAATTTTATGTGAAGTTTTATTTACCTTAAAGACAATCCTAGAGCAAAACTTGCACGTTACATATGAGAATGCAGTTACCTGTTGCGATACTAGTTAGCTTTTTAATGCAGTTCATGTAGCAAAACTAGTTAGCTTTCCTGTTAGTAGAGTCTATTTCTGTAATCTGGATGTACAGTGCTTAGTGATGTACTTAAGAAATTTGCCAACTTGTACTCTGGACTGGATGACTTTTTTGGTTTGGTGGTGCCTGGTGTAGGAATTTGGTATCAATTTATAGGTGTATGTGAAACTGGTCACCAAGGTTTCAAATCTTGGTACCGGCGGGCAGTTTGCAGTATCGGTATCATCGGTTGTATCGAAACTATTGGGTGATACATATTGGGATTATCAGACTTTATGTATCAGTTACCTTAACTAAAAATAGTTGTTAATTGCACATATATATTCATCTTCAATGAGTGTTTTGTTTATCTATAGATCATTTGTGTTGTCCACGGCACTATTTTCTTTTTTCAAACTCATTCGATTATGTGCCAGTTTTTTGACCCTTAAATTTTGCTATGAAATGAGATCATTTTAATTCATTGTATGAAATTAAATAGATTTTCATATTTTAGTATATAAAACCTTGCATCTCCTCTTATGTTAGCCAATTATGTTAGCTGATGTTCGTTAGTATCGGTGATATTAGTTAGTTTTAGATGGTTAGTATCGGTAGCTTCAGATGGATCGTATGTGTGTGCTGAAAATCCGATACAATATGATTGATGTATTGTAATCAGCCGATATTTCAACCCCTGCTTGTCACCCGCGAATGGATCTTTCTTGATAGATGTTACATGTTTTAATGGTTGCTCCTGTTTTGATTGCAAAACACTTGAATGTTGTTGACCCTTGGAAAGCCTTTTACTTCGATTGACTAGATGAAAAATGAAGTTATATATTCTGTTTGAGGCAGGCAAGGACCAAGCAAGCTGTTTCTTTCGGATGAGGTTGTCCGTTTGAATCTCCCAACTTGTAAATGCACTGAGAATTGTAACTAAAAATGTAGGGACACTATTTGCAAGCTTCTTATGTAAATCAGCACACAGTAGATGGAATAGTTTCTTTTACTTAAGGAAGTTCTTTCTTCCTTTTTGGATGCTCTATGTTCCGTATATTAAAACTTCTTTCTCCACTTATGACAATATCGGTCTCCACCTTTACATTCTTCCTTCTCCCGAATGATGTAAGCCCATGGAACCAAAGAAAAATGAACAAGATAACAAATTTACGGTATGAAATTGGTATCATTAATAGATATCGACTACCATTTTGTTGCCTCAAGCAAAATAACACAAGGAATTAGGAACTATTAAGGGAGTCTTGATGCCGAGTCTAACAAGAGTAGCTTTTGAAAGGGAATCAAAAGACAGAAACAACTGACATGGAGTTTCACTCATACGACTCAAATTGACATCTCGCTGAAACCTTCCGGTCATCCCAGTTTGCAACTAGGGGAGGGGCTTTGCTGATTCATTCCCGTTAGAATTAGAAATGATTACATTGTCTAGTGATGGAACAAGAAACAATAAAAACCTCTTTTTTACGAGCTATGTATTCATATTACCGGATCTAAACCTTTTCTTCATGTTTATCTGACAACGTGCCCCTCATCCATGATATACTTTGATATGTAACAAGGAATTAATCAGGACTTTTGCCATCTTGCTCTGTTTAAGATAGTAAACAGGCCGACATTGTAATCTATAATGAAACGTATACCAATGTTGAATGGACCAATATCATTGATACCTGAATTTTTTACTTACCAGATTTATGTGTCTATGAAGCCGACCCCAATTTTTGGGACGAAGGTTGAGATAATGATGACGATGATTATTTATGTGTGTGTATGGTTGTATGTGTGGTGCATGTCGCGGGCAAGTGTAATGTGCAACTTACCATCTTATTAATTCAATCAACCAAATTTTGAACCTTGGACATATTTGCCATAGAAGTTCTGGATGAAGCCCGTCTAATAAAGAATTTGAGAAATTCTCCCTCAATTGTGCTGTAGTTAGTCATCATTGTTATATTTTTCGGGTTTTAGCCTTTTTTCAAGTCTAGCATGCTATTTAAGTGCTTAAATGTTTTCTACAGTTGGAATGGTCTTGGAAACATGGCTTCTACCGAAGCAATGCGGCTTTTTGTGAAGATTCTTGAGGTGCATACACTTGTTGATTACATAATTAAGATGCTTGTGAATTCATAATTACTTTAGGATTTTAAATAGGAGGAAGATCCTGCTTGGTATTCAAGGGTCCCGGAGTTCACAGTGGAGCCAATCATAGATGTCGAAATGCATGTAAGTATGCGAAAGTAACTATACTGCAATTATTTATTCCATATGAAGTTTTTTATACAGCTTTGTAGATGGTCAGGTGCATTTTAGTTAATTGAGTGCTCTAAGTCTAATACATAGTTTACTAGTTCATGATTAATGTCATCCTGGTGCAAGTATATTGACATATTAGGTTGCAGTGTGTATTTTCTGGAATTTGCTATCATTGTTGTAGAGATTATGCAGAGCGCCATATCTATAAATATAGGCAGATAGCTAGCTAGATATATGGATATTGTGATATACAATATGTACTTTAGTCCAGTGATCAAGTTAATTCAAGGGGTATATTTTCTTTTTGAATGGATGGAATAATCTTTTGAAAAAAACTGATCCAAAACACAATCTCACTTGGATCTTGACAGTTTGGCAATCTCATTTAGATCCGCATAGTCTGCTTGTCCCCTGACCTCGGTTTGTAGAGAATCATTTCCCTCCCTCCCTCCACCCTTTTTTGACATGATGATGAACATGTCTGTTCACGTTTTCATATAATGTTGGCATATTACAGTTGACTAAGTATGTACAGTTTATACTTGGCTCAGATTCTGGCTGGGTTGACGTGGAAACAGAATAGTGTAGATTTTTGACTTAATATGAAAAACATCCAATTATTACGGACATCAGTATCATTATCGTCATCGTCGTCATGTGTCATTTTGTTACATATTTATGTGATCTATGAGGATATTTGCCTCTCGTTTCATTAATGTTGGCTGCTATTTTTAACAGTGGCTCAGGAATATGCCATAGTGTTGTTTGACGTGATGATGAAAATTGAGTAAATTGAGTTAAATGGGATGTAATGGCTTCTGATCGAGAAAGATATAATATTATGCAAGATATGGGCTTAGCAATGACTAAGTTACTCAAAAAATTCTTTATATATAATGCTTCATGAATGGAGCTAAGCATATCATATATATAGTGTTAAAGGCATACAAAGTGGCACAAACTATTGTGGTATAAGGTTATGAGTAACAAACTGGAACTTTGGAGGAGTAATCTAACAAGGTCTAAGAAGAAATGTTTGTGTCTGCAAACAAATTTGATGTTATGCCATTCGTTCATGGTACATATTTCTTTATTATTTGGATAGATAATACACTTTTTTATTTAAAAATATATGATTAGAGATTTGGGAGATACGGTGGTTACAAGAAAAAGGTGCCTGTTAGGTACACTTATGTGATTAAAGATATTACTAATAGAGTAACATCTAACTTCTAAGGTGCGTATAACTGGAGGGGAGACATACCAACTCTGCATTATCATATCCATACATCAATGGTCGGCATCAAGTTCTTACCTGTTTGCTTGCTGATTACATTTTTTGATCCACAGATCTATTTAAGTCAAATTTAAAATTAGGCTACTTAAATGAAAATCTGTTTCGTTGCGCTTGTGAGCTAATACGTGTAAACTGACTTCAAACAAAATTTCAAATGATTTGGACACGTTTTGCACATACATCAAATGGCGACAAATTTGTTGATTTTATGACAATCCTGAAACTTTTGTTTTGCATCACATTTTGCAAGTGTAAAACTTATCTAAACCGTTTGAAATTTTTTGTAAGTAATTTAGACATATTAGATTATATCCAACGAAATAGATTTTCATTTGGGTTGCCTAATTTTAAAGTTGAATTAGTTAGAGTCGCATGTTTGATCCCGAATTATTGTCCACACACAAAAGAATGGGTGTCATTTGACATGAACACTTGTGTTATATGATGGCTTACAAAAGTTCACTTCCATAATTTTTGACGATTGGGTTAGGGTATGTTTATTTTGATCTTCATATTTTAATATACAAGTTCTAGTGGACCAAGGTTTTTTGCTAGTTGATTTACCTATTGGGATTTTTTTTTCAAAATAGAAATTCTTTAATCTCTAGATTAACACGCAAAACACGTAAGGTTAACTAGATTTTCAGTGTATTTGGGTTTTAGAACATGAATATCAAAATGAATGTATCCAATCCAACCCATTTCTTGAATAAAATGTGACCAACCAATCAATAAAACTACTTGTTACAAATAACATCTTGTTGTTGCATCGAAACATATAAATGTCGACTAATTTGGCTATAACGTTGAACTTGATGAACTGAAATGGTTGAATAATTGAAAATTTAGAGAATGGACTTTTCGGGCATCATATAATATTGCATAAGTGCTCATATGGCATATGATACCTATTATTCTAATATATATATGTAATATAAAGTGATTGTGGTACACTCATAAAGATCAAGCGTGTAAATCCTATCAACCTAATTTAAATATGGACAATCCACCTAAAAAATTATTAATTTGATGCGATTTAACATGTTTAAACACTTACAATTAAATTTTAAATGATTTCAACATGTTTTTACACATATCAAGTTGTTGGTATCGATTTTATAACGTTGTAACATGTTAATTTGTCGCTATATTTTGCACAAGGAGACCATATTTAAATTATTAATTTGATGCGATTTAACATGTTAAACTACTTACAATTAAATTTTAAATGATTTGAACATGTTTTTACACATATCAAGTTGTTGGTATCGATTTTATAACGTTCTAACATGTTAATTTGTCGCTATATTTTGCACAAGGAGACCATATTTAGATAATTTGAAATTTCGTTTGTAAGTGGATGAACATATTAAATTACATTTAATAGAATTAATTTTTAATTTTGGTTGCTCGTTTCAAATTTGGGATATGATTTAACATGTTTTATCCTTCTTTATGTACCACAGTCCAATGTCTCCATACACACATCATTTTCACCTAATTCTATGTTATACACGCTTATGCGGCATATTTTACAACATTGAAACATATCACTCTGGTAGCATATACCCCTTGGTTTTAAAGACATGAATAAATCCCCCACTCTTGTATGGTAGTGTGCGTGCGTGCTTTACCATGTGAGGCCTGGCCACACCAAGCACTTTTATGCAGCCAGGCCAAAAAACATATTTTTGTATTTTTAAATTTTTTATAGTTTGCATATATATGCTCTAATGCACCAATGTAGAAATTTTTGGGGTTAATCTGATTCTATTTACCCTTCGATCGAGTCCCTATGATATTTATGTATATTTAACTGTTTTAGATCATCGTTCATGTTGGCATGGCTTGATCAATACTCAAAACCCCTAGAGTTCATTTTAAAATCTATATTTTAGGATTTTAAAATGTGTACGACAAATCTAACAGAATGGATTTTTAAAAAAATTAACAAAATATGGTTTTTTGTGACCGGCTACACCAAGTTCTTGGTGAGGCTGGTTATCATCAGAAGATATATATATCAGAATAATGTACGTGTTATCTGCGTTAGAAATTTTCACATGCTGATGCACATATACGCTATTTATTATTTTTTGTTTTTTGTTTTTTTAAATTTGTTCTACACATTATAGATGATCAACATTCCACTAATCAACTGAGTCCAACACTATCTATACTCGACCTGATTGGTACATTCAATGGTTTCAGAACAATAGAACTTTTTATAACAAATAGATCGATGGTTAAATCCCTTCATGATTCGTCCATATTTGAGGTTTTAGGGTTTAGAATGTATACAATAACCCCCGAATTTTTTTTCAAAAAATCATAGAAAATGGCTTTTTTCCTGACAGCACATGAAACTTCTTGCACTGGTAGCACATATCCAGTTTATTATATATGTATGAGTTTAATGTGTATCAGCGGGTCAAGGAGGAAAATCATCCTTGGCCCACTTATAGACCACCACCACCTATGTTTTTCGAATTTTTTTAAAAATTGATGTACAAATTCTAAAACCCAGAAACCCTAAATATGGGTCTGCGACCGTTGAATTTGTAACGGGTAGATCCGAATAACGTCGGATTCACTTGATTTTTGCCGTGGTGATCATCCATGAGATGTAGACCATATCCCGAAAATTTTTAAAAAATAGGGGTGGGGAATTCCTCCTTAGACAGTTGATTCCCATTTTACCTCATATACATGGAAAAATGTTGTTAATGCGACTCCTTAGGAAATTATTGATACGGCTGCACCCTCAGAGGCGGGCACGGGTCCAAGCGGGACCCAAGGCGGATGGGTCACTTACTATCGGAGGCGTCGAAGGGCAGATTAGTCTTTTGTTATGATATTTTGTTCCTAGGTTTTTCTATTTATATCTAGGGTTAGCCGTCAGGCATGCTTATTGTGTGAAGAACATTCTAAGTGTCAATTGTGAGGGTTTTAGACTTTGATCCGTTCATCAAAGTTAGGAGAGCGAGTTCCTCTCGAAAGGGCTCAAATTATCTTGCTATTAGTTCTTCTCTTTTCTCAAAAAAACCTATAAAAATCTCGTCTTTTCCAATTTTTATCCTTTTTCTCGCTGATTTTCCCCTTGATACGATCCAAATCGTATCAAATTGGTATCAGAGCGATCGATCCAATGGCGGAAGGTACTAGATTCAAGACGGAGATGGAGGCGCTGCGAAAGGAGATCCGGGAAGAGGTCAGCAAAAAGGTGGGAGCTTTGGAAGTCACGGTAGATATGCTCTCCAATTCCCAAAAAGAGATGGAAGCCCGTTTGATGAAGAAGCACGAGGAGTCGGATGCCACTCAAGTTCAGATATTGAAAATTCTTCAAAAACTTGAGGGGAAGGGAAAGCATGTGGAAATCGGAGGGGAAGAATCCGAAGCGGAGAATCATCATACTAAGGCAGACGATCCGAAGTTGATGGCGAACACCTCCGGGGCACCTCCGGGAACCAAAACCACAAAGGAGAAGGAAGATCTAGGGTTCCGGGAGGAGTCGTGGGTGGAGGAAGTGCAACGGGAGCGGCAGCGGCGCGAAGGAGATCCCCTAGGGTTTCTTGCGGAGACGATGGGGGCGCGGCGTGCAAGAGGGAGGCTTTCCGGAGGACATGGGAGGCGGCTGCTGGGGGGAACCCTAACCCCCCCGCGCGGGCCGCCAGGGCCCCGCGAGGGCTCGGGAGGCCTCACGGCCCACACCCGTGCCCGCGCGGGTGCCCAGGAGGACTGGGCGGGCTCGCGCGAGGCCCTGGAGGGGTCGCGCGGCCCGCCAGGGCCCAACCTGGGTCCCGCCGGCTCCCAGGGAGGCTTCGCAGTTTTCCCTGGGGCCGGCTGGGTCCCGGTGGGTGATGGTGGGGCCCGGGGGGCCCAGTAAACCCCCCGGGTCAGTTTTTCGGCCCCCCGAGCACCGATCAGGGCCCCGCAAGAGGCTACCGTGGGATTTTTGGGGCTACAGAGGAGGAGCGCCAGAGGTGGCCTATGGAGGAGTACGCGGAAAATTTTAGGGGCCCGCGAGGGTTTCCCGAAGAGGCCTACGACAGAGGCAGGATTGAGTATGGGGGCCATGGAGTTCAGGGAGGACACCCGACCATGTACCCAGATAGGAGGATGGAGAAGTTGAAGATGCCCATTTTTGAGGGGACAGACCCCGACGGGTGGATAGTGCGAGCGGAGCGGTATTTCCAGGTGATGCGGATCTCAGAGCGGGAGGTATTGGAGAACATCATC
This sequence comes from Scilla litardierei, assembly GCA_030789695.1. Lineage (NCBI taxonomy): Eukaryota > Viridiplantae > Streptophyta > Magnoliopsida > Asparagales > Asparagaceae > Scilla > Scilla litardierei. The sequence goes on along the minus strand of CM061137.1, from coordinate 6,944,509 downwards.
TGCTATCTGGAGGGACAGGCGCTGAGCTGGTATCGTTGGAGGATGTCCCGAGCCCCTTTTCGGACTTGGGAGGAGTTGTCAGCTTTCCTACTTGACCGTTTCCAGGCCAAACCGGGGGCGAATTTCTACGAGCAGTTGCTTGGACTACGGCAGGATGGGACGGTGTTGGACTTCCTGGGGAAGTTCGAGGTGTTGGCAGGCAGGGTGAAGGGAGTGTCGGAAGACGTATTCTTGGGGGCATTTATGCGAGGGCTGAAGCCCTCGATACGAGCCGAGCTATGGATGCAAAGTCCCAGGGACCTAGAGCATGTGATTCGTCTGGCATTGCGGGCGGAGGAGAAGCAGGCGGAGGAGCGGAGGATCAGAGGGACTTGGGGGGCCCCACATCAGAGGGTCCCATCTACACCCGCCGCCCCGAGACTACCGCTGGCCGCCTCAGCCGGAGCGGGGGAGAGGACAGGAGCAGCACGTCCTGCGGGACAAGGGCGGAGGATGACCGAGGCCGAGATGCGGGACAGGAGGGCCAAAGGGTTGTGCTTCCGTTGCGACGAGAAGTTCACCCCGGGCCATCGGTGCGCGAGCCGGTTGCTGCAGATCACTATCGAGTCGGACGAGGAGGAGTACATCGATCCAGAGGAGACCGAGGAGGAGGTCGTCTCAGTAGAGCAGCCGGTGGAGCTGGAGCAAGCGCAGGTGTCACTCAACTCCGTGATGAGGTTCACACAGAACTCCACCATGAAGTTGGTGGGACAGGTCGGGGAGACAGCAGTTACGGTCTTGATTGATAGTGGGGCCACCCACAATTTTGTGTCCCTACGAGTGGTGGAGCAGCTGGGGTTGCAGATGTCAGGTGGGAGGTTCACCGTACAGCTGGGGGATGGACGGTGCGAGGAGAGTACGCGGCTCTGTCGAGGACTCTGCCTAGTCGTTCAGGGGGTACAGATCGTGCAGGATTTTTTACCGTTCGAGTTGGGGAAGGTCGACTTCATCCTGGGAGTCCAGTGGTTGAAGACATTGGGGACCACGATGACCAACTGGAAACGGTTGAGAATGGAGTTCAAGGATGGTGAGCGGACGGTGGTGCTCCAGGGAGACCCGAGCTTGTGCTATGCCATGGTAGCATTCAGTGCCATGACTCGGGCTATTCGACGGGCGGGACAGGGGTACTTGGTGGAGTTTCGGGGGATGACCACAGAGGCGGAGCCCGAGCCCGAGGAGGGGCCACCAGAGGTGCAGTCGGTGTTGGAGCAGTTCGCAGAGGTGTTCGAGATGCCTCAGGGGTTACCTCCACCCCGGGACCACGAGCATGCGATCGTACTGAGGGATGGCGCATCCCCCGTCAGTGTTCGGCCTTACCGGTATCCCCACGTGCAGAAGGATGAGATCGAGCGGCAGGTCAGAGAGATACTGCTAGCAGGAGTGATCCAGCCCAGCGTCAGCCCTTTCTCGAGCCCCGTTTTGTTAGTGAAGAAGGACGGGAGCTGGCGTTTTTGTGTGGATTACCGAGCCCTGAATAAGGAAACTGTGCCCGACAAGTTTCCTATTCCGGTGATAGACGAGTTGCTCGACGAACTGCATGGGGCGAGGGTGTTTTCGAAGGTGGATCTGAAGTCCGGGTATCATCAGATCCGGATGCGAGCAGAGGACATCCCGAAGACGGCGTTCCGTACACACGAGGGCCACTACGAGTTCTTGGTGATGCCGTTTGGATTGACAAACGCCCCGTCTACCTTTCAGGCCTTGATGAACAAGGTGTTCCGCCCTTACCTGCGACGGTTCATCCTTGTGTTTTTTGACGACATTTTGGTCTATAGCCGCACATTGGAGGAGCACACGGGGCATCTGGAGGTGGTTTTCAGGGAGTTGCAGGGGTACCAGTTATTCGCCAATCGGAAGAAGTGCTCGTTCGGGAGGAGTCAGATCGAGTACTTGGGGCACATTGTCTCAGGCGCAGGGGTGGCGGCAGACCGGGCAAAGATTATGGCGATGTTAGAGTGGCCTCTACCACAGTCACTGCGTGCATTGCGGGGTTTTTTGGGATTGACAGGGTATTACCGCAAGTTTGTGAAGGGATACAGCACCATTGCCTGGCCTCTGACGGAGCAACTGAAGAAGGACAGTTTTCGGTGGGGAGAAGAGGCGACTAAGGCTTTCGAAGCCTTGAAGACGGCGATGTCAACGGCGCCGGTCCTTGCTCTGCCAGACTTCAGCCAGCCATTTGTAGTAGAGACGGATGCTTCAGGGTATGGTCTTGGAGCGGTGCTGATGCAGGAGGGGCGGCCGATTGCATACTTCTGCCAGGTGTTGACCACGAGGGAGAGGCTGAAGTCAGTGTACGAGCGAGAGTTGATGGCTATAGTCTTCTCTATTCAGAAATGGCGGCCATATCTGTTGGTACGAACTTTTGTGGTGAGGACAGATCAGCGGGCTTTGAAGTATCTGTTAGAGCAGAGGCTGGTGGCAGAGGAGCACCAGAAGTTGCTGTCGAAGCTGGTAGGATTTCGGTTCGATATTGAGTACAGACCGGGGCTGGAAAATAAGGCGGCGGATGCATTGTCTCGGCGAGATGAGGGGAGCCAGCTGCAGGCAATGTCGATACCAGAGTGGAGAGGTTTGGACCAGCTGTCGCAGGAGGCGGAGGCAGACCCAGAGCTGCAGCGGATCAGGGAGAGTTTACAGGGTGGAGGTGACGGGGTGCCAGGTTACACGGTAGAAGGGGGAAGGTTACTCTACCAGGGGAGGTTGGTGATTCCACGGGGGTCTGCATCGATTCAGACTCTTTTCCAGGAGTTCCATGGGTCGGCGATCGGAGGGCATTCGGGCGTGCAGCAGACATATATGCGGATGGCTCGGGAGGTATACTGGACGGGCATGCGGAAGGACATCGCGCGATTGGCGGCGGCTTGTGACGTCTGCCAACGTCACAAGTACATGGTGATGGCCCCGGCAGGACTGCTACAGCCTTTGGCATTGCCTGAGCAGGTGTGGGAGGAGGTGTCCATGGACTTCATAGACGGCTTGCCGCGTTCGGAGGGGTTCACCGTGATCTTGGTTGTGGTTGACCGGCTGAGTAAGTATGCTCACTTCATTCCCTTGAAGCATCCTTACACAGCGGTTTCGGTGGCGGGGGTTTTTGTGCGAGAGGTGGTGCGGCTGCACGGGTTTCCGAAGTCTATAGTGTCCGACCGGGACAAGGTTTTCACTAGTCACTTCTAGGAGGAGTTGTTTCGAGTGCAGGGGACAGTGCTGAAGCGGAGCACCGCCTACCACCCGCAGACGGACGGTCAGACCGAGGTGGTCAACAGGAGTGTCGAGACCTACCTCAGATGATTTGCTTCAGAGACACCCCGACAGTGGACCAGGTGGTTGGCGTGGGCGGAATATTGGTACAATACATCCTTCCACTCGGCGGCAGGGACGACACCTTTCCGGATATTGTACGGTCGAGACCCCCTTTCCTTGGTTTACTATGGGCACCGGGCGACCCCGGTTTCACAGGTGGAGGAGCATATGGAGGAGAGGGATAGGATGTTGGGGGAGCTGCGGAGGCACCTTACACGTGCACAGCAGGTGATGAAGGCCAAGGCGGACGGACATCGGCGAGATGTGACTTTTCAGGTGGGGGACAGGGTCTACCTGAAGCTTCGACCTTACATGCAGAAGTCTTTGGCCCACAAGAGGAACGAGAAGCTGGCGGCCCGTTACTATGGGCCTTTTGATGTGGAGACTCGGATTGGAGAGGTTACTTACAGGTTGAAGCTGCCGCCAGGGACGGCGATACATCCGGTGTTTCATGTTTCCCAGTTGCGTCGGGCGATTGGCGAGCATACTACATCCTCCACACTTCCTCCTACGCTCACAGATGATATGGAAGTGATGCTCGAGCCAGTTGATGTCCGGGCGGTACGGAGAGGTCCTGGGCGACGTCGGGAGGTCCTCATTTACTGGCAGGGGCTACCGGAGTGCGATGCGACATGGGAGCTGTATGAGGCGATACAGGAGCAGTACCCTGATTTCCACCTTGAGGACAAGGTGGCTCTTTTAGGGGCGGGTATTGATACGGCCGCACCCTCAGAGGCGGGCACGGGTCCAAGCGGGACCCAAGGCGGATGTGTCACTTACTATCGGAGGCGTCGAAGGGCAGATTATTCTTTTGTTATGATATTTTGTTCCTAGGTTTTTCTATTTATATCTAGGGTTAGCCGTCATGAGAGGCATGCTTATTGTGTGAAGAACATTCTAAGTGTCAATTGTGAGGGTTTTAGACTTTGATCCGTTCATCAAAGTTAGGAGAGCGAGTTCCTCTCGAAAGGGCTCAAATTATCTTGCTATTAGTTCTTCTCTTTTCTCAAAAAAACCTATAAAAATCTCGTCTTTTCCAATTTTTATCCTTTTTCTCGCTGATTTTCCCCTTGATACGATCCAAATCGTATCAATTATCTACTAACTCGGCCTAAAATCATATAATTTTGACTTTGTGGATGACTCACTCCGTCAATTACAATCTTCATAATTTAAAATGGTTGTTTATGAAAAACTATACGATTCAGATACTTTTTGACTATTGATCAAGCATCATCATTTGTTTTACTATTAAGAAATCATTCATTTTATAATACATGACACGTAGGGATGATAATGGGCATGCCTAAAGCCCGATTGGGCTCCCACTTGGGCATGCCCCATTCCCATCTCTACTATGTAGAGATGGGAATGTGTATGAAGGTATACACATTCCCATCTCTACATAGTAGAGATGGGAATGGGGCATGCCCAAGTTGGAGCCCAATCGGGCTTTGGGCATGCCCATTATCATCCCTAATTACATGTGGTTAAACAAAATTAATAGTGCATGATTTTTTGTTAACAAGTATTTGTAGACATGTAGATCATAATGAGATCAGATCATCCATAAAATTAGTACAACATATGTTATAAGGCTGCTCCTTAGATAATTTTCTAAAGAGTTACCTTCGGAATACTTTTTCCAGATATATATAAATTGATTGATGTGAGTAGATGGCACCTGACCAAAATTGGTCAGCTGCAATGATGTGGCGGCCTATCTTTGGTCAGCTGCAATGATGTGGCGGCCTGAGATTGGCCGCCCAAAAAGCAACCTATGTAGTAGCTAATCCCAGGTCATCACGTCATTGCACCTGACCAATTTTGGTCTGGGTTGCTTTTTGGGTGGCCAATCCCAGGTTGCCACGTCATTGCACCTGACCAATTTTGGTCAGGTGCCATCTGTTTTACTTTATTCTCATATATATATGTGCCGATTGCGTAGGAAATTTCCTGCGATGTTAGCTCATTACTCATATATATATATAGGAAAATTTTCAAATGCAAACATTTCGTATGGAAAATTCCGTCCGAAAATGTTTATGAATTTTTTGAATTTTTTTTTCAAAATTTCCCCCCTCCTTCATTTCATGTATACACCCTCAAAAAATAATGGTGGAAAATAATGTGATTTGGCCTTTAATCAAGGCATTACAAAAAGTTCTATTGTTATGAAACCGTTAAATTTTGTAACGGGTTGATTGGTGCTCAAATCCACTTAAGGTTCAGCCATTATTTTTCTTGGGGTATATAATTGTATGGATTAAACATCAAAAAAATTTTGCAATTTTTTTAAAATAGATATAATGTTTTTCGCACTAGAATATTACTATATATATATATGAAGAATATGAATGTGTGCTGAGACAGCACATGAAATTTCCTGTGCTGTCAGCATTTTGTGGGTCAAAAGTATTTTTTTAAATTTTCTTGCAATGTGTTCTACAACTTGTTGGCTACCTCTCCACCAATTTTCAAGTGAATCCAACACTTTTTGAGCCTTTATCCATGCATTTCAAAAAGACTGCTCAAGTTCTGAAACTGTCAGCGCAATCTTTTTGAAATGCATGGATGGAGGCTCAAAAATGTTGGATTCACTTGAAAATTGGTAGGAATGCAAACAAGGTGTAGAGAACACATTGCAAATTTTTTAAAAAAATACTTTTGACCCACAAAATGCTGACAACACAAGAAATTCGTTCATGTGCTGTCAGCACAACTTCATACACACACACATATAGGTAAATCTTCAAATGCAAACATTTCGCATTTCGCACGGTGCGAAATGTTTTTTATTTTTTTGAAATTTTTTGTTCAAAACTTTTTTCCACCTTCATTTCATGTTGTTATACATCATTCAAAAAATAATGTGATTTGACCTTCGATCAAGGCATTACAAAAAGTTATATTGTTCTGAAACCGTTAAATTTGTAACGGTTTGATCAATATGCTCAAATTCCCCTAGGGTTCAACCATTATTTTCCGTTGGATATATAATTGTATGAATTAAACATAAAAAAATTTGAAAAAAATTCTTAAAAAATTTAAAAATATTTTCGCATGGTGCGAAAACCCCACTTTTCGCACCTGAAAACTACTATATATATGAAAAAATTTCTAATGTGGCTCCTTAGGAAATTATCTAAGGAGTCGGCCTAAAATCATATAGTTTAGTTACTTTGTGGATGATCCAATCCGTCTATTATGATCTACAAGTCAACATATACTTATATATAAAAACATGCACTTTTAATGTGTTTTAACTATGGTTATGTGATTATAAAATGAATGGTTTCTTAACAATAGAATAAATGATGTCGCTTGATCAGTGGTCAAATATTATTTAGATCACATAGTTTTTTAAGACATCCATTTTGAATTATGAAGATTATGATGGACAGATCGGATCATCCATGAAGTAGCTCAACTATGTGATTTTAGGCCGACTCCTTGGATAATTTTCTAACGAGTCACCTTAATAACATTTTTCCCTATACAAACACAAACACACACAAACATACACACAAACACAGTTTCACGTAATCCGCTTATGCGACATATATAACAACATTGCAAAATATCACTATAGTACATCTCAGTTTATTTCCCTGCTCAGCACCATAAGTTGGTATTTGTGTTGTCAGACCTCTTGGTTTCCTATAAATAAAGTGGGGATGATTCCCAGGGTATACTCAAGTAAAAAGACAAATACTTTGGGCATTTGTAAGATTTAATTGATTTTTTTGGAATTGAGCTGAAATTATTGTTTTGTGGATTTCGAGTGATCTCAGCTATCCTTGTGTGGGATCCATCTTAGTTGGCATTGCCTTAACATTGTTAAAACAGATCTGTTACATTGACACCATCTTCAGCCGGTGGTAGTTGTTTTGATTTCTTGTGCTGTGTTGAACGTATGGAGCTATGACCAGACAGAAGGCACAAGTATCCGTGAGTTCTCTTTATGACTTGATTTTTTTTCCACCATCAGAAGCCAAAGGTGGAGTCGATTACTGAGCCAGCCATCCCAAATGGTAATTCCTTTGAGGATCCCAAGACCATTTCTACAGAAAATGGAGTCATGCCAGAGACCGAGGATAAAGATGTGATAATGGAGGGGCTTGGATCAATTGGTATTTATGATCAATGGATTACCCCTTCAGTATCTGGGCAACGTCCAAAGCCTCGATATGAGGTGATGTACTAATAAACTCACTTTGAGACCTTTTCTTTTCTGTCTTTAGTTTTGAATTGTTTCTTAATTCAAAGTTGAATAATTTAAATGTGCAGCATGGTGCAGCTTTAATACAAGATAAAATGTATATTTTTGGTGGGAATCACAATGGGCGTTATCTTAGTGACCTTCAGGTATGTAAAGCAGTGTTTTCTACTTGTCTCTAAGTTGCAATAGAGCTATGCTGAAGTTTTGACTGTGATCATAGATAAGATGTGGATATCATGATCTATTTTTAATGATGGCATTGCATTGCATTTACATTTTGCATTTTTTGCCACCTAATGCAAACCGGCTAATTTGATCATGTGCCTATGCTTATATATTATTTTCTATTTGGAGCAAAGGTTTTTGATTTGAAGAGGTTGACATGGTGCAAAGTAGAGGCGAAAGTAGTCATAGACTCTCCGGAATCAAGTTCGGTGACTATTTCTCCATGTGCTGGTCATTCCTTGGTAAACACTAGTGTTTCAATAGCATTATGGTGCCTTGGTTCCACCCGCTGAATATTCTTGATCTTGATTATCTCATATTTTCTACTTTTGCAGATTACATGGGGAAGCAAAATTCTATCTATTGCTGGTCACACAAAAGATCCTACGGAGACTGTTACAGGTGTCCATGTGTTTCATCTGCATAATCTTTTCTTGTACTTACTATTTTCTGTCAAGCTCATACCCAGTGACCTTGTTTTTTATGATTTTAATGGTAGTGAAGGAATTTGATCCGCAGACTTGTATGTGGTCGAACTTAAAGACATATGGGAAGCCTCCGGTAAATATTATGTGGATCACACTTGATTATCCAGTCATACTTTCAATTTCTTTGTCAGATCTATGAGTTATTTTCGTTGATTTTGAAAATCTAACACGTTACTACTATTTGGGATCTCCCCGGTTCTGCTATGCTGAGTACTCTCGGCTTTAGTGTTGATCGTGTCAAGTCATATTAATATAATCTTCAAACAGATGCTAATGTTTATGCATAGTATATGATTTATGTTTTTTATCTGCAGAATGGTTTTCATAGTAGTTGATAGAATAGGCTGTTTGGATTATGAAATTTGTCTAGATTTTGTCAGTTTCACGGCATAATTAACTAGAATACATAGCCTTAGATTAGAGGTGCTTCTTAAGAAGGAAACAATACATAAGTTTATTGTCTTTTGTGATTTCTCGGTATTTTATATTGATAGTCTGATAGAAACAATACAAATCAACCTGTATCTAATTTAATCTCAACAGTTTTTATCAATATTGAGCTAATTTAAATACCACACACAGCCTTAAATTAGAGACTAGTCTATAAGGTGATAATGCAACAATTATACATAGTTTTTTGTTATTTTTGCATCGTCTTTTATGGTTGATTTGTGTGTTCAGGGAAGCTTTTTCAAACCCTCTCCTGACCCCTTCCCTTTTCTCACTTCTCTCATTACATTTTAAGTGTTTTTATGTGATTATGCTCGTCATTTTGTCTCAAAAAAGGAACATGCTTTCCTGTTCACTATCAATTAGTTTTCTTCTTATACATGTGTATTCCATGTAGATCTCTCGTGGGGGTCAGTCAGTAAACCTTGTCGGAGACACTTTAGTCATGTTTGGTGGTGAAGATGCAAAAAGATCTCTTCTGAATGATCTGCATATTCTCGACTTGGAGACCATGACATGGGACGACATGGATGCTATGTAAGACACACATCTCTCTCTCTCTCTCTCTCTCTCTCTCTCTCCCCCCCCAAACTCATGTGTGGGGGAAAAGGTTAATCACAGTGCTAATCCAATGGTGGAAAATGGTTTCACAGGAGGATATTGCCTACCCTTGCACACTCGCACACGCTATTTTGTCCAATAGTGTAGAAAAACATGAGAGAGTTGCTCCTTGACTGCATTGGAAACTGCATCATCACAAAGCTGGGCCACCCATTTGTCATTGCCCTTTTAGTTTTATGCCCAAGGTCATCTCATGCTCATAATGCCTTGGGAGGAAATGGTTTCACCTGTATATGGTTGAAGTTAAGGTTGATTTGTATAAACTTGATCAGTCTTGCTCCACCGCTGATGACATTTGGTGGGATGAGGTAGTTGGATGATAACTTCCAGTATATTATTGGAATTTACGGTAGTCAGAGATCAAAGCACCGATATTATAACTAAACAATGCAAAGGGGAGAACACATCTTAGCTAAACCATATAAGTATCTTCATGCTTATTTACATTTATCTAAATTTAAATTCAGTCCTTTTTAATCAAATAAGCGCCCTGTTCAAATTTTAATATTGAGAAGCCTACATAGAAGCAGTGATGGAAATTGCAGATAAAGTCTACACATTACCACGCCCTTTCAATGATCTTAGTATTGTGTTAACATTGTTTTTTCAGAGGCACACCTCCTTCCCCAAGATCAGACCATGCTGCTGCTTGCCACGCAGAGCGATACCTTTTGATTTTTGGTGGAGGATCTCATGCTACAGTCCTCAACGATCTACATGTCCTTGATTTGCAGACGGTAGGAGTCTTACTTGCAGTCTTTATAGTATACAAAGGTTCTCTAAAGGGAGATTTGTTTTACTTTTTTACTTTTTGTTAAAAAAGATGAATGACTTTGATACAGATGGAATGGTCTAGACCAAAACAGCAAGGTGTGACTCCAGGCCCTCGTGCTGGCCATGCTGGTGTAACGGTTGGGGAAAATTGGTTTATTGCTGGTGGTGGTGATAATAAAAATGGTATGTATGCCATGTTTTGTATGTTAGTTATGCAAAAAGTAGATCGTGTTATATATTAACATTTCTTTTGTCGCGCTGTGTTTAAATATCTTGAGTTACTGGGACCAGTCCATAGATAGAGAAAGAGAAGAATGCATTTAAACTATCTAAATTCTGAAGTTCTTTTTTCTTTCTATTTTTAATATCTTTGTTGCTTGAACCTATTGTTAACCTTTTACTGTCCAACTACATTTTAATGCTATTACAAAGCTTATCAGTAAAATTTATTCAAATTGAGGCAAAAATAAAATATATGGATTTTTCTTATAATCAAATGCAATGTGTTGATCTAAGGACTAAAGGGGGTAACATTCTTGTTGTTGTGTCTTCTGAAGGTTAAGTCTGTTGGGGATCCTGAGATAGTAAGTAAACACTTTTGCGTTGGGGGAGTTACAACTTCGTATAGCCGAGATTAAAGCTTGAAGTGTATGAGTGGCTAAGGAAAACTCAAGTTGTTTCAAGAGCATCAAGATAAGAACTTGAGGAGATCACAAGTAGGCCAAGAAAAACTTTGCTGAAAAGCTTTGAAAACACTTAAAAACTGTGGCCTTAGAAAACTTTTAGAGTGCTTAGAGAACTTTGATTTTTCTCACAAAAATTGCTCAATAATTGCATGATAAATTCCCTAACAACCCAATATTTATAACCCACAAATCTGACCAAAATAGATTTACAAAAATGCCCTTCAACGGCTAGAAAACGGCTAGTCAAAATGTTATCGTTATAAGCCAACGACTAATTAGAAGTCAGCTACATTTCATCAAGTAGTCGACTAGTAAGGCATTAGTTGACTACTTGGTAAACTGGGGTCGACTAGTTTGGCACTGTCAGAAAAGATGTTGCACTTTGTATTTTACTGGTCGACCACAATTCATATACTAGTCGATCACAATGTAACTACTAGTCGACTAGTTCCATAACTATGGTCGCCTATTTTTCTAACATTGCCTTAGCCTAGAACAGATACAAAAACTAGTCTGTCGGGATCCCTGTAGATGGCAAGTGGACACCAGGAGGTGAATAATGTATATGAAATAATCAAAGCTCTCTAGAAAATTCTATATAAGTTTACAATTAGTGTTACCTAATTAAAACTTAATCAATAAGAATTGTAACTTGCAATAGAGAATGCAATAGAAATAGAACTTGCAAGTTATAAATCACAACACAGAAAATTAGAATAAGCGCAAACACAGATATATAACTTTGTTCAGGTACCCTATATCCCAATCCTGCACACAAGTCCCTCTTGGCTAGTTCTATTATTTCAACAAATAGTACAACACATCTTCCTAAGAGGATTTACAACTCACAACCTCAACACATGAGGATTTTCACTTACAAGGAAGTTGATACCATCACATATATCAAAATTAAAAATAAACCTAACACAAGGCGCAAGGTTGCTAACTACATATTTCAATTAGGAGTATGCTTTAGTGAAGTATAATATGTTTCAGTTTTTTCCGGTCATACTGATTTTGGGGGGGAGGGGGGAGAGTTTTTTCAAAAGAACTATTTGAATTATATGTATACACTGATTTGGGGGGGGGGGGGGGGGGGGGGGGGGGGGGGGGGGGGAGATTTTTTTCAAAAGAACTATTTGAATTATATGTATACACTTACGGAATTCGTTAAATTCATTCAGTACATGAACAATACGTGAATTATACGTATGAGTTTTGACGAAGAGAGATTGGGAGCAACCTGTGGGCCTTGTCGGGATTACGGTTGGACCGACAGGAGATACTATCAGTATTGTGAAATTTTGCTTTGAAAAAAAACTTTTATTGTTTGAATGATACATCCAGTAATGTTTTCATTTTTTGCATGTTACTGAACTCACATAAGGAGGGAAATCAGTGGAACATAAGATTATAAACAAAAGAGGTAAATAATGATTAGATAATGTGGAAAAGAAAAATAAAACCAATAGAAGTTGGACTACATATTCAATGGCGGCCTTCTCAGAGTTCAGACCCTAACACCTATACACTAACAATGATTTCAACATTTCGAAATGAATTGACAGCTATTGATGCAATTTTGAGAGTGAACACCATTTAACAATGTCATTGTACTCGAATAGCACATAAACCATTGAAGAACTATTAGGCTGATCTTAAGGGGACATCTGGCTCAAAACCATAAGGGTAGTTTTGTAATTTCGGGGCGATGGCTTAAAACCCTAGGGAGTGTCAATTTTGTAATTTCAGGACGATGGCTCGTTAGGGATGATTTTATTATAAATAAGAAGGCAAAGTTCATGAGAGGGATATGCGGAAAATTGTGAGAGAATAATAGTTATTATTTAGATTTTTTAGCCTTAGGTCATTGGGAGCATGGCCTTCCTCTCAAATTGAGACCGAATCTTGTAGTTTCACAAAAATATCAATGAAAATCCTATCTTTTTATCCTAATATTTTTTCCAATTCTATCAAATTGCTATCAGAGCAATCGAATCTGGGACCAATGGCGATGAGAAAGGTGGGTGTTTTGGATGAAAAAAAATAGGAGAACGAGGTGGAAGTTCTCAAGCACACGATGGAGGAAATGTTCGGACGATGGATGGATGATTTGGAACGATGGATGAACAATTTTCGTCTCTGTAGGCCGTGATGAAGCAGTTGGAGATGAATAGCCGTCCACCCCTATGGTGAAACCTACCGAGACGGATTTGAACATGGGTGCCACTGAAGATGCTGTCATAAAGACAAAAAGAGCAAATCTCAAAGGAAAAGCGCTCACAGGTGAAGAGGAAGTCGAAAACATAGAGATGGGACTCGAGCCTAGAGGAGAGATCATTGTTGGATCCGCTCAGATCGACGGTAACTTCAGCATTGAGGGACGTCCTGGCCCAAGGGGAGGTCGGATTTGACCAGATCCGATGGCGACAGATGGGGCGATGCAGGAGCATGATCGCTGGCGGACACGTGGGCCCACACGCCTTTGGACAGCCAGATCTGGCTGGATTTGTGCGCATCAGAGGCATCAACGACGTATGGACAGATCCACCACCGGATTTGCAACGAACCGTGTCATTCGTGCAAGCGGGTGACCCCCGAACCCTGGGGGATTACGACAGACGACGGGCGCCCTTGGGCGCATGGCGGAGAGGCTGGAGGGGATTAGTTTGTGCGGCGGAGCTAGGCGCTGCGCCTGGAGGCGGTGGCTAGCCCTTCAGTGTACGCCTGGGCCGCAATCCATCACCCAATCCTTGGGAGTTTGTGGGGGCAGGGCTGAGGCCCGGGGCAACAACCGGGGCCTGGCGGTCATAGGCGCAAGGAGGGGCCGGTGGAGGCCGGCGAGCAACGACATGGGCCTGTCGGCCTTAGACGCATGGATGCAAAGCTGGGGGCGGCTGATCGCGAGGGATGCTAGACGTCCTTGGGCACATGCCAAAGTCGTGAAAGGCGACGGGCCTGGTGCGACGGAGGCATAGCGACCTGGGGAGAACAACGAGTTGGGGGGGCCCTGGGGAGCCTGTATTAGTTTGGAAGGGGACAGACTGTCCTGTGAGAGGTGGTGAAATTGGGGGGCTCTGGTGCGGTCGTCGTGGTTTCAAAAGGCTGTGCTACCATATGGAGGCGGCGTCGACGTTGGGGAGCCATGGAGAGTTCGCAATGGTTTGGGCGAGGCCAGGGTGCCCTATGGGGCGGTGATGAGTCTGTGGGGGCCTGGGGAGGTCGGCATGTCTGCGAAAGAGACCCAATGGGGTTCGGTGAGGCCGTGGGGGTGGTGTCATTTCATCGATGGCGGAGGACGCCGTTTCGGCGAGGCCGTAGGGGGTAGGGGCGGCGTTGTTCCGACGAAGGCGGTCCGAACTGTGATGTGGTGGCGAGATTTCTGATAGAGGATTTCAGGGGTCTCACATATCTAAATGTGAACGCATACCAGCAATTTCATTACAGATAGTTCTGATTTAGAGCCGGATAGTGACAATTTGGAGCCGATTCACGAATTCAAAAGCTGAAGATGTCGATATTTAAGAGAGATGACGTCTATGGATGGGTGTATCGTGTTGAGAGATACCTCGTAATGAACTGACTTACTGCGGAAGAGAAGCTGATGGCGATGGCCCTATATTGGGAAGGAAATGTGTTGGCATGGTTCCAGTGGAGAGGATTTTAAAAATTACTTGGACCATTTTCGTGATACTCAAGGAGGTGATTTGCATGAATAGCTCTTCGCTCTCAAGCAATAAGTGACAATCAAGGAGCACAGATAGATGCTTGAGTTGCTCTCGGGACGAGTGAGGAATATCAGAAGTGTTGAAAGGAGACTTCATGAACTGGCTCAAGGCTGACATTCGAGCCGAGCTAAGTTTTTGAGGTCGAGGGGCTAGGTGATGCAATGGAGATTATACAGATCGAGGACATGAACACAACGGAGCTGCATGTCAAGTGAGCATTGAGCGGGCTCACTTTCCGCACCCATTTCACGATAGAGGTACAGAAGACACAACTAGTAGGAGTTCAGACAATCTAGGACAAGAACAACGTGACATGACCCGAAAGTAAGTTCAAACGTCTCACAGAGACAGATACAGAATAAGCGTGTAAAGGGATTTTGTTTTTGCTGTGACGAAAAGTTTGGCTCATGACATCGTTGTCGGGATTGCGTTTTTCAGGTTTTAACTGTCTGTGATGACGAGGATAAGTGTGTAGCAATTGAGGGGGAAGAAGTATGAGAGGACGAGCTCCCACATTTGGAGCAGAACACGACGTGGCACCATTCAACGCAGTTCATTAGCAGTTTTTGGAATTCCACCGTAAGGACAATGTGTTTCATTGGGAGGGGAGTAATGTTAAACCGGTCATAAAGCGGCGGCGGCACAAACAAGAGCCTTTGGGAAATTTTGCAATTTTGGGGTGACGGCTTAAACCTTAGGAAGGGGCAATTTTGTAATTTCGGGATGGCGGCTCATTTCGGCAGTTTTTTTATAAATAGGAGTGCAAGGTTCATGAGAGGAATTTACAGAAAATTATGAGAGAATAGTAGGTATTATTTAGCTTAGTTAGTCATAGGTTATTGGGAGAAGGCCTTCCTCTCGAATTGAGGCTGAATCTTGTAGTTCCACAAAAATATCAATAAAAATACCATCTTTTTGTCATAATCTCTTCCCTCAATCCTATCAAGAACCTTGTGTTGAAAGCAAAACAAACAAACAGCACTGATGCATCATAACTCCATATTTTGCTTTCCTCCTCCTGGTTTACTGAAGTTGTGTCAAGTAAACTTCTGATGAGTAACTGGTGAATGATTTGACTTAGTTTGCATGTGCATATATAATCACTGGTAATTTTGGTTTAATTTTTTTATGTGTATATGCGTACTAATCTGTATGAACTAATGTTTTTGCCTATTTTTGCCTTTCAATTCATCCACAAGCTTTTTGGTTGCAGGCGTCTCTGAAACTCTTGTGCTTAACATGTCTACCCTAGTATGGTCAGTTGTTACCACTGTTGAAGGGCGGGTGCCACTAGCCAGTGAGGTATGGTCAGCTATAACTTGCATCTTCCCCCCCCCCCCCAACGAGAACCTTAAAAAGAGAATGTTTTTTTGTGATGTTTCCATATTGCATTAAGTGAGAATTTTAAGCATCCAATGGCATCAATAATTACTATGCTTATCTAGCATATTCAAAGAGTAAAAACGGCTGTGTTCATTGGAGCATACAGGGGACACCACTAGTTGCTTTTGCAGCTTTCACATTTCTCTTCATATAAAAAGTTCATAGTATTTCCATTCGAAATCAAGAGTAGAGAAAAGTAATGTAGAGAAAATAAAGGCCAGATGAAGTACGATGTATAGTTTAAGAGAATAATTGTGTCATAAGCAGCTATACATTATTTTACAGGCTTTTTAAGCGTTAATTTCACTAAACCCCATTGGCCCATTATATAGAACCCCCTTGTGTTTTTCCCTTCACGAAAAAGCTGACGCTGTCCAGTTTCTCTATAGGATTAGTGTCAGGTGACTGCGTTTTTGTAAGTTTCTTTTTCCTAAAATAACCCTCAAGATTCTATTAGAACATCAATTATATTACCTAACAACCATGAAAATTAAACAGCAACCCTTGTCTTAAGCCCAAAAACCTAAATAAAACTATCGTTTGAATCCTTGTATCATTCACTACTTCCAATCTCTTTTGCAATTCAATACGTGTGCGCTCTTTTAAGCAATTGGGCATTTTAATTTTGGGGAAGAGGACATCAATATGAGAATTTTTTTGGAAGTTAAGCAATTAGTCTTTGACTTTGGGTATAATGCAATGAAAACAGTTTTTCAACCAAATAGAGTTAATTAAATCAATCTCCATCAGATTTGAACCCATAGGGATGAACTTGGTCATGAGGATGTGTTTCGTTTCAGGAAAATCATAGGGGAATTGGGGGAGATGGAAGTTTTGAGAGAGGATGGAGAATGAGTAGGATTATGGTTTTGAAGGTCGAAAGCTTAAACTGGGAAAATTGATGGAAGAAGATGAAATTAATTCATGTAGTCTTATGCAATTGGAACCTAGTGGCTACGCATTATAGAATCTCTCTTAATATATCGCACTCTGTTATTATATTTTATGGTTGAGAGAAACGCTTGGTCTTGATCGAGCTTCTTTTAAGTTTTATCAATGTCAGTCGTAGTCTGGGAGCTTTGACAAACTATTTTCAACTCAGCTATTTGTCATGTGTTTATTATGTGCCAATTACTCTTTTGTTTCAGAATTTTACAACGGCAACTATCTAGAACTATTCTCTGTTTGTGTTTGCACATTTATGATCTATCCAGTTAAAATGCCTGAAAAATTGTGCTGGTTTTATTTTCGGCTCTGTTTCCTCAAACCAGTCTGCAATCCGACCATTTCTTTGGATCGCTGATGGCTGGAGTTTTTATCGCAGGGTCTGAGCTTGGTTTCCTGTACCTACAATGGAGAAGATTTTCTGGTGTCATTTGGTGGATACAACGGACGTTATAGCAATGAGGTGAATTTCTAGCTACGACTTATGTTTGTAGACAAGCGAAGTTTCTTCTTATTCTTCTTATCATCCGCTGTTGGCCAGGTGTACGTTCTTAAGCCAAGCCACAAATCTGATGCGCAATCAAAGATAGAGAGGGACATATCGGACAGCGTTGTCACTTTGCATCCAGCAGCAAATACTAGTAGGGATACAGGGCCTGAGTCGGAAGCAGCCCAAGATGGGAAGATAAGGGAAATTGTGATGGACAATGTTGATTCGGAGCCAATGGTAACGTGATAAGGAAAATAGAGCAATAAAGTGTCTACCTATTTTAGCCAGAAGATCTTGCAGTAATACAAATTCATACCTGAAAGGAAAATGTTCATGCAAATGATATAATGCTAATAATTTGAATTTATACGTAGCGGTCTAAGTTAGATTCAATTAACTTTCTGATTTATATAGATTTTTTGACGTCGTTTTAACTGGCATGCTTGGGTGTGATTTCGTAGAACGTTAGAAGCGAAGAGACGCGCGACAGAGCGGTGACAGCCCTCAAAGCAGAGAAAGAAGAGCTAGAAGCGACGCTCAACAGGGAACAGCTGCAGGGACTCCAGCTCAAGAAAGAACTAGCGGAAGCAGAAGCTAGGAACATGGACCTTACAAAGGCAAGCTTTACTATTTTGTATCGCCTCTTGCATGTTAACCCTAGCGTGCACGCCTCTTTGGTATTTTCTGCGTGATAAGAGCCAGTGTTTCTGCATCTATGCTGTCTGCCATCTTTCGAAGCCATTTCGTTTCAAAATTTACGAATTTCAAAGCAAACACCAGCATTTCACATAGGACCTCAGCACTCAAGTATTTTCCAGATTTGTAGTAAAGCTGCATCATCATATCCACTTTCTTTATTTAATTTTGAACCCTTACTACCATCTGACACAATCGAGCCTTGCGAGAAGCTGTAGATCAAGCAGGAATGTAGGATTTTTCAATATGTTCCTGAATATTCTTGTTAATGTAGGAGCTACAATCTGTTCGTGGCCAGCTCGCAGCTGAACAGTCGAGATGTTTCAAACTTGAGGTATGAACTTTAATTTCAAGTGGCCGGTAAATCTTCATTGATAAGCAGGGCTCTGTAAGACTCGTTCAAATCGTCATTCATCGTTCTATCTCTTTAAAAATTATTTATAGGCTTGGACTATATATAGCTCAATGATTGAAGTGTATGCAAGGGTTTTTGCCAAAAGTGGCAAAAAAAAGAAAAGAATAGAGATGTGACTTATGATGTGCCTTTTTTGTCATTTTTGGCTTAAAAAAAACTTATATACACTTCAGTCATTGAGGTGTATATAGCATGAACCTATTTATATGGATGGGGTCCAGGGGGACGCGGAATTTTCTCTAGTGCAATAGAGATGGACAAAATGTAATGAATTGAAACCGTCTTTGCCACCAGGTTGATCTCGCCGAGCTAAGGCAGAAGCTACACACAATGGAGACGTTGGAGAAAGAAGTCGAGCTGCTTCAGCGGCAGAAGGCTGCTTCGGAGCAGGCGGCCATGAGCGCGAAACAGAGGCAGGGCTCCGGCGGGGTTTGGGGCTGGCTAGCTGGAAGCCCGGCCGATAACTCTGACTAGCGACGACGCATGTCTATGCGATCCTGCCCATAGCGTCATTATTCTTAATATTGTTCGTTGGTGTTCCTAACGATATTTGGATAAAAGTCCAGCTTACATGATATATTGTAACTGCCCCCATATCATATACAAGTACTTGGAGAATTGTATTCTTTTTTTTTTTCCTCGTCTCTTAAACGCTTAGAAAATGTATCAAGAGATGTTTTTTGCCTTGTTCTTTTCCTTGGTTCTGTTACATTCAGAGAGTTTTGTACGAGAGACTTCCCTAGGTTTCATTCAATAACATTATGGGTTGAGTTGTTGCGAGATGTTAAATGATTTCAACTTATTTGCAAAATTTATAAATTTGATTCGGATAAATGAAATAATACATTTCTTGGCTCCCAATTCTATGGTATAATCCGTGCACAATGTGCACAGTGCAAAAATAAAAAAACACACGCGCGAACGTGATTTGGTGAAATGAGTCGAACAAAACAACCGAAAATGAGTGAGAAGTGTGTGGGTGTGTCAGTAAATTCGGAGGTTAAATGGTGTTAAAATGCAAGTAAAAAGTTCAAAATGGCAAACTTGTAAATATAAAGGGTTGGGTTTTTTTTGGAGGGGGCTTGTCCCAGTCGGATTGTGACAATGACAAACCTGTCAACTGGGACAAACCTAATTGGATAACCCTCTTTTGTATTACAGATATATATTGGTTGACTGAAGAGTTTAGTACAAGGCAATAATACTTCCTCCTGTAGCAAGTACACTGGACAAATTTTCAGAATTAATCAAGAGTTAAAAATAATTTTGAAAATCGATCATATTTTAATCTAGTTACAAAAACAGACCAATTCCCCGTCGCGTCGGCTATATGAATGCAACAAAACAGTTGAGGTTAATAATCCAAATCAAATTGCGTACACTCAAAACGGTCAAGGTTGTCAAACCCCGGCCATTTTGATGATTTTCTCAATGCATGTTACAATGAAACGGCCGGCATTCTGGCCAGTTTGAGGATGCATAATTTAACCGGGGATGCCAATTCCGATCAATTAAATTGACTTGGCCATCCTAATCGTTGCTAGCGCCATGTTGCGAATGAAATCCGACATGACAAAAAACCGATCATTTTTTTGTAATTTAACTAGTCATTTAACTAGTCATAACCCGTGCCCAGAGAGCACGGAGGCAGTCGTCGTCCGGACGCAAATGCAGAGAGAAACAGTCGCCAAAGTGAAAAAAGCGTGGATATGTACGAGAGATGAGGGTCAGGAGCAAAAAGAGAAAAAGCAAGGACTAAAACGCAAAAAAAATCACCAAAAACCCATCCCAAACCCAAGTCCAGAACCGCACCCAACCCTTACGTGGCGTCCCAGTCAACAACCAAAAATATTGACTGGGACAAAACTGCCATATAGGACAACGTTCGTGAATTGTATAATAGATTTAATATTGGCAAGTTATTAAAATTATTTCTGATTTCTCCCATTTTGAAAATTTGTCTATAGAAGTTATTGCATTAAGAATGCTGCAAACATCATGGTCGCCATATTAGATAGAAACAAGCAGACGGTACTTTACATGGTATCAAATTTCTAAGCAACCACAAACAAACCAGAGCCTAAATACACTGAAATAATTACGCTATATATTGTCACTAATA
This sequence comes from Scilla litardierei, assembly GCA_030789695.1. Classification (NCBI taxonomy): domain Eukaryota; kingdom Viridiplantae; phylum Streptophyta; class Magnoliopsida; order Asparagales; family Asparagaceae; genus Scilla; species Scilla litardierei. The sequence goes on along the minus strand of CM061137.1, from coordinate 6,923,922 downwards.
CCTCTGACCACAGCTCACAAGCCTAGAAACAAAACAGTAGGCAGATTTCTACACAAAACGCTGTATATTACATGAACAATGAGGACAATGTCTGCTGCAATCAAGATGTTTGTATGCTTTGCTCTTTGAATTGCTGCCCTGAACTTTCCTGCTAAAAAGAAGCCAACATACAAATGTAAGTTTGCTTGGCATGATAAAGGCAAGCTAAAACAACATGATTAGCTTGAAAACCTATATAATGTAAATTTTGCTCAGCAAGTTTGCTCCTACAAACTGTCGAGATATCGCATTTGGAATTTACAATCGAAAATAACTATTTGAATCCTGCTAAGTTTACAGTACAACTATTATTTGGGAATTGGAATGTTACATCACACTTATATAAGTGAGTTCTTGATCTCATACAACTAATATTTGGCTAAGGTTTTTCGTTATGACCAAGCATTTTAAGGGGACAAGAGGTTCATCTGATTCAGTCCATGTGATGGCTGCCGTGAACCAACCAACCTAATTTTGATAAACTAATTATGTGCATATAGTGCATGCAAGGTCAATCTATCTTCCAGGTGGAGTTGCGAATTATTCTCGCATAAGTAGGCCCCAGAACTAAATCCAATGACGGATCATTAGCAAGTTTGCAGGGAGATATTGGAGATTATCCGTAAAATAGAAAGCAAAGGCCGCCTTTCGTATGCAATGATGCAATCATTCCATACTCAGAATAAGAATGGGGAGTTATTTTGCCAATCGGACATTTTGCTCAGCGCACATACATCTTATTTTTTTTGAAAAATAACGAAATTTCCATTTCCAAAAACACTAAAATACCCCGGCAAATAATTACTCAGCGCACATACCAAATTACTCAACGCACATAACATGCAAAAAAAATTACTCCATGCACATACCAAACTACTCATCATGCACAACTCGCTTAAAAACTTACTCATCGCACGCATCCAACTTCTTTTAAAAAATATTTTGTGCATCTTCTCTCTTCTTCTCCTCTCTATTAATTAAGAAAGATGATCAAAGAATAAATTTTTGCTTAAAAGTAATCAATGCTGATAAAAGATAATCAACGGTATTCTTCTCCTCCTCCTCCTCCTCCTCTCTCATCGGATTCTTCTTCTATCTTCTTCTTCTTCTTCTTCTCTAGATCAATTTCTGCCCAGGCTCCCTCCCACATCCCCCTAGCCCCCTCCCTCCTCCCCCCATACGCACGCCCATCCTCCTCAGCACACATCCCCCCTCTGCATGCCTCCTCCCCCAGCCCCCTTTGTAACGCCCCGCCCTTCGGGTGCCGTTACAAAGTCAAGTAACACATGTCCTGCAGGCACCAGTGAAATCAATATAGCGACATAGCAGTAAATGTACCAAAAGTAAAATATTCATTTTATTCAATTTTTCCTTTAAGTCGATGAATATATTACTCATGCATGAAAAGAAAAATACAATCTCTCTCTACCTCTGCTAAAAAGAAATAAAAAGGAATAAACGAAAAACTACATAGTACTATTCTCACTCAATCTGAACTCAAAGTTTGGCGTCCTGCACTAGAAACTCAAAGACCACTGTGTACCACGGGGCGCTACCCAGGCCTTAGATCCATCCGACATAACAGTATTGCTCGTATAGAAATACTAACCAGGTAGGCCAAATACAGTAGCGGGGTCAATCAAGTTCAATCAGAAATATGGCTCCAGTCGCTCCAGTCCACTCTCAGTTATAAGTTTCCCAATTTCCGCGAGTCATATGTATATTTGTTTAATTTCTAGTTTTATGTCGAGTGTTACGTCAATGTACTGTGACTGTAATGTAGTTATCAAGACTACTGTGTTTCATGTTTTAAATTACATAATTAGGACGCTATGCATCAAGTCTTTGTATTCTAGTTCATGTTTTCGGGGATCGTATAATTTCAATGCTCAAGTACTGTTATCAGCCACAAGGTCATTTTATTCCACTATATACTTGTATAGCCCCTAACTTGGTAATTTAGCAATATTGCAATAATTACATTTATTTGGCATACACGTCGATCATACAAGAATTCTACATTTTTGTGTGCTATGAACTAAATTCACAAGACTACGAATCACGATATACTACAAAATTATTCAAACAAGTCATTCAAAAAAATTAGAATCTTTCAAAGCTAGAGACAACTTACTGAAAGAAAGAAAGATATAAATAATAATGTATGATCATATTCACATTTTGACAATCTAAATAACTGACAGTTTACCAGCCCAGATAAAGTTTTACCTCAATTATACTGCTAAACAGTAACCAGCCTTCAGACCAACAGCAAGACAGCCCAGCACTCAAGCCAATTAATCCAACACCGAAAACGTCAGCCCGTGAACTGATAGCCATGAGTAAAAGCCCGTGTGTTAGAACCAACGAACACAACACGGTGACGGTAGACAGCAATGCCCACAGCCTAAATTAATCGCAGAGCACATGGCAAGCATCAGAAGAGCAAAACACACAATAAACAATGGAACAGAGCACACAACAATAGCAAAGCACGGCCATGGACCCGACAACATACCAGGGACTAGAGAACTGGCACAATAAAAGCCCATCCACCACCGCCAGTGTAACAACCCACAACACAAGCACATCAAAACCCTTCGGCGACCCACTGCTTACACCCAATACTCTGACCCAAGCGTAAAAGAACGTCGAGCAACGGTAAGGGTCGTCGTAAGCTTGGGGTGCCAATGATAAATCATCAAAAGGGAATAATCCATCGACACATCAATGAATCATCATCTCCCGTAAACCCAAAAAAACCAAAAATTCCATCAACTTAAATTCAAAAATTAAACAAGAGATTAAACCAAAAACTAAAAGAAGATAAGAGTCTACAGTTCACCGTCGATTGCCAAAGAAATCCAAAAAATCCGAAAGCCCCAGCAAATCCGATCAACTCCGCGAGAAATCAAAACCAAAATCCCAAGAAATCGAGATCGAAAACTTGGAAATTTTAAAGGAAAAATGAAAGCTTTTCGCATAAAACCCTGAAAAGTGAGAATAGAGAAGATAAAGAGTTAGGACGAGTCTGTTGGGAGAAATCGTAGGCGAGTGCGTGGCAGATTCTCCACGTAATCGACGGAAGAGGAGCGACAACGTTTCGTTTTGAAGGGGGGCTAGGGTTTCTTTTGAGCGAAGAAGACGGCTGCTATGATTTTTTCGATTCGAAGAGAAAAAGGAACCGATGTGTTCTCTATCAGTGAAGGGTTGAAAGGGTTCATTGGTTTAAGTAATTGGGTTTGGGTCGGTTGTATGGTGTGAGGGTAGTGGGTTGTTGGGCTATAGTTAAAAGAAAAGAAAAGTTTTAGGAAGAAAGGAAAGCTAGAGGAGGGGTTTAGTCATTGGAGTGAGGAGTGGGCCAAAGAGATATAAAATAAAATAAAATAAAATAAAATAAAAGAGGAAAAGAAAATTTGGAAAAAAAATAGTAGAATTAAATCCCAAAACTTCTAAAAAATATGGATCATTACATCATACACACTTTAAAAAAAATCCGTCGTCGGAATTTAAAAAACCAACAACACTCAACAAGCCTCTGTCCGAGTCTACCTCTCAATAGGAGGAAAGAGATAATGCAGAAATGGTGTTGGTCGGCAAACCGTCTCGACATAAAATAGTGGGAAGCTCTGAGTCGAACAAGACGGGTCTGCAAGCTATTAGAACGATACTTAGGGACACAGTTACTATGCCCAAGCAAGCAATAGTTTACACATGAATCGAATATGCATACATGTGCTAACTTAAGCGGTAACTTCGGCCTCCGCTGCTATCATCGTGAACGCCTGACATCCAGGTGGAGCCCAAGACCTCGCTTGCTGAAAAAATCTCCGTTGTGGTGGGAGTGGCGATCCTCGCGGTGTGTTCCCAAATGGAGCTGGAGCTGGATCTGGAGTAGTAGTTGGTGCAGTAGTCGGGACTGGGGCTGGGGTTGTTGGTCTTTTGCCCTTCCGTGGACATCTCTGGCACTATGTTCATCTGCTCTGTAGATTAGGCACGGGTTCAGGAGGTACCGACATTTTATCTTGAAGTGTCTGGGCTTGTGACAATAATGACAGACAGAAAGTTGTTGACATCGTTGTGGTGGTGTTGGCCTCTAGAATTGTCTCCTACACTGGTCGATGTATCGGTCTGCTGGGGGCAAGGGGCTGTCGAATCGATCCCGTGAAAGCTGTTGTAAATGGAAATGCTGGTCGTCTTGGAGGGGTCGTCATCTGTCGCTCACATTCACGCTACCTCTGAACATACTTGTACTCCTGAGCCGCTAAGAGCACGACTGCATGTGTTTTAAGATTGAACCCAACCAACTGTTCCCGGATATTGATGTTCAGGACCTACTGGAAGCACTTAGCCCGTGCCAAGGGCATGGACACCATATCCTTGACAACCCCTGCAATAACTTGTTAGCAAAATACATGCACTGTTAGAGGTTAACAATCATATGTCGAATACACACATGTTGAGGATAGAAAACTAAACGTCGTATTCTTCTACAGACATGGAGCCCTGTTTCAGACTCAATCGCGTCCCCAGCTCCATCTGTGCCTCCGATAAGAAAGACTGGGCATTGAATATGTCCTTAAAGGTGTCCCATAAAATCAGTTGCTCTAGTCTGTCTTCTTCAGAATCCTACCATACTCTAGCCTCTTTAATCAGTTGCAGCTTGGCCATACATACCGATGAGTCTGACAGAATCAGTGCTGCTTTCAGATTGTCAACGGTGCAGCACAGCCATTCCTTTGCTGCTAGAGGGTCCTCTCGTCCATTAAAAGTCAGCGGGCGTAGTGTCCGAAACTGTTGCACTCCTTCATGCATGTGTTTCTTTTGTAGAGCCTGGACCATCTCTTGCAAAGCTTGGTCAGATATTGGATGTATGACCGGAAGATCATCTGTTATTGTACTTGATTGTATTTGACAGTACTTGATTATCGCTCTTGACCGTACTTGTCTCGGATTAGTGCTCTGAGATAATATGATGCTCATATGTGGCATATCGTACCCTCAGATATGGGTTCAACACTAAAATAAGAACATTGTACAAAATTGACACTGTCTCATTAATGTTAAAGTGGCTTAGTCACTACATCTCTATTTATTATTACTATTTTTTTCTGTATTTGACTATTCATTACGCTACATATATATTTTTGGATTCTGTCATCTGAGATTCATTGATTTCTTGCTTTGGTTCTCTATTCATTTTAGTTGATAGTATTATTTTTATTGGATTTTAGAACCTTACCGAGCGACCACTCGTTGACAGGTATTTCTGTTTTGTTTGTTTTCATTTAAAAAAACCTGTCAGGTTGGGTGATCCGACTATTTTTGAGTGATGGTTTTGCAGCTTAGACTTCGCAAAATAAAACTTTACCAGTGAGCTATCTTGGCTCGTAAGTTTCTTCCACTAGCCATTTCTTATTCCTTGAATTACATTCGTATATGCTAGTCTTAACATGCGTTTCATTTGACCTTATATGTTATCTTGATAGTTACTCACTATAAAACAGAAGAACATGTAGATATTACAGACGTGTTACCTATTTAAGCCGAAACTTAGCTTGAATACATCGCGGGCTTGTTGTGTGTCTTTTCTCTAAGCATTTAGGAAACAGTGAGTGACACTGCTTCTCTTTGGTGACCAGCTCTGGCAAGCTCCTCTAGTGAACCATCTCCCTTCAAACTTCAAAGGCATAACCTTTCCTTTTTCTTCAAAGATCCTTGAACTCTCTCTTGATCTATCCCCCCCTCTCTCCCCAGATCTGGTTTTCCGAAACTCATCTCTTGAGTTCTCTTTATTAAAGGGATATATGGTCCATATCCGCTCTATCTCTGCTATCTTTCTCTCACTGGTTCCAGAGAGAGAGAAGGCAGATAGTGACCAAAAGCATATCTCCTGTTATCTTTTCATCTCTGATTCCAGAGCGGTTGAGAGAAAACGGAGCTTTTTATTATGTTGAAGAGCAATTTTAAAAGGAGTTTTTTTAACTATTTTTTCAGAACTTAAAAAATTATAATATTTATCCTATTTATTGAAAACATATTAGAATACTTCCATTGTTTTTAAATTAATAAAAATCATGTAACATATGATATGCGTAGCGTTATATAAGTTATGTGATATTATAAGCTCTGGCATTCCGATATTTTCAACGTTGATCCATATGAAAACGAGTGAGTGGCCAACCATAGCTTCATAAAGAAGCATAGATGATTTCAGATATCACATGGTTTGTCATTTGCAATCCCATATTCTTTAAGCAAGTTGTAGATAACCAAACTACCATGATTAAGCATAAGGGAACCAGTTTGTAGATATAAATTTGATTCGTACATAATATTTACTACTGTCTCACCAAATTAGTAAGCAGTAACTATAGACCATATTGGCATGGAGCCAGCTTCTTATCAAGAATCTGTGTCTATAAGTGGTGGCACAGCAACCATCCAAGAATTGACATAGGGATATATGTCTATAAATTCAAGATGTTTATGCAAATTTGCTCGTGCACATGATACAAATGATCCGTACATAGTACAATAAAGTTGACTTAGACTTTGCATAAAAATGTCTTGTCAATCTCGACCATTTCATATTTTTGAGATGTCTTATCAGTATTAAACTTAAACTGGAAACATAATTATCAGCCATCATACTTTTGAGATGACAAATTGTTTAGATGTCCATAGAATGTCCCATTGTTATTAACCTCGGCTGACACGGATGACACACACACACACACACACACACACACACACACGTGCCTGAGGTTGACCTCAGGCAGACATACATGAGGTCAACCCATCTATTCGGGTGTTTTAGGTATTGTTTTTTGAATTTTTTTTGCAGTAGGTAGATATACTTGTTATGTAGCTGCCGACAAAATTTCAGGTCAATCCAACACCGTTTGAGCCTCCGTTCATCGATTTCAAAAACGTTGCGCAAAACTGTCCAGAATTCTGGACAGTTTTGCGCAACGTTTTTTAAATCGATGAACGGAGGCTCAAACGGTGTTGGATTGACCTGAAATTTTGTGGGGAGCTACATATCAAGTATATCTACCTACTGCAAAAAAAATTCAAAAAAATACTTACAAATCCCGAACAGAGGGGGTGTGCGCAGGTTATTCTGCCTGAGGTCAACCTCAGGCACATTTTCCTCATATACAAAAAAATGTGCCGACGGTTGACCTCAGGCAGAAATACTTGAGGTCAACCCCTCTGTTCGGGTGTTTTAGGTCTTGTTTTTTGAATTTTTTTTTGGGATATATATCATTTTTGGCCCTAAACAATGCAATATGACCTATAAGATATGGCCAAAAATTGGTTGAATGTGTTTGAGCCTATTTCAGCCAATATGACCAATTTTTGTTATTTGTATTTTTTCCGTGTAAAACCTGGCGTGTCAATAAATTTTATAGTTGATGCTATTTATATAGCATCTTCTCAAAATTAGTTAGACATTTTCCATCTTAATTCATGACACGATATAATTGTGAGAGAAATAAAGAGAGAGAGAGAGAAGCTTGATGACGACTACATAACATATTGACCATGGTTGTTTGGTGCAGAGGATATTGACATGAGTTAAAAAAGGGTTTCCACCTTATTCATGTAATTTTCTATTAGTTTTACATTTGCTTGTTACATGTGAAAGTTGATATCGTAAATGCAAATTTGATTCTCTCCTAAAATTCCCATGCTTTTTATGACATTACTGCTACCCCTAACATTAACATTGTTTGCTATTTCTTTCTCCATATGGATGCTTCTTATTCGTCTCAATATTGTCCTTGTCGTTTACTACCATTGCTTATCCCTTTCGTTTTTTACTTCTTTCGATCATTACTAAGATTACTGCAACAAGAGCAATTATTATCGCTATTACTTGAGATAGTTGTAGAAATAATATATAGTTGGTAGTAGAAAAAATCATTATTGGATAAGGGACAGAAACCTAAAGAAACAGAAGAACATGAGAAAGAGATGAAGTTTTGTATAAGGAACAAAACTAAAGCAAAGTGTGTCTCTCGGTCAAGTTATGGATCATCCAGCATAAGATAATCTAATTTAAAACATTACTATGGCAACTCGGTTTTCAAGATGAAAAGCTGAGGCTGATGTTATGAGTAGATATTTATGTAGCCGATACTCCTATCTTTTATGAAAGAACTAAACACATCAAGATGGACCATCACTTTTTCAGAGATACCTTTATACAGAATCTAATTTATACCCCTTTCAATTTCTCAGCAAATCAACTAGCAGACATTTTCGCCAAGGTAGGTTCAGCTAGTGCTTTCTTATCGTTGGTAACAAGCTGGTTATAATGATATATATGCTCCAGCTTGAGAGGGAGTATTAGAATTATAATACATTTTTAATATGAGTTAAGAATGTACTTAATTAGCTTAATATCTAGATACAATGTATCATATGTACACGTTCTTAATTAATGACTCGGATAGATATCTAGATTTATCTAGATTTGTAATCGGTATAATTCTAATAATATAAATAAGTCGTTAGGATATGGCTAATCAAGCTCTGTGTTTTCCGCTTCTAAATTTTCTCTCTTTTCAGATTGACACATATCCTTAATATCTATCCGGATATCTGATATCTCATATGAAAACCCTCATATATGATACTACTGGATGATATTTGAAACCGTGGAATGTCACAAGGTCTCACAACCTAAGTTAATGGGGCTATACAAGTACTACAGCAACAATCCATTGAATTGCCAAGATGTGGCACCATTTACAAGGAAACCAAAGTATTCCATGGTATAAACAACTTTTTGATGCCCATGTGTCAATGATTATATAAACAGTCTTTATATGTACACCAAAGGCACCATTTAAGAGTAGCAAGATAAGAAAAATTGCACGCATCATCATTTACTGTGACTGTTGGACATCAATTCAAATATACCCATATAAACCAGAGGTGAAGATCCTTTCAACATGTAGTAACAACTATTAAAAACGTACAGAATGATTTTTATCATATGGAGTAGATTCTAGTGCGCGCGTGCGCACATATATCTAGGGTTTCCCAGATCCATCAAAAATTCAAATATAAATGGTTGGTTTGGGTCTTTGTTAATATACTTTAAGTTCCCTTTCACTTTCTCAGCAAATCAACTAGCTGACATTTTCGCCAAGTTAGGTTCAGCTAGTGCTTTCTTATCTTTGGTAACAAGCTGGTTATAATGATATATATGCTCCAGCTTGAGAGTGAGTATTAGAATTAGAATGTATCTTGAATATGAGTTAAGCATGTACTTAATTAGCATAATATCTAGATACAATGTATCATATGTACATGTTCTTAATTAAGACTTGAATAATATATCAAGATTTATCTAGATTTGTAATGGGTATAATTCTAATACTATAAATAAGTTGTTAGGATATGGCTAATCAAGCTCTGTATTTTCCGCTTCTAAATTCTCTCTTTTCAGATTGACACATATCCTTAATATCTATCCGGATATCTGATATCTCATATGAAAAACCATCATCTGATATGATCCTACTGGATGATATTTTAAACCCTGGAATGTCACAAGGTCTCACAACCTAAGTTCATGGGGCTATACAAGTACTATAGCAACAATCCATTGAATTGCCAAGATGTGGCACCATTTACAAGGAAAACAAAGTATTCCATGATAAAAACAACTTTTTGATGGCCCATGTGTCAATGATTATATAAACAGTCTTTAGATATACACCAAAGGCACCATTTAAGAGTAGCAAGATAAGAAAAATTGCACGCATCATCATTTACTGCTACTGTTGGACATCAATTCAAATATACCCATATAAACCAGAGGTGAAGATCCCTTCAAGCTGTGGTAACAACTATTAAAAACGTACAGAATGATTTTCATCATATGGAGAAGATTCTAGCGCACGCACGCACACATATATCTAGGGTTTCCCAGATCCATCAAAAATTCAAATATAAATGGTTGGTTTGGGTCTTTGTTAATATACTTTAAGTTGTGATTGAATGTCAACATTCCACAAATAATCATTATAATAAACTAAATATTCAAACGCTTAAGAATGCAACTGATTTTGAATGAGCATATAGGCCTGGCTTACTTGATTATACTGTTAATTTTGAATCTAACGCTCCAGCGACACTGGCTTCTCCTGTCAATGCTCGATCAGCATCCTGTATGAAAGGTAATATTAAAAGTACTGAAGTAAATATTAAATTTAATATATTTGTTCAACTTCCATGCAAAGTACCTCCATCCCCCATTTGATGTAATCCGGTGACTCGCATGCCTTGTATTCATCAACCAAGCTTTCTATTATTTCTCGAGACTCGTCAAATTCAGACAGATCATTATCCTGTACATAAAAGCAGATAACACATTGGAATCAGAATTATTAGATCAGTAACTTTCTTGTCAGTGAAAAGGATGTGTGGTTGAGCATCATAGTCTCGTTGTTTTTATTTAAAACAGCCCAGTCACATATGGAAAAAATAAAGGATTCAAAGAAATTAATAGATGCAACAGCAAATAAATGTATTGGTAGAACAACTTGAGAAATCTTCTAGAAATGGGGGAAGTATCGTTAAATTCACATTTTGAATATCCAAGAAGCCTGGTCAGACATGGTATACATTGGGATGGTACCGAGGTAAACAGCTTGAATTGCCTTTTTTTTACTAGGTATACCAATTAATGTGATCCCTAAGCAACTCAAGATGATACTGGAACGACTGAAAACCAAGAGATATGGTAAGAATACAAACTACCTATTTATGATACCAACAATAAATCGGAGGCCAAAAAAGTCAGGCATGCAAGTTTTTTATTTTATTATAAAAAAGAAACAGGAACTCTGAAATCAACTTATCCAGATGGTTCCAATACTTCATACTATATGCGTGATCACTGCTTCTTTACATTAACCAGCCACAGTATTTTAAAATATATATAATATAGGCTATGGCCACCAACAGATGAAAATTAAGTAAAAAGATTCAGGCAACAAACACCAATGATCCGGTTCAGGGATTAGGGAATAATCATTCTAAAATCAACTTACTCATGGTTTTAACACTTCATGTTACTTGTGATCGTTGTTTTTCTTTCTTTCCTACATTGTTAATAATTCTAGCAGAGAAAACGTCCATTAAGAAAGCTGACCAGAAGCTGAACAGAAAAAAATGGTCAACGTGGACCATAAATGTAATGGTCCTAATCCATATTTAGTGTTTTTGTAAAAACAATAACACATTTCATGGTTTAAACTATTCTAGATAATTTTTTAAATAATTTTATATGAATTTTTATATATTTTGTTCTGAATTTATTCCACACTTTTTGGGTTAGACCCGTTAACCTGTTTATAAAAAACCCATTAACCCATTCTTCTAATCCTTAATTAATCTCAAATTCAATTGCAAATTTTAAATATTCAAATCTAAATTTAAAAATTCAAATTTGGATTAAAAACAGAATCTGTTTTAAACATCAAATCAAATTCTAACATTTACCTAATTAAATCTAATTGAATCCGTTAGCACCTAGACCCGACCCATTTGACTATAATCTAAACTCTAACCTTAACCATTATTTTATACTCACTCACTCACCCGCTCACTCTAAGTTAATAATCCCCAACCTCTCTCTTCTATGTGTTTTTTGTTCCCAAGAGCCACCGCCAAGCTTTTTTCCCCCTTCAACTTCTCTACTCTCTCGCGTTCAAAAACACAAAACAAAACAAAAACAACATGAAGAAATCCTTGCCTTAGCCGCCTACTCTGCCTTCGCTGAAGCCGCCCGAAACCTCCTCTTCCTCTGTTGCTGCGAGTCGTCGCCGAAGCCATCGACGCAGCATCTGATCTTCACCACACACAAGAGGATCTGGATCTCTGTTGAATTGGTAAGTGGTAGGTTCCCTTAAAATTTAATTAATTTTAATTTTAAAATCTATTAGGATAACGTTTCCTTTTTTATTGGATGTTTGATGACATTTTAGAATCATTGGCAAATGAATAATTTTTGTGAAATTGTGGGAAATTTGCGAAGCTTCAGTTAATTTTATAGCTTTCGATGTTCGGTAGTTCAGTAATTTTGGGGCTATTACTTGTTAATCAATATTAAACAAGTTGGGGGGGAGGGGGAATTAATGAATTGATTGTGAATATTGTTGGACTTCCTCTAGACATTTTTAAGTGCATAGAGTTATTAAAATTTAATTACAAAAAAATAAATTGAAACAGCTTCGGTTAGGCTCTGTATACAATGTTTTCATATTAATGTTACTGTAGCAAGGACTTGGTATTGTACTGTTAGATCTGTGCGTGGCTAAAGAGGAGAGGGAATTACTTTGCACACAACAAATTATGGAGAAATTACTTTGCGCACAACAAGGAGGGTTTTCTTATTTTCTTATTTAAACTAGGGCTAGCCGTCATTTGTACTTATGCTTGATGATTGACATTTCTCTTAAGCATCCTTAGGTAGATCTAGGTTAAAGAGTGCGGACGTCCTCTTATCGGCGTCTTGGAAGGATGATACACCTTTCTTGTATCCAATTATCTTTATTTCGGCTTCTTTTATCAATAAAGTTGGGATCTTTCTTCATTTTAATTTCAGATTTGCGTGGATCCTAACAATTTGGTATCAGAGCGTGACGATCCATGTCGGCCGCAACGAGATCGAATGATAAAATCAAGGCGTTGGAGGAAAAATTCATGGGGGAAATTGAATGGGTAAAGAAATCGGTGGAGGCGGTGGTGGAATCCATCGACCAAATGAAGGCAAATCAAGCAAAGAACGACGAATAATTTGCAAAGATCCTCTCCCTCTTGGCGGCTATTCCACAAGGCGAAGGAAACCCTAATTCGACAATAAAGGCGTCATCTTTGAACGAGAAAGAGACTGAAAAATTCAGATCTGGATCTGAAGGCGGCGAGTATTCAGATCTGAAGGCGACGGAGGAAGACGAGAAAATTTTTAGATCTGAAACTTTTAGATCTGGATCTGATGGCGGTGAAAATCAAGATCGGAAGGCGGCGACGGAAGATGAGGACAAGCCCCCAAGGCGAGAAAACCCAAGCCGTCGTCTCAAGAAGGCGGCCACGTCCCTGCAGAAATTCTGCAAGGGCCGTAGCAGCCATGCAGAATTTCTGCAGGCCCATGCAGGGGCCCAGGAGCCCCTGCAGACTCCTGCCGTGGCACTGCAATGCCCGGCAGCCACTTCAGCAGCGACGACGGGCCTCCGATGCAGTGGACAGCGAGTTTTCGACTTTTTGGGCCCTAAACAACAAACATTCGAGCTTCCAGGAGGTTGAGGTGGGCCCCAAGGCCATTGGTTTTCAGTTCAAAGTTCTTCAGAGCGCCAACATCTCAGTTTTGGATATAGAGGACCTTCAGATCTGACTGGTGACGACCGTGGCTTTCGTCTGGGCGTTGATGAAAGTGGTGGAGACCAATGTCATCCTTTTGATCCGGGAGGAGACATGCAATACGTGGAATGGATGTCACATACACTCCATGCACCACCTTGAGGGCACCGTGGATTTTCAGGGGCAGAGTAATGTTAGAACCGTGCGCGGCTAAAGAGGGGAGAAAATTACTTTGCGCACATCAAGTCATGGAGAAATTACTTTGCGCACAACAATGAGGGTTTTCTTAGTTTCTTATTTAAACTTAGGCTAGCCGTCATTTGTATTCATGCTTGATGATTGATATTTTGAGAGAATTCTACGAGAGTTCTTTGGTAGATCTAAGAGAGTGTGGACGTCCACGCTTAACGGCGTCTTGGGAGGGAGGTTACACCTATCAATTGTAGCCAATTTATCATTTATTCGCTGTTTTATTAATATAATTTCATATTTGCTTTCGGATCCTAACATGTACCATACTACTGAATCATTTTGGCATGCATAGAGTTATTATATTATTGTATGGAATTTTTTGAAACATTTCCAGAACATTGTACTATGCAAAAATTTGTTAATGTTGCTAACCAAGTCTATTATTGCTCATGCATAAGGTAATTAAATAATTAACGAATTGATTTACTGTAACGGAATTTTCTACACGATAAATAAAAAAAGAGTTGTTATTGATGCTAAGTTACTATTGCCTTAACATTAAATGGTGTTGTTACTGATAATTGACTTGACTATTAACTATTTATTGTTAATCATATTATGATGGTTCGATGGTTAAACCTTAGGATATTAAATGTCGATATTGAACTAGAATAAGTTTGAAAATGACTATACGAAATGGATCGATTTTTATATGTTACCAAATACCGAATGTGAACCAAATATTGTAACATTGAACCAAATGCATAGAATAGTTACATGATATGTGGTGCGGTGTATGATAAACTCATTGCCATAGAATGTGCTGGAGCAACGAGGGTCCCCTATGACCGTTACCCAAACATGAGTACTGAAAGATATTAAATCAAAAATATTGAATATAGCTCACGGTTGTAACCCCGAAAGACAATCATTTGTGAATGTTACGACCCACAATTTAGAATCTGGTTCAGGAATCATGTGGGAAGGTTACGATTCACAGATGTAGTCCAGCACTACACCATGCAAAAAGGCTATTGACCTTATTGATCATTGTTCTGAGTGGACGGAATACCCATTGCATATTATACCCTTGGGCCTGAGTTATTCATTAGAATAGCAATATAATGATACTTTAAATTAAAGATATTAGACTTTTGTTAGATCCGTGCACGGCTAAAGAGGGGAGGGAATTACTTTGCGCACAACAAGTCATGAATAAATTACTTTGCGCACAACAAGGAGGGTTTTCTTATTTTCTAATTTAAACTAGGGCTAGCCGTCATTTGTATTCATGATTGATGATTGATATTTTGAGAGAATTCTACGAGAGTTCTTAGGTAGATCTAGGAGAGTGCGGACGTCCTCGCTTAACGGCGTCTTGGGAGGGTGGTTACACCTATCAATTGTAGCCAATTTATCATTTATTCCAGGTTTTATTAATATAATTTCATATTTGCTTTCGGATCCTAACAATTTGGTATTAGAGCGTGACGATCAATGGCGGCCGCGACGAGATTGAAGAATAAAATCGAGGCGTTGGAGGAAAAGTTCATGGGGGAAATTGAAGGGGTAAAGAAATCGGTGGAAGCGGTGGTGGAATCCATCGAGCAAATGAATGCAAATCAAGCAAAGAACGACGAACAATTTGCAAAGAACATCTCCCTCTTGACGGCTATTCCACAAGACGAAGGAAACCCTAATTCGACAATAAAGACGTCATCTTTGAACGAGAAAGAGACTGAAAAATTCAGATCTGAAAGTTTCAGATCTGGATCTGAAGGCGACGGAGGAAGACGAGAAAATTTTTAGATCTGAAACTTTCAGATCTGGATCTGATGGCGGTGATAATCCAGATCTGAAGGCGGCGGCGGAAGACGAGGACGAGGCCCCAAGGCGAGAAAACCCTAAACGTCGTCTCAAGAAGGCGGTCACGCCCCCTGCAGAAATTCTGCAAGGGCGGCCAGCCCTACAGAAATTCTGCAAGGGCCGCAGCAGCCATGCAGAATTTCTGCAGGGGCCCTGCAGGCCCACACAGGGGCCCAGGAGCCCCTGCAGGGTCCGGCAGGGGCCCAGGAGCCCCTTGCAGACTCCTGTCGTGGCCCTGCAAGACCCGACAACCCCTTCAGAAGCGACGACGGGCCCTCCGATAAAGTGGACAGCGAGTTTTCGACTTTCTGGACACAAAACAACGAACATTCGAGCTTCCGGGAGGTCGATGTGGCCCCAAGGCCATTGGTTTTTAGTTCAAAGTCCTTCTGAGCGCCAACATCTCAGTTTTGGATATAGAGGGTCTTCAAATTTGACTGGTGACGACAGTGTCTTTCGTCTAGGCGTTGATGAGCGTGGTGGAGACCAATCTCATCCTTTTGATCCGGGAGGAGACATGCAATACGTGGAATGGATGACACACACACAATTTGCACCACCTTAAGGACAAGGTGGATTTTCAGGGGCGGAGTAATGTTAGATCCATGCACGGCTAAAGAGGAGAGGGAATTACTTTGCGCACAATAAGTTATGGAGAAATTACTTTGCGCACAACAAGAAGGGTTTTCTTATTTTCTTATTTAAACTAGGGCTAGCCGTCATTTGTACTTATGGTTGATGATTGACGTTTCTCTTAAGCATCCTTAGGTAGATCTAGGTTAAAAAGTGCGGACGTCCTCTTATCGACGTCTTGAAAGGAGGATACACCTTTCTTGTATCAAATTATCTTTATTTAGGCTTCGTTTATCAATAAAGTTGGGATCTTTCTTCATTTTAATTTCAAATTTGTGTAGATCCTAACAACTTTATTCATTGAGCATATTGCTTATTTATTACCGTTAGTTCATGATAACAAAGGTAATGTGTCATCATGATTGTTATTAACTGCATATACTTACCATCTCTTGGTGATATTATATTTTTAGAATTGCTATCATGAACTAACAGTAATAAATAAACAAGATGGTCTATGAATAAAGTCTAAAATCTTTACATTACAGTGTCTAGATATTTAAATGATTTTAAAAAGTAAATTATTTATTTTTGAAAACCTATCGAGTAATTCTCGTTGACTGCATTCTCTTTTAGTTGAATGTCCATCAGGTCCGGAAGACAAATACATAAAAGCTGATCATTTAGTGCATGTTGCTGTAGATGAGCATGTGTTTCCCAAAGATTAGGTTTAGTTATCATTTATTTCCGAATTCTAATGTCAATATGTATGGACTTTACCATGTACTGACCATAAGGCCCTTTACTTTCTTATTGTCAGCGACTTAAATATCGGCCGACACGGCTGATTTATCGGTCGATAAATCGGTATCGGCTCCTAACCGATATGATACGATATGCCGGGGTTTTGTGGAAAAAAATCCGATATCCAAACTTATCTGCCGATAATCTCGATATATCAGGCTGATAAAGGCCGTTATTGTTCAAGTTGGGTTCGCAATTTTTTAAAACGGTTTTGGATGAATCGATCCAAACCCGTTTGAATATTAATCTATGAGAAACTCTCGTCGCTCTCTCTACGCACTTCGCAGAAGCTCTCATCTCTCTCTACGCTGGCTGAGTTCGTCCGACCTAAATCTAGGATTTGTGTTTCAATCTGTCGATTCTGACGTCTGACCTAAATTCGAGGTAAAATCAATGAAAATTGTCAGAATTTTATGTTTTTGATCATTTTTTATTATTTTTGAGATTTTTAATGCTTTTAGGTTTTCTTCTTTGATTTTCTTCTTCAATCTTCTTGCTTCTTTCATTTTCTTCATCATCTTCTTCTTATTTCTTTTTCTTCTTCTTTCTTTTTACATGGACGGCTACTTCTTCTTCGTTGATGTGCTCTGTGCTCATGTGATGTGCTCATGTACCCTGTCAGTGACGGCTCATGTGCTCTGTGTACCGGTTCCTGTGCTCTACTGCTCTGTCTGTCTGTCATGTGATGTCACCGACTCATTATGTCTGCCGATAATGTGCTTTGTCACGTTATGTGTAATCATGTGCTCTGTCACTCTATAACTAATGTGCAATTCAGTGATTTCACGGAATAGTGAGAGCACTAGAGCACAGTAAAGTGGTTCTGGGATGAGTCTGAGACTCCGAGAATATGTATTTCGATGACGAAATTGTTCTGAAAAAATAACTGATATTGTTGGATTGAAAATTATTATTTCGATGATGACATTGTTCTGAGAAAACTGTGGGTTGTATATTGATGATTATAAAATGAAATTGATTCCAATTATTTGTAGTCAAGTATTGGGCCATGCTTGACAACCTATTGCCTTATTGGAGATAAACACTTGGATTAGTTAGGGGTTCATGCATTCACTGGAACTTACAGACAACCGGCTACCGCATAGGCCCGATTCTTGACTATAGAGATTATTTGCACAATGATATAGGCTTTGAGCTACAAATAAAGACGTCTACGAATTCCTGCTCATTATATATACATATAAACCCCACAATTATTTACAATCATGAGTCATGATATGTTTTAAATTTTTATAATACGTTTAAAAAAAATTTAAACTTATGTATCTTAAATTTTAGTGTATATATCATGTATATCTTAAATTTTTTAAACTCATGCTTGGCAACCTATTGCCTTATTGGAGATATAACACTTGGATTAGTTAGGGGTTCATGCATTCACTTATATGCTTAAATAACTTGGTTAGTTAGCTTATTGGATTATTGGATAATGAATACTGGAACTTACAGACAACCGGCTATCGCATATGCCCGATTCTTGACTATAGAGATTATTGGCACAATGATATTGCCTTTGAGCTACAAATAAAGACGTCTACGGATTCCTACTCATGATATATACATGTAAACCCCACAATTATTTACATGTTTTAATTTTTTATAATATGTTTAAAAAATTTTAAACTTATTTATCTTAAATTTTAGTGTAATAATTTTTCAATTTTTGTTTTCTTTGATAGTAGATTTTGAAAATGTCTTCTCAGCATCTAGCAAGGCATCAACTACTGCAGGAACAAACTTCTGGGATCGTGTGGAGAAGTTGGCATTTAATGAAGTGAGATGCAAGTTGTGTGAATGTCATGAGCAGCGGTACTAACCGTTTCAAGACCCATCTTGCAGGAAAGAGAGAAAATGTCGCTCCTTACATAAAAGTTTCTGATAAGATTAGGCTGAAGGCTACTGCTGCATTACAAGCCATATAGTCATCGAAAGAGGTGAAGTAATCAAAGCTTCAAGCTCTTAGAGATGATGTGGTTATTAGAGATGATGACGTTGAAATGGAGTCCTTCCATGAAGCCAGTCAAGGTCGTGTAAGGTTTATATGACTGATAGACAGTTGTGTGCAACCGCGGTTTAAGAAACAAGATGGCACATCTGTGGAAGGAGAAAGGAAAAGGGAGTGCAATCCACCCTTAATGAGCACTGGAAGAAGGAAAGAGAAGATGTTTGCGAGTGGATCGCATGAAGTATTTTTGATGCAGAATTATCATTCTTTTTGGTGGATGACCCATCTTTTGGGCAGATGGTGCAGACTGTGGGAATATATGGATGTAATTTGAAATGTCCTACTTTATATAAGATAGCGGGGAAGTATCTTCTAAGAAAGTTGCTTCTACGAAAGAGAAGTTGGAAGCTTTTCTAAATACATGTAGACGGCATGATTGTAGTCTTTTGACAGATTGTTGGACTGACTGGAGGGGTATGAGCATAATGAACATTGTCATTCATGATTGTACTGGAATGATGTTTTATGATTTTAAGAACACATCTAATGATGTGTATGATGGCAATATATTTATGATCTAGTAAATGCAATAGTTGAGAAGTTAGGAGAATAATTCGTCCTTCAAATTGTGACCGATAACACATTGAACAATATGGCTGCAACGAAGTTAGCTGTGATACGTCCCTCTGTTTTCTGGACTTTGCTGCACACATTAAAACTCTTATTGCAGGATATTGAAAGGCTGAAGCCTATCTGCAATGTAATTTTAAATGCGAGGATTGTTATAGTCTACATGTATGCCCACATTATCGTGTTTGATATGATGAGGGAGAAGATTAGGGGTGATCTTGGTAGGCACGATGTTATTTGCATTGATATAGCTTTTTTGTCATTGGAAAGCATGCAGGAGAAGAAGTCTAGTTTGAAGACTTTTGTCAACTCCACTGAATGAGAGGAGTTGAAGTTCTCCAGGGCAGCTCAAGCAAGAAAGGTATAAAACTAATATCTTATAGATAATTTTATTTTGTTATTTGGTTCGCATATTATTGCAATTAACCGTTAAATAAATAATTATTTTTTTTGATTAAATTTGTCCTTTGTAGGTATACACCACTATCAATAGGTATTCATTTTTAAAGAACCTGACACTGGCTTCGAATTTTTTTGATACTATCGTCAAAGTTCTTCACAAGACAGATAGTGATATTCTATCAATGGGGTGGTTGTATGGAGACATGGACAAGTGCAAGGAGTTCATGATTAATTTGAAGCATAATGAGAAAAAAGGCAGCCTAATCTTCACTCTAATTGATAAGAGAAGGAATGATAAGTTGAAGACACATTTGTGATGGAAATTGAATTCCACTCCAAGTGGTTTTAATGATGAGCACACCAAATGAAGTTAGTGTACTAACTACACTAAAATTAAGTGTGCAGATTATGCGATGAATGAGAAGCGTCATACATACTCCAAAGAAGCGCAATCTACACTCACTTAGCAAAGACAAGGACGAATGTTGCTAGCTCGATAATGAAGCTTAAGCTCAAATGGAATGGAAGGTCAAGAGAAGCTCGCATCTACATCATCGTCTGATCAAGCTTCTGAAGACGTGTCCTCAGTCTACAGTGTGTGAGTTGTGTCCTTCTTAGGGTTATGTTAAAACCAAAAGTATATATAACACACACAAATGTAGAACACATCCGAAAAAATTTAAAAAATAAAAGGACATAATGTATGGCTGTCTACTCATGGAAATTTGTCGCGCTGACATCACATATAAATTATTTTGTGTGTATGCTGATTCCGAGTGATTTAATCAATACATATATATACATACCCCATAAAAAATAATGGGTAAACACTAGGTGGATTTGACCCTCGATCAAGCCTTTATAAATGTGTATGATTTTCCTATTTTTAATGTATATGTGTATTAACATGTGTAGAATCATTCATCGGTTTGGATCATTGAAAAACTCCCCCACAAAGCTCTTTTATTACGCTTTTTGCACTGAGTACCTTCTTGCATGAAAACTTTCATATATATATATATATATATATATATATATGAGTATATATATATATATATATATATATATATATATATGAGTATATATATATATATATATGAGTAAAATGTGTAAATGCGGCCCAATGAGGAAATTTTCCTTCTTGGTTGTGTGATACACAAATCGCCCAATTTTTTTTAAAAAAGTTGGGATCTGTTCTACACCTCATGGATAATCACCATACCAAAAATCAAGTGAATCCAACGCTATTTGCCCCTCGATCTAAACCTTGCAAATTAATCGGTTTCAGAACAATATAACGTTTTACAACAGGTGGATCGAGCGTCAAATACCCCTATGATTCACTCATATTTGATGTTTTGAAGTTTTAGAATGTACACAACTTTGAAAAAATTCAAAAAAGGGAGTGGGGGCCGTGAGTTGACGAGGAGGAAATTATGTTAGTTCTTGGGTTCAAGATTAACATTGTTTTGATGATGATCAATACATTATGTTAGCGTGCTAATCAGTCCTATGTTTTAGACTCAGTTTATCTTAATGAATATATGTTGATGAGACAAATCATAATGCTTGGAGGATATTACAATAGATATCTTAAAACCCTCCAAGAGCGATGGAGTGCTCAAGCTTGGATGAAGTCATGAAGATCATCTAATGAAGCCAAAGCTTGGAGCATGATGGTGAATGGATATCTAGAGGAGAAATGACAAAGCTTAGAGTTTGATGAAGGGAAGCTCATCAAGGGGTGCCAAAGCTTGGAGATGATTGGGAGCATCAAGATATCTTGAGCTTGAAGACTTAGACTCTAGAAGATGCAATGTGTAATTCATATAATTTCTATTACTTGTATTTCTCTTTTTGAGTCTAGGATTATTGTAATGCCTTGATAGATGGTCATACTCTCATACATATGTATTTAACCATCTTAGTGAGCCTTAGGATTATCATAGATATCATCCCATTAGGTTCATCATGCCTTAAACTCTTACTAGAGTTTTTGGCTCTCCCACAGTCGATTGATAAAAGCACGATAGTCGACTGGATGACATCCAGGCGCCTGTCTGACCTTCTACAGCCGACCGGTATGCACAGCTCAAGTCAACATTTTTATTGACTCTTCTCGAGTTTTTCGGTTCAGTCGACTGATGTTCAATTTACAATCGCATGTGTTTCTACAGTCGCCTGGGAATTGATCTACAGTCGTCTGTGCGTAACTTGCATTTTCTGGGCTTCATCCCAACTTGCAAGACAGTCGACTGATGAAGTATTTATAGCCGCATGTATATTTACAGTCGCCTGTGAAATGGTCATCAGTCGTCTGAAAGGAATTAATGCGCCGGTCCTGCATACAGTCGACTGCGTTATCTTCTACAGTCGTCTGTCATGTCTCAGATTATAGTCGTTGTGATTTATTTAGCCGTTAGTCAGTTGATTGTCTAACGTTCATCAGTCGACTGTCGCTGACGTTTCTACCCAAAATCTAGCCGTTGCAGATTTCTTCCCTTTGGTTTTTTGGCTGGTTTTGTGGGGTTTTCTTGGCTTCCTTTATATAGGAGATGGCTTAGTTCATTTAGAACTCTTGGTTAATATTGAATATCTTTGAGAATCTATAGCCACTCCTGATCTCTCCCATTTCCCCTCTCATGAGCACATTCCTCTTTATGCATTGAAGCTAGCTCATAGGGAAATTCTCCTATTATTTCATTAAATTTCACCTATTATTTTTCATGGAGTGTATATTTGTATGAAGTGAAGCACGAAAAAATTCACAGAATCGCATGGGTTTCCTTGTGTGAAAAATTTCGCACAAGAAAATCTATCTTTATATATGTATATATGCATGCATATATTCATTTTGAATTAGGCATATCAATGACCTTCCGTCTCCTTCCCAAGTACAATGGAAATCGGAACGTAACAATAAATATTTTTAATAAAGACTTTGTCGTTATAGTAAAACCTCCATCAGGAATAACAGCTTGCTCAACTTTGACATATGCTCCATTGTATGACCCTTTTTCCTCAAATTTTTTGCACGTGCAATTGTGCAAACGCACGTGACAATTAAAAATAACATGTGAAGAGAATTTAAGAAGAGATTGTATTGAAAATTTGATCGGGTTTTAGTTTTGATAACCTTTTTTGCTATGGATAAATACTAACTGATTCTGAGATGGAAATTTATAGAACTCATTATATAAGAAAGATTAGTCTGGATCCCATGACGTGTTGCTATGTGTTTCTTAGAATTCCATATTATTAGCATGAGGATCCAATGCGTAAAATGCATTGCAACACTATATTTTTATAACTATGGTGTAGGTAAAGACAAGAACTTACATAATATTTAACCCATAATGTTCATTTTCCCAATAATTTCTTTAAGTTGTAACGTGATAGATCCGAAACAAAGTTGCAATCTTTATAGAGAAAAGTAGAACAAATCTAGATAATTGAATACAAAATAGGTGTATCCTCCTTCCAAAACGCCAATATGGAGACGTCCGCACTTGTCTAATCTATGAAATCATTCAAATATCAATAATAGCATAAAACCCTTAGCAACGGCTAGCCCTCGCTTAAGAATAATCCCCCATCTCAACCAAATTACCGAAATACCCTCAACTAATAAGAAACCGGGTCAATTGGGCTTGAGGCGGGGGGGCACGCGGCTAAGATGCGACAATAGGAGTGCGGGTTCGCCTGCGGGTGTAGACCCGTGTCCCATCAATACTCCCCCCAAGAGCCACCTTGTCCTCAAGATGGAAGTCTGGAAACTGCTGCGCCATTACGGCTATAGCCTCCCACGTGCTCTCGTGCTCTGGCAATCCCTTTCACTGGTACCACCGCAGAGCACTCCCCTCCATACAGATGGCCGCGGCCTCCAGCTTCTGAGCATCTGGCATGTGATGTGATGTAAAGTATCTCTCCGCCGTGAACAGCCAGGCATGCAGATCCTTCCCCCTGAACAGTGGCATCTCTAGCTTTCGTACCCTGCAGTCCCCTCCAAAGTGTCCCTGGTTGGGCGTACCCTCTGTACGGCGAGGCTGGCGATAGTGCTGCCGTCTCTCGTCCTGGTTCACATACTGTCTAAGTGATCCTCCTCCGCGGCTTCCATAGTCCCCTCGGGGACCTCAACGCCTGCCCTCGAAGTCATCCCATCCGGCATCATCGCCAAACTCAGCCTCATAGCCTCTCCCGCCGTCGTCATAATGGACTCTACCCCTTCCTCCTCCGTAATGCTGTCCCGCCCCCTGCTTGAGGCCACCCCCTCAGTCCTGCCCTGAAAGTGCTCCTCCGGGCCTTGTCGCTGTCCGGTAAAGCCCAAGTGGTCAAATCTACTCTGGAAATGCTCCGTTCTGTCCTGAAAATGTGCCTCAGCCCCTCGCCGCTGCCCCGAAAAGTCGGAAAATTCCCCGGACTCCATGCTGCGCCCACCTCCCCCCTAGCGGCTGCCCGGGGGGTCGCCCGACCCCGCTGCGCCTCCGATAATCCTCGTCGGGGCTGCCGAAGGGGCAACGGGCAACGGGGCCCGCTGCCCAGGCGGGGGTCGGCAGGCCCTGCGAAAAGTCGACAGGGCCCCGCCGGCCCTGCCGACTGTCGCCGAGGGCGGGGGAAGCTCCCCGCCTATTTCCGGCGGCGGCCAAGCCCCCTGCTAAAACTGGGGGTTCGGCCGCCCCCCCCCCCCCCTCTTGTGTCCGGTGGCCTTTCCCGAGCTTCTCGCGTCCCCATGGGCCTTCCATCTCATCCTCCTCCTCGTCGTTCGTGACGTATCCCGTCTTGTATAAGACTACATCCATTCCCTCCTCGAAAGCTTCCACCTTTTCCTTCCCTTTCACCAAAGGTGGGACCTTTTTGGAAGAACTAGGGCTTGCGTCACCCAATCCCATCCTTTCGTTAAAAACCGCGAATTGGAAAGCCATATGAGTCTCAGCTTCCTCCGTTTTGCCTTGCCTCGCCGCGATCTCCCCCATAATCTTCATTAAATTAGCGATAGCCTCACTATTTGCCGCCACCGACTTCTTAATCTCTTCGATCTCTTAATTGTTTTTCTCCTCTCCCGCTTCGCTTCGATCCTTATTTCTCGTTTCGCCGCAATTGATCGTTGTCGCTCTGATACCAAATTGATAGATCCGGAACAAAGTTGCAATCTTTATAGAGAAAAGTAGAACAAATCTAGATAATTGAATACAAAATAGGTGTATCCTCCTTCCAAGACGCCAATATGAGTACGTCCGCACTCGTCTAATCTATGAAATCACTCAAATATCAATAATAGCATAAAACCCTTAGCGACGGCTAGCCTTCGCTTAAGAATAATCCCACATCTCAACCCAATTACCGAAATACCCTCAACTAATAAGAAACCGGGTCAATTGGGCTCGAGGCAGGGGCGCGCGCAGATAAGGTGCGGCAATAGGGGCACGGGCTCGCCTGCGGGTGTAGACCCGCGTCCCATCATAACGTCATGAAACCAACCATTCACCTTTTGTTTTATAGTAGCTAGCCTCAGAAAGAAACTTAAACACGGGCCTAATTTAAGGTATCTTCATAAGCAATATTTAAATTTCAACCTTTATAGCACTATGTACATGTGTTTTTTCAACTAACAGAAAATGTTTTAATATTTGAAATGGATATATATTAAAAGGAATGAATATTTAAAGAAAAATGGGGACTAGGGCGTCACCACAGGCTCCATTGCAGCCCAGGCAGGCGTTCATCTCATTTTGAGATTCGTGCAATGACTTTTTGCACATATCTCAAACAGTTGATGAACGGTAGCCAAGGAGCCACAGATCTTGCAACCTAATATTTAAATCCAGAGTGTCTACCTGTGCAAAATTGACAAATAAAAGCTATCTTTTTACTAATTATCAGTGTTTATGCATAAAAACGATACTTTTTCCCCTAATTTTTTAGAATTAGCAGTAACGGGAGGCACGATTATTTATATCCAACGTCACAAATCAGTAATTAAAACCATATATGACCTAAAAGCTTAAGCCAATGGATAGATCATCAATTTCTAATTGATGAAATTAGCTAGTTTCAATTTTTCCAACTTGAGACTATTATTCTTAACCCCTGCAAACTCAAGATGGAAGCCATGAGTTTGGATTATTAGTTTTTTAAGAATCAAGATATGATCATAATTCATATTGATTTGGATCTGGATTAGGTCATTTCAGACGGATAGGATGAAATTAATGAATAAACAGGATTACAAGATAGACCTCACAATTTATGATATCAATGAAGCCACAAATAAGTAACCAAAATCATATCTTATCCAAATGCTTAAACAAACATGTAAATGCCTAATTCCTAATTTATGAACATCAACCTCTTTCAATTTTTCTAATATAATACTATTGTTCTCAATACCTCCTAAAACTCATGATGTGAGCCTTGAATTTAGATATTAGATTTCTTGGAATCAGGATTAAGATCATGATTCATATTGATATGAATTTGGATTAGGTCATTACATGCTAATAGGATGAAACCTGTGAACGGATATGTATTACAGGGCAGGCAACCATTAGGTCATTATAGATGAACAGGGTTATGAGACAAACGGCCATTACAAAGTTTACCTTGGAAATCAAGATACAGGATACAATGGAATATTAGCTCTGACACACATTAGAATATAAAACAGGCTGAGTGGTCCCGCTATTAATCCCACTATTACTGATATTATTGATGAATGTATAAACCGGTAATTGAAACCAATTTAAATCAAAATCTTACACCAATGGGTAGAGGCCCAACTGTTATTTTATAGATATCTTCTTTTTTATTATATTCAAAGTGGGACTATTATTATTAACTTATTTTTCTAAAATGTATAAGCTATTTTTGTAAACCCATTGCATGAGAATGTCGTCTTTGCTCCCGTTTTTTATAATATATGTTTAATTTTCATCGGCCACATGTTATTGTTCCAACATGAGGGGCAAAGGGTATTTCTCTAGAAAATCCCCTGTTGATTGTCTTACGAGTCTGGGATCCACACATGAAAGAGTGGGAAATGCCATATAGGCTAGAGTCAGTCAAGTGGTGATTTTTGCAGCTCCCACATAAATTTAGTATTATCATCATTACATTGGAAAGAACAATAGCCCAGCTACACCTTTAGAGTCCGGCTACCTTAGAGCCGTTGGGCTACACAACCCATCTCCAATTATAATACAAGAGATGACAGCAATGATGGAGATAATGACGAGGTGGAGGGCAAGCACAGTGAAAGGTAATGAAGATTAAACAGGAACAGTAATGGATCCCCAACTTCTGCTGAGATTAAGATATGCAAGTGCACAACTATTGGTTTCAGGATATATCACATTTTCTGTAGTACTGAGGGGCGTCATCTGTTCAACAGTCAATGTGGGTGTTGGACTGGTGTTGGACTGAGCTCAAAACAATCTGTCTCTATTTCTTCTATGAAATGCAATCTAGGAATCTTCAGCAATAAGTGGAGGTACAAAAAAGGGAACAAGTCCCTGCTGCTGAAAGAATTCATATAAATGAACCAAGAAATCTGGCTAACGATCCGGATGCTAAACTGTGGCACTCATTTCAATTCATTTGGCACACGCTTTAAATTAATATATAACAATCAAATGAATTCAGCGACCTCAAATAAGGCTTCTAATAATAGGAACAAAGTTCTATTACCCAATGTGCATATTTTTTGTCATATTTAAGCATCAAAAGAATAGTATGTCCTTTATAAAAAAGGGTCAAGCTGCATGAGTTTAGGAATTATGAAAATTTATGATAGAAAATTTGTTCACTAACTTCACTTAATTAATGAGATTGAGTGCATTGATCTTGAAGCTTCATCTAAGATTTTAACGCCAAAAGAAACATCTCAAAATTTTCAAATTCCTAGATGATGTATAAAAAATATTAAAATTCGCCTTAAAGTTTCAGCTTTGTTTGTCTCAGATGTGCAAGGATCTAGAATAACTCTAGTTAAACAGAGAAGAAAAATAAGAAATAAAAAAAAGGGAAGCATGAGGACATGGCTGACAAGTTTTGTAAACTTACGGCAAACATTGGAAACTTCCTGTAGTTGTCAAGGAAGGCTTGTTTTTTCCTTAGCTTCTCATACTGACCCAGACACTTGCTGAAGAGGTGTCGTATGCTTGTATGATTTGCTAGCATCAAACCACTAACCTATGAAAATCAGGAGTTAAAAAATGATCATTCATGAGTTTGCATGTGAAAAACATTAAGAACCAATAATTGGTAGTAAATTCACACAAAATAACAAAGTATAGTTTCCAGATGTAAATTACTTTTTTTGTTCTTTCCTTTGTGGGGTTGGGCGGAAGGAAATGAAATGGTGCAGATGAAGGAAGGGAATGCAATACAGTAATCTGAAAATCCGATAAAAGAAAAGAGGTGTACTTACTCTATGTGTAGTTTGAACATACGGAGACTTTCTAGACAATGCAACCTGCAGTTAGTTATAACAAGTAATCAGTATAAATATGAAAAAATTGCTAAACAAAACCAACTAGTCATTTTTTATTATTATTAGAATACCTGAATGCTAGCAGGTCCCCACTCGATAAAATTAACAAGCTTCCTTTCGCGAATTCTCTGCAAGCTTTCATGTACCTGATTCCAAAGAGAGAAATAAAAGCATCAATGTGGAACAACGGAAACGGCAAACTGCATGCAAAATCAGAAATGCTAAACAGACTAAATTAAATATTTATAGAAAGATACCCACATCTATATAAAGAAAAGAGCAATTGGTCTACTACTAGATTTTAACACAACACATACCTGTGGTGTTATTATAATGGAAGGTGTTGCAATCCTTGACGTGACAATATGTTTCAACAGACAGATTCATTAAATTTCTTCAGCTTCTATGTAGAAATTTTAAGGTTTGGGGTCTCGGACACACCTTGGATTAAAGGTGTTGAGAAGTTTTGGTAGTTTCAAAGGATTTGCTGAGTTTCGGTTACAGGTTCATGTGTGCAAAAAATATATACCACATGACCCTAAGCATGTTGCCATCTCTAGTCACATACATATGTAAGCCGAGGAGCATGTAAGGTGAACATAACAATATGGTGGCTCAGTGGGGGCTGAATTAAAAGAATTGAACTTGCAGTGTTGAAGCAGTTAATGTGAACTGATATGGAGGTCATTAATTTGACATTAGATTGAGATGACAAGTAACATTATATTAAAAAGATATCAAATTTTAATAGATTAGAAGTTGCGGATCTGGTATGGCAATTGTAGTTGGACAGAGATGATACGATAAAGATAAACCAACTACTTTTCCCTTTATTTTCAGACTTCTGTATGTTTTGGCATGTTTCATCCGAAACTAATCAAAATGTCTGATACCAGATACGTGTTGTCCAAGCAAAACCAAAACTGCACGTCAATTTTGGATTAGCTCACAACAAAACTGAGATGATATGGACAAAAACCAAAATGAAATGAGTGAAAGCTTATTCGTTGCCAGATAGGCGGCCTTTCGTATGTTCCAGGGCAGCTATTAGGCCACCGCATAAGAAAAGCATATAATACTGCTCAATTCCATTCCATCGTAATAGCTAACCTCCGCCTTAGATGATGTAATCAAAGCTGCATTTGTGCTTGCTAGTCAGATTATCCAAGAGAAGCATATAAGGTGGAGATTAGCTATTACGAATTTACGATGAAATGAGTAAAAGCTTATTCTTTGCCAGATAGGCAGCCTTTTGTATGTTCCAGGACAGCTATTAGGCCACCGCATAAGAAAAGTATATAATACTGCTCAATTCCATCATAATGGCTAACCTCCACCTTAGACGCAGGAATCAAATTTGCATTTGCGCTTGCTACTCAGACATCCAAGAGAAGCACACATGTTATAATATATTTCCAATGTTCAGAATTTTTCACAAAGATACAATGGTGGGTGAAAAATACTTGCTTCTATAGTTCTACAGTTCATTTCTTTTGGAAATGTGGTGCAAACTTTTGAGAAAATATTTTGACACCTGCACTGCTGACTACATGAAACAGTAGTTGAGACTAGAGCCACTTCGGCATGCAGATTAAAAAGTTGTTACTGCATGCATAAAGGGGTGGATCAAACTACAGAGTCAAGGTGGCCAACGGGCCGGCCCGGCCCGTTGCCCACCAGCCTTCGCCAGGCCCCGGGCCGGCCCGGCTTGGATTGCAAGCCGGGCCAGGCCGGGGGATGGAAACCCCCCAATGCCCGGCCCGCAGCCCGGCGGGCCGGCCAAAAAAAAATTTTAAAAAAAAATCTTTATAAATCTGAAAAATCTGAAAAAAATTTATTAACTATGTACAATTAATAAAAAATGTTCTAAATAAGAAAAAATAAGTTAAGAAGTATATAAAATTTTTAAAAAATTTATAAGACCTATATAAAAAATTTAAAAAGGTTAAGAATTTTATAAATTGAAGTATATTTAATATACCATGATCAAAAAGTCAAAATGAATAAATTGAAGTATACAATTTTTAAGAAATGGTCAAAATTGAAGTATATTTCTAATTAAACCTATATTATTGGAAAAAAAGATATTTAAGACCGAAATTCACGAAGGTCCCGGGTTGAACCTTTCAATTTCATTAATTAAATTTTTTACTAAGGTGGGACTTACATTGGCCAGCCTTACGCCTCATACAATGGCCAAAACATAGGACTTCTAAATGCTAATACAAGTTAGAAAATACCAATACGAGAAAAAAAGAGAATCTACGCCTCATACAATGGCCAAAACATAGGACTTCTAAATGCTAATACAAGTTAGAAAATAACAATACGAGAAAAAAAGAAAATCATTCAGCTTCTGTATCTTCTTCCTCAGAGTCTTCCGAAATGTCATGTTTATCTTGCGAGTGGTTTTCAGCATGAAACCAATCCTTTGCACATACCGGCGCTTCAACTATATCTTCTTTAAGCCTTGATCTCTTGTCACTCAGAACCCGACCACCTGCACTAAAAGCAGACTCCGACGCTACAGTAGAAATAGGGATTGATAACAGATCACGAGCCATAATGGTCAGAATTGGAAACATATGTTCATACATTTTCCACCATGCCAAAATGTCAAAATTTTCATCATCCAATTCTGACTCAGTAAAAGGAAAAGTAATTGCTAAATACGTGGACAACTCAATAGACGAACTTTCTGTAGTTACGATTTTTTGTTTTTTCTTTCCCATAATCTATCGGAGTTTGCATGTAATATTAGAACTAGCAGGAACAGAAAAAGTGTGTGATGAACTACCATATCTAGCCTCATACGTCACAAAAAGGACTCTTAAGCTAGTTTTAAAATTCATTATATCATCATCAACTTCAAATATCATGTTTCCATAAAAAGGTTTCTAGTAACCTAACTACTAATTCCTCTTTATACCGTGGATCAAAAACCTTAGATAATGAATAAAGCAAAGGAACAGGCTTCCAATATTTCGCTAGTTTAGTACCCATTTCTTCTATCATAGGTTGAAGACCAAGGGTAGTGTTTGTAGTGTCTCTATGCCTAAAATGGATGTTGAGTAATACACACCCGAGAATTTGTTTGTAGCAACATAAAAACCCTCAAAAAATCACAAAGATGCTCAATCATTTTCCACTCAAACTCAATAATGTTGTAATCAGCGTCATATGGAATGTGTGTACTAACAAAATAACTAAGCTGAATCTTGTTTTTAAGCATGCAACACATCATAAGATACGTTGAATTCCACCTCTGTGGAACACTAAATTTAAACTTTCGATAAGGAAGTTGGCTATTTCTGCATACTTCTTTGCACAAATTTCTCTTATTGGTAGAAGACTGTATGTATAACATAAAGTTACTACCTTTTTCTAACCAAGCAGCAACATATTTTAGCACATCATGTACTATCAAATTCAAGATGTGACAAGCACATCGGTGATGAAATAAAAAACCATCAAAATCAGGGTTCAGTTGTCTCTTTAAAAATGTTATTGCACTTGTATTGTTAGATACATTATCAAGCGTAAAGGAAATGATTTTTTCAGAAATATCATACTCGCGAATAACAGACATAATCACATTAGCGATGACAGCACCGGTATGAGCATGTTCTAACAATTTAACACCAATAATCATCTTGTGAATAGCATAGTTGTGGTCTATGTAATATGACGTAACACATAAGTAGGAAAACCTCCATTTTGTTGTCTATATGTCGGATGTTAAAGCTATTCTAGATGTTAAGTCCGCAAAAGTTTGTATAATTTTGGCTTTGCCAGCTTGAAAAGCTGACATAACATCTCTTCTAAGAGTGTTTCTAGGCACTCTTCTAAATGCAGGGTTCAGTGCTAATTGGTTAAACCGTTCTAATGAGGGGCTATCCCAATAACTGAAAGTTAATTCTTGGCATAGAACTAGTCTAGACATCTCCTTTCGCATTGTATCAGAAGAATAAGAGAAAGTAGATAGAGAGCTAGATGTAGCTGTTAAGTTTAAAGTTGTCTGTCTAGCCTCTTTTTGTGAGCACCTGAGTGTCTTGTCAGATGTGTTATGTCATCTTTAGCTGCACCAACGAAATCTGCTCTACAGATTTTGCAAACCGCCCTAAGTCCTTTTTCAGGTAATGTTCCAAGGGTATAGTGATGGGCCCGCAAGCCCATCCCGCCTGCGGGTTTATACCCGCAGGCCAAAGGGGGCGGCCCAAGCCCAGGCCGCGCCCTCCTAAGCCCTTGCCGCACCCAATGGCCGCGCGCGCGAGGCTACCCCTTCCCCCTAACCCTAGTTTCTATTATATAAGGGGGGTAGCCGCCTTAGTTTACCTATGCTATAATTATTGTGATTTGTGTGATTCCATAGGTAGACGAGTGCGGACGTCCTCTTTGGCGTCTTGGAAGGAGAATACCCCTTTTGGTATTCAATTATCGTGTTCTATCTACTTTTTCTCAATAAAAATCGTGCATTTGTTAGTTCCTAACAATTTGGTATCAGAGCGTGACGATCCATGGCGGCCGCGACGAAATCAAAGGATAAGTTCGAGGCGTTAGAGGAAAAGCTCATGAGGGAAATTGAAGGTGTTAAAAAATCAGTGGAGACAGTGGTGGAATCCGTCGAGCACATGAAGGCGTGTGAAGCGAAAAAAGACGAGCAATTTGTGAAGATCCTCTCCCTCCTGACAACTAAATCCCACGACGAAGGAAACCCTAATCCGACACCAAAGGTGGCGCCTTTGAAGAAAGAGAAGGAAAAGGAGGAGACCCAAAATCAACCCTATTATGTGAAGGAATTGGACGAGGAAGACGATGGAGAGCCATGGAAGGTCGACTACCGCGAGGAGGTGCGGCGAAAGGCGGTGGAGAGCCAAAGAGAAGGCGGCGGCCCGAGCCGCGCATTTTGGGAGCCGCGCCCCCACGAAGAAGGGCGGCCGGCCCCCACGACAATTGGGGGGCGGCAGCCGCGGGAGAGAGGCGGGGGGAGCCCCTCCCGCCTTCCACGAGCCCCGGCAGGGACGGCCAGGCTCTGCAGGGGCCCGCAGGGGTCCGGCGAACCTGCCGGACCTCCGGCAGGGCCCGCCAGACCTCCCGGAGGCCCGACAGGGCCTGCAGGCCCTCCGGCATGGCCGGAGGGCCCCGACAGAGGCCCGACAGGGGCGAGACCCCCTGGCAGCAGCCGGTGGGGGAGATGCGCGGCCAGGGCCCGAGGGCGTTTTCGAGCCCCCAGGGTAGCGGAAAGCGGTAAAGGATGGTCGCGGACAGTTTTTGGGAGGGTTTTTCGACCCTTCGGGATGTCGGCCAGCAGCTGAGGGCCCATTCTACGGGGACAGACGCGGGAGAGATCATTATTATGGCGGCAGTGGTGGCTACGAGGCAGAGTTCGGCGATGATGCAGGTTGGGACGACTTTGCGGGCCAACGGGGAGATTGCCGAGGAGACTATGGGGGCCGCAGAGGAGGGCCACCTAGGCAGTACGAGATCCAGGATGAGAGGAGGCAGCATTACCGTCCGCCTCACCGAGTGGAGGGGAGGCCCGAGCAGGGGCACTATGGGGGAGAGTGCAAGGTGTGGAAGCTGACGTGCCGCTATTTTTTGGAGAGAATCCGCATGCCTAGTTGTTCACCACAGAGAGATACTTCGCGGCACACCACATGACTGAGGCTCAAAAGTTAGAGGCGATAGCCATTTGCATGGAGGGGAGAGCCTTGGGGTGGTTCCAGTGGAAGGAGAGGCGACAGCAGATCCATAGTTGGGAGGAGCTGAAGGACCTTGTTCTGGAGAAGTTTAGAGACCCCGTCTGGAGAACCTACACGAGCAGATGTATGCCCTCAGGCAGGAGGTACCGGTGCGGGATTACATCGAGAGATTTGAGACACTGACAGGACGAGTACATGGCGTGTCGGACGAGTCACTGGAGGGTACCTTCTTGAAGGGGCTGCGACCCAGCCTCTGCGCCGCAGTGAGACCCTACAAGCCCAAGGGGCTTTCGGAGGTCATAGAGATGACTCAGATGGTCGAGGATGCACAGACAGAGGATAGGCGGGTCAGGAGCGGCTACAGTAGCCAGATACCGAGAGGTGCCCCGTCTGGGGCTGGAGGAGCAGGGACCCCTACGGTGGCGGCCCAGACAAGCAGGGAACAGACGGGGGAGAAGGGGAGTGCACCATTGGCTGGGGGGCAGTTCAGGCGCATGACAGACGCTGAGATGAGGGAAAAGAGGCAGAGGGGTTTGTGCTTCAGGTGCGATGAGCGATTTTCACCAGGCCATCGGTGCGCGGGGCGCAAACTTCTGGTGATTCTGCTGGAGGACGATGACGACGAGGCTGATGTTGTGGAGGCCATATTTGTTGGGTCGTAGCTTCATAGTTCGCATGGATCAACGGAGCCTGAAGTACCTGTTAGAGCATCGGATGGTAGCGGAGAAGCATCAGAAGTGGTTTCAGAAGCTGATGGGTACAGGTTCGAGATTGAGCACCGCCCGAGATTGAAGAACAAGGCAGCTAATGCTTTATCCCGGCGGGAGGAGGCAGAGCTTGTGACACTTGCAGTGTCCATCCTGGAGGATTGGGGCCCACTACAGCAGGAGGTGGAGCAGGACCCGGAGTTGGCAGCTATACAAGAGGCCCTTCTACGGGGGTCGACTGAGTACCCGGGGTATTCTCTTCAGGATGGACGGCTACTTTACTGGGGGAGGCTTGTGATATCGAGGACATCTGCATTTATACCGGCCATACTCAGAGAGTTCCACGGCAGTGCTATTGGAGGACATTCTGGGGTCCTCAAGACCTACCAGCGGCTGGCGAGGGAGGTCTATTGGAAGGGACTGAAGAAGGAGGTGGCGAGGATGGTGGCAGAGTGTGACGTGTGCCAGCGTCACAAGTACCAGGCGATGTCCCCAGGAGGACTACTACAGCCGATGTCCTTACCAGACCGGGTTTGGGAGGACCTCTCAATGGACTTCATAGATGGATTGCCAAAGTCGGGTGGATACACCGTCATTTTTGTTGTGGTCGACCGCCTCAGCAAATATGCACATTTTGTCCTGCTTAGGCATCCTTACAGTGCAGTTTCTGTGGCAGAGGTTTTTGTGAGGGAGGCCATTCGTCTACATAGACCTCCAAAGTCCATAGTCTCGGATCGAGACAATGTTTTCCAGAGCAAATTTTGGCAGGAGCTTTTCAGGCTTCAAGGGACGGCATTGAAGCGGAGCACAGCCTATCACCCCCAGACTGACGGTCAGACGGAGGTGGTTAATAGGAGTGTGGAGACATATCTGTGATGCTTCATTTCAGAGAATCATATGGAGTGGGCGCGTCGCCTAGCCTAAGCGGAATACTGGTATAACACTTCATATCACACGGCGGCGCAGACTACACCTTTCGGGATTTTGTATGGCAGAGATCCCCGCACTTACTTCATTACGGGCATGAGACGCCTCCTGTGTCAGATGTGGAGCAGTACTTGGCAGAAAGGGACCGGATTCTGGAAGAGCTGAAGCTCCATTTGGCGAGGGCACAGCAGGTGATGAAGGCTCGGGCAGACCTACACCGTCGTGACATATATTTTGAGGTCGTGGATAGTGTGTATCTAAAGCTGAGGCCTTACATGCAGAGGTCGGTGGCCCATAGGAGGAATAAAAAGCTGGCACCGCGGTATTTTGGGCCTTTCGAGGTCGAGGCGAAAATAGGACCGGTGGCCTACAGATTGCGCTTACCCCAGGATCCACCATTCACCCAGTCTTCCATGTTTCACAGTTGTGCCAGGCCATTGGCGACCACAACTCGTCCCCTACATTACCAGCGGACCCTTACTGCTGATATGGAGGTAAGGAGGGAGCCCGAGGTACTGAAAGGGTTTAGGCGAGCGGCACAGGAGGGGGGCAGGTGTTGTTGCAGTGGAGGGAATTGCCAGAGCACGATAACACGTGGGAGGACATGAATGATATGGTGGCGCGCTTTCCAGACTTCCACCTTGAGGACAAGGTGGCTCTTTGGGGGGAGTATTGATGGGCCCGCAAGCCCATCCCGCCTGTGGGTTTATACCTGCAGGCCAAAGGGGTCGGCCCAAGCCCAGGCCGCCCCCTCCCAAGCCCTTGCCGCACCCAATGGCCGTGTGCGCGACTACCCCTTTCCTCTAACCCTAGTTTCTATTATATAAGGGGGTGTAGCCGCCTTAATTTACCTATGCTATGATTATTGTGATTTGCATGATTCCATAGGTAGACGAGTGCGGACGTCCTCTTTGACGTCTTGGGAGGAGAATACCCCTTTTTGGTATTCAATTATCGTGTTCTAGCTACTATTTTCTCAATAAAAATCGTGCCTTTGTTAGTTCCTAACATATAGTTTTCCCAAACCGCAGATTTTTGTTTACTGGTTTGGGTTGCTTGTGTAGAATTGGGGCCAGCAGTAGTAGCAGTATATGCAGGGGTTGAAGTGTGTGCAGAAGAAGAAACCACTGGTGTACCCACTATGGGGCTAGGGTGATTACTATTGTTCCAATCTTGTTCAATTGGTGACGTTTCCGGAAAGTCCGGTGATTTGATAGGGTTGTTCAGCATATTTTGATAATATCCTTATTCTTCTGTATTTAAATTAACGTTAACATGTCTACGTGAGTTGTTTGATCCTGACATTATGCTAATTTAACAATAAAAGGAACCTGATTGCAGATAGAGCAAAGATGCGGAGAGGTAGGGATGCGGAGAGGTAGCAGTCGGATATCGAGACTCAGGGAGGTAGCAAATGGAGCTTGAAAGTTGAGATGCAGAGAGGTAGCAGCCGGGTCTTGAGAGCACCGTGAGTTGAGAGTAAGAGCTTAGGATTTGAAAAGAATTTGAGAGTAGAGATGTTTAGAATTGTGAAGAAAATTATATGAATTGGTGGCGTATTTATAGGATTTTTAGGCCAAAAAGACCAAAATAACCCTCCAATATGACCGTTTTATGGCTGTTGGGGGTGTTTTTTGGTCTTTTGGCCAAAAATGACCAAAATACCCCTGTCGCATTTAACCATTTATAGCTGTTGGGGGGTTTTTGGTCATTTTTGGCCAAAAAACAACCCCAACAGCCATTTTTGGCCTTTTCCCCTGTTGTCGGCGCTAGCGCTCTACGGGAATTGGGCGGCCGGGCCGGGCCAGCCCACCGGGCTGGGGGAAAATAGCCCGGCCCGCATTTCGGTCCGGGTCAACGGCCCGATCAACGTTAACCGGGCCGGCGGGCTTCTGGGCCTCCGGGCCTTTTGGCCACCTTGACTACAGAGGCACTGCAAAGAAGAGCATAAAAATACACTCGGATCAGCATAAACATTTGATCTCAGCTTTGAGAATGGGTTCCAATTTAGATTGGTTAAGTTGTTGCTTATATATGAATTTCATTTTCTATAATCAACCATACAATGTTCCTCTTCTCTAGAAAAAAATATTCCTTTACAGCAATTCTGGGGGATTTTTTTCCTTGGTTGCATGTTTTTCCTTTGGTTGCATGGGATTTAAATTCAATTGTATGGACATCAAGACTTCTGCCAAAATAGCCACTTTCAGTTTAATGGCAAGTGCCGCTTCACCCATCGGTGCAATGACAAGGGTTCACACTCAACAGAGGGTAATTGCCTGAGGCAATGTTATAACTTGATGATTTGATCACTTCAATAGAGTATGCCCAAATATGTTTCATCAACATAGCAAGTTTTGTGAGGAAAGACCCAAATTATGATGATGCAGTCCTACCTGCCACACCTCTTAAAACATCTTTGAAACAAAAAGAAATAGCATGGGGAAATAACTTTTACAGAATCGACCAATTAGTGTTGCTTCTCCAAATGAATCTTATAGAACTGATGTTGGGGGAGTTAAGGAATAATCTAATCCAATTAGAGAAAAATTACTGGTGAGTAATAGCTACCATACATTTTAAGAAACATGGGGTTTTCAGGTGGTAGAAAAAAATAAGACAAAAGCATGACCTAAAAGTATGATCTCATAAAGCAACTAAGTGTGACACATAATTAGACAAACAAGCTGATAACGAAATTCAAACAAATGATAAGCGACTGGAACTAGATATCTGAACAAACCTTTTAATGGTTACTTCTATAAAATTCACTCTAAAGATGATAAGCACAAATATTAGTTAAATACCTGAGTAGGATCAACTTCTCCTTGAATAATATTCAATATAGATATATATTTTGCTTGACTTGCTTCTTTTGTGCGAGCATATGAAGAGACCATGATGTTCTTTGTCTGCAGAATACAAACAAGTAAACTAATAAATTTAGAGTGATTAAGCTGAAAAGATTCTTTTTGAATAAATACAAATAGACCTGCCTGCAGCAGTCTTCTCATTACATCCAACACAGTAGTCTTTCGTATCACGTTGACCTGCAAATAAAAAGATACCGAAATCAGAGATTAAATAATATAGATACATGGCAGATGTTGTCAAGATTATGTATGTCAAATGAAGAAAACATTTACAGAATTACTTGGATTGAGTCAAAAGCAGAACCAAAACATTTTCTAATACTCCTAAATTAATAGAAACATTTTCCCTAGAATTATGCCATTGTTATTCATCATATTGCACCAAAGATGGCAGCCGGTCAATAGTCTTCATGAACGAGGTATAAAGCTCGGATGGTATATGCTAGGAATGGTTCAGTGGGTGAAATCTAGTTTGTGGGTTAGTCTAGTTCGTCAGGTTGTCTTTTGCCCATGGATTCAACGACAGTTCGAAAGGTTGACCTATTCAGGAATTTCTGGATGTATGCTTATTTTCAACTCCCTGAAGCATTTAGTTGATTGCTACGCAGGTCATTACAGCGGGACTTCGGACTTCTTTGGTAAAAAGAACTTGAATAACTTCATTTTTCCTGAAGGATTCGTCATTTTCTATCAGGAACGCTATGTCATTTACAAACCCGGTGTATTTTGGATGCGAATGCCCCGTTAACCTAAAGTGATTTAGAGAAATTCTTCTTTCTCGATGGTGATCGGTCATGGTATACATAGCGTTGCATCTTTTTATGGTTGGTGAACAAGAGAAGGTAAGATCCAGACGGACCAAAGACAGGAATGGAAAAGCACTCACTCATTGAAGTTCAGCCATAAACAGTGGTTATTCTCTCCCTTACCTAAGACGTAGTCATCTTTTCATGCCCCAAAGGAAACGTAAAGCATCATTGAACCACATTCATCCTCCTACCTAAACAGTCACCATTTTCTTGTTTGTTCTTTGAATTATGCTAGTGGAGACTAATTCCTTCCGCTGAAGGGTATCAATGACGGAAACGTCATAGGGTCGCCTTTGGAAGCTAAAGTGAAAATTGTTGAGAACTTGTACTTAATGAAATACAAATACGAAAGATTAGGTTCCCCAAATAACTTATAGTTATTCCTCAAAAGGAGTTTGTTGTGTGGTCGTAACGTAATTTGTTAGTGAGAAAACCACAGGCCAGGACTCAAATTTGGTGAAGTGTTTATTCCAGAATGACGTCGAACGACATTGGGCGGACCCCGCTCCTAAACATAAGGGAGTGATATGTGGAAGTGGGGCCTATCATATAAAGAGGGTTGTATAAAGAGAACTCGGCCACCTATTTTCACTCGACGTTCTGGGCACCCGATTCGATCGACGAATTCAATGAGCTGATCTGCTTTGATCCAGGAGAAATCCCAAGATGTATCAGAATGATATAACTGATGATTGAGCTTTGCCATACCGAGCAGAATGTCCTCTTTCGTGAACGTAATGGTCATCGTCACTTTAGCTTCCCATGAGGCATGTCACTCAAACAAGCATTGAAGGGCTTTCTCTTTCAAAACAATGTGTTAAAGCCCACAGACCTCCACTAATGATCTTAACGCTTATCCTTTGCTTCGGATTCATCGCCCCCTTCAATTCATGGATGGAATAGTTCCCAACGAATAGTCCCCTATTCCAGTGCCCTCCTTTTATAACCAAAAGCATGCTCTATTTCATCACTACTTCCTCTCAAACTAACCTTAAGCAGTACTAGCATAGCCTCATGTTGAACTGAGACAACTGAACCACCTGTAGAGTGGGATCCCCCTACAAAGGGAAAATGATATTCCAGATTCTGGTTTTGTCAATTAGCCTCCCTGAAATACCATCGTCTGTCTCTGCTCCCTGAGCAATGAAATGAGACAGGAACAAGTGATGCAACACTACTTCGATTCACACGTGAAAGTTCTTCAAAATGCGTCCTCATGTGCACAGAGCCGGAACCTGCCATGTT
The DNA here is from genome assembly GCA_030789695.1 of Scilla litardierei. Lineage (NCBI taxonomy): Eukaryota > Viridiplantae > Streptophyta > Magnoliopsida > Asparagales > Asparagaceae > Scilla > Scilla litardierei. The sequence continues at coordinate 6,883,316 of CM061137.1, read as the reverse complement.
CGTTGGGCCAAGTGTTCGCCCATTTCAGAACCTTCGCCTTTAGAGAAAAAAGCCGTAAAAACGAAAGGTCATCGAACCATTTGCTGATCGACATGCTTAAGAGCACGTTATCTAGTCATATCTTTCCCTTTTCTCTTTTGAAGTATAGACGGTGATATGCGCATTTATTGTAGCTTGGCCCTGTTCACAAGTGTTCGAGGTAGTAGCTGAAAAGTAAAGCACTAGCTTGCACGTTCCACTCCCAAAGCCAGCTTACCCTAAATCTCGAGCTACATCCGAAGGAAAGTCCTCGAGCGCTCTCTGCCTCGAGTGCGGTCTTTTGATCCATCTCTAAACATTCATTCCTACCCCAGCCCCCTCTGGGGGCATAGTCACTTATTATCATTATTCAGAGTTTAATTTTTTGTAAGCCGGCACTTCTTTGAAAGCATGGTTCTTGCCTCCCTCTATGGAGCTCGTCCATTCGTTGGGTGATCCCTTACTCTCATGTTCGAGTGTTCGCTCGTCGTTTAGGCCAGGGAGTGACATTTCTGCTCAGTCGGATGTCCTGAACGGTCTTGGTACTATAACGTGAAGCTGTAAGACTACGGGACCCTTGGTACCTTGGATCCCATATTCGATCTAAACTCTTTGCTTTTTCCCAACAGCGTTCGCTGGATGGCATCCCTTCTACCTCTTGTGCACGACCACTATGTTTGCTTGGTCTTCACATAACGGTTCGCCATATCGACATTATCTTGCCATTGGCACGGAATGTCGATGGGCTTATCAATACAACCTCTGTAGTGCCTCATCAAGCACACAGAACAAGACTTCAAATAAAGACCTGTATTTACCTAATGACCTATACATCCAAGTCAACAATGATAATATACAAGCAGATACTAATAAGACAATATTCTAAAATGTTTATCTAACTCCAAATAGTTACATGAACAAGTTATGTCCATTCCCTAGCCAATATTGGGTAAGCCAAGGTGTTGTCAAGCATTCACGTATTAAGTCATTTTATATACGATGTTTCCGATCCCGATGACCCGCTAATGAATCAAGAGAAAGAAAACTTGACCTTACGAAGAACCATGAAAGGAAGTAGGTTATCAATCACCAAGCGTTGTTCTATAGACCATGGCAGGCAAAGACAGGAAAATTGTGATTAACATCTCTTTGCATATATTTTCAAAATATACATTTAGGTAGGTGTTTAATTTGCGCCCAACGAAGACAAATGGATGAGGGTGCTTCTCAACAAGAGTAGACAATAAGTAGCCTAAGTGGGTAGGATGATAAGTAGCCCAAGTGGGTAGGATGAGTCCTGCTTCTTTTGAGTTGATCGATGAGAAAAGGGACTCAGTGAGCATTTACTCATTTACAAAAAATTAACCTTCTTCCGCATTATTTCAATTGAGAGGAGGGTGGAGCGAGTTCTGGGCGCCAAAATGTTTTGCTGTGTTAAGGGTTAGCAACTACCTATGTGCTAGGGTGTCTCCTAACAATAGCCTACCGCCTTGGAAACCAATCACGAATTACATGACCAGTCAATGTCCTTTGAAATTGATTGTAAAATTAATGGTGTTTCAACGAAGGTTTGATATTTCAGTTTCAGTTTCAATATGACCCAATGGTTTACAGGATCGGTTTCAGCTATATCGGAAATATCAAGCGATATGTATCAAAAAAATCAGACTTAAGGTATTGGTTGCCTTCTCTCATTTGGTTTTCGGCTGTCGATGACTCGATTGAGCTTCATCTCCATCATCCTCCATCATCCAGAACATATTAACAATGGGTCATTTTTACGATAGTTAGATAAACCAATCTAGCTTTGGTTTTTCTCATGTAATCAGACTTTGATGTTTTATTCTCGAATTATGTCTAAACGTCCAACGTCACACATCTAGAAGAAACTTAAAGAGTTTCATTTGATCTCAATAGAAATGGTTCTGGTCTGTATCACCCGCACACAACTTATTATAAAAAGGTCAATATGAGTTGGCATTGACTGATTTTTCAAAATTTTAATTGAATTGTAAACTGATATTTTTCACCCATTATATGGAATAAGCCAGAATCTGGTTTTGGAGTTTCAAATCCCAAATCTCCCCTTATATTATCAGTTATTATTAGTCAGAGTTGTATCAAGCAGTTTTCAATGGATCCTATCACCACGCTTGAAATCTAATACGATACAATGGATAAGTCTCTGTATTGGCTGATTTTTAAAGCCATGGTTTCAACTTTCAACTGGGAACAAAAACAAGCCGTTGCCCTCTTTAAGATGTTGCTTTATATCCTTCCAAAAATATTTTGCTTTGAAGAAACAGCCCCTATTTTTTATTCTTCTTTTTATTTCTTTTGTGAATCAATTCAACAATAAATTTAAGAAACAGAACATTTCGCTAGCCGAGTCATATCCATAATCATATAGGACCAAGATCCAGTCAAATTTGGATTCTATTTCCAAGAGAGAATGAATTGATATATCTTATGATGAGGAAAATTGACCCCTTGATGCAAAAACAAGAGGAATGGTGTGATGCAAGATATTTCAATTGCCAAAATGGTTGCATGACTAAATCTTAGCAGATCTTTACGGAAAGGGTGGTTTAGTATTTTCTTAAACATCCAGATTCTAGAAATTGATATTTAGTTCCCGTAGGTTCCAAACTGGAAAATAATGGGTTTCCAAACAAAGTAGGATCTCTTTCTATTAAATGACAAAGGCTTTCTTTATAAGCATTATAGAGTTTTCTTCATGGGGATCCAATTTAGATTCGAGTTGAGTCTTTTTTTAGATTTAGTTTGAGTTTATTTTAGTCTTTTTTTCTAACTTTTAGTTTAGTATTTTATAGGAGTTTGAGTCTTTTAGTATTTCTTATTTTGTTATTGTTAATCCCACATCGGATGTGTTATAACATACGCCACAAACTTATTTTCTTTAAACTTATTTTATTTTTCAAGGGATAGAATTTGAGAAAATTGATGTAAACTTTTAAGTTTGCTAAATTAAATCTTTTGCATTGGAGTACAAGAGTGCTTAGTTGTCAGCATGTGAGGTCCGAAAAATCTTTAAATGCAAAGTGTGTGAGTCGGCGATCGTATGCACAAGACCCAAAATTTTATCAAATCCCTAAATTTTCTCCAAAATTCTCCAACCACAATCCACTTTCTCTTTCATCATACATCATATTTGATATCAGAACTAAAACCGGACCATATTATTTTTCTTCAATTTTTCATTTTCTATTTAGGTTTTAGACTAAAAAATTAAAAATAATCTGATCGAAATGAAAAAAGATATAAAATCGAAAAATAAAAAGAATAGAAAAAGGAGAGAGAAAATTAAATAAGAGATTTAACAATCAAAGAGAGAGAGGAGAGAGAAAAGAAAATCAAAAATAAAAAAGAGAGAAAAGAGAGAAAATAAAAGGAGAGAGAAGAAAAATATTTAGAATAGATGCAAAGCACTCGGTTCAGTTTTAAAAATTTTAAAAAATTTTTGCTAAAAATCATATTCTCAATTTCGGTAGATTTTTGAATATTTCCAATTGTTGTGGTAGCTTTTGTCAATTTCAGTGATTTTTGGAGAAATTTCAACCAATTTTTACACCCATTCTTTCATTTTGATTTATTTTAAAGCTGTTTCAAACCCGATCATCGATCCGTTTAAGCATCTGCAAGCCATTTCGAATCAGAATTAGCTTTGAGACTATCTTAGTTTTACGCAGTTAAGCTACTTTATCATAAATTTCTATGATGTTTCACAAGCATCATCCAGTTAGAGCAGAATACAAGTTTAGAGTCCCAATTTTCTATAGCTTTAATAGGTATAAAATGTATGAAGATTGATAGCATGGTATTGATAGATTTTTTTAAAATGTATGAAGATTGATAGCATCATATTGATAGATTTTTCACTTGATGTAACCTAACTCGGAAGAAAAAATACATTTATACTCGACTTAAACTCAATGAAGAGATCGACCTATGGTAGAAAGAATATGATGAAGAACATGAACAATGAGCATAAATGAAACTTAGGCCTTAACACCGGTATCTTCCTAAGCAACAATCACCTTTATTGCTATCAAATCCAAGGGCTGAATATAATCAAAGATTTGGTGAGATATTTGATAAAATGTTTTTACGAAATATAGATGAGTTTTCAGGGGTAGTGTGATAAACTTCCTAACCTGGAACAAAGATTGCAAACAGAGCCAACAATGAAAATAGATTTTGAGCATACGCCAGAGTCTCAGCGTATGTCACAGGTTGAGCATGAGTCAGAGTTTAAACCAAAGTTTGAACTAGAGCCCGAGTCTGCAACCATATTTATGATCGAGATTGAGAATGTGATCGAGTCCAAGCATGTGACTTAGCACAAGTTGGAGCCTAAGCTGCATAATGATTCTATGTCAGAGATTAGCTTAGAGGTTCCATTCGAACTCATTGAGCACATCGATTTCATCATCCATGATCCTTCTCAGCCAACCAACTAGCAAGTTCCATAAACTTTTATATCCTTAATGACTCAGGTATATCTTTAGAAGATATTCATCTACAAAACAACATATTGTTACACTTTAAAGTACACAGACGCGTGTTCTTTAATTACAAGACACTGTTAATTTCTATCCGCTTGTGCTCTTTTTATCAATATTCATTCATCAGGAGGTGGTGAATTTCTTAAAGCAGTGCGAGATCCAAAATTTTCTTAAATCCTTAAATTTTTCCTCTAAATTTCCCACCACAATACCCTTTCTCTTCTGTCCTGCATCATTTCTTTTCAAGTTCCAGGTACAACATCTCATTCATGCACTTTATACTTATAGCAAGGTACAAAATCTAGGCATCTTGCTATTCTGTGAGGTATCTGGGCAAAAAAACTAAGATCAAAAATCTCAGCCGATAACAATACAGATCGCATGTATAGTATCGGATTTCAAGCACGTTAATACAATCCATCCAAAACTAACCGATATTACAACGTCTAACTAATAATAGTTAACATAAGAGGAAATTCACGGTCTGAATTACCAAATTTTATAATTTGATATAATTTCATATAATGGTAAAAAATCATCAAATAGTTAAAAACAAGTTTCAAAATATTGGCACGTTGATCAAATTAATAAAAAAAGGAGAAGATAAGGCCCTAAACAATAATGATTATCTATGAGTAAATGAAGCAATATTGAAAATGAAGATCTACCGGTAACTAATAGTAGTCTTCTGCTAATCAAACCAATAAAAAAGTTCCATACTTCCCATATGTATCGCCCGACTGTGATAACTGATATCAATACTTCAACCCGCCAACCGAAACCAAGACCAAAATCAAGAAAAACATTGACTGTGTGATGTGTGGATTGCTCAATAGCAAAAGATCTAATTTTATTTTGTGTGAGACCTTTTTGGACAGCCACATATCACTTAGTTTCGGCCGCATTGCACTTATGATTTTGGATGTATTCATTAATTTAAGGCATTGAAAATTCTAAAAGTATAAAAAGACAGTTAGCAAAGTTTTTGGCATATTTTCACAATTAGTTGTGTATAATTTAAGTCTCAATGCAATCTTATACAAGATAATAGTTGAGCAGTAATACTTTCAACAAGTATTTGATACCTGAATTAATAATTTAAATACGATATTCAAGTAAGGAGGCTAAACTTCTTTGTGTATTCATTTTTAAGTAGCTTCTTAGTAAACGCAGAGCCAAAAAATAGGTGGCAAATTTGTCGATTACTTAAGATCAAATGTTTAGATTTACTAATTTACTTTTTTAAAATCTATTTTGACTTTTTAAATTTTGTATTTTATTGACTTTAATTAGTTGTTTATTAATTTATACTGTTCATCCGCATTCCCATTACAAATATTCATTATGTAAAGGTTTATTGCATATACCCATGGGTTGGCGTGGAGTGAATGTCCAAAGTAGATCCAGGTTGGTACAATAACTAGACCACTTATTATATGATTTATTATATTGGATGAAACCAAATAAAATAAAGAGAATACAAACAACCATTCTACTCTTATTACTATATTTCTGTAATTGATTAGATTTCTGTTGTGAATTTAGAAGGCGTACTATACTCATGTATCATTAAGGGCGACTAGCCACGTTCGTATTACTGCCAAAGAATGGATCGGCAATACCTTAAGGATCCACCCCAATAGTTTTCAACTTCGTTGGCTGGAGTTGTAAGCTTTGAAAATTTTTGTTGTTAATGAAGATTTTACATTTTCAAGTGTTATATGCACTATATAAGAGTTTCTTTAAACATGTGTACGTTGATTACCTTTTTATGTTTCCCCAATATAACGCCGTCAAATTAAGTTTGATACTTAAAACTCAGATGTCATGTGTTATTTGTTATTTAACCAATATCGATGGCTATATAGAACTGACACTTCTAATGTGAATCTGTATTGTGTCGGAAGTGTGTCCGATACACGTGTCAGGCACACACATCCGATGTATTTTAAGAATTTTCCCAGTCTTAGTGTATCATATATGTGTAGGCTAGCTGTATCTGGGAAACACTGGTTTGTGGTATCAGCCGGATTTAGTTGGATCAGATTGCCAGACGTCAAATACTATACAGTAAGATTGGCATGCATTGGTATTGAACGAGAATTCAAACCGTGGTCTGTAAGATATAAAATTATAAGACCAATGGACAAAATACATGGTTTGGAATAAAAGATCCCACATAATGATCCACAATTTAAAGATATTACCCAGAATTTTGTAATAAAATCTTAGACAAATAAAGAGTAAAGATCAGTTTAATTGTTTACCAAAACACACTCTAAACTTGGATCAGACTGACTTAAATGCTCTGAAGATCTAGAATTCATGGAGGAAAAGGGGGCTTCCTACATATAGGACATGCAGGCATCTGATGTACATATGATTCCTTGCAATGGATGCTAAAAGCATCACATGCAAAGCAAATAAATCGGGTGAAATCATCCAGTTTAATATCTGTACAAGCATAATCCATAAATAAGAACAGAAGGAAGTTGAATCTGAGCAACATGTCACCTGGCGCTCCACAGTTAGTGGCGTATATCCTGTCATCAGAAAATGGCATCTTGGGGTAGGAATTAGCGAAGCAAGGAGTCCAACCAAATCATTATTCATGTATCCTGGATATCGCAGAGTGGTTGTGCTTGCAGACATAACCGTTGAGACCAATGAATTTGTTTGTGCAAATGTAGGATTGGTAAGATGGAGACGTTCTACGGCAATCCTGTTCAGTGCCGTATTGTCAAGAACCACAACACAATCAGCATTCAGTGTCAAGCGCTTTAGAGTCAATAGTGAATTGTAAGGCTGGACAACCACATCACTAGTTTCCATTTGGTTGGGAAACACACTATATGTCTGAACTAACTTTTTGCTGTAACGGTCATTAAGAGTCTCCAATATATAAGATCCCATTCCTGCATAAAACCAAAGGATAGCAGAAAGAATCAATCAAAATATAAATAAATGGTTTCAGGAAGACTTAAATAATGAAATTAATACATTGGTCACATCAATAGTACAGAGCCAGTGATGACGATGCAAGTTGCAAAAACATGGCCAATAATCTCTATGAGCCTTGATAAAGGTAATATGAAATTAGAATGCATAGAAAAGAACATAGGAACTTGGAAATCAATAAAACAATTATTTAAACATTACTAACTTTTGTCGGTCCTCCTTTTTTGAGGCCACACATATTACACTCGTATGTTCACTAAAGCTACAATAGGCCATCAGCTATGAGAATCAAGTGGCTCATAATTCCATCTCCACTCACTAACAGGGTAATCATCATATCAAAGTTACTTCTTTCCTTCCAGTTTTTTATAGCAATACATATCCTGCAATTCTTTTTGTTTCCGTGGACAAGCAAAAACAATAAGCCCGTAAGCCCTTTTCATACAGTAATCAGACAATGAGACAGCACATTCTTCCATAAATCTCAGACAAGGTTAGACAGGCAATCTTGAAGACAGAATCCACTGACATGCATGTCTTCCGACAACAACAACGGGAAAAAAATGACAATGGAACTAGACCAAAGCTTATCAAGTTGGATCCACATACAAGAATTGGTCATCATACCCCCAAACACAAATCTTAATCATTAAACGGAAATTCTATGGACATTGTTTTTTTGTTTCCAGAATTTTTGTTGTTGTAATTAACTATAAATTTCAAGTTCGAGATTACCAAAATCTCTGAGCAGTATTCAAAAACAAGATTATTAGACAAATATGTGGATTTCAAGGTTCTAAATGGCAGATGACAGCTACATGGCAGCCACGGGGATCAAATATACTGTATAGTGGATGTTAAGACATTAATGGGATGTCTGGCTGTTCAGAAGTATGAGTGGAAGTGACTCATTTATAAGAAGAGAATTGTCTACAACATGAACCCAATGCATTTGATACTTACATGCTTCCATCCCCAATCACCATGTCTAATGCCCAAAGTGGCAGTTCCATAAAATTGCAAAATATCCTATATTGTACCCAAGTGGAACCATGTTAACACTTTCATTAGACTTCGCAAACACCATGTCTTCTTAATGTACATATTGGATTAAAGTAACCTGAGTTTAACACTTTCACCTCCACTTTCATATTGCCAAACAGCCCCCACCCCCCTGTGTGTGTACACGAGCACGCACGTGTGCCCATGTAAAATCGAACATAAAGCCAACATGTAAACATATTAAACCCCGTCTGGAATGTGGAATGAGAAAATAATAAGTGGGTATTCGCTTTTTCATTCTTCGTTAATTGCCAAACTCTTTAATGTTCATTTGGCATAAATTTACAAACCGTATCCTGATGCGGACTAGGGTTTATAAGATAAAATTGGGGGAATTTTATTGATTAGAAATAGAGAAAACAAGGATAATGGCCAGTTTTGAGAGAGTTGGCCTCTCTCCTAGTTTTTGCTAAGGGAAAAGCCTAAAACTCTCTTCTAGATCTCAACGAAGAATTCTAGGAAATGTCAAAATGACAGCTAACAATTGCATGCCTAACCCTAGCACAAGCCAACACTTATATAGTGTTAGTCGTAGTATGTACAGCAATTACACCATAACTTATTGTGCAGAAAGTAATTCCCTCCAAAAGTCGGTGCGCATAGAAAAATCAATCCTTCAGCCTCCTACGCATCCTCTCGTATGTTATGGTAGTATCATTACTCTCCCGGAGTTTCACCTTGTCCTCAAGGTGGAAGTCTGAAAACTGCTGCGATATCTGATCAAATGGCTCCCAAGTCGCCTCGCACTCTGGCAGTTCCGTCCAACGGATCAACACATCCTTCGCCCTCGTAGCTTTCGACGGTACGCCTGTAACCTCCTCGGACTCTAGCAAGACCTCCATGTCATCTGTCAGGGTCGGTGAAAGTGTAGCTGACGCCGTATAATCACCAATCGTCCGCCGTAACTGTAAGACATGGAAAACAGGATGAATGCAGGAAGATGGGGGCAGCCTCAGTCTGTAGGCCACCTTGCCCACTCTGGCCTCAATCTCGTAAGGCACATATTACCTCGCCGCCAACTTCTCGTTTCGTCGATGAGCCATCGAGCGCTGTGTGTATAGTCGGAGCTTCAAATACACCCGCTCCCCTGCTGCAAACTCCACACCCCTGCGATCTGTATCTGTCTTCCCCTTCATGATCTGTTGAGCTCGCAATAAATGGCGCTTCAACTCCTCCAGAACCCGGTCACGCTCTTCTAACTGCTGCTCTAGTCCCGACACCGGGGTAGAACTTCTGCTGTAGTGCACCAACTGGGGCGGGTCTCTGACATATACAATCTGGAAGGGTGTCATCTTCGCTGCCGAGTGGTACGAGGTGTTGTACCAATACTCCGCCCATATCAGCAAACCAGCCCACTTCTTGGGCGTCTCCGAAGCGAAACAGCAAAGGTATGTCTCCACACTCTGATTGACCACCTCGATCTGTCCGTTCGTCTGCAGGTGGTATGTTGTGCTCTTCCTCAGTGTTGTACCCTGCATCCAGAAGGCGCTCAAGAACATCTCCCTCCAGAAGGCACACAAGAACACCTTATCTTTGTCAGATACGATGGAACGGGGATAGCCGTGCAGTCATACTACCTCCCTCAAGAACACGACTGCCACTGATGCTTCTGTGAACGGATGGCGAAGTAGAATGAAGTGGCAATACTTGCTGAGGCGATCAACCACAACAAATATGATAGTGTATCCCTCTGACCGTGGTAACCCCTCCACAAAGTCCATCAAAATGTCCTCACATACTCTCTCAGACAAGTCTAAGGGCTGTAGAAGTCATACCGGTGATGTCGCCTGATACTTATGACGCTGGCTCACGTCGCACTCTGAAACTAACCGCGCGACATCCTTCCCCATACCAGGCCAGTAGAGCTCCCTCGCCATCTGCTGGTATGTCTGATAACCCCTTGAATGTCATCCCACTGCACTACTGTGCAACTCCTGAAAAAGAATGGGAATGTGTACAGACGTAAGGGGAATCACCGACCTCCCTCTGTATAGAAGCATCCGACCCTCCATCGAATAACACGGGAAGTCCTTTGATCCCTGAGTAATAGCCTCCCTGATCTGTCGCAACACCTCATCCGCCTCAATCTCTGCCAACAACTGCTCACTCCCAAGAATCACTGAAATTGACAGGGCTACCACCTGCACCCCCTCATCCCGACGTGAAAGTGCATACGTCGCCTTGTTGTCCAGACCGGGCTTATAATAGATCTCAAACTTGTACCCGCTCAGCTTGAACAACCATCTCTGGTACTCCGCGATCACCATGCGCTGCTCTAGGAGGTACTTCAGACTCCTCTGATCAGTCAGCACTACAAGCTCCCTGCCCAAAAGGTAATGCCTCCACTTCTGCACCGACCGCACTATGACCATCAACTCCCTCTCGTAGACAGGCTTCAGCCTAGCCCTGGCAGACAACACCTGGCTGAAGTAAGCGATCGGCCTCTGCTCCTGCATCAGCACGGCCCCCAATCCAAATTCCGATGCATCTGACTCCACAACGAACTGCTTCCCGAAATCAAGTAGTGCTAACACAGGTATCGTCGTCATAGCCTGCTTGAGGGACTGGAATGCCCTCGTAGCCTCTCCCCAGTGGAAATTGTCCTTCAGCAGTTCGATAAGGGGCCACGCCATGGTTTCACAAACCTTCGGTAGTAAACTGTGAGCCTAAGTAACCCCCCTCAAAGCTCGTAGCGTTCTCGGCTGAGACCAATCCAACATAGCAGCAATTTTCGATCGATCTGATGCTACTCCCTCCACAGAGACAATGTGTCCCAAGTACTCCACATGCGCCTGCCCGAACAGGCACTTCTTCCGGTTGGCTTGTAATTGATGGTTCTGCAACTCCCGCATGACTATCTCCAGGTGACCCAAATGATCCTATAGAGAGTCGATGTAAACTAGAATATCATCAAAGAAAAACAGGACGAACCTCCACAGATATCGCCTGAAAACACTATTCATCAATGACTGGAAAGTAGCGGGAGCGTTCGTTAGCCCGAACGGTATGACAAGGAACTCGTAGTGGCCTTCGTGAGTCCTGAAGGCCGTCTTCTGCACATCCTCTGTCTTCATGCGAATCTGGTGGTACCCTAACTTCAAATCGATCTTGGAGAACACCGCGCCATGCAACTCATTACAGCTCATCGATCACTAGAATATGAAACTTGTCTGGCAGTTTCCTTATTTAAAGCTTGGTAATCGACGCAGAATCTCCAACTGCCGTCCTTTTTCTTCACCAACAATACTGGACAAGAAAAGAGCTCGCACTAGGCCATATAATCCCCGCCTGCAACATCTTCTGTACCAGTCGCTCGATCTCATCCTTCTGCACCTGGGTGTATCGATAAGGGCACACACTAATGGGAGACACCCCCTCCTTAAGCACAATAGCATGCTCATGATCTCTTGGCGGCGGAAGGCCGCTAGGTGGCTGAAACACCCCCTCGAACCTCTGCAGCAGCTGCTCCACCTCCAGTGGCACCTCCGTCGTGCCCTCTGTGTCCTCGGTTACCAACCCCTGCAGCTCTATCAAGAATCCACCCCCTCCATCTGTAGTGTCGTCGTCATGGTCTTATAAGACATTGACGAACAGTATAAGCTTGGGTCCCCCATTAACACTACCTTCCTCCCCTCAACCTGGAACTCCATTCGCAATATCTTCCAGTAGAATTTTGTCCCCCTAGAGACTGCAGCCACTGCATCAGAAGAACCAGGTCGACGTTGTCTAAAGTCAAAGGCAAAAAGTCACGTGTGATCAACACCTCCTGTATGGACACCGTCAAGTCTCGACAAATGCATCTACTCTGCTCAAACTTGTTGGCCCACATCGTCTCCGAAACCCTCTGTCTCGGTGAGCTAGATCCCCTTCCCCTCAATTACCCTAGGAGATACGAAGTTGTAAGTGGCCACACTGTCTATCAGGATCACCACATCCATGTCACGAACTCTACCGGCCAGCTTCATAGTATGGACCCGTGTAAGGCCAGCTATGGAACTGAGTGAAACCTCTGCCGCATCCAAGAGCAGGGTTTCGCTGTCCTCGGCGTATTCCGGGACCCGCGCCCCCCGCGCGCTCTCCCGGTCACCCCACCACCCATGTGGTCGGCAGGGGGTTCTTCCTGAGCAGCGCGGTCCGCCAGAGGCCTGTGGAGGCCCTGGCGGGCCTGCCTACCCTCGGCGGCCCCCAGGCAGGGTCTTCCGCCCTCGGCGACCCCCAGGCAGGGTCGCCCTCTTTCGACGGCCCCCAGGTGGGGTCGCCCTCCATTGGCAAACTCCCTCCGGGGTCGCCTGCCATCGGCAGCCCCCGGGCGGTCTGCCAGGGGGTCGCCAACCCCCTAGCGGGCCGATAGGGCTGCCGCGCGCACTCGCCGCCTTCGACGCCTCTCTTGTTCCTCCTCGGAGCTTTCTCCTAGGGTTTCGGAGAGATCCACCCGCCAATCCTCCTCCTCAGAATTCAAATCTGCTTCTTCCAATATCACCCCCTCATGATTGGGGATCATTATCGTCTTTCCTCTTGTTGCGCGGATATCTTTTGTTCTCAGATCTGATTGGTAATTCAGATCTGAGGTTCCTCCTTTCGAGTTTGAAATTTGGGGCGTAACTTGCGCCACCGATTGCTTGATCATCTCCTTCATTTGGTTCATGCCATCGTCGATCTTCTTCTCTACAAAGGCATTCATCTCCTCCGTCTCCTTCTTCCTCTCGACGATCTCTGCATCTAGCCTTTCTTCCAAAGTCTTTACAGTAGATGACCTCGTTGACGCCATTGGATCGATGCACTGATACCAATTTAATGCGGACTATGGTTTATAAGATGAAATTGGGGGGATTTTATTGATTGGAAATAGAGAAAACAAGAATAATGGGCAGTTTTGGGAGAATTGGCCCCTCTCCTAGTTTTTGCTAAGGGAAAAGCCTAAAACTCTCTTCTAGATCTCAATGGAGAATTCTAGAAAATGTCAAAATGACGGCTAACAATTGCATGCCCTAACCCTAGCACTAGCCAACACTTATATAGTGTTAGTCGTAGTGTGTACAGCAATTACACCATAACGTATTGTGCATAAAGTAATTCCCTCCAAAAGTCGGTCCGCATAGAAAAATCACTCATTCGGCCTTATACGCCTCCTCTCGTATGTGATGGTCGTATCATATCCCCAAAACACTCTTATGCCTAATTTATTTGGCATAAGCAATTCCCATTGAAACCAGGAATAGGCTTAAACCCTGTTTATCTCTTCGTATTAACACAATTCCTTTAATATGCAAAGAAACATAACCAATTACCATTAGGTATACAATGTCATCATGACATTTTATGCCGACTTAATATCAAGCCTCAAGGCATAAAGTATTATCCCAAAAAACCAGGATTAAAACATTATTCAATATTTCAAATGGGGCATAAGGGAATGCATATCATATAACCAAATAAAACATAGGTGCAAATGCAATATAACTTATTGTAGTAAACATGGTTACAAACGAGGTAAAAACAAATGATCGTCATATTATTATGATTCAAGTGATACAATACAGAACATGTCAGGCAAAATATAATGTTTGATCAACAAGCCCAACAAGTCAGGAATTTTGAAATCATACAAGCAATATCTACCTTCGTGTTGTGGCATCGAATACTCAAATGACAAGTCGGACACATTTAAACAATGCAGACTGTGGATGATTACTTCAAAATACTAATGTGAACATTCTACCTCGGAGTTTGTTAGGTACCACATCACAAGAACTTTTTGCCTTAAAAATAAAAATAAAAATTAAAGGTTGAGAGTTTGTGCCAAAGTATAAATAAACAATTTTTCAGAAATACTAGTGTAGTGGTACCTAAAAATAAAATATTTCAAACCAGAATCAGACATGTTAAAAGATCATGTGTTATAAAAAAAGGTCTCACATCGAATATACAAGAAAAGTGACCATTCACATCGAATATACAAGAAAAGTGACCATTCACATCGAATATACAAGAAAAGTGAAGGACGTGTATTGAAAGTGAGGCTTCCACCTACTAGATTAAGCTTTTGGATTAATGTGCTCTTGCTAGTTTGACTTGTCGTGGGACCCAAAATTAGTTTCAACGTGATATCAAAGCCACCATGTAATTTCGTCATTTGGAAAAATTTGGTTGCTGTCACCCACTATAAGAGTAGCTGCAGCACCGCTACATTAATCCTAAGGGAGGATCAGAGTGTGTTAAGAAAATTAGATTCTAGGGAAGAATCCAGGCATTCTTGGGGAGTATCCTATTGTCATAAGAGATTCCCAGGGAGTATCTGATTCTCTTAAGGTCCTGCTACTGCTACTGTGATCACATAAGAGAATTGACTGGATTCCTTATAAGAATCCAACTGTGTAAAAAATTAGATTCCAGAGAAAAATCTAATGATTCCAAGGGTGACTCGATTGTCGTAAGAATGTTTTTAGTTTTTACTTTACAAACTTAATGTGAACTAACCTTGCATTTGAAGGAGATGTTAAGAGATCATGTTCTCACATTTGAAATATAACAATAAGTGAATGATATATATTGAAAGTTAAGCATCTACCTAATCGCTTAAGTTGTTAGGCTAAAGTGTCTCGACTTATACCATGTCCTTGCCGGTTTGACTAATCGTGGTATCCCCAAACTAGTTACAACAAGATCTAACAAAAAACAATCACATAAAATTAAAAATTGCAGAAATAACTTAGGGTATGTGGGAAAAAGTTGAATCACTCATTGGAACATGAGGTATAACATCTAAACCATGCTTCCAACATGATGTCCTTAAAGATTTCAAGAGTAAAGACAGCAGTTTGAGGAAAGTTATTAGGCTATGCCCACAAACTGGTCAATATAAAACAAGTATGAGAGAAAAACTAAGATACAAGCAGACAAAAGTAAAGCAAATCTGTGGTTGGCATGATAAAACCTATGCATTATTAGTTCAAGATGAGTGATGATCCCACACCAAGACTCCAAGTATTAGGCATTAAGACTGGCCTAAACCTCTCTGTTACAAGAAATTGGGTCAGTTGAATAAAAATACTCGCTATAGGAGGTAAGGAATGAAGTAGAATTCTGGCATTCTGGTTTCAGGGTTTGCATTACACATGCACACGAGAATGTGCACAAACTGATTAAAATCATAAATGAGCTAAAGGAAAGATAAGATGTAAGGTGACAAATTTTTATAAAAAAATCTGCAATTGGCATGTTAAAACATACGTTAACTTATTTAGTACAAGATGAGTAATGATCCCAGACCAGGACTCTAAGAATTAGGCATTAAGATTGAGCGAAACCACTGCATAATAAGAAACTAGGTCAGTTGAATAGATACACTAGCAATAGAAGGAAATGATTCAACTAGAATTCTCGATTCTGGAATTCTGGTGTAAAGATTTGCATTACACACACTTGTGTGAATGCACGCGCGCGCACGTGTATGAGCATGGTTGCATTTATGCAAATCTCATTTCTATCAACAAGTACAACTTGTAATTATTAAATAATGCAAATGAATATATGCAAAAGTCTAGTATGGATATTTGTCCTATGCATATTACATAAGTTGAACCTGATTGGGTTTTGATCCCGACACCATTTGTGTAGATATACATATATGGAAGTCCGATCCACAACACATTTACTTCCCTTTAGCCTCCATTAGTGCCCCTTCTGTTGGTTTTTCAACCCCAAACACGACCACATAATGCAAGTGAAGGAGCCCCCTCTGTGTTTTAATCTTTTTGGGTTGCTATAGGTACTACCACACCCATTCCGATTTGATCTTGATGTAATCTTGGTCATATGAACCTCGCTTAAATTGATCATGGCTTGGAACCTAGAATTATTGCACTAACACGAGATTTTAATACACAGAAATGGTTTTGGGCTTTGAAACCCAAAAGGGAGAAAACACAAAAGTATCTTTTAGTTATCTTTTTCATTTAGCATCTCCCAGCTACCCCTTTCGCCGGTCTCTAGGGCCTTAAAACCAAGAAGCAGCAGGAGCGAAGTAGCCTCCCTCGCTCTACTCTTGAATTATTATAAGTTCTAACAAGAGTTCTTAGAAAACTAATTGTTATTTTATTTTCAAACTTGAAGTACTAAGAGATCGAATTAACCATGTTACACAATTTTGCCACCTAAGTTTAAAGTTCTTTATTTTTCTTTGTCGTGTTAATAGGCTAAGTTTGAGGGAATTACCTTTTGGGGCTTGTTTTGGATCAGTTCTTGCTGGACCAGTATGAAATGGACAAAGCTGATACTCTACATTCACATTGATTTGGAGCTCAGGATAAAAATTGACAATGAAGGGACATCAACGTTAATGCATCCATATCACATTTTAGGTTAAATACACATTTTTAGAACTAAAGTTCACAAAGTTTCACATGGAATTATCATATTAATACAACATAATAGAATGAAAATTGATGTAGAACAAGAAAGATTTAGGATTTTAAGGGAAAATTTGGGGGTGAACAATGAAATTAGGGATCCAAGGTTTCTCGCCAATGAGTCTGAGTCTTCTCACCACGGGATTAGACCTTTCTCGGGTTTGGGGTTTAATTTCTCAAGATTTTCATTGGTATATTCATTGATTTCAAAGAGACAAATCTAGATGTTTTTTATAGGCTTACAATTCAATACTCCTTTTCCCAAACGATGTGGGACTAAAACTTTAATTAGACTCCAAAATAAACTTCAAATAAATAAAAGACTCAAATTTTATACCTATATAAAACCCAAAAAACAAAAATAAAAATAAGTTGGACTCCAATTGGATTCGTATCATTTTCCTAGCTTGAGAACTTCACACCACATGATGAATGACGACAAAAGTAACACAGCTGGGCCGAAATCAACAGTCCCTTGCAGTTAGAAAAGATGTGTCTATAAACTTTGAAATGTAGTAAGATGTGGTTCTGTATGTAAACGTTTTTCAAAAATCTTTTCCAATTCATCAAAGATAGAAAAATTTGTAAAACATGTTTGTTGATAAGGTGAGGTAGATCTATGATAACAAATTCAATATACTCAATCAAATCCAGTGGCACTTCTGGCATACATTCAACAGATGGCTCTAGATAATGCTTTGGCTCATAATGCGGTATTGAATCGAGTTGTCTTTGGCTCGGGCTCTTGCTATAACTCCAATACTGGCTCGGGCTCCAACTCAGACTCAACTTCAAAATGTGTCTCAATCTCTTAGTCGGTGTCTATCTTCAGCTCATGTTCAGACTCATACTCTGCCTTAGATGTTGGATCAATCTCTATCATGGGCTCTGGCTTGAGTTTACTCTTTTGCTTCCTCTCACTCATTATTCGATCCCTTGCACACAAAAATTTGTTGCTCTTATGTATATCGTCATCCGATCGTATCTCTACTTTCAGACTTGGTACGTCTGGAGAATACTCCAATGCTGGGAAAATACCGACATCAAAGAGCGGATTTGAATATGGACCATCAACGATAATGAACTTGAAGATTCAGACACAAAGATAGCGCTTCTCCTCCCAACTTCATATATGCATATGTATATTTCACTTCATTTGATAAATCAAAACGGGAGAAGAAATATTCTAGATGTTACACATTCATCATATCAATATTTATCATTGAAGCTATAAAAGATTAGTATTTGTCACCACATATCAAGCTCAAAATTTATTGGGGGAGAATAGAACATGTAACAATCATCGTAGTATCCCATAATTTAGAGAAAATTTTTCTGTACATAGGGTACCTATGCGTACTTAGTTGAGTTAGCTATCCACTGGCGTGAACGGTAATGAATTTGAACTTCAAACGGATTCGAAATCTTCAAAACAAATGGAACTACGCAAAAATTCTAAAAAAATCGGCTCAAAATCTCAAAAAAAATAGAATGGATCACTATTTGGAGCCGCGGCTTGGGCCGACCGTCAACCGATTCAACGGGCCTCGACTAAGCCGGCTTTGGGACGGCTCACGCGAAGCCGTTAAACAATACAGGTGCGATGGCGGCTTGACTCGGCTCGACTGAGCCGACACTGTAGCACGTCGGTGCTAATCGTGTCGACATCGATTATACGACAAAACAACGACAAATCACAACCGATCTTCTTGTTATGGCTTTGCTTTAAGAAGAGGAATATTTTGGTGGGGTTGAGGACCCGAGTCAACACCGACAGCGGCACCAACGAACGTTAAGATTTGATGCGACGGCAGATCTAGGGTTTTATGTCAACTATGCTAAAGCTGTGGGGTGTTGGAAAGGTCGTCGATGATGTGGAAAGCTTCGCGTGAAGGAGTCGACGGGCGTCGGGGAGGAGTTGGATGGCGGCGGCTTGTGCATCAATGCAAAATCCATGGACAGGAAGCGGGGCATGAATCTACGGTGGAAGACTCGGGCGGCTCGTGCGATGATGGCGAAAGGGATTCGGTGACGACGTTGGTTGTCGCTGCTAGATGTTTGGGGGGGCAGCGGAAGGCAGCATGTAAGGTTTTAATAAATTGTTTTTTGGATCTGAAATCAGGAAGAGAAAACGGGATCTTTCGGATACCAAATTTGATGCAGGAGGAGATGGATTTGAGATTTTAATGGAGAATTTGGGGAAAATTGATAAATTAGGGTTTCTTAGCTTCTTACCAAGGACTCTGAGGCTTTCTCACTGCAGGATTAGACCTTTCTCATGTTTGGGGTTTAATTTCTCAAGATTTTCATTGTTCTATTCATTGATTTCACAAAAACAAATCTAGATACCTTTTATATGCTTACAATTCAATAATCGTATTCCCAAACAATGTGGGACAAAAACTATAATTGGAATCCAAATAAACTTTAAATATATAAACGACTCAATCAATATACCTATATCAAACCCAAAAAATAAAAATAAAAAGAGGTTGGACTCCAATTAGATCCCTTATCAAAAATACATATCAGATCCTACGATTCAGCACATACAAGGCAAAGGTGAGAAATATGTAATTATTCACATATTTAACGGGCAAGAATATTGTTGAACCTTGGTTCAGTTTTCACCCAATGTTAGGCACTACAATGCTATACAACTAATTGATCCCTAACCACGAACTGTATAACTGTTGCAACAATGGAAAGGAAACAAGGCACACACAACCCCCTCCCCCCCCCCCCCCCCCCCCCCCAAAACAAAAAAGCCAACGAACAGTTTGTGTTCCCTATATTGACCACTTGCATATGTAATCCCAAGTTGCCAACAGACATGTCTTGGTTTACAAGGTGCAATTTATTGGCAATTGCATGTGACAAATATGATAAGAAAACTGAATAATCTCGCTGGGTGGACAACATCAGTAGATACACTGCAATTATAATAAAGACAAACAAAGCCTTACACAAAAAGATCCAGAAATAAAAAAGGAAAAAAAGGAAAAGAAGACAAGAAGAACAAAGACAGAATGAAGAAGGGAAGTAGTCAAGAAAAATAAACAAAGAACCTGATCCTGTTCCTCCAGCAATTGAATGACACAAGACAAATCCCTCGAGGCTGTCACTACCATCTGCCTCTCTATCTACCATGTCCATGATGTCATCTACCACTTGTTCTCCCTGCGTAAAAAATCAACATTAATCAAGAAATATGTAGGCCAGACATCTTGCTCTGAGATGTAATTTGAAGAGAAAGAAAAAACGATGACAAGTTGGGGTTTCTTTCAAAACCCATCAAGAATGAAACATTCTGCAAAAGCAAAGGTAAACCGAACAAAGTTGTCTTCAGAAAATAGAACAGAAAAATTTTCCAATCCATGTATATCACATAGAAATGAAAACCTATGGATAGCATGTAAGAAGTGTAGATACATAATCCCAGAGATAACAATATGGATGATGGATATTTGATCATGTTCAGTTACTAATATCATCAAGTTTGGTCATGCTAAGCAATTTCGTGGATAATGTGGACAGTCTATAATGCATTTCAGTAGATTAGCAACTGCAAGTTGCCTTCAATTCAATAAACAAGTATCCATAACAAAATAAGACATAGCATAGCATCAGAAAACAAAGTAGAAGATATGATCTGCTTCGATAACTAAAATAAGATTTGAAATACTATACCACCAGACCTACAATGGGGCAACATATCAACAGTGAAAGAAAAAGAGAGGGAAATGATAAAGCACTTGATAAGTAAAGCTTGCAACAAGCAAACAGACAGTGTTTCTGCATGGTTCCATTACCAAGCAGGGAAGGTTATAAAGCAGAAAAAAAATTGGATGCCATTGTATTACCCTATATGTACCAAAGTAATGCTAGTTTGGTAGTGGCTTTAACTTTGATTAATGATAACTAATTTCCTATATTATGAAAGATCTACGAAAGTGAGACTAAAACCTAGAGTCTACACTGCATATGAATAGCTTTAGCACAGCAATTATGGTTAATGCTTTCTATATTGTCTGACTAATGTGTACTTTTGGAAGGGATTACAATACGGGAGTATTCATCTCCTTTCTTTCATCGTTATTCTGGATGACTTCCTATTCAAGGGACAATGCAGCTAACAAACTTGAAGATGACATGGATAGTTTTGGGTCTCTTACACAAGAAGGGAACCTGATGATCAAAAATTTCAAGGCATGTTGTTATTTCTTTAAAAAAAATTATGTCAAGGTGACCCAAAATGAAAGGCTACGAGAGAAATGGAAATGAGTTAAAGAAATTCATGGTTAGGTCTGCTCGTTTGGTATGCAGAATAGGATTTCTTTCCCCTCCTACCAGACAACTCAAAAATGGCACGTTCAACTTAAAGCCAATGGGTTCGATCAGAAGTTAGAAATTTGATAAGATCAACTGGTCAAGGAAATAACCTCAAGGAAACTGCTTCTTAAATTACTATGTGATCAAGAGGTACAAGAGCTCTCAACGTAAGACTACTCTCATTAATCTGCATCCGATCAAAGATAATGACAGTCCACATACCATTAAACTTAGGGTGTGTTTGGTTTGAAGGAAAAGGAAAGAAAATGAAAGAAAATTAGAAGGAAAACTATTTTCCATTGTTTGGTTGAAAAGAAAAAACACAGGAAAATGAAAATGAAGGAAAACAAAGGAAAATTCATATTAAAACTTTTCTTTGAGATTTTCCTCTTCTTGGCCGAAGGAAAATGAGGGAAAAGAGAGATATACTAATTTCTCACTTTTATGTATTTATATTTTTTAGCAAACATAATTAGTTGTTATTTTTTAAAGAAATAATTCATAATTTGTATCAAAAAAATCATGAATAATTTATGAATTTTTCAAAAAATCAATAACATTATTAACTTTCTATTCGTGAATTATTCGAAAAATTCGCAAATTATTCACGAATTTTTCAAATAAATCGCGAATAATTGGCTAATTTTAAAAAACCCCTTCGATAAATATTCATTACTACATTGTTCGAAAAAGTAGCGAATAATTCATGGATTTTTAAAAATTCACGAATAATTAGCGATCTTTTAAAATTCACAAATTTTTCAAATACCTCACAAATAATTCGCTAAATTTTCAAATAAATTCCGGCTCTTTAATCTATTTTCATGCATGCATGAATTGTGTGAATAATTCATGAATTTTTAAAAATTTTGCAGTTGCCCAAACATTATGCAACATCATGCACGAATTTTTCAAATAGCCTGCAAATTATTTCAAACTTTTTAACAAAATTTGTAAATTATCAGTGTACTATTTAATAACATAATATCTACGAATCATAATATTTATAGTGTCAGCGAATTATTCGTTACAATTCGTAAATTATTTTCTAACTTAATGAATATTTCAAAATAACCAAAAAGTTTTTAATTTAAAAATAAGATTTTAATTTGTTATGATGGTAGAATGATTTGAATTCACATTGTAACTAGTTAATTTATTTTTTATTTATTTTCAATGAGCAACCTAATAAAATTAATTTCTATATTTTCCTTTTAACTTTCTTCCCAATTTTCTTTGGTAACCAGAGAAAGAATCCCATTTCATTTTTCTTTTCTTTCTTTTTATATTTCCTTTTCATTTCATTTTTCTTTCATTCATTTTCCTTCAAACCAAACACACGCTTAAGGTTCACATCTGCCATTCTCCATGGATTAAGTTATAAGATTGTTTTAATGCAGAAGATTTTTAATATGATCAAAGAGAATAAATGGGATATGAAATAATAGTTGACCATTCTACATGTTTGTAGCCTTTCAGGGAAGGTAGACTGCCTGTTAGCCTAAATGTAAATGGATGTGAGCAGTCATATGGAGAATCTTTTGAGAATTCAATGCAGGAACTTGTCAGTGTTCCTAAATTATGGATTCACACAGGAATATAATCACATGCAGGGAGATGTATTTTCTTTCTTAAAAAGATGATATGTTTGAGATCATGCATATATTTAGACATGGAAAAGTTTCTGGTAATAGAATCAAGACCCTTCCTGAAGATAGTCGCGAGTTAAATAGCTCTATAACAGGGCTTGAATTGGAGCATCAATGTAGGTAAAATAAAATGTCTATAAACCCAAAAAAAACTTGTGGGCAGACCTGATGATACCCACTCGCCCAATTATTACCCGCACCCCCTCCATGTTCTGAGACAAATATGTTTTCATGGTTGTAGAGGTTTCTGTAATCACTGTTTTGAATTCCATTGATAACTCTTGGTTCAAGGTCCATCAGGAGAGCTCGTGGTATGTAGTGTTGATCATCGGCCTGATAGAAGAAAACGTCCTTCCTATCTCCGCCCTACAGCAAGGACACCAATATAATCAGATACAACAGGTGGCTGGTATGTTCCTTGATAAAGGAATTGCCTCTGAAGTACAAAACAGAGCATGAAAATGATAAGAATGTTATTAGAAACGGCAAAATGAATAATGAATGTGCATATAAAAAATCCACAAAATGCAAATTCAAATTTGTAAAGGTACAAGCTAAACGCTATTGTGAACAGAACATGATACAATTTCTAAGGCTCACAATGCCCAAACTTGTGATGTCACCAACTTTACATATAACTATGTTGCTTTAAAACTAAAGAGAGCCAGAAAAGAAAGCTTAGAAAACAAACTGAAGTTAAGAAGGGGGGGAATAATGAACCACCAATTACGAACAACGATGGTGAAGTAGAATATCCCTTCCCGGCAGCTTTGGTGAAACCTCACATAGGAACGCATGTGACTTTACCTTGTTGGGTCTGCCACGTAATTTACAACTCAAAAGCCATGACAATCTGCATCATGTTAACACAACTAAGTAGAATAGGTCGACTCCTATTTGCACGAATCATTCACTATATTTATTAGTACTCTTTTGTTAAATTATCATACCAATAAAATTCTAAAAGTTGCTACGACTTGAGAGGAGATACCATAAGCAGCCAAGGGAATGTTGCATTTTGTTATGTCACAATTGTTTCCATTGCAGAAAGCTACGAACAGATTCATTAGAGGACAATATTTGAACTTCTTTGCTATAAACCTCAGATGATGACATTATGTTGACATTGTCAGTCATATTTATAGGACCAGAATAAAACAAAAGAACAAGTTAGGAGCTAGCAGGTCTGTGCTGGTTTAGCTTGCACCAAGGTGAAGGAAATCCGCAATAAAAAGCTAATGGAGGACAAATGTATAATTTCGATTGAGTAGACTTGGGCACTTTTATCTACATAAAATTCAATTACATATTTAGCAATTTTTTGCAATGTGTCTGAAAGTGCAGAGTGGCTAAGCTATTAACCAGAGTTTAGGAACAATAACACAAGATAATTACTTATTTGAATATGGAAATGATTCTGTACATAGCTGAATCGAAGAAATTGTGTCATCTATCCAAAAAATGACGATGATAATATCTGTCGCCATTGGTAGTGGTACTAATGACAATGGTGATTAAATGAAGGAGATATATTCGGCCATTTTGTGGAGCACAATCCTTGGATATCAACCAA
The DNA here is from genome assembly GCA_030789695.1 of Scilla litardierei. Taxonomy (NCBI): domain Eukaryota; kingdom Viridiplantae; phylum Streptophyta; class Magnoliopsida; order Asparagales; family Asparagaceae; genus Scilla; species Scilla litardierei. Next base: position 6,858,790 of record CM061137.1, on the reverse strand, counting down.
ATTCAATGTCTTTTAACTGCTAATCAGAAAGCTTGTGATGAATTCTACTAAGTTCTAGTTATGTTGTTATTGAATAATTTAAGAAATAAATAGATAAAGCTTAAATATCCATTATCTCCATTAAGTGTTAAATCTGTTCCTATGAACAATAGCTAACGAGTAATGACCATATGGCCGATTCAATCTCTTATGTTCGCCAATCGCCATAAGCAAAATGAGTACGTGGCAGCCACGACTTTTCCAGCAGACAATATTTTAAGTTGAGCAAATCATGGTAAAGGATATCCATTTCCAGAACACAAGTTATGTTATCATCATCATCTACGTTCGTTCGTTCTATCTCTTTCTAAGCCTAGTTGCCATACACCATCTAATTCATTCCCACAAGGGCATCTTCTATGAAGTTGCAATGATCTCCTTCAAGCTCTACAATTACAGACAGTAACTTCAGAAAGGCACATTCCTCTAACATCTCTCTAAAAGTTAATAAACTTGAATATGATGCATTGATCTTACTCCATGTCAAGGAATATGCAATTGCATTAGAAAACCATCAAATGATTGATGTTAGCTTATTCAAAACTGAAAAGTGATTGGCAGTTCTTCCAAGCAAACGTTTATGTTAATGTCATTTTCCTGAATATGTTGTGTGAGCTCCAGATACATGCTTTGGAGTGGTTGGAGTGGATCGATCTTTTACCCAGGAAAATCACCTGCAATCAGCAGCTTCAGCTTATCAGCATTGTCTAGTTTGAAGACTGGATAACTTTTCTCTCCCCGGGCATTAAGGTAAAGATGTGTGTAGTGCATCCATTGTCTTGCTAATTGTATAATCCAATACAATATAACTGGCCGAAAAAGTGCATTCACTGTCCTGTGTAAGGCGCCCCTCATCAAGAGATATGGCCTTGTCTCGCCGTATAAGTAAGATGTGGCATTTTCTATTGTTAGTTTTCTACCAATTCAAGTCAACAGAATAGTCAATCCAGCAGAATAAAAATTTCGCGTGTATTAAGTACAGAACCAGCATCAAAAATTCAAGGACAAATTGTCAACATAGGCCAAAAATTAGAAATAATTTTAAAGCCGATCAAATTTAAATTTAATTACAAAACCCAACCAAGCGCAAATTCGTGACAACAAAACAATTGGGTTTGGAAACCCCAGCCATTAGAGATCAAAATGACTGGGGTTGCAAAACCCGGCCAGTTTTTTAGGATTCATCTGGAGATCTACTATTGCAATGGATCTTCAAGTATTGTTGCTACAATAAAATGTCCGAGGTTGGCAACCCGATTCATTTTGAGTGTGCACAATTTGACCGGAGTTGCAGATCCTGATTGTTTTTCAGCATGAATTCGTGTGCAGAATCTAATATGGAAAGAAGTTGGTCCGTTTTTATAATTTAATATAATTTTTGGTCGATTTTTAAGAGTATTTCTAATTTTTGGCCTATATTAAAATTTTGTACAAAATTCAACATCACACGTATGTACCAAAGATTTCATCATAAAGAGCAACGTGATGCATTTTCTGCATATGAATCAGACTAATCAGCAAAAAATGCTCCAAAAAGTGAACACAATTAACTAGAAACCCCACATCGAAAATCAAATTTTATCCGACTCCGTGCCCTAATCACTATCATATCAACGAACTGACTAAAATCACGAACATAAACGCAAAAAACACATAAAATAAAGATGATTTTACTGAGATCGATCGGTTGGCCGTGCCTGAGTAGCGAAATCTTCGAGGAGGCCGTCCTTGCCGATGCCGTGCTCAAGACAGAGCTGCTTCCAGAACTCCATTCCGATCTGGTTCCCGCATTGCCCCACTTGGATCGTTATGATCTCTCGCGGCATTTTGGCGCAATGTGGGAGGAGGATGCCCAATGTTTTCCGATGAGTAGCTAGGGTTTTTAGTTTGGCTCCGTCTCTCCCATTGACAGCGACTAAACTTTTTGAAAAAGACGTATGGAGATGGAAATTTATGAGCGCAAATTTTTGAAAAAGCCGTATCGAATTTTTCCCCTTTTTAAAAAACGATGTGTATATAAAATATATTTCCACAGTTTATTTATTTGGCCGGCACAAGCGCCTTACCAAGCCAAATTTTAAATTGATCAAAAGCTTGAAATAATTTTTAAGGTCAGATTTAAATTTAATTACAAAAATGTGTTAGATTAATGTCATGTTTGATTCCTTTTGTGAACATGTGACTATAAAACAATTTGGTTTGAAAATCCAGATCATTTAAGATCGAACTGTACAATGTCATCAATCCCGTCTATCTTAATTCACCGGCCGCTCTCCTGCAAAGAAATGTCCAAGTTTATTAAGCCCGTTCACTTGAAGAGTGTACAATTTGAACGGAGTTTTCAACCCCTATTGTTTTCGGTGCAAATTTGTCCGTGTATTTTGACGCTGCAAGAAGTTTTGTTGGTTTTTATAATTAAATATAAATTTGTTTTGTTTTTTATTAAAAAATGATTTTGTCTTATTTTGAAAATTGTCGCTATTATTCCCTGTGTGAGATCACATCCTAATCCTTTTTCTGTTCTCTTTTCTTGAAGTGTGACCCAGTTGGTTCTTAAAAATTGGGTTGTGAAATCTCATGGGTTAAATGGTTGTACTTTCGGGCTGCGTATGATTCCTCTAATTCTTCCGGTTCCATGGGAACTCCGAAGTTAAGATTTCAGTGACGAGAACAGCACCATGCTAGGTGACCTCCTAGAGAAGTCATCGTGTTTCCGCAACTTATGCGTCCTCCATCCTGCTTTGAGAGTTCGAGTGTTCTTTACTGTTTTCTGATGCATCATTAAAAAATGTTGTACTTTATATAGCTTAAAATCGTATCTCCTTTTGGCTAGAAATTGTGTGGTAAAGTAAGCATTGGAACGGTTGGTACAATGCCATGATAGTTTTCTAGTGTTTGCGCAATTTAAAATTTTGGATATATGACGTTATTAAAAAATTTGGATAAAAGCCACATTACTTCTCTAGAACTCTCTCATACCCGCTTAAGATAAGCATGACTTCAGGCAATTACTAAAATATCCACATTAAGTCAAATGACCAAACAACCCTCACCAAGACCTAGGAATAACAAGGATAACATTCCATGAAATTAAGGGCATGTTCTTTTGCCAGGAATAGCCATGAGAATGCCAAATTTGGCACTGTTGCTCCACTGTTCACTATATTCCTCATTTGTATTCCACATGGTGTCCTTTTGGGCTGTGAAATAGAATCCGACGTGGACTCTCAAATTGGGAATCCTGCCATCTTTTGTATTCCAAGTTTTTTGCTTGGAATACATGGAAAAGTTTGGGAATGGTGGGACCTGATGTCACCTCACTCTCTCTTCCCCCTCAAACTCACCACTTTTTCACTTTTTCATGCCAACTCTCCAATCCCAAAAGAATATAAGAATAGAATGTGGACCACACTTTCTATTTCAACCCCACTTTCCATACTCCATTCCACCCAAAAGGACACAAAACTCCAATTTCTATCTCCTTGGAATACAAACTTTCCACTATTCTCAATTTCATATTCCATGCAAAAGAACAGGTCATACCCATCAATTTGGGGTAATAATTACTAGGCATTCTATTCCACAACCATATTCACACTAAGCCTCCTACACATGCATACATACAAATACTCACGCATACACACTTATAAAAATACACATATACTTATGGGTTCATGCACCTACATCCACATACACATCCACACGTGAGCATATATCTACTATATTATACATGTCATTAGCCAAATACAAATGTACACCCACTACACCACACCACACACACAGTACATACTATCCACACATCTACAATACATGATACACTGCATTCAATACGATACCACAAGACAATTTCCAAACCAAGACTCCATATAAATACACACACAACATAAATACAATGTCATACTGTAACGCCCCGATCACCAGGATACCCGATAAGTACGAATCCGTATCAGGTATTCCCAAAGAGGCGGGTGCTACGAAGGAAATAAAAAATTGCAAACACAAGCAGGTCCACTGCGCACTGCTGGGATAATACATGTAACATTCCAGACAACCCAAAACACAAGAGAACCAACAACTCAAGCACTGATGTATATAAATAAAACTGTTCATATACAACTTCCTTATACAAATCCATATACAATATTACCCACATCTCAATAAGGTACAAAAACTCACATCTCACCCAAATACAACAACACTCCCAAGTCATCCACACTTCTCACCACCTGCAAATCCAACCAACTGAGTCAAGGCCTCCAACTCAAAGAACCAACCTGAAAAGTCAACGGTGGGGCACGTCAACGCGTGACCCAGTAGGAATTCCATATCTCAACTAGTCCTTACATGAAGTGTGGAAAGGGTGCACGTGAACAGGCAGAGTGTATGTTATGGCATAAACATCTACTGTAGTAAAGGAAGTAACAACTATACTTATGAACATGTGAAAGCGTGCACGTGCAACAGGTAAGGTGTACAACAATGATATACAACATAAAAGAACCATGGTAAAGAAACGCAAGTAAACAAAACATACATTTACCATTGCTGCAAGAGTAATAAGGATTAACAATAAATTCATTGGTTAGCATTTTGAAACCCGGGTAAATCGTAGAACGCTAAGGAGCCGGACTTCACCTAGGGTGGGTGAAAAGTGGTACCCCAACCAGCAACACGGGCACCGGAGGGGGCCTCTCGCAACTCTCCGTACCCGAACGGAACAAGGTATGGGAGTGAGACATGTAATGCCCTACAAGCTACTGCACAAGTACTAGAGGGGGGGTGAATAGTACTTTAAAAATAACAAGGAGTATAATTCCTAATTATAATGCAAACAACTACCAAATCAATTTGCGGAAGCTTAAATTGAATGACAACAACAAAATTAACAATGCTAACAAGAGATGTTACTGGGTTCGGATCCACCCAAGTCTCTCCGACTTGTTCCCGGTGATCCTACGTCCCAACCACCCGGATCCCCTCCGGATACTTGAGTTAGAAACCCTAACTCAAGATTTCCACTATGAAATACTTGTGAAAATACTCCACAAGGCAAAGCATACAAAATGTAATATGTGACTCCCACAACCCGGTATCACAACCACACTCTCACAACCGAGAGTGAAACTTACAAATCAAATATGAAATGAAATAAGAAAACTTCTTACCGAACAAAATACCTATACCTTGAGTATTGCTTACGAATTAGGGCAAGGATGATTTTGAGGAAGAAGTGGCACCAAACCCTAGCTCCAAGATGTAGATCAGCGATGGAGAGCTTTGGGTATGTTGGTGACCTAGAATCAATCACTTGGCTTGGAAGGCTTCACACTCAATGAATCTCTCTTTGGAAGTAAGAGTGAGGAGAGATTATTGAATGGAATGAATGAGCTTTGAATGAGCTTGGAATGAATTCTCTTGATCTCTAAACTTGCAATAATGTCAGCCTTGGCAGCAATGAATGCAGCCCATCAAGTATATATAGGATAGAAAAGAGAGAGAAAGAAATTCGAGTCATTAAATGCTCCAACGGCTCTTTTCTGAACCCAACTAGTCGGTCAAAGAACAACCACCGACCGACTAGTTCATCAACTAGTCGGTCGGTCAATTAACGTAAACCGACTAATGAGTAAACTGAGAAAAGATCAAAGTACAGACTAAGGAACTAGTCGGTCTAAGAAGAGTAGCTCACCGACTAGTTTCACAACTAGTCGGTCGGTTACTCAACGTGGACCGACTAACAGATAAAACTGAAGTCTGAGAAGAATTAGACTTAGTCGGTCCAAAAACAAATGTTGACCGACTAATTCACCAACTAGTCGGTCACCAAATGAACATAGACCGACTAACAATAAACAGTAGCTTAGGTTCAAATGTGCATGTTCAGGGAAAGCTCAACTAGTCGGTCACAGAAGCATCACTGACCGACTAGTTCACAAACTAGTCGGTCGGTGAGTCAACTTAGACCGACTAACTGTAAACAGTAAAGAGCTAAGAATTAACTGACTGAAACTAGTCGGTCCAAGAAGCTTGGCTGACCGACTAGATCACCATCTAGTCGTTCAGTTCTTCTTCTTGAACCAACTAACATGCACAAGAAGTCGCGAATCGAAGCGCGATGCTTCGGGAAGGATTGTATGGACTTCTACTAAGATCCTAGAGCTAAGATATGAGCGTTATGAAGAATTAAAACGTAAGACCTACGCAAGGCTTAACATTCTACGAAAGAAGCTTAAAGACTATAAATTAAACTTGACGATACCGTCTTCAATAGCTTCAATCGAATCTTCATGACTTCTAAATAGGTCCATAAGCTTCAACGAAGCTTTAGGCATACGATCACGTGCTTTGAGAAGTCTTGAGACGTCGTAATTGATATTCATGTGAATTTGGCGACGATCTCCATAACTGCGCTCACAAAGTGTTAGTTCATATTATATTTATGTTTGTTCATCATCCAAAACCAAATCCGGGGAGTCCAATATCCAACATTCTCCACCTTTTTGGTGATGACAAACCAACATAAATAATAATCAAAAATAATAATTCAAATGAAATTTACTTACTCCCCCTGCATTGATTACACGTTAATTCCAATATAAACAAAAATAATACGCATCAAGCAGACGAGTGAAGTATATTAAATGATAATCGATTATTGAATTATTGAAATACCAAACGTAGGTTATTGAAATATCGGATTTGAAAATCCATTTATATATCTTAACTCCCCCCTGAATCTAACACATCAAGTTAGATTCTTGGAGAAATGCTTTAAATTTTCATTTGGCACATCGTTATTATTATATCTCTCCCCCTTTGGCATAAGCAAAAAGAGCGGGAGGATAACAACGACAACAAAAATGGCCGCAAATTAAAAAAGCACAGGAGTCGTAGAATACGACGACGGTTCAATTGACACCAAAGAGAAAAATACGAATAAAATCAAGGCGTGTCAATGAAACCAAAATCGAAAATCGTAAAACGAAATCATCAAAACTCAAATCAATATTACGGATTGAGTTATAGAATATACTCTCCAATATCAACATTCTTGGTTAATTTAGTGCAGGGAAAACAATTCTATGTTGCCATAGAAGAAATTTCTATTAAACCAAGTTATTGTCGTCGAGCGACGAAATCAGACATCAGAGACATAAAGAATTATAAATTGCACAATAGAATGAGATGTCAACTGCGATGTGTATATATATATATATATATATATATATATATATAGTATGAAGCAGAGTACATCACCGACATACAAAACATCGATCGACTGATCGGTGCACAAAAATACATCATCATATCAAAAGACATCCAAACACATCATCAAAAATATCAAAAAGACATCAAAATGACCCAAAGTACATAGCCACCCACACTATCCTACCCAACATCTCTCACAACTAGATATATCATCTAATGAGTATCGGGAGAGGCCTCGAAGAAACTCAAGAGGCAGCGGGAGGATCAGAAGCAACTGCAGGCTCAGCAGGAGCAGAGGAGGTGACTGGATCAGCAGGAACGTCCGAAAGATCAGCAGGAGCGACGGCAGAAGTGGCAGCCTCTGGAGCAGCAACCGTAGTGGCCTCAGGAGCACCAGTCGGAGTATCCACCACAGGAGTGGCGGCAACAGGTGTGCTCTCGGGGCACCAGCATACGAAGCAGCAACAGCAACACCGGAAGAGGAAGCACCAGCAGCAGTACCAGAAGGGCCCTCGGGGGCACGAGTCGTAGCACAACAAAGCTCCTCAACATCATACTCAGCCAACTCATCCAACTCCTCATCCTCAGACACAGAAGGAGGAAGCTCAACACCCATCAGACGAGCCATACGACAAACTACCTCCTCGGTACGAGCCAAGCGAGACTCGTGACGATGAAGTAACCGTACGACATCATCCAGGGTGGCAGAGGGAGCAGCAGAGGCACTGGCATAGGCAGGGGCAGACGCTGAAGGTGTCGTCCTCTGAACGTGACGAAGCGCCGCAAGAGATTTCTTGACGGCCGTCGCGTTCAGGGGAGGACCAAGGGGACGCTCATCGTCACGAGGCAACGTGACACGGAAGTGACGAAACACGAGGGTCAACAAGCAAGGAAATGGGATATGAGCCGATTTAGAGGACTTGCGAATACACTCGAAAGAATCAATCCTATCGAGTATAATGCGAGCCCAATTAATCGAGCTCCCCATAAAGATAGCATAGATAAGCTTCAGAAAGGGCTGGGACGGTAAAGATGAGGAGCCGTACTTGGGAAGCAAGCACGACTTCAGAATCAAGTTTAGGACCCATGCATTTGGCTTGAAAGATCTAGATGGCACGCCAATCATGGCAGGAGGGATCTGATGGAAAATCTCAGAGAGGACGGTCTGATCTAAGGAAGAAATATCGTCAACAGAGATATCAGAGGGGAGGAGGCCAGACGAAGAGATACCCAAAATCTCTCCTAAGATTTCCGCTGTGAGGACTATAGGAGTCCCCAAAACGGTCGTCTCAACAGAGTGGGTCTCATCGTACTGACCCCGGATCCTATTCGCATAGAAAAGCTTTACTAATCTAGGGTAGGGGTGAGGATTCGCCTTCGGGTCATATCGAAGGTAATCGAGGAGACCCGACGACGAGAGAAGATCAGCTAACCCTAGGAAGTCGCTAAACTGGACGAAATGCTCCAGAAGCAGCGGGCAATGTTCGATACGGTTGTACGTCGCGAGACACATAGGGTCGTCGCGACACAACGAAATATCGACACCGCCCACCGGCATCGGAGCCTTTCCCTGAGGCTTACGGGTAGACGTACGAGGGTGGGTGCTAGACTCGGGATGGATAGGAGGAGTGGGTTCCCTATGAGTCTCTGTCTCGGGGTTATACTCCGTATCGGAATCGGTAGGAGTATGGAATGAAGAACGAGAGGCGATATCTTTGGTCTTGGGCTTAGGCTTGGGCTTGGGTTGACCTCTAGACTTGGCGGTCGTCGTCCTCTTCTTCTTGAGAGGAGGCGAAGACGATGAAGGTTGGGTGGTCTTGGCTCGACGTTTCGGAGGGGTTGGATGCTCGGGATCCGAAGGGTTTTGATCTACGGTCATCGGCGAGGGGCTAGATGGAGTGATCGGGATACGTGTTCTTGCCATAGTCGAAGCAAGACACGGCACAAGGAAGATCAAAAGTAAGCCCTAGCCGAAAAAGAATTAAACCCTAGAAACCCTAGAAACCGAACAACCCTAGCACTAGGAATGGAAAACTAACCCTAGAAGGAGAGGAAATCACCTAGAAGGTCCTTCCATCACCGAAGACGCTCCTTCACGGTTCCTGAAGGTGCCATAGTCAGAAGGTGGACGCACGGTCTTGTTGTCGTTGGCAGACATAGCTAAGTATCTGGCTCTGATACCAACTGTAATGCCCTACAAGCTACTGCACAAGTACTAGAGGGGGGGTGAATAGTACTTTAAAAATAACAAGGAGTATAATTCCTAATTATAATGCAAACAAATACCAAATCAATTTGCGGAAGCTTAAATTGAATGACAACAACAAAATTAACAATGCTAACAAGAGATGTTACTGGGTTCGGATCCACCCAAGTCTAACAGTAAGTATGGTGAAAAATTTGGCATGTACAGTAAACTAAACTAGTCGGTCTAAGAAGGAAAGTTGACCGACTAAAAGAATTACTGTTTATTGTTAGTCGGACTATGTTCATTTGATCGACCGACTAGTTGATGAACTAGTCGGTCAACTTTCCTTCTTAGACCGACTAGTTTAGTTTACTGTACATGCCAAATTTTTCACCATACTTACTGTTAGACTTGGGTGGATCCGAACCCAGTAACATCTCTTGTTAGCATTGTTAATTTTGTTGTTGTCATTCAATTTAAGCTTCCGCAAATTGATTTGGTAGTTGTTTGCATTATAATTAGGAATTATACTCCTTGTTATTTTTTAAGTACTATTCCCCCCCCTCTAGTACTTGTGCAGTAGCTTGTAGGGCATTACATTTGGTATCAGAGCCAGATACTTAGCTATGTCTGCCAACGACAACAAGACCGTGCGTCCACCTTCCGACTATGGCACCTTCAGGAACCGTGAAGGAGCGTCTTCGGTGATGGAAGGACATTCCTCTACGAGGCCTCCATTCTTCAACGGTACCAACTACGGGTACTGGAAATGCCGGATGGAAACTTTCCTCCGGAGTGCATCTCTATGGAGGACCACAATGAAGGAATACATCGAGCCCGAAGAAGAAGACTTCGAGAAATGGACAACCACGGAGGTCGCCGCGGAGGTAAGCAATGCCAAGGCAATGAACGCCTTGCAATGCGCGTTGGAGCCAGAGGACTTCAATAAAAGATATGCACATGTAAGAGTGCATATCAAATTTGGAACTCCCTCCTCATTCTACATGAAGGGACGAGTAGGGTAAGAGACTCTAAACTCGTAGTTGTAAACAAAGATTACGAAATGTTTCATATGCAACAGGGCGAGAAGATGAAGGAGTATTACGCTCGCTTCGTCGACATCATAAACGAGTTAGAGGCTCTCGGCAAATCCTACACCCAAAAGGAGAAGTGTTCGAAGCTTATCGAAGGACTTCCTTCTTCTTGGGAAAAGCGTACCTTCGCCATCGATGAAGGTAATGACATGAATAAGTACACCGTAGTTCAACTAATGGGTACTTTAATATCATACGAGGTACGCAAGGATAGCAAGCTCAAATTGCAGGAAACGATGAAGTCCTATCTAAAGCAAGACGAGCCAAAGAAGAAGGCTATTGCTTTCAAGGCCGCTCCATCCACATCCACATCAACCGATGATGAAGACTCGAAAAACGAGTTGGACTTGGATTCCATGGCTCTCATGGCCAAGAAGTTCAACCGTTTCTTCCGAAAAGGTAACTATAAGAACAAAGCTAAATTTGGTTCTTCTAACGCCTCTTCCTCTCCTTTGTGTTTCAAGTGCAATAAGCCAGGACACATGAAAGCGGAGTGTCCTCTCAATAAGCAAAAGGAGAAGTGGAAGGCGCCAAAATTCGATAAGTCCAAGAAGTACAAAAAGGGGTACAAAAAGGGACTTGTCGGAGCAACATTCACCGACTCCGAGGATTCCTCAAGCGGAGAGTCGGACGATGAGCAAGTGGAGCAAGCACACATGTGCTTCATGGCAAGAGAGGAGCATGATCAAGGATCCTCCTCTTCCGATGATAGTGATGACGAAGGCACCGATGAGGTAACTATGGATGATCTTAGGAATGCTAACTCTCAATTATGGTCAAAATACACTAAATTAGTAAATAGATATACTAAGGTAAAAGATGACCTAGCTAGCATTCAAACCTCGCCTAAGACTATCATCACCAACAACGACACCGTTGTTGAAGAGTTAAGAAATGAGATTATTAATCTCAAATCTAAACTTGAACATGTTAGCATTGATGATCCGGAAGAACATAGGATAGCGGGTTTAATTTCTCAAAACTCGACTTTGAGTATTGAGAACGATAATCTTAAATCTCGTGTTTATGTGCTCACATCGCAAGTATCCAACTTGGATACTTCTATGCGTTCTCTCAAAGAGAAATATGAGAACACATTAGGCCGAATTAATAGATTCAATAAGGGTAAGGACCATTTGGATAAAATCCTAAGTGACTTACTTCCGGCCAATCACCACATTGGTTTGGGGTATACGATGGGATGTCCATCCAAATCGGCCACTACTTTTGTTAGGCCAACTTCCGGTGACTCTACGAGTGGTAGCAAACAATCTATTGGTAGTTCATCTACCAATGGTACTTCCACCTCGTCCACACCCTCTTTCGGAAAGAAACCCAATTTGGGTGGACCTCCAAAGAAGGGGCATGCTTATATGTACACCAATACCATGCCACGTAGGAACACACGTCCTACTCCACCGGCTCACACATATGATGATTTTTATGCAACACATTCTCGGGCACGTGCACACCATGTGAGACACCCTCACGCACGTGTTCCCACACATGCATATGTTCACCCACAACATCATATGAATAATTCTCGTCGTGCACCATTCCATCATGTCCCTTATGCCTATCCACAACATGCATCACGTAGAAATCAACGTCGAATGCATGCACCCAATAGGATGAGGGCTCCCAAGATTTTCACAATTTGGAGCCCAAAGGACACAAGCATGGACGAAAAACAAATGTAATGCCCTACAAGCTACTGCACAAGTACTAGAGGGGGGGTGAATAGTACTTTAAAAATAACAAGGAGTATAATTCCTAATTATAATGCAAACAACTACCAAATCAATTTGCAGAAGCTTAAATTGAATGACAACAACAAAATTAACAATGCTAACAAGAGATGTTACTGGGTTCGGATCCACCCAAGTCTCTCCGACTTGTTCCCGGTGATCCTACGTCCCAACCACCCGGATCCCCTCCGGATACTTGAGTTAGAAACCCTAACTCAAGATTTCCACTATGAAATACTTGTGAAAATACTCCACAAGGCAAAGCATACAAAATGCAATATGTGACTCCCACAACCCGGTATCACAACCACACTCTCACAACCGAGAGTGAAACTTACAAATCAAATATGAAATGAAATAAGAAAACTTCTTACCGAACAAAATACCTATACCTTGAGTATTGCTTACGAATTAGGGCAAGGATGATTTTGAGGAAGAAGTGGCACCAAACCCTAGCTCCAAGATGTAGATCAGCGATGGAGAGCTTTGGGTATGTTGGTGACCTAGAATCAAGCACTTGGCTTGGAAGGCTTCACACTCAATGAATCTCTCTTTGGAAGTAAGAGTGAGGAGAGATTATTGAATGGAATGAATGAGCTTTGAATGAGCTTGGAATGAATTCTCTTGATCTCTAAACTTGCAATAATGTCAGCCTTGGCAGCAATGAATGCAGCCCATCAAGTATATATAGGATAGAGGAGATAGAGAAAGAAATTCGAGTCATTAAATGCTCCAACGGCTCTTTTCTGAACCCAACTAGTCGGTCAAAGAACAACCACCGACCGACTAGTTCATCAACTAGTCGGTCGGTCAATTAACGTAAACCGACTAATGAGTAAACTGAGAAAAGATCAAAGTACAGACTAAGGAACTAGTCGGTCTAAGAAGAGTAGCTCACCGACTAGTTTCACAACTAGTCGGTCGGTTACTCAACGTGGACCGACTAACAGATAAAACTGAAGTCTGAGAAGAATTAGACTTAGTCGGTCCAAAAACAAATGTTGACCGACTAATTCACCAACTAGTCGGTCACCAAATGAACATAGACCGACTAACAATAAACAGTAGCTTAGGTTCAAATGTGCATGTTCAGGGAAAGCTCAACTAGTCGGTCACAGAAGCATCACTGACCGACTAGTTCACAAACTAGTCGGTCGGTGAGTCAACTTAGACCGACTAACTGTAAACAGTAAAGAGCTAAGAATTAACTGACTGAAACTAGTCGGTCCAAGAAGCTTGGCTGACCGACTAGATCACCATCTAGTCGTTCAGTTCTTCTTCTTGAACCAACTAACATGCACAAGAAGTCGCGAATCGAAGCGCGATGCTTCGGGAAGGATTGTATGGACTTCTACTAAGATCCTAGAGCTAAGATATGAGCGTTATGAAGAATTAAAACGTAATACCTACTCAAGGCTTAACATTCTACGAAAGAAGCTTAAAGACTATAAATTAAACTTGACGATACCGTCTTCAATAGCTTCAATCGAATCTTCATGACTTCTAAATAGGTCCATAAGCTTCAACGAAGCTTTAGGCATACGATCACGTGCTTTGAGAAGTCTTGAGACGTCGTAATTGATATTCATGTGAATTTGGCGACGATCTCCATAAATGCACTCACAAAGTGTTAGTTCATATTATATTTATGTTTGTTCATCATCCAAAACCAAATCCGGGGAGTCCAATATCCAACAAGACAAACTCGGTTTTTCTGTGGGACAAACGGAGCAAACCATCAGTTACCGTCATGGTGCATCACGAGCACACCAGCGGCCTCTCCAACCCTTTCAACTCGCCCTTCCGGGAGTAATACAGCGGGTGAGAATTCATATCATCTGTCCGCTCCTTAACTACTATAATTTACATGTGTTCCCCCCAAACCCCATGTCACCCTCCTTTAAGAGGACTTAGTCATTTTCATGAAACATAATATCTTCCATTTCTTTTCTTTCCGCAGTTCATCACATATTTGGGACATGCATCGCCTTGTGCATTCCCTTTCTCATTTCTCATAATATACATGAAACGTATAACCATATTCACATCATCATTTTGTATGTGCCAAGAACATAAACCACATATCACCGCGTAACAGAAATAATCAAGAACATTGATGGCAAGTTTAACCTCAAAAGAAATAATCAAGAATACGTATTAATACACGTATATGAATTTTGGAGTCATTACATCATACCCACCTTAAATTAAAGTCCGTCCTCGGACTTTCCATCTCTGGACATAGTTAAGGGTGAATAGAGATATAGAGGGTCAATCTATCCCAAAGTCATGCGAAGGTAAAGTACACCGATAAACAAATACTTATACATATACTTCAACCATGTATACTGACTTACATCCATACATATATTTACGCTATTATACATATATCGGTAAACACATAAGCGTATATGCATACATACATATATACATACATCTCCATATATAGATACAGACATACGACCATGTATGTCTCATAGGATATATTCAAGCACACATATATATGTCATCACATAAAGTCTCATACAACAATATCAATACACACAGATACTCACCTAATGATATATCTATCCAACACCGGTGTAAGCGTACCCGCTTACTACAAAAGACAGTGTGTTTTATAGCGGTTATGTCAATAGCGGTTCGGAAAACCGTCACAAATGGTTTTATTTGTATCGGTTGCGACCCGCTAGTATGAAAGAGAAATTTTGTAGCGGTTCTAAACCGCCACAATGTATAAAAAATTAATAAAAGAATCCGCGGGAACAGCAGGCGGGAAGAGCGAAAATCATTTTTCGTATCACCGGTTCGAAACCGCTAGTAAATTTATTTATCGCGGTTTCGAACCGCTACCGATTTTCACATGTCGCCAAATAAATAAATTACTTATACCGAAGCGTGGATTAGTAAATAATAGCATTTGTGTTTTTTGTTGTAGCGGGTTAGAACCATGATAAACACTGTTCTAGCGGGTCGCAACCGCTTAAAACAATATAACTTTTAGCGGTTTAAAACCGCTGGAAATAGTCTCGATATTCTAAAGATTTATTCGCCGATTTCTTCGATTTTGAGCGATCGCCTTCGAGTAGCATCCCACGATTTCGAGCGATCGCCTTTGAGTAGCATCATAGTTCTTCGATAGATTCCCACGATTTCGGCCCTTTCTTCGATTGCATCCCAGTTTTCTTCGATTTCATCCGAATCTCAAATCCGAGGGACCTCAAATCCAAGCCGATCTCAAATCCCTCCGGTTCTTCAGCGTTTTCTTCGAGCCGATCTCAAATCCGAGCGAGTTTCTTCGATATCTTCTGGGGTTTCTTCGATTTCTTCGGGCCGATCTCTAATCTGAGCAATTTTCTTTTATTTTTTCGGAGTTTTCTTCGATTTCTTCCAGTTGATCGCAAATCCTAGCGACCTAGTCTGCAAATCCACTTAGGTATGCGAATCGTTTCCAAGTTTATCACACGCATAAATTTATGATTGTAGCTGACACACATAAATTTCAGATTGCGAAGGGAGACATTTGCGAGCTTATTCAGGTATTTTTTTTGGATAAATTTCAGATTTTTACTCTTGATTTCTACTTCCCCAAGTTGATTTGAATTTTTATAACGCCATTCTCCATTCTGCATCCATAATGTCATATTATTTGGGTGAAGGATGTGCTTCAATGATATGCATGTGTTCCGTATGCTGATATCTACTATTCATAAGCTCCACATCCAACTTTTCTAATCAAACACCGTCAGTTTTATATAGAGACATCATGAAGAGAATGCATGCAATAATATATTACCAGCCAACACCATTGTCAATAATATTTGCAGCTTGACAGTTTTCTGTCTAAATTTGAGATGTTTTTCTCGTCTATTCTTGCACTATGACAATATTTGATATTGTACACCGGCATTGCATGATATTTGAAGTTGTTTTAATCAAGTTTGGCATGAAATAGTTCAAAATAATTTTAAAAATGTGGCTTTCTCAGCTGATAGTTTCATATGTTAGCATGTGGGTTGGATTTGCATGGATTTCCTTGCAGTATATGCCATCCTCTTAATGAAGGTTTGACTCCTTAAGACTTTGTTTCGGCAAGTTCCAATCCAAAAGCACGTTTTCTTGTATTCATCTTTTCTGCATTTTCTTAACCTCCCACGATGAGGATAGAATTCAAAATTTTGAACCGTCATTGGTCATCCATTATTGAGTTGAAACTATGCAGATAGATAGTGCTTGTGTGTGTAATACAACTGCATTAGACTTGGTCTGCAATGCTATTTCCACCTTCCATTTATCTTGCATTGATTAACACAGATCAATGTGAATGTAGATTTTTACCAAATTCTATCATTTAGCGTTTTGTATCTTATAACTACATTTAATTTTTTTTCTTTTGGTATATTGATTAATGCTTACCTTTGCAGTTACATATGTCATCAAGGGTAAGGGTAGCAGCGTAAGACGCCATCGCAAGAAAGGAGCGTCGTTTTTTCTTTTGGTATACTGATTAATGCTTACCTTTGCAGGTACATATGGCATCAATGGTAAGGGTAGCAGCGTAAGACGCCAGTGCAAGAAAGGAGCGTCGTCAGTGTACATGTCCACCGGGATCTGTGAGCTGATAGGTTGGTTTAAATTCAAGTCATGATTATAAAATTTTTGCATATTGAATATAATTTAATAATCTTAATTATGCAGATTTTCTTAACCTCCCAAGATGAGGATAGAATTCAAAAATTTTGAACCGTTGTTGGCCATGTATTATTGAGTTGAAAGTATGCATTATTGAGTTGAAATTATGCAGATAGATAGTGCTTGTGTGCAGAGGCGTAACTACATGTAAATTGCCCTGGGCAGCTGCCCAGGGCAAAAACTTTAAAAGGAAATTAACATTACATTGAAGCATCACTCCTTTGAAACCCATTGGCAAAGACGTTGTGTGCATTGGGCAACCCGCTCAAGTTCAATTCCCAGCAAGGGCAAGTTGCACTTTTTAATGTATTTTACCTGCAACAATTTACCAACGGGCTCGGATTCAATTCCCAGCAAGGGCAAGTCGCATTTGTTATGTATTTTACATGCAACAATTTACCAACTGGTTAGTTATCGGTTTGATTTCAAGTGAAGCAATTTTTTCCTTACAATAATTATATTTTCCTTACAATAATTATAAATTTACCATTAAAAATTTCTTACATTAGATTAGATTTTGATTCCTATGTTAATGCAGTAAAATTTTTTATTTCTTACAAATATTCCTTACACCATCTTTATTTTTGCCCAGTGCAAAAAATATTCCTGGTTACGCCACTGCTTGTGTGTGTGTGTGTGTAATACAACTGCATTAGCCTTGGACTGCAATGCTCTTTCCACATTCCATTTATCTTGCATTGATTAACACAGATCAATGTGAAAGTAGGTTTTTACTTAATTCTGTCATTTAGCGTTTTGTA
This sequence comes from Scilla litardierei, assembly GCA_030789695.1. Classification (NCBI taxonomy): domain Eukaryota; kingdom Viridiplantae; phylum Streptophyta; class Magnoliopsida; order Asparagales; family Asparagaceae; genus Scilla; species Scilla litardierei. Next base: position 6,841,059 of record CM061137.1, on the reverse strand, counting down.
TATTATAACTACATCGTAATTTTTTTCTGTTGGTATATTGATTAATGTTTACCTTCGTAGTTACATATGGCATCAAAGGGTGAGGGTAGCAGCGTAAGACGTCATCACAAGAAAAGAGCGTTGTCAGTGTACAAGTCCACTGGGATTTGTCCTCTAGTTTGGACATTTTTTTGAATGCAAAATTAGAAGCATCATGTCCTCTTGTTTGTTAGACTTGTTATGTGGTGAGTACTATCGTGTATATGATATGCATGCTCATTTTCACTTGGAAACCTTTTGGCTTTTTTCCGGTCAATAAACGCATTGGAACCGACCACCGTGATACCAAAGTGAGTATATAATCTTTTTGCCTCTTATTTGCCCCTTCAATATTAACGATTGACTCTATTCATTTGAAAGTATATATTATGATGTTTATACACGTGCTAGTAGAAGCTATGTAATTTTATTTTAGGTCTCACACTGACATCCTTTGGTTTTCTTTTGTTGTAATTATGGTTTGAGCCGGGGACATTCGTAGAAAATGTAGATAACCATAGATTTCTTCTCCTAAAATCCATGGCAGAAAATTCTCTTCTCTTTCCTCAATCTATCTCTTTTTTTGATATTATTTTCTCTCTTTCCTTTTTTTAAAAAGAGGCAATGACGACGCCAACTTCAGCCCCAGTAGGGGCTGAATGGTTCAGCCCTCTATGTGGACTGCTCTAAAGCTGATTAATTTGTGTGTGTGTGTGTGTGTGAAAAGTGGTCTGTGGGAAGAGCAACTTGGTATGTGCGCATGGTATCTCCCTTCAATCTTTGACTGAAGTGATGGCGAGGCAGCTCCGACGGTCAGCTTTTCCGCTGGCAACCACTCGCTGCAGTCATTTGCGGACGATACCTGACAACCGCTCGCTGCAGTCACTAGTAAGCCAGGTTTTTGGGATAGGCCATGATGATGATTATGGATTAAAAATGAATCTGAGCCTTTTATTTTTGGTGTTTTTTCCGAATTCATCCTCTTTTTAGCATCTGATTAATGTTCTCTTATGTTTATTTCTTTGGGTTTTCCTTTTTTGTGTTATTTTGGTTCTTTCCCCATTTAGATGGAAGTTTGAAATTGCAAAAAATATCATCCGAATTGAATTCGGAAACATGCAGGTCTTTAATTTTGGTAAGTCTGAGATTCTGTCTGGACTATAGAATGAAAAATATTATCTGGACTACTGCAATTTAATTTTTAAATGTAGTAGATGTATTTTTACATAGGATAATCTTTTTTAAATCATGTGCATATGGCTTTAAGCAATTGCATAATATAGACTGTTTTTAACCTATAGCACTTTTTGCCCTTTGTTACTGACACTACAAATTTGTAGGAATGAGCACATAATGTTGTATCAATGTTTATTCGTTTAAATAGAGATTTTGCTATTTTTGAAAGTTATTATCTTCCAGATATATGATTGCATTTAGATCCGGTCGATTCAGATGTAATAATATTTTCATGTACCTGTAGGACATCTAGATATTATAGTGGAGGATACCATTTTCAGATTCTAATTGGTTATCAGAGTGTTCGCTCCATTTACGTTGTCAATTGGCATGCACATGGTTTTGGATATAGTGGTTCTTACAGTTTGGTGATCATATATGATAGGCTTAGAGTCTTACGATAGTTATACGGAAGACAAAAGCGCCACCCAAGTTTAAGGCCTTTAATTTCCTCTTGCTCTTGGATAATGTGTCCCTAACTCCTCTTGTCGAACTCCAGTTTCAGAGAGGGAAAAAAGACAGGAGTGCTGCTTCTTGCCAAATATTATCGTTAACTACAGTATGCATCAATTTGCAGAATATTTGTGTTTGGTCCTTCCATAGCCTAAAGCAATCAAAATACTCTATTATATTGTTTGGACGGGTTATCTATTCTGTGCATCTGCTATGTATTTTACCGATAATTTCAAGTATCTATTTAAGGTCTGTATATTCCTTGATAGAAGAGTTCAACAAGGTCAAATAATATATTTGATTAGTTCAATGATTTGAGCAACAACTCGCCAGCTAGCTTGAGTTGGCATGGCTCAATGCGTACCAGTCACCCAGTCAGAACTGGATGAATCCATTAGAACTTTGGTTTAAATTTTAAAATCATGGGAATTTCGTTGACATTACATTTGAATTAAAACAAAAATTCGCATGTCCAAGAGGTTCGACTGAAATCAATGCCCATAGAAGACGATAACACAATGTCGATGGTCGATACTTGGAACAGCACCATATATGGATGTGAAAATATGTGTTTTGTCGGTTGAAAGATGTTCACCGGTTGTGCTATTGGTTTGTGAAAGGTTTGAAATTAAAGCATGCACGAAGACTCCTGTCAGTTGCCTCTGTTCTAAAGCTACCTCTAATCATTAAGTGGGTGGACATCATTGCACAACCATGCACCTTCCAATATTGGCATGATTATGTCTTTGGAGCCTGTCTTGCGCTGTCATTAACTTTCTCACAATTAAAGTGTCGAATGATAGGTCTATATCGACATGTTTCAGCTGATACGAACCAATACTTTAATCATAATGGCAATAAATTAAAAATATTGGCAACTTCCAATATTCACATGTTTCAGTTTTGTCTTGCCATGCTGAACATTTGAAATGGTACATACGTATCGGTATCTACCAAGTTTTCGTATCTTGATCAAAACACATTGTCTATAACTGACCCATCTCCTTTTGATCAAAACCCAATGATTTCCAACAAATCCGTCTGTTGACAGGAATCTCATCTGTTAATCAAACCTTATCATAATTTATAGCTTCTTACAAGCATCTCATCTGTTGACAGGAATTTTATTTTTGATCTGTAAACTGTAATAAGGATTATGATAGGTAGATGCCGAGTTTCTGGTTTATGATTGTGAGATGCCATAACTAAATATTGGCGGCACTTCTGTTCTGCTACATGCTTTGGTGGTGTTAGTTCAGCAGATGTATTAAGTTGTAGATGGCTATGGCCGCTTTTCATATATTAGATCCTGCAATGATATAATTGCTTGTCCTTAACTGATATTTTTGGTGCTAATCTAATTGCTTATCTTTAACTGATATTTTTGGTGATAATCTCTTTAACTGATATTTTTGGTGATGTTGCTTCAGGAATCAGGATCAACTATTACTTGTGCTGATTAAATTAGTTTTTTGTTTTTGAGAAATAACATGTTTGTACTTAATCATTTGTTATTTGGCTAATACTTTTTGATTAGTTTGACCGTGATCAATTCACAGTCTATGCATTAAGTTTTACTGAATGAAGTTTACATGGATTTATTTGGCTGAATGAAGTTCACAGTCTATGCATGAAGTTATTTGGTTGTTTCGACTGTTTGTTTGTGCAAGTTATACTGAACGAAGATTTGATTGTTTGTGCAAGTTTACATATGGGTTTAACTATGCAAGTCATGTATTCTTGAGATTTCTCATTAAAAATTCCTTGTGCACATGCAAGATTTAGTTTCATAATCTCATACAAAACTGTTGAATCTCATGTCTCAGTTTGTATTATATGTATAAATGATGTAGTTATATATGAGACTAAGTATATGTATAAATGATGTAGTTATATATGCATAGTCTCAGTGTGTTTGGTCACAACATTCTCAATTATATAATCTCATGTCTCATTTTTTTATTTTATTGTATAGGAGAGCATTCGAGTATAGTCACAACAAGAGTGAGTTGAGAGGCAATGAAGAAATGATGCCGTTGCTCGTGTTCTAGGTGAAGATCACCTAGACCGGGTGATTCCGGGTGATTGGTCTTGGTTCTAGTGGTTCTCAATATCAGATCTTCAGGACACATAGAAGATTTGTCTCGTCTCCTTCCTTCGCGTCCGACGCTTCATCAAGTCATTCAAATCTAGTGACACGGGAAGAGTTCGATAGTCAGAAACATGAGCTTGATCAGTGTAGGTCTCAGCTTAAAGCTTCATCAGTGTACGTCTATTTTGAGCTTCTTCTTGTACTAAAGAACAGCTGCAGCAATTACATGAAGATCCGCAGTACCAAAACCTATTCCCTCTGTCATCCAGTCATTAGTTTATTTTGAGTTTTTGTATTAAAAAGTATCATGTGGTTTATTGTGTTTTTTAAAGACTTGTTTGTATGAATTATTATTGTAAATATTATCTTTCAGGTTTTTATTTTTTAATAAAGAAATTGCTGCTTTGAGTTTTTATTTTTTTATAAATTAACTTAATTTGTGGCGGTTTTGAACCGCCACAAACATGATTAATTTTTTAAATTAATTATATTATTAGTGGTTAAAATCCGCTACAATCGCGTTTCAAGAATTTTTTTTTTAAATAATTGATTCAGTTTGTGGTGGTTCAAACCCGCCACAACCTGCGAGTTTTAGGCGGTTAAGAACCGCCATAAATAATTTTTTCCATTGAAAATTTTCGGTTTGTGACGTTTCGTAACCGCCACAAACTATTGTATTTTCGTCGGTTTAGAACCGCCACAATAATTTTTAATCGTAACAAAATATTTTGTTAGAAATTTTGTTTTTGGCGGTTCGTAACTGCTACAAACGTGGGTTTCTCACGGTTTATTTCAAGCGGTTCTAAACTGCTACAAATGTTGTTACTCACGCCCTTTTTGGTAGCGGTTGGGAAAACCGCTTGAAACTGTGTTTATGGCGGTTCCGACCCGCCACAAACGTATTTTAAAACCGCGAAAAATGATATCATGCAACCATATACAACCAAGCATGCAACCATATACATCTTCAAGATATATACATATCAACACATAACACTTAATACACATAGGGCATGCCCACTCATACCTGAGCGGAACACAAAGATTCACACATGGATCTTCACAATCAGCATGTACACATACACCACATATAACAAACACAGACATCATGCCATATCTATACATTGCCTAGATCTCAATTAACTATGTAGGTCCATAATACACACTCCTCATAGGTCACAATATATTAACATATATACGCATGCACCTCTATATTCTGACATACAATCATGTATGTCTCCTAGTACCCACCCAACGATCACAGATGTATCATCACACAAGTTTTATCATATCAATATCAGTACACATAGATAACCATACAAAACTATATTCATCCATATACAGGTGTAAGCGATCCAACTTACAGCCATACATATATCATATACTCATCACATATATCAACACATAGAACTAATATTCTTAAGACATAGCCACACATACATGGGTGGAACTCAAGGATCCACACATGCATCAGCACACTCTACATGTGCATACATCACATATAGTATATAGCCAATACATAGTACATCTATACACTACATGCACCTCAATCAAGTATATAACCCAATTATACACAGTACTCATAAGTCAACCATATATTAACACATATACTTCAAATACAATCATATAGCCATACAATCATTCGTACATATACCATAGTCATGCACATGAGTATATCATCTCAATATGCTCAACAAGCCATATTCAGCACTTATAGGTCTACAGATGTATAGGTACACATGCATACACACATAGATATATACACACATTCTTACTCAATCAACACTCTAGTGTCTATCCTCAGGGCTCTATACCTCAAACTTCTGATTTCGGGGCTCTATCTTAAGGCAGAACTCCTACCCACCTTAAGACCAAACTACCTCTGGAACACTACACGCACTACCCTTACACAGCCGCAGTGCGGAGACCTGCATGGGCCACTGATTAGGATTCAATATTGTATATTTTACCCCTCATTAGATGGCATTTTGTGCATAATTTGTGTTCATTTTGGCTCCGATACGCGCATTTTGATGATATCACTCAATATTGGAGTTTACCGTTTTATATGCTTAAAACATAATTTTTATAGCTTATTAGCATCTTCATCTTGGTCTCCTATTATTTTTCAGTTAAATTTCGTGAAGTCCCGATTCCAACGCATATTTTTCCAGAATTTTTGGAGGTCGTAGCAATTTACTACATTTTTTGGAAGACATGGTGACGGTGCTGAAAATTTCTGGGCTAGAAAGTCTGCTTTTCCACTCTTGTGCAGAATTCTGCTATCATTCCAGTATATATTCCGGCCTAATGATATTTTTCAGTCCAATTTCGTGAAGTCCCGAGTTCAACGCCACCTGGAACACGTCAATCTGAGGTCGGATGATTTTTCTAGAATTTTTGCAAGCCAGGGTGACGGTGCTGAAAATTTCTGCAGATTTGATCCACTTGTGAAGAATTCTGCTATCATTCCAGTATATATTCCGGCCTAATGATATTTTTCCGTCGAAGTTCGTGAAGTCCCGAGTCCAACGCCACCTGGAACACGTCAATCCGAGGTCGGATGATTTTTCTAGAATTTTCGCAAGACAGAGTGACGGTGCTGAAAATTTCTGCAGCTTTGGGCATTGCTTGCGGGTTTGGGCCAGATTCCGACCCGTTTGACTTAATTCCAGACCCGTTAAGCTGTGAATGGTTTTATATTGCGAATTTGGGGGTTTTTTCCAGCCCTAGTTCTTATTTTTTTTGGGCAAAAAGCTTGGGGGAGGAGGCCATGGATGAATGGAAAAGCTTGGAGGAGGAGCAAGAGGGTGGAAGCAAGGGTTAACTTGGGGAGATCTTGGGTGATACTTTTCTTTCCCTCTTGTAATTTTGATATCTCTCATTTGTATTGAACTAGAGATTGTTGTTTTTGTATGAAAATTTCATATCTTTTTCATGATGATTGAGTAGTGTTGAATGCTTGGGTTGTGGATTCATTTTGGTTGGTTGTTAATTGTAGCCCTAATTCCCTCTTGCCCAAATTTCATTGTTAATGTTGGATGTATAATTAGGGCACAATTTGATTGGTTAAGACCCGAGAGGACACAATTTGAGAAAATACCATGTTCCTAATTTGATTAGTGTCATGAATATACATCCATCCATATTGCATATTATTGTGTTCTTGAACGCTAAATATTCCGATTGAGTATCCTTAGCCGGATGATCAATTGAGTTATACGCGGGTAATTAGCGCTTGATTAACACCGATTTTAATGAACCCACAACCCATGCTCTCTCGTCTTGCTATCCTAACTCCTCATTTGACTCTCCAACCCTACCAATTTAGGTTAATTTTTAGTTTCACATCACTTTTTCCTCCACTCATCCACTGTTAGTTGAGGTTGTTATTTCACGCTTTATTTTTCTTTATCAATCAAACTTGTGAATATAGAACGACTTGTCCCTGTGATCCGACCCGGTACTCACCGGTAATTTTTATATTGCATTGACACTCCTACGCTTGGGAGTGGAAGGCGTGCACTTGCGTGTTTTCTGAGTCAACCAGCCACCACCTGTAACGCCCCGATCCCCAGGATACCCGATAAGTACGAATCCGTATCAAGTATTCCCAAAGAGGCGGGTGCTACGAAGGAAATAAAAAATTACAAACACAAGCAGGTCCACTGCGCACTGCTGGGATAATACATGTAGCATTCCAGACAACCCAAAACACAATAGAACCAACAACTCAAGCACTGATGTATATAAATAAAACTGTTCATATACAAATTCCTTATACAAATCCATATACAATATTACCCACATCTCAATAAGGTACAAAAACTCACATCTCACCCAAATACAACAACACTCCCAAGTCATCCACACTTCTCACCACCCGCAAATCCAACCAACTGAGTCAAGGCCTCCGACTCAAAGAACCAACCTGAAAAGTCAACTGTGGGGCACGTCAACGCGTGACCCAGTAGGAATTCCATATCTCAACTAGTCCTTACATGAAGTGTGGAAAGGGTGCACGTGAACAGTCAGAGTGTATGTCATGGCATAAACATCTACTGTAGTAAAGGAAGTAACAACTATATTTATGAACATGTGAAAGCGTGCACGTGCAACAGGTAAGGTGTACAACAATGATATACAACATAAAAGAACCATAGTAAAGAAACGCAAGTAAACAACGCATACATTTACCATTGCTACAAGAGTACTAAGGATTGACAATTAATTCATTGGTTAGCATTTTGGAACCCGGGTAAATCGTAGAACGCTAAGGAGCCGGACTTCACCTAGGGTGGGTGAAAAGTGGTACCCCAACCAGCAACACGGGCACCGGAGGGGACCTCTCGCAACTCTCCGTACCCGAACGGAACAAGGTATGGGAGTGAGACAAACTCGGTTTTTCTGTGGGACAAACGGAGCAAACCATCAGTTACCGTCATGGTGCATCATGAGCACACAAGCGGCCTCTCCAACCCTTTCAACTCGCCCTTCCGGGAGTAATACAGCGGGTGAGAATTCATATCATCTGTCCGCTCCTTAACTCCTATAATTTACCCGTGTTTCCCCCAAACCCCATGTCACCCTCCTGTAAGAGGACTTAGTCATTTTCATGAAGCATAACATCTTCCATTTATTTTCTTTCCGAGTATCATCACATATTTGGGACATGCATCACCTTGTGCATTTCCTTTCTCATTTCTCATAATATACATGAAACGTATAACCATATTCACATCATCATTTTGCATGTACCAAGAACATAAACCACATATCACCGCGTAACAGAAATAATCAAGAACATTGATGGCAAGTTTAACCTCAAAAGAAATAATCAAGAATACGTATTTATACACATATATGAATTTTGGGGTCATTACACATACACACAAAGAAACACACACATACACGTAAACAAGTACAAAAGCACACACAGAATAGGGTAGAGGTAGATACCGTGCATGACAAAGAAGCTGAAAAGATTGATTGGGACACCTCAAAGGAGCCTACACTGGTCTTCGGATCCTGCCAAAACAGAGTTAGGATCGATAATTAAAGTTGAGACTTACGCTTGCGTATGCGGAACGGTAGTCTCGGAACTTTGCCTTCGGATTCGCCACGACGGATCGAGTCTTCTCACGAACGGAGTAAGGCTACTAATCCACAATCTAAATCTCTATTTTAGATTAAGAACTTGGAAAGAGGAAGAGAAAGGATTTCTGCAGAGCTTCGCTAGGATGAAGTTGCATGCATGAATTTCATGCAAAAGGTGTTAGAAATGGCTTACCCTTGGGTCTTATTTATAGCCCCCAAGGTAGTTATTTTAGGGTAAGTTGTTCCTTTGGAACAACTTAATTAAGGTGTACCATGATACATGGCACATTATAAGCTTAAGTTGTACCATATGCATGGTACAACATAAGCTTAAGATATTCCCCCTTTATTAGCCATATGTCGCATGCACTTATGCATATATAATGCGACTTTCCCACTCATCCAGAGATCCTCTCCGCAAGGGAACAGATTCCCTTTGCACACGACTTCGTGTACGCGACGTTCGAGGTCCGTATTTCCTCGTACATCCCCCACAAGGGTGTACAAACGTCTTCCATATCCAACAGTCTACATTCCGAAGGTGCCCTTCCCATCGAGGTTGGCGAATACAGTGTTGGATGAGAAATACGAGAAGTTTTTCGACAGGCTTAAGCAATTACACGTCACAATCTCGTTTCTAGATGCAGTCTCAGAGATCCCATCGTATGTCAATTTTCTGAAAGAGTTGATAACAACTGCGGGAGAGGTGAAAAGATCGTGTTGTTAATGGAATGTAGTGCCATCATCCAGAGAAACATAGTAGAAAAACTTGAAGATTCGGGAAGATTTGTCATCCATTGCGCTGTGGGAAACATCACAGTTGAGAGAGCGATATGTGACCTAGGTGCAAGCGTAAGCTTGATGCCGTTGGCCATAAGCGAGCGGCTCGGGATGGCCATCACATTATTTAAAAAAAAAAAAAACTTTCATGCTTAAAAAAATTTATCAAATAAAAATTTTAGGCATCCAAAATAAATTTTAAACTTTTAAAGATTTAAAAAATTAGTTTTAAAATTATCACATAAATTTTAAAACGTCATTTAAAAAAAAATTTCCATGTTCAAAAATTTCATAAAAAAAATTTTAGAACATCTAAAACATTTTTAAAATTTATCTCATAATTTTAAAAAAATTTTAAAAAGTATTTAAAAGCATTCTTAAGTTTAAAATTAATCGCAGTACCTAGATCGCTACGCAAACCTAGGCTCTGATACCACTGTTGGGAATTGGGCGTTCCCTTAGGGCACAAAATTCTAGTCCCGTCCTAAGTCGGACGGAACATAGACAGAAAAACATAGCAGCGGAAGAAAAACAGTTAATCTAAATTAACATGCAAGTTAAAACAATTTTTAACTTGGCCCTAAGGTCCAAGACCCTATGCCAAGATCTATGCCGACTTGGGATGGGTCTGACCATCCCAAGAAGGATCTAGCCTACTGCGATTAAACTAAACTAATGCTAATAATACTTTAACCACATACCCGGAATCTCAGCCCTGGAGCAGGCGAGATGTTCCGCGCCGTCTTCCGAGCTGCTCCCGTCCCACGCCGAGCCGCTCCTTGAACCGCTCCCCGAACCGCTCCTCGAACCGCTCCGCATCCCGAGGCGATCAATCCCCGTGCCGCCGAGCCAACCAACCGCCGAAGAAAGTTTCACGCGAGTGAAACCTCCGCCAAGATTTCGGATCCAGAATCCGAACTCCTTTGAGGCTTTGCTAGAGCCCGCAGGAGTAAGGCAGAAATTTTAGGGAGATAGAGAAATATTTAATTTAAGCTTAGATCCGAGCGTGCTCCAACATTTACGAGAGCCGCTCAGATCTAGAGCTTGGGACGAGTTTTGAGAAAGGGGGGAGACCCCTATTTATATAGGCGGCGGACTCTCCCCTTTTCTCAAAATCCGATGTGGGACTAAAATAGAGTTAATTTAAAATCAAGTTAGTTTGCACTTCACAAAGTGCAAACTTCCGTGAATTTTAACTCACTCACCGTTGAGCTTCAGTATTGATATAACCTATCAATACGATAAGCGTTCAACGGTGAACGCATAGGAAAAAACCGTTCGTCAATCGGAGGTCGTTTGACCCTCCAATTGAGTGTCCAAAGATTGACAAAAATCAGATTTTCGCCAAAGAAATCAGCCGTCATGCAAATCTGTGACTAGGGTTCGAAACCCTAGGCTTGGGGCCCACCAGTGGGCCCCGCTGCATCAATCGCGCGCGCAAAATGGCCTGGGCAGAGCCCAGGCCGCGCCTGGGCTCGCCCAGGCGCCTGGGCGCGCCCAGGCCCGCGCCTGGGCAGAGCCCAGGCGGCCTGGGCTTAGCCCAGGCCGAGCCTGGGCTAGCCCAGGCTTGCGCCTGGCTAGCCCAGGCCGAGCCTGGGCTTAGCCCAGGCAGCGCCTGGGTTAGCCCAGGCAGCCTGTTCTGCCTGGGCTTGTCCTGGTCTGATTCTTTGGGCTTTTGGGCTCTAACTTGAGCATTTGGTGTCCGATTTGGACGCCGTTCGAACCTGGGTCTAGACCGGGATATTCCCGTCTTACCCGTGAACTTTTCCTTGCGTTTATTTTATTAAATATTGTATTAAACAATTTAATACATATTTAATCGCTTTTGCATCAAATGCAAAATAGTCCCTATCTAAGCTTAAATTACCATATTGCATCAAATGCAATTATTTCATCCCTTGCATCAAAAATGCAATTATTCTCCCTAACTAATTTCTACCTATTACTAGACGAAGCGTTACACTCTGTGTGAGACCCTACAGCCTGACCCTTACAACAGGTTGGGCTCGAAGCCCTATACGGCAGTGACCACGAGCAGTGGTTGCCGTCCCTGCTTCAGGAATCATCATTATGTGGTTGACTCATTGACATGAGTATTGTCGGGACCACCTGACTGTTTCCGTGATGAATTCCGTAGTTATAGTCTTTTCGTCTAAACTGTGTCATGTAGATCAAGTCTGGGGTACGGTCAAAACTGTCAACCCCAATAACTTGACTCCGGTTAGTTTCGATCAATCTTTAGTCAATAAATGTTGGACTTCTTCCAACATACTCTGCGCAGAGTTTTTACTAAAGACCGAACTAACTCTACGACACTAACTCCCATTGACCGGGAGAGACGAATCCTCTCTTGGTCATTACTCGCCTCGTACGTTTCAAGTGACACCCAATCAAAAGACCTTTCGACAGGCCTTGCCTCGAAGCTAGGTCAGTTGATCTAAGTGGCACCGTTCACGCACAGGTCCGTCAAAATGACCTCAAGTCAAAAGACCAACTATCCTATCATCACTCAGAGTTATCACTGACAGATTGGTCAATATAACCATATGATAACTCTAGTGGATCGTTCAGTGAACTCATTCTAATGAGCACCTGTGTCTCGTCTTCGACTTCGCCAAGTCAAGTAATCATGAGATCATTGCCACCGCTAAACGGTGAAGACTAAGACACAATGGTCTGTCCGATGTTTCGATATCCTTGTCTCGAAACATCTATGACCACGAACCATTTTAGACTTATGCTACAGACGGTCAAACGTTTCTCCATGATCGAGATACTCATCTCGATATCCGTCTGACCTTGCATAAAGTCTCAGGACTTTACCTAAGTCGACATCTGATTACAATATAACTTAGATAAATTATTACCAAACAGCTTACTGTTATTTCGAACAAGATGTTTGTGCTATTCACACAGGAATAAATGGCCTCGAGGGCATCATATTCCTACATCTCCCACTTGCACTCAGGCCCATTTATCTCGATATCTAATATCGTTTTTACACATAAGTTTTCCCGACTTCATGTGGTAGAGCCTTCGTGAGTGGATCTGCTAAAACCGTCTATACTATAGACTTAAGGGGTTTCTATGTTTATGTTAGACCAACAATTTGAATCTCATTCAAATAATTCATTTGGTCTATCAGAATCTATAATATTTTATTTTCCTGGATCTTATCCAGTTCATCGTACCTTACGATAATAATTTTAAATTAGTTAATGGTCATTTTAAATGGCTCATATCTATTATTGATAAAGTATCAAACCTTTTGATTGCTTTGTCAAAATATATGTTCCATCCTCTTGATGATTCGCATGTAATTTATACGCTCCCACTGACCTTGAAAACTATCTGGCTAATTCATATAAGTTGGTTCGTCTAAATCATATTTAGAAAAACGAACTTATAAGTGAATGCACAAATTTTCATGGTCAACTTGAGCGTTTACATCGAGTTTGGTCCGAGTAGATCTGTACACATCTGTTGGTGAAACCGGTTTCATCATAATCCGTTTTAAAGAAATTAGGATGAAAACCGTTCCCGTCCAACATTATTGTACTTCACTATTTTCTTTTCTGCACCAATCTTTCCACTTAAAGATTTACTTGCAGAAAGTGAGGAAACATTTTCCTTGGGCACGTAAATTAAATTCTCAAATTTATTTACGCACACGGACCTTCATCAAGTTTTAAATTGGAGTTACTACTCCGAATTTCATCTTAGAAGTTGACTAAGTCATCATCAGTTATGATGTCTAACTCGACAATTCGTCTCACGAGATTCGAGTATTTTTACAACTTTCTTACGATTGATTTATTGAATATATTATTGATAATGTCCTCATAGAACATTATTAAAACCTAGGCATTACTATCTGGGACTTAACCCAGATGGAGGATTTAACTCAGAGTCACTTACAATGGATCACACTAAATCTAATTAAGTGTAATTCATACCTTTTAACACACCGATGTGTTAACAGACTTGATCTGAGAGAAAATCACATTTTCTTTTAATTACACAAGATTTTATTTAGCTAAGTATTTGACCATTCGATCTAATCGAATTAGTTTAAATACTTTAGTCATTTCGTTCTTTATTTTATCAGACTTGTGTTTCATCAAGAACACGTGTCTTAGTAAAATATACGAATAACTTATTTTGGTTAATCTAGACTCGGGTACATCAGTATGTACTAGACTGAGTTCGACAACTCATTCTCCCACTGTCTCATAGATGGGTTTCAGCCATTGTATCTAAGAGGCTAAGACTCACAAGTGTCCGTAGACTTCATAATACGAGAGGTCAGACCCCTCTTTATGTGACTTGTGAAGCTTAATCTCTTGATACGGCCTAGTCTAATTTTACCATATAAGTTTGCTACTATCTTGTGTATTTATATATTAACATTTAATATATATATAGTTATTTACAAATTACTTAACACAAAACATTACTTCAGAAGCAATGTGACGACATTCGTCAAAATGTGTCAAACGTCTTTTGTATAACAATTTATTCTGAAATCGTGACATCAAAATATGTCACATTTTCATTTCCTCCTACTTATGCCTTTACTAATGATAAATTAAACTATTTAACTCGATTGACTTTCCGGAGTGCCTTCTTCCTTTTCTAAATCACATTTAGATATCAACATAAATAAATAGCTATGCAAGGAACTTATGTATCCAAACGCTTGAGCTTTGCAATTTTGAGTGTAGCTCAAGAAGTTGCTTGTCTCAAGATCCGGTTGGGATACATAGTCTTGCATCGCTCATGCACTCGTATTCGACTCAAACGGTTTGATCGAATCTTTGAACTTTGCGGATCAAAATTGTTTATCCATACAACCTTGAGTGTAGCTCAACAAGTTGTAGGGAGAAACATACTTTGAATGTCCTATATGTTCAAGCTGCCTCATATAGAGACGAGTGACATGTAGCTTTAATTTATTTGTTGGACACAGAACTTAATTGAAATTATATTTCTTAAGTCTGTTCTTTAGAAGGTCATTTAATGTCAACGAGAATATAGTTTTAATTCTATCAATTAGAATTTAACTTTGATATTCAATTAATCAACTTTTTGACCAATTAACTTATTAAAATATTATCAATTGATTCTTTCGGTAAACATATTCTTGCCCTAGTTTTAGCATATGTTCAATATTAAATATAGGTAGATTGGCTTTTATCTATCTATATCCTCCCACTAATTTTACGAACGTTTTAAAGCTTAATAACGAACGATTTAATCGAATTAAAATTAATGGGTAAGAGTTCCAATCACCTTGGGTCTAGACAACCTTGAGTGTAGCTCAACAAGTTGATTGACTCTGCAATCGGAAGATGACTCTTCATCGATCATATCGGATATGACTCTCTTAATCGGTTTTTGCCCCTAGCCATTTGTGATCATGAGTGTGCTCATCCAAATCACAATGTCTAGTCTAGTCGGACCCTTGTTTTCATGTCTAGCCTGACTCGCCCCTCAGCTCGGTGTATGCACGACACGTCGGTTTGGGTCAGGTCTTAGACTACATCTAGGCAGACTACATCGTTGACTTAACTTACGCCGACGCTCGGGGTACGAGACGACGGTTAGGGTCAGTCAAGATTTCATCTTATGTATTTAAGGAGTTGGTTTCTACAGGGTTGCCATGTCACAGCTTGAGTGTATCTCAACAACTATAACACGGGCCCTATAGTTGCTAACCCCTAAAACAAGGAGGGCTACGGCTAATCTTGAAAAAGATCATTAACGTATTTGACTTAGATATAGTCCAGGATGTCATACAATCATGATTCGCGACATTGCGGTCCAGCGGAACTCAGCCAGGGAATTGACTAAGCCAGGATCACTACCCCTTGGACTAGCAAGGGTTGACCCAGAACTCTTAGCCAAGCACATTGACTGGATCATGGTCCATTGAATGAAGCTTGTCATTTTTGTATGTATGCCATAGACTAAACAGCTTTTATTAACAACTAATTAATCCTATCAACTAGTTGGATCCTTAAATTCAAAATTTTTAGGATTTGTTTAATAACTTTTATTAAGTCCTTATCAACTATAAGGTTCACGTGCTACCCTAATCGTTATTAGGATTTTAATAAATTATTAACAACGCTAGAAGCGAAGTCCTTTAATGAAAATTAATTATAACAATTAGAATTTGAAAATTCATTAAAAGGACTACCCTAATCAGGAATTAGGTCTTAATATTGTTGTTAATGATTTATTAAAACATAGCATGTCATTAAAATTCAAGTAATAAATTTTAATCATTTTTAATGGCTAACCTAAAGGGTTGTCTTGTGTTATCAAATAAGGGACAAGATAGTACAAGCCATTGAAATAAAGCTACACTAATTTTATCAACATAAAATGAAAGTGTATATCTATTTAACAATTAAATAAACTAAGTTTATCGCATAAACAATTTTTAGCATGCATACATAAATTTAACATTTAAATTTAAAATATGATTTTAAAATTATTTTATTTTTTATCTCATAAAAAAAACTTAATATTAAAATCACTAATTTGCATGCTATGTTAAAAATTTATCGCATAAAAAATTTTTAACTTTTAAAACAGTTTTAAAATATCTCATAAATTAAAACATTATTTAAAAAAAAAAAACTTTCATGCTTAAAAAAATTTATCAAATAAAAATTTTAGGCATCCAAAATAAATTTTAAACTTTTAAAGATTTAAAAAATTAGTTTTAAAATTATCACATAAATTTTAAAACGTCATTTAAAAAAAAAATTTCCATGTTCAAAAATTTCATAAAAAAAATTTTAGAACATCTAAAACATTTTTAAAATTTATCTCATAATTTTAAAAACATTTTAAAAAGTATTTAAAAGCATTCTTAAGTTTAAAATTAATCGCAGTACCTAGATCGCTACGCAAACCTAGGCTCTGATACCACTGTTGGGAATTGGGCGTTCCCTTAAGGCACAAAATTCTAGTCCCGTCCTAAGTCGGACGGAACATAGACAGAAAAACATAGCAGCGGAAGGAAAAACAGTTAATCTAAATTAACATGCAAGTTAAAACAATTTTAACTTGGCCCTAAGGTCCAAGACCCTATGCCAAGATCTATGCCGACTTGGGATGGGTCTGACCATCCCAAGAAGGATCTAGCCTACTGCGATTAAACTAAACTAATGCTAATAATACTTTAACCACATACCCGGAATCTCAGCCCTGGAGCAGGCGAGATGTTCCGCGCCGTCTTCCGAGCTGCTCCCGTCCCACGCCGAGCCGCTCCTTGAACCGCTCCCCGAACCGCTCCTCGAACCGCTCCGCATCCCGAGGCGATCAATCCCCGTGCCGCCGAGCCAACCAACCGCCGAAGAAAGTTTCACGCGAGTGAAACCTCCGCCAAGATTTCGGATCCAGAATCAGAACTCCTTTGAGGCTTTGCTAGAGCCCGCAGGAGTAAGGCAGAAATTTTAGGGAGATAGAGAAATATTTAATTTAAGCTTAGATCCGAGCGTGCTCCAACATTTACGAGAGCCGCTCAGATCTAGAGCTTGGGACGAGTTTTGAGAAAGGGGGGAGACCCCTATTTATATAGGCGGCGGACTCTCCCCTTTTCTCAAAATCCGATGTGGGACTAAAATAGAGTTAATTTAAAATCAAGTTAGTTTGCACTTCATAAAGTGCAAACTTCCGTGAATTTTAACTCACTCACCGTTGAGCTTCAGTATTGATATAACCTATCAATACGACAAGCGTTCAACGGTGAACGCATAGGAAAAAACCGTTCGTCAATCGGAGGTCGTTTGACCCTCCAATTGAGTGTCCAAAGATTGACAAAAATCAGATTTTCGCCAAAGAAATCAGCCGTCATGCAAATCTGTGACTAGGGTTCGAAACCCTAGGCTTGGGGCCCACCAGTGGGCCCCGCTGCATCAATCGCGCGCGCAAAATGGCCTGGGCAGAGCCCAGGCCGCGCCTGGGCTCGCCCAGGCGCCTGGGCGCGCCCAGGCCCGCGCCTGGGCAGAGCCCAGGCGGGCCTGGGCTTAGCCCAGGCCGAGCCTGGGCTTAGCCCAGGCTTGCGCCTGGCTAGCCCAGGCCGAGCCTGGGCTTAGCCCAGGCAGCCTGTTCTGCCTGGGCTTGTCCTGGTCTGATTCTTTGGGCTTTTGGGCTCTAACTTGAGCATTTGGTGTCCGATTTGGACGCCGTTCGAACCTGGGTCTAGACCGGGATATTCCCGTCTTACCCGTGAACTTTTCCTTGCGTTTATTTTATTAAATATTGTATTAAACAATTTAATACATATTTAATCGCTTTTGCATCAAATGCAAAATAGTCCCTATCTAAGCTTAAATTACCATATTGCATCAAATGCAATTATTTCATCCCTTGCATCAAAAATGCAATTATTCTCCCTAACTAATTTCTACCTATTACTAGACGAAGCGTTACACTCTGTGTGAGACCCTACAGCCTGACCCTTAAACAGGTTGGGCTCGAAGCCCTATACGGTAGTGACCACGAGCAGTGGTTGCCGTCCCTGCTTCAGGAATCATCATTATGTGGTTGACTCATTGACATGAGTATTGTCGGGACCACCTGACTGTTTCCGTGATGAATTCCGTAGTTATAGTCTTTTCGTCTAAACTGTGTCATGTAGATCAAGTCTGGGGTACGGTCAAAACTGTCAACCCCAATAACTTGACTCCGGTTAGTTTCGATCAATCTTTAGTCAATAAATGTTGGACTTCTTCCAACATACTCTGCGCAGAGTTTTTACTAAAGACCGAACTAACTCTACGACACTAACTCCCATTGACCGGGAGAGACGAATCCTCTCTTGGTCATTACTCGCCTCGTACGTTTCAAGTGACACCCAATCAAAAGACCTTTCGACAGGCCTTGCCTCGAAGCTAGGTCAGTTGATCTAAGTGGCACCGTTCACGCACAGGTCCGTCAAAATGACCTCAAGTCAAAAGACCAACTATCCTATCATCACTCAGAGTTATCACTGACAGATTGGTCAATATAACCATATGATAACTCTAGTGGATCGTTCAGTGAACTCATTCTAATGAGCACCTGTGTCTCGTCTTCGACTTCGCCAAGTCAAGTAATCATGAGATCATTGCCACCGCTAAACGGTGAAGACTAAGACACAATGGTCTGTCCGATGTTTCGATATCCTTGTCTCGAAACATCTATGACCACGAACCATTTTAGACTTATGCTACAGACGGTCAAACGTTTCTCCATGATCGAGATACTCATCTCGATATCCGTCTGACCTTGCATAAAGTCTCAGGACTTTACCTAAGTCGACATCTGATTACAATATAACTTAGATAAATTATTACCAAACAACTTACTGTTATTTCGAACAAGATGTTTGTGCTATTCACACAGGAATAAATGGCCTCGAGGGCATCATATTCCTACAGAACAGTGCTCGAGTCAGTGGCATTCGTCAGCCTGTCTAAGAATTTCTTAAGCCAAACAGCTTCTTGGACCGCCATGCCGAATGCTACAAATAGCATAATGCATAGTCCGCAGTCCATTTGAGGTACCTTAATATCCTCTTCACCGCTTTCCAGTGTGCATGTTCTGGGTTGGATGGGTAACGGCTTACCATACCAACAGCATAGCAAATGTCTGGTCTGGTACACATCATGGCGTACATCAGACTTCTGACAGCACTGGAGTATGGAACCTTTTCCATAGCTTTCTTTTGGATTTTTGGGACACATTTCCAAACATAGACCCTCGCCTTTGCTTATTGGAGGCATAACGCACGACATGAAAGGAAAAATCTCTTCGTAGTTTATTCCTTCCTGTTGCGTGAAACCTTTCGCAACAAGGCGAGCTTTATATTTCTTGATGGAGCCATTAGCCTTATGCTTGATTTTGAGAACCCACTTGTTCCCAATGGCTTTACGTCCCTTAGGTAAATCAACCAAGTCCCAGACTTGGTTTGTTTTCATGGATTGAAGTTCTTCTTCCATCGTCGCTTTCCATTTATCTTTAGCAGGGCATGTGACTGCCTGTTTGAAATTTGCAGGTTCGTCATCATCTTGTAGTAATGAATGTTTGAGTAAATTCATCCTTGAATCTGAGAGGGTGTTAGCCTCGTTCGATTACTACGTCTTGCTTGAGTTTGATCACTCCCACTTGGAATGATATCACTCCCACTTGGAATAACATCACTCCCACTCGGAATAGGATTGGTATCGTTCGTATCATTCATAGTTGAAGTTTGAAACGTATTTTCTTCTTCACCAAGAATTCTCCCACTCGAACGTTCCGATCCTTTTTGATCCCAAATCTCAAACAAGGATAAGTCTTGACTTATCTCACCCTGTCTTGGAAAATTCGTTTTCCAAGAAGACAACATCACTCGATTCGAATTCTATAAGACCCCCATTGTCCTCTTGACCGACGAAAACATATCCTTTGGAGTTTTCAGCGTATCGGATGAAGATACACTTCCTCCCACGTGGCCCAAGTTTGCCATATTTGTGAGAGGATAAATGTGCATAAAAGGCACAACCCCAAGGTTTTAGAATGATTAAGTCTGGAGTTCTATCGTTCCACAACTCATAAGGAGTAGAACTTACCGACTTCGAGGGTACACGGTTTAAGATGAACGCTGCCGTCAATAATGCATCACCCCAAAAGGTGACAGGCAAATTTGCCTGAGACATCATTGATCAGACCATTTCCATCAATGTCCTATTTCTTCTTTCCGCAACACTGTTTTGTTGTGGAGTATAAGGCATAGTTATTTGATGAACTATGCCTTTTTCATCACAGAGTTCCTTAAAACTCGTTGATTGATATTCTCCACCTCGATCGGTTCGCAAGACCTTTATCTTGCGATCTAGTTGATTTTCCACTAAACTCATATAGTTTTTGAAGCAAGTTTAAAGCTTCATGTTTGTGGGAAATCAAATAGATGTGACCGAAACGAGTGAAATCATCAATGAAGGTGCTGAAATAGGACTTCCCGCGTCTTGTCTTAACATTCATTGGACCGCAAATGTCCGAATGGATAAGCTGTAATGGAACTTCGGCCCTTGTGCCAGTTCCAAACGGCTTGCGACAAGTTTTCCTACAAGACAATGTTTGCAAGTTGACATTTCAACTTTTGAAACATTAGATAGCAAGCCACTTTTGGCAAGTCTATCCATTCTAGTTGGTCCAATGTGACCAAGTCTTGCATGCCAACAAATGATCTCAGATTTAGAAGAAGCATTTGTCAAATGGAAACTTTCATAAATAGAAGAAGAATACATAGTGTTTAAAATAATCAATCCATTACAAACATTACCCGACCAAACTAAAAGAACTATTACAAACAAGGTCAACATATAGAACCTCCTTCATAACTTAAAGACATTAACATGACCACGGATACGATATTCCTTCGAATATCTGGAGCAAAGAGGAAGTCGTGCAATAGTAGAGTCCGGCCGTTGTCGAGAACAATCTTGCATGTTCCGACGCCCTTGACTTCAACACGAGTGTTATTGCCGACGTATATCCATTTTGTTCCTTGAGTTATCCTTTGATACTCTGCGAAGAACCTTTTGTCCTTCGCTACGTGGTCTGTGGCCCCTGAATCAATCAACCAAAAATAGTTAGATTCAGCAAGAAACATGGAACTAGAAACACATATGTAACTAGCCCTACAAGTTACCTTGTCACTTCCATCCGTACATGTACGGGCGAAGTGACCGTACTTGTTGCACTTAAAGCACTTGATCTTCTTCAAGTTTTTCTTCTTTGAGTGCACATTCTTTTGCCACTTAGTCTTCTTTGAGGTTTCCGGTTCTTGCTTTCGGTCGTTCACAAACCTTAAGCGTTTATTATTCCGCTTATTTCCTCCATGTGAGGAACTAGCGGCCATGTGCACTTCTGCACTAGGTTTTGCGGCTTGAATCCGCTCTTCCTCGAGTTCGAGGTGTTTCGATACATCGCTTAATGTTTTAATGCACTCATTATGAGTGAGATGCATTTTCATGTTATCCCAGCTATCTGGGAGTGAACGAATGACTGCTTGGATCTGCTGTTCGTCAGACAGCGTAACACCCGCATCCTTTAATTCAGATATGAGATTCGCCATGTGGCGGAGATGCTTTTTCATAGAATGATCTCGCCGCATTTTGTACGAATCAAATTGAATATTTAAGGAGCGGAGTTTGGTAACCGAAGTTCCACCAAACTTTACTTCTAGCTCAGACCATATGTCTTTGGCTAGGTCGAATTCCTGAAATAGACGCATTATGTCATTGTCCATCGCGGACAGTAACGTAATGCATGCTATTTTGTTCTTTCGAGTCCAAGTATCATAAGCTTCCCGGTCCCTCTTGTGTTGGGCCGTATTGCCCAACTCAGGTTCTACCATTATGTTTTGGAGTGTTTCGAGCACATCTTGATCCTCCAAAACATATTGGATCTTTATTGACCAAAGTTTATAATTGTCGCCGTTGAGCTTTTCACCTTTGTTAAGCTCTGCGACAATGTTCTTAGAAGCGGTAGACATATTCGATTCAAAAAACTGCAAAGAGAATGAAAAACACGATCAAAATTCTATGCATAAAGTTTCGATTCTTTAAACACTTGATAAGTTCCTTGGATGCGTTGAAATGTTACTCTAGAATCGAGAAGTTCACTACGTTCCCAACTACCATCTAGAAGTAACTTTCAAAGTATCCCTCTTACTTATCTTAAGTAAAAAGAAATCAGAAATAATACCCGTATGGTATTAGCAGCGGAAAATTACTTTGAAAACATATCTTTCAAAATAGAATAGGTGAGAATTTGCGCAAAGAATTTTTTTTTAGCGCAACAATTGCCAAGCCACGAGACCTGTTCTACACACCCATGGGTTAGATAACCATGGCCGGATCGTGGTAGGACTTGGAATTCTAAATTGCGCTATCCCGATTAAGGACGGGACATAACTTATTTGAAAAACATCTTTTTTCAAAAAAAATTTGAAAGCACGTTGGCTAATCTCCGTAGAGTAGAGCACAACGTCACAAGTACATTGGCTAATCTCCGTAGAGTAGAGCACAATGACATGGCTAATCTCGTATGAAGTAGAGCACTATGGCTAATCTTCAAAGAGTAGAGCCTAATGGAAAAACTTCGTTAAAACGTTAGTCCCGTATGAACTAGTTGACACTGTGGTTAGCCCCGTATGGGCTAATCGGCACATTCGAGTTTGGCCAATGCCTTTTGTCACCCTGTATGGGTCAGTAGGCAAGTTTGCAGTCGACCCAGACCTTCTGCCAGATTGGTCGACCAAAACGACCAAATTGGTCGACCAATTTTCGAAATGCAGTTTCTTCCCGGCCAGGGCCTCTGCCCTGGCCGGGGCTTGGCCAATGGGCCGGCCAGGGCCTCTGCCCTGGCCGGCCAGGGGCCCTGGCCCCCTCGGCCAGGGTCGGCCAGGCCACTGGCCGGGGCCAGGGCCCCTGCCCTGGCCTCGGCCAGGCCCTGGCCTGAGGCCAGGGCCCCTGCCCTGGCCTGAGGCCAGGGCCCCTGCCCTGGCCTCGGCCAGGGCGGCCTGGCCGCAGGCCGGGGCCAGGGCTCCTGCCCTGGCCTCGGCCAGGCCCTGGCCTGAGGCCAGGGCTCTGCCCTGGCCTGAGGCCAGGGCTCTGCCCTGGCCTGAGGCCAGGGCTCTGCCCTGGCCTCTGCCAGGGCGGCCAGGCCCCTGGCCTGAGGCCAGGGCTCTGCCCTGGCCTCTGCCAGGGCGGCCTGGCCGCAGGCCGGGGCCAGGGCTCCTGCCCTGGCCTCGGCCAGGCCCTGGCCTGAGGCCAGGGCTCTGCCCTGGCCTCTGCCAGGGTGGCCAGCCCCCTGGCCAGGGCCAGGGCAGGGGCCCTGGCCTCAGGCCAGGGCAGCCTGGCCCTGGCCGGGGGCCAGGGCCCCTGCCCTGGCCCGGCCAGGGCGGCCTGGCCCTGGCCTGGCCGCGGCCAGGGCCTTCTGGCCTTGGCCAGGGCCGGCCCTGGCCTGGCCTGGCCTGGCCGCGGCCAGGGCTCCCTGGTCCTGGCCGTGGCCGGCCAGGGCCGGCCGGCCATGGCCCGGCCATGGCCTATTGGCCTTGCCCGGCCATGGCCCTTTAGCCATGGCCGGTCTCCCCCCTTTCATGGGGTGGCCGCATGCACTCCACCCCCTTGATGGGGTGGTCGCCGGTGGTTATTGGCCGTAGCCAACCCCCTCCGCATGGGGAGAGGGGGTGCATGGCCTTCATAACCCATTTGGCCATGGTGCACATGCACCAAATTTTCTCTTACCCGATGGAAATAACTACCATCAACTTCCTCGATGAAGCACCCGTTCGTCGATGAAGCACCCGTTCGTCGAGAAATTAGTTATTTCCTAATGGCCGTGTGCCAAAAATGAAAAATAACATACTACGTGAACGGTCGGTTCTTCCCGTCACGGAGAGTTCCTACCATATCCGTAATGATAGGAGACCCTAACGTGAAAAGAACAACCACTGCGTTCTCTCCGTCACGAAGCGTTCCTACTATATCCGTAATAGTAGGAGACCCATTCGTGAAAAAGACAACGACTCGTTCATAGTTTCGACGGGGTGGCGGTTTGACCGGGGCGAACCCATATGGCTCTGATACCAATGTCAGATCCTGCCAAAACAGAGTTAGGATCGATAATTAAAGTTGAGACTTACGCTTGCGTATGCGAAACGGTAGTCTCGGAACTTTGCCTTCGGATTCGCCACGACGGATCGAGTCTTCTCACGAACGGAGTAAGGCTACTAATCCACAATCTAAATCTCTATTTTAGATTAAGAACTTGGAAAGAGGAAGAGAAAGGATTTCTGCAGAGCTTCGCTAGGATGAAGTTGCATGCATGAATTTCATGCAAAAGGTGTTAGAAATGGCTTACCCTTGGGTCTTATTTATAGCCCCCAAGGTAGTTATTTTAGGGTAAGTTGTTCCTTTGGAACAACTTAATTAAGGTGTACCATGATACATGGCACATTATAAGCTTAAGTTGTACCATATGCATGGTACAACATAAGCTTAAGATATTCCCCCTTTATTAGCCATATGTCGTATGCACTTATGCATATATAATGCGACTTTCCCACTCATCCAGAGATCCTCTCCGCAAGGGAACAGATTCCCTTTGCACACGACTTCGTGTACGCGACGTTCGAGGTCCGTATTTCCTCGTACATCCCCCACAAGGGTGTACAAACGTCTTCCATATCCAACAGTCTACATTCCGAAGGTGCCCTTCCCATCGAGGTTGGCGAATACAGTGTTGGATGAGAAATACGAGAAGTTTTTCGACAGGCTTAAGCAATTACACGTCACAATCTCGTTTCTAGATGCAGTCTCAGAGATCCCATCGTATGTCAATTTTCTGAAAGAGTTGATAACAACTGCGGGAGAGGTGAAAAGATCGTGTTGTTAATGGAATGTAGTGCCATCATCCAGAGAAACATAGTAGAAAAACTTGAAGATTCGGGAAGATTTGTCATCCATTGCGCTGTGGGAAACATCACAGTTGAGAGAGCGATATGTGACCTAGGTGCAAGCGTAAGCTTGATGCCGTTGGCCATAAGCGAGCGGCTCGGGATGGGAGCACCAAAGCCAATTAGAATGACTCTACATCTCACCGATAGATCGATAAAGTAACCCGTATGGATCCTCGAAAATGTGCTGGTAAAAGTTGGAGATATCACAGTTCCATGTGCTTTTGTGATCATGGACATGCCCGAGGATGCTCGCATACCTATGATTTTAGGCCATACGTTCTTAGCCACCGCGGGAGTACTAATTAACGTGAATGGAGGGAAGTTGTCCCTTAATGTCGGGAAAGAGAATATGGAGTTCGATCTCCAGAGAAGCATGAGCGAGTTTATGAAGGACGATCACTGCAACATTGCTGACCTTCTAGAGGAATTAATCGAAGAAACCATGCTGGAGGACGTGCTCCTAATCCCCACAGAAAAGCTATTGTTCACGAATTCTAAACATAAAGGGGAATGTGAGACGGCTACCATAGCAAAGAAGTTCAACAACGTATCAAAAGAAGTGGTCGATAAAGAAGGCTCAATAGCATATCCAACCAACCCCGAGGAGCCGAAGATTAAGAGGATATGCAATGCGTCACCAAGCATCATCAATGAGAATCATGGAGCGAGAGTGAACTTAACGCTCTCCACCCAAGAGCCACCGTGAACAACTAAAAGGGAGTCGATCTAAAGACTTACCGGTTCAAGCAGTAAGTCAAATGGGCAACCCCTCCACTACTGAATGACTCTCGAACGAGCGTCAGTCGTAAGTCGAAGGGGCCACCCCTCTGCTACTGAACGACTCTCGAACGAGCGTCAGCCGTAAGTAGAAGGGGCCACCGCTCCGCTACTGAACGACTCTCGAACGAGCGTCAGCCGTAATTCGAATGGGCCAACCCTTCGCTCCTGAACAACTCTCGAACGAGCGTCAGCCGTAAGTCGAAGTGGCCACCCCTTCGCTACTGAATGACTCTCTCGCAAACGAGCGTCAGCCGTAATTCAAGGAGGCCACCCCTTCGATACTGAATGACTCCCCGAAACGGTCGTCAGCCGTAAGTCGAAGGGGCCACGAATTGGGAAGATCTCTCATTATCGTTGAGCATGAATCGAGTAGGTCTCTCCTCCTCCATGGAACATGGTGATCAAATCCTAAAAGCGGTTCGATGGTTTACTCTTGACATCCTGAAGCATCGCCTAATCAATCGAAAGGGACCATTAATCATTAAGACCACCATGGGGCGCGAGCGACATCAAACAAACAGAAGCAATGGCATATAAGAATACACAGGCCAATTTTCCTGTCACCCCTCATTACAAAATATTGTTTTCATTTGCATTAACCCCCTATACATTCAAAAATTTACATCAGGCAGGCCAATTATTACAATGGCCGTTCAGACACTTGATCTCCCTCTAACACGACAGTGGGCTCCGGCTCCCCCGTAGCAATCGCTCTTATTTTGCCGTCCATCGTGGCGGTAGCCTCGTCCACGGGAGCGGCCTCCTCTATGCCTCGGCTCGACTCGTCATCGCCTTGGATAGACTCATCCTCACCGAGATTCGAAAATATCACCGGGATCTCGTCGATCTCCGCGGAGAGGTTAGGAAATCAGTTCTTCATCTCCAACTGGCATCGCTCGTAGCCTTGCTAATATAGCTCGTCAAAGTCGGGAAACACGTCCGTGAAATCCCGGATCGCCTTCTCCGTAATGACGTCGGCTTCGACTCTCTACTCCAGCAGAGCATCTTCCGCTCGCTCCCTCAAGGCGATTTGCTCAGCCTCCCTCTTACGAGACTCGCTTAGCTCGTGCTCGAGTTTCTGAATGACTAGCGACCTCGTCTTGGAGAGTTGGCTGATTTTTTCTAGCTAAGCCTGAGACTTCTCATCCCTCAACTTGACGGCCTCCAGGGTGACACCATGATCGGCCACCACCGAATCTCGGTGACGCAACACTGCGGTCGCCACAAGTGCCTGCATGCAAACGATCGATGGTCAGCTTGTACGCAGATGTTAACATCAATAGATGTCATGCCCTATTTTGCATTATACGTGTATTCTACTGAACACACGTGGTATTTCTACTTACGATACATGGGTAGGCATGAAATAAGCGTAGATATTGATGTATGTAGCGTAGTGCAAGGGAGATTGAGCCGTAATACATGGCCAAGGGAAGAGAATGCGAATGTGAATGCGGGAGAAG
The DNA here is from genome assembly GCA_030789695.1 of Scilla litardierei. NCBI lineage: Eukaryota > Viridiplantae > Streptophyta > Magnoliopsida > Asparagales > Asparagaceae > Scilla > Scilla litardierei. The sequence continues at coordinate 6,813,632 of CM061137.1, read as the reverse complement.
TGCAAATGACGTCGTGGGTGTAAAACGACAGGAGTGTGTTAGACGTGTGTGTGTGAAGCATGTATACTCGCATGGATGTGCATGGATGTGTGTATGAAGATCCATGCAAGTGTGAAAGGGGTTGGGGGTCAATGGCAACCCCCGTAAATTTTTAGAAAGGCGAGGGGCAAAACGGTCATTTAGACTAAAGCTGTTGTGCGTACATACTAAAGTTGTGTGTGCATAAAGTAATGGCACACTTGTAATTAGTGCAAAGTTAAGAGGGTATTTTGGTCATTTAATGTGTTGCATGCTTGTCTTTAAGATAAGGTTAGGTGGAGATATTTCTTTAGAGAATTCTACTCTCTTCTTAACTTTTCTACTCTTTTCTTTTCTTTATTTCATTTTCTTTTCCCCTCTTTCTCCCCCTAATGAGGCCGGCAATAACCCCTCCATTTTCCACTTCTTCTTCACTCCAAAACCATAATTCTCCCTCACAAAAATCAAGGATCTCAAGTGGGTTACAAGAGAGAAGAAGATGGAATGAAGAGAAAGAGAAGCAGAGGAGGAAAGCAAATTCTTGAGGCAGGATTCAAACTTGTATTGGGAAATTTAATTAGGGTTTTATTTTATTATGTTTTTACATCATGTTTTATCAATATGAAGTAGTGGTAATCAAATTAATATGCCATGCTTCAATTTTCATGAATCTCCCTTGAAAATTCTTAGCAAAATTACCCCATTTGAAATTCTGAAATATTGCTGTCTGTTTTTGCCTTGATTCTGGTTACTGTAGCTCCAATTAGGGTTCGAAAAATATATAAGCTTTTAGATCTTGAATTTCTACCCCAAAATCATATAAATTTTGATATATGTTCAATTCAGAAATTAGGAGCAAAAATTCCATCTTTACACCATGTCTGTTTGATTTTCATTTTTGACATAGTTTAGTAAAATTGATCTCAACACATGCCCATACAATGGAATTTCATGTTCTTGGTCTTGTTAGAAAGTTAACAAGTTTTTCTAAAAAATTCATCAGATTGCTTGTATGTTGAATTTCTGGCTACAACATGCCCAAAATTGGCTTTCAATACAGACCCTGAAATTTGTTTGAAAAACAGATTTGACACAATTTACCAAATAATTCAGTATAAATCACATACTTAATATTTTTGCATGAAATTTTATCTGTGATTCCATGACTAATATATATATAACTTTCATTTATGACATTTTGTTAATTTCACAATAAAAACTGATGATATGTGCTCATGTATTGTCAACTTCTCCAAATTCCAGCAATCTGAAGTACTAAAGTGGTGTTATAAATTGTGCTATATTGCTATTTCACCCTCTATAGTGCATGATTATTATTGCTGCATGGAAGATAGATTCATGATATGTTTTTTCAATAGATTTGTTATGTTCTTACGGACATACACGTCACGTTCACCACGTGTTCGTGAAAATACCACAATGCCGTGAAAGTTGAATAATATGAGAAATGAGCTTGTAAACATTTGTGCTATGAAACATGTTGTGAAATAGCAAAGATGGGGTCATGTGAAGCATGGTATCATATGGTATGAGTGATGAATTGAAATGGCTTGGTTGAAGGGCATGACACTTGGGTGCATGACCCATTTGATATATGATTTGATTACGATGGATGTTATGGCACTTCGGTGCATGACCCAAGGTGATATGAGCATGGAACATGAAACCATGCAACGAGTCCCCTTCAAGGCTATATATAATGTTAAATGAAGTTTTAGAATGTATCAATCCTCTCTAAGGAGGGTGAGTTAGCAAAAACCCAGGTTTTAGGTGGGATTTGAGTAAATTGTGGATATGATGCCTGTACTGAGAAGTTAGGGGAAATAATTATGTGATATATGATATTTATACACACTCGCCTTTACAGGGAGTGGAGGGGACATACGGAGGTTGTGATATAGTGGGGGAGACTCACTCCTGCAAGGGAGGGGTGAGCTGAGAGGCCGGTGTTGTACAGTGCCCGTGTCCACTGCGACGTGTGCTATATTCGCCCCAAATTTGGGGTGATGTCCAGGTCCTGGTATCACAAAGTTTACCCAAGTTCCAATTAATTCAATTATGAACAATAAAATAGGAATTTACGTGTTACTCCTTTTGCTGGCAGCACTTTCCCTTCCCTTTGCCCGTTCTTTGTGACTCTGTGTCATGCCTCAGACACTTGCACTTATCTTATTGGATATTGGTTGATTGAACACTTGTGTTATTATTACTATTATTAGTGCTAACCCTTTTCTTGCAGTACCCCGATATTGGACCGCATGTATGATCCTCTTACTTGGCTAATTACTTTCCGTTATTTTTCTTAGTTACATGTCTTATTTCTCCTGCCTTGCTTTGTGGATTGATAACCTTAAAAACGATATTCCAAATCCAAGTTGGTTCCTACTGGGGCACGTATTGACGTGCTCCTCCCTATTTTTCAGGTAGCAGGGTCAATATGGTTGGTGGTGACTTGGAGTCAGGTCTCAGGGGTAGCGTTTGGTGAGTGATGTAGCTTGCAGTGTGTCATGGTTGCCTTTGAAGGTGGAGAGTGGCTGTATATGTATTGGTGTACTTGGACTGTGTACAAAAATGAAGCATGTTATGTATAAAATGTTGCTGTTGTTTTGAGAGACTGTTGGATGTTTTAGTGGAGCTTCACTTGTATTATCCCAGCATGTGCGCAGTGGCATGCATCTTCAGTTTTCTTATTTCTCTCCCTTTTCCGTTCTCATCACCCTCGCTCCCCAGGATAGTTGAAAAAAAAGATTTAATTTTTAAATGCAGTGTATTCTGGGGGGAGGGTCGTGACAATAGAGGCCCAGTTGATAATTACCTGGACACAAGCATGAACAACAATCGACGCAAGCCGCTCGTAGTCGACCCTTTCCATGACCGCCATGTCCCGTGGAAGGGTCGCATTCTCAGCGATGCGGGAAGCTGCTCCGTAGTCGAGAAGGGCGGAATCCCCAAGGCTCAATGGGAATCTCGCCCTGACAAGCTCCTCCTCGAAACAGTTGAGGGGGGCCTGAGAAGATCGACCCTTCAACAACATCGGTCGGTACTCCCCATGGATGTCTTCGGGCAACCATACGGAAGGAGACATACCCCCCAAGGCAAGGATTTCAGATGCATGATGAGATCCGGTGGAACCTGAGTCTCCCCCGAACTTTACTCATGGAGTGCATCACTCCCTGGTCGGGAGGCCTGCTCCGCGGTTGCGTTCGACCCAGACGGCTCCGAGTCACTAAGAAGAATCCTCCGTCGTTTCTTGCCTCCCTCCAGTGCAACCACCTCAAACTCGGAGGAGGATTCTTTCTTCTTCTTCTGCTGAGAGCGAGCCTCCTGGGCGATCCCCTCAACGACCATGGGCCGAACTTCGGACGGCTGGGTCGAAGATCTCGAGATGGTCGGCAGGACCGCATATTGATCAAGGTGCTGATCTTCTTCGGGTTGGTCTGGGGCGACAACATTTTCGCCTCTGCCTCTTTGATGGAAGCCTCGACTGCATCTTTTATTGCAGGGTTTACCTGGTAATCCGCACTGGTCATCCCTACTAGAGCAATAAACGAGTTAGTTCGAGTGACGAGGGTCGAACAGTTAGCAAGCACGATCGAACCAACCTTTCGTCCATACGGTCCGGCGCAACACAACGTCCGACCATAGCCACTATGTTATGCCCTATTTTGAACTATACATGTATTCTATTGTGTACACGTGGTATTTCTACCTACGATGCATACATATGCATGAAATAATTGTGGATATCGATGTATGTGATGTAATGCAAGGGGGATTGGGCCGTAATACGTGGCTAAGAGACGAGAAAGCAAGATTGAGTGTGGGAGAAGTCAGAAAGACGTCGTGGGTGCAAAAAAACAGAAGTGTATCGGATGAGTGTGTGTGATGCATGTATGCGTGTATGTGCATGCATGGGTGTGTGTGTGTAGGGAAGCCATGCTAGTGTGAAAGGGGTTAGGGGTCAATGGCAACCCTCGTAAATTTTTAGAAAGGCGAGGGGCAAAACGGTCATTTGGACTAAAACTATTGTGCGTACATACTAAAGTTGTGTGTGCATAAAGCAATGGCAAACTTGTAAAAACCTAAAAGTTGCGGGGCATTTTTGGAAGTGTATTTTAGTCATTTTAGGCAAACCATGGCTTATGGAGCAAGTAAGGGTTGTGTGGAAATTTCTTAAGGAAATATCTCCGTTTCTTTTCTTGAACTTTCTCCTCCCTTCTCTCTTTCTCCTTCCCTCTCCATCCCAAGCTAGGCCGGCCACCCTCTTCCCCACTTCCCCTTATTTTCCAAATGAAAACCCTAATTCCATTCACAAATAGAAGGAATTCATGCTTGCTTGAAGAGAGAAGAAGATTGAGAAGAAAGAAAGAGGAGGAGAAGAGAAAATTAAGCTTTTTGAGGTAAGAATCCTCTTGGATTTGGAATTCCATTAAATTGATTTTTGCTATTATGTTTTAGTAGCATGTTTTACTTGATATGAATTAGGGATGGTGAAAATTCATGAGCCATGTATCAATTTCACAAAGTATCCAGTGAAATTCTTAGTAAAAACAACCCATTTGAAATCCTGAAATTTTGTTGTGTGTTGTTTCTGTAATCCTGGTTACTGTAGCTTGAATTAGGTTTCGAAAAAAATATGTGCTTGTAGATCTTGAAGTTCTATCCCAAAATCATATAAATTTTGATATATGTTCAATTCAGGAATTAGGAGCAAAAATTCCATCTTTACATTATGTCTGTTTGATCCTCAGTCTTGACACAGTTCAGAAAAATTGATCTAAATACATGCACACACAATGAAATTTGATGTTCTTGGTCTCGTTGGAAACTTACCATAATTTCATCAGGGTGCTTATATTTCGAAATACTGGTTAAAACATGCCTAAAAACAACAATCTTTATAGCTTCTGAAATATGTCTGAAAAATAGACTTGACACACTTCACCAAATAATTCACCATAAATCACCTACTTAATATTTTTGCATTAAATTTTATCAGTGAATTCATGACTACTATGTCTATAACTTTCATTTGGGACAATTTGTCAAATTATCACTGAAAACTGATGATGTATGGTCATTTGTAGTGACTGTTTACAATTTCCAGCAAGCTAAAATGGTTAAGAGATGTTATAACTATGACTTGATGTTAAATTTTCCTCTATTATGCATGTGCATTGTTATTGCTTGAAGTATGGGTTCATTGTGATAATTACTCTTGGATTTACTCATGTTACACAGGATATGTTAATGACTCCATCATGTGTTCGATGAAATGCCTCAATGAAGGCAATATCCGATGATTTGAGTAACGTGCATGTGTTAGTGTTGGCCTTGAGCAACATTGAAAATTGGTGAAGTTGGAGGCTTGAATGGCATGGATACATTGTAATTGTGAATGGATGATGTGTTGTGATAGAGGGCATGTCACGTGAGTGCATGACCCTATGTTTAATGACGAACTGCTACGGTGATATGTCCACCATGCCATCATGACCCCTAACGCGTCACTTATGATGTTAACTTATGAAATTGAATAAGTCTTGATCCTCTCTAATGAGAGTGAGTTAGCAAAACCCGGGTTTTAGGTGGGATTTGAGTAAATTGTGGATATGAGGCCTGGAATGAGAAGTTGGGGGAAATGCTTATGTGATATTTATACCCACTCGCCTTTACCGGGAGGTGAGGGGAAATTTATACCCACTCGCCTTTACCGGGAGTGGAGGGGACATACAGAGGTTGTGTTATTACGTGGAGATTCTCACTCCTGCCAGGAACGAGGAGCTGAGAGGCCCGGTGTTATACAGTTCCCGTGTCCACTGCACCGTGTGCTAAATTCACCCCAAATTTGGGGTGATGTCTAGGTCCTGGTATCACACAGTTTACCCAAGTTGCAATTAATTCAACTACAAAATAATAAAATAAGAATTTGCATGTTACTCCTTCTGCTGGCAGCACTTTCCTTCTCTTTACTTGCTTCACTAGTGACACTGTGTTATAATTCTGATACGTGTGATTCCCCTATTAAATTGTGGTTGTATGGATATTTGTATCATTATTCGTGCTAACCCTTTTCTTGTAGTAGTTCGACATTGGACCGCAATTATGATCCTCTTAATTGGCTGTTTACTTTTCGCTATATACTTAGTTTACATGTCTTATTTCCATTGCCTTACCTTGTGTTTTAATAACCTTAAAACGATGTTCCAAATCCAAGTTGGTTCCTACTGGGGCACGCATTGACGTGCTCCTCCCCACTTTTCAGGTAGCAGGGACATCGTGGTTGGTGGTGGCTTGGAGTTGGGTTTCAGGGGTAGTCTTGGTGTGAGCCGTAGCTGTGTAGCGTGACATGTTTGTCATGAGTGGTGGAGAGTGTTGGTGTATGTAAAATGATGTATTTGGGTTATGTATATGAATGAAAGTTGTTATATAAAATGTGTTGTTGTTGTTCTACGTCATTATGAGTTGTTTGATATTATAGTAGAGCTTTACTTGTACTATGCATCTTCTTCATAGCGAAGCTCTGCAGAAATATTTCCTCTCCCCTCCTTCCAAGTTCTTAATCTAAAATAGAGATTTAGATTGTGGATTAGTAGCCTTACTCCGTTCGTGAGAAGACTCGATCCGTCGTGGCGAATCCGAAGGGCAAAGTTCCGAGACTACCGTTCCGCATACGCAAGCGTAAGTCTCCACTTTAATTATCGATCCCTAACTTTGTTTTGGACAGGATCCTATATTGGTATCAAAGCCATTATGGGTTCGCCCCGGTCAATCCACCGCCCCGTCGAAACTACGAACGAGTCGTTGTCTTTTTCACGAATGGGTCTCCTACTATTACGGATATAGTAGGAACGCTTCGTGACGGAGAGAACGCATCGGTTGTTCTTTTCACGTTAGGGTCTCCTATCATTACGGATATGGTAGGAACTCTCCGTGACGGGAAGAAACCGACCGTTCACGTAGTACGTTATTCATTTTTTGGCACACGGCCATTAAGAGATAACTAATTTCTTCGACGAACGGGTGCTTCATCGAGGAAGATGATGGAAGTTATTTCCATCGGGTAAGAGGAAAATTTGGTGCATGTGCACCATGGCCAAAATGGGCTATGAAGGCCATGCACCCCCTCTCCCCATGCGGAGGGGGTTGGCTACGGCCAATAACCACCGGCGACCACCCCATCAAGGGGGAGGAATGAGTGCGGCAACCCCATTCAAAGGGGGTGGCCGGCCATGGCCGGCCAACGCCGAATGGCCTTGGCCATGGCCAAGCCATGACCGGCCATGGCCAGGTCGGCAGTGGCCGGCCTTGGCCAAGGGCCTGCCGGCCAGGCCGGCCCTGGCAGAGGCCAGGGCCGGCGCCCTGGCCTCAGGCCAGGGCCTGGCCGAGGCCAGGGCAGGAGCCCCTGGCCCCGGCCAGGCGGCCAGGCCGCCCTGGCAAGAGGCCAGGGCCTGGCCGAGGCCAGGGCAGGAGCCCTGGCCCCGGCCAGTGGCCTGGCCGGCCGGCCCTGGCAGAGGCCAGGGCCTGGCCGGCCCTGGCCGAGGGGGGCAGGCCCCCTGGCCGGCCAGGGCAGAGGCCCTGGCCGGCCTTTGGCCAAGCCCCGGTCAGGGCAGAGGCCCTGACCGAGAAGAAGTTGCTTTCGAAAATTGGTCGACCAATTTTGTGTTTTTGGTCGACCAATCCGACAGATGGTCTGGTTCGATTGCAAACTTGCCAAATGACCCATACGGGGTAACAAATGGCCTTGGTCAAACACGAATGTGTAGATTAGTCCATACGGGGCTAACCACAGTGCCGAATAGTTCATACGGGACTAACGTTTTTAATGAAGTTTTTTTCATTGGGCTCTACTCCTTGAAGATTAGCCATAGTGCTCTACTTCATGCGAGATTAGCCATGTCATTGTGCTCTACTCTACGGAGATTAGCCAATGTACTTGTGACGTTGTGCTCTACTCTACGGAGATTAGCCAACGTGCTTTCAAAATTTTTTGGAAAAAGATGTTTTTCAAATAGGTTATGTCCCGTCCTTAACTCGGGATAGCGCAATTTAGAATTCCAAGTACTACCACGATCCGGCCATGGTTATCTAACCCATGTCTCGTGGCTTGGCAATTGTTGCGTTAAAATTCTTTGCGCTAATTCTCACCTATTCTATTTTGAAAGATAAGTTTTTCAAAGTGATTTTCCGCTGCTAATACCATACGGGTATTTATTTCTGATTTCTTTTTACTTAAGATAAGTAAGAGGGATACTTTGAAAGTTACTTCTAGATGGTAGTTGGGAACGTAGTGAACTTCTCGATTCTAGAGTAACATTTCAACGCATCCAAGGAACTTATCAAGTGTTTAAAGAATCGAAACTTTATGCATGGAATTTTGATCGTGTTTTTCATTCTCTTTGCAGTTTTTTGAATCGAAAATGTCTACCGCTTCTAAGAATATTGTCGCAGAGCTTAACAAAGGTGAAAAGCTCAACGGCGACAATTATAAACTTTGGTCAATAAAGATCCAATATGTTTTGGAGGAGCAAGATGTGCTCGAAACACTCCAAAACATAATGGTAGAACCTGAGTTGGGCAATACGGCCCAACACAAGAGGGGACCGGGAAGCTTATGACACTTGGACTCGAAAGAACAAAATAGCACGTATTACGTTACTGTCCGCGATGGACAATGACATAATGCGTCTATTTCGGGAATTCGATCTAGCCAAAGACATATGGTCTGAGCTAGAAGTAAAGTTTGGTGGAACTTCGGTTACCAAACTCCGCTCCTTGAATATTCAATTTGATTCGTACAAGATGCGGCGAGATCATTCTATGAAAAAGCATCTCCGCCACATGGCGAATCTAATATCTGAATTAAAGGATGCGGGTGTTACGCTGTCTGACGAACAGCAGATCCAAGCGGGTCATTCGTTCACTCCCAAATAGGTGGGATAACATGAAAATGCATCTCACTCATAATGAGTGCATTAAAACTTTAAGCGATGTATCGAAACACCTCAAACTCGAGGAAGAGCGGATTCAAGCCGCAAAACCAAGTGCACAAGTGCACGTGGCCGCTAGTTCCTCACATGGGGGAAATAAGCGGAAGAATAAACGCTTAAGGTTTGTGAACGAACGTAAGCAAGAACCGGAGACCTCAAAGAAGACAAAGAACAAAAAGTGGCAAAAGAATGTGCACTCAAAGAAGAAAAACTTGAAGAAGATCAAGTGCTTTAAGTGCAACAAGTACGGTCACTTCGCCCGTACATGTACGGATGGAAGTGATAAGGTAACTTGTAGGACTAGTTACATATGTGTTTCTAGTTCCATGTTTCTTGCTGAATCTAACTATTTTTGGTTGATTGATTCAGGGGCCACAGACCACGTAGCGAAGGACAGAAGGTTCTTCGTAGAGTATCGAAAGATAACTCAATGGAACAAAGTGGATATACGTCGGCAACAACACACGTGTTGAAGTCAAAGGCGTCGGAACATGCAAGCTAGTTCTCGACAACGGCCGGACTTTGTTATTGCACGACGTCCTCTTTGCTCCAGATATTAGAAGGAATATCGTTTCCCGTGGTCATGTTAATGTCTTTAGATTATGAATGGAGGTTCTATAAACAATATGTTGACCTTGTTTGTAATAATTCTTTGATTGGTTCTGGTAATGTTTGTAATGGATTAATTGTTTTAAATACAATGTATGATGATGCTTCTTCCATTAATGAAAGTTTTCATTTGACAAATGCTTCTAACTCTAAGTCTGAGATCATTTGTTGGCATGCAAGCCGTGGTCATATTGGACCAACTAGAAAGGATAGACTTGCCAAAAGTGGCTTGCTATCTAATGTTTCAAAAGTTGAAATGTCAACTTGCGAACATTGTCTTGTAGGGAAAACTTGTCGCAAGCCGTTTGGAACTAGCACAAGGGCCGAAGTTCCATTACAGCTTATCCATTCGGACATTTGCGGTCCAATGAATGTTAAGACAGAGACGCGGGAAGTCCTATTTCATCACATTCATTGATGACTTCACCCGTTTCGGACATATCTATTTGATATCCCACAAAAGTGAAGCTTTGGCTTGCTTTAAAAACTATATGAGTTTAGTGGAGAATCAATTAGATCGCAAGATTAAGGTTTTGCGAACCGATAGGGGTGGTGAATATCAATCAATAAGTTTTAAGGAACTTTGTGATGAAAAAGGCATAGTACATCAGGTAACTATGCCTTACACTCCACAACAAAACGGTGTTGCGGAAAGAAGAAATAAGACATTGATGGAAATGGTCCGATCAATGATGTCTCAGGCAAATTTGCCTATCACCTTTTGGGGGTGACGCATTATTGGACGGCTGCATTCATCTTAAACCGTTGTACCCTCGAAGTCGGTAAGTTCCACTCCTTATGAGTTGTGGAACAATAGAACTCCAGACTTAAACATTCTAAAAACCTTGGGGTTGTGCCTCTTACGCACATTTATCCTCTCACAAATATGGCAAACTTGGGCCACGTGGGAGGAAGTGTATCTTCATCCGATACGCTGAAAACTCCAAAGGATATGTTTTCGTCGGTCAAGAGGACAATGGGGGTCTAATAGAATTCGAATCGAGGGATGTTGTCTTCTTGGAAAACGAGTTTCCAAGACAGGGTGAGATAAGTCAAGACTTATCCTTGTTTGAGACTTGGGATCAAGAAGGATCGGAACGTTCAAGTGGGAGAATTCTTGGTGAAGAAGAAAATACGTTTCAAACTTCACCAATGGATGATACGAACGATACCAATCCTATTCCGAGTGGGAGTGATGTTATTCCAAGTGGTGGTGATGTCATTTCAAGTGGGAGTGATCGTACTCAAACAAGACGTAGTAATCGAACGAGGCTAACACCTCTGAGATTTGAGGATGAATTTCCTCAAACATTCATGACATTACTACAAGATGATGACGACCCTGCAAATTTCAAACAGGCCATCACATGCCCTGCTAAAGATAAATGGATAGCGGCAATGGAAGAAGAACTTCAATCCATGAAAACAAACCAAGTCTGGGACTTGGTTAATTTACCTAAGGGACGTAGAGCCATTGGGAACAAGTGGGTTCTCAAAATCAAGCATAAGGCTGATGGCTCCATCGAGAAATATAAAGCTCGCCTTGTTGCGAAAGGTTTTACGCAACAGGAAGGAATAGACTACGAAGAGACTTTTTCTCCTGTCGTGCGTTTTACATCCATTCGCTTAATTCTGGCAATGGTGGCTTGTTTGGACCTCGAGTTACATCAGATGGATGTAAAGAATGCTTTTCTTAACGGAGAACTAGATGAGGAGATCTACATGGAACAACCAAACAGGGTTGTACAAGAAGAAAACAAACATAAGGTTTGTAAACTTCGTAAATCCATATATGGTCTTAAACAATCCTCAAGGCAGTGGTATATGCGCTTTCAAGAAGTTGTTTTGTCGTATGGTTTCTCCATGCTCGACGAAGACAACTGCGTATATATTAAGATGATTAAAAACAAGTATGTAATTATGTCTCTTTATGTAGATGACATACTTATAGCCGGAAATGATAAGCGTCTTATATTGGATATCAAAGCTTGGCTTTCATCCGTCTTTGAGATGAAAGACATGGGTGAAGCTGCATATATCCTTGGGGTTAAGATCTCAAGGAATCGTTCCAAGAAACTTCTTTCTCTCTCTCAAGAGACATATATAAAGAAAGTTTTAGAACGGTTTAATATGCAGGACTGCAAGCCAATTGATACTCCAATAAGCAAAAGGCGAGGGTCTATGTTTGGAGATGTGTCCCAAAGATCCAAAAGAAAAGAAAGCTATGGAAAAAGTTCCATACTCCAGTGCTGTCGGGAGTCTAATGTACGCCATGATGTGTACCAGACCCGACATTTGCTATGCTGTTGGAATGGTAAGCCGTTACCAATCCAACCCAGGGCAGGCACACTGGAAAGCGGTGAAGAGGATATTAAGATACCTCAAAGGGACTGCGGGACTATGCGTTATGCTATCAAGGTAATACCTTGAGACTCGAAGGCTATACCGATGCTGATTGGGCAGGTGATCTCGAGGAGCGAAGATCTACCTCAGGCTTTGTTTTCTTACTCGGGAATGGTGCAATATCCTGGAGCAGCAAGAAACAAACCTGCATCGCTCTATCAACCATGGAAGCCGGAGTTCGTAGCATTCAGCATGGCGGTCCAAGAAGCTGTTTGGCTTAGGAAATTCTTAGACAGGCTGACGAATGCCACTGACTCAAGCACTGTTCCTATATACAGTGATAGTCAAGCTTCGATTGCCTATGTCAAAGATCCTAAATTTCATTGTAAGACCAAACACATTGACATTCAGATTCAAATTTGCAAAGGATTATGACAAACGGAAGGAAGTAGACATAGGATACATATCCACGCATGAGCTGATAGCGGATCCCCTTACTAAGGGCAATCCCCAGAGATGTGTTTTTCAAACACTTATCATCTATGGGAATGCGTAGGAGCTGAGCTGTATCATGTAATATTTCCCATGTCTATAGAAGATCAAAATTTAATTTGCATACAAGTTTCTTACAAATGATTTTTATGTACATTTGTGTTTTAGTCTCAGCTATTTTATTGTGTGTATGTCGGACAGATTAAGGTTGGCTCTCTCAACATGAGCAACCGCGCCTTATCTTATCAGATGGATAAGATAGAGATGAGGACTAGTTTAAAGTCAAAATCATTAGACAGATGATTTAGAGTCATGACTTAAACAAGATAGTCGAATAAAAGATCTGCATCATACGGATGCTTACAAAAGATCTGAGATCTGTATCACAAGGATATAAAGATCTCATTGGATTTTTTAAATCCTATCTGTCTTATGCAGGATGAGAGTCCGTGAATATTTCACGAGTAGTAAGGGGACTCAAAAAGATAGGCACTGTGGTGTCTGATCTTTCATCCGTACAATATCATTAAGACATACTCTCCCTGGGAAAGGAGTGATGTTGTAGTACGTGTTCATACCACGTATGCATTTCGACCACTGAGTTAGTAGCAATAGTGTTTGCTATTATGTGAGACTCAAAGGCCATACGGGTCTTAACTCTTACCCTCAGGGACTCCAATTGGTTCCTTTAGATTTGACGAGATGATCGCTATCTCAGCGTGTTGCTAATGGGCTATGGTAATTCGGCTCGGCGGGGCACGTTAGAAAAGCGAATCAAGTCAAGATCAGAAGGTTCGCAAGAAGAGGAAGATTGATTTCATATTCGCATTTGGACTTTAATGATTCAAAGCTGGCCAGCCAATTGTAATCCAGATGGGATTCAATTGTTGAATATAAAGTATAAGAAATGTGAAAAAATAATCTAGGGTAAAGCATGCGTTGAACTACTCAACTTTGCACCTTCGAGGTCGTTGTGTATCTCTAACAAGTGCACAACAACAGACTCTACGCGCATGACGGTCGCACGGTCTATTTCTCGGTATGATAGATGAAAGAACTAAGGGAAAGACGTTCTCTTACAATCCCCTCAAGTGTGAGTGGGAGATGTTGGATATGGAAGACGTTTGTACACCCCTTGTGGGGGATGTACGAGGGATTACGGACCTCGAACGTCGCGTACACGAAGTCGTGTGCAAAGGGAATCTGTTCCCTTGCGGAGAGGATCTCTGGATGAGCGGGAAAGTCGCATTATATATGCATAAGTGCATGCGGACATATGGCTAATAAAGGGGGAATATCTTAAGCTTATGTTGTACCATGCATATGGTACAACTTAAGCTTATAATGTGCCATGTATCATGGTACACCTTAATTAAGTTGTTCCAAAGGAACAACTTACCCTAAAATAACTACCTTGGGGGCTATAAATAAGACCCAAGGGTAGCCATTTTCCTTACACCATTTGCATGAAATTCATGCATGCATCTTCTTCATAGCGAAGCTCTGCAGAAATATTTCCTCTCCCTCCTTCCAAGTTCTTAATCTAAAATAGAGATTTAGATTGTGGATTAGTAGCCTTACTCCGTTCGTGAGAAGACTCGATCCGTCGTGGCGAATCCGAAGGCAAAGTTTCGAGACTACCGTTCCGCATACGCAAGCGTAAGTCTCCACTTTAATTATCGATCCTAACTTTGTTTTGGACCAGGATCCTACAGGTTATGTATATGAAATGAAAGTTGTTATATAAAATGTGTTGTTGTTGTTCTACGTCATTATGAGTTGTTTGATATTATAGTAGAGCTTCACTTGTACTATCCCAGCCTCTGCGCAGTGGCCTGCATATTCAGTTTCTTCTTTCTCTTCCTTTTTCTCTCTCATCACCCCCACTCTTCAGGATACTTGAAAAAAATTAATTAATTACCAGGTATTCTGGGAAACGGGGCGTGAACACTCGATCGACCTCATGCCCTCTGGCAGATTCTTCAGAGTGTCGGCGGCTTTCTTCTCATCGACGGTCAGCGACTTATCCTCAGCAGGCGCCTAATCGGGGGCGCCCCAACTGTTGCAGGAGCCTGCCTCCCCCTAAAAGACCACAAACAGAAACTCGTCCTTCCACTTGAGGTTGGAGGTGGGAAGAGCTTCCAACAGCTTCCTCTCCCGACGGGCCATTATCGTATACCACCCTGGGGTCTTAAGGGGTGGGATCCAAAAGAAGTGGTTGAACAAACTCAAGGATGTCTCGATTTCCTTTGTCACGCACATGACTATGAAGCCCATCAACATGCCAATACCGTTCGGCATCAGCTGACAGAGGGAGATGTTCAAGGTACACAAGAAGTACCGCAAGAAGGGTTGCAAGGAAAATCGAAGACCCCGTTCGAAGGCTTTGACATAGACCCGTACTTCCCGATCGCCGAGATGATTAGCCATTTCGGCCCTCCCAAGCAGTCTGATTTGATAATCGAGATGAACGAATTTCTTCTGGAGCATGTCGATTTGGCTAGCCTTGACCTTGGACCTCACATTTGCCAGCAAGCCCGGCTCCATGGCCCCTTCATGATTCATCTGAACGGCGGTGACCATATTTTTTCCGGGGGCAGAGGCCGAAGCCATTGCTTTCGAGAGAAGGGAAATCGGAATCGAGAGAATGAAGACAATACCCTCTCACTCATTCGCTGGAACTGTCTTATAAGGGCAAGGCAACAACTACATGATGGAACATGTGTTGAAAAACCAATGTCCGGAATGTCTTGGATTTCGAACCGACAAATGATCCGAATCGACGAGGCGGGCGTTTTTGGCTCCTAGAACTCAAGTGCTATTTTCTCGACTGCCGCGTCCCATTAAATGCAATGTAACGTCGCTTAGCCTCAACGGATGGATACTTCAAGGTCGTGCGACGGGGGCCATTGTTAAGTCATTGGGCCGGCATTCGAGTGACCCAGTCGACCAATGTCCAAGACCCGCCAGGCCCAACAAAGAAACCCGCTATCGACTCGGTCAAAGCCCGAATGGCCAGTCGACCGTTGGGTCCACTTCACACGAACATGGGATTAAAGGCGGGCTCGGAAATCTCGGGGACGTGGGTAACGTTTACTACTATTAATGGGGGAAGATCGTGGCCCATTATGGGTGACTGTTATCTCCCCAACGTATCCAATGTGACCCCGAACGTCTGTAAATAGAGATAAGGATTCCATCTTCAAGGTACGCGATCTAATACATAAAACTCTATCTTCCCACTCTTATCATTCTTATATTCGAGCTTGTGTTGTCAATCTAGAGACGAACATCAGTGGGTCGATCTCAGCTACACCAAGCTCACTCTCTTCCTTACGTTCCATACTAACTTAAGCATCAGAGGGGATTTGGGTCGGAACTCAGATCCGACCCCCTTAACGACTCCCCGTGGTGCAGATCGATGATCGCCATCCAACATTGAAGGTCGACGTTGGGCCCTTCAACCTCGAACGATCGACCCAATGGCCGCTCGTAGGTCGATCGAAGGTCGTATCACCTCCAACTACCAATATCCGACCATGGTTCTTCCAACACATGGTCCCACTTCAACTGCTGGGGATCCAGCTCAGCGCTACGAGTCTATGCCAGCCTGACAACTGTCCTGGTCATTTTTGGTCGTAACATCAACAGGTGCCAACACTTAGCCTTTCTTATGCTTAAGTCAGCATTGGGACTTATAATGCGAGTTGGACACGTAGGCAGATATTAAGATAGGTCGACCTTATGTGGTCGAGCTTGAGTGTAATAGCAATTATATGGAAGATATTTGGTCTTATGTATGAAGTGTGAGTTTATAATTTCTATTAACTAACCTTTTTCGTTGATGGATGTAGATGAGTATTTATAGCTGAGTAAGTCGGTTAGCTTCGGCTGAGCTGGCACATCAGACTGTCGAATGTTCGGTCGAGGATGACAGAGCTGATAATGGCAGAACCGATAGTGTCAGCGCGTGAGGCTGTCAGGCGCGAAAGTGTCAAAGCGTCAGAGCGTAGGAGTGTCATAGATATTCTCGTTCGAGTATGTTTGTCGTACTCGATAGGCTTAAGTAACATCAATGTGCATCCAAGAGGTGGGGCCGCTCATGGGTCTCTTTGTCGCTCCTTGAGGGCATCGAGCTTGTCACACAAGCTTGATGCCCCAAGCTCTCGATGGATGACCATTGTGCCTTGGTTGGGAGGGCGAACTTGGAGGACGATGAGCGACATTTTCGATCGGCTGGAGGGCTTGGAGGAGAATGTGCGACCAGTCGACGAGTCTGGGGGCGACGAGCGACCTTTTTGTTCGGCGAGGCGAACTTCTTGGACGACGAGCGAGCTTGTTGCTCAACTAACGAGCTTGGAGGATGTTGAGGCTACATGGGCGAGGTTCTTGATTTAAGTCCGCTCTCCTTCCATTCGTTAAGTGAATCGCTTCACCTAAATATTTTGTTTGTTTAGATTTTTAATACCGTTTCGATCTTTGGTCGTAACACACGTCATCAGAGGCCTCCACGTCAGCCCAATTTACTGTTGACCGGAACTCATCCATCAACAACGGAACGGAAGGCTATATATCGGGTTTTTGGATCCGATAAGATTAGAACACAACATAATCCGACAAGCATTCGAGTTCAAAATTAAACACTAGGATGACCCGGAAATGCCGAACCAGTCACATGATACCGTGTCTCATCATAATTATCATTTATCATGGTCCGCAGCTCTAAACAAACACGAAGGCGGTGAATAAGACATCTTGCAGGAGCAGTTTTATTACATGAAGATGACTTACCATCGTACCGTATCCACATTAACGCACTATTATCCTTTTTATATCGTCGAGGCTATCGTGCGCTCTTTCGACCTTCATCCATGGTTCGCCCCCCTTCTATGTCTATCTAGGGTTTTCGCTTATCCCCCTTTCTCGATTTTCTCGATCTTTAGGGTTTCTGATCTCAAATCCGTGGACGATTTCCCCAAGATTCTAAAACCCCTTACTTATTTATAGGTTTCCGATCTGTTATTAAGCGTTCCCGACATGATTTCAGTCATGAAAGATTTCGAGATCGATCGAAATCCTTCCTCAGCCCCCGATCTATCCTTCTTCGGCATGGAATCACCCAAGGAGGAAGAGAGGATGGATTCGATCGACCCCGAGATCCCTCTGCCGCCGGTCGAATCCCAAGATCTGGAAGAAGCTAGGGTCAGGGTTTGGCCGGCAGGAGAGAACCAGCAGCAGCAGCGGTCTCTGCTCAGGGATTCGGAGCCTGGGACTGAGCCTGAGCTGGCCGACGAAGATCATGTCGATTTGAACGGATTCACTACGGGCGACATGGTCTGGGGCAAGGTGAAGTCTCATCCTTGGTGGCCTGGCCACATATTTAACGAGTTATTTGCAACCCCTTCGGTCCGAAGAATGAAGAGAGATGACACCGTTTTGGTTGCTTTTTTCGGTGATAGCAGTTACGGCTGGTTTGATCCGGCGGAATTGATCTCTTTTGAGCAGCACTTTGTGGAAAAATCAAAGCAGACAATTCTTAGGAGTTTTGTGAGGGCTGTCGAGGAGTCAATCGACGAGACTTGCAGAAGAGCAGCGCTGGGGCTTGCTTGCAGGTGTCAAAATCCTTACAATTTTAAGCCCACAGGAATTATGAACTACTACTCGGTCGATGTGGTAGGCTACGAACGGAATGGGATATATTCGAGGAGACAGATCAATAGAGAAAGAGAGGCTTTTGCTGCCAAGGATGCGGTTGGTTTTCTGCATAAGCTCGCGGTAATGCCTAGAGGAAGTGAAATCAAGGACGTGGAGTGGCATCGTAGTGTGGCGGTGGCTCTTGCTCTGAGGAGGAGACGGTACGAGGAATTTGATGAGACATATGCCCAGGCTTTTGGGCAGACGCCGGTGCGGCCTGCAATTAATGAGATGGGGGTGCCTGAGCAAGCTGAGAGTTTCACTCCTCGAGGTATAAATGATTTAATGCCCACGTTAAAGGTTCATGCTTTGTATTCAAACAGCATTGACTGCATGAATTTGGTGTTTGTTTTAAGATTATTCCATCATTTAACATGCGTAGCTAGCTGGTCTCTTTGGGTTCTGATATTTGTGTTATACATGAGTTTTGTTGCCTACTGTTAAGGGAGGGTAGTACTGGTCATTTTTTTTGCACTGGCTGAGATGCAAATGTTCTACTTTTATTCATGCCAAATAGATATATTTTTAAAGATTCATTCGGAGTTGAATCTTAATGACTTATGGAGTGGTGTTCCGGTAATGGGGAAAAGTAATGGGGAAAAGTTGGTGTTCTCTTATAATAGTACCACATTAGCTCAATGGAATAGTAGTCATTGTAAGTATAGACGAGCTGCAGTTGTTCTGGAATTGTTGCTTTGGGCTTCATTTTTTTTGTAACTTTTTGCTACCCTGGCAGGTTGCGGTGTATGCCTATTCTCCATGCCTTTTTTTGAAGCAAAGTGGAGTTTATCGTTAATTTACTTCAATGGGAATTAGATAAGAGATTATATTTCAATACTCTTTCTCTAGTTATGATGCATGGTACCCATGCATCTTGTACATAACATGCTATGGGGTTATATCACAGTATATATTCTTATTTAAATCCAAACACAGCATAAGACTCACTGCAGAGTATCTTGCCTAAATCTTTGATATCTGTAGGTTGGTAACTAGCAGGTTATAAGAAAGTTGACCATTTTTTACCCCATCGGGATTACTCTAGACGGAGGATGAAATCAAATTTTGTACATCTTTTCATTGGATTTGGTTGGTTTGGGGTGGGTACGGGGGATTGGGGGATATAACTAATGCTGTTAATTCCAAGTAACAATCTGGGTATGTGTCCCTGGTTGCATAAACTGCTTTTTTAGCCTTTGATTGAAGCTAACTGTCAAAAGGGTTATATGTATGAATTTTCTTTCTAGCTAAAGGTGTTTGAAAACAAACATGATATGAAGGTTAGGACTCACCCAATATATTCAGATTGAAGGACGTGGTTATTTGAAGTAGATTTGGGCTATGAAGGAGGGTGATCTCTGGAAATCTAGGGACATAAAATAATAGATAAGCAGCGCCTTTGATTAGTTTCTTTTTTCAGAACTCCATGGCTGCTATCTCATGTCTAGCCGTTCTTGTATTGAGTTTAAACCTTATGTAGAAAAATAGCATATGCACACCCCCACACATTTTGAATGACAAATTGAGGTCTGCAATTGTTTGAAAAAAGATTGAAGTGTCTGAGAATTCTGACTTTGGGAGTAATGAAATCGTGCTGAAATATAGTTTTGAATCAGACCAGGATATACTTGGGTTGCTTAAAAGTCAAGTGGTTGAATACCATTTAGTTAACACAGTGTTAAGATTCAAACCAAAGCCTTGATCAACTTTATTTTAGATAACTTTCCGTTAAAAAAAGCAACCAGATATAACATTCTAGAATAACTGGTAAAACAAAAAAGTGAAACTTTATTAGATTATAACAAAAACATCATAGGTATTTATGGATCTTCTTGGCAAACTTATTGAACTTTATTATGTTATTTATATTGCCAATTCTGTCATATTTTCTGGTAATTCTGTTCCTGCAAATTCATGCTCATCATATTTTTATTTTGGAGAACATCCTACTGCTTGTCAAGTTTTGCTTTTGCAAAAGCATTCCCATGCCTCATGTGTGAAGGGCTTTTTTTCATGATTACCGTAGGACTGCATGCTAACTTACTTTCCTTACATTTGAAAATATAATAGTTTGTCCTACATGTTTCATTTGTACATTTTTGGCACTTTGCCTATCAATATATCCTTCTATTCTATTTTCTCATCTTTTAGGATGAATGTTATTGTATTTGTTTTATTCTTTTGCATTCATGTTTGTGTCAAGCCTATAGACTGATTGTGGTTAAGCGCCGTGTGCGCACAGTGCTCATGCATTTATTTTCCAGTTAATCAATTTGAGCATGTCATTGGTTCTTTTGTTTATGGGACGATTTATGTTTCCACTGGTCTAAAAATCTAATAAGCTTTGGATTGTTTGCACATATGATTTCCTGTGTCATTTAGTATTGATGCATTGCATGTCAAACAAATTATCTATTAATATCTATATTATGCGTACTAATAATCGAAACTTGAATATACCTCTGTGCATTAAAGTTGAATATACCTCTGTGCAATTGGATAATTTTCCTCTAATTTCTTTTGGACATGGCTAATTTATCTATTGCATTTGAATTTAAGGGAGGTTTAGAAAGTTAAAGGATCAGATAAATCGGTGAAACTGGCATCTCTGCATCATCTTTTTAAAATTATTTTAAACATAATTAGTTATCCGGCAAAATTTTTAATGGTGAGGAAATCATTCATGCACAAGTTTGAATGAATTGAAATGCATTCTATAGATTGGTATATTTAAGGTCCTCCATAGTATTGTAGACCTGAAGTTTATTCGGAGCTCTTAGTGTGCATGCTGAAGCTTCAAAGCTGCCAATAAATTTTCAAAAGTAACTTCCACTTACCGCCAATTAAATCTCCTAGTATGAGGTTTTGATTATGACATCATTGACATCAGGGGCATCATTGACGTCAGGTCTTGACCGGTGCATATTCTTGTTTACACTCATTTTTATCATAATTGAATTATTTTAACATATTTATTTAGTTTTTTTACTTCTTCAACTGATTTCTTGAAAGGGAAAAGAGGGAATAAATCAGGACGTAGTTCTGTGGGTTATTAGTATATGCCATTATGTGAACTTGAAACTACAGACAAGCTTGTTGCAAGGAAAATCAACATAACATACTTTTGAAAAAGCCATAACTCTGAATCAGTTCTTTGCTAGCCAGTGACGGAATACTCCGAAGAGGGTTCAATTGTCATGTAGGTTTCACTTTTGTATGACACGAAGCCGTGTGACTAAAGACTCACCTACTCACCTTTCATACGCTGTTATGGGTTTCGTGTTTGTCTTCCAACTAGGAATGGCAATATTGCGGGGCGGGGCGGGTATTTAACTACCCAAGCTTGCGCCGTCCCGTCTACGGGTCAGGGCAGGGTGGGTCTCGGGGCGGGGCGGGACGAGTAACTTCTTATCAAAATCGGGTCGGGTCGGGCCGGTTGGGTCATGTCATTACTACCATCCCTATGAATCCAAAACAAAATTTTTATTTCAAAATTGGGAGAATTGTGATATATTTGGTAATTTGGAATTGAGAATTGGCTCAATTGGGAGAACAATAGTATGAGTTATGTGTTATGGACTGGCCGCATGGTCCGCATCAAAATAGTAATGTTTTTTAGAACTTCTATAGTTTACCAAGGCGGGCCGGGCCGCATACGAAGCCCAAGCTTGCCCCAGCCCGTCTGCGGGCCGGGTCGGGCCGGGTCGGGCCAGTCGGGTCAGGCCATTATTGCCATCCCTACTTCCAACCACCCCCTCCACCCCCAAAAAGGATCCGAAAGGTTCAAACACGTAACATACTTGCCTTCAACGAACAAACACAAATAATAAAAGGCGGAAACAAGCTTTTATGTATTCTAGGTGATTAATGCCTAGAGGTTGATGCAAAGACACCTTATATGCAAATACTCTAAGTTGAAAGCTATTATATGAACTAAGCAACTTCAGAATGATGCATGGGCCATATGCCATAATGTGCAACATGTCACATAGGTAGCATGTCACATAGGGCAGCCTTGCCTAGGGTTGGCGAGGTCTGGTAGGGCCGACAGGGGCTCGCTGAGCCCTTGCATGGCCTGGGGGACCCCTGGCGACCCGATAGGGGTCCACAGGGCCTCGCCTGGCCCGCCAGGGGCCTCTTTGCCATCTGGCGTCCCGTTGGGACACTGACGACGACTTGGGGCTTCTCTCGGGGCATGAGGATGATGTGGAAGAGCTCTATGGACTTCATGGGCTTTGGTTTGCTGTAGGGAGGTGACGATGACGAGTAATTCCGGCTTACAAGGAGTTTCACGATGATTATGATGAGGAACCAGTCCACGAGGATGTTGACAACTTAGTTTAGGGGTGAGGATGATTGGTGTGGCGATGGGAACAGAGGCAGCAGCCCGTTGATAGGTTATGGGCAACCCAGTGAGATACGACGAGACAATTATCATCCACCTTAGTATGGGTAGGCTGGAGGGTGAGGGGGACATGTGAGTCTTGGGATTGATGACAGAGTGATGACGCTCTAGATGCCACTGTTCGTGGGGATGATCCTTACGATTGGATCTTCCGAGCTGAGATTCTTTGCAGTGACACACCTGACGGAGAGGTAAGGCGACCGACATCTGCTTCGATGGGTAGACACTCTCTTGGTTCTAGTATAGAGAACAACGACGACGTGTTCGTTCATGGGAGGAGCTCAAGGACTGCTTGGTTGACTGGTTTTGGGATACTCAACGAGGGAACTTACAGGAGCTGCTGTTGTCACTCAGGCAGGATGGGACTGTCAGGGAGTACATGTAGAAGTTTGAGGTGCTCTTGGGATGGGTGATGGTAATACATGAGGAGACTTTAGAGGGAAGATTCAAGAAGGGGGCTCAAGGCGAATATGCTGCATACATATGCCTATGGGACCGATGTAGACGATGGATTTGGCCCAGATCGTACAGGATCCACTCTTCGCATCCAGGAATCGGGGGGGGGGGGGGGGGGGGGGGGCATAAAGGCACCGGTGGGAGTAGACCAGCCCAACAAAGAAAAGAACAGTAAGCCACTACCGGAAGGAAAGTTCGGGCACATGACAGATGCCGAGACGAGGGACAAGCGGGTGAAGGGATTGTGTTTTAGCTGCGAAGAAAAGTTCAACCCAGGGCATCGTTGTCGAGACTGCACTCTTCAGCTGTTGATAGCATGCGAGGATGATGATGTGGAGGGAGATGAGCATGGCAAAGCCGAGCATCTCCACTTGGAGTGACAAAGCCAGGGGTTCATGACACCACCTTGAGGACACAATTGTTCTTTGGGGGTGGCGTAATGATGATATCTTATAACGGTGGTGGGAAATTATGCAATTTTGGAGGCTCGGTGGCGTTTTTGTTATTTTAGGGGCGAGGGGGGTATTTTTGTAATTTTTTTTGAAAAATGTGATTAATATTTATATTGGAGCTTAGGGAGAGTAGGGATGTGATGTTGAATCTTGAGAGAACTCATGAGAGGTTGATTTAATTCCTCTATTGTGGAGAGTGCGGCCATCCTCTTGAATCGGGGCATTGGGAGAGCGGTCCATCTCTCGAACGTGGCCAACTATCTTTGTTCTTTTCTACTTATATAAAAATCTTATTTTTATAACTCAAACCCTAGAAGATGTATTATGTACTTTCTCCCTTCGAATTGCACTTCTTTAGGTTTCATTACACGTTTTTTGGATATGTTCGTGGTCCATAAACTTTTTCAAAATTTGTTTTTAGACCCTCACTTATCTTTTGCCTTGCCATAAACTTGAACTTTTGAGTAGTTTTGGCATCTCCTGAACTAGGATCTGATCATTTTCGCTGGAAAAGTTCGGTTATTTGGAGAATGTTGGGAAGGAATGAGAACACAAAAAGTCTAACAAGATGGAGCTAGAAGGGAAGAGAAACCTAGTTAGCTAATCATGGTTTGGGTAGACATAGTCCATATATAAATTGGAATTAATGGAAAAGTAAAGTTGAGTTATTAAGAAATTCACTGATAAATCAATCAAGTATTGTATTTATGGAATCCAGTGAACGAATAATTCTAGGTTTGACTGCCACTTTGTTAATCATGTAACCCACCAATTGAAGATCTTAGCATAGTATAGCATAGTAAGGAAGCATTTCAGTATCATCCACGTCCCATTTTTCTTGACATAAAGAAATTTGTCTTCTTCTTGGGTAAAAAAATCTGTGTCATCTATGTGTCATCTATGTTTTGATGTTCAGTTATTGTGAGTGAATCATGGTTCAGCTAGGGTTGACCTTTTAAGGATGATAATTAGGTCTCCTTTAAACTTTGTATCACGCTGGTCTCAGGTTTGAATACTAAATGAGGATGGGTCATTTTTGGTCATGGATTGATCCACATGCTTTTTCTAATATTAGGTTAGTTGTATCAGGGTTTAGCCACAGTTGACCTATGATTTGAGTTTGTATGCTAACTGGAACAGTTTCATGTTTAGGGTATAAATGACAGGCTGAATTCTAAAAAGGATATCTGTTTGGGAACACATCAGTTTAGGTTTACACAAATGATTTGCTTGGCCTGGTTCTTGACGGCGATCCTTATTTGTAATCAATGTGGGTTTACGCGTTGGAGGTGGGTTGGATGCACTCGTTTCTTCCATTATACTCGTATCATAATTACTGAAGGAGCTTCCTTTGAAAATGCAACAATGTTGTGGAATTATAGTTCAAGGGAAGACTCTTATCACTATAATTCCACAGCAATGCTGCATTCCTACTCACCCTAACATGATCTACACTTGAACTATATACCGTAATGCTTACCATGATACCATGCTAAGATCTTCACTTGGTGTGGTACTTGATTAATAAAGTGGCAGTCAAAACTAGAATTATTTGTTCACTGGATTCCATAAATGCAATATTAGATTGATTTAGCAATGAATTTCTTAATAATTCACCTTTACTTTTCCATTAATTCCAATTTATACATGGATTATGTCTACCAAAATGAAACCATCACAACAAGGAACCATGATTAGCTAACTATGTTCCTCTTTCCTTCTAGCTTCATCTTGTTAGACTTTTTGTGTTCTCATTCTTTTCCAGCATTCCCTTGATAACCTAACTTTTCCAGCGAAAATGATCAAATCCTAGTCCATGAGATGCCAAAACTACTCGAAAGTTCAAGTTTATGGCAAGGCAAAAGATAAGTGCGCGTCTAAAAACAAAAATGGAAAAGTTTATGGAGCACGAACATAGTGGTAATGCAATAAGATTTAAAAAAATGTAATGAAACCAAAAGAAGTGTAGTTTGAAGGGAGGAAGTATATAATACATCTTCTAGGGTTTAAGGAATAAAAAACAGATTTTTATAAAAATATAAAGGAACAAAAAAGAGGGATGAAATCAACCTCTCACGAGTCCTCTCAAGATTCAACATCACATCCCTAATCTCCCTAATCTCCAATATAAATACTAATCATATTTTCAAAAATTACAGAAATATATCCCTCCCTCCTAAAATAATGAAAACGCCACTGAGGCTACAAAATTGCATAATTTGCCACCACCATATAAGATATCATCATTACTCCCCCCAAAGAACAACTGTGTCCTTAAGGTGGGGTCATGAACCTCTCTGGCTTTGTCATTCCAAGTGGAGATGCTCGTCTCTGCCTGGCTCATCTCCATCCACATCATCATCCTCGCCTGCTATCAATAGCTGAAGAATGCGTTCTCGACAACGATGCCCTGTGTTGAACTTTTCATCGCAGCTGAAACACAGTCCATTCTCCTGCTTGTCCCTCGTCTCGGCATCTGTCATGTGCCGAACTGTCCTTCCGGTCATGGCTCACTGTTCTTTTCATTGTTAGGCTGATCTCCCACCGAAGCCTTGTGCCCTGTGTTGAACTTTTCATCGGAAACACAGTCCATTCTTGCTTGTCCCTCGTCTCTCTGTCATGTGCCGAACGTCCTTCCGGTCATGGCCACTGTTCTTTTCATTGAGGCTGATCTCCCACCGGCCTTGTGTCCCCCTATCGCTTCCTGGATGCGAAGAGTGGATCTACTCCAAGCCCCCTGCGCCTCCACTCATCCATGAGACGACCCTCTACCATCTGGGCCAAGTCCATCGTCTCCATCAGTCCTAGGCCTCTGTATGCAGAGCTCTGTCGGGATGTTCGCCTTGAGCCCCTTTATGAAGATTCCCTCCAAAGTCTCCTCACGTATTCCCCTCACCCGTCCCAAGAACGCCTCGAACTTCTCCATGTACTCCATGACGGTCCCATCCTGTCTGAGTGCCAATAGCTGCTCCTGTAAGTTTCCTTCCGGAGTATCCCAAAACCTGTGAACCAAGCTGTCCTTGAGCTCCTCCAATGAACGAAAACGACGTCGATGTTCTCTCCACTAGAACAAAGAAATCACCTTCTCATCGAAGCAGATGTCGGCCGCCTCCAACTTTTGCCTCTCTGTTAGGCGTGTCACTGCAAAAAATCTATCATCTCAATAGATTCAATCGTAAGCAATGTTCTAAAAATCGGCCTGGGCGGCCGCCTAGGCGCTAGGCGGCCAGTAAACGCTCCGAGTATGGCCTAGGCGGTCGATCTGGGCGTTTTTGGGATTAAGCGGCCGCCTACGCGTTCTGGGTGGTGTCTGGCGCTCTGGGCGGTTCCTGGGCGGTGTCTGGGCGTTTTTGGTAAATGGCTTAATTGCACAAGAGTATCTTTTAAATTTTATTTTGTTGCACACAAATACTCTAAAGTAGGTAAAGTGAATTTGATTTAGTATGTATTAAATATTTGATGTATTTTAAATAATATATATTTATATATAAACATAAATATATTATATAAAAATAAATAAAATAATTAAAAAATGCAAATCCGCCTAGGCCGATTAATCCCCGATTAATCCCCGATTAATGCTCTGGGCACTAGGCGCTAGCAATCCGAACGCCTAATGCCTAGCGTTTTTTACAACCTTGATCGTAAGGATCATCTCCTTCGAACAGTGGCATCTTGATCTTCTCCACACTGTCATCAATCCCAAGACTCACATGTTCCGTATTGTTCCGTATCATGGTAAACATTACTGTATATGGTTCGGGTGTACATCGTATCAGGGTGAGCAGGAATGCAACATTGCTGTGGAATTATATAGTGGTAAGAGTCTTCTCTTGAACTATAATTCCACAGCATTGCAGCTCATGGTGTCAAAATGGCCCGGGCGGGGAGGAACCCCGCCTGGCCCGCTGGGTCAGGTCGGGCCAGGCCGGCTTTTTAGCCACATGGGGCTAATTTAAAGCCCAAGAAGGCTTATTTTACCTGGGGAGCGGCCCTCAGCATTGTCAAAGGTAGCTTTCCCAGTGATTGTGATGAGTCTAATGGAAGAAATGAGTGCATCCAACCTACCTCTAACGCGTAAACCCACACTGATTATACATAAGGATTGCCGTCAAGAACCAGGTCAAGCAAATCAATCATTTGTGTCATTTGTGTAAACGTAAACTGACGTGTTCCCAAACTGATATCCTTTTTAGAATTCAGCCCGTCCTCCATGCCCTAAACATGACACTGTTCCGGTTAGCATCTAAACACAAATCAAAGTTCAACTATGGCTGAACACTGAACCCTGATACAATTAACCTCACATTAGAAAAGCATATGGATCAATCCATGCTCAATAATGACCCATCCCCCTTTAGCATTCAAACCTGAGACGAGTGTGATCCAAAATTTAAAGGAGACCTAAATTGCATCCTTAAAAGGTCAATCCTATGCTAAGGTATTCACTTCTTGCGTTGCCTGATTAAGTGACAGTGAAACCTAGAATTTTTTTGTATCGGGTCCATCTCGTTTCATCAAGAAGAGTTTTGCAAGGATGCCTGCTAAGCCCTTTCTTTTCACCGGGAGCTTTGGACCTAAATTAATTACCCATGCCATCAGTGAGAGAAATAATAAGCATTGTAATAATAATTTCACGTGTACCCCCCGCAGCCACACAACACACAACCGGCTGTAATGCCGTGGAAGCTTTTATGTACAATTTTTTTATTCAGTTGCTGGCCGGTTTTCATGGGGGGCTGTTTTAAGTAAGCACCGAGGTGCGTGAATAGGAGTCACTGCCCATTTGTACACGACATGAAAAATACGTTAACATTATTGAAAGTTAATAATAAAAGCTTGATTCATCAGAATTGGTGCCATTTTACTTTTTGAACACCGACGGCCCTGGTTCTTTCTTTCATGGCATAATAGACGTGCCTCAAGGATTTGTGCTTATTTTACGAATACCATCATCGGGGTTTAACAAAGCTACCATTAGTTTTAGATATTCCCGAAAACCTTAATTTTGTAAGGGATTAATGTAGAGCCTGTGGCACCTGATCCAATGGATCAGGTGCAAGACACAAAAAGATGGGACCCAGCAAGTGGCTTGTACTTCCCATCTTTTTGTGTCTTAACACGTGGATCAGGTACCACCTATTATTCATTAAATCCATTTTGTAATTCACAAAAAACTCTCCTATAAACTTGGGTGCGAAACGTTGGTTACCTAACTTATTTTGTTAGCCCTGAATCGTCCAACCTCTAAAGCCGAAGCGTGGGTGCCTGGAGCTTTCAGACGCTCCCTCAGGTCACGTGGTCTGTTCTGTAAGAGCGACAGGAGCCGTGTGCGACTGAAAAGCTTTTGCAAGCGGGCGGGGTCAAATTAAGATCCCACTTCTTCCGTTCTATTTGTTTCAACCGTTCGTTCCTACTGAAATAACGAACGTTCCCGTGATCGTGACGCTCTCGTTGAATTTGAAAACTGCCGTTAAGTCTAACCACAAACCCCACCCAAAAAAAAAAGAAAAAATCTTTTTTAAGTTGCAACCAGCTGGCAGGATCCTTTTGACTCGATCATTTCCCGACCGGATCTCTACTCCGAGACAGACTCCCTTTCTTTTTATCATGCCACGTGTCTCTTTATGCTCTCTATTTCTCTAACTGCTTTCTACTGGTATTCTCTGTCTCTCTCATGATTTGCTTATTCATACGCTTACCACATGTTTGATGTTAGTCCTCGATCAGTGTCTTACTAATTCTCTCTTTGTTCTGTTTTGATTACTCTGCAGTCGCTCCTTTGAGTGGCCCGCTCGTCATAGCTGAAACTCTCGGCGGCAAGAGGAAGTCTAAGCATTCAGCCTCTGCTTTCTCCTCCTCCTCCTCTCACAAGGACAAGAACAAGGACAAATCGTCCAAGAAGAACAAGTACGTCCTCAAGCGAAGAGATGAGCGCCACGCCGCCGCGTCCACCCTCTCTGCCCCCCTCCCAGACGCCTTCTTCGTTTCCAACCACTCGGCGCCCACCGTCACTGCTGGCTCCTCATCCGACTATGTCTTGCAGAAGAGAGAGCCGGCGGCCGATGGCGTCAAGCCCGACGAAGATGACCAGAAGCCCAATGCAGAATCGCCGCGAACACCACCGATGCCGGCCGATTCCGAGGACGACGTCAACGAGCAACCCGCATCCGACGCTGCCGCACCGCCGCTTAATGTCAGTGTTGCGAAGAAGGGGAAGAAGATCAAGAAGCGATCCCTTGACGATGTCAATGGCCAGGAGGAAGCCAAGACAACGAAGAAGAAGAAGAAGAAGCATAGAGACGGTGGTTTCGGCCAGGACGCCCCATTACAAGAAAACATCATCGGCGGCGTCGGCGGACGAAGTTGGCCGAGCTTCGGAAGCTTCCACCTCTCCACCACGGCCCGTTTCGCCGCCAAATGCGGACTTGGGTCCATTGGATCAGCTCGAGCTCCCCCATGTCCTTGCTGACCTTCATTCGCTTGCGCTAGATCCGTTTTATTGCATCGAGCGCAATGCCCCGTTGGTCACTCGCCATGCATTAGGCAAATTCCGGTCCCTGGTCTATTCGAAGAGCCTGGTTGTTCCTGTGCCCGGCGAGATCGACGCCCAAGGCCAAGAGGTTCAGGCCAGTACGCCCACGGCTGCTCCGACCATCTCCCCTCTCTCCCCCAAGGAAGCAAAAGAGCAGCAGCAGAGAGATCAGGGTTCTTCCTCGAAGCCTTCCAAACTCCTGAAGAGGGCCGACGACCCTACAAAGGCTGGCAGGAAGCGGGCCCCTTCGGACCGTCAGGAGGAGATCTCGGCGAAACGGATACAGAAGGTGAACCAGCTCAAGTCGCTGGCGAGCGAGAAGAAGGCTGCACTTAGTCCAAGGGCATCGTCGGAGGGGCCAAAGGGCAACCATGACACATCGACGACGACGGCTGTGATCACGACGGACGCCCCGGGACCGTCGACTGCAGAGCTGGCGAAAAGACCGGAGAAGCAAGAGCAGCCGCCCCCGCCCCCGCCAAAGAGAGAAAGCCCCGCTTTTCTGGTGATGAAGTTCCCCCCTAGGTCGACCCTGCCGTCCGTCTCGAACCTCAAAGCCCGCTTCGCCCGCTTCGGGCCGCTGGAAGTCAACGGCACCCGCGTGTTCTGGAAATCGCACTCGTGCCGCGTGCAGTTCAAGCGCAGTTCCGATGCCGTGAGAGCTCTGAGCTACGTGAAGGGCAACGACATCTTCGGCCAGATCCAAGTTGAGTACACCGTAAGAGAGGTTGAGGGGCCAGCGGTCGAACCGGTGTCCGAGCCCTCAAGGCGAGGGATGGATCCGCAGACCGACGGCGGCCTGCAGTTCAGGCCAGGGAACAGCGGTGGGTCTCAGCCCAGGCCACAGCAGCCGCAGGGCAGGCTGAAATCGATCCTGAAGAAGCCTGGCGACGAGGCTGCGAAAGAGAGCCAGAGGGTGAAGTTCATGTTGTCTGGCAATGATTCGCCCCCATCTGCCTCCGGCAATGGCGTTGGCTTTGCTGAAGTGGCACCGCCACAGCCCCCGCCGGCATCAAAATCCACCTCCTTTCAGCCACGTCCGCCCCCCATACCCCCTCAGCCGCGTCAACTCCCGCCGCAACCTCAACCTCCCCTGCTTGCGCCACCAGTTAGATCCTTGGAGCATCAAAGGCCGCCGCAAATGTCGCCTCCCGCAGTGCGCCCTGTCGAGAACAGGGCACCGCCTGCCGTGCAGTTTTGCGAGTTGGCGGAGCAGGGATTCGCCGGCGGCCGCTACGAGATGGGAGGAAAGAACAGGAGAAACGCCGTGGACATATCGCACCAGATGCTGAGCCTGTTGCTGCGGTGCAACGACATAGTGACCGGACTCAGGGCGCTGCCGGACTTTGCGCCGTACCGCCCGCTGTGAACCCGCCGCCGGCGAATCGGCGATGTTTCTGTCTGCTGTGCTTAGCAGAGAGCCAAAGGATAGAGCAGTAGTTGGCGACCATATCGTGGGATAAAACTTCGAATAGAGATAGAGATGGTGTAATGGACACACAGCCTTGACTCCCCCCCAAATGCTTTCTATGGTCATTGAGCCAACTGCAAGATTGAGTTTCGGCTTAGTGATCGGACAACTCGAACTCAACTTGTGAAAACCATGCTAGCTCGATCAAGCTGTATTGTGGGCATGTTTATGTTTGGCGTTTTATTAATCTCATCTTATTGTTATGGTAATTATGGTCATCTGTGCATGTGATGTTTCCTGCTGTTTATAATCAAGGTGATTTTGTGCTACACAAGATGTCTGACTGGTTGCCCGTGTAGCAATTGCTCAGATAACATTTTCTTTCCTCTTTTCCTTAGGAGATGCGGGATCGAGATATAAAATTCCATATAATTTTTCTTCTATTTCTTATTTAAGCTAATAGAAATATTATTTTAATTGTGATTTTTATTTATTATTATTTATCAAATATCAACCAGTATCACGAGGCAACCAAGAGGTTTTCTTAGTTGTAGCTATAACGGACCATCATTGGATGGAAAAGAAAATAAACTACCACTCATATGCTTGAGATGCAAGCAAGGGAAAACCTTTAGTTGTTACCTACCTGATATCCTTTAATCTATATCTATTAGTACATCATATAGTAGATTAACAATATACATATAAAGAAAGAAAGAAAAGAAAAAGAGGAAAAAAATTTGTGTTCTTATGATTGTTATTAGATTGAATTCTAATTTAACATGCTTGTATTTTATTGAGATATTGTTTTACCATATTTCTCCAAGTGGAGAAGAATTCTAAAATTATAAATCTTTTTATGGAAAGCAATTAGCTTTGTTCGTCGGTTCAAGATTCTGGTTTTGATAAGCATATCAAGATGGCATAGGATCCCAAAAGAGTTGATCCCAATCACCACTAACAATTGGTATTAGAGAATACCAATTGATATAAGGGTATCCAGATCAAGATCAAAGACTAGAGGCATATTGTTCTACATTTGCAAGAAACTAGGACATTGGTAGAGAGACTGTTTAAAGAGACAAAACAGAGACGAGAATGATATGTCAGCGTCTTAGTCTGTTGCAGTGGTACAAACAAATGAAGTGAGAAGTAACGATGCCTACAATGTTCTCACAACGTGCTCGCCAGATGTTACGAAATAAGCTTGTGTCATGAATTTAGGGGCATCGTTCTACATGATGCTAACAATGGAGTATTTTCATATCTATCAGAGGAATGAGAATGGATCAGTCTTTATGGGCAACAATAGCGAGTGGAATGTTGTTGGAGTTGGTTTGGAATGAATTAGGATATTCGATGGTGTGATAAACACATTCACTAACATGTGGCATGTTCCAGATTTAAGAAAGTCAGGAGAGTCTTTGGGGGCATTGGATTTCATGGGTTGCAAGATTACGATAAAGAAGAAAGCTATGAAAATATCAAAGGATTCAGTGGTGGTGATGAAAGGTTAAGGGACCTATATCTGCTAAAGGGAATGCCAATTATGAGAAATTCTAGTATCGGAGTTGATAATTTGCAGTAAACTCATTTGACCAGGTCGTGTCATCTCATACTTAGACATGTCATAAAGAAAATCTTGGAGGCTTTAAGAAAGCATGGTCTTATCAAAAAGATGAACTTCAAGGAGCTGGAGTTTTACGAGGACCGTGTTTATGGCAAGCAGAGGAATGTTATTTTTGGTGAGGGGAAGCCTGACACAAGAAGGATTCTTGAGTATATGCTCATCGAGTTTTGGGGTCCATCACCAGTTCACTCTCTAGGTAGAGTTTGTTACTTAATATCGTTCATCGATGATTTCTCCATGAAAGTTTGAATGCGGGAAAAAGTCGGAGGCATTTGAGAAGTTCAACGTGTGGAAGAATCTTGTGGAAAGTCAAATAAAGAAGAAGCTAAATGCTTTGAGATCTGACAATGTTGGTGAGTTTACTTCTGCTGAGTTTAAAGAATTCTGTCAGTAGTAGAGAGTAAAGAGGCACTTCACTACACCGGAAGATTCGTAGTCGAATGGAGTTGCAGAAAGAATGAATATGACACTTTTAGAGAAGACGATGTGTCTTAAATTTACATCAGTGTTTGTGTTGGGATCCTTCTGTGGATAGCAAGTAGACACTAGATGGAGATGATTAGTGAATATAAATTTCTCTAGATTATCTACCTAAGTTTACAAATGGAGTTACCTAAATTAAACTTAATCAACAAATATTACTTGCTAAGAGTATGCAGCAGAAATAAACAAGTAACAGATAAATCAACAATCATAGAAAGTGGATATCAAATGCAAACACAAGATAAACCCTGATTCCAATACCCAAGTCACACTTGACTTTCCTTATCCTACTCCAGCCACCTAAGTCCTACTCGGCTAATTCCACTATTTCTCAAATTGTACAATTACAAAAACTGACTCTTCCTAATATGTTTTTCTTACAGCAAATTCCTTCCGAAAAAATAAACAACTCACCATCTCAACACTTTTAGGATTTTCACTCACTCTTTTAGAATGAATACACTTTTACCTATAATCTTACTTTGAAGGCTTGTGTAGATGGTGATGGCTATAGTGTTGATAACCAACGAATGATGAATTTGAAAGCTTTAGGAGATCTTAAGAAGTTTACCATAGGCTTTAAGAAATCTTTAAAATATTGGCTAAAGAAAGACTTGAGGGCTTTTGAGAGAGCTTTACTTTTTAAATCTTAATTTTTGCTCGTAAATTTCATTGTAAGATCCTAACAATCTCAACATATAAAGAGGTGAAAAATCGTTGAAATCGTTTCTAAAACCACACCTCCAACAGATAAAAAAGACAACTTTTTGTAAATCACGGGACTGTGCTTTATGTTCGTTGGGCAAATGGTAGTCAACTACCATTGTTAGAGTAGTTGACTATCAAAAAGGTAACTTTTAAAACCATTTTAAAATCATTTTAAAATCATTTTATGGTGTTCATATGTGGGTGTGAGCTTCTAGCAATAACTTAACAAGCTAAAACTAAAAAACAAAAAAACGGTTACAATGAAGTCAGTTGATGCATTCTCACTTTCCAACCTATTTGTAAAATTGATCCATGGCCTAGTTTAGCTCATCAATCTATTGAGTGCTTCATTTGATTTGCCTTTTTAATCTTGCACTCAAATATGTTAGATGCAACATTTGTTCATCATCAAACCCACATGGGATGAGACTCAATATCTCAACAGTTTGTCGAAAGGAGTTTAGGCTAAAGCTAATATTAGGTTTGGACATGGAAGCACGTGGATCTATCGGGTGTTTGGGTGTCCAGTTTGTGTACGTGAGGAAGGTGACAAGTTCGACGCTAAAAAAAGAAAGTGTGTCATGTTAGGATTCATGGATGGTATCGATTGTCACAGACTTTGGAGTCCAGGTGAAAAGAACATTTTGGTTTGTCGACATCAGGCAAAATTACTAATCGCGCACAACAGACAAATATTCCATCACTTTTTACCCAGCACGCACAGCAGGCAATTTTTTTGACTCTTGTGCGCGATGAATAATTTTGTTATGTGCATCACTTTTTGCTCAACATGTGCATGGTGAATAAATTTGTTGCTGCATCAATTTCTGCGCACATCTCACAACATACAAAAATTTTGTGCTTGCTAAATTACTCATTCATAGTTGGTTGGCCAGAATATATTTGGTATGTGCAGCGATTTTTGCCCTACCAAATAAATGGTATAGACATCAATTTAGTGCAAAAATTTTGTATGTGTATACCAAATATGTTACGTGTATGTGCATCAACTTATGCCAAAAATTACTCGTCCAAATATACATCAATTTTTTATTTTGATATGTACATCAATTTAGGGCAAAAAAATTTTCATACTTGGGAGGGTAATTTTTGACTGTCAAGACCTAAATTGCACCATATGTGATATACGCAGCAATTTTTGCTCAACGTACACAACAGCAATCACAATACAACGTAATTTGACATAATCACAATACAACGTAATTTGACATGTGCACGGAGTAATTCGGTTATTTGAAATGACAATTTAGCCATTTTTCAATACGTGCACAGATCAAAACGGTGTGTTCGCAAATCAATTCGACATGACAACACATCAAGCAAGCAAGCAAAAACCCATCAAAAGAATAAACCACAGGAGAATAGCAAGCAATGCCATGCAATGGAGGCTGTTTGGTTATCAAGAAAGTCAATATTACAACTCATACGCACAAAAGAGAAGCAACAAGCCAAGCACCAAGAGGCCAAGGCCCAAAAAAATTAAAAAGAGGACCGCAATATTTTATATCATTTTAATTAGCAAAATAAACGTACTTGCCAATAATAATCAGAAATCAAACCCATCGTCGAACCCTGCGTCATACCCAGCATCGTAACCACCGGCGTCG
Organism: Scilla litardierei; assembly: GCA_030789695.1. Taxonomy (NCBI): domain Eukaryota; kingdom Viridiplantae; phylum Streptophyta; class Magnoliopsida; order Asparagales; family Asparagaceae; genus Scilla; species Scilla litardierei. The sequence goes on along the minus strand of CM061137.1, from coordinate 6,777,757 downwards.
GAGACCATGTCCCCCAGTATCATCCCGCCGATGGCCCCGCCGAGCAGCCCGGCTCCGAGGCCCATGCCCATCCCCCCTCCCCCAAGCTTGTTCTTCTTCCCCTGCTGCGGCTGCGCCACTCCCTGCGGCGGGTACCCGTACCCGTACCCGCCCTGCTGCGGCGGGTACCCGTACCCGTACCCCTGCTGCGGCGGGTAGCCCCCCTGCGGCGGATACCCGTACCCGTGTTGTGGTTGGGGCGGGTACCCGTATCCGGGCTGGGGCTGGTATGGGTATGCGCCGGGTGGCGGGTAGGCGGTGGAGGCGCCGGCGGCGGGCGGGTAGGCGGTGACAGGCTCCGATCCCTTGAATGGGGCGGCGGGTACCTTGGCGTTCTGAGGCGGATAGGCGGGTGTGGGTTCGGCGGCGGGAGGCGGGTAGGCGGCGGGAGGCGCTCCGGCGGGGATTGGATGAGGATTGTGAGCGTGGACGGTGGAGACGGGATCGCCGAGCTTGTAGGAGAGGCTGAGTTCGCCCTTGGCCTTGCCCGAGTTCTTGCGGACCTGATGGACGGGGAAAACTTTCGCGTTCAAAATTGGTAATCAATCAGGAAATAATTTACCGATTGCTTAAAATACAAAGATCCAGATATGGGTAAGATTGGAACTTTAAGATTAATTAATGAAAAAAATAGGCTATAATCAGAAGGGTTTTAAGAATTTTTTTTCAAAACATGCAAATTGCTCAACGAGAATCATTGCAAACGTCTAATTTCTAATTTTTTATGAATCAATGAAAAGATTTGACAAATAACAGATTCAATAAATTTTTTTTAGAAGTTTGAACTTTCATCAGTAATTATCAATCGTAGTAGAACCATCACAAAGATTGCAAAACTCTATTTTTTTTAAAAAAAATCCGAAAAACAAGTGAAACTATGAAAATTAACACAAAAATTAATAAATTCATTCATTCATCCTAGAGGCAGCATCGCAAAAAATTATTCAACAATTCGAAGAATCTTGCAGTCAATCCTACCTGATAGCTCACGAATTGCGCGGGAATCGCCGGCTTCTTCTCATCACCCGCGCCGGAACTCGAACCGCCGGCGGCGGCCCTGCTCCATCCATCAATCAGCTCTCGGATCGGCACGCGGACCTCGCCGATCTCACGGTCCCCGAAGGCCCTCTCCGATTTCAGCACGATGTGGAGCACGGCCTGGCCTTCGTTGAAGACGTTGAACTGGAACGTGTAGTTCCACGTGGGGTTCTTGCCGCCATCCCTATCGACCGGCGTCCTTTTCCTGGACCTCTCGTCGCCGACGATCATCGCCACGGCGTAGACCTCCATCTTGGAGAACATGTTGACGTTGCTCAGATCCTTGGCCGAGATCACCGTCACCTCAAGAGGTCGGTAGGCCATGGCGATCGAGATTGGGAATCCGCTAGGGTTGCTTTTCGTTGGGGGTTCGATTTCAGAAATTACGAACAAAAGAGGGATAGAGATTTTATTAGAGAATAGGAGAATTGAAACAGCGAAAATTTGGGGCTTTAGGGTTTGTGGAAGAGAGAAAAAGATGGGATTTTTTAATGGGCAGGAAGAACTCCGAACGCCAGCGTTTTTATTGGGAGCGGAAAGAAGCTTCTATTTGTTTCAACGCGACGGCGGATAGACTTGGGAGCGGTGGTGCTTCGCGCAAAATGACGTTTATGCCCTTAACATCGGAGGGCACGCGGCATGGTTTTTGGGCCGCCGTGTGTGTGTTGGAGGGGAATGGGTAAGGTTGTGATTTACGTTAGATTGGCTGGGTATTTTTGGGAAGTCCAGGGTAACGTCAGCGGCGTGCTCGTTCGTCTTGATCGGTTCCTTGAGCGCGTTAGGCGTGCTGCCGTGCGCTTTCGCACGTTCGTCGTTCAATTTTTTCGTTCTAGATTGAAACTTTAGATCTAGATAATCAAGGGGAATCGAAAATTCCCTATTTGTAGGATAAATTTTCAAAATAAGTCAAAAAATAAAGTCTAAAATTAAAAATATTTACGGCTCAAATTTTAACCCAAACTTGATAGCATGAGCAACGACATGATTATGCTTGTTTGCGATGCTTGCGACTTGTCAAAGTTAATAAAATCATTTCCTCCTCCTTTTTTTTTTCTCCACCAACTTTTTTGAAAAATCCACACAAAGATTTTCATTTTGTTGGGGGTATTTTTGGCCCATCATTAATGAAAGTTCGTACAGAGACGATGATGGAGATGACGCAGCAGTAGCCGAGGTCGGCCGATGACGGCAGTCTTAGGAAGACATGGCGAGCTAGCCCCGGGGTTGGAGAGACTTTGGCCGAGCTATTTTAGTTGGCAAGCTCAAGCTATCCCCGAGCCGGAATCGAGCTGTCGTCGTGTTCCAAACTCCGAGCTATGGACTCCGACCTGTAATCCATCTGCAGCATGAATAGCTCGTGAGGATGGGCCTGATCTGGGGTCCGGCTTAAGCCCCTCAGATGCTTAAGTCAGTAAGAGACTCAAGATGGCTCGTGATAGCTATGGCCGATTTGTTGGAAGATCGTCAGTAGTGTTCGCCGAGCTAAGATAGGAAAGAGTTAGGCCGGAGGAGATCCTGTTCAGGGAATACCTTAGGTCGGATGTGGGATCTGATCTGACTGTTGTAGGTGATCGTATGAGGACGATCCAGAGGATGGGAAGAAGATGAAGATCTTGTCCCCACTCCTAGCATAAGTCTCCATGCCTAACGTGGAAGAAGATGAAGAGCTTTCCTCCCCTTTCTTGTTGTTCCAGAGTTCCTTTATAAGGAGGAGAATGAGAATATAATTCTCTGTCATTGATGTCACATTAACCGCCCGCCGTCGACGCTGCGTAATGGCATATTATCAGTCAGTCATTGATTGATGTACAATGGTATACCATTGATGATGTACAATGGCACATTAATGGCCCGCCATCACAATTCCCTTGAAGAAGAAAATTCGGCTATGCAGTTCAAGCAAGCTTCCCCATCACAATCCACTCGAAGAAATCAAAGCTGGCAGCGACTTGATCTGGAGATGGAATATGTGAAAGAGCAATCTGATGTGAAGTGTATCCTTGACGAACAACATGACATACAATCTCAAAGTGTTTCGTTTTGCTTATGAAAGAATGGATTCGTAGCCGACGGAGAGCTTTTGTTTCACAAAATTAGATCCTGAAAAGAGGTACCCATATCACTTAACAGACGGCCTAGCCATATTCTCTTCATGAAAGCATCTGCAATTGCGTGATACTCGGTCCCTCTGTGCTCAAGCAATGGACATCATCACGATGCTTGTCGTGCCAAGAAATTAGAGAAGAGCCCAGAAAGATGCAGTAGCTTATAATGGAATGATGCGTGTTGTTGCGGGTCAAATCCGTCTAACAATGAGATCTATGCAAAGGGGGAATCAAGGGTACGATGATTACATGTTAATTTGGTTTTAGTACATGCTAAAACGCCGGATTCAAGATCGCTCGAAGGCCGTCGACCGCTTGAAAGAATGGCAGAGCGTCCTGCACAACGGGCAGCTCGTCAGAAAGGCTGGGTTGGCTGTCAACCAGTGGCCTCTCCGATGGTAAAGTCAATAAGCGACTTGTTAGAAGGATGCGGGACACGCTGACCAATCTTAGAGTAGAGCGACCTAACGCGGCGAGCTAGCGTGGAAGGCACAGATATATGGACGATATCCAGCCTTGTGCGTAAATGTGAGTTTTTAGATTTATACTAACCAACCCCCTCATTGATGGTTGGAGGGGGGGTATTTATAGTGGGGAAAGTCAGTTGATCGTCGTCCAATCAGCTGTCGCTTCTGCTTAGCTGGGGTCCAGCTTTTGCGCTTGGATGGAGTAGTAATGGGGATGAGATGGGTCTGCGAGAGTGCCGGAGATATTTTCGCACCGTCTTAATCGGCATTAATGTGGACACGACGGGCGGCCATCAGTTCTCGACTTTAACCTTTGGCATTAATTGGAGACGTAGGTAGCCCTACATCATTCGGTCAGAGATATTGATGGGTTGACAGGTCGCCGAGGGTCGACCTTGGAGCGAGTTGAGCTTGTCGTCCGAGCTCAGGGTCCCAAGCTTCCTCCGGCCGACCTTCCTGCTTTGGTCGACAGAGCGAACTTTGACGTTATTGGACGATCTCTGTGCTTGGCTGGCGAGTTCCCCGCTTGGCTAGTGGGGCGGGCTTCCCGCTTGGCCGAGCGAGATTATTGCTAGCGGGGCGAGCTTCTCATTCGGGCTCGCTCTTGTTCCGGCTGGCCAGTGAGATATGTGCTTTGGCTTCAATTATTTGGGTCTTTATTTTCTGGGCCAGCCATCACGTCGTAACACGTATCATGATCATTAACACATCCAAAATCCAATTTGCTTACAATCCACGCTCGCTAATCTCGTTGCTCTGGTCTCAATCACTTGAATCTCGTCGCCCAAAGTAGCTGCAACAGATATATCTATTATATATTTGACAACTTTTTTGAACCTAAGGCTGAATAGGACAAGCGGACTGAGACAAAAGGGTTGATAGAAGAACATATAAGATTTAATCTTGAGGAATGAATGGTTGAGATGAGATTTTGTGGAAAGTTTAGGAGGGAAAACATTTCAAGGGAAATGGAAATTCTGGGAATGAAAGTTTCTGGGGAATAGCAGAGTGCACGTAATTAATGCATTTGGAAAAAAACTTTAACATGCACTTAGTGCTGCAGATCGAATGCTGATGCAGATCGAATGATCTCTTACTCAACGCGGAGCCATCGTCTCTTCGACGCATATGTCAACAGGATGAGAATAACTTCCTACGCCGAAGGCGCACGCTAAATTTTTTAAAGCTAATTTGTTATTCCGCGGCGAAGGTGTCCGCTAAATTTTTTTACGCCTCAAAGCCGACTTTGTTGTTTCGCGCCAAAGGCCCTCGCGACGCTAAATATTTTTATGCTAATTTGTTGTTCCGCGCAATTTTCGCTGTGTAAATAATTTTTTTGGCAACAAAAATTTTGCTGGAGAAAAATCTTAAATGAACCGTACCCGCGGACATGGTGTTATGAGTCTTATGACTAGAATAGATATATTAGATGGTGGCAAATCGCAACGGTGTGTTCAACCAAACAATTCTTTTACTTATTTTCATGTCACCAAGTTCCATTTTCTTATTAATTCTGTAATGACCCCCTAGAGAATCCAAACATGATAATCTGATAACCAACATATTTGACTGTCATTTGTAATTTTAAAATCAAAATGGACGCTTTCAATGTCAGCAAGAACAATAACGTGGCATGTTCTTAAACACGTGACATCTCAACATCTACCGCTTGGTCCGCTTCCATTTTATTCGCAAATATGGATGAAAACTGGCCGGAGCCCACCGGAGAGCCTCCAACAAAAGCCCGGCCCAAGTCCTTGCAAAAGTGCCCCAAGTCCTTGCGTTTTTAGCCATAAGCATCAAGCCTAGATACAGATCACCTCTAAAATTAGCATATCAAGCCATTTCAAAAAATTAAAGAAGTGAATACATGACAGCCATATTTTATTTGGACCCACCCCTTCGCATTTTGCTATTTTTGGAGAAGCGCATGTGGCATACATTTATTGCACAAAATACCCTCTTCCTATAAATCCCCCAGCCGTTGATTTCACCCATCATCGATCGCATCATTTTTAGACAGAGAGAGAGAAAGTAGAGAGAAGGAGAAAGAGATGGCTCTGAAGCTGTACGGTTTGGCTATTTCCACGTGCACCGCACGGGCGGTCCTCGCCCTCGAGGAGAAGGCGGCCGACTACGAGATCGTCCCGGTCGACCTCTCCGCCGGTGAACACAAGCAGCCCCCTCACCTCTCCCGAAACGTACTCGTTTGCTTCTTATTCTCAGAATCTCACACTACTTCTTCTTTATACAATTTGTAATTCGAAAAAAACATTTCTCGCAGCCTTTCGGTCAGATCCCAGCTCTGGAGGACGGTGACCTCACACTGTTTGGTGAGTCCATCGTCATTGGAAAAAAACTCGTACATTTTTCTTCATTTTTGTTGGGTTTCATTGCAGTATATATAACTAGATATTGATGGTGAAAATTTTGAGAATTGCTATATACACATCGATGAAAATTTTGAAAATTTTGATTAATCATACATTGTCAGAATCGCGAGCAATCTCCAAGTACGTGGCGTGGAAGTACAAAGGCACGGGCACGGACCTCCTCAGGGACGGCAGCCTGCGGGAGGCGGCGCTGGTGGGGGTGTGGCTGGAGGTCGAGGCCCTGCAGTACGACCCCGCGGTAGCCGCCATCGTCTTCGAGACCCTCGTCGCGCCCGCGTTCTTCGGCAAGGGCCCCGACGAGGGGACGGTGGCGACGGCCGCGGAGAAGCTAGGCAAGGTGCTCGACGTGTACGAGGCCAGGCTGGCCGAGAGCAAGTACCTGGCCGGGGACTTCTACAGCCTCGCCGACCTCCACCACCTGCCTTGCACCCACTACCTCATGGCCACCCCCCACAGGTCCCTCGTCGAGTCGCGGCCGCGCGTCAAGGCGTGGTGGGAGGACATCTCGTCGAGGCCGGCCAGCAAGAAGGCGACGGCGGCGATGTCGTTTGCTTAGTGGCATATCTTGGGAGATCGCAAGTCGATCAAGCACGTGAGTGGAACTCGCTGGATCTACTAAGACTTGCTAATTGTGTGCTTGAGTCGTCAATAATTGGAGTCTTGTTATGTATCGCTTGGGTGACAGGCGTTATGAAATAAAATCTTGAGTTGCCTTAATTTTTAATATTTTTTTACTCTTTAAGGTTTGGAATTCTAAAGATCAATTTTAAAATTAGCCAACCAAAATGTGAGATAACAAAAGAAGAAAAACATTGAGCAATGCAAACGTTGTATTGAATGGTACATTGCAACAATGATCCAATATTGGAAAATCTCAATATTCAATGGAACCAAACACAAATCTCACCGCCATGATATCTTAAGCTGTGGCGGAGCCGTGTTAGGGATGAGAATGGTCATGCCCAAAGCGAGATTGGACTTCCAATTGGACATGTCACATCATCATCCCTACCAATCCTTCACTAATTCTTTCTTTCTAGAATTAGTGAAGGATTGGTAGGGATGATGATGTGGCATGCCCAATTGAATGCCCAATCGGGCTTTGGGCACGCCCATTCTCATCCGTGTTGGGGTTGCGATGGACCGCTCGGTTTACATTTTGGTCCAAATTTTTTTATGCACCATGTCCAACTATAAATGTAATAACACTTGGAATAACATCTGCACAAAGTGCATGGTCACCCCCCCAAAAAAAACACCACACATTACGCTTGACTCACGCCTAGGTGGAAAGAGGATAGAAGAGTTGATGTGAGAGAAAATTGTCAATAAGCGATGGTGAGGTGGCAGTGAAGGGACACTTTACTATCACATTTGTCCCAGTGACCAGTCGGTGATCCGTGAAGGATTGCCCTGTGGAAGGTCCACTACAATTGTATAATAGATTTAAATTAAATAATTGCTTTCCTGGTTGTTTCGGCCTGATGGCCGACCCAGAAAATAAAGGCCCAAATAGTCGATGCCCAAAGCAAATAAGCTCGTCGACCGGCCTGGACGAGAGCAAGCCCAGACAAGGAGCCCGACCCCTTGGCAAGAAGCTCGCCCAGCCGAGCAGGGAGCTGGTCCGACAAATCGAGAGAGAGGCTCGCCTAGCTAGGTAGTCGAGCAGGGAGCTCGCCGCCAAAGTTAAAGATCATCCGGCAAACGACGGAGCTCGCCTACTGACCGAACAAGAAGGACGGAAGGAGGAAGCTTCAGACGCCGAGCTCAGCTCTCTCCAAGGGCAACCCTCGGCGACCTAGCAGGCACAAATATCTCTGACATGGTGACGTAGGGCCACCTACGCCTCCAATTAATGACAGAGGTTAAAGACGAGAACTAATGAGCACACATCCCGTCTCCATTAATATACAAATATCTCTCACATTCTCTAACATTCTCTGACATTCAATTAATGCTAAGTTAATGCGGTGTGAGAATATCTTTGACATTCTCGCTGACCAATCGCATCCTCATTAATGCTCCAGCCGAACTCCAGTTAAGCGGAAACAACAGCTGATTAGATGGCACTCACACGACTCTCTCCACTATAAATACCACCCTCCAGCCATTGAGAAGGGGGTTGGTTAGTAGAAATCTCAAACTCTCGTGTATACACAAGGCTGGGTATCGTCCACATATATGTACCTTCCATTCAAGCTCGCCACGCTAGGTCGCTCTACCCTTAGATCGGCCAGCATGTCCCGCCACCCTCTAACAAATCGCTTGCTGACTTTACCATCCGAGAGGCCACGGGTTGACATCCCACCCAGCCTTTCCGGTAAACTGCTCATTGTGCAGGAGGATCGGTGTTACTCCCTAACAGTCGGCGACCTTCGGGCGACCTTGGATCGTTCGTCCACTGATCGAGTCCCAAGGCGTTTTAGCCTCTACGAAAACCACATTTAACCTGTAATCACCATACCCTTGATTCCCCACTAAACAAATCTCATTGTTAGGCGGATTTGGCCCGTAACACCGGTAAACTTACCATATATTTAAATGCACCTTTTGCTATCTGATGTATAAAAAATCCTCATGTTGGAAAAAAATTCTACAAAGAAATACTTTTTAAAAGAGAACAACAATAAACATATGTGGCATAGCCACAAATGAGCCATTGGAAAATTAAATATTATTAATTTTTAAATAATCGGCATCTTTGGTTTTGATATTTATATTTTAAAACAGTAATGCATCAAAAATCTAGTAAGTCCATTGTGTTTTTGCTTGTTAAATTGTTACGAGGTGGAACTCGCGTACAATGAATATGTATTTTGGGGAACCAAGGACATGGTGGTTATCTAGAAAAGAGGGTTTAGGTAGGCTGTTTTACAAGTGATTAGTGGGGTGATGAAGTTGGATCCGTCGCCGTTGGTGACCACGGGGACGAATCTCACCGGATGCAGCGGAGGGAGGTTGGATGGTGCGGGGCCGAAGTTGACGTTGGTCAAGGGGCGCGCTTTCCTGCAGCATGAACAACTGGTCAGAAGGGCAGGGTTGGGGTTCAACCCTTAGCCCCTCCGATGCCTAAGTCAGTAATATGACTTAAAACGGGGGCTAGACACGTCGGCCGGACTAACGGTGTGTCGACCGTACGTGGCGAGCTATAAGTGGGAGAACAAAGATATGGACGACCTTTGTTCTCGTGTGTGAATGATAGATTAAGAGAGAATTTTTCAACCCCCTTTCCATAAGAGGAGAGGGGGTATTTATACCTGACGGGTGATGACTAGGCGGAGCTGACCTGGCATGTTGACTAGATGTGCTGAGCTGGCTCGGTTGTCAGCGGAAGCTTCGGACAAGGACGTCGGGAACAGGAGTTCCTGACCTGCTTTTGTCAGGCGGCGCAACGGCCAAGGGGTGCTTTTGTCGGGATGTCAGGGCCGAAAGCGCTAACCGTCAGTCGGCTCAACCGTCAGGGGGCGCTTTGTCAGTCGGTCGGGTGACGTATGTGTCAGTCGTGTCCTTATCCTAGGTTGTTTGTCGTTGGCGACGAACTAAAGGTCGGGCTGTATCACTCTAGGCGCCGCGGTTCGTGGGAATTGGGCGGGTCGTTCCGATCGGGGGTTGTCCGGCCCGGCCGTGCCCCCCCGATCGGTCATGAGCTATGGTCCGCCGGTACGGAAGGATACGTCCGTGCATATGTCAGTAGGCCCGGCTTAGCTACCCAAGCGTCCCCAAGCGCGCTACCCCCGGTGGGTCGAGCGGCTGTGGTTGTTCGCCTCGGCCGGGTCGGGGAACGCTGCAAGGCGCGCCCGTCTCCATATTGCCCCGGATTTTCGGGGTGGCGACCCTTTCATGAAGCGGAGAGTCCATGGATCATGTGGGTGGATTCGGGTGGGACCCCTACGATCTTTAGGTCGTAACAATTTAGCCATTGTAAAAAGTTCATTATAGCAAAACATTTAAATTTATAGCAAACAAATGAATGCGAAAATACATTGGAATCACTAGATGTTACGGCCTTAAGGCCGGCCCAGATAATGAAGACCAATATATTCGAAGCCCAAGCCAACAGCTTTTCGACCCTTCCGAATGAGAACGAGCCTGTTACGGGGTGGAACTCGCACACAATGAATTTGTATTGAGGGGAACCAAGGGCACGGTGGTTCTGTTGACGAGAGGGTTTAGGTGGGCAATTTAACAAGTGATCAGTGGGGTGAAGAGGCTGAACTAGCCGCCGGGGGTGGCCGCGGAGTCAAATCTCACCGGACGCGGCGGAAGAAGATCGGGTGGCGGGAGGCTGAAGCTGATGTCGACCAAAGGGGCGAGCTTTCCTGCACCATGAGCAACTCGTCAGAAGGGCGGGGTTGGGGTCCAACCCTTAGCCCCTTCGATGCCTAAGTCAGTAATAGGACTTAAAACGGGGGCTAGGCACGCCGGTCGGACTCAGGGTGTGTCGACCGTACGTGGCGAGCTATAAGTGGGAGAACAAAGATATGGACGACCTTTGCTCTCGTGTGTGAATAATGGGTTGAGAGAGAGAATTTGCCAACCTCTTCACTGTAAGAGGTGAGGGGTTATTTATACGTGATGAGAGATGACTAGGTGTGGCTGACCAGTCATGCTGACTCGACATGTTGAGCTGGCTCGGTTGTCAGCGGAAGCTTCGGACGGGGATGTCAGGAACAGGAGTGCCTGACCTGCTTTTGTCAGACGGCGCAACGGCCAGGGGCACTTTTGTCAGGATGTCAGGGCCGAAAGCATTAAGTGTCAGGGGGCTCAGCGGCCAGGGGGCGCTTTGTCAGATGGTCGGGCGGCGTTAGTGTCAGTCGTGTCCTTTCACTAGGTTGTTTGTCGTTCGTGATGAACTAAAGGTCTGGCTATGCTATCCCTGGCACCGTGGTTCATGGGGATCAGCCGGGTCGACCGGTTCGGGGGTTGCCCGGCCCGGCCGCACCCCTTTTTTGGCCGCGGGTCGTGGACCGCTGGCAAGGAGGGATATGCACTTGCCTACGTCAGCATCCCCGGCGGTACTGTCCGGGCACTCCCCAAGCGCACTGACCCTGGCGGGCCGAGCAATCAGCGGTTGTACGCCTCGGTCGGGTGGGGGGAGTGCTGCGAGGTGCGCCCGTTCCCGTGTAGCCTCGGTCTTCCGGGATGACGGCCCTTTCGTGAAGGGGATAGTTAATGGGGTATGTCAGCGGATCAGGGCGGGAGACGGACTCCTACGATCTTTAGGTCGTAACAGAGCCCAAACGGAAAGTCGCCGCGACACTGAGAAGCTCGCCTTCTAAGCGGCAAGCCCGACATCAGGGTCGATAAAAGAAGTTCGCCTACTCTCCAACAATAAGCACCACCCAAGTCCTCGCAAAAGTGGGATAGTCTGCGCCTTTCTTTAGAGTCCGACCTTTCACCGGCCGGGGCCGGGTTTAGAGCAGGCCCGGCTCCTTCACCAACCCCAATAATTTTTAGACCTTTAGTCTAAAGCCCACTTACTCATCAAGTATTTGTTGTGTTGGCTCCAGCACACGGCTTGCAAACGCACATGCCTTTTCGGCCATAAGCATCAAGCCTAGATCCAGATCACGCTAAAATTAGCATTCAAGTCATTTCAAAAAATTAAAGATGTTATGAATAGGCCTATGAGGTCCATTGGGTATCCAGCCCACTATTGAAAGCTATAAATATGAGGGTAGTGGGCTCTTAGCCCTCTACACCTATTTCCCTACTTTTCCCTTCACAACACGTTATCAGCACGATCACGCTCGTTGCAGAAGGCGGCGGCTCGCGAGGAAGGAGATCCATCAATCGCTCAAATTCAAGAAGATCGTAATCTTCTAAACGGGAAGCGAAAATGGCATCATTCACCAACCGTCAACTAGATTCCCTTGTCGAATCTAGAGGTAAAAATCAAAACTTTTTAGATCTAAACTTGTGTTTCACGTTAGATCTGCATGTTTTAGGATCAAAAAGTTTTAAAACACAGTAAAAATCACATTTTTATTTAGATCCGCATGTCTAAAAACAATAAAAATCAGTTTTTTAGAGATCTAAATGCTTAAAAAATTAGTTTTTACCCCCAACCTTGATCCATATCCCGCACGCCCGAAGGGCGAAACGGCGGCGCTCTACGAGCGCCGCCGGCGGTAAAACGCCGCGGCCCCGCAGCCGCGGCCCCGCAGCCGCGGCCCACCGTCTCGGCGGCGCGCCGCGCGGGCCCCCCCAGGGTTTTTCCAGAAACCCTAGCTCTAAACGGGCCATTTTTTCGGGGGAGGCCCAATTAACCCTAAAGGGTTGTTTTCATGGCCCAAAAGGACTGAAAATTAGCCCATGTACACAAATAATTTTTCCTTTTTTTAATTTATTTTTGGTCCCTAAAGCCCAAAATAATTAAAGAAATCTTAAAAAAAGGGTAAAAGCGGATAATAAAACATTAAAAACATGGATCAAAGGTAAAAAGTTTTTCAAAAATAATTTTTTAGCACGTCACACACTATTTAGATTATTTAATTAATCTTTACATGCCTGTGAAATGATTATCTGCGTGGTTGTATATTTTCCATATATTATCTGCGTGGATGTGCGATTAGGCTATGTTTTTAGGGATCAGCCAGGTTTTCGACATCTTTTCTTTTCTGTAATTTTTTTTTTCTTTTTGAGAGAAATTTGTAAGTGAGGAAATATATGTAAAAAAAGAAGACCGAAGGACACCAAAAAGGAGCTGAAGGCGTATGCACAAAGAAGAAGGGGCTTCTCTCTGAAGTTCACGAGTTGTATTTATTCTTTCATGCAATTTTTGATGTAACTTCGGACTGTATTTCCTTTTTATTTCGGTGTCGGCTGGCTGATCCCTATAGTCCTAAATTATTTTCATTGCTTATGCATTAAATGCATGGATGTTAACTACTTTCATGCTATGTTAATGTTACAATGAAACTGTTAAAAAGCATGCGTGGATGTTAAGTTTTTCCTTATTAATTCACGATATGAAAACGTTAAAAAGCATTCATGAATATTAATTTTCTTTATGAAAATGGAAAAATACATGCGTGGATGTCTAGATTGTTTTTATTCAGTTTAATGATCCATGTTGTTTTTATATTGCTAGATCATTCAATGGCCAGACTTGCGAATGTCGACTTTTCGGTCCTGAAGGCCGATGGGTCAAACTACCTGAGTTGGCAGTTGGATCTGAAGTTCCAACTGCGATCTCATGGTTTCAGTCTCACACCGACTGAGAAGGCAACAACAAGTACTGCCCCAGCCGACAAGGATGCTTCTAAAGAAGCACCTTATACAGAGGAAGTTTCCGATATACTAAAGGCGAAAGCCATTATCTATATCAGGAAACATTTAGACTTGACCCTGAAGGACGAGTACCTCACTGTAGAGGATCCTTAAGAGCTGTGGGACGCACTTGAGGAGAGGTACAGACATCAGAGAGATGTCATACTCTCCCGTGCGCAGTACGAGTGGACTCACCTCCGCATACATGATTACAAATCCGTAGCGGAGTACAACTCAGCACTTTTCCGTATCACCTCACGCCAGAAGTTGTGTGGTGAAACGGTGACGGAGAAAATGTTGCTGGAAAAGACGTTCACATCTTTCCACGAGAAGGACATGATCCTTATGCAATAATACCGTGAGAGGAAGTTCACGAAGTACTCTGATCTGCTTTCATGCCTACTAATGGCTGAACAGAACATAGCTTTGTTGGTTGCTACTTACAACATGCGCCCTCCTGGCTCCGCTCCACTGCCACCTCCAAGAAATTAGAGATGAGCCCAGAAAGATGCAGTAGCTTATAATGGAATGATGCGTGTTGTTGCAGGTCAAATCCGTCTAATAATGAGATCTATGCAAAGGGGGAATCAAGGGTACGATGATTACATGTTAATTTGGTTTTAGTACATGCTAAAACGCCGGATTCAAGATCGCTCGAAGGTCATCGACCGCTTGAAAGAATGGCAGAGCTTCCTGTACAACGAGCAGCTCGTCAGAAAGGCTGGGTTGGCTGTCAACACGTGGCATCTCCGATGGTAAAGTCAATAAGCGACTTGTTAGAAGGATGCGGGGACACACTGACCGATCTTAGAGAAGAGCGACCTAACGCGGCGAGCTTGCGTGTAAGGCACAGATATATGGACGATATCCAGCCTTGTGTGTAAATGTGAGTTTTTAGATTTATACTAACCAACCCCCTCATTGATGGTTGGAGGGGGGGTATTTATAGTGGGGAAAGTCAGTTGATCGTCGTCCAATCAGCTGTCGCTTCTGCTTAGCTGGGGTCCAGCTTTTGCACCTGGATGGAGTAGTAATGGGGATGAGATGGGTCTGCGAGAGTGCCGGAGATATTTTCGCACCGTCTTAATCGGCATTAATGTGGACACGACGGGCGGACATCAGTTCTCGTCTTTAACCTTTGGCATTAATTGGAGACGTAGGTGGCCCTACATCATTCGGTCAGAGATATTGATGGGTTGCCAGGTCGCCGAGGGTCGACCTTGGAGCGAGTCGAGCTTGTCGTCCGAGCTCAGCGTCCCAAGCTTCCTCCGGCCGACCTTCCTGCTTTGGTCGACAGAGCGAACTTTGACGTTATTGGACGATCTCTGTGCTTGGCTGGCGAGTTCCCCGCTTGACTAGTGGGGCGGGCTTCCCACTTGGCCGAGCGAGATTATTGCTAGCGGGGCGAGCTTCTCATTTGGGCTCGCTCTTGTTCCGGCTGGCCAGTGAGATATGTGCTTTGGCTTCAGTTATTTGGGTCTTTATTTTCTGGGCCAGCCATCACGTCGTAACACATATCATGATCATTAACACATCCAAAATTCAATTTGCTTACAATGCACGCTCGCTAATCTCGTTGCTCCGGTCTCAATCACTTGAATCTCGTCGCCCACTGTAGCTGCAACAGATATATCTATTATATATTTGACAACTTTTTTGAACCTAATGCTGAATAGGACAAACTGACTGGGACAAAAGGGTTGATAGACGAACGTATAAGATTTAATCTTGAGGAATGAATGGTTGAGATGAGATTTTGTGGAAAGTTTAGGAGGGAAAAACATTTCTGGGGAAATGGAAATTTTGGGAATGAAAGTTTCGAGGGAATAGCAGAGTGCACGTAATTAATGCATTTGGAAAAAAAACTTTATCATGCACTTAGTGCTGCAGATCGAATGATCTCTCACTCAACGCGGAGCCATCGTCTCTTTGACGCATAGGGCAACAGGATGAGAATAACTTCCTACGCCGAAGGCGCACGCTATTATTTTTTAAGCTAATTTGTTATTCCGCGGCGAAGGTGTTCGCTAAATTTTTTTACGCCTCGAAGCCGACTTTGTTGTTTCGCGCCAAAGGCCCTCGCACCACTAAATATTTTTACGCTAATTTGTTGTTCCGCGCAATTTTGGCAGTGGAAATAATTTTTTTGGTAACAAAAATTTTGCGGGAGAAAAATCTTAAATGAACCGTACCCGAGGGGCATAATGTTATGACTAGAACAGATATATTAGATGGTGGCAAATCGCAATGGTGTGTTCAACCAAACAATTCTTTTACTTATTTTCATGTCACCAAGTTCCATTTTCTTAACCACCGGAGAATCCAAACATGATAATCTGATAACCAACATATTTGATTGTCATTTGTAATTTTAAAATCAAAATGGACGTTTTCAATGTCAGCATGAACAAAAATGTGGCATGTTCTTAAACACGTGACATCTCAACATCTACCCGCTTCCATTTTATTCGCAAATTTGGATGAAAACTGGCCGGGGCCCGCCGGAGAGCCACCAACAAAAGCCCGGCCCAAGTCCTTGCAAAAGTGGGCTAAGCACACTGTTTGCAAACACACTTGCGTTTTTAGCCATAAGCATCAAGCCTAGATACAGATCACCTCTAAAATTAGCATATCAAGCCATTTCAAAAAATTAAAGAAGTGAATACATGACAGCCATATTTTATTTGGACCCACCCCTTCGCATTTTGCTATTTTTGGAGAAGCGCATGTGGCATACATTTATTGCACAAAATACCCTCTTCCTATAAATCCCCCAGCCGTTGATTTCACCCATCATCGCATCATTTTAGACAGAGAGAGAGAGAGAGAGAGAGAGAGAGAGTAGAGAGCGATGGCTTTGAAGCTGTACGGTTTGGCTATTTCCACGTGCACCGCACGTGTGGTCCTCGCCCTCGAGGAGAAGGCGGCCGAATACGAGATCGTCCCGGTCGACCTCTCCGCCGGTGAACACAAGCAGCCCCCTCACCTCTCCCGAAACGTAATTCTCCTCCATTCTCTCGTTTGCTTCTTATTCTCAGAATCTCACGCTACTTGTTCGTTGTACAATTTGTAATTCGAAAAAAACATTTCTCGCAGCCTTTCGGTCAGATCCCAGCTTTGGAGGACGGCGACCTCACACTGTTTGGTGAGTCCATCATCATTGGGGAAAAAAACTCATGCCTTTTTCTTCATTTTTGTTGGGTTTCATTGCAGTATATAAGGATTGCTATATACACATCAATTGAGTAATTGATGTGTATTCATTTATAGACCGTCACGTCACTGCACCCGATAAAATTTATTCTCATGCAACAATTTCTGTTAATCTTGATTTAACCCTACATTGTCAGAATCGCGAGCAATCTCCAAGTACGTGGCGTGGAAGTACAAAGGCACGGGCGCGGACCTCCTCAGGGACGGCAGCCTGCGGGAGGCGGCGCTGGTGGGGGTGTGGCTGGAGGTCGAGGCCCTGCAGTACGACCCCGCGGTAGACGTCATCGTCTTCGAGACCCTCGTCGCGCCCGCGTTCTTCGGCAAGGGCCCCGACGAGGGGACGGTGGCGACGGCCGCGGAGAAGCTAGGCAAGGTGCTCGACGTGTACGAGGCCAGGCTGGCCGAGAGCAAGTACCTGGCCGGGGACTTCTACAGCCTCGCCGACCTCCACCACCTGCCCTGCACCCACTACCTCATGGCCACCCCCCACAGGTCCCTCGTCGAGTCGCGGCCGCGCGTCAAGGCGTGGTGGGAGGACATCTCGTCGAGGCCGGCCAGCAAGAAGGCGACGGCGGCGATGTCGTTTGCTTAGTGGCAGATCTTGAGGGATCGCAAGTCGATCAAGCACGTGAGTGGAACTCGCTGGATCTACTAAGACTTGCTAATTGTGTGCTTGAGTCGTCAATAATTGGAGTCTTGTTATGTATCGCTTGGGTGACAAGCATTTGTCTTAGTTTATATGGAATAAATCTGGATTTGCCTTGATTTTTAGTATTTTTTAAGCTTTATCCAATTGCATCTTGCCAAAATTTATGAAAGTTCTAAATCTAATTACACTTGCAATAGCATGTGCACTTACGTGCACAAAGTACAGTGGACCGACGCATATGTGGAAAGAAGATAGAAGAGTAGATGTTAGAGAAAACTGTAATAAGTGATGGTGAGGTTACAGTGAGGTGACACGCATTTGGTGGAAGGTCCACTTCAACTGTATAATATATTAGTCATAACCGTGTCCGTACGAGGGCACGACGAAAGTCGTCTTCCGGGCGCGAAACCGAGGGGACATCCGGTTCACGGGCGAAATGACGACGTGTCAGTTGTCTCCCAAGAGCAAGAACGATGAGGGATAATCGTCTCCCGGACGCAATACTGAAGATGAAAAGAAACACTGGGTCAGTCGTCGCAAGGGCACAAAAGCAGGGAATAAAGCGCAAAAAAACACGGTGAAAGGGGGAAAAATAGGGATGGCAATAATGGCCTGACCCGCCCGGCCCGACCTGGCCCGACCCGGTTTTGACCCGGCCCGCAGCCGGGTCGGGGCAAGCTTGGGCTTTGTATGCGCCCCGGCTCGACCCGACCTGCCCCGGTAAACTAAGAGGTTTACTATTTTGATGCTGACCATGCAGTCAACGAATAACCCATAACGCATACTATATTCCACGGTTCTCCTAATTAGGCCAATTCCCAATTCCAAAGTACCAAATAAATCAAAATTCTCCCAATTCACAAATAAAATTTTTATTTGGGATTCATATGGATGGCACTAATGACTTGACCCGACCGGCC
Source organism: Scilla litardierei (assembly GCA_030789695.1). Taxonomy (NCBI): domain Eukaryota; kingdom Viridiplantae; phylum Streptophyta; class Magnoliopsida; order Asparagales; family Asparagaceae; genus Scilla; species Scilla litardierei. The sequence continues at coordinate 6,759,661 of CM061137.1, read as the reverse complement.
CGACCCGGTTTTGGTAAGAAAGAACCCGCCCCGTCCCGGCCCGCGACCCACCCCGCCCCGGCCTGTAGATGGGTCGGGGCAAGCTTGGGTAGTTAAATACCCGCCCCGCCCCGCAATATTGCCATTCCTAGGGAAAAAGTGCGATTGCAAATCCGTAAATATGAAGAAGATGATGGATCTTTGGGTTTTATGAAAAAACAATGGCAAACTTGTAAATAAGGGGAATTTGATGGGATTTTGTTTGGTGGTTTCACCAAAACACCCAACTCCACAACCAACCACTCATCCACACTCCATTGACCCCCACTCTCCCAAACATTTTGTCCCAGTCATACTTTTGCCGCCACGTAGGACAAAGGTTCAAAAACAGTCCTGAATTGTATAATAGACTAGTCATAACCCGTGCCAGCTGATACGGTTCATTCAAGATTTTCCCTTGCGAAATCTTTGTTCCCCGAAAGTTTTTTTCAAAGCCAAAATTTAAAAGAAAAACAAATTAGCTTACAATATTTAGCGGCACAGGCGCCTTCGGCGCGGGTGCTTTCGGTGCGGAACAACAAATTCAGCCTATGTGTCTTCGACACAGAACACCAAATTCGACGTGGATGCATTCGACGCAGAACAACAAATTCGACGTAAAACAACAATTTCGGCGCCGATGCCTTATGCGCGAAACAACAAATCAGCGGTAAAAAATTTAACGCGGGTGCCTTCGGCGCAGGCTTCATATACATATAACATGTGTCCTTGGGACATTGTTCATTTAAAAATCTTGGACCCACTAATTTTAAACAAACATCATTAGGTCCTCTCAAAATCTTAGTTCGCAAAAATTTATTTTCCCCTGAAATATCAGCAGATGGGATCGAAATTTTATAGGGTTTTGCAAGCGGATCAATGAGTTGACAGCATCTCCCGCGTTCATTCTCCCATAGCTCGCGTTCATTCCCAAGATGCGATTGTGTGTGCGCACAACATTTTTTTTATAACTAGTATTAAAAGGCTATTCATAGTTTCAATGCTTTAGTGTATTCCCAACAAATTTCTTTTCAAACCCAAAAATTTCCCTCCAAAACTTGATGTGACATTGCCACATAGGGCAAATTCAAAATCTGCCCTCAATTATAATATAGATGTTTAAATTAAATAATTGCCTTCCTCGTAAACCAACCATCTTTTTATTTGCTCGTTTTGCTTGCTGATGTATCAAAAAAATGCTCATCTTGGGAAAAAAAATTGTTCCACAGAAAGACTTTTTAAAAGAGAACAACAATGCATAGCCACATATGTGTCATCGGAAAATTAAATATTATTAATATTTTAATAATCGTACACATTTAGTTTTGATATTTATATTTTAAACCAATAATGCATTAAACATCCAGTAGATCCAATGTGTTTTTGCTTGTTCTTTTTGCCATTGTAAAAAGTTTATTGCAACAAAACATTTAAATTTATAGCAAACGAATGAACGCGAAAATACATTGGATTCACTAGATATTTGATAAATTCGGGTTCTAGATTATGAAGATCACAATGAACAGTATCGATCAATGAAAAAATAGCAAAAGGCACATTATTCAAGAATGCACATGTAATGTAACCATGTTATATCCTATATTTGCCGTCATTCTCTTTTTAAAAAGTGAAAAAATGGGCATCGACTAGCCAATGTGAACAATTCCTATCTGGCTAGCGTCAACTCCTCACACCCTAATTATCCATTCGATCCGAAGAGTTTATATTGATCTTCATATTCTAAAATCTAGAACCATCGGTTTTTAGGTGAATCCAGTAAGTTTTGCTCGTTAATTTTTCTGTCGCAAGTTTAACAGTTTTACAGGAACAAATTTTTTTTGCAATGGACTGCATGAGGATGAAATTTGCTGACATTCATATTCCTCTTTTAAAGAAATGGACCCTAAAATCTGTATGCAAATACCAAAAAAAAGGCCAGATGTGGAATCGCGTTGCCGGAATCCAACGAGAACAAGAGTGGAGAGAAAAAGTTGGGTGGGACCCGGAGTCGGCCGGCTGATTTTTTTTGAGGCCGCAAAATCTATTTCTTTTTGTAACTCTGTGTTTCGGCAAGAAACTTACGTCATCCTGGCCATTTCCAAACATTAGATGCGGGGAGACATGAAATTCATCTGGACCCCTCCAATTTTTCTATAATTACATAACCGCACCCTGTACCCTCTCTATAAATGCCCACATTCGCTCATTTCATCAATCATCGCTTCATTTTTTCAGAGAGCAGAAAGTTTTTAGAGAGAGAGGGATGGCAGTGAAATTGTACGGGTTGCCTTTTTCCTCGTGCACGACACGGGCGATGCTCGCACTCGAGGAGATGGGCGTCGATTACGAGCTCGTTCCCGTCAACTTCTCCGCCGGTGAACATAAGCAACCCCCTCACCTCTCCAGAAATGTGGCCATCATCTCATTTTCTTGTTTTCACTCCGCTCTGTTTACCATGATCATCATTTACTTACTTATTTCTCGCGTGCAGCCTTTTGGTCAGATCCCGGCTTTGGAGGACGGTGATCTCACCCTTTTCGGTAAGCCTGCGATCCTTCTTCTGTTAACACTGCTGTCGATGAATTGTATCTATTTGTGGCCAGAATCACGGGCGATCTCGAAGTACGTTGCACGGAAACACAAGGGCACGGGCACCGGCCTCCTCGGAGACGGCGGCCTGCAAGAGTCGGCGTTGGTCGACGTGTGGCTGCAGGTCGAGTCCCAGCAGTACAATCCCGCGGTCGCCCCCATCGTCTACGAGACCCTCGTGGCGCCCGCGTTCTTCGGGAGGGGCCCCGACGAGGAGGCGGTCGCAGCGGCCGCGGGCAAGCTCGGCAAGGTGCTCGACGTGTACGAGGCGAGGCTCGCCGAGACCAGGTACCTGGCCGGGGATTTCTACAGCCTCGCCGATCTCCACCACGTGTCGTACACCCACTACCTCATGGCTACCCCTCACAGGACCCTCGTCGAGTCGCGGCCGCACGTGAAGGCCTGGTGGGAGGACGTCTCGTCGAGGCCGGCCAGCGAGAAGGTGAGGGCGTCGATGTCATTTGTACCTAGTGGCGAATCTTAAGAAATGGCTAATCGAATCAAGCACGCGAGCAACAAACTTCGGATGTGGGCAGAATTGACAATAAATGGGGTATTATTAGTTGTTGCTTTGGTGGCCGCTAGCATTGTATCCAGTCGTCGTTTTAATCAAGCATTGTATCCACTCTTAATTTACAATAATGTTAAGGGGTGGGCTTTTGCTCTCACAGATGTTTTTCATTTGCAGCAACGGTTAATTGTATCGATCATAACCTGACAAAAATAGATTATGACTTGATATGCAGATATGGTTTTTTTTTAAATGATTCTTCAGATATCACTCATCTTGGTATTGCTCTCGCCCTCGAACGCTTGAAACCAAAAGAAACAGAAAATCCTACGGAGCCCATAGGCCGAGAGATTTGAATGTGCCAAAACATGAGACCATTCAGGAAACGTTTATGCAATGAACGCCAAGTGCCATCAAAGCTAATGACACTGACACGCATCAAAACTAAATAATCAAAATTCCAAGTCTAAAAAGACTTGTAAATTGGAGCCAATTTCTAACCAGAATAAATTTCAACCCGAATGCAATCGCTTGGATCCGAAATCGGATTCAAATTCCCATATGTATTATTACTATCCAATTGAGTCTGCAACCCGATTCGGGTTATAAAGGGACATGCGGATACGAAGGGAAACCAAATAGAACCCGACCCGTTTGTAATCTTCAATCGGCCTCCACCGGTAACAGCCAGTCACCGGTATTGTTCTAGTTTCGCGCTTCCCCCGCTTTGCGATGAATTCGCCCAATCTCTTACCATAATAAAATCGCATCTCGTATCAACGTCTTCTCTCTGTGTGCCAGATCAAGTCCCCGATTCTATCGTTCGAATTATTATTTCAAATCTCGCCACCGAAGAGGTAAGATCTTCGATCGTTCTATTCCTTATTCTGTCATCTGTTGAGGATTTGATTGCTAGGGTTCGGACGAGGTCTCAGGGTTTCCTCGATGTCAGGGATATGAATATGTATGGTGAATTAGGATCGAATTTAAGATGCGTAGACATGGAATGCCCCCCTTTTCTTATTGTATTTTGGGTTTTTTCTCTTTAAATTTGACGGCCTTTTGATCGCAGAAACAATTTGTTCTCAGAAATATGCGCTTTTAGCTAATGCTGGTTATTTGATGTTAAAATTCGAAAAATTCTTTTCACTGAAAGGAGGAGAAATAAGAGCAGAATCAAAGCAAGCAATTGGGTAGTATATTTATTTTTAGTATCTATGCAATTATATTTTGTAATTTTCATTGTTAAGGGAAAAAAGTGTTGGTTTCCAGTGCACCTCGCCAACACCTAGGGTAGGTATACAATGTCGCACAAAACGGTCTCAAGCCCGAATTTCACCGAGATGTCACCTAGACATAAAACCAACCACCTCACGGCCACAAGAGAGAGTTGTCACCAACAACCAACACTCTCAACGATCTTGCGACTAGGAGTGGCAAACGGGTCGGGTCAGGTCTGGTTCGAGTTAGATTTAACCCGAACCGGATAGGGGCAGCCTAACCCGACCTGGATTGAAGTCGGGCCGGGTTCGGGTGACCCGGAAAATTCCCGGGACGGGTTCACCCGTCGGGTTAAGATTTGAATTACATGCAACTGCTCCTTTTTCGATGTCTGGCTATTTATTAAGAGCCACCATCAATTTATTAAGTGTTGTATAATTACCAGCAACTCGTCGCTTAAACCTCCCTGATGACAGCGTGAAAGTATAATTAAATTTACCATTTTATTAACGAAAGTAATAAAAGTAACTAAAAAGTTGTATGTAAAGGGAATTGAATCCAAGACTTCTTAAATAAGAGGATAACAATTCAAACTGTATAAGCACAACTCCCCTTGAAATTGTGTGTTGAAGGTATTATTTAATTTATATATATAGAGAAAGTAAACCGGGTTGAATTCAGGTCATCTGGGTTGACATGTCAAACCCATACACAACCAGGGTCGGGTCGGGTCAACCTGGATCATACTTGACCCGGATTAGCCCCCTACCTATACCCGGATAAGGAGGCCGGGTTCGGGTTGGGTCGGGCTCATTTTGCCATCCCTACTTGCGACAGAAAAATGTATGCACGCAAACATAATACGAAATAAAGAAAGCAACACAAAAGAGACGAAGATTTACTATGGTTCGGTTGCGAACAACCTACATCCAACATCTAATGCGACCGGTTCCACTTATGATCAAGCAAGGTATACACCGACCCCATCATCACCATCTTCCACCACAATGAGAGAAAAGCTCCAAGCAACAAGACCTAACCTTAGATCTCTCACCAAGCTTACACACACTCTCAACTAAGTGAAAATCCTTGATAACAAAGCTTCTACATCATGTAGAGCTACTCAACAGATCAATCTCACCACTAGCTAGATCATTTCTTGGTAATATAGCTCCAAACTAGAAAAGCTACCCAAGAGACTCAAGATCTACATGCTAGAGGAAGAATGAAGACACTCACCATGGATCTCACACAAGAAGAAGCTAACTTGGTTCTCCAAAACATAGCTTCCTTTCCCTTCAATCTTTAATCCAAGCCCTCTCCTTTTCTCTCCGAAAATGGCAGCAGATCCTCTGGTTCGGCCCTCTGTTTTCGGCTTGCTGCTCTTTTTCTACTGAAAAACTGAGAGCCTTTGCTCTGTCTATCGATGGCCAGAGGAAAGAGGTTGGCTACCTTCATTGGCCTTTAAGAGCCAACAACCAAGAGCAGGTAGGAGTGCCCATCATGTCTGTGTGATAGGATTTTGCAGCAATAAAAAACAACACTCTTTCTTGCTACAAAATCTCCATCACCAACCCGCACTAGTCGTGTATGAACTCACCTTGCCTTGACCATCGGACATGGAAACCTCCATCATGTGCATCGGAAATCGTGCCCTCTGGTGCCTTAATCCTCTGAGAGACATGCCAAGCTTAGAAGTCGGCTGAGCCTAGCCTCATGCATCTCTGCCTTGTCCACCGCCATGTCTGTGATGAAGTCATATGTCTCTGAGGATAAACCTGCGAGCTCGGACTTCATGAAAAAACCAAATGACGTCGTGCCAGCGTCTAATGAGCCCTATATCGATCCATGAAGGGTCCGCGAACTACTCATGCTCGACATGACCATCATTTATAAGAAACACGTCGTCATCTCCGCGGCTCTGCAGACAGACACCAGCTGGGTCACATCGATACGTCGTCCGTATATGCTCTGTCTGCTGATGCCTGTCATCAAGACTCACCGTTCACCGGCTCCGCATCTCAACTGACTGTGCCAACGATTCAAGACACGAATTCGCACACACTAGTGCCAAACTATCCGTCGCACCAACATCCAGCCTCTGGAGATCGTCATCACCTGCCATGCCATGTGATGAACTCGTCAAAGATAAGAGATGAGCACACGCTGAAGGAACTCCACTCGGCTCTGCCTCCTCCATATATCGAGCGAGAACGCACTCGATACGTGGCATTCTGACTCTCAGCTCCATGTCCCTAGTGGCAACTCTACCTGGGACCACCATCGCAGTCTCCACACTGCCGTAGGAGTCTCCACGCTCCACCACGCTATCAGATTCACTGCTCATCTGCATCTCCACCAGTTTGGCCTATGAAGTATCAAACGATAAATCTCCTCTAGCCAAACAAGAGTCATATCGCCTGTGTCCATGTTGTGAAGACTGCTCTACCATGCACAACGAATGCTTTACCATGATGTCAAGCTCCTCAGAAGACATCTCTACCCTGAAGCTGAAGCTGAACACCTCAACACGCTGGTCCTCCTCAGAAGCAACCAACTCATGCATGCTGGAAACGTGAGAGGCCTCCGTGTCCTCACCCACTGCAACCTTTGGCATCGGTACAGAAACCGACCGGTCCTACTCCTCCGTAGATCGAGGGCTCTCCCCCGAAGCTAAAGCTGCACACCTCAGCGTGCTGGGTCTCCACAAGAACACCCACAACGTGCACACTGGAACTGTGAGAGACATCTGTCACCTCACACATTGCAACTGACTGCATCGATGCGACGACTGACTGCAACACCTCCTTGTAGATTGCCGTCCTCTGCACCTCCAACTGAAATGAACCTGGAGCTACATCGTGAGATGTTGGCTGATCACTGACACTGACCACCTCGAATGAACGCTGCACCCTGTCTGTCTCCACGCGTGTCTAATCACCTGCCTGAGTTTGAATCTGCACCACCTCATCATCTCTATGGACTGGGCTGTCATCTGTTCTCTGCACACCGTCATGAGTCTACGCCGCCCTACACACTGTAGACTCGTCAATCATAACGTGTCGTCTGACAATCACCTCGCGGGGACTAGGCCACCATAACCTGTACCCTCTCACACCTCCATGCATGCACTATCCTACATCGTCATCATCCCTCTCGTATGGCCGCATATGACATCCAAACATTGCAAGTGCGAGAAGTCATCGACTCTGCCCGTCCATAACTCATCGGGAATAGAACTACATGCGGCTAGTGACGATGTTCGGTTGATTAGGTATGCCGCAGTAGTAATGGTCTCCGCCCATAATTCCCTAGGAAAGGCCAGATTGTCTCAGTAGCCACCGTGTCTTCTCTACCAACATCTTGATCATGCTGTCTGCTATGCCATCGTGAGAGGTTTCATCAGGAATGTTGTATCAGCACGAGATCTCCTCTAACTTGCAAACATCTCGTATCTTTACGTCGTTGGTATGGATCTCTCCTACGGGTCTACCCTTCTGCCTTTGACTATGCTCCTTCATAGCCGCACCTTCTCATGGATCTTCTCCCGAGATCCCATGAGAGTAACCATGACTCTCCTCAAGAAGTCATCTATGAAGGCCACGAAGTACCTCGGGCCTTCTAGGAAAGGAACCGGACAAGGACCCCATACACTGACGTAGACACACTCTAGGGGCTCCCTGCCGTGTCTGATAACTGTATTAAACTGCACTTGTCTCGGCCACTCTGCACCACAGTCATTGCGAGACTCAAGCCTATGATCACCTCTAAACACACTCCTCCTTTGAAGAATGTCAAGGCTCTACTCGTCAGCATGCCCCAATCTAAGATGCAACAGTCTCGCTGGATCTCCACTCTCGGACTCCTGTAATCTGCAAGTCTTGCCACTACCGTGTGTCCATCGAGCGCGTACAAGTTGCCACACTTCTTTCACCTCATGACAACCAGGCATCCTCGAAAAATATACAGTCGATCCTTCTCGATCACTGCCCTGTAGCCCATCCCAGTCAAAGCTCATATCGATATCAGGCCGCTGCGAAGATCAGGAACATGTCTGGCGCCATAAAACACATGGACGATGCCATCATGCTTCCTGACTCTGACTGTGCTACTCCCAACCTACTCGTACTCCATACCATTTCCCATGAGAATCTGCTCTCCAATGCATGGAATGTATGAGTCGAACGCACTCCGATCCGGAGTTGTATGGAATGAGCACCCCAAGTCCAGTAGCCACGAACATTGCGCTTCTCCCATGGAGTAAGCCGCAAACACCGATCAATCATACTCGTCAAAAAACATTCCGTCTTGTGCTTAAACATGAGTCAAACTCTGAGCAACATCTTCTACAACGCCAATCGACATCCTCGCGTTCAATCTCGGGCAATTCCTCTTCCAATGACTGCTTTCCTTACACAGAAAGCATTTGTTGTTATCGCGGCCCATTGACTTGGACCGCCGCCGATTCCGACTCTTGGAACGGCCCGTCTTGGATCTTGGAATGGGTCCGCCCTCTTGGCGACCCGGATGACATTGGATACCTCGCAACCATCAGTGTCACTAACCATCAAACTTTGGAGATTCTCCGTATGCAATGTGAACTTCACCTCATCCAACGTGAGTGAGTCTCGGCCATTTCACATCGATCCTACAAACTTGGAATACAACGGAGCAAGAGAACAAGTAGCGCTATGGCATGTTGCTCGTCCTCTATCACACTCCCCAATTCCCGTAGGTTCATTACTATACAGTCCATCTTGCGAATGTGGTTCCTCAACGAGGTTTCCATTTTCATCCTGTGAGTATAGAAGCATTGCCACAATTACAACATTCGTCTAATGGGTGTCTTGGTGGAGTACCGAGCTTCAATCATCATCCATAGGCCGCTCGCGATCTTCACATCGGCAAATTGCGGAAGGATCTCATCCTCTAATGATTGCACGATCTCGTCAATGGCTTTAACCTCCATCCTTCGCTTATTATACACCGTTACCTTCTGTAAACTCCTTGGTGCTTCAACAAATCCACCATCTTTTGTCGCCACGGACCATAGTTGTCCCGACCATTAAGCCTCTCTACTTATGAACACCTGACCGTCTCCTCACATGAGCAAGCCGCCATCGCAGCACTACACTTCTTCTCAAACCGGAAGCTATGATACCACTTGTTGGTTCTCCGTGCATCTCCCCAACACCTAGGCTAGGTACACAATGACGCACAAAATGGTCTCAAGTCCGAATTCCACCGAGATGTCAACTAGGCATAAAATTAAACACTTCACGGGCACAAAAGAGAGTTGTCACCAACAACCAACCTAACGATCTTGCGACAGAAAAATATATGCACGCAAGCATAATACGAAATAAAAAAAGCAACACAAAAGATAGGGAGGTTTACCCTGGTTTGGTTGCGAACAACCTACATCCAACATTCAATGCACCCGGTTGGTGACAACTCTCTTTTGATTAGATTATCCGATATAATCTAATCAACCTACATCCAACATTCAATGTATTATTTACTTCACGGGCACAAAAGAGAGTTGTCACCAACCAGTCTGACAACATGTCTATGTGATGGGATTTTGCAGCAATAAAAAACAACAAAAAGATCATTTTGGGCCAAGAGTTATAATTTGTATCTTCACGTATTATTTATATAAATTATCATAATCCAGTAAGCAGTTTGATTAGATTATCCGAGCATACAATTGCAACAGACACTACAAGTGTGATAATGTATTTTAATTCTTAAATTCATTTGGGGGCGAGGAAATACAAACAAGACTCTGGTTTCAGCGGTAGTGTTACAATGACAAAAAACTATGGATAAAATAATGTAACTTGTACACACTGTAGTGTCAATTATTTTCTCATTATTTTCACGGTTAGAAGTATTACCTTATTCATATGTACTCCTAGCTCCCTTAATGTCACCGATGATCTTTTCATGCCTGCATATAACACTTTGTGAATCATTCTTTTGATTTTGATATTTATCACATGATTGATCATCTAGACACTCATTTGTTTCAGTTCTGCACTTTAACATGGGTGATCTTTCTTAGAGCCGACATCATGATTGAGAAAGTCCCTGATAGCTGGTTTGCTCCATGATACCTGAGAAGTTTGCTGTTATCTTTCACCGAAGAACTATGATTTAGAAGCCTTAATATTTCTGATATTCACAGCCAATAAGATGGATGAGAACAATGTGTGCACAGATCTTGTCATTGCAGAATTAATTAATATTGGTTTTGAGTTCGATCAGGCCGTAGACGCCACACGAGCTGTTGGTCCGTGTCTTGAGGATGCCGTGGAATTCATCTTGAATGGTTCTTGTAGTGGAGACACTGTCCACAATGAACGAATTTCAAGTCCCTTTACTTGTTCCACAAGCCAAACACATCCTTTGGGTCAGCGAGGTTCATCACTGCGTCCTTCGCGTAAGATGAAGCAGTCAAACATTTCTGACATTCTTTCATCATCTGGTAAATCAATAAACAACAGCCATTGTAGTAGATCTGATTCTGCCTTAAACGGCACGAAGAGATACAAGTCTGGACGTCTATATGAGCAGAAAGTTTCCAATGTCTATACAAACGTTAAACTTGAGCACATATCTGAATCATCTCAGCAGAACTCACATGATCATGTGCACCACGTAGAGCTGGATGCGCCATCACAGGAAACACTGACCTTTCAGTCTCGAGAAATTTCACCATTTTGCAGCTCATGGACCGAGGAAATTAATTTGGATTGGGAGAAAAAAGCTCGTGGAATTTTGCAGAATCATTTTGGGTTTTCATCCTTGAAGAGTTTTCAGAAAGAAGCTCTGGAAGCTTGGTTAGCTCATAGAGATTGCCTTGTGCTTGCTGCTACAGGATCCGGTACATATAATTTTACTTGTATTTCTCATGTTCTTCTATAGTTTTCTTTCTGCGGGACATGTGAGTTGATGCCCTAACATTGTACATTCATATGACAACAAAAAGAATATATCCTTTTGTATATTGTGCAGGCAAATCTCTCTGCTTCCAAATTCCAGCATTATTGACTGGAAAGGTTGTTGTTGTGATTTCTCCTTTGATAAGTTTGATGCATGATCAGTGTTTAAAGCTAGCAAGGCATGGGATATCGGCTTGCTTCCTTGGATCTGGACAACCTGACCGCACTGTCGAGTGCAAAGCCATGAGTGGCATGTATAGGATAATTTATGTTTGTCCGGAGACAGTTTTAAGGTACGAGCTTCCTCTTCATTGATCCATTGAAGGTTCGAACATTAAGATTGTCTTTGCTGTATCAATATCCCGAACCATCCTCTTTTGCAGACTAATGGAACCACTTAAAGGTCTTGCTGAAAGTCATGGGATCACACTGTTCGCCATTGATGAAGCTCACTGTGTTTCTAAGTGGGGCCATGATTTTCGGCCTGATTACAGGTCTGCTAAAGTGCTTGACAACTTGTTCTCAAATCATCAGTCACTAAGGGCCTGTTCTTTGGCGCGGAATAGGCCTGGGAATGCAAATATGGTCACTGTTCACGCAATTTCTCCCGTTGATTCCCTGCGTTCCATTCTTTTGCCTAAAAAGCAAACGGTGGAATTGGCAGACGTGGAGGGAGGGATTGGGAATCCATGGGGCTGTCAGAAGTTTTTTGTTTTGGGTTGGAATACAAAGGAATAGGCGGGTTTTGTGGGGCCCGCTGTCACTATCAAGCTCATCTCTCTCTCTCTCTCCCCCCCCTCCAACCCACCTCCTTTTCACTTTCTCCTTCCAATTCTTCAATCCCAAAAGAACACAAGAATAGAATGTGGACCCCACTTTCTATTCCAAAGCCTACTTTCCATACTCCATTCCACCCAAAAGAACACAAAACTTCATTTTCTCTCTCCTAGAAATACAAACTTTCCCCCAATTCCATTTTTCCTATTCCAGCAAAAGAACAGGCCCTAATATCACCTGTGCATGATTTCTAACTAGATTTTTTTAAAAATATTTTTTGAGTAAACTAATTAGCGTGTTTTATATGCTGACATGTCATTATGACACTATATTTTCATTATTTTTAATAGGATGTTTATTTATAAATAGGGAATATCTTACTTCAGTTCTCTGCCTGTACCATGCAGGCGATTGTCCATACTCAGAGAAAACTTCAGGGCTTGCAATTTAAAATTCTTGAAGTCTGATATCCCATTGATGGCCTTGACTGCTACAGCCACAGTTCCAGTTCGAGAGGACATTATCAAGTCTCTGCTCATGTCGAGGGACACAAAAATTGTCTTGACATCTTTTTTTCGACCAAACCTTCGATTTTCAGTGAGTTATAAATTCTTTGACTTGGAATACAAAACAATTCATCTTAGATTTCAGTTGTTTGTAAAATGCTTTTTAGATCCTTCTGATTTGAAATTAAAAGCATAGCATTGAATCTTTCACATTTTAATTATCAATTGAATGTTTAAAGTTTTAACGATACACAAAAGCACAGGGCATTTAGAGTGTTGGCATGTAGCTTTACTTGAGAAGCAAGGTTCCACATTTGACTGTGGGTAAGCTAACTTGGGCAGAGTGTGGGGGTAGACCAGACATTGGTACTGGTGAGATTCCTCCATATGGAGACTGGGAATCAATGGACGATCATCATAAATCACTTGAAATCAATGAATTGGTTTTGACTCCTAAGATTTCTTTCTACTTCTGTTCCCTTATGCTTCTCATCCAAACCTCCGAAATCAAAATGAATAATAGGAATTACGTATAGGACCTAATTAAATGGTAAACATAACATGAGTACATGAAAACCAGTAAATTAGAAAGTGAAAAGATAGTGGATAAACCAGCTAGGGCCTACTTGCGAAGGCATGCTATATTTCTTAATCCTCATCCTATTCTATTCAAGATCATCTCTCTCTGTTATTTAACTTTCTTTTGATTGTTGATGTATCTTATTTGAATTATTTTCATCATCACACTCATAACCTCTCTCCAAGAGAACACATAATCCTTGTTACAGCAGGAGATTATCATTAAGAGTTTGTTTTGGTTAACATTTTCTGTTTCTTGACTGTTCATTCTATATTTGACTGTTGACTCTATAGTCTATAATAATGGTTTAGCTTTATGCTATTGTTGGGGAATGGAACTGCAACGGAATTAGGGCTCGAGTGGGAAGGTGGCAGCTAGGTTTTTTCGTTTTGGAGATTAGAAAAAATAAAAAATAAAAAAGTGCAAAAGATTGGTTGAAGATAGTACACCCTCACAGTGGCCTTATACTGGATAAAAGACACAACACCTTAACTATATTTCACACATAGGAATCATCAATCACTTTTTAACAAAAAAAAACATTCTTGAAAATATTCGTCATCTATCTCTCACAAAAGAAGGCATAAAACCCTCATTAGAGGAAAGCCTAACTTTGAGGTCAGAGCCAAAGAAAACTAATCATGTACTAATTAAAATTCTAAAAAAGACTTGCCCTTTATAGGCAACAAAAGATTTCCTGCTTAATAAAATTCTTAACAATTCTTAAAAAACATTGCCTTTTATATACAAGACTACAAAGAGACTTTAAAGTAAAGTAAAATTCTAAAAGAAGCTATATTTTACTCAGATGAGATGCAACTAGTTTTAAAATTGCAGTCAGACTTTTGAATCCAAAATAATCAAGGACCTGACCGTGGGATCTATTTGCTTCAAATCTTCCATGGTTGAAGAAAACCAGACATCAAGTTTTGAAAAGAAATAGAATGAGGAATCTCCAATACTCATGACGGAGTTGATGTTACATCAAAAGGTTAACGAACAAGGTGTAAAATTTGATGGCAAATGGGCGATGGGAAATCTGAAATAATGAAGTCAATTACTTGTGGTGTTTGAACATGAACCTAAGTTGGACATCATTGACGTCTTTAATTTTTACGATCAAGATTGTCGATTCAAAAGCTGCATCGATAAATTTTGGTACCCCCTCCATTTATATTGCATTAACTGGAAGATCATTATCGACTATTAGCTCGAATTGTGTCTTAGATAAAAACTTTAGCTTAGGGCCTAACCCTGGATCAGATCGTGTCTCCAATTCAGACTCTGGGGCTTTTGTTCTGGCTTAGGCTCTTTCTAAGGCTTGGAATCTAGCTAGGGGTGGCAAATAGCTTGGTTTTGGGTCCGGGTTAAGTTTGAGCTTGAATCTGACCCAAATTTAATGTAGTTTAGGTACTGTAAACCCTTGTACGACTGGATAAAAATCTGGTTTACTATTGCCCAATCCCTTTACAGGATCACATCAGATTTGGGTCTAAAATTTTTTTGGCCAAGATCTTGTGACTAAGGTTCAAAGGTGCTAACCATTCTACTAAAGAAATTTTAATTTTTGAAGTTTACCTTTGTCTATATTTATTACTTTCAAATAATAATATTCAATGAAAAAGCCAAATTTATTGTAGAACATAGCACTTGAACAACCACTTAGCTAAAAAGCCCTTAAACTACTCTTTTGGCTATCTTGCTATTGTGATCAAATGTTAGGTGAAACATAATGTATATTTAATCAGGTTGAATTCGTTTCAAATTGGGTACGTTATCGAATCGAATCTGAACATGTTCCTGTTAGAAACTAGGTCAATCAGGTTGACTTGGATTGAATGCGAACCCCGATCGGCCCTCATTAGTACCAAAAAATTCAGATTGGGTATTGCTTCAACCTATCGAGTTTGGAACCCGTTTGCCACCCTTAGATTTGACTCTAGCTTTGGGCTTTTGGCTACGGCCTTGGTTTTGGTTTGGGCTTTGAATTTGGTTGTAGTTTGAGTTCTGTCATAGGCTTTGGGGTAACACTGGTTGGAATTCAAACTAGATCATGATCATAATATCTTCTCGATGAATAGTTGATCATAGGATGACAAGCATATTGATCTTTAAGAAAAACCTACATGTATCCAAGAACTAGTGCAAGAATGATATATCAACCACCAATATTTCGTTTCACCCATGTGTACATCTGTCATATCATAATGCAAAAACAAATCATTTAAATCTTAATGCTCATAGTCATATGACCATCTACATCAAACCCCTAAAAGCAAGATCATCACCTTACTTGGGAGGATTATAATAATGTATTTGTGGAGGAGGCAATGTATTATGAGAACTACCTCCATGAAAATTCATTTGACCAATATGAATATGGTCAAAAAATGACATGATAAAAATAAGAAATTACTTTAGCAGTGTGAAAATGTAGTAGTCGTGAAACTATATTGACTGTGAGTACTGTAGCAGTTATATTCTGTCTGAACTTTAGCGATCACGTCCACAGTTGAAGTTGCAAATCTGATTTGAAATCAGGCTTTAAATTTCTTGAACTCTGATTTGTTGTTGGATTTTTGAACTTGCTCTGAAACTAGAATGATGGGAAATGGACCTGCAATGGAATTAGAATTTGAGTGGGGAGGGCTGGTTTGTTTTGGTTTTGGAGATTAGACACAGAAAAAGCTTGAGGATTGGGTTGAAGGCTTTACACTCTCACTTCGGCCTTACACCGGATTAAAGGCATCACACCGAAACTAGGGTTACATCCAGGAATTGTCAATTAGTTGTTAACTGAAACCAATCTTGAAAAGCAACTGTATCGATCATCCTTCTTACAGAAAAAGGCTTAAACCTTTTTTAATAAGAAAACCTAACGTATCTAAGGAAACTAATCTTATGCTAATTAGAATTCTAAAAACACTTGTCTTAAGTAAATAATGCAACAAAAGAATTTCTTAATAAATAATTTAACACCCCAGACTCGGGTGCCGTTACAACTCACAATAATTTTGCAAGTCTTGCAGTTACCAGTGAAGTCAATATAGTAATAAACATGAAATATTTTTAAAAAGAAATACTCATTTTATTTCATCCTTCACAAGAATTAAATTGTCTAAAGCAGAAAAGCAACTACATCTCACATCTATAAGTATTGAAAAGAAAATAAAGGAACATAAAGATAAGAACTCTCCTGCTAACTTAAGACTCAGAAATCAGCGTCCTCGACAGGAAACTCAGACTCCTCGTACTGGAAAGCCTCCTTGTCAAGCTGTTCGTCACCTAGTGGAAACACCAGAAATTGAATTCAGTATTAATAAAGTAGATTAAATCTATTCTAAACAATTATTTAATTTATCTTGCAGAAGTTAATAGGCATGCGATGTCAATGTAAAGGAAAGTACTAAACTGGCACAATTCTAGTAGCAGTATGGGTCTAGCAACTAGCCAAAAGACTAGTGATTTGACTTATAAGAGGAGAGCACAATGTGTGACGTGAAGTCCATCTTGCACCGCAGGGCGTTACCCCGGACCGAGTAAAAAGATCAACTGTAGCAAGAACTCAGGATCCATAAAGGACATCCTCCCAAACAAGGGCCAAAAGCATGGCTTCAATCGCTCCCGCGCGTTCTCAATTATAAGTTATCCCAAAACCCGTGCTTTAATTAATTTTTAAATTCAAAATTTAATTTTTAGCCATTTAAAATCCAGAAAATTATTTATAAATTGTTTAAAAATTTGGAAAAATGCTTGTTAGACTTAGAAAAATATTTCCTACTCAGATGTACTCATGTGCCTAGTTTTAAATATTTTTGAATTTTTGAATACATTTTTTTAGTAACTGACTAATTTAATAACGATAAAATTGTAAAATGCTTATATATTGAGTTGGCGACTTGTCACTCGTCATGAAATTATATTAAATTGCTGCATAGACTCATGAGGCACTGTGGACAAGTTAGATGCATCTGTTATGATGCAACTGTACAGAAATGATCATATGGCTGATGGAACCATACAGTATGCATACTATCTTTAATGTAACATGAATGATGGACATTGAACTTAACTTGACACATGTGATTGAGATAGTTCAGGGTATGGGAGGGACTGGATCCACATTACAACTTTACCTCCACTCACACTAAGTGAAGGAAAGTATTTGATCGTCACCCAAGTAAAGGGGTCGATAAGTAGCGCCACAGAGAGCTCCCAATGGTAGTGTACATTTTAGTTACATATTATGCCTCCAAATATGGACTTAACACTAGAACTTGTTGTCATAAAAGTATTGCCATAAATATCTTATACATTCTTTTCATCACATGTTGCAAATAAATGTTTTAATTGTTAACTAGTATCATTCTCAGCCTTTACATGTCATACTTGACATGCTTATACTATGCTCACATGATGCTCATATCATGCTCATATCATGCTTTACCTTATGTCTTTTTTATATGTATGCTTATTCTTTTTATTATGGGGACATACTTGTCGAGTAACCTTCGCTGACGGTCATTTCATTTTGTTGTCTTATGAAATGTCTGTCAGGTCTTGAGGGTGAGTTTAGATATGATTCTGCTGTAGAGATCGAGCCCGTGCTCGAGGATTAAATTGAGTTACAGCCCACTGAAGACTAGCCGATTTATTTATCTTCGCGTTAGAGCTAGTAAAGTGAAGAAATGTAATTCTGTGTGATGTTGTTATGGCTATGCTAGGCCTATTGTTGTATCTTTAATTCTAGACGCTCTGATTTGTAATAATGTTATTCAGGTTGTTTTTTAAGTAAGCATGCAAGAACCTGCACTTTTAAATCACAGACGCTTAGTGTGTTTAAACCAAGGAGGAAGAAAAGAAAAAAAAGAAAAAAAATACAATTCTCTTTGTTTTAAGCATATCGCGGACCCGTTTGCGTTCTCGTTTTCAAGTATAATGGGAAGCGGGACGCGACATCTGTGGACAATCCCTGGCGCTGTGAACCTTCCCACCACAAACGAGGCTTAAATTTAGATAAAGATGACAATCTGGGTTGATGTGACCTTGCTTGTCGCAATAATGACAGATATGAGTGGGTCGTCAGGATTGCTGGTGTCGTGTAGGCCTCTTAAATTACGTCTGCTGCATAGGCCTATAGAACTGCCTAGTGGGAGCGGGGGTGTTTATGAGGTCCTACTGAAACTGTCGATGATGAAGGTGGCCGTTGTGGAGGAGCAGTCACCTGACGCTCTCGTGCTCGCTCTCTCCGTACATACTTAAACTCCCGAGCTGTGGAGAGTACATCTGCATGGGTCTTCAGATTAAAGCCGACCAGCTTCTCTCTAATGTGAATATTTAGGCCTTGCTGAAATCTCTTGGCTCGGGCCAGGGGAGTGGCCACAATGTCCTTGGCAAACCTGGAGATACCAGATCGTTTAGCATCTTCATATACACTGTATATTTAACAATTGTGAGTCAAAATACGCACCTGCTGAGCATAGATGACTCAATATCATGTTATTCCACCGTCATGGAACCTTGCTTCAGTCCTACAAATTGTGCCTCTAGCTCTATCTGTGCCTTATGGATAAAGTATTGGGAACTGAATGCCTCCTTCAAAGTGGCGCAAGTGATCGGCTGAACCAATTGGTCCTCTGCAGAATCCCAACATATTCTGG
This sequence comes from Scilla litardierei, assembly GCA_030789695.1. Lineage (NCBI taxonomy): Eukaryota > Viridiplantae > Streptophyta > Magnoliopsida > Asparagales > Asparagaceae > Scilla > Scilla litardierei. The sequence continues at coordinate 6,740,852 of CM061137.1, read as the reverse complement.
CCTCCTTGGTCAACTGCAGCTTTGCCATATTTACCCAGGAACTGCAGGAGCTTGGGCAGCCTTTAATATGTCAGTAGTGGAGCACAACCATTCCTCTACAGCTAAAGGGTCCTCTCGAACCGTGAAAGTGGATGAGCGTAGTGTCCGAAACTGTTGTACTCACCCTTAGTGCATGGATTCCTGCGTATGGCTTGAACCATTTCTCGCAGTGCTTGATTAGATATCTGGTGCACAGTCGGAGGTTGTTCAGTGTCAGTGTTGTCGTCCTTGATTTCGTTGTTGGCATTGGGGTCAACATCGGGATTGGCATTGGGGTCAACATCAGCTTCTCTCTGATGTGAATATTTAGGCCTTGCTGAAATCTCTTGGCTCGGGCCAGGGGAGTGGCCACAATGTCCTTGGCAAACCTGGAGATACCAGATCGTTTAGCATCTTCACATACGCTGTATATTTAACAATTGTGAGTCAAAATACGCACCTGCTGAGCATAGTGGACTCAACATCATGTTATTCCACCGTCATGGAACTTTGCTTCAGTCCTACAAATTGTGCCTCTAGCTCTATCTGTGCCTTATGGATAAAGTATTAGGAACTGAATGCCTCCTTAAAAGTGGCGCAAGTGATCGGCTGAACCAATTGGTCCTCTGCAGAATCCCAACATATTCTGGCCTCCTTGGTCAACTGCAGCTTTGCCATATTTACCCAGGAACAGCAGGAGCTCGAGCAGCCTTTAATATGTCAGTAGTGGAGCGCAACCATTCCTCTACATCTAAAGGGTCCTATCGAACCGTGAAAGTGGATGAGCGCAGTGTCCGAAACTGTTGTACTCCCCCTTAGTGCATGGATTCCTGCGTATGGCTTGAAACATTTCTCGCAGTGCTTGATTAGATATCTGGTGCACAGTCGGAGGTTGTTCAGTATCAGTGTTATCGTCCTTGGTTTCGTTGTTGGCATTGGGGTCAACATCAGGATTGGCATTGGGGTCAACATCAGCTTCTCTCTAATGTGAATATTTAGGCCTTGCTGAAATCTCTTGGCTCGGGCCAGGGGAGTGGCCACAATGTCCTTGGCAAACCTGGAGATACCAGATCGTTTAGCATCTTCACATACACTGTATATTTAACAATTGTGAGTCAAAATACGCACCTGCTGAGCATAGATGACTCAACATCATGTTATTCCACCGTCATGGAACCTTGTTTCAGTCCTACAAATTGTGCCTCTAGCTCTATCTGTGCCTTATGGATAAAGTATTGGGAACTGAATGCCTCCTTAAAAGTGGCGCAAGTGATCGGCTGAACCAATTGGTCCTCTGCAGAATCCCAACATATTCTGGCCTCCTTGGTCAACTGCAGCTTTGCCATATTTACCCAGGAACTGCAGGAGCTCGAGCAGCCTTTAATATGTCAGTAGTGGAGCGCAACCATTCCTCTACAGCTAAAGGGTCCTCTCGAACCGTGAAAGTGGATGAGCGCAGTGTCCGAAACTGTTGTACTCCCCCTTAGTGCATGGATTCCTGCGTATGGCTTGAACCATTTCTCGCAGTGCTTGATTAGATATCTGGTGCACAGTCGGAGGTTGTTCAGTATCAGTGTTGTCGTCCTTGGTTTCGTTGTTGGCATTGGGGTCAACATCAGGATTGGCATTGGGGTCAACATCTGCTTCTCTCTAATGTGAATATTTAGGCCTTGCTGAAATCTCTTGGCTCGGGCCAGGGGAGTGGCCACAATGTCCTTGGCAAACCTGGAGATACCAGATCGTTTAGCATCTTCACATACACTGTATATTTAACAATTGTGAGTCAAAATACGCACCTGCTGAGCATAGATGACTCAACATCATGTTATTCCACCGTCATGGAACCTTGCTTCAGTCCTACAAATTGTGCCTCTAGCTCTATCTGTGCCTTATGGATAAAGTATTGGGAACTGAATGCCTCCTTAAAAGTGGCGTAAGTGATCGGCTGAACCAATTGGTCCTCTGCAGAATTCCAACACATTCTGGCCTCCTTGGTCAACTGCAGCTTTGCCATATTTACCCAGGAACTGCAGGAGCTCGGGCAGCCTTTAATATGTCAATAGTGGAGCGCAACCATTCCTCTACAGCTAAAGGGTCCTCTCGAACCGTGAAAGTGGATGAGCGCAGTGTCCGAAACTGTTGTACTCACCCTTAGTGCATGGATTCCTGCGTATGGCTTGAACCATTTCTCGCAGTGCTTGATTAGATATCTGGTGCACAGTCGGAGGTTGTTCAGTATCAGTGTTGTCGTCCTTGGTTTCGTTGTTGGCATTGGGGTCAACATCAGGATTGGTATTGTCGACGTTCCCATTTATGATGTGGTTGTCTACATTATTATTGGTGACGTGGTTTTCATTATTGGCGACTTGGACAGGACCATTGCTCAAGTTCCTTGTCATCTCCTCGTTGACAGTCGCAATATTGTTACCCGCGGTGGTACGTGCACGTCAGCTATAAGTCTTAGACATTCTGTAATTCAAGGATGGTTTTCAATTTATAATTTGATTATTTTATCCATATTTTCTGTTTATCCTATGCTGTTCACGAGGTGGTTGCGCGGACTTGTATGTGTTACCAATTGTAATGCCCTAGACTCGGATGCCGTCATACGCACAATAATTTTACAAGTTCTGCAGTTACTAGTTAAGTCAATATAGTAATAAACATGAAATATTTATAAAAAATAAATACTCATCTTATTTCATCGTTCACATGAATTACACTGTCTAAATCAGAAAAGTAAATACATCTCACATATATAGGTATCGAAAAGAAAATAAAGAAAAATAAAGATAAGAACTCTCCTGCTAAATCAAGATTCAAAAATCAGCATCCTTGACAGAAACACAGACTCCTCGTACTGGAAAGCCTCTTTGTCAAGCTGTTTGTCACCTAGCGGAAACAACAGAAATTGAAACCACTATTAATAAAGTAGATTAAATCTATATTAAACAGTTAATTAATTTATCTTGCAGGAGTTAATAGGCATGTAATGACACTGTAAATGAAAGTACTAACCTGGTACAACTCTAGTAGCATTAAGGGTCTAGCAACAAACCAAAAGACTAGTGATGTGACTTATAAGAGGAGAGCACGATATGTAACGTGAAGTTCACCTTGGACCGCAGGGTGCTATCCCGAGCTGAGTAAAAAGGGTCTACTATAGCAAGAACTAAGGATCCATAAAGGACATCCTTCCAGACAGAGGCCAAAAGTATGGATTCAACCGCTTCCGTGCTCTCTTAATTATAAGTTATCCCAAAACCCGTGATGTTAAGTGTAGTTTTAATTCTAGTTGTTTCAGATGTCATGACCATGTCTCTGGTCTCTAAATCACATAATTAAGAAGCTATGCAGAAATCTATGTCCAGGGTGTCATGTCATGTACATGAAAACAGGTCCATAAGTATTATTCCATATTCATGTTGCATAACCCTTAATCATATAATTCTGTATAATCAACAATTCAAACTTCCAATCTTTCACATGTCTAATCACATTTGCAAAAACATAATTTATTTAATAATAAAAACTATCAACTTACAGAAACACGTTAAAATGCATAACTCATAAATAAATAAATAAAGGACGAAGAGTAAATGAAAAAGTTATGAAAAAAAGAATGGATCAGATTCATGTTTGACATCATATATGTTGTCTACATGCCTAGAGGGGTTGTTCAGTCCAATGGTCGCATCCAAGAAATAACCAATTTAGGACGAAATGATTTAATCATTACTGTAATATGAAGCGTACAGAACTTCTGCGTGCAACTGGGCAATCAAGCAGACAGAACGACTAACAAGCATGCATCATGTAACTGAAACACCAACGAGCAAGCAACATGCAGACCGAACACCTAGGACGCAAACTGAACAATCTTGCATGTAGGCAAATGGAAAACACCAAACAAATATATTGGATAAAACCAAGCAATTGAGGCAGCAAGCATCTTAACATCATTGACAAATGAAAAGCAGCAAGCAACTGAAACAACATGCCACAAGCAAACAGAACTGTATTGACCAAAAAGCTGAATTGTACATGCAAATAGGACATTAACGGGCAAGAAGAATGGACCATTTATGAACCCATGACACTATCTGCAAGGCATCAAAAACCAAGAGCAGCAACAACACTCATGAATAGGTTGACTGAAACCCAGGGAAGACGCATACGTCCCCAAGCATACCCGAAAATCTGTCGCCAGGGCAGCAAGTCCTGCCGGCATGGACCCAACACCGTAATACCCCCCGGGGTCGGGCCTACCATTTGGCGGCCGTCCACAACCAAAAATTCAACTCAAGAGTTAAACGAAAAACAACCAACAACGGCAAAAACACCGTTAACTTTGGTTAGGTGCCAAAATTCATCGAAGGAATAATCCTTTTCAAGAAACCCATGAATCATCACGCCCATCTTTATCAAGACCTGCAAAAATAAACAATTAAATATTTTGTAGAGATCAAATCTACCATACACCGAAGTAGCCGATGATCCCAAGCAAGAAAACCCAATCGAAAATCCAAGCTTGAAATCTCAGAAATTCTGAGAGGTGGGAAGATTTGTATCGTATGAAATCCCCCAAATTCCTTATGTTTAAATATAAAGCAAAAACACGTAAAGAAGTTCGATTCCAACTCGAAAACATAAATCTTTGAAGATGAAATCAAATCGGATGAGGGATTTAAACCCTAAAGGATCGGACTTCTCTTGAGAAGACGTGGTTTCGGATAAGGTTTCGATTTCTTCAGCGTCGGATGATAAGCTAGGGTTTTCAAAAGCGATCGCGCCGTTGAGTCGCCGCCGCTCGTCGAGCGAAAAAAGAGAAGAGGGCTTGTGTTTTTTCTTTTGGGCTGGGTAGTTGGGGGGTAGGGTGAGTGGAGAGATAGAGAGAGGGGATTAAATGAACGGGAAAAGGATTTGGGCCCGGCCTTGATGGGCTTGTGGGCTAATCAAAGAAAAATGGAAAATTAGTTATAGGGGATGAAGGAAAAAGAAGTAAATGGTTAAAATAATAATAATAATAATAAGGGAAAAAGTTTTGGGCCATTACAAATAAAATTCTAAACACTTTTAAAAAAACTTTGCATTTTATAGATAAGGCCACAACGATACTTCAAAATGAAGTAAAATGCCAAAGAATTTATATTCTTCTCAGATTAGATGCAAATAGTTCAATAATTGAGATCGGACTTCTGAATCCAAAAAAATTCATCTGATCGTGGGATCGTTCTGCAACAATTATGCTTTTAAGGGGCCTCTAAGGATGTAACTTCCATCAATTCAAATTTGCTGTATTTTTGCTTCAGATCATGCATTTAGCAACCACTTTTTTAATTATTGGTTGAAATATTTTTTGTACAAAACTTTTGCGGCCGAAGGGATCTATGTCCCGGGGAAGCTACATGTATCTTCAATGTACTTTCTAAGCTCATGTCTGAAGCTGGGATTACATAAATGGATAATGTAATCAGGCTGATGCAGTATCTTGCTCAGAGTAGGAACCGGAAGTTCCATTTGAAAATTTATATATCCAACTTTGCTTGCTTATTATTGCTTTGCATTTTCTTTTTCTGTTAACTCCAATGGAATAAACGAATATCTGGAGTACTATAATTATTCCCTATTTGCTGCCATTTACAGGTGAAACATAGTAGGACATCCTCACCGTCATCATATGACAGGGATTTTCGTGAACTAATACAGACATATGCAATGTCAAGGGGAATGAAGAGAAAAGGACCAACCAAGATATTGAACTATTTAGAGGATAGCTCCTGCAAAACATCTGATGATAGCTTTTCCGATGCAGATGAAGCATTGGTGTCCGATTTTAGCGAGTCCGAAGATGAGTGCAGTGATCAAGATGATACCTGTGCAAACATGAAAAATGAGAATTCTACTTTACCTTCCGAAGAATATCAGTTAACGGCTGAATATTTGGAAGACGAAGTTGACATTCATCTTAACGTGGATGATTTAGATGGTATGGTTTTTTTTCCTTTCCTTTTCTCTATCGGTTGTATAATGTAGTGTTGAATGCTCATATGTGTGTGTAGTGTTACTGTGTGAAAAATGCAAAAAAAAATTGGTGCAATTTTTTTCCTTATTTTTCAAAAATTTTCTACTATGGTTTTATCTACACACACATATCCCTATAAAAATATGGATGGACCCGAGGTGAATTTGACCCTTGATCAAGCAGTTACAAATTTAGAACATAGTGTAACGATCCAATCGGGGGATAAATATGGGTTTTTTTTCTGATTTTTGGTTTGTGGGGGTATTAATATGTATTGATCACATCTAACGGTTTAAATCTTTAAAAAACATCAAGAAAACACTTCTCACATTTTTTGCATGGTGGACTTTTTCATAAGAACATTTTGTGGGGTTATTAATATGTATGGATCACATCTAATGGTTTAGATCTTTAAAAACATTAAGAAAACACTTCTCTCACATTTTTGCATGGTGGACTTTTTGCATAGGAACATTTTCCTATATATTATATACATATATGTGTGCACACACGCGCGTGCGCATGTTATGTGGAGTGAGAGATATTTGTTGTGTACAATGTGTTGCAATTTTGTGTAATTGTTGTGATCAGTACATGGTTAGCTCACTTTAATTCCATCATCTAGATAATGGCATTAGTCGATATAGTATTTCTTGTAGCCTTCATTCTGATATCCAAACCTTTCAATTATGCGTGGTTTGCTTGTGAATCAAATCAAAGTATTTGGGTAATGTTGAACCTTGTGAGCAGTGGCGTAACCAGAAATTTTTTTAACCCTGGGTGGAAACAAAAATGATGCAAAGAATAATATTTAACAAATAACAAATCAAAAAAATTAAAGGATAAGAATGCTTTCATTATATATTGCTAATGACCACAAAATAGTATCTCACATAATAGAATAATATCAGACATAGTAGATGAATGAGCACCCATCCGTGATTTTATAAAATTAATTCGCATGTAGACAATCTCCACTAGTTCTCTTTAAATAAATTCGCATGTTTCTCTTTAAACACCAGAACATGTCATGTATAATATCAATTTGGCTCTATTATATTATTTATAATTTAATACATTTTGACTTACAATGCTACCAAGGTAGCAGGTAATGGAGCAGTAATACATATTCCACTTTATAATGTTGATAAATCATATGATTTAATTTTCATTTAACATAACGTAATACATATGATCCTTGAAGAAAGTTTTAACCGGGCTCCGGCGATTTCGACCTGGGCCACTCAGCTCTCCGACAAGATCTAAGGATTCCTTAAGTTGGGACTGCAAGTCTGCAAATAACCATACTTCATTCAAATCCGGCGATTTGCAAAACGATTAGAAAAATAAATTAATTAGAACTCACATCCGATGATTTACAAAAACGAAGTTACATGCGATGTTTCGACTGGCTTCGACGATTTCGACCTGGCCATGGGCCACCTGGTCTTCATCGAGATTTGAGTATTTCCCAAACGGTTTAATTTTTAGGGAGAACGTGATAGAAGCAAAAGAGACAGAGAAACTGAGGGATGTGTCGGTTTGATTTTTGGGGTCTTTAATTTTTTAAGCAGAGAGGGAGAGAAGCAAAGCTTCAGAGCTTCAAAAGGGATGATGGCTACTTGCTTGTGTTTAATTTTTGGAGGAGAGAGGAGAGACGCAAGAGAGATAGAGAAACCGAGGGGCTTGTTGGGAGGTTGGATATTTAATTTTCTTGGGGGAGTTGGGATTCTGGAAGTCTGAAGTATTGTTTTTTTGTTTTTTGCGAGAAAGTGATGGATGGATGGGGAGGTCGGAAATGCGCTCTTTAATTTCTTGGGCAGCTGCTATAACACTCATTTAATTACCCTGAAGTTCGCTAAAATAAAAGAGCAATAGTGCTTAGCCATGTCATTATTGTTAATTTCTTTGGGGGAGTCGACTCACATGAAGTACTATTTTTTTCCCTTTTTTGCCCCTGGGCAGACATGGAAGTACTATTTTTTTTTTCCGTTTTTGCCCAGGGCAGTAGTAAGATAGTTACGCCCCTGCTTCTGAGCCACTAGCTTTTGAACGAGCTATATGATTCTGGCTGGCTAAGAATTCTATTTTGATTGAATTTGATGCTTGTGATGATTCTAAAATCCATGCACTTAGAACTTTGAACTCGTGAAGTTTCACTATACATAATCTTTGTCAACCTTAAAAGTATTCATGTTGCTCTTAGCTGTTTCTTCCTAGATTTTGGTATTTTTTGGCTTGAGGGACGAGGAGTGACAATGATGAATTCATTTTTGCAGTCTCTTATCTTGACAACCTGGTTTTGAGTTCCCAGGTTAAGTATCTTCTCATTAAACTCATTTAGGTTCTTGTTTTCTTACTCAGGCTGCAATTTGGTTTCTGATTAGATGCATGCTTCCAGCTGCTCATTGTTTGGAATGGGATATATTTTTACACACATACACCAACTTATGCACCGGCAAACATCCACATTCGTCTGGTTGCGTAGACAACAATAACACCAAGAAAGCCTTAATCTATATTTTCAGAGTTAGCAGTTCAGCTTTGGATATCTCCATTTTAAAGTAGCAAGCACTATACGCCTCTTTTTGGACTAAATCCTCCATTTTATTCTTTTTCATGTCCCTAGTCCTAGCTTCTCATTCTACTAGGAACTCATAACTCCTAACACATGGATTCTTTCATTCATCTCCATTGTTCATGTCAAATGATTTGGCAACGATTCCCCCTCATTTTATCTTCAATTCGAACCATCTTACATCCTAAAGTGAACTCGTTTCTTATTTTATTTTGGGTAAAATGCACCGAAATACCCCCAACATTTTGGGTATTTAATATCTTCACACATATACCATATGGTATATTTGCTTACCAGTCAATACCTTTAAGTTTTAAATTCTTTCAAATTTGATACATTCCGTTAGCCTTTTGTTATGACTGCCCGATTCGCACATGGCTTTTGTTGGACAAATATACGCTTGTAATCTCTTCAAAAATTTCCTATTAATGTTCATTTTGGTTCCTCTTAATTTTGTACCTCTTTTAATATTGGGTACAATACATTTCAGTTTTTTTGTTACCTTAAGGATATATATGACTTTGGATTTATTGCAAATTAATATCAAATAACTTAAATTCAAATTGCTTCAAATGAGAATTATAAAACCCCAAAGTATCTTAAGACCATCTACTTCTGCTTTTAAAAATAAGAAGAAATCAACTGTCAATATATAATGGAAACATAAATATGCTCTTAAAATATCATCAAAAAAATAAAAAAATCTTTCCAATTTCCGTGAAATTAGCTTTGATGTGTAATCATCTTCTCCGCAAAGTAACCACACGTATCTTCAGCCCTAATTTCATTGTGGCCAAATGTCTCTTTCTTATTTTCTCCCGTCCTTCCTCCCTCTCTTTACAATTTCTCTATTAGTCATAGTCACAGTTCTGTTTTTGCAATTTCTCTAGAATGGCAGGTAGAAGTCAAATGAAAAAAAATAGATGCCGTTGCCTGTAGACGGTCAATGGGTAGTAAGTTGCAAGGGATTAAACCATTTAGGGATATGATAGATATGTGAACATACCCGAAACGTTGGGGCATTTTAGAGCATTTTGCCCTTCTATTTTTAGTTTTTTGATGCTCATTTATCTCAAGAGTTATTTCAACTTCTGGACACGTTGCACAACATTCTAGCTCCGCATGTCTCGCATCTAGATGTAAATGAGCGAGCCTATGGAGTGAGAAAGACGCGATTAATCAAGATACACAGTTTGATCCATGAGTGGAGTCGTTTGCAGGATTGCCTTTTTAGTTTTTGTTGCTCATTTATCTCAACAGTTATTTCAACTGCAGGACACGTTGCCCAACATTCTAGCTCCGCATGTCTAGCATCTAGATGGAAAAAGAGCGAGTGTATGTAGTGAGAAAGACGTGATTCATCAAGATACACAGTTTCATCCATGAGTGGAGTCATTTGCAGGATAGCATTGTTATAAATTTCTAACCTGTACATTCATATGGACATCTATATGTATAATGCGAATCTGTCAGATTCAACTGCCTAAACCTAATATATTTGGGGCTGCTAGATTTATCTCTTGGCCTGCTCTTTCCTTAGTGGGTACTGAATTTGGTTCAGTCTTGTCCACCTTTTATTTCTTCTTCCTATGCTACATCAGCTTCTACTCTCTTTTTGGTTCAGTCCATTTGTCACAGAATTATGAACATATCCATAGCAAAATTTCTAACCTGTACATTCATATGGACATCTATATGTATAATGCGAATCTGTCAGATTCAACTGCCTAAACCTAATATATTTGGGGCTGCTAGATTTATCTCTTGGCCTGCTCTTTCCTTAGTGGGTACTGAATTTGGTTCAGTCTTGTCCACCTTTTATTTCTTCTTCCTATGCTACATCAGCTTCTACTCTCTTTTTGGTTCAGTCCATTTGTCACAGAATTATGAACATATCCATAGCAAAATGTTTTTATCTTATTAGTATGCATGCTCAAACCAACTCATTCAGTTTTTGTTGTCTTATCTTCAGTGGGTGCTATTCATGCTTTTTTCTGAATGTCTATTATTTGGAAATAGTGATGATACTGCTCATTTGGTTATGTAGACTAGATAGTGTATGTTGAGTCAACTTGTATGGGATATATCATTGAGTCTGATTCCAATATCAAAGTTGACAAGGTGTCAAGTTTCTTATTAGCAGCAATTTAGTTCCAGTTGGAGGTCATCTTTATTCAAAACCATGGTTGTGGAAAGTGGCCATGGGAAAAAGTGGTACATTGCCGCAACGCTTATGTGGGCCTTAAGAGGGAAAAATTGGAAAAAAGTGCCAACAAAAAGCGGAAAATATTATAATAAGAGAGAATCAAATGGAAAATAGCAAGAAATGAAGGGAAAAGTATACTAGTGTTTTTTGATGATTACTACTATTGACTTATATTGATATTAATTTTTCAACATAAGAAGATTATTCATGAAATATAACATGTTCAAAATCTTCAAGTGGGGATAAAGCGCTTCGAAAAGTAGAAAATGTAAGCGGGGGCTTAAGTGGCGCTTTATTGGGATTTTTACAACCATCCTTAATACGAACACGTAAGGGTTCCCTTGAGTTACTACTGCATTCACATACACAATGTGATGCCCCGCTTCCTGGAGACGTGACTGTTCTTTCACATGAGATGTCGGTCCTGTTGTTTACCAGTGAAAACAACAAATAGTAGACATGCTCCAACATACTAATACGGCTGGAATTTTGGAGGCTAAGTGCATTTTAGTAAAATAACAAATAAAGTAACTTTTCTATTTAAAGGGGTTGAGCCGACCTTAATGGGGAGGGGGAAAAACTGTGAGAGAAGTTTCTTTTATTAGATTATTCCTTAGATCAATTGTATTAGGCTTTTCCTATTCCCTTAGATTAATCTCTAGGTAATTGTTCTTTCATTTTGTAATCGTTAATTAGCGAGTAGCCTATTTTGTGAAATTTAGCCTATAATTTCAGATCTGAATTTTCAGATCTAGATCTAAAAATCCTCTTTTTACTATCAAAACCCTAGCGAAACGCATCAATTGGTATCAGAGCACTAGATCCATGGCGAGCACATGATCTTATGGAGCGGATTGAAGCGTTGGAAGAGAAGGTGGAAAAACTTGAGGTCCAAATCAACGAGGGATTTAACGATGTCAAAAAGAGGCCGCGGAAAGCGCCGCGCGGTTGACGGAGACTATAGAGGCGAAAATCGAGGTGAATAGATTTCAGATGCTGAAAGATATAGTGGCGATGATCACTAATATCAATCCAAAAACGGATCCAAGCAAAAAGGAGCCGCCTTTGACAACAAATAAAGTTAAAAATGTGATTTTTAATGAAGTGATTCTGGAAGATGATGAAGACGAGGCTTATACCCGTATAATCAACGAAACACAACGGATCTACAGGATTGAGAGGCCTTTCCGACCACCTCCCCGCTGCGGGGAGGCGCGCCGACCACCGGAGGGGGGCGGCAGCCCCTCCGGCAGCAGATCTGGGGGCTGACGAGCCCCAAGGAGGGGCGACAAGTGCTGCCCGCCCCTTCTGGGGCAGCAGAAACCCCCTGGGGCAGCGGTGGAGGGCCGTCGACCCCTCCAGGGGTTGCAGCAGCCCCCTGGGGCAGCGGCGGAGGCCAGCCGGCCCAAAATCTAGGCCGACAGGGTACGCCGCCCCCTTGGGGGGCTTTGGCCAGTCAACTCGGGGGTTCCGAGCCCCCCGGATGTCTAGGTTGGGGGGACGAGCCATGGGGGATCCCGACAGCCCCCATCGGCTACTTAGGGGCCCCCTGGGCCCAGCATGGGTCCCGAGCAGTCCAGTTCTCAAGTTTTCAGCCACATATGTGACCCGACGGAGGAATTCCGCAGCCTGGAGGGCGTCGTCAGCCTATTGGAGGTCCGTCGACTCAGTCCCCACCTTTCGGAGGCGTGACATGAGATTGGAGAGGGTTTCAGGGCATCCCTAGAGACTACCAGACAGATTATGGGCACCCACAGGGAGATGAGAGGGAAGACTGACAGTGGGATGGAGCGGATGGAGGCGCACGTGATGCTGCAGTGGCATACATCCCTGACAGACCTCCGGTGTATCAGCCGAGATGACAGGATCAGCCGCAGGAGAGAGGTGGATTTGCTGGGGAGAGTCGGTTGAGGAAGCTGAAAATGCCCATCTTTGAGGACGGTGACCCTGATGACTGATTGTACCGAGTAGAGAGGTAATTTAAGGTGTGGGCAGTATTAGTGGACGACTGGCTCCGGATGGTAGGAGTCTGCTTGGAGTGAGAGGCCTTGGGTTGGTACAGGTGGACTCGTAAGCGGCAGCCATTTTGGTCTTGGAAGGAGTTCACCTCTTTGCTGGTGGAGCGTTTGGCATAATGCAGTCTATGAGAGGCTCTATTCATTGCAGCATGATGGGAGCGTGTGAGAATACATCAAGAAGTTTGAGTTGCTCTGCCACCGAGTTCGAGGAGTCTCAGGTGAATCTTTAGAGGGCTGTTTTATGAAGGGGTTGAAGTCCACTCTTAGATTCGGGTTGAGACAGCTGCAGCCAGTGGGCCTGCGAGGGACGATGACCTCAGCTAGGATGGTGGAGGACCATCATGATACAGAGAGGAGAGCCTGTGGCATGAGGAGGCTCCACTTTTCGAGGGCCGGATTCTGGAGGGGGACAGAAGGCGACCGCAAGGGGGCAACATCCACTGACGGGACAACGGCTAGTAAGGAGAAATGGATGGAACCACGACCTGGAGGACATACACGAAGAATGACAGAGGTAGAGATTCGTGACAAGCGGACCAAGGGCATGCGTTTCAAATGCGACGAGAAGTTTACTCATGGGCACCGGTGTGAGGACCGTACTCTTTAGATCCTGATAGTGAATAACGATGAAGAGGGAGGAGAGAGTGTGATAATGCTGGAAGTAGACGAGGATGATGATTAGGAGCACCTGCACGTTGAGTAGCTGACCATACACTTCATGCACCTCCTTGAGGATAAGGTGGTTTTTCAGGGGCGAAGTAGTGATGCGGCTGGAATTTTGGAGGCTAATGGCATTTTAGTAAAATAACAAATAGAGTAACTTTTCTATTTAAAGGGGTTGAGCCGGCCCTAATTGGGAGGGAAAAAATTGCGAGAGAAGTTTCTTTTATTAGATTATTCCTTAGATCATTTGTATTAGGCTTTTCCTATTCCCTTAGATTAATCTCTAGGTAATTGTCCTTTCATTTTGTAATCGTTAATTAGTGAGTAGCCTATTTTGTGAGATTTATCCTATAATTTCAGATCTGAATTTCCAGATCTAGATCTAAAAATCCTCTTTTTACCATCAAAACCCTAGCGAAACGCATCACATACTCGTATAATTGCTCCTTCCAATACGAGAAGTGAATATAATATGAAAGTTACATTGCCTCAAAATACATATGTGAAATATATAAAATGAAATCCACTCAAGACCTATCCCTCGGAAGTCTACGTCTTGCGCAGTAAACTTAGAATCTTCGTAGACTGGAGTCTCATCATCTTCCTCATCAACACGTAAACGGTGCAACAAAAATGAAGAGCCGCTAGCTTAGATTACATGCACAATGTCATGCCACGCTTCCTAGGGACGTGACTGTTTTTTTACATGAGATGCATGTGTGATTGTTTTTTCACATGAGATGCATGTCTTGCTGTTTACCAGTGAAAACAATATAGCAAATAGTAGACATATACCAACATACTCATATAATTGCTCCTTCCAATACGAGGAGTACAATATCTAAATATAATATGAAAGTTACAATGCCTCAAGATACATAAGTAAAATATATAAAATGAAATCTGCTCAAGACCTATCCCTCGAAAGTCTACGTCTTGCACAGTAAACTTAGAATCTTCATAGACTGGAGTCTCATCATACACCTTATCAGCACCTAAACATTGCAACAAAAATGAAGAGCCACTAGATTAGATCACATGCAAAATAAAAGGTGAAAATGATTGAACAAAATTTAGCCCCACCGAGGAAAGAGCGGGCCAAGAGTTACAAATCTAGCAACCCCAGATATATTAGGTTTAGTCAGTCGAATCTGATTCGACTGTCAGATTCGACTGACAGATTCACATTATACATATAGATGTCCATATGAATGTACAAGTTAGAAATCTATAACAAGGCTATCCTGGAAATGACTCGACTCGTGGATGAAACTATGTACCTTGATGAATCACATCTTTCTCACTACAAACACTCGCTCTTTTTCCATCTAGATGCTAGACATGCGGTGCTAGAATGTTGGACAACATGTCCTGCAATTAAAATAACCATTGAGAGAGATTGAAGGCCCATCCGATGGTCCATCCAGTGTCTGTGGAGCCCCTGACGACTAGTGAGGGGGCCACCCCATCCGCTTCCTTTGTCTGGCCAAAGGCGTTGCCTTTGGTCCTTGATCTGTGCTGCTGACCTCATTTTTCTACAGATCTGGCTTTGTGGGTTCCTTCATAGGGAGGAAAACCTTCGAAATTTTCTGTTGCAACTTCTCAAGGATTTGCTTCATCACGGCTCCTTCAATGACAATTCCTTGACACGCCTCTGCAAAGATTTGCTTCACCGCGGTTCTTAATCTCTCGAGTTTTGCTCGCACGGTTTCCTCAAAAGTTTCCACCTTTCTTGATGCCGCCATCAGGATCGTGCTATGATATCAAATTGATAGGAAAGGCTAGGGTTCAAAAGAATAAAAAGAGGATTTTCATAGATATAAAGTGGAATACAAAGATAAGTTGGTTACAATTCGAGAGGAAACCGCTCTCCTAACCTTTGATTCGAGATGAAGGTCTAAATCTCCCAAGACGTTCTCTAGCCTATTCCTATTCTCTTCTACTCTCAATACTTTTCTCCAAATTCAACATGATCCCCCTAGCACTAAACCTTCCTCCACTATATAAAGGACTAATTTATTCATAATTACAAAAATGCACATAGGGCCTAAAATTACAAATTTACTACTGCACCCTCATTCGCATCACATTACTATCATGTCCCTTACTAATTGCTAAATAAAATTTTAAAGTAGATCTAAAAATTTACCAGAATAGCAAGATTGATGTAAAGACAATATAAAAACATCAATACAGCTGAAGAAATAAAAAGCGAATTGGAGAATTATCTTGTTATGGCATTTTCTCTGTGAGGGGCATGTGGAATCTGTTGCCCTTCATGTCTATATTTTAGTTTCTTGCTCTGACTTCTGGTGTATAATTCCTTTCAGAAAAGAAATATTACTAGCACCATTATTTTATTCAGTTAATTAAATTCTTGAATTATGCAAGATAAGTAAGCAAGCTGAAAATATCTCAAGGGATTATTGTATTCAAGGCAAAAGCATCAATACGAATCAAATTGACCAAAGATACATAATCTAGATATGGATACTAATGTGTTCCTAATTCTTCCTGATGTAAGAATAGTTTATGTGTTGACAATGGATATTGCCCAATTGTTTCTAGTATGACTTATGGCACAATCAAATGTGATCCTATAAATTAATATACCTTAGGTTAATAACAATATGAGAATGTAGGTGATTATCTGATTACAAATCTTTATACGGTTCTGGCATTTTTCCGAAGTTTGATGCAATTCCTTTCATTTTTATTTAGCTGTTAATTTCCTTTAATAACCTAATAAATTCATCTTGAGTTATTATTCATGATTATTGTTTTAATTCAGTGTTGGTTTCTAGTCCGTAACGCTATGACTATATGATTTGTATTCAGTTTCTTGTGGCGAATTTCCTGGAAATCTTCCACTTGAGAGTTCAGAGTTCCATGATGCGTCTGAAATGCCTGATGTGCAGGATGCTTTGCAACAGGGCCCCACAATTATATATGTTCCTACCAGAAAAGAAACGACAAAAATTGCTGAATTTCTCTCCAGGTTCGGGGTCAAGGCTGCAGCATATCATGCAAAGGTTTATACTTATTCCTGCTTCATGCATACTACTATATTTACATTATTTGTATCTGCTGACACATATTATATTTACATTATTCCCATGGATCTGCAAACACATCTTATGTTTACATAATTGTTGAATCTTTTTTTAAACATTTGTATCATATGTTTAACTTTACAATAAAACATACCAAGATTTGGAATTTATTTAGCAAGCGGTCTTTACAAAAAGTAATGAAGACATACTATTGTAGCATGTATTCTTTCAGCTTCCAACTATATGTTATACCATATATGCAAAGGAAAGAGATCTTTCCCTATCAAATGGTGTGCTTTTTGAGGATGCATTGTTAGTTCAGGTTGGGTGTTTTGGTTGCAAAGAAACTATTTGCTCCAGAAATGCCTCTACCTACAATCTGATGCATTCATCATTCACACTTTGGCTTCAGCATCAAAGAAAGCCCCTAGACTGCAGGAAAGTAAAAAGGGGAACACAGAATTTGAAGTAATCTTGTAAACCTCAAGCTTTCGACTCGTGGTCAACGTTGAGTCAGCCTTTTAGTCCTGAATCTCACACTTAAGGGTGTAGGTTATACAATTAGTGTGCATCATAGTCTTGGGAATGATCTAAAGGAACTTGATGCTCACGCTGAAGTGGGATTTAAGCAAAAGGAATTGCAAATGCAATTAATAATGATTCTGTTCCATTTCATCTTGTTAATTTCTAACATTCTCTAATTTTTATCTGTTTTTATTTATCAGTCCCCAGAAGCAGCTTTATATAGTTTTGAAATGGATCAATGCTATCCACTTTCTGTAGAAAGACAAAAGGCTGATATCAATTTTTATTGATGGTTAGTGCTTCTGGGCATACATGATAATCAGTGTTCTAGAAAGCGGTTTTGTAGCCGCATTTGCAGCTGCATTTGCTTATGCCATGTTGGACCGCATGCGAATCTTGTTACTCACCCAAAATATGCTGTCATCCCCATTTTTAGGTGCCTAACCATTATGCACGTGTAATCGGACGCATAATTAGGTAACTATTAAAGATTTAAAAAGGAAAAGACTAGTATATTTTCATAGTTGGTTATTTGTTTATATCACATTTGTGATTTGCTATAAATAATCACTTACTATGTTGAAAATCTAATGATATCTATGAGTTCTACTTATTTTTCATATCATCAATGCAATATCTTATATCTTATACTGTTTATGTTTTATACTTTTATATTCACATGATAAGTATTTGATGTTCTAGTGAGTTTATAATAGCTGTTTCCTAATTTTTTACATTTAGGAATATTAATATAACATATACATATACATACATACATACATATATTATTTATTTATTTATATTAATTTTTTACTATGCTCTAAAGAGTTTATAATATATTTTTCTTAATTTTTTACATTTAGAATTTTTAATATTTAATATACATGTGTACACACACATATTATCTATATTAATTTTCTATTTTCGTATACTTTCGCATAATCTGCATAATCGGTGCATAAACCGATTATGCTACACGTGTTGTTGGACCACATGTATAATAAAACTACCTCTTAGAGCATTGATGTTTGTGGTTAGCAGGGGCGGAACCAGGATGAGACGGGGGATGGCGAAAATAATCTTCACGTTTCCTTCAACCCCAATCAATAAAGTTTTTTTGTGACGTGGCCATTTAAAACTCCTTGAAACACCTTAAGAGCATCAATAAGAAACCCTAGCTTTCCATCAACAGACTTTTTTTAACATATTGTACTATGAATAACAACGAACATATGTGAGAAGAATCGCCCTAGTTCGTAGCTAAAAGTCTAAAAATAAGTCCATCGTCAAATCAACCCTAAGAAACATAATTTCAAAATTCACGGCAAAATTAGGGTGAGACAAAGCAAAATTATTTCCAACCCCAATGAATATTTAAGCTCACACTCAACAAAAATAAATTAACCGTGGAGAGAGGAGGCGGTAGAGGTCTTCAGATCTTGAACAGATGTATTTTCACACGAGAGATTGGTTCGTCGTTAATCCACTTGCCTTGATTCTTCTCGAGGCTCCTAAAATTACCAGAGGGGGATGGCGAAAATAATCTTCACATTTCCATCAACCCCAATCAATAAAGTTTTTTGTGACATGGCCATTTAAAACTCCTTGAAACACCTTAAGAGCATCAATAAGAAACCATAGCTTTCCAACAACAGACTTTTTAAACATATTGTACTATGAATAACAACGAACGTATGTGAGAAGAATCGCCCTAGTTCGTAGCTAAAAGTCTAAAAATAAGTCCATCATCAAATCAACCCTAAGAAACCTAATTTCAAAGTTCACGACAAAATTAGGGTGAGACAAAGCAAAATTATTTCCAACCCCAATGAATATATAAGCACACACTCAACAAAAATAAATTAACCTGGGAGAGAGGAGGCGTTAGAGGAGGTCTTCAGATCTTGAACAGATGTATTTTCACACGAGAGATTGGTTCGCCGTTATCCACTCCCCTTGATTCTTCTCGAGGCTCCTAAAATTACCAGAAGGGGCACCATAAAAGCATCCATATCATTGCTCATATTTAGAATTTTCTTTCCAAAATCCAATTAACCAAAGACACAAACAATTAAAAATGCTTCTTTTCTTTCCCCCCTACAATTTTCACCATAATCCGTCTGGTTCTCTATAATCTAATGTAGCCAAGAAAACAAATCATATAATTACTTCAAACACACTTAAAAATACCAGTAGAAAAAACAAAACACAAATGATCGGAACAGAAAGTATTAGAAAAGCAAAACCCTAATCTAAATAAACAAATAATAAAAGTATGCGACTATAATAGCAAGAATTTTGACAAAACTTTGGAACTCAAATCGAGATTAGGGTGTTAGAGCGAGGGTGTTTACCTGAAAAAAAATATTGAGGAATTTTCTTCAAAAACGAGTACCAGAAGAAAGAAAAATGAGACGGAGTCGCAATAAAATCATGGGGCGCAAAAATCCTAAGTTCGGGCCTGAATCGGTAAGTTTGGACATGCTATCAACCAGTTTGCAAGTAAACACTTCGCTCACATATTTATTCAGTGCCAAAACAAGTTATATACGTACATGATGGTCTACTATTGCCGCCGCGCCACTAAGATTCTCGGTTCCAGGTCCACCATCGTTTCTCAGATTGGTCTTACTAACAGCGTTCTTTGCGGCCCATGTGCAGCCCCGTCACTAGAAATTGAAGGTCATTTCATCTTCAATTGTCTGAGGAAATTGCAATTGCTCATAAATTGCTAGGAGTAGTAAATTTCAAAACGAAATGGCGGGTGGGGGGGGGGGGGGATTTGTTTGACTGTGGGTCCGCCCCTGGTGGTTAGGTATATGGAATGTTGCTATTACTTTATCCTTTACCCTTTTATGATTCAAAAGCGGATGGCTATATATCAGTCGTTACAATGGTGCAGTCGGACACATTTGAATTGCAGATACTTATGGTACATTTTTTTCATCTGTTTTAATGACCGATAATCATTTCTTGGTAACAATATGTGATAGGGAGACTCCTAAATGTTTAGTATATGTATATTTTATGTATTTTTCAATGAGTAGAAGTTGCTTATTTCATATTTGGTATGTTGAGCCAGTCTGCTATGCAAACCCCCCAAACCTTTTTGCGTTAAACATCATCTTATAATGCATGTCATTCCATATTCTTAAATGAAGCTAACACATGCAAACTCTACAGCTGCCGAAAACACATCTGAGGCGGGTTCATCATGAGTTCCATCTAAACAAATTGGAGGTAATTTACATCAAGTTCTAAATGGAAATTTTAACGTCAACTATAGCTATTGATTTGATTTTTTACGTTCTGCACAGTTTTCTTGCATTATAAATTCCTGTTTGTCTTCAAAGATTTGTAATATATAGTTTATTTTAACGTGTAGTTTAGAGGCTTGCAAACTGCAGTTTCAAACCTTTAAGTGGAGTTTTCTAAACTATAAGTTCATTAATTTGAGTATTGTTTGGATACAAAATGGAGGGGGTTTTCCTCTTCTAGTTTTTATAGTTTGGTAAAATTTAAGATATTTTCCAAAATGTAGTTAAGGCCGACTTTTCGATGTAGCTTACTACAATTCATGAAAGTTTAAAAATTAGCCAAACACATATCTGGTTAGTTTTTTTGGAGCTAAGGGATGAAAATGTAGGAAACTAAATTTTAGAAAACTTAAATCCAAGCCCAAAAAGCCAGAACTTGTTAAGTTTGGTGCCAACTACCCCCCATCTTGAAACTTCTCTTTATGGTTGTCGTAAATAATTGGATTATGTACCATACCTTGTTTGGACTGTGCCAGCAACTGCATAAGAAAACTTTCCACAATATTAAATAAATCATTGTTGCATAAATTATGTTCACAACTTGAATCGTAGTGTTCTCATGATATTATGCAAGCTTTTAGATTTCGACCGAAATCGACGAGTTTCGGCCGTTTTGTATCGGTATCGGCTGGGTCCGATACGAAATACGGCCAAAAACTCGGTTTCGGCTGAAACCGAGAAGAATCTAAAAAAACGACAAAGAAGAAGCAGAAACATGAAAAAATTACAAAAAAAAAGAAAAAAGAAATCAAGGAAGAAAACAAAGAAACGAAGAAACACAATGAAGAAGACGAAGAAAGAAGATTTAAAAAGGAAGAAATACAAAAAAATATTACTTCGATCTTGTTGCGCCGCCTCACCGCCCGCTTTCCCACCCCTTGCTGAAATCTCTCTTCATCCACCTTGCCACCCCGTCTCATGAAGAAACGAAGGCTTGTTTGATGCTCTGAGTGCTGTGTTGCATTTAGAGACTAAGCTGCTAGTTAAATTACCATTTTGTTAATAAATTTTACATTTATTTACAAGTTTGCCATTCCCTTTAGATCGATTTACCAAAGGAAATGGTAAACTCGTAAATAATTGTAAACTGTGTAGCAAAAGGGTAATTTGAGTAAAGTGTTACTTTTCTATTCACCTTACATATTTTGTTAATAGTGTTACATATATTTACAAGTTTGCCATTATCTTTTAGAAGGGACTGTCAAACTTGTAAAAATGTAATATGTTTAGCAAAATTTTAGACATTATAATAAATACTAAAATACTAGGTACTATCTACTAAAGAAATACTAAAAATACTAAAAAAATACTAAGAAATACTGAAAATAGTAAAACATACTTAAAAATATTGAAGAAATTAATGTTAGAAATACTGAAAATAGTAAAACATACTTAAAAATATTGAAGAAATTAATGTTAGAATTTATCAAAAAGAGTTTAGACAAATAATAAAAAATTTAGACACTAATACATTTTACAAATTGTATAAGTACTTTCTAGTTTCTACTAATAAATGCAAATAAATACTAAATACGGACAAAACCAAAACCAAACCGAAACCATTGAAAGCGACGAAACCTGACGGAAACATTAAATTTCTAGAAGACCGAAACCGAAACTGAAACCAATACCTCAAACCTTGATATTATGAATAAGTATGCTAGTTGCTAATGTTGTGACGGTTGACTGAAGGTTTTCTTGGGGAAGTAATATTCATATGATCACATGCTTCTTATCACTGCATGATTTAATGTTACCTATGTGACCTATACATTTAACTTTTGCAGTTAACTAGATATCTTACGTCCGGAGCTATCTTGAAGTACAGTTTACAAAACATATTCTTGTCAATTGCAAAAGTTAATGGGTAGCAGTCCTTGAGCATATTGTATGCTTTCCCTTTGGGCACTCGTACGCTTTTGTATGGTTCAGTGGATTAGCTTGCTTGTCATGCTTCTTTTGATTAGAACTTCATTTGATTAGAACTGTGCCTTAATTGAGATCATTAGTCAGGAAATGTGGGTGCATGCAATGTGTTTTTCATGGGCACTCAGATTCATGGGCAAATGGGGCCAATATTAGTTGATGTTCTATTAGAAAATGAAGCGATTCCTAATCAAGGAATGCCTTCTAATCGTAAAAGGAGAAGAAGTTAGATTTTCTTTAAGCGTTCAAGTTACTTTAGACTAGACTTAGACTTGGTTCTTTTGTATATTGTTATTTGAGAACTTTTGGGTTTCTTTTTTTAAGATTCTATTAGAGTTTCCTTTTGAAGGACTATTATTTTATTTTATTTTATTTTATATTTACTAGTTTGAGTCCTATCAGGAGATTGAGTATGTGTTTAGATATGAAAATTCAAGGGGAAAAAATATAATATGCGGTTCAGTAGATCTGTAGATAAGAGACAATGAGATTGGGACATGAAGCACTGAACTTCATGTTTTTATTTGAATTTTGATATGTAGTTAGATAGATAAGTACACAAAGAGATGGAATAAATGAGAATATATTAGCATATAATATGCTTAATATAGGGTGGATGCAGAATATTACTTGTTAAACATAATGACAGTTATGTGACCATTCATCTATATATGTACATTCTTTTGCATGTGTTGGATTTATATTCATATTAAAAAGAACTTGAGTGAGGTATAAAACAACGGATTTTTTTTCAAACGACAGCATATCATACACATGTGTACATATTTTTAAGTTGAATAACAATATATATTGGGAAGTGCGGACATAGATGGACATGCTTGTTGTGTTTGTATGGCAACCATTGAAGGATGATGAATATGGTTTAACAAATACTAATACCAAAATAAGACCCAACTTGAGTTGACGCAGGACAGAAGCGGGAAGGGACATGGGAATTTGGAGAAGAATTTGATTAGGGATTTGATAACTTTTTGGATCTCGCATCCCGGAAATCTTTATCACCGCCTTGCATATGGAGATTCTTTGGACTTATCGCCCAGGCAATCAATGTTCTAAACAAGTTATATGTGGCTGCATATGTGCACATATAAGGAGGCGGCCTTTGGCCGCATGAGTAATTAGACATGCGGCCGAATTATGCAATTCGGTCGGCCGCATAATCGGCCGCTTAAATGTTATGTGTCCGTATATGCGAATATGCGGACGCATAATCGGCAACTAAAAATCCCAAACCGTTAAAGAAACCCGACCAATTAAGCATAAAAATTAGTTTTTTAATTTCAAAGTTCTTGTGTTTGACATGCTTTTGATTTGGATGTAAAACTAAATATTTATATTTTGTGTGTAAATTGCTTTAGACGTTAGACTTAAGTTATTTTATGTATTGATCGTCTTGGTGGTGCTGATGTTTTAGTATAAATTAATACATATTTTTAAAAGTTGATATGCTATTTTCCTTGTTCTTATCTTTTAAGATTTTTTAATTTAATATACACAAACACACACACAAACTTATTGCGTATTTATTTGCTAAAATTTTCGCATAAACCGCGTAATCCGCATAATCGGTCGCATAATCCGCTTATGCGCTATGCGTTTCTAAACTGCGCGCATAATGAAACTGCCTTTTATAACACTGCATGCAATCAAGCCCACTCTCGCACACCAATGCAAAAAATTTAATTTCTGAAGAAACTAAAAAATTTAGACTAGAAACCTTTTTTCTTTAAATTCTTCATTGAAAAACTAAGACGTTTGTGGCCTTTATATATGCTTACAACTTGACTCTCTGAATCTGATTAGAAATAGAAATTCTCGATCAACAAATAAAAAGGACTCAAATAACAAAAAGACTCAAATAACTAAAACTTTCAAAATAACAAAAGACTCAAACTAATAGGAATTCATCAAGGACTCAAACTCTATCAAATAAATAAAGACTTTCAAATTAAACTCCTTTTCGAATTCGATCTCTATCATTCTCTTTGGCTTAAGAATTTCACCACCTGGTGAATGGTGATAGGAATAGCATATTCAAGCAGAAATCAGTAGTCCCTTATGGCTGGAGAAGATACTTCCATGAACTTTGAACTTTGAAGTATAATATGATGTAGATTTGTTGACAAACATCTTCTGTGAAATTCTTCCAAATAGCAAAAGAGATGAAATCATGTAGAACTTGCTTGTTTGTAAGATGTGAAGAATCTGGGATGACAAATTCAACATGCTCAATCTCTTCAAGCTTTTACGAAATACTCGACTCAGTCACAGTAGGATTATCACTTAGTAAAGCTCGTTGAAAATCTGTATGATGCATGCAAAGCCTTTTTGCTGTTCTAATACGAATTTCTCTAGGCTAATATGAATCTTTTAGCCATCTATATCTGCAAATTCCTGTAAATTTATATTTGATTGCGTAACAAACTTGTGAATATCATCGTTAATTGAAAGAGTTTCATCGGTATTGAGATGCATAGCACTCAAGTCAGATGCAAAATACTCATGAGATGCACTTGATATAAGGCCACGGCCTAGCTTTAAGGAAATGAGATTCACTTGAGGTATTGGTGGTGGTGGTGGTTCTTCAACCTTAGTCTTTTCTTTTATCTTCTTAATGGTATTAGTTTCAAACTTAGTCATATTATCACTTAACCATTTAAGTTGCTCTCCGGGCTTCCTGTCTATGTGAGTTTTCATGGATTCTAAATTTAAGGCTAAGTTATAAGCTTGTTGCACATTATGTACAGTGTACGAAAGCATCTCACGCATAATGTCTGCTTTCAACGAAGAATGAAGCATAGCAAGGGTATATAGATGATCTTGTATTTCACTCCTAACAAACTTAGTCATTTACTTTTCAACAGTAATGCTTTCTTGACATAGGGCGTTCAGTTTTTCTAGTAGGCGTTTTCTGTAGGTAGGTGGTAAATATTTTTCTTTAAATTTCATGTCAAATTTTTGCTCTTTGCTTAGTTTATTTTCTATGGGTTTTAGTCGCTCTTCTGTACGATTTTTGTCGTCTTTTAGTTCTAGGTACCTCTTTTGAAATTTATGTTCTAGCCTTTGAATTGCATTATCACCCATGTTTGATCCTTAAGTTAAAATCTATATAATAAAATGCAATCCTATATATGTAGATGCAGCACACAGATTGCGACCAAAAAAGTATGCAATACCAACAATATCAATTAATCTGAACAAAATCAAATAAAGATTTTTTTGGAATTAACAATTAAGGATTTGATCAGATTAAAGGTCACCTGGAGCACAAATCAGTTTTGTAGTATAATGCAAGGCCTCTAGAACTTGCAAAGCTTTAATCCAGACGATCATGAGAGAAAATTTCACGCGAAAAGCTCGAGAAATCGCCAAAATACGTTGAAAATACGGCTAAAAAATCCTCAAAATTAACTAAGCCGACTGAGCCGTTGATCGGATAACCGGCTTGGCTGAGCAGGCTTGGCCGGCGCTTGGGGTCGACTTGACTATTCCGACGCTGTAGCGGCGTCGGCTTGGTTGGTACCGATGTCGAATTCCGACTACTCCGATGTCAGTTCAACCCCCGCTAGTT
Source organism: Scilla litardierei (assembly GCA_030789695.1). NCBI lineage: Eukaryota > Viridiplantae > Streptophyta > Magnoliopsida > Asparagales > Asparagaceae > Scilla > Scilla litardierei. The sequence continues at coordinate 6,714,931 of CM061137.1, read as the reverse complement.
CATTTAGATTAGTTTGAGGGAGGCAAAGATTTGTAGAGGTTTGTTGACTTTGATCGTCGTCGGAGGCGACGTCGGGGGTCGTCGAAACCCATGATGACGATGATTTTTAGGGTTTTAGATGTTGGGGGCGGCGCTGCCGAGTGTTGGCGTGCTCGTTGAAGCAGTTGGATGTTGCCGGAGGAAACGTCGAGAGCCATCGTGCTATTAGGAGTGGCGGTGCAGTTGGTTATTGCTTGGTTGTCGGCGATGCTACATGGGAGGGGGCGATGATGTCAGGGTTGGTTGCCTGCGACATTCGGGTTGCAGTAATTGTGATGGCTTTGGAGGGCGACATGCAGAGTTTGGGGTCGACGAGGAGGACGTCGCATGACGGAAGCGGCAACATGTTTGGGTTTTATTTTTTTTCTTTGTTCTTCTCTTCCTTTTTGTTTTCAAAAAATTCTCTCTGCTTTTTTGAATGTTCTCTTTTTTGCTTTGTGTTTCTTTTTCTCTCGGGGTTTTTTTTCCAAAAATTTGTTTTTTTATTTTTTTGATCTCTCTTGCTCTCTCTCTCTTTGAATCTAACTAAGAGGAATTTTTTTGATGGAAGAAAAGAGAAGAAAGTAACAAGAAAACAAACTAGTTTAGCTTAGATACCAAATTAATGCAGGACAGAAGCATGAAAGGATGTGGTGGGCATTTGGAGAAGAAATAGATTAGGAATTTGATAACTTTTCGGATCTCGCACCCTGAAAATCTTTCGATCACCGACTCGCACGCCTCGCAGAGGGAGATTCTTCGAATCTCTCATCTAGGCAATCAAGTCCACTCTCTCACACCAATTCAAAAGAGTTAATTTGTGGAGATCCTAAAAGTTTACAACAGAAACTATTCTTCATTAAATTCCTCATTGAAAAACTAAGAAGTTTGTGGTATTTATTTAGGCTTACAACTTGACTCTCTGAATCTGATTAGGACTAGAAATTCTAGATCAATTAAAACACTCAAATAACAAAAAGATTCAAATAACTAAAAATCTCAAAATACCAAAAGACTCAAGCTAATAGGAACTCGATAAGGACTCAAACCCTATCAAATAAATAAAAGACTTTCAAATTAAATTCCTTTTTGAATTCTATCTCTATCACAAGTGCTTGTCAATACGTAACAATAATTAATACAATAATTAATACACGTATAACATGTAAATATAATTGCAATACTCAATAAATAAAGAGTAAGACGAGAGAGATGGAACCAACCATGCTAACACAATGATACATGGCGTAAGTTTATCAACAAGTTTACTCCACTACATAAAAGTCTTTTCATCAGGATTTTGAACTAAACATGTATTGCTTTTTTAAGTATACTCTGCCAACTTGCTCAGTAGTAGGAATTTTCACCAAAACACACTCATGTTTTTTTCATGATTCTACACTCACTAGTGACTGGACTCTCACATACTCAAGCAATTAGACTTACACCAGGCAATGGATACACGGTTTTGTTCTCAAGAAGAATACAATAGATGCGAACTAAGAGATAAAGCTTAAGAGTAATTTTTTGTCTAATAAATACTGAAGTACATAAGATGTTCTATAACAATAGCAATGGAACAAGAAATAAGCTTGGCTTGAATGAATGTAATTAGATAAGAATGATGAGACAACAGAGCATAATTTAGTTGAGATTCATAGTGAGAGAAGTGGATTGAGAATAAGTTAACTTCAATAAAAGTTAGGGACAAAAGCTTGCTGCTAGAGAACCCTAACAAAAAGAAAGTTGAGGCTCAAGATTATCTCAAGAATGAGAAGAGATTGTGTAGAGCTTTGCTCTCACTTTTTAGATGGATTTTTTCATGTCTAGAATGAGTTCCATGCACCCCTTATTTATGTGGAAGAACCAAGCTAAAATGCTCTTCCGGCCAAGTGTGAACACACACAAACTTAATTAAAAATATTGCAGTTTAATGCTAACTTGCAAAGATGCAGGAATCATATATAAGCTGATGGGGTCAGTCGCTGGTTTCAAGAGGACCAGAACTTTGTCTAAAAGTCTCGGTGAGTTTTGTTTTAAAAGATAATATAGACGGTGACAAGTGTTTGAGTATGAACTTAGCTTGATTACTCAATTAGGAACTCATTTGATTACTAAAAAGTATAGGAAATCAAGAATGAAAGGGTTTTATCAAGGCAGACTATCGTCTATCTCCATCGCTCAATTGGGGTGAGGGACATAAAAAAGTGTCAAAGAGAAATTATAACACATCGGTCTACCATTGCACTGTATCAATTGCTTGCTAGGCAACCCGAAAGTGGATGGTCAATCGAGGGTTGATCTTGAGATCGATCACTGAGCTCTTGGGCTCAATATGCATGTTTCTGATACAAGGGTCTGGTTGATCAGTGGGTTAACCAATGGGTCAGATACTTGAGTTTGAGTCAAACAAACAAACATACCATTCCTGATGATATGAATGGATGCAATCTATTTAGATAAGTCCTAATACATCTAATGAGCTTGTCCTCAAATGTGAGTAATGTCTGGGTTTATATGGAATATGGATGCAATGCAAGCCAAGCTTATCTTCTGTCCGTTACCTTTGCACATTAGTGCTTAGAATTGAATTCTTTGAAGTGGATGCTCCTTGATTATACTTAAAATTTGTGTATCTTGAGTAGTCCTTCTGCAATATTGTACAATTTGTTCTTTGATATGGTCTTGTATGAGCGTATAACATTTATGCACTAGAATTGCAACAGTTAGCCTTTGAAGTGAGTTGTTAGTCATCACATCATCACATAACCATCATATGGTTCATAGTTTGGGTGTGATGGACACAATAATTTTTTGTTGAGAGATGTATCCTACATATCATAGTTGCATGCTGTAATGAAAAAAAATCAACTGTCCAATGAAATATAAACTGAATATTTTCTGATGCTTGTACATATAATATAGGTTACATATAGAATAAGACGTACCTAGTAGAACCAAATTGTAAAAATGGCAATGTAGAGTGTATAGCCATGGGGGGTGCGATAGTTTGATCCAATGATATGCTTAAAGTTTATATGGTGGCATTAAAGAATAACTCGACATGTGATAGTGATAGGATTTTCTAGGGTTTTGATGGATAAAAATAAGATTTTTTGGTGGAAAGATGTGATTTTTTGGGGTAAAGGACGGATTTTAGGGCTAGAAAGTAGATTTGGGGGTGGAAAATTGATAATTTTATGATAATAAACTGAAATAAAGAGGAATGCAAAGATAACTTGAGTTCTTTCGAGAGAAACTCGCTCTCCCAAGCCCAGTCGATTTGAGAGGAGAGGATGGCTGTACTCTCCAACAAAGAGGGAATTTCTCAAACTCTAACAAGTTCTCTCAAGATTCAACATCTCTCTAATTCCAATAACCTCAAATAAATACTTATCAGAATCTAACAAAATTACAGAAATATCCATAGACACCGAAAATTATGAAAATGTCATTGAAAACTGAAAATTCCAGATCTGCCCTTTTTATAGGATACGACCTCATCATTACTTCACTCCTGAAAAATCAACTTGTTCTCAAGATGGTGTCATGAAAATCATGGACAGACTATTCCAAGTGGGGGTGCTCGTCTCCATTAGCTCCTCCTTCTCAACCAAATCATCCCCATCGTCCACCATCAGCAACGAAAATGCGCGGTCTCGACATCGATGTTCCGGAGTGAATTTCTCATCGTAGTGAAAGCACAATCCCATAACCCATTTGTCACGCACCTCAGCCTCTGACATCTTCTTGAGTTGTCCTATCGGTAGTGGCTCGCTGCCTGTCCCTTACTGAATTGAACCCCCAACGGTGCCCTTCTGCCCATTCGTCGGTACCTGCCTGTGTGAAGTGGATCTGCTCCAAGTTCCTTGGACCTTCGCTCCTTTGTGATACGATCCTCTACCATCTGAGCATGGTTCATCGTCTCCATCAGTCTCATAGGCATCTGTATACAGAGTTCTACATAGATGTTTGCCTTGAGCCCCTTCATGAAGTTTCACTCTAAAGTCTCCTCTGATATTGCTCTTCTGCCTTGAACGAGCCTCGAACTTCTTCATATACTTCTTGATGGTCCCATCCTGTCTGAGTGCTAGCAGCTTCTCTTGCAAGTTTCCGCCAAGGGTGTCTCTAAACATGTCCACAAGCAATCCTTGAGCTCCTCCCATTAACGGAAACATCGTCGATGTTCCCTCCGCTGGAACCACGAAAGCATATTTCCTTCGAAACAGATGCCAGCCGCCTCTAATTTTTGCATCTCCATCAGGTGTGTTATCGCAAAAAACCTCTCAGCTCAACCGCAAAGATCATCTCCCTCGAACAGTGACATCTTCAGCTTCCTCACCATGTCATTAATCCCAAATCTCTCCTAACTCGTGTGCCATTCTGCATGTCCATATTAATGTGGATGATAATTGTCACGGCATACCTCTATGCGTCGCCTATAGCCCCTCAACGAACCACCGTCTCTGTCTCCATTACCGTCCCAGTCATTCTCATCCCAAATGTAGTTGTCAACATCCTCCTTAAAGCAGGGTTCTTGTCATAATCATCCCGAAATCCTCCTCATAGGCCGAACGTACTCAGTGCCTTTGCCTCTTTGTCACAAAACAAGGTCCACGAAGTCTCTAGATCTTCCAAGCACTCCTCAAGGTCATGAAGCAGCCTAAAATCATCATCGGGGTCTCAACAGGTCACCAGGGAGCCGTGAGGTCCTTAGTGAGCCAGTCGAGGCCCTGTGCGCCCTTGCCAGGCTGTTAGGAGGCCATGAGGGCTCTGTCAGCCTTACAGGGGACCGGCACAGCCCTGGCGGCCCCACTATGGCTCGCTAGCCCTAGGCAGGGCTACCCAGGGTTCGATGAGCCCTTGGGGCTGGTGGACGGGCACGCCGTTTTCCTCTTGTCGCCCGTCGCTTACTCAGATACTTGGTCTACGTCGGAGAGCAATCCTTCGATGAATTCCCTTTTTTCCTTTCCTTTCTTCAAAGTTTTCGCTTTTCGTCCTAGATTTGGATTGTTGTCCAACTCTAAAGTCTTCGTTGCTTTTAGATTCGAAAGTTGCATTATGCTTTGTATGAAAGCTCCCAACTTCGCATCCATCCTCGCCCATGACGCCCTCAATCATTCTTCGATCGATGCCATAACCTCAGATCTGAAAGACGTAAAGCCTTTTTCCATCGATTTGTTCAGATCCGCCACTTCAGCTTATCCTCCAAAAGTTTCACTTTTTTCGTTGCCCTCGCCGCCGTCATGGATCCAAGATCAATGCTCTGATACCACTTGATAGGATTTTTCTAGAATTTTGATAAATAAAATTAGGATTTTTGGTGGAAAGATTGGATTTTAAGGGCAAAAGATAGATTTTAAGGACTAGAAAGTGGATTTGAAGTTGAAAGTTGATAATTTTATCGATTATAAACTAAAATAAAGAGGAATACAAAGATAAATTGAGTTCTTTCGAGAGAAATTCACTCTCCTATTTGAGAGGGTGGCCGCGCTCTCCAACAAAGAGGGAATTTCTCAACCTCTAACTTCTCTATCAAGATTCAACATCCCCTCTCTAATTCCCCTAGACTCATATAAATACTAATCAGAATTTAACAAAATTACAGAAATAACCCGAGACATTGAAAATTACGAAAATGCCTCGGACAACTGAAAATTCAAATTCCATACCTGCGCTATTTATATGATGCGGCCTCATCAGATTGAACCCCCTCATCCACCTTCATTTTTCCGTGGCCACATGCATTTGATAGATGTTATCATGGTAGTGTTTGGATATTTAAATTGAATGCTGACGATTTTTTCATTGAATGTAGTGGCCATAACGTAAGCCACCTTATTAACTTGCAGATGGTGGTTATCCTAAAATGAATCTAACCTGGACTATGTTTAACTCTAGGTTTAATTTGGGTTGCTGTTTGTTTCTGCCTAAAGACAGTTCCAAGCATAATCTAATATGCTAATTTTTTAATGGATTCTTTTAGTTTTCATTTCTTTATATGTATATTTGAAAATTTAAGTGAATTTGCCTGTAGAGAATTATCTATTTATATAGAAGGTACAATCTGAATTAACTGTCATTACTAATTGTCTTGTTTTTCAAGTTCAATTGTTAACTAATTCACTTGAACTCACTCTTCTGCTTTTCCTTATGCTTGTGTATAGAAATCAAATGATATAGAATAGGGTAACCCCCGCTTTTGCAGGTTGTTGTTGCAACAATCGCTTTTGGAATGGGGATTGACAAGTCAAATGTTCGGAGAATTATTCATTATGGATGGCCACAGGTTGGTATTTTGGCCGAGGCACATTCTGCCAAGTTGGTCAACTGCCAATTCAAAGAATATATAGCTTCCTTTGTTGATACATCTCTGTTTGTTCCCTATCTCTATGGATTGTTATGTAGATGGTAGAAAAACGCATACCCCATTTCTAATTCCTTGGTTGTCACCACTTAATCCTGTGCACCAAAACAGCTTACACATGTGTATTGGCTTTTATCTATACTAGCTCATTTGTCATGAATATATCCTCTAGTATTGTTTGAAAGCTGAAGAATTTTAGAGATACATACACATCAATTTCTTCCATACTTCGGAAAAAAAATACCCACAAAACTAATGTATTGGCTAATTTGCGCCCAAAATCACGGGCAGACTTACAAATCTGCCCCTTCCATTAAACTCTGATTTTGAATGGTAGAAGAGGAATACCCCTTCTTCCCCCCTTGACATTCCCCGCTTCAACCATTAGATCTTCTGCCTCTTCATAGAAAAATTGAAAGGGATCATCAGATTTTAAGGACAGAGGAAGGATAGGAATAAAATATTTTTTCGAAATATTGAATGGATGTTACGTTGGAAGGGGATTGTTAGTACATATAAAAGTATAACACGTAACCCTTGCCGCAACGTCATAGTTTGGTATAGTGATATGGACTATAATATTGTGTTTTGATATGTTCAAACCCCACCAGGCATGCAATAGTGTAGCAATCGGTTCAAACCCCGCCAGGCATGCAATTAAGAAGCAGATTAAAAAAACCATCCCACATAAACCTAGTTTTCAGCCTTAAAAAAGAAAAGGACAATCAACTTGTGGTGGTGTGTTACTATATAAAAATAATAATCCTCAACCCTTGCCACAACATCATAGTTTTGGTGTTGCAGTAGGGACCAAGGTTTGAGGTCTCGGTATCGGTCTCGGTATCAGTCTCTCGAAAATTTAGGTTTCGGTATCGGTTTCGTCTGTTTCGGTGGTATCGGAAGTGAGTTTCGGTTTGTCCGTATCGGTATTTTTAAATACTGGCGTACTCACATTTATCTATAACCAGAAATAATTTTCACTAACTGCTACTCACATTACACATTTTGCTAAACATATTGCATTTATTTACAAGTTTGCCTAGTTTTTAAAATAAATTGCTAGACACATCACACATTTTGTTAAACATATTGCATTTATTTACAAGGTTGCCATTAAAATGGTAAAGAGAGTGGCAAACTTGTAAATAAATGAAATATGTATAGAAAAATGTGTGAGATGAGTAGCAGGAGGCGGGCTTCTTCGGGGATGCAACGGGAGGCGGGCGACCATGAGGTAAGTCTCTCTCTCCATCTCTTCCCTCTTCCTCTTCATTTTTTCTTCTTTTTTTGGATTTTGGTGATGCTGCTTTCCTCGTCCTCCTCTGGTTTTCATTTTTTAAAGTTTTAGCTGGGTATCAACCAAGTTTCGGCCGGTATCGGCCGATACTGGACGAAACCCGGCCGATACGGCCGATACCACGGCCGATACCATAGGCGATACGGCCGATACGGCCGATACCATGACCGATACGGCCGATACCGAGAATTGAAGTGTGGTTTCGGACCGGTCCCCTCCGATACCGATCCGAAACGGCCGATACCGGCTGGTTTCGGCCGAAACCTAAAACTATGGTAGGGACGCTAATATGGGGTTTGAAATTATGAAGAATGACCCAATAAGTGTTGGAAGAAATTACTAGGTGATGGATGAAGAGGGGCAATTTTTTTAAAAGTGTGTGATTGTGGGTGATACCAACCATGAAAAAACATGATAGTTTGAAAGTGTTGTTCCAGATATGGAAGATCTGAGGTTTTGTCACACCCTGCTCCTCTGGTGCTGACTTTTTTTTATACAAAACAGGTCCTGTAGATGCTTAGTAAAAACGGAATAGACAAGAGAGCAAAAAATGTACCAAATTTAAAATACTCATATAAAAATTTCTCCTTACAAACACGAGGAGTACAAAATTGAATACAATTTGGAAGATACAAAGTTCTCATATACAAAAAGGAAAATACATAAATGAAACCACTCATGACTTCATCACTCAGAAGTTTGCTCCCTGAGCAGCAAACTTAGTCTCTTCGTAAACCGGAGTATCTGCATACTCTTAGTCAGCACCTAACGGTGCAACAAAAATAAGAGACCGCCATGTCAGAGTAAATTTACAATAATTCTAAAATTTAGAATTTAAACAGAGTATATGAGCATGACTGAAATAAAGCATGTACATAGTATACAGTATAATTACTACAGACAAGAATGTAAATCAGTTTACAGTCTATGTTATAAATGTTCTAGTCCAGCTGAATGTGACATCTATACCAATACTATTCCAAAGTCCACCTTGTACCACGGGGGTGTCCATTAGGGTCGAGTCTAAAAATAGAAAGAGAAAGAAACTCTGGATCTATCCGACATAACTGGTCTGGGTACGTGAAAGAACCTGATCGAAATAAAGACTAAGTTGGATCCATCCAAAAGCATGGCTTCAGTCACTTCAACACTCTCTTTAATACGAGTTACCCCAAAATCCAGCAAGTCTGAATGTCAAATGTTGTTTAAGGCTATACAATGTCAATGTCAATGTGGGGGTTGTTTAAGCGATGTTTCTAATGTCAATCTATCATTTTTTTCAGAGTTTTCATGCCATAAATTTGTAGCAACTAGTGTCTAATCATGTAACAGTTACCGTACTTCCAATATCTTTATCGCGTGTGTTTACTCTAGCATTCATCATATAAAAATACTAGAAAGGAGAACAAAGTCGGTCAACTAGTTTAAGTGGTCATGTCATTAGTATATATTTTTGGGGTGCCATGTATTCCAAATCCATCTAAGTTCATGATTTCCAACAGTTTTAAAGGGTCATTGTATCTACAAGTTTATTTCCAAGAATATATCATGTATGAAGCAATACCAATATCCAACAAGTCCAATTAATCAACAATATGCCATACATAGGAATGATAACAAGTTACTTTAACATCACTTCCAACATAGCCCAATCCAACTATATATCTTAATTGAAGTCAAAATTATTTTTTTGATCATCTGCATCCATAAAAGTAATTCCACGATAATTTAAATGGGGAGGGTCAATTTGTGATCCAAGAGGAAGTCTCATTCTCGATCATTCTAAAGGACAAATCCATACACATGCATTCCATTTTCACATCAAATGATGATTTTCAATTTCCATCAATACAAGCATGTGTAGGGCTAAACATACATCTCTAAATAGTTCACTGAATGAAAGCCCAAAATCCAACCAAGACCAAAGCTACTCAATCCAACAAAGCCCAAATCAATAAGGCCCATCAAATATTAACATGGCAAGGCCTTTGGGCTAACTGAAATATGGCAAAAAGCGCACGGGCCAACATGGAACAAGGGCCAAAGCCTGCGGCAAGCATGAAATAGTGACACAGAAGCCCTCAACCTAAAACAAGGGAGGCAAAGCCTCAAGGGAGACAGAATAGGGGAGCTGCAAGGAACCGATGGGAGAAATCCCACGGGAAAAAACAGAGCAACACCAACGGGGAAAACCCCAAGAATCCCTAAGGACACCAACAGTGCCGAAAACACATATCAAGAAACACAGCTATCCCCCAAGCAAACAGCCCCAAATGGAATATGCATAGATTAGTTCACATCATAACAAGAAGAGAGAATAACCCTCAAATAATCATAAACCACGACTAAAATCTAAAATTTAGAACCAAGTAAATTTACTGATCACCGACGTGCCTCGTCGTTATGTTGCCGAGCGGTTGTGGCTGCTCGCCGAATAGAGGATGCAAACGACCGAGAAGAAACCAAGCATTCACCACAAAATCCGATCACCAAAACAGGAACCAAGATTTTTGAGAGAAGAAAAATAATTTTTGTGCAAGTAAACCTTGAAATCAAAACAATAGAGGATTTATAGAAGAGAAAGGGAGCAGATGCGGTACTGTGCGTGCGTCGGGGGTGGAGGAGAGCGTGGATTTCAGAGGTTGACATGCTTTCGAGTGGAGGTGGCATGTAGGCTTACATCTGAGATGAGGTGACGCGTGAGAGAGAGAGAACCACATGAGCAATCGAGGGGGCTGGGATGTGCGGTGAAGGCGTACGATCGCAGGGGTGAGAGGATGTGTGACAGCATGTAGAGATTTTGTGCGACAGGGGTGATTTTCTTCGCGATTAGGGGTTTCAAGAGGGGGGCTCATGTCGAGCACAGAGGAAAAGAGAAGGGGAAAATAATTAGGTGTGGGCTATGGTGAAAGTAAGAGATGGGGATAGAATGGGCTGGGGGTTTATTAACGCGAAGAAGTGGGCCGTTAGGCTAGGCCGGGGGAGTAAACTAATGAAAAGAAAAAAAAAGAAAAGAAGAAGAGGGGAAGATCGGGCTGGGCTGCGTGGAGAAAAGAAGAAAGAAGGAAATGAAAAGAAAAGAGGAAAAAGAAATTAAAATAAATAATATAAATTGTACGAAAAGTTACCATTAAATGTAATTGTATTAAGTAGAAATTCAAGTCATTATAGAAAAGAAAAGAGGAAAAAGAAATTACAATAAATAATATAAATTGTACGAAAAGTTACCAATAAATGTAATTGTATTAAGTAGAAATTCAAGTCATTATAGGTTTATATATAATACAGCATTGGGCCAGCCTAATGATCACTCAGTTGGTTATTTGAGTGGACATGCCCAAAAGCCGAGTAAAGCCTACAGCTATGGTCCAACAGCCCATAGGCCCTTGCGTGAGCCACACTGTTTCTTCACATAAGACGACAACCTAGCTGACCGTTGGGCTTCTTCATTTAAAGCATTAGCTCAGAATGAAAACATTTAATGACTGACCGTTAAGCTCGTCATCAATGGTGACAGCTCATGCCAAAGCAATTAAGGAGTTTAAAAGCTCGCACGTTATATTTTAATGTCTCTCAAAAGCAATTGCATATAAGTAGCCTATCGGACGATGTGCGAGAGTACAATTCCCGAGAACGAAAAAAGTCAGGTACTCCTACACTAGTATCTGCTTCACCTAAAATTTTACATTTCCTCCATAGTTCTGCATGACAACTATCGTTTGATCTCCAAACAGATCAGCTATAGTTACTATGAGCATCCTTTGTGTCACTATCTGACGTAAGTATCAGAGGAGGTTAGGTTGGACACCAGATCCGACCCTTACTAACGAGCACTTCGTGTTGTAGGAAGCTGAAGGTAGCCTGAAAATAGCTTTGACTTGGCTGAAATAGCTTGGATTGAGGTCTATTCAGCCAGGGTTACCTCGTTCAGTACCCAGTCAGCTGCCAACATCATCCTACGCCAGCTACTACAACCATACCATCATCAAGAATCATCCAACTATATCAGTGGTGAGAAAACACACGTAAACATTTGGCACCGTCGGTAGGAACTTAGAGTTGACATCCACGTCTTCAGCCACACTGACAAGGGCATGAAAGATCAACTACAGTAGGAGTGACAGATGTTACACCGCACCCCGTGGATCCCAGTTCTTCCACTCATGGAACACCCTAACCACAATTGGTGACTTTGGACCAGTTCCATGTGTTCTCACGGGAGGTGAGTATCAATATTTAAGCACGGAATATTGTGATAGAACGATTGATGGGTTCGCAGCCCCAGCCAACCGCGAGCCCACTAGTCATCCCAATTCCTTTTCAACAACACTCAGAAGTATCGCCCGTCACGCTAGTGGCCAAGGAACTGTACATCCTAACCCAGACCGACGGTTCACCCTGCCTTCTTTCCCACAACAGCAATAACAATGCTATATCTTTCCTCGTCCTGAAGGAGCTCAGGGCGACGAGACTGGGTGCTACATCTCAACTACAGCCAGTCTCAGGGGCCTAAGGCCCTCACTCGATGGAGTTGAGAACAACCATCCTACTCTGGCTGATGTTCGACATAGAGAGAGCCATCGTGGGCGAAGTCACGGTTCTCATCGAAGGTCTCATGCAGGGCTCAAGAGAAAGGCTCAGAGAGACTGCCTCCACATCCGAGCTCTTCCAAGAGCTCGGATGAGGATCAAGGTGACTCTTCTAGCACTTCCAATAGCCGGCTTAGGAGCTCCAGACGCCGAGGTGATGTACCACATCACTTCTCGTCATCGAGCTCGGATGAGGAGCAAACCCCCTTGAAGAAGAGAATCACCTCGGCCCCGATACCGCCAAGATTCATGGTGCCTGACCTAGACAAGTATAATGGCTCGGGCAATCCGCATGAACACATCCAAGACTATAAAGGAGTGATGGAGATACAGGGAGGCCGATAACTCCCTCATTTGTCGGGCTTTCCAAACAACTCCACGGAAGGCCACAGAGGAGTGATACAATGGACTTTTGAATCGGTTTATGGGGTCGTTTAAAAGCTTGGCCCAAATCTTCTAGCAACAATTCATGTCAGGGAGAAGGAGGAAGCTGAGCTTCGGACCACATATTCACATTGGTGCAGAAAAAGAGGGAGATATTTAAAAGCTTCCTGAAGAGCCTCAGTTCAGAGTGGCTGAATTTCGAGAGCTGCAGTGACGAGGTGACCATTGCTGCACTAAAGAAAGGGGTTTGATGTGAAGATTTGATGAAATCTCTGCATCATAATCCGCCACGCAGCTTGCATCAACTTCTTACTATAGCAGAGTAGTGTATAATGGCAGACGGGGCTGGCCACCCGTGAGGGGCACTTTCAAAACCCGACTGAAGCAATGAAAGTAACTCGGCCTGATGAAGCATCAGGTAGGTCGGTATTATAATTCCAGAACTAGAGGCATGAGCTTCCACTTGGGTGACCTAGTCCCGACGAAGACATCATTCTCCACAGAGATTGTCCGTCAAGGCAAGCTCGGTACTATCATCCGACAGAAGTATCGGGTAGCTCGGTCTATGATTCCAGAGTCAAAGGTAAGAGCTCCTGCTTGGGTGAACTAGTCTTGAGGAAGGCATCATTCTCCTCAGATATAGTCCGTCAAGGCAAGCCCGTTGCCAAGTGAAAATGTCCGTACAAGAAAACTGAAGTTCTTGGTCCCACAACATACAGATATCAACAATGGACGGTAGAGATCTCGTCAAGGCAAGCCCGCTGCCAAGTGAAAAGGCTCGTACAAGAAAACTGAAGTTCTTGGTCCCACAACATACAAATATCAACAATGGACGGTAGAGATCTCATCTACCCTTGGAATGCAGAGCATCTGCGGATGTATTATCAATAAAAAAAAAGTAAACCGGGTAAATCCTTGTGCTATTTTTTATTTCACGTTCTCTATTTTTCATTTCAAAGAAGATTAATCTTGTCGAGCAAATATATTTTCGACAAATGTACTCCAAGTGAGCATTAATGGGAAGAACATGAACGACCTTTTCCATATTACTTTCTCTAAAGTACGTAAGTCTACAGTTCAGCGTGGATGTCTCGACAATTACCTCGCGGGTCGCTTACGTAGCTGCCCTCGTGGGCCGATTGGCCATGCGACCGGGGTCATCTCTTCTTCGTTATGCCAGGTCAGTATGCTCAGTTGCGATGATATCAGCGGGACACTGATGTACAGTTCGTCTCTACTCTCCTTGCTGAACCGTTCTGGCCATAGGGGTCGTCGCTGCTTTTTGTCTATGTCCGGCTTGACCATGCCATGGGGGGACGCTTTTCCACATCTTGTCCTTCCCTACCTTCACAGTGTACGAGCCTAAGCTGTCGAGGCTGCACAGAGATGGCACCGGGACCGAGCTTGATCCTATATGACCTGAGACTTGGGAGTTTTTAAAGAGTTTTTTTCAAGCCTTAGAGTTGCTTCAAGTCTTCTACCTAATGCAGAGATTCTACTTGGTTCGGAGGTCCTCTATGACCTGAGGCGAGCTCAGCTGTCCAATTAATGCGTGGCATATCACCCAACCTCAACCGCCGCGGTGGTTGAGCTCGGGAGATGTGGACCATTGATAATCACTCCATTGATACAACACCGGGCCAGCCCAATGACCACTCACTTGTTTATTTGAGCAGACATGCTCAAAAGCCTAAAAACCTACAGCTTTGACCCAACAACCCATATGCCCTCGCGTGAAGCTGATCGTTTCTTCATTTAAGACGACAACCCAGCTGACCGTTGTGCTTCTTCATTTAAAATATCAGCTCAGAATGAATGCATTTCATGACTGACCGTTAAACTCGTCATCAATGGTGACCGTTGAGACCAAAAACAATAAAACAGTTTAAAAGCTCGGACGTTATCTTCTAACGTTCCTCAAAAGCAATTGTTTATAAGGAGCCTCTCGAACAATGTGAGAGAGGACAATTCCTGAGAACCAGGACAACGTGAGAGAGGACAATTCTTGAGAACCAAAAAAAGCCTGGTACTCCTACACTAATATCTGCTCCACCTAAAATTGTACATTTCCTCCATAGCTTGGCACGATAACTATCGGTTGATCTCCCAACAGATCAGTCATAGTTACCAAGAGCATCATTTGAATCACTATCTAACTTAAGCATATGATGTGATTAGATCGGACCCCAGATCGGATCCTCCCTAACGATTTCTTTGTGTTGCAGGAAGCTGAAGGTAGCCCTGAAATAGCTCGGACTTGGCTGAAATAGCTCGGATTGAGATCTATTCAACCCGGAATTAGCTCGCACAGTTCCCAGTCCGCTGCCAACGTCATCTTGCGTCAGCTACTGCGACCGTACCATCATCAAGAATATCCAACAATATCAGTGGTGAGAAAACACCCGTAAACAATATCTAACAGAAAATTATAGTTAATGACAACATTTTTTGTATATATGTATTAAAAGTGTTGCACATAATTAAAATTTTGTTGTAAACTTGTTCTGGTAATGCATATTCTAAATAGACGGGAGATGTTCATGTTGAAATAAAAATATGGCATGTGTTTATTGATCTTATGAAATTGGATGTCTACCAAACAAGCCTTTTCTATTTTGTTGTAAAAACACTCAAGATAGAGTTGGGCAGATGCAATTCTTTTGGGCCCGGTGTTATATTGGTCTACGCCCTCCACAGCTTGATGCTTTGTTTTGGCTAAGGTAACTTGGATCAGTGGGGGCCTTTGGCAGTGCAATCTACCATGCAAGTCTATAGTTTTGGCCTATAGACCCAAGAACAACCGGAAGACCCTCTGGACTCGTATGAGTTAACAAATTTAAGATAGATCAATAAGCTAGACAGAGGTATTTGCTTATTTGTTTGAATTAATAATTTAAACTGTATTCAATATGCTGTTTCCTTTTCTGTTCAACTTTCCCTTCTGATAGGAAATGAACTATTTCTTGCTAGAAATAATGTCAAAAAAGAAAGGAAACAGGAATTTGATCAATGTCAAGACTAAAGAGCCCATAAGTTCCTTGCAATCAACCAATAGTCCTAAAGTTAGTAATATACGGGAGGTTGCAACCACCTATGGTGAAATGATGTTATGCGGCTTTCAATCTTGAATCCCAGTGTTTAACGTTTCCCATATTGTCTCTTTTTAATCAATTTTTCTGCCCATGTTGGCATAACGACATAGAACTAGCTTGCACTTTCTACTCTCAATTTGGGCACTCTATGATGCATATTGAGTGCCAGAACAAATTGGCTGTTGGTTTCCAGCTAAACTGGCTGCTCCCTCTTGTTACATAAAAATATACCTCCTGATGTCTGTAAAATGATGATTAAATGAATGGACACATATCAGAGGCTCCAATTTGTAGTTTGCTGTTAGTTTTTTTTCTTGTAGCATGTATATCTTCATAATTATTTACCATGCCCATTGTAGCTAATCTGAATCATCTTAACCATTTCTTCATAGCAGGGTTTGAGGTATCGGCCGATACCATTAGGTATCTGCCGTATCGTATCGGTATCAACAGTTGACGATACCGAAACCAAGGGTTTAGTTTCAGTATCGGCCGATACTGAACGGTATCGGTCAGTTTCGGCCGATACCTGCCGAAACTGACCGATACCGACTGAAACTGACCGATACCGTTTAGTACCGGTCGAATACGGAGGAAGAAGAATGTATACTTAAATAAAAAATCTCTAAAACCCCAAAAAATTTCGTGAATCAATCGGTTGCATGAAAAGCTCGGTTAAAAGAGATGAGAAAACCCTAAAATTTCGACTTGAAAATGATGAAGAATTAGACGAAGAAGAGGCAGAACCAAGAAAAAATTGTTGAAAAAAGAAGAAAAGGGACAAAGGAAAGATGTTGAAAAAATTGAACTCACCTCATCGCGTCCCCGCCTTGCCGTACCTGCCTCCTGCCTCCTGCCTCGCCGAACCCGCCTCGACCATCTAGCGTGAGAGTGAGTGTGTGCAAAGAGAGAGAGAGAGAGGCCCGAGTCGCGTTTCAGGAGATGCTGCGTTCTTTAAAAAGGCAAACTTGTAAATAAGTGGTATGTGCGTAAAGTAAAACAGTCGATGCGCATATCAAGCGGATATTTTGTGGCAACCATGTAAATAAGTGATATGTGCACAAAGCAAAATGGTGGGTGCGCAAAAGCAACGCCCAACGATTTTTTTGGCAAACTTGTAAATAAGTGGTATGTGCGCAAGGTAAAACGGTGGGTGCGCAAGGCAGCTTTAGGATCTATTCATTTATCTAATATTTAGTATTTAAGTACCAAACTTAAGGTATTTAGTATTTGATATGATTACGAACTCAAATTTAGTTTATCTATTTAGTATTTAGTTTTTGATAGTATATGATTAATATTTTGGTTTGTTAAGTATTTAATAGTATTTGATAGGTTTAGATTTAAGAACCTCTGAAATCATCACTGTGTGTATATAGTATATAGTATATAGTATACACATATTTAAAGTATCTCCGAAACCGAAACCGATACCCGAAACGAAACTGCCGAAACTGCCGAAACTGCCGAAACTAGCGATACGGACGAAACCGAAACTTGATTCTAAAACAGCCAAAACATGCGATACCGATAACGAAACCTAAATTTTGGGAAGAACGATACCCAGACCGAAACCGAGACCTAAAACCTTGCTTCATAGGATAATGTAATATTATTTGCTTTGTGTTCACTATAATGTTTCCTTGCACATGCATTCACGCACCACTGCGCTGTTGGTAGTTGCGTGCCAATCTTTCTTGCACTTGATGCTGCTATTGTCATCTTGTTGTTTTATGTTTTTCTTGCTGTTATGCAGTTTCTTGTATATTCTTACTCATTTCATGGTTATATGCTGATGTTTGTTTTAACTTTTAATTGCAGAGTTTGGAAGCATATTATCAAGAAGCAGGAAGAGCAGGAAGAGATGGGAAACTATCAGATTGCAGTGAGCACATATGTCTACTTATATGTTCGTGTGCATGGGTATTACAGTTTTCAGGAATTTTCTTTTTCGTAATGCTCATGGTTTAATGGAGTCCTTCTTAGTTCAGAATCTTCACACAAACATCCAGGATGTCCAATAACATACGTTTCTAACTGTGATGTGTCTACAGACAGAATCACATGCTTCAGAAAATTCTCGCTTATGCATGGAATCTGTGCAAAATAAACAGTTGTTTCTATGTGATAACATCTGCTATCATTTGATGTGAGAGCTTCTAGAATCTCATGGCTTTCTTTCTGGTGCTAAACACTGTCTAATTGTCTATACGGATGTAAGGGTGTCTAATTGTCTATACGGATGTAAGGGTTGTGCTTGTATGTGTGCGCACACGCGTGCGTTGCGCGCTGGGGGGGGGGGGGGGGGGGGGGGGGCTCAATACAATATTGTTTTGTTAGGTCCCCTATGGTTAGTGGAATTAGATTAGATATTGGGTTTGGCTAGCGAGTACTTAGAATGTCTATTGATTTTCTGCATGTTGTTCCATCTGAGTCTGTAACTGGGGCAGTTTGATCACAATTAGCAAATCTCTGGACTGGATTCACCACACCATGACTCTGGGCTGTTCAACCAAAGTTCTGCCCTAACAAAAATATCATTTGATTTGGATTTTCCCATCGTAGCGAATTTTTGCAGTGAATTTGGATCGGGAATTGATGGTCAGTAAGGGGTGATGACAGCGGATGGTGACAGAAAGGGGGCATGTTGATGATGTCATGTTGATGATGTCGGAGGCAATGGTTGTAATGATAGAAAGGAAAGATGACGAGGGGAGAGAAACAAAAACAGAAGGGCAAACAGAGATGGAAGGCATCGGAAGTAGCACTGGGAAAGGGAAGCCTTACTGATCACTATAACAAGTGCATCCGGACAGGACGAGAGCATTATGCCACTCATCTTGGAAATGGAACCTGACCTAATTTTTCAACGGATTGATTCTTTAAACCTATGTCAACATCTAACTGTGCTAGGTTGGGCATGAGTCTTCTCGGGTTTAACCCGCCTGAGCTGCACGCCTAGTTGCATACATTGCAACACTTATTTATGAAATATGCTTACACAATGCACATAGGTCAGTGCGCATACACACACATGTGAACATTTATTTACATATATACATAAATATAAGTGCATACATATATGTATGTAAAGAAGATTATCATTTTCCCCATTAGTTTTGCTTTAGAGTTGGCAGACCTACTGTTTTTTCAGCAAATGTAATCTTCGCTCACGTTGAATATAAACATCTCTTGACTTTTGGTGGAAGTCAGCAAGGGAGAATAAGTAGATTCCTACTTAAGGAGTTGACATAAGCTTCCTAGTTCAACCTGCATATATATACGCAGACATATCCATATACATACAAGTGGTTACTCTTGTGCATGGTTAAGTTTCCAGAAACAACTTCATAACAGTGGATATGCGAATGAAAAGGAGCTGATTACCAATTTTAGATGCTGCCTATGCAATTCTGATTGGGTCTGCGTCCTCAAGGCTCTCAAACAGGAAATTTAGATGTTATTTAAACTCTATTGTTCCATAGGGATACATGGCATGCTAAATGGTTTCACGTGTTATCATTCTAATATGAAATTAAAAAAATAGACTTCAAATATTTTTGCAACTTTCACAGCTCATAATTTATCGTAAGAGAAGAAACAAATTGCAATCGTCTTGTGTATGCATGCAAGCATGTATGAATGAAGGGGAAGCTTTAATGCACCATAAACATGCTCACTTTTATGTGCATTGTAAACATGCCAAGTTCCTTTATTGCACTCTCTATCCGTCCTAAAATGTAGTTTAGATTTTAAATCTTATGGGATGGTTGCATTCACAATCTAAATACTTTAGTGTGCTTTATCCATTCTCTTGTACGCCATATTGGATAAGAGTTACCTTTTTAGCAGTCTATTCCTTCTTTCACCCTTGATTTAAAAGGGTGAATCTAAATTATTTAGCCTCCCTGTGCAGTTTTATATGCCAACTTATCAAGAATACCAACACTTCTTCCTAGTCAAAGAAGCGAAGAGCAAACAAAGAAAGCATATAAAATGTTATCCGACTGCTTTCGGTACATATTCTGAATCCTGCATAAGATGTTAGTTTCTCTCGTCAAAAAAGTGAACTTGTGCATTGTTTACAGGTATGGCATGAGCACTGCATCTTGCCGAGCTAAAACACTTGTGAAGTACTTTGGGGAGGAGTTTAGCTATGATATGTGTCAAATGTATGTCCACGTTTTCTGCTATTGTTTTCTTTAATTCACTTGTAGAGTACTAAATTTCTGTATTTTCTTTGTTTCATTTATTTAGTGTTTGAACTGATCATTTGACTTAGGTGTCTAATTTTTTGAGCAGAAGTATTAAGCAACAAGCTATGGCATTATTTCTTCATGGTGCTATTTATTTTGTTAAATGTAGGTCCCTATTGTCTGTGAGTGCATGCTGATTTTCTTTTTTTTTATTTTTCCTTGCACTGTTAGTCCAATTTAAGCTATTTAAATGAATGTTCTTTTTTATTTTTGAGGGATATTCTGTATGACACCTGGATCCACGTTTGAAAAGATTTACTTATATCGACGAATATTGATCATTTGAGGCTTCTGCAACATACAATTTTCTTGTCATCATTATTGTCGATGTCTTGTCATTAAATCTAATCATGCCAATCAACAATTTCCTGTATTCAGTGCAGACTTTTTACTTTTGTGTAAAAATGATACCCCGGTTATGATCACTCCCATCACCGTCCAAAAATACAATAAAACAATATTTAATTTAAACAATAAAAATAAAAGAAAGGAACGGAATAAAGCGCCACCACAAACACACAAGCACCCACCCGCCAACCTCTCCACTTCCCATCATACTTGCTCACATGCACACAACAAAAGCGTGCACTCAAACACTTTCACACCCAGGAACAAGTGGGAGGCAGATTTAGATGCATGATAACCCAAACCTGCCATTAACATGAAGCAATGAAGACGTTCACAAAAACATCCAAAACCAGCATCACATGTGAAGAAACAATGGAGTATATGAGTTAGTACATGCATGTGATCAACTTTTTTTAAGTAGGAAATAGAGGCAGATCTTAGATGCATAAAACCTATTTTAAAATGCATTGACCCTGAAAAATTACATCATTTACTCTATTAACGTGTGACAATGTGAAGACAAAGGATATGTCAGTTGCGTGAAACTAACAGAGAGAAAAACATGGATGCAGCTTTTGAATGTGTACTAACCTTTTTAAAATCGATTCCCCTAAAGAAAACTTACATAATCAACATTTTTTAGACTTTGACAGGAAAGACAAAGGTGCATGTGAGTGGGGAGGCAATTAGGCTTTTGAAAATGCCGTAATCATATAGAATCAAGTGGGCAGTGAATGCATTGATGTTTGCCATATTTGTCATCATCTTATAATAAAAGATTTCCTCTAGCATCACATATATTCCTTTTCTAATAGTTTTCTTATATTTGATGTAAGCAGATGTGATGTATGTGTTAATGGACCTCCAAAAATGCAAAATATGATGGAAGAAGCTACCGTTTTCATGCATGTTCTGAAAGCTCAGCATGTGAGTATTATTATAGCAACACTATATGTAGGATGATTTGATTTGTATTTCTTTCTTTGGTGTTGACCTAAATAGATCAGTAGTAGTATCTCTATTTTAAATTACATACTTTCAGTGAGCATTCTAACAAAATTGAGCTGCCAGCCAACCACATTTTGGCCTGCTGTATATATAGATATTTGAAGTCTTGGAATCGAATTATTGTCTCCATCAGTTTGAATATATATGTCCTCACCCCTAATTATATTGGTCATGAGTTAAAAAGGTCTTGTCTCTTATAATGCCATATGCTTTTTGGTGGCCTTGATGCAAGTTCTTAGTATCATTACTTTGAGCAAGTACTCCTAAAAGTTTGAGGCATGCATGTGTTATGAGCTTTCCTAGGAACTTGACTGTTTTTGAAAATAGGAACTTGACTGTTTTTGAAAAAAAATTCAACCAATGGAAATTCAGTTACAAAACACGAGGGGGGTGTAAATCTGACCTCATAATTTAATCATCTAAAGTGTTTGGATGACGCGATTTTCTAACATGGTATCACAGA
This sequence comes from Scilla litardierei, assembly GCA_030789695.1. Classification (NCBI taxonomy): domain Eukaryota; kingdom Viridiplantae; phylum Streptophyta; class Magnoliopsida; order Asparagales; family Asparagaceae; genus Scilla; species Scilla litardierei. Next base: position 6,693,109 of record CM061137.1, on the reverse strand, counting down.
TCATGAAGTTTCACGAGGTCCCGGACTTCAAACCCCATCATCGATGATTCAAAAGTATGTTTAACTTTCAAAGTGAGTCATGTTTATGTTGGCGACCTTCCCACATGGCTGAAGGGTCATGTGAGTAGGAGCATTAAGTTTCCTAAATGTACATTGTCATCCCACAAGCATCGCGTTACTTTTTTGGATTAGTGTCTTTCTAACATGTTTAATGCGATTTTTGAATATAAATGACAGTGATCCAACCTATGTTTTCTTCTTTTATATTTCATGTCTTGCCATCCTATGGCTTTTAAAGCTATTTAATGTTCTATTTCATTTTTAAACCGTGGTGTATTTCTTTTAGTGGAAATCATTTGGCTACATTTTACCGATTTGTGCTTGACTTGCGCATACGGCCTTTATTGCTCTTGATATTATTCCTTCATGTGGTTATATTTTCATGTGCTTAACAATCATGCTCTACTGCTATGATTAAAATTTCTTGATTTCTACCCTTGATCGCAAATTCTGGCTTAATTTCCACATTTTGATGTATCTTTAACCGGTGCGTTTTTGCAAAATTGCATATTCTAATAGTATTTCTATAACACATATCATTCCTGGGAAGATCTAGGAAACATCTTTATTGTACTCTGTAAATCATGTTAGGTTGACCCAGATCCAGTTAACTGCAGAATAGCATTTTATATATTATCTATATAAAAAGAGCAAGGTATAGGTCATGTTGTATCAATTTTTCCGTTTGTCAGTAACTAATGAAAATACCATTATCTACTGATGATTGTTTTTAAGACATCTCGGATGCCCGACTTTAAGTTTTTTTTGTGCCCACGTGCGCATGCGCATGTGTAAGTGTCGGTGACAATTAAGCATAACTGGCCGACGGGGTTGGTGGTAGGATTGCTTGAATGATACGCAGGTTACCCAAGTTCAAATCCTGGTAGCAACACGAAAATGCTTCCCTGTTGATGTGGGTTTGAATCCCTTATTCTCTTTTCCTTTTTACTTTTCTTAATTTTCAATTTTTATTTCCTTTTAACTTTCTTACGTTTCCATTTTTATTTATTTCTTTTTTTCCTTTTCCTTTGTTTGTTTCTTTTTTCCTTTTTGTTTCTTTGGTTTCTTTCGCTTGCCTTTTTGTTTTTGTTTTTGATGTTTTGGTTGTTCTTGTGATCAAAGTGGACCTTAATAATGTTCTCTTCTCTTCTTTCTTTCCTTTATTTTTTTCTTCTACCGAAGCCTATTCTTAATTTTTTCTTATTAACAAATCATCTAAACTTATCACTATCAACTCTTACTAAATTAGGATAAAATAATTTTAAAGTATTCCATCGAAAATGCACTTCAAATAAGAATTTAGGGTTTTTTAGAATTCGGTCCTCCAAAAAATGGGTTATTCAAAAAGAGTCTCCCAAATCATAGCATTTGCGTTTTAGTCCCCCAAATCATTTAACTCACTCGAAAAGAGTCCCTTTTGGGGACTTACTTGCAATATTATTTTTTAGAAATCGGTCCCCTAAAAGGACTCTTTTCGAGTGATTTATATGATTTGGGGGACTAAATCGAAAATGCAATGATTTGTGGGACTCTTTTCGAGTAACCCATTTTTTGAGGGACCGAATTCTTAAAACCCCAAGAATTTAATTTATAAGAATGTCTTACTTGATTATAATAGATTAATAAATTGTGAATTACCAATTTATTTGAAAATTTGAATTTCTGTTAAACAAGAATCTAACATTATTAAGAATATTCTACTCGATTAGAATTAAGTATTTATGAATGCGTATTTGATTAGAAGCCAAATTAAGTTAAAATTCAATTATAATATAAAAAATCTTTTGAATTACTTTACTTAAAAATCGCCAGATTGATTAATTAACTAAAATATGTTAATGATTGGGAAGCTCATCTTATTTCACTGAAATTCCTTTTTTGATTATGAAAAACTAATTTAATTAGGGTTAGTTAACTTTAATAATCAATGATGATAATGCTATTATAATCAGTTATCGATTATTATAGTTAACCAATCCTTTGATTATAATTGCGTTATTATCATCGATTATTAGGCCCACTAATTGAGTAGCATACCTGGTGGGTAGACTATATGATAGATTGAAATTTCAAAATGGAGTTTGATCTCTATCAAACCGAATGTAAATGCTATCTTTGTTATTTGTTTAAATTGCTCTAAAGACTAGTAGACTTGTATTATTTGACTTCTTAAAGAGGAATAAGTTTTGATCTAGCATTTGTTCTACTCATGATTTACGTAAATATATGATCATGCTATGAACAGTGAATTGCAAATTTTTTGTCTTTGTTATTTACCGAAGGTGTAACATTTCAGGCAAATCAAGGTTTTGGGCATGTATCTCACGATGGTGCAATATATAGCATACAGAGGCGCTTGGATAGGCCCAATTTCAAGATGGTAGTCAGTAGAATAAGGGAGCAGGTTAGTCTCGGATGTGCACTATATGGCATCATTTAACTTTATCTGCATGGAAGTGGTTAATTTTATGGGATGTTAAGCATTTTCTTGACATGCATCAAATACAATTTGGTATACAAAATTTATCCCTGCGGCTTGTATGTATGATCACTATGTGCTGTTGGGATTTCTTCTCAAAGGTCTTCCTTTCTGATCATCATCATCATCAACATGCCTGACTGTCTTTGGATGGACAGCTAATAAAAGGATTGATTGGGATAATAAGCTTCAAAAGGCCTTGATGTTCTCTGCCAGAATGAAAGTCTTTGCTAATTTCTAGGAAATGAGGCATCAGACTTTTCAGATATATGATATAGATGTTGTGAAAACCATAGATTGCCAGAAACTATGGTCCTAGACTATTCTTGAAAAATAAAAAATTTCAAATTTTTTGTGATAGATGATACTGGAGCAGCAACAATTTGCAAGGCTCCTTAGGCATTGTTTTTGTGAATAGTAATTGCTGAACAAGACCAATTGCCCAGTTCATGTGGAACATAATTGTTAGTTGATTTTTTTACTGGGTGATGCTTCATGTTGTATTTAGGAAAGATTTAGAGTGTTCTAGATGGTTTTTTGTTTTAAGGAAAAGGTATAGCTTCTTTATTAGTTAGGAGGCATATACCGTATGGAATAACCTCTTTTCAATAATCATTCGGTTTTATTCTCTGATTTTAAAGAAATGTGAACTTGTTTTTTTTGCTATTTTTCAACTTTTAGAAATTCCTTAGATCAACCTTTCCATTGTCCTTCTGCATCAGTTTACATCTGTGAATCACAATTCCATTTAAGGACCATAACGGTTTTTGCAGCCTAATAGTCTATGCAATCTCAAACTCACCAAATCAAATAAAAGCCAGACTATTGGTCCTAAAGTTTTTTTTTCCAATGCAGTCATAACAAGTAAATATTTAATGTACTGGGCTATTGGCCTCTTGAAGGATCTCTATACAAACAGGCAAAAAACCATGATGCATGGCATCGTATCTATGTGAATAAGGATCACCGGTGGGAAGAGTTGGTCGCTTAGTCCATTGTAATTAATTTTTACGTATATCAAGTCCGTCTTGTTATCTGGGATCTTTGCAGAAGTTCGACTCATGTTGTAACGAGTCTTGTCAGGTTGTCCCTATCTTGGTCAGGTCTGCTTGGCATGTACTTAATTATCTGAGTTAGCTGTCCTGCGGCTAGTTCGAGGCTTATGGGCTGAGTTGGTCTACATGTTCTGTTTTTCTTATCAGCTCTGAGTGAGAACAGTCGTCTATTTTGTTTCTAACAAGGTGTGAAATATAGGTACCAATACCTGTATCGGTTAATGAATATGTGATTTATGGTATTGTTATCGAGATTTTCGTCAGCAATATTACAGGTTTCTGATGAAGGCAGTGGATTGATGGTACCGCCTACTTAATTTTTTGAAAATGTTTTTTAATTTATTGCGATTAATTAAGATAATAAGCAACATTTTGACTTTTTGGAATAATTGGACATGTTTATTCTAATTAAATATTGTATTATTCATATTTAATTAATTGAAATCTTTTTAGAAGTTAGACAAAGTTGCCCATTAGGCTTGTTTTCCGTCCACACCCATCAACAACCCAGCTCATTAAGCTTATTGTTCACTACAAATGTGTGGCATGTAATTCTCATTTAAGAGTAGTAATTTCAGCACTGAACCCCATCCATTTTCCACCATAGCCGAGTTCATGGTAAAGGATGGAACTGGAGAACCTAAGCACAAGATCAGGCTCCAACATTTATTCAAAAAACATAATTTAGATCAGATTTTAGGGATTGCTTCACAATTACCTTAATTCCTGTTAGTGAAATAGTATAGTTATCTCAAAACAACATTAGATGATTTGAAGGGCTAGGTGCCACCTCCTGTCAGAGGTGGTCGGAGTTTTCCACTTCAACCTCACGATCAAATTCGCTTCTTCAACCTCACGATCGACCTAGGTTTCCCATTCCAACATTGCCACTGGACCATGCTCTAAAGCATGTCGCCATCAAAGTTCCTACTCAGATTCCACTCCAATTCTGAGAGTGCACGGCCATCGCTTCCCTCAGATAATTTGGGTTGTTCTCTACCTAAAAAAACTTTATATTTGGGAGTCTATCCATCAAATTCTTCTCCCTCAAAAAAAATTTCTTGTTTGGTTTCCCAAATTTGATTTTCATACCCATAATATGGGCATCATGGTTTCAAGTGGTTACTAGGTTACTGGATTCACCACGCCTGTGCCGGGTGGTTTTGGCTGATATTGTACTGCAATAACCGAAAACTATAAAAGAAAATCGTCTATTTCATGCTTAATTGTGTGATCCAATAAATTAGACTGTTTTTTCTAGAGCGGTTGAACTCCATGGAATAGCCAATATTAGTATCTCCTTTTTTCTAGGCTTGCTTTCTAATATTATACTTATCAAGGTTTTAATATCAGATATTGAAATCGTATTGGATGTCATATCAAATATTGGATATTGGGGCTATATCAAGCTATATCAGGTATGCATGGTAATATAAGGGTGCACATATCAAATGTTTTATACACACACACACATACACACACACACACACACACCTATATACGCACATATATATACACACAAATATATATATGATGAATATGGACCTGAGCTGACAGCGCATGAAATTTTTCCCGTGCTATCAGCGATTTGGGTGCATAAAATATTTTTTTAATTGTTTTTGCAGTGTGTTCTACAACTTGTTAACTACATCCCTACCAATTTTCAAGCCAATCCAACACTGTTTGAGCCTCCGTTCATGCGTTTCAAAAAAGCCGCTCCCGAAAACCGAACTGTCAGCGCAACATTTTTGAAACGCATGAACAGAGGCTCAAACGGTGTTAGATTGGCTTGAAAATTGGCGGGGATGTAGTTAACAAGTTGTAGAACACAATGCAAAAAATTTTAAAAAACTATTTTAAGCCCACAAATCGCTGACAGCGCAGGAAAAATTTTCTGCGCTGTCAGCTCGTGCCCATATTCATATATATATATATATATATATATACACGTATACATATATATATACACACATATATAGTTATAATGATATATGGGTGCGGCAATGTCTAGCACGGTCACCGGATCCCATCCTAAGAACAGTAATAGGATGTGTGACCTCTTGGGAAGTCCTCGTTTCGCACTCATACCAGTCGCTTGCGGCTAACTTACCTTTCAAAAAATTATATATAGTGATATTCTGGTGCGAAAACGTTTAGAAATTTTTTTAAAATTTTTTTATGTTTAATCCATACAATTATATAATCAGGAAGAATAATGGGTGAACACTATGGGATTTAAGCACCGATCAACACGTTACAAAATTTCACAGTTTCAGAACAAAAGAACTTTTTGTAATGCCTTGATCGAAGGCCAAATCACATTATTTTTCAACCATTATTTTTTGAGGGGTGTATACCATAAAATGAAGGTGGGAAAAAATTTCAAAAAAGAAGTTTTCGCATGGAAAATTCAGTGCGAAATGTTCTCATTTGAAGATTTACCTATATAGAGTGTATTCTGGTGCGAAAACTGGGGTTTTTGCACCGTGTGAAAACATTTTTAAAAATTTTTTGCAAATTTTCTTTTGATGTTTAATCCATACACTTATATACCCTAGAGAAAATTCCATGCAAAATGTTCTCATTTAAAGATTTACACACACAGACACATAAAATTAAAGAGTAGATATCTCGTATTAGATGTGAATATATCATCAAAATACCATGAATATGGCCAAATAGCATTAAGATGAACATATGTTGTACAAAGTGATAAATCAGAATGCCAGAGCATAAAAATTTCACAAACCGTTAGAAAACATTATATGATCTTAAAATCTCATTCAACAACTTTTAAAACAGTATACATCATGAGCATCACGAATCATTACAAATTGTTATAGAATTTTAAATCTCATTCAAAAATATGCAAAATTGCATGAGCAGTGACAAGCATCGCAAATCACTGAAATCCATACAATGGTGAGAAGTAGAATTAGAAGAAGCATCAGCAAGGATGATGTAGCAAACAAAATCAAAGCTAGGGTATTAATAATAGCATAAGTGAGTCAATTCCAGCAGAACGAATCAAATTAGTATTTTAAGACATCAAGTTTTCCATGTATACTATGTAATAATTATAGAATTTTTTTAAAGAATGCAAAAAACTTGTTACGACTCATGTCGATTTTCTTTACATCAATAACCATTGTCAATCTATTATGTAGTCGCCATAAAGCTTCTCCCCCATTATTTATCTCCTCTTAATTTTATCATGTCATAAATTAAGACATAATAGCTTAAGTAACTTGAGAAGAGATACTTAGAAATAAAGTATAAAAGTTAAAATTACACCAGTGTTTTTATAAGTAAAAATACAACAAATAACAAAATAGGCCATGTTAGCCAATATGAGTTCAAAAAATATACAATTTGCCATGTCGTGTTGGTCATATCGAATCGTTTAAGGCCTAAAAACAATATATCGGAGGATATGTTGGCTATATCGGGGGATATCTAATACAATGATACTTATCTTCGTCATATTTTCTTCTTTAATGTGTTTCAAAAGTTTTTCAGTTGTGTACTAAGTTCCTTCGTTTTCTTCTCAGATCTGAGTCTCTGACTTTGTTTCTTCAACTTCCTTCTCCATTGTACCTTCTCCATGGTTTCCCTTCAATGTTAACCACAGAGTTCCACTTCCGTGACTGATTAGTAAAGCTATGTCAAATAGGAGTACTGCAACACAACATCGTAGGCAACCTCTCAAGCAGTCATCCTTTCTGTGCAACTTTTGTGTGCATTAGCTACAATATTAAGCAGATTACATGATGAAAAATCCTGATTACACAGTTACATTCTTGCAGAATGCATTGTAATAAAGAAAGCTTGTTTTTACTATTCAGTAATGTTTTGCATGGTGGTGATCCATCAAATGGTTGAATGATTATTTTTATTTTGATTTTTGATTTTTTACCTTTTATAACAATCAATGGAGACAAGGATGGGATAAATATGACGTGAGGACATGTTTTCTCCTTTGTGTCCGACAAATGAACTTTGTGTCTGTTGCATAATTTTTTCCCCCACATTTTATGTGATAGAAGATCTCTGAACTTTCCATCTTATTATTCAATTTCTGGTTGAAATAATGTTCTATTTGCCTTGTAACAGTTTCAGAAATTCTCGGCAAGTGATCTGCTATGGTGGCGTGGTCTTGCACGCATCTTAGAAGACAAGGGTTTTGTTAGAGAAGGAACTGAATTGGTATGCACTGAAAACGTTTATGTTGATGCACACACGAGATTTATGAGTCTGTCCCATCTTTTTCTTTTAGATGAAAGACTTTTCTACCTTGCTTAACCAAGTGAATGCCGTCTTAGTTTAATTGCTGTTAGTTTTCAATCAGCCATATGTCTGTTGCTTGATATCTGGACACTGTCATTAACCTAGATTGTTGTATTAGTTCTTCATGATGCATATACTTGTAATAATGAATGTATTTCGAAATGAATGACCATAAATTGTGATTGTAAAGGAATGTGAATGCTTAGGATGTCTTATATTATAAAATTCTCTCATGGTGGCTGACGACAAGATTTTGTGTTAGTGAAACTATTTAGTATTAAAAAGACTGATTATGTTTCATCAAAACGACAAGATAACTGTTATGCATACCCTTATTGGGTCGATAATTGTGGAGAAGTTGGCTTGATTCGGCGCAGGAGAAGCAGTCGTATTGCGGACGAGTCATCTTGTGCAGAGATAACTCCGTCGTGTTCAGATTCGACCTATCTGACTCTGCATAAGTTAGATATGAGGATGCTGTGTATTTGGCTTCTATGGTCGTTCGGTCGTCAGTTGAAGTCTGAGGGTCGATCATTCAGCATTGGGTCGTTCAGTCGTAATGCGGTTAGAGTCCGTGTTCGGTCGAACAGTCGTATGGAGGCTCGATGGTCGAAGGCTCGTATGCATGGCTCGGCACTTCGGTCAATCGATACATAAAGAAGGTTGATCGACCGAAGGGAGCCCACTGGGATGCGGCGGAGGCCCACTAGGCTGCGACAGCATTAATTGCATAGAGCAGTGATTGGATAGGATGCCGTAATTGTCGGGATTCGTATCCTTGGGAATTCCTAGCCAACGATGACACCTTTTGTAACCTATGGTTATAAATAGGGTTTTAGGTTAGGGTTTCATGTGTAACATATTAAGAGAATCAGAGCCGCCATTTGTGAGAGCGAACTTTGAGATAGATTGTATCATGAGCCTTTGTAGAGATCATTGTGTGTTTCTTCTTCATTGGACGAAGGAAGAAGATTTGTATTTGTTCTCTCCTTTCGTAATAAAGTTCACAGGTGTCCACCCTTGACCGGACCACAGCCTAAAAGCAATCTTGTTTGTGCTCTGTTTGTGTTGTCGATCTTTGTCCTCAATCCCCGACGATCCTTAGCATTCCGCTGCATTGGTGCCTCGTCCTTCTACATCTATACAGTTGGAGCAAGGTGGTTCCGGGCACAACAAATTGGTATCAGAACTATACGATATTGGAGATCAACATAGAAGGCGAAGATGAGTAGCGGTGGTAATGATGATTCCTCAAAGGCGTCGACTTCTGGGTATTATTCATCTTCTCGGGCTATTGTGTCTAACACTAAGTTTGAAATTGAGAAGTTTGATGGAAAGATCAACTTCAATATGTGGAGATGCAAAGTCATGTATACCTTGAACCAACTTGGTCAAGATATCGCATTGGATGAGAAGCCGACGTGTATGTCCGATCAGGAGTGGAGAACTCTAAATCGGAGTGCATGTGGTACTATCTGCCTGTATTTGTCGAAGGAAAAGAAATACACATACATTGAGTAGACAAGTGTAAGCAAGTTCTGAAAGGAGCTTGACGACAAGTACATGAAGCAGAACATCCAGAATCGGCTACACTTAAAGAAGAAGCTTTTCGGGTTGAATTTAGCCGATGGTGTTTCTATGGAAGAACACATCAACTACTACAACAAACTTCTCACCGACGATCTGAGGAACGTAAATGTGAAGGTTGATGATGAAGACAAAGCGATGATTCTCCTCAACTTTCTACCCATCGAGTATGAGTACTTGTTGTCGGTTCTTACCTATGGTAAGGAATCGATCACATTCGAAGGGGTGTCCAGCGCTCTGACGAGCAAAGAGTTCAGGAAGAACGATGTGGACACTAGTAGCCGAGCTTCGAGCGACGCTCTTACGGTTGTAAGGGGTCGTAGTGTTGAGAAGGGTGGAGATAGAAGGTAGTATTGCAGATCTAAGTCCAGAGACAAGACAATGGGCCCTCAACGCAAGGTGGCAAAGGACCAATGTGCTTTCTATAGAGAAAGAAGACATTGGGTCAGAGACTGTCCGAAGGCGAAGAAGAAGCACGACACAACTGCCAACGTCATTAAGGGCTTTGAGGTCGAGAAGTATGTATTGGTCGGGGCTTCTGAGGACATGACGTCAAATGGTTGGTGCTCGTTCCATATGATGCCACATCGAAAGTACTTTACGACTTTCAGGGAAGGTGGTAACTGTACAGTCTTGTTGGACGATGACCGAGCTTGTAGCACGGCAGGCGTCGGGACAGTACGGGTGAGGATGTACAACGGTGTTACACGAGACATCGGGGAGGTACGCTTTGTTCCTGACCTAATGCGTATTATCATATCGCTCGGTTCACTGAGGCCAAGGGTTGTCGAGTGACCATGGAGAATGGAGCTCTGAGGGTGACCAGAGGAGCAATGATCGTAATGAAGGGGAAGCACCAAACAACCTCAATTATTTGGATGGTTCAGTCGTAGCTGGCACAACGGCTCTGACTCATGAGGCTGAGAAGGACGACTTTTTTATGGCATATGAGACTCGGTCATGTGGGGGGAGAAAGCGTTGCAGAAGCTTATCGTCAGAGATCGTCTAAAAGGAGGCAAGATCGGAAAGATTGAGTTCTGCGAGCACTGTATGTTTAGGAAACAGACACATGCTTCATTTGGGACGGCCATCCATAGTACGAAGGGAGTGCTCGACTATGTACATACCGACGTATGTGGCCCGAGTCGAACAGCCTCTTTGGGAGTGAAACACTACATCGTGTTATTCATCGACGACTACTCACGCATGGTATGTGTGTTTCCGCTGAAGTCGAAGAACCAAGTTCTTAGCACTTTCATCGAGTGGAAGAAGCTGGTCGAGACTCAGACTGGTCGGATAGTCAGGCGTCTTCGAAGTGATAACGGTGGTGAGTATAGGTCCGATCTCTTCGAAAAGTTCTGCAGATCAGAAGGGATACAGATACACTACACCGTTGCTGGTATGCCGCAGCAGAATGGGGTAGCAGAGAGGGTGAATCGAACTTTGCTGGAAAAAGTTCGATGCATGTTGTCCACAACTGACCTATCGAAGGAGTTTTGGGCAGAGGCCATGGCGCACGTGACCTACTTGGTCAATCGGCTACTATCTGTTGCATTGGTAGGTAAACCTCTATTAGAGATATGCTCGGAAAAGCCAGTTTTCGACTATGGATCACTTCGAGTTTGGGAGGTGTCCGAGTTATTATACCGTTAAGGAAGACAAACTGGATACTCGATCCAAGAAAGCCATCTTCTTGGGCTTCAGCAATGGAGTCAAGGGATATCGACTGTGGTGTCTAACACAGAGGAATGTGATTCAGAGCAGAGACGTAACGTTTGATGAGTCAGCGTTGCTAAATAAAGCATGAGCCAAAGGTGGAGGTCGAACAGACACAATTGAAGCAGGTCTACGACAACGTGTCTGAGGCTCTACAATGGTCGATCGACGGCTCAAATCGACCCACACCAGAAGTAGTAGAAGACGGGCTCCAGGCCGTCGGTGTAGTTGGTGGTTCAAGCTCAGTTGGTGGAGATAGCTCGTCTCCAAGCATCGTTCAGTCAAGGGATTATATCGCAGTGTCGAGGCCGAAGCGTGAGATAAGAAAACCCGCAAGATACTCAGAGTTGGTCTCGTTCGCCTTTCTCGCTGTATGTATCAATATTCCCACTTCGTTTAGTGAGATGGAGCAATCCGAAGACCTGAAGCGGTGGAGAAGTGCGATGGACGAAGAGATGGAATCATTGGCTAAGAACGACACATGGGATCACGTGGAGCTTCCTAAGGCAAGAAGGCAATTGGGTGTAAGTGGGTCTACACCAAGAAGGATGGGGTCAAATCAGGAGATGTTCGTTACAAAGCTCGCCTCGTAGCAAAGGGTTTCGCAAAGAGGCAAGGCATCGATTACAATGAGGTCTTCTCTCATGTGGTGAAGTATTGCTCGATTCGGATCCTGTTGGTTGCCTAGTTTGACCTTGAACTGGTACAGCTGGATGTCAAGACGACGTTCTTGTATGGAGAACTCGAAGAGGAGATCTATATGGCTCAGTCCGATGGCTATGGGAGTGGTGACGGTCATGCATGTCGATTGAAGAAGTCACGCTACGGGTTGAAGAAATCACCACGGCAGTGGTATACGCGTTTTGAACGCTTTATGATGGATGATCAAGGGTATGTTTGCAGTCCCTATGATTATTGCGTGTTCTATCGGAAGTTGGTTGACAGGTCCTTCGTCTATCTTCTGCTTTATGTCAATGACATGCTCATTGATTCATTGAATAAAGAGGATATTTAGAGATTGAAGTATCATCTGAATTTTGCATTTGAGATGAACGATCTGGATGAGGCACGGAGGATTCTTGGGATGGAAATCACAAGAGATCGAAGTGGATGTACAGTTCATCTTTCACAGAGTTGCTATTTGAAATCTGTCGTATAGAGATTTGGCTGTGAGAAGATGAAGTCTGTAGTTACTCCGCTAGCACCTCACTTCAAACTCAGTGTCGAGCAGTGTCTGAAGAACGAAGAAGAGAGGAAGCTCATGATGAGTGTACTGTATGCCAATGCGATAGGGGGCTTGATGTACGCGATGGTATATACTCGACCTGATCTATCATATGCAGTCAGCATTGTGAGTAGATACATGCACAACCTATGGAGAGAGTATTGGCGAGCAGTGCAATGGGTCTTACGATACATTAATGGCACAATCGACGTCGGACTGACATAAAGCCAAAGTGTTCATGGTCCGCACACTGTCGGGTATGTCGATTTTGACTATGCATGTGACTTGGATGGGAGGCGATCGATGACATACTACGTCTTCACCCTATCTGGCGCTCTAATATGTTGGCGGAGTATCCTTCATTCTACGGTGGTCTTGTCTACTACAGAGGCAGAGTATATGTCATTGCCTGAAGCGGTGAAGGAGACGATATGGCTGATGGGCTTGATGGATGATCTCGGAGTCTACTAAGAACGATACGATGTCCATTGTGATAGCCAGAGTGTAGTGCATTTGGCTAAGAATCAGGTCTTTCATGCTCGTACGAAGCATATTGATGTGAGATTCCACTTTGTCAGAGACTATATGGGAGAAGAAGAAAACGACATCAACTTGCTGAAGATCGGAACAGAAGACAACCTGGTAAACATGCCGACGAAGGTTGTATCGGGGGTCAAGTTCAAGCATTGTTTGGACTTGTTCAATGTGGTTCCTCAAAGAAGTTGACGTCGACCCCATGAGGGGCATTGGACTCGATGGAGCCAGTTCAGGCTCGATGGAACCAGTTGTAGCCCTTATGGGCATTATGACTCGAAAGAGTCAAGCCAGTCCCAGGAGGGGACAGTCGTAGCTCGGCAGAACAGTTGGTCATTCACGTCATTTGGCTTTTCGGAGCAAAATAAGGAGAAAACACCATTCGATGCTCGACCAAGGTCAGTGAGGGCCGTCCGTTGGACGGAAGCTCGAATCTCGCCAAGGTGGAGATTTGTGGAGAAGTTGGCTTGATTTGGCGCAAGAGAAGCAGCCGTATTGCGGACGAGTCATCTTGTGCAGAGATAACTCGGCCATGTTCAGATTCGACCTATCTGACTCTGCACAAGTCAGATACGAGAATGCTGGGTATTTGGCTTCTACAACGCAGTTGGTCGTTCGGTCGTCAGTTCGAGTCTGAGGGTCGATCGTTCAGCATTGGGTCGTTCGGTCGTAATGCAGTTAGAGTCTGTGTTCGGTCGAACGGTCGTATGGGGGCTCAATGGTCGAAGGCTCGTATGCATGGCTCGGCACTTCGGTCGATCGATACATAAGGAAGGTCGATCGGTCGAATGGAGCCAATTGGGATGCGGCCCACTAGGATGCGGCGGAGGCCCACTAGGCTATGACAACATTAATTGCGTAGAATAGTGATTGGATATGAATCGTATGATGCTGTAATTGTCGGGATTCATATCCTTAGGAATTCCTAGCCAATGATGACACCTATTATAACATATGGTTAAAAATAGGGGGTCTTAGGTTAGGGTTTCGTGTGGAACATATTAAGAGAATCAGAGCCGCCATTTGTGAGAGCCAACTTTGAGAGAGATTGTATCGTGAGCCTTTGGAGAGATCATTGTATGCTTCTTCGTTGGACGAAGGAAGAAGATTTGTATTTACTCTCTTCTTTCGTAATAAAGTTCACAGGTGTTCCCCCTTGGCCAGACCACGGCCTAAAAGCAATCTTATTTGTGCTCTGTCGGTGTTGATGATCTTTATCCTCGATCCCCGACGATCTGTTGCATTCCGCTGTGTTGGTGCCACGTCCTTTTACATCTATACGGTGGGAGCAAGGTGGTTTCGGGCACAACAATAATAACATCAGAACTCTGAAAAAGATGGTTTTTAAATAGCCCTTCCTGCCCATGCAACTGATGCGATCCAGATCAGGATTTAGGATAAAAACATGATTTTTAGTGGGTTTTGGGTTAAAAGACGGGATTTTAGAGTAAAGGTATGATTTTTTAGGGCTAGAGAAGAAATTTGGGGAAGAAAAGAGGTATTTTTATTGATAAAAATAAAGGGATTGATGCGGACTAGGGTTTGTACGGTGAAATTTGTGGAAATATATTGATAGAATTTGGGGAAAACAAGATAACTAGTCAATTTTGGGAGAGTTGGCCCCTATCCTAGCTTTTGCTAAAGGAAAAGCCTAAAGCTCTGTTCTAGATCTCCCCGGAGAATTTTAGGAAAACGTCAAATGACGGCTACAATATTTGATACCCTAACTCTAGCCCACGCCCTCACTTATATAATGTTTAGGCGTGGTGCGTACAACAAAAATAGCAAAACTAATTGTGCATAAAGAAATTCCCCCCAACAGTTGGTGCGCATAGAAAATTACTCCTTCGACCTCTTATGCCTCCTCTAATATGTGATGACCGTATCACTACTGCCCACAGGAGTTTCACCTTGTCCTCAAGGTGGAAATCAGGAAACTGCTGAAATATCTTGTCATAAGGCTCCCAAGTCGCCTCACACTCTGGTAGTCTCGACCAACGGATCCTTCGCCCCAGTAGTTCCTGACCATACGCCCTGTAACCTCCTCGGGCTCCAATAAGACCTCCATGTCGTCGGTCAGGGTCGATGGTAGTATAGCTGACGTTGCATGATCACCAATCGCTGGGCGTAACTGTGAGACGTGGAAAACTGGATGGATGCGAGTAGATGGGGGTAACCTCAGTCGGTAGGCCACCTTGCCGATCCTGGCCTCAATCTCGTAATGCCATAGTACCTCGCTGCTAGGTTCTCGTTGTTTCGCTGAGCCATCGAATGCTGTCTGTAAGGTCGGAGCTTCAGATACACACGCTCTCCTACAACAAACTCCACATCCATGTGATGCGCATCTGCCTTCCCTTCCATGATCTGCTGGGCTAGTGACAAGTGGCGCTTCAACTCTTTCAAGACCTGATCACGCTCCTCCAGCTGCTGCTCTAATCCTGATACTGAGGTAGCTCCTCTACTGTAATGGACTAAGTGGGGTGGATCTCGGCCATTAACAATCTGAAATAGCATCATCTTCGCTGCCGAATGGTACGAGGTGTTGTACCAGTACTCTGCCCACATCAGCCACTCGTCCCACTTTTTAGACGCCTCTGAAGCAAAACATCGAAGGTATGTCTTCACACTCCGATTTACCACCTCGGTCTGCCCGTCCGTCTGCGGATGGTAAGCGGTACTCCGTCGAAATGTTGTTTCCTGCATCCGGAACATCTCCCTCCAGAAGGTGCTCAAAACACCTTATCCCTGTCCGACACGATGAAGCGAGGATATCCATGTAATCGTACCACCTCCCTCAAGAAGACGGCTGCCACTGATGCTGCTGTAAATGGATGGCGAAGTGGAATAAAGTGGTTGTATTTGCTGAGGCGATCAACCACGACAAATATAGTCGTATAGCCCTCTAATCGTGGTAACCTGTTAAAGACTCATCTCATACTAGGTCTCCAATACTAGCCCATTTGTTAGAAACACATCACATACTAGGCTTCTAACAATAGCCATGCTAAGGGCACATCCTATACTAGGCCCATAACACTTGGCTCACACCCCATTTGTTAAGTATTATTGAGCATACAAGCCAAAACCAATTGGTATTAGGTGGAGAGGCCCTCTAATACTTAAACTATTTCTTTTTTCTTTTGCACTTCCGTTGTGGGACTATTTTTAGGATCCTAACATACCACCGCGCTTCCGATAACGTCGTCCACGGCGGCCCACTCTAGGGTGCCCACTCTAAGTGGCCCACTCTGGCCTCATCCAAGTCGTCCTCTCTTAGGTCGCTCCTTTCCCAGGTTCATTCCGCTTTCGACAACCACCGCCACGACGGCCCACTCTGGGGTGCCCACTCTAAGTGGCCCACTCTGGCCTGACCCAGGTCTCCCCCTCTTAGGTCGCTCCTTCCCCATGTCGCCCCCTCTTAGGTCGCTCCTTCCCCATGTCGCCCCTTTCGCAACGTGAGTCGTAGCATGGGGCTAGCTCTGATACCAGTTGTTAGAGACCCATCTCATACTAGGTCTCCAACACTAGCTCATTTGTTAGAAACCCATCACATACTAGGCCTCTAACTATAGCCATGCTAAGGGCACATCTCATACTAGGCCCATAACACTTGGCTCACACCCCCATTTGTTAAGTATTATTGAGCATCCAACCCAAAACCAATTGGTATTAGGTGGAGAGGTCATCTAATACTTAAACTATTTCTTTTTCGTTTGCACTTCCGATATGGGACTATTTTTGGGATCGTAATGTATCACCACCATTTGTTAGAGACACATCTCATACTAGGTCTCCAACACTATTCCATTTGGTAGAAACACATCCCATAATATGCTTCTAACAATAACCATACTAAGAGCTCATCACATACTAGGCCCATAACACTTGGCTCACACCTTATTTGTTAAGTATTATTGAGCATCCAACCCAAAACCAATTGGTATTAGGTGGAGAGGCCCTCTAATACTTAAACTATTTCTTTTTCTTTTGCACTTCCGATGTGAGACTATTTTTGGGATCCTAACATAACCCCTCCATAAAGTCCATCGAAATGTCCTCCCACACCCTCTCCGGTAACTCCAAGGGCTGTAAGAGACCTGCAGGTGGTGTCGTCTGATACTTGTGATGCTGGAATACGTCACACTCTGACACTAACTGTGCAACATCCTTCCTCATGCCCGGCCAATAGAGCTCCCGAGCCATCCGCTGGTACGTCTGATACCCCCCTGAGTGACCTCCCACTGCACTGTTGTAGAACTCCTGGAAAAGAATGGGAATGTTTGCAGACGTATGGGGAATCCCCAACCTCCTCCTGAACAGAAGTGTCCTCCCCTCCAACGAGTAACCCGGGAAGTCTCCTGATCCCCGAGTAATGGCCTTTCTAATCTGTCACAGCCCCTCGTCCGCCTCGATCTCCGCTAGCAATGGTTCGCTCCCCAGCATCACCGGAATAGATAGGGCTACCACCTACATCCCCTCATCTCGTCATGAAAGTGCATCCTCCGCCTTTTTGTCCGTGCCGGGCTTGTAGTGAATCTCGAACTTGTATCCGCTCAGCTTGGACAACCACCTCTGGTACTCCTCGGCCACCATGCACTGCTTCAGGAGGTACTTCAGACTCCTCTGGTCTGTTCGTACCACAAACTCTCTCCCCAAAAGGTACGGCCGCCACTTCTGTATTGGCAGCACTATAGCCATCAACTCTCTCTCATAGACGGACTTCAGCATGGCCTTGGCTGACAATACCTGGCTGAAGTAGGCGATTGGCCTCTGCTCCTGCATCAGCACGGCCCCAAACCAAAACCCGATGCATCAGACTCCACCACGAACTACTTCCAGAAATCCGGGAGTGCTAATACCGGTACTGTCGTCATAGCCTGCTTGAGGGCTCGGAATGCCCTCGTAGTCTCCTCTCCCCAGCGGAAATTGTCCTTCTTCAGCTGTTCGGTAATGGAACACACCAAGATGTCGTACCCCTTCACGAACCTCCTGTAATAGCCTGTGAGCCCAAGGAATCCGCGTAAAGCTCATAATGTCTTCGGCTGCGGCCAATCTAACATAGCAGCAATCTTCGACCAATCGGTCGTCACTCCCTCTGCCGAGACGATATGCCCCAGGTACTCCACATGCGCATGTCCGAACAGGCATTTCTTCCTGTTGGCTTGTAGCTGGTGGTCTTCTAACTCTTGCAAGACTATATCCAAATGGGCCAAGTGATCCTGCAGGGAGGCACTGTAGACTAGAATATCGTCGAAGAAGACCAAGCCGAACCGCCGCAGATCATGCCTGAAGACCTTATTCATCAGTGACTAAAAGGTGGCGGGGGCGTTTGTCAGCCCAAAAGGCATGACGAGGAACTCGTAGTGGCCTTCGTGAGACCTGAAGGCCGTCTTCTGCACATCCTTCGTCTTCATATGAATCTGGTGGTATCCAAAGTTTAGGTCGATCTTAGAGAATACGACTGTGACGTGCAACTCATCTAGCAGCTAGTTGATCACAGGGATAGAAAACTTGTCTGGTACAGTTTCCTTATTTAAAGCTTGGTATTCGACGCAGAACCTCCAATTGCCGTCCTTTTTTACCAGCAACACTGGGCTAGAAAAAAGGCTCACACTAGGTCATATGATCCCCGCTTGCAGCATCTCCTAAACCAGCTTCTCGATCTCATCTTTTTACACCTGCGGGTATCGGTACGTGCACACACTAATGGGGGACACCCCCTCCTTAAGCATGATGGCGTGCTCATGATCCCTTGGCGGCGGAAGACCGCTAGGTGGCTGAAACACCCTCTCAAATCCATGGAGCGGCTACTCTACCTCCAGTGGTATCACCATCGTCCCCTCTGTTTCCTCGGACATTAATCCATGTAGCTCGATCAGAAATCCACCTCCCTCCGTCTTGAGTGTCTTCGGCATAGTCTTGTAAGACACTGACGAACAACACAAGCTCAGATCAACCAGTAGTATTACCTTCCTCCCCTTTACCTGGAACTCCGTCCGCAACAGCTTCCAATTAAACTTCGTTTCCCCGATAGACTGGAACCACTGCATCCACCGAATCAGGTCGACGTTGCCCAAGGTCAAGGGCAAGAAGTCACCTGTGATCAGCACCCCTATATGGATACCGTCAAGTCCTGATAGATGCCTCTACTCTGCTCCACCTTGTCGGTCTCCAACATGACCCCAAAGCCTTCTGTCTCCGTGAGCTGGATCCCATGTCCCTCAACCACCCTAGGGGATACGAAGTTGTGGGTGACCACACTGTCTATCAGGATCACCACGTCATGTCCCGAACTCTACCAGCTAGCTTCATAATGTGGACCCGTGTAAGTCCCGCTATAGAGCTGAGTGCAACCTCCGCTACCTCCAGGAGTAGGGGCTCGCTGTCCTCCTCGTGCTATGTCGCTCTCCCCTCTGCTCGCTTCTCCTCTAACTCCTCAGCGTACACCTTGTATACCTGCAAGGCCTGGTTGCGACATATGTGCCCCGGGATAAACCTCTCATCGCATTTGAAGCACAACCCCTTCATCCTACGGTCCCGCATCTCTACATCTGTTAACCTCTTATAAGGCCAGGGTAGCCTTACATCTCCTGGCCTCCCTCCGCCCGCTAGTGTACCTCCTGCAGCGCCAGGCGGTCCTCCTGGAACAGTCTGTGGTTGGGGAAAATGCCCTCCAATGCCCCCACAGGCACGACGCTTCTCTGCCATCCTGTCCTCGACCGTCTGTGCCAGCTCCATCTGCTCCTCGAGCCCCCGAGGTCTGAGAGTGCGGAGTTCAACCTTAATGGTAGGATTCAATCCATCTAAGAAAAAACCCCTCTAGGGACTATGCAGGCATCCAGCACACTTTACTAGTAAGTACATCGTACCGCTTGATGCAATCGTGCACCGTCCCATCCTGCTTCAAAGCATGCAGCTGCTTGTAAGCTCCTCCTCCCTGGGAATCTTTGAATCGGTGTAGCAATGCCTCCTTGAACCCGTCCCAGGTCCTCAAAGGTCTCTGCTGCTCCTTCCATCACCACCAATTCAGAGCCTCTACCTCCAAACAGAGTGCGATCGCTCGCAACCTCTCTACCTCCTTTAGCCTCGCCCTCTCAAAATACCTTTCTGCCTTGTAAATCCACCCCGTGGCATCACTACCCTCAAATAGTGGCATCTTGAGCTTCCGTATGCAGTCATCCGCACGTGGATCCCCTCCGTCGAAACAATCCGGCTGCTGCTGGCGATGGTGATCTCTAAATCTGGCTCCTCCATAACCCCACCGCCTATCCTCCCTCCTATCTTGCTCCTCATCCTCATACACATCATCATGATAGCGGTTGGGCTCCTCGTACTCCAAGTCATGTCTCATAGCTCGTCGTCGCCTTCTCGAAGCCCCTTCGCTGTCATCGGAGTAATCCGGATCCCGCGCACCCTGCGCGTGCCTCCTGGTCACCGCCACCCCTCCTGCGATATGCATGGGGTTCCTTGAAGCCCGCACGGCCCGTCATTGGCCTGCGGGAGCCCTAGCGGGCCCGCCTGCCATCGACGACCCCATGGCGGGGTCGCCCGCCTTCGGCGACCCCCAGATGGGGTCGCCAACCTCTGCGGCCCCCCTGCGGGGTCGCCCGTTGTCGACGGCCCCCAGGCGGCCCCCAGGGGTTCGACAGCCCCCTGGCCCCCCACTAGGGCTGCCGCATGCACGCGCCGTCTTCGCTGCGTCGCTTGTTCCTCTTTGGAGCTCTCTCCTAGAGTTTCGAAGAGATCCTCCTACTACTCGTCGTCCTCGAGATTCAGATCTGGATCTCCTTCTCCCAAGATCACTCACTCTTGATTGGGGATCATTGTCGCCTTTCCTCTCGTTGTACGGATCACCTTCGCCCTCAGATCTAATTGGTGATTCAGATCTGTGGTTATTCCTCCCTTCGAGTGTAAGATTTGAGGCGTGGCTTGCGCCATGAAGTGCGTGAGCATCTCCTTCATCTGGTTCAGGCTGTCGTCGAGCTTCGTTTCCATGCTGTCGATATTCTCTTTGAGCTCTTACGTCTCCTTCTTCCTCTCGACGACTTCCACATCTAGTCTTTCCTCTAAAGATTTTGTCGTAGATGATCTTGTTGATGCCATTGGATCACTGTTCTGATACCAATTTGATGCGGACTAGGGTTTGTATGGTGGAATTTGGGGAAATATATTGATAGAAATTGGGGAAAACAAGATAACTAGCCAATTTTGGGAGAGTTGGCCCCTTCTCCTAGCTTTTGCTGATGGAAAAGCATAAAACTCTCTTCTAGATCTCGCTGTAGAATTCTAGGAAAATGTCAAATGTCGGCTAAAATATTCGATACCCTAACTCTAGCCAACGTCCTCACTTATATAATGTTTAGTCGTGGTGCGTACAGCAAACGTAGCAAAACTAATTGTGTATAAAGAAATTCGGTGCGCATAGAAAATTACTCCTTCGTCCTCATACGCCTCCTCTCATACGTAATGACAGTATCATTCTCATGTCCTACTATTCAAAATTTGCCATGTTGGACACTATAGGACAATCGAGCACTTGACACCGTCTCCCATGTCTAAGTTACATTGCTAAGTGTGCAAGAAGAGGGAAAGAATGAGCAAAGGTTGATGAGCCCTTTTCCCTTTGAGTCTTATTCATGGTAGAAACTAGAAACACGTGGCACAAGATCTTTGGTCCACCGTACAAGGCATTAACCCACTAAGTTGTGTTAACCTATCCACTTACATTTAGAATGTTGGATGTGCCCAACCAAATTGGACCCAACAAGTCCAACTTCTCTTCATATTGGATGTCTTTTCTTCTTTGGTGCAAGGATATCGTGAAAGACCGTTATAAAAGGAAAAAAAAGAAAAAAATTGGGTTCAAGCCCATGGGCGTCGCAGCAAAGTGAAGCGAAATGACGTGGAAGAAAAATAATTGGGGAGAGAAAAGAAAGAGAAATAACAAAAAATAATGAATCATTGTTGCAGGGTTTAAGATCTAGGGTTTGGTAATATTACGAAGTATCTATGCAGAGTTAAGGCTTCCCTAACATGATTACATGATTGAGAGAATTTGTGGTAGTATATGTATCTTCATCATGGTGTATCTTCTTATATTTTCTTTTCATTCGTTCTTGAGTCTTTGGGTACTGGTTTTGAGAGGGTCGGATGATTTTTATAAAAATAGTAGATTTGATTGACCTCGCCTCATATATTTGCCTTTACATTGAAGGGGTTTTCCATTTAAATCCTTGGTGTGGTTTTTAGCAGATTATTATTATTTTGGATTTATTTATATATACATTGTTTGATTATTGCTTACACAGTTTGTGGTTTCTATTTCTTAAGATAGCACCATGTGGTACTTTGCATCTAGATATTTCTCGACCCTCCACGCTTAAGTTAGAGCATATGTATCATACATGCATAGTTTATAACAAATGAACTTGACTCAACATGATGACAATCTATCTCAATGAGTTTTGTTCTCTCATGACTACCATAATGAGCTTTGTTATCTCATGACACACCGAGTTGTTGGCAAAATAGATTGCACCATGGATGTCACGATATAGAAATGAGAATAAATCCAAACGCTTCAAGAATATCATTCATCTAAAGCAACTCATTAGTAAGATTGACCGTAGCTTGATATTTTGATTTTGCATTCAATATGGAACCCACTTTGCTTTTTTACTATTCATGAAACCAAGTTACCTCTAACAAGCACAATATCCAATAATGAACATGCCACTCAGTTATGGCCAATTGGCATCATAAAAACTTACCTATGTCATGGCCATAATCAGAATACATTATTCTTTTGCATGGATCACCTTTTTACAAAACAAAGTATCTATACTACATCCCAATCACTTGTTCTTGGGCTGATAAAATTGACAGATAACACTTGCTAGATATAAGATATCTGGGCAAAACATTGTGAAGTAGTTCAACTTGTTGACATGATGCTTGTGCTTTCTTTGGCCTCCCAAGCACTTTTTCTAGTTTGGCAACAACTTAGAATGTGGATCTATTGGAGCTATTACTCTACATCTTAACGTGTTTGTTTCAAATAGCATATCCAATATCAACTTGTACTTTTGCTGAGAGGAAGATCCATCATGTATTGAGCAACTTCAATACCTAAGAAAGCGTTAAATGAGGTCATTCATCTAAAAATGGTAGTGCTTGGATTTTGACTTATTTCCTTTTCTTCTCATTATCTATACTGCAATATCATCCACGTACACGGTGAAGAGATTGTTTTAGTACATGAACTTCTTAAGCATACACACCTTCTGAGATGCCCCTTTAAGCAATGAACACAAAAGGTTGTTCCTTGAAACATCTTATCAAGAACACTATGAAATGCATTGTTGATATCCAGCTAATACAACAACTCATGGTGAGTAGCAGCAAGCGACCCAAAGAGCTGCACATAAGGTATCTTGGCAACCAACAAAAAGGTATCTTGATAATTAATATCGTAGATTTGGGAATGGCCATTAATGACCAAGTAGGCTTTCAAACAAGCAAGAGACCAGTTCAAGGTCACAATATACACCAACGGCTTCCTTCTACTCTTTTGGAATGAGACAAAATCCTAGGTTGCATTTAGCTAAAGGGTTGTTATCTTATCTATCATTGGTTGCTTCCAACCTGAACTTGATTATGTCTATTGCTTGCGATATAGACTTAGGAATGGGGTGAGAGTCAACAGAAAAAATAAAGGCCTTACATAATGGAGAGAAACGTGCATAAAAATTTATTTAAGGGGTGTACAATACCACATGCATCTTTTCAAAAGCAATATTAAGATGAAAATTAGGAGGAGGCTCAGTGGTAGTTGGAACATCAAAAGATGCTGGTACAATGGTTGGTGGTTAGGCTATGAAGTACATCTTGTGTATGCCATGGGCGATCTCTCCTTATCGTGAAGGTAAATTTTTTGAACCAGAGGAATGATCAATATTTGTTAGTCTATGACTTTAAGATAAACAATAAAATACATGAACTTATTATCAACATCAGAGGTGTTAGAGTTTTCGTGACAGGGAATAAGGTTTTGATTAAAAATGGTGACATCAACCAGCAGAAGAAATGTAAATCTGGACCATAGCGTATATAGCCTTTCCAAGTCCGAGAATACTCAAAAAGATGCATTTAAAAGCCTTTATATGTAACATTGAGTTATTTGGGTCGTGATTGTGAACAAGCAAACACACCTGAAGATCCTAGCTAGCAAAAGAAAATGGTCGACATAGAGATAAAGCCAGTGTTCTAAATATCGGATATCGGTCATGTATCGGTTTGAAAAATATTATATCAGATAGCAAATATTAGAGCTATATCGGGGATATTGATCAAATATCAGAGTGTTATATCGGATGCTAAAAGTAGATATCATATGTTTGCCATACATGTATATAAGTAGATATAAACTATATAAACTCTTGCAAAAGTATGTATAGGATATACTTAGCTTAATATATTGCGTTGAACTAGAATTTTGCACCAGATTATATTAAAAATTGAAAAGAATTAAAAACATATGACCTTTTCGAGGAGTTATTGGACGTAGTTCTTGTCAAGGATTTGGTGTCGGTGACATAAACCTGACGAATGAGGAAGACATGCGTTGTTATGCTGACAACCACCACCCTTGATTCGAGATCGCAAGGAGGAAGAGTGGGAAGATTAAACCTTAGCTGCTGAGATCATAGAAGATAACGGAAGGAGGAAGAAAGAAGATCAACCAGCAATGGAGTTGAAATTTCTTCGATAAAGTTACATATCGGGTCAACACACCTCTCCTTTTATAAGTATTATCAAACTTAAAAAATTAAAACTGAAAAATGTTGACCGATATTTCAAAACAAATTAGCGGCCGAAATAGCGGCCTGATTCCAAAATTATAGATGATACTAGTTGAAAATTGAAGACCGAAATAAAAATACATATATCCTATCGGCCCCTTGTTTCCGATATTGCAGATATCGGACGAATAGTTGGAACACAGGATAAAGTACATCAGATTGAACTTGACTCAATCTTGACTATCAAGGATAACTGAGCATAATTAATTGTTGAGATAACAAGCAGGTTGCGTAGCATCATCCCAAAACATTTTAGGAGCATACATATGAATCAGCATGGTGTGAACTATGTATAAAATGTCTATTTTTATGTTTAGCTATACTACTTTCTTGAGAAGTGTAAATGCAAGATTAACGAATGATACCAACTTGTGACGAAATCTATAAAAGAGACTGAACCATTCCATAGAATTTCGCTATTCAATGTACACACGACCACCAAATTGAGTCTTAGTATTAGTATAATTTTTTGAAAATAGGAAAGGACTACAGATATGAATGTGATGCGGACCCGCATCCCTGCACAGCCTCATATCAGAATGTCATTAAATTAACCACGGTAATTGTAGAGTAATCATTAACAACGGTTATAAAAAATATGTAACCAAGCTTTGACTCAATGGAGCATGAATCCCAAACATCAGACTGAATAAGTTCAAACGGACTCAATGGAGCGGAATTGTGTAAGCTTCTTTAGATTTTGTAGAGATGGATGATATAAATGACTGTGAAGATCTAGTGCAGACTCGATCTTGAAACAAGCCATCGGGCCAAGAGGAACATCTGGCATGGTTCGCCAAATTACATCTATGCCAATAGTCCTCTTCATTCAAAGCCCATGAAAGACAATTATAAGAAAAATGTTGCAGTGTTATGAATCAACTACTAGGGGGAGGAACCTCCAGCCCTTTATTTATAGGCATGGTAGGAGAGTAGATACATCGAATACATAGATATGGGCGTATCTCTAAGATACCCGCAATCCTAACCGACTCTGGTTATTTCCATTCACAACACTCCCCCTTATCCAGCCATAGGTGTAGACTCTGCTCAAGAGTACTTCGGGATTCTGAGCGTAATAAGAGTCTCACATGGGGTGGATACTTCAGGATCCTGAGTTGGTGAGGTTTGCCTCGTTAAAACCTTTAGCTATGGAAAACCCAGTGGGAAAAACCATAGTTAAGGAAAAAGAGTGCAAACGCTCTTTAACTCCCCCTGATTTGTACCAGTGACTCTGCTTATGAATACTTCTGGATTCTAGCGTCATAGAGGGGTGGATACTTCGAGATCCAGAGTTGATTTGATTTGCCTCGTTAAAACCTTTGGCTATGGAAAACCCAGTGGGAAAAACCATAGCTAAGGGAAAAGAGTACAAATTCCCTCAACTCCCCCTGATCTGTAAAAGCTCTTAGGCTTTCAGATCTCTTAGGCTTATCTTATCACTCCTATTTACAATATTCCGAAAATGTACACAGATTACAAATTTTGTCACCATCAAGCAGCTGCTGAATCCAGAAACTCTGGAGAGGTGTGCTAAGTTTCGTCGCCTCTGATGTGGTCTTCAGACTATATGGTCAGCTCCACAGAACCAGCCTCTATCCCAGTCGTCACTGGGATGTGATGTACCACTAGGCGACCTTAAATACACCATTGGTGTGATTCTGGAATGGTGAGGATCTCGGAATTATAGGATGATGTTGCCTTCATAAGTTGTTTTGCATATTTGCAGTAGATGGTCATCTCACTGTTGGTACCCATTCTGTGATTTATCAGTATAGGGACCGGACCTGTAACCTGCATTTGCACAAACATTAGAAGATGCTACTATAATTTGTAAGTCCAAATCTTTTGACCCTTGGAGGAAGCGCAGAAGGCTTGACTCCGGTCTAATAGCCCTAGTGAGGTGCCAACTATCTCTGGCTAATGAGTTAACTGCAACTGCTATATCGGGACGCGTGCAGTTTAGCCAGGAGTGCATGATTGCACTTAGATAAGGGACTTTAGGACCAGTTATATCCTCCCCCTCTTCCAACGATCGGAAGGGTTCTTTTTTGTACATCCATTGAGTATACTACCGTAGGTGTACTTTGGATGACAATGGTCCTTTTAATTTCTCCAACGCACTTCTGGGCGTTTGTAACAGGATTCTATGAGCCATGACTTTATATTTTGCCTAGGTCTTTTCATGTTCAAGGTCATGCTTGTACATGTAGTTCGGTTTTCTCTTCAGGAGATCCGATGAGATTTTAGTTGTCTCCAACTATGATCTCTAATCCTGTTCTTTGCACAGATGCAAAGACAACCTTCAGTAGGAATCATTGACTTGTCAAGTGATTCTCTTGGTTGTACATTTATTTGTTATACTTATATTTCTTCATTTGAATAGACGTCCCGAAGTCTATTCAGGCATTTTAAGGAGATGTGGAAATTATCTTTACAAGATATCCACGAAGGTATGCCGTCACAACATCCAATAACGGCATATCCAAAATTTTCCTTCGCCAAATCGTAAGGTATTCGTTTTTGATAACTTAGGGAGACTGATGCATCATTTATGAGACATGCTCATTTGAATTTGTTCGATCCCTAGTTTCAGCGAAATTTTCCTTGGGCTATAGGTTGTACCGTATAGCATACGATTTTGTATTTATTTTTCTTATGTTTGCAATACTTTGTTTTATCCACAGGTTTGACACCTTTTGGTGTCTGGACTTCAGATCCGAACATTTCACGTTTCATAAGTGAGTCCAGCTCATCTTCTATTGCCACGTTCCACATTTTGGTCAATCTCTACGTTTGCCTTCTAGCAACGGAGTGTGGAACGATAATTTACAAACATCATCGCCATTGCGATGTATATGGCAATATGATACGTGAATACATTGTCGACAATTTATGTTCTATCTGTCCAACACCTCCCCAGTACGTACAACATTTACTTAATTTCACTTTTTCCCGGCAATTCCTCTGCAGTGGATTCCGGGAAGGGTGATGGTGTGGACAGGAGCTCATTGTTCTGTGGTAGTATTGTCTTAAGGTCTCCAGGAGTTTCTTGTCCTAGGAGCCTGGTGGTCTGCCTCTTTTCTGTTGAGGATCAGCCACTTCTGCTGCTAGTGGATTGCATCCATTCTCGGGGATGTCAATCCTAGCTGGAGTTTTTGCAGCAGGGATGTGTGATCTGACAATCTTCTGGTTGTCAATAAATGATTCCGGTAATTGGTAAACAGTGTTCTTGTATGTGGAGGATCTACGGGATCTCATCTACACATTGTATTGTTACCGGATCATAGTGGGTCAAACTTTTTGTATCCCACGTTATAATTTTCTTCGCGCCAGATTTTCTAGTATCTGGGCCTATTTTTGGGAAACCCGTCTCATCGAAATCACAGTCTTCAAGATGTGCCTTAAATGCGTCCCCCGTTTGGGGTTCTAGGTATCTTATAAGTGAGGGTGAGTCAAACCCTGCATGGATACCTAGGCGACGTTGAGTACCGTTTTGGTCCTCTTTGGTGGTGCAATGGGGATTTAAGACTGCGCGACCGAAGATTCTCAGATGAGAAGTGTTCGGTGGCATTCCATATGCAAGTTGCATTGGAGACTCTGACCTCCAGAGGGTCTTATTTTCATTTACGATGCAGCATGCAGAGTTTGCATGTCCCCATGCATCCATAGGCAATCGGGATTTAATGGACGTTCAGTCCATTGGAGTCTACTTTTCAGTGACTCTGCCAACCCATTTTGGGTATGAACATGCGGCACTTGTATGTTCATTTTCAATTCCCGTTGATTTGCAGTACTCTTGAAAAGACTGGGAGGTATATTTCCCAACATTAACCAGACTTATTTACAACATTTTATTGTCTGGGAAATGTGCCCGCAACATTTTTATTTTTGTGCCAATAGCTTTGGAAAAGCTAAGTTGCGGGTCTGTAGTAGACACACGTACGGATATTCTGAGGATGCATTTATCAGTACAGTGAAGTACTGAAATAGCCCACTAGGGGTGGTGGATTTTATCCACATCTATCTCATTGTATTCTTTTTGAGGAAGCGTGGAGATTCTTTTTCAACTTATTGTGGAGATGGCCTTGCAATTAGTTTTCCCTTATAGTAAGGGATGCGAGGGATGTTTTCCCTTCTGAAGAATCTTCTGGTTCTTCAAGTCATGCCCATAGGATAAGATGCGATGCATCATCACAAATCCAGGGTGGCCAAGTCCATCATGCCGGAGTAAAAACTCGGCTGATGTCGGGCACTTCAGGTGCTCCGTTTAAATTCTGCTTCTTTTCTCCGAATCTTCGTATGGTGGAGGCCTATAAGGCTCTCAAAACGTTCAAGTGTGGATTTTACTCCTTGTTCTTGAGACGTTGCATACGGTAATTTTAATTTTTTTTCATTTACATTTGATGTTTCCAAGTGGAATCCGTTGCAACAGATGTCCTAGAAACTTAGAAAGTTTCTTTTGGAATTCGGAGGGATTAGTGCATCCTTTATTTTTGTGTCGTTTGGGGGCAACAGTGTTGCATTCCCTGGATCTTCAATATAGCCCTGATATTGGGCTTTGTATTGAAAGAGATCGTACGTGTTTATTGTCTACTAATTATTTATGAGAGCAGTTTCATCTAATCAAGATGAATCGTTAGGCACATGAATATTCAGATAAACATTTTCATTTATTGTCTACTAAACATTTTCATTCAGAACAAATTTCATAATTTAAATGCTCTCATAAATTATTCTCAAAACAAATTGCTAAGATAAAAATAAAGGCTAATCAAGCAAGTCATCATTTTCGAAGTTGTCAGCTGAAAACTTGACTGGAGCATCAGAGGTCATCAGTTTTGTTTCAGCTTTATTTTTCTTGTTCTCTTTATATACAAATCCTGGAGGTGCTGCGAAGTTCGGCACATTTTGGACCAGTGGCTTTTCATGCCACAATTATGGCACTGGTCTTCCCATTCCCTCTTGGGTGTGGGTGAATCATTTTTGTCATTTCTGTGCCGCGTGAACTTCCGCTTACTTTCATTATTTCGATGTTGCTGTGCATGGCCCTTGGCATTTTTTTGTTGACCCCCCTTCTGTGGTCTTTCTTTTCTTTTGTTATCTCTCTTCTTTTTGAAGGAAGAGGAATGGTGAGCTTCTGGTAGGGGGGCAGAGCCGGGAGGGCGCATATTGTGAGTGGCGAGAAGAAGCTCTCTGTTTTGCTCAGCCATGAGTAAACATGACAGCAGCTCAGAATACTTGGTGAACCTGTGTTCACGGTATTGCTGCATGAGTATCGCATCTTTTTCATGGAAGGACGTATACGTCTTTTCCAGCATGCGATCTTATGAGACATTCTCACCACACAACTTCAGGCGTGAGGTGATGTTAAAAAAGTGCTGAGTTGTACTCAGCAATGGACTTAAAGTCCTGTAGTCTCATGTTCTCCCACTTATATCGTGCCCTTGGGAGTATAACATCTTTCTGATGTTTATACATGTCCTCAAGGGCAGTCCATAGCTCAAGTGGATCTTCGACCGTAAGGTATTCAGTCTTTAAGGTCTTTGTCCACATGGCGGCGAATATAGGTGATGGCTTGCGCCTTCTCTATATCGCTAACATTTTCTTTTTCAGTCACAGCAGCGATGAGGGACTTTGCCCGCAGGTGAAACTTTACATCTAGCTGTCGGCTTAGATAGTTTCTACCTGATGCTTCCAGTACTTCGAAATTAACGCTTGCAATATTAGCCATTTATCTAGCAGAGCACAAACATGCATGAATTAATAATTAATTCAGAGAAAACATTTTCATGCGGAGGCAATGTTTAACGAAAAACTAAATGTGTGGATCGGCCAGTCCCACAAGGAAGAGTCCAAAAAAGTCCACAGTCCAAATTATACAAATTTGCAGCTTAAAGAAAATGAAAATACAACTTTGGAAACCCCGTGGGTCCCATATGATATCTCTATCTTCAAGCGTGGCCTCCGTCTCCATGGAAGTTGGTTACATTGTACAACACACACACCAACAGAAAAGTAACGAAAACTCTGCCGCCTCTGGGTCAATGTAGGCTCCTCAATCTCTGGGGCAATCTCCTCGATCAGGTCTTCGTCTGCCGGTGCCATAAATGGAACCGAAGGTAAGTCACAACAATTCTAGCGATAGAAAAAGAGGAGTGCACAAATATGGAGCAGTCTATAGTAAAACAAGTGCGGAAAGTAAAGTAGGGACAGACAAGCATGCAAGTGCGATAAGTAAAGTACATCTGTCAAGCATGCAAGGGTGACAAGTAAAGTAAAGGTGACCGAGCAATGACAATAGCAATAACGAGAGAAATTGTGTCTAGCCTAGTCCGTGACTTATAATGCGGGGTGCAATGAGCAACCAAGAGGCCACCTCTTACCACGGGTGCTACCCGGGCGAACTATGCTATGAATACTATGAATACTATGCAATAATCTGTGATCTGTGATGGTTGTCACCGGCTACTATGATGGGTTTCTAGAACCCGCACGGTGACAACAAAGGCTGGACTAGTCGCTCCCGCACCCTCGCTATTATAAGTTACCCCAAAACCCAGTGTCTGTGCAGGTTACCGTACTTTGCAATTTTACCAGTCATTTACTGTTCTTACATTTCCAATTACAATCTTTCTGTCAAGCAATGTCAATAATCTGTTCAGGTCAATAACTGTTCCGAGACTAGGTGTCAAGTCCTATGTTCATACGAGTACAATATCTATATTTCTAAGGGTAGAATTTACTGTGACTTACAATCTTCGAGGTGGTGGTATCCGGGACTGGATCTAGTGTCGATGCACGAGATTTGCTACCTGTAAACACAAGAGATAACTAGTTAGAGAATACCCTATTTTCTTATTTATTTAAGTTGAGTGTCTGATTTTAAAACTGGTTAAAACGGCGATAAAAAGGTTCCTAAATTTTTATATAGACTATATATGATAATAATAGTTTTACTGCAAGCGAGAATATTTTTCTGAAGTCTATAGTAATTTTTATAATTTTTAGAAACTCAAAACTAGCTTAAAAACCCAATTTATTTAAGTGGCGCGTATCTTCCGTAAATTGTTCCGGGAGCAATCCTAGTCGAAATTACTTGAATAAACAGTCAAAATGACCGTCTCGAAGTTTACTTTCACATATAATTTTATCACATATTATTGTAAGTGAAAACAGCGAGTTACGATTTTTAGAAAGATTTATACGTATTTAAATTTTAGGTTCAAAAAACGATTCTGGGAAAAGTAGGCGTCTGCTCGCAGTGAGACTAGCGCCATTGGGTACGGAATATCGTTTCTGATTTTCCAGAGTTGGTTTCGTATTTTTCTGGTCCCTGTATAATTAGTTATGGATTATACATCATTAAACCCTATTATTAATTAATTAATTAATCGAAAATACTAAATAAAACTCGAATTTACGAGATTGCCATTGAGGCTTTACCGTCGCCGCTCGATAACGACGGAGGGGGGGTTCTGTGCTTGGCCGGCGGCGAGTGGCGGAGGGGGGCGCTGGCGACGAGGCGACGGCGGTGGAGCAGGCGGAGGGCGACGGCGGCGGGTCATGGGCTCCGGCGAATGCGAGGAAGATGACGACGTCGACGCGAGGGAGAGAAGCGGTGGCGGGGGTCTCGGCGGACGTCAGAGGCGGCGAGGCGACGGCGCTGAGCGAGCGGCGTGCTCGGGGTGCTTCGGCGACCGCCTGTTGGGCTTGGGGGTGTCGCCGGTGGCCGGAGCTCGGTGGGAGAGGGCTTCGGGCGGTTGTGCTCTCGGCGGACGGCGAGCAGCTGCGACGGGGCTGATGTTGGAGCGAGGCGACGACGGCGAGGGGGCGCTGCTGAAGCGGTGGCGGTCGGAGATCACGGCGGCGGCGGAGGCTTCGGGCGATCGACGGCGAGCGGTGCGAACTCTCGAGTGGAGGCGGCAGCGTGGGGCGCTGTCGGGGGTCGTGGCCGTCGGAGCAGCGGCTTCGGCGGACGGCGGGGCGACGTCGCGGCGGCTGACGGCGGCGTCGCTGAGGGGACGCGGGGGTTCGCCGGCGGCGGAGGGTGGTCGGAGCCCGGAGTGAGAGAGAGAGAGAGAGAGAGAGAGAGAGAAGAGGCGGGAGATAGAGAGAGGAAGAGGGCGTGCAAAAATTAAGCAGCGGCCTGTATTTCGAAATAACGGAGAGAGAGAAGGAGATTAACTGTGTGTGAGTTCGGTTAGAAACTGTGGGGGTTTAAATAGGGTTATCTTGATGGCACTTTTGTAATAAGGGGGAGACACGAATTTAATGGAGGGATGAGCGTTGGATCTGAAATCATTTCAGATCCAACCAACAAAACGGTGGGTTGAATAGGGGTAGAAGTAAAAGAGTTAAAATTTAATTAGTAATTGTAAAAAGGTCATTAGTGATTGTAATTAGCAAAGCGGTGAAATACAGACGCGTTTTCACAAACGACTCCGAAAAATTACGAAAACATACCCACGGGTTCGTATCATCGCGAGGATCGCGAATACAAGATCCGTTTTGGGATTTGAGCTACGGAAGTACAGGTTTTTGGCCAAAACGTTTAGGAAGCGGGTTTGCGGGTTCTAGGCTGAAACGATATCCGAAAATTATGAAATTAATGTGGGAAGCCCTAAATGATCATAGGAGGCTACTGGAGAAGTTTGAAAGCATTTTGAAGACGTTTGAATAGAAAATAAATTCGTCGAATCAAAACGGTAATTTTGGAAGATGAATTTTAACAGAAATGTTTTGGGCATTTGAGGAAATCTGAAATTGCTGAAACACAATATGATAAGTCTAGTGCTCTAAAATATTTTTAAAAGAATTTTTGAAATCAGTTTTGATATACAACTCCTAACCAACCATTATAAAGAAGATTTAGAATAAAAATACGTTAAGTACGTATTTGAAGTGTTTGAAAAATACAGGCCGTTACACGTGGGTCCCATATGATATCTCCATCTTCAAGCGTGGCCTCCGTCTCCATGGAAGTTGGTCTTCTTTCTTTGACATTTACATAAATTCCTCACTACAATTTCTCTCAAAAATATAAGAAAAGTGCAGGAAATAAACTGTGGGACTAAACGGCCGATCCAAAAAGCACATTTAGCAATTCATGCAGAAATATTGTGCTCATCAACATTTTCATCAGACATTTTCATCACAGGCATCACAGGCATTTAATATTCGCAGAGATGGATAAATAATTTAAACACTTAATAATTATTGGACCACTGGGCAACGTCATACACCGTTAGGTTACTAACGGCAGAGCGGTCGCAGGATCTTCCTAATTATTAAGTTTTAAATACAATGCACAACCACGCATATAATATCCAACAGAATATACCAGAGATGCAAAGCATGTAAATATGATATTTGCAGAAAACATCATTACAATGCAAAGGTTGTAATTTGAATGGGGTTTAATCAATTAAATTGATTAAGAGCCCAAAATTAACATTTTCTTTGTCAGAGGAAAAAGTTTCCCTCATCATCACAAAAGCCCCCCAAGAATCCCCAAAAAGTCCTCGCCTGTCCGATATTTGTCCCGTAATTTACCATGATTTTTCACGAATATTTTGCCCTTAAATCCCCATTTTAAATTAATTTTTAGGCTAGCAAGTTACCTTTTGAGGCTTGTTAATAGCCTTTGACTCCCCCAATTTTTTTTTCTCCAGATAAAACAGCATGCGGGTCTGAAGCCCGCAGTCGGCCTAGGGCTTCAGGCCCATAGGCTTTTTTTTTAAATCTGTGGGCCTGAAGCCCACAACAGGTCTGTGGGCTTCAGGCCCACAGACTCTGATTTTTTTTTTTGAATTCTGTGGGCCTGAAGCCCACAGATCTGCTGTGGGCTTCAGGCCCACAGATCTGGAATATTTTTTTTTGTTTTTGTTTAGGGTTTCATTGGGGGGCTGGCGCCGGCGCCGCCCCCTGCAAGGGGCGCGGCCCCCCCCCCCCCCCCCCCCCCCCCCCCCCCCCCCGCAGGGGGGGCGCGGCCGCGGAGGCCGCCCCCCCCGCAGGGGGGCGCGGCCGCGGGGGCCGCCCCCCTCATGGGCGGCGGCGGGGGCCGCCCCCCCTGCAGGGGGAGGCGGCCAGGGTGGTTGGGGGGGTTTCCAGCGAGGGGGGTTTTTTGGGGGGGTCCGGTGACGGCTAGCCGCCGGAGGGTTCAAAATTAGGGTTTTACCCTAAAAATTGAGTTTTTGGGATGAAAAATCCGTCGTTTTCAAGGCGACGATGAATCCCCATGACGATCTTGCGAGATCTAGGGGAGGGGCAATCATACGTATGATTAAAAATATCGTTTTTAGTATTTTTACCTCTATATCCGTCCTCTGGATATAGCGACGGTTGCTCGAAGCCCTACGCGGATGACGACCCTTGATGGAGGAAGCCTTGCACCGCGCTCGTGGATCTCCCGTCTCGCCTTCGCCTTCGCCTTCGCAACGAACGGAAAAAAATTGTGGAAAAGAAAAATTTTAGAGTCGTGCTGATAACGTGTTATGAATCAACTACTGGGGGAGGAACCACCAGCCCTTTATTTATAGGCATGGTAGGAGAGTAGATACATCGAATACATAGATATGGGCGTATCTCTAAGATACCCGCAATCCTAACCGACTCTGGTTATTTCCATTCACAACATGCAGAATATTGTAATGATTGACTTATTTTACAGATGGATAACGAGCTAAAGGAAAATCTTGGCTTGTTTAAATCAAAATATAAGGAAAATGGTGGTAACATCAGCATCGGTGACACCACTGACAGCAGACATGGATTCATCAACTAATGTAATAGAGGATAATGAAGAGGTTGAAGGAAAAGTAAGAAGCACCAAGGTTACTAATCATGTGACCAGGGGTACTAATAGAACATAGTGCTTGATTGGGGGAAAATTAGGGATTTGGTGGGAGAAAACAAATAAAAGAGGAATTTTTGTTGCTTTTCAGATCTGGAAAACAAAAGATAGGCCCCGATTCGAGATGAGGCGGTCTCCTAAACTCTTCGAGATGAACGTCTAAATCTCCAAAGGTGGCGACTTGGCCTCAAGTTTACAATCTCAAATCAAGTATGGAAAACATAATTAGATCCAGCCAAGCCTAATAACACACAAAATTGCAGTTTTACATAAAAGCTCCCCTAACCTTCAGATTTACATATAACATCCCCCGAGTCAGAAATTACGAATTCGCCCCTGAAGTTGAGCTCGCACGCCTACTCCGATATGTGATAATCGTATCATTACTCCCCCAAAAAAGCCACATTGTCCTCAAGGTGGAAGTCTGATAATTGATGTCTGATCACCTCACGGGACTTCCGTGTAGCATCATAATCAGGCAGACCCCGCTACCTGATAAGCACCTCCTGGATTCCTGTTGTGCTCTGACGAACACCTCTAACCTCAGGTGGCTCCAGCAATACCTTTATGTCCTCGATCAGAGTGGGTAAAAGTGTAGGCGACAAAGTGTGGTCTCCAATCACACGTCGTAGCTAGTACACGTGGAACAACGGGTGGATGGTGGACGTAGTAGGTAGATGTAGATGATACGCCCTATGCTATCGAGGCGTCGACTATTCGTTGATTAGTCGTCGACTAGTCGAGAGTCGGTGGATGACCGACTTGAAATTTTTCAAAAGTCGGGAGGTGAATCGGACACCGACTAGGTGTCGTCTTGGTCCGACCTTTTGACCGATTTGGTCCGACTTAGTCCGACTTTTTCAGCATACTTCTACAATCAAAATACAAGAGGAAAAATTGTGTCTCCCGTTCTAACTTCGTGATAATCAAAACATTCACAGTGGATCGAGTTGAATTCCAAGAGGAAGCCAAGAAGGCCTTGAAACTCTCCCCACCAGAGATTTTCAGTCGATGACCATCAATAATGAACTCTAGAAAATGTTCACTCTAAAACTACGACAGGCCACATCCGTTTCCATGTGGAGATCTCATTCTTGGTGTATAGTTTCCTGATTCTGCCATGAATTCAACTGTCTCATTGCATGCTTTCCTATGATCCTTTCGACTGATGGTTGTTCGTCTCCATCGCGAACCAGGTGTATACTGATTGAACTCTAATATGACAGTATCTGCAATAATATGCAGGAAAAAGATTAAAAAATTGTGAATTTTTAAAGAATTTATCTAAGCTGGAAAATTATATGCCCAGTACAAACCTAAAAAAGAAGCAACATCTGTTACATAAAATAAAATATGTTAACATCTGGGTGCGACTAGTCGTCGACTTGTCGTCGACTCGTTCGACTAGTCATGAGTCGGTACTTGGCCGACTCGTTGCCGACTCACCGACTTAATTGCATAGGATACGCCACCTTCCCAATTCTGGCCACAACCTCAAAAGGACCATAATAGCGAGCTGCCATCTTTTTATTACTTCTATGCGCCACGGTCTTCTGTCTACACGACCGCAGATTCAGATACACTTTGTTGCCCACCTCGAAATGCATCTCTCATGTGCACGTCTACCATGGCCTTCATAATCTGTTGTGCTCTCAACAAGTGTCGCTTCAGCTCCTCCAACATTCTGCATCTCTCCTCCAAGTGCTCCTTCACCTAAGACACATGGGTCGTACCTCGGTTGTAGTGTATCAAATTGGGAGGGTCTCGTCTGTAAAGTGTGCGAAAAGGGGTACACCGCACCGTCAAGTGGTAGGAGGTATTGTACCAGTGTTCTGCTTGCGCCAACCACTTAGCATACTGCTTCGGTGACTCTAATACAAAACATCTCAAATATATCTCTACGCTCCTGTTCACCACCTCCATCTGGCCATCTGTCTGTGGGTGGTAGGCCGTGCTTCTCTTTAAAATGGTCTTTTGCACCTTGAGTAATTTCCTCCAAAAGCTGCTCAAGAAAACGTTGTCGCTGTCTGAAACAATAGAGGCAGGAAACTCGTGCAGACAAACTACCTCCTTCATGAAAGATGTAGCTATCGTCACTGCTGTGTATGGGTGCCGTGGGGGAATAAAATGGGCGTACTTGCTGAGGCGGTCCACCATAACAAGTATGACAGTAAAGTCCTCCAACCTCGATAACCCCTCAATAAAGTCCATGCTGATGTCCTCCCAGACCCTCTCTGGCAAGGCAAGTGTCTGAAGAAGTTCTACGGGAGCCATCGCCAAATATTTGTGATGCTGGCAGACGTCACACTATGCTACTAGACACGCGATGTCCCTCTTCATCCCTGGCCAATACAGCTCCCTGGCCATCCTTCTGTAGGTCCGCTGCACCCTTAAATGACCCCCACCGAGCTGTCATGGAACTCCTGAAAAATCGTTGGTATTTGGGAAGACCCCCACAGTAGCACCAACCGCACCTGGTACAGCAGCCTCTGCTCACTCAGTGTATACCCCGGGTACTCTGTAGATCCCTGCTGCAACGCCTTCCGTATCACTGTCAGCACATCATCAGCCTCTATCTTACGCGCCAGAGGCTCCCAGTCTAGCAGTACTGGCACAAAAATCCAGCCACCTCTGCCAACTCCTCCCTGCAAGACAAAGCATCCGCCTTGTTCTCTAAGCCTGGCCTGTACTGAATCTCGAACCTGTAGTACACCAACTTGGAGAGCCACTTCTGACGCCCATTTGTCACCATGCACTGCTCCAAGAGGTACTTCAGACTCTGTTGATCGGTCCACACTATAAAATTCTGATGCAGACGCGCCCCTAGCCGCCGCATCACATGCCGCATGCCGCACCTGAGCCCCACTTTGTGCTTAGGCTTTAGTGATTTAGTTATCTAGGGGTATTCTAGTCTTTTCAGACTAGATTAGTAAATCCCCTCTTTTATATTTAATTAGGGCTAGCCACCTTTGTTATTTTTATGCTTGAATTGTGAAGAACTTCTTAGGCATCTTGTGAAGGAGATTTAGGCTTTTATTCCGTTCAGCTAAAAGCTAGGAGATATGGTTCGTCTCGAAAAGAGCCCAAGTTATTATTGTTCTTCGCTATTCTCAATATAAAAATCGCACATTTTCATATTTTTTTCCACTTTTAAATCTGAAATTATTGATCGATCCACCGGATCGTATCAAATTCCTCCCCACCAGATAAGGCAGCCGCTTCTGTATAGACAGTACTATCACCATCAACTCCCTCATATACTTACTTCAGCCATGCTCAGGCTGACAGCACATGGCTATAGTAGGCCACTGGCCGCTGATCCTGCATAAGAACCGTCCACAACCCATGTCCTGACGCGTTTGTCTCCACCACAAATGGCCTGCTGAAATCCGACAAATCTAGCACGGGCACGGTCGTCGTCACCTGCTTCAGGGCCTCGAATGCCCTGGTCGCCTCCTCTACCCAATGGAAGCTGCCCTTCTTCAGCTGCTCCGTCATTGGCCAAGCAATTGTACTGTATCTCAGGACAAACTTCTGATAGTATCCCGTCAACCCTAAGAATCCCCGTAGGCCTCGAAGTGTCGTGGGGCGTGGCCACTCCAACATAGCAGCAATTTCCGACCCATCTACCACCACCCCATCTGCTGAAACTATGTGCCCCAAATACTCCACCTGATACTACCGAAGAGACACTTCTTCCTGTTGGCGTATAGCTGATGCTCCTGTAACTCCTGCAGCACCACCTGCAAGTGCCCTACATGCTCCTCCAAAGTATTGCTGTAAATAAGTATATCATTAAAGAATACCAGCACAAATCTCTGTAAATAAGGGCGAAAGACATTATTCATCAAGGCCTAAAATGTCGCAGGGGGCGTTTGTCAACCCAAATGGCATGACCAGAAACTCGCAGTGTCCCTCATGCATCCTGAACACCGGCTTGAGAACATCCGCCGTCCTCATACGAATCTGGTGGTACCCCGATTTTAGATCTATCTTCGAAAATATTGTAGCTCCCTGTAGCTCATCTAGCAGTTCGTCAATCACCAGGATCCGAAATTTATCTAGCATTGTCTCCTTATTCAAGGCCCGATAGTCTACACAGAAACGCCAGCCGCCATCTTTCTTCTTCATGA
Organism: Scilla litardierei; assembly: GCA_030789695.1. NCBI lineage: Eukaryota > Viridiplantae > Streptophyta > Magnoliopsida > Asparagales > Asparagaceae > Scilla > Scilla litardierei. The sequence continues at coordinate 6,653,317 of CM061137.1, read as the reverse complement.
GTAGGACCGGGCTAGAAAATGGGCTCACGCTCGGCTAGATCAACCATGCCTGCTACTTCTCCCCCACCATTCTCTCGATCTCGTCCTTCTGCACCTGTGGGTACCAATACGGCCGTACACTGATAGGGGACACCCCCTCTCTCAATACAATGGTGTGCTCATGGTCCAGTGGCGGTGGGAGACCATGTAGGCTCTGGAAGACCCCCTCATATTGGCTAAGCAGCTCCTCTAACTCCGGTGCCAACTCTTGCTCCATTCGCTCTCCTTCCTTCTCTATGGACAAACCCGGAACTTCACCAAGAAATCTCCGCATGTCGACTGAAGAGCTCTAGTCATGGTCTTATAAGAGACCAAGGAACGTCATAGACTGGGGTCTTCCTGCAAAAATACGATCCATCCCCCTCCTGATACTCCAGCCTGAGAAGCTTCCAGTTGGTCTTTGTGTCGCCAAGGGTCTGCAACCATTTCATCCCCAGGATGATATATGTACTCCACAATTCCAGCGGAAGGAAGTCGGCGATGATCTGAACCACATGGATTGTCAGTAGCCGGCCTCTACACACCCCACTGCTCTGCGCCACCTATCATGTCCCCAACACCACCCCAAATCTACCTATGTCACTGAGCTCCAACCTCAATCTCTCCACCAGCTGGTGTATGAAATTGTGGGTCGTCCCATTATCAACCAACACCGTCAACTCCAACTCTGCAATATGCCCCCCACCATAGAGTTGAGAGAAACCTTCTCCATGTCCAAATGCAAGTGCTCCTAATCCTCCTCCTTACCAGCGGACTCTACCACGTCCTCTTCGTCCTCCTCGTTAGCCACTATCAATATTTACAGTCTGCAGTCGCCACACCAGTGCCTAGGAGAGAACTTCTCGTCACACTTAAAACACAACCCATTGGCTATCTTCTCTCGAATCTCAGCCTCAGTCATCCGACGTATCTGTCCCCCTTGCGTGCCTCAGCACCTTTCTCCCTATTGGCCCTTGTTCCCGCAGCTGATGCTCCTCCCGTGGTCGCCTTCGGCCCACCTACCGGTGCATGTCTCCGAAAAGAGGATACTCCCCCAGCCCCGTGGGTCTTCCTCCCCTGGTCCAATCTGTCCTCCATTATCCTCGCCAAACTCATGCAATCTAGCAGACTCGTCGTCCTATGGGCCCTCACCTCTGATCTGATAGTCAGCTTCAACCCCTTCATGAAGCACCCCTCTAGTGACTCTCACGACACTTCAATGATCCGACTAACCAGCATCTCAAACTTCTTGATAAATTCCCTCGCGGACCCATCTTGACTCAGTGCATACAACCTCTTAAATGCATTGCCAGCTTGCACCTCCCAAAATCGCTCTATCAAGAGCGTAGTAAACTCCTTTCACGTACGAAAAGGCTGGTCTTGCTGCGTCCATCGATACCATGACAATGCTTCCCCTTTCAAGCAGACCCTACCTGCCCTAAGCCACTCCTCATGTATCATAGATATCTCAAAGTATCTCTGACCATGTACAGCCACGAATCTGGGTCCTCTCTCTCGAAGACGGGCATTTTCATCTTTCTGACTCGGTTTTTCGCATCAACCCCTCCTGGAGCTTCTCTCCCCTGCCGGTAATCATTTCGTCGAAATGGGGGGTGGCATGGTACCCCATATCTAGGCCCTCCATCTATCCCATTCCTCGTGTTGCCTCCCCAATCAGCTCCTCCATTTCCGTAGCCCCCCATCATCCGCATGGTATCTGTCATAGTTCTCGAACTCCGTCTCTCGTCCGGGGGTCCTCCTTCGTAGAAATCAGCCACCAGTCATCCCGAGGATCATCAAACCTCACGACGAGGCTCGCTCGATGTCCCATTCCTCCTCGAAGGGCCACTGGCGGCTCCAGATAGGGCCGGCGGTCTAGCTCCTGCAGTCGGGGGCCTTGGCTGGCCGCCAGGGGCCAGAATGCCCCATGTGGGCCGTCGAGGGCCCCGTGTGGCAGGAGCCACGGGTGGCCTGGGGTCCCCTTGATTGCTTCGTCGTGCCCCTTCGACTTTCATTTCGCTTCACTGGACTTCGTGGAAATCTTGTCGTGATCCTTCGCCTTCATTGAAGTCCAGATCCTCGTCATCCGTCACCAGATCTACGTCCGAAAGAAGCCCTTTGCGAAAGGGATCAATTTTCTCCTTCCCCTTCGCTAAGGTCCTCGCCTTTTTCTCGGATCTAGGGTTTTGGCTTGAGGTGGATCCGTTTTCTTCGCCAACCCATCTAGCTTTTGGATTAATGCCTCCATGAAAAGCGCAAGCTTCTGACCCGTCTCGGCTCCTTGTTCTTCAAACTTCTTCGAGATATCTCGTGCAAGATCTTGGATCGCACCATCCATCTTCTCCATCTTCTTTTCCAACGATTCGATATTATCTTTCAACCTCGTGTTCGCCATGGATCGACCGCTCTGGTACCACTTTAATAGAACCTAGGGCTTGTTTGTGGGGAAATTAGGGGTTTGGGGGAAGAAAACAAATAAAAGAGGAATTTTTATTGCTTTTCAGATCTGAAAAACAAAAGATAAGGCCCCGATTCGAAATGAGACGATCTCCTAACTTTCTTTTCGAGATGAAAGTCTAAATCTCCAAAGGTGGCAACTTGGCCTAGGGTTTACAATCTCAAATGAAGCATGAAAAACACAATTAGGGCCGGCCAAGCTTAATAACACACAAAATTGCAGTTTTGCATAAAAGCCTCCCTAATCTTCAAATTTGCATTAAAAACACCCCCGAGTCAGAAATTACGAATTCGCCCCTGAAGTTGATCTCACGCTGCTCCTCCGATATGTGATAATCGTATTCACCAGGATCAATTGTCTATGTTTTATAGCCAAAAATGATAGACAAGTGTATTATTACAGTCATGTGCCAATGTAGCCATAGAAGACGATGACACTATCTACATGACATGAAATTATTGGAATATTTGAAACTTTTTCAAGTCTTCTTTAAACAAGGGCATACTACTATGGTAGAAGACGAGGAGACCTCTTAACTGGAGGTGACATGCAGATGGATGACAAGATGGCTTTCCATGTAGCTCTTAACAAGATTCCTTCGTATGGCCCTCATTACAATGTTGGCAACCCCTTTTTTTGACATGCCAAGGTATAGTTTGACTTCCACTGCTGGTTTAAAAGAACGGCAACCGTTTCGGCCTCTTTGTCCACTATAATTACTAAAGTGCTTTGGTTGTACATTAGCTGGAGAGGCTCACTGGTATCACAACGTGCACGGTTCTTAACTTTGTCTCGAAAGACGTTCTGCAGAATGTTATTGGCAATGGGTAGAGAATAGCTAACTTGATCTCCTGAGGACGTGTTATACGAAGAAGGTAGGCGATAAGAAAATTAAGAATCGCTAACTGTTCTAGCTATAATTGCATCTATTGCATGTTGGAAGTGATAAAGAGTTTGTTAACTCTTCATGCATGATGGTTTAGTTGTCTTAAAACTTGGCTAGTGATCGAGATTCCTTGCTTTGATACTACTCTCGTGTCACCACAAAAGCATGTGAGGGATTATTCTTCCCTGATAAAGCATAATCAAATAACTCCTTACTGCTTCATTGTGTCAGTGTGAATCGCCATAAGAACAAGTTCAAATTTAATGGCATTGAGCAGCTAGATAAAGATTTTGGCATTAGGGAGATGTTTGCTTTTCAGTCTTTCGATCATTAGGTAGATGTTTGCTTTTCGTTTACCAAGTTCATATCAACAATTTTTTTTGGTAAACTACACTCAAGTCCTCTAAACTATAGTCATTGTGTCACTGATACCCGTGTATTTATAATATTAGCACTCAGCCCCCTTGCTTGACGGAAAACATTGAAATTAAGTTTTTTTTCTTCCAGTTTTGCCAATTCTTTTTCCTCATTTGCTGCTACCATGCTCTCTTCTCTCTCTTTCTCTTATGCTTCCTCCTCTCTATTACACTCCATCTCCCTCATCTTTCTTGTTTAGAGAAGAGGAAGCAAGAGAGTGACAATGAGAGGGGTGAGAGAGGGATAGGTGAGAGAGTAGGGTTGGAAGTAGGCTCGGGCCGGTCCATGACCCGATGGGTAGGTTCCAAAAAATGATTTATGGATTATTTGTTACTTGATATGGATTGTGCTTAGATCAATTCATAAGTCATGAATTATATTTTGGCCATGCCCACGCCCAACACATTGGCCCATGTTTGGCCCAATCAAGGGCACGAAAAGATTATACCCAATGTCACTAACAAAGTAGAGTTCAAAAGTTACACAAGTCTAGTTTAAGTCTAAATTCTATGATAGCACTTGTCAGGTGTATGAGTTGGGGAAGGAGAAAAAGGGATGAATAGTAATGGAGTTGGTAGGGGGTTACGTGGGACTATGCTAACTCTGCAACTCCAGCTTTGAGGGGTTGCAGTGTAGCTACAGTGGGTAGTTTGCAGCAAGATCAAGGTGGTCGTTGGCTGGTTGAATGTGATTTTGCAGCAAGATTGGGGCAACTCCAACCTCCTTAATGCTGGTCAAAATATGGCATTTGGCAAAAGTTGGCCCAACTTCTAAGCCAACTCCTCTAGCCAAACGAGGACTGATTCTAAAGAGAAGACAAATAAAAGTACAAAAACTCATCCATAGACATCCTCAACCAATTTATCTCAATGAATTATTACGTTTCTTATCTTAGCAAACTGTTTTTATTCGTTTGCGTGATAGTCAATTACAAAGAATTGATATCACCTTTAGCTCAGTCACACAATTTTGTTATTTCTTTGATGCATATTATAATGACTTAAAATGAGCACACACTTATTCAACACGAATGTGTTGGCATGATGTGGCACGAAAGGCCAGCATATTGCAGCACAAATAGGCTGGCACGATTCGACACATGGTCTGACACGGTATATACATGGTATCCAATGAACCGATACATGGATTCATAGTCCTCAGCATGTATTGGCTCTGAGTCATGCATGTGCATATGTAATTCTGTGTGGGTCAGCCCATGCACGGCACGACACGGCACGTTAAGATAGAAAAGAGAACAATTGGTGTGGCCAAAAAAGAAGAAAGGCAAAACTAGAATAAATTTTTAATTTTTAATTGTTTTTGTTAAGTGAATGGGCTTGCGCTCTAACATTATAAATTAAGGAGTAATAATGATCTGATGCTCATAGTTCACGGGGTATATGTGCAATTTACCCTTTTTCTGTGCATCGTAATCATCAATGTTAATTTTTGATAGGTGATCTTTCTAAAAATAATCTCTGGAATATCAACTTTGGCATATCCGTCTTCTTCATCACACACCCCCATGGAAAAATTCTTCCGAAAAAATCCTCAATCCCCCACTCAAACACCAAACATTCCTCATAGAGACTAAACAAGGCATACAAAAAATCTAAATGAGGAGCCATGAAGGGTCAAAAAAATGTTTCTTCTTTCTTTTTTTTTCTTTAATAAGGAGAAATAAAGTTAAGACGGTATACGAGATAAAATATGGTTACAATGGAGTAGGCGTGGATCAATGTGGTCGATCCTTGATGGATCATTTGGGTCAAAACAAATTGGATAGTGGATTGGATCCAAGATTGAGGGCGAAGTAAAGGGGGAAGACCAAATATGGAGGAAACCAACGGTGTTGATTGTGTAACGCAATTCGCGAGGGGTCAGTTCTGGAGCGATGGAGAAGGACGGAGTAGAGGCAACGATGGTAAATTTAAATTGAAGAATATAGAGGTTAAGTGAGAGTGGTTTTTTTTAAGGGGGAGAAGCCAAGGGTGGAAGATGCCGGACTATGGCTCTGATACTATGTGAAAGGAGGGATAAAATTAGAATCTTTATTAGCCCTCGTCCCTCTGAATCTGGTTTAAAGTAGAGAAATTACACATCTAGCACATGTAGCACCATATGATACATTGCATCATGGCATTTTTACAATTATGTGTTTGATAATTTAAGCTTAGTCATATGAATAATCATGCCTTATTTTCATTATCCATAGGGTTTCTGCGCTTGTGATGAACATGAATGTGAGCTTAAAAGAAAAGATATGAGATGAAAAACGGAGAAAATATTTTATTTTTCTTCAAGCATAAAAGAAATGATAAAAAATGAGTAAAAGATGGAAAAAAAAATTGTTTCATCTACTGTATAGTTTAATCTCAGGTAATTATTCCAGTTTGCCTTCTAAAGGGCTGTCTGATAATGTATATTTGAACTTCTGATGTTTCTATTTACCTTGTTTCGTGATGGTAGAAAGGATTATGTGGATTCATTTGCTTGTAGTACACGTGCCGTATCTGGATTCTAGTCGTTGACTTACAAGTCGCATTTGTTTTTGTCTGTCTTTGTTCTCGCTTCCTCGCATGCTATGTCTGTTTACTGGTAAATCAGATAAATGTTCTTGAAAATTGTCAACCAAAATGTACATATCAGCCTGCTGAGGCCTGGTTTAACTGTTTGAAAGGATGGGGCTGGACTGTTGGAACCCTAGGATCAATTCTTGGCTACTGGGTGTTTGTCCAAACAAAACCAAAATTTTAATTAAAAAACAATCTAAAATATAACTTTTATTGGTGGTAGTTTCTGCTGTTATCTTGTCATACACTGAAATATTAGTGTGCTTCCCTTTTGTAATCGCTTGCAGGTCCGAGTTTCTATTAACTACCCGGAGCTCACGGAGCTGGGATTGAGGTTTCTGTGCTCCGAATCTGAGCAGGCGCTGTATGCGTGTCCCGAAGCAGACATGTTGCTGGCCGCCGACAAGAAGCCATATTCTACATTCTCCGAATGGGGGAGAGGTTGGGCTGACCCTGAGATCCGGCGCCAGCGTCTCCAAGGACGAAAAGGCAGGCCGAGGAAGAGGAACAGGAAACCTTGGAAGCCGCGCCAGGACATGAGCACGGTGCGAGGGAGGTTATCAGCAAAACTATCCAAGCAAAAACGATAGCCACATTGTCTTCATTCAGTAATGAAATTTCGAAGAAATGAGAGAATCATTATTCAATTTTTGTTGTTGTTATTATTATTATTATTTTGATTCGTCGATTAAATGTTACAGAATGTGATTCTTCAATCTGATCTCAAGATGATTCGATGTATTTATTTTTTTCCAACCAGTTATATGGGCTAATCTCAAGATTATTTATTTTTGTTATTGAATGCGATATCTTAACTGAGGACGGAGACTTGTTCAAGGCTTTGTTGAGACGAGCTTGAGAGGGATTCGAGCTACATATAGTCACGCACCGTAACATTAATTTATTTCAAAGAAAAATGCACAATTGCAAAATCATAGTTTCATTGAGAAAAACTTGACTATATACACCGTTTACTGTTCGGTGTATAGAAGAGGTGTAGTTATCAAAAAATGGAAACTAATATCACATTATAAATCGAATCATATCCTCTCATCCTTGTCTTTTTTTTCCATTTTTAGGCACAATCATTACATACACCGTCCTATTCAGTGTTTATAGTCATCCTCTTTTTCAAATGGCATTCATTGGACATGCAAACAATCACAAGGAACATGCGAAGTGTCATGAATAGCTTCAAGATACAATACATGTCATGCTGTAAGGCCAATCAACGGTTCACATTCATTTACTACTCTCAAAGGAAGCAATTCAGATCATGATTCAATTACTCGTTTTCACGGGCATCGACAAACACCAAGATCATAGCAAGATTTCAAGAATCGGGAGTTTGATGCATCTTTACTCTAGAGGATTGCTATCTGCACCACAATAAATGCAGTGCATACTTTTGTTTTTTCTATAAATGAACTAAAACATGACAATCGATGTCATGTTTTTTTCCATAAATGGAAAAAAAGGGTCTGTACCACATTCCTTGCATTGCATATACTTTATTGGTCTCTTCATAGTAATGATCATGATCATTACCCGTACGCTATGCCACAACAAGAGAGATGGATGTTTGTTTGGGCTAAGCAGGGGGGAGGGAGGGGCAAGTGTTTGTTCTTTGATGCAAAGAAAAAGAGATAATTGGGAGGGTAAGGATTGGGGTGCCTCACGGAACCAGATCTTTGGTTTGGTGGTGTCTCAATACATGTATATTTCTGATTGGGTCGAATGCATATGCATACATATACACTAAGGGTGTAACCATGCACAGCTTGCCCTGTGCAGCTGCCCAGGACAAGAAAAAAAATAAATATTTTCATTAGCCTTAATAGTCATGTTTTAAGGCACGATTGGCTAGCGCTATGCTATTATAGATTCTAAGTTATAGACTGAGAGGTTGAGGATTTCAAGCCTTGCTCACATCAATTAATTTTTAGTTTTCAAAAGATTTTCCAATAGTTTTACTAACTTTATGACACCTGAATGGATTTTTAAATTTCAAAAGATTTTTTTCTTCCAATAGTTTTACTAACTTCATAATATCGTAAATGTATTAATTCAATGAAGACAATATGCCTATCGTGGCCCTTTGTTATTTTTAACATTCGTATTACTTCGTTAGTTCTCCCACCCCATCCCCAAGAACTTTCCAATAGTTTTACTAACTTCATGATATCTAAACTAATTTTTAATTTTCAAAAGAATTGTTTTCTTCCCATTGTTTTACTAACTTCATAATATCGTAAATGTATTAGTTTAGTGAAGATAATATGTACATTGGTGACCAGTTACTTCAGTAGTTCCCCCCGGCCGGATCTAGCCTCGTATGAACTTAGGACATGTCATCTAGTCTCAGAACAGCTATTGACTTGAACCAATGATTAGAGACCTAATTAACTAGAGAACTAATCAATAGTGGAATAATCAAAGGACTAATTGAGATAGTGCACTTTTATGGAATTAAATATCGTAGTTATTGGACTTCAAAGCATTGCTGAGGACTAAATTGATATAGTGCACTTTTATGGAATAGTTGTTGAACTTGAAAGCATTGCTCAGGACTGATATTCTCTGTTGAGGCTTCTGCCTTGACTTTTCAGCAAGTAAATACCGTATATATGTATGTGTTGTACTCATTGTTGGATGTATTGTTGGACACATTGTTGGATGTACGAAATGGTGGGCCTATGAGGCCATACGGATACAGATACTGATATGGATACGGATACGAATACAGATACGGTTGTAAATGTGTAATGTGATACAACATGGGTTATGGGGTAGTCTTGAGCTACGAAGTGTGCGGGAGTGACTGGGCCCACCCTTATTAGTTAAGCTGTACCATCACCTTGGAGGGAATGGTAGGTAGATATTCTGCGAGTTGCTCCGTGGGATGGGTGCACTTCTGGTTGCATATCGTACACTCGAGCTAAGACTGTTGCACTAGCTGATTGATACAGGGCCCATGAGGCCATATTGATACAAACACTGATATGAACATTGGACTATGATAATACACGGGATACGGGGTAGTCTTGAGCTACGAAGTGTGCGGGAGTGACCGGGTCCACCCTTATTAGTTAAGCTGTACCATCACCCTGCAGGAATGGTAGGTAGATATTCTACGAGTTGCTCCGTGGGATGGGTGCACTTCTGGTTGCATATCGTACACTCGAGCCAAGGCTGATGCACTAGTTTGATTGCTGTATTGTACTCATGGTTGTTTGTATTGTCGGAACACACTATTGGGCCTTCGGGCATTTACGGAGCACATTTACGAAGCACACTATTGGGCCCTTGCGGCATTTAAGACTGATGCACTAGTTTGATTAATTGATAATTGATTGATACCATTGCTTTAGTCACGACTACTACTATTCTACGGACTAAGTCGAGACTACTTGAACGTGATAGAACGGTTTAATAATAAGCGGTCTTAAATTATGACTGAATCAGTGTCTAGAAAGGAAATGGGAAGGGGGTTGGTCAACCAAAGGACTTGTTCATGCGGTCTTTGAAGTGACCTGTGCCTTCACGCCCTGACTGACTGGCTGATTTGGAAGTTAAATTAGACTTCTTATTATTAGGCCATCCTACACTATTAGATAGTCAAGCAACACTCATCTTTTCTTAAGTATTACTAAGTCCATCTATTGTCATCTCATTACAGATTGGTCAAACATTGTTAACCTGGTTGTCTTACTATTGACATTCCATTGGTCAAAATATTATTGCTACCATATGCCATGTCACAGTTATCACTCTTACACTTACACAGTCACCTTTACGTACAGCCATCAGTACTTTACTTATTCTCTTACATGCCTGTCTGCCCATACTTTACTTTTTGCACCAGTATGACCACCTTTTGTTTACTATAGTATGTTCCATACTTTTGCACTACTTTGTTTCTATTGCTAGAATTGTTGTGACTTACCTATGGTTCCATCTCTGTGGCACCGCAGACGACGTACATATGGAGGTAAATGCTCGAGAGTTAATAGCGCCAGAATTTGACCATGAGACCGCAGCTTTCAGAGTTGTTTTCAGTTGTATTTTCTTTTCTTCATGTACGATTGTTGGACCATTTTTTGTACAATATGGATGTAATAATTGGACACTATTTGGGTATTTTTGTACATCTCTGCATCGTGGCTATTTTGTTTTCACTGGTTAACTGCAGGACCTGCGCAAATACCAAAATGTAACGGGCCCGGGAATCGGGTCGTTACAGGGGTTCCTCACGGAACCAGGTCTTTGGTTTGGTGTGGTCTCAATACATGTATATTTCTGATTGTGTGTAATGCATATGCATACATATACCCGCAAGGGCGTCACCATGCACAGCTTGCCCTGTGCAGCTGCCCAGGGCAAGGAAAAATTAAATATTTTCATTAGCCTTAATAGTCATGTTTTAAGGTATGATTGGCTAGCGCTGTGCTATTATAGATTCTACGTTATAGACTGAGAAGTTGAGGATTTCAAGCCTTGCACACATCAACTAATTTTTAGTTTTCAAAAGATTTTCCAATAGTTTTACTAACTTTATGACATCTGAATGGATTTTTAAATTTCAAAAGGTTTTTTTCTTCCAATAGTTTTACTAACTTCATAATATCGTAAATGTATTAATTCAATGAAGACAATATGCCTATCGTGGCCCTTTGTTATTTTTAACATTCGTATTACTTCGTTAGTTCTCCCACCCCATCCCCAAGAACTTTCCAATAGTTTTACTAACTTCATGATATCTGAACTAATTTTTAATTTTCAAAAGAATTGTTTTCTTCCCATTGTTTTACTAACTTCATAATATCGTAAATGTATTAGTTTAGTGAAGATAATATGTACATTGGTGACCAGTTACTTCAGTAGTTCCCCCCGGCCGGATCTAGCCTCAAGTTGTATATACATACATATGTATAGTTGTGTATCTATGTGTGTATGTATGTCTTTATGTAAATTTATTAGGCCACACTAAAAATATATATGTATCGGAACCCCACCAAACCAAATGTTTGGTTTCGCCACCCCCAAAAAAACAAAACAAAACAAAACAAAAAACAAAAACTTCATAATTCTTTATAGTTTTGCAAGTTGATGTGCACAATAGAAATCTCCGAACAAGTTCCTCACAAGACTCCGCCCACATGCTCGAGTAGGAAATTCTGATACATCGATTAATCTAAGAAAACCGTGTATCTATTTTGATCATAACTAATACATGTATCACACACGCACCAATTCTTCTGAAAAGGCCACAAACATAAAGTTTTCCAATTTCTTGCAAGTCCATGTATCTACGTCGTATCATAGGATGTTGGCAACTATGCTGTCTATCCCATCTTCACTAAACGTAGGACAACAAATGTAGGATGTTGGCGATGTTGGCGATGTTGGCGATGATGCTGTCTATTCCGAGTCCGAACATCTTCTTGGGTGTTTGTGTTGGGATCTAACATGAGATTGAATCTGAATGATAGATGAGTTTGCTTAACATGATATTCTTAACTTTGATAAAAACTTTTTTATATATGTTATAAATGATATTTTGGATATATTTATCATAACAGCATTATCAATATATAATTAAAACACTCTTAGCTTATAGTAAACTAAGGAAAGTTGGTGGCCAACAACAGTGAGCGCATCTGGTGTAGTGGTATCATAGTACCCTCCCACGGTACTGACCAGGGTTCGATTCCCTGGATGCGCACTTTTTTTTTTTAAAAGCTTCCGCTGATTCGGATTATGTGACAACCTGTTCGACGAAATGCCGCAGAGAAACACTCGTAGCACGGGCCGCCATGATCGTTGCGTTCAACAATGCCGCCCCAAAGCAAAGAACCCTTCCTCATTTGTCGATTCACCTTCCCTTTGCAGGCTTCCCGGCGCTCGTCCTTCTAGGCCTGCCCGAGTTCCGGAAATGGCAGAGGCGGGAGATCATCGCCCAGAAGCTTGGAGTCGTATGAACGATGCTCTCGAGTTCTCTGCCAGCCTTCGCCGAATCCAAATGAAGGTTGTGAGTTCGTATCCTTATGGCAATGTTGATGTATTCAGGCTAGACAATTCATTTGTAGATCATTGCTATTGACATACTATCCTCATGATTGCAGGAGCAACAATGCAACAAAATTTGATTCAATTCACAGGACAATCATGATAACTGGAAATCATCTACGCTCATTTTATTGCATATACTGGAAGTGTTGATGTCTTGTTTCTTTACAGAATCATTATTGTTCAGGCTTTGTATCCCCGCGATAATTCCCCCTATTGTTACACTTAGATTGGCTGGGCAAGCCAGGGATCTAAATTATGCTTCAAGCACTCCTTGCCCGCTATTATCGTGTATCCTTGTGTATCGGCGTTGAAGCAAAATGCTGGATTATTTCTTTTCTGGCAGTTTTTCTATCAACTCGGGTATCACATCAAACAGATCAGCGACAAGCCCATAATCCGCAACCTGCAACACAACCCAAAATTCAACATTTTGCATTAACTAAAAAAGAATTACAGCGAAAGATCTGTAGAAAGCAATGCCCGGTCTCAATTACCAGACAGCAAAGTAGAATACATAAGTTTTATTTTTGATCCAATCGAAGATGAGTATTAAAAATGCGATATACTGCCAAACATTCAAGCATTAGGTCTCCTGGCGAAACACTTGAACTGAAGGACATTGCATCACCTGAAATATCGGTGCATCTGCATCCTTGTTGATGGCTACAATGACCTTGGAATCTCTCATTCCTGCCAAGTGTTGGATAGCTCCTGAAACCCCAAAGGAAATATACAGCTCAGGAGCGACGATTTTTCCGGTCTGACCAACCTGAAGCGAGCAACGGTTGTGAGATGATAGCAGTTTTTTTAGCAGTAAAGCTTGGAAACATATAACATGGATTGACCCCAAGTCTAGAGACCCGACATTCACACTGAAAATACAAAAACATATATACAAAGTTCCAAAAGAAGAGAAAAAAAAACATAAAAATAAATAGAAGATAATAGGCAGCAAGTAAATGGCAAGGTTACAACACTATAAAGTAATGCCGAATCAAGAATATGAAACTAAAATATACAACCTAATACTCCGCATGAGAAACATGAGTGCGCAAACCCCGGATACAAAGTAGCTGATCCGAGATACTACATGAAAAGCTCACCAACAGACTGATGTCATTTAAGAATAGGATACTTAATTGTGAAGTGCACAATCATGAAAAGGATAAAAACATACTTTCATCATCCCAAAGACTACTTTAAAGGAATCTCAAGCAATCATAAAAAATAAAGTAATGATAAATAGTAAGAGTGAAGCAACTGGTAATTTGCAAGGTTCTAAACTATCAAAATCAAAGTCAGACGTTTCATTATGTTTCACAGACGTGTATGGCAGTTGATCAATCCCAACCTTGCAAGTCCATGTTTCCTTTTTCACTAGTAGATGTTTCCTTTTTTTTTATTCGTCGGAAACTATTTAGCTGTTATCTTTCATACACAAATAAAAAAAATTAAAAGAAAAAACCGCAAGTCAATCCTGTCAACCTCCTTGTTTTCCACAGCCGTGACCATAGAACTGATCATTTGGAATGACCATAGCCAATAGGCATCAAGGAAGCATACCTTCTATTTGAGCTTAAGTAATTAGAAAGCCCTTCAGGGTGTCTTTTCTTTAACAGCTGAATTATTTCACTTTTAGTTTCTAGCTCCATTCTATGTTGCACTAGCATGGGCGTGGGATACAAATATGATGGGAAACCGTTACAGCCTTACAAAAAAAGCAAATGCATATGATGAGTACGACTGATATTTATTGTCCTTTTTTTAGGTCGGGGTGGGTGGTTTTTTTGTGGTGGTGGTGATGGTGTTTTATTTTATTTTTTCCTGTGTGCATTTTTGTGTGTGTGCGCGTGCGCATGTTTCGTTTATTTTTTTATTATTTTTTATTTTTTTGGGGGGGGATTCTTCATTACAACAACAAAGGCATTAATGTTTTTTTCTTTAAATAAATACTAGTTTATGAATGCATACATTAGAAACCATAACATTGTTTTAGCCATGAAGCTGTAACTGTAATAAGAACTTAACATCAAAATATATGCATTGGCCGACACCAGTTTTTCAGGATGAAGACTAAGATGATGATCAAAATATATGTATAAAGGTGAAAATACATTTTACCAGGTCAAATGACAATACAGAAAATGTATGGCGTGTAAATAAAATTGGTACTCTTGAACTGTGTATACCGACACCAGTTTTTCAGGATGAAGACTAAGATGATGATCAAAATATATGTATAAAGGTGAAAATACATTTTACCAGGTCAAATGACAATACAGAAAATGTATGGCGTGTAAATAAAATTGGTACTCTTGCACTGTGTATATAAGATTCTAAAAGGAGAAGAGGATGAGGGGGTTACTGCAAGTAATGTTGATATATTTGCACTTCGTGAGTTTGAGATTCAGAATAGGGGGGATTTCTACTGTGGACTCTGGATGCTTCACAAGTCATCAAGGAAAAAAACAGAAATCCAATATAAACATAATTGTTAGTGATATGCTTTATTAAGGAATTTTAATTGGAGATTTAACTTTTGGAAAACAAATTAAACTTCTTTACATAATATACTGAAACATGCATCTATGATTACCTGGAGGTCATTTGGCACAAATCCAGCATCAACAGCAGCTCGAGTGGCCCCGACTGCAGAAAATATAATATGATAACAATTAGTACACTACTAAAATCATGCAGCAGATGATTAAATTTAGAGGCCTAAGCCATCTTCTAGATAATCATGAAACACATTATTATTGTTATTGTTACTGTTATTGTTTTTTTTTTTTTTTTTTTTTTTTTTTTTTTTGGGGGGGGGTGGAGGGGTGGGGTGGGGGGTCCTAGGTCACTTGGAAAAATTAAGAGATAAGTTACTTGCTCATCGTCTGAAGTAAATGCGATGGTTGGTAAATAATATACATGGTATGACTCTACTACGCACTCTAGAGTGCTGCATTCTTTAACCTTGTGGATCTTGAAATTTTATGGGGTAGATTCTCAGAGTCAACATTTATGAATTTCTAAGCTTTTCAGAATCAACATGTCATCTATAATATCAGACCTCCCCTAGTCATAAGCAGTTCTATTTTAAGTTTTTAACACAGACCACGGCACGTATTTTCGAAAATATGCCCATCAGACATTCTGTGCATTTCAATAGAATGTAAAAGTTGATGCCTTCAAGTTAATTTATAAACATAAGAAACTGTCAAATAAGAAGAGAAGATTTATAGGCACTCATTAATACATACATTGTAGCCACTAAAAGAATGTAACCTTCTTATTGGACATATAATCTACTCGCATTTGCCAGTGTGTGCATCACCCATAGCTTAATAGAAAAAAAAGTTCAAACTCACTTTTTATGTGGATGAGTTGCTTTTGATACATTAGGAATTGGCAAGTAAAGAATCAAGAAAAGAAATTGTCGCCAGTTTCATATATGTTAAAAGCACTGGTCCATTTTTACAAAACGAACTTTGTACCTAGCTATGCAAGTAAAGACTAAAGAGTAAAGAATATCAATAAAGTAACATCAAATTTCTACTGTCCAATGCACCTTAGAGATCATATTTTTAAATGGTATAAATCATTCTCCATTCATTCAAAGATGGGTAGATAGTTACTTCCCGTTGAACTTTCATATCTGGAAAAAAAATTACCTAATTTCTTCTGTCCTCGTTATAAATGTTACATAACTTGGTCCATTCAATCCGATTTAGGCAGCATAAATTGTTAAAAGAAAATGCATCTGTATACCCTGAGCTGTTATCTCTGGTCTGAAATTCATCTACTATCTACCGACTGTTTCAGGATAAAATAATAAGATGTTAAATAACTAAAACATAAAAGTAACTATCAATAAGTGAGTTATGTTCCTTAGAGATGTTCAAAGTGCTTAGAACTGGATACTTAAGCATATAATGATATTCCCGTTGAAGATATATATGCTATTTCATTAGATGAAAACTCAACTAAATCAAATGGAAAACATAAAAGATGAAATTGACAGAATATATAAGAAATTGATATGAAGATAATGAACAGATTCTAGTAAAACACAACATGAATGATATTTGTTAAACACAAACTACCGATGAATTGCACAATATTTTTTTAGGATAAAATATTCAAAAAATAGACAGCCAATATAAGTTAAGAGATAAGTTACTTGCACATCGTCTTAAATATTCAAAAAATTAAGAGATAAGTTACTTGCTCATCGTCTGAAGTAAATGAGATGGTTGGTAAATAATATACATGGTATGACTCTACTACGCACTCTAGAGTACTGCATTCTTTAACCTCTGGATCTTGAAATTTTATGGGGTAGATTCTCAGAGTCATCATTTATGAATTTCTAAGCTTTTCAGAATCAACATGTCATCTCTAATGTCAGACCTCCCCTAGTCATAAGCAGTTCTATTTTAAGTTTTTAACACAGACCACGGCACGTATTTTCGAAAATATGCCCATCAGACAATCTGTGCATTTCAATAGAATGTAAAAGTTGATGCCTTCAAGTTAATTTATAAACATAAGAAACTGTCAAATAAGAAGAGAAGATTTATAGGCACTCATTAATACACACATTAGTGGCTAACCAACAACTGACACAGCACAACTGAGACAGTACATCTAAATTACGTTTTCGGCGGGGGGGGAGGGGGGGATGCATCATGCGTACAGAACAAAAGAATAACAAAATAGAAGATAGACTATAACCAAACCAACATGATAAGTTTCAGTCAGCATTTGTACGAACTAGAAATTGCCCATGCACATGGCGCACGTGGACTCAAGGAAAACCCAACACAGGAGAGGCGGGGCCGCGCGCAAAGGGAACTGCGAGGGAAATGTGGGAGTGTGTGTGGGTGGCGCCCGGGGGTAAAAATGCGAAAAGCAAAGGCCTAATGCAAAAAAATCGGGGGGGGGGGGGGGGGGGGGGGGGGGCAAAGTGCAAAAGGAACCAGCAAATAGTAGAGAGAGGGAGGGGTTTCTTTGGTTTCATGAAAAAAGGAAGGCAAGAATGCAATTAAAGGAAAAGGGGGGTTTTCTTTGGTTGCCCAAACGAACACCCCAATCCAGACCCAAGCCCCCACCCAAGCCCCAGCATGGCCCACCTTGCTACCACCTTGCTGATGTGGCCAAACCATGGCCACATCTCTACCGACCCGTTTGTCCTAGTGGAATTTCCCCACGGATTTGCCCATGGGGAAACTCCCCCATATGTATAATAGATATATGACCTTACTTTCGAAGATGATACAATGCAAGCTGCAATGCATACTAGCAAGAACAGTTAAATAATTTAATGGGTGTGTGTTATGTGTTCGATGTGGTGTAATGCTCTAAGCATGCTGCAATCTATAGAGCGCATACCTGCTGCACCAAGTTTTTCTGCAAGCTTCTCCAACAATTTAAAGTTATCTGCACTTTTCAACCCTCTTCCCCCTGTCACGACCACACGTGCGTTTCCAAGATCGGGACGTTCTGTGTCCTGGCTTGTAAGTTTCAACCACCTTGATTTCCCGAAGGTCTCTAAATGTAGCAAAATAAATTCATAAATTCATGCAGAGACTCAAACCCATGGAATCTACAAAAGTTCAGTTTTCAAGATTGTAGGGTGTTCACTTAGTGCTATAATTCTTAATCCCTATTGATGTTTGCGCCATAATGGCTGGCCAAACACAGTCCATAAGAGGCAGAAAACAAATATGGCTAGCCATCCAGATCCATTCAGAAGTTCCGCACGGTTACAAAATATTTGATAAACAAAGGGCATTCAACTCAATAAGCAAGGAAACAGAACACTGTACAGAACTTACAATGTATGCTAGGAATTGCAATTGCTATTAAGACACCATATAAAAGTGTTACTGGAAATTTCTTGTAAAACATAATAACCTTGCTATACGTGAACCAGATAATTTAATCATCATGTTCCTTTATCAACATATGTGAACTCAAATTCGAGTGTGACGACATTATCAGGTTTTATCAGTGTAAATGAAATCAATTATCTGTTGTGAATACAAACATTTATTTTATCAATATACAAGATATCAGTATGTTATTGGGGCATAAAACATTATACATTCAGATAACACTTTCTCGTAACATTCTACACACGCAGAATGATAAAGGACATTATGGGTATTCAAAATGATCAGAAAACATTTCTCTCAACCTTTTACACATGCAAAATGATAAAAGACATCTAAAATAACGGATTTCTCTTAACCTTTTGTACACGCAGAATGATAAAAGAAAGTGTAGCATAAAATTGAAAAAAAAATGTAACTTTTATATTGATTCAAGTTAAATAAGATAATGAATTGTGCAATATAATATAGATCGTTCCCATAGAACTGAGGATTTGATCAGTTTCTTTATTATGCCTTTTGCAGATATATTTGGAATAGAAAACAGACCGTGTTGAATTTTAAGTAACAAAAACAGTCTGCTGCAAATAATGATTGATTGACTGTGCTCTGTAGTAGCAGTAGGTATCTATTTATTAATCGAAAAACAAATAGATATAATTATGTCAGATGTTAAATGAACTAAATATATACTTCTCCGTCCAAATTGGATGTTTACCTCACTCGTAAAGATACACATTTTGCATATTTCATGACTTGTACGTGCAAAGTACCACAGTATCCATATTATTCCGAATCTCAAGTGCTCTGCAACAGCTCCAATTCCTACACTAACACGTTGCATCCCTCACCATGTTCGTGTGGTCATTTGTTAAGTGCATGTGAAAGCCAGTTTTGTAAGAACAATCAAAGTAATTTTTTTAAGAATATTTAGTGAAAAAAAGAAGTCAGTTGATTGTGATTCGGAGCACTCATATGATCTAATGTGGCATTGTATCCAGACAGGTTTAGCTCATATCCTCATAGTGAATGAACAGGGACCCAAAATGCCGGTTATCATATATTAAAGGTGGGGACTCATGAATACTTGAAATGTATATTGAATTTTAATATTTGGGAACGTCAAAAGAAAGGCATTGAGATTCTCAAATAACAAGGTAAATTCGGGTTTATTTCTTTCATATATTTAGTTTTACATGGTCCGAATGTTATTTTACCTTATAGTCATCAGCATGGTCTAATACATTAGGTTTCATTCTTTGTCATAGAAAATAGGAAAGAAAAAGGAAAGATAATGTTATGCTCCAGAATTATTGGCGAATGTATAAAAAATTTCTGAATCATACACTTCATGGTCTATCTATAACGAGAAATTGCCACAAAATACTCAAATAATAGTTCAGAAATATAGTTGTAGTGATTTAGCAGAATTTGCACAAACAATAAGGAAGAGACATTCATCGAAAGAAGTTAGATTTAAGCATTAGTTTATAAAGCTGACTCGGCCAAGAATTTATCACAAATTATATGGTGAAAGGACATAACAGACCTTCACTAAAGGTTGAGAGGTCAACCTGGGAGATAGTTACTGCATCAGCTACTGCGTCTGTAGATGTAGATGAAGAGAATGAAGTGGGCCTAATAGTCATCACACAAGGGTCGCCACCAGTGTATCGGACAGTACAAAGAGCATTTCCGGCATAAATTGGCCTGACAGAGACAAGCATACTTGGTCTGTTAGAATCAGTAACTAAAGGTATGCAACTGGACTTCAGGAATCATGTGTACATGTGTACAAATGCAAATGAAAGTGATTTTGAATGGCAAAAGGTAGATAGACCTGTGAAATGGAATAATATCCAAGACAAACATGCTAATAACAATCTGATAGACATAGATAATATGACATATCCCTATTAAACTAAAATAAAAAGTGCACATCAATACTAAGAAATTACATCATACAGAAGATATGCAGGTTCACAGAATGATGCTGTTAATCTTTGATTGCATTAACCCCATAAAAGCATAATATTATACAGGAAATGAATTTGTGTATGTATGTCTCTTAGTACAGGGAAAATGGGTCTCAAAAGAGAATGATCAATAGAACTGGAATAGGTTATTACTATCAGTATTCAAGAAAGTTTGAACAATGGGCAGTGTTCCTAGCTATCCGCTGAATGTGAATGACATAACAAGTCCCCATTGCGATATGACAAGTAACAGAACAGTCTTTTCGGTAGTTTAGTTCATCACTGGTATATCCCATAAGTACTAAGCAGTTCCAACACTCATGCTCAAGTTGCATTTTCGAGAAGCATTATTTTTTTTACCGTCTGCTCCATAAAAGGTAAATTTATTGCTATTTACAACAACACTACATGAGGAGCACCCCCAAAACAAGCAATGATCAAGAACATTTATTAACAGGATACAAGATGTAAGTATGGCAAAATAAACCTGACAAATATCCGTGGTTCTGATATTTCAATGATGTCAGTAACAGGTGAAACATCAAGAAGAGCTGCAGCTCGAGGCATCACATTTTTTCCAAAGGAGTTTGAAGCAGCAACTATGTATGAGTAACGACCCTTCTGCTGAACTAAACGAACAAGTTCGGCCCACGTTTCAGCTAAAGGATGCATCAACTTGTCTGCATCAGCCACAAGCACCTATAACAGAATTAAAAAACAAACAATGATGATATACAGAAAAACATAAAACACAAAAAGAAACATAAATTGACATCGTGCTAAATCTCATGTCACGACGTATATGAAAGTAAAATTCATCTATGAGATTAAGCTCTATGGCATTTTATTGTATAGAACATATTGGAAAGAACAGCGCAATTAGACTTCTTTTGAAGAATTCGATTCCTTCGTCATTAACAAATTAGACATATGGACATGTGAGATAATAGGAGTTTGTAAATTTGGACTGATGTAACGTAGGTACCTGAGAGACTAAAGGATGACAGGACGCAGCATGTGAAGCAGCTTTCTGAAGAGTTGGACCAGAGCCACCTAAGAGAACTGAAATTGAATTTTCTCTGCTGATAGCTCCGGCAGCTGCTATTGCACTTAGAGAAGATGGTTTTACGGAACCACATTCATGTTCTGCGACTACCAACGTGCTTATCTAAATGCATCACAAAAATAAACCGAAGATGAGAATGTCAGATGACAATCAAATGCCATAAGCAACAAGTGACTAGCCATGCTTCACTAGGAAAGATCATTGAAGAACATGTGATAAATCCAGTGATAACAAGAGTATTCAAATGATGAATAAATTTTAGAACATTACATGAAGAGATAACAGGTAACTACTGAGAAGAAGAAAACATCTTCAAAGTAAATTCCAGAGGGGACAAACTCCAAAGGACAATGATGGCCTCCTAAGTTCTTAATAAAAATCGACTCTAAGCTACAAAGGACATAATTTACGATTTAACTTCTTAAAGCCGCGGGATTTAAGTTCAATTTTACATAAATTGGGTGATAGATAACCATCTTCCATCTAAATGGACCGTTATTCGCTCACCAGCCTACAACAAGTGCCCTTGAAGCATTTCTTCTCTCTAATCATCCTACTTTAATTCAAGAAGCAACAACGACTGATTTGAAACCGAACTACCAAAATTTGAATATTTTGTTAGTGATCGAAAGAACAAGCAGACGCAGCATCGGCAACAGACTAAATTTTAGATCTTTTTTGCGGGACCTTGAGAGAAATAAAGCGAGGCTTTACTTACGAATCGAGATGAGGAGTTTCTGAATGGAGCTGACGTTCGATTGCTCAGAGCCCTAACAATCGCTCGTGTCGCCATTGTTGCTCTTTCTCCTTCTTCTTCTTCTTCTTCTCTCTCAAGCTCAAAGCTTACTATCTTCAAGTTCCCTTGTTGATATTACCTGTTCTTGGAGTTTGCTTGCGTGCCGTTTTCAATCCTCTTTCCTTGGTTTGCTCTGGTTTGGGGGAAATGCTTTGCGCACCTACCGTTTTACTCTGTGCACGACCGCTTAAATTTTTAATTCGCGCGTAATTAAAAATTAATATTTAAGTTTTTGCTTACCGCACAGCCATGGATACCGAAAATAACCATAAGCCAAAACATCCTAAAATTGGTTAATAAATCACATATACGTATTGACTGAAGGATGATCCGAATCGTGTGAAAATTTTGTCGAACATATTTATTTTGGAGATGAAAACCCCGAAATCTGTCGTTCGATCAGAAAAATTTTAGAGCACGGCCGGTTTTTATTATCGATTTTTGGGCAGAAAAATGCTGTCAATCGAGAAGGGTTAGAAAACCCGAAATCTATTGTCGATTTTTGGGCACAAACTATATTTGTTCACTGTAAAAAAAAAGTTGATTATCTTAAGAGAAACGAAAAACCGAGCAACAGATTGTGCATCGACTTCTACTCAACGCGAACAACATGCAAAAATTTTGCATGTTGTGCGCGTTTCGAGTATTTTTTGTCGGTTTCAAGTAATTTTTGTCGGTTCATATCATGTTATACTCTCAAGAAGCACGCCTCCAAACGAGAACACATCAGATCTATCAGTTACATTCCCGGTTGATGCATAGTCTGGTGTCACATATATGTGAGTCAAGAATTGCGTGCACATCAGTTTTAAGTTATAAATTTACCTTTGATTTTCACATAGAAACCCGAAGAAAAATGAATGTTGATTCGAATGTTTCCATCACACTGGTAGATACATGGGGTAGTGTTATCATTTGAAGGTTTTGCGGGCCCAAAAGCTGCAAGTTTTTTTTTTCAAAAAAAAAAGATGTAGATCTTTAATATGAGGATTTGCTACTGATATCCGATATTCTCGATACTATTCGGGTACACTCTGTGTTTAAGCTAATTGGTCACCGAACAAAATTACTCCGCACGTATAAAAAAACCGCATTTTGTATGCGGTGAATAAATTTGCTCTTTGCATCAATTTTTACTCACAGCGCGCAACACGCAAAATTATTGTCTGTCGTGCACATTGCGCATTGAGTAAGTTTGCTATGTACACCTATTTGTACTCATCCTCCGTAACATGCAATTTTTAATAGGGTTATTTCTGGAGTTTTGATAATGACATTTTCATTATTTTTCCAAAAACTAAAGCAGTCGTGCGCAGATTAAAACGGTAGGTGCGCAAAGAATTCCCTATGAGTCCTTACCGTAATTATGTTGATACATCTATGAAACACGATAAAGTTGTCTCGATTTTCAAATAATTTAATTGAAATCATAAGAAAGAATCTTGTTTTTCGCTTGGGTTTTCGGATGCATCGTGATACGATTCCAATCTAAATCCGACCCGCGCATAACCTTTTTAAGAGAGGGAGAGAGCGAGTTTCTTGGGACACAGGAAGATCGACGGCAAGATAGAGAGGAGAGAGAGGGAGAGATGAGGGTTGTCGGGTTAACGGGTGGGATCGCCTCCGGCAAGAGCTCGGTGTCGGATCTCTTCAAGTCCAGCGGCGTCCCCGTCGTCGACGCCGACCTCGTCGCTCGGGTAACCCACCTTTATCTCTTTTCCAATTTAAAACGAATTTCAGTTCAATTTTCGGGGGGTGTTTTAATTTTTATGCAATTTGCAATGCTTTTATAATGCACCGGATCTCAATAAGGCCATTCGTGCAAAGATAGCGTCTTGCGACGAATGGAAAAGGGCTTATGAAGATACAAAATATATTCTCACTTTGTATCATATTGCTCGCATTTGTATTCTGATTTGCTTTCCTAAAGAGGAGAGAAATTCAGAGCTTCCGCATCTGGAAAAAGGGCCACACTGCATTGATTTTGCATTGGTCCAGAACTTAATTAACGAACTTGGGGCGCTTTGCTTGTAATGTACTTGGAATTATATGAGAGTCTAGACATTTTGGCAAGCAAACTTACACGGGAGATGGGAATTATGGGTTCGTCCGATTCCATATGACTTGTCCAATTGAATTCACTCTGGATAATGGACAGCGAAGAATACGAGGATAGGGGCATCAATGCTTCAATTTATATGGCTATGCCTTTTTCTCTCATGATGTACCTAAACATGTTAGGATACTTCGAGAAATATTAATTATAATTCCAACCATTAGTTAGGAAGTCTTTGAGCAAACTTCATTTGCCGTGATCATTGTTATCATTGGTTTAATATAGAGTGTTCAACCTTAGAGGCTTTGCAGTAGGGTTGGACGGTTAATTTACTCGGGGCTATTAATAAGAATCATGTGAATTATGTACGAGGAGGGTGCCATTTTAAAAAGATGATGTTATTTTTGCAGTCATCAATAGATCATGTTTGGGCATTGGGTTAAGAAGGGAGGCAATGGAACTTGATGGAAGTTAGGGCTATTTCATTCCATTGGGTGTTTGCTAATTTGATGTCTAAACACTAAAATGGATGCTGGTAACTTCCTTCGGTGTACATGTCACCTTCCACATAAGTCTATTCTCCTTTCAAGGCCATTTTCAAAATAGAAGGCACGTGGTTTGCGGTGTCCAAAATGGCCAGACATGGCCCTCTCATGATGGACGTAATGTTGGAGGCGGCCTCTGGTTGCCTCGCTTTTGGCTATGGTTTCTAGGTCTGTTAGCCTCCTGCCATGCCCAATCATGGTGGGTTCGCTTGCTATGGCGGGCCACTCGCAAAGGCAGGTTGGTCGGCCAACATGTTTTTCCCCCAACCCTTTTGGGGTTGGGTTTTGGTTATCAGGTAAAAGTTTAAGTTAAATTATATTGAGCCATGTAGTCTATTTTTATGAAATACGAATCAAAGATAACAAAATGAATCAAAATTCGGTTTAAAGGTATGTGACATCACTTATTTCAATTGTTTAAATTTTAAATTTAATTTAATTTTTTATGTTTTTTAAAATCAGTGTTAATTTTTTTTGATATTTTGATATTATATATATTTAAATTAAAAAAAGCCATGGCAACGACTCACCACTATACCACCGTCATTTGTAACATTGATGGTATGTCCCAAATCAAAAAGAACACACAAACTAACAAACAAATTCATTACATTATCCTTTCCAGTCTCCAATTCCCTCCCTAAACTTAAATGCCAAATAGATTTGAGAAAAGGATTCGAGAATTGAAATTACATGTTTCTTGTCAGCATTCTCTCCTAAATTCTAAAGAAGCTTTCTAGCTGCCAAATATATTTCCTGGCCCTTGAATGTTACTTCACTCTTACCCCCTTGAAATTAAAATAACTAATGGTATTACCAATCCTGATTCTCTTTTCCAAACCCAATCGCGAAACATGATGCAGTTGTATTTTTCTTTCTTTTTTTTCATATCACTCTTGTCATTCAAGTTGAAAAGTGAACCATGTTCTAGTCATTTTTTAGAGGAGAAACATCCATCCACACTTCTGCCACTCAAGCCAAAAGAGGACAATGTTAATGTTATTATTTGGGTGTCAAGCATTTGTCCATCTCAAACGCTTGTGCAGATAGATGTGGATGGATGTGTCTATAAGTTAATCTGTTAGGTGGTGCCAAAGTTAATGAGTTTATTCATGAATGCTGATCATGATGTCATTTGGACAAATTGGGCACTTCTTTATGTCATTAAATGTAGAAACAGCCATTGAGCTATATTGTACAAAAAAGTGCCCCATTTAATAAGATGGTCAAGAGCTTTATGAATGGTTATGTATTGTTTCTCAAAGTTGATTTTTAGTTTATGTTTGCGAGTGGAATTTTGTGGTACATGAGATTAAGAATAGTTGAGCCTTGCAAGTGTAACCCACCATGTTTGGCCATTCAGTGCCTATGCCACCGTTAGGGGTATCTGTAATTCTTATCTGAAAATGTATTTTTTAGCAGAAGTAGTTGAGTTCTTTACGCACATGTTTTTGTAGCATATAAATTGTATTTCAATAATCAGAGGTTAGATTTTTATTTTAAGAAGGGTGACATTTATTAAGATTTTCATTTATTCTGCTTTATTTCAGGAATTAGAGTCTTATTGTTATTGGAGATGAAAAACGGCATTCATATAATTGATAAACATTAATTCCTGACTTGCACTTACCAAATGTAATTTATTTCTAAGGATATAATTAATTCATGCATAGATCCTTTAATTAGGTGTGATCAATACGAACTTGTCAACTTGGTGTTAGTTATATCAGGACCTTCCTCAGCAACCTATTTGTAATCTAGGCACTGCTAAGCCGACACGGACATGACATGCACCAACACTTGGCAAATTCTTAAAAATACATAGGATACGCTACATGCATGCCTGACACACATCCACCATGACTTGGCTTCACGATAGACGTCCATGCTACATACCTGTAAAGAGGCTCGAATTCTCATGCTTATAAACAAAATTAGGGATTAAAAATCCTATGGGGATGAACAAATATAACTTATTGGATTGCTGCTTATCTCAAGTATTCAGTATAAATGTTTAACTTGTTTGTTGCTTATTTGACAGATGTGTTCCTGTGTGGACTGATGTTTTGCATTTGTGTTGCCCTACCTTTTTTCCGGCCCTTTCTTCTAAGGTCTATTTATTCGTATTTTCATGTTATCATATTGCCAAACAATGTGCCAATATTTATAAATATTCACTGTGTGTTTCTCCATATTATATTAGTTCATTTAAGTTGAAAATGCATAGCTGAAGAAAGGGAGTAAACACCTTTTTGTAACTTTCGCCTAATTGCATGCTTTTATAAGAAATATTTTGATGTTATCATGTTAAAGTTGTTCATGCCATGTTATGGTGTTTGCTTTATAGTCACTTCCATCAATTCCATGATCGCAAGCTTCCATAAATATTAAACCAAGACGAATGTATATTAAGTTTTCCGTTTTATTTGCATTTTTTCATGCATGCAAAGTGTTGGGACCTGCGATGGCAAGGAGATATACTAGAGGGGTGTGAATAGTGTATATGAAAATAAAACGTTCCTATAGAAATTTTTCCTAAGAGTAAAATAGAGTTACCTACTTTTAATCTTAATCAACTATCGAACTTGAAATAATAAGATTAGCACGAAATAAAGAGTATGTAAGAGATAAACAAGTCAAGAGATTACAATCGCAGACACAACAAATTTATCCTGGTTCACCTCTTCAGTGCTAATCCAGTCCTCAAATCACTGTTGGCCGTTATCCACTATTATAACAAAATAGTACAACAACCCACCTCACCTCCAACGAGGATTTACAAATTACTCATCTTGCCTACAACAAGGATTTTACACCACCTTATTTACAATGAAGATTTTCCTCTCATACAATGCAAACGAGAGAATACTTACAGAGCATGAAGATACAAATACCTATAGTCGATGTTTTATAGCTCGTGTGAAGATGTGTTGATATATGGAGAAGAACTTGATCTTTACAGATAAGAATTAGCTTTCGGAGATCAAGATTTTTAGGTCAAGAAAATATGAAGAGCTTTTGAGAATTTTTGGTCAAGAGAGGATTAAAAATTTTTAGCTTGAAAACCTTTTTCTTTAAAAAATATTGCTTAATAATCTTGTGTAAAACCCATACACAATTAATTTATCTATAGAGATGAATTCTGTAGAGAATAGTTCCACAAAATCATCTCCCTACGGATAATAAAGATACAATCACGTCAATCAAGGAACATGTTAAATGTGATCGTTGGGGGTTTGGGAGTCGACTCCTGTTCCGCTAGGAGTCAGCTCCTGGTAAGAAATAAAAACTCCCGAGAGCAGCCAGTTGCTCAGGAGCTGACTCCTGTACATCTAGGAGTCTATCCTTAGGTCGACTCCCAGCACAACAAGAGTCAACTCCTGGATTAACTCCTAGGCTGATATATATGATACAAGCTTTAAACATAAAGAAATGACTTCAAAACATTTTTGAACCATTTTAAAACCATTTTTAAAGGAATCCTAAGTGTGTGTGTGAGCTTCAAGCATGACTTTAACAAGCTACGACGAGAAGTAAAAAGTTACATCAAAAAAGCTTTTACATAGAAGTCCATTGATGCAAGCTTCATACTCCAAGCTCCTCATCTAGCTTCCTTTGATCTTTAGCTTTGTTAAACTCACTCCTAGCCTTGAGATACTCTTGATTCACTTTAAGTTATTATAATTGCATTCATAGATGTTAAATGCCATGTTTGCTCATCATCAAAACTCAAGGGATAAGACTCAATATTTCAACATTCTCTTCTTTTTTTATGATGACAAACATGCATGCATAATACCACATATATGTATACTTACTCATCCTGCAATACAACTTGTTAGCATACCACTACTTCCCCCTTTTGTTATCATTAAAAAGGCGTTAATGTGTTTTATTCCCCTCTTTTGTTATTATTAAACAAAAATATCCCCTTATGAACATATCTCTCCATAAATAAATGCAAACATGAATCTAAAGTGTATGGGACTTAATATCAAAGCATGTGTTCTAACAATGGGGTGTGCATGAAAAAGAAATGATTGTCACATAATGAAAGAATTTTACCACGTGTTAAAAAACAAATATGATATTAAAACCATGTGTTGAAATTATGATATTACTAAAATAGATTAGCCCCCCGGGCAGAATTGCTCATCATTTTGAAAATCCCCCTCCAAAAATGTGCATGTTCGTTTGAAGTGCAATTTGGGGGTTGCTTTTAAAACATTTATATGTGAGTATCTGAAAAATCAAAAATATCTTGGTATTTGTTTAACATTTAGGTCCATGGGATTAGACATTCAAAATAATATTAATAAATAGGGAACCAAACTCTTTTAGGTTTAGATGTCCCATCATAAGAGAATATATAATTCATACTAAAATGAACAAGCTAGAAACGAATTTGTCTTTTATTTGGATGGTCCCGCTCTTGGTATCCAAATTTTAACAAATCCATTTAAGTTTTTGGAACCCTAGCTTGAGGATGAGTGACCCCATCATTTTGATTGATCACATTATATCCTAGGTCAAATTTGCTACTCGAAAGTAATTGTGAGCTAATTAGATCATCTAATTTTTCTTGACCTTTGTTGAACCTAGCCATAATTCTACACAAATTATCGTGCTTTGCATTAATGGCGGTCATGGTTTTATCTTGGTCATTAAACCTATCACTTATTTTTTTGCCCAATACTAAGTAATCTATTCTTCTCAATTAATTCATTATTCTTGCTAATCAATTTTAAGTTTTCTTTCTTATTTTTTTCTACCTCAAGATTGAAAGAATTAGCTCCACAAGCTTTATGTTTCGTCTTAAGAGTTAAGAGCTCTCTTAAGGTATCCTCATATTTGGGAACAGCTTGTGAAACTCCTTCCAATCATACTCAACATCATTGTCGATACTACTAAAGTCAGAATCAGAATTTACCTCTTTGTCCCCCAAAGCCATGAAGTACATGTCAGATCCCTCTCTTCTTTCTTCTTCTTCCTTTGCTGAGGAGTTATCACTTGAATCATCTGAGTTTCGATCCTAAGCAGGCAATGCTATCTTCTTTGGCCTTTTCCATTTCATCTTCTCATTTCTCATGTTCTTCCTCTATGTGCATTCATTCTTGATGTGTTCTGGCTTATTGCATTGATAACAACCATGAGTTTTGTTTGATAATCTCTTTTTCTGAGTTTGAGTTTACCTGATTTGAGCATTCTTCTGAAGCCGTTTGTAATGAGAGCAAGCTTGTTAGGTATTGGTGTTTTAGACTAATATTGTTTTGACGATGATCACAATATTATGTTATTGCTAATGACTCATGTTTTAGTCTCATGATTATCAAATGAAGAATAGCATAATTTGGAGACTAATAGCTTGGTGCTAGGATGGACATCAAGGGGAGCATTGCCAAAGCTTGAGACTTGATGAAGGGAAGCTCATCAAGAGGTGTCAATGCTTGGAAGATGATGGGGAGCATCAAGGCATCAAGAGCTTAAAGATTAGACTCTAATGGAAGCAATTGTAATCCATGTAATATTTCATTTAATTGCTTTTCTCTTTTTGAGTCATAGGATCTTGTAATGCCTTGATAGATGGACTACTCATTCATGCATATGCATTTTTCATGTTAGTGAGCCTTAGGATAATCATAGAATCCAACCCAATAGGTTCACCGTGCCAAAAACTCAAACTGGAGTTTTTGGCTCTCCAACAGGCGACCGCTGAAGGCAGGACATGCGACTGGGTGATTCTAGGCGCCTGGCCAGCCTTCTACAGCTGACTGTTGTGCACAGCTCAAGTCAACTTTTTATTGACTCATTCTTGAGCTTTTGGAACAGACGACTGAAGTTCATTATTCAGGTGCATGTCTTCCATCAGGCACCTGGGGATTGTCCTACAGTCATATGTCTGCCAAAGTACGTAACTTGTATTTTCTGGGCATCAACCCACTTTCTGAGTCAGTCGACTAATGACGAGTTTTCAGTCGCATGTCTAGTTTCAGGCGCCTGAGAAATGTTCATCAATTGTCTGAAGGCGCTAGTGCGAAAGTTGCATTTTCTCAGCTCCTTTCTATCCCTTGTGACAGTCGACTGCTGAAGGTTATTCAGTCGCATGCACATTGTTCAGGCACATGTGTAGTCTTCTATAGTCGCACGTCCTGCTCAAATTATAGCCGTTGGAAATTTTATAGTCATTGACCAGTCGACTGTCTTAGCCGTAAAATTCCAGATTAGAGCCGTTGCATATTTAATCTTTTGGGCTTTTTGCTTGGGTTTGAGGGTTTCTTTTGGCTTCTTATATATAGGAGAGGGCCTTGTTCTATTAGAACACTTGGTTAATATTGCATATGATTAAGAATCATTAAGTCACCCTCAAACTCTCTCATTTTCCTCTTAGAGTTCACATTCCTCTTCATTCATTGAAGTCAAGCTCATGGGAAATCATCCAAGTGCAATTAAGTTCATCTCATCACTTGGAGATCCTCTTCCATGCCTTGCATTCATTATTGAGTAAGTTCATCTCATCAAGGCATAGATAAGAGAGTTTGTTTTATTGTTGCGTATTGAAACCCTAGCTTTCTTTGTGAGAGCTAGTTACTCTATTTGTGAGAGTTTAACCCTTGTGTAGGGTTGTTTGAGTACTCTCTTTGTGAGAGTTAAAGTCTCTCTGTGTGAGAGCATGTATTTCTCTTTGTGAGAATCCAAATCCTCTGTATGAGGTATCTCTGTGTGTGATTGTATTCACCACTTTGTGTAGGATCATAGTGGATATGTGTGGTTGGATGTACCCAAGTTGGGGAACCATGGTAAAACTCGTGTTAGCGTTTGCATTAATTGTGTGAATTATTCTCCTCTTGCATTTATAATTCTGCATTTGCAAGTTTAATTTTTAATTACACGATTATTGCCATTAAGAGTGTTTGTTGTTAGTATTCTATTCATCCCCCCTAGTAGAGTGTTTGTTATTAGTATTGCAAGGAAAAGTCGGTCCTTACAAAGCTTGTCTTCAATTCCATCTTCTGAATCCTCAGAGTCTGGAATTGCTTTGAGAGCAAGAGTTTTTTTTCTTGTCACCTTGCTCCTTGGCCATTCTTTCGTGCATTTGGAGCTAATACACTATGAGGTTGCCGATAAGCTCTTCTAAGGAAAGCTTAGAAAGGCCATTGCCCTTCTCTATTGCAGATGTCTTTGATTGCCATTCGGATGTGAGAGATCGGAGGATCTTGCACATGATCTTCTTGCATGTACTTCTATCCTAGCCCCACAAACGTGTTGATCTCGGTGAATTGCGTGTACATCTCTGTTTTTGATTCACTCTTCTCCATCACGAATTGTTCATACATGCTAGCATACTCTTCTCCATCACGAATTGTTCATACATGCTAGCATAGAAAGAAGATATTGAAGTTTTGAGCTTTATGTTACCTTTATGGGTCACCCCAAGTATCTTTCATATTTGATGCACAGAGGTAGCCATGGAGATCCGGTTGTACTACATCGTGTCAAGCGCACAATAGAGAGTTGACATCGCTTTGTCATTAAGTGCGATTATGTCCTTCTCCTTTTGAGTCCATTTTTCTTCATTTAGAGTTGGCTCGATGTAGTGGGTTTTCACTATCTTCCAAAGATCATATGAGATGGACATGAAGTACATCTTTATCATATTCTTCCAGCTTCCATAGTTGGATCCGGTGAGGAATGGAGGACGAGCGGTGGATTGACCTTCGGGAAACTTGTTGTCAGTTGATGACATCTTGAACTTGGCTATGATACACGTGTTGGGACCTAAGATGGCAAGGGGATGCACTAGGGGGTGCATAGTGTATATGAGAATAAAACGCTCCTCTAGAAATTCTCCTTAAGATTAAATAGGGTTATCTAATTTTAATCTTAATCAACTATTAAACTTGCAATAATAAGATTAGCACCGCGGAAATAAAGTGTTTGCAAGATATAAACAAGTCAAGAGATCATAATCGCAGACACATCAAATATATTATATTCCTTTAGGGCTAGTCTAGTCCCCAAATCTTTGTTGGGCTTTAATCCACTATTATAACAAAATAGTACAACAATCCACCTCGCCTCCTACGAGGATTTACAAATCACTCACTTTGTCTACAGCAAGGGTTTCACACCACCTCACACACAATGAGGATTTCCCTCTCATACA
Organism: Scilla litardierei; assembly: GCA_030789695.1. Classification (NCBI taxonomy): domain Eukaryota; kingdom Viridiplantae; phylum Streptophyta; class Magnoliopsida; order Asparagales; family Asparagaceae; genus Scilla; species Scilla litardierei. Next base: position 6,620,402 of record CM061137.1, on the reverse strand, counting down.
ATGCAAATGATAGAATACTTACTAGCTTGAAGATACAAGTACCTATAGTTGATGCTTTGAAGCACGTGTGAAGATGTGATGCTATAGTAAGAAGAACTTGATCTCTACAGATAAGAAATAGCTTTGGGAGATCAAGAGTTTTAGGCCAACAAAATATGAAGAGCTTTTGGGAATTTTTGGTCAAGAGGGCATAGAAAAACTTTTAGCTTGAAAACCTCTTTATTTAAAAAATATTGCTCAATAATTTTGTATAAAACCCATACACAGTTCTATATATAGAGATGAATTCTGTAAAGAACAGCTCCACAATCATCTTCCAACGGATAGAAAAAGACAATCGTGTCAATCAAGAAACATGTCAAATGTGACCGTTGGGGGTCTCGGAGTCGACTCCTGTTCTGCTGGGAGTCGACTCCTGGCAAGAAACAAAAAGTTCCGAGAATAGCCAATTGCTCATGAGTCGATTCCTGTACATTTAGGAGTCGACTCCTGGGTCGACTACTGTACATTTAGTGGTCGACTCCTGGTACAACATGATTTAACTCCTGGATCAACTCATAGGCTGATATATATATATATATATATATATATATATATATATATATATATATATATATATATATATATATATATATATTGAAAAGTAAGTGAGTGTGTATATAAATATAAACAGGGGGCTACATCAAGGCACAAACCAACAAGTAGAGCATGCGAGGGAGAGGCTGGGAAGCAGTCACCTCACGCTAGAACAACCAGGTACATGTCAAGAAAAGGAAAAGAAAACTGTACTGGGGGCACAGAAAAACGGCCTAAGAAAGTCTCCAGTTCCCAAAAAATGGACGGTCCACAGACTCAACATCCCCAAGGTCACACGAGATCATAGTGTCGTAGACGTCAGAGGAGATCCTAGTGAGGAGGACGTCCTTCGGGGACGCCCTTGACCGGAAGATCCGACTGTTGCGCTCCCGCCAGATGTGCCAGACAGCCGCAGAGAAAATCAGCCTAGAAAGCTTACCCTGGGCAGAGGTCTTCCCCCTTGCTCCAAATCGCCGCCTAAGCATGTGAGCTTCAACGATAATGGATTTGGAGCAGGAGGGAAGGCCTAGCCGGAGCTTGCAGACAGCCCAGACAAAAGCGCTGTAGTCACAGCGGAAGAACACGTGGCGGGCCGACTCCGGGTGGGAGCCACAGAGAACACAGGGGGACTGCTCCAGGATGCCACGCCGGGCGAGCTGGTGAGAGGTAGGGAGGCGATCATATATATATGATTCATGCTCTAAACTTAAGGAATGGCTTTAAAACATTTTTCAAGCATTTTAAAACCATTTTAAAGGAATCCTAAGTGAGTGAAAGAGTTTCAAGTATGACTTTAACAAGCTACGACGAGAAGTAAAAAGTTGCATAAAAAAGAAAGCTTTTACGTGGAGGTCCCTTGATACAACCTTTATACTCCAAGCTCCTCGTCTAGCGTCTCCCGATCTTTAGCTTTGTTAAACTTACTCCTAGCCTTGAGATATTCTTGATTCATTTTAAGTTCTTATACATGCCTCATAGATTTTAGATGACATGTTTGCTCATCATCAAAACTGTACGGGGCAAGACTCAATATCTCAACAGCAAAGGAGAGTATACCTTTTCTTAAGTTAACATTCATTATATGCAATTTAAAGGGTGATGTAGCAACATTGCATAGTAGCATGATCTACTGGCATAGGCTTTCCCTTCATGTTGCTATTTTATTTAATTACGGTATTCAGAAAACCGTGATGACGATGCTGATGAAGGGTTAAGTACTAGTATATAGATACTTGTGAGTATCTCTGATGCCATTGTATGATATGCTGCTAACTAAGCTACCGATTAGAATTGTCAACTTGTATTGTGTTAGGAACTAACAAAAGATGCAATTTTTATAGAGAACTAATAAAGAAGAACAAGATAATTGAGCATAAAAGAGGTGCGCTCTCCTCCCAAGACGCCGAAGAGGACGTCTGCACTCGTCTACCTATGGAATCACACCAATAACAATAATCAAAAGCATAGCTAAACCAAGGCGGCTAGCCCCCATTTATAATCAAAGCTAGGGCAAAGGGGAGGGCATGCAGCTAAAGGGGGCGGCTAGGGTTAGGGGATGCGGCAATGGGGGCGGCTGGGCTTGTGCTCGGGCCTGCCCCCTTTCTTGCGGGTATAAACCCGCAGGCGGCTGGATGGGCCGGGAGGCCCATCAATACTCCCCCCAAAGAGCCACCTTGTCCTCAAGGTGGAAGTCTGGAAAACGCGCCGCCATCTTGTCCATGTCCTCCCACGTGCTATCGTGTTCCGGTAAGCCCCTCAACTGCATCAAAACCTGTCGCCCTCCTGTGTCGCTACGCCGAACCCCCTTCAGAACCTCTGGCTCCAGTCTCACCTCCATATCAACAGTAAAAGTCTCGGGTAATGAAGGGGAAGCTGTGTGGTCGTCAATGGCCCGACACAACTGCGAAACGTGGAAGACTGGGTGAATGGCCGATCCGGGGGGTAAACTCAACTGTAGGCCACCTGCCCTACCCTCGCCTCGACCTCGAAAGGTCCAAAATACCGCGGTGCCAGCTTTTCATTCTTTCGGTGAGCCACTGATTTCTTCATGTAGGGTCTTAGCTTCAGATACACCATGTCTCCTACCTTAAACTGTAAGTCGCGACGGTGTAAGTCTGCCTGAGCCTTCATCACCTGCTGCGCCCTCGCCAAATGGAGCTTCAGCTCTTCTAGAATCCGGTCCCTCTCTGCCAGGTACTGCTCCACATCCGACACGGGTGTCGTCTCCTGCCCATAATGTAGTAAGTGCGGGGATCTCTGCCATATAAAATACTGAAGGGTGTAGTCTGTGCCGCCGTGTGATATGAAGTGTTATACCAATATTCCGCCCAGGCTAGCCAACGCGCCCACTCCTTAGGATTCTCTGAAATGAAACATTGCAAATAAGTCTCCACACTCCTATTCACCACCTCTGTCTGACCATCAGTCTGGGGATGGTAGGCCGTGCTTCGCTTCAATGCTGTCCCCTGCAACCTGAAAAGCTCCTGCCAGAATTTGCTCTGGAACACCTTGTCTCGATCTGAGACTATGGATTTTGGAGGTCTATGCAGGCGAATGATCTCCCTCACAAACACCTCTGCAACGGTGACGGTGCTGTAAGGATGCCGAAGTGGAACAAAGTGTGCATATTTGCGGATGTAGTCCATGGAGAGGTCCTCCCATACTCGCTCAGGTAAGAAAAGCGGATGTAGTAGTCCTCTTGGGGACATAGCCTGGTACTTCTGACGCTGGCACACGTCACACTCCGCTACAAACCTCGCCACCTCCTTCTTCATCCCCATCCAGTAGACCTCCCTAGCCAGCCGCTGATAGATCTTGAGGACCCTAGAATGTCCTCCAATAGGACTGCCGTGAAACTCCCGGAGTATGGCCGGTATATATGTGGAAGTCCTCGGTATCGCTAACCTCCCCCAGTACAGCAGCCGTCCCTCCTGTCGAGAATACCCTGGAAACTCCGTAGACCCCTGCAGAAGAGCCTCCCGTATACCTGCTAGCTCCGAATCCTGCTCTACCTCCTGCTGTAGCGGTCCCAAATCCTGAAGAACGGATACTGCTAGTGCTGCCAGCTCCACCTCCTCCTCTCGCTGTGATAATGCATCTGCAGCCTTTTTTTCTTGCCCCGGGCGATACTCAATCTCGAACATGTATCCCATCAGCTTCCGCAGCCATTTCTGATGCTCCTCCGCTACCATCCGCTGCTCCAACAGGTACTTCAGGCTCCGCTGATCTGTGCGTACTATGAAGCTCTGCCCCAACAAGTATGACTTCCACTTCTGTATGGACAACACTATGGCCATCAGCTCTCTCTCGTAAACCGATCGCAGTCGGGCCCTCGTGGTCAACACCTGGCTGTAGTACGCTATGGGCCGCTGATCCTGCATCAATACCGCTCCCAGCCCGTGTCCTGATGCGTCTGCTTCTACCATGAAAGGTCTGGAAAAGTCAGGCAACGTCAATACTGGCACAGTGGTCATTGCCCTTTTAGGGCCTCAAATGATGTCGTCGACTCCTCTCCCCAGCGAAACTAGTCCTTCAATAACTCCGTCAGCGGCCAGGCAATCGTCCCATACCCCTCCACGAACTTGCGATAGTATCCTGTCAGCCTCAGGAAGCCCCGTAACCCTCTGAGCGTGGTGGGGCGCGGCCAGTCCAGCATGACCGCTATCTTGGCTCTATCTGCCGCCACCCCTCATGCTGATACCACGTGCCCCAAATACTCCACCTGATGCTGCCCGAAAAGACACTTTTTTCTGTTCACATAAAGCTGGTGGTACTGCAGCTCCTGAAACACCACCTGCAGGTGGTCCAAATGCTTCTCCAGAGTACGACTGTACACCAAAATATCATCGAAGAAAACTAGTACAAATCGCCTGAGAAAGAGTCAGAATACCTTATTCATAAGAGTCTGAAAAGTGTCAGGTGTGTTTGTTAAACCGAAGGGCATGACAAGAAACTCATAGTGACCCTCATGCGTCCTGAACGCCGTCTTGGGCACATCCTCCCGTCGCATCCTGATCTGGTGGAAGCCGGACTTAAGATCTAACTTATTGAACCAGGCTGCCCCGTGTAGCTCGTCCAGGAGCTCATCAATCACCGGTATATGGAATTTATCTGGGACCGTCTCCTTGTTCAGCCCCCTGTAGTCCACGCAGAACCGCCAGCTACCATCCTTCTTCTTTACTAACAATACTGGGCTGGAGAACGGGCTCGCACTCGGCTGGATCACCCCTGCCTGCACCATCTCTGACACCATCCTCTCTATCTCGTCTTTCTGATGCTGGGGGTATCGGTAGGGCCGCACGCTAATAGGAGACACCCCCTCTCGTAGAACAATGGCGTGCTCGTGGTCCCGCGGTGGTGGGAGACCCCGCGGCTCCTGGAAGATCTCCTCAAACTGCTCCATCAGCTGCTGCACCTCTCCTGGAATGGGTTGCTCTGTACTGGCCTCTGTGCCTCCCTCGCCTGTCAAAGAGTACAACTCCACCAAATATCCCCCTCCTTCTGTCTGGATTGTTCTAACCATGGTCTTCAAAGAGACCAACACTCTGCAGAGGCTGGGGCCCCCATGGAGTATCACTGCTATCCTCGCCTCCTGAAACTCCATCTGTAACAGCTTCCAATTTATTGTCATCTCTCCTAACGTCTGTAGCCAGGTCATGCCTAAAATGACGTCGGTGCTCCCCAGGTCCAGAGGTAAAAGGTCTGCAATAACCTATATCCCCTGCATGGTCAGTACCAGTCCTATGTAAACTCCCCAGCTGCTCTCCTTCTTTTCCGTCCCCATCATCACACTGAAGCTGTCGCAATCTGTCAGCTGGAGTTCCTGCTGTGCCACCACCCTCTTGGAGATGAAATTGTGGGTAGCCCCACTGTCAATGAGCACGGTCACCTCCTGGTCGCCTATCTCTCCCCTCAGCTTCATGGTATGGTTCGGTGTGAACCCTACCTCGGAGTTGAGGGACACCTCTGCCACGTCCCACTGCTGGCCCTCCAACTCCTCCTCTGCCTCAGCTGCCTCCTCGATGTCAGCCTCGTCGTCATCGTCCTCCAACAGGATCACCTGGAGCTTGTGCCCCGCACACCGATGGCCTGGTGAGAACCGCTCATCGCATCTAAAACACAAGCCCTTCTGCCTCGTATCTCTCATCTCAGTGTCTGTCATGCGTCTGAACTGCCCCCAGGCGGTGGTGCACTCCCCTTCTCTCCAGTCTTCTCCCTGACCCCTGAATCCGTCCCCGTAGTGGCCCTCTGCTGTCCTCCTGTCACATGCTGACTGCGACCCGTCGATTCGCTCCAACCACCCCGGGCCCTCCTATCCTCCAGCTGAAAGTCCTCTGCCATCTGAGCGTACTCCATGGCCTCCATCAAACTCTGCGGCTTATGCATGCGAACGGCAGCTCGGATAGTGGCCTTCACCCCCTTCATGAAGGTGCTCTCCATCGTCTCGTCCGTCACCCCATGCACCTGTCCTGAAAGGGCCTTGAACCTCTCTAAGTAGTCCCTCATCGTTTACTCCTGTCGGAGAGAAAGCAGCTGCTTCCGTACGTTTCCCACGTGCGGGTCTCTGAACCGCTCTACCATCTGGTCCCTAATCTCCTCCCACGAGCGAAAAGGGCGCCTCGCGTCCTTCTACTGAAACCACGCCAGGGCCTTCCCATCCAAGCAAATGCCCGCAGCCTCCAACTTATGTTCCTCCGTCATGCGAGAGACTCTAAAAAATCTCTCCGCCCTGTAGACCCACGAGACAGGGTCCCCTCCATCGAATATAGGCATCTTCAGCTTCATTAGGCGGTCCATATTGAATCCTTCCGAGTCACCACGATCTCCCCCCTGTCTGGGCTGATGGTAGTGCTGATACCTCTCCTGGCACCGCTTGTAGCCCTCATGGGGCCCTCCCCCTCGGTCTCCGTACCCCTCGTCGCCTCCAAATCTGCCATCTGGCCTCTCCTGAAAGTCTCTGTGCCCCCCACCTGCGCCTGCCGTGCATCCCTCCGGGTGATGGGGGGTGGCTGCCACCTACCGTCGCCAAATCGAGGGTCGGATGGGTCCCGGTAACCCTCGCCGTAGTCTCCGTGCTCCTGAAATCCTCTGGGTTTCAAATCCTCCTCGAAGACACGCGCCTGAGCCCCTTGTCGTGGATCCCTCTGCTGAATATCGCCGCCCGAAACCCCCGCAAAGCTGCGCGCCTGCTGGAAGGAGTCGACGGGGCCGCGGCCTGCCAGGGGCAGGACCGCCGGCCCCGCCCGTAGGTCCTGGGGGCCCCAGTGGCCCCCCGTGGGTCGGGGGGGGGGGTCGCCGGACCCCCAGTGGGGTCCGTCGCCCCTGGGCGAACCCAGGGGGTTCATCGGTCCCCCTGGGGGTCTGCCACCCCTGGCCGAGCGCAGGGGGGCCCGTCGCATCCCCGGTGGCTCTCCTGGGGGCCGGCGGGCCCCTGGGGGTTGCAGCTGGCCCCCATCCTTGTCGCGCACTCTCCCGCGGGATTGATCGAGGTCGCCGGTCCATCCTTGGGCTTCCGCGGCCTTTAGCCTCACCTCTTCTTGATAATCGACCCTCCACGGCTCCTCTTCCTCATCTTCGACAAATTCCTCCACCAAAAAGTCGTTTTCCGGGTCAAATTTCTCAACTTTCCCCTTCCCCTTGCCTAAAGGTGGCGCCTTTCCCGCTGATTTAGGGTTCTCATCCCCTTTGTTGTTCGTCGCCAATTGATTTAGTGCTACCATCAATTGCGCGAATTGGTCGTCGTGCTTTTCTTGATTTGACGCCAATTGGGAGATGGAAGTAGTTAATTTCGCTATGGACTCATCGTTCCCCGCCAACGACTTTTTAATTGCCTCGATCTCGCTCGTGAACTTTGCCTCCAACGACTCAATTTTGTCATGTGATCTCGTCGAAGCCGCCATGGATCGTCACGTGCTCTGATACCAAATTGTTAGGAACTAACAAAAGATGCAATTTTTATAGAGAACTAATAAAGAAGAACAAGATAATTAAGCACAAAAGAGGTGCGCTCTCCTCCCAAGACGCCGAAGAGGACGTCCACACTCGTCTACTTATGGAATCACACCAATAACAATAATCAAAAGCATAGCTAAACCAAGGCGGCTAGCCCCCCCTATTTATAATCAAAGCTAGGGCAAAGGGGGCTAGGGCATGCGGCTAAAGGGGGCGGCTAGGGTTAGGGGCTGCGGCAATGGGGGCGGCCTGGGCTTGTGCTCGGGCCTGCCCCCCTTTCCCGCGGGTATAAACCCGCAGGCGGCTGGATGGGCCGGGAGGCCCATCATATTGTCTGAACTTTTTATGACTATGGTGGTAGACAAAGGTTTAGAGTAATATGCTCTTTGTTGATTGATTATTGCTTAAACAATGGAAATACCATGTCTGAAATTAGAATTTTGGAGAAAAGCCTTGGATAATAATACACTAATCAAACGTGGAAAGATAAAAATGAGGAAAATGGAAGCTATTTTAAATATAAGCATGAACACTTTGTGAACATGGGGGGTGATTTGTGTCAACCTTTTCAAGGAATTGGAGGAATGGAGATGGAGATGGAGATGGAGATGGAGATGGAGCGCTACGGGGGAAACCCTTCCAAGATAAGACATTTAAAAACCAGTGAACAAGGAGAACATGGATGGCAAAATGTAAGTAATTATTCCTTCATGGGCTTGCAGAATGATATATGCTTAAAATATAAATAACTCGCAGTAGAACAGTTAGACTCATATAGACGGCACAATGGAGGGTGTTGAATGTTGTTTGATATCAAGGATTTATTGGACGAGCCTTGTAGCATGTCCATGTGACCATTCTAACCATGCAGAGTTCTTGATGAGCCATTTTAAATCTCGATTGCCATGTGATTTGCCCAAACGTATAAGATCAACTTTGTTCGAACAGTTCCGTTTACTCTCGAGCTGTTTGCCTGACTGTCCTCAGAAAGCATGCTAAGCTTTTATAGAACCCTACTCATTTGCATATTATTTTTATATTCAGACAATAGACCGCCACAAAGTTGCATAGTATTATGGTTCAATCCAAACTGACTAGCTAATTACAAAGTTGCTTGACTGCAGGATGTTGTGAAGAAAGGTACACGAGGATGGAAAAAGATTGTAAAAGCATTTGGCAATGATATCTTATTAGAGAATGGGGAGATTGACAGAGCACGGCTTGGGCAAATTGTTTTTTCTGATCCAACAAAACGTCAACTTTTAAATCGGTAGTTATCTTCTATTGATTTTGTTCAAGCAACATGAATATGTTATGCAAGTGAAAATCTATGGCTGGAAAAAACAAAATTAACGACGACAGCAACATTATAGTTTTTATTATTAATTTATTCATTTTGTGCATGCATATATTACACAATTGAAATTTTATGTTTGGAAAAAACGAACTTAACAACGACAACAACAGCAAAGTGATGAGACCCCGCATTCTATGAAAAAGGACAAATCCGGAATTTTTTGGAGTCTTGGAGGCGTTTTCGTAATTTTCAGTTTTGTGTGTCTTTTTTTAATTTTCAGATTTATGGTTATTTCTGTGATTTTGTATTTTCAGATTATTATTTATATGGGACGAGGGGATTAGGGATTCTCATGCTTGATTTTGTGAAGAAACTTCTTATAGGTTGAGAATTCTCCCTTTGTGGAGAGTGCGGATATCTTCTCGAATTGGTGGCTTGGAAGAGAAAGTTACTCTCGAAAGAACTCAAATTATCATTTGTCTTTTCTATTCCAATAAAAATCATCTTTTAATCCCTTTAAAATCAGTGGGTTCCTATCAATTTGGTATTAGAACGAGTTCAATTTATAGCGGCAGTGGAGGCAAAGAAAAAGACGGAACTTTTGGAGGAAAGACTTAATGTTGAAGTCGTGGGTATGAAGAAATCTATGCAGAAACTCTGAAATGATGTCAGGGCATTTGATCGAAGAAGGATCCAATGATCTAAAGGTGAGGATGGAGACCTTTATACAAACTATGATGCAACAATTTGTGGATCTAAAGGTGTCAATAAATTCAGATTTGGGCAAAAGTCCATATCTAGGGCAGAAGGCGACAATTTTAGCGAAATAGACGGACAATGACGAAAAATTAGTTGAATGCTTGCTCTCCAATGCAGATAGCGACTCCGAGTAAGTTGAAAAAGACCACGCGAAGGATGGGAACCCTAGCCGCACTCATCTGGGGCCATGCGGCCCCTTGCAAGGCTGCCCACGGCAGGACCTCGCAGCCTTGCTGCAAGGCCGTCAGGGCCCTGTAACCCCCACAGCATGGCACTGCAGCCCCACGCCAGGGCCTGACAGGGCCGCCACAGCATGGCATTGCAGCGCCGCCAGGGCCCGATAGCCCCATTACAGCGCCGCCAGGGCCCAGCAGCCCCATTTCAGCGTCGCCAGGGCCCCCGCGGACCCCTGCAACCTGCCATCGGACCGTCGAGCCCATCATGGAGCATCTAGGCTTACGAGGGATCCGTCGGGACTTCGTTGACGATGATGGATGGCTTCAGGGATCTGAGGATGACGTGGAAGAGCTCCAGGGGGTTCGTGGGCCTCGATACGCGGCAGAGGCGACGACACCGAGTACTTCCAGCCTACGAAGAGTTTCAAGGTGATTATGACGAATACCTGAGCGTTGAGAAGGATGTTGATGACTACGCTTGAGAGGACGACTGGAACAGCAATGGTGACAGAGGCGACGATCCTTTGATAGGCTATGGGTGACACAGAGAGGTATGTCATGTCAATTATTGCCATCTACCTTACTATAGGCATGCAGGGAGACGAGTGGACTAAGATTGGCTCGTGGTTGCTGGCAAACTAAGAAAACTGAAGTTACCGTTGTTCGAGGGGGATATCCTTATGGCTGGATCTATCGAGCTGAAAGATTATTTGTGGTGACATGCGTGACGGAGGGGTAGAAACTGGAGGCGGCCAACGTCTGTTTCGAAGGGGAGGCGATCTCTTGGTTTCTCTGGAGGGAACAGAGGCAACATATATGCTCATGGGAGGAGCTCAAGGATTGTTTGATGGACGAGTTTCGAGATACCCTGGAAGGAAATCTACATAAGCAGATGCTGGCACTCAGGCAGTATGGATCCGTCAGTGAGTATAGAAAGAAGTTCGAGGCATTCTCAGGACGAGCCAAGGACATACCGGAGGAGACTTTAGAGGGGAGCTTCATGAAGGGGCTCAAGCCGAACCTTTGTGCAAAACTTTGCATTCATCAGCCTAGTGGACTGATGAAGACGATGGAGGATCGTCTCGCGAAGGAGCGGAGGTCCAAGGGGCTTTGGAATGGATCCAATCATTGCAACTAGGAACCAGTAGAGGACAAAAGGCACTGGCAGGGGAAGACCTGCCTAGTAAGGAGAAGAATGGCGAGTCACTGTAGGGAAGCCAGCACCGGCTCATGACATATGCTTAAGAGACAAGCATGTGAAGGGTTGTGTTTCAACTGCAATGAAAAGTTCATGTCATGACATCGTTGTCGCAACCGCACTCTCCAGCTATTGATAACATGCGAAGACGATGCGACGGAGTGAGACGCGCCAGGAGGAGACGAGCATCTTCACTTGGAGTAGCATTCCCATGGTTTCATGCACCACCTTGAGGACAATGTGGTTCTTCGGAGGCGGGGTAATGATGCGACTGCATTCTAGGAAAAAGGACACAGAATTTTTAAGTCTTAGTGGTAGTTTTGTAATTTTCAGTTTTTAGAGTGTTTGTAACTTTCAGCTTTAGGGATATTTCTGTAATTTTGTATTTTTCATGTTATTATTTATATGGGACGAGTGGGCTTAGGGATTCTCATGCTTGATTTTGTGAAGAAACTTCTTAGAGGCCGAGAATACCCTCTTTTGTGGAGAATGTGGTCATCCTCTCGAATTGGTGTCTTGTGAAAGAGAGTTCCTACCAAAAGAACTCAAATTATACTTTGTTCTCCTCCATTCCAATAAAAACCATCCTTTTATCCTTTAAAATCGGCGAGTTCCTATCACAAGGTTTTTATTCCTTTTTTTAAACCACCCTCCCAAAAAAAAAGTCCTTTCTTCTCTCTCTGTATCAAGGTTTCTTAGGTGTTTTGTTTTTGCCACATTACTTGAATACACTGACATCGTTAAAGCTTCCTTACCTTGGCTAGGAGTCTCTTCGTCTCATACACTTTTCTCTAGTAAGTATTCAACAGTTCCATTAATAAACATTATCTGGTTATTAACATGTCCTGAGTTATGAAATTATGTTAAATTAAATATTCTCAATGCAAACCATTTAATCAAAATAAATTGTTGGTCTAGAATATCGTTTTCCCCCTTGCTCTTAATCACCCATTGATTCGACTGGGAATATAAATGGAGTCTATGCATGCATTTAAAATTTGTAATTAACCTCTCTCTGTCCTTTTGCAGATTATTAGCCCCCCATATATCGTTTGGTATCTTCTGGGCAGTAGCAAAGCTATGGCTCAAGGGCTGCGAGGTTATAGTTCTTGATATCCCATTGTTGTTTGAGACGAAGATGGACCGATGGACAAAACCTGTGATTGTTGTATGGGTTGATCCTGAAACACAGCTTCGGCGTCTCATGGCAAGAGATGGAAGCTCTGAAGAGGAGGCTAGAAATCGGATACAGGCTCAGACTTCACTGGACTGGAAGAAGACAAAGGCCGATATAGTCATTGACAACTCCGGTTCAAGGGAAGAGACGAGAGCACAGTTTGAAGGTGTATTAAGCCAGGTAACCAAGCCTCTGACATGGAAGGAGCTCGGCAGCTCCAGAAAAGGCATGACTTGGGTCCTTGCATGTGGAGCATTTGGCGCATTGATGATACACAAACATGTGTTGTGAGGATCGCGTAGGGTTTCGACGAAAGCAAAACTATCTTCATTATACGATAAGACGAGGCGTATTTAGTACATTTGACATTTCCTAAGCTTTGTTTCCAAACTACTTTTTTCCTGCTCAAATCAGGTAATGAGCATATTGTGTTAGGGTTTACCTGTTCTGTTCTTTTTTTCTCATCTATGTGATCTTTACCATTTTCAAAAGTGTGAGTTATATATACGAGAATAATGTGTATCATAAGTCATGATGTTTCTCATATACGATGACATAACATATTCTCATCTACATAATGTTAGAAGTCACATGGGGTGTACGTTTTTTGTTTGCCGTGTCTTTTGTGAAGGAAAATATATGGCATCGTGTTATATGAATAAATCCATCTTTTGTGAAGGAAAATATACTGCATCATGTTATATGAATAAATCCATATGAGAGCGATCCCTCCTATGTCATATGATACACATTATTCACACTATTCGCTATGACACACATTATTCGCTGATATATATAATGTGCCTTAAGAAGAGAAAAAAAGAATAGTACAAGACAGTGACATCACAGAAAGTCGGTATTACAACTCTACTTAAATTTCTCATGGCTTCTGGCTGCAATACAACCACAATGTATCATCATACAATAAATATCAACCTGATTTCTGTTTATACAGCAAGCAATACAAAATCTGTGGAAATCTAACTGTATTTGGATCAGAGATCACAAAAGAGCACACCACACCATATATTACCCGCAACAGCACGGGTTTGATTAGTAGAAAGGGATGCTGATGGCATGAACATATTGAAGACCGCAAGTAATTGCTGCAATCAACAATTAGTTTGCCAGGTCCCAACTCTTTGGAGTTGAAATGGGATGTCGAGAGGCAACAAAGCCGATGATCGTGCTCTATCCTTTAAGGGGTAGGGTTCTCAGTTGGATGATCGCGATCCTTTGTGCAGTTGAATCCTTGGCAAACAGAGACCCAAATTATAAGGACTAGGAGTAAGATGACAGCAAGAACCACCAGCTTGATTTTCATATTCTTGTACCACATTTTCCTCCGAACCCTAGTACCTTGTTTTCTGAAATCTTGTGCCTGAAAAAGGCCAAAAGAATAATCGAAATATGCAACCCGTCTGAAAACCCAATATGCCAAGTCATCTTGGTTGTTTCGGAGTGTAAGGATTTACCTGGGAGTGCAAATCTAGGGTTTTATCAGCAAGGTCCGTGAGCTTCTCCCCTCGATCAACAGCCTGAAGGTGCATAACATTAGGCAAGCTCGAATAAGGCTCATGGTTCTTGATGGAAATATAGCACCAAGGATAATTAGTATTTAGTTTTGCCATGAACCTAAAATTCATTGAAGGCAGCTTGTATCTCTTAAGATTACTAGCGAAATATTGTTATTACAAGGTGAGGAAGCAAATCTAGTAGGCCATGGACCCCTAGCATCGAAGTGGCAGCTGATAAGGCCCCACAAGGATGTTGAAGAACAAGTCCATCAGATAAGCCTAAGCAAGGATGAACATAGACAACCCGGCCACAGAACCCAAGCTTACAGAATAGCAACATGATCCAGAGGGGGGTAAACATTGAAAATATGCACATGACCGTGAGGCTAATGGATTCTATCCATGCAAATATAATATATCCACAACCACCAGGAAAGTGTGGATATGGATACAAGAGGATGCAAACTTAGTATCCAGATGTCAAATCAGAAGCAAAGGAAAAAAATGCTGAGTTTTTTTGGGACGTAATATTTGATAATTTTGTAAGCCAAATCAACCCTTACTAAAGTTGTCTGCACATAAACTATCAATCAATGTAGGGAACACAACTGTAAGTATCGATTTGCTTATTTTAAATTAAAAATAAAAAAAATGTTGCGATATGGAAGCAACTTTGATATGCATAAACGGGAATGAATGAAAAAAAAAAGAAAAAAGATTTTTTTTGGATAAAATATTTGCCAACCTTGGTACAGTTCGTACTTACCCAACCTGTCAGCTCATAAGTTGTCAATCTATACATTGAAGACAACCGTTAGCATCCATTTATTTCTTTTTAGAGGGAAAAAAATTGTCGTGACATTATGAAGCAATTTTCAGACATGTTTGCAAGCTTTGCAAATATTCGTACATTTATCGAAGGAGGATGAAACTTTGACTACTTTCATCCAGAGATTAAATAAAATGAATGCTATGTGTAGTATCTTGACAATAAATTCAGGTTGCAGATGTATAAAATCTTTTATACCAATCCTACCATGGATGAACTCATAACAAGTCAACTATACCGGCCATCTACAACAAAACTGTAGAGTACATGCATTGGCTTCTATAAAATGGTACCCAATTTAAGTTTTTTTGCATTCAATTGTTCGTGTGATGTTTGATGAATTGGTTGGTAAGATGAACTAACCTTCTCAATGTTTTCCAGCATAATACTTTTGATCTCCGAAACTTGGGCCTTAACTTTTACGAGCTTTTCTATCTCATCAGCATGTTCAACAATATACTGCATATGTTCCTTTATAATAGGTCTGCAAAGCAATAGACAAACTTGATATCGTGGAAAAACCAAGATGTATAGATATTTGAACGATCCTCCTAAGAATAGAAAGAAGAAGAAAACATACCCAAATTCTTTATTGAGACTTTTAGCGGTTGCCGTGTCAGCCTTACCACCACCATATCTCTTTCTAAAATCTACCTTAAGCCGTTCCAGAAAGGCTATGGACACATGTTTTGGAACCGATTCTTTAGCAACAACACAGTATGCTGAAAGATAAGAATAGAGACATTTAGTTAGGACAGAACCAAATCTCTACTATGTCATGGACAGTAAGTTCCAGTCAAACATTTTGTTGTAGACCGGTTTCTTTTATAAAGCAAGGTCACTGCTTTTTGTTCCTATTAAAATGAGCCTTGGAAAATTTTGGCCCTGAAACTTCTTGCAAAATATCAACCCGCAATGGACCTAATTCACTCTTCTAGTGCCCTTGGAATATGAGCAAATTGGGAAGCGAGGTTTGAGAGCTCACTTGCACGTGTTGCAGGAGTTCAAGGGTTGACATTATAGGGAGGTAAAAGTGTATTCCCTGGTATAATCTCCCACCTCGCTAGTGAATTACACACTACACAGACTGTTTGTGGACATAGGCCACCAGGTCAAAAAGTAAAGGTTGTGTCTTCTTTCTCTCAAGTTTTCTATTCTCTCTACCAATTCTACTTCTGTGCATACACATTGGTTGTGAGATCGTTATGATCTTGTAGACCTATCCTATTACCTCTTGAAAATGCTCTCACGATTGACAAATATAAAAAACATGACAATTCTAAGCCATTTGCCAATCAAAATGGCCAACATCTGGATGTACTTTGTGGACACTGAGTAAACTAAATAGCAAAATGAAATCACATTCCGAAGTGCATATGTAACACAATTTGAAAAATTTATCCACCCTTCCGCTTCTACGTATTAGAGCAGTGAGCCATGCTATAGGAAAATTTCATGGCCCGCAAGTTAGCACATATCAGGTCAAATACTACGACTACATAGTATGCATTTTTGTTGCTTGAGGGAAAATGGGGTATGAGCTGGCAGCTCATTTTTGAAAATGGGTTGCCCTGTGTTTGTGACCCTATCAGTGATGGGCCAGGGGCATACGAGAGGACGACTCATTTTCAAAAATGAAATGCCAGCCCACAGCCAACAATCCCAAATCGTAATATGTTTGTGTCCATGTTGGCGATTTCGAATGTGAATTATCTATTATACATGTGATGAATTTTTTGAATCTTTGTCCTATGTGCACCCAAAATATGACTAGGATAAACATTGGTGACAAGGATGCTGACTAGGATGCTCATTAGGACAATGATAATAGGAAAAATGATTTGAATTTGAAATTTGAGGGGAACATATTGTGGTGAAAATTAAAATTAGGGGGGAATTTAATGAGGTTTGATTTTTGTGTTGGGGGGAAAAGCTAAAGGGGAGGATATTTAACTTTGAATTCAATTTTTTTAGGGGGGGGAATTTAAATGAACCGTGCTCTACTGGCAGGGGTTATGACTAGTAATCTATTATACAAAAGATGTCCGTTGATTGGGTTTGTCCCAGTCACAAGCATACTGGGACAAACCCAGCCTAGTCAGCAGCCCTCTTTTTTTATACATCGAAATAAAAAATTCATCAAATCAGAGGGAAGCCCCCCTAGAACACACGTTTCTATTGCATCCATAAGAAGAAACTGAGATAACGAAGCGGGAGGGTAGTCCCAAATCTATAGTTCCACATCTAAATGAGAACCCATAGATGCCAGCGCGTCGGTACAGAAATTGGCCTCACGTAGTACATGTCGAAAAGAGCAGAAACGAAACTTAGTTGCCGACTCCCTGATATCAAGAATGAGACTCTGCATAGGATGAAAGGATATATCAGACTTCTCGGTAAGGAGTACAACGACCTTGAAGCAGCCCTCTTCTGATGTTTTTGTATTTGTTTTTGGTCCTTTTACATCGCGACGCTATCGACACATGCACACACAGTTCTCTCTCCTTTTCGGTTGTACGCATGCACCAAATTCTGTTCGTGTAGTTTTTTTTCGTGCCGTGCACTGTGTGCACGGGTTATTTCTAGTATATCAATAATACTTGATGGCTGGATCGAGAATGATCTATTTTAGCCCAAGCTCAATGGCACCAATTTCACCAAATCCAACAGAGTTGGCCGATATATATCAATGTTTAGGTGAGAAGACAAAGTTCGGAGAAAATACACTAGACTCAAGTTATAAGTTGGTAGGGGATTTTCAGATTGTGATAAAAGTA
This sequence comes from Scilla litardierei, assembly GCA_030789695.1. Taxonomy (NCBI): domain Eukaryota; kingdom Viridiplantae; phylum Streptophyta; class Magnoliopsida; order Asparagales; family Asparagaceae; genus Scilla; species Scilla litardierei. The sequence goes on along the minus strand of CM061137.1, from coordinate 6,603,145 downwards.
AGTTTGCAACCTCCCCACCCCGCAAAAACTGCTAACATTTGACAGAGATTTCACGGGAATCAGACCTACATGTTTGTGAACTATGCTCCTGCAAAGATTAAATGGCATTCTCATGTAACCTGTAATTTTAATTCTTGATTATTTCGGGCCGAATCCTGTTGAATTTTACCGCAATTTTTTACAAATTAGGATTGTAAAAAACTAGTTCTACATTTCAGCAAGATGCTGAAGAAATCAAATCAAATGGGGTTGAATTAACTGCTCACCAATATTTGATCTCTTTTACATAGATAACCATGATACTGCAGAAAATCATTTCGTTTTTATCATTAGCCCTCTAGTAATTGGCGTCCACATCTCAAACATTTTCAAAATCTCAGTTTCAGAAGGCAAAATTCAAGCAATCCACCAAATCTAAGACCTTGTCTCGATCTCAATCACAGCAACAGCAAATCAATACTCGAGGTTGAGAGAGAGAGAGAGAGAGAGTACCGTATCCATCGTGGACGAGGAAATTGAAGGTGTGGTGGTCGCAGGAGTAAGTGAACCTGTTGTTAGAAGACGGCAGCTTCTGGAGGCACTGGGCGGCGATCGCCGGGAAGTTCCCGGTGAACTCCGTGTACTCGGCGAGCACCATCGTCCCCCTCGCCACGAAGCTGTAAATGAACCAGCCCTCCTCTTCCCCTCCCTTCACCATTCTCGATCCGAGGATCGAGGAGAATTAGGGTTAGGGTTACTAGGATTTAGAGAGAGACAGGGAGAGAGCCTGGCTTGCTGATTTTAGTGCTGGAATCGCTTTTTGACGTTGAGGGGAAGCAAAGGTCCATCCATTGGATTCGTGCCGACAGCGGTCGGGCGGTCCACGCTGGGGCACTGATGAAGTCCCAGGGAGCAGTTATCGGTGGCCAGATGCTGGATTGCGAAGAACAAGGAACATCTGTTTTGACGAATGCGAGAGTGACGCGTGTACATACAGGGGGTCCCAGGATGCGATTTTCGTCCCTGGTCGGAAGCCTAAAGAGTTTGGTGCCTCGGATCAACAGGAAGCTGGGGAATGGTTGTGAGCCGGTGATGAGTCGTTGTGGGCAGCTGGGTTTGGCAAAACAGCGAACATGCAGTTTATTCCCGGTTTAATTTTGCAAAACTACCTCTTACTTTTATTGAATTCCAAAAAAAACTACCTCTTACTATGATATAATCGTAAAACTGCCTCATACTTTCTGTTGCAGTGTAAAACTCGCGTACAATGAATTAGTTTGTTGGGTGAACCAGGGGCACGATGGTTATATGAACAGGAGGTGAAATTTGGGTGGATTGGGCAGGTTGTGAGGGTAGTGTCGAGGCTGGCGCACTACGAAGGGATCGATTCCGCGAGGACTCTGCCCACCGACCGCACTGCCGGAGACGGGGGTCAAATGGTATCTGTGAAGACGAGCACGCCTGCACAAGTAGCAGCTCGTCAGAAAGGCCGGGTTGGGGTCTGTTACGACCTAAAGATCGTAGGAGTCCGACTCCCGCCCGGATCCGCTAACATACCCCCCTTAACTCACCTTTTCACAAAAGGGCCGCCACCCCGGAAATCCGAATCCACATGGGGACGGGCGCTCCCCGAGCGCACCGCCCCGAGTGGGTCGAACAGCTGCGGTTGTACGCCTAGGCCAGGGGGGCTGAGGTGCGCCCGGACGGCACCGATGGGCCGGCTGACGTAGGCGCGGGTATCAATCTGTGCCGACGAACCATAGTCCGCGACCAAACGGGAGGCGTGGCCGGGCCGGACGAACCCCGATCCGGACGAACCGTCTGATTCTCATGCGCCCCGACGCCAGGAATGGCATAGCCCGACCTTTAATTCATCACCAACGACAAACGACCTAGGATAAGGACAAGACTGACACATACGTCACCCGACCGTCTGACAAAGCACCCCCTGGCGGCTGAGCCATCTGACAGTTAATGCTTTCGGCTCTGACACCCCGACAAAAGCCCCCCCCCCCCCCCCCCCCGGCCGTCGCGCCGCCTGACGAAAGCAGGTCTGGTAACCCGGTTCCCGACGTCCTTATCTGGAGTTTCCGCTGACGACCGAGCCAGCTCAGCGCGTCTAGTCAGCATGCCAGGTCAGCCACGCCTAGTCATCACCCGTCAGGTATAAATACCCCCTCTCCTCTTATGGAAGGGGGGTTGGAGAATTCTCTCTCATTCTATTATTCACACACGAGAGCAAAGGTCTTCCATATCTTTGTTCTCCCACCTATAGCTCGTCACGCGAGGCGGACACACCGTTAGTCCGACCGGCGTGTCTAGCCCCCATTTTAAGCCCTATTACTGACTTAGGCATCGGAGGGGCTAAGGGTTGAACCCCAACCCTGCCCTTCTGACGAGTTGTTCGTGCTACAGGAGAGCTCGCCCCTTGGCCGAAGTCAGCTTCAGCCCCCTGCCGTCCAACCGTCCTCAGCAGCATCCGGCGAGATTCGACCCCGTGAGCACCGCCGGCAAAGGGTCCAACCTCCTCACCCCACTAATCACTTGTAAAACAGCCTACCCAAAACCTACTTCTCCACATAACCATCGTGCCCTTGGTTCCCCATAATACAAATTCATTGTACGCGAGTTCCACCTCGTAACAATTGGCGCCGTCTGTGGGAACGAAGGGTCACACCCATGTTAGACTCCATGCCAATCTCGCGGAACCCTGACCACGGCAAAGATCCCGTGGGTCTGGAACCGCTCTCTCTACAAATCACCCCGGCGTCCGACCCCCTTCTGGGGATGTGCACCGAAACTGAACATACTTCAGCCCACGTCGTCCTGAAGAGCTTCGAGGCCGTCACTCAGGCCAGGGGAGGCTATCAGACGGCTGGAACGGAGCCTCCGCCCGGCCCCTCAGAGCCCCTGAACGTGAGGCGGAACCTCCACCCTCAGTTCGAGGAGGAGGGGGAGAACAGGGGGCTCGCTGAGGAGATTGCGGCCCAGCAAAGGCTCCTGAAAGAGGAGATGGAAGTTGCGCGGCGGTGGAGGCGCCTGGGGGAGGCGGCCGCCGCACAAAGGCGTTTGGACGAAGCGGCCGAGACCGCCCGAAGGGCCTACCAGGAAGAAGAGGCCGCTCGCCGCCAACTCCGCCTCATCGTCGCGGAGCGCGAGAGGCTAAGGAGAGAGAACACAAGCAACCGAGAAATCCTGGACGAGACGGCGACGGGCCGGCGGCTCGGGGACGGGCGGGACCCGTTACTGAACAGGTCCCCACCCGGAGGAGGCAGCCCGCATCGCCAACACCACCCCTCTGATACCCTACACGAGGAAGCCGTTTGTCGGCAACTACGCTTCCTCGCCGCCGAGCGCGAAAGGCTCCTCTGAGAGAATCAAGAACGGATGGAGGCCCGAGGAGAGCTAGCCGGGAGGCGCTGGCGCTGGGAGAGCCGTAGCCCGCAACCCGTCGAATCCTCGGCCCAGGGAAGGAGCCCCGTCAGACGACCGTCGGGCTACTCCCCGGGGGCGGAGGACCGTCGGCGGCCGAGGAGCGACCGAAGCCGGACCCCCGAATGGCGGAGGGGGGATGCACCGGATCGCCCTACCTATCCGGAGGAGGCCACGCCGCTCGCACGGTGGATCACGTCCGCCCCAAGGCCCATAAGGTTCAAACCCCCTCACTTGGCCACGTACAATGGGAGGGGCGACCCCCTCACGCACGTGCAACAATACCGGGGGGCGATGGAGGCGCAGGATGTGGACGAGGCGTTCATATGCCGACATTTCTCCCAAAGCCTGAGGGACACTGCGCTGGACTGGTACTTTGGCTTGCCCGCGAGATCCATTGGGAGCTTTGGCGAACTGTCCCACAAGTTCTGCCAAGAGTTCCGGGCCGGGCGGACGAAGAAGAAGCCCTTAGACTATCTCAGCACGATAGTCCAAGGGGAAGGAGAGACAACGGGTAGATACCTCCGCCGCTTTCAGGAGGAGAGACGGGCGGTGGTGACATGCGGCGATGAGGTGCTTATGCTGGCCTTCAAAGCGGGGTTGCGGACTCGGAGTCTCCACAAATCCCTGCTCCGGGACCCGCCGACCGACTATGAGGCGTTGGTTGCAATGGTGGAGAGGCATGCGTTGGCCGAGGAGACTCTAGGTGCAAAGACCTTATTCCCCCCGGCGAAACCGTCCCAAGGCGAACCCCGGTCGCACCTCTCGGCCGAGGCGGGAAGAGGGGCACTGTGGTCGCGACCAGCTGTCCCGACCAAGGCGGGAACCGCCCGGGCCTCGCCCACAAGATCGCCCTGGCCCGGCGCGTGAGTTGGCACCGGTGCAAGAGCTCCCTCGAGCCATCCCAAGAGAAGGAGGCCCCCTACGGGCGCATTACACGCGACTCAATGCCCCCATGATGGAGGTGCTGGCCGCGACGACAAGGGCCGGGTTACTGCCAGAGCCTCCCCGGGAGATGAGGACGGATCCGGCGAGGCGGGACTCCCGGAGATACTGCCGTTATCACCGAGACCACGGTCACGACACCGACCGTTGTTACGCCCTTAAAAGATAGATCGAGCGATTGATCCAGGCGGGTCACCTGGGAAACTTCGTCGTGGGCAGGCGGGTGGCAGAAGGAGAGAGAATCCCCCCGGAGGAGGGGGGGACGGGAACCGCCGGCGAACCGCGATAAGGAGGAGCCACGCCCCCCGAGGGCGGTCATGCGAATTGAGATGATTACGGGAGGGCCCTCCTCGGCAGGGCGGGCGCCTGCAATCCCGGCGGCCGGAGCCCGACAGGTGATGGTGGCGGGCGCCACCCGCCGGCCGAAGCGAAGAAGGACACACAGACCCCCTATCACCTTCGCCGAGGGAGACCGGCAGGAGGAGGGAAGCCAGAACAATGACGCCCTCATCGTCGAGGCTCGGATCGGGGCGGTGGTCGTTGGCCGGCTCCTAATTGACACCGGTAGCTCCTGCGACATCCTGTTCCTATCAACAGTGGAGAGGATGGGGTGGGGGCGTGCCGACCTAGAGCCCGGCGTGGGCCCAGTTGCTGGCTTCACCGGTCATGCGATCCCCACCGTGGGGGCGATCACCCTGCCCATGACTCTGGGGGAGGAGCCGAGGGTCGTCACCAGGGAGACGCGTTTTGTCATCGTCGACATCGCGTCGGCGTATAACGGAATCATAGGGCGTCCATATATGACGGCCGTCGAGGCGCTCCCCAGCCTGCAGCACCGGATGATGAAGTTCCGGACCCCGTGGGGGGTGGGACAGGTGCGCGGAGGCCATGAAGTGCCCTGAGATCACGACCCAACGCCATCCCAGCGTCGGAGCCCGAGGCGGGCCCCGACGGCTCTCATCCCTGACGAGAGTGAGGACTTCTGCGACCAGCGGCCGACCCCGGCCGAGGAAGTGGAAGAGGTCCCAGTGGCCACAAATGAAGAAAGAACCGTCTCCATCGGGACGAAACTCTCGGCCGCCTTGAGGACGGCCCTCGTCGCCCTGCTCCGGGAAAATGCGGACATATTCGCATGGTCGCCGGCCGACATGCCCGGGGTGGACCCGACGGTAATCTCCCACCGGTTGAATGCGGACCCGGAGGCCCGACCTGTCCGACAGAAGAAGAGAAGTGCGGGGGGCGAAAAGAAGAGGGCAGCCGAGGAAGAAGTAGAGCGGCTCCTCAAAGCCAAATTTGTTCGGCCGGTGGACTACCCCGACTGGCTCGCCAACGTCGTTCTGGTGAAGAAACCCAGTGGAAAGTGGCACATGTGCGTCGACTTCACCGACCTCAACAAGGTATGCCCGAAGGACAGCTTCCCTCTACCCAAGATCGACCACCTGGTGGATCAGGCGTCCGGCTATGAGTTGTTAAGCTTTATGGACGCCTTCTCGGGATACAACCAGATACCGATGGCGGAGGAGGATGAGGAGAAGACGTCTTTTGTCACCGATAAAGGCACCTTCTGCTACACCAAGATGCCCTTCGGATTGAAGAACGCCGGGGCGACCTATCAACGGATGGTGGACCGGATATTCGGCCCCCAGGTGGGGAGAAACTTGGAGGTCTACATCGACGACATGCTGGTAAAGAGTAGAAGGGCCCCCGACCACCTCACCGACTTGCAGGAGACTTTCCAAAGGGTCCGCCGATACAACCTGAGGCTGAACCCTGCGAAGTGTATCTTTGGCGTGCAGTCGGGGAAATTCCTGGGCTTCATGATAACGAAGCGGGGCATCGAGGCGAACCCCGACAAGGTGACGGCCCTCATCGGAATGGCGGAGCCCCGGACGATCCGGGACTTGCAGCGACTGAACGGCCGGATCGCGGCTCTGGGACGATTCCTGTCGAAATCAGCAGAGAAATCGCTCCCCTTCTTCAGGGTCTTGCGCACGGCCTTCGGCGAAGCTAAAGACAAGAGGAAGGTGATCCCGTGGGACGACGACTGCGCGCGGGCGTTCGCGGAGCTGAGAGCATACCTGCAGAGCCCGCCGCTCCTCGCACGACCGGAGGAGGGCGAACCCCTAGGGTTGTACCTGGCGACCAACGAGGAGGCCGTTAGCTCCGTCCTGATCAAGGAGGAAGGAGGGGTGCAACGCCCTGTTTACTATGCCAGCCGGATCCTCCGAGAGGCGGAGACTCGTTACAGCCCTATCGAGAAAGCCGCCTACTGCCTAATCACCACAGCCCGGAAGCTCCGACCCTATTTTCAAGCCCACCCCATAACCGTCCACACCGGCATGCCCCTCGAAAAGAACCTGAAAAGACTGGAGCGGTCGGGGAGGATGCTCAACTGGAGCGTCGAGCTCAGCGAGTTCGACATAACGTACAAAGCCCGGACGGCGATCAAGGGCCAAGCGCTGGCCGACTTCATGGTGGAATGCACCACGGAAGTCCCGTCGGGGGACCGGACGGAGCTCCCATCGGCGACCACGTCCCCACGGAGGATCGAGGTGGGCGAACCCTCAGCGCCCTCCCCGACGACAGCGGGCGAATTATGGACCATCCACGTCGACGGCTCCGCAACAGGCTCCGGGACAGGAGCGGGTATAGTCATTCAGACTCCTGACGGATGTTCGTTGGAGTACGCCCTACGCTTCAGCTTCCCGGCCACCAACAATGTCGCGGAGTATGAAGCCGCGGTTAACGGGTTGAAACTCGCTAGGGCGGTGGGGGCGACGAACGTGTTGCTCCTAAGTGACTCCCGCCTCGTCATCCAACAGATCCTGGGGGGCTTCGAGGCCCGAGAGGAAACAATGAAGCGATACCTGAATCGCATCCAGATCGAACTCCGTAAGTTCAAGAAAGCGGACGTCCAACACCTACCCCGCTCCAGCAACCTCCGGGCGGATGCCCTATCTAAGCTGGCTTCCTCTTCGGCGGCCGAGATCGGGAAGGCGATCTACGTGGAAAGCCTATTGACGCCAACCATTGACGAAGGAGAACTGATGTGCACGGATGCGAGGACGTCATGGATGACCCCCATTATGAAGTACTTAGTGACGGGTGAGCTTCCCGAGGAGCGGATGCTGGCAAAACAGGTGGAAAGGCGGGCCCTGTCATTCGTGCTTCTCGACGGAGTGCTGTACCGCCGCCGCCGCGCCAATTTTGACGTCCTGCCCTACCTGAAATGCTTGGGCCCGGAGCAGGCTGAGCAAGTCATCCGCGAGGTACACGAAGGCTTCTGCGGAAACCACCATGGTGGGCGCACCATCGCCCACAAAGTAATGCGCCAAGGATACTACTGGCTGACGATGATCCGGGATGCGGTACAGTACGTCGAGAAGTGCGAGGCATGCCAGAAATTCTGCCGACGGACGACCGCGCCCCCGGCCAACCTGATGCCCATCTTGAGCCCAATCCCCTTCGCCAAGTGGGGACTCGACATCCTGGGGCCGTTCCCAAAGGCCTCCGGGGGAAGGAAATATCTAGTCGTCGCCGTGGACTACTTCACCAAATGGGTCGAAGCAGAGCCGCTGGCGCGGATCGCGTGGACGGACATGAAGGGCTTCATCTGGCAATCCATCATATGCCGCTTCGGGATTCCCCGCTCCATTGTCACGGATAATGGAAAGCAGTTCGATTGCGAAGGCTTCCGCGACTTCTGCTCGGGCTGGGGGATCAAACTCCGGTTCGCGTCAGTCGCCCACCCACAGTGCAACGGAATGGCGGAGGCCGCGAATAAGTGTATCTTGAACCCAATGAAGAAGAAGGTGGACGCCGCTCTGGGGGCTTGGGTCGACGAGCTGCCGGGAATCCTGTGGTCTTATCGTACCACCCACAAGGCCTCGACCGGAGAAAGCCCCTTCGTGCTAGCATACGGATCGGAGGCAGTCGTTCCTGTGGAAATCGGCGAGGAGACACTCCGGCTAAAGCTCTTCGACGAAGAAATCAACGGGGAAGGACTCGGCCTCAGTCTTGAGTTGATAGACGAGGTACGAGACCGGGCCCTGACTAGCCTCGTCAAACACAGCCAGAGGATGGCGCGGTATTAAGACTCCCGGGTGAAACCGCGAACTTTCAGGATCGGCGATTTGGTCCTCCGAGATGCCACCTTTCGCCCCGAGACTGCAAAGCGGGGAAAGCTGGCCGCTAAATGGGAAGGGCCTTACACGGTCATCGATATTGTCGGGCCGGCCACGTACATCCTGGCTACCCCCGAAGGGAGCGAACTGGCCCACCCTTGGAACGCAAAACATCTGCTGAAATTCTACCAATAGTTGTGAGTTTTTCTTTTCTTACACGCAATATACATATCTACCCGTTCTTCCCAACATGGTTGTTCCTACACAAGTTTTGCAGTTCGATAAAACTCCGAACCTCTGGGGCAGGGCCAACCCTAGCCACCCAAACCAGAGAAGGGCACGGGCCGGGCTACGCGCCCGCTCCCCCCCCCCCCCTCAAGACCTCTGGGGCAGGGCCAACCCTAGCCACCCAAACCCGAGAAGGGCACGGGCCGGGCTACGCGCCCGCTCCCCCCCTCAAGACCTCTGGGGCAGGGCCAACCCTAGCCACCCAAACCAGAGAAGGGCACGGGCCGGGCTACGCGCCCGCTCCCCCCCTCAAGACCTCTGGGGCAGGGCCAACCCTAGCCACCCAAACCAGAGAAGGGCACGGGCCGGGCTACGCGCCCGCTCCCCCCCTCAAGACCTCTGGGGCAGGGCCAACCCTAGCCACCCAAACCAGAGAAGGGCACGGGCCGGGCTACGCGCCCGCTCCCCCCCCCCCCCTCAAGACCTCTGGGGCAGGGCCAACCCTAGCCACCCAAACCAGAGAAGGGCACGGGCCGGGCTACGCGCCCGCTCCCCCCCTCATGACCTCTGGGGCAGGGCCAACCCTAGCCACCCAAACCAGAGAAGGGCACGGGCCGGGCTACGCGCCCGCTCCCCCCCCCCCTCAAGACCTCTGGGGCAGGGCCAACCCTAGCCACCCAAACCAGAGAAGGGCACGGGCCGGGCTACGCGCCCGCTCCCCCCCTCAAGACCTCTGGGGCAGGGCCAACCCTAGCCACCCAAACCAGAGAAGGGCACGGGCCGGGCTACGCGCCCGCTCCCCCCCCCCCCCTCAAGACCTCTGGGGCAGGGCCAACCCTAGCCACCCAAACGAGAGAAGGGCACGGGCCGGGCTACGCGCCCGCTCCCCCCCCCCCTCAAGACCTCTGGGGCAGGGCCAACCCTAGCCACCCAAACCAGAGAAGGGCACGGGCCGGGCTACGCGCCCGCTCCCCCCCTCAAGACCTCTGGGGCAGGGCCAACCCTAGCCACCCAAACCAGAGAAGGGCACGGGCCGGGCTACGCGCCCGCTCCCCCCCTCAAGACCTCTGGGGCAGGGCCAACCCTAGCCACCCAAACGAGAGAAGGGCACGGGCCGGGCTACGCGCCCGCTCCCCCCCTCAAGACCTCTGGGGCAGGGCCAACCCTAGCCACCCAAACCAGAGAAGGGCACGGGCCGGGCTACGCGCCCGCTCCCCCCCCTCAAGACCTCTGGGGCAGGGCCAACCCTAGCCACCCAAACCAGAGAAGGGCACGGGCCGGGCTACGCGCCCGCTCCCCCCCTCAAGACCTCTGGGGCAGGGCCAACCCTAGCCACCCAAACCAGAGAAGGGCACGGGCCGGGCTACGCGCCCGCTCCCCCCCTCAAGACCTCTGGGGCAGGGCCAACCCTAGCCACCCAAACCAGAGAAGGGCACGGGCCGGGCTACGCGCCCGCTCCCCCCCTCAAGACCTCTGGGGCAGGGCCAACCCTAGCCACCCAAACCAGAGAAGGGCACGGACCGGGCTACGCGCCCGCTCCCCCCCTCAAGACCTCTGGGGCAGGGCCAACCCTAGCCACCCAAACCAGAGAAGGGCACTGGTCGGGCTACGCGCCCGCTCCCCCCCCCCCCCCCCCCTCAAGACCTCTGGGGTAGGGCCAACCCTAGCCACCCAAACCAGAGAAGGGCACGGGCCGGGCTACGCACCCGCTCCCCCCTCAAGACCTCTGGGGCAGGGCCAACCCTAGCCACCCAAACCAGAGAAGGGCACGGGCCGGGCTACGCACCCGCTCCCCCCTCAAGACCTCTGGGGCAGGGCCAACCCTAGCCACCCAAACCAGAGAAGGGCACGGGCCGGGCTATGCGCCCGCTCCCCCCCCCCCCCCCCCCTCTCAAGACCTCTGGGGCAGGGCCAAACCTAGCCACCCAAACCAGAGAAGGGCACGGGCCGGGCTACGCGCCCGCTCCCCCCCCCCCCCTCAAGACCTCTGGGGCAGGGCCAACCCTAGCCACCCAAACCAGAGAAGGGCACGGGCCGGGCTACGCGCCCGTCCCCCCCCCCCCTCAAGGCCTCTGGGGCAGGGCCAACCCTAGCCACCCAAACCGGAGGGGGCTACGCACCCTTGCCCCTCGAAAAATCAAAAGAAGACGGGCACACAAACCGGGCCGTAATGGCGTCAGTTCCCGAGTAGACGGCCCCGATGTGACTCGACGAAACGAAAGGACGCTCGAGAAACACGCCACCATTAATGATGCACTCCAAAAGAGGACCCGTAAGAGCCACCTGGCAAAGGCGGTTTCCCATGGGCATGAATTCGAGGAGCCCATTAATAATGCCAACTCAGCGCAATAAATAGGGGAGAAACCGTCAACAAGATCTCCCTATAAAAAGGCCACTCCCCCTTCTGAAAGTAACAAAAAACCGGCAGACATGAAAAACCGCCACCTGATCACCCCACCCACCGGAAAAAGGGCCGAGATACACCGCCCTAACAAAAGAGAGGTCACCGGCCATCAATGGCTCCCGCCGCCCAGGGCGGCGGTTCCTACATCTCCAGCACCGCTAACAGGATATTCCCCTTACAAACGGATCGCCAAGAGTATATTCCCCTTACACAAGGGAAATCCGCCTTCCACGCCTCCGTCCACCCTAAACGACGACGGGTCGAAGAAAGAATGGCATCCGTTCAAAGCCGGCTGGGCATGCGAGAGCCCCCGGCGCTTGCCGGCCAGTACCTCCTCGCAGTCGACCTCCGGGCGAGGACCTCGGAAAGGCTGCATCACTGACGAGCCCAAAAGGCAAGTCATGGCGTGTCAGCCCGCCCATGCACAACCGGGCGCTGAACCCCACCCTCAAACCGAAGCAACAAGGCATGGGGAGGGAGGAGCGGCCCGATGCTCAAGAACCTCCCCAAGGCGCACGCCCCAGAAAGACGGCTTCCCTGATGATCCCCCTTCTCGGCGCCCCTACCAGCCCGAGGAAACCTTACCCCGTCCGAGGAAGGGGATGACAAAGCAATGGAAGAGAGGCGGCCCGCTCGGCAAGATCCCCCCCTTCTCTCGGGCCAAAGAGACCTTGCAACACTTCAGCATAGAAGGCGGCCAATCACCTCCGCGCCAAGACCGACTCAAGTTAAAAAGGGGGCCCACTCGGCCCACCATGACCCCTAGATCCGGAGGTCACTAAACCACGGGCGAGGACAGCTCTATAGCCCCCCCCCAAGCCGGATCTGACCCCACAACGGGCGATAAACTAAGAACTCCTGTACAAGCTGTAGATCAGCTCTTACAAATTTAAATAAAAACGTTCTTCTTTATACGCTCAGATTTTTCGGAGAATACCATAGCGGGTAGCTATCCCCCCGCCAAGTGCCGGGCGAGCAACGCACTACCCCGCTTAACCGGCGTAGGACTTCTAGGAAATTTACGCCCGCAGCCCGAACCCCGCTCACTGAAAGTCACCAACACCCTTCCCTCAAGGGGGAAAGAGGGACACTGGGGCCCGCCCTGCGTACCAGGGTCGACCCGTGATCAAATCATGATAGGACAGCGTGTCTCACCCCGAACCCCCCCCCCCCCCCCCCCCCCCCCGCCGACTCCCCGCCCCGCCCAAAGGCAACACAAGCCAACAACATCCCCTTCCCCAGACCTCGCGATCTTGGACACGGGAATGTTGGGGGCATAATTGGTAATTGCGTAACTCCCGCAAGATGCCAAGACACGTGACCTGGAACGGACCGGTCGCAAGGCAAAGGCCGCGAAATAGGCGCCCAGTCTAGATAGGGCAGTGGCCCTGTCTCGTCAAAGCAGCGCCACGATGCGACTCAACATAACGAAAGGACGCTTGGACAACATGCCATCAGCAGCAACGCGCCCCCCGAGAGGCCAGAGTGCCAGATACCGCCAGGGAAAAGCGATTCCCAAAGCGCGGGATTCCGCGGAGCCCATTAACGGCACTAATCCCTCGCGTTACCCAAGAAAAACCCTTCCACAGAATCTCGCTATAAATGCCCCCCTCCAAAGGTCAGAGGGGAGGAGGAAGAGAGACACAGGGGATTCTCATCCCCTCACTTCGGGCATAAAACGGCCCCAAATGCCCCACCGAACTACGGAGAAAGCCGATGGCCACCGACGGACCTCACTTCCCCCGACGATGGCCGCTATAGCCCCACCACCTCCAACAGGATATTCCCCTTACACATGGGAGGCCCGGCCCGCCAGCTTTCCCCCTGCTTGTTACTGTATCAAAGGTCAGGTCCAGATGGCCGGCCGCGTGCCGCAACACCCCAATTAACGCCGTCACCTTCGGCGATCCCCACAGGGTGTCGGGGGGGAACCCCCCAACGGCTCTCCCAGCGGCGCCACCACCGCTACCTCGTCCTCAGCCTCCCTGGGGTTCCCCCTCGGTGCGCGGGGTCCCCGGCGAGGCCGAACAACCCTCCAGCACGGCGACAGCGAGGCAAAACGCGAGGAAGCGAGGAAAGGGAAAGGAAGATGGTCCCCTCCTACGACCGAGGGTCGGCCCCCCCGAAGGCTGAACCGCCACATGGCGGCACCCCTTTAAAAAAACATTGGTCTGGTTCCCGACGCCTCGGCTCGCCCCTGGACAATGAGGCGATAGAAATTCGGTAATCGACATACGGGAAGACCGCCCCGACGCAGGGATCTGCTCCTCCCGACGAAGCGAACAACAAATGTGGACAACCCTCCGTCCCAACCGCCGGTTGGGCCACATCTTCCCCTAGTGTTGTAAATATCACCTAGATTTCCGATAAAGATTGGTGTATAATACTCCCCCTTTTTTTGACAACGCCCCGCTTGGCTCAGAGTCAGGAAGAGACCTCACGATCCCGCTATAGCGGGACACACCCCGCGGGACCGGCATCACCCCCCTGAGCTGAGATCCAAGTCCGGGTCACGAGTAAAAGGTAGTATCACGGTAGCGTTACGCCATCCGAGCCGAACCGGGCTTCCGCTTCGCACTCGAATGCCGGGGGCAATTGTTACGACCTAAAGATCGTAGGAGTCCGACTCCCGCCCGGATCCGCTAACATACCCCCCTTAACTCACCTTTTCACAAAAGGGCCGCCACCCCGGAAATCCGAATCCACATGGGGACGGGCGCTCCCCGAGCGCACCGCCCCGAGTGGGTCGAACAGCTGCGGTTGTACGCCTAGGCCAGGGGGGCTGAGGTGCGCCCGGACGGCACCGATGGGCCGGCTGACGTAGGCGCGGGTATCAATCTGTGCCGGCGAACCATAGTCCGCGACCGAACGGGAGGCGTGGCCGGGCCGGACGAACCCCGATCCAGACGAACCGTCCGATTCTCATGCGCCCCGACGCCAGGAATGGCATAGCCCGACCTTTAATTCATCACCAACGACAAACGACCTAGGATAAGGACAAGACTGACACATACGTCACCCGACCGTCTGACAAAGCACCCCCTGGCGGCTGAGCCATCTGACAGTTAATGCTTTCGGCTCTGACACCCCGACAAAAGCCCCCCCCCCCCCCCCCGGCCGTCGCGCCGCCTGACGAAAGCAGGTCTGGTAACCCGGTTCCCGACGTCCTTATCTGGAGTTTCCGCTGACGACCGAGCCAGCTCAGCGCGTCTAGTCAGCATGCCAGGTCAGCCACGCCTAGTCATCACCCGTCAGGTATAAATACCCCATCTCCTCTTACGGAAGGGGGGTTGGAGAATTCTCTCTCATTCTATTATTCACACACGAGAGCAAAGGTCTTCCATATCTTTGTTCTCCCACCTATAGCTCGTCACGCGAGGCGGACACACCGTTAGTCCGACCGGCGTGTCTAGCCCCCATTTTAAGCCCTATTACTGACTTAGGCATCGGAGGGGCTAAGGGTTGAACCCCAACCCTGCCCTTCTGACGAGTTGTTCGTGCTGCAGGAGAGCTCGCCCCTTGGCCGAAGTCAGCTTCAGCCCCCTGCCGTCCAACCGTCCTCAGCAGCATCCGGCGAGATTCGACCCCGTGAGCACCGCCGGCAAAGGGTCCAACCTCCTCACCCCACTAATCACTTGTAAAACAGCCTACCCAAAACCTACTTCTCCACATAACCATCGTGCCCTTGGTTCCCCATAATACAAATTCATTGTACGCGAGTTCCACCTCGTAACAGGGTCCAACCCTTAGCCTCTCCGATGCCTAAGTTAGAATTAGGACTTAGAAAAGGAGGCTAGGCACGTAGGCCGGACTGAAGGTGTGCCCACCTTACGTGACGAGTTATGGTGGAAGAACAAAGATATGGGAGACCTTTGCCCTTGTATGTGAATTGCTAGAATAAGAGTTAATTTGCCAACATCTTCCCCGATGGAGGTGAAGGGGTATTTATACCTGATGGAGGTGGTTAGGTGAGGCTGACATGGCGTGCTGACCTGGCCCATCTATCAGCGGAAGCTTCGGTCGAGGATGTCAGGACTGAGCGTGTCAGCCATGCTTTTGTCAGACGGCGCACCAGACAGTGGTGCCTTTGTCAGGGTGTCAGGGCCGAAAGCACCAACGATCAGAGGTGCAGCGGCCAGGGGGTGTTTTATCTGGTTGTCGAGCGGTGGAAGCGTTAGTGGTGTCCTTGTACTAAGTTGTTTGTCGTGTCCGATGTGCCAAAGGGTTGCGGGGATGGGTCGGCGTAGGCGGTCCGTAGTCGACCCATCGGGCCGCTCTGAGAGGGTGACGGGCGACCTATCTGCCCTCTCAGCGGGCTTGAGGGGGAGCGGGCGCCCATAGGGCGGAGTCATGTGGCGAGCCGGGATACTCTCTAGCGCTCGGGAGGCGGACATCCCATTAGTCCGGTTGGAGGCGGACCAGGACGTAGAGTTGGGGCCGCATGGGCGCTGCACGGATGTTGAGCGCCCCCTCCCCCCCCCCCCTCCTCGAGGGGGTGGGTGGGTGGCGGCTTCTGCACAGGTGGAGCGTCCTGGGGTCGAAAGTCGGTGTAGCACGATCTTTAGGTCGTAACAATTACCCTCGTCATTCGAGTTCGAGGTGGAAGCCCGGCTCGGCTCGGATGACGTGCCATCTTTCCCCTTTCTTGGACATGGCGGGTTGGGTCTCGTGCCCTGCTTGGGAGCAGCGGCGGTAGACTCGGAGTACCCGCCCTTCCAACCGTCATTATTACGATTGGAAAGGGCGGGGGAATCGAAGATTCTTTGCTACTGGGAACATGACGCATGGCGGAAGTGACTGGTGCGCCAGTCGAGGCGTCAGTGATGCTCGAATGGGTGCCGCATGGCGGCGCTTCGACGGTCGGGATGGCCTGCAGTTTGCTATAAGTAAGGAGGGAGAGGATGGATCGAAGGTTTCTCCCGATTTAAACTTTCCTTCCAACTTTCCAATTTCAGTTCATCGCTCGCCGACGTTGCTGCCGCTGCCCTTGCTGGAGATCCGCTTCCGATCGTCTCTTTAGCTCGGATGCTCTGCTAGGTAATTTCTTGATCTTCTCGATCGAAGGGTTTTCATTTTGAGCTCGGAGGCAGTAGTGGGGTAGTAAAGGAAGAGTCAATGGAAGAGGAGAGGTGGCAGTGGATGCAAAGGCAATAGAGGCAGAGAAGGTGCCGAACAAACACGCCAAGGTCGATTGCGGCCATCCGGTGTAGGTCGGACAGGGTTAACGTTCGGAAGATTCGTGTGCAGTTCGCCCGTCCGCCTTATGAAGTGCGGCTCGCCGGACCCGAGGAGAGGATATGTTGGCCCGGTGATAACGAAGTTGGGGTTTATGTTCGGTCCTTCGAGTTAGAGCTCCGCTTCCCGGTCAACCCTCACCTTCTCCATCTTTTGAATTTCCTAGAGCTACCGATCTTCGCGTTGGCGCCCTGCTCCTTTGGTTTGCTGGTTGGATTTGTTGTCCAATGCCTCGCAAGCTCCTTGAGCACGTCCCCGGCGCTGTTCCAGCATTTCTTTGAAGTGAGGAAGAGGGGGACGTACTACTGTGTCTACGGGATGAAGGGACGTGAACTCATTATCGGGGTGCCAGTCGATGCGAAAGGGTGGATGGAGAGTTTTGTCTTTGTCATGATGTCGGCCGACGTGGCGTTGAGGTCGAATTGGGGGGCTTTGAACCCTTTAGTGAACGAGAAGGTGACATTGACGGGTGAGGTTTTGGAGAATGCCCAAATTTTGGCGGAGCTGCCCGCGGCAGACCGCCAACTGGCGAGCCTGACACAGGAGATCGGCTCACTCAGGAATTTTGGCCCACATGTACTTTGAATCTGGCGAGCCCTTATGTAGGCTTACACTGATCTCTCTTTCCTTTGCAGGTGAAGACGCGATGCTCTCGCAGGAGGAAGTGCTGAGGGCTACCAGCGTGTCGGTTGCGAAGAAGACCGACCCTCGGGATAAGGGTAAGGGGCCGATGGACTAGGAAGGGCCAGCAGAGGTGGTAGCCCAAAAGCGAAGCGCCGAGGTCTCGGTTGAGGAAGGGGCGAATAGGAGGCGACGTGCGTCCGAATCGGATGCTCCTCCACACCGAACTAGCAAGGCCGTACCGGAGGGTCCGTCTAACCAGGAAGAGGTCACCACGGCCCCTGTACGGATCCCGACCATGGATAAGCCTCGCAAGGCACCCACCGTCGACAAGTGGCCTTACGGGATTCCCCTGTGGGAGATGTGGAGAGAGGCGCACCCGAGTTGTGGGAGAGCGATCGCCCACTTCAGGTCAACAAGGGCCGAGGTTGAAGCCCTTACGAGGGGGGATGTCCTCCGGCCGATCTACCCGATTGGCCGGGAGGAGTCGGTGTTTGATGAGGCCGGAGTGGCGGCTCGCCTGGCGGAGAATAGCGTGCTGTCGTGGGACCGCGAATCCCTGACCATTGTTGGCGCAGAGCGGTTGTGCGCTTCCGTGGTCTGGCATAATATGCAGGTAGGTCGAGCTTCTTACTTCGTACTATACGTCTCCTTGTTCGTGTGTCTGACTGTGTCGGCTCTTTTTGTAGGCGATGGCAGATATGGTGGCCCTGCAGCACCACACCCCAGTGGCCCTAATCCAGGCCTCTCTCGAGAGGGCGAGGGTCGAGCTTCGTGAAACGCAGGAAAAATTGCGAGAAAGGGATGCGGACCTGGAGCGGATTATAAGGCTCCATGACGTTGAGATGGCACGGGCCGAGTATTTTGAGGCGAAGCAGGCTACGCTCGACCGTTAGCTTCTGGAGGAAGAGGGCAGGCTGGCTAACATCCTGAAGAGGCACGCCGAGGAGGTGGCCAGCAAGAAGCGGGTGATCGATGTTCAGCACGATCAGATAGTCGAGCTGAGGAAGGCTATCGAGGCGGAGAAGACGGAGAAAGCTGTACTGAAGAAGCAGGTGGAGGAGAAGGGGAAGGTCGACCAGGGCATGATGGATGCCGTCGTCCGCTGTTATCAAGACGAGGAGCTCATCCCGTTGCTGCGAGAGACGAGGGTGGCGGGCGTCGAGGAAGGGAGGATGAAGATGAAGGCCCGGCTGGTGAACTTGTATCACTCGCTCGGCCGATCTCCCCAAGCTCGATGTGCCCTTAACATGGGAAGGAGAGGAGTCGGGGATCAATCAGAGGTTGGTGGTTCGGCCTGCGGCCTGGTGGAGACGCCAGCTCCGGGGGGTGGCGGTCAAGTGTGAAGCGGTCGAACCGAGGAGCTCTTAGTGTGGGACGAATTTTGTACGGCCTGCCATTAGCCGGGCCTGATTTTGCGTTGTATTTTTGATGGACTCTGTGTTTGTAAAAAAGGTTAAATAAATGAAATGCTCTTTGTTTTTCTTACTCTTTGTTCTCCTTGTTGGTAATTGTTGCACGGATGGTATTCTTCCGAACGTATTAATGCCACATTCTCCTTAGGACGAGCGTGCGGGCGAGGAGGAGGGGGAAGTTGTGATGATTTTAGTCCGCCTAGGCTTCGTGTGCGGTTGTTACGAGGTGGAACTCGCGTACAATGAATTTGAATTAGGGGGAACCAAGGGCACGGTGGTTATATGGAGAAGAAGGTTTAGGTAGGCTGTTTTACAAGTGGTTGGTAGGGGTGAAGAAGTTGGACCCGTCACCGGTGGTGATCGCGGGATCGAATCTCACCGGATGCAGCAGAGGAAGGTTGGAGGGCGAGAGGCCGAAGTTGACTTTGGTCAAGGGGCGAGCTTTCCTGCAGCACGAACAACTCGTCAGAAGGGCAGGGTTGGGGTTCAACCCTTAGCCCCTCCGATGCCTAAGTCAGTAATAGGACTTAAAACGGGGGCTAGACACGCCGGTCGGACTAACGGTGTGCCGACCGCTCGTGGCGAGCTATAAGTGGGAGAACAAAGATATGGACGACCCTTGTTTTCGTGTGTGAATGAGAGATTGAGAGAGAATTTTCCAACCTCTTCACCGTAAGGGGAGAGGGGGTATTTATACCTGTCGGGAGATGACTAGGCGTGCTGAGCTGGCTCGGTTGTCAGCGGAAGCTTCGGACAAGGATGTCGGGAACAGGAGTTCCTGACCTGCTTTTGTCAGGCGGCGCAACGGCCAAGGGGTGCTTTTGTCGGGATGTCAGGGCCGAAAGCGCTAGCTGTCAGGCGGCTCAACCGTCAGGGGGTGCTTTGTCAGACGGTCGGGTGACGTATGTGTCAGCCGCGCCCTTATCCTGGGTCGTTTGTCGTTGGCGGCGACCTACAGGTATGGCTATGTTATCCTGGGCGCCGAGGTTTGTGGGGGCCGACCGGGTCGACCGGATCGTGGGCTGTTCGGCCCCGACCGCGCCTCCTTGTCGGTCGTGGGTTATGGGCCGTCGGGACGGTAGGACACGCATATGACCATGTCAGCCTGTCCAGCGGTACTGTCCGGGGGCTCCCCAAGCGCTTTGCTCTCGGCGGGGCGAGCAACTGCGGTTGCGCGCCTCGGCAGGGTGGGGGGAGTGCTGCGAGGCACGCTCGTTCCTGCATAGCCTCGGTCTCCCGGGGTGGAGGCCCTTTCACCACGGGGAGAGTCAGTGGGGTATATCAGCGGATCCGGATGGGAGTCGGATTCTTATGATCTTTAGGTCGTAACAATTGCCCCCGACATCCGAGTGCGAGGCGGAAGCCCGGCTCGGCTCGGATGGCGTAACGCCGCCCTCTATCCTAACTTGGATAGGGATCCCTGCTCAGAGGGGGGGATAGGGGCGACGTCGCTCCCGTGGGGTGTCCCCCGCCATAGCGGGGCCACGAGGTCTCATCCCGAGCAGTGTCAAGCGGGGCGTCGCCCTATAATGATGTGCCATCGTATGTGGTTATTGGGTCGGATTTTAGGGGGAGCCCGACCTTTGAGGATGTAATGGTTCTTGCTGAGATGTGTTTACTGGACGTGTTTGTAATTTCCGCGGGGCTTTGGCCGTTCTGCGCCCTGCGGTCGCGCGCTTGGGCTCAAGGGGAGGGGTTCGTAAGGGGGAGTGTTATTCATCCACCCGTATTCGGGGATCTAGATGATATTTACAACAATAGAGAAGAGGTGGTCCAACCGGCGGTTGGGACGAGGGGTTGTCCACACTTGTCGTTCGCTCCATCGGGGTGAGCAGATACCTGCGTCGGGGCGGTCTTCCTTTATATCGACCGCCGAACTACTACTGCCTCATTGTCCGGTGGCGTGCTGACGTGCCAGGAACCAATGTTTGGTTTTTTAATCAGGGGTGCCGCCCTGAGGCGGTCTGCCCTTTGGGGGGGCTGACCCTCGTTCGTCGAGGGGACCCTCTTCCTTTCCCTTTCCTCGCTTCCTCGCGTTCTGCCTTGCTGTCGTCGTGCTGGAGGGTTGCCCAGCCTCGCCGGGGATCCCGCGCGCCGAGGGGGAATCCCGGGGGAGGCGGAGGATGAGGTGGCGGTGGTGGCGCCGCTGGGAGAGCCGTTGGCGGCTTCCCCCCTGACACCCCGTAGGGATCGCCGACGGTGATGGCGCCGCTGGGAGAGCCGCTGGGGGTTTCCCCCCTGACACCCCGTGGGGATCGCCGTCGGCTGGGTGTTAATTGGGGTGTTGCGGCCCGCGGCTAGCCTTCTGGACCTGCCTTTTGATCCAGTAACGGACAGGAGGAAAGCTGGCGGGCGGGGCCTCCCATGTGTAAGGGGAATATCCTGTTGGAGGTGGTGGGGCTATGGCAACCATCGTCGGGAGAAGTGAGGTCCGTCGGCGGCTATCGGTTTTCTCCGTAGCTCGGTGGGGGCGTCTGGGGCCGTTTTATGCCCGGAGTGAGGGGATGCGAATCCCATGTGTCTCTCTCTCCTTTTTCCCTGACCTCTGAGGGGGGGTATTTATATCGAGATTCTGCGGAAGGTTTTTCCTGAGTAATGTGGGGGATTAGTGCCATTAATGGGCTCCGCGGAATCACGCGTTTTGGGAATCTCTTTTCCCTGGCGGTATCCGGCACGGGTTGTCTGCTCTGGCCTCTCGGGGGGTGTGTTGCTGCTGATGGCATGTTGTCCAAGCGTCCTTTCGTTATGTCAAGTCGCATCGTGGCGCTGCTTCGACGAGACAGGGCTGCTGCCTTATCTGGACTGGGCGCCGATTTCGAGGCCCTTGCCTTGCGACCGGTCCGTTCCCGGTCACGTGTCTTGGCTTCTTGTGAGAGTTACACAATCACCAATTATGCCCCCAACATTCCCTTGTCCGAGATCGCGAGGTCTGGGGGAAGGGGATGTTGACGGCTTGTGTTGCCTTTGGGCGGGGGGGCTCGTTTCGAAGCGTAGTATCGCGGGGTTCGAGCTGCAGGCGTAAACTTCCTAGGCGACCTAAGCCAGTTAGGCGGGAAGGGGATGGCGCATTGCTCGCCCGGCACTTGGCGGGGGGATAGCTATACGCTATGGTATTCTCCGAAAAATCTGGGCGTACAAGGAAGAACGTTCTCATTTAAATTTATAAGAGCTAATCTATAGCTTGTACATGAGTTCTTAGTTTATCGCCCGTTGTGGGGTCAGATCCGGCTCGAGGAGGGGCTATAGAGCTGTCCTCGCCCGTGGTTTAATGACCTCCGGATCTAGGGGTCACTTTGGGCCGGGTGGGCCCTTTTTAACTCGAGTCGTTCTTGGCGAGGAGGTGAGTGACCGCCTTCTATGCTGAAGTGTTGCAAGGTCTCCTTGGCCCGAGAGGGGGGGAGATTGCCGATCGGGCCGCCTCCCCTCCATTGCTTTGTCATCTCCCTCCACGGATTGGGTAAAGTTTCCTCGGTCCGGTAGAGGCGCTGAGAAGGGGAATCACCAGGGAAGCCGTCTTTCTGGGGCTTGTGTCTTGGGGAGGTTCTTGAGGATCGGGCCGCCCCTCCCCCCATGCCTCGCTGCTTCGGTTTGAGGGTGGGGTTCGGGGCGCGATTGTGCAGGGGCGGGCTGGCCCGCCATGACTTGCCTTTTGGGCTCGTCGGGGATGCAGCCTTTCTGAGGTCCTCGTCCGGAGGTCGACGGTGAGGAGGTACTGGCCGGTAAGCACTGGGGGCTCTCGCCTGTCTAGCCGGCGGGGATCGGATGCCAACCTTTCTCCGACTCGTCCTTGTTTAGGGCGGACGGAGGCGGGAAAGGCGGATTTCACTTGTGTAAGTGGAATATCATGTTAGCGATCCGTTTGTAAGAGGAATATCCTGTCGGAGTTGCTGGAGGTGCGGGAACCGTCGCCCTGGGCGGTGGGAGCCACTGATGGCCGGTGACTTCTCTTTTGTTAGGGCGTCGTATCCCGGCCCGTTTCCCAGTGGGGGGGGTCAAGTGGCGGTTTCTCATGTCTTCCGACTCTTGGTTCTCTTTCTTTCGGAAGGGTGAGTGGCGTCTTTATAGGGAGATCTCGCTGACGGTTTCTCCCATATTTATTGCGCTGAGTGGTCCTTATTAATGGGCTCCTCGAATTCACGCCCGTGGGAAACCGCTTTTGCCAGGTGGCTCTTACGGGTCCTCTTTTGGAGTGTATCATTAATGGCGGCGTATTTCTCGAGCGTCCTTTCGTTTCGTCGAGTCATACCGGGGCCGCCTATCCGGGGACTGACGCCATTTCGTCCAGGTTTGTGTGCCTCTGCCTTCTTTTGGTTTTTCGAGGGTCGCGGGCGCGTGGTCCTTCTCGGGTTTGGGTGGCTAGGGTTGGCCCTGCCCCAGAGGTCTTGAGGGGGGGAGCGGGCGCGTAGCCCGGCCCGTGCCCTTCTTGGGTTTGGGTGGCTAGGGTTGGCCCTGCCCCAGAGGTCTTGAGGGGGGAGCGGGCGCGTAGCCCGGCCCGTGCCCTTCTCTGGTTTGGGTGGCTAGGGTTGGCCCTGCCCCAGAGGTCTTGAGGGGGGAGCGGGCGCGTAGCCCGGCCCGTGCCCTTCTCTGGTTTTGGTGGCTAGGGTTGGCCCTGCCCCAGAGGTCTTGAGGGGGGGAGCGGGCGCGTAGCCCGGCCCGTGCCCTTCTCTGGTTTGGGTGGCTAGGGTTGGCCCTGCCCCAGAGGTCTTGAGGGGGGGAGCGGGCGCGTAGCCCGGCCCGTGCCCTTCTCTGGTTTGGGTGGCTAGGGTTGGCCCTGCCCCAGAGGTCTTGAGGGGGGGAGCGGGCGCGTAGCCCAGCCCGTGCCCTTCTCTGGTTTGGGTGGCTAGGGTTGGCCCTGTAGGAAGATATATGCCCATAAGGCAATTTATCTTGATTATACGTCTTGTTCATACCGTATATGGTACGTATTATTCTAGGTATAAAAGGATTTGTATTAATATACTTAGATAATATCCATAGACTTATAGTTAGGTCCTTACATATCTAGATGAGATCTCGATTATGAGTAAGTAAGTGACCGAATAGAAACGTAAGTCTTAAACGGTTCGTGATCATAGATGTGTCGAGAACTGGATATCGACACATCGGATAGATCACTGTGTCTTCGTCTTGCCTTCGGGTAATGATGATCTCATAGTCATTCGACTTAGCGAAGTCGGAGACAAGACACAGGTGCTCATTAGAGAATGAGTTCACTGAACGACCAAGTTAGAGTTATTAAATGGTTAACTTTAATGATCTGTCTTTAATAACTCTAGGGTGATGATAGGTTAGTTGATCCTTAAGACCTGAAGTCATCTGTACCAACCTGTGAGCGGACGGTGT
Organism: Scilla litardierei; assembly: GCA_030789695.1. Classification (NCBI taxonomy): domain Eukaryota; kingdom Viridiplantae; phylum Streptophyta; class Magnoliopsida; order Asparagales; family Asparagaceae; genus Scilla; species Scilla litardierei. The sequence continues at coordinate 6,579,419 of CM061137.1, read as the reverse complement.
AGCTTAGACCCATGATCTAGCTTCGAGGACCAGTCCTGATGAAAGATCTTAGGTTGGGTTGCACCTGAAGCTCACAAGGTGAGTAAGTGACTAAGATGGGATTCGTCACTTCCATCAAAGGGAAGTTATTGTTATAGGCTCAGTACGGTCTTTATGTTAATCCTCGGCCGGGGTACGTTGCAAATAGTACAACGTGTATACAATAAAGACCGCCGTATACTGACCATTGTTGTCTAATAGGGTTGACAGTAAACCATACCCTAGGCCAACAATAACACAGTCTTGACGAAGGGATTCTAGCTAACGGAATTCATCACTGACACGGCCAATGCAAACCCTATGACACTTTTGTGCTAACTTTGACTAAACGTGTTGTAAATTAGTTACAACGAATTTAGTAGGAACAAACTTGTTGGAAAAGGTTACCTGGATGACGGGATCGTCCCGGTCTAAACACAGGTTCAAACCGCGTCCAAATCGGAGCTCAAACGAGCCCAGAAACGCAGAAAGAGTTCAAGGGGAAGTGGGGTTAGACCCACTGGGCCAAAAGGCCCATATGCAAAGACAACGGGCGTGACCCCGCTGCAGCACGCGGGCATGGCCCGCTGTGTGCAGCGGGCGGGCGCCCCGCTGCACAGCGGGGCGGGCGCCCCGCTGCACAGCGGGCGTGGCCCGCGCAAGCGGGCGCGGCCCGCTGCAGCGGCGGGCCCGCGCCACGCTGGTGCAGCGGGCGCAGCCCGCTGCAGCAGCGGGCGGGCGGCCCGCCCTTGCCCCCCTTGGGCGGGCGCGCCCGCTAAGTTTAGCGGGCGCGCCGCAAACTTAAGTCGAAATTAGGGTTTTTGAAACCCTAATGACGGCTAACGAATTTTGTGAAAATTGCTAAACTTTGAGCAATTGTTTGAGGGGTCAAACGAAGTCGAAATTCGTCACCGTCAGTTCCTACGCGTTCACCATTCCAAGCTTTTCTGATTGATAGCTTGTTTGGTGTCTGAAGTTTAGTATGTGAGGAGAATTAATTCGTTAAAGTTTGACTTTGTGAAAGGCTAACTTTAAAGTTGAAATTAAGCCAAATGACTTAATTTGTTTTTCTCTTCATGGGAATTGTCCCACATTGCCCGCAACGAGAAGTTGAGTGCTCACTCCCTATATAAATAAGGGTGCACTCTCCTCGTTGAAAAACACACCAGTCAACGATCGAGTAGCTCCAGAATTTTAGAGCAGGCTCGATCGGCGACTAAATCTCTCTCTCTAATTTTCCTATTCTCCGGAGTAGTCCTAGCACGACTACGAAGGTGGTTTGGATCTGATCCGGACGTCTAAGACGCGGGTTCTTCTCAAGTGAAACTTTCTACCGCGTGTGATCGGCTCGGAGGTGAAAGCGGCTCGGGCGGATCGGTGCGAGGGTGCGAGGCGGCTCAGGGAGATCGGGTCAACGCGGCTCGGGCTACGAGGAGCTTCTCAAGACGGTGCGGTACATCTTGCCTGCTCCAGGGGCCAAGATTCCGGTATGTGTTTAAGCATTTTTAGCGTAGATTTTAATTAGTCGCTTAGTGTAGATCCTTCTTGGAGTGGTCAGACCCACTCCAAGTCGGCATAGATCGGGCTAGGTTCTGGCTCCCCAGAGCCTAGCTAAATAGTTTAGCTAGTGTAGAAATTCGATTTCTGGTTTTTTCCCGCTGCGCTTTTATGCCTCCGTGGTCCCGTCCGACTTAGGACGGATACGGATCCGAGCTCTGGGGGTCCGCAAAAACCCCCAACAGTGGTATCGGAGCCAGGTTATGCTATAGATCTACTATAGCGACTTTTTAAATTATTAAAAATGCTTAGCTTGCATGTTCAAAACTTTTTTATGTTAAATTAGTTTTGAAAAATATTTTCGTGTTTCAAAATTATTTTTTTTTTGCAAACACGGAAATTTATTTTAATTTTGGGACAATTATTTTTATGCGATAATTCTAAAGGTAGTCTCTTTTATTTTAAATACTTTATAAAATTTTTTATGAGCCATTAAAAATTTTAAAAGAGTGTTTAAAGTTTATGTAAACTTTAGAAAAATTTTATTTTTGAAATTTAAGAATTTTTCTTTTAGTTACATAAAGTTAGAGATCTTTAAAACTTTATTTGAAAGCTTCTAAAAGGTTTCTAAAAGGTTTTAAAAAGAGTTTTAAAATTATTTTAAAAAAAATGTAAGTATAGAAATGATTTTATTTCATGAGATGAAACATAAATTATTTTCTTTTTGTTACATATGTGTTTCTAAAATTATTTTGTGACATTTTAATTTTAGAAATAAGGTTAAAAATTTTTAAAGGCCTAGGTTTAAAATTATTAGATAATTTTGTACGACCTAGTTTTATGCGATAAAATTTTTTATGAAGGCTTTAAATTTTAATCTTTAATTTTAAGTGTTAAAATTTAGATTTGCATGTTTTATTATGTAGATAATTTTTTAGAACTTGCAAATGCTCATGTATGTCACAAAATGAATATTTTATTTATGTTGATAAATTAGATGTTTCTTTTAATGGACTTGTAAACCTTATTAGGTTAGCCATTAAATATTTAAAATTTTATGAGATGAAATTTTAACTATTGACATGTCATGTTTGATAAAACAAAACACATCGAACCTAATACCTGATTAGGGTAGTCCCTTTGTTTGTAAATCATTTCATTAAAATGTTTAAATAATGATTTTCATAAAAGACAAAATGTTGAATTGTTTTATTAAAATCCTAATAAGATTGGGGTAGTAAGTTGAACGTAGAACCTTATAGTTGATAAGGACTTAATAAAAGATGTTCAACCAATCTGAAAAATTTTGAATTTTAGGATCCACTAGTTGATAAGGATTAACTAGTTCTTTTAATTAAAAGCCATTTAGTTGTTTGGAAAACATAGGATTGATGACAACTCCTTCAATGGATCATGATGTCGGTCAATGTGCTTGGCTAAAGTTTTTGGACCAACCTAGCTAGACTGGGTAACAAGTGGTCCTGGCTTAGTCAATTCCCTGGCCGCGTCCGCTGGACCGCAAGGAGTCGATTCATGACTATGTAAGTCCATCGAACTATACATAAGTCAATATGATAATAATCTTGTTCAAGATAAATCGTAGCCCTCCTTGTTTTAGGAGTTGGCAACTGTAAGAAACATGTTCCGGTTGTTGAGCTACACTCAAGCCGTGACATGTCAATCTTATAGAAACCGATTTCTTGATTGACATCTTAACCTGACTGAAACCCATTGTCTCACCCTTCGAGCTTCGGCGTAAGTCTAACCAAGAATGTAGTCTAAGACCTGACCCAAACCGGCGCGTCGTGCATACACCGAGCAAAGGGGCAAGTCAGGCTAGACACGAAAACAAGGGTCCGACTAGGCTAGCCATTGTGATCCGGCTTGAGCACACTCATGATCACAAATGACTAGGGGTAAAAATCGATAGGGAATCATAGTAAATATGATTGACGACGAGTTCGTCTACCGACTGCAGAGTCGGACAACTTGTTGAGATACACTCAAGGTTGTCAGACTCAGGGTAGTCGGATCCCTCTCTCACAAATATTATTTTATAATAAATTGTTTATTATTATGGCTTTAAATAAATTTAGTGGGAGAATATAGTTTTATTAAAACCATTAAAACTATACTACGAACATATACTAACTAAAGTATCTATAAAATGCAGAATGGACTCAGGTCTAAAATACATGGTAGAAAAGAACGTGCTGGATGGAACCAACTACAAAGACTGGCTTAGGAACATTAAGTTGGTCCTTTCCCTAGCTGGGATTGGATACATATTATTCGAGAACGCTCCGGACAAGCCCGATGAGGATTCGACCCACGAAGAGAAAGAAGCCTTCAAGTTGTACCAGAGGGATGCTGAGAAGGCAAGATGCCTTACATCTAGCTTCGATGACCAACGAGCTGCAAAGGAAACATGAACATATGGATGTTCAGAGCATACTCCTTAATGCACAAGAGTTGTATGGCAAGCGATCCAGAGCTGCCAAGTTCGAAGCTACTAGTAACCTCTGGGGCACGAAGCTGACGACAGGACCCGTGCAAGATCATGTTATCAAGATGATCGGGTACGTGGAGGACGCCGCCCCAGTTAGGATTTGTCCTGGACAATGAGATGTCCACGGACATTATCCTAAAGTCTTTAACTCCCGAGTTCAAGCCCTTTATAACTGGCTTTATAATGAACAGCCTTGAGACGGATCTTCCTGGTCTCCTCAATATGCTTCGGCAATTTGAGGAGATTGAGAAGAAGCCGGCTGCACTGGTTGTTGGCTCTGCTACTTCCGACCAGCCGAAAGGCAAAGGAAAGGAGAGGCAGGTCCCACAACCTGCGAAGGCTAAGAATGGGAAGAAGAAGAACAAAGGGGCCCCGTCGAAATCTGAGTGCTTCCATTGCCACAAGCATTGGCCACTGGAAGAGGAACTGCAAGATCTATCTTGCAGAGAAGAAGAAGGGGCATACTGATGCCCCCACCTCAGGTACAAATTAAAATTCAATTAAATGCAATTATTTCCATTTCATATAGTATGAGATACTTATAGACATCTGTGTACTGTATACAGGTGGCTGATAAGAACTGGAGATTAGAGAAGCACGGAGATCGGTCGGCAATTAAAGCAACAGTTGCTGCTGGGACCCAGCTCAAAGACTTCTGGAGACGCTGATCTTGATGGAGATGATATTTTTCTTATTTGAATAAAATGTATCATCTTTAAGGATCGAAAACAATGAATGAGTGCTTTGCACTCAAGGTTTATTTTTGATAAACAAATTAAGGTTGCTTTTATGAACCCGTTGTTTTGGAATGGATGTCTCGTTTGTTGCAATTGAAATTGAATTGGCTTAAATTCTGTGGATGTGGCTTTTCTGTGATGGTTGCGTATATTTTCGAATAATGGTGTATTGCTTCGATAATATTGATTTTGGAGCTGACTAAATGCTAGAAGTCAATCAGTAGTTAAGTGTAAGTTCCAGGGGACGTATAAATTGTGTGCGATCACAATAATACGCATATCAAGATTAATTCTTGATTACCTGCATTTAGTTATTAAAAGAGTTAATAGTAAATGTGGTTAAAGGAATAAGTACAGTGTAGTACGTTTTGATTGAACGAGTCAATGTCAAGATTCCTTAAAACGATCTTGACTTGACTCATTCGTCAAACCGAATCTGACACTTGTACATTCCATCTGAGGCACTCACCAAATGCTTATATTTTGCACATAAACCTAAATATGATTTAGATATTATGTTAAAGAAATTTGACCAGGTAATTCTTAAAGTCAGTGGGAGCAAGCTCATATACTTAGTTCCGTTTTTTCGGACTAAGTAAAAAGGATTTTTCACTTTAATGAATCTTCTATATAAATCATTAAGTCAAAATTGTTTTGATTTAATAGTATATATATATAGACTTAGGGTGTCAAATATGTACTTGACATATTGACACAATAAAGTGGAGTAAGCTAGAACTGACTTACGGAAATGTTAGACCCCACATCTAAATCGTATAAGCTAACTGTTAGCTATACAAAGTTAGAAAAATTGATCCAGATCATTTTTCCAAAGGATCAACCCTGTGTGATCAAGAGATGTAATTTCAATCCATTAAAATTCGTTGTAGATACTTATTAGTAGAACCATTCTTAGGTTTGTCATATCAAATGTCAAAGTGACTGATATGCTATAACGGTATGAGATACCGAGATAAATAGCCTAAGTGCAAGTGGGAGATGTAGGAAGATATATGCCCATAAGGCAATTTATCTTGATTATACGTCTTGTTCATACCGTATATGGTACGTATTATTCTAGGTATAAAAGGATTTGTATTAATATACTTAGATAATATCCATAGACTTATAGTTAGCGTCCTTACATATCTAGATGAGATCTCGATTATGAGTAAGTAAGTGACCGAATAGAAACGTAAGTCTTAAACGGTTCGTGATCATAGATGTGTCGAGAACTGGATATCGACACATCGGATAGATCACTGTGTCTTCGTCTTGCCTTCGGGTAATGATGATCTCATAGTCATTCGACTTAGCGAAGTCGGAGACAAGACACAGGTGCTCATTAGAGAATGAGTTCACTGAACGACCAAGTTAGAGTTATTAAATGGTTAACTTTAATGATCTGTCTTTAATAACTCTAGGGTGATGATAGGTTAGTTGATCCTTAAGACCTGAAGTCATCTGTACCAACCTGTGAGCGGACGGTGTAGCTTAGACCCATGATCTAGCTTCGAGGACCAGTCCTGATGAAAGATCTTAGGTTGGGTTGCACCTGAAGCTCACAAGGTGAGTAAGTGACTAAGATGGGATTCGTCACTTCCATCAAAGGGAAGTTATTGTTATAGGCTCAGTACGGTCTTTATGTTAATCCTCGGCCGGGGTACGTTGCAAATAGTACAACGTGTATACAATAAAGACCGCCGTATACTGACCCATTGTTGTCTAATAGGGTTGACAGTAAACCATACCCTAGGCCAACAATAACACAGTCTTAACGAAGGGATTTTAGCTAACGGAATTCATCACTGACACGGCCAATGCAAACCCTATGACACTTTTGTCAAAGGGTCGATCACGTTATGATGACTCTGAAACAGGGACGACAGCTACTGCTCGTAGTGACCGTCGTCTAGGGGTTTCGAGCCCCAACCTGTAGTAAGGTCAGGCTGTAGGGTCTCACACCGAGTAGTGCTCGTCTCTTAGTAATAGGAATATAGAATAGAGAGAAATGTCATTTGATGATATTCACAAGTTAAGTTGTGAAAGTTAGTCGCATTAGCAATAGGGACACAACGTTGCATTAGATGCTAACTTTGACTAAACGTGTTGTAAATTAGTTACAACGAATTTAGTAGGAACAAACTTGTTGGAAAAGGTTACCTGGATGACGGGATCGTCCCGGTCTAAACACAGGTTCAAACCGCGTCCAAATCGGAGCTCAAACGAGCCCAGAAACGCAGAAAGAGTTCAAGGGGAAGTGGGTTAGACCCACTGGGCCAAAAGGCCCATATGCAAAGACAACGGGCGTGACCCGCTGCAGCAGCGGGCATGGCCCGCTGTGTGCAACTTAAGTCGAAATTAGGGTTTTTGAAACCCCTAATGACGGCTGACGAATTTTGTGAAAATTGCTAAACTTTGAGCAATTGTTTGAGGGGTCAAACGAAGTCGAAATTCGTCACCGTCAGTTCCTACGCGTTCACCATTCCAAGCTTTTCTGATGATAGCTTGTTTGGTGTCTGAAGTTTAGTATGTGAGGAGAATTAATTCGTTAAAGTTTGACTTTGTGAAAGGCTAACTTTAAAGTTGAAATTAAGCCAAATGACTTAATTTGTTTTTCTCTTCATGGGAATTGTCCCACATTGCCCGCCACGAGAAGTTGAGTGCTCACTCCCTATATAAATAAGGGTGCACTCTCCTCGTTGAAAAAAACACACCAGTCAACGATCGAGTAGCTCCAGAATTTTAGAGCAGGCTCGATCGGCGACTAAATCTCTCTCTCTAATTTTCCTATCTCCGGAGTAGTCCTAGCACGACTACGAAGGTGGTTTGGATCTGATCCGGACGTCTAAGACGCGGGTTCTTCTCAAGTGAAACTTTCTACCGCGTGTGATCGGCTCGGAGGTGAAAGCGGCTCGGGCGGATCGGTGCGAGGGTGCGAGGCGGCTCAGGGAGATCGGGTCAACGCGGCTCGGCTACGAGGAGCTTCTCAAGACGGTGCGGTACATCTTGCCTGCTCCAGGGCCAAGATTCCGGTATGTGTTTAAGCATTTTTAGCGTAGATTTTAATTAGTCGCTTAGTGTAGATCCTTCTTGGAGTGGTCAGACCCACTCCAAGTCGGCATAGATCGGGCTAGGTTCTGGCTCCCCAGAGCCTAGCTAAATAGTTTAGCTAGTGTAGAAATTCCGATTTCTGGTTTTTTCCGCTGCGCTTTTATGCCTCCGTGGTCCGTCCGACTTAGGACGGATACGGATCCGAGCTCTGGGGGTCCGCAAAAACCCCAACAGTGGTATCGGAGCCAGGTTATGCTATAGATCTACTATAGCGACTTTTAAATTATTAAAAATGCTTAGCTTGCATGTTCAAAACTTTTTTTATGTTAAATTAGTTTTGAAAATATTTCGTGTTTCAAAAATTATTTTTTTTTTGCAACACGGAAATTTATTTTAATTTTGGGACAATTATTTTTATGCGATAATTCTAAAGGTAGTCTCCTTTTATTTTAAATACTTTATAAAATTTTTTATGAGCCATTAAAAATTTTAAAAGAGTGTTTAAAGTTTATGTAAACTTTAGAAAAATTTTATTTTTGAAATTTAAGAATTTTTCTTTAGTTACATAAAGTTAGAGATCTTTAAAACTTTATTTGAAAGCTTCTAAAAGGTTTCTAAAAGGTTTTAAAAGAGTTTTAAAATTATTTTAAAAAAAATGTAAGTATAGAAATGATTTTATTTCATGAGATGAAACATAAATATTTTCTTTTTGTTACATATGTGTTTCTAAAATTATTTTGTGACATTTTAATTTTAGAAATAAGGTTAAAATTTTTAAAGGCCTAGGTTTAAAATTATTAGATAATTTGTACGACCTAGTTTTATGCGATAAAATTTTTTATGAAGGCTTTAAATTTTAATCTTTAATTTTAAGTGTTAAAATTTAGATTTGCATGTTTTATTATGTAGATAATTTTTTAGAACTTGCAAATGCTCATGTATGTCACAAAATGAATATTTTATTTATGTTGATAAATTAGATGTTTCTTTTAATGGACTTGTAAACCTTATTAGGTTAGCCATTAAATATTTAAAATTTTATGAGATGAAATTTTAACTATTGACATGTCATGTTTGATAAAACAAAACACATCGAACCTAATACCTGATTAGGGTAGTCCCTTTGTTTGTAAATCATTTCATTAAAATGTTTAAATAATGATTTTCATAAAAGACAAAATGTTGAATTGTTTTATTAAAATCCTATAAGATTGGGGTAGTAAGTTGAACGTAGAACCTTATAGTTGATAAGGACTTAATAAAAGATGTTCAACCAATCTGAAAAATTTTGAATTTAGGATCCACTAGTTGATAAGGATAACTAGTTCTTTTAAATTAAAAGCCATTTAGTTGTTTGGAAAACATAGGATTGATGACAACTCCTTCAATGGATCATGATGTCGGTCAATGTGCTTGGCTAAAGTTTTTGGACCAACCTAGCTAGACTGGGTAACAAGTGGTCCTGGCTTAGTCAATTCCCTGGCCGCGTCCGCTGGACCGCAAGGAGTCGATTCATGACTATGTAAGTCCATCGACTATACATAAGTCAATATGATAATAATCTTGTTCAAGATAAATCGTAGCCCTCCTTGTTTTAGGAGTTGGCAACTGTAAGAAACATGTTCCGGTTGTTGAGCTACACTCAAGCCGTGACATGTCAATCTTATAGAAACCGATTTCTTGATTGACATCTTAACCTGACTGAAACCATTGTCTCACCCTTCGAGCTTCGGCGTAAGTCTAACCAAGAATGTAGTCTAAGACCTGACCCAAACCGGCGCGTCGTGCATACACCGAGCAAAGGGGCAAGTCAGGCTAGACACGACAACAAGGGTCCGACTAGGCTAGCCATTGTGATCCGGTTGAGCACACTCATGATCACAAATGACTAGGGGTAAAAATCGATAGGGAATCATAGTAAATATGATTGACGACGAGTTCGTCTACCGACTGCAGAGTCGGACAACTTGTTGAGATACACTCAAGGTTGTCAGACTCAGGGTAGTCGGATCCCTCTCTCACAAATATTATTTATAATAAATTGTTTATTATTATGGCTTTAAATAAATTTAGTGGGAGAATATAGTTTTATTAAAACCATTAAAACTATACTACGAACATATACTAACTAAAGTATCTATAAAATGCAGAATGGACTCAGGTCTAAAATACATGGTAGAAAAGAACGTGCTGGATGGAACCAACTACAAAGACTGGCTTAGGAACATTAAGTTGGTCCTTTCCCTAGCTGGGATTGGATACATATTATTCGAGAACGCCTCCGGACAAGCCCGATGAGGATTCGACCCACGAAGAGAAAGAAGCCTTCAAGTTGTACCAGAGGGATGCTGAGAAGGCAAGATGCCTTACTCTAGCTTCGATGACCAACGAGCTGCAAGGAAACATGAACATATGGATGTTCAGAGCATACTCCTTAATGCACAAGAGTTGTATGGCAAGCGATCCAGAGCTGCCAAGTTCGAAGCTACTAGTAACCTCTGGGGCACGAAGCTGACGACAGGACCCGTGCAAGATCATGTTATCAAGATGATCGGGTACGTGGAGGACGCCGCCCAGTTAGGATTTGTCCTGGACAATGAGATGTCCACGGACATTATCCTAAAGTCTTTAACTCCCCGAGTTCAAGCCCTTTATAACTGGCTTTATAATGAACAGCCTTGAGACGGATCTTCCTGGTCTCCTCAATATGCTTCGGCAATTTGAGGAGATTGAGAAGAAGCCGGCTGCACTGGTTGTTGGCTCTGCTACTTCCGACCAGCCGAAAGGCAAAGGAAAGGAGAGGCAGGTCCCACAACCTGCGAAGGCTAAGAATGGGAAGAAGAAGAACAAGGGGCCCCGTCGAAATCTGAGTGCTTCCATTGCCACAAGATTGGCCACTGGAAGAGGAACTGCAAGATCTATCTTGCAGAGAAGAAGAAGGGGCATACTGATGCCCCCACCTCAGGTACAAATTAAATTCAATTAAATGCAATTATTTCCATTCATATAGTATGAGATACTTATAGACATCTGTGTACTGTATACAGGTGGCTGATAAGAACTGGAGATTAGAGAAGCACGGAGATCGGTCGGCAATTAAAGCAACAGTTGCTGCTGGGACCGCTCAAAGACTTCTGGAGACGCTGATCTTGATGGAGATGATATTTTTCTTATTTGAATAAAATGTATCATCTTTAAGGATCGAAAACAATGAATGAGTGCTTTGCACTCAAGGTTTATTTTTGATAAACAAATTAAGGTTGCTTTTATGAACCCGTTGTTTTGGAATGGATGTCTCGTTTGTTGCAATTGAAATTGAATTGGCTTAAATTCTGTGGATGTGGCTTTTCTGTGATGGTTGCGTATATTTTCGAATAATGGTGTATTGCTTCGATAATATTGATTTTGGAGCTGACTAAATGCTAGAAGTCAATCAGTAGTTAAGTGTAAGTTCCAGGGGACGTATAAATTGTGTGCGATCACAATAATACGCATATCAAGATTAATTCTTGATTACCTGCATTTAGTTATTAAAAGAGTTAATAGTAAATGTGGTTAAAGGAATAAGTACAGTGTAGTACGGTTTTGATTGAACGAGTCAATGTCAAGATTCCTTAAAACGATCTTGACTTGACTCATTCGTCAAACCGAATCTGACACTTGTACATTCCATCTGAGGCACTCACCAAATGCTTATATTTTGCACATAAACCTAAATATGATTAGATATTATGTTAAAGAAATTTGACCAGGTAATTCTTAAAGTCAGTGGGAGCAAGCTCATATACTTAGTTCCGTTTTTCGGACTAAGTAAAAAGGATTTTTCACTTTAATGAATCTTCTATATAAATCATTAAGTCAAAATTGTTTTGATTTAATAGTATATATATATAGACTTAGGGTGTCAAATATGTACTTGACATATTGACACAATAAAGTGGAGTAAGCTAGAACTGACTTACGGAAATGTTAGACCCCACATCTAAAGCGTATAAGCTAACTGTTAGCTATACAAAGTTAGAAAAATTGATCCAGATCATTTTTCCAAAGGATCAACCCTGTGTGATCAAGAGATGTAATTTCAATCCATTAAAATTCGTTGTAGATACTTATTAGTAGAACCATTCTTAGGTTTGTCATATCAAATGTCAAAGTGACTGATATGCTATAACGGTATGAGATACCGAGATAAATAGCCTAAGTGCAAGTGGGAGATGTAGGAAGATATATGCCCTTAAGGCAATTTATCTTGATTATACGTCTTGTTCATACCGTATATGGTACGTATTATTCTAGGTATAAAAGGATTTGTATTAATATACTTAGATAATATCCATAGACTTATAGTTAGGTCCTTACATATCTAGATGAGATCTCGATTATGAGTAAGTAAGTGACCGAATAGAAACGTAAGTCTTAAACGGTTCGTGATCATAGATGTGTCGAGAACTGGATATCGACACATCGGATAGATCACTGTGTCTTCGTCTTGCCTTCGGGTAATGATGATCTCATAGTCATTCGACTTAGCGAAGTCGGAGACAAGACACAGGTGCTCATTAGAGAATGAGTTCACTGAACGACCAAGTTAGAGTATTAAATGGTTAACTTTAATGATCTGTCTTTAATAACTCTAGGGTGATGATAGGTTAGTTGATCCTTAAGACCTGAAGTCATCTGTACCAACCTGTGAGCGGACGGTGTAGCTTAGACCCATGATCTAGCTTCGAGGACCAGTCCTGATGAAAGAATCTTAGGTTGGGTTGCACCTGAAGCTCACAAGGTGAGTAAGTGACTAAGATGGGATTCGTCACTTCATCAAAGGGAAGTTATTGTTATAGGCTCAGTACGGTCTTTATGTTAATCCTCGGCCGGGGTACGTTGCAAATAGTACAACGTGTATACAATAAAGACCGCCGTATACTGACCATTGTTGTCTAATAGGGTTGACAGTAAACCATACCCTAGGCCACAATAACACAGTCTTAACGAAGGGATTTTAGCTAACGGAATTCATCACTGACACGGCCAATGCAAACCCTATGACACTTTTGTCAAAGGGTCGATCACGTTATGATGACTCTGAAACAGGGACGACAGCTACTGCTCGTAGTGACCGTCGTCTAGGGGTTACGAGCCCCAACCTGTAGTAAGGTCAGGCTGTAGGGTCTCACACCGAGTAGTGCTCGTCTCTAGTAATAGGAATATAGAATAGAGAGAAATGTCATTTGATGATATTCACAAGTTAAGTGTGAAAGTTAGTCGCATTAGCAATAGGGACACAACGTTGCATTAGATGCTACTTTGACTAAATGTGTTGTAAATTAGTTACAACGAATTTAGTAGGAACAAACTTGTTGGAAAAGGTTACATGGATGACGGGATCGTCCCGGTCTAAACACAGGTTCAAACCGCGTCCAAATCGGAGCTCAAACGAGCCCAGAAACGCAGAAAGAGTTCAAGGGGAAGTGGGTTAGACCCACTGGGCCAAAAGGCCCATATGCAAAGACAACAGGCGTGACCCGCTGCAGCAGCGGGGCATGGCCGCTGTGTACAGCGGGCGGGCGCCCGCTGCTTGCAGCGGGCCAGCGCCCGCTGCACGGCCCGCTGCACGGCCCGCTGCAGCAGCGGGCGCCCGCCCGCTGCAGCAGCGGGCGGGCCCACATTGCCCGCAACGAGAAGTGAGTGCTCACTCCCTATATAAATAAGGGTGCACTCTCCTCGTTGAAAAACACACCAGTCAACGATCGAGTAGCTCCAGAATTTTAGAGCAGGCTCGATCGGCGACTAAATCTCTCTCTCTAATTTTCCTATTCTCCGGAGTAGTCCTAGCACGACTACGAAGGTGGTTTGGATCTGATCCGGACGTCTAAGACGCGGGTTCTTCTCAAGTGAAACTTTCTACCGCGTGTGATCGGCTCGGAGGTGAAAGCGGCTCGGGCGGATCGGTGCGAGGGTGCGAGGCGGCTCAGGGAGATCGGGTCAACGCGGCTCGGCTACGAGGAGCTTCTCAAGACGGTGCGGTACATCTTGCCTGCTCCAGGGCCAAGATTCCGGTATGTGTTTAAGCATTTTTAGCGTAGATTTTAATTAGTCGCTTAGTGTAGATCCTTCTTGGAGTGGTCAGACCCACTCCAAGTCGGCATAGATCGGGCTAGGTTCTGGCTCCCCAGAGCCTAGCTAAATAGTTTAGCTAGTGTAGAAATTCGATTTCTGGTTTTTTCCGCTGCGCTTTTATGCCTCCGTGGTCCGTCCGACTTAGGACGGATACGGATCCGAGCTCTGGGGGTCCGCAAAAACCCCAACAGTGGTATCGGAGCCAGGTTATGCTAGAGATCTACTATAGCGACTTTTTAAATTATTAAAAATGCTTAGCTTGCATGTTCAAAACTTTTTTATGTTAAATTAGTTTTGAAAAATATTTTCGTGTTTCAAAAATTATTTTTTTTTGCAACACGGAAATTTATTTTAATTTTGGGACAATTATTTTTATGCGATAATTCTAAAGGTAGTCTCTTTTATTTTAAATACTTTATAAAATTTTTTATGAGCCATTAAAATTTTAAAAGAGTGTTTAAAGTTTATGTAAACTTTAGAAAAATTTTAATTTTTGAAATTAAGAATTTTTCTTTAGTTACATAAAGTTAGAGATCTTTAAAACTTTATTTGAAAGCTTCTAAAAGGTTTCTAAAAGGTTTTAAAAGAGTTTTAAAATTATTTTAAAAAAAATGTAAGTATAGAAATGATTTTATTTCATGAGATGAAACATAAATTATTTTCTTTTGTTACATATGTGTTTCTAAATTATTTTGTGACATTTTAATTTTAGAAATAAGGTTAAAAATTTTTAAAGGCCTAGGTTTAAAATTATTAGATAATTTTGTACGACCTAGTTTTATGCGATAAAATTTTTTATGAAGGCTTTAAATTTTAATCTTTAATTTTAAGTGTTAAAATTTAGATTTGCATGTTTTATTATGTAGATAATTTTTTAGAACTTGCAAATGCTCATGTATGTCACAAAATGAATATTTTATTTATGTTGATAAATTAGATGTTTCTTTTAATGGACTTGTAAACCTTATTAGGTTAGCCATTAAATATTTAAAATTTTATGAGATGAAATTTTAACTATTGACATGTCATGTTTGATAAAACAAAACACATCGAACCTAATACCTGATTAGGGTAGTCCCTTTGTTTGTAAATCATTTCATTAAAATGTTAAATAATGATTTTCATAAAAGACAAAATGTTGAATTGTTTTATTAAAATCCTAATAAGATTGGGGTAGTAAGTTGAACGTAGAACCTTATAGTTGATAAGGACTTAATAAAAGATGTTCAACCAATCTGAAAAAATTTTGAATTTTAGGATCCACTAGTTGATAAGGATTAACTAGTTCTTTTAATTAAAAGCCATTTAGTGTTTGGAAAACATAGGATTGATGACAACTCCTTCAATGGATCATGATGTCGGTCAATGTGCTTGGCTAAAGTTTTTGGACCAACCTAGCTAGACTGGGTAACAAGTGGTCCTGGCTTAGTCAATTCCCTGGCCGCGTCCGCTGGACCGCAAGGAGTCGATTCATGACTATGTAAGTCCATCGACTATACATAAGTCAATATGATAATAATCTTGTTCAAGATAAATCGTAGCCCTCCTTGTTTTAGAGTTGGCAACTGTAAGAAACATGTTCCGGTTGTTGAGCTACACTCAAGCCGTGACATGTCAATCTATAGAAACCGATTTCTTGATTGACATCTTAACCTGACTGAAACCATTGTCTCACCCTTCGAGCTTCGGCGTAAGTCTAACCAAGAATGTAGTCTAAGACCTGACCCAAACCGGCGCGTCGTGCATACACCGAGCAAAGGGGCAAGTCAGGCTAGACACGAAAACAAGGGTCCGACTAGGCTAGCCATTGTGATCCGGTTGAGCACACTCATGATCACAAATGACTAGGGGTAAAAATCGATAGGGAATCATAGTAAATATGATTGACGACGAGTTCGTCTACCGACTGCAGAGTCGGACAACTTGTTGAGATACACTCAAGGTTGTCAGACTCAGGGTAGTCGGATCCCTCTCTCACAAATATTATTTTATAATAAATTGTTTTATTATTATGGCTTTAAATAAATTTAGTGGGAGAATATAGTTTTATTAAAACCATTAAAACTATACTACGAACATATACTAACTAAGTATCTATAAAATGCAGAATGGACTCAGGTCTAAAATACATGGTAGAAAAGAACGTGCTGGATGGAACCAACTACAAAGACTGGCTTAGGAACATTAAGTTGGTCCTTTCCCTAGCTGGGATTGGATACATATTATTCGAGAACGCTCCGGACAAGCCCGATGAGGATTCGACCCACGAAGAGAAAAGAAGCCTTCAAGTTGTACCAGAGGGATGCTGAGAAGGCAAGATGCCTTACTCTAGCTTCGATGACCAACGAGCTGCAAAGGAAACATGAACATATGGATGTTCAGAGCATACTCCTTAATGCACAAGAGTTGTATGGCAAGCGATCCAGAGCTGCCAAGTTCCGAAGCTACTAGTAACCTCTGGGGCACGAAGCTGACGACAGGACCCGTGCAAGATCATGTTATCAAGATGATCGGGTACGTGGAGGACGCCGCCCAGTTAGGATTTGTCCTGGACAATGAGATGTCCACGGACATTATCCTAAAGTCTTTAACTCCCGAGTTCAAGCCCTTTATAACTGGCTTTATAATGAACAGCCTTGAGACGGATCTTCCTGGTCTCCTCAATATGCTTCGGCAATTTGAGGAGATTGAGAAGAAGCCGGCTGCACTGGTTGTTGGCTCTGCTACTTCCGACCAGCGAAAGGCAAGGAAAGGAGAGGCAGGTCCCACAACCTGCGAAGGCTAAGAATGGGAAGAAGAAGAACAAAGGGGCCCCGTCGAAATCTGAGTGCTTCCATTGCCACAAGATTGGCCACTGGAAGAGGAACTGCAAGATCTATCTTGCAGAGAAGAAGAAGGGGCATACTGATGCCCCCACCTCAGGTACAAATTAAAATTCAATTAAATGCAATTATTTCCATTCATATAGTATGAGATACTTATAGACATCTGTGTACTGTATACAGGTGGCTGATAAGAACTGGAGATTAGAGAAGCACGGAGATCGGTCGGCAATTAAAGCAACAGTTGCTGCTGGGACCGCTCAAAGACTTCTGGAGACGCTGATCTTGATGGAGATGATATTTTTCTTATTTGAATAAAATGTATCATCTTTAAGGATCGAAAACAATGAATGAGTGCTTTGCACTCAAGGTTTATTTTTGATAAACAAATTAAGGTTGCTTTTATGAACCCGTTGTTTTGGAATGGATGTCTCGTTTGTTGCAATTGAAATTGAATTGGCTTAAATTCTGTGGATGTGGCTTTTCTGTGATGGTTGCGTATATTTTCGAATAATGGTGTATTGCTTCGATAATATTGATTTGGAGCTGACTAAATGCTAGAAGTCAATCAGTAGTTAAGTGTAAGTTCCAGGGGACGTATAAATTGTGTGCGATCACAATAATACGCATATCAAGATTAATTCTTGATTACCTGCATTTAGTTATTAAAAGAGTTAATAGTAAATGTGGTTAAAGGAATAAGTACAGTGTAGTACGTTTTGATTGAACGAGTCAATGTCAAGATTCCTTAAAACGATCTTGACTTGACTCATTCGTCAAACCGAATCTGACACTTGTACATTCCATCTGAGGCACTCACCAAATGCTTATATTTTGCACATAAACCTAAATATGATTTAGATATTATGTTAAAGAAATTTGACCAGGTAATTCTTAAAGTCAGTGGGAGCAAGCTCATATACTTAGTTCCGTTTTCGGACTAAGTAAAAAGGATTTTTCACTTTAATGAATCTTCTATATAAATCATTAAGTCAAAATTGTTTTGATTTAATAGTATATATATATAGACTTAGGGTGTCAAATATGTACTTGACATATTGACACAATAAAGTGGAGTAAGCTAGAACTGACTTACGGAAATGTTAGACCCCACATCTAAATCGTATAAGCTAACTGTTAGCTATACAAAGTTAGAAAAATTGATCCAGATCATTTTTCCAAAGGATCAACCCTGTGTGATCAAGAGATGTAATTTCAATCCATTAAAATTCGTTGTAGATACTTATTAGTAGAACCATTCTTAGGTTGTCATATCAAATGTCAAAGTGACTGATATGCATAACGGTATGAGATACCGAGATAAATAGCCTAAGTGCAAGTGGGAGATGTAGGAAGATATATGCCCATAAGGCAATTTATCTTGATTATACGTCTTGTTCATACCGTATATGGTACGTATTATTCTAGGTATAAAAGGATTTGTATTAATATACTTAGATAATATCCATAGACTTATAGTTAGGTCCTTACATATCTAGATGAGATCTCGATTATGAGTAAGTAAGTGACCGAATAGAAACGTAAGTCTTAAACGGTTCGTGATCATAGATGTGTCGAGAACTGGATATCGACACATCGGATAGATCACTGTGTCTTCGTCTTGCCTTCGGGTAATGATGATCTCATAGTCATTCGACTTAGCGAAGTCGGAGACAAGACACAGGTGCTCATTAGAGAATGAGTTCACTGAACGACCAAGTTAGAGTTATTAAATGGTTAACTTTAATGATCTGTCTTTAATAACTCTAGGGTGATGATAGGTTAGTTGATCCTTAGACCTGAAGTCATCTGTACCAACCTGTGAGCGGACGGTGTAGCTTAGACCCATGATCTAGCTTCGAGGACCAGTCCTGATGAAAGATCTTAGGTTGGGTTGCACTGAAGCTCACAAGGTGAGTAAGTGACTAAGATGGGATTCGTCACTTCCATCAAAGGGAAGTTATTGTTATAGGCTCAGTACGGTCTTTATGTTAATCCTCGGCCGGGGGTACGTTGCAAATAGTACAACGTGTATACAATAAAGACCGCCGTATACTGACCATTGTTGTCTAATAGGGTTGACAGTAAACCATACCCTAGGCCAACAATAACACAGTCTTAACGAAGGGATTTTAGCTAACGGAAATTCATCACTGACACGGCCAATGCAAACCCTATGACACTTTTGTCAAAGGGTCGATCACGTTATGATGACTCTGAAACAGGGACGACAGCTACTGCTCGTAGGTGACCGTCGTCTAGGGGTTTCGAGCCCCAACCTGTAGTAAGGTCAGGCTGTAGGGTCTCACACCGAGTAGTGCTCGTCTCTTAGTATAGGAATATAGAATAGAGAGAAATGTCATTTGATGATATTCACAAGTTAAGTTGTGAAAGTTAGTCGCATTAGCAATAGGGACACAACGTTGCATTAGATGCTAACTTTGACTAAATGTGTTGTAAATTAGTTACAACGAATTTAGTAGGAACAAACTTGTTGGGAAAAGGTTACATGGATGACGGGATCGTCCCGGTCTAAACACAGGTTCAAACCGCGTCCAAATCGGAGCTCAAACGAGCCCAGAAACGCAGAAAGAGTTCAAGGGGAAGTGGGTTAGACCCACTGGGCCAAAAGGCCCATATGCAAAGACAACAGGCGTGACCCGCTGCAGCAGCGGGCATGGCCCGCTCGTGTACAGCGGGCGGGCGCCCGCTGCTTGCAGCGGGCCAGCGCCCGCTGCACGGCCCCGCTGCACGGCCCGCTGCAGCAGGCGGGCGCCCGCCCGCTGCAGCAGCGGGCGGGCGGCCCGCCCTTGCCCCCTTGGGCGGGCGCTCCCGCTAAGTCTAGCGGGCGCGCCCGCAACTTAAGTCGAAATTAGGGTTTTTGAAACCCCTAATGACGGCTACGAATTTTGTGAAAATTGCTAAACTTTGAGCAATTGTTTGAGGGGTCAAACGAAGTCGAAATTCGTCACCGTCAGTTCCTACGCGTTCACCATTCCAAGCTTTTCTGATTGATAGCTTGTTTGGTGTCTGAAGTTTAGTATGTGAGGAGAATTAATTCGTTAAAGTTTGACTTTGTGAAAGGCTAACTTTAAAGTTGAAATTAAGCCAAATGACTTAATTTGTTTTTCTCTTCATGGGAATTGTCCCACATTGCCCGCAACGAGAAGTTGAGTGCTCACTCCCTATATAAATAAGGGTGCACTCTCCTCGTTGAAAAACACACCAGTCAACGATCGAGTAGCTCCAGAATTTTAGAGCAGGCTCGATCGGCGACTAAATCTCTCTCTCTAATTTTCCTATTCTCCGGAGTAGTCCTAGCACGACTACGAAGGGGGTTTGGATCTGATCCGGACGTCTAAGACGCGGGTTCTTCTCAAGTGAAACTTTCTACCGCGTGTGATCGGCTCGGAGGTGAAAGCGGCTCGGGCGGATCGGTGCGAGGGTGCGAGGCGGCTCAGGGAGATCGGGTCAACGCGGCTCGGCTACGAGGAGCTTCTCAAGACGGTGCGGTACATCTTGCCTGCTCCAGGGCCAAGATTCTGGGTATGTGTTTAAGCATTTTTAGCGTAGATTTTAATTAGTCGCTTAGTGTAGATCCTTCTTGGAGTGGTCAGACCCACTCCAAGTCGGCATAGATCGGGCTAGGTTCTGGCTCCCCAGAGCCTAGCTAAATAGTTTAGCTAGTGTAGAAATTCGATTTCTGGTTTTTTCCGCTGCGCTTTTATGCCTCCGTGGTCCGTCTGACTTAGGACGGATACGGATCCGAGCTCCGGGGGTCCGCCAAAACCCCAACAGGCCCTGCCCCAGAGGTCTTGAGGGGGGAGCGGGCGCGTAGCCCGGCCCGTGCCCTTCTCTGGTTTGGGTGGCTATGGTTGGCCCTACACCAGAGGTCTTGAGGGGGGGAGCGGGCGCGTAGCCCGGCCCGTGCCCTTCTCTGGTTTGGGTGGCTAGGGTTGGCCCTGCCCCAGAGGTTCGGAGGTTTTGCGAACTGTAGAACTTGTGTAGGAACAACAATGTTGGGAAAAACGGGTAGATGTGTGTATTGCGCGTAAAAAGGAAAAACTCACAACTATTGGTAGAATTTTAGCAGATGCTTTGCGTTCCAAGGGTGGGCCAGTTCGCTCCCTTCGGGGGTAGCCAGGATGTACGTGGCTGGTCTGACAATATCGACGATCGTGTAGGGCCCTTCCCATTTAGCGGCCAGCTTTCCCCGCTGTGCAGTCTCGGGGCGGAAGGTGGCATCTCGGAGGACCAAATCGTCGATCCTGAAAGTCCGCGGTTTCACCCGGGAGTCGTAATACCGCGCCATCCTCTGGCTGTGTTTGACGAGGCTGGTCAGGGCCCGGTCTCTTACCTCGTCTATCAACTCAAGACTGAGGCCGAGTCCTTCTCCGTTGATTTCTTCGTCGAAGAGCTTTAGCCGGAGTGTCTCTTCGCCGATTTCACAGGAACGACCGCCTCCGATCCGTACGCTAGCATGAAGGGACTTTCTCCGGTCGAGGCCTTGTGGGTGGTACGATAGGACCATAGGATTCCCGGCAGCTCGTCGACCCATGCCCCCAGGGCGGCGTCCACCTTCTTCTTCATTGGGTTCAAGATACATTTATTCGCGGCCTCCGCCATTCCGTTGCGCTGTGGGTGGGCGACTGACGTGAACTGGAGTTTGATCCCCCAGCCCGAGCAGAAGTCGCGGAAGCCTTCGCAATCGAACTGCTTTCCGTTATCCGTGACTATGGAGCAGGGGATCCCGAAGCGGCATATGATGGATTGCCAGATGAAGCTCTTCATGTCCGTCCACGCGATTCGCGCCAGCAGCTCTGCTTCGACCCATTTTGTGAAGTAGTCCACGGCGACGACTAGATATTTCCTTCCCCCGGAGGCCTTTGGGAAAGGCCCCAGGATGTCGAGTCCCCACTTGGCGAAGGGGATCGGGCTGACGATGGGCATCAGGTTGGCCGGAGGTGCAGTCGTCCGTCGGCAGAACTTCTGGCACGCCTCGCACTTTTTGACGTACTGTACTGCATCCCGGATCATCGTCGGCCAGTAGTATTCTTGGCGCATTATTTTGTGGGCGATGGTGCGCCCGCCATGGTCGTTTCCGTAGAAGCCTTCGTGTACCTCGCGGATGACTTGCTCAGCCTGCTCCGGGCCCAAACATTTCAGGTAGGGCAGGACGTCGAAATTGGCGCGGTGACGGCGGTACAGCACTCCGTCGAGGAGCACGAATGACAGGGCCCGCCTTTCCACCTGTTTAGCCAGCATCCGCTCCTCGGGTAGCTCCCCCGTCTCTAAGTACTTCATAATGGGGGTCATCCATGACGTCATCGTGCCCGTGCACATCAGTTCTCCTTCGTCAATGGTTGGCGTCAATAGGCTTTCGACGTAGATGGCCTTCCCGATCTCGGCCGCCGAGGAGGAAGCTAGCTTAGACAGGGCGTCCGCCCGGAGGTTGTTGGAGCGGGGTAGGTGCCGGACGTTCGCTTCCTTGAACTTACGGAGTTCGTTTTGGATGCGCCTCAGGTACCGCTTCATTGTCTCCTCTCGGGCCTCGAAGCTCCCCAGGATCTGTTGGATGACGAGACGGGAGTCACTTAGGAGCAATACGTTCGTCGCCCCCACCGCCCTAGCGAGTTTTAACCCGTTAACTGCGGCTTCATACTCCGCGACATTGTTGGTTGCCGGGAAGTTGAAGCGTAGGGCGTATTCCAACGAGCATCCGTCAGGGGTCTGAATGACGATACCCGCTCCTGTCCCGGACCCTGTCACGGAGCCGTCGACGTGGATGGTCCATAATCCGCCCGCGGTCATCTAGAAGGGCGCTGAGGGTTCGCCCACCTCGATCCCCCGCTGGGGCGCGGTCGCCGATGGGAGCTCTGTCCGGTCCCCCGGCAGGACTTCCGTGGTGCATTCCACCATGAAGTCGGCCAGCGTCTGGCCTTTGATCGCCGTCCGGGCTTTGTACGTTATGTCGAACTCGCTGAGCTCGACGCTCCAGTTGAGCATCCTCCCCGACCGCTCCAGTCTTTTCAGGTTCTTTTCAAGGGGCATGTCGGTGTGGACGGTTATGGGGTGGGCCTGGAAGTAGGGTCGGAGCTTCCGGGCTGTGGTGATTAGGCAGTAGGCGGCTTTCTCGATAGGGCTGTAACGAGTCTCCACCTCCCGGAGGATCCGACTGGCATAGTAAACAGGGCGCTGCACCCCTCCTTCCTCCTTGATTAGGACGGAGCTAACGGCCTCCTCGTTGGTCGCCAAGTACAACCCTAGGGGTTCGCCTTCCCCCGGCCGTGCGAGGAGCGGTGGGCTCTGTAGGTAAGCTCTCAGCTCTGCGAACGCCCGCGCACAGTCGTCGTCCCACGGGATCACCTTCCTTTTGTCTTTAGCTTCGCCAAAGGCTGTGCGCAAGACCCGGAAGAAGGGGAGCGATTTCTCCGCAGATTTCGACAGGAATCGCCCCAGAGCAGCGATCCGGCCGTTCAGTCGCTGCAAGTCCCGGATCGTCCGGGGCTCCGCCATACCGATGAGAGCCGTCACCTTGTCGGGGTTCGCCTCGATTCCCCGCTTCGTTATCATGAAGCCCAGGAATTTTCCCGACTGCACGCCAAAGATACACTTCGCGGGGTTTAGCCTCAGGTTGTATCGGCGGACCCTTTGGAAAGTTTCTTGCAAGTCGACGAGGTGGTCGGGGGCCCTTCTAATCTTCACCAACATGTCGTCGATGTAGACCTCCAAGTTTCGCCCCACCTGAGGGCCGAATATTCGGTCTACCATCCGTTGATAGGTCGCCCCGGCGTTCTTCAGTCCAAAGGGCATCTTGGTGTAACAGAAGGTGCCTTTATCGGTGACAAAAGATGTCTTCTCCTCATCCTCCTTCGCCATCGGTATCTGGTTGTATCCCGAGAAGGCGTCCATAAAGCTTAACAACTCATAGCCGGACGCCTGGTCCACCAAGTGGTCGATCCTGGGTAGAGGGAAGCTGTCCTTCGGGCATACCCTGTTGACGTCGGTGAAGTCGACGCACATGCGCCACTTTCCACTGGGCTTCTTCACCAGAACGACGTTGGCGAGCCAGTCGGGGTAGTCCACCGGCCGAACAAATTTGGCTTCGAGGAGCCGCGCTACTTCTTCCTCGGCTGCCCTCTTCTTCTCGCCCCCCGCACTTCTCTTCTTCTGTCGGACAGGTCGGGCTTCTGGGTCCGCATTCAACCTGTGGGAGATTACCGTCGGGTCAACCCCAGGCATGTCGGCAGGTGACCATGCGAATATGTCTGCATTTTCCCGGAGCAAGGCGACGAGGGCCGTCCTCAAAGCGGCCGGGAGTTTTGTCCCGATGGAGACGGTTCTCTCTTCATCCGAGGCCACTGGGACCTCTTCCACTTCCTCGGCCGGGGTCGGCCGCTGGTCGCAGAAGTCCTCCCTCTCGTCAGGGATGAGAGCCGTCAGGGCCCGCCTCGGGCTCCTACGCTGGTGTGGCGTATGGTCGTGGTCTCCAGGCACCTCCCGGCATCCCTGCACCTGTCCCACCCCCCGCGAGGTCTGGAACTTCATCATCTGGTGTTGCAGGCTGGGGAGCGCGTCGACGGCCGTCATATATGGACGCCCTATGATTCCGTTATACGCCGACGCGACGTCGAAGATGACAAAACGCGTCCCCCTGGTGACGACCCTCGGTTCCTCCCCCAGAGTCATGGGCAGGGTGGTCGTCCCCACGGTGGGGATCGCATGGCCGGTGAAGCCAGCAACAGGGCCCGCGCAGGGCTCTAGGTCTGCACGCCCCCACCCCATCCTCTCGACCGTTGACAGGAACAGGATGTCGCAGGAGCTACCGGTGTCAATTAGGAGCCGGCCAACGGCCACCGCCCCGATCCGAGCCTCGACGACGAGGGCGTCATTGTTCTGGCTCCCCACCTCCTGCCGGTCTCCCTCCGTAAAGTTGATAGGGGGTCGGTGTGTCCTTCTTCGCTTTGGTCGGCGACCGGCGCCCACCATCATCACCTGTCGGGCTCCGGTCCCCAGGATCGTGGGTGCCTGCCCCGCTGGGAAAGGCCCTCCAGTTATCATCTCAATTCGCATGACCGCCCCCGGGGGGCGTGGCTCCCAGTGATCGCGGTTCGTCAGCGGTTCCAGTCCCCCCGCCTCCGGGGGAGCTCTCTCTCCTTCTGCTACCCGCCTGCCCGCGACGAAGTTTCCCAAGTGGCCCGCCTGGATCAGGCATTCGATCTCTCTTTTAAGAGTGTAACAACGGTCGGTGTCGTGACCGTGGTCCCGGTGATAACGGCAGTACCTCCGGGGGTCTCGTTTCGCCGGATCCGACCTCATCTCCCAGGAGGCTCCGGCAGTAACCCGGCCCTTGTCGCCGCGGCCAGCACCTCCATCATGGGGGCATTGAGTTGCGTGCAATGTGCCCGTAGGGGGCCTTCTTGTCTCGGGACGACTCGAGGGAGCCCTTGTGCCGGAGCAAACTCGTGCGTCGGGCCAGTGCGATCTTGTGGGCGAGGCCCGGGCGGTTCCCGCCTTGGTTGGGCCAGCTGGTCGCGACCACGGTGCCCCTCCTCTTGCCTCGGCCGAGGGTGTGACCGGGGTTCGCCTTGGGACGGTTTTGCCGGGGGGAATAAGGCCTTTGCACCGAGAGTCTCTTCGGCCAACGCGTGCCTCTCCGCCATAGCAACCAACGCCTCATAGTCGGTCGGTGGATCCCGGAGCAGGGATTTGTGCAGGCTCCGAGTCCGCAACCCCGTCTTGAAGGCCAGCATAAGCACCTCATCTCCGCATGTCACCACCGCCCGTCTCTCCTCCTGAAATCGGCGGAGGTATCTACCCGTTGTCTCTCCCTCCCCTTGGACTATCGTGCTGAGATAGTCTAAGGGCTTCTTCTTCGTCCGCCCGGCCCGGAACTCTTGGCAGAACTTGTGGGATAGCTCGCCAAAGCTCCCAACGGATCTCGCGGGCAAGCCAAAGTACCAGTCCAACGCGGTGTCCCTCGGGCTTTGGGAGAAATGTGGACATAGGAACGCCTCATCCACATCCCGCGCCTCCATTGCCCTCCGGTATTGTTGCACGTGCGTGAGGGGGTCGCCTCTCCCATTGTACGTAGCCAAGTGAGGGGGTTTGAACCTTATGGGCCTTGGGGTGGACGTGATCCACCGTGCAAGTGGCGTGGCCTCCTCCGGATAGGTAGGGCGATCTGGCGCATCCCCTCTCCGCCACTCGGGGGTCTGGCTTCGGTCACGCCTCGGCCGTCGACGGTCCTCCGGCCCTGGGGAGTAGCCCGACGGTCGTCTGGCGGGGCTCCTTCCTTGGGCCGAGGATTCGACGGGTTGCGGGCTACGGTTCTCCCAGCACCAGCGCCTCCCAGCCAGCTCTCCTCGGGCCTCCATCCGTTCTTGATTCTCCCGAAGAAGCCTTTCGCGCTCGGCGGTGAGGAAGCGTAGTTGTCGACAAACGGCTTCCTCGTGCAGGGTATCGTAGGGGTGGTGCAGGCGATGCGGGCTGCCTCCTCCGGGTGGGGACCTGTTCAGCAACGGGTCCCACCCATCCCCGAGCCGCCGACCCGTCGCCGTCTCGTCAAGGATTTCTCGGTTGCTCTTGTTCTCTCTCCTTAGCCTCTCGCGCTCTGCGACGATGAGGCGGAGTTGGCGGCGAGCGGCCTCTTCGTCTTGGTAGGCCCTTCGGGCGGTCTCGGCCGCTTCGTCCAAACGCCTTTGCGCGACGACCGCCTCCCCCAGGCGCCTCCACCGTCGCGCAACTTCCATCTCCTCTTCCAGGAGCCTTTGCTGGGCCGCAATCTCCTCGGCGAGCCCCCTGTTCTCCCCCTCCTCCTCGAACTGAAGGTGGAGATTCCGCCTCACGTTCTGGGGCTCCGAGGGGCCGGGCGGAGGCTCTGTTCCCGCCGTCTGATAGCCTCCCCTGGCCTGAGTGACGGCCTCGAAGCTCTTCAGGACGGCGTGGGCCGAAGTATGTTCAGTTTCGGTGCCCATCCCCAGAAGGGGGTCGGACGCCGGGGTGATTTGTAGAGAGAGCGGTTCCTGACCCACGGGATCTTTGCCGTGGTCAGGGTTCCGCGAGATCGGCATGGAGTCTAACATGGGTGTGACCCTTCGTTCCCACAGACGGCGCCAATTGTTACGAGGTGGAACTCGCGTACAATGAATTTGTATTAGGGGGAACCAAGGGCACGGTGGTTATATGGAGAAGAAGGTTTAGGTAGGCTGTTTTACAAGTGGTTGGTAGGGGTGAAGAAGTTGGACCCGTCGCCGGTGGTGATCGCGGTGTCGAATCTCACCGGATGCAGCAGAGGAAGGTTGGAGGGCAAGAGGCCGAAGTTGACTTTGGTCAAGGGGCAAGCTTTCCTGCAGCACGAACAACTCGTCAGAAGAGCAGGGTTGGGGTTCAACCCTTAGCCCCTCCGATGCCTAAGTCAGTAATAGGACTTAAAACGGTGGCTAGACATGCCGGTCGGACTAACGGTGTGCCGACCGCTCGTGGCGAGCTATAAGTGGGAGAACAAAGATATGGACGACCATTGTTCTCGTGTGTGAATGAGAGATTGAGAGAGAATTTTCCAACCTCTTCACCGTAAGGGGAGAGGGGGTATTTATACCTGTCGGGAGATGACTAGGCGTGCTGAGCTGGCTCGGTTGTCAGCGGAAGCTTCGGACAAGGATGTTGGGAACAGGAGTTCCTGACCTGCTTTTGTCAGGCGGCGCAACGGCCAAGGGGTGCTTTTGTCGGGATGTCAGGGCCGAAAGCGCTAGCTGTCAGGCGGCTCAACCATCAGAGGGTGCTTTGTCAGACGGTCGGGTGACGTATGTGTCAGCCGCGCCCTTATCCTGGGTCGTTTGTCGTTGGCGACGACCTACAGGTATGGCTATGTTATCTTGGGCGCCGCGGTTTGTGGGGGCCGGTCGGGTCGACTGGCTCGTGGGCTGTTCGGCCCGACCGCGCCTCCTTGTCGGTCGTGGGTTATGGGCCGCCGGGACGGTAGGACACGCATATGACCATGTCAGCTTGTCCGGCGGTACTGTCCGGGGGCTCCCCAAGCTTTGCTCCCGACGGGGCGAGCAACTGCGGTTGCGCGCCTCGGCAGGGTGGGGGGAGTGCTGCGAGGCACGCTCGTTCCTGCATAGCCTCGGTCTCCCGGGGTGGAGGCCCTTTCACCATGGGGAGAGTCAGTGGAGTATATCAGCGGATCCGGATGGGAGTCGGATTCTTACGATCTTTAGGTCATAACAGCGGTGTTTAGGCGATCGTCGGGAGGGAGCATCGGGAGGGAGCTGTGCCTCCTAGGCCTGACTTGCTGTGCGAGGTCCTGCCTTAGGTCTTTTTAGCGCTCCTTCTAATGCCGAGCTGAGAGCCTTAGTCCGCCTCGTTAGCTCGGGTGATGTGAGAGCGGCCGTACTATCAGCGTCAGGAAAAGGCGGGAGGTTATTTTGAAAAACCCGCCCGTTGAATCGCCATCGAATCGCAGCCGTCATTTCGAAATAAAGGCGTGAGGGCATCGAAGCGCCACGACCGCTCCTTGGGTGACGCGTGGGGGAGGTGACTGTGCGTGTCAGGCGAAGCGTCAGGCGGTCCGGATCTGTAACGCGTGGCAGGAATTGTGCGGATGAGATCGGGTAGTGGTTCTTATAAATAGAAACCGGGGTGACCACGAAGGACCTTCTCGCTTCCGATATTTCTTAGAGCTCTCGCCCTCGCCTGAATCTCAGTCGCTGTCGCCGTCGCAGCTGTCATCGGAGTTCGAGCCGATGTTTCTGCACCACTCTCCGACCGTCGGAATCCTATAAGTATACTTCTTTTTTCTTTTGAGATGATTTCTTTAGCTTCATGTCGGTCTCTGGAGTCGACGGACGTTGAGGAGAGGGTCAGTGGCGGAGGGGTGGCGGACAGCTCCGTCATGGAAACGGTGGATGTTGGGGAGGAAGGATCGCCAGCCAGTCAGGGTCGTGCTGAGAGTGGGTCTGTGGTAGGAAGTAGGGACCAAGGAAGGGGAGGGGGCCCCTAGAGTCAAAGGCAAGACCACCCGCGAGGTCCCGCGTAACCGTGGCTGAGGCCGGGGACGTGCCTGTCGAGATAAAGAGTTGGATGTCGCGAGCACGAACAGACGTCATTCCCACCGTGTGCGCGAAGTACCTCAGGCCGCCTTACGGAGTCCGCTTGCCGACCGCTTCGGAACGGGTATGTTTCACAAAAGACAGTGAACTCGGGGTGTATGTGGCGTGCTTCCAACAGTGGTTGTGGTTCCCTCTTCACCCCATATACCTTGAGATCCTGAACTTTCTCGGGCTGCCGCTCTTCCAGCTGATGCCGAACTCCATCAGTGCGATCGTCGGGTTTCTCGTTCTCTGTGCGAGGAATAACATTAGTCCAACCCTCCCACTGTTTCGCTACTTCTTCTTGGTCAAGAGGGTGAGGTCGTACTACTACTTATCGGCGAGTAAGAGTCATCCCCTCATCCGAGGCTTGCCGGGGAAGATCAAGGGTTGGAGGGAGTCGTTCGTGTTCGTCTTCACGCCCGCCGACCTGATGCTGAAGTCGGATTGGGGCGCGCTCAACCTCGAGGCGAGGAAGGGAGTATGTCTGAGCGAGGTTGAGGCGGAGCGTGCGAGGCTGTTAGAGGCAATACCTCTCTAGGGCAGGCAATACGCCGGCTCGCCAAGCCGAAGATGATTTGATGTCAACGTGACGACCACTTGTTTGCCGTGAACACGTGATGGTTTGATGTCAATTAATGTCTAAAATGATCTTTGACTTACTTTTATAACTTTTTTGGGTGTTATTATTTCAAGAGAAAAAAGTGGGGATAATTTTGTCAATTCAATTTTCTGTTAACGAACATTAGGGGGTCTATCGAAACATGATGAGTTCACGATAGCTTTGCGATTATATCATAATAAGAGATAGTTTTTTAGAATTCAGTGAAAATATAAGGTAGATTTGCGAAATTAAGCCAATTTTCCGCAAATAACTTTATTATATCATGCAACACAAAAAAATTTTATGGGCCATACAACAACTTCGGCTTAATTTTGCAAAACAGCCTCATGCTTTCGCTGAATTCCAAAAAACTACTTACTATGCTATAATCACAAAACAACATCATCCAAAAAAACTGCTTACTATGATATAATCGCAAAACTGTTGTGAGTTGAGAGAGGCTTTTGGCCTCCCTCCCCTCATCATCTCACCATTTACTCCCCACTAACTTAGTGGGGAGTCACTTGGACTTCAAAGGTGAATGAATATATAGAGAGCCATGGCTTATGCCATGGCTACTCTTGATTTTAGAGATTAGTTTACACACTTCTTCCAATCTATTTCTCAACACGTTATCAGCACTTCGCTCTAAAAAAAAGTTGAGCCATAAAATTTCTTACCCACAAATTTCTCTTTCTTGCGAAGGAATCTTGTAGTTGCGGCAAAGCTATTGCAACTATTGGTGCGACGACGATCGGTTGATTACCTTCGCGGTATAGCGGGAGCGGTGATTATATTTTTCTATCTACGGATTTTATTTGTTCTTCCCTAGATCATTGATCTAGAGGTAATATTCTAATCCCGTAGATATTGATTATTACATATATATGTTGATTGTATTACTCAAATCAACGTATCAAATTAGAACAAATTAATATCTCCCATTTTTCCCCCTGAAGGGGATCCACGCACAATTCCATTTTCCCCCCTCCTCCTAATTGTCGCAACCCCACGGAAGGGGAGCCTTATCTTGATGGTTGTCTGGCCACGGGAAATCGAAGCCCCCCCTAACGTGGTTGTAAACTGATGATTACTTATTTATATTGTTTACAACCACCAAGATCACATTTCTTATCAGCACTTTATGTTATATTGATCATTACTTATTATCAGTTTACTTATTTATACGTGGTTTCAAATTATGAGAAATAAGTAATAGTGATGAACAGTTTATGTTGGCTGTAAATGTGGTTATCTGGACGCGGCGTTCAACATCAATTTATGTTGGACATGGGGGAAGCCTTATATTAACGCACTTTTGCAACCATAGCCTCGCCCCCTCTGTCCGGGGCTCTGGACCCCCCCCCCCCTTGAGGGGGGGCTCATCTCCGCTTCCCCCCTTGTCTGGGGGGCTCATCCCAATGCCCCTTGCCCTGTCGGCGTTGGGGGCCTGAGCCGTCGCCCCCCCTTGGGGGCCTTCCGTTGCTCAAATCGTAGGGGGGTTTGGATTTTCGTAGATAAAAAGGAGATGAGGAGACACATTCTGTTATTCAGGGTCTGAGGGACCTTTCAAATTCCCTTAAAAATTTGTTTGAAGGCTTCTTTTCAATTAATTTTTTTTAAACATTTGGGCCTGCAGCCCAATTCTTACTAAAAAAATTAATTGGGTTGTTTATTGGGCCAGAAGCCTAGTTTATAAAAATGATAATAAGTTTTATGGGCCCGCAGCCCCATTCAGATCAATAATTCATTTTATCTTCTAATTTAGGCCTGAAGCCTACTACATAAAATTAACTATTTTTGTCTGGTTATTTGGGCCAGAAGCCCAGATAATTTAAATTGCTAATTAAAATGATTTTCATTTTGCTTATGGGCCTACATCCCATATTAGAATAATAATTAATTTTGTGTTCTAATTTGGGCCTGAAGCCCAGTTTATAACAATGATAATTAGTTTCATGGGCCAGCAGCCCCATTCATATTAATAATTACTTTTGACTTCTAAATTGGGCCAGAAGCCCAGTTAACCCAATTGCAAAATTAATATGTTAATTAAATTTTTGCAAATGGGCCTGCAGCCCAAATATTAATAATATATATTAATTTTGTTATTTTTTTCCTTTGGGACCAGAAGCCTAGTTAATAAAATTGCTTATTAAAATGATTAATATTTTACTTATGGGCCTGCAGCCCCAATCAAAATATTAATTTATTTTAATTACTAGTTTTGGGCCTGACGCCCAGTTTGTCAAATTGCTAAAATTATGTTAAATATCACTCTTGCATTATTATTAATTTATGGAATATTAGAACTTTTCAAAATATAATCATCTTAAGGATCCTGAGACCGCTCTGCCGTTAGTAAACTAACCTAACGGTGTATGACGTCTCCCCGTGGTCCGAGAGATTATTATATTTTATAGTCTATTTTTCCATATTATATATGCATGTGTTATATACATGCGTGGTTGTTTCTTTTGTGCCTATAGCATATTATAAACTGCGTGGATGTTTATATAAGCTAAAATGTGATTTTTGGGATCGGCCAGTTTGATACCCTTTAAATTCCTTGCAATTTTATTTTCTTTTTGAGAGAATTTGTAAGTGAGGATTAAATGTATTAATGCCAAAGACCGGTGTACCGACAAATGAAGACGAAGACGAAAATTGGAAAATATAGGGACCCATTCTGGGTTTCCAAATTGTATTTTTCTTTTCTTTATGAATTGTATATTCGGACTTTGGACTTTGTATTTCCTTGGGTATCTGGCCAATCCCCACATTTTACTTATTTTATTTTTTTATGCATGAATTTCAATTTTAATTAATTCATGCTTGTTTTAGATTGCATAAATAAATGGCAAAATTGGCAAGCGTCGATTTCGAGGTCCTTGATTCTGCAGGGAAAAATTACCTGAGTTGGCGAGTGGACCTGAAGTTCCACTTGCGTTCGATGGCCCTCCTTGGCTCCATTTTTGCTCCTTCATCGGCCCCAGCAGCGGCTGATGCTTCTACTACATCTAGCAGCAGCACTCCTACCACTGTCTCCGATGTAGATAAGGCGAAAGCCATAATCTACATTAGGAAACATAAATCGGCCCTTAAAGGCCGAATACTTAACGGTAGAGGACCCAAAGGAACTGTAGACAGCGCTGGAGGCACGGTATAAACATCAAATTGATGTTATATTACCGCGTGCCAGTTATGAGTGGGAAAACCTCAGGCTTCAGGACTATAAGTCCGTCGCTGAGTATAATTCTGCACTTCATAACATCACCTCACGCCTGAAGTTGTGCGGTGAAGAAGTGACAGAGCAACACATGTTGGAAAAGACATTTACCTCGTTTCACGAGAAAGATGCAATCCTCATGCAGTAGTATCGTGAACGCAACTTCACGAAATTCTCTGAGCTGATATCATGCCTACTTAGGGCAGAGCAGAATCGAGATTTACTGCTCGCTACTCATAATTTACGTCGAGCTGACACTTCACCTATCCCTGAAGCCCACCACGTTTCTCCCCAGAAGTGGAAAAACAAACGGACGGCTAAAAATAACAAAGGAAAAGATGTGATGAAGAATGGACGAGGAACATCACCCCTTTCTAACAACAACAATAAGGGAAGAGAAACTTCACATGGAAGCAAAAGAACACTGACCAAGTGTCACTTCCTAAGAAGAACTGGGAGGATAAATGCCATCGATGTGGCATGACTGGACATTGGTCCAGAAACTGCCACACTCCTCGCCACCTCCAGGAACTGTATCAGGCGAGCCAGAAGTCTCTGCCCGAAACAAACTTGGTGGCTGTTCAGCCGCCGAAGATGTTTACTGCAAAATACTTCGAGAACGTCGACCTGCTCGATTAAGCTTCATCTTTTATCTATGCATTTAAAATTCAATATTGCTTCGTCTTTAATTTGCTTAAGTACGAACTTTTATTTTGAATGTCTTTTTTCATTAACTTAAATAAAATTTCGTTTTAATTATAGATGAAGTATGGAATATTGTGGACAGTGCCTCGTTGCACTGGTGTAGCATTGATATTGCTCCCACACACAACGAGACTATAAGATGCAAACTTCTCCCCTTAAACATATAGGAAATTTCCAATTTTCAAGTATATTTCTTTAAACGAACATAACTTGAACACTGTGGATAATAAATATTGAATATCAATATATAAATCGTCAAGAGGATGGCCAGAAGCCCATCTACTTACGATTTCATTGGCCCCCGTCGGGCCCCTATAATTACAGATATTCATCCTATAGAAAGCCAACTTGACTGAGCACCAGAAGTGCCTTTCATTGCCATAGTTTTTAACTCTGGCAAAATGGACTTGGTCATCCTGGATCAGCGATGATGGACGCATCAACAAATGAATCCATTGGAGAACCCGAAGATTCTTCAAAAGGTTGAGTTTCCTTGTCACCCTTTGTCATAAAGGAAAACTAATAGAGAGACCTTCCCTCATGAAAGTGGGATTAGAGTCTCCTGGCTTCATTGAGAGAATACATGGTGACCTTTACGGGCCTATTCACCCCGCAAGTGGCCCATTTTCGGTACTTTATTACTGTACTGATATATGCATCTACTAGATGGTCTTTTGTGTGCCTTTATATTCACTCGCAACCTAGCTTTCTAAAAAGCTTATATTGTGGGTGAATTTCCTACACAAATCATTCAAGACTTCTGCCAGGCAACTGACATTGAAATTAAACATCCTGCAGCATGTTCAAACTCATAATGGGTTAGCAGAGTCTCTGGTAAAGAGACTCCAATGGATTTCACGTCCATTGTAAAATCGTAGTTGCCTATTGATGTTTAGGGACCATCACACTGCATTCCGCATCGCTTATCACGATACGGCCCGCTTGTTGCCATATCTTATTGCTGATGCTGCTTGCTTATGGTTTACCACCAAGTCTTGATAAATGTGAATTTGATGAGCAAAATCTCATTGAAATAGGCACGCAGTCTAAGGAAGCCTGAAGCTTCTGAGACCATATCATGGGACACAAAAGTACTCATCTCGTTATGATCCGCATACTTTTTCTGTGTGAAGTTGAGATCCAGAAGATCCTTCACATTCAGACTAAACTAAATCAATTGACGGATAAATTTGCGGACAACCAGAAGATTGTTCGTTCACACGTCCCTATTGCCAACACGCCAGCTAGGATTGACATTCCCAAAGATGGATGCAATCCACCGGCAGCAGAATTGGCTTTACCTCAATTGAAAAGAGGACGCCTGCCAGGTTCACAATATAAAATTCCTCAAAAGAGGAAGATTCCTGGATATATCAAAATGATCCAACCACAGGATGCTGAGCTCAGACCAGCAACCTCTCACCTCCTAATTTCCCCTGCAGAGGAAACAGCAGGAGAAACATCATTATTTTACGTACGTACTGGAGAGGTATAGCACAGTCGTCGTCGACGGTTTTGCTTTCGCTATTGCCGTTCACGTCGCTGAATATGACGACGACGTCTACCCACTTTTCTATAGCGTAAACGCATAGAATGGCCAAAGTGGGACGAGGCAATAAGAGTAGAGCTGGACTCACTCTTGAAAAGCAAAGTCTTTGGACAAGTAGTCCATACACCTGAATGTGTAAATACCTGTGGAATATTATTCGGATTTCATAAAGACATTGAAATGAAGGAAATGTGATCATTTTTCTACTACGCCTACACTTCTCTGAAAAAACCAATACACGCAGCTCATGGACGTTGTGACTGCATATATATACGGCAATATAGATATAGAGATCTATATAAAACTTCCAGAAGGGTATACTCTACCCTCAGAGATGAAAGAGAGACGTAAAAATGTCTTCTCCATAAAGGCTACAAAGATCATTAGTTGATCTTAATCAATATTCTGCCTGGGTATCTTTTTCGAAAGATCGTTGACAGAATTTGTGATATTCCCCGTATATGTGGTCGACTTAAAGCTGATAGGATCTCCTGCAGAGACCATTTAGACATCAGATAACTTTAAGCATACCTTGGAAATGAAAAACCTATGTATAACAAGGTATTATCTCGGCTTATATATTTAACACCTTAGTGGTGGAACCCTTTAATATCCTTCATACACCTGGAGTTTATGAAGAATGATGTCCACTTGCATCCTATTAAAAATAGATGCTTATTTATGACACCTTCCAGTAACTGGAAGAGGGGGAGGACATCCTAGGTCCCAAAGAGCCTAGCTCTCCTGAAGAGCCTAGCTCTAGTGTACTTGTTACACTTCTTTATCTGGCCAACTGCACATGTCTTTGATAGAACGTCTGTAGCAAAGTTGTTAACCAGATATAGTGTTGCCCTGGAGAGCACCACTAGACCAAGGATAAGCTGCTTCTGCGCAACTTCCAAGGGTCATGGAATATATATCGCATATGCAGGTTTAAATATCATCGCGATGACTAAAACACAAAAGGCCGTCCACCTCCCAAATATCTACACATCATCCTCCAATGTCTACATCTTCTGAGAAGCTCATCATCCAAGAAGCAAGTATTTTAAACGCTCAGCCAGGTCCAGCAGTACCTTGCAGGCACACAGAAGACTGATTCAAAGAATACTTTAGTGGAGTCGTCTACCAACTTCGAAGAGTATTCCACTCCAGAGCGCCACTACTTTCCAATAGCCGCTAGATGAATAAACTTGTATAGATAAGTGGTGACTGTATTTGCTTTCAGAACATGATGGATGTATAGACAAATATGAGATGATTGTATAGATACATAGGAAATCTGCAAGCCTGAAGCTTGTACAGATCAGGGGGAGTCCCTCAATAGTTGTACTCTTTTCCCTTAAGCTGCTGGTTTTTCCCACTGGGTTTTCCACAGCTAAGGTTTTAACGAGGCAACCACAATGGCTCTGGATCCAGAAGTATCCACCCCATTAGCATACTGAATCCTGAAGTATTCATATGCTTAAACCAAGGTAATGGAGAGATGAGGGGGAGTGTTGTGAGTTGAGAGAGGCTTTTGGCCTCCCTCCCCTCATCATCTCACCATTTACTCGCCACTAACTTAGTGGGGAGTCACTTGGACTTCAAAGGTGAATGAATATATAGAGAGCCATGGCTTATGTCATGGCTACTCTTGATTTTAGAGATTAGTTTACACACTTCTTCCAATCTATTTCTCAACAAAAACAACATCATACTTTTATTTTAGGTTTCAGAAAAGTCCCCAACGTGACGGCCGCTTGTTTGACGTGAGCACGTAATGGTCATGTTTCAAGTAATGCCTCAAATGCACTTTGACTTACTTTTATAATGTTTCTTGGTTGTATTTTTTCAAGAAAAAAAGTGTGGGTAATTTCATCAATTCAATTTTCACTTAACGGACGTTAGAGGGTTTATCGAAATATGATAAGTTCATGGTAGTTTTGCGATTAAACCATATTAAGAGATGTTTTTTCAAAGAAATTATGAGTTAGTTTTGCAAAATTATCCCCAATGACTTTTCCAATATTTTTGACAATTCCCTTTATTCAAAAAAAAAAAAGATTCCACAAAAACTTAAAATTCCAAAACATAATTTCAACAAAACAAACGGTGCCGACTGTGTTGCCGATCGCTGTTGCAAGGGCCTGTTTCTTTCGTGTGATTTGGGTTGGAAAAGTGCATTTTTCGCACTGTTGAGTGTCAATTCGGGCACTATTCATCACTTTCTTCTCCCTCTTTCCCTGCGTATGTTTCTTTCTGCTGCTTCTCGTTGGGATTCCTCGCGATGGGATTTTTTCGACGTGGAGGCAAAAGTCGCTGCCTCCAAAATCCCCGCAATTCGCGGGGATTACATTGATAATCCACATTTGAGCGGGCCCATGTCTCACCCCGCCACACGCAAGCAGCCATTTGGGTTTGTTTTTGTTTTTTTGGTCAATCGTGCGCTCAGTTGTGTTTTTTTGGGTCAATCGCAAGCAGCCAGATGCTTTTTTGCTCTGTGCACCAAATAAAACACTTAGTTGTGTTTTTTAATTGAAGTATTATATTAAAATATATTAGTTTAATAATAATTCTCCCACTTCCAACTATCCTCAACCAACTTTTCCAATCCCACGTTAACCCAAAAAACACACTACTTTAGTGTGGGTCCCACAACCAAAATCCAAACCTACTTTCCAACCCTTTTTCCTCCAAAAGAAACACAAAACTCTAATTCTCTTTCCTCAAGATTTCAATCAAGATTTACTATTCACAACAGTAAATTTCAACCCAAAGAAACATGCCGCAAGAGGACATCAGACAAGGATTTAGACCAACAGTTGGATGCCACGTTATTGGCTTAAGGTGGGTCCCGCCATCTGACATCCGAAGCTTCGAGAGTGAACGATAAACGGTTTAATTTTAGGCAGGGACTATATACACCTCATTTTGAGGCACAAAGATAGTACACTTATCAAAATAGGTTTGATTTTTGAAGAGAGAGAAATGAAACTGACAAATAATTTGATTTTATTTTGTATGTTTAGTAAAATGTCCCATCTCTCCACCTCAAAATGAGGTGGAGATAGTCCCTGCCCAAAAAGAGATAACAAATTATACTTGCTTGCCCGCTCAGTTCCCAGCATTTTAGCTTTATTTGAAATCTTGCTCGCTTCTATCTTTCCACTCGCCCTCAAACCCGAGCAATATAGTTCGAATTCGACCTCGATTTGTAATGGCGGACTCTGATATTGCACAATCGCTGGTAATCTCCGATCGATTCCTTGATCTCGCTTTACATTCTTAAAGATCATAGCTTCCTGCTATATGAATGTCCTTTTAGATAATTTGTTATCTCTTTTTATTTGTCCTTCGTCTGCTTCCAGAAGAAGAATGAGGAGCTTCAAGGGTCTGGTGCTAAGATCAAGGTAACATGAAGATTTTTAGGGTTTATCTGGAAAAAAATTCATATGTAGATAAGGCAATTCAAATTTGGTTTATTATCTCTTTTTAGGAACTGGATGGATCGCATGAGCCCTCTCCCCTTACCAATTCATCGGTATGATCAAATAATTTTCCATCTTTTCCCTAAAAAACCTGCGATATTAAATCCAATTAGATATAATCATCCATTTGATGATATGAGAGTTTACCCACATTGATTTCAGATAAAGGAGGGTATTCAGCCACTAGGAGCGAGGATCCAGGTTATAGACATTCATTGTCTAAACTTCTTTATTTTTCTTTCTGTGTATTGAAGAAGAGTCGTGACAAGCATCATTCCCCCCCCCCAGGATTTGGATGAATCACAGTCAGAATTGCTTTCTAGGCTTAAAGGATTGAAGGAGGTATATTTGCTCATTTTCTTGATTTAATCCGTGCATATCTGGCATTAGTTCAAATTCAAGTTGGGCCTATAGAAATAAGAAAGATGCCATAGATGCCATGCTTTTATCACATTTGGGAGATGAAGATTCACTCATGACGCTTGAATTTCATAATCTGGATTTTTTGATTATCATACATATTCTCTCTTTAACAATCGAGAGAGATTATGATTTAGTTTGAGCTCTTTGATTTCATGATCTTTACACTTCAGATATCGCTGTTTGGTCAGCACCAGGGCCAAACAAAATCTAATGTAGCAGTTTAGTTGTTGCTAGTGTCAGCATACCTGATTCAGAAATTTAATTATTGCTTACAGAATGTACAGAACTGGAGAACAACGGTGGACACACAGCTCAAATCATACAAGGATGTACGCGCTTTCATCTTCCTGGAGCATCAGTTCAAATTTACTTATCACAAGAGAATTATTTGTGCGAAGTTTTCATACAGTTTTTACTTATAGTTGGCAGACTTGGATGATTTATTTGTCATGTTTATGTTTTTGAAGGGCAGTGATAAAGATTTCCATCTTACCAGTAGGCCCTTCCTAAGCTGAATGCCTGCCTCCCCATTCCGTACCTATTAACAACACCCTTCCCGTGTAATTTAATTTATCCAGAAATTATCATTTTGCTTCTGGCAGATAAATCCATTGAGCTAAATTTAGCTGAAACATACCATTTAGGTACATGATCAGGCTAAGGTAGAGTGGACGAGGAATTCTAGCCGGATTCTTTCCTTGACTCATTTTGTTTATTATCTGACCGGCTCTAGGATCTTTTCAGGTCTTGTTTGGATCAGATCCTGGTTTAATATTCTGTAGGCACCCCTTGAAAGTTGAAACTACCGTGTATTGGAGTAAGTTGCATGCATGCATAATTCTGATTATTGTCCTTTATGTTTTGAGATCTTTTGTCTGAACCAGTCTGACCAAGCCAAGTTGGTGCTGCTAGCTGACTAAACTATGAGCATTAGTAAGTGCATTTTAGGTGGGAGTTGTGGTATGTTGTGGGAATGGTTTTCTCTGAGTTTACTCTAGGCCAACAAAGATTTTTTGGAATAAAAAGTAATTTTGTACCGAAAAAGATTTCATAATTGAGAACGATCACACATAATCTGTTTCAATGAGTAATATAATGATTGAATCTTAATTTTAAAATTGTCTTTTTAATGCTTAGATTTTATATTGATGAGATGTTCATTATGTATCTGAAGCAGGATGGAAGTGGAAAGGAATGTGGCGTGAAGAAATAGATTAGATATTTGATAAATTTTCGGATCTTGCAGCACTAAAATCTTTCGATCACTGACTCGTATGCATTACATGCTGAGATTTATCGGACCTCTCGCCCTAGCAATCAAGCCTACTCTCGCACACCAATGCGAAAAAATTAATTTGTGGAGAAACTAAAAGTTTACACCAAAAACTAGTTTGCATTGATTTCTTCATAAAAATTAATAAATTTGTCGCTTTTATATAAGCTTACAATTTGACTCTTTAAAACCCAATAGGACTAGAACTTATAGAATAACTCAAACTCAAATAACAAAAAGGCGCAAATAACTAAAACTCTCAAAATAACAAAAATACTCAACTAATTAGAAGTATCCAAGGATTCGAACTCTATCAAAAATAAAAAAATATTTCTCTAATTCGATCGCTATCATTCTTCCTGGCTTAAGAACTTTACTACATGGTGAATGTTGATATGAATAGCATAACCGATTAGAATTCAATAGTCCTTTGTAGTTGGAGAAGATGCCTCCATGAACTTTGAATTTACTAGGATGTAGATTTGTAAAATTCTTTCAAATAGCAAAAAAGATGAAAGCATATAGAACCTTCTTGTTAGCAGGATGTGGAGAATATGAGAGGACAAATTCGATGTGCTCAAACTTCTCAAACTTTTGTGAAATAATCAACTCACTCACATCCGGATTATCACTCAGTAAAGCTCGTCGAGAATCTGTATGATGCATGCAACGCCTCATCATTGGTTATATGATGAACCTCTCCGATCAAATTCTAATCATCTCATCATCTATAACTGGAAATTTCTGCAAGTTTTTCTTTGATTTGTAGCAAATTTGTGATTATCATTGATTCAGTATTAATTGCAAGAGTTTCATCAGCCTTGAGATGCAAAGCATTCAAATCAGATGTAAAATGCTCATGAGATGCACTTGTTATAGGGTCAAAACCTAATTCTAAGGAACTATGATTCTCATGACGATGTATTTGCTGAGGCGGTTCTTTAACATTGGTCTCTTCGTTGGTTCCTTTAGGGGTATTAGTTTAAGATTTAGTCATATTTTCACTTAATCCCTTAAATTTCTTCCTGGCTTTAAAAGTAGTCTTTATGGATATGTGGGCTCTCATGAACTTCAAATTTAAGACTAGGGTAAATGCTTTTTTTGATTTTTTGATCTCTCTCTTTTTTTATCTCTCCTTTAATCCCTCTTTTTATCACATTTTTTAAAAATCCAAATCTAAGTGGAAGATATGAAAAAGTAAAAAGGTCTTTTTTGATGAGGAAAAAAGATGATGAAAAAGTGGGTTTCCCCCTAAAATCCTAAACATAAGAAGATGATGAAAAAAAAGAAAAGGTAAGTTTTTTTTGATCTATGATATAAAACCTAACCAAAAGAAAGAATTTTGTATGAGGAAAAAGATTAAAAGAATGAAAATGTAAGATTTTTTTCTTCTCTCAGTTTTTTATGGATGGAGAAGAGAAAAGACTAACTAGATTTAGCTCTGATACCAATTTGACGCAGAAAGAAAGCGGAAAGGGATGTGAGATTTGCGGAAGAAGTAGATTATGGATTTGATAAATTTTCGGATCTCGCAACACAGAAATCTTTCGATTACCGACTTGCACGTCTCACACATGGAGATTCTTCGGACCTCTCATTTAGACAATTAAGCCTACTCTCGCACACCGGTGTAAAAGATTTAATTTGTGGATAAACTAAAAGTTTACACTAAAAACTATTTTTCATCGATTTCTTTATAAAAACTAATAAGTTTGTGGCCTTTTTACAGTCTTACAGCTTGACTCTCTAAAACCCAATTGGACTAGAACTTCTAGAATAGCTCAAACTGAAATAACAAAAAGACTCAAATGACTAAAGCTATCAAAATAACAAAAAGACTCAACGAATCAAAAGTCTCCAAGGATTCAAACTCTATCAACAATAAAAGAATATTTCTTGAATTGGATATCTATCAATATCTTTAATATGTTTTAACATTTTGGAGCCTCATATTAGACATTGAATCACTATACGATTTTCACCTTTTGATCTCAATTTTTATTATTCATTTCATTTATTTATGCTATTTTCAAATATATATTTTAAAAAGTAGTCTTGGCACTTTTTACTGCTAGGCGCTTTTTACTGCCATGGCGCTATAAAATCTCGAACGCCTAAGTCTTGTCTGTTGGGGATGTAACTTATCGAACCGATAATCACATCGCATAAGATTAAGATCATGAATCAACAATTAAAGTAAAGTAATCTTCAATACCAAAGCAAAATCTATAACTAAATGCAAATATGATAGGATTTGCAATAAATTTGGGACAAAAATTATAGTTTTATTGATAAATAACGGAACTATCAAAGATATTGCCTCCAATTCGAAAGGAAGGTCAACTCTTCCAACTAAACTAGGGTTCGACACTAACTTCTACTAATTCTCTCCTAAATAAACATAACAAACTAATTATCCTTGCCCCATATATAATAAACCGAGTTCTACAAAATTATGAAACTAATCCTATTGCCTAAAATTACAGACCTG
Source organism: Scilla litardierei (assembly GCA_030789695.1). NCBI lineage: Eukaryota > Viridiplantae > Streptophyta > Magnoliopsida > Asparagales > Asparagaceae > Scilla > Scilla litardierei. The sequence continues at coordinate 6,536,829 of CM061137.1, read as the reverse complement.
TCACTGTTTTTGACGCCCTTGCCCTTGCAGTTTTGCCGCCCCTTACCTTGCAGTTTTGCCGCCTCTTGCTCTAGCTTTTACCGCCGTCATCTCCTATAGGCCACGATCCAATCATTACTCCTCTCAAAAAGCCAACTTGTCCTCAAGGTGGAAGTCTAAAAACTGCTGCTGGATGGCTCCCATGTTGTTTCAAAGTCAGGAAGGCATTTCCATTATTTAACACATGCACTTCCTTGGCGTAATCTCTTTAATTCCGATGGCTACAACATCACATCCATGTCTTCAGTCAATGGTAGAGATTGTGAATGTGTGTGGTCCCTAATATCCCGTCGAAGTCCAGACATGAAAGACTGGATGTATAGTATACGTCAGTGGTGAATTCAAATGATAGGCCACCTGCCCAACCCCGCCTCAATCTCACAAGGCCTAAAATATTGCGACACCAGCTTTTCATTTCTCCTGTGAGCCAAAGATTTCTGACGATACAGTCAAAACTTTAAATAAACTCGATCTCTCACTGCAAACTATACATGCCTCTTATGCCCATCTGATTGTTTCTTCATGATCTGATGGACTCTCGCCAAATGCTGCTTTAACTTCTTTTGCACAATGTCCGTCTTCTTCAAGTACTGCTCAACCCGAGATACCAGTAGAATTATGGCCATAATATAGCAGATGTGGAGGATCACATCCATATAAGATTTTGAAAGGAGTGGTCTAAGATGCTATATGATAAGAAGTATTGTACCAATACTGGAGTGGTCTAAGATGCTATATGATAAGAAGTATTGTACCAATACTCAGCCTAGGTTTAACCATTTCGACCACTGCTTCGATACCTCTAACACAACATCACAGATGTCTCTATGCTTCTGTTGACCACCTTAGTTTGGTCATCCGTCTGAGGGTCATAAGCAGTGCTCTGATTCAAGACTGTCACATGCATCCTGAATAGCTCTCTCCAAAAATGGCTTCGGAAGACACAATCGCGATCTGACACGATAGGCTCTGGAGTGCAGTGCAATCGTACCACCTCCCATATAAACGCTGTTGCTACAGTCACCGCAGTGTAAGGATGTCGAAGGGCTATGAAATGCGCATATTTGCAGAGGCCATCACAACAAAGATGACTATGAATCCTTCTGATCTAGGCAATTTTTCTATAAAATTCATCATGGCCTCCTTCTAGAACCGATTGGCAAGGACAAAGGCTGTAGCAGTCCACAGAAGCCATCACAATATATTTGTGCCGTTGAAAAACATCGCAATTAGCCATCATCTCTATCACATCCTTCTTCATCCCAACCCAAAACAGCTCCCTAGCCAAACGTCGGTATGTCTTGAGGACCCAAAATGTCCATCACCAACACTCCCATGGAACTTATGTAATAACTCAAAATGCAAGGAGATGTCCTAGGCAATACAAGCTACTCTTGATACAACAATTGTTGCCCATATAACGAATGTCATTGGTACTTCGTCGACCCCCTTTGCAGTGCAGCCCGAATCTTCGTTAATCCCTCATCTGTATCAATATCTTGCAACTAAGGCTCCCAATCGAGCACCATATGTACATACAAGGTTGTCAATTGAAAATCCTCCCCACATCTGGATAGAACATTCGTCGCCTTATTCTTCAGGTCAACCTTGGCCTCTAATGAATCTCGAAGTCATATCCCATCAGTTTAAAGAGCCAACGCTAATCCTCATTCGTCACCATCTGCTGCTCCAATAGATACTTGAGACTCTACTGATATGTCTGCATGATGAAGCGTCGACCCAGCGTTTAAGGTATTGAAGCATGCCATGACTCGTGTGTTAATGTTAGCTCTACCAGATTTCAGTCAGCCTTTCATTGTAGAGACATGCTTCTGGATATGGGTTAGGAGCAACATTGATGCAACCTTTGATTCCAAGCATCCACCTTTTACCACCAACATTGATACCAGAATTGAGGGTTCTAATACCAATTTGTAAGGATATGGGATATATTTAGGAAAAGACAGGATTTTTAAATTTTGGGCTTAAATGGCATTTTTATTGATAATCGAGTGTATTTACAAGGGGTTGGACTCAATTCGAGAGGAGGACCGTTCTCCCAATTAAACTAAGACTAACCTAATCTATTCTAACAATATTAATCATCTTTCTCATTATATTTTTCCATAAACCTCCCAAGATCTCTACTCTTCTATTTAGTATAAATCCATCTCTAATGAGCCGCGTCCTGTAATACCAAAATGCCCCCGATATAGGGTTTTCAGCTGTCACCTAGAAGTTACGAAACTGTCACTATATCCAGAAATTACGAAATTGCTACTGGCCTGTAATTACGAAACCATCACTGACGAAATTACTAAATTTTCACTGTTATGTAATTACAGAACTGACACTCCCCTCGGAACAAGATAATCTACTTTAGATGTTGGCCTACTCCTCGAACGAGGGGATTACTTGGAATATCACTACTTTTGTCATTGCTGCTTGTATGTGATCGTATCAAAATAATATATTGAACACAAATCAAAATGAAAACCACACATCAGACAACAAGATTTATACTGGTTCCATCTAAATTGGTGTACATTCAGGTTAGAAAAATCACTATCACTTCTTATAAATTTGAATTATGATGCATAGACATTTGGATTACAAGGAAATTCTAAGCTCTAATGGATCTTTGGAGAAATTGAGAATTTTGGGGGAAAAGCAAAGGAACAAAACCTGGTTGAAATACCTTTCGGTTGTTTTAACGTTCAACCATTGTTGCTACAGAAACCGGGGCTAATTTTTCCATTATAAACTTTGATTATTAGCTTAAATACATAGCAACTAAAATCGCCCAAACATGCATCCAGATATGAGCCATAAACCGAACTGAATGCTATCCAAAATAGTCCTGCACGCGTGCCTAAGCTGCGTGCGCATCTGCACCCTCGTTTTTAACACTTCACCTTAATACAAATGAACACCGAAACCTGATCTAATCTTGATGCAGAACAGAAGCAGGAATGGATGTGTGGATTTGGAGAAGAAGAAAGCTCTAAAGTTGGTTACTTTTCGGTCCCACACTCCAGAAATCTCACGATCACCGACTCGCACAACTCGCATGTGGAGATTTTTCAGTGCTCTCGCCCAAACAATCAAGCACACTCTCACACGACCAAGATTTGAGAATTCGGTTTTGGACGAAACTTCGAGCAAAATCAAGCGAAATTGAAACCAAGTGGTTTCGGCCGAAACTAACCGAAACCGATTGAAACTGAACGAAACCGAAAAAAATAGTCGGTAGATGGATGATCGGTTCAAATTAAGACATGTTGCTAGCAACGCTCTTCGAGGCATCAAATTCAAGATAAAGGATCGAGTACATAAAATCAAATACATAATGTTGTATTGAGAAAATATAAGAGGATTTTCTTTTTATTACTTCTCATGTCATTTGAAAATTTTCAACAATCTCTCTCACTTTACTTAAGGAAGATATCTTATTGTGTGTTAATTTTCTTGATCTTTTAGTATTGGCATGCTCAAGTAAATTATCATCATCAGGTCAAAAAAGTATTGAGGATGATGCTTGAATGCCATAGATGTCTTTAAGATGATTGATTCCCTTTTGTGAGATGGTTACATCCATCTGGGAAAGATAATTCCATGTCCCCCAACAAAAATACCACTAAACCAGGGTTACACCTAAGAACCCAAGTAGGCAAATACACAATCCAAAATCATAAATGATTCTAACAACAAATAATAAATAAATAAATAAAAGTATCTGTAAGATTGCCTATAATAATATAGTGAAATGCAAGTATCGGTATTGAAATGTCACGTTATTTAGTAGTCAACCATCTCTTCTCTTCACATGCAGTAATGAGTAGTTTCATTTCTACTACTTCAATGTATCTGCTCATCTCAACTTTTCAGTATGTAAATATGTTTTAAGATCTTTCTTCCTTCCTCATTTCCTTTTGAGCATCACCTCGCACATACACACACAACAACCAACTGGCCAAAAATCAAGAATTTCATTTTCAGTACTTTATCATGGGTCGACAGTTTAAGCTGTATTGTGGGTTGACACAGGAGCTTTCAGGGCTTAAGAAGCAACTGGAAGCTGAACTAGAACAGCTATCATCGGTATGTGCACCTTTCACCTTATTGATCATCTTTTCTTCCCATAATCTGCATGCTAATTTACTAGTGTACTTTGTCGAAGGACTTCAATGAACTGAAAACTACTCTTCAGAAGCAACAGGAGGATGTCACTAATAGTTTGAAGGACTTGGGTGTAAGTAATATGCCCACCTTCTACTTTTACTAGATTTGAATTTTCTCCACGTGCATGAGAATGCTGCATTTTGTTCCTTTGACTGATGCCCTATGCGAATATAATACAATGTCCAACGCTGAACATTTTTATTCATTTAAATTTCTCAGTTGCTTATATTATTCTGGTAAGCATTAGTGGACCATGAAATTTAATTACCCTCCAACTAGCTTCAAATGGTCTCTACCGAACTAGTTTGTCTTGGCAGATGAACTCTTATGCAGGAACCCAGATATTTTTAAGCGTTATTTGTCGAAAATAGCTGAAAGCTATGTTTACCTGACAGTTGCAAGACATCCCTAAACTTTCGGAGGAATCTCAAACTGAGAATAAGGAGGGGACTTCGGATAAAGCAGAAGATCCTTCATAAGAGAGCAAGGATGAAACTATTCCTGCTGGTTCTTCACAGTAGGCTAATAAAAGGTGCTCTTATCTGCAAAGCTCAAGCACAGAGAATCATGTTGGTATCTGCTAGTTCATCATTTTTATCCTGCCACGGTAAGATCCTTTGGCGAATGCGTATGCTGGTTGATTGTGATTATTGTGCATGAGATTTGCATCATAAAAAAAGAAGTTAAAAATGAATATGCAACAAGTGATGTTTCTTTAATCTGGTTGTTGAGAACCATCTTGTTCGGTGTGTAGCCCTTTGAGATTAGACCTACATTTTTTATAGCGGTTCCAGAGTGCTCAAGTTTTCGTGTATAAGCTAGTCTGATCTGTTGTTCAAATTGCACTGTCATGTCCATGTACTCTTTATCATATAAAAACCGCCATAGAGTGAAGTTCATCTCTTGTTTAATTCTTGTTTCTAGCTTGCGTTGGCATTCTGAAATTTGTCTGTCTCTTTCATTCATAAGTTCAAGGACCCATCATTAATTTGTTATTGAATTCACCGTTAATTTGATATATGATCAACTGCATGCAGTGCGTGCAAAAGAGACTTTGCTAAAAACCCTACCTTTTGGATTGCTGACACCCCACCTAGTGTATCAGGATTTAAGTGACATTTATCCTAGGTCACATCTAAGTGGCAATAAAGTGTGAAGTGTATCAATCATAACCCAACAAACTTCACCATCCATATTTTTATGAGTGCTTAGCCTGATTGCATCACCAATTAGGAATTCTTTATTCGTCGTTAATATGATGCGCAAAGTGCTTGGCGCATGAGTAGACAAATTCACCGGCTTAAGCTTCTTTCTTGCCAGTGGGTGATATGGTGCCAATCGCTTTATTGTGTAGGAAATCCAACGATTTAGCCTGTGAGAGAATAGAGAATCCAACTTGCCCATAAGGTACTGTCTTCCATCTGGGTTGAAATATTTTCCTTGTTTCGGATAAAGGTTATCAGATTTAGTATGACCTTCTGCTAGAGCTAAAAAGCTTTATATTATTCGTTCCATCCAACAGTTATTAGATAAAATGTATGCCGATGTAGATTTGGGCTGTGTTATTGGCATAGACAGCATATTCGGAGGTCACTTATCCAAGCAGTCTGATATTTGTAGGGGCATCTAATCCTATCAGATCTTGCATGTCAACTGCTCTAGTGCTCAATGCATCCATTGACATCTTATAAGTATCACCTTGTCAACGATCTCTCATCTAAAAAGCTTAGTCCTTCTAATTGGGAGATGTATGTATAGAAAAGAATAGTTTATAAGTATAAAGTGTATTACTTCAATAGTTAGGGGTTGTTTTCCCCCTAATTTATTCAAAAGAAAAATGCTAGTTATATTGCTTTAGTGTTACGCAGCACGACACGACACATATCATTTATCTACTGAATCTTACATGTGACCTACATGGGTAAGTTAGCTTGAATGTACTTGGGTTATCAAGGAATCTTATATAACACTTCTTGTTCTATCGATCTTTAAGACAACCTCTCCTCGAAAATGATGATTCTGCTAGATAATCTATTAGAAGGCAAACATAGAATCTAGTTTAATATCCTTGTGATATTTAAATACCTAGTATAATACCTCCATACACTTCAGTTAGATGTGTATATTGTCCATCTGTAAAAGTACCGGGCCCTCCAGTTAATTTACGCTTGTACAAAAATAACATGCTTGATAGGACACAGTGGGAACCACCATAAGATCACAGGATATGAAACGAAGGTCATTCCACCAGATATGTGTGTAGGATCAGAGGCCAGTCAGGTGTCTCAGTGTACATCCCTCCCTTAGTCCCTCCCCTCTTCATTGGGTGTGAAGACTGGCCACCCTTAAACCCCACCACACACACATGCTCAAATTATTACTTTTTTCAATATGGGATGGGCATGCCCAAAGTCCGATTGGACGCCCGGTTGGATAGCCACTTTCTCATCTCTACAAACACTTCATTAAGGAGTATGAAAGACATCTTTCTTTCATACTCCTTAAAGAAGGATTTGTGGAGATGTGACTATGTCATAAATGGGCGCCCAATCGGGCTTTAGGCATGCACATTCTCATTCCTACTTTCAATGTTTTTATAAGTCTCAAAAGGTCATCTCAATCTTTCAATGGTTCTATTTTGTACCAATTTAGAGAACTAATTTACATAAAAGATATTTTTTAAAATTTTAAGGTAGTAAACGGCAAACCATAAACATAATTGATTGAAAATTAGATATTTTTCATCTTTTTTCTTTTGGATGTTTTCCTTATTCTCCATTTGCCAATCAAGGGGAGTTAATGAACCCACCCTGGCCTTTAAGTAAGCACAGAGCTTTTATAGAGTTGAGTGCTTGAGACTCGATTCTGAAAGGGACGGAGAGGGGGAGGGAGGGAAAAAGAGGGCCTTATATTGGAGTTGCTATGTACACATGCCAAATTTTTTTACCGGCATCTCATTTATTTACAAGTTTGCCATTCAAAATAATTCATTTTTACCGCCCCCATCTCCCGTTCGTTCTCATCCTCCTCCCTCCAAAGTTTTGATGGAATCGAAAAAGACGAGGAGGGGGTGAGGTTGTAGCGGGCCTGTTGCCGCTGTCGCCGTTGCTGCCACCCATATTAATCCTCTTAAAAAACCATGTACAATTGAGATCAATGATGAGAAAGAGATGAAGATGAGAAGGGGGCAAATCCACTTTCATGCCGCCGTTGCCTACTCCTTCCGCCGTCATCATCTACCGTCACCGTATTCTTGTCTTCAATTTCTTTGTTCTTTCGACTTTTTCAACATCTTCAACAAAAAAAACATGCACAAACATGATGACGAGAATAGAAATGTATTTTGAGAGTAAGAGTATGTGTAAAGAAAAAAAATTGAGTTTTAAAAATAGCAGGTGTGTATAAAAACATAAACTAGTTGCATATGTTTAAAGCAATTGGAGACTGTGTGTAAAAAATTTCCCTGCATATCCATTTGAACTGAAGCCCCAATCCCTTGCCAGGCATCCATTAAGTTCAGCAAGGACTCTGAGGTGAAAGAGAGTGATTTGGCTTCTGCAATTGCATCACAACACTTGTCTCATGATACAAATTGATTCCTGCTCAGTTCCCCTCAGTTCCCACAGCCTGAGGGTTGAATGCATGTGATCATCATGAGGGGCCATGGGTAATAAATGTTGGTCTCTACTCCATTTATTCCTCCAACTTGCACCACAACAAGGGTGTAGCAGGCAAATGCACCCACTTCAATTGTACAATTTTCACATGTTGCAAGAATTATTCAAGGTGGTTCATGATTCATTTGCTGACAATGCCCATGCCAGTAACTTGAAGTATATAAATCTATATATTTATCTCTTGAACTGTTGGTTTTGGTTCCAACAGAACAAGGAACTGGAACCGAACCGATTTTGAAGCGGTTCGGTTCCAGCTCTAGGCTGGTTTCGGTTCCGGTTTTGTTTTGGTTCGGTTGTGGTAAAAAATATATGAAAATTAAACAAAATTTTAAGGTGATACGCTAATTTGCAAAAAAAAAAGGAATATACATTAATTAACTTAATGCAACTTACATATGGACTACTAGAAATAACCCGTGCACACAGTGCACAGAGCCAAAAATACCACACGAAAAAGATGCGGTGCACGTGCGTAACTTAAAAGGAGAGAAATGTGGATGTGCGTGCCGGTATCATCGGGAGGCAAAAAGTGCAAAGTCCGGATGCTAAAATGAAAAAAACCTAAGGGTGGCAAACTTGTAAATAAGTGGGTTTGGGGTGGGTTTTTTGAGGTGATGGTAAATATGTAAATAAGTGGTTTGGGGGTGAGTTTTTGGGTGAGATGGAGGGGGGTGATGTGAGGGGCACACCTTTGTCATAGTCATAGTTTAGCCTCCACTTAGGACAACTTCACCAATTGTATAATAGATATGAGAAAATTGAGGATGCGAAAAATAAAAATAAATAAATAATTGGGTTTGCACTTAATATGTTATCATTATTCGGTTGACTACGTCTATTGTTAACAGAAAAATTTAGAAGAATCAAAGCACACGTAGTTCTTCTACATTTCACATTAGTCGATGTCGTTGGTGCCTTCCGTTTCTGTTCCCTCTTCGATGAATTCATAAGTCATTTCATGTTCCATTTCTTGGTGTCTTTGGGCTGCATTTGTCTAATCATCAACACAAACAAGAGTTTCAATTGAATCTGGACTCAGATAGAGCGCCTTTCATCTAATATATTTCCAATTGCAATAAATTTTTGTTCAACAACAACTGTAGAGACTGTTGTTGCAAGAACTTGTTTGACTATAATAGCCAAAATTTGAAAATGTTTTTGATAATCCTTCCACCGTTGAAATATATCAAGTTCAAGTACCAAAAAAATATATATATCAAGTTCACTGTTATTCACAAACGCAAATGAAGTTGTTAGATAACTATCAAGCTAAGAATGTGACCTCAATAAACTTTTTAATTATTTTTTGTTTTTTGCATTAACAATTGATAACCATTACCACCAAATCTTAAGGATGTAATTTGAGATGAAAAATCATTTTGTGCTACATTTCGTATAAGGTGAACCATACATATTAGCATATATATCGTATAATTTAAAAACTTCGGACTTAACATAAGATAACAAAGTAAGGCAATCAAATTTTAAAACTAAAGTATTATAATAGTATTGCAAAGATATCTAAATGATCAAACTTACAATGTGGATCAAAATTGTTGCAACCATATAAATATTTAAATTGTGTTGGTAATATTCCAACCATTTTTTATAGCATAAACAATTGGTGCTAATTCAATATCAGTTTTGCATTCTTCAAATGCACTAACAATATTAATACGTTCAATAACAAATAAATTTGTGGTGGGGATAACTCTATATAATTATCCCGTTGAAGAAAAATACATAATGGAATTTTCAGTTTGCAAAAAACTACACAATAATATAAGGATCGCCCTTACCCTTGCAATACTAACAACACACTAGAGTGAGGGGGGGGGGGGGGAATAGTGTAATGACAATAAATTGTCCAATAAAAATTAAACTTGCAAATGCGGAATAATAAGTGCAAGAGGAATTAATCAACACAATCAATCCAAACACAAACACAAGAATATACACTGGTTCCCCAAAATTGGGTACGTCCAGCCACACCAATATTCACTATAATTCACACAAAGAGAAGTGAATACAAATCCCACAAAGAGATACCTCGCCAAGAGGATTTTGCCCTACACAAGGATCCAACCAACCCTACACAAGGGTCAAACTCCCACTTAGAGAATTACTAACTCCCACTCAGAGAATTAGGGTTAGTCCTGCACTAGTATACCAAACTCCCACAAAGAGAGTTACTCCCACAAAGAGAGTTATTCTCACTAAGAGAATATCCTATTCACACTAAGAGAAATACTCCCATAAAGAGAGAAAGACTAATTCCCACAAAGAGAATTAGTGTAACAAGAAAAACACCAAGTAAAACAAATACTCTTACCTATGCCTTGAGATGCTTACTCATAGATGAATGCAAGGCATGAAGGAGGATCTCCAAGTGTTGAGATTAGCTTGAAAGCACTTGGATGATTTCCCTTGAGCTTGACTTCAATGCATGAAGAGGAGAAAGAGCTCTAAGAGGGAAATGAGAGAGTTTGAGAGTGGCTTATTTAATCTCTAAGGATTTTCAATAGCATCAAGAAGTTCCAATGAACTCAGCCCTCTCATATATATAGGAACCATATATCAATTCTCAAAACCCAAGGAAACATCCGAAAACAAAAAGCTGCAATGACTAGTTTCTGGGCAGAAACGTCACTGACAGTGGATTGAAGAACAAATGACAGTCGAATGTCCAACGGCTAGAAAATATCCAACGGCTATAATCTGAGCCACGACGGTCGACTGATGAAGTCGATACAGTCGACTGTAAACAGGACAGGCGCATGTAAAACCTTCAGCAGACGACTGCTGCAGTGGATGGAATAAAACAGAGAGTTGCACTCGTTTTCCCAAAAAGCATACAGGCGACTGATGACAAGAATACAGGCGACTGTAAAATAGACAGGCGACTGTAAATACTTCATTAGTCGACTGCTGCAGGAGATGTATAAAAACATAGAGATGCAGAATTTGCACTTACGCTTCTCAGACGACTGTTGACCAATTCACAGGCGACTGTACATATACATGCGACTGTAAGTTGATCATCAATCGACTGATGCGAAAAAGCTCAAGTGAGTCAATCAAAGGATGACTTGAGCAGTGCACCACAGTCGACTGTAGAAGGCTCGACAGGCGACTGGAAATCACCCAGTCGACTGTGAATCCTTCAGCAGGCGACTGATGGAAGGCCAGACTCCAAATGAGTCTTTGGTCAAGATGAGCCTATTGGGTTTGGATTCTATGATAATCCTAAGGCTCACTAAGATGGTTAAATGCATATGCATGAATGAGTAGACCATCTAATAAGGCATTACATTAAACCTAGACTCAAACGAGAGAGAAAGCAAAAAAAGGAAATAATACATGGATTACAAAGCTTTCCTTAGAGTCTATGGCTTCAATCTTGATGCCATGATGCTCCCCATCAACTCCAAGCTTTGGCACCCCTTGAGTCCAAGCTTTGGCCCTTCTCCACTTGATGTCCATCCTTGCACCAAGTGTTTAGTCTCCAAAAAAGATATTCTTGAAATGTTAACTATGAGACTAAAATAAGGAAGTCATTAGCAACAACATAATGTTGTGATCATCATCAAAATTACATTGGTATAAAACACCAATACAATAATCCTTTTTTGCAATATCCAATTTTCATCAATATAATATCCAATTTTCATATAGGAGTGAATTTGCCAATGATCACTCAATATATCGGAACACATAGATACACGACCATCGAAACATCTAAATTGTTTAATCAAATTCTTTTTTCCATTTTTGTAAATTTTAAAAAGTGTACGTGTGAGTGTGGCTATTGTATCACGACAAGCTTGTGGATTTAATGCATTATGAACATAAAAATCCAAAAAAATGATGGGAAAACACTTCAATTCAATAATTTAGAGTATAAAAATTCAAAAAAAAATAAATAAAGATGATAAAAGTGGTGGGGCATTGAAGATTAAGAGTTGAGGGTTGGGAGTTGAGGGAAGAATGCTGTTAACAGTTTGAAAGAATGGAAGGGTATGTATAGGGATTTGTGGATGCAAAAAAACAATGTGGCTTGGTTTCGGTTCCGATTTTTAGAAACGACCGTTCAGTTCTGATTCGGTTTGGTTCTGGACTGCTTCGGTTTCGATTCGATTTCACAGTTTGAATCGAATCATGGTCGTGTCCCAGAGACGGAAGAGGAGAGGGTTTGATTTGATGATACGGAGGCCTGTATAAAGTAAGGAATTGATTATTTTTTTCTCAATATTTTTGTGTGCACAACACTTAGGTCAGTGTATATAGAATTACCCGATTATTACAGGACAACTTGGAGGGAATGTACCAAAAACGCAACCAAAGATGTGGGCCCAACATCAGATTCTCTCCATATGCACTCAGAGATTATCCCCAGGATGGCATTCTTGCAATATCTCCTCACAAACCGGCTGCTGCATCTGGACCCTTCTCACCCCCCAAACATTCAGTAAATAAAATCATTAAATCCCACCAACTTCCCCCCTCAAGAAGAAGAAGAAGAATCTCAGCAACAACCCCTCTCTTTCTCTCTCTCAAGCAATGGCGGCAGCAAGCGAAGAAGCCACAGCAACAGAGCTGCTCAAATATCAGGCATAGTTGAACTCTATGTTCCTCTGCTCCAAACTCAAACTTTTTTTTTTTTTTTGAATTTTTGTTCTGTTGATTTGTTGCAGACATGGAACTTGAAGGTCTCGATCCACTGCGAGGGATGCAAGAGGAAGGTGAAGAAGGTTCTCCAAAGCATCGAGGGTAACCCCAATCGCACCCCCAAAATCGCTGCCTATTCAAAAACCAACACAAAATCTTTGTTACAGGAGTCTACATGACCACCATCGACGCGCAGCAGCACAAGGTGACGGTGACCGGCAGCGTCGGGCCCGACGCCCTCATCAAGAAGCTGACCAAGACCGGGAAGCACGCCGAGCTCTGGCCCGAGCCCAAGCCCAAGCCCGGCGGCAGCAACGGCGGCGGCGGCAAGAAGAGCAAGAACAAGAACAAGAACAAGAACGGCAACAACAACGACGACGACCAAGAAAAGAAAGAGCCCGATCCAGAGGGAGGAGAAGAAGGCAACGGCCCGGCCGCTGCGGCCGATGACAAGGACTCCGGCAAGGATTCGGCCGGAAACGAGGCCGAGGCCGAGGCCAAGGCCGCGGAGACGAGCCCCCCGGCCGAAAAGCCCGCCGGAAAAAAGAAGGGCAAAAAGGGAAATAACAACGGTGGCAATGGGGCGACACAGGACCATCAGAAAGCTGCCGCGGCGGCGGCGGCGCGTCAGCAGGAGCATGGGTACTTCAATTTACCAATGTACCCCCTGCCGGCGGCGGGCCCCGCCCCGCAGTACGCGGTGAGCTACAGCGCGATGCAGCCGGTGGCGGCCGGGTCCTATTACGTTCCGGCGGCGGCGGCGGCGGCGGCGGCCTCGGCGACGGGTAGCTACGACTTCTTCAGCGAAGAGAACGCCAATGCCTGCGCTGTGATGTAAGGGGTTTCTTTTGTCTTGCAGTTGGATGCTGTGTGTTAATCAAAATATTCTACTATCTATGATGAACTATGGATATGCTAGCTATGGGCGTGCTTGCTAGTGGGAATTTTGCTTTGAGAAAGGGGAGGGGAATTTTTTTTAAAAAGAGAAAAGTTTAGGTTAGATAGTGAAATGTGTACGTGAAAAGGGTTGAACTTGGTGATAAGGGGAGAATGGTGTTTAGTTAAGTGTTGATTTTTAATGTTGATAGCTTCTACTACCGTGAAAAAAGACCGATGGCAAATCCGTAAATATGAAGAGGATTGAGGGGCACCCCCATCCCTCGCTACATGGGACAAATGTGATACGTGAGACAAACATTCCATCAACCCCCTCGATCTCTAATATAGATACATCCATACATGATTGCAATTGTTGTACTTAGCAAGCATAATATCATGAAAATGGCAAGATTTATGAGCAAGGCACATCTTTAAGGACTCTTGGGAGTCAAACATGGCATCTTTTTGGGTTCTATCAGTCCTCAAAGCATTTGATACTCCTCACTAGTTTATGATGGGGATGTTTATTCCACATAATCATCAAGCTATTATATTTAGATGCCCTCTTAGTAGTTTAGAAACTCATTGTTTATACTAACAGTGCAGAATATTGTCACCTTTTTTCCTTCTTTTTTTCTCCCTTTGTTCTTTTGTTGAGTTTTGTAAGTGACATGGTCTTCATTGTAACTCATTGGGGGTGGAATTCACAAGCCATGAGTCTTGTCATGATATTTTCTTGATTGTAGGATCCCACAAATTTATACACCAATCTCCTCGTTCCGTCTCTCAGCACTTCGCAGAATCGTACGGGATGAGACATCGGCATAGATCATTCTATTGGGTTGGTTGCCTGGCAAAAAAAACCAAATTTTTAAATACCCTCATTCACTCACCAGTCCATTCCTGAAGGGATATGCTGTTTATACTTTTAATTGGATAGCTGACTTGAATCCAGCTTTTAGGTGGGAAAACAAAAACAAATTATAACCTTGCATAAAAACAAATTCGCCTAGAACAACAAATTTAGCGAGGACGCCTTCGACGCGAAATAACAAAGCAACGTTAAAAAATTTAGCGGGTGTCTCCGTCGCGTGCGCCTTACTGCCTTATTATTTCAAGGAAACGTTTAGACCCAAACGTAGTATGACTTTAAATCAGACCCAAAGTCTGCAAGTTTGAAGAACTATTTGAGTATATAATGGCTGTGTGAGGTGTTTTCAACCTTTGAAAAAAAGGAGTTCATTTCTAGTTTGCAAGCACAAGGAGAAGACAAATGCTAAAATTGTGAGAATTTTTAGGAGAAGACAAATGCCTTTGTTTTTTAGTACAAGTGCTAAGCATTTTTAATGGTTAATTACTGCATTAAAAATGGCCTACCACTGCTCTGATCTTGGCTTTTTTTGGCTGTTCTTACTACATAGTAGGTAGATTTTTGAAGCTTTTAAGAAGCACAGCTGAATTCATGCATCAATTTGGGGGGGTGAATTCATGCATCAATTTGTAGAATTTCAAGGCATGGCAATAAATTATTTGATCTTTGCTGCTTCAATAAAATATAACACTTGCAGGTTTGGTCAGACATGGGGCTTGAAGTGCAAAGCCTGCTAAATTTTAAAACCCTAATTCTTCAAGTATGTTCCATGCAAAACCTTAATGGCTTACATCTTTAGACAATTCTCATTCTCTGTCCGGCTCGAGCGATATTCTATCGACTAATGATAGTCGGATCCTCGGTCGCTAGACTCGAATGACATGACATGATACGTGCTGTGGATATATCGAAGACGGTATGACTTCCAAGCCTATTAGATTCGAGCCCATAACCCTCTAAGGATGCGGTTTAGGTCGGATTTGGGACGGGCCTAACCGACCCAAACCACAACATGTGTTTTCAAGCTTCATATAAGAGGCTTGAATATTACAAGATTGAGTACATCCAGGCTTCAAGTCAGAATAAGATAGATTCCAGCATTTTTTTTAAAGAAAAAGGATCAATAAGCGATTAGTCTTGCTTAGAGATTCGTTTTGTTTGGTTGATCAAGATTCAAGAACATAACTCAAAGCTCGCTTAAGGGTTTTCATACCGAATTGGGCTGTATTTGAATGTGGCCCGGCATTGGAGCGGGCTTTTGGGCGCCGAAGAGCCCGAGATTGACGTGGGGGGCCCAAAGAGAGAACGATGACGGGTATGCACCCATCGAGATAACTCAGCTTCAAGAACGTGGGCTTTTCTTTTGCCGATTTACACTGTGCAATGGATGGGATCATATAATGCATAATTGTTTCATAATTATAAACATTGGGCCAATTGATTATATTCTACTCTAATTGGTAACATGAAATGATCATGCATGCCGGCGTCCTTGGCATGTTGGTAAGGTCTTTCGGCCCCGACTACCCAGGTCGAGGGTTCGAGGCCCGCTGCCAATGAATTGAGAGGCGTTTGGTGGACGACCTGTAAGTCCTCTGTAAGCTCTCTAAGAGCCCGAAAGCTTGCCCTGGCTCGTGGTGCTCTGTGCACGATGACTTATTTACAAGGTTGCCATTATTCCTCTTTTACACTCGTCTGCACGTGACGACGACATACTATGGTTTGGGAGAGAGTGGGCTGGGGAGGTCAGAGGAGGGGCCGGGATAGGGCGGGTCTGGGGAGCGGCGGGTCTGAAAGGCTTGCCCTGGCTCGTGGTGCTCTGTGCACGATGACTTATTTACAAGGTTGCTTGCCCTGGCTCGTGGTGCTCTGTGCACGATGACTTATTTACAAGGTTGCCATTATTCCTCTTTTACACCCGTCTGCACGTGACGACGACATACTATGGTTTGGGAGAGAGTGGGCTGGGGAGGTCAGAGGAGGGGCCGGGATAGGGCGGGTCTGGGGAGCGGCGGGTCTGAGGAGGTCGGAGGAGGGGGCGGCCGTCGTTCGGCTCATTTACCCATTGCACACACCCAGATCATTTTTAGAAATTTGACATGTTTGTGCACGGTGAGTAATTCCAATGGCAAACCCCTAAACAAACGGCAAACTTGAAAACTAGCAATCATGCTTGTTACGAGGTGGAACTCGCGTACAATGAATTTGTATTATGGGGAACCAAGAGCACGGTGGTTATATGGAAATGTGGGGTTAGGTAGGCTGTTTTACAAGTGATTAGTGGGATGAAGAGGTTGGATCCGTTGCCGATGGAGCTCACAGGATCGTATCTCGTCGGACGTAGCTGAGGAAGATCGGACGGCGGGGGGCTGACGCTGACTTTGGCCAAGGGGCGGGCTCTCCTGCAGCACGAACAACTCGTCAGAAGGGCGGGGTTGGGGTCCAACCCTTAGCCCCTCCGATGCCTAAGTCAGTAAAAGGGCTTAAATGGGGGGCTGGACACGCCGGCCGGACTAACTGAGTGTCCGCCTCGCGTGACGAGCTATAGGTGGGAGAACAAAGATATGGAGGACCTTTGCTCTCGTGTGTAAATGATAGAAGATGAGAGAGTTTTTCTAACCCCTTCTCCGTAAGAGGAGAGGAGGTATTTATACCTGACGGGTGATGACTAGGCGTGCTGAGCTGGCTCGGGTGTCAGTGGAGGCTTCGGACAAGGACATCGGGAACAGGAGTTTCTGACCTGCCTCTGTCAGGCGGCGCAACGGCCCAGGGGTGCTTTTGTCGGGATGTCAGGGCCGAAAGCACTAACCGTCGGTCAGGTCAGCCGCCCGGGGGTGCTTTGTCAGACGGTCGGGTGACGTGTGTGTCAGTCGTGTCCTTATCCTAGACTGTTTGTCGTTAGCGTCGAACTAAAGGTCTGGCTCACTTTCGGCGCTGCGGTTCGCGGGAATCGGATGGGCCGTTCCGGTCGGGGGTTGTCCGGCCCGGCCGCGCTCGTCAATAGGCTTGGCCTAGCTATCCGAGCGTCCCCTAACGCGCCCCCCCGGCAGGTCGGGCGGCTGCGGTTGTTCGCCTCGGCCGGCTACAGTTGTTCGCCTCGGCCGTTTCGGGGAGCGCTGTAAGGCGCGCCTATCTCCGTGATGCCCCGGGTTTTCGGGGCGGCTGCCCTAATTGTTAAATGGTGAGCTAGAGGGGTATGTTAGCGGATCCGGGCTGGAGTTGGGCTACTACGATCTTTAGGTCGTAACAATTGCCCCCGGCATTCGAGTGCGAAGCGGAAGCCCGGTTCGGCTCGGATGGCGTAACGTTACCGTGATACTACCTTTTACTTGGGATTCGGACCGGGATCTCGGCTCCGGGGGGTGACGCCGGCCCCGCGAGATGTGTCCCGCTATAGCGGGGTCATGAAGTCTCTCCCTGACTCCGAGCTAAGCGGGGCGTTATCCGAAAAAAAGAAAAAAAGGGAAAGTATTATGCACCAATCTTTATCGGAAATCTCGGCGATATTTACAAGACTTAGGAGAAGATGTGTGGGACGGAGTGTGGTCCACATTTGTTGGTCGTTTTGCCGGGAGGAGCAGATCCCTGCGTCAGGGCGGTCTTCCCGTATGTCGATTACTGAATTCCTACCGCCACTGTCCAAGGGTGAGCCGAGGAGCCGACCCACGGTCGCAGGAGGGGATCCTCTCCTTTTCCCGTTCTTTGCTTCCTCACGTTTTGCCTTGCTGTCGCCGTGCTGGGGGGTTGCGCGGCCTCGTCGGGGACTTCGCACACCGAGGGGGAACCCCCGGGTGGCTGAGGACGAGGTGGCGGTGGTGGCGCCGCTGGGCGAGCCGTTGAGGGGTTTTCCCCTCCCCGGCACCCTGTGGGGATCGCCGAAGGTGGCGGCGTTAATTAGGGTGTTGCGGCCCGCGGCCGGCTATCTGGGCCCTCCTTTTGATACAGTAACAAGCAGGAGGAAAGCTGGTGGGCGGTGCCTCCCATGTGTAAGGGGAATATCCAGTTGGAGGTGGTGGGGCATTTGGGGCCGTTTTGTGCCCGGAGTGAGGGTATGGGAGTCCCTTGCATTACTCTTTTTCCCCCCTTCCCCTGGCCTATGGAGGGGTGGTATTTATAGCGAGGTTCTGCGAAAGGGTTTCTCTTGAGTAATGCGGGGGGTTAGCGTTTCTAAGGGGCTCCGCGGAGTCACGTGCTTTGGGAATCGCTTTTCCCCGGAGGTATCCGGCACTCTGGCCTCTCGGGGATCGTGTTACTGCTGACGGCGCGTCGACCGAGCGGCCTTTCGTTATGTTGAGTCGCATCGCGGCCCTGTTCTGACGAGACAGGGCACTGCCTTTTCAGGACTGGGCGCCTACTTCGCGGCCTCTGCCTCGGGACCCGGGTCATGTTGTTTTGGCATCTTGTGGAGGTTACGCAATTACCTATCATGCCCCCAACATTCCCGTGTCCGAGATCGCGAGGTCTGGGGGAAGGGGATGTTGTTGGCTTGTGTTGCTTTTAGGCGGGGTGGGGGGTCGGCGGAGTGGCTAGGGGCGATTCCCGCTATCCTATCGTTATTCAATCTCGGGTCGACCCTGTTACGCGGGGCGGGTACCAGTGCCTCTCTTTCCCCCTGGAGGGAAAGGTGTCGGGGACTTTTGGTGAGCGGGGGTCGCGCTACAGGCGTAGATTTTCCGGAGGTCCTATGCCAGTTAGGAGGGGTAGTGCGGTGCTAACCCAGAGCTTGGCGGGGGATAGCTATTCGCTATGGTGTTCTCCGAAAAATCTGAGCGTATAAAAAGAGCATTTTTATTTAGGTTTGTATAGGCTGATCTATAGCTTGTACAGGAGTTCTTAGTTTATCGCCCGTTGCGGGGTCCGATCCGGCTGGGGGGGAGCCATAGAGCTGTCTTCGCCCGCGGTTTAATGACCTCCGGATCGGGATGTCGCTGTGGGATGGGTGGGCCCTTCGTAACTTGAATTGAGCTCGGCGTGGAGGAGAATGGCTGCCTTCTGTGCTGAAGTGTTGCAAGGTCTCTTTGGTGATCGTGCCACCTTCCCTCCGTTGCTTCGTCATCTCTTTCCGCGGAAAGGGGTTTCCTCGGTCCGGAAGAGGCGCCGAGGGGGGGAAGCCGCCTTGCTGCGGCTTGCTCCTTGGGGAGGTTCCTGAGCATAGGGCCGTCCCCCCGCCGCCCCGTGTCTTGCCGCTTCGGTTTGAGAGTGGCGTTCAGCGCGCGGCGGTGTATGTGCGGGCCAACACGCCATGACTCGCCATTTGGGGTCGTCGGGGGTGCAGCCTTTCCGAGGACCTCGCCCGTGGGTCGACGGTGCGGAGGTGCTGGCCGGCCAGTGCTGGGGGCTCTCGCCTGCCCAACCGGCTTTGAATGGATGCCATTCTTTCTCCGATCCGTCGTCGTTCGGGGAGGACGGAGGCGTGAAAGGTGGATTTCCCTTGTGTAAGGGGAATACCATGTTTGCGATCCGTTTGTAAGGGGAATACCCTGTTCGCCGTCTTGCCGGGGCGTGCGCCTTGGGGAGGTTCTTGAGCATAAGGCCGTCCCCTGCCGCCCCATGTCCCGCGGCTTCGGTTTGAGGGTGGGGTTCGGCGCCCGGTTGTGCATGGGCGGGCTGACACGCCGTGACTTGCCTTTTGGGCTTGTCAGTGATGCAGCCTTTCCGAGGTCCTCGCCCGGTGGTCGACTGCAGAGAGGCGCTGGCCGGCAGGCGCTGAGGGCTCTTGCATGGCCGGCCGGCTTTAAACGGATGCCATTCTTTCTCCGAGCCGTCGTTGTTTAGGGCGGGCAGGGGCGTGAAAAGTGGATTTCCCTGGTGTAAGGGAAATATACTCTTGGCGATCCGTGAGTAAGGGGAATACCCTGTTTGTGGAGGTTTTGATGCAGGATCCGCCGCCTGGGGCGGCGGGAGCCATTGATGGCCGGTGACCTCTCTTTTGTTAGGGCGGGGCATCTCGGTCCTTTTCCCGGTGGGTGGGGGAATAAGGTGGCAGAGTTTCATGTCTCGGTTTTTTTTGTTCCTTTCAGACGGGAGAGTGGCCTCTTTATAGGGAGATCTCATTGACGGTTTCTTCCCTATTTATTGCGCTGAGTTGGCGCTATTAATGGGTTTCTTGAATTCGTGCCCATGGGAAACCGCCTTTGCCAGGTGGCTCTTGCGGGTCTTCTTTTGAAGCGTGTTATTAATTGTGGCGTGTTTCTCGAGCGTCCTTTCGTTTTGTCGAGTCCCATCGGGGCCGCCTACTCGGGAACTGGCGTCATTTCGTCCCGGTTTGTGTGCCCGTCTTCTTTTGACTTTTCGAGGGCCATGGGTGCGTGGCCCTCTCCGGTTTGGGTGGCTAGGGTTGGCCCTGCCCCAGAGGTCTGGAGGGGGGGAGCGGGCGCGTAGCCCGGCCCGTGCCCTTCCCTTCTCTGGTTTGGGTGGCTAGGGTTGGCCTTGCCCCAGAGGTCTGGAGGGGGGAGCGGGCGCGTAGCCCGGCCCGTGCCCTTCTCTGGTTTGGGTGGCTAGGGTTGGCCCTGCCCCAGAGGTCTGGAGGGGGGGAGCGGGCGCGTAGCCCGGCCAGTGCCCTTCTCTGGTTTGGGTGGCTAGGGTAGGCCCTGCCCCAGAGGTCTGGAGGGGGGGAGCGGGCGCGTAGCCCGGCCCGTGCCCTTCTCTGGTTTGGGTGGCTAGGGTTGGCCCTGCCCCAGAGGTCTGGAGGGGGGGAGCGGGTGCGTAGCCCGGCCCGTGCCCTGCTCTGGTTTGGGTGGCTAGGGTTGGCCCTGCCCCAGAGGTCTTGAGGGGGGGGGGGGGGGAGCGGGTGCGGAGCCCGGCCCGTGCCCTTCTCTGGTTTGGGTGGCTAGGGTTGGCCCTGCCCCAGAGGTCTGGAGGGGGGGAGCGGGTGCGGAGCCCGGCCCGTGCCCTTCTCTGGTTTGGGTGGCTAGGGTTGGCCCTGCCCCAGAGGTCTGGAGGGGGGGAGCGGGCGCGTAGCCCGGCCCGTGCCCACCTCTGGTTTGGGTGGCTAGGGTTGGCCCTGCCCCAGAGGTTTTGAGGGGGGAGCGGGTGCGGAGCCCGGCCCGTGCCCTGCTCTGGTTTGGGTGGCTAGGGTTGGCCCTGCCCCAGAGGTCTTGAGGGGGGGAGCGGGTGCGGAGCCCGGCCCGTGCCCTGCTCTGGTTTGGGTGGCTAGGGTTGGCCCTGCCCCAGAGGTCTGGAGGGGGGGAGCGGGCGCGTAGCCCGGCCCGTGCCCTTCTCTGGTTTGGGTGGCTAGGGTTGGCCCTGCCCCAGAGGTCTTGAGGGGGGGAGCGGGCGCGTAGCCCGGCCCGTGCCCTTCTCTGGTTTGGGTAGCTAGGGTTGGCCCTGCCCCAGAGGTCTGGAGGGGGGGGAGCGGGTGCGGAGCCCGGTCCGTGCCCTTCTCTGGTTTGGGTGGCTAGGGTTGGCCCTGCCCCAGAGGTCTGGAGGGGGGGCGGGCGCGTAGCCCGGCCTGTGCCCACCTCTGGTTTGGGTGGCTAGGGTTGGCCCTGCCCCAGAGGTCTTGAGGGGGGGAGCGGGTGCGGAGCCCGGCCCGTGCCCTGCTCTGGTTTGGGTGGCTAGGGTTGGCCCTGCCCCAGAGGTCTGGAGGGGGGGAGCGGGTGCGGAGCCCGGCCCGTGCCCTGCTCTGGTTTGGGTGGCTAGGGTTGGCCCTGCCCCAGAGGTCTGGAGGGGGGGAGCGGGTGCGGAGCCCGGCCCGTGCCCTTCTCTGGTTTGGGTGGCTAGGGTTG
The DNA here is from genome assembly GCA_030789695.1 of Scilla litardierei. Taxonomy (NCBI): domain Eukaryota; kingdom Viridiplantae; phylum Streptophyta; class Magnoliopsida; order Asparagales; family Asparagaceae; genus Scilla; species Scilla litardierei. The sequence goes on along the minus strand of CM061137.1, from coordinate 6,514,786 downwards.
GCCCTGCCCCAGAGGTCTGGAGGGGGGGAGCGGGTGCGGAGCCCGGCCCGTGCCCTGCTCTGGTTTGGGTGGCTAGGGTTGGCCCTGCCCCAGAGGTCTGGAGGGGGGGAGCGGGTGCGGAGCCCGGCCCGTGCCCTTCTCTGGTTTGGGTGGCTAGGGTTGGCCCTGCCCCAGAGATCTGGAGGGGGGGAGCGGGTGCGGAGCCCGGCCCGTGCCCTTCTCTGGTTTGGGTGGCTAGGGTTGGCCTGCCCCAGAGGTCTGGAGGGGGGGAGCGGGCGCGTAGCCCGGCCCGTGCCCACCTCTGGTTTGGGTGGCTAGGGTTGGCCCTGCCCCAGAGGTCTTGAGGGGGGGAGCGGGTACGGAGCCCGGCCCGTGCCCTGCTCTGGTTTGGGTGGCTAGGGTTGGCCCTGCCCCAGAGGTCTTGAGGGGGGGAGCGGGTGCGGAGCCCGGCCCGTGCCCTGCTCTGGTTTGGGTGGCTAGGGTTGGCCCTGCCCCAGAGGTCTGGAGGGGGGAGCGGGTGCGGAGCCCGGCCCGTGCCCTTCTCTGGTTTGGGTGGCTAGGGTTGGCCCTGCCCCAGAGGTCTGGAGGGGGGGAGCGGGTGCGGAGCCCGGCCCGTGCCCTGCTCTGGTTTGGGTGGCTAGGGTTGGCCCTGCCCCAGAGGTCTGGAGGGGGGGAGCGGGCGCGTAGCCCGGCCCGTGCCCACCTCTGGTTTGGGTGGCTAGGGTTGGCCCTGCCCCAGAGGTCTTGAGGGGGGGAGCGGGTGCGGAGCCCGACCCGTGCCCTGCTCTGGTTTGGGTGGCTAGGGTTGGCCCTGCCCCAGAGGTCTTGAGGGGGGGAGCGGGTGCGGAGCCCGGCCCGTGCCCTGCTCTGGTTTGGGTGGCTAGGGTTGGCCCTGCCCCAGAGGTCTGGAGGGGGGGAGCGGGTGCGGAGCCCGGCCCGTGCCCTGCTCTGGTTTGGGTGGCTAGGGTTGGCCCTGCCCCAGAGGTCTGGAGGGGGGGAGCGGGTGCGGAGCCCGGCCCGTGCCCTTCTCTGGTTTGGGTGGCTAGGGTTGGCCCTGCCCCAGAGGTCTGGAGGGGGGGAGCGGGTGCGGAGCCCGGCCCGTGCCCTTCTCTGGTTTGGGTGGCTAGGGTTGGCCCTGCCCCAGAGGTATGGAGGGGGGGAGCGGGTGCGTAGCCCGGCCCGTGCCCACCTCTGGTTTGGGTGGCTAGGGTTGGCCCTGCCCCAGAGGTCTTGAGGGGGGGAGCGGGTGCGGAGCCCGGCCCGTGCCCTGCTCTGGTTTGGGTGGCTAGGGTTGGCCCTGCCCCAGAGGTCTGGAGGGGGGGAGCGGGTGCGGAGCCCGGCCCGTGCCCTTCTCTGGTTTGGGTGGATAGGGTTGGCCCTGCCCCAGAGGTCTGGAGGGGGGGAGCGGGTGCGGAGCCCGGCCCGTGCCCTTCTCTGGTTTGGGTGGTTAGGGTTGGCCCTGCCCTAGAGGTCTGGAGGGGGGGAGCGGGCGCGTAGCCCGGCCCGTGCCCACCTCTGGTTTGGGTGGCTAGGGTTGGCCCTGCCCCAGAGGTCTTGAGGGGGGGAGCGGGTGCGGAGCCCGGCCCGTGCCCTGCTCTGGTTTGGGTGGCTAGGGTTGGCCCTGCCCCAGAGGGTCTTGAGGGGTGGAGCGGGTGCGGAGCCCGGCCCGTGCCCTGCTCTGGTTTGGGTGGCTAGGGTTGGCCCTGCCCCAGAGGTTCGGAGTTTTATCGAAACTGCAAAACTTGTGCAGGAATAACCATATTGGGAAGAACGGATGGGTATGTACACTGCGTATAAGAAAAGGAAAACTCACAACTATTGGTAGAATTTTAGCAGATGTTTTGCGTTCCAAGGGTGGACCAGTTCGCTCCCTTCGGGGGTAGCCAGGATGTACGTGGCCGGCCCAACAATGTCGATGACCGTGTAGGGTCCTTCCCACTTAGCGGCTAGCTTTCCCCGCTTTGCAGTCTCGGGGCGGAAGGTGGCATCTCGGAGGACCAAATCGCCGATCCGAAAGGTCCGCGGTTTCACCCGGGAGTCGTAGTGCCGTGCCATCCTCTGGCTGTGCTTGACGAGGCTAGTCAAGGCCCGGTCTCGCACCTTGTCTATCAACTCCAAACTGAGACCGAGCCCTTCTCCGTTGGCTTCTTCGTCGAAGAGCTTTAGCCGGAGTGTCTCCTCGCCGATTTCCACGGGAACGACCGCCTCCGACCCGTATGCTAGCACGAAGGGGCTTTCCCCAGTCGAGGCCTTGTGGGTGGTACGATAAGACCACAGGATCCCCGGCAGCTCGTCGACCCAGGCCCTCAGAGCGGCGTCCACCTTCTTCTTCATCGGGTTCAGGATACATTTGTTCGCGGCCTCCGCCATTCCGTTGCACTGCGGGTGGGCGACTGACGCGAATTGGAGTTTGATTCCCCAGCCTGAGCAAAAGTCGCGGAAGCCCTCGCAATCGAACTGCTTTCCGTTGTCCGTGACGATTGAGCGGGGAATCCCGAAACGGCATATGATGGATTGCCAGATGAAGCCCTTCATGTCCGTCCACGCGATTCGCGCCAGCGGCTCTGCTTCGATCCATTTAGTGAAGTAATCCACGGCGACGACTAGGTATTTCCTTGCCCCGGTGGCTTTTGGGAATGGCCCCAGGATGTCGAGCCCCCACTTGGCGAAGGGGATCGGGCTCAAGATGGGCATTAGGTTGGCCGGGGGTGCAGTCGTCCGCCGACAGAACTTCTGGCATGCCTCGCACTTCTTGACGTATTGTATCGCATCCTGGATCATCGTCGGCCAGTAGTATCCTTGGCGCATTACTTTGTGGGCGATGGTGCGCCCGCCATGGTGGTTTCCGCAAAAGCCCTCATGCACCTCACGGATGACTTGCTCCGCTTGCTCCGGGCCCAAACACTTTAGGTAGGGCAGGGCGTCGAAATTGGCTCGGCGACGGCGGTATAGCACTCCGTCGAGAAGTACGAATGAAAGGGCCCGCCTTTCCACCTGTTTTGCCAGCATCCGTTCCTCGGGTAGCTCGCCCGTCTCTAGGTACTTTATTATGGGGGTCATCCACGACGTCCTCGTGCCCGCGCACATCAGTTCTCCCTCGTCGATGGTTGGTGTCGCCAGGCTTTCCACGTAGATTGCCTTCCCGATCTCGGCCGCCGAGGAGGAGGCCAGCTTAGACAGGGCATCCGCGTGGAGGTTGCTGGAGCGGGGTAGGTGTTGGACGTCCGCTTTCTTGAACTTTCGGAGTTCGATCTGGATGCGATTTAGGTATCGCTTCATTGTTTCCTCTCGGGCTTCGAAGCCCCCCAGGATTTGTTGGATGACGAGGCGGGAGTCACTCAGGAGCAACACGTTCGTCGCCCCCACCGCCCTTGCGAGCTTCAACCCGTTCACCGCGGCTTCATATTCCGCGACATTGTTGGTGGCCGGGAAGCTGAAGCGCAGGGCGTACTCCAGCGAGCATCCATCCGGCGTTTGAATGACTATTCCTGCTCCTGTCCCAGAGCCTGTTGCGGAGCCGTCGACGTGGATGGTCCATAATTCGCCCGCTGTCGTCGGGGAGGGTGCTGAGGGTTCACCCACCTCGACCCTCCGCGAGGATGTGGGCACCGATGGGAGCTCCGCCCGGTCTCCCGACGGGATCTCCGCTGTGCATTCCACCACGAAGTCGGCCAGCGCTTGGGCCTTGATTGCCGTACGGGTTTTGTACGTTATGTCGAACTCGCTGAGCTCGACACTCCAATTGAGCATCCTCCCCGACCGCTCCAGCCTTTTCAGGTTCTTTTCGAGGGGCATGTCGGTGTGGACGATTACGGGGTGGGCCTGGAAGTAGGGTCGGAGCTTCCGGGCCGTGGTGACTAGGCAGTAGGCGGCTTTCTCGATAGGGCTGTAACGAGTCTCCGCCTCCCGGAGGATCCGATTGGCATAGTAAACGGGGCGTTGCACTCCTCCTTCCTCCTTGATCAGGACGGAGCTAACGGCCCCCTCGGTGGTCGCCAGGTACAATCCCAAGGGTTCGCCCTCCTCCGGCCGCGCGAGGAGCGGTGGGCTCTGTAGGTATGCTCTCAGCTCCGCGAACGCCCGGGCGCAGTCGTCATCCCACGGGATCACCTTCCTTTGATCTTTAGCTTCGCCCAAGGCTGTGCGCAAGACCCTAAAGAAAGGGAGCGATTTCTCTGCCGATCTCGACAGGAATCGCCCCAAAGCTGCGATCCGGCCGTTCAGTCGCTGCAAGTCCCGAATCGTCCGGGGCTCCGTCATGCCGATGAGGGCCGCCACCTTGTCGGGGTTCACCTCGATTCCCCGCTTCGTTATCATGAAGCCCAGGAATTTTCCCGATTGCACGCCAAAGATACACTTCGCGGGGTTTAGCCTCAGGTTGTACTGGCGGACCCTCTAGAAGGTTTCCTGCAGGTTTGTGAGGTGGTCGGGAGCCCTTCCGCTCTTCACCAGCATGTCGTCAATGTAGACCTCCAGGTTTCGCCCTACCTGAGGGCCGAATATTCGGTCAACCATTCGTTGATAGGTCGCCCCGGCGTTCTTCAGTCCGAAGGGCATCTTGGTGTAACAGAAGGTGCCTTTATCAGTGACAAACGAGGTCTTCTCCTCATCTTCCACCGCCATCGGTATCTGGTTGTATCCCGAGAAGGCGTCCATGAAGCTCAACAACTCATAGCCGGACGCCTGGTCCACCAAGTGGTCGATTCTGGGTAGAGGGAAGCTGTCCTTCGGGCACACCTTGTTGAGGTCGGTGAAGTCAACGCACATGCGCCACTTCCCGCTTGGCTTCTTCACCAGAACGACGTTGGCGAGCCAGTCGGGGTAGTCCACCGGCCGAACAAATTTGGCCTCGAGGAGTCGCTCTACTTCTTCCTTGGCCGCCTTCTTCTTTTCGCCCCCTGCACTTCTCTTCTTCTGTCGGACAGGTCGGGCTTCCGGGTCCGCATTCAACCTGTGGGAGATTACTCTCGGGTCCACCCCGGGCATGTCTGCGGGTGACCACGCGAATATGTCCGCGTTTTCTCGGAGCAAGGCCACGAGGGCCGTCTTCAATGCGGACGGGAGTTTTGTCCCGATGGAGACGGTTCTTCCCTCGCCCGAGGCCACATGGACCTCTTCTACTTCTTCGGCCGGGGTCGGCTGCTGGTCGCAAAAATCCTCCCTCTCGTCTGGGACGAGTGCCGTCAGGGCCCGCCTCGGGCTCCTACACAGGGACGGCGCATGGTTGTGGTCTCCGCGCGTCTCCCGTCCTCCCCGGACCTGTCCCACCCCCCGCGGGGTCCGGAACTTCATCGTCTGATGTCGCAGGCTGGGGAGCGCCTCGACGGCCGCCATATATGGACGCCCTATGATTCCGTTGTACGCCGAGGCGACGTCGACGATGACAAAACGCGCTTCTCTGGTGACGACCATCGGCTCCTCCCCCAGGGTCATGGGCAGGGTGATCATTCCCTCGGTGGGAATCGCGTGGCCGGTGAAGCCAGCGACAGGGCCCACACAGGGCTCTAAGTCTGCACGCCCCCACCCCATCCTCTCGACCGTTGCCAGGAACAGGATGTCACAGGAGCTACCAGTGTCAATCAGGAGTCGGCCGACGTCGATCGCCCCAATCCGAGATTCGATGACGAGGGCGCCATGGCTCTGGCTCCGTGCCTCTGGCCAGTCCTCCTCGGTAAAGGTGATGGGGGGCCGGTGTATCTTTCGTCGCTTCGACCGGAGGCCGGCGCCCGCCATCATCACCTGTCGGTCCTCGGCTTCCAGGGTTGCGGGCGCTCGTCCCGCCGAGGTTGGGCCTCCAGTTATCATCTCAATTCGCATGACCGCCCTCGGGGCGGGGCTCCTCCCTATCGCGGTTCGCCGGCGGTCCCCGTCCCCCCTCCTCCGGGGGGTCCCTCTCTCCTGTCGTCACCCGCCTTCCCGCGACAAAGTTCCCCAGGTGACCCGCCTGGATCAGTCGTTCGATCTCTCTTTTAACCCGCCTGGATCAGTCGTTCGATCTCTCTTTTAAGGGAGTAACAATGGTCGGTGTCGTGACCGTGGTCCCGGTGATAGCGGCAGTATCTCCGGGGGTCCCTCCTCGCCGGGTCCGTCCTCATCTCCCGGGGAGGCTCCGGCAGTAACCCGGCCCTTGTCGCCGCGGCCAGCACCTCCATCATGGGGGCATTGAGTCGCGTGTACTGCGCCGGTGGGGGGTCTTCTTGTCTTGGGATGACTCCGGGGGGCCTCCGCGCCGGGGCAAACTCGCGCGCCGGGCCAAGCCGATCTCGCGGGCGAGGCTCGGGCGGCCCCCGCCGCGGTAGGGCCATCTGATCGCGGCCTCGGCCCCTCTCTTCCTGCCTCGGCCGAGGGTGCGGCCGGGGTCCGTCCTGGGATGGTTTCGCCGGGGGGTATACAACCTTTGCACCAAGGGTCTCTTCGGCCAATGCGTGCCTTTCCGCCATTGCAACCAGCGCTTCGTAGTCGGTCGGCGGGTCCCGGAGCAGGGATTTGTGGAGGCTCCGAGTCCGCAACCCCGCCTTGAAGGCCAGCATTAGCACCTCATCGCCGCATGTCACCACCGCCCGCCTTTCTTCCTGAAAGCGGCGGAGGTATCTTCCCGTTCTCTCCCCTTCTCCTTGGACTATCGTGCAGAGATAGTCCAAAGGCTTCTTCTTCGTCCGCCCGGCCCGGAACTCTTGGCAGAACTTGTGTGACAGCTCGCCAAAGCTCCCGACGGATCTCGCGGGCAAGCCGAAGTACCAGTCCAGCGCGGTGTCCCTCAGGCTTTGGGAGAAATGTCGGCATAGGAACGCCTCGTCCACATCCTGCGCCTCCATCGCCCCCCGGTATTGCTGCACGTGCGTGAGGGGGTCGCCTCTCCCGTTGTATGTGGCCAGGAGAGGGGGCTTGAACCTTTTGGGCCTTGGGGCGGACGTGATCCACCGTGCGAGCGGCGTAGCCTCCTCCGGATAGGTAGGGCGATCCGGGGCATCCCCTCTCCGCCATTCGGGGGTCAGGCTTCGGTCGCGTCGCGGCCGTCGACGGTCCTCCGCCCCCGGGAGTAGTCCGATGGTCGTCTGGCGGGGCTCCTTCCTCGGGCCGAGGACTCGACGGGTTGTGGGCTACGGCTCTCCCAGCGCCAGCGCCTCCCGGCCAGCTCTCCTCGGGCCTCCATCCGTTCCTGATTCTCTCGGAGGAGCCTCTCGCGCTCGGCGGCGAGGAAGCGTAGTTGCCGACAAACGGCTTCCTCGTGCAGGGTATCGGAGGGGTGGTGCTGGTGACGCGGGTCGCCTCCTCCAGGTGGGGATCTGTTCAGCAACGGGTCCCGCCCGTTCCCGGGCCGCAGTCCCATCGTCGTTTCTTCAATGACTTCTTGGTTGCTTCTGTTTTCCTTCCTCAGCCTTTCGCGCTCTGCGACGATGAAGCGGAGTCGGCGGCGGGCGGTCTCTCCTTCCTGGTAGGCCCTCCGGGCGGTCTCGGCCGCCTCGTCCAAACGCCTTTGCGCGGCGGCCGCCTCCCCCAGGCGCCTCCACCGCTGCGCAACTTCCATCTCCTCTTCCAGGAGCCTTTGCTGGGCCGCAATCTCCTCAGCGAGCCCCCCATTCTCCCCCTCCTCCTCGAATTGAGGGTGGAGGTTCCGCCTCACGTTCAGGGGCTCCGAGGGGCCGGGCGGAGGCTCCGTTCCAGCCGTCTGATAGCCTTTCCTGGCCAGGGGACGGCCTCGAAGCTCTTCAGGACGACGGGGGCCGAAGTATGTTCAGTCTCGGTGCCCATCCCCAGAAGGGGGTCGGACGCCGGGGTGATTTGTAGAGAGAGCGGTTCCTGACCCACGGGATCTTTACCGTGGTCAGGGTTCCGCGAGATCGGCATGAAGTCTAACTTGGGTGTGACCCTTCGTTCCCACAGACGGCGCCAATTGTTACGAGGTGGAACTCGCGTACAATGAATTTGTATTATGGGGAACCAAGGGCACAGTGGTTATATGGAAATGTGGGGTTAGGTAGGCTGTTTTACAAGTGATTAGTGGGATGAAGAGGTTGGATCCGTTGCCGATGGAGCTCACAGGATCGTATCTCGTCGGACGTAGCTGAGGAAGATCGGACGGCGGGGGGCTGACGCTGACTTTGGCCAAGGGGCGGGCTCTCCTGCAGCACGAACAACTCGTCAGAAGGGCGGGGTTGGGGTCCAACCCTTAGCCCCTCCGATGCCTAAGTCAGTAAAAAGGCTTAAATGGGGGGCTGGACACGCCGGCCGGACTAACTGAGTGTCCGCCTCGTGTGACGAGCTATAGGTGGGAGAACAAAGATATGGATGACCTTTGCTCTCGTGTGTAAATGATAGAAGATGAGAGAGTTTTTCTAACCCCTTCTCCGTAAGAGGAGAGGAGGTATTTATACCTGACGGGTGATGACTAGGCGTGCTGAGCTGGCTCGGGTGTCAGTGGAGGCTTCGGACAAGGACATCGGGAACATGAGTTTCTGACCTGCCTCTGTCAGGCGGCGCAACGGCCCAGGGGTGCTTTTGTCGGGATGTCAGGGCCGAAAGCACTAACCGCCGGTCAGGTCAGCCGCCTGGGGGTGCTTTGTCAGACGGTCGGGTGACGTGTGTGTCAGTCGTGTCCTTATCCTAGGCTGTTTGTCGTTAGCGTCAAACTAAAGGTCTGGCTCACTTTCGGCGCCGCGGTTCGCGGGAATCGGATGGGCCGTTCCGGTCGGGGGTTGTCCGGCCCGGCCGCGCTCGTCAATAGGCTTGGCCTAGCTATCCGAGCGTCCCCTAACGCGCCCCCCCGGCGGGTCGGGCGGCTGCGGTTGTTCGCCTCGGCCGGCTACAATTGTTCGCCTCGGCCGTTTCGGGGAGCGCTGTAAGGCGCGCCTATCTCCGTGATGCCCCGGGTTTTCGGGGCGGCTGCCCTAATTGTTAAATGGTGAGCTAGAGGGGTATGTTAGCGGATCCGGGCTGGAGTTGGGCTACTACGATCTTTAGGTCGTAACAATGCTCAAAGTAAAACGATAGATGCGCGTAGCAATTCCCTTTTCAAAAAAGCACGCTGTAAGAGTGAACTAACCAATTTGGTATGTTCGCATAGCAAGTTCTAAAAGATAATGGCGAACTCGTAAATAAATGTAATACCTTTAGCAAAATGTGGAATGTGACTACCAGCACTCAGTCGGTGAAACCGATCGCTTTTGTCGCCGGAAATTGTTAATGGGACAGACCTAAATCCTAATTGTTAAGTTTATAGATCTCCTAATTTTTGCTGTTGTACACAGACCGAAATTATAGGGTTGGGGATTTGGGAAAATTTTAGGGTTGGGGATTTGGATCTCGAATTGATTCGAGATGGGAGAAAGGAAGGTTTTGAACAAGTACTACCCGCCGGATTTCGATCCGGCGAAGATCCCGAGGAGGCGGCAGCCGAAGAACCAGCAGATCAAGGTGCGGATGATGCTTCCGATGAGCATCAGATGCCAAACTTGCGGGACTTACATCTACAAAGGGACCAAGTTCAATTCTCGAAAAGAGGATGTCATCGGCGAGGTACAGTTGATTTATTATTTTGGCCTTATATTTCTCTATATCTCTTGAATTATGCTGAAAGAAGTGTTTGAAAGTCTACTTTATGAGAAATCCGATAATATACAATTCAGTATGTATTAATTTACAGTATATGATTGAGATAGGATAAAAATTTTTCTGACCGGTCTAGAAGATTGTAGTTTGAAATTTCCACACAAACATGTAACTCAAATAAAGCTCAAAGAAGCTTTGAAAACTTTACTTCCATATGGATCCAATGATCTATACTTCAATTGGCATTAATTTACACTAGATGATCGAAATATGGTAAACCACCCATAAAGATTGCAGTCTCGAATTTCCTCACAAGCTACAATATTTTGGATTTATCTCTCACAACTCAGATTAAGCTGACAAAGAAGCATAGAAAACTCTACTAATTAGCTTCCATAAATAATTGAGAACCCCTATTTGATTTGGATTCTTAAAAATTTTACTTGATCGGAAGAGATTAAATAACTATGAATTTTTAATTTGTTCAAATATCCATCAAATATGAGTTTAATTGGAACTAAGAGAACTGGGTTAGGAACAAGAAATTACGAATTCTAACTTGATTATGAAAGCTATTCCATTAGAGGTCAAATATAATTTAGAATATTTTTTTTTGAATTATTTTAAACACAGAAAGGAATTAATTATGAATGGTTAGTTAAGTAGGAAGTGAGTCTAGTTAATTTTCTTAAAATTGTTCTGTTCATATGATTAGGATTTATTATTTTTGTATAAAACTTCTTATTTAATTATGCTTAATAAATTAATTAAGAATTTTGTTTAAAATTGGATCATCACCATCATCTTTAGGCCAATACATTATTGGTAGAGCGTGTTATGAATTATGAAGGATTTAAATCCAAAACTAGGATTGATGTTTGATGTAAAAAATAAGCTATGTCCAAAAATATGTTAGTCTTGTTGTTTTTCTTATGATGATTGTTATATCACCGTTGTTTCTTAAAACTACTACATGTGCGATGCCGATGCCTGAGACTAGTGTGTTCGTGTGTAGAAGAATGATAAATTGGGATGGTGGGCTAGCATTGATATTGTTACCTAGCCTAATCTATCTACCAAATTAAAAATCAAAACTGTCCATCTTCATCGTTCCATCAAAACATCGCTTTATAGAAAAATTTGGTTTGTTTGGCGTTTTAGAGAAGCATAAAGTGTTCTAAAAATAGACGGCCTTCAGTTTGGCTGCAATTGTGCCAACATTGGAATGGGTTGATTCATATGTTTTAGTGTTTCAAATAATCCACTATTTTAGGATATAGATATAATGTTATGTTCATCAAGATAACCAAAACAAATCATTTATTCATGCAACCAATTTGGCCCAAGTCATGCTAAGGATTTTAACTAACCATTTCACAATGTCATTACTTTCTGTTTACATACACACTTATATATATGCATAGATACATACCTACGCAAACGTATGTGTGTATCCCTATTATGACACAAGGGCCATCCCTCTGCTAGGGTTCCATAAGCATTAGTGTTGCGTGGTAGTCATCAATCTACATATGTAAACTTCTGAAATCACCTAGCAAGTGATTGTGGAAACCATATTTTGAGTTTTTGATTCGTGAATTAGTTCATATTGTTAGGCTATACAATAACATGGGTAATTTTTTCATGAAGCAGTACTTGTCTCAGACACATCGTACATGTATCGGACCTGCCGCCACTTTTAGGACACTTTTTAAAGACACTTTCCAAGTACTTTTGGTACACTTGTTGTACATTATTGGTTGACTTTTGTTCACATTATATGATTTTATATATCTGTAAAGTTTATTTGGCTCCATCTTTGTATCAATGACTATGCTTTGTAGAAAAGTTTATCTATATATGTTTATATAAAACTATGATGAGTTTAAATGTGTTTTGATCTGGAAAATGATCTATGGCAAGCTATTCTGCTTAAAATTTAAGAGGAAAGGATATTACTTTTGCAAATACATATACATATGTTATTGGTTGTAATCATTATATGTTACTGTGAGTAGAAATAGGTGCATGGGCTTTTGGTTGCATGCACATGGCTATGCATGAACACATTCATATTTTTTCTTATTTATAAATATTTGTATTTTTTGCCTTGCCCAGTGTCTTACTTTTTAATGACGTTTCAAACCGTTTGTCGGTGTCCATGTTGTACCCATGTTTTGCATCAAGATTTTTTGCTTCTTAGATTCTATCAATGTTGCAAATAACATAACACCAAGTGTTACCTTATAATAGCGCATAATATTAAAACTTATAACGTAGTAAAATTTAAATTTTTTATTTTTTTATTTAAAAATATGAAATTATTTCTACTATGTTTAATGAAAATGATAATAGCATCAAAAAATGTAAAATATGTTTAATTTAAAATATGAAACATAATAATTATGGTAATGGTAAGTAATAGACAATATCAACCCTACATAGTAGATAGCAACACATATACATGAAAATCACCAAATATACAGAGTAGCAACACAAAACAAGGCATAAAAATCTAATAGACAACAAAAAGCAAACATTTCACAAGCAACTTAATGTCCTATACAAGTTACAAAACTAGAAAAGTTAACAATTGAAGTATCACAACTTCATAGAAGTCAAACAAAAGTTCACATCTAAGTTCAAGTTCAATTAGAAAGGGGATCGGGATCAGGATCCTTTAATGTTTTTTTCTTTTTTGGCTATAACTTTGTTACTCTATGCTATTCGTTAGCAAATCATAATGGATGTTACAACGAAAAATGTTAGAGTTGTGCTGATTTTGCATTACAGCTTTACATTATAATAGGGCTCATTACATTGTGTAACATTTAGCATTACATAACATGCTTTTTTAAACATTGGATTGTATATTTTATAATAAAAACCTTATGAAGTACGTGTATTGTGTGCTAGCTGGTAACAATAATTGAGATGCAACAATAATGATATACTCGAATTCGACATTGCAAGCACATGGAATTTAAAATCAGAAATATGATGTTGGAGTTAATGGTATCAGGTATATAAAGATAATAGAGTAGATAAAGGTCTCTCTCGGCTGCAATGTTGATAGGAAACTCTAGGGTTCGGAGTGATAAAAATATGATTTTTATAGAAGGTGGAATACACGATACAAGTTGGTTTCAATTCGAGAGGAACCCACTCTTTTAACTTTTGATTCGAGATAAAGGCCCAAATCTTTCAGGATCTAAACTAATTTACCTCTATTTTCACATCCCTTCCCCTAACCCTTTCACATATATATAATAGACTGATTTGTCCATAATTACAGAAATACATCTAAAGCCCAAAAATTACAAAATTGTCGCATGCATCCTCATTCTCATCATTACTCCACCTCCAAAGAACCACATCGTCCTCAAGGTGATGCATGAAATCCATGAGCGGGCTAAGGATGCTTGTTTGCTCCTGGGTCAAAGCACCGAACACCTCATTGGTCTCTGTAAGCTCAGCTTAGCTCGTATGTAGGTCATCTGTGCCCAAAACACTAACATCGAAGCTCGGGAGGCCTTCCAGCTGAAAAACATGGCTCATGGTCTTATTTAAAATTGTTGATGAGCCATGTGGGCCTGCCTAGGGCTAGCAAGCCCCAAGGCGGCCCTTCGCGGGCTCGCCAGGCTTGGGGCGGCCTGTCGTGGGCTTGCCGGTTCGGCATGGCCCGTGGTGGACTCGCCAAGCTCGGCACAACCCAATGGTCTTCGGCCCTCTTACGGGTCACTAAGGGTTCCGCTCACTCTGACTGGCCAAAGGCGACACATTTGGAATTAGATCCGTGCCAATGTCATTGGCGAAGTTTTGATCTGAAGTCGGATCGCTCTTGGGATGGAACTCCTCCAAAGAGATAATTTTTCCCTTGCTCTCGTCCAAAGACGCCAACTTTTCCCCCAGATATACGTCGTTGACTTCATTTTTCTTCGTATATGGCTTTGTGTGTTCCTTTAGATAAAGGAAAACCTTCGAAATTTCCAGTCGTGACTCCGCAAGGATTTGCTTCATCTCGTCTCCTTCAACGGCAATTTTCTGGCGCGTCTTTGCAAAGATTTGTTTCATTGTGGCTCCCAATCTCTCGACTTCAGCTTGCATGATTTCCTCGAAAGTTTCCACCTTTCTGGACGTTGTCATCAGGATCTTGATTTGGTACCAATGAAATGAAACTCTAAGGTTTGGAGGGGTAAAAATATGATTTTTTATATAAGAAAATGGAATACAAGATACAAGTTGGTTCCAATTTGAGAGAAACCCGTTTTCTTAACATTTGATTCGGGATAAAGACCTAAATATTTCAAGATTTAAACTAATATACTATTCTTGGGTCAAAGCTTGGAATACCTCCGTTGCTATCGTCGTTGCCCTCGAAAGGGCCGTTGTCTTTTCGTGGGCATTCTTTGGCCATGCTGAATCCTTACGAGTCTTCCTCGCTATCAAAGGTCCACCTAAACTCTCCATCATCTCATGCGAAGCCGGATGGGAGCCATATCAGTCGTCAAGCTCATCTGAAGGTCATCCGTCCCCAAAATATGGTTAAAGCTCGCAAGGCCTTCCAAATGAAAATCAGGGGTCATGGGGCCCTTTAAAATTGTCATCGGGCCATGGGAGCCCACCCAGGGCTCGCGGGCCCCAATGCGGCCCACTCAGGGCCCCATGGCTCGGGTTGCTCGCCTAGGGGCCTTCGGCCCAAGGGGCTGCTGTGCCATTGGCGACGAGAAAAGGGGCCACCGCCCCTTGCTGCTCCATCCATGCGTAGATCTTCATCGTCTGGATGTAGATTCGCAGCAAAGTTGATGTATTTTTTCCCTTTGGTGCAAAGAGGTTTGTCCCAGATCTGCGTCAGATTCGTCGTCGATGCCTAGATCTAAAGTCGGATCATCCTCTGAATGGATCTCCTTCTCGAAAGAGATGATTTTCCATTGTGCTTGTCCAAAGACGCCGCGTTTTTCCTCGGATATTTTTCGTTGACTTCATCTTTCCTCAGATCTAGATCCCGACGAGCTTGGCGAAAGATCTTCGAATTTCCCTTCGATACCGGGCGGCTCATCTCCTCAAAGTATTGTTTCATCATGGCTTTCCACTCCAATTTCGCTTGCCATCGTTCCTCCCATGCATTCATCCTTTTTTCCATCGTTGATTTCAAGGTTGGTGCTGTTATACCAATTTGATAGGAACTCTAGGGTTTGTAGGGGGTACAAATATGATTTTATAGAAGATAGTGGAATACAAGATACAAGTTGGCTTCAATTCGAGATGAAACTGCTCTCCTAAGCTTTGATTTGAGATAAAGGCCTAAATCTTCGAAGATCTAAACTAATCTACTCCAATTCTCCTCTCTACTCAATATTCTTCACTTAATTTTCACATCCGTGGCTGTTACGACCTAAAGATCGTGATAGTCCGACCTTCCATCCCAGACCGCCTAAATACCCCGTCGGCTCATCCCTCACTCTGGAAGGACGGCCGACCCAGCAACAGGGCGCTCCACACCCGAACGGTAGAGGGCCACAGGGTGCCTGTCGATTCTAGAGTCCGACGCGACTATGGGAAGGGCGCACTCCGCCTTGGCCGCTGATAGCTAGTGACGACCTCTGGTGAGCTAAGGGGGACGAGCTACGGGGGACGAGCTACGGTGACGAGCTACGGTGACGAGCTAAGGGGGCGAGCTATAGGGACGAGCTACAGGGGACGAGCTACGGTACGGTTCTTTGGCACATTGGACACGACAAACAATCTAGTACAAGGACGCTACTGACACTATCGCCGTCCGACCATCTGACAAGGCACCCCCTGTCCGTTGCGCCCCCGACACTTAATGCTTTCGGCCCTGACACCCTGACAAAAGCGCCCCGGACCGCTGCGCCGTCTGACAAAAGCGTGGCAGGCACTCCTGTTCCTGACATCCTCGTCCGAAGCTTTCGCTGACAGCATGGCTAGCTCAGCACGTCGGGTCAGCATGCCAGGTCAGCCCTACCGAATCGCCTCCCATCAGGTATAAACACCCCCTCACTTCTTACAGTGAAAGGGGGAGAAAATTCACTCTCAATCTCCTTACTCACACACAAGAGCAAAGGTCGTCCACATCTTTGTTCTTCCACTCATAGCTCGTCACGTACGGTCGACTCACTCTCAGTCCGACCTGTGTGCCTAGCCCCCGCTTTAAGTCCTATTACTGACTTAAGCATCGGAGAGGCTAAGGGTTGGACCCCAACCCGGCCTTTCTGACGAGTTGCTCCTTGCGCAGGTTTGCTCGTCATCACCAGTCGTGCTCGCCCTCAAGCTAGGTAGTTCGGCCCCTTCTCTGCATCTTATCGGATTCGATTTCGTGGTCTGCTCCAGCGACAAGCTTAGCCTCATCGCCCCTCTAATCACCTGTCAAATAGCCTACCCAAATCCTTTCATCAACATAACCACCGTGCCCTTGGTTCCCCCTAATACAAATTCATTGTACGCGAGTTCTACCCCGCAACAATTGGCGCCGTCTGTGGGAATCGAACCCACGACCACACAGTTAACCTCTCCACCTATATGTAATGGACAGATTTGTCCATGATTACAAAAATGCCCCTAAAGGCCAAAAATTACAAAATTGCCATCCCCACCCTCATTCTCATCAAATGCTTGTGGATTACGGGATGGATTGCATGTTAGTTGCAGTGCTCCGTAAATCTGTAGTTAAAATGCATAAATTATAACTGGGAAATTTGCTTCCAGAAGGATTACTCTAAACATCATTTTTTTCTCTTAAAAATTTTCAGACATGAAATGCCACAACTATATTATAAAATTGTCATCATATCATTAAATAACTGTAGAAATGAATATAAAGTGTAATAGTGTGTTTCATTTGGTGCCTGAACAATCACACTGCGTACCATATTTTCGTTTTGTTTCATATTTGCAAGAACCTGTACACATGTACTTAGATTCATTTTTTGGGTAAAAGCGTAGACTTATCCAGAAACGATTTATGCTTTGACACATTTATTAGATACTAACTTTTTAGCAGTTGATCTTGCAGACATATTTAGGAATCCAAATTTTCAGATTTTACTTTAAATGCACAAAATGTTCAGCGGAGTTAACTATGAAGACAGATCCCCAAAATTCAGATTATGTTGTTGAGTCTGGAGCAGCCCGTAATTTTGAGCCTTGGCGTAACGAAGATGAGGCGAGTTTCCTTTTCCCCCATTAAGATTATGTCTTGTATAGCAATGTCCAATTATGCCAGTTCTTGGGTTTTCTTAACCTACGACTTTCACAGGTGGTATATGAATGTCATTCATAACACGTCATTTTGTCTTCCAGGCAACCGAAAACGAAAAGAGAAAGAGAGAGGCAGAGGAAATGGGGGATGCCATGAAGTCATTAGAGAATAGGGCATCAGATTCAAAACAAGATATGGATATACTTGCAGCTCTTGAAGAAATGAAATCAATGAAGGTATGTAAAAATATTCCATGCAGATTTGTTGCATTATTTTATCATTCGGAAGATTTAGACCATCACATTATGCTAACTAATTTATCTTTATTCTCCAGTCCAGACATGCAACTGTGAGCGTTGATGATATGCTGGCAACCTTGCAGCGATCAGCATATGAAAAGGTAAGACGTCTTCACAATGTGCTTCTGTCCTTTGTTTTCTTTCTGTCTTTTTTCTTCTCTACAGCTGTTTCCTGTTGATGAAAGGTAATTTGGCGTGTATTCAAGCTATGTTTTTGCATGTCGGCAGATTTTAATCATTGATATAACACACTAACACAGAAAAGATCCAGTTTTCACCCTATCCTAAGTTTCTTCGCCATAACTAGTCTTGTAGATAACTGCACATAATTCTTAGTAGCCTTCTTACGGAATACAATTATGCCTTTATGGCTGGGTAGGTATGGCAAAAGTGGTTTTTTTTTGTTTTTTTTTGTTTTTTGGGGGGTGGGGGGGGGGATATATAACATTGCGTGAAAATAATTAAAATACAGAATTATTTTATTTGGATGTATTCGTTCAGAAGTTCAAATCTTTAGCTTCATAACCGAAGCAAGTGAGATGCAAATGAAAAGACGAGGATGTATATAGTTGAGCAAAGAAGCATATGTGGATCTCAATATGCAAGGATATACCGGTTTATGCTAACAGATAGGTGTTCCGGGTGTTTTCTCATCTTAGAACAATCGGATTGAAGAAGTAAGATCTGCTAACCCGTATCCATGTTCACATTGGAAAGAGATGATTTGTATGAGATTGGAGATGAAGCAACAACGCAGGCTAGGATGAGCATGATGAGGTATTCCTTTTGTGGCTGATCTGTAACTGGTAACCTATCACACAACAGCTCGTCAGGGGGTCGAGGTTAGGGCTCAGTTTAATCCTTTCTGATGCTTAAAGCATGTGATGTAAGGATGAACCTGAGGTAAACACGATGATATGTTAAGAGAGCACTCTGGAATTTCCCAAGCTATAGTGAAAGGTAATGGATAAATCGATGAACTCAAGGGATGAGCTGTCTGGGTGTGAAAGCTGAACAGATGAATTCAATGATTATGCTATCCGAGTGTAATAGGTGAATAAACAAATTTAGAGATTGAATTGTCCAGGTATTAGGGGTAGGGATCCGAACTTACAAGTTTCAACACATCTTATTTATGGCTAATTGGTAATGTTGGGGATCCTGAGATGGTAAATAAACACTAAAGGGCGTAAATAGTGTTATGCAATAATAATCACTAATTAAAAATTCACCATATAAGTTTACCTAAGTTTCATTGGTGATATCTCTATTGAAACTTAATCAAGAAATTTCAATACTTGCAAATAAAATAAGCAAATCGGAATTATGCACAAGATGCAAATAAGAGAGAATAAGTAAGATGAGAGATAATAGAGCAATCGCAAACACAAGTAATTTATTCTGGCTCATCCAATCTTGTGAGTTACATCCAGCATCCAATAATCTCAATCTCAAAGAGTAGATTACAATTGCCTCTTTTCAATTAAGAGGGCTTCCAACACTTTGACTCTCCTTAGAAGACTTGTACAATCATCACCAACAACCTCTTCATAAAGAGGACCTTAACACTTGAGGCTTTTCTCAAAGTACAAAACAATCATGAATATTCACCAAGCAATATAGTAATGAAACTTATCACATCTCAATAGATGGTTTTACAAACATTTGCTTTGGTGATGAAGAACAATTTTTTATAGCCAAGAGATTGAAGCTTTTGGAGTGTAGTGTGGCTAAGAAAATATCTCTATGCTCTCAAAAATAATAAAGATGAAAATTGTAAGAGGTCAAGAGAGAGTATTGATATAATCTCAATGAAGTAGAGATGAAAGCTCTGGGAGATTAAATCAAGTAGGCTAAGAAAACAATTTGCTTAAAAGATTTTTGTAAGAACCTAAAAACATTGGTCTTAAGAAATCTTTTGGAGAGCTTAAGAGGACTTGGAAAATGCTTAAAATGCTTAAAAATTGCTCAATAAATTCATAAGAAATTCATACACCAACCCTCTATATATAGGATGAAAATCTGCTCAAGACAGATCCCAAAATGCCCTCTAACGTCTCTCCAACGGTTAGTTGAGGAGAAAGTTAACTATGACCGTTGGGGACAATTAGTTGACCACAGTTCATCAACTGGTCGACTAGTTGGACAATTGTCGTCGCGGTCTGCTTGATATTCTCGAGAGCACTAGTCGATCACAGTTCATCAACTGGTCGACTAGTTTTCAGATATTCTGATGTAGCTTAGAAAACTCATGAAATTTCTATTAAAATATTTTAAAAATATTTTTGAATGATTCCTAAGTGTATGTAAAGCTTCAATCTAAGACTTTACATAGAATATAAAGTCATAAAAATCACTTCAAAATTACCTAATTCTTGAACTTTGATGTAGTCTTGAAGTTCATCTTCATGTCTTTTGATTCTTGGACTTTAGTTGACTTGATTGAGCTCCATCAATTTCTCCATCTTGGCTACTAGCTCTTGAATGTTTTCATGGATTTTGATGAGCTTCGTAAGTCTTGATGGGAATCATCATCTTTAGGTTTAAACTCGTCGCTTTCACTTTTGTAATTAAGCTTTAGTAACTACACACTCACATACTTGATTATCACACTTCATTTGTTTAATCATCATCAAAATCACACTAGGGGTGTCTCAACATACAACAATTAGGTATTTGTATCATTTGTATCAGGGGTAAATTAGTAATTGTAGAGCTAATGGGATGGCTCTGATCGATGGGACATCCCATCTGGCCGATCTATGGATCAGCCCATCTCTGTGCAGGTCTTGCCTTCAGGCCTTCCTCATGGGTTTGAAGTATTGACGGAGTTTAGATGGACATAGGCTTTCTCATGGAGGCCCACAGTATGAGGGTCTTTTAAGTGGGCGTGGACCCGAACATATATATAACAATAGGTATGTAAGTTGCAAGCTAAATATCAAAGTTCAAAATCTCACGGTTTTGATTTCAGTATTGCCCGATAACTTGTAGCATTTGTATCAGTTATATCTAAGTATCGGGCGATACATATTGAAAGTATCATGTTATATCTCTACATGGATGAATCTTTGTCTTTAATAGTTGCTTCATTATCTATAAATCATCTCTATCATCCAATACACTATATTTTTATAACTAATTCCATTGACCGGTTATGATCATGCATTATGTATATCAATCTGTTCAGATTCATTTTGTTTTGCTTCATAATTTAATGCATTAACCTTGCGCAACAGTTGAAATAGTCCGATGGACATGTGTCTTAAAACTTGGAGTTTCATCCTGGTACCCACAAAAAGGGGGTTGTTTTTACTGTTCCTACAAATCTGAACTGAAATTGCTTGTGTATTTATATTAGCCAATATTCTGCATCTTCATTTTTTTTTTACTTTTAAATGAATTTTTTGGCCATTGTATGAAACAAAAATAGAATTCCAAAATTTGATTATTCAAACCTTAAATCTTCCATTATAATAGTTGTTATTAGTTAGCTTCGATGTATCAACCAATTTGGAATGGATTGTATTGGCAGCAGTCTTGAACTCCGGTACCATGCAGATGCTAAGTGTCCTTATCGACCGAGATTGTATACTTTGGTGAATATATTCCCTCTAATTTCTGGCTGCCAAAGATGAATTTCTTGTCTGCAGATCTTTTTTTAAGCCTACCATGTTTCTTCTTTTTGCCTTAAGGATCTCATCCATTCATCTAATTTTGAACCTATTAAACCTAAAATTTTGAACTACAACGTTTTCATAAGTTTCTGATACCAACTGCTGGCTATCACATGAGACCTAATTGAATAATTACCTAAACTAAACTCTTCCCTGTTTAGCCATTCAGTTCCTGTTTGTTGTCCAAAGCACTGGAAGAGAATGATACTGGGATTGTTCTGCAAGCTTGATATGATGGTGTGTCTCGCAGTTGACACTGGAAAGGTGCAATTGTAGAAAACACTAACAACATCAAGAGTACTTTGTAATATCCGACTTTGTTTATTTTCCTACCCTAACATGTGTAATTCACATCCCTTGGGTATCCCATAAATACAATTATTCACATAAATTTTCTGAACTACCAGTATATTTATGATGGATTTAATGTAGAAAAGGTGGCACCTGATCCAATGGATCAGGTGTTAAGACACAAAAAAGGTGGGAAATACAAGCCCCCACATGGGCTTGTACTCGCTGGGTCCCACCTTTTTGTGTCTTGCACCTGGATCAGGTGACACCTGCTCTACATTAATCCCATTTATGATTTGCATATCTATCTTGCGTAGTAGGTATAAGGAATAGCAGTGTTCCATACAATTGATGGAAATTGAGAGTCTGAGACACAGCTATCTGATGTACAATTGGAGCAACATTAACAAAGTTTTAGAGTTGTATTTAAAAGGTGTAGATGTGTATTGGTCAGTGGGTATGTGGTGGATTTATATTTTATATTGTTTATTGGAAATATAATGTGCTACCTTGAATTGATAATTTTTAGTGTTACAGTAATTGCATTTGATAATTGTGAACTTAGTTTTTAATTAATTTTGTATGCCTTTTAGGAGAAAAGAATCATGGAAGAAATAGATAAAGCAGACGAAGAAGTTATTAAATCAATCATATTTCAGGTCAGTATACGAGTACCTCATTTTTTCTTGTTCAACAATTCAATGATAGTTAAATTGTTAAATTCTTGAACCCTATATCATGCAGGGCTCAAAAGATTTTGTTCATCGGATACACGATGATGATGATGAAGATCTTGATGCAGATTTATGTCAGCCATCTTCCAGTTTGAGTCGATCTTCATATGACAATATTGAGGTATATATGTCTCGTATCTATGGTAGTGCTTGCTCTGTCATCTGTAATTTGTGATGTAAATCTGGATGAATAATGGAACGCTGAATTGAGGACAATGAATAGAAACTCAGGCCCAGACTCATTTTGTGCTAATCCTGTTTCAGGCGTATTAAATAATTGGGTCACAAGTATTTTTATGAGAAAGCATAGCATAGATCTTATGTAACAATTTGTTTCCCAGGAGCCTTAACAATGAATGCTACTCCCTTCCTCAGTTTAGCAACTTTTCCATATAATGTGTGTTCTATACTTCGGAAGATGCTTAACTAGATGTATGTGCTTAAATTGCATGGACCAAGGAGTTAAGGCTTCCTTCCTGCCAGTGTTCTTTCATAGTTTAAGGCAATGAACTTTACCAATAGTTTCCTTGCTAGAGGACTGCACCGCCTTGTGGGTTTGGCTATAGTCTTTCTATTCAAAAGTTTTGTCAATCTTCGGTTTGAACTTTCTTCGTTGGGGTATGCTGGAACCTGTTTCTGAGAGGGTGATCGAAATATGAGATGTGCATTTGCAGTATAATAATACGACTTGGAGAACATAAGCAGTCGCAGTAGAAACTTAGCCATTGTTGTCAGGCATTGCAAATGCATCATGTTGGGTTATTATCCCTTGTTCGAAACTTTGTGATCTATATTTAGGGCAGGGTATGACCTATTGCTGTTGGTTTAGTATGTACTCTTTCTTGCAGACCCATTTTTATAGGCTGATGCCCTTTGTGTGTACTAAAAAGTAATATGCCATACGAGCTTGCAAGTCGTGAAGTTTATTGTTGTGTGGAGACCTGCCCCTAGTGATTCTGATTCTTAAGAGAGCAGTCCGAAAAAGTGATGTGTCAATTGCATTAATTTATCGGTTGCCCCGGTCAGATTGCGTTGTTATTAATCATTTTTATTGATTGAGAGTCGTGATTGCATGCAGTTTACCAGGAAGCTCATGTCTTATTATTTTCTGCAACAGGGGGAAGGTGCAACAGTGGCCCCAAGTGCAGTGGAAAAGCCAACAGATGCATTGACAAAAGCCAGCATCTTCAACAGTTCTAAGAATGGAGGTTAGGGTTTATTCCTAAATGACAGCTATTTTTTACTTCCACATGGCTTCGGCTTCGGCCTTGGCATAATTAAAGATTACGAATTTTTTCCCCATTTGTTTGCGACTAATATCGCTTGACTGGTAACTCTCTTAGTTTCTTTTGTTATAATATGCGGGATTCCGCTGTTTATAATTCTTTAGTTATAATATGTGGAATTCCACTATATATAAATTTGACTTTCTGCAGTCGTTTTCTTCCAATTTAAGTTTAATATTAGCACATGGCTTTCTAGATTTGCTGAGAAAATGTTTAACATTTTGCACTCAAGTTGTGTGGATAGCCAATATGATGTACGGGTGCAGGCTAGGCAGCAGTAGGTATTGCTCAAGCCTCACAACCATGACGTAGCCTGGATCTTGCTTGGGTTATTTTTGTTGCCTTTAAAGAACAATACAACTTTTGATTTTTTTTTTTTTTGATTTTTTTGGGTGGACAAATTGCAGTGCATTATTGCTCTCAACCTATTAGCATTAGTAATTTTTAAACCTCTACGTTCAAAGCATGGGAAGGATTGAATTCGGGGTCATGCATGTTTTTTGTTGTTGTTTGTGTGTCGTGGCGTCTTTTTTATTGTTGTTGTTGGTGTTGGTATTGGTGTTTGGGTGTTATTGGGGACATTGATTCTATAAGCTTTTTCTTACAAACTTTTATTCGGGTGCGTCTTTTTAAAAGTTACATAGCTTTGATCAATTGTTCTCTAGATGACCGCTTAGGTATGTTAGTCAATAACCTTTCATGTAATTATGCGATATATCTTTTTTTAGTTGTTGAGAATAATGGCTATCATACGACATATGAGAGATGTTTCTCATATACAATGACGTTGAACATTCTACTCCACTTGGTACGAGGGGTCACTAGAGATGAACATTTTATTTCACATGTCATTTACCCCGGAAATGGATCACATCATAGTTTATACGAGATATATCGAATATGTCATATGATACACGTTATTCACGATATTCTAACATATCCTATGTTTAAAATGTGTGTTCAGAAACTCCGGGCGGATCATCATCTATTCTCAAGCCAAAATTCATCTTGAAGCCCCGGTCTGCGACAGATGGTCCACCCAACAAGAAGCCTGCCATTGAACGCATGGCGGAAGATCGACCGAAGAATGAAGAAGAGAGCACGAGCGCTCTCGGCTGCGGAAGCCCGGCGACAAACGGACTCCAGTCCCTCTGCCAGAATTATGATAGCGATGAAAGCGATGATTGAGTGTGGCGCTTATAAGCCATTCCCATCTCCGCGCGTCCTTACCTATGCCTGCCCAGGCAAGCTAACAACGATCTCGATAGAGTCATGGAGATGGGTTTTTTTTTTGTTGCTAAAATTTTTATGCTCGTTCTTCCCCCTTAAAATTACTTGTTGGGGTTTGTGAAAAGATTCTGGGGATAAAGATTGTGTAAAATGTTAAAAAAAGCGGTTAAAAACTAGTTTTTAAACTGATTGCCATGAAAACTCCTCACGGCTACGATCGCACGTATCAACATTGAGTTCTCTGATCTCTTACGGACTCAGCCGTAGGTTAAAGTTATTGTGTGGGAATTCTATTTGTGTTTCAACTTGTGTTCTTGTGGAGGTGTTTTTGATTCCAGCTGAAGTTAGTTGCTTCAGCCGCGGTGGTCGGAAACCTGGGTAAAAGCAAAATAGATTAGTAGATTGCCCTCCTGAGTTTTTTTGATACATCGAAAAGCAAGAATCGAACCCTTGACCTCTTGCAAGAATCGGAAAGCAACAATTCTAAACAAGATGATAAATTATATTTCTAGTTTCAAAACTTAAAGACGTTAGAATAATTAACAATCATTAAATTAGAAATTCCTAATAATCACTGATAATTCTACTAGAAATAACCACGAACACGAAACACAAAAAATCCATACTAAATGCTTATATTCACGAATAATCATTAATAATCCCTAGAAATAACTGAACAATTGAAAATGGAGATGGCGGCAGAGGAAATCACTTGTTTTTAATACCAAAATTCACTAATTTTTGACCTTTTAAAACTAAAATTTACATTCAACAATCCTTAAAAATCCATGACATCTTACCTTCAACTTTCAAAAATCATCTAGATTTTATTAAAAATCAAAAGTTTATGATCCTAACACATACAATTAACACTGAATTAACAACATATACAAAGAGGGCTTCACGGAAACAAGCAAGAACGTGTCACCCTGATTCACAACTAATCTTGAATGCCGTCAAAACTTCAGTTCAGACGAAAGAATAGGATCTATTGATGGGTGGAAGCAGTGGCGGTCCGATGGCTACTCCCTAGGAGAATCACGATGACAGTAACATCGTCGTGGTACTGCCTTCTTTTACCAGCTGGAACATGCATTAGTTCTTCAAGAGTTAAACCTGCAATAAACTCAATTATAGAATTAGGAGCATGACTAACATGTACTATGCAAGTGCATAGTACAATCCATTTTCCACAAAACTACAATTTATCTTTCACGGTTTTCCCACAATGCTACCCTGAACTCCTTAAATTACTGAAGAATACTAACTGATGCTTTTCTCAAATAGCTAACATCTATTAAATCTGTGCTACCACAGATGGCACGCAACATCTTTTTTTTCCACCCATAGGGATACATGAATGACATGGGTTGCTTCTAAGATTGAATGGGATATGTAGGCCATTTCACATTAGCAGTTAACCAACTTAAATGATGAAATTGGAAAAAGTGAAGTATATGATCTGTAATTTAAGGAGTTGAGGATGGTACTGTGAGAAAAAAAGTCAAAGGATAAAGATAGTTTAGTGAAAATTAGCCGCGAAAATAAATTTACGTCAATGAATTCTTATACCAAACATTGTATGTAGGATTCACAAAATTTTTCAATATAACCATTGAAATTCTAAAATTTTCAAGTTATATAGTTTTTTTTTAATTTTAAAAAAAGATGAATGATCAAATGATTCTTATAGACTTTTAACATCCAGTAATGCTTGTACCGGAAAACCAAGCATTATGGGTTAATCCTTGTTTATCACAATTATCATTCCTGTCATCATTCTTCTCTGACCCTAGCGGAATCAGACAATTAATCTTTACCAAAAGGGTACTGACTCCTAAAAGATGCAAATATTATCGATGATCACATACTATATATCATAAATCCGTAAACCGACCAAACAAGAATTTGGAGCCAAGTAAAAGCTCATGAATCGGTAGGCCAACTAATAGTTACATAAACCCTTATTTAGGGTTGGACAAGCTGCGTTTAAGAGGTCACATAGTCTAGGCCATGGACCAACTTTCTGGAACGTGATGGGAGTGGTGTATCTTAGTTCAAGCAAACTCTCTGGATTCTTGATCGATTAGTCATTAGATTAAGTTGTACATTAAATAGCCTAGAGTCCTAATATGAAAGGGATTTCTGAATATAAGAATATATTATGAGCCGCATTATCATGTCTTAGATTTCAAAGGGATTTATTCAAGGTATAGCTAATAGGTTGTTTCCTAACAGAAAAAATTCATCTTAGTAGAGTTGTCAGATAATATACTCAATGAAAGATGAATGCATGTAATTAAGACAATTTTGAATCTACACAATAGCTAGACTAGAAGCCAACACATGTGAGATGCTAAAATGGAGAATCAATTTCCTATAAGGTCAGTGACGATAAACACAGTTTTGTATTGCCGGAAGTAAGAACCTTCCAAAAGGTCGTAAATCATTTTGCAGAAAAAATTCACATCCAAACACACTTGACGGTAGGGATTTTCAATGTTTTGTCCCTTAACTAAATATGATTATCTTGGTTGTAGGAAATCTCATAAACCAGAGACGGTGACGGATATAGGAACTGAATTCAAGGGGGCACATTTTTTGGCCGGAAATAATTTTTGTTTACTATATTTATTGTAAAATTGTAGAATGAAAAATTACATTGATTCAAGTGCATACTTAGACAAGATGACCGTAAAGACTTACAAATTACAATTGCACTCGACGAGGTGTTATGAAAACAATGCTATAAAAAATATCATTCTCAATGTACACAATAAAGTTGGCATCAATCAATTGATCTCCCATTTAATTACGTAACCGTCTCTTCACAATATTCATACCAGGAAATACTCTCTCAAATGTTGTCGTAGCTACTGGAAGAACCAAAGTGTAATAAACAAATTATCTAATGGATATGCCTGATAATTTTTCGTCGTGACCATCTTCTTAGCAATATCTCCACAACAAACTCCTCATTAGAACGCACATCAAATATATAAGGTTCAAGTTTCAAAAGCGCTATAGGAGAAAAATCTTCAGGATAATATTGAGCCAGATAGATCAGCTTTTTCCTTGTTATAAGCAGAAAACAGATCATTAGGACACAAGCAAACTATACAACGAAGAAGCTCAGTACTCGTCTCAGTGAAACAATCATTTAACTCCTGAAGTTGCATATTAATAACTGAATAAAACAAATCAACACGAAAATATTACAAATTCGTCACTTCTTGAGCTTTACGCATTGACCTCCCTCGAGCTATAAACATATCATCCATGCAAGAAACATCAATTTTGTTTTTTTAACAAAAAGAAGAAACTTCAATATAAAATGTCATCCATCCTTCGTCTCATATCATTTGTAACCTTTGCTTACACATTTTCTCTGAAGTCATGACATTTGCTATATCTTGATCTCTCCTTTCTAACGCTTTTGACAAATCGATTTCTAATATGTATTTCATCAAATAGAGAGTAAAAACAAAATCACAGTATTGCATCATAAGCAACAAATTATTTTCTTCAAATTTTTGCTCAGAATTCGACCCCTCATTTGCAATTATCTCAAGAAGATCAATTGTAGATGAGAACATAATTATCAAACTGAGTAGAGAATCATAATGAGCCCTCCAACGTGTATCTGAAGAACGCTTAAGCGTGGTTTTCTGATTTAAGCCTTTTCCAATATAGAGCTGCTTGTAATTGATGAAGCATACCACGACGTTTAGATGAACCTCCAATAACATTGATGACACTAACAATTGTAAGGAATAGACTTCCAACTTGAGTATGTTTTTGGCTACAGCTATGGGAGCAAGTTGAAGTTGATGAGCAAACATTGAATATAAAAGGCATATGTGTTCTCATTCAAAACAAGTGATTTTAATCCATTGAACTCTGCCTGCTTATAACTAGCTCCATCATAAGCTTGACCTCACAATCTAGAAATACTCAACCCATGTCTTAGTGGTGGCAATTTCCGGCACGGCACGATAGCACGGCACGGGCACGACATGATAAGACCGTGCCTGGGCCGGCAATTTTGGCCCGAAATCCTTATCGGGCTGGGCCGGCACGGCACGGTTTATTTTCATGCCAGACCAAGGCCAAGCTATTCGGCCCATGGGGCGACACGGCACGACACGGAATCCTTTTGAGTTTGCTTGATCCAAACAAAGTAACCCGATTTATAAAACAAAGTAGCTCGATCATAAACCAATCTTTGAACCCTACAATTATCACAAAATAAAGTAGCTCGATTCAAACTTGAAGATAAAAAAAATAAGCTAGCTGGACATCTTATGGATAACTTGAGTTCATATTTGAAAATTCATTACGCGAGAATTTACTCCGAGAAAAAAGCTCATTTGCTAAACTATCAATTTGCTTTCTAAATTAAATTCTAGTAGCATTTAAAGATACATCATTAACAAAAGGGGTATGGAAATCTAATAAAGAACAAAGCCAATAATTCTTTCAACCCTATTGGACTGGGCCGGACGGCCCGAATTTTTATCGGACCGTGCCCGGGCCGCACCGGAATGGCCCGAAGTCTTATTGAGCCGGCCCGGCCCGGTCCTTTAAGAAAATCGGACCAGGCACGATCCGATAAGACCGGGCCGGTCCAAATTGCCACCTTACCATGTCTAGAAAAGAAGCGATCAATTGCATCTTTAAGTGAAAGAGCAGTTGTACTTGTAACATGTTCAAGATACTACAAAATGCTCCACTATCCAACCATATTTATTTAGATAACGCAACACAATAGTCATCAACTCATTCATCGAGATATTATGAGATTCATCAACCACCATAGAAAAAACGCATCACATATATCTTTCATGATGATATTTATGTTTTCAATAGCAAAAGCATTTACAATATCTTTTTGAATACTAGGTGATGTCAATGTAAGATTTTTAGGAGCATTCTTCACTGTCACAGAATTTATATGATCATTATGTTCTGCTAGAAACTTCAAAAGCTCAAGAAAGTTAACTTGATTTTTTGAATTATCTGATTCATTGTCACCACGGAATGCACACCCTTGTTTTAAAAGAAACTGAACTCTATCATTGATGCATTCAATCGCATTGGATATTCCCTTCGAGTTTGATCTGTTTGCTTCATGAAAGAATGTTTAATATGTTGTTTCTGATTCCTTAGATCTTCAAACTTGTTCCAAGCTTGGCAACGCGCACTATTATGGCCTCCAACATAAGAATCAAATTTATCTTTTTTTCTAATTTCTGAATCCCTGACCAACAAATGATCACCACATCCTTGATCTCTGGTAGTTGGTTTAAATAGATAGCAATAAAGACAAAAGGCCACATCTTTTGTCTCGTTATACTCTAACCAATTAGCATATTGAGAATACCAAGCACTGTTGAAACGCCTTTCTTTTGCCCCCAATTTGGTGGAGTGAAAATTAGTAAGGTTTGGTTGACCATGACCTTTTGCTATATATGCTCTTCGCACATCTCGGATATTTGGATGATAATCTGATATTGGAACTCTTTTTCTAGGATCCGCCTTAAGATTTATATGGTCAAATTCTTCTCTACTTGATTTCGCGTTGTCATTGTTTTCCACAACAACCTCAAGATTCGTAGGGTTAAATTCTTTTCTACTTGATTTTGCGTTGCCATTATTATTTCTTCCGGTTGGAGTTGGGGACTCTAAAGCCCCTTTAAAGTACATATGTATAGCTATTTTACAAAATAAATTTATTGAAGTTTATTTGCTAAAATACCAAATAATGGGAAATGTAAATTAACAAAGCCAAGAGCTGATTGAAGCTTAAACAAGAAAGACAAATTAACTAAGCAAAAAAAACCACAACCACAAATCAAAACAAAGCTTCGAGCCTTACTTAGACGTTGACAGGACGATAGGCGACGGGCGACGAGTATGTGCTATGGCTCAAATTGGATAAACAAACAAAACAAAGCTTCGGGTCTTGACAGTTTGTCTCGATAAGTCGAAGAGGAAGATCCCAAAAATTACATGAGAAATTCAATCCACAAATTCGAAGGATCTAAACGTTAAATGAGCAATGAGACGTCAGTTCATCAAATTTGCCCAAAATCTTAAACGAAATAGTCTCATATGGAAAAAATTCTAGACAGGATTAAATTGCCCATACATGAAAATAACAGAAAAACCCTAGAACTGAAATAAGATCAAATTTTTGGACAGAGATTCACATAAATTTCGAAAAAAAAATAATATTCTATAAGTTAAAGAAATTCACATAACGTTCTATATATTATAACTAACTCGAGAATACTACCAAAAAATAACTACATTGAGAACGTCAGCCTGTTCGTCTGATGGCTGATGCGAAACTCAAGGGGTGATCGAAAGTTTTGACAAACCGCCGTTCCTTTGCAAAACCTAAGGAAAAAATACAAACTGTATTTGAGGAAAAATTAATATATATTGTTGAGATTCTGAGACCTAGCTACCAAAATAATAATAATAACCTTATCAAAAAATAATAATAAATAGCTAACAACTTTGAGATTCGATGAACGTCATCCTGTTGTGTTCGCTTGGTGGCTGACGCTGCCTTGTTCTGTTCCTTTACAGAACCGAGGCATAAAACTAACCATATTTAATTAAGGGGCCTTTGCAAAACATAGGCATAAAAAATTACAAACAGTTCTATTCGCCTGATGGCTGACTTCGCCCTGTTGTGTTTCTTTACAAAATCCACAAAATCCAGGCAAAAAAAACAAACCATATTTAATTATGAGGCAATGTTTTGTTCCTTTACAAAACTCAAGAAAAAACAAAACAAAACCAAGGGAAAAAACAAACCGTATTAAATTATGGGCAAAAAGTAGTCATTGTTGGGCTTGGGATTCGAACCCAAGTTGCCAGCTTAGGTTCATGCGGTCTTACCACCAAGCCAGCTTGCTAAAGCTGTTTTTATTTGAAATATACCTATTTTGTCATGATAATTTTTTATAAAACGATATAAAAGTAACTTTATTCTCGATTTCCAGGGTGCACGTGCCCCTGGCCCCTAGTGGGTTCGTCCCTGACCAGAGACCCCATTAGCAAATATTACTATGTGATTACTTCCTCAAATTTTAAGCCATGACATGTTCTCTCTTTTAAGGTATAGTATTTTCATGATATTAACACTTCAATAGACCTCAAAGAGTTGTAGAGGTGGCTTTTGTAGACTCGAGAGGTGGCCCTTGGCACATCCTTCCGTGGCACGACAGTTTCGCACCCAATGTCACTTGGCTCCATACATTTAAGCCATGATATGTTCTCTCGTTTAAGGTATAGTACTTTTAGGACATTAACACTTCAGAAGACGACGAAGAGTTGTAGTTGTGGCTTTTGTAGACTCGAGAGGTGGCCATTGACACATCCTTCGTGGCATGACAGTTTTGCACCCAATGTCACTTTCACTCCTACATTTATTCTATCGGTATTATTTGCAACACCCAAACCAATAACTCCCCAGGAGGTTCCCACCATGAAATTGCTCCCAGATGAGCACAGTTGACAATATAGCTTTGCCATGGTCAGGGACAGATCAACATGGAGGCCGGGGGCACGTGCCCCCCCCGGAAATTGAGAATAAAATTACTTTTATACGCTTTTATAAAAATTATCATGACTATATATATATATATAATTTTCAAATAGAAACATCGTTAGCAGGCTTGTTTGGTGATAGACCGCATGTACCTAAGCTGGCAATCTAGATTCAAATCCCAGGCCCGACAGTGACTACTTTTTGTCCCTAATTAAATACTGTTTGTTTTTGCCTGTGTTTTGTAAAGGAACAAAACATTGGCCCCATAATTAAATGCGGTTTGTTTTTTGCCTATGTTTTGTAAAGGAACAAAACATGACGACGTCAGCCATCAGGCAAACAAAATTTTTTATGCTTAGGTTTTGCAAAAGCTCCTTAATTAAATTTGGTTGTTTTGCCTAGGTTTTGCAAAGGAACAGAACAAGGCGGTGCCAGCCATCAGGCAAACAGAACAGTTTATATAAATTTTGCCTTGGTTGTGCAAAGGAACACAACATGGCGGCGTTCTTTTGCCTAGGTTTTGCAAATGTTCTTTTGCTTAGGGTTGGCAAAGTTTTTTTTCATAGGTTTTGCATCAACCATCGGGTGAACAGAATATGACGGCGTTCTTAGAATCTCAATGTTGTTAGCTATTTATTATTATTTTTGGTAGTAGTAGTAGTATTATTATTTTGGTAGCCAGTTCACAGAATCTCAGAATCTCAACAATGTATATTAATTTTTGCCCCCTTAAAAACGGTTTGTATTTTTTTCCTAGGTTTTGCAAAGGAACAACGATTCGTCAAAACTTTCGATCTGCCCTTGGGGTTTTGCATCAGCTATCAGACGAACAGGTCGGCGTTCTCAAGATAGCTATTTTTTGGTAGTACTCTCGAGTAAGTTATAGCATATAGAACGCTATGCGAATCTCTTGAACTTATAGAATGTTAATTTTTTTCGAAACTAATGTAAATCTCTTTCCCAAAAATTGATCTTTTTTTGTTCTAAGGTTTTTCTGTTTCTTGCATGCATGTGCAATTTAATTTTGTCTGAAATTTTTTTCCTACGCGTCTATTCCGTTTAAGATTTTGGTCAAATTTGATGAACTGTCGTCACCTTGCTCCTTTAACGTTTAGTTCCTTCGAATTTTTGGGATTTAATTTCTCATGCAATCTTAGGGATCTTCCTCTTTGACTTATCGAGATGAACTGTCAAGACCTAAAGCTTTGTTTTGTTTGTTTATCCGATTTGAGCCATAGCACATAGCAGTCGCTCGTCGTCCCATCACCATCTAAGGCCCGAAGCTTTGTTTTGTTTTGTGGTTGTGGTCTTGTTTTGCTTGCTTTTTAATTTGTTTTTCCTGTTTAAGTTTCAATGAGCACTTAGTTTTGTTAATTTATTTTTCCTATTATTTGGCATTTTAGCAAATAAACTTCAATAAATTTATTTTGTGAAATAGCAAAACATATATACTTTAAAAGGGCATTAGAGTCACCAACTCCAACAGGAAGAAATAATTATGGCAAAACAAAATCAAAGAATTTGACCCAATGAATCTTGAGGCGGCTAACACGTAATCAAGTAGAGAAGAATTTGACCCTATAAAACTTGAGGCAGATCTTAGAAAAAAGTTCCAATTTCAGATTATCATCCAACTATTTGAGATGATGTGCAAAGAGCATATATAGTAAAAGGTTCTTGTCAACCAACCTTGTTAATTTTTCCTCCACCAAATTTGGGGCAAAAGAAAGGCATTTCAATCGTACTTGGTATTCTCAATATGCTAATTGGTTGGAGTATAGCGAGACAAAAGATGTGGCTTTTGTCTTTGTTGTTATCTATTTAAACCACCTATCGGAGATGAGTTATTGATCATTTTGTTCAGGGATTCATAAATTGGAAAACAAGATAAATTTGATTCTCATGTTGGAGGTCATAATAGTGCTCATTACCAAGCTTGGAACAAGTTTGAAAATTTAAGGAACCAGAAACAACATATCGAACATGCTTTCATGAAGCAAACAAATCAAACTCAAATGGAATATCTAATGCAATTGAATGCATCAATTGATTGTGTTTGATTTCTCTTAAAACAAGGGCTTGCACTCCGCGGTGACAATGAATCTAATAATGCAAGAAATCAATTTAATTTTCTTGAGCTTTTGAAGTTTCTAGCAGAACATAATAATGATATAAGGAATACTCATGAAAATCTCACATTGACATCACATAGTATTCAAAAAGATATAGTAAATGATTTTGTTGTTGAAACCATATAACATCATGAAAGATATATGTGATGCATTTGTTCTATTTGGTTGATGAATCTCGTGATATCTCGATGAAGGAGCAGATAGCTATTGTGTTGCGTTATCCGAATAAAAATGGTTGGGTGGTGGAGCATTTTGTAGGTCTTGAACATGTTACAAGTACAACAACTCTCTCATTTAAAGATGAAATTGATCGCTTCTTTTTAGACATGGGTTGAGTATTTCTAGATTGTGTTGTCAAGGTTATGATGAAGCTAGTAATATGCAAGGAGAGTTCAATGGATAAAAAGCACTTATTATGAATGAGAACTCCTATTCTTTTTATATTCACTGTTTTACTCATCAAATTCAACTTGCTCTTGTAGCGGCAGCTGAAAAACATACTCAAAATTGCAAGTCTATTCATTACAATTACTAGTGTCATCAATGTTATTGGAGGTTCATCTAAACGCTGTGATATGCTTCATGCTAAGATTATTGAAGCACTTGACAATGACAAGATCTCTACTGAAAAAGGCTTAAATCAGGAAACCACGCTTAAGCGTTCTTCAGATACACGTTGAAGCTCTCATTATGATTCTCTACTCAGTTTGATAACTATGTTCTTATCTATAGTAAATCTTCTTGAGATAATTGCAGATAAGGGTTCGAGTTCTGAGCAAATAATTTGTTGGGTATGATAC
Organism: Scilla litardierei; assembly: GCA_030789695.1. Classification (NCBI taxonomy): domain Eukaryota; kingdom Viridiplantae; phylum Streptophyta; class Magnoliopsida; order Asparagales; family Asparagaceae; genus Scilla; species Scilla litardierei. The sequence continues at coordinate 6,480,005 of CM061137.1, read as the reverse complement.
AATCTTGTGATTTTGTTTTTACTCTTTATTTGATGAAAGTCATATTAGGAATCACAAATGATTTATCAAAAGCGTTATAAAGGAGGGATCAAGATAGATTAAATGCCATGACTTTGGAAAAAATATGAAAGCAAAGGTTACAAATAATGTAAGACGAAGGATGGTAGACATTTTATGGTGAAGTTTCTTCTTTTTGTAAAAAACAAAATTGATGATGATATGTTTATAGCTCGAGGGAAGTCAAGGCGTAAGAATCTGCATTATTTTTGTATTGAGTTGTTTTATTCAGTTTTTTATAAATGATCGTTTCACTGAGGGGAATACTGAGCTTCTTCTTTGTATAGCATGTTAGTGTCATAATGATCTTTTTTCTGCTTATGCCAAGGAAACCCTGATCCGTCTGGCTCAATTTTATCTCGAAGACTTTTCTCTTATAGAGCTTTTGAAACTTGAAGATCAACTTAAAACTTATATATTTGATGCACGCTCTAATGATGAGCTTCTTGGACTAAGTATTGGGAGATCTTGCTAAGAAGATGGTCAAGACAAAAAAGGATAAGGTATATCCATTGGTTTATTTGCTTATTACACTTGCTTTGGTTCTTTTAGTATCAATGGCAACCGTTGAGTGAGGATTTTCTGGTATGAGTATTATGAAGAGTCATTTACGTAATAGAATGAGAGATCATATGAATGACAACTTGATTGTGATAGCATCAACAATGAAGTTGTTATACAATGTCTTCAAAACATGAGAACTCGTCGAGTGCAATTGTAATTTGTAAGTCGTTACGACCATCTTGTATAAGGATGTACTTGAGTCAATGTAATTTTTCGTACTACAATTTTACAATAAATAAAATAAACAAAAATTATTTCCAGCTGAAAAAATTATGCCCTTTGAATTCAATTCATGTATCCGTCACCGGCCATAGTTACTCCCTAGAAAATGCGGGTGACAATTAATTCTCAAGTTCACAAAAATTCCTCTATAGCGAAGATGCTCATATATTCAATGTGGGAGTATTCCACCTGAAATTGGGGGCATGATAGCTTTTATCCCTTAAAGTCGGAAACATATTTTTAGCTCCTTGGCCAACCATAGTAGAGGCAAACAGTTCAAAATGAGAGCCTTCGGCTTACCCAATTAGTTAGCAATATGTGAATTAAGAAACAACATTAGAAAATTTTATAATTTATTTCGAACAAGAAATAATAAGAAAAATTATTCTCAATTTTTGTATGTTTTCACATTTATTTGGATTTTAATTAAAAACACAAAAAAGAAAAATACAAAAGACACATTAAAACGAAAAAATAAAAATATAAAAATACCGACATGGGTTGATAGTTACGTGGGGTCCACACGGCTAGCCAACACGCGTAGGGAGGTTGCCATACAAAAAAATATAAGGGAGAGAGAGAAAAGTGTTGGGATATTGAGTCACCCATAGATATGTTTTGATGATGTACAAACTATTGTGTGTACTAATAAGTTGTAGATGTAGCTAAAGTAATTATGATGAGCACTTAATCAGCAAAGATGATCACAAGATTCATAGAGCCAAAGTACTGAGGAAAGCAAAACGTAGAAACGAAATCATTTACGGCTGGCACAAGAATTCAAGGAAAAGCAATTGTGAAGCTCAAGCAAGGCATCGAGCTCAAATAAATTAAGAATCAATGACAAGACCATGGTATTCCAAGAAGACTACATCAAAGGAGCCTCAAGTGAAGATATTATGTATTTTGATGTAAGTGTATGTCTTGTCTTAAATTTTGTGCAAGGCCTTGTATTGAAGCTTACTCACACTTGGGATAACTCTTCCAAAAGCTTAAAATATTTTGAAAATTATTTAAATAGTTTTCCTAAGTTTAGTTGGACATATCTTGGGTTTCTTAGGCAAACTAGTTGACCACTGTGACACCCAGTCGACTAGTCGCTATGTTTAGAAACTAAGCTAGAAGCATGTTAGAAAGTAGTCAACTATAGTTATGAGACCAATTGACTAGTTGTACACTGGTCAACTAGTTCGTGAACTATGGTCGGCTGGTTTTTACAGAGAATAATCTGTTTTTGAAGACATGCTTAACTTGTCGACCAATATATACCAACTAGTCGACCAGTGAGTATATAGTGATCGACTACAACTAGCCGTTAGACCCAACGCTGGAATTCCACAACTAGCCATTTATAGTCGTTGTGGAGGGCATTTTCGGTATTCTGTCCGAACCGAAACTTGGCTTATAAATATGAGATGTTGCAAGGATTTTTGGTAAGAATGATTTTGATTTTAAACTAAGGTTTTTAAAAGATTTTCATGCTCTTGTGCTCTAAAGTTATGCAAAATCCTTAATTTTTGGCCTCTTGCTTTTCGAAGATTCCCACACGCTTTTACGCACTCCCTTGGCCAAATTCACTCTTGATCTCCGAAGGCTTTCATCCTTATTTCTTGATATCAAAGAGTTCTAGCCTTAGCCACTTCTCACACTCTGAGTTTCATCTACAAAGGCTATAAACAATACTGTAATATTCACCAAAGCAAGGTTTATGAAATTTCTCAATTGTGAGGTGGTAAGCTTTATTGTATTTGCTCGATGTGGTGTTGTAAAATCCACACTTGTGGTGATTGGTGAGAAGTCCTCTAGTTGAGAGGCAAGGCAAGTCCTCTTGTTGAGAGGCAGAGTGTTGGAAATCCTCACTTGGTGTGGGTGTTGGAAATTCTTTTGTCGACAAGGTGATTGTACAAGTCCTCAGAATTGTTGAGGCAATTTCTCTCAGTTTAGAGTGATAGTGGATGCTGGAGTATGTCGATGAACTGACCCAACCAGGGTAAAAATTCTATGTATTTGTGTTGGTTTTTTTTGCTCATCTTTACTTGCAAATATTTGTGTTTGTTGATTAAGATCCAAGTTATGTAACTCTATTTGACATCTTAGGTGAAATTTAGGGGAAATGATTTTAAAATGCATCTTATTTGGATGACACTATGCAACCCCTTAGTGTGTCACTTGTCATCTACATGGATCTCAACAGAAAGAGAAAGAGAAATAGGGGAGAGAGTTTTTAATTTAAAAATTAACTTAAAAATTGACTAAAAACAAACCTTTGTTTCCTTGTGACACGTGGCATGGTGGGCTCACGTGACTGGTTGCCGATATCTGAAGTTGTATTTTTCAATCGCTTCATCTACAAACAGCCTTTTCAGATAAATTTTTTCGCAACGTTCTACATTGATTGTCGAATTTTTTTGATGAATTTGATGAAATTTTTTAAACATTTTTACGGCTTGAAAGCGACAGATCTCAAATTTTCAACTATAAATAAAGCATTCTACAAACAGTTTTCAGCCAACAAAGTACAGAATAAAATTATATAGAGTGATTTAGGACGCTTAAATGCAAATTAATTTTCTGGTTTAAAAATTCAAGGTGTCATTATGTTATATAAAATCAATAATTTTAAACAAGAAATCGCACAGAGCAAAATTTTTAAGGCAAATTTCTTATGTGAGAAAAGTGATCACAACCTTTTCGAGGATAAAAAATCAAACTTCATGGTGTACACAAAATTTCAGTTTTAACCATAAGCGATGTACAGTCTCATTTACAAGATATCATAGTCAACAATTCAACACACTGGATGTCAACATTGAGAATCGTAAAATCTGGTACTTCCTATTTTTATGTTAATTATTTTGGCTTGTATAATTTTATTTTCTTTTTGAACTCAATTTTTCGAATGATTTTATAAAGTACAGTGGATAGTAATTCGTGGGTGGAATTATTTATAGAATCAAATTAGCATAGTAATGTTAAACCATAATATTGTTCAAAAAATGAGCAATAATGGTGAGTAACCAATCTTGATTCTTGCAGTATTTCTAGTTGCAGAAGTATGCAAAGGATCGAACATGATCTTATGTTCTTTAATTTCTTTACTTTCTGCATTTTATTTACATGTGATTTACTGTGGTAGTGGTAGATTAAAGTTATTTACTATTGTGTATGGTAAATTAGAAATAATTACCATAGTAAAAATTATTTGCATTTTGTTCAGTAAATTAGGAATAAATTACCGTAATAAAAGTAATTTATCGATATTAAAAAATTAAAAAAGAATATCCACCCCCTATATAAGCTTATTTCGATCCTACAATTAGTACAAAGCCTAGGTTGCGACTTCTAGAAATCATGTCACTCTTAAATACTTCTTTTTCTAAGGGACAATCAATTGCTAAACCACCAATGTTTAATGACAAGGATTATGCTTATAGGAAAGCTAGGATAAAATATTACTTGTTATTCGTAGAAAACAGATACACTTGTCCAGTAATAAATGTTACTTAAATTGAAATTAAACCTCAAGATAAGTGGGATTTAAATGATAAAATATTATGTGCTTAGTAAAATTATGAATGCTCTTATTTCCATACTGAATAAGGCTAAATTTAACCATATTTTTTATTATTTAACTACATAGGAGATATGACACATATTGGAGGTGACTCACGAAAGTACGTCTCAAGTTAAGAATCATGATTAATTATGTTGAGTAATGAATATAAGAATGTCGGTTGAGAAAGGAATAAGATGTGAAAGACATGTATGCAAGATTTTGTGTAATTACTAAAATTTCCATGCTCTTGGAAAGATATATTCAAGGTTAAAGTTGATTCATATGATCTTAAAAATATTACCAAAAAATTTAGAAGCAAAAGTTACAGCAATGCAAGAGTTCAAAATTTTCAATAAGACAAGTATGGAAGAGCTTGTTGGATATCTCATCACTTATGAGATAAAACTATCTGCCAGAGAGAATAGAGATGAAAAGATAAGAAAACAAAATTGCTTGCTTTAAAGATCAATCATCATAGTAATGATGGTTCATGCGATGAGATATTCTACTTGGTAAAAGATTTTAAGAAATTTCTTAAAATCGGAAAGGAAAGGTAATATCTTATGAATAATCATAATTTTTCTATGTCCCTTAAATTTTCTAACAACTCTGATAATAAAACATAATGTTATAATTGCATGAAATCCAAGCATATAAAAATGAATTGCCTTGTGTTGAAAGGAAACTGAAAAAAATTAAAGGGAAAAAAACAAAATGAGTCCTTTAAAAATAGCGATCTAGAGATGGAATCGGAAGAGGAGTTGATTTACTATAATTGTAAAAAGGATAGTCATACAAATAAGGAAATTGATTCTAGCGATGATGACACATATGATGAGGTAAAAAATCAACTTATAAAGACCTATTGTAGCAGCATCTGCATGAAAAAAGTTCAAAAGTTAGAATTTAAGGTTAAGAAGTTAAAAAATTAGATTATGTTGCATTAAGAGTAACCTAGAAGATAAATTTGTCGAATTTGAAAATAACGAACATGTTGAACAAGTTATTGAACAAGTTATTAAAGAACATGTTGTTTGTCTAAACTAAAGAATGAAAATCTTACCCTAAACAAGAAAATAACTCAATTAGAAAAAAATGAGCGCATGAAAAAGAATGAGGTTGCGTATAAAGAAATTTTTATTAGTCGTTGTTCAATAAAAATGTTTCCCTTAAATCATGTCATTGATTTTGAATTATATCTTAAGAAATTTTTTACGGGTGATAGATCAGTTAAGATATTAAAACAATCATTTTTTTGTAATAACAAAAAAAGTATCGCATTTGAAAAAGTACAACACGGTATTGAAAAGAAAAACATGGTTAAAGGAAGGAATGCATTTTCTACATATGTTTATAATTGTTGTTGGAATAGGAACACGACCAAAAAATTTGAACACATTTGGGTTCTAAAAGGCACATTCACTAACATATGTGGACCCATCTGATATCTAGGTCACACATATCTTTAACTTTTTTGTAGATATGCTGGCTGGCCAAGGAAAAAAAGAACTAATAATTTTGCACAAAACATATAACGGGTAATGATGCAAAGTTCCATTAGGCAAGAAAAATTTAAATGGTGAGAATTGATGATATCCTGATGAAATTTTTTATGCTTCTTAGATTTTTTGCTTTTTGCTTGATTTTTAATTTAATTTTTTGTAAAAAAATATATGTGCAATTTTTTAGGCTTATTAAAGGGTATTTTTAATGATTATATAACCGGGTAAGAGTCTTGCGTTATGCTGATAATTAAATAGTGATGTGATAGAATTTTATGATTAATTGAGCATGTTTTATAGTGTTTAATCTTATGACTCTTACATCTCACAGCATCTCACCACTACATCTCCAACATCTAATCACTTACACTTTAATTTCATGTGCATGTGGATGATCAATTGATACGATATGCATCTGATTATGACATTGGAATTGGTTGGTTAGAATATTTATATATGTAATTGCTTAAAAATAAGCTATGTAATTGCTTAAAAATAAGCTATGTCTACACTAAATAAAAAATAAAGCTGAAGAAAAACGAATAGTAATAATAAAAAGCTTTGCTTGAAAAATAGATATGGTTTATAGCTCATTAGATATTAATTAAAAATATCCGACCTTAAAATTATTATTATTAGTGTTGGGGGTGTGTATATGGAAATAATATCAAAAAGATGGCACCTAACCAACTTGGGTTGGGTGCGCAGAGATGCCCCCAAAAAGCAATTGCTTTTTAGGCGACCAATGAGATACCGCCATGTCAACGCAACTGACCCAAATTGGTCAGGTGCCATCTGTCCTACATCAATCCATATATATATATATATATATGATAAAAAGGGATATGAGCATTCGGTGTAGGAAATTTCCTACACCGTCCTCATAAAACTTCACTTTACAATATTTTTCCAATAATCACCACCGTTCATCTTGATGTACATATCATGGATGATGAACATACCAAAAATAAAGTGAATCCAACGCTATTTTACCCTTGATCCGATTGTTACAAATTCAACGTTTTCAGAACAATAGAACTTTTTGTCACGAGCCGATCGAAGGTCAAATCCCCATAGGGTTCACCCATATTTGGGGTTTTGGGGTTTAGAATGTGTACAATAATTCTAAGCAAAAAAATTTGAAAAAATTAAGTGGAATGTGATGTTTTTGAAGGGCGGTGTAGGAAATTTCCTACATCGAATGCTCACCTCCCTCAACCCCTATATATATGTTGAGGGGGATGAGCAGCCAGTGTAGGAAATTTCCTACACCTGCTCTCCAAACACCTCATTTTACATAAATTTTTTAAATTTTTTTGTTTGGGGTTGTTGTACATGTTCTACAACTCCAAAACCCCAAATATGGGTGAACCCTAGGGGAAATTGACCATTGATCCACTCGTTATAAAAAGTTCTATTGTTTTGAACTGAACCCATTGAATTTGCAATAATCGAATCGATGGTCAAGAATTATGGGATTCATTTGATTTTTGATAATTTTATCATCCATGTTATGTAGAAAAGGATTAATGGTATTGATCTTCAAAAAAATGATAGAAAATTATGTTTTTCAGGGCTGGTGTAGGAAATTTCCTACATCGGCAGCTCATATCCCTTTTTCTCATACATACATACATACACACATACATATATCAATATTACAATTGATGACCTTTTTTGAATTTTGTCTAACGTGGCACCCAAAGTATGACTAGGACACACATGGTTGACTAGGATGCTGACTAGGACAATGAGTTTTGATATTTGAAATGTGGGGGGATTTAAATGAGGTTGTTGGGGAGAAAAACTAATGGTGGGGAAATATTTAATTTTAAATAAACTTTTTGGGGGGAAAAATTTAAATGTTGAATTTGAAATTTGAGGGGAACATATTGGGTGAAAATTAAAACTTGGGGGGAAAATTTAAATGATATTTGATTTTGTGTTGAGGGGAAAGCGAAAGGGGGAGAAATATTTAACTTTGAATTCACTATTAGGGGGAAATTTAAATGAACCCATACGGGCACAGGTTATGACTAGTATATAAGTATCAAGCAATGCTTTAGCTTCATCTAAAAGTCCTTTATGGTAATGTATGAATGTATCTTGATCGCATTTGATGTGTTAAGAACAAGTAATTCTTATATAACTACATAGATAAATTTTAAATGTTTGAAAAGTGGATGGAACTGTAAAATTTCTATAAATTTAACCCTATTATATATACTTTCTTGCCCTCTACGCACATGGGATTATTTGATCATGATATATGCTACATTATATGTTTAATTACTCAGGATATTTTAAGTATTTACTATTTATCATGTTTATAATGCTATTTTCATGTACCTATTTTAGCTGTTACATGTACTTTTGATGAAAATAAAAATGAACAAAATGTTCAGATTTCTGGATTTGGAAAAGTTTACTATATGCATTTGTCTAGAGGGAGGATGTCGATAGGGAAAATTTCTTTTATGTCTTTTATTACATTGGCATACATTATGTGTTTCATTGCACAGATCTTAAATTTCGATTTGCTATTATCAAAAGGGAAAGATTGTTGAATGTAATAATTGACGATAACTTGTTTGATGATGACAAACTCTCGTGAATATTTTTAATATACGTGTTGAGGTGTTTGTAGGTTAAAACAACCACCTAAGGACTGTCACACAAATTTCTAGTAGGCTAATTCAACCAATTCAATAAAACTTAAAACCCATTTTTTAAAAATGATATTTTCAATAATAAAGAGGGTGGAAAAAACTATTTTTTAAAGAGAGAAAATTCATTTATAGTTTTTGTAAAAAATCGGATTTTTAACATATGAATACTCAAAAGTAGGGGTGTGCACGGGTACAGGGTACCCAGATACCCGATCGGAACCTACCCTAACGGGTAGGTTCTGGGTAGATAGTTATCGGTTCCGGGTAGGTTCCGGGTAGGAAAATTTAGAACCGACGGGTATCGGGTCCGGTTCCGGTTCCCGTCTATAGAAAACGGGTACCCAGAACCGGAACCGATATTGTATATATATATATATATAAATTTTTATATATTATAATATTAAGGATAAAAATATATAAGAGTGATCCACCCTGGCTGTATCTAATTTGAACTTATAATATTAGTGAGTACAACTTGCATCCTGAAGTTTTGAACAACGTGTAAGTTCATTAAACAATGCATTTGAAACAAAGATCATATTGTTCTCTTATGTGTTCAAAAGAGCAGTAGAGGTAAACGTGAATCATTCTTCCATATGTCTAGCTTTATCTAGTAGAAATGACTGGTCAGTATGCATTTATCACTGAAGAAAGAGACTAGAGACAATATTTTACTTCCAGATTGATTTTTATTCATGCGTATTTGAGGTAATTCTTAGGCACAGATCATTTGGAAATCATTGTTCGCAATGCCTCACAAATTAGATTTTTTTTACAGGGTACCCGGAACCTACCCGAAACCATAGGGTCCAGGTAGGGTTCGAGTACAGGGTTCAACTGGGTAGGTTCCGGGTCCAAATTTTAGGAACCGATCCCTTACCGGGTAGGGTCCGGGTAACATGAAAAAAACAGGGTACCCAGACCCGCACACCCCTACTCAAAAGAACAAAATTTTATTTTGAGAAACAACATGAGAAAATTTAGGCTAAGATAATTTATTTTGAACAAGAAATAGTAAGAAAATTTATTCTCAATTTATTTTGCTTTTCAGTTCTTTAAGGATTTTTTAATTAAAACACAAAAAAGGAAAACACAAAAGACAAATGAAAAACCAAAAAACCAAAAAATATAAATACCGGCATGGGTTGACAGCCCAAGTGGGGTCCATGCGGCTAGTCAACCCGTGCAAGAACGGTGTCGTGCAAAAAATCACGAGGGATAGAGAAAAGAGAGATAAGAGAAGAGATGAGAGAGATGAGAGAGATGAGAGAGATGAGGAGTTTTTAATTTTAAGAATTAATAAGAAATTACTTAAGAATAAACCTTTTTCCTTCTGACACATGGCGATGGGGCACACAGTACTTGCTACCGACATCCAAAGTATTTTTGAAGAAGAGATGAGAGAGATGAGAGAGATGAGAGATGAGAGAGAAAAGGAGTTTTTAATTTTAAGAATTAATAAGAAATTACTTAAGAATAAACCTTTTTCCTTCTGACACATGGCGATGGGGCCCACAGTACTTGCTACCGACATCCAAAGTATTTTTGAAAATTTTCAAACCATCGGAACTTCACTTACGAATGTCCTTTTTCAGATGAAATTTTTTTCACAACTTTCGCACTACGTCAAAAAATTTTGACAAATTTTACAAAAAAATTTAGAGCTTGAAAGCAATTTTTCCAAATTTGCAGCTATAAAAAACGTTCTGGAAACTATTTTTAGCAGACTGAAAAACAAATAAGATGCGTAGCAAAGTTAGATAGTGCTTCAAGACCCTTGTGGGTAAAAATTTTTCTCTAACTTAATATTTTAAGGTGTTATTACGCTATTTAAAATCAATGATTTTGAAAAAAGATCTCCCAGAGTAAAATTTCAAGGTTAATTTCTTCTGTAAGAAAAACGATACAAAACTTTTTAGATGACAAAAATCAAACTTCAAAATTGTACATAAAATGTGTACAGTCTCACTTACGGTGATACTGCAGTTAATAATTAAACACAACGGGTGTCAACATTGATAATTCTAAATTCCGATGCTTTTTACTTTTTCTGTTAATTGTTCTGACTTCTATAATTTAATGTTATTTTTAAACTCATTTTTTTGGATGATTTTATAAATTACTAGGGCTAGTAATTCGTGATTAGAATTATTTATATATATACGTTACTATAGTGACAGTTCACTATCATATTTGTTCAAAGGTTACACAAAAATGGTTGGTAGCTAATCTTACGAAGTTATAAGGACTTTGTTTTTTGATTTTTATAATAACTCTGGTTGTAGGGGTAGGCACGGGATCGAACCTAAGTAAATCTTATATTCTGTACTTGCTGCAATTTATTTGCCTGTAATATATTTGTGATATTGGTAGATTAGAAATATTTATCATGATGTAAGTTATTTACTATTGTATGGTAAATTAGAAATAATTATTATGGTAAAAATTAATGAATTTTACGTACGAATACCGTCCGAATACCGCAGTAAAAGTAATTTACTGATAGTAAAATCTTAAAAAAGCATATTCATCACCCCGCCTCTAGGCTTATTTCGATCCAACAATCAATACAATCAATACTAATAATAAATAACATAAGAAGAGATTCAGAGTTTGAATTATAAAATTTTGAAATTCTATTTTATTTAATATAACAGTCAAAATCAAGATTCAAAAAATTGGTTGATACGGATACATGTCAACAATTTTGAGTTCGATTTGTAGCAAGGATAAATTTAGTGCTCTCTTTGGTGAAACCTTTCAATTTTCGTGAACATATTCAGTATTACGGTATTTCAATCATGGTATGAGAAAAAGACATTGAACTTTGAAAACAAAAACAAATTAAAGCTGAACCAAATGATTTAAATCATTCAAAAAAAATAACTAATTGATGAAATGTGTTAGAAAAAAAGAAAATGGTGTCCACGATGTAGAGATAATCATTGGATAAACGAAACACTTACTAAATACTCAGATCAACCTCAATTAACAGCCATATTGAGCTAAGGCAACTGATACCTGAAGACTTATACAGTTGTAACTCTGATAAGTATCACTTGATAATTCCAATGTAACCAATACCGATACGGCACACATATAGCTAATACTAAGACCTAAACCAAGATTTCAAAACTTGGTCTACAAATTCCGTTAGCTAGCTTACTATACATTAACCACTAATGTTATAAGTGCAAAAGTTACAATTGATATACAATTCATAATAGAATTTCGAGAATATTTTTGGTCATAGTATGCTTATTATAGTAACATAACTATCATTAGTGAAATTGTTAAGCATGCTCGTTCCATAATCATTGCCACTTTTTACGTAAAGGCTTGTGCACAAACCATTGTGACCTGTATAAACTATAAAGATATGAAGTAATTTAAAGAATTGTATGAAACCTCTAGAAAAAACAAGCATCCTGCTAAGCATATGTATTGGCAACTTAAGTATGCATGCTAGTCTACAACATAGATAGACTCATAAATCTATATTACATATGAGTGAAGTTTTTAAACTTATCCTATGTGGCAATGTCATGTCAAAATTTGGGGGTAGTTGGTTTGGGCGAAATTTGTTGGGGGGAAACAAAAGCTTTGATGTTTTGAAAACTTAGCATATACCTTCACAAAACCCCCCCATCAACTTATCCTACCTTCACACACACACACACACACAAATGTGTTGGATGTGCTCTGTACGGGAAAACAATGCTCTGTACGCTGGGGAGAAAACGATTTGAATTTGCCGCCCAAGAAATACACATCCACAAGATTTTTTTGGGGGTAAACAAAAGTTTTTTAGGGTTAAAAACTCATCCCCAAGAAAATCAGGTGCCCAAGACTCCAAGCCCGCTCAGAGACTCTTCAATGAGGGTAACTGTTGCTTTGAAGTACTCTGCTTTTTTGACGATATCTGTTTTTTTTTTCATTTCTCACCCTTTGCTGAATCTTTCAGAAGTGCGGCCATCAAGCAGAGGACTCTGCTGGGACCAAAGGCCTGTTTCAAACGTGAATCTTTCTTGGTGGAGCTTAGGGAGAAGGGTTGAGGGAACATTATAGAGGAGGAGGAGGTGCAGAGACGAAGGAAACAGCAGAGCTGGGAGGGGGATTGATGGGCGTCGGAGCAGAGGTAGGAGCCGACGGCGTTGGGGTTGGAGGTGAGGTTGGAGGAGAAAGAGGTTGTTGATCTAGTAAGAGGGCTTCACGTTTCTTGGATTTACTATAATGTTGTCTCAGCCAGAGCAACCAATTAAAACAAGGGCAGCTCTTGCTTTTGTACTGTCTGACAAATGGAACTTCTTCAGAGAATTCATTCTAGATGAGGTAACCTGATTATACTGCACAACTTAGCTGGATACAATGTTTTGTGTTCAAGAAATTTGTTGAAGTTGTATGCTCCTACCATTGTTTTCTTCTTTTTTGATTGCAGTTATATGAATCTACACCAACAAACAACTATCTTTAATAAAAAAAGATAATTGTTGGGGCGTCCAGAAAGAATGTCGTGGATTTGGTATGGGCCTCCTGGCAACACAGTGAGTATACTTTAAATGGAAATTTTTTGAGAAATTAGATAGATTTGTTTCAGATATGATCTTCCCATGAATTTGCTTCTTGAGACGGTGAAGGATTTGGTGTTTTCGAGGGTGAAGGATTAGATCCTTGAGCAGAAAAATTCCCTTGAATTTGCTTTTTGAAAACGGCTCTTTTGTCCACTGTCATTATCTTGAGTATACGAGCTAAATTACCTTTTGAAAACAGCTCTTTCATCCATCGAGCTAAATTTGATTTTTGAAAATAGCCCTTTCATCCACTGTCATTCAAGGAAATTCCCTATACTTCATCGCCACTTTCACCTGTGAGTATATTTTAATATGATTTTGTTTCTTGAGATTCATTTATTTCAACATGAACTAAGGATATGATAGCTAAAAGCTTGTATCTATTTTTGGTCCATAGAATTGGAAAGAATGTTCAAAAGTGAACTACTTTTCTCATTTTAATGTTAATATTGTTATTGCACATTGCATGTTTGTTTGTTGAAATGCTTATATGGGGTGAGGAAATCAAGGTTTGAGGTCTCGGTTTCGGTTTCGGTATTGCTCTCTCGAAAATTTAAGTTTTGGTATCGGTATCGTCCGTTTCGGCGGTATCGGACGTGGGTTTCGGTTGGTCAGTATCGGTAGTTTTAAATACATAAAATCTATTAGATACGTAAAAAAATTAAAGTAGCTACAATTTTGCCTTGCACACCCACCGTTTTACTTTGCGCACGTACCATTTATTTGCAAGTTTGTCTTAGAGTTGCTTTGTGCACATACCATTTTGATTTGTGCACATATCACTTATTTACAAGTTTGCCATAAAATATCTTACTCTACACATCTATAACTTATTTACAAGTTTACCCTTCAAAATTTCCCAATCCTCTCCTGCGCACGTCGTTCTCTCTCTCTCGGTCCTCTCTCTCTCTCTCTCAGGAGCGGCAGGAGCGGCAGAGGAGCGGTGCGTCGTCGGTGCCACAGCAGGCGGCGTCGAGGCGCGGCGGCAGGCGGCGAGCGGCAGCAGGCGGCGGCGAGCGGCGGTGAGGTAAGTTCGATTTTCTTTTTTTTCAATTTCTTCCATTTTTCTTTTTCTGCCTCCTCTTATTTTCGATTTTGATCCCTTTTTTTCACATTTGCTGGCCGAAATCCTAGGGTTTCGGCCAGTTTCGCCCGATACTCGACGAAACCGGCCGAAACCCTAGGGTTTCGGCCGATACCGATTTTCTGCCGCAGTTTCGGACCGGTACTTGGCGGTACCGGTCCGATACGCCCAATACCAAGAGGTATCGGGTGATACCTCAAACCTTGGAGGAAATAAAGAGATGGATGAACAGTGGCATGACTTGGTCGGAGATAGAGGAGCTTCATCCTAGAATTCTTGGGCCATTCATTGTTTGGGATTGGGATTGTTAATGTGGAGAGTTCTAATGCTTGGATTTTTTCTTGCTACAGATTGTTGTATAGGAGTAGGCAGAGGGGCTTCCTTGAATTGGTTTTGGTTTTAGGTATTTGTGTGGAAGTGAACATAAAAAATTTTCTTTCCTTTTTCTTTTTTCAAACTCTATTCTTGATGCAGACTTTATTTCCCAGGGCCATATTCTTATGTGTATTCTTATGATGCAAACTTTACTTCCTAGGGACTTGGGCAATCCGTAGTAGGGGAGAGAGGAGCAACTAAGTGTTACAGACCTAGGGGAAAATGACAAAAACTGTGGTAAAAAGGTAATTGTTGTGAATTTTCATGTCAAAATAGCACTTGATCTGAATGAGTCATATTTAGTTAATAATACACTAGCATTGAGTTGAAGTAATTAGGGAAAACATGATGTAATTATCAAGATGGGTGGCTCACAGAGAAAATTTTGCAAGGAAAGAAAGGCAAGTAAAGTACAGTGGATACAAAAGCATCAATAGAAAGTTGGTGATGGCTTCACTAAACACATGCATTATATGGTCACTAACAGCGAGTCATATGTAACAATTGCAGGTGTTAAGCCGAAACAAGAATGGGATGAAGTGGCCCAGGAGTGTGAATACACAAGTAAGGAGGTTGATAGGGCTGCTATGAACTTTAGCATTTCTTTTAAATTCATTTCCAAATGAAATGTTAAGAGTACTTTTTTTTCCTTTTTTCAAACTCTATTCTTGAATCTATAGTTGATTCTTAAAACAAAATGCAAGCAAGTAGTAGGAACCATCATCAAGAAGAAGAAAAGTAGGTCGATCATCCCTTCCAGCTTCAAACAAATGATATTTACTTTTTAATCATGTTATGTTATTTCAGGCATAATGGTTGAAATGGTTGAAATGGTTTCATCTGGACATAAGAATTCATATTACATGCCATATTCTTATTTGTAATTTTTGTAGTGTCTCTATATGCATGCATGTATTACGAAGATACAAAGATTGGCCATTGATATAAATGTCCTTGTATTATACTTGGAATTTTTTAGAATGCAGCTCAAGGCCATTAATACATTTTTTTGTTGTGATCAAGCATGTTCCAGTTGTTTGCCAGTCGTATAAAATCCATTGAAAGAGGATATCAAAATCAAGATTCATAGGAAATACAAGGCTACAAGTCTTATAATAAAAGTGTACTCGTGGGCCTCTGATTTTTTCTATTACAATTCATCTATCTATTACAAATAGATCCATCAATCTCTTAGAAATTATGCTTCATCATTTGTTAACTGTTTTATTTAAAAAAACAGAATTTTTTGTAGAGCAGGCTTACATTGCGGCAGCTGTGAATTCCGCTGAAATCCAGTAGCAAATTATTAGTATCCATCAAAAGATTTGCAGGCTCAAAGGGGTTGGTCTTCTTTCTTTTAATTCATTGTTCTTTATATTTGAAAAAATATGGATTTTTGTTTTTTAGTTTCTGTAATCCTATTAGACAGTGAATTAGAGGAGAGAACAAAATTGAGACCATCCATTTATTACGATTCAGATCATTCATCAATCAAAGGGGTACACCTGATTTTTTTATTAAGATTCATCTATTTATTAGAAAACGATTGATCAATCTCTTAGAAATTATGCTTCATCCTTTGTTAAGTTTCTTTAAAAACTGAATTTTTTGGCATAAAAGGGCATACGTTATGGTCAGACTGTCAATTTAGAATGACCATTGAAGCTTTGGTCTCGATAGAATATGTGGTTTCAACTATCTATTTTGGAACTATATTAGTGTTTTTATCAATAGTAGAGCATTTGCTATTGATTTTGAACAATTGATCTAATAAGAAAAAAGGGGAAGTTGCCTGTTAAAGTAACAATTTTAACATGAAAAAAATATTAATAGCATTGAATAAAATAATGGTGCATGCAGAAATCAGTTTATTTGACTTACATTCACAAGTTTTGTTGCCTGTGTAGTTACGTGAAATGTAGTTCAGCTTAAACCATAAATTGTTCAAATATAAAAGCTTATGAAGTCTTTACTGAAGCAAATATTATGTCAACTATTAATGAAATGTGTTAATTTCCATAAAACCAAATATATGGTTTAAACTATCTACAGATCTTAATGTATGTGGTTTCAACTTTAAATCAGAGCATGATTGCTATACCATAATCTCCTATATGGTTCAAATCCAACCATCCCCAACCAATTTGCCAGATTCAGA
Organism: Scilla litardierei; assembly: GCA_030789695.1. Taxonomy (NCBI): domain Eukaryota; kingdom Viridiplantae; phylum Streptophyta; class Magnoliopsida; order Asparagales; family Asparagaceae; genus Scilla; species Scilla litardierei. Next base: position 6,463,247 of record CM061137.1, on the reverse strand, counting down.
TCACACGAAGGCAAGTGGGAGAAGTGTTAGGATACATGCATTCTCTCTCAATGCCAAAATTTAGGCATGGATGAATCAACCTTTTGTTCTTTTTTAGTTGGTGGTGATGGTTGGTTTTTTTGGGTGAGGGTGGCAGAGTTTAATCTGGAGATAGAATGGTGTTCCATATATATTCACTAAAAATAAAATTTTGTACTGTTTTCATCTTTCCCTTTTTCAGAACAAGGAGATACAAACTGATTATGTTACTACCATTCACAAGCCAGCCCCAACTAAACTCGAGATTAATCAACCCATTTCAGCTGAAACCTAAAGCTTGGTATCAATATTCCCAGCCTCTCAAAACACACTCAAGTTAACAAATGGAGATGGGCACTTCACTTGGAGACTCCTTTGGTTTGCTAATCAAAAGATGACAGTGAAAGATGTGAGAGGCTTAAGTGAAGATGACATGAAAAAATGGAGATGGGCACTTCACTTGGAGAACAGTTGGAGAACATCAAATTTTGGAGCACATCAATTTGTGTCTCAAAATTTGGAGGACATCAAGTTCTGGAAATGCATCAATATTTGGCAATGTATCAACATTCTTTATCAAGTTGTTTGTCAATGTATCAGCACTTGCAGGCAATACGACAATACTTTATCAATTTGTACTTATGGCATTGTATCAACACTGGATCAAACTCCATGTTATTTGTCAATTTTGACAATTTTGGGAAATGGATATATTGCATAAAACTGGATATTGCATAGCATTGTATATATTGCATAGAACCAAATTTATAGAACTGGATATATTGCATGGCATTGGATATATTGATGTCTGTTGACAATTTTGGGAATGTATAGAACTGGATGTATGGTGCAGTGTCTAGAATCCAGCTATATAGTGTGTGTGTGTGCAATGTTTGGTTTATTGCTTTCATGGATTTAGTGATGTTATATGTATTTAGTATCAAAATTCAGTATAAAAACAGTTATATGTATTTGGCGATGAACTGTGTACAATGATGTTATATATATTTAGTATCATAATTGTATTCTAACCGTGTACAACTTGCTTTGGACACAACATAGTTCTTTCTACATCCTACTCTATTGCATTCTAACTCATTCAGTGACATTATCAAAATTTTCTTCAACTATTTCGTGTCGGTGTAGCTTTTGGAGGTGGTTAGCATGAGAACTATGTGGGGGTGGGTTTATCTTTTTTTACATTCTATGTTCTGAATGCAATCTGAGTATCACCTGTGGGAATGTATTAATTTCTGGTTGGTATCTTCTAATTATTTCAGCAATTGAGACTTACCTCCATATTTTGGTGGCCTTTCCGATTTTCCATTATACATTTGAGGGGTGTGTTTGAATTGGTTTGTTGACTAGGACAACATGGTTGATAAAAAAGGGTTTGGATTGAAACTTAAGGAATCAACGGTTAGGATGAGGGTTTGCAAAAATTTTAGGGGGGAAAATCTTAAATTTTGCGGGGAAACTCTCTGTGGAAAAGCAAAGTCACATGGCTCAAATCTCTCTCTCCATCCATCCCACTTCGTTACGATGAGAAAGCATAAAATATTGATTTGGTTCCCGGTTATTCTCATTCAATATGTCATACCGCACGGTCTTCTCTTTTCATGGGGCTAGAGCATGGCTCTATACGATAAAGTGAGTATATACTTTTGACTTAATAATTGAACGTGGTGTACATGCATGCAGTTTCTTTTTGCCAGGGAACATTAAGTGCATTGCCAACGGAACGGAGTTCATTAATGACAGATGACCCTTAATTAACATAGCCTGAATCATTTGACCATATACTATTTTGAAACTCTTTTCAATACTCCATTCTGAAAAGGAAAAATGATCAACATTGGTTAAATATTAGAAATAATTATACCAACTAATCAAATTTAAATTAGGGAAAAATTCCAAAAAAAATTGGAACTAAATTCGTTGGGAGAACTAAAATTTGTAAGCAACTAAAATTTTGGGGAAAACTAAATCCTCCGAGTGAACTAAATGTTGAAGGAAACTAATATTTTTTGAAAATTTTGGGGGAACTAAATCTTAATGGAACTAAATTTTGGAAGAACTACAATTTTTGGAGAACTAACTAACAATTATTGCGCTTTAATTATTGTTGTTCGTTTAAAATAATGGCTCCAAGATTTTGAGGGAGGAATATTTTAAATGAACAGTGGAACTAAATTTTAAGGGACCTAAAATTTTGAGGTAAGCTAATAACAATTATTATGTTTCGATTATTGTTGTTCGTTTAAAATTAAGGGATCCAAGAATTTGAGGGGAGAATATTTTAAATGAATCGTTCCTTTAGGGCACAAGTTATATCTGGAGGAAACTAAATTTTGAGGATCTAAAGTTTTTGGGGAAACTAAATTCTTTTGGGAAACTAAATTTTGGATAACTGAAATGATTGGAAACTAAATAACAATTATTGTGTTTTAATTATTACTGTTTGTTTAAAATTAAGATATCCAATATTTTGAGGACGGGATATTTTAAATGAACCGTGCCCTACGGGCACAAGTTATAACTAGTAACTTTTTAAGGCAGAACCTTTTTAACTATATATTCCTTTTTTTCCTTAAGGAATGAATAGTATGTTAGTGATGCCAATGTCTATTAGTCAATTATTTGAAATCTAGTGACATCTCTAGCTAGTGGGCATGTTGCTGTGATGCATCTTGCTGCAAAGCAATGAAGAAGAAACACAGTTTTATATGTAAACTAAAAATATAAGTGCATGTTTCAGAACCGATAAATCAGAAAGACCTGTAAAGTTGTTTTCTTCATGCAAAAAAAGATAGATCCTTCTGTAAACGAGCAAGCTTTCATACCTGCTCTTTTTGCCGCCCTTGACACAAGCTGCTCCACAAGAAACTCAGCAGGATTCTCTGATGGTGAATTGAGGATGAAAGATTGTACAAGCTTCACAGCTTCCTCATTGCTAAAGAAGTCAAACAAACCATCACTCGCAATAATACCAAAATGATCACTTTCTGAAACTTCATGGACACGGAGTGACGGTTGGGTCAAGACATATGGTGGACTCAGAAGCTTGGGAATTCTAAGAATACCCATCAGAGCATCATTAAACTTTTTCTGCATATATAATGAAATCACGTCATTAAATGCTAACTGAATGGCTAAAATATCAATTGGAAAGAAGATGAACATTAATCCTACCTCCTTTAAATATCCAACTCCAAATGCACGAGTTAGTTTCAACCTCCCTTTCACTTTTCCAGCAATAATTGTATCGGGCTCATTAGGATGATCAGATAGAAGCCGCATCCTTTCATCTTCATTATCAACCGAGTGAGAATCCGTAAGCTGAATGGCTATTAAGTCTTCATTACTCTCAGTAGTATTGCCTTTTCTTGTTGCCACGATAGCTCGACTGTCGCCTAAACTAAGCGTATACATATCTTGACCATGGAGGAGAACTACCAAAACACAAGATCCTATTGAAACTAGATCGGGACGGTCATCCATTGCTAGCTCCACTGAATACAGAAAATCATTTTCAGCCTGTGCAAGTGCTTGTTGAAGACAACATAATACGCTTTGCCTAAATGTATCTTTTTTGTCACCAGTCACCTGTGACAAACTTTCATTGGAAGTAAGGTTCATTTGTGAATCCAACATATTCAAGTATAGCCTGATATTTTCATATAGGGTTCCAGCCAAAAAATCAGCTGCATCCCTCCCATTAAACCCATCATAGATGGCACAAAAGAGCCATCCATTTTCTTCTGAGCAAACAGCTTGTACCCTGTCTTCTCCTGCAGCACCACCAGCCATTTGCACTTCCATGGCATTAAGAAATCCATCAATTTTAGAAGGAGCACTCATGGATCTTAATACACTTGCATCCCATTCTGTAGAGTCACTTTGGGAAGATAGGCTTCCACCAAGATTTGACATACTATTCTGCCGGGAAGTTGATAATATATCCACACTTGACAATGATGGTGAAGAAGGGACTCTCTGGAATGTTTTTGGAGAGTCCAAACCAGGCAGAATCCCCGTGCCTATCAAGCCATTGCAAATATTGGTATTTGCTAAAGTGGCATTAGCACTCAAAGCAGCCCCTGATAAGCAAGAAAAAGTACTCTTATGTGATTGTTTCTTTATGTCTTTCTCCAATATAGAAATCTCTTCGCAACCATTACATGCAGCCCCTCTTGACTGAAGACATCGATAACCAAAGCTAACATTGAGTTGTCCATCAGATTCAGAAAATATCCTACTTAGCATACTTTGCAAATAATCTGACAAGGAAAGAAAAGCAAATCGCGTATTAACATTTATAGGACACATTGAGGAAATTAATCATAGTGAACATCAAGAGAATTGTTAAAATAACAGTGAACAATTGCATTTTCGTATTGTTACTTCCATCGTATTCATAAGAGGATTTACTGGAAACTTATTCAAGAAGTACTGCATAATGGCTCAATTTCCCGGGTACTTGAGAAAAAAAATCAACATTCATTGCATATCCATGCATAGCCAGAGAGGTACTTACAAGGATATGAAGTTATATAGATTTCCAACTCATTAATAACATTTGAAACTTTGAAGTTTAGGGATTAAGCCCAATTACACATCATCGATTTATCAAAAGAAATAATAAAAGATACAAATGGTTCGTCTCCTAATATAACTGCAAAATTCCATAAATAAATCATGAGGATGGTGATATTGCAGCATGCCTAAAGTGATTTCTAAAGTAATAGGTAGCATAAGCATACAAAAAAGATATATCCCTATATTTTGCACCATAGATGCCAAAGCAAACCCAGGTAGAATTCAATGGACACTATCAAAGGTACAGTAAATAATCTAGAGAATAATTTGGCATCAAACAAAGACACGTATGTAAAGGATTATCCATTATAGTTAGAACGTTTTGATCCACTGATAAGACATTTATAGAAAATTCAATATAATAAGGTACTCCGAGCCAAATATGATGCAGGGCCTCCCAATTTAATCATTTACGGGTGATTAAACAGAAATTTATATAGGTATTGCCTGAGACAACATTATGGAAACAACATCGATCTTAACCTTATATAAAATGCAATAGTCGTCCACCACTTGTTTAACTTCTAGCTTTCATCAACATCTACGCTGCCATTAAAAGAACAAGCGCAATGCTAAGCGGAGCCATTTCCATCAGAAAGTGCAGTCTAATAGACACATGAATGTTCAGAACCAGAAATAGTTTGAACAACACAGAAGAACTTTCAACAGAAAATTCCAAAATACATACAACATGATGCCTAACAACTAACCCTTGATTAATTATATTTTGTATTTCCAGCCACAGTCGAAGTAAATCAGATGTCAATATATGTTCAGTGGTAGGAAAAATGGTTTGAAAATTTCTTACTTGATGTTTATTTTTACAGTGATAAAAAGTTAATCTAGAACTCAGAAGTGGGGCAAAGATCCATCAAAATCAGTAGATCTTGGTTTTGTTAAACCTAACAAAAAATATGTAATCCTCGATGTGCTCTCAAGGAAAACCCTCTGTGAAATACAATAGCGAATAATACAACCAAAGCTCAATTTTCAATATTGCAAAAGAAAGCAAATCGATATGCATATGAACAAGCCTGAACGTATCTTGCGTGTTTCAAAAATAAAAATGAAAATGAAAATTCAAGTCCATTATTGATTCACATACGTTAAAATTTTGATATGCCAATGTTATGCACATAATCAATTTTTCATTCCTTCCGCTTACAAGACCTTGTTTATATCAAATCTACACACAATAACCATAGCCGAGCTAGCGACTTCTCAGAGGAGGGCCGAAATTAAGTATGAAGCTAAAAAAAACAATGTGACGACCCAAACAAAGATTAAAAATCAAATTGGGTATATGTTTTTTAAAACCTAATCATACGATAAAAACAGACAAGATCGCATTTTTAGTTCGATGACATCGAATTTATCACACACTTAACAAAAACTATACCATATTGAGGGAACATGGAGAGATTAAACAAAAAACGTGAAAATGAAAGAGAGCTTACGGGAAGAGATACGGTGCGTTTTCTCCAAAATCGAAACCTAGAGAGAGAAATGCAGAGTTCTTAGAGAAAGAGAGGGATTCTGAAGAGAGAGAAGATGGTGGCGGGGGTTCGCTGAAATCTAAAACTAATTTTTTTATTCCTATGATTAAATACTATCTAATTGAAACGCCATACGCGGATAATACGTTTAGGATTCTATGCGGATAATACGTGTAGGATTTCTATGCGGATTCAAATTTTAATTATTAATCTTTTTACCATGTGGATAATACCCACAATTCTCCCCTTGAAAATTTCACTCAATTCAATCCATGTCATCGTCAAATCCCCACACACATAACCAGCTCAAATTTCAACGGTAAGTTTTAATTAAATTAATAATAAATGGTGAATGCGATCATTGTTACATAAAAAATAATAATAATTTTGCATAAATTTTCACTTTTATTTCATAAGCATTTACACTTGCAAGAAATCCAGTAAATATTTTATAGATTGTGAAGCATGTAGGCGTGCCTCAAAATATCAAAATTATCTACTATTATAAGTATCACAAGAAACGATTTATCCAGCTGGCTCCGGTTGTTGAGTGGCTTATAGCATAGGGTCAGCCGTAGGGCTGTTGACGAACAGAACGTTCGACGAACTACTCGTGAACAAGCTCGGTACATGTTTGTTTACGTTCGTTTAGGAAACTTAATGAACAAGCTTGAACAGATTTTTATAGCTCGGTTAGTAAACAAACAGAGCTTGAACATAACTATGTTCGTTCATTTATGTTCATGAACAAGCTCGTTAAGTGTTCGTGAACAAGCTCGTTAAGTGATGTTCATGAACAAGCTCGTTAAGTGTTCGTGAATGAATATGTACCGAAAATAGTAAATTTAGACAAATACTATGTTTTTTATTATGCTTGGAATGGATGCTTGTAAGTTTGTAATGGGATCTATGGAGCTATTATGCTGGATTTATTTGTTTTTGTCTTGCAAATATTTAATCCTTTTATTTAATTGATTTAGTCATTGGCAATTATGTTTAAATATTATTATTCCTAATTAAAAAATTGACAATCGTTTGTTTGATTGAAAATCTGTTAATGAAAAAAATTGATTGTGTGTTCACGAACATGTTCCTGAACATGTTCACGAACAAGCTCGATAAGTCTTGTTAACGAACAGAACTTTCAATTAACTACTTGTGAACAAGCTCGGTAAATGTTCATTTACGTTCGTTCGGTAAGCTAAACGAACAAGCTTGAACAGGTTTTTAGAGCTCGGTTAGTAAACGAACAGAGCTTAAACATAGATTTTGTTCATGAACAAAACCAAGCTCCCTGTTCAAGCTTGTTCAAGCTCGTTCGTCAACAGCCGCCGCTTCAGGTTTCTGAGAAAGTAAAAGAGGAGCCCAAGTTGCCCACCCCGGCCATATTGTATAGCTCCCACCCCGGCCATATTGTATAGCTCGCAACTGAATAACGATTTGGGCAGGTTGCAAATAATTTTTAAAAAGATTAATTTTAAAGGAAAAACTACCAATTAAGTTACAATTGACTGATGATTTAACGATGGGTAACCCTTTGCCAAGCAATCGAACTCTTGTGAGGGCCACCCCCACACTCCGCGGCCCCAATTCAAACAGATCTGCAGACGAAAAGAACGGAGGGGAATAAAAGCCCGTTGCTTTTGTCATAAAAAGACCTCATTGCTTTTTGACACAACCACAGAACCACACCATGAAAAAAAAGATCACAATGCAGTGAGAGGCCAAGGTACGAGTGCTATCTTTGTGATTAGGACACCCCTTTTCAAGTAAAAGCCGAGTGAATGTGCATGCATTTGGCCCCAAACCTACAAGCGCCACTAGAATTGTCACCTTCTTTCCCTACCAGCCAACATATTCGTTTGAAAAGTGACACAATAGTTGCATATGGTCCTGTCCAACTTGGCATCATACGCCTCGCACATGGATATTTTAACGGTTTTGGGAAGAAGAACGATGATTTGTAATTCAGTTTGCATCGAGAGAATAGATTCTGTCATAGGACGGCGAGTTGTTGGATTTGTGCTCCTCCTCAAATCAGCTCGATGCATCGGGATATGAACACAATGCTCCTTCCGAAGCCCACCGTCCTAGAAAATCCAGACTCGTGCGAATCAAAGGAGTATGATTAGATTTCTGATCCATGACGATAAGCTTGTCGTAAGTTTATAAAACCTAAATTCTAGCATGAATATATTACTCAGGCTGAAAAGTAGAGGCAAGCGTGTGAAGGCGAACATGAGGACTTTTCTTGACAAAAAAACTGAGAAATTTTCGTAATAATATATAATTTAAGTTGCTGGGAAACAAATTCTAGCATTGTTCTATTGAATTGTGTGTCAAAATCTAAAATTGCAGCAACACTTCTAAAAGCAACACATGTCTCCATATCGACATGCCCAAATGGTGGGAACGAAGGAGGTGACATGGGAAATAAGCGAGGGCAGGGAGTACCTGATAACCAACAGTCAGATGCCGATGCTGTAGAAAACCTTTGTTAATCCTTTCTTTGTTCGAATCTGAGTCACCTAAAACACCATATGAAGGGCACGGTTCAGATAGAGATTCAAGAGAAGCCGATCGGACTATCACCGGCATTAATAACATGTTGATGCTCACTAGCGAGAAAAAAATTCAGAGACTGTGTCAGAACAGGCCCAAATATCTTATGATTGCAGTATCTAAACAAATGACAAGGCATCCTGGGAATCAAATTAGACATGAGGCACATGCTTTCAGGATTAGGAGTGTTTTGTCTGGATTCGAGTACTCAAAGTTGGCTTACTGATGAAATAATTGATTCAGATGACCTATTATGAATTGTTTTAAAGCAAGGTTTGAGGTTTCGGCCGATACCCTTGGGTATCGGTTGTATCGTTTCGGTATCGATGTGTAACGAGACCAAAACTAGGGGTCAGTTTCGGTATCGGCCGATACTGAACGGTATCGGTCAGTTTCAGCCGATACCGACCGATACCGTTCTGTATCGGTCGAAGACGGAGAAATAAGAATTTGTAATTAAATAAAAATTCTCAAAAAACCCAAAAATAAGATATTGACACGCTATTCACACCCTACATTTGTCTAAACATATTACGTATTAATTACAAGTTTGCCATATTGTAACTAACGAGAAAGTATTTTTAGCTAAACTGTTAACGTGAATAGCATATTTTTAACTAATATTGTTCATAATTATGTTATAAGTTACAAATTATCTTTATTAGTTTGCCATTTTCTTATTAGTAACAAATTTTAACTAATATTGTTAGTTCATGTAACTTACAATTTTTGAAACTACCGATACGGACGAACCGAAACTCACTTCTGAAACCGCCGAAACGAGCGATACCGATACCAAAACTTAAATTTTCGGGAGAGCGATACCGAGACCAAAATCGAGACCTCAAACCTTGGTTTTAAGCATATTGTCCCATTGTACACTTATCATCGTCATCATAGCCTTCACCCCAAAAAATTGGGATCGGCTTCATGGACTCGATAGAAAGAACATTGGATCGTGATCACGTTGGATCATGATGTCGGATACCAGTTTTTCACGCATTACGATTTAAAGCTTTCACTTCTGTCAAACAAGATGTTTCATATCCTTTTTTATCACTTCCATCCATACCTTCTTCGGTCTACCTCTCTTTACCTTTCTCTTTATTACACTATTCATATGTTCTTTCTTTCTAACATATGGATCAATAGCTCTTCAGAATATATGGCCAAACCATCTCTAGCGACGGTCTCTCATCTTGTCCTTTATAAGAACCACGCCTACCTTCGCTTGGAAATCTTTGTTTCTCATATTATCTTTTCTAATATATCCTCATATCCACCATAACATTCACATTTCTATCACACCAAAATTTTATTTATACTTCTTGGTAATAGCCCATTACTTTATACCATATAACAAAATTTGTCTAATGGTCGTCCTATAAAATTTACCCATAACAGCATATGTACATTACAATCGCACAACACTCATGTTACGACTCTCCACTTCAACAATCATGCTTTAATTATGTAACCAATTCCTTAATCCTTACATTCTCTTGGATATAATTGATCCGAAACATTTAAGATACTTATTGATATACTTTTCACATCTAGCTTCATCGCGTTTGATCACCATATCCGTTTTCTAAAACTTACATTAATATACTCAGTCTTATTCATGTTAAATCTGAAATCTTGAGTCTCCAATATCTGCCTCTACAAATCTAAATTTACAGCTAGCCTACTTTTGATCATATCTATCAAAACAATATCATCTGCCTCTACAAATCTAAATTTACAGCTATCCTACTTTTGAACATATCTATCAAAACAATATGATCTGTGAATAACACACTAATGCATCTCATCTTGAAAAATGCCTAGTAAGCTGATCCATCACTATTAATAAAAACAAATGGAAGCAAAATCAATTCGTAATGTAACCCAATGGTGATCATAAGTTATCTGTATATCCCGACAAGTCGTCACATTAATGACTTCTCCTTAATACATGCATTGAATTAGAGTAACATACTATAAAGGGATCACTTTCTTCAATGAGGCCCACTAGAGGACCTCTCTAGAGACTCTATCGTAGGGTTTCTCTAGAACAATAAAGATTATATGCAAACCTCACGCTTACTCTATATTGCTACATAATTTGTCTGATGAGATATATTGCCTCAGTTATCGAACGTCTTAGATGAAACCAAATTGATTTTGTGATATGATGATATTCTTTCGCAACCTAAACTCGATCATACTCTCCCACAATTTCATAGTATGACGCATTAACTTAATTGCATAATAGTTAAAGCAACTGTACATATCACCTTTATTTTTATATTGAAGTACAAAAGTGCTACTCATTCACTTCTTTGGTATTATATTTGATTTACCAACCATATAAAACAGCTTTACCAACCATATAACGGTTACATCTCATATGCATTTTCACACCTCAATAGGAATCTCTCGTCTGGTCCACATGTTTTTTGGTTTAATTTTTCTTAAACTTCTCTCACATCTCACATCTCATACTCCGATTCTTTGCATAAAACAATGATTCAGCTTTTGTGAGTAAATCTCATTATCTTTTATATCCCAAATATGACTTTCATTAAAGGGTTTATCAAAATACTCACTCCGCTTACCTCTGATCTCCTTATTTTTGACCAAAATTTTTAAATTTTAATCTCTTATGTACTTAACTACATACAAGTCTCTTTACTTTTTATCTCTCATTCACGCTAGTCGATAGATGTTCTTCTAACACTCAACTCAATCGTATCTAACTTTTTATAATCATCGGTATATACCATGTATCTAGGTTCTTGGAATAATTCGTTTAGCTCTTTCTTGGCAAATTTATCTCTTTAAGGCCTTACCATCATATAGCATCTAAATTTTTTATAGCTAATGTGTCTAGCTTAAACATCAAGCTTCATTTTCTCGTTATACCAAGATATATCCTTACTGATGATACAATACCTTTAGATACACCAAGTTCTTTCGTGGCTGTCATTCTAATGCAATCCGTCATCTTCTTCAATATAACACTCGTGTCCCACCTGAACTCCTTATCAACATCATTAAAAATCTTTTCTTTGAATTTCCATTATGTTTCGTCCTATAATTTTCCACAACTTAATTCTAAGATCTATCTTAACTTTGTGGCACTTATACTACTTCGTAAGATGGGCATTTAGGATCAAAATTCTACACCGAGTAGTTACACTCTCTCCTGGTATTACTTACAATCTTTGTAAATCTCTTATTTATCATTCTAGTCACACACACACACATATATATATGAGAATAATTGCTATCATACGCCATATGAGAGCCTCTCTCATACGCCCTCTCACATAAACCACCCAAGTACAACCAAGTACATGGTCTTGTACTTGGTTATACTTGGGTGCTTTATGTGAGAGGGCGTATGAGAAAGGCTATCATATGACGTATGATAGCCATTATTCTATATATATACACATCCATCTATCTATACAAAAGAGGGATCTTATCAAGAGAATTTGGACAAGAGAATTTGGACAAGAGAATTTGGATAAGAGAACTTGGACAAAAGAAATTGGATAAGAGATGAGATTTTGAGGGATAAGAGAACAAGTGGGGAATTTTGCATATAAAACCCCGATTTTTGCATTTTTCCCCTGTATCCTCCCCATACACATCCACACTTTTTATTCTTCCCCCCTTTCCGACCTTTTTTTCTGGTCCACGTGCACGTGTGCACAAGTTATTTGCTAGTATATATATATGAGGAATATGGACCCGAGCTGTCAGCGCATGAAATTTTTCCTGCGCTGACAGCGATTTGGTGCATTAAAAAGTATTTTTAAAAAATTGTGGTTGGTCCTACAACTTGTTAACAAGCTCCCACCAAATTTCAAGTCAATCCAACATCATTTGAGCCTCTGTTCATGCGTTTCAAAAATGTTGCGCTGACAGTTCGGTTTTTGGTAGCGATTTTTTTTTTGAAATGCATGAACGGAGGCTCAAATGGTGTTGAATTGACTTGAAATTTGGTGGGAAGCTGGTTAACAAGTTGTATGACCAACTGCAAAAAAATTTTAAAAAATGCTTTTTAATGCCCCAAATCGTTGTCAGTGCGACAGCTCAGGCCCATATTCCTATATATATATATATATATATGTTGACTAGGATCCATTCGGATGGATCAAACATGCGGATCCATCCAAGTGAAATTTAAAGTTAGACAATGTAAATAGAAAATCCGACCGTTGGATGTCATCTAACATGTCTAAACTACCTCCAAACAAAATTTCAACCACTTTGGACATGTTTTGCCCATGCATCAAGTGGCTGCAAAATTAGCCGATTTTATAACTATTCAAAAACATCGATTTTGCAACCACTTGATGCATGGGCAAAACATGTCCAAAGTGGTTGAAATTTTGTTTGGAGCTAGTTTAGACATGTTAGATGACATCCAACGGTCGGATTTTCTATTTACATTGTCTAACTTTAAATTCCACTTAGATGGATCCGCATGTTTAATCCATCCGAATGGACCCTAGTCAACCTATATATATATATATATATATATATATCAAAAAAATGTGTCTGAGGTTGACCTCAGGCAGAATTACCTGAGGTCAACCCCTCTGTCCGGATGTTGTAGGTATTTTTTTTTGAAATTTTTTTTGCAGTAGGTAGATATACTTGTTATGTAGCTCCCCACAAAATTTCAGCTCAAGCCGACACCGTTTGAGCCTCCGTTCATCGATTTCAAAAACGTTGCGCAAAACTGTCCAGAATTCTGGACAGTTTTGCGCAACGTTTTTGAAATCGATGAACGGAGGCTCAAACGGTGTCGGATTGAGCTGAAATTTTGTGGGGAGCTACATAACAAGTATATCTACCTACTGCAAAAAAATTTCAAAAAAAAATACCTACAACATCCGGACAGAGGGGTTGACCTCAGGTAATTCTGCCTGAGGTCAACCTCAGGCACATTTCCCTCTATATATATATATATATATATATATATATATATATATATATATACATATATATTCATTCATTCATTCCGCTTCTAAAGGTTATCAAGTGTGAATTCTATTTCAAAACCAGATGTTGGCTATCATAAAGCATAGGTAAGGGAGAAATTCAAAATAGACCCCAAATCTAAAGCATCCAAGAACACTCTTATAACACATTCCGTTTAAACCTACATGACCATTAAGGTCACCCCCAAATAAAAAATTTTACTTTGTGTATTTTTTGCATTACATACTCCAAATCCATCCAAAATTGTTGCATATTTACCTCATCCAATCTTACTTGTGATGAATAAGTGCTAACAATATTCATCGACTCATCCCCTAATACAAATCTAATGTGCATAATCCCATCATTTTTTCTTCTTACAGCATTCCTTTACAATTCTTTATCGATTATTATTCCAACCTCATTTTGATTCCTCTATTTACCGATGTAGCCTTCTCACATATACATTTAGTCTCTTGAATGCATAAAATATAATTTTTCTCCTAAACATGGCATCGAGAAGTTCTCTTAACTTCCCAGTTCGAGACCATATGTTCTCTTAACTTTCCAGTTAGAGACCCTATGTTGCAAGATGTTAATCAAAGCCTTTAATTGTGTACTTACTTCTTTGCCCATCTACATTAACTAGGAAGCGAAAACACTTGTATATTTAATATCATATCCGGGCGGTGATGTGACGTGTCATTTCCATGTGACGACTTAACAACCCTCGCACACTTATCAGGGCATCCGAGCTCCGACACAGCCTGCCGATTAGGAAAGAAGTCTCTAACAAAATTTTTATATAAGTACATGATCATAAGAGTGATCAAATATTATGGTGGTTATCACAGGCCTACCAGACAACCCTCCTCTTTTACGTACCCTCCTCTTTTACCTGAGCTTGGAACCAGCTACGAAAATGCTTTATAGGGAAGAAGTATCATGTCAATCCATATGGCTTGAATCTAAGATCAGAGTAGTCAACTAGATGCACGACCCCCACACTCAACATCCCCTCCGCCACCCACCCCCAAGAAAAAACCACCCACCCTCACACGTTTCTGGAGGCAAGCAGCTCCTACCACCTGGCCGCCATTCTGGTCAAGTCCCATTTCGTATGTTCAGATGTTTCTATAACTGATAAACTTCCCTTCGGAATATAGTGGTCAAAAACAGTGGTAGACTGCAACATGAAGATCCAGGCCACCAAAAAAACGTGAATTGAAGCTTAGTGAATGTGCAGGCAAACTTTTTCCCCCATTAAAGAGTTACAATCAACTTCAAAATTCAAACGAAGCACCAAATCTGGACCATGCAATGAATAGGCCCATACAAAAAACAAGATATACTGTTATGGATGACAGTATAATTGGTTTCATATTCCATGTCAACAATCCACTACATGTTTCTTCATGACGCACGTTCCTCGACATACTTAATTTACATGTACATCCTAAGAAATAACACTTGCTTTTTTGGTCCACATGTTAGACTGGTCGCAAGTGTAAAGAACAGAATGTTTCAGTACTAATCCACTCTAGTTGGCCACTTTGTTAGTCAGATGATGCTTTAAGTTGAGCAAAGAAATGCACATATAGAAGAGCCATGTACAGAAACATGCACGATCTGCCAGAACACAACCGCCATGGCATTTTCGTCCAAGATGAATGGCAAAAGTAGAAGTGCTTGGCAATTTTTCTAATCTGTCATTTTATATAATATATTGTATGTATTAGTAACTAAATGATTTGTAGCATGTTTCAATTATATGGGTCCACTTGCATGATCCATCCAAGTATGGGACCAACCCCCCCCCCCCCCCCCCCCCCCCCAAAAAAAACAAAAAAAAAGCCACCCAAGATTCACACATTCATAGCTCACTTTAGCAAGTAGACAGTTACAGTGATGACATAACATATTATTTATTTGATAGCTTAAACCAACCTACATCAAGTTTAAATCATTTAACATGTAGTCTTGAGTTGACTACATTCTTGTTTAACCAAAAACAAACAAAAATTGAAATACAGACCTGACTAAGCACTTTTCAAGTTTACTGTAATTCATTATAAACAGAACTAGATGGATGGAAGGTAGTCTGGTATCCCACTTCATTATTAATAAGCCAATCAGACACCTTCGACTTCCAAAATTGTTAGCAATCTTGAGTTAATAATATGTACGAAAAAGGAAGAAACTGCTTATGCTACATCATGTAAATGTAACGCCCAAGAACATGTAACGCCCAAGAACATGTACAATATTCTTTTTCTTTTTCAGTTAAAGAATAATTATTATGTATAAAATGGCTAAATTTCAAAAAAAACTATCGTAAACTTTGGGAAAATTTAACACACAAAAACTACTACCATGAACTTTGAAAAGGCACGAGTACTCGAGTTTTCCCCCCAAAATTACCATCTGGCTGTTCCATGTTAGTTCCATTTGCACATGATGTGCAGGTGAAATTTTAATAGCCAAAATACCCTTGTACTTTTTAAATATCTAAAACTTGAAAAATATAAACTTTAATTTCTCTCAAAATCAAGAGACCAGATGCCAAAACTCTCATTTCATGTTGCCTAAATAGAGAAGGAGAAGGGTCGAGTTTGGGGACGGTTTTTGGTTGAATCTGGGTTCAAGCGAGTTTAGGTTTGGGTGAGTAGGGGAGGAAGGATGGGTGCGCTTGAGAATGAATTTGGGTTGGATTTGGGTCGGGCTCAGGTGCTATCAGGCTCAGGATTGAGTGAGTTAATGTGCGAAAAGGATGGAAATGGGTCGGATATGGGTGTTAGCGGTCTCGGGATTGAGTGAGAAGAGGAGAATGGAGGAGGTACGTGGTTTAGAGCGGGTTTTGGTCCGATGTATGGGTATAGGTTTGGGTATGTAAAGGTGAGAGGAGGGGAGAAACAATGGCTTTTTGGTTTTGGGTTAAGGAGGAGAAAGGATGACGAAGGCAAAAAAAATTGGGGTTGATAAGGCTTGGTTTTGGGTTTAAGGTATGAAAACAGTTACGGTTGGGGCATATTTCTAAGGATAGATGAATGACCAAAAGGAAAATGGTTTTTTTAAAAAATTAAATAATTTCATTAATAAATTAATTTTAAATTTTTGTTTTTAAGTAAAGTTTAATTTTAAGCTATAAGCTAATTAATGACTATTACATTTTTTGCTTTATAAAATTGATAGTTATAATTTTTTATTTTTTAAATGATGTATTAGTTTTTTTGAAAATATGTAATTTTCTTTGAAAGATTCTTATTCTCGCCATTGTTAACTAGGGTATTTTTTATAAAACTAAACATTCTCACCATTGTTAACAATGGTATATTTTTTATTTTTGTAGGTTTTTATGCCAAAAAAAGAAAAAAGAATCTTTTATTTTTTTTAATTAGAAAAAACAGAAAATCTAGATAAAAATAGTGAGAAAAAATTAAATCATAAATACAAAAAACTTTAAATAAAAATATTAAAGAAAAGAACTCATAAAAAGATGATGAACAAATAAAAAGTGGGGTGGAAGTTTGAAAGAATAAGAAAGACAAATATAACATAAAATGCAAGAAATTACAACAACGCATATAATATAATTTGAAAGAGAAAACAAACAAAACAAAAGAAATAAAAAATTGTCAAAGAAAGTTTAAAATAGTGAAAAAAAAGACAGGAATAAAGACTCAAAACATTCTTAAAATTTTCTTGAAAATCACTTAAGTACTTAACTTTTTTGCATCACTTAAAACCTCTGAGCGGACAATTTTTTTATTAGTGACCAAAATATCCTCCTCTTCTTCATTCTCTTATTTCTTCTCCTCCAACCATTGATGGATCTTTCTTTTACTCTTCCAGCTTCTTCTTCCTTCTCCTCCAATTACTTCTCCTCCTCCTCTTCAGACTCTCCTTTTCTTCTCTCCTCTTCTCTTCTTCTTCTTCTTCTCCTCTTTTTCTTCTCCTCCACCATCACCACCTCATCCAATCAATCATGTTGTTCCTGTGACATTGAAGCTAATATCGTAGGCAATGACAGAGCTGGTGTGAATCTCAATAGAAATAGACGAGTGGGGAAATGGGCGGGAATCTCAGCAAATGTGATGGAAATCTCCTGATTAACATCCAAGAAGAGGCTGACGCAAGCAGAAGAAAAGAAAGAAATGGAAATCTCCATATTAACATCCAAGAAGAGGCGGACGCAAGCAGAAGAAAAGAAAGAAAAAGAAGAATGAGATGAAGAAAGCAACAATAGAAGAAGAAATCATAAAAGAAGAAGAAAAACATCAATCGCAGGAAGATGATAAGAAAGAATAAAAAGAAGAAGAAAATGAGGATATTTCGGTATTAATAAAAAATTGGCTGCTTAGGGATGTTTGGGAAAAAGCTAATGATGTTTTGAATCATTATCCCAAAAGGAAAATTATAACATAAGAAAAAGAAAAGATACAAGGGTTTTATATTTTTTAATATATAATAGTTTTTAAAACATATTTAAAAGTTCATGATAGTTTTATGAAATTTAAGACTTAATTTCGCAAAACTACCTCGTACTTTCGCTTTTGCTGAATTTCAAAAAAGTATCTCTTACTATGATATAATCGCAAAACTACATTATACTTTCATTTTAGGTTTCAGAAAAGTTCCTAACGTGACGGCCGCTTGATTGGCGTGAGCACGTGATGGTCTATCAAGTAATGCCTAAAATGCCCTTTGACTTACTTTTATAATGTTGCCTTAATTTCGTAAAACTACCTTATACTTTCGCTGAATTTCAAAAGAACTACATCGCATTATCATATAATCGCAAAAAACTGTCCCAATCGAGATCACATCCATCCATTTCTCAACGTCCAATCTTACTTTATGGGCATACACCATCCCATCGACCAGTCCCACCATCGTTAACGCGATAGCGATCTGGTTGCCGAGCTTTGCTTGTTGTCCCAACCCAGGCCCCACCCATCTAGTTGACCTTCCCCATGAGGTTGAAGAGCGGGGTTAGAGTTTGAATAACGGACGGATCGTCACCTGTGAAGATGGATATGGTGTTGTTGTGAGCCCCGCAGTCTCTACCGAAGACGGGGGCGTCGATGAAGTGACATCCAGCAAATGCGACGGCGGGGCAATCTCGCGGATGAGGGACGTGTCGCTGCTTGTCATGTCAACGATGATGGAGCTACGGAGACAGCAGATACGACGCTGGAGGTGGGATCGAGGATGACGTGGTGGATGTCGAAGGGTTAGCCAACGATGAGGAAGATGATATTGGAGGAGCGGGCGAGGGTGGCGGGGTGATGTGAGCCCTGCGGAAGATGAGGGGATGTGCCTTGGACTAGGTGCGGTTGAAGACGGTAAGGGGATACCCGACGGAGAGGTGGTGTGGGCCATGTGAAGATACTACCCAGGATTAATGGTCCAATCCACTGAAATACCACGTCGTAACTATTGGTTTAGACTGACTTATGTGGTAGGAAATCATCCTTTTGTATATAAATTTATGACCGGTTGTCTTCGAAAAAAATTTACATCTTCTAAGTTGCAGTGTACCATGATTCCCACATGGACCACCATGATCCCCCAGGACCAAATTTCTTTTTTAGGGGGAGTGGGTGTGGGGAGAGAAAATTAGGTTTTAGTAGAAAATATCATGTGTTGAAATCCGGCATTAGGAAAGAATGTTTATATGGCTGTTGGTTAAGTTCATTTGCCATTGATATTTTAATTTGGTATGGCACGAGACTGATGCCTTTCTGCTTTTTTGGCTTAATTTCGCAAAACTACCTCATACTTTCTTCGCTGAATTCCAAATAACTACCTCTTACTATCATATAATTCCAAAAAACTACCTCTTACTATGTTTAGATGGGTCAAACTATATTATTAAAGTGGGGGTAATTCCGTCAATTCAATTTTTTGTTAACAGATGTTTAGGGGTTTATCGAAACATGATAAGCTCAATGTAGTTTTACGATTATATCATAGTAAGAGGTATTTTTTTGAAATTCAGCGAAAGAATGAGTTAGTTTTGCGAAATTAAGCCTGAAATTTAATGAAGAAAGGTGTTTTGGTCATTTAGTTTTTCTGTTACCGCCGTGAGGTAGTTTTATGAAAGTTTGAAAGTTTGATGTAGCTTTGCGTTTTTTCAAAGATCAGGGTAGTTTTTTTTTTGAGATCAGTCCAAAATTTAAGAAAAAATTTAAGGTAGTTTCTTGTAATTTAGCCCATATAGTGTTGATACTGCGAACACAACGAGATAATATCTCAATAATATCCACTCAAAAAGATGAAGGTCAAGATGTGAATGGTCATGTAATTATTACCTTCAAACTCTTGATGTTAGCAATATCAGCAACATGTGTCCCTCCACATGGGCATCCAGGATTTTCTCCCAATTTCACAATTCGTGGAGTGCTATCCTGTACAATTATAATAATTTAATTGAGTTTTCAATTAATAATGATCAACAAACAACCTTTGTAAAACATAAGATAATGTAGAATCGTGGATACAATTTAATGGACTGAAGCATTAATAAAAAATGTTTTAGCTCAAGGCAAAGAGAAGTGTCATTGTTCTATTCCTCCAGTTTTGAAAAATTACATACACCATACAGTTGTGAAGAATTAGAGCACAATTTCAAAGTGGATCACCGCCCAATGGGTTACATATCAACATACTAACTTTTAAAGAGTTTGTTTCCAGATGTGCAGATTACTCAAAATTAACGTCCACTATTTCTGGCAAAGCTACCATGAACTTAAGGCAAAAAAATTCTGAATTATAGCCAAAATCACCTTGAACTTTATGTTTTAGGATAGTTTTGGGTAATAATTTGGAAGCGTAAAGGCAGTTTTGACAAAAGTATTGAAAGTAAAAGGTAATTTTGAATAATTTAGCATTTTCAGATTAGTTAAATGTTCAATATAAAGTTCCATTGCATGCCAAAATTACCAGAGTATCATTATCAAATAGAATAAAATTTGCACTTCTCTTAATGTCATTGTCACAAGAAGAAACATTACTAGTTTACCCATCCAGTTGTGGTAACTGGAACAGCACCTTACAGTCTGTGTCCAGCGTTTCACTAAAGTTTAGCATATTGAGAATGGATTGCCCCTCCACCTGCCATTTTAATGCAACACTTAATTGACGTCCCTCCCTCTCATATTACTACATTCTGTGCTAGAAAAGAAAATGTTGGTTGCAGATCAACGGTAAATGGAATATTGGAGAGCGCATAACTCACATGAAGTAAACATACAGAGTTCCCACTGCAACAGGACAGCAGGATGGGCCTGGGGGTTTTAAGGCGGGAGGTGGTGATAATTAGTGCGTAGGTGTGGGTTTTTTTAATTGATCTTTTTTAAGGAGTGGGGGTGCAGCTGGGAAATAAAAGAGGAAACCTAGGGGTGATCAAGATGTGGCTCGGTTTTATGGTGTCTTGGGGTGTAAAGACAATGAAAACTTCCATCAAAGTCCAACTTCTCATGTGAAAATTTTTTTGAGGAAAATGCATGCTCGCAATTAAACCGGAAAGTTCAGTCAACCCCAACAACCAGTTACTAACAGGATATAAAGGAAATAAAATTAGTAAAACCATCAGCAGCAATGTGCTAGAACATAATTGAGCCTATAGCATCCATGTAACTTCACGCAGTGGTACTTCCAAAAAAAACCATCATCGTCATCAACATACAGCATATCATGTAACTTCATGCGATATCATTTTAAAAGTATCATAGTGTCTTTCATAAAAAGTTTCAATACACATCTCAAGAGATAGGCATATGAATGCGATTAAAATTGAAAGGCACAAGGTTAACCATCAATATACTTCCCACCTTAGATATGTAACTAGGAAGACCACCACCACACCACTTTGCAGCTTCATCGTATGGTAAAACAGAAGCTGACACCTGAGGGAATAATTACTGCGCATTTATGGATAGAACAACTTAAAAGTCAATGAAACATTTCAACGTCATCAAGAAAGATGCATGCATGCATGTATCAACCTTCCCGCCATTAGAAATTAATACATTTGCTGCTACTTCCAATTCATTTTGTTTTGTTAGCAGTTGATCATGTGGTATTACACCTTTATATTCAACAAAGGGCCTGCAGAAGTCAAAGAATTCACATCAGTTATGTAGGCACATAGAGACTGATCAGCCCAATATCAAACGTTAACAGGTCCACCAGATAATGGTGAGTTTATCATGGGGGAGAAAGAAGCTGCATAAATGTTCCATGAGCAAATAAAGACTAAGCTAGTACCATCTCCTAGGGGCATGCTGAAAAC
Source organism: Scilla litardierei (assembly GCA_030789695.1). Classification (NCBI taxonomy): domain Eukaryota; kingdom Viridiplantae; phylum Streptophyta; class Magnoliopsida; order Asparagales; family Asparagaceae; genus Scilla; species Scilla litardierei. The sequence goes on along the minus strand of CM061137.1, from coordinate 6,441,296 downwards.
CCCCACATATCAACAGGGCGAGGTCATTTCCAATGTGCACATCCCATGAAATATAATCAGTGAGAGCACTGAACCAAGCAGATGACTAGGCAAGAACAGGTAATCAGAGATCTTGATGCATAGCTTAAGGAGAATAGTAAACAAGAGGATGGAAAGGAAACAAAGGGAAGAACGGGATAATATGATAACAATACATGTATGGAATTTATCTTTTTAAAAATTTAGTATCTAATACATGCTAGGATATGTTAGTGCTCAGCACATTTATACAGTAGAATTCTGATGCAGAAAGTAAAGAAAATGTGCTGCCATAGCTAAATTGATTAATAATGTCAACATGATTTAGCCAGACATGCTGCAGGATATAAAAGTGGGGATAACTTTTTGGAGAGTCTGCATAAATGTAGCTTCAGCCCTGCAGATAGACATAGAATTGTAGAAGTGCCCTGCACTAGATTCAATTATGTATGGCAATATGATGTGATGGGCTCGAATTAAAGTGAACATGAAAAGTGTGAACTATGAGCATAAATTCATGACAGAAATGAAGAAAGACAAGTTATTTAATATTATGATCAGAAAAAATCAGGTAAGGATAAAATATCTTCCTATACAATTTTAAGATATGCAATAATCATAAAGAGAATCAAGAAAGTGATCTGGAGAAGATTGCAGCTCAATGTTCCAGAAATTGCTACATTTAGATTGTTTTTTAGCAGCAGAAACTACGTTGGCTGTGGTGAGCTTTGATTATTTGGAGGCGTGTGAAAGGAGGAAAAAGAATTGCACAGGCTCCCAATCTAGGAAAACAGTAGCAATCCAAATCCTTTCCTATGAAGACAGAGTTGCCATTGCATCTTGAATTTGGCAGTCAGCTTATAAGCAGCAACATAATTTACATTGGGAGCACATAGATACAATGCATCCAAGTCCACCAGTATTTTGCACAAAAGATCACCAAATATACATTCATGGTTAGCTGATTCCAGCATGATTCAATCGTCATAGTGATGTTTGATGTTTTAAAAGTATAATCACAAGAACAACTCCAAGTGGAACACTTGGACAAAATGTAAGAGACATCTAGTTCATGATTTATCAATATGAATAGGTAAGAAAAAAGAAGCACAAAAAGTATAGTCCACGTGGTTCTGCAACATACCCATCAGGGAAATGGTAGCCTCTCCCGGGTTCAAGATTAGCTAAGCCTACATTGCGCATGCAAATATCCAACAAGTGCCCAGCCGAATGAAGTCTGTGACACAATATTACAAAGTCAAGACAAAACAGACAAACTGAAAAAGGACATGTTGACTGCGAAACTATCAAGATTTAAAAGGTAAAAGCAAACTACACTCGACAACAGATTGACAGAATTATAGGATGTGCTTAAAATTAAATGTAGGTCAAGAGTTGCAGCAACGTTATTTGAGTGCCAAATTATTGCAGGTTATGTATCTAATGAATACTGTCAGATGCATAAATTAAGCACTACCAAAAATATCGAATGTAATATCTCAGACCCTTGCAGCTATTTATGAGAAAGATCCAACCATCAATATGATAGTAAGCGTATTTTTATTGTTGCATAACTTCAGTGCAAACAGAAACCATTTACATTGGCTTAATGTCTCATATTGTAAAGGACATCACATGACAAATGATAGAGGTTCAATTATATATACAGGAAACAAATAGCTTGTCTTAGAAACGATAGAATTGCAGCAATCACTACTGTTCTGTAATTTTTTTATTAACTTGTGTGGTATCTGCAATTCATATTTACTATTGAAGTGATATCAACTCCTTGCCGTCCCTCAGCCATGAGTTTAGCACAAGCAATCCATGCCAACAAGGGGGCAATTGATGTAGGACTGGCCTATAGGACTTATGAATTGGACTTTTTGATGCACCTATAACTGCTAATATGAGCAATCAAGCACACCAATGAAGTGCAGACTTAGTTGAGAATGATATGGATGATGATCAAGTTGTAAGGAACTTATGATGACTAGGAAATATCAAAAGAAAACGTAATCTTAGAATGAGGGAATGCAAGTATGAAGGAAATGATAATGCAAGAAGCGTACTTTTAGATGCGCCTAATCTAATGAAGACATGGCAAATAGATAAGAGAGTCAGATCGATAAATATCCATAAGTAATGAAATGATAACCTCAGTAAGAGATAGTTCGTGAATACATTGGAGTCACAAAAGTGACTAGCAAAAATCTTAACATGTCCCGAATGTAAGAAGTAGTATCCCGTCTTCGCAATGATCAATCTTGTTACATTATCCCTCATGGTTTCAAAGAAAGGATGGCATTGGCATATTACACCATACTATGCAGATCTTTAGATGTCCCATTGCAGCTATTTTCACTATTATATGTAGTCATACACTGCAAGAAGGGAATTCTTGTATGTATTTTTTGGCCCAATTGGCAACTTCTCACCGATGCAATCAAATAAGGCCTCCAAATTTTCCAGCAGAGCTGAGTTCTTTGTCTTCAGGATTAATACATGCCTTTTTAATCTAGGGATACATATTGGATTTCATGATATGCTTGATGTACTGTAATTTAATTATCTTTGGTATGCGACCATTATCAAAAGAGGGGAAAAAATCATCTGGCGTCCAATACAACCCCCCCCCCCCCAAAAAAAAAAAAAAAAAAAAAAACAAACACAAAAACAAAAACAAAACAAAAACAAAAACAAAAACGAAAAACACAAACACAAACAAAAACAAAAACAAAAACAAAAACAAAACCTCCCAAAGCACACACAAACAAAAACAAAACAAATGAAATTAGTTCTGACATGCAGATCCGACAGATCTCACTTCGTGGTTACATAGTTTCAGAACTCTGGTATCAGGTTACCTGGCTCATCAGAAATGCTTTAAATGAATAGAAGGCATTCTCTATTTACAAATAACTGCCTTTAGAGGTCCCATTTACTAATGTTGAAATGAGACTAACCTCCTTGAGGAACCATTAGGATATATCACGCAATGAAGCCACCACATCCAGCACATGAAAACAGTAAATGCTGGATCATCATTTAAGCTGATCTACGTGCCTCTTTTATCTGGTTCAGGTACCAATAGTCCTACACAATGTACTCTCCTGATGCAGTATTATTAATATTTCTGTGAATGCATGAGAAGTACAACATGATAAGAAGCCTTTTAGTCTAATAAAAGGTATACATTTTTTGTAATTTTCCTCTCCTTCCCAAGAACAAGAGAATACAAAAGCCGTATCTTACAGCAATGCAAGCTACATAGCTTGCAAAAAGTTTCTTGTTTTTAAGCTGGAAATTAAGCTTGCCAATATGATGTTAAAAGGCGTTTAGTATGGTAGCATCAGAACAGACTAATAGTCTCAAGTAATCAGAAGTTCAAAAATTTTGCTATCTCCTTCGTGATAAAGCTCACAAATAACATGTTAAGTCCACTTATCATAAATCTGCAGTGCCTCTGTGAGAGTGCGCACCCTGTAACAGAATATGATAAAGGGGGCAGGAAAAAAAGGATTCCCTGTTGGTTTTTAAAATTCCTGTTCTCATCAGATTGCATTTATTGCAGCCCTCTCCATTCAAATAAAGGTTATGTCATCATTCCTAAAGAACAGATATACTGTGAAATTCTCAAATTTTCTAAAAACAAGCTGATAGTCCCACATCATAGTCAATTCAACGATGAAAGTTCATCAGTGGACCATTAGTCCTTGATTTATTTCACCCAAATACCCCAAAGGACATTCTCTTTCAAGAATTGGGATTTTGGATTACATAAAAAGAAAAGGTATGGTGGGAGTCCACAAAAGTCCACTGCTTTTGTATGGCCACCAACATTCATCATTTGACAATAAAACCCCAATCAAATTCTATTCAATTGTGTTGTAACCTCAGTTGTCTGGAGATTTGTAGGCAAATAGAAAGCATACAAAATTTTAATAACCTCGCAATACTTTATAAAGGAAATAAAGTTAAGGGCTGAATTCTGAAAAGTAATGGATCGATATTCCACGAAACAATTGTTCCCAATCATAAAGGAGGAGAAGAGAAAAGAAAAGACTAACATACATCACTAAACTTGATTCATGATTATTGATAAAGGTTCCAAGTATTGGATATCAAGATCATAACGGATGGGGGTTTTTAATATCAACGGCTGAAATGGGGAAATGTGGTGGATGAAATTGGGTAAGAAGACCAAGGAATTTGATAAAAATTTCAAACTTCACACCCAAAAATCTAGCAATCACCGACTCGCATGCCTTACACGCAAACATTTTTCAAACCTCGTGCCCTAACAACCAAGCCCACTCTCGCAATCCATTGTAAAAGATTTAGATGGCAAACAGAGTTTACACCAAATCTTTTTGTTCAACCTCTAATCGAAAATAAAACAAAACTTAAGGCCTTATATAGGCTTACAACTTAAATAACATACTACCACAACCAATGTGGGACAAAAGAGTTACTAAAAATAGAAAAGTGATTAAAATAAAAGAAAAACTCAAACTCCTACTAAAAGCAAATTAAAGACTCAAATGAAAAATAAAAAACTCAAATAAACTTAAAAATATTTTAAAAGATTCAAATACTAATTTGAATCTGAATTGGATCCTATCATTCTTCTCAGCTTTGAAAACTTCACCACACGATGAACGGTGATAAAAAAGCACAACTGGATTGAAATTAGAGCTTCATGTAGTTGAAGAAGATACTTTCTTAAACTTTGAAATGAGCTAAAATGTGGACTTCCTAAAAATATTTTCAAATCATGAAAGATAGAAAACCATACAAAACATGTTGGATGCTGTAGAGGTTTGGGGAGGATGAAGTCGATGTACTCAGCAAGTTCAAGTAGGACCTCCAAGCTAAGTTTTGACTAGAATCATTATATAGCTAAGGCTTCAGCTTGGGCTCAGTCATAGGCTCGATCTCAAACACATGCACAGATGCAAACGTGTGCTCCAGTTCAAAAACTCTAGCTCAAACTCTGAATCATGCTTAACCTAAGACTCAAGGCTTTGCTCCTGTAATTTTATAAATAACGCATCTACATCTTTGAAAATTTTATCAAATCTTGGATTGGTTTAAGCCATTGAAGTTGATGGCAATGGATGTGAGTGATAATGTTGTCGAAGCTATATCATTAATCAAGATCGACTGTAACTTTCAACTCTATCAAAAGAGAGCATACCATGTAAGATATGTGGTGACTTGAATTGACTTGCAATTGGCTCAAAGGGTTTGAAAATCGAGTTTGAAATGATTACAGAATCACCAAAATAGCAAACTGACATGAAAATCAGCAAAAACCCTCTAAAATCTTCAAAAATTGGCAAGTCGTATCACAAAACGACTCAAGTGGCTCTGAGCCATTAACTTGTCAACAGCTTCTTAACTCAAGCCAGTTCAAGTTCAGCTCGGATCAACTCAGTTGGATCAAATCTGAGCTAGTGAACAGAGTCAGCTCAGCTTGGCTGCATTAGCTCGGGTTCGAGACAATGAACAGTGCCAGCTCGATTTACTATCAAATTCGACTATCGGAGTTTATATTATAGCAGATCAGAGCAATCAGGTTTCAACATTATTGACGTCAATTTGATTCTTCATCGAAGTCAATGTGAACAAAACATGTGGCTACAAAGGTGCTGAAGAGGTCGACAGGTTAGTTCGTCAACATCGTTAATGGCAGGATCATTAACCAAAGTTCGATGGTGATGAATTTGGCGAGGGAGATGGTTGTCGCAATAGTGATGATGATCTCGATGGCAATGGTTAGCTATTAATGGTAGCAACAATTACGACAAATAAGGGTGATAGCGATTTGATGCGATCCACTAGGGTTTTGGAATAAAAGATGGATTTTTATGGTGAAAGATTGTACTTTTTATGGGAAATGTGTGATTTTTATGGTTGAAAGAAGTGTATTTGGAGGAAAAAGAAAGATGTTTATTGATAAAACCGAAATATAAAAGATAAATTTGGCCACAATTCGAGAGGAGGCCGCTCTCCTAGCTTTGCCTTGAGATGAAAGCCTAAATCTTTCAAACTAGGGTTCGTGGACGCCTAGTACAAATTTTTTCTTAATCATCAAGCATGAAAACTCCCCCTAGCCGGCCCTAGCTCTAATAAAGAGAAAATTACAGAAAATTACAGATTTACAAAAAAGACCCTAATAATGAAAATTACGAAAGGACCCTCTAGAATATGAAAATTCCGAAAATCCACATGCTGGGCCTAAATGCAAAAAGCATCATTACCCCGCCCCCGAAGAACCACCTTATTCTCAAGGTGGTGTCATGAAAACCATGAGCTCACTAATCCAGATGGAGGTTCTCGTCCTCTCTCGACTCTTCCTGCTTCACTGCCAGGCCTTCATCTTCAATGATCAGCATCTGGAGAGCATGATCATTACAACGATGTCCTAGTGTGTACCTCTCGCCACAATGGAAACAGATCCATTGGTACGCCTATCATGTATCTCCACCTCTATAAACCGCTTACGCCTACTGTCCGATTGGAGTTCGATGTTCTTCTCGTGTCTGGACTGGAGCCCTCCTGATGGCACGTTCTCCTCTTCTGTCAGTACCTAGCTGCAAGAAGTGGCTCCGCTCCATGCTCACCTGGCGCGTCTCTCCTCTGCGAGTCTATCCTCCACCATTCGAGCCAAACGCATCATGTTTAGCAGCCCTCGGGGGTCTCCGGGTGCATAGCTCCACCTGTATGCATGGTTTGAGTCCCTTCACGAAACATCCCTCCATGGACACCTCTGAGACTCCATGCACACGGCCTGCCAGCATCTCGAATTTCTTGATATAGTCTCTCATCATACCCTTCTACCTCAGTGCATAAAGCTGCTCATATAGGTCTCCCTCCTGAGTCTCTCTGAAGCAGTCCAAGAGGCACACCTTGAACTCCTCCCAATAGCAGAACGGCCGCTACTGCTGCCTCCATCTGTACCAAGGTAGAGCCTCCCCTCCAAGCACACCCCAACAGCCCACATCCACTCTGCCTCATAGACTTACAAGACCTCAAAATACCACTCTGTAGATCCACCCATCTAGGTCCTCCCCCTCAAAGATCGACGTCTTCAATTTCATGACCATGTTTGTAAACCCCCCAAGTGCCCCTCGTCCCTGATGATGGGCATGGCGCCGTGGCTGGTGAGGGTTATGTAAGCCATAATAGTACCCTGTTGGGCCTAAATGCAAAATGCATCATGATGGTGATGGAGGGTGATGACGACGACAACGGTGGTGATGAAAAAGGAAGCTGTTATGCCAACGATAATGACGGTTCTAACGAAAGATGACGGCACTTCAAGGAAATGGCGGGGGTAACTGCGACTGCTATGAATGATGGACATAGATGTGATAAGGGTGGCATCGGTAATGGTGGCGACGGTTATTTTGGGGGTGAGGAAGAAGAATAGTATTTTTCGGATCACTTTCGCTTTTTTTGAATTTTTTCTGTTTTTCGAATCTCTCTAATTTTTGATTTTTTGAACGGTCTTATCCCTTTTTTGTTTTGATTTTTCTTTTCTTTCTTTTGGCTGAGATTAGGGTAGACATTTTTTTGAATCTAAAAGCAAGCTAACCCTAAACATAAGTTAAGATAGAAAAACCAACTAACACGGGAGCAAAGACTTGTATAAATAATTTGGGGTCTGAAATTTAGGACCAAACAGGTTTTATAAGTTAAAACAAAAAAATTATAATAATGGACTATATCTCCCAATATTTGGCTAAAATATATATAACTAATAATGTAAATTGCACTCCGGCCTCTTGTTCTATGAAGTACATTCAACTAAACAAACTCAATCTTCAATGCTAACACTAAAACCGTTTGGATTGACCGACTAATAAAGAAAAAGTTACACTTGAACCCCCGGAAACTAGAATTTTTGGAGTAATTATAAAATTTCAGTGTTAGCATCACCTATTAAAATATTTAGTAATAGTTAAACATAGAACATGGAGAGTGTGTGCAAGTTACCCTAATTAATAATTTATCATGTTTCGTCAGATTAAGGTGGGGTTCATATAACCAATGCGGAATGCTAATATAGATAAATGCTTTCGGAGTACTTCGTGCATTTACAATCGATGCAAAAATTGCATGTCCACTTGCCTTATAAATCAAAATGATGGAAAATTAAGAAAAAATAATATGAAGATGCAATAAAGTGGTCGTATTAAAAGATAAGATGGGGAATGATTGCATTCATGAAAATTAGGAGTTAGTTTCGGTTGAGGAAGAGAGACGCGTTTGTTTGAGATAGTTTGACAATGTGCAGTGAAGACCAATGACGTGGTTTAAAGGAGCATCGGGAATTATTTTGAGCAGCTAGAACTAGATGTAGAGTGAAATGAACATGGATTGAGGTAGAATATACTAGTACTTGACAGAGACAATGCTTTTAATCGAACTGAAGGGACAAGGGAATACATGTGATTATCAGTTGGGATGTAACAAAGGAGATACGTCTTAAAAGAACTCGATTGAGAAGTAATACACTTAAGTGGCCCAAATATTAAGGGTAAATGCTCGGTTGATGACAACAGGGATGATGATGATTAGAAATAGACAAGTTCATAATGCCAATTTCAGAACAAGTCCAGTTTTGTTGTTTTTCTACCTTGGCTTACCGAGAATTGAAGTCACGTCTCCGTGCATCAACATGCAAAATAACTTCTTGTCCAACTTTGAGAGTAGATTCCGATCCCTCTTGACATATCTCAAAAAATCCATAGTGGAGAACCTATGAAATTAGACAACGTGCTCAATGAATAAAGATACAGAATTGACATGTAAGACTGGCCAAATTGAGTAGAGTAACCAATGTAATAAGTTGAAATAACATGTATATCTCAGCAAACTTATGATGATTGAATGGATCATCCAAATACCAGGACTAATTTACGGGCATATGCATCTTCGTGTAGAAAGCCAGATTAAACATGGAAGTTATCTACAGTTGGACCACAAACTGACCACAACATGGCGGATCAATATGCCAGAAGGTAACTATTAGTCAACACTCTTAACAACAATTATCTGATATATTTCCTCTCATTAATTGAAATTCAATAACATCATTCTGGGAAGATGTACCATAAATCATAGAAATCTTCATCGAGAAAGCAACAAACCATGTCTGTTAGGTTTTCCAATTTAGATACTCTAAACTCTGAGTGAATAATGACATTTGAGGAAACTCATTAAATTTGATCTGCTATAATGATAAATCTACAAAGAATGTTAATTGATAAATGAGTGAATACCAGTACTTGCCCCTTGCTTTCAAGGAATCCCACTTATTGTGTTTTTTGAGTTTGACATGCGTTGAACAAAGGTTGGTTCAACTTTTATGGCCAGTCATCATTTAGATAATTCAGCTCGCAATTTTCGGCCCTACTATTTTTTGAATATTACATCGGTTCACTAAATCTCCCATTTATAGGAGCGATAGGCCCAAATAGAAAGAAACTATGCCTACGAACATTGATGGGTGTGACTAATATATTTTAAACACATATTGACTCCAATAATTAACCCTATTTGAGTCGTGACTCCTAACGAACCACATGTGCATATATCCATCTTTTATTTTAAACGATATAGGATTAAGCCAATGTTTTAGGTCTCGGTTTCGGTCTCGGTATCGTTCTTTCCAAAATTTAGGTTTCGGTATCGGTATCGTCCGTTTCGGCGGTTTCGGAAGTAAGTTTCGGTTTCGTCCGTATCGCCAGTTTCGGCAGTTTCGTTTTGGGTATCGGTTTTAGTTTCGGAGATACTTTAAATATGTATATAATATATAGACATAGTGATGGTTTTGGAGATTCTTAAATCTAAACCTATCAAATACTATTAAATATTTAACAAACTAAAATATTAATCATATACTATCAAATACTACATACTAAATAGATAAACTAAATTTGATTTCGTAATCATATCAAATACTAAATATAAAGTTTGGTACTTAAATACTAAATATTAGAAAAATGAATAGATCATAAAGCTTGCCTTGCGCACCCACCGTTTCACCTTGCGCACAAACCACTTATTTACAAGTTTGCCAAAAAATCGCTGGGCATTGCTTTGCGCACCCACCATTTTGCTTTGCACACATACCACTTATTTACAAGGTTGCCACAAAAAACCCGCTGGCTATGTGCACCGACTGTTTTACTCTATGCACATACCACTTATTTACAAGTTTGCCTTTTAAAAAACACAGCCTCTCCTTAAAGGCGACTCGGACCTCTCTTTCTCTCTCTCTCTTCGCTCTCTGTCTCTCTCACGCTAGATGGTCGAGATGGGGCGGCGAGGCAAGATGCGTGTTCGACGAGGTGGCGACGGATGTGGTGAGTTCAATTTTTTCATCTTCCTTTTTTTCTTTTTCTTCTTTTTTCAGCAATTTGTTCTTGGTTTTGCCTCTTCTTCGTCTAATTCTTCATTATATTCAAGTCGAACCCCTAGGGTTTTCTCCTCTCTTTTAACCGAGCTTTCTTTGCAACCTCTTGATTCACGAAATTTTTTTGGGTTTTTTAGAGAATTTTTATTTAATTACACATTCTTCTTCCTCCGTCTTCGTCCGATACGGTACTGGTCAGTATCGGCCGAAACTGAACGGTATCGGTCAGTATCGGCCGATACCGGTCGATACTGACTGATACCATTCAGTATCGACCGATACCGAAACTAACCCCTAGTTTCGGTATCGTTACTCACCGATACCGATACGATACGGGCGATACGCATGGGTATCGGCCGAAACCTCAAACCTTGGATTAAGCTCACTCTCTGATTCTTTATCATGCCACTACTTCGATTATTTAGACGGATGCGAGATACGAACCCTAACAAATCTCCATCTTGACACACTCCTGCTTAAGCTTAGCCAACACTGAAAGAAGATAACATTCAACATAATGTTGCAGATGAAGCAAGTTACACCCAGAGCCCAAGTGACGAATTAGATCACATAGTCTTGACACACTCCTGACTACAGGTGAACTTTGCAAATGAATCGAGTCACATCATGTGACGAATTAGATCACACCAAAGGCTAAGTAGTACAACAAGTGCAACAACCGATAATATGTGAATGCTTCACTTTAAGCCTAAACAACCATGTGCAAACAATCTCAAAGCAAACAATGATGGGTGAAGGCTCCACCTCAAGTGCAAATGCAAATATAGTCACTTAGCATAGCCATAGCATGTATGTTTTGACATGTTTCCAACATGTAGCCAATATTTTAGTATGCATATTGATTAGGGTTCAATATTGTATATTTTGCCCCTCATTAGATGGCATTTTGTGCATAATTTGTGTTCATTTTGGCTCCGATACACGCATTTTGATGATATCACTTAATATTGGAGCGTACCATTTACATATGCGAAAAACACAATTTTTACAGCTTATTAGCATCTTCATCTTAGTCTCCTATTATTTTTCAGTTGAAGTTCGTGAAGTCCCGATTCCAACGCATATTTTTCCAGAATTTTTGGAGGTCGGAGCAATTTACTGCATTTTTGGAAGACAGTGTGACGGTGCTGAAAATTTCTGGTCGGGAAATGCTGCTATTCCCCTCGTGTAGAATTCCGCTATCATTCTAGTGTATATTCCGACCTAATGATATTTTTCAGTCATAGTACACTTTGTTACGGTTCCATTGCCGCCTGTAACGAGTCATTCCGAGGTCGGATGATTTTTCTAGAATTTTCGCAAGGCATGGTGACGGTGCTGAAATTTTATGCAGATTTGGGCATTAGTTGCGGGTTTGAGCGCAGATCCGACCCGTTTGGGAAATTTCCAGACCCGAATTGCTGGGTTTATTTCTTGGGCTTTCGTCCCCTCTATTTCCCTCATTCCACTCTCCTCCTTCATTCTTAGGGTTAGAGGCCATTGGAGAGGAGCAAGAAAGCTTGGAGGAGCACTTGGGTGGGGCTTTTGTTTTCCTCATAGAAATCTTGGTGAACTCTTTCCCCTTCTTTATGTATTTGGATTTGGATATTTGTAACATATTGGATGATGTTTTTAGAAGTAAAAATCTTTCTTTCATTGTTATGAGTAGCTAGATCTATCTCTTGTGTATTGTGTGGTGATATTTGGTTGTTGGGCTTGATTTCAATCTTGCATGTTTTAATGATTATGGGTTAGATTGTTGAGATATACTTTGAATTAGGAACCCCAGTGTGTATTCCTAGAGTAGAGTTTGCCTAGTAGTACCACTCATACATGCTTGGATGTTTATTATCTCGAATTTCCATACACTACTTTCATTGCACACCAAGTGTTTGATAAAATGTCACATCCACTGATTGCACTTTTCTTAGCCGGAAGGACAATTGAGTTATCCTTGGATTGAACCCATATGCTTAACAACCACATCCACACACATCACACAAGCTTCCTCGCCTATTTTCCTCCCCGATACTTCCACCCTATGTTGTTGATTCGGAAGATGGTTTCACACACATTTTCACACACATTTCCACTGTTAGCTTAGGTGGTTGTAGCTTCGCCTTTATCTCTTCTTTATTAATTGAATTCGTAATTGCAAAACAACTTGTCCCCATGATCCGACCCGGTCTCACCGGATATAAATTTATTACTTGACGTCCTCCTTCGCTTGGGAGTAGCGCTCAAGCATCACATACTTGAGACGCGTTCAAGCAATTGGCGTCATTACCGAGGACAACGGTTTTTGCATTTACATTTTTGATTGATTTAGGAAATTTTGGTGTGATACATCTTTCTATTTAGTGTGAGTCTTTTTGATGCTTCATCTTTCACATATTATTCATCTTTATTTGTTTTACACTTATTGAGTCATTTTATTTGCTTTTATTTTCATATTATTTTATAAAAATTCAAAAAAATAGCAATGGACTTTAATGGCATAAATTCTTTGTATGATGCACTTTCCTTTTCTTTGCACAGGACTAGTTCGTGGAAGTTCAAAATTGCCGACTTTGCCCAAATTGACGGTGAATCCTTCTATCAATCTTATCGGAGGTTCACGGATTTATTAAGCGGTTGTTCACATCATGGATTCACAATGGCTCATCTTTTCCCGTTCTTCTACGAGGGACTGCGGGAGGAGATGCAGGGCTACATGGCGATGATGGACGATAGAGCTCTATTTGACATGTCACCTGAGGATGCTTAGGAGTACCTGGAGTCCATGAAGGATATGGACCGACCATTGGATTGGACTTCATGGACTAAGCCGTTAGCGCTTCATTGTGATGCCAAGTAGGGCCACGAGCTCATCGATCATTTTGGTATAGCCTGAAACATGCATTTCCCTGGTCTTGTCCCAAGATCATTCATTTCTTTCCTCCGTGGTGGAGCATCGTACCGAGATGGATGCAACCATTTTAGGGAGTTTTCGTCAACATATTTCAAATTCTTTATTTTGCTTTGATGACTATATTTGGGTCACTTTCGTCGAAAGGCAACGGTGCCCACTTTGGATTGATACAGCTCATCTCTTGCAGGACATGGTCGCACATTTTAGAGAGATGCTTGGAGTTGTGTTGCTGGGGTCCAAAGTGATTTGTGAATGGAAGACGCTCGCAGAGAAGTGTAAGGATCTAATTGAGCTACTTCCTCCACTGTTGGACATCCGTGATCTGCCTTTTGACCCCGGTGACTTCTATCCAATGGTGTATAAAATTTAAAATTTTGCACTTCCTATGCTTTTAGGATAGTTTTAATTCAATAAACCTATTCTCTTTCAACATTGAGGGCAATATTTGTATTTAGTTGGGGGAGAATAGTAGGTGGTTTTAGGATGTTTAGTTAGTTGTTTTTTATTTAATTTTTTTTGTTTGGAGACATCCATTTTGACATCACCAATCATTTTACTAGTATATCATTTACCCTCCGTGTTCTCTTGCTAGTTATTTGCTTAGTCGCTTGCATGTTTCATCCTCGTACATGTTCTCAGATTCAAATTCTATTTTCAAATCCTAAATTGTGATTGGCATGCATTTGATTGCTTTTTCTTCATGAAATCAATTTTAATATGCCATTTATGATGTGAGTGCACAACTCCATGAATTTTGTCTTCAAAATAGATTAAATTAGTTTTGAACAAGCTTTGCATGCATGAGTATGGATTAAGCCAATTAAGTAGAGTAGTTTTCAATTCGATGGACTTTGATTACATGCTTAGTGTGGTTGGTTGGTGTGTTGAAAAAAAGAAAGCAAGAGAAAGCAAAAGAAAAAAGAAAACAAAAAGAGAAAGAATAAGAATAAGTGCATCGTTCTTCTAGTTTTGCCGAGTAGCCGGGTCCTCGTCCCTCAAAAAGCATTGGGGATTCGCGTCGAAAGATAGGATTTAGTGGAGTGCACGAGAAAAGAATAAGTGAATCTTAGGTGATTTGGGTTATTAGGTCCGTGAGGTCCTTTTGGCCAAATGCCCTGAAATTGTCTGATTTGGGAGTCATTGACCGAAAAATCATTACATGGGTCATCCTAAGTTTCATACAAAGAAAAAGAAGAATAAATTCACACATCCAACCTCCACAAATTAGGAAAGTGTTGTTTTGGCAAAACCCCGAGATTTGTGAAACTATGATACAACGTTGTGTTTTAATCCTCATTCGTGCAAAACATTGCTTGTTCTCCTTTATTTGAACCAAATTGAAGTGTTGTTCATGGGTTTGATCTCATTCATGGATTGGTATATTGATTTTGAGATTTTGTTGAAAACTTTATTTTCGCCATGAATAATTTTGAGTTTGATATGTGCTTTGATTGAGAATCCGAATATATCGCTTGTTTTGCTGGGGACTAGCAAAAAGCTAATTGGGGTGTGATTAGGGTTCAATATTGCATATTTTACCCCTCATTATATGGTATTTTGTGCATAATTTGTGTTCATTTTGGCTCCGATACACCATTTTAATGATATCACTTAATATTGGAGCTTACCGTTTACATATGCATAAAACGCAATTTTTACAGCGTATTAGCATCTTCATCTTGGTCTGCTATTATTTTTCAGTTGAAGTTCGTGAAGTCCTGATTCCAACGCATAATTTTTGGAGGTCGGAGCAATTTACTGCATTTTTTAGAAGACAGTGTGACGGTGCTGAAAATTTCTGGTCTAGAAATTCTGTTATTCCCCTCTAGTGCAGAATTCTGCTATCATTCCAGTGTATATTCCGTCCTAATGATATTTTTTAGTCATAGTACACTTTGTTACGGTTCCATCGCCGTCTGGAACGAGTCATTCCGAGATCGGATTTTTTCTAGAAACAGGGTGACTGTGCTGAAATTTTCTGCAGATTTGGGCATTAGTTACGGGTTTGGGCGCGGATCCGACCCGTTTGGGAAATTTCCAGACCCGAATTGCTGGGTTTATTTCTTGGGCTTTTCTCCCCTCTATTCCCCTCATTTCACTCTCCTTCTTCATTCTTAGGGTTAGAGGCCATTGGAGAGGAGCAAGAAAGCTTGGAGGAGCACTTGGGTGGGGCTTTTGTTTTCCTTATAGAAACCTTGGTGAACTCTTCCCCTTCTTTGTGTATTTGGATTTGGATATTTGTAACATATTGGGTGATGTTTTGAGAAGTAAAAATATTTCTTTTATTGTTATGAGTAGCTAGATCTATCTCTTGTGTGTTGTGTGGTGATATTTGGTTGTTGGGCTTTGGTATTTCAATCTTGCATGTTTTAATGATTATGTGTTAGATTGTTGAGATATACTTTGAATTAGGAACCCTAGTGTGCATTTCTAGAGCGGAGTTTGCCTAGTAGTTCCACTCATGCATGCTTGGATGGTTATTATCTCGAATTTCCATACACTACTTTCATTGCACACCAAATGTTTGATAAAATGCCACATCCACCGATTGCGTTTTCTTTAGCCGGAAAGACAATTGAGTTATCCTCGGATTGAACCCATATGCTTAACAACCACATCCCCACACATCACACAAGCTTCCTCGCCTATTTTCCTCCCTGATACTTCCACCATATGTTGTTGATTTGGTAGATGGTTTCACACACATTTTCACACACATTTCCACCGTTAGCTTAGTTGGTTGTAGCTTCGCCTTTATCTCTCCTTTATTAATTGAATTCGTGATTGCAAAACAACTTGTCCCCGTGATCCGATCCGGTCTCACCGGATATAAATTTATTACTTGACGTCCTCCTTCACTTGGGAGTAGTGCTCAAGCATCACATACTTAGATGCGTTCAAGCACATATTTTTAGTGGTAATGACTCAAAGCATCCTTGTCATTTTTTGCTTCACTTAATACCCTTGAGCTGTTAATTTTTTTATTAACGATCAAAATATCCTCTTCTTCCTCCTCTTCATTCTTCATCTCCTCGTGCCAGTGTTATTAATGATCAAAATATCCTCTTCCTCCTCTCCATTCTTCATCTCCTCGTGCCAGTGTTATTGCTTGTTATTGCTTTCTTCTCCTCTTCATGTTCCTTTCTCATCCTCCTCTGATAGGATCCGCTAGGATTTTGATGTGGAAAGGTGCGATCTTTAGTGGAAATGTGGGATTTTTAGGGTTTAATAGAAGAGAGATATATGGAAAATGTAGGATTTTTATTAATAATAAACTGAAAACAAAAAAGATACAAAAGGTAATTGAGTACTTATGAGAGGAACTCTCTCTCTCTCCCAAGCAACCAATTCTAGAGGACGACCGCACTCTCCCGAAAAAGGGAATTCTCAACCTCTATGAAGGCTCTCACAATAATCCAACATGAGAATCTCTAACCCCCTACCCGCATATAAATACTAACTTAGAATAAGCAAAGTTGCACAAAAACTCCTAAAACTGAAAATTACAAAATGACCCTAAAACTGAAAATTACGAAAACGTCCCTGAAAATTCCTAAATCCCTTATCTGTCCTTTTTGATATACTACGGTCTCATCATTACATTGCCCCTGAAAAACCACCTTGTCCTCAAGGTAGTACATGAAAACCATGGGCATGGTACTCCAAGTAAAGATCCTCATCTCCCATGTCTTTTCTCCCTCCACCAAGCATCGTCCTCATCCTCGTCCACTATCATAATTTGGATCTTGCAAACTCCACAACGATGCTCAGGGATGAACTTCTCATCACACTTGAACACAACTCCTTCACATGTTTCTCCTTCATCTCAGCATCAGTCGTCTTCTTGAACTACCAACCCGACGGTGACTCGTGTTTCTCTCTGCTAACATGATCTACCCCTATTGATGCATTTTGTCCTCCCATAGATGGCTCAGGGATCTTGCAAACTCTTTTTGATAATTTGGATCTTGCAAACTCCACAACGATGCTCAGGGATGAACTTCTCATCACACTTGAACACAACTCCTTCACACGTTTCTCCTTCATCTCAGCCTCAGTCATCTTCTTGAACTACCAACCCGACGGTGACTCGTGTTTCTCTCTGCTAACATGATCTACCCCTATTGATGCATTTGTCCTCCCATAGATGGCTGGCTGTGAAAAGAGGAGCCACCATCAGTCCCTCTAGACATCCTCTCCTCGGTAAGGCGATCCTCTACCAACTGTGCTAGATCCATCTTCACCGGTCTCCTAGACTGATAATGAAGAGTTCCACACAGATGTTCGAGCTGAGCCTCTTCATGAAGCTCCCCCTCAAAGTTTCCTCGGGTATGTCTATGGCTTGCCATGAGAGTCCCTCAAATTTCTTTCTATACTCCCTGACGGATTCATCATGCTTGATGGCCATCAACTTCTCATGTTAGTTTTCCCACTTGGTATCTTAAAATCTATCCACCAAATAGTCCTTGAACTCCTCCTGTGAGCATATAAACTACTTCTCCCTACATAGAAACCAAGAGAGCGCATCCCTTTCGAAACATACGCTAGCCGCCTTCAATTTCTTCCTCTCCGTCAGGCATGCCATCGAAAAAATCTTTTAGCTATATAGATCCAGCCATAGGGGTCATCCCCTCGAATATGGACATCTTCAGCTTTTCCACTCTACTGTTCACCCCAAGCTTCCCCCGATCTGCTAGTCCTCCTGCATGTCTAAAATATAGGTGATGAAAGTTATAGTGACGTACCTCCCTATGTCGCCCATAACCCCTGCACAAGTCGTCGCCTCTATTGCCATTGCCGCTCTAGCCATCCTCCTCCCAAGCGTAGTCATCAACATTCTTCTCATAGTCCGGGTCCTCATCATAAACACCTTGAAACTCTTCGTATGCTGGAAGTACTCGGCATCGTCACCTCTCTGCCTAAAAGTAATCATCGGGATCTTGGCGAGCTATTCGAAAGTCGCAAGGCCGCTGACGGGCCTGTCGAAGCTCGGTGTGCCTCTGGCGGGCCTATTGAGGCCATGCGGGGGCTTGTGTGCCCTACATGGGGCATGCATTGCATGGGCCCTACAAGTGCAAGCAGGTGCCCTGCAAGGGCTTGCGGGGAGCTAACTCTCAATGTTTTCCTCCACATTTCTTTTTCGTTTCTACAAAACTTTCACCTTTTGTCCTAGATTTGGATTATCGTCAAAATCTGAATTCTTCGCCAAAGTTGCCGCCTTTAAGTCCGCGAATTGTTGCATCATGGTTTGCACAAAAGCTTCAAACTTTTTGTCTGACATCTTAGATCCTTCTTCAATTGATGCCCTAATCTCCAAACCGCAGATCTGAATTCCTCCATAAATTTATTCAAATCTTTAATTTTATCGTCGTATTTTTCATCCAAAGTTTTGAACTTATTCTTCAATCTTGTTGCCGACATGAGAATCGTACCGCTCTGATGCCAAATTGATAGAAATGACCGGGGTTTTGATGTATATAAAGTTAGGATTTTTGGTGGAAATGTGTGGTCTTTAGTGGAAAAGAGTGATTTTTACGTTTAATATAAGAGATACGGGAAAATGCAGGATTTTTATTAAGAATAAACTGAAAATAAAAGAGATACAAAAGGTATCTAGGTTCTTTCGAGAGAAACTCTCTTCCCAAGCTGTCAATTCTAGAGGACGGACATACTCTCCCAAAAAGAAGGAATTCTCAACCTCTATGAAGTCTTTCACAATAATCCAACACGAAAATCCCTAGCCCCCTACCCGCATATATATACTAATTCAGAAATAAGCAAAATTGTAGGGGGGGAAATCCAAAAACTGGACCCCAAAACTGAAAATTAAGAAAACGCCCCTGAAAATTCCAAAATTCCATATCTGCCCTTTTTGATAAAATACAAATCATCCTCTTTTCTTCACTCAAGTGATGGGGGGCATCTCACATTGTTGGTGGATAGATTGCTGACTGAATCTACGTTGGAGGCCACGATCGAGATCCGAAAGCAAGCGTAAAATTTTCCTCACAATAATGATTTGGCATGGTTGGTGGTCCATATTGGGGAGTTCTCTCAAAAAAAGAAGTGTGAGAAGTTCGCGGAGTACAGAATCTGCCAAGAAGAAGATATGGCGTCATTCCATCATGGAGATCCCTTGTTCTTCTTGTGGCAGCTTGAAGGTGAAATTTTGAAACTGTCATTACATTTTAGGAAGCCTTTGGTTGTAGCTTGTGTTTGATATAACAATTGTGTTAAGAAACTTGTTCAAATTTTACATGCTGATATCATTGGATTAGTTGGTAATTTCAGTCTATATCTCTACGTATGAAACAGCATTATACATGAGTAGTATGAGGCGAATGAGAAGAAGCAACGGGAAAAGAAGAAAGGAGGAGGGAGAAAGAAGTGGAGGAGAGAAAAAGCAACAACAATGGCAAAAGGGGAAGAAAGAAGAGGAAAAGAGCATAAGGTATTTTGATCATTAATAAAAAATTTAGCAACTCTAGAGTGGTGTTAAGCGATATAAAAACGTCAATCTACCTAAGTGATTTCAAAAAAACATCAAGGATATTTTGAGTCGTTATCCTTATTTTTTATGACATCAATTTATTTACTAAATGCTTGCTTCTTTTCTAACATCCACCATATATGATCACCTTTTTTTAATTCATCAAGAACTACATGTAGATATCTTCTCTTCTTCGTGCAACTATCTACTGGTGGTCTTCGTAAAAAGGTCTGCAGATCAACACTCATACTATTAGACTTAGATCTAGTTTAAATCAATTCAACTTAGAGTATCACTCTATTAAGATCAGGGTTTTCAAATATCCCTTGATACAGCTGTTGTATCCCCGATATATCATTTTTGAACCCTAAACGATATGATATAAGCAATACATGCAAAAAATGGTTGCATGTTATTAAGCTTATATCGACCGACATAACATATTTCTTGCTATTTGCTATGCTCTTACATATAAAACACGGTGTCCTAAATTTTTAAACTCAAAGATATTTATATAAGTATTCCTCCATCAATTTAGCATAGATAAAGTAACAAAAACATATCCTTCCCATATGAGAGGTTATGGCTTCGAGTCTCCCCATTAGCAATATGCGACAGGTTTTTTAAACAAAAAATACAATAGGCCTAATTCATCATGCAATAATTTGAGTCTACGGCAAATAGAAACTATATGGAGGGTAAAGCAATTAACAAAGGTTCATTGCGATTTAGGCTAAAAACTAGAAGTTAGTCGTAGGGGTTGGTTCTCCTTGATATGAGCTTATTTTCCCCACATTTGTGGCAGGTTCCTTCTTTGACGTAGGACGGAAGGAGAAAGATGTGGGAAAATTAGGAAAAGAATTACCAAGAGATTTGATAGGATTACGAACCTTCATCCCATAGATCTGATTATCCCCTACTACAATGTCACGCAGATGAAAAAAAATTTAAATTTCATGCCCAGGCTACCAAGCCCACTCTTGTACTTCTAATGTTTAAGATATTTAAGTGGCAAGCATAGGTTGCACAAATTTTCACTCATTCAATAAATATAGACCTTTATATAGACTTAAAACTTAAAAAGACTCCTTTCACAACTGATGTAGGACTAAACAAGTTACTAA
Source organism: Scilla litardierei (assembly GCA_030789695.1). Classification (NCBI taxonomy): domain Eukaryota; kingdom Viridiplantae; phylum Streptophyta; class Magnoliopsida; order Asparagales; family Asparagaceae; genus Scilla; species Scilla litardierei. The sequence goes on along the minus strand of CM061137.1, from coordinate 6,420,324 downwards.
AAATAAAAGGACTCCAAATAAAAAGAACTTAAACTAAGATAAAAGCACTCAATCTTCTCATAAAAACTCAAATAACAAATTAAAAAACTCAAACACTACTAAAAATAACCTACATCAAAATTGGTTCAGATGGACCCTTATCGTTCTTCTTGACTTTAAAAATTTAACCATCTAATGAATGGTGATAAAATTACACAATCCGGTAGAAATCAATAATCTTTTGTAGTTAGTGAATAGCATATCTTCAAACTTTAAAATGAAGCAAAATATGAACTTGTGGATGAGAAGAACATATCAAAATCTCAAAAGACAGAAATGTGCGTAAAATCTGCTAATTGGTCTCGTGGAGGGTCCAGGCTGGTTAACTCGATGTGACCAACTAGATAAAGTAGTTTTTCTTAAGTAAGTGAACTTATCGTAGAAACCATATGTGACTCGAGATGTAGCTCAGGCTCAGTCACAAGCTCAAACTTGAACTCAGACTCGAGCTTACGCTCGGGTGTAAACTTGATCATAAGCTGTAAACTTGATCATAAGCTCGGCTCAGGCTCTGACTCATGCTCATGAACAGACTTAGCCTAATGCGCTAACCTAGGCACAAGCTTTGTCTTTACATTGGCTCTGCTTGAAGTTCTTGCTCTTGTGTTTTTGGTCAACTCATATAGAGCTTATATTTCACGTAAAAGCTCTTTAATTCTTCGATTGCTTTCAATCCTTGAAGTTAATAGAAGTGGGAGGAGAATGATGCTGGGGAATATACAGATTCTTTCATTAAAGGCCATCCTATAGAACCCTGATCATACTCTAACCATCCAGAACAAGTTTCACCGGCAGTTTCTATCTAGCATACCAACAAATCTCTTCGTCTGATTAAGTATAGTCAAAACGATCCTTTTAGTAAAAATTCTCAAATCCTATAATCTTCATGATCACATTATCCTCAAAAAGCATAGACAATTAAGAATTAATTGTACTAAGAAAACGGTATCGAAGGATGTTTAGGGACATGCAAATATTAAAGTTGCATCTTCAATCAAGACTAACTATGACAATGCTTTTGACTTCACAAAAAAGAGCTTTTTCTTTTAATTTGTATTAGACATACCAGAACTTATTCTCATAGGTTAGAAGGTAGCAATAGAAAAAAATCTTTCAAAAGGTACTCTTACTTTTCATAACACTTTGTCCGTGCAGGTCCTCAAAAATGAGTATGGTGCAATACTTCCTAAGCTCAGTTTCCATTAATTTATAGCATCCAGACGGTATGTACGGTAAAAGTCCATTAAAATGTACTTAAAATAATTAAAAATTCCTCCATAATTTATCTTACTCCAACTGGCTTGCAATTAGCTCAAACTGCTCGTACACAAAAATCAGTTGAAATTCCCAGAAAACTCCTTGGAAATGTGCAAGCTGCACTGTTAATCTGATCAGATTGTGTATTGTAGCTCAGTTCTGCTCAATTAATGACACGATCAATGGCATGGCTGAGTTATTAACTAGTCAACAGCTTGCTGGCTCGATTGGCTTAAGTTCTGCTTGAGTCAGCTTGATCTAGAGCCAGCTTAATGGCTCGGCTCAGGGTCAAAAATGGCTCAATGGAACCGTTAGTGTAGCTAATCGGCTTGATCTGAGCCAATCAAAAATCTTGTAATAGTGATAACCTTCAACAACAAGAATGGCAACGGAAGTAACTGACAAAGGCAAAAAGAGATTCTGATAAAGGTGGCAACGGTGGCAAGACTATCTAATAAAAATTGAGTTAGCGGCGATGGCGGTTGGGGTCGACGACGATGATAGAGGGGAATTTTAACAACAGAGATGATAACATGGCGAGGGAGGACATCGATGGTGACAATTGAGGAAGGGATGATGGTGATGACAATAACAAGGAAAAAGAAATGAGGAGATAACGATGAAAGCAATGATGATGAAACAGGATGGTAATAGCGATTGCGTGCTGGAGGTTAACTACAACAATGGAGGAAGACTGATAAGGATCTTTATTTTTATTTTTATTTTTATTTTAGTTTGAGTCTTTAGTTATTTTTGATATCTTCTTGAGTGTTTTAGTCTTTTTAGAATTTAGTACCACATCGGATGGGTTAAAAAGAGCCAGAGTTTGTAAGCATACTAGTCATAACACGTGCCCTCGGTCACGGTTCATTTAAAATCTTTGTTTCCCCAAAAATTATTTCCCCCTCCACCATATAATATTCCACTTCACAATTTAAAAAAAACAAAAATTCGTGCCTTCGGCGCGGGCACCCGCGCCACGGTTCATTTAAGATATTCCCCGGTCAAAAGCTTAGTTCCCAAAAATTCGTCAATTGTATAATAGACAGTCTTCTCTGTGGAACCTGGCATAATATTATTTTCTAAAAATAAATCCTGGAGAAAATACCGATAGCTTCACGGTTATATTATACATTTGAAATGGCTAATCAACAGGTTGGTTAATAGATAAGATTAATAGACAAACGAACATCGGAAATGGCTAATCAACATCCTCTAATATATTATACATTTGAAGCTTTATCTATTTTTAGCTGAATATTTTATAGCATCGACATCCTCACTCGTATCATTTGATTCCCGCATTACTTCAAAAAAGTCGTTAATTGACATTTATTCTACTCTTTTCAATCATTTATATGGTTTAATTATTGAACCCACATTCGGTTATTATTATTGTATTTATATTAATTTTTGTGCTTTTTAATTTGTTAATTTTCTACTTTTTGAGAAATTATTGTTTCCATTATCCTAGTCAGCGTCCCAGTCAACAACCCAAAATATGACTGGGACAAAACTGCCACGTAGGACAAAGATTCAAAAAAGGTCGTGTTTTATAGAAATAGCTAATCAACATCCTCTAATATATTATACATTTGAAGCTTTATCTATTTTTAGCTGAATATTTTATAACATCGACATCCTCACTCGTATCATTTGATTCCCGCATTACTTCAAAAAAGTCGTTAATTGACATTTATTCTACTCTTTTCAATCATTTATATGGTTTAATTATTGAACCCACATTCGGTTATTATTATTGTATTTATATTAATTTTTGTGCTTTTTAATTTGTTAATTTTCTACTTTTTGAGAAATTATTGTTTCCATTATCCTAGTCAGCGTCCCAGTCAACAACCCAAAATATGACTGGGACAAAACTGCCACGTAGGACAAAGATTCAAAAAAGGTCGTGTTTTATAGAATAAATATATAAAAGCCCTAGCTTGTTTTATTTTCAATCAATCAATCAATGAAAAATCAAATGAGAAATTTTCTCAAAACATGTGAAAAGGTCCCCCTTCCTTTGGGAGAAGCCTTGGAAATCTTGGTGAGAAGCCAAGAACCATTCCCCAAATCCTCCACTAAATCCCTAAATTCCATCCCGTTTTGAATCAATTTGGTATCAAATCTAAACGATTCTCTTTTATTTTCCTTCTTCCAAAATTTTTCTTCCACAAAAAATTCAAAATCCTTAACAAAAAAATTCTCTTTTCTAATTCTATCCTTCCAATTTTTCCATAAAGACAAAAAAATTCAAAATCCCTAACAAAAAAATTCTCTTTTCTAATTCTATCCTTCCAATTTTTCCATAAAGACAAAAAAACCCAAAAACAAATTCTTCCATCGCCACCCTCCCGAAGATCTAATTTTCCCGCTGCCAAGCCCTAGTTTCGACCGAAAACATAACCGTCACCGTCGCAGATCTCCAATCTTTGTCGTCCACTCCTCAGGTCATCGCTAGCATCATTGATGCCCTCCTCTGCTAGAATCGACCCCCACTCGACGACCTGCTTGCATCTAAGATCAATAATGCCGACAATCATCAACTTGTCGCCCGATCATTTGATGCTCGCTGGGCCACCACTGGAGCCGATCGGAACCACCGACCCTCTCATTCCGCTCGTCACTACCAAGAGAGCCAGTGACCTCGACCCAACGACAAACTGCCACCGCAATCTTCAGAATCACCAACCGTCGACATCCGCGATCTTCGTCGACGTCATCACCGGAGCCGACGACCCCATCATCGTACTCGTCTCCCTCAGGCAATACTCCAGAAGCAAATAGGGCGGTGAATAGTCGCCGGATTCTCCGAAAATCGGCGTCGGTATCGACCAAGCCGGCGTCGATACAATGTTGGCTCAGTCGAGCCGACCCAGACTCTCCATCGAGCCAGCTCAGCTAGCTTAGATGAGTCGATTGACCGGTCAACGGCTAAACAGTGAGCTATTGGATTTTCAGGGGATTTTTCAGCAAAATTTCTGAGAATTTTATGTGCAGCTCCACTGTTTTGATGATGCTGATTCCGTTTGAAACCCAAATTCAGTGCCAACTGCACTTGTGGATAGTCGACGCAACCAACTACGCAAAGGTACCCTCCATACAAGAACATTTGCTCTAAATTATGGGAGATTATGATTACTACGAAGATAATTATTACAAGGCTTATTCTCCTCGGTCAATATATGACCAGGTCCCATACTTTTATGGCTTTGAAGACAGTTCTGGATATGATGAGTGAGCATCCCATCTTCCGTATTTCTTCTCATGTTTTAAGTTTTCAAAAGAACAGAAATATACATATACATATGTATATCACGTATTTAAAGGAGAAGCAATATCCTGGTATATACAACTTCCACGTTATAGTCGCCGATTGTCAGGGTTCAAACTCCGTCTTCAAAATCGCTATTCTTTCGAGCCTCGATATATTCCACAGGTGCCCAAGCAATCTTTAATCTCAAAAGTAAAGATGTGGTCAGATAAAGAAAAAAGAATTCTTCAAAGAGATGGAATATGGTGGAAGGAACAACAAAGTAAACTCAAGGCAGAGCCTACACTAGAGAATGATCCAAAACCTGAGGCAGCGTATAAGCTTGAAGACGAGCTAAAGCTAGATCCTGACCAAGAGCCTGAGCCTGAATCAAAGTCAGTGCCCAACTTGGAGCCTGAGCTAGTATTGGAGTCTCCGCAAAAGCCTGAGCTCAAACTAGATTCGAAGCATGAACCTAAGTTTGATCTAGTGCTGCATTTTGAGCCAAAGACCGAACTTCATTCAGCACTGCAACCTAAGCTAGAGCCTTATCTAGAGCCAACTGTAAAGCATGCGTCAGAACTACCGAAAGAAGCAACATTTTTTTCAAATTAAGCATATTGAGTTTGTTCTCCCAGATCTCCTCTCCTAACCAATAAACAGGTTCTAAATGCTTTTCTATTTTTCATGAATTGGGAGAAAATATCAGGGTATGTTCGTCTGTCCATCTGAATCTTATTACACTTCAAGGTTCATGGAAGCATCTTCTCCAACTATAGAGGATTATTGATTTCTGTTGAGTTGTGCTACTTTTGACGTCCTTCACCAGGATGTGATGTGAAGTTCTCAAGCCAGTGAGAATGATAGGGATCCGAAGAAAGATTTTTATTTTTTATTTTTATTTTTATTTTAGTTTAAGTCTTTATTTATTTTTGGAGTCTTCTTACGCGTTTTAGTCTTTTTAGAATTTAGTACCACATCGGATGGCTAAATAAGAACCAGAGTTTGTAATCCTACATAAAGGCTCTAACTTGTTTTATTTTCAATGAATCAATCAATGAAAGAATTAAATGAGAAATTTTCTCAAAACCTGTGAAAGGTTTTCCCTTGATTGGTGAGAAGCCATTGAAGTCTTGGTGAAAAGTCAAGAACCTTAATTTATCTAGTCCCCAAATCCTCCGTCAAATCCCTAAATTCCATTACGTCCTGCATCAAAGACAATAGTAAGGACATGGACTCTTTTTTTATCTCTCTTTTTTTCTAACAAAGATCCAAGTATTATTTTTTTTGAAGCTAAAACTTAAGTTAAAAAAGATGGCGAAGAGATGAAGAGGACTTCAGCTCTAGGACGAATGGGAATGATGTGGGGAAAATTATGGGAAGAATTACCTAAGAATTTGATATGATTTCAGGTCTTGTACCTCGAAAATCTAACAATCACCCCGTCCAAGGCTTCACACGTGAAGATGTTTTGAACCACACATCTATACAACCAAGCCCACTCTCTCACCTCTCATGCTTAAAAAAATTTCTTGTCAATAGAATTTATACAAAATTTAAAATTTTGACTAATTTAATCTACGTAAAATAAAACAAATCTTGAGGCTTTTATATAGGTTTACAACCTAAATAGACTCCTTCCATAACTCATGTAGGACCAAACTAATTATTAAAAATAAAAGGACTCAAAATAAAAGGGACCCGATTTTATCTAAAAGATTCAAATAAATTCAAAAATGACGCCACTATGAAAAATAATCTAAATCCAAATTAGATCAGATGAATTATCATCATTCTCTGCAGCTTTAAAAAGTTCACCATAAGATGAATGGTTATAAAAATGCACAATCCAGTAGAAGTCGGCAATATCATGAGTTGGTGAATACCAACTTTGAAATAAAGCAAAATGTAAACTTGTGGACAAGCATCTTCTGAAGATGTACACTCAAAATTTGTTGAAGGATAAGTTGTGTAGAGTCGGGGATGATGAACTCAACTTGCTCAAGTGGTTTTTTTTCAAACTAAATTCTAGTGTAAAAGTAGCATATGGCTTATGTTGTAGCTTAGGCTCAGTCACACGCTTAAACTTGAGCACAGGCTCAACTCAGGCGAAGTCTTGGACTCGATCAGAGGCTTAGGTCTCGAGTCTCAACTTGACCACAAGCTCAAGCACATGCTCATGTTTTAACTCATGCTTATGAACTGACTCAGGTAGAAGCCATGGATTAGGCCCAAGCGATATCTCGTTTGCTAGCTCTACTTGTAATTCTTGCTCTTGCTCTTTTATGATTAACTTTGTATAACTTCTACTCCGCATTGAAGCACTTCAAGTGTTCGATTTCAACCCTTGAAGTTGATAATGGTTGATGAGAATCACGCTTAAAAAGATATTGATATTGAAGTTCTTTATTAAAGACCATGTGTACAACATTGGCTATACTATAACCATCAAGAATGAGCTTTACCAGCTATATCTAACATTACCAACAAACTCTCTTCGTCCGATATGTTATAGTTAAGAAACAATCCATCTAGTAAAAATTCTCAATTCTCATAATATTCACGATCGCATAATCCTTAAAAAGTATGGATAATTAAGAATTGATTGTACTTAAAATGTATGGATAATTAAGAAAAATGTATCAGATGATGTATTAGGAGATACAAATTCTAAAGCTGCATCTTCAACCAAGACCAACTGTAATACGGCTTCTGTCTCTACCAAAAAATAGCTTCTTCTTTCAATTTGTATTGGACACATCAGAACTTATTCTCTAAGTTAGCGCATAGCAATAGAAAAAGAAATCGTTTAAAGGGGCACTCATTTTTGTAACACTAGTGTATGTGCTAGCTCTAAAAAATGGGTAATTCATAATACTTTCTAAGCTTAATTTTCGTAAATTTACAGTTATCCAAGTGATATTTGCTTTAAAATTTCATTAGAATATACTAAAAATACAAACAAAATGTGTAGTAGCTCAAACTAGTTGTAGCTGGCTCACACGATTTGAATATTAGTCTAAGGTCAAAATAACTAACATGATATAGAAATCAGCTAAAATTCCAAAAAATCGTTGAAAATGCATATGCCATGTTGATCAACTCGGCTTATGTAATATAGCTCAATTCTACTCCGTCAATGGTTTGGCTAAGTCGTTGACGTGTCAATTGCTCGATCAACTCAGTGAGCTTGGTGAGCTTGGTTGGCTTGGATTCGACTCGGGTCAACTCAGGTGGCTCGAGTTTGACTCGAATCGGCTAGATCCGAAGCTAACTTGACAGGTTGGTTTAAGGTCAAAAATAACTTGATAGAACCATTAATGTAACTAAACGGCCAGATATAAGCCGATCAAAATTCCTGCAACTGCAATAACCTTTGTCGATAAGGATGGCAACAAATGTGATCGACGAATGCATATATGCTTTTGATGAAGGCGGTGATAGTGGTGGGGCTCTTCGATAAGAACTGTGGTAACAATAAAGGTGATTAGGATCGATGATGATGGTGGATGGGAATTTTAACATCGGTGATGACGACGATGGCGAAGGAGGACCGCGATGATGATGATTGATGATCATGATGATGGTGATGATGATGATGAAAGAGTTATGAGGAAAGGATGGTGATGGCAATTATGAGGAAGGATGCTGATGATGGTGGTTGCAGGCTTAGAGGATGACTATGATGGTGATGGAGGAAGGTGGTGCTAATGCAACGGTAACTAGGGTTTTGAATTTGGTGTTCGGTTAGGATTTGGGGGAAGAAGATGTACATGAACTCATTTTTATCTCTTTTTTCTATTTTTTTTTCTTCTTTTTGTTCTAACTGATATCTGAATGTTTTTTGTTTTGATTCTAAAATTTAAAAAGAAATGATAGAGAAGGCAAGGAATAAGATGTAAGATTAGAACTTAAGCAATGATACTCAATTAAAGCATGACAAAAGGAGGAAGATGTGATGGAAAAAATTTATGGGAAGAATCGGGATTTAATTGGATTTTAGATAGTGCACCATAAAATTTTGCCAATCACTAACTGAAATGCCTTGCATGCAAAAAAATTTCAAACCTCACGCACAGGCAACCAATCCCACTTTCGTACATCTTATCCTAAAATTTTTAAATAGCAATCCGAGTTAACAAAAATTTTCAAGTCATTCAATCTATGTAAAATGAAATAAGTCGTAATTCATTTATATATGCTTACAACTTAACTAAACTCCTTCCGCAACTGATGTGTAACTAAGCACGTTATTAAAATAAAAGGACTTAAATTTCTTCTAAACGACTCAAATAACAAATTCCAAAGACTCAAACATTGCTAAATATAATCTGAACCCAAGTTGGATCAAATGGATCCTTGTTATTCTTCCATTGTGGGCTTTATAAGGATTTGTGTCTTTCTTAAAAAAATCCTCCCAATATAGTTAAGCTTTTCTGTCTTAATTTATAACATGATAGAATTGAAAGGGTAAAAAAAGATGAAGAATAGCTTTATAACAACCAGTGTTCTAAAACAAGTTATATGCGGCCGCATATGCGGCCGCATATAAGGATGCGGCCTTTGACCGCATGAGAATTAAGATATGCGGTCGAATTATACGTCGGCCGCATAATCGACTGCATAAATGTTATGCAACCGTATATGCGAATATGCGGGCGCATAATCGGCAACTAAAAAATCCAACCAGTTAAGAAACACGACCCGTTAAACATAAAAATCAGTTTTTAATTTTAAAATACTTATGTTTGACATGCTTTTGATTTGGACGTAAAACTAAATAGTTATGTCTTGTGTGCAGATTGATTTAGACGTTAGATTTTAGTTATTTTATGTATTGATCATCATAATGGCGCTGATATTTTAGTATGAATTAATCCATATTTTAAAAGCTAATATGATTTTTTCTTTATTCCTATAATTCTTATCTTTTTTAATTTAATATACACAAACACATAAACTTATTGCTTATTTATATACTAAATTATTCATTTTCGCGTAAATCGCGTAAACTGCATAATCGGCCGCGTAATCCGCTTATGCACTATGCGCTCATAGACCGCGCGCATAATGAAACCGCCTTTTATAACACTGATAACAACTACATAAGAAATTGACAGTAATTAATTGTTGTAAAAGGATATCAACATGAGTCGTAAATGGTTTCTACATTTTAAAGAAATTTTCTATCAATTTTACGTTGTATATAATAGTTGCATAAAAAATTTGATATGTTAAATGTTGATTTGAGTGTTTCTGTTGGAATTACCTTGCTTAAGCATTGTTGCTAACTTGCCTTTGATGGTGTTTATTACGTTTCCTTATTGATCTTCTTCCTTTTGTTCTTCTCAACATTGTTATTGTTTCATACTGCTCTCACTAACCACTATTGCTTCGTTTCCTTATTGATCTTCTTTCTTTTGTTCTTCTCAACATTGTTATTGTTTCATACTGCTCTCACTAACCACTATTGCTTCTTTACTTCTTTCTATCGCTGATTAGGCTACTACAAGAGAAAATATTATTCATATTATATAGGTGGTAGTTGTAGACATAAACAATGATGGATTTAGGGGGCTTGTATCCCCCTAAAATTTGGAAAACTTACAAATTGCATTATGGCTTTCCCAATAAATACTATTCAAAATTGGCCAAAAACAATTGTGAACTTAAATGACTTTAGTTGTGTCCCACCAAAAATTTAAGTCTTAAATGTGTCCCTACTAAAATTTGTGCCTTCCTAAAATTTAGCCTCAAAATAGTTAATTTAAAATTTCTGGGAATACTAAAAATGGCCTATTAAATAATTAATACTATTAACACTCAAAATATATTAGATCCATTTCATATTTCCCAAGAGCAAAAAGTTAACTAACCAAATAACTAATAGCTAATTGATTTTTGTCATATTATGGTACCACATTATTCCAAATTTAGTTTAATTACATGATCTTAATATCATCTTTATCAAGGATCAATGATGCTATTAAATTAATCAATTTTTTACTTTCAAAAGAAAAACAGTTTTAAAAGAAAGATTCACAGATTTCATTTCATGTCTGTAGCCGTTAAAAAATTAACTAAATTTTAGCAAACAAGCAACAAAAAGGCCGGGTATACAGTATTATATTAACCGATATAAGCATTTTTTTCTCTGAATCTGAATTTGTTTATATTAAATATATTTTTCTTAACAAAACTCATAACTGATTTTAGTCTGGAATATTCGTATATAAAATAATTTTTAATCTTCTTGTATTAGCTATTATTCCTTGCATGGTTGTCAACCAAATAATTTAGTTATTATACATTATACTTTGTTTGAACAATTTGAATTTGCTATACATATTTCATATAGTTCAAAAATTTTGAGAAAATGATAGTTCTAATTGTGCCCACCCTGCCAAAAATCACCAACTCCATCCCTGGACATAACAGATAGTGATAATAGTGATAGTAGCATATTTTATTTTTGGATAGAGGATAGAGCTAAAGAAGCATGAGAAGAAGAATGACAAATAAAAAAATTAAGTTTGGCACAATTCGCAATCTAGTGTATTGATGCATGAGATTTAAAATCATACATTCTTTTATAGTGGTTAGTTTGGCACAACTCGCAATTTAGTGCATTGATGTATGAAATTTAAAATCATACGTTGTGTTATAGCGGTTTGTGCTGCCTATAACATGGCTCATATTGTTTTGACAGTTTTTGTATTTTATAATGTCTTATGCTTGCTTGTGATGCTTATCATAGCTCACTCGGATTTAACTATTGTATGAATGAGACTTAAGCTCTTATGTTTAATGAGTGCTTTGTGATGAGATGTTAAGCTCTTGTGTCAACATTTATGCTTGTGTGTAATGCCTAACATGTGCACCTCAATATTGACAGGCATTACCGATGTATCACTAATATTTGACATCTGGCCTGAAAAACGCGCACCAATGTGATCATGATATCCGACATTTGAAACATTGATTAAGATTACCTTAGTTTCCAATGTTTTTCAGAACCGTACACAAACTATTAGTAATACGCTCGCACTCAAGAATGGGAAAAATCATACATTAGTCATTGCAAAGCAACCAAACTGCGTTCAAAGTATCAAAGTGCACAATCATCTAACTACCTACAACTATGACAATTTTGACACAGAACTTGAGCAATCGATAGCGTAGACGAATAGAAAGCAAGCATGTTTTTAAATTTTTGGCTCACCAATCCGTCCTTCAATCTGACGTCCTCGACAACGAACTTGGGCCCGGAGGTCGCGCTTGAGATGAACCCGGTGTCCGCAGGCTGGCCGCCTCCTTGAGGGTGGAAGATTGTGGAGTCTAATATCAGAGCGCACCGTCCGTCCTCCGCCTTCAAGTTGCAGAAAATTAGGGTTTCGATTGGGAACGAGTATGAAAGCTACGGTTTTAGAGGAAGATGATGAAACTGACATGATGAATAGAGATGCAGGTGGAATTAGATTCAAGAGTCCACATGCCGTTGAAATATTCGAGCTTCGTGGGGCTCAATTCCGTCGCCATGTCTCCGGCTGCCGCGGATCTCGATGGCACTCTCTGCGTACTATCGGTCCGTTGCGATTTCAAGCGGGGGTTGAAAATTATTGTGGGCCGATCTTTCAAAGAACCCCCTGATTTCTTTATTTAACTTTATTTTCGTCCTTTTCTCCTTTTATTTTTCCCCTAAAAACTCGGCTTTTTTATATATCAGAACGCACTAAAGCTGGTGCCGGCGGACCTAGATCTCGGCCTTTTTAGAGTGAGGGATGAGAGAATATCGTCTGAAAAGTTAATCGTTGTCTATATACTCTTTTAGTTGCAAGTAATTGTGTAAACAGACATTTGAATGATTCTAATAAACTTTAGGTATGTAAACGGGTATTGCTTACCTAATTAAATATGTATCTGTAACTGTTTGTCTACGGATGCGGGTATCAAAATTTTCTATCCGATACGATACAGATATGCACTGGGATAATGAAATTTTGAATTTTTTTGGGGAAAATCACAAAAAAATAACTGTGTTTGTTGTATATTTCACGTTAATGTCCTGAACGTTTAAGCTGTACAAATTTAAACATTAACGTTGTACATTGGTTTTACATTGATCATTTGTTTTTATTTCCCGGCCAAATAACTGAACATGTGACAGTACGTGTAATGTCCCAATAGACATAATACAGTATGCCTCTATGGATGGATGCATGCCTATATGAATGTATTATCAGTTTACATACAGTTGTTTGAATGAAGATGTCCTGGAGGTATATGTTGTAGATAATATGTGCAGTAGTGTGTAGGGTAAAGTCGTGCTATGGTGCTATGGTTGTATGCCTTGTAGTAAATGTTATTGGTATGTAATGTATGTGTGTACCAGTACTCTTTGTATGTTATTATTAGTAGGATAGTATTATTAATGATGGATGACCCTCTTGTATGAATGGCATGTTCGTTGATAGTTATAAGTGGGTGGAGTGTGTGTAGTAAGCTATGTAATTATTTGATTAATGTTTCAATTATAATCGTAATAAAATTAATTGTAGTAGTTGCTAAATAATGTGATTTAGTGATATGTGTTGTATATTTGTATTGGCTTATTAACATTGGTGTGTTTTGTAGTGTATATAGCAACATAACGTAGTGCACGTAATAGTGTAGTATTAATATTTTCTAGTGTCATGTTAGAATATATTTATATTAAGCATTTGTATTTATTATCTATGTATCACATTGTTGTGATTAATGCATGTGTGTATATAGGAGTGGAGTGAGAATAGAAGTGATTTTTTAGTAATATAAGAGAGGGTGTGTGTTGCGAATTGGTGAGTGTGCAATGGAAGTGGACTTTTCCACATGGTTGCTTACATGAAAGGAAAATGGGATTTAATAAGGAAAAAGAAAAGAGAGATGGAAAGAAAAAGACAAAGAAAAGAGTATGGTAGAAAAAGAGAGAAACATGAAGAAATCTCTAGAAAACCCATTAGTTAAAACCATGTTCTCTCGTTCATCTTTCTCTATTTCTTCATTTTCTCCTCCATCTCTTCCTAAATTCGTGCTCCCCTATCCTCCCTCTCCTTTGCTCTCATTTTGCAAGCAAAAATACTACTTTTTCCACACTTTAGAATCCAAATCCATAGTCATATCAAGTGGAGTCTTTTGGATCTCTAAGTAGAAAGTTTCATGTGCAATTTTGGGAGCTTTTGAAGGAAGTTTGATGGATGGTTTCATGGAGCAAGATGGGATCTGTCGCGTCATCATCCCTATGATACCTAGAAAGACAAGGTACATGACGAGAACTAAAACGTATCTGCAGGTCCACTGTGCACTGCTGGGAATAGTACATGTAGCTTTCAACAACCAACCAACCAATGAACACAGAACGACATAAAGCCACAAAGAAATATTAAAATAAAACAATCATCGTACAATTTCATATACACCTCGGAGCATCATTGTGCATCAATTCATATAGTACAAGAATCTCTCACCCCAAAAGAAAACCCAATGTACTCACAGCTCTCTCCTCACTGAAGAAATTTAGAGAAAAGGGATAAACGACTGGAGAAATGTAGAAGAGAAACCAGTGAAGTTTTACATTCCTCTTCATGTGTTTAAATACAATGTATCAAGGGTATAATAGTACTTTACAAGAGGATATGAATATAGCTTTATTGGTAGGTGCTGAATGCATATCTCTACGAGATGCGGTGCATTGTATCGGAACGCCTTCTGATATGAATGGCATTGATTGGTTGGAGATCTTCGAGGGATATGGTTGACCTTGCACATCTCTACGAGCTGTGGTGCATTGTATCGGGACGCCTTCTGATATGAATGGCATTGATTGGTTGGAGATCTCCGAGGGATATGGTTGACCTTGCATATCTCTACGAGATGCGGTGCATTGTATCGGAACGCCTTCAGATAGGAATGTCATTGATTGCTTGGAGATCTTCAAGGGATATGGTTGACTTGGTCTCATTTCCTTATACGCCCCCGCAAACTGAGCGGCCGAAATGACGAACAGTTTGTCTCGCAATAGCTCGAAGCGATCCGCAGTGAGACTCTTAGTGAAGATGTCAGCCGGGTTGTCCTCGGTAGAGATGTGTTGAACACGAATGTTGTCTGATGTGACCTGTTCACGGATGAAGTGGTAGTCGACTGTGAAGTGTTTTGTTCGGGAATGAAAGACCGGATTGGAAGAGAGTGAGATAGCCGACTTGTTGTCACACCAAATTAGCGGCTTGTCTTGGAGCTGAATCTGAAGGTCAGAAAGGAGAAGTTGTAGCCAGACGATCTCTTTAGCCGTGAGAGAGAGAGAACGGTACTCCGATTCTGTCGAGCGGCGTGCAATCGAAGGTTGTTTTTTGCACTCCAAGTCAAAGGGTTCTTTTCGAGGAAGACACAGAATCCATTGATGGAGCGACGATCTACGGGATCTCCTGCCCAATCAGCGTCGGAGAAGGCGATGAGTGACAGAGGACTCAGACGAAGAAGAATGCCGTGGGTTGGAGTGTGTTGAAAATACCGAAGAATCCGCTTAGCAGCTGTGAGATGTGAGTCACGTGGAGCATGGAGAAACTGACATACTTGATTGACGGCGAATGCAATATCAGGTCGGGTCAGTGTGAGGTATTGAAGAGCACCGACCAGACTGCGGTAGTACGATCCATCGAGCAGTAAAGGATCTGAGGTGTTTGGATTCCGTTTTGAGGAGACTGGAGTTCTGCTCGGCTTGCAACCGGAGAGACCGGCTTTCTGAAGGAGCTCTTTTGTATATTTGGTCTGATGGACGAAGCAGCCTTGGGAGCTTCGTTGAATTTCCAGTCCCAGGAAGTATGATAGATCGCCGAGATCTTTGAGTGAGAACTCACTGGCAAGCTCGCCAATGAATTGATGTACGAAGTTTGCCGAAGAGCCCGTGATTAGGATGTCGTCGACATACAACAGGATCACGGTTGTTTGGTCGCCAGAGTGTTTGACAAAGAGAGATGAGTCGGCAATGCTCGGGTGGAATCCATGAAGGCGGAGAAACTGGGAGAAGCGAGCATACCACTGTCGAGGCGCCTGTTTGAGGCCATATAATGCTTTCCGTAGCTTGCAGACATATTGTGGGAAAGAGGGATCTATGAATCCCATAGGTTGCGCCATATAAAGATTTTCATCGATGTTTCTATGTAAAAAGGCATTGGAGACATCGAGTTGTCTGATGGGCCAGTCGAAGTGTAGAGCCAGTGTGATCAAGAGGCGGATAGAGCCGTGCTTGGCGACTGGGCTGAAGGTCTCGGTGTAGTCAACCCCTTCCTTCTGATGAAAGCCTTTGGCCACGAGCCGAGCTTTATAGCGGGCAACATAGCCATCCGTGTGACGCTTAATCTTGTAGACCCACTTGCATCCGATGATGTTTACTGAGGGAGGAGGAGAGACAAGTTCCCAAGTCTCTTGACGGGTTAAAGCGGCATACTCATCCTGCATGGCTGCGACCCATTGGGGATGTTTGGACGCCTCCTTGTAGGATATCGGTTCTTCTGAGGTGATTTGGGCATGTAGGTTTAATGGTTGACGAGGTTTGAAGGTGCCGACCATGGAACGGGTGGTCATGGGATGAGTCGACAGTGGTGAAGTATCCGATGTGGGTTGAGTAGGTAGAGAAGTGGAGGTTGGAGGTAACATAGAAGTTAAGTGTGGATGGTAAGAGGTCGGGTGAGTGACCGGATTATGGTGTACCGAGATATGTTGTAGAATGCTTGTAGGCAATGATGGGTCATACAAGGGTTGTGTTGGTGAATCAGCTGGATCGGTCATGCTTTGGGTTGAGCGAGCTGTGGGGCGGCTTGGAGAGGTCGGTAGGTCGTGTTGATGGGTCAGATGGTCGGTAGGTTGGTAGATCAGGGGATCGGTGGGTGTTGGTTGGAGGGGTGCAGGTGGATGGGTAGGAATAATGGTCGGTGGGATAGAGTTGATCAGTGTAGGCTGTGGCGTTGGACGAGTCTGAGTAGAGAAAGGGAAGATGTTCTCCTCAAACCTGACATGTGGAGTCAGGTACAGCCTTTTGGTAGACAGCTCCATGCATTTATACGCCTTCATGTGGTCAGCATAACCAAGAAAGACGCACGGTTGCGACCTTGGTTCAAGCTTATGTTGTACATAAGGGCGGAGGCAGGGATAGCACATGCAACCAAAGGTGCGCATCCACTTGTAGTCTGGAACCTGATGATAGAGAATCTCGTGAGGAGATTTGTTTCGTTGTGTTGCAGATGGTAGTCTGTTGATCAGATATATAGCCGTCTTCGCTGCATCTGGCCAATATTGCTGAGGCGTAGAAGCTATTAATAGCAAAGCAAGTGTAGTTTCAATTACATGTCGGTGTTTTCTTTCAGCCACACCATTTTGCTCGGGTGTGTAGGGTGCTGAGGTCTGATGTATGATCCCAAGTTGGTGAAATAGAGAGATAAATTGATTGTTACAAAATTCCCCCCACCATCAGATCGAAAAATTTTAATTTTCGTGTTAAACTGCCTTTCAACCATTGTTTGAAAGGTTTGGAAGGTAGCAAACACGTCGGATTTATGATATAGAGGGTAGAGCCAAATATAGCAAGAGTAGTCATCAATAAAACTGACGTAATACCTATAGCCTTTATTAGATTGAACTGGGGCAGAGCCCCATACATCAGAATGAACTAAAGCTAAGGTAGAATCTGCTCTCGATTTTGACAAAGGAAAAGGTAATTTATGACTCTTACTCATTGAGCATTGAGGACATGATGGCTGAGGAGACAGCTTGAGGGATAACTTGGAAGCGATTTTGGAGACAACATGAGGAGCAGGATGACCAAGACGGGTGTGCCAAAGAGTGCCTGAGGTGCTTGATGCAGAAAGAGAGATGGGATTGTGATGGATCGGGTAGAGTCCATTCCTACTCGGGCCTTTAAGAAGAGTTTTTCATGTGGTGGCATCCTGTACAACAAAACCAGAGGATGAGAATTGGATAACACAGTTATTATCTCGAGTGAATTTATAGACTGAGAGCAGATTTTTAGAGAATTGTGGAGCATGTAAAATGTCAGGAAGACGTATAGTATAGTTTAGAGAAGGGATAGAAGAATAGCCAATGTTGACCGCTGTGGCGGTATCACCTGTGCCAACAGTAATGTGTTTGTTACCCGAGTATGGTGTCATTGTCTCAAGTTGTGAAGTGGTAGACGCGATGTGATCCGTGGCGCCTGTGTCGAGGATCCATTCACCGTCTGTAGAGCGACCTTGATGGGCTGCATGAGCCTCAGGTTTATGAACATGCTCACCGATCCAAAAGCAATCGAGGGTGTGATGATTCGGCTTCCAGCACACTTGGCAAGGGATAGGTCGACCAGTCGAGTGGTCGATAGGCACACGTCGTCTCTGTCGTCCGACCTGAGTAGTCGGTGTATGAGGTTCGGGTCGTTGTGGACTACCTCGGGGCTGTATGTTGCTGGTGCGGCCACCACGAGAGAAAGGGAAAGTGCCACGGCCTCCGTTGAATCGCCCATATGTGGTGCGGCCACGGTTGTCCCGTCGTCCGTAGTTAGAGATGAGTGCAGAGGAGTCGGTTGAGGGAGAATGAACAGTGGACATGGTGGTAGTTGGTGTGCTAGAGGTCGAGAGACGTCGTAGCTGCATGATGGCCTCCTCGACAAGGAGACTGCTCAATATCTCCTCAACTGTGTAAGGCATTCCACGATTTCGGGCCATTACACGGAAGGAGTCGTAAGTAGGAGGAAGACCATGGAGGATCTGGCGAACCATTTGTCGTGTAGTGACAATATCAGGACCAACGATTTGTAGCTGGTCATATATCGCTTTTGCCCGATCTAAGTAAGCGGCCATAGGCTCCTCGGCCATGATGAGGTTGGTGAGTTTGTCTTGAAATAGCTCGATATGCCCTTCAGAAAGAAAGGCATATCGGGTTTCCAACTTTGTCAACAATAGATGTGAAGAGGCGACACCAAGGGCGACGCCTAGAGCAGAAGGAGATAGAGTCGCCTGAATGCTCATGCAGAGGTGTTGATCGGTGATCAACCATTTGTGGAAGTCGGGATTGGGAATTGGCGGCAGAGGAGTGGTGGTGGTGGATTTTGGATCGAAAATTGTGGGAGATGGAGATGATGTAGATCCATCGACGTACCCAAGGAAGCCGTGCGCGTTGAGAACGCCGACGACCTGAGAACGCCAAAGTATGTAGTTTATGGAGTCTAGTCGGGTGGTGATTAGGGCGGGGAATTTTGAGATGAGAAATTTGAGGTTAGGTGAAATCGGCTACATGGAGAGGATGTTGTGTATACATACAAGATCTAATTGCCGTTAGGCGAGAGGCTCTGATACCATGAAGAAATTTAGAGAAAAGGGATAAACGACTGGAGAAATATAGAAGAGAAACCAGTGAAGTTTTACATTCCTCTTCATGTGTTTAAATACAATGTATTAAGGGTATAACAGTACTTTACAAGAGGATATGAATCTAGCTTTATTGGTAGGTGCTGAATGCATATCTCTACGAGATGCGGTGCATTCTATCGGAACACCTTCTGATATGAATGGCATTAATTGGTTGGAGATCTCCGAGGGATATGGTTGACCTTGCATATCTCTACGAGATGCGGTGCATTGTATCGGGACGCCTTCTGATATGAATGGCATTGATTGGTTGGAGATCTCCGAGGGATATGGTTGACCTTGCATATCTCTACGAGATGCAGTGCATTGTATCGGAACGCCTTCAGATAGGAATGTCATTGATTGCTTGGAGATCTTCAAGGGATATGGTTGACTTGGTCTCATTTCCTTATACTCACCCCTCACCACCCAACCTAAGCTCCAACTGCCAACAACAGAATTCCAACTCAACCTCCAGCTCCATCTGCCATCTCCAAGAACCTCACCTGAAAAAGTCAACGGGGCACGTCAACGCGTGACCCAGTAGGAATTGCCCAGCTTTAATGGCATATTAGTCAATCATGAATGCAATGGCATAATGACATACCCTATTTTGCACTATACGTGTATTCTACTGAACACACGTAGTATTTCTATCTACAATGCATACATGGGCATGAAATAAGCGTAGATATCGATGTATATGACGTAGTGCAAGGTGGATTAGGCCGTAATATGTGGCTAAGGATAGAGAATGCGAAATGTGAATGCGGGAGAAGTGCGAATGACGTCGTGGGTGTAAAACAACAGGAATGTATTAGATGTGTGTGTGATGCATGTGTGCATGCATGGATATGCATGAATGTGCGTAGGGAGAGCCATGCTAATGTGAAAAGGGGTTAGGGGTCAATGGAAACCCCCGTAAATTTTTAGAAAGGTTAGGGGCAAAACGGTCATTTGGACTAAGGCTGCTGTGCGTACATACTTAAGTGGTTGGTACATAAAGTAATGGTAAACTTGTAAATACCTAAAAGTTGAGGGGTATTTTTGAAGAATATTATGGTCATTTTAAGTGGTGAATGGCTTATGGGAGAAGCTAGGAGTGTGTGGAAATTTTTTAAGGAAAACTCTTTCTTTTCTTTTCTTGAACTTTCTCCTCCCTTCTCCCTTTCTCTTTCCATCTTTCTCCCTAATGAGGCCGGCCATATCCCCTTCTTTTTCCCCTTCTTCTTCACTCCAAAACCCTGATTACTGCCTCCTAAAACCATGAAACACAATGGGTTGCAAGAAAGAAGAAGGTTGGGAAGAAAGAAGAGAATGAAAAGAGGAAAAATCAAGTTTTGAGGTAGGCTCTAACTTGAATTTGGAACTCCATTAATTTGTTTTTGCTCTCTTGTTTTTATAGCATTATTTACTTAATCTGTGATATGGATGGTCAAAATTTTATGTGTCATGTGTCAATTTCACAATTCTCCCTTGAAATTCATAGCAAAGCCATCTCCTTTAGAGTCCTAAAATTCTATTGTGTGTTGTTTCAGTAATTATGGTTACTGTAGCTCGAATCAGGGTTCGAAAAAAATATGAGCGTGTAGATCTTGAAGCTCTACCCTAAAGTCATATAATTTTTGACATAGGTTCAATTCAGAAAGTAGGAGCAATAAATCCATCTTTACAACATGTCTGTTTGATTTTCAGCGTTGACACAGTTTAGAAAAATTGGCATAGACACCTGCACACACAATGGAATTTTATGTTCTTGGTCTTGTTCGAAAGTTAACAAGTTTTTCTAAAAATTCAGCAGAGTGCTTATATGTCGAGTTTCTGGCTGCAATATGTCCAAAATTGGCTTTCAATACGACCCTGAAATCTGTCTGAAAAACAGATTTGACACACTTTACCAAATAATTCACCATAAATCACATACTTACTATTTTGCATGAAATTTTTTCTGTGAATTCAGGACTACCATATTCCAACTTTCATTTAGAAAGTTTTGTAAAATTCTGATTATAATTGGGTGATATCATCCATCTTTTAGGACTGCAGATACATTTCCTGCAAGCTGAAGTAGTTAAACGGTGTGATAACTTGTGTATTGTTGTTATTCTACCTGCTATGGTGCATGATTATTGTTTTTACATGGAAGGTAGACTAATGATATGTTTTTCCAATGGATTTGCTAATGTGCTTATGGACATTCACGTCACGTTCACCACATGTTTGTGAAAATGCCACAATGAAATGAAATTTGAAAAATATGAGAAATGGGCTTGTAAACACTTGTGTTGTGAAATATGTTGTGAATTAGTAATGATAGGGTCATGTAAAGCATGGTTTTATATGTGATGAGTGATGAATTGAAATGGCTATGTTGAAGGGCATGACACCTGGGTGCATGACCCATTTGATATGTGATTTGATTACGATAAAGGGCATGGCACTTTGGTGCATGACCCATGTTGGTATGAATATGGAATGTGATACCATGCAACATGACTTCTTCATTACTAAAATGATAAAATGAAACTCTTGAATGTCTCGGTCCTCTCTAATGAGGGTGAGTTAGCAAAACCCGGTTGTAGGTGGGATTTGAGTAAATTGTGGATATTAGGCATGGACTGAGAAGTTGGGGAAAATGATTATGAGATATGTGATATTTATACCCACTCGCCTTTACCGGGAGTGGAGGGGACATACGTAGGTTGTGTTACTGTGGGAGCGCCTCACTCCTGCCAGGGACGGGGGAGCTGAGAGGCCCGGTGTTGTACAGTGCCCGTGTCCACTGCGCCGTGTGCTATATTCGCCCCAAATTTGGGGTGAGTCTAGGTCCTGGTATCACACAGTTTACCCAAGTTCCAAATAATTCAATTATAAAATAACAAAATAAGAATTTGTGTGTTACTCCTTCTGCTGGCAGCACTTTCCCTTCCCTTTGCATGTTCGTGTGACTCTGTGCCATGCCTCAGGCACTTGCACTTATCTTATTAGATAATTGTTGCTTAAACACTTGCGTTATTATTATTATTATTCGTGCTAACCCTTTTCTTGCAGTAACTCGACATTGGACCGCAGGTATGATCCTCTTACTTGGCTAATCACTTTTCGCTATATATTTAGTTTACATGTTTTGTTCCTTTGCCTTGCCTTGTGGATTGATAACCCCAAAGCGATGTCCAGATCCAAGTTGGTTCCTACCGGGGCACGCATTGACGTGCTCCTCCCTATTTTTCAGGTAGCAGTCAGTTGGGGAGCCTGGGAGACTTGAGAGACTGGAGCTGGGGGTGTGGCGTAATTCATGGAGTTGCGTTGTACTCTGGGGTAGTGGAGCTGGTAGTGTCTTTTAGGAGGTGTAACCTGAGCTGAAGTTATTGTGGCACACTGGTATCAGATGTTGTGTTAGCCTTATGTCAGAAATGTGAAAATTGTACATGTACTCCTTGTGATGTAGTATAAATGGCATGTGATCCTTGTTGTTATACATGGAGCAGTACATGCACTATCCCAGCATGTGCGCAGTAACCCGCATATTCAGTTTTCTCCTTTCTCTCTCTTTTCCTCTCTTATCACCCTCACTCTTCAGGATATTTGGAAAAAAATTATAAATGTCGGGTATTCTAGGGAGAGGGGCGTGACACATAATGAAATGAAACAACATCATCTGCAATAGTAACTACAAGAATAACATATTGCATTCTAGGCATATGGATATACATGTTATAACAAGAAAGAAACTACAATTTACAATTCATACTTTGCTATTGATTATTACAACTTGCATTAAGCATGGTTGTAGACTAGTAGTGTCATACATGAGTGGAGCATGTGGTCATCATGGCATGGATTTATTAAGAAGAGCTAAAGCTATTTTAGCTATAACATTCGAAAATGGCAACCCACAATATTAAGAGCATGTTTATATTTAACAATTGGAATCTAAGTGAACGGATAATTAACCACGAGTTTAAGTGTATGTCAATAGCATTCTTAGAACTACTTGTCCAATGGTTGAGTTGTGCATTCCACTGCTTAAAGGCATCACCTTTCTCTTAACAACACATGAATTTTTCAACAAAACAACTATTTTATACCTAACACAATCCAATTATTTAAAAAGACCACAATTTGATGAACTAAGGTAAACCCAAACATAAAAAGATAACATCTTGAAGCACAATATGCCATAAACTCATTTGTCCAACACACCACCATTTCAAGTAACTAATGCATTCATGGCAACAATCATACATATAAGGTAACAACCATATCTATAACCACAATTCACACATAATGCTCAATGATGACATGATACATATGAAACACAATGATGCAATTGTTTTTTTCTTTACGAAGCTTCTTCTGAATGTGCCGGCGTGCAAGTGTATCGTGATTCTACTCCGTTATCAATGTGGAGTCACCTAATAGATCAAGAGGTGGCCCACGACGAATTCTCCCGCCTCCTACTGCGACCACTTTGTCTATGCACGTGCACTCCACCTTTGTGTTCCTAACAACATCATATCACATCCCATAGAAATGGTTATATCTCACATTTTTGCATGTGCCTTCGCTTGGGCATTTGCACAAGCAACACAATCACACATCCTTTCATATATGCATCTCCACAAACATGTGATGAGCGTCATGAGCATGGCCACAAGCACATTGGTATATCCATTAACAAAACATAATAATAAACTCCATTCCATGTAACAACAATAATCATGTGCAATAGAATTAAGATTAGCAACAATACACAATTCAAAACACCACATAGGCAATTCAGCTTGCAGAAAAGTGCAGACAATCATAAAAAGTGTCAGTTACCATCTGTTTCCTTTATGAATTTGATGAAACTTCCTAAATAGAAGTTTTAACTGAGCTGTGCATAATTTGATGAAACTTCTATATCATCAAATTCAGTTTCATCAAATTTGCTTTTTGGAAATTTTAACGAAATGCTCATAGGTAGTGGTTCTAAAGAGATAGAGCAAGATAATTTTTTTTTCAGAGAGGGATTCATTGTAACATTCCTCTTCTTTGAAGCCATTTTCTTGAAGGTCATCTAGATAGAATAAAATCTATTTACAAAACTAGATATGCAAGAATATCAACAAATACATGAAGTAAAAGTTGATGAGAGGAGATTTTACCTTGAGATAAACTTGAGAGGATGATGAGAGGAGGTGATTAACCAAAAGAGCTCCAAATACCAAAAGAAATTTTCTCAAGGAGATGAAGGAATGGGTAGTCGGCTACCTAGGGTTTTAGAAATTTTCTCAAGGAGATGAAGGAATGGGTAGTCGGCTACCTAGGGTTTTAGCCATGGGGGTTTTTAACTATGAGATGAAAGGAGATGGAGATTTGTGGCCTTTAGATCAAGAGATGAGAAGTTGAGATCAAGTTTGCTTATTGTGTTTAAGTTACCCTTTGGATGTGAACCCATTAACTCAATGGAAACCCAATAGGAGTTAGGAAAAAACAAACCCAGAAATCCGCACAACCCGCTGGTAGTCGACTCCCTCATGTAGGTAGTCGACTCCCTGCTGGGCTGAGTTGTTTTCTCATCCCGAGGGGTTTTGGTCCAAAGTTGTGTGCATTTCTGAACAAAAAATGTTTTATGAATATAACACAAACATTTATAATCATATATAAAAGATTTTAAACGATTTTATCACTCATTTAATTTATTTAAACATGTTAAACATAAAATTTTGTGAAGCAATTTAGTCGCAAAAAAACTTTTTGATGCCTGTCTAGTTACCAAGTGTTGGATCTTGTTTCTCTTCTTTGTTTCCTTTTAGAGTACCTGAAAAGATAAACATTTATGGTACTCTTTGCTTTTGCGTACAGAGAGTTAGTCTTTAGGAAACCAAACCCAGTATGGTTTAGTTCCTTCATGAAAGATATATTTATAATTTTTGTTTAAATGAACTTGCTGAACAACGTTTGTAGCGTACCTTTTCTTTATTTGGTCGGATAAGTTCTCTGGTACCCAGATTCTCAGAAAAGTATTTTAGAATGATGCATCCTAGTATGCTTCACCTGTTTCTTGGTATGATTTGAATCATATCCAAGTCCGGTTTTGCTAGATGAGGCTTTTTGATTATTTATTAGACTATATAGCTTCCCTTTTCCTTTGTTGAAATTTTCAATAATTTTCATCTTAGCATCGTATTTGTCTTTGACAGATACGAGAAGATTATTCAAATTTTCAACCTTTTCATTTACGGAAAGAATTGCTTTTTGCACAGAGCTATTCTTTTCTTTAAGAAGGCTATTCTCCTTAATGATTTCTTCTTTTTCTTTAACATCTTTTTTAATATTCCTGAGTGTTCTTCTATGTTCTTTTATGAGCTTTTCATGCATTTTGCATAGCTCCTTATATGCTCCACTATAATCCATGTCTTCATCATCACTTGATGATGAATCACTGTCACTAGATGAATCATGATGCGAGCTTACCTTAGAAGATGTGGAGGCCATGAAGCACATGTGTGTTGTTTCTCTTCTTTCATCATTGTCGTCTGCTGAGGATTCATCGAACGAAGAAACGTCGCTCTGGTCGAAAGCTGTGTAAGCTTCCTTCGTTGGTCGTTGGAGTTTGTTTCTTCCATTGTTTCTCTTTTCATTGCTTTCTCGATTCTTCCCATGATATCTGGAATCACGGTTGTTTCTTTCCAACGGACAGTCTCTTTTGACGTGCCCTGGTTTATTGCAGCCAAAGCAGATAATACCGTTAGTGGGTATAAAAGAGCGTTTAACAAACTTCCTTGTGATGAACTCTTTAAAGTTCTTTGAGATGAAAGCGACATGGTCCTCTTTGTCCGTGTAGTCAGAATCTTCTTCTTGAGCTTTAAAAGCAAGATTCTTCTTCTTTGGTTTTTCTTCGATCTTCTTATCTTCTTCAAGTTCAATCTCATATGCCATGAGATTTCCCAGTAGTTCTTCGATGGTAAGATCTTTTACGTTATGAGCTTCTCGAATGGCCGTTGTCTTTCCTTTCCATTCGGGTCGGAGAGATCTCAGTATTTTCATCACCTGCTCGTATTCAGAAAGTTTCTTTCCTAATCATGCGAGCTCATTTCTAATGTTAGTAAAACGAGTATTCACATCGGTGACACTCTCTACTTCTTCCATTTTAAAAGATTCGAATTTAGAATGTAAGACGTTTATGCGTGATTCTCTTACCTTTTCAGTTCCCTCGTGACTTACCTAAAGGGTGTGCCATATCTGATGTGCTGTCTCGCACTGGGAAACTCGATTGAATTCATTTCATGTTACGGTGCAAAATAGTGCATTCATTGCCTTTGCATTGCGATTTGCTCTCTTCTTGTCGTCGGCTGACCATTTTCCGAATTCAACTTCGGTGGGTGTGATGTATGGAACTTTAGTGACGGTCCATGCTTAGATGTCCAATGACTCCAAGTGAGTCTTCATTCGGATCTTCTAGCTAGCGTAGTTCGTTCCGTTGAATAACGGTGGTCGCATGGTGTTGAGTCATTCAGAGTGAAATGATGTTGACGCCATCACCTTTATAGCCTCGCTATGATACCAAGTGTTGGATCCTGTGGATGGCAAACAACACTAGAAGGGGGGTTGAATAGTGTTGTATAAAAATAAACTTCTTCTTTCTAATTGGTTAGCACAATTCAAAGCCTTCTAATGTTGCCTAAGAAACCAAGTAGAGCGATTTACGCTTGGTTCTTAATCAACTTAAGTAATCTTATTATGCACAGCTCAGTTAAAAGATTACTTAATGAAGATATAAAAGATCACACCGAAATATAAGAGAGAAGCAGATACAAAAACTGATCGTGCAATGTATTATAAATGAGTTACAATATAATATTCAATGAATCAAGATAAACAGATAGAGATAAACAATCACAGAGAGTGCAAACGCAAACACAAGGATTTTTATCATGGTTCCTCACAATCCTGGGTACGTCAAGTCCCCGACCAATCCGGTACGAGATTTCGACTATTGCATTGGCAAATACAAGCACCTAACTCCACTCTTAGGATTTTCCCACACACCTAGCCTTGACCAGGTTTTTCGATTGAAACACTGCAATATCTCAGCACCTAGACTTGTCTAGGGTTTCCAACACCCTTACAACAAAGGGCAAACACAAAATGAAAAGCGATATCCAACTCACCACAATATTTGGTGGAGTTTGGATTTACACCCAAATTCTATAGTCAATAGTAAGAGATAATAATGTGTATTCGTGGCTTAATAGAATATGATCTTAGATCACACAAAGATATGAATTGAGTCTTTGTGATCTAAGTCAATGTTTTTCAAAAATCCTTTCAAATAAAATCAGAGAATAGAGAACATGGATTTTGAAAAACAATAGCCAAATAAAAGTTTGATCTCAGAAAATAATAACTTAAACAAAAGAGATCAAAAATATAAAAACAGATTTGGCTAATAGAAATGAGAGCTGAAAATTGAGATCGTTTAGAACTTTGCACAAGATAGAATTTTGATTTCAAGTATTGTGTGTATTGATCTCTCAAAATAGTCCTCTATTTATAGGTAAAATGGGAGGATTCAAAATTCAATTTCGTTTGACTTTTGCCCCGAGAATCATGGGAGCAATAAGTTAGAGAGATCACAAAAAGTCAGGTCAAACGTTGAATTTCGACAGCTGGTAGTCGACTCCCTAGAATTGGTAGTTGACTTCCAGTGTGTTTCTGGAGAAAACAATTCTCAGCTGGTAGTCGACTCCCACTTCTTGGTAGTCGACTCCCAGAGGAGTTTTCTTCTGAAACTCTGCTAGTAAGACATGTAGTTAGCTCCAGGGTGTAATGGAGTGTAACTACCAAGATGATAAGTGACTAGCAAAAGCTCTCAATAGTTATGAAAATGATTTTAAAATTATTTAAAATATTTAACTTTGAAATCATTTGTCTGTGTGTGTTATCTATACTTTTGGCTTTAACATAACCCTAAGAAGGACACAATCGCACACTATAGACTTAGGACACGTCTTCAGAAGCTTGATCAGATGATGATGTAGATGCGAGCTTCTCTTGAGCTTCTATTCCATTCGAGTTTGAGTTTCATCTTCGAGCTAGCAACATTTGTCCTTGTCTTTGCTAAGTGAGTGTAGATTGCGCTTCTATGGAGTATGTATAAAGCTGTGTAATCTGCACACTTTAATTGTAGTGTAGTTAGTACACTAACTTCATTTGATGTGCTCATCATCAAAACCACTTAGGGGTGGAATTCAATTTCCATCACATACCGGACAACCCATAAGGAGGCTACGGGAGAGACCCCCATCATGATCGCCTACGGCGCCTGTTGAGGTGGGCGAGGAGTCCCTCCGCCTCAGACATTTCGACGAAGATAGAAACTCAGAAGGCTTGGAGCTCAACCTAGAGCTCGTGGACGAATGGCGAGACCAAGCCCTGGCCTCGATCGTCCAACAAAAACAACGGGTGGCCCACTACTACAACTCCCAGGTCAAAGGACGGAGTTTCAACCAAGGAGATCTGGTCCTCAGGAAAGCAGTCTTCAACCCTAAGGTCGCCCGTAGAGGGAAGCTCGCTGCTAAATGCGAAGTGCCCTATAAGGTCACGGAGGTCCTCGGCCCTGCCACATACTGGCTCTCTACTCTAGGAGGTATGGCGCTGACTTATACCTGAAACGCAAAGAACCTCCGTAAGTACTATCAGCGAATGTTTACAACGCTTCCCCCCACCCAATCTAGGTGAATATACTGAAAGGACAAAAATGATCATGAATGAAGGGCTCTCTCTGCATTTAATCGTTCCTCAGATCAAGCTAGGGGCAACTCCCCCGGCATGCCAATCATTCGTCTGACCATAAGGCCGGGGCGACTCCCCCGGCTGGCCGACCACCTGTTCGGCCATAAGGCTGGGGGCATCTCCCCCATAGGCCAATCACCCGATCGACCGTAAAGCAGTCGAAAACTCCTCCAGTGGGCTGATCATCATCTCGACCATAAGGCTGGGACAACTCCCCCAGCAAGCCGATACATCCATCGACCGTAAGGCTGGGGGCAACTCCCCCAGCATGCCGATCACCCGATCGACCGTAAGGCTGGGGCAACTCCCCAAGCAGGCAGATCCGTCGATTGACCGTAAGGCCATGGCAACTCCCCCAGCAGGACAATCACCGACTTGACCATAAGTCTGGGGCAACTCCCCCAGCAGGCCGATCCATCGACCGACCATAAGCCTGATGGTAGCTCCCCCAGCAGGCCGATCCATCGACCGACCATAAGCCTGATGGTAGCTCCCCCAGCTGGCCGACCGATCCGTTCGACCATAAGGCTGGGGCGACTCCCCCAGCAAGTCAATCACCCGATCGACCGTAAGGCTGGGGGCATCTCCCCCAGCAGGCCGACCATCGGTTCGACCATAAGGCCGGTGGCAACTCCCCCAGCAGGCCGATCCGTCGATCGACCATAAGCTTGGGGGTAGTTTCCGCAACTGGTCGACCGACCCGTTCGATCGTATAGCTGGGGGCAACCCCTCAGCAGCCCGAACACCCATTTGACCGTAAGCCGGGGACCTTTCCTTGGCACCAGCCCAGCGACCCGATCAACGCGAAGCTGGCAACTCCCCCAGCTTGCCAGCTGACCGATCATCAAACCTGTCAATGTGATTCCCCCAAGCATGTCTGCTTAAACATCCCGACCAGGACTGCGGGAGGGGGCATATCACCACAACATGCCAAAAGGGGGGTTTTCAAACAAGCTCATACTTATAAGCGTAGACTTGTATATTACAAATACCTCGGTGAACTGCAAAAGGTCATGTACAAAATGACAAAAAGGAAAGAGGAAAAGCTAACGGGCTAGGCCCCTACTCCCACCAGGGCAGCCAAGGCAACCGCGGAGTGTCCTCTGGCTGATCGACACCCTCGGGGTGGTTGACGTCAATCTCCTCCTTGCCCTCGGAGTCCATCCGAAGCTCCTTAAACAATATCCCCGAATGCGGGAATCTCCGCTGGATCTTGCTCTAGCAACAAACAAACCCCCTCTCAAACGCCTCGTACATCCTCGCGGCGACGAAGGTTGTGGCATACTCTTCCACGGCCACCTTGGCGATCTGTGCAAGGTCCACTGGTGGGACCGGAAAGGTGCTCTCTCTCAAGCGCAAGAGTCCGTACAAGTAGTAAAATCTGGGAGTCCAGATGTCGAATCCACGAGAAGAAATCTGTTGCAACCACAATTCAAATCAAATAGAAATCCTACGAAAAGAAACTAACCACTTCAACAATGATGGTGATGGTGTGAAAGTGCGTGATGGTGATGTGCGAACAAAGAAATTCGTGTATGAAAATACCTATAAAAAGTTTGCACATGGTATGGGTTCGTTAGGATCAATGATTCGTATTAATTTGGTTGATGAATATATCACAATGAATTCTCTTTTTGAGAGCAATTCACCGGGAAAAATATCCAATATAACTCAATGAATTCTCCTTTTGGGAGCAATTCATCGGAAGATGCCCTTTTGGGGGTTCAAACACAATATTCAAAAAGATCGTCGCTAAAGTTATAATACGATATGAAACTCTCTTTTGGAGAGATCAAAACTACGGTATGAAACTCCTTTTTGGGGAGATCAAAACTCACCCTTTTGGGGCGATCATCAACTAAATCAATTCTTTTGGAATCTGAAAAAGTCGATTTACGAACAAAGATTACAATTTTAGCGACGTTTTAACGATTTAGCACCAGGAATACAACCAAATAAACACAAATTATATCCCCTAACTACTCCATACCACGCACAACAGAGATTTAGCTACACATCATGCAAAAATAAACAAGTTTCATAGCCAAATACTTCAAGTTCATAGCAAAATACAATAGAAAACACAAAAATACGGGATAGAAGTTGAAGAAAATATCACCAATTCTCCTTGAAAAGACTTCAAACTCTCTGGAAATAATAAAACAAGCCTCTGAAATTTTACAGAATTTTTCAGGGGAAAAATACGGCTCCTAGAGCCTCCAATACGCTCAAAATACGCCCCAAACTGGCTTGTATACGCCCAAAAACCCTAAATACGTTTATATAATAGGCATTGCGGGGTTGGGTTGCTTAACGGGTTGCAAAACCCGCACCCGAACTCATCTGAACCGCACATCTGAAGTCGGATCAATTTCCGATCGTTGATCAAAGCGGGATTCGCTTTGGGCTCAACACGTGGCACCCTTAGCGGATCCTCCTACCCGCATCCGCTTGCGCTCTCCGGCTTCGCTTCGGAGATGTTGTGCACCGTTGGATTTTGATCGTGTGCTTATCAATGCGCCACATCTCCGCTTTATTTCGCCTGCTCTTTATCAGCTTCGGGCTAAGTCTCGACCGCACGATGGCGATCGGACAGTCCGCCTTTCGCCACGTCGCTGCTTAAAATACCTCGCTTGCTGCTCGTTGGATTGGCATCGGTCGGCCCTTGCTTGTCCACGTCACCCCGAGAGGATGCGCTCTTCGAGTTCGAGCGGGAGAAACGTGGGACGTTCGATCTGGCGGCAAACTCGTAGGATTGTGCCACGTAGCCCTCTCGTTTGATCGGCTCCGCTTCAATCCGACTCGTTGAATCGTAATCCAACGGTCATCATCCCGCTCACTTTGAATCAGCTGCGGGGCCAATATTGAGCGTCGGATCGTAATCGGATGGTTGCCACGTAGCCACATCGCCCCGCTAAATCCTGCGCTAATCGCCGTTCGATCGGACATCGACCGTCCTCGTAGCGCCACGTGTCCGCCTCAGCTACATTTGCTTGAATCGCCTGCGGCCGTTGGATCGTGCGGGAAGCTCTGGATTACCGCCACGTGTCGCGTTTTGATTGGCTGTCGAGAGTATTTTTGTATTTCTTCTGTATTTCTTCAATTAAATGGTATTCTGCATTCAAAAATTCACAGTAATTAGCACAGATCTCAGAAAAATACAAATAAATAGTCGTTGGAATCGTGAGATCGAGACGGTGCTAGAAAAAAATATAAAAAGTGCAGAAATACGTCATTAAATGCTGTTTTGTGCTCAAATAGTGTGTTTTCTCTAATAAATAAATGTGTAGAGAATACGTATGAATTAGAGAACAATGTAGCATCACCTGAGCACAAAATAGGGCTAAATGGGGGGTTAAATATGCAATATTGAACCCTAATCATACACCGCCTCCAGCTCATTGATTCGGGCCTCGAGGGTGGTGATCCTGGCGCAAGTGCCCCGCCATATCATTCTCGCTCTCTCGGGAGCCTTTGTCAAGCTTGGCCAATAGAATGCGCTCCCTTTCCTCCACCTTCTCCAGCAGCTCCTCGAGCTCCTTGGCCTTGGTCCACTCCACCGGACCCCCAAACACTCTTACCTCAGCAGCATTCTCTAACTCGGCAACGCTCTCCTCGGCCAGCGCTAAAGCCCTCTCCATGTTCGATCTCTCCAGGTCGGCTGAGAGCTCGGTAATTCGGGTCTCCAACAACCTGATGCGTGCCTCAGTCTACAGGGCCGCCTCGTCGGCATCCTCCCCCGCTGTCGACTTCTGGGCGAGACCTGCCCTTGCATCCGAGAGCAACACAAATTGGAGCCTCATCGAAAGGCCGACCGAGGACAACTACGCCAAAGGAAAAACACAAATTAAAGGCACCTACAAAGGGTGAAGTGTGTTGCCACAAAAGACCTTACATGCTGGCCAGCCTGTATCACGAAGGCCGCAAGTCTGTCGCCCCTAACACCATCCAGCACAGATTGATCTCGGGGCATGCTACAGTTTTCAGCCAGCCGAGCCGCGACCCTGCAATCCGAGAAGACAGACTCCTTCAGTCCCTTATGAAAGCAAGGACTGAGTAACCCCTCCCCCGACCGCGGTAGGTCGGCCTCGATCGACCTAAAACGCACAAAGACCGCTCGTAGTCCTCCAGGAGAGGCCCCGAGCAGGAAGGCGAGGGGCCGACCCAAGGCCACTTATCATTTGCTTGGCGAGGCGGGAGCATCAAGGAGGGGAGCGTCCCCGACAGCAACGCGGACCCGGGTTTTCTTACGCTCGCCCCCTCCCTGAACCAGCAGCACCTGCTCCCTCGTCCGCTTCATACCCCCTTCGGAAGCCCCAACGTGCGGCTTCCTTCGAACCTCCAAAACATGATCCCCCTTCTGCAGGCAGGGATCTGGCACGGAGACTGGAATGGAGGACTGAGAAGGACACTGGCCGAACCCGCTGCAAAAAGGGACAAGTTAAAGAAACGATCTTACTTGGGCGGGATCTATCCGATAAACTCTCCCGACTGCGCCCCAGGGTTCCGAAAGGACTCACTAATGGGTCACATGGTTTTCCTCAGGACGTGATCCGAGACGAGGACATCGATCTTATGCTCGGCAGCAGGGACGGCCAACAACGTGTCGACCGCCTTGGCCTCTGCATCGGTGAGACCCCCTAACTCAAGGGTCAGCGAGCTCGTTCCCCACATCGGACCGAAAAACTCACCTCTGTAGGAAAGCCCACGAAGACGTACGTCCCCTTCCAATGCTTCACGAAAGTTGGCAGCCCCAACACCAAGCTCTTCTTCGGGCGGGCGCTGATGTAAAGCCAGACATCCGACTTATGATGGCTCAGACGGAAGAATTGGGCGAAAAGGCGAAGGGGCGACTCTATCCCATTGAGCAAACAGAGCACAATGGTATATGCCGGCCTCCGAGGTGGCACTGCTTGCCGGTAAGCCTGCCTCTGTGGTGCCAAAGGGGCTCCACGAACATCAGCTCCTCTTTGAATAGGTGCAAGCACTCCATGCTGAACTGGGGCTGGTGCTCCAACCGCAGCATGGTGTGACCTCAGGCAATCTCTAGCAACATGTGTATCAGCACCACGCACACGACACAAACCCAGCTTCCTCCTGCAATTGTTCTGCTGATGCCCCGGCTTGCCACAGAAATGGCATGGTCCCTTGGTCTGACTCGGTGCAGTTACTCATGGCCTCTTGAAAGGCACTATCTGATTGGTCAGCACTACATGCCTAGCTGATGGCCTGTACTACTCCATCTGTCGCTTTCCTCCACCAGCAGGAGGATCAGGAAGTCTTGCCACAACATCATGGTTCCTGGCTATGTTCAGTATAGCCTCTATAGTGGTCAAGTCTGCCGAAGTCATAGAGGCCTGTATCTTGGGATTCAGCCCCTGGTGAAACTGATTGGCTCGGTTCTCTGCCTTCTTGACCATGTGCGTGGCGAAACAGCTGAGCATCTCAAACTCTGCCTCATACTCATCCATTGTCATACTCCCCTGTGTCTAATTCACGAACCGCTGCAAGAGCTCCATCTTCGCAGCCTTATGGAAGTATTTTACATTGAACAGGGCCTTGAATACCCGGCATTAAAAAAATTTTTCCAGGTATCCTGAAGAGTGAGGGTGGAGAGAGAGAGGAAAAGAGAGGAAGAAGAACTGAGTAGGCAGGCCACTGCGCACTTGTTAGGATAGTACAGGTGAAGCTCCACAATAATATTAAACATCCTCAGGAATAATATAGAACAACAACAACATAACATTTATATAACAACTTTCATTTATACACATCACCCAGCTATATCATTTAACATACACCAATACTCTCCACCTCCCAAGACAACAAAGTCGCTCTACAGGACAGCTCACACCAAGTGCTATCCCTGAACCCAAACTCCAAGTCACCTCCAACCAAGCTGACACTACTACTCGAAAAATGGGGAGGAGCACGTCAATGCGTGCCCCAGTAGGCACCAACTTGGGTTTGGAACTCCGTTTTAAGGTTATCAAATCACCAGGCAAGCAAGGAAAATAGAGCATGTAACTACGTGATATAATGAAAATTAAATAGTTAAAAACAAGGAAATCATACCTGCGGTCCAATGTCGAGTTACTGCAAGAAAAGGGTTAGCACGAATAATAATAATAACAACGCAAGTATTCAAGCAAACACTATCTGATAAGATAAGTACAAGCGCATGTGGTAAGACACAGAGTCACAAAGAAGCAGGCAAGTGAAGGGGAAGTGCTGCCAGCAGAAGGAGTACACGCAAATTCTTATTTTATCAGTTTATAATTGAATTAATTGGAACTTGGGTAAACTGTGTGATACTAGGACCTGGACTTCACCCCAAATTTGGGGTGAATATAGCACACGACGCAGTGGACAAGGGCACTGTACGCCGGGCCTCTCAGCTCCCCCGTCCCTGGCAGGAGTGAGGCTCTCCACCTCCTTACCCCTCCATTCCTGGTAAAGGCGAGTGGGTGTAAAAATCCCCTCCACTCCAGGTAAAGGTGAGTGGGTGTAAACTCCACACATCACAAAATCATCTTCCAACTTTACAGTCCAGGCCTCATATCCACAATTTACTCAAATCCCACCTAAACCCCGGGCTTTGCTAACTCACCCTCATTAGAGAGGATTGAGATTTATACAATTTTATTAGTTAACATTATAAGTGACACGTTAGGGGTCTTGATGGCATGGGTATGCACACATCACCTCAGCTGTCCATCATTAAGCATAGGGTCATGCACTCACATGACATGCCCTCTATCACAACACATCATCTACTCACAAACACGATGTTCCCATGCCAATCAAGCCTCTAATTTCACCATCACCGTGGCTCAAGGCCAACACTAACATATGCACGTTACTCAAATTTTCAGATATTGCCTTCGTTGAAGCATTTCATCGAACACATGGCGGGCGTCATTCATATCAAAACAACACACTATAATTTTCATGTGCCAAGGACATGAACATTCATTCCACCACACAACCACTATAAGCAAGAATAATGATGGCCAATTATCCACAATTATTGAATAAGAACACTACTTAATGAATTCAACTTGCTGAAATTGCAGGACAGTCAGATTGATGGTAGTTTTTGAGGCAATTACAGTTGGAATTTGGAAAAACTTAAAGCTACAAATTTGTAGATATGGGTGTTTTGGATTTAAAGACAAAATTTTTGACAAAGATATTAAGTATGTTATTTATGGTGAATTATTTGGTGAAGTGTGCCAAATCTGTTTTTCAGACAGATTTCAGAGCCAGTATTGAAATCTAATTTTGGGCATGTTGGATCTAGAAATTCGACATATTAGCACTCTGGTGAATTTTTAGGAAAACTTGTTAACTTTCCAACAAGACCAAGAACATAAAATTCCATGATGTATGCAAGTGTCTAGGCCAATTTTACTAAACTGGGTCAATATTGAAAATCAAACAGACATATTGTGAAGATGGATTTATTGCTCCTAATTTCTGAATTGAAACTATATCAAAATTTATACGATTTTCGGGTAGAACTTCAAGATATATAAGATCATATTTTTTTTCGAACCCTAATTCGAGCTACAGTAACCACAATCAAGGAAAAATCAGACATCAAGATTTCTAAATTTTAAAGAAGATGGGTTTGCAAAGAATTTTAAGGGATAATTTGGGAAATTGAAGCATGGCTCATGAATTTTCACCATCCCTAATTCATATTAAGTAATAAATTCTATAAAAATAAAATAGCAACAGTCAATTTAATGGAATTCCAAATCCAAGAGATTCCTACCTTAAAACTTGATTTCTTCTCTCCCTCTCTTTCATTTCACTCCATCTTCTTTCTCCTTGAAGCAAACTTGAACTCTTTCCATTAGGAAATGAAAATTAAGGGTTTTATTTGATGAATGAGGGGGAAAAGAGGATAGGGTGGCCGGCCATAGCATGGGGGAGAGAGGAAATGAGAAAAGGAGATGAAAAAATGAGAGAAATAGAGAGATATCTAGATTTCTCTCTTTCTTTCTTCTCTTTTCTTATTCCTTTCTTCTCTTACAATAATGGAATATTCCAAGGGAATATTTCATGAGGAAAATGACCAACATACCCCCCATCTTCCAAGTATTTACAAGTTTGCCATTACTTTATGCATCGGCCACTTAAGTATGTACGCACAACAAATTCAAAAAGACCGTTTGCCCCTGACCTTTCTAAAAATTTACGGGGGTTGCCATTGGCCCCTAACCCCTTTCACACTAGCATGGCTCTTCCTACACACATCCACGCACATTCATGCATGCATACCCGCTCCACACACATACGTCTAACACATTCCTGATGTTTCACACCAACGACGTCTTTTGCACTTCTCCGTATTCACACTTTGCATTCACTTCCCTTAGCCATGTATTATGGCCCAATCCCCCTTGTGCTACGTCACATATATCGATATCTACGCTTATCTCATGCCTACCCATGTATCGCAAGTAGAAATACCACGTGTGTTCAGTAGAATACACGTATAGCGCAAAACTGGGCAATACATCCTACCCACCTTAAAATAAAGTTCGTCCTCGGACTTCCTAGGGTGTGAACCCGACCGAAGGTCAGCTAGATATGGAGGTCTTTCTACCCATGAAATACAACAAGAATACGTATCTACACCACACTCATACACACTATATACTTTATTGTCATTCATACACATCTGCATCACATACATATCACGGATACTTCCTATTATTCACCAAGTAGTACATTCACATCACTATATAAATTCACTACATATATATACACATAGACATCCTTCACATGAATATCTGAGCACATATATACACACTGACAGATACAACACACACATATCACAAATTGATCTCTATATGATCATTAGACGTATCCAGATAACTACTCATACCTGTGTGATATGACATCACATCATATCCATGTCATGATTCACAAGGCACTCACACATAGCATGCTTTATATATACCATAATATATTCAAGTATAAACGACTTACATCCTACCTGTTTATATATTTACATATACGTCTATATCCATGCACAAACACACAACAATACTCATTAATCTACACAACATTACTTGATAAACAGTGTCACTATCACGGTGTCACACCGTATGTACACCGGATCCTATACACCCAATACTTAGTCATATGAGCTCACTCCCAAATATAGGCACATAAATATCTATATATACACATTAATTAGTCACATCCATACATACTTTCACGTGCACGTACCAACACTTGCATGATCAAGTCACATAAGGTTCACAATCATACTATAAATAAATATACACATAACCTCACATTCATAGCAGTGCACCTACTGCCTCACACAGATAGGCACATATACCACTCACAACACACACAAAAGTGCAGAAACATAACACATCCTCGGCCATATGATATGTGTGTGTGTGTGTGTGTGTGTGTGTGTGTGTGTGTGTGTGTGTGTGTGTGTGTGTGTGTGTGTGGTGTGATCAAATGACCCCCAAAAATAACCCCCAAAATGACCCCCTATCAAAAATCCTATGCCCCCATTTTTTCGGAAGATCCGAACCGTTCATCTTGATCTCCATCCTCTAAATACATGACCCACCAATTTTCAACCCGATCCCATGTGTTTTGCCCGTTCATCAACCATTCACAAAAGTTCTGTTCATGCGAAACTGTTAAATTTGGGTCGGATGGATGAACGGGCAAAACACATGGGATCGGGTTGAAAATTGGTTGGTAAGGTATTTAGAGGGTGAAGATCAAGATGAACGGTTCGGATCTTCCGAAAAAATGGGGGCATAGGATTTTTGATAGGGGGTCATTTTTGGGGGTTATTTTTGGGGGTCATTTGATCACTCACACACACACACACACACACACACACACACACACACACACATATATATAATATAAAAGATGGATGTTATCAAGAGAAATTGGACAAGAGAATTTTGATAAGAGAATTTGGACAAGAGAAATTGGATATCTATAATATAAAAGAGAGACTAACGCAAGAGAAATTGGACAAGAGAAATTGGATAGCAGTTCTATATTTGATGAAGAATTTGAATTACGTCCTGCTAGGATAAAGGTTAGGGCTGACTAAGACAAACATACATGATGACTAGGACAAACAAAAATGAGTTGGAACTTTGAAATTTTGGGAGAAACCGTGGGGGTAGTTTGAATTTTAGTGGGAGTTTTGAAATTTTGATGGGAGTTTGAAATTTAATGTTTGAAAGATATTTTATCATCATGGCACCAAAATTTTGAATTTGAAAAAACTATGAAACAATTGGGGGAAGTTTGTATTTTATGGGGAAACTCTCTTGGTGGGGGGAAAATGAAATCATTTATTTTTTTGGGAACTACATAACAATTATTGTGCTTTAATTTTGGGGGAACTAAAATTTTGAGGATGTGAATATCTTAAATAAACCGTGTCCTATGGACACGGGTAATGACTAGTATATATATATATATATAACTACCTTTGCACATCCTACGCACATACTGCCATGATAATCAAATAATTATAAATATCCATATACACCCCCACATACGCATATACATATACAAACAATCACACACATCTCAATACCTACATACCAAACAGTTTCATTCACTTATATTCATCAAAAATATTTATACACACCTATATTCCATATCTATCACATTTACATTTACATTGCACATTTACGCACATACACACATGCTCTGGTACAAACCTATATATTCTCTTATACAAACAAGAATACATTTATCCAAGGCTCATCAAGATACACCTGGATAAACAACCTTATAAGATAGATCAGCAGATAAACAAACAAAGATATGTACCAGTATATATATGCACATTCACCCAATATACATATCATTACATATTCTCCTACTACACATTTCACATACATGAACACATCCTTACACTTCACATTCATGCAAGTATGATACATATTCACATATAGGTAACAAACAATACTTCACATAGATATTCCACATCTAATTATATACACATTCCTTATGGACCCACAGATGTATTCATATCAACACCACACACACACACACACACACACACACATATATCTCTAGGCCTACACATAGCCATATACACGTTCACTCATATATACCAGATGCTTATTCTAATAGTAGGTATGCATACAGACATATATATATATACCTATTAGGATCCATGCATCATGCACATACATTACCATGTATTGGCACACACATCCATTCACACATGCCATACATACCCAGCTATCACACACTTATATGGTAAATCTATTCAAGTTACACTAATAGGAAGTCGATAGTGTTGAATATTGGACTCCCCGGATTTGGTTTTGGACGATGAGCAAACATAAATAATTCATGAACTAACAATTTGTGAGCGCAGTATTGGAGATCGTCGCCAAATTCACGAGAACAATCAAAGCGACATCTCAAGACTTCTCAAAGCTCGTATTCATTGCCTAAATCTTCGTTGAAGCTCTTGGACCGTTTTGGAAGTCATGAAGAATTGATCGAAGCTCTCGAAGACCGTTCATTAAGGTTTTGTTTATAGTCTTTTAGCTTCGATCTATAGAATGTTTAGCCTTGAGTATTTCTTACGATTCTATCTTCATAACGCTCATATCGTAGCTATATGATCTTAGTACAAGTTCATTCTAACTTCCTCGAAGCATCGCGCTTCGATTCGGACTTGTTTGTGCATGTTAGTTGGTACAAGAAGAAGTACTGACCGACTAGATGGTGATCTAGTCGGTCAGCAAAGCTTCTTGGACCGACTAGTTTGAGTTAATCTTTTCTTGTTCAGTACTGTTTACAGTTAGTCGGTCTACGTTGACTCACCGACCGACTAGTTTGTGAACTAGTCGGTCAGTGATGCTTCTTTGACCGACTAGTTGAGCTTTACTGTTCATGCCAAATTTCTCCTAAACTACTGTTTATCGTTAGTCGGTCTAAGAACGTTTGGTGACTGACTAGTTGATAATCTAGTCGGTCAACTTTTGTTCTTGGACCGACTAAGTCAATTTGTATTCAGACTATTTGTTTTTGCCTCTTAGTCGGTTTACGTTCACTGACTGACCGACTAGTTGTGAAACTAGTCGGTCAGAAAGTCTTCTTGGACCGACTAGATTTCTAGGTCTGAAATTCTATTTCTTCTCAGTTCTTCACTTAGTCGGTCCATGTTGTTTGACTGACCGACTAGTTGATGAACTAGTCGGTCAGTGGTTGTTCTTTGACCGACTAGTTGCCTCAGATTTCTAACCGTTGGGAATTGGCCTAACTTGTTTTTATGGGACCCTATAAATACGAACCTAGGTCTTTTCTCTCTAGGTTAGAGCTGCCATTAAGAGATTCATTGAGATTGAAAGAGATAGCCATTCTCACTCATTTCCTAAGCTCTCTTCCTCACAAGAAATCCATTCTCTCACTTTCTAGATCTAGAATCCATCTTGAGAGAAGTTTGTTCTTGGTGAGCCCTTCAAGCTCTAGCTTGATTCAAGTCTCCAAATCACTCCTAGGCACCCATTGCTGGTCATTTCTTTGGTGCTAGGTCTTGGTGACTTCATCTTCCTCAAATCCCTCCTTGCACCTATTTGGTAAGAAAACTCAAGGTATAGGATTTTGTGGTAAGATTGTTTATTTCATTATAAACTTGTTTATATTGCTTATTGATTCTCTCGGTTGTGAGAGAAGGTTGTGATCCTGGGTTGTGGGATTCACTTTTGCCATTGCATGTATGATTTGATCTTGTGAAGGTTTTTCACAAGATATTCATAGTGGAAATCTTGGGTTAGGGTTTCTAACCTAAGTATCCGGAGGGGATCCGGGTGGTTGGGACGTAGGATCACCGGGAACAAGTCGGAGAGACTTGGGTGGATCCGAACCCAGTAACATCGTTTGTTAGCATTGTTAATTTTGTTGTTGTCATTCAATTTAAGCTTCCGCAAATTGATTTGGTAGTTGTTTGAACTATAATTTGGAATTATACTCCTTGTTATTTTTAAAGTACTATTCACCCCCCCTCTAGTACTTGTGCAGTAGCTTGTAGGGCATTACATTTGGTATCAGAGCCAGATACTTAGCTATGTCTGCCAACGACAACAAGACCGTGCGTCCACCTTCCGACTATGGCACCTTCAGGAACCGTGAAGGAGCGTCTTCGGTGATGGAAGGACATTCCTCTACGAGGCCTCCATTCTTCAACGGTACCAACTACGGGTACTGGAAATGCCGGATGGAAACCTTCCTCCGGAGTGCATCTCTATGGAGGACCACGATGAAGAAATACGTCGAGCCCGAAGAAGAAGACTTTGAGAAATGGACAACCACGGAGGTCGCCGCGGAGGTAAGCAATGCCAAGGCAATGAACGCCTTGCAATGCGCATTGTAGCCCGAGGACTTCAATAAGATATGCACATGTAAGAGTGCATATCAAATTTGGAACTCCCTCCTCATACTACATGAAGGGACGAGTAGGGTAAGAGACTCTAAACTCGTAGTTGTTAACAAAGATTACGAAATGTTTCATATGCAACAGGGCGAGAAGATGAAGGAGTATTACGCTCGCTTCGTCGACATTATAAACGAGTTAGAGGCTCTCGACAAATCCTACACCCAAAAGGAGAAGTGTTCGAAGCTTATCGAAGGACTTCCTTCTTCTTGGGAAAAACGTACCTTCGCCATCGAGGAAGGTAATGACATGAATAAGTATACCGTAGTTCAATTGATGGGTACTTTGATGTCATACGAGGTACTCAAGGATAGCAAGGTGAAGTTACAAGAAAAGATGAAGTCCTATTTGAACCACGACGTGCCTAAGAAAAAGGCGATTGCATTCAAGGCGGCTTCATCCACCTCTATCGATGATGAGGACTCGGAAGAAGAAATGGACATGAAATCCATTGCACTCATGGCAAAGAAGTTCAATCGCTTCTTCCGAAAGGGTAACTTCAAACAAAAATCTAAATTTACTTCTACTACCGCCTCTCCACCTTTGTGCTTTAAATGTAATAAGCCAGGACACATCAAAGCGGATTGTCCTCAAAACAAGCAAAAGGAGAAGTGGAAGGCGCCGAAGTTCGACAAGTCAAAGAAGTACAAAAAGGGGTACAAAAAGGGACTTGTCGGAGCAACGTTCACCGACTCCGAGGATTCCTCAAGCGGAGAGTCGGACGATGAGAAAGTGGAGCAAGCGCACATGTGCTTCATGGCAAGAGAGGAGCATGATCAAGGATCCTCCTCTTCCGATGATAGTGATGACGAAAGCGATGAGGTAACTATGGATGACCTTAGGAATGCCAACTCACAATTATGGTCAAAATACAATAAATTAGTAAATAGATATACTAAGGTAAAAGATGACTTAGCTAGCATTCAAACCTCGCCTAAGACTATCATCACCAACAACGACACCGTTGTTGAAGAGTTAAGAAATGAGATTGTTAATCTCAAATCTAAACTTGAACATGTTTGCATTGATGATCCGGAAGAACATATGATAGCGGATTTGACTTCTCAAAACTCGACTTTGAGTAATGAGAATGAGAATCTTAAATCTCGTGTTTATGTGCTCACATCGCAAGTATCCAATTTGGATACTTCTAAGCGTTCTCTCACCGAGAAATATGAGAACACATTAGGTCGAATTAATAAATTCAATAAGGGTAAGGACCATTTGGATAAAATCCTAAGTGACTTACTTCCGGCCAATCACCACATT
The DNA here is from genome assembly GCA_030789695.1 of Scilla litardierei. NCBI lineage: Eukaryota > Viridiplantae > Streptophyta > Magnoliopsida > Asparagales > Asparagaceae > Scilla > Scilla litardierei. The sequence continues at coordinate 6,376,829 of CM061137.1, read as the reverse complement.
GGTTTGGGGTATACGATGGGATGTTCATCCAAATCGGCCACTACTTTTGTTAGGCCAACTTCCGGTGACTCTACGAGTGGTAGCAAACACTCTATTGGTAGTTCTTCTACAAATGGTGCTTCCACCTCGTCCACACCCTCTTTCGGAAAGAAACCCACTTTGGGTGGACCTCCAAAGAAGGGGCATGCTTATATGTACACAAATACCATGCCACGTAGGAACACACGTCCTACTCCACCGTCTCACCCATATGATGATTTTTATGCAACACATTCACTGGCACGTGCACACCATGTGAGACATCCTCACGCACGTGTTCCCACACATGCATATGTTCACCCACGTCATCATATGAATAATTCTCGTCGTGCACCATTCCATCATGTTCCTTATGCCTATCCACGACATGCATCACGTAGAAACCAACAACGCATGCATGCACCCAATAGGATGAGGGCTCCCAAGATTTTCACTATTTGGAGCCCAAAGGACACAAGCATGGATGAAAAACAAGTGTATATGAATGCTTATTTTTCGGATGTTGTGCATAGTAGAAATTATGTGGGGAAGTCTAAGTCCAATTGGACTTGGCTTCCAAAGGTCTAATCTCTTGGACCCAATGACCTTGGGTACCATGATATGAAATTCTCTATCTTTGGGTACCATGAATTTGAGAATGAGTCTTTCTCAAACTTTTGTGATGATCTTGGAATTACTCACACGTTTTCTTTCCCTCGCGCACCTCCTCAAAATGGTGTTGTTGAGAGGAAGAATAGAACGCTTGTGGAGTGTGCTCGCACTATGCTCAAAGATAGTCAACTTGGTTATCAATTTTGGGCGGAAGCGGTACACACCGCTTGTTATGTGTTTAATAGAATACTTTTGAGGCCCGGCACCAAACAAACTTGCTATGAATTGTTGTTTGGTAGATTGCCTCAAGTTAAACATTTTCGTGTTTTCGGCGCAAAATGTTTTATTAAAAACACATATGATAATTTGGACAAGTTTGATCCGAGATCGGATGAGGGGATATTTGTTGGGTATTCCTCACGTAGCAAAGCCTACCGGATATACAACAAAAGATCCTCTACGATCGAGGAATCACTACATGTCTCTTTTAATGAGAATTTTACTACTTCTAGAATTTCAAATGATGATGATTCTATGGACGTTTCGTGTGATTCGTTTGATAATTCTAAGTCTAATGATTCTATTGATTCTATTGATACAACTCGACTAATGAAGTTGTTGAGAATGTGCCTAGTGATCAAGGTATTCCCAAGCGGCTTCATACCGTTCGCGACCATCCCCATGAGCAAGTCATTGGCAATATTCAAGATAGAGTCAAGACAAGATCACAAGTCCACCACATCGCCAATTGTGCCTTTGCCTCATCGATAGAGCCAAAGAATATAGTTGAAGCATGCGAAGATAATGCTTGGATCCTTGCCATGGAGGAGGAACTCATTCAATTCGAGAGGAATGAGGTATGGGAGCTTGTTCCTTTGCCATCAAAGAACCACACCGTCATAGGGACAAAGTGGATCTTCAAGAACAAAACCGACGAAAACCAAGTCGTCGTTCGGAACAAAGCTCGGTTAGTAGCTCAAGGCTATCGACAAGAGGAAGGTATCGATTTCGAAGAATCCTTCGCTCAGGTAGCTAGATTAGAATCAATTAGACTATTATTGTCTTTTGCATGCCATAAAAATTTTAAATTATTTCAAATGGATGTTAAAAGTGCATTTTTAAACGGAGATGTCGTTGAGGAAGTTTACGTTTCTCAACCTCCGGGCTTCATAAATGAAAAATTTCCAAATCATGTTTTTAAACTAAAGAAAGCTCTTTATGGTTTGAGACAAGCTCCTCGAGCTTGGTATGATCGCCTAAAGAATTTTCTTTTGGATTTGAATTTTAAAATGGGCGAAGCCGATTCCACACTTTTTGTTAAGCATGCGAATAATGATATATTATTAGTTCAAATTTATGTTGATGATATCATTTTCGGTGCTACTAACTTCACTCTTTGCGAAGAGTTTTCTAATGTTATGAAGGAACAATTTGAGATGAGCCACATGGTCGAACTCAAATATTTCTTAGGTCTCCAAATTCGCCAATTGAACGATGCAATCTTCATCCACCAAACGAAATACTAGGTGGAGTTGCTAAAGCGATTTGGAATGGAGAATGCCTCCGTGAAAAAAGACTCCTATGAGCACTACAACGCATCTTGATAAAGATACGAGCGGAAAAGATGTAGACATTCGTCTATATCGAGGTATGATAGGTAGTTTACTTTATCTTACCGCAAGTAGGCCCGATATTATGTTTGCCGTTTGTATTTGTGCTCGTTATCAGTCTCAACCTAAGGATTCTCACTTAGTAGCGGTTAAACGTATTGTTCGCTATCTAAGTTACACTTTAGATTTTGGATTACTTTATCCGAAATCTAGCACATATGAGTTAGTCTCATATAGTGACGCTGATTATGCGGGATGCAAATCCGACAGGAAGAGTACTAGTGGCACTTGCCATTTTCTAGGAAATTCCCTTGTCTATTGGTTTTCCAAGAAGCAAAATTCGGTATCACTTTCAACCACCAAGGCGGAATACATTGCCGTCGGTGCCGCTTGTGCCCAGGTTCTTTGGATGAGACACACACTGAAGGATTTTGGTATTCATTGTGATACTAGCCCTATCATGGTGGATAACCAAAGTGCTATTTGTCTTTCAAAGGATCCGGTGCACCATTCCCGATCTAAACACATAGATGTCCGACACCATTTTTTAGATGATCATGTTGCTAAAAAGGACATCATATTAGTGTACGTTGAAACCCAAAAGCAAATCGCCGATATTTTCACGAAACTCCTAAATGAGGACTCCTTTGTGCGGTTGCGTCGAGAATTGGGGATTATGGGTGAATCCGAGATATAGGATTCATGTCTCATTCGATTATCTTGCATGCTATTATATTTCACGATATTTCGTTCATGCTAGATTTATTGAATTTTTGGGGATTTTATGTGATATGTTTGAATTTTTTTTGTTCGAATTCTTATTTGAATATCGTATTTGAGATTTCTATGTTTTATGGGGTAGTTTAGATGACTAATGAGAAGGTTAAGATGTTGCATCCAAGTGTTTTATGAAGAGAACTCATTTATCAACTTTTGGACTCTTCTAGTCGGTTTCAGTTCATTAGCCAACCGACTAGATGATCATCTAGTCGGTCAGCTAGTGAAATCAGACCGACTAGTTCAAGCTATGACCTTTCCTTTGTCATTGACTTCTTTTAGTCGGTCACAGTACACTTACCGACCGACTAGATTGAAAACTAGTCGGTCAGTGATTATACTGTGACCGACTAACTCTAGCCCTAGAAATTTCGTTTTGCCTCTGTTTCGACTTAGTCGGTTTAAGCTCATTGACCGACCGACTAGATCGTAATCTAGTCGGTTAGTTCTTGAACTGTGACCGACTAAGTACTCTAGGGCAGTCTCGTCTTTTTGCGTTTTTCAACCGACTTAAGCCTATTCTATCTGACTAATTCTTCATTTAGTCGGTATTCTTCATATCTCCAGCTCGAAAACCCCCTCTCCCTGCTCGAGACCCTTCGTCTTCCGTCGATCTCCGGCGTCGTTTCCAACCATCCGCCGCCGCCGATCACCCTCCCCTAGGTATATCTCCTCCCTCCTAGGTTGCTTTCAACTTCTATGACTTCATTTCATCTCCTAGGGCTTGAATCCTCTTCTAGGGTTTCGAAATTTCTCTTAGGGCTTTGAGCTTGTGTCTTTGATTCTAGGGGTTGAGCTTCAATTGTTTGATCTTATCCAGTCGCTTGATTGTACTCGTTGTGCCGCGATCATGGCACGAACGAGACTCCCGATTACCTCTTCTGGGGCATCCCCCATGACCATAGAGGCCGCGACCGCTTCGACCCCTCCTAAGCATAGGTCCAAGACCACACGTCCCCCCCTCTTCGTCTTCGACTCCGTTGAAGAGGAAGAGGACGTCCAAGACCAAACCTACCGGCCAACCTTCCAAGCCTAAACCCAAGCCTAAAAAGTTTCGTGCACCCACCCCTCCCGGTGAGCGTTCAGATAGTGATTCCGAGGATGATTCCGATGAAGAATACACTCTTGAACATCCCGAGAAGGCACCTACTCAAGTCGATATCTTTTTGGATGTACTCATGATATTGTTATATATATATATATACATCGATGTTCTCTTTGTTTTACTTCGTCGTGCACATTTAATTTTCATTCAATGCCTTTGTCATGTGAATTCGTCGCTCGTCGCTTAAAAACTTGGTTAAATAGATTATATTTCTATGATTGTATAGAATTGTTTTCCATGCACAAATTTAACCAAGCATATTGAATATTGGAGGGTATGTTCCTTTACTCAGTAAATGAATTAATATTTGGTATTTTTTTGATGATTTGAGTTTTCGCTTTTTGATAATGGGCAATTTGGCACACCTTGACTTGATTTCATCACTTTTCCCTTGGTGTCAATTAGGTCTATCGTCAACATCTTCGACTCCAGATGTTGGATTTTCCTTTTTCTAGTTGTTGTCGTTGTATGCCCCCCATTTTTGGGATAATGCCAAAGGGGGAGAGATAATGATAATAAATAGGGCAAATGAAAATTTAACTCAATTTCCAAGAATCTAATTTGATGTGTTAGATTCAGGGGGAGTTAAGATATATATAATGATTTTCAAAATCCGATATTTCAAAAATCGATTCTCGTTATATATCTTACTCGTCTGATTGATGCAATTTATATATATTCATTTTGGAATTAACGTGTCATCAATGCAGGGGGAGTAAGTATTTTACATTTGAATCATTATTTTTGATTATTATTTATGTTGGTTTGTCATCACCAAAAAGGGGGAGAATGTTGAATATTGGACTCCCCGGATTTGGTTTTGGATGATGAGCAAACATAAATAATTCATGAACTAACAATTTGTGAGCGCAGTATTGGAGATCGTCGCCAAATTCACGAGAACAATCAAAGCGACATCTCAAGACTTCTCAAAGCTCGTATTCATTGCCTAAAGCTTCGTTGAAGTTCTTGGACCGTTTTGGACGTCATGAAGAATTGATCGAAGCTCTCGAAGACCGTTCATTAAGGTTTTGTTTATAGTCTTTTAGCTTCGATCTATAGAATGTTTAGCCTTGAGTATTTCTTACGATTCTATCTTCATAACGCTCATATCGTAGCTATATGATCTTAGTACAAGTTCATTCTAACTTCCTCGAAGCATCGCGCTTCGATTCGGACTTGTTTGTGCATGTTAGTTGGTACAAGAAGAAGTACTGACCGACTAGATGGTGATCTAGTCGGTCAGCAAAGCTTCTTGGACCGACTAGTTTGAGTTAATCTTTTCTTGTTCAGTACTGTTTACAGTTAGTCGGTCTACGTTGACTCACCGACCGACTAGTTTGTGAACTAGTCGGTCAGTGATGCTTCTTTGACCGACTAGTTGAGCTTTACTGTTCATGCCAAATTTCTCCTAAGCTACTGTTTATCGTTAGTCGGTCTAAGAACGTTTGGTGATCGACTAGTTGATAATCTAGTCGGTCAACTTTTGTTCTTGGACCGACTAAGTCAATTTGTATTCAGACTATTTGTTTTTGCCTCTTAGTCGGTCTACGTTCACTGACTGACCGACTAGTTGTGAAACTAGTCGGTCAGAAAGTCTTCTTGGACCGACTAGATTTCTAGGTCTGAAATTCTATTTCTTCTCAGTTCTTCACTTAGTCGGTCCATGTTGTTTGACTGACCGACTAGTTGATGAACTAGTCGGTCAGTGGTTGTTCTTTGACCGACTAGTTGCCTCAGATTTCTAACCGTTGGGAATTGACCTAACTTGTTTTTATGGGACCCTATAAATACGAACCTAGGTCTTTTCTCTCTAGGTTAGAGCTGCCATTAAGAGATTCATTGAGATTGAAAGAGATAGCCATTCTCACTCATTTCCTAAGCTCTCTTCCTCACAAGAAATCCATTCTCTCACTTTCTAGATCTAGAATCCATCTTGAGAGAAGTTTGTTCTTGGTGAGCCCTTCAAGCTCTAGCTTGATTCAAGTCTCCAAATCACTCCTAGGCACCCATTGCTGGTCATTTCTTTGGTGCTAGGTCTTGGTGACTTCATCTTCCTCAAATCCCTCCTTGCACCTATTTGGTAAGAAAACTCAAGGTATAGGATTTTGTGGTAAGATTGTTTATTTCATTATAAACTTGTTTATATTGCTTATTGATTCTCTCGGTTGTGAGAGAAGGTTGTGATTCCGGGTTGTGGGATTCACTTTTGCCATTGCATGTATAATTTGATCTTGTGAAGGTTTTTCACAAGATATTCATAGTGGAAATCTTGGGTTAGTGTTTCTAACCTAAGTATCCGGAGGGGATCCGGGTGGTTGGGACGTAGGATCACCGGGAACAAGTCGGAGAGACTTGGGTGGATCCGAACCTAGTAACATCGTTTGTTAGCATTGTTAATTTTGTTGTTGTCATTCAATTTAAGCTTCTGCAAATTGATTTGGTAGTTGTTTGCACTATAATTTGGAATTATACTCCTTGTTATTTTAAAGTAATATTCACCCCCCTAGTACTTGTGCAGTAGCTTGTAGGGCATTACAGATAGCTATCCATACCCTTATATACATAACATCCACTATATCCACACTTTTACTAACATATTAGTACATACACAAATAAGTGTATTTCAATATTCATACACATTCAATAGGCAGTCACATCCCATATACGTACGCATTCACATACTGATACATGCATAACAGAATAGGGGTCATTCACATACATACATACATACATACATACATACATACATACATACATACATACATACATACATACATACATACATACATATATATATATATATATATATATATATATATATATATATATATGCAAAAAATGTACCTAAGAATGACCTCGGGTAGAGATACCTGAGCACACCCCCTCTGTTCGGGTTTTGTGAGCATTTTTTTTTGAAAATGTTTTTTGCAGTAGGTAGATATACTTGTTATGTATCTCCCCACAAAATTTCAGGTCAATCCGACACCGTTTGGGCCTCCGTTCATCGATTTCAAAAACGTTGCGCAAAACTGTCCAAATTCTGGACAGTTTTGCGCAACGTTTTTGAAATCGATGAACGGAGGCCCAAACGGTGTCGGATTGACCTGAAATTTTGTGGAGAGCTACATAACAAGTATATCTACCTACTGCAAAAAAAACTTTTCAAAAAAAAATACTCACAAACCCCGAACAGCGGGGGTGTGCTCAGGTATCACTACCCGAGGTCATTCTTAGGCACATTTCCCTCTCTATATATATATATGCAAAAAATGTACCTAAGAATGACCTCGGGTAGAGATACCTGAGCACACCCCCGCTGTTCGGGGTTTGTGAGTTTTTTTTTTGAAAATTTTTTTTGCAGTAGGTAGATATACTTGTTATGTAGCTCCCCACAAAATTTCAGGTCAATCCAACACCGTTTGAGCCTCCGTTCATCGATTTCAAAAACGTTGCGCAAAACTGTCCAAAAAAGTTTCGAAAAACAATACTCACAAACCCCGAACAGCGGGGGTGTGCTCAGGTATCCCTACCCGAGGTCATTCTTAGGCACATTTCCCTATATATATATATATATATATATATATATATATATATATATATAGGTAAATCTTCAAACGAGAACATTTCGCACCGTGCGAAAATGTTTTTATCTTTTTTTTGAAATTTTTTTTTTCAAAAATTCTTTTTTCCACCCTCATTATATGTTGTTATACCCCCCTCAAAAAATAATGGTTGAGAAATAATGTCATTTGGCCTTCGATCAAGGCATTTCAACAAATTCGCACGTTTTGAGACCGTTAAATTTGTAACGGGTGGATGGGTGCTCTAATGCCCAACGGGTTCACCCATTATTTTCCCTGGGGTATATAATTGTATGGATTAAACATCAAAAAAAGAATTTTTAAAAAAAAAATTTCAAAAAAATAAAAAAAATGTTTTCGCACGGCATTTCGCACCACTTTTTCGCAATGGAAGATTGCCATATATATATATATATATATATATATATAACCACGCATAAGACAGACACCAATACACATTCAATAACAACAACACATACACACAATCACACCATACTTCCTACAATACACCTACATACGTATAAGTATCTCATACACCACTACACAATCCTCCTCATGCCACTATATACGGAGGGGTACATGCACTACATATACATCCAAATGGTCCTACATGCACCATTTTACGGGTAAGCGTACACACACATATGAACCATAATTCCACTTAACCACGCAAACCCATAGCCATCCAACATATACACGCACTGTATAATCTCAAATCCTTATATCCATCACATCCTACATATGATACACATCACACTTATATCCATATCCCAAGTTAGGCACAGTATAGAGCTAAGGCCCTAAACTTAGGGTGGACGGGTCTAAAGCACCCCTACCCATCTTAGAATACAAGTATACTCATACTACCCGTGCATCCACCACTTATCTATATCGCTACATACATGCCATACATGGCCATACACAACACCTATCTTCACGCAATAGTACAACCCACAATCATATACCAAATTAAGACAATATACCAGTTCATATGAAAACATAGATAGCACATACACATACTTACAGTTATTCAAAATTTTAACACATTAAGAATTCATACACTAACAATGCAACACTATCAATATATATGTACCAGTATTCCATACTTATATCTACACCACCTGCCCATACAATTACACATACATCCACACACATACGCTTTCCCCAATGTCCAAAGACAATGTGGACCCTACTCCATCCATACAAGGATAGACGTACACACATCAGTGCATTCCCCATATAAAGCACAACTATAATTTAATAAATAGTAAACTGCATACATGCACTCATAACACATACGTACATACCCCCACTCACACCTCCACAGGGTATATATATCCACACTAGCTTATATGTACCCACCTGTATACATCCACGAATAAACATGTATGTATATATGTGTGTGTGTGTGTGTGTGTGTATATATATCACCTATGTCTCAGAATCACACAAGCATATCACAGACCTCACATATCCGTATCATGTACTTTTATGGAGGCGAAATATACATACACTCAAGTATTCGCCCATCTAGTATATACACTCTACGCATATCCATACACCACTACAAGCAGTCAGGATACATGTAACTTTCATGTCATTCTAACATACAAGTATATACAACTTGTATAATTCAAATCTCTAAACATAACAATGCACTTCACACTGTTACATATACACGCGTATACCAACAATATACATGTATGGCATAATCTAGCAGAAAGTTCATCCCCGGACTCCCTAAAGCTAGGGGTTCAATGGTGGATCACTTAAAGCTCTAAGGTCACTAAGGTCACTACCCACCTTAGGGCTAACCTACACCAATCACCTACTGAAGCATTACATGTACTATCCTTACGCACATCGCAGTGCGGTGACCTACATGGGCCGCCAAAAACTGTCATGCCTCGTTCCCAAGATTACTCGGCATTAAAATTTTTTTCCCCCAGGTATCCCGAAGAGTGAGGGTGGAGAGAGAGGAAAAGAGAGAAGAAGAAGAACTGAGTAGGCAGGCCACTACGCACGTGCTGGGATAGTACAGGTGAAGCTCCACAATAATATTAAACATCCTCAAGAATAATATAGAACAACAACAACATAACATTTATATAACAAATTTCATTTATACACATCACCCAGATATATCATTTAACATACACCAATACTCTCCACCTCCCAAGACAACCAAGTCGCTCTACAAGACAGCTCACACCAAGTGCTACCCCTGAACCCAAACTCCAAGTCACCTCCAACCAAGCTGACACTGCTACTCGAAAAATGAGGATGAGCACGTCAATGCGTGCCCCAGTAGGAACCAACTTGGGTTTAGAACTCCGTTTTAAGGTTATCAAATCACCAGGCAAGCAAGAAAAATAGAGCATGCAACTAAGTGATATAATGAAAATTAAATAGTTAAAAACAAGGAAATCATACATGCGGTCTAATGTCGAGTTACTGCAAGAAAAGGGTTAGTACGAATAATAATAATAACAACGCAAGTATTCAAGCAAACACTATCTGATAAGATAAGTACAAGTGCCGGTGGTAAGACACATAGTCACAAAGAAGCAGGCAAGTGAAGGGGAAGTGCTGCTAGCAGAAGGAGTACACACAAATTCTTATTTTATCAGTTTATACTTGAATTAATTGGAACCTGGGTAAACTGTGTGATACCAGGACCTGGACTTCACCCCAAATTTGGGGTGAATATAGCACACGACGCAGTGGATACGGGCACTGTACGCCGGGCCTCTCAGCTCCCCCGTCCCTGGCAGGAGTGATGCTCTCCACCTCCTTACACCTCCACTCTCGGTAAAGGCGAGTGGGTGTAAAAATCCCCTCCACTACCAGTAAAGGCGAGTGGGTGTAAAAATCCCCTCCACTACCAGTAAAGGCGAGTGGGTGTAAACTCCACACATCACATAATCATCTCCCAACTTCACAGCCCAGGCCTCATATCCACATTTACTCAAATCCCACCTAAAACCCGGGCTTTGCTATCTCACCCTCATTAGAGAGGATTGAGATTTATACAATTTTATTAGTTAACATTATAAGTGACACGTTAGGGGTCTTGATGGCATGGGTATGCACACATCACCTCAGCTGTCCATCATTAAGCATAGAGTCATGCACTCACGTGACATGCCCTCTATCACAACACATCATCTACTCACAAACACGATGTTCCCATGCCAGTCAAGCCTTTAATTTCACCAATCATCACCGTGGCTCAAGGCCAACACTAACATATGCATGTTACTTAAATTTTCAGATATTGCCTTCGTTGAGGCATTTCATCGAACACATGGCGGGCGTCATTCATATCAAAACAACACACTATAATTTTCATGTGCCAAGGACATGAACATTCAATCCACCACACAACCATTATAAGCAAGAATAATGATGTCCAATTATCCACAATTATTGAATAAGAACACTACTTAATGAATTCAGCTTGCTGAAATTACAGGACAGTCAGATTGATGGTGGGTTTTGAGGCAATTTCAGTTGGAGTTTAGAAAGGCTTAAAACTACAACTTTGCAGATATGGGTGTTTTGGATTTACAGACAAAATTTTTGACAAAAATATTAAGTATGTTATTTATGGTGAATTATTTGGTGAAGTGTGCCAAATCTGTTTTTCAGGCAGATTTCAGAGCCTGTATTGAAATCCAATTTTGGGCATGTTGGTGCCAGAAATTCGACATATAAGCAACTGGTGAATTTTTATAAAAACTTGTTAAATTTCCAACAAGACCAAGAACACAAAATTCCTTGATGTATGCAAGTGTCTATGCCAATTTTACTAAACTGTGTCAATATTGAAAATCAAACAGACATGTTGTGAAGATGGATTTATTGCTCCTAATTTCTGAATAGAAACTATATCAAAATTTATATGATTTTGGGGTAGAACTTCAAGATCTATAAGATCATATTTTTTTCGAACCCGAATTCGAGCTACAGTAACCACAATCAAGGCAAAATCAGACATCAAGATTTCTGAATTTTAAAGACGATGGGTTTACAAAGAATTTCTAGGGATAATTTGTGAAATTGAAGCATGGCTCATGAATTTTCACCATCCCTAATTCATATTAAGTAAAAAATGCTATAAAAACAAAATAGCAATAATCAATTTAATGGAATTCCAAATCCAAGAGATCCCTACCTCAAAACTTGATTTCTTCTCTCCCTCTCTTTCTCTTTACTCCGTCTTCTTTCTCCTTAAAGCAAACTTGAACTCCTTCCATTAGGAAATGAAAATTAGGGTTTTTATTTGATTGAGGAGGGGGAAAAGAGGATAGGGTGGCCGGCCATAGCATGGGGGAGAGAGGAAATGAGAAAAGGAGATGAAAAAATGAGAGAAAGAGAGAGATATCTAGATTTCTCTCTTCCTTTCTTCTCTTTTCTTATTCCTTTCTTCTCTTACAAGAATGGAATATTCCAAGGGAATATTCCATGAAGAAAATTACCAACATATCCCCCATCTTCCAAGTATTTACACGTTTGCCATTACTTTATGCACCGACCACTTAATTATGTACGCACAGCAAATTTAGTCAAAAAGACCGTTTTGCCCCTGAAATTTCTAAAAATTTACAGGGGTTGCCATTGGCCCCTAACCCATTTCACACTAGCATGGCTCTTCCTACACACATCCACGCACATCCATGCATGCATACCCGCTTCACACACATACGTTTAACACATTCCTGTTATTTCACACCCACGACGTCTTTTGCACTTCTCTGTATTCACACTTCGCATTCACTTCCATTAGCCACGTATTACGGTCCAATCCCCCTTGTGCTACGTCACATATATCGATATCTACGCTTATCTCATGCCTACCCATGTATCGCAAGTAGAAATACCATGTGTATTCAGTAGAATATACGTATAGCGCAAAACAGGGTATGACAAGCGCGCTCCCTTAATCACCATTAATGTGCCCTATTACGCCCAACTTCATATGACCCACGAAGGCGCCATCAAAGTGGCGGATCATCGGGTTGAAACAGGGGGACGTCGAGGTGACGTGGCCGGAGAAGACTCATATAAAGCAACTCGAAGAACGACGTGGAAAAGGACCACTCTCTGGATACCAAAACCCCGATGTAATGTTCCTGAAACGACCTTATCTCCCACCTCATAACTCTCCTCCACAGCTCGGCCCAAGGACTCGCGTATCGGCCTCCCCGTGAGCTATACCGATCCCACAGAGTATCCTTCAGAGCCGTTTTGACGTAGGCATCAGATGTGACTTGGTCGGAACCAAGGTCCGACCCCCCCTGACGAGCTTTCTCGTTTGTTCAAGTCAAGGAGATCCAGCTACGCCGAGTCTACCCTTCGGCGCCCAATCAGCACGGAGCCGAACGCGCTCGCCCCCGAGCCCGTTCATCTCCACCCCTACGGAGGCCGTCGCCTTGCCGAGGATTCCCTTCGGCACGGCGACGCTCGGACCTGCACGCTCTTCGCCAAGCCGAATGAGCTGCATCCCGCTCCTGGAGGCCACACGGGTCCCGTGTGATCGCGTTGACCTCCAGCCCTCCAGTCAACCAACCTGTGGTTAGAAAACACCCTGAAACAGCAGTTAAACAGAAACAAAAACAATATGCACTTTTTTCTTAACAAATAATCATTACTTCTCCCACTGCCTTCTCTTCATATAAAAATTTCAAATTGAAATTTATCAGCTTTAATGCAATAAAGTTCTGAACATAGTTCATCAGTAAACCACATGTACAAATAGAAAGAAAAAATAAACATTTCTCACCATCTTGTGCATTGATCATCAACTTCTTCCATGTTCTTCACGCTTCTTCAAGATCCTAAGAAAGGAACATCAGCTTCAAACGTCTTACAGGCCAACGTCGTCAGATGAACGCCTCGTACCACCGATCACTGATGTATATTGAGAATTCCCAATTTTTCCTATCTACATTTTAACCCTAAAATTTTTACATTTTCCCGTTATTTTCTTGTTTTAACCCGGGATTTGTTATCGAGACACCCACTGTAGCGTGAGGTTGGGTCAGTGCAAAGCGTGGATTATTTAACGGAGTCGTCCACTGTTGGCCAAAACACACCAAAATGTACCATGTTGTACGACTTAAAAATTCAACGAATTAGCTTGAAAGATACGCCTCCAAGGATATTTTTTATGAATTCTCCTAAATTTTTTTTGGCCGATTTTACTAATTAATTTTAACTTTTGTCATTTTCTCAAAAAATGTCCGGTCGATCCCGTTCATTTTGAAAACGGTGGAGCTCAGTAACCAAGCCCGATATATAAACGGGCTGGGCTTTTTTGAGTCGGCCCATTCATACACCGTACATTACCTACTATTTTGTTTGAGATCTCTTTCTCTTCGTCTTCACTCCACCCAAAAAGATAAGAAAATTAAAAAAAAAATAAGATGGCGAAAATAATCGATGGCAAAGCGATCGCTCAAGACATCAGAAACGAAATCGCCAAAGAAGTCCAAACCCTTTCTCAAACCTACAACAAGGTATGAATTCATTAAAAAAGGTAGAATTTCTGTAGCGTGGGGACTAAAGTTGAGGCTTTTATTAGGTGCCAGGGTTGGCTGTAGTTATCGTGGGAACACGGAAGGATTCTCAGAGCTATGTGAGCATGAAGAGGAAGGCATGTGCCGAGGTGGGCATCAAGTCTTTTGATCTCGATTTGCCCGAAGACACCTCGGAGGCCGATGTAATTGCCAAAGTTCACGAGCTCAATGCTGATCCTGATGTCCATGGTTAGTTACTGACAAAAAAAGTTGATCTTTCTTTTTGGGTAATCAGACAGTTTTTGCTGCTATGACAATTGCGTTGTTATATTGCTAGTCCCTTTGCTTGATCTGCGTTGTTGATGTCATTGCTTAAGTTAATGATTGCTGATTACAATACTCGCTGTTAGGTAAAATTTATGGAAATTTGTGCAATATTGGAAGTGAATTGAATTATTCGCTGAAGGTGTTTGTTTGGATGAATGATTTGAGGACATTATTGTTTGGAGAGCTGGAGCTTAATTATGGATTAATATGGGGAATTTGGTGAAGGTGTTGACATGTTGCGGAAATTTTCACCTGATTCCGGTGTGCAATCGAAGTTTGCTGGAAATTTGTTGATTCGGACTGAACCGTATTCAGTTCATGTGGGGGGAGAAACAGAGTTTAGTTGTGGATGAAAATTGGGAATTTTGGTGTGATGTTTATGTCATGTGAAAACTTTCATCTGATTCTAGCCGACAATTTTAATGTGCTGGAAATTTGTTGAATTGGATGGGAACCATGGTTTGTAGGACACTTCTCACCAAGTATTGTCATGGCTAACGCATTTGGACACGTGTTCATCGATGCTCAACACTTGCAAATATGTATACTGTTATTCACCTCATAAATGTGTTCCACGTGAAGTATGTTACGGCCTCTTTCGACAAAAGCTATTGTCTTATATAGGTTAATATCAAGCTCTTTCTTATATGAATATAAATTCAAGGTATGGATTCACATGAATCAAATATTGATACATGTAGAAGAAATATAAATATGTAGCAGTGTTTGTTGTGTCTAGATTCGGATAATTACCACCGCCAACACCTTGGCTCCGGGTATCCCAATCAAAGGATGAAAGAATAGCCTATTAAATTTGTGGCACAAATATAGGTGGATCTTGAAGGTGGCGTCACTGTCAAGTTAATGAGTTAGATCATGATTGATGGACTTGATGTTCTTTAGAGCTTGAACTAGTTGGCTAATTTGTAATTTATTAATTTTAAAAGCAGTATAGTTATAGTAGAGTTATATTGCAGTTAAAAAATGATCCTAACAATTAACAAGGTAAGATATTTTCTGGATTATTATGTTTCCATGCAAAATTTTGATGAGATTAATAATGGTTGGAACTCACCCGTGCCACATTTGTGCATTCAGTGCTGATGTCAATGTTAGTGGTAGCTGAAGTTCTCATCTGAAAATAAGTTTTGAGCGGAGTTAGTTAGAGTTCATCATTGAGAGCAACAGTAACTGCAGTTCAAGAATGAATTAATGGTTACTTCAATGTGAAAGATCTATTAAGAGAGTTGAGATCTTCATTGGTATGCTTGTTTCAAGAATTAGAGTTCTATTGTAGATGCGCTAATACTAAGAGAGTAACATCATTGCCTCACGTGTCCTTAGCAATTCCAATTTGTCTTTAATGAAGTAATTAGTGTGTGTGGTAAGATTATTCAATTAGATGTACGTGGTGTGGGCTTCTGTTTGTTCAATATTGTTGCATTCATCTGCAACACATTGGAGATATACTCCAAGTTGTCATGCTTGTAAACAAAATGGGGGGTAAATAAACCTGAAGCGATGAATGAGTAAGAATTTTTATTTTGGCAGCATGTATCCTATTTCAGAGTTTTAATATGTTTGTTGACCTTGATTGTTACTTATTTGTGATATGTCCATATTTGATCGGCTGTTTTGAAATTCTTTTGGCATATCCTATTTTTCTATGTGACCCTTTCATAGTTCTATTTATTTCTATCTTTCATGTTGTACGGTATGATGATTATATATATGGTTAGTTAGCCAGGCTAGGCTATGATCATTTGAATCAAACATGTTGTATATATACTGACAGCATAGAAAAATATGAGTTTATTAAACCTGCGCTGTCAGCACAGGTTTATTTTAAAAAAATTGAAGTTTTTTTTCAATTGTACACATTCTAAAACTTCAAAACCCCAAATATGGATGAACCCTAAGAGTGTTTGGAACTCGATCCGCCTGTTACAAAAAGTTCTATTCTTTCGAAACCGTTGAATTCGCAACAAGTAGATTGAGGGTCAAATAGCATTGAATTCACTTGATTTTTAGTGCGTTATCCATGATGTTTGTAACAAAACCAAAAAATTTCATTTTTTTTAAAATTGTGCCAACCGTGCAGCACGCACACACACACTATATATATATATATATATATATATATATATATATATATATATAAAATATGGTCATGAGCATGTGCAAAATTTTTGCACATGATCATGGTGCGAATTTTTTTTTAATTTTTTTTCAATTTTTTTCATATATTTAATCCATACATTTATATACCACATGAAAAATAATGGATGAATCTTAGGAAAATTTGACCCTCGATTAAGCCGTTACAAATTCAACGGTTTCAGAATAATAGGGTTTTAGAATAATAGAAAATTTTGAACCGATCCGATCACGGTGCAAATATGAGAGATTTTAGGCGTACTGACATGTATATTCAACGATTTTGATCATTAAAAAATGCCCACAAAATGCTTTTCTCACGCCTTTTGTACCGAGGACTTCTCTCACATGAAAATTTGCATGCGTGCATAGCGTGCGCGCACGCGTTAGTTATTGTATTTTTTTTCTATGCCACATTAAATAGCTGAGGAAAGGGAAGAAGTTATAATATTCCTTTGTTATTAAATTTGTTGATGCCATGATATTAAATTTGTTCATGCCATGATATAGCGTTCACTTTGGGGTCCTTTGTTATTAAATTTGTTAACCCATGTTAAGGTCACATGTGAAATTAGACTACTGTTGATTGTTAACCCATGTTAAGGTCACATGTGAAATTAGAATTTTGGAGAAACACCTTGGCAAGTACAGTAATCTAACCTAGCCAAATAAAAATGAAAATGGATCACTATTCTAAATATAATCTTGGACACTTTTGAGAACTAGAGTAGGGATGCGTATTAGGACCGTCATGGAATTTGAGGAGTGGGAGGAGTAACGTAGAACCGAGGACAGCCTTGGAAAGCAACAAAACAGCAAACAGAAAGTAGAAAATGAATTGCCAAATATTAGCACTTATTTCTTTGTAGACCCTCAAGGATTAGAAGAATGAAGGGAACACTTTGAGAATAGGAGTGTCAAGAGAGGACTGTTTCCAGTAGTTGGCCATCCAGATTGCTTAAGATTGCTTGTACAGAACACAGTTTGTTGTAGATATTCAGGCTGGAAGTATGCATGTCGCCAGCATAATGCTTCAAGAGGACTTTCATGGTTATATGACATATTGGCATCCTTCAGATTGCTTATGCCAAGCTCATTTCTTTTACAGACATGTAAGGTCGAATCTGAGAATATTCCTTGCGATCATGTCCAACCAAGTAGTCCTCAAATAGGCAGGTTACGGATAAGATAGACATCTGTAAGTCAAGGTTTCAACATGCTCTCCGACATTATAAGTTACTGTATCTTGAAGCCGCTTGAGCCTTGCAAACACATATAGCTTCCACAATCACGACCATGATCCAAATAAGCCAAGAGCCAGTAGAGACATGATGAATAAAGTTGATAAACACCTTCACCTGAGTCAATTAGCTCAGGGTTAGCTCAAATGTGACTTGATAACCATATGATGACCGCTGTTATCGTATCAACCAACTTTAATGATTGGAGCGAATGTTGAGCGAATCAGTGATAACTGCCTCAGTGCAAGAGGAATTCACGTAAGGTAGCATGTATTAAAGATGAATTATTAGTAGCAAATATCTGGATTTAAGAAGCTGATTCTGATGGAAATATGAATGAAATTTTGATCTGCAACTTGTCTTGTAAATGATTGACTTTAAACTTACAGCATGAGGAGCTGAAACAGATCTATTTTCTCATGATTCTATCAGATCATTAACTCATCGGGTCAAGTTTAAATAACTTTAACTCGTTTAAATGTCTTGGAGTTCAAAAACTAAGTAATCTATCTTGTTCATGGAAGAGCCTGTAGAACCCGTCACATGTAACCAGATACATCGTTGTCTTTGGGACCATGACATCAGCAATATTATGCGACTATCGGTATCCGATGAGTATATGATCATGAAGATTATGTTAGTTAAAACTCTGTATATTTATGACGATTGACGAGTTCAAGTGTTGTCTGTTTTCTGATTCTCTCAGAAACACCTTAAAATTCTTACAGGAAGTTGTATCACATGCTAATCTCATCAGGGTCATACTTGAGCTTGTCTAATCTAGCGTATATTCTAAACTGGCCCATGTGTTGGCTTATTCTCCCATGTGCTTAACCATAAAATTATGCCATTTGATTTCAGGCATACTTGTACAACTTCCATTGCCTAGACATATAAACGAAGAGAGAGTCCTGAGCGAGATCAGCATTGAGAAAGATGTCGACGGATTCCATCCTCTGAACATTGGCAAGCTCGCAATGAAAGGCAGAGAACCACTGTTCCAGCCATGCACTCCAAAGGTACTGCTAGTCTCCAAAAACCCTAGACGATTAAAATCAAAATCAAGACGATGCATTCTATCTAATTGGTTTCGTGGGCGTGTTGCTTTGTAGGGATGTCTCGAACTGCTATCACGAAGCGGAATTAGCGTGAAAGGCAAACGGGCAGTTGTGGTCGGCCGCAGCAATATAGTTGGTTTACCCGTATCGTTGCTTCTCCTAAAAGCAGATGCCACCGTGACAATTGTCCACTCGCACACTCGTGACCCTGAAAGCATCATCCGAGAAGCTGACATTGTTATAGCTGCAGCCGGACAAGCAAACATGGTACTTGCTACATAGTTGATCAGTTCGTCTTTATGCATGCTAAGTTTCTTCATATGTTAATACTTGCTTGCTGCCATTTCCCCCTGCACATGCATCTTATATCGTCGCCGTCCTCTAAAATGTTGGTGTCAGCTGAGGGTGTGACAGCCAACACAATACTTTGGCCTACTCGTATGATCAGGGATTTATATAAAACTTTCGCTTGTTCTTGTTCTTACTCGCGCTTACTGCTAGTTGTTATCGGCTATTCTTTTCCTTCAGATCAAGGGAGACTGGATTAAGCCCGGTGCTGCAGTTATTGATGTTGGCACGAATGCTGTCGATGATCCGAGCAGGAAGACGGGGTACAGGCTCGTCGGGGACGTAGATTTCCAAGAAGCGAGCAAGGTGGCCGGATGGCTGACTCCGGTTCCTGGAGGCGTCGGCCCCATGACCGTCGCAATGCTGCTCAAGAACACATTGGATGGTGCCAAGCGGAAAATCGCGCAGTAAAGAGAGAAACAAATCGTCTGAATTAAAACTCAATGTCTGTTTTATGCTGCTGTTCTCGCAAATCATTTTTTGCGGAGGACAACAAACTTGAAATTTCATGCACATAAGGATTTTGATGGCAAAGTTTGAGGTTTGGTTGTGGACATCTACACGTATGAAAGGACATCTTAGACTTTGATTTGCAGCATTCTCTTGTACGGCACAGGGAACTCAGGGCTGTTTATGTTAAAACAAACTCTCTACTTCGCGGCTTCAGGCGACATGTGATAGTGCGACCATCATGTGTGTTCAGATAGGGGATGCCGCTCTTTCCAAACTGAACATTTCTAACCCTGCACAATTTGAACTGCATAATGAAATTAAAAAACGATAAAATAATGCCCAAGCACAAAGGTTTTGAGGGCTTAGTTTACAAAAACTATCTTAAACCATCTATGGTTTTAAAAATCCTACCTTTAACTTTAGAAATTCATCAAACCCCCCGCTTAAACTTTGTTTTTAACCAAGATTATCCTAAAATGTTGGAAGGTGGTTATGATAAAAATTTGTTAATGACAGTTCTCATAAAAAACAAAGCTAAGGGAAGTTTTGGTGAATTCCTAAAGTTAAGGATAGCATCTTAAAACTGTGGATAGTTTAGAATAGTTTTGGTAATTTATTTGAAGAGGGAGGAGACCTTGGGATAATAGCAATAATGTTTTGAGAGCAATAAACAGGAACAAAAAAACATGGAAAGGAAATGAAGATCAAGTAAGAAACAAACGGATCATGTGGCAGCTGTTTCATAAAAAGAATACCAGCATAAGCTGGAACTACCTAAAATGCTAAAATGCAAACTCACTGTCATTAAAAATTTTCATGTTTGCCAAAATCGCGCTAAACGAGATAATTGGAATATTTAAAATTGCTCAATATGATTATGTAGAACAAATTCCATGTAATACAATCTGCAATCTGAGTCGAGCTGTGCATATGTAAATGCCTTAAAAAGACAGACGATAGAAATAGCGAAACAGTTCAGAACACATTTTGAGAACACGCCAGTTGAATGAGAATAGCAAATGTATTTTCAATTTATTTCTACTAAATTAGCCATTTCTTTGAGAACACGCAATTAGCCATTTCTTTGAATAATACATTTTTAAACCAACGAGTCATGGTGCTCATCTCAGTGGTTGAATCACTCGGCTGTCTCGATAGAGGCCTGTGTTTGAATCCAACTACCACCTATTCCTTTTTAATTTTCTTTATTTTCCAGTTTCTATCGGAGCGGATGTACACGTGTTCCATGACCCATGTTTCATGCTTTTCGATGGATGAAAAAAGATAAAAAAGAAAGCAGCGTTTTATTATTAAGTAAATCAAAGTATTATTTTTAAAATGAGAGAAAAAATAAGATTTCTTTCCCACCTAACGAATTTCAAAACTTATAATCTAAACTTCTAATTTTTCAAGGTTTAATTTCAGCTCTTTTTGTATCAACCTGTTGTTTGCACGTGCATCGGCCATCGGATTGTTGAAAGTGTTATCTGCTTTAGGGCAATGTAACTTTTTTTTTCATTTCATAAACCAATGACCAAAATACATATGGGACGCTCAACTCGGATCGTCTCAGTTGGCGGGCTTTGTCACAGTCACAAACTAATTGGGACAAACACAGCTGACTTAAACAAGCTTCCGTTTCGAGTTGTGGGATCCTTTAGACGCTACCGACACACACCAACAGTTCTTTTCGTCGGCATGCGTAATAGTTGAAAAGCGACATTAATCAAAACAATCCAACCCAAATCAGAAACCAAACAGGATTGAAATGCCAGAACAGAAATAGAATCAGAACATATCAGCGACGAAGATGAAATCGAGCAAAACGCACAAAAAGAGATTAAGTAGCAGCTAGATGGTCTTCGAAGCAGACCGGCACCAAGAACATTCCTAGAGATTTAAAAAAAAAGTCCAGGCAATCCTAGAAGGGACTTGTTCTTCAATCCATACCCCTCACAAACAAAACAGATGATCAGGTAAAATAGCTTTCTGAATCCATAACAGACTAGATCGACGACGAGTTCAGCAGGCAAACCGTGACAAGCTTGTCAACTACTGCCGGACCTCAGCCCTCTTCTTGGTCCAGAGTCTATCCAGCGCGCTGTCGGCATCTCCCTTCAAAATAATATTACATACAGTAGTCAGCACAATATGCATGCTGGACATGGCCAAAATTATCAAAATCCGCCATTATACTGATTTCCTTAACATGCAACATGCAACATGCAATCATCAATTCGTATGATAATCAAACAATGGACTGTTGATTCTCGAAATTGATTGGTCGTTTAGACAACAGACCAGTCCCTAAATCACCCGCTCAAAAACTCAAAAAGATGTGATTAAAGAAAGGGGGGGGGGGGGGGGGGGGGGGGGGGGACACATTTGCTGTCACAAGTGAATGTCAGTAATCGCTCAGCTTCAAACAGCGATGATAACACAGAAACAGTGTCCAAACTACACATTATTTTTTTTGAATTTCTTTTTTTAACAATAAAATACGTTGTAACAGATGAAGATCATGTCCTCGTTCCTCCTTAAGGTGTGTGGCAGTCAGCTAACCATTTTGATGGAATTTTGTTTATAACAATCAAAAGACATCCATACATGCTCAACGATGATGATAAAATATATAGAAGACCATCGCCAACAAAACAATTTGGAGTCAAACACAGGTGACAAGATAAATTATACAAGGGTCAAATGAGAATCATTATAGAAATACATACTTGACACAAATAGAGTATCATTGTAGAAATCAAGGTTTAAAGTTTCGGCTGAAACTTTGAATTAGGTAGTTTCGTACCGGTATCAAAAGGACCCAGTACTAACCTGTGCTAAAAACATTGGTTTCGGATTTTAAAAGGCAAAACATAGGAAAAGCCAGCCGAAACCCATTATAAAGGGTTTTGTACACAAATCTTACAATTCTCTAAAGAAATTTGGAAGAATATGATCAAGAAAGTGAAGGACCATGCAAATCCTAAAACTACGACTCCGAAACCAAAAAAAAGAAA
The DNA here is from genome assembly GCA_030789695.1 of Scilla litardierei. Taxonomy (NCBI): domain Eukaryota; kingdom Viridiplantae; phylum Streptophyta; class Magnoliopsida; order Asparagales; family Asparagaceae; genus Scilla; species Scilla litardierei. The sequence goes on along the minus strand of CM061137.1, from coordinate 6,354,001 downwards.
TTTAAAGAGAGAAAAAAGGCAAGGAAAGAGAGCGGCAGAGAAGTACCTAAAAGGCTTGTGATCCAATCACATCGAGCGTCACAGCTCTATGAGAGGAACCATGGTAGATTGTGAAAGAATGGAAGAGTAGCTGGGCTGGGCATTGGTCAGGAGAGAAAGGAATGAAACGTTGATCAAATCTTATAAATTAAATGGTATTTAGTATACTAACCCACAACCAGCTTAGCATCTCTTTCTTGAAAGACTTTCCATTTAAGCCCTTGGAAAAATCTAAAATTATGATATGCACAAAACACTAAAAACCTGTGTATTCTAACCTATAAGCCCCCACATTCATTTCTTTTTACACAATGGGTAATTAACTTCTAATTATGAACACAATCTTACTAAATAATTCTTTTGCACTCTCAAAATTTCAAGTTTATGTAAATATACCTCTAAGATTTATCTATAATACAAACACAACATACATATATTACACATACACAAACACATACATAAAACATAGACATAGACGTACATATACATGGAAATACACATACATAAAACATAAATATATGTGCACATATACATGGAAAAATCGAAACAAAAACTTTAACCGAAACTTGTTGAAACCTGAAATGTTTGATGTCCCGAAATCAAAACCGAGTTCTTAACCCTTTTAAATTAAATGCCAAAAATAAACCTGAATTTTGGTACAACTGTCCATTATTACCAAAGGAAATTTAAATTTAAATTTGTTATTCAAGCACGGAAAAGGAGCACTATATGATCCCAAAATCGGAATATATGAAAAATCTTATTTACTTCTATCAATCAAACAATGAGATATAAACTAACTCCAGAATTTTTCCCACTAGAAAAGGAATCAAAAGACAAAGTACGTATTTACTGCATGAGCAAATCCCAACATTTAAACAGATTTTTAGTATTAGTTGATTTGATAGTAGAAAGGTGAAAAGAAAGAAAGAATGGAATTTTTGAACACTGGTTCATTGCATTCAAACTGGGTTATAAATTTTTTTGGTTAGAATACAAATATGAAAAATTAATGAAATGTTACACACACACACACACACACAATATAAACCAAATTTTGGCAATGGCAATAATGCAATTCACATTGGCTGGAGATGGAGAAGCCATTTTCAACCACCTCTAATCCCCAGAGGTGGTAATGAATACTTTTCATGGTCTTGGCATCGTATGAGATTATATAGCAAACCCTAATTCTTGTCAGCCCACAAGAGTTCCTCCAAAATTACATTTTACTACCAGTTGACAAAAGATTATTGATTTTGCAAGGCTTATGAAAGGGCATAAACATGCACTGATAAAATTAACACACAGCAAATTAAGTTAAGAGAAATGAAGATAAATAGGATTTTGAGCAGTACCTAAGTTCCAAATGAGACAGACCATATGTCATTGCTGTTGGAAACGACAGTTTAGGATTTCTTGTTTGATGATAACAAACATTCACAAAAAGTTTTGATGTGTTTGTTAAGTGATTTATTAAGTGATTTCAGGTTCATATTCTTCAAATGAGTTTTGATACCACTTGTAGAAACGTAAAGTACTCCCTAGATGGTAGGTGTGTACGGGTCCGTGTACCCTATTTTTTGTTATGCGGACCCTATCCAGTAAGGGACATGTTCTTAAAATTAGGACCCGGAACCTATCCAGTTAGACCCTGACACTATACCCGGAACCTACCCGGACCTATGGTTCCAAGTAGGTTCCGGGTAGCCCGTAAAATCTAGTTGCACCAGACTATAGTTCCAGGTAGGGAGCATACGATACTCGTAACATCTTCCAGTCGCTTGATCTTCCATGGACCCTCCCTGTATCTTTCCACATGAGCTTCTCCAGCGTATCCCTGCAAAGACCTTGGATCAATTCCACAGTTGAGAAGCTGCCCACTAAACCGCCAAATAAAAGGATTCATTTGGAGCAGTTTCCATTGAGCTCGCATGAATAACAAGATATGGGTGCACTTTGAACCCCAGCCATTTTGCTAGATTGATTCTATTCTTTTTAAGTCGAAGTTCTGAGTTGCTTCGTCTGTCTGGTGTTTGTGATGTAAAATATTTATATGCCCATTCATAGGAATTAATGTATCCATGCTCTAATGGTTAAATTTAGTATGTATTCTTATATTTCGATTACTTTTGAAGGAAACACAGAGATATTACTTTGTGCATGTATTAAGCACCTCGAAATGAAATAATATCTGTTTCGGGTGCCCTATAATATTGATTCCGGGTCCGGGTATCCGTTCCCAATAGATGGGAACCGGAACCAGACCCGATTCACACCGGTTCCTAATTTTTCTATACGAAACCTCCTCGAAACTAATTGGTATCTACCGGAACCTACCCGTTCGGGTAGGTTCCGATCGGGTATCTGGGTACCCTATACCCGTGCACACCCCTACTAGATGTGGGTGTGAATATGGTGATCGACAAAATAGTACAACACACAAGCAGATAAAAATCACAGCCAATCACAGATGTACCAGATGTACCATGATTAGATCAATCAGTCTCACCACACTTACAGACACAAAGTAGCAAATTCCATGATTCATGCTCCCAACCTCTATAACTCACAAATCTCATGATCGACTACTGAACTGATCTACCTAACTAGACTCTGCCTCAATCCACACCCCGTGACTCGAGAATCCCAGAACTACATCCCGTAACTCTCAAACAACCAAAAATTGTGTAAAATAAATAGAAAAATTAAATCATGATACAACACAAAAATATAAATAAATAAAGTTCACAGTGCTCAATTTGTGAAGTCAATCTGAGTTCCTAAAAATTCACAGTCCTCGTCAATCTGCTTGTAAACAACCCCACAATGGTTATGATCGTCCGTTAATAAGATGTCTATGTTATGAAATATGGCTTCAAAAAGATACATGGTCCCTTTTGCAATTTCTGATTCTTTAAGGCTTTTATGCAAAAAAATTGTATTTCTGTTGTATGCAAGTTTCTGTTGTATGCTCGGCCTTGCTCCTTAATTGATTTGCAATTAGTGCTTTGCTGAGTTGATGGCTGGCTTTTCTCTCCATTAATTTTTGTGTACACCAATGATTTCGACTGTCCCTTTCTTTTTTATGTGGATGCCTCCCTTCTTTAATCTTTGCTTCTCTCTCCCTCACTCTTCTAATTAAATGTTTGGCTATTTGTTTTTGGATCTGGTAGCTTGTGCTTGCATGAGTTAATGAAGGAAAAAACCTTGATTGCGTAAGTGAAACTTGTAGGAACTCAAAGGCATTAAGTTCCACTTCAATTAAATGGTGGCCAGCCCCATCCTTTATTTGTTTCTTTTAGCCATTACACACACCTTTTTCCAAGCAAATCAAAAGGGTATAAATATAGGATTATGATCCATAAGTCCTAATAATACACAAACTCTATAAGTTGTAGTTTATATGATCTCTTGTGTGCATGCATATGAACTCTAAAAATTGGCTTAAACTTGAATCACACTTATACATGAACTCTTAAATTCAATGCACATGAACTCTTGAATTCCACTTGATCTCTTCATCCTTGTATGCATTGAACTTGGACATTCATTCTTCAAATTGAACTCCGACATACACAAAAATTCTTCTCCTCCATGTTTTGACTTTCTAGAATATTTTGACCAAGAAGAAATTATCACATTGTCTATTTTGTTATCCAAACACCTTTGAACAATTTGAACCTGAAAACACTCAACACATCAAAATAGTTTATGAATGTTAGTTATCATCAAACAAGAAATCATATACCGTTGTTTCCAACAATCTTCCCCTTTTGATAATAACCGCAATTAAGATCTGATCAATTGGAGCTCAAAATCATGTCATTGTGTTTTGTGTCTGTGAAGTGTGATGATGCATGTCAAAGAGATATAGTCATATGCAAATAGCTCCATATATTGACATGCTCCCCCTATCAATATGAATCGTTATACTAAAGATCAAAATATCAAATCTTAACTCACTCTCCCTCTTTTATTGTCATCAAAAGAACACACAAGATAAAAATATCATATAGAAAATAAAGTATAATTAAACAAGACATACAGTTACATTATTATTATGACAATCACAAATAATCAATCGATATCTAAGAATTCATAACCATGATTACAACATCTTATGCTTTGTATATGTCACAAGAGTGTTAAGATTTGATAGCTTGCTCTTCATCATGACGATTCATATCATAGATGAAGTTTATCGAGAGGGGAAGCATGTCAATAAGGGGGAGCTATCTACATATAAATATATCTCTTTGACATGCATGACCACACTTCACAAACACAAAGCACGATGACATGATTTTGAGCTCAAATTGATCAGATCTTAATTACAATTTGTCATCATCAAAAAGGGGAGATTGTTAAAAACAATCGTCTAGGATTTCTTATTTGATGATATCAAACATTCATGACCTATTTTGATGTGTTTGTTAAATGATTTCAAGTTCAAATCGTTCAAAAGAGTTCAGATAATAAAAGATAACATGGTCAAAATATTCTAGAACGTCAAAACATGGAGAAGATTTTTTATGCATGTAGAAGTTCAATTTGAAGAATGAATATTGAAGTTCAATGCATACAATGATGAAGAGATTAAGTGAAATTCAAGAGTTCATGTGCATTGAATTCAAGAGTTCATGCACTCAAATCGAAGCTTACTTTATGTATGCACACAATAGTTCATATAAACTACAACTTATAAAGTTTGTGTGTAACTAAGACTTGTGGTTCATAATCCTATATTTATACATACCCATTTAATTTGCTTGGCAAAATGGGTGTGCACAAGGGGTAAAAGAAACAAATAAAGGAGAAGAAGGGAGCCACCATTTAATTGATGAAAATAAAGACTTTGAGTTCATACAAGTTTCACTCATGCAAGCAAGGCTTTCCTTCTCATTATCTCATGCAAGCACAAGCCACCAAATCCAAAAGTAAAAAAGCCAAGCGCTTAATTAGAAGAGAGAGAGAAAGAAGCAAAGATTAAATAAGGAAGACGACCATATAAAAAAGAAAGTGAGACAGCCGAAATCATTGGTGCACACAAAATTAAAGGAGAGAAAGGCCATCCATCAACTAACGCAAAGCACCAATTATAAATTTGCAAAAAGGACTCTGCATAAAAGCGAGGCCGACTGTACAAAAATTTGTAAGCCATACAGAATTTTGCATAAAAGCCCTAAAATAAGAAACTGCAAAAAGGACCCTACATCTTCTTGAAGTCATATTTCAAAATATAGACCTCAAATTAATGAATAATTAGAACCATTGCACGAGCCATCTACGAGCAGATTGACGAGGGCACATCGATGCCACAAACTGAGCACTCTGAACTTTATCCATTTATATTTTTGTGGTGTATCACGATTTTATCTTTGTACTTTTTACACTATTTTTTGATTGTTACATAGCTATGGGGAATAGTTCTAAGATTCTCGATTCACAGGGTGTAGATTATGGCAGAGTCAAAATAGGTAGATTAGGTCAGTCAATCATATGTTTTGCGAGTTTATAGAGCTTGTGAACGTGAAACATCCAATTGTGAGTTCTAAGTGTCTGCAGGCATGTTAAGACTGATTGATCTAATTGTGGATTTTAAGTTTACTAGAGTAGGTAGAGTCTCGACCGAATCAGGATACGTGTATTGTGTCAACTGTGGTGGCTGTGATTTCTATCTTTTTTATCTGCTTTGTGCTGCACATTTATATTTTGTCGATCATCTTATTCACCCCCACTAAGGTGTACTTTATGTTCCTACAATTGCTACTTGCAAGAATGGTAGAGTTGCCTAGAGATTTAATGTTGAGTGAGATATAGATGTTTGTTACAAAGAGATCTATTTTGTTTCATAATCATCCCATTTTAAAAAAACCTAGACAGTTTTCAAGTCATTGAATTGCTACAACGATCCCAATGCCACGCAATAATAAGATTTACATTAAAAATTTGAAAGAAAAAAATCTGAATAGTCATCTAAGTTTTGAGATCCAATAATTAGTTAATAATGAGAGCCGTGTAGTTTATGAAAAAGCACCTAGTTTGCTCAATTGGTTAGTTCAATGTTCAAGCAGACAGATTGCATGGTTTTATGATTTTTTATCCTGGCTCAATGAAAAACCATATCGCTTGAATAGCTGGTATCCAGTCTGGTCCAGTCCAGTTTTAATAACATTATCTCAAAATGACATTCGAGGAAAGCCTTCAATTACAACACATTGGAAGAAATCTCTTGTACTAGTTGATTTAAATGTTAGAGAAGGGAAAGTAAGAAAGAATAGAATTTCCGACACCCTCAAATGACCTTTAAAGGATAAAGATTTCAGGTCTTTAGTAGAGAATAAGTCTTGGTACTAAATCTTGCACAAGTTTTGAGCTCAAGAGGAGTTTCACAATATCTCCTCTAAGCCTTCGATATGTGCTTTATGGTACCAGTTTTCATATTTGGGCTATATATTCATTGATTAAATAGGAACGAGACACAAAAAAATATCATTATTTATAAAATCTATTTTACATTTGCACGATGAAAAACTACAATGTAAATGGCATACATTTATGGTGTGTATTAACAAAAATATGTGTGGAGTAGTCGAGAAGGTCAATGAAAGATAAAACAGGTTGAAAAACTGTTAAGTGTACACATCATATGACAATGTTTGAATTCAAGTTCCTTTAAGATTTAAACAAGGGATAATAAAGGTAAAGTGCATAAATAAAAAACAAAAATGCAAAATTTCTCTTGACTTGCATAAATACACCCATGTCGTCCAATAAATTAAAAATGATTTCCATGATATCTATCAAGTACCACGGTTGCCATGCTGAGAATAGAAATAATAAATACTGGTTCACTAATAATGCAAAACAAAGTGACTTCAAATTTCAATCAGGATAGATGAGTGGAAGATGTTGGGAGGATGTGCGCTCAGTCTATCACAGTTGAGACTCAGATGGCAGATGAAAAAGCAAAAGCTGGATGCAAAAATATAGTGCGTAATGGCAATTCACTGTGTTATAATTCATAACCCTGATTACAACATCTTATGTTTTGTGTATGGCACAAGAGTGTTAAGATTTGATAGCTTGCTCTTCATCATGAAGATTCATACCGACAGAGGAAGTTTATCGGTAGAGGAAGCATGTCAATAAGGGAGATATACGCATATGACTAAATCTCTTTGACATACATGACCACACTTCACAAACACAAAGCACAATGACATGATTTTGAGCTTAAATTGATCAGATCTTAATTACAATTTGTCATCATCAAAAAGATAAGATTGTTGAAAACAACGGTCTAGGATTTTTTTGTTTGATGATAACAAACATTCAAGAAATATTTTGATGTGTTTGTTAAGTAATTTCAAGTTCAAATTGTTCAAAAGAGTTCGATAATAAAAGGGACAAATTGATAATTTCTCCATAGTCAAAATATTCTAGAAAGCCAAAACATGGAAAAGAATTTTGTGCATGTAGGAGTTTAATTTGAAGAATGAATGTTCAAGTTCAATGCATACAAGGATGAAGAAATTAAGTGAAATTCAAGTGTTCATGTGCATTGAATTTAAGAGTTCATGCACAAATGGAATTCAAATCCAAGCTTACTTCTAGAGTTCATATGTATGCATAGAAGAGTTCATATAAACTACAACTTATAGAGTTTGTGTGTAACTAAGACTTGAGATTAATCCTATATTTATACCCATTTAATTTGCTTGGCAAAAAGGGTGTGCACAAGGGGTAAAAGAAACAAATAAAGGAAAAGAAGGGGCCGGCCACCATTTAATTGAGAAAAATAAAGACTTTGAGTTCTTACAATTTTCACTCATGCAAGCAATGTTTTACTCCTCATTAACTCATGCAAGCACAAGCCATCAAATCCAAAAGTAAAAAAGCCAAGCACTTAATTAGAAGAGAGAGAGAGAGAGAGGAAGAGAGAAGAAAAGATTAAAGAAGGGAGACATGCACATAAAAAAGAAAGGGGGACAACCGAAATCATTTGTGCACACAAAAATTAAAGGAAAGAAAAGACATCCATCAACTAACGCAAAGCACCAACTATAAATCAATTAAGGAGCAAGGCCGACGGTACAAAAAAATTTGCAGGCCATACAAAATTTTGCATAAAAGCCCTAAAGAATCAAAAATTGCAAAAAAAGACCCGGCATCTTCTTGAAGCCATGTTTCAAGATATAGACATCCGATTGACGAATAATTGAGTTGATCATATGATTTGAGAGTTTATAGAGCTTTTGAACGTGAAACATGCAATTGGGAGTTTTAAGTGTATGTAGGCATAATGAAACTGATTGATCTAATTGTGGATTTTGATGTTGCTGGAGTAGGTCGAGTTTTGAACGAATCAAAATACTTATGGTGTCATCTTTTTTTATTTGTGTGTGTGCTGCGAATTTTTATTTTGTTGATCAGCTTATACACCCCCACCCCTCTAAGGTGTACTTTACGTTCCTACAATTGCCACTTGCAAGAATGGTATAGTTGCCTGGAGATTTAATGTTGAGTGAGATAGAGATGTTTGTTACAAAGAGATCTATTTTGTTTCATTATCATCCCATTTTAAAAAAAACTTGACAGTTTTTTATGTCATTGAATTGCTATGACGATCCCAATGCCACGCAATAATAAGATTTATGAAAGAAAAAAAATCTGAATAGTCATCTAAGTTTTGAATTCCAATAATAAGTTAATGATGTGAACCGTGTAGTTTATGAAAATACACCTAGTTTGCTCAAGTGGCCACTTCAATGTTGAAGCAGACAATTTGCATGGTTTTATGGTTTTTTGATTTTTTTTATCCTGGCTCAATGAAAAACCATATCCCTTGAATAGTTGGTTCTGATCAAACCTGGACAGACCGTCCAATCCGGTCCGGTCCGGTCCGGTTTTTATAACATTATCTCAAAATGACATTCGAGGAAAGCCTTCAATTACAATACATTGGAACAAATCTCTTGTACTAGTTGATTTAAATGTTAGAGAAGGGAAAGTAAGAAAGAATAGAATTTCCGACACCCTCAAATGACCTTCAAAGAAGAAAATTTTCAGGTCTTTAGTAGAGAATATGTCTTGGTACTAAATCTTGCACAAGTTTTGAGCTCAAGGGGAGTTTAACAATATCTCCTCTAAGCCTTCGATATGTGCTTTATGGTATTAGTTTTCATATCTGGGCTATATATTCATTGATTAAATAGGAACTAGACTCACAAAATATAATTATTTATAAAAACTATTTTACATGTGCAAAAATGAACGATGAGAAACTACAATGTAAATGACAAGGTTATGGTGTGTACTAACAAAAATATATGTGGAGAAGTCAAGAAGGTCATTGAAAGATAAAGCAGGTTGAAAAACTGCTAAGAATGGGCTTAAGTGTACACATATGACAATGTTTGAATTCAAGTTCCTTTAAGATTTACACAAGTGACAATCAAGGAAAAGTACATAAATAATAAAATCAAAAATGCAAAATATCTCGACTTGCATAAATACACCCATGTCGTGCAATAAATTAAAAAATATTTCCATGATTCTAACAAGTACCACGGTTGCCATGCTGAGAATAGAAATAATAAATACTGGTTCACTAATAATGCAAAACAAAGTGACTTCAAATTTCAATCAGGATAGATGAGCGGAAGATGTTGGGAGGATATGCCCTCAGTCTATCACAGTTGAGACTCAGATGGCAGATGAAAAGGCAAGCTGGATGCAAAAATCTAGTGTGTTATGGCAATTCTCTGCGTAATACAGAAATGGTCAACAAGATCCATTTGAAAGAGTGGCAGTATAGGAAAGGCTCTGAAGGATAAGAGCATCACAGTCTGATCTCATGTTAGCAAGCCAACAGAAAGACATCCATTCAACAATAAAACAGTTTTGCTTTGTACATGAAAGGCCTTCCAAGTAAATTAGGAAATTCTCCAAGACTGGTCACTGTGGATTTATGTGGGTTCTTTCCTAGCCAGACCCAAAAGAACACAACTAATATTGACTAATAAACAATAAGCCTCAGCATTCAGAACAGCAACTGTGACCCATACTGAACATATGTACAAAGCAACTATGTTTGTTGCATAGAAATTGCAAACCAAAAGTGAATAAATTGTATGTGCATGTTTTTCAAATAATAGACCAAAATAAAAAAAAAAATTCTAAATCAGCTTTTCAAAGACCGCTAAGAGTTGCAAATATTTAAATGTCACCATAGCATCGGTCATACTGACATCATCCCAATGAAATCCTTTTCACATGATATGTTCACTAATGTATACATGGAAATTTTATAATTACTATGACATTAAGACATCTTTCGTAAACAAGGAAGATTATGCTAAAATCACAAAAGCGTACAAGTAAATAAGAGCATTAGCATATCATAGCACTTTCATCTGCAATCAAAATTCATGCAAGCTCTCAAAAAAATTACAACTTTACCATAGTTATTTGTGTCATCTAACTGCTCACCAAATTGTTGGTGATTATTATTTTTGAAAAAACGTAAACATGCGGATTATCGTGTATCAGCAGTTCACCATCTAACTCAGAAATACGATCACAAAAATAAGCACAATTAGAATCAATTTCAAGCAAAAAATACACAAAAAATTTCAAAAAATAGATATTATTCATAGTAATAATTAAACCTGAGCTCTGATGAAACCAGAGAGAGCAAAAGTGGAGAACTGCCCGTTGTAGATCCCGTTCTCGTCCACATGCCCGATGTTGATCTGAACGGCAGCGTGGTCCTTCGCCGTGATCAGCCGATTCGTCGCCGAACTGAGATTTTTATTTTACATCAAGATTAGCAATCAATATAAAAACTCAAAGAACAAAAAATATGCTACAAAAACAAAAATGCAATCGATAGCTACCATTTTCTGGGGATATAGAGATCGACAACTTGGCCCTCTTCGTTCTGCATCTTGTTCAAGGATTAGATCGCAGTTCGCTGCAGATCAAACGCATATCAGAGACATCAAAAGTTCGCAACCTTACATATCTCAAATTTTTTTATAAAATAAGTATATAGATTAGAAAAGTGGAGTGCCATGTATAATAAAATCCCAGATTCTTAAGTTCTTAAAAATCGAAATATTAATTAAATTTGAGAAATACCTCTGAAAGATCGAAGAAACGATAACGAAAAACCGGCGGACGATGGAGGCGGCTCCAAACGAAACCCTCAAACCATATATATACCGATCAGATAAAAACCCTCGGGTTTACGGGCCGACTCGGTCAAATGGGCTTCAGGCCGAGTTGCAAGTGGGCCGTGTACTGGGCTCTACTTCTTAATGTTTTAAAAAGATTTTTAAAAAATAATTCGTCTCTACTTCTTTTAACAAAATATATACCAATTCGGGCTTTTTTTATTTTATATTTGATAATTGATAATTTCTCATAGATGTATGAACATGAATAACAAATTATAAAATAGAAAGTCACGAAACTATTGCGGGTTAGATGCTTGATCTTAATCATGAGTTTTGAATGTATTCGGAATGACTTTTTCATGCGTTTCAACTCCGATAAATGCAAAGAAGAAGAGGAGCAAATAATTTGATCGAAGTTGCATGGCTGAATTGTTATATCCATATTATCACTTTGTCCTTGAAGGCAAAGAATTAGTTGATCAGCCGACTTTTACTTGGTTGGTATTGATCATTCATATATGAACATTGGGTGTAGTTAAGAGTATTGGGATATTGGAGGTAAACTGATACAAACTGAAGTTTGAAAAGCGAAAAAGTGATGGGTAAAGTTCTTCCGGGGAGAACCTGTCATCCTCAATGTTAAGAGCCTGCAAGTAAATTATCATTCTTGTAAGATTTTTGAGCTGGAAATGGAGAGACGTCGAAATTGCTGAATTCCATGGGGCGAAAGTTAGAGTTTCTAAAAGCTATTGTCAACAGATGAAATTTCTTGTTTTGGTTACATAAATCAAAATTAGACCCGTGTAAGGTTTGCGAAAACCAACAAGGTATGGATCGGGAAATTTAATTGGACTAGTAAACAAGGCACGTGAGAATTATAATTTGCTAAACGATACGTACATACACAACCATACTTCTCGCTCCTTCCCGATTTTGCATGTATACCGCTTGATTTTCATGGGTTTGTTATGGCGATGTTTACTGTGTGCACAGAATATTTCTAGTAATTTAATGAAAGCTATGGTCAACTGATTTATCTCTGTGGTTAGTCACATAAAACAAAACTAGAACCATGTTTAAGATTAGCATTAACCAATGATGTAATCAGTAAATATAATTGGACTTGTAAACAAGGCACATCGGAGTTATTTTACCTTAATATATTTTTTATGAGCAACTTTCTATTACTTATTCATTTTTATTTAAACATATATCAATGCATTTTGTGCTGATAAACTCAGGTTTCATAAAGATGTACATGAAACGGGAGCAGTGGCAAAAAAAATTCTGATAATGAAAATCGAGACCTATAAAGTGATCAATCTCTCGTATATCGTATATATGTAAAGTTTATTCTTTCACTTTTCGTGACGAGCCATCATCAATGTAATACTTTAATGACCTGATTCATACTTCAGTATTGACACGAGCTCATCGTGTCGTAGATCGATAGCGGTGCTAACTATACGTACGGATCCCCGTTTCGGAATCGTCATTATCTAGTTAATGTGAGACTAGAATCTCATCTGATACAACCCTTGAATGGGCCAGAGGTCGTCATGACAACCACAACTAATTATTCGGCCCACCATGGCCCTGAGCTCGATCTAAGGAACCTCATGCGCGGGACACGGCTCCACTTCGAGACTCATGGTGTCAAAAAGGCCCAACGGCCTGGCCCGGCCGCTGTTTTAGCCCGCGGCCACCTGTGGATAAAAAAGCCCCCCTATGGCTTAAAAAAGCCCATTGTGGCTAAAAAAAGCCGAGTCGGGCTGGTCGGGTGGTTCTCCCCGCCCGGCGGGCCGGTCCGGCCATGCCGGGCTCGGGCCGGCCTGGGCGGGCCGTTTTGACACCATGACTCGAGACGAAGGCCTGATGAGTCGCCTTCTCTCCGTGATTGAGGAGACCGTTCTTTGAACCAACCCAACAATGATTGTCATTCAAACAGTCATCAATACGGACAACGTAGCTGGGATGCCATAAATGCACTGAATGAGTGAGGTTAATGGGACGAGGGCTTTGACAAAGCACACACCTATAAAAGACCCATCAATGGGAATCAGAAAGGGACAATACCCATCAATGGGAATCAGAAAGGGACAAATCTTATATATCTGACACTCATGTGCACGTACTCCATAGCGTTGGGCAAAACCCAAAGGGGAACGACTAACAACAGAAGCAAACCCTATAGGCGGATAGCTACCTAATAATCGCTACGTGCATCTTTCAAATATATACCACAATAGCACAATATCTAAACAAAATAAGTATTACGAAAAGTAACAAAAGCAGAAAAGCAACAAGTCGAGCACACAGATTTTACCCAGGTTCGGCCTGCTAACGGTGCCTACGTCCAGCGTATCGATGAGATTTCCACTAGTATGATCAGAGAGAATTACACCGACTACTTCAATTTTCCTCAACAAAAGAGAGCACCAATAACTCCAAGCTTGAAATTCAAACTCTTCTCCTAACCCTAATGGAGATATCAAATCTCATTAAAAGGAAAGAAAACAAAAGCTCTCACCAAAATCCCGCAATCCGAAAAGAGAGATGTCAAGAAGAAGTTACAATGAATTTTACAAAAAAATCTCAAGAAATCACTCACCAAAACTATCCCAAAGCTCCAAGACGCGCGAGGAAGATGAAACTTGATGACGACACGTGCTCTCTTTAAAATAAACCCTAATAAGGGTTCAAATAGCCCCATGGGTCGTGTGGAATCTCAGTCGTCTGATTAGATTAGGTTTTAGATTAAAACCCTAACCTAAATCACGCATTTGGGCGGACTACATGCGACACGACCGTGCTAGAAAGCACACGGCCGTGTTGGGCCTGCAGAAAAATACTGATGACTTTTTTTGGTGACAAGACCGTGCATCATAGCTGTTATGGTCAAAATTGACCGAGACAGTTGTCAAGCTGACATAGACTCAAAGTGCTGATTTGGAGCCTCGTCAGCAGCTGGAGTAGAACCCTTGGTTGGAGAAACCAGGGTCAATCGATGGTAGTTAGAGGTGATGCGACCTTCGGACGGCTGTTGCGTCGATAGTTTGAGATTGGAGAGCTCGACGTCGACCTTCGATGTTGGACATCGATCATCAATCTGCACTATAGGGACTCGTTAGGGGGGTCGAATATGGGTTTCGACCCAAATCCCCTTCAATGCTTAAGTTAGTGTGGAACTTAAGGAAGAGATGGAGCTTGATGTAGCTGAGATCGACCCACGGAGGTTCGTCTCTAGACTGACGACGCAAGCTCGATTGTAAGAATGGTAAAAGTGAGAAGATAGAGTTCTATGTCTTAGACCTCTTACCTTGAAGATGGGACCCTTTCCTCTATATATAGACGTTCAGGGTCCCTTTGGAGACATTGGAGAAATAACGACCATCCATAATGGGGCCACGATCTTCCCCTATTAATAGGAATAAATGTTGCACACGTCCCCGAAATTCTCGAGTCCGCCTTTAATCCCACGTTCGTGTGAAGCAAACCCAACGGTCGACTAGCTATTTGGGCTTTAACTGAGTCGACATCGGACTTCTTCGGTGGGCCTGGTGGGCCTTTGTCATCTGTCGACCGAGTTTCCTCAAATGCTGGCCCAATGACTCAACAATGGCCCCCGTCGCACGACCTTGTAGGATCCACCTGCTGAGGTCAAGTGACGGTACATTGCATTTAATGGGGTGCAACAGTCGAGAAAATAGCACTTGAGTTCTAGGCGCCAAAACACCCGCCTCGTCGATTCAGATGATATGTCGGTTCGAAATCCAAGACATTCTGGGCTCTTATATCCCGTACACGTGTTCCATCATGTGGTTGTTGCCTCGCCCATATATGAAGGTTTCAGCGATTGAGTGTGGGAGTATCGTCTTCATTCTCTCGATTCAGATTTCCCTTCTCTCGAAAGCAATGGCTTTGTCCTCTGCCTCCGGAAGAAATGTGGTCCCTGTCGTTCAGAAGAATCAGGAAGAGGTCGTGGAGCCGGGCCTGCTGGCGAATGTGAGGTCCAAAGTCAAGGCTGGCCAAATCGACACGCTTCAGAGTAACTTTGTTCGTCTTGATTATCAAATGAGACTGCCTGGGAGGGACGAGAGGGCTCATCGTCCCGGCGATCGGAAAGCGGGGGTCTACGTCAAAGCCTTCGAACGAGGCCTTCGATTTCCCCTGCATCCCTTCCTACGGTACTTTCTGTGTACCCTGAACATTTCCTTCTGTCAGCTGATGCCGAACGCTATCGGCATGTTGATGGGTTTCATAGTTCTGTGCGTGACGAAGGGAATCGAGCCATCCATGCGTCTGTTCAACCACTTCTTCTCGATCCCTCCCCTTAAGACACAGGGGTGGTATATGATAATGGCATGTCAAGGGAGGAAGCTGATGTAACATCTTCCCACCTCCAACCCCAAGTGGAAGGACGAGTTTGTGCTTGTGGTCTTCCAGGGAGAGGCAAGCTTCTGCACTGGTTGAGGCACCCCTAATTTGGGGACTGTCGAGGATAAGCCACTGACTATTGAGCAGAAGAAAGCCACCGACATTCTGAAGGGCCTGCCTGAGGGCATGAGGTCGATCGAGTGGCTGTGGTCGGACAACGTGTTGCGTCGAACGGTGTGGCCGAAAGGTTGGTTCGACCATGCTCGCCAACTGTTCGACTGGTTACTCGACCTAACTCGTTTGTTTCTATGGCAGGTATGACCAGCGTGGATTATCAAGTTGATCCCGCATTGAAAGAAGCGGTCGAGGCTTCCATCAGAGAGACGGAGGCAAAAATGTTGTCGCCCCAGACACCGATCGTATCGAGATCGATAGCCCATCCGTCTGGAGATCAGTCCATGATCATTGAAGGGATTGCCTAATTGGCTTGCCCTCAGCAGAAGAAGAAAGGCTCCCCCTCTGAGTTTGAAGTGGTTGCACTAGAGGGGGTGCAAGACGAGGCGAAAGCTCGTACTTAGCGATTTGGAGCCGTCTGGGTCAAACGTAGTCGCGGAGCAGGTCTTCCAGCCAAGGAGTGATGTTTCTCATGAGGAAGTCTCGGAGGGAACCCAGGTTCCACCAGAGCTTCATATGCACCAAGACTCTGGCCTTGGGGAGGTCTGTTCCCTCTGGTAGGGCTGTCCGAAGACATTCCAGACGAGGATAGGCCGATTTTGTTAGAGGGCCGGTCTCCCCAGGCCCTGTTCGAATGCTCTGAGGACGACCTAGTCAGGGCGAGGTTTCCGTTGAGGCGTGGAGATTCCGCTCTTCTTGATTGCGGGACCGCCTCTCGCATTGCTGAGAATGCGACCCTTCCACGGGACAGGGCTGTCGTGGAAAGGGTCGATTATGAGCGGCTTGCATTAGTAGCCGTTCATGCCAGCGTCCAGGTAATTATCGTTTGGGTCTCTATCGATGCTGATATCAGCATGTAAGTTGATCATCAAATGTTGTGTACAGGCTCTTGTAGCGACCGCAGCATTACGTTGTCGAGCTCCGGTGGTGGCTGACCATGGTGTCACCCTGGAGGCCATAAGGTCGAGAGTGGAGAAGTCCCAAGCTGAGCTGGAAAGAATCAGCCTTCTCTCTGAGACGAGGTCGTTAGTCATTCGGAAACTCGAGCAAGAGTTAAGCGAGTCTCGTAAGAGGGAGGCCGAACGAATCGCCTCGAGAGAGCGAGTGGAAGATACTTTGCTGTTGGATGAGAGGGTCGGAGCCGATGTCATTGCAGAGAAGGCGATCTAGGATTTCACGGATGCGTTTCCTGATTTTGACGAGCTATACAAGCAAGGTTACGAGCGATGCCGATTGGAGATGAATAACCGATTCCCTGACCTCTCCTCGAAAATCGACGAGATGCCGGTGATATTTCTGGACCTTGGTGAGGATGAGTCGAGCCAAGGTGATAACGAGTCGAGTCGAGTCGAATCGTGGATGAGACAGCCCCCTTAGACGAGGTTACCACCATGGCTGTAACGACCTGTTTTGTCTATACGTATTCTGTACATATTAAAGTAATTAGTATACGATTTTATTTTTTATTATTATTATAGCTCGAGCACGCGATTTAACGATCGTGTTAATATCTTCTTTAACTTTTGATTGACATTGATTGTATGGGCGAAATCGTAATAATAGGTTGACCACATCGATCTCCCCTAATCCAATCTTAACCCGGTCAATCAACTTAGATTTCCTAACCCAAATGTCTTGGCAAATCATCCAAATCTTAACTCTAAATATCTTAATTAAATTGTCTCCCCGAAATCTAATCTTAATTGATATGATCTTATCTTAATGAATCTAGTTTGAATCCAACAAATCCTAACCAATGATCTTATCATATCCACCTTGATCTTCGTATCAACCCTTAACCGAATAAATTATCCCATCTAAATTCTAATATCTTAATTATAGGGGTTATCCAAATTCTATTTTTAATATCTTGACTGTATATATATATATATATATATATATATATATATATATATATATATATATATATATATATATATATATAATTCTCAACCAAGTCCATTATAACCCACATCCTATCTTAGTAATCAAAGCGTATCCAGTAAATTCCTAACTAAATTGATTCTATCAAACCGTATAATAACCTAACTAACTTGATTATCTAACTAATCTTATCATATCCTAAAGATTTGTAATATCCTCTTAATCCTATCAAATCTTTTCATTAACCAATTTCCCCAAAATCTTAATTAAAATCATCCTCCTAAACAATATTATATCTAATACTAACTCTAGCGAACTTTTACATCCTAACTAATCATATGTAAATCCCAACTTAATAACCTATATTATCAGATCATAAAAATCGTAACTATATCCCCGATATCCCTCCCACGTTACAACACACGCCTCCTCATTTCGCTGCAACCAACTCACGTCCCCAACCCATGCGTGCAACCAACCACATACAAACTTCCTCACCCGTCTCTTTCAAAGGGCCAAGTAAACCCATCTCCTAACACCCCTCAAACCCCCTCAGTCATCAGCACGTCTCCCTCTCCCTTCAAAGAGCCGCACAAACCCCAGTCACTTCACCTCCCGCATGCACACTCGCCTTGAACCCATTTTGTTCACCCCGCCGCCTCGACTCCCCCTCGCCTTGAACCCATTCTGTTCACCCCGCCGCCTCGACTCCCCCTCTCCCTTGCCAGCTCCTCCTCTCCGTCGCCTCGAAACCCAGGAGCCCAGGCGAGCCCCTCTTCCACTGTTCCTTCCTCAGCCACGCAAATCCCAAGGCCCCGCTGCGAGATCCTCCCTACCTCCGACCACCTGGCACTCAAGCCCTTGCCCTTGCCAAACGCAGCGCCTCTCGGTGTCTCCCCCTCATCGCCGGCGAGCCCGTACGCCCCGTATCCCCTCCCCTGTTTTACCTCGCAACCGCCCTCTCCCCTGTTTCACTTCGCCTCCGCCCTGCTCCATTCGCCTCACCCCAAGGAAAGCCGCAGTTCCTCCTCCCAGCCACCTTACACCTCCAGCCCCCGTTGAGGCCGTGCCGTCCTTCTATTAGATCTCAAATTGCGGAAGCTGCCGTAGTTCGGTCAACGCTGCTGGAGAAGGAGACACACGCCGTGGTGGGGGTTGATGAAGAAGAAGGAACCAACGGTCGACTCCAGGCTGATGAATTACCACCGTCGGATCCGAAGGAGAGTAAGATCGGATCGTTGATTAAGATTCAAAGTGGCCCGCTCATCTCAACTTCTCTTTTAAATAGGAACCGTCGATCGTCACTCACAGATAGGCCCCGCAAATTAGTTAAATTCTCAATGGCATGAAACGCTGCTGCGAGGTTCTTCTCTTCTTCCTCCTTGCGAACGAGGCTGACATCACCAAAGTTTGTTAGCTGCTGCAACGGCCTCGTTTGGACAGCTAGCGAATTGTTAGGGAAAAGTTGTTAGAGAAATGGGGAGTATAAATCCTGCTGAGTGAGGAGAAGAAACTATCGATTAATGAATGATATTTTCTCCTAATTTTCCCGCTTTAATACTTGTTCTGCATTTTTTCTTTCTTCTAGTTACTAAATTTCTAACTTATTTCGCCATTACTGGCGAAATCTCCTTGGTGAGCTAATTGCGTTCATCAATTTGGTATCAGAGCCCAGCCACGTTCCATGGCGGGGAAGAAGAAGTTAGGTACTGAACCAGTACCAACCAATAAAGGAGATCAAGGGCAGAGTTCACACCAAGAAATACCACATCAAATCGTGACCATCGAAGATTTCCAGGCATGGCAATTACAACAAGATGACAAGTTCTATCAGATCCAAGCTCAGATCCACTCTCTAATGGAGTCTCAAAGGCAAGCAAATGAGCATACATCTGCTCAAATCCAAGCTTTGTTGAACAATAAGAATAGGTTTGAAGAGATATTTAACAACAAAGAGGTTCAGATGCAACTACTGAGAAATGGCCAAGGCAGATTAGATAACCTCATCAACAACCCAGAAGGAAATTCGAGAACTCAAAGCGATGAAAGAAGTATAAATCCTAATCTGAATGGTGACCGAAATTCAGAAAGAGGTGGGCATGGAGAATCTCTACCCCAGGCGCAGCTCAGAATTCTTCCATATATTCAGGGGAGACGAGGATGTTCTCCCATGGTTGAGTCAGGTACAATAGTTATTTGTCTATTACTCAACTCCTTATGTTAATTGGGTGAATACGGGTTCATTTTCCGTGCGGGGAGATACACTTCATTTGTATGACTGGGGAAAAGTTAATGTAGCTAATTTCTATTACTGGGAAAAGTTCAAGGAGGAGATTGTAGTGAGGTTTGTGATGGAAATTGAATTCCACCCCAAGTAATTTTGATAATAAGCAGACCAAATGAAACTTAGTGTACTAACTACACTACAAATAAGTGTGCATGATATGTGACAAATGAAAAGCTTTATTCATACTCAAAGAAGCGCAATCTACGCTCAAAGACAAGGACGAACGTTGCTAAATATCAATGATGAAGCTCAAAGCTCAAATAGAACAAGAAGCTCAAGTGAAGCTCACATCTACTCCATCAATTGATCAAGCTTCCGAAGATGTGTCCTAGTCTATAGTGAGTGTGTTGTGTCTTTCTTTTAGGGTATTGTTAAAGCCAAATCGTATAGACAAATCACACACACACGAATGATTTTAAAACATTTTTGAATATCTTTTAAATCACCTTCAAAAAGGATTTTGAGAGCTTTCGCTAGTCGTTTTGTAATTCCGCAGTGAAACTCCACTACACCCTGAGTTAGCTACTCATTTGACTAGTTGTGTCGCAGGAAAAACTCCTCTGGGAGTCGACTACTAAAGGTATGGAGTCGACTACCAGCTGAGAATCGAGATTTCCTGAAACACACTGGGAGTCGACTACCACTCCTAGGGAGTCGACTACAAGATGTCGAAGTTTGATGTTTTTGACTTGATTTTGAAATATCTTTGAGTGATTTTCTCCCATGATTTTCGGGACAAAAGTCAAAGCAATTTGAATTTCAAATTCTCAGATATCTCCTATAAATAGTGGATCATTTTCATTGAGAAAAACACAACAACTATTGAATTCAAATTCTCTCGTGCAAACGCTCTAAAGTTCTAAAGCTCTCATTCTCTCTTTAACCAATTCTGTTTTATTCTTGATCTTGCAATTTTGTTATTATTTTCTGAAGATCATAATCTCGTTTTATTGGCTAACTGTTTTTCAAATCCATATTACTCTCCTTTTATTTTAAATGATTTTTTTTGAAAAACATTATATCTAGATCACAAAGACTTCATTCGTATCTTTGTGTGATCTAGAATCTTATTCTATCAAGCCACTACACGTAATTTCGTCTATTACTATTTGGCTATAGAATCTAGGTGTAAAACCAATCTCCACCAATTTATTGTGGTGAATTGGATATCAATTTTTTGTGTTGTTGTTGGAACCCTAGACAAGTCTAGGTGTTGCCATTGGAAATCCTGGTCAAGATTAGGTTGTTGGAAATCCTAACGAGTGGAGTTAGGTACTTGTATTTGCCAAGACAGATAGTGAAAATCTCGTACCGGATTGGTCGGGGACTGGACGTACCCAAAAGTTGTGGGGAACAAGGATAAAAATTCTCGTGTCTGCGATTGCTTTTCTGTGTCTTATTATTTATCTATGCGAGCAATTTTTATTTACTTTGTTATTATTATATCTTTATAATTCCTTGTTCATTTACAAAAGATCAAACATTTTAATTCCACTGTGTAAAGATCTATCTGTGTGTAAAGATCTCTTATCTGATTGTAATTATAAATGTTTATCTTTTATAAGATTAACTTGTTGATTAAGAACCAAGCGTAGATCGCTATACTTGGTTTCTTAGGCAACATTAGAAGGACTTGTATTAACGATCGAAAAAGATTTATTATTTGAACAACACTATTCAACCCCCCTTCTAGTGTTGTTTGCCATCCACAAGATCCAACACTTGGTATCAGAGCAAGGTTAAATCGATGACATCAACAAACGTCTGCAACACTCCTCCGATCTTCAACGGCAACCTTTATTCTCAATGGAGAAGGGGAATGGAAATCTTCTTAGAAGCACAAGATCTGAAATATATAAGATCGCCCCGAGAACCATACGAGATTCCAACCATACCGCAGACTCAATGGAATCCTGATCAAGAGGAAGCTTACTTCAACAACATCAAGGTAATGCATTTACTTTACAATAGATTAACTGATCAAATGCTAGACCTCGTAGAAAAGGCGGAAACCGCGTATCAACTCTTAAACTTGCTGGACGAAAGATTCGGAACAAGATCAAATGAGATTCAAACAGTCATGAAGATACTTCATGTCAACGATGAAGAACTATGCATGATGGCACGTCAAAACGACAAAGACGAGGTAAGTGATTCCAGTTCAGATGAAGAAAATGAATTTGACATTGCAAGCGCATATGAAAACCTCAATAGAGAATATGAACGTTTGTCAAAGAAACACAAGATTCTAGTCAAGAAACACAAGACTCTGCATAAAGAACATGATAAATTGGTATGTGATCAAGATGCACTGAAAACTGAACATGCTATTTATGTTTCCAGTTTAAATGATAGAATTGAGATGCTTGAAAATGTTTTGAGCACGAGTAAGCTTAAACACGAAGAATTAGTTCTTAAGCTTGATGAGTTTAAGACGAATCCAAGTGCGAAAGCTACTTATTCACAAAAGCATGTATCCACAACACATAATAAGAATGCTCATGCTTCTACCTCTAGTAACAATTGTAAAAATGAGAATGTTGTGCATACAAATGTTAAAAAGCATGCTCTTGTATATGGAAGAAATGTTAGACACAATACACCCCACATGTCACATAAACCACATGTTATACACAATGCATATCAAAGATCACAGTTTGTACACAAACCTCACAATGTACACAATATTAGAACTAACATGATATGTGTACCTAAACACTTATGCATGCATTATAAAAATGTTTATGTTCATAATTTGACTAGAAGTATGCATGGATTTTATAATGATTCATTTGTTCATATGAAATCAAATTCAAATCGAATTTGGGTTCCAAATAGGTAACTTTCTCATTTTGTACATGCATTAGGGTATCCACATGCTTCATGTATATTCTTTTGATACCCAACAGTTAAGATCGTACATAATAAATAAAATTCTCTTTTCTCTAACAAATCGGACACAATTATAAGTGGGCACCAAACGTGTCAAGATTATTTTCTTTCAGGACATATGGATAATGGACAGCGGATGCTCCGCATACATGACATGGAACGCAAGACTACTTAGCGGTCTAAAAATGTATGATGGCGGAACCGTGACATTTGGCGACAACAAAAAAGGTAAAATTGTCGGGATAGGCAACATCGGCAGTCCCTCAAAATTACTCATCAAAGACGTAAGCTTAGTAAATGGGCTAAAGCATAACTTATTGAGCATAAGCCAACTATGCGACAAAGGTATGAAAGTCCTCTTTACACTTGACTCTTGTCTAGTTTACGACAAGGATATGAAAAATATTCGTGTTAAAGGTAAGCGAGTAGAAAATATATATGTACTTAGATTAAATGAATATGAATCAATGTATGCTTAATTGTTTCAACGAATTTCCCTTTGCTTTGGCATAGACGCTTTGGTCATGTGAACATCAAAAACATGGATAAGATTTCTAGGAAAGAGTTGGTGCAAGGACTTCCCAAAATAAATTTTAAATTGGATCAAATATGTGATTCATGTCAATTTGGCAAAATGCATAAGAGTTCATTTAAGAATATTGGAGCTCTTAGTTCTAATGGGCCACTTGAACTACTTCATATGGACTTGTTTGGCCCAACTAGAACTCCATCCTTATGTAACTCTAGATACGTATTTGTCATAGTCGATGATTTTACTCGATATACGTGGGTATTATTCTTAACTCATAAGAATGATGCCTTCCGCGAATTCGAAATATTTTTCAAAAGAATCGAACGTTTATATACTTTGAAAATTATTTCTTTAAGAAGTGATCACGGTGGTGAATTTGAAAATGGACATTTTAAACTGTTTTGTGAAGAACAAGGCATTTATCATACTTTTGCTTTTCCTAGAGCTGCTCCTCAAAATGGGGTAGTTGAAATGAAAAATAGAACACTCCAAGAATGTGCATGAACAATGTTGTGTGAAAGCAACCTTCCAAAAAGTTTTTGGGCGGAAGCTGTAGCAACCGCGTGCTATATTCAAACAAAGTTTTAATAAGAAAACCTTTTGAAAAGACCCCTTATGAATTACTACTCCAACGAATTCCGAAAATATCTTACTTCAGAGTTTTTGGTTGTAAGTGCTATATTCTGAATACTAAAGATAACTTAGATAAATTTGATTCCAACGCAGATGAAGGCATATTTATCGGTTATTCTTTACGTAGTAAAGCATATGGAGTTTACAATAAAAGTTCCGAAACTATTGTTGAAACTTTACATGTAACATTTGATGAATCTCTACCTCATAATACTGCTCATAATGATGATGATAGCATAATCATTACATCTACTCCTAACAATGAATCTGTCACTGCTAATGACATCTCGAGTTCTTTGCCTAAATCATTTCCCGAAGTCACACATCACCCACACACACAAGTCATAGGTAATATTGATGCAAGAATTAGAACTAGATCTCAAATAGAACACTTAACACATGTTGCATTTGTTTCTAACGTTGAGCCGAGAAAGATAGAAGAAGCTTTTGCAGATGAAGCATGGATTGAAGCTATGCAAGAAGAACTTCTGCAATTTGAACACAATCAAGTATGGGAGTTCGTACCTAGACCGGAAGACCGTCCAGTTATCGGCACTAAATGGGTATGCCGGAACAAACTAGACGAAGATGGAAATGTGGTAAGAAATAAAGCAAGGTTAGTAGCACAGGGATACTCTCAAGAAGAAGGTATAGATTTTGACGAAACTTTTGCTCCTGTTGCTAGATTAGAATCGATTAGGATGTTACTTGCATTTGCATCATATAAAAACTTCAAACTATATCAAATGGATATGAAAAGCGCTTTCCTAAATGGATTCATAAAGGAGGAAGTCTACGTTGAATAACCTCCCAGATTTGAACATGATAAGAAAACAGGATATGTTTACAAGTTAAATAAAGCCATGTATGGCCTAAAACAAGCTCCAAGAGCTTGGTATGAAAGATTAAGAAAATTCTTAATTGACTCAAGCTACATTGTTGGAAAAATAGACACAACTTTATTTGTTAAGAAAATTCATGATGATATTATTCTCATTCAAATTTATGTAGACGACATCATTTTCGGATCTACTAATGAAGATCTTTGTCAAGAGTTTGCTAAGTTAATGCAGGAAGAATTTGAAATGAGCCACATGGGGGAGCTCACATATTTTCTCGGATTACAAATCAAGCAAGGAAAAGAAGGAACCTTTATTCATCAAACGAAGTATGCCAACGACTTGATCAAAAGGTTCGGGATGGAAACCGCATCAGGCAAGAACATACCTATGTCAACATCCACTTCTCTAGATAAAGACGAAGCAGGTAAAAAGGTCGATCAGAAAACATATCGAGGTATTGTAGGTTCTTTACTCTATTTAACCGCTAGCCGACCTGACATTATGTTTAGTGTTTTCACATGTGCTAGATTCCAATGTGATCCTAAAGAATCACATCTTAAAACAGTAAAATACATATTTAGATATCTTAAGACCACTTCTAACTTTGGACTATTTTATCCCAAAGGAGGCACATTCAATTTAACTTCGTTTAGTGACACAGACTATGCTGGTTGTAAAGCCACAAGAAAAAGCACAAGTGGAACATGTCATTTTCTTGGACATTCCATTGTTTCGTGGTTTAGCAAAAAGCAAAGTGCAGTCTCACTATCTACCACTGAGGCAGAGTATATAGCTGCCGGACTAGCCCGTGCCCAAATACTTTGGATGAAACAAGTTCTCGTAGATTATGGTGTTAATACATCTACATGTGTAATTTATTGCGATAATAAAAGCGCGATTAATGTCACTAAAAACTCCATTCTTCATCCTAGAACAAAACATATTGATATCAGACACAGATTTATAGATGATCACTGTACCAAAAAGGATGTTGAACTTAAATTTGTCTCCTCTGAATTGCAAGTTGCAGATATTCTAACAAAACCCCTACAAAAGGATACATTCTCTAGACTTCGTAGAGAAGTGAGTATTGTTAGTGAAAAAGAATTGAATAATGATCAATTATAAATATGTCATTGAATTATTTTTGTTGATGACAAGGGGGAGAAAAATATGAAAATGCAAAATGAATATATATATATCATATGAATGCATTGTTTTGTTAACGGCTTCGATGCAGGGGGAGAATCGCATCAAAGCAGGGGTAGTAAGTGTACTTTCATGTACTTTCATGTACTTTCATATTTTAACTTACTTCATTTTTCATTTGGGTGTCATCATCAAAAAGGGGGAGAATGATGGAAATTGAATTCCACCCCAAGTAATTTTGATAATGAGCACACCAAATGAAACTTAGTGTACTAACTACACTACAATTTAGTGTGCAGGATATGCGACAAATGAAAAGCTTTATTCATATTCAAAGAAGCACAATCTACGCTCAAAAACAAGGACGAACGTTGCTAAATATCAATGATGAAGCTCAAAGCTTAAATAGAACAAGAAGCTCAAGTGAAGCTCACATCTACTCCATCAATTGATCAAGCTTCCGAAGATGTGTCATAGTCTATAGTGAGTGTGTTGTGTCTTTCTTTTAGGGTATTGTTAAAGCCAAATCGTATAGACAAATCACACACACGCGAATGATTTTAAAATTTTTTTGAATATATTTTAAATCATCTTCAAAAAGGATTTTGAGAGCTTTCGCTAGTCGTTTTGTAATTCCGTAGTGAAACTCCACTACACCCTGGAGTTAGCTACTCATTTGACTAGTTGTGTCGCAGGAAAAACTCCTCTGAGAGTCGACTACCAAAGGTAGGGAGTCGACTACCAGCTGAGAATCGAGATTTCCTGAAACACACTGGGAGTCGACTACCACTCCTAGGGAGTCGACTACCAGCTGTCGAAGTTTGACGTTTTTGACTTGGTTTTGAAATATATTTGAGTGATTTTCTCCCATGATTTTCGGGACAAAAGTCAAAGCAATTTGAATTTCAAATTCTCAGATATCTCCTATAAATAGTGGATCATTTTCATTGAGAAAAACACAACAACTATTGAATTCAAATTCTCTCGTGCAAACGCTCTAAAGTTCTAAAGCTCTCATTCTCTCTTTAACCAATTCTGTTTTATTCTTGATCTTGCAATTTTGTTATTATTTTCTGAAGATCATAATCTCGTTTTATTGGCTAACTGTTTTTCAAATCCATATTACTCTCTTTTTATTTTAAAGGATTTTTTGAAAAACATTAGATCTAGATCACAAAGACTTCATTCGTATCTTTGTGTGATCTAGAATCTTATTCTATCAAGCCACTACACGTAATTTCGTCTATTACTATTTGGCTATAGAATCTGGGTGTAAAACCAATCTCCACCAATTTATTGTGGTGAATTGGATATCAATTTTTTGTGTTGTTGTTGGAACCCTAGACAAGTCTAGGTGTTGCCATTGGCAATCCTGGTCAAGACTGGGTTGTTGAAAATCCTAACGAGTGGAGTTAGGTACTTGTATTTGCCAAGGCAGATAGTGAAAATCTCGTACCGGATTGGTCGGGGACTGGACGTACCCAAAAGTTGTGGGGAACAAGGATAAAAATCCTTGTGTCTGCGATTGCTTTTCTGTGTCTTATTATTTATCTCTGCGAGCAATTTTTATTTACTTTGTTATTATTATATCTTTATAATTCCTTGTTCATTTGCAAAAGATCATACATTTTAATTCCGCTGTGTAAAGATCTATCTGTGTGTAAAGATCTCTTATCTGATTGTAATTATAAATGTTTATCTTTTATAAGATTAACTTGTTGATTAAGAACCAAGCGTAGATCGCTCTACTTGGTTTCTTAAGCAACATTAGAAGAACTTGTATTAACGATCTAAAAAGATTTATTATTTGAACAACACTATTCAACCCCCCTTCTAGTGTTGTTTGCCATCCACAGGATCCAACAGTTTGGACCCATTGAATTAGACAACCCATATGCAGTATTTTCCAACCTCAAGCAGACTGGCTCTGTTAGGGAATATTCGGGTAAATATGAACAAATTGTAGGACTCCTGCAGAAAATGCCAGAGGAATACATCCTTGATAAATTCATTAATGGATTGAAAGATGACATTAGGTTGGATGTCATGGCTCTAAATCCTGATAGCTTTAGAAGGGCTGTCCAAACTTTTGAGGAGAAGTTGAGCTTAGCCAAGAAAAATAAATCTCCATTCATAGCTAATTCTTACCACAAATATCACCAATTGCAGCCTCCTGGAGCAGCTAAAGTAGTACCTAAGGAGGTCCCTAAGGAGATAGTCCCTTTTGTGCCCAGGGGAAGGTTAATGTCACAAGATGAAATTCAGAATAGGAGGATGAACAATTTGTGCTTTACTTGTAATGAGAAATGGGAGAGGGGACACAAATGCAAGAAACAATTGTATATCCTTGATATTAAAGAGGAGTTAGAAGACACTGGAGTGAATTGTGAAGAGGAGAATATGGGAAAACATCAGGAGGGACAGGAAGTGGAAAATGAGAATTTCCCTTCTGTATCAGTTCATGCCTTAACTGGCATACCAGCTGCACAAACTTTGAGACTCAAGGGAAGTATAAAGGGCAAACAATTAATATTTTGGTGGATACTGGCTCCACACACAATTTTATCCATCCAAAACTAGTAAAATCCATGGGACTGGAAGTGGAACAATTAAATGCCTTTGATGTAGCGGTAGCTAGTGGGGATAAGCTACACGGCTCAAGAATTTGTAAAGGGGGTGCAGATACACTGCCAGGGTGTAGTAGTCTCCCTTAACTTGTTGAT
This sequence comes from Scilla litardierei, assembly GCA_030789695.1. Lineage (NCBI taxonomy): Eukaryota > Viridiplantae > Streptophyta > Magnoliopsida > Asparagales > Asparagaceae > Scilla > Scilla litardierei. The sequence continues at coordinate 6,325,283 of CM061137.1, read as the reverse complement.
ACTACCATTGGGAGGGCAACAGGTTGTGTTGGGTACACAGTGGTTAAGGAAGCTTGATGATATCATATTTAACTTCAAAAAAATGCAGATGAGATTCAATTTGGAGGGAAAGGAATGGTTATGGCAGGAAGTAGTAATTCAGGGATCTCGGCTAGTAGATGAGAAGAAAATTGATAAAGTTCTACGTCAGAATGGTGAAGGATATTGGATCCAACTCAGTGTGTTGGAATTTGAAGAATTCACAGGCTGCAGTGAGATATTTACTCTTGAAATGCCAAATCTTCCCCAGGATTTAAGAAAAATAATTGACCAATTCCCTGAAGTCTTTAAAGAACCTGAAGGGTTGCCACCAAGAAGGGCTTGTGATCATATGATTCCAACTATGCCAGATGCAAAACCTGTGTGTATTAGGCCTTATAAGCATGCCTATACCCTCAAGACAAAAATAGAGAGGCATGTTGCAGACATGTTAAAAACTGGGGTAATAAGACCCAGACATAGCCCCTATGCCTCTCCAGTAGTTATGGTGAGAAAAGCAGATGCTAGTCTGAGAATGTGTGTTGACTACTGTTCTCTCAACCAATAAACTATTAAAGACAAATTCCCAATACTGTCACGCCCCGCTTCCCAAAAATGTGGAGGCGAGACGTGAGAAGGTCCGCTCAGACTTGAAGCTGAAAAGCCGCAAGTCCGATAAGCGTCAAATAGAACTACAAATGGCAGGTCCTTGCAATGCAATACGAAAACAACAATAATAATAAGAAGGAGAGACAGATAAAATGTTCAATCTCAGATTATCCATTAATTAAATTACAATATCACAGAAAAGCCACCAGGCTAAAGGAAAAAAAAGTCTAAGGCCCAACATGGCCTACAAAATATAACATACAAAACAAAGGTGCCACGCACCGACAACTAACATGAATCCTAAAACATAAAGGAAACTCAACAAAGTCACAGGTGTCCACAAGACTCCTTCACAGCAAACACAACGTCCTCTGCAACAAGCTCTGGCTCTGAGTCTAACATGTGACACCCAAAAGAGAGAGGGGCACATGTCAGCAAGTCTAAAAAGACTTGTGCAAGGAAACTGAAAGAAAGGTAACTAACATCCTAACAGTTATAGTATGATGCATATCATGGCAAGTATCGTATGGAAGTAACAAGTGAAGTACAAGTAGCAGGTAACAAGTGGTAGTTGTGACATGTAATGTCAAGTAACAAGTACAAGGGATCACTCAACGAGTGCCCTATTGCCCGCAGGCTGTGTTCACGCATCAAGTACAAGGGATCACTCAACGAGTGCCCTATTGCCCGCAGGCTGAGTTCAAGTATCAAGTACAAGGGATCACTCGACGAGTGCCCTATTGCCCGCAGGCTGTGTTGAGCTCGTCTTCTGGAACACGAGCCAGAAAGTGTATTTAGCATAGGATTATGCCCTCGCAAGGTGGGTGCCTAGCCGGATCACGTATCGAGCGTTGGGGTTAGCAACTTACTATGCTCGCTTCTGGTCACGAGCCAGGAAGTGTATTTAACAGGTATGGCATAGGGGTGCACCTAGCCGGAACAAGTAGCACTAGTATGTAGCGATGCTACGCAATCACGATGCGTATTCAAGTATGCAATGACATGAGCAGATATTCACGTACCGTTAATAGAAATTAAACATGACATGCAAAATGCAATGACATGAACAGATATTCGCGTACCGTTAATTGAAATTAAACATGACAGGCAAAATGCAATGACATAAACAGATATTCGCGTACCGTTAATAGAAATTTAACATGACAGGCAAAATGCAATGACATGAACAGATATTCGCGTACCGTTAATAGAAATTTAACATGACAGGCAAAATGCAATGACATGAACAGATATTCGCGTACCGTTAATTGAATTAAACGTGACATGCAAAATGCAATGACATGAACAGATATTCGCGTACCGTTAATAGAATTAAACATGGCAGTTAAAGATGCATGGATGACATGACATGTAGTAAGGCGTACAGTTAATTAATCACACACGGCAGTTTAATTTGCATGAACAACAAGTTAACAGGGTTGGATCTCGCTTCGTTGTCAAGCAAGATCATTTGAGGTGACGGATCTAGTTTCGTTGTCAAACTAGATCAAATAGGCGTCTAGGCAGCTATCATTTCACTGTCTAGTCTCTTTTACGCTACTACAAGCAATTGGCCTAAGGCATGGCCTAAAACCCTAAGTGGCAAGTTTCACTTGCCTGGCACCGAGGAGAACGATCAACGAAGGCACATCACACAAATTTGTTATCTACTGGAATGGATCACTGTCATGGAAAAACAACATTAGAATGGTAACTAATCCGTATTCACAATCGAACCCTACGATTTCTAATGATCCATTTTATTAGGGTTTCACAAATATCAAGTGTGGGTTATGAGATTATTAAAGGAAGAATACTACCCGTGAAGAAGCGGAGGAACGACGACGATAACTACGGCGACGGAAGAACGATCCGGCTCAGATCTGGAAATGGGGAAAATCTGGAGAAATGGGTTTGGATTAGGCTTTTGGGGATTTGATGAGGGTTTGAGGTTGAGGAGAGGTAGGATATGTGAAATGAGGGTTTGGATGATGATGGATGAGCTTGGGATGAAGGATCAATGGTTTGGGGAAGAAGGGGGCTCAATGGGGGAGAAATTAGGGTTTTGGGGTGATGAGGAAGAAGAAGAAAACGTTTGGGGCGTATTTATAGAAAAGTGTGGCGGCTAGGGCAAAACTAGGGTTTCCTAGGCTGATTAGTCGGTCAAAGAAGGATTGGTGACCGACTAGCTTGAGAACTAGTCGGTCGGTTAATCAACGCAGACCGACTAAGAGTAAACAGTAGCTCGCTCAGGAAAACTGGACTATGAGTTAGTCGGTCTGTGAAGGCTTGTCAACCGACTAGTTTGAGAACTAGTCGGTCGGTGAGTGTTCATAAACCGACTAAGAGTAAACAGTAACTCGGCTGGGAAGATGATCAATGAACTAGTCGGTTGAAGAACAATGGCTGACCGACTAGATTACAATCTAGTCGGTCGAAAGATGTTCTCAGACCGACTAAAGATAAACAGTAACTTAGGGGAAATTAATCAAAGGAACTAGTCGGTTAAAGAACAAGTTCTGACCGACTAGTTTCACATCTAGTCGGTCGGTGGTTGTTCTTAGAACGACTAACGATAAACAGTAACTCCTGAATTATAATCAAAGCCCACTAGTCGGTCCATGAAGGATTGCCGACCGACTAGATCTCAATCTAGTCGGTTGGTTCTCCTTCTTGAACCAACTAACGTGCACGAAAAGTGTCGAATCGGAGCGCGAAGCCCCGGGAAGATTTCTACGGCTTCTAGGATCGATTTATACTCTAAGATATGAGCGATGAGAAGCTCGTCATGAGTGACTTACTCCAAGATCAACGATATAAGGAAGAGACTAGAAAATCACAACGAAACGATCGAAAACGAAAGCGACGGAGATGGGAAATCACGCATACGGAGAAAATCCACCAAACACATATATATATTATCGATAACACTAACATAGAAAAACCAGTCGTTACATCCTCCCCAACTTAAAATAAAGTCCGTCCTCGGACTTTCTAACATATCTAGTCGCTTTCGTAACTACCCTCAATCAATATCACATTAATATTCAACCACGTATAGTCATTTCAAGTGCTTATATACACACTAGGTAATCAAATATTAACACCACTATCACGCACATCATACACTTATACTTATTACAATCAGTCAATTTCATACACATATTTCATTCATTCATATAGTCACAACATCCTTATATAACTATTAAATACTTATTACATGCCATGGGGCACCTACTCACAAACGACCAAATAGTTCACGCCACATTTAGATAACTACCTATGAACCAAATAATAAGGATACACTGCTCCCTATATCTCCTAGTGCACATCCAATACCAAACAATCAATATGTGTAATCACACCATACCATTATTAAAACAAGTTCACTATATCTAATATACATTCACCATCATTATAATTTCACAATTTATAGTCATTCAAATGCATGCACACATTTCACCATATTATCACTTCACATATAGTCCTATAGCTATAATCACGACACACCACACATACCATAGTCACCAATTCCTATAACTATCACATACTTACCCGTGCATGGTGCACATCCACGAACGCTAATATAACATTCACATATACCACTATATACTCAGCACATATACACACTTAGCTTTAGCTAGCACACATATATTCACGCAACCAAGTCCTTAGTGAATAACTATACCACGAGACCAACTCATATAACTATATATTGGTATAGCCACCCACAATCGTGTGCGTAACACAACCAGGCACAAACAATCCAAACATTATACATACATCATCCATCACTATACACCAACCACATACAATACACCAATGTACATAGAGTATACCCACTCAAGCTTGAGTGAGACTCAAATCATAGCAGAGTATTCTATATACAAAACACAACATCCATACATATATCAATACCAACACACATACAACTTCATAAGCACCATGAAATTAAATACAATATGACGACATATCAAATTACACTAATGGGGCCCACCAAACTATATTAAGGTTGACACGGCGACGACAAGCTCTATTGGCTAGACAAAAGGAAAGAAACCGAAATCAAAAGCGTGGCGAATGGAAAGATCGAAAAGCACGAGTTCATCTAGGACGAAGGTAAGGAGCCAGATTGGTTAGATGAACCAGGGTAAAACTGTCACGCCCCGCTTCCCAAAAATGTGGAGGCGAGACGTGAGAAGGTCCGCACAAACTTGAAGCTATGAAGCTCCAAGTCTGATAAGCGTAAAAAAACACTTATTATGGCAGGTCCTTGCAAAGAGAAACGGAACAACGATGATAATGAGGAAATGAGACGACATTTTATTGAATCTCCAAATGTCCATAAACAAATTACAATATCACAGAAAAGCCACCAGGCTTAAAGGAAAAAGAGTCCAAGGCCCAACATGGCCAACAAGGTATAACATACATACAAAGGTGCCACGCACCAACAACTAACAGCAAACCTAAACAAGGAAGTGAACACGAGCGGTCTTCAAGACAGGCCCCTGGTGCCCACGCACCACCACAGCAAACATCAGCATCAGCAACACCATATCCCCTGCAACAAAGCTCTGGCTCTGGGTCTAACATGTGACACCCAAAAGAGAGAGGGGCACATGTCAGCAAGTCTGGAAAGACTTGTGCAAGGAAACTGAAAGAAAGGTAAACTAACAACCTAGCAGTTATAGTATGATGCATGGCAGGGCAAGTATAGTATGGAAGTGACAAGTAAAGTACAAGTAGCAAGTAACAAGTATGTCATGGATAACAAGTTTTACAAGTAAAACACGGACAAGTACAAGTGGCAAGTGTGACAAGTATTGTCAAGTAACAAGTACAAGTACAAGGGATCACTCAACGAGTGCCCTATGCCCTCAGGCTGTGTTCAAGTGTCAAGTACAAGGGATCACTCAACGAGTGCCCTATTCCCTCAGGCTGTGTTGAAGTGTCAAGTACAAGGGATCACTCAACGAGTGCCCTATGCCCTCAGGCTGTGTTGAGCTCGTCTTCTGGAACACGAGCCAGAAAGTGCAAATGGCATAGGATTGTGCCCACGCAAGGTGGGTGCCTAGCCGAAACAGTAGTACAAGTATGTAGCAAAGCTACGCAATCACGATGAGTATTCAAGCATGCAATGACATGAGCAGTTAATACGCGTACAGTTAATTGTATTTAAACGTGACAGGCAAAATGCAATGACATGAACAGATATTCGCGTACCGTTTATTGAAATTAGACATGACAGGCAAAATGCAATGGCATGAACAATATTCGCGTACCGCTTATTTAAATTAAACGTGGCAGTTAGAGATGCATGGATGACATGAACAGTTAATTTGCGTACCGTTACAGGAAAGTAAACGTGACATACAAGCATGATGAAAGTGACGGACCAAGCTTCGTTGTCAAGCTAGGTCAATGGCGTCTAAACGGCTATCCTTTCACCGTCTAGTCTCTTTTACGCTAAAGCAAGGTAAATGGCCTAAGACATGGCCCAAATCAAGAGATGCAAGTTTCACTTGCCTAGCACCGGGGATAACGATCACGAAGGTTCGTCTCGCGGATGCTAATCTACGGGGAAATCGCTGATATGGGGAGACAACCATCAAAACAACATTCATTCATTAGGGTTTCATGAAAATACAAATAGGTTATGAAAACACCAAGAGATCGATTTCTTACCGTGAGGAGGCGGAAGAAACACTCCGGAGAACCTATGGATTAGATCTGGAAACGAATGGGGAAGTTTGGAGAACTAGGGTTTTGGGGGATTTTGGGGATTTGATGAGATTTTAGGGAAGATGAGAGGTAGAATGAGTTGATGGAGGGTTTAGATGATGGGGGATGAGCTTGGGATGAAGGAATAAGGGTTGGAGGAAGATGGGGGCTCAATGGGGGAGAAACTAGGGTTTTGGGTCGAGTGGAGGCAGAAGAAAACGTTTGGGAGGGGTATAAATAGGATGGGCTGGCGGCTGCCCAGAAATTAGGGTTTTAACACAGATTAGTCGGTCAAAGAGCAACCACTGACCGACTAGTTTGGGAACTAGTCGGTCGGTTGACCAACGCAGACCGACTAAGTGTAAACAGTAACTTCTGAACGAAAATAGGATTTAGATTTAGTCGGTCGGTCGAACAAATACTGACCGACTAGTTTGACAACTAGTCGGTCGAAAGATGAACTTAGACCGACTAAACAGATACAATAACTTAGGTAAAATTAATCCAAGGAACTAGTCGGTTTGAGTAGAGTTGCCGACCGACTAGATCTCAATCTAGTCGGTTGGTTCCCCTTCTCGAACCAACTAAGATGCACTAAAAGTGCCGATTCGAATCGCAGAGCTTCGGGAATATTCCTATGGCTTCTAAGATCACTCTAACTCTAAGATATGAGCGATTTGAAGCTCGTCACGAATGACTTACTCCGAAATCGACGATCGAAGGAAGAAGCTAGAAAATCACGATGAAACGATCGAAAGTGAAAGCTATGGCGACGAAACCACACATCCAAGGAGAAAATCCACCAAGCATATATTTTAATATAGATAATCCAATTACACGAAAACCAGTCGTTACAAAAACTGTGATTGCTTAGGTGGGAAGAGTAAGAGGTAAGGATACCCTTATGGAATAGAGAAAAATAGTATGTAAAAGTTTTAAGTTAAAATACGAAAAGTTTGAAAACTGTTGTACTTCAAAAGTTGATGTCCCTTTTCGTATGAAAATATTTAGAGGTCGATAAAACAAATTATTTGAAATAAGTTTGAGTCAAATATACATAATAGGAGAAAACGGTTTATTGGCTAACATAAAGTCATTAAAAGGAAGTAAATCATTTACACGAATTTTGAGGTCGTAGTTTAGAAAATATTACACGGTATTAATTTAATAACGTTTGCAAAGTTTGAAATGAAATTAAATTAACTGAAGAATTTAAACTCAGGTTAAATGCTTTCAAAGTCTTTAAGTCAGGGGAAAATTTAAAATAATCAATATTGAAACTACTTTTAGAGGAATCAGGAATGGCCAAAAAGAACTGTTTTATACAAAGCTCTTAACATATGAGCTAACGAGCCTAGCATGGATATGAAAATATTTGAAATTCTATTTAGTTAGAATTTATTCTAAAGTATGTTTGGAGAACGGAAAGATAATAATTCCTTTAGTAACGAAATTATCAAAATTTGTAAATAAGCCTTAAAACCAGATTACGGAGGGTCTAGATCATGAAAAGTTATGAAGACGTGATTTTCCAAAAATTGTAATAGAGAAAATGTTGAACATATCCTTGGTTTGTTGAAAGCTAAAATCATGTGTGACTTGGAAGGTATATTAAGGGAGCGTGACGAAACATTTGAACGGCATAAATAAGAAAGGAAAAACTTTATAAATCGAATTTGGGAAAAATTAGAAACACGCTCAGAATTAAATTGATATATGGAAAGGGACGAGATATTTAAATGGGTATGAAAGTAAAGACTGGAAAAACATTATAAAATAGTAATCAAATCTCGTCAAAACTTTCGAAATTCAAAAATAAATTTAAGTCAACGAAAGAACATGAGGTATAAGTATACACATTTTAAAGTTCCGAACAAATTTAAACTTGGGAAAAGGAAGTCGGAAAGATACTTTCGGAAAATTCAAGATTTGCAACGGAGAGGTTCGTAAACATTATACGGCAGTAGCTTAATATAATGTTCCGGCAAAATTTCGAAATTCAAAGAATAAAATCCGATCAACCATAGTGTGAAAATTTAGGCCCATGCTAAATGCTTCCAAGTTTTAAAACTGAAGAGAAGATTCCAATTAAATAACATTTAAAATACTTTTTAGAGGGACCCGGATTTGCCAAACAACTGATTTATACAAGATCTTAAAGTACAAGTACAATGAACCTAGTACTGATATATGAAAACAATTGAAGTTCTATTTATCTTGGAAGAGATTTTAAAGTATGTATGATATGTGATTAAAATTGATCTCATAGTTTAGAAAAATGGTATATCGAATTTTCAAAATAGTATTAGAGTCCTTAAACTGAAATGCGAAAAAATATAGATTAGAAAATGGTTACAAGATAGTAATTTAAAATTACGACCAGATAGACTTTGAAATCTAAGAATTGCTTTAACTTAACCGAAGGTAAGGGAAATATACGCGAAGGGGATTTAAAACAAAATTTAAATTGAGTAAAAACTTTAAATAAGGAAAGCAGTTGAAAATAACTTGGAAGATTCAAGATTTGCAACGGAAAACATTTGAAAGATCAAGGATAATTGTAATGAGGTGGTCACGTGAATTGAGGACAAGGGAAGTGGTTTATGTGAATTGAATGCGCCTAAATCACGATGCAAGGAAACCATGATGAAGATCTACGGTCAGTAACACCAAAGTGTAGTGACCAGGAAAGATTGAATCAGGGGGGGTTCTAATCATCGGGTTAACTAAAGGCCAAGGGAACCTTAACACTAAAGCTTCTAATTGGTTAGAATATATAGATCTCAGGAAGGTTCTAAGAGAATCAAGATCATGTTCTGTTGGGCCCGAAATCGATGAACCCAAGCGAACGGCTAAAGAAATCCTAGGAATCTATCATGGCCAGAGCTAGGCGGGAACCACTAAGGCAACTCTTAAGACAATCAAACAAATCACTAACATGGAGTATAACTAACAATCAAGGATCCCAAACTAGCAAGCACAAACTTCTAGCTAAGTCTCACTATGGTCCTGATCTAATGGATTTCCTACCAAGCTGGGACAGATGCTCTAACACGCCTACCAGCCACCTAAGACATAGGAACGCTAAAAACCTAGACTCCGGGCTTATAACTTGGATGTTCTAATTTATTTAATGGACATTCTATAATTATTATCGTTGTTCCGATAGTTCGCATTTGCAAATGGACCTGTATGGGCCACCAATAAAACCTGTCACGCCCCGCTTCCCAAAAATGTGGAGGCGAGACGTGAGAAGGTCCGCTCAGACTTGAAGCTGAAAAGCCGCAAGTCCGATAAGCGTCAAATAGAACTACAAAGGGCAGGTCCTTGCAATGCAATACGAAAACAACAATAATAATAAGAAGGAGAGACAGATAAAATGTTCAATCTCAGATTATCCATTAATTAGATTACAATATCACAGAAAAGCCACCAGGCTAAAGGAAAAAAAAGTCTAAGGCCCAACATGGCCTACAAAATATAACATACAAAACAAAGGTGTCACGCACCGACAACTAACAGGAATCCTAAAACATAAAGGAAACTCAACAAAGTCACCAGTGTCCACAAGACTCCTTCACAGCAAACATAACGTCCTCTGCAACAAGCTCTGGCTCTGAGTCTAACATGTGACACCCAAAAGAGAGAGGGGCACATGTCAGCAAGTCTAAAAAGACTTGTGCAAGGAAACTGAAAGAAAGGTAACTAACATCCTAACAGTTATAGTATGATGCATATCATGGCAAGTATCGTATGGAAGTAACAAGTGAAGTACAAGTAGCAGGTAACAAGTGGTAGTTGTGACATGTAATGTCAAGTAACAAGTACAAGGGATCACTCAACGAGTGCCCTATTGCCCGCAGGCTGTGTTCACGCATCAAGTACAAGGGATCACTCAACGAGTGCCCTATTGCCCGCAGGCTGTGTTCACGCATCAAGTACAAGGGATCACTCGACGAGTGCCCTATTGCCCGTAGGCTGTGTTGAGCTCGTCTTCTGGAACACGAGCCAGAAAGTGTATTTAGCATAGGATTGTGCCCACGCAAGGTGGGTGCCTAGCCAGATCACGTATCGAGCGTTGGGGTTAGCAACTTACTATGCTCGCTTTTGGTCACGAGCCAGGAAGTGTATTTAACAGGTATGGCATAGGGGTGCACCTAGCCGGAACAAGTAGCACTAGTATGTAGCGATGCTACGCAATCACGATGCATATTCAAGTATGCAATGACATGAGCAGATATTCGCGTACCGTTAATAGAAATTAAACATGACAGACAAAATGCAATGACATGAACAGATATTCGCGTACCGTTAATAGAAATTAAACATGACAGGCAAAATGCAATGACATGAACAGATATTCGCGTACCGTTAATAGAAATTTAACATGACAGGCAAAATGCAATGACATGAACAGATATTCACGTACCGTTAATTGAATTAAACGTGACAGACAAAATGCAATGACATGAACAGATATTCACGTACCGTTAATAGAATTAAACATGGCAGTTAAAGATGCATGGATGACATGGCATGTAGTAAGGCGTACAGTTAATTAATCACACACGGCAGTTTAATTTGCATGAACAACAAGTTAACAGGGTTGGATCTTGCTTCGTTGTCAAGCTAGATCATTTGAGGTGACGGATCTAGTTTCGTTGTCAAACTAGATCAAATAGGCGTCTAGGCAGCTATCATTTCACTGTCTAGTCTCTTTTACGCTACTACAAGCAATTGGCCTAAGGCATGGCCTAAAACCCTAAGTGGCAAGTTTCACTTGCCTGGCACCGAGGAGAACGATCAACGAAGGCACATCACACAAATTTGTTATCTACTGGAATGGATCACTGTCATGGAAAAACAACATTAGAATGGTAACTAATCCGTATTCACAATCGAACCCTACGATTTCTAATGATCCATTTTATTAGGGTTTCACAAATATCAAGTGTGGGTTATGAGATTATTAAAGGAAGAATACTACCCGTGAAGAAGCGGAGGAACGACGACGAGAACTACGGCGACGGAAGAACGATCCGGCTCAGATCTGGAAATGGGGAAAATCTGGAGAAATGGGTTTGGATTAGGCTTTTGGGGATTTGATGAGGGTTTGAGGTTGAGGAGAGGTAGGATATGTGAAATGAGGGTTTGGATGATGATGGATAAGCTTGGGATGAAGGATCAATGGTTTGGGGAAGAAGGGGGCTCAATGGGGGAGAAATTAGGGTTTGGGGTGATGAGGAAGAAGAAGAAAACGTTTGGGGCGTATTTATAGAAAAGTGTGGCGGCTAGGGCAAAACTAGGGTTTCCTGGGCTGATTAGTCGGTCAAAGAAGGATTGGTGACCGACTAGCTTGGGAACTAGTCGGTCGGTTAATCAACGCAGACTGACTAAGAGTAAACAGTATCTCGCTCAGGAAAACTGGACTATGAGTTAGTCGGTCTGTGAAGGCTTGTCAACCGACTAGTTTGAGAACTAGTCGGTCGGTGAGTGTTCATAGACCGACTAAGAGTAAACAGTAACTCGGCTGGGAAGATGATCAATGAACTAGTCGGTTGAAGAACAATGGCTGACCGACTAGATTACAATCTAGTCGGTCGAAAGATGTTCTCAGACTGACTAAAGATACACAATAACTTAGGGGAAATTAATCAAAGGAACTAGTCGGTTAAAGAACAAGTTCTGACCGACTAGTTTCACATCTAGTCGGTCGGTGGTTGTTCTTAGACCGACTAACGATAAACAGTAACTCCTGAATTATAATCAAAGCCCACTAGTCGGTCCATGAAGGATTGCCGACCGACTAGATCTCAATCTAGTCGGTTGGTTCTCCTTCTTCAACCAACTAACGTGCACGAAAAGTGTCGAATCGGAGCGCGAAGCCCCGGGAAGATTTCTACGGCTTCTAGGATCGATTTATACTCTAAGATATGAGCGATAAGAAGCTCGTCATGAGTGACTTACTCCAAGATCAACGATATAAGGAAGAGACTAGAAAATCACAACGAAACGATCGAAAACAAAAGCGACGAAGATGGGAAATCACGCATACGGAGAAAATCCACCAAACATATATATATATATATATTATCGATAACACTAACATAGAAAAACCAGTCGTTACAAATACCCATCATAGAAGAGTTACTGGATGAATTATATGGAGCCCAATTTTTCTCCAAGCTAGATTTGAGGTCAGGGTATCACCAAATCCGTATGAGTGATAATGACCTCTATAAAACAGCATTTAGAACCCAAGATGGACATTACGAATTCCTAGTAATGCCCTTTGGATTAACTAATGCACCATCAACATTTCAGTCACTTATGAACTCAGTTTTCAGGAATTTTTTGAGGAAGTTTGTACTTGTTTTTTTTGATGACATACTCGTATATAGTAGAAGTTGGCAGTCTCATCTTGAACATGTGCAGAAGGTATTACAAATCTTGAAGTCCCAACAGTTATTTGTCAAACTTTCTAAGTGTTCTTTTGGGCAACAATCGGTTGGGTATCTAGGGCACATTATATCAAGTCAAGGAGTATCAGTAGAACCCAAGAAAGTTGAAGCTATAAAAAATTGGCCTATACCCAGGAGTCCCAATGCTGTGAGGGGGTTTTTAGGGTTAGATGGGTATTATAGGAAATTCATAAAGGGGTTTGGAGGCATGGCAGATGCCCTAACTGACTTACTGAAGAAAGATGGGTTCAGCTAGGGGTGGCAATTCGGGCCGGCCCGGTCTTATCGGGCCGTGCCGGCCCGGCCCGGATTTCTTAAAGGACCGGGCCGGCCCGGTCCGATAAGACTTTGGGCCACTTCGATGCGGCCCGGGCACGGTCCGATAAAAATTCGGGCCGCCCGGCCCGGTCCGATAGGGTTGAAACAGTTATTTTATCCTACATTATTTTACAATTTTTTTAATTGATGAAGTCATATTTGCAGAGATGCACGTTCGAATTTGGGAGGGCCGGCCATGCAATGCTAAAGCAAAGCAATCCACCCGTTGCCTTTATTTATATTTATTTATCATTGCCTAATTTTTTAAAAAATTTATTTGCCTTGTTGTATAGGCTTTGGAAAAGGATGTCGATGATATGTTTACTGCACTTTCCATAGAAAGAGAGTGCATGCAAGTGTTTACTGCACTGAGCCCCGCTTAATGTGATCATATGTACAATTCCAGCAAAAGGAAAAGTCTTGGTAGGGACTGGGAACGCTGTTGGTTATCTTTAATTTGCTAAGTAATATATTTTTAAAAAACAGCTTTGTTACCAAGAATTGTCAGTCAAACAGACGCAACTTCACAACTGAAGTTACTGAACAAACCAATTACCAAGACTTAACCCTTAAGCAATCATTCATTGCATTATTAATTTAATATTTAATTAATTGTAAGTGGACGCTGGGGAGTGGCGCGAGTGGGCACTGCACAGTGCATAGTCTGCATTGCAATGGGCGGGCGGTCAAATAAAAAATGCGGGGGACCTCGTCAATTGTCAAACAAATTACAGAAACTGTCAAGTGTCAAGTGTTTTTGTTTCGGGCCGGGCCGTCCAATGGGCTGAATAACTCGGCCCGGGTCCGGCACGAAAATGAGTCGTGCCGGGCCGGCCCAGTCCGATAAGGTTTTCGGGCCAAAATTATCGGCCCAGGCACGGTCTTATCGGGCCGGGCCCGTGCCGGGCTATCGGGCCAGGCTGAAAATTGCCACCCCTAGGTTCAGCTGGAATGAAGCAGCACAAAAATCATTTGATGCACTAAAGGATGCCCTCACTACAGCTCCAATGTTGGTATTGCTGAATTTTGATGAGGAATTCATTCTTGAATGTGATGCCTCAGGTAGGGGATTTGGGGCTGTTCTTATGCAAAAGGGGCAACCCATTGCTTATTTAAGCACAAAATTGACATGGAGAAATCTGCTATTATCAACTTACGAGAAGGAGCTCTTGGCTATCATTTTGGTAGTAACCAAGTGGGGGAAGTATCTCCTAGGGAGAAGGTTTATTATCAGGACAGATCACCAAAGCTTAAGATACCTCCTCAACCAAAAATTACATCAAGGAATGCAGAGTAACTGGCTGATGAAATTACAATCCTTTAACTATCGTGTGGAATACAAACCGAGCAAACTAATAGAGCAGCTGGCAGTTTGTCAAGAGAAGTCGACAATAGTATGGAGACTGAGGAAGATTATTGTTCAGTTTACCATATTTCATCCCCTATGTGTGACTGGGTGCATGATCTTAAGGAGATGATAGAGAGTGATCCCTACTTTCAATTGGTTGAGAAAAAAATGCAGTCAAGGAGTCAGACAGTACAGACGTACACTAAATTGGATGGAGTATATTACTACAAAGGAAGAGTGCTTATTAGTCCAAATTCTAAGGAAATTCAGCAAATCCTGCTCCATAAGTTCCATGAATCTCCTATAGGAGGGCACTCTGATGCTGCTCGCAGCCTTCACAAACTAAAGAAATCATTTTATTGGAAGGGAATGAAAGGAGACATGCGTAAGTATGTAAAGGAGTGTGAAGTATGCAAAAAAACAAATCAGAAAATTTATCATATCTGGGGCTCTTGCAACCATTTCCAGTTCCAAATCAAATATGGGAAAACATATCCATGGATTTTATAGTGGGGTTACCCTTAAGCAATAGATTTAGTGTGATATACATAGCGGTAGACAGATTAACCAAGTACTCCCATTTCTTCCCACTCAAACATCTCTTTACGGCAAAAGGGGTAGCTGAAATTTTTTTGAAGGAGTCTTCAAGCATCATGGAGTACCGACTACTATAGTAAGTGACAGTGATGTTGTCTTTACTAGTAATTTTTGGTTCGAGATCTTTCGACTACAAGGGACTACATTGGCACATAGTTCAGCTTATCACACCCAGAGTGACAGGCAAACTGAGGTGACTAACAGGAGCTTGGAATGCTATCTACGATGTTTTTGTTGTCACAACCCCAAAGAATGGAGCAAATGGTTGGCTTTGGCAGAATTCTGGTTCAATACTACATGGAGGAGCTCAACAAAAATGACACCATTTGAAGCAGTCTATGGGAGGGCTGCACCAAGTTTAATTTCGTATTTATCCCACACAACTCAATTGGCTGCGGTAGATGAAGCCATGTTCTCAAGAGAAGTAACCTTGAAGCCGCTACGGGATAATTTGGAGAAAGCAAGGGAGAGGATGAAGAGGTATGCTGATCAACACAGAACCGAGCGCCATTTCCAAAAGGGAGACTTCGTTTATCTTAAATTGCAGCCCTAAATGCAAATCAGTATTGCTATGAGGAAGTCCCACAAGCTCTCTCCTATGTATTATGGACCTTATCCTATTCTGGAGAAAATTGGGGAGGTAGCCTATAGATTAAAATTACCGGAATCAGCTCAAATCCATCCCGTCTTTCATGTCTCTCAGCTGAAGGAAAAGGTGGGTGTTCGCACTGTTGTACAAGACTCACAACCAAGGTATACCGAAGAAATAATTGACGAGCCATGCTTTATCTTGGATAAATCTCAAGTTCTCATTCAATGGAAACAGAAATCTGTAGAGGAAGTGACGTGGGAATCGTACTGGGATTTGGTACGTCGATTTCCATCATTTGACCTTGAGGTAAGGTCACAAAATGGGGAAGGGACTGTTAGATCTCAAATTGCGGAAGCTGTCGTAGTTCGATCGACGCTGCTGGAGAAGGAGACACACACCATGGTGGGGGTTGATGAAGAAGGAGCCAACGGTCGACGCCAGGCTAAAGAATTACCACCGTCGGATCCGAAGGAGAGCGAGATCAGACCGTTGATTAAGATTCAAAGTGGACCGCTCATTTCAACTTCTCTTTAAATAGGATCCGTTGATCTTCACTCACAGATGGGCCCCGCAAATTAGTTAAATTCTCAACGGCATGAAGCGCTGCTACGAGGTTCTTCTCTTCTTCCTCCTTGCGAGCGAGGCTGACGTCACCAAAGTTTGTTAGCGGCTGCAACGGCCACGTTTGGACAGCTAGCGAATTATTAGGGAAAATTTGTTAGAGAAATGAGGAGTATAAATCCTGCCGAGTGAGTAGAAGAAACTATCGATTGAATGAATAATATTTTCTCCTAATTTTCCTGCTTTAATCCTTGTTCTGCATTTTATCTCTCTTCTAGTTACTAAATTTCTAACCGATTTTGCCATTGCTGGCGAAATCACCTTGGTGGGCTAATTGCGTTCATCACCTTCCCCCTCTCCCGCAAACTCACCCCTTCACCGGCGTTCCAGCCTCCCCGCCACCTTGCCTCACAGCCACAACGCCCTCTGTCTTCCCTCCGGTCACCTCCGACCAACCCACCGCCAAGCACACCTCCTCCGAGCAGTCACTCCGATGTCCTCTCCCAAACCCAGGCCCCTTCGACACCCTTTTTCACCACTACACAGCGCCCCGACCTCTCTCTCCCGACGCCGCAGCCCCACCTGTAACCACCTCCATCTCTCCCTGTCTTCCCTTAAACTCCGACCCCTCATCATCTCTGGCCTCATCTCCGACGACGAAGAGACCCCTCCTCCTTTTCGCTTGACCTCCCCTCAACTCTCAGCCCCACCCTCAAACTCCGGCGCCAACAGCCTCTACAACAGCACCCACGCCAGTGCCTCCCTCTGGCAACGACGCTTCAGCCCTCTCAACATCGCCTTTCGCCCCTCGCAGCGACTCCTCCACGCACAGCCGGCACCGCCCCACTGTCGCTGCAGCACCCCATCCTCGACGCTTTCGCCTGCAAGGACAACTCATGAACGAATACACGTAAGTTTACAAATCTGTGCATTATATTATCATCATGTGGGTTTTTATGTAAACATATTATACGTAGCAGTTAGTTAATTATTAGTAAGTTAGTGTATATTAGGTTAGGTTGTTAATGAGTTATTTTTATTAATTACTTTTATATTTTAAGATGTGACCTTATAATACTATTATAAGTTAGTTTAGTGTTAGTTTAATGTTATACATGCCTAAGTCGTATATGGTAGCAATACTTCACAGTCTTCATTTTAATGTTAGTATTATATATATATATGATCTGGAATAACAATTTGTTTAGATATAACCAAGGTTACATTGATATACCATTTTTGAGATGTTACTTGTTGTAACAAATTCAGAAATTCATCCTTTTGAGATGTCTCAGCATTATGAATGCTTGATAAATCATGTTGAGGAATGTCCTCTTCATCAAACCTGGAGAGAATGTAAGTAGTCTCTTTTTTAAGAAGTATAACTTCGTGTTTTAGGAATTGGATCTCCTTATTGAGATCTGAGAGTGATAACACTGTAGAAGTATTATCCTGCCTTCTTTTCATGACTTCAGACATGCTATATATATACCAATTTCTACCAGGATTCACACAAGTGTACTTTAAACACAAAAATAAAAATACTTACAGCTTGAAGCCGTAACCTTCAATCACAGGCTCCAGTTTACAAGAACTAAAATAAAAAAGGAAAGACAGAAAGAAAGAAAGCTTCAGAAAAGATACAAGTGTTTAACACTAAGAGAGATGGTTAAGAGATCGATGCTGAGGAAGAAGCCTTCGGCATCCTTTTATAGCTGTGAGGGCTCCTTACGAGTGATCCTTATGACAGCTGGTGGATGAGTGCGTAGTCTTCTCATCAATAGTGAAGATGCTTCAATAATTGAGGCTGAAACGACGCAATTTTGTCTGTTGGTGGCGGCGCTTCATAATCCTACAGTACTGTTACAGTGATTTTCTACAGTACTGCTACAGTGTCGTACTATTCAAGAATCTTCACTGTGCTTATTGCGACTCTATTTTGTCTTCTTATGCTGAGTCGCTGCTGCTGATATCTTCTACTGATATCTTCCACTAAGAGTGGCTCCCCGGGGCTCAACTCAAAGTAAGATGGGCGTCGGGTACTCAATGGGCCCCATCGCGCACCGAATCTTCTTTGATCTGATCGGCTTTCAGGAGGGATAAAAGAGATATATCTCCACAAAAGATAAGTATAACTTTTACAAGGTAAAATAATTTACCGAAGGGAGTATAACTCTTATAATTCCTCGATACCTTTACCTTTAGTATCTTTGGAATTCATAACTATATCCCAAATATCTGTATAATCATTGGGATCTTGTGCATCTGGGTAAGATATATCTATACCCGGAGTACTCTTTGTAGTGGTCTGAGTATGAGTACTCTGAACAGACATAGTATCACTATTGTCAAAGACCTTAATAAATTGTCTTTTCATATAATCAAGACATTTATGCTGAATTTCAGCATCAGTAGCCAGAGGGTATTTCCTCCTGATGGACTTAGCCAATTTGGCCATTGGATTCTCGTTACGAATCTCATCAGATAAGGTATTATCAAGGATAATATAATTTCTTTTAATAATCTCCTTGATTTGTTAGCATTTTTCTTGGACAATAATACCTGTCCACCAACGAGAGTGATAACGCTTTCTAAGCATAGGGAGATGAAGATCATCCCAAGCAGCTTCAAGAGACCAATTCCAAATCCATGGAATTTCAGTTTCAATAAAGAAATAGGCTATACATAGCCCATCGTGAAGCACACTTTCATTCATCTTCTGAATGATTGGGTGAGATTCCACCCAAGGATTGTATAAATCCAAAATTGGTTTTGGTAATATTTCTAAGTCAGCACCATACCGACTCCACCAATGATAAAACCAATTAGGAAGACCCTTATAAAGAGCTTCTGGACATAGCTTTATGAACCATGTATGTTTACCTCTCTGATTTTGGTAGATAAACATATTATAAAAAGCCTCTTTATAATCCCAATAATTGAATTTATAAATTTCTTTATCGGGGGTCTTAACCAAGGGGAATTCCATATTAGGATGCATTGCCCATTGAGAAGGAAGTATAACTTCTTTGATAATACATTTACTAAAGTTTGGAGGAACCAAATGGTTGTCATTGCTCCAAAAATGAGTAATGTACATACCCTTTTGGGTAAGTATCATCTTCATCCATGCTCTAGGTTTTAAGGATAGAGTAGGATAGTATGTCGAGTCTAAATATTTAGACCTAAGTCTCTCAACATCTTTCATTAGATGAATATCCTCTTGTTCTATATAAAGAACAGTGTCAAAAATGGTGTTAGTAAACCAGTCTGTCTCTTTTTTGGTAACCTCAGAGTATGACTCTGGTATTTTTTCAGGATCATTAAGATCCTCTATTCCCTTTGAAGAAGATGAAGAGGGAATATTCTTGTTACATTTCTTGGAGATAGTCCTCCAGGAATTAGGATGGTTTGAAGTATAACTTCGTCCCCCACCAGTGCTGGTCCTTCCTCCCCCTCGAGAAGAGGGTCAACTGCGATTCATTGCCACCCTGCACAGAAAAGAAGAGTGAAACAAAATTTTAATCAGGGTTATAAACCCGAAGATGTTTATCTTTAAGAACATTTTTAACTTTGTTTAATAAACGTGTCTGAGGATCAGTTATAAACTGAAACTATATTTCTTTGCCTTTATAAGTAGTGTGAATACCATCTGTGTCGATTTTCTGCATAGGCATAATTTTATGCAGGAAATGTGTTCCTAAAATGATGTGTTGTGAAAGATTCTTCACAAGAACACATGGTATAGGAATACATGTATCATGGACACATATCTGAGCTGAAGACAATTTAAATCTTATATCAAGTTGGTTGCCTCCTGCACCACTCAAAGATTGCGTGGTTGGCTCAAAGAATTGTGAGGGTACAATCCCTTCACGAATGCAGTTTAGATCTGCACCACTATCAACCAGAGCTATAAGATCTGGAATAACAATTTGTTTAGATATGACCAAGGTTACCTTGATATACCATTTCTGAGATGTTACTTGTTGTAACAAATTCAGAAATTCATCCTTTTGAGATGTCTCAGCATTATGAATGCTTGATAAATCATGTTGAGGAATGTCCTCTTCCTCAAACCTGGAGAGAATGTAAGTAGTCTCTTTTTTAAGAAGTATAACTTCGTGGTTTAGGAGTTGGATCTCCTTATTGAGATCTGAGAGTGATAACACTGTAGAAGTATTATCCTGCCTTCTTTTCATGACTTCAGACATACGATAAACGTTATCTATCTTTGGCTTATCCTTTTTGTCATTCTGATTGGTACATAAGCCAAGAAGTTTATACTTCAAATCTGAAGGAAGATCTTCAGATAATATGTTGGAGATTAACTCCTCACTAGAAGTGATGACATTTATAGATAATCCATTCATGTCAACAATGGCTTTCCAATAAGCTGTTCTATCATTCGTCTGACAAGTATTACTTGTACATTGACAATTGTTATCAGAAGATGAATAATCTTCTTCGTCCGATCCTTCAGTATCACTATGGATTATAATCCTAAGAAGAGTCTTTTTAAGACCTTCATCTTCAATCTCATTAATCTTCTTCTTAGTATAACAGGAAGAAGCATAATGGCCAATTTGACCACATTTGTAACATTTAATGTTACTGGCATCCTTCTTAGAGGGTTTGGTCTTTCTTTTAGCAGAATCTCTTTCAGAGTCTCTAGTTTTAAAGAATTTCTTTTTCTTGGAAGAAATATGATTTTTCATACTGGATTTATAATCCTCTTTGACATGTTTTCCCTTATCAGTGGCATAGGGTTGGTCAAAGGCAAACTGATGGCAAAATTCGCCAAGTTCTTTCTTACCTGTAAGTCTATAAGACTTCAGTTGATGCCTTAGCTTCATGTCATTACATAAAGCTAAACCTTCTTTAATACATGCATCGATTAGAGTTCCATAAGTAAATTGGTCATAAGGAATAATTCCTCCATTTTTAACTTTGAGTTGATTACGAACTCTATCAGCAAATAAATTTGGTAGTCCATCAATAAACTTGGACTTCCAGTGAGTACTATTAGCATCACTAAGATTCATAACTCTACTTAAGAATGTATCTTTGTACCATCTAAAGTGGGTTAAAGAGGGACACCTCACGTTTTGAAGCAGAGTTCTAATTCTTTCACCACGGTCTGCAAAAGCACCAGTGAAATGATTGGTTATAGCCAAAATTAATGTATACACAGCATCTCCCTTTTATGTACCATTTTCTTGTTTTACTGCATTTAATATTTCAGAATGGGACTCAGATGTGAGATAGTTATCCCACCATCCCTTAAGAACACCAGTAAAACCACAAGTTATAAACTGAGCAATAATTTGGTCAGAATTATTATTCTGACGACAAACAGTGGAATACATCAGCATATGATGCATGGTGGCAAATACCTGATTGTCAGATAAACCATCAATATTCCATTCATAAATGTTTCGACCATTATAATCAGTCTGCATGTAAGTATCATTCTCTTCGAATAATACATCAACAGGTGTTGGCCGCTTATAATAATATCGTTCCAACTGTTTAGAACGATTAGCAAGCTTATTAATAGAAGTGAATTGATCTTCTATGGCCAAAACTCGTTCTGGTATAACCAGATTATCCTCTGAGGTTTCATCATCCTCGGTGTGATTAGTAGTAACTTGATCTGGTATAACTAGATCATCATCAGAAGTATCTTCAGCATTAATAGCTAAAGAATTCTCAAGAGTTAAGACTTGATTTGGTATAACCATATCCTCATTAGAACTATCCTTATTATCAGTGTTAATAACTGAAGAGGTAAAAACCGTGTGAAGTTCAGCAGTACTAAGCTTTTTAGTTAAAGCCTCAATAACTTCAGCAGTCACCTTATCACTGATATTAAAATCAGAGATGTCAATAGGTGGTTTAATAGCCACCTGCTTGGTTTGAATGGGAGCTTTAACTTCCTCAAACTCAATAAGAGATGGAAGAATATTCTTCATCTTTCGGATAAGTTCATTAACAACATCCTCAACCCTCGTAAGTTGTTGACCAACAACTTGAAGGTGAATATTAGAGTAATTAATCTGTTTGATAAGCTTATTAAGCTCTCTCAAAACTGAATCTTCAGTCTCAATTGGCTTTATGAAAGCCGTTGCTTCTAAAGTGGCTGTAGAAAGCCCAGATAACTTTAGAGGTTCTGTTGGAGGATAAAGAGATTTAATGGAAGCACCTGTCTGAGATTTCCATTGTTTATAGTGTTCTTCAAGAACACTAATTCTATTTACTTCTCTATGAAGATATAACTTCAAGAACCAAGGAACAAAAGATATAATCTCTTGTTGTCTGTCAAGTGTCTCATAATTGACCTGAATTCCTGTTGTTCTCTATCAGAGAAAACTTTGAAGAACCAATTACGAAATTCATTGTTTCGTTTGTTCTGGAACTCCTTATTAAGGATTCCTCTGAGTCTGCTGCCGGGTGTAAAATCCATGAACAACAGATTACATTTGAAAACTCATTTCAGAGTTGGTAGGAGAAAGCTTTTCTTTCTCATTGTAAATAGGATGAGGTATATTATTGTGGGATATATTAATCCCTTGGACCTCGTTGATTCTATGAGAATCAGATCTAGAAACAGATCGTCTAGAAGCACTAGTGACATCAGAAAGTCTGATAGTCCTAGTAGGATTAAACCCAATCTCAACATCACCATCAGTCGTTTGGATAATTTGATCAATATCTTTATTCATAATAGGCTGAGGTTGGATAGCATTGGGTATAACCCAACTATCAGGAAAGTTTACTTCTGTCCATTTGATTTGTCTATTGACAGCAATATGGGACGAAAGTAAATTAGTTTCCACTAAGACAGTTTTGCCTGGCTTAGTATGAACCTTAGCCTTGGGAGCTAAAGTATTCAAAGCTTTAAAATGGATGCGGTATATAATCGCAACCGTTTCCGATCCAGGTAAGAATTCATAACCATGAGTCTTAATATTAAGACTGACGGCTTCAAGTATGTTTGGATCAGTAAGAGATAAACTCAAGTTTGGGTATACGTTAAAGTATACAGGTCCATTACATAGACTGGTCTCCATGATGCCCATAAGGGACTGAGTCCAATTAAGACATCTAGCATCACGCAAACAGGCTAGTAATGAAGCATTTAACCCTTGAAGAGTTAAAGGTCTGAAAGCAACCTGAATTAATCCAATATGGATATATCTGTATCGATCCATATAAGGTTCGATATCTTCAGAACTGAGCAACTGTATTGTTTGCTCACTCTGATCAACAGTGGAGGTTCTTTCTAACGTCTTAATGGCAATTAAAGACTTATAATCAAAGAACCCAATTTTATATATGTCCCAATTAGGAACATCAGGAATTGACCACTTATTAAGTGATTCAATATCAGACGGAAATTCCGTCAACCTAGCATTCTTAATCTTTCTACTTGTATTACGAGTCATAGCAGAGGTAGAAGCAGAAACTAGTTCTGACATGAGATGTTCTTATGGATATTTTATCATGCTTTACAAGTAACATAGGGATACAGAAATACAATTTTCCTTGCTTCGCTACTAGTGATAACTTCTGAGTACATAAAGCCAGTTTTTGAATGTTTGAACATAATCAATAATTCATGAGAGTAAAATCACTGAATTACAACAGCCAGTTTCAATTTGTTTAGACATAAGAAATGTTTCATGAGAGCAAAGTCACCAGACAACGATTCACAGCCCTAACGGCATCTCACCTCAGCGGGACTTACAACGCGACTACGGTGACCACCAACCCCCACATCCACATACTTATGGATAAACAAATAAAACATTCTAAATCTGGAGATTAACATATTGTAATCAGAAACCCAACTCTCACAACCTCATGAGTATCATGTTTATTGATTATAAAGAAACAAACCAAAAACAAACTGAATCATGAGATTCGCAATTCATACTCAAGCATCAGTAGCAAGGAAGCAAGAACATATCATATTAACATATTCCTACTTACTAGTACTCCATGATAATATCCGCAAGAAGCAAACTTAGCCAATCATGGCTCTGATACCAATTTGCTTAACCATCTCTTATAAAGAGCTTCTGGACATAGCTTTATGAACCATGTATGTTTACCTCTCTGATTTTGGTAGATAAACATATTATAAAAAGCCTCTTTATAATCCCAATAATTGAATTTATAAATTTAGAGTGGCTGTATATATATATATATATATATATATATATATATATATATATATATATATATATATATATATATATATATATAAAACATTAGACTATGATTATATATATAAGTTTAGACATATCTTATATAATCAGTAATGCACATATATACTTTGTACTATATAAATAGTGCTATGTAGTCTAGGGTTATGATCATTTTAATTGTTTGAGAATTCTTTAGTTGATATCATATATCCGTTGATACTGTTATAACGTGCCACTCATTACGATCGCTTGGACACCTACGACACCCGAAATTGTCAAATCAGGCAAGTACGCATTTTACAGTTTTTAAATATCGTTACATTTAATCGCTAAATCAAGAAATGCTAGAATTGCTTTATACCATGCTTCACATCTTGCTCGCACACACTTGATTGAATGGATAGTGATGGAATGTATTGATGGAATACCGTGTTGGAATGCCTTGATGGAATATCTTGATGGAATGGAATATCTTGAATTCGTGAACTCGTGTAATTGATTAGCCTGGCTCGTATTCCAGCACAACACTTGGGTGGGGTAGTCCAATGTAGTAGAGATCAGAATGCTAGATTGCACTCTATTGGTGTGAATTCAACCGACACCTGGCCGGGTCAGTGAGTAGAGAGCCACTGATGGCTCCTGTTGGCTTGGGTGCAATTATAGTACTTTCCCCCTCGGACATTGGGCTTGTCACTAGACACACTTGATTGAATGACACACTATTTTACTGCTGTTGTTACAATTGAGAATCGTGAAATCTGCTAGCTCCACTTACCTCGCTCATGTAAAAATGTCATGCTTGTTACTTGCACACTACACATGCCATGCTTGTTACTTTGAACATTACACTTGCCATGACATTGCTTTGCATACTACAAATGTCGTGCTTATTACTTTGTACACTATACTCGCCATGCCACTACTTTGCGCACTACACTTTCCATGCCAATCCTTTGTGCACTACGCTTGACATGCTCATACGTTTCTTACGCTACCATGTTTTAATTATTGAAATCATTTTATGTCACTCACATTGCCATGTTAATGATTTTGAAAACCTTGCAGGGGTCAATTTTTTTAACCTTCTAAATCTTGCCGAGCGACCCTCGCTGACGTATACTTCCTTGTTTTCTTCTGAAATATACGTCTGATGTTAGACAGATTGCAGAGGAGTACGCATAGAGACTGAGAAGGTTGATTAGGAGTGCCTTACCGCTGAGATCCCTCACTGAGGAGCAGCGTGCCTTCACAGCATCGTTGTACATAGTTTTCTTTTAATATTTGTATGTGCTTTATGACCATCTCTCTTTCCATTCTTTCATTTTTGTAATCCTTTTGAGACTTGAGATTGTAATAAAATAAATTATCTTTGTTGTTTGAGTTGCATGCAAGAATTTGCAAGTTGTTATCACAGACACTTATTGTGCTTAAACCAAGGAGAAAGAAAAGAAAAAGTACATCCTCCTTGCTTTAAGCACATGCAGACCCGCTCTCGTCATCGCTCCCAAGTATAATGGGAAGCGGGGCATGACAATGGCTGGCGACGAAGCAAGAGTACGAGCTACGAGTGAGCTAGAGCATACGACCGCACTGGATGGAGATCAAGGGCCTGAACGGCCGCTGCAAGGTCTCGGCGCTTTTAGTTTTAGGCCTGCTTGTAGAATTTTTTTGAATGTATAGGTGGGGGGTAATGTAATGAAAACCATGCAATGGAAAGTGACAGTAGAAATGTCATGTGTATCCTTATATGTCATTGCCTCTCTTTGTTTATTGTCGCTCACACCCAGTGGTGGTCTCAATGCCTGATGGTCCTTTTCGATGGGTTATGCGCTGCTTCAGGGTGATCGAGGATAAACTATCGAATCGCATTTAGAATTTGACCACCATGTTCCGTGGAGAGGGATAGATTCACCCGACTCATGGTTGACAATATGACCATCAGCGAAGGGGTGGCCCCTTCGACTTGCGGCTGACGCTCGTTTAAGAGAGTCGTTCAGTAGCGAAGGGGTGGCCCCTTCAACTTGCGACTGACGCTCGTTTAAGAGAGTCGTTCAGTAGCGAAGGGATGTCACATTCGACTTACGACTGACACTCGTTTTAAGAGAGTCATTCAGTAGCGAAGGGGTGGCCCCTTCGACTTACGGCTGACGCTCATTTGAGAGAGTCGTTCATTTACGAAGGGATGGCCCCTTCGACTTACGGCTGACGCTCGTTTGAGAGAGTCGTTCAGTAGCGAAGGGGTGGCCCCTTCGACTTACGACAGATGCTCGTTTACGAGAGAGTCGTTCAGTAGCGAAGGGGTTGCCCATTCGACTTACGGCTGCCGCTCGTTTACGAGAGTCGTTCAGTAGCGAAGGGGTGGCCCCTTCGACTTGCGGCTGACGCTGGTTTAAGAGAGTCGTTCAGTAGCAAATGGGTGGCCCCTTCGACTTACGGCTGACGCTCGTTTTAAGAGAGTCCTTCAGTAGCAAAGGGGTGGCCCCTTCAACTTACGGTCGACGCTCGTTTTAAGAGATTGCTCAGTAGCGAAGGGGTGGACCCTTCGACTTGCGGCTGACGCTCGTTTGAGAGAGTCGTTCAGTAGCGAAGGAGTTGCCCCTTCGACTTACGGCTAACGCTCTTTTGAGAGAGTCGTTCAGTAGCGAAGGTGTTGCCCCTTCGACTTACGGCTGACGCTTGTTTTAATGGAGTCGTTCAGTAGCGATGGGGTGGCCCTTTCTACTTACGGCTGACGCTCGTTTACGAGAGAGTCGTTGGTTGACTCGGAAAACGCGCAAGTGCACGCCTTCCGCTCCCAAGCGTAGGAGCGTCAATGCAATATAAAAATAACCGGTGAGTACCGGGTCGGATCACAGGGACAATTCGTTCTACGTTCACAAAATCGATCGATAACGAAAGAAAATAGTGTTTTACAACTAACTCGCTAACGGTGGAAATGTCGGAAAAGTGTGGAAAAAACGTGTGAAGAGACTAAAAATTCTAACCTAAGTGGGTAGGGTTGGAGAGCCAAAGGTGGAATTTAGGATAGATAGGAGAGAGAGCATGAGTTGTGGGCTCATTAAAATTGGCGTTAATCAAGCCCTAATTACCGCATATAACAAAATCGGTCATCCGGCTAAGGAAACCCAATCGGAATATTTAGCTTTAAAAACACAACAATTTTGCAATCGGGATGGAAATATTATCAAGGCACTAACCAAATTAAGCACATGGATTTTTCTCAAATTTGCCCTCTCGGGACTTAGCCAATTAAATTTGTGCCCTAATAAGCATCCAACATTCACATTCAAAATTTGGCAAAGAGGGAAATTAGGGCTAAATTGACAACCAATCTCAATGAGCAACAACCCAAGCAATTCAATACTACACAATCATAGCAAACAATAGGGCAATTGCATTCAAAATAAACCCAAGTTTCATACAAAAATGAGATATCAAAATTACAATAGGAAAAAGGAGAGATTTCACCAAGATTTCTCCCAAATGAGCCTTCCATCTTCCTATTTGCCTTCCTCCAAGCATCTCCAAGCTCCAACAAGCCTTCTCAAGCTTCCATGGCTTCCTCCACTTCCAAAACTTCTCCAAACCCTAAAAAACACAAAAAAAATTCAAGAAAAACCCCAAACAGCCGAATCATCCCCCCAAAATCGCAACAGGTGCCTGTTATAAGCATTGCGGGTCGGATCGGGTCGGATTCGACCCGCACGACTCAGCCCGCCCCGCCCCCGCTTATTACAGCGTGCGCGGGTCGCCACAGAGGGCCGGGTCGGATCCCCGGCCCCGATCGCCCGCCCGCCCGCCCGCTTCTGCGGGCGGGCTCCCCGCTCCGCAAAAACGAAGAGCGGGCCGGCCAGCAGGCCGGCCAGCTCGATTTGTATAGAAAAGGAAAAAAATTTTTTTTAAATTTTCGCAGCGGCCCGCTCGCTGAGCGGGCCGCCGGCCTGCGGGCCTTTTTATTTTTTTTAAATTTTTTTTCTTTTCAAAAGTCCTAAAATCCAGAAACTTCTTTTTGGCTCCAAATAATCCCCAAAAATAGCTGGAAATTCCCAAAAATTCTGGAAAAATTCCAGAAAATCCAGAAAAATCCCAGAGGTACCTAAAAAATACGGGAAGCAAAAATTAGTCCATTTGATGTGAAAATAAATATAATGACTATTAAAAGAAAACAATATTAACCTCCAATAATCCATATAAAATGTTCCAATGCTCAAATAATTCCCAAAAAATGGAGATATGATCAAAATAATGGTAGGAGCATAGGAAAAATAATACGAAGCCAATAAAGACGATAAAAACCGTATTATGTGCCAAGAATGAGAATAAGCCCTAAAATTGATATGAAATGAAAATATACTCAAAAGAGCACGATTAAGTATAATCTTTATCACAAAATGGGGGTAGTTAGGGGGAGAAATATGCAATTTATATCCCGAATCACACCCCCCAATTAGCTTTTTGCTAGTCCCTAGCAAAATACGCGATAAATTCGGATTAAATTGAAAAACATGCACTAAATCCTCGATATCATCATGGCATACTCCAAAATGGGATTTCCAAATGATTCCAAAGCCAATATACCAAATATATGAAAGTAGATAACAAATGAAACTCTCATCAATCCAATTCAAAGAAAACTAAGGAAATAAGCCACGTATCACACGTATCGGGATATCACGATGTCAAAATTTCCAATTTTCATGAAAGTGGCCAAAACAAAAGAATATTTCTTCTAAGAGGTGGGAGATGAGATTGCATCACTCATGTGGGTTATTCTTTCATTTTTCTTTCATTTTTCTTTTCTTTTCTTTTCTTTTTCTTTTTTTTGTTTTTGATGTTTATGTTTTGCATTCACGCGATAACGCCATAAATGCAAACACCGACACATTTGCATACACACGATGACGCTATATATGCAAATGGATGGAATGATCTTCTAAATCTCATCTTTGGCGTCCTCCCCAATGTTTCGTGGGGCACCGGCTACTCAATTCAATTAGAAAGAAACATTCACTTATACTACTATCTTTTTCATTCCAACACAAATTAGCAACTCATCCACCCACTCCTAAGAGGAAAACAAAGCAAACACAATTTAGCCACTCCCAATCCAATTAAAAACTACACCATTCATCCCAACACATGAAATCGCTTACACCAAACTTTTCCCAAATTGTTTCAAAAAGATATCACGACGTCTAAAATAGTTCATACATGGCATATTAGCATTTGACTCCAAATTGGAAAAGAAATGAAAACACGCCAATCCAACATCAAGAAATTGATACCAAAATGATAATCCGAAAAATTGCATGGCATTAAGCATATAGGGACTAAACAAAGCTAACGGCGTAGGAACGAGAAGGCCAAAATGATATGCAATGACATTCATGGAATGTGGTGAAACATGGAGGGATCTCAAAAAAAAATTTTAGGCTCAAAATCCTAACAATCCTAGAGATTCTAACACTCTCCCCCCAACTTAAAATAAGCATTGTCCTCAATGTTGGGAGAGTACTAGATCTCGGCAAAAGATCCCAGAAAAGAAAAAAAACGAAAGCAAACATGCGAAAGCAAACTAACTAACTTTTTTATTTATTTACACTACTTAAAGGAAGAAATACACCTTAGCAAATGGCGGATCCCGGATGTATAACGGCGGTGGCAACTGCTCGATCATATCCTTTTGCTCCTCCGCCAGCTGCTTCGGAGCTAGGCCGCCACCGGCCTCCTTGGATTCCAGCAATACAACTCCCAGCGTCCCCTTGCGATAATATATGTCATGTGGGAGACAAGCTGCATCAATCCAAGTCATGTCTTCATGCCCTGCAAAAACATTCCAAAACGGGTCGTCAAAACAAATAAAAGAATGTAAATGCAATGGACGACAATCTGAAGCAAAAATATGTGGAAGTGAAAATTTGGCTTCAGAAATGCAAGGCATGAGATGGTGGAAACTTCCCTGAAAAATGTCGCTAGGTGTGGCATGATACTCTGCCTCAGGAGGAGGTGGAAGTGGCTGCAGAGAGAAAACTGGAGTAAGAGGGAGCTCGGGCTCGAAGTATACCATCTCGCAATCTCCGTCGCTATCCTCTTCCTCGATATCAATATCAACATCAACGATCTCTGCGGCACTCCACATATCTGATAACTGCTCCTGACAAACCTCCTCAATGACTGGCAAGTGCGCATCCTGAGGCGAGGGAAGTGACATATGCGACAGGACTGGAGGTAGACTCGTCTCGGGCAAATCCAAACACGCATCACCCTCGTCATCCCAGAAATAGTTCATCTCAGTCGTCCTCCCCAAGTACTCAACTGCCTCGACCTGTGAGTCTAACTCTGAAGTGGAATGTGGCTCAGGCTCCATGGTGTCCTCAAACTGCTCGTGGCCATCATGCACATCCGCTTCATCCTCAACCTCAAAGTGAAAATGCATCGTGTCACCGTCGTGGTCGACACGCACTCCATCATCTGTCTCCTCTGACTCCTCAAAATATATGTGCT
This sequence comes from Scilla litardierei, assembly GCA_030789695.1. Taxonomy (NCBI): domain Eukaryota; kingdom Viridiplantae; phylum Streptophyta; class Magnoliopsida; order Asparagales; family Asparagaceae; genus Scilla; species Scilla litardierei. The sequence goes on along the minus strand of CM061137.1, from coordinate 6,294,338 downwards.
CAAACTCTTCTACTTGGCCCCAATGCACCCTCTTCACAGGTCTCTCTAGATAATCCATAGGGTCGCACTGGAATGAGCCCTCAGCTGGCTCCTCAGTCTGGCAATGAACCTGTAGCTCTGCATCCTGAAGTGGGAACTGGGACTGGCCATCATCCTCATATCCAAGCGACGGCTCTCCAGATGGCACAGTCTGCTCCCACTCTGCAAGGTCCCTCAGGTAACTACAGGAATCCTTGGTCGAATAATCAAAGAACTCCCCGCCGCAACTCATCTGCACAAAATCCCGCCCAGATGGCAATAATCCTGTGTAGAAGATCTGCAGAAGATGATCCTCGTGAAAGCTCTGGTGTGGGCACGCAAGCACCAAATCTGTGAACCTCTGCCAAGTCTGATGGTAGGCCTCCCAATTAGCCTGGGTAAAGCTCGCTATATGCTCCATGGCCTGCCGCCCCTGTACCTGCTCCAAAAAGATAGGCAAAAATACTCGGAGAAATTCAGCCTGAAATGACAACCAAGTAAAATGCGAGTCCAGAGACAAAGAATCAAACCAAAGTCTAGCATCATCCTGTAAAGAATCGGGAAAGAATCTAAAATATATGCAATCATCATCGATATTCCCACCAAGACATGAATGCATCCAATCTTCAAAATTTTTAATATGTAAGTGAGGTTCTCCCACTCCGTGCCATGAAAGTATGGCGTGGGTGGGATATCCTCCAAATCAAATTCCGAAAAATCCGAAGAAGATGCCATGGTTTAAAAAAAAATATTCTCAAAAAAATGAGAATAAACAAGCAAAAGACTCAAAAAGTGGAAAATAAACAAATAGAAAGACACACACTAAAAGATAGAAGTATCACACTAAAAGTTTCAAAATCAATCAAAAATTGCTAAATAGAAACCGTTGTCCCCGGCAACGGCGCCAATTGGTTGACTCGAAAAACGCGCAAGTGCACGCCTTCCGCTCCCAAGCGTAGGAGCGTCAATGCAATATAAAAATAACCGGTGAGTACCGGGTCGGATCACAGGGACAATTCGTTCTACGTTCACAAAATCGATCGATAACGAAAGAAAATAGTGTTTTACAACTAACTCGCTAACGGTGGAAATGTCGGAAAAGTGTGGAAAAAAATGTGTGAAGAGACTAAAAATTCTAACCTAAGTGGGTAGGGTTGGAGAGCCAAAGGTGGAATTTAGGATAGCTAGGAGAGAGAGCATGGGTTGTGGGCTCATTAAAATTGGCGTTAATCAAGCCCTAATTACCGCATATAACACAATCGGTCATCCGGCAAAGGAAACCCAATCGGAATATTTAGCTTTAAAAACACAACAATTTTGCAATCGGGATGGAAATATTATCAAGGCACTAACCAAATTAAGCACATGGATTTTTCTCAAATTTGCCCTCTCGGGACTTAGCCAATTAAATTTGTGCCCTAATAAGCATCCAACATTCACATTCAAAATTTGGCAAAGAGGGAAATTAGGGCTAAATTGACAACCAATCTCAATGAGCAACAACCCAAGCAATTCAATACTACACAATCATAGCAAACAATAGGGCAATTGCATTCAAAATAAACCCAAGTTTCATACAAAAATGAGATATCAAAATTACAATAGGAAAAAGGAGAGATTTCACCAAGATTTCTCCCAAATGAGCCTTCCCTCTTCCTATTTGCCTTCCTCCAAGCATCTCCAAGCTCCAACAAGCATTCTCAAGCTTCCATGGCTTCCTCCCCTTCCAAAACTCCTCCAAACCCTAAAAAACACAAAAAAAATGCAAGAAAAACCCCAAACAGCCGAATCATCCCCCCAAAATCGCAACAGGTGCCTGTTATAAGCATTGCGGGTCGGATCGGGTCGGATCCGACCCGCACGACTCAGCCCGCCCCGCTCCGCTTATTACAGCGTGCGCGGGTCGCCACAAAGGGCCGGGTCGGATCCCCGGCCCCGATCGCCCGCCCGCCCGCTTCAGCGGGCGGGCTCCCCGCTCCGCAAAAACGAAGAGCGGGCCGGCCAGCAGGCCGGCCCGATCGATTTGTATAGAAAAGAAAAAAAAAACTTTTTTTTTAAATTTTCGCAGCGGCCCGCTCGCTGAGCGGGCCGTCGGCCTGCGGGCCTTTTTATTTTTTTTTAATTTTTTTTTCTTTTCAAAATTCCTAAAATCCAGAAACTTCTTTTTGGCTCCAAATAATCCCCAAAAATAGCTGGAAATTCCCAAAAATTCTGGAAAAATTCCAGAAAATCCAGAAAAATCCCAGAGGTACCTGAAAAATACGGGGAGCAAAAATTAGTCCATTTGATGTGAAAATTAATATAATGACTATTAAAAGAAAACAATATTAACCTCCAATAATCCATATAAAATGTTCCAATGCTCAAATAATTCCCAAAAAATGGAGATATGATCAAAATAATGGTAGGAGCATAGAAAAAATAATAGGAAGCCAATAAAGACGATAAAAACCGTATTTTGTGCCAAGAATGAGAATACGCCCTAAAATTGATATGAAATGAAAATATACTCAAAAGAGCACGATTAAGTATAACCTTTAGCACAAAATGGGGGTAGTTAGGGGGAGAAATATTCAATTTATATCCCGAATCAGTCGTTAAGTAGCGATGGGGTGGCCCCTTCGACTTACGGTGGACGTTTGTTTTAAAGGAGACGTTCAGTAGCGAAGGGGTGTCCCCTTCGACTTACGGCTGACGCTTGTTTTAAGCGAGTCGTTCAGTAGCGAAGGGGTGGCCCCTTCGACTTACGGCTGAAGCTCGTTTAAGAGAGTCGTTCAGTAGCGAAGGGGTGGCTCCTTCGACTTACGGCTGACGCTCGTTTTAAGAGAGTCCTTCAGTAGCAAAGGGGTGGCTTCTTCGACTTATAGCTGCCGCTCGTTTGAGAGAGCCGTTCAGTAGCAAAGGGGTGGCCCTTTCAACTTACGACTGACACTCGTTTGAGAGTGTCTTTCAGTAGCGAATGAGTGGCCCCTTCGACTTACGGCTGACAGTCATTTGAGAGAGTCGTTCAGTAGCGAAGGGGTTGCCCCTTCAACTTACGGCTGACGCTTGTTTTAAGAGAGTCGTCCAGTAGCGATGGGGTGGCCCCTTCGACTTACGGCTGACGCTCGTTTACGAGAGATTCATTCAGTAGCGAAGGGGTGGCCCCTTCGACTTAAGGCTGACGCTTGTTTTAAGAGAGTCATTCAGTATGGAAGGGGTGGCCCCTTCGACTTACGGCTGACGCTTGTTTTAAGAGAGTCGTTTAGTAGCGAAGGGGTGACCCCTTCGACTTACGGCTGATGCTCATTTACGAGGGAGTCGTTCAGTAGAGAAGGAGTGGCCCCTTCGACTTACGGCTGACGCTCGTTTATGAGTTATTTGCATCCACGTAAGTTCAGTTTTTCCAACACCTCTTGAGGATCAGGTCCTTTTTCGAGGGGAGTTTTAATTGGGTAATATCTACACACTTTATGAAAGCTCAAGGAAGCGAAACTTTATTCGATAAAGGAAACATGCTTTATTGACGGAAGAAAGAAAAAACGTGGAAGGCATACATGTGTTTTCTTATCGACGTTGGAGCTGTTGCCGTTTTATCTGCTAGGATTTTAGATGGTTCATCAGTCGACCACCTTGGTCACAAGAGATCCGGTCATCTTGCCCTTATGTTTTGAGGAACCTTCCTCGGTGAGTGGATTATTGGCCGGGCCTTTGGGGTGTCCTTGCTTGACTAGGGCATCGATCTCCCTTTTGAGAGTCCAACAATCATTTGTGTCATGCCCGTAGTCGTTGTGGTATTTGTAGAATTTGGGGTCGTCCCTCTTCCTGTATTTGCCCTTCTTCGCAACCTCTTGGATGGGCTCTTCTCACGGGGTATAGGCAAGTACTTTGGTCTTAGGGACGACTGGTTTAGCGTAGGTAGGACGCTCCTTGCTTCAGGGCTCCTCTCCACAGGCCTCTTGTCTCAGGACTCCTGGCAGGGGGTTCCAGAGTTTGGTTTCTCTTGCCTCGTGTCTCCGCAGCGGGAGGGGGTGCTCTTCGTATTAGCTCCAGCTGGTTCTTCTGCCTCCACGTAGGAAGTGAACCGATCTGTTATATTGAGCATCTCTGCGCCGGTATTAGGGGAAAACTAGTGAAGTGACATCCTCAATTGCTTATTCCTGACCGCTTGGGTGAGCGTCGTTATGATGGTCACACCCGGCGTTTCTTCCACATCGAGCCTCAGTCGTTGAATATCTGGACGAAGACTCGGATTGACTCATTCTCGCTTTGTTTGAGCGAGAAGAGGTGTGACGACTTCTTCTTGGGTCGTCGTCCGGCGACGAATTGCTTGCAGAATATTTCCGCCAGTTCGTCAAATAAGCCGATGCAGCCACGAGGTATCCCTTCATACCAGCTTTCCGCTCTCTTGATCAGGGTGGCATGGAAAGCTCTACAAAGGTACGGCTCGTATGCCCGTGGAGTAGCATGACATTCAAATATGTATAAATGTGCAACCATGGGTCGCCTCTGCAATCATAAGCTGGTAGTTGCAGGGAGCTTGAATTTGGAAAGAAAGGGAGCAGAGAGGATATTCTCCTTCAGGGAGTCTTCCGAATAGCAGATTAGACTAGCACGGATCCTCCCGCTCTGGGTTGCGAGAAGTTGGCTTTGGAGGATCGGTTCAGGATCTCCTCCCTTCTTGTGAATCCACCTGCAGGGTTTAGTGGGTTATAACCTGAGGAGCCCCGTACATTACCTGATCTAGGATGTTGCAGGTCATCGCTCGGTAATTGGAGTATGTGGGTTCCTCCTGGAGCACGAAAGCTCGATTATCGACTCCTGCTCCGTTGTATTGGTGGGCTGGGGGGTCGAATCGTTGAGGGTAATCTCTGACCCTGGGTCCCCCAGATCTCGAAGGAATGCTGAGCCCCTCGTTGGCGTCAGGTACGGGTTTGGAGGAGGTGGCTGCTCATTTACTGGGGATGGGCTCCACATGTTCTTGTGTATTAAGGTCGCCAATGCGCCTAGGCTCCTATCGATCTGCTCGGTGAACTGGGTGAACTCCTTTCGGGTCACCCCAGGCTCCTTTGTTTCCTCCGCAGGGCGAGGTCGTGGCGTTATGGAGTCCGCGACGTCATCCACAAGGACGTTGTTTGCTATTGGCCTCTCCTTCGGACCTTTCACCGGTACGACGTTGCTGGGTCCAGCTGTCATAGCTTTTGGATTGCTTTGGGGTGTCACGCTGTTTAACGTTTCCCACAGACGACGCCAAACTATTAAGGCCAAAATTGACCGAGACAGTATTGGATGCAACGATCTAGGACCTCTAGTTTGATGACGACAAACACGTGTGAAGTGTTTAACATGTGTGTTAATTGCTTTTCAGGAATGGCACGCTCGCAAATTCTCCAAAGGAGACTTGGTCAATTTGATGTGAAAAGTGGCTAGTCATGTGCAACTTGGACTTGGTCCAATATGGAGAGAGATGGAGCCAAATCTTATGTGGTGATTGGAACATATCCTATTGCCATACAAACTCCTTAGCCAATACCAATTCCTAGTAAAATACAAATATCCAATCAATTTCCAAACTACTAATTACTTTGATCCCGTCCCTTGCCAACAACCCCTTGGCAGCACCTTTGAAAACCCTAAACAAGCCTCTTCTTAAATAGTCCCCATCGAAATAGAGAGGTCTGGGCTTATAATAGGAATAGTAGAGGGAGTATACGAAAGAGAGTCTGCGGCAAACAAAAAGAAAAAGAGAGGGGCGACCAAAGCACATATCAAAACCCTAGGACCTTGTTGCAAACAAGTTCACGCCAAAAAGCAACTTGCCTCAAGCGTAAAACCTTCATCAACTAGCCTCTACTTAATCCAAGCAAAAAAGAAACAACTCACAGCCAACGTTGCTGCTTCAAGCCGCAAAGCCCAAGACCGTGTAATTCATGTAAACACCAAAGGAGGGCCTAATCTCTACAGATCTCAACTCAAAGCCAGAGTCCCCAAGCCAACAAGCACCATCAACATCTTCATCAAACCAAGCCCTTATCATTAAGTCGAAGATGTCATGGAGTTGAAGGAGAAGTCTAAGCTCACGCTGCCGGAGTTGTGAGGAGTCGCCGTTTGAAGGAAGGCGCTGTCGGAGTCGTGAGGAGTCGCCGTTCGAAGGAAGGCGTTGCCCGATTCGTACTAGCCACCGAATCTGTTGCCATCGTGTCGCTCGGAAAAGACAAAGTCTGAGTCGGTGTGGGTTATCGAAAAACGTCGACGCATCGTCGCCGAAGCTCGAGCGATCATCGAACTGCTTGTCGCCGATCACGAAGCCGTCGAAGATTGAGATCGCCGCTGCTGTCATTCGACGTGGAATACTCGCCTCGCTGCCGTGGACAAAGACGACCACCGTCGAAGTACGTTGCCATGGACTCCACAAGTCGAAGCCTTCTTCGATGCTGCTGGCATGAAGATCGCCGCCGTCAAGAGCTTGCCTCCGAGATCGAGTAGCTGATCGAAGTCGAAGTCATCGTTCATGTACTCGCCGTCGTAGAGATCCATTAGAGAAGGAAAGACGAAGCTGAGCGAGAGTCGGAGAAGCTCTCGCATTATGATGCTGACGAAGACGAAGTCCGCCGTGAAGGAGAAGCCGGAGACCGCCGCTGCACGAAGCCCTCGCCGCCGTCGCCGTTGAGCAAATCGAAGAATCCCGTCTGCTACATTCCCTAATCGAGGTCAGAACGAGGCTGACGTGGCGACCGCATGATTGCGTGAAGTAAAATCACGAGAGAACGAAAACAAAAGCGCTGACGTGGAAAAGATTTAAGGGGATTACTGTGCGCACAGATCGCCTGTTTATTTGATTTGAACTGGGATTGCTATACGCACAGACCAGTGTGCTATTTGAGACAGGTTGAGATCCAGGAGTCGGATCGAGACACCGTTTGCGTCAGATTGGAGCTGAGGACGTGCTGATTGACAGAGACGACTACACGGACATGAACTGAGCATTTCTAAACCCTTTACTCTTTATATTCGTGTATTAGTGTAACGTTCTCTGTAGGGGAAACTTTTACCAGATTTTTGTGATACTTTGGACTTGTCTGGTTGGGGCTAGACAAAAGGGTCTTGACGTGTTGTAGCAGTCAAGATATGTATTTACTGGATTGATAGGGTTCTGCTCTTTGTTGAGTGTGGTACAGTCTAGGTGGGGAGATGGAGCTAGGACCCCATTGTAGGTGTACAGAAGGAACTTATTAATGCTAGTATTTGCTTGGGGTTGGACGTAGGTCGTTGATGCGACCGAACCAGGGTAAATCTGTACGTATTCTGTGATTGTCTCTTATTTACTCTGCTTGAGATTTTAACTGCGTGTGATTTTTCGTGGGTTACACGAAAATATTTTTATAAGCCTATTCCCCCCCACTCTAGGCTAGGATCCAGATCCATCAAGTGGTATCAAAGCGGGTTTTAGGATCTAGCCTAAGATTGGCCATGGATCACATTGATAGTGCTTTTGCTGAGGGTCAATCCATATCACGTCGCCCTAAATTTAATGGAGTAGATTATGCTTATTGGAAAAGTCGTATGAGAATCTACTTAATTTCTATTGATTATAAAGCTTGGCAAATTGTTGAAAAAGGATATAAACCACCTATCATTAAAAATGAAAATGTTGAGATGCTTAAAGCTGATGATAAATGGGATGATAATGATTGGAGTCTTTATTCTCTTAATGCTAAAGCTATGAATACTCTCATTTTTTCATTAGATAAATTTGAATTCAATCGTATCTCACATTGTCTAATTGCGCAAGAAATATGGCATACATTAGAGATGACGCACGAGGAAACGTCACAGGTGAAGGAGTCTAGACTTGCACTTCTGAGCACGGAGTACGAGAGATTCGGCATGCTACCATCAGAGACCATATCAGAGATGTTTGCGAGGTTCACCAACATCGTCTATAAGTCTAGCTCGCTCGGTAAGCCATATTCTAGTCTTGAACAAGTGAGGAAATTATTAAGAGCGATGCCAAGCTCTTTCAGACCTAAAGTCACTGCCATCCAAGAAGCGAAGGATATATCACAGATGAGGGTGGATGACTTGATATACAATCTAATGTCCCACGAGCTTGAATTGCAAAATATTGATGAAAGAGAGAAACCTGATGAGAAGGAGAAAGCTTCAAAGCCACTTGCTCTAAAAGCTAGCGAAGATGAAGATGATGATGAGGAGATGGCGCTAATGGTTAGAAATTTCAGAAAGTTCGTCAGAACTCCTCAAGGAAGATCAGAAATGCATAGAAGGTTCATTCGCTCTAACACTTTTAATTACGATAAAAATTCTTCTGAACAAGATTCTGCTAATAGAGTTGAATGCTTCAAATGCAGGAAAAAGAGACACTTCGCAAAGCATTGCAGACAAGAGACTGCTCAGATTGCTAAAGATAAAGGAAAAGCCAAGATGCTAACTTGGGACATGGACATCGAAGCTGAGGATGAGGATGAAGAGGTGGTAGTCCATTCCGCTGTCGTCTGTTTAATGGCAAAGAGCGATGAGGTAAATTCCTTCACTAAAGCTGAATTGTTTGATGTTTGTAAAGGAATGCAAAATAAGATTAATGAGCTAGAACTCACGTTAAATGGTTATAGGAATGCCAGCTTTAAATTACAAAAAGAAAACCGTGATATTTCTGAAGAGTTGACATTCTTAAGAAGAATTTGCTGCATGTGATTCTACCATTGCTATAATGAAAAATGAAAAATCACGCTTTAATGAAGAAGCTGCTTGTCTTTCTTGTCCTTCCTTATTGAATAATATTAGCATGCTTAAGTAGGATTTGATTAAGCTCAAAACTGGAAAAGACTATGTGATTATAGAGCTTAATGATAAGTTGTGCACGTTAAATAACGAACTTAAAAAGAAAATGGATGAATTTGAAAAGAAGGAAGAGGAAAACGAGAGAGCTTTTATAAGTAAGCGTACTTTGCTTGTGGAAGAAAATGTGCTAATAAAATCCGAAGTCTCTAGTCTTGAATTGTCCATTAAGAAGTTCTCTATAGGAAAATAATCGTTGAATACTATTTTAGAGAATCAATTATATGGCAATAAATGACGAGGACTTGGATTCGGTTCAAAAACTGCTAAAAAGCCTATCTTTAAGAAATTCCACAATGTGCCTTCTATTGTGAAAATATGCATGCAAAGTGCTTTACTTGTGATAGCGTTGGTCACACATCCTAATATTGTAAGTTTAGGAACATGAACATAAAGTTCAAACAAGTGTGGGTTCCTAAAGCTTTGATGACTAACACTAGTGGACTTTGTTGGATTCCAAGGTCACACTTAAAACCTTTCATGTAGGTGGGATGGAGATTTGGCGAGGAGCAATGAATTGAATGTCCCATTCTTTTAGCTCCTTAGTCAAATAGCGACGCGAATGTATATCTCTTTTCCCTCTTTGCATTTATTGCATACCTTCATAGATTTTGTGTGTGCTTGACTTATTTTTTGTTTGCGTGCTTGTTTATTTGCTTTTTACGCTTGTTTTAGTTCTTTATAAAAGAAAAACAAAAAAATTTGAAAAAATCAAAAATAAAAAAAATTTGTTATGAATGAGGGAGGCCTTTGGCCTCCCCTCATTCATTACCCACTCATTGGTCCACATTACTATAGGTAATGGGGACCCTTGGTCTCCTTGAGGCCCTTCATCTCCCTTCTCTAGTTTAATATATAGGGAACCATGGCCTATTGCCATGGTTACTCATTCTTTTCCTAAGAAAGCTTGTCTCTCTCTTGAGTTCTATTACCTTCTAACACGTTATCAACACGTGTTCTTCCTTGAGCACAAATCCAAGCAAAAAATCCCCACCAAATTGATCCCATATGCGCTAGGAATCTTTGGTTGCTGCGGCGATTCGTTGGAGCGTTGCGGCATTCTCGCCGTTTTCGGGAGCTACGATTTTTATTTCTACGGATTTCTTTTTCCTCTACGGTCGTCCCTAGATCATCGATCTAGAGGTATATTTCTTATTTCTGTAGATAAACAATTTAGATTTTTTACAACCTCTTTTTGGATTGTTTAAAATCTGCTAAATACCATATCTTGCCTTGATAAAATACAATGATAATAAAATTTATATATATATATATATTCATATATATATATATATATATATATATATATATATATATATATAAATTTATGTTGCTGCTTATGTTTTGGTCCTTGAGTAGCGGGCTTTAAAGTTCAGGACCAATTGATAATCCCCAACTTAAATGCTTGCTATGTTTTATTTGTATAATTTTTCTCCTTTGCCTGAGGTCAGAGCTCTAAAGACTGTGAGATTCTTTGATTCTCATGAATAAAAAATTTACTTTGTGGTTTATGTCTTACTGATACCATCAAGCAAGAACCCATTTATTGATATACAAATTAAGGATAGCCTCAAAGGATGTCCTAGATAGCCACACCATCACCAACATTCCTCTGGCTTTGAGAAGCTAAACCTTCAGCATTAAACTTCACGGTAGGAATTTTTGCATTATCTGTAACGGCCGGTATTTTTAGCCGTGCTTTAGTTCTGTGTACAGGTATTTTTCCTTCAGTCGTCGGGTTGACTTTCAACCGTATGTTTCGTGTTGCGCGTATGCGACTCTGTATTTCTGCTCGTTTCGTCGTTAGTTTAATTAAAAAACCTTAATTTAATTATTTGGTTAATTATTTTTGTTATTTCTTTTACTAATTACTTTTGTTAATTTAAATTCTTCAAAACTTAATTACCTTAAATTAATTATTTTTTTAATACTAATTACTGCTATAATTTGATAATTACATTTTATAACTTACTTAATTAATTAACTAATTTCTCTTCATTCACAAACACGTTTCAATTTCTGGAGGAGAAGTGCATCACGTTGGTTAACCAAATACATTCACATTGTTTAGTCAACAAACATCATTAAAATTGTCTTCATCAAAAACCTAACAACATTAAATTTGCTCCCTGCTAACTTCTTCTTAAGGCAACCTAACATCTTCTTCTTCCTCCTGCAAACGAGACCTGCAAACAACCAACCCATAAACAATTCTTCTCCCCTGCAAAATTCATCAAACCCAACTCCATGCAAACAGATTCTTCAAGCCAAAATCCAAACCAAATTCTACAGATTAGCCAACCAAATTCTCCCCAAAAAAAATCAGCCCAAATACATCCCAAACTGTTTTTAAAATCAGATTCAAGAGGAAATCAATCTATAACAAAATCTGATTCAAGAACTCAAAAACACAAATATGAAATTTGTTTCAGATTCAAACCCCTTTCAAATAACTCCAGAAATCAAACCCTTCAAACCCAACTTCTTCTTCCTCTTCCATCATCTTCCTCCCCTCGCTTGAACCCACGCGCGCGCCTCCAGCAACCGCCGGACCGCCGCCGCCGGCCAGCACCCGCCACCGCCGCCTGGGAGCACGCCGCCGCCGCCTGGAAGCTCGCCGGACCGCCGGCCTTGCCATCTCCTCCCCCTCCGAGCACAGTAAGTCCCCCTTGCGTTGATTTCTCTTGCTGCCCTTTGAAAACTAAAAAAAAGAGAAAGAATGAAGGAAACAGGGAGACAGTAAGAAAAGAGAGAGAGTTATGAAAAGAGAAAGAGAGTGAGAGAGAGAAAGTTAGGGGACAGACCTAGTAATAGAAATATGGTTGTATTAAATGTTAGTAGAAAGTTTCATATTATATCATGTTAACTTGTTATCTCTTAGTCAAAGTTACTGCTAGTAGGTAGGAATATTAAATACACTGTCTAACCATGTAATTAGCTTAGGTAAAGTTAATTTGTTGTTAGTATTCGAATTAATATTAGCTTGTTAGAGTTAAATAATGTTAGAGGTAGTTTTAACCTATTATAATTAGTTGGTGGACTTAAAGAATAATATAACCATGTTAATTTATCTAAAATGAGTAAGATTAAGTAGGGTTAGTATTAGAATTATTATTAGTTTGTTAATGATAAGTTCACCATGTTGATATAATTCAATAATATTAATGTAATAAAATTGAATAAAATAATGTGTACCCAGTTTGTATAACCTAATAAACACCACCCTAGCTAGTGAACCCCATAAAAATTAGACGAACCCAATTTAGGGGTTAACTTAATAGTTGCGTAACTCGCAATAGATTTAATTCGTTAATTCTCGTTTTAAACACATTTTGTTAATTATAATAAGTGTTATTATTTAATGACGCAGATACGTCGCGAACCTTCATACCGTTACTCGGACAACCTAAACTGTCCCAGTCAGGCAAGCGTGCAGTTATTTTATGTTTTTGTGCTAACCGTTGTTATACACTGAATTGCTGACACAAACACATTTTTTAGAAATGCTAGACTTGTGGACCCCTTAATAATCAAAATGAACGCACTTTGTGAATGATAATGTTTATGGACATGTATGGTTAATTTTAGAACTGTTGATTCTTATAGAATGTTAAATGCCGTTGGCTCCCGTAGTTAAATGCCGTTGGCTCCCGTAGTTAAATGCCGTTGGCTCCCGTAGTTAAATGCCGTTGGCTCCCGTAGTTAAATGCCGTTGGCTACCGATGTTACATGCCGTTGGCTACCGATGTTACATGCCGTTGGCTACCAGTTGCCGTTGGCTATCAGATGTTACTTGCCGTTGGCTATTAGTTAATCTCGTCGGTCACATGTGATTACGTCGCATGCGACTAGTCTGGACTCGTGTTTCAGTATATGGCGGATTAGCATCCTGGCACGTGATTCAGGAAAATACACTTGGGTGGGGTTGGTTCCCGGGCACTAGCCGGTAGTAAACGAGTCGCCTTCGGGGGCACTTGAAGGTGTATTTATTTACTATTCGTCTAACGGCGGGAATCTTATTCACGGACTTGCACGCACAGTTAAATAATTGAAAAAGAAAGTTAATTACAGAATAATGTTATATTGCTCAACTGCCATGTTAATTTTTACTACTGAAATACCATGCTAATGAAACTTACTGCTTTAACTGCTTCATAAATGCTTTAACTGCTTCAGTTCATTGAAATACATGCTAGTGTAAATTCTTTTAACTACTGTGAAACTGCTGTATATATATAACTTGTTATATATATATATATCTTGCCTTGGGTCATCTGACATCTGTTTGCAGACCCTTGCTGACATACATTCATGTTGTTTGAATGTATGTCAGGTTACGAGACAGGTTATCTGGAGGACGAGTTGCTGGATCAGAGTGATCCAATAGACCAGGATTCTGCTGATCCTGAAGTCCACCCTACCGTGGAGTAGTGCTGATTATCACCGCTGCAGCTATTTACTTTCACCGCTGTTGTTTGTAGGGTGTGTACCCACTTTATCTGTATCGCTATCGTTGTAGGCCATGCTTGGGGCCCTTTCTATTATTGTGTACTTTATCTGGATGTTGGTTTTAATAGTTCTGTTGTTCTGAGTTGCATGCAAGTTCCTGCGAAAGGTGTTTTCACAGACGCTTATTGGGTTCGAGCTTCACCGCTCCAACCTAAGCGGGCCCGTTCACGTCCTCGCCCCAAGTATAATGGGAAGCGGGGCGTGACAGGTTTTTGTGGTGGCCCATGCAGGTCATGCATTAGCGAAACTTCAGTACAATGGAAATACTATTAATGGCCAAAAACATCTAGAATTATCTCGTACACAACTTAACCAAGTTCGTTTCTCAGCATGGCAGGAGGACACCACACCAGAAATGGAAATGGGACCGATAATGCAGCTAACGGAAATGCTGATATCAATGTAGTCCTCGGAGTTATCAGGGGAATGCTGGAAGTCCAGCAGCAGCTGATTCAGCAAGGACAACAACCTGCTCAGAATGCACCACCGCCACCCCCTCGAGCTGAACCAGGAGTCAGACAATTTCATGAATTGCAGCCCAAGAGCTTCTCTGGAAAGGAAGGGCCATTAGGAGCTGATGAATGGGTCCAAGCGACCGAAGATAAGCTGAATGCTGCACGTATCCCACAAGCTGGATGGGTTGACGTGGCAAAACTACAGCTGACAGACAATGCCAGGAGCTGGTGGCAACTGGAAGAGAAACGTCTGATCAGACCGATCTCTTGGGGTATGTTTAGGGAAAGGTTCGATGCTAAATACTTTCCCAAGGCAGCCAAGAGAGAGCTTCAACAACGTTTCGCTAACTTGGTCCAAGGAGATATGACTGTGGATGAGTATGAGGCTGAGTTTGCCATGCTTAGCCGTTTTGCACCTCATATGGTAGAAGACCCTGAAGATTGTGCCTTTCAGTTTCGCAAGGGCCTGAATCGCAAGGTCCAAGCCTCGATGACCTCGGCGAGACTGACGACACTTCAGGATGTTCTGGATTGTGCACGTGAGCATGAGCTTGTAGAGAAACTCCCCGAAGGACCTTTAGCTGGAGGAGGCAAGCGTCCCATGGAGCCGCCTAGGATGGTGCCTAGAGGAAACTTTCGACCTCCGCAGACTACACCGTTCAAGAGGCCATCCACTTCTGTCGATCGATCGCATCTGATTTGCTACTTCTGCGGCAGGACTGGACACCAGAAGAAAGACTGCAGGAGGATGCTGAACCAGTGTCTGGTATGCGGATCACCCGCACATGCTGCGAGAGACTGCCCTCACGGCAAGGACCGTCGACCACCCACTGGAGTACCTGCACCTGTTCAGCGTGCAGTGCTTGCACCTGTTCAGCGAGGAGCACCCGGACCTGCTCAGCGTGGACCACCTCTGATCCCTCAGGATCGAGCTTATCAGCAGGTCCATCAGCCGAAGCGCCAGGCATTCACGATGACAGCTGCGGAAGCTGAGACTGAGGATGACGTGATCACAGGTATTATCTTAGTGGCCTCCCACCCGGCTCTTACTTTATTTGATTCCGGAGCTTCCCTGTGTGTTATATCCCAGAAGTTTGTAGATAAACACTCGATCCCTACTTACCCACTTCCCAAGAGATGGAATATCACAACCGGAGGTGGCGTAGTGAGTATTACCTTGGGATGCAAATCATGTCCCTTAGTGATTTGCGGACATGAACTTTATGCAGACTTCATAGTCCTGGATACACCCAACTTTGATGTCCCTTAGTGAGTATTACCTGCACCTCTTTTCTACTTTTTTTTTCTCTTTTTTTTTGTTTTTGATGTTTATGTTTTGCATTCACGCGATAACGCCATAAATGCAAACACCGACACATTTGCATACACGCGATGACGCTATATATGCAAATGGATGGAATGATCTCCTAAATCTCATCTTTGGCGTCCTCCCCAATGTTTCGTGGGGCACCGGCTACTCGATTTGATTAGAAAAACCATTCACTTATACTACTCTATTTCTCATTCCAACACAAATTAGCAACTCATCCACCCACTCCTAAGAGGAAAACAAAGCAAACACAATTTGGCCACTCTCAATCCAATTAAAAACTACACCATTCATCCCAAACATGAAATCGCTTACACCAAACTTTTCCCAAACTATCTCAAAGAGAGTATCACAACATCTAAATAGTTTCACACATGGTATATTAACATTCGACTCCAAATTGGAAAAGAAATGAAAACGTGCCAATCAAATATCGAGAAATTGATACCAAAATGATAATCCGAAAAAATTGCATGGCATTAAGCATATAGGGACAAAACAAAGCTAATGGCGTAGGAACGAGGAAGCCAAAATATGATATGCAATGAATTCATGGAATGAGGCGAAACTTGGAGAAATCTCAAAAAAAAAAAAAAGGCCAAAATCCTAACAATCCTAGAGATTCTAACACTCTCCCCCCAACTTAAAATAAGCATTGTCCTCAATGTTGGGAGAGTACTAGATCTCGGCAAAAGATCCTAGAAAAGAAAAAAAATACGAAAGCAAACATGCAAAAGCAAACTAACTTTTTAATTTTTATTTATTTACACTACATGGAAAGAACACACCGTGGCAAATGGCGGATCTCGAATGTATAATGGTGGTGGCAACTGCTCGATCATCTCCTTACGCTCCTCCGCGAGCGTCGCCACATCCAATGCCCTACCTCCATTGCGGGCATCAATGGCAAGCGACACAACCCCAAGCATCTCCTTGTGATATGTTCCTGCAAAATGGGGGAGATAGGTCGTGTCAAAAATAATTGGGCGAGAGCGCCCATCCAAGTGAAAAGCTTGCCAAAATGGGTCGTCGAAATGAATAAAAGAATTTACGATCAAATGACGACAATCCGAATCATTATGATATGGAAGTAAATAATTTGATTCGGGGGTGGAGGAAAAAGTAAGATGGGAACTTCCCTGAAACGCGATGCTAGGCTCGGAATGATGCACGGCCTCAAGAGGAGCTGGAAGGTGCTGCAGAGAGCAAACTGGAGTAAGAGGGAGCTCGGGCTCAATATATACCATCTCGCAATCCCTGTCGCTATCCTCTTCCTCGAAATCAATATCAACACCAACAGTCTCTGCGGCACTCCCCACAACTGGTAAATGCTCCTGACAAACCTCCTCGATGACTGGCAAGTGCGCATCCTGAGGCGAGGGAAGTGACATCTGTGATAGAACTGGAGGTAGACACGTCTCGGGCAAATCCAAGCACACATCATCCTCGCCATCCCAGAAATAGCTCATCTCAGTCGTCCTCCCAAAATACTCAATCGCCTCGACCTGTGAAGCTAACTCTGAAGTGGATCGTGGCTCAGGCTCCATGATGTCCTCAATCTGCTCTCGGCCATCATGCACATCCACTTCTTCATCAACCTCAAAATGAAAATGCATCGTGTCACCGTCGTGGTCGACACACACTCCATCATCTGTCTCCTCCGACTCATCAAAATATAATCTGTCAATATCCTCTACCTGGCTCTCATGAGACCCATCCTCCTGTTTTGCTCTGTATCCCATGGGGTCGCAAGAAAAAGAGCCTAAAAGTGGCTCCTCAAGCTGACACTGGGCCTGCAGCTCTGCATCCTGAAGTGGAAACTGGGACTGGCCATCATCCTCATATCCAAGTGACTGCTCTCCAGATGGCACAGTCTGCTCCCACTCTGCAAGGTCCCTCAGGTACAACCAAGAATCCTCGGTCGAATAATCAAAGAACTCTCCACCGCAGCTCAGCTGCACCAAATCTCGCCCAGATGGCGATAACCCTGTGTAGAAGATCTGCAGAAGATGATCCTCGTGAAAGCTCTGGTGTGGGCACGCAAGCACCAAATCAGTGAACCTCTGCCAAGCCTGATGGTAGGCCTCCCACTCAGCCTGGATGAAGCTCGCTACATGCTCCATGGCCTGCCGCCCCTGTACCTGCTCCAAAAAGATAGGCAAAAATACCCGGAGAAATTCAGCCTGAAATGATAACCAGGTAAAATGTGAGTCCAAAGACAATGAATCAAACCAAAGTCTAGCATCATCCTGTAAAGAATCGGGAAAGAATCTAAAATATATGCAATCATCATCGATATTCCAACCAAGACATGAAAACATCCACTCTTCAAAATTTTTAATATGTAAGTGAGGGTTCTCCCACTCCGTGCCATGAAAGTATGGCGGAAGTGGGATATCCTCCAAATCAACGTCCGAATATTCTGAAGATGATGCCATGGAAAAAAAAAAATTTCCAAGAAAATGAAAATAACAACCAAAAGACTCAATAAAAGGAAAATAAATAAACGAAAAGACACACACTAAAAGATAGAAGTATCACACTAAATATTTCAAAATCAATCAAAGATTGCTACTACTAGAAACCGTTGTCCCCGGCAACGGCGCCAATTGGTTGACTCGGAAAACGCGCACGGGGCACGCCTTCCGCTCCCAAGCGTAGGAGTGTCAATGCAATATAAAAATTACCGGTGAGTACCGGGTCGGATCACAGGGACAAGTCGTTCTATATTCACAAGTTTGATCGATAAAGAAAAATAGAGCGTGAAACAACCACCTCAACTAACGGTGGATGAGTAGGAATAATTGTGACGAAACTAAAAATTCTAACTTAAGAGGGTAGGGTTGGAGAACCAAAAGTGGGAAGGTAGGATTGCTAGGTAAGGAGCATGGATTGTGGGTTCATCAAGATCGGAGCCAATCAAGCCCAAATCACCCTCAAATAACACAATCGGTCATCCGGCTAAGGAGGCCCAATCGGAATATTTAGCTTTAAAGGACATCACAATTAGCAATAGGGATGGACGTATAATCGAAACACTAATCAAATATGAGCATGGTATTTTCTCAAATTGTGCCCTCTCGGGACTTAACCAATTAAAATTGTGCCCTAATTACACATCCACATTAGCAATGAAATTTGGGCAAGAGGGAAATTAGGGCTCCAAGTAACAATCAACCCAATGAATCACAACCCAAGCACAATAGCACTACTCAATCATACTAAACAAGATGATATTCATAGACAAATTCATACAATGTTCATTACAAAATGAGAGATACAAAAATACAAGAGGGTTAAGAAAAGTATCACCCAAGCTCTCCCCAAGTTCACCTTTGCTTCCACCCTCTTGCTCCTCCTCCAAGCCTTCCTATTCCTCCATGGCCTCCTCCCCTACTCCTTGGCTTTTGGGGAAGAAGAAGACCCCCCTCAGCCCTAAAAAAAACGCAAAACAGCCACAAAACCAGAGAGATCCGTAAATTTTCGCAACAGGGGCCTATTAAGGCATTGCGGGTCGGGCGAAATCGCGCCCGACCCGCGCGCGCACGCCTGCACGCCAAGTGGGGGGCGGGGCCGGGTCGGATCCCGGCCCCGCATTGCCGCCCGCCCGCCTTTTTGAGCGGGCGCTGGGCCCGCTCGATTTGAGCGGGCGCTGGGCCCGCTCAAATCGAGCGGGCGCTGAGCCCGCTCAAATCGAGCGGGCCCCGCCCGCTTTATTTGATACCGCGGGCCGGCCCGCTGCTGGGCCGGCCCGCTCAAATAAAAAAAAAATATTTTTTTTTAATACAGCGCGCGCGGCCCAGCTGAGAGGCGCAGCAGATGGCGCCACGTGGCGCCATCTGATTGGCCCACGTGGCGCCCCTTGGTAAAATCCTTTTTCTGGGGTTTGAAATCTCATTTCTCCTCCAAATAATTCCAAAAAAATACCTAGAAATCTCAGAAAAATCCCAGAAAATTCTGGAAAATCCCCAAGACTCCCAGGAGTACCTGAAAAATATAAGATGAAGAAATTAGTCCATTTGATGTGAAAATTAATTTAATGACTATTAAAAACACAATATTGACCTCCAATAAGCTATATAAATTATCCACATGCTCAAATAATTACCAAAAAATGGCAATATGATCAAAATAATGGCAGGAGCATATGAAAAATAATAGGAAGCCAATAAGAACGATAAAAACCGTATTTTGTGCCAAGAATGCGAATAAGCCCCGAAATTAATATGAAATGAAAATATACCCAAAAAGAGCACAATTAAGCCTAATCTTTGGCACAAAATGGGGGTAATTAGGGTGGAAAATATGCAATTTATATCCCGAATCAATTACCGCCTGATCGAGCTTTGGAGTTCAGTATTGATCTGATGCCAAATACTCAACCAATCTCGAAGGCGCCTTACCGTATGGCTCCAGCAGAACTCGAAGAGCTACGGAAGCAGTTGGACGATCTGTTGCAGAAAGGATTCATTCATCCCAGCGTATCTCCCTGGGGTGCGCCTGTACTACTGGTCAAGAAGAAGGACGGATCGAGAAGAATGTGCGTGGATTATCGGGAGCTGAACAATGTCACTGTGAAGAATAAGTACCCGTTACCTCGCATAGATGACATCTTCGATCAACTCGGTGGATCACGAGTTTTCTCGAAGTTGGACCTCAGGAGTGGATATCATCAGTTGAAGGTCAAGAATGAGGATGTCTACAAGACAGCTTTTCGGACCAAATATGGACACTACGAGTTCGTTGTCATGCCATTCGGTGTGACCAACGCTCCTGCAGTTTTCATGAATCTCATGAATCTCATATTCTATGATTTTCTGGATAAATTCGTAGTGATATTCATTGATGACATATTGGTCTATTCGAAGAGCGAGGAAGAGCATGCCGGGCATCTACGGATAGTTTTGGAGACGCTTCGCCGTCATCAGCTGTATGCCAAGTACAGCAAGTGCGAGTTCTGGTTAGACCGGATTGCATTTCTCGGACATGTGGTATCAGGCGAAGGTATCTCAGTTGATCCAGAGAAGGTTACATCGGTCAGGAATTGGCCTACCCCTCGGTCAGCATCAGACATCCGGAGTTTCATAGGATTGGCGGGATGCTACCGTCGATTCATTCAGGATTTCTCAAGGATAGCAGAGCCCATGACTCGACTGACAAGGAAGGACGTCAAGTATGTTTGGTCAGACGCTTACGAGCAAGCATTTGGGACTTTGAAGGAAAAGTTGACATCTGCACCAGTTCTGGCTATACCAGATAGGACTGGAGGATTCGAGATATTTTGTGATGCCTCGGGCAAAGGTCTTGGATGTGTTCTACATCAGCACGGTCATGTAGTCGCGTATGCTTCTCGGCAATTGAAGATTCACGAGAAGAATTACCCGACTCACGACTTGGAATTAGCCGCTGTCGTCTTCGCTTTGAAGATTTGGAGACATTTCTTGCTGAGTGAGAAAGTGAAGATTTTCACTGATCACAAAAGTTTGAAATATATTTTTACTCAGAAGGAATTGAATATGAGACAGCGCAGGTGGTTAGAGCTGATGGCTGATTACGACATCGACCTTCAGTATCATCCAGGAAAGGTTAATGTTGTACCTGATGCTTTGAGCAGACTTCCAGCGGTCATGACTCTCACAGTTCAGTGGAGATTACAACAAGATCTGTGTGGGATGAGCACAGAGGTTGTGTTACTTGGAGTCACATCATCGTTGATGAATATGCAGATTCAGTCGACGATAGTGGATCGGATCAAAGCTGCACAGTCTGGAAATGCCAAACTGCAGAAGATTCGAGTACAAGTTGAAGCTGGACTTCGGACGGATTTTATCATTCATGAGGATGGTTCCTTGAGATACGGCAGTAGGATCTGCGTACCTTCTGGTGATATTAGAGATGAGTTGATGAATGAAGCTCATAGCTCTCCCTATTCCATTCATCCTGGCGGTACCAAGATGTACAAGGATCTCCGTCTGAATTTTTGGTGGCACGGTATGAAGAGAAGCGTAGCTCGTAGCGTCGCCAAATGTCTTGTGTGTCAGCAGGTGAAGGCTGAACATCATCGCGTTGCCGGATTACTTCAACCTCTGCCGATTCCAGAGTGGAAGTGGCATCACATCACCATGGATTTCGTAACTGGACTACCTCGGAGCACCAAGCAGAATGACGCGATTTGGGTTATCGTTGATCGATTAACCAAGTCTGCGCATTTCATACCTTTCCGAGTAGGACAAGCTACGGAGATACTTGCGAAGAAGTATATGGAGGTAAATATCTTTCTTATACCTTTATAACTTCTTTCTAGTATACGTCGTGATGTGAACGACAATCGTGCAGGAGATTGTGCGATTACATGGAGTTCCTGTGAGTATCGTCTCAGACCGGGACACGAGATTCACGTCTCAATTCTGGAAGAGTTTGCAGACCAATTTGGGTACCAGTCTGAAATTCAGTACTGTGTATCACCCGCAAACTGATGGACAGTCGGAGCGCACTATCCAGATATTGGAGGACATGTTGAGAGCTTGTATGTTGGATCTCAAGGGTTCGTGGGAGGATCATCTGCATCTGGTGGAATTCTCCTACAACAACAGCTACCAGGCAAGCATTGGCATGGCGCCATTTGCTGCTCTCTATGGAAGGAAATGTCGATCCCCGCTGAGTTGGGATGACGTTGGTGATAGAGAACTGTTGGGACCAGAGATGATAGTTGAGGCTGTGGATGTTGTGCGTGATATCAGAGACAAGCTTCGGATCGCTCAGGACCGTTATAAGCATTGGGCAGATGCTAAACGGCGTCCTCTGGAGTTTCAGCCAGGAGATCATGTATTCCTGAAGATCTCACCGAATCGAGGAGTGATTCGCTTTGGGAGGCGAGGCAAGCTTAGTCCGAGATATATTGGACCTTTCGATGTGCTAGAGCGAGTTGGAGAGGTAGCCTATCGCTTAGCACTACCACCGTCTTTAGTGGGAGTAAATGATGTCTTTCATGTGTCCCAGCTACGTCGTTATATCAGCGATCCCTCTCACGCTGTGGACTACTCAGAGATCACAGTTCGACCAGATCTGACGTACGAACAACAACCAGTGGAGATCTTAGATCGACGTCAGAAAGTCTTCAGGACCAAGACTATAGATCTAGTCAGAGTGATGTGGCGTCGCGACTCGCCAGGAGAATCTACCTGGGAGCGGGAAGATGAGATGCGAGAGCGTTATCCATATTTATTTCCTGCTCCTTAGTTGATAAGAATTCCGAGGACGGAATTTTCTTAAGGTGGGTAGAATGTAACGGCCGGTATTTTTAGCCGTGCTTTAGTTCTGTGTACATGTATTTTTCCTTCAGTCGTCGGGTTGACTTTCAACCGTATGTTTCGTGTTGCGCGTATGCGACTCTGTATTTCTGCTCGTTTCGTCGTTAGTTTAATTAAAAAACCTTAATTTAATTATTTGGTTAATTATTTTTGTTATTTCTTTTACTAATTACTTTTGTTAATTTAAATTCTTCAAAACTTAATTACCTTAAATTAATTATTTTTTTAATACTAATTACTGCTATAATTTGATAATTACATTTTATAACTTACTTACTTAATTAACTAATTTCTCTTCATTCACAAACACGTTTCAATTTCTGGAGGAGAAGTGCATCACGTTGGTTAACCAGATACATTCACATTGTTTAGTCAACAAACATCATTAAAATTGTCTTCATCAAAAACCTAACAACATTAAATTTGCTCCCTGCTAACTTCTTCTTAAGGCAACCTAACATCTTCTTCTTCCTCCTGCAAACGAGACCTGCAAACAACCAACCCATAAACAATTCTTCTCCCCTGCAAAATTCATCAAACCCAACTCCATGCAAACAGATTCTTCAAGCCAAAATCCAAACCAAATTCTACAGATTAGCCAACCAAATTCTCCCCAAAAACAAAATCAGCCCAAATACATCCCAAACTGTTTTTAAAATCAGATTCAAGAGGAAATCAATCTATAACAAAATCTGATTCAAGAACTCAAAAACACAAATCTGAAATTTGTTTCAGATTCAAACCCCTTTCAAATAACTCCAGAAATCAAACCCTTCAAACCCAACTTCTTCTTCCTCTTCCATCCTCTTCCTCCCCTCGCTTGAACCCACGCGCGCGCCTCCAGCAACCGCCGGACCGCCGCCGCCGGCCAGCACCCGCCACCGCCGCCTGGGAGCACGCCGCCGCCGCCTGGAAGCTCGCCGGACCGCCGGCCTTGCCATCTCCTCCCCCTCCGAGCACAGTAAGTCCCCCTTGCGTTGATTTCTCTTGCTGCCCTTTGAAAACTAAAAAAAAGAGAAAGAATGAAGGAAACAGGGAGACAGTAAGAAAAGAGAGAGAGTTATGAAAAGAGAAAGAGAGTGAGAGAGAGAAAGTTAGGGGACAGACCTAGTAATAGAAATAGGGTTGTATTAAATGTTAGTAGAAAGTTTCATATTATATCATGTTAACTTGTTATCTCTTAGTCAAAGTTACTGCTAGTAGGTAGGAATATTAAATACACTGTCTAACCATGTAATTAGCTTAGGTAAAGTTAATTTGTTGTTAGTATTTGAATTAATATTAGCTTGTTAGAGTTAAATAATGTTAGAGGTAGTTTTAACCTATTATAATTAGTTGGTGGACTTAAAGAATAATATAACCATGTTAATTTATCTAAAATGAGTAAGATTAAGTAGGGTTAGTATTAGAATTATTATTAGTTTGTTAATGATAAGTTCACCATGTTGATATAATTCAATAATATTAATGTAATAAAATTGAATAAAATAATGTGTACCCAGTTTGTATAACCTAATAAACACCACCCTAGCTAGTGAACCCCATAAAAATTAGACGAACCTAATTTAGGGGTTAACTTAATAGTTACGTAACTCGCAATAGATTTAATTCGTTAATTCTCGTTTTATACACATTTTGTTAATCATAATAAGTGTTATTATTTAATGACGCAGATACGTCGCGAACCTTCATACCGTTACTCGGACAACCTAAACTGTCCCAGTTAGGCAAGCGTGCAGTTATTTTATGTTTTTGTGCTAACCGTTGTTATACACTGAATTACTGACACAAACACATTTTTTAGAAATGCTAGACTTGTGGACCCCTTAATAATCAAAATGAACGCACTTTGTGAATGATAATGTTTATGGACATGTATGGTTAATTTTAGAACTGTTGATTTTTATAGAATGTTAAATGCCGTTGGCTCCCGTAGTTAAATGTCGTTGGCTCCCATAGTTAAATGCCGTTGGCTCCCGTAGTTAAATGCCGTTGGCTCCCGTAGTTAAATGCCGTTGGCTACCGATGTTACATGCCGTTGGCTACCGATGTTACATGCCGTTGGCTACCGATGTTACATGCCGTTGGCTACCAGTTGCCGTTGGCTATCAGATGTTACTTGCCGTTGGCTATTAGTTAATCTCGTCGGTCACATGTGATTACGTCGCATGCGACTAGTCTGGACTCGTGTTTCAGTATATGGCGGATTAGCATCCTGGCACGTGATTCAGGAAAATACACTTGGGTGGGGTTGGTTCCCGGGCACTAGCCGGTAGTAAACGAGTCGCCTTCAGGGGCACTTGAAGGTGTATTTATTTACTATTCGTCTAACGGCGGGAATCTTATTCACGGACTTGCACGCACAGTTAAATAATTGAAAAAGAAAGTTAATTACAGAATAATGTTATATTGCTCAACTGCCATGTTAATTTTTACTACTGAAATACCATGCTAATGAAACTTACTGCTTTAACTGCTTCATAAATGCTTTAACTGCTTCAGTTCATTGAAAAACATGCTAGTGTAAATTCTTTTAACTACTGTGAAACTGCTGTATATATATAACTTGTTATATATATATATCTTGCCTTGGGTCATCTGACATCTGTTTGCAGACCCTTGCTGACATACATTCATGTTGTTTGAATGTATGTCAGGTTACGAGACAGGTTATCTGGAGGACGAGTTGCTGGATCAGAGTGATCCAATAGACCAGGATTCTGCTGATCCTGAAGTCCACCCTACCGTGGAGTAGTGCTGATTATCACCGCTGCAGCTATTTACTTTCACCGCTGTTGTTTGTAGGGTGTGTACCCACTTTATCTGTATCGCTATCGTTGTAGGCCATGCTTGGGGCCCTTTCTATTATTGTGTACTTTATCTGGATGTTGGCTTTAATAGTTCTGTTGTTCTGAGTTGCATGCAAGTTCCTGCGAAAGGTGTTTTCACAGACGCTTATTGGGTTCGAGCTTCACCGCTCCAACCTAAGCGGGCCCATTCACGTCCTCGCCCCAAGTATAATGGGAAGCGGGGCGTGACATTATCACTTGAATAATTTTTCAAGAACTAAAAAAGATGATGGAAGCTGAAGGTGAATTCCCCTATAAAGCAACATCAATCACAAACGAAACATTGACAATGTCTACCTAAATCAGGACAAATGTCAGTTGTCGTTGCATGGCTCATCCCTCATGAAGAGGGCACCGAAACATTGTTCCTAAGTTGAGTTATTTATTGGGGTATTAGGCCTTCGCCTTTTGTCCACTTTGTGCCAGTAGGTTGTCAAATCTACATTTGTTAAAATAGCACCTCTACGTCCATTAGGGGCTTAGGAGGTAGATGAAGACCGTGTCCCATGTTGATTGTTTTGTTATTGGGCCTGCAGCCCATTTGTTCCTACCAATAACTTAATTGGGCCTGCAGCCCCAATTACTTAACGTTTATTATTATTATTTTTTTACCCACTTAATAATGGCCTGAAGCCAATTACTTAAAGGGACTC
Source organism: Scilla litardierei (assembly GCA_030789695.1). Taxonomy (NCBI): domain Eukaryota; kingdom Viridiplantae; phylum Streptophyta; class Magnoliopsida; order Asparagales; family Asparagaceae; genus Scilla; species Scilla litardierei. The sequence goes on along the minus strand of CM061137.1, from coordinate 6,268,379 downwards.
TCCTCTATGTAAAATCTCAATTAATTTATATAGTCCATGTTGACAAATTTATTTAAACATCGCTTTTGCAAATTATTATCTATGGTTTACTAGGATTCTATTTTTCAAAATATAACTATCTTAAAGATCCTGAGACCGCTCTGCCGTTAGTCAACTAACCTAACGGTGTATGACGTTTCCACGTGGTCTACGAGATAATTATATTTTCTAGTTTCCTTTACCATATGTTATGCTTGAGATATATGCGTGGTTGTTTATTTTTATGCCTGTAGCATATTTAGAACTGCGTGGATGTTTAAATAAGTAAAAATGTGTTTTTCGGGATCGGCCATTGTATACCTATTTACATTCCTTGCACTTTTATTTTCTTTTGAGAGAATTTGTAAGTGAGGAAATTTGTATAAAAAGCCATAGCTCGGTGCAACAGCATATGAAGACGAAGATATTGGGACCCACTTTGGGTTTCCGAAGTTGTATTTTTCTTTTCTTTTATGGACTGTAAACAAACTTTGGACTGTGTACTTTTTTGGGTATCTGGCTGATCCCCGCATTTTTACTTGTTTATTTCTTTATGCATGAATTTTGAATTTTAATTAATTCATGCTTATTTTAAATTGCGTAGATAAATGGCTAAATTGGCAAGCGTCGATTTCGAAGTCCTAGACTCTGCAGGGACAAATTAACTGAGTTGGCGAGTGGACCTAAAGTTCCACTTGCGTTCGATGGCCCTACTTGGGTCCATTTGGCTCCTTCCTCGGCCCTAGCAGCGGCCGAAGCTTCTGCTACATCAAGCAGCAGCCCTACAACCACTGTATCCGATGTAGATAAGGCGAAAGCCATAATCTACATTAGGAAACATATAGATCGGACCTTGAAGGCCGAATACTTAACGGTTGAGGACCCAAAGGACCTATGGACAGCGCTGGAAGCACGGTATAAACATCAAATTGATGTTATATTACACCGTGCCAGTTATGAGTGGGAAAACCTCAGACTTCAGGACTATAAGTCCGTCGCTGAGTACAATTCTGCACTTCATAACATCACCTCACGCCTGAAGTTGTGTGGTGAATAAGTGACAGAACAGCGCATGTTGGAAAAGACATTTACCTCGTTTCACGAGAAAGATGCAATCCTCATGCAGCAGTATCGTGAACGTAATTTCACGAAATTCTCCGATCTGATCTCATGCCTACTTAGGGCAGAGCAGAATCGAGACTTACTGCTTGCAACTCATAACTTGCGTCCAGCTGGCACTGCCCCTATCCCTGAAGCCCACCACGTTTCTCCCCAGAAGTGGAAAAACAAGAGGAAGGCTAAAAACACTAAAGGGAAAGCTATAATGAAGCAACCAAGAGGTGCAGCTCCACAGACAAACAAAAACAACAAGGGAAAAAGAAACTTCACTTGGAAGCGAAAGAACACCGAGCAAGTGTCACTTCCAAAGAAGAACTGGGAGGATAATTGCCATAGATACGACATGACTGGTCATTGGTCCAGAAACTGCCGCACTCCTCGCCACCTCCAGGATCTATACCAGGCGAGCCAGAAGTCTCTACCTGAAACAAACTTGGCGGCTGTTCAGCCACCAACAATGTTTACTGCAAAAGACTTCGAGAACGACGACCTTCTCGATTGAGCACCATCATTTATCTATGCTTTTTAGAATTCAATGTATCTTCATCTTTATTTGCTTAAGTACGAACTTTTATTTTCGAATGAATGTTTACATTTTCGCTCAAATAAAATTTCGTTTTTGCTTATATAGATGATGTCTGAGTGCCTAGTGGACAGTGCCTCAACGCACACAATCCTTCGCGATCATTGCTCTTTTAATAGCGTAAATAAATATGACGTTCCTGTTATCACAATTTCAGGACTGTCCCAAATAATCCAAGGATCTGGTGAAGCAATTATATTGCTCCCAAATAACACAAGACTTCAAATAAAAAATGCATTATTCTCTCCTAAATCAAATAGGAATCTCGTAAGTTTCAAGGATTTCCGTTTAAACGGATATCACTTAGAAACCAGAGATGAAAATATGGTTGAATATCTGTATGTAACTCGTCAGAAAGATGACCGGAAGATCATCTGCGAACGATTCAAGGGACTCCCGTCGGGTCTCTACCAAACATACATTCAACCAATAGAAGCCAATATGACTGAGCACCAGACGTGCCAATCACTGCCAGAGTTCGAACTCTGGCACAATAGACTTGGTCACCCTGGAACAGCAATGATGCGACGCATTATCTCTGAATCCCGTGGACACAAATTGAAGAACCTGAAGATTCTTCAAAAGGGTGAATTTCCATGTCTCCATTGTTTCAAGGGAAAACTTATAACGAGACCATCCCTCCTGAAAGTGGGATTAGAGTCTCCTGGCTTCCTTGAGAGAATTCATGGTGATATTTGCGGGCCTATTCACCCCGCAAGTGGTCCATTTCGGTACTTCATGGTACTGATTGATGCATCGACCAAATGGTCTTATGCGTGCCTCTTGTCCACCCGAAACCTAGCTTTTCCAAAGCTATTGGCACAAATAATAAGGTTGCGTGCTCATTTCCCCGATAACCAAATCAAGAAAATATGTCTTGATAATGCGAGAGAATTTACTTCACAAGTCTTCGAAGACTATTGCCGGGCAACGGGTATTGAAGTTGAACATCCTGTAGCACATGTTCACACCCAAAACGGATTAGCTGAGTCCCTTATAAAGAGACTCCAATGGATTGCACGTCCATTGCTTATGCAATCCCAGTTGCCTGTGGATGCTTGGGGGCATGCTATTTTACATGCCTCATCACTTATTAGGATAAGACCCTCTGGAGGTCATACTTTATCCCCGATGCAACTAGCATATGGCGCACCTCCGGATATCTCTCATTTGAGAGTGTTTGGTTGTGCGGTATATGTCCCAATAGCACCACCTCAGAGGACCAAAATGGGTCCGCAGCGTCGTCTAGGTATATATATTGGGTTTGATTCGCCCTCTATTATAAGATACCTTGAACCCCTGACGGGTGACGCATTCAAGGCACGTTTTGCTGACTGTGAATTTAATGAGAAAATTTTTCCTAAACTGGGCACACAGTCTAAGAAGCCAGAAGCTTCTGAGACCATTAGTTGGGACCAGAAGTCTTTGTCCCTATATGATCCGCATACTAATCTGTGTGAAGATGAGATCCTGAAGATCCTTCACATCCAGAATACAGTACATCTTTTGTCGGATAAATTCACGGACAACCAGAAGATTGTCCGATCACACGTCCCTGCTGCCAATACGCCAGCTAGGATTGACATCCCCATAGATGGATGCAATCCACCGGCAGCAGAATTGGCTGTACCTCAAATGAAAAGAGGACGCCCACCAGGTTCAAAAGATAAAGTTCCTCGAAAGAGGAAGACTCCTGGAGATACTAAGATTATCCCCCCACAGGATGCTGAGCTCAGACCAGCTACTTCTCCTCTCCTGATTTCCCCAGCATAGGAAACAATAGGAGAAACATCATTAAATTTTGTACGTACTGGAGAAGTACTGGACAGAAATAGCATAGTCGTCGACGACGATTTTACGTTCGATATTGCCGTTCACGTCACTGAATATGACGATGGCGTCGAACCACGATCTCTGGCGGAATGTAAACGCCGTGATTGGCCAAAGTGGGACGAGGCAATAAGAGTAGAGCTGGACTCACTCTTGAAACACAAAGTCTTTGGACCAGTAGTCCAAACACCAGTAGGTGTAAAGCCTGTGGGATATAAGTGGGTTTTCATAAGAAAAAGAGATGAAAATAATGTGATCATTCGCTATAAGGCACGCCTTGTAGCCCAGGGATTTTCCCAAAGACCGGGGATTGATTACGAAGATACGTATTCTCCGGTCATGGATTCGATCACATTCCGATTTTTAATAAGCCTAACTTCTCTGGAAAGCCTAGAAATGCAGCTCATGGACGTTGTGACTGCATATCTATATGGCGATATAGATAAAAATATCTACATGAGACTTCCTGATGGGTTTAATCTACCCCCAGAGATGAAAGAGATACCTCGGGACGTATTCTCTGTAAGGCTACATAGATCATTATATGGTCTAAAACAATCGGGAAAGATGTGGTATAACAGACTTAGTGATTTCCTTGCACAGCAAGGATTCACGAATAACGAAGTCTGCCCGTGTATCTTTATCAAAAGAACGGGAACATGATCCGTCATCATAGCTGTATATGTAGATGACTTAAATCTCATAGGATCTCCTGCAGAGATCAAAGAGATATCTGAAAACCTTAAACATACTTTTGAAATGAAAGACCTAGGCAAAACAAAGTATTGTCTTGGCTTACAGATAGAACACCTAAGAGGTGGAATCCTATTACACCAATCTAATTATACAAAGAAACTTCTACACAAGTTTCATATGGATAAATGTCATCCTTTAGGTACTCCTATGGTCGTAAGATCACTAGATGTACATAAGGACCCCTTCCGGCCACTGGAAGAGGGGGAGGAGATACTGGGTCCTGAAGTACCCTACCTCAGTGCCATTGGAGCACTTCTATATCTGGCTAACTGTACGCGTCCCGATATAGCGTTTACAGTTAATCTTCTAGCCAGACACAGTGCAGCGCCCACAAAGCGCCACTGGAATGGAGTAAAACATCTTCTGCGATACCTCCAGGGTTCCATTGATCTTGGACTTTATTACCAGAGAGGTGCCTCCCCCAAATTATTTGGTTATGCTGATGCAGGTTATCTCTCAGATCCGCACACGGCAAAATCCCAAACAGGTTTTGTTTTTACCTACGGAGGTACTGCTATCTCCTGGAGATCGGTAAAGCAAACCACAACAGCTACATCATCCAACCATTCAGAGCTCATTGCGATCCATGAGCAGAGAGTGCTATTGGCTACGATCCGTCGTCCAACATATTCTTCAATCTACTGGCCTGAAGACCAGTGATTTGGAGCCTAACGTCCTGTTTGAAGATAACGCTGCATGCATTGCTCAACTTCAAAAAGGCTACATCAAGGGCGACAGGACGAAGCACATATCTCCCAAGTTTTTCTGGACACATGAGCTAAAGGAGGACAAGCAAATCGAAGTTCAGCAGATACAGTCCTGCAACAACTTAGCTGATCTTTTTACTAAGTCTTTGCCCAAATGTATTTTTGTAAAGCTTGTAAAGAACATTGGTATGCGACAATTGAAAGACCTGCAAGCCTGAAGCTTGTACGGATCAGGGGGAGTAACCCGTGGGTTGCACTCTTTTCCCTTAAGCTGTTGGGTTTTTCCCACTGGGTTTTCCACAGCTAAGGTTTTAACGAGGCAAACACACTTACTCTGGATCCAGAAGTATCCACCCCTCTTTGCCTCAGATGCAGAGACCAAAGTGATGAATGGGTAAGGGGGAATGTTATGAATGAGGGAGGCCTTTGGCCTCCCCTCCTTCATTACCCACTCATTGGTCCACATTACTATGGGTAATGGGGACCCTTGGTCTCCTTGAGGCCCTTCATCTCCCTTCTCTAGTTTAATATATAGAGAACCATGGCCTATTGCCATGGTTACTCATTCGTTTCCTAAGAAAGCTTGTCTCTCTCTCTTGAGTTCTATTACCTTCTAACAAAATTGTGCTTATTGAATACCTCCTAATGAATCTTTATAAGTGGTATTATTGAATGTTCATTCATATCCTTGTAGAAATCATTGTATTATTGTTATAGCTACATGCGCATGTTAGAATCTATTTGGTATCCATAACATGCTTCTTGAAATGATTAATTTGATTTCTACACCTACATACGCACTTCCACGAATACTAAACTTTTAGTATTTTTGGAGATTCTTTTGATGAATGTTGGAAAATGAATGTAAGATGAATAAAAACTGAATTATCTAAGTGATATTATGTGAATTGACATGAATAAAAATTGAGCACGAAAAGAAATGAACATGGAAAAATAATTGCATGAAAATTGCTCCGTATGTAAAATGGATACAAATCATGGCAAATACACCACCCACGAGTATCCAACATATGCTTTATGAGTAATCTTTAGCGTTGGTGTACTTTACTCGTCAAGCAATGCCAACCGCACATCTAAGAGTCCTTATAGGCTATGTTTTGGGGTTTGGTAACTTGAACTCATTTTTCATGCTGTGGAAAAAATCAATCCTGGTGAAATTCATGTTAACTGGAAAATGTGGATTGTTTTGGTTGATGTTCAAAATTGAATCTCCCTTTGTACTTCATTGTTTATATTACCACACTTACACAACGGTGGTGAAGTCTAAATTATGATTTTCTTTGAACTTGGATTGTCTACTTTGTAGGAAATACATGCAAGTGCAAACTATACTCAATAATCTCTATTTTTGCATGTGTTATTTGATGACTTCGTTAGCCCACTTTTGATGATACCAAAGGGGGAGAAAGGAAAAGATTTGATACTACTTGTTAGGTATTACTTGTGGTATTATTTGTTGAAGGGGGAGCTTAATATGTATGGTATTGCTTGATGAAGGGGGAACTTGGAATTAACGGGAGCATGTTTTGTAAATCATGCATGCTAGTAATGGCTTGTCTCATTGTATACATCATACGCATTATACCCTTCATCACACTTCACACACATATCAAATTGCTCAAATCTTGTATTGGTTTGTCAATATCAAAAGGGGGAGATTGTTGGATGCAACGATCTAGGACCTCTAGTTTGACGACGACAAACACGTGTGAACTGTTTAACGTGTGTGTCAAGTGCTTTTCAGGAATGACACGCTCGTAAATTCTCCAAAGGAGACTTGGTCAATTTGATGGGAAAAGTGGCTAGTCATGTGCAACTTGGACTTGGTCCAATATGGAGAGAGATGGAGCCAAATCTTATGTGGTGATTGGAACATATCCTATTGTCATACAAACTCCTTAGCCAATACCAATTCCTAGTAAAATACAAATTTCCAATCAATTCCCAAACTACTAATTATTTTGATCCCATCCCTTGCCAACAACCCCTTGGCCGCACCTTTGAAAACCCTAAACAAGCCTCTCCTTAAATAGTCCCCATCGAAATAGAGAGGTTCGGGCTTATAATAGGAATAGTAGAGGGAGTATGCGAAAGAGAGGCTGCGGCAAACAAAAAGAAAAAGAGAGGGGCGGCCAAAGCACAGATCAAAACCCTAGGACCTTGTTGCAAACAAGTTCACGCCAAAAAGCAACTTGCCTCAAGCTTAAAGCCTTCATCAACTAGCCTCTCCTTAATCCAAGCAAAAAGAAACAACTCACGGCCAACCTTGCTGCTTCAAGCCGCAAAGCCCAAGCCCTTGCAATTCATGTAAACACGAAAGGAGGGCCTCATCTCTGCAGATCTCAACTCAAAGCCAGAGTCCCCAAGCCAACAAGTACCATCAACATTTTCATCAAACCAAGCCATTATCATTAAGTCGAAGATGTCATGGAGTTGAGGGAGAAGTCTAAGCTCACGCTGTCGGAGTTGTGAGGAGTCGCCGTTCGAAGGAAGGCGCTATCGGAGTCGTGAGGAGTCGCCGTTCGAAGGAAGGCACTGCCGGAGTTGTGAGGAGTCTTCGTTCGAAGGAAGGCATTGCCAGAGTCGTACTAGTCACCAAAGCTGTTGCCGTTGTGTCACTGGGAAAAGACGAAGTCTGAGTCGGTGTGGGTTATCAAAAAACGTCGAGCATCACCGCTGAAGCTCGAGCGATCACCGAACTGCTTGTCGTCGATCACGAAGCCGTCGAAGATTGAGATCGCCGCTGCTGTCGTTCGACGGGGAATACTTGCCTAGCTGCCGTGGATGAAGACGACCACCGCCGAAGTACGTTGATGTGGATTCCACAACTCGAAGCCTTCTTCGATGCTGCTGGCGTGATCACCGCCGTCAAGAGATTACCGTCGAGATCGAGTAGCTAATCGAAGTCAAAGTCACCATTCGTGTACTCGCCGCCGTAGAGATCCATTGGAGAAGGAAAGATGAAGCTGAGCGAGAGTCGGAGAAGCTCTCGCATTACGATGCTGACGAGGATGAAGTCCACCGTGAAGGAGAAGCTGGAGACCGTCGCTGCATGAAGCCCTCGCTGCCGTCGTCGTTGAGCAAAGCGAAGAATCCCGTCCGCTGCATGCCCTAGTCGAGGTCAGAACGAGGCTAACGTGGCGACCGCATGATTGCGTGAAATAAAATCACGAGATAACGAAAACAAAAGCGCTGACGTGGAATAGATTTAAGGGGATTGCTGTGCGCACAGACCGCCTGTTTATTTGATTTGAACTAGGATTGCTATACGCACAGACCAATGTGCTATTTGAGACATATTGAGATACAAGAGTCGGATAGAGACACCGTTTGCATCAGATTGGAGCTAACGACTTGCTGATTGACAGAGACGACTACACGGACACGAACTGAGCATTTTTAAACCCTTTACTCTTTATATTCGTGTCTTAGTGTAACGTTCTCTGCAGGGGAAACTTTTACCAGATTTTTGTGATATTTTGGACTTGTCTGGTTGGGGCTAGACAAGAGGGTCTTGACATGTTGTAGCAGTCAAGATACGCATTTACTAGGTTGATAGGGTTCTGCACTTTGTTGAGTGTGGTATAGTCTAGGTGAGGAGTTGGAGCTAGGACCCCATTGTAGGTGTACAGAAGGAACTTATTAATGCAAGTATTTTCTTAGGGCTGGACGTAGGTCGTTGATGCGACCGAACTAGGGTAAATCTGTGCGTACTCTGTGATTGTCTCTTATTTACTCTGCTTGAGATTTTAACTGCGTGTGATTTCTCGTGGGTTGCACGAGAATATTTTTATAAGCATATCCCTCCTCTAGGCTAGGATCCAGATCCAACAGACAGTTGTCAAGCTGACGTAGATTCAAAGTGCTGATTTGGAGCCTCGTCAACAGCTACAGTGGGACCCTTGGTTGGAGGAACTAAGGTCGATTGACGGTAGTTGGAGGTGATGCGACATTCGACCGACCTTCGAGCGGTTGTTGCGTTGATCGTTTGAGATTGAAGAGCTCGACGTCGACCTTCGATGTTGGACAGCGATCATCGATCTGCACCACATAGACTCGTTAGGGGGGTCGGATCTGGGTTCCGACCCAAATTCCTCTGATGCTTAAGTTAGTGTGGAATTTAAGGAAGAGAGTGAGCTTGATGTAGCTGAGATCGACCCATGGAGGTTCGTCTCTAGACTGACAACATAAGCTCGATTGTAAGAATGGTAAAAGTGAGAAGGAGTTTTATGTCTTAGACTTCTTACATTGAAGATGAGACCCTTTCCTCTATTTATAGACGTTCAGTGTCCCTTTGGAGACAGTGGGGAGATAACGGCCATCCATAATGGGGCCACGATCTTCCCCCATTAATATGAATAAATGTTGCACACGTCCCCGAAATTATCGAGTCCGTCTTTAATCCCACGTTCGTGTGAAGCGAACCCAATGGTCGACTAGCCATTTGGGCTTTGACTGAGTCGACATCGGGCTTCTTTGGTGGGCCTGGTGGGCCTTTGTCATCTGTCGTCCGAGTTTCCTCGAATGTCGGTCCAATGACTCAACAACGGCCATGTCACAGTCTGTCCAGAACTTCGCAGTCTCTGTAAAACAAGGCACGACCGTGCTAAATGTGTCACAGCCATGTCAAGCCCAGAGCATATATCTGCTTCAACCTAACAAATTTCTTCCTCTATTACTCGACCCGAGAACTAGTGAACGGTCTCCCTGCGAGCCGGAATCAGTTCCGCCGAGCACTCTTTTGTTACGATCTGACTTAAGCATCAGAGGGGATTTGGTCGGAATCCAGATCCTGCCTCCTAACAAGCTTTCTGTCTTACAGATCGCAGAGGCATCATTCGGTCGAAGCACCCTTTGGAGATCTTCGGCTCGGCCCCGAGAGCGCTCGCACCAGAGTTTGCTCAGCCAACCGGTCCCAAAGGTCCACCAGGTCTTCCACATCTACGACGACCTTCAGACCGTCCTACTTCCAATCAGCGGTGAAAAAACAACCCGAAACATCATCGATCAAAAGTTGGGACTTACAGTGACAGACACAGTGCAGTTCAGGCCCTTTGTCATGACTATGACATCAGTGTGTCTAGTGTTAGGGTTTCTATCATGCATAACTAGTTTATACGCAGCGGAAAATAGAAACCTACCAAGATCCATGTGTTTCTAATTGGTTCGAATAAATTACTAACCTTTGTGACGATCTGAATGTGTCGGACTACAGGTGCTGCTCTACGAACGACAACCCTCAGTTGGTATCTACATGCAAACGTCACGAACGGGAATTTCGAGGGTACTAGCTCCTTCTTTGCAACTAGGGTTTCTCTCGCTCTTTGTTTTTCTAAAAACGTAGGAGATAGATTGAAATCGTGAAAAACAGAAAATCCTCTTTCTATATCTTATATAGAATCCCACGTTAACCCCTTAACGCATTTCAGTTACAAAAGATATCGTTAGGATAATATCGTATATTATCTGTTAACTATTCAACGCGTTTTGTTACGTGACGATATCTTAGGGATAATATCTTAACGAGATACAATATCTGTCAGTTAAGATATTTCGTCTTATTACGAATTTCAAAATCAAATTCGAAATCATGTTTAAACCCTATCCTATCCATTTCGTTCTTTGTGTGCAACCCAATAGGCTCATATTAAATTGGCAGTGGGCCTAATCTCATTAGAAGCCCACAAGTCATAATTGGTCTCTTGCAAGACATTATGACTACCCAATTAATATGAATATTGTTAGTCCGATATTAACCTAACCAATAGAACATGTCATAATCCTTTTGTCACACGATATCTTATTTGAACATAAGTCATAGGCAGTGTCATACTTATATTGTTCAAACATTTAATTTCTCGCTTTCTAAGTAGACTGATAAAATCAAATGACATTCATTTGAGCACGCCCATGTATTTCTCAGTCCTACTTATCGAGAGGCCCATTAGATATCTCTCTCATAGGAGAGGGACAAATTCCATCTTGTTCATTCACTTTCATCTGCATAATTCACATTATGTTCAATCATAACCTTTATGATTATCTGATTAAAGATAATGTTTGGTTATGTCAAAACATGATGTTCCTTATGTAGGAATCTGTGATGATCTCAGGTCTAAGGATTCTATGACATAATTATTATGAGATCATTTATGACACTAATCCATGTAATGATCTCATAGCGAGTCTATCCAGTACCTGTTCTCCAACAAGTACCTATAAGTTTGATTTGTATCATCATACATATAATTATCTCATAATTATCAACCAAACTCATACTAGTCTTAATTCATTATTATACCTTTAACGATGAATGATTAGGGATGCTTTAGAATAACATAAAAACAAACATTATTATAAAGAAACATGCTAGCAATATAATAATAACAATAAGAGAAACATTTTATAAATGAAAATGACATAACATAAAAAGTCCAAATATTTGGCCTAGGGCAAAACCACTAACATCTAGGGTACGGATGTTGTCAAACCATACTACACCTTAGATCTTCCAGACCCATGTGATCACATAGTTAACTGTTGGATGACATGTTAGCTCTTAAAATGTTCATCACGTACACTGGCCAGTGATTTCACGATGGATCCATTAATTCTCTTCGACACTAACCTCTCATTTTGGATGAGACGAATCCCGTCTAGATGGCAACTTACTTCGCACGCTTCAAACTATACCCAGCGAGTCTATACGTACCGAGCGCACTGCTGATGTTCGGTAAAAGCCTAAGCATAGCTTCCCATGTGCAAAGTCCTTTAGCACATCTCTAGTCGTAAAGACTATGTTGCATCAACTGTCACCTGAGTACTTCTGTTGACATTCAGAGTATGCATATCGTACACAAACATCTCGACGAGTCGTTCTGTGAATTTGTTTTTCAACAAACACATGTGCATTGTCTGACAATGTCCCCACATCGAGTGGTTGTGAGACTAGCCACTACTGACCGATGATACATACAAACGTATATTGCTCTATCCAGAATATTGATGTCCTGTCTCGATATTCTTATGACCATGCACTTATAGGACATGTGCATAAGCAGATACATTGAACCTCATTATCATGATCTCATCACGATTTCAATGCACCTCACTTAAGTCCCAAGTGTTGAGTATTGATTCCCCGGATTTGGTTTTGGATGATGAGCAAACATAAATATCGTGTACTAACTGTTTGTGAGCGCAGTTATGGAGATCGTCGCCAAAAGAATACGTACATCAAAAGAGACATCTCAAGACTTCTCAATACGCGTGATCATGTGCCTGAAGCTTCGTTGAAGCTCAAGGAGCAATATTGAAGTTAAGAAGAATGAAGATTGAAGCTTTGAAGACGGTTCGTCAATGTATTATTTATTGTCTTCTAGCTTCATAATTTAGAATGTTAAGCCTTGAGTAGGACTTACTTTATTATCTTCATTTCGCTCATATCTTAGAGCTAGGATTATCATAGAAGCCATTAGAAACTTTCCCGAATCCTATCGCTTCTTCCCTCGGCTTCTAGTGCATCTTAGTTGGTTCAAGAAGAGTCACCAACCGACTAGATGATGATCTAGTCGGTCGGCAACTCTACATGAACCGACTAGATGCCTTGCTCAATTCAGCTCATTCCATGTTGATCAATTAGTCGGTCAAAGAAGGTTCACCGACCGACTAGATGACGATCTAGTCGGTCAGGAGTCCTTCTCAGACCGACTAGTTATCATTGCCTCTGTACAGCCTGAGCTACTGTTTCGAGTTAGTCGGTCAAAGAAAGTTTGTCGACCGACTAGTTGAGAAACTAGTAGGTCAGCATTTGTTCTTAAACCGACTAAATCAACTTGATGTCAACCTATTCTATTTCGACTGTTAGTCGGTCAAAGAACATTCACCGACCGACTAGTTGTGAAACTAGTCGATCGGTAAGTCTTCTTAGACCGACTAGTTGTCATCTCATGTACTCCGACAACTTGGCTGTTCAACCGTTAGTCGGTCTACATTGTATCACCGACCGACTAGTTGATGAACTAGTCGGTCAGTGATCCTTTTTTGACCGACTAGTCTGGTTCAGAATAGAGCCGTTGGGAACTTTTACAACACGATTTTCCTTGCCTCTATAAATACAAACTTGATTCGTTTGAGGCAAGGTTAGAGGTCAATTATCAAAGTATTTTCAGACCTAAGAGAAGAGTTTTCTCAAGCTAATTCTAAGCTCTCTCTTCTCACCAAGAATCTCTCCCTTCACTCTTTGAGCAAATTCCTCAAGAGAGATTCTCTCCATTGTGAGCCATTCAAGCCAAGAGCTTGATTCTTGTCACCATACTCCATTCTAGGCTTTCATTGCTGGTCATCTTCTTGAAGTTAGGGTTTGGTGACATCTTCTTCCTCAAAATCCCTCTTTGCCCTAATTTGGTAAGTATACTCAAGGCATAGGATTTTGTGGTAAGTTTTTCTTTATTTCATTTCAATTGATATATGAATTGTTCTCTCGGTTGTGAGAGAAGTGTGTGATCCCGAGTTGTGGGAGTCACATTTGTATTGTGTATGATTTGGTCTTGTGAAGGTTTTTCACAAGAATTTCATAGTGGAAATCTTGGGTTAGAGGTTTTCTAACTCGAGTATCTGGAGGGGATCCGGGTGGTTGAGACGTAGGATCACCGGGAACAAGTCGGGGAGACTTGGGTGGATCCGAACCCGTTACATGTTTTGTTTGCGTTGTTAATTCTTGTCGATAGTTGTTTATTCCGCATTGTCGTTTGTTCATTGCACAATAGTTAGGAATAACTCTCTTAATTATTTTAAAGTACTATTCACCCCCCTCTAGTACTTGTGTAGTAGCTACCACAGGGCACAACAATTGGTATCAGAGCCAAGGTTAAAGCTACAAGGTCAAAGCTATGACAAACAACGACTACAACGTCTTCAAGGATCGTCACGGATCGTCTTCTGTTATGGAAGGGCAATCCTCTGTCAGGCCTCCTCACTTCAACGGTACCAACTATGGGTACTGGAAATGCCGGATGGAAACCTTCCTCCGGAGCGCTTCACTTTGGAGAGCCACATTGACGGAGTATGTCGAGCCCGCCGAACAAGATTTCGCGAAGTGGACTACCGAGGAAGTCGCCGCGGAGGTAAGCAATGCCAAGGCGATGAATGCCTTGCAATGTGCGTTGGAGCCCGAAGACTTCAACAAGATATGCACATGTAAGAGTGCATATCAAGTATGGAACCAACTCCTCATCTTGTACGAAGGAACGAGCACGGTAAAAGATTCTAAACTCGTTGTCGCTAACAAAGAGTTTGAGTTGTTTCACATGGAACATGGTGAAACTATGAAGGACTACTATGCGCGCTTCGTGGACATTTCCAATGAATTGGAAGCTCTTGGGAAGGTCTACACCCAAAAAGAGAAAGTCGCGAAGATTATTGACGGACTTCCCTCTTGATGGGAAAAGCGTACCTTCGCCATCGAGGAAGGTAACGATATGAATAAATATACTGTCATTCAATTAATGGGTACCTTGTTGTCTTACGAGGTACGCAAGGAAAGTAAGATCAAGATGAAGGAGAAGATGAAAGCGTACTTGAAGCAAGACGAGCCAAAGAAAAAGGCGATTGCATACAAGGCCGCTCCATCTGCCGATGATGAAGAATCGGAAGAAGAATTGGACATGGAAGCTTTGGCCGATTTGGCAAAGAAGTTCAACCGATTCTTCCGACAAGGTAAGTTGAAGAATAAATCAAAATTTATTTCGACTAATGCTTCTACTCCCATGTGTTATAAATGCAACAAGCCAGGACATATCAAGCCGGATTGTCCTCTCTACAAACACAAGGAGAAGTGGAAGGTATCCAAGTACAACAAGTCGAGAAGGCACAAGAAGGACTTGTCGGCACTTTCACCGACTCCGAAGAGGACTCCTCAAGTGGAGAGTCGGATGATGAACGTGTGGAGAAAGCACACACGTGCTTCATGGGAAAAGAGGAGCGTGATCAAGACACCTCCTCCGATGAAAGCGAGGATGGAAGCGATGATGAAGGCGATGAGGTAACGAACGATGAACTTAAAATAGCCAACGAACAACTTTGGAATAAGTTTTCTAATTTGGCTACTAGATTTATTAAGACTAAGAATGAGCTAGATAGTCTTAAAAACTCGCCTAAGCCCTTCATCGTCAACAACGACACCGTTGTTGAAGGGTTGAGAAATGAGATTGAAAATCTCAAGTCTCAACTTGAGCATGTTCATATCGAGGATTCGGATGAACATGTGATAGCGGATTTGACGTCTCAAATCTCAACTTTGAGTATTGAGAATAAAAATATCAAATCACGTGTTTGTGCACTCGCATCGCAAGTGTCCACTTTGGATGCTTCTTTGTATTCTCTCACCGAGAAGCATGAAAGCACATTAGGCCGAATTCATGAATTCAACAAAGGTAAGGGCAAGTTGGATAATATCCTAAATGACTTACCTCCGGCCAATCATCACATTGGCTTAGGGTATAAGATGGGAGATTCATCCAAATCGTCCGCCACCTTTGTTAGGCCATCTTCCGATGCTTCTACTAGTGAAAGTAAACACGTCATGGGTAGTTCTTCTACCAATGGTAATTCCGCTAGGAACACACCCCCATTTGGAAAGAAACCCACTTTGGGTGGACCTCCAAAGAAGGGTTATGCTTTCATGTATACCATGCCACGTAGGAACACACATCCTACCCCACATGTTAGCACATATGACGATTTCTATGCTCCGCATCCACGAGCACGTGCACACCATGTGAGACACACTCATGCACGTGTTCCTCCACATGCATATGTTCATTCTCATTCTCATATGAATAATTATCATCATGCACCATTGCATCGTATACCATATGCTTATCCACGACATGCATCACATAGAAATCAACAACGTATGCATGTTCCCAATAGAATTAGGACTCCCAAGACATACACTATTTGGGGTCCGAAGAACACAAGCATGCATAATAAGAATTTGTATGTGCAATCGTTTATAAATGATATTATTTTGAATGATGATTATGTTGGGAAATCACGGTCCTCGTGGACTTGGTTTCCGAAGGGTTAGTTTCCTTTGACCCTTCATTGCTTGGTACCATAAGTTTAGTTTCATTTTTATGTGTACCAAAACAATTGTGGTAAGATTTGGTTATTTTTTATGTGCATGTTAATTTATAACTTAAATTCATATTGAATTTGAATTTAGTTAGGATATGGGTTACAGTTAATTTGAATTTAGTTCGCTAAATTTATTGCCTAACCCATAGGATCCAAAGAGATTTTTGGATACCAAAATGATGTTTTCTAGGTTAAATCCATCATGGGATACCAACTCTACCAACTCATTGATTTGCAAAGTTTTTCATTCAAATGGAGTTGATGGTGCTTAAGTAATGCACCAAAGTAGGGGGAGCTTAATGTAGTAAGTATATTCATACTTTTGATTCACATTGGTATCCATTGGTAGATTATATTACGATTGGTATCATTTTGTTTCAATTTGAATCCTAGTATGCTAGATTAGTGTATGCCATATGTTCTTGCATGCTACATTTGGTATTCTCATTGGATTTTTGTCTCTAATGTTGATTTTGGAGAGTATGTTCCAAAACTCAATACGTGGAATTGATTTGAGTTTTGATGATTTCGTATTTCGATTTTTGCCTATGGCTTGGTGATTTCGGTTTTCGATTTTCGCCTATGGTTTGATGATTTCGTTTTTCGATTTTCTCCTATGGCTTGGTGATTTCGTTTTTCGATTTGCGCCTATGGTTTGATGATCTCGTTTTTCGATTTTCGCCTATGGCTTGGCGATTTCGTTTTTTCGATGTTCGCATATGGATTGATGATTTCGTATCTCGATTTTCGACTTTGGTCTCATTGGCACGCTTTGCTTTTATTCGGTATTTTACATTGGTGTCATTTGGACCGTGATCGTATTCTTCGACTCCCGTGCTTTATTTTTTAGCCATTGGTTTTGTCGTTGTTCTCCTCCCGCTTTTTTTGCTAATGCCAAAGGGGGAGAGAATTAATAATGACAATGTGCTAATTAATAATTCAAAGGAATTTACCATGAATCTAATTTGATATGTTAGATTCAGGGGGAGTGAAGATATAAAATGGATTTAGATCATATATGTCAATATTTGGTTCATATTTCATATCTTCCTCGTCTGCATGATGCGACTGATTATTATTGAATATGGAACTAACGTGTCATCAATGCAGGTGGAGTAAGTAAATTTCTTCTGAATCATTATTATTGATTATTATTTATGTTGGTTTGTCATCACCAAAAAGGGGGAGAATGTTGAGTATTGATTCCCCGGATTTGGTTTTGGATGATGAGCAAACATAATATCGTGTACTAACTGTTTGTGAGCGCAGTTATGAAGATCGTCGCCAAAAGAATACGTACATCAAAAGCGACATCTCAAGACTTCTCAATACGCGTGATCATGTGCCTGAAGCTTCGTTGAAGCTCAAGGAGCAATATTGAAGTCAAGAAGAATGAAGATTGAAGCTTTGAAGACGGTTCGTCAATGTATTATTTATTGTCTTCTAACTTCATAATTTAGAATGTTAAGCCTTGAGTAGGACTTACTTTATTATCTTCATTTCGCTCATATCTTAGAGCTAGGATTATCATAGAAGCCATTAGAAACTTTCTCGAATCCTATCGCTTCTTCCCTCGGCTTCTAGTGCATCTTAGTTGGTTCAAGAAGAGTCACCAACCGACTAGATGACGATCTAGTCGGTCAGCAACTCTACATGAACCGACTAGATGCCTTGCTCAATTCAGCTCATGCCATGTTGATCAATTAGTCGGTCAAAGAAGGTTCACCGACCGACTAGATGACGATCTAGTCGGTCAGGAGTCCTTCTTAGACCGACTAGTTATCATTGCCTCTGTACAGCCTGAGCTACTGTTTCGAGTTAGTCGGTCAAAGAACGTTTGTCGACCGACTAGTTGAGAAACTAGTCGGTCAGCATTTGTTCTTAAACCGACTAAATCAACTTGATGTCAGCCTATTCTATTTCAACTGTTAGTCGGTCAAAGAACATTCACCGACCGACTAGTTGTGAAACTAGTCGGTCGGCAAGTCTTCTTAGACCGACTAGTTGTCATCTCATGTACTCCGACAACTTGGCTGTTCAACCATTAGTCGGTCTACGTTGTATCACCGACCGACTAGTTGATGAACTAGTCGGTCAGTGATCCTTCTTTGACCGACTAGTCTGGTTCAGAATAGAGCCGTTGGGAACTTTTACAACACGATTTTCCTTGCTTCTATAAATACAAACTTGATTCGTTTGAGGCAAGGTTAGAGGTCCATTATCAAAGTATTTTCAGACCTAAGAGAAGAGTTTTCTCAAGCTAATTCTAAGCTCTCTCTTCTCACCAAGAATCTCTCCCTTCACTCTTTGAGCAAATTCCTCAAGAGAGATTCTCTCCATTGTGAGCCATTCAAGCCAAGAGCTTGATTCTTGTCACCATACTCCACCCTAGGCTTCCATTGCTGGTCATCTTCTTGAAGCTAGGGTTTGGTGACATCTTCTTCCTCAAAATCCCTCTTTGCCCTAATTTGGTAAGTATACTCAAGGCATAGGATTTTGTGGTAAGTTTTTCTTTATTTCATTTCAATTGATATATGAATTGTTCTCTCGGTTGTGAGAGAAGTGTATGATCCCGGGTTGTGGGAGTCACATTTGTATTGTGTATGATTTGGTCTTGTGAAGGTTTTTCACAAGAATTTCATAGTGGAAATCTTGGGTTAGAGGTTTTCTAACTCGAGTATCCGAAGGGGATCCAGGTGGTTGGGACGTATGATCACCGGGAACAAGTCGGGGAGACTTGGGTGGATCCGAACCCGTTACATGTTTTGTTTGCGTTGTTAATTCTTGTCGATAGTTGTTTATTCCGCATTGTCGTTTGTTCATTGCACAATAGTTAGGAATAACTCTCTTAATTATTTTAAAGTACTATTCACCCCCCTCTAGTACTTGTGTAGTAGCTACCACAGGGCACAACACCAAGTATTTTTTTCCATGCAAAAAGATAATCATAAAATAATCATGATTTATTATTTTTGAACACGATGTATCTTAAAATTACAATAATTGTCTTAAGGGCATACATTGTAGTGCCCTGGGAAGCTACTGCACATGTACTAGTGGGGGGGTGAATAGTACTTTTAAATAATAAGGAGTGTTATTCCTAATTATCGTGCAATTAACAAACAACGTTGCGGAATAACTACAATCAAGAAATAATGCAAACGCAAACACAATGGTTTAATGGGTTCGGATCCACCCAAGTCTCCCCGACTTGTTCCCGGTGATCCTACGTCCCAACCACCCGGATCCCTTCCTGATACTTGAGTTAGAAACCCTAACTCAAGATTTCCAATATGAACACTTGCGAAAACCTCACAAGTGCAATCGACCTACAATCGATGACCGTGACTCCCACAACCCGGGATCACGCAAAACCTCTCACAACAGAGAGTATACAATTCAAATATAACTGAAATAAAATGCTTACCAACAAAATACCTATGCCTTGAGATTTCTTACCAAATTAGGGCAAAGAGGATTTTGATGGAGGAAGAGTCACCAAACCCTAGCTTCAAGAAGATGACCAGCAATGGAAGCCTAGGGATGAGATGGATGACCTAGAAACAAGCCCTTGGCTTGGAAGGCTCACAACCAATGAATCTCTCTTGAAGAATAAGAGTGAGGGAGAGATTCTTGAGAATGGGAGAGCTTGAAGATGAGAGTTGAAAGCTTCTCTTTGAATCAATAGAACTCTGAAATAGCAGCCTTGGATCCCTTGAAATAACCCCTTCAGGTATTTAAAGGATCAAGGGAAAAGGGAGAGAGAAACGTCGCTTTCAAAACTCCAACGGATCTAAATCTGAAGCAGACTAGTCGGTCAAAGAACAACCACTGACCGACTAGTTCATCAACTAGTCGGTCGGTGAGACAACATGAACCGACTAAGAGGTGAACAGTGAACAGATGAAGATTTCAGACCTAGAAATCTAGTCGGTCCAAGAAGACTGTCTGACCGACTAGTTTCACAACTAGTCGGTCAGCCAATGAACGTAGACCGACTAAGAGCAAAAAGAATTAGTCTGAGTACAAAGTGACTTAGTCGGTCCAAGAACAAAAGTTGACCGACTAAATTGTCAACTAGTCGGTCACCAAACGTTCTTAGACCGACTAACGATAAACAGTAGCTTAGGAGAAATTTAGTATGAACAGTAAGTCACAACTAGTCGGTCAAAGAAGCATCACTGACCGACTAGTTCACAAACTAGTCGGTCGGTGAGTCAACGTAGACCGACTAACTGTAAACAGTACTGAACAGGAAAATAAGGAATCAAACTAGTCGGTCCAAGAACAGTTGCCGACCGACTAGATCACCATCTAGTCGGTCAGTACATGTTCTTGTACCAACTAACATGCACAATAAAGTCCGAATCGAAGCGCGACGCTTCGAGGAAGTTAGAATGAAATTGTGCAAGGATCCTAGAGCTACGAAATGAGCGTAATGAAGATATAGACGTAAGATATACTCAAGGCTTAACATTCTATATATCGAAGCTAAAAGACTATAAAAAAAACCTTAATAAACGGTCTTCGAGAGCTTCGATTGAATCTTCATAACTTCCAAAACGGCGCAAGAGCTTCAACGAAGCTTTAGACATGAATACGAGCTTTGAGAAGTCTTAAGATGTCGCTTTGAGTGTTCTCGTGAATTTGGCGACGATCTCCATAACTGCGCTCACAAATTGTTAGTTCATGGATTATTTATGTTTGCTCATCATCAAAACCAAATCCGGGGAGTCCAATACTCAACATTCTCCCCCTTTTTGGTGATGACAAACCAACATATAATAATAATCAAAAATAATGAACTAAATGAAATATACTTACTCCCCCTGCATTGATGACACATTAGTTCCATATGAAATAATAAGCACATACATCAAGCAGACGAGGAAAGTAAAAATTCAAATCCAATATTTGAGAGTTAGGATTTGTAATCCATTTTTATATCTTAACTCCCCCTGAATCTAACATATCAAATTAGATTCATGGTAAATTATCATTTAGCACATGCCATTATTATGCCATTATTATATCTCTCCCCCTTTGGCATAATCCAAAAAGAGCGGGAGGAAGCCAATGACAATAAATCATGTCCAAATAATTCATTAAGCATGGGAGTCTAAGAATACGACCACGTTTCATATGACACCAAAATAAAATTCGAATAAAATCAAAGCGTGTCAATGAGACCATAGTCGAAAATCAAAAACTTAAATCATCAAAATATCAAATGTAAATTCACTTATTGAAGAAATGAATTTGCTCTCCAATATCAACATTTATAGCTATTTTAGTGCATGGAAAACAATTCTATGTTTTCATACAACTAAAGCTATTGAATCAAAATGAAACGTCGAACGACGAAATCAATATCAGAGACATACATAAAATGTGCACAAAGGAATGAACCATCAGAAGAGTGGTGCACATCATAGAATATCAAATGACACAAAATCGATCGAAAATGAACATAAAGTAAAGGCACATCAAAACTAAGTAAAGTGTGCGATGAGAAGTGACAAGGTGATAAAAGTAATACGAAAATCATCATAATAACTTTTAAAACAAGTCATGCCAAAAATAGATAAGAATTTCAAAGCATTTATGGCATTCACAATTCTATCATGCTAGGAGATACAAAATGATACCAATGTAAAGAAATAGATTTTAACCAAGCATGCATTCAACCCTCATGGATACCAAATGTAATATTATACTTACAACATTAAGCTCCCCCTACATTGGTGCATTACCTAAGCACCATCAACTCCGTTTGAATGAAAGTCTTCGCAAATCGAGGAGTTGGTAGGGTTGGTATCCCACGGTGGATTGAACCTAGAAAACTTCATTTTGGTATCCAAAAATCCTTTTGGATCGAATGGGTTAGACAACAAATTTGAAATACGAAAAATAAAAATTATTGTAACCCATAAATTAACATACTCAAAATCAATTTTATAAACAAATGCCTTGGTACACATAACATGATCATAAACTCATGGTACCAAGCATTGAAGAGTTAAAGGAACTAACCCTTCGGAAACCAAGTCCAAGAGGAACTTGACTTCCCAACATAATCATCATTCAAAATAACATCATTAATATATGATTTCACATAAACATTCATAGCATCATCGCTAGTGTTCTTGGGACCCCAAATAGTGTACATTTTGGGAACCCTCTTCCTAGTGGTTGCATGCACAAAAGGTTGATTTCTATGTGGTGCATGTGGCCTAGGAGCATGAGATCTAGCAATAACATTATGATGAGCATGAGAATGATTATGAGAGAAGGCATTCACATGAGGATTAGATGTGTGAACATAAGCATTAGGATGAGCATGAGCATGATTACGTGCATGTGGGTGTCTCATATGAGTGTTCACACGTGCTCGTGGGTGTGGAGCATAAAAATCATTATTAGCATGCACCGGTGGAGTAGGATGTGTGTTCCTACGTGGCATAGCATGAGAGTACAAAAATGCATGACCCCTCTTTGGAGGTCTACCCAAAGTGGGTTTCTTTCCAATCGGGGGTGTGTACGAAGTGGAAGCACTATTGGTAGGAGAACTACCAATGGGGTGTTTGCTCCCACTCGTCGAGGCATCGGATGTCGGCCTAACAAAGGTGGTAGGCGATTTGGATGAGTCTCCCATCTTATACCCCAAGCCAATGTGGTGTTTGGCCGGAAGTAAGTCATTTAGGATATTATCCAAATGGCCCTTACCTCTATTGAAATCATTGATACGGCCTAACGTGCACTCATACTTCTCTTTGAGAGAATGCATCGAAGCATCCAAAGTGGATACTTGTGACGTGAGTGCATAAACACGAGATTTGAGATTCTTATTCTCAAAACTCAAGGTTGAGTTTTGAGACGTCAAATCCGCCATCTTGTGTTCATCCGATTTCTCAAAATGAACATGCTCAAGTTGAGATTTGAGGTTCTTCACCTCATTTCTCAACAAGCCATTATGAGTAAGCAAACTTGCTTTTTCATTGGCGAGTGTCTCAACAATGGTGTCATTGTTGGTGATGGTAGACTTAGGAGAGGTTTGGAGGCTAACAAGTTCATTTTTGGTCTTGTTATATCGATCTACTAATTTAGTAAATTTAGACCAAATTTCTTGGTTTGCTAACCTCATTTCATCAATAGTAGGTTCTCCGCTTTCATTCTCGCTACCATCCTCGCTTTCATCCTCGCTTTCATCGAAGGAGGACTTTCGATCTTTTGCATCATTAGCCATGAAGCAGAGTTTTGCTTTCTCCACTCTTCCATCATCCGACTCTCCACTTGAGGAATCCTCTTCGGAGTCGGTGAATGTGCCAACAAGTCCTTTCTTGTACTTTCTCGACTTGTCGTACTTCGATGCTTTCCCCTTCTCCTTGTGTTTGTAGAGAGGACAATCCGGTTTGATGTGTCCTGGCTTGTTGCATTTATAACACACGGGAGTAGAAGCATTAGTCGAACTAACTTTAGATTTATTCAAAGATATACCTTCTCGGAGGAATCGATCGAACTTCCTTGCCATACGGGCAATGGATTCTATGTCCAATTCGTCTTCCGATTCTTCATCATCGGTAGATGGAGCGGCCTTGAAGGCAATCGTCTTTTTCTTTGGCTCATCTTGCTTCAAGTACGCTTTCATCTTTTCCTTCATTCGGATCTTACTATCCTTGCGTACCTCGTAAGACAACAAGGTACCCATTAGTTGTACGACGGTATATTTATTCATGTCATTACCTTCCTCGATGGCGTAGGTACGCTTTTCCCAACATGATGGAAGACCGTCGATAATCTTCGCGACTTTCTCCTTTTGGGTATAGACCTTCCCAAGAGCTTCCAAGTCGTTTGATATATCCACGAAGCGAGCGTAATATTCCTTCATGGTTTCGCCCTGCTCCATATGAAACAACTCAAATTCTTTATTAGCAACGACGAGTTTAGAATCTTTTACCGTACTCGATCCTTCGTGCAATATGAGGAGTTGGTTCCATATTTGATATGCACTCTTACATGTGCATATCTTGTTGAAGTCCTCGGGCTCCAACGCACAATTCAAGGCATTCATTGCCTTGGCATTGGCTACTTCCGCGGCGACCTCCGCGGGAGTCCACTTCGCGAAATCTTCTTCGGAAGGCTCGACATACTCCGTCATGGTGGCTCTCCATAGTGAAGCGCTCCGGAGGAAAATTTGCATCCGGCATTTCCAGTACCCGTAGTTGGTACCGTTGAAGTGTGGAGGCCTGACGGAGGATAGTCCTTCCATAACTGAAGAAGCTCCATCGCGGTTCCTGAAGACGTTGTAGTCGTTGTTCGTCATAGCTTTAAACTTTGGCTATGTGTAGCTTTGAACTTGGCTCTGATACCAATTGTAGTGCCCTGGGAAGCTACTGCACATGTACTAGAGGGGGGGTGAATAGTACTTTTAAATAATAAGGAGTGTTATTCCTAATTATCGTGCAATTAACAAACAACGTTGCGGAATAACTACAATCAAGAAATAATGCAAACGCAAACACAATGGTTTAATGGGTTCGGATCCACCCAAGTCTCCCCGACTTGTTCCCGGTGATCCTACGTCCCAACCACCCGGATCCCTTCCGGATACTTGAGTTAGAAACCCTAACTCAAGATTTCCAATATGAACACTTGCGAAAACCTCACAAGTGCAATCGACCTACAATCGATGACCGTGACTCCCACAACCCGGGATCACGCAAAACCTCTCACAACCGAGAGTATACAATTCAAATATAACTGAAATGAAATGCTTACCAACAAAATACCTATGCCTTGAGATTTCTTACCAAATTAGGGCAAAGAGGATTTTGATGGAGGAAGAGTCACCAAACCCTAGCTTCAAGAAGATGACCAGCAATGGAAGCCTAGGGATGAGATGGATGACCTAGAAACAAGCCCTTGGCTTGGAAGGCTCACAACCAATGAATCTCTCTTGAAGAATAAGAGTGAGGGAGAGATTCTTGAGAATGGGAGAGCTTGAAGATGAGAGTTGAAAGCTTCTCTTTGAATCAATAGAACTCTGAAATAGCAGCCTTGGATCCCTTGAAATAACCCCTTCAGGTATTTAAAGGATCAAGGGAAAAGGGAGAGAGAAACGTCGCTTTCAAAACTCCAACGGATCTAAATCTGAAGCAGACTAGTCGGTCAAAGAACAACCACTGACCGACTAGTTCATCAACTAGTCGGTCGGTGAGACAACATGAACCGACTAAGAGGTGAACAGTGAACAGATGAAGATTTCAGACCTAGAAATCTAGTCGGTCCAAGAAGACTGTCTGACCGACTAGTTTCACAACTAGTCGGTCAGCCAATGAACGTAGACCGACTAAGAGTAAAAAGAATTAGTCTGAGTACAAAGTGACTTAGTCGGTCCAAGAACAAAAGTTGACCGACTAAATTGTCAACTAGTCGGTCACCAAACGTTCTTAGACCGACTAACGATAAACAGTAGCTTAGGAGAAATTTAGTATGAACAGTAAGTCACAACTAGTCGGTCAAAGAAGCATCACTGACCGACTAGTTCACAAACTAGTCGGTCGGTGAGTCAACGTAGACCGACTAACTGTAAACAGTACTGAACAGGAAAATAAGGAATCAAACTAGTCGGTCCAAGAACAGTTGCCGACCGACTAGATCACCATCTAGTCGGTCAGTACATGTTCTTGTACCAACTAACATGCACAATAAAGTCCGAATCGAAGCGCGACACTTCGAGGAAGTTAGAATGAAATTGTGCAAGGATCCTAGAGCTACGAAATGAGCGTAATGAAGATATAGACGTAAGATATACTCAAGGCTTAACATTCTATATATCGAAGCTAAAAGACTATAAATAAAACCTTAATAAACGGTCTTCGAGAGCTTCGATTGAATCTTCATAACTTCCAAAACGGCGCAAGAGCTTCAACGAAGCTTTAGGCATGAATACGAGCTTTGAGAAGTCTTAAGATGTCGCTTTGAGTGTTCTCGTGAATTTGGCGACGATCTCCATAACTGCGCTCACAAATTGTTAGTTCATGGATTATTTATGTTTGCTCATCATCAAAATCAAATCCGGGGAGTCCAATACTCAACATACATCTCCCAATACGTATATCATATAACTACCCATAAGCCGTGACCATTGGTCATATATCGTTCAAAATATTCCCTCGAAAATTTCAAACCATTCAAAATCATCCCCCCTAAAAAATTACACTAATCAAAATATTTCTCACCGATACAAAACGTTTAACAAAATTCAAACAAAAATTTATTTCTCCCAAAGAATTTAGTTCCCCCCCCCCCCGATATTTTAGTACCCTCGAAAGTTTAGTTCTTTATAGATTTAGTTTTCTTAAAATTTTAAATTCGTCCCATCCAGAATTAATTCAAGTCAAAATTTTTATTAAAATCTAGGTTCCTTAGAAAATTTAGTTTCACAATAATTTCAATTTCTTATAAAAATTAGTTCACATTAGATTCAGTTTCCCAAAATTTAGTTACATACAGATTTAGTTTCTCTCAAAATTATAGTGTTTTCTCCCAAATATTCATCCCCCCAAAATTTTTGGGTTTCTCCCCAAAATTTTCGCAAGCACTTGGCTCAACCATTGATCACTCAAGATTCAATCTCAATCCTATTTTTAACAAACCATTTGTCTTAACAAACAAACCCATTCAAAATATCCCTCTATTGTATAGTAAACTAGTAATAACATATTGGTTTTAGAGAAAAAAAAACCCACATGATGCATGGTCCGCGCGTATATGAAAAGGAGATAGAAGTGCGGTGTTATCCTCTGCGGGTAAAATGGAAAAAAGCATGTATCTAAGTTCAAAAAATCTGCAGGGAACGGGGGCAAAGCGAAAAAAGAAAACCGACAAACTCGTAAATATGGGAAAGCGGGAAGATGCTTTGGTCCATTAAAAGACGATGACAAACATATAAACAATGGATCTTGGAAGCCTTTTCTTTTCGGTGTGAAACGTCATACCAACTTATCTCAAATGTATAACATATATAAATAATATTCTCATTATAAAAAACAATTTTAATGCATCAAGTTGGGCAGCTGTTAGTTGTTTTATTAGCAAAAGATATGCTGACTCCACCAATCCTTCGGCTGGCAGAGTCCTGTTTTATTAGCAAATGATATGCTGACCCCATCAACGTAATTGATTTACATGCTGACCCCATCACCAAGATGAGTTTGAAGACGTGAAGGAAGATAAAGAAAACGATAACAAAAATGATATATTTCGTTAATTTTAACGAAATATACTTAATTTTAAACAGAAATCAATTGCACAAACCCCTTTTGAGTAAGATCATCTTGTTTCATTAAAGAGACGGTAACAAAGACAGAAACATATACATATGCATCAACAAATGCTTATTCCTCAAGAAATGGCCGAGGCCCATCCCGATTGTCTCAAAGAATTTGGGCCTTAAGATACAGCCAAGAAGCCAGTGTGATGATGATGTGACATGTCCAATTAGAAGCCCAATCGGACTTTGGTCATACACAATCTCCTTCATAACTACCCCAAAACGACAGAGCACTCGGAAACAAACATAACATCCACATCCCTACCAAGATCTTGGCAAATTCTGCGCAAATGCAGTTGCCTATGTTAGGCATCCCCCAACCTACATATACATAGTAAAACACAATGCATTGTGTGAATGGAGAACAAAAGAGACCACCAACATACCAAAAGAGGTGTCAAGTCTGCATCATGCCAATGGAGCTATGTGGTTGTCCTCTTTCTCACCATGTTCTGCTCTCTTTCCGTCAGCTCTCAAACTAACAATGATAATCAGATTCGGCGCCAGCAAAACCCAATCACAGACTAATAGAGACTCAGTCCATACTAGGCCAATTTGTTAGAGACACGTCCCATACTAGGCTCCTAACAGCGTACTCACACCCCAAGTTTTAATTAGTAGCTAGCACTCCAATCCAAAACCAATTGATATTAGATGGAGAGGCCATACAAGAACATTAAACAACGGAAAAAGACACTCTTTCTATTGGCCCTATTGATCTCTCGTCAAGGTCGAGCCAATCTTTGTTACTTCTCCTCCACCCTCAACCTTGAATCCATTTGAACCCCCAAAAAAATGCAATATTCCTTTCTTTTATCTCTTGATAACTCTTTGTGCTTGTTCTTTTCCTTCTCATCTCCCTTTGCAGACAGAAGGATATCCAAATGCTAAGAGAAGCCCCAACAACTGAATTGGGTAAGGCCGGCATCTTCCTTGGATCATTAAACAACCCACCATCCTTTTAATGAAGCATTCATTGCTCCTACCAACTCCCTCATTAAATCACAATAATCCATCAATTTGTACCATGCTACATAAACATAATGAATAGTATGACATATAAATTTCACATATACATGCCCCCAAAACTAGGAATGGCAATATTGCAGGGCGGGGCGGGTAACTTCTTACCAAAACCGGGTCGGGCCGGATTAGGCCGGTCGGGTCAGGTCAGTACTATCATCCTATGAATCCACAACAAAATTTTTATTTCAAAATTGGGAGAATTGTGAAATATTTGGTAATTTGAAATTTGGAATTGGCTTAATTGGGAGAACAGTGGAACATAGTATGAGTTATGGGTTATTGACTGGCCGCATGGTCCGCATTAAAATAGTAAGGTTATTAAAATACACATTAATAATATTATATTATTAAGAAAAGACAAAAACAAAAAACAAAATAGCAGAAGAAAATAAATTGGCCCATGCAGCCCAAAATTAAAAAAAAATGCATCCAGGGACCTCACATATGAAAAGACAAATAATTCTTTGGGGTTGATGAGAGAAAACAACTCAAAGCCAACCAAATGTTTCTCAATCATAGCAAAAGGCCAAATGAGATAAGGATGTGTATTTAAAAAACAACCACCTTAAAAAATGATATAAATCAACCATTAGAATTTTTAAATTTTTTTTTCATAAGCAGCCAAATTGGTCTCAATTATATTCGGCTTACAACAACTATGAGAATCTCAATTTAATTAAAAGAACAAAAGTGAGCAAAAGCCTTCAACATGAAAGGCTCAATTATGCAATTACCACAAAATTTCTTTCCTCCCACCCCCTAAAAATCAATAAAAAGGTGCAAGTAATCAAATTGAATTTTTGAACTATAGCAACAAACATTAACGACAATTTAAAGGGACAACAATTAATAAGCAGCATAATTATAATCAACTACTACTACGTCAAAAATGTACAAAACGAGAGACACCCATATTTATAAATAACAACAAATAAAAATTTAACAAACATCATCATCATCATCACGTAGCAGTATTTAAAAACTGATATCCTCACATCCACATCATTGTTTTTCATCCGAATTAGCCTCCCAACTAAAAACGAAATTGAAAAAAATAAAGTATAATGACGATGTTTTTTCAATGGCATGAACGGTAATTGAGCACAAGATCCAGGGGCAAATACGTAAATTAAGCACAAGCTCTAGCTCCGGCACCTGGTGATGGCGGAGCAGCCTCGAGAGTAGGGGTTGGCCTGTGCCCCCGGGCGGCAGTTGTAGTACGACGCTCCCCGGCGGGAGCACGGCACGCTGTCCCTGCGGAGCGCGTTGTAGCTGATGTACCGCGACGTGGCAAGGATCCTGCGGTTCGACTCGCCGCCGAGGTCGAACTCCTCCGATCCCAGGCACTCCGCAATCGTGCCCCGGCACTCCGACTTGCCGCCGCCGCCGCCTAAGCCGCCGGCGATCCAGGCGAGAGAGGCATCGGTGTGGCCGCCGCTGTGGTGGTGGGCGCCGCGGGCAGCTGAGACGAGGAGGAAGCAGGCGAAGACGAGAGCGGAGAAGATCCTCGCCATTAATCGATCCAAAATGCCTGTCAGAAAATGGATTTCTTCTGTTTTTTCGTTTTTTTCTGTGGGGGTGAGATTGGGATTTGAGAGTGGGGATTGGGGTGGAGGATGATATAAAGGGCGAACAAGCGACGGAGGGGTGGTAAATGGACGAAAATGGGTCTGATAGTTGTGAAAAATTACGGAATAGCATGTTGACTCTGGAGAGTTTGTTACTGCGGGTAGGGTTGCGTGAAAACGTGGGTGTACTGTACCGTTGGGTGGGGGCTGCCTTAATTTGCACGGTGGGACAAAAAATCGTAACTTGTCGGTGCGATTTACTCCGGTTATAATTATTAGTGCTATACTGCCACGTTGGCTATCTCATGCAATCTATCTCCTAATTTTACGGTAAAAATATCAATTTTAAGATGAACCCCAATTGTTCTGGACGTCTACCTAATCATTGCAAAAAGTTCTGTGTTGTTACACTGAAACCACGGCGAGTTGATGAACACCTTAAACTTATTGAATTCGCATAAAAATTAGCGGTTTAGGATTTTAAGACAGAAAAAATTAAAATGAATGGTTCATATCGAAAGGACAAAAACGTAAGTATTTGAGCCGTTCACTGATGAAATTTTTTACTGGGGTAGCTGAATGTTGAATTTAATTTCATTTTTAGCAAAATCGCAAAAATGAATGAATGGTTTATAATTTGTAAGAACCGAAATTTAAAAAGAGATTAATGTGTTTCAGATGGGCAGGAAGGAGATTTCCTCATTTGCCATCATCTAGGCCGCATATCATACATCATGAATGTGGGTCGAACACCTCCTACACATAGAAGGATGGGACCTTGATGGTGGTCCCCACTCATTGGCCACATGTAACCAATATATCTCATTTTAAAAATCTTATTTCTATATGTATATGGATTTATAATTTGTGGATCAAAATAAATAAAAATTAAAAAGTAAAAAAGTAAAATGGTACCACGGTTAAATAATAAAGGAGTAGAAAGGGTAAGAGCGTAATTTCCTCGAAGAACGCGGACGTTTTAGGTTGGTGGCCCTAACAGCCACTAGCTTGGCGTGTTTGAAATTTATTTCCTTTTAGTTTGTAATACCAATTTAATAGGGAATTAGCAGGAGTAATAAATAACTAATAAATTTCTAACCGAATTAATTAATTAGTGCATAAAAAGATGATGGGGTGCATCTAGGGCTTGTACCAAAGTCCAAGGTCCACCTAAAGAATCACCTAGGTCGTCCACACGTTGCCAGCTGGCATCGCCGTTAACTCCCCGTTAGATTAAATCCGCTGCTTGTCTGGGCCGGGGCAGAGCAAAAAACGGCCCAATAAAAACTATCCCTTCATCAACTAAATTGACGAATAAAACAAGTTCTTAAAGCTGATCACAGCCCTCGTTAATAAATACGTAAATCTTAATTGGGCTAAAAAAAATTTATAACCATAATTTTCTATTTTTGATTATCAAGTCAGCTTATAATAATAATTTTTATGATTCATTTGTATATTAGGTTACAGTGCTCAAAATTTTAAATATTATAAATGAAGATTTATGTCATCTTCGTATAAAATTTTGTGGATGGTGACTAACACCAGAATCCAATGGAAAGCCGAACCCATTCTCATTAAATGTTGAAAGTGATTTTAGTATCCAAATGATATTTTTATTGGTATTCATATTCGGGTTATTTAGTATCGACCCCCTGTGTTTTCTTCATAATTAGTACCACCCCATTATGGTTTCTATAATTAGTAAGACCCCCCAATGACACTGCAAGTTTTTCGCTACAATTAGTATCACCCCGGTGTTTTCTCCAAAATTAGTATCACCCCATATGGCAGGGGAGTCTTACTAATTATTGAAACCATAGTGGGTTGGTGCTAATTTTGGAGAAAACACAGTGGGTCGGTACTAAATAACCCTTCATATTCATATTTGAAAAATTGAAAACAAATGCAAATCTATATTACAAAATAGGGACCTTGTCCACGGGTTTGTACCATGTGGCAATGTCCAATCACCTATTACCCAAAAAAATGACCACCCAAAGCCACTTTTTAGATGGTTGTCATTCCCCACAAAAATCCAAAACACACATGACAACTCACTTATTTACATTTTTCCATTTCACAAAAACACCAACCTATTTACATGTTTGCAACTTTTATCCCCCGACGATACCAGCACACACATACACACTTCTTGCTCCTATTCATGGGTTTTTTTGTTTTGCTCCGTGCACTGTGTATACCGGTTATTTCTAGCATATTAATAAAATAGGCTAAACACATAAACTACTAAATGAATGAATGCATAATCTATTATACAAATGGTGAAGATGATCCATGTGGTACATTTGTTCCCGTCATTCTTTTGTGGTTGACACACGTGACTCTACCTCACTTCACTTGTCCAAAGTTCAACCAAAAATTAACTCACAAATACACACGCTACCCAAAAACAACGACCCAACTTCACACCCATTGCTCAGAAAAATCTCAAAACCCCACATTGACGATACCGACACACATATACAATTCTCACTCCTTTTCAATTACACGTTTATCGTATGCTGTTCGCGTGATTATTGTTATTATTTTTTTGGGATGGCGTGCACCTAGTTATTTACAGTAATAATTCAAAGCAAAGCAAGAAAACAAAAACCTTAAATAGCTGGGCCCCGAGAGGCCCAGCAGGCCCTGCCCATCCCCATCAAGTCGCCCAACGTTCGCCTGCCACGTCGTCAGCGCTTACGGTGGGCCCAGCCACCAAATGTGTTTGGTGCACCCCGCGCGTATTCCCGCCGTCATCGATCCAGCTGTCTCTCCCCTCTCTTTTTCTAATCACAGTTAACCATTTTTTTCAATTAAATTTTTTTTTTTGAATCATTCTTCAGCTTCCAGCACGCCAGAATCGAATCATCAAAAGACATTCCAAATCTAATTATATTTTCTTTAAATCTTTGCTGCTTTTCTTCGTGCACGTATGCCATGTTGCAATAAAAATAATCGCCTTCAAACAAAGTACCTGCCACAATTAAAGATCTCAATTATCATTGTGATGTACAGAATACTCAGCTTAAAAGGTTGTGAATCGCTATCTGCACCCCTGGAAGTAGGGATGCATATTGTATTTAGGGTCAAAATTAACTTTAAATAGGAAGAAGTTGATTGAGGGGAGAGAGAGAAAGCACATGGGTTTTCAAATTTGAATTAAAAAATTCAATGCACCCCTATTGATAGGGGTGCAGACAGCCGTGACCAAAAGGTTTAGGCGAGAGAATTGATATATGCATCCCTATGAGTAGTAGGGGTGCATATTGTATTTTGTGCAAAAATTAACTCTAAATGGAAAAAATAGGTTGAGAAGAGAGAGAGAGAAAGTATCTAGGGTTTTCAATTTTAGATAGAAAAAGACAATACACCCCTACTCATAGGGAAGCAGATAGTCGTTTCCTTAAGCAGTTGCTAAATAGATGGACTATCAGCACTGTAAATAATTGCGGTGTTGGTCTTTTTTTCCCAAAAAAGCCTTAGAAGACTGAAATGAGGACACTGATTTGTCATTTGACAGCATTTTCTTTGCTGTTTTAAGAAAAAAAAAGTACATGCACCGCAAAAGATTACGGCGCATGTAGCAATGTACCTGCTAAATACACCTCATGTACATGAGATGCATATTGCATTCCGTGCAAATTTTCCTATTTTGGGAAGGAAGAGAGCATGATTAGAAACTGTGATGAGACATATTTACCTTCTTTTGGCAAAAATAAATTACATGCACCTCAAAATACATATGATGTGTGAAGCATTTTTCAAGGTTTAAGTAATACTTCCCCCTTTTGAACAAGTAGTTGCTTTGCCATACATCTTTCTCCAATCATCAAGCTTTTTTTAATTAAAAAAGGAGGAAAAAGCATGTCATATTAAGTTGATAGAATACCAATTCAATCATTGGAATCTTTATTTTTGCATTGAAAGTAATGGGTAGGCTCACCTTCCCCAAAAGAAAATTAAGGTGGCTAGGTCTAACCCACCAAATCCAATCAGACCAGGTCCAATGTTGGTTGGTAAACTTTTGTGACCTGAGTCAGGCCTGACGGTCACATAACATGTACACCACACCTAACATCAACATTTGCAAATCGCATCAGGAAGATCCCAGCTTCGGCTCCCCAGACGCTCAAGTTAACACTCGAAAGAGACGGAATAAAGAATGTGACATCCATAGAAAGGAAGAAACGATACACGATGATGACTGGGATTATCAGAGTACACGCAATCATACAGAGTACCGATACAAGCCCTTTTTAAGGTATCCATCCGAGTAACCACTTCAGATTCCTGAGACGACGCATCGACGCATGATGTATTGAAGCATATGGGCAAGACATGCGCGCAATGTCACCGCCAGCATCCAGAGGATCGATATGAAGTGTTAAGAGTGCTTGCAAACATGCATTGTAACGAACAGCGAAGAGATCATCTTTCCAGTTTGCTGAGTATGGCTTCCAATGGCGACACATCCTTGACGATCCCTTGCCAATCAGGCTGCCCTGTAATAACAGTAACAGGCAACAACTTATCACAGAATCAATGTACATATTTCTCATATTTCTAACTCGTGTCATACGCCTAACCAATTACTATGATACGTATCAGAAACCAGATAGCTTCGGACACCAATGTATTATACGAGCATGTTTTGCTGTAATGTTCATCTAAGAGAACCGATTGCCCTACTTTGACAAAATAATTACTGAATAAGTAACAATGAAAATGTTAATCTACTGTGACCCAATGGCATCGTCAATCTCAACGTTGAGAGCATGCGTACTGAATCACAAAATGACATAAGGGGATCAACTACATCATATACTGTTTGCAAGCAACATGTGTGGGTGGGTGGGTGTGGGTGTACTAAAAGAGCAAGAAATGACTCTAGATGACCTACTAGAGATATCTAAATCGTAATACCTATGTCCAATGAAACTTACATTAAGTTTCCTAATTTACAAGGGTCTTGATGCTCACTTGATGTATCACAGTTGAGATTGATACCTTCGTATTATCATTGATCTTCAAGTACACACATATATCTTTAGTTTAGCTCACCAGGCACAGTAATTTTTAGGAGAATAGCTCTTATCCTTCATCCTCCATTGGATATAACATTGTAAACTTGATTCCAACCAGCATCCAACAGATGGGTCTGGAGTCTGGACAACTGCACAGACACTTATGAGTACAGAATCAGTGTGTGGTGACTAAAGTGATATATTGACGCATCATCTGTACATAAGGTTAAGATGCCCAATGGTGCAAACTCATGCAAAGACCAAAAATAAACATTCTGGAAGAAGGCCATTCAATAAGATTGGGCATCTTAATAGCAAATAAACCACCAGCAGACGCATAGGCACAATATGGTCAAGAATCGCTTTACCTTTCACATTCACAACCTCAACTTTGAAGCACCTCAGCTTTCAAACGTGACTTTGCAGTTATTGATTAAGTTCTATTTCCGAAATCGTCCTATCATAATTAAATACATAAATGTCAGAAATCAGAATACATGCAAAATGTTGATCCTCATGGATATAGCTAGAAAAGTTTCAAGCACGAAAAAAAACATGGCATTTACCTTGAAGAACTTTACTCCTAGCAATATATCATAGACACACTTGAAGATTCATGGTATAATTAGGAGCCGCTGCAGCAGAAGGTTGAGCAGGACCAAGAGCTGGCAGGCACACGGGCGGCACTATTGCAGAGATCTACAGAGCACCGAGGCTATACTATCCAGGACGGACGGCTACTATATTGGGGGTGCTTGGTACTTTCAATGACTACTACACATATTCTGGCCATAATCTAGGAGTTTCACAGCAATGCCGTCGGAGGACATTCTTGGGTCCTCAAGACCTACCAGAGACTGTCGAGGGATGTCTACTGGAAGGAGATGAAGAAAGACGTCTCTAGGATGGTTGCAGAGTGTGACGTTTGCCAGCGTCACAAGTATTAGGCGATGGCTCCAGGGGGTTTACTACAGCCGTTGTCATTACCCGAGCGTGTGTGGGAGGACATCTGTATGGATTTTATTGATGGATTGCCGAAGTCGAGGAATACACAGTCATATTTGTTGTGGTAGACCGCCTCAGCATGTATGCGCACTTTATACCACTTCGGTATCCTTACAACACAGTGTCGGTGGTTGAGGTATTCGTTAGGGAGGTCATTCACTTGCATGGCCCCCAAGATCCATTGTCTCTGATAGGAACATGGTGTTCTTGAGCAGATTCTGACAGGAACTTTTTAAGCCGCATGGTACAGTTTTGAGACGGAGCACAGCCTATCACCCGCAGACGGATGGCCAGACTGAGGTCGTCAACGGAAGTGTTGAGACATATCTGTGGTGCTTTATTTCAGAGAGTCCCAAGGAGTGTGCTCATTGGCTAGCATGGACGGAGTATTGATACAATACATCTTATCACACCGTAGCTCAAACGACACCCTTCAAGATTTTGTATGGCTGTGATCCTCCACAGTTAGTACGCTATGGGTAAGAGACGACACCAGTATCCGATGTGGAGCATTACCTGACAGAGAGGGATCAAATATGGAGGAGCTAAAACTTCATCTGACTAGAGCTCAGCAAATTATGGAGACGAGGGCAGACCTTCACAGCAGAGACCTGCAATTTGCAGTTGGGGACATGGTGTACCTTAAATTTTAGATCCTTGGCCCACAGGAGTAATGAGAAGTTAGCACCGAAATATTTTGGACCTTACGAGGTCGAGGCCAGGGTGGGACCAGTTGCTTACAGGTTACGGCTACCCCCAGGATCAGTTATTCATCCGGTATTCCATGTGTCTCATCTTCGCCAGGTTATCGGAGACCACAACCATTCGTCCACACTTTCGGAGACGTTGACAGATGATATGGAGGTGAGATTGTAGCCTGGGGAGTTGAATGGGGTACACAGAGGGAGCACTGTAGAGCAGGAGGTTCTATTGCAGTGGAAGGGCTTGCCAGCACACGAGAACACATGTGAGTCCCTGGACGTGATGGCGCAGCAATTTCCAGACTTCCCCCTTGAGGACAAGGTGACTCTTTGGGGGGAGTAGTGATTGTCTCCACGTGTATCCAACACGCAACAAGGGGCGCGCACACAAGGGGAGCGGCCGAACCAAGCTAAAGGGGCGTTTTCGTAAATCATCAATACCCTTTTCTAATTAATTGCTATTGGAATGGAAAACTTGTAATTAGATTAGTTGGGAATTAGTATTTAGGCCAAGGGTTAGCCGTCGGCCTTTACTATGCATTTTGACTATTTTGGAGAAGTAGAGATTGTTCTTCGTGTTCTTCGGGGAAGGTGGGGACGTCCCTTATCAATTGGCGTCATAGGAGAGAAGGTTACCTCTTATTTGTAGCCTATTTATCTATTAAAAATTCAGTTTCTATCCAATAAACTTCAGTTTCGTCGAGTTCCTATCAAAAAGCTAACAATAGTAACTGAGAAGTAGAAAGCATGATATGTGGGACTATGGCAATATACCAATAACTAGATTTATATAATAATGACATGCTTTAAGCAGACGTGAGTTGGTCTTTTTGAAAGATGATATGACAAAAGCATGCATTGGGGGGATGCAAACTTACCACTCTACTCTAGTTGGCCTTCATGCTAAGCGATGGAAGGCCTTTAACTAAAATGCCTCTCTTAGTAAAGTTAACTAAATGGGTGGAAATATAAAATTATTTAACTTGTAAATGCAAGCCAAGCCAAGGTTTTAGGTCTCGGTTTCGGTCTCGGATTGTCTGTATCGGCAGTTTTAAATACATAAACGTGTTTTTCTTAACCCGATTTCTCCCCAGTCAATGTGGACCGTTGGATGCTTCTTTGGAGGGTTAGGATGCAATGCCCTAGGAGTTTAAAACCCCTAAACTCTGATGTAATGAGGAGAATTCGGCCAAGCCTCATTTTTACTGTTTTTATTGGGGGTTTAGACCCCCCATCTTCTTCCCAAGGGCTAGGGCTAGGGCTAGGGCTTGGAGGCCATTGGAGCTTGGTGGAGCTTGGAGGAGGAGCAAGAGAGGGATAGTCGGCGTTTTAGGGTTTCTATTTGGTGATATCTTCCCCTCCATTGCAACATTTGGCTTTATTTCTTTGTATTTCTTAATTTGTAAATGATTGTTGAATGATGGTGAGAATCATTGGATAATTGTTTGCTTAATTGCTTGTAATGAAGATTTGTGTTTCCATTTTGAATGATTATCATCTTGTTTTCATTATGAAGGCCTAGAGTCATTTCTGTGTGGAATTGGGATTAATTAGGGCTTGTGTGGTTGATTAGTAATTATTCATCTCTTGCATTTAATAGACCTAGCATGCCTTGAAATGGATGCTAGTAGTGTTGATTGATGGGCTGTGCCCTAGGTTTAATTGAGTCATGCACTACTCTTGGCGGGACCGTAGAACGGTGGTGTACCTTAAGGGTCACACCTACGTGCACCATCCTTGCATTCTATTGACACGGATGCAAGGATTGACTCACGAGCTTAAGTTAGGGATTCCAACACACTAATCAACACATCAATGAATCGTGCATTACCCTTGGCGGGGCCGCAGAACGGCGATGTGCCTTAAGGGCATTACCTATGTGCACAACCCCGCATACCTTGAAATGGATGCGAGGGTTGATTCATTTGGAATGAATGTATTGCTAATCAACTCATAAACTTAATGATATCCCATTCCACACACTTATCTTTGCTTGACTAGCTCCACACTTTGGTCTCCACCGTACCTACCTTGGGTTTGGCTCGACATTGTCACCCACACTTCCACTCACCGCACGTGTCAGTTTAGTTGGTTGTACCAACACCTTTAGCATTTCTTAACCAGTTGAGATTGTGAAAGTGAAACGAATTGTCTCTGTGCATTCGACCCCGTACTCACGGGATTATATTGCATCTGACACTCCTACCCTTGGGAGGCGAGCGT
This sequence comes from Scilla litardierei, assembly GCA_030789695.1. NCBI lineage: Eukaryota > Viridiplantae > Streptophyta > Magnoliopsida > Asparagales > Asparagaceae > Scilla > Scilla litardierei. The sequence goes on along the minus strand of CM061137.1, from coordinate 6,229,318 downwards.
GTGCATCCTACTTGGATTGTGCACGCCTCGTGGTCAATCACTCGACAGAAAGCATAAGGAACGCGACGGCTGGTTGGAAGGTTGAGGCGGCGGGAGGCGGTGCCCAGGTCAGCTACGTCTTCTTCATATTCATCTCTCTTTTTTTTCAGATTTTTTTAAGACTTTGACCTCCTTCTTTTTCTTTTCTTTTTCTTCATCTTCTCTATCTTTCTTCTTTTTTTCTTCTTGGATTTCGGGCGGAACGTTGCCGTTCCGGACGAAACCGAATTTTCCGGCCGGTTTCATCTCGGCTAGGACCGAGACTGGGACGAAACGCCCGATACCTACCGGTATCGGGCGAAACCTTATACCATGGGACAAATACAAGACCAACTGTAAAGTGTTGCGTTCAGACCATGCCAATAAATGACTATATCCAAAAAATCTTGTTTTTATGGGTTATGACAAGAACATACATAATCTTATGGCAGTAGCAACATGATAGGAAAGACTCGGGTTTTGGTGAAAGAAATTTAGGGATTTGGGAGAAAAATATGATTGTTATGGATGAAAACGGAAAATACAAGATAACTTGGCTTCAATTAGAGAGGATTACCACTCTCCTAGCTTTGATTCGAGATAAAGATTAAATCTTCCAAGATCTACTCTAGTCTACTCCTAATCTTTCTTCTTCTCATCTTAAATTCAACATGATATTCAACATCCTCCCAAAGCCATAATCCCTCCTCCTATATATAATGGACCGATTTGTCCATAATTACAAAAATACCCCTATGGCTCAAAATTACAAGTTTGCTACTCCCCCCAACAAACCTAACACAACAACAACAGTTCTACTAGACTACCAAAAACTTCAAGTTATTTCCATCAAACAAGAAACTGCGTTAACCTAAGATGGAATACATAGCATTTGATGCACTGAATATAGATCCCGTTGTTATCCTTAATTAGTGTCTTTAGTGCTATTTTACCCAATCACGTATATGTTACAAGAGCAAAGCTCATGCACAGAGAATGCTATTTCAACCATTTACCTCCCATGTTAATGGCAGTATTTCCAGAGGTCTCCCAAATGTCGGGAGCACCTTCACCACCTTGGATTGCACACGAGTCTGGGAACAGTGAAAAACAAAGAAATGCCTACTGCAGCAGTAAATGACACATAGAAAAATCTTTTTACACCACGAAATGGTGCTTGAACCTCACTAATGAGCTTGAGGTCTCTACGGAATCCATATCATATACCTTCACCACCTCGCCTGGCCAACAAAAACCATAGAAAAGGGATTGTATGATCTCTGAACTCGCTCATATTCCGAATGTCATTATAATGCAAACTTCTTCTTGCAATTCCTTGAACCCTGGCAAAGCTCTAAATGATGCCAAGTCCGAATCATTAAGAATAGTGCTAAATCTAAGGTTGTAATCTCGCAAAGCAGTTCTCAGACATTCCGTGGCTATCCGTAGCTCTTAGCCAGCTAATGCAAGTCATGAAATAGTAATCCATACAGCTTATCTGAGTTACTCCTAACGGTTCAGTTCCCACCTAAAGCAAATAATCTATACTACTATCATCGCTTTACTTTCTTCTTTTTCTTTGAGAAAAGAAATATATCATGTGATGAGATACATTAACAAAGAAAACCTACAATCTTTCCATTGTTTTGTGTGGGTGTGTGGGTGTTTTTTTTTTTTTTTTTTGGGGGGGGGGGGGGGGGCATGAACTTTATTGGACGTGGATTTGGATAATGGACCATATATTGTTTTTACAGATGGTTATACCCAGATTGGCATCTCCACTTAATGCAGCATAAGAAAAACAGACGACAGTATCTACAGTGAGAGGCATATGTATACTGAAAACAGAAGAACGATATTGTATATAGACAATATAAATGTCATGTCTAAAAGAATGTAAGCCCCCAAAAGCACCAAGAGCCAATCACATGGTACCATCCCAATCCAACCTAGCCTGTCGAAAGATAATACAACTAATTTGATGGTCATGTATAATTTGATATGTAGGAAGAGATTTATTCGCTTCGGTGTGTTCAACTAGTCATTCACGAACTGGAAGAAAATGCACCTTTCTGTGTTTTTACACATTTCTTTAAGGAGAAGATTCAACTCTATGCATGGTTCTTTCATCAATTTTACTAGTATCATTGAAGGTTATGGTCTTCATCTGTGCGTGCTTATGTTTTGTTTTGTTTGTTTTGTTGTTTGTTTTTGTTTTGTGGGTGTGTGTGTGTGTTTTTTTTATTTTTTATTTTATTTTATTTTATTTTTAATTTTTAATTTTTTTTTTTTTTTATTTTTTTTTTTTTTTTGGGGGGGGGGGGGGGGGGGGGGGGGCAGATTCACATCCAGAAGGTCAATATATGCATGGGCCATATTTTGATGACCATTCTTTATTTTTTTGCCTCCCCATAAATATGCGTACAGAAAGCTCAATCTGTTTCAGAATCCCCACTTCTTTCATTTTCTTCTAGGTCTCTTAATTCCATAATCCTAATTTTGAAGCAATCTTTTATTTTTATACTGTCTGAGATTCTAGCCAAATCCCTCTGATAAGAGCAACAGAAGATTTGGGGAAGTTGTATTAGATGACCATGTAAGAACCAAATAGATGTCTAAAAAATCAATATAGGATTTTTTTTTGGGGCGGGTGCACGCTTTAGTTAAATTGGTGAGGACATAACCTTGGATGAGCCAGTCTAACCTAAGTAGAGACATAACTTTCAAAAAAAAGGAGAAAAAGCAAAGGGATTCGTGCGTAGTTGGATGCATTAACGATGAAAATCGAAAAATTTATTCAAAGATGAGGGGTCAGATGTATGTGGAGAGAGTACTTTGAACAACTCTTTAATGGAAGTTATACCCAAGATATAGGAGATAATGGGATCCATTTGGAAGGCGTTGAATTATTGTTTTATATGTAGAATTGGAGTCTAAGAGGTGAGTGAAGTTTTAAAGAGAATGAAATCAAGAAAATTATGTGGACTAGATGTGATTCCTATTGAGGAGTGGAAATACATATGAGATATAGATGTTATCTGGCTAGTAAAATTATTTAACAAAGTTTAAGAATCAAATAGAATACCAAATGCAGAGAGAAGTAGCACTTTAATACCTTTGTATAAAAAGAAAGGCGATATACATAATTACTCTAACTATTGTATAAATGTTAATGTATCATGCCATGAAACTGTAGGCGATAGTGATGGTGTTCACGTTAAAAAGAATGTTATAAACTTATAATATCACAAAATCAGTTTGATTTTATGCTAGAACGTTCGACAATAGATGCAATCTATCTCATCAGACTATGGATCAATATAGAATAAATAAGAGATTTGCATATGATATTTATAGACATGGAGAAAACCTACGATAGAATCTCTAGTAAGGTTTTGTCATGAGTCTTACCAAAAAAGGTCCATCTAAAATATATCGTTCCAATTTAATATATGTATTAAGGAGCATGTACTAATGTGAAAACTTGTGGATGATTAATATATAATTTTTTATCAGTATCGGGTTACATCAAGTCGTGGCTTTGAGTCGAATCATTTTTGCTATATTGATGGATTAGCTCACTAGACATATTCAAGATACGATGCCATGCTATATATTATTTACAGATAATATTATTTGGATAAATGAGACAAAAATAGTGTAAATGCAAAGTTAGATTTATAAAGACAAATATTAAAGACTCGAAGTTTCAAACTTAAACGGAACAAAAATTTAGTAGAATGGGACATGAAGATCATAGTAGAGGGAGACATGAAGTTTAGTATATAAAATATAAGTTTAGTAGAGTGAGACATGAAGATCATAGAATGGTAAAGCTAGATGAGGAAATATAATGATAAATAAGTGCTTTAAGTATCTCGATTGGGTAATCCAAGAGGATGCATGGATTAAGATAGATATTGATCACAGAATTATAACAGGATGGTTAAACTAGAGAACCATAACATGAGTGTAATGCGATCGAAATATACCGTTATGGTTAAAAGGTAAATTTTATAGGACAACTGTTAGACCAGCTTTTCTATATGATATAGTGTATTAAGTTATCACCAAAAAAACAAGAACCGAGTTTGAGTATGATAGAAATGCGAGTGTTACGATAGATGTATGAGAATACTAGAAAATGTAAAAAATGTAAAAAGTTAAGGATATCCAAACGTATGTAGGTGTGATCCCAATCAAGGTTCTAAAAAAATCGCCACGGCGACGCCATGGCGTGCTATGGCGACAAGGCTCCACCCTCACGCCCTGTTAATGCCCAAGTTGACTCTTTGAGGTGGCACGCCACCATGGCGCGCTATGGCGACACAAGGCACGCCACAAAACATAAGGCGCGCCTTAAAAATTTAAAAAAAAAGCACCCGGTCCGCATTATAGGGCTAAGAGAACCCGAACCCGACCCGTTCTCATTATTTGCAGCTTCTTTTCATCTCGTAGCCTCCCGCATTCGATTTGGGGCCTATGGATTTTCATCTCGCTTGCAGACAGCACTTGTGAACAAAATTTATTCAAGATGTTGAACTAGAACATGCAAAAATAAATGTTCCTTCAAGTATCAACAAATTTCGTTTAGATCCAATTATCCAAATAGTTTTAACAACTGTGTTAATCGATTGCTTTGATATTGATGACGTATTGAGGTCACATGCTTTTTAGTTATGTAAAAAATTGCTTTTTAGTAAAGTAACACTTTATTTAATTGTAAGCAGTAAGCACACATCTCAATGTAGATGGAAGACTATGGATTTGGTAGGATTTGGAAACTAATCCATCTAAGTGGAGTATATTTTACTATCTACATATATATATTATATAATATATACACACATTTGCCGCCTTAAGCCACGCCTTGAAAAACGTCGTGGCACCGCCAAGGCTCCTAAGGCTTGAGGCTTGACCTCGCCGACAAGCCACGCCTCACGCCATTTATAACCTTGGTCCCAATAGAAGATAAGATGAGAGAGCATCGCTTGAGATGATTTGACCACATACATCGAAGACCTATTGATGTGTCCTTTAGAAAGATAGAGAACATATGAATGTTAAAATTAAGATAAAGAGATGTAGACTAAAAAGATATAGATGGAAGTGATAAAGAATATAAAAGATCTTGGTTTGCCAGAAGAGAAAGCTTTAGATCGTAATGCATGGAAAAAGAGTACCCAACATCACGATCCGATGTAATCAAGATCTGACGTTCTTTCTATGACGTTCTTTTTATTAAATCCATGAAGGCGACCCCAATTTTTAAAGGATGATGACTTTTTCTACTTTTCCTAATATGGGACTATTTTTTAACACACACTCTCAAACTTGAGGTGAATTCATTTTAGAGTTTGAAAGCCAGATAGAGCAACCAGCTAGATTATGAAAAAAGCTTGTGTTCTGATATCGAAATAATGGAAGAATCAAAATGGGAACCATCAGGAGGGAGGAGGTGTTGGGTTCCTATGTTTTAGTTAAAGGAAAATCTTAATTAAGATACTCTAATAACTTAAGCTATTAGGTTGATGCCTGACCTTCAATTCATATTCTCCATTTTATCTATGTTTTCCAATGCGACTATATTTTTAACGGACTATTTTCACAGTATCCACCATTCTAGCCCAAGACGGGTATAATCATGCCATAGGATCATTCTAAAACAAGCACCATTGTGAAGCGTACAAAGTTTACTTTTTTTGTATGAAGGAACACTGATGGCTTAACAACTAAATTTTGGTGTTTGATCTTCAAATTGCAGGAAAAAAAATTTAGAAAGTAGGCTTAGGGCCAAAACAGGCTTACTAGGATTGGTAATTCTAGTCTTACTACATAAAAGATGACTTTGTACAATTGAATAGAAATCCAGGAGAGATTTTCATGATGAAAAAAAGCTTTCTTCTTCTTCTTTTTGGATTATTTTCTTTAGCCGCTGGATCACATGAGAAATCTTCCTCCCATTTGGAGGCAATCTCTCTTTCTCTCTCTTGTATACTCAAAGCACCTAACTCACCTAATACTAACATGGGATGCTCATCACTTACGTGATCACCAACCTTCTCATTTGCAATATTTTCTTACTACCTTTGTTGCAACAAGCCCAATATGAAAGTTGTTAGAGTTATATCGGGAAACTTTACACTACAAACTACAAAGGATCATAAAATTGTTTGCAACCTCATTTAAAATTAATTAGGACTGTGGAGTTCGGTATATTTGCTTCTTTCATGCCTCCGAGTTTAATGCAATTCCCCCCATAGCATTTATCAGCTTGAACAACTCTTCTAAATTTTTTGGGTCCTTCTCTTTGAATTCTGGAAAAAAATTGAGGGAAAGGGTGGGTGTATCAAACTCAAAAATCATGGCCTCTTTATGACAAAATAAAACAAAAGGTAGCCCAAAGGGCTACTAAGAAAACTTACACTGTAGATAGCAAGGGAGAAACAAAAGCAGAGAAGAAAAATACAATAACATAGTGGTCAAAGCTTACAGACTTGCAATGGCTGTTGGAAGGTTGAAGAAGCCAGGGAAGAATAGTTGAAGACCAATGTTTGGCGTATTATTCAACCATACAAAGCAATCCAAAGATAAATTGTTGCTTAGTCTTAAGTACTACGTAATTGTGCTAGGCCTAAATTGTCCGAATAACATCCCAAACAAACTGATCCTATTGATGTCGTTGTGCCCGAGGCACCCTTTCCCATTTCCATGTGGACCACAATGCCCTAGTAGACACCGGGCCGAACATATGTGATGATGGGTAGTGGAGAATAATTCCATAGTGATCTAGCCACAATGCATTTCGTGAAGAGATGATGTAGTGTAATCTAGCCACAATGCATTTCGTGAAGAGATGATGTAGTGTATTTGTCCTAGCATTACACAGGGTACTGGAAAGAGGGAGCCATATTTCGAAGGTTTAGATTATCAACCACAACCAGTCTATTAGACAAGGCAATCCAAGCAATAATCCTCAAGACAGGCTTAGACAACATAATCAATAACAATAAGAAAGACTTCCATACAAGACAGCAAAACCATTAGGTTCCATGTTAGGTCATTGTGTTCTACCTGTTGAGTATTGTATTCCCCAATACATGTTTTGATGACGAGCAAATATTGTTTTGTTAACTAATAAATTTCATTAAGTGCGACAGATTAAATTAGACTAAGTATAATTTGCTCAAGCATGAAAGTCAACAATGCAAGATCAAATCAAGCTTGAGATGGTAATGTGACTGCAAGGCAAAGAGTTGAAGAGAAATGATTCTATGACAAAAAGATCAAGATCAAGTCTACTACAAATCAAGCTCATGAAGACAAATCATGTAATTTGTTGTATCATTTTATTCTTATCATTAGAATTTATGTTAAGGCCTTGACGATATCACACACACATGAAACCATAGATAAATAACTATAATTAATAGAGAATCAATTGATACGTAAAAACCTAGATTTCATAGCCAAACAATAGAATTCTGTGTGTAGTAGTCGAACAAAATAGACACACATCGACTAGATCTGATATAGGGTTTAAATCTTGTTTGACTAGGGAATTAGTCGACCGGAGTATAAGGAATAGTCGATAATCCATTGATTAGTCAACTAGCTACAATATTCTAGTCGACAAGCTCAACGACAAATGCAATGGCTCTAAACTCTATATTTTTAGTCGACTAAAGAACATTGCCTAGTTGACTAGCTGTGACATAGTCAACTAGGACGTGACATAGTCAACTAGGACATGAACTCTAGTCGACTGAATTAGACGTTGCAGTTTCGTTTCTAGTCGTTAGAAAGAGGTTTTTTTGGCATTTTCTCACCTATAATTTCTTTTGTATATATGAAGATGGCCTCAGATTATTTGGGAAAGATTAATGTTGAAATGAAATTAAAAAGAAAAAGAAAAAGAAAAGGCCCAAACCCCCTCAAAAGTTGTAGCTCTATTTTCTCCAATATCTTGAGCTTAGTTTCTACTCTTTCAAAGATCCATCATATAGAGTAGAAATTCAAATCCCTAGTCACATTATAATTACATTGTGCTTCATCTTCAAGGCTTAGAAAAGTTGTAAACATTTGCTCTCGAAATTTGTAAAACTCATGTGTTAGGTGTTGCTCACAAGAGGAGATGTGTTCTCTGCGGTGGAGAGGTGTTGATCTCGGTGGAGAGGTGTTGCACTCATGTTTGATCAAGTGTATCTCCATACACTGGCTTGTGGTGTGGTGGAGGTGATTGTACTATTCCGTTGAATAGTGGATTTGTCCAAGTGTGGACATGAGGCTGGATGTTAGTCACGGTGTGATTGAACCAGGATAAAAGAATGGTGTTTGTGCTTGTCTATGTGGTTTGCATTTCTCAAACTTGTTAATCTCTTTATCTTGCACTTGTTTTTATATTTTCGCGGCTTATATTATTGCAAGATATTTGTTGATTAAGATTCAATTAGGTAACACGAATTAAATTCTTAGGTGAAAATTTAGAGGATTTATTTAAATTTGATAAAACACTATTCACCTTCATTTAGTGTTTTTACTTGCCATCCCAGGGACCCAACAGTATGATAGAAACTGCACTTTTGGCCCATTAGGGACGTTTTGGAATCGGATTTTTAGGAGCATTTTGGAAATTTTCAGTCTACGATCCCTCTTTTATCCCAAAGCTTCTCTCTAAAACCCTAAAAATCCCACATTTCCCATAAAAATCTCATCTTTCCCCATAAAAATCCTCTTTTTATCATCAAAACCCTAGTGGATCGTATCACAATACCAACTTCCTTGGCCAGCATTTGGTATCAAAAATAAGAGGGTTGAGCTCAGATTGAAAGTGTTTTAGAAATTTTGGCCAAATATCTTTTGCTGTGACTTCCTATTAAAGACTTTAATTCCATAGCCGGTCAAATTTTGATGGAGAAAAGCTTAAACAATCACGATGAATAAGAATTTAGACCGCCTTTACAATGAAAAACAAAGGTGGAGTAGAAATGAAGATGCAAAAATCTACAAAACGGGCCATTCTATGAGAGTCCCTGTATCTGTAACAAACTCTAAGTCCAACCCTTTGAACACTTCAGGGGAGACTGCAGGGAATTAGATTTTTTTTAATGTTTTCAGAAAACATATTTCCCAGAATATAATGACAGGGATGGAGGGAGAAGGGGATGAAATCTCTACCGGTATGCATGGCGGCGGCATGCTTTGTTGTAGAATGCAGCTTGGGCTTCCATTGGGTTGGGATTCAACTCAAGTGCATTTTCAAACCGTACAAGAGCTTCTTTCACCTATCACATTTAGAAATATGAAAAACATAAAATTGTCAGACAATAACAAGCAATCATGGGATATGACATTGGAAAAGATGCAAATTTATACACGATAATTATTTTTAAGGTGGAGAGAAGGGAATAAAAAAAGCTCACACATTTTTACAGAACCACAATACATAATCAACTGAAAATAGAGCACGATTATGTTAATGGCAGCTAGAAGTAATTGAACATATTAGTTATGTATATAAATAGAAACACAGTGAAGCGTGAACAGGATCATCGCCATCTAGATCATACAGCATATAAATACAAATTTAGTAATCTTTTAGGATCAATTCAGTCACAGTCAAGAGATCAACAAAATTGGGAATTTAATTTTCAGCCGCATAACATCATGCGTAATAATTTGTTGCTACGAAATGCTGACCATTTATACACATATTGGTTGATCGGAATTGACAGGGATTAATTGATGTGTTTGATAATTATTCTCGGTGAGCTTCCACTGAATCCTAATCAGAGACCAATCAGCTTATTCTGGTGGGGTCCACAGCTCATTAAGACGGTGCACATTTTCATGGCATCATCAAGTTTCCCCAAAGCAGAGTAGTTGTTGGCGATATTTTGTGGAAGTGATGGGGGGTGGTCAAATTTTGTTAATTGTGTTTCCTCAAAGATGGAAAGATAGGCACTAAATGGGGAATCTATTCGATGTTAAATGCTAAATTTCAAGAACCTTCAGATGTCTAATGACGAAGTAGGGCAAATTTATACAACTAATAAGAAGCCGAGGCCATCAAAGTATATTCGACCATTTAGTGCCTAAATCATGAAGCCCTTCATGAGAGAATCTTAATCAGATAAAAACGATGCAGTGCTAATCTCTCGAAACCCACAGTGAGCATCCAAAGCACAACTACAAGGATTTTGCATATGACCAATTTACTTGGCTCTATATAAACGCTTAATCTATTTCCCCATTGATTACATTGGTTGGTTTGCTCACAATAACGTACAAATTACATGATGATTTATTATGATAGCCAGATCAAAATTTGTTACACAAAGAAAAAAAAATGAATTATAGAGAAAGAGGGCTCTTTTCTTGGGTGCTTACCCTTCCTTCTGAGGGGAGAGAGAGAGGCCGAAATGGACGCCAGATTCTGCGGTCGGCGCCGCTGCATCTGCGGCGGTCTCTGAAGAAGACTGAGACAAGGAAGAAGATGAGAATACTGTAAAAATGAGACCATTGATTTTTTGTTGGGAACTTTAGGAAATCCCTTCTTCTTCTTCTGTGGTTAGGGTTTAGACAACAAAAGCGATGAGGTGGTAGGGATGCAGCTCCTGCGGCCATAGAAGAGAGAGAGAGAGAGAGAGAGAGAGAGAGAGAGAGAGAGAGAGAGGTGTTGGGTTGTTCTGTTCTGTTATCCAAAGCCCAAACTGGGCCTGTCAACGAAGGCCCAAAAGCCCACATTCAATGTGATTGCTTGGTAATCCTAATAAAGAAAATTGCAAGCACAAGCAAAGAAATATCAGAATCATATGACAGAGCATTTCCAACCAATTAGTCACAAGATAAATTCCTCATTAACTAGCAGCTGAAATACAAACTGCGTTCGGTGTACTGAAGTGAATCAAAATGGGAAACTAAACACATTATGATCCTTAAAAAAGACCAAAAATGAAATGTCCGATGAGAGAGTTGCCAGTTGCAAGAACATATCATCACTTTATCCCATGAAAGAAAGGCAAAACGGCGACAAGGGGGTCGCCATAACTGACTGGTTCTGTGAGCAAGAAAGAATGATAAATGGTTTAAAACAAATTGAGTGCTATGATGCCCTTCATGTCAAAGGAAGAGGAAATCGAGTCATGGGCTGCATTACCTCCATCCTTGTAGAGAACTTTCAGGACTTCTCCGGATACATTAGACTGAAAGAAACAAAGCCAACGAGGGATGAAAGGTTATTTCCACTTAAAGAGTAAACTATTTCCAACTCTCAACCGCATAATTGGATATTCATATAAGGCTGGTAACTGTCATGAACGAGAGAGTAGAAACGTTTGAGACGGAAAAAAAAAGAAAGAAGACGGCATACTTTAACAGGAAGCTCGCTGCCAAACTGATCCAAGAAGCCGATAATTTGTCCTTCTTTAATCATGTCGCCCTGTTCACAAGTAATGACTAAGTCATTAGAGACTAGTCTCTCAAAATAAGCTCTTTCATTCTCATACTATCGACAGTCACCGGATGCTAACTTTGGTTGGATGTTAATGGGGCTAATGGGGTATCGATTGCATATATCTAACTTCTTCCATCATTCCCGGGGCTGAATTTTGAAAGTATGGTTGTTATGTTATATGTGTTAACAATAATATAGCTACAATCTCTGCAGTTAACATGGAGATGGCTTGTATTGTGATATTTAGGTACCAACTACCAAATTAGAAAATTCGTGCCCAAACCTAACATCAGGTTGTAAAGGCGTATAGTGTCATAGACATGGTTATTCATCCTTCCCTATATGCATTATGCAATGCATCCAGTACCTTATTTTCCATAAGTTATCCCTGACTGGCCATATCAATTTGCTTTTGGGATGGAATGAAGTCATGAACAACCATTGTTTTTAAAGGGTAAATTGCAATCGTACCCCCAAATGTATGGGCAGTGTGCCACTGATACCCTATAATATATGATGTTAGCATTCCCCCTCACTTGAATAAAGACGTTAAAATTAATTTTTCTTCCAATTGTGGCCTTCTTCTTCTTTCTTTGGCTGCTACCATTGCTCTCTCTCATCCCTTCCTCTCTCTCCCTCATGCTTCCACTTCTCTCGTTCCACACTATATGGCTCTTCCACTACTAATAAAGCAACGCTTTCTTTACTTCATTAATCACAAGCTAAGCTAGATGACAGTCACTTTCAAGATGATTCCTTCCCGGATTGGAAAGTCCCTCTCTTATCTCACACTTAAGATAGAAGACGAAGCAACATGGAATGAGTATGAGAGGGGAAAGGATGAGAAAGAGATAAGAGAAAGCAAGTCAAATGAGACAGAAGAAAGACAAACCCAGAAGAAAATTTGATTTTTAACATTGTTCAATAAGTGAGGGAGTGTAAGTGTTGACATCATAAATTAGAGTGTATTAGTGACACACTGCATATGGTTCAAGAGGCCTGTGTAATTTACCCTTTTAAAAAAGCTTCACCCAGCCACACCCATTGAGTTGGGCGGGTATAACTAGGTTTAACCCACACCAAGTCATGGAATGAGTAATATACAATGTTAGCTAGGGAGTAATGGATCAAATTACCTCTTTGCAGCTAGGAGGCTGCCTTTTGCCTTTCAGTGTTCTGCTGCTTTGGAATAAGCCGACCTAAAGTCACAAAGTAGATATAAAGATGGCTTTATTTAGAAATATTAGAAAGCAAGAGACCAACTTGCTTATGAGAAGTTCATACCGTAGGACATGATATTAGAACATATGTGTTTGATCCAGAAGCCTCTAGAGCTGCCAGTTTTGATGCTTTCGGAGAGGAGATATTGGCAAATGGACTAGAAGATGGTGGAATGGATTTCTGAGAGGTAGCCTGAGGAGCAGCTGGATATGATTCCACATTTGGCTTACTTGGAACTGGTGACGGCGTTGCAGGTTGTGCAACAACAGGTGCAACGGGGGTAGCGACTGCTTGAGATCCAATGCCCCTTTTCAGATGCATTTCAAATTTGCCAACCTGAAGTCCGTGCCCCATTCACTACCATATTATTGTGGTATTTTGCATAGAAAGACTATGCATCACTTGCAAATATAAACATGAGCTTTTTAACATTCTAGAATATGCGCATTACAGGTTGTCGCCAGAAGGGAGATCTAATTCTTACTCGAGGTTAGGAAGAAATAGTGAGCAGTATCTAGGACTACTTCATGCCAGTTCTTCTTGACAAAGCATGATATTAGGTTAACTACACAATCCTAAAAAAGCAGCGATAAGCAAAATACTTCAGGAAGGCTGAAGAATATCTCTATATTCATCCAAAGAATATTCACAAATTAGATCTAAGATATTAGTTTCACAGTTTCTTTTGATTACTGATGCAGTTATCTGATAATTAAGACACCTATGAATTTCTACACACAGCCATACAAAATTAAAAAATTTCACATGCAACTCATATACCATAATAAGTGCAAAATTATGTCCAGGAGAATCTTTCCTCTTCTAACCACAATTAATATCACACTACTAGGCAATCCATGTTTATGTATCAAAACACTTGAGGGGGAAGGAATGATAAAATTTCCATTGTTTTTGTGGGAACTGGGTTGAAATCAATGCCATTTAAGAGTACTTTCAACGTGCAAGGAAAGCTTGAGGAACATGGCAATTGATATAGTCAATTATCAATTTGGTATAATCAGATCCATTACGACACATGTACAAAGGTTGTAAGAGTGTATTGCATTCAAGAGATAGAACCATTCTGGATCATACACATCACTATGTTTTAGACTAAGACTGAAGTCTTATCTCACCCGAGATGGAAAGTTGCAATGGGTGATGTGACGCTTGCTTTGTATCATTCTGATGCTTGAGAACATGTTTCTCTCTCTTAGCAGACATGTTGTCGGTTGTCGTTAGGTATATATTATCTAAATTCATCCTGATTACACTACCAAGAAGTTGAAAGCTCACATAATTGCTAAATGTTCTAATCAGAATCATGTCCTTGATTATTTGGAGACCCTTTCTCCTATTACCAATGGGTCTTTAGTTAACTACTTATGTTGTTAGCAGCAGTGTTTCATTAGTCGTTACGTAAACTTCATATCAAAAACATATTTTTTTATTTTGATCCTCATAAGGGAGAATCATGGGGTAACCTTCTGTGTATATTGCTGAGGGAGAATCTAGATTGGGTTGTCATCTCATAAAGTCCTTTTATGATCTCAAACAGTTCCAGGAGCATGGTTTAGCAGATTTAGCAATACTGTTACCAAGTGTGAAATGCAACAGTAATTTATGGGTTATTTTGTATTCTATTGAAGGACATTTGTCGGTTGTATATTGTTAGTGTTGTATATTGTCGATATAATTATTACTAAAGATGATAATTAAGGTATACATCAGTTGAAGATGATTCTTAATGGAAGTTTTAGGCAAAGAACTTAAGCTAGCTGTGATGATTGGATCTTGTTAAGCTATTCTCTTGTCCCAAAGGAAATATGTACTTGATTCGATTATTGAAACAAAGATGGTGGGTTGCAAACTCATTGATTATATATATATATATATATATATATATATATATATATATATATATATATATATATATATATGGAAAAAGGGGAACTAAGGTGCCTCCTTAGATGAAAATCTAAGGAGGCGCCCCCATTTCCTCCCACCTCTTACAATTTTTTTGGAAATTTTTTTTCATGAGGTTGTTGTTCACATCATGGATGATCAACATACCAAATTTCAAAGGATTCCAATACTTTTTGAGCCACCATCTACCCCTTACAATTTCAACGGTCTAAAAACGTGCTGAAAAACCCACGAAGTTGTGAGGGGTAGATGGGGGCTCAAAAAGTATTGGAATCCCTTGAAATTTGGTATGTTGATCATCCATAAGGTGAACAACAAACTCATGAAAAAAAATTTCATAAAAAATTTGTGAGATGGGGGGAAATGGGGGCGCCTCCTTAGATTGAATCTAAGGAGGCACCCTAGGATCCCTTTACCATATATATATATATATATATATATATATATATATATATATATATATATATATATATATATATATAGGATTAATGGGTATCATACACCATGTGTTTCTAGGGTGACTCCTTAGATTCAATCTAAGGAGTCGCCCCCATTTTCTCCATATCCCACATTTTTTTTCGGAATTTTTTTTCATGTAGTTGTTCACCTCATGGATGATCAACATACCAAAAATCAATTCACTCCAATACTTTTAGAGCCACCATCTACCCCTTGCAACTTCATGATTTTTCAGCACGTTTTCAGACCGTTGAAGTTGCAAGGGGTAGATGGGGGCTCTAAAAGTATTAGAGTGAATTGATTTTTGGTATGTTGATCATCCATGAGGTGAACAACAACCCCATGAAAAATAAAATCCAAAAAAATTGTGGGATATGAGGGAAAATGGGGGCGACTCCTTAGATTGAATCTAAGGAGTCACCCTAGGAACACTTTACCCATATATATATATATAAACCAAGTTAATGGGTCATTCAGATGAGTTATTGGAGTCCCGAAACAGGTATAAAAAGATAAGAGTATGCTCGATGATCTCATAGTTTTACGTCTAGATATATCATTTGGCATATGTATTAGTCAAATTTCTTCACCCTCCTCACATAACTCGATGGAATGTTATAGTTTGCATATCTGATATCAATAGAGCGCTCCAAAATGACGGTTGTTATATTGAGATCATAGGAATCTCTAAATTGAGTTGTTATATTGAGATCATAGGAATCTCTAAATTGAGTGTTACACTGATGCATATTGGCTAGATGTTCAAATGATCTATGGTGTACCTGCTAGGAAACTCAAGGATTTTGAGTGGTAAAACTTTGATTTTTATAGATTTTTTATTGATGAAGATGAGAAATGCAAAGGATATGTGGCATCAATTCGAGAGGAGGACAGCTCTCCTAGTTTTGCTTCGAGATAAAGCTTAACTCTCCCAAGATATAATCTATTCTACTCATACTCTCTTTTCTTTCTCCTAAATTCTCATAAGCCCCTAGCCCTAACCCCTCCGCATATATATAATAGACTGATTTGTCTAAAATTACAAAAATAACACTAAAGTCCAAATTTTCAAAATTACCATTGGTTGTGGCCACACCCTTATTTCCAACACTACTCTATCCACAAAGAACCAACTTGTCCTCAAGGTGGTGTATGAAATCGGTGAACACATTACTCTAAATGGGGTGCTCGTCCCTTCCTAACTCTTCCTCTGCTGATACTTGGCCTTCTTCCTCCTTAAAGACCAAAACCCGGAGAGTACAATCTTAGCATTGATGTCCCGACCCAAAATTCTTGCCACAATGGAAGCATAAACCTTTGGTGCACCTATCCAGGATTTTCCTTTGTATGAGATGCGTGTACTTGTTGTCTGTTGGAGGCTAGCCATTCTTCTTCTGAACTATCTAACACATCGTTGACTAGGACTTTTGGGTCAGCCCAGTCGCATACGTGCGGGATGTGGCTCCACTCACCCATCCTTAAACGCTCGCTCTGTTATGTGTCTATCCTCAATCATCTGGGCAAACTCCATCGTCTCAAGCAACCTTCTCGGTCTTTGTATACGGAGCTCTGTTTTGACGCTCGCCTTCAGGCCCTTCATAAAGCTCCCCTCCAGCATCGCCTCCAGTATCTCCTTCACTCAGCTCGAGAGTGTCTCAAAGCTCTTAATGTAGTCACAACCCGTGCCATCTTATCCGGGTGCAAGGTGCTGCTCGTGTAAATCTCCACCCTACGTGTCTTGAAATTGGTCTAATAATCAGTCCTTGAACTCCTCCCTCGACATCACAAGTTGTCACTATTCCCTCCACGACAACAAGAACAATGCCTATCTTTCCAGGCAAATGCCAACCACATGCAGCTTCTCCACATCCGTCAAGCGATTCACCGCAAAATACATCTCAATGCAGTAAACCCACTCAAAAGGATCCTCCCCTTCGAAGACCAGCATCTTCAGCTTTGGGATCCTACTCTCATGCCCGAAACCCCTTGCCATGCCCTCCCTCTAGGCTGGCCGTTGTGAAATTACCGGTAGGCATTTCACTGTGCTCCATAGTCACCCCACGGACCTCTTCCTGCCATTCTGTCATCTTCCAATCGTTCTCAGGTCACTTCGAGTCTATGATGTCCTCTTCATAGCATGTATAGGCGTCATAGTGATCTCCAAGCTCTTCCCAAGATACACCGTCCACCGGGAGATGTCGCCACTGCTGATCGCCAAGAGTCCAGGGGCAGTGGGGCCCTTGGAAGTACTCCCCACCATCTTTCTCCTTTTCTTTAGCCAAAGGTTCTATCCTTTGACCTAGATCTGAGTTTGTCACTGTCATCTCTCATATATGACCTCTCGGAGAAGAACGACACTCCATTTTCAAAATTTTCTCCATTAAGGCATCCATCGAAGCTTTGATCCACGCGTTTGACATCTTCAACATAGATTCAATTGACGACAATCTTTTCTCCAATAGGATTTCTTCAACTCCTCCGCCTCGGCGTCTAGCTTTTCCTTCAAAGCTTTCACCTTTCTTGGCGACATCGGATCAAAGAGCTCTGATACCAATTTGATAAGAAATCCTAGTGTTTTGAGTAGTAAAAATCTGATTTTAAGAGATGAAGATGAGAAATACAAAGGATAGATGGCCTCAATTCAAGAGGATGACCGCTCTCCTAGCTTTGATTCGAGATAAAACATAACTCTCTCCCAAGATCTAATCTATTCTACTCATAATCTCTTTTCTTCTTCTACCAAATTCCCATGAGCCCCTAGCCCTAACCCCTCCACATAATAATTATGGACTGATTTGTCCATAATTACAAAAATGCCCCCCTGAAGCCCAAAATTACAAAATTGACATTGGTTGTGGCCGCACCCTTATTCCCAACAGACCTCTGGCGATTATGCTTTTTATAGAAGAAAACCACGTGTCCTGGAAAAATAAAAAGTAACCAATCGTCTATCAATCAAGGGCAAAATTTGAATATAAAGTTATCGCAAATGGCATATTTGAGTTCCATTGTTGAAATATTTATTGAAAGAACTTAGTTTTTATCATTTGTAACCTATGATCTTTAAGTATGACAATCAATTTGTTATCAACATTACAAACAATCTAATATTTCATGACTGGACAAACCATATAGAGCTTTATTACCACATTGTTTGAGAAAATGTTCAGACGAGGCGATTCAAATGGCACATGTCAAATCAGATGCTCAGCTGGCCAACTGATTTACCAACCCTCTAGGTGGTTACAGGATAACATATTCTTGTACTATGTTAGGAGCATGTGATGTGTGTGTTCCATCTTGTAGGAGAGTGCTAAAGTGATATTAGAATCAGAAAAGGGTGTACTTGTACTTTCATATATTTTTAAAATAATAGATATACTCAAGTCTCTTTGAAACGAGGGTTTTCTAGAGAATATTTCTCGTCGATTAACACTCAGTCTTTAACATTAAAGAACAATATAATGTGAAATGTTCGTAGGATAAGTAGTCAACTAAAGTTACCTTTAATTTCAGTTCTGCAACTTCTGTCTCATCACATACTCCAAGCACCAGTGCCTGAAATAGATAAAAAGAGATTATTATTGTAAACTTTGAAGCACAAGACAATGTATCATGTATGCGATAAAACTCGAGTGGTTGAAATTTGAATTATCATCACTGGAAAAAATAACGCAGTTCATGTGGGATCATAATTTTACTCAATTTGAATCATGTAAATTTACCATGACTTAGTAGTTATAATTTGGATAATTCTACATAATTTCTTTTTTATTTTATACATCCGATTAAAAAGAATTTGCAAGCAAATTCTATAAAGGTGTCACTAACCACCTAAAGATATGACTTTTCAACCCAACACAGCATGTCACTGCTCAAAAGCAATATAAAATGTGTCCCAATAAAAAAATAAAAGAAAAGAAAAGAAAAAAGTAGGATACTGCTTACAAGTTCCACAGAATATTGAACTGCTGCAAGTGCACAGGGAGTACAGTTCATTTATTCTAATGAGGTTCCTCAAATAGAGCTAGGAGAATTAAAGGAGAAAGACTATCGGGAATGATGCCTGAACGTCTGGAAAAGAATGCTGCCAATCGTAGTTTCAGTCTTGTCAATCCCAATGTATATCTGATAATTGTAATCTGAAAGCCCACATGTCAACAGGGGGAACGGACATGGCATGCCTAAATAACTAAGTTTACCCTTCATTGCCCCAAGTAACAGACATTGTAGCTTGCTGGAGTTTGAAAAGCAACATCAAATTTGTAGAGTCGCCGGAGCAGTAGCACACGTAAAAGGTAATTTATATTCATGTTTTTCTGATATGTGTTAATAAGCATCTTGGAAATTGGAGGATTTCATAGGGAGGAAAGGACGGATATGGCATGCCTAAATAAATAAGTTAATTCTTCATTGCCCCAAGTTACAGACATTTTGGTTTGCTGGAGTTTGGAAAGCAACATCAAATTTGTAGACTCATTGGAGCAGTAACACAAGTATGACGTCATTTATAGTAATGTTTTGCTGCTGTATGTTAATATGCTTCTTGGGAAATGGAGGATTTCATAGGGATGAAATGAAAACAGCGAAGGTCAAAGTTCTACCATTTCGTATAATAAACAGCAATAAAAGAAACCATCTAGAGGGATCATTTGCAGTCAGGGTGCAATTCGGGTCAGTTTAGGATGGCTCTAAAGAAAACCGAGGAATCAACCCAAACGTGTTGGGTCAAAAACTTGTTTACTTGGATCCAACCCAACCAATGACATATCTCACCCAAAGAGACCGAGTTTAGTTCAAAATGGTTAGGATTGCCAAGTTACAGTACTGAAATTGTTCTAAGTTTAGCAATTTATTATTGAGTTTCGAAGTTGTAGAGGCAACATGTCTATGTAAAAAGAGTAGTTGCTGAACTGAGAATGATTCGGTGTTAGCATGGATGACTAGAATAATATTGAATATAAGATGATATAACATCTTCAAAGCAATATTCTCGATCCAAATGCATAAATCAATTAAGGGTATTCTTTAAAAGGAAAAGGAGGATGATATATATTGACCTCGAATCCATTAGGGAATGTTGATTTCTGAACATTTTTTGCAAGAGAAAGTCCTCGCAGAGTACTCTCTGAAGAAACAGCTGCAATGAGAGTTTTGTATTATAAGTCCAGGTTCATAGACAGAATAGATACAAATGAAACAAGATGATGTAAAACGAACTATGCATACAATAGATAACTACTACATTGTAATAACACAAGAAAATATTGTTAATTAGCTTGTCATTTGATTTTTCACAAGGTTTGTAAACTATAGTAACAATTTTCCCAGTCTAAGAATCCACAAAATGTAAATCATTAATCCATATTAAATTCAGCATCAATCTGTTCTATACTAATATGAATGTATATGCTTCTCTAGACCACATTACTAATAAAACTATGAAATCTTTAATTTTTTTTAATTACATAGATTTTATTTAATATGAAATTGCAACCTGCACTAAGGGTACTTTGGTTCAACAGCTTTGTCTGAGTATATCCTTCTGATGCCTGTCACAGGTCAAAGTCTCAAGTTTTAACCATCAGCTATGCAACTGTTTCAAAAACAGCCTTAAGCTTTATTGCATAAAATTGTGAAACAACCACAAGAAAAGAAAATTGACAAACGAGCAACCATATTTGCAAAATATGTTGTTAAGATAGAGTCACACACCGTGTAGTTTTGATGATGAGCAAACATGCCCTCTAACATCTATGAGTACATGTATAAGAGATTAAGGCAGATCAAGATGCACTCGAGCTAAGAGTGAGTTCAACAAAACCAAAGATCAAAGGAAGCTAGACAAGAAGCTTGAAGTGTCTTACATCAATAGACTTCCAAGTAAAAGTTTATGTTTTGATGCGTTATTTCCCGTCGTAGCTTGTTAAAGTCTTGCCTTAAGCTCACTCACTCTCTTAGGATTCCTTTAAAAATGTTTTGAAAATCATTTCCTAAGTTTTAGAGCATGTATCTTATGTATCAATATTAGGAGTCAACTACTAAAACCAAAAGAGTCGACTACCATGTATGTTGAGGCTCAAACGATTTACTGGACTAAAACAGTAGTCGACTAATGTTGCTAGTGTAGTCGACTACTAGTCGACTAACTAATAAACAAGGGTCGACTACCATCCCTCCAGTCCAACGGTCATATTTGACATGTTCCTTAATTGACGAGATTGTGTCTTTTTTTATCCGTTGGGAGACGATTTTGTGGAACTGTTTTGTCCAGTATTCACATCTATATATATGGAGATCATTCAGGTGTTTCATCACCATTCTCAAGCTTAATTTTCTAAGAGAAAATTTTGTTTTAAGTTCCAAAAGTTTTAGAAAATCACTCTTCATCTTGTCCAAATCTTTGTTTGTAGGCCAAAACCAGTGATCTACCAAAGCTAAAAATCCTATCTTTAGATATCAAGCTTTCTTCTATAGCAACACGTCTACACTCGAGCCTCAAGCAAGGCTACATGTAACTGTATCTTTATGATCTTTATGATCTTTATGATCTGTAAGTATACTCTCATTTGTATTGTAAGAGAGGAAAATCATTGTATGCGAGGTGGTGTGAAATCCTTGTTATAGGCTAGGTGGTTTGTAAACCCTCGTTAGAGACTAGATGATGTGTATTATTTTGCTATAATAGTGGATTAAAGCCCAATAGAAATCTGGAGACTGATCTAGCCATGTAGGGATAACCCAGGATAAGATTGTGTGTTTGTGATTGTGATCTTTTTACTTGTCTCTTACTTGCAATTTACTTTCCGCTAGGCAAGTTTGATAGTTGATTAAGATTAAAATTAAGTTACTCTATTTTAATCAAAGGGAGAATCTTTGAGGAATATTTTAATATGTAGAAACACAATCCCCCTCTAATGTTTCTCCTTGCCATCTCAAGTCCCAACACACGTTAATCCATAAACTTGGAAGTCAAAAATTGAAACTTCTGCTCATGAAAGCTCATCCTGTTAGAGAATAAAAAAAAATCCTTAAACATCCAGATCCTTTCCTACTGTTCGCCCACGCATATCAGCTAAGACCGACATATCTGAAACTTTGAACAAACGGGCAATCTACCACATTAATATACATGACCTAGAAAATTTTAAGAGGTTTAAATTGATTCTAGAACTAGCTTACCATCAGATGTCAAAGCAGATGATGTTGTTCCTGCCTTTGCGGGAGATAGTAATTTGGTGGATGATTTAGAGATAATAGGTTTATGACATTCCACTGAGACTTGGAAATGTATACACCTTCGCGACAAATCCTTAGAAATGGGAATATGAGCATGCTTACGAAGTAACAGTTGTGCATGTGTTACAGACTGCATGGTACCTGTTGATCAGAGATAATAGGAAATGTCAAGTCATCAATAAAGAAGTTCTCAAAATAAGACAGGAAAACAGAATTTGATCTTCAACAGAAAACATGGTAATTCAGAAAATGTCTGTCGTCTGGTAACTGAAATAGAAAAACCTAAAGCTGTCTGTAATTGAATATGGTGTTAAGGCAAAGGAGTCGCCGGTATATGAAATTTCCTACCCCGCCCTCAAAATATCCATTGTCCATTGCTTTCTTCGATGATCGGCATCATTCATGTGGATATTTAGAACCCAAATACACCACAAATCTAGTGAATTCGGTGGTCTTTTCTTGAAGATTTAGGGGTGAGAAAAAGTTCTCTTATGGTAAACCATTCAATTTTAAATTGTTGGACATATATGGGTATTTCACAAATTCAAAGTCTTTACCTTTTCCTTTAGTCTCACATTGTAAATGAATAAACAACTTATTGTGGTTATAATAGAACTCCCTTCTTTGTGTTATTGGGCTTTTAGAGTGAGCTTGAAATAGGGGGTTGCTCGTGCACACACGAGCCCAGGTAGCAATGCAAAATTGGTCAGTCAGTCTAGAAACCAATCAACTGGGTGTGTGTGCACGAGACACACATATAGGGTGTAAATACCAGATTTAGGCCTCACAGGTCCATGTGAATAGGGCATCGTGTTGCATCTTTTACAACTAATTATGTGAGCCTTGACATAACTGGGATTCCAATGGTAATATTCTCAACAATAACAAAGGAATGGATGGGAATTTTCCAGAGATAAATGATTGTTGATCTTCCCAACATGACTTCTGATTTTTCTAAAGCTAAAATCATTGTATCATCTTAACCTCCAAAAGTCATGCAACAACTCAAACTCTAACAGCCAGCCACTTCAATGATTATGTCATCTCCTTCTATTAAAAGTATACACTAAGACAAAGTTCAACACACAATGCGATCTAGGAATTAAATTTGCCAGTACACATGACATAATGGTGTAATGCTTTCTCAATAACATTACACTCTCCTTTTATTAAAAGTATACATTATGACAAAGTTCAACACACAATGCGATCTAGGAATTAAATTTGCTAGTACACACAACATAATGGTGTAATGCTTTCTCAATAACATTTCATTAAAAAGGTGCTTAAAACATGGATATTATGATAAAAAACTTATGGCCATTTCACGAGAAGTTAATTTACATTTGGTTAAGAATAATGGTAATTTTATTTATTAAACTATATATGTGCATATTATTGATAGTTTGATGTATTTGATGTATTGTACTTGTCCTAATATTGCATATGGTATTAGTAGGTTGAGTTAATATACTCAAAATTCTAATCTAGACTGCTTTATAAGAGCTATGAGATATTTAAAATAAACTCTTAATTATGATTTATTTTATATCAACCCTCCATTATTATTGTAAGGATTTACTATTGTTAATTGGATTTCTGATTTCGATGAGTTAAAATCCATAAGTGATTATGTATTTACCTTTAATAAAGATGCAGTGTTTTGGAGTGTTTTGAAACGTATCGAAGCAAACGTGTGATACTCGGTCTACTATGAAGTCTGAGTTCAATGTATTAGAAAAGAAATGTGGTGAAGCCAAATAGCTCATGTATCTTCTTGGAAATCTTTCTATTTGTGAGAAATGGGTACCATATGTGTCCATTCATTGTGATAATTAAGTCACAATTACAAATATTAAAAATAAAATATTTAAAGAGTATGTATATACACCTAAAACGTTGAGGTATCTATTGGGTGGTGGGATGGTATCCTTTGATTATGCGAAGTTAGAGATGAATTTAATCGATCTTCTAACAAATTTATTATGCAAAAAATTAGTGAAAAATACACGTTAAGAGTGATGGTAACTTAGCATATGTAATTGCTGATCGTATAAAGTATGTTCATATAGGTAATAATGAGTCATGTGTCAACTTTCGGATGCACTATCATATTTTTAAGAAGTCCATTCATATTGTGTTGATAGTGCTTTCGACACTTATGAATCCAATCATATAAGTGTGGAAGTGGGACCTCTTCCTATATAAACGTGGACATGTTTGCTAGAGCACTTATGAAAATCTAGAAAAGACGTATAGTTGAACTTGACAACCAGTTAGAGTAACTTTTTTGTTGCTAACTCACTATGAATTATGCGTGATCTGTAATAAAAGAAGATTGGTTCACAGAAACTATAATTTTCATCAACTTCTTGTATGACACACATATCTAAAGTAGCGGTTCATGGACTAAAAGTTACAACTACCAATGCGTTGCATATCATTCCTTCTCGCATTTTCTTTTCTCATTCATATGATTCTCGTTTTCTCGCCTTTAAATTTTGAAATAGTAAGGGATTGCTAGATATAAAATGGTATTTCACAAATTCAAAATCTTTATCTTTTTCCTTAGTCTCGCCTTGAAAATAAGTAAACTTATTGTGCTTATATTAGAACTTCGTTTTTTGTGTTATTGGGCTTCTAGAGTAGGCCTGAAACAAGGGGTTACTCATGCGCACAAAGCTCAATCAAGAGACAATGCAAAATTGTTTGGCATGTCCAGAAACCCATTAACAGGTGTGTATACGCAAGGGGTGCAAATCCCAGATTTGGGCATTGTGCATGCGTGTGAATTATGTCTCTTTTTTACACATTTTCACAACTAATTTTTTAGGACTTACTATTGCCTTATAATTGATCTTTAGAAATTCCAGCCAATTCTTTTTCGTACAGTTAAGAATATTACCATTAGAAACTCAGTTAGTTTAGAGAATGTTGTTCTTAACATAACTTTTGATCTTTCCAAATTTGAAATCATTGTATCAGCTCAGCATCCAAGGGTCATTCATCAGCTCAACCTTCAAGAGCCAACCACAGCAATAATTTTGTCTATCCTCCCATACAAAGTATGCATTAAGACAATGTTCAACACATACAAAATCTTAGTATCTCAAATATTCATTTTGCTTTCTGGTGCCGGCTCTCTGTTAGTGACTCAGTGAGAATGAAGAAAACAATGATGTCACTATCTTTTTGTACTTGGGAATGTATGCTTAATGAACCAAAAGGTCGTTGTATCATAAACGGTAATCCGTTGAGCCTACCTTGCATTGAGAATTGTCTTTAATAGAGTCCTACCTTGCACTAAGAATTGTCGTTAATAGATAAAAATCAATATTTAAGGACATTGCCTAGTATGCATCGTTCACAATAAGTCCATTCTTTTTGAATTTTTCTATAGCTTCGTCCTTGTTGTTATTTCAGTTATCCAACACTAACCATATAATCCATGTCCAAATAATTTAGAAACCGTGAGATTAATATTGTATGTATGTTTTAGTGTATGAAGACCACACTGTACCAACTTGGTCATCGAAAAAAGAAGCGGAAAGTTAAACCGATATAAGGCCAGAGCTGCTCATCAATGTTACTCTCATTAAATATATTCAATTTATGCTAATATTTGATAAAACCCTGAAGACCGCCCCTAATCAGTATAACACTTTGAAATTTAATTGAGAACGTCTCCATATCATTATAAATGAGATGAACCCTCGTTATATTCTGGCTAACCATTCATCATTCTAATCTTAGCAATGAGGATAAATCAACAAATTCCGGTAAAAAAGTAGTTCTTGTATTGGGTGGATTTAACCATATGCTAGAATTCTCTCTACTTATGAAAAATATCTACTGTATTTGCGATATAACACTAACAGAAATATGACTATTTTCGGGGGAAGACAAAAATGCATCAAGCATATCTCTAAAGACTCAAAATTAGGGAGAGTTTACCGTTGAAAGATCCGAATACGACGGTGGATTCCATGGCGAGAGCTCAGATCTACGTGATCTTAAGTCGAAATTTAAAATTCCAATTTTAGTATAGGGGGATTGAAGGAGAAAACGAAATAAATAGTCGAATTTATAAATGACAGAGTGAGGGGTGAAACCTTTGGGATGTCCGCCCATTTTCGCAAGTTTCATCGCCGTCTCGGCAAGAACGAAGCAGAAACTGTAAACGGGTTCGAAAATTACGTATCACGCCGGGTCCGAACTCGAGAACAATCCGACCCACTATATTAACTGCATAGAGGATGTTGGAAAAGATATTGGGCTGAATCAACTGTCGGCCCAACATTGGACCAAATCCACACCGCACACACGTGCCACTCTCTCCCAACCCCTCTCCCACGTGTCACCGCCGGAGAAAACCTAGCCCATCTATTTAAACTTCAACCAACAATCTCCCTCATTCTACTCTCCTCCTCCGTCCCCTTCTCTCAATGGCCTCTCAATCCCTGATACAACGCCCAAGACGCGGCCCGTCGCCGGCCCCGTCCGCCGCCGTCGACAACGGCGACGCTAGGCGGGCCAGGAAGCTGGCCCTGGCCCGAAAAGGCCTCCGGTCGCTCGCCCTCGCCGTAACCGTCCCCCTAACCCTCACAGCCCTCGCCGCATACGTCTCCGGCTGCTCAACCTCGACGACGACGGCGACCTACGCCAGCAAGCCCACGTGGCACCCGCCCGTGTGGGCCTTCCACATGGCCTCCGCGGCGACGGCGAGCCTGATGGGCCTCTCGGCGTGGCTGGTGTGGGCCGAGGGGGCCTTCCACCGGGAGCCGGAGGTTCTAGGGCTGTACCTGGCCCAGTTTGTTTTGGGCCTGGTTTGGGGCCCGCTTGTGTTTGGGCTTGGGGCCGCGAAGGCCGGGCTCGTGGCGTGCATGTTGGAGTTCGGGCTGATGTTCATGTGCGCCCAGTGTTTTAGGAAGGTGAACCCGATTGCTGGGGATTTGGTGAAGCCTTGCTTGGCCTGGGTCTCGTTTATGGCCGTGTTTAACTATAAGCTTGTTTAATTTTTGTAAAATCTTGTAATTTTTTTTGTCTTTTTTTTTTTTTGCGTAAGAAGTGTGTGTGGCCGTTAATGTTGGATCTTGATGTAATACAAAAGGGTTGATTTTAATAGGGTTTTCTGTGTTAATTCCATTATCCTTCTGAATGGTTTAAAGAATGTTGATTAAGTGCTAGCATTCACAAAGAATGTGGCTTCTTAAATTCATGCAAAACGTTGAAGATTCAGCATTTTGCATTCTTAGTACATAAATTATAACAAGAGAATAATATCAAAAGGACGATACCTGATCAACTTGGATCGGGTGCGCTGACGTGATGTCCTCTTATTGACTGTTCAAACACAATCAACTTGTTAGACAGCCAATAAGAGGCTGCCACATTAGCACACCGACCGAAGTTGGTCAGGTAACAAATAGTTTATATGTGTCTAATTAAGAATGACCAGACAAGACAGCAAAGAACTGCTATATATCCCAACAAGGATTATTTCATCTACACCTTCAGAAACATGTGAATGAGTTTTAAATCCAATGCATATGAAATACTCCGAAGACTACATGAGTTGCTGCAAATTCATCCAAAAAAATTTATATGTGATTTCGCACAGAAAATTATCGAGTGTGTGTTAAAAAAGATCAAGCACATCAAAAATTGATCGCAAATGAAGAGCATATTTATGCATCTATTTCTGCAAAAGCTTATTCAACTGAAGTTAACTGCAATTATAGATAAAAGGAGGTCAGGCAAATGCAGCATTGATGTTAATACTTTGCAAATAAAGAAGGAAGATTTCAAGCAAATGTTATACCAAATATTAATTCTTGCTGCAATCTTCATTTTGTAGTTTTACAGATATTATGTCCTCTGCTTTTGAAAGAGCATGACAAATATGACTACAACACAGAACTGGATATGCAACTGCAAGTAGCACCAACAATATAAATGAAGGGCTGATACTCTCACCACATCAATACAAATGAAGGATGTAAATCAACAGAGCAAGTATATGTGATGCAATGCTGTCCATCAGACGCGTTCGTCTCATGTTTCTGCATTTCTTCTCCCAAGCTAATCGCCCGCGATACAAGTCATGAGACATTGCGAGTTTATTTCTCAAAATTAGGCCTACTACTGGACTGAAGATTCTGCAGTTGAAAACTAGGCCTTTTTGAACATGAAGATATTTAGGGCTCTTGACGAACGAGTTTGAACGAGCTTGAACAGGGAGATTGGTTTTGTTCATGAACAAAATCCATGAACAAAATCCATGTTCAAGCTCTGTTCGTTTACTAATCGAGCTCTAAAAAACCCGTTCAAGCTTGTTCGTTAAGCTTACCGAACGAACGTAAACGAACGTACATGAACATTTACCGAGCTTGTTCACGGGTAGTTAATCGAACATTCTGTTCGTTAACAAGACTTATCGAGCTTGTTCGTGAACATGTTCAGGATCGTGAACATATTCAGGAACATGTTCGTGAACATGTTCGTGAACACAAATTAATCTTGTTTATGAACAGATTTTCAAAGAAACAAACCAATGTCAATTTTTTACTCAGAAATAATAATATTTAAACATTATTGCCAATGAATAAATCAATTAAATAAAAGGATTAAATATTTGCAGGACAAAAACAAACAAATCCAGCATAATAGCTCCATATATCTCATTACAAGCATCCATTCCAAGCATAATAAAAATATAGTATGTATCTAAATTTACTATTTTCGGTACATGTTCGTTCACGGACACTTAACGAGCTTATTTATGAACATCACTTAACGAGCTTGTTCACGAACACTTAACGAGCTTGTTTATGAACATAAATGAACGAATACGGTTATGTTCAAGCTTTGTTCGTTTACTAACCGAGCTCTAAAAATCTGTTCAAGCTTGTAGTTGTTCATTAAGCTTACTAAACGAACATAAACGAACATGTACCTAGCTTGTTCACGAGTAATTTGTCGAACATTCTGTTCGTCAACAGCCCTAAAGATATTGTTGTTTGTAAGACATGTAGAACTGCTTTCATAGCTTGACAGGAAGAGTCTACAAGTTAAAAATGGAAATTTACGATACCTCCTCTCTCGTGACAGCTTCCCGATCAACTTCAATCGAAAATAATGCACAAAATATTCAAAATTTATCAATCTCAGCCTTGGCAATATGACTTAAAGACTTGCATTACATGATCCATTTCAAAAAATCTAAACTAAACGTACAAGGAGAACTAATGAACACCCAGCGCGAATCAGAAAAATACGGAGTAACAAATGTCCCAACACGTGCAAATCCTCCATCGAGACTTGATTATTAAATTATTGTGCATCATCTGAAACTTAACCCCCAAAACTTAAATAAAATAAAGTAACAATATGAATCATAATTCACCCCATGTCATTGGCCATATGGCTCGTTCCCTGCTCAGAAAGACCATAACCTATCACACATCATCTCAACTTCCCTTGCTGTGTTCCCCTCTCGCATTGTCCTAAAAATTTCCAAGTAAATGGTTAGTTCAAAATCCATATGAATTAATGTACAATGTTTTCACAACTGTATCCGCCTTGCATCAATTTCAGCAAATATCGGTTGTCCAACCTCCATATCACAACAAACCAAACAAAAGATGTTGCTCAGCCTTCAGGTTTACATTAGGAATTTTCAAATCATTGCATGTGCTATGCATGTTAACTTTGCTGTTATCTGCCTTC
Organism: Scilla litardierei; assembly: GCA_030789695.1. Taxonomy (NCBI): domain Eukaryota; kingdom Viridiplantae; phylum Streptophyta; class Magnoliopsida; order Asparagales; family Asparagaceae; genus Scilla; species Scilla litardierei. The sequence continues at coordinate 6,199,272 of CM061137.1, read as the reverse complement.
ACCACAATTCTAGCAAGGTTTCAAATCTTGGCCGATATTGATACCTAACACTCATACTGCATTGGATTTAAATTATATTGATGTGATCCACCTGATATTGATACATCTTAAAATCTCCTTCCTGCTAAGCTTATCATGTCAGCTTCAATCCGTTTTATTGGCAAGCATACAGCCATGCATGCTAAATATAGTGTGATACCCAGAAGATACTATGGGGGCTTTCTTAACATTGAACTATGGTCTATAACAGGTTCATACAGGTTAATTAGAAACTAATTACTGCAAGTAACATAACATTCCATAAACATTATCGTATCAAGGTTGTATATGTTTTGGCAAATCTAATCGGAGCAGACTTATAGAAAAGTAACTCTCATCAAGGTTGTCTATTTCTGCATGAAAATAATAGACATTTCTGCACTCTAGATAACACAAATAACAACAATATTAGGAAGGATCTGCTACTAATATTATGAGCAATCAAGCACCCAGTAAACACAAAATGAATATAAAAGCCCGACTGTTTTTCATTTTCTCTTCAGTATATAAATCCCAGAAACTGTTGTGAATTATTGGAATCCAGATTCACAGTACCTACAATCAAATCCTAAACAAATCGCTAACTTGAGTGTGAATTCATAACAAGACATTCCCCTTGGGATAATCAGCACGCATTCAACTCCACTGCTATCATAAAGCGTAATCTGCGTAATGCATAGTAAATCGCCTATCATAATGGACCGGGAATTTCTGTAGGCTGGATCTTATTTTCCTACTGATCAATCCCGCGTCCAAATGCAAGAAGGCCCCCTCCTACATTATGTAGTTCTTTTTCACCCACTTCTCCGTGTATCTGCTTTTTTCCTTAAGATAGGCATTCACGATATAAGTCATGAGATCTCCAGTGGTAATTTCACAAAATTATGCCAATCTTTTGCCATTGTCTGACATAATAATATTCACTTGGAACATGCACCCACAAGATATTTCATACCATTCATCAGAAGATCTCAGATGTAGGCAAAACTACTCAAAGTTGAGCAGATAAAGCAAGATTGACTCTATTCTCAAGTATCAGCTCTTGAGAAACATTTTAGCATTTGACCATCCACTGCAGAAAGAGATGACAGTACAAAAAGCCTGTGAGTGGCAGTCTCATCCACCAGGTATAGAATGAGGGATTTCATGAAGATAGCAGCAAATATTATGGGGTCAAAATTAATTCCTTAAAAGTAAATTAGTTACGGCTTTATTGAAGATGTGTATTTGTCAATAATTGGAATTGGAACAAATTTAATAGCGAAGACATTCGAAACAATTCTAACCAGCACAGAACTGTTTTTGCCTTGTTGCATGGACGCAGACGAGCCAAAATGGGCACGGCACGACGACATGCCACTCTAAAAATTACATAGCACTAATGTCTGAGACTCTAACACACATGTCCAACAAAACACTGCTTCATGATACAAGCATCCATGTTACATAGGTATCCACAGCTTAACATGACGAATTTCTATATATTGAAAAATCAGGCTTTTCTGAACATGAGGATTTTACAATAACTAGTGCAGAACTGTTTTCATAGCTTAACGCAACGAGTGTATAACTTATTAGACCTTAGAAACTGCCGAACACTGATAACACCACTTGATGACATCTTTCCCACCATCATCATGAAGAATCAGATGATACAGTACCAATGTGAATGTACAAAAAATTTCACAGTATATCAGGCTCAGCCTTGGCAATTTCTTGTATTTCACTTTCACAGTACATCATCATCTTTAAAAATTTGCATCACATGCAATCTAAAAATCCAAACTAAAACCTACAAAGAGATCTAATGAACAATCAGCAGGAATCATAAAATTTTAGTTACCAACGTCCATGGCCTTCAAATCATTTGCTGAGACTTGATCAATAGATCATTCTGCACAATCTGCAACCCACCCCAAAATTAAAAAAAATAAGAAGACGAATCATAATCTACCTTTTCAGCATACATCCCATGCCATGCACCATATGCCACATTCTATACTCAACTAGACACTGACCTCAAAATTCCTAAGCAAATCCCTCAACTTCCCTTGTTGTTCCCATATCACACTGTCATAAATATTCCTAAGCAAATCCGTACGAAAGTACATAGTTTTGACAAATGTCTCCATGGCAACAACAACTTCAACTAATATCAGTTGACCCACCTATATATCATCACAAACCAAACAAAAGATGCCGTTAACTTATTTTCGGCCATATGTACATGTCAATAACATTCATAATATGTTAGGCAAGTGCTGCAAGCGTCCGCTCCATAGATATATAAGACTCAACAATAACAAAAGACCTACTCCCAGGTCACAATTAAATGGGGCTGGGGTCATGAATCCTCGCTTGTCACCGAACGCTTCAGTTCTAAGGAGCTCAACATTCAGTTTTACCTCAGTATTGTTCAAATCTTTGCCCATTCTATGCAATGTTAACCTCTCGCTTTACTCTATCTTCTTCACAAATCCGGTTATCTCTTCTTACTCACACCTCCCGGCTTTTCTTGCTAAATGCATTCACCTTCACTTCATCAGTGCAACATTTTTTTGTGTTGTGTGTGGATAATTAAGCTACCCGAGTCTCCACCCACTTCGATCTGAAAATCCTTGGACACTACCAACAGGAAAATTTGAACCCATGATATCCCACAAGAAAAGAAAAATTCATGCAGCTTGTACTAATCTCGGTTGGCCAACTATAGCTACTTGAATAACTATGCTTGTAATGGTTCCTTCATGTCACCATGTTAACAGTTCATGTTCGGCCGCAAATACATCATTCCAACCTCCTTTATGCTAAATGTATCATGTCAGCTTCAATCTGTTTTATTAACAATCATACAACCAAGCCTGCCAAATATGGTATAGTATCTATTATCTAGAAAATACGGTGGTAGCTTTCTTAACATTGAACTGTCCTCTATAATTATTGCGAGTAAAGTAACTTTCCGTGACATTGCTGAGTTAGCACGTTAGGGAGGTAACTAATACCAAGGTTCTACATGTTTTAACAAATCGAATGGAGCACGCTTACAGCAAAGTAACTAGAAAGAACCCTAACTAGTGCATATATATTTTCATAGCTAAAGAAGAAGATTCTACAAACTAAAAATACAGAGGTTACTGCACTCCATCTACCATTAATATTATGAGCAATGGAGCAATCAGTCGATACAAAATCAATATAAATGTACAACTTTTTTTTCTTTTTCTCCCCAGTATACCAATTTCAGCCTCGACAGCTCATTTTCGTATGATTCATTTCCAGGGTAAAGAATCATCATCAAAAATCCACATAATGTAGTACAGTATCTGAAAAATCTCACGCTAAACCCTACCCAAATAATAAGAAATTGACAATCATCAAGAACATACACATGGGAGTTAATTACCACCAATGTCTTCAAACCATCTGCTGCGTCTCGATCAGAAGGGCATTGAGCATGACCTGGACAGCTGCATCATACACCACCTTCTCGTAGTGCATCCCGTCGGCGGTGCACTGGGCCCCACATCCCTGGCTCAAGGCCCCAACGTCCAGCAGCAAGAATGGGCCCCCATCTCTCCTCAAGATCCCAGCTTTGACAACCTCAGCATTGTATCTCTCCTGCATCGTCGAGTTCATCCTCGCCCTCTTCTCCTCCGTGTTCAGCTTTCCCTCCAGCAGCCTCGGCAGCCCCATCCAAAACATATGCGACGCGGACGTAAAGATCTCATCTTTCTTCACAGTTCTCTTGATCTCCCCCAAATTCTCGCCGTAATCGGTCGAATTAGTCACGTGAAGCATGTGCCAGAGTCCCGATCCGGCGACGACGACATCGGGTCGATTCTGATGCTGATGGCCGAGGGACTGGATTGATGAGGATATGTTGGATTCGAAAGGGGACCAGAGGAAGTCGAGCTTGATGCCGGCATCGGCTATTTGGATCTGGTAGTCGCTGTGGCGGCGGAAGAGGTCGGCCTGTATGGAGTCGAAGGCGGAGGGGTCGAGGAGGAGGTGGAGGAGGGACAGGACAAAGAGGCGGGACTGGGAGTCGCCGGCGGCGAGGATCCAGGTGCCGTTGAGGAGGTCGAGGGCATCGGGCCTCGAGATCTTCTCGAACCGACACGTGGCGGTGGATCGGAAGGAGAAACTGGAGGGAGGTTCGAGAAATATGACGAAGGAGGGGAGGGAGTCGAGGCAGGAGAGGTGGGTGGCGGCGGCGATGGTGGGGCCCGCGGGGGGATGGAAGGAGGGAGGGAAGAGGGAGGGGAGGTACGGGGACACGTGGACGAGGACGGCGAGGGTGATGAAGAGGGCGCCGGAGAAGAAAAGCATCTTGTTGCGGCTGAGGTGGAGGCCCGCCAGGCCCATCGGAACGAACAGGACCACGCACGCCGCAAGCATCCCCAACTGGGCCGCCGCCGTCGACACCATAAGGTGATTTTGGGCCGGCGCAGGTTAAAGCGGGCAGGGGCAAATGTGCGCTGTGGGAGGGGGAGGATGCCGCATCGCCCTCTTCACTTGTCGGTTCTGTGATGGGAACGGGCCAGCGGAAAGAGAGAGGATGGCGGGTGTTGGGATTGGGAGCGGCGTATTGTAGCGAGCGGAGCTCGGTGCTGCTATCGTACGCCCATGTAATGGCGGCGGATGGGATAGTGGGATTGCGCGTTCCTTTTTTTGTGAGAGGCACCCACATTTTTCACCAGAATCACCACTAACTGACATGTGGACCCACAGTGATCCCTGACATAGTGTCCAATATCCGCATGTCAACCGGATTTTGCGACGTGTCCAATATCCGCATGTCAACCGGATTTTGCGACCATCTGGTTAGAATTGACAAGTGATCGTCACAAATCTATTCTATAAAATAGGGATGTTATCAAGAGAATTGGATAAGAAAAAAGCCAAGACTGTCTGCACCTCAGATTTGAGGTGCATGCATTCAAAATTTTCCAAAATAGGCAATCAAATCATTGTAAGTGTCAAATTATAAACAACACATCAACATTATGTTTCTAATTTCGGATGGAATTATACAATGCACCGCATTCATTGCGGTGCATTTAGCAATACTCAAAAAAAATTGGATAAGAGAAATTGGATAAGTGATGAGATTTTGAGAGATAAGAGAAGAGGTGGGGAATCTTGTGATATGATTTTGAGAGATAAGAGAAGATGTGGGGAATTTTGCACATACAACCCTGGGTTTTGCATTTTTGCCCCTGGACCCTCCCCCACACACACCCACACTTTTTATTCTTCCCCCCTCCTCAACCATTTTTTTCCAGCCCACGTGCACATATGCACAGGCACGTGCACGGGTTATTTGCTAGTTCTATTTTACACTTCAAAGTCAATGTGCATGAATAGTTCGAAAATGGCTATAATTTTGAGATGGGCTAAATACAGCTCAATACGTTGAGTTGTATTTAGGACGTGGCGAAAAAATAAAGAAAGAAAAGGGGAGATGATTTTTTTGCCATCTTTGAAGAAGTCCTAAATACACCTCCTCAATGTTTTTACTTGTATTTAGCACACCTCATAATTTTTAGTGTTGACTATGATAAGCTAATATGGAGTATAATTTGAATATGGCCTTGTCGTACAATCTGGATCAAGATCCCAAACACCCTTCAATCGAAGCCTCCTCAACTCACACTGCACCGATGGCAACAATCCTAATTAGTTCATCTTGGACATGACTCACTGACTATATCTCATTTCTCCAAGACTCCAGGCAACGTGCTTCAAAGCAAAATTCAACAGATGCACACAGCTCGTTTTCAGCTTTGGTCGGATGAAGGGCAGAGCTTTCGCAGTGTAACGGATGTCCTCCTCCGTTGATGGATCTCGCTCCCCTTCCACAGCTGACACCCAGGCTTGCGATTGATCTCGTGCTTCCAATGATACCTTGCTTCGCCGGACATGAGAATGAGAGACCCCGGGCACAAGAATACGGGGATCCTCGTGCAGGAGCCCCCTTCGCCCACTCGGTTTTCAGCAGCAGTGCTCGGTCCCTCTGCAGACCGAGAGAACTGCATCACACAATCGGATTCCAGGGAGATGATGGCGATTCCATCCTCAAAACTCATCAGGTCCACATGTGCACATATCCCCTGGAAACATATACACACAAGCATATTAGGCGTATAATGGCATCGATCAAGATTGAAAGGATGTACTTTAAACAACTCTCTCTATGGATGTTTGCTCCTTGGTGTATCAGCTTAAATTCGTCTTAATATATGTGGTCAATATGTTTTCTTGGCCAAGAATTTGAAAAGATCCAGAGAATCAGCATCAGGATGTCTGATTTCTTGTTATCTGATCATAACAATTGTGTCACGTGTTCCACAAACATGTCCAAGCCTTTCTTGGTATATAGAACTATACTCCCAAGTCCAGCATGGCTGAAATTAGACAAATGTAAAGATTGGAAACCTTGAGAGCGAACGGATGATGACTGAAATTACATGTGAAAATAAACAAGTTTGTGATGATGCTCATCATACAGAGAGTAATATAAACCATGCTAGGTCAATAGCTGATGATGACTAGTTGTGTGTTAAACTATAAGTCTATTGATGCAGAAAAACAAATATCAGACATGTTTGCCACATACTCCTATATTTGTTGAACATACCTCACCTGGCTTGTATACATTCACAATAAGCTGGTCAAACGGCGGTTCCCTCCACAAAAGATCAAATGGCAACGGACACGGTTCTTCCCTACAACGATCTTCACCGATCAAGTCCTTGCCGATGTTGAATGATAACTCACCAAAACAGACAGCACGACGAACTAATCTAGCTAGCTCAATTGCCCATTCTGGAAGATCTCCAAATCTCATGGCCTGATAAACAGAAAATCAACCATAGTCTGCCTCAAAACAAGTGACTGCCAAACAGAAATATCAGCCAGGCCTTGATGATAATGAACAAAGATGAAATTTCTTAAGATATGACTGCTTATAGTCTAGGGCAGATATGATAAATGGTGGGAATTTGGGAAAAGCAGCATGGCACATTAATATGATTAATTAGGTCCGAAGTTTCGGGGAAAATGTGGAGTAAACATAGCATGCTGAATCAGCTTATATTTATTGATAAACATTAAAGAAATATTATAAATGATTTGTATCAATGCATTGGGTGAAGAAATGAAATTGTGTACGAGGCTTCGTTCCTTCAGTATACAAATCACTTGGTTGGGGTGTTACTGATTTTGTGATTCAATGTGGGGCTTAGAGTATCAAATAGAGAATAATGGGTATCTGGTGGCAACTGAGAAAAAGTGTCTCCAGTGGCAGTAACAATTGACCATCCATTTTCTTTTAGATGATCAAAACCGTTCATATCGATCCCCCTACCCTAACCCATAGGCAATCCAAACTAAAAAGACTTACATATGATTTTTCCTTTCATGGAGTGGTAAAAAAACTAATGGTTTTTTAAGAATATGGCTGATGCGGAACCTGACCCGCATCCGCACCCAATAGAGGCCGGCGGCTATGATGGTGGGACCCCCCACCTTTAGTTACTTACGTGCGCCGTAGGAGGCGCGGTACCACGTAGGAGGGTTAGCCTAGGGGTATTCTAGTCATTCTAGACTAGATTAGTAATTCCCCACTTTTTCTATAAATTAGGGCTAGCCGTCTTTCTTTTATTTTATGCTTATTTTGTGAAGACATTTGTAGGCATCTTTTGTGAGGGATTTAGGCTTTGTTCCGTGCAACCAAAGCTAGGAGAGCGAGTCTCCTCTCGAAAGAGACTCATTATCTATCAAAATATTGTTCTTCACAATCTCAAGTCCACTAAAAATCCTCTTTTTATATTTTTCCTCCTTTAAAAATCTGAACTTTATTGATTCGATCAACCGGATCGTATCAAATTGGTATCAGAGCTCTAGATCCAAATGGCGGCGAGTACTCGATCGAAGGCGGATGCGATTGATGAAAGGATTCAAGGGCTACGGGAGGATCTCAACCGAGAGATCGAAGAGCGATTTGAAGGGTTGAAGAAAACAATGGGGGATTCACTCAAGGATCACGCCCATTCGCAAGAAGACATCCAGATCGAGCTTAGGGGGATGAGGACGGATGCCGCGCAATAAGGACGAGATCTCCGAGAATTGAAGGAGATGATCCAAGCCCTCACCATGGCGAAAGGAGGAGATCGAGGCAAGGGAACCCTAGAGGGGGGCGGATCTACCCTAGAATCAGCCTTTCTAGGGCAAACGGGAACAACGGCGGCAACCCCCCATCAAATCGACGGCGCGGAAGGACCAACGGACCCGCACGGGTCCGTACAAGTTGCGGCGGGCCCAATCGGGCCTGCCCTAGGGCCGACGGCCCCGCCCAGGCTTCCCCATGCCTGGGCGAGACCGCCCGGGCAACCGGGGGCCTCGGCGCCCCCGGCGAGCTTCCCCAGGCCCTCCCTGGCCTGGGTGGAGCCGCCGGGGCCACCAGGGGCCTCGGCCGACTCCGGCGGGCCCGGGGTGCAGGCGGCACCCCCCGCCTGGGCCGCGGGAGGTGCGGCACCCCCATCCGGGGGTGCGGGAGAGGGCTGCGGCCCATTTCAGGGCCCGGCGAGTTGGGACGGGCCTTCCGAGGCCGTGACGGGCTGGGCCGGCCCACCTGGGGGCCCGGCGACTTCGTCCCGCCCTTTCGGGGGTGTGGCGGGGTTCGTTCCCCATTCTGGGAGGACTTTGGGGACTATGGGAGGCGGATGGGCTTCGGGAGCAGCTATTGGGACCCCGACGGGCCAGTTTTGGAGAGCAGAGACCATTCCGCCTGGGCCGAGGCCCAATTTTGCACGGCCACCAGAGTTTCCGGGGCACTACCACCAGCCCGAGGCGTGGGAGAGACCTGCATGGCCAGATGAGCTGTACGGAGTTGACGGGGGAGGCCCTAGGGAGGCTCGGGGAGGCGAGGTGGTCCGGGGTGGTGACCGAGGCGGAGATAGGGGGCAGCTAGGCGACATCAACGCAGATCGGCGGTTGATGAAGCTGAAGATGCCGACCTTTGATGGCACCGACCCTGATGGGTGGATCTACCGAGCAGAGAGGTATTTCCAGGTGATGGGGCTGACGGAGCAGGAGGTCCTGAAGGCCATCGGGATTTACTTTGAGGGGAAGGCTCTGGCTTGGTACCGGTGGAAGATAGCCCGGTCCCCCTTTCGGACCTGGGAGGAGTTGTCAGCGATGATCGTGGATCGATTCCAGGAGACGGCAGGGGGGGATTTCTACGAGCAGCTGTCGGCCCTGAGGCAGGAGGGGACAGTGAGAGACTATGTAGAGAGATTTGAAATGCTGAATAGCCGGGTGAAGGGGTGACCGACGAGGTGATGATCGAAAACTTCATGAGGGGGCTGAAACCGTCGATACGAGCTGAGTTGCGGATGCAGAGCCCGGCTACCTTGGAGGACGTCCTTCGCTTAGCACATAAAGCGGAGGAGAAGCACACAAATGAGAGGCGGATACGGGGCGCTTGGGGGGCACAGAGCTCCCGCCCTACTCCACCAGCCACGACACCGAGACCACCTGCGGCCGTGCCCGAGACGCGAGGAGAGGGCCGCCCAGCTACCCTGGGGCGACGGATGACGGAGGCCGAGGTGAGGGAGAAGAGAGCCAAGGGGTTGTGCTTCCATTGCGACGAGAAGTTCACCCCTGGGCACAGGTGTGCGAGCCGCCTACTGCAGATCACCATGGTGCCCGACGAGGAGGGGTACGTGGGTGATGAGGAGGAGTTCGAGGTGGAGCAGGAGACGCCAGTAGAGGAGGAGAAGTCTCACCTAGACTTCGCGGAGGTGTCCCTAAACTCTGTGGTGGGGTTCACTCCGAACCACACCATGAAGTTGACGGGGCAGCTAGGAGACACGACGGTGACGGTGCTAATCGACAGTGGGGCCACCCACAACTTTATCTCCAGCAGGATAGTGGAGAGACATGGGCTGCAGCTGAGTACGTAGGAGAAGTTTACCGTGCTGCTGGGGACGGGGAAGATGGAGGAGAGCAAGGGGCTCTGCAAGGGTCTGTGCCTGACCTTGCAGGGAGTACAGATCATGGAGGATTTCCTACCCCTGGAGCTGGGCAATGTTGACATCATCCTGGGCGTACAGTGGTTGAAGAAACTGGGGGACATGCGGGTGAATTGGAAGCGACTCAGGATGGAGTTCGAGGAGGGAGAGCGGACAGTGGTGCTCACTGGGGACCCGACCCTATGTTTATCGATGGTGGCCTTCAAGGCCATCACTCGAGCCTTACGGAGAGAGGGGGAGGGGTACTTGGTGGAGTGCCGATTAGCAGGGGCAGAGCAGGAGCCGCAGGCAGGGGTTCCCGGGGAGGTGGAGCAGGTGTTGGGACAGTACCAGGAGGTCTTTCAGGACCCACAGGGGCTACCGCCAGAGAGAGGGCACGAGCATGCGATAGTCCTGAGGGATGGCGCTGCACCGGTGAGTGTGCGTCCTTACCGCTACCCCCACGTGCAGAAGGATGAGATTGAGCGGATGGTCGGGGAGATGTTACAGGCGGGGGTGATACAGCCCAGCGTTAGCCCATTTTCGAGCCCGGTCCTTTTGGTGAAGAAGAAGGACGGGAGTTGACGCTTCTGTGTAGACTACCGGGCACTGAACAAGGAGACAGTGGCTGACAGGTTTCCTATCCCTGTCATAGACGAGCTGCTAGATGAGCTGCATGGAGCAGTGGTGTTCTCCAAGATTGACCTGAAGCGGGGTATCGCCAGATCCTGATGAGGCCAGAGGATGTGCCGAAGACAGCATTTCGAACCCACGAGGGCCACTATGAGTTCATCGTCATGCCGTTTGGCTTGACGAATGCTCCTTCTACATTCCAGGCGTTGATGAACGACGTCTTCCGGCCGTTCCTAAGGAGATTCATACTCGTCTTCTTCGACGACATTCTGGTCTACAGCAGGACTATGGGGGAGCACGTGGGCCATTTGGAGGAGGTGTTCCGAGAGTTACTGAGGCATCAGCTGTATGCCAACCGAAAGAAGTGCAGTTTCGGTCAGAGGCAGATAGAGTACTTGGGACATGTGGCGTCGGCCGCCGGGGTAGCAGCAGACCGGGCGAAGATAGAGGCGATGTTAGACTGGCCGGTACCCACCACTCTGAGGGCACTACGAGGATTTCTCGGGCTGACAGGTTACTACCGGAAATTCGTGAGGGGATACAGCACCATTGCAGGGCCACTGACAGATCAGCTGAAGAAGGATGGGTTCCAGTGGGGAGAGGCAGCGGCCAAGGTCTTTGAGGCCTTGAAGGAGGCGATGACCACAGCACCAGTCTTGGCGTTGCCTGACTTCAGCATCACGTTCATGGTGGAGACTGATGCGTCAGGAGTAGGATTGGGGGCGGTCCTTATGCAGCTAGGGAGGCCGATAGCCTACTTCAGCCAGGTGCTTTCAGCTAGAGCACGGCTGAAGTCTGTATAGGAGAGGGAGCTGATGGCTATTGTGTTGGCGATCCAGAAGTGGCGGCCGTATCTGATGGGCAGGGAGTTCGTGGTCAGGACCGACCAGCGCAGTTTAAAGTATCTATTGGAGCAGAGATTGGTGACAGAGGAGCACCAGCGCTGGCTATCCAAGTTGGTGGGGTACAGCTTCGTCATTGAGTACAGGCCGGGATTGGAGAATAAGGCGGCAGACGCCTTATCACGCAGAGAGGAGGGGGTGCACTTGAGAGCACTCTCGTTGCCGGTATGGATAGACAGTGAGCCTATGCTGCAGGAGGCCGAGGCCGATCCGGAGTTGAGACTGATTCGTGAGCAGCTGCAGGGAGGCGGGGAGGCCCCGCAGGGTTACTCACTAGAGGGTCGGAGACTATTATACCAGGGGCGGTTGGTATTGCCGCGGGCGTCCACCTTCATACCCGCATTATTTCAGGAGTTCCACAGTTCGGTGGTTGGGGGACATTCCGGGGTGCAGCAGACGTATATGAGAATGTCCCGGAAGGTTTACTGGCCTGGTATGAGGAGAGCGATAGCACATTTGGTTGCTGCTTGTGACGTGTGCCAGCGTCACAAGTACATGGCCATGGCGCCAGCCGAACTTTTGCAGCCATTAGCACTACCGGAGCGGGTCTGGGAGGAGGTGACGATGGATTTCATAGACGGGCTACCCAGGTCAGAGGGGTACTCCGTGATTTTTGTTGTGGTGGATAGGTTGAGCAAGTACGCCCATTTTATACCGCTGAAACATCCGTACACGGCTGTTTCAGTGGTTGCAGCCTTCACCAGAGAGGTCATACGGTTACATGGGATCCCAGCCTCCATCGTCACAGACAGAGATCAGGTTTTCCTGAGTGGGTTTTGGCGGGAGATATTTCGTGTCCAGGGTACAGTGCTGAAGAGGAGTACCGCATATCACCCTCAGACCGACGGGCAGACGGAGGTAGTGAACCGCAGCATCGAGACATATCTGCGTTGCTTCGCATCGGAGACACCACGACAGTGGTATCGGTGGTTAGCCTGGGCGGAGTATTGGTACAATACTTCGTACCACTCAGCAGCAGGTACGACCCCCTTTCGGGTACTATATGGCAGGGACCCACCAGAGCTACTTCGATTTGGGGAGCGACAGACACCGGTCTCCCAGGTAGAGGACTATATAAGGGAGCGGGAGAGCATTATGGAGGAGCTAAAGAAGCATTTGTTGCGAGCTCAGCAGGTGATGAAGGCTAGGGCTGATGGGCATCGGCGGGATGTGCACTTCCACGAGGGTGACATGGTCTATCTGAAGCTGAGGCCTTACAGACAGAGGTCGCTAGCGAGGAGGCGGAACGAGAAGCTATCAGCGAGATTCTATGGACCTTTTGAGATTGCGGCCAAGATTGGCCAGGTGGCTTACAGGCTGAGGTTGCCATCGACTGCGACGATACATCCGGTTTTTCATGTGTCGCAGCTTCGGCGAGCCATCGGGGAGCAGACGGTGTCCTCTACCCTACCGCCTACACTTACTGAGGAGATGGAGGTGATGCTGGAGCCACTGGAGGTCCGAGCTGTTCGTCAGGGGCCGCGCGGACAGAGGGAGGTGCTGATACACTGGGCGGGGCTACCAGACTGTGATGCGACATGGGAGGCATATCGAGTGATCCAGGAGCAGTTTCCCCATTTCCACCTTGAGGACAAGGTGGCTCTTTTAGGGGGGTATTGATGCGGAACCTGACCCGCATCCGCACCCAATAGGGGCCGACGGCTATGATGGTGGGACCCCCCCACCTTTAGTTACTTACGTGCGCCGTAGGAGGTGCGGTACCACGTAGGAGGGTTAGCCTATGGGGTATTCTAGTCATTCTAGACTAGATTAGTAATTCCCCACTTTTTCTATAAATTAGGGCTAGCCGTCTTTCTTTTATTTTATGCTTATTTTGTGAAGACATTTGTATGCATCTTTTGTGAGGAATTTAGGCTTTGTTCCGTGCAACCAAAGCTAGGAGAGCGAGTCTCCTCTCGAAAGAGACTCATTATCTATCAAAATATTGTTCTTCACAATCTCAAGTCCACTAAAAATCCTCTTTTTATATTTTTCCTCCTTTAAAAATCTGAACTTTATTGATTCGATCCACCGGATCGTATCAATGGCATTTGCAACTTTTAAATCCATAGGAAAAGCAAAACCCAAGATTTTTGGCAAACTTATGTTTTAGAGCATGGTGATCAATATGCATGGTTCCCATCATTAAAAAAGCATGGCGGTTTGACTTTTGGCTGCCACCTTAAGGACATTTCTTTAGCTGCCACCTAATACCCTTATTCTATTCAAAATTTGGTTCTATTGGTTTGGAACAAGGATTTGGATTTTGAGATATAATATTATTGTTTAGTTGGATTGGATTTGGATTTACATTCAAAAAATCCAAACCTCTAGTCCAAGTATAAATATGTAGCGCAATTCACCTCAGTTTAATCAAGAAAATGCTACGGATTGGAGAATGAGTGCTGTTAATTGCACCGCAAGATTCTCTGAATTCACCGCAGCAGTAGAAAACTCAAAGCATCAGCAATGGAAGCATGATAGGGCGAAGGTGGCGGTGATCCGATCGATGACATCATGACCGGCAAAGACATTGATGATCTCATCTTCTCCGACGGCACGCGCCTTTCCCACCATCCCTGACTTCCCTTGCCAGACGACCATGAACAGGCAGAGGAGGACCAACATCTTCATCGGTCAACCTTAGGACTGAAAACGTTAGCCCAGCTCAGGAGAACAATGAGAATCAGGCGAAATAAATGGTTGTAATAAATATCATAATGTCAACAGCACCTAGCACCTATCTGATAAGTGACAAGGCAGTGACTCTCTCTTGCTACTTTATTTCCAGTATCATTCTCGGCATTGATGTTTCGATTGTAAGAACAAAATTATTTTCAAGTTGATGTGCTTCCATGTAGCAATGTTTATAGCAACATATTGTCAATACTCGAAGCTCCTCTCGTGCCTGTGAAACATCGACCGCAGCAGTAATCTTGTTCTTCTGGAGGAGGGGTGAGAAAGAGCATCCTGGGATTCTTCAAGGGGCAATCATTACAGATAAGTGACTGTTGAGAGGAAAGGAACTCAGTGCTGCTTCGTATGGTTCACATCAATGCATACAGGATTAGGATGACATCATGATTGCCAGACGAACAAAGACGGCCAACGTCACCCCCCCCCCGGCCAAGCAGCCTAGTGAAGATAAAGGTATTGAAGATGAAAAGCTAAATATTAAAAGTGCGGTGTATTCATAAATACTTGCGGTGCAATTAACAGCACTCTTGGAGAATCCCAATGGGTATCTAGCGCAAATCTCCTATCCGGTTTAGCCATAATTCCCTTTTCTCTACCCTGCTCTTTCATTTGCAGAAAACGAAAAAATAAAAGAAATTATCAACTTCATCTCCCCTCTCTTCCATCTCTCTTTAATCACGGACATCATCTTCCTCCTCCCATTTCAGTTTTCCTTCTCTTCTTTGCTTCATTCTTTCCCCTCTTGCTTGCAGCAGCGAGACGTTCCATCAGTACATGGCAAATGAACACTGGTGGACCCCGACGAGCATGACCCGCAAAGAAAATTTGTGAAACTCTAAAAGCATCACATTATGTTCTATTCTGCAATGTATTAGTGTAGTTATGCTAAACTTCGCTTTGCCTAAGAATTTTGTAAGATATTTGAATGCTTGTACTTCTAAGCCTTAATTTTTGGTGTATAGTCTTGTGCTGAATGGATATATGGATTGGAATGGATCCAAGATAAATTTTAACATGGAATCTGAATTTTTCTTGCATGGTGTAAATTTTCTATCTGGCAAGGAATGTATGCCAATTTACTGACTGATATAGAGTGGCTAAGAATGAATATAAAATTATCCTAGAGTGGATTGCAATTGTTAGATATCATGCCAGTCGGAGCTGCAGTTGGGAATGGGGGGATTGCGGCCAATGTTGGGAATGAGGGGTTGTGGCCACACCGGTGGCGATTTGGTAATTTTGGGCCCAAGATGCATTTTTGTAAATATGGGCAAATCGGCTCTATGTATATGAGTGAAGGATTAGGGTTAGGGGGGATGTGGAATGAAAAAGAAAATAGAGAGGAAAAGTTTAAGAGTGGAGAATAGATTTTAGATCTTAGAGGTTTAGCCCCGTGTCTCGAATCGAGGGGTAGGAAAGTGGTTCCCTCTCGAATTAGAACCAACTATCTTGTATTTCATCTCCAAAGCTCTTACACCAAATCCCTAGCATTTACTATCAAATTGGTATCAAAGCAACGATCATCATGGCAGGAGCAGGAAAGATCGAAGCTTTGGATGAAAATTTGGGGAGCAATGTGGAAACCCTCAAGGAGCAACACCACAAATTGGTAAGAAAGATGGAATCTCTCAAGGGAAGATGTGCTACGATGGAATCCATGATGAATGAGAACTTGGAATTCTATCGCCGCCCTCAGCGCGAGGAGCCCACGAGCTTAGATCTGAAGCTGAATGTCATCGACTGCGAAGATCCGAGGCCGACGGGAGTCAGTGAGCCCCCACTGGAGGCCGACGACCTCCGACAGAGCCTCTAGGCGGCCCCGACTGGGACGGTGAAACCCTAGCATGTTGCCTTGGGCCTCGCGGCCTACAAGCGACTCCACCAGGGCCGGCGACCTCCGGCAGAGCCTCCAGGCGGCCCCGACTGGGACGGTGAAACCCTAGCGTGTTGCCTGGGGCCTCGCGGCCTACAAGCGACTCCACCAGGGGTCGACAAACCCTGGCGGAATGATCGAAGAAATGATCGAATGATCGAAGAAATTTATGCATCTGAAAGTGCTAATGCATATGTTTATGTGAATCTAGTGCTCATCTCAATATCATTAGGTATTTACATATACCACATAAAGGTGTGAAAGATTGGCATGGGATTAGTATTTACCATACCTATTTCAAGATAGGTAATAAGTCTTATAAATTAATGATTGATACATGAAGTTATGTTAATATTATTTACAAATCGGACTTAAAAAGAATATGTCCAATAGTTGAACCTCACCCAAAGTCATATAACGTCACTTGGGTTAATAAGACTGATCATTCAATTACACTGTGATATTTAGTAACTATCCAGCTCGTGAGCTATTATGATCATATTTAATGTGATATTATACACATAGATGTCGCACATATTTTACTAGCAGTGTCTTGGTTGTACGATCTAGATGTAACGAATTTTGGAAGATTAAACGCACATATTCATGTTAACGGGAACAAACTTGTGGTGATCATTTCCCAACCTAAAATGCAAGTTGAACAAAAGAATGACTTGAACTCCAATACGTGAGCATGAGGAAACCTTTAAAGACCAAATAATAACTCAGGCCAGTTATTAAGTTCACAATCGAGCCCAATCCAAATGTTGAGCTTATCAAGTTGAAAGGTGAGTTTGTATACATACCTGAGATCGAGCTGGAGCCTAAACCAAAGTCCCCAATCGAACCCGAGACAGATCTTAAGCATAAGATTAAGTGAAAGCATAAAACTAATATTACGATTGAGCTTAAATTAGATCTCGTTCCTGAATATCAGATGAATCTTATAGTTAAAGGTAAAATCTAAGCATGCACTGATCATATTCCAGCACTTAGCTTGAAGACATCACAAAAGGAAGTTAAAAGCACATTGATTTCATCATCTCTGATCTTTCACAGCCGACCAGCTTCTTATTGTTTACAACTTCAATATATTCTTCAAAAGATGATCAGCTACCAATCTATATTTTAATGCATTTTAAAGTTTAATGACGAGTATTCTTCACCTACAAAAGATTGTTAACTTCTAACAGATTGCACTCAATTGCTACCAATTTTTTCAAGCAGAAAAAAAGATGAGAACACGACTTGGATTCAAATTAAAAGTCTAGTATTTAAGTCTTTTTAGATTTTATTATTTGAGTTTATTTCAATCATGTTTAACATTCGTCATTTGAGTCTTTCTTTTAATTCTAAACGAATTTAAGTGTTAGTAGAATTCTTTTGTAAAGGAGTTTGAGTCTTTTTAAAGTTTCTTTTTCTAAAAAATATGAGTCATTTTTAGTTTCCTATTCTAAAAATTCTTTTATTTATTTAAAATATTTATTTGATTCCATTTAAGAGTTTGAGTATGAGTCAAATTAGCATTTATCTTGCCTATAAATATGACATTGATTTAACTTTTTGATTATGATGATAGTTGAATAGAATTTGAGAATTTTAAATAAACTTTTATATTTATCAAAATTAAATCTTTTGCATCAACTGAACCACCTCCCCAGCTCCCATCCTCCTGCCCAAACCAAACCCCAAAACTCACGCAAAAAAAGAAATAAAATAAAATAAAATAATAAACAATGATGATGATAAATAAATAAACCAAACAAATAGATATGAACATTAGACACATGCTCCTCTTGAGCATGTAATGTATTTGATCAAAGATAGTGAGCGTTGTACATCGTACTATTGACATCACCAAATGCGCAGCATCACTGCACTTACATAAGCTTGGCCGTCATAAGTATCAATCTTTGTTAATGAGCACAAAGGGATTCGAGGCATTAGTTGAACATTCCAGGAGCATAATGACATATAAACATAATGGAGAGTAGTAATAACACATATTCTTAGAAATCAAGGAAGCATAAATGACAATAGTAGTATTACCATGTGGATTATATTAGTTATCTTTTTAATAATTAATCACATTTTGATGCGGCGTGGGTCCAAGGTGCGGCGCGGGTCCATGGACAAGGGGGTGCAGCTATGCGGGTTTATCAAAGGAGACAGCGCGGGTCCACCACGGACCCAATGGCAAACTCGTAGTTCTGTGACAAGGTGGGTTGCTTCGTAAATTAACACCTCACTAATCCCCCCTAAAGAAAGGGCCGGCCGGCCCTAGACGATTATCGAGTCATTGAATTTAAGTTCTACTTCCTTAGGCCTAGATTGTTTTGCTGGCTATTTGCCTTTGATTCCCTAGAGTTATTTAGCTATTTAGATCTATTGTAGTAGTTCCTATTAATTGTTCCAGATCTGCGATTTATATCAAGACCCCTATTTTTACCTTTCTACTTCATAAAAATCCCATCTTTATTACACCGAAGAGCCCTAGACGTATCACATTTTTAATGTGAAAATAATGGCTAGATGTGAACTATTATTTAAAGGGGATGTCATGATGTTTAGAGAGGAGTGGAAAAGATGATTATGTAATTGGTTGTGCATGCTTCTAGAATGAGAGCGTGTGAGTACTCTCTTAATTAGTGAGTGCATCCCAACATGTGTTAAGTCCCCGCAATTTAAGTGAGTCCCTACTCTTTATGGATTGAATGAGTCCCTAATTTGTATCTCTTTTTCAGTTATCATTTATCTATGTATCCCCATTTATATTTTTATCTCAACTAAGACGTGTTCTAATCAATGTAGTATTTGTTTTTTTAGTTTTCATGTAATTTCTTTCATGTATTCCATCATGCATCAACTTAGTATCAAAACATATTTCATCCACATTGAAGGTTTGTAAATTTCAAATGACATCTTTCCATGAGGTGCAATTCCATATTTCGGATCTTCATGCTTTGATACGATTTTTTCAAAGAAGGTGAGAATGATCAGGTAATGATTATAATTTGAATAATATCTCACATGTTCTCAAAAATCAAAGGAGCATAAAAGGCAGATGATGAAGGGATTCATTAATCTGAATAATAACCTACACATTCTAAAAAATCAAATGAGCATAAAAGGCAAATGATGAAGTATAAGTTGAATAATAACATAAATGTTTTAAAAATCAAAGAAGCATAAATGGTAGTATTATTATTATCATGCGGTTTATATTAGTTATCTTTTTGAATAATTAGTCACATATTTTTAATGTGAAAATAATAACTCGATGTGGACTAGTATCTAAAGGGAAGATTGTGATGTTTAGGAGGCAGCAAAGAAGATGATCATATAATTGGTGGCAAATGCTTCCAATATACCAGTGTGAGTCCTCACTGGGTTGGTAAGCGAATCCTAACATGGGTTGAGTGAGACCCAATGGGTTGAGTGAACTCCTATTTTTATGGGATGCGTGAGACCCTAAATTGTACCTTTTTCAGTTATCATTATATATTTATCCTTTTATATTTTTATCTCAATTAAGACGTGTTCTAGTCAATATAGCATTTGTTTTTATTTGAATTTTTATGTAATTTGCTCTGTGTATTCGGTCGTGCTTCAAATGAGCATGTCATTCATACCTAGTGCATGAAGTACATTACTTGTTATTGAAGATGGCAGAGTGTTGCACAAGTTGGGTGATAAATGCAACAGGATGTGCATGCTCGAAAGCAAGCAGCCATGGAAAATTCTGGCATGATATATAGAGTTCAATTTCATAATTAGTGTGAGTGGATGATGTTTCCATGAGCCAAGGACAAGGCAGGACATGAAAATAGAGGCAGTTTAGGTGCCAAATAAAAGGATGCACTAAGGGCCACATAAAGGGAACATGACTGGCTACAAACTACAGCATCTAATTGGACTCACTAAGCATCTGCTAGATCGAACAAAGGATGCTACAATGGCATTCACCATAAGCCTTGTTTCTATTGGGGTAAAAATGTGTTCAACTCGAACTCGCGACTTTGCTTAGCATCCTTTGCTTCCAATATCAAGATCAATTACTTCGTGCCTTGATGAGAGGATGCCCTTCATGTGTCCCCAAAAGCAAGAACTTTGCCAGATAAGAAATCAGGGCTTGTTAAATGGCAAAATTTACCTATCCGACATCGACATTGGTTTTTCCCCCTCTTTACATATTATGTGTCCCTTATTTTTTTCTGGAAGCATCTCGTCAATAATTATCACTGTATTTTCGATCCATAAATGCAATAAAACGCCAAATATACTTCCAAATCTCGTAAAATTCAGCAACATGGTGTTTTCAAGCTAAATCAACATTCCAGGCATCAGTATTCCACTACAACTCAGCCTTACATGAATTTTCAGAATTTTGAAAGTTTCCATTATTGTTGATTATCAGGTTTGCTACCGTACACCAAGCACCAGCCTCGATGTATGGAAAGTAGAAACCCAGCTTGCCATGCTGCAGACCAGGTCAGTTCAAATCTGACACAAAAAATAATCGCAGACAAAACGTAGCCCAGTAGGCGGGCTTTCAGTGAAACCGGAAAAATACTAATGATGCATCCGGAATCATGTGAGCGTAAATAACTAACATCCCAAACCTCTAAAACAAACCAATCTACAAACTCCTTGGAGATTTTTCTTATTTTAGACAAAACGTAGCCCAATAGGAGGGCTTTCCAGTGAAACCGGAAAAATTATAATGATGCATCCGGAATCATGTGAGCGTACATAACTAACATCCCAAACCTCTAAAACAAACCAATCTACAAACTCCTTGAGGATTTTTCTTATTTTAGACCTTTTTGTTGCACCGAGATGTGTTAAAGATCTTAATAGTACACTTCCAAATTATAATTCTTCTTTTTCTACAGTTGATTTCCAAATTGGTTGAAATAGCATGGGCAAAGCCAGAGACTCCAACTGTGAGAAGTAACACCCAAAGTGCATGCAAGTCAAAATTGTGGTTGTTGTTGGCCAACACCAAAGCTCGTAATGCACCACCAAATCGCAATTAATCCCAAAAATCATGGCTGGGCACATGAATGAGAGTAACTACTTTTAATTAAGCATATGAAGAAAAAGAAGTGAGTCAACCTTCGAGATGAATGGAAAACATCAAATCGAGAGACATTGTTCGGTGCTCAAGGTACTCTACAATGTTTAAAACAGAATGAGTTTGTAGGCAACCGGTCGTTCATGAACATGAAGCATGGCACATATAATTTTCGTTTAGTTTTGTAACTGCATAGTCTGCATATAACAAAAGGTTTAGGCATTGAATATAAGGGTAATTTGCTGATCGTGTGCATTCTGAAAGAAAATAGATAGTAAAGAGCACCTGATTGTGAAAATCTTCAGTGAACCATCCCTCTGCAACAAACCGAAAAAGAAATGAATCTCAAACCCGTGACAGAAGTTCCGCAATAAGACAAGTGAATGTTTAAATGAAAGGCAACCTAAACTATCTGGTGGATAGACAGTTTAGGAAGATGCCGGAAGACCAATCTAATTGTCTGGTTAAAGTTTGACCGTGATTTCGGCCCATAAAAAAGCGCCCAACCTACGGGGTCGTCTTAGAATATAAAAACATAAATATCAACCCTCGCCCCTCAGCTTCATATGCATAACTGGACATCAATAGGGCCATGAGGGGGTATGCATACAGTCAAAAAGGTCGATATGGAACAAAAATGTGTAACAATTCTAAAAGCTTCATACACAAATTAGCAACTTCCAGTTTTCATTCAATACTGTGATCAAACATTTATTTTGGTTAGCATTGATTCTATCCCGGGAGTATAAAATTCCGTGACATTGTATAAAACAAGGTGGAAATCTATTGAAATTGGAGTGATTATATCTTCCATTTAAGTTCAAATTGGAATATTCTATGCAAAAAGAAGATCGAACATAGACATATAGCCGTCCCCTTTATTATTTATCTTGGTTATTCAATTTCATCAGTCAAATGATTCTACCCATACTAGGGCACAATAAATATAATGAAATGTATTACCTCGTTCGATCGCGGAAAGTAGCGTGGATTGCTGCGTTTCTGAGAGAAAATCGCGGCAGATACATAGGCCGTCGAGCCCTCCGACTGATTCCCAACTAAATCGCTCATTATCTTGCTCCTGCGACGGAATTGGATCGGAATAATGATGATATTTTTTATAAAATGGAGAAAGAGATGGAATGAGACTAACCCAAACGAGGTTATCGGAGCAAGGAAGAGCGTTTCGGTCGTCGTCGGAGAAGGATTCGCCGAATGCTCGCTGCAGTGCTCTTCTTTGATTCTCGGCATCACCATCCATCTTATTTTCATGGGAAATGCTTTGCGCACACGTACCGTTTTACTCTGCACGACCGCTTTAGTTTTTGTAAATTTCTATTTGCACATATTATTTTGCTGAGTTTACAGACTACTTAATCACAGATTTACCATTAAAAATTGGATGAGACTATATACACCGAATTTCGGTGTATAGATGGGACAATTATCCTAAAGTGATAAGAAAAAATAAATAATGGGTCAAATCCCAACAGTATAACATCAAATTTCATTCCATTTGTGGAAATATGTCCACTCTGTGCACCGAATGATTCGATTTAAATAGTCATTCTCTAAAAATTTTGTTAAGTTCACGGACCAACGCCTTCTTCACCACCCCTTCGTGTCGCCGTCGCCTTTCTCCACCACTGCCGTCGTGGGCTCACAAAGAATTTTTTCCTGAGTTAATGTGGAGCTCGATGTCGTCCATCTTCTCCCCTCGCGCTTTCGAATATCACCGCTGTTACGAGGTGGAACTCGCGTACAATGAATTTATATTGTGGAAAACCAAGGGCGCGGTGGTTATGTTGAGAAGAGGGTTTAGGTGGGCTGTTTAACAAGTGATTAGTGGGGTGAAGAGGTTGGACTCGCCGCCGGGGGTGGTCACGGAGTCGAATCTCACCGGACGCGGCGGAGGAAGGTTGGATGGCAGGAGGCTGACGTTGACGTTGACCAAGGAGCCAGCTTTCCTGCAGCACGAGCAACTCGTCAGAAGGGCGGTGTTGGGGTCCAACCCTTAGCTCCTCCGATGCCTAAGTCAGTAATAGGACTTAAAACGGGGGCTAGGCACGCCGGTCGGACTAACGGTGTGTCGACCGTACGTGACGAGCTATGTAACGACTGGTTTTCATGTATCCGGATTTATTATATTATAATATATGTTTTGGTGGACTTTCTCCTCGTATGTGGTTTTCGTCTCCGTAACTTCGTTTTCGATCGTTTCGCCGTGTTTTCTCGTTTCTTTCTTAGGATCGTCGATTTCGAAGCACGTCATTCGTGACGGGCTTCATAACGGTCGTATCTTACTATTAGATCAAGCCTAGGAGTCGTAGGAATCGATCCCGGAGCTCCGCGCTCCGTATCGGAACTTTTGGTGCTCATTAGCCGGTGTAAGAAGGGGCACCGACCGACTAGATGACGATCCAGTCGGTCGGCAATCCTTCTTGGACCGACTAGTTGGCTTTCTAAATTATTCAGGAGTTACTGTTTATCGTTAGTCGGTCTAAGAACGTTGGTTGACCGACTAGGTTGCAAACTAGTCAGTCAGCAATGCTTCTTTAACCGACTAACCCATCATTTTATTTTTGGTATCAATACTGTTCACTCTTAGTCGGTCTAAGAACGTTCATCGACCGACTAGATGCTAAACTAGTCGGTCAGTATTTGTTCTTCGACCGACTAATTCTAAAACCTATTTTCGTGCAGAAGTTACTGTTTACACTTAGTCGGTCTGCGTTGGTCGACCGACCGACTAGTTGCCAAACTAGTCGGTCAGTGGTTGCTCTTTGACCGACTAATCTGTGTAAAAACCCTAATTTCTGGGCAGCCGCCAACCTAACCTATTTATACCCCTCCCAAACGATTTCATCTTCCTCCACTCGACCCTAAACCCTAAAATCTCCCCCATTGAGCCCCCATCTTCCTCCAAGCCCTATTCTTTCATCCCAAGCCCTAGATTCATCATCTAAACCATCCATCAACTCTTTCCACCGCTCATCTTCCCCAAAATCTCATCAATCCCCCAAAATCCCCCAAAAACCCTAATTCTCCAAACTTCTCCATTGGTTCCCAGATCTGATCCTAGGGTTCTCCGGAGTGTTTCTTCCGCCTCCTCTCGGTAAGAAATCGATCTATCGATGTTTTCATAACCTATTTGTATTTTTATGAAACCCTAATGAAATTTCATGTTGTTTGATGATTGTTTCCCCATAACAGCGACTTCCCCGTAGATTAGCACCCGTGAGGCGAACCCTCGTTGATCGTCATCCCCAGTGCTAGGCAAGTGAAACTTGCCACTTAGGGTTTGGGCCATGTTTTAGGCCATTTTGCTTGTTGTAGGCGTAAAAGAGACTAGGCGACGAAATGATACTCGCCTAGGCGCAAATTGGGGAACTAGCTTGACAACGAAGCTAGTTCCGACATTTAGCATGTTGCACAATTACCATGTCACGTTTACTTTCCATTATCGGTACGCAAATTAATTGTCATGTCATTGCATCCTTTATGTATTTCAGTGATTGCGTAGCTTCGCTACAATGCTTGTGTTCCTGGCTCGTGTTCCAGAAGCGGGCCATGTGTTGGTTGATAGCCAATGCCCGAATTGCTTGTTTCCGGCTAGGTGCACCCCTACGCCAAATGTTTAAGAATGCGAGCTCATGTGCGGGGCAACCCCGGCTCACTTGCTGAGCTCATGTGCGGGGACCCTGGCTCCATTACGTGTGGGTATTGGGGGTAAGAGTTAAGCGGCCAATCAACTGGGAGTCTGCCCGATCAGCAACTGCAGTGGTAAGGCGTAAACTCTGGGGTGGGGTAGTTGTTAAGCGGCCAATCAGCGTGAATGTGAAACCGTTCAGCTGTAAGGCGTAAACATCTACAAAACAACGTGAAACGTGAATAGTGAATTGATTGAGATTGTTAGTAGCTTGGCTACTCTTGTCTTGTCTTGTCCCGATAATTGTTCTCTTGTACAAATTGTCTTGCCATGTCTTGATTGTGCACTCATGTTATAACTGCCATGTCATGCATACTATAACTGCTAGGTTGCTAGTTGCCTTACTTTCAGTTTCCTTGCCCAAGTCTTTTAGACTTGCTGACATGTGCCCCTTTACTCTTTTGTGTGACACATGTTAGATCCCGAGCCTGAGTACCTTGTTGAGGACGAGGTGTTTGCTGACGCCGAGCCCGAGCTCGTGTTTGACGGGGAGTACGTGGACACTGGGGACCAGTCCTAGTGTATTCGTTGTGTTTTACTTTTGTTTAGACAGTTGTTTTGTTGTCGGTGCGTAGCACCTATAACTTGTTATGTCGTTGTTGCTTTTGTGGCCTTGTTCTGGGCCTTAGACTCTTTCTTTTAGCATGGTGGCTTTTCTGGATGTTGGACTTATTTTCATGTTGGACAATTTATGAGATATGAGATTTTGTTTCAGTCTCTCTTTGTGTTATTATTGTTGTTCCGTTGTGGTTACAGGGACCTGCTTATGTTTTATTGACGCTTATCGGGTTTGGGGCTTCACAGCTCCACTCCCGTGCGGACCTTTTCACGTCTCGCCTCCATTTTAGGGAAGCGGGCCGTGACAGGTTTTGTTGGTGGCCCATGCAGGTCCTTCTGTAACTGCGATCTTTGGAATAGCGATAATAATGTTAGAATGTCCAATAAACTAAGTTCGACGTCCGAGTCATAAGCTATGAGTCTAAGCCGATTCGTTTTCTGTGTCACTAGATGGCGGGAAGACGATTCACCCGTGGTGGGGGCAGCGGTGCGCTCCCTCATGATGAGGAGCCTGAGCGGGAATCCACCAGCGGTGAGATGATGCGGATGATGCTCCAGATGATGCAAGTGCAGCAGGGCGTGCTCCTGCAAGTCCAGAATGCTCCACTTGCTCGAGCTGCCCGGGCTCTTCCGGATGCCCCTCGCTCTGAGCCTGGAGCGAAGCAATTTCGGGAGATGGGTCCCGCATATTTTGATGGGTCTGAGGGTCCTCTGGCTGCCGATGAGTGGATTCAGAACATCGAGGACAATCTGAAGATGGCCAAGATCACCCCGGCTGGATGGGTTGATTTGGCTAAGAGGCAACTTAAGGATAATGCTCGGAATTGGTGGGATGCGGAAGAGAAGATGTTGGTGGAGCCGATCGTCTGGGCTACCTTTAAGGCCAGATTTGATGGTGAGTTCTTCCCGAAGGCTTCCAGGGAAGAGATGCTGCAGCGTTTTATCGATTTGAAGCAAGGAAGTTCGTCGGTGGACCAGTACCACCAAGAGTTCATGAGGCTGAGTCGGTTTGCACCAAAGATGGTGCAGGACGCTGAGGAGAGAGCTCAGAGGTTCCTGCAGGGACTTGCTTCGGAGCTCCAGAGTTTTGTGACCTCTTCTGACCGGGAATCTTATCAGAAGGTTTTAGTAGCGGCCAAGAGGCAGGAGCTGCTCGTGAACCAGAGGAGGGGATCTTTGGTTGGTGCTGGGAAGAGGCCTGTGGAACAGGCGAGAGCTGTGGTTAGACCTGGATTCAGGCCTAATCAGCCAGCTCAGTTTAAGAGGCCAGGAGGGCCTATTCTGAAGACTTGGCATTTCTGCGGCAAGCCTGGCCACATCAAGGATCAGTGTCGGAGGTTTCTGGGCCAGTGTTTGGTTTGTGGTGATGCTTCCCATGTCGCAAAGGATTGTCGGCATGCGAATCAGCTGCGGAGAGCACCTGTTGCAGCACAGCCGTTGCAGCAGCGAGCGTCTGTTCCTGCTGGACGTGGAGCGGCTCTTGTTCCACAGGGACAGGCTTTCCGGCAGGCTGTTCCGCCGAGGAGGCAGGCTTTTCTGATGACCGCTGTGGAGAGCGAGGCTATGGATGAGGTTATCGCAGGTAATCCTCAATCTAGCTATTACTTTCCTAGCTGGTTTTGATTGTTAGATTGTGTTGTTTACTTGAACATGGTTGTTTGCTAGACTAGGGTTTGATTGTAAATTGCTTGTTAGGTGTGATTTTGGTGTGCACATTTCCTGCACGAGTCCTCTTTGACTCTGGTGCATCGATGTGCATTATTTCTCGGAGCTTCGTGGAGAGGCATTCCTTGTCCTCTTTCCAAGAGTTGGAATATCGTTATAGGGAATGGCGTCGTCTCGGTGCATCGTGGTTGCAATTCTTGCTCGTTGGTGGTCTGTGGACATGAGCTTTTCGCTGATTTCATTGTCCACGACATCATCAACTATGATGCAGTTCTTGGGATGGACTGGCTTGCGAGCTTCTATGCTACGATCGACTGTCGGAGGAAGAAGGTGGTGTTCGAGATTCCCGGACACCCAGTATTCGAGTTCAGTCGTGGTAGCAGTTCGCTTGGTCCTGTCAGGTTTCGGGCCAGGCCGGTGGAGGTTGTGGCTATGCAGATGGAGCTGGAGTGGCCAGCTGTGGTGCGTGATTTTGGCGACGTCTTCCCCGAGGAGATGTCTGGTTTGCCACCTGATCGAGCTCTGGAATTTTCTATTGACCTCGTTCCAGGTGCGCAGTCGATTTCGAAGGCGCCGTATCGTATGGCACCTGCAGAATTAGAAGAGTTGCGGAAGCAGTTGGATGAGCTTTTGCAGAAGGGTTATATTAATCCTAGTGTATCTCCGTGGGGAGCACCGGTGCTGCTGGTGAAGAAGAAGGATGGTTCGCGTCGCATGTGCGTGGACTATCAGGAGTTGAATGCGGTGACCATTAAGAATAAATACCCGTTGCCTCACATCGATGATATTTTTGATCAGCTTGGAAGTTCGAGGGTGTTTTCTAAATTGGATTTGAGGAGTGGTTACCATCAGTTGAAGGTGAAGAAGGATGATGTTTCGAAGACAGCGTTCAGGACGAAGTATGGACACTATGAGTTCGTGGTTATGACTTTCGGCGTAACTAACGCGCCCGCAGTTTTCATGAATCTGATGAACCTGATTTTCTACGACTTTTTGGATAAGTTTGTCGTTATCTTTATTGACGACATTCTGATCTATTCGAAGTCGGAGGAAGAGCATGCCTCGCACTTGAGGATGGTATTGGAGATCTTGAGGAAGCATCGTTTGTATGCTAAGTTTTCAAAGTGCGAGTTTTGGCTGGATCGAGTTGCTTTTCTGGGGCATGTGGTGACTGGAGATGGAATTTCAGTGGATCCCGAGAAGATTAGGGCCATCAGTGAGTGGCCCGTTCCGTCGTCTGCGTCTGAGATTCGGAGTTTCCGTGGACTTGCTGGTTATTATCGGCGATTCATTAAGGACTTTTCCCGTATTGCTGAGCCGATGACCAGGTTGACGCGGAAGGATGTTGCTTTTGTTTGGTCGGGTGATTGTGAGGATGCTTTTGGTGTTCTGAAGGAGAGGTTGACGACTGCCCCTGTTCTGGTTGTGCCTGATCGCATCGGTGGATTTGAGATCTTTTGCGATGCTTCTGGCAAGGGTCTCGGTTGTGTGTTGCATCAGCACGGGCACGTTGTGGCGTATGCGTCTCGTCAGCTTAAGGTTCATGAGAAGAATTACCCGACGCGTGATTTGGAGTTGGCTGCCGTTGTGTTTGCTCTTAAGATTTGGAGGCACTTCTTGCTGAGTGAGAAAGTGAAGATTTTCACCGATCACAAAAGCTTGAAGTATATCTTTACTCAGAAGGAGCTCAACATGCGACAGCGTCGATGGTTGGAGCTGATGGCGGATTATAAGATTGATTTGCAGTTTCACCCTGGCAAGGTGAATGTGGTTCCGGATGCGCTGAGTAGGCTTCCCGCGGTGATGATGTTGACCTCGCAGTGGAGATTGCAGCAGGATTTTTGCGAGTCTGGAGTGGAGATTGTTCTTCCTGGGGAGGCTTCGTCGTTGATGTACATGCAGGTACAGTCGACGATCGTGGATCGGATTAAGGCTGGCCAGGCTGAGGATCCGAAGCTGGTGAGGATTCGGGAGCAGGTGGAAGCCGGTCTGCGGACTGACTTTTTGATTCATGAGGATGGCTCGCTGAGGTTTGGAGCCAGGTTGTGTGTGCCCTCTGGGGATATTAGAGAGGAGTTGATGGTGGAGGCACACAGTTCGCCGTATTCTGTGCATCCTTGTGGCACCAAGATGTACCAGGATCTTCGTCTGAATTATTGGTGGCATGGTATGAAGAGGAGCGTGGCTCGGAGTGTAGCCAAGTGCTTGGTTTGCCAGCAAGTGAAGGCGGAGCATCAGCGTACGGTCGGGTTGCTACAACCGCTTCCGATTCTGGAGTGGAAGTGGCAGCACATCACTATGGATTTCGTGACTGGACTACCTCGGAGTCCGAAGCAGAATGACGCGATTTGGGTGATCGTAGATCGGTTGACCAAATCCGCGCACTTTATTCCATTCCGAGTGGGACAGTCCACTGAGGCGCTAGCGAGGAGATACATGGAGGAGGTCGTGCGACTTCATGGAGTCCCCGTGAGTATCGTGTCGGACAGAGACACGAGGTTCACGTCTCAGTTCTGGCAGAGTTTGCAGAAGAGCTTGGGTACGCGTCTGAGTTTCAGCACGGCGTACCATCCGCAGACGGATGGCCAGTCCGAGAGGACGATTCAGATTTTGGAAGACATGCTGAGGGCGTGCATGTTGGATTTCAAGGGTTCGTGGGAGGACCATCTACATCTGGTAGAGTTTTCCTACAACAACAGCTTCCAGGCGAGTATTGGCATGGCGCCTTTCGCCGCTCTTTATGGGAGGAAATGTCGATCGCCATTAAGTTGGGATGACGTTGGTGATCGGGAGTTGTTGGGACCTGAGATGATCGTGGAGGCCGTGGAGATTGTCAGAAATATTCGGGAGAGGTTGAGGATTGCTCAGGACCGTTTTAAGCATTGGACGGATGCTAAACGTCGTCCTTTGGAGTTTCAGCCGGGCGATCATGTGTTTCTGAGGATTTCCCCGAATCGGGGTGTGATTCGTTTCGGGAAGCGAGGGAAGTTGAGCCCGCGATACATTGGACCGTTTGACATTTTGGAGAGGGTTGGCGACGTAGCTTATCGCTTGGCCTTGCCGCCATCTTTGGAAGGAGTTCACGATGTTTTCCATGTGTCGCAGCTTCGTCGATACATTAGCGATCCGTCTCATGCGGTAGATTTTTCGGAGATTACCGTTCGCCCCGATATGACGTATGACCAGCATCCAGTGCAGATTCTGGACAGGCGTCAGAAATCGCTTCGGAACAAGATTGTCAATCTTGTGAGGGTGATGTGGCGACACGGCTCACCTGGAGAGTCTACTTGGGAGAATGAGGATGAGATGCGAGAGCGCTACCCACTTTTGTTTCCGGACTCGTGAGTATTTGGAAATTCCGAGGACGGAATTTTTCTTAAGTTGGGGAGGATGTAACGACTGGTTTTCATGTATCCGGATTTATTATATTATAATGTATGTTTTGGTGGACTTTCTCCTCGTGTGTGGTTTTCGTCTCCGTAACTTCGTTTTCGATCGTTTCACCGTGTTTTCTCGTTTCTTTCTTAGGATCGTCGATTTCGAAGTACGTCATTCGTGACGGGCTTCATAACGGTCGTATCTTACTATTAGATCAAGCCTAGGAGTCTTAGGAATCGATCCCGGAGCTCCGCGCTCCGTATCGGAACTTTTGGTGCTCATTAGCCGGTGTAAGAAGGAGCACCGACCGACTAGATGACGATCCAGTCGGTCGGCAATCCTTCTTGGACCGACTAGTTGGCTTTCTAAATTATTCAGGAGTTACTGTTTATCGTTAGTCGGTCTAAGAACGTTGGTTGACCGACTAGGTTGCAAGCTAGTCGGTCAGCAATGCTTCTTTAACCGACTAACCCATCATTTTATTTTTGGTATCAATACTGTTCACTCTTAGTCGGTCTAAGAACGTTCATCGACCGACTAGATGCTAAACTAGTCGGTCAGTATTTGTTCTTCAACCGACTAATTCTAAAACCTATTTTCGTGCAGAAGTTACTGTTTACACTTAGTCGGTCTGCGTTGGTCGACCGACCGACTAGTTGCCAAACTAGTCGGTCAGTGGTTGCTCTTTGATCGACTAATCTGTGTAAAAACCCTAATTTCTGGGCAGCCGCCAACCTAACCTATTTATACCCCTCCCAAACGATTTCATCTTCCTCCACTCGACCCTAAACCTTAAAATCTCCCCCATTGAGCCCCCATCTTCCTCCAAGCCCTATTCTTTCATCCCAAGCCCTAGATTCATCATCTAAACCATCCATCAACTCTTTCCACCGCTCATCTTCCCCAAAATCTCATCAATCCCCCAAAATCCCCCAAAAACCCTAATTCTCCAAACTTCTCCATTGGTTCCCAGATCTGATCCTAGGGTTCTCCGGAGTGTTTCTTCCGCCTCCTATCGGTAAGAAATCGATCTATCGATGTTTTCATAACCTATTTGTATTTTTATGAAACCCTGATGAAATTTCATGTTGTTTGATGATTGTTTCCCCATAACAGCGACTTCCCCGTAGATTAGCACCCGTGAGGCGAACCCTCGTTAATCGTCATCCCCAGTGCTAGGCAAGTGAAACTTGCCACTTAGGGTTTGGGCCATGTTTTAGGCCATTTTGCTTGTTGTAGGCGTAAAAGAGACTAGGCGACGAAATGATACTCGCCTAGGCGCAAATTGGGGAACTAGCTTGACAACGAAGCTAGTTCCGACATTTAGCATGTTGCACAATTACCATGTCACGTTTACTTTCCATTATCGGTACGCAAATTAATTGTCATGTCATTGCATCCTTTATGTATTTCAGTGATTGCGTAGCTTCGCTACAATGCTTGTGTTCCTGGCTCGTGTTCCAGAAGCGGGCCATGTGTTGGTTGATAGCCAATGCCCGAATTGCTTGTTTCCGGCTAGGTGCACCCCTACGCCAAATGTTTAAGAATGCGAGCTCATGTGCGGGGCAACCCCGGCTCACTTGCTGAGCTCATGTGCGGGGACCCTGGCTCCATTACGTGTGGGTATTGGGGGTAAGAGTTAAGCGGCCAATCAACTGGGAGTCTGCCCGATCAGCAACTGCAGTGGTAAGGCGTAAACTCTGGGGTGGGGTAGTTGTTAAGCGGCCAATCAGCGTGAATGTGAAACCG
Source organism: Scilla litardierei (assembly GCA_030789695.1). Lineage (NCBI taxonomy): Eukaryota > Viridiplantae > Streptophyta > Magnoliopsida > Asparagales > Asparagaceae > Scilla > Scilla litardierei. Next base: position 6,166,976 of record CM061137.1, on the reverse strand, counting down.
TTCAGCTGTAAGGCGTAAACATCTACAAAACAACGTGAAACGTGAATAGTGAATTGATTGAGATTGTTAGTAGCTTGGCTACTCTTGTCTTGTCTTGTCCCGATAATTGTTCTCTTGTACAAATTGTCTTGCCATGTCTTGATTGTGCACTCATGTTATAACTGCCATGTCATGCATACTATAACTGCTAGGTTGCTAGTTGCCTTACTTTCAGTTTCCTTGCCCAAGTCTTTTAGACTTGCTGACATGTGCCCCTTTACTCTTTTGTGTGACACATGTTAGATCCCGAGCCTGAGTACCTTGTTGAGGACGAGGTGTTTGCTGACGCCGAGCCCGAGCTCGTGTTTGACGGGGAGTACGTGGACACTGGAGACCAGTCCTAGTGTCTTCGTTGTGTTTTACTTTTGTTTAGACAGTTGTTTTGTTGTCGGTGCGTAGCACCTATACCTTGTTATGTCGTTGTTGCTTTTGTGGCCTTGTTCTGGGCCTTAGACTCTTTCTTTTAGCCTGGTGGCTTTTCTGGATGTTGGACTTATTTTCATGTTGGACAATTTATGAGATATGAGATTTTGTTTCAGTCTCTCCTTGTGTTATTATTGTTGTTCCGTTGTGGTTACATGGACCTGCTTATGTTTTATTGACGCTTATCGGGTTTGGGGCTTCACAGCTCCACTCCCGTGCGGACCTTTTCACGTCTCGCCTCCATTTTAGGGAAGCGGGTCGTGACAAGCTATAGGTGGGAGAACAAAGATATGGATGACCTTTGCTCTCGTGTGTGAATGATAGATTGAGAGAGAATTTTCCAACCCCATTACCGTAAGAGGAGAGGGGGTATTTATACCTGACGGGTGATGACTAGGCGGGGCTGACCTGGCATGCTGACTAGACGTGCTGAGCTGGCTCGGTTGTCAGCGGAAGCTTCGGACAAGGACGTCAGGAACAGGAGTGCCTGACCTGCTTTTGTCAGACGGCGTGACGGCCAGGGGGTGCTTTTGTCGGAATGTCAGTGCCGAAAGCATTAACTGTCAGTCGGCTCAACCGCCAGGGGGTGCTTTGTCAGACGGTCGGGTGGCGTATGTGTCAGTCGTGTCCTTATCCTAGGTTGTTTGTCGTTGGTGACGAACTAAAGGTCAGGCTAGGCCATCTCTGGCGTCACGGTTCATGGAGACCGGCCGGGTCGACTGGCTCGGCGGTTGTCCGGCCCGGCCGCGCCCTCTTTTCGGTCGTGGGTTGTGGGTCGCTGGCACGGAAGGACACGCACATGCATATGTCAGCACATCCGACGGTACTGTCCGGGCGCTCCCCACGCGCCCTGCCCCGGGCGGGCCGTGCAACGGCGGTTGTGTGCTTCGGCCGGATGGGGGGAGTGCTGCGAGGTGCGCCCGTTCCCGTGTAGCTTCGGTCTTCCGGGGAGGCGGCCCTTTCGTGAAGGGGAGAGTTAATGGGGTATGTTAGCGGATCCGGGCGGGAGTCGGACTCCTACGATGTTTAGGTCGTAACAATTGCACCCGGCATTCGAGTGTGAGGCGGAAGCCCGGCTCGGCTCGGATGGCGTAACACTACCTTCTAACTTGACTCGGACTTGGATCTAAGCTCAGGGGTGGTGATGCTGCTCCCGCGGGGTATCGCCCGCTATTGCGAGGTCTTGTCCCGCTATTGGTCGGATTTTAGGGGAGCCCGACTTTTTGAGAAGGTTATGGTTTTTGTTGAGAGGTGTTCATCGGACGTGTTTGTAATTTTCGCGGGACTTCAGCCGGGCTGTGCCTGGTGGACCTCCCAGTTGTTGTGCGCTTGTGCTCAGGGGGAGGGGTCCGAAAGGGGGAATATTATTCATCAACCTTTACCGGAGATCTAGGTGATATTTACAACAATAGGGCAGGTGTGACCACACCAGTGGTCGGGATGGGAGGTTGATTACACTCGTCGCCCGCTACATCGGGGTGAGCAGAGCCCTGCGTCGGGGTGGTCTTCCTTTATACCGACCGCTGAATTCCTACTGCCTCATTGTCCGGGGACGTGCTGACGCGCCGGGAATCAATGTTCGGTTTAGTCAGGGATGTCGCCCCGTGGTGGTCCGCCCTTCGGGGGGGTTGACCCTCATTTGTCTGGGGGGACCCTCTTCCTTTCCCTTTCCTCGCTTCCTCGCGTTCTGCCTCGCCGTCGCCGTGCTGGAGGGTTGCCCAGCCTCGCCAGGGATCCCGCGCACCGAGGGGGAACCCCGGGGGAGGCGGAGGACGAGGTGGCGGTGGTGGCGTCACCGGGGGAGCCGTTGGGGGTTTCCGCCCTCACACCCCGTAGGGATCACCGTCGGCTGGGTGTTAATTGGGGTGTTGCGGCCCGCGGCAAGTCTTCTGGACCTTCCGTTTGCCCCAATAACAAGCAGGAGGAAGGCTGGCGGGCGGGGCCTCCCATGTGTAAGGGGAATATCCTGTCAGGGGTCGTGGGACTATGGCCGGTTACCGTCGGGGGAAGTGGGGCCCGTCGGTGGTCACCGGCCTTCTTCGTAGCTCGGTGGGGCGCTCGGGGCCGTTTCATATCCGGTGTGAGGGGATGCGAATCCCCTTTGTCTCTCTCCCCCTCTCCCCTGATTTCTGAAGGGGGGTACTTATAGCGGGATTCTGCGGAAGGGTTTTCCCTGGATAACGTGAGGGACTAGTGCCATTAATGGGCTCCACTGAATCACGCGCTTTGGGAATCGCTTTTTCCTGGCGGTACCCGACACGGGTTGTCTGCTCTGGCCTCTCGGGGGGCGTGTTGCTGCTGATGGCGTGTTGTCTAAGCGTCCTTTCGTTATGTCAAGTCACATCGTGGCGCTGTCTTGACGAGACTGGGCCGCTGCCTTGTCTGGACTAGGTGCATATTTCGCGGTTTCTGGCTTGCGACCGGTCCGTCCCGGGTCACGTGTCCTGGTCCTTGTCCCCCCGGGCCGATTTTTTGAGGATGTTGGGTCTAATCTGGGGGAATCCTGATGTGGTTTGGGGGGCCGGCCCTGGGTAGTTGGTCGCTGTGCGGTCTGAGCCGAGGCGTTGCGGGACTCGCCGTGTTTTACCGCTGGGGTTGCCTATTTTGGCTTCTTGCATGAGTTACACAATTACAAATTATGCCCCCAACATTCCCTTGTCCGAGATCGCGAGGTCTGGGGGGAAGGGGATGTTGATGGTTTGTGTAGTCTTTGGGCGGGGCGGGGAATCGCCGAAGAGGTTCGGGATGAGACATGCCGCCCTATCACGATTTGAACTCGGGCGGAAAAGGTCATGCAGGGCGGGCCTCCGTTCACCTCTTTCCCCTTTGACCGAAAGTTGTAGTTGACTTCAGTTGGCGAGGGGTCTTGGTTCGAAGCGTAGGATCGAGGGGTTCGAGCTGCAGGTGTAAACTTTCTGGGCGTCCTAAGCTAATCCGGGGAGTGCGTTACGCCGTTCGTACTTTCCACGCCGCGAGGGGTGGTGAGCTCGCCCGGCACTTGGCGGGGGGATCGCTCCACGCTATGGTACTCTCAGGAAATCAAAGCGTATCTGACAAGGATGAAAGTTTTCATTTAAATTTACAAGAACTGATCTATGGCTTGTACACGAGTACTTAGATTATCGCCCGTTGTGGGGTAAGATCCGGCCCTAGGATGGGCTATAGAGCTGTCCTCGCCCACGGTTAACGACCTCCGGGTCTAGGGGTCACCTTGTGCCGAGTGCGCATTTTTAACTCAAGTTGTTCTTGGCGCAGAGGTGAGCGACCGCCTTCTGTGCTGAAGTGTTGCAAGGTCTCCTCGGTCCGGTAGAAGCACTGGGGGATCACCAGGGAAGCCGTCTTTCTGTGGCTTTTGTCCTGGGGGGGTCTTGATGATCGGGCCGCGCCCTCTCCATTGCTTTGTCATATCCCTCCACGCCTCACGGTTTGGGTTTGAGAGCGGGGTGGGGTCTTGAAAATCGGGCCGCCTCCCCTCCAGGCCTCGCGGTTTGGGTTTGAGGGCGGGGTTCGGGTCCCGATTGTGCTGGGGCGGGCTGACACGCCATGACTTGCCTTTTGGGCTCGTCGGGGATGCAGCCTTTCCGAGGTCCCCGTCCGGAGGTCGACGGCGAGGAGGTACTGGCCTGCAAGCCCTTGGGGCTCTCGCTTGTCCTGCCGGCGGGGGTCGGATGCCAACCTTTCTCCGACTCGTCCTTGTTTAGGACGGACGGAGGCGTGAAATGCGGATTTCCCTTGTGTAAGCGGAATATCCTGTTGGCGATCCGTTTGTAAGAGGAATATCCTGTCGGAGGTGGTGGAGATGCGGGAACCGCCGCCCTGGGCGGTGGGAACCACTGATGGCCGGTGACTTATCTTTTGTTAGGGCGTTGTATCTCGGCCCGTTTCCCAGCGGGTGGGGGGATAAGTGCCGATTTCTCATGTCTTCCAACTCCTTGTTCTTTTTTCTTTCGGAAGGGTAGGTGGCGTCTTTATATGGAGATCTCGCTGACGGTTTCCCCCATATTTATTGCGCTGAGTTGGCCTTATTAATGGGCTACTCGAATTCACGCCCGTGGGAAACCGCTTTTGCCAGGTGGCTCTTACGGATCCTCTTTTGGAGTGTACCATTAATGGTGGCGTATTTCTCGAGCGTCCTTTCGTTTCGCCGAGTCACATCGGGGCCGCCTACTCGGGAAATGACGCTATTTCGTCTCGGTTTATGTGCCCTTATCCTCTTTCGATTTTTCGAGGGTCATGGGCGCGTAGCCCTCTCCGGTTTGGGTGGCTAGGGTTGGCCCTGGTCCAGGGGTCTTGAGGGGGGAGCGGGCGCGTAGCCCGGCCCGTGCCCTTCTCCGGTTTGGGTGGCTAGGGTTGGCCCTGCCCCAGAGGTCTTGAGGGGGGGAGCGGGCGCGTAGCCCGGCCCGTGCCCTTCTCCGGCTTGGGTGGCTAGGGTTGGCCCTGCCCCAGAGGTCTTGAGGGGGGGAGCGGGCGCGTAGCCCGGCCGTGCCCTTCTCTGGTTTGGGTGGCTAGGGTTGGCCCTGCCCCAGAGGTCTTGAGGGGGGAGCGGGCGCGTAGCCCGGCCCGTGCCCTTCTCTGGTTTGGGTGGCTAGGGTTGGCCCTGCCCCAGAGGTCTTGAGGGGGGAGCGGGCGCGTAGCCCGGCCCGTGCCCTTCTCTGGTTTGGGTGGCTAGGGTTGGCCCTGCCCCAGAGGTCTTGAGGGGGGGAGCGGGCGCGTAGCCCGGCCCGTGCCCTTCTCTGGTTTGGGTGGCTAGGGTTGGCCCTGCCCCAGAGGTCTTGAGGGGGGGAGCGGGCGCGTAGCCCGGCCCGTGCCCTTCTCTGGTTTGGGTGGCTAGGGTTGGCCCTGCCCCAGAGGTCTTGAGGGGGGAGCGGGCACGTAGCCCGGCCCGTGCCCTTCTCTGGTTTGGGTGGCTAGGGTTGGCCCTGCCCCAGAGGTCTTGAGGGGGGGGAGCGGGCGCGTAGCCCGGCCCGTGCCCTTCTCTGGTTTGGGTGGCTAGGGTTGGCCCTGCCCCAGAGGTCTTGAGGGGGGGAGCGGGCGCGAAGCCCGGCCCGTGCCCTTCTCTGGTTTGGGTGGCTAGGGTTGGCCCTGCCCCAGAGGTCTTGAGGGGGGGGAGCGGGCACGTAGCCCGGCCCGTGCCCTTCTATGGTTTGGGTGGCTAGGGTTGGCCCTGCCCCAGAGGTCTTGAGGGGGGAGCGGGCGCGTAGCCCGGCCCGTGCCCTTCTCTGGTTTGGGTGGCTAGGGTTGGCCCTGCCCCAGAGGTCTTGAGGGGGGGGATCGGGCGCGTAGCCCGGCCCGTGCCCTTCTCTGGTTTGGGGGGCTAGGGTTGGCCCTGCCCCAGAGGTCTTGAGGGGGGGAGCGGGCGCGTAGCCCGGCCCGTGCCCTTCTCTGGTTTGGGTGGCTAGGGTTGGCCCTGCCCCAGAGGTCTTGAGGGGGGAGCGGGCGCGTAGCCCGGCCCGTGCCCTTCTCTGGTTTGGGTAGCTAGGGTTGGCCCTGCCCCAGAGGTCTTAAGGGGGGAGCGGGCGCGTAGCCCGGCCCGTGCCCTTCTCTGGTTTGGGTGGCTAGGGTTGGCCCTGCCCCAGAGGTCTTGAGGGGGGGAGCGGGCGCGTAGCCCGGCCCGTGCCCTTCTCTGGTTTGGGTGGCTAGGGTTCGCCCTGCCCCAGAGGTCTTGAGGGGGGGAGCAGGCGCGTAGCCCGGCCCGTGCCCTTCTCTGGTTTGGGTGGCTAGGGTTGGCCCTGCCCCAGAGGTCTTGAGGGGGGAGCGGGCGCGTAGCCCGGCCCGTGCCCTTCTCCGGTTTGGGTGGCTAGGGTTGGCCCTGCCCCAGAGGTCTTGAGGGGGGAGCGGGCGCGTAGCCCGGCCCGTGCCCTTCTCCGGTTTGGGTGGCTAGGGTTGGCCCTGCCCCAGAGGTCTTGAGGGGGGGAGCGGGCGCGTAGCCCGGCCCGTGCCCTTCTCCGGTTTGGGTGGCTAGGGTTGGCCCTGCCCCAGAGGTCTTGAGGGGGGAGCGGGCGCGTAGCCTGGCCCGTGCCCTTCTCCGGTTTGGGTGGCTAGGGTTGGCCCTGCCCCAGAGGTCTTGAGGGGGGGAGCAGGCGCGTAGCCCGGCCTGTGCCCTTCTCTGGTTTGGGTGGCTAGGGTTGGCCCTGCCCCAGAGGTTCAGAGGTTTGGCACTGCAAAACTTATGTAGGAACAACAATGTTGGGGAAAACGGGCAGATGTGTATATCGCATGTATATATAAAAAAAGAAATACTCACAACTATTGGTAGAATTTTAGCAGATGCTTTGTGTTCCAAGGGTGGGCCAGTTCGTTCCCTTCGGTGGTTGTCAAGAAGTACGTGGCTGGTCCGACAATGTCGAAGACAGTGTAGGGCCCTTCCCATTTGGCGGCCAGCTTTCCCCGCTGGGCGGTCTCGGGGCGGAAGGTGGCGTCTCTGAGGACTAGGTCGCCGATCCTGAAAGTCCGCGGCTTCACCCGAGAGTCGTAGTACCGCGCCATCCTCTGGCTGTGTTTGACGAGGCTCGTCAGGGCCCGGTCTCTTACCTCGTCTATCAATTCAAGACTGAGGCCGAGTCCCTCCCCATTGATCTCTTCGTCGAAGAGCTTTAGTCGGAGTGTCTCTTCGCCAATCTCCACGGGAACGACCGCCTCCGATCCGTACGCTAGCATGAATGGGCTCTCTCCGGTCGAGGCCTTGTGGGTGGTGCGATAGGACCATAGGATTCCCGGCAGCTCGTCGACCCATGCCCCCAGGGCGGCGTCCACCTTTTTCTTCATCGGGTTCAAGATGCATTTATTCGCGGCCTCTGCCATTCCGTTGCACTGTGGGTGGGCGACGGACGCGAACTGGAGTTTGGTCCCTCAGCCTGAGCAGAAGTCACGGAAGCCTTCGTAATCGAACTGCTTTCCGTTGTCCGTGACTATTGAGCGGGGAATCCCGAAGCGGCATATAACGGATTGCCAGATAAAGCCCTTCATGTCCGTCCACGCGATACGCGCTAGCGGCGCCGCTTCCACCCACTTTGTGAAGTAGTCCACGGCGACGACTAGATATTTCCTTCCTCCGGAGGCCTTTGGGAAAGGCCCAAGGATGTCGAGTCCCCATTTGGCGAAGGGGATCGGGCTCACGATGGGCATCAGGTTGGCCGGAGGTGCAGTCGTCCGTCGGCCGAATTTCTGGCACGCCTCGCACCTCTTGACGTACTGTACCGAGTCCCGGATCATTGTCGGCCAATAGTATCCCTGGCGCATTATCTTGTGGGCGATGGTGCGCCCGCCGTGGTGGTTTCCGCAGAAGCCTTCGTGTACCTCGCGGATGACTTGCTCAGCCTGCTCCGGGCCCAAGCATTTCAGATAGGGCAGGACGTCGAAATTGGCGCGGCCGCGGCGGTACATCACTCCGTCGAGGAGTACAAATGACAGGGCCCGCCTCTCCACCTGTTTAGCCAGCATTCGCTCCTCGGGCAGTTCCCCCGTCTCCAAGTACTTCATAATGGGGGTCATCCATGACGTCGCCGTGCCCGTACACATCAGTTCTCCTTCGTCAATGGTTGGCATCAATAGGCTTTCGACGTAGATGGCCTTCCCGATCTCGGCCACCGAGGAGGAAGCCAGCTTAGACAGGGCGTCCGCCCGGAGGTTGTTGGAGCGGGGAAGGTGTCGGACGTCCGCTCTCTTGAACTTGCGGAGTTCGATTTGGATGCGCCTAAGGTACCGCTTCATTGTCTCTTCTCAGGCCTCGAAGCTCCCCAGGATCTGTTGGATGACGAGCCGTGAGTCACTTAGGAGCAACACGTTCGTCGCCCCCACCGCCCTAGCGAGTTTCAACCCGTTAACCGCGGCCTCGTACTCCGCGACATTGTTAGTTGCCGGGAAGTTGAAGCGTAGGGCGTATTCCAACGAGCATCCGTCCGGGGTTTGAATGAAGATACCCGCCCCTGTCCCGGATCCCGTCGCGGAGCCGTCGACGTGGATGGTCCACAATTCGCCCACGTCCATCTGGGAAGGCGCTGAGGGTTCGCCCACCCAGGTCCCCCGCGGGGACGCGGTCGCCGATGGGAGCTCTGGCTGGTTCCCCGGCGGGACTCCCGCGGTGCATTCCACCACGAAGTCGGCCAGCGCCTGGCCTTTGATCGCCGTCCGGGCCTTGTACGTTATGTTGAACTCGCTGAGCTCGACACTCCAGTTGAGCATCCTCCCTGATCGCTCCAGTCTTTTCAGGTTCTTTTCGAGGGGTATGTCGGTGTGGACGGTTATGGGATGGGCCTGGAAATATGGTCGGAGCTTTCGGGCTGTGGTGATTAGGCAGTAGGTGGCTCTCTCGATAGGACTGTAACGAGTCTCCGCCTCCCGGAGGATCCGGCTGGCATAGTAAACAGGACGCTGCACCCCCCTTCCTCCTTGATTAGGACGGAGCTAACGGCCTCCTCGTTGGCTGCCAAGTACACCCCTAGGGGTTCGCCTTCCTCCGGCCGTGCGAGGAGCGGTGGGCTCTGTAGGTAAGCCCTCAGCTCCGCGAACGCCCGCGCACAGTCGTCGTCCCACGGGATCACCTTCCTTTTGTCCTTAGCTTCGCCAAAGGCTGTGCGTAAGACCCTGAAGAAGGGGAGCGACTTCTCCGCAGATTTCGACAGGAATCGCCCCAGAGCAGCGATCTGGCCGTTCAGTCGCTGCAAGTCCCGGATCGTCCGGGGTTCCGCCATATCGATGAGGGCCGTCACCTTGTTGGGGTTCACCTCGATCCCCCGCTTCGTTATCATGAAGCCCAGGAATTTTCCCGACTGCACGCCGAAGATACACTTCGCGGGGTTTAGCCTTAGGTTGTACCAGCGGACCCTTTGGAAAGTTTCCTGCAAGTCGGCGAGGTGGTCGGGGGCCCTCCTACTCTTTACCAGCATGTCTTCGATGTAGACCTCCAGGTTTCGCCCCAACTGAGGGCCAAATATTCGGTCTACCATCCGTTGATAGGTCGCCCCGGCGTTCTTCAGTCCAAAGGGCATCTTGGTGTAACAGAAGGTGCCCTTATCGGTGACGAAAGACGTCTTTTCCTCATCCTCATCCGCCATTGGTATCTGGTTGTATCCCGAGAAGGCGTCCATAAAGCTTAACAACTCGTAGCCGGACGCCTGGTCCACCAAGTGGTCGATCCGGGGTAGGGGGAAGCTGTCCTTTGGGCATACCTTGTTGAGGTCGGTGAAGTCGACGCACATGCGCCACTTTCCACTGGGCTTCTTCACCAGAACGACGTTGGCGAGCCAGTCCGGGTAGTCCACCGGTCGAACAAATTTGGCTTCGAGGAGCCGCTCTACTTCTTCCTCGGTCGCCCTCTTCTTTTCGCCCCCCGCACTTCTCTTCTTCTGTCGGACCGGTCGGGCTTCTGGGTCCGCATTCAACCTGTGGGAGATCACCGTCGGGTCAACCCCAGGCATATCGGCGGGTGACCATGCGAATATGTCGGCATTTTCCCGGAGCAAGGCGACGAGGGTCGTCCTCAGGGCGGCCGGGAGTTTTGTCCCGATGGAGACGGTTCTCTCTTCATCCGAGGCTACGGGAACCTCTTCGACTTCCTCGGCCGGGGTCGGCCGCTGGTCGCAGAAGTCCTCCCTCTCGTCGGGGATGAGAGCCGTCAGGGCCCGCCTCGGGCTCCTGCGCCGGGCTGGCTTACGGTCGAGGTCCCCAGGCCCCTCCTGGTCTCCTCGCACCTATCCCACCCCCCGTGGGGTCCGGAACTTCATCATCTGGTGTTGCAGGCTGGGGAGCGCCTCGATGGCCGTCATGTATGGACGCCCTATGATTCCGTTATACGCCGACGCGACGTCGACGATGACGAAACGCGTCCCCCTGATGACGACCCTCGGTTCCTCCCCCAGAGTCATGGGCAGGGTGATCGTCCCCATTATGGGGATCACATGGCCGGTGAAGTCGGCAATGGGGCCCGCGCAGGGCTCTAGGTCTGCACGCCCCCACCCCATCCTCTCGACCGTTGACAGGAACAAGATGTCACAGGAGCTACCGGTGTCAATCAAGAGACGACCGACGGCAACCGCCCCGATCCTGGCCTCGACGACGAGGGTGTCATCGCTCTGGCTCCCCACCTCCTGCCGGTCTCCCTTGGTAAAGGTGATAGGGGGTCGGTGTGTCCTCCTCCGCTTCGACCGGCGGCCGGCGCCCGCCACCATCACCTGTCGGGCACCGGCCCCTGGGATCGCGGGCGACGTCCCCGCTGGGGACGGCCCCCCACTTATCATCTCAATTCGCATGATCGCCCCGGGGGGGCGTGGCTCCCTCCGATCGCAGTCCGCTGGCGGTTCTGGCCTCCGCCCCTCCGGGGGGCTCTCTCTCCTTCCGCTGCCCGCCTGTCCGCCACGAAGTTTCCCAAGTGGCCCGCCTGGATCAGCTGCTCGATCTCTCTCTTAAGAGTGTAACAACGGTCGGTGTCGTGACCGTGGTCACGGTGGTATCGGCAATACCTCCAGAGATCCCGCTTCGCCGGATCCGACCTCATCTCTCGGGGAGGCTCCGGCAGTAACCCGGCCCTCGTTGCCGCGGCCAGAACCTCCATCATGGGGGCGTTGAGCCGCGTGTAGTGCGCCCGCGGGGGGCCTTCCTGTCCCGGGAGGGCTCGGGTGGCGCCTCGGGCCGGGGCGAGCTCACGCGCCGGGCCAGGGCGGTCCTGCGGGCGTTGCAACACCGGTTCGTGCCTTGGTTGGGTTAACCGGTCGCGACCTCGGCGCCCCTCTTCCAGCCTCAGCCGAGGGTGTGACCGGTGCTCGCCCGGGAGCGGCTTTGCCGGGGGGAATATGGCCTTTGTGCCGAGAGTTTCTTCGGCCAACGCATGCCTCTCCGCCATAGCAACCAACGCCTCATAGTCGGCCGGCGGATCCCGGAGCAGGGATTTGTGGAGGCTCCGAGTTCGCAGCCCTGTCTTGAAGGCCAACATAAGCACCTCGTCGCCACATGTCACCACCGCCCGTCTCTCATCCTGGAAGCGGCGGAGGTATCTGACCGTTGTCTCCCCCTCCCCTTGGACTATCATGCTGAGATAGTCTAAGGGCTTCTTTTTCATCCGCCTGGACCGAAACTCTTGGAGAACTTGTGGGACAGCTCGCCAAAGCTCCCAACGGATCTCGCGGGCAAGCCGAAGTACCAGTCCAACGCGTTGTCCCTCAGGCTTTGGGAGAAATGCCGGTATAGGAACGCCTCATCCACATCCTGCGCCTCCATTGCCCCCCGATACTGCTGCACGTGCGTGAGGGGGTCGCCTCTTCCGTTGTATGTGGCCAAGTGGGGGGGGGTTTGAACCTTACGGGTCTCGGAGCGGACGTAATCCACCGTGCAAGCGGTTGGCCTCCTCCGAATAGGTAGGGTGATCGGGTGCATCCCCCCTCCGCCATTCGGGGGTCTAGCTTCGGTCGCGCCTTGGCCGCCAACGGTCCTCCGGACCCGGGGAGTAGCCGACGGTCGCCTGACGGGGCTCCTTCCTCGGGTCGAGGATTCGACGGGTTACGGGTTATGGTCCTCCCAGCACCATCGCCTCCCGGCCAGCTCCCCTCGGGCCTCCATCCGCTCCTGATTCTCTCGCAGAAGCCTTTCGCGCTCAGCGGTGAGGAAGCGTAGTTGTCGACAAACGGCTTCCTCGGGCAGGCGATCGGAGGGATGGTGCAGGCGATGCGGGCTGCCTCCTCCTGGTGGTGACCTGGCCAACAACGGGCCCCGCCCGTCCCCGAGACGCCGACCCGTCGCCGTCACCTCCAGGACTTCTCGGCTGCTCTCGTTCTCCCTCCTTAGCCTCTCGCGCTCCGCGATGACGAGGCGAAGCTGGTGGCGGGCGGCCTCTTTGTCCTGGTAGGCCCTTCGGGCGGTCTCGGCTGCTTCATCCAAACGCCTTTGCACGGCGGCCGCCTCCCCCAGGCGCCTCCACCGCCGCACAACTTCCATCTCCTCTTCCAGGAGCCTCTGCTGGGCCGCGACTTCTTCGGCGAGCCCCCTGTTCTCCCCTCCTCCTCGAACTGAGGGTGGAGGTTGCGCCTCACGTTCTGGGGCTCCGAGGGGCCGGGCTGAGGCTCCGCCCTCGCCGTCGGATAGCCTCCCCAGGGCCTGGGTGACGGCCTCGAAGCTCTTCAGGACGGCGTGGGCCGAAGTATGGTCAGTCTCGGTGCCCATCCCCAGAAGGGGGTCGGGCATTGGGGTGATTAGTAGAGAGAGTGGCTCCTGACCCACGGGACCCTTGCCGTGGTCAGGGTTCCGAGAGATCGGCATGGAGTCTAACATGGGTGTGACCCTTCGTTCTCACAGACGGCGCCATTTGTTACGAGGTGGAACTCGCGTACAATGAATTTATATTGTGGAAAACCAAGGGCACGGTGGTTATGTTGAGAAGAGGGTTTAGGTGGGCTGTTTAACAAGTGATTAGTGGGGTGAAGAGGTTGGACTCGCCGCCGGGGGTGGTCATGGAGTCGAATCTCACCGGACGCGGCGGAGGAAGGTTGGATGGCCGGAGGCTGACGTTGACGTTGACCAAGTAGCCAGCTTTCCTGCAGCACGAGCAACTCGTCAGAAGGGCGGGGTTGGGGTCCAACCCTTAGCCCCTCCAATGCCTAAGTCAGTAATAGGACTTAAAACGGGGGCTAGGCACGCCGGTCGGACTAACGGTGTGTCGACCGTACGTGACGAGCTATAGGTGGGAGAACAAAGATATGGATGACATTTGCTCTCGTGTGTGAATGATAGATTGAGAGAGAATTTTCCAACCCCCTTACCGTAAGAGGAGAGGGGGTATTTATACCTGACGGGTGATGACTAGGCGGGGCTGACCTGGCATGCTGACTAGACGTGCTGAGCTGGCTCGGTTGTCAACGGAAGCTTCGGACAAGGACGTCAGGAACAGGAGTGCATGACCTGCTTTTATCAGACGGCGCGACGGCCAGGGGGTGCTTTTGTCGGGATGTCAGGGCCGAAAGCATTAATTGTCAGTCGGCTCAACTGCCAGGGGGTGCTTTGTCAGACGGTCGGGTGTCGTATGTGTCAGTCGTGTCCTTATCCTAGGTTGTTTGTCGTTGGTGACGAACTAAAGGTCAGGCTAGGCCATCTCTGGCGTCACGGTTCATGGAGACCGGCCGGGTCGACTGGCTCGGCGGTTGTCCGGCCCGGCCGCGCCCTCTTTTCGGTCGTGGGTTGTGGGTCGCTGGCACGGAAGGACACGCACATGCCTATGTCAGCACATCAGGCGGTACTGTCCGGGCGCTCCCCACACGCCCTGCCCCGGGCGGGCCGTGCATCGGCGGTTGTGTGCTTCGGCCGGATGGGGGGAGTGCTGCGAGGTGCGCCCGCTCCCGTGTAGCTTCGGTCTTCCGGGGAGGCGGCCCTTTCGTGAAGGGGAGAGTTAATGGGGTATGTTAGCGGATCCGGGCGGGAGTCGGACTCCTACGATCTTTAGGTCGTAACAACCGTCATGTCAAGAAACATATGATGCAGTTCAAGCAAGCTCCTCTCGGTCTCTTTGGCCGCATCATGCCTGCCTTGTATCTCATACGCCGTCTCCATCACCTTCCCCCTCTCGTGCTCAGCGATCGCCCCTTCATCATGTCCTCGCTCATGATCTTTTCGATCACTTCCTCCTCTGGGATTTGCCATGTCACCGTGAATACCTTCTCTCGACCACCTCCTTGTGCTCCGCCATTATTGTAACAACCCGCTCTCGGGGCCCGTTACTTATTTGATTTATTTGCAGGTTTTACTGTTTACCAGTGAAATCAGAATAGCCACAACTCAGAGATGTACCAAACACTCAACCAGCGTACAGACATTATTACAGTCCAAATTAAAGTACAAACAAGCAGCAGCACTCTCTCTCACAAATACATAAAAAGGTAAAGTACTGAAAGGAAATGCGGAAAGGAAAGTACATAGTACAACACATACACAAACACAAATAGCTAAAACTATGCGGCTTCTAGGTCAAATGCAGGCTCCTCGAACTCTGGTGCAACCTCCTCGATCAGGTCGTCGTCTGCCGGTGCCATAAATGGAACCGAAGGTAAGTCACAACAATTCTAGATAAAGAAAAGGAGTACTGTACAAGTATGACAGAGATAACTACGTACAAGCAGACCAAAGTGAAAGTAAAGTATAGTGTCTGTACAAGTGCAGAAAGTAAAGTGCAGTGTCTGTACAAGTAAAGTGCATGTACCGTAAAGAAGGTGACCGTGCAACCTACACTAGAACTACGTGACTCAAGTAGGAGAGTACAATATGTGACCATCGAGTTCATCTCTTGCCCGGGTTCGCTTACCCAGACGAATGCCGAAACCCAGTCAGCACTACATGTATTTTGTCGAAACTCAGGTAGGAGGACAGGATGCCGAAACTCAGGCGACAGGACAGGAAGATGGAACTCCAGTCACTCATGTACTCACTCAAACTATGAGTTACCACAATACCACAGTGATGTGTCAAGTGCAAGTTCTTTATAGGATGTTCCACATGTTGCTAGTCGAACCAAGACAATTGGTTGACTTTCTTATTGAAAACCAGAAAGTAGGATAAAGACAAGTCCAACACAAAAGATGTTACTTCCGTGCTTTGAGCACGCGGTAGTGTGGTTTAGCACACAATTTACCCAAGTTGGTCGTTGTGTGCTACAACCACCAAAGTTGAAAGTTGGAAAAGTAATATCTGGTTGATTACTTTCCTATTAGGTCTCTAGTTCGGTACAAGTCAATAACCGTTCCGAGGCTATATGTGATGTCATACGGGTTCGTACAAGTACATTAACTAATTTTCTAAATTTAGAACCTGTCGTGACTTACCTAATTCGATGTCGTCGCAACTAGCTTGGAAAGGATCTAAGACTTCCTCTGAAGTTGGTACACAAGAGTTTATACCTGCAACACAAAATAATTAGTTAGAAAACACGACTTTTCCTATTTAAATTATTAGATCGCTTTGATTTTTAAAACCGGTTGAAACGGTGTCGGAAATCGTTCAAAATTTTTATATAAGCTAAAAATGAATATTAAAATTTTACTGCAAAAGGAAAATATTTTCAGAAGTTCCTCGTATTTTTAATAATTTTTAGAAACTCAAAAATACCTTTAAACCCCCAAATTACTTGAGTAACGTATAACTTCCGTAATTTATTTCGGGAGCAATACTAGACGGAAATACTTGAATTAGTAGTCAAAACCACCGTCTCAAAGATTACTATTACATATATTTTTATCACGTATCAGTGTACGTGAAAACAGAGAGCTACATATTTTAGAATGAATTTTACGTATTTAATTTTTAGGCTTAAAATGATTCTGGAAAAAGTAAGCGTCTGATCGAGATGAGACCAGCGCCATTGGATCCAGAATATTGTTTCCGATTTTCTGTAGATAGTCTCACATTTTTCTGAGGCCTATATATTTAGTTATGGATTTAACACCATAAAACCCAATTTAATGATTAATTAAAATCGAAATACGAAAATACTTTTTGTATTTACGATATTGCCATCGGAGATACTCACGCATCCGACGCTTACGCTCGTCGGAGGGGGGGTTCTTCGGCGTTCGGCGACGGCAGCGGGGGCTGTCGAGGCGGCGGGGCGACGGGGAGCGACGGCGGCACACGCGGCGGCGGCGGATGACGGGGATGCAGCGGCGTCGACGGCGGCGGGTGCTGTTGGGCGGGATGCTCTGTGTCAGAGGACGGCGGGGCGACGAGGGTGCTCCGGGCGGCGGACGGAGACGAGGTGGCAGCGGCGACGGTCGTTGCGGCGGCGACGCTCGACGAGGAGGGGGATGCACCGGCGTTGTTGCCTGGGAACGGCGACGATGCACGGAGGAGCAGCGGACGCGTCTGTCCGGGGGTTCGCCAGTGCTCGGAGGCGGCAGGTTCGGTGGTCGACGGCGAAGGTCGGCGGGCGGCGGTCAACTCCCCGGCGACGAGGGGCAGAGAGAAAGAGAGCGAGAGATAGAGAGGGAGAGCGAGTGAGTGAAAGAGAGAGGGTGAGAGCGTGCGGGGTGCCTGGGTTCGAAAATAACGGGGGAGAGAGAGATAGAGAGAGGGTTACTGTGAGTGTTATAATTTGAAGGGGGTGTTTATTTATAGGGTTAGCTAATGGCACTATTGTAATTAGAGGGGGGAGGCAAATGATTAAAGGGGGGAGGATGAGATGTCGGATCTGAAATGATTCAGATCCATCCAACCAAACGGTGGGTTAAGAGGGTGGTTGGGGGTATAGGGCAGAAGTAAGTAGTTAAAAGTTAATTAGTGATTGTAATTAGTGAAAACGGGGGATACAACCCCATTTTCGCATACGACTCCGAAAAATTACGAAAACATACCCACGAGATCGTATCGTTGCGAGAATCGTGAATACAAGATCTATTTTAGGATTTGAGCTACGGAAATACTAGTTTTAGGCCAAAACGTTTAGAAAGCGGGTTTGCAGGTTCTATGTTGAAATGACATCAGAAACTTACGAAATTAACGTGGAGAGCCCTAATAATCATAGAATGCTAATGTAGAAGTTTGAAAATGTTTTGAAGATGTTTTAATAGAAAATTAATTCGTTAAGTCAAACCAGTAATTATTGAAAATGAATTTTTATCGAAATTGTTTTGAGTATTTGAGGAAATCTGAAATTACTGAAATACATTATAATCAATCTAGGGCTTCAAATATTTTTATAAGAAATTTTTGAAATCAGTTTTGTTATAAAACTCTTGACTAACTTTTATAAAGGAAAATTTTAAAATGTTAAAAATACGTTAAGTACGTAAATTGAAGTTTTGAAAAAATACAGGTCGTTACAATCATCATCCGCCTCAGTTCTTGAAACTCCATTGTCAGCTCCTTCGGCTTCTTTCTGAGGCCGCTGGTGACCGTAGTGCGAGTAGGATCACCTGGGGTCCCCTCTCGGAAGCCCGATAGCCGGTGCTAGGCCGCGTTGGCGCGGTCCATAGACTTAAGGCGGTCACAGATGGACTTGGCCTTCTTGGGGACGAGGACGATGTCGGAGTTGATCTGATGTCGGATGAATTTGAGAGGCCTGGGCTGTGGAGGGACTTGGGCTGCTCGGCGGTGGTGGACGAGAAGGGGGGCGGTCGCAGATGGGCTTGTGAAGGGACTTGGACTGCTCGACGGTGGCGGTCAAGAAGGGGGGCGGCGATGGCGGCGGAGGGGGAGGGGAAGGAGTTGGTTTGTGAACTCAGCAAAAAAAATTTATTGGCAAACCTGTAAATAAGTGATCTATGAACTCAGCAAAAGGGTCTGTGCAAATAGCAACTCGCTTAGTTTTTAGAAAATTAACGGAACTGCCATTATCAAAAAGTATCAAAAAACCTAGAATACCCCTACTAAAAATTACTGCTGCACATACCAAATTGCTCAACGCGCACAACAGTGAAAATGTTTAAGTTGTTGCGCGTGGTGCGTAAAAAGTACTGAACTAACTAAATTTACCATTGCGCACAACAAACAAAAAATTTGCATGTTGTGCACGGTGAGTAAAAATGGATGTATAAAGCATACTTACTCACTGAACACAACATTAAACAAATCTATTGTCTGAATGCGACTAGACACGAATGCCAACATACGAAAGCAAACAGACCTAGTTGCAACATGTGAAAATCAAACAGCTATGGTTTGATTTTTTTCCGAAGAATTCCAAATGTTTCGTGGATCAAAAGAAACAGCGAATATTTCTTCACAAATCAAAAGAAGTTGTATTGCGAGTGCAAAATTTTTATGGATTTTTTGCCCTAGAATTGTCGAATTAAAATTGCAACAAGACAGTTCGTCCTACAGTTGGCAATAAATCAATTGCCAAAAATTAATAGGTGTTATGAATCATCAATTTGGGGGGAGTCCGCAACTTTTTAATTATAGTTGAGGAAAGAGCGTACAAGGATATGGTACAATAGATACGATCTTATCATTTTGATAAGACGTAATCCTAATACAAATACTCGTCAACGTCCGTTTACAACACTCTCCCTTATCCAACAATATGTGTGGACTTTGCTCATAATTACTTCAGGATTCTAAGTGTTATAGGAGTCTCACATGTGGTGGATACTTCAGGATCCTAAGTTGATGGGGTTTGCCTCGATAAAACCTTTGGTTATGGAAAACACGGTGGGAAAACCGTAGTTAAGGAAAAAGAGTACAAACGCTCTCTAACTCCTCCTGATCTAGGGAAGCGTTCAGGCTTTCAAATCTCTTAGGCGCCTCATACCAATTTTCTATACAAACTTCCTAAAAGTAGCTATAGGAAGAGATTTTGTGAACAAGTCTGCCAGGTTGTCACATGATTGTACTTGCCCGACGTCAATCTCACTATCTCTTTGTAGCTCATGCGTCCATAAGAATTTTGGTGAAATATGATTCGTTCTGTCGCCTTTGATGTAGCCACCTCGTAACTGAGCGATGCAAGTAGCATTGTCCTCGAACATAGTAGTAGGTTCAAGGTCACCAGTCTTCAACCCGGTCGTCACCAGGATGTGATATACAATTGAGCATAGACAGACACATTCTATGCTTGCTTCATTGATGGCGAATATCACTGAGTGATTGGATGATGTCGCCATCATGGTTTGCTTGACGGATCTCCCGAAAATGGCTGTCCCTCAATAGTAAACACGGACTCTGTCTCCTATATGTGACTTTTCATTGTGGTGATCAGACCTGTAACTTGCATCAGCATAACCAACAAGTGTGGATGATAATCCATTTTTGTAATATAGTCTCAAATCTGTTGACCCTTGGAGGTAGAACAGAAGGTGCTTAACCCCAGTCCAGTGGCGCTGTGTAGGCGTTGCACTGTATATGGCTAGTAAATTTACTATGAACACTGTATCGGGACACGTGTAGTTGGCCAGATATAGAAGTGCTCCAATAGCACTCAGATAATAGACTTCTGGACAAAGTATATCATCCTCCTCTTCTAGCGACCAGAAGGGGTCTTTATGTGCATCCAGAGATCGAACCACCATATGTGTACTCAGTGGATAACATTGGTCCATATGAAATCTTTGCAATAATTTCTTTGTATATGTGGTTTGGTGTAGCAGGATTCCGTCTTTTAAATGTTCAATCTGTAAGGCAATGTAGAATTTCATTTTGCCTAAGTCTTTCATTTCGAATTCTTTTGTTGGGCTTCCAGATATCTTAGTGATCTCTTCAGGAGATCCAATGAGTTTCAGATCGTCTACGTAGACTGCAGTTATGACGAATCCTTTTTTCCTTTGCCCTTATAAAGATGCACGGGCAGACTTCATTATTGTTGAATCCTTGTTGTACAGGGGATTCACTAAGTCTGTTGTACCATATTCTTTTTGATTGTTTAAGACCATACAATGATATTTGAAGCTTAAAAGAGTAGACATCCTATGGTCTATCTTTTAGTTCAGCAGGCATTGAAAAGCCATCAGGAAGTTTCATATAAATCTCGTTATCGAGATTACCATATAGATGGGGCAGTGCCGGGGGAGCATGTTGTGAGTGGTGAGGAGAAGCTCTCTGTTTTGTTCTGTCGTGAGTAAACATGACAACAGCTCAGAATACTTGGTGAACTTTCGTTCACGGTGTTGCTACATCAGTATCGCGTCTTTCTCGTGGAAAGACGTGTACGTCTTTTCCAGCATGCGATCTTCCGAGACTTTCACCACACAACTTCAAGCGTGACGTGATACCAAAAAGAGCTGAGTTGTACTCAGTTATGGACTTAAAGTACTGCAGTCTCAGGTTCTTCCACTCATATCTTGCCCTTAGAAGTATAACATCTTTTTGATGTTTATATCTTTCATCAATGGCAGTTCACAGCTTAAGTGGATCTTCAACTGTATGGTATTAAGCTTTTAGGGCCTTGTCCACATGGCGTCTAATGTAAATAATGGCTTGCGCCTTTTCAATGTCAGTCGCCTTACCATCTTTTGTCACATCAGAAATGAGGGACTTAGCCCGCAGGTGGAATCATGCTGCCAGCTCAAATAATTCCTGCACGATGCATCCAACACTTCTAAATCGACGCTTGTGATTTTTGCCATTTTATCTAGCAGAGCACAAATTTGCATGAATTAATAATACATCAAACATTTTCATGCGGAGACATTTTTAAATGAATAAGCTAATTGCGTGGATCGGCCAGTCCCACATAAGTGTCCAAAGTCCATATTGCAGTCCATATTACACAATGAAAGCAAAAAAGAAATTACAACTTTGGAAATTCCGTGGGTCCCATTTATAAATTCTTCAGCTTCAAGAGTGACATCTGTCTCCATGGAAAGTAGTCATCGGTATTGGTCTTTACATAATTTCCTAGCTACAATTTCTCTCATAAAGAAAAGAAAATGCAGGAAAAGTAAAATGTGTTACTAAACAGCCGATCCAAAACCACAATTAGCCATCCATGCAAAAATTTGTGCTCATCAAACATTTTCATCACAAACATCACAGGCATCACAGATTCGTTGAAATATAAACATATCAATTTAAAAACTTAATAACTATTGGACCACTGGGCAATGTCATACACTGTTAGGTTATGTGGCTAATGACAAAACGGTCGCATGATCTTCTTAATTATTAAGTTAATGGCGCACAACCAAGCAAAGTTTATCCGAATGATGAGCCATAGAATTTGATGCAATGCATATAAATATGATCCTAAAAATGGTACCATATTATGCAATATGGTGTGCTATTTGGGCTAGTTCAAATAAATTTGAATGATGCACAATATATTTGTTCTTCAGGAAAAAGGAAATAGTTTTCCCTTTTATCCCCCCCAAATAATTCACACAAGTCCCCAAATATCCCCATATGATACCATTTTAGCCACTCATTATATACAAATTTTCTGTAATTTTTAGGCATTCAAAATCCTATTTATTCATATTTATAACCGCATCCCCTTTTCATTTTCAATATATTTTTTCTTTCTTTATGTTTTTTTCAGTTTATTCGAAGCCCGCGGTGTAGCTGCGGGCTTCTGGCGGGCTTCTGGCCCGCGTCACAGAAGCCCGCGTCACACATATTTTTTTGTTGCGGGCCTAAGGCCCACAATGAAGCTGCAAGCTTTAGGCCCGCGCTATATTTTTTTTCGTGTTGTGTGGGGCCTTCGACCCAAACGATTTGCGAGAGAAGAGAAAGGGCGGTGGCTAGGGGTTGCCCACGTCGCCCCGTCAGCGCCTATTGCGAGAGGGGGGAAGGGGGTTTCTCTGCCGTGGGCGGGTTGGGAGGCAGCCCCGCCGTGAGGCGGGGTCGGGGAGCAGCCCCGTCGAGAGGTTGGAGGCCATGTATCAGCCCCGTCGAGAGGCGGGGGCGCGCGGACAGCCCCGCCGTGAGGGTGGGGGGAACGACTTCAGGGCACGTGACGACCCATGGCGCCGGCGGCCCGTGGGAGAGGGGGTTGATTTCCGATATTTATTTTCTTTTGGAACGTATTAAACGATTTCATATAAATCAACCCGAAAAATAAGGTTTTTAATGATATCTAGAGGAGCAATGCCAAAGCTTATAGATGATGGAAAGCATCAAGGCATCAAGACTGAAGTCATAGACTCTAAGTAAAGCAATGTAATTCATGTATTATTCCATATATTGCTTTTCTCTTTTTGTGTCTAGTTTAATGTAATGCCTTGACAGGTGGGCTACTCATTCATGCATATGCATTTAACCATCTTAATGAGCATTATGATTATCATAGAATCCAACACAATAGGTTCATCTTGCCCAAATACTCAATTGGAGTCTCTGGCTCTCCATCAGTCGCTCGATGAAGGTTTTACCGTCGACTGGGTGATTCCAGGGGCCTGTCGAGCCTTCCACAGTCGACTGTAGTGCACTGCTCAAGTCAACCTTTTATTGACTCTTGAGTTTATGGAACAGTCGACTGAAGGTCAATTTACAGTCGCCTGTCTTCCAACAGCCGCCTGTGAATTGGTCAACAGTCGTTTGTGCGCAACTTGCATTTTCTGGGCTTAATCCCAATTTGCAAGTCAGTTGACTGATGAAGTATTTACAGTCGCTTGTATATTTACAGTCGCCTGTGAAATGGTCATCAGTCGTCTGAAAGGCGTAAGTGCGAAAGTTGCATCTCTCTGTTTTATTTCCATCTCCTGCAGTAGTCGCTTGCTGAAGGATTTACAGGCGCCTGTCCTGTATACAGTCGACTGTGTTGTCTTCTACAATCAACTGTCCTGGCTCAGATTATAGCCGTTGGGATTTTTCTAGCCATTGAACAGTCGACTGTCACTTGTTCATCAGTCGACTGGATGTGCCGTAAACTGCCAAAATCTAGCCGTTACTGATTTCTTCTCTTTGAGTTTTTGGCTAGTTTTATGGGCTCTTCTTGGCTTCCTATACATAGGAGATGGCTTAGTTCATTTAGAACTCTTGGTCAATGTAATGGTCGAGAGTGCCATATACGTAGGGCCTATATTTTTAGGTAAAAGTAGGGTGTATCTCTGTGTCCTATGTATTGTGTATATGCTTGTATACAAGTGAGTACATATTTGCGTGTACTTTATATGGTTGGTTGTGCATGCAGTGTGTGCAGTGAACTATGAAGTGGTATAGTAATATTGTATGATTGTGTGGAGTAGTATTAGTAATTAGACTTACTATTTACTGGTTGATGCTAATGGTGTATTCTTATTGGTTGCTTACATGGTTGCCCATGGATGCTCGTTGAATGCTTATGTATTAGTAATATAGTGTGTTTAGTAATGTGGGTGTAGTGTGCATGCATGAATGGCGATGTGATGCATGGGTATGTGATGCATGAATGCGGTTGTATGATGGTATGTGTGTGAATGAGTGTGTAGGATTGGTGTAGAGAGCCTAGTGTGAGAAGGGGTTATGGTTAGTGGCATCCTTGTAATTAATGGGGAGTGTGTGTGTATGTGTGCATAATAGGGAGTGTGAGAAGTGATGGCATACTTGTAATTAAGGAAGTAAGTTGGATGGCAATTGTGAAGAATATGAGTAATGGTACATTTGTAAATAAGAGGATTCTTGGGAGAAATATCTTTCATTACTTCTCCTATATTCCACACTCTTCTCTTCTTTTCTTCCTTTTATTTGGAGAAATGGCAAACTTGTAAATATGACTTCTTGACTCTTTTACGTAATTCTTGGCTCTTCTACTCCTTTCTCCCAAATTCTCCTCGTTTCTAAACTCTTCTGAATATATATATATATATATATATATATATATATATATATATATATATATATATATATATATATATATCTCTCTCTCTCTCTCTCTCTCTCTCTCTCTCTCTCTCTCTCTCTCTCCACAAGACCAGGCAGAATTCATCCCTTCCCCTTGCTCCCTCTTAGACTTTAGGGAGGCTGAGCACCCGTAGGGCTACGCCACCCTCACTCTGCACACCCCCCGTAGCATCCCGGTCGTCGTTTGGGTGTTGTTGCTCATTATAGGAGCTTGTGGAGGAGAAGAAGAGAAGGAGAATGAGAAGGACTTGAAGAAGGGGGAGGCATAGGGATTTGGGCTACCCCTTGTCTCTCATCACCACTAAGGTAGGATTCTATCTCCAACTAGTATTAGAGTTGCATGCTTAGTTTCATGGTTGTTGTTGTTGTTATCGTCGTCGTTGTTATTATGCTTTTACCTTTTCTTAAGTTAAATTCTGATTTTTTGTATGGTTTTGTGCGTTGAGCAATTCTGAATTTTGTATGGTTTTGTGCGTTGAGCAATTCTGAGTTTGTTTGGTTTTGTGCGTTGAGCAATTCTGAATTTTGTATGGTTTTGTGCGTTGAGCAATTCTGAGTTTATATGGTTTTGTGTGTTGAGCAATTCTGGGTTTTGTATGGTTTTGTGCGTTGAGCAATCCTGAATTTGTATGGTTGTGCACGGTGAGTAATCCTGAGTTGTATCTAGAATTAAATTCTGAAAAAATTATATTCGTGTAGCCCTTGAAATTCTACCTCAAAATCATATAAAATATGCCATATGTTCAGTACATTAATTAGGAGTAAAAATTCCATCTTTACAACTTGTCGGAATTTCATCTAGTCTGGACACAGTTTGGCAAAACAAAGATCAGTCCATGCACACTCCATAGAAATTGATGATCTTAGTCTCGTTGGAAAGATAACAACTTTTTCTATAACTTTTTCCGAGTGCACATTTTTGAGATTCTAACTGTAACATGTCCGAAACTAGCAATCTTTACAGCCCTTAGAATCTGTCTGAAAAACAGATTCGACAGTTCTCACCAAATAATTCACCATAAATCACACAGATGGGATTTCTTCTTGAAATTTTAACTGTGACTCCACGACACATATATCTACAACTATTAAGGAGGAAAATTTGATGTTTAATACAAATATTTGAGCTTTATGCCTCTGTTTGGGAATGTCCTGTTATTTCCAGGAACTGGGTGGCATGAATGTGTTGTTTGTGTTCAGTTACTGATCTCCATGTTTTGTGGCTTCATTATATGATTGTTACATGATTCATAAGTTGTTTATTTTGCCACCTCATGTTCATAAAGTTGTTAATTTTCATTTATATTTAATATCTTTGTGATTTAATTGTTGGTAACAATGTTGGCCTTCAAGAGGCGTTGATGTATGGAAAAGAAAGCAAGTTTGGATATGTTCATACTAGGGACACGAATGTGGAGTGCACGTGCATGGACAAAGTTGCCACAATAGGAGGTGGGTGAAGTCGCCGTGGGCAATCTCTTGATACCATTAGGCGGCTCCACGTGATAACGGAGTATGTGCACGATACACTTGCACGCCGGCTCATTCATGGGATCCAATTGCATTGCATTGCATCTCATTGCAATTGCTTTGTGTTTCATATGCATCATGGCATCATTGAGCATTATGTGTGACTTGTGGTTATAGATGTGAATGTTGCCTTGTAAGTATGATTGTTGCCATGAATGCGTGAATTGCTTGAGATGGGTGCATATTGTAAAAGTGAGGTGGTTTGCTTTCATTTGTGGAGCTTAAGTAAGTGGAAATGGGATGTGTTCCGTGTTACTAGTTTCTATTGTTTTATTATTAACACTTAGTTGCTCATTATAAATGTTGTACTTGTTCCTTGTCACTACTTGTACATTATGCTAGTATGTACACTTTGCCTGTTGCACGTGCACGCTCCCACATGCTTATAACTATAGTTGTCACTTCCTCTACTGCAGTAAATGTTTATGCCATGTCATACACTCTGCTTACTCACGTGCACCCTTTCCACACTTCATGTAAGGGCTAGTTGGGCATGGTATTCCTACTGGGTCACGCTTTGACGTGCCCCAGACTTTTCAGGTGTTTGTGATGGAGTTGGTTGATGGCTAGGAGGCGGAGCAGTGGAGTTTTGTGGATGAGTTAGGTTGGGATGGCGAGGGGAGAGGAGATGGTGTTTGTACTTTTGGGGTTTTGTTTGGGTAGTGACGAGATGATAATGTTGGATGTATGTACAGATGGATGATGTATAATATATCAGACCTTTTCGTTGGGATTAGTGGTTGTACAGTTTCCCTCAATGTTTCTTTTTGTGTTTATGTTATTGGTTGTATGGTTGTGCTTGTGGAACATTACCGGTACTACCATAGCAGTGCGCAGTGGACCTGCCTTGAGTTTTTGTACTTTCTTTCGTAACACTCGCTGCTTCGGGAATATTCGATACGGATTCGTACTTATCGGGTATCCCGGGGAGCGGGGCGTTACAGTTGGCTGCCCATGCAGTTCACCGCACTGCGGCTGTGTAAGTGTAGTGCGTGTAGTGTTCCGAAGGTAGTTTGGTCTTAAGGTGTGTAGGAGTTCTGCCTTTAAGATAGAGCCCTGATATCAGAAGCTTGAGGTGTAGAGCCCTGATGGTAGACATTAGTGTGTTGATTGGGTAAGTATATGTGTGCATGTCTATGCGTTTATGTATGCGTACCTATGCGTCTGTGGCTTTATAAGTGGTGAATATGGCTTGTCGAGCATATTGAGATGATATACTCATGTGCATGTGACTATGGTATATGCACGAATGATTATATGGCTATGTGATTGTATTTGAAGTATATGTATTAATACATGGTTGACTTATGAGCAATGTGTATTTGAAGTATATGTATTAATACATATACTTGAAGTATTGTATTTGAAGTATATGTATTAATACATGGTTGACTTATGCGCAATGTGTAGAATTGAGTTATATACTTGATTGAGGTGCAGGTAGTGTATATATGCACTGTGTTATGTCTATATACTGTATGTGATGTATGCACATGTAGAGTGTGCAGATACATGTGTGGATCTTTGAGTTCCACCCATGTGTGTGTGGGTATGTCATAAGAGTATTAGTGTTATGTGATGATATATGTGATGAGTATATGATACATGTATGGCTGTAAGCCGGTACGCTTACACCTGTATATGGATGAATATAGTTTTGTATGGTTATCTATGTGTATTGATATTGATATGGTAGACCTTGTGCGATGATATATATGTGGATGTTGAATGGATACTAGGAGACATACATGATTGTACGTCTGAGTATAGAGGTGAATACGTATATTTGTTAATATATGGTACCCTATGAGTAGTGCGTAGCATAGACCTATATAATTGATTGAGCTCTAGGCGATGTATAGATATGGCATGCCGTCTGTATTTGTAATACATGGTATATATGTATATGCTAATTGTGTTGATCCATGTGCGAATCTTTGTGTTCTACTCTGGTATGAGTGGGCACGCTAGAGTAAGCATAGTGGTTATGTTTGCCTATAGTGATCTCTGTGTGTAAGTAGTGATCTACGTGATATATATATATGATTAGATGTATAGTTGCGAGCATGTACGGGTGTACATGTTTGCGGGTACATATGCTGTTGTATGGGTATGTGGGTGTAATGATGTGGGTGTATATTTGAAGGTACTGGCCGTGCTTGTTTAGTATGTCATGTCATAACATCAGTTATGACATGTGTGTGTTTCATATTATGTTTCATGTCATAACATTGGTTATGTCATGTGTGTGCTTCATGTTATGGTCCATGTCATAACAGTTGTAATGCCATGTTTACGTTCTTACACAACATGTGTGTTGACATGATTTGTGTATTCCAGGTTGTGTAACATGATTGTATATTAGCGTGTATGGGTGTGTGCCCATGCATGAGTAGGTATGTGCTTGGTTATATATATCCGCTTACATAGTATGGATATGGGTGCCTTATCATTAGTAGTAAGGGTGAAGTATTGTATTGTGTTGCATGACCTTATGTGACGATATATATATATGTGTATGTTTGGATGTATCCTATGAGACATACATGATTGTATGCCTATGTCTATGTATGGATGTGTATACGAAGGAGTGTATTAGCCATATGCGAAGAACCATGGTTGTGTATGCTTGCGTGTACATATAGTATGTATGTCTATATATGAGGTAGGTGTGTATCAGAGTGAGAATGGATATGTGTATAAATGTGTATACATGTATGGGTATTTGTATACATGTATGTGTATTTGTATATCTGATATATGTGTAAGTGTATGCACATGAGCATGCCTGGCTCTTATTATAATGTATGGAATGTATGTATGCTTGGGGTATAGTGATCTTAATGTTTAAGTCTGTCCATTCTTAAGTTGACCCTTAGTTTGGGAAGTCCGAGGACGGACTTGATTTTTAAGGTGAGTAGAATGTAATGGCCCAGAGTGCCATATACATAGGTCCTATATTTTTGGGTAAAAGTAGGGTGTATCTCTGTGTCCTATGTATTGTGTATATGCTTGTATACAAGTGAGTACATATTTGCGTGTACTTTATATGGTTGGTTGTGCATGCAGTGTGTGCAGTGAACTATGAAGTGGTATAGTAATATTGTATGATTGTGTGGAGTAGTATTAGTAATTAGACTTACTATTTACTGATTGATGCTAATGGTGTATTCTTATTGGTTGCTTACATGGTTGCCCATGGATGCTCGTTGAATGCTTATGTATTAGTAATATAGTGTGTTTAGTAATGTGGGTGTAGTGTGCATGCATGAATGGCGATGTGATGCATAGGTATGTGATGCATGAATGCGGTTGTATGATGGT
This sequence comes from Scilla litardierei, assembly GCA_030789695.1. Lineage (NCBI taxonomy): Eukaryota > Viridiplantae > Streptophyta > Magnoliopsida > Asparagales > Asparagaceae > Scilla > Scilla litardierei. Next base: position 6,138,440 of record CM061137.1, on the reverse strand, counting down.
ATGTGGGTGAATGGGTGTGTAAGATTGGTGTAGAGAGCCTAGTGTGAGAAGGGGTTAAGGTTAGTGGCATCCTTGTAATTAATGGGGAGTGTGTGTGTGTGCGCGCATAATAGGGAGTGTGAGAAGTGATGTCATACTTGTAATTAAGGAAGTAAGTTGGATGGCAATTGTGAAGTATATGAGTAATGGTACATTTGTAAATAAGAGGATTCTTGGGAGAAATATCTTTCATTACTTCTCCTACATTCCACACTATTCTCTTCTTTTCTTCCTTTTATTTGGAGAAATGGCAAACTTGTAAATATGACTTCTTGACTCTTTTACGTAATTCTTGGCTCTTCTAATCCTTTCTCCCAAATTCTCCTCGTTTCTAAACTCTTCTGAAAATATATATCTATCTCTCCACAAGACCAAGCAGAATTCATCCCTTCCCCTTGCTCCCTCTTAGACTTTAGGGAGGCTGAGCACCCGTAGGGCTACGCCACCCTCACTCTGCACACCCCCCGTAGCATCCCGGTCGTCGTTTGGGTGTTGTTGCTCATTATAGGAGCTTGTGGAGGAGAAGAAGAGAAGGAGAAGGAGAAGGACTTGAATAAGGAGGAGCCATAGGGATTTGGGCTACACCCTTATCTCTCATCACCCCTAAGGTAGGATTATATCTCCAACTAGTATTAGAGTTGCATGCTTAGTTTCATAGTTGTTGTTGTTGTTGTTATCGTCGTCGTTGTTGTTATGCTTTTACCTTTTCTTAAGTTAAATTCTGAATTTTTGTATGGTTTTGTGCGTTGAGCAATTCTGAATTTTGTATGGTTTTGTGCGTTGAGCAATTCTGAGTTTGTATGGTTTTGTGCGTTGAGCAATTCTGAGTTTTGTATGGTTTTGTGCGTTGAGCAATCCTGAATTTGTATGGTTGTGCGAGGTGAGTAATCCTGAGTTGTATCTAGAATTAAATTCTGGAAAAATTATATTCGTGTAGCCCTTGAAATTCTGCCCCAAAATCATATAAAATATGTCATATGTTCAGTACATTAATTAGGAGTAAAAATTCCATCTTTACAACTTGTCGGAATTTCATCTAGTCTGGACACATTTTGGCAAAACGAAGATCAGTCCCTGCACACTCCATAGAAATTGATGATCTTAGTCTCGTTGGAAAGATAACAACTTTTTCTATAACTTTTCCCGAGTGCACATTTTTGAGATTCTAACTGTAACATGTCCGAAACTAGCAATCTTTACAGCCCTTAGAATCTGTCTGAAAAACAGATTCGACAGTTCTCACCAAATAATTCACCATAAATCACACAGCGGGAATTTCCTCTTGAAATTTTAACTGTGACTCCACGACACATATATCTACAACTATTAAGGAAGATAAATTGATGTTTAATACAAATATTTTGAGCATTATGCCTCTGTTTGGGACTGTCTTGTTATTTCCAGTAACTGGGTGGCATGAATGTGTTGTTTGTGTTCAATTACGGATCTCCATGTTTTGTGGCTTCATTATATGATTATTACATGATTCATAAGTTGTTTATTTTGCCACCTCATGTTCATAAAGTTGTTAATTTTTATTTATGTTCAATATCTTGGTGATTTAATTGTTGGTAACAATGTTGGCCTTCAAGAGGCGTTGATGTGGGAAAAAGAAAGCAAGTTTGGATATGTTCATACTAGGGACACGAAGGTGGAGTGCACGGGAATGGACAAAGTTGCCACTGTAGGAGGCAGGTGAAGTCGCCGTGGGCAACCTCTTGATACCATTAGGTGGCTCCACGTGATAACGGAGTAGGTGCACAATACACTTGCACGCCGGATCATTCATGGGATCTAATTGCATTGCATCTCATTGCAATTGCTTTGTGTTTCATATGCATCATGGCATTATTGAGCATTATGTGTGACTTGTGGTTATAAATGTGAATGTTGCCTTGTAAGTATGATTGTTGCCATGAATGCGTGAATTGCTTGAGATGTGTGCATATTGTAAAAGTGAGGTGGTTTGCTTTCATTTGTGGAGCTTAAGTAAGTGGAAATGAGATGGGTTCCATGTTACTAGTTTCTATTGTTTTACTATTAACACTTAGTTGCTCATTATAAATGTTGTACTTGTTCCTTATCACTACTTGTACATTATGCTGGTATGTACACTTTGCCTGTTGCACGTGCACGCTCCCACTTGCTCATAACTATAGTTGTCACTTCCTCTACTGCAGTAGATGTTTATGCAATGTCATACATGTAATGCCCTACAAGCTACTGCACAAGTACTAGAGGGGGGGGTGAATAGTACTTTAAAAATAACAAGGAGTATAATTCCTAATTATCGTGCAAACAACTACAAAATCAATTTGCGGAAGCTTAAATTGAACACAACAACAAAATTAACAATGCTAACAATATATATTACTGGGTTCGGATCCACCCAAGTCTCCCTGACTTGTTCCCGGTACCTATGCCTTGAGTAATGCTTACGAATTAGGGCAACGATGATTTTGAGGAAGAAGAAGTGGCACCAAACCCTAGCTCCAAGATGTAGATCAGCGATGGAGAGCTTTGGGGATGTTGGTGACCTAGAATCAGGCACTTGGCTTGGAAGGCTTCACACTCAATGAATCTCTCTTTGGAAGTAAGAGTGAGGAGAGATTATTGAATGGAATGAAAGAGCTTTGAATGAGCTTGGAATGATTTCTCTCGATCTCTAAACTTGCAATAATATCAGCCTTGGCTGCAATGAATGCAGCCCATCAAGTATATATAGGATAGAGGAGAGCGAGAAAGAAATTCGAGTCATTAAATGCTCCAGCGGCTCTTTTCTGAACCCAACTAGTCGGTCAAAGAACAACCACCGACCGACTAGTTCATCAACTAGTCGGTCGGTCAATTAACGTATACCGACTAATGAGTGAACAGAGAAAAGATCAAAGCACGGACAAAAGGAACCAGTCGGTCCAAGAAGAGTAGCTGACCGACTAGTTTCACAACTAGTCGGTCGGTTACTCAACTGAGACCGACTAACAGATAAAACTGAAGTCTGAGCATAAATAGACTTAGTCGGTCCAAGAACAAATGTTGACCGACTAATTCACCAACTAGTCGGTCGCCAAATGAGCATAGACCGACTAACGATAAACAGTAAGTTAGGTGAAAAATTGGCATGTACAGTAAATCTAAACTAGTCGGTCCAAGAAGGAAAGTTGACCGACTAGTTCATCAACTATTCGGTCGATCAATGAACACAGACCGACTAAGGATAAACAGTAGCTCAAGCTCAAATGTGCATGTACAGGGAAAGCTCAACTAGTCGGTCACAGAAGCATCACTGACCGACTAGTTCACAAACTAGTCGGTCGGTGAGTCAACTTAGACCGACTAACTGTAAACAGTAAAGAGCTAGGAAATGACTGACAAAAACTAGTCGGTCCAAGAAGCTTTGCCGACTGACTAGATCACCATCTAGTCGGTCAGTTCTTCTTCTTGAACAAACTAACATGCACAAGAAGTCGCGAATCGAAGCGCGATGCTTCGGGGAAGATTGTATGGACTTCTACTAAGATCCTAGAGCTAAGATATGAGCATTATGAAGATTTAAACCGTAAGACCTACTCAAGGCTTAACATTCTACAAAAGAAGCTTACAGACTATAAATAAAACTTGACGATACCGTCTTCAATAGCTTCAATCAAATCTTCATGACTTCTAAAATGGTCCATAAGCTTCAACGAAGCTTTAGGCATACGATCACGTGCTTTGAGAAGTCTTGAGACGTCGTAATTGATTTTCATATGAATTTGGCGACGATCTCCATAACTGCACTCACAAAGTGTTAGTTCACGATATATTTATGTTTGTTCATCATCCAAAACCAAATCCGGGGAGTCCAATATCCAACATTCTCCCCCTTTTTGGTGATGACAAACCAACATAAATAATAATCAAAAATAATAATTCAAATGAAATTTACTTACTCCCCCTGCATTGATGACACGTTAATTCCAATTTAAACAATAATAATACGCATCAAGCAGACGAGTGAAGTATAAAAAATGAGAATCGATTATTGAAATATCGAATACCAAATGAAGGTTATTGAAATATCGGATTTGAAAATCCATTTATATATCTTAACTCCCCCTGAATCTAACATATCAAATTAGATTCTTGGAATGGTTCTTTAAATTTTCATTTAGCACATCGTTATTATTATATCTCTCCCCCTTTGGCATAAGCAAAAAGAGCGGGAGGATAACAACGACAACAACAATGGCTTCAAATAAAAAAAGCACGGGAGTCGTAGAATACGACGGCGGTTCAAGTGACACCAAAGAAAAATACGAATAAAATCAAGGCGTGTCAATGAAACCATAGTCGATAATCGTAAAACGAAATCATCAAAACTCAAATCAATTTTACGGATTGAGTTATGGAATATACTCTCCAATATCAACATTCTTGGTTAATTTAGTGCATGGAAAACAATTCTATGTTTCCATAAAAGAAATTTCTATTAAACCAAGTTAATAACGTCGAGCGACGAAATCAAACATCAGAGACATAAAAACATTAGAAATTTTGCACAATAGAATGAAATGTCAACGTCGATCTATATATATATAAGATATGAACCAGAGTACATCAGAAATAAACATCACTGACATACAAAATATCGATCCACCGATCGGGGCACAAAATACATCAGCATATCACACAGATATCGGAGTGTCACAAAATGTATAACATCATCAAAATACATCAAAATACATCATCAAAAAGATCCAAAAACCCACTCTATCCTAACCAAACTCTCTCACACTAGATGTATCATCCAAGGAGCATCGGAGAGTCCTCAAAGTAGGTCAAGAGGAAGCGGCAGGATCTGCAGCAGCAGCAGGCTCTGCAGGAGAAGTGGTGGAAACTGGATCAGCATGAACGTCTGAAATGTCAGCAGGAGCGACGGCAGAAATACAATCTCTGGAGCAGCAACAGTAGTGGCCTCGGGAGCACCAGTCGGAGTATCCACCGCAGGTGTGGTGGCAACAGGTGTGCTCTCGGGGGCACCAGCAGACGAAGCAGCAACAGCAGCACCAGAAGTGTCCTCAGGGGCACGAGTGGAATCACGACAAAGCTCCTCAATGTCCTCCTCATCATCCATCTCATCATCCTCAGAAACAGGAGGAGGAAGCTGAATACCCATCAGACTAGCCATACGGTAAACTACCTCCTCGGTACGAGCCAAACGAGACTCGTGACGACGAAGTAACCGAACGACATCATCAAGAGAGGTAGAGAGAGTAGCTGAGGCAGAGGCAGAGGCAGACGCTGAAGGTGTCGTCCTCTGAACGTGACGGAGCGTCGCAAGAGATTTCTTGACGGCAGTCGCGTTCAGGGGAGGACCAAGTGGACGCTCATCGTCACGAGGGAGAGTGACACGGAAGTGACGGAAAACAAGGGTCAACAAGCACGGAAATGGGATATGAGCCGATTTCGTGGACTTGCGAATACACTCGAAAGAGTCCATCTTATCGAGTATAATGCGAGCCCAGTTAATCGAGCTCCCCCATGAAAATGGCGTAGATCAACTTCAGAAAAGGCTGGGACGGTAGAGATGAGGAGCCGTACTTGGGAAGAAAGCACGACTTCAGAATCAAATTCAGGACCCATGCATTTGGCTTGAAGGATTTGGAGGGCACGCCAATCATGGCGGGAGGAATCTGATGGAAAATCTCAGAGAGGATGGTCTGATCAAGGGAAGAAATATCATCAACAGAAATGTCCGAGGGGAGGAGGCCAGACGAGGAGATACCCAAAATCTCTCCTAAGATTTCTGCTGTGAGGACTATAGGAGTCCCCAAAACAGTCGTCTCAACAGAGTGGGTCGCATCGTACTGACCACGGATCCTATTCGCATAGAAAAGTTTTACTAATCGAGGGTAGGGGTGAGGATTCGCCTTCGGGTCATATCGAAGGTAATCAAGAAGACCCGAGGACGAAAGAAGATCAGCTAGCCCTATGAAGTCACTAAACTGGACGAAATGCTCCAGAAGCAGTGGGCAATGTTCGATACGGTTGTAAGCCGCGAGACACATAGGGTCATCGCGACACAATGAGATATCGACACCGCCAACTGGCATCGGAGCCTTTCCCTTAGGCTTACGGGTAGACGTACGAGGTTGGGAGCTAGACTCAGGATGGGTAGGAGGAGTGGGTTCCCTATGAGTCTCAGGCTCGGGGATATACTCGGTATCGGAATCGGTAGGAGTATGGAAAGAGGAGCGAGAGGCAAGTTCTTTGGTCATGGGCTTAGGCTTGGGCTTGGGTTGTCCTCTAGGCTTGGCGGTCGTCGTCCTCTTCTTATTGAGATGAGGCGAAGACGACGAAGGTTGGGTGGTCTTAGCACAGCGTTTCGGAGGGGTAGGTTGATCGAGATCCGTAGGGGTAGGTTCTACGGTCATCGGCGAGGGGCTAGAGGGAGTGATCGGGATTCGTGTTCTTGCCATAATCGATGCAAAACAAGACGCAAGAGGGATCAAATCTAAGAACCCCTAGCCGAAATCAATAAGCCCTATTCGAAACCCTAGAAGATGAAATCTAGAGAAAAACCTAACCCTAAGCGCAAGAAATGAACCCTAGACAGGAGAGGGAGAGAGGGGGGTTACCCTAGGTCGAAGGTCGACGGCCGGCGACGGAGAGGATGGCCGGAAATCGACGGAAGACGAAAAGACACGAGGGAGGATCAGGGGTTTTCGAGTTGGAGAGGGGAAGAGCAACCGACTAAAATGAAAACCAATCGAATAGATTAGGATATAGTCGATCGAAATCGCGAAATGACGAGACTGCCCCTGATCACTTAGTCGGTCTAAGTTCAAACGCTGACCGACTAGATGACGATCTAGTCGGTCGGTTAACGAGCATGAACTGACTAAGTGGAAACAGAGACCAGTCGAAGATTTCCTGAACGATAATTAGTCGGTCTGCGCCCAAATACTGACCGACTAGAATTCAATCTAGTCGGTCGGTAAGTAAACTAGAACCGACTAAAGAGTTAAGCTGGAGAGGAAACTCAAAATAGCTTGAGTTAGTCGGTCTGAGTTCTTTTACTAACCGACTAGATACGAATCTAGTCGGTTGGTGATTGAACTGATACCGACTAAAGGAGTTCAAAGGTTGAGAGATAGATCTAGTCGGTCTGAGTTCATTAGCTAACCGACTAGATGTGAATCTAGTCGGTTGGTTGATGAACTGAGACCGACTAGATGAGTCCAAAAATTGATAATTAAGTTATCTCCTCAAAACACTTGGACGATACATCGAAATCCTCTCAAAAATCATCTAAACTACCCCATTAAACATCGAAATCTCAAATACGACATTCAAACATGAATTCGAGCAAAAATTCAAAATATCACATAAAATCCCGAAAAATCCAATAAGTCTAGCATGAATGAAATATTGCGAAATATAATAGCATGCAAGATTATTGAATGAAACATGAATCCTATATCTCGGATTCACCCATAATCCCCAATTCTCGACGCAACCGCACAAAGGAGTCCTCCTTTAGGGGTTTCGTGAAAATATCGGCGATTTGCTTTTGGGTTTCAACTTACACTAATATGATGTCCTTTTTAGCAATATGATCATCTAAGAAATGGTGTCGGACATCTATGTGTTTCAAACAGGAATGGTGTACCGGGTTCTTGGAAAGACATATTGCACTTTGGTTGTCCACCATGATAGGGCAAGTATCACAGTTTATACCAAAGTCTTTAAGTGTGTCTCTCATCCAAAGAACTTGAGCACACACGGCACCAGCGGCAATGTATTCCGCCTTGGTGGTTGAAAGTGATACGGAATTTTGCTTCTTGGAAAACCAAGAGACAAGGGAATTTCCTATAAAATGGCAAGTGCCACTAGTACTTTTCCTGTCGGATTTGCATCCCGCATAATCGGCATCACTATATGAGATTAACTCATACGTGCTAGATTTTGGATATAGTAATCCAAAATCAAGTGTATAACCTAGATAACGGAAAATACGTTTTACCTCTACTAAGTGAGACTCCTTAGGTTGAGACTGATAACGAGCACATACGTATACGGCAAACATAATATCGGGCCTACTTGCGGTAAGATAAAGTAAACTACCTATCATACCTCGATATAGACGAATGTCTACATCCTTACCGCCCGTATCCTTATCAAGATGCGTAGTCGTGCTCATTGGAGTCTTCTTTCCGGAGGCATTCTCCATTCCAAATCGCTTTAGCAACTCCACCGTGTACTTCGTTTGGTGGATGAAGATTGCATCGTCCATTTGGCGAATTTGGAGACCTAAGAAATATTTGAGCTCACCCATGTGGCTCATCTCAAATTGTTCCTTCATCACATTAGAAAACTCTTCGCAAAGAGCAAAGTTAGTAGCACCGAAAATGATATCATCAACATATATTTGAACTAAAATTATATCATTATTCGAATGCTTAACAAAAAGTGTAGAATCGGCTTCTCCCATTTTAAAATTCAAATCCAAAAGAAAATTATTTAGGCGATCATACCAAGCTCGAGGAGCTTGTCTCAAACCGTAAAGCGCTTTCTTTAGTTTAAAAACATGATTTGGTAATTTTTCATTTATGAAGCCCGGAGGTTGAGAAACGTAAACTTCCTCAACAACATCTCCGTTTAAAAATGCACTTTTAACATCCATTTGAAATAATTTAAAATCCTCATGGCATGCAAAAGACAATAATAATCTAATTGATTCTAATCTAGCTACCGGAGCGAAGGATTCTTCGAAATCAATACCTTCCTCTTGGCGATAGCCTTGAGCAACTAACCGAGCTTTGTTCCGGACGACGACTTGGTTTTCGTCGGTTTTGTTCTTGAAAATCCACTTTGTCCCTATGACGGTGTGGTTCTTCGATGGCAATGGAACAAGCTCCCAAACTTCATTCCTCTCGAATTGAATGAGTTCCTCCTCCATGGCTAAGATCCAAGCGCTATCTTCGCATGCTTCATTAATATTCTTTGGCTCTATCGATGAGGCAAAGGCACAATGAGCGAAGTAGTTCACTTGCGATCTCGTCTTGACACTATCATGGATATTGCCAATGACTTGCTCATGAGGATGGTCACGAACGGTATGAAGCCGTTTGGGAATACCTTGATCACTAGGAACATTCTCAACAACTTCATTAGTTGGGTTAGTCTCAATAGAATCAATAGAATCATTAGAATTAGAATTACCAATTGAATCACATAAGACATCCATAGAGTCATCATCATTAGTAATTCTAGTTGGAACAAATCCTTCATTAAATGACACATGAAGCGACTCCTCGATCGTTGAGGTTTGTTTGTTGAATATCCGGTAGGCTTTGCTACGCGAAGAATATCCAACAAAAATCCCCTCATCGGATCTTGGATCGAATTTGTCCAAACTACCATACATGTTCTTAATAAAACATTTCGAACCAAAAACACGAAAATGTTTAACTTGAGGCAACCTACCAAACAACAATTCATAACAAGTTTGTTTAGTGCCGGGCCTCAAAAGTATTCTATTAAACACATAGCAAGCGGTGTGTATCGCTTCCGCCCAAAATTGATGGCCAAGTTGGCTATCATCAAGCATAGTGCGAGCACACTCCACTAGCGTCCTATTCTTTCTCTCAACTACACCATTTTGAGGAGGTGCACGAGGGAAAGAGAAGGTGTGTGTAATACCAACTTCATCACAAAATGTCTCAAAAGACTCATTCTCAAATTCACCTCCATGATCACTACGAATAGTGATAATGGTGGTTCCTAAGAGATTTTGTACTTTCTTAAGAAAAATTGTGAAGTTTTCAAAAGCTTCATTTTTATTACACAATGAAAATACCCAAGTAAACTTAGAAAAGTCATCAACGATGACAAGTCTATATCTAGCATTACCTAATGAAGCAACTCTAGTTGGCCCAAATAAATCTAGATGTAATAGCTCTAGAGGCCGCTTAGAAGAAATGCTTTTCTTAGGTTTAAATGAAGATTTTGGAAGCTTGCCTCGTTGACACGAGTCACAAAAGCTTTTCTTTTGAAAGACAAGCTTAGGGAAGCCTCTAATAGAATTTAACTTGGAAAGCTTAAAAGTGTTCCAAAGTTCACATGACCAAAACGTCGATGCCATAAGGGTTGTTCACTTGTGTTGGTAATAAGACATTGTTCATATGATCTTGGAAGATCTAGGATATATATATCCTTATGGCGTGTGCCGGAAAACAATAATTCATTATTATCTTTTTTTAAAATATGGCACATCCCTTTCGCAAAGTTAACTTTGTAACCTTTGTCACAAAGTTGACTTATTGAAATAAGATTGTGGTTTAATCCTTTAACAAGGTAAACATCACATATAAGGGGTTTAGAAGGATTACCCACTTTACCAACACCTATGATGGTTCCGCTCTCGTTGCCTCCAAATACGACGCAGTTTCCATTTGCAATGGGAACCACTTCGGAGAGCAATTGAGCGTCACCCGTCATGTGTTTTGAACACCCGCTATCGAGTATCCAATTCCCCTTGGAGCTAAATTTAAATTTGTTGCTCCTTTTCTTTTTCTTTTCATTGAGTACCTAAAGATAGAAAATTTCATATCATGGTACCCAAGGTCATTGGGTCCAAAAGATTAGACCTTTGAAAGCCAAGTCCAATTGGACTTAGACTTCCCCACATAATTTCTACTATGCACAACATTCGAAAAATAAGCATTCATATATACTTGTTTTTCATCCATGCTTGTGTCCTTTGGGCTCCAAATAGTGAAAATCTTGGGAGCCCTCATCATATTGGGTGCATGCATGCGACGTTGATTTCTACGTGATGCATGTTGTGGATAGGCATAAGGAACATGATGGAATGGTGCACGATGAGAATTATTCATATGATGAGGTGGGTGAACATATGCATGTGGGGGAACACGTGCGTGAGGGTGTCTCACATGGTGTGCACGTGCCCGTGAACGCGTATCATAAAAATCATCATATGTGTGAGCCGATGGAGTAGGACGTGTGTTCCTACGTGGCATAGTATTGGTGTACATATAAGCATGCCCCTTCGTTGGAGGTCCACCCAAAGGGGGTTTCTTTCTGAAAGAGGGTGTGGACGAGGTGGAAGCACCATTGGTAGAAGAACTACCAATAGAGTGTTTGCTACCACTCGTTGAGTCACCGGAAGTTGGCCTAACAAAAGTAGTGGCCGATTTGGATGAACTTCCCATCGTATACCCCAAGCCAATGTGGTGATTGGCCGGAAGTAAGTCACTTAGGATTTTATCCAAATGGTCCTTACCCTTATTGAATTTATTAATTCGGCCTAATGTGTTCTCATATTTCTCGGTGAGAGAACGCATAGAGGTATCCAAATTGGATACTTGCGATGTGAGCACATAAACACGAGATTTAAGATTCTCATTCTCAATACTCAAAGTCGAGTTTTGAGAAGTTAAATCCGCTATCTTGTGTTCCTCCGGATCTTCAATGCTAACATGTTCAAGTTGAGTCTTGAGATTAACAATCTCATTCTTCAACCCTTCAACAACGGTGTCGTTGTTGGTGATGATAGTTTTAGGCGAGGTTTGAATGCTAGCTAAGTCATCTTTTACTTTAGTATACCTATGTACTAATTTAGTATACTTAGACCATAATTGAGAATTAGCATTCCTAAGGTCATCCATAGTTACCTCATCGCCTTCGTTGTCGCTATCATCGGAAGAGGAAGATCCTTGATCATGCTCCTCTCTTGCCATGAAGCACATGTGTGCTTGCTCCACTTGCTCATCGTCTGACTCTCCACTTGAGGAATCCTCGGAGTCGGTGAATGTTGCCCCGACAAGTCCCTTTTTATTCCCTTTCTTGTACTTCTTGGACTTGTCGAATTTCGGCGCCTTCCACTTCTCCTTTTGCTTAGTTAGAGGACACTCCGCTTTCATGTGTCCTGGCTTATTGCACTTGAAACACAAAGGAGAGGAGGAGGCGTTAGAAGAACCAAATTTAGCTTTGTTCTTATAGTTACCTTTTCGAAAGAAACGGTTGAACTTCTTGGCCATGAGTGCCATGGACTCCAAGTCCAACTCGTTTTCCGAGTCTTCATCATCGGTTGATGTGGATGTGGATGGAGCGTCCTTGAAAGCAATAGCCTTCTTCTTTGGCTCGTCTTGCTTTAGGTAGGACTTCATCTTTTCCTGCAATTTTAACTTGCTATCCTTGCGTACCTCGTATGACATTAAAGTACCCATTAGTTGAACTATGGTGTACTTATTCATATCATTACCTTCCTCGATGGCGAAGGTACGCTTTTCCCAAGAAGAAGGAAGTCCTTCGATAAGCTTCGAACACTTCTCCTTTTGGGTGTAGGTTTTGCCGAGAGCCTCCAACTCGTTTATGATGTCGACGAAGCGAGCGTAATACTCCTTCATCTTCTCGCCCTGTTGAATATGAAACATTTTGTAATCTTTGTTAACAACAACGAGTTTAGAGTCTCTTACCCTACTCGTCCCGTCATGTAGTATGAGGAGGGAGTTCCAAATTTGATATGCACTCTTACATGTGCATATCTTATTGAAGTCCTCGGGCTCCAATGCGCATTGCAAGGCGTTCATTGCCTTGGCATTGCTTACCTCCGCGGCGACCTCCGCGGTTGTCCATTTCTCAAAGTCTTCTTCGGCGGGCTCGACGTATTCCTTCATCGTGGTCCTCCATAGAGATGCACTCCGGAGGAAAGTTTTCATCTGGCATTTCCAGTACCCGTAGTTGGTACCGTTGAAGAATGGAGGCCTCGTTGAGGAATGTCCTTCCATCACCGAAGATGCTCCTTCACGGTTCCTGAAGGTGCCATAGTCAGAAGGTGGACGCACGGTCTTGTTGTCGTTGGCAGACATAGCTAAGTATCTGGCTCTGATACCAAATGTAATGCCCTACAAGCTACTGCACAAGTACTAAGGGGGGGTGAATAGTACTTTAAAAATAACAAGTAGTATAATTCCTAATTATCGTGCAAACAACTACCAAATCAATTTGCGGAAGCTTAAATTGAAGACACCAACAAAATTAACAATGCTAACAATAGATATTACTGGGTTCGGATCCACCCAAGTCTCCCCGACTTGTTCCCGGTGATCCTACGTCCCAACCACCCGGATCCCCTCCGGATACTTGAGTTAGAAAGCCTAACTCAAGATTTCCACTATGAAATACTTGTGAAAAACCTTCACAAGTCAAATCATACACAAAGTAATGTGTGACTCCCACAACCCGGAATCACAACCACACTCTCACAACCGAGAGTGAAACTTACAATATGAAATTGAAATGAAATAAGAAACTTCTTACCGATAGAATACATATGCCTTGAGTAATGCTTACGAATTAGGGAAAATATGATTTTGAGGAAGAAGAAGTGACACCAAACCCTAGCTCCAAGATGTAGATCAGCGATTGAGAGCTTTGGGGATGTTGGTGACCTAGAATCAAGCACTTGGCTTGGAAGGCTTCACACTCAATGAATCTCTCTTTGGAAGTAAGAGTGAGGAGAGATTATTGAATGGAATGAAAGAGCTTTGAATGAGCTTGGAATGATTTCTCTTGATCTCTAAACTTGCAATAATATCAGCCTTGGCTGCAATGAATGCAGCCCATCAAGTATATATAGGATAGAGGAGAGAGAGAAAGAAATTCGAGTCATTAAATGCTCTAACGGCTCTTTTCTGAACCCAACTAGTCGGTCAAAGAACAACCACTGACCGACTCCGACTGGTTCATCAACTAGTCGGTCGGTCAATTAACGTATACCGACTAATGAGTGAACAGAGAAAAGATCAAAGCACAGACAAAAGGAACCAGTCGGTCCAAGAAGAGTAGCTGACCGACTAGTTTCACAACTAGTCGGTCGGTTACTCAACTGAGACCGACTAACAGATAAAACTGAAGTCTGAGCATAAATAGACTTAGTCGGTCCAAGAACAAATGTTGACCGACTAATTCACCAACTAGTCGGTCGCCAAATGAGCATAGACCGACTAACGATAAACAGTAAGTTAGGTGAAAAATTGGCATGTACAGTAAATCTAAACTAGTCGGTCCAAGAAGGAAAGTTGACCGACTAGTTCATCAACTAGTCGGTCAATCAATGAACACAGACCGACTAAGGATAAACAGTAGCTCAAGCTCAAATGTGCATGTACAGGGAAAGCTCAACTAGTCAGTCACAGAAGCATCACTGACCGACTAGTTCACAAACTAGTCGGTCGGTGAGTCAACTTAGACAGACTAACTGTAAACAGTAAAGAGCTAGGAAATGACTGACAAAAACTAGTCGGTCCAAGAAGCTTTGCCGACCGACTAGATCACCATCTAGTCGGTCAGTTCTTCTTCTTGAACCAACTAACATGCACAAGAAGTCGCGAATCGAAGCGCGATGCTTCGGGGAAGATTGTATGGACTTCTACTAAGATCCTAGAGCTAAGATATGAGCATTATGAAGATTTAAACCGTAAGACCTACTCAAGGCTTAACATTCTACAAAAGAAGCTTACAGACTATAAATAAAACTTGACGATACTGTCTTCAATAGCTTCAATCGAATCTTCATGACTTCTAAAATGGTCCATAAGCTTCAACGAAGCTTTAGGCATACGATCACGTGCTTTGAGAAGTCTTGAGACGTCGTAATTGATATTCATATGAATTTGGCGACGATCTCCATAACTGCGCTCACAAAGTGTTAATTCACGATATATTTATGTTTGTTCATCATCCAAAACCAAATCCGGGGAGTCCAATATCCAACAATACACTCTGCTTACTCACGTGCACCCTTTCCACACTTCATGTAAGGGCTGGTTGGGCATGGTATTCCTACTGAGTCACGCTTTGACGTGCCCCACCGTTGACTTTTCAGGTGTTGGTGATGGAGTTGGTTGATGGCTAGGAGGTGGAGCAGTGGAGTTCTGTGGATGAGTTAGGTTGGGATGGCGAGGGGATAGGAGATGGTGTTTGTACTTTTGGGGTTTTGTTTGGGTAGTGACGAGATGATAATGATGGATGAATGTACAAATGGATGATGTATAAGATATCAGACCTTTTCTTTGTTATTAGTGGTTGTACAGTTTCCCTCAGTGTTTCTTTTTGTGTTTATGTTATTGGTTGTATGGTTGTGTTTGTGGAACATTACCGGTACTACCACAGCAGTGCGCAGTGGACCTGCCTTGAGTTTTTGTACTTTCTTTCGTAACACTCGCTGCTTCGGGAATACCCGATACCGATTCGTGCTTATCGGGTATCCCGGGGAGCGGGGCGTTACCGTCAATATTAAATATCTTTGAGAATCTATGGCCACTCCTAACCTCTCCCATTTCCCTCGCATGAGCGCATTCTTCTTCATGAATTGAAGCTAGCTCATAGGGAAATTCTCTAAGGGATCTAATTCTCATTCCTTTCTTGGAGATCATCTTTCTTATCTTCATTTTATACACTCAAGTGAAAAGTGTTAGGATTCAGTACTAGAAGAGAGAAAGATCACCAAGTGCAATCAAAGCCTCATCTCAAGCACTTGAGTTTCACTTGCATGCATTCTTCATCACATTAGTAAGATTATATCAAGGCATAGGTAAGTGTTGTTTCGTCTTGTCTTATGTTTGAAACCTAAATTCTCTTTGTGAGAATTAGTTACTCTTTTTGTGGGAGTTACTCTCTTTGTGAGAGTTTGGTTTTTTCTATGTGAGAGAACAAATCCGCTATGTGAGGTCTCTCTGAGTGAGAGCAAGGATTTCTCTGTGTGAGAATCCAAATCCTTTGTGTGAGGTATCTCTGTGTGAGATTGTATTCACTTCTCTGTGTGGGAATTATAGTGAATATTGGTGTGGCTGGACGTACCCAAGTTTTGAGGAACAAATTCCTTGTGTTTGCGATTGGTGTTGTTGAGCACTCTGTTTAATTTCTACTTCATATTCTGCTTTAATTCCAGTAAATTTTAATTAAGCACTTTGCTTGCCATTACACTATTCACCTCCTTCTAGTGTGTGTGTAACCCCGTAGGGTCCCTTACAACTAATACAAATTAACTATTAGTCCGTATTAGATCCGGCTATCTTAAGGGGCTTTGGGCCCATTAGAAATTTTTTTGGTATTTTGTTTATTTTTATATTATAAATAAGGGTGGAGGCGAGCGAGCCCTAGGATGCGAAAATGGAAAGTTGATTTGTTATTCGAGAAGAGAGGGTTTCTCGATATAGGGAGGGTGCAGAGGTCCCATATAAATCTCGTCTTGGGAGGGCGATTACCCACTTTAAGTGTAATCAATCTATCATTATGTTCAGTTTATTCTAATAAATTTCAGAGTTGCTTTTGGGTTTCTATCATTTTGGTATCAAAGCAACGATCCATGTCGGATTGGAGGAGATCTGTGAAGAAAGATTTGGAGGACATCATGCAATTAATCCTCTACGCCCAATAATTGAATCAATAGATGATGCAATCAAATCAACAACTAATAAAACAAATTTCAGGGCTTGGGGCGGCAAAGAAGGAGACAAAAATTTCAGGGCTCGGGGCGACAAAGAAGGCGGCGAAAATCAACTATGAAGGCGGCGAAAATTTCAGATCTGGACAAAATCCCAGATTTTGGGAAAAGGCGACAACTTTGGAAGAGGAAGAGGAAAAGAATTGGACGACTTTGATGTGGATCTGCAACCAGCTGACGAAGTGCCACTTTCCGGCGCCGACGATTACTTCGAGGAGTCGATGGCGGAAATCACCGAGCACCAGAACCATAAAGGGACCCAACATGGGCGCCAGCCCCCTCTGGACGACCCACGGGGGCCGCCGCCCCTCCAGAAGGGGCGTCAGCCCCTCCTGGGTGCCCCAGAGAGGCTGTCGCCACTCCAGAAGGGGTGCCGGAGGGGGCTGACAACCCTCTTGGGCGTCACAGGAGGGCTGTTGCCCCTCCAGCAGGGGCGCCAGCCCCTCCTGGACGCCCAGTGTGGGCTGTCGACCCTCAAACATGGGAGTCAGCTCCTTTGGAGCGCTGGGTAGCGTGTTTTCAACTTTCTGGATCCAAACAGTAGAGATTCGAGCTTCCGGGAGGCCAACGAGGGCCCGAAGGCTATTGGTTTACAGTTCAAAATTCTTCCGAGTGTCAGCGTTTCAGTGTTGGGCATGGAGGACCTTCAGATCTGACTGGCGATGACCGTGGCTTTCTTCTGGACGTCGTTGAAGGCGGTGAAGACCAATCGTACCCTTTTGATCAGGAAGGAGGCTTGCACGCACGTGTAGTATGGCCGCCGCGGACTTCATGCATCACCTTGCAGACAATGTGGATTTTTGGGGACGGAGTAATGTTATATCCGGCTCTCTTAAGGGGCTTTGGGCCCATTAGGGGTATTTTTGGTATTTTGTTTATTTTTATATTATAAATAAGGATGGAGGTGAGCCGGCCCTAGGATGCGAAAATGTAGAGTTGATATGTTATTTGAAAGGTTCCTCGATCTAGGGAGGGTGCGAACGTCCTCTATCAATCGGCGTCTTGGGAGGACGATTACCCCCTTAAGTGTAATCAATATATCTTTATTTTCAGTTTAGTCTAATAATTTTCTGATTTGCTTTTGGGTTCCTATCAGTTTGATTCCAGTATACAACTTCATTATACCCTAGGATGGCACATGACATTCTCAGTTTGATAGCACATCTAGCATATAAATTTGATATCACAACATAAATGCATATTCGTATAAATTGATAGCACAACACACAAATGTAGAAAAGAGGCATCCATTACACAACCAGTTTCTCCATTAATACACTTTGATACTTGCTTAAATCCATTTCATAAAGCCAGTTTTCAGTATCATATCTCACAATTCCAGTATCATCTCTCTCAAACAGCATTTCATCGTGTTAACAACATTCATACACAGGTTCACAACATTTCATCATGTTCACAATATACAAATCCAGCACAACATTACAGTATCATATCTCAGGGATGTCACTAATATCATTGTACAAAACATCAACCGTATGATCTTCCATGAAACTAACAAGAAACCCTGTCTCAAATTGAAATCTGTCCAAATTGAACATAAAGATTAGTCTCATCTTTGTAATGAGTAATATAAGATTGTGTTGACATCAAACAAAGTAAACTAAATTCAACACAAAATTTGTCATTCAAACTCAGTGACACCAAGCATCAAGGTTGGTGCAGGTTGTTTCAGGTTGCTTCAAGCTTCAGGTTGCTTTAAGCTTCAAGCACTCACGTTACTTCAGGTATCCAGGTTCTCAGAACTTTCAAGTTGCTTCAAGTATCCAAGTTCAATGACAAACTTGAGCCATCTACATGAAAAAAACAGTCTAAATTATATACAAACTGGAAATTGGAAACCGATATATACCTGATCATCTTTACCTGATATACACGAGATCAGATCTATTTACCTGCAATTCTTCCCTAATTTTGCGAGATAATAACTGCACTGGCACCATTGCACATACATCACTAAAACCCTGCGTCTACGACACCAAAAGCTAGCAACATGCCAATCACTGGGGGAATAATTCAGATGAGCCCCAGCCATAACAAAAGCATTGGGGGGAATGAACACTCATGTGGGTGTCATATCCAAGACGTAGCAGAGATATGAAGATTCGCCAGTATGCAAAAATATTTTAATATGAAGATATGCCAGATATGCCAGTAAGCACGGTACATTAGGCATATATGCAAGTAAGCATTCTAATATGAAAATCTTTTGCGGACAATGCGAAACTTTTATGCAAAAATCCTGATGTATGAATATATGCAAAAACTCAAGTGCAGGAAAATGCACAAACTTGCCCCATATTTCAGATATGCCATATATGCCAGTAAGCATGGTGACATGCAACTTATGAAGATTTCAGTTTCCAAATTGCAGATCCACATATGAAGATTAATTCCAGTTTCCAGTTTCCAGTTTCTAAATTGTGAAGATTAATTCTACCTCATTTCTTCATTTCTCAATGCATCATAAAAGAAACAAAACAAATTCTTTGCAACTGAAGAGAACTTACAAGCAACAACAGTCAAAAGCATTAAATTTACTCTGCACGAACATATGTCTGCATTTGTTCAGAGATCCCATTCACATGACCAAGTTGCATACAATTTAAGAATATCTAATCCTCACATTTTGGCCATCTAACTAAAAGCATCCAGAAATAGCATCATAGGTGAAAAGCCGTGCATTTCAAACCTCTTTAGGAATCTCTAAACCAAAATTCCTTTCACAATTACTCACAACAAAGTAAAATGCATGGTAACATTGATAGCTCCAAAAAATTCTTATAGCCATAAGAAAATGACAACAAACAATATGCAATGATAAGGTAATAGAAACATGAAATATTTTCCTAAAAAGAAGGCATTGTCAACTTAACTAATCATAAGAAAGGGTACCAAGAACACCAAGGACACGAGCTCATTGTAAAAGAAATCCAAACTAATGCTCCATAAATCATTTAAGCACCATCTATAAATATAAAATATGTATGGAAAATTTTATTATTATGATATGTATCCAAAAGAAGTTTTTAGTTCATCCTTCTTCTTTGGCGCAGGTTCATGAGAACTTTGAGGAAAATATTCTGTTGGAAAGACATTGTTCGAGTTTGAATATAAAAAGTTGCAGTAACCGGAGGGATCGATGGAGTGTTTCTAGGCGAGACGTTGTCCCCAAAAAGCATCAAAATCCAAACTTTTAATTGTTGGGAACTAAGACATGAGCAAAGAGGAAGACACAAAATTAAGATTTAGATACATCACCTTGGCTTCAACCATATATTCATAAACCACATCCAGTTCTTAGGGAAAATCCAGAAAATCTAACCAAAGTTCTAAACCCCATCATCAAAAAAATTCAAATCTTGTTCTTATTTCCTATATAACTCAACTAACATTAATCAAAACCGATCATCTAAACATGATCATTTAAGGTTCAAACAACAAAAAAACCCTAATTAATTTCCAAGTACAAGAACCATAGTTAAAGATCCTTAAACCCCGCATCAAAATAAGATTTTTTCTCCCTTTACGAGAGATAAATGCGAGAGTAAAGAGATTGACATTTTTAAAAAAATTGACAAAATGATTTCAAAAAAGGAGGAAACTTTGGCAAAGGATTTCTACCTGGCTTCTTCTTCACAACCCCAAAGCAAGAAGAAGAAGAGAGAAAAAGAGACCGAAACTGCATTTTAAAGAAAAAGATGAGTCGAGCCCTCTCGTTCAGTTCACCATGGCCTAAAGGGTATTTTCGTCAAACTCGGTTTGCAAAATCAACAAAAATGCTATTTAGGTTTGTGCACTTTAGTAAACATTCTGACGGTGTGTGGACTAAGCAAAAATGTATGGGGAGTTGCTTCGCGCACCCACCGTTTTACTCGCGTGCACAACCCCTTATTTACAAGTCCGTCATTACTCCCGCACACATACCACTTATTTACAAGTTTGCCACTGAAATTACTCACCACGCACTCCAAGCGACGAAATTCCGAAAATACTCCTGGGCGTACACGGTGAGCAACAGGGCCAACGTCGACGGGCGACGACGACGACCCCTCCTCCGACTCCCCAGAGCCGCCGCCAGCCTCACTCTCCATCCTCCGACCTCCCCAGCACCCCTCGTCCTCTTCCCCCGCTCTGCCCCCTTCGCTAACCTCCCTAGCACCCATTTCCTCTCCCCCTCTCCCTCATCCGACAACCCAAACCCCCCCAAACCCTAGTAACTCGTCGTTTGTTGAGGGGGGGGGGGGTGCAGCGGAGTAAAAGAGGAATAAGTGGTATGTGCGCATGAGTAAATTGAATGGTAAACTTGTAAATAAGTGGTATGTGCGCTGGGAGTGCATAGAGCAAAACGGTAGGTGCACAGGTCAACTCCCTAAATGTATCGAGAACAAACATTATAAGTGTTCTATATGCCCATACAGAAACATGCACAACAAAACAAATCTGGATCTAGCATGTTACACCTAACACGGTAAATGTATTGAGAACCTAAGCTAATCAAACTTCATAACTTTCAAGAATCCCAAATAATCAGACCTTGCAACAAAAAAATCTGTTTTCATTTGCAAGTATCAAAATATTCACAACATCCCCTTTTAAAAACATCCCCTGGAATATGTAATGGAAAGTATCTGAATCTGTTAAGAACAAAAAAGTCCACTTGAATATGCCCTTGAATATGCAATGGCATGTTAAGAACAAACAAAATCTGTAATGGCAAGTTAAAGAACACCCCCCCTGATTATGCAATGGCAGAATCCGGGATATGACCAAAAATTTCAAACATAACAGAATCCAGTATATGACCAAACAACTCCAATTTTTTTACCAATTCTAATATAGAAATTTTAAAGATGTGATAGTTCTCCATTAATAGATGAAAATTTTTAAGCAGGAGACCTCATTAATGGAGGTCCAAACCAAAATTTAAGATTGAACTAAATGAAGATGGCGAACCTAGCAGAGGGCGGGAATTGCTGATGACGAACCTAGCAGAGGGCGGAGCTAGGCTGGGATCGAGCTGGGAGTCGTTGGGAAATGAGGTGAAGGGAGGAGGGCTTCTTTCACGATCCAATCGTTTTTGGGGCTTCACCGCGATGGGGGAAGGAAAATGGCTTCGGTCTTGGCTTCACCAAGCTGTCGAAGGGAAAGGTCTGTGCATTCAGTGATTCGGAGGGTATTTTCGGGTTTTGTTTGGTACTTTCAGAAAAAGGGTACTCTTGGTATTTATCAAAAAAATTAAGCGGTCTGTCAACTCAGCGAAAAGGTCAGTTCGCGTTTTGACTATCCACCGCGCCACTCGGTGGCCCCAATTTAACGGCTCAAATTTTCTCTATTTTTCTCCGATCGCATCCACCGAAAAATAATAATTAAAATAATAATAATAAAATCGAAGAAAGCGAACCCGATCTCTTCTTCTTCGCTTTGGCGGCTGGAGAGATTCCCTTCCCCGTTATCTTAACACCAAAACCCTAGCCCTAAACCCTAACCCTAAACCCGACTCTCATCATCTGCAATTCGAGAGAGAGAGAGAGAGAGAGAGGAGGAATGGAGGCTTCTTCGAAGCGACAGGAGTTCTCATCCCTCTCAGTCTCCGATCTCTCATCCTCTCCGATTCCGTCGCCTTCAACAGTCACAGGACTGTTCGATTTCGACAAATCCGGTGCCCCTCAGCTGAGATTTCGCCGATCGGACGGTCAGGATTCTGCCGTTAGCATCGGCCTCAAGATTGCTCAGGTTGGTTCCTACCTGACGCGGATTTGATGAGAATGTACTCATTTACTTTCCATTGATTTTGATTTTTGATTTTATGTTTCTGAGCCTAGATTTTTAAACTGAGCTCAGTAGAATCGTTATGTGTGAGCGAAGAATCTGATAGCAATAAATCTCAGGAGGTATGCTGAACTCATTACTTTTCGAAGCATCGATTTTGACTAATCTTCTATGTTTTTCAAGTATTTTTTGGATTGCTGTAAACTTAGTTTGCCTATATATTAACAAGGTCGAAACTTTACATTAATAGTGAACTGTTATCACTGATACAGAACGTGGTCGTTACATAATAGTAAACAACTGACTTATAGGTTCTTAATTTGATGACTTATTTAGTTATATGATGAAATGTAAAATGGTCATCTGATCACGAATTTGACATTCCAAGAAATGTAGAGAAACGGGGGACAGTATTTGGACCTTGATAAATGATAGAATATATTTCCTTTTTAAAATACCCTGCAAGTACTTCACAAACACTGCGATCTTGCATTTATGTAAACAGAGACAGCACATGATGTAGTCTGAAGTCACACATAAATATTGTTACTTAAACATGACAATTGTGTTGATAGAATTTTGCATGCTCATACCTACTGAGTCGCCATTAAACAGGACAATTGTGTTGATAGAATTTTGCATGCTCATACCTACTGAGTCGCCATTATGATAACATAAATGTAGATGCAGATAGCATAGATAAAAGGGAGAGAATAGAGGGAAACTGTTAAGTCTCTGTGTGCTGAACTCATCTAATACATGCAGATTCTTCCTCCTTTTTATCTCTCTCACCTCAAACTCACTTAGATCTCTATCATTGTCTTCTCTGATTATAATGTCAATTTTCTCTAAATTTCCATACTGACATTGCTGTCTCCATTCAAAGTACTCTAATTCTTTCTATGCGTGGCTGAAGATGACGGGTGAGATTCCTTCCAGCAGTCATATATCAATCACTCAATTTCTTAGATTCATGAGATCTGAGGGGTTGCCTTACCTAAATTAACTTAGAGGCAGAGCTAGTAGGCACTCACAATTCCAAATTGCTTGCAACTTTCATGGTTTCACCAATGATTTTAATAGTACCTTTTAGTTTTCAGTAATAATCTGACATTTTTTTTCTTGTTGTGTTCGTTCTCTCTTATTTTTCTTATGTGATTAATGCCAGTCTCTCTCATCCGCTAATTTTTAATCTTTTTATTCTCCATTTGTGTCTTATATTACTTCATGGACACCATTTGCTCCTTAAAACATTTGTCTATCTTAATCCTTTTCTCCATCTTCAATTTATTCTAAATCATCTTCATCTCTCCATTTTAAGCATACTCAGTTAGGGGTGGCAAAATGATCCGACCTGACCCGACCTGAATCCGGCCTCTTAGGCCGGGTATGGATTGGGATCAATTCGGATTGGGTAAGATGTGGGTCGACATGACAGATCCGGATAAAATCCGGGTCAGGTAAAGGCTGACCCGCTAACCCAACTTAACCAGGATTCCACCTGCTTGTATATTATAAACATTTACATATTATTACAATATATCCAAAATCCCACGTGCTGCATTGATAAGTGAAGTTAAAATCCACGAGGCTTCGGTTCGAATCCTATAGATGTGTTTGGGGTTGTTTCAATTTATTAATCAATATATAAATTAATTTCAGCTTTGTCTTTTCAATATATGTATCACTTGTTAGGGAGGCTCACTTACAAATGAGAAGTTGGGGGTTCGAATCTTGCTTGCAGTATGTTAATTTTGTTTCACTTTTGAACCCAAAGCCGATCGAATCCGACCCGTCAGACAAACCGGGTCAGCTCCAGGTGATCCGACTTATACTCCGATCGTGTACAGGTTTCAGAACCGTGATCTATATTCAATCTTGGTCGGGGTTGGATTTATCCATATCGAGTCAAACATACCTAATCTGAACCTGACCTGTTTGCCATCCATATACTCGGTGCATGTATGCTTAATCGTGGTGCAAGTCTAGCTTGTCAAACTTGAAATCTGGTCCAACTCACCTAACTTTTCGGCAATGGTGAAAAAACCAGACCGGTCCTCGAAACAGAAGCACACACAATTTGGTCTTTTATGCTTTAACCATTAGTTCTATAAATTAAGCTGAATTTGTACTATGAGACATCTCTTCGCAACATACAAAATTCAAATATATTTATTTAGTGGTTTCTATCAAAATTGATGGGGTGGATATTTAGTTAGTGCTTTTAGCTAAAGGTGGTTCTCTTTTCTTGAGTATGAGTAAAAGTTCAAATCCCATTGTCAATCGTGAATTTCTTTAACTCTCGATTATTTTTTGAAAATTGTTGTTCGGACCGGTCCGGGTTGTTCATCTGTTGCCATCAGAACCATCCAATCCGATTCATGTGGTTTTTTTCTTGTTTTTCTATTTTTATATAGACTGGACCGGTTAGGTGTCCGCTTTAGGTTAAACACGTTCTAACCACCTGTTCGGGCCGATTTTTTACTACATTGCTAGGCTTTGCTTAAAAATTTCACCATAACCATTAAATCTTGGTTTGAAAACCGGACCCAGCTATTAGTGGGGTTGGGTAGCCAAGCAGGTTTTGTGTACTTGAAAAGGAAAGAAAGCAAGACAGTATTTTGTAGCTTCCTTCGTATGTTGTAACTTCCTTCTCAATCCATCTCTCCTCTCACCATCAACCAGTCAAAAAATAGTCCACACCCGATCCACCCACATTTAGGCACTCACTCATACACCATAACACGGAAAAAATAAAAAAGAAAAAAGAAAAGAAAAAAGAAAAAAAGAAAAAAGTCTAGCAGAAAAAACTCGATAGAAAAATTCTGCCTGCACGGCTGCACCTTTTGTCTCCTCTATATCCCTCATTTCCCTTTACCACCACCCCCACCAAAAAATGAAACAACTCTTTTGCATTTGTTCTTTAATCACTTCTGTCAAGTTTCCGGTTTTGTCTCCACCATCGCTCTAGATGCTACCGCAATCATTTGCTCCATGTTTGCTTTTACTTCATTTTCTCATTCTTTCCTTATTGTTCTTTATTCTAGTTAATTTTCTACTTTCATTTCCCTCAAAATTTTCAGGTTGAAGCCAACCAACCAGACTTATGGTTGGAAGGTTGGCTTGACGAAACTCAACTTAGAGTCCGGGTAAGAGAATTTTAAGGTCATACATTACTGGGTACCCTGTTTTCGTGAACATGGCCCAACCCAATCCATGAACAGCCCTAGCCCTCAGTTACATGATTTGATTTAAATTTCTCATTGAATAAGATTTTTTTAAAGCAAATCATTCTGCAAGGAGGCTTGCTGCTAGTGCTCTTTAAAAACCATGAGATCCTTGGTCACACCACATATCAAGTTATACACTATTTGTTCTGTTGCAGATTACGATTACCTGTTCTCATTGCTTGCCACTTTCTACTCTTGTGATTATTAGTCATACAATATTTTTATTTTATCCAAATTATTTTCAATCTGGTTTGTTTTATAATCAATTCCTGTAGTGTTGAGGCTGTTACAAATATAAATTGGGTGTACCATTCAAAAGACGACGATCCAATTTCACAGTACCCATGAGACAAGTCAGGTGAAATCAGCAATATATAGAATTGATCTTTACTTTTCATACATCTGGGGTCTGGAGACAATGTAGTACTTCTATCTTAAATTTTATGGATTGCGAACATGCATATTTGGAAAAGGAAGGGTATATTCTTTGAATGATTGCAGGATAGTTTATGGTTTCATGCCTCTTCCCCATCAATTTCATAATTAGTGGGCTTGTTGGTTGTTTCTTGCTTTCTTTCCTTTTCCTCTTATGTAATCTTGTGGCTAAAGTATTTGGCAAAACATGTAGCTGAAGTTACATAGAGCAAACTTAGATGATAATTGGTTAATTGGTCCAAGGTATACCACTCCAATGGTTGTGAAGTTTGAATAGGCCGTTGCCAGGTGCAAGTGGAATTTGAACTCCAGACCACTTGGCCACTGCAAAGAGTCTTTGCCAGTGTGCTATAGGGGCAGCAGCTAATACAAAGCATATTCAGATCGATTGCCAATTAGCATTCAATCCTTGTATGGATCCATAAAGTCTTTAGGGCCCCATGGTCTGTTAACTTTTCCTTCATTCTGACATTTGGAAAACATATGGAAGGGTGAATGCATTCTGCTTAATGGTAATTGAATTGCATATAGTTGACTTCTTATAAGAAAATTTTATGCATGCGCGTCTTACAATTAATCAACAAATGTCATATACACCAAATCAATGTATAGGTGAAATGATAAACACACATCACTAGTAGTGTTTGAAATCGTTGACTTTTTCTTTAATGATTTATAATTTGTCTGCTATATGCATCAACTCCGTCGTCAACAGAACTGTCACAAGGGTGGGGTTCCTTTGTCGTTGAAGTGGAGACAATACACCAGGGATGATTTTTAAATTGTTGTCAAATTGTTTGGAGGTGGTTTGAGTGATTATGCAAGAAATTGAAACTTGTGTACTGTAGTAGCATTGGGGGGGGGGTTTATTTCCGGAATTCGAGATTTTTTATTAATTTCAGATTTCTAAAGCAGAAACAAAGCTGTGAATTGAGAATGCTTTAACTTGTTGGATCAATTGTAGCATTGACTATACATTGCTGCTTCCCTTCTTCACCTTTTATCTTATGTGGTATGTGTTTAAACAACTTATTGACATGAAGCAACTCATTGACAGCTGTGCATGAGATTTCTGCTGGTCTTTTTATTGGCTATCACACCAGGCTTTGCATAGCTCTATGGTTTATCATTTACTTCTTCATGTTATTCTTTTATTTCTGCTACTCCCTTTTAAAGCTCTAACATTAGGGAAACCATGCTTGTTGTACTAGTTCCATTATATATTTCCTAAATCTCTTCTCTATCTATATTTTTTTCCAAACCCAGAAATCCTTTTCAAGAGCATTTAGGATTGGTTTTGAAACAGTGGAGGAAAGCAAAGCATTCCATTCAGCAATTGAACATTGGAAACATAGAACGAATGCAGATACCGGTATATCATCTGCATGACATTACAATCTGTGTAATACCTGTCTCATTCTTCTGATCTTTGGATGACATCATCTTCATGTTCCATATATTTTGTTGGTGCAGATAATATTCATATCTTCTAGTAATTCTTTCAGTGCAATGTTTGGATGCACGCACACGCGCGCACACGCACACGCACGTACACGCACACGCACGTACACGCACACACAATATGTCCATGTGAAAATGAGATGTAATGTATTCAAGTGAAACTTAGGTGTTTTGGAGACAGATTCCATATTGTCAGGTAAAATGATTGGAGAACAAAGGCATGCGGAGGTAGGTGGCTGATACGATCCGGGAGATCGAATCAATAAAGTTCAGATTTTTAAAGAGGAAAACATTAAAAAGAGGAATTTTTATTTGGAATTTGATGAAGAACAAGGATAACTTGAGTTCCTTCGAGACGAACTCGATCTCCTAGCTTTTACTTGAACGGATAAAAAGCCTAAAGATCCCTCGCAAGATGCCTAAGAATGTTCTTCAACAAAATAAGCATAACCCTAACAATGACGGCTAGCCCTAATAAATAGAAAACTAGGGATTTACTAATTTAGCCTGAAAAGACTAAAATACCCCTGAACCCACTAAATCCACTACGTGACGATCCCGCGCCTCCTACGCCTCACGTATGTCACGATAGGTGGACCCACATCATGAGTGGCCGGTGGTGTAGGGGATGCGTCCGCATCAATACCCCCCCTAAAAGAGCCACATTGTCCTCAAGGTGGAAATCTGGAAACTGCTCCCGGACCACGTCATATGCCTCCCACGTGGTGTCACAATCAGGCAGGCCCACCCAGTAGATCAGCACATCTCTTCGTCGTCCCGGCCCCTGACTAACCGTCCGCACATCCAGGGGCTCGAGCAATACCTCCATGTCCTCCGTCAGTGTAGGTGGCAGAGTAGACGTAGTTGACTGGTCTCCAATCGCCCTCCGTAGCTGCGACACATGGAACACCGGATGTATCGCCGAGGAAGGTGGTAGGCGTAACCGATACGCCACCTTCCCAATCTTGGCCGCAATCCGGTAGGGACCGTAGTAGCGAGCTGCTAGCTTCTCATTTTGCCTCCGAGCTAACGTCTTCTGCCTATAGGGCCGCAGCTTAAGATATACCATATCTCCCTCCTGAAAGTGGATGTCCCGCCGGTGAGTGTCTGCCCGGGCCTTCATCACCTGCTGAGCCCTCGAAAGATGTCTCCGTAGCTCCTCTAACTTAGCATCTCTGTCTCCCATGTAAGCCTCCACATGTGACACTGGTGTCTACCTGTCACTGAAATGCAGCAATGATGGTGGGTCTCGCCCATAGAGGATCCTGAAGGGTGTCGTTCCTGCTGTTGAGTGGTACGACGTGTTGTACCAGTACTCCGCCCATGCCAACCACCTGTGTCATTGCTGAGGTGTCTCCGACGCGAAGCACCGCAGATAAGTCTCTATAGAGCGGTTCACCACCTCGGTCTGCCTGTCCGTCTGCGGGTGGTACGCTGTACTCTTCTTAAGGACCGTACCCTGTACCCTGAAGAGCTCCCGCCAGAACCCGCTCAAGAAGACCTGGTCCCTGTCGGACACTATGGACCCCGGTATCCCGTGTAAGCGTATCACCTCCCGAATGAATGCTGTGGCCACCGAGACCGCTGTGTAAGGATGCTTCATAGGTATGAAATGAGCCTACTTACTCAGGCGGTCTACTACGACGAGGATCACTGTATATCCCTCGGAACGGGGCAGTCCGTCAATGAAGTCCATCGTGACCTCCTCCCATACCCTCTCTGGCAACTCCAACGGCTGTAGGAGCCCGGCTGGGGCCATGGCCATATACTTGTGACGCTGGCAGACATCGCAAGCAGCTACTAACTGGGCAACTCTCCTCCGCATCTCCGGCCAGTACACCTCCCTAGCCATCCTCTGGTACGTCTGCTGTACCCCCGAATGGCCTTCAGTCGCCGACCCGTGGAACTCCTGAAACAGGACTGGTATAAATCCTGAGGCCCGCGGTAGCACCAACCTCCTCTGATAAAGCAGTCTGCGACCCTGTAAAGAATACCCGGTCGGCCCCTCCTCTCCATGCTGCAACAACTCTCGGATCCGTCTCAGCTCCTAATCACTCTCCGCCTCCTGAAAAATGGGCTCTCAGTCCAACCAGATCGGTCGTGACAGAGCCCTCAAGTCCACACTCTCCTCGCGGCGAGACAAGGCATCAGCTGCCTTGTTCTCCAACCCCGGCCTGTACTCGATGTCGAATCGGTATCCCACCAGCTTGGACAACCAACGCTGGTGCTCCTCAGTAACCAATCGCTGCTCCAAGAGGTACTTGAGGCTCCTTTGGTCCGTCCTGACCACGAACTCCCGACCCAACAGATAAGGCCGCCACTTCGTCACTGCGAAGACAATGGCCATCAATTCTCGCTCATACACCGATTTCAGCCGTGATCTAGCAGACAACACCTGATTAAAATAGGCCATGGGTCGTCCCTCCTGCATGAGCACCGCCCCCAATCCGTACCCGACGCGTCAGTCTCCACCACAAAAGATATACTGAAATCTGGCAAGGGAAGAACTGGTGCCGTCGTCATCGCCACTTTCAAGGCCTGAAATGCCTTGGTGGCCTCTTCCCCCCAATGGAATCCGTCCTTCTTGGTGGCAAGAACTGGCGCCGTCGTCATCGCCACTTTCAAGGCCTGAAATGCCTTGGTGGCCTCTTCCCCTCAATGGAATCCGTCCTTCTTGAGTTGTTCGGTGATGGGCCAGGCTATGGTACTGTACCCCTTAACGAACTTCCGGTAATAGCCCGTCAGACCCAAAAATCCGCGAAGAGCTCGCAGTGTAGTAGGCACCGGCCAATCCAGCATAGCTGCTATCTTCGACCTGTCAGCCGCTACCCCCCTCCGCTGACACAACATGCCCTAGGTACTCGATCCGCTCCTGGCCGAAACTGCACTTCTTCCGGTTGGCGAACAACTGCTGCGCCAGCAACTCCCGGAAGAACACCTCCAAGTGGTCCACGTGCTCCCTCATGCTCCTGCTGTAGACGAGGATATTGTCAAAGAAAACGAGGATGAACCTCTGCAGGAAGGGCTGGAAGACCTTGTTCATCAAGGCCTGGAAAGTAGAGTGGGCATTTATCAAGCCGAATGGCATGACTCTGAACTCGTAGTGCCCCTTGTGGGTGCGGAAGGCAGTCTTCGGCACATCCTCTGGCCGCATCAAGATCTGGTGGTACCCTGCCCTCAAGTCGATCTTCGAAAAGATCGCCGCCCCATGAAGCTTGTCCAGCAGTTCGTCGATCACCGGAATGAGAAACTTATCAGCGACAGTTTCCTTATTCAGCGCCCGGTAATCGACGCAGAATCTCCAACTCCCGTCCTTCTTGACCAGTAAGACTGGGCTCGAAAAAGGACTCACACTTGGCTGGATTATCCCAGCCTGCAGCATCTCCCGCACCATCCTCTCAATCTCGTCCTTCTGCACATGCGGGTACCGGTACGGTCGCACACTCACCGGTGCTGCTCCATCACGCAATACAATCGCGTGCTCGTGCCTCCTGGACGGCGGTAGCCCCTGCGTGTCATGGAAGACCTCCTGGTACTGCTCTAGTACCTGCTCAACCTCTGCTGCAGTATCCTCCTGCTGCTTCTCCACCTCAGCTGACAACCCCTGATACTCCACCAGGAACCCCTCTCCATCGTCCCGCAGCGCCCGAGTGATGGCCTTGAAGGCCACTAAAGAAAAGCAAAAGGTCGGGTCCCCTGTCAACACGACGGTCCGATCTCCATCCTGGAACTCCATCCTCAGAAGCTTCCAGTTCACCTTCATCTTCCCCAATTTCTTCAGCCACTGCACCCCTAATATGATATCCACGTTGCCCAACTCCAGTGGCAAGAAGTCCTCCATGATCTGTACTCCCTGCAAGGTCAGGCATAGACCCTTGCAGAGCCCCTTGCTCTCCTCCATCTTCCCTGTCCTTAGCAGTACGGTAAATTTCTCCAGGGTGCTCAGCTGCAGCCCATGCCGTTCTACCACTCGGCTGGAAATGAAATTGTGGGTGGCCCCACTATCTATCAGCACCGTCACCGCCATGTCCCCCAGCTGCCCTGATAACTTCATGGTGTGGTTCCGAGTGAACCCCACCACATAGTTCAGGGAAATCTCCGCGAAGTCTAGGTGAGACTTCTCCTCCTCCTCAGGCTCCTCCTCCTCACACACGTACCCCTCCTCGTCGGGTACCATGGTGATCTGCAGTAGGCGGCTCGCACATCTGTGCCCAGGGGTGAACTTCTCGTCGCAACGGAAGCACAAACCCTTGGCCCGCTTCTCCCTCACCTCTGCCTCTGTCATCCGCCGCCCCAGAGTAGCTGGGCGGCCCTCTCCTCGAGTCTCAGGTGCCGCTGCGGGTGCCCTCTGTGCCGCTACTATCGGGGCGGGGCGGGGACTCTGGGTCCCCCAGGCTCCACGTATCCTCCTCTCCTCTGTATGCTTCTCCTCCGCCTTATGGGCCAAGCGAAGGACATCCTCCAAAGTCGCCGGGCTCTGCATCCGCAACTCAGCTCGTATCGACGGCTTCAACCCTCGCATGAAGTTCCCGATCATCACCTCATCTGTCACCCCCTTCACCCGGCTGTTCAGCATCTCAAATCGTTCCACGTAGTCCCTCACTGTCCCCTCCTGCCTCAGGGCCGACAGCTGCTCGTAGAAATATCCTCCTGTTGTCTCCTGGAATCAGTCCACGATCAGTGCTGACAGCTCCTCCCAGGTGCGAAAAGGGGCTCGTGCTATCTTCCACCGGTACCATGCTAGAGCCTTCCCCTCAAAATAAATCCCGATGGCCTTCAGGACCTCCTGCTCCGTCAATCCCATCACCTGAAAATATCTCTCCGCTCGATATATCCACCCGTCTGGATCGGTATCGTCGAAGGTCGGCATCTTCAGCTTCATCAACCGTAGGTCCGCGTTGATGTCTCCCTGCTGCCCCCTATGTCCTCCACGGTCACCTCCCCGGCCCAAACCGCCACCCCGAGTGTCCATCGGGCCTCCCCCGTCAACCCCGTATGGCTCCTCAGGCCACGCAGGCCTCTCCCACGCCTCGGGCTTGTAGTAGTGTCCTGGAAACTCAGGTGGTCGTGCCAGAACGGGTCTCGGCTCAAGAGGGACGGTCTCCGTTCTCCAAACTTGGCCCGTAGGGGTCCCAATAGCCGCTCCCGAGGCCCACCCGCCTCTGATCGTCCCAAAGGTTCCCCCAAAGTGAGGTACGAACCCGGCCACACCCCCAAAGGGTCGTGAAGGGTTCGCCGGGCCCCCAGGAGGGCCGACCCAGCTCGCCGAACCCCCAGAAGGACCGGCCCAGCTCGTCGGGCCCCCAGAATGGGCGGACGGCCACTCCGGGCCCCCGCCTGGGGTCACCGCACCTCCAGCACCCCCGAAAGGGGTGGCCGCCATCTCTCGGAAGCCGCCGGTGGCCGTCGGGGCCAAGAAACGGCCCAGCGGCCTTGGCGCACCCCCGTTTGAGGGTGCCGACTGTTCCCCGCCCCCGGTGGGGGTCGCCGCCTGCTCCGGACCCCCTCCGGGGTTCGCCGTGTGCCCCAGACCCCCGCCGGGGGTCATTGATGGTCTGTGGAGGCTTGGCGGCTTCGCCCAGGCCTGGGGAGGCCTGGGTTGGGCCGCCGAAGCCTCGACAGGCCCAAGCGGGCCTGTCGTTTGCTGTACAGACCCGCGCGGGTCTGTCGTTGGCCACACAGACCTGCGCGGGTCTGTCGTTGGCCGTGTCGAACCCCCGCGCTCCCTCGCGTTGTCGTCTTGGATTGGAGGAGCCGTCGTCTTCCGTGCTTGCCCTAGTGAGGCTGATTCTAGGATAGAATCACCCCTTCTTGTATTTCCTTACCCCGATCTCTTTTTTTCGCCACCGTGAGGGCTTGTATCATCGCCATCATCGTCGTCATCGTCTCCTTCAGATCTGAAGTAGCTTCCTTCAGACCTGAGTTCGACCCCTTCAATTCCCGGAGATCTCGGCCTTGTTGCGCGGCGTCCGTCCTCATCTCCCGAAGTTCGATCTGGATGTCCTCTTGCGAATGGGCGTGATCCTTGAGGGAATCCCCCACCGTTTTCTTCAATCCCTTGAACCGTTCTTCGATCTCCCGATTGAGATCCTCACGTAGCCCTTGAATCTTCTTATCGATCAAATCCGCCTTCGATCGAGTGCTTGCCGCCTTTGGATCTAGTGCTCTGATACCAATTTGATATGATCCGGGAGATCGAATCAATAAAGTTCAGATTTTTAAATAGGAAAAAATTAAAAAGAGGAATTTTTATTTGGAATTTGATGAAGAACAAGGATAACTTGAGTTCCTTCGAGACGAACTCGATCTCCTAGCTTTTACTTGAACGGATAAAAAGCCTAAAGATCCCTCGCAAGATGCCTAAGAATGTCCTTCAACAAAATAAGCATAACCCTAACAATGACGGCTAGCCCTAATAAATAGAAAACAGGGGATTTACTAATTTAGCCTGAAAAGACTAAAATACCCCTGAACCCACTAAATCCACTACGTGACGATCCCGCGCCTCCTACGCCTCACGTATGTCACGATAGGTGGACCCGCATCATGAGTGGCCGGTGGTGTAGGGGATGCGTCCGTATCAGTGGCTCTTAAAACAATGAAAAAGAAAAAGAAAAAGAAAAAGAAAACTGTATCAGACAGGTAAACAAAGGGAAACTTGTAGCAATCTCATAAGTGAACCAATACTAGTAGTGAATGGTAGAGTCATGGGTTTAGCTTTTTATTTATTTGAACAGCAGCGTGTACTTTTTATGTGGAAAACACAATAATTGTGACCAACATAGACTCTTGCTGCCCTGAGATGATTAATTTATGCAAAGTAAAAATTCATATGGTGGTTGAAATGATAGCCAAGCTCGGTAATTTTCTGAAGTTCTGATTTCTTTTAATGCATGGTTCTTGCATTTTACTTCCATGACTAGTGGAATGTAGAGAATATGACCATAGAAAGTAAAAAAGGCTTAATTTATGGACATTACCCTAAACTTTCACCGAATTTAATAAAATTACACTAAACTATAAAAAATAGAGAAAACCCCCTTTAAACCTTCACGAAAGGTTACAAAAATACATTCCGTAACTTCTCTGTTACCTTTTGTCAGATGATTGCCGTGTGAGATTGTAATACCTAAACTACCCTTACCCATTTATTTCCACTATTTCTAAAATTTGAAAAAAAAATTAAATGGAAATCAAAACATCAAATCTTGATTTTTCTCATCCTTTCATCTTTCATCTTCTTTCTCATATACACCTTCTCTTCCTCATCCTCTTTTCTTTACCTAGGCTACCCACCATTTTGGAGATGTTGCCATATCAAAGAGGAGCCCATACCCCCCCATCTCGGCAACGATGACCGAAGGAGAGGGAGGTAAGAGGTTGGGACCGAAGGAGGGGGAGGAGGGCAGAATGTGGGGATGAGAACGGGGTTGGGGATGTGGAGGATTTTTGGAGGGGTTTGATGGGGTGAATTTTGAAAGGAGTTTGTTAGGTTTAGGGTTTGAGATTTTGAGGAGGGATAAGGAGGACGCGGAAGGGATATTTTTTTTACATTTTTATTAATAATAAAGACATATTCATTATTTAAAATTACACTAAACTATAACAAATAGAGAAAACCCCCTTTAAACTTTCACTAAAGTTTACAAGAATACATTTAGTGACTATTTAGTGACTTCTCTGTTACCTTGTGTCAGATGATTGCCGTGTGAGATTGTAATACCCAAACTGCCCCTTGCCCATTTATTTCCACTATTTCTAAAATTTGAAAAAAAAAATTAAAATGAAATAAAAACATCAAATCTTGATTTTTCTCATCATTCACCTTTCGTCTTCTTTCTCATATACTCCCTCTCCCCCTCATCCTCTTTTCTTTACCTAGGCTGCCCACCATTTTGGAGATGATGCCATATCAAAGAGTAGCCTGTACCCCCCATCTTGGCAACGATGACCACATCAAAATTAATGGAGGGGCAGTGGATGAGGTGGGACCAAAGGAGAGGGATGTATGAGGTTGGGACTGAAGGAGGGGGAGGATGGCAGAAGGTGGGGATGAGAATAGGGTTGGGGATGTGGAGGATTTTTGGAGGGGTTTGATGGGGTGAATTTTGAAAGGAGTTTGTTAGGTTTAGGGTTTGAGATTTTGAGGGGGGATAAGGAGAACGAGGAAGGGATAGATTTTTTTACATTATTAATAATAATAAAGAGCTATTCATTATTTAAATTGTGGGTAAAAATATTTAATGAATATATGTATGTATACTTGTAAGGACATTTGATAGTTTTATTATTTTAAAATTTTTTATAGCTTAAATGTTTTCATCATGATATGAATTATACATTTTTACTAATAATTCTCAATAATAATTTTTTTAAAAACTTTAATGAAAATTCTAGTTCTGAATATTTTTATTATTCTTATGAGATTTATTTACATTTTGTGTGCTTTTAAGCTTTTTCTAATGATTATTAATTTTTTTAAAATATAATTTTTTGTAAAATGTTTCCTTATTCTCATTTTGACTATCTTTTTAGAGATTAATGTGCATCAGGTGGTGCCTGACCAACTTGGGTCAGGTGCGCTGACATGGCGATCTACCATTGGCCGTCCATAAAGCAAAATGTACCTTCTGCTTTATGGGCAGTCAATGGTATGCCGCCATGTCAGCGCACCTGACCCATCTTTTCTACATTAAATTCATCTTTTTATATAGATTCATTAAGATGAAATGTTACATATTTTTTCTTGATTCATTGGATCTTTCTTATTTTTATGTTTATAAACATTTAGTTTTTAAAGGTTGTTTATGCATGTTTAGAAATAATGTTTATGCTTTCTTATAACTAATAAATAGTCATATGTTATTTAAATTATGTATGTGCATGTATTTTTAAAAAATAATTATGATTTCTTTAAGAATATTTGATAAATTTTGAATTTTTAAATTTTTTTCAGCTTAAGTGTTTAATCCAGATATGTTGTGTGCATTTTTTACCAATAATTTTCACTAATATATATTTTTAAAATTTTTAATAATATTCTCATTTTGAACATGTTTATTATTTTTATGTTTAATTTTTTTATTTTAATAACTAATAGGTTTTTTTGTCTAACTATAGGGTAATCTTGGTAAACTTGTCTTGTCCAAACCCATAGGGTAGTATAGAGTTATTACATACATGTAATTGTATGACAAGGGCATTTTGGTCTTTTTTGTGTTTTCCATTAGCGTTGTAAGGGAGTTTTGATAAACTACCAAACTTTAATGGGGTTTTCTTTATTTTTTGAAAGTTTAGGTAGTTTTCATAAATTAAGCCAAAAAATACTCGTCTAACTTTACTTTGAAGAATGGCAATACACTTTGTGACAAACTTATCATATTTCAAAAATGGGTTCTTGAGTTGATAAATAATTGGTATGAGATAAGCCACCTGGCTTATTTAATGTTTTGTTGAAGTTTCTTTATGTTTTCGCACGGTTTGTTTTCGCACGGTTTCCTTCTTGTCCTATATTTACTTTTTCCATCACTTTGTAAATATGAAAAACAGGGGTGGCAAACGGGCACGGATCGCGTCAAAATGGCCGGGTCAGGTTTGACGCGACCCGTTTAAGGGTAAAACCGAACCTGTTCGGATTCAATCCGGGTTAGGAAATTAATACACGTACCTGACCCGACGGGTTGTTGGGTTATCCGAACACAATCGAGTTCAACACACCTTTTCAATTGAAAAAAATAAAAATTTGAAATAAATACCATATAGTAAACCTTGAACCCACGAACTAACTTGTGCATGCACAAAACACCTACCAACTGAGCTATAGAGCTTGCTGTGTAATCAATTGCTTCAAATTATTTATTTCTTTTTAAGAATTGAAAATTAAAAAACAAGTTCCAGTTTAAGGATTCAAACCAGTGACTTTTTGTAAGAAAGGCCACATGCATGAAGCTTGTAACTAAATTCCCAACATCATATGTGTAACTTTTATGTATATATAAATTTTTATATTTATAATATCAAAGCGGATATAATACGGGTCAATCCGTGTTGGCGGGTCAAATGCACACCTGACCTGATTCGGTTGACCTTTACCCATACCTAGTCAAGGAGGCCGGGCCTGGCCGGGCTTATTTTACCACCCCTACTCGACAGTGTTGTATGGAAGAAAAATGCGAACTTAAATAAAGTATTTGCATCTTATTTAAAGTTTTACATTCCATCATATGATGTCTGAATACTGTTTTCTTTATCCTGATTTAATTTAGATCCTGATATAGAGCTTGTACCAAACTAAAGAAAATTGAACATTTTCCGATGAAGTAAATAAGCTTTGCTTGTCCTATTGCCATTTACATAGTTATTAATGAATAAGTTGTATATTATTTCATCGTTGTTCATTGACCGTGCACGTCTAGTAATGTCCATACTATAGTCTATTGGTGTGTTGCATATGTAATTTTACAGTTTAAGTTGGACTCCATAAATATTATGTTATGTAGTCCTTCGTAGGACCTGAGCTCTGACACTTTCCCCTTTACTGCACTTCTAGCTGGTACTTTTGAGATAATATCTACGAAGTAGTTTTCTCAATATCCTGACCAAATCTTAATCAATAAATTTGTAATAATTATTGATTGCCCTGTGTTGATGCTTTCTTCAGTACACTAATCTACTGCCAAAGATGCCACAATTTTGTAATCATATCTTACTTTGATATACTCTTGCTATTCAGAAAAAAGCTTTATCGTAAGTTTATGTTGTTTTTCCAGGAAGACCTCAGGAGAATGGATCAAGTTTGGTTCTTAAGAGCAAGTTTGATGATAAAATAGAGGCCTCTTCTGCAAAAATGTACTTTCATTATTATGGACAATTGCTACATCAGCAGAATATGTTACAGGATTATGTGAGGACAGGTTACTACCCTGCTCTTATTACTTTATTGCTTTAAGGCATAGACATGGCTGACATTTTGTCGGTCGTCCAATTAAAACCATTCTCTTCAATGGGAAGTTAACAAGGTTATGTATCAATTTTTGGCATGGTGATGGTTCTTTTTTAGGAAGCTATTATGCTGCAGTCATTGAAAACCGTGTAGATTTTCTTGGTCGTGTTGTCGTTGATGTTGGTGCTGGTAGCGGTATTCTTTCCCTATTTGCTGCCCAGGTACTCAAAGTGTTCTGTTGAAAAAGTTTGAGGGATCTAAGCAACATAAGTGTGTTTATTTTTTTATTTATCGTTAACCTTTGTCAGTTTACTCATTGGTCCTATACTTTGGCTTTATCATAAAGGCTGGTGCCAAGCATGTCTATGCTGTTGAAGCATCAGAAATGGCAGAATATGCACGCAGATTGATATCTGGAAATCCATCTCTCGGACAGAGGATCACGGTTAATCCCCTTACAAAGCCTTACATTTGTTTTCTTTTGAATGCAATCCATTTTTTATAGCTGCACTCAGTTATCTATTATCTTGTTAATGTCAACAGGTTATCAAAGGTAAAGTGGAGGAAGTTGAATTACCGGAGAAAGCAGATATTCTTATCTCCGAACCAATGGGTAACTCTTCATTTGCCTTATTCAATTATAGGAGTAGGTACATATTTTACCATGTGGTGCGATGTCAATGAAGCCCTTGGCATATCGTCTAAAGTGAAATAATTGAACATGTCATTATTTGTCATTATTGATGTCAAAAACAAGGTAATTGAATATTAGGCATGTAATTCAAATTTCAAATAGTATTATTCCCGATCCCGTTTATGAGTTCTGAATGTAATGAGTCTGATTTCAACAGGAATATTTGATGGCAGAAGGAAGCCACTGATTCTGTATGTAGTATGAACATTTTTTGTCAAAACTACCAAATTGGGAAATTGATCTCATGATGGACAAACTGATTCTTGCAGTTTTTCCACCTGAATGCCTTAAGTAGTTTATTGACTATACTAACCAGAATAGCCGGACTGGCCTCTGAAATATGAACAAACTATCTGCGATGATAGGCTGTCTTTTCATGCCTTTCTTCTTAAAGTTGTATTAGTTGTGTTTATATTCTATGCTGACCTTTCAATGGTTAATTTTAAATTTTGTTTTATGGAAACAATCTTCTTGAGTATTCATCATTTCAAGTAAAAATGACCAGATTATAATTTTTGAAAACTTATAGGCACACTTTTGGTTAATGAACGGATGCTGGAGTCGTATGTAATCGCAAGGGATCGATTTCTTCTCCCTAATGGGAAAATGTTCCCAACACTTGGGAGGTGAGCAGAAGTGTTTAATTCTGTTAGCGAGAGATGGTTTGAGTGAACCTGCTGCATTTCTCTCTGTAATGACAGATATATGGCGGATTGTTATGCTCTTGTGTTCATTGTTCTGTTAGATGATGCAAATTGTTAATAAAGCTCTGCATTAGCTTTCTTAAATATGTTTTTGAGGAAAACTTATAATTGGCTCTAATAGTTGTTGAATCCTTTGGGTAAGGCAGGGTCTTGAACCTAGTTAGTCTTTTCCTAATCACCAATATTCAAGATATGGACATAGGCCATCCATTCACATTGTGTGAAATATCATGAACTGCAGATATATCTACACAGAAGATCATTTCGAGGATTACGTTGACTACTTGTGTTACTTAGCTTTGTGCAAACTTAGCAAGCCTTTTATTATTGCTAATGCATGGCTCCAATCCGAGATTTAAGGAAGCTACACAAAAGAATCAGCCAAGTTTTCATGAACAAAGTCTAACCTGACTTCAACATCCATGTGTTGCTATCATGGCATGAGAGGGATTTGTTGTAGAACATAGCATTAGTTCAATAGCTTCAAAAGTTATGACACTGTTACCTGTCTTCTTTATGCCATAGATTTCTCCTATTTCTATTCCTTGTGGTGCTTTATTTCTATGCTGAGAACTTATGATGATCTTCAGCTAATTCTTTACCTATGCCTGTTAAAGTTGCCCTTGCTATTCAAACAATTTTTAACTGCATGGCTCAGCTGAGATTTGAGCAAGCTTTACAAAAGTATCAGCCAAGTTTTCATGAACATAGTCTACTCTGACTACAACATCCATGAGTTGCTATCATGGCACATGAGGGATTTGCTGTAGAACATAGCAATAGTCAAATAGCTTAAATGTTACGCCACTGTTATCCATATTCTTTATGCCATATATATCTCTTACTTTCTATTCCTTGTAAAGCGTTCTTTCTATTCTGGGAACATATGATGATCTACAGCTAATTGTTAACCAAATCCCTGCTATTGGGTACCTGGTCATAGTCAACCTTGCAATCAATTTTTTTAAACTGCATTATTGGTCCTCCATTACATGTTTCGGATGAATCCTAATTACTGTTTTGATTTGATTTATTATCTGATTTGTTTCATGCAATTCTGTTACTATCACCTTTAGATAAGT
The DNA here is from genome assembly GCA_030789695.1 of Scilla litardierei. NCBI lineage: Eukaryota > Viridiplantae > Streptophyta > Magnoliopsida > Asparagales > Asparagaceae > Scilla > Scilla litardierei. The sequence goes on along the minus strand of CM061137.1, from coordinate 6,097,547 downwards.
CGTCCAATACTTTCCACAGTGATATCTACTATCCCAGTTATGTACCTGTTTTTACTTTTTAGATGTTCAATGATCCACCTGCTACTTTCACTGAACATTTGCATGCAATGAAAATTTTGTATCATCTGAGAAAGTGAGAATCCTGCATGGTTCCATAGCCGTCTAATTATGCATTCTGTTAAGCCAGTGAGTCAACTTTTCACATAAATTCTACCCGGGAAACAACTAGAACATTTTTCTTTTGCTGTTCTATTTTTACTATTGTGCTATTAACATATCAATTAATGTGGCATGTTGTGTTCAATCTGTTTATATTTCGTCTCTGGGCATCAATTTAGTTTCCGATTGTTTTTATGATGAACCTATTTCAATATAGCTCTATAATTGCTTCTTACTGGTATTTACTTATCTTGCTAATCTTGTAGGATACATATGGCCCCCTTTAGCGATGAATACCTTTTTGTTGAAATTGCAAATAAGGTATACGTTCGAAATAAATTTTTTAGATTGCACATGTATGTCATGTCTCTAGATGCATGATATTTAATCAGATCTGGTTGATACTTTCACTTAGCTCAGGAATGCTATTTTTGTTGCAATAACTCGAGTTCTTTATGCTGTTATTAAACCGATCGTGTTAGTCAGCATAATTCTTCTGATCTTAAGTCATTATTCACCGAGAGACTACATACATCTTATTATGTCAGTGTTAATTTTAAGATTCAGTGTCAGAGACCACTAGGGTAAACGAATGGCAGGTACCCTTTGCATGTGAGAGCAAACACCTTGCCAAGGAGGAATAGAATTAGAGTTTCTAATGATGGTCTCATTTCCTAAATTGCTTAATGATGAGTAGGTGTCTAGCAGTGGCATCTTATATGATGCATCCATGCAATGTATTAAGTTTTTATGCTTCATAAATATGACATGCACTTAAATTAAAGACCGTCCACAAATTGTTAGAATAAACCTTCAACAAAAACTCAGTTCCCTTTCGACATGTTCTTAAGTTGCTTTAGAGATGCCCTTCTCCCCATCTTCTTTATAAGTGCCATTTATGTGTGGGGATTCGTCCTCTTGATGCCATTTGGGTGTTGGATTGAGGCATAATAATTCTATCAAATCATCCAATTTGGTTTAGTTCTTCCGGTGTTCTTTGCTTTTTGTCGATCATCATGATCTATTTACTTGAATGAGCTACCAAAACCCTAATTGCATGCTTAAAAATTTAATAATAACACCAACTGCGGGGATGACTTCCCAATAATACTTACGGTTTTTAACATGGTAGGTTTCCTTACAACCACCATAGAGTAACTGTCACCCCCTGAAACCATAAAAATATTAAATATATAAAATTAGGGTTGGTAACAGTCGACCACAATCCCCCTAAGATAAGATGATTGCAAAGCTTATCCATCAATTATACACTTGTCATCATAATACAAATCATCCTAGCTAAGCTAAATCCACTGTAGTCTGAGTTTAAGTATAGATTAGACTGGAATGTGAATATCAATTCTGCTGGTCTATGATGATCTATGCTAGTCGCTTCTTTGAATTTATTTTTTTTCTTATTCTTTTTTTTCTTGCAGATTAGCCTGCAGCATGCTAATATTTCAGAATTATTTGACCTTTTTTAAATATTTGATGTTTTTGTTGAGCATATATTTGTTTACAATATATTCACATGTGCTTCTATATTGGCTGTATGTGAATGATTTAAGTATGCTCTAACTAGTTTGCTTTAAATGTTTAGGCACTCTTTTGGCAGCAACAAAACTATTATGGCGTTGATCTTACTCCATTACACGGAACTGCTTTCCAGGGTTACTTTTCACAGGTTGAAAATTCTTATTGCTCGCATTATGATTGCTTCTTTTATGATGTTCAAAAGCATTGTATCTTTTTTTAGGTTCATTGAAGTAGTGGATGTCTCTTAGTGGAATTGTAAACCAGTATTTAACTATTTACGTTATCATAATATTGTTTGCCATTTTTTTGCCTTTAAGACTTATTATTATATCACACATTATCTATATGTACTCTTAAACGCAAAGAATTTAGAGCCTGGTCACCTTATCTTTTTCTCTACACTATTTTAGTCATAGCTGAAGTTAGAGAAGTCGGCGCTATGGAGGCATAAATCAGGACTTTGGAGATGTCACATATAATAAATGAATAATAATCATGGATCATTATTTAAATCTCATAAAAAATAATGTTATTTTGATTTTAAGAAATCAAATTTAAAGTATTCATATCCAGTTTATCCGGTTATCACATAATGTTAAGCATTCAAATTGTCTCTAATTTGCTTAGAATGCCTTGTGAAATCTACTCAACCAGATAATGTATCCTATATAAGTATAATTCTCTATTCAAATATTAAAATATCTAATCAAATCTTTTCACATCCAAGATTCTAAATATTTAATCTCTATTATATGTTTTCTTTATAGAATAACTACAAATGTGGTAGACTGCTCTAAAATTCGGGACCTCCCTTAATATACTTCAAGCTTTTACCATTGAGCCAAGCTTCAGTGGCTACAATTTTAATTAGATAAGACATGAATGGATACTCGAGTTTAAACAGATAGATATGAAGTTATCTCAAACAAAACATTTAAATTTTAAAATGTTAATTGAAAATGATGTTACAGTTTAATTCAAAGAACTCATCAATTAAAACCTTAACTAGGAATCTGATAAACTAGTTCCTTCAAATTAGAAATTCAATCTCATAAAACTTTTAATATGTGTGTGTGTACATCATATGTATGTATGTATATGTATGTGTATGTATGTATGTGTATACACATACACATACATTCATATATACACATACATATGTATGTATATATATGAGGTTAATGGGGGTCAGGTGGCCAAGGAGGGGATTTCCTCCTTTGCCACAATCCAAGCTACCCTTCACCCATCAGGGGTGTGGGCCCCACACCCCCACACGGCGGTGTGGGCGGCCTGGATTGTGACCAAGGAGGAAATCCCCTCCTTGGCCACCCGATACTCATTTTTCTCTATGTTTGTGAGGGAAGAGATATTCTTGGAAGCGTATGAATTTAGGACGAGAAATTTCTTTTTGTGGGTTCATTCCTTGATTTGAGTGCTCTCTGTTACGATGGTTTAGTAGGAAATAATGTTTTATTGAATGATGATTATTTCAGCTGTAAGTGTAGAGGTAGAATCTAGGTAGCATGGACACTTTAACCCTAAAGACTTGGTGTGTAGATGGAGAGGCTAAGCAGCACATCGGACAAGCGTGTTGGACACACTTATAAGAAACATTCTTTTATTTTTGGTGTACTTTTTACCAAGATTTGAAAACTCGGGGTTCGGTTTTGGTTTCAACCGGTGGAAATTTTTTACGTTTCGAATAGTTTAGTCTGTTTCATAATTTATTTTGAGTTTCGGGTTTGGATTTGTATGTATATATATTTATATAACAATACATTTATAATACATTTGTTAAAATTTAAATGAATTTTTAGGATGTTTTTAATATAATTTTTAGAATTTCAATAAATTTTTAATATTTTTATAAATTTTAGAATTTTAAAAAATATTTTTATGAATATGGTTTGAGTAGGTTTCGATCTCATATTTATTCATGCACTCATTTGTATGTTTATAATATATTTAAAATTAATCTCATATTTTATTGCAATGAGTGAGATTTCGATCGTTATTGGTTGAAACTGCTTTGATTCGGTCGGTCGAACTAGTCGAAATCACATGGTTTCGGCTGAAGCCGGGTGAAACCTGTTGAGATATTGAGTCACACTCCATGTAGTCTTGATGTTAAGCAAACATGACATCTAATATTTATGAGTGCATGAATAATAACTTAAGACAAATTAAGATGTAGTCAAAGCTAGGAGGGAATTTAATAAGACCAAAGATCAAAGGAAGCTAGACAAAGAGCTTGAAGTGTCGAGATTACATCAATGGACTTCCATATAAAAGTTTATGTTTTGATGTAAATTTTTATTTCTCGTTGTAGCTTGTTAAAGTTTTGCCTGAAGCTCACACATACACTTAGTATTCCTTCAAAAATGGTTTAAAATTGCTTTATATGTTTTGAAAATCATTTACTAATTTTTAGAGCACGTACCTTATGTATCAGTGTTAGGAGTCGACTACCAAAACAATAGGAGTCGACTACCATGTATACAACGGCTTAGTCGACGTACTGGACATTGCCAGTAGTCGATTCCTGTTGTTAGGGTAGTCGACTACTGCGTTCAGGATTCGTCTCCCAGCAGAATAGGAGTCGACTTCCAGCAAAATATGAGTCGACTCCCAGACCCCCAATGGTCACATTTGACATGTTCCTTGATTGACACAAATGTGTCCTTTTCTATCCGTTAATAGATGATTTTGTGGAGATGTTTTATACATGATTCATCTATATATATAGATGAATTGTGTATGAGGTTTAGACAAGATTATTGAGCAATATTTTTCAAATAAAAAGGTTTTCAAGCTAAAAGTTTTTTCAATCATATCTTGGCCAAAAATTTCCTAAAGCTCTTTATATTTCTTGGCCTAGAACTCTTGATCTCCCAAAGCTATATTTCTTATCTTTAGAGATCAAGTTCTTCTTCCAATAGCAGCACATCTTCACACGAGCTTCAAGTAAGGCTATAGGTAAATGTATCTTCAAGATATGTAAGTATACTCTCATTTGTATAGTATGAGAGGAAAATCCTCATTTTAGGTGAGGTGAAGTGAAATCCGTGTTGTAGGTAAGGTGGTTTATGAACCCTCGTTGGAAGCGAGGTGAGTTGTACTATTTGTTTTAAATAGTGGATTAAAGCTCAACAAAGATTTGGGGACTGAATTAGCCCTAGAGGGGTGAACTAGGATAAGATTGTGTGTTTGCGATTGTGATCTCTTTACTTATCTCTTACTTACAATTTACTATCCGATGCATATCTTTAGTATTGCAAGTTTGATAGTTGATTAAGATTCTTTAATGTAACTCTAATTGCAATCTTAGGGAGTATTTCTAGATGATTATTTTTAATTGCATATACACTACCTAGTTTCAACAGCAGTTTCATATCGTCCCAAATAGAAACCGAAAATAGACGGTTGTAACCGCATTCATTGCTTTTTACAATTTGCGTAACTGTTAGTGTGTCGTATTGTCATCATGTGTCAACATGCACGTGTTGGGATCCTGCGGATGGCAAGTAGACCCTAAAGGAGGGAGTGAATAATATATATCAAATATTCAAAGCTCTCTAGAAAATTTTACCTAAGTTTACAATTAGTGTTACTTAATTTAATTTTAATCAACAAGAAGTATAACTTGCAAAAGAGTATGCATCGGAAATATGACATGCAATAGATAATTGAGCAACACAGAAAGTAGAACAAGCACAAAGACAAAGACATACCCTGATTCAGGTATCACGTACCCTAGTCCAGCACACAAGTTCCACTTGGCTAGTTTCACTATTTCAATAAATAGTACAACACATCTTCGAAAGAGGATTTCTACAATACCCACCTCTTCCCAAGAGGATTTACAACTCACCATCTTAACACTTAGGATTTTCACTTGCAATGAAAGTTGATACAATTTACCTATGGCCTTGATTGAAGCCCTTGTGGATGTGTGATGCTATAGGAGAAAACTTGATCTCAAAAGATAGAGTTTGGCTTTGGGAGATCAAGGGGTTGGCTAACAAAAAGATTGAAAACTTTGGAAAACTAGGGGTAAGATGAAAGATGGGTTTTTTTTTGAAAACTTTGAGCTTAAAACAATTTTCTCTTTAAAAATTGATCATTAAAATCTAAACAACGTTCTATATATAAGGGTGAATTTTGGGTCAAGACAGATTGACCAAAATGTTCCTCCAACGGCTAGTCAAAGAGTAGGTCAAATAGAGCCGTTGGGGACTAGGAGTCGACTCTTGTGTATTTACAAGTCAACTCCTGGCTCATGAGTCGACTCCCTGCATAACATGAGCTGACTCCATGCACGAGCCAGAAATTTCCGAGAGTAACCATTGCTCGACAAGTCGACTAGTTTTCTGATAAACAGATATGTATCAGAAAACTCTAGGATACACTATTAAAATCATTTTAAAACATTTTAAAAATATTTTTGGGGTGGTCCTAAGTTTGTAAGCTTCAATCAAGGCTTTAACATGTTAATACAAGGAAGAAGAAAATTACATCAAAAATAAACTTTTAAATTAAAGTCCATGATGTAATCTTGATACTTAAATCCTCTTGTCTTGCTTCATTTGATTTTTGGCCTTGTTGAGCTCACCAATCCTTTGAGTGCTTCTATGATTTGCCTTATATAACTGCACTCATGTGTTAGATGACATGCTTGCTCAGCATCAAAACTATACGTGGTGACTCAATAGCCTAACATTCTATCCCTTTTTGATGATCACAAACATATGCATAATAATATGAGTAATAATAAATATTTACTTACTCTTCTGCAACACAACACATTAGTGCTAAACAAATGTTTTAGAGTACACATGTTGCAAGTCATATTATTATGTATACCATCTAACTTCTCTCCCCCTTTTGTTATCATTAAAAAGGTCATGAAATATAAGTGCTATTCCCATTTTGAAAATCAAGAAATCTTTTTAAAAAACATTTTCTCCCACGTGCAAATATCTCTTCCCCTAAATATACGCAAAATGAGTTTAAAGTGTTTGTGACTCAATATCAAGTGTTATTAGAGATACCAAGTGTTCTAATAGCGGAGAATTGAAAAATATACTTACAAACATATTACGAAAAATTATTGGGCTTCCCTTACAACATTGCTCATTACTTTTTGATCCTCCTCCTGAAAGTATGCATAATCCTTGCAATTTGGGAGTTGGCTTATAATCTCATCACATGAGTACTTGAAAAAAACAAAATATCTTTATATCTGTTCTTTTAAGTCCATGAGATTAGTCATATAAAATGATATCAATGAATATGGAACCAAATCAACTTGGGTTTACTTCCCATCACAAGGAAATCTATAATTTCTATTATAATGAACATTGTTAATGAAACTATATATGTATTCATCCTTCATTTTCATAGTCACTCTCTTGAACATTTAATCAAACTTTGACAAATCAATTTTAGTTTTATGAACTCTATCATGATGAGTAGCCTTAGCATTTTGAGTGGTCTTGTTATATTCTAAGCCAAATTTGCTACTTGAGGGTTTTTGCGAGCTAACCAAATCATTTAGCTTTTCTTTACCCTTATTAAACATATCCACATTTCTACAGAAATCTTTATGTTTAGCCTTAATGGTGGACATTGTCTTTTCTAAGTTACTACATCTATCACTTGGGTCTTTATACTCATTATTAAGCAATCTATTCTGTTCTTCTAACTCGTTATTCTTACTATTCAATTTTAAATTTTCTTCTTTAATCGTTTCTAATTTATGATTAGAAAAAAATAGTATTGCAAGCTTTATGTTTCTTCGTAAGAGTCAAACGCTCTCTTAAGTTCTCATATTGCTCATATAGCTTGTGATACTCGTTCTCCCAATCAACCTCATCATCATCACAACTATCACTATACTAGAGACTGAGTTAGATTTTACCTTGTCGTCTTCCACAGTCATAAAGCACTTGTAAGCTCACTCTCTTCTTTCTTCTTTTTCTTCCTATTCGGATGAGGAATTATCGGATGACGTATTTGAGTTTTTATCCCAGCGGGCAAGGCCATCTTCCTTGGCTTTTTTGACCTTTGCTATGTCCTTTCCATTCTTCTACTGTTGGGCAATCACTCTTTAAATGCACTGGCTTGTTACAACCAAAACAAATAAGAGACTCATTAGATAATCTATGTTTTCTATTACTGAGCTTACCTGCCTTTTCTGAAACCCTTTGAAATGGGAGCTTAATGATCCTCAACTTCATCTTCGGACTCCTTCGCCTCCGAGGTGGCTTTGAAGGCGATGCTCTTATCTTTATTTTTTTTAGTTGGAGCTCGTATGCCGTGAGTAGGGGTGGGCAAAAACATGGTTCCGGTTCCGAACCCGGTTCCGAAAACGAATCCCATTCCGAATATTCGGACAATTCAAAATCGGATTCGGATTCGGGTTGAAAATTGTCAACCGATTTTGATTCGGATCGGATTCAGTTTGAAAAAATTAAACCGATTTTCATTCGGATCAGATCCGATTACTTGGCCGATTGTATCAAATATTGGGACTTCATCGCATGCCATCAATTTCACAATGCTAAGCCCAAAAACCTTATTTACACCACGCCTTCTATGAAATTGTGTCCGATGTGGGACTAAATATGATCCGAAAGGCCAAATCGGCGAGGGAGGGGGAGTTAAGGGTAAAGCAACGTGCGATGAAGGGGAAGGGGAAGGGGCGGTGTGGCCGAGGTGGAAGAGGGCGGCATCGAGCTTGACGTAGGAAGGGACGGTGGACATGTAGTTGTCCGGCCAACAGGGGTCAGAGGGGGATGTGGATGCGGCCATGAAGCGACGGAACCAAGGGCATGAGGTTAGTGTTTTGGATGGAGAGGGGTGGCGATTGGAGGGTAGATTGGGGATTTGGTTGGTTTGTGAGAGGAGAACAGAGAGCTTGAGAGCTTGGTTGGTCTCCACTCTCCAGTGACATTAACTCCATCTCCAACTTGTAATTTCCATAATTAGCATTAGAAATCAAGTAATTAACCTCGTCATTCTCAGTTCCAATTCAGAACTCCCCCTCTTTGTTCTTTTAAATCTGAAACATACAAGTAGAAAAAAGAGGGATGAAATGATTTGTTGAGCGTGGAATCGCCTCAATCGTGACCGGATGCTCGACCCATCCTCTGGATCTAATAGAGGTCCAAATGCAGCTGCCGCACGAAGCCATAGCCCCTGCAGCTCTTGCTACTGCTCCTCATCTCTCGAATCTCCGCCTTGCCTTTGCATTGTGAAGGCTGGGAAGGGGATTTGATCGAGCATCGTCCATTTGGGCTGGATGTCCACGCTGGACTTCATTGCTGACGAGTCACGATGGTGGTGGGCCCCACCAATGTTGGGGTTGTTTTGATTGGAACGGTGGTGGTGGTTTTTCTTGTTGTTGCTGATGTAGTGGATGAACTTCAGATTGGAGAAGGGTTTGAATGTTTAGTCCCACATCACCCAGATCATCACAAAAATCGTTGTTTAAATAAGGTTTTTGGGTACAGCCCAACAAAATCAGTCACGGGCAACCAAATCGGAATTGGTATCGGGTCTAATATAATCTTCCTTATAAACTGGTATCCGATTATTCGGTATCCGATTTGTCGGAATTGGATTCGGAATTTTTTTCCCATCCGAATGACAATCGGATTCGGATTCGGATGTTCCTAAATAAATCGGGTAAACCCGATGCCCACCCCTAGCCGTGAGGTTGCCAATTAGATCTTCCAAAGTGAGCTCTTGGAAAGATCGTTCCCTTCTTCTATGGCTATGTATTTCCTCTCACATTCGGATATGAGAGATTGGAGAAACTTGGTCACATGGTCGCTTTAAGAGTTACTCTTGTCAAGTCTTGCAAGAGTGTTAATGATCTCCATGAAGCGATGATACATCTTCGAAATTGATTCTCCCCGGATTCATCTCAAAAGCTTCGTACCTACGCAGATAAAGAGAGATCTTAGAAGTTTTAACTTTAATGTTACCCCTGTGAGTTACATCGATGATCTTTCAACTCTCATGAGCGTTGGTTGCACGGGTCACCCGGTTGCTCTCCGTGTTGTCGAGGGCACAATTGAATGTGTTCATCTCTTTGACATTCAACGCATAACGCTCCTTCTCGGCTTTGGTCCATTCGCTTCCTTGCTTTGTTGGTTCTACATACATGGTCTCCACCATGGTCCACAAATCGTAGATGGACTTGCAATAGATCTTGATGCTGCTCTTTCAACTCTGATAGTTAGATCCGATAAGCAATGGTGGATGAGAAGTGGATTGACCTTCGAGGATGTGTTGTTTGTTGATGTCATCATTCAACCAAGCTCTGATATCATTTGTTGAGATCCTACGGATGGCACATAGACACTATATGGTGAATAGTGTATATCCAATATTCAAAGCTCTCTAGATAATTTTACCTAAGTTTACCATTAATGTTACCTAAGTTAATTTTAATCAATAGAAATTATAACTTGTAAAATAGTATGCATCGGAAATAAAATATGCAAGAGATAATTGAGCAACACAGAAAGTAGAACCAGCACAAATACAAAGATATACACTGGTTCAGCACCCAAGTCCCATTTGGATAGTTCCACTATTTTAATAAATAGTACAATACATCTTCCAAAGAGGATTTCTACAACACCCACATCATCCCAAAAAGATTTACAACTCATCACCTCAACACTTGTGGATTTTCACTTGTAATGAAAGTTGATACAAGTTACATATATCCTTGCTTGAAGCCCTTGTGGATGTGTGATGCTATAAAAAAAACTTGATCTCAAAAGATAGAGTTTGGCGTTGGGAGATCAAGGGGTTGGCCAATAAAAAGATTGAAAACTGTAAAACTTGGGCCGAGACGAAAGATGTTTTCTTTTGAAAACTTTGAGCTTAAAGCAATTTTCCTCTTCAAAAATTGATCATTAAAATCATACAGTAAAATCTGAACAACCCTCTATATGTATGATGAATTTTGGGTCAAGACAAATTGCCCAAAAGGTTCCTCCAACATCTCTCCAACAACTAGCCAAAGAGTAAGTCAAATAAAGCTGTTGGGGATTGGGAGTCGACTCTAGTTACTACAAGTTGACTCCTGGCTCATGAGTCAACTCCCTGCACAACATACATGAATCGACTCCCTGCACAAGCCAGAAATTCCTGAGCGTAACCATTGTTCGCTAGCCGACTCATGTACCAAGTAAACTAGTTTTCTTGTACAATATGTATCATAAAACTCTAGGATACACTAATAAAATCATTTTAAAACATATTTAAAACATTTTTGGGGTGTTTCTAAGTATGTGAGCTTCAATCACGACTTTAACATATACTAAGACAAGGAAGAAGAAAATTACATCAAAAATAAACTTTCATTGAAGTCCATGATGTAATCTTGATACTTCAAGCCCCTTGTATTACTTCATTTGATTTGATTCTTGGCCTTGAGCTCACCAATCTTTCCCGTGCTTCTATGATTTGCTTTATATACCTGCACGCATGTGTTAGATGACATGTTTGCTCATCATCAAAACTATACGATGTGACTCAATATATTAACAGAACATGATATTAACAGAACATGATGGAGAAGCAAAATATGAGAAATTTTGAACTTTCACTTTTATATTATTGTTACCGGTTGATAGGTCTTCAAAGTATTTAAAGGATAGAATACTCGGCAGTGACGATCTGGATAACATGGAACCTAGAGGAGAGATAGTGTATCCTGGTAAACGACTGAACAAGATTTTTAAGGGTTATATGATATTTATTATTAGTTTCAATGTTTCCAACGTGAGGTGGACTCAAAAAATAGTATCGAGGTTTGGGTCCAATTGATCTGAAGTCAAAAAGATGCAATCCAACACACACACACACACACATGTGTGTGTGGACTAGTCATAACTCATGCCCTTAGGATATGTGACTTTCAAAATCTTTTCCTTTAAAAATTTCAACTCTATTTAAACTCATCCTCTTAAAAATTGCATCCACCTTGTTTAAAATCTTTTACCCAAAAATTTTAACCATCACATTTAAAATATCCCCCCATAAAAATTTGCCAACCCATTCAAAATACTCCCCCCCCACAAAAAAAAATTTCAATAACACCCAATTGTCCCCTAGGATTTTCCCCTTAAAATGATGTGGTTTCCTAGGGTTTTCTTCCAAAAAATATCACCACCTTTCATCCTAACCATTGATTGATGCTTTCATATTATATCTCATCTATCCTTCTATCAAACATTTTGTCCTAGTCAACATCTCCATTCAAAATTTGCCTCATTTTATAGAGGGGGTGTATCAATATGATTATATGACATGAATTTGCAAATGCGTGCGTGCATGCATGGCTTAGGCATCATGTATTTTGAGGCATATATCTGCAATGATCACTGCTTTCAAACTAGACAAGCATCTCTCCTTTCACTGATATTGTTTTTGTTAACTTATGTAAGTTTTGTTGGTAACCTTATCGTTTTCATTGTATGCAAGTTAAAAGTCATCAGAATTTTCTTTTTTATGTTTCTTTTTCCCTCTTTTCATGTATTATATTTTGTACTAAATGGGATGAATTGTTCGCTAAAAATAAAAAGGAATATGGATTGATTCCTTTGACTAATGTGTAGGATTATTTCTACGACTTTGGATGGTTGATTTCTGCATGAATTAGAACATATTATTCAATACTTATGTATTCAATTCCTGCTCAACATTATTCAATTTCCATAAATTTATATTATTTTCATTTTAGTGGCTTAATTTTACAAACTCGCTTAAACTTTCTTTTGATGTCAGAAAACTACCTCAACCGTGAAAAAACAAAAAACTACACCAAACTTTGGCCTAATTTCACAAAACTACCTCATACTTTCGTTGAATTCCAAAAAACTAACTCTTACCATGATATAATCGCAAAATTACCGCGTACTTTCATTTTAGGTTTCAGAAAAGTGCCCAATGTGATGGCCGACTGTTTGACGTACTTTTATAATGTTTTTTTGGGTGTTATTATTTCAAGAGGAAAAGTGGGGGTAATTTCGTCAATTCAATTTTCCTTTAACAGACGTTAGGGGTTTATCGAAACATGATAATTTCAGGATTGTTTTACGATTATATCATAGTAAGAGGTATTTTTGGAATTCAGTAAAAGTAAAAGGTAGTATTGCGAAATTAAGCTGCAAAATTTCTTATAAGTTTCAAAAAACTATGCAGTGTATGCACTGCCAGCTACCCATAGATTCCGTTAACACGAGTCTATCACATATTTTTAAGAACATATTCTTAAATAGAATAGAGAGTTCTCAACAATTTAAAAAGGCATCTATAAGATTATTAAGCTATATATGGCTAACTTCAAAATTTTAAAATAGGCACATGCCCCTATCGGCCCAGACCTAGATCTGTCCGTGATGAGAGAAGGGATATGTTAAAAGGATGAAGGGAGGGAGAGCAAATATTGTTATATGTTTGTATGTGTATTTGAGTGGGAAGATATATTCTAGGACGTGTATGCATTTAGGAGGGGAATTTTCTTTTTGAGGGTTCATTCATTGATCTGAGTGCTCGCTGTTTTGATGGTTTGGTATGTAGTAGTGTGTTATTGAACGATGATCAGTTCGGATTGAAGTGTAGATAGTGAGGCTAGGTAGCGTGGACACTTTATCTATAAAGGCTTGGTGTGTAGATATTGAGGCTAGGCAGCGGGTTAGTCATGTGTCCCGGATACACTTATCAAAGACTATTCTTCTATTATATTTATCCTTTTTGGAATTTGATTAAGTGTCGTGTCATGTGTCATGTTGTCGTCCCATGTTTGTGTTCCTGTCCATGCAACAGTGGAGAGGCAACATGAGAATTTTCTGAACTTCCATTTTTTGTATTTATATAATTGTTGCCAGTTGATAGGACTTCATAGTATTTAAAAGAGTATATTGGACGGTGATGATCAGGATACATGGAACCTAGAGGGAAGATAGGGTACCCTGGGAAACGACCTAACAGGATTCATTTTAGGGTTTTTAGCATATTTGTCCCTTAAATCTTGCGTATTTTGATATCCGTCCCTCAAATCTTCATATTTGCCCTCAAGTCCCTCAAAAGTTAATATTTAACCTTAATAGTCCCTCTCACTAACTGTCTGTTAAAAACTTAACGGAAATGGGAATATTCCGTTAGTTTAGGGTTTAACGACGTAGGGGGCGGGGCGTTTGCGATGGGGTGGAGCCGGGTGGCGGCGCTGCCGCCGGACGAGGAGGGGGAGGGGGCGCCGCCCCCTCCCCAGCTGATCTCGGGGGGAGGGGGGCGACGCCGCCCCCCTCCCCAGCTGCTCTCGGGGGAGGGGGGCGGCGCCCCCTCCCCATCCCCCTCGTCAGACGAGGAGGGGGAGGGGGCGCCGCCCCCCTCCCCCTGCTGCTCTCGGGGGGAGGGGGCGCCGCCCCCTCCCCCTCCCCCTCGTCAGACGAGGAGGGGGCGCCGCCCCCCTCCCCCTGATGCTCTCGGGGGGAGGGGGCGCCGTCCCCTCCCCAGCTGCTCTCGGGGGGGGGAGGGGGCGCCGCCCCCTCCCCCTCCCCCTCCCCCTTGTCTGAGGAGGAGGGGGAGCGGGCGCCGCCCCCCTCCCCAGCTGCTCTCGGGGGGGGGGGGGGGGCGCCCCCTCCCCCTCCTCCTCGTCTGAGGCGGAGGGGGGGGGGCTCCCCCTCCTCCTCGTCTGAGGCGGAGGGCGAGGGGGCGCCGCCCCCTCCCACTGTTTATTGGGTGATGGGTTAATTAAGATTTAATTAAGGGTTTAATGGTTAATTAAACGTAATTAATCGTTAATTAATATAACTTTTTAACAGAAAACCGGATTGAGGGACTATTAAGGTTAACGTTCAAAATTTAAGGGACGAATGAGCAAATATGAAGATTTGAGGGACGGATATCAAAATACGCAAGATTTAAGGGACTAATATGCTAAAAACCCTTCATTTTAATGGTTATAAGATATCTATTATCAGTTTCAAGGTTCCCATGAGAGGTGTTGTAGACTCCAAAGATCAAAGATAATATCGAGGGTTAGGTCCAGTATGATATGAAGTCAGAAGGATGCCACACAATGCCTATATATGTGTCTGTATGTGAATATGATTATATGACACGGGTTTGCAAATGTGTGCACCCATGGGCCTCCACGTTTACATTTAGGCAGTATGTAGTCTAAGGCATATATCTGCAATGATCATTGCTTTTCAACTAGACAAACATGTTTCCTTTCCATAATTAGTGTTTTGTTAACTTATGTGTCAGTTTTCTAATGAACCCTTATCTTGTTCGTTATATACAAGAAAAAAGGCATCTGTATTTTTCTTGTTTATGTTTCTTTTTTCCCTATTCATGTATTTTATTTTGTACTAAATGAGATGGATTGTTCACTAAAAAGAAAAATGAATATGGATTAATTCCTTCTGCTAATGTGTAGGATTATTTCTTTCACTTCGGTTGTTTGATTTTTGCTTGAATTAGCAACATGTTATTCAGTACTTGGGTAATCAATTTTCACCCTACATTAGTTTTTAAAAAAGAAAGAAAAAACAAAAGAAAGGAAAGGGAAAAAAGGTTTAAAAATTGGAACAAACATAAAAAGAAAAAAAAGAAATAGAAAAAGATAGTGAGAAAGAAAGAAAATTAAATTATAAAAAAAGGAAAAATTTAAAGGAAAGAACAAACAAAAAAGAAAGAAGAAAAGTTGGAGAGAAAAGTTCAAAATAATGAGAAAGAAAGAAACTTATACCATAAAATGCCAGAAATGCGAGGAATTAAATAGAACATTTGAAAGAATTATCAAAGAAAATAAAAGAAGAAAAAAATGGAGAAAAAAAGTTTGAAATAGAAAAAAAAACAAAAATTATGACATAAAAAATGATAGTGTGGTAGTTTTTATTTTTTTCAAATATATGGTAGTTTTAAAAAAAAACATGTCCAACGTTCCTGGTATCTATATGAAAGTTATTAAACACAAGCATTTTGATCATTTTCTATTTGCCATTACTGTCTTCTGGTAGTTTTGTGAAACTTTGCAAGTTTGTGGTAGTTTATTGTTTCCTTCAAAGTTCAGGGTGATTTCTTGAAATCTGATGAAAATTTATGGTTTTGTAAAATTAAGCCCTTTTTTGTAGCTAAAGGATTCATCTTCTATCAGTATTATTTCTTTTATGGAAACTGTTGCACAAAACCTAAATATCAATATTACTAAATTTTGTGCATCTTCGTATTGGCAGCGGCAATGCCAACCGTCAATTTAGAGATTTTTTGAAGTTTCTTTTGTCATTTTTATTTGTTGAAAAGGTTGAATTTTATCATTTGATTGGTTTGTATGCTCAATGGGAAGAAGTCGGGAACCTATATATCTTTTAACTTTGTTATTAGGCTATCTATTTGGTCTCAACATTTGGCACTTGAGTGGGATCCAATTTTGTAGTGTTTGAATAGAGTGATTGGTAGTTGTTAACATGGTTAGTTCCCATTTATTTTCTTAATTACGGGTTGCAAAACAGTTCTATAATGTCATCCTTGAATTCTCACATAATCCCCCAAAATCGTATCACTGCAGTGTTCAGTAATATTTTGTTGCTTCCGTTTTTTCTCTTTTTAGCAAACTTATACATGGCTTTTGCTGCAACTTGCGATGCGAACTGTTTAAGGTTTGATCTTATTACTGTATCGCTGTGTTACCTTCAAATAGATTATGACCTGTTCATAACATATTTCATTTGGCCTTGTTATTTGGTTGCACGTGCTAATATTTGTGATTGCTTATATTCTAACTATCAAAAGTCTACCAAGGTTGGAGCTGTAATTGATTGATTTATCTTGCAGCCTGTGGTGGATGCATTTGACCCAAGGCTGTTGGTCTCTCCATCCATATTTCACACGCTAGACTTTACTTGCATGAAGGTATGTCTTATATTTGTGAAACCAAAATCACTCTCAGATGAGTTATCATGTGCATATTATTTTTCAGATCTCCTTTGCATCATCTTTTGATCGTTGTTGCTGTTTCCTCTAGATCAATGTCTTTCTATTGCCTTATGGTACTTCAGAAAATGCTCTATTATAATTCACCTTTATGTTGTTGATTTACTCAGCAATTTAAAATTCTATTACAGCTATGGTGCTGCCTTTTCCCCTCAGAAACAGTTATATATAATTTTCAGTTAATTTATATTAATGTTTTAATACATTATATAATACAAATATACTTTTTCATAAACAGGAAGAAGAGCTATATGAGATCGATATTCCACTGAATTTTATAGCCTCTGTTGCCACTAGGGTGCATGGGCTGGCCTGTTGGTTTGACGTTTTATTTGATGGGAGGTAAGTAAATTTACTTTGGTCTTCATAAGATGGATGTTTATCTCATGTCAGTATTTCTTTGATTAGTAGCTCCAGTTATCGAAATATAAGATATTTATGCATGTGAAATAATCATGTATCTGAGTTATCCAGGTGAAACCATCAATTGCTTTTCCTTCTCTTTCCTTACAAAAACTCCCATCTCAATCCATCATCCCTGATCACTTTGTGCAGAGCATCTATGTATTTGTTTTCAAAGTTTCATTCAGGTCACCATGTCCATTCTAACTTCTTCCCCCAAAACAAGTGGCTTTATCTATCTTGAAAATTTAAATCCATCTAATGCACTGATTTAGGACTTTCCCCTCCCCTCATGCACCAAGTTGAAAGTGTGTTGGCATGGATCACTACCAATTACGACGGGGACATTATACAATTTTGGCGTAGTAGTGATTCATTTATCCACTTTTGGCACACCTTTTGTAGATTTCTTAAAATGTCTTCATCTCTCTGGTGTGTCGGTTCTAATCACGTACTGGTAATAATTGTTTGTTAGGAGAGCATTTGTGATACATCACAAAGCAAAAAATAGATCTATGGTTCTAAATCTAGGCACACCCACTTTTAATTCATCGAAAAAAGAGATGCAGAAGAAAACTAGGGTTGCTATCAAACCAAGCTAGAATTTCTCTTCAAATAATCAATTTCAATTCACTGAATAAAAGAGTCACAGTACGTACTTATTTATTAAAGGCTACAGTATGTGTATTACACGTGCAAAATAAAATCTCCCAGCATGTGTAACACGTGAAACCCAAAATCAACTAAAATCAAAATAGACTAAAATAAAAGCCAAGTCTAAAATTACACTGGAGTTAGATATCTATCAATTTAGAAATTCTTCAAAAATGGTGTGCCAAAAATGATGAATAATTTAGTGATTTGAAAATTCTTCAAAAATGGTGTACATATGCTATGTTGCTATATCAGAAGTGTTAAAACCCCATGCCAATGCCCTGTGGTTTGTGTCTCTAGAAATTTAGAGCTCATTGGTATTTTGACAGTGTAGTGATGCTCATTTAGAACATGTTCTTGCTCCTGGAAGTATGGTAAATAGTCAAGTTAGCATGTATATAGTAGAAATTTTTTACAAAAAAATTTTGTTTCTGTGGCAAATGGTTTTTGCCTTGTCATTATCAGTTTGACATTATTTGTGTGTGGTGATTTTAAATGCCAACTGAATGGCTTATCTTATTCATGCCACAGTTAATAGGGGTGATTTGGGTGAAAGCTATCCCTTACAACTATTATCAATCATGTCCGACCATTTGTAAATGATGTATGCATTTTAAATAATCTTATAAGATACCACATTTTCTCTACCATACCATGTGTATTTTGGACTGTGCGGTATTCCCCTTGCTCTATCCACCACTGTATTCGATATCATTAGTTATTGTGTGTCTGAAGTTGGTACATTAAGTTTGCATTTTTCATGCAAATAACATCCTCCCTTCCTGCCTGCAGTGCCGTTCAAAGATGGCTTACCACTGCTCCGGGTGCTCCCACTACCCATTGGTATCAACTTCGTTGTGTCCTTGCTCAGCCACTGTATGTCATGGCAGGACAAGAGATTACGGGGAACCTCCGCCTAGTAGCTCACAGTGCCCAAAGCTACACAATTTATTTAACGATGTCAGGTTAGTCATGACTTGCAACCATATGATTTCGTTGTGTTTCTGCTCATGGATATTCAATCCTATTGAGCTATCTCTATTATTTTTTAAAGCTAAAATGTGGGGTCCCGGTGCGGAACAAGGAGGAATTCTACAGACGTCGACCGGTAAGCTTGACCTTAAAGAACCATATTACAGGCTTTCTCAACCGCAACCGTATGCATGGACTCAAGAGCAGCAGCAGCAGCAGCAGCCAACTATGCCCTCACAGGTCAGCCTGGTAGATTCATATTTGAATTACTTGTTGAAACTCGTTTTCAAATCATTTGATGTCTCCGTGTTGCTTAATGGTACCTTCTCTCTTTTTTTAAGTACGGAGTTCTAATATCATATGCCTTGACATCTCTCTTTAAAATTGATGGAACCCTAGTTTATGTGCGAGACTAGCTTTCTGGAGGATGTCACATCTGTTATGGTTTATTTGTAGAGCCTTGAGGATGTCGTATATCTTTTTAACCTACTGAACTTTAAGCCTGAAGGACCTTAACATTTTATTCTGTAATCTGTGTTGTCTGCTGATCTTGTTTTTCTGCTGCATTCTTTGGACTTTCCTACTTTTCTTTCAACACTTGTTAACCATTGACAAATATATAATAACATGCCGCTCTTAAAATTAGATGAGCTATTGCTTTTAAATCCTCTACATTACCTTTTTCTTCATTTTTCTTCATTTTAGCTCAATTATGTGCAAGAAGATTTTTACTGTCCCTTGTTTTTTAAAACAAGGGATAAAAGACTAGATTCCATCATATTTAGTTTGCTGTGTTACTAGTTTATCATAAATGCTGATTTTCAGAAAACAACCTGTGTTATTTTGAAATCATCCCATCATAAATGTAGGCCATGCACCTAGATGTAGGAAGTAATCTATGTGCTTGGATAAGCTCATTTTTAACATTTCCAGGTTCATCCTCTTAACCTATTTTTTTCCTCTTTAGCAGGCATTTTCCCCTCAACCTTTGGAAGAAGGGGATGCCACAATATTGCTGCAGATGCCCGAGAGCCCAGATAACTTGCTAAACCGATAGCGCTTATTACTCATGCGCTTCTTTCCATCCCTCAAGATTCCTCCGTTTGCGAGCTGGCCGCTAAAAAGGAGTTGTGATGAGAACTGGAGGTGCTTAAGTATGCAATGTAATACGTAGCTTGTTGCCAAATATATTTGGTAAGTTTCTTCTACTCGAGTGTTTAAGCTCTTATTTTTTTTAGCCGTCGTGCTTATTTGCGTTGGTGTAGGAGAAGTCTGCATGTAGGGGGTGTCATATTTTTTGGAAACTTGTCTATCTTCTGATTCTATAAATTAAGGGTGTAAAACATTTGTTTCTTAAAAAATATATAGGGGGATTGTGCTTTATTTATAATTATATGTATATACTGTTGGCTCTTCATCCATCTTTATTTTCTCAGTCGTTTTCGTCTTTTTATATCGGTTAGAATTATATTGCAGTTTCGTTGATTAGCTCCAGATTGTTGAGACTGTTACTTTAATTGGGATCCCCATTTGAGTTATTGGTGAGTTTCTATTGTGATAAGAGTTTTTGATGGTTTAAATTAGTCTTTTTAGGCTACAAGGTTTTTTAAACATATATATTGGCTTTATTTATAGAAAATAATAGCATCATATGATATATAGAGATCTTTTTTCCCATACACTATGACATGATAGATTTTACTTCGCATAGTAATCCTTTTGTCTACCGTTTTTTGTGATGGAAAATGTGTAAGAAATCTCTCTCATATATCTTGTGATGTACAGTATTCTCTTATTTATGATATGGTTTTAAATTCTTTGGAAGCTAAATTTGCTAAGCAAAGTGTTCTACGGTTCAAGAAATCTAGTTTATTTTGAAGTAAATTGTCTGATGTGGCTTTGTGGTCATCGTCTGCACTCAAGGGGGAACTGACAACAAATATGATCAAATGACTTCGCTAGTTGAGTATGATTTGATTGGACCGGGGTTTTGTTAAGAGTCTGAAAGAATCTTCATATTTTTTGGCTATCTTAAGCCGGTCTTTAAGAGTGTTATTTTTAGATGCAGATTAATTTTTGGTCCACGGTTTGTCAAAAACTATGGGATAAAAATGGGACCCACTTGCAGGTTAATTTCCGTCATCTTAGGTGTCGTTTAGCCAACAAACTTTCCTGAATGTTCATGTAGAGGGAGTTTTGTTGGGTCTTCGTCAATTTGACAAAATGTCCTTGAATTATTAAGGGTTTTGCAAATTGCACCCTTGAAGTTGAACTAGGAGTCATTTTTTTTTATCGGATGTCTCACGTGATTTTAATCATAATAATAATCTTTTATTGATTTTTTAAATATAATCAAAACCTAAATATTTATATTCATCAAGTTGGACTTCTTCACCGTCATGATCGTCCCCATCTTCACACCAAAGAGGTTTTTTTTGGCCCTAACAAACCCTAATTCTTCTTGTTTGTCACATTTTCACCTCTTATGTTTTCTCCTTTAATCGCCGCCACTCCTCTTCCATCTATATACCTTTTCATTTGAGTCGTCTTTAACCCTAATTATAACTAATTTGAACTCTTGACTAGCATGTATTTTTATGAATAACGTATACCTATCCCTAATTAAAATAAATTTAATTATGCGGTTAAGAAAAGGTGAGACTCGTTTCTGATATAAAAAAGTAAACACTCGTTAGTTTTCAATAGGAAGGATATAGAAGAGCATGGTTTGTTGCAACAAAATCTAGGAACCTTGTTATTTTAAGTACTTTATTATTTTTTACTTTATTAAATTGAACCCAAGGGTGTGCAGCTCACCTCTGGCGTTGCCCAAGCTATGAGTACTTATACTCAGGGTCTGCGAATGCTATGACTTGGACGACCCATGATCGGAAATAAATGAAGAGAAGATTTTAAGAAAAAACTGTGTGGATAGAAAACATGCCGAAAAATAAAGGATTATTACGACAGCAAATTTCAGTAATGCCAAGTCTCCAGACGCAAAAATAAAATATATAAATATATAAATAAATAATCGCTGGGAAGATAGAAGATTTGCACGCTCTCATATTGTGCATGCTCAAGAATCCAACAAATATAATCTCTCCCCAAAACAAAAACAAAACCATGGACTCTGCTGCAATTCTCAAAATTACAATTTGCTGCCAATAGCGTGACAAACTGTAATTCCCAGAAAATCCCGATATCTCCCGCTCTTCGCTCAATCTGGAAACTTCTGACGTAACCGACCCGCCTACGGGCCCCACCAATGAGGTCGACCGTCAAGCCAGTACCAGAACGCCACGTGTCAGGACAGAAGCAGGCAAAAAACGAGCTCCGCCACGCAGCGAATGCCGGCGGTAGAAACACGGCACGTGTCGATCGAGGCGACACGCGTGAAAGATTCAGATTCGGCGGTCTTATCTTCGCCTCGAAGTTGTCAAAGCCGAGCCAGACCGGACCCGACAACATGGTCTGCGATCTGGACCGCCCGATCGAGTTCAGATCCAACGGTCGAGAATCGATCGGGGGCTATAAATAGCCAGCGACTGTTCTTTGCCCTTCACGCCTTATTAAAAGCTACGATCAATTGCGATTCTGGGGTTTTTGTTTCTAAAGAATTCGAGTCTCGCCAATCAAGTTTCTTGAAGAAAGGTTTCGTTTTTGAGATCGATCGATGGCCGAATCCAGCGATCAGTCCGATCAGATCGTGAGTTTTCTTCGCTTCTTCGATTCAGAATTGTGAATAAAGGCTTTAAATTAGAGGGGTTTCATTTGATTTTTAATCAGAATAACCTATCAATATCCTTTTAAAAAAGAATGTTTAGGTTAGTATTATTATTATTGGCTGATTCGTTGTTGATTTCTTCTCGGTTTGCAAATACAGAACATAGAGATGGAGAAGAAATCGACGAAGGAGGAGGGGCTCAAGTACTTGGACTTCGTCCACGTGGCGGCGATCCAGGCGCTGGTGTGCCTGTCGAGGCTCTACGATTTCGCCAAGGAGAACTCCGGGCCGCTGAAGCCCGGGGTCCAGACGGTGGAGGGCACCGTCAAGGCGGTGGTGGGACCCGTCTACGAGAAGTTCCACGATGTCCCGCTCGAGATCCTCAAGTTCGTCGATCGCAAGGTTTGTTCTATCCTCTCCGGCGTATCATTGTAGCCGCGGTTCTTTTTTCTGCTAATCGTTCGCCGGACCAGGCGTGCGCAAGTTAGCGGAAAGCGCACGATTGCGCGCGAGTGCGTGCGCTTCACGTGGAAGTTTGTGCCCTAATTTTCGGATCTGCCGAGTGATTCTAAATTAGTGACATAACATTTCGCTTTGATGATGTTTGCATCACGTGACAGGTGGGGGGTGCGGTGGAAGAGGTTGAGCGTCACGTGCCTTCGCTGGTGAAGGATGCATCAACCCAGGCCTACTCGGCTGCCCAGAAGGCCCCCCAGGTGGCCCGGTCCATATCCGACGAGGTCCAGCGGGCCGGCGTCGTGGGAACCGCCGCCGAGCTGGCAAAGGTGGCCTACGCCAAGGCGGAGCCGGCGGCCAAGACACTGTACACCAAGTACGAGCCCATTGCGGAGCATTACGCCGTGTCGGCATGGAAGTCGCTGAACAGGCTTCCCGTCTTCCCCCAGGTGGCGCAGGTCGCGGTGCCCACGGCGGCCTACTGGACGGACAAGTACAACAGGGCGGTCCGCCACTCGGCGGGCAAGGGGTACGCCTTTGCCGGTTACTTGCCGCTGGTGCCGACGGAGAGGATCGCAAAGGTGTTTGGGGAGAAGGAGGAGGAGGAGTCGAAGGCGACTGCAGCAGCAGCTCCTCAGTAGTATTTGGTATTAGCGACTCTGTGTAGGCTTTTTAATGTCAAATGACTGTGGTGGTCGATGCTTTCTGTTAGAGTATGCTTGTTAAATTTCGGACCCGCTCAATTTGCATGACTATTGTGAATATAGCTTTGTCCTTCTTTGGTTTCTGTCACCAAACTAGTTGGCAACCTCTCAAGCTTAAGACCAGAAACAGCTCGATGAGTGTAGATGATACTCTCTAGCAAGGGGGCCATCTGTGCTGTCCAGAATGGGGCCGTGGCCTCCCGAGACGAGTCCAACTGGACCCCGACAGTTGTCGGCGGGCTCGGCAAGGGCAATCCCACAAGCTCTTCCTTTTCAAATCCGCAGCCCAAACACTCGTCCTGTCAAGATCAGCCCACTGCGACCATGGCAGCGCAGTCTCAGGCGGATGTGTTGCCTCATTTCTCTTCTGGCCGTTACCAGTGGACAAGTCCCACATCAGTAACGGTCAGCCTTACCATGGGAACCGTGCGGCCTGTCTCGTCAGACGACGTACAGTCAATTTTACTAGGGATGGCGTCAGAGTTGCAGTTTCAGCAACCACTCCACGTCTCGATAGGACCCTTAAAGGTTTTGGTGCGAAGGGAGACGGGTCCGCTGACGTGACGAAGCCATCCCCTGACCCTATAAATAGGACATGAACCCTCTCTGCATACCCTAACTTTCTATCTGAAACCCCTAGTTTTCCGCATCTCTCAAACCCTAGCGACGGCTATCTCTAGCTAACTCCGCTTGACGCTAACTTTAGCATCAGAGCCGAATAGAAGGGGCACCGCACTTCTGATTCATCTAACGTGATTTCTAGTCTGTCTCTGGTGTCGTGAAGGATCTTCACCTGCAGTCCAAACCAACCTATCCAGGCTCAACGTGTTGTGAGAATACTCACTTCCGTGGCTTTATCTTGGCCACGTGAGATTACGTGCATCAACAGTTGGCGTTAGAGAAAAGGTTTTGTAAAAAATTTTGTTACATAAGCTCTTATTACCCGCAACCTCCATAACATCTTCATCATCGTCCTCTTCGATGCCACCCAAAACAAAAAAGACTGTCGAGGCAGGGCCCATCGGGGCGCCTGAAATCCACGCTAGGAGGGAGGCCGCGCCACTGGTAACCCACCTCTAGAAACCCTTGTCAAAGGCGTGCTCTCGAAGAAGCAACTTCACCTCTTCGGGTTCTGGGAGAGGAAACGGTCATTTCAGACCCATCTCTTCGAACCTAGCAGATGCATAACACACCAGCACGAAATGATTTGGTCAGCATTCCTAGGTGTCATTCCCTCGACCCAAGTATACGCCGGCCAGATCAAACAAGGTTAACAAGAGTATTGTGCATTTTCAATCTCCTCTCCAGATTCGTATCCTCGCCTCTCCACACATGACCTCAGGAAGTAGCTTGGGCCGATTCTATCAAGGCAGAAGACGATGGACCATTGTAGACGATACTCCAGCAGGGGGCATCTAAGTTAGCGGAAGGGGCTTGCCAGGTGTCACATGCATCCTTATATGTCACGTGGAGTCCTAAGACGAGCCCGACCGAACCCTAACAATGGTCAACGTGATTCCTTGACGACACAGCTCGACAAGGACAACCCCACAAGCTTGGCATGTTCAAATCTGCCCGCGGTCCGAGCACTCGCCCGCCTGTCAAGATCTACCCATGCAATCATGACATCACGATCTCAGTCGATGGGCAGCTTCTTTTTTCTCCGAGTCGTTACCAGTAGACCTGCCCCCACAAACTTAACTATCAGCATTATCAGGAGAACCGTGCGGCCTCTCGTTAGATGACATGTGGTCAGCTTTATCAAGGACGACATGCACCCACTTTATCAAGCGGCGTGCAATCGCTTTTGTCGGGGGCAGTTGCGACGGCCACTCCACGTCGTGATGGGACCCTTGACGGTTTTGTTATGGAGCGAGGGGTCCGCTGATGTGGAGAAACCATCCCCCAACCCTATATAGTGCAGAAGCCCTCTCTACCAGATACGTCTAATTTCATACCCTAACTTTCTATCTCAAACCCTTAGTTTTCCCCATCTCTCAAACCCTAGCGGCGGATGTCTCTCGCCGACGTCCCTCCTTCCTCTGCCTGATGCTAACCTTAGCATCGGAGCCGAATCGGAGGGCCACCATCTATGCGGTTCCTTTGACTTAATTTCTAGTCTGTTTTTGGCGGTGTGTGACGGATCTCCATCCCGCAGTCCGGTGAATCCAACCTGTCCGTGCTCAATTTGTTGCGAGAATACTCGCTTCCGTGGCCTGATCCGAGCCCCGTGAGATTATGTGCATCAACAATGAGCATTACAAAACTGTCATTTAAACTACTATAATTATGAACGGGCAGATAGATTGTACAAGCAATATGGCCAAAAAAATGTCATACATCAGTAACAAGCATTTATGGCTAAAATCAAAAGATGGGGTGATACTTAAAGATCACAGCAGAACTCTACATGAATCGATGTTACCAACTAGATTTACAACACAATCCCCAGATATAAACCCTAAAGCTTGAACCCCTATGAAACCTAAATCAATCACAAACTAGATAGATGCTAGGGAGCTATGAAAACGTCTCTTTGCCCTGATGAAAACCTACCAGGCCATATTCTCCTGAAAACAAAGATAGCAATTGTAATTAGACCCAAAAGTGATACCTGATGCGTTGGATGGGGTTTCGACTCAAGAAGTGAAGCCACAAAGAAATGCAACGGTGGAGACTTAAAGAGCTTTTGCACAGAAGATTCCTGAGCCTCGGAAAGGGAGTTGGATTCGGTTAAGATCTTTGAAGAGCAACACAAAAGCAGCAACTCGGATCTCCACCTTGACCCATTGGGCAGCACTCTTTGGCCTCCTCCATCCCTTCTACAAGATGGGTGGTTCTCAACCAGAACCACCGGATTCATCAGCGTCGTATCTCCTGCTGCTTGCCGGATTGACTGCTGGACGGCAAGTGACCTCTGGTCTACGTATGATTCGTATGACAATGCCAACCCACTTGGCCCCTCGGGTGGCTCTGTGGCGGCATGACTGAGAACAATTATAGCACTTGACCAAATCGATGAGCCCAAAGTACTGGTAATTGATCTCAGGAGGGGTAGATCATTGAAATCTTGAGTCTGGGTGTCTAAACGGTCCATATACAGAACAACATCCGGCGGGCATTTCTTCATGTGCTTCTTTACGGAAGAGAGAACCTTTCTGTTTGATGCTTGATCTAATAAGGAAGGCTTGAGGCCTGGAGTATCGAGAACTTGAATATTGATCCCATCCACAAGCCCCTCGATCTTTCTCACTGAAGTAGTTTCGGGTCTGAATGGATTGGTGAGGGACTTCTCCTCCTCGAATATTGAATTTATTGTCGCGCTCTTCCCCATGCCGGACTTGCCAATGATTAGAATATTGCAAGAAAAGTCGAGCTCCTCTTTCTCCTCCCTCTCCAGCTCAAGTGCTTTGTTTCTCGCACCCTCCAAGTGAAGCATCCCATGATTCATATCTTCGATGCTTGCAAGATGGTAGAGGACTGACGCAGCTACATTGTCGCTGGGAGAACAACCCAACCTATTGATAATACGGAGGAATTTAACCCGAATTAACTCGACCTTCTCATGAAACTTCTTCTCCTTTCCAGCAATTGCCTTCTCTGGATTGCTAGCAACCGCAAGGTTAGAAGTGGTAGAGATGTCCGGACTGTTGGCAGGGAGGATACTTGTAGAATCTGAGGCAGTAATTGTGTTGTTGCCACTAGATGAATATGAGGCCGTGTGAGCTCCAAGAAGCTCAAGCAGGGCATCAGAATGCAACAAGTCCCTTCCCTCTTCATCTCTGACAATCTCTTCTGAGATACTATGCTCATAATCCCGTTTCGTTGCAATTTGTTGTTCATCAATATGCCCTCTCTGTTGTTCCCCCTTCTCACCCATATTTTCACCACCTTCAGCTGCATAACTCCCCTCAATGACTTTCTCGGCATCAATGGCTTTAAAATTGTCCTCAAGGAAATCAGCATTTCCTGCAGATTCATGATCTGACTCATTGGGTTTTGCTTCTGAAATTGAATTTTGTTCTATCTTGTTCACAGCCTTCTCGTCAACAATTGGAGAAGTTTGAGCCTCATGTAAAGCATCAAGATTCCCAGCAGAATTCTCACATCTATCAGAATAGACTTGAGAAGTAGAAACCCTACTTACTGTCTTGCTCGCTTCACTATCATTCCCCTCGTCAAGAATGCGTGTGGAGACCTTAGAGTTCCCAAACTCCACAACAACTGAAGCATCTTCATCATCCTGCAAAAGTACCAGTTTGTATACAAATTTAGACGGATGCAAATTTTAAGGTTTTGGCAACATCATCAATTCAAATATATACTTACTAGTTTGTTCTGATCAGAATCAGTAGGAAAAGAATCGAATTTGTTACTCTCGTTCGCTCTAGATTCCAATTCTGTGCGCTTAGAATCCTCCTTGATATCATGCCTATCTCTCTCAACAATCGGAGACTCGACTTCAATTGGCTTAGAAGCCATTTCTCCTCCATCAATGGTGTTGGTTTGTTCCAACCCACTTACCAACATCTCATCATCATCATTATCTTCATCAGTTCCGTCCATAGAATCACTAACATTGTTTCCGGCAGCCTCATCAATCCTAAGATCTTCTAACAATATTCCATCTTTAATAGGATTCTCTGGATTAAGGTCTTCACCTAAAAGACCATCTTCTCCATCATTCTCCTCTGCATTTGGGGCCAGCACAGCATCAACAGCCTGACCCACTCTGTATTCTACTTGTCCCTGAATGACATTCTTGTGTGCTCCACCTTTCTCCGTTTTGATTTTATCAGTCTCCACATCCATTGGCTTAAACCCCTCTGAATCTTCAACAATCGAGCTCGTTTCTTCAAACCCACTACCCAAAATCTCGTCTTCTTCATTTGGTTCGTAATCATGATCTCCATTATCACCACTGATGCCAGCTTCATCAATATGACCTCTCTGTTGTTGCCCCTTCTCACCCAAATTTTCACCACCTTCAGCTGCATACCTGTCTCCAATGTCTTTCTCGGCATCAATGGCTTTAAAATTGTCCCCAAGGAAATCAGCATTTCCTGCAGATTCATGATCTGACTCATTGGGTTTTGCTTCTGAAATTGAATTTTGTTCTATTTTGTTCACTGCCTTCTCGTCATCTACTGGAGAAGTTTGAGCCTCATGTAAAGCATCAAGATTGCCAGCAGAATTCTCACCAATATCAGAAGAGACTAGAGAAGTAGAAACCCTACTTACTGTCTTGCTCGCTTCACTGACACTCCCCTCGTCAAGAATGCTTGTGGAGACCTTAGAGTTCCCAAACTCCACAACAACTGAAGCATCTTCATCATCCTGCAAAAGTACCAGTTTGTATGCAAATTTAGACGGATGCAAATTTTAAGGTTTTGGCATCAGCATCAATTCAAATATATACTTACTAGTTTGTTGTTCTGATCAGAATTGGTGGGAAAAGAATCAAATTTGTTACTCTCATCCGCTCTAGATTCCAATTCTTTGTGCTTAGAATCCTCCTTGACATCATGCATCTCTCTCTCAACAATCGGAGACTTAACTTCAATCAGCTTAGAAGCCATTTCTCCTTCATCAATGGTGCTGGTTTGTTCCAACCCACTTACCAACATCTCATCTTCATCGTTCTCTTCATCAGTTCCGTCCATAGAATCACTAACATTGTTTCTGGCAGCCTCATCAATTCTAATATCTTCGGACAATATTCCATCTTTAATAGGACTCTCTGGATTAAGGTCTTTACCTAAACGACCATCTTCTCCATCATTCTCCTCTGCGTTTGGGGCAAGCACAGCATCAACAGCCTGAACCGCGCTATATTCTACTTGTCCATGAATGAAATACTTGTGTGCTCCACCTTTCTCCATTTTGATTTTATCAGACTCCACTTCCATTGGCTTATACCTCTCTGAATCTTCAACAATCGAGCTCGTTTCTTCAAACCCACGACCCAAAATCTCGTCTTCTTCATTTGGTTCGTAATCATGATCTCCATTATCACCACTGCTGCCAGCTTCAGATTCATTGGCCTCGTTCAAATTAGGGCTTCCCCCCAAAACCCCATCTGCAACAGAACTACCTTCGCTGTCACCGAAAACCCCATCAGCAACCAAACTAGGTCTAGGGCTAACATTAGCGCTGCCATCATGAGAAGAGACCCTGAACCCATCACCATCGACCTCATCGAAAGCCTCTTCTTCAGAACTCTCAGAATATTCCGCCACATTCGGACTATTTCCCAAAACAACATCTTCTCCATCATTCTCCTCTGCATTTGGGACAAGCGCAGCATCAACAGCCTGAACCACGCCGTATTCTACTTGTCCCTGAATGAAATCCTTGTGTGCTCCACCTTTCTCCATTTTGATTTCATCAGACTCCACTTTCATTGGCTTAGAACCTGCTGAATCTTTAACAATCGAGCTCGTTTCTTCAAACCCACTACCCAAAACCTCGTCTTCTTCATCTGGTTCGTAATCATGAACTCCATTATAACCACTGCTGCCAGCTTCAGATTCATGGGCATCGTTCAAATTAGGGCTCACCCCCAAAACCCCATCTGCAACAGAACTCCCTTCGCTGTCACCTAAAACCCCATCAGCAACCAAACTAGGTCTAGGGCTAACATCACCGCTGCCATCATGAGAAGAGACCCTGAACCCATCACCATCGACCTCATCGAAAGCCTCTTCTTCAGAACTCTCAGAATATTCCGCCACATTCGGACTATTTCCCAAAACACTAGCTATATCCAAGCTCTCATCCAAATAAGGATTTTGGTCACCAATTTCCTCAGCCTGAACGGCATTGCCTTCCTCTTCTCGATTTTGGAAAGCTTCGTTAGCTACACCATTTTCTATCTCAACGCCATCAAACTCCACTTCCATTGATTTCAAATCCTCTGATTCTTCAACAGTTGAGCTCGTTTCTTCGAACCCACCGCCCAAAATCCCATCTTTTGCGTTCAGTTCATCACCACGATCTCCATTATCGCCACCGCCGTCCGCTTCAGACTCAAACCCCTCGTTCCCCCCAAAAACCACATCTGCAACCCATGTTGAGCCCTCGAGTTCAGGAGCTTCGCTAAGCTTTGCTTCATCGCCATAATCGAAAGCCAGGCTAGGATCGGGGCTAGTAGCAAACGAGCTTCCCCCCTGAGACGAAACCCTAGCTGTCGTGGAGAACCCATCGCCATCGACCTCATCAAAAACTTCATCTTCGGAACTAGATTTAGGGCTAGGACGGACGTCCTCGTCGAGAACTGGAACCGGAACCCTAACAACAAACACGTCGCCGTCCACGTCATCAAAAACCTCCTCCTCCTCCGTCTCATAGTCGTTCGTCAGCCTCGCCACCGGCATCGACCCCAGCCGGTCCAGGGCCGGGCGCGGGGTCTTGCCCGCAACCGGCACCGGCACCGGCACGGCGTCGTCGGGAGAGGACTCGGGTTCGGATTCGGATCCCGACCCGGACCCGGCATCGCTGTCGAGCTCGATCTCGCTGCCGCTGCCGCTGCTGCTGCAGAACGAGAGAGGCGCGCGGATTTGAAATGAAGAGGAAGAAGACAGTGAGGGGAGTGGGGCCCGCCTCGCAGCGGGCTCAGCATCGCTGGAGTTCATGGATGGAATCGAGCAATTGGCGGTATTGTCAATGTCTTTTTTCGGCGAGAGGAAAAAGGAGGGACATGCGGCCGCAAAAGCGGAGGGAAGTGAAAAGTGTAAAATTGGGGTTTATCTGTTTGGCTTCTGTTTATCTACTTAGTTATATTGAGTGGCTGTGATTTTATTTTTATATTTTTTTTTATGGGAATCGATGTGCGCACGTATTGAATTGCTCTGTGTACGTCATAATATTTACGTTTCTATTGAGAGCACGTTCAGGGTGCTATCGAAAATATCCCTGAAGGCGATTAGTGATAAGCTTGACTGGTTGTGCGCATTGAGCAATTTTGTTAATAACAAAATTGCTTAACGTGCACTCTCAGCGATACGTTTTGCCAGTTGTACGCCTGTAGCAATTTTGTTATTAGCTATCAAAAGTGATCAACGCGCACAACTATAAGCTTGGTCCTTTGTGCGCGTTGAGCAATTTTGTTGTCGGCTAACAAAATTGCTCAACGTGCACTCCCAAAGATATGTTTTGCCGGTTGTGCGCCTGGAGCAATTTTGTTATTGGCTATCAAAATCGCTCAACGTACACAACAACTATAAGTTTGGTCTGCTGTGCGCATTGAACAATTTTGTTATTGGCTGACAAAATTGCTCAACGCGCACTCACAGCGATAGGTTTTGCCGGTTTTGCGCCTGGAGCAATTTTGTTATTGGCTATCAAAATTGCTCAACGTGCACAACACCGATAAGTTTGGCTGATTGTGCACGCTGAGCAATTTTGTTTTGCCAATAACAAAATTGCTCCACGCCTACGCAATTCCGATAAGTGTTGCTCAACGCGCAACACAACAGGCTACATGTATGTATCAGTTTGGACTTTTATGCTTGCAAGTTGATCGACCAAATAATCACGATTCATTCATACTAAATATTTGGTGAACTGGTACAAATGGATACATGCAACATGAAACTTTCAAAATATAGACTTCACATCATGAAGTTAATTATCATCATTTGATGACCTTAAATGCAAATTTCATCATTACCAAACTTCTCAACGCTTTTGTACAAGCATGATGCCATTTCTGAGCAGCTTCAAGAGGGACATGAGCAATTTTGTTATCAACTAGACTTATTGCTCAACGCACACAACGGTCCAAATATACACCCGTTGTGCGCGTAGAGCAATTTTGTTATAGTGATTAATTAGTGTCCAAGCATAAATACAAGCTGATATATATAACAGTATCAGTTCTACAGAATAATAAAATATAGAAATGAAATTGCATACTGATACATGTGTTTCCCATGGCATAAATGCATACAATAGTACAGTAAACAACAAAGGTGTTATACAGCATAGAATAAACCAATGAAATATCAAGCACTACCATATGGCTTGACTGCCCAGATGTTGGTGAAATATTGTTCATCATATAGTTGCTACTGGAAGCTTCTCTTCTGTTAATTTCATTGGCTCTGGAAAAAAAGTAACTTGTATCCTCGCGATATCTCCATAATTTCTTACTTGTTCTTGCAGCCTTAACTTTAACTTTGCTATTTCATGTATCAAACATCTGGCATGTTCTTGGCCACGGGGACACGGTGTCCTTTAATCAACACAATCAAAAAAATTACATTTGTTGCTATTGTTGTAATTTATATAACTATAAAATCTTCTTCCACTATTTTCCCTTGTCATAGCAGTTCTAAGTGGAGTGTCATGCCACAATAGCAAATTGGATCTGTCATTCCCATTGCGTAACTATTTTCAGCTATCATGATCTGCAAATTTGTGTAACAAAAATTACAATATGTGTGAAAAATGAATAACGGATCACAACGTTGCAGAAGGTTGCATAATTAATGTGTCAGTAGAGTAAGAGTGAGTGAAGAACCAACCAAATAATATGTGGAGTTAAGGAAGAATAGTGGTAGTAGATGTAGATACAGCGATGAACCAAACTAAGAAATTGGAAGTGGAAGTAGATAGATGTGTGAGTAGATGAGGGATAGTGTGTAGCGATTTATTGACGAAGAATTTGAATGGATGGTGGAAAATGGCGAAGGTGCCCGTGAATATACATAGTGCACGTGAATGTACAGAGAAATAGAGAGGTGACCAACACAGTGTACCAGCTATCTCAATTTTGGAAAAATTACATTGTATTAATGTTTGTATTCCATCATATTACAACATAAATGCATTCAACTGTATATAATGTTGGATATTTCTTCATTTCAAAGGAAAAACTAGTCCCACATTGGATGGAATATAACTCTTCAATGGGTATATTATAGTCTTCTTGTTAGTGGGCTATTGGACTTGTTAATGGGCTAGGACTTGGGGGTAGCTCGCGTGCGCATGAGCCCAAGCATGGGGCCGAGCCCAAACCGGGTTGAACCGAATGGAAATTGTGGGCGTCGGATCCGGAAAACCTTAGCGTGTGTGCGCTGGCGTCGCGCCTGCGCAGGGGGGGGTGCGCGTGCGGAGTGCCCGAGTTTTGCGTCAAATTTTTTTTAGTCCGCCTGTTTGGCAGAATTTGAAAGGCCCATTACGGTTTTAATTTTCCCCAACAGCCATATTTCTTTTATTGCGATGTTTAATGGCCCAACAACTATTATTTCATTTAATGGCAGAATTAAACCTCTCTCTTAATTGCGGAATTCCAACAGCCATTTGCCTTCACCTATATAAACCCTATTCTGTCAAGAGTTTTAGACACTGCGAAAAAACATTCTTCCACCCTAAAATTCGTTGCTGCTGTTGTGCCTTCGTTCCTACGTTTGTGCCTCTGTTCTGTTCGCCTCTGCCTCCACAAACGCGAACAGATCCTCTGTTGCCGCCGCTTCCTTGTTGCTGCAGACTGCGTCTTCCCCCTCGCTCTTCCTCTTCGTTCGAGATCGAAGAACAGTTGCTGCTTGCTGGAGCCTTGTATTGTGAGTGCACACTTACAAGGCCGTTGTCGTTGAATCCTGGAGGGTAGCCGCTTGACCTGCCTTGCACCGAGTTCATACTCTGAGGGGCGGAAATCTACTCTTAAGGACAGTGCCTAGCACGCCTCGGCAAACCGATAAGTCCCTTCTTTCTCTGAATTTTATAGCATCATCCTATTAAATCTGCAATTTTCTACAACAATCTTAAGAGTAGATTATGGATGCTGCTATTGTGACTGCAAAACATCTGCCTGATCTGTCTAAAATCGAGCTTTTTTCTGGTTCATTCTTTAAGCGTTGGCAAGAAAAAGTTTTTAGTACCCTTGATGTCACTGGCTTTGCCTTCGCTCTCACAGATCCTAAACCAACAGATGAAAAAGACATTCCTGCCTGGGACCGTGCTAATAAAATATGTATACATACCATCCTTCATACCTTGTCCAATGAATTGTTTGATGTCTACTGTCCCACTAAAATTGCTTCTGACATTTGGTCTAATCTCAACAAGAAATATATACTAGAAGATGCTGGTACTCAAAATTTTGCTATAGTTAACTTCCTTCATTTTTCTATGTCCGAAGATAAAACTGTCTCCTCCCAAATTCATGACTTCCATGTTCTCATAGAAGATCTTAAAATGAAAATATCACTCTCCCTGACCCTTTTGTTGCTGGCTCTCTTATTGAAAAACTTCCCGAATCTTGGAAAGATTATAAAAACAGTCTTAAACATAAAAGAAAACAAATGTCCATTGAAGATGTTATCATCCATATTAGGATTGAGGAAAAGAGTAGGGAAAGAGAGAAAACCAACTCTGCTAAAGAAATTGTTTCTAAAGCCAATCTTATTGAAGCTAATTCTTCCTTTCCTCCTTCTCATCCTAAGAAACCTTTCAAGAAATTTAGACCCAACCACAAACCAACTCAGAGATTTCAAAAGGGCCAAAACCATACTACTTTCAAGAAGAAAGGGGACTGTTTTATTTGCAAGAAACCTGGACACCATGCAGCTCAATGTCGCTTCCGGAAAGATACTCCTAAACCAAGTGCAAACTTGGTAGAAGGAGAAATAATTGCTGCGGTGATCTCATAGGTTAACATGGTGGCACATGCTAAGGACTGGGCAATTGACTCCGGGGCAACCCGGCATATCTGCGCTGATAGAGGAGCGTTTACCTCCTATGTTCCTATCAGCTCTGGCGAGGAAAATGTGTACATAGGGGATTCAAGACCCTCACCCGTAATCGGGAAAGGGAATGTTCTTCTCAAATTAACCTCAGGAAAACCCCTTTCGCTTAGTGAAGTGCTCCATGTCCCAGATATCCGTTGGAATCTGGTTTCTGTCTCTCTTCTGGGAAAAGTGGGGGTTAAGGTTACTTTTGAGTCTGATAAAATTGTAATGACCAAGAATGGTCAGTTTGTGGGAAAAGGATATTGTAACCAGGGTCTTTTCATTCTGAATGTTATCATCCATATTAGGATTGAGGAAAAGAACAGGGAAAGAGAGAAAACCAACTCTGCTAAAGAAATTGTTTCTAAAGCCAATCTTATTGAAGCTAATTCTTCCTTTCCTCCTTCTCATCCTAAGAAACCTTTCAAGAAATTTAGACCCAACCACAAACCAACTCAGAGATTTCAAAAGGGACAAAACCATACTACTTTCAAGAAGAAAGGGGACTGTTTTATTTGCAAGAAACCTGGACACCATGCAGCTCAATGTCGCTTCCGGAAAGATACTCCTAAACCAAGTGCAAACTTGGTAGAAGGAGAAATAATTGCTGCGGTGATCTCAGAGGTTAACATGGTGGCACATGCTAAGGAC
Source organism: Scilla litardierei (assembly GCA_030789695.1). Taxonomy (NCBI): domain Eukaryota; kingdom Viridiplantae; phylum Streptophyta; class Magnoliopsida; order Asparagales; family Asparagaceae; genus Scilla; species Scilla litardierei. The sequence goes on along the minus strand of CM061137.1, from coordinate 6,061,530 downwards.
TGGGTAATTGACTCCGGGGCAACCCGGCATATCTGCGCTGATAGAGGAGCTTTTACCTCCTATGTTCCTATCAGCTCTGGCGAGGAAAATGTGTACATGGGGGATTCAAGACCCTCACCCGTAATCGGGAAAGGGAAGGTTCTTCTCAAATTAACCTCAGGAAAAACCCTTTCGCTTAGTGAAGTGCTCCATGTCCCAGATATCCGTTGGAATCTGGTTTCTGTCTCTCTTCTGGGAAAAGTGGGGGTTAAGGTTACTTTTGAGTCTGATAAAATTGTAATGACCAAGAATGGTCAGTTTGTGGGAAAAGGATATTGTAACCAGGGTCTTTTCATTCTGAATGTACTTGATGTCATGAATAATAATGCACCCTCTTCTTCTGCTTACTTGATTGACTCTTTTGATATCTGGCACCATAGACTAGGGCATGTCAATTATTCATATATTAAGAAAATGAAAGAAATTGGATTGTTGAATGCCTCATCTTCCTCTAATGACAAATGTGAAATTTATGTTGAATCAAAAGCCACTAAGAAAACATGTAGGTCTGTACACAGAGAAAGTGAACTACTTGCTTTAATTCATAGTGACCTTGGGGATTTGAAAAACAATATAACTAGAGGTGGTAAGAAATTCTAAATCACTTTTGTGGATGACTTCTCTAGATACACTGAAGTATATTTGCTTAGATCTAAAGATGAAGCTTTTGATATGTTTTTGAAGTATAAGACTAAAGTAGAGAATCAACTTAATAAGAAGATAAAAAGGGTTAGATCAGATAGAGGAGAGGAGTTTACATCTTTTAATGAGTACTGTGAAGAACATGGGATTATTCATGAGACTACACCTCCATATTCACCTGAATCAAATGGCATAGCAGAAAGAAAAAATAGGACCTTAAAAGAGATGATGAATGCTTTGCTAATTAGTTCAGGTGCACCTCTTAGCCTTTGGGGAGAAGCTATTCTCTCTGCCTGTCATATTCAAAATAAAATTCCCTATAAGAAATTAGGTAAGACTCCTTATGAACTTTGGGTAGGTCATTCTCCAAACCTTAGTTACCTCAAAGTGTGGGGGTGCTTAGCTAAAGTTCTTTTACCTGAACCTAAGAAAAGAAAGTTAGGTCCTAAAACTTTTGATTGCATGTTTATTGGATATGCTCAAAATAGTGCTTCATATAGATTCCTAGTTGTTAAAAGTGAGCAAAACATCATGGAGCCTAACACTATTGTTGAAACCAAGAATGCTGATTTCTTTGAGCACATATTTCCAATGAAAATGGATAATGTTAGGCTGACTTCTGCACCTCAATCATCTCACACTTCTGATGTTCATTCACATGATAATGATGATGAGATAGAAGTAAGAAGGAGTAAAAGAGTAAGGAGGGAGACTAATCTAGGTGATGGCTTTTTTACCTTTCTTATTGATGATGATCCTCTTGATGGAAATTGAATTCCACCCCTAAGTAATTTTGATGATGAGCACACCAAATGAATGCTTGGTATACTAACTACACTACACTTTAAGTATACAGGTTTCGTGAAGCTCTACTAAATACTCCAAGAAGCACGTATCTACGCTCCACGACAAAGACGAACATGACTAAACTCAAGAGATGAAGCTCAAGCTCAAACAAAGCAAGTAGCTCAAAGAAGAAGCTCATCTTCAGTTCATCAAGTTGACTAAAACTGCCAAAGACATGTTCAGAGTCTAGTGTGAGTGTGTCGTGTCTTTTAGGATATTTGTCAAAGCCATATCAAGTAGACAACACACACACACACACAAAAGGATTTCGAAATATTGTTTTTACTACAAAAATAATTTTAAAGAGCTTTCTCTAGTCACTTCAATAATTATAGTGAAACTCCACGCACCCTGGAGTTAACTAACCTTTTTTTGACTAGAACAACAGGAAAAACTCCTCTGGGAGTCGACTACCAAAAGTAGGGAGTCGACTACCAGTCAGGGATGAAAATTTCCTAGACTCCTCTGGGAGTCGACTACCTATAGAGGGAGTCGACTACCTGCTGGAAATTTTCAAACGTTTTGAATTTGAATTTTAAATTTCTTTGAGTGATTTACTCCGAAATTTTTGGGACAAAAGTCAAACGAAATTCAAATTTCAAATCCCAGTTTTTCCCTATAAATAGAGCTTAATTCTTTTGTGAAAAATACAAGATTATTGAAAATCAAATTTGCAAAAGCTCTCGTGAATCAAAGCTCTCTCATTTCTTCTCTAGCCAATTTTTAATTTCAGTTTTTGATCTTGCAATATTTTTTAATTCTCTTGAAGATCATATTTTTTATTGGCTAAGTTGTTTTTCAAAATCCTCTACTTTACTTCTCTTTAAATTCTATTTGAAGGATTTTTGAAAAAGCTCTAGATCACAAAGAATTTATCTCATATCTTTGTGTGATCTAGACTATTATTCTATTAAGCCACTACACAATTGTCTATCTTTTGATTGGCTATAGAATCGGGTGTATTTCCAATCTCTATCACTTGTTGTAGAGTATTGGACAAATTTCTCATTGTGCTATTTGTTGGAACACTAGACAAGTCTAGTTGTTTCCATTTGGGAAGTCCTCGGTTTGTGAGGCAAGGGTATAACCCTAGACAAGTCTAGGCGTTGTGTTCGGAAATCCTTGCGTGCTCCACCTTTCTCCATTTTGATTTCATCAGACTCCACTTCCATTGGCTTAGAACCTGCTGAATATTCAACAATCGAGCTCGTTTCTTCAAACCCACTACCCAAAGCCTCGTCTTCTTCATCTGGTTCGTAATCATGAACTCCATTATAACCACTGCTGCCAGCTTCAGATTCATTGACATCGTTCAAATTAGGGCTCACCCCCAAAACCCCATCTGCAACATAACTCCCTTCGCTGTCACCTAAACCCCCATCAGCAACCAAACTAGGTCTAGGGCTAACATCACCGCTGCCATCATGAGAAGAGACCCTGAACCCATCACCATCGACCTCATCAAAAGCCTCTTCTTCAGAACTCTCAGAATATTCTGCCACATTCGGACTGTTGCCCAAAACACTAGCTATATCCAAGCTCTCATCCAAATAAGGATTTTGGTCACCAATTTCCTCAGCCTGAACGGCATTGCCTTCCTCTTCTCGATTTTGGAAAGCTTCGTTAGCTACACCATTTTCAATCTCAACGCCATCAAACTCCACTTCCATTGATTTCAAATCCTCTGATTCTTCAACAATTGAGCTCGTTTCTTCGAACCCACCGCCCAAAATCCCATCTTTTGCGTTCAGTTCATCACCACGATCTCCATTATCGCCACCGCCGTCCGCTTCAGACTCAAACCCCTCGTTTCCCCCAAAAACCACATCTGCAACCCATGTTGAGCCCTCGAGTTCAGGAGCTTCGCTAAGCTTCGCTTCATCGCCATAATCGAAAGCCAGGCTAGGATCGGGGCTAGTGGCAAACGAGCTTCCCCCCTGAGACGAAACCCTAGCTGTCGTGGAGAACCCATCGCCATCGACCTCATCAAAAACTTCATCTTCGGAACTAGATTTAGGGCTAGGACTGCCGTCCTCGTCGAGAACTGGAACCGGAACCCTAACAACAAACACGTCGCCGTCCACGTCCTCAAAAACCTCCTCCTCCTCCGTCTCATAGTCGTTCGTCAGCCTCGCCACCGGCATCGACCCCAGCCGGTCCAGGGCCGGGCGCGGGGTCTTGCCCGCAACCGGCACCGGCACCGGCACGGCGTCGTCGGGAGAGGACTCTGGTTCGGATTCGGATCCCGACCCGGACCCGGCATCGCTGTCGAGCTCGATCTCGCTGCCGCTGCCGCTGCCGCTGCGGAACGAGAGAGGCGCGCGGATTTGAAATGAAGAGGAAGAAGACAGTGAGGGGAGTGGGGCCCGCCTCGCAGCGGGCTCAGCATCGCTGGAGTTCATGGATGGAATCGAGCAATTGGCGGTATTATCAATGACTTTTTTCGGCGAGAGGAAAAAGGAGGGACATGCGGCCGCAAAATCGGAGGGAAGTGAAAAGTGTAAAATTGGGGTTTATCTGTTTGGCTGCTTCTTATCTATTTAGTTATATTGAGTGGCTGTAATTTTTTTTCTTGCGAATTGCTACACCTACATACTGAATTGCTTTGTGTATGTTCTTTTTTTGAAATTACTCCGTACACGACGAATAAAATAATAATAGTGTTATGAATGAGGGAGGCCTTTGGCCTCCCCTCCTTCATTACCCATTCATTAGGCCACATTACTTAGAGTAATGGGGACCCTTGGTCTCCTAGAGGCTTTTGGCCTCCCCACTATGAGATATATAAATAGAGCACCATGGCTCTTAGCGATGGTGACTTATTCTTTTGCTAAGAAATCTTGTCTCTTTCTCTCTTGAGTTCATCATCATCCAACACGTTATCAGCACGTGTTCTCCATTCTTGAGTAAAAATCTTCATCTACATTCATCCCTACGCGCAAGGAATCTAACGTTGCTGCGGCGGTTCGTTGGAGCGTTGCGGCATCCTAAAAGCGTTTGGGAGCTTGGATTATTATTTCTACGGATCATCGTCGCGTTCTTCCCTAGATCATTGATCTAGAGATGATGTATGAGTGCCTAGTGGACAGTGCCTCGACGCACACTATCCTTCGCGATAAATGCTATTTCAATAGCATAAGTAAATATGACGGTCATGTCATTACAATTTCAGGACTGTCCAAAATAATCGAAGGATCTGGTGATGCAATATTATTGCTCCCAAATAACACAAGACTAAAAATCAATAATGCACTATTTTCTCCAAGATCAAATAGAAATCTCATAAGTTTCAAGGACATCCGTTTAAACGGATATCACTTAGAAACTAGAGATGAAAATAAGGTTGAATACCTGTATGTCACTCTTCGTAAAGATGGCCAGAAGACCTTCTGCGAAATATTTAAGGGACTCCCGTCGGGTCTCTACCAAACATACATTCAACCAGTTGAAGCCAATATGACTGAGCACCAGACGTGCCAGCCAATGCCACCATTTCAACTATGGCATAACAGACTTGGTCACCCTGGATCCATTCTGATGCGACGCATCTTATCTGAATCCCGCGGACATGGAATGTATTAGCAGAGTTCCCACTTGCCGGTGGAACAAATCTGTTTGAAGACATCCAGAAACAGTACACATTCCACCCGCAGCAGGTGGAAGATTCCTGGTGTAAGTGGGTTTTAATTAATTAATAACGAAGTCTGTCCTTTATGTACCCCTATGGTCGTGAGATCATTAGACGTACAAAAGGACCCCTTCCGGCCTCTGGAAGAGGGGGAGGAGATACATTCAATCTCCTAGCTACAAAGCGCCACTGGAATGGAGTAAAGCATCTTCTGCGATACCTCCAGGGTTCCGTAGACCTTGGACTTTACTACCAGAGAGGTGCCTCCTCCCAGTTACTTGGTTATGCCGATGCAGGCTATCTTTCAGATCCGCATACGGCAAAATCACAGACTGGTTTTGTCTTTACCTACGGAGGTACTGCTATCTCCTGGAGATCGGTAAAACAAACCACTACTGCTACATCTTCTAACCATGCAGAGCTCATCGCGATCCATGAAGCGAGCAGAGAATGTTTTTGGCTACGCTCCGTCGTCCAACACATTCTCCAATCCACTGGCCTGAAGACCGGTGATCTGGAGCCTACTGCCCTATTCGAAGACAACGCCGCGTGCATTGCTCAGCTTCAGAAGGGCTACATCAAAGGCGACAGGACAAAGCACATTTCTCCCAAGTTTTTCTGGACGCACGAGCAGAAGAACAACAAGCAGATTGAAGTTCGACAGATCCAGTCATGCAAGAACTTAGCTGATCTTTTTACTAAGGCATTGCCTAAATGTACTTTTGTAAAGCTTGTAAAGAACATTGGTATGCGACAGTTGAAAGACCTGCAAGCCTGAAGCTTGTACGGATCAGGGGGAGTAACCTGTGGGTTGCACTCTTTTTCCTTAAGCTGTTGGGTTTTCCCACTGGGGTTTCCACAGCTAAGGTTTTAACGAGGCAAACACACTTACTCTGGATCCAGAAGTATCCACCCCTTGCCTCAGTAGCTGAGACCGAAGTGATGAATGTGTAAGGGGGAGTGTTATGAATGAGGGAGGCCTTTGGCCTCCCCTCCTTCATTACCCATTCATTAGGCCCCATTACTTAGAGTAATGGGGACCCTTGGTCTCTTAGAGGCTTTTGGCCTCCCCACTATGAGATATATAAATAGAGCAAATAGTTATTTTTCTCTATCGAAACTATCTCTAAAGACGGCCAGCGATAAGCTTGGCTGATTGTATGCGTTGAGCGCTCAACACGCACTCCGTACGTTTTGCCAGTTGTCGCCAGGAGTAATTTTGGTTGGTTATCAAAATTGCTTGGCATGTTGTGCGCCACAGCGATAAGTTTTGAGTTTTGCACCTGGAGCTCAAAATTGCCCAACGCCAACACTGATACGTTTGGATTGTGCACGTTGATCTAAGTGTTGCTCAACTCCAACACAACAGGCTACAAGTTTGGACTTTTATGATAATTCTTGCAAGTTGAAGACCAGATAATCACGAGAAGTTGATCTTCATCACGCAAATTTCATCATTACGACGTTTTTGTACAAGGTGATGCCATTTCTGAGCTTCAAGAGGGACGTGATCCACTAGACTTATTGCATACGCCCGTTGTGCGCCAATTTTGGTATAGTGACAAGCATAAATACAAGCTATAAGTATCAGTTCTATAATAGAATATAGAAATTGTGTTTCATATGGCATACAACAATACAGTAAACCTAATGAAATATCAAGCCTACCATGGCTTAACTGATTTTAGTGAAATATTGCATAAAGTTGCTACTTGGTAACTTGTATCTGCACATTTCATGTATCAAACACATATTCTTAGCCACGACATGGTCCAACACACTCGCTGTTGTTGTAATTGAATAACATCTTCTCCCACTCATATCAGTTCTAAGTGTGTCAGGCCACAATAGCTGTCATTCCCATTGCAACCTATTTTCAGCTATCGCTTTGCAAATTTGTGTGTAGCAGAAGGTTGCATTAGAGTAAGAGTAAGTGGAACCAACCAAATAATAAGTAGTAAAAGAAGAACTGGTAGTAGATGCAGATAGCGATGAATCAACCTAGTGGAAGTAGGTAGATGGTGAGTAGATGAGGGACGTGTAGCCATTTACTGAGTATAATTGGAATGGATTGGAAAATGACGAAGGTAGGAATAGAGAGGTGAGACAGTGTACCAAATATCCAATTTTGGAGAAATTGGTATTCCACCATATTACCAACATGTAATGACCCTTGTATGCCTATTGATGTTAGTAGTATTCGTATACGTATTGAGATGTGTATAGCGCTGATAGAGGAGCGTTTACCTCCTATGCACCTGTAATCGGGAAAGGGAATGTTCTTCTCAAATTAACCTCAGGAAAACCCCTTTCGCTTAGTGAAGTGCTCCATGTCCCAGATATCCGTTGGAATCTGGTTTCTGTCTCTCTTCTGGGAAAAGTGGGGGTTAAGGTTACTTTTGAGTCTGATAAAATTGTAATGACCAAGAATGGTCAGTTTGTGGGAAAAGGATATTGTAACCAGGGTCTTTTCATTCTGAATGTTATCATCCATATTAGGATTGAGGAAAAGAACAGGGAAAGAGAGAAAACCAACTCTGCTAAAGAAATTGTTTCTAAAGCCAATCTTATTGAAGCTAATTCTTCCTTTCCTCCTTCTCATCCTAAGAAACCTTTCAAGAAATTTAGACCCAACCACAAACCAACTCAGAGATTTCAAAAGGGACAAAACCATACTACTTTCAAGAAGAAAGGGGACTGTTTTATTTGCAAGAAACCTGGACACCATGCAGCTCAATGTCGCTTCCGGAAAGATACTCCTAAACCAAGTGCAAACTTGGTAGAAGGAGAAATAATTGCTGCGGTGATCTCAGAGGTTAACATGGTGGCACATGCTAAGGACTGGGTAATTGACTCCGGGGCAACCCGGCATATCTGCGCTGATAGAGGAGCTTTTACCTCCTATGTTCCTATCAGCTATGGCGAGGAAAATGTGTACATGGGGGATTCAAGACCCTCACCCGTAATCGGGAAAGGGAAGGTTCTTCTCAAATTAACCTCAGGAAAAACCCTTTCGCTTAGTGAAGTGCTCCATGTCCCAGATATCCGTTGGAATCTGGTTTCTGTCTCTCTTCTGGGAAAAGTGGGGGTTAAGGTTACTTTTGAGTCTGATAAAATTGTAATGACCAAGAATGGTCAGTTTGTGGGAAAAGGATATTGTAACCAGGGTCTTTTCATTCTGAATGTACTTGATGTCATGAATAATAATGCACCCTCTTCTTCTGCTTACTTGATTGACTCTTTTGATATCTGGCACCATAGACTAGGGCATGTCAATTATTCATATATTAAGAAAATGAAAGAAATTGGATTGTTGAATGCCTCATCTTCCTCTAATGACAAATGTGAAATTTATGTTGAATCAAAAGCCACTAAGAAAACATGTAGGTCTGTACACAGAGAAAGTGAACTACTTGCTTTAATTCATAGTGACCTTGGGGATTTGAAAAACAATATAACTAGAGGTGGTAAGAAATTCTAAATCACTTTTGTGGATGACTTCTCTAGATACACTGAAGTATATTTGCTTAGATCTAAAGATGAAGCTTTTGATATGTTTTTGAAGTATAAGACTAAAGTAGAGAATCAACTTAATAAGAAGATAAAAAGGGTTAGATCAGATAGAGGAGAGGAGTTTACATCTTTTAATGAGTACTGTGAAGAACATGGGATTATTCATGAGACTACACCTCCATATTCACCTGAATCAAATGGCATAGCAGAAAGAAAAAATAGGACCTTAAAAGAGATGATGAATGCTTTGCTAATTAGTTCAGGTGCACCTCTTAGCCTTTGGGGAGAAGCTATTCTCTCTGCCTGTCATATTCAAAATAAAATTCCCTATAAGAAATTAGGTAAGACTCCTTATGAACTTTGGGTAGGTCATTCTCCAAACCTTAGTTACCTCAAAGTGTGGGGGTGCTTAGCTAAAGTTCTTTTACCTGAACCTAAGAAAAGAAAGTTAGGTCCTAAAACTTTTGATTGCATGTTTATTGGATATGCTCAAAATAGTGCTTCATATAGATTCCTAGTTGTTAAAAGTGAGCAAAACATCATGGAGCCTAACACTATTGTTGAAACCAAGAATGTTGATTTCTTTGAGCACATATTTCCAATGAAAATGGATAATGTTAGGCTGACTTCTGCACCTCAATCATCTCACACTTCTGATGTTCATTCACATGATAATGATGATGAGATAGAAGTAAGAAGGAGTAAAAGAGTAAGGAGGGAGACTAATCTAGGTGATGGCTTTTTTACCTTTCTTATTGATGATGATCCTCTTGATGGAAATTGAATTCCACCCCTAAGTAATTTTGATGATGAGCACACCAAATGAATGCTTGGTATACTAACTACACTACACTTTAAGTATACAGGTTTCGTGAAGCTCTACTAAATACTCCAAGAAGCACGTATCTACGCTCCACGACAAAGACGAACATGACTAAACTCAAGAGATGAAGCTCAAGCTCAAACAAAGCAAGTAGCTCAAAGAAGAAGCTCATCTTCAGTTCATCAAGTTGACTAAAACTGCCAAAGACATGTTCAGAGTCTAGTGTGAGTGTGTCGTGTCTTTTAGGATATTTGTCAAAGCCATATCAAGTAGACAACACACACACACACAAAAGGATTTCGAAATATTGTTTTTACTACAAAAATAATTTTAAAGAGCTTTCTCTAGTCACTTCAATAATTATAGTGAAACTCCACGCACCCTGGAGTTAACTAACCTTTTTTTGACTAGAACAACAGGAAAAACTCCTCTGGGAGTCGACTACCAAAAGTAGGGAGTCGACTACCAGTCAGGGATGAAAATTTCCTAGACTCCTCTGGGAGTCGACTACCTGCTGGAAATTTTCAAACGTTTTGAATTTGAATTTTAAATTTCTTTGAGTGATTTACTCCGAAATTTTTGGGACAAAAGTCAAACGAAATTCAAATTTCAAATCCCAGTTTTTCCCTATAAATAGAGCTTAATTCTTTTGTGAAAAATACAAGATTATTGAAAATCAAATTTGCAAAAGCTCTCGTGAATCAAAGCTCTCTCATTTCTTCTCTAGCCAATTTTTAATTTCAGTTTTTGATCTTGCAATATTTTTTAATTCTCTTGAAGATCATATTTTTTATTGGCTAAGTTGTTTTTCAAAATCCTCTACTTTACTTCTCTTTAAATTCTATTTGAAGGATTTTTGAAAAAGCTCTAGATCACAAAGAATTTATCTCATATCTTTGTGTGATCTAGACTATTATTCTATTAAGCCACTACACAATTGTCTATCTTTTGATTGGCTATAGAATCGGGTGTATTTCCAATCTCTATCACTTGTTGTAGAGTATTGGACAAATTTCTCATTGTGCTATTTGTTGGAACACTAGACAAGTCTAGTTGTTTCCATTTGGGAAGTCCTCGGTTTGTGAGGCAAGGGTATAACCCTAGACAAGTCTAGGCGTTGTGTTCGGAAATCCTGGTCAAGGCTAGGTCGTTGGAAATCCTAACGAGTGAAGTTAGGTGCTTGTATTTGCCAAGGCAGATAGTGGAAATCTCGTACCGGATTGGTCGGGGACTGGACGTACCCGGGTTGCGGGGAACCAGGATAAAAATCCTTGTCTTTGCGCTTGCATTTTCTGTGTTTGTTTATCTTTGCTTTTATTTTATATTCAGTAAATATCAATCCTATACGCTGAGATTTGCATCTGTTCGCTCTAACTTATACTCTGGGAGTCGACTACTGCTCATAAGGAGTCGACTACCTGCTGTGAATTTTCGCTGTGCATTTTTAATTATATTGTTGATTAAGAACCAAGCGTAGATCGCTCTACTTGGTTTCTTAGGCAACATTAGAAGAAATTGTTTTTGTGTTGATTGATTAAAGAACGAAAAAGTTTTATCTTTATACAACACTATTCAACCCCCCCCCCTTCTAGTGTTGTTTGCCATCCACAGGATCCAACACTTGGTATCAGAGCAAGGTTACAATAGTGATGGCATCAACATCTTTTCACTCCGAAGGATTGAACACCATGCGACCACCTCTATTCAACGGAACCAACTACGCCAGCTGGAAGATCCGAATGAAGACTCATCTAGAGTCATTAGACATAGAAGCATGGACAATCACCAAAGTCCCGTACATCGCACCCACCGACGTTGAGTTTGGAAAATGGTCCATCGATGATAAGAAGAAAGCTAATCTCAATGCAAAAGCAATGAATGCCTTGTTTTGCGCTGTTACAGGAAATGAGTTCAATCGAGTCTCCCAATGTGAGACAGCACATCAAATTTGGCACACTCTTCAGGTAAGTCATGAAGGTACAGAAAAGGTAAAAGAATCTCGTATAAATGTATTACATTCAAAATTCGAAACTTTTAAAATGGAAGAAGGAGAGAGTATCACCGATGTGAATACTCGTTTTACTAACATTACAAATGAGCTTGCAGGACTAGGAAAGAAACTTTCCGAGTATGAACAGGTAATGAAGATACTAAGATCACTCCGTCCCGAATGGAAAGGAAAGACCACGGCCATTCGAGAAGCTCACAATGTGAAGGATCTCACCATCGAAGAACTGATGGGAAATCTCATGGCATATGAGATCGAGCTTGAAGAAGACAAGAAAATCGAAGAAAAACCAAAGAAGAAAAATCTTGCATTCAAAGCTCAAGAAGAAGATTCCGATTATACGGACAAAGAAGATCACATCGCGTTCATCTCAAAGAACTTTAAAGAGTTCATCACAAGTAAGTATGGAAAACGATCTTTTAGACCCACTAACGGTATTATCTGTTTTGGTTGTAATAAACCAGGACATGTCAAGAGAGATTGTCCATTGGAAAGAAACAACCGTGATTCCAGAGATCGTGGGAAGAACAAAGAGAATAATGAAAGACGAACCAATACAAGAAGCAAGTTTAGACGACCAAAGAAAGAAGCCTATGCAGCCTTCGATCAAAGCGACAATTCCTCATCCGACGAATCCTCAGACGAAGATAATGATGAAAGAAGAGAGACAGCACACATGTGTTTTATGGCATCTACATCCTCCAAGGTAAGCTCGCATCATGATTCATCTAGCGACAATGAGTCATCATCAAGCGATGATGAAGACTTGGACTATAGGGGAGCATATAAAGAGCTATGCAAAATGCATGAAAAGCTCATTAAAGAACATAGAAAAACACTTAGAATTGCTAAAAGAGAGACTAAAGAAAAGGAAGAAGTTATTAAAGAAAATAGCCTTCTTAAAGAGAAAAATGATCTTTTACAAAAGGATATTTTGCTAGTAAATGAAAAGGTTGAAAGTCTGAATAATCTTCTCGTAACCGTCAAAAATAAATACGACGCTACGATGAAAATTATTGAGAACTTCAATAAAGGAAAAGGGAGGCTAGATAATATAATAGATAATCAAAAATTGTCTTCTAGCAAAACCGGACTTGGATATGACTCTCATCATACCAAGAAACGGGTTAAGCACACTAGGATGCATCATGCTAACGACAACGTTTTAAGCATCTGGGTACCAAGGAAATTATCTGATCAGCAAAAAGAAAGGTACGCTACTAATTTTGTTCAACAGATTCATTTTAATAGAAATTATAAGTATACTGTTCATGAAGGAACTAAACCGTATTGGGTTTGGTTTCCTAAAGACTAACTCCTCGGACTCAAAATCAAAAGAGTACCATAAAACGCTTATCTTTCAGGTGCTCTAAAAAGGAGAAAGACAATGAAGGAAGTCAAACGGCTGAATCAGAATAAATTTCTTATAATTATTTAAATGAGTTGAAATAAGTTAAAATTATATGCATGATTTTGTTTTATTGCTTAAAATTTCTTTTAAAAGAAGCTCGCTCAAACTCTTTCTGGGATGAGAAAACGACTCTACCCAGGAGGGAGTCGACTACCAGCGCGGAAATTTCTGGGTTGTAATTTTTTTTCTAACTCCTATTGGGTTCTATTTGAGTGGTTGGGTCAAGATCCGTTAAGACAACTTACCCACTAAGTCTAAAACCCATCCTAGCCACCCAAATCTAGATCTAATGGCTCCTATTTCTCCTCATCTCTTCACCTCTTCAAACAAAACCTCAAGAAAACCCTAGAGGTAGCCGACTACCTCCCTTTCTCTTCTCCTCTCTTGGGTTTTCATCTTAAAGCTTGGGCATTTGGAGCAATTTTCATCTTCTTTCAAATTTACCCAAGGTAAAAATTTTTTTTACTCTCATGAACTTTATTGTTTTATTTCTCTTGGTTATCTAGTAGTGTAAAATATTTCTGTTGTTGTTGTTTTACTCTATCTAGATGCCTTTCAAAGGAGCTTTTCCTAAGAAGAGAAAGATTGCTACTCCTAATGTTGATTCTGAAAAAGAAATCATTCTACCATATCTCTTCAAATCAACTACCTATGAACATTTTGTTAAAGTGTCTAAGAAACCTATCTTGCATGAAAGATTTGTCAAACTCAATGATGTTATCAATTACGGTATTGACAGTCTTCTAGATTTCCAGAACTTAGCAAATTTGTTCTCCTCAGAAAATGTGTATATGTGTTATCCTAGGCTTATTCATCTCTTTTATGCAAACATGGATTATGATCTCGTAAAAAGTCGTTTCATTACTAAGGTTCTCGATACCAAACTTGCAATAACTGTAAAATCCCTAGGTGAAGCCTTAGGAATCCCATACTCCGGTATGATCCTTGAGAAAATTGAGATGACTGACGAAAATATCCTAGAGAGAATGTATCTGCCCGGTAAACACTTTCTGACTAAACTTCCTTGTAGCCATCTTCGCTATCCGGCGAGAATCTTAGCCAATATTCTGTCGTATAACATTACTCAAAAATCTGGAAGTCATGCTATCCTTTCTGAAAAACAAGCAAAATGCATCTATGCCATTCTTGGTAACATTCGTGTGAATTGGGCTAAAGTCATCATGGATTCTATCCTACTTTCAGCTTCATCTGACAGACCTTCCTCCACACTTTCTCATGGGCACTATCTGACCATCCTATTCATTAGCTTTAACGTGCCTTTGGATCATGAAACAACCATTCTAGAACCTGCTCGTGTTTTTGATGTTCATGCTCTTGGAAGAATGAATCTTCATCATGACCTTGATGAGAACGTCCCTGAAGAGCAAATCGCTACCGAAGGAGGATCATCATCCTCAAGGCGAGGTAAGAAGGTTGTAATTGCAGATTCTGATGAAGAAAGTGAAGAAGAAGAAAAAGGAAGCGACGAGGAAGAAGAAGAAGTTCCTGCTTACATCCTTGAACTTCAGGAGATGCTCCTGAAAAAGATTGGAAAATTGAAGATCTCACAGGAGAAAGGATTTGAAGATCTCAACCAAAAGGTGGATGATCTCAAGGAAATCGTAGTGCAAAGCAAGAAGATGACTGAGGAGACGCTCGTTATGATCCTTGAAGAAATCAAGGAACTGAAAAAGAACAGCGGTCACCCTTAGTTTCATGCACTTCTACTTCAAAAACAACGGATTTTCGTTTCAAAAACAATGTTCTCTTAAACTATGGTTTGTAATAACTTCTATTGTGGGATGCTAGCTTCTATGAAGCTATATGCTATGCTAAAATTAGTTGTTCTATGAACTAACACCTTCATTGCAGGCATAGGGAATTGAATTCCTCCTATCCTTAATGATCCATAGAAATTACTGTTTTATTGTATTTTTTGTTGATGACAAGGGGGAGAAAAATGTTATAATGCAAAAATAGCTTCGATGCAGGGGGAGAACCGCATCAAAGCAGGGGGAGTAAGTATACTTGCAATATTATTCATATATGTCTTGCTTCCAATTTTGCATTTGGGTGTCATCATCAAAAAGGGGGAGAGTGATGGAAATTGAATTCCACCCCTAAGTAATTTTGATGATGAGCACACCAAATGAATGCTTGGTATACTAACTACACTACACTTTAAGTATACAGGTTTCGTGAAGCTCTACTAAATACTCCAAGAAGCACGTATCTACGCTCCACGACAAAGACGAACATGACTAAACTCAAGAGATGAAGCTCAAGCTCAAACAAAGCAAGTAGCTCAAAGAAGAAGCTCATCTTCAGTTCATCAAGTTGACTAAAACTGCCAAAGACATGTTCAGAGTCTAGTGTGAGTGTGTCGTGTCTTTTAGGATATTTGTCAAAGCCATATCAAGTAGACAACACACACACACACAAAAGGATTTCGAAATATTGTTTTTACTACAAAAATAATTTTAAAGAGCTTTCTCTAGTCACTTCAATAATTATAGTGAAACTCCACGCACCCTGGAGTTAACTAACCTTTTTTTGACTAGAACAACAGGAAAAACTCCTCTGGGAGTCGACTACCAAAAGTAGGGAGTCGACTACCAGTCAGGGATGAAAATTTCCTAGACTCCTCTGGGAGTCGACTACCTATAGAGGGAGTCGACTACCTGCTGGAAATTTTCAAACGTTTTGAATTTGAATTTTAAATTTCTTTGAGTGATTTACTCCGAAATTTTTGGGACAAAAGTCAAACGAAATTCAAATTTCAAATCCCAGTTTTTCCCTATAAATAGAGCTTAATTCTTTTGTGAAAAATACAAGATTATTGAAAATCAAATTTGCAAAAGCTCTCGTGAATCAAAGCTCTCTCATTTCTTCTCTAGCCAATTTTTAATTTCAGTTTTTGATCTTGCAATATTTTTTAATTCTCTTGAAGATCATATTTTTTATTGGCTAAGTTGTTTTTCAAAATCCTCTACTTTACTTCTCTTTAAATTCTATTTGAAGGATTTTTGAAAAAGCTCTAGATCACAAAGAATTTATCTCATATCTTTGTGTGATCTAGACTATTATTCTATTAAGCCACTACACAATTGTCTATCTTTTGATTGGCTATAGAATCGGGTGTATTTCCAATCTCTATCACTTGTTGTAGAGTATTGGACAAATTTCTCATTGTGCTATTTGTTGGAACACTAGACAAGTCTAGTTGTTTCCATTTGGGAAGTCCTCGGTTTGTGAGGCAAGGGTATAACCCTAGACAAGTCTAGGCGTTGTGTTCGGAAATCCTGGTCAAGGCTAGGTCGTTGGAAATCCTAACGAGTGAAGTTAGGTGCTTGTATTTGCCAAGGCAGATAGTGGAAATCTCGTACCGGATTGGTCGGGGACTGGACGTACCCGGGTTGCGGGGAACCAGGATAAAAATCCTTGTCTTTGCGCTTGCATTTTCTGTGTTTGTTTATCTTTGCTTTTATTTTATATTCAGTAAATATCAATCCTATACGCTGAGATTTGCATCTGTTCGCTCTAACTTATACTCTGGGAGTCGACTACTGCTCATAAGGAGTCGACTACCTGCTGTGAATTTTCGCTGTGCATTTTTAATTATATTGTTGATTAAGAACCAAGCGTAGATCGCTCTACTTGGTTTCTTAGGCAACATTAGAAGGAATTGTTTTTGTGTTGATTGATTAAAGAACGAAAAAGTTTTATCTTTATACAACACTATTCAACCCCCCCCTTCTAGTGTTGTTTGCCATCCACAGGATCCAACACCTCTTACATACCATGAAGCCATCACATCTCCTGATGCCACTTTTTGGAAAGAAGCAATAAACAATGAATTAGAATCCATTATGTCAAATCACACTTGGGAACTTGTTACCTTGCCCCAGGAGCTAAAACTATTGGTTGCAAGTGGATATTTAAAAGGAAGCTAAAACCCGATGGTTCTATTGACAAGTTCAAAGCTAGATTAGTTGCTAAAAGGTTTCAACCAAAAGAAAGACATTGATTACTTTGACACTTTTGCCCCTGTCACTAGGATAGCTTCTATCCGTGTCTTGGTTGCTTTAGCTTCTATACATAGTCTTGTTATCCATCAAATGGATGTAAAGACTGCTTTTTTGAATGGAGATTTGGAAGAAGAGATTTATATGGAACAACCTGAAGGTTGTATCACTCCTGGAAATGAACATAAAGTATGCAAACTTGTTAAATCTCTTTATGGTTTAAAACAAGCTCCAAAACAATGGCATGATAAATTTGATTCTGTCTTGCTTTCAAATGGTTATCATATAAATGATGCTGATAAATGTATTTACACAAAGTTTGATAATGGTGTTGGTGTTATTATTTGCTTATTGTTGATGACATGCTTATTCTCGGCACCATCCTAGATGTAGTAAATGCAACAAAGTCATTCTTGTCTTCTAAATTTGATATGAAAGACATGGGTGAAGCTGATGCGATCTTAGGTATTAAGTTAACTAAGACACCTAGTGGGATTATGCTTTCTCAAGAACATTATGTTATTAAAATGCTTGAAAAGTTTGGATATCATGATCAAAAACCTGTAGCTACTCCATATGATGCTAGTTTACATTTAGCTAAAAATTTTGGTG
Organism: Scilla litardierei; assembly: GCA_030789695.1. Classification (NCBI taxonomy): domain Eukaryota; kingdom Viridiplantae; phylum Streptophyta; class Magnoliopsida; order Asparagales; family Asparagaceae; genus Scilla; species Scilla litardierei. The sequence goes on along the minus strand of CM061137.1, from coordinate 6,043,983 downwards.
AATCTGTTTCACAAATTAAATATGTTCAGATCATTGGTAGCTTAATGTATTTGATGAATTGTACTCGCCCTGATATTGCTTATGCTATTAGTAGATTGAGTCGTTACACTCAAAATCCTAATAGTGATCATTGGAATGCTTTGTCAAGAGTTATGAGATACTTGAAAGGAACTCTTGAAAATGGATTAATTTTTAGTGGTGATCCATCAGGTTTAGAAGGTTTTACTGATGCAAACTGGATCTCTGATTCAGATGAGCTTAAATCCACAAGTGGTTATGTTTTTACACTTGGTGGAGGTGCTGTGTCTTGGAAATCATCCAAGCAAACTTGTATTGCTCGGTCTACTATGGAATCCGAGTTTATTGCCTTGGAGAAGGCATGTAGCGAAGCCGAGTGGCTTAAGAACCTTCTTGGTGATCTTCCCATTTGTGAAAAACCGGTACTGTCTGTGTCTATCCATTGTGATAGCCAAGCTGCAATTGCAAAAGCCAAAAATAAAGTTTTTAATGGGAAGAGTAGGCATATACGCCTAAGGCACTATATTGTGAGGCATCTGCTAGATCATGTGATAGTATCCCTTGATTATGTGAGGTCAGAGATGAATTTGGCAGATCCTCTGACAAAACCACTAAATAGGAAGTTAGTGGAAAGTACATCGAGGGGAATGAGACTTAAACCTAAAACATAGGTTAAGAGTGATGGTAACCCAACCTATGTGATTGATGATCTCATGAAGTAGGTTCATATGAGTAACAACAAGTCACTTGTTGATCGTGAGGAGCACTATCATTATGTTCATGTCCCTTCCTATGGTGTAGATAGTGCTATCGACGATGAGAGAGGGTGAGCATATGACTCTTAATGGAAACCATAGCCCTTGTTGGGTGGTGTGCATAATCGTCGAGCACACTTGATGGGTCCACCTATATGGGTGTGGAAGTGGGGCCGCTTCCTATGCGAATTTGGGTACATTCGCTAGAGCACTCATGAAAATCCAGGTATGGCGCATGGCCGAAACGTGCCAACCCGAAAGAGCAAGCAACTATTCATTGATGATTCAATATGTGTTGTAAGTCAATGTTTTACAATAAAGGAGATTGGTTCATAGAAACTATATGTTTCACCAACTTCTTGTAGAACACACTTCCATTCCCTAAGTAATGGTTCATAGACCGAAAGTCACCATTGCCAATGTATTGAATTGTCGTATTCGATCTCGAAACTTTTCCTCGTTCCTCGTCTTGGATTCTTTTTCCCTTACCTCTTGAAAATTTGAAATTGTGGGGGATTATTGGATATTTCTTCATTTCAAAGGAAAAAATAGTCCCACATCGGATGGGATATAACTCTTCAATGGGTATATTATAGTCTTCTTGTTAGTTGGCTATTGGACTTGTTAATGGGCTAGGACTTGGGGGTAGCTCGCGTGCGCATGAGCCCAAGCATGGGGCCGAGCCCAAACCGGGTTGAACCGAATGGAAATTATGGGCGTCGGATCCGGAAAACCTTAGCGTGTGTGAGCTGGCGTCGCGCCTGCGCAGGGGGGTTCACGAGTGCGCGCGCGGATTGCCCGAGTTTTGCGTCAAATTTTTTAGCCCGCCTGTTTGGCAGAATTTGAAAGTCCCATTGCGGTTTTAATTTTCCCCAACAGCCATATTTCTTTTATTACGCTGTTTAATGGCCCAACAGCTATTTTTTCATTTAATTTCACAACATCTATTTTTTCATTTAATGGCAGAATTAAACCTCTCTCTTAATTGCGGAATTCCAATAGCCATTTGCCTTCACCTATATAAACCCTATTCTGTCAAGAGTTTTAGACACTGCGAAAAAACATTCTTCCACCCTAAAATTCGTTGCTGCTGTTGTGCCTTCGTTCCTACATTTGTGCCTCTGTTCTGTTCGCCTCTGCCTCCACAAACGCGAACAGATCCTCTGTTGTCGCAGCTTCCTTGTTGCTGCAGACTGCGTCTTCCCCCTTGCTCTTCCTCTTCGTTCGAGATCGAAGAACAGTTGCTGCTCGCTGGAGCCTTGTATTGTGAGTGCACACTTACAAGGCCGTTGCCGTTAAATCCTGGAGGGTAGCCGCTTGACCTGCCTTGCACCGAGTTCATACTCTGAGGGGCGGAAATCTACTCTTAAGGACAGTGCCTAGCACGCCTCGGCAAACCGATAAGTCCCTTCTTACTCTGAATTTTATAGCATCATCCTATTAAATCTGCAATTTTCTACAACATATAACACAACAAAGTAGAAACAATAACTAAACATTTTGCTCGGGACTATCCTATCAATCATGTAACTTAACATTTTGGAATTCACATCTCGGTGGCCCGTTGTGCACGTTGATCAATTCGATCGAGTGTGATCACCATGTCCTACGGAGGCAATGGAGATAACCATCTTCTCAAGAATGCAAGCAAGCTGTCATTATGAGTAGAATTAGATAAAACATTGCAACTTCACATTTTGTAATCTGCTGAATTCCATCTTCTGAACAGTACTCATCTATTGAACAGCACTCATCTACTAAACAGCTTACACAAGATGCCAGCTTGAGCAGCTCCACGAATGAACCTGAACATACGGGCAAAGTGAGAAAGCTAAACAGAACACTGAAGGAGCAAATAACATATTACAGTCCATATCTATATGATGTATTCAATTTCTATATCACATCACTTGCCGCTAATAGCTTCGCCATCTTTTTGTGTTGAAGAAGAATCAGTGATGAACAAAAAAACATGATGAAGATCAAATTGCGTATAAGTAGTGTACAAGCTGCTGTGGATGATGAGGGCTTGTGGGGAGGGAAGCCATTTATAGACGAATTTGCCCGAACAAGGATGATGAGTCTACAGAAGAGGGACCGTGAGTCTACAGAGGAGTGCTCGTGAATCTACAGACGTGTGCTTGTTGGTGCACTTATGAAGCAATTATGTTGGCAAAAAACTAAATTACTCAACGTGCACAACAGGTCAAATGTTGCCCGTTGTGCACGTTGAGCAATTTTGTTTTCACATGACAGAATTGTTCAATGTGCACACCGGGCATCTATTTGGACCGTTGTGCGCATTGAGCAATTTTGTTTTCCCATCACAGAATTGCTCACCACGCACACCGGGCATCTCATTGGCCCGTTGTTTGTGTTAAGCAATGTTGTTTTCCCATCACAAGATTGCTCACCGCGCACACCGGCCATCTTATTGGCTTGTTGTGCACGTTGAGCAATTTTATTTACCGATCACAAAATTGCACAATGCGCACAACATGCATCTCTTTGGACTGTTGTGCGCATTGAGCAATTTTGTTTTCCCATCGCAGAATTGCTTATGGTGCACACCGGGCATCTCTTTTGCGTGTTGTCCGTTGAGCATTTTGTATTCACATCACAAATTGCTCACCTCACACAACGAGCATCTCTTTGGTCCGTTGTGCGTGTTGAGCAATTTTGTTTTTCCATCACAAAATTGTTCATCACGCACACTGAGTATCTCTTTGACCCGTTGTGCGTGTTAAGCATTTTTGTTCATTGTTAATTAGTGATTACGCTGCTATTCAGTGACTATAGTGAGTAATTATATAAATCATGTATTCAGTGAATTATATTTGAAATCATATCCATCAATGTATCATATGGAAATTGTGGTACTTCAATGCAGCAAATTTAATGAATTTGGATTGTTTCATGGAATCAGATATGCCATGGTATTATGCATCCTACTTACAACATAAAAGTATACAAAAGAAGAGTAAACAAAAAAGAAGAGAAACAGCCAAACAAAACCACATCATTGGGAAGGTGCCCGTGAATGTACAAAAGAATTGGGTTAACAAAATTCAACATGCATCAGATATCTCAATGGAGGAATCTGCTTCAATTTAGCATGACTGCAGCATATTAATTTCTACATATTGGAAGTGTAAAATGTGACATTTCCAATCAATTCTTTAGAATTCATATAAGACAGTGATGTTACAAAATGGGACACCATCAAAGCCAACATTGTGACATATGAGTATCAGTCACATATAGCAAAATGTGACATATGTATACCCTAACAAAACGTGCCACCCTAATGTTGGGTTTTGAGGGACCCGTATGACATATTTCTATGCACGTCCTATGTCAGACGGACGATAGAGGCAAAAAGAAAAGCAGGCAGCAGAAAGCGTTAAACCATTTAACGAACAAGCCCTAAGGATTTCAAGACCCTAACCAGGATCTCTACTATCTTGAGGTGGGTCTGACCACCCAAAGATAGATATAAGCTACTGCATTATAATAAATGAAATGCTTAATTAAACTACATACCTGGTGTAGGGATTTTCAAGGTCCCTTAGAGCTAATTTTATAAATTATTCGTCCTAAGTCGGACGAACAAAATAAAAACAAACATCGGAAAAATAATTTATTAAACTATTTAATAAATATAGCCCTAAGGAAAAATCCCTAAGCCAGGAAATCTACTGACTCGAGTTGGGTCTGACCAACTCGAAAAAGTTCAAACTACTAATCTAAACAAAATGCATATCTGATTGACTCACCCGGAATCTTGCCCTGGAGCAGGCAAGATGTTCCGCACCGTCTTGAGCTCCATCATCTGAGCCGCCTCCCGAACCGCGTTGCGTCGCTCCTCGCCGCGAACTGGATCAGCTCCTGAAGCGCACCTTGCCTCCAAGCCCATCACTAGCCGTAGAAAGTTTCACTTGAGTAAACCCGCGTCGTAGACTTCCGAATCAGATTCGGACCTCCCCGTTGCCTTACTAGGACTCGATAGGAGAACAGGAAAATTTATAGAGGGAGAGAATAAATTTAAGTCTCGATTAAGTTTGCTCAAATATTCAGGAGCTCCTTAATCGGTGACTTGGTGCAAGAAACAAAGAAGGGAGTGCCCACCTATTTATATAGGAGGCCGGCTCCGCTTCTTTTGTCATGAGCAATGTGGCACAAAACTAGGAAGAGGCTTTTAGGATTTGATTTAATTAAGTTAGATTAGCTTTCACAAAGTCTAACTTTAATCAATTAATCCTCACTCAACATTGAGCTTCAGTGATGATACAAGTTATCATTTCAAAGAGCTAGTAATGGTGAACGCGTAGGAACAAACGGCGACGAATTTCGAGTTCGTTTGACCCCTCAAACAATTGCTCAAAGTTGAGCAAAAACCCATATTTCGTAGCCGTCAAGGGTTTCAATTAAACCCTAATGAAACGACTTAAGTTGCGGGCGGCCCGCTAAGCTTAGCGGGCGCGCCCGCCTTAGGCAAACTGGGCGCGCCTGTTAGGGCGCGCCCGCGCGGGCGCGTAGCCCGTTGTTTCCAGCGGGTGGGCCCGCTGGAGCAGCGGTCCGCGCCCGTTTAACCCAAGTGGGTTTATCCCACTTCCTTTTGCCCTTTCTTTCGTTTCTGAGCTCATACGAGCTCCGATTCCTACACGGTTTGATCCTCTTGATTCCTTACGAAATCCCCTCCATTCCCAAATGCTCCAAATTCACAACCAACTTGTGAATTTCTTATTCTCATTACATCTTATGATTTCCTCTATACAATCTATCGTGTTACTACGACGAGAATGTTACTCGGTGTGAGACCCTACAGCCTAACCCTTACTACAGGTCGAGACTCGAAGTCTCAAGACGACAGTGACCACTAGCAGTAGGTGTCGTCCCTGTTTCAGGATCATCGATTACGTGATTGGCTCGTTGGCAAGAATGCCGACGAGATCACTCTGACTGTGACTATGATAATTTCCGCAGTTTTAGTCCCTTCGTCATTACTATATCACTTGACTAGCCTAGGGTATGGTACACTATCAACCCTATTAGCTAGCAATGGCTAGTATACGTCGGTCTCTGGTACATACATGTTGTACACGTTACAACATACCTTGGCCAAAGGTTTACCAAGAGCCGTACTAACATGTGACACTAACTTCCCATTAACGGAAGGGACGAATCCTCTGTTGATCACTACATAGCTCATATGCTTCGAGTGTCACCCAGCCTAAGATCTTTCAGCAGGCCTAGCCTCGAAGCTAGATCTTTAGACCTAAGTGACACTGTTCACTCATAGCCTCATACAATGATCTCAAGTCCTAAGGACCAACTTGCCTATTATCACTTTAGAGTTATTAATGATAGATTAGTGAATGTTGAACCATTTAATAACTATTTGTTTGGGTCGTTCAGTGGACTCATTCTCTAGTGAGCACCTGCGTCCTATCTCCGACTTCGCCAAGTTGTATGGTTATGAGACCAACCAGACTAAGACGCAATGGTCTGTCCGATGTGCCGATATCCCTTATCTCGACACATCTATGACCACGAACGTATTTAAGATTCAAGCTACTATCGGTCAGACATTTCTCATAATTGCAATATGTAACGACTGGTTTCATGTATCCGGATTTATTATATTATATTATATGTTTTAGTGGATTTTCTCCTCATGTGTGGTTTTCGTCCCCGTAGCTTTCATTTTCGATCGTTTCGTCGCGTTTTCCTAGCTTCTTCCGTTGATCGTCGATTTTGGAGTAAGTCATTCGTGACGGGCTTCATATCGGTCATATCTTATTGTCAGATCAAGCCTAGGAGTCTTAGGAATCGATCCCGGAGCTTCGCGCTCCATTTCGGAACTTTTGGTGCACGTTAGCAGGTACAAGAAGGAGAACCGACCGACTAGATGACGATTTAGTCGGTCGGCAAACCTTCATGGACCGACTAGTGGGCTTTATTAAAATGTTCAGGAGTTACTGTTTGTCGTTAGTCGGTCTAAGAACGTTGGTTGACCGACTAGGTTGCAAACTAGTCGGTCAGCAATGCTTCTTTAACCGACTAACTCATTAACTATTTTTGGTACCATCTACTGTTCATTCTTAGTCGGTCTAAGAACGTTCATCGACCGACTAAATGTCAAACTAGTCGGTCAGTATTTGTTCTTTGATCGACTAAATCTAAATCCTATTTTTGTACAGGAGTTACTGTTTGTACTTAGTCGGTCTGCGTTGGTCAACCGACCGACTAGTTTCCGAACTAGTCGGTCAGTGGTTGCTCTTTGACTGACTAATCAGTGTCGAAACCCTAATTTCTGGGCAGCCGCCAGCCCTTCCTATTTAAACCCCTCCCAAACATTTTCTTCTTCTTCCTCATGACCTAAACCCCTAGTTTCTCCCCCATTGAGCCCCCTACTACCTCAAACCCTTATTCCTTCATCCCAAGCCCAAAATCCATCATCCAAACCCTCACTTAACACATTCTACCTCTCATCTTCCTCAAACCTTCATCAAATCCCCCAAAATCCCCCAAAACCCCATTTCTCCATATTTTCCCCATCTATTCCAGATCTGAACCCTAGGTTCCCCGGAGCGTTTCTTCCGTTGCCATGCTTGCTCGGCATCATTCTTCCGCCTCCGATACGGTAATAATCGATCTCTTAATGTTTTCATAACCCGTTGTGTTTTTGTGAAACCCTAATGAAATGAATGTTGTTTTGATGATTGTTTCTCCATAACAGCGACTTCCCCGTAGATTAGCATCCGTGGGACGAACCCTCGTGTTGATCGTCATCCTCGGTGCTAGGCAAGTGAAACTTGCCACCTAGGGTTTTAGGCCATGTCTTAGGCCATTTGCTTGTTGTAGGCGTAAAAGAGACTAGGCGACGAAATGATACTCGCCTAGGCGCAATTTCCGGAACTAGCTTGACATCGAAGCTAGGACCGACATTTATCATGTTGCATAACTATCATGTCATGTTTAATTTTGACCAACGGTACGCGAATAAATTGTCATCCATGCTATCCCTGTTGTATGTCGCATTCGTAGCACACGCTACAATACTTGTGTTTCCTGGCCCGTGTTCCAGAAGCGGGCTACGTGAGTTGGTTGATAGCCAATGCCCGACCTACTAGTTTCCGGCTAGGCACCCACTTTACGTGGGCATAACCCTACGCCATACAAGTTAAATACACTTCCTGGCTCGTGTTCCAGAAGCGAGCATTCCGTGTTCGGGGTAATTTCCTGGCTCGATACACGTGGAGGGGTAGAGATAAACGGTCACTTGAGCTTAGGAGTTGACCCGATCAGCCACTCTAGCCAACAGGCGGAATCTCTGTGCACAACTTGTTTACTTGACTGTTCACTTGACGTGAACCACTTGACTTGTACTTGTCCTTGTTTTACTTGTTATCCGAGACATACTTGCTACTTGCACTTCCCTTTACTTGTCACTTCCATACTATACTTGCCATGCCATGCATCATACTATAACTGCTAGGTTGCTAGTTTACCTTATCTTCAGTTTCCTTGCCCAAGTCTTTTAGACTTGCTGACATGTGCCCCTTTACTCTTTTGGGTGACACATGTTAGATCACGAGCCTGAGTCCGTTGTTGAGGACGATGTGTTGGCGGACGCCGTGCCCGAGTCTGCGTTTGGCGAGGAGTACGTGGACACTGGGGACCAGTCCTAGTGTCTTCGTTGTGCTTTCCTCTTTTTGTTTTAGACTGCTGTTTTGTTGTCGGTGCGTAGCACCTATACTCTGTTTACGCTGTCTCTGTTTGGCCTTGTTCTGGGCCTTAGACTCTTTCTTTTAGCCTGGTGGCCTTTCTGGATGTTGAACTTAATTTTAATGTTGGACGATTTCTGAGATTGGACTTTTGTTTCTGTCTCTCCTTGTGTTATTATTGTTGTTCCGTTTGTGGTTACAGGGACCTGCTTATGTATTATTGACGCTTATCGGGTTTGGGGCTTCACAGCTCCACTCTCGTGCGGACCTTTTCACGTCTCGCCTCCATTTTAAGGAAGCGTGGCGTGACACAATCTACATCGCGAAACATGTGTGACCTAACTTTGAATCCAAGGGAATAATCCAAGTAATAAATAACTCAGACAATACTTTTTACCAGAAAGAATACTTTCATTTATTGAACAAGATGTTTATTAAGATAAATAGCCACGAGGGCATACATTTCTCTACATCTCCCACTTGCACTCAGGCCTATTTATTTTGGTATCTCATACCATATTTACACGCTAGTTTCTCTAAACGATCACGTGCTAGCACCTTCGTGAATGGATCTGCCAAGTTGTCTTCTGAAGAGACTCTAAGGAGTTCTATATATTTCCTCTGCTATATCTCCCGTATCAGGTGATACTTGCGAAGAATATGTCTGGATCTCTTGTGGAATCTAGGTTCTTGAACCAGGCTGATGGCTGCATTGTTGTCGCAATACAACGGTATTGGACTTTCATCGGCAGGAACCATCCCGAGCTGGTTGATGAACTTCCTCATCCAGACTGCTTCCTTTGCTGCATCGTTGGCCGCTATGTATTCGGCTTCCATCGTGGAGTCTGCAATAATGACTTGTTTGGAACTCCTCCAACTGATTGCTCCTCCGTTGAGATTGAAAATATATCCTGAGATCGATTTGCTATCATCCATATCACTCTGAAAGCTGGCATCAGTGAACCCTTCAACTTTTAGGTGTTCACTTCCATAAACCAAGATCAAGTCTTTAGTCCTTCTTAAGTACTTAAGAATTTTCTTGACTGCTTTCCAGTGCTCTTCTCCAGGGTTAGACTGATATCGACTTACTACACCTAGTGCATAAGCGACATCGGGTCTGGTACAAATCATGGAGTACATGATAGATCCCACAGCAGAAGCATATGGGATCTTGGTCATCTGTACCCTATCCAAGTTAGTTTGTGGAGACATCTTCTTGGTGAGGGTTATTCCATGATTGGCTGGTAATGAACCACCTTTACTGTTTTCCATGTTAAAGCGTTTTAACACGGTTTCAATGTACCTGGTTTGGGAGAGTCCTAGCATCTGTTTAGATCTATCTCTATGGATCTTTACTCCCAGTATGTAGGATGCTTCTCCCAAGTCTTTCATGGAGAAATTTGTTGATAGCCATTTTTTAACAGACTTCAACATCTGTATGTCGTTGCCTATTATCAGAATGTCATCTACGTAGAGAACGAGGATGACTAAAGAATTGTTATTACTGGTCCTTTTGTAGATGCATGGATCATCCTCGTTTCTGACAAAACCAAACTCTTTGACTGTTTTGTCGAAGCGGATGTTCCAACTTCTTGAAGCTTGCTTAAGCCCATAGATGGATCTATGCAGCTTACATGCTTTTCCTTCGCTCCCACTGACTTCGAAGCCTTCATGCTGAGTCATGTAAATCTGCTCCTCTAAATCACCGTTTAGGAAAGCAGTCTTCACATCCATTTGCCAGATTTCGTAGTCGTAGTAGGCAGCAATGGCGAGTACTATCCGAATAGACTTGTGCATGGCTACTGTTGAAAAGGTTTCGTCATAATCTATTCCTAGAATTTGACGATATCCTTTTGCAACTAGTCTAGCCTTGTACGTTTCTATTTTTCCATCCGCACCAATCTTCTTCTTGAAGATCCATTTGCAGCCTATGGGAACATTTCCCTTGGGCACGTTTTCTAAGGCCCATACCTTATTCACGTGCATGGAATCTATTTCGGATTTCATTGCATCTAGCCATTTGTTAGAGTCTATACTCTTTATGGCTTCCTGGAAGTTAACAGGGTCATCATCTACTATGATGCTATCCTCAATTCCCCCGTCTACGAGAAAACCGTAGTACCTTTCGGGGACTCGAGGAACCCTATTTGACTTCCTACTGACTGGTTTGGAGATGTCAGGTTCTGACTCTCCCACTGGTTTCGTCACTTGTTCCTGTGTAAGTACTTCCTCCGGGCATTCATCCAGATTAATTACCTCGCCAGTGGATTCCTTCGCAAGGAATTCCCTTTCCAGAAAAGTGGCATGTCTAGAGACAACAATCTTTTGTTGTTCTGGATGGTAAAAGACATAACCTAATGAATGTCTCGGGTACCCTATGAATTTACACAGTATTGATCTGTCTTCCAGTTTGTCTGGATTTTGCCTTTTGACATATGCAGGACAACCCCATACCTTCAAGTGATTAAGGCTGGGTTTCTTCCCGGTCCATATCTGATACGGTGTCAAATGCATAGATCTTGACGGAACTTTATTTAGAATGTATATAGCAGTTTCTAGGGCATAGCCCCAGAGAGAAGTAGTTAACTTAGCTTCACTTAACATAGACCGTACCATGTCTAACAAGGTCCGGTTTCTCCTTTCTGATACACCGTTATGTTGAGGTGTGTAAGGAGGAGTGACCTGAGAGAGAATCCCATTCTCTTTTAAGTAAGTAAGGAATTCATGGCCTAAGTATTCTCCTCCTCGATCTAATCGAAGAATCTTAATACTTTTCCCAGTCTGGTTTTCGACTTCGGCACGGTACTCTTTGAATCGCTCAAAAGTTTCGGACTTATGTTTCATCAAGAACACATGTCCAAACCTTGAGTGATCGTCAGTAAACGTGACGAAATATGAAAATCCACCTTTGGCTAATGTAGACATGGGTCCACATACATCAGAATGTACTAGACCCAAGAGTTCGATAACTCTCTCCCCTTGACTCGCAAAAGGAGTTTTGGCCATCTTACCTTTGAGGCAAGACTCGCAAGTGTCGAATGACTCATAATTCGAGAGGCCCAAGAGCCCTTCTTTATGTAACTTGCTGAGTCTCTTCTCACCGATATGGCCTAGTCTACAATACCAATGATAGGTTTCATTAAAACTAGATTCCTTACGTTTTCTTGCATTAACGTTTAATACAACCTTATTGCTCAAAGTGTATATTCCATTACTGAGTGTCCCAAAACCTAGCAACTTTCCATCAAGGGCAATGTTCATGACATTTCCGCTGATAGTAAAATTATAACCATCTTTAGCCAAAGCTGAGACAGATATAATATTGCATATGAAATTTGGGATATAGTAACATTGCTTCAAAAGCAAGTTAGCTCCACCAGCTAATGTGTGTTTAAGATCTCCTACGGCTACAACATCAACATTTGCTGCGTTTCCGACTTGGAGAATTATCTCATTCTTTTCAAGTTTTCTAATGATTCTCATTCCTTGTAACTGGTTACAGATGTGAGAACCTGCACCGGTGTCTAACACCCATGCATTAGAATTAACTGAAAGAACTACACTTTGCATTTTAGAAGTTAAGGCATAAACTTGCCCTTCCTTCATTTGTTCCCTTTCTGCTATAGATTTCTTAGACCAGTCACTATTAATATTATAACCAGTTAATAAGTTCTTATCTCGGATATAATTTATCTTACTCGTCATGCTGTAAAGATTAGAACTCATAATTAGCATGTGTTCAAAATAATTTTAAAATATAATTAGAATGGTTTTTATCCAATTATACACTCCCATTAATATACAGATCATTTAAGCCAAAACATTATTAAATGGGAGCATGGATCCAACAACCTTGAGTCGCCCGACCTTGAGTGTAGCTCAACAAGTCGTTCGACTCGGCTGTAGGTAGACGAACTCTTTGTCGATCATATCGAATATGACTCCCTATTCGATTTTACCCCTAGTCATTTGTGATCATGAGTGTGCTCATCCGGATCACAATGGCTAGCCTAGTCGGACCCTTGTTTTCGTGTCTAGCCTGACTTGCCCCGTTGCTCGGTGTATGCACGACACGTTGGTTTGGGTCAGGACTTAGACTACATTCTTGATTAGAGTTATGCCGATGCTCGGAGGATGAGACAACGGTTTCAGTCAGGTCAAGATGTTTATCAAGAAATCGGTTTCTATAAGATTGACATGTCACGGCTTGAGTGTAGCTCAACAACCGTAACGTGTTTCTTACAGTTGCCAACTCCTAAAACAAGGAGGGCTACGATTTATCTTGAACAAGATTTATTATCGTATTGACTTAGGTATAGTCGATGGACTTACACAGTCATGAATCGACACCTTGCGGTCTAGCGGACGCGGCCAGGGAATTGACTAAGCCAGAACCACTTGTTACCCAGACTAGCTAGGTTGGTCCAGCAAACTTAGCCAAGCACATTGACCGACATCATGATCCATTGAAGGTGTTTTCATCAATTCTATGTTCATCCAAACAACTAGTGGCTTTTAATTAAAACTAGTTAATCCCTATCAACTAGTGGATCCCTAAAATTCAAAATTTTTTGGGTTTGTTTGACGATTTTTATTAAGTCATTATCAACTATAAGGATTGGAAAAAAATATGCGCTGCTACCCTAATCGTCCAATAGGCATACTTAAACAATTTAAGTCATAGCAGAGTATCAAAAGTTTATCACATAAAATTTGATGAAAGTCTTTAAATGGCTATCCTAATAGTCCATAAGGCAATGTTTTAAACAATTTAAAAATTTGCATGGTGTCAAAATTTATCTTATAAAATTTGAGATTAATATTAATGGCTAACCTAGCAAGTCCTTCTTGTGTCATCAAAATAAAACAAGAATAGCCATTAATCCTAATTATCACATAATTAAAACATGCATTTTTAAGAGTAGTATAAGAACAGAGTAGATCTGGTTTTGATACCACTGTAGGGATTTTCAAGGTCACTTAGAGCTAATTTTATAAATTATTCGTCCTAAGTCGGACGAACAAAATAAAAACAAATCGCGGAAAAATAATTTATTAAACTATTTAATAAATATAGCCCTAAGGAAAAATCCCTAAGCCAGGAAATCTACTGACTCGAGTTAGGTCTGACCAACTCGAGAAAGTTCAAACTACTAATCTAAACAAAATGCATATCTGATTGACTCACCCGGAATCTTGCCCTGGAGCAGGCAAGATGTTCCGCACCGTCTTGAGCTCCATCATCTGAGCCGCCTCCCGAACCGCGTTGCGTCGCTCCTCGCCGCGAACTGGATCAGCTCCTGAAGCGCACCTTGCCTCCAAGCCCATCACTAGCCGTAGAAAGTTTCACTTGAGTAAACCCGCGTCGTAGACTTCCGAATCAGATTCGGACCTCCCAGTTGCCTTGCTAGGACTCGGTAGGAGAATAGGAAAATTTATAGAGGGAGAGAATAAATTTAAGTCTCGATTAAGTTTGCTCAAATATTCAGGAGCTCCTTAATCGGTGACTTGGTGCAAGAAACAAAGAAGGGAGTGCCCACCTATTTATATAGGAGGCCGGCTCCGCTTCTTTTGTCATGAGCAATGTGGGACAAAACTAGGAAGAGTCTTTTAGGTTTTGATTTAATTAAGTTAGATTAGCTTTCACAAAGTCTAACTTTAATCAATTAATCCTCACTCACCATTGAGCTTCAGTGATGATACAAGTTATCATTTCGAAGAGCTAGTAATGGTGAACGCGTAGGAACAAACGGTGACGAATTCCGAGTTCATTTGACCCTTCAAACAATTGCTCAAAGTTGGGCAAAAACCCATATTTCGTAGCCGTCAAAGGATTCAATTAAACCCTAATGAAACGACTTAAGTTGCGGGTGGACCGCTAAGCTTAGCGAGCGCGCCCGCCTTAGGCAAACTGGGCGCGCCCGTTAGGGCGCACCCGCGCGGGCGCGTAGCCCGCTGTTTCCAGCGGGCTGCGCCCGCTGCTCCCAGCGGGCCGCGCCCGCTGCTCCCAGCGGGCCGCGCCCGCTGCTCCCAGCGGGCCGCGCCCGTTTAACCCAAGTGGGTTTATCCCACTTCCTTTTGCCCTTTCTTTCGTTTCTGAGCTCATACGAGCTCCGATTCCTACACGGTTTGATCCTCTGGATTCCTTACGAAATCCCCTCCATTCCCAAATGCTCCAAATTCACAACCAACTTGTGAATTTCTTATTCTCATTACATCTTATGATTTCCTCTATACAATCTATCGTGTTACTACGACGAGAATGTTACTCGGTGTGAGACCCTACAGCCTGACCCTTACTACAGGTTGAGACTCGAAGTCACAAGACGACAGTGACCACTAGCAGTAGGTGTCGTCCCTGTTTCAGGATCATCGATTACGTGATTGGCTCGTTGGCAAGAATGCCGACGAGATCACTCTGACTGTGACTGTGATAATTTCCGCAGTTTTAGTCCCTCCGTCATTACTATGTCACTTGACTAGTGTAACGACCCGCTCTCGGGGGCCCGTTACTTATTTGATATTTGCGCAGGTCCTGCAGTTTACCAGTGAAAACAAAATAGCCACAATCCAGAGATGTACCAATACTCAAACCAGCGTACATTATTACAGTCCAAATTAAAATACAACAGCAAGCAGCACTCTCTCACCAATACATCAAGGAAATACAGAAAGGAAATGCGGAAAGGAAGTACATAACATAGCACACTCACACCAATACAAACAGCTAAAATTCTGCAGTCTCCGGGTCGTACTCTGGCTCTGTAAACTCAGGGGCAATTTCTTCAACCTGGTCGTCGTCTGTCGGTGCCATAAATGGAACCGAAGGTAAGTCACAATAATTCTAAATATAGAAAAGAAGCAGTGCACAAGTATGACAAAAGTAACTATGTACGAGCAAACCAGAGTGAAAAGTAAAGTACTGAGCAACAACTGTACACAACTGAGCAGTAAAAGTAAACTGAACTGGATAGGATAACAACTGTACTATGGTAGAGCAAGTGTGAAGCAGGCTAAGCAAGAGAAACATGCTACCGCTGTAGCTAAAGATACGACAAATAAGGTACTCTGACTGCACAAGTGTAGTAAGTAACGTACATCGAACGTGTAGGGTATCGGTGACTGTATTAGCTAAAGATAGGGTGATAGTGATGAAGATCGATGGTGTTACATAATCATGATTCACATCCTTGCGGTCCAGCGGAACACGGCCAGGGGAGTGACAAAGTCAGGATCACTACCCCAAGTCTAGCAAGGGTGATCCAACAAACTTAGCCAAGCACATTGACCGGATCATGGTCCATTGAAGGAAGCTTATCATTCTTATGGGTGCCACCGATAAAACTTATACGCTAAACTACGTGACTCAAGTCGGAGAGTACAATATGTGACCATCAAGTCCATCTCTTGCCTGGGCGCGACCCAGACGAATGCCGAAACACATGCACGGTACATGTATTTTGCCGAAACACAGGCAGCGGGACGGTATGCCGGAACACAGGCAGCGGGACGGGAAGATTGAACTCCAGTCACTCCCATACTCTGTCAAACTATGAGTTACCCCAAAACCCTAGTGAAGTGTTAAGTGTTCTGTGTACATGTTTTATACGGGATGTTCCACAAGATGTTTCATGCGATGTTCCACCAGATATTCCACAACATGTTCCACAACATGTTTCTCAAGATGTTATCAATTCCTTGCTCACGATGATAATTAACCAGGACCAGTGGTTTTAAAACCAGAAAGTAAAGCAGAGCAGATGCTAAGAAATTTGAGGATAAAGACAAGTCCAACAAACATTGAATACAAAAACTGTTGGTTTAAGGGTAGTAGTTTCGGTAGTACACAATTTACCCAAGTTGATGTTTGTGTTTAACAATCACCAAAGTTGAAAGTTGGCAAAGTAATCTATAGTTGATTACTTTCCTATTAGATTAGGTTTCTAGTTCGGTTCAAGTCAAGTAGCCGTTCGGAGGCTATAGTGGTGTCCTAAGTTCATACGGGTACACTTATCTAATTTTCTAACATTAGAATTAGTCGTGACTTACCCAATTCGAGGTTGTCGTAGCTAGCCGGAATTTGATCTAGGGCTTCCTCTGAAGTAGGTATACAATAGTTTGTACCTACAACACAAAAACATTGATTAAAACACGCAACGTTCCTATCTAAATAATCTTATCGTTCTGATTTTCAAAACCGGCTAAAACGGTGTCAGAAAACGTTCTAAATTTTTCTATAGCATATATATGATGAAAATAATTTTTTTGCAAGAGGAAATATTTTTCAGATGTTTCTGTTAATTTTTATAATTTTTCAAAGCTCATAATCAATTTAAAATCTATTTTTTTAATTACTAACGTATTTATTCAACAATTTATTCTGGATACAATCTACATCGGAATGTTGCAAGTGAGCCGTCAAAATGACCGTCTCGGAGATTTCTTTCACATATATTTTTATCATATATAAGTTTACGTAAAAATAAGAAGTTTTGAATTTTTAAATGAAAATGACGTATTTAAGTTTTTGGCTCAAAAATTAATTCTGGACAAACTAAGCGTCGGATTGAGACGAAACTAGCGCCATTGGGTCCAGAATGTCATTTCTGATTTTCTAGGCATAGTCTTACATTTTTCTGAGCACTATATTTCAAGTTATGGATTTTTCATCATAAAACCCAATTATTAATTAGTTAAAAATACGAAAATACGAATTATTATCGTATTTACGCTTTTGCCATCGTGGATTTACGTTCGAAAAACACAGTTACCTTCGCTTTCGACGACGGCTGAACGGGGGGGGCTTTCGCGGTGGCGGGCTCGAGTAGTCGGAGCGGCGGTGGGCGTTGGAGCGGCGATGGGTCGTCGGAGCGACGGCGGCGTTTGAGGCAGCGGCGTCGACGATAGAGCGGCGGAGGCGGGCTGTGGGGCTCTCCGAGGGCGGACGGCGGCGAGACGGTGAGGGGGGTGGCGACTTCGTCGGAGATGGAGGGAGGCGACGGCGACTGAGGGTGCTCGGAGCTTCGTGGGGCGGCGACGGCTTCGTGGAGGTGGACGGGGAACGGCGACGGCTTCGTGGGAGGGTGGAGCTGCGGCGAGTGGTGCTCCGAGGGCGGCGGAGGCACTGGGGCGGGATCGGGAGGCGATGAACGGCGGTCGACCGCCGGGGGCGTGGGTTGAGGCGGTGAAGGCGTGGGTCGGGGGAGAGAGGATGAAAGAGAGAGAGAGAGAGAGAGAGAGAGAGAGAAGAGCGGTAGTGAGATAGAGAGAGAGCTGTGAAATTTTTTTAAAACAAATGTTAACTTAGGAATTAAAGGGTTAAGCGGGCTTAGGGGGGTATTTATAGGGTTAATACCCTGCTATTTGTAGTTAATGTGGTAGTTAGGAGCTCTTGACTAATTCCAACAATTTTAATACGTTAGGTTAGTGTTTTTGACTAACTTTGGAAAAATTTGTAAAGTGTTTAAACGTGTTAAGCATGGGTGGTTAAAGTAAATGGTAATTAGGTCATAGTAACTAGTTAGGGTAAATGGTGACGGTAAAATTTGTAACGAAAATTACGATTTTGCCCCTACTAGTAAACGTGTCCGAAAAATTACGAAAACATACCCACGGGATCGTATCGTCGCGAGGATCGCGAATACGAGATCCAATTTAGGGTTTGAGCTACGGAAATACGTGTTTTAGGCCAAAATGTTTAGGAAGCGGGTTTGCGGGTTCTCTATCGATTTGACTTCAGAAAATTACGAAATTAATGTGGGGAGCCCTAAATGATCATAGTATGCTACTGTAGAAGTTTGAAAACGTTTTGAAGTCGTTTGTATAGAAAATAAATTTGTCGAATCAAAACGGTAATTTTGGGAGATGAATTTTAACAGAAATGTTTTGGGCATGTGAGGATATCTGAAATTGCTGAAATACTTTATAATAAGTCTAGTATTTCATAATATTTTTATAAGAATTTTTGAAATCAGTTTAAAACTCCTGATCAACCTTTATAAAATAGTTATAATAATTTTGAAAATAGGTTAAATATGTAAATATTTGTCTTAACGAAAACAGACCGTTACATTCTACCCTCCTTAAAATAATTCCGTCCTCGGAATTTTCGAACTTTCTAAAAACAAATAACTTTTGTTATGAAGAAGCTCAAGCAATTAAATGATAATAGTGATCTAATAAATCAGGTTGTAAATAACATGAAATATAATGTGATATCATAGCATCAAGAAAACAAGAGATGATGTTTATGAATACTTACTGTTGATATCACCATAGCTTCCGTAACTAGTCTCGTAACTGGTAGGATCATCCGACTCGGTAAATAGGTATGGGTAGCGTTCTCGCATCTCGTCTTCTCACTCCCAAGTAGATTCTCCAGGTGAGTCGTGGCGCCACATTATCCTGACAAGGTTGATCACTCTATTCTTGAGGGTCTTCTGCCGTCGATCCAGGATTTTGACCGGTTGTTGTTCGTAAGATAGATCCGGACGAACAACAATTTCGGAGTAATCCACAACATGATTAGGATCACTTACGTAGCGTCGAAGCTGTGAGACATGAAAGACTTCATGTACTCCTTCCAATGCAGGTGGCAAGGCAAGGCAATAGGCTACCTCGCCTACTCGTTCCAAAACATCAAATGGACCAATGTATCGGGGACTGAGCTTTCCTCTTCGTCCAAAACGAATCATCCCACGGTTCGGAGAGATCTTCAAGAACACATGGTCGCCAGGCTGGAACTCTAAATGTCTGCGCTTTGCATCTGCCCAATGCTTGTATCGATCTTGAGCCAACTGTAGCTTCTCTCTGATGGTCCGGACTACTTCTACTGCTTCAACAATCAAGTCTGGACCGATGAGCTCTCGATCACCAACGTCGTCCCAACTCAAAGGAGAACGACACTTCCGGCCATATAGCACTGCAAAGGGCGCCATACCAATGCTGGCCTGATAGCTATTGTTGTAAGCAAACTCCACGAGATGAAGATGGTCTTCCCAAGATCCCTTGAAGTCCAGCATACATGCACGCAACATGTCCTCCAGGATCTGTATGGTGCGTTCCGATTGGCCATCTGTCTGAGGATGATAAGCGGTACTGAAGCTTAAGTGGGTCCCCAGACTCTCCTGTAAGCTCTTCCAAAAGTGAGACGTGAATCGCGTGTCTCTGTCAGAGACAATACTGACAGGAACACCATGTAACTTCACTATCTCCTCCATGTACTTCTTGGCAAGCACTTCGGTTGACTGGCCCACTCTGAAAGGAATGAAGTGTGCTGACTTGGTCAATCGATCAACGATCACCCAGACAGCATCATTGTGCTTCGTACTCTTGGGCAGTCCTGTCACAAAATCCATCGTGATGTGTTGCCACTTCCATTCTGGAATAGGCAAAGGTTGTAACAAACCGACAGACCGCTGATGTTCAGCCTTCACCTGTTGGCACACTATACATTTCGCAACACTCCGTGCGACGCTTCTCTTCATACCATGCCACCAGTAGTGTTGTCGCAAGTCTTGATACATCTTTGTACCTCCTGGATGGATGGAATATGGAGAACTGTGAGCTTCCTCCAATAGAGCTTCTCTGACGTCTCCAGATGGTACACAGATGCGGTTGCCGAATCTCAAAGATCTGTCCTCATGGATCTTGAATTCAGGCCTTTGTCCTGCTATCACCATGTCTCTGATCCTTTACAGCTTCGCATCTCCTGCTTGGGCAGCTTTGATCTTGTTCACCAAATCCGACTGGATCTGGAGGTTGAGCAATGAAGACGTTTCTCCGGGCAATATGACATCCATCTCCATGGCTCGTATCTCATGTCGCAACCTCCATTGTGATGTGAGAGTCATCACTGCAGGGAGACGACTTAATGCATCTGGTACGACATTGACCTTCCCAGGATGGTACTGAAGGTCAATATCATAATCCGCCATTAGTTCGATCCATCGTCGTTGACGCATGTTGAGTTCCTTCTGGGTGAACAGGTACTTGAGGCTCTTGTGATCGGAAAATATCTTCACATGCTCGCCCAGTAAGAAGTGTCTCCAAATCTTTAGAGCAAAGATAACTGCCGCCAACTCAAGGTCATGAGTGGGGTAGTTCTTCTCATGGGTCTTCAGTTGTCTGGATGCATAGGAAACGACTCGGCCATGCTGATGCAGCACACACCCAATTCCTTTGCCAGATGCGTCGCAGAAAACTTCGAAACCTCCGGTCCTGTCTGGGATGACCAGAATCGGGGCCGAAGTCAATCTTCTCTTCAGCTCCTGGAATGCATCTTTACAAGCCTTTGACCAGACAAATGCTACATCCTTCCTCGTCAATCGTATCATAGCTCCCGCGATCTTCGAGAAGTCTTGGATGAATCGTCTGTAGTAACCAGCCAGTCCCAAGAAACTTCGAATTTCAGTCACAGTCTTATGGACAGGCCAGTCTCGAACAGCAGCTACCTTCTCGGGATCGACGGATATTCCTTCTCCTGATACGATGTGGCCTAGAAAAGCCACCTTGTCAAGCCAAACCTCACACTTGCTGTATTTGGCATACAGTTGGTGTTGTCTTAGCGTCTCCAAGACCTTCCTCAGATGTTCCCTGTGCTCCTGAGCGTTCTTCGAGTAGATGAGGATGTCGTCGATGTAGACAACTACGTACTTGTCCAGATGGTTGTACAAAACCTGGTTCATGAGACTCATGAATACAGCAGGCGCATTAGTCACACCAAATGGCATTACCAAGAATTCGTAGTGTCCATATCTGGTCCGAAAAGCAGTCTTGTGGACGTCCTCCTTCTTCACCTTTACTTGATGATATCCGGTCTTCAGGTCCAACTTCGAATATACGCTCGATCCACCAAGTTGGTCGAAAAGGTCGTCGATGCGGGGCAGAGGATACTTATTTTTCACCGTCAACTTGTTCAGCTCGTGGTAGTCGACGCACATGCGCTGTGATCCGTCCTTCTTCTTCACGAGTAGCACCGGGGCACCACATGCGGATACACTGGGTCGTATCCATCCCTTCTGTATGAGATCATCCAGCTGAGCTTGAATTTCTTCAAGCTCAGGTGGTGCCATACGATAGGGTCCTTTGGATATCTGCTGTGCACCTGGTACAAGATCAATGGTAAATTCGAGGCCGCGGTCTAGAGGCAAACCTGAGAGTTCGTCCGGAAATACGTCCAAGAATTCTCGTACTACTTCTGGTTTCTCTTGCTCGACGTCCATTACAGTCGCAACTGCCTCTGAAAGTTTGGCCCGAAACTTCACTGGTCCTTCCGATCGGCTTCCGCTGTGGAATTCGAACTTAGGATGGTTGGGTATTTCGAATTCTACCCTCCTTTGACGACAGTCAATGGTGGCATGAAATGTCCCTAACCAATCCATCCCAAGAACAGCATCGAAATTTGGCATCTCTATCACCATAAAGTCGGCGAAAAGGTCTCGTCCACAAATTACTACGGAACAGTGAAGGCATCCGCTAGTTATTGGTAGGGAGCCGCCAGCGGTTTCAACCTTCCAACGAGAAGTCAGAGATTCAACAGGAACGGCATGTGTTTTGACGAATCGACTCGCCAAGAAGCAATGTGTATCTCCCGAGTCGAATAAAGTGAGGGCATGTTTACCAGCTACTAAGACAATACCTACGGTTACGAGAATCTTGTCTAAGTGTATGACTTCTAGATAATAAAACTTAATGCTGAAAAGGGTATCTCATACATGTGATCACTTGGTCTGTAGCTTCGGCCTCTTCTATAGTCATAGTATAAGCTTGACGCCTTGGAGGTGGCACCTGTGGTCGAGCTTGCTGGAATGCTTGCTGCTGAGGCGGGAGTGGTTGTCGTTGCTGAGCAGGTGGTGGTGGTCGATGTGGAGCATTCCTGGCAGGGGCATTAGCTGGAGCAGGGTTGGGAGGTCGAGGCTTTCTCTCAGGACAATCCCTTGCACCATGGTCCTTCGATCCACAGATCAGGCAAAGGTTCAGATAGAGCCGGCATTCGGTCCGAAAGTGTCCTGGTTTCCCACAGTGATGACACACCGGACGTGGTGGTGGGGCCTGTCTCTTGAATTGAGTCTGTTGGGTAGGCCTGTACACCTGGTTGGATGGAGGTCGATGGTTGGATCCGACAGCAGATGTTGGAGGCGGTGGCCTTCTGGGAGGGGCAGCCATCTCACGCTTTCTTCTCTTTCAATGAACTCATGTTCACGAGCTGCAGCCAGAACCTCAGTATGTGTGTAAAGCTGGCGTCCAACCAAGTTACGACGGATCTCGATGTTTAGCCCTTGCTTGAAGCGTTGAGCTCGGGTCAGAGGGGTAGCAACCATCCCGGGAGCAAAACGGCTAAGCATTGTAAATTTGGCATCATACTCTTCCACTGTCATGGAACCTTGCTTCAGTCCGACGAAATGAGCTTGCAGTTCCATCTGAGCTTCAGGTGAGAAGTACTGGGTGTTGAAGTGTTCAATGAATCTTGCCCAATCGATTGGTCGTTGCAGACAGGCTTCAGCAGAGTTCCACCAGATTCTGGCTCCATCAGTTAGTTGGGACTTGGCAGTGTCAACCCAAGAATGTTCCCCGATCTGAGCAGCTCTCAGATTATCTTCAGTGCTTTGCAGCCATTCTTCGGCCTTTGGAGGGCCATCGATGCCATTCCAGGTCTTTGGGCGAAGTGATCGGAATTGTTGAATGCCTCCTCCGGGCTTCTGTTCTCCTCGGATAGCTTGAACCATCTCTCGTAATGCGAGATCCGAAATTTGATGCACAGTGGGAGGTGGTCTGTTGTTGGTCTGGTTGCTAGCTCCAAATTGGTCAGCTCCGTTGGGACTCTCATAGGTGTTTCCGTCCATTGTTTTGAATGTCACACACCTGCATACATATGGAGATGTCAGCTTAGTCGAGTATCGTATACGGTACATCCTGATTTTACTATATTGTTCACGAGGTATTTAGCGCGGACCTGCATGGGCCACCAAACTTGTAACGACCCGCTCTCGGGGGCCCGTTACTTATTTGATATTTGCGCAGGTCCTGCAGTTTACCAGTGAAAACAAAATAGCCACAATCCAGAGATGTACCAATACTCAAACCAGCGTACATTATTACAGTCCAAATTAAAATACAACAGCAAGCAGCACTCTCTCACCAATACATCAAGGAAATACAGAAAGGAAATGCGGAAAGGAAATACATAACATAGCACACTCACACCAATACAAACAGCTAAAATTCTGCAGTCTCCGGGTCGTACTCTAGCTCTGTAAACTCAGGGGCAATTTCTTCAACCTGGTCGTCGTCTGTCGGTGCCATAAATGGAACCGAAGGTAAGTCACAATAATTCTAAATATAGAAAAGAAGCAGTGCACAAGTATGACAAAAGTAACTACGTACGAGCAAACCAGAGTGAAAAGTAAAGTACTGAGCAACAACTGTACACAACTGAGCAGTAAAAGTAAACTGAACTGGATAGGATAACAACTGTACTATGGGAGAGCAAGTGTGAAGCAGGCTAAGCAAGAGAAACATGCTACCGTTGTAGCTAAAGATACGACAAATAAGGTACTCTGACTGCACAAGTGTAGTAAGTAACGTAAATGGAACGTGTAGGGTATCGGTGACTGTATTAGCTAAAGATAGGGTGATAGTGATGAAGATCGATGGTGTTACATAATCATGATTCACATCCTTGCGGTCCAGCGGAACACGGCCAGGGAAGTGACAAAGTCAGGATCACTACCCCAAGTCTAGCAAGGGTGTTCCAACAAACTTAGCCAAGCACATTGACCGGATCATGGTCCATTGAATGAAGCTTATCATTCTTATGGGTGCCACCGATAAAACTTATACGCTAAACTACGTGACTCAAGTCGGAGAGTACAATATGTGACCATCAAGTCCATCTCTTGCCTGGGCGCGACCCAGACGAATGCCGAAACACAGGCACGGTACATGTATTTTGCCGAAACATAGGCAGCGGGACGGTATGCCGGAACATAGGCAGCGGGACGGGAAGATTGAACTCAAGTCACTCCCATACTCTCTCAAAATATGAGTTACCCCAAAACCCCAGTGAAGTGTTAAGTGTTCTGTGTACATGTTTTATACGGGATGTTCCACAAGATGTTCCATGCGATGTTCCACCAGATATTCCACAACATGTTCCACAACATGTTTCTCAAGATGTTATCAATTCCTTGCTCACGATGATAATTAACCAGGACCAGTGGTTTTAAAACCAGAAAGTAAAGCAGAGCAGATGCTAAGAAATTTGAGGATAAAGACAAGTCCAACAAACATTGAATACAAAAACTGTTGGTTTAAGGGTGGTAGTTTCGGTAGTACACAATTTACCCAAGTTGATGTTTGTGTTTAACAACCACCAAAGTTGAAAGTTGGCAAAGTAATCTATAGTTGATTACTTTCCTATTAGATTAGGTTTCTAGTTCGGTTCAAGTCAAGTAGCCGTTCGGAGGCTATAGTGGTGTCCTAAGTTCATACGGGTACACTTATCTAATTTTCTAACATTAGAATTAGTCGTGACTTACCCAATTCGAGGTTATCGTAGCTAGCCGGAATTTGATCTAGGGCTTCCTCTGAAGTAGGTATACAATAGTTTGTACCTACAACACAAAAACATTGATTAAAACACGCAACGTTCCTATCTAAATAATCTGATCGTTCTGATTTTCAAAACTGGCTAAAACGGTGTCAGAAAACGTTCTAAATTTTTCTATAGCCTAGATATGATGAAAATAATTTTTCTGCAAGAGAAAATATTTTTCAGATGTTTCTGTTAATTTTTATAATTTTTCAAAGCTCAAAATCAATTTAAAATCTATTTTTTTAATTACTAACGTATTTATTCAACAATTTATTCTGGATACAATCTACATCGGAATGTTGCAAGTGAGCTGTCAAAATGACCGTCTCGGAGAGTTCTTTCACATATATTTTTATCATATATAAGTTTACGTAAAAATAAGAAGTTTTGAATTTTTAAATGAAAATGACGTATTTAAGTTTTTGGCTCAAAAATTAATTCTGGACAAACTAAGCGTCGGATTGAGACGAAACTAGCGTCATTTGGTCCAGAATGTCATTTCTGATTTTATAGGCATAGTCTTACATTTTTCTGAGCCATATATTTCAAGTTATGGATTTTTCATCATAAAACCCAATTATTAATTAGTTAAAAATACGAAAATACGAATTATTATCGTATTTACGCTTTTGCCATCGGGGATTTACGTTCGAAAAACACAGTTACCTTCGCTTTCGACGACGGCTGAACGGGGGGGCTTTCGCGGTGGCGGGCTCGAGTAGTCGGAGCGGCGGTGGGCGTCGGAGCGGCGATGGGTCGTCGGAGCGGCGGCGGCGTTCGAGGCAGCGGCGTCGACGAGAGAGCGGCGGAGGCGGGATGTGGGGCTCTCCGAGGGCGGACGGCGGCGAGACGGTGAGGGGGGTGGCGACTTCGTCGGAGATGGAGGGAGGCAACGGCGACTGAGGGTGCTCGGAGCTTCGTGGGGCGGCGACGGCTTCGTGGAGGCGGACGGGGAACGGCGACGGCTTCGTGGGAGGGTGGAGCTGCGGTGAGTGGTGCTCCGAGGGCGGCGGAGGCACTGGGGCGGGATCGGGAGGCGATGAACGGCGGTCGACCGCCGGGGGCGTGGGTTGAGGCGGTGAAGGCGTGGGTCGGGGGAGAGAGGATGAAAGAGAGAGAGAGAGAGAGAAGAGCGGTAGTGAGATAGAGAGAGAGCTGTGAAATTTTTTTAAAACAAATGTTAACTTAGGAATTAAAGGGTTAAGCGGGCTTAGGGGGTATTTATAGGGTTAATACCCTACTATTTGTAGTTAATGTGGTAGTTAGGAGCTCTTGACTAATTCCAACAATTTTAATACGTTAGGTTACTGTTTTTGACTAACTTTGGAAAAATTTGTAAAGTGTTTAAACGTGTTAAGCATGGGGGGGTTAAAGTAAATGGTAATTAGGTCATAGTAACTAGTTAGGGTAAATGGTGACGGTAAAATTTGTAACGAAAATTACGATTTTGCCCCTACTAGTAAACGTGTCCGAAAAATTACGAAAACATACCCACGGGATCGTATCGTCGCGAGGATCGCAAATACGAGATCCAATTTAGGGTTTGAGCTATGGAAATACGTGTTTTAGGCCAAAACGTTTAGGAAGCGGGTTTGCGGGTTCTCTATCGATTTGACTTCAGAAAATTACGAAATTAATGTGGGGAGCCCTAAATGATCATAGTATGCTACTGTAGAAGTTTGAAAACGTTTTGAAGTCGTTTGTAAAGAAAATAAATTTATCGAATCAAAACTGTAATTTTGGGAGATGAATTTTAACAGAAATGTTTTCGGCATTTGAGAAAATCTGAAATTGCTGAAATACTTTATAATAAGTCTAGTATTTCAAAATATTTTTATAAGAATTTTTGAAATCAGTTTAAAACTCCTGATCAACCTTTATAAAATAGTTATAATAATTTTGAAAATAGGTTAAATATGTAAATATTTGTCTTAACCAAAACAGACCGTTACAACTAGCCTAGGGTATGGTACACTATCAACCCTATTAGCCAGCAATGGCTAGTATACGTCGGTCTCTGGTACATACATGTTGTACACGTTACAACATACCTTGGCCAAGGTTTTACCAAGAGCTGTACTAACCTGTGACACTAACTTCCCATTAACAGAAGGGACGAATCCTCTGTTGATCACTACTTAGCTCATATGCTTCGAGTGTCACCCAGCCTAAGATCTTTCAGCAGGTCTAGCCTCGAAGCTAGATCTTTAGACCTAAGTGACACTGTTCACTCATAGCCTCATACAATGATCTCAAGTCCTAAGGACCAACTTGCCTATTATCACTTTAGAGTTATTAATGATAGATTAGTGAATGTTGAACCATTTAATAACTCTTTGTTTGGGTCATTCAGTGGACTCATTCTCTAGTGAGCACCTGCGTCCTATCTCCGACTTCGCCAAGTTGTATGGTTATGAGACCAACCAGACTAAGACGCAATGGTCTGTCCGATGTGTCGATATCCCTTATCTCGACACATCTATGACCATGAACGTATTTAAGATTCAAGCTACTATCGGTCAGACATTTCTCATAATCGCAATCTACATCGCGAAACATGTGTGACCTAACTTTGAATCCAAGGGAATAATCCAAGTAATAAATAACTCAGACAATACTTTTTACCAGAAAGAATACTTTCATTTATTGAACAAGATGTTTATTAAGATAAATGGCCACGAGGGCATACATTTCTCTACACCTGGAACTTTGCTTGCACCGACAAAGTGTACCGAACCACGTCCCGAACCGCACCTCTCCCGGGCTGAACCGCTTCCCGAACCGCACCGCATCCCGAGGCGAGCAACCCCCTTGTCGCTGAGCTAACCATGCACAGAAAAAAGTTTCACCTTGAGTGGATCCTTTGCCAAGACTCCGTATCGAATCCAAGCCCCTTCGTGGCTTTGCTAGTGTCACGCCCCGCTGCCCAAAATAGGGAGGGTCGGCGTGACAAGCCGCGGTATTAGAGTACCAAGCGCTAAAGTACACACCAAAGTCATGCAGGCCACTGCAAACGCTGAGGAAACACGGGCAGTAAAGTACAGACTGAACGATTAACAGAACAGTACAGCTCCAACACAGAAAGATAGTACAAGACACTACAACACAGGCAATTAGGTAAAATACGACGAACAGAACATCCAAGAGTCACAGAGCACCGCTACTACATGGCCAGTACCGCACAAGTCCACTGTACAACCCCAACAGCAAAAGCTCCCACAAAAGTACAACTCAACCCTACGGGGTACAAAGGGAACAGGGGTACAACACTGCCTTCATCACACACACACAACCCAAGACTACACCACGCGACCCACACTGACCATACACTACGGACCCTGCTGAGACGAGCTGCCCTCCGGGGTCTCCACTCCCGGGCCCGCCGCCAGAGAACCAGTGCCTGGACCTGTAGGGGGGAGGACACGTCACAGCGTGCCCAGTAGGAACTCCACAACTCTACTACTCTAATCATAGTGCACAACAAGGAATCACAACAAAGGAAAAGGCATCACATTCCAGAGTTACTGTTTTTTTCTTTATAGGTTAGTTTTCATGCATGAATTCAAAACCTCAGTAACGGGTCAGACATCGGGGACTGGACCTCATCCGGTAAGGTGGGTGGAATGCTACGACTTCCCGAGACAAGCTCTTACGAAAGAAGCCGTTCACCAACACAACCAACTCAACCACAACCGCACCAACTCCCCGCCGCTGAGGGCTCGTCAGGAGTGGTCCATAACCCAGCAGTCCATCCCCGCATGTCCACTCGTTACCTTGGTTTCCCCCAACCCTCCTAGGGTCCTCACCCACTTCGAGTGGAACAAGATATCCCTAGGTTATCTTTTAGCTAATCATTAATCCTAGGGTATTGAGCATGTAAAATGACGTATGTAAATGATGTCCAAATTCATTCTTTTCATCAAGATATTCACAACAAACTAGCATGCTCCATAAGCCATGTATCATAACCTCATTGATCATATACAATTCCTCGTGGGTAATACATGTCACACAATTAACAATGCCATTTTCCAAGTTTCTTCAATCTTAAGTTCATTCAGGCAGTTTAACAAACATATAATGAGCGCCACATAAATGAAGAGAATCATGTCACCAATTTTGTAACAAATAGCATAACTAATCTTACATACATGCATCAACATCATTCTTGCATTTGGAGTGAAAAATTAGCAATATCACACAAGTCCAATTTCACCCAACACCCTTCAACATACTGAAATTGCATGAACAGATAGAAAAACAGCATTTTTAACCCATTTATTTTGAGAATTTGACAAATCTCAAAGAATTAAAGTTGGAGATATTATAGTTTTGAGTTCACCCATAAAATTTCAGACAAAGATATGAAGTATTGGATTTATAGTGCATTATTTAGTAGAGGGTGTCAAAACTGTTCTGCAGACAGATTTCTGTGTCTGTGTTCAAAGTCACTTTTGGGCATATTCTAGCCAGAATTTTAACATAAAAATCAAATTGGACGTGAGAAAAACTTGTTAGCTTTCCAACAAGACCAAAATCAACAAAATCCAAGATGTGTGCAGGTAGTGGTGCTCGTTTTACTGAAATGTGTACAGCTTGACAGAATTCCTGGCATGTTGCACAATTCGAATTTTTACCCCAACTTCCAGTTCGAATTAGAAAAAGTGATGAACTTGAAAGTTACTCATAACTACGAGATAAATATCATATAAAAGTTTCAGAGCATTTCTAATAGCCCATTAATCCCAGAACTCAGCTAAAGTTTCAGTAAATTTCAGGCATGCATCAAGATTCCTAGTTCTACAACATTCTTCCCAAAATTTCAGAGAAAACTCATACATATAAGGTGCTTTCCATCATCTATAATTAGAGTAGGAGAGTGAAGAGTTCTTACCTCTTTGGAGCTTCAAGAATGGTTGATGGTTTGAGTAGTAGCCCTCTCCTTCTCCTTCTCCTTCTCCTCTTCCTATTCTTCTTCTTCGTCTTCTTTTTCTTTCCTTTTTTTCCTAGCTAATTTCAGTCATGGGCTGAAAATAATGGAGAGAGGGGGAGAGAAAAGGGATTTAGGATAAGGGAGTGGGGTGGGGGGTTATGGTGTAGGGTGAGGGGAGAGATGGGGGGGGTTAGGTGTACTTTGGTATGGCAAACTTATTGCCATACCCCCATTTTCTTTTCTTTTCTTTTTTTTTCTTTCTTTCTTTTTTCAAAATTAGCCATCCAAATGCTTGATTTTATTACAAGTTTGCCATTGCAAATATCTCATTTCCCTTTTTCACAATAACCCTTCACTTGAAGAAATTTGCATTAAGCCCAATCTTACAATGATACCCTCATTTGGGTATAAATGAAAAATCGAGGGGCAATTTGCAAATCTCTCCACTCCCCGGGATTGGTGTGCACATGTACGAGAAACTTGGATGAATTTAACGATTACTTAGTATTTGCACACTAGGGTTGTTACAGCTAGAGCCATTCAGGAGCAAGGGAGAAATATAGGGAGAGGAAAATAATTATTTTAAGCTTAGATCCGAGCGTGCTCCAAACTTTTGGGAGCAGCTCAGATCTAGAGCTAGGGACGAGTTATGAGGAGGGGTCATGCCCCTATTTATATAGGCGGCTGACACATCCCCTTTACTCCACTTCCGATGTGGGACTAATAAACTTGGAGTAAAAATTCAAGTTAGTTTGCCGTAATGAAAGGCCAAACTTCGATGAATTTTAACTCCATCACCGTTGAGCTTCGCATTTGATACAACCTATCAAATCGAAGAGCGCTGGACGGTGAACACGTAGGAAAAAACGGCGAGTCATTCCGAATCCGTTTGAGCCCTTAAACGTGTGTCCAAAGATCAGCCCAAAACTTATATTTCGTAAATACAATCCAGCCGCCACAAAACAGCATAGGGTTCGAAACCCTAAGCTGTGGGGCCCTGTAACGCCCCGCTCCCCAGGATACCCGGGAAGTACGAATCCGTCCTAGGTATTCCCGAAGAGCGAGTGTTACGAAGGGATAAAGAAGAAAAACACAAAGGAAGACAGCAGTCCACTATGCACTGCTGGGATAGTACCTGTAATGTTTCCAGATAACAAACAATGCTAAGCCAACAACACAAATAGTCACAAAGAGAACATCCAATAGAAAAATAAGAACCAACATCCCATATTATCCACTAATATATATAGTTTACATCTCTTAACCAACATTGTAAACAACTCACCTCAAACAACAAAACCCCAAAGGTACAAACTCTCATCCTCTCCCCTCACCATCCAACCCACAACTCAAACACCTCAACCAAACCTCCGACTCTTCCCCTACCTCCAACTCCATGACCCTGAAACCACAAATTGGAGCACGTCAAAGCGTGTCCAAGTAGGAAACCCAACTCGTGCAAGTAAAAAATATTAATTTGGGAAAGTTATTTATTATTCATAGTGTAGTTTAAGGCAGGAAAGAAACAACGTGTGCATAGAAGACATGAAAGAAACAACAGGTACATCAAACATAGAACATGAGAATTAAACATTTCATTCTTAAAGCACTTAAGTATGTAATTGAATTTATTTGGAAACATGGGTATTGAGTAAACATACGGGCATAGACCTCACCCGGTAAGGTGGGTGGAATGCTACGACTTTCCGAGACAATCTTTTACAAAAGAAGCCGTTCACCAACACAACCATCTCAACCAAAACCCAACCTACTCCCCGCCTCTGTGGGCTCGTCAGGAGTGGTCCTCAAACCCAGCTGTCCATCACATATGCTTACCTGGTACTCAGGTTTCTCCCAACCCCATGTTTGTCTCTCACCCTCATTTATGAGGATTGAGTCATCCCTATGATTTATTGGCGTTAAGTTAAGTAAGGTAGCATAGAACATTAAGAAAGTGACATTCAAACTACATTGAGGTGACATAAAAGGAACAACAAAGCTAGCATGCATTAATGTGACATAAAGGAAACAACATTGTGAGCATATGAGAGTAGCATTCCACAACAAGGCTAACATATTTCAATTGCATTGAAATTTAGGATG
This sequence comes from Scilla litardierei, assembly GCA_030789695.1. NCBI lineage: Eukaryota > Viridiplantae > Streptophyta > Magnoliopsida > Asparagales > Asparagaceae > Scilla > Scilla litardierei. The sequence continues at coordinate 6,011,850 of CM061137.1, read as the reverse complement.
CCATATTATGATGACATACATGAAATGATGGGGTTAGCGTGCATTAAGATTAAATACTAGCATACACTACGAAAGACGACATGATGGACATCCATGAATAAAGAAGGCAACATGAACTAATTTCAATAAAACATTATTGTTGGGATCAAAGAGTATGTAGCAACATGAACTTTGTTAGGAACATGTACTTTGTTAGTGACATGAACTTTACCTTATAGCAACAAGTGTCACTAACAATCAACATAAAGCATCACTATGGGATTAAAAGTAGTAAGCAACATGTTCCAATTTCCCTAAAGCATTATAATGGAGTAAGGATTCGCATGTAACATAACCCAATCTCCATGCAACATAAACTTCTCATCAAAAACCATGTACCAAGCCATCACCATTGCACCTCTTACAACACAACATGGTTTGTCAACATAGCCTTGTTAGTACAAATCCCACCACGCTTACTTTCTTACATCTCCATAGCAATCCACACAAATTTCGAGACATAAACAAGTTCCACAACTTGAAGTAAAGTGCAATTAAAATGCAACTTGAATCAAAATGCAAACTTAAGAAATGAACTAAAATACAACTTGAATTAAAATGCAAGCTTTAACAAATTCCATTACGAAACTAGATTGTATATACAAGTTGTAGCCATATGAAAACTTGAGAGGAATTACTTAAGGCTTATCATGAAAAATTCATCCCCTTTAAGAACTAATTATGGAACTAACTTAAAAATGTTAACGTTAGTTAGAAAAACCATAAAAGATTACACATTTGACACAAATATGATATTTTGCTAAAGAAAGATGTTAGCGTTAACTTGCATCCTAACTAAAAATTACAACTTTCTTACTAATCTAACACAACGATCCCCAAATCACTATTTATTTCCCAAATAGGGAATTCCTACACAACAAAATTACTATCTTTCATGGTGGCATCATAAAGAGAACAATTTAAGGCATAAATGAGCCAACTTTAGTAAGCATGCTAAGGAAAATTGCAACTTGCTTAGGAAAAATTTGACAAACAAATCTACAAGATAAAAAGATTCCTCCTTTTCATGTTAACATACCAAGAGGGCACACAACAACTCCTAAATTAATATTTTCTACATAGAGGAGAGAATCCTACATATAAGAGGTTGTTGATGACTCCGCTCCTCCTCCTCCTCCTTTCTCCTCCTCTTTCTCTTTCTCTTTCTCTTTTCTATTTCTTTCATTTTTTTTATTTATTTTTTGGGGGTAGCATGAAGAATTCGGCCCCATGGAGGAAAAAGAGAAAAATGAAAATGAAAAGAAAAGAAATGGAAAGAAAATGGAAGAATGTAGAAGGAGGGATATAATTACAAAGAGATATTTCTCTAAAGTTCCATATAATTACAAGTTTGCCATTACCCAAAACCTTTAATTAAATACCCTCAAACTTGGTATGGTAATTACATCTCATGCCATTGCTTAATCCCCCAAAATGGATGCCCTTCAGTTTGGTGTATTATTTACAAGTTTACCATTACTTTTAATAAAAATTTCTTCTAACAATAAAAATCTATTCTATTAAATCTCTTCTGGAATTATCTCTTTATTTACAAGTTTACCATACCTTTACACATGGCATCTTACTACACATGTCATCCTACTACACACCCACACACACATAAACTTAATTACAAGTGAGCCATTCCTATGCACACCCACTCCCCACTAATTGCAAGAATGCCACTAACCCAACCCCCTTTCACAGTAGCATCATTCTTTCCCCCACAACCCCTTTCACACTAGCATCATTCTTGCCCCCACAACCCCTTTCACACTTGCCCTCTTACTCCATGCATACACCACACAAGAATACCATTCACATATAATAACTAATAACAACAAGAATTATAATAATGATAATATTAGTAATGCACAATAATACATTACTCAATACTTTATTAAATACACATCCATATTAATACACAAGGAATCCTAATAATACACAAGGAATCCTACACTCAATACATTACTCAATAAACATCCTTATTAATACTAACACACTAATATTATTACTAATCCAACAATAAGCACGAATACACTAATATTAATATACCAACACATCACTACACAATCACACACACGACACACCATTGTTGTAACAATACACACCCCTTCAAACATACATATACTATATATCACACAAAAGATATGCCCCAACGTATATGGCACTCTGGGCTATTACAGGTCCATTGAGTGGGCCCCACTCCTGCCAGCCCACAAGAAGGCACGGGCGCCTGCACAGAGGGGCGCCTGCCCTCTATACTGGCGGGCCAGGGTGCCCAGGCTCGCACAGTAGGCTGGGGCGCCCCCTGCATTGCGGGCTTGGGCGCCCGCCCATTCGCTTAGGCTGGCACAAGTCGGGTGCCCGCCTAGCGGGCGCCCGACCCTCAATGCCCAAATAAAAATGGCTTTTTGACGGTTTTGGCCATATCTTATGCATTTGGCGTCCATTTTGGACGGCGTTCGAACCTGGGTTTAGACCGGGATGACCCCATCACCCATGTGACCTTTTCCCCACGTTTATTACATTAAATACGTACGTAAACATTTTACGACACATTTAATTCTCTTTTGCATCACATGCAAAATTCTTACATCCTATATATAAAATCATTTGCATCAAATACAAATGATATGAAGTTATACATCCCCCAACATCTCCTACTAGCACTCAGGATCATTTATCCCGAATACAAAAAATAATTTCAAACTCTTTGCAGTATTTTATGCCTTGCATCAAATGCATATTCTCCCTAATTTCTACCTATTAATAGACGAAGGTCGCACTCTGTGTGAGACCCTACAAACTGACCCTACTACAAGTTCGGTCCTCATGAGCATTAACATCGAGTTCGGTCCAAGTAAATATCTACACATCTGCTGGTGAGACAGTTTCATCATAATCCATTTATAGGAATTAGGATGATAATCGTTCTCAATCAACATAAGTTGTACTTCTCTGTTTTCTCTCTCCACCAATCTTCTGCCTTGAAGATTTACTTGTAGCCAATAAGAAACACTTTCTTTGGGCATGTAAACTAAACTCCATACTTTATTTACATGCACGGACCTTTTCTGATTGCATCAAGCCATTTCTCAGAGTCACTACTCTGAATGGCATCTTGGAAGTTGTCTAAGCCATCATCAACCATGATGTCTTACTCGACTTTTTGTCTCACGAGTCTCGAGTAATCGTTTAACTTCTAACGATTGATTTAATGAATATCTTATTGCTACAGTCCTCATAGAACCTTATCAAAACCTCGGCATTACTATCTGGGACTTAACCCAGATGGAGGACTATAACTCAGAGTCACTTTCCATACATCACACCATGTCTAACAAAGTGCGATTCATGCTCTCTAACACACCGATGCGTTAAGATACTTGACCTGAGAGAAAATCACATTTTCTTTTTAATTTACGCAAGATTTATACAGCTAAGTATTTGACTCTTCGGTCTGATCAAAGCAGTTCAAATACTTCTGTCATTTTGTTCTCTATTTTATCAAACTTGTTTTTCACCAAGAACATGTATCGTAATGAAATAAGAATAACTTATCGTGGCTAATTTAGACTTGGGTCTGAGTACATTCGTATGTACCAGACTACGAGTTTTACAACTCATTCTCCCACTGTCTTACAGAAGGAGTTTCGGCCATCATACCTTTGATACAAGATTCACAAGTGTCTGTTGACTTCATAATACGAGAGGTCAGACCCCTCTTTATGCTACTTGTGAAGCTTAGTCTCTTTGGTACATCGTAGTATATTAAATTTTGTTATTATCTTGTGTATTCATGTATTCACATTTAATACATTATCGTTATACAAATTACTCAAATAAAACATTGCTTCAGAAGCAAGGTGATGACATTTGTCAAAAATGTGTTTGACGTCCTACATGGTCCAAGATACAACAATTATTCCTTTTTCCAACACGTAGACAATCTATTTCTTTTGTATTACGGTTATCCTGAAACAGTGACATCAAATATGTCACATTTTCAGTTCCTCCTACTAATGCCTTTACCTTCTTCCTTTTCTAAATCTTATTTAGATATTATACGACCCAACAAAATTATTAGCTGTGCAAGCACCTAACGTAGCCAAACACTTGAGTTTTATAACCTTGAGTTGACTTAACAATTTTCTTGACTCAAGATCCGGTTGAGATACATAGTCGTGCATCGCCCATGCACTCATCTTCGATTCAAACAATTTGATCGAATTTTCGAACCTTCGGATCGAAACCGTTTTCCATACAACCTTGAGTTGACTGAACAAATTATATGGAGAAACATGCTTTCAATATCAGTATGTTCGAGCTGCCCCTTATAGAGGCGAGTGACAGGTAGCGTGCATTTATTCTGTTGGACCTAGATCTTAAGGAAATCATTTTCCTTAAGCCCGTGCTTAAGAAGGTCATTTTAATGTCAACGAGAACATAGTTTAGTCTATCAATTAGAATCCTTAAGCCCGTGCTTAAGAAGGTCATTTTAATGTCAACGAGAACATAGTTTAGTCTATCAATTAGAATTTGAGTTGATATTCCATTAACCAACTATTTCGACCAGTTAACTTATACTCTTATGATATCATGTTTTGATTCCATCGGTAAACATAGAACTATCCTAGTTTAGCATATGTTCAATTTTAAATATAGATAGAATGGCTTTTATCTAACTATATCCTCCCACTATTTTAGCGATCATTTTTAAGCCATAATAATGAACAAAATTTAATAAAATTTAGCGGGAAAGGGATCCAATCACACTGAGTCTCATAACCTTGAGTTGACTCAACAAGTTGCTTGACTCTGTGATCGGTAGATGACTCTTCATCAATCACATCGTATGTGACTCCCTTATCTGTTTTACCCCTACTCACTTATGACATTGAGTTGACTCAACAAATCATAATGACTAGTCTAGTCTGACCCTTACTTTCTTGTCCAATCATAACTTACACCGGCGCTCGGTTATGTTCGCAACGCGACGGGTTGGGTTAGGTTGAACTACATCATATGTTGGATGGAATTGGATTCCAAAGAAAATTCATGTTACAACTTGAGTTGACTCAACAACCATAACATGAATTCTATGTTTCCAAATTCCAAACGTAAGGAGGGTTACGATTGTATCTTGTAACATATTTGTTAACGTATTCGACTAGATATAGTCGATATCATATAATCATGATTCACGTCATTGCGGTCCAGCGGACACGACCAGAGAATTGACCGAGCCAAGATCACTTATCCCCAGACTAGCTAGTGTGATCCAACAAATTTAGCCAAGCATATTTACTGGATCATGGTCAATTGAATGAAACGTATCATTTATATATGTGCCATCAACTAAAAGGCTTTTATTAGACCTAGTTAATCATATCAACTAGTGAATCCTTAAAATTCAAAATTTTATGGATTTGTTAATAACTTTTATTAAGTCAATATCAACTATAAGGAATGATTTTTATGGTGCTATCCTAATCATGTATTAGGCATTTAAAACAATTTTAAATCATAGCAAAGCAATCTAAAATTATCTCATAATAATTAGATGGCTTTTAATGGCTAACCTAAAAAGGGTTTCTTGTGTTATAAAATAAGGAACAAGAATAAACATATCCATTAAAATTAACAACTTAATCAAATCACATGAAATTAATTTTCGATTGTATTCAAAAATTATCTCATAATTATTTTATGTTTCTAACAAACATAACATGCAACTTTAAAATTTATCACATAAATTTAAAGCATAATTTTAAAACATAAAAATTTTGTCTAATAAAATTATTTATTTCATGTGCAAAAATTATCGCTTAATTTTAATTCAAGAACATTGTTTTAAAATCATCACATTAAAATTAGCATGCTACTAAAAAGAATTTTATCACATAAAAATAATTTTTAAAGCATCTAATAACATGTGGTTTCATTTTAACAATTTATATCATAAATTTAAAATAGATTTTATATGTATTTAAAAAGCATACTTGCATTTAAAAATATTGCAGTCCTTAGATCAGAAGTAGACCTTGCTCTGATACCAATGTTGGGTTTTGATGGACCATTAGGGCACATTTCATTGCCCGTCCTCTGTAGGACGGACGATAGAGGCAAAAAGAAAAGCAGGCAGCAGAAAGCGTTAAACCATTTAACGAACAAGCCCTAAGGATTTCAAGACCCTAGCCATGATCTCTACTATTTTGAGGTGGGTCTAACCATCCCAAGATAGATCTAAGCTACTGTAATGCCCCCAAAATTCATATATGTGTATTAATACGTATTCTTGGACGTATATATATGCGTATAAATTTTTGGGAGTCCTTATGTATTTTATTTAATTTTGTCAAAGCTAAAAATTATTTTTAAATAATTTGTATGACATGATTTCATTAAATGAAATATATGGGTGGAATACTAATGTCTTGATGAGTAAGTATTGCATGTGTATTAGTGGGTATAGTTATTTTTTTAAAAAACAAAATCCTAATATTTTCCTAAGGGACACCTCCACCTTTGATGTGTCAAGTTATCCTTGATCCTTACCTAACCCTAGGCTTGGTGGCATGCTAAGAGGATTTTAGGGAGATGAGGTGGCTACTCTAAGAATTAGAAGAAGGTTTCATTCACTCACTCTCTCCCCAAAGATCAGACCGAATTCATCCCTTCCCCTTACTCACTCTTAGACATTAAGGGGGCTGAGCACCCATAGGGCTACGCCACCCTCAATCTGCACATTCCCGTAGCATCCCGATCATTGTTTGGACGCTGTTGCTCATTCTGGGAGCTTGAGGAGGAGAAGAATGATTTAAGGAAGAAGGAGAAGGGTTTGAAGAAAGAGGAGCCATAGGGATTTGGGCTACCCCCTTGTGTCTCATCACCCCTAAGGTAGGATTCCATCTCCAACTAGTATTAGAGTTGCATGCTTAGTTTCATGATTGTTGTTGTTGTGGTTTTACCTTTTCTTAAGTTAAATTCTGAGTTTTGTATGGTTTTGTGCATTGCGCAATTCTGACTTTTGTATGGTTTTGTGCGTTGAGCAATCCTGAGTTTTGTATGGTTATGTGCGTTGAGCAATTCTGAGTTTGCATGGTTGTGTGCGGTGAGCAATCCTGAGTTTTGGGTGGTTGTGCGCGATGAGCAATTCTGGACAGATTTATATGCTGATTGTTTTGCTTAGTCCTCCCAATCTAGAATTGTGTTTGCTCTGAAATTTTTATGACTTAAATATTGGACTGTTATCTATAACTTTCATGTTGTGAACTTTTACTAATTCGGACCGTAATTATGATTAATAATTCCATCTTTACAACATGTCGGAATTTCATCCAGTCTGGACACAGTTTGGTAAAACGTAGATCAATACCTACACACTCCATATAAATTGATGATCTTAGTCTCGTTGGAAAGATACCAACTTTTTCTACAACTTTCCGTGAGTGCACATTTTTGAGATTCTAACTGTAACATGTCCTAAACTAGCAATCTTTACAGCTCTTAAAATCTGTCTGAAAAACAGATTCTTCATGTCTTACCAAACAATTCACCATAAATCACCCAGTTCATATTTCTACATGAAAATTTATAGGTGAATCCAGCACAACTATATCTACAACTTTTATTTGTATTGTATGTGCATGTTTAATACAAAATTATGGAGAAATGTGCTTCTTAATCTAACTGTTCTGCTTTTCCAGCAAGCTGAATGATTTGAATGTTGTTTTAAGCTCTTTTTGATGTTAACCTTGCCGTCAATGTTCTTAATTATTTCTGTTACATGGTGATATGTGGTTTATGTTCTTGGCACATGCAAAATGATGATGTGAATTTGGTTATATGTTTCATATATATTATGAGAAATGAGAAAGGGAATGCACAAGGTGATGCATGTCCCAAATATGTGATGAACTGTGGAAAGAAAAGAAATGGAAAGTGTTATGTTTCATGAAAATGACTAAGTCCTCTTAAAGGAGGGTGACATAGGTTTTGGGGGAAACACGGGTAAATTAAAGGAGTTAAGGAGCGGACAGATGATATGAATTGTCACCCGAGGTATCACTCGTGGAAGGGCGAGTTAAAAGGGTTGAAGAGGCCTCTGGTGTACTCGTGATGCACCATGACGGTAAATGATGGTCTCCGTTTGTCCAATAGAAAAACTGAGACGAGTCTCGCTCTAGTACCTTGCCCCGTTCGGGTACAGAGTTACGAGAGGCCCCTCCAGTGCTCGTGTCGCTGGTTGTGGTACCACTTTTCACCCACCCTGGGTGAAGTCCAGCTCCTTAGCGTTCTACGATTTACCCGGGTTCCAAAATGCTAACCAATGAATTAATTATTAACCTCATTATTCTTGTAGCAATGGTAAATGTATGTGTTGTTTACTTGTGTTTCTTTACTATGGTTCTTTTATGTTGTATACCATTGTTATACACCTTGCCTGTTGCACGTGCACACTTTCACATGTTCATAACTATAGTTGTTACTTCATTTACTACAGTAGATGTTTACGCCATGACATACACTCTGCCTGCTCACGTGCACCCTTTCCACACTTCATGTAAGGACTAGTTGAGATATGTAATTCCTACTGGGTCACGCGTTGACGTGCCCCACCGTTGACTTTTCAGGTTGGTTCTTTGAGTTGGAGGCCCCTTGACTCAGTTGGTTGGAGTTGCGGGTTGTGAGAAGTGTGGATGACTTGGGAGTGGTGTTGTACTTGGGTGAGATGTGAGTTTTTGTACCTTATTGAGATGTGGGTATATTGTATATGGTTTTGTATAAGGAAGTTGTATATGAGCAGTTTTATTTATATAGATCAGTGTTTGAGTTGTTGGTTCTCTTGTGTTTTGGGTTGTCTGGAATGATACATGTACTATCCCAACAGTGCGCAGTGGACCTGCTTGTGTTTGTAATTTTGTATTTCCTTCGTAGCACCAGCCTCTTTGGGAATACCTGATACGGATTCGTACTTATCGGGTATTTTGGGGAGCGGGGCGTTACAGCTACTGCAATATAATAAATGAAATGCTTAATTAAACTACATACCCAGAATTTTTCTTGCACCGACAAAGTGTATTGAACCGCGTCCTGAACTGCTCCTCGTCCTGAGCTGAACCGCTTACCGAACTGCACCACGTCCCGAGGCAAGGAACCCCTTGTCGCTGAGCCAACCACACGCCGAAGAAAGTTTTGACTTGAGTGGATCCTTCGCCAAGACTACGGATCGAATCTGAGCCCCTTCGTGGCTTTGCTAGAGCCCTTCAGGAGCAAGGGAGAAATATAGAGAGATGAAAATAATTATTTTAAGCTTAGATCCAAGCGTGCTCCAAAATTTTGGGAGCTGCTCAGATCTAGAGCTTGGGATGAGTTATGAGGAGGGGGTAGGCCACTATTTATATAGGCGGTTGACCCCTCCCCTTTACTCCACTTCCGATGTGGGACTAATAAACCTGGAGTAAAAAATCTAAGTTAGCTTGCCTTAATGAACTGCCAAAGTTCTCCCTCACTGTTGAGCTTCGCATTTGATACAACCTATCAAATCGAAGAGAGCTGAATGGTGAATGCGTAGGAAAAAACGGCGAGTCATTCCGAGTCCGTTTGAGCCCTCAAACGTGTGTCCATAGATCAGCCCAAAACTTTTATTTCGCAAATACAATCCAGACGCCACAAAAACAGCCTAGGGTTCGAAACCATAATCTGTGGGGCCCACCAAGTGGGCCCCATGCATGCCTGCCTGCAACCGGGCGCGGGCGCCCGCACAGAGGGGCTCCCACCCTCTGTGCGGGCGGGCTGGGGCGCCCAGGCTCGCACAGCAGGTCGGGGCGCCTGCCTGCATTGCGGGCAGCCCCGGCCCGTGGGCCTGGGCGCCCGCCCACTTCGCGGGCCGGGATGCGCTCCTGCATTGTGGGCTTGGGCGCCGGCCCGTCCACTTAGGCTAGCGCGGGTCGGGTGCCCACCTAGCGGGCGCCTGACCCACAATGCCCAAATATGGCTATTTTTGACGGTTTTGGCCATATCTTGTGCATTTGGCGTCCGTTTTGGACGCCGTTCGAACTGGGTTAGACCGGGATGATTCCATCATCATGGATACCTTTTCCACGCGTTTATTACATTAATTATGTACGTAAATATTTTACGACTCATTTAATTCTCTTTTGCATCCCATGCAAAATTACCACATCCTATATATAAAATCATTTGCATCAAATACAAATGATCTGAGGTCATACATCCCCCAACATCTCCTACTAGCACTCATGATCATTTATCCCGAATGCAGAAGATAATTGCAAGCTCTTTGCAGTATTTTATCCATTGCATCAAATGCATATTCTCCCTAATTTCTACCTATTACTAGACAAAGGTCACTCTCTGTGTGAGATCCTACAGCCTGACCCTGCTACATGTGGGGCTCGAAGCCCCAGACTGCAGTAAACGCGAGCAGTAGGTGTCGTCCCTGTTTCAGTATCATACTTATGTGGTTAACTCATTGACATGAGTATTGTCGAGACCACCCTGACTGTGTCCGTGATGAATACCGCAGTTTTAGTCTCTTCATCAAAACTATGTCGTTTGATTCAAGCCTATGGTACAATCAAACTGTCAACCCCAATAGCTCGAAGTCGGTTAGTCTCCATCAATCTTTAGTCAAATAATGTTGGACATCTTCCAACATACACTGGACAGAGTTTTCACTAAAGATCAAACTTGCACTACGACACTAACTCCCATTGACCAAGAGAGACGAATCCTATCTCGGTCATTACTCTCCTCGCACGTTTTAACTGGCACCCAACCACAGACCTTTCAACGGGGCTTACCCGAGGCTAAATCAGTGATCTAAGTAACACCGTTCACGCACAGGTCGTACAATGATCTCAAGTCAAAAGACCAACTTACCTATCATCACAAAGAGTTATCATTGACAGATTGGTCAATCATAACCATATGATAACTCTTGTTGGTTCGTTCAGTAAACTCATTCTCCAATGAGCTAATGTGTCTCGTCTTTGACTTCGCCAAGTCAAATGATCATGAGATCATCGTCACCGCTACACGGTGAAGACTAAGACACAATGGTCTATCCGATGTTTCGATGTACTTTTCCTGAAACATCTACAACCATGAACCTTTTTAGACTTATGCTACTAACGGTTAAACACTTCTCCATGATCGAGATCCTTATCTCGATACATGTTTGACCTTGCATTAAGTCTCAGGACTTTACCTAAGTTTATAATGATTACACCATTTCTATTAACTTAGATAAATTCTTACCAAACAGCTTACCGTTATTTTAAACAAAATGTCTGTATAGATGCACATGGATGAATTTGCCTCGAGGGCATACCCATATCTCAACACATAACTTACACATAATCTACCAAAATACAAGACAACATATACTGAATGCCATCAAGCTGGATGTGGAGGAGGAGCTGTACGAGATGCACTGTGAGCTGGAGGGTTAATAGCATGTATATCTCTTGGCATGGGCACGAGTGTTTCTAGTTTCTCCTCGATGTTTTTAACCATGCCCGTCACCACATTGAGCTCGTCACGCATCGTCGTAACCATACTCTAGATGCTTGATTGACTGAACTCAAACTCTGTCATATGTTGATTCCATTCCTCTTGAGCCTATGAGGAAGATGACAAAACAAATTGAGGAGGCATGATGTAATGGATACGATAGAGATAATCCATGATCTGTTCCTGATCACGACGAATTCCAAGGACATTAGCCTCGACTCTATGCACGTAGTCAAAGAATGATTTCTGATGACCTTCCAGACGCCTATGGCCATCGATCAGATAATCATGCCTAGTTCTAACTGCCTCGATGGGGTCTTAAGTAGCTTGAGAGTTGGAATGTGCATGAGTCTCATCGTGCTAAGATGATGATGGGTCGACATCCAGTTGAGGAGACGGAACATCCATTGAAAGATATTGAGGCGACGATGGTGGTCGATTCGATGACTCTGTTTGTTCGGCGGTCGGAGAAGTATCTTCTATATCGCTCGCCAGATCTATAGAATCAGAGACGGGCATCATAGACTTTCTAGTTCGTTTGGGGGATACATGATTAAACCCCAAACAAGATCGACAAAGAATCTTATAAACCCTATGTTGGTAGCGCTTCGTGCCTTTATACGGATGACGGTTCGCATTCCATGCTCTGAGTAAAAATGGTGATAGGGAGACAAATTACTCACTGCGCAAAATCGGTTATAATTTTGACAGTTGTGCGCCCTGAGTAATTTTTGGTAAATGTAGACAGTTTTGCTCACCGCACAACCGGTTATAATTTTGACAGTTGTGTGCGCTGAGTAATTTTTGTTAAATATAGACAGTTTTAGTCAGCGCCCACCATGGTCATAACTTTTGCCGGTTGTGCACGCTGAGTAATTATTGGTAATTGTAGATAGTTTTGCTCAGCGCGCACAACGGTCACAACTTTTGCCCGTGGTGTGTGCAGAGTAATTGTGGGTAAATGTAAACAGTTTTGCTCAGCGCGCACAACGATCATAACTTTTGCTGGTTGTGTGCACTGAGTAATTGTTGGTGATTGTAGACAGTTTTTGTAACGACCCACCTCACGGGGGCATTATTTTTTTGATTACATTCACAGGTCTGCAGTTAACTAGCGAAAACAAAATAGCTTACGATGCAGATATGTACAAAAATACCCAAACGGTGTCCATATATTACAATCCATAATGTACAATACGCTCCAATAAAGATAATTGAAAGAAAAGAAGTACAAATGGAAAGGTGTACCGACATGAACTCTAAAACTGCAGCCCATGGGTCGAACTCTGGCTCCTCATGCTAAGGAACATCTTCTTCTATCTGTACATCGTCTGACGGTGCCACGAAGATGGAACCGTAGGTAAGTCACGACAATTCTAGCAATAGGAATAAAGTAGTGCAAAGGTACGAAACAGGCTATAGTAAGCAGCGAAAGATGATCAGGCAAGTGCAAAAAGTAAGGTAAGGGCAAACATGCATGCAAGTGCGATAAGTAACATAAAAAGGTGATTGTGTAGATACAATAAGTAACGTACAAGAGCAACCAAGGTGATAGCAATAATGAAACATAATTGAAATGACCATATTAATTGGGGTATAACTATGCCTATCCTAGATCGTGACTTATAATGCGGAGTACAGTGAGCAACCAAGAGTCCATCTCATACCACGAGTGATCGTACCTGGATTAAACCAAAACTGTAGGGTTTTCTGGGTCCTTAGGGCCATAAATGCGACGTCTGGCCTAAGTCGGTTAGACGAAGTTATCAAAATAGCAGCGGAAAAATCGGACTTAAAACATATTTAAATCAAAGCCCTATAGATTACAACCCTAGCCAAAATCTCTACTATCACGGGGATGGGTCCAACCAACCCCTAAGTATAGATCTATCTAACAATTGCAATTTATAAACGCATGTTATTTGAACTACATACCTTTCACTTCGTTTTCACAGAATACGAAGCATCGTTTTCAGCAACATTTCTTTGGCCCCCGCGCCGCTTTCCCAAGCCGAACCATGTCCCAAGCCACACCTCGTCCCAAGTCGAACCGTTTCCCGAACCGAGCAACACCATTGTCGCCGAGCCAACCACGCGCTGAAGAAGATTTCACCTAGAGTGGATCCTCCGTCAAGACTTCGGATCAGATCCGTGCTCCTTCGTAGCTTTGCTAGAGCCCGAACAGGAGCAAGGAAGAAATTTAGGGAGAAATAGAATATTTAATTTAAGCTCAGATCCGGGCTTGCTCACGTTTAATGGAGCTACTCAGATTTGGAGCTTGGGACGAGTTTCAAGGAGGAGGGTAGACCCCAATTTATATAGGATGCTGACCCCTACCCTTCACTCCATATCCGATGCGGGACTAAAAGTTTTGGAGAAAAAAATAAATTAAAGTTTGCCTTTCACAAAGGCCAAACTTTTGCGAATTTTTCTCGCTCACCGTTGAGCTTCGCAAGTGATACAACCTATCAAATCAAAGAGGGTTGACCGGTGAACGCGTATGAAGAAACGACACGTCATTTTTTAGTTCATTTGACCCCTCAAACGAGTGTCCAAACATAGCCCAAAACTAGTTTTTTCGCAAAAACTGCAGACGTCGCACAAAAATGGGTTTAAAACCCCCTATTGTGGCCTCAGAAGGGTCGGGCGCCCGCCTAGCGGGCGCCCAACCCGCAATGCCAAATTTGGCTTTTTTCACTGTTTTGGCTCTATTTTGTGCGTTTGGTGTCCGTTTTTGAGCAGTTTAAACCTACGTTTAAACCGAGACGATTCCGTCATCCAGGTATCCTTTTCCTCGCATTTATTATATTAAATATGTAGTAAATATTTTACAGTACATTTAATTACACTTGCATCATATGCAAAATTCCCACATCTTATATTAATATCCATTTGCATAAAATACAAATGAACTGAGGGCATACATCCCTCAACATATTCCACTTGCACTCAGGATTATTTATCCCGAGTTCAGAAGCTAACTGCAAACTCTTTGCAGTTTTCTGTCTCTTGCATCAAATGCATTTTCTCCCTAATTTCTACATATTACTTGACGAAGGTCTCACTCTGTATGAGACCCTACAGCCTGACCCTATTATAGGTGGGGCTCGAAACCCCAGCTAGCAGAGACAACAAGCAACAGGTGTCGTCCCTGTTTCGGTATCATACTTATATAGTTAACTCATTACAATGAGTATTGTTGGGATCACCCTGACTGTGTCCGTGATGAATACCGTAGTTATGGTCTTTTCGTCAAAACTATGCCACTTAGTCGAGCCTCGGGTATGGTCAAATGTCAACCCTACTAGCTTGAATTTGGTTAGTCCCCATCAATCTTTAGTCAAATAATGTTGGACTTCTTCCAATATACTCTGGCCAGAGTTTTCACTATAGATCGAACTAACACTGCGACACTAACTCCCCTTGACCAGGAGAGACGAATCATATATTGGTCATTACCCTCCTCGCATGCTTCAAATGTTATCCAACCAAAAACCTTTCAACGGGGCTTCCCCCGAGGCTATATCAGTGATCTAAGTGACACCGTTTACGTACAGTTTCGTACAATGACTTCAAGTCAAAAGACCAACTTACCTATCATTACTACGAGTTATCATTGACAGATTGGTCAATCATAACCATATGATAACTCTTGTTGGGTTGTTCAGTGAACTCATTTTTCAATGAGCACATGTGTCTCGTCTTCGACTTCGCCAAGTCAAACGACCACGAGATCATCGTCACCATTAAATGGTAAAGACTAAGACACAATGGTCTATCCGATGTTTTGATATCCATTTCTCGAAACATCTACGACCACGAACGTTTTTTAGACCTATGCTACTATTGGTCAAACACTTCTTCATGATTAAGATCTCCATCTTGATACATGTTTGACCTCACATTAAGTCTCAGGACTAAACCTAAGTTCTAATGAAGACTACATTACTATTAAACTTAGGTAAATTCTTAACAAACAGTTTACTGTTATTTTGAACAAGATGTTTGTACACTTACATAGAGATAAATTGCCTCGAGTTTGAGGGCATACCTATCTTCCAACATCTTTCACTTATACTCAGGCCCATTTATCCCGGTATTTCATACCGCATTTATACATAAGTCTCTATAGACTTTATGTGACAGAGCCTTCGTGAGTGAATCTGCTAAACCGTCCACTGTATAGACTTAAGGGGTTTCTATGTTCATGTTAGAGCACATAATTGAATCTTATCCAAATAATTAACTTGGTCTCTTAGAATCCATAATTAATGTCTTGCCTGGATCTTATCCATCTCATCGTACCTTACGAGAATAATCCAAATAAGTTACTGGTCATTTTGACGGTTCACAATCATTTCTGATAAAGTGTCAAATCAAAACATATGTTACTGCTCGTTGATACTTCGCATGCTTTTTATTCGCTCCCACTGACCTTGAAAACTCTCTGGCCGATTCATATAAGTTCGTTCTTCTAAATCATATTTAGAAAACAGAATATACACGAATGCTCCATTTTTCATGTCCATCTTGAGCATTTACATCGAGTTCGGTCTGAGTAGATCTGTACACATCTGCTGGCGAGACAGTTTCATCATAATTCGTTTATAGGAGTTAGGATGATAACCGTTCTCAACCAACATAAGTTGTACTTCACTATTTTCTTTCTGCACCAATCTTTTAGACTCAAAGATTTACTTGTAGCCAACAGAAAAAAATTTCTTGGACACATAAACTAAGGTCAATATCTTATTTACATGCAAGGACCCTGTTTCAGATTGCATCAAGTTATTAATCAGAGTCCCTACTCCGAATGACATTCTGGAAGTTGACTAAGTCATCATCAACGATGATGTTTTACTCGACTCTTCGTCTCACGAGACTCGAGTAATCCTTCAATTTCATAACGATTGATTTAACGAATATCTTTATTTGATAAGGTACTCATAGAACCTTATTAAGAACATAGGCATTATAATCTTGGGTTAACCCAGAAGGAGGATTGTAACTCATGGTTACTTGCCATGTATCGCACTAATTCTAATAGAGTACGATTCGTTCTATCCAATACACCGATGTGTTAAGAGACTTAACCTGAGAGAAAATCACATTTTCTTTTAGTTACGCAAAAATTTACACAGCAAGTATTCGACTCTTTGATCCGATCAAATCAGTTCAAATACTTCTTTCATTGTGTTCTCTATTTTATCAGACTTGTGTTTCATCAAGAACATGTGTCGTAATAAAATAAGAATTCCTTACCTTGGCTTATTTAGACTTGGGTCCGGGTACATCCGAATGTACGAGACTACGAGTTCACCAACTCATTCTTCCACTGTCTTACAGATGGATTTTTGGCCATCATACCTTTGAGACAAGATTCACAAGTGTTTTTTGACTCATAATACGAAAGGTCAGACCCCTCTTTATGTGACTTGGGAAGCTTAGTCTCTTCGGTACGGCCTAGTCTATTTTGCCATATAAGTTTTGCTACTATCTTGTGTATTCATGTATTAACTTGTAATAAAACATTTTTATACATTTTAATCCCATCAAAATAGTTCTTCTAAATTAATGTGACGACATTCGCCAAGGTGAATTACGTCCCATATGGCCTAAAGACAACTTTTGTTCATTAGCCAATATGCGAGACTATCTTTGTATAACAATTATTCTGAAACATTAGACATCAAACATGTCGTATTTTCAGTTCATCCTACTAGACCTTGTCTTATGATAAACCAAATATTCTTTCTCAATGAATTTTTCCTTGGTGCCTTCTTATTTCTAAATCACATTTAGACATTTCATGTCCTAAC
The DNA here is from genome assembly GCA_030789695.1 of Scilla litardierei. Classification (NCBI taxonomy): domain Eukaryota; kingdom Viridiplantae; phylum Streptophyta; class Magnoliopsida; order Asparagales; family Asparagaceae; genus Scilla; species Scilla litardierei. Next base: position 5,994,448 of record CM061137.1, on the reverse strand, counting down.
ACAAATATTAGCTGTGCAAGCATCACATGTATCCAAAAACTTGAGCTTTGCAACCTTGAGTGGACTCAACAATTTGCTTGTCTCAAGATCTAATTTGGATACATTGTCTTGCACTGCTCTTACACTCATCTTCGAGTCAAACAGTTTGATCGAAGTTTCAAACCGTGCGGATTGAAATTGTTTGCCATACAACATTGAGGAGACTCAACAAGTTGTACGGAGAAACATGCTTTAAACATCTGTATGTTCAAGCTGCTGCTGCTCACAGAAGTGAGTGTTAAGTAGCGTGCTTTTATTTTGTTGGACTTTAGAGCTTAAGAAAATCATTGTACTTAACTCAGTACTAGAAAGGAAATTTTAATATCAATGAGAATATAGATTGGTTTATCAAATATTCATTAACTAATCATTTTGTCCAGTTGACTTATTTCTTTTAAGGATATTATAATTTTGAATTCCACCCGGTAACACATAGAATATCCCTAGTTTAGCATTTGTTTATGATTTTTAAATATAGTTAAAATGATTTTTATTTAACTATATCCTCCCACTATTTCTGCGATCATCTTTAGCCATATAGATGAACGAATATAGTTATTTAATGGGAAAGGGACCCAACCACCCTGAGCTTCACAGCTTGAGGAGATTAAACAAGTTGATCGATGGTTGAACCGGAGGATGCGCAAGGAGCACGCCTTCCACTCCCAAACGTAGGAGCGTCAATGCAATATATTTATAACCGGTAGGTACCGGGTCGGATCACAGGGACAAGTCGTGTCACGCTCCGTTCCCCAGAATACCCGGCATTTAAGTTTTTTTCCAAGTATCCTGAAGAGTGAGGGTGATGAGAGAGGAAAAGAAAGAGAAAGGAGAAACTGAACAAGCAGTCCACTGCGCACATGCTGGGATAGTACAAGTGAAGCTTCATAGTAATATCAAAACAACACCACAAATAACTTAGATCAATAACAACATATCATATATAACAACTTCCATTAATTTATATATCCCAGGTATACCACTACATATACACCATCACTCTCCACCTCCCAAGACAACCATATCAAACCACAATCTACCGCTCACACCAAGTGCTATACCTGAAACCCAACTCCAAGTCACCACCAACCATACTGCCCCTGCTACCTGAAAAATAGGGAGGAGCACGTCAATGCGTGCCCCAGTAGGAACCAACTTGGATTTGGAACACCATTCTAAGGTTATCAAACCACAAGGCATGGCAAGAGAATTAGACATATAAACTAAATATATAGCGGAAGATGAATAGCCAAGTAAGAGGATCATACATACGGTCCAATGTCGAGTTACTGCAAGAAAAGGGTTAGCACGAATAATAATAATAATAACGCAAGTGTTTAAGCAACTGTTATCTAATAAGATAAGTGCAAGTGCTTGAGGCATGGCACAGAGTCACAAGAACAGGCAAAGGGAAGGGAAGTGCTGCCAGTAGAAGGAGTAACACACAAATTCTTATTTTATTATTTTATAATTGAATTAATTGGAACTTGGGTAAACTGTGTGATACCAGGACCTGGACTTCACCCCAAATTTGGGGTGAATATAGCACACGACGCAGTGGACACGGGCACTGTACGCCGGGCCTCTCAGCTCCCCCGTCCCTAGCAGGAGTGAGGCTCATATCACATCCTCCGTATGCCCTCTTCCCTCCACTCCCGATAAAGGCGAGTGGGTATAAAAATCCCCTCCACTCCCGGTAAAGGCGAGTGAGTATAAACTCCACACATCACATAATCATCTCGCAACTTCACAGTTCAGGCTTCATATCCACAATTTACTCCAATCCCACCTAAAACCCGGGTTTTGCTAACTTACCCCCCCCCACCCCTTTTGGAGGGGATTGAGACATTTTCATTCATCAATTAAGCGTTTTAAGCTTCATTATATGAATCATGGTGGAATGGTACACGTTCAGTAACTTCCTTTCATCAACACGGGTCATGCACCTAAGTGCTATGCCCTTAGTCATCACATCATCAAATAGCAATCTGGGTCATGCACTCACGTGACATGCCCTTCATCACTTGCATGCCCTTCATCACATCACATACACATTCATGTATAATAGTGTATCCATGCCATCCATGTCCCCAACATCATCAATTTATAACAAGGTTCTTGATACAAGAGCATATAGGCCCAATTTCCAAGTTTCTTTAACGTCACATTCATTGGGGCATTTCAACAAACACGTGGCAGGTGCCATATAAACGAACATTGTCACATTATCAAATGTAATAACAATAGCGTAACTAAATATTCCGTCATTAGTACAATATCCATGCATAATGGGATGGGCAAATTAACATCACCACACGATTCAATATTCAACCACACTCCAACTTGCTGGAATTGCAAGAACAGCCATAAAGATCAACATATTTCATTCATTTCTCTTGTGAATTTGACACAACTTTATAAATTAAAGTTGAAGATATGGCAGTTATGGATTTACAGATAAAATTTCATGCAAAAATATGAATTATACGATTTATGGTGAATTAATTGGTGAAGTGTGTCAATTCTGTTTTCCAGACAGATTTCAGGGTCTGTGTTGGAAGCCAATTTTAGGCATGTTGGAGCCAGAAATTCGGCATATAAGCAGCTTATGAATTTTTAGAAAAACTTGTTAAATTTCAAACAAGACCAAGATCATAAAATTCCATGATGTGTGCAGGTGTCTAGGCCAATTTTACTAAACTGTGTCAATACTGAAAATCAAACAGACATGTTGTAAAGATGGATTTATTGCTCCGAATTTCTGAATTGAAACCATGTCAAAATTTATATGATTTAGGGGTAGAACTTCAAGATCTACCAGCACATATTTTTTTCGCAACCTAATTCGAGCTACAGTAACCATAATTACTGAAACAACACACAATAGAATTTCACGACTTTAAAGGAGATGGCTTTGCTATGAATTTCAAGGGAGAATTGTGAAATTGACACTTCTCCAACTTCCTCCCACTTGCAACCACTTGTGCTACTTGATTTTTGGGAGAAGTAATTAGGGTTTTAGTTGAAGAATAAGGAGGAAATGGAGGAGGGGTGGCCGGCCTAGAGGGGATAGGGAGAGAGGAAAAGGAATGAAAGAAAGAAAAGAAAAGAAAGATAAAGAAGATGGAAGAAAATTCATAAGAAATATCTAACTCTAGAACTTCCTTAGGATAAGCATGCCACATCTTAAATGACCTAAATACCCCTCCAAAAATACCCCTCAACTTTTAGGTATTTACAAGTTTGTGATTGCTTTATGCACCGACCACTTAAATATGTACGCACAGCTAATTTAGTCCAAATGACCGTTTTGCCCCTCACCTTTCTAAAAATTTACGGGTGTTACCATTGTCTCCTAACCCCTTTCACACTTGCATGGCTCTTCCTACACACAACCACGCACATCCATGCATGCATACATGCTCCACACACACGTCTAACACATTACGGTTGTTTTGCACCCACGACGTCTTTCACACTTCTCCCGCATTCACATTTCGCATTCTCTACCCTTAGTCGCGTATTACGGCCCAATCCCCCTTGCACTACGTCACGTACGTCGATATCTACGCTTATTTCATCCCACGTATGCATCGTAAGTAGAAATACCACGCGTGTTCAGTAGAATACACGTATAGTACAAAATAGGGCATGACAAGTCGTTTTACATTCACAAGTTTGATCGATAAAGAAAAATAAAGCGTGTTACAACCACCTCGCTAACGTGGATGGAAGTGGGAAAAAATGTGGTGAAACCAAAATCCTAACCTAAATGGGTAGGGTTAGAGAACCAAAAGTGGAGTTAGAATAGGTAGGAGAGAAAGCATGGGTTGTGGGTTCACTAAGATTGGTGTTAATCAAGCTCTAATTACCGCATATAACTCAATTGATTATCCGGCTAAGGACACTCAATCGGAAAATTTAGCATTAAAAACACAACAATTAGCAGTATGGATGGATGTATCATCATGGCACTAATCACATTTAAACATGGTCTCTTCTCAAAGAGTGCACACTTGGGTCTTAGCCAATTAAATTGTGCCCTAGTGATAACCCAACATTAGCATGAAAGTAAGCAAGAGGCAATTAGAACTAATATTAACAACCCATCATCATGAATCACAACCCACACTAATCACACTACTCAACCATATCAAATAAGATGGAATTCATAGACAAATTGTTAATGGTTCAATACAAAAGAGAAATGCAAAAATTATACAAAAGAGAGGAAAGAGATCACCAATCTCTCATCAATGAAGCTTCCCTCTCACTGAGCACCTTTTCCAAGCTCCACCAAGCTCTAATGGCCTCCAACCCTATCCCTAGCCTTTGGGAAAGAAGAGAGCCCCCAAAACCCTAAAAAAAACTCTAAAAAACAGAAGAAACTGAGCTGGCTCCCTGGAATTTTCGCACTGGGGAATTAACACTCGAAATAACGGGCTGCAGGTCGGATTTTCTTTAAAACCTGCTGCCCGCTTGACTTGCGCGCGCGGGGAGCTGTACAAGGCGGAGCGGGTCGGGCGCACGGGCGCCCGACCCGCGAAAACTGGGGGCGCCCGCAAATAATTGTGGAAGGGGGCAGGGGCACGCGCATAGCGCGTGCCCCGCCTGCGGCTTGCGAGAAAAGGAGGCGGGCCGGCCGCTGGGCCGGCCCGCTGGGCCGGCCCGCAAAGCACAGTTTTTATTTTTTTATTTTTTATTTTAAAATAGTCGACATCTGCCCGTGAAAATTGGAAGCGGGCCGGCCCGCATACGTGGGGTTTTTTTATTTTTTTACCTTTTCTTTTTCAGAAATTCCAGAATTGCTCCTTGCTCCAAATAAATCCCCAAAAATACCTAAAAATTCCAGAAAAATCCCAGAAAATTCTGAAAAATCCCCAAGACTTCCAGGAGTACCTGAAAAATATGAGAAGGAGAAATTAGTCCATATGATGAGAAGATAAATATAACGACTATTATAAAACAATATTGACTTCCAACAATCCATATAAAATATTCCATTACTCAAATAATTCTCAAAAATTGACAACATGATCACAATAATAGCAGGAGCACATGAAAAATATTAGGAAGCCAATAAAGACGATAAAATCCATATTTTGTGCCAAGAATGAGAGTAAGCTCCTAAAATGACATGAAATGAAAATATACCCAAAAAGAGCAAGATTAAGTATAATTCTTAGCACAAAATGGTGGTAGTTAGAGGGTATAAATATACACTTTTCATCCCGAATCACACCCCCAAACTAGCTTTTTGCTAGTCCCTAGCAAAATATACGATAAATTCGGATTGAAATGAAAACATGCACCAAACTCACAATATCCTCATGGCATACCCCAAATAATGTTTCCAAATGATTTCAAAGCTAATATACCCAATGTATGAAAGTAGATAACAAATGACACCCCCCTCAATCCAATTCAAAGAAAAGTAAGGTAATAAGCCCGTATCACATTCATTAGGATATATCATGATGTCGAAGTTTCAAATTTTCAAGGAAGTGGTCAAAACAACAGAAATTTCTCCTAAGTTGTGAGAGATGAGATTGCATCATTCATGTTGCTTATTCTTTCATTTATTCTCATTTTTTCCTTATCTTTTCTTTTTTTTTTGTATTCTTTTTTTTGTGTTTATGTTTAGCATTCACACGATAACGCTATGAAACGCATACACCGCCCCCTTTTGCATACACGCGATAACGATATATAGGCAAAGGGATGGAATGATCCCCTAAATCTCATCTTTGGCGTCCTCCCCAATGTTTCGTGGGGCACCGGCTACTCAATTTGATTAGAAAAACCATTCACTTATATTAACTCTCTCTTTTTCATTCTCAACCCAAGCAAGCAATTCATCCACCCACTCCTAAGAAGAAAACAAAGCAAACACAATTGGCACCCAATCCAATTAAAAACTAAGCCATTCATTCCAAATCATGCAATCACTTACACCAAACTTTTCCCAAATTATCTCAAAGAGAGTATCACGACATATAATGTAGTTCCATACATGGCATATTCGCATATGAATCCAAATTGGAAAAGAATTAAACCATGCCAGTGAAATATTTATGAATTTGATACCAAAATGATAATCCGAAAATTGCATGTCATTAAGCATGTAGGGACTAAGCACAAAGCAAGCGGCGTATGGACAAGGAGGCAAAATATGATATGCAATGAAGTTCATGGAATGAGGGCAAAATGGAGGTATCCCAAAAAAATTTAAGCTACCATCAAAATCCTAACAATCTAAAGATTCTAACATTCTCCCCCCAACTTAAAATAAACATTGTCCTCAATGTTGGGAGAGTATTAGATCTCGGCAAAAGATCCTAGAAAAGCAAAGCAAAGCAAACGAAAGTACTAAAATAAAACATTTATTTATTTACACTATTGGAAAGAACACACCGTGGCAAAAGGCGGATCTCGAATGTACAACGGCGGTTGCAACTGCTCGATCATATCCTTTTGCTCCTCTGCCAGCTGCTTTGGAGCTAGGCCTCCACCGGCCTCCTTGGATTCCAGCAATGCAACTCCAAGCGTCCCCTTTGGATAATATGTGTCATGTGGCAGACGAGCTGCATCAATCCAAGTCATGTCCTCGTGTCCTGCAAAAGCATTCCAAAACGGGTCGTCAAAACAAATAAAAGAATGTAAAGGCAATGGATGACAATCTGAAGCAAATGTATATGGAAGTGAACATTTAGGTTCAGACATGCAAGGCATGATATGGTGGAAACTTTTCTGAATAATGATGCTAGGTATGGCATGATACTCTGCCTCGGGAGGAGGGGAAAGCGGCTTCAGAAGAGAATCTGGAGGAGACGACTGCTTAGGCTCAATGTAGACCATCTCGTAATCGTCCTCGCTATCAGAAAGTGTAAGCTCTGCAGACCTCCCAGACTATGAAGTGTATCCTGAAAATCTCCATGAATGATGGTCTGGTGTGTATCCTGAGGTGAATGGTATATGACCTGCTGCACTTGTAACGACCCGCTCCCGGGGCCCGTTAATTATTTGATATTTGTGCAGGTCCTGCAGGTTACCAGTGAAAACAAAATAGCCACGATGCAGAGATGTACAAAAATACTCAAATAGTGTCCAATTATTACAATCCATACTGTACAAGATGTCCCAACAAATATACATGAAAGAATAAAGTACACAACACTGAAATATAACTTTGGAAGCTGCGGTCGAATTCTGGCGCTATTAGCTCATGAGCATCTACCTCCGTATGTACGTCGTCTGCGGTGCCACGGAGATGGAACCGTAGGTAAGTCACACCAATTCTAAATATAGAAAATAAGCAGTGCACAAGTATGACAAAAGTAACTACGTACGAGCAGATCAGAGTGAAAAGTAAAGCACTGAGCAACAACTGTACACAGCTGAGTAGTAAAAGTAAACAGTACTGAAAGGAGAGAACAATTGTACGGTGGTAGTGCAAGTGTAAAGCAGGCTAGGCAAGTGAAACATACTACTGCTGTAGCTAAAAGTACGAAAAGTAAAGTATCGGTGACTGTAGTGCGTAAAGTAAAAGTGACTGTGCAAAAGTAACTACACTACATGACTCAAGTCGGAGAGTACAATATGTGACCATCGAGTTCATCTCTTGCCTGGGCGCGACCCAAACGAATGCCAAAAACACAGGCAGCTAGACAGGATGCTGACATGCAGCATATTTTTGTTTGCCGAAACACAGGCAGCTAGACATGATTGCCAAAAACCCAGGCAGCTAGACATGATTGCCAAAACCCAGGCAGCTAGACATGTAGATTGAACTCCAGTCACACCCGCACTCTCTCAAACTATGAGTTATCCCAAAAACCCCAGTGAAGTGTCAAGTGTTCTATGTACATGTTCCTTTCATGATGTTCCACGAGATGTTCCACAAGATATTCCACAAGATGTTTCACGAGATATTCCATACGATGTATCACACGATGCTAGTCAACCCAAGTCCAGTTGACTTTCTTATTGAAAACAAGAGAGTAGTAACTCATTTCAAAGCAGACTGTGCCAGAACGAACTGAGGATAAAGACAAGTCCAACAACAGTAATACCGATTCCATGCTTCGGGCATGTAGAAATATTGTTTAACACACAATTTACCCAAGTTGAGGGTTGTGTGCTACAACTACCAAAGTTGAAAGTTGGCAAAGTAATCTGTAGTTGATTACTTTCCTATTAGGTCTCTAGTTCGGTTCAAGTCAAGTAGTCGTTCTGAGGCTATAGGTGGAGTTCCTAAGTACATACGAGGACACTAACTAATTTTCTAATTTTAGAATTAGTCGTGACTTACTGATTTCGAGCTCGTCGTGGCAAGACGAGGTTGGAGCTAGAGAAGCTGGTGCACGAGGATTGATACCTGCAAACACAAGAAACAACAGGTTAAAGAGCACACTATTTTCTACCTATTTAACCTGATCGTTTTGATTTTCTAAACTAGTTGGAACGTTGTCAAAAATCATTCTAAATTTTTCTATAGTCTATATATAATGAAAATAGTTTTACTGCAAGACAAAATATTTTTCTGAAGCTTGTTGTAATTTTTATAATTTTTAAAAGCCCAAAAACAATTTTAAAACTATTTTTCAATTAGTAACGTATTTATTCAAACATTTATTCTGAATGTAATCTGCATCGGAATGGTTCAAGTGAGCTGTCAAAATGACCGTATCAAAGAGTACTATAGCATATATTTTTATCACATACTAGTGTATGTGAAAATAAGGAGTTACAGATTTTTGAACGAAAATAATGTATTTAAGTTTTAAGCTTAAAAATTTATTGTGAAAAAACTAAGTGTCTGATTGAAATGAAACTAGTGCCATTGGGTCCAGAATATCATTTCTGATTTTCTGGAGTTGGTCTCGTAATTTTCTGACCCCTATATAATTAATTATTAATTTAAAACAAATAAACTCCATTTTTATTATTATCGAAATATTTTTATATTCGTATTTATACGAAAATACGCATTAAAATACGTTTTAAAATACGCTTACGTAAAACCTCACCCTCCTTCGTCTTCGTGTGCAGCAGCGGGGGCTTCGTCCGCATCGTCACCGGCGGCGCCTGAGGCGGCCAATGGCGGCAGTCTGGAGACGGTGGTGCGGCGGACTACGGCAGGGGTCGGCGACGCGGTGGCGACTTCGGTGAGCGACGAGAGCGTGGAGATGGGCAGCGAGCGGCAGTGAATTGTGCTCGCGTGGGCTTCGGTGCTGGGGCGGAGGTAGCACGGCGACGTTGGTGCCCGGGGTCGTTGGAGGCCGCTGTGGGAGCTTCGGGGCTACTCGAAGGCGATGGATGCGGCGGCGGGCCTCGTCGGACGGTGTCGAAGGTGAGGGCGGAGGTAGGTGCAGCGGTCGCAGCGGAGGGGGAACGCTCGGAGGGCGTTCGGGGTGCACCACGTCGGAGATCGAAGCGAGGGTCGATGAGGGAGCACTGCAGTCGTGGCGGAGCTTTGTCGAGGCTCAGTCGATGCGGTGGCAGAGGCCGGGGCGTCGACTTCGGCGTAGTCAGAGGTCTGGGTCGTTGCGACAACGTTCGAAGCTCGGAGGAGCTTCGGGGTTCGTCGGAGAGGGTAGTGGGGCGGAGCAGCGGTGAGAGCGGCCCAGCGGCGGTGGCTCGTTGCTCGGAGATCGCATGGATGGGAGGAAGGAGCTTCGAGCGGCTCTCGGGGGTGTCTCAGACGGTGACGAACGGCGGAGCTCGGTGTCGGACAGAGCAGGGAAGCGGCTTAGGGGGCGGTGCTTCGGGGTTGGCCTCGTCGGAGGTGCTCGGTGGTGTCGGAGCTCTCGGGGGTTCATGTTGGTGGCGACTCGGGGAGCGTCGGAGCTCCGGCAGCGAATGGGCAGGCTGGGGTACTGTCGGAGTGGCGGATGTGTCGCTTTGTCGGGCGGAGGCGGAGGGATGAGGGCATGTGGTGGCAGCGAGGGTAGGGGAGAGGGGAGTAAGCCTGGGTGTGTGTGGGTTAAGGCTTGAGAACGAGAGGGGAGGCTTAGATGCGTGAGTTGAGAATGAAGTGAGCCAGGGTTTGAGAAAATAACGGGGAGAGAGGGTGTGTTAGTGAGAGACGAGAGAACAGAGAGAATAGAGAGAGAGTTGAGGGAGTTTACGAGGGGATCGGGTTTGCCGTGGGCTTCGAGTGAACGGCGCTTAGGGGTTATTAGCGGGTACGGGTTTTGGGTTAAGCTGAGAAGGGTATTTATAGGGTTAAAATTAGTAGGGAGTTAATACTTAGTCAATGATATTAATTAGGTTAGGTTTAACCTTTTGACTATCTTTAGAAAAAGTGGGGTGGCATGAATCTCATGTTTCGCATACGGGTAGGGGTTAGGTAGGTGATGGTAATTAGGGTTAAAGTTAATTAGTAATAAGTAAAACTCCATTAGTGAAAGTAATTAGTAAAATACAAAAACGAAATTACGATTTTGCCCCTACTAGTAAATGTGTCTGAAAAATTACGAAAACATACCCACGGGATCGTATCGTCGCGAGAATCGTGAATACGAAATCCGTTTCAGGGTTCGAGCTACAGAAATACTAGTTTTAGGCCAAAACGTTTAGGAAGCGGGTTTGCGGGTTCTATATCGATTTGACTTCAGAAAATTACGAAATTAATGTGAAAAGCCCTAAATGATCATAGAATGTTACCGCAGAAGTTTGAAAACGTTTGAATAGAAAATAAATTCATTACGCCAAAACGGTAATAACTGAAAATGAATTTTTTTATCAGATCTTTTAGAGGTATTTGATGAAACCCGAACTTACTAAAATACTCCATAACTAGTCTGATATCTCAAAATATTTTTATAAGAAATTTTTGAAATCGTAAAACTCCGGACAAACCATTATAAAATAGTTTTTTAAAAATTTGAAAATAGGTTAAATATGTGAATAGTTGTCTTGATGAAAACATGCCGTTACAGCACTGAAGTAGGAGGAAAGTCTTGCTCGGGCTCCGTCATGGTCTGTAAACTCACTCCATGGCCAAAATCATCCTCATCATCGTCAAAGAAAACTCTATCAGCTGTCCGTACCATGCACTCGTACACCTCAAAATGGGCGGATGTAGTAGGCGGGAAACATAACTCAGGCTCTCCAATATCATATATATCGATCGTGCCTTCACATGCATCCACCACAACATCACCACCAACATAAAAATGCATCGTGTCATCAACATGGTCGACACGCACTCCATCGTCCATCTCCTCTGACTCCTCAAAATATGAACATTCAGCCTCCTCTACTTGGCTCCAATTCACCCTATAATCATATTCTTCTTGGACTTCCATAGGGTCACATTGGAAAGAGCCCTCAGCTGGCTCCTCAGGCTAGTCCTGGACCTGATGTACTGTCTCCTCATACTCTGCAAGGTCCCTTAGGTAACACCATGAATCCTCGGTCGAATAATCGAAGAATTCCCAACCGCATCTCATCTGCACGAAATCTCGCCCAGATGGCGATAATCCAGTATAAAATATCTGCAGGAGATGATCCTCGTGGAAACTCTGGTGTGGGCACGCAAGCACCAAATCAGTGAACCTCTGCCAAGCCTGATGGTAGGCCTCCCACTCAGCTTGGATAAAGCTCGCTATATGCTGCTCCATGGCTTGCAGCCCCTGTACCTGCTCCAAGAAAGTAGGCAAAAATACTCGGAGAAATTCAGCCTGAAATGACAACTAAGTAAAATGTGAGTCGAGAGACAATGAATCAAACCACAATCTAGCATCATCTTGTAAAGAAGAGGGAACGAATCTAAAATATATGCAATCATCATCAATATTCCCACCAAGACATGAATGCATCCATTCTTCAAATTTTTTAATATGTAAATGAGGGTTCTCCCACTCCGAGCCATGAAAGTATGGCAGAAGTGGGATATCCTCCAAATCAACGTCGGAAAAATCTGAAGATGATGCCATGTTTTTAAAAAAATTTCCAAAAAATGATAATAAACAAACAAAAGACTCAATAAATGAAAAATAAATAGAATGTAAAGACACAACACTAAGAGATAGAAGTATCACACTAAAACTTTCAAAATCAATCAAAAAATGCTAATAATAGAAACCGTTGTCCCCGGCAACGGCGCCAATTGGTTGAACCGGAGGACGCGCAAGGAGCACGCCTTCCACTCCCAAGCGTAGAAGCGTCAATGCAATATATTTATAACCGGTGAGTACCTGGTCGGATCACAGGGACAAGTCGTTCTACATTCACAAGTTTGATCGATAAAGAAAAATAAAGTGTGTTACAACCACCTCGCTAACGTGGATATAAGGGGGGAAAATGCGATGAAACCAAAATCCTAACCTAAATGGGTGGGGTTAGAGAACTAAAAGTGGAGTTAGAATAGCTAGGAGAGAAAGCATGGGTTGTGTGTTCACTAAGATTGGTGTTAATCATGCTCTAATTACCGCATATAACTCAATTGATTATCCGGCTAAGGACACTCAATCAGAAAATTTAGCATTAAAAACACAACAATTAGCAATATGGATGGATGTATTATCATGGCACTAATCACATTTAAACATGGTCTCTTCTCAAAAAGTGCCCACTTGGGTCTTAGCCAATTAAATTGTGCCCTAATAATAATCCAACATTAGCATGAAAGTAAGCAAAAGGCAATTAGAACTAATATTAACAACCCATCATCATGAATCACAACCCACACCAAGCACACTACTCAATCATATCAAATAAGATGGAATTCATAGACAAATTCATCAATGGTTCAATACAAAAAAGAAATGCAAAAATTACACAAAAAAGAGGAAAGAGATCACCAATCTCTCATCAATGAAGCTTCCCTCTCACTTGAGCACGTCCTCCAAGCTCCACCAAGCTCCAATGGCCTCCAACCCTATCCCTAGCCTTTGGGGAAGAAGAGAGCCCCCAAAACCCTAAAAACTCTATTAAAAAAAAGAAGAAACCGAGCTTGCTCCCTGGAATTTTCGCACAGGCGAATTAACACGCGAAATAACGGGCTGCGGGTCGGATTTTCTTTAAAAACCGCTGCCCGCTTGACTTGCGCGCGCGGGGAGCTGTACAAGGCGGAGCGGGTCGGGCGCACGGGCGCCCGACTCGCGAAAACTGGGGGTGCCCGCAAATAATTACGGAAGGGGGCGGGGGCACGTGCATAGCGTGTGCCCCGTCTGCGGCTTGCGGAAAAAGGAGGCGGGCCGACCGCTGGGCCGGCCCGCAAAGCACGGTTTTTATTTTTTTTATTTTTTTAAAATAGTCGACAGCGGCCTGTGAAAATTGGAAGCGGGCCGGCCTATTGGCCGGCCCGCATATGTGGGGTTTTTTACTTTTTTACTTTTTCTTTTTCAGAAATTCCTCAATTGCTTCTTGCTCCAAATAAATCCCTAAAAATACCAAAAAATCCCAGAAAAATCCCAGAAAATTCTGGAAAATCCCCAAGACTCCCAGGTATATCTGAAAAATAGGAGAAGGAGAAATTAGTTCATATGATGAGAAAATAAATATAACGACTATTATAAAACAATATTGACTTCCAACAATCTATATAAAATATTCCATTGCTCAAATAATTCTCAAAAATTGACAACATGATCAAAATAATAGCAGGAGCACATGAAAAATATTAGGAAGCCAATAAAGACGATAAAATCCATATTTTGTGCCAAGAATGAGAGTAAGCTCCAAAAATGACATGAAATGAAAATATACCCAAAAGAGCAAGATTAAGTGTAATTCTTAGCACAAAATAGGGGGAGTTAGGGGGTATAAATATACACTTTTCATCCCGAATCAATCGACTCTGTAGTCATTAGATAATCTCATTATCAATCACATCACATGTGACTTCCTATTGGTTTTTTATCCCTAGTTACTTATGATCTTGAGGAGACTCAACAAACCATAATGACTAATCTAGTCGAACCACTGTTTTCATGTCTAATATTAACTCAGACCGATGATCGAGGAGACCCGACGCAGCGATTTGGGTTAATACCAGACTGCATATAATATATGATGGAGTTGGTTTCTAAAAGAGACCATGTCATAGCTTGAGTAGACTCAACAACTATCACATGTGTTTTTAATTCCCTAAGCCAAAAACAAGGAGGGCTATGGCTAACCTTGAAGAAGATTTTTAACGTGATTGACTAGATATAATCGACGATGTCATATAATCATAATTCGCATCCTTGTGGTCCAGCGGAACACGGCCAGGGTTTTGGCTAGGCCAGGATCACTATCCCAAGTCGAGCTAGGGTGATCCACAATACCAGTCAAAAAACACCCGACCTCATCATGGTCCATTGAAGGAAACTTATTATTCGTATGTGTCCCATCGATTAGAATTGGCATCATTAAAACTAGTTAATCCTATCAACTAGTTGAATCCTAAAATTTGAAATTATTAGGATTGGTTAATAACTTTTATTAATGTCCTTATCAACTATAAGGATTATTATGGTGCTATCCTAATCATGTATTATGTATTTAAAATTCAAGTTGCAACAATTTTAAATCATAGCATTTTGTTTGAAATTATTATTAGAACAATTAAAATAATAATTAGGAGAGTGCTACACTAAACAAGAATTTAACATGTTAAAACAATTTTTAAATCATAGCATGCCAAAAAATTATCTCATAATTTTTTTGAAAGGTTTTAATGGCTATTCTAATAGTTTTTCTTGAATTATCACATAATCAAAATACCTAATATAACCATTAAAAATTATTAACAACATAATTTAGTATAATAACAAAGCAATTAAAATTTATCTCATAAAATTTTCTTGCTAAACATGCAACCTAAAATTTATCGCATAAGTTTAAGTTACATCAAAAATTATCACATAATTGATAATTTTAAAGATTTAATTTAAATATAATTTCAACAACAATTTTCGAAAAAAATTGTTACTTTAAAACGCCAGATTTTAATAGTTTAAAATGCAATCTCTATCTCATGAAGAAACATGATGTATCACATACATTTTATAAATTGCAAAAATTGATCATGTTAACCATAGCTCTGATACCATTGCATGGTTTTCTAGGTCCTTATGGCCATAAATATGTCGTTCAGCCTAAGTCGATCAGATGAAGTTATCATAACAGGAGCGAAAAAATCGGACTTAAAACAATTTTAAATCAAAGCCCTAAATATTAACAAACCCATTCAAGATCTCTACTATCCCGAGGTTGGGTCCGACCAACCCCTAAGGATAGATATACCTAACAATTGCAATTTATAAACATATGTTATTTCAATTACATACCTTTCTGTTCGTTTCTGCAGACTACGAAGCATCGTTTTCAGCAACATTTCTTTGGCCACCGTGATGCTTCCCCAAGCCAAACCACGTCCCGAGCCGCACCTCGTCCCGAGCTGAACCGATTCCCGAATTGCACCGCGTACCGAGCCGAGCAGCACCATTGTCGCCGAGCCAACCACGCATCGAAGAAGATTTCACCTTGAGTGGATCCTCCATCAAGACTGCGGATCGGATTCGAGCTCCTTCGTGGCTTTGCTAGAGCCCGAACAGGAGCAAGGAAGAAATTTAGGGAGAAATAGAATATTTAATTTAAGCTCAGATCCGGGCT
Organism: Scilla litardierei; assembly: GCA_030789695.1. Taxonomy (NCBI): domain Eukaryota; kingdom Viridiplantae; phylum Streptophyta; class Magnoliopsida; order Asparagales; family Asparagaceae; genus Scilla; species Scilla litardierei. The sequence goes on along the minus strand of CM061137.1, from coordinate 5,978,800 downwards.
TGCTCACGTTTAATGGAGCTACTCAGATCTAGAGCTTGGGACGAGTTTCAAGGAGGGTGTAGAACCCATTTATATAGGCAGCTGACCCCTCCCCTTCACTCCATATCTGATGTAGGACTAAAAGTTTTCGAGAAAAAATAAATTAAAATTTGCCTTTCACAAAGGCCAAACTTTAGCAAAATTTTCCTACCTCACCTTTGATCTTCGCAAGTGATAGAACCTATCAAATCGAAGAGGGTTGAACGATGAATGTGTAGGAAGAAACGACACGTCATTCCGAGTTAGTTTGATCCCTCAAACGAGTGTCCAAACATAGCCCAAAACTAGGTTTTCACAAACACTGCAGCCGTCGCACAAAACTGGGTTAAAATAACCCCTAATCTGGCCTCCAGGCGGGTCGGCGCCCTCCGGGCGGGTCGGGCAACCAACCCGCAATGCCAAATTTGGCTTTTTCACTGTTTTGGCTCTATTTTGTGCGTTTGGTGCCCGTTTTTGACGCGGTTTGAACCTGCGTTTAGACCGGGACGATCCCGTCATTCATGTAACAATTTCCTCGCACTTATTATGTTAAATATACATGTAAATATTTTATGACACATTTAATTCCTTTTACATCATATGCAAATTTTTCACGTCTTCTATTAATATCTATGTGCATCAAATACAAATGAACTGAGTGCATACATCCCTCAACACTGTGCTACAATACAATACTGTTCAATAATCTGTGATTCAAGTATGTGAATTTCTCACCGACAAACTTTGAAGGGGTTGCTAGGACTCGGTCGGGACAACAATAACAAATCTTGAACTGGTTGCTCCCGCACACTTGCTATTATAAGTTACCCCCAAAACCCCAGTGATGTGACATGTGTATCAAGTATATGTTTATTACAGATGTTCCACAAGATAAACCACAAGATATTCCATTCGATAATTCATTAACATTCACTGAGTCATAGATGCCATGCAGCAAATGATGCGACTATTCAAACGTGAGCAATCATGCAACAAGTTTATCCAAAGTCCATGCGTAGTTTTCAAGTAAGAAGCATCAGAACATCGTAAACAAGGGTGAACAAGACAATGAATCATCATTGTTATGAAAAGGTTGAAGTAACTCGTTTAAAGGTATTTAAAATCAATGTTTATGAACTGCTGATAATTGGAGTTCTTAGCATTGATCCATACAAACGAAACGTGTCATGCCCCACTCTCCCAAATACAGAGAGATGTAGCTAACGAGGCCGCCGTAGTATTCAGACTCAGGCTTCGATCACTCTTATTTAAATACTACTAGGCATTTTTATGTGGTTAAATTAATTAAATAAGCAGGCCACTGCAACAACACTGAAATAATACACAAAGAAAAGTAAAGTACTCCAACAGAATGTAAAATTGCAGTACTGAAAGGAAAACATTACAACACTGTACATTACATTAGATTATACAACGTACATATACATCAGCTGTACAAGGGAGGTACAAAAGTGGGGTACAACAAAAAGGGAAACCCACAACCCAAAAGTACAAAAAGTGTCCACACCTGGTACAACACACCCTCTAGTCTAACCCAGAGAAGTCCAACTGGACAAAATTGCCTGTGGGCTCTACCTCTGGGGTATTGGCATCGGTCTCTATCTTCGGAACCTGCTCAGTCTGCTCAGGTCCCACACCTGAAACCACAAGGGGACACGTCAACGCGTGACATAGTAGGAACTCATAACACTCTAGTAGGATCCAGTTTTTCGAACTGGTCCTTCTAACTAACCATCTATCTACAGATGTCACAACAACCAAAGAATAAATGCAGAATTTAAATGAACAATACATAAGTGCTGAAAGTAAAAGCTGAAGAACAAAAAGTACAAGACCAAAATTACAGATTAAGTTAGTTAAAATTAAATGTTTAATGGTTATTTGGAAACCCGAGTAAATCGTAGGGCGCTAAGGAGTCGGACTTCATCCAGGGTGGGTGAATAGTGGTACCACAACCAGCGACACGAGCACTAGAGGGGCCTCTCGTAACTACCTCTTACGGGAGTGAGACAAATCTCGGGTTTTCATGGGACAAACGGAGAAAACCATCAATTACCTAATGGTGCAACACAAGTACACCACTGGCCTCTCTAACTCTAGTCAACTCCCCCTTACGGGAGTGACCTGGCGAGTGAGAAATCTTTCATCTGTTCGCTCCTTAACTCCTATAATTTACCCGTGTTTCCCCCAAACCCGCATCCGGGTCTTACCCATTTTAGAATGGATCGAGCGCCCCAGATATTTAACTCGCTGCCTCACTCTTAGTTATAGAAAAATTTATCATTTATTCATTTCAGCGGTCTCATCACCGCATTGATATATTTTCATTTTCAAACAACACTTTTCCTCTATCACAATTTTTGTTAATAACAACAACAATATCAAGGATAACAACAACAATAACTAATAACAACAAGAAGAACAATACCAACTACATCTAAAGAGAGGACTTTAAAACTTGCATGGCCATTGTTACATACTACCTCTCATATTTCAATCACCCAACACCGCAACAATGCCATTGGTAACATGAAATCAAAACTACATCACACACTACAAATTTTAAATCTGTCCACAGTCAGATTAATGAGCATATTACTCCATATTTTTATACTGAACATGACCAATGTATTTAAATGAAAGTTTCAGATATATGTGTTGTGGATTCACTGATGAAATTTCAAGAAGAAATACTAACTGAGTGATTTATGGTGAATTGTTTGGTGAGACCCGTCGAATCTGTTTTTTAGACAGAGTCTGAAGGCTGTAATAATTGCTATTTTAAGTCATTGTGCAGTTAGAATCTAAAAAACAAGCACGAGGGAAAGTTGTAAAACAAGTTGTTAACTTTACAACGAGACCAAAAACACTAAATTCTATGCAATGCACAGGGTCGGAGATCAATTTTTCCAAACTGTGCCCAGACTGAATGAAATGCAGACATGTTGTAAAGATAGAATTTTTAGTCCTAATTACTGTTGGATATGGAAGACGTTTGTACACCCTTGTGGGGGATGTACGAGGGAATACGGACCTCGAACGTCGCGCACACGAAGTCATGTGCAAAGGGAATCTGTTCCCTTGCGGAGAGGATCTCTGTATGAGCGGGAAAGTCGCATTATATATGCATAAGTGCATGCGACATATGGCTAATAAAGGGGGAATATCTTAAGCTTATGTTGTACCATGCATATGGTACAACTTAAGCTTATAATGTGCCATGTATCATGGTACACCTTAATTAAGTTGTTCCAAAGGAACAACTTACCCTAAAATAACTACCTTGGGGGCTATAAATAAGACCCAAGGGTAGCCATTTTCCTTACACATTTGCATGAAATTCATGCATGCATCTTCTTCATAGCGAAGCTCTGCAGAAATATTTCCTCTCCCTCCTTCCAAGTTCTTAATCTAAAATAGAGATTTAGATTGTGGATTAGTAGCCTTACTCCGTTCGTGAGAAGACTCGATCTGTCGTGGTGAATCCGAAGGCAAAGTTCCGAGACTATCGTTCCGCATACGCAAGCGTAAGTCTCCACTTTAATTATCGATCCTAACTTTGTTTTGGACAGGATCCTTCATTGGTATCAGAGCCATATGGGTTCGCCCCGGTCAAACCATCGCCCCGTCGAAACTACGAACGAGTCGTTGTCTTTTTCACGAATGGGTCTCCTACTATTACGGATATAGTAGGAACGCTTCGTGACGAAGAGAACGCAGCGGTTGTTCTTTTCACGTTAGGGTCTCCTATCATTATGGATATGGTAGGAACTCTCCGTGACGGGAAGAACCGACCGTTCACGTAGTAAGTTATTCATTTTTGGCACACGGCCATTAGAAAATAACTAAATTCTCGACGAACGGGTGCTTCATCGACGAACGGGTGCTTCATCGAGGAAGATGATGGAAGTTATTTCCATCGGGTAAGAGGAAAATTTGGTGCATGTGCACCATGGCCAAATGGGCCATGAAGGCCATGCACCCCCTCTCCTCATGCGGAGGGGGTTGGCTACGGCCAATAACCACCGGCGACCACCCCATCAAGGGGGAGGAGAAAGTGCGGCAACCCCATTCAAAGGGGGTGGCCGGCCATGGCCAAAGGGGCCATGGCCGGCCAACGCCTTGGCCGGCCAACGCCTAAAGGCCTTGACCATGGCCGGCCATGGCCAAGCCATGACCGGCCATGGCCAGGCCGGCAGTGGCCGGCCAAGGCCGGGCCGGCAGTGGCCGGCCTTGGCCAAGGGCCTGCCGGCCAGGCCGGCCCTGGCAGAGGCCAGGGCCGGCGCCCTGGCCTCAGGCCAGGGCCTGGCCGAGGCCAGGGCAGGAGCCCTGGCCCCGGCCAGCGGCCAGGGCCTGGCCGAGGCCAGGGCAGGAGCCCTGGCCCCGGCCAGTGGCCTGGCCGGCCGGCCCTGGCAGAGGCCAGGGCCTGGCCGGCCCTGACCGAGGGGGGCAGGCCCCCTGGCCGGCCAAGGCAGAGGCCCTGGCCGGCCATTGGCCAAGCCCCGGCCAGGGCAGAGGCCCTGGCCGGGAGAAGTTGCAGTTCGAATATTGGTCGACCAATTTTGTGTTTTTGGTCGACCAATCCGACAGATGGTCTGGGTCGATTGCAAACTTGCCAAATGACCCATACGGGGTGACAAAAGGCATTGGTCAAACTCGAATGTGTCGATTAGCCCATACGGGGCTAACCACAGTGCCGACTAGTTCATACGGGACTAACGTTTGAATGAAGTTTTTAACTTGGGCTCTACTCCTTGAAGATTAGCCATAGTGCTCTACTTCATGCGAGATTAGCCAAGTCATTGTGCTCTACTCTTCGGATATTAGCCAATGTACTTATGAAATTGTGCTCTACTCCTTGAAGATTAGGCGTAATGCTCTACTTCATGCGAGATTAGCCATGTCATTGTGCTCTACTCTACGGAGATTAGCCAATGAACTTATGACGTTGTGCTCTACTCTACGGAGATTAGCCAATGTATTTTATATTCGTTTTGAAAAATACGTTTTCAAAAACGCTTTTCCGCTGCTAAGTACTATAAGAGTACTAACATTTGATAAAGTGAGGGAGAAATATTGAAAGTTACTCTAGATGGTGATTGGAAACATAGTGACCTTTCCGATTCTAGAGTAACATCTTCAATATTTTTCGAAAGTAACTTATCAAATACTTATTTTCCGCTGCTAGTACTAGAAGAGTACTATAGTTTGATAAGTGATGGGGGAATATTGAAAGTTGTTCTAGATGGTGATTGGAATCATAGAGACCTTTTCGATTCTAGAACAACACCTTCAATATTTTTCGAAAGTAACTTATCAAATATAATATAATTCCAAGTGGGATTTGAATTTTAGAACTATCCAAATGGGATATTCTATTATCATTTCAAGTGGGAGTTATATTTTAAGAATTTTTTTATGCAATGTTTTTGATCGAACCTTCGGTTTTGTGTCTTTTGCAGCATTTTAAAAGTAAAATGTCTTCCGCTTCAAAGAATATCGTCGCTGAGTTAAACAAAGGTGAAAAACTCAACGGCGATAATTACAAACTTTGGTCCATTAAGATACAATACGTTTTAGAGGAGCAAGAAGTGCTCGAAACTCTAAAGAACGTAATGATTGAACCCGAGTTGGGCACTACGGCCCAACACCGAAAAGACAAGGAAGCTTTTGATGCTTGGTCTCGGAAGAATAAGATAGCGCGCATTACGTTATTAAGCAGTATGGCTGATGACATAATGCGCATCTTCCGAGAACATGACCTAGCCATGGACATATGGTCCAAGCTAGAGGAGAAGTTCGGTGGCACATCGGTGTCCAAACTTCGCGCCTTAACTATAAAGTTCGATACATATAAGAAACGTCCAGATCATTCCATGGGGAAACATCTGCGACATATGGCGAACCTTATCTCGGAGTTAAAGGACGCAGGTCATGTGCTCACTGATGAGCAACAAATCCAAGCAGTCATACGTTCCCTACCAAATGGGTGGGATCAAATGAAGATGCATCTCACTCACAATGAGAGCATCAAGACCTTCAACGACGTTTCCAAGCACCTCGAATTAGAGGAAGAGCGGCTTGCGGCTGCCAAGCCAAGTGCAGAAGTGCACGTGGTTGCTAGTTCCTCACATGGGGGAAAGAAACGTAAAGATCGTTCGAAGTCTTCTAATGAACGTAATAAGCAACCTGAGTCTACCAAGGAACCCAAACATAAGGGTGGGCACAAGAAATGGCACAAGAAGAAAGACTTGAAAAGGATCAAGTGCTTCAAGTGCAACAAGCTCGGTCACTATGCTCGTTCGTGTACGAGTGGAAGTGACGAGGTAACTTGTAATACTAGTTACATATGTGTTTCTAGTCCACTATTTCTTGTGGAATCTAATCCATTTTTGGATAATTGATTCAGGTGCCACCGACCACATAACAAAGGACAGACGGTCCTTCGTGGAGTATCACCGGATACCCAAGGAATGAAGTGGATCAATGTAGGAAACAACACACGTGTTGAAGTGAAAGGCGTTGGGACTCGCAAGCTTGTCTTGGACAACGGCCTCACTCTCCTACTACATGATGTTCTCTTCATTCCATATATTCAAAGGAATATTAAAACTGTGGTCAATTTAATGGGTCTTTGTGATAGTTGGTTCCTTCATGATTGTAAAGTGGACCTATTTTGTAATAATTCTTTTATTGGTTCTGGGTTATGTATTTCAAAGGATTTATTGTAATAAGTACAATATATGATTCCTCATGTAATGAAAATTTCCTTGTGACAAATTCTTTGACTAATGAGTTTAATATAATTTGTTGGCACACAAGGCTTGGTCATATTGGACCAACGTGTATGGATAGATTTGCCAAACGTGGCCTTCTATCAAATGTTTCAAAGGTTGAAAAGTCGACCTGCGAACATTGCCTTGTGGGGAAATCTTGTCGCAAGCCGTTTTGGAACCGGCACAAGGGCCAAGGTTCCATTACAGCTTATCCATTCGGACATATGTGGTCCGATGAATGTCAAGACAAGACGCGGGAAGTCCTATTTCATCACTTTTAATTGATGATTTCACCCGATTCGGTCATATCTATTTGATATCCCACAAAAGTGAAAGCACTAAACCTGCTTTAAAAACTATATGAGTTTAGTGGAGAATCAATTAGATCGCAAGATTAAGGTCGTGCGAACCGATAGGGGCGGTGAATATCAATCAACAAGTTTAAAGGAACTTTGTGATGAAAAAGGCATAGTACATCAGGTAACTATGCCTTATACTCCTCAACAAATTGGTGTTGAAGAAAGGAGGTATAGGACTTTAATGAAAAATGGTCCGTTCAATAATGGCGCAAGCTAACTTGCCAATCACCTTTTGGGGTGATGCATTATTGACAACTGTTTTCATTTTAAACCGCGTACCCTCGAAATCAGTTAGCTCCACTCCTTATGAGTTGTGGAACCAAGGGTCTCCTGACTTAAACATTTTACCTTGAGTTTGTGCATTCAACGCACATATTTCCTCCCATAAGTATGGCAAACTTGGGCCATGGGGAAGGAAATGTATCTTTAAACGATACACATTAAACTCCAAAGGTTATGTTTTTTTTGTTAGTCAGGAAGACAATGGTGTGCTAATTGAGTTTGAGTCGATGGATGTCACTTTCTTGGAAAACAAGTTTCCAAGACAGGGCGAGATAAGTCAGGACTTATCTCTATTTGAGATTTGTGATCAAGAAGGATTACCTCATTCGAGTGGGAGAATTCTTGGTGAAAACGAAAATACTTTTCAACCTTCACCAATAGATTATACGAATGACGATTATCCTATTCCATACGGGAATAATGATCCAAGTGGGAGCAATTCTAACAACATTTCAAGTGGGAGTGATATTAGAATTGATCTAAATTCGAGTCAACAAGGACTTGAAGAATCTCAAATATGCCACATCATGCCCTGCAAAAGACAAATGGATGGAAGCGATGAAGAAGGAATTGAAATCCATAAAAGTTAACCAAGTCTGGGACTTAGTTAACTCACCCAGAGGACATAGAGCAATTGGGAACAAATGGGTTCTCAAGATCAAGCATAAGGCTGATGGCTCTATAGATAGATATAAAGCTCGCCTTGTCGCGAAAGGTTTTACGCACCAGGAAGAGATAGACTACGAAGAAAACTTCTCACCTGTTGTGCGTTTTACCTTGATTCGCATGATTCTGGCAATGGTAGCTTGCTTATACCTCGAATTACATCAGATGGATGTAAAGACTGCCTTTCTCAATGGAGAATTGGACGAGGAGATCTATATGGAACAACCACCAGGGTTTGTAAAAGAAGGAAACGAACATAAGGTTTGTAAACTTCGTAAGTCCATATATGGTCTTAAATAATCCTCGAGGCAATGGTATATACAATTTCAAGAAGTTGTCTTATCAAATGGATTTTTCATACTTGATAAAGATAACTACGTATATATCAAGAGGATTAAAAGCAAGCATGTTATTATGTCTCTATATGTAGATGACATTTTAATAGCCGGAAATGACAAGGGCTTTGTGATGAGTATCAAGGCTTAGCTTTCATCAGTATTTTAGATGAAAGGCATAGGAAAAGCCGCATATATCCTTGGAGTTAAGATTTCAAGGAATCGTTCGAAGAAACTTCTTTCTCTTTCACAGGAGACTTATATAAAGAAGGTTCTAGAACGATTTAATATGCAGGACTGCAAGTCCATTGATATTCATATAAGCATATGCGATAATTTATATCTGGAATCGTGTCCAAAAGAACCAAAAGGAAAAAGAAATTATGGAAAAAGTTCCATATTCCAGTGCAGTTGATAGTCTTATGTACACTATGGTGTGTACGAGACCGGACATCTGTTTTGCCGTTGGAAATGGTAAGCTGTTACCAATCCAACCCAGGGCAAGAACACTGGAAAGCGGTTAAGAGGATAATGCAGTATCTTAAAGGAACTGCAGATTTGCAAAAGACTGTGATAAAACCAAGAAGGTAGACATAAGATACATATCTACGCATGAGATGATAGAGGATCAGCTTACGAAAGCGATCCCCAGAAATGTGTTTTATAAACACTTATCATCTCAAGGATTGCGTATGGGCTGAGTTGTACCAAATATATATTCCCATGTCTAAGAAAGATCAAATTTAATAAAAGAATAAGTTCTTTTTCAAGCATTGCATATGAATTTCTTAAAGAAATGTTTGTGTACATTTTTTGAAATCTCAGCTGAATTGTGTGTATGTCGGACAGATTAAGGTTGGCTCTCTCACATGAGCAACCGCCTTATCTTATCAGATGGATAAGATAGAGATGAGACTAGTTTAAAGTCAAAATCATTAGACGAATGATTTAGAGTCATGACTTTAACAAAGATAGTCGAATGAAAGATCTGCATCATATGGATGCTTACAAAAGATCTGAGATCTGTATCACAAGGATAAAAAGATCTCATTGGATTTTATAATCCTATCTGTCTTATGCAGGATGAGAGTCCGGGAATATTTTCTGAGTAGTAAGGGGACTCAAAAGATAGGCACTGTGGTGTCTGATCTTTCATCCGTACAACATCATTAAGACATACTCTCCCTGGGAAAGGAGTGATGTTGTAATACGTGTTCATACCACGTATGCATTTCGACCACTGAGTTAGTAGCAATAGTGTTTGCTATTATGTGAGACTCAAAGGCCATATGGGTCTTAACTCTTACCCTCAAGGACTCCAATTGGTTCCTTTAGATTTGACGAGATGATCGCTATCTTAGCGTGTTACTAATGGGCTATGGTAATTCGGCTCGGCGGGGCACGTTAGAAAAGCGAATCAAGTCAAGATCAAAAGGTTCGCAAGAAAAGGAAGATTGATTTCATATTCGCATTTGGACTTTAATGATTCAAAGCTGGCCAGCCAATTGTAATCCAGATGGGATTCAATTGTTGAATATAAAGTACAAGAAATGTGAAGAAATAATCTAGGGTAAAGCATGCGTTGAACTACTCAACTTTGCACCTTCGAGGTCGTTGTGTATCTCTAACAAGTGCACAACAACAGACTCTACGCGCATGACGGTCGCACGGTCTATTTCTCGGTATGATAGATGAAAGAACTAAGGGAAAGACGTTCTCTTACAATCCCCTCAAGTGTGAGTGGGAGATGTTGGATATGGAAGACGTTTGTACACCCTTGTGGGGGATGTACGAGGGAATACGGACCTCGAACGTCGCGCACACGAAGTCATGTGCAAAGGGAATCTGTTCCCTTGCGGAGAGGATCTCTGTATGAGCGGGAAAGTCGCATTATATATGCATAAGTGCATGCGACATATGGCTAATAAAGGGGGAATATCTTAAGCTTATGTTGTACCATGCATATGGTACAACTTAAGCTTATAATGTGTCATGTATCATGGTACACCTTAATTAAGTTGTTCCAAAGGAACAACTTACCCTAAAATAACTACCTTGGGGGCTATAAATAAGACCCAAGGGTAGCCATTTTCCTTACACATTTGCATGAAATTCATGCATGCATCTTCTTCATAGCGAAGCTCTGCAGAAATATTTCCTCTCCCTCCTTCCAAGTTCTTAATCTAAAGTAGAGATTTAGATTGTGGATTAGTAGCCTTACTCCGTTCGTGAGAAGACTCGATCCGTCGTGGCGAATCCGAAGGCAAAGTTCCGAGACTATCGTTCCGCATACGCAAGCGTAAGTCTCCACTTTAATTATCGATCCTAACTTTGTTTTGGACAGGATCCTTCAATTACTGAACCGAACATATGTAGGAAAAATAAGAAGAATACAGTGGCTATATGAGGAGGATTAAAGAAATAGAGTACTTATCAGATGTAAGTGAAAGCGATGTGGCGTGTGATGACCACTACCTTGAAAGCAATTACGGCACGACCTTGGTGGTAATCGCTATCGCCGGTTGCTTCCCAATGTTAACACAGCAGCCTCTGGACGCGTCCACTCCTGGCCAGAGACTTTGAAGTTTGCATAACACAGATACCCAGGGACTCGTGAGAGGAATTCTGTAAGAATGAAGGTAGAAGAAGATAGGAGAGTATTTTTTTGTATATGACGCAAGAGAAGAAGACACGACCTTTTATAGGAATATAAGATACCGTTGAAGAATTCAAACGGGCAAAACAAAGTAAATGACGTATTTGAATGTTGTAGTAACAGCTGCAATGAATGGCCGTTTGAATGTTAATATCCTCGAATGAATGCTGCAATTAAGTATCCATTAAAGGGTTTAAATCCGAGACATAAAGGGGGCCAGTTCCAAAAAAAGAAAGTCACGTCGTACAAAAAAGGAAGGCACGCGCGACATGATACGGTGGGCGGGCGGCGGCGCACGCACGTCACGTCACGGATGGACAGCCGGTGGTGACGGCGCACGCTTGTGTGGTGGACCTATGACCATGTAGGTCCTCTCCCCTTCACAAAATTGTCGTACCCCTTGGGGCACACCCCAAGCCTCTACAAAACAATATAGGACAAAAAGAATTAGTGGGAATGAAACAAGGCTTTTGAGAGCCTATTATTTCCAACAATCCCCCACTAATGGCTCGATAAAAGAAACAATGAATCCTGGGTAATGAAAGGATATATACTTAAGTATCAATGTCTTTCGATTGAATTGATACGTAGTGAAGCGAGGCAACAAATTGCTTCCTAATGAGTGAATTTCTCTTGAACTCATTAGAGTTCGGTTGAGACCCCCACAACACGTATTAAACCTTAAGTATGTGCAAACGCTGCGATACAAATTAAGTGCTTTAAAGCCATGCACACACCCTGGGTCTCATGAGTGCTCTATAAAGACTGCCATTGTCTTTCATAGAATGTGGCCAAACCTTCACACTTACTTAGGTGGTCCATCAAGTGCTTCTTTATAGTACCATCACAAATGATATGGAACCATTAAGAGTATATTGCTCAACCTTCAACAGATAATGAGTCCATCAAATGCTTCTCTATAACACCACGAAAACTGGTTATGGACTTATCTCAAAGTGAATCCATCAAGTGCGTTTCAATATCACCACCAAAACTTGGCTATGGATTTAAAAACACTACCACATGTCATAGGGATAGAAATGTAGTGTATGTTAATAATCATATGGCTTCGTTAGACCACACTGGGTATCAACCATATTATCTTAACTCATGGGCTTTAGCCACATCTCACTCGATGAATCAAGAACCACTTTCCTTGGCAACCCCTTGGTTAGTGGATCTGCAAGATTTCTTTCGGACCGCACATATTCCAAAGAAATTACTACATTTTAGGAGTTGTTTAATCACTCCGAGTCTGATGCGTATGTGTCTTTTCTTCCCGTTATAGACACTGTTTTTAGCAACTCCAATGGCTGCTTGAGAATCACAATGAATGGAAACTACCGCAGATTACCCCCCCACAATAACACGTCTGCTAACAAGTTCCGTAACCATTCAGCTTCTTGCACTGCCAACTCAAGAGCAATGAATTCAGATTCCATGGTGGATCGTGCTGTACATGTCTGTTTGGAAGACTTCCTTGAAATAGCACCTCCACCCAAAGTAAAGACAACACCACTAGTTGAACTAACTTCATCGTTACCTGAAACCCAGTTTGCATCACAAAATCCTTCTAAAACATCAAGAAATCTGCTAAAATGCAAACACCACTCAATAGTTCCTTTCAGGTAGTTTAAAAAACGATGAAGAGCATTCCAATGTTCATTACTAGGGTTATGTGTATAACGACTTAGCCTACTAACTGCATAGGCTATATCAGGTCTAGTGCAGTTCAGTAGGAACATCACACTTCCTATGATTAGTATAACCAATGAACATAGTGTCATGGGTCTTAGGCCCAAATGTTAGACTTCTTAAAGTCACATAGACCTGCCTTGGCCAAACACCCCACACTCTAAGAAAATTTAGGTTGGGAGTATATCCTTTCCACATCTTATAAGATGTCTTGTTTAGTTTCTTATGGGGTACATGGTTAAGAACATGACAAGATGAAAGAATAGCTTCCGTAGTTAATATTATTCATAACCATGAATCACCCCTATTTGAAGCAAATTCCATGCCCAATAGGAATCTTTGGTTAATCAACATAAATATTAGTTTAGCCCTTTCCATGCAATGGTCGTATTAGTAACTACACATACCCAAACCTCTCTACTATAATGTCAAGATTAAGTTTTCCATTAACCACGACCATCCAACTTGCTAAATCCCGAGGGATTGTTATGCTACTATAAACAATCACAAGACAGTAGCCCAATCGTTCATCAAAGGTTAAATCTTTCCTTCACTTTTTCTCAATTTCCATGAAATCCAAAGAATCTCCTTGCTATTACTAAGGAAATAAAGCCATTTGTAATCCTTCTTCACTAAAGATTTGATCTGTACTTAATGATATCTGTTAAGTTTTTTGTTTGTCTATTGTGGCACAACGGCTCTGGTGAAATGTTAAACAGTATGTTAAGTGCTATGTTGAACGTGGTGGAATGTTAAACATTATGTTATGAAAAATGTTGAACGGGTTTGTTCAACATTTGGTTCTTCATCACCTGTTCTTATCATCAAAGATTTCTTATTATAGCTAAAGGGCTTGCAGTTATGCATTTGGTGCTGTTGGAGATTCTCTCTTATCATTTGAACAGATGCAGATCTTCGTTCTTCGGTCCACTCTTAGTTTAAGGATTTTTGCAGATCCCGTCGGTTATAGATGTTGTAACCGAGTGATGATTTGTTGAGATTGTTCTGGTTGACTTCATGATCTCCTGGCTGCGGAAGTTTGCTGTTGTTAACAGTTTAACTATCTTGAAGAGAGACTCTAAAATAAAAGCGCAGCAAGGCGACGTGTTGGATTGCTGCGGCTGCCGAGATAGCATTGATCGTCTTTGGTGAAAGGGGATCTAAAAAGCTCCGGGAGGAGGCTCACATCTACATTGTAGAGGATCAAGGGAGTTGATCTTGGTGAGTACTGCAAGGGGATCTTGCTCGCAAGGGGATCTTGCGCAAATTACTCCAAGGAGTTGATTGCGATCAACTCGTGTAGCATGTATTGAGGGGGAGTGTATTTTCTCTAATATCTTTCAGTTTTGATGTCTGTATTCTACATACTATATACTGGAGTAATTTGATTTTTTGGGCGGGGCCCCGCAGATGTAGGTGTGCGCACCGAACTGCGTTACCAAACAACCTTGTGTTATGATGTGTTACTTGATATTATTTCTGTGTGCCCTATAATTTGGATTGCGTACTAATTTCATTTGGTATCAGAGCAGGTCATCCGCATTCTTTGCCAGTCAAAGAGGGTGTGATTCTGCTGTCTTAGTACGTCAATCATGAACACGAAGGAAGGAGCTTCCGTGACTCGGCCTCCGCTTCTTACTGGCACCAATTATACATATTGGAAGTCACGGATGCGCGCGTTTATCAAATCTCTGGATGAGAAGGCATGGGTGGCCACTGTTGAAGGCTGGAATCCTCCTACAGTTGACGACAAGAAGGGAAATGAATCTCTCAAGCCTGTCCAAGATTGGAGTATTGAAGAAGAACGCGCGGCTCTGGGAAATTCTAAAGCCTTGAATGCAATTTTCACCGCTGTTGATGAAGAACAGTTCAATTTGATCTCTACCTGCGAAGTTGCTAAAGAAGCATGGGATATCCTTCAAAACATTCATGAAGGGACAAGCACTGTAAGAGCCTCTAAACTTCAAATTTTGGCTTCTCAGTTTGAAAACCTTAGGATGAATGATGACGAATCTGTGGCTGAATTCAATGGAAAACTTCGTGACATAGCTAATCAAGCTTTTCAATTAGGAAAGAAGTACTCCCAAAAGAAATTAGTTGAGAAAACCCTTAGATCTCTTCCTGAAAAATTTTCGGCCAAAATAGCTGCTATAGAAGAAGTTAGGAATACTTCTAATATGAGATTGGATGAATTGATGGGATCTCTTCAAACTTTTGAGATGAACTTGAAGCAAAATAAAAGGGAGAAAGGAGTGGCTTTAAAAGTGGAAACTGCTGATGCTTCACATGAAGGAGAGGGTCCTGAGATTGAAGATGACATAGCTCTTTTAACCAAGAACTTTAGTAAAATGATGAGGAAAATAGGAAATAGAGGTCAGAATTTCAGAAACATTAACAAAGAAGGTCGTACAAATCTTTCTTCTGCAGTTAGAGGCAACAATCGACCCATACAGAAGTTTGATACAAAGGGTAAAGGCAAGGGAATTCAATGCAGAGAATGTGAAGGTTTTGGACACATACAGGCAGAATGTGCTAACACCATAAAGAAACAAAAAGGAAAATCTCTAGCAAGCTCTTGGAGTGATGATGAGTCTGAAGAATACACTGGTGACGAGGACATTGTCAGCAACTATGTTGCTTTTATGACCATCATGGGTGATCAGTGTACTGATGACACAACTAGCAATGTTGGACATAGTGTGGGTTCTGTTTGCACCATGTTGAAAGAAAAAGATAAGAATGTCAAGAAAAATGTTATAACATTTAGTGCAACATCTAACAGTGATTCTGTATCTGATACGGGTGATGAAAAGGAAGTTGACGAAGTTGATATTCGGTCTGCATATCAAACCATGTCTGTTAATTGGTTAAAGATATGTGAGATAAACAAACTCTTGAAGCATGAGAACATTAAACTAAAAGGTGAAAGAGAAGAGGTTGTAACTCAACTTGACAAGATCAAGCAAGACATCAGAAATCTGGAAGGCCAACTCAGGAGAACACTTCTTAGAGCTGAAAATGCTGAGAGTGTTCTTAACAAATGGAACACTGGCAAAACCAAGCTTGATGATATTCTAAGCATGGGGAAAGTCTCCGGAGATCGTACGGGAGTAGGGTTCAATAGAGGAGGTTATCTTCAGATAAGCAAGGAAGTTTATTGTCAACCTGTCAGAAATCAGATGAGTAACAAACAGTCCAAGCAAGGGAGTCTAAAAGGTAAACACAAAAAGAGCACTACTATCAGACCCTTGATTTGTAATTACTGTCAATGCAGTGGTCACACTGAGAGCAGGTGTTTCAGAAGGATGAGACATCAACATGAAGGAAGGAACGAGGGACATTCAGATAAAAGGATCATAAAGAGATGGATAAGAAAGACAAGAGTTCACAGCCTAGTTGCCAACACGTCCATGAGTGCTTTTTCGGAAAACACATGGTACTTCGACAGCGGCTGTTCTCGGCATATGACAGGAAACCGGGGCCTCTTATCTGAATACACTACAGGAAATAAAGGTCACGTCACTTTTGGTGACGGCCAGAGAAGCAAAGTCATTGGGAAGGGAGAGCTGAAGATGAATGAGTCCATTACTTTGAAGGATGTCATGCATGTCCAGGACTTAAAGGCTAACTTGATTAGTATAAGCCAATTGTGTGATCAATGACTGTTTGTTCAGTTTACTAAAGATAAGTGTGTTGTGCTAAACAAAGCTGGGATCAACATTCTTACTGGAAACCGATCGACTGACAATTGCTATCTTTTGCAGGAAGCAAATAGATGTCTCACTGCCAGTGTTGAAGTTGCCGAACAATGGCACCAAAAACTTGGTCATGTGAACTACAAGACCCTAATTGAAATTATCAAAGTTGGAGCCGTTCGTGGAATACCTGTTCTTTCCAAGAAAATTGAAGGGGTCTGTGGTTCTTGTCAGCTAGGAAAACAGAAGAGAACCAATCATAAACAACTTCAGATCATCACCACCTCAAAGAATATGGAGTTGCTGCACATGGACCTGATAGGACCCACAACGGAAGTCAGCATGGGAGGTAAGAAATATATTTTTGTCTGTGTTGATGACTTTTCTCGTTTCACGTGGGTGGATTTTCTCAAAGAAAAGTCAGATGCATTCAATGCCTTCAAAAAGCTTTGCATTCGCCTTCAAACTGAGAGGGGAGCTACTATTGGAAAGATTACTCGTATTCGCAGTGATCATGGTAAGGAGTTCGAAAACCACTTGTTTGCTGACTTCTGTGAGGCAGAGGGAATACGACATGAGTTTTCTGCTCCAAAGACTCCTCAACAGAATGGTATTGTTGAGAGGAAGAATCGGACTTTACAGGAGATGGCTCGCGTGATGTTAAATGCCAGAAGGATCAGTACAAAATGGTGGGCCGAAGCAATAAATACTGCCTGCTACACCATAAATAGAGTTTATCTGAGACCCAGAACGGATAAAACTCCCTACGAGATCTGGAGAGGTAGGAAACCTAATGTCTCTTATTTTCATGTTTTTGGTAGCAAATGTTACATCTTGCAGGATCGGACTTCTAAAGGAAAATTCGATGCTAAGAGTGATGAAGGGACATTTCTCGGATATTCTACTACGAGTCGTGCCTTCCGTGTACTAAATCATCGTACTGATGTCTTGATGGAGTCCATCAATGTTGTTGTTGATGACTTCGAGCAAGGTGGTGTGGGGGCTGGGCCGCAAGAAGAGGTTAATGAGGAAGATGAAAATGTTGAACAAAATGTTGAACAAAATGTTACAACATTTGATTCAACATCTGATAACACTAGTCAGAATGGTGTCGCTCATGGAACGGCTTCTGCTGAAGAATTGCTATCTGATGAGAATGAAGCTCATCCCTCACGTGGAATAACTAAAGTTATCCGAAATCATCCTCCAGAGCTCGTCATTGGGAATGTTGAATATGGTCTTCGCACCAGAGGCACCAGTCAGGTAAATTATCGTGATCTTGCTGGTTATACTTGTTTTCTGTCTAGTCTTGAACCCAAGAATGTTAAAGAGGCAATGTTGGATGAGTTCTGGGTGATGGCTATGCAAGAGGAGCTGAATCAATTTCAGCGTAATGACGTGTGGAGTCTTGTTGAGAGACCGAAAGGGGTGAACGTTATAGGCACCAAGTGGATTTTCAAGAATAAAACAGACGAAAGAGGAAATGTCACACGTAACAAAGCTCGACTGGTTGCTCAGGGATACACACAAATTGAAGGAGTTGACTTCGATGAAACCTTTGCTCCGGTGGCTCGTTTTGAATCTATTAGGCTTCTTCTTGCTGTCGCATGCAGTTTTAACTTCAAGCTTCATCAAATGGACGTGAAAAGCGCCTTCCTAAATGGGATTTTAAATGAGGAAGTTTATGTCGAGCAGCCTAAGGGATTTGAAGATCCTTTCTTACCTGGTCATGTTTATCGGCTGAAGAAAGCGCTTTATGGTCTCAAGCAAGCTCCCAGAGCTTGGTATGAGCGTCTGACTAGATATCTTCTTAAAAAGGGGTATGAACGAGGTGGAGCTGACAAGACACTGTTTGTTCAGAGAACCAGATCTGCTATCATTATTGCTCAGATTTATGTTGATGACATAGTGTTTGGTTCTACGTCTTCTCAGCTAGTAAGTGAGTTTATTGACCTTATGCAAAAAGAATTTGAAATGAGTATGGTTGGTGAGTTACATATGTTTCTTGGTCTCCAAGTTAAACAGACTAGTGATGGGATGTTCATATCACAGAGTAAATATGCTAAGAATCTAGTCAAAAGATTCGGTCTTGAGAAAGCTCGTCAAGTTCGCACTCCTATGGGTTCTACAGAGAAGCTCTCTAAAGATGATGGTGGAAAACAGGTAGAGGTTACTTTGTACAGGAGCATGATAGGTAGCTTGTTGTACTTGACAGCAAGTAGACCTGATATCTGTTTCAGTGTTGGAGTGTGTGCGCGTTATCAGGCATGTCCTAAGGAATCGCACATCACGGCTGTTAAACGTATAATCAGATACATAAGTGGAACAGCTGACTATGTGATCTGGTACTCCAAAGATACCAATACTCTCTTATCAGGATATAGTGATGCAGACTGTGCAGGTAATGCTGATGACAGGAAGAGTACCACCGGAGGATGTTTTTATGTTGGAAATAACTTAGTTTCTTGGTATAGTAAAAAGCAAAATTCGATTTCGTTGTCAACAGCTGAAGCAGAATACATTGCAGCAGGGAGTTGTTGTACTCAACTCTTGTGGATGAAACAAATGTTGACAGACTATGGTGTTGATCAAGATATTTTGACTGTTCTATGTGACAATCAAAGTACGATAAACATTTCAAAGAATCCTGTTCAACATTCAAGGACTAAACACATTGATATTCGGCATCATTTCATCCGTGAGATAGTTGAAAAGAAGATTCTTATTTTGGAGTATATCGATACTACCAGTCAGTTGGCTGATATATTTACTAAACCCTTGGAGTCTAACAGATTTGAGGAGTTACGACAAGCTCTTAGGCTGTGTCGTATCTGAATGTTGAACTCATTGTTGCACATAATGTTAAACATAATGTCAAACATTATGTTGCAACTCTTAAAAGTGCTCTGGATGCTTTTGTCTTTTCTGCCTGAGCGTTATTACCTCTGCATTTATTTCCCTTTATTGGTTTTCGGATCTCTCTTCACCTCCTTAGAATTCTTCAAGAAGTTTTTTTTGGGTCCGTGCATATCTAGGGTTCTTGGTTCTTGACTCATTGTCCAAGAAATCCTTGTTGTTTCTGCAATGGGCCGATCTCAAAATGAAAGATCCTCTACGAATCCTCGTCGGTCTTCTCGCCAAGCTGCATCATCTCGCCAGAATCCTCCATCTTCTGCTTTTTCTCCTTTCAAACGGAAAGGTGGTGTTCCACGATCCTCTAGGGTCTCGTCCGCTGGAATCTCGTCCTCTTCATCATCTTCAGTGTCTTCTGACCACATGCATTCTGGAGCTGCCTTGAATTTGGCTATGGTACCTTTTTCCCAATCTCTGTTGATTCTGGCTATCGCGTTTCCTCTCAAATGCCGTTCTCCGAAGAAGATGAATCTTTTCCTCCTCCTGTCAATGTGGAAGATTGGTTTTGGTGTCTTCGACGAACTGATCGCAAGTTGGACATTTCTTGGATGGATCTATCCAATACTCGTTTTGGTACTGTACATCTTAAAGATCTAGAAGGGAAGTTGCTAAGTGTGAGGGTGCCCTTTGATGATCTAATTGTTCTGAAATCTTGGAATCCCCCTGAGTCATCTGTTAAGCTTTCTGAAATTGTTGTTTTGGATGACTCTGACTCAGCGTCCTCGTCAGCTGCTGATGATGGTCTGAAGAATGGTGAAGGGTCTTCATACCAAGACACTTCTGATACGGCTAATGCTGGTGTTTCGGATTCTCATGCTGCTGTTCATAATGTGTGTTTCACTATAAATGAGAGTGCAAATAAGTTGGGTTCTGAAAATGAGACTGATGAGGTTGATAAAGAACTTTCCACTAATGCATCTACAGCTAATGTTGATCCTGCCTCAATTCTGAATCCCTCCGCTCCGGCAGAAGAGAGTTCTGATCGTCCTGAACAGGTCATCTCTTTGGGTGAAAATGTTACACCTTCACCTAATGTTGAATCTTATGTCAGATCTGATGATTGTGCTCATAAAGAAGCTCCCACGGTGTCTGTTGATCCCAGTGTGGATCCTTTTGTTATTCATCCTCGCAAGACTAGATCGGGGTCTCTCAAGCGCAAAGTATCTTCCACATCCTGCAGGGTCTCTCCATCTAATTCTCCAAAGTTATCAAAAGGGTCAGGTTCCTTCTCTCCCTCTGATGGTCTTGCCTCTGAAGCTATTTCTATTCAATTTTTTGATAAGTCTTGCAAGGATAGATGGGTTGTTTACTCTGATAGATCCATTTTTGGAGAAAAGTCTATTGCAGTCTCATCTTTCAAACATACACACTTTCTTGCTTTTCTCAAAGATATTGACTTGTTTCAAGCTGCCAGTTGTTTTAAGACCTATTATCCGGTTATGGTTCGAGAGTTTTATTGCAACCTATTCAAATCTACAGCTGTTTCCTCTTCTAAATGGGGCTTTAGAACTTTTGTTCGTGGGAAAATTGTTTCATTCTCCCCTGATATCATAAACAATCTGCTCAAATGGCCGTGTGGTCAATGTCTTCCTCCTTATGGTGCTACTGTTGGTGTCGACTTTGACTTGTTCATTCAGACTGTCACTGGTGGGCAGTTTTCTTGTTGGCCTAAATCCATTTCTTTCCCTTCGTCTGCTCTGACAGCTAAGTTCTATCTGCTATATCGCATTGCTACTCGTAACTGGTTGCCTACTTCCAACATGTCTATTGTTACGAAGTCTATGTGCAAATTGCTGTTTGCTGTTGGGACTAAGAAGTCTTTCAACTTGGGTCGCCTTATCTTCGATTCCATCCTATCTTTATCAGAATCTTCAGCTCCTCATACTGCCCTGCCGCATGCGTCCCTAATTTCTATGATTCTCTTCTCTCATGGAATTGTTCCAGTAACTTCTGAGCTTCCAGTATCCTGTGATTTGATAAGCTTCACAACCAAATCTATTGCCAGCAAAATTGATGACCTGACTGTCCTTCCTTCTGTGTCCTCTATGACGTCCTCTCCTTCTCCATCTGTTTCTAAATCAGCTAAGAAAAGTCCTTCTCCTCCTCAAGCTTCTGTCCAAGATCTCCAGGAGGACATGTTTGTGTTTCAGCGAGCTGTCAAGGCTGTTGATGATCAGCTCGTTATGCTTGAGAGTCAGAAGGTTCTTCTTCACGCTCAGAGGATTTTTCTTCAAGACAGGATTGCTGCACTTCAAGCCAAGGTGTCTCCTTCTGATGAGGTTTGATCTTTGGCTTTTTCTGTCACAAAGGGGGGGTAGTATGGGCATGTTCTGTATATGAATGGTTGTTTTTGAACATGTGGGTGATCTGAACATGTGGGTGATCTAAATGTCATGTGGGTGATCTAAATGACTTGACTTGGGAGCTGTTTTTTGGTCTTCTGACTGGTATGTCTTCTATTTGACTGTATGGCTTCCTTTCAAAAGTATTTCTTCTGCTTGTCACTTTTCTTTGATGATATCGGATCACTTTCTGCTTGATTGTGCCACTAAAAGCCAAAGGGAGAGATTGTTAAGTTTTTTGTTTGTCTATTGTGGCACAACGGCTCTGGTGAAATGTTAAACAGTATGTTAAGTGCTATGTTGAACGTGGTGGAATGTTAAACATTATGTTATGAAAAATGTTGAACGGGTTTGTTCAACATTTGGTTCTTCATCACCTGTTCTTATCATCAAAGATTTCTTATTATATCTAAAGGGCTTGCAGTTATGCATTTGGTGCTGTTGGAGATTCTCTCTTATCCTTTGAACAGATGCAGATCTTCGTTCTTCGGTCCACTCTTAGTTTAAGGATTTTTGCAGATCCCGTTGGTTATAGATGTTGTAACCGAGTGATGATTTGTTGAGATTGTTCTGGTTGACTTCATGATCTCCTGGCTGCGGAAGTTTGCTGTTGTTAACAGTTTAACTATCTTGAAGAGAGACTCTAAAATAAAAGCGCAGTAAGGCGACGTGTTGGATTGCTGCGGCTGCCGAGATAGCATTGATCGTCTTTGGTGAAAGGGGATATAAAAAGCTCCGGGAGGAGGCTCACATCTACATTGTAGAGGATCAAGGGAGTTAATCTTGGTGAGTACTGCAAGGGGATCTTGCTCGCAAGGGGAGCTTGCGCAAATTACTCCAAGGAGTTGATTGCGATCAACTCGTGTAGCATGTATTGAGGGGGAGTGTATTTCCTCTAATATCTTTCAGTTTTGATGTCTGTATTCTACATACTATATACTGTAGTAATTTGATTTTCTGGGCGGGGCCCCGTAGATGTAGGTGTGCGCACCGAACTGCGTTACCAAACGACCTTGTGTTATGATGTGTTACTTGATATTATTTCTGTGTGCCCTATAATTTGGATTGCGTACTAATTTCAATATCTAATTACATGACTAAGACATTATGAATCGAGAAAAAGATTGAATCGAGAAAAAGATTGAATCATTTTCCAAAATTACAACCACGATTACCACTAATGCTTCATGAATCATATTGCTAATAAGGAAAGCACTAATTTAGTTTGTATAATGTAATAAAAACAGATTTTTTCTAATACCTCCAATAAGAGGGTGAGAGTGATGGATTGGCTCCTCCTCCAATCGTCGGGTGTCTCGGTTTTCCAATGTAAATCAAAGTTCATCATTTGCAACAAGTTGCACGCATGAGATTCCAGTCCAGATAAGTTCTTGATCGGCTTCTAGTTTTAAGCATCAACCGTCCGATGGTTAACTAGTCTTTTTCTATTGGAACAGCTAGTTTTTTTTAAATAACAAAAACCGTGCAGAGAACGCTGGCCTTTGAACTATGAAGCGACCAATGTTACTACATCTAACAGGGCTTTATTTTCCAAGATAATTTTGAATAATTTGACAACATAAAGTTACTTTCCGACAATAGACATCAAAGATAGTTTTTAAATAACTTGGCCTAAAATTAACAGTTTCTCCCACATATAACAATGTAATAACATAGCATAGCATTGATTTATATCTAATTGCATCTTTCTATGCTGCTTCTTTGGTAGAGCTATTTGACAAATATTTGGCTGTTTCTAGACCCAAAAAATACTATTTATAGCTTAATATATATAGCATATGCAGCAAATCATATAAAGATTGAACGTAAAATGTACCCCAAGTTTTAATCCAACAATATCCAATAAGCAACAAGAATGGATTTGATTACGATGATAGCCATATTATAATAACAGAGTAATTGCTTTCAAATTGTAGGAAAAATAGGGAGAATACCGTGACTATATGAAAATGATTAAAGAAACAGAGTACTTATCAGATGTAAGTGAAAGCGCTGTGGCATGGGATGACCACTGCCTTGAAAGCAATTACGGCGCGACCTTAGTAGTAATCGCTATCGTCAGTTGCTCCCCAAGATTTACACAGCAGCCTCTGGACGCGTCCACTCGTGGCCAGAGGCTTTGGAGTTTGCACAACACAGATACACAGGGACTCGTGAGAGGAATTTTGTAAGAATGAAGGTAGAAGAAGATATGAGATTGTTTTTTTGTATATGACGTTAAAGAAGAAGACATGGCCTTTTATATGAATATCAGAGACCGTTGAAGAATTCAAACGGGCAAAACAAAGTAAATGTCGTGTTTGATGTTGTAGTAATAGCTGCAATGAATGGCCGTTTGAATGTTAATATCCTCGAATGAATGCTGCAAGTAAGTAGCCAATAGAGGGTTTAAATCCGAGACATAAAGGGGGCCAGATCCAAAAAAAGGAAAGTCACATCGTCCAAAAAAGGAAGGCACGCGCGACACGATACGGCAGGCGGGCGGCGGCGCATGCACGTCACGTCACATCACGGCGAGCGGGCGGGCGGGCGGGCGGGCGGACGAACGGCAGCGACGGCGCGCACGCATGTGGTGGACCTATGACCATGTAGGTCCTCTCCCCTTTACAAAATTGTCGTACCCCTTGGGGCACACCACAAGCCTCTACAACTCGCCTAATAAACTCCTCCAAGGCAAATTACCCAAGCAATATGGGACAAAAAGAATTAGTGGGAATGAAACAAGGCTTTTAATAGCATATTATTTCCAACAACATAGACATGTTATATATGCACATGTGGTAGGATTTCCTGAGCTATATGACTATATTTTTATCAGATTTTATTTCGGAGCATAATTAATAGATATCTACGGTTTATAATCCAGAAACTAAAATCCTACTGTTGTTTTAGAAGCTCTACCTTGATACGTCCTCCTTTTAAAAATTCCTCGGCCCTTCTTAATCCTCGAAGGACTTGAGCTTCCTTGAGTTCCTCTACTCTTCCAAAGCCCCTTCTCTCTTCAAGTCCAAACTCCAAAAATTTCAAGCACAAGGTTGTATATTTGGTGAAGATGATGGCTTATTTGTGCATGAAAAAGTGGCTTGAGGTATAATTTTGATGGAGGTTTCTTGGCGGAGGTAGGGGAGATGCTAAGGGAGGAGAGTTAGGTGGTGGGAGGGTGGTGCAAATAGAAGAAAGGGGTGAGGTGCTTTCGGCCAGAAATGAGAGAGTGGGGAGAGGGTGAGAATGAGAGTTTTTATTTGTTTTCATTAATTTTCTCATTTTTATTCATCCCATCATCCTTGTCATCACCTCTCACTCTTCTTAGCTTGACAACTGGCATAAGTTAGGTGAGTTTTAACAATGGAATGACACCTCAAGGGTAATGTGTCATCCTAAGAATTAATGGAAATTTTGTATTTTTTAATAATTAGGAATACTTAACTTAATACATCATACTCCTTTAATACCAGTATTGCATCCAAATACTCTTTTAAATTAAATCCAATTGATGTTTAAAAATTATTTAAAATAATCTTAACATCACAAAAATTAGAGAAAAATTATGGAAATACTCAAAAATTTCATACGTACACGTACGTTCAGAAATACGTTTATATACATGTATATTAACTTTAGGGCTATTACAAAACTAGTCAAGGTTGATTAAGTATGTCAATATCCCTGCAAGCAAGGTGATCCATAACTTGGGTCCAAGCGAAACCAGCCGGCTTGGTAAATCAATAATAAGAACGTCGACTATCAAGTGTCACTACATCAATTATGTTAACAAATGGTAGAGTAGTTTCCTGATCATTTATTATGATAGTTAAACCAGGACGGCTGATTTACTTTCTTATTGAAAATCAGAAAGTTAGGGATTTAGGATAAAGACAAGTCCAACAAAGACGATTACATTATTCGAGCATATGGTATTTACGTTAGTACACAGTTTACCCAAGTAGATGGTTGTGTGCTGCAACTATCAAAGTTGAAAGTTGGCAATGTCGTATTCTCAAGTCAAATTCGTTCTGAGGCTAAACATGATGTTCTACGTTCATACTGGTACACTATCTAAATTTCTATAGTTAGAATTAGAGTGACTTACATGTTTCGAGATCATCGTAGTAAGCCGAGGTTGGAGCTTGAGCTTCCAAGGGTGCTCGTGCACGAGAAATGGTATCTACAAACATAAGAAACAAGTGGGTTAAGGTTATACTATTTTTAATGTATTTTTTCTTAACGTTTTGATTTTTATAATAGCTTAAAACGGGTCAAAAAGCATACTACTACTTTTTAAATATTATAGATGTGAGGAAAATAATCGTTACCTATGAAGAAAATAATTTTCTTAAGCCTCTGTATACATTTTAAACAGTAAAAATCAATTTTATAGCTTTAAAACGAATTAGAAACTGATTTTCAAAATTATAGAATAACTGTCGTAAACGCTCGATGATTTATTTAGAGAAAAGTACATGTCGAAATATTTCACGTGATATGTCGAAATTTTACTCTCGACTAGTAGAATACAAAAATATTTTTTATACATATGGGTTTTCTTATAGTATGAAAGCTAAAAGTGTTTTTATCAAATCTGAATTAATTACCGCAAACTTTAAAAAATCATAACTTGAAAAATAAAGGTCGGATTGGGATGAAAATGGCGTCTACGCGATCGGGACGACACGTAGAACATTTTGGCATTTTTAGATTGCAGGATGGTCCTTATATTTTAATTTTCTATTTTTTCAATTTAAAACCCTCCTTCTCTCTACTTTCTCTCTCTAACTTCTCTCCTTTATTCTAACTCATGTGTTCTTCTCTTTTACGCAAAAGCAGCACGCGCTTGTTGCAGAGGGAGGCCGGTGTGGGTCGCGACGTCAGAGGGGTCGGGTGGCGGGGATGGGTTACTGGCGGCAGCGGCGGCGGAGGTGGCTGGAGGCCGGAGGCGTGTGACGGCGGTTTGTAGCGGTGGCGGCGAGCAGCTGGGCTTGGGGTGTTGCGAATGTCGTCGTCGTGTGGTGGAGTGCCGGTGTCGGACTGCTGGGGGCGGAGGTAACGCCGATGGGCTGGGAGCGGCCAGGCGGACACAGCGGATGAGGGGCGGCGACAGTAGCTGGTGATGACTAAACGATGTAGGGTGGAGGAGGGGTGCAGCTTGCGGGCTGTCATCGGAGCTGAGGACGACATCAAAACTCCGACAGGTTAGCAACGAGTTCAGACGGTGACATGGCTAGTGAGAGGGGCGACACCTGGTGGTGGGGCAGCCCCCCTGGCGGTGACGACAGGCTCGCTAGGGGGCTTCGGTCGTGTTTTTGTCAGATTGGTGGGCACCATGGGTGGTGGGTTTTCAAGGGAGCTTGGTGGTGATCCTTGCGGTGGAGGGAGGTCCCCGGGGTGGCGTTTGTTCACCGGATAAGGGTGACGTTAGATAGGAGAGTGGGGGAGGACGAGAGGTTTTAAGCCGCCATGGGTTTGATGGGTGTGTCGAATGAAGCGGGGAGAAGTTGATGATGAAGATGATAGTGATGTTGATTGTTGTTATTGGGTTGATTAAGGAAGAATGATATGACTTTTGCTGAAGATGTGGGTCTCTGCTAAGAAGAAGAGGAAGTTGGTGAGAGCTGAAGCAGATGGAGTACGGGAGAGGGGGAAAGCTTGGAGGCTCTCTCTCTTTGTGGACTGTGTGGGTTTGTTCTGCCAATGAATGGGAAGGAGATGAAGTTTATACAGTGTAGGTATTGAATAATTGAACTAAATGGGATAATTAAACGGAGGTAGTTGGATTCGATAATTTCGGATCTGACTAAAATAGTGCGGCTATTTAATGGGATTTAGGGTTAATGGAACATGATAATTAGTAATTAAGGGTATAAAATTACCATTTTGCCCTTAAAACTAAATGTGTCTGAAAAATTACGAAAATAATACCATGAGATCGTATCGTCATGAGGACATGAAAATAAAGTCCAATTTTAGATTTTGAGCTATTGAAAAATACAAAAAAATGTTTAATCAATTTGAACCCATTTGAAATCGTTTTGTTTCGGATTAATGTGTACTATGAAAACATGTCGTTGCAGTTTTGCTCGTGTGCACACCGGTCATATCTTTTGTCAGTTGTGCGCGCTGAGTAATTGTGGATAAATGTAGACAGTTTTGCTCAGCGCACAACGGTCACAACTTTTGTCGGTTGTGCGCGCTGAGGAATTGTTGGTAATTGTAGACAGTTTTGCTCAGCGTGCACAACGATCACATATTTTGCCGGTTGTGTGCGTTGAGTAATTGTGCGTAATTATATACAGTTTTGCTCCGTGCGCACAACGGTTACAACTTTTGCCGATTGTGTGCGCTGAGTAATTTTATTACAGACATCAATTTTTACACCGAAATTTCAATGTTGACTTTTGATTCAAGTTAGCATCAATGTATATATCACATCACCTATCTCAATTTTGTAATGTCCTGCAATTGTATCAAATTTAATGCCATTATATTAAGGTCTGTATTTCATCTTACTATAACATAAATGCATTCAACTGTACATAACACACCAAAGTAAAAACTACAACTAAACATTTTACAACTTCACATTTTGGAATTGGTATAAAATTCAAGCACTGGACTATCATATGGATACATGGATTCCCACTATGAAAAACAGTTACCATCTTCTGAACAGCTCAAGCACGATGCCATTTATTCGCAGTTCCATCAGTGCGAACCATCGTCACTATCACTAGTATCTTGGCCATCTATCCCATGTATGTGTTGAATAAGAATCAGCGATAAACACAAAAAAGAATAATTAAGAAAAAATATCGTATAAGTCGACTCGGATATAATCAGATATGCCATTTAGTATCATAAAAAATATTGCAGCTTCACATTTTGGATCTGGTATGAAATTCAAGCACAAGACTGTCATATGGATACATGGATTCACATCATGAATCTTGTGAATTCCATCTTCTGAACAGTAACCCTCTCCTAAACAGTTTGAGCAAGATGCAAGTTTGAGCACTTCAGTAGGGAACCTGGAACTACTGGAAATGTAAGGAAGTTGAACAGAACATATGAAGGAGTAAAGAACATATTCAAGTCCATATATATGTGATGTCTTCAATTTCTGTATCACGTCACTTACAGCTAGTATCTTGGCCATCTTTTTTTTGTTGAAGACGCATCAGTGATGAACAAAAAAACAGCATGTTGCAGAAAAAATATTGTATAATTAGAGACTCAGATAGAATCAGATAGACCATTTATTATCATCACGAAGTGTAGTGGTTGATGAGGGCTTGTGGGTAGGGAAGCCATTTATAAACGAATTGGACTGGCCATGGATGAGGATGAGTCTATAGTAGAGTGATCACGAGTCTACAGAAGAGACCCCATAAGTCTACAGAGGAGTGCTCGTGAATATACAGAAGAGTGCTCGCAAATCTACAGCAGATTGATATTAGCCAGATGTTGTGCGCAAGAATGATTGATCGTTGTGGTGCGCGTTGAACAAAATTGATAGCCTCTAACAAAATTGCTCAATGCACACAACCGGCAAAATTATGCCCGTTGTGTGCGGTGAGCAATTTTTTTATGGTTTAAAACATTTGCTCAACACGCACAACAGGCAAAATTAAGCCAGTTGTGCGCATTTAGCAATTTTGTATCACATAACATAATTGCTCAACGCGTACAACAAGCAAAGCCAGGAGTGCGCGTTTAGCAATCATACTGTCGAAAAAAATTTCTCAACGCGTACAACATGCAAAATTATGACCGTTGTACGTGTTGAGCAAATTTTTAGGCGATAACAAATTGCTCAACGCGCACAATGGGCATAATTTTACCGGCTGTGCATGTTGTGCAATTTTGTTAGAGGCTATCAATTTTGCTCAATGCGCACCAAAATATTCAATCATTCTCATTCCAATTTTCCTCATAATTAATCTGATACAGAAACATGTAGCCATTCAAACTTTTACATTCAATATGATATATATTCAATCTGATGACATAATCAAAATGAACCATTCAATTATATTGATGTACGAACTGATATATATCCAAACTGATACATATTCAAACTGATACAACCATCACATTCACATTGTAACATTCAAACTGCTACATTTGCCTTCACTATTACAAATTGATACATTCAAATTGCTACATATACCACATTCATACTGATACATATTTAGACTGATGCATATTCAAACTGACTGATACATACACCACATTCATACGGATACGGTCAAACTGATACATTTGCCTTCACGATTACACACTGGTACATTCAAAGTGCTAAATAAACCGTATTCATATTGATACATATAGAAAAAGATACATAAGCATACTGACTGACACAAAAAATTTTGTCCACATATTCCAAAAATTTTAGTATATAATTACATTATAAAAACAAACAATACATTAGAACAAAAGTATACATTCAATCATCTTCCACTTCACATACAGTATCCACTATGACTACATTCTCACTGATTATTTCTTTGAATTTACACATCCTCTTATCAAAGCCTTCATTCCTTCCATTTGCCTTACCAAAATGGTATCACGCCCAATTACTTGCTACTGGTGGGACATGGCATCATTGGACAAGGTGAACCTGTACAAAGT
The DNA here is from genome assembly GCA_030789695.1 of Scilla litardierei. Taxonomy (NCBI): domain Eukaryota; kingdom Viridiplantae; phylum Streptophyta; class Magnoliopsida; order Asparagales; family Asparagaceae; genus Scilla; species Scilla litardierei. The sequence goes on along the minus strand of CM061137.1, from coordinate 5,948,393 downwards.
GATTATTATTTACAAAACATACGTTGATGTGTCCATGGGGCTTACCAGGGTCTGGACATGTTCTTAAAAAAAAACATGTTAGACATTGCGACTTTGACAATAGATGTATACACCGTTATAACAACTTGCGATTAGATGTCCAACATCTGGCATGGTTATCCAATATTGTCTCGGGGGTTATCCTCCATATATGCAATTTCCCCTTTAATTATTTGTGCATCTTCATCCATCGGCATCCTTTTTTACAGATCATAGTGTTCATTCAGCTATCCTAGCAATTGTGATATGACAGTCTTCTAGTTGTCCTCTCTCATGCCCAACAGAGAAACTACAACCTTGTAACCAAAATTACCATCTTCCTTCATATTTATGCCGGTCCTTATATATTTGATGATTTTCAGCTGGAAATTCCCCAATAAAATGTATGCATACTTCAAAATAAGAAGCTTCATATTCAGCAGTAGCTGAAGCTTGTGCAACTGCAAGTTCAGCTGTAGCGGCATGGTAGCTAAACTTGTAGATGGCCACTTGATAGTTTGTTTCTTTCTAGCATGTTGAGTTGGAGGCGGACCTGAAGTGCTATTTGCTGCTGAAGCTGGAACTGCATTTGACCTTTTGTTCATTTGGGACTGTCGCTGCCTGCCACAGCCGAAGCTTTCTTTTTCAATGAGCCAACAATTGGAGTTGGTGCAGAGCAAATAACATCATCGGCTAAGACATGCTCAAACTGAGATAGTTCCCTATTGGTGGATGTATCTTCAGATTTCAACCTATTCCCCCTTTTTCTCATACCCCTCACAGTGACCTTGACTTCCAGCTCCTTAATCAGATTCGTCTTTGGGTAGATAGCTTCTTCAACTTTATTAACAACTCCATCTTACTCGTCCCATCAAGTTGCCCATAAAGCTTGTGTATGCGCTCTAATTTAGCATGTATAAGCACCTCTTCTTCAGAGATCAATTACTTCTTAAGCTCCATGTCTAGCTTCTTCCAATTCGGATTTACGACATCTAAGGGAATGCGGCGATTTTCCCTTCTGAATATGCCAATCGTATGGGCACATTGTACTCCATAAATCATTTTTGCTAGACAATCACATGTGCTTTGGTCTGGCCCTCACTAGATTCAGATTTATCAGTTTGCACAAAAATTATCTTCAACGCCGCAACTGATGTAAATCATATCATCTCACTGAACAAGTACCCAAATACTTTAAGTTGCACCGATATCTTAGATTTCTCGAATGAGCCCTTGATCTATATATGCTGCAATTCTAATAATGCATGTATGGTTGACCAAGAAGAGGAAAAACCGTGGGCCGATGACCCCAAGTGCTTTAAAAACTTAGAATGTGCACTCTTCGCTCTATTGGTAGTGACATTTCTAAAGTGTAGATTGCTATCTGGCCATGCAGAAATAAACTTCTCCTTATACTTGTCCAGCCAAGATGTCTTCACATATCTCACTGCCTTTGTGTAATCTTTGTACTCTTTCTCCAATGCCTTCAATTTTACAACACAGGCTTTCTCCTTACGTGCCCCCACCAATAAATTACGGCCAGATTTGAAACCTACTCATTTTTCGTTATCTTCAAAATATTTCTTGCAATTTGCCACTATATCTTTTGATATGTGCCAGCTACATAATCGGTGATCCGCAGAGGAAATACATGGCCAATGACATTCATAAGTGCAGGCTCCCGATCTGTCAATATTACACGTGGCATCGGGTATCCATGTAGCAATGAGATCAACTTCTCCAGTGCACACGTGGCATCAAGTAATATTACACGTGGCACGTGTGCGTTGAGCAAAATTATAAACCGCTGTGCACGTTGAGTAAAAAAGTTTAATTTGTAGTAATATTACTTAGCGCGCGCAACGAGTAAAATTATACCCAGTTCTGCACGTCAAGTAAAAACGGTTACAGTGGAGTAAAATTACTCTCCACGCACAACCGTATGTAAAATTATTCCAGATTTTAACGATTGTGCGCGTCTAGTAAAAACTATGCTATTAAGAAAAATTATTCAGTGCGCACGATTGCAAAAGTATTCTTGGGTTTTTTAAAAAGCCATTTTTGTTAATGTCCATTTCAAAAAGCGAACATACTCGTAGCACTTCGATATGTGCGCATAGCAATTCCCATTCCATATATCTAATGTCTATTTTGACAAGCTTTTTTTTGGGCACGGTTTTAACTCCTACACAATCTTCCTTTTTAATTCTCCTCCAGATAGATACAAAAACCTCAGCTGTCAATCTCTCTCTGTGTGCTTGTCTCTCCCCCTCCCCCTCTCTATAGAAACCGAGAACGCAGAAGAGAGAGAAAGGAGGGGAAACGGCAGCCATGGTGGAAACGAGGCGGAGCTCGGCCTCTGCTTCTAAGCGCTGTCCCGCTTCTACTTTCGCATCCTGTTCATCTCCAACGCCCAAACGCTCAAAGGTCTGATCATCTCCAATACATGCGTGTCTTGGTATCTTTCCCTTTTCTGGGAAGATTTTTTGACTTCTAGGGTTCTGATTGGTTCTTGTGTCCATTTCAGTTGGATCGGTCGAAGCAGAACCAGCCTGCGCCTGCGCAGCCCGATCAGACCGCCGCCTATCCGGCGGAGGAGCCGGAAAAGCAAGCGGAGGAGGTAGATGCCGCTGAATTAGGTCCTCAAGGTGCAGATCTTTTCATTTCTGTTTTTTGTCTTGCATTTAGGATAATTTTGCGAGGTTGGGTAATCTTTAGTTTTAGGAAAAAAAATAAAAATAATATTAATTTTCTACCAAAAAAAATAATTATAGATTTCGATCAAATCTAGCCACGTCAGCGGCCAGACGCGTGGCTTCGCCGTTGGGCTATTTTGGACAATGCCGCACTTGCCAAGTGCAGCATTGTCCAAAGGGTCCACTTCAGGTTGTCTCTTTACGGGCCGCACTTGCCAAGTGCAGCCTATTTGTCTGCTATAAGGGCCGGCTCGACCGAGAGCTGGCCATTCTCCCAACAAAAACGACGGCAACGAGTTTCCTCTCCACATATCTAGGGTTTCAGATATCCAACAATTCCAAAAAATCCAGGGGTTAACGTTGAGGATCAAGGACGCAAATGTGCTAGGAAAACGGCGCTTAACGTTGAGGAAGCAATTGCTTTACATTGTTCGCGTGAAGAGGAACCTGTAGCATCTACTCGTCAACCTCTATCGTCTCAACCCAGCAGGTGTGGAGCCTCAAGGTGATAATCCAGATCATTCGGCTGGACGAGCTCCCGTAGACCCTATTGCTAACATTAACAACACCCTATATTTTCTGCAAAAAAGCTATTACTCGCATTGAAGGGTGGGAGATTGAGAACCATCACGATATTGGGAGACTCGAGGCTCTCGTTATTGATATTGGAGTCGAACAAGCTCGAATGATTGAGGCTCTTTATCGTGTCGATGAGAAACTGGATTTCGTTGTATCGGGACATCGGGACTTGCCCCTCACGATGCTCCAGGACCAAGCGGTTCGCGATCACCACCCCCACTGATAGGTTGATGATGTTTATGACTGGACCTCTTGAGACTCTCACATGATAGTAAATGTATTTTTGTGTTTTGATTGAGAGTTTAGTGTGAGGTTGGAAGTATGGTTGTAAAAATATATGAGCGATGCATATTGGTTTCGTTTTGTATCATCGCCGCAATATATCTATTATACAATTCACGAAGTTTGTCCCACGTGGCAGTTTTGTCCCACGTGGCAGTTTTGTCCCAGTCATATTTTTAGTTGCTGACTGGGACGCCATGTGGGGGTTGGGTGTGGTTCTGGGCTTGGGTTTGGGATGGGGTTTTGTTGATTTTTTTTGCGTTTTAGTCACTGCTTTTCCTCTTTTTGCCTCCGACCCTCCTCACACACACCCACGCTTTTTCACTTTGGCAACCACTTATCTCCGCATTTGCGCCCGGGCGACGACTGCCTCCGTGCCCTCCGGGCACGGGTTATACCTAGTATATATATATGGAACTTTATTATCAGTTGAATTGTGTTGATATATATGAAATATGAGAAATATGGGTTGGTATACATGTGATGTATGAAATACTAAGAAGCAGAGAGTCGTCAGCATCAGCTGCTGAGAGTAAGCTGCAACTGATGCAGAGGGGCAGTTGCTGAGACAGCTGATCCTCAGCATGAGCTACTGCTTAGGGGTTCTGATATGGCTGCACTTGGGAAGTGCAGCCAATTTGGCCCAGATAACTGATTGGTTAGTACACCCTGTGGCTAGTTACTGGCCGCACTTGGCAAGTGCATCCAGTTTGTTACTTATTACCGCCAGCTCTCAACAAAGCTGCGAATTTTCCCCCCACCTTCAACCATGCTTTCCGACAGATCTCAAAATCGACCGACCCGCAGAAAGATCTCCCCCACTTGGCCTTCCATTTGAACGACATCGTCGCAATAGATAAGCCTGTCAGTCCATCGTGCTTAATCTCGAGAGTATTTCGTTAATCCGAGATAATTTAGTTAGGGTTAGGGCTAGAAATGATTTGATTGGGTAATAGATTTAGATATCTTATGGTAACAACTGATTTTTGCAGGGTGATAACAATGGTAAGTGAGCATATTTTCATCATATGATATTATGAAGGAAATTTGATTATTGGTGACAATAACGAACCTAGATTTGTCGGAAAAAAGTTAAGTCTATTATACTGAGGAGACCGTCAACGTATACCGATCTAGTAGATCGAATATACAAGGCCACAAAGATCAGACGCCATGAGTATGATTTGAAATTGGTGTGCAACTGGTCGGTAATGGAGTGCAAGACTACAGCTGTGATGATCTCTGATGACGACAAATGGATGGGCTATTTAGCTTGGGGCCAACTCAACGGTCAGTTGAAATTTATGTAGAGATTGATGCAATTAGCAACACACAATTGACTCAAGAACAAGGAACATTCGCATGCATGCTTGATTTGGAGAACAACTTCGCGGGATTTATGTCTACTTCTCCAACCCAAGAGTATCAGCAGCAGGAGAATGTGACGGGAGAAGGGTGTTTGTACTACCCACAAGAGGATGTGAATATGGCTGCATAAGTATCGAAATCGGTTAAGTAATGCGAACTTTTATATAATATCTTCAAAATATAAATGTGATTTTCTAAAAATTGCATGTTGTCTTGTGTCCGTAACAGGTGGAATGTTGCGGGCAGGGCATTCAAATTACTGAATATGGAGTGCAAGGAAAATACTCCAAATACATGCAAGTTCCATGTGTACCGGAGTCGATGCCAACTCAGTCGAATGTGATGCCTGAAGATAGGGCGGAAAACGTGGATGTAGATAGTGAAGGCACATATAATGACGATCATGATGGTCCAAGAGATGATAGCATGCACTATGCTGCAGATGATGATAACACATGGATACAACAATCTGTTGCTGCGAACACAAATGTGAACTTTGAAGAGCCATTACCAGATGAAGTGGCAGTGGATCAATGGCTAACGATAGCAGCTATGAGAAATACTCTAGAAGGGTGTATGGAAGAGCAAATAATTTATAGCGATAACGGAGTGTTTAAAGTCGGTGATCTGTTTGAAACGAAGGTGGACTTGATTAAGACAATAACGGAGTGGAGCATCAAGCATAATGGGACATTCAAACCAATCAAGTCAAACAAGATATGCTATTCTGTGATATTTGGCCTTAATTCTGAGATGAATCCACATAGCCAAGATGAGGCGTGCCGGAATTGTCCATGGCAGATTCATGCAGCAGTGGAAAAAAACCAATGGGAGGTTCAAGATATCAAAAGTTGGTTCAGATCATACATGCAATAATCCTACTTTGAATATAGATCATAATAAAGCCACATCAGGCTTAATTAGTAACTTGATTTTGCCAATGGTGAAGACAAAGCTTGATATGGCACCAACATAAATCCAGGATGTTATACACACCATGTTAAGAATTAGAATTTCATATCAAAAAGCATGGTGGGCTAGATCTAAAGCAGCATCGTAGATATTTGGTGATTGGGAGGAGTCCTATAAGAGGCTGCCACAGTATTTAGAAGCAATTGCAGAAAGTAACCCAGGAACAGTTTACAAGATCACATACGACACACTCAGTCCAGGATTGGCGGAGTTTACAGGGGTGTTCTCGGCATTTGGACCTTCAATTGAAGGTTTCAAACATTGTCGGCCGGTATTGAGTATTGATGTCACACATCTTTATGTGAAATATGCTGGTTGTTTACGTGTAGCGACTGAAGTGGATGCAAATGGTGGACTGTTTCCTTTAGCATTTGCTGTTGTGGTGGTTGAGACCGAAGAAAATTGGAAGTGGGGTTTAGCTGTATATTTCACTATATACCAAGTGTTCATTGCCACCGAATCATTACATTCATTTTCGATAGAATGGAAGGAATTCTTAGAGCATTACGGGAGGGATGGCCGACAAATAGGCATCACAGGTATTGTCTTCGACATATCATCGCAAACTTCAAGTCGAGTCGGTACAAAAAAGTAACATTGGATTGGAACTTCTAGGGGGCGGGTACTGCATCAGACTTGCAAATATAAAATGAGCACCGTGCAAATATTAGAGCAGAGCCCGTTGCAGTAGATGAGTGGATTTCTGCAAACTTGGATGGGGAGACCAGAAGGTGGGCTATGCATGAAGATGGTGGGAAACGATATTGTGTCATGACAACCAATTGTTCGGAGAGCTTCAATAGCGTTCTCAAAGGAGCAAGAGCGATACTGATACAAGCGTTAATTGCAAGAACCTTTTATAGGTTAATTAAATATTTCTACCATCGTCGGATTGATGGACATGTGTGGACTACAAATTTCACTCTTAACATAGAGGAGCTTTTGGGGAAACGTGTGCAAGCTGCACGGACTTGCTACATCACATGATTTGGTGACTATGAATGGGAGGTTTTGGATAATAAGGGACAAGCGTACGCCGTGAAGATACATGGTGAAAGTTGCAGCTGTAATTGTAATATTCATGTGCTTCGGCACATGCCATGTGTCCATGTCATCGTCGCAACCTCCAGACAGGAATATGGTGCAAACATATCATGGTGGCCGTTTTATTCTACATGGTATAGTGCGAACAAATATTGCCTTTCATATACCCCGGAATTTCACCTTATACCTGATGAACGTTATTGGAAAGATTGGGATAGTCCAATTGTAAATCCCCTCACGAAAAGAAGACCACCAGGTAGGCCTCGTTCGACAAAGATTCGTGGGGCCATGGATATTCCTCGTGAGGGTAGCGTGCACAATATATGTAGCAATTGTCATCAGCTTGGGCATTACAAATCACGTTGTCGAAATTCTCCCCACACTCCAGCGTAAGTACATTATCAAATTGATGTATTTCATATATCTTGTCATATAAATTGGGTTTTAATTTATGCTATTCCAACATTGTATGTCTTCATCACATGGAAGAGGCAGTTCCTGTGCTTGATGTATATATCTGGTCTCAAATTGGAATGAAGATCATACATGAGATTTTGATGTAATTTAAATTTTGTGATTATATGAGATGTTTTTTGATGTAAAATTTGTCTAAAGTTTTTGTTTTGAGTAATGTGTGTTTGATATATGAGAAATGTGTTTGATATGCTGAGTTCTCGGTGTTTGCTATATGAGAAATTGGTGTTGATATATGGTCTCAAATGGAAAGTCGCATTTCATATTTGACCATCAACTGAGATGAGACAAGAAACTGCTGAGAACTCAGCAGCTGCTCAGTTCTCAGTAGAATCTGGGCTCTGTGTCAGGGGTGCACAAAGTGGCAACACTTGCCAGGTGCGACAACTTTGGCAGCACTTGCCAAGTGTGGCCAAAATGGCCGCACCTGGCAAGCGCGGCCACTTTGTGCACCCCTGAGACAAAGCCCAGATTCTGCTGAGAACTAAGCAGCTGCTGAGAACTGAGCATCAGCTGCTGAGTTCTCAGCAGCTGTTGAGTTTGCAGCAACAGCTGGGCTCTTCTCAGCTGCAAACATTACATCAATTACACCCATATTACAAGTACAAACACCGTTTTCCCATATATCAACACAATTTTATCATTGTAACAATAACTTCACATAAATTTTTATATTGCTCATTTATATTTCACCACAAATCACATATATTTCAACACATATCTCACACAACGATACATATATTACATATCACTCCCCATTTGATATGTGTCATATGTGTGATACTGGATATGCGTGATATATGAGAGATTTGCTTGAGATAGGAGTCATATGTCACATCTCGTCATCTTCTTTCAATTTGTCAATGTCTTCCTCAACGAAGCAGTCATCCAAGGCTATCAGAAGAAATACAGCAACCCAACTGGCCCCTAATGCTGTAAAGAAGCACGTCCTTGATATCACCGTGTATCACCCAAGCAGGCACTGATATAGTGGAAGCGTGAGTTATACATGGTGATATCAGGTACGTGCTCCCTTACAACATCAGAGGCCGGGTGGATAGCTTAATTTCTCCTGATAATCTTTGATGACTGCTTCGTGTAGGAAGACATAGACAAACTAGAAGAAGATAAGGAGATGTGACATATGACACCTATCACACTTATCTCAATCATATATCACACATATCCATTAGCACACATGACACATATGACACTTCATCTCACCCAGTATATGTGATATGTCAGAAACATTATATGAGATAAACAGTACGTTCCAAAAATAAATGTAAAAAACAATGTCATATCTTAAACTTAAAAGTTACCCCATAAAACAGTGTCTCAAAACAATAAAAAACTACGGCTGCTAAATTCGGTGGAGTGCTGATATCGCACGTCGGGTGTATGTCTGCAACTGTGCTTGTTGTGATGCTGTGTCCCCTTCCATTTGTGGTTGTGTATACTGCTGCTGCGAGGGGCCAGCTTCATCCACCGTCTTCTGATGCTGCTCCTACTCCTACTCCTCATGCTCACGCTCATGCTCATGCTCCGGCGGCGGCTGCTGCTGCGAAGTTTCGGTGACATCCCTATCATAAAGTTGACGAATATAACTCGTGTCTGCTCCTTCAGGACGGTGCCGTGTCTGACCCATCACATCCTCGACCATTTACTGAATGGCTATCATGTGAGGCTGATGTGGGTCCTCATGTTAGGAAATGCCCGATCGATTGTAAATGATAAGCAACACATCACCCTGTAAAACAAATTGTAAAATAAGTTATATGAATCAAATAAATTCAAAATGTTAAGCATGACTATTATTTACCATTTGACGCTCGAGGGGACCACGTGGCATGTACAAGAACGGGGCTCCTGCCTAGTATATATCTATCGCCTTGTGATTCCCTAGTACCATTGCATATAATCATTTAACGACACGACATCCTCCTCCTCAACAATATGGTCATCTCTGTGATCCCTTGCCACGCGAGGCTCCACGATGGCAGCAATCCATTGTTGAGGGGTCCTACCTGTCCTCACCGGCATTTCTGGGACCACGACTGGGATGTGCTGAGCTAACCAAAATTGCCGCATAACGCGGTTTGGTACATGCATTTCGATATCATCCTAGCAAAATAATGGTACACGTCCACGCCAGATCCTGTGAAAGGCTAAACAAAAAGGATGAAGATGCTCGAACCACTTAGCATATGGCTCCCAGATAACCTAATATGCATGAATGATAAAAATACATAATTAGGCGACGTACTATAAACAATGTCATATCATTAATCCAAAATTTACAAATTCAAACATGTGTGCTCTCTAACGAGTCAAGCTCGTTTCTATAAATTTCGAGGTTTCCTTGGGGAGTTTCACAAAATGATCTCGGCACGTTCCACCTGCAGCCTAAGGGGATTGTGTCATCCAATACATTTTGTCTGTATGTGGGCCGGCCTATATGTAATCTCTCACAGGACCATAACTGTAAATATGAATTTGTTAGTTATTTATAATACACATATATACACGTCACAATATTACAGAATTAAAAAATGTTATACCTGCAACAAGGCGCCGCATACGTATAAAACCGATGTTTGAATCCTTGCCACTGTACTTAACTCAGAATACATATGTGTCAGCACTGCACTTCCCCCATGAATACCCTCTAATCTCCTCAAAATGCTCTAGCTTCTCCAATCACCGTAGATGGACCGATTCTTTGCTTGGATCCGGAACCAATAAGGTTTCGATCATATGTAGCAAGTATGCACGTGCATATTGCTGAATCTCCTCCGCTGTGGCTTCATCAGGCAACTCCATAAATGTTTCACGCAGCCAAGCAAGCAAGCTTCACCTTGGCTCCTTGGTTTTCTATGGATGCCTGTCCCAGAAGACGTTCCATCAAATCTGCCTATGTACTATGTCGTCGTCCACTTTGATAAATGGGGCTTCCGTCTATAGGTAGGCCCGTGATGACTGCCACATCTTGCATTGTGATCGTCATCACCCCCTGTCTCATATGAAATGTATTCGTCTCGGGCTGCCATCTCTCAACCAATGCTGTTAATAGTGCATGGTCCAACCGTATCCATTTCAACCTTGCACATATGTGTAACCCAGGCATTTGAATATACTGCACCGCACGCTCATCTATGTGTCATTCTGAATGTTTGCATGCGTGATCAACAACTCCTATCACAGCCTCCTGCAAACAATACCACGTTAATTAATTTTCTGCATGGCATCATATTTATATTTTTTAACTTTTCACCCCAAATATTCATACTATCTATACTGGATCTGCGCAGACCGATGGTGAGCCTGCTCATACAAAACCTCATCAGATATGGGTCCCGCCTCCTCCATGATATTCTATCCTACAATTTGCAAAAACAATGTTTAAAATTTTAAGATGAATATGGCAAGAAACAAATTTAAACATGTCGTTATGTTCCTCCCTTTACTTCTCTCCAAAATGATCTCAGCCTCATTTTAGTCTCCTATGATTAAACTTGAATCTGTACATGTTTGCTTGGATCTACACATTTGTGCATAATATATGAAATCCAAAAGGCCAATCCAAAATAATACATGAAATCCAAATTATATGAAACCCTCTACATGTACATATTCAATACTCATATGATTCATTACACATTTTAGTCCTCATGATCCAAATAGAAGATTAAACTCATAGGATTATATTATAGTTTAAATCGGATCTAAATCAAAATCCTAGAAACTGAATTGAGATTTCAAATCGAACATCTTACAGTTGTGTTTCGACTCTCTTGAATCTTTGAACCGATCTGTGGGGTCTTGTGAGAGTTTCAGTTTATAGCAGGCAAACTGGCCGCACTTGGCTTGTCAAGTGCGGCCTATATAGAGGCCCGTGACTTAAGTCATGGGCCACTTGGAGTGGAGTAGGACTCTTTGGACAATGCCGCACTTGGCAAGTGCGGCATTGTTCAAAATAGCCCGGTCAGCGGCAAGGCCACACGACTGGCTGCTGAAGTGGCCAGATTTGGTCGAAATCTGTAATTATTTTTTGGTCGAAATTTAATATTGTTTTTAATTTTTTTTTCCTAAAACTAAAAATTACCCTGTGAGGTTTGGTTTTTGATTTTGGTTTTTGATTTTGGTTTAACTTTGGTGGTTCTTGAAGGAAACGCTGAGGCTGAGGCGGAAGAATTGGCGGATTGTTTGGCTCCTCTGAATTTGCCGACGAAGCATAATGAGAAATCTCGGCCGCAAGGCACATGGGCAAAGCTTTTATCGCAGGCTTCACAGGTGAGTTCTTTGGGATTTCAGAGATTTCGTCACTGGTTATTTCTGAATGACACCTTGATAGCATGCTGTGTGTAAACTCATAAGGAACTATAACATTCCAAGTCTCATTTGACTAGATAATGATGTTTTCTGTTAGAATCAAAAGGTGCAATTTTGTTCCATTTCTTTGTGGTTGGGATAGACTCATAGTGTGCAAGGACATCACTTGCTTTTGTCCATGATGGAAATGGGCAGTCCCATCACATTGGTTTCATGGCCCTATCTGGGCTGTTCTTGGTGGATGATAACACTAATTTGCTAGAGTAATGCCGGAAGTTTTGGGGATGGGTCATTGATGCCGTATCTTCATTGCATTGTTGGGTCTCTTCCTCCGTGTAATCTTTTGTTGCTTTATATATTCACGTGCATTATCGTCTTTTGTGCATATAGTGATTGCACATTACTTGCAAAGCACAAGCGCCAAATTGTCCTTTGAGATCTGCCGTGGTCCATGCCTACAGACTATCAGTTCCTAAAATTTTCAATTTGAAGAACCAGACATTATTAAAGCCATACATCAAAATTACTGAAATTACACCTAAACTGTTATTGTTGTGGCCTTGCTGCCTCCCTACGCACATCATTGGTCTCCACACATGCATTTTCCAAGTCACGAACAAGTGCTTCTGGTTATGGAGGATGAAGTGTGGAATTTATCCGTTGCTTCAAATCACACAAGTTAAGGGCAGGAGCATATCGACATTAGTTAGAGTTTAGACAAGACTAGAGTTTAGAAAACTAACATTATTCAACAATTAATTCTTTCTAGTTTCCAGTGCAAATCCAAATCCAACTTTCCAACTATTCAACTAACACCAAAGAAAGTTTAGTTTCTTGAGGTTATAAACTTTACCTACATGCTTGACGCCATAATGGTTACCTACATTAACTTGGAAAAAGACCGAGGCACAATCCTTTCAGTTGCTTGCACAAAATCTCAAAGGTACTCTCACCGGTCTTGATAATTGGAATCATCAAATGGAATTAACAAATAGTGTTCCATGAGGAGAGTCTACCGAGAAGTCAACCAGTTTCGCTTAATGGTGGAAGTCAATCAGTTTCACTTAATTTATCACTCACAATTCTGAAAAAAGCACCTCATGCCATGAATGCATCAAATTGCTTGTGTAGTCAGCTCCTGTTTGACGAAGATGCACCAAAAGATAATTGAAATAAAGATGCATAAAGGGTGGAGCAAAAATCCCAACGAGTTCGACAGTGCTCTAAATCTCAACAAGCGAGCCATATAGAAGGACAGTCTCGATTGTGAGCAAAAATGAGCAATGCCTTCATACACCTTACCACCACTTTCAAAGCTTCTTTGCCTTGACTGTGTCTTTCTATCATCGTTTGACACTTAAGTTTTGGCTCAAATGTGACAGAAGTTATTTTCTTTCTTGAAGCACCATCAGAGCACCTAATCTGATTTGATTACATTTGTTGACAGAGAAAATGCTCTACATCATGGATGAATAAAGCACGAGGTGTGCCAGGCTTGGCCCCTAGACATTTTTATAAATATTTAAAAATTTATTTTATTTGTTTACATACGAATTTAACTACAGTACCTTAGATCAGAAGGCCCCATAAAGTTAAAACTTACGTTTGCCTGTCGAAGCAATATTCATTGGGCACTTGTGGGGGTTTTTATTGATCTAAAAAGATGTTACATAATCGTCTTCAAAATAATCAGTACAAATTCGGTTGTCCTGGTCAAAAAGGCCACGATGGGATATATGGGCCCCACAGTAAGGAAAGAAATAAGGAAGCATACTTATTTCTTACTTTTAATTAATATTATTATCATTAGAGACTAATGTATATCAGCTGCCCAGGGAATGCCTTTACAAGCGCTTAAAAGTTCATTCTTTGCAAAATTTTATGATCGGAGCCGTTTTAGTTGATCTATATATTCTAAAACTAAAATAGCATAATGAGTAATCCCTAAAAGTTTTGGTTGCCGATTTAAATGTTACAAAATTAAACAGGTTTACAATAATATGACTTCTGTGACATATATATCGATCATCAAAACTCTTACTTTAGAATATGATAAACTTACATGTCACCGATCAAAAAAAAATTATATGGAATGGATTTTTGAGGGCCAGTAGAGGAACTTCCTCGGCTTGGCAGCTAATATCATTATTCTCTTATTATTATTTTAAATAAAAGAAATTTTTCTTCTTCTTACGACACCATATCCATTTTTCTTTCTTACGTAAGCTTATTTATATTACTTCCAATAGAATATTTTTTGTTTAATTAATTTAGAATATTCAGCTTCCATTATTTTAAATTCATTACATAACTTAAATTCTATTCTTTTGAATTTATCAAAAATATGTTCGATGGAGTTTTGAATTCGAATCTGTTTTCATTTTTTGCAGTAAATTACTTTTATGTTTAAATTTTAAATTAAATCTTTTAATACTATTTAAATTTTCAGAAGAGATAAAATGGAAATAAGCCACCCTTGGAGGAAAACATTCTTAGACGGTGTCAAAAACTCAACTCTTTACCAATTTTTTAAGTATTGACACCGTTCATTTTGATTCTTATTTTCTAAAACCACAATATACCAAATATCTAGTGAGCTTATTTTATGGTTCTTCATTTAGCTATTGTGAAAAAGTTCCATTATGATACGATCATATGCAAGCGACAACGACAAAAGGGGAGTCAAGGAACGGCATCGGTAAACTTTAGAGGCCAGTGGCATTTCTAAAATTACAAGATAGTTCTGTAATTACATGACAATAGTAGTTTTGTAATTACAAGACAACGACAATCTCGTAATTTTTGGATGCAGTGGCAGTCTCTTAAGTACAGGGCAGCCCGTGGCAGTTTTGTAATCACAGGGAGGCCCGTGGCAGTTTTGTAATCACAGGGAGGCCCGTGACATTTTCGTAATTATATGACGTCGGTTGAAAACCCTAGGCCATGGACGTTTTGGTAATTTTGGGATAACGACTCATTAGGAGTATGATAGATCCGAAGGCAAAATCTGAACTTTATTGATAAAGATAGAAGAAAAAAAGATAAATTGGCTACGTTTATTAGGGGCAACCACCCTCCCAAGACGCCGTTAAGAGGACGTCCGTACTTGTCTATCTAAAAATCACACAAAACATCAAATCCAAGCATGCTAGGGCTGGCCGCCGCACCCCTATTAATCACCTCTTCCCAAAATAGCAAATTACAAGTTTACCCCTCCTAATAATAAAAACAAGGGAAATAAAATAAAAGGTTGTGCGAGCACATCCCTGAATCACTTGGTTGAGCCGGATGCCCCCTTGGTGCGCCGTCTAGAGTACGTGATGAACCCATCACTACTCCCCCCCAAAAGAGCCACCTTGTCCTCAAGGTGGAAGTCTGTAAACTGCTGCTTCATGATGCTCACCAACTTCCATGTGCTTTCATGCTTTGGCAAGCCCCTCCAACGCACTAACACTTCCTGCGCCCCTGATCCCCACTTACGCACCCCCTTCAACTCCTCAGGCTCCAATAAGACCTCCATGTCATAAGTTAGTGTCTTCGGAAGTGAAGAAGAGGGAGTATGGTCACCAATCGCCTGTCGCAGCTGTGATACGTGAAACACAGGATGGATGATCAATCCTGGGGCAACTTTAATCGATAAGCCACGGGCCCCACCTTGGCCTCCACCTCAAAAGGGCCGAAATACCTGGGAGACAGCTTCTCATTCCTCCGATGAGCCAGTGACCTCTGCCTGTAAGGACGCATTTTCAAATAGACCATGTTCCATACCTCGAACTGGACATCCTGGCGGTGTAAGTTAGCTCTCGCCTTTGTGACCTGCTGAGCCCGCGCCAGATGGAGCTTCAGCTCCTCCAAAATCCAGTCTCTCTCAGCCAAGTATTGCTCCACGTCTGTCACCTGGGTCGTCTCCTGTCCATAGTGCAGCAGGTGGGGGATCCCGACTATATAAAATCCGGAAAGGCGTCGTCTGAGCCGCTGTGTGATAAGATGTATTATACCAATATTCTGCCCACGACAGCTAACATGTCCACTCATTAGGGCTCTCTGAGATAAAACACCGCAAATAAGTCTCTACGCTCCTGTTGACGACCTCTGTCTGGCCGTCGGTCTGTGGATGATAGGCGGTACTACATCTCAGGACTGTACCCTGCAACCTGAAGAGCTCTTACCAGAATCTGCTCAGAAAGTCCTTGTCCCTATCAGAGACAATGGACTTTGAGGGTCCATGTAAACGGATCGCCTCCCTCAAGAATACCTCCGCCACTAAAACTGTGCCGTATGGGTGCCTGAGCGATATGAAGTGTGCATATTTGCTGAGGCGGTCTACCACAACAAATATCACTGTGAATCCCCCCGACTTAGGTAGCCCATCAGTAAAATCCATGGATAAGTCCTCCCAGACTCGCTCTGGCAAGGATAGGGGCTGCAGTAAACCCACTGGAGACATCGCCATGTACTTGTGACGTTGGCATACGTCACATTCTGCTACCATCTTGGCTACGTCCTTCTTCATCCCATGCCAATACACCTCCCTTGCCATCCTCTGATATGTCTTTAGTACCCCAGAGTGTCCGCCCACATCATTGCAATGCAACTCCTGTGATATGGCTGGAATGTGGGCGGAAGTACTCGGTATAACTAGGCGCCCCCAATACAGCAATCTCCCCTCATGCAAGGAATAGACTGGGTGATCTGCAAAACCCTGTAAGAGTGCGCCCTAATGCCTGCCAGCTCCTGGTCTCCCTCCACCTCTCTCTGCAGTGGCTCCCAGTCGTGAAGTACTGATACTGATATAGCTGCCAGCTGAACATCCTCATCTCTCCGTGATAGTGCGTCGGCTGCCTTATTCTCCAACCTGGGACGGTATGCTATCTCGAACCTGTACCCCATCAGTTTCCGTAGCCATATCTGGTGCTCCTCTGCCACCATGCGCTGCTCCAATAAGTACTTAAGGCTCTTCTGATCGCCAGAAAGCTCCTCTCCAGCAAGTATGGCCTCCACTTCATTATCGCCAGGACTATCGCCATTAGCTTCCGCCCATATACTGATTTCAACTGAGCCGTCGCTGTCAACACCTGGCTGTAGTACGCAATAGGGCGCTAATCCTGCATCAGGACCGCCCCCAGTCCATGTCCCGAGGCATCAGCCTCCACAAAAAACGACCTCGAGAAGTCAGGTAGGGCCAACACCGGTATGATCGTCATAGCCTTCTTTAAGGCCTCAAAAGCACGCGTCGCCTCCTCGCCCCACACAAACTGATCCTTCTTTATCAACTTCGTGAGCGGCCAGGCGACCGTCCCATACCCCACCACAAAACGCCTATAGTAACCTGTGAGGCCTATGAACCCTCTCAACCCCCTGAGAGTGGATGGGCACGGCCATTCTTGCATCGTTGCAATCTTTGTCCGATCTGCAGCCACCCCCTCTGACGAAACCACGTGGCCCAAGTACTCCCTCCACCTGTGGCTGGCCGAACAAACATTTCTTTCGATTCCCATATGGCTGGTGATACTGCAACTCATGGAATATCACCTGCAAATGATCCAAATGCTCCTCCACCGTGCGGCTGTACACCAAAATATCGTCAAAGAACACCTGCACAAATCTCCTCAGGTAATGGCGGAATACCTTATTCATTAATGCTTGGAATGTGGCTAGGGCATTAGTCAAACCGAAGGGCATGACTAAGAACTCATAGTGACCTTAATGCGTCATGATTCTTCTGAAGGCCGTCTTCGGCACATCCTCCCTCCTCATTCGGATCTGATGGTAGCCTGATTTAAGATATATCTTCGAAAATATGGCTGACCCATGTAATTCATCGAGGAGCTCGTCGATCACAGTTATGAGAAACTTGTCTGGCACAGTTTCCTTGTTAAGTGCTCTGTAATCTACACAAAAGCGCCAGCTCCCGTCCTTCTTTTTCACCAACAGTATCGAACTGGAAAAAGGGCCAACGCTAGGCTGGATCATGCCAGCCTGGACCATCTCGGCCACCATCCTCTTTATCTCATCCTTCTGCGTCTGGGGGGTAGCGATAGGGCCTGACACTGATGGGGGCCACGCCCTCTCGTAACACAATGGCATGCTCGTGGTCCATATGAGGAGGTAGTCCTCGTGGCTCCTGAAAAATATCTCCAAACTGCTCCAGCATCAACTGCACCTCTCGTGGGACTGGCTGCTCCTTCGTTACATCAGCGGCCCTTCTCGTGCCATCGATGTAAATCTACCAAAAATGCACCCCCTCTGCCTGGATGGTCCGCACTATGGGTTTCATGGAAACCAATACCCTGCACAAACTGGGGTCTCCCTGCAACATCACTGCTCTCACATCCTCTTGAAACTCTATACTGAGAAGTTTCCAGTTCACCTTCATCTCTCTCAGCGTCTGCAGCCATGTCATGCCTAGAATGATATCAGTGTTGTCCAAATGCAATGGTAAGAAATCTGCCACTATCTGTATCCACTGCACTGCCAGCACCACTCCCCGACATAAGCCCCTGCTGCTCTCCTTCTTCCTTGTGCCCATCATCACACTAAAGCTGCCACTGTCCACCAGTTGCAGCCCCAGCTGCTCTACTACCTTCCTGGAGATGAAGTTGTGGGTCGCCCCACTGTCGATAAGAAATGTCACCTCCTGAACACCAATCTGTCCCCTCAACTTCATGGTATGGTTCGGGGTGAACCCTACCACGGAGTTAATGGAGACCTTTGCCACCTCCAGCTGACTGTCCTCTGTGTTCTCCACAATGGCCTCATCCTTAACCTCCACATCCTCATCTTCGTCCTCCAGCAGCAGTACCTGCAACTTGCGCCCTGCGCATCGGTGGCCTGGGATAAATCGCTCGTCACACCCAAAGCAGAGTCCCTTCTGACGCTTCTCACTCATCTCTGCATCAGACATTCTCCTGAACTGCCCTCCTGCTGGTGGTGCACTGCTAATCTCTCCGGCCTTCTCCTTACCTGCCTGATCTGTCCCCGTGTTAGCCTTCACCTCTCCTGACATAACTGAGGACCCGCGCTGTGCCTGACTACCATACCCGCTCCTAACTCTCCTTTCCTCAGCCTGAGTATCCTCGACCATCTGCACCATCTCCATGACCTCTGACAGCCCCCCTGGGCTTGTATGGCCGAACCCCCGCACGAAGACTGGGCTTCAGCCCCTTCATGAATGTGCCCTCTAGCGACTCATCAGTAACTCCGTGCACTCTTCCCGACAAGGTCTCAAACTTCTCAATGTAATCCCTCACCGGCCCTTCCTGCCTGAGGGCAAACAACTGCTCGTGAAGGTTTTCCAGGTGGGGATCCCGAAACTTATCCAGAATGAGGTCCTTAAGCTCTTTCCAACTGCAAAAATGATGTCTCCGCTCCTTCCACTGATACCACCTCAACGCTCTCCACTTCATACAAATGGCCGCTGCCTCCAACCTCTGGGCCTCCGTCATGTGATAAGCAGTGAAATATCTCTCAGCCCGAAACAATCACACATGTGGATCCTCCCCATCGAACACGTGCATTTTCAGCTTTCTCACCCGGCCATCACCCCCAAAATGTCACTGGTCTGGCCCGTCCTCTGCGCGCCTGTGATGGTGATGATGTTGCCACCTCTCGTTCTGTGTCTCATATCCTCCATGTGGTCCAGCGCGGTCTCCAAAGTCCCCTTGCTGCCCTCCAGCATGTCCCCCCGTAATCTTTCCACCCTCACCAGCACCAAAATCGCCTCCGTACGCTCTCACGCCTTCGTCGTAATGATTTCTGTACCCTCCTACGACGCAGTAGTAGTAGACACCTGCCTGCACGTGCCCCGAAACTCGGGGGGCCCCGAAACTGATTCTCGTGCCTTTGACGACGCGGCTGAACCCCTGAAATCTCAAATCCGTGAAAAGGGGGCTCGGACTGCTCGGAAATCACCCCTGGCTGCGCCCAGGCCCCCCGGCCTCCGGCAGACCCTGTCGGGGCTGCCGGTGGCCGGGCGGCCACTCTGGTGGGCCTGGCAGGGCCGGACGGCTACTCCGGTGGGCCTAACAGGGTTCGGCCGGCCCTGCCGGCCTGCCTCGTCTCCACTCACAGTGTTCAACAAAATTAATCCTAGTATAAGCTTTCTATTGATTAGTCCCAACTAGCCAAGCCCATCTTGTCTAGCACTTACTAGACAAGACCCCAAAACATCACAATGGTAAAGTTTACATTACAAAGATCGATACTACTACACAAATATAATAATAAAGAGTTTAGAGAATCTTAGTTTGTGTAGCGGCAGTCGTCTCTGTCAATCAGCTTAGGTCAGATCGAGTCTGACAATGAAGGAGTCTCTGTCTCACGTCTGCAACTCAAGTTGCGACAGCCTCCTTGAAGCTTGCGGCCTAGAGAATGGATGGAGCTTGAAACTTGCGGCCTTGGCTTGGCTCCTTGTGGTAACTTGCGCAATATGGATGAAGCTCTTTTCTTTTGTTGCGGCCTTGGCAATGGATGGATACTCGAGCAATGAACCCTCTCTTGCCCTTATCAACTTGCGGCCAAGGTGTAGGTGCTTGCAAAACTTGCGGCCTCCTTGTGTAGTTGCACAATGAAAGAACTCTTGGCTATGTTGCTTGCAATGTTGGAGATGAACTAGGATGTTTGTTGCGTCAATGTGAGAGGCTTTGTGGCTTTTGCGCAAGGGATAATTGGAGAGGCTCCATGGGATGTTGTGGCCTATGGAGATCTTGGTCTTGATACAATGAAGCTCTTTGCAATGGAGATAGGAGCTTTGTTGTGCAAGGATGAAGGAGAACTTGCGCAAGGGAGAGGATGAAGCAAAGGAGCCCTTCGATTTTTCTTGCGCAAGGAGAGGAGGAGAATGTTGCGGCCTAGGGCTTCCCTCTTGGTATAGGCCGAATTTTTCCTTGGTGGTTTGTTGCACTCTCTCTTGTTTCTCTCTTTGGAAGATGTGTTTATATAGCAGAGTATGGGGATATGATAGAATCAATTAGAATCACATAATTGATGAGTATGGGATATGATTTGATTGAATCACCATGAATATGGAGTTTGAATATGGATGTGTATGGATTTTGAGTAGCTATAGGATTTGAATTGGATCTCATTTAATCACCTTTGATTTACATGAGATTCTCCATATCTCTCCATATTTGATCAAGTCTTCAATTTGCATGCCTTTAGGATTTGAACGTTGCACCAATTGATTTGAATCAATTCAAATATGGATTTGAATTGATTTCTTCCTTATCTTCTTATCTTTGACTTAATCCAATTTTTGTAGCCATATTCTCCATCTTTGACT
The DNA here is from genome assembly GCA_030789695.1 of Scilla litardierei. Classification (NCBI taxonomy): domain Eukaryota; kingdom Viridiplantae; phylum Streptophyta; class Magnoliopsida; order Asparagales; family Asparagaceae; genus Scilla; species Scilla litardierei. Next base: position 5,927,345 of record CM061137.1, on the reverse strand, counting down.
TAGTCCACTTGGCTAGTACATGACACATTCTACATCACTTTGTTTCCCTTTGCGTATTTACGAGAGTGCCATTCCTGAAATCACTTAGCACAGACATTAAATCGTTCACACACGTTTGTTATCATCAAACACGAATTCATCGATCGTTGTATCCAACTACACGTTATATCCAATATCTCAGGTGTTCCACATGTCTTACATTGAGTTTCAAAGTTCTTCCCTTCCCTTGAGCTATTCTGGGTCCTTTCATTGAGGTATATTTTCTGTATATATCTATTCAGCCTATAATTACTTCACTGGTATCCAACAGGACATGCAGTATCCAGCAGGACATGCAGATTCTTGAAAAAGTAATAACCCCTAGAAACCGGAGCGTTACACTATGTTTGGAATAAATTGGAATAAATTGATATTGGTTCCTTCACTGTTGGTAAAATGAGCATTTGGGAAATTATTTGCTATAACAGTTGGATTGATGGATAAATGAATTTGGTGAAAAATAAAATGCCATGTCTTTTGAAATTGTTAGAAATATTGATATATATATACACTAGAAAATACCCCGTGCACGGGTGCACGGGCAAAAAAAATCGAAGGGGTAAAAAACAATTCGAAGAAACACTATGGGGGAAAGTGAGCAAGAGTGGGTGTGTGTGTTGGGAGTGTCCAGGGGTAAATAGGAGCAAGTTGGGGGGGGGGGCTTTCTTGCAAAAGGAAAAAGGTGTGATGAGGTGGCCAAATCCCCACCACACCCTTACCAAGATTAGATCCTAGCCATCCTTCTATCAACCTCTTTATACATCATGCTGACATCATCTTGTCCCAGTTAGCCCTAGTCTGTCTTTTAATATATATATATATATATATATATATATATATATATATATATATAGAGTGATCTTCGGGTGCGAAAAAACCCGTGCGAAAACTTTTTTTTATTTTTTTGAAATTTTTTTTTTCAAAAATTCTTTTTTTGATGTTTAATCCATACAATTATATATCCCAGGGAAAATAATGGGTGAACCCGTTGGGCATTAGAGCACCCATCCACCCGTTACAAATTTAACGGTCTCAAAACGTGCGAATTTGATGAAATGGCTTGATCGAAGGCCAAATGACATTATTTCTCAACCATTATTTTTTGAGGGGGGTATAACAACATATAATGAGGGTGGAAAAAAGAATTTTTGAAAAAAAAAATTTCAAAAAAAATATAAAAACATTTTCGCACGGTGCGAAATGTTCTCATTTGAAAATTTTCCTATATATATATGTATATGGAATTGATTGCATATAACCCCTAGCCATGCAGACTAATACTGATGTGATCCTCTGACTTGTTGGAAGACTATGTCTCATTTATTTTGTTGTTGCATGCTAAAGTAATCTCACAATAAAAATTGAAACATACATTTGTTAGTGTTGCTAAAACATAAAATTACAGTAGAATGCTCATGTTACATGATTCACATATCACATACTCATAACATGATAACAATTCACAATGATAAGATACATGCTCCAACTTACATGACATGTCATGATTACTATGAATATTATACAATGATGGCATGCTTTTGGTATTGTATCTTGATATTGTACACTGATTACAAGTTCTTGACATTGACATTGTACATGTTTTTGGTTGGGAATTAAGTTTTTGATTGGGAATTAAGTGATATATGGGACAAAGTACCACATGATATCGTGGGCCACATCGTGGATCCATGTGAGCTGCCTCTAAAAATCCCTTTCTCATGTATATATTTAGAAATAATGATATGACTACAACAATAATACGTCATGTAAACTCTGAAAACAAGGACAACATGACATCTATCATCCTTGAACGACACCCACCTTAACACTGAAATTGAACACAATCAATATACTATACTTGACATCACTCACTGGGGGTTTGGGATAACTCATATTAGAAAATACGATATCAACTGGAGAGATGCTTTCGGGCCGTAGCTGATAGGATCCTATCATGAATACGTAATCCGACGGGTCCTATTCCTGTATCTGTTTAGACCAGTTGGATGGATACCGAGTCTCTTTCCTGTTTTGTGTTTGGACTTGGCCTGGGTGAGCTCATCCGTGGTACAAGGTGGTCTCTTGTTGCATATCGTACTTTTCACTATGAGTCACGACCAAGGATTGATATACCTGTTACATTCACATTCACATGAAAATGAAAACATAAATTCAATTGTAATCTGATACAACATGATATCTTTAATTTCTGTATATTGTTACTTTACATGCTTTGTTTAAATTGTCATTTTATATACTCTGTTTCTACTATCACTTTACATGCTCTGCTCTGATACTGGTTACTTTAGCCTTTTTGTATATCCTGTTTTTAATTCCGAATATTTGGAATTATTGTAAATCTATTCTAACTTGACAGTTTTATTGTTCTTATTAATTTCGTTAAGTACCGATCAGGAGTTTTGAGGAAGCTCTAATATACACGGAAAACAAATTTGTTGTGCAGAACACTGATTTCTAAGTGTCAGGTCGTTGGGGACCATTTTAGCATTTCTTTGTAACTTTCATATTGTATCGTGTGTATTGTACGGAAAGAGGAAAAATGCATCAGTATATTGGTACATGTCTATTATTAGCTATATTGTTTTCACTGGTGGTAACCAACAGGACCTGCGTCGCATGTAAAGCTATCGTGTTTTTCAGAATGCAGGGTGCGACAGATGGCTTAGTAAAGAGTCATCGTGCTTCCAATTTAGACTTAATGTTGGAGTTTTATAAGCCTTTAAGTAATGGTTAGGGAACAAGTGAACTAAGTAATGGATTTTTGTTGCTGAAATTAGCTCCTTAGCTTTTGCATTATTCGATGTTAGCATTTTCTATACAAGAGTAGCCAGCTTTCAATTCTTTATTACCACATAAAAATTATTACTTGGTTAAGGCATATTTCATTGGGTATTTCCCTGGTATTTACATGTATATTTTGTTTTCGGACTAAGCTGTGCTTGTTCAATTTTCAACAATTTAATACATATGGAGTATAGTTGAGCTTTGGGGTTTTCAGGATATTGAGTTTCTCATTCTAACTTGTAACTGATTTTGCATTTTGTTAAAAATAATAACACCTTCGCTAATTGTTTACTGTCCAGAGCGCTCATCTTAATATATGCAGTTCTATTTTCACCGTTGGTCAAAGTCAAAATTGCAATTTAAGGTTGGAAGACCCATCTATTGGCACAACTTTATGCAAAGTAATGCGCATAGAGGTACTGTCTTAATTCTTACTGATCTTATAGAGATCCATAACTATGTTTATGTTTTATATATCAAACCTTGTATTTGTTTGTCAGCATGAAGGTGCACCTGCTGCCTTACTTGAAATGTCAGGGAGCAAAGGCGCCGTGCTAGTAAATGGAAAGACCTTGGGGAAAAATTCTAAGGTTATACTTGTTGGTGGTGATGAAATTGCTTTTAGCTCCTCCGGGAAATATGCTTATGTATCCTTTTTTACATGTTCATATAGTGTTTCAGAACCGTATTCTGGTGCATTATGGAACTGCTATAATTTGTTTTTTGGATGTTGAATTCCTTTATTTCTTAAACAGATATTTCAGCAACTTACTAATGAAAGTTTAAGTTCACCTTTGTTGCCTTCAATTGGCATTTCTGATGCATTGGCTGCGACTGTAAAAGAAGTTCAGTTTGGAACCTGTTCAGGGGACCCGTCAGCTTTTGCTGGAGCATCAATATTGGCTTCGCTGTCAAATACGAGAGATGATCCATCAGTAATTGCATCTCCGGCATCTAATCATGAGAATACTCAGCAAGAACTCGAAAGACCTATGCCACCTTCTGGTGATGTTGCAGGCTGCACTCCGGACCTTGATAGCAATTGCAATGATTTAAATGGTAGATCTGAGCCTAATAGTAGCGAGGATCCTTCTACTGATAAAGCCACTGCAGTTGTATCCCCTGATCTTCCTTCCAACGGTTCTTTTCACCTTGGTCTGGATGCTCATCTTGATGCGGCACTTGGAAGAATTTCTGGTGCAAATTATGAATTAAGGCCACTTCTACGGATGCTTGCTGGACCATCTAGTTCTGTGTTGGATTTGAGTGGGGGTGTTTCAAAGGCATTTGAAGATCAAAGGGAGCACCATAAGGATCTCGATTCTAGAGCAGCTTTGCCTGCCAGTAAATGCCAAGCATTCAAGGATGGGTTGAAACAAGGGATTCTTAACCCCAGCGATATTGAAGTGTCATTTGAAAATTTTCCCTACTATTTAAGGTGCAATTTCCTTACTTTTACACTCAAATTCTGTCTCTAAGTCACCAACTATCGTTTTAATTGTTATTCTTCTTCTCTGGTATTATACCATTCTGATGGCTTTGTTGTTGCCATTTATGTGCTTTATGTTTTAGTTTTGTTTTCCTACAGATAAATATTGGTTCGGAAACGTACCTATTTAATTTAATTGTTATATTAATATATTATAAATAAGATGCTTCCCTGCTTCATGATGTGAACTTTATTATTTTTGTTATGTAGGTTTATAAGCATTTGTGGACCCCATGGCTCTTTAGTTTGCCAACGTCTTGGTAGTTGAGTGAAGAACAAAAACTTTTTGACGTTGAACCAAGATCTAAGGTTTACTAGTCGCTAACATATTAGTTCTTTACTCATCATAATCTTTAGAAAACTATGACCCTTTTTCATTATGTCACTTTAAAGATTCCAGAAAGTGCATATATAGGTCGGTGCCTGAATAACGTTTATAGTTGTTTAATGTTTTCATTACGCCATCGTCTTATGTGACAACCATGAGAGGTCAATATGATGCCGTCAATTAAGAACTAAATTATCAGTAGATGAATTAAAATTTGTGATTTCTCTATGGATTATTCAGAGCAAGGTTTTAAATAGCGGATATTGGAATTGTATCAGATGGTGAGGGTGCTATTGGCTGACAAGGAATACATCGGGGATATGTGTCGATATTGGGGTGTACATATCAGACATTACATGTAATATCTTGATAACTAAAGAGTGATTACAACATTCTAGATGTCATTGTGCAATTAAGATACCATGAATATGGTCAAATAGCAATACTGTGAACATATTTCGTACAAAGAATTGTTTCATATTCATAAATTGCTAGAAAACATCATAGGAATTTAAAGTCTCATCCAATAGCTTTTAAAACATTACAAGTAATGATATATGCATCATAAATTACTACTAAACATCATAAGATCGTAAATCTCATCAAAAAATGTATAACATTTTGTAAGCCTTGATATAAGCATCACAAATCATTTAAAAAATTGGAGGATCTTCAAATATCATCCATACAATTTTCAAAATTGTATGATCGTGACAAGTATCACAAACCATGGAGAAACATCATAGTTCCTACAACTTCAAAACAATACAAGCAATGAAGTAGGCCGTACAAACCATTATAAAACATCATACGATTTTAAGTCTTATCCAATAATCTACAAAATTGTATGAGCTGTGACATAACTTCATCTCTTACTCTCACATTCTTCTATTTTGTTATTTTCTTTTTTATTCACGATGTAATCAGATACTACCCACTGTTTGCTATTGCTACAACTACCACAAGTTATGACGACACTAACTGCTCTTGTTGTAGCCTATGCAATAACAAATAACAATATTGAGAAGAATAATGAGAAGAAGCATCAGGAAGGATGAGAAAGTAGCAAACAACGTCAAAGGTAAGGGTAGCAGAATGGCATAAGAAGTATGGCAATTCCAATTTAAAGAACCAAATTAGCATTACGATATCGATGCTTATTGAACTATTTAAGACAATGTAAAATCTATATAAAATAATCTTGAAGGTTGAGGCTAAGAAGAAGAAGTTGATTCTTGAAGGTGGCCATGCCTTACATCAGTATCCTTTGCATCAACAACCATAGACTCTTAAGATGATGATGATTCTTGAAGCTGGAAAACTGGACATGAATTCATCATCAAGCTTCTCTCGTAGAATGAATTAATGCACATGTACATGATACTATACGAGCAATCCTAGTATCAGCCGAGATTTCAAACATTGCTTTGATGGTTATTGATGGAATGTTAAACTTAATGTACATGTACACGAGCACAATCAAAATGCCTAGGTCAAAATGTTGATGAGCCATGTCTGTAAAGAAAGTTATAAGCTATATTTTTTTCCATTTTATTATTTGTTTTGTTTGTTTACCCCATAATTTCCGGAGGAAGAGCTTTACATGTGGTAGTAGAGTGTTTACCCACTTTAGAGCATTCAACATTGTTAGGTGAAAAAAGGAGTGAAAATTCAGATTCAAACCTGTGGTGGTACACAGTTATTACATGCTATCTTTGCCTTTGGAAGTGCCAGTGTGACGGGATGCATAACACTATTTTGAGCTTGTTCATGTCCTATGTAAATGATAATTTGATGAAGTTGATCTGCATATTTTTACTTCTTCATCGTATACTATTCCCTCTATATGCAGTCCCCAGTTGAATGAAGATTTTATTATATAAAATATTAGTAATAGAAGCGGTCTTAAGTTTCGATGGATATGCATGAACGACGGGACATGCACATGGTAGCCTATTTTCGTAGAATACTATTTTCAGCCAAGCAATCCTTTGGTTGATTTGAATTCAAAATTATTTGGCTGTTTGGTCTTGTGCAACACATTCTGTCTGTTTGCAGCGAAGTTACAAAGAATATGCTGTTATCATGTGCATATATCCACTTGGAATGCAAGGAATTTATAAAGTATACTTCTGACCTATCATCAGTGAACAATAGAATGCTGTTGTCTGGTCCACCAGGTATGCCACCATTTTTATATTTCAAAGTAAATCTATTGTAAGCATCTTGCCTTCCTAACAAGTAATTTTGCTTCCCTTCCTATAGGATCTGAACTTTATCAGGAAACTTTGGCAAAGGCCCTTGCTGCGCGCTTTGGGGCCAGATTGCTCTTAGTTGAATCTTTAATCCTACCGGGTGTAAGTTCACCAATTTTACCCATAAATGCTCTCAGGTTCTATGATATGAAACATAATACAGAAGTCTTCAATATTGAATTTTTCTTTCTATTTCATCTTTACATATGTAAAAAGGGTATATGCCTAGATTCTTCTACAAGTAGATAAACGTGTTTGGAAAATTGATTCCAGGTCCCATCTTCTAAGGATTCGGAACCAACAAAAGAAGTTGGCAAGACTGAGAAAACAGGCGTATTGTCCAAGCAAAGAGCTGCTCTAGCGGACACCTCACATTTTAGAAAACCAGCTTCAAGCGTGGAGGCTGACATTTTGGGAGGGACATCCATATTCAACAGCCACTGTTTGCCGAAACAGGAATCATCCACAGCATCATCAAAGAGATACATATATAAAGAAGGCATGCTATATCTAACTGTTTACAGACCTAAAATTGTGCTATTTTTCACAATGTTATATTATTATTCTATAAAAATTGTTTTCAAGCATATAATTCCATATTTTTCACAATGTTGGTATTGTGTAATTCAGGGGATAGAGTAAGATACGTGGGTTCATCACATTTATCAGGTTTCCCCCTACAATCTCAGAGGTAATCCTTCACGCGCTTCAGTCTCGATTAAAACCAAGTTTGGTTCTATGGTTACCCTCTCTCACGTCTTTCTATCTTACGTAGCCGACAACTGAATCCATTGGTAACTGATATTTAAGAATCTTGGTGAAAATATCTCTTCTTACGTCTTTACATTACATTGTTTCTAATTCTAATGCTGATGTTTATTGAAATCTTCATTTTATAATATAAGCAATTAATCAGGAGGAAACTCAGTTGTATTCTGCTTGATCAATTAATGAATTACAACTTAATATATATACTATAAGTACAATAGATCAAATCTGAACCATATAACTGTACAATGGATCAAATTGGAATCATATAACTAATTTTCTAATTTATAGGATCTAACCATATAACCATATAACCAATTAGATTACACGTTTATTTAGGATCTAACCATATAATCATATAACCAATTAGATTACACGGTTAATTAGGATCTAACCAACCATATAACCAATTAGATTACGCGGTTAATTCTACACTCCCCCTCAAGCTGGATGGTATATGTTATACATCCCAAGCTTGTCTACTAATCGCTCAAATATAGGCTTAAAGAGAGCTTTTGTAAGGATGTCGGCAGTCTGCTGTGAGGTAGGTATGTAGGAGATTTCAAGAATGCCTTTATTAATCTTCTCCTTAATGAAGTGTCGATCAATTTCAACATGCTTCGTTCTATCATGATGGACATGGTTGTGTGAAATTGAGATTGCAGCCTTGTCGCACCAATCAATCATGGGACTTTGCTTCGTTATGTGTAGTTCTTCATGTAGTTGATTCAGCCGAAGTGCTTCACATATACCAAGAGCAGTGGAGCGGAGTTCAGCCTCGGCACTACTTCTTGCTACAACGTACTGCTTCTTACTTCGCCAAGTAACAAGATTCCCGAAAACAAAAGAGCAATAACCCGAAGTAGACCTTCGATTATTTGGACACCCTGCCAGTATGCTTCAAAAAAAAAAACCTCAATACTTCTTATAGCTTGCTTTCTGAACATTAACCCTCTGCCAGGAGTTCCCTTTAGATGCTACAAAATTCTATTTGCAGCGTCCAAGTGACATTGAAATGGTGAGTGCATAAATTGACTAATACAACTCACTAGAAATGCAATATTTGGTCTGGTGTGTGCAAGATAAATTATTCTTCCAACAAGTCGCTGAAATATGCCTCCGTCTACCGGTGAATCATTCGGATTAGTCTCAAGTTTTACATTGGGATCCATGGGAGTATCAACGGGTTTACATCCCATTAATCCCTTGTCTCTTAGTAAGCCTAGGATATGTTTCCGCTGTGAGACAAATATTCCTTCTTGATTTCGAGCAACCTCCATCCAAGGAAAAGTCTTAGTTTCTCAAGATCCTTTATTTCAAATGTTGCTGCAAGATGTTTCTTGGTCCTTATTTCTTCAAGATTATAACAAGTGATTATAATATCGTCTACATAGACTATCAATATGACAATCTTATCTTTTAATATGGGAAAATAGAGTATGGTCAGTGTGAGCTTGCTTATAGCCTAGCTGTTGAACAGTTTTGGTAAACCTATCAAACCAAGTCTTATGAGATTACTTTAGACCATAAAGAGCCTTCTTTAGACGACAAACTGGGCCTTTTTTATTCTTGTTGAACCCTGGTGGCAGATCCATGTATACTTCTTCTGCTATATCGCCGTTGATAAAGGCATTCTTGACATCTAGTTGAAGAGGTAGCTAATCTAAGTTTGTTGCAAGAGATATCAATACTCGAACATTATTGATCTTAGCCACATGAGCGAAAGTCTCTTGGTAATCAATGCCGTAAGTTTGCGTATATCCCCTTGGCCACTAGACGTGCCTTGTACCTTTGAACCGATCCATCACTTTGGTACTTAATTGAAAAGACCCACTTGCAGCCAACTGGATCCTTTCTAGCTGGTCGATTAACTATGTCCAATTACCATTCTTTTCCAAGGCTTTGATCTCTTCCTGAACCGCTGCATGCCACTGTTTATGTTGAAGAGCTTCTTCAATATTGGTCGGTATCATTGTTTCTGAGAGATTAATTACCAAAGCTTGCATAGGTCTAGATAAGTGAGTATCCCAAAAAATCTGATATAGGATGTTGAGTACACAACGAGTACCTTTACGAAGTGCAATTGGCATATCCAATTGTGGTAGCTCAATGTTATCAGAACCAGAACTCGAGATAGACAAATGATGTGCTGGAGGTATCAGATCAGACTTGGTTTCTACGTGATTTCTTCTGCTGTAGGTCAAATGAAAAGGAGATATTTGTGGCAAAGTAGGTGGCGGTTTTGTGGTATTTTTGAAATTTCTATTTCAGAATTTTGAATGTCTTCTTGAATTTCAAATTTTGAAGAAGTCGGCTCAACATGCTGATTTTGTGGAATTGGTGGAATATTTTGTTCTAAATTTAAAACAGAAAAATCAGGTTGCTGATTTTGTGGGATATCAGGTTGCTGATTTTGTGTGATATTTTGGATATTTTGGTTAAAAACATGTTGCTGATTTTGTGGAGGTAATATCTTTACCTGAGCCGAAATAGGAGGTGGATTTGATTTCCAAAAATATTCCCAATTTTATAGAGAAATAGGAGGAGAATGCGATTTTTCAAGAGGAGACTCCCACTGGTTAGGAGAATTCGAATAAAAGGCTTGATGTTCAAAAAAGGTTACATCTCTAGAGATAAAATATTTCCTTGTGGAAGGAGAATAACATCGGTAACTCTTTTTTAGAAGAGTATCCAACAAAAACACATTTGTGACTCCTAGGATCTAACTTAGACCTAAGATGATTATGAACATGAACAAATACCATGCATCCAAAATGCGTAAAGGAAGATCAGAAAAAACATGAGATTTTGGAAAACATTCATGGAGGGTGGAAATTGGAGTTTTAAACTTTAAAACTCGAGATGGTAACCGATTTATTAAATATCATGCAGTTAAAATGGCATCCCCCAGAAGTGTTTAGGTAAATTGCTAGTAAAAAGCAGTGCTCGAGCAACTTCTAGGAGATGCCGATTTTTTCTTTCAGATACACCGTTTTATTGTGGTATATCGACACAAGAGCTCTGGTGAATAATACCCCTTTTGAAGAAAACTCATTTAGTGAGGAATTAAAATATTCGGTTCCATTATCAGTTCGAAGATTTGGATACGAGAGTCAAATTGCGTGAGAACCATGTTATAAAATTGCTCAAATATATGCACACCCTCAGATTTTTCACGTAAAAGAAATATCCAACAAACACGAGAATCACGAGAATGATCATCAATAAATGAAATAAACCACCTTTTATTCGAAATTGAAGAAATTCTTGAAGGACCCGATAGATCTTTATGAACAAGGGAAAAGGGGTTTGAACCATGATATGAATGAAGTGAGAAAGGGACTCTCGTGTGTTTAGCTAATTGACAGACTTCACACGCAGTTATCCGAAGAAAGAAACAACGAAGGAAATAAATGAAGATCAGAAAAAACATGAGATTTTGGAAAACATTCGTGGAGGGTGGAAATTGGAGTTTTAAACTTTAAAACTCGAGATGGTAACCGATTTATTAAATAGCATGCAGTTAAAATGGCATCTAAAATGGCATCCCCCAGAAGTGTTTAGGTAAATTGCTAGTAAAAAGCAGTGCTCGAGCAACTTCTAGGAGATGCCGATTTTTTCTTTAAGATACACCGTTTTATTGTGGTGTATCGACACGAGCTCTGGTGAATAATACCCCCTCTGAAGAAAACTCATTTAGTGAGGAATTAAAATATTCGGTTCCATTATCAGTTCGAAGAATTTGGATACGAGAGTCAAATTGCGTGAGAACCATGTTATAAAATTGCTCAAATATATGCACAACCTGAGATTTTTCACGTAAAAGAAATATCCAACAAACATGAGAATCACAAGAATGATCATCAATAAATGAAATAAACCACCTTTTATTCGAAATTGAAGAAATTCTTGAAGGACCCGATAGATCCTTATGAACAAGGGAAAAAGGGTTTGAACCATGATATGAATGAAGTGAGAAAGGGACTCTCGTGTGTTTAGCTAATTGACAGACTTCACACGCAGTTATCCGAAGAAAGAAACAACGAAGGAAATAAATGACGCATATAAGAGAAACTAGGATGGCCAAGGCGGATGATGGAGTAACTTTATTTGGTGGTGATGTTGGGAAGGAACTGAACCATGATCAACTTGATAACATCGGACGACAGAATTAGCGCGTAGAAAGTATTACAGTCGAGCCACTTCAACAACACACCCAATCGTCCTTCCCGAGTCCCGATCCTGGAAAACACATGAATTTTGTGAAAAATTAGCCACAGTTAGAATCCCGAGTCAGTTTCCTAATAGATAACAAATTATACGACAACTTGGGAACAAATAAAACATTATGTAGCAAACGATGGGGACTAAGAGTAACAGATCCAATTCCCACTATCGGTGATATAGATCCATCTGCCAAGGTAACACTTCAAGTACCAGAATATCGTTTTATGAAGAAAAAATATCACGAGCACTCGACATATGCTTAGAAGCACCAGAATCAATAATCCAAGACTCACCCATTGTGTCTGACTCATTCATAGTAGAAGAGGAAATGCCATGTGCATCAAGGATGTAGAGGAGGACAATTGACCAATCTGATCTAGTTGGGCCTGAGTGAAGGTCATGGATGATGAGTCCACTGCATCAGATTTGGTAACAACTGGAGGCTTACATCCGTCACTCTTGTGTTGGTTGTGTGAGACCCAATCGACATGTTTGCCGTGAGCTTCCAGCAGGATCCTTTAGTGTGGTGAGGCCGGTTACAATGTGTACACCAGAAAGGCTTGCGAGAGCTGCGAGAGTCGGGATATCGAGCAACCATAGCAGAGGAATCAGAAGTGAGGCATGAAGCTGAAATCGCAGAAGAATCACCAAGCGTAATACGGCAGCACTGTTCTTCACGATGAACCTTCAAAAAGTAGTGTCGAGAGTCGGGAGCGGCTTAATACTTAGGATGCGACCACATACATCATCGAGAATATGATTGAGTCTAGTTAAAAAATCATAGGTTCGTTCTTTTGCAAGCAATTTACGATAGATCTCATGGTTGACGATGTCAGTCCAAGCCGGCTGTGTAAAGAGGTCAAGTTCCTACCATAGTTTGGTTAGAGAACTGTAATATTGGGTGATTGTACCTTCACCTTGACGCAGATTTCTGGAACTTTGTCGTAAATCAAACATGTGCAAAGAGGCCTCCAAATCCGAATAAGCCAAGGCGATTGCGCCCATATCGCTTTCGCCGTCGGGTAGAGAAGATAAATTTCGGCAATGGTGTCATCCATTGAGTGTAGGAGCCACACCATTACCATGAAATTCTGGATGTCACAAGCATCAAAGGAAGAATCAATAGAAGATGGCTTGGGAATGGAGCCATCGAGATAGCCGAAGCGGCCATTTCCTCGAATGATGAGTTGAACGGACCTGGACCATTGAAGGTAGTTCCGGCCGGAGAGCTTAAAGCTCGTGATTTGGAATGGTGATTTATCAGAAGCAGTAGGAACAATTTTGGGGTTTGATTGAGTATTGTCCAAGGACTCATCAGAATCATTTACCCCGCTCATCCCTTAAAAACGAATCTCCTCAACTGAAATTGCTTTTAATGCTCTGATACCATATAAGCAATTAATCAGGAGGAAACTCAGTTGTATTCTACTTGATCAATTAATGAATTACAGCCTAATATATATACTATAAGTACTATAGATCAAATCTAGACCATGTAACAGTACAATGGATCAAATCGGAACCATATAACTAATTTTCTAATTTATAGGATCTAACCATATAACCATATAACCAATTAGATTACACGGTTATTTAGGATCTAACCAACCATATAACCATATAACCAATTAGATTACACGGTTAATTCTACATATAAAATTGTAAAAATTGACTATTTCTTTGCTTTTTATTTCTTGTAACTGATATAAATCATTCAAATCTTTTGTTTAAAATTTTCTTGTGCATCCTATTATTATAAATTCTTTCCAACCACTTGAATGTCTTTTTTTTTATATTCGCATATTTGCATTCTGTATATGCTTTTATATTTATAGGCATCTTCTCGATCCAATATTTTTTTCAGTAATTCTTCTATAACTTGGTAGTGTTTGTGTTATACAGAGAGAGGGGAATGTGTGCGTTAGCAATCCAAGGTGAAATTTCTTCTAATGCATACGTTAAAAAATTCACCCTTCACTTTTTTTTAAATGATTGACACTGTTTATTTTTATCTTCATATTCTAAAATCCCATCAAAGTTTTATAAACCTAATTTGTTTTGCTTACTGATCTAGCCGTTGTAAATTTAACAATTTTGTTGGAATATAAATTTTTGCAACGACTAGATTGACATGGAAAACACCATGATCTCTCTAGATATTTGGTTTGATGTGGTTTTAGAATATGAAGATCAAAATGAATGGTATTGATCATCTAAATCTAAAAATAGTTTAGCGTGGATTTTTTAACGTGTACATATAAGAAATTCTTCTTGGGTAGCAGACACATATTCCTTATATATATGTGAGAACAATGGGATATCATATGCCATATAAGAGATCAACTCTTATATGCAATGACGTGGCTCATTCTCCTTCACAAAAGGTATATGAGACAAAGTATACATACAATGTGACTTATTGTACACTGAAGATGAGAACATATCTCATCATTGTATATGAGAAAGATTTCTCATATATCATATGATATCCATTATTCTATATATGTATGTATGTACATATAACGTCATCATAGCCTTCTTATATATGTAAACTAGTCATAACCCGTGCCCGCGGGCACGATTCATTTAAGATTTCCCCCCGTGAAATCTTTGTTCACTGAAAAATTATTTGCACAGCCAAAATTTAACAGAATAATAAATTAGCGTAAAAATATTTAGCGGCACAGACAAATTCGGCGTGGGTGCCTTCGGCGCGGAACAACAAATTCGGCGCAGGCGCCTTCGACGCGGAACAACAAATTTGGCGTCGAACAACAAATTTGGCACCTGCGCCTTCGGCACGGAACTACTAATTAGCGTAAAAAGATTTAGCGGGCGCCTTCGGCGTGGGCGCCTTCGGCGGCGCGGGCGACGAAAACCTCAGGGTATTTTTACGCTAATTTGTTGTTACACTAAATTGTTTTACGCTAAATTTTTTATTTTGTTTAATTTAATGGATCAAGCTTCTTCACAAACTTTCCCAAGTCACTTCTAATTTCAAAGTTTAGGTTCCCAATGCACTTTTCCCCCCAAATTTCATATCCACAATCTTTTTCAAGACACTTCAAATTTCAAAGTTTATGTTCTCAAGGCACTTTTCCCCCCAAATTTAATCTCTGAAATCTTTCCCAAGACACTTCTAATTTCAAAGTTTTGGGTTCCAAGACATTTTTCACACAAAAATTTAAGTTTTCATACTAAAATTTTAACAAAATTCAATCTCAACCATTGATTTACCAAGCTTAAATCTCATTCACTCTTTATCTTGTCCTAGTCAGCCCTAAAATTCAAAAAACGTCGTCAAATGTATAATAGATATTTCATTGCAACACTCTTCCGTGCAAACACCATTGTAAACTTATTTTTTTATGTTTTTTCAAGATTTAAATTGTTAGATGTTATCTATGCATCCAAATTCCTCCCAAACTAAAAATCTAAAAAACCTCCTATTTGTCATCCAATCGGATTTGTGCAAGATGTTCTATTGTTCTAAAATCTTTGAATTTGTAATAGCTTGATCGAATGTTAAGTCATCATAAGGTTTCCCTATACATTTTATTAATGCACTAGTCATAACCCGTGCACGCGGGCACGGTTCATTTAAAATTTTCCCCCGCGAAAGCCTTGTTTCCCAAAAAATTATTAAAATTTAAAAGAACGACAATTAACGTAAAAATATTTAGCGGCACGGGCGCGTTTAGCGTAGGCGTCTTTGGTGCGGAACAACAAATTTGATGGTGGCGCCTTTGACACGGAACACCAAATTCGGTGCTGACGCCTTTCATGCGGAACAACAAATTAGCGTAAAACAACAAATTCGGTGCAGACGCCTTCATCGAACAACAAATTAGTGTAAAAAACCTGTGCCCGCGGGCACAGTTCATTTAAGATTTTCCCTGTGAAATCTTTGTTCCCAAAAATTATTAAAATTTAAAAGAATAAATTAGCGTAAAAATATTTAGCGACACAGACGCCTTCGGTGCGGAACAACAAATTCGGCGCATGCGCCTTTAACACGAAACAATAAATTAGCGTAGAACAACAAATTCGGCGCGGGTGCCTTCGGCGTGGAACAACAAATTAGCGTAAAAAAACCCGTGCCCGCGTGCACGGTTCATTTAAGATTTTCCTCCACGCAATTTTTGTTCCCAAAAAATTATTAAAATTTAAAAGAACAAATTAGCCTAAAAATATTTAGCGGCATGGACGTCTTCGGCACGGAACAACAAATTCAGTGCAGGCACCTTCGACAGGGAACAACAAATTCGGTGCGAGCGCCTTCCTCCTAAAACAGGTTCACTGGCTGCTTTCAAAGTTGGACCAAATTTCAAAATTGGCCCACGTTCAAAGCTGGACCAAATTTTAACGCTCACATTCATGGTTTCAAAGCTTCCTTCATTTCAAAGTTGGATCAAATTTTAAAGCTCGCATTCATTGTTTCAAAGCTCTTTTTAAATTAAATCTTAACCATTGGATGCAAAGGATGTGGATGCATCTTGATCGTTGTTGATGACTGAGACTTGTCCAGTCATCCCTACGATTCAAAAACAGTTAACATTGGAAAAAATATTTGAGAATAATAAAAAGTTTTTCACTTCATGTTTTCGTATGAAATTTTTGCACGAGAACATTGCCATATATGTATATATGGAAATCATATAGAACAGGTGGCACCTGATCTAATAGATCAGATGCAAAGAGACAAAAGGCTGGCCCCACAGGAAGTACAAGACCATATGGGGCTTGTACTTCCCACCTTTTTGTGCCTTACACCTGATATATTAGATCAGGTGCCACCTTTTCTACATTATAATATATATATAAGCTACATAAGGATGAAATTTCCTCCTTGGGTGGCGTTAAATCCCCAACCCCCTTATTTTTTCCTTCATTTCGAACGTTCAGTTTGATCTTCATATTCTAAAAACCCAAATCATCAATTTAAGTGATTTCAATGAGTTTTGCTTGTTCATCCATTTATCGCAAGTTTAATGGTTTCACCTTAATAGTACTTTTTGTTAAGGTCAGATGACACAGATCAACAACCCTTAAGGTTCACATCAAAATTGATAGTTTGGAGTTTTAGAACATGAATACCAAGCTGAACAGATCCGATCATCAAAAAAATAGGTGGAAGGGGGGTTGTGTGAGCTTGCTAAGGAGGTATTTACTTCTTAGTTAGCTGATGCCCATATTGCTATATATATGGAAGAGAGATCCATATACACACGTGCATGCACACATGTAAATACGTTTATTTATGCATATATATATAATCATAATTTAGGTTGATAAAGATGTGGCCTAGGTTTGGCCTACTCATGGTGGTGTCCACTTGGGGATGGGTGTGTGGCTGTGTGTTGTTGGGTGTTGTAGTGGAATCCCCAAAAGCCCACAATTCTCTTTATTCTCATGATTGCCATTGCTTTTTTCATGCAACCTAAATGCCACTCCATATTCCCCTTATTTAAAGGGTTGCCATCGGTCTTTTTTCACTATGTACCCTCCGTTTTTGCACTTCAACGCCTATTGTTCCCCCTTTTACCCCCTGTGGTTTGGGTGGGATTTATGCACTTTGCACTTACAAAGTTTTATGGCAATTTAACCCCTTTTATCCCCCAACGATACACACACACCCATACTTCTATCTTTTTCGGTTGCGCACAGGTCTCGTCGCCTCCCGACGATACCCACACACAACCACTCTTCTCGTTCTTTTGTCGGGTGCGCGCGTGCTTCGCATCCTGTGTGTTGTTTTTCTTTGGTCATCGTGCACTCTGTGCACGGATTATTTCTAGTATATATATATATATATGGAAGAGAGATCTATATGCACACGTGCATGCACGCATGCATATACGTTTATTTATGCATATATATTTTATCATAATTTTTATATTACTTGTAAATTATTGCTAAAAATTTAAATTGAATTTTAATTTTGAGGTTGTCTTCTTGATGATTAGACGGTGTTTGTATTATAAATGTATGTAGAAAAAGAGAGATGCATATGCATCTACATCTTCACACATGGAAATAAAGGGTATCTCTTCTATTAAAGAGGGATGTCCACGTCAGATTATCCTAGGTGGCGGGTTTGTCCCAGTCACAAGATGACTGGGACAAACCCCCCCAAAACCCCCTGGGCCTCTTATTTACAGGGTTGCCATTCCCACCCAAAAACCCAAAAAACACCCCCAATCTCTCTAATTTGCATGCACCCTTTCACCCCCGACGATACCAGCACGCACATCCACCATTCTCACTCCTCTTCGGTTGCGCGTGTGCACCGCATCCCATTCGTATGTGTTTTTTCTTCCATGCACTTTGTGCACGGTTATTTCTAGTTATATAACATATGTGCACTTATGTCATATGGCGGCCTCAAAAAGTTCACTCATTCTTATGACGATCGGCACCATTTATTTTGATCTTCATATTCTAAAACACAAACATACCAACGATCTATGCGAATATGCGGGTGCATAATCGGCAACTAAAAACCCTAACTTGTTAAAAACACGACCCGTTAAGCATAAAAATCAGGTTGAAAACAGTTTTTCCTCAACAGAAAATGCCGGCCTTTCTCTACATCCTCTCCAAGACGAAGCAGCGGTGGATCGTGACGAAGCGACAGAGTGAAGCAACGACGGTGTGAAGCAGGTAAGCATGTTTTATCTTTTTTGCTTTTTGCTTTTTTATCAGAAATGCAAAGACGAAGAACGGACATCGCAAAGATGTGCTTTTGGCAAGTGATGATTCAAGAGCTCTTTAGTGGAAGAGTGCTTGGGCCAAAGAAAGAGATAATGAAGGAGAGAAGAAGAGGCATTTCTCGGTTCTGTACTTGCATAGGCTGTTATTGTCGAGTGTAGTGGAGCTCATGAACATCCACTTAAGAGGAGCAAAAGAACATTAATGACATGCAAAGAGAAAAAGGTTCTTCTAGTGCAGCGATGGATGATGTTATAGATCACTCAAATTTAGAAGATTTGAAGGGTGGTGATAATGTTTTTAATGAGATTGATGAAATTCCTTCTGATGGGGGGTAGATGATGATGTCCATTATGAAGATGACACGAAAGATGATGAAAAGATATAGAATGAATTAAGAATTTTTTGTTATTTCAAAGTACGTATATTTGACATACTTTTGATTTGGATGTAAAACTAAATATTTATGTTTTGTATGTGTTGATTGTTTGAGACTTTAGAATTTAGTCATTTTATGTATTGACTATCTTAATGGTATTGATGTTTTAGTATAAATTTATTCATGTTTCTAAAAATTGATAAGATTTTTTCCTTGTTCTCATCTTTTAGGATTTTTTAATTTAATATACACAAACACACACACATGTATGTATATATATACTGCTTATTTATTTACTAAAATATTTATTTTTGCATAAACTGCATAATCCGCATAACCGGCAACATAGTCGGCCGCATAGTCCGTATATGCGTTATACGCACATGGACCGTGCGCATAATGAAACCGCCTTTTAGAACACTCAGTACTCATATGTCGTATGATACCTATTATCCGCTCATCTGAAAAAATTGTGAAGAGTGAACTTTTCGGTGCTGGCTTAAGTGCTCATGTCATATGATTCTCATTATTCGTTCTCTATATATGCATGCATGGATGTAAACATTAAATCTTAATTATTAAAATTTTCTTCTTGATGGTTAGACATTATATTGATAAGGTATTTTGTATAATTGTAGATAAACATGAAAGATGCATGCATGAATGCATGTAAACATGAAATCTTAATTTGAAATGGTTAGAAATTATTTTGTTAAGGTGTATTGTATCATTGTATATGCTAAAAGCTCTGCAATGTTGTGGTTCTCAATTTTTTTCTATTTCTTTTCTTTATGATATATATGTTTAAAATGTTTTAGAAAATACACTTGGTAGCTCAAAACCCCAAAAGCCTTATCTCTATGTTGCCAGTTTCCATGGCTTTCCGCTTTTCACAGTATTGGCTAAGTCATGTTTAGAGAAAATTAAACTAGGATGTGGACCTTGATTTGTCTTGGTTTTAGGACCTAGATAGCATATTTGATGTTTAGTTTAAACCAGATCATGCTGTCTTTATAGGTCCTGCACATGGAATGGATTTGCTAATAGTTTGGATGGATATGCATAGTGCACTTATGTTGTGCCAATATGTTCTATGAATCAGTTTAAACTTGAGCAAAAATCATAGACCTAGTCAACGGCTATATTTTGTGCATCACATGAGTTGTATGGGATCTGGCCTGTTTTTCTCGTAGACCTAGTTTCGTATTCCAAACAAGCCTTTGTGTTTGACTGGGGCTGAGTTGGGTTCAATGTATGGAATATCGACGAGTATCATCTTGAAAAATATGATATCGGATTACAGATATTGGAGATATTGACTAAATATCGCAGTTTTTTATCGGATACTAAAAATAGATATCATATGCATGCCATACATATATGTAAGTACATAAGTGGATATGAACTATATAAACTCAAATTTGTAGGTAACTATACTATATTTTAATAATTTTGCTTCAACATGATACTATAGCATACTTACTGTAAATTGAAATATAAATTTTTTAAAAAAGAATACTAAATCATAATTTTATGTCCTTGCTCTGTTATTAAAAAATATACGATTTTTTATGAAACAAAACTAAGAAAGCGTTTTGTTGCTATATAAAAATATAAAAACAAGAGACTTGGCGCATGGGTCAGATCCAAGAAACAATAGTCTCTTGGATGTTGCCATGGATAAATTATAAAAAAATAAGAACCATGTTGGATTGCGGCTACATGAAAATAAAAAATGTAATCGTAGCAAAAAATGTTAAAAACTCACATGTCAATACCGATATCTGCCGCCGCCGCCGCCGCCACGTGCTCATCTTGCTCGAGTCGAGATTGATAGAGATCAAAGAAGAGAGGATTGCTTTGCCCGAGTCGAGACTAAAGAGGTCGGTGGTGATAGGATCACCTCGCTCGAGACTAATAGAGATTGAAGAGGATAGGACGATGATGCCTGATGACCACGAAGACGATGGACATGATCGGAGGAGGTTGTTGATGACCGACAAGTCAACGATGGCTCGAAAACCAAAGGGAAATGGGGTTGCAAAAATTAGGATTTTTTCTCTCTCTCGACCCCTCCCTGATTATATATTGTTTAAAATAAAATAGGTTTTGCCCTTACTCGCTCACCTTTTTATAAACAAAGCAAATGCAATGATATCTCAGACTGAAATAGTAGCCAAAAATATTGGCCGTCAAACTGAAATCGTGGCGGTACATGGTTTACGGAAAACACATCATACCACATATTATCGTTGCGGGCATGTACTTTTCCCAATATATAGGATATCAGACCGATATTTGAAAGACGGATATTTGAAATACTGGTTGGGCTAATGAGTGGACAAAGTTGAAGTCTGTGATTGGCATCTGACCTATATATATGCTAAAACTGGGTAAATTTCTGATCAATCTTTTTTAAGGTATAAATCTTGGTTCAGAGTAGATATTATTGATTTTGAGTTTAGTTGTCTTGTATTAATTGCAGGTTGGCTTTGAGTTTTTGATTAGAATCAGTCCTTCACATTTTAGGAATGATGAGGAACATATTTGTCATGGGGATTAGTATGAGGTTTCAAATTGACAGTAAAATAGGGAATAGAAATGACAAGCAGTTACTATCATGTAAATATGTGTCTGAGCGGAAAAATATAGTAGTCATATTGAAGCATTAAATGTTAATAGCATTCACTTAAAGAAATAACTCAATCATGATTTAGAATGGTTTCATTTAGTTGTTTCCCTTATATAGTTCTGGGGCTGCTGACATTGAAGCCACTGTGTTTCTTCTTTTTGTTGTTTTGATGTTCAAATAAATACATGAATATTTAAATATGTTGAGATTCTTGAGACCTAAACATGATATAGAAGTGTTAACAATCTTCAATGACTTCAGATTAACAAATTTATCATGTCAAATCTAGAAAATAGCCAATTGATGTAGTTTGCATTAGAAGAACATGTTCAGGTAACAACTTAAACGTTAAGTTCCCACTCAATATAATATTTTATATTAGGTCGTAGCAGCCAGTCTAATTCAATGGATAGATTTAAATAAAAACAAGGGACCTCATTGGTAGCATATGAGAGATGTTAGCAGATAGAGTTTGTTCCAGCTTTGTAGTTCCTGTCCATATTTTTTAACAGGGATTGAGTAAGGATGAGAGAAGGTAATACAAAATATAAGGAATATGATATATATTTATATATTAAGAAGAATGTGTATCCTATGACATATGAGGTTGAGCCTCATATGCAACCCCAAAAACTCCATCGTGATGTATTTTTTCAAATGATCAGAACCGGTTATTTCGTTCTTTATAATTTAAAACCCCAAAACATCACATATTAGGTGAACCTAAAGGGTTTTACCTGGTTGTTTGTTGCAAATTTAACAGTTCCGTAAGGATAGAACTTTTTATGACGGACGTATGAACTGGTAAAACCCCTTGAGTTCACATGATATTTGGTGTTTCGAGGTTTTAAAATATGAAGATTGAAATGAATGGTTCCAATCATCCAGAAAATACATAAGGGTGGAGTTTTTGAGATTGCATGAGGCTAAACCCCATATGTCATATGATACCTATTATTATCATATATATAATAATGAGATGGTGAGCTAAGATCTTTATCGTGAGCTAGCTCAATCGGTAATATGAATCAACGATCTGTACCATTCATGTTGTATAATATATTCATAGATTTATCTTGTGAACACTTAGTGTATTGATAAAAAGTTCCAAACAATAAAATTTTGATACATAGAGATCACTTTATAGATAGATCAAGACGAACGGTTCCGATTATTGATTTGAAAAATAGATTTTTAGCTTGCTTACAATATAAAGATCCCATCTCAATTTATTATTTTCACACACACATATATATATATATAAATAATATGAGAATACATGCGCAGAAAATATAAGGACTCTTCCCAATTCTATAATGCGGTAGGATCTGCCAACCAATCTGGAACTTGGAAGTTTTTACTACATTGCAGGCGCCTATCACAGAGTATCATCAAAAGAAAAGTGGGTGATGGAAGAGACACTTTATTTTGGCATGATAATTGGCTCCCGTGCGGCCCCCTTAAAAATTTGTGCACTATCCCAGATGGCACCAGTGGTAAGCGTGTCTCTGACTATTGGAATGGAGTTTCTTGGATAGATGTGCCAGAAATTCGTATGCTCAGGCCGGTTCTTAGTCAACACAATGCATTAGCGGGATCCGACTCTTGGGAATGGAAATGTGGATCGGCCTTCAAGTTTAAAGAGGCATGGGAAGCCGTGCGTAAGAAATCAGTTCCTTTCCCTTTTTCCAATCTAGTGTGGTATAACAATTCAATTCCTAAGTATTCAATCACCTTGCTTCGGGCATTCAGGAATAAGCTACTTACTAAGGTGCGGCTGGAGAGCTGGAGCACTCTTCCTTCCAATAGTTGTGAACTCTGCAGTGAGGATGAACCTGAAACCGTAAACCACCTGTACTTCAATTGCCCCTACTCACAATATATTTTGCAAAGAGCCATTC
This sequence comes from Scilla litardierei, assembly GCA_030789695.1. Lineage (NCBI taxonomy): Eukaryota > Viridiplantae > Streptophyta > Magnoliopsida > Asparagales > Asparagaceae > Scilla > Scilla litardierei. The sequence goes on along the minus strand of CM061137.1, from coordinate 5,903,811 downwards.
TGCAACTTAACATTCCTCTTCCGGCGGCATACTCAATAGCTGATATCGGCAACTATTTTAAGTCTAAGTTCAGCAAGAAGGGAGCACACGGGCTGCTTGGTAAAACGGTCTTAGCGGCAGTTGTCTGGCATCTCTGGCGTGAACGAAACAGGCGGTTGTTTGAAAATAAATTGAAGTCCAAAGTGGTTCTATTTGATGACATTGCGGGAGATGTGCGCATCATACTGCGAAACCTACGGGACGTGGAAGAGGAAGCTGCAATTGCTTTTGATAATTGGGATATTCGGGATAATGGTTGAAGTCTATTGTATTTAAACTCTGTGGAAGGCTATTGTTGTGTCTGATGTATTATGGTTCTGAGCATGGATATTGGACTATTTGGTCTAGGGTGACGTCGCTTGTGCCCTCTCCCCTCGTCAACTAGTCTGGCATCCTACGCCCAGTCCCCTTTGTACCATTCTGTTCTTATTTAATATAGAGCTAACTTTGCAAAAAAAATATATGAGAATAACGGGAAGAATATGACATATGCGGTAAAGCCACATTTGCAACCGCAAAAAGTACAACCTTCTCTATTTTTTGAACAATTGGAATCGTTTATTTCGAGCTTCGTATTTTGAAATAGCAAAATACCAAATATCTGAGAAACCCAAGGAGGTTTGATGTTAATCCACTTGTCGCAAAAATTTTCATTCTTACGAAATCGTTAAATTTATGATAGGCGGATAAACATGCAAAACCCCTTGGGTTCACCCAATATTTTGCGTTTCGGAATTTTAGAGTATGAAGATTTAAATAAATGGTTTCGATCATCCGAAAAAATAAGGGAGGGTGAACTTTTCAAGCCACATGTGTGGCTTAGCCACTCATGTCATATATTTCCAATTATGTGTGAGAGTAAATCTTCAAAAGAAACATTTCACATGGAATTTTCCGTGCGAAAACTTATTTTTTGAAACTTTTTTCATAACCTTTTTTTCCACGTTCATTTTATGGTATACACCCCTCAAAAATAATGGTTGAAAAATAATGTGATTTGGCCTTTGATAAAGGCATTACAAAAAGTTCTATATTTTTCTGAAGCTGTTAATTTTGTAACGGGTTGATCAGTGTGCAAATCCTCGTAGGGTTCACATATTATTTTTCCTAGGGTACATAAGTGTATGGATTAAACATCAAAAAAAATTTTTGCAAGCAAATTTCTACAAAATTTTAAAAAAGTTTTCGCACGAACCCAGTTTTGCACCAGAATATCACTATATATATACAGCTGAGGAGGAAGACATGTTGGATAATCAGATTAGTTAAAGAGAAAACAACTGATAATTATTAGTATATATGAGAATCCATGTCGTATATATACCAACCATATAATTTGGTTTTATGTGGGACCATGTTTCCATTTGACGTGTGGCTTATGCTAGTCCTCATATATGGACATATGACTCCTCATTGGAAAAATTATAATCATATTCAGACCAAGGGGTGTGCTGATGGCGGATAGGCCTTTCCATATGCATTTCTTTGTTACACGCACTGCCATTTCCTAGTGAGTCCCACTGTATGTTCTTGGCATTCTTAGTTGTAACGTCCCGCTCTCCGGGTGCCGTCACAATTGAAATAAGTGTATGCAGATCTTGTAGGTGCCAGTGAAATCAATGTGGAGCAGTGCAAAAAAAAATGAAATACTCAGAACATGACATGTAACACAATACTAAATATGGAAAAGACAAGTATAATCTATACTACGACTGAATGTAAATAGAATACTCACCTTGGCTAGCTCAAGTCTCCGAAGTTCTGCGTCAGAAGCTCTGACTCCTCATGCTCAGGCTACTCTGTATGATCTTATGTGTCACCTAGTGGATAACAGAAGTCGCACCACGGCTCAGTAGAGTAGACAATATCTAACTATACGCCATGAAAAGTAAAGAGGTACAAAAGGAGATGACAACAACAGAAATAATGGTAATGTACAAAGAAGTAACATGTTATGTTATGATGATTAAAATGACCACAAAATACTGTAAAGTGGTACTCATTAAAGTGAACCAATCCTAGGTCGTGACTTATGAGGGAAAGTGCGATGTGCAACCCGAAGACCTTCCTAGACCGCGAGGGTGCGACACCGGGTCGAGTAACAGATTACTCAGGATCCATTCAACCGGAAGTACACGGAATCTGCATCGTGTGATAGTATCGAGATAGTATCGAGAACGATTGTAAAAGATCGTTGAATTGAAATCCTCCCAAACAGGGGACAAAGAACAAGCTCCAATTGCTCCCGCATTCTCACAATCATAAGTTTTTCAAAAACCCGACGAGTCAAGCTAAATTAATCAATTATTAGTTTTACTGTCGTGATGTTTAATATTGTGTACGTAGTTAAGGGGGAGGTCCATATAGAATAATTAAATGTAGCAACCAAGCATGTCCAGAGTCAATCACAATTCCACCAGTCATCTAGTATCGTGTCAGTATCGTGCCATCACAAGAAACATCTCATAAACTGCACAATTTAACACAATATTAAACTTAATGGTACTAGCAAGCTCAAGAGTTAATGAAATGACATGATAGTAAAGCTGGCATGTGATAAAGTAAGGCATGGATGTTTCTCATGTCAAGATATTCCAACCGGAACTGATATAAAAGAAGTAATACCAACTGTACCATGCAATGAACCAAGAAATGTAGAAAATATTGTAATTGCCTGATAAAAAACCCAAAAGTCAAACTCATGATGGCTCTATGAGATCTAGGCCAGAGGGTTTAGATTTCAAACAAACCACACCGGAACCCAAAACAATAAGCGAGGAACCAGCCGAGCTTAATCAATAACTCAGGGACCCAAGATAGCACGCAAGGGAAGATGCAAACCTAAGAAGTAAAGAACTCAAAACAGTAAGTAAAGAAAGCCAGCCACGACCTACAACAAGTAAGGATGGCCAACTGCAACCTAGGGCCAGTTGCAACCCAACAAGCAAGGCGGGCTAACCGCAACCTAGGGCCAGCCGCAACCCATGACAAGCAAGGAGGGCCAGCCACAATCCACGACAAGCAAGGAGGACTAGCCGCAACCCAACAGAAAGCAAGGATGGCTATCCGCAACCCAACAGACAAGGAGGGCTAGCCGTAAACCAACAACGAGTAAGGAGGGCTAGCCGCAACCCACCAACGAGAAGGGAGCATAAACCGTAAGCAAAGAAGCCACACAAACCCCACAACAGCAACGGAACCCAAACTCGTAAGCAAGAGAACCCCAAACAGCAAGCAAAGCCAATCGAACCCCAATCAGCAAGTCAGGAAACCCCAGACCGTAGGCAACAACCCTAGACAGCATGGTAGCAAGGAAGATGCCGAACCCAAAACAAGCAGCAGAAAAGTCAACCACAACCCAACAACCAGTAAGGAGCCCAAAGCCGCATGCAAGGAAAGACCAAAACCCCAATGCAGCAAGACAAGATGGTCACCGAGCCCTAAAACAGCAAGGGAGCCTAACCCGCAATCAAGGGGAAGTCCCAAACAGCAAGCAAAACCAACCGAACCCAAACAATGAGCAGGTGAGCCACCGAACCCCAAAACAGCGAGGAGGAGAGCCACTGAACCCCAAAACAATGAGGAGGAAGTCAGCTGAACCCAAAACAGCTAGCAAGAAGCCCGAGACCCCACGCAAACAGGCGAGGGAATCCAACATCACTAGATAAACGTAAGGAAAATCAAATCCTAACGATTCCCCCAAATCATCTTCTTCCGTTCAAAATCGAAAGTAAAAACTGAAGTAAGGGGGATAGAGTCTACCAATATTGTAGCCAAAAAACCAAGATATCAAGAACTGAAGCCATAGAATAGAGAAGCCGAAGAATCAATTTGAAAAGCTTCAAAAATTTGGGGAAAATCACTTACAGAGCTTGGTAATCGAGGAGGAGAGGAAATGAACTTATAGGCATTAGAGAACCCAGAGAAGGATGCGGGCTGTCGCAGCAAGGGGGAGAATGGCTCCGCATGGCCGTACAAGGGGAGCGGGGCTGATGTCGTGTCGTAGCGAATGACAGAGGGCATCGTGGTTGTCGCAGGAGAGTACAAGAGGACAAGGGGTGATGTCAATCAGCCCTGACAAGGGCTCATGTCACCATTGTGAGTCTAGAGACGGAAGAGACCGCGTTGCAACGATCGATCTCCTGCGAGAGAGGGGACGAGAAATCGAGTCGAAGGCCCCAGAGCGGGCTTGTGGGCGTCGAGAGAGAGAGAGAGAGAGAGAGAGAGAGAGAGAGAGAGAGAGAGAGAGAGAGAGAGAGAGAGAGAGAGAGAGAGAGCACCGTGGGCTTTGGGGGGAGAGAAAGATTAAAGAAAAAGCCCCGTGGGCTTTGGGCCTGCTGAGTGGGCTGAGTAAACGAAACAGAAAGAAAAAGAAAAAGAAAGGAGAGAGAGAGAGGAAGAGAGCGGGCCGTTACATTCTATACACTTTAGAAAAATTTCGTCGGAATTCTCATAAGGTAGATCGAGTCAGTTGAGTATCATACTTACTGCCTGCTCTACACTGTTCACATGGCGATTGCGCAGACCTACATGGGCCATCACTTGTAATGCCTCGCTCCTCGGGTGTCGTCACAATTGAAGCAAGTGTATGTAGGTCCTGTATGTGCCAGTGAAGTCAATGTGGAGTGAAGTCAATGTGGAGCAGTGCAGAAAGAAATGAAATACGTAGAACATGGCATCTAACACAATACTAAACATGGAAAAGCCAAGTATAATCTATACTACGACTGAATGTTAATAGAATACTTACATCGGTTAGCTTAAGTCTCCGAAGTCCTGCGCCGGAAGCTCTGACTCCTCGTGCTCAGGCGCCTCTGTACGATCATGCGCGTCACCTAGTATGCAACATAAGTCGTACCACAGCTTAATAGAGTAGACAATATCTAACCACACGACAGGAAAAGTAAAGAGGTACAAAAGAAGATATGTCAACAACAGAAATAATGGTACTGTACAAAGAAGTAACATGTTATGATAATTAAAATGACCACAAACTACTATAAAGTAGTACTCACTAACGTGAACCAATCTGGTAGGATAAAGCAATTCTGAACCGATAGAAATAGAAATAAAGTTGATAACTTGGCTACAATTAAAGGGGCAACCACCCTCCCAAGATGCCAAAAGCGAGGACGTCCGCACTCTCCTAAGAATTTCCTCAAGAACAATTCAATAATTAAGCATAAGAATAAATGACGGCTAGCTGTAGCTTAAGAATAAAACCCCCCTCAATAAATTACAAGTTTGCCATTAAAATATAATTAAAAGTAGAGGGTCGAAAATGCCCTTAGGGTAAGCACCCCTCATGCGCGCGCGGCTGGTCGCGGGTCTGCCTCCGAGTGCAGATGCGGGTCCCATCAAAATTTTAGGTCGTGACTTATGAGCCAGAGTGCGATATGCAACCCGAAGACCTTCCTGGACCGTGAGGGTGCGACACCGGGTCTAGTAATAGACTACTCAGGATTCATTCAACCGGAAATACACGGAATCTGTATCGTGTGATAGTATCGAGAACGATTGTAAAAGATCGCGGAATGGAAATCCTTCCAGACAGGGGAAACAGGCTCTAATTGCCCCCGCACTCTTACAATCATAAGTTTCTTCAAACCCGACGAGTCAAGCTAAATGAATCAATTATTAGTTTTAGTGTCGTGAGATTGTTTACTCTTATGTAAACTACGTAGTTAAGGGGGTGGTCCATAGAGAATAATTGAATGTAGCAATCAGACATGTCCAGAGTCAATCGCAATTTCACCAGTCATCCAGTATCTTGTCAGTATCGTGACATCACAAGAAACATCACATGAACTACGCAATTTAACACAATATTGAACTTAATGGTACTACTAGCAGCTCAAGAGTTAATGAAATGACATGATAGTAAAGCTGGCATGTGATAAAGTAAGGCATGGATGTTTCTCATGTCAAGATATTCCAACCTGAACTGATATAAAAGAAGCAACACCAACTACTGTTCCATGCAATGAACCAAGAAATGAAGAAATTATAGTAATTGTTTAATAAAGAAAAACCCGAAAGTCAAACTCTTGATGGTTTTAGGAGATCTAGGCCAGAGGGATCAGAGTTCAAGCAAACTACACCTGAACCAAAACAACAAGCGAGGAACCAGCCGAGCTCAATCAATAACCAAGGGACCCAAGATAGCACGCAAGGGAAGCTCCAAACCTAACAAGCAAAGAACTTAAAACAGTAAGCAAGGAGGGCTAGCCGCAACCCAACAACAAGCAATGAGGGCTAGTCCCAACCCACGACAAGCAAGGAGGGCCAGTCACAACCCACGACAAGCAAGGAGGGCCAGTCACAACCCATGACAAGTAAGGAGGGCCAGTCGCAACCCAACAACAAGCAAGGAGGGCTAGCCACAACCCAATGGGAAGGAGGGCTAGCCGCAACCCAACATAGAGCAAAGAGGGCTAGCTGCAACCCAACAATGAGAGCTTAAACCGTAAGTAAAGAAGCCACCCGAACCCCACAACAGCAAGGGAACCCAAACCCGTAATTAAGGCAACCTCAAACAGCAAGCAAAGCCAATCGAACCCCAAACAGCAAGCCAAGAAACCCCAGACCGCAGGCAATAACCCCAGACAGCAAGGCAATAAGTAAGGAAGAGGCCGAACCCAAAACAAGCAGCAGAAAAGCCAACCACTACTCAATAACTAGCAAGGAGCCCAAATCCACAGGCAAGGGAAGACCAAAACCCCAATGCACCAAGCCAAGAAGGTTACCGGGCCCTAAAACAACAAGGGAGCCTAACCTGCAAGCATGGGGAAGCCCCAAACAGTAAGCAAAACCAACCAAATCCAAACAACGAGCAGGGGAGCCACTGAACCCTAACACAGTGAGGAGGGGAGCCACCGAACCCCAAAACAACGATGAGGAAGTCAGCCGAACCCAAAACAGCAAGCAAGAAGTCTGGGACCCCACGCAAGCAGGCGATGGAATCCGGCCCCACTAGATAAATGTAGGGGAAATCAAACCCTAACAATACCCCCAAATTATCCTCTCCCGTAAAAACTGAAGTAAGGGGATAGAGTCTATCAAAATTGTAGCCGAAAAACCAAGAAATCAAGAACCGAAGCCACAGAATAGAGAAGCTGAAGTAACAGTTTGAAAAGCTTCAAAAATTTGGGAAAAATCACTTACAGAGCTTGGTAATCAAGGATGAGGAGAGGAAAGGAACTTATATGCATCAGAAAACCCAGAGAAGGAGGAGGGTTGTCGCAGCAAGGGGAAGAATGGCTCCGCAGGGCCGTACGAAGGGAGAGGGGCTGACGTCGTGTCACAGCGAAGGACGGAGTGTAGCGTGGCTGTCGCAGGAGAGGACGAGAGGACAAGGGGGTGACGTCCATCAGCCCAGACGAGGGCTCGTGTTGTCGCTACGAGTTGAGAGAGGGAAGAGACCGCATCGGATGCCCTTAGCAGGCTGTATCACAATCGAATCGATCGATCGATTGATCTCCTACGAGAGAGAGGGGACGAAATCGAGTCGAAGGCCACAGAGCGGGCTCGTGGGCGGGGGGGGGGGGGGGGAGAGAGAGAGAGAGAGAGAGAGAGAGAGAGAGAGAGAGAGAGAGAGAGAGAGAGAGAGAGAGAGAGATGGGCTTTGGGTCTGCTGTGTGGGCTAACTAAACGAAAGAAAAAGAAGATAGAGAGGGAAAGAGCAGGCTGTTACATTAGGCAAAGGCAATAAGTTCCCATTTTATCGGTGTCCATGGATTATGATCTATATTCATCATGTAATTTGATGGAGATAATATTTCAAATGAGAAATAATGTTTGGAAAAGCATAGATAGAGGTACAAAGAAGCATGTGTTGGTCCGGATGAGTTTTAGTCTATTCCTTTGGTCATATGTCTCATTTAAAATCACATATAATTTTGAGGATTGCTTCTTTGCATGGATTTGGACTGCATAACTGAAGATTTGATGATTTTATCAGTCTATTCCTTTGGTTATAATTGCTTTTGCATTTTTGTGGAAGTTTGATGTTCGTTCATGGTCCCAAAAAACTTCATACTTTGTGGAGCTTTTATTGAGTTTGAGCTATGGTCCACTTTCCCCTGTTTTGATGAGAAATATATTTGATGATCATCCTAATTTATTTTGTTTGAACCTTCCACATTAACTTGTGTGATTTCAACATTGCCTAACATTAGACAAAATCTATGTAAATTTAAAAATTCTCTTTCCATTGTCGGCTTAATATTAAGACAGTGATCACACACCATGGGAGTTATCTATTATTTACTGCAAAGCTGTTGGTGGGTTTCAAGTTGACACCAATTTGATGATGCCATGAACGTTCTCCCTCTTTTCTTTTGTTTCTTGTTTCTTTTAACCTTCTTTGGTAAATAACAAAATTGCATCCATTTAATAACTCTTTAGTAATTACAATGTTTAATTATACATCATTCTAACTGTTAATGTAAAGATGAAATACATATAACATGTACTATTTCTATGCTATTTTTAGTTACATGTGCTTTTGCATGTACCAAAATGTTTAGTGCTTTTAACAACTTTTTTCCACGACATAATTTATGAGACTGTTAGTAGTATCGCTGATGATTTTCCTGATGCTGTAAGAGCATTATGTTGTCGACATTTCTTCACTTTATTGTTGTTATTCCCTTCCTTTTGATGTACTGATTTTGAGGTTAATCTGCAGGGGTCCGAATTTTGGTTATCGAGGAAAAGTGGTACTCGCTTTCGAAGAAAATGAATCCTCAAAAATTGGAGTTAGATTTGACAGACAAATTCCCGATGGCAATGATCTTGGGGGCCTGTGTGAAGAAGATCGTGGTTTCTTTTGTGCTGGTGATTCTCAATGCTGAAATTCTTCCCTAATAATTCATGTTTCATCATGCAGTGTTTTGTTTGTGGATTACCTTTTTTTGCTTTGCTTTTGTCTTGTCATATCAAGCTGACTTGCTTCGACTGGATACTTCTGGAATGGAAGATAATGAAAGGCTTGCTATTAAAGAGTTACAGGAGGTGGAATTTACTGTTATCATTTGGACCAATGTTATTTACTTTATCTTTAATTTGTCTTTACAGTTATATCTTCCTGTTTGATAGGTTGTATCTGAAGAAAGTAAAAATGGCCCTTTAGTTATTTTTATTAGAGACATAGAAAAATCTATGACTGGAAGTACCGATTCATACTTGACTTTGAAGGGCAAGCTTGATTTCCCAGCAGGTGTCCTGGTAATTGGCTCCCATACTGAAATGGACAACCGCAAAGAGAAGGTAGCGCTTGTGTGACCCACCTCTGACATCTCTTCCCTTTATTATTATTTTTTCTCTCTCTCTTTTTGCTTTTCCTTGTTTATGAGTACGAATGCTTAAAGTAGGCTAAGTAATTATCTTGAAGCTGCGACATTTGTTTCCTTAATAAAATGATAGAATATGTACTTTGCAGTCACATCCTGGTGGTCTTCTTTTTACAAAATTTGGGAGCAATCAAACAGCTCTTCTGGACTTTGCTTTACCGGTAAGCCCTGCTTCAGACTTGTATTAAAATATTACTTGTTGGCTTTTCTAAGAATTATTCTGTTTTTCCTTTTGTACCTTGTTTTTGTTGATTCTTTCATTGGTAACTTGAATGATCTTTTATGTGGCTGTGCTATCTACCTAATAACATACTGTGATGGATGTGATCGTGCTATATGGCTTATCACAAGCTAGGATTTGTTTGTTTACTTGCAACCTCAATTGCTCTGCAACTATACTTGCATGCAACTCTTTTTGCAGCAGAAGCAGTTTTAGCTTACTATATTGTGACTTGTTTTGCTTTGTCGCAAGTGCCATATCATTTTTATTACTTGGTTTCTTCAAAATCGTTGCCCCTAATTTTGGCACTGTGAGTATAATCAATGGCTTTTTATATCATGATGATGAGTTCAATAATATAAGCATAGGGTCAAAGCGGGATAGTTAAAGTGGAAAAATTCTTTTAGTGTATTATGCAGATTGCAGAGAATTGGATACACATGAATTTGAGGGAAAAATTCTGAAAGATATGCAGTTCTTTATATGGTCATAATGCTGGGCATTAAGAGATGATGAAAAGATGAGCATAGGTTGAATGAGAGAGGTTATATGGACGTGTGGAATCTTTTGCGTGATAAAATAAGAAATGAATGCATAAACAAGAAGTTAAATGCATATTTCACTAAAGATACTAAAGATACACTGCCGAAGAATTAATTGAGATGGTTTGTGAATGTGCAGCATACACCAAGGTTTTAGGTCACGGTTCCGAAAATTTGGGTTTCGGTATCGGTATCGCCCATTTTGGTTGTTTCGGAAGTAAGTTATGTTTCGTCCGTATCGGTAGTTTCAAATACTTAAATACCTATCAAATACTATCAAATACTAAAGTATCAAATACTTTTTTACGACTTAGTCATTTTGCGAAATATATAAAAATATATTACAATTTTTTGCTAAATATATTTTGCCCAGTATGCAGCATCTTGATCCTCAAGTAACCTCAGACTGTTTCTCCTTTCTTCTTCCTCGAGCATTGCTGCTATAAGAGATGTGTTACACTCTTCAACAATGCGCTGGATGATATCAAACATTTCTTCAGAAGTCTGGGGCCCTTCAATCTGCATAAACATAACATGAGATAAGAAACGATAGTTAACAAAAATCATTGAAATGTGTTAAAAATGAATGGCACACATGTAAAGAACAAATGTCAAACGTGTAAATAAGTTGGTCGGTGAACCGAGCAAAAAGGTATGTTCGCAATTTTGCATAGCAATTCCCCCAAAAAATCCGAGGGACCCTCTAGTGCTGTTAATCACATTACACATTTTGCTAAACATACTTCATTTATTTACAAGTTTGCCATTGAAATGGCGGACTTGTAAATAAATGAAGCATGTTTAGCAAAAGGTCTGTTCGCATAGCAACTCCTCCAAAAAATCCGAGGAACCATCTTAGTGATGCGAATCACATCACACATTTTGCTAAACATACTTCATTTATTTACAAGTATGCTATTGAAATGGCACGGGCAAATAAATAAACTATGTTTAGAAAAATGTGCAATGTGAATAGCAGCACCAAGTGGTGCCCTATAGCCCTGCACTTCTCACGTGTGTCACATTCACTTCTCACCTCTTCCTCTTCCCTGTTCCCTCATCCCATCTTCTCATCTTATCATCTTTTCCCAGTCCCACGAGGAGCGGCGACAGCGGATGATGAGGCCACGAAAATGGTGGAAGAACGAAAGCAAAAGTGGAAGCGGCGATTGTGGAAGCGGCAAGCAAAGGCTGTTTTTTTATAAAAAAATTTCTTCGTAAAATTTTCTATTTCTTCAATTGATGCTCTTATTAGTTTGAGCATCATCATCATCATCATTTCTTTCTTCCTCTTCTCTCTTTCTTCATTTTTTACTTGGGGTTTTGTCGGAACTTTGTCGTTCCAGCCAGTTATAGCCGGTTTCGGTCAAAACTGGCCGGAACACCAAAGTTCCGGCCGAAACCGAAACTTTGTTGATGGTTTCGTCTCGATTAGGGCCGAAACCGGGACGAAACGTCCGATACCGGTAGGTATTGGGTGAAACCTTATACCATGGCATAGACGATAAGTGTGTTGGTGAGGAGTAGGATATGGTCATAGTTGAGATGGTTAAAAAGAATATGACAGCTCACAATTTAACTTTTGAATGGTGTTACCTCAGTGGAAAAATAGAGTCATATGATATAATTGATAACATGAATAACCAAAAATATATTTTCATGATTAAAATAATAGGGAAATTTCTAATTTTGCACAATGTAGATAATATATATATAGAAACTGTAATAATATAAATTATAAGTCCTAAGCAATGCATGAAATTTACAAACTCATAAATATGAGTGTATTTCTTAAAAACCCTCGCTAACTCACGATGGATAAAACATCGAAAGTTTGGAATAAACATCTGATGACTATTCCTCCACTATTCCTCCAACATGTATAATACACAAGTTCTAATCACTAATCACCTCGTATGTGCAGTATATGAATCTGGTTGCTACTCACTCGTTTGTGCAGCACGTGAATTTGGTCACTAATCATGTGCCATGTGCAGCATGTGAACATGGTCATCAATTACATTTCCCATGGTTGGGTATGACAGTGAGAAGCTTGTGATAAGGAAGATTGCTCATAGTCCATGAGCAAAAGAGTTTGACTGAAATGATCTATATATGTTAATGTCGGCCATACCCGGATGTGGGTTGCGGGTTACCCAATGTTGAGATAAAAAATGTTGTCGAAGAAAGAGGTGGCAAGCGTCAATGCCAATCGATGTGAATGGAGCTTGGCAAAGCATGGGAGGGGGCAAGTGTCAGCCAATGTGGGTTGTGTAATGGCCTGAATTTTGTATATTGACTGCAATAATTTACTTATGAATTTTGAGAATTTTTCAGAATTTTCTTGAGCCATCGTGTAATATTTCATTTTCTAACTCAATTTATTTTCCAACATTATTTACTTTTCCCCATTCTCTTCTTTTAATCCCAACCCATATCCTCTTTCTCTCTACATTTCTTTGAGCCCAGCCCGCAAAGCTCTTATCTCTCGCTTTTTTCCTTTAAACTCAAAGCCCAAGCCCAAGCCCGCATACCGGCCCATCAACTCAAGCCCATTGTCTTATAACCCAAGCCCATCACTTAAAGCTTAACCATAACCCTAAAAACTTATCTCTCTCTCCCCTCAATTACTTAGCCGCCACTTGTGCTCACCCGTTGCTATCCCTCACCTCGTGATCCGCGGGATTTTCGCCCTCTCACGCGTAACGGCCGAGATCTCCATTAACACTTATCTCCTCTTATTTCTTCTCTTCTTCTTTCCTTTGGGTTTATGCGAAATTATTCTCAAAATATTTCCAAAGCTTTCGGTTTGAGTTTTTGGGTGTTCAGATCTCGCCTTTGGGTTTCTATCGTATCAAAGTTGTCAATACTTTTTTCTTGAATCGAGCAGTCACAACCCCAAGATCGACAAGGCGCATAGTTCGGTCCTTTTTTGATGATTTTCTTGTTGGGAACCCTGTTGATGGCAAGTAAACACGAGAGGGGATTGAATAATGTTATCAAATAAAATGCACTAATTAAAAATTTCATCTTTATGTTTATCTAAGAGATCAATTGGTATTACCAAGTTGATTCTTAATCAATTAATCTCAATATTTGCAAGTAAGATGCAAAACCGAAATATAACAACAATAATGCTAATAAGGAAATAAAGAGATAGAGACAATAAGCAATCACAAACACAAAGCAATTATACTGGTTCATCCATCCTTGGGCTACCTTTGGTATCAAGCAACTTGTATTTCCTATTAATCAAACTCTTTAAGAGAGAAGATTGCAACGTGTCTCTTTTCCAGCAAGAGGGCTTCCAATTGCCTCACAAACCAATGGCTTCCTAATCTAGCACACAAAAATTGTGGTTTACAATTACAACACCAATACCAATAACACCAAGCAATTAAACAATATGCTTACCACCTCTTTTACTAGAGGATTTACAAATCTTATTTGCTTTGGTGGAGTGACAAATTCATATAGCCAAGATTGAAGCTCAAGTGTATATATGTGGCTAAAGAGAAAATCTCTAAGATCTCAAAAATAATAAAAATCAAGGCTTTTGGAGATCAAGAGAAAATAGATTTAATCTTAATAAAATAGAGATAAAGTTATTGGAGATTAAAAAATAGGCCAATAAAATATGCTTAAATGCTTTTGAAAATCAAATGAAAACTTTGGTCTACGAGAGCTGTTGAAAGAACTTTGGGAGAGATTAGAAAGTGTAGATTTTTAATTGTTTAAAAATTGCTCATATGATCCTTGTAAAATCCCTTAGCAACCTCATAAAATTGGTAAAAAATTTAGTCACACCGATTACTCAAATTGCACTTATAATGGCTTAAAGAAATACAAAGTCAAATGTTACTGTTTAGTCATAAATAGCAGCACTAGTCGACTACTGTTCATCATTGGTCGACTTGTGGCCCACATGAGTTGATCACAAGAAAACAGACACTGATCGACTACTGGTGGTTGACTACTATACAACCACACATTCATGCAAATTCCCGAGAGCACCATTTGACTACTGTTCTAAGACTAGTCGACTAGTTTTTTGATACACAGAAAACTCAGGGAATTTCAGCTCAAATGATTTTAAAACATTTTTAAAACACTTTTAGGTAAATTCTAAGTATGTGTGGAGCTTCAATTAAGACATTAATATATAATCTAAAGTCATAAAAATATACATCAAATTACCAACACTTGACTTGATTACCAACACTTGACTTGATGTGGCTTGAAATTCATTTCCATGTCTTTGATTCTTATTTAAGCTCTTGACTTGTCTTGATTGAACTCTATCATCACTTCCATCTTGACTCCAAGCTCTCAAGATATCTTCATGACTTTGGGTGTGCTCCATGAGTCTTCAAGTGAATCAACAGCCATAGCTTTGAACCTCATTGCTTAAATACCTACACACTCACAAATCCTAATTATCACACTTCATTTATTTAATCATCTTCAAAATCACACTTGGGGTGTCTCAGTATTCAACATTTCCAATGAGCTTTTCTTCGGTGAACGGTAGATTGCTTTAACCAATTTTTTCAACTTTGAATCAACTTGTTTAGTCCTGAATCTTGTGAAAATTGCTAGAGGAAATTTTGTATGTGTTAAAAATGTGATTTTTATGTGATATCTTGATTCTTTGCTAGGATGAGAAATTTCTGAGCTTGATCCTATGATTACTTGAGATAAAAATTACATGCTTTATATGTTTGAACATGATTATTGGTGATTAATATTTGAGGAAAATTTCTCCTCTTAACAATGTTGATTCATAGCATAAATTTATATAAAATCTTCTTGTTGAAAATTGAGAAATGTTGTTGGAATTTTAAATCCAGATGAAACCAAAAAAAATCTGATGTGGGCTTTGATGTATCTTTCCTTTCTCTGTCGAAATGTTTCAGTTGCATTTTGTGGTTTGCAGCCTTGTCGCTGTTTCCTGTGCTTGCAGCCTTGTCGTTGTTTCTTGTGCCATGCGGCCCTTCTACCATTTTTCTGTTGTGCCCCCTTGCGGCCCCTGTTTTGTCGTGACCTTGTGATTTCTGTGGCCCTTCCTGACCGCTGCCTTGTGTTCCTCTGTAGCCTCATTTGGCCAATGTGGTTTGTGTGCTTGCGGTTCTCTCTGTCGTTGCTTGTTCGAGTGTCTGCGGCTCCCTTACTGTTATTGTGATGTCCTCTGCGGCTCTGTGGGGCCACTGCTATGTGTCCCTTTGTGGTGTCTTTTGGTTGCAGTCTTTGCAAATCTGTTTGATGCTGAAAATTCCTGCAAAACTTGAAAACAAAATTAAATTAATTTCAGCCCTTTATATATATTCTGGCGATGATTCTGATATTTGGATTCCTTGATGATATACATGTTACATGGGGTTGTAAAATGATTGTTGGATATATGGATTTGACCCTAAAAACATTATCGATGACAAATTTATGTTCTGAGATAAATTGAGACCCCGGAATTAAGGAATGTAATCATTGTCCCTGAAAATTTATTGTGGAGTTACTTAGGCACGTAAATGATTAAAAACATATTTCTGACATCAAATAGTTTACATGGTTAAGTTTAGGGCTATGCATAATTTATGCTTATGAAATAGATTGGTTTCATGGATTTATATATATCGTTGGATAAATGAAATGAAGAAATTGAAATTGCAGACCCTTAAATTATTTGATGTAAATATATGGATGGAAATTGAATGCATAGAACCCTAAATCATGTAAACTGATATGATGTGTTTTTTTGGACTTATTGGGAGACTTTGTTTCATATGATATGATGTGTGCCAAGTAATCCTCACAATAATAAATTGGTGAATAACTGTAAAACAATATGCCACTGCATCGATATACTTCTGTCACATAGATTTGTTTCAACCTTTACCTTAGAGACACCTTTTGATAACACTTATGAATGACACTAATAATTATAAACAAATACTACACTTTACATGCAAGACTCAGAATTTTGAGTGGAAGGTCTTTAGTAATCTATTTCAGTTGTTTCATGTTTTAATAAACAATGTATCAAGCTTATTGTATTCATTGTACTCGTGTTTTGAAGGAGAAAAATTGAGTATTTGTATTTAATATTGCATTTGATATATTGTTCACTGGTGACTTACATGACATGCTTCTTTTCATGCTTAGTGCATTTTGGAGATTAAAGGGAAAAATTGTAGATTTTTCTTTAAATTTTCTTTAATTTTCAAACATGCACCGTGGCTTATCATGTATTCTAGGAACCAATGCATGAGAGGTTACAATTCGAATGCGACCACACATTGACTGAGTAGAGAGATCGTCGGAATGGAATGCATATCGTGTTAATTGATGTGCTCCTTGAGATCGTTGTAACGCCCCATGCCCCGGGCGTCTTTACTTTTTTTTTCATTTGTGCAGGTCTTGCAATGTACCAATGAAAGCAATATAAAATGAACATAAAATTTTATAAATGTGATAAACTGTATTCATCCTTCAAGAGGATACAAAAGCATAGCTTAAAGGAACTAAAAGTCTTTCATTCTAACATAAAGAAAAAGAAGCTAGAAAATTATAGATAACACTATCCTTACTATTCTGGTCTCAAAAATCAGCACGCTCTACTGGGAACTCTGACTCCTCGAACAATTTTCTAAAAATTAGCACGCTCAACAGGAAATGAACCAGTGTACTAACTGGACAATAGCAACTAAGCACTAATCTAAGTCTATCTTACTAAAGCTTTTCAATATTATTATACTTATAATTTAAAGGGAAAGAGTGAACTGAAGAACCACCCCGGATCCACAGGCGAGTTCACATGTACCCTAAATTCTATGGTCCAAAGTAGTCGATAGAGGACCCAATCATGCCATTACAATTCCGTCAATGAGCGTGGCCTCTACCACTCTTCCAATTTTTAATTATGAGTTCCCAAAACCCCATGTGTCTTTTCTATCTATTTCATTTATCCACCAGTTCTATGCTTTCTAAACGATCTAAAAAGAACCGTGCACAAAAACTATAGTGTTCATAGCAATAAGTCTAATGTATTAATATTTCACAAACAATGACTTTTTGCACAATTCTAAATACAAAGTTTATCTTCTAACTGTAACAATTCCATAATCAATTTCTATGGTGAAGTAAACTCTATTCAATGTACTCTAAAACATTTCTAAAGTAGCCAATTCTTTCAAACATTAAAACTAAACAAATCATTTTTAAACGGAATACGATATCCATAGGATCAGATTCATGTTAATAGGCATCCAAGAATAGGTATATATGGTATACCAGCTCGAGGGAAAATCCCAAAAAAATCTGAGAACATGAACTGTTAAAGATCTTTGGCTGCACTTAAATCCAACAAAAATCAATACTAAATGCTACATTAACTTTTTGAACTGAAGCTCATAGTAAAAAACAGCCACGCAACAGATTATTCATCCAAGAAAAACAAACAGCTGACAAAAATTTCCAGGAGAAAAGCACAGCCGACTGAACACCTCAAGAGTCAAGGGAACCGCAACAACCGATAGGTTGTTGGAGGGGGAAAACCCCCTTGGTTGCCAACCCTATATCCCCCAAATCGCGTTACGAGCTGCCGCGTAAGTTCCCGCCTTGCTCGTGTGATGCCTTTGCTATCATAAGGGAAGAAATCCATTTCATATAGCAACGAATCATCATCTACATCACAAAACATCCAACAAAATTTTCTGAAAACCCTAATCCGTCAAATTAAAAGCATATAAAGAAATAGTTGAAGTTTAGAGGAAATAAAGTCTATCGTGCATCGTAGAAGCCAAGCCGAAAGTACCCAGAAATCCAAAACCCAAATCGAAACTCGATCGAAAGATTTTCGAAGAGGAAACTCAATTTTTTCCCCATGAATAAAAACCCTAATACAAAGGAATATAATAGGAAATCAGATCGCGTAAGGGGATCAAGTTTAGAATTCTTATCGAGGAGAATTCCTCGCGGAGAGGCGACATAGATAAGGGATTTGAATCGGCTCGGGTTTTCGAATCATCGATGCTATCGGCTCCTTCAATCATCGCGCGAAACGAAGGGCAAAAGAAAAGAATGGTCGGATGTTACTGCCGGTGAGTGGGGAGAGAGAAAAAGAGAGAGATTGTTTTTAAGTTAATAGCTTGGACCGGCCAAATTGGCTTTTTAAAGAATAAAGGGCCATTACAATCGTGTACTTGAATTCGTGAATACGTTGAAAGCTTTGTAGATGGAGTACTGGCGCCAAGAATAAATTTGTGTTGGATGAGAATCTTCAAAAGGAAAAGACACATGGATGTACCATGACCAAAAGAAAAGTATAGTATAACCCTATGCGTTTTCGTTTTACCCACCTAAGTAAAAGTTTTTACCCACCTAAGTAAAAGATGCCATGTCAGTTGCAACTAAGTAGACCTCTCAGTTGCCATGTAATACCCATTAATCTCATATATGTACATATACTATATGTATACACACACACATATACACTCACTCATATACATATTTTCATATGCCGGAGTAATTTCGAATTCCCCGCGTGTTTGTACTTTTTCATGAATTAATGAAATATATGTATTATCTTTAAAAATAATCTATATACTTACGTACATACATATATAGGATTATATAGGTCAGCTTAGCCAAGGATGAAATTCCTCCATGGCTATCGTTAAAAAGTTTAATCTTCGTTATTTTTTGACGATCAGAACCGTCCACTTTAATTATTATATTCTAAAACCTCAAAACACTAAATATTTAGTACCAAATATTTAGTGAACCCTAGGGGTTTGGAACGTTCATCCACTCGTCACAACTTTAATGATTTCGTAGTAATAGTACATTTTACAACGGTTAGAATAACGAGCTAGGCATCTAAGGTTCATTAGATATTTAGTATTTTGGGATTTTAGAATACGTAGATCAAAATAAAAATAAACACTTCTGATTGCCCAAAAATAGCTGAACTTTTTAACCATAACCAGCGAGGAATTTCTTCCTTAGCTAGTTTACCTATATATACCTTACACATATTTTTTTTTGGGTTTTTTTTGGGGGGGGATGGAACCATCCACATTTTATTCAGCCCAATGAGAAATTGAGTCGGGGAAAGAGGCAAGGTAAGATGCAGGAAAAAGAGCTCTTAAAGCACTGGTCATCTAATTATGTCACAGATAAGAAAATAGAAGCAATGCCCAGTGACTGCTCAAGGATACCAACTTGTCATAGCTGAGTATGTTTAGTGTTTCTGGCTAGGGAAAACATGAATTAATTGAATGGAATTTACTTTGTTTGATCCATGGATGCTGTGAAAAATTTCCTCCATTATTTTTTGATGTGTGATGTGTCATAGTGTGAGATGTCAATCATGGTGTGATGCCCATCCTGGGTGTGAAGGCTTTATCAAAATAGGTTTTAAGCCTACCTTCTATTTTGTCTTTTTTGTAGTTTTCTTCTTTTTAGCAAATATTTATAGAGAAATATCCTTCTTGGGTTTTTACATCTCGCAGCCGTATGCACATGTAGATTTTCTTGATCTGCTAGCAGTTTGCCTATATTAACAATTTAACATGCACATTATAATGGAATCATCTTCCTTCTTGATTGCCTTGGGGATACAGTATGCTAATTCTACATATATGAAATCCTCAGTCCGTAGATACACAAGGATCTATGGTTGGTTTGTTAAAATTTGTGGTATGCCTCCTGTAAACTTTCAAGATGATATTTAAGAACTTTGGCGGTCCATTGACTATTAAACATCACTTGGTATCACATATAAACCTCATGCTGAGCATCATCGTTAAGATTATAATCAACAAGGGAGCAATGCTGATACAAGACATGAATACAATGTGACAGCCACTGTAATCGGCAAACCTAGAAAGTAGGATAAGTCGCAAAATTTTTGAGGTTTTTTTTCAGGCTGTGGCTGTTTTTATAGGCTTTTGCAAGCTGCTGCCTAGTAACCATAGGCGGCCTTGGTCAGTAGCCTGGATGGCCTCATCACCTCGATGCCTGCCACCTAGTTAAACTGTAGCTGGGGTATTGATCTGGCCATGTTGGCTTGAACTAGGCACTACTTGGGGGAAGAAACATCCTCTTTTTATTAATTTATTATCTATTTAATATTATTTTGGGCCAGAGGTCCCTGGCAAATGATCATACCATACTTATAATATGCTCTAGTTATTACTTTATTGTTTGAAAAGTTACTGCACTCTACTGCAGCTCAAATGGGATATAAGTTTAAAAGTCTTTAAATAATTCAAGCTTTTTAAATTTCTTACCTTTTCATTTTTCAATTAATCGGTCACTTCTAGGGATTGAACGAAAGAATGAGACGGCTCTTGCATCAAGTGGTAAGTCCTACTCTTACCTTGTGCTCATCTTGACACTTTCCTTCCTCTTGTCTTGTCTTTCTTGCTTTTTTGTCACCTTAAAAATTTAAAATACTTCTTTCCTCCCACCCCCTAGTTTCTTCCCTTCTCCATTTCTCATCTTCATCCTTCCCCACCTTTCCCATTTGTTTCTCATCATAACTGCTGCTTTTTTGTATCCGATATCCTTTTTAAAATGATAATTATGCGTATATCCACAATAATTCTTTATTATGTAAGTCATATGTATGTTGATTTCCGTGTAAGCCATAGCCATGACATTTTAAGCATTTAGTAACTGTATGGACATTTAGGTGGTGTTTAAGGTACTGCTGAGGGCTCATAGGCATATGGACAACCTTGATTTCTAGGTCTATCAAACCGTAGCGAAGATACACACAGTAGCGAGGAAAAATTATTTTAGCTTATTCAGTGTAGACAGCATCCTCAAATCACTGTCAGGGTGAATAATTGGCCGAGTAGTGAAAATGCCAATATTATGTACTTCTTGGACTTCACCGTGGAACATGCCGTTATTTCGTATCCTTATTCGTTTAAAGTTTAAACTACAGTCCACCCATTTTGTCATGCCAATTTTAAATTTCTTCAATTCTAAAGCGTCTCATTTACGTGTAATAACATCATTAACAAACAGCATAGACTATGGCACGCCATCCTTTGTCTCATCCATCAGTCATGCCAGTCCTTGATTTGGGTGCTTAATGCCTATCTTTGATGCGAGTCTATGGTGATAAAGCCTGGATCTTTCTTTGCTCCAGTATTCTCATGTTTGTGACTAGTCGGACCATACACAATTTTTTCGTGAATTGTTGAAACCCATATATACCCTTAAGCTTTCTATTAGTTGTTCTAGAAGATAAATATTTCCATTATATGCCACAAACCACATTGATTTTTCATTTTTTGGACATGGTCTTATTTTGGGTGGTCTATGTTTCAATTTTTCAATTTGTCCGCTCACCTCAAAGTGTAAGACATGGTTTATAAGCTTGAAATCGTGATAAAATTTGCATGCTTCTCCACTGCTGTGGCAAAGTCCTGTCATTTTAAAAATCCAAATTCAAATCTCCAAATTCTTTTGTTATGTCATATCCATGACATCAGTTACTCTCATATATCTAAAGAAATGACTGTAAACCACAATTTTGATGCAAATTTGAAGCCACTTGCGTGTGCTTTATGGGTTATATTTTACATGTAGAGTTTAATAGCCGGAATCCGTTCGGTATTTTTTGGTTTAATTTGTTAGATTTTTGAGTGGAAATCTCTGTGGAATGTGCAGGATAATTTTGGAAGGCTGCATGAGAGAAGCAAAGAGGCTCCTAAGACAATGAGACAACTAACTAAGCTTTTCCCGAATAAAATGTCCATTCAGCTTCCACAGGTTTACATTAGTGATGCTTAATACATTAATGATTTTTAACATTTGTCTTCATTGAAACTGTTTCCTGAGTATTTTGAAACCGTGGCAGGATGAAGCCCAGCTTTTAGACTGGAAACAACAATTAGATCGTGATGTCGAAACTCTTAAAGCGAAGTCCAATATTTTGAGTATTCGCTCTGTAAGTAGCTCTTACTTGGAGAACAACAGCTGAAATTTCTGATCCAATTTCAGCTAGATTATTTGTTGAATGATTATCATGTTTCGACCATTTAACTTTGTTCCCTTTTTCTTCTTTTAATTAATAGTTTTCTACCTTTACATGTAGAAGGCACATATATGACTTGTAAAATTAGCCGAGTTGTCGTCAATGTTGCCTGCAAGTGTGTTACAGCTTTCTTTATTTTGCTTTCTCCTCATTATGCAAAGAGAAGCAGTCATGCTTAATTGAATTTTGCCAATAAAGTAGTAAGTTACTCCCATCTAAGTCCAATGTATCTTGGTTTTGGTAAACAGTAAATACCATGTGTATATATATGCTACCTCATCTTTAAGTGGATGTGCGCTCTCTGTTATCCTTCATTTAGAAACAAGCACATCAATGGTACACGCTCTGATCTTTGCATGTGAATGCAGTGAGTATTGTTCAGATATGATATAATCTTTAGTTTAACCTTTGACTTGTAGTCCCTGTCTGACATGCATTACATATGTTTATAGTATTTATATTCTTATTGAATTTAAATTTTTTTACATCTTTTGCTGTCATACATGTGGGTCACATTGAAAGTCTAGATTAACCAATTTGTTAAGCCTTCCATATAGATTCTTAATAGATTATGTAAATAGTAGAGAGATGTATTTTGGTAGAATGTTAGAAAGTCAATTTCTCTCAACCTAAATATTTTATTATTTAGGTCTTATAACTTAGTTTTACACATAACACCATACATAATTATGTTCTAACACTCCCTCTTAAATTGGTACATATATATTATACAAGCCCAGCTTACTACAAATAAATTGAATGCGAGTACTCTAGCTCCAACTCCAAGCAGATTGGTGAACAAGTCCATCAAATGATTCACATGAAGAGTCTGCATAACTTTTTCGTCCACAATTTTTTTTGGATTAGGTAACAATCAATCTCAATATACTTTGTGCGCTCATAAATCATATTGTTCTTCACATGGATGTCTGGCTTGTTATCGTAGTATAACTATATATGTAGAGAAGCTATGAATTTTGAGAGATTCTTGATCCATGCCAACTCACATATAACATTTTCCATTACTTGGAATTTGGATTTTGTACTAGACCATGAAATCACCACTTCTTTCTAACTTTTTCATGCAATAAGATATTCTCTATAATAAAATACAGCATTTTGTAATAGATCTCCTATTAAGGTGAGATTCTTTCTAGTCAGTATTAGAGAAGATATCCACTCTACAATGATCATGATCTAAATATATGAATACTTTACCTAATGCACCTTTTAGATAACGAACTATATGGAGTATAGCCTCCCAATGGTCTGTATGTGAAGCAAACATAAACTGGCTATCTCCATCACTAGATACATAACATTAGGCCAAGTCACAGTGAGATAGTTGAGTTTTTCTTCAAATCTCTTGTATCATCTAGGATCATCCAGTGGCTCCATTTGATTTGATAATGTAACGCCCCGCCTCCCGGCGGGCGCCGCTACTTGTGAAACGAGAGGATGCAGGTCCCGCAGGTGCCAGTGAAGTCAATGTGGAGCAATGCAGAAAGTAAGGGGACACTCTAGACATGACCAGCTACACAGTTCTAAATGAGGAAAAGACAGTAAGATAAGTAACACAACCTGAAAAGAAAAGAGACAAGTAAAAAGCTGTACTACTGCTGAAACGTAAAGGGAACTCGTACCTCCGCTATGTCAACGCTCAAACCGTTCTGCTCTGGAAGTTCTGACTCCTCTCAAGTCCTGTACTGAAGCTCCAACTCCTCGTGCTCAGACACCTCTGGATGATCGTGTGCTTCGTACCTGGTGGGCAACAAAGGGCGCACCGCGCTCAATAGAGTAGACAATATCTAAACAAGAGACAAGGAAGGTAAGTGTGCACAAAAGGAAGCAAGACGACCACAGATATGATGGCACTACCCAAAGAAGTAACCTGACCTGGTAATCCACGAGCACGCGCCACTGAAGAGTAAGGGAGTACAAAGGACGATGTGACAGTAGCAGAAAGGGTACAGAAGAGAGACATGTCGAAAACGAGCAAAAGTACTGTAATGAGGGTACTAACTAAAGTGAACCAATTTTAAGCCGTGACTTATGAGGGGGAGTACAATAAGCATCTGAGAGCTACCTTGACCGCGAGGGTGCGACCCCGGGCAGAGTCCAAAAGTGTAAGTACTGTACTGTAAGCTGCAAAACCTGTAAGAACTGTGGCGCTGTGGCCTGCGGTGGGGCTCCAGGACCCATCAAGATGGCCGTCCCTGTCTGCCCCCAGGACTCAGGACCCATCAGCTGATGGAGTCCCCCCTAAACTCGGGGAAAATAACAACCAAAACGATTGGTTGCTAAAGATCAGGTCCCAGTCGCCCACGTACTCCCCAATCATAAGTTTCCCCAAACCCGGTGAGTCAAGCAGAAAGTAATCATGTTATTAGTTATTAGTGTCGTGGGGTTCAATATTGATTAAACTACGTAGCCAAGGGGAATCTATTACCGTACCGGTAATAGCAACCTGTCAAGTCAAGAGCCAACCTCAGGATAGTCCACTAATCATCCAGTACCAACATAGTAACGTGCCATCACAAGAACATCCCAAGGCTACGCAATCTAATAATATTAAACTAGCAAGGTACCAATAAGCTTATGAAACAACAAGAGCAACAAACTAGCAAGTGACAGATAGCATGGATGTTCCTCATGGCAAGATATTCCAAACTGAGTAGAAAGGAAGCATCACCAACTCAAGAACAACAAGGAAACCCAAGGCAGCAATCAAGGGAAGCTATCAAACCCAACAACGAGCAAAAGGAACCACCCAACTCAATTACCAACAAGGGAAGCTTGAACCACAAGCAAGGGAATCCCAAACCCCAACACAAGCAAATGAATCTAAATTGGAGTATGGGGGATAGAGTCTACCTGAAACCGAGGCCGAAGAACCAAGATAATTAAGAACTAGAGCCCAGCATCTGCAGAAAGCCTACGTCGCAACCATCAGCAACAAGAAACCCAAAACCTGCAAGCAATAGAGAAAGGACGAAAGAAACCTGCAAGCAAGTAAGAAAGAACGTGCTGATATATAAAAGAAACAATACTAACTGAATCTTGGTAAGAACAAGTAACAAGAAAACAACACAATTGCATTACATAATGAAGGACCAAGAGACAACCCGGATGGCGCTAGAGAGTCTAGGCCAGAGGGATCAGATTGGGGGTCTTCTCATCACGCAGTGGGGGGTACCCGTGCCTACGGCAAAGTCCACGGGGTTCTTATTAAGGAACTAGGGGCTAACAACCAAAACCGTTGGGGAACGGGGCTCACAACCCAAGTAGTACCACACCGAAGCTCAAAACACAAGCAAGGGACCCAACTGAACCCAAACAGCAAGTGGAAGAACCCACCCGAGCACAAACAGCAGCCCACAAAGCCAAGTCAGCAAGCAAGGGCCAAGCCGCATCAAGGGGAAGCCCAAACAGCAAGTAGAGGAACCCCGACCAGCGAGCAAAGCGTCAACGGAAACCAAACCAGCGAGGGGGAGCCATCGAACCCCCTAAAAAGCCCCAACAGCAACCCCGGGACCCCACACAAGTAGGCGAGGGCGTCCAACCCCACGAAATAGCAATAGGGACAATAAAACCCTAATCCTACCCCCAATTCATCCTTTCCCCAAAGAAATCGAAATCAATGTAGAGGAAGGGAAATAGTCCACCTGAATCGAAGTCTAGAATCAGAAACTCAAGATCCGAAGCCCACAGCAAAAATCCAAGAAAACCGCAGCAAGGAACCAACTTCAAATCCGAGGAAATAGAAGGAAAATTGCTTCAAAAATAACGAAGAGATACTCACGGTGCTCCCAGCAAGAAGAAGGGGAGAGAAGATTAAATAGAGAGGCAAACCGCCTTAGTCGGGCTCACTGCGAAGGGACAAGGCGGAGAGATCCAATCGGGGGGCCCCACAGCGACGTGCGGGTGACATCGAAGCCCTAGGGGTTCTCTCGATGCTGATGCGAGCAAGTGGGGGAGAGAGAGAGGCGGGAGGTGCGAGCGTGCGAGAGGGAGAAGCCGAGCGGGCTTCGTCTGCTGCCGACATCGAGAGGGAGAGAAGGCGAACGGAAAAAAAATAAAGCCCTAAGGCTTCCGCTGCGGGGAAAATGAGAACGAGAGAGAGAGTGTGTGCAGGGGAAAAGGGGGAGGGCTCGCGGGGGATAAGGGGGAGGCCCGTGTGGGCTTGGGCCTTTGGGGACGGGCCGTTACATTCTACCCACCTTAGAAAAAAATTCCGTCCTCGGAATTCTAGAATAATATAACATATATATAACACAAAAAAACAAAAGATATCCAATAACAACGGGCTACAACAAGATAAGACCAGTTCAACAACCGATAAGACAAGCTAAAAGTCCGGAGCGTCCGTCTCCATTGCCTCCATGGTGAAAGTCTGGCTCTTCTGAGGTGATGGTGGCCGTCTGGAAGGGACTCCTGCTTGCTCTCGTCGCACTCGCTCCCGCTGCAAGTACTCGTACTCTCGAGCTGTGGAGAGCATCTCAGCATGCGTCGTCAACCCAAGTCCTACCAGCTTGTCGCGGATGTCGATGTCCAAACCCTGTCGAAATCTCTTGGCCTGAGCCTGAGGGGTAGACACTGCGTCCTTAGCAAACCTGAAACACCGATTGTTAGCAAACACAAACACAAAGTATGGTTAGCGATCTTGCAACAGGTTACATACCTACTGAGTTTAGAAAACTCAGCGTCGTACTCATCTACAGTCATAGAGCCATGCTCCAGGTCCATGAACCGTGCCCTCCAAATCCATCTGCGCCTCCGGTGAGAAGTACTGGCCGTTGAACTCCTCCTCGAACGTAGCCCAAGAGATTGGATGGGGTAATCGGTCCTCTGCAGCAGCCCACCAGTCTCTGGCATCACTAGTCAACTGTAGCGTCGCCATGCAAATCCACATCGCTGGAGGTACCTCTGCAGCCTTCAGCCTGACGGTGATCGAACGCATCCACCCTTCTGCATCCAAAGCATCGCCATGTCCATCGAAAATCGGCGGCCGAAGAGATCGAAACTGCTGCACTCCTCCATCCGGCCTGGACGCTTCACATATAGCCTGAATCAACTCTCGCAAGGCCTGGTCTGAAATCTGATACACCGTGTTGGGTTTGGCGCCACCGGACCCAGATCCTGATCCCGAAGCCATGAGCGCTCTCCTAGATGGTCCAAGTCTCACGTAAACACACATACATCCACAAGCAAGATTGAGTCAATCGAGCATCACACTTCCTGTCTGCTCTACACTGTTCACGAGGCGTTTGCGCGGACCTGCATGGGCCACCACTTTGTAACGCCCCGCCTCCCGGCGGGCGCCGCTACTTGTGAAACGAGAGGATGCAGGTCCCGCAGGTGCCAGTGAAGTCAATGTGGAGCAATGCAGAAAGTAAGGGGACACTCTAGACATGACCAGCTACACAGTTCTAAATGAGGAAAAGACAGTAAGATAAGTAACACAACCTGAAAAGAAAAGAGACAAGTAAAAAGCTGTACTACTGCTGAAACGTAAAGGGAACTCGTACCTCCGCTATGTCAACGCTCAAACCGTTCTGCTCTGGAAGTTCTGACTCCTCTCAAGTCCTGTACTGAAGCTCCAACTCCTCGTGCTCAGACACCTCTGGATGATCGTGTGCTTCGTACCTGGTGGGCAACAAAGGGCGCACCGCGCTCAATAGAGTAGACAATATCTAAACAAGAGACAAAGAAGGTAAGTGTGCACAAAAGGAAGCAAGACGACCACAGATATGATGGCACTACCCAAAGAAGTAACCTGACCTGGTAATCCACGAGCACGCGCCACTGAAGAGTAAGGGAGTACGAAGGACGATGTGACAGTAGCAGAAAGGGTACAGAAGAGAGACATGTCGAAAACGAGCAAAAGTACTGTAATGAGGGTACTAACTAAAGTGAACCAATTCTAAGCCGTGACTTATGAGGGGGAGTACAATAAGCATCTGAGAGCTACCTTGACCGCGAGGGTGCGACCCCGGGCAGAGTCCAAAAGTGTAAAGTACTGTACTGTAAGCTGCAAAACCTGTAAGAACTGTGGCGCTGTGGCCAGCGGTGGGGCTCCAGGACCCATCAAGATGGCCGTCCCTGTCTGCCCCCAGGACTCAGGACCCATCAGCTGATGGAGTCCCCCCCTAAACTCGGGGAAAATAACAACCAAAACGATTGGTTGCTAAAGATCAGGTCCCAGTCGCCCACGTACTCCCCAATCATAAGTTTCCCCAAACCCGGTGAGTCATGCAGAAAGTAATCATGTTATTAGTTATTAGTGTCGTGGGGTTCAATATTGATTAAACTACGTAGCCAAGGGGAATCTATTACCGTACCGGTAATAGCAACCTGTCAAGTCAAGAGCCAACCTCAGGATAGTCCACTAATCATCCAGTACCAACATAGTAACGTGCCATCACAAGAACATCCCAAGGCTACGCAATCTAATAATATTAAACTAGCAAGGTACCAATAAGCTTATGAAACAACAAGAGCAACAAACTAGCAAGTGACAGATAGCATGGATGTTCCTCATGGCAAGATATTCCAAACTGAGTAGAAAGGAAGCATCACCAACTCAAGAACAACAAGGAAACCCAAGGCAGCAATCAAGGGAAGCTATCAAACCCAACAACGAGCAAAAGGAACCACCCAACTCAATTACCAACAAGGGAAGCTTGAACCACAAGCAAGGGGATCTCAAACCCCAACACAAGCAAATGAATCTAAATTGGAGTATGGGGGATAGAGTCTACCTGAAACCGAGGCCGAAGAACCAAGATAATTAAGAACTAGAGCCCAGCATCTGCAGAAAGCCTACGTCGCAACCATCAGCAACAAGAAACCCAAAACCTGCAAGCAATAGAGAAAGGACGAAAGAAACCTGCAAGCAAGTAAGAAAGAACGTGCTGATATATAAAAGAAACAATACTAACTGAATCTTGGTAAGAACAAGTAACAAGAAAACAACACAATTGCATTACATAATGAAGGACCAAGAGACAACCCGGATGGCGCTAGAGAGTCTAGGCCAGAGGGATCAGATTGGGGGTCTTCTCATCACGCAGTGGGGGGTACCCGTGCCTACGGCAAAGTCCACGGGGTTCTTATTAAGGAACTAGGGGCTAACAACCAAAACCGTTGGGGAACGGGGCTCACAACCCAAGTAGTACCACACCGAAGCTCAAAACACAAGCAAGGGACCCAACTGAACCCAAACAGCAAGTGGAAGAACCCACCCGAGCACAAACAGCAGCCCACAAAGCCAAGTCAGCAAGCAAGGGCCAAGCCGCATCAAGGGGAAGCCCAAACAGCAAGTAGAGGAACCCCGACCAGCGAGCAAAGCGTCAACGGAAACCAAACCAGCGAGGGGGAGCCATCGAACCCCCTAAAAAGCCCCAACAGCAACCCCGGGACCCCACACAAGTAGGCGAGGGCGTCCAACCCCACGAAATAGCAATAGGGACAATGAAACCCTAATCCTACCCCCAATTCATCCTTTCCCCAAAGAAATCGAAATCAACGTAGAGGAAGGGAAATAGTCCACCTGAATCGAAGTCTAGAATCAGAAACTCAAGATCCGAAGCCCACAGCAAAAATCCAAGAAAACCGCAGCAAGGAACCAACTTCAAATCCGAGGAAATAGAAGGAAAATTGCTTCAAAAATAACGAAGAGATACTCACGGTGCTCCCAGCAAGAAGAAGGGGAGAGAAGATTAAATAGAGAGGCAAACCGCCTTAGTCGGGCTCACTGCGAAGGGACAAGGCGGAGAGATCCAATCGGGGGGCCCCACGGCGACGTGCGGGTGACATCGAAGCCCTAGGGGTTCTCTCGATGCTGATGCGAGCAAGTGGGGGAGAGAGAGAGGCGGGAGGTGCGAGCGTGCGAGAGGGAGAAGCCGAGCGGGCTTCGTCTGCTGCCGACATCGAGAGGGAGAGAAGGCGAACGGAAAAAAAATAAAGCCCTAAGGCTTCCGCTGCGGGGAAAATGAGAACGAGAGAGAGAGAGAGAGCGAGCGGGGGATAAGGGGGAGGCCCGTGTGGGCTTGGGCCTTTGGGGACGGGCCGTTACAGATAACAACTTTGAATTTAGATTTTTAAAAGAGCAGACTTAGTCTACACCCAGATAGCCAGATCTTTATATTAAGAAAGTAGCACAATAGCATAAGAACTTTATTCTGGAAATAACGCTGCAATAATCCTTCTTTGCTCTTTACATGTCAATGCCCTGAACAACAATAGCAAATCTTTCAAATCATGCTTGCAAAGATTGATTCAAGTCATACAAAGATCGCTTCAACCAACAAATTTTATCATACATTTAATGATCTACTAACCCTGATAGTTGCTTCATGACATTCTCATCAAGAATATCATTAAGAAAGGCATTCTTGTTGTTCAGTTGATGTAATGCCATTAATGGATGTCAATCAATGAGATAAGGAGGTGAAATAACCTCATTTTAGCTATTGGAGAAAAAGTATCTAAAAAATTCATATTATAGACCTGAGAAAAACCATTTGACATCCGTATAGTTTTCAACCTGACCAATGTACCGTCAGGATTATGCATCACAGTAAAGATCATTTTACATCATACCACAATCTTACCGTGAGGGGATGAACCAAATTCCAAATATCATTTTCCTTCAATGTTTTCACTTCCTCTTTCATTGTCGTTTGTCAATCTGGATGTGCAAGTGCATCTGACAAGAACTTTTGAATAAGGTGAATAGCAACAGTTGGAGAAAGATAAGCAAAAGATACAAATTTATATAATGGATGAGTAGTGCAACTACGAATATTTTTGCGAAGAGCAATATAAAGTATAAACATCAAGATCTGATTGGCCAGATGACTCGGTTATAGATGTCGATGTAGGACTATGTGATGTAGGTTACTTGACAGCAGAAGTTGGCACATGAGCAGGAGGTATACACATGTAATTGTTTTTCTTGACTTTGTTGCATATTGGTCTCCATCATATATGAAGAATTAGTTTCTACAGTTACTGTATTGCTAATATACAGTAAGAAAGTTTCATTCTTAGAAATTTAATCATTTGATTGACTGAAATCAAGAGTATGTTTGTACTGAAAGTAGGACTGAGACTTAAAGAAAATGACATCAGCAAACAATATACTATCCAATTTCAGAAGCCTTTGCATCTCTTTTGTATGCATGAAAGCCAAGGAAAATGCACTTAGGTGATTATGGATCCAATTTAGACATATTAAGTTGTAAATCATGGACAAAGCATACACATTCGAAAATACACAGAGTAAGATATAAAGTTACATTAAGAAATAACAAAGAATATAAAATCTTATTGTATCCTTTAATAAACAGAGCGGATTTTGGTAGCATAATATCTGCTTCATTAATTATCACCGCTGCTTGTATGTATATAACTAAGGAGGAATTTATATGTCATGAAGCATAATTATAAAGAGTTTGAAATATTAAGATACATGCAATATTAGTTTTTAAATTAAAACATCATTAATTATGAAGAAAGTCTTTCTTTACCTTTATTTATTTTGTTTATCAGTTTTGACTCTTCACATTCCAAAAATATACCATAAGAAGCATATTCATATAATATTCCAATCCAAATAGGGTTCATCAAATTTGGATGTGAATAACATAGACAATTTCCAATCGCATATCAGATCAGATTTGGATAGTAGATTCAAAAATCAGATACGGATTCGGATGTTACAATATTTGCTCCGTATCAGCTCTGTTCACACCCTACTAAATACATAGGAAATCAGATAAATATCGCAAGAAGCTACTCTTGATCAGAACCCTATGGTTATAGTTATGTATATGGTTATAGCTATATGGTTATAGTCAGTGATTTAAATATCGACCGATACGGTCGATATATCGGTATCGGACCCTAACCGATCTGATACCTCGAAAAATGACGAAAACCCCGATATATTGGTTTATTGGCAGATATCGACGATATATCGGGATAATATATCGGCCGAAAAGGCTGATTACTGTTTGAGGCGAGTTTCAAAATTTTTAATGGGTTTGGACTTTGGATCAATTCGATCCAAGCCCGTTAGCTTAAAACACTTATTATCGGTCGTTTTGCAGCCCTAAGACGTGATTTGGGTTCTCTCTCTTCGCTTCATGAGAATTGCCAACGATTTAATGTTTTTTGGTGGGTTTCATATTCGATCTTTCTCGTCCAGGGAAATTTTTAGATAAATCAAAAATAATTATAAGTATTCCTGCTTGTTTATACAGTTTTTATGAATTTATTTGAGGATTTTTCATTGATTTTTTTCTTTTTCAATTTTCTTCTTCGATTCTCCTCCTCTTCTTCGCTCTTCTCTTCTTCTTCTACTGCCTTCTTCCTTAACGGCTGCAGTCACCTCTTCTTCTTCTTCTTCTTCATTGTGGATGTTGTCGCTACTTTTTAAGTTCGTATAAGTCGATTTTTCCGATGTTGGATTGAGACTTGGGGCTTGCGAAATAATTTTTCAATGAAGAGCTGAGAAAAAGTTCAGTTTGAGCCTTTGAGAAATATTGTTGGGTAGGAAATTTTTATTTTGATGATATTTTTCTGATAAAAATGTGGATTGTACATAAATGATTGTAAAATTTAATTGATTCTAATTAACATTTGCAGGCAATTATTGGGCCATGCTTGACTGCTTTTTGCTTTATTATCTAATAGAGAGATATCAGTGTATCACTTGGATTGGTTAGTGGTTTGTGGCTTCATGCTGCATGCACTTGTATACTTAGATAACTTGGCTTAAATCCAATATTGGATAATGGATAATGTCCCTAACAGGCTACTAACCGGTGGCCTACCGCATAAGCCCGATTCTTGACTATATATATTGATACGATGAGATTGCTTTTGGGCTTCAAATAGAGACGTCTCAGACTCTCAAAATCCTTGAATATATGATATGTACATGTAAATCCCAATGAGTCATGCAATGTTTTAATTTTTTATGATATGTTTTAATTTTTAATTTTTTTAAGTTTTTGTATCTTAAATTTTATTGTTAAAACTTTCTAATGGTTGTCCTTATTGATAGTATATTTTGAAAATGTCTTCTTAAGCATCTAGTAAGGCGTCATCCGTCGCCGGAACAAATGTCTGTATCATGGGAAGAAGTTTGGGACCAATAAATTTAAGTGCAAGTTTAGTATTTGTGCATTACTTGTATGTTAGTGTTAGCGGTTATTTAGTGCATTTATGTAACTTTATGAGATCATATTGATGATATTTTGGTAATATGAACAATCATAGATATTTATGTTATTGTAATTATATATTTATCTTGCCCGATTTGACCAACCTGATATTTGCGCATATCCTCGATTCGATATCCGATACCGATATGGTCAGTCCGATACTTATATCTGATATTTAAAACCTTGGTTATAGTTATAATAATTGTTTTTTCTGGAATTTTAGTTTTCTCTCTTGTTGTTTAACTCAAGAGACTCATTGGAGAACCTGGTCTTGATCAGATCCCTATGTTAGACTTAATTTTGTCAACGGAGGTTTTGAATCAACATGCCATCCACCTTGTCTTACAACAGACTAACAAATAGTCATGACAATATGATAGGATTAGGGAAGGATTTGTGACAAAAGATGATATTTTCATGATAGTTGGACTCAATTCGAGAGGAGGATCGCTCTTCCAATAATCCTAGGGCTAAGCTAATTAACTATTACCAATTCTCTCAAAATATTCTTCTTGTCCTTTAATCTTTTATCCTTATTTATAATAAAATTCCACCTAATGAGTTGTCCTCCCGTAATTATCAAAACGCCCATGGCCTAAGGTTTTCAACCGCCGTCCAGAAATTACAGATTTACCACCGCGCTCAGAAATTACAGATTTGCCACTGACCTAAATTATATATGCAATCATTTCATTACACTCCTTCCAGTGAGACACCTTGTCATCATTGTGAAATCCCGAAATTTGTGGGATGCACTATTCCAAATGAGGATGCGCGTCCTCTTCCTTTCCTTCCTTCTCAGTTGATATGCCTTCGCCTACATCATCTCCGATGATCAAAAACTGTAAGGTGCGATCTCGGTAATGATGCCTCGGGCTAAACTTCTCGTCACAACGAAAGCAGATACCCTTAGCGTCACGGGTGGAGCTACATTCAGAGTAACTCATGTCATAGCAAGGTTTGCTTTTTAACTCCGCTCTTACTCTAGCCGTTGCTCTGGCTCTTTTTTTACCCATGCACTTTTCTTCCAACCTGGTTTAACCATTGTAGCTCGGATGAGTTTGGATTCTGGGCTTCGCACTTGCTTACCATGCTTGTTCTGGATCTCAGTTTTCGTAAGGCATTTGAACTTGCTGTCATGACAGAGTTTGTTGTCCTTCTCACGTGTTGTCGGAATCGTCACTGATTGAGACTTCTGTACCATCATCATGTCACTGGTGCGGAAGTGAGCCCGTTCAATGCTCCCTTAGCACCTCGTTCCACAGTATGCATGTCTTCTACCATCTGGGCCAGCTCCATTGCCTCTACTAGCCCCTGGCCTCAACAGATGTAGCTCGGCTTATTACTCGCCACGAGCCCTTTCATCAAGTTTCTTTTCAAAACCACTTCAAACATTCCTTTTATCCGGTCTGAAAGCAATTCAAACATTTCCCTATATTCTTGGATGGTTCCCTCTTGCTTGAGTATAAGGAGCTGCTCATGAATATCATCACCTTGAGTATCGCAAAAATGATCCAATATGCAATCTTTAAACTATTCCCATGAGCGCACGGTCTATCTCTGCTCCATCAACTGGAACCAAGTCAACGTCTTTCTTCTAAGCAAAGACCTCCCGCCATCAGTGTCTTCGTCTCTGTCGGATGGTTTCCAGCGAAGTAACCTCTCTACGTGGTATACTCATCTATAAGGGTCCTCTCTCTCTCTCTCAATAATCGACATTTTCAGCTTCGATTCTGTTGTCGACACAAAAAATGTTCATGTTCTACTCTTCAACTAGGCTGCCCGTAGTGGAATTGCTAATATGCATTTTGTTGTGTAGCCATGTGACCTCTAAATGCCCCCAATGGGACTCCTATAGTGTCGTCTTTCTCCCATCCGTTAAACCAATTCGGGTCTTTGTCGCCTTTATCGAAGCTCCAGAAGCCTCCGCTGCTGTAGCCGATGTCCCCAAAGAAGAGCCTGTCGCCTGTCATAGCTCGTCGACCCCTCAGGGGTCGTCGCATCACCCCAGGGGTCGCGGCCCCTCCCGTCATTATCCCATGGGCTATGTGGCTCCTAAGGCCCATGGGGATCTGTGCCGTCACCTTAGGGGGCCACATGGCCCATGTCATGCTCCCCAGGGTCCGCAAGGCCCCTGGTGAGTCTCCCGGGGGCCGCCCCAAAGGGTTGGCCAAAAGCCCCCAGCGGCCCCGTCGGCTCCGTCAATACCCCCCCTCGAAGATTTGTGGGGTATTCTTGCCCCCACATGCAAGGTTCACACGCATCATTGCTTGGTTGGATTTCCTCTTTAAATGTGATGACTTTTTCCTTGCCATTGTCCAAAGATTTCTCCTTTTGTTTCGAATCTTTGCCGTTGTATTCGTCTTTTTTCAGATGTATCTTCGTAGCCATCATCTCAGGCAGATGGAGGGTAGTCATCGTCAAAAGTTGTTTCATTACGGAGTCCATCGTTGTTTTCATCAAGGATTCCATTGACCTAAATCTTTCCTCCATCGATTTCTTCTAGCCATCCATTTTGCTTTCAAGTTTCTCCTTCAAAGCTTCCATTTTTCTTTTCGTCATCAAGATCAATCGCTCTGATACCACTTTGATATGATGAGAAAAGGATTTTGGACAAAAAATGATATTTTTATTGATTTGCAATGGAAATACAAGATAATTGGCCTTGTTTTGGGAGGACCGCTCTCTCAATAATCCTAAGGCTAATCTAATCTAATTAACTACTGCCAATTCTCTCAACACTATTACCATGCTCTTCCTCTAATCTCTCTTATTTATAAAAATTGTCCCCAAAACATCTCTGTCCTAGGGTTTTCATCTGCATCCCAGAAATTACAGATGTGTCATTGTGCCCAGAAATTACAAATTTAACACTATACTCAGAAATTACAGTTTTACCATTGACCTAAATTATGGAATTGGTATATACGATCATATCACAATATTATCTAATTATGTGACACATGTCCAAGTGTCCGACATAATAAATGTTTGAAAAAAAATCATGCCCCCTCTATTTGTATGCATGTGTGTGTTTTGTTTGTTGTGTGGGGGAACTTGCACACACACACATCCCCCCCAACCACCTACACACATCCCCCCTCATCCCCCCCCCCCCCCCCCCCCCCCCGAAAAAAAAAACCACCTACACACGCATGTGTATGTATGATTATGTAGAATCCTACGGTAGCTTTATTTATTCACCACTTGCTGAAGATGTTCTAGGTAGCAAGGGCTGATGAGTTGAGTGCTGAATAGCATTTTATTAATTGAGTACAAGAATATTCTCATCACCGTTACATTGAAGTGGTGTGTAGTTGTTTTGACTAATAGTGCATTAAAATATTCATTGGATACCTACCATATGAAGTTTTGGTGCAGTGGCATGGACATCGGGATAGTATCAGAGCTACACAGTTAAATTCCAAATCAAGCATTTTAAGAAGATTAGTTTATTTTAACGAGAGAACTGCTGGGGAAAGTCCTACCCACAAAAAGGACCTCTCACCTCTGAGAAGCGTACATGATAAATCTGTTTCCCTCACAACTCACCTTGGAGTTAATGGCAGAGACTTAAGTAGACCTTGAAGTCTTACCTGATAGAGGAATATACATAAAATCAGATGTATAGGAGCAAGCTTTTAAAGTTTCGAAATTATTTCTGTTAGAAAAAAACATCTCTTATTGTTGAATCCAATTAACAATATATGATGCAATAAGCATAGATAATGAAAATACCCCAATTTTCTTTTGACTAACACCTAAATATGCTAAATACACTTCCCGAAGAGTAGAACCTGATTTGTTTTTAATTTTTTGTTATTTTTGTTATTTTTATTATTACATCTGTTTATTTATTTATTTATCCATGATTTTTTAAGTTGGGGGTGGGTTTCAATGTTGCCAAACCCGAAACCTGAAATCAAGGTTCAATGTTTTCATCTCTTCATGCCATCATGTGATTTGGACGCTGCCGTTCCTAACTGGAGTCCTTAGCATCCATTCCATATTTTTGTGATGAAGTATGTGAATGAATAATGACCTCTAATGATTCTTCTATTTCTTAGGGTTTTTGAATTGCGTTATATCCTGGTAATGGAAGATGATTTCAACAACCAGTGAGGACCGGCTCACAGGTTAAAGGGGTGGATTGGAAATTGGGAGATCCAAGGTTCAAGACTTAGATACAACCTTGTATTAATATACAAAGGGATGATTAAATAGTACATCAGTTAGAGTCTCTTCTTTGTGAACTGTAATAATATTGCGTCTTTGTTACAAGCAAGGCTAAAATCTTAACAAAAAGAAATCACATAATATTAGAATAGGATGAAATCTAGGTTAAATTTCACAATAAACTGTAAAAATCTACCTTTTGAGTTTGAAACCAAAACAAGAAGATGAAAACAAAGAAGAAGAAGGGAAGAGGAGACATGTATAACTAACCTGATTCTTGATTCTCTCCATGTTTCAGATCTTGATTCTCTCCATGTTTCAGATCCAACATCGAGCCTACCTGAAATTTTGGAAAAAAATGTCAAAAATAAAAAGAACCCAAAAAAGCTCCAAATCAAAATTTCCGAAACATTAGAAAATGGAAAAGGAAGAACAAGAGAGAGAACTAATATTTCGTCAACATCGCTTATCATTGGAGGAGATTGTGCGGTCATCATAGGTCGTCACCAACTTTTTTTGGTGAAGCATTAGCACTATGCCATTTTCATTTTTGATCGGGAGAGGGGAATATGATATGGCTTGGGTTGGTTTTATAAAGGACAGTGATGGTGATCCAATTTGGATTCAAATTAGTATTGGAGTCTTTTTTGACTTTATTATGCAAGTTTAATTGAGTTTTTATTTTGTCATTTACGTCTTTAGTTTATGCGTTTGAGCCTTCTTTTATCCAAGTCGTTTTTCTTATTTTAATTACTTTTTAGTCCCATATCGGTTATGGTTGTATGTTGTTTAAGTTGTAATCATATATAAGGTTTAAGTTGTAATCATATATTTAGTCTTATTTTATTTTTAATTATAGATTGAATGTAAAGTTTTTTTGTAAACTCTATTTGCTGAATTAAATATTTTGCGTTGGAGTCAAGAGTAGGCTTGGTTTTCTGGATGTGAGGACTGAAAATCTCTGCATGCGAGTTGTGTGAGTCAGTAATCAGCAGATCTTTGGAGTGCAAGGCTCGAAACTTTATCGACTCTTTAAATTTTGTTTCCCCCCAAATTGTCCACTATAATTCCCCTCTTTAGTCATGTGTTAGGTGGGTTTGGGTTTAAATGAAGTATGTGTATTATAAAGGATGGGTTTGGGTTTAAATGAAGTTTTGGTTTTATAAAGGATGGGTTTGTGTTTCAACTGTTATAAATTCATATTCAA
The DNA here is from genome assembly GCA_030789695.1 of Scilla litardierei. Classification (NCBI taxonomy): domain Eukaryota; kingdom Viridiplantae; phylum Streptophyta; class Magnoliopsida; order Asparagales; family Asparagaceae; genus Scilla; species Scilla litardierei. Next base: position 5,864,991 of record CM061137.1, on the reverse strand, counting down.
TTGTTATAAATTCATATTCAGAAAAATTTATGCATAATATTAATAAATCTGAAACCGAAACATAAAACGAAACCAACAAAACTTACGAAACCCGTCGAAATCAAAAAATTTCGAAGGGACCGAAATTGAAACCGAGTTCTCAAACCTTGGTTATAAGAACTGCGTGACACACAAATTTATTCTGTTGTTTTGTGTTAGTTGATTGTTTTATTATGTAGATTTCTCATTAATTCATACTCATTTGCGAAGATCATTTTTAACTATTTTTAACTCCTATTTCTGCACGATTTTCCAGTTTCTAACTCGCAATGGAATGGAGTGCTGTGATCTTGAAACAATATGCATCCAGGAACAGGGACTTACAAATGAAAGTGAGCAAACTCTTGGTTTATTTTTCTTCATGATTGGTTATGCTCATGTTGATCATTGTCAATTACTATTATATATACAGGTGTGGATAAGATAGTTGGGTTTGCTCTTAGTCATCACCTTCAGCACAATAAAATTGAATCATGTACGAAAGATACTAAGATTGTTCTTTCTAGTGACAGGTAGAATGACTGTTTATGTTTCTTTTCTTATTTTCCCTACCTGAGAAGTTCTATTTCTTCTTGTGGCAAGTTCATAATTTTGTTAATTTCTACAGCATTAGGCATGGAATCAGCATGCTACAAAGCATCCAAAATGATACAAAGTGTTCAAAGAAATCACTCAAGGTAATACTTGGATGTGTACTTCCTCTTTAAACTTTACCTGCCATGTTGAGTTGTTAGTATCTTTTTAGCCCTGAGGATCCTATACAGGTGAGACACTGGCTTTTTTCAGGATGTTGTTACTGATAATGAATTTGAGAAGAGGCTTCTCGCTGATGTTATTCCTCCTAATGACATTGGTGTTACTTTTGACGACATTGGAGCCTTAGAGAATGTAAAAGACACATTGAAGGAGCTGGTAATGCTACCACTGCAAAGGCCAGAATTGTTCTGCAAGGGACAGCTGACAAAGGTAATGGGGTTTTCCACCTTGGTAGATTCTAGACGTAGTGTCACGTCCCGTTTTTCAAAAACATGACAGTTTTACATGCATTGCAGGTTCTATTGTTTACCAGTAAAATCAATATAGGTTACCAAATATTCAAATCGAAATAGCTCCTCCAACAAGAGGAGTACAAAGTCTAATACTGGGAAATGAAATACAATCTCTCAAGTGTGCAAAAAACAAATAAGAAAAAGATACATAAGTCACTCTTCACACAACCTGCTACTCAAAATTCAGTGTAGTGTCCTGAACTGTGAACTCCGATTCATCGTACACCGGATTCTTTTCGTAATCCTAATTGGCACATAATAGTGCAACAAAACAAAATAAAGAACCGCTATAGAGTAAAATTACGATAATTCTAGAATTCAGAATTTAAAACACTGTATATGAAGTGACAATATAATAAAACTAAAGACAAGAATGTAAATCATATTTTAGTTTGAGTCTATGATATCAATGTTCTAGTCTAAGTGAATGTAATAATTTTACCAATCTTAAGTCGTGATTCATGTTCAAGTGTACGATATGTAACTCAGATAGAAAACGTATCGGGTCATGGTGTCAGTGTGAATAGCGAAAAATGATCTCAGTAATATAAGCCATCAATCCATAAAAGGAAGAAGAAAAATGAAAACATGTAGCATACCACTCTCCCGCGAAGGGAAGTAGAAAAATAAATATAGTAGAATAACATTCATTCCATAAAAGGAAGAGGAAAAATGAATACATGTATTCTACCACACTTTCGTATGTAACGGTATGTTCACTCATGGTAAATTGGATTCTTCGTAATGTAAATAGTTACCTAATTATCACATTATGATCTCATAAGAGTAGATAAAAACCTAGGTTTAATCGGTATTTACTGAATCTATACCAACTCTCAAGTAGTATTCATTATAACATCCTACTCAGATTCTACACTCGATCAAAAGAACCACATGCTGCTTCTTAACCTTTCATGTCATAAAATTGCCTTCCACAAACACAATATCTTGTTGTGCATATAACGATCAAATGGCATCCTATCCAATCAGAATCTGAGAATCCAATAGAACAATATAGTTTGAGTAAAGCGTACATTTAAATGGAGTTCGAGGATGTCACGTCACGCTCTCCGAGGCATGCTTGTTTTTCACATGTGATGCGGTTTCTGCTAGTTATCAGTGAAAATACTATAGGATATGAGCAGAGATATACCAATATACTCTTTATGAAATATCTCATTAAATTATATGGGGAACTATAAATACTTACAACTTTAAGGTCATGATTCTGTGACTGCTATGGAGAAAATCTGTGTCCTCAGATGCAGGGATCTCCTCTGAATTTCTGTGTCCCCTTCAAAAGAAATGCGGGCAGGGTAGAGCTCGGCAGAGGGTTCGAGAATAGGGTAGGGTCCTGTCCTAAAGATGAAGATCAAAAAAGGGGCGGGTCCCTTTATGCATGCATCTCTGTACATGCCAGAAAGATCAAACCAATTCGCTCACATCACATTAGTCGTAGTTGCGTAAAGGCCGTCAGTCGGGGGGCGACCATAACATAAGGCAATGACTTTCACAGATCTCTCTCTAGATATTTATAGATAGAGAGAGATCTGCTAACACCTAGTGGTGCAACAAAACAAAGACCCACCAGGTAAATCACAGAATTATAGAATTTTTGAATTTAAACTTGCGAGCATGAGTAAACACTAACTTTAAAGCAAAAATTGGGAACAGTTTATAGGTTAATCAACACTTTTAATAGGTATGCACCGGAATTTAAGACAAACATGCAACTCAGTTGATAAATTAAAGCAATACTAACATGGTCCTATCAATTTATGTCAAACCTAGGTTGTGAATCATATTGGAGAGTACAGTAAGCAACCAGGAGTCTACCTCAGTCCACGTGGCACTCACCCATGCTAGGCGCGAAGTAGAAACATGATGGGCCATGATTCCAAAAGGATAACATGGTGGAACTCAACAATTAAGTTCGGCGATACCAGTAAGGGTCCATTGGATTCATGATGGGACCCGGCCAGAACACCTAATGCGGTCAATTTTTAGGAGCATGGCTACAGTCACTCACGTACTCTCACTAATATGATTTACCCTAAATACAGTGAGTCTGAAGTGCAAAGTGTATGTTAGTATACAACTCTGTGTATCAGTGATACAGTATACATATAATTCTAAATTGATAATATTTACTTATTCGAAGCATGTTTTAAGAAATAAAGCTTTGGGTTAAGTTTAAGCCACATTGAAACTAAATTATATGATGGTGTACTATGTCTTCTCAAATCCAATCATGTTTCAATATTCATTCACATCAAACTTTAACAATGCGATTCGATAGAACATTAACAGTATATTCCAATGGTATTTCAATTCTATTTGTTTCTCATAGCACATCCAATCATATCAATTATTTTCAATGCCATAGGCAATTGTGCAAGATTATACTATTTTTATTAACATCGGGAAACATGGAGCATATAGTGAAGGAAATAGTGAAACATTTAACATGCTACAAACGATACATTAATTTAAACATATGATATCATGGCGCATATGCATGGCAGGTAACAATTTAAAATATTTTAAGCATGCTATAAAGTCTAAATCTGGGACATATGGCTAACTTGTAAGTCAAGTAGCGAATGGTGTTGTACTTAAAGATATGGGAGGATGGACAATGAAGGGATGTGCAATTGTAGTGATCTCAGATAGTTTTCATCACCGGTCGTTTTTCGGGACTTAATCATGGGTTTATGGTTTTGTATGATCCTTCAGACAGTTGCCTAAGATCCAATAGGTGGTAAACCATGATCCTTCAGGCTACTGCCTGGTGTATGATCCAACGTGCAATAATTTCCATAATTTTCCAACGGTATTTAGAGGCCAAACCATCATATTCAATAATCAGGTAATTCTAAACCAACTCCGACATGTAGGGCAAAGCCCCGTGGTTCCCATATCATCCCATGGCCTCTACCAAGCTTCAAGTCCAGTCAAAACATCATCTACAACTATTATCCAAAAGTGGACATCGTTGAAAAATCCCAAACAGTCAGTCACAAATTAGAGCATGGTGCCCAGTTTCAATCATGGTCAGGTCAATGGAAGGCATTACGAATGCTCAGATTGTCCACATGAAATTTTAGAGCCTAGGATAGTCGCAGCAGGGCAAGGAAGGCCAGCCGAAGGCTAAGACAGCCACGTCAATGACAGAAAACTACGGAACAGCCACAACAATGGCATGGGACGGCAGCGGGGGTCGTCGCCAAATCCTAGGAAAACCCAAGTCTTGTTCAGATCATCATCGCAAGCATTTACAACAAAATCACAAAATTTAAAACCAAAATTTAAGAATTAAAATGATTTTACCGAAATCGGATTCCGACGGGAAGATCCGAGCCTCGACGTGAGGGGCTACGGCTACTAGGGCAAAGTAAAACCCAAAACCGAACACCAACAGGAAGAAAACCCCAATTTTCTTTTGAAAAATAATTTTTTTCGCACAAAACCGAAAACCTAAAGCTTAACGGAGCTTAAATAGAGGAAAGATGAGACCTGTTCGGCTCAAGGGAAGTCGTGGCTTCGCCACGAATGTGATCGGCCTCGAATCGAGGTGGTTTTATGTCGAAACCTTAGGATTTAGGGCGTGGGAGGGGAAATGAGGTTATGACGCGTGCTCTGTGACGTGGAGCAAGGAGATGGGGGGCCTCGGGACTTTCTTCTTGCCGAAGGAACGGAGTAGAGAGCGAGAGGTGACGAAGCCTCATCGATTCACCGTGTGTGGGAGAGAAATGGGGCGGTCAAAAGGGAAGGGAATGAGTGCCACGTGCGATGCACGTGGCTTTTCGGGGGTGATTGGGTTTTAAGTGGAGCGGGTTTGGGCCTAGGCTGAGTTGGGCCGGGAAAATGAAAAGAAAAAGAAAAAAGAGAGAAGAAGAGAGGAAACTGGGCTTTAACAAAAGACTCTTAAGATATCATATCTTTTAATGAAATCCCAATATTCATAGGATCAGAAATAAGCTGACCTATCCCACTTACCAGATATGCAAAGTCTGGATGAGTCATAGTACAATTCTGCTTTCCAATACTTATGTGCCTCCTGATATCATCAGATCACGCAATTGCAATCTGTGCAACAATTGGTTTGTATTTTGATCTCTAAGAGCACCTCAGGTACCTACTTTCTCTAAGATAAGTTGATACCATTTAAAAAAGGCTTTCTAAGGAGATTGCTTCATCCCATACGTTACCTTTTGAAATCAGCAAACCTTCCCTGAGCAATAAGTTAGGTGGTTTTTGCATATGCATCGCCTCATTAATAATACCATTGAGGTCAGAATGCACATGATGTTATCTTAGCCAATGGGAATACTATCTTCTAATAATCAACTCAATATGGTTATGCATACCCCTTGATAAAAAGATAAACCTTCAAGTGGGCTAATGCGCTACCGGTTTTCAACTTCACAGTATAAACCCACTATTAACTAGCTATATTCTTAGCTGCTAGAGCATATAGCCGGTCTTCTTTGATATTGTATTCTAACACTGCCTTCTCTTCTAAAATAACACTTCGCTGACATGGATAAGACAAAGGTGATGTGCAATAGCAAAGGAGATGAAGCTTTCTGTTGGAATTGAAGTTCAAGCAAATTAATGTTGAGGTTGTATCATGCTGTTTATGCGAGAAAGAAAAAAAGAGAATTAGAGTAAATGAGAATTCGGGTTAATTGATGATGATGATGAAAACAATTAAGAGTGTGATTAGTGTTTTGGTAGTCCTTGCTTTGATACGATGGTAAAAACCAAAGAAGGATCTAGGAGTAGGCTAGAAGAAGGTAGATCGCCTCCATCTTGTATGAATCTTTAAGTATATGGTGGGGTTCCTTAGTAATACCAGGTGAAAAGAATTTTTTGAATTTTTTTTAAAAATTCCATTGTTTAAACTATACATATATACTCCAATAAAAAATAGGTAAAACTTGAAGAGATTTGACCATCAATTGAGCCATTGTAAATTCAATGGTTTCAAAACAATAAAACATCATGTACCCATCCATCCAAGTGTTAAATAGAAGGAATTTTTTGGTTTAGTTTTGAAGAGTATTAGTATGTGCAGATAACATCCAACTGTTTAGATCTAAAAAACATCACAAAAATACCTTTCTCACGGTGTTTGAATGGGGGAGTTTTTGCATATGATCATATGAATATATATAGACAATTTCTATTAGGGACGACCGCACCAAAGGCAAAATTTCCATTGAGGCCGACCACACTAAGTGCGTTGGTGCGGCCGACCTCAACAATGTTTTTTAAAAAAAAATTATATTTTTTCATAGATATAAAGAGATTTTTTTATTTTTTTTATTTTTTTCATATATATGAGTAATATGTATATGTAATGTCAGCACACGAAAATTTCCTATGATGAGTTGCGGTTTTTATAAAAAATTCAAATTTTTTCTAGGGTTGTGTACATTCTAAAAACCCAAATATGGGTGAATCCTAGGGTCATTTAAGCATCAATCCACTCATTGTAAAAAGGTTTATTCTTTCGAAACTGTTGAATTTGTAACGGATAAATTGAGTGTCAAATAACATTGGATTCACTTGTATGTTGGTGTGGTGATCATCCATGATGAACAAAACATACTCGAAAAATTTCTAATTTTTTATTAAACTGTGGCTGTCAGTGTAAAAATATTCTTGCGCTGACAACAAATACACACACACATATAACTGTTTTAGATCACCATTGATTTTGCAAGTCCTTGATCAATGCTTAAAATACATAGTGTTCATCTTAAATTTTGTATTTCAGGGTTTTAGAATGTGTATAACACATCCATAAAAATTTTAAAAAATTTAAAAAATATGTATTTTGTGTCTGGTTGCACCAAACCCTAGGTGCGACCAACCCTAATAAAAATGCATCTATATATAAAATAAATTATGAGCAGCCGGTATAGGAAATTTCCTACACCTACCCTTTAAATTTTCACTTTTCACTTTTTCCTATGATGAACACCGTTGATCTTGATATACACATCATAGAAGATCAACATGCCAAAAATTAATTGAATCCAATGTTTTTTGAATTTTGATCTGATTATACAAATTTAACATTTTTAAAACAATAGAATTTTTTGTAACGAGCCGATTAAGGGTCAAATCCTGTTAAAGTTTGCACATATATTGAAGTATGGGGTTTTCGAATGTGTACAATCCAAGGCAAAAAATTTGAAAAAAATAAAATGGAAAGTTAAGTTTTTGAGGGTATGTGTAAGAAATTTCCTACACGGCTGCTCAACTACCTTAATCTCATATATATATATACACACACAAAATAATGTATATATACCAACGCAATAAATTTTTCGGTGTTGATGTACATATACATTACTTGTATTTATTTTAGATTAATTTTCTACATGTGTTTTACACATCATGGATGATCAAGATACCAATAATTAAGTGAATCAAACGTTATATGACCTTCGATCTAGATTTTGCAAAGTCAACAGATCTTGAACAATAGAATTTTTTGCAACGAATGAATTGAGTGTCAAATCCTCTTAGGGTTCATCCATATTTAGGTTTTTGGAATTTTAGAATGTGTTGAACAATCTCAAAAAATTAAAACCCCCTATAGGGAATAGGTTTTTTGTGCTGTCAATATAGAAAATTTTCGACGCTGACAGTACTTGTCCAATAAGCTTATATATATAAGAAAAATGAGTATCAGCTTGCCAGAGAAAATCCTTCCTTTGTTAGCATAAAAACACCGCTCTTTTTATTTTTTAGATTGAATTTATTCGTTTGATCTTCATGTTCTAAAACTTCAAACTATCAATTTTCGAGTGAATCTAAAGAGTTTTATTTTTTCATGAACTCGTCATAAGTAACAGAATTTTTTGCAAGCTAGATGAATGAGCAAAATCCCTTAGGTTTACTTGAAAATTGATGTTTTGGTGTTTTAGAATAAGGAGGTCAAAATGAATGGATTCGACAATCAGAAAACATGTGAACCTGGAAAAAATATCAGATGCACTGATGTAGCGTCTTTCCATTATCGAGAAAAAAAGCAAGCACATGTGTTGTACTTGCTTTTTGTTTTTTATTGATCAATAGAAACGTGTCACGTCAGCGTAGCTGATCGTTTTTATCTGGTGACATCGGTTTTTCTTTAATCACACACACAAAGTAATATGGTCGTCAGCTAGCCAAGGAGAACTTCCTCCTTGGTTAGCTTACGCAACCCCCTTCCTCCAAAATCCTCTTTGGCTTGCTCACGCAATCCCTTTTCCTATGTTTTCGACGATCGGATCCATTTAGTTTGTTGTTCATGTTCTTAAACTCCAAACTATCAATTTTGAGGTGAACCCTGGGGGTTTTGATCATTTATCTCACCAGTACAAAAAGTTCGATTACGGTGATGCGACACAGTTAAACTTGCGACGGGTGGATCAATGAGTAAACCTCTTTGAAATTATTTGGAAATGGGTGACTTCGGGTTCTAGAACATGAATATCAAAATGAATGGTTCGGATTGAAGAGGAAACTGGGAGAGTTAGGGTTTGACACCACCTAAGGAGGAAATTTCCTTCTTATGTAGTTGATACCCATTACACACTCACACATTGGGAGTGTGTGTGTTAAAAAAACCAAATGGGTATGTGTTTATAACTAATATGCCCAAATACCCAATAACGAATACGGGTAGGATATATGTAGTCCAACAGGTAGGATTTGTACTTACAAAGAAAAATTTACCATGTTGCATCTATCTCAATAACCTAAGTACTTTATACGTCATCAGTCAGACCGTTTGAAGGGACCACTGATGGTAACAGTTTAGCATGAAAACATAATTTGAATTGTTGTAGTTCGTTCTTCTGACCATTCACCTTACCTGTTATTTTGAACAAAAAATATCACAAAAATACTGAGTTGTATATTTGTATTTCTTTGCTCTATAAAACCAGTTTAATGTGAAAACTATTTTGAATTCAGTGTTTACCTTTTCTCGGGATAGGTCATATTTCTATGGAATGACTGTTGCAAAAAAGAAAGCATTATATTTCCAATTTAGATATTGTATGTCTTTCTGTCTCCAGCCTTGCAAAGGGATACTGCTCTTTGGTCCTCCGGGCACAGGGAAAACAATGCTTGCTAAAGCTGTTGCAACAGAGGCAGGTGCAAACTTTATCAATATATCCATGTCAAGCATCACCTCTAAGGTATTATGTACAATATCATTATTAGAATCTTGGAAATTACTCATTGTTTCAACTTTCTTGCCAATCTAATACTTATCTACCATTTTGGCAGTGGTTTGGAGAAGGAGAAAAGTATGTCAAAGCAGTTTTCTCGTTAGCAAGCAAAATTACTCCTTGTGTTGTTTTTGTTGATGAGGTTGGTTATTTCCGTTCCTTCCATCTTGTTCATTACTCAAAAAAAAATTAGGGGTATGACGAGTGATATACAATGACATGGACATGGGAATTCTCCAAAGCTCGACATGTGGAGATGGATGTCTGGATTTTGGTGCGTATACATAACACAATTCGTAAATGATCCAAGTTTGGTGATGTGCTAGGGAAAGCTCTCCTAGCTGAAACAAACAAACATGATAATCTTTTTTATAACTTTTGCTAATTGATATGATTATCATTTACTTAATGCATATCGCTGAAGCAATGGTGGGTGATATGGGTAATTGTTTACACATTATATCTACATTGATGACTGTAATGAAGCTTGCAGTTAATTGTTTTACGATACTAAATCTCTTGTGTAGCATGTGTTGGTTGACACATGTTGATTAAACGTCTTTATGTCTCGTGCATTTCTGGTTATAGGTTGACAGTATGTTGGGAAGACGTGAAACCCCAGGAGAACATGAAGCTATGCGCAAGATGAAAAATGAGTTTATGGTAAATTGGGATGGTTTGCGAACGAAGGATAAAGAACGTGTGTTAGTGCTTGCTGCTACCAATAGGCCTTTTGACCTTGACGAGGCAGTCATAAGGAGGCTTCCGCGAAGGTACCATAGATATTTTGAATGATGAACAAGAGGCGGCTTGCTATTGGATTGGTGTATGGTTACAGAATTTTAATGCAAAAGCGTTTTTGTAGATTAATGGTGAATTTGCCCGATGCATCAAATAGAGAAAAGATTCTCAGAGTAATATTGGGCAAAGAAGAGTTGTCACCGGATGTTGATTTAGACTCGGTAGCTAATATGACTGATGGATATTCAGGAAGTGATCTTAAGGTATGTTTAGCTTTAATGTTCTTCTTTTAAAAAATAATGATACTAACTTTAAGTATTCAGAATATTTTTTGTTGACACTTAATTTCTATTTCAGAATCTTTGTGTTGCTGCTGCACATTGTCCAATTAGAGAAATTCTGGAGAAGGAAAAGAAGGTTTGAATCTAATGCCTCAAATCCTTTACGAAAGCTTTAATCCATTTTTTTCATTTTAATTGGTGCATGTTGGTTGCTAGTATTTTAAACATTTTCAAGTACAATAGTTTTCACAAAAATGTATCCACAGTTAAGGGACATGTTCTGATCATGGATCATGCGATCTGCTTGTATTTTGGAAATTTAGTTGAAATATTTTGGAAATTTAGTTGAAATATAGAAGCATTTCACTACTTTTCGTGCCTTGTAGATAAAAAAAACTTCACTGAAAGCTCCCAATCTTCACACAAGGCGCGCCTGGATAGCACATTGCCTTTGGGCGAGAAACACATCAGAATTCTTTTCCTGATAGTATACCCCTTCTTTATCGTTTTAGGATGATTACATGATATCTTATGGTCAGTGCAAAATTAGTTTGTTTCTAGAAATATTAGTTTGTTTGATGGCTTTTACTATTTTTTCCGTCCAAAGATAATGAGTGCAGCTCTTTGTGTGTGGCACTCTGGTCGGAAAACTGTTGAGCTTGCACTATATGCATTCTAGTTTTTATTTGCATGTGCTTGTGCTCGTTAATATAATAAACTGCAGCCATGGAAGCCTGACTCAGCGGTAAAGATTGGAGTGGTTCATGTGACATCCCAGGTTCAAGACCAGGCAACGGCATGTTCAAATAATTATAAACTTGAAATGAATTTTGCAATCTGATGATGATGATGATGATGACGGTGATGATGGCGATGATGGTGACAGTGACGGTGACAGTGACAACGATGATAATATTGAAGTTAAATGCATTGAATTTTAGGAACTAAGACATTTTAAGGTTCATCACATTCCAAATTTTTCCAATCGTGTAGATGATCTCCCTACAGCGTTTCTAATGACCTGATTTTAATATTTCATTTTCTCGAAGCCTGTTGTTTGGGATTTTGATAAGGACATGTGTTGTAGTATGATCGTATCTCAATGGAAGTTGCTCGCAGTTTTTCACTATGCCCTGCTTGGGTTGATGGAAACTATTTCAATTGATTCATATTTTCCATGGAAAATCTCTTGGATCCCACCAGTTTTACCAAACGTCGACGTGATTACAATGTATTATGGTTGTTTGGAATCTTTAGATAGCTATGTTAGGTGTCGTATAAGTTGATTGACTTTGACTGCAATCTTTTAATTATAACTTGTACAGAGACTAATTTGGGAGAGAGAGAAGACTCTTTTTTATTCTTGCAGATCCTAAGGGGAAAAAGGGATCAGACTCCAATTTTTTTTATTTTGCAAATCTATTTTCTATCTATTTACTTGGAACTTTGTAGAAAAACTCATCTGAATGATTCATCTGAATGATCATGGCATGTGGATCCATTCGTTTCTAATGTTGAAGTTATTTATTCAACCCTCATTATAACCTTAGAATGTTGATGGAAGGGGTTGGGTCATTAATATAGCATCAAAGCCACATGCATGCAAATAGGTGTATTTTAAGTGGATACGAGAGAACCACTGTGCACACCCTAGGTTTTAGCCCTAAAATGGTAAGAGTGGCATATAACAGTATTTTCCTCTGCCTTTACCACAACTTTGAAATTTGACTTAGTGTCAGGAGCATTTATGATTTAAAAAGAAAAAACTCAAAATCAAAATCCCCATGACTTGGCCATATCAGAACAAGCCATTAGTTGTTATCAAAGTTTGTTGAAGTTGTATTTTGTTGGAATTCTAGTGGTTAGTAAAAGAAACGACATTAGGTTAGCAATCTTACCGGACATCTCAACTTACTCTTCGTTTTTTTTTTCCTTTCTACACACCCCCACCCCAAAAAAAAATTGTTGCTAAGCCTCTGCATTGCTGATTGATGAATTGAAGGAATCATTTTTAGGCATTGCATCTTTCTATATGATAGCAGTAAGTAATCTCTGCTACTGTTGGGTTTTCAAGAATTGTATACTATATTGTGATTTTAGGGAGGATCCAAACATTATCTGAGTGGTGATTGGAAAGTGGATCTCTCTTTTAGTCTCCCACATCTTCATGGTCAGACCAAAAACTGGCTATTGGTTCTTGGTGATCATGTCATTCTGTTTTTTCAGTCCTCCATGTCATCTGATGTGAAGTAACCTGATGCATGAACTGCATCATTGTTGGGCATACGGTTAGATCACCCTTCTTTTGACAATGAAGTGTGAATAGTGTTGGGGCATGAAACTGATGTGCTTGTCACTTCACACGCATAATCATCATAATTTTTCACTGATGATCATCTAGTGCTCTATTTGTTTCGAAAATTACATATCTCCCTAATTTTGGTGATGACCTTCCTACTTTTGGGTGTTTTTTCTTTCTTCTTTCTCCTTATGATTGTAACTTATGGCTTCTTCATTCGTGGGTTGATAGGTTATGCATCTCAAGTCTCAACTCATCTTGTTTTAAGAGGTTGAGGAGATGGGTGCAGGCTTTCGAAGAGGTGGTTCTGGATTAAGTCATGTATATAAGAAATGAAGTTTTAGAGGCAGCATGAAATCACTATGAACCTATCTCATGGCTAATAAATTCTGAATAAGCTTTGGTTTCAAAGCACTTTATGAAGTTTGCTTATTTAGCAGATTTAATAGCACACGACTAGCTGAGCAAGCTGCTACAAGTAATTATTGCTTCCTGATTTTCCGTTTCAGCCATCTATTTAGGTCATACATAGGTTTTGTAAGTCGAACAGGAAAGTACTTCCACAAACCTCAAAAGTGAACTTCTACAAACCTGTTTGTGTAAGAATATGCCTGCTTAAGTGGAAGTAGGAAAAGGACCTATATGGGATGCTATTTCTTTAATAACTTCACCAATCATTCTCAGAATGGATCACCTTTTGAATGAATTTTGCCATTCAGTTCATGAGTGGTCCTGATGTTTCTTATTATCATCAAGATTAGATTTCTTGCAGGAAAACCTGTGCCACAAAAGCATAATATGATAATAACCTCTGAATTGCTGACCTACCGTTACAAGCTTTGGACAACATAACATCTAGCAATACCACACTTTTCAATTTGTAGGAAGAACTAAATGTTGAATTTTAAATCAATTGGTTATCTATCCAATTTTCTCATTGTTTATGGAGAAACTTGCATAACTTACTCCTTAAAGTTGACCAACTGATGTCTTCATAGTATGGGACTATCTGTTTTAAAGCTGTGCGGTTGTCTTTGCTTGAAAATTCACTAAGTGTCTTTTAACTGGAATGTGGGGATCAGCTGATTCCCTGCTAATGCATTGTTGACATGTTTCTTTGCTGACATTTGACCCATGTTGGAAGCGACCAACTGATTGTATGGAAACAGAGCCTTGTTCGATTCATTTTATGGTCTTGAAGATTGGATATTTCTAATGAAGTTGCACTGATGCCTTGTGTGTTGCTTAGTTTTGTTGAACATTTGGTTATACTGGTTAATACTTTTCCTGCAAGCATTGTTGTATGCTAACATGATTGATTTTTAATTTTTTATTTTATTTTTTTATTTTATTTTTTTTGGGGGGGGGGGGCAATTTGGATTCGAGATTGAGTCTTTTTTAGATTTTATTTGAGATATTTTTAGTCTTTTTTATTTTGGTATTTTACGAGAGTTCGAGTTCTTTTGAGTCTTTTAGTTATTTTAGTCTCTTAGTTATTTTGATATTTTAGTCCTACATCAAATTTAATTTTTGAATAGTCAACTTGTGAGCCTATATAAAGGCCCAAACTTATTTTATTTTTCATAGTGAATAGAGTTTGAGAAATTTGGTGAAAACTGTGTTTCCCAAAAATTAAATCTTTTGTATTAGAGTGTGTTTGATTGTGAGGTTCAAAAAATCTCCACATCGGAGCATGTGAGTTGGTGATGTCAGATCTTCGGAATACGAGGCCCGATATTTTATCAAATCCCAAAAACTTCCCCCCAAATTCCCCACCACAGCCGTTGCTCTCTTCTGTCATACTTCAATGATACAATGAATTACGGAGACCGTTGCATTGTTTTAGTGTTACCGTCATGCAATGAGTTACGGAAATAATGCTCTTGCACACTAGGGAGGGACTAATTCATTGCTGTAAGAGGCACACATACAAATACTTATAGATATCATGAGGTTCCAGATTTTATTTATATGGTCATATCAAATGGATTCACGATTGATACTTTTCTTGTATTTAAATTGCTAGTTTTAGCTGTCTTGTTGTTAGCCTGCCTTAATAAAAATTTTTATCTGCAGGAGAGGAGTATTGCATTAGCAGAAAGTAAACCTTTACCTCCACTACATTGTGGCGAGGATGTCCGTCCCCTAAACATGAAAGACTTCAAATGTGCACATGATCAGGTAAATTAGTTAATTTCTCACGTAATTTTTAGACATGATATCTGGTAATTAAGAATTGTGAACACAATCTATAATGGCATCATCATCCAATCGTCCAACCTTCTGATCATCAAAATGAGATTGTGGTATTAGGTGTCACTGTCGCACATCTTGCTTGCCGCAGGGTATGTCCAATTTTTCTTAAGAGCATCTCCAACCCTCCCCTTCAAAAAATCCCCTTCAAAATGGAATATGCTTCAAAGATTCCATTATGAAGGATGGACAACTCCAACCCACCCCCTTAAAAACCTATTTTTATTCATTTGTTGTTATCTTTATTGAAATACATAATGAAAATTTTTTATTTTAGACATGGATTAATCTAATAATCAATATTTCTTTATTAGATAAATTTATAAATAATATAAATTTATTATTATTCTATAAATATAATAATTTTGGTGAAAATATTAAATATTATAAGTTTTTAATATTGCTTGAAAATATTCAATATTGGTCTCATATTATAGATATCATCGCGAGCTTTCCCATGGTGTTGAGATTATTAAATTTAGTGATACAGTTTGTAAAATATTATTGTTTTAAGTGATCGTGTTTAAGTTAATAGAGGGGCAAATTGCTCATTTAGCATGAAATCCTAATATGAAGGGATGGATAGGGCCCCTTCATTTTTGAAGGGGCACTATTTATCCCCTCCAAATTTGGCTTCAAAATGAAGCCGGGTAGGAGCTCCACCATGCTTCAAAATGAAGAAATGAAGCACGGTTGGAAATGCTCTAAAAGAAGATCCAGATGGATAGCAACTTCTAGCTTTACGCCAATCTCATATATTTGCTAAATCAGATTTGAGTTATTGTTTTTAGGATTTGTTTGTGGTGTTTATGTTTATTTGCTTTATCTTAGCTTAGTTGTTTCTGGTGAGGACAAGTTAGTGATGTGAATTAATCATGTTGTAATCAATTAGTCAGATGCCTCATATCTGATCTGGATTAGAGTAGTTTGTTTTCAGTTCGTTAAGATATTACTTGTCCATGCATATAATGGGCTCCTCACCTACAGTCGCTGGTGCACCAGAGGAGGACCGGGTCCAACCGCATTACTCAATGACGTATTCTCAACTTTTAGGCCTTTTTGTATTATTTAATTATTATATAGGCTTATTAGTAAATTGCTAGAAATTAGATTGTATTTAGAGGGGGAGGGTGCAGCCGGCCTTAGCGGATGCTTAATTTGTGATTTTGTGAAAGGAGAGGTGAGATTCTTCCTCGTCTATCGGAGAGTACGGACGTCCTCTTTAATTGGCGTCTTGGTAAGGTGAACGTCCCTTTATCACGATCAATGTATCTTTGTTTTCTGCTTCAATTCAATAAAAATCATATTTTTGTCTTCGTTCCTATCAATTTAGTATCAATGCAACTATAATCCATGACGGCGACAACGAGATCCACAGATTGCATCGGCGCGGTGGAGGAAAAATTCAATGGGGAGATTGAAGGCATAAAGAAAACCCTAACGGAGCATGTTGAAGTCTTTGCAAGGTTGACGGCTTATCACGACAAGATGATGATAGGAACCAAAAGGAAATCTGCGATTTTATTAGAATAAACTGAAAATAAATGGATAAGTGATTACAATCGTAGGAGTAATCGCCCTCCCAAGACGTCGATTGATAAGGGACGTCCGCATCTTTCCGAAGAACTTAAAAAAATTCTTTCTCTATTATGAAAATAATCAAACAACGCATAAGCTAGGGCCAACCGGCTCCATCTCCTTTTATAATAATCCCCCTAATTGTTTAATTACCCGAATACCCTTGCACTAATAAGATAATACAAAGTACCCCCAAACACCCCTTAATGGTCGGGTCTAACATTACTCTGCCCCCGAAAAACCACCTTGTCCTCATGGTGGTGCATGAAATCTCTGGCGGTCCTACTCCAAGGGATAGTCGTCATCCCCTCCGGGCTCTTCATACTCCACTACGTCTTCCTCGTCTCTGGCTATCAACACTTGCAGCTTTCGTGCCCCACAATGGTGTCCTGGTGTGAACCTTTCATCGCATATGAAACACGGTCCTTTTTGCCTCTTCTCCCTTATCTCGGCGTCAGTCATCCTTCGAAACTGACCCCCTGCTAGCGGTGCGCTGCTCTTCTCCCAAATCTTCTCAATAATTGCCTGATCTGCCCCTGTAGCTGTCTTCTGTTCTCCATTCGCGGTCGGAACACTGCGGGAAACCAATCCATTCTAACCACCTCTTGCTCTCATATCCTCCAACTGGCAGTCATCCGTCATCTGAGCATACTCCATTTCCTCCATCAGGCTCTGAGGCATCTGCATGCGGACCGCTGCACGAATAGTAGCCTTCAGTCCCTTCATGAAGGTGCTTTCCGTCATCTCGTCAGACACCCCGCGCACATGTCTTGCCAGTGCCTCGAACCTCTCCAGATAGTCTCTCACGGTGCCATCCTGCCTGAGTGACAGCAGTTGCTCCCTCACATTCCCTAGATGGGGATCTCTGAACCTGTCTACCATCTGGTCCCTGATCTCCTCCCACGAGCGAAAAGGACGTCTCGCATCCTTCCACTGAAACCAAGAGAGGGCCTTCCCACCCAGACAAATCACCGCTGCCTCCAGCTTCTGCTCCTCTGTCTTGCGAGAGACCCTAAAAAATCTCTCTGCCCTGTAAATCCACGATACTGGATCCTCTTGTAACGCCCTATACCCGGGTGTCGTTACTTTTGTATTATTTTGTGCAGATCCTGCAGTTACCAGTGGAAATAACGTGGAGCAAGTAGGAATTGACAGAATTTAAAATACTCATTCCATTACCATCATGTCAGAGTTACAACGTTATATACAATAAAAAGAAAAGTACATCATCACTCTAATGCTGAAACATAAATACATGAAAGGAAGATACAATGTCACTCACACCCAACAGGTCCTCAACGCTCGTCGCTCACACCCAACAGGTCCTCAACGCTCGTCGCCGTAAACCGGAAACTCTGTCTCCTCGTACACCGGTGCCTCCGCGTGGTCTTGCTGGTCACCTGGTGGCAACAACAGAAGTGGTACCACCGCTCAATAGAGTAGACTTATTAACGAACATGTATGAAAGGTGATGCACCAAGGTCTAACAAGTCATGGTTGTTTCGGTGTCGTTGATCTAATATGAGACTATGCTACTAAGTTTGTTCTGTTTCAATCTTAAACTTATAACGGAGAGCACGATGTGCAACCCAGAGACCATCCGCAGTGTGCTACCCTGGGCCGAGTCTAGAAGTCAACTATGACGGGGACTCATGATCCGTGAGCGGAAATCCTCCCAGATACGGGCCGAAAGCAGGGCTCCAATCGCTCCCGCACTCTCTCATTTATAAGTTTCCCAAAACCCAGCGAATTCCATAACATTGTCTAGTTATCGGTTAGACGTTATATCCTAAATCCATATTCGGTAGTGTCATTCATCTTACTCATTATCTCAACGTATGCAATCTAAAGAGTTTCTTTGCTACATGTCAAGATACATTATCTGCTTTCAACCAGACATATGTATTAACTATTGGATCAAGTCCAATTTACTTTAAATTCATGTGTCACCTTTAAATTGCGTAATCGAAATATGAGATCAGTTCTATGATCAGGGTTTTCATGGAATTTAACAAGTTGAGTACACATATGGAGACTTGCATTCAAGATAAATTACTGATAACACTCCTTCACATAGTATATATTTAAGAGATCTGAATTTACAACTTGCATGAACTTGATGAACTTACATTCCGTTATATACACCCAACAAACTTGCATTCAGTTTATGTATACTTAAGAAATCTGAATTCAAAAACCCAAGATTTACACATTACACTAACTGAACTGAGAAAAATAGCCAACTGAAATCGTTGTATTTCCATTCATTCTCAATTTAGTTGAAATTAAATCACTGAAAGTGTGGATAGAAAAGTTAATATTTTGGGGATCAGATTGTGGGAAATTTCATCACGTTGTGGGGGTACCCGAACCTGCGGCAAGGTCTACGGGGACTGCAATTCTATCAGCAAGGAACCAGTCCAAAGGATTATCAACTGCGAGTGATATGAGGGTTTTCCGAGGTTCAAATATTAATTCAGAAGGTGATGCACAAAAACAGCGAACACCGAAACCCCAGGTAGTCAAATCATGATAACAGAGAGGTTTCAGAATCAAACAGAGGCCGAAACTCCCCACAAAGTAAAAGAGAATACTGAAATTACAAGGCAAAACCATCCTCAAGAGAAAACCCACGGCCAGACAAGTTAAGGGAGGCACTGAAAATATTTACACTAGCGATTCATAATCCCCGAGACCCCAGGCCAAGCAAGAAGGGAGCCAACCCCACAATAATCAAACAATAGGGATTAAAACCCTAAAACATTTTCCCGTCATAATCCTATCCCATAATCCTATCCCATAGATCCGATTTCCGCATAAATTTAAGTACGAATTTCATTTCAAAAATTAAGCATAAAGGCATCGAAATCATCTGAAGCTTAGTAAGATAAGAATCTACCTTTTGAAGCCAAAAAATCAAGAAACCCAAGAACGAAAGCCCCAGCAGAAATCCGGATAATACCCGCAAGGAGATAGCTTCCAGATCTGAGAAAGATCAATCCGAAAAACCCACAAAGTTGAAGGAACTTATAGTTTTCGTAGCACTAGGAGAAGAGGGGAGATCTGAAGATATAGGCTCAAAGGAGCCGTTGGAGAGAAGAGCATGGGAAGCGATCGAGGCGCGAGATCGTGGGGAGATCCTCGTGTGAAACCGAAGGCGACGAGGGGAGACGGCTGCGATTCTTGCGGAGGAGAGAGAGAGGAGGCAGGGCGTGGCGTCGATCGCTCGGAGCGAGCGAAGCGCGCGTGTGAGAAAGAGAGACACTGCGATCATGCCCTAGGGGAATCGGCGTGGGAAAAATGTGGGGGAGATAAATGGTAGAGGAATAAAAGAGAGCCCTCTTGGGCTTGGGCTAATGGACGGCCCAAAAGAAAGAAAAGGGAGAGAAAAAAAGTGTAAAAAAGAAAACAGCCCATTACATTCTACCCAGCTTACAGAAAATTCTGTCCTCGGAATTTACAGAAAACTAAGATACATCAAACAAGTATGGATATCGCTCTCTCATCTCATCCTCTATATCCCAAGTAGACTTTCCAGACGAGTCTCGATGCCACAACACCTTCACCAGACTGACAGTCTTGTTCCTGAGAACCTTCTGCTGTCGGTCGATGATACTCAGTGGCTGCTGCTCATATGTCAAATCTGGTCGTACAGTGATCTCCGAATGGTCGACCACATGAGTCGAATCCCCACGTACTTCCGCAGCTGAGATACGTGGAATACATTATGCACTCCTTTAAAAGATGGAGGCAGTGCAAGTCTGTATGCCACTTCTTCCACTCGCTCCAATACATCAAAGGGTCCAATGTACCGTAAGCTGAGTTTTCTCCTCCGACCAAACCGAATCATTTCTCTGTTGGGCGAGATCTTCAAGAAGACATGATCCCCTGGTTGGAACTCTAGATGTCATCGCTTCAAATCTGCCGAATGCTTGTATCTATCATGTGCCAGCTGTAGCTTCTTCATGATAGTTTGAACCACATCAACTGCCTCTATGATCATCTCAGGCCCAATCAGCTCTCGATCACCAACATCACCCTAGCTCAATGGTGATCGGCACTTCCTCCCGTACAATGCTGCAAACGGAGCCATCCCGATACTGGCCTGATAGCTGTTGTTGTATGCAAACTCAACAAGGTGTAGATGGTCTTCCCACGACCCCTTGATGTCTAACATACAGGACACAACATATCATCCAAGATCTGTATCGTACGCTCCGACTGTCCGTTCGTCTGCGAATGATACGCCGTGCTAAAGCTCAACTGTGTGCCCAAATGCCCCTGCAAACTCTTCCAAAAATGAGATGTAAACCGAGTATCCCTGTCTGACACAATGCTGACAGGAACCCCATGCAATCTCACAACTTCCTCCATATACTTCTTGGCAAGTGTCTCCGTTGACTGACCCAATCGAAATGGTATAAACCGACTTGGTTAATCAATCCACGATCACCCCAATGGCGCCATTATGTTTCGTACTCCGAGGTAAACCTGTCACGAAGTCCATCGTGATATGCTGCCACTTTCACTCTGGAATAGGCAAAGGTTGTAACAATCCAGCAGTGCGATGATGTTCAGCCTTTACCTGTTGGCACACAATACATTTGGCGACACTCCTAGCAATACTTATCTTCATCCCATGCCACCAATAATGCTGTCTCAGATCCTTGTACATCTTCGTCCCGCCTGGGTGAATGGAATACGGAGAACTGTGAGCTTCCTTCAACAATTCCTCCCTGATGTCTCCAGACGGCACATATATCCTACTACCATACCTTAAGGACACATCCTCATGAATCTGAAACTCTGGTCTCTGCCCAGTCAATACCAACTTCCTGATCCTATGCAACTTCGCATCCCCCGCCTGTGCAGCCTTAATCCTGTCCACCAAAGTAGACTGTATCTGTAGGTTCATCAGAGAAGCAGTCATCCCTGGTGATACTACTTCTATCACCATCTCTCTGATCTCCTGTTGAAGCCTTCACTGAATCGTAAGAATCATCACTGTTGGTTAACGACTCAATGCATCAGGCACTACATTAACCTTCCCAGGATGGTACTGAAGGTCAATGTGATAGTCTGCCATAAGCTCGACCCATCGACGCTGCCGCATGTTCAACTCCTTCTGTGTGAAAAGATATTTCAGACTCTTATGGTCTGTGAACACCTTCACCTGTTCTCCCAACAAGAAGTGCCTTCAGAGCTTCAAGGCAAAAATAACTGCCGCCAACTCAAGGTCATGAGTGGGGTAGTTTTTCTCATAAATCTTTAGCTGTCTGGACGCATACGCCACAATGCGGCCATGTTAGTGTAGCACACAACCGAGACCCTTGCCGGATGCATCGCAAAATACCTCAAATCCTCATGTCTGATCTGGAATGACCAATACCGGGGATGTAGTCAGTCTCCTCTTCAGTTCATTAAATGCATCGTTGCAAGTCTTGGACCAAACAAACATAACATCCTTTCTCGTCAACCGCGTCATCGGCTTCGCGATCTTCGAGAAGTCCTGAATAAACCTCCGATAGTATCCAGCTAACCCCAGGAAGCTCTGAATCTCGGACACAGACTTGGGAATTGGCCACTTCTGAACCGCTGATACTTTCTCTGGATCCACCGAAATCCCTTCTCCTGACACCACGTGGCCCAGGAAAGCCACCTTGCTAAGCCAAAATTCACATTTGCTGAACTTGGCTTACAACTGATGTTGCCTCAATGTCCCAAGGACCTTCCTCAAATGTTCTGCATGCTCCTGCCCGTTCTTCGAGTATATCAAAATATCATCAATATACACCACAACGAATTTGTCTAGATACTCGTATAACACTAGATTTATAAGACTCATGAACACCGCAGGTGCATTGGTAACACCAAACGGCATCACTAAGAACTCGTAGTGTCCGTATCTAGTCCGAAATGCAGTCTTAGGCACATCCTCCTTCCTAACCCTCACTTGGTGGTATCCAGTTCTGAGATCCAACTTTGAATAAACACTTGACCCACCAAGTTGATCAAACAGATCGTCAATACGGGGAAGGGGGTACTTGTTCTTCACAGTCACCTTATTGAGCTCTCTGTAGTCAATGCACATGCGTCTGCTTCCGTCCTTTTTCACCAACAGTACTGGAGCTCCCCAAGATGACACACTAGATTGTATCCATCCCTTCTGTAGAAGATCATTCAATTGTGTTCGGACTTCCTCCAACTCCGATGGTGCCATACGGTAGGGTTTCTTAGATATAGGTAGTGCTCTTGGCTCTAAGTCAATAAAAAATTCAACATTACGATCCGGAGGCAAACCTGTAAGTTCTTCCGAAAAGACATCCAGGAACTCTCGCACAACCTCTGGTTTCTCCAGTTCAGCATCCATAGCAGACACCACCGCCTTCGTTGGTCTGGCTCTGAACGTGATCGGCCCTTAACTTCGGGTGATCGGGCATTTCAAACATCACCACTCGACGCCGGCAGTCAATGGTGGCGTAAAATGTCCCCAACCAATCCATCCCGAATACAGCCTCAAAACTCGGCATCTCAATGATCAGGAAGTCCGCATAAAGCTCTCGCTTGCATATCACTACGGGACAAGAGGAACTCCCACTAGACGTTTTCAACACCCCCACCGCCCGTGTTGACATCCCAACAAGAGGTAAGGGGTGACTCAGGAACTTTATGTTGGTCGATAAATCGTCTTGACATGAAACAGTGTGAAGCTTTCGAGTCGAACAATGCAAGGGCGGGTCTGCTAGCTACTAGTACAGTACCTAAGGTAATAAACACTATGTCTAAGCATGCAGTGACTAGTGTGCGAAAAAGGATTTAAGTACTGCAGTAATAAAGTCGTACCTGTGATGACTTGTCCGGTACCGTTGGCCTCCTCAGCAGTCATAGTGAATGTCTGGCGCCTGGGAGGTGGAGCCTGTGATCTCGCCTGCTGAAAGACCTTTCGCTGATGCGGAAGTGCGGGTCCTCGTTGAGCGCTCCCGGCTGGTGTAGTAGCTGGTACAGACGTCGGGCCTGGGGCTGTAGGCCTTTGTCCCTTCCGTGGAAAGTCTCTGGCAGTATGGTCATCAGCCGCACAGATGAGACACTGATTCAGGAGCTGTCTGCATTCTGGCTTGATGTGTCCGGGCTCGTTGCAATAATGACAGATCGGTATAGGGTGTCGCTGGTGCTGCTGCGGCGCTGGCCTCTTGAACTGAGTCTGCTGAATGGGTCGGTGTAACTGTCTGGTAGAGGCGGCTGGTGCTCGACCGGACCCCGTAGAAGCTGATGTGGAAGGTGGTGGTCGTCTCGGAGGGGCCACCGTCTGTCGCTCTCGTGCCCGCTCCCGCTGAACATACTCATACTTCCTGGCTGTGGAGAGTACATCAGCATGGGTCTTCAATTTGAACCCAACTAGCTTGTCACGAATGTCGATGTCTAAGCCCTTCTGAAATCTCTTGGCCCAGGCCAAAGGTGTGGACACCATGTCCTTGGCGAACCCGAAATATATCAATTAAGTAAATACACATCTATAGTATAGTTATGTGCTATGCATCAAATCACGCACCTGCTGAGCCTAGAAAACTCAGCGTCGTACTACTCCACAGTCATAGAGCCTTGCTTCAGTTCCACAAATTTCTCCTCGAGCTCCATCTGTGCCTCAGGTTCAAAGTATTGTGCATTGAATTCCTTCTTAAATGTGTCCCAGGAAATCGCTGCGCCAATCGATCTTCTTCAGCATCCCACCATATCCTCGCATCCCTGATCAGTTGTAACTTCGCCATATCCACCCATGAATCTACAGGAGCCCGTGCTGCCTTCAGCATATCAGTAATAGAGCGTAACCAGTCCTCCGCAGCCAAAGCGTTCTCTCATCCAGTAAAAGTCGGCGGCCGTAATGACCGAAACTGCTGCACTCCTCCATCCTGTCTAGGTTCCCTCTGTATTGCCTGGACCATCTCTCGCAAGGCCAGGTCTGAGATCTGATGCACCGTGTTCGAGCCGGAGTTGTTGCCCGACCCGGATCCTGATCCCGAAGCGTTTTCAGTCATAGCCAATCTCTTAGATGCTCTGCGTCTCCTGCGTACGTAAACTTTCATACGCCTGCATTCATAGGTAAAATTTAAATTAAAAGAGTCTCAAATATGTAATTTCACTTGCTCTACACTGTCCACGATGTAGTTGCGCGGACCTGCATAGGCCACCACTTGTAACGCCCCATACCCGGGTGTCGTTACTTTTGTACCATTTTGTGCAGGTCCTGCAGTTACCAGTGGAAACAACGTGGAGCAAGTAGGAATTTACAGAATTTAAAATACTCATTCCATTACCATTATGTTAGAGTTACAACGTTATATACAATAAAAAGGAAAGTACATCATCACTCTAATGCTGAAACATAAATACATGAAAGAAAGATACAATGTCACTCGCGCCCAACAGGTCCTCAAAGCTCGTCGCCCTGAACTGGAAACTCTGTCTCCTCGTACACCGGTGCCTCCGCGTGGTCTTGCTGGTCACCTGGTGGCAACAACAGAAGTGGTACCACTGCTCGATAGAGTAGACTTATCAAATCAAGCAACAACAATGATAACGATACATGAATAGAAATGCATATTAACTAACTTGTATGAAAGGTGATGCACCAAGGCCTAACAAGTCATGGTTGTTTCAGTGTCGTTAATCTACTATGAGACTATGCTAATAAGTTTGTTCTGTTTCAATCTTAAACTTATAACGGAGAGCACGATGTGCAACCCGGAGACCATCTTGGACCGCAAGGTGCTACCCTGGGCCGAGTCTAGAAGTCAACTATGACGGAGACTCGGGATCCGTGAACGGAAATCCTCCCAGATACGGGCCGAAGCAGGGCTCCAATCGCTCCCGCACTCTCTCATTTAAAAGTTTTTCAAAACCCAGCGAATTCCATAACATTGTCTAGTTATCGGTTAGACGTTATATTCTAAATCCATATTCGGTAGTGTCATTCATTTTACTCATTATCTCAACTTACGCAATCTAAAGAGTTTCTTTGCTACATGTCAAGATACATTATCTGCTTTCAACCAAATATATGTATTAACTATTGGATCAAGTCCAATTTACTTTAAATTCATGTGTCGCCTTTAAATTGCATAATCGAAATATGAGATCAGTTCTATGATCAGGGTTTTCATGGAATTTAACAAGTTGAGTACACATATGGAGACTTGCATTCAAGATAAATTACTGATAACACTCCTTCTCCTTCACATAGTATATATTTAAGAGATCTGAATTTACAACTTGCATGAACTTGATGAACTTGCATTCCGTTCTATACACCCAACAAACTTGCATTCAATTTATGTATACTTAAGAAATCTGAATTCAAAACCCCAAGATTTACACATTACACTAACTGAACTGAGAAAAATAGCGAACTGAAATCGTTGTATTTCCATTCTCAATTTAGTTGAAATTAAATCACTGAAAGTGTGGGTAGAAAAGTTAATATTTTGGGGATCAGATTGTGGGAAATTTCATCACGTTGTGGGGGGTACCCGAACCTGCGGCAAGGTCTACGGGGACTGCAATTCTATCAGCAATGAACCAGGCCAAAGGATTATCAACTGCGAGGGATATGAGGGTTTTTCGAGGTTCAGATATTAATTCAGAAGGTGATGTACTAAAACTGCGAACACCGAATCCCCAGGTAGTCAAATCATGATAACATATAGGTTTCAGAACCAAACAGAGGCCGAAACTCCCCACAAAGTAAAAGGGAATACTGAAACTATAAGGCAGAACCATCCTCAAGAGAAAACCCACGGCCCGACAGGTTAAGGGAGGCACTGAAAATATTTACACTAGCGATTCATAATCCCCGAGACCCCAGGCCAAGCAAGAAGGGAGCCAACCCCACAATAATCAGACAATAGGGATTAAAACCCTAAAACATTTTCCCGTCATCATCATGTCCCATAGATCCGATTTCCGCATAAATCTAAGTACGAATTTCATTTCAGAAATTAAGCATAAAGGCATCGAAATCATCTGAAGCTTAGTAAGATAAGAATCTACCTTTTGAAGCCAAAAAATCAAGAAACCCAAGAACGAAAGCCCCAGCAGAAATCCGGATAATACCCGCAAGGAGATAGCTTCCAGATCTGAGAAAGATCAATCCGAAAAACCCACAAAGTTTAAGGAACTTACAGTTTTCGTAGCACTAGGAGAAGAGGGGAGATCTGAAGATATAGGCTCAAAGGAGCCGTTGGAGAGAAGATCGTGGGAAGCGATCGAGGCGCGAGATCGTGGGGAGATCCTCGTATGAAACCGAAGGCGACGAGGGGAGACGGCTGCGATTCTTGCGGAGGAGAGAGAGAGGAGGCAGGACGTGGTGTCGATCGCTCGGAGCGAGCGAAGCACGCGTGCGAGAAAGAGAGCCGCTGCGATCGTGCCCTAGGGGAATCGGCGTGAGAAAAATGAGGGGGAGATAAAGGGTAGAGGAATAAAAGAGAGCCCTCTTGGGCTTGGGCTGATGGACGGCCCAAAAGAAAGAAAATGGAGAAAAAAAGTGTAAAAAAGAAAACAGCCAATTACACCTCTCCCTCGAAGACATGCATCTTCAGCTTCCGCAACCTGTCCATATTGAATGTCCCCTGGTCTCCTCATTTTTAGCCGTGTCTAGGCTGGTGGTAGTGCTGTCACCTCTCGTGGTGCTGCTCATAACCTCCACGTTGACCTCCATCATGGAAACCGTGACCTCCTCGTGGGCATCCTCCTCGACCCATATGTCCTCCCCCATCGTCGCCTCCAAACCTGCCCTCGTGATCCTCCTGAAAGTCTCTGTAACCTCTCCCAAAGTCTTCAGGGCATCCCTCATGAGTGTCGGGTGGAGGTCGCCATCTGTCATCACTAACCAAGGGTCGGATGGGCCTGAAACCCTCCTCCATCATCCACATACTCCTGAAAAACTCCTGGGTCAAATCCATCTTCGAAACCATGCGTCGGGTCCTCCAAATAGGGCTGATAGTCACCGCGGGGCTGAAACCCATCATGTAGTGCACCAAAACCCCCATGGGGGGTGCTATCTGGTCGACGGGGCCTCAGCGGCCCTGAAAAGGGGCTGCCGGACACTGTCAGTGGTCATCGCGGCCCCAGCGACCCTACCGCTGCTCGGCAGGTACCGCTAGGGCCTGCTGCTGCTTTGTCGGGCCCCCATGGCCCCGTGGGAGGGGCCCAAGGGCCTGTCGAGGCCCATGGGGGCATGTGGCTTCCTGGGTTGTTACCGTCGACCCTCATGATTGCTGTCGTTGATGCTTCCTGATGGGGCCATCGACCTCCGGGCGATGTTCCTCCACCTCTGATCCGCTATCCTCTGGATCCATGAACCTTCAATCGATTCCTTCGCCATGTGCTTCCCCTTGTCTAAAGGTGGCTCCTTTGTCGTTGTTTTAGGGTTCGTGTTTCCTCCTTTCAATTGTGCCGAGATCTCACCAAGTTGGAATATGATTTGTGCTAGGGCTTTGCCGTGTTGCTTCAACCGTTCCCCATGATCCGTTAGGGTTTCTTTCATGCTTGTGACCTCGCCCTTAATGCCCTCGCTCTCTCCCGTCAATTTCTCCTCCACTGCATCGATCCGATCTTTGGATCTCGTAGCCATCGTTATGGATCGACGTGCTCTGATACCAAAATGATAGGAACCAAAAGAAAATCTCCGATTTTATTAGAATAAACTGAAAATAAATGAATAAGTGATTACAATTGTTGGGGTAATCGCCATCCCAAGACATCGATTGATAAGGGGCATCCGCACCTTCCCGAAGAACTAAGAGAATTCTCTCTCTATTATGAAAATAATCAAACAACGCATAAGCTAGGGCCGGTCGGCTCCATCTCCTTTTATAATAATCCACCCTAATTATCTAATTACCCGAATACCCTTATACTAATAAGATAATATAAAGTACCCCAAACTGACGGCTACTCAAGACAAACAAAGCGATACTCTCGCTCAAATCGTTCAACAATTCGCGCTCCTCGCGGCGAAAGGTGGAAGCTACGGCGGAAACCATAAGCCCGTGATAAAGGCGACACCTTTGGAGAAGGGGAAGGAAAAGATGGAGAATTACGATGAGGGATTGCTTTCCAAAGCCGATAAGTACTTCGAGGAGGAAGAAAAAGAGCCGTGGGTGGAGGAAGACGTCGTCACAACTCATCGGAACGAGGGAGGGAGCCGACCGAACCCCTGGAACCAATCTGAGGGCCAGTCGGCCCAGATCTGGGGCGGAACAAGCTGCCTCGCCACCCACAACAGTCGGCAGGGCCGGTCGAACCCTGTTGGCCTCCAGCAGGGTCGGCCGACCCTGCACATTGCTTCAGGGGAGCCGTCGGGCCTCCGACAGCCCCTGCATGTCCTGTCGAAGGCCCGACAGCCCCTAACAACCCTCCGCAGCCACCAGGGGGGTTCAGAGGCCTTCTCAGGCCGAACAGCAGCCCAAAGGCCCCCGCAGGTGCATCACAGCTTCGAGGATCAATTTCAGCTGCTCCACAGCTATTCAGGACATGCACGTGGTGATGGTTATTACTCAGGAGACGAAGGAGGGGCGAAAACTACGAAGAGGAGGCGGGAGGAGCCTACAGAGGAGGCGATGGTTGGAAGACTATGGAGGACAAGGAGGAGGCCCAAGGGGGATTTTGAGGGGCACATAAACACCTACCATCCCAACCGTCAGAGACACCACGAGGGGATAGCAGAGCAGGGGAACTTTGGGAGGGACAACAGGGTCCGAAAGCTGAAGATGCCCATATTTGAGGGGGAAGATCCACATGCATGGATTTACAGGTCAGAAAGATTTTTTACTGTGTCTCGCATGGCTGATGCACCGAAGTTGGAGGGTAAGATTCTGGGGTGGTATCAGTCGAGGGAGCAGCGACGCCCTTTTCTCTCTTGGGAGGAGATCAAGGACTGCATATTGGAGTGATTTCGGGAGTCCGAGGTGGGGAACCTATAGGAGCAGTTGTTCGCACTCAGGGACTGGTCCGTTAAGGAGTACAGGGAGCGGTTCGAGACACTCTCTGGGCATGTGTACAGGGTCTCTGATGAGTCACTGGAGGGCACTTCTATGAAGGGCATGAAGGCCACTATTCGCTCAAGAATTCGTCTGCTTAAGCCTCAAGGGTTGATGGATGTCATGGAGATGGCGCAGTTGGTAGAGGACCACCAGATTGAGGAGCAAAGAGCCAAGGGCAGCTGGAGTGGGCAGGTTTCTCGCGGTGTTCCGACAGTGACATGGGGCAGAAGACAACTACAATGACAGACCAGTCGAGTAATGAGAAGGGTGAAGAGAAGAGCAATGCACCGCCAGTAGGGGGTTAGTTCAGGAGGATGACGGACGGGGAGATGACGAAGAAGAGACAGAATGTGTGAGGCTTCCGTTGCAACGAGAGATTTACCCTAGGGCATAGATGTGCGGTGCGCAAGCTCCTGGTGTTGGTAGGGCCTGAGGAGGATGACATAGATGTGGAGGGTGAGACCATTGAGGTTACGGAGGAGGAGCATCACCATCTAGATGTGGCTACGGTTTCCCTCAACTCTGCGGTAGGATTCACACCGAACCATACCATGAAGTTGGCTGGTACATATATGGCCAGGAGGTGACTGTGCTGATCGACAGTGAGGTTACCCACAATTTTATCTCAGCTGGTGGAGCAGCAGAGACTTTGGCTGGTGGCCAGGCAGTTTTGGTGTGATGATGGGGATGAGCAAGATGGAGAGTAGTCGAGGTGTGTGCCGCAAGCTGATTCTGACACTACAGGGTATACATGTGGTGGACTTCCTGACTTTGGATCTGGGAGCACTGATGTTATCTTAGGGATACGATGGTTGCAAACACTGGTGGACATGAAGGTGAACTGGAAGCTGCTTAGATGGAGTTCCAGTAGGACGGGAGGACAGTGCTGTTACAGGGGGGACCCCCTCAGTCTATGCAGGACCATGGTCTCATTGAAGACCATAGCGAGGACCATTCAGGTAGATGGGGATGGTATTCTGGTGGAGCTACATGGCGTAGTATGCGAGGACGAAGCTGGGGCGAAGAGTAGGCAGCCTATTCCAGGAGAGGTGCAACAGTTACTGGGACACTTTGAGGAGATTTTTCAAGAGCCCAGGGTCTCCCACCTCCTAGAGACCATGAGCACTCCATAGTATTGCGGGAGGGCATGTCTCCTATCAGCGTGAGGCCCTACCGTTACACACATGCTCAGAAGGACGAGATAGAGAGGATGGTGACGGAGACGGTGCGAGCAGGTGTCATCCAGCCCAATGTGAGCCCGTTTTCTAGTCCTGTACTGCTGGTAAAGAAGAAGGATGTGAGTTGGTGTTTCTGCATGGGCTACAGAGCGCTAAATAAAAAGACTGTTCCTAACAAGTTTCCCATACCAGTGATCGATGAGCCCATGTATGAGTTACATGGATCCGCCATATTCACAAAGATTGACCTTAAATCAGGCTACCATTAGATCAGGACGCGGACAGAGGATGTGCCTAAGACCGACTTTAGGACTTATGAAGGCCACTATGAGTTCATGGGCATGCCATTTGGCTTGACCAACGCCCCTGCCACCTTTCAGGCTTTGATGAACAAGGTATACTGCCCCTATCTCAGACGGGTTGTACTGGTGTTTTTCGATGATATTATTCTGTACATTTGTTCCTTGGAGGAGCACTTGGACCGCCTGCAAGTTGTATTTCAGGAGCTACAGTACCATCAGCTTTATGCGAACAGGAAGAAATGTCTATTTGGCGAACCACGGGTGGAGTACTTGGGACGTGTGGTGTCTTCAGAAGGGGTGGCAGCAGATAGATCAAAAATAGCGGCGATGACGAACTGGCCGTGCCCCACCACACTAAGGGGGCTGAGGGGGTTCATTGGGCTGACTGGATACCACAGGAAATTTGTGCAGGGGTATGGTACTATCGCACGGCCACTCATAGAGCTGCTCAAGGACAAATTTCTTTGGAGTGATGAGGCGACGCTTGCATTTGATACCTTAAAAGGCCATGACTACATTACCAATACTGGCACTACCAGATTTTTTTCAGAACATTCATTATGGAGGCAAATGCTTCAGGACAGGGGCTCGGGCTGTGCTGATGCAGGATCAGCGGCCTATTGCATATTACAACCAGGTGCTAACAGTAAGGGCTAAATTGAAGTCTGCATACGAGAGGGAGCTGATGGCTATAGTCCTATCGATTCAGAAGTGAAGGCCTTATTTGTTGGGGCTGAGTTTCTTGGTTCGCACAGATCAGAGAAGTCTCAAATACCTGTTAGAGCAGTGCATGGTGGCAGAGGAACATCAGAAGTAGCTGTGAAAGCTTATGGGATACAAATTTGAGATACAATACCGTCCAGTGCTAAAGAACAAGGCTGCAAATGCACTGTCGCGGCGTGATGAGGATATACACTTGGCAGCCTTTTCTGTTTCCGTACTGCAGGACTGGGAGCCATTGCGAAAGGAGATTGAGGAGGACCGAGAGTTGGCAGAGATCCGGGCAGCACTTTTGCAGAGATAAGAAGATCACCCATGCTATACTTTGCAGGATGGGAGGCTATTATATCTGGGGCGTCTGGTGATACCGAGAACGTCAACACACATTCCCATTATTCTATAGGAGTTTCTTAGCAGTGCCGTGGGAGGCCATTCTAAGGTCCTTAAGACCTATTGGAGGGTGACGAGAGAGGTCTATTGGAAGGAAATGAAGAAGGATGTCTCGAAGATGGTAGCGGAGTGTGACGTTTGTCAACGTCACAAGTACATAGGGATGGCCCCTGGAGGTTTGCTGAAACCACTATCCTTGCCAGAGCGGGTCTGGGAGGATCTGTCCATGGATTTTATTGATGGTTTGCCCAAGTCTGGAGGATTCACAGTAATACTTGTCGTGGTAGACCGCCTCAGTAAGTATGCATATTTTATACCACTTCGGCATTCTTACAGTATAGTATCGGTGGTAGAGGTGTTTCTGAGGGAGATCATTCGCTTGCATGGGCCGCCGAAGTCCATTTTCTCTGATAGGTACAAGGTATTCTTGAGCAGGTTTTGGCAGAAGCTCTTTAGGGTGCAGTGCATGGTATTGAAGTGGAGCACGGCATACCATCCTCAGACGGACGGCCAGACCGAGGCCGTCAATAGGAGTATTGAGACCCACCTCCGTTGCATCATTTCAGAGACTCCGAAATTGTGGGCACGTTGGCTAGCATGGACAGAGTGCTGGTATAACACGTCTTATCACACAGCTGCTCAGACGACGGCTTTCAGGATACTGTATAGGCGGCACCCTCCCCATTTGTTTATGGGCAGGAGACGACACTTGTTTCGGAGGTGGAGCAGTAATTGGCAGAGAGGGACCGGATTTTAGAAGAGCTTAAAGCTTCATGTGAGCAGAGCTCGGCAGATTATGAAGGTTAGGGCGGACTCACATCGCAAGGACGTGCAGTTTGACGTTCGAGATATGGTATATCTGAAGTTGTGTCCTTATATGCAAAAATCTATAGCCCACAGAAGGAATGGGAAGCTATCCCCTCGATATTTTGGGCCTTATGACGTAGATGCCAAGGTAGGACCGGTTGCATATAGACAAGGTAGGACCGGTTGCATATAGATTGAGGTTGCCCGCAGGATCGGTCATCCACCTGGTTTTTCAGTATCCCAGCTACGTCAATCGATTCGCAATCATACATCTTCTCCATCACTCCCAGAGACATTGATGGAAGACATGGAGGTGATTTTAGAAGCTGAGGAATTGAAGGGCGTCCGTGTGGGGAGCACTGGGAAGCGAGAAGTATTGGTGCGGTGGAAGGGCTTGTTAGAGCACAAGAGCATCTGAGAGTTGGTGGGCGTCATGGTGCGGCAGTTTTCTGTCTTCCACCTTGAGAACAATGTGGCTCTTTTGGGAGGAGTAGTGATGGACTTATCACCTACAGCCGTCGGCGCACCAGAGGGGACCTGTCCAACCACATGACTCAGGGGTGTATTCTCAACTTTTAGGCCTTTTTGTATTATGTTATTATTATAGGGGCTTATTAGTAAATTGCTAGAAATTAGCTTGTATTTAGAGGAGGAGGGTGCGTCCGGCCTTAGCTGATGCTTACTTTGTGATTTTGTGAAAGGAGAGGTGAGATTCTTCCCTCGTCTACGGAAGAGTGCGGACATCATCTTTAATCGGCATCTTGGTAGAGTGGTCACCCCTATATCGCGATCAAGTTATCTTTGTTTTCTGCTTCTATTCAATAATAATCATATTTTTGCCTTCTATTCAATAGTAATCATATTTTTGCCTTCGTACCTATCAGTCTATTAGTTAGTAGGAGTCTCTTTGAAAGGAGAGTGATGTAATTAAAAGCTTTTTAGCATTGTTTCAATGAAGGAATTCAATGGTAGATCTGTCTTGTTGACAGATTTGGTTGAATTGAGGCTGTTTCTAGATCGAGAAGTCCCTGAGAAATACCTTCCTGTTTGCTATTAGATAGTCTAACTGAGGGCTCCATTAAAGCTTTGGTAAAAATTTACAATCAGAAGTTTACCCAAATCAACTCGTTGAGCTCCAAAATGATAAAATGATGAACAAAAGATGAGCTTTCTGTAAACTGTAGATGCCCAGTGGAAAGGGAAATTTTGCTGCAGTGAATTGCGTGCACATTTTTCTTATATATATATATATATATATATATATATATATATATATATATATATATATATATATATATATATATATATGAATATGGGCCCGAGCTGACAGCGTAGGAAATTTATGGGCCAGAGCTGACAGCGTATGAAATTTTTCCTGCGCTATAAGCAGTTCGGAGGCTCTAAAATGTATTTTTTAAAATTTTTTTGCAGTGTCTTCTACAACTTGTTAACTACCTCCTCACCAAATTTCAAGCCATTCTGATACCATTTGAACCTCTGATCATGCGTTTCAAAAATGTTGCGCTGACAATTCGATTTTCGGGAGCGGTTTTTTTGAAACGCATGATCGGAAGCTCAAATGGTGTCGGATTGGCATGAAATTTGGTTGGTGGGTAGTTAACAAGTTGTAGAAGACACTACAAACAATATTTTAGAGCCCCGAACTGCTGACAACGCAGGAAAAATTTCATATCATGTCAGCTCATGCACATATTCCTCATATCTATTATACATTTGACAGTGTTTTTTGAATTCTAGGGCTGACTAGGACAAGATAAAGAGTGGCTGAGATTTGATCTTGGTAAATCAATGGTTGAGATTGGATTTTGGGAAAATTTTGGTGCGAAAAGTGTCTTGGGAACCAAAACTTTGAAATTAGAAAATATTGGGAAAGATTGTGGATATTAAATTTGGGGGTAAGTGCATCGGGAACCTAAACTTTGAAATTAGAAGTGCCTTGGGAAAGATCGTGAAGATTAAATTTGGGAGGAAAAATGTCTTGGGAACCAAAACTTTGAAATTAGAAGTGTCTTGAGAAAGATTGTGGAGATTAAATTTGGGGGGGGAAAGTGCCTTGGGAACCTAAACTTTGAAATTAGAAGTGCATTGGGAAAGATTGTGGAGAATCATGATCCATTAAAATAAAAAAAATAAAAAATTTAGCGTAAAACAATTTCGAGGAACAACAAATTAGCATAAAAATATCACGAGTTTTGTTGCTCCGCGCCAAAGGCGCTCGCTAAATTTTGCCGAATTTGTTGTCTCGCGCCGAAGGCGCCCGCTAAATTTTGCCGAATTTGTTGTCCTGCGCCAAAGGCGCCCGCGTCGGTGCGGGCGCCGAAAAGTTTTTTACGCTAATTTGTTGTTCCGCCTGCGGGCGCCAAATTTGTTGTTCAGTGCCGAAGGCACCCATGCCGCTAAATATTTTTACGCTAATTTATTGTTCTGTTAAATTTTGACTGTGGAAATAATTTTTCGGGAAACAAAGATTTCGCGAGGGAAATCTTAAATGAACCGTGCCTGCGGGCACGGGTTATGACTAGTATATATATATATATATATATGAGGAGTGATTAATTAACCCCCAAGAAAACCACATAGCAAAAAGTCAATGCCCCCCTATTTTTTCGGAAGATCCGAACCGTTCATCTTGATCTCCACCCTCTAAAACCTCGACCCACCAATTTTCAGCCCGATCCCATGTGTTGCCCATTCATCAACCCTTCTCAAAAGTTCTGTTCATGCGAAACCGTTAAATTTGGGTCTGATGGATGAACGAGCAAAATACATGGGATCGGGCTGAAAATTGGTGGGTCGGAGTTTTAAAGGGTGGAGATCAAGTTGAACGTTTCGGATCTTCCGAAAAATAGGGGGGCATAGACTTTTTGCTATGGGGTTTTCTTGGGGGTTATTTTTGGGGTTATTTTATCCCTCCTATATATAGTCATAACCCGTGCCCGCGTGCACGGTTCGTTTAAGATTTTCCTCTGCGAAATCTTTGTTCTCCAAAAAATAATTAAAATTTCAAAGAATAACAAATTAGCGTAAAAATATTTAGCGACATGGGCACCTTCGGCGTGGAACAACAAATTCGGCGCAGGCGCCTTCGACATGGAACAACAAAATCGGTGCGGGCGCTTTCGGCGCAGAACAACAAATTGGCGTAAAACCCCGTGCCCGTGGGCGCGGTTCATTTAAGATTTTCTCCCGCGAAATCTTTGTTCCCCAAAAAATTATTAAAAATTAAAAGAACAACAAATTAGCATAAAAATATTTAGCGGCACGGGTGCCTTCGGCACGGAACAACAAATTCGGCGCCGGCGCCTTCGACACGGAACAACAAATTCGGCGGGGCGTCTTCGGTGCGGAACAACAAATTCGACGCAGGCGCCTTTGACACTGAACAACAAATTCGGCACGGGCGCCTTCGGTGCTGAACAACAAATTAGCGTAGAACAAATTCGGCGAGGGCCCCTTCGGCGCGAAACAACAAATTAGCGTAAAACCCCCCTGCCTGCGTCATTTAAGATTTCCCCCCGCGAAATCTTTGCTCCCCAAAAAATTATTAAAATTTAAAAGAACAAATTAACGTAAAAATATTTAGGGGCACATGCGCCTTAGGCGCGGAACAACAAATTCGGTGCAGAACAAAAAAAAATTTAGCGGGCGCATTCGACGTGGAATAACAAATTAGCGTAAAAAAAATTCGCGGGCACCTTAGGCGCGAAACTAGTTCACTGGCTGCTTTCAAAGCTGGACCAAATTTCAAAGCTCGGATTCATGGTTTCAAAGCTCCCTTCATTTCAAAGTTAGACCAAATTTCAAAGCTCACATTCATGGTTTCAAAGCTTCATCTCAACCTTCCATTTTTCAAGATCAAATCATAACCACTCTTTATCTTGTCCTAGTCAGTCCTTGAATTCAAAAACGGTTGTCAAATATATAATAGATATCTATATTACATTTGATGACTGTTTTTGAATTCTAGTGCGACTAAGACAAAAGGGTTGCTAGAAGAACGACTGAGATTTAATCTAGTGGAATTAATGGTTGAGATGGGATTTTGTGGAAAGTTTTGGAGGGAAAAACATTTCTGGAGAAATGAAAATTTTGGGGAATGAAAGTTTTTGGAGAATAGCAGAGTGCACACAATTAATGCATTTGGGAAAAAAATTTTAACTTGCACTTAATGCTGCAACTCGAATGATGTTGCAGATCGAATGATCTCTCTCTCAACGCGGGGCCCACCGTCTCTTCTACGCATGAGGCAACAAGATGAGAATAATTTCCCGCGCCGAAGGCGACCGTGTCGGTGCTGCCCGCACCGGAGGCGCCTGCTAAATCTTTTTACGCTAATTTGTTATTTCGTGCCGAATTTGTTGTTTTACTCTCAATTTGTTGTTCCGCGCCGAATACGCCTGCGTCGAATTTATTGTTCCGTGTCGAAGGCGCCTGCGTCGAATTTGTTGTTCCGCGCTGAAGTCGCCAGTGCCGCTAAATATTTTTACGCTAATTTGTTCAATGCAATTTTGGCTGTGGAAATAATTTTTTGGGGAACAAAGATTTCGCGGGGGAAAATATTAAATGAATCGTGCCCGCAGGTACGAGTTATGACTTGTATATATATATATATATGGGCCATATATATATGAGGGATCAAATAACCCCCAAAAATAACCCTAAAACCCCACCTACCAAAAAGTCTATGCCCATATTTTTTCGGAAGATCCGAACCGTTCATCTTGATATCCACCCTCTAAAACCCTGACCCACCAATTTTTAGCCCGATCCCATGTGTTTTGCCCACCAATTTTTAGCCCGATCCCATGTGTTTTTCCCGTTCATCAACACTTCGCAAAAGTTCTGTTCATGCAAAATCGTTAAATTTGGGTCGGATGGATGAACGAGCAAAACACATAGGGTCGGGCTGAAAATTGGTGGGTCGGTGTTTTAGAGCTTGGAGATCAAGATGAACGGTTCAGATCTTCCGAAAAAATAGGGGGCATAGACTTTTTGTTAGGGTTTTTTGGGGGTTATTTGATCCCTTCGCGCGCACACGCACACACACATATATATATGAGAATAATGGTTATCATACGCCATATGAGAGCCTCTCTCATACGTCCTCTCACATAAAGCACCCAAGTACAAGCCCACATGGACTTGTACTTGGTTGTAGTTTGGTGCTTTATGTGAGAGGGCGTATGAGAGAGGCTCTCATATGGCATATGATAGCCATTATTCTATATATATATATATATATATATATATATATATATATATATATGGGGTAATCTTCCGGTGTGAAAGCCCGTGCGAAATTTTTTTTATTCTTTTGAAAAAAATTCAAAATTTTTTTTGATGTTTAATCCATGCAATCATATACCCTAGAGAAAATAATGTGTGAACCCTAGGGGGATTAGAGCACACATCCATCCGTTACAAATTTAACGGTCTCAAAACGTGTGAATTTGTTAAATGTCTTGATCAAAGGCCAAATGACATTATTTCTCAACGAGTATTTTTTGAGGGGTGTATAACAACATATAATCGAGGTGGAAAATTTTTTTTTGAAAAAACGTTTCAAAAATAAACTATAAACTTTTTTCCACCGTGCGAAATGTTCTCATTTGAAGATACACACGTTGAAGTGGGCATGTTTTGTCCTTCTGTTCGATATGTTGGTACCTGGACGTCCAGGACACCAAAGTGGGATGCAAGATGTGATACTGTCACAGGCTACATAGACCGTGAACAAAATGGGAAGACATGATTATATATAATACATTTATAAATCTGACATGTTTGTGTAAATATCCCCAGTTTGCTTTGCATTGAAATTAAAACCATGTTGAACTCTGCAAGTTAATCTAGAAATTTTCGTCAAAAGTTGCAAGAATTAAGTATTACGAAGGATGAATTGTTTGCAGTACTTGAATAAAACATAGGGGAAAATCATTTAATGCTACACTTATCTAAATATACTTCTCTATATATCTACTATACATAACTCGTGCCCTTGGAGTATGGGATAATTCAAAATCTTTCTTCTTAGAAATTTCAACATCATTCAAAATCTTCCTTCGTAATATTTTCAACAATCCCATTCAAAATCACCATCCCAATATATAGCCACATTCAAAACCTTTCCCCTTACAAATTTCAAACTCGTTCGAAAGCGCCCCCCCCCCCAAAAAAAAAAAAAAAACCATTTCATCCATAACCAATTGTCCAATAAGGGGTTTCCTCAAAAAATGATGCAGTTCCCTGGGGTCACCTCCTCAAAAAAATTTGCCGTCTTTCATCCGAACCATTGATGATTACAGATTAAATTCTAAACGAACTTATATCACCCTCTTTGTCTTAGCTCGTATCTATATTCAAAAT
Organism: Scilla litardierei; assembly: GCA_030789695.1. Taxonomy (NCBI): domain Eukaryota; kingdom Viridiplantae; phylum Streptophyta; class Magnoliopsida; order Asparagales; family Asparagaceae; genus Scilla; species Scilla litardierei. The sequence goes on along the minus strand of CM061137.1, from coordinate 5,825,693 downwards.
CTGCCTTATTTTATGGACAGAATAATGTATATATGATCAACGCTGGAAAATTTCCTATGCTGACGCACATATACAACATTTGGTTTTTTTGAATTTTTTCAGGTGTGTTTTATACATCATGGATTATCATCATTCCAAAAAGCAAGTGAATCCAATGCTATTTGATCCTCGATCTAACTTTTTGCAAAATCAATGGTTCTAGATCAATAGAACTTTTTGAAACGAATGGATCGGGGATCAAATCCCCTAGTGTTCACCCATATTTGGAGTTTTGGTATGTTTTGGGGTTTTAGAATATGCTCAACAATCCCAAATAAAATGATTTAAAAAAAGACTTGGATTATGGGTTTTTTGTGCCGTTTACCCATTAACCTCTTTTATAGAATCGATGTATTCTTAAAAAATGATCCTACTCCAACGCGAGTAATATCTTTACAAGAATTTTTTATTTAAGTTATTCTTCAAAGGCATTTTCTCCTATTAACGGTAACTTATTTTCTACATATTCTTAAACAACAAAGAATAGTGTCATATAAATTTCCCACGTGAGTCGAGCAAGTACAATGAAAGTGTCTAAACATTATTAATATTGTGTCCCATAAGTATCACAAACATTTCTATATTTTTCTACGGCGGTATGGTGTTTGTTTAGAAACCAGTCTTCTAAGACACAAGTGTACCACCTATTTGTAGAGTTTCCAGGTTAATGTGGCAACTCAGACATGGCAAAATTCTGCACAAATGAAATTTTCAGGTAACGGTCATAGACATATATAGTAGCAGAACACAAATTATATATATATATATATATATATATATATATATATATATATATATATATATATATATATATATGAGGTTCATGTAGATCAGGTTGCACCCGATGTAATGCCAATACAAAAAGGTGGGCCCCACAACGAGTACAAGCCCATTTGAGGCTTGTACTTTCTACATTTTTGTTTCTTGGCATCTGATCTATTAGATCAGGTGCCACCTTTTCTACATTAAATCCTATATATATTTATATCAATTTGGGGTTTTATGTTAAATGAAATCCTCTACCACTAAAAGATGCGAATAATAATATATTTCGATTCTCTTAAAAATAATATTTTCTAGACAAAATGATGTAGGACGAGATAGATGTTTGGGATTTGGTGGATGATTTGGAAAAGATTTGGTAAAGAATTGATAAATTAGGGGTTTTGGCTTCTCACCAATAGTTTTGAGGCTTCTTATCAGGGAAAGTGTGACCTTTCTCGGGTTTGGGGATAATTTTCCGTTGATATATTCATTGATTAAAATAAACCGATCTAGGACCTTTATCTAGGCTTACAACTCAACACATTCACTCTTCTCATCCGATGTGGGATTAAACTTTGAAATAATAAAAACTCATAAAAACAAAAATTCCGAATAACTGAAAGACTCAAGCTCTATAAAATAATAATATTATTATTATTATTTATAAAACATGAATTTGACTCTAATTGGTCCCACATTATTCTTTCCGGCTTGATTTGGTAAATGACGACAAAAGTAGCACATCTAGACAGAAATCAGTAGTCTGTAGTTGGCGAAGATGCGTTCACGAACTTTGAAGTGTAGTAAGATGCAGATGGACAGATGAATAACTCCCGATAATTTCGCCCAATTCATAAAAGATAGAAAAGCATATAGAATCTGTTAGTTGGTCAAGTGTGGGGGATCGATGATAACAAACTCAATGTGATCAATCAGCTTCAGCGGTGCTTCTACGTTTGGTTTTGACGCGTGTTAAATATGGCTCTAGATAAGGCTCTGGCTCGAAATATGGTACGTGATCTAGTTCTGTCTTTGGCTCGAAATGCAACACTAGATCAAACTCTGGCTCGGGTTTGGCCGCTTATTATGACTCCAAAACTGGCCATGGCTCTAATTCTGGTTCAGGTTCAGGCTCAAACTTTATCTCAATCTCTTGGTCAGGATCTGAATTCAGCTCATTCAAGCTCACACTCTACTTCAGGAGTTGGATCAATCTCTACATGGGTTGTGGCTTGAGATTACTTTGTTGTTTCCTCTACTATTGTTCGATCCTGTGAAGAATTCGTTTGTTCATCTGACCACATCTCTACTTTCGGGCTTAAAGATTGATGGGATGCCTGGGGACTTTTTCAATTCTTGGAAAAATACCGACATCGGAGAGAGGATCTGAATATTGACCATCGACGATAAGAAACTTGTTGATTCAAACACAAAGATACCACTTCTCTACCGGCTTGACATATGCATACTTATATTTTGCTTTGTTTGATAAATTAAAATATGAGAAGAAATATTCTAGATGATACTTTTAATCATCAAATCCTTATTTTTCCTTAAAGCCATAAAAGATTGGTACATGTCTTCACATCTAAAGCTCGGAATTTGTTGGAGGAGAATAGATATTGTAATAATCATCGTAGTATCCCATAATTTAAAGCATATCTTCTCGCATAAAGGGTATAATGTGTACTTGGCTAAGTAAGCTATACACTGCCGTGAATGGCATTGAATTTGGGCTTCAAACGAATTCAGAATCTTCAAAATAACGGAATACACGGAAAATCATCAACAATCCAGCCGAAATTTCAAAAAATTCCAACGGTTTACTGTTTCAAGCCGTGGCTCGGGGTTTTGCTCGGCCTAATCGGCTCAAGCCAGCTCTGGAAGTGGCTCGACGGAGCCAGCTCAGTCAACCGCTCGGTTAAGCCGTCTTCAGTCGCCTCGGGGTTGGCTTTGCCCGTGCTGACGAACAATACTGGCTGAGCCAACGACTCGTCTGGTTCTTAGGGTCTGCTTGACCGAGCCGACACTGTAGCACCGTCGGCTCATTCGACATCGACACCGATTTCCGACGAATCCGATGACAGTTCGTCGCCAAATATGTTGATGCACGTTCACCAAGAAGTGGCGCAAAATGTAGGGGTCGTCGGTCCCGATCGTCACCAACAGTGGCACCGACGAATTTTGTAGAGCTCTTGGACGGCGGTACAGTGACGTTTTGTTGACAGAGATGGTCACTTGGATGAGGGGAAACATGTAGTGGGGTCGGTGGCCCCAACCGTCGCCGGTGACAGCACAGGTAAGCTTCGATAATGTGAAAGGTGGATACTTCAACGCTTTTGCTCGACAACGACAAGATTTTCGGGCACAGACGGTGTCGACGAGGGTGTGTGGATCATGTGGAGGCAGTGGCATCGACCAGGGAGGCCGCGTGAGGCGGCAGCAGTTTTGGCATAGGTGATGGACTTTATATGTGATGGAGTTTGAGTCCTTGAAGAATTTGATGTGAGTGCACCTAGCATCGCATCCCCCTCAGCCGATGGAGCACATGGCGGTGGAGGCGTCATCACTTACGCACGTCGCAGGAGACGCGGGAGCGCGGTTTAGGCCTTTTTCTTAGTGGGAGTGTATTTTGGTCTTTTACCAAAATCCCTCCTCTTTCTTTATATTAGGTCTAGCCGGCATCTTATTTCCTTATGCTTGAATTGTGAGAAAACTCTCAAGCGTCATTTGACGGTGCTTAAACTTTGGTCCGTTCATCCAAAGTGGGGAGATCGATCTTGTCTCTAATAAGATCATTATCTTGTTATCGTTTGTTCTTCAATCAAGCAAATTATAAATATTTTTCCTCTCTTTTAATTTTCCACATTAAATTATGAATCGATCTACAACGATTCACACCAATTGGTATCAGAGCTTTAGATCCAATGGCGGCCAGCACTCGATCGAAGGCGGATTTGATTGATGAGAAGATTCACGGGCTACGCGAGGATCTCAATCGGGAGATCGAAGAACGGTTCGAGGGATTGAAGAAGACGGTGGGGGATTCCATCAAGGATCACGCCCATTCGCAAGAAGACATCCAGATCGAACTCCGGGAGATGAGGACGGACGCCGCGCAACAAGGCCGAGATCTCCGGAAATTGTAGGGGTCGAATTCAGATCTGAAGAAAGCTACTTCAGATCTGAAGGAGACGATGGCGACGATGATGGCAATGATGCAAACTCTCACGGCGGCGAAGGAAGGAGATCGGGGCAGGAGAACCAAGAAGGGGGGATTCTACCCTAGAATCAGCCTCCCTAGAGCAAGCGCGGACAACGACGGAGCTACCACCTCGAGCCGATGTCGCGGAAGAGACAAGGGTGACTGCTCGGCCAACCCTAGACCCGCGTGGGCCTGTTTTACAAAAAACAGACCCTCGCGGGTCTGTGCAGGCCACGGTAGGCCCGATAGGGCCTGCTAAGGGCCCGGCGGCCCAGCCCAGGCCTCCCCAGGCCTGGGCGAGACCGCCCGGCCACCCGGGGGCCTCGGCGCGCCCGGCGAACTCCCCCAGGCCTCCCCAGGCCTGGGCGAGCCCGCCGGGGCCACCGGAGACCCCGGCCACCCCTGGCGGGGGCTGGGTGCAGGCAGCACCCCCCGCCTGGGGCGCAAGGGGTGCGGCACCCCCATCCGGGGGTGCGAATGGGCCTTCCGGCCACTCCGGAGGCCCGGCGAGCTGGGCCGGGCCTTCCGAAGGGGCGACGGGCTGGGTCGTCCCTCGTGGGGCCCAGCGGCCCCTTTGCGGACTTTTGGGAGCGTAGCAGGTTTCAGAGCCGACTCTGGGGGGACTTTGGAGGCAGTATGAGGTGGATGGGCTTCGGTAGCAGCTATTGGGGCCCCGGCGGGCCAATTTTGGAGAGCAGAGACCACCCCACCAGGGCCGATGCCCATTTTCGCACGACCACCAGAGTTTCCCGGGCTTCACTATCAGCCCGGACATGGGAGAGGCCTGCATGGCCGGAGGAGTTGTACGGGGTTGACGGGGGAGGCCCGATGGATACCCGGGGTGGCGGTTTGGTTCGGAGAGGTGACCGTGGAGGAGATAGGGACAGCAGGGAGACATCAACGTGGACCGGCGTTTGATGAAGCTAAAGATGTCGACCTTCGATGGCACCGATCCCGACGGGTGGATATATCGAGCGGAGAGATACTTTCAGGTGATGGGGCTGACAGAGCAGAAGGTCCTGAAGGCCATCGGAATTTATTTGGAGGGCAAGGCTTTGGCATGGTACCGGTGGAAGATAACACGGTCCCCTTTTCGCACCTGGGAGGAGCTGTCAGCACTGATTGTGGATCGGTTCCAGGAGACAGCAGGGGGATTTCTACGAGCAGCTGTCGGCCCTGAGGCAGGAGGGAACAGTGAGGGACTACGTAGAGAGATTTGAGATGCTGAATAGCCGGGTGAAGGGGGTGACCGACGAGGTGATGATCGGGAATTTTATGAGGGGGCTGAAGCCATCGATACGAGCGGAGCTACGGATGCAGAGCCCTCAGTGCTTGGAGGATGTCCTTCGCCTAGCTCACAAGACGGAGGAGAAACATTCGGAGGAGAGACGCATTAGGTGGACTTGGGGGGCGCTGGGCCAGCGCAACCAGGCCGCACCAGTACCACCTAAACAAGCTACCGGGGCACCAGCACCAGTACCACCTAGACCGGCTGCAGGGGAGGTCCGCACAGCCGTACCTGGTAGGCGCATGACAGAGGTTGATATGAGGGCGCGGCGAGCGGCGGGCCTATGTTTCAGGTGTGACGAGAGGTTCACCCCCGGTCATCGTTGTGCGAGTAAGTTGCTGCAGATCGTGATCGTACCCGACGAGGAGGAGTACCTTGAGGAGGAGGAGCCTGTGATTGCGGCGGAGCCTGAGGAGGTGTCGCTGAACTCCATGGTAAGGTTCACTCCGAACCATACCATGAAGTTGGCAGGGACATTGGGGGATCAGACGGTGACGGTGCTGATTGACAGTGGGGCGACCCACGACTTCATCTCGAGGAGGTTGGTGGAGCGTCACAGAGTAGAGTTGAGTACGATGGAGAAGTTCACTGTGTTGCTGGACACAGGGAAGATGGAGGAGAGTAAGGGGCTCTGCAAGGGGGTGTTTTTCACACTGCAGGGGCTTCAGATAGTGAAAGACTTCTTGCCGCTGGAGTTGGGCAACGTAGACATCATATTGGGAGTGCAGTGTCTGAAGAAGCTCGGGGAGATGAAGGTGAACTGGAAGCTTCTACGGATGGAGTTCCAGGAGGGGTCAAGACGGTGGTGCTGACAGGGGACCCGACCCTCTGCTTCTCAGTAGTGGCCTTCAAGGCCATTACGCGAGCGTTGCGGGATGAGGGAGAGGGGTTTTTGGTGGAGTGCCAGTGGTTGTCAGTGGAAGAGGAGCAGCAGGAGACTCCAGAGGAGGTGGATTCGGTATTGGAGCAGTACCAGGAGGTCTTCCAGAGCCCGCAAGGGCTACCTCCGGCGAGGGGACATGAGCACGCGATAGTACTGCGTGATGGGGTAGCACCGGTGAGCGTGCGCCCTTACAGATACCCGCACGTACAGAAGGATACGAGAGAGAGAGAGGATGGTGCGGAAGATGCTGCAGGCTGGAGTGATCCAGCCAAGTGTGAGTCCTTTTTCTTCTCCAGTACTACTGGTGAAGAAGAATGACGGTAGTTGGAGATTCTGCGTCGATTACCGGGCACTGAATAAGGAGACTGTCGCCAACAAGTTTCCTATTCCGGTAATCGACGAGCTGCTTGACGAGCTGCATGGGGCGGCGATCTTTTTGAAGATCGACCTGAAGGCGGGATACCACCAGATCTTGATGCGGCCAGAGGACGTGCCGAAGACCGCCTTCCGCACCCATAAGGGACACTACGATTTCCTGGTCATACCTTTCGGCTTGACCAACGCCCCTTCGACTTTCCAGACCTTGATGAACAAGGTCTTCCAGCCTTACTTGCGGCGGTTCATCCTAGTCTTCTTCGACGACATCCTCATCTACAGTAGGAGCATGGGAGAGCACATTGACCACCTGGAGGTGGTGTTCAGGGAGCTGATTGCGCATCAGCTATACATCAACCGAAAGAAGTGCAGCTTCGGTCAGGCGAGTGTGGAGTACCTGGGGCACGTGGTGTCAGCAGAGGGGTGGCGACTGACAGATCGAAGATAACGGCCATGCTGGATTGGCCGCTGCCTACTACTCTACGGGCACTGCGAGGCTTCTTGGGGCTAACGGGCTACTACAGGAAGTTCGTCAAAGGGTACAGCACTATAGCGTGGCCCCTCACGGAGCAGCTGAAGAAGGATGGGTTTCACTGGGGGAGGAGGCTACCAAGACCTTTGAGGCCTTGAAGATGGCGATGACGATGGCGCCAGTACTTGCCTTGCCAGACTTTGGCAAGGCTTTCGTGTTGGAGACTGACACATCGAGGTATGGTTTGGGGGCGGTGCTCATGCAGGAGGGGAGGCCCATAGCCTATTTCAGCCAGGTGCTATCAGCTAGGGTACGGCTGAAATCGGTCTATGAGCGGGAGTTGATGGCCATAGTGTTGGCAGTACTGAAGTGGAGACCCTATCTGTTGGGTCGGGAGTTCGTGGTCAGGACGGACCAGAGAAGCCTCAAATACCTTCTCGAGCAGCGGCTAGTCACAGAGTAGCACCAGCGTTGGTTATCCAAGCTGGTAGGATACCGCTTCGAGATAGAGTACCGGCCCGGGCTGGAGAACAAGGCTGCGGATGCCTTGTCTCGACGGGAGGAGTGTGTGGACTTGAGGGCATTGTCGCGGCCCATGTGGCTGGACTAGGAGCCCATGTTGCAGGAGGCGGAGGGTGATGCGGAGTTGCAGCAGATCCGCTGGCTGTTACAGAGTGGGGCGGACGGGCCGGCAGGATATTCGTTGGAAGGGCGCCGACTACTGTACCAGGGGAGGTTAGTGTTGCCGAGGACCTCTGCCTTCATACCCGTTTTGTTCCAGGAGTTCCATAGCTCTGTGACGGGGGGTCACTCGAGCGTGCAACAGACCTATCAGAGGATGGCCAGAGAGGTGTACTGGTCAGGGATGCAGAGGGGGATTGCACGCTTAGTTGCAGCTTGTGACGTCTGTCAGCGTCACAAGTACATGGTGATGGCTCCAGCGGGGCTGCTACAGCCGCTGGCACTACCGGTGAGGGTGTGGGAGGATATCACCATGGATTTCATTGACGGGCTACCACGTCCAGAGGGGTACACGGTGATCATGGTGGTGGTGGATATGTTGAGTAAGTATGCCCACTTCATTCCCTTGAGGCATCCTTACACAGCCGTATCAGTAGCAGCGGCGTTCATGAAGGAGGTGATACGGCTGCATGGGGTACTGGCGTCCATCGTGTCCGATAGGGGCAAGGTATTCATGAGCATTTTTGGAGGGAGCTGTTTGGGGTACATGGTACGGTCCTGAAGAGGAGTACCGCTTACCACCCACAGACCGACGGTCAGACGGAGTTTGTCAACCGCAGCGTGGAGACGTACTTGCGGTGCTTTGCTTCAGACACACCTAGGCAGTGGTACATGTGGTTGGCGTGGGCGGAGTATTGGTACAACACCTCGTACCATTCGAGGGCAGGGACGACTCCTTTCAGGGTGTTGTACGGACGTGACCCCCCACCTTTGGTGCGCTTTGGGAACAGCCAGACTCATGTGTCGCGAGTGGAGACGTACATGGAGGAGAGGGATGGGCTGTTGGAGGAGCTGCGGAAGCACCTGTTGCGGGCTCAGCATGTGATGAAGGCTCAGGCGGACGGATATCGACGGACGTTAGCTTCCAGGTGGGAGATATGGTCTATCTCAAGCTACGTCCCTACAGGCAGAGGTCGATGGCGAGGAGGCCGAACGAGAAGCTGGCGGCTCGTTACTTTGGTTCATATCAGGTGGAGGCCACGGTCAGACAGGTGGCGTACCGGTTGAGGCTGCAGGCCACGTCGACGATTCACCCTGTGTTCCACGTGTCACAGTTGAGGAGGGCGATTGGAGACCATGCTGTTTCCTCCACTCTTCATCCTACACTTACGGAGGACATGGAGGTGTTGTTGGAGCCCTTAGAGGTGAGAGCGGTTCGCCAGAGAGCGGGACGGCGGAGAGAGGTACTGATCTACTGGGCAGGGCTACCAGACTGCGACGCTACTTGAGAGAATTATGATGTGGTCCAGGCGCAGCATCCGGATTTTCACCTTGAGGATAAGGTGGCTCTTTTAGGGGGGGTATTGATGCGAGCGCACCTAGCGTCGCATCCCCCTCAGCCGATGGAGCACGTGACGGTGGAGGTGTCATCACTTACGCACGTCGCAGGAGACGCGGGAGCGTGGTTTAGACCTTTTTCTTAGTGGGAGTGTATTTTGGTCTTTTACCAAAATCCCTCCTCTTTATTTATATTAGGTCTAGCCGTCATCTTATTTCCTTATGCTTGAATTGTGAGAAAACTCTCAAGCGTCATTTGACGGTGCTTAAACTTCGGTCCGTTCATCCAAAGTGGGGAGATCGATCTTGTCTCTAATAAGATCATTATCTTGTTATCGTTTGTTCTTCAATCAAGCAAATTATAAATATTTTTCCTCTCTTTTAATTTTCCACATTAAATTGTGAATCGATCTACGACGATTCACACCAGAATTCTAGTTACTTTGAGTCTTTTAAATTTTTTTGAGTCTTTTATTTGTTTTAAGAGTTTTTGTTATTTTTAAGAAGTTCTAGTCCTATTTGATCTTGAGAGTCAAGTTATAAGTCTATGTAAAGGCCATAAAATTATTTCTTTTGGGTATAGATTAATGAAATTTTTTGGTGTAAACTTTTAGTTTCTACACAATTAAATCTTTTACATTGATGTGCGAGAGTATGCTTGATTGCCTGGACGAGATGTCCAAAAAATCTCACATGAGAGACGTGTGAGTTGGTGATTGTAAGATTTTCAGGATGCGGGATCCGAAAAGTTATCAATTTTCATGTCTTCTTCTTTTCTGAATTCCTACCACCTCCTTCCAGCTTTCGTTTTGTGTAAGTCATCGTTAGTCGAATCCTTGGCCGAAGCAGTCCGTCTTTTTTTTCCACTGTCTGTCTCGGAAGGATCCGTCGTCGTTTGGTCTCCGTCGTCACTTCTTTCATTCATGATGTGTTTTTCTTTTAAGAATTACCCCTTTTGTCATTATGTCGTCATCACCCGCGTCACCCTTGCTTAAATCTGTCACTACAGGGACAACTGCTGGTGATGGACGTCTATTCATCTCCAATATTTGCTTTATCATGACTTCGATAGACGATAATCTTTTCTCCGTGGTTTGGTGTCGTTCCTCCATCGTTTTGTAGATCCATCGATCGTGTTCTTGAGGATTTCACCTTTTTCATCACTATTGGTTTTCAGAATCGGCCGCTCTGATACTAATTTGATACGATTGGAGATAGATTTAGGGAAGAAATTATGGCAAAAGGAGATTTTTATTGATATTTTTCGTGGAACTATAAGATTTGATCTCAATTCGAGAATAATGACACTCTTCCAATAACCTAGGGCTAACTATTCTAGATAACAACATATAATCTCTCACAATTTTCTTCATCTCTCCTCATGATCTCTGCCCTTCTATTTATAATAAAATGTTTCCTGATGAGATGTGCCCTGTAATTACCAAAATGCCACTAGCCTAGTGTTTGAGTCGTCGTCCTGAAATTACAGGATTGCCACTCCCTGAAATTACAGAATTGTCACTCCGCCCGAAATAACAAAATTGCCACTCCCAGGGTTTTGAGCCACCGCACCTCTTGTTTGCCTTGTGTCGTCGTATCAGATGCACAGTTGTTTGAAGATACACATATAAAAAACAATATATAATTTTACATTTTTTATAATTATTTTATGAACTAATCTATTCAAGCAAAATAAGTTGAAATTAACAATGCCGATGAGACTTGAAAAGTTAGTTTGAATTTATTTACTAAAATTCCTGTGAGATTTAACAAAGGGATTTGAGTAAAGAATGAATAAAAAGTAAAGAATGAATAAAAAAAGTCTGAAGAAATTTAAATATGTATTGGGTAAATATGTTTTAAAAATAGAATTCTATTTTTATTAAACTTCAAAATTATTTAGTCACTCTCAGCTAATTTTTGAGTGATGATTAATTTCTAAATTGATAGGTTTCTTTTAAAATTTTGTAGATTTCTTAATATTTAGAATTGCAGTGGGTACGAATTTTTTTATGAGAAGCTCTAGGCGATGAGGTGGCACAATGTGTTGCGAGAGGCCTCCCAAAATTTTCTAAATTTATTAAAAATCTAAAAAAAACATGGGGCTCCTATTGGTTAAAATTTCCTAAACTAACATTCACTTTCATCTGTTTATCTTTAAACTACCATGAACTTTAACTTTAATCTGATATAGGATTTTGGACTTAGGACATGTATTAATCCAATCTCGAACTTAATATTGAGTTAGTAACATTGGTGGTGGGGATGATGAGGAGTGTAGTCAAACGATTGTTGATTTATTAAACAATCCTATTAATAGAAGGATTTCTCATGGAAGAGCTAGAAAAACATTATCAAAGATTTTCCAAAGTTCTCCTAGGAAGACATACTCCGGTTTGTGTCCATGGGAGAACATAAAGTGCGCATGGGTTTGTGCACAGCTCTACGTTCATTAATCCATGTGGCTTTCACTTCGACACATCTTCGTTGGGAAGGGAGAAATATGTCTATATATACTACCAACACAATTAGGAGATTTGAGTCCAGGAACGGTGAATTTTAGAGACAAACTAGCACGTATTTCTAACTTGAAGTGCTTCGCAAACAGTTCTTAATAAGTCCAAGAGCTTTTAATTAAAATAATTCAAATTATTTTAATAGAATTCCAAATTAATAGGTCTCCTAATCAATTAAAGTTCATAAATATGATTACTTAACTCTCGAAAATGGAATTGAAAGATGACAGACCTCGGTACCATAAATTAAACTCGCAAAATTATTTGTGATAGTAGAGATAGCAAATAATTTTACTAAACTCTCTTTTTATGATAGTAGAGATAGCAAACCACCTGAAATTTGTCTACTATCTACCTCTAGTTCTAAAATGTTTTCACGAGATGTACTCTGAAAAACAGAGAGAAGATTGTGTTTCTCTTGTTTTGTTGATGCATCAATTGTATCAGTAACCATGTATGTATTGTTGTCATTTACATGATACAGGTGTGTGCAAGTGTATCATCAGAGTCTACAAACATGAATGAGCTTCTACAGTGGAACGATTTATACGGGGAGGGCGGATCAAGGAAAAAGAAAGAGCTCAGCTATTTCATGTAGAAAGAACCATTTTATCCATTTTTGTGTACATCCCTTTTCTATATACACCCATCCTGCTGCAAAGAAAGGAAGTATCCGAGGGTCGGTCATTGCATGTTCCTCATGTGTAATGTATGCTCCGCAGAGCTGGTACCCTTCTAATTTATCCCAAAGGTTAATTTCGCGTATGTTGTCAAATGTTGTCAAAGCTGTTTATCTAAATTTCGACCAGCAGTAATTTAATTTGCATGTAAATTAAAATAAGGTTTCTCCTAGTTAACTTGCTATGATCATAGAGTATTCTGTGGTTGAATCTGAGTTCAGATTACAATGACCAACTTATGTTTATGGCTGGTGCTGCTTCATTGCAATCTGAGAAGATGTTTGTGTAGTGGAAAAAGATTGTTCTAATTGTAATAGTAGTATGTCCGGCAATCAATCTAGCTGTTTTATATGTAATATGTTAATGTTCATGTTTGCTTGCTGGGCATCTCTACCATTATTCTGCATGGATTGTAGTATCAGAAAATCCGACGGTGCACGAATGATGCTGATACACACATTAACTTTTGATATGATGATCGAGTAATTTTACAATTATAAGTTGGCCAAAAAAATTGGATCACAATTCACAAGTGCTGATTGATGAGGCCACACACAGCCACAAGTCCCATGATCAGCAGCAGGTCCACGTTAGGCTCTACCACCAATGTGAGGACATCATCTCCCAGTTCAATCCCTGAAGCTGTCCGTTTTCGCCTCACCTGCGATGGTCATGAATAAAACTTGGTTGATCTTGCAAATTTCACCATCAAAAAAACACAGTCTGCAAGAAGCGAAGCTGTGATCATAGGAAATATCAAATTGCTGTACTCGGAGCTTTAAGAATCTAATTACCTCGGCAACTGGCCCCATGGCCATGTCCACTATATTGTAGCCAGACTTGTTCTTTGATCCATCTATCATATAGCAAGGGACACCAACACTAACACTAGTAGTGTTATAGTTTCGCCTTCTCCATAGAACTCCGCAGGCCTTTCGAACCCTAAACCATGGGGTGTTCTCTTCTGCCTCCGAACCCACGCATCGAAACCCTTCCCACCTCCCGAACACTCTTAGCTTCTGCTACAAAAATGAATGACAACTCTTGAACATCCCTTCAACATCTTGATCATTAGCCCAAATGTATAGAAACGTCTCCATGGTTGCATACCTTTTGAAGGATTTTGAATATGGTCACCCCACAATGGTCCATGAGGTAGACTTCTTTGCTACGCTTGGAGTCGTAGTTGTCGACACGGTATGCGACGTTGCCCGCGGAATCGTAGACGGTGCATCCGTTTCCGTTCAGGACCAGCGATTTCATCCACACCGTAAACACCTCCCTTCGCGAGCTCATCAAAGAGGAAGGGGAGTGAGGATGGACACTGGCCATGTGTTGAACAGAAGAGAGCTAGCCAGTGCTTCACTATGGGGGGGAGGAGTACTCCATTTATACATAACCAGCCAACAAACTAGTGGTAGTTGTATGTATGTTTCATATGGACTTGACCTGTTCATTATTCCTCGCATGCTGCATGTTGATCTTGTGGTGGGGGGACCGATTAAGCATCGGTTTTCACGTTGAAGGCATGGGGATGGGTTCAAACAGTGGGAGGCCTTCACTGTGTCATTTTCAAAGCATCTCTCTCTTTTTTTGTTGGGAGGCCCTACTCTTTTGAAAATTCTTTACTTGTTTCAATGATAATCGTTGTACTTACTTTGATTTTAGATATGATACATGTGCTAGTTCATATAGCATCTCTCTTGGATGTTCAACGAGAGCTCAGTCTGATGATTGCATGCTTCTTCCTTGCTTTTCCTTGATGATTGCAACTGAACTAAACAGCTTTTGGGGAGAGGTAGCACTCTAAGCTGATGTGACGCCTGCGTGTGACATCACGCGAAATGCGCAGATTGTGGAGGAATCGTTAGCCCGGGGGGCAGCCCATCTGGAGGCTTCGGCAGCACTGTTGATCGGAGTGTTGAACTGCTGCTTGTCCCTTAATGAGCTGAGGGCTGGGCCCGGCACGCCCGAGTCGAGTGCTGTTTGGTTAGTTTAGACGTGGCATGAACGTGAGGTCGGATGCCAGAGGTCATCGCTGGGATCATGGATCTCGACAGCGGGTCTCGGCCGTGACACGACCGGAGTCAAGTGCCAGAGGTCGATTTGGACGTGGCATGCCCGTGAGGACATATGCCAAACGGTCAGAGCTGGGACCCTGAGGTCTCAACAAGAAAAGTTCTGGTCTGGGCAAGGCGTCTGACGCTTAGCATGGCAAGTTCCAATTGCTAAGTGTCGAAGTTTGTTCGCCCCGCTTGTTTTAAGGCCATTCCTCTAGCGACAGTTGTTGAAGCATGAAATCTCGCGGGGACCGGACTAAGCCGCAGGGCCCCTGGACTGGATCGCTAGTTCAAGCATTCCCGCAACAGTGAGCACAGACAGGTCAGTTTCACATGGACATGAAGGTCTCATTCACCATCGCCTGGAACAGATAGAAAACGGTTCAGATGAACCGGAGGGCAGTAGCCCTCCTGTTTGACTTTGATGCTTAAGTTAGTATCAATCGGATGAAGGATGAGGCATAGATGTGAGCAGCCGCCACCAGAGTTTGTGAGCTAGAGATGCCAGGAGTCCAGAGATGATGTCCCAGATCCCAGAGATTAGGGGTGGCAAACGGGTCGGGTGGGTTCGGGTTCGGGTCGGGTCAGATTTGACCCGACCCGGATAGGGGTAAACCCTAACCTGATCCGGATTGAATCCGGGTCACGTTCGGGTGACCCGGAAAATTTACGGGTCGGGTTCGAGTTAACCCTTCGGGTTAAGATTTGACTTATACACTACTGCTCCTTTTTCGATATCCAGCTATTTTTAAGAGCCACCGACAATTTATTAAGTGTTGCATAATTTCCAATAGCTCGTCGCTAAAACCGCACTGATGACAGTAAGGAAGTATAATTAACATTACCATTTTATTACCGAAAGTAATAAAATTAATAAAAAATTTGTATGTAAATGGAATTGAATTCAAGACCTCTTAAAGAAGAGGACAACAATTCAAATCATATAAGCACAACTCTCATTGCAACTGTGTATTGAAGTTATTATATAAATTTGTATATATAAGAGAGAAAGTAAACTGGGTCGAATTCGGGTCATCCGGGTTGACATGCCAAACACATTTATCCGGGTCGGGTCGGGTCAACCCGTTTCCTACTTGAGATTGGCCCATACCCATACCCGGAGAAGGATGCCAGGTTCGGGTCGGGTCGGGCTCATTTTGCTACCCCTACCAGAGATTTGCCATCCCTCCTGGGGGAGATGCCCGTTGGGCTTTGTAGGAATGTGGAGGATGGCAAATGTCATGGCGGATGGCTCCTCACTTCCTGTGTACCTGACTCGTCATCTGTCAGCGGGATCCTGGCGGGTAATGCGGGATCCGGGGCGTGCTTGCCATAAATGCACCTTTGACAAACTGGATCGTGCGCCCCCGCCGATCGGGGACGGATCCGCCGATAACGGCTCGAAGGAGGGGCACGGCTCGTCCTCCCGGGTTGTGCTGCTGAGGGAGCCGACCTCGAGGGGTCGTCCTTGTGGAAATGTTGCATGGGTCGGGCCAGGTCGACCTCTCGCGTTGAGATTGTAAGATCTTCGTGGATGCACACAATTACTGGTGGGCTTATCTGTCCAGCGTGGCCATGTTGTCGAGACGTCATCTACGTAACTGAAGGATCCGAATTATACCGTCACATAAGCAACCGTTACTTAGAGGAGATTCAGAGAACACGAGGAACACTGAGACAATTCAAGAGTATCCCAAGCTTAGCAAATGAAGGTTGATGTCGACCCATTATCACGGCCCGAACCGATTTCATGAGGTCTAACTTAACTAAAGGCCTAGATCCATGGTTGGCCCACGGAAGAAGTACCATCATTCCCCGATCAGGTAAAATTCGAGGCCCAGTTGATCTAACTCCGGCCCATTAACACACCGGCATGCTCTGGTTGCGACGCCGGGCTGGTTGATCTCCAGGGAAATCTCTTCGCAAGTTTATTCACTAAAGCCGCGTAAAATCGAGAGAATTCTTCTAAAATTAGCTCGGTCGTGATCGTTGTCGAGCATGTCAATGGCAAAGTCCAGAGTTCTGCTGGTTCGCTCCCTGTCTCTTAGCTCGAAAGGTATGAACCCTATTCATAAAACCCCATCTTATCGCAAATTCTCATCCGATATGCATTCTGATGCGAACGGAGGATCAATGCAAAGCGAAAAAATTGATAAAGTTGTGAACTTTAGATCAAAAATCGATGAAATTTGCCGAATTTTAGACGCCGGTACTTTGGGCGCCGACTTAGAAATTGCCCTTTCTTCAAATCATACAAAACCCAGTCCAGAGATCGTTGTCGGAGTCCTAAGAAGGCAAAAAGATTTGGACTTGGCGTTGAATTATTTCAAATGGGTCGAAAAGTTTAGCAAGGAGCCGCATTGTTTCGCTGCGTATACTTCGATTCTTAATTTAATGGCCAATACCAGAAAGTTTGATCCTTTAGAGAAGATTTTGGAGGAAATGAGTCTGCTTGGATTCGGGCCCTCTAATAGTGCTTGTTTGGAAATGGTTGAGAGTTTAGCGAAGGTTGGGAAGCTGAAAGAAGCTGTTAATGTGATTGATATGATGAGAAAATTCAAGTTTCGGCCAGCATTTTCGGCTTACAGTACTCTGATTGGTGCTCTGGCTGACGCTCGTGATCCCGACACGGCCCTCAACTTGTTCAAGCAGATGCAGGAGTTGGGGTATGAAGTCAACGTGCAGTTGTTCACAACCTTGGTCAGAGCATTTGCAAAGGAAGGCAAGCTCGATTTGGCACTTTCCTTATTGGAGGAGTTGAAGAGTAATTCGTTCACTGCTGATGTAGTCCTCTATAATGTTTGCATTGATTGTTTTGGGAAAGTGGGGAAGGTTGATATGGCGTGGAAGTTCTTTCATGAGATGAGAGCGCAAGGTATTAACCCGGATGATGTTACATATACCAGCATGATTGGAGTTCTTTGTAAGGCTAATAGATTGAGGGAAGCCGAAGACTTGTTCGCACAAATGGAGCTAGGGAGGAAAGTGCCTTGCGCGTATTCTTATAATACGATGATAATGGGCTATGGTTTAGAGGGACGGTTCGATGAAGCTTACAAGTTATTGGAGAGGTTAAGAGAAAAAGGATGCATTCCAAGTGTTGTTGCGTATAATTCTCTCCTTACTTGTCTTGGGAAAAGGAGGAGAGTGGATGAAGCTCTTAAGGTTTTTGAGGAGATGAAAAAGGATGCAGAGCCTAATGTCTCGACCTATAACGTTATTATTGATATGCTTTGTATGTCAGGTAGACTGGAAGATGCTTATAGGGTTAGAGATGTTATGCAAGATGCTGGCTTGTTTCCTAATCAGATCACTGTGAACATAATGGTTGATAGGTTGTGTAAAGTTCATAGGCTTGATGAAGCCCGCCGCGTATTTAAAGGCTTAAATCAAAAGGGGTGTGCTCCTGATGCTGTTACATATTGTTCTCTAATTGATGGGTTGGGAAGGAAGGGCATGGTTGACGAGGCTTACAGTTTGTTTGAGGAAATGTTGGATGCTGGCCATAATCCTAATGTGGTTGTATTTACTTCTTTGATCAGAAATTTTTTCAAGCATGGCAGAAAGGAAGATGGACACAAAATCTTTAAAGAAATGAACCGTAGAGGCTGTCGTCCAGATCTCACTCTTCTGAACACTTACATGGATTGTGTTTTTAAGGCAGGTGAAATAGAAAAGGGTCAGAGTTTATTTGAGGATATCAAGGCTCGTGGATTTTCCCCAGATGTACGTAGTTACTCTATACTGATTCATGGCCTCACGAAAGCCGGTCGGCCTCGAGAGACATACAAGCTGTTTTATGCCATGAAGGAACAAGGCATTGTTCTTGACACCATGGCCTACAACACTGTCATTGATGGGTTCTGCAAGTCAGGTCAGGTGGACAAAGCTTATCAGCTTCTTGAGGAGATGAAATCAAAGGGATGTGATCCATCTGTTGTTACTTATGGATCTGTTGTTGACGGGCTTGCAAAGATTGACAGGCTTGATGAGGCTTATATGCTCTTTGAAGAAGCAAAATCAAAAGGAGTTGAGATAAATGTAGTTTTATACGGTAGTCTTATTGATGGGTTTGGGAAGGTTGGGAGGATTGATGAAGCATATTTAATCAAGGAAGAGATGATGCAGAAGGGTTTAACTCCGAATGTGTACACATGGAATTGCCTAATCGATGCTTTAGTCAAGGCAGAGGAGATAAACGAGGCTCTTGTCTGTTTTCAGTCGATGAAAGAGATGAAATGTGCACCCAACACCTATACTTATAGCATTCTAATTAATGGCCTTTGTCGAGTTCAGAAATACAACAAAGCTTTTGTCTTTTGGCAAGAAATGCAGAAAGTAGGTTTGGTTCCCAGTCTGGTCACATACACAATCATGATCTCGGGCCTTGCGAAGGTAGGAAATATTGCTGAAGCTAATAGCCTTTTTGAGAGGTTTAAGGCTAGTGGTGGTACACCCGACTCAGTTAGTTTCAATGCTCTTATTGAAGGCATGAGTAATGCCAATAGACCAATGGATGCATATAGGATATTTGAGGAGACTCGACTTAGAGGATGTAAGGTAAATGCCAAGACATGTATTGTTCTTCTAGATGCGTTGAGTAAGGCTGACTGCCTTGAGCAATCTGCAATTGTTGGAGCTGTCTTGAGGGAGATGGCAAAGTCGCAGCATGCTGCTAGATCGTTGTAAGCTATGGAGAGTAGACGGACTAAACTTTGTATTCACTAAAGTAGCATGCTGGGAGAAAGGCTCGCTTTTCTTTTTGAAGAATGTGATGCATACTTGCAGTGACTTCTTACAGGCGGCTCAGTTCCAGTATATATATTTATTGCTTTGGGGACCAAAGTATTTGCATGCTATATCATTCAATCAAGGCGTATCCAAAATCAGTTACTACTTGCTGCTACATGATTATTGTGCTATTGCAGGCTGCGCCCTGTCAGTAAAGAGGATTATTTCGTACAGTCTGTCTACCTTTCATCACTAAGGTGTGCTTCCTTTTATTGCCGTTTGCTTGAATGAAACGTAAATAATTTTGATTAGATCCTGGCATTAAATTTTCTTAAATGTCTAAAGTTCTTAGCTAGCTGATGTTGAACTTTCCATCACAGTATTATTTTGGCCATATGCTCAAGTTCTGTTCCCTCGTGTTGGGTTACCAAGCTTTCTTTCTTTCTTCACGAGTTCATATTGCGAAAACAACATTTCCGTAATGAGAACATAAGGCCCACACATCTCACCGTGCTTAGACCCCACCTGGTGTGGGAAACCAGCGTCCTTGGTATCTCACTTGATGAGAAGCAGGCTCCTATCTAGGTTCTTCCCTTGTGAATTTTCATATTGGGTTCAGCTTTCCTGCGGTTCGGGGAGCACCGGAGTAATCTGCTGGCTCCTGGCTTGTTATGTTGGCAGCTATGCTCATGCCGTAACCTTTCTCACTCAAAGTTAAGTTGCAAGAGGATCTCTGAGCATTTAGCCTATTTCCCACATCAATGAGCTCAGCTAGGGAACATCGCAAGCCTTCAGAAAAGGACCTGACAGTAAGACCTGCTGTCAACTTGACTTCAGTCCTGCTAATCACTGGTATTGGTCAAGGAATCCAATGATGAGAGGGGTTGTCAAAAACGGTAGGTATGCTGGCTGGCAGGAAACTTTACCTTATTAAGCATGTAATTTAAATTTCGACAAGCAGAGAGCAACCCTCTAAAATTAATTTTGAGTATTAAAGAAGGGAAAGATAGTGGATTTGCAAGGGAATTTTGTTTAAATCTAAAGTCGTACAAAGCCAAAGAAGTGACTAGTACCACATTATAAACTTATAGTTGTATACGTAATAGAAGATTCGATGCTGTGGTGTAAACCAAGATCATAAAGTTTGATATTCTGAGTTAAAAACATTTGATTACTTTAGTACTTTGAAAAATGATGTTATGATCATGCAGCAAAAGATGTGTTTTACATGCAATTTCATTTATGTTTAACATTTAATATGGGCTTTATGCATGTTTTCTGCTCCCTGGATGTCAATAGGAATGTAAAGGGATGACACCAGAATTGCTATGTTGGACATTTGGAGTAAAAACTAAGAGTTTTCTGATGGTCGATGTTGGTTTTTCATTCGTAAAAGTAGTACACTTGTGATCATTGTATACAATCACTTTGAATGATATTGTTTGAAAACAGAATTCATTAAGTAATTGGGTGTGAGAATAAAATCCAATTATTCTTATGATAAGAGTTCTGTTTTGGTACCCGGATGTCTGAGGGCTAACTGAGAGAGGCGAATGACATCAGCAAACAAGTGGCAGGGTGTCATTTCCCCTATGAGGTTCACCAATTTAGAGTTGGAGATATTGTATTAGTAAAATTTTATTCAATCACTGGCGTTTCGCTGCATTTATTTTTTGAAGATTTGCTTCATTGTTTGTGGACAAGCACACATGTAAGGATTTCTTTTATATGATAGTGCATCGCTTGCTTGGTCTTGCCTGTTGATCATGTTCTGCTCCAGAGTTTCTTTTTTCACCTATTCTCTTTGTAGCATCGACACTCTCCTTGGTAGCGTATTGTGTACACATTAAGATGAACTTGCTTTAATAGTGTTAGGAAAGTTTCCATGATGTAAAGTAGATTGGTTCCTAACATACGCATTTGTGGGATATTGTATGTTAAATCAATGGTTATAATTATGATTTGACACACCCTTGCACATATGCTGCAAAAGAATCTTAAACTTAGTGGAAGGGTATCATATCGGCTCAAAATGTAGAGAATGGCAATCCTGTAAATAAAGGTCATCCAATCATGCACACGGTTGAACGCATCCACGCCCTTTCGTGTGATAGACAGTAGAGACGAGGGGCCATCATGCTTGTCTTGTACAGCATTATCCTTATTTCTTCTTAGTTGAACATGATGTAGTTTTGTTTAAATGGAGATTTTGAATGGTTTTCATAATGCTTGAATGCCTGCCTGCTTACTTTGGGGAAAGGAGTAAGGATTTTTACTTGCTCACAAAAGTAATTACAGTGTGACCATGTCCCCATGTGATCTGGACTGAGCTATGTTGCACACACACGGCTATCCTAACATATCCATGACAAGCCAACACACCACAAATCATAAAAATACATTGGACTCTTCGACGCATCTCTGACATGACACGGCTTCACGATAGGAGTGTCCGTGCTGCATAGAAACCGAGTAAATTGATACTGATGCATGAATTAAAAAAAGCTTTGGACATTTCCACATTCTTAAGGAGTGCAAAATTCCACTTGTCAAAAACTTCTGTTAGTTGTTGTTTCGTTGAGTTCCTTTTATGTATATATGTGTGTCGGGTAGATGTGTGACAGAAGTGAACCCAAACTACCTGTAAAAGGGTGAATATGCTCAGTGTTCTGCATGTTTCTAGAATTTGGTTTTACTTATTTATTATAATGTTGTTGTTTACTTTAAAATTTAAAAAGGTTAGTTTAGGATTGAATATTTGGCATACATTGTAACCACATGCCCGGCTATTGCTCAGCTGACATGCCCTTGTTTACAGATCCATTTGCGACACTTTGTACCAAGTACCGTTAGTTCTGCTAGAGGCAGCTGCAGAAGGGGCATCAAAGTTTTCTTTGGCACTTCTGCCTTGAGCACGGCCTTCACGCCAACGTGGTAAAGAGATCCACAGAAATGGTCGAAGATCGTGATGGTTTGATAGGTCAGCAATCCGCCTCGCCTTCCCAATATTTTGTTTAGCAATGCAAGTTTCATAGTTAAGACCCAGAATAATAATATAAGATCATATAATATGCCCAATATCATAGATGTTAAAAAAGATTATGATTCGGCCAAAGATTCTGCTGATTCAAGAGTATGCACCTCGAGTTTAACAAACAGCCACATTTGTTCATTGCATTGAGTGGTTTGCTCTGATTTGTGTAGCTTTCCATCTCTGATACGCATTTAGGGGAGGCTCTATTTGCTTGTCGGTCAGTCTATTTGCTTGTTTGTTTGGTGTTTCTACAAGAAAATTAAAATAAAATCCGAATCTTGCGCCATAATTTTTGTCTTGTTAGTAACATCTGTGTTTAAGCATTTTTTTCTGCATATCATTTTGTATGTCTGATACATGGTTTGCTTTTGCAGCGACCCAGACTGGATGAAATGCGAGGGCATGAGCTTTCTTGAAACGCTGCTCTCATCGCCTGCTCTTCTTCTGCTCTATCCGATACTGTGTCCTGCGACGGATTTGAATACCCTTCTTTTGTACCAAATTTATCCACCCATAGAAAACCACCGGTTCTTGTGTTCATGGTTGCTCGTGATTACCAAATAATTGTGTTGGTTTTGTTTGATGATGAGCGTGTGTCGAAGAACAGTAATCATGATCCGAGCTAGAGTGTCCTTGCAGAGAGTCCTTGCAGTGTTCAAGGCAACAGAGTGTCCTTGCAGTGTTTCGCTGGGCCACGAGGGACTCCTTCGTCGCCGACTGAAACAGATAGAGAACACGTTAGATGAAACAGAGAGTGGTGGCCCTCCGATGCTTAATTCAGTATCAAGCGGATGAAGGAGGGAGCATCGGCTGGATGTAGCCTCCCCTAGGGTTTTGTGATGGGAAATATAGATGGAAATGCTAGGGTCGATTTCGCATCCATGATGCTAGGGGTGCTCCATTGGTTTTATGGGCTCGTGGGCGGTTATGCCACGACAGAAGGTTCCATGCGTCTCTTGTAACCAACCCGTCAGATGGTTTCTTGCGCCTTAAGTTGACCCGTCGTAATTGCTCCCTGATGAAGCTGGCCAAAAACGGAGCATGCGCTCCTCTGATAAAGCCAGCCGTTGCGTACGTTTTGAATGGATCCGTTGATAACGATCTATAGAGGGTGCACCCCATCCGCTTGAAATCGCACCGATGTGATCGCTTTGGGCTGGTCATTACACGCGAGCGGGTGCTCAGATATGGTAGGGTGTAGTGGGCCGTGTCGGCATACAAGGCAGTCAGTTATTGACACGTTGTGTTGGCATTGAATGCTTGTTGCGGCATTTGAATGCTTGTGGCTAACGGCCTGTAGAAGAGGATAATTTCTCCGCTTGAGATTGCACCACATGGAGTGGGCTGACCTGGACAGGTGAGCAAGTGCTCGGGCCATGAGACTGAGGATGCCAACCTCAGGGGCAATATCGTCCCTACAGGCTACACACACTGTGCTGGCTCTAAGTAGTGATGCTGACTTGGTGAAAACTTAAGATGCCGACCTCGGGTAACGAGGGCGTCTCTGTTGGGCATCTAACTAGGTGTAATGCCGGTATGTATGATATACTAATGATGTGTAGTGTGTATAGTAATTTTGTTGTGTGCATAGTAATTTTCTACGTGAATGGCTATATGGTTGAATATGATATGATTTGGATGTATAAGTGAATGGCATTGTGGTTGTTATTATTATTAGCATTAATAATATTATTATGGTTGTTGTTGGAGTTCTTATTATTATTAGTATTAGCAATTTTATTATTGTTGTTATTATTGTTGATGATGTTGTTGTTGTTGTTATTGGTTGTTGGGCTTAAATAGTGAGCTTAGATTATTATTTGGAAGGGAGAATGAGATGAGAGAATAGCAAACTTGTAAATAAAGAAGTTTCCAATTATTTAATTCCCTTCTCCCTTCTTCTACAAACTTCCTCTAATTCTTTTAATTCTTTTCTTCTCCTTTTCCCTAGCCTGTCAAATTCTCCCCTTCTCCCCATTTGCAGGCCGAGACTTCCCTTGCTGCCAAACGTTGGCAGGTCAAAAAAAAGGGAAGAGAAAAAAAAAGAAGGAAAAGAAGAAGAAGGGAGAACTAGGAAGAGAAATTGAAAGAGAATAGAAAGAGGGAAGAGGGTGGAAAGCTAAAGTAGAGTTGGGAGAAGAGATGGATTAGGGTTGGGAGCTTGGATTCATGGTGGAGTTCTTCTTGGTTGAGATAGGATTCCAACCCTAGCTTGCATGTTTCATTCCATTGCATTTTGGTGACAAAATTTGCATTTTTAGGGTTTTGTGGCAATTTCTTGACATGGTGCATTTTAGCTTGCAATTATATGAGATGTTGGGTTCTTTGATGCTATTGTTTTGGGTTGTTACAGTAATTTTGTGAACTTAGTGCTTCATGATGCAATTGAAAGCCTTGTTGCTTTAATTTTGTGAAATTGTGAAATTGCTCTCATTTACAATGTTGGAAGTTAAATTGTCATTTCCACTTGCATGAATTGTGTGATTGAAGTGATTTGTGTAAATTAGGTGAAGATGCCTTGAATGGCTTGATGCTAATTTCATATATAAAAATGCTCTCAAATGGAAAGTTGGAAACTTTATTATTAAATTTCCCTTGTTTGAAAATGGGCATTACGCGAAAATGAATTGAGATGAGAAATTGGCTGTGTGTGTTGGCTAAATGTGTTGTTGGTTATATGTGCAATAAGGAATGGGTGTGATACGATGCTATTGGGGACAATGAGGTGGATTGCACGGGCATGTACAAAGTTTCCGCGGTAGGAGACGGGAGAAGTCGCCGTGGGCAACCTCTTGATCCATTAGGTGGCTCCACATTGATAACAGAGTAGAATCACCTGCACTTGCACGCCAGCATAAGAAAGAGATCCCTAGGCATGCCTTGCATTGCGTTTGTGATTGCATCATTTGCATCATGGGGGGACATGTCACCATAAGCATCATATCATTGTGGTTGTGAAATGAATGTAGTGACTTGGGTGTGTTGTTGTACATTGGTGGGATGTGGATGATACGTTGTATATATGAGATTGTGTATGGATGTGTAGTATAATAATGTTGTATTTGAACAGTTATAGTTACTCATCTATTTATAGCACTCACGTTATTTTGCAGGCTATCCTTTGTCGTAGGTACGTACTTCCATTATTTATGTCACGTGCATTTTTTTATGTGATGTGGTTAAGTGGTTATCCAAAACATTTTCCATTATATGACATGAGCTCATTCACAGTTCTTTGAATAGCGCATTGCATTCCTTCGCACCATGTGAGTTGGGTTTGGATATCTAACTGGGTCACGCTGTGACGTGTCCCCGTTGATATTTTTTCAGGTAATTGATAGTTGGAGAACCTTGGAGTTGGAGTTGGAGGCCCATCAGCTCAGATGGTTGGAGATGAGGGTGTGTGAGTGTGCGAGTGATTTTGGGTGTGAGTTCTTGTACCAATGGTGAGATATGGGTTCATGTTGTATATGAGATTTGTGTAAGAGATGTTGTATTGGACAGTTTGTATGTATATATATTTCAGTGTTTGAGTTGTTGTCTCTTTTGTGTTTCTGTGTTTGTCGTCTGGAATGATACAGGTACTATCCCAGCAGTGTGCAGTGGACCTGCTTTGTTTTGTGTTTTGCATTTTCTTTCGTAGCACATGCCTCTTCTTGAATACCGGATACGGATTCGTACTTATCGGGAATCCCGGGGAGCGGGACGTTACATTTGGTGGCCCATGCAGATCACCTCACAACGGCTGTGTAAGGGTAGTGCGTGTTGTGTTCCAAAGGTAGTAGACTCGTAAGGTGGGTAGAAGTCTAGCCGTAAGGTTGATCCCTAAGTTAGGAAGTCCCAGGGTGGACTTTTTTTAAGGTGTGCAAATTGTAATGCCCGTATGTATGATATACTAATGATGTGTAGTGTGTATAGTAATTTTGTTATGTGCATAGTAATTCCCTACGTGAATGGCTATATGGTTGAATATGATATGAATGTATAAGTGAATGGCATTGTGGTTGTTATTATTAGAGTTATTATTATTAGCATTAATAATATTATTGTTGTTGTTGGAGTTCTTATTATTATTAGTATTAGCAATTTTATTATTGTTGTTACTGTTGTTGATGTTGTTGTTGTTATTATTATTATTGGTTGTTGTGCTTAAATAGTGGGCTTAGATTATTATTTGGAAGGGAGAATAAGATGAGAGAATGGCAAACTTGTAAATAAAGAAGTTCCCAATTATTTAATTCCATTCTCCCTTCTTCTACAAACTTCCCCTAATTCTTTTAATTCTTTTCTTCTCCTTTTCCCTAGCCTGCCGAATTCTCCCCTTCTCCCCATTTGCTGGCCGAGACTTCCCTTGCTGCCAAACGTTGGCAGATCAAAAAGAAGGGAAGAGAAAGAAAAGAAGGAAAAAAAGAAGAGAGAAATAGGAAGAGAAATTGAAAGAGAAGAGAAAGAGGGAAGAGGGGGGGAAAGCTAAAGTAGAGTTGGGGGAAGAGATGGATTAGGGTTGGGAGCTTAGATTCATGGTGGAGTTCTTCTTGGTTGAGGTAGGATTCCAACCCTAACTTGCATGTTTCATTCCATTGCATTTTGGTGACAAAATTTGCGTTTTTAGGGTTTTGTGGCAATTTCTTGACATGGTGCATTTTAGCTTGCAATTATATGAGATGTTGGGTTCTTTGATGCTATGGTTTTGGATTGTTACAGTAATTTTGTGAACTTAGTGCTTCATGATGCAATTGAAAGCCTTGTTGCTTTAATTTTGTGAAATTGTGAAATTGCTCTTATTTACAATGTTGGAAGTTAAATTGTCATTTCCACTTGCATGAATTGTGTGATTGAAGTGATTTGTGTAAATTAGGTGAAGCTGCCTTGATGCTAATTTCATATATAAAAATGCTCTCAAATGGAAAGTTGGAAACTTTATTATTAAATTTCCCTTGTATGAAAATGGGCATTACGCGAAAATGAATTGGGATGGGAAATTGGCTATGTGTGTTGGCTAAATGTGTTTGTTGGTTATATGTGCAATAAGGAATGGGTGTGATACGATGCTATTAAGGACACTGAGGTGGATTGCACGGGCATGTACAAAGTTGCCGCGGTAGGAGGCGGGAGAAGTCGCCGTGGGCAACCTCTTGATCCATTAGGTGGCTCCACATTGATAACGGAGTAGAATCACTTGCACTTGCACGCCGGCATAAGAATGGGATCCCTAGGCATGCCTTGCATTGCGTTTGTGATTGCATCATTTGCATCATTGGGGGGGCATGTCTCCATAAGCATCATATCATTGTGGTTGTGAAATGAATGTCGTGACTTGGGTGTGTTGTTGTACATTGGTGGGATGTGGATGATACGTTGTATATATGAGATTGTGTATGGATGTGTTGTATAATAATGTTGTATTTGAACAATTATAGTTACTCCTCTATTTGTAGCACTCACGTTGTTTTGCAAGCTATCCTTTGCCGTAGGTACGTACTTCCATTATTTATGTCATGTGCATTTTTTTATGTGATGTGGTTATGCAAAACATTTTCCATGATATGACATAAGCTCATTCACAGTTATTTGAAAAGCGCATTGCATTCCTTTGCACCATGTGAGTTGGGTTTGGATATCCTACTGGGTCACGTTGTGACGTGTCCCGTTGATATTTTTTAAGGTAGTTGATAGTTGGAGAACCTTGGAGTTGGAGTTGGAGGCCCATCAGCTCAGATGGTTGGAGATGAGGGTGTGTGAGTGTGCGAGTGATTTCGGGTGTGAGTTCTTGTACCAATGGTGAGATATGGGTTCATGTTGTTTATAAGATTTGTGTAAGAGATGTTGTATTGGACAGTTTGTATGTATATATATTTCAATGTTTGAGTTGTTGTCTCTTTTGTGTTTTTGTGTTTGTCGTCTGGAATGCTACAGCTACTATACCAGCAGTGCGCAGTGGGCCTGCTTTGTTTTGTGTTTCGCATTTTCTTTCGTAGCACCCGCCTCTTTGGGAATATCGGATACAGATTCGTACTTATCGGGAATCCTGTGGAGCAGGGCGTTACACTAGGAGCTGACCTCACTGAGCCCGTCATGTGGAATCGAGCTGCATGAGGATACCACCTCGGATAGCGAAGTCATCCTTGGAGAGCTGGGAGAGACGATCTCGGGGGGGTCGTCCATGTAGGGCTATGCGGAGACCAAGTTTGCCTGACCTCTTGGGATACAGTCAGGAGATCCATGATGACGAGTGTAGCTCGCGGTGGGTCACAATTGACGAACTTGGCTTGGTCCTATTGCTGGGGGCCCCACTCTGAAAAATGTTATCTACAATTTATATGTATTACATTTAACAACTGTTTTTGAATCCTATGGCTGACTATGACACGATGACTAACACAAACAGGTTGATAGAAGGATAGTTGAGATTTAATCTTGGGAAATCAATGGTTGAGTTGAGATGAGAGTCTGTGAAAATTTTGGGAGGGAAAACTTTTGTATTTTTGAGGGAACTTTTTGGAGAAATAAACCTTCATTTAATTTTGTGAAATTCGAGATCTTTGAATTTAAGAGGTCTTAGAAGTTGAACAGCCAAGCATTTATGTGATTTAATTTACAATATTTATAACAAAAATAAGGAAAATGTTGAAGAATTGTTAGGAGAAGAGTGTAAACTAATCTCTAATTAGGAGTAGCCATGTGCCATGGCTCTCTATATATTCATTCACTTTAGGAGTCAAAGGGACTCCCCACTAACTTAGTGGGGAGTAAATGTTGAGATGATGAGGGGAGGGAGGCCAAAGGCCTCCTTCAACTCACAACACTCCCCCTCATCTCTCCATTACCTTGGTTTAAGCATATGAATACTTCAGAATTCAATATGCTAGCTAATGAGATGGATACTTCTGGATCCAGAGCCGCTGTGGTTGCCTCGTTAAAACCTTAGCTGCGGAAAACCCAGTGGGAAAACCAGCAGCTTAAGGGAAAAGAGTACAACTATTGAGGGACTCTCCTTGATCTGTACAAGCTTCAGGCTTGCAGAATTCCTATGTATCTATACAATCATCTCCTATTCGTCTATACATCCATCATGTTCTGAAAGCAAATACAATCATCAGTCATCTATACAAGTTTCACTCATCTAGCGGCTATTGGAAAGCAGTGGCGCTCTGGAGTGGAATGCTCTTTGAAGTTGGTAGATGACTCTTCTGAAGTATTCTTTGACTCAGTCTTCATTATGTCTGCAATGTACTGCTGGACCTGGCTGAGCGTTTTCAATACTTGTTTATTGGATGATGAGCTTCTCAGAAGATGTAGACTGTGGATGATGATGTGTAGATATTTGGGAGGTGGCCAGCCTTTTGTGTTTTAGTCATCGCGATGATATTTAAACCTGCATATGCAATATATATTCATTGACCCTTGGAAGTTGCGCAGAAGCAGCTTATCCTTGGTCTAGTGGTGCTCTCCAGGACAACACTGTATCTAATTAACAACTTTATTGTAGACGTTCTATCAAAGACACGTGCAGTTGGCCAGATAAAGAAGTGTAACAAGTACACTAGAGTAGGCTCTTCGGGACCTAGGATGTCCTCCCCCTCTTCCAGCGACTGGAAGGTGTCATAAATTAGCATCTATTTTTAATAGGTAGCAAATGGACATCATTCTTCATAAACTCCAAGTGTATGAAGGATGTAGGTTCCACCACGAAGGTGTTAAATATATAAGCCGAGACAATATCTTGTTATACCTAGGTTTTTCATTTCCAATGTATGCTTAAAGCTATCTGATATCTCAATAGTCTCTGCAGGAGATCCTATTAGCTTTAAGTCGATCACATGTACGGCGAATATCACAAATCATGTCAACGATCTTTCGAAAAAGATACACGGGCAGAATATTGCTTAAGATCAACTAATGATCTTTGTAGCCTTTATGGAGAAGACGTTTCTACGTCTCTCTGTCATCTTTGGGGGTAGAGTATACCCTTATGGAAGTTTTATATAGATCTCTATATCTATATTGCCGTATATGTATGCAGTCACAACGTCCATGAGCTGCATTTATTGGTTTTTTCAGAGAAGGTTAGGCTTTAGTAGGAAAATGATCACATTTCCTTCATTTCAATTTCTTATGAAATCCAACTTATATTCCACAGGTTTTACACATTCAGGTGTATGGACTACTGGTCCAAAGATTTTGCTTTTCAAGAGTGAGTCCAGCTCTACTCTTATTGCCTCGTCCCACTTTGGCCAATTTATGCGTTCATGCTATAGAAAAGTGGGTTGACGTCATCGTCGTATTCAGGGACGTGAACGGCAATAGCGAAAACAAAACCGTCGACGACGACTGTGCTATTTCCGTCCAGTACCTCTCCAGTACGTACGTAATATAATGATTTTTCTCCTGTTGTTTCTTCTGCAGGGGAAATTAGGAGGGGAGAGGTTACTGGTCTGAGCTCAGCATCCTGTGGATGGATCATTTTAATATATCTAGGAATCTTCTTCTTTCGATGAAAGTTTTATATTTTTAACCTGGCGGGCGTCCTCTTTTCAATTGAGGTACAACCAATTCTGCTGCCGGTGGATTGCATCCATCTTTGGGAATGTTAATCCTAGCTGGCGTTTTGGCAGCAGGGACGTGTGAACTAACAATCTTCTGGTTGTCCGTAAATTTATCCGATAATTGATGTACTTTAGTCTGAATGTGACGGATCTTCTAGATCTCATATTCACACAGAAAAAGTATGCGGATCATAACGAGATTAGGACATTTGTGTCCCATTATATGGTCTCAGAAGCTTCATGCTTCTTTAGACTGCGTGCATATTTCAATGAGACTTTGCTCATCAAATTCACATTTATCAAGACTTGGTGGTAAACCATAAGCAAGCGGCATCAGCAATAAGATATGACCACAAGTGGGCCGTATCATGATAAGCGACGCGGAATGCAGCGTGTTGGTCCCTAAACATCAACAGGCAACTGCGACTTTACAATGGACGTGAAATCCATTGGAGTCTCTTTGCCAGAGACTCTAATAACCCATTATGAGTATGCACATGCTACAGGATGTTCAATTTCAATGCCAAGTCTTCAAAGATATGTGTACTGAATTCACCCACATAATAAGCTTTTGAGAAAGCGAAGTTGCGAGTGAATATAAAGGCACACATAGACCATATAGTAGATACATCTATCAGTACAATGAAGTACCGAAATGGGCCACTTGCGGGGTGAATAGGCCCGCAAAGGTCACAATGTGTTCTCTCAATGAAGCCAGGAGACTCTAATCCCACTTTCAGGAGGGAAGGTCTCACTATAAGTTTTCCCTTACGACAAAGGGGGACAAGGAAACTCAATCTTTTGAAGAATCTTCAGGTTCTCCAATGGATTCATTTGATGATGCGTCCATCATCGCTGATCCAGGATGACCAAGTCCATTGTGCCAGAGTTAAAAACTATGGCAATGAAAGGCACTTCTGGTGCTCAGTCGAGTTGGCTTTCTATGGGATGAATATCTGTAATTATAGGGGTCCAACGGGGGTCCAATGAAATCAAAAGTAGATGTGCTTCAGGCCATCCTCTTAACAAGTTACATATTGATATTCAATATTTATTATCCACAGTTTTCAAGTTATGTTCGTTTAAACGAAATATCCTTGAAACGTGGAAAATTCCTATATGTTTAAGGGGAGAAATTTGCATCTTATAGTCTCGTTGTATGTGGGAGCAATATTAATGCTACACCAGTGCAACGAGGCACTGTCCACAATATTACATACTCCATCAATTAGCAAAACGAAATTTTATTTAAGTTAATGTCAAATGACATTCAAATAAAAGTTCGTACAAAAGCAAACTAAAGATGAAGCTACATGTTATTTTAAATGCATAAATAAAGATAGGGCTCAAACGAGCAGGTCATCGTTCTCGAAGTCTTGTGCAGTGAAAACAGTTGACGGCTGAACAGCCACCAAGTTTATTGCAGGCAGAGACTTCTGGCTCGCCTGATATAGTTCCTGAAGTTGGCGAGGAGTGCGAAAGTTTCTGGACGATGTCCAGTCATGCCACATCTATGGCATTTATCCTCCCAGTTCTTCTTAGGAATTGATACTTGATCAGTGTCTTTACGCTTCCATGAGAAGTTTCTCTTTCCTTTATTGTTGTTGTTGGACGGGGTGCTGCTCCTCGTCCACTCTTCATCACAGCTTTTCTTTTGTTATTTTTAGCATTCTTCTTGTTTTTCCACTTCTGGGGAGAAAACGTGGTGGGCTTCAGGGATAGGGGCAGAACCGGCTGGACGTAGAGTATGGGTAGCTAGCAGTAAATCTCTATTTTGCTCTTCCCTAAGTAGGCAAGAGATCAAATCAGAGAATTTCGTGAAGTTACGTTCACGATACTGCTCCATGAGGATTGCATCTTTCTCGTGAAACGAGGTAAATGTCGTTTCCAACATGCGTTGTTCTGTAACTTCTTCACCACACAACTTCAGGCGTGATGTGATATTATGAAGTGCAGAATTATACTCAGCGACGTACTTATAGTCCTGAAGTCTGAGGTTTTCCCACTCATAACTGGCACGCGGTAATATTACATCAATTTGATGTTTATACCATGCCTCCAGCGCTGTCCACATCTCCATTGGGTCCTCTACCGTTAGATATTCGGTCTTTAAGGTCCGATCTATATGTTTCCTAATGTAGATAATGGCTTTCGCCTTATCCACATCGGAGACAGTGGTAGGAGTGCTGCTGCTAGATGTAGCAGAAGCATCGGCCGCTGCTGGGGCCGATGAAGGAGCCAAAATTGAGCCAAGGAGGGCAATTGAACGCAAGTGGAACTTCAGGTCCACTCGCCAGTCAGGTAATTTTTTCCTGCAGAATCAAGGACCTCGAAATCGACGATTGCCAATTTTGCCATTTATCTATGCAATTTAAAATAAGCATGAATTAATTAAAATTGAAATTCACGCATAAAAATAAAATAAGTAAAATGTGGGGATCGGCCAGATACCCAAAGAAATACAAAGTCCAAAGTCCGAATATACAGTCCATAAAGAAAAGAAAAATACAATATGGAAACCTAGAATGGGTCCCTATATTTTCCAATTTTTCGCCTCCGGCTTCATTTGTCGGTACACCGGTCTTTGGCATAAATACATATAATCCTCACTTACAAATTCTCTCAAAAAGGAAAATAAAATTGCAAGTAATATAAATGGTATCAAATTGACCGATCCCAAAAATCACATTGTAGTTTATATTAACATCTACGCAGTTTATAAATGCTACATGCACACAATAAACAACCACGCATGTATATAACACATGCATATATAATATGGAAAAATAGACTATAAAATATAATAATCTCTCGGACCACGGGGAGACGTCATACACTGTTAGGTTAGTTGACTAACGGCAGAGCGGTCGCAGGATATTTAAGATAATTATATTTTGAAAAAAAATCCTAATATTCCATAAATTAATAATAATGCAAGAGTGTTATAATTTTAGCAATATGAAAGACTTGGCGACAGGCCCATAATAAGGAATTAAAATAAAGTAATAGGTTGAATGGGGCTGCAGGCGCATAAATATTAATTATTTTAATATATTATAAACATTTGGGCTGCAGGCCCATTTGCCAAAAATTAACAAACTAATTACTGCAATTGAATGAACTTGGCTTCAGGCCCAATAAGTCAAATTAAAATATTGTGAATATTTGGGCTTCAGGCCCTGTTTTAAAATTCTAATTGACATATTAAAAATTGTAATAGGATGTACTGGGCTTCAGGCCTAATTTTGGCAGCCAAAAATTTATTAGGTACACAAAAATTTACTGGGTTTCTGGCCCATAAAATATATGTGCATTAGTGACAAATGGGATGCAGGCCCAACAAATAGGCTATCTATTTTATTGAAAGTAAACAAAATTAGCCTTTAAGCCCATTTTTGGGTTGTGGAATGCCAAAAATCCCAAACCCTAAGTCTGTCCCCTAAAATCCCTTTTACAAGGAGTTACGCAAGAATTTCCCTATTCCCCCTTGTTTATTGGTTCGGGCAAGGTCACCCCCCCCCCCCCTCTGCTGGATCGTCGGAGTCCCCCCTGCGGGGAGGGGGGCGGATCGACGCAGGGATCGTCGGACAGGAACCACTCCTATTGGGGGGGTCTGCGACAGGGAAGGCTCCCCCGTCTGGGGGTGATGGTAGAACCCCCCCCCCCCGTCTGGGGGAGGGGCGGCCAATGGGAAGGCCCCCCCCCGTCTGGGGGGGATTTGAACGGCCCCCCAGGCAGGGTGGGGCGGCGCCGTGAAGGCCCCCCGTCTGGGGGGCGGCGAAATCGAAGGGCCCCACCAGGCGGGGGGTGAAGGCCCCCTGTCTGGGGGGGGCGAAATCGAAGGGCCCCCCCAGGCAGGGGAGGGGGGGCAATCGAACGCCCCCCAAGGCGGCGGGGGGCGTCGTAATAGGGCCCCCCCAGCCTGGGGGAGTGATCGGGAGACCCCCCGGGGGGGTGTCGGGGGGTAAAACCCCCGCCGTAGGCAGGGGGTAAGGAAGAACCCCCCTTCCGGGGGGAAGGATGTTTATTGTTTATTTGTTTTATTATTATTATTTTTAATTATAAATTTGATATTGCATATAGCAAATTTTAAACAAGTCTAAAATAGGTTGTGAAAAATCATAGCTAAATTTAAAATTTGTTTATATCTATCTACGGGATCGGCGGATATTACCTCTAGATTAAAAATCTAGGGACGATCGAAAAATTAGAAGATCCGTAGAGAGAAAATTCCACGCTCCAAATACGCACAAGAGGAACGCCGCAACGTACAGCCGCAACCAGAGATTCCTTCGCGCGTAACAATTTAGAATAGCGTAACAAATTAGGGGATGTATTTTTCAGGGGAGAAAAGCTCAAAATAGAAGAGCGTATGTGCTGATAACGTGTTGAAGAATTATTAAGAGAAGAGTGTAAACTAATCTCAAATTAGGAGTAGCCATGGCATAAGCCATGGCTCTCTATATATTCATTCACTCCTTGGACTTCCCACTAACTTAGTGGGGAGTAAATGGTGAGATGATGAGGGGATGGAGGCCAAAGGCCTCCCTCAACTCACAACAGAAAAGTAATATTGTCAATGATGTTGTGAGTTGAGGGATGCCTTTGGCCTCCCCCCTCAACATCTCACCATTTACTCCCCACTAAGTTAGTGGGGAGTCCCTTGGACTTCTAATTCATATGAATATATAGAGAGCCATGGTTTGTGCCATGGCTACTCCTAATTTGGTGATTATCTTCACTTCTTTTCCAAATTCCTTCAACACGTTATCAGCACGTTAGCTCTCGTTCTTGAGCTTCTCCCTTTATCCCCACAAAATTTCCCTCTTGCGAATGAATCTTATTTGTTGCGGCAAAGTTGTGACGAACCTGCAAGGCATTGCGGGAGCGTGGATATTATTTTTCTCTCTACGTATTCTATTGGTTCTTCCCTAGATCATTGATCTAGAGGTAATTTCCTTGGCTCGTGAATAATTGGGTTATGCAAAATATTATATATTGTTGCTAAAAATCAAGAACATACACCTCTTTTAATTGAAAAAAAAAACTCTTAAGCACATCTTTTGTTTTATGGTGTATTTGATCAATATATATATAACTCAATCATGTCCCCCCCCCCCCAAAAAAAAAATTCCCCTTATCTGGGATTTATGACAGATTTTCTGGAAAAAAACATATATATATATATACATACATATATATATATATATACATACATATATATATATATACATACATACATATATATACATACATACATACATATATATACATACATACATACATATATATATACATACATACATATATATATATATATACATACATATATATATATACATACATATATATATATATACATATATATATATATGAAAATTTTCAAATGAGAACATTTCGCACCGTGCGAAAATGTTTTTAGTTTTTTTTTGAAATTTTTTTTTTCAAAAATTCTTTTTTCCACCCTCATTATATGTTGTTATACTACCCTCAAAAAATAATCATTGAGAAATAATGTCATTTGGCCTTCGATCAAGGCATTTCATCAAATTCGCACGTTTTGAGACCGTTAAATTTGTAACGGGTGGATGGTTGCTCTAATGCCCAACGGGTTCACCCATTATTTTCCCTGGGGTATATATTTGTATGGATTAAACATCAAAAAAAAATTTTTGAAGAAAAAATTTTCAAAAAAATAAAAAAAATGTTTTCGCACCGTGCGAAAACCCCTTTTTTCGCAACCGAAGATCACTCTATATATATATATATATATATATATATATATATATATATATATATATATATATATATATTGGGGGGGGCAGTCGAATCTCCGCCCCCCAACTCAAATCTAAATGCCGGAGTAAAATAGGAGCCCGGTCATAATGGGGACATCATGCGTGCATGCTTCATTTTTTTTGTTTTGTTCAAATTGATGTATGATAATCCCAAGGACATATGACTTGTCTTTTTGATCTGCTGTCAAAGGTGAGATACAGTCTTGTTATAAGCACTATTAGCAACCATATGCATCATTTGGACATTCAAATGGCTGGAGCAAAGATAGGCATTATGAATGTGGGGGCTTCATGTTTGTTTGTTAGGCTCTCAATGCTTCTGTCCTGCGATTTTGAATTGCTTGCTGACAGTCATGCCCATGCATAGCTTGTAAATATCTTTGCATGATTTTGGTGAAGTCAGCCGAGGGTCCCCGTTTGCACCTCCTGTCGGATTCAAAGAACAAGGGAAAACATGAGGTCTTTTCAACTACCATGGCGGCTGACCCAAAACAACCCCACTTCCCACATTAAAGCCCTAATTAGCGTAAGGGGGAGAAGAGGCATGTGCCTCCCCTGATGGGCCAGAAGCCCAATAACTAACAAAATTGCTAATAAAAATGGGTATTTTTTTGCTAACGGGCCTGCAGCCCGCAGCCAGCCCGCGGGCCACTCGCCTACATGCCAAATTAATTTTAATTTTACTTATGGGCCTACATCACATATTAGAATAATATTTAATTTTGTTCTAATTTGGGCCTGAAGCCCAGTTTATAACAATGTATATAAGTTTTATGGGCCAGCAGCCCCATTCATATTAATAATTAATTTTGACTTCTCAATTGGGCCAGCAGCCCAGTAAATCCAATTACAAAATGAATATGTTAATTAAATTTTTGCAAATGGGCCTGCAGCCCCAATAATAATAAGAATTCATTTTAAATTCTTGTTTGGGCCTGTAGCCCAATTATTCAAATTGCTATAATTAATTTGTTAATTTTTTGGCAAATGGGCCTGTAGCCCAAATATACATAATATATTAAAATAATTAATATTTATGGGCCTGCAGCCCCATTCAAAATATTATTTTATTTTAATTCCTTGTCATGGGCCTGTCGCCCAGTCTTTCATATTGCTAAAATAATAACACTATTGCATTTTTATTAAATTATGGAATATTATGATTTTTTTCAAAATATAGTTATCTTAAGGATCCTGCGACCGCTCTGCAGTTAGTAAACTAACCTAACGGTGTATGACGTCTCCACGTGGTCCGAGAGATTATTATATTTTATAGTCTATTTTTCCATATTTTATATGCCTGTGTTATATACATGCGTGGTTGTTTATTTTGTGCATGTAGCATTTATAAACTGCGTGGATGTTTATGTAAGCTAAAATGTGATTTTTGGGATCGGCCAATTTGATACCCTTTAAATTCCTTGCAATTTAATTTTCTTTTTTGAGAGAATTTGTAAGTGAGGATTATATGTATTTTTGCCAAAGACCGGTGTACCGACAAAATGAAGACGGCGTCGTAAATTTGAAAATATAGGGATCCATTCTGGATTTCCAAATTGTACTTTTCTCTTCTTTATGGACTGTATATTCGGACTTTGGACTTTGTATTCTTTTGGGTATCTGGCCGATCCCCACATTTTACTTATTTTATTTTTATGCGTGAATTTCAATGTTAATTAATTCATGCATGTTTTAAATTGCGTAGATAAATGGCAAAATTGGCAAGCGTCGATTTCGAAGTCCTTGACTCTGCAAGGAATAATTACCTGAGTTGGCGAGTGGACCTGAAGTTCCACTTGCGTTCTATGGCCCTCCTTGGCTCCATTTTGACTCATTCATCGGCCCCAGCAGCGGCCGATGCTTCTGCTACATCTAGCAGTAGCACTCATACCACTGTCTCCGATGTAGATAAGGCGAAAGCCATAATCTACATTAGGAAACATATAGATCGGACCTTAAAGGTCGAATACTTAACGGTAGAGGACCCAAAGGAGCTGTGGACAGCGCTGGAGGCACGGTATAAACATCAAATTGATGTTATATTACCGCGTGCCAGTTATGAGTGGGAAAACCTCAGACTTCAGGACTATAAGTCCGTCGCTGAGTATAATTCTGCACTTCATAATATCACCTCACGCCTGAAGTTGTGCGGTGCATAAGTGACAGAATAACGCATGTTGGAAAAGACATTTACCTCGTTTCACGAGAAAGATTCAATCCTCATGCAGCAGTATCGTGAACGCAACTTCACGAAATTCTCTGATCTGATCTCATGCCTACTTAGGGCAGAGCAGAATCGAGATTTACTGCTAGCCACTCATAATTTACGTCCAGCTGGCACTGCACCTATCCCTGAAGCCCACCACGTTTCTCCCCAGAAGTGAAAAACAAGAAGAATGCTAATAATAACAAAGGGAAAGCTGTGATGAAGAATGGACGAGGAGCAGCACCCCGTCCAACAACAACAATAAATGAAAGATTAACTTCATATGGAAGCAAAAGAACACTGACCAAGTGTCACTTCCTAAGAAGAACTGGGAGGATAAATGCCATAAATGCGGCATGACTGGTCATTGGTCTAGAATCTGCCGCACTCCTCGCCACCTCTAGAAACTATATCAGGCGAGCCAGAAGTCTCTGCCTGAAACAAACTTGGCGGCTGTTCAGCCCCCAATGATGTTCACTACAAAAGACTTCGATAACGACGACCTGCTCGATTAAGCTTCATCTTTTATCTATGCATTTAAAATTCAATGTTGCTTCATCTTTAATTTGCTTAAGTACGAACTTTTATGTCTTTTTCATTGACTTAAATAAAATTTCGTTTAACTCATAGATGAAGTATGGTATATTGTGGACAGTGCCTCGTTGCACTGGTGTATCATTGATATTGCTCCCACATACAACGAGACTATAAGATGCAAATTCTCCTCTTAAACATATAGGAAATCTCCAATTTTCAAGGATATTTCTTTTAAAGAAAATAACTTGAAAATTGTGGCTAATATATATTGAATATCAATATGTAACTCATCAAGAGAATGGCCAGAAGACCATCTACTTACGAGTTCATTGGACCCCCGTCGGGCCCCTATAATTTACAGATATTCTTCCTACAGAAAGCCAACTCGACTGAGCACCAGAAGTGCCTTTCTTTGCCATAGTTTTTAACTCTGGCAAAAAGGACTTGGTCATCCTGGATCAGCGATGATGGACGCATCATCAAATGAATCCATTGGAGAACCCGAAGATTCTTCAAAAGGTTGAGTTTTCTTGTCCCCCTTTGTCATAATGGATAAATAATAGAGAGACCTTCCCTCCTGAAAGTGAGTTTTGAGTCTCCTGGCTTCATTGAGAGATACATGGTGACCTTTTGCGGGCCTATTCACCTCGCAAATGGCCCATTTTCGGTACTTCATTACTGTACTGATATATGCATCTACTAGATGGTCTTATCTGTGTCTTTATATTCACTCGCAATCTAACTTTCTCAAAAGCTTATAATGTGGGTGAATTTACTACACATATCATTCAAGACTTCTGCCAAGCAACTGGCATTAAAATTGAACATCCTGCAGCATGTTCAAACTCATAACGGGTTAGACGAGTCTCTGGTAAAGAGACTCCAATGGATTTCACGTCCATTGTAAAGTCGCAGTTGCCTGTTGATGTTTTGGGACCATCACACTGCATTCCGCATCGCTTATCACGATACGGCCAGCTTGTTGCCATATCTTATTGCTGATGCTGCTTGCTTATGGTTTACCACCAAGTCTTGATAAATGTGAATTTAATGAGCAAAATCTCATTGAAATAGGCACGCAGTCTAAAGAAGCCTGAAGCTTCTGAGACCATATCATGGGACACAAAAGTCCTCAGCCCGTTATGATCCGCATACTTTTTCTGTGTGAAGTTTAGATCCAGAAGATCCTTCACATTCAGACTAAAGTACATCAATTGACAGATAAATTTGCGGACAACCAGAAGATTGTTCGTTCACACGTCCCTGCTGCTAACACGCCAGCTAGGATTGACATTCCCAAAGATGGATGCAATCCACCGGCAGCAGAATTGGCTGTACCTCAATTGAAAAGAGGACGCCTGCCAAGTTCAAACTATATAAATTCCTCATAATAGGAAGATTCCTGGATATATCAAAATGATCCAACCACATGATGCTGAGCTCAGACCAGCAACCTCTCCCCTCCTATTTTCCCCTGCAGAGGAAACAATAGGATAAACATCATTATATTACGTACGTACTGGAGAGGTACTGGTCAGATATAGCACAGTCGTCGACGACGGTTTTGCTT
This sequence comes from Scilla litardierei, assembly GCA_030789695.1. Lineage (NCBI taxonomy): Eukaryota > Viridiplantae > Streptophyta > Magnoliopsida > Asparagales > Asparagaceae > Scilla > Scilla litardierei. The sequence goes on along the minus strand of CM061137.1, from coordinate 5,784,969 downwards.
TCGCTATTGCCGTTCACGTCGCTGAATACGACGATGACGTCTACCCACTTTTCTATAGCGTAAACGCATAGATTGGCCAAAGTGGGACGAGGCAATAAGAGTAGATCTGGACTCACTCTTGAAAAGCAAAGTCTTTGGACCAGTAGTTCATACACCTGAATGGGTAAAAACCTGTGGAATATAATTCGGATTTCATAAAGAAATTTAAATGAAAGAAATGTGATCATTTTCCTACTAAGCCTAAACTACTCTGAAAAGCTTATACATTCAGCTCATGGACGTTGTGACTGTATATATATACGGCAATATAGATATAGAGATCTATATAAAACTTCCAGAAGGGTATACTCTGCCCCCCAGAGATGAAAGAGAGACGTAGAAACGTCTTCTCCATAAAGGCTACAAAGATCATTAGTTGATCTTAAGCAATATTCTGCCCTTGTATCTTTTTCGAAAGATCGTTGCCAGGATTTGTGATATTCGCCCTGCATGTAGTCGACTTAAAGCAAATAGGATCTCCTGCAGAGACCATTGAGATATCAGATAGCTTTAAGCATACCTTGGAAATGAAAAACATAGGTATACTAATGTATTATCTCGGCTTATATATTTAACCCCTTCGTGGTGGAACCCTTTAATATCCTTCATACACCTAGAGTTTATGAAGAATGATGTCTACTTGCATCCTATTAAAAATGGATACTTATGTATGACACCTTCCGGTAGCTGGAAGAGGGGGAGGACATCCTAGGTCCCGAAGAGCCTAGCTCTAGTGTACTTGTTACACTTATTTATCTGGCCAACTGCACGTATCTTTGATAGAACGTCTCCAATAAAGTTGTGAACCAGATACAGTGTTGCCCTAGAGAGCAACACTAGACCAAGGATAGGCTGCTTCTGCGCAACTTCCAAGGGTCAAGGAATATATATCGCATATGCAGGTTTAAAGATCATCGCGATGACTACAACACAATTAGCCGGCCACCTCCTAAATATCTACACATCATCCTCCATTGTCTACATCTTCTAAGAAGCTCATCATCCAAGAAGCAAGTATTGAAAACGTTCAGCCAGGTCCAGCAGTACCTTGCAGACACACTGAAGACTGATTCAGTGAATACTTTAGTGGCGTCATCTTCCAACTTCGAAGAGCATTCCACTCCAGAACGCCACTGCTTTACTATAGCCGCTAGATGAGTGAAACTTGTATAAGAAGAGTGATGATTGTATTTTATTTCAGAACATGATGGATGTATAGACGAATATGAGATGATTGTATAGATACATAGGAGATCTGTAAGCCTGAAGCTCGTACAGATCAGGGGGAGTCCCTCGATAGTTGTACTCTTTTCCCTTAAGCTGCTGGTTTTTCCCACTGGGTTTTCCACAGCTAAGGTTTTAACGAGGCAACCACAGTGGCTCTGGATCCAGAAGAATCCACCCCATTTGCATAACGAATCCTGAAGTATTCATATGCTTAACCCAAGGTAATGGAGAGATGAGGGGGAGTATTGTGAGTTGAGGGATGCATTTGGCCTCCCCCCTCAACATCTCACCATTTACTCCCCACTAAGTTAGTGGGGAGTCAATTGGACTTCTAATTCATATGAATATATAGAGAGCCATGGCTTGTGCCATGGCTACTCCTAATTTGGTGATTATCTTCATTTCTTTTCCAAATTCCTTCAACAAATGAATTATATGTTGACTATTCAAATCATCCTTATCTATTCGGGCATCTAATTTCATCGAGAAGAAAATAATACACTCACAAATGGGATGACAGAACGTCGTAATTAATACACTCATACCGGTCCCCGCATGATGTCATTATTAGGGCGCCCGCGCACTGAAGGAGGGAAGGCGCGTGCGTTCGGATGCCCGCTAAATTTTTTTGCACCGAAGGCACGCGTTAAAATTTTTTACGCTAATTTGTTGTTCCGCGCCGAAGACGTCCGCGTCGAATTTGTTGTTCCGTGTCGAAGGTGCTCGTGCCGCTAAATATTTTTACGCTAATTTGTTGATGTTTTTTCAATTTTGACTATGGAAATAATTTTTTGGGGAACAAAAATTTTGCGGGAGAAAATCTTGAGTGAACCGTGGCCGAAGGCGCAGGTTATGAGACGAAGGCGTCCGCTAAATTATTTCACGCTAACTTGTTGTTCTACATCAAAGGCGCATCTGTCGAATTTGTTGTTCCGAGTTGAAGGTCCATGCGTCGAATTTGTTGTTCTGCATCGAAGGCGCCCGTGCCGCTAAATTTTTAACGCTAATTTATTGTTCTTTTAAATTTGGGCTGCAGAAATAATTTTTTGGGAGCAAAGATTTCACGGAGAAAATATTTAATGGTGTGACCGTGCGAGCAAAGATTTCACGGAGAAAATCTTTAATGGTGTGACCGCGGGCACGTTTATCACTAGTAAGAGATCACAAGGGAAACAATTGTATTACTTAACGATAAAACTGTTGTTTATCCAATGAAAATTCAAATGGGCAATAATTTTGGGTCCAACGCCGCTACTCATGGGCCATGGGCCATGGCCCTCAACAAATTACTTTCTATTCCATCCACCGTTGATTCCTGACATGTGGGCCCCACCCCACTGTAGTTTTATCCGAAGGAAGATTTTTATTTTATTTTATTTTATTTAGTTTTCCAAGAGATTAAAAAAGGAGAACCAGGTCTTTTTTCAGAGCAAAGATTTTGCTTTCGCGCCAAATCGCAGAGCGAAACAATCGCCATCGATTTCTGATTGCAAAATCCAGGAGTTTTTACTTAAAATCTCTTCAAGGCAGAAATTTTTGTTGTGTTCACAGCAAACCCCTCACTGACGTGCCCGTTACTCGTGCTCAAAACCCTAGTCTTTTAATGCCGGCGTGAAATTGATATCGAGAAACGATATGGAAGGAGAAATTAGCCCTCCGTCCATCAAACCCATCAATAAATCGGCGATTCATAGGATTTGCTCGGGGCAAGTGATATTGGATCTTCCCTCGGCGGTGAAGGAGCTGGTGGAAAATAGTTTGGATGCCGGCGCGAGCAGCATCGAGGTAAATTTGAAGGAACACGGTGAAGAATATTTCAAGGTCATCGACAACGGCTGTGGCATTTCTCCCAGTGATTTTCAGGTATTTGGAAAGATTGAGACTAGCGATTCTTTCAATTGGTGCATACGTGATCTTACCTTTTTTGGTTGAAATTATGTTTAAAACATCCAATTTATTAATTCAATTGGAGCTCTTTGCAATTACACTGAACTGGATGGAACCATATATGTGTTTGATGTAAATCTTCACCGAGGAGCTAACCTGCATAAATATGTCATATCGTTCAATATTATCATTTAACTTTATATTTTAAAAAAGGGAAGAGAAAAAGGTTTGATGACATTTACCTACATGGACTGGTAAGCTTAATGATGCGGAAGTTACCATGGGAATTGAGTATCTATGGGATGTAGTATTCATAGCCATGATCATCCAACCCTTAATCTCTTCAAATTGGTATAACTATGGATCTCATCCCAAAATTACAAAAGCTCCACAAATGATAAAATCAATGTTTTAAGAACGACTTGTAACATTCTAAAACATTAATTTTGTTACCACTTTTTGCATAAATAAAACATGTCCAAATCATTTTAAATTTAGCTTGATAGTAGTTTAATATGTTACATCATATATAACGAAATTGAATTTTAATTTGGATTGCAGTTTTAAATTTAAGTTGATAGGATCTACATGTAAAATTCTTATAAGTATATCATAGTCTAACTCGGTGTGTATGAGTTGGACTACAAAATTTCCATTTATTTTTGAACAAAAACTTAATGACCATAAATAAAAAAATTTGAACCCAAACCACAAATCCATTCACTTGGATATGATCTAACCCGTCTAAACTTTCTACAAATAATATTTTAAATGAATTTAGTATGTTTTATACATACATCAAGTGGCGACTAAAGCAACATTTTAGAATTTTGTCAAACGTGAATAATTTACACCCTCTGATGCTTGGGTAAAACATAATGAAATCAATTAAAATTAACATAATGAAATCAATTAAAATTTTGTTTGTAGATAGTTTAAAAGGGTTAGCTCACATCTAATCCAATGAAATGAATTTTTTATTTGAGTTCATATTTTTGAGTTGGGATGTTATGTTTTTTGTTCAAAAAATAAACAAAAATTATGGAGTTTAACTTTATCTATCTATCCACATAAGGAAATGATCATTAAACATAGCTTCATGAGAACTCGATGATGAGACATCCCATTGATGATTTGAATCGTTCACCTTGATCTACACGTCGATGATTTGAATCGTTCACCTTGAACTATACACTTAAATAGCCTAATTATAAAAGTTCAAGTGATTCTAAAATTGTTTACCCATATATCAAGTGCACGAAATGCATTATTTTATGTTGTTGATTTGAAGCAAATGCAAACAAGTTCGAAATCACTTCAGTTTTTTCCTAGTTTGGCTTACTTACATAATTTAGGTTAAAGCGGTCAGGTCATCCCATGGATGACCTGAACCATTTAAGGACAATTTTCAAAGTAAACTTTGTGAAAATTTCATGATGGATTATCCCATGGATATTTCACCTGTTCATTTTGATTTACACACTTAAGATAGCCTAACAATGAAAAATCAAGTCATTTTGAACATTTTACCCATTAATTAAGTGGTTGAACTTATTTTCAAGTTTCAACCATCAAAAAATGATATCATTTGATGCATGGGTAAAAAAAGGTTCGGAGACCTTGCTTTTTCATTGTTCTACTAATTTATGTATGCATTCATACAAACATATGTATATTTTAAAGTAAGCTTCGTGAGAACTTCACGGTGGGTTATCCCATGGATGATCTGAACCGTTCATTTTGATATCATCATCATCATCATCATCATATCATTCTTCCCAAAAATTGGAGTTGGCTTCATGGATTCAATAGAAAGAATGTTGAATCGGGATCATGTCGGATCGGGGTTACATCGGATTGTGAACCGTTCATCTTGATCAACAAATTTTAATTAGCTTAAAGATTAAAAATCAAATGATTCTAAGTTTTATTGACCATGCATCAAAGGAGATATCTTTTGATGTTAAAAAATAAGGTATTTCACATAACCACTGGATGCATGGGTAAAAATACTTGAAATTACTTGTTTTTTATCTTTAAGCTAATTAAGACACATAGATCAATATATACGGTTCGGATCACCAACGGAATGGCCCATCGTGAAGTTCTCATAAAGTTTATGTTGAGAACCGTTCTCAAAGGGTCGCTTCTTGAGTTGAGGGTTGCGCAGGTGGGTGCATCACATTGCCCATGTGCAGCTGCCTTTTTCCATCTATATCATAATTATGCTGTTCTACTCACCTTTAACTGTTTGATTGACCTTTGGTGCAGGCCCTTGCTTGTAAACATCATACTTCGAAAATAGCAGATTTTTCTGATCTTCATTCATTGACAACTTTTGGCTTCAGAGGAGAGGCATTGAGCTCTCTTTGTGCACTGGGGAACTTGACTATTGAAACAAGAACGAGAAATGAGTCAATTGGCACACATCTGACATATGATCACTCAGGTTCAGTGGCAGCTGAAAGAAAAATTGCTCGCCAAGTGGGCACCACGGTGACTGTAGAGAAATTATTCTCCACCTTGCCAGTGCGAAATAGAGAATTCAGCCGCAACATTCGTCGGGAATATGGAAAGCTTATTTCTTTGTTAAATGTGAGATAACCATCTCTACAGCATTTTTAGTAATCCGTTCGCCTTCAACAGTGTGAACTTCAATATTCCTTTACTTTTGCTACATTGTTTCATTGTTTTTTCTTGGAACTTACTGAATAACTTGAAGATAAAGTGATGGGTTCTTTTCTGAGAAGCAGCTTATTCAATTTTAGTGGTTAACTCCTTGGTGATCACATAACTTAAACTGAAACTGCCTTCATGGCTTATATTTTTATTGTTCATTATATTATTGACATGTAGATTTTATTTTCTGTTCTTTTTTAATTGTGTCATACTAATAGGATGCCTGGTAACAACCCATGTATTCCTCTTATTTTTTTGTTTAGGCTTATGCCATCATGGCTAATGGGGTCCGACTACTTTGTACCAACACATCTGGCAGAAACTCGAAATCAGTCGTGCTGAAAACACAAGGAAGCAGTGCAATTAAAGATAATATCATTACAGTATTTGGCATGAACACTTTTCAGAGCTTGACGCCTTTGTGCTTATGCATATCCGAAGTGTGCAAAGTCGAGGGATATCTTTCCAAGCCTGGATCTGGTAGTGGCCGTAACTTGGGAGACAGGCAGTATTTTTACGTAAATGGAAGACCTGTTGATATGCCTAAGGTCAGCAAACTTGTGAACGAGTTATATAGAAGTTCGAACCCCAAACAATATCCAATTACTATTATGAATTTTAAAATACCAACCACATCATATGATGTTAATGTAACTCCTGATAAAAGGAAGATTTTCTTTTCTGATGAAATTTCCCTTCTGGTTTCCCTAAGAGCGTCTGTAGAAAAGATTTATTGTCCGAATCAATGCAGCTTTTCTCTTAATGGAATTACAGAGGCCAACAAAGATGAAAATGACTTGGAGCCAGATGGTTTCAATGAAGGCGAGGATGCTCATCCGGCGTCTGAAACACCATCTCCAAGAGCTAGTTGGCGATCAGATTCAGAATGCAATCGAGACTTAACTGCAGATGAAAATTCACCAAAGATGCTACAACTGCATGGTCGAGATTTATGCAAGGAAAACAAGGTTGGTTCTGGTGATGAAATCTTTCCATCAAAGGATTTGATTGTTAATGCACCCTTGGATAGAACCTTTGCAAGCTTTTCTGCCTACCGGTGTAAACAGTCAGTAAGCAATTCAATGCCCAATGCTATGGCCAATCAGAGAAGTGCAACCCTCCGAGGATTATCGAAGAAAGATAACCCCTCAAATTCAAAAGTTGGACATTCTTCTCTTATGAACTTTGTAACTGTAAATAAGAGGAAGCATGATAATAGTTGCAATGTTTTATCTGAAGTTCCCGTACTAAGAAATGGAACACCATCTTGTCAAGTGAGGAAAACAGATCTGGAATTGAATGCATCAATGTCCAAATACAAATCATGTAAAGTTTCTAGTGATGATTTACCTAAAGCCAATTCAGAAGATTTGCGTGAGCATTGTTCACCATCAATTATCTCAAACACAGTGGAAGTGATCCATTCCAATGAATGTGAAGATAAAAATGGAGATTGTGATCAGGTATCTTTAATTTTTCGTATTGTTGTATGTTTACCGAATGCTGAATATATAACATTCTAGTCTGTTATTTTCATATGCCAAAAAGATAGATCTTCTAGGTAGCAGTGCACCTGGAGATATATGACTACATGAATAAAAGCTTACTGCTTTCAAACAATCAACTATGAGCTAATACATCATTGTGCACCTCTGCTGTGTGGAATTACATACCTGTCAACTCTTCTGTTTTTTCATCCTAGACCATCCACATGTTAGCCGCTCAACAATTCTAATTCTGCATAATTTGAAGCTTTCAATTTATATGAATGTGATGGGACGGGTGGTATTCTTTAAAGAGGTACTAACCTTAGGACATAATTATATTAAACAACCATCTTACTATCATTGCCTTTATTGGATAGGTTCTTGAAAAGAATTGGCATGTAGATCAACAATAACGAGCAAATGTGCATCTAGCATGCTCCTTCCTTTCTCCATCTATATCTTTTTCTTTTTCTTTCTTTTTGTGGTCATGTTGATGGCATTGCTTGTTCACAAAATCTTCTAAACAGGATTACTTTGCTAAGGAGGATATAAAAATGGGGGTGGCTTCTTCATCTCTTGCTGATGCGACCTTAGAACATTCATGCAAAGACCGACAAATTAAATCGGGAGAATCATCAAGCTTGTCTCCTCTATCAGAATCACACGCATTGACTGAAAATGCTCTTAAACCTTGCTCAACTTATGCGTGTGACTCTTTTCAGTTCAGTATTAATGATCTTAGAAAACGAAGGTACAAGAAGCTCTCGAGTTTGGCTTCAGATTGCCCCACATATAGTGGAAAGAAGATTGGAAGGTGGCTAAATTGCTCATCCTCTTAATTTTATTTAGTGGAAATATTGAGAACATTGTATCTCCGATTATACTTTTGTTTGTTCTGATTCGGTCTGTCTTGTGACTCTTGTCCAAGACGTTATACTGCCGCAACACTTGAGAATTCTCTACCAGAAAATGATGAAGGAAAAGCACGCTCTTTAGTTGCTGCTACTATTGAGTTGGAGAGATATTTCCGAAAAGAAGACTTTGGAAGAATGCAGGTAATGTTTATTATTTAGTTTGTGATTGTGGTATCTTAGTCATAAGCTATATGCAAAGTAATGATTGTGTCCTGTTTGTTGTTTCAGTCTTGCTACATATCCATCTTAACATTCTCTCTCTCTCTCTCTCTCATACATTCAAGTTGGTATATTCAGCATATGTCCTTGTAGAGTGGTAAAATTGATGATTGAAAACTTACAAAGGATTCATTGAAGTTTCTTGTTAAAAAAGCTAGATCATTTTAAATTATGGTTTAATTTTGTCTTAAAGAAAAGAGAGGTTATGCCATTATATGGTGTTTTACATAAATCATAGTCATGGACAATTCTTTTGCTTTTATCTCCAAAGCATCAAAGAATCATGTGTCTTTTCAGAAAATGGTGATGATGAAGTGTTAACATTAGACATGCTAGATGAAAGTTCTTCACATTAAGGTCTTATCTCGTATTAGTTTTGGATGAATTTACTAGGCATATTCAGAATGAAGTCTTCTGGAGCATGTTGATCATATTGTCTTAATTGATGCGACCAAAGAAGAGATGATTTCCCTAGAAGAGAAGTGGTATGTAATTCTATCGACATTGCGAGTCATTGTTTTGAAGGCTTCTGAAACCCGTTTTCTTAAATGATGAAGTATACTGATGCGGGCGCACCCCTGGCCAGCACACCATTAGCCGCACCCGCATCCCCTCAAGCCCCGGGTCCCACATGGATGACTTACTTTCGGCGCAGGAGACGTGGGGACATTGCTTAGTGGGTCAAGGGGTATTCTAGTCTTTTCAGACTAGAGTAGTAATTCCTCTTTTCTATTTATCAAGGGCTAGCCGTCTTTTGTTATTCTCATGCTTATTTTGTGAAGAACATTTAGGCATCTTTTGTTAAGGTGTTTAGGCTTTTATCCGTCCATTAAAAGTTTGGAGAGAGAGTTTCCTCTCGAAAGAGACTCAATTATCAATCATAGTTCTTTGTTCTTCGCAATATTTCTTATAAAGATTCCACCTTTTTATATTTTTCCACTTTAAATCGCTGATTTGATTGCACGATCAACCGGATCGTATCATATACTTTGAAAGTCAAATCCCAAAACTTCTTGGGGGCAAATAGGGTTTATCACAAAAAATGTCAACTTCTCTTCTCTTTTGAGAGAGCAGTGATCCTGTGAAGCTATTCTAAAATAATAACGAGTGAATAGAGAGAACGGGAGTAAGAGCCAAACAACTCAAACACCACACAATGATCCCTTAAAGGTTCCAAATTATTTTGTGCCTGGTAAGTTTAGTATGGTTTCACTATTATCTTTTATAAGGCAGTTCTTATGTATTCTTATATCCAAAGCCTCCTAACAATATTAAATTACTCTTTCTCATGGATTCCCTTTTTTAAAATTTTCAGGTCCTTGGGCAGTTTAATCTTGGTTTTATCATTGGAAAGCTAGACCATGACTTATTTATTGTAGATCAGGTAAGAATTTGTGTGCTTTCGCATTGGATTTCAATGTCCCAATTATTGTTCCTGATGCTGTTCCCCATAAATGCTTGGTCTGTTGGTAAAATGATGCTGGAGGAAGCCCTAACTTATATTGAGTCAATTTATGCTTAAATTTGTTGAAATATGAACAACAAAATCAACTATCTAATGCTACTTTCTCTACTCACAGCATGCTGCAGATGAGAAATGTAATTTTGAGCGACTCTCAGAATCAACAGTCATGCACATGCAGCCTCTACTTCAGTGAGTTACTTTTTGTTAGTATTTTTTTCACTTTATTGGTTACATCTAAAAGTGTTGAGTTTTTTGAGTAGGCTACAGTATAGATGTGGTAACATAATTTGCAGTATACTCTCATCGACAGGGGAACTCAGTCATATTACTTTTCTGACAGAATATCTGATGCGTCTCTGGGAGTTTCGGCCCAATAGGGGCATTTTTGTAATTTCAGAAATTATAGGGGGTTTTAGTTCATTTATCAAAGCTGTAATTTCCCTTTATTTATAGCCTAGGCCAGCTATGGGGAGGGATGCTTGAATTGTTGAAGAAAATTCCCTAAGTCAATTTGTCCACGGACAATTAGCTGGAGATCTTAGGCTTTGATCTCGAATTAAAAGCTAGGAGAAAGGCCTCTTCTCAAATCGGTGGCTTGGGAAAGCAAGATCCTCTCAAAAGGTCTCAACCCTTAGCTTTGTATCCTTTATTTTCAGTTTATTTCTAATAAAACTCCTCGTTTATCACATATTTTTTCTAAAATCCTAAAAATCTCACCTTTCCCCTAAAAAGCCCACCTTTCCAAAAAAATCCTAGTGGATTGTACCAAATTGGTATCGAGCACGTCAATCCATGTCAACAATGAGATCCAAGGATAGAATCGATGCATTGGAAGAGTGGATGGAGAAGTTTGAAGGCGAGATCCACGGCTTGATTAAGAAGAGCGCCGACGAACAGAAGAGCGAGTTTGATCAGAAATTCTCACAACCCATGAAAACCATAGGTCAAACAAATCAGAAACTTGATGTGTTTTCCAAAAAGCTGAATTCAAATCAGGTCGAAACCCTAGATCTAGAGCAAAAGGCGAGATCTTTGGCGAAGGGAAAGGAGAAAGTTGATTGCTTTCGCAAGGGACTTCTTTCGGATGCAAATCTGGTCATGGACGACGAGGAACAAGATCTCAATGAAGGCGTGTCGGCGCGACGAGGGTTCTACGACGGCCGGGAAGACGCACGAGAGGCGGATGATCGACACCGGCACCCCTAGGGTAACCGCCAAGACCTAGCATCCCGTCGGGGCACCCGCGCGAGCTCATCTGGGCCCCATGGTGGCCCGCCAGGCCCCCAGACAGCAGCACACGGGCCGTCGGGCACATCTTGGGCCTCCAGTGGCCATGTGAGGAGGAAACAGGCAACGAGGAGGGGTCGGCGATGAGTTCGTGGTTCTCTGGAATGAATTTGGCGCTGATATCTACGGGGAAGAGCCCCCAGGGCACGGGGCGGAGTTTGAGAACTATGACAGGTACTATGAGGATGACCGTTGGGACTTCGGTGATGGAGGAGCTGAATGGGGAGGTGGTGCATAGAACGGAAGAGGAGACCGTGTTGGAGGCCAAGGATGTGATGTACCTCCCCAACTTCCATATCGGCAACATGAGTACCAGTAGGGAGATGAGCTCCAGGAGGGGTTTTTTCGGAAAACCGGGCCAGGAAGCTGAAGATGCCCGTCTTCGAAGGAGAACCCAGATTCGTAGATATACAAAGTTGAGAGATACTTCGAGGTATCGATGGTTCAGAAGGAGGATTGACTTAGAGCAGCAGTGGTCTGTCTGGAAGGGGCGGTGTTGTCGTGGTATCGATGGGCACAACAAGACCGACCTTTCAACACTTGGGATGAGTTCACGACGCTATTGCTAGAGCGGTTTGACGAGGTACGTGCGAAAAATGCATTTGAGAGGTTGTATGCTCTGAGGCAGTATGAGGGATTATATTAAGAAGTTCGAGATGCTGGTTAGTCCGATTCGTGGGGTGTCAGGAGAGTCACTGGAGAGATGCTTTATGAAGGGTTGAAACCCACCATCAGCTCAGAGCTGAGGATCCAAAGGCCGACGAATCTACGAGAATGCACAAGTCTGACGAGGATGGTGGAGGACAAATTGGACCAAGAGAGGAAGTCCCGCAGGGCTTGGGGATGATCTTTTTTCAATGAACATGCGCCTGGAGGGGGACAGAAGGCGCCCACAACCACATGAGTAGTATCAGTTAGCACGGAGAAGGGAATATAGCCATGACCTGGGGGGCATACGCGGAGGATGAAGGACGCTGAGATCCGTGATAAGCGTGTCAAGGGTCTGTGCTTCAAGTGCGACGAGAAGTTCTCTCTAGGGCATCGATGCGGTGACCGTTACAGATTTTGATCGTGAACGATGAGGAGAACGTGGTAATGCTGGAGGCTGGCGAGGAGGAGCAGGAGCACTTGCACGTGGAATAACCCGTCCACGCACTTCACACACCACCTTGATGACAAGTTGGTTCTTCGGGGATGGAGTAATGATGCGTCTCGGAGAGTTTCGGCCAATAGGGATATTTTTGTAATTTTAGAAATTATTGGGGGTTTTCGTAAATTTATCAAATCTGTAATTTTTCTTCATTTATAGCCTAGGGTCGGCTATGGGGAGTAGGGACGAGAATGAGCCGGGGCAGGCCGGGTCAAATAGATGCCTAATTTAAATGGGCGGATTTTCGGGCTGGCCCAAAGCCAATACATGCTTTTTTAAGAATGCTCAAATGGGCATAAAGCGGGCTTTGGGCATGCCCATTGGGCCTATCTTAATTAGAAATTTATAGAATGAAGCATCATCAAAACTCAAAACTAGTGCATTGAACCATTTGAATCATACAAGATCATTTAATCATTTGAATCATACAAAATTATACAAATGTATCCATAAGTTAATCACCATCACCATGTTTAAATACAGTGCATTGAATCATTTAAACATGTTTTGTATTGTTCCATTTCGGCACTTTTTCTTTGTTTAAATACAGCGCGTTGAATCATTGGAGCAGGATATGATGAAGAAGCATCAAGGAACACAAAATGAAGTCATCTTGTGCACATTGTTGCAGGAGCATGGTATTATGAAGAAGCACCAGGGAACACCAGTCATCTTGTGCACATTGTTGTGCACATTGTTGCAAGAGCAGGGTATTATGATGAAGCACCAAGAAACTTTGTAGCTTCCTGAAACATCCTATAAGCACTATTTGCAATGAGTTCATCTGCAGGCAGAAATATACGACATTAAAATTTCTGCCAGTAAAACAAGTGATAAATAATAGTGTTACTATTAAAATTCTGATACAAGCTTGCTAACCACAATGCCAAGAATGATCATAATAAGCATTAAATAGATGACAACATGAAATCATTTAATTCACATATTCTACGGGACTCATAAACAATCTAATTGCAATATTTAGGCTGCGACTAACTTGTTCTTGAAAAGCAACGACAAACCCTTTTAACAGAAGAAGTTTTGATGCAGGAACCCAAAATATTAAGAGTCCCTTTGACTGCAGGATCAATTAGCTCATCCTGTGTTTAGTAAGAACAGTTAGGCAGTACTCGATCATTCAGTTTATTGCAGTGTACAAAACTGAAAATTTTAGCACATGATCACAATACGTTTGAAATATTTCACCGCATACCACAAATAAGTGTAATTGGAGACTGGAGACAATGGCGCACGATTCACTCTTCAATAACAAAGTCAACGACTTGGCAAACATTTGATCACAAACAATCAGCATATCAAAAAACTGCATCCAAATTGGATCAAAACAATTCAAACCAATCAACATATCAACGACATTTGATGACAAATCAATGTACATATCAGAAAGAAGACCAATGTACATATCAAAAAGAAGAGATCCACACAATACAAGATACATCAAGTCTCTAACTATCAAGTCTCCAATACTCAGCAAGAAGACTTCTGATACATTGACAAACGCGCTGAATTTTTTCATCTGCACATTTTTTTCATCGACAAATACATGAAAGAGCAAGCAAACAAAAGCAATACGGGAACTCAAACTCAATGTATCGAATGTTTGCCATCGCTAATTTTTCAACGCGAACTGCAATACGTAGGCTGAAAAATCAACACTAGGCAAACACCAGGCAAACACTGCAAACAAACACATATCGTTCTTTAAAGATGAACTTTAATCATAGAAAGCATGGGTATTGGTTTAGTTAGAGATGACTTACAATGATGGAAAAAAGGGAAAAAAACAAGGAGTTAAAGGTGCAATTACAAGCACCTGCAAGGAGTTAGAGATGACTTACAATGAGGAAAAACATGGAAAAACAAGGAGTTAGAAGTGCAATTACAAGCAGCAAAAACAAACCCTTCTGTGCTCTCAAGGGCCACAACCAATTGGTTCACAAATATATGCACATATACAATGATTCAACACACAACGCTACATGCACATGCACAACTATTAAGTAAAGGTTAATCATTGGAGTAATTCAACATATTCAGTTGCCAAAAATCCTTAACCATGATCAAATTTAATGTAACAAATGTAAGAGACTAATATCAAACTAAAATATTCAAGGGACGAATATCAAATTAGGCTTGAATGTTCAAGTGTCAGTCCAAGTTCAACTTTCAGCCAATGCAACATTGTTTACATACGGCATATAATTATTGCATCTTGATTGATAAAATATAATCTCAGAAACAATCGATTTCAGCGCAATATCAACTTCTACTAAACTAAACAACATAACATAATGAAATTTAGTGCTTCAGATGCTTGAAGAAATCATTAATTCAGCTAATGTATAGCATAACTAATCAGAACAATAGCCATACAACTAGTTAGCCACTTAACTACTTAATCATTATCTCCAGACTATCTCAAATTTGCAATGTCATCAAAGAACACATTCAACTAGTTAGTTTGCATTAGCCCAAAATTAACGCCTTTTTTGTAAATTCACAAATTAACAACTCAAATTGAGATCTTTCAGAAAAAAGAAGTGGATACTCATAGCTAGGCAAGCCCTATACTTGTCCCACTTGGCGACACACTCCTCTTTGTCCCACTGCCCCTTCAAGAATTTCACCAAATACCAACGGCCCATTTCTCCAAAATGAGAGAAAAAACAGAACAGAGAAAAGGTAGACACTTCGGATAGCATAAAAAAGCAATTTTTACTGAAAGGGAGAATAGGAGAGTATCGATCGAAGCAGTCGTGAACTCGTGATACGTTGCTCTGAGCTGTGCGCAAGGGGACGCCAATGATAATACGATCTTGTCGCCGCTGCGTAACCCCTATAGTTCGCGGTGTAGTAAGAAGAAGACGATGAAAAAGACGATAGACGGTGGCGAGTAAGAAGAAGACGATGAAGAAGAAGAAGAGGAGATCGAAGCCTTCATTTGATCTGTGAGGTCATACATACAGGCTAGACGGCGAGTAGCTTTTGGTAGGCGGAAAAAAGCCCTTCGTCGAGAGCAGCAGCTAGGGTTTTCAGTGGGTTTTAATTGTTAGAGAAAAGTGCCCAATCCCTCCATTTGATCTCGGGCGGAAAAAAGCCCGATCCCTCCACCGGGCGGCCCGATCGGGCTTTGGGCAGCAACACGAATTTATTTTGATTTTTATTTCGGGCTTTGGGCTGGTCCGATACCCATTGGGTATAAGTAAACACCGGCTTTTCGGGCTCGCCCGATAGGGCAGCGGGCCAGCCCGTACCAATTATTATCCCTAATGGGGAGGGATGCTTGAATTGTTGAAGAAAATTCCCTTAGTCAATTTGTCCACGAACAATTAGTTGGAGATCTTAGGCTTTGATCTCGGATCGAAAGCTATGAGAAAGGCCTCTTTTCGAATTCGGCGGTTTGGTAGAGCGAGATCCTCTTGAAAGGTCTCAGCCATTATCTTTGTATCCTTTATTTTCAGTTTATTTCTAATAAAAACTCCTCTTTTATCGCATATCTTCTCTCTAAAACCATAAAAATCTCACATTTCTCCTAAAAATCACACCTTTCCAATAAAAATCATCTTTTTATCATCAAAAATCCTAGTGGATCGTACCATACTCTTGCACACACCGCAAGGTAAACCACCGCCTCTCGTGCCTCCCGGGCTGATTCTACCATAGAGGCCAGCGATAGACAATAACTCCCCCCGAACACAGCTTACAACTATCATCGTATTGTCCTCTCCAAAGAGCAACTCTTCTCAAAATCACACACACATACACACTAGTTTTAGGCATGTACGCTGCATATGAAAAGAGAAATTCTTTAACATATGAACAATTCTTTGTCTCTTTTCCTAGAATATTCTTAGATTGAGATTCTTAAATAATGGGCTTTCGTTATGATAAAACTAATAATATCGAGATTTTGTTATGACATGTCTCCTTTACAAGCATAGTGGAATTCTAATTCAATATGAACTTCTAAATACATAACGAATATTAAATTACTGATGTACTCCGATAGGAAGAAATTAGAGGTAGACTATATAACAAAGATATTATCTGATTCAATAAATTGCTTTTTAGATTGATTGGTCATTACCTTCCCACTGGTTACATTATTATTTATGTATGCAAGCTATAACCATTTTCTTTTGAAACCGCTACGGGAATAATGGTTTTATCCGTTTTAGAACCCCAACTGAGGGATGCCACTTGTCATGCCGAGAAAGCAACATTTGGTTCTGCTACCCACTGAACATGCTTCTTTTTCAGGAAACTTTAAATATGGAACCTTTCTATTCAAGCTGCAAGCTAACTACTTTGAGGCTCTTAATCTCAATATTTTCAGTATATTTGTCCTTATTCAGATATCTTCTGTTGAACATGTTACTAATGTAGGATCGAAAAGTACACCCTAGAGGGGGTGAATAGGGTGATCGACAAATAAAAACGTGTAACACACAGACAGATGAAAAAATATAGATAACACAGTCAATCACAGATAACACCAGATGTGACTTGTTTCGGTTGAACCTCGACCAATTCCAGCAAACCCCAAAATCCACTATAAGATCAATCAGTCTCAACACGCCTACAAACACTTGTAACTTGCAAATCCCATGCTCCACGTTCACAAGCTATATAAACTCGCAAATCTCATGATCGACTGAACTAATCTATATAGTTGGACTCGACCTCAATCTACACCCCGTAAATCAAGGATCCCAGAATTACGCCCAGTATCTCTCTACAAAAATAGTGTTAAAAAATATAAAGATCAAATCAGTATACATCACAAAAATATGAATAAATAAAGTTCAGAGTGCTCAGTTTGTGGCGTCGATGTGACCTCGTCGATCTGCTCGTAGACAGATCCGCAATGGTTCTGACCGTTCGTCAATCGGAGGTCTACGTTGTGTGATAGTGCTTCAAGAAGATGCAGGGTCCGTTTTGCAATTTCTGATTCTTCAGGTCCTTTCTGTAAATTTCTGTTTGTTTCCTTTTGGCTTTTCGTGCGCAGTGCGGCAGTCGGTTTTGTGTGTTCTCTCCGCACTTAAACTTGATTTTTGCTGCACCAAAAACTTTCTTTTTGCCGCACAAAGATCTTTGATTTCCAGTCCCTCTTTCAATTACTTTTTGGCCGCCTCCTTTTAATTTGTGTGAGTTGATGATGGAGGCTCACTTGCGTGCGGCTCTCTTGATTATTTGCATCATAATTTTCTCCTTTGTTTTGCTGGAGCAAAGTGCTTTGCTCCAATTGTGCCTCTCCCACTAATTGGTGCGTGTGCATCACAACTAAATTGATGTGCGTGCTTGTGAAGAGCACTTTGATTCCCCCCCACAGATTATTTGTGCTGTTAATTAAGTGAGTTCTTTCCCCCACAAATTGTTTGCTCCAATGTCTTGAATAGTCTTGTGGATCTTTCTCATGCACACCAAAAACAAAACAAGTGATTCACCTTTATTAATAAAACACACTAACCTCAATTAAATGGTGACCCCTTGATTGTTTTGTGGGTTGCATGTGTGAGTTGATTGAAGGCTCCAATGAGTTAATTTGCTTGATCTTTCTCAATTAAATTTGATTTTTCTTTATCAATTTATGTGTATTTATATGTGGCCGGCATTTACAATCTTTTGCCTTTGCCCTCTTTTTTATTTGTTGCATGAATGGGTATATATAGGGTATGAAGCACAAATTCCTTTGCACACAAACTCTAGTAGTTGTAGTTTATATGAACTTTTGTGTACATGCATATGACTCTAGAAGTTGGCTTGGATTTGTATTCCACTAGCGTATGAACTCTTGCTTCTTTGGTGCATTGCACTTGGACTCTTGGTCAAATTCAAATTGCACATGAACTCCTAAATTCAATGCACATGAACTCTTGAATTCCACTTAATCTCTTCTTTCTAATATGCATTGAACTGGACATTCCCTCATCAAATTGAACTCCTACTTGCATAAAAATACTT
The DNA here is from genome assembly GCA_030789695.1 of Scilla litardierei. Taxonomy (NCBI): domain Eukaryota; kingdom Viridiplantae; phylum Streptophyta; class Magnoliopsida; order Asparagales; family Asparagaceae; genus Scilla; species Scilla litardierei. The sequence goes on along the minus strand of CM061137.1, from coordinate 5,766,630 downwards.
CTCCTTCATGTTTTGACTTTCTACAATAATTCGACCATGTAGAAATTACCAATTTGTCCCTATTAATTTCCGAACTTCTTTGATTAACTTAAACATGAAAACACTTAACAAACATATCAAAATATTTCTTGAAGGTTTGTTATCATCAAATAAGAAATTAGAAACCGTTGTTTCCAACAATCACTACTAGTAGTATACTCTCTCCTGCTTATTAATATTTCTTATCAGATGATGAAACTTTGTTATCGATATTTTGTCAGTTCTAGACTGTTAAATTAGTCAAGGTAAGTTTTATGCAAATGAATGAATTTAGACCAGGTTCAAGACCGCGCAAAGGCCTGTGCTCAAAATAATAATGTTCAATTTGCCTCTGATAAGCCATTATTTACATGTGCGGTGGCGGCGACTCAAAGTAAAAGAAGGGGGCGATGGTTTTAGGGAGGGGCAAAGTTGTAATTTTGGGATAATTTTTTACTAAGGATGATTCTATTATAAATAAGGGGGCAAGGGTCATTAGAGGGGGATGTTGAATAATGTTAGAGTTTAGTTTTCTATTAGATAGTTAGATTATTGAAAGAGTTGGCCTTCCTCTCGAATTGGAGCCTGTGTTTTGATAGTTTTACGAAAATCAATAAAAATCCCAATTTTACCCAATTACTTTTCCAAATCATATCAAATTGGTATCAGAGCCCTCGAATCTGGGATCAATGATAGCGATGAAAAAGATGGATGCTTTTGAGAAAAAATTGAACAACGAAGTGGAGGTCCTTAAGAACATGTTGGAGGAACATTTCAGAACGATGGATGAATAGTTTTCTTCTCCAAAGCCGTGATGAAGTTATTGTTGGAGATGAATAGCCATCCACCATCTGTGATGGTGGCTACTGAGATGGATTTGCTCGGGAGTGACGCTAGAGGAGGTGGCACGCCAAAGGGGGCGCCAATAACAAAGGAAAAGATGGCATCTTCGAGCAAGTAAACAAACCAAATGGTGATGTACGATGTCTGCATGCGTGGGGCGAGATCACCCCCCAATCCTTGGGGGAGTGATCGCGGGTTGCGATGCTTGGATGGGGGCGCACGGGGGTCGATGGCCCAATAATGGGGCGACGACCCCTAGATAGGAGGCGGATGGCTCGGTCGGGACCCTAACGAGCCCGTTGTGGGCAGCCGATGGTTCAATGTGGGCAGAAGGTCCCGAGAAGCTTCAGCAAGTCCGCCGTGGCCCGGAGCTGGGTCGACGGGGGCAAAGGGTCTAAGGGCCTTGGACGAGTCCGTCAGGGCCCGAAGCTGGGCCTATGGGGACAGAGGGTCCCTGAGGGGCTTCGAAGAGACCGTCGTGGTCTGCACCGCTTCGGCAATAATACAACAAACGGTGGTAGAGCGGGTAGATTTCCAGTGGATGATTTCAGGGTGCCACAGCCTCCAATTGGAAGCACACCATCAATTCCATTACGGACAGCCCCGATTCAGAGACTAACAAGGGCAAGTTGGTGTCAACTAAAGAATTTGAAAGCTGAAAATGTCGGTCTTTGAGGGAGATGACGCTTATGGTTGGGTGTACTGCATCGAGAGGTACTTCACAGTGAACCGACTTACACAAAAGAAGAAGTTGATGACTGTGGTCCCATGTCTGGTAGGAAATGTATTGGCATGGTTCCAGTGGAGAGAGCAGAGACAATCTTTACGCTCGTGGGAGGAGTTTAAAGATTGAATTTTGGGTCATTTTCGTGATACTTAAGATGGTGATTTACACAAACAGCTCCTTACTTTCAAATATGTGGGCACAGTCAGGGAGTATATAGAGATATTAGAGTTGCTCTCAATCCAAGTGAGATGGATATCAGAGGCGATATTGGAGGGGAACTTTATGAAAGGGCTCAAGGCAGACATTCGAGCTGAAATACACCTGTTGAGACTGTGGGACAAACTTCATTATTTAGACAGACCAAAGGAGTCTGAAGTTCTTACTAGAGCATCATATGGACATCAGTGTTGGCTTTTTAAGTTGTTGGGATATGACTTTGTGATCCAGTATAGGCTGGGAATGGAGAATAAAGCATCTGATGCTCTCTCCAGACGATGTAATCATTCTCAATTGACATCTTTATCCGTTCGTGTGGTGCTTAATTGGGAACTTTTGTTACGGGAGATTGAGACGGAATACACATGCTACTTATTGGACGGGCCTCTGTTGTTATATCAGGGACGATTCATATTAACTCGGATATCTGTCCACATTTTCGATGTTATTACGGGAGTTCCATGAGAGCGCTATTGGGGACACTCCGCGGTCCTCAAGACATACCGTCGTCTGGCAACAGAATTGTTTTGGGTAAGTATAAAGAAGGATGTGGCAGATATGGTGGCTAGTTGTGATGTCCGATAATAACACAAATATTTAACGGTGGTACCTGAGGGATTGCTACAGCCATTGTCTTTGTCGAAGCGGGTCTGAAGGATGTCACAATGGACTATATAGAAGGGTTGCCTCGATCAAGTGTTCTCTATCATTTTTATTGTGATAGACCGTCTCAGCAAATATGCCCATTTCGTGGCCATTCGACACCCCTACAATGTGGTGACTGTGGCAGCCGGGTTTATACGGGAGGTGATGTGTTTACATAGGAATTCGGAGTATATCGTGTCTGATCGCGATCATGTCTTCTTGAGCCATTTTTGAATGGAGTTATTTAAGATGCAGGGGATAGTTTTGAAACGGAGCACATCCTATCATCCTCAAATAGACGGCCAAACAGAAGTGGTGAATAGACTACCTACGGTGTTTTATATCGGAGACACTGAAACAATGGACCAAATGGTTGCTTGGACTGAGTATTGGTACAATACTTCATATCACACATCATCTCAGACCATTCCTTTAAAATCTTGTATGGGCCCTCTACAGTTGCTATATTATGGCCTTTGTTTTACACCGGTGTCACAAGTCGAGTAGCACTTGGAAAAGATGGATATGGTGTTGGAGGATCTGAAGCATCATTTGGTGAGAGTACAATAGATCATGCAAAAACAAGCAGATGGTCATAGAAATGAGGTGCAATTTGCAGTTAGGGACTGGGTATATCTGAAGCTTCGTCTCATTGTCAGAGGTCTTTGACACACAAGAGGAATGAGAAGTTAATGCTATGATATTGTGGAACTTATGAGGTCAAAGCAAGGATTGGATAGATGGCCTATCATTTGAAGTTATCGTCGACCGCTGCTATACATTCAGCCTTCCGTTTCACAGCTCCGTCAGGCGATTGGAGATCACACACCTTCGTCATTTTTACTATCGACATTGATGGCCGACATTGAAGTGATGCTTGAGTCGTCTGAATTGAAAGATGTACGTGAAAGAAAGTCAGGTGCCAAAGAAGTGCCGATACAATGAAGGACCTTCCTACATATGAAGCGATATGGGAGTCATCTGACGCAATCCGACGGCAGTATTTATACTTTCACCTTGAGGACAATGGGTCTCATTGAGAGGAGAATAATGATAAGCCGTTATCTACATATGTGCGGCAACAACCCAAAGTAAAAGAAAGGGCGGCCACTCGAAACACTAGGGAAGAGGCAAAGTTGTACTTTTGGGATAATTTTTATTAGGGATGATTTTATTATAAATAAGAGGGCAAGGGTCACTAGAGGGGAGGTTGAATATTGTGATAGTCTAGTTTTCTATTAGATAGTAGAATATTGGGAGAGTTGGCCTTCCGCTTGAATTAAAGGCCGTATCTTGATAGTTCCACAAAAATCAATAAAAATCCCAATTTTACCCTAATTTTCCCCCAAATCGTATCAGCCTCACATCTGTTTCGCTGCTTACAAACAGGGATAACATGCTCCATGATTTCATGAACCAAGCAATAACTATAGCTGAAGAGAGGATTATGATGTAGAAGATTTTTTTGTTCCTGCTTTGTGGTTATAAATTATACTTATAAAACAATCAAAATATCCAAATCATGATATCTCCACTGTTCAGCAGAATACTCTTGTTATGACGAAAAGATATTTGAAGAACAAATATAGAGCACATGTTTGTAGAAGTTTATCGATCCCAACAAAACCAAATTTTCATATATTACACACACACAAAACTCTCAAAAAGCCTATTAAATTCATAACAGGAAACTCATAAAATCCTACCAATCTCAAAGCCGCAATTAAAGCCAAGACCCGTATTTATTCTATACAAAAGACTTCTAATCAACTCAAATGACTACTTGATAGGATGTTTTTATGTTCGTTTTCCACGTTCTCTCCACTCACGTTTTATTCCGCTTCGCCTCATTTTCCGTGCCATTTTTACCATTTTGTTCCCTTTTACGCTTTTTGTCTCCCCGATGCTTTTCAGATAAATTTGGAGAGTTTAGGAGCGGAAGAATATGATTATTGCATTCTTTGGCTTGGTGGAGCACTTTGGCTTAGTGGAGCACACTAAAGCTTGTGCGTGGAGCCTATTGAAGAAGATGGGCATCCAGACGATGCTTACATGGGAACTTGTTGGCAGCATGTGAGTTTTGATGGGGAATTATAGGGGAAGATGAGCTTGAAGCTGAAGTTGGAGCTGGAATATTGAACCTCGATTGAGAAGTTGGAGATTAGAGGAGTGAAGATGGAGCAGAGTTAGAATGATTGATGGTGTGTGGAGTTTGGGGATTCTGGAGCATATCGAAGCCCCACGGCCGTATGAGACGAAGCCAAGACCGTATCATTCTTTAGCAGCAGTAGCCAAGGCCCTACGAAAAAATATGGACCCATTTCATACGGCTGTGTCGTTCTCTTCAGCAGCAGAGCATCAAGGCTACATGGCCGTATGAATTTAATTCATACGGCCATGTCATCTCACCCCACCCCTCCAACTATAAACAACTCTCAACTCACATGGCCGTATGAAACTTTTTTATACGGTCGTGTCATTCTATTCATTCTCCCACTATATAAAGCCCCCTTCATACGGTCGAATCGAGCCTCATCATTTTCGAAAAACATTTCGCAACTTCTCCTTCCCTCCTCGACAAGGTCCCCTCTGGCGATCCACAGCCCCCAGTCACCACCTCAATCACTCTCCCCCACCAAAGCCCACCTCTCTCTCCCCCCATCGTCAACATCACAACCCCCCTTCTCCTCTGCAAACCCTAATCGGCCACAACGTGAGGAGCCCGGTTGCACGATTGAGAGGCTAGGGCTTGGAACGAATGGTTCGGCAGCTAGTGGGAGTGATTGTGGCTCGAATTGCTTGCACTCGCAGCGACATTAGAAACACCCTGGGGTAAACTCTTCCTCTGCCCTTGATTTCAATTTTGCTCCTTGTGCACACTCTTTGGGTCTTGTGCGCCCTTGCTGTCGAGCACCATCACAAACCCCCACTTCACACTCACCCACTGCACATACACAGAGCACTTCTCACCTTCACCAACACTCACGCATCTTCCCCAACTCACATATCCTCACTTACACACACCCCCCCTCACAAACCTCATCACACACACTGCTCCTTCACACTTCACACATCATACACCTACACACACGCTTCATCTACATATACACATCACACATCACACATCCACACACACCTCCACATACACTCACTCTCCCCAAAACGATTATTACACTGCCCATCACATATACACTTCCCAACACCTTGCACATATAACCCACCTTCACTCACATTCACCCTCACACACATACCCTTCACATTGCAATACACACACCCCACTTCACATCATGCCACCACGCGTGAAATGCCCACGCCCTCCACACCACGACTCCCAACTAGGGAGGTCTATACGGCAGCGCACATCTGATCGACCCTCCACGTCTGCACAGCCTCCATCACCACCTCCCGTAACCACACCACGGATAGATACTCTGGGGATCACATTCACTTCTGAGGCCCAGAGGGATCGTTTTGCCACCCTCTTTCGGCAAACTTTGCTCACCACGAAGTTCACGAGCATTCCTGCTCTCGACACATTAGAGCCGCCGAGGGTGTTAGACTTTTATATACTAATCTAGGGTGAATTGATTTTCTCGTATTTAGAGCCCCTATATATCAGAGACACACTTGAGTTTCTCAGCTCCCTGAAGATAGTGGGCTCCAGTATAGAGTTCAGGGTATTAGACACTAATTATACACTCTCTTTTGATGCCCTGAACGCTATTTTTCATTGGCCTGTCGCCACAACAGACGTCATCACCCCCTGTAGTAGCTCCCACCCTACTTCCTTTGATGTCTCCCGGTTTTGGAATTTGATCACTGGGTTGGGAGTCTTCCGTCGCACCGCGAAAAAGGCGTCCTGCATCATTCACCCATCATTGCGCATTGCCCATCGCACCCTAGTGAGCACCATGTTTTGCAGGGAAGAGACTGGGATGGTCATACCACCTGAGCTCCTCTTTTTATGGGCCATGACACAGCTTGTAGTCCTCTGTCCCACGGAGGGTGCTGCTGCTGCAGTCAGGGCCCCAAGTAGACTTTTCCATGCGGGCTCATGGTTAGCACATAGGCTCATGATAATTGACACGCCCTCCACGGACAAGATCTGTTGAGGCGGTCTCATTACCATTATAGCATGTGAGCCTCATGTCTCCCTTGAGATGGATGACAGTATTGACCATATCCCTGGCCCTACCTCTTTGGATCTCTCAGTTCTTGCAAACATGTATATGATTAAGGTGAACTTGAGAGATCAGATCGTATGGCTTTATGGGCCACCGTGTGCCCCCTACACTATCCTGCCAAACCCTGTGCACATAGAGGTCACTGGGCTTACGCAGTGGATATTCCCACCTGATCATATCTTTCTTATCCCTACACAACCACACCATGAGCCGTTGAGTCATCCACTTCCACCCCCACACCACCATCCCCGTGAGCACTGAGGAGCCCGTTGCCACACAAATTCCACTTATCACTGGCGGCTCTGGACCATCAGGTCCTCTCGACAATCATGCACATCTTCTTATTTTGGAGGAGATGTCTCGGGGCTTCCAGCACCGTATGGATACCTTTCAGGAGACACAGAGGCAGATCCCATTTTTTGTCTCCGATATCCACCGACACCTTTTTCCTCCACCACCCCCACATGAGGCTGGCACTTCTAGTTTTCCTCCACCCTCCTCTGCACCCACCGAGCCGACTCCATAGCTCCACGCTAGCTTGGGGGAGACCCTCACCCCTTCCCACCCACTTTTTATATCCTCACACTTCATTGACTGTTCTACATTGAGGACACTGCTTATTCTAGCTTGAGGGAGTAGCATTTACACTTGTACTTGTTATTTTTGTTTTCCATATCCACCTCCACTTTTGTGTCTATATTCATATGTATGTACCGTGTTTTTCCGTCTCTTTTGTTTTCATTTCCATGCATCATATTTTTTACTTTATTTTTATTTTTATTTTATTTCATGCATTAAATATCCCTTTTTATATGCATTCAAAAAATCCAAAAATCCAAAAATCCAAAAAATCTGCATCGCATCATGCATTCTCCATTATCCATGCATCATATGCATATACATATTTCGAGAAATTTCTGAAATCGAGCTATATATACGTGGTTCCCAAATAGGATTTCATTTTCTATTTTTTCCACTCGATTTCCTCGATTCTGATTGACTATAAAACTAAGACAATTTTTTAGTCTCAGATCCCATTTAATATGCCCGTTATGATTATTCTCATGTCCTATAAGATAGAAGTACTCAAACCGATCTATGCCTCTTAGAGATCCACTCTATGCATGAGCTTTTGAATTGATAGTTGAGTTTAATGGTTTATAACCCATCGAGACTTGGATAACAACATATTAGCGAGTACTGAGGAGTGGCATTACTTTTTGCATTCATTCTATCAAAAAAATGAAATGTGTGCATATATGAGAAAAAGAATAAGGCCCACACCGTTCTCCCAGTGAAACTAAATAACCGGATCCCCACGATAGAAACCGTCGGGCCTCGCGTCAAAAGGTATAGCTTGGGGGAGTACGTGAAAATAAGCATTGCAATTGGTTTGAGCTAGTAGGTCTGAGGGGTCCTTCGCCTGATGCCATATGGTCGTCTGACCTGTGAGTCATCGACCAACGCTCCTTACATGGACCAATTAGAATCCAAATGAAAAAGAAAAAGAAAAAAAGAAGAGAAAAGAAAAAGATTTGGAAGCATGAATAAGATTGTTGATTTCACGAATTATGTAAAGTCGAGGTGTTGTAAGAGCCATTTCTTCAATGGATCAATAGCCCATTATTTCAAATTTATATTTTCTTCGACCATTGCATAGCTTTGATCCCCTTGTGTTTGGCCTAAGCACGGGTTAGAGGAAACATCCTAGGTTTTGAGATTGATCATGGCGTAGTATATTATTTGACGATTCGAGTTAAAAACCACGTCCTAAGGTTATATTCCTGTCGATAGAGAGGAGTTTCCGTTCTAGATTTCCATGAATTTGAAACTCCTATTTGTCCACGTGTATACGGTCGATTTTATAAATTTCTCGAAATTTATATCATCATTTGCATGCTTGATTGCATATCCCATTCTTTACTCTTTCTTCGCCTTACTCGAGGACGAGGAAGAGTTTAGCTTGAGGGATTTTGATTGGATGTTTTAATATTTGTTTTTCATGTTCTCTCCACTCACGTTTTATTCCACTTTGCCTCGTTTTCTGTGCCATTTTAACCACTTTTGTTCCCTTTTACGCTTTTTGTCTTCCCGATGCTTTTCAGGTAAATCTGGAGAGTTTAGGAGCCGAAGAACGAGATTATTGCATTCTTTGGCTTGGTGGAGCACTTTGGCTTGGTGGAGCACACTAGAGCTTGTGGGTGGAGCCTATTGAAGAAGAAGAAGGGCATCTAGATGATGCTTCCATGGAAACTTGTTGGGAGCATGTGAGTTTTGATGGGGAATTATAGGGGAAGATGAGCTTGAAGCTGAAGTTGGAGCTGGAATATTGAACCTGGATTGAGAAGTTAGAGATTAGAGGAGTGAAGATGGAGCAGAGTTAGAATGATTGCTGGAGTGTGGAGTTTGAGGATTCTGGAGCATATCGAAGCCCCACGGCCGTATGAGATGAAGCCACGACCTCTTCAACAGCAGCAGCCAAGGCCCTACACGGCCGTATGGACCCATTCCATACGGCCGTGTTGTTCTCTTCAGCAGCAGAGTATCAAGGCTACACCGCCGTATGAATTGAATGCATACGGCCGTGTCATCTACTCACATTCCCTCGAGACAGCAGCGCCAAACATTCACACGGCCGTATGGGCTCAATCCATACGGCCGTGTCGTTTCCTCTCGAGCCAAAGCAGCGGCATCGGCAAGATACGACGCTGCCGTTTGGATTATCTAATCCAAACGGTCGTGTCGAATGCGAGTTTACTGCTAAACCCAATTAGCTTTTAGGGTTGTATAAAAGGATTTGGGGGAAAGCCGAGCTTTAGGCTCATTTTTCTGCCCTTCTGTTCTATTGAGTTTCTCTAGGGGTAAGATTAGAGGATAGATTAGTTTAGATGATTTTGAGAGCTTTCTCTCATGGATTTGTAATGAGATTGACAACCTCCTTGTGAATCAATGAGATAAGCTTTCCCCTCTATCTTTCTTTATTGTTATTGTCATTGTTTATTAGCTCTTGTTGTTTTAACCAAGTGCCCATATATTCCGATCTATGCCCCCTTTGTTATCATTGTTGATTCTTTACATTTTCGCATCTCCATGTCATTCTCTTTGTTAAAACCCCGTAAGCCATGTTCCATTCTCTCTGATTAACGTAGCTAGCATACAACCCATATCGGGCTAGTACTCGGTCAATCTGCCTCCCTGCGGACGGCCCGTAAAGTGCTACGACGACGCTGTGCGCTTGCGGTTATAAATTTAAAGCTCTGACACTACTTGTAATACAATAGGAACTTAGAGTCCAATTCCACATAGGACTTATAAAAAATGCTTAAAAAGGACACTCAATTTTAACTTGCACTCAAATTTGATTTTGGTCAAATCAGCTGCTCACAAGTCCATATGTGGTTTTTTTAATGTCTAATATACCACTTGTGGTTTTGATTCTAATTCTGATTCTGATTCTGATTTTGGCTAGATCTTAGTGATAGTAGTGATCATGGAGCATTGATCAGGACTTGTTTCACTGTGTTAAGTTTCTTCCTTTAGATTATAATTGCATGCATAGGTTTGCTAGTTGATGATTGCTTGCTACAGAGTCTCTCCCATGTATGTTTTTTTTCTTTTTAATTGAGGTGATCTAAATATGTCCATTTATGGTTGATGTAATTCAAAGTTTCCATGAACATTTTGTTCATCTTATCAACATAACATACCCAGAATTTTTATTTTCTTGGGAGAAAATTACATATCCAGATTGGCAACATATACATCCTACTTTGTATCGTTTTAGGCCTAAACATATGTGTGTCCCTCTCTTACTTAACCAGTTAGTTATCTTGGGCACTCCAAGTTTAAAGCAACATATTTAGTTTCTCCACAGTGTCCACATTTAGGTTGTCTATACGCACTAGGTCCTTGTTCACTTGACACAATCGAGTATATTATGATGATGTTACCTGTTTGTCAAATACAAGTCCTTTTTTCCTCCCCCTCTCCCGCCTCCTTTGAGGTCACTGCTTTATGCTGAAGATTAAACTGTATTATTCCTGAAAACACATTTTTCCAATTTCATGTAGGGCCATTCAGTTCTGTTGCTATGAAACATATGTGCCTATTCTCAACACTTAATAGGGTCATTTATCTTTTATGTTTGACTTTTTAAACAACCATAAAGAAATAATGACCGATTGCTTTCTCTGATGGAAGATGCAGAACCATACAGGAAGCCGAATTAAAGTTCTGTTTTCCGTTTTTCAAGCATTGTTATATCAGCAGTTCTTTTCGTATAGCTAGAAGATAAAATTATTGACATGAGGTAACCAGTTCATATCCTTGAAATTCTGGTTGAAATTAGGAATTCCTTCAAAATTATAGATCCTTTATGAATGTCAAATTACTTAAAGTAGAAACTAGAAACTTCATAACTTACAAGTAAATTAGAGGACTGAGTTTTATATTTTCATAAATGCTGTTTAATTTTCTTCTGCCAAGGCTCTTTTAATTGGCATGTGCCTTAAACATGCCTTGAGGGAAAGAGATCATGTGTGTTCTAGGGCAACACATGCATTATTTTTTATTTTAAACTGATAGAACATTCTAGTCCTAGTTTTGTCGTCATGATGTTTCACTTTTCTGCTGGGAGCTTTGGCTTTTCAATTTTAACTGCATCGTTATTATGATAACCTTGTCATTCTTCCAGTGTAACTCCAGTTGGTTCTACCACATACTGATTTAATGGCTTTTCACAGGCCAATAAAGTTGGAATTATCACCAGAAGAAGAGGTAATAGCTTCTATGAACATGGAGATAATCAGGTAAGATTTCTATTTACGCATATGCGATCCACAAGTGCGAAGGTTTTTCTAATTGTTATTCACGCTTTGTTTTTATTTTTATCTTAAAAAGGAATGTTGTCACGAGTGGATGTCTAGCTTGGCTTGTGATATGGGAGACAATATTTGTTGCATATATCAGACTCTTATCTCTTTTGCACACATTTTCCTTCATTTAGTATCAAAATTCTGAGGCTTGATCATGAAAGTGGAGATTATCACCAAAAATTTGTAGCTATTTGTACTTTAGCGATGCAAAAATAAGATATGTCTATGTCCATCCCTTTTTATTTCCTTGGTTACATAAAGGTGGCGAGTCTCACCAAAAACTTGTAGCAATTGGTACTTTAGAAAAATTTCAATAATCTACGGCAATCGATCATTTAGAGTGAGCTCAATAATTAGGGTGGCTCGGGTGAGGTCGGGTTTGACCCGAACCGAACATGGGTAAACACGAAACCGACCCGAATTGAATTCAAGTTAGGGTTCTGAAAGCCGTACCCGATCTGGTTATTTGGGTCACTCATACCCAACCCGTTTTATCTAACTGGTCGGATGCGGGTCGGGAACACCCGGCTTCGGGTTTTGTGGATATTTTTATTTGAATTTTTTATTAAAAAAATCATTTTTAACACTCATATGGATTGAACCTAGGTGGCATGAAAAGCAACCAAACAACCAACTACTAGAACCAATTACCACTACATGTTAGTTATTCAACTTTTTATATTATATTAGTTAATTATTTAGCTATATAAATTATATTTCCAAGCAACTCAAATCTTTTTAATAGAATGGTGAAAAAATGAATCCAACGGGATTCAAACCCAGCCCACTCACCTAGCAACCAAATAACCCAATTTCAAACCAATCATTGCATGTGTAGTGTTTTTTTAATAATTATATATATTTATTAAAAAAGAGTTGGATCCGGGCCAAATCGGGTTGGCAGGTCAAATTTGTATCTAACCTGGATTTATTCCGATCAGTCAAGTCGATCAGTCGATCAGGATTCGATCCGATCCGAATAGGACTCTACCCCTACCTGATCCGAGATGCCGGGTTCGGGTCAGGTTGCATACATTTTGCCACCATAATCAATAATTGATCTCACGCTCGCCCCTCTCTCAAATATCTCTCTCCTCTCTCTCTCTCTCTATTACGAGAGTACTTTCTTATCTTTGTCACTAAAATTTACTCCTTGCTTAGAGATTGGATCAGTATACTCTCTCTGTAACAAGTTAGAATGGCTGTTATCAAAGAGATGAGTTCTCTCTCTCTCTCTCTCTCTCTCGTGTCCTTAATAGTTTAGGTAAATCTTTGCAATGCGCTATGTAGTTCATATGCTTAAAGTTTGAAATAAATAAGGGAATTATCTTGTTATAACCAATACTCTCTGAGCTTCCGTTTGGAGCCTCTTACTAATTGATGCTATTGATGTTTTAAGAGCATGAAAAAGGCAAGCAGACATGAGCCATGTAACCTGATCGTTTAAGTGGATGCTTAAGAACTGCTTGGGGACTAGATTCCAACCAAACTTCTAATCAGTGGCCATGACTACCTAGTGGTCATTGTCATTGTTGAATTGTTGAATTTCCTTACTTTTATAATGATTGATGAGAACCTTTAAAGGTGTATGAATGAAATACTGTTGCATGAGCGATAATTAATGCAAGCTCAAGAGGTTTTACATAAAAATTTTTATTGTGCTAACTTTGTTATCTACATAGAAATCAACATAGAAAATGAATTAGTAAAGTAAAGGAAAAACGAGGAAAACAAAACGTTTATTTAAACAAGCACATCAGGAAAATGTTTAAAAACTGAAGAACATTAAGAGGGAGGAAGAGAGAAAAATAGAGATAAGAGATGGAGAAATAAAAAGAAAGAACATGTTTTAAAAAACCTCACAAATATATATTGATATGAAAAATCTGAGGGAAGCTTTCGAGATATTTTGATGGGATTATGAGTATAGGTTCAAAGAGCAATCACCAAATATTATGACTTCTCCAATCAATTAAGAATATATAAGATAAATTGTATCCTAATGATAGTTCAATTTTGCATTTTATAATCGTACACTACGTAGTACATGCACTCTTATTACAAGGCCATGTCATGTCAGGCCCGTCTGACGCACTTATATGTACTTTTCAAAGTTTATCACACATCAACACGACTTATCCATAATGGTATGGCCGTGCTCGTGTAACATAGATTATAATTTTTGTTAACAATGGCTAATGAAACTGAGACTAAAAGTCGATAATATCATCCTTGATATAATTTGTATATACATTTATGAAGAGAAAATATGGAATTTAAAATATAGAAGGATGAGAAATGTCGGACTGCTTAAGCGGACATAAGCGAATCGATTAGTATCCTAAAACAAAGATCAAGTCCTACACAATAAATCTCACGAGTGTAATAAGTATCAATAAGATTATAATACGATGTCAAAACAAATTCACCATCAATAGCAAAATTTGTAATTCACAAGTTAACAAAAGTGTAGTTGATAGCTATGAAAATCAACATATAGATGTCCATGAGACGCAGTAAAATTCCGCAATTGAAACCTCTTAAGTTGCAGTAAAAATCAGCGAACACCATGGCTGAAGAAAGGGCAGGACAACAGCTGGTTGATGCGAAAAAATAGGGGCAACATGGGAGAAAGTCCGGCAACCGTAAGGTTTTATGGCTGCAGCACCATAGCCGTTGGTTGCGGCTGCAGTATACAGTCGCAACTGTAGATTTCTACAGCCAGCATCCGCTGGCTGTATGATAGGGCGCGGGGCAATAACCACAGGCTATTGCCGGTGCGAAAAACTTCCGAGCCGCATCTAATGGGTTGCTGCTGGCAGAGGTCGAGTCTTTCGGAATGTTCGTAGGGCGGCGTCCCTAAACAACTGTAGCCTTGCTGCGGCTGTAAGAAAGAGAGACGACAGCAACCACAAGTCAGCTACTACAGTGAAGGGAAAAGTAGGGTACAACCACAGTTTACGGCCAAAAGAGGTGATTGTTTATATGGAAATCAATTATGGATGTAATAAATCACAAAACCAAGAAATCTATCCAATCACAACGTTACAAGCAATAAAAATCTAAACTTTAATTAAATCTACGGAACATTTCTATCAATCTAAATAACACTGAAATAATCAATTGAAATTTTAAAAGAAAAATTATGTGAACCTACTTGATTATCGCGATATGTTGAACGGTATGCTCTCCTCTTCCTTCTTCTCTTTCTTGTTCTTCTCTTTGGAAAATCCGAAGGTTTTGAGGGAGAGGAGAGTGGCGGCTAGGGTTAAGGAGAGGATTAGGGTTTCTAGGGATTAGGTTTCGGGTTATATGGATATATGTAGGGATGAGTTCTAAACGGGTAAGGGTTAGTGTTAGGGTTATATTGATATATATAGGGATGAGTTCTATACGGGTAAGGTTCAGGGTTTAGGGTTAGCATTAGGAATAGTGTTTTAAGTTTTAGCTTGGGGTTTGAATTAGGATTTGGGCATTTAATTAGGATTCCAATTCCCTAGTTAAAGGATAATGTTTAGATTTATTTATTTTATTTAAGTTATTTATTTATATATTATTTTATTATCTTATCTTTTAAATTTGTATTTTAATTAAATAAAATTCTTATTTCTTTTTATCAAATGGGTTCAATTATATAACTCGGAAAAATTCACAAAAATCAGAAAGTAATTTCTTAAAACGTTTATATAAAAACAATTTGAATAAAATGCATCAAAATTTCAAAAAAAAGTATAATGGATTAGGACCGTTACAGATATATCTGCTCAAAAATCGGTTGACACCACCATAGTCATAAATCTACCCAATTGGACCCTTT
Source organism: Scilla litardierei (assembly GCA_030789695.1). Taxonomy (NCBI): domain Eukaryota; kingdom Viridiplantae; phylum Streptophyta; class Magnoliopsida; order Asparagales; family Asparagaceae; genus Scilla; species Scilla litardierei. The sequence goes on along the minus strand of CM061137.1, from coordinate 5,751,306 downwards.
TTAAAACACACGCTGGATGAAGATGCTTTGGGAGCAGACCAGTATAGCAAATGAATGAAAGGGTCCGAACTTATGCTTGTGATTGAGCAGTATTATTAAGTTACGGACACAATGGAGCAAAACCAGAGGGAAGATGCTTTTTATGTCCACAATCTCTTTGCTAATCTTTGGTGTATTGTCCCAAAACTAAAGTTGAGCTATATATATTTCCGCAGGTTCTCATTCTTGCATCCTCATTTTTTTCTTTTATTACGGGTATTCTGCCTGATATTTTAATTTGGTTTTACATGCTTTTGGCTAATTTCATACTTGTGTTTTTGTTTGCATCATGCCAGGAAAAATGGGTTTGTATTAGAGGAGGACATGGATGCCCCACCAGGCCAACGTTTTCTGCTAAAAACTCTACCATTCAGTAAAAATATTACATTTGGGATTGAAGGTAATCATGTCTTAGTTGGTACTTGCAATGATTTGGTCTCTTTGAGAAAGCTGGTATTGATGAAGTATCTTCAGAATCAATTTTCTGCTTGTGTCGCAGATGTGAAGGACCTTATTTCTACCCTTACTGATAGTCAAGGAGAGTGCTCAATTGTTACTAGTTATAGATCAGACACATCTGATTCTATTTGTCCATCAAGAGTCCGTGCTATGTTGGCTTCCCGTGCATGCCGTGCATCTGTTATGGTTGGCGACGCGCTTACACAAAATGAGATGAAGAATGTAAGCACTAATTCTTAACCAAGAATAAATGCAAACACCAGCTAGGATTTATATTTGTTCATCATAGAGTTAAATGGTGTACATCTGTTATGATTGGTAACATGCTTACAAAGAATTAGATGAATGATTAAGCACCATTTCTTAATCATGAATATGATAGGACTCGACGAAAATAGAAAATAATTGGATATTTATTAAGATAATTAGGCTACAAATAAGAGGTGACCTTCACTCCTAAGACGCCGATTGATAAGATACGTCCGCACCTTCCCCGAAGAACACGCAGAACTCTCTTTCTCACAAATCAATTAAAATAAGCATAAACTAGGGCCGGCCGAAATACCCCCTATTAATACTAATCCCCTCTTAATGCTAATTACAAGTATGCCCTTATTGCTAATTAAATAATAGGAATAAAGCAAATTAAGTCAAGGAATTGCGAAAACGCCCTTGAAATCATGTGCTTGGCCTGATCCTTTTGGTGCGCCGCCTCTGTAAGTCAGGGGCACATCAGAATATAAGCACGTTCTAGGCTATCTGTTTGTTCTTACGGTTAAAGTGGAAATTTGAATATTCTCGCTGATGATTGGCAATGAGATCTTAATCATCTAGCTCTCCTACACACTGCATCTACTGTAATTTTTTATTTTCTTTCAATGAGAATAACCCCACAAAGGAATGATGAATTACTAAAGAAATAAATGGGGTTTATTCCCCTCATTCTCCATGTACCGTTTATGTCACAACACACCCTTGAACTATGAAACTACAGAAACTATCCTTCAACACATGGTGTTACTTTGTTTATACCCTTATGCCAATCGAACAGGATATTCTGCTACTTTTTAGGGATAATTTCTATTAACTTCATAGTTATGGCATTCACAGTTTAGTTTTGTGGTGTTTAGTGATACATGTACTAGTACATTGTTGTTAGCGGAATTCACCCAAATAAATATGAGATACAAGAGATGAGTATGATTAGTCCTAAGAAAGATGAGTACAAGGGATATGCATTTAAACAGCTTGAGCTAGTCTCTCAACCAAACTCAAATAGTAATGATATGATCCAATAGGGGTTTGATGGATAAAAATAGGATTTTGGTAGAAAGATGAGATTTTTACCATTGACCGTTGGTAGCTCTTCGTTTTTGTTTCAATGTGATTTACCAATGATCGCTGGTGGCTCTTCGTTTTTGTTGCATCGTCAGGTGCTGATACGGAGACAGAGGATGCCCTAGTGTTTGAGGATACGGACTTCGCTGTGGAGTCTGTAGATTTCTGAGTTTTAGGACATGGGTGTATCCATGTACATCTTTCTTTTGTATTCTGAGTGTATGCAGTATGATGTAAATTACTTTGTAAATTTGCATGTATCAATGGAAATTTCCTTTAGCATTTTGATGCATCGCTGTTTGTGTGCTAGATTGTTTTCATTGGTTAACTGCAAAACATGCCACCTCTTGCGAAAAACGGTCACGACCCCGGGTTGCGGGGTGTGCCACAAGGGCCCCCCTCCAGAGCACCCAAGAACCTGGAAACATAAACCTCCAACTTGTGATGTCCAGATGGCTGCACGAATTATTAAGGATGAAAAGAAATAAACGCCACGTAGCCCTTATTGCTAGCGAGAACATCATCCTCTGCACTTCTATAAATTTTGCTCCTGAGCACCTTCTATATTTAGTTGGGATACCCTTGTAAGTTTATTCTCGCATCAGAATGGGAATGAAAAAAAGATGCTGATATGAATGTGGGGGAGAAGACCTACTAGGTTGCAAGCTTCTCCCCAAACATGGTATCTGTTAGTGGTTTTGCCCTAGGCCAAATATGTGGACCTTTATGTTATGTCATTTTCATTTATAAAATGTTTCTCTTATTGTTATTATTATATTGCTTACATGTTTCTTTATAGTAATGTTTGAATAGCTGTTTTATGTTATTCTAAGCATCCCTAGTCATTCATCATTAAAGGTTTAATGAAGAATTAAGAATAGTGTGAGTTTGGTAGATAATTATGAGATAATTATATGTATGGTGATACAAATCAAACTTATAGGTACTTGTTGGAGAACATGTACTGGATAGACTCGCTATGAAATCATTACATGGATTAGTGTCATAAATGATCTCATAATAGTTATGTCATTGAATCCTTAGACCTGAGCTCATTACAGTTTCCTACAAAAGTAACATCATATTTTGACATAATCAAACGTTATCTTTAATCTGATAACCATAAAGGTTATGATTGAAAATGATGTGAATTATGCAGAGGAAAGTGAATGAACAAGATGGAATTTGTCCCTCTCCTATGAGAGAGATATCTAATGGGCCCTCGATAAGTAGGACTGAGAAATACATGGCCGTGCTCAAATGAATGTCATTTGATTTTATCAGTCTACTTAGAAAGCGAGAAATTAATTATTTGAACAATGTAAGTATGACACTGTCCGTGACTTATGTTCAAATAAGATATCGTGTGACAAAAGGATTATGACATGTTCTATTGGTTAGGTTAATATCGGACTAACGATATTCATATTAATTGGGTAGTCATAATGTCTTGCTAGAGACCAATTATGACTTGTGGGCTTCTAATGAGATTAGGCACATTACCAATTTAATATGAGTCTATTGGGTCGTACACAAAGAACGAAATGGATGAGATATGGTTTAAACATGATTTCGAATATGATTTGAAATTCGTAATAAGGTGAAATATCTTAACCGTTAGATATCGTATCTCGTAAAGATATTATGCCTAAGATATCGCCGCTTAACTGAAATACGTTAATGAGTTAACGTGGGATTCTTATCCCTAAGATAGCGTCGCGTAACTGAATGTTGTTAATGGGTTAACGTAGGATTCTATATAAGATATAGAATCACGATTTTCAGTTTTTACATTTTCAATCTATCTCCTCCGTTTTTTGAGAAAAACAAAGAGCGAGAGAAACCCTAGTTGCGGAGAAGGAGATAGCACCCTCGCAATTCTTGTTCGTGACGTTCGCGTGTGGATACCGATTGAGGGTGGTCGTTCGTAGAGCAGCACCTGTAGTCCGACAGATTCAGATCGTCATCAAAGGTTAGTAATCTATTCGAATCAATTAGAAACGCATGGATCTTGGTAGGTTTCTATTTTCCGCTGCGTATAAATTAGTTGTACTATGATAGAAACCTAACAGAGAGTTAGGTTACAGTCCAAGGCAGGTAAGAGTCAATTTGTAGCTCAGTCACTAGGTTGTTGCTATGGTACAAACCATGCTTGCTGTTAGTGCAGTTGTTGGTCAGATTGTGAGTCTTGTCACCAATGAGATTGATGTTCTTAGGTTCGACTCGTTGCGATTTCTGGGATAAGGCCCATGCTTCATATGGATGTTGGTTGGCCTGTTATTGTCAAACGACATGCGAGGATGTTGCGCTATTCGTGTGCGGGGAGTCCCCCCATGCAAACTGAATGTAAAAGCCAAAGTAAAATATGAGGTTGGATCAAAACTATTTGCATCAGCTTTTGGTAGTCAAGGGTGACTCACTAACTCCAATGCCCATTTTAATTTCAAGAGGGCAAGAATTTTTCCACATGGTTCTATATTAACTGTCATCAAATTGAACCACAGTAATACCCTATGAACAGGCCAACTCTTCTGCATATGAAAAAATTGTAAAAACATTTGTGCTCATGATGAATATTATTCCTATGAAGCGTGTCTGCTAGATTTACAAGAGTGCCATGCTAGGTAGCATAGATATGGGTAGAGGTGCGAGTGCCAATACGGACACAGGACACATCAAATTTGTAGCCGGTATGTTGCAGGAACACATCCATATATATTATTATAATATATAATTCTATACACATACAGACAACAAACCTAAAAGGTGATTTCAACCAATATAAGTTTTAAACATAATTTTGATAAGTTCTTGGAAGTATGGATACTTGACATGGGATATGGATACAACAGCAACACACGTTGAGGATAGCAATTCCTTAAAATGTATGATTTGAAAACATGGTGATAAGAAACTAAATCCGTGTAGAGCATGAAAATGAGTGTGTGCGTATATACTCACATACCCTTGAATCCAAAGGTATAGACATAATCATGATGTACAATACATGTAATAATTGCAACCGATCACACATTTTCACAATTTCAAAGGAGTATTAATCCTTTGCTCTTCAACTTTCTACGTAGTAGCTTAATGTACCTTGATTTTTCTATCAAACATACTTAATGTTATAATATTTATAAACGCTTTGACAAACTTTTCCACTAAGTTTAATCGATCATATATAAATACAATTAAATTAGAATTTCAAACATTTTGGAACATGCTATGTGAATTAGTGTATGAGTCATGTGTCTTCAAAAATTTTGCAGTGTTCTAAATTGGAAAATATATTATATAATTAGCATGTTTGAAAAGTGTTGGACACGTGTTCGGGGAATATCCAAGAAATATCCAAGTGTTTGTTTCTGGTAAGGGTGTCAACATAAAAGGGCACGTGCTACATAGGTGCATGTATTTCAGATACAACTACTAGCTGTGATCTTTAGATGTAATGAGTAGTGAGGACATTGGCATATAACTACCAGATGCTAATACGATTCAGGCACCAGCTAAATTCAAATATTAGTTATTAAATTTAAAATAGAATATTGCTGCAAGGTGTGTTTCGTACATCTTTTTGAGTGTCAAGTATTTGCATAAAAAATTCTAACTCGCTTTCCTCCCTGCAGATATTGCACAACTTGTCAGGCCTCAAGTCTCCTTGGAATTGTCCTCATGGAAGGCCCACAATGCGTCACCTGGTGAATTTGAGCAATCTTCAAGATGGAAGGTTAGATCATACTTATTGATTCAAGCTTTACGTTGGTCTTCCATAGCATGCACGTGTGGCCGAAAACCCCTCTTTTTTCCCTTTGGACCAGGTAAAATCAAATGTGCAAACATGGAGAAATAGTTAAGAATCCATAACTATATAGTAAAAGGTGTGCATGCTTTTTTGGGGAAAATGTGTTAATAGCAAGGTTTAGGTCTCAGTTTCGGTCTGGGTATCGTTCTTCCCAAAATTTAGGTTTCGGTATCGGTATCGTCCGTTTCGACGGTTTCGCAAGCAAGTTTCGGTTTCGTCCGTATCGCAAGTTTCGGCAATTTCGTTTCGGGTATCGGGTTCGGTTTCGGATATACTTTAAATATATATATACTATATACACACAGTGATGGTTTCGGATGTTCTTAAATATAAACCTATAAAATACTATTAAATACTTGACAAACTAAAATATTAATCATATACTATCAAATACTAAATACTAAATAGATAAACTAACTTTGAGTTCGTAATCATATCAAATACTAAATACCTAAAGTTTGGCACTTAAATACTAAATATTAGATAAATGAATAGATCCTAAAGCTTGCCATGCACACTCACCGTTTTACCTTGCGCACATATCACTTATTTACAAGTTTGCCAAAAAATTGTTGGGCATTGCTTTGCACACACACCATTTTACTTTGCGCATATATCACTTATTTATAGGGTTGCCACAAAATATCCGCTTAATATGCGCACCGACTGTTTTACTTTTCGCACATACCACTTATTTACAAGTTTGCCTTTTTAAAGAACGCAACATCTCCGGAAAGGCGACTCGGGCATCTTTCTCTCTCTTTGCTCTTTCTCACTCTTACGCTAGATGGTCGAGGCGGGTTCGGCGTGGCAGGAGGCATGTTTGGCGAGGCGGCGACGCGATGAGGTGTGTTCAAGTTTTTCATCATATTTCTTTTGTCTTTCTTCTTCTTTTTTCAGCAATTTTTTCTTGGTTCTGCCTCTTCTTCGTCTAATTCAACATTTTTAAGCCGAAACCCTAGGGGTTTCTCCTCTCTTTTAACGGAGCTTTCTATGCAAACTATTTATTCACGAAATTTTTTGGGTTTTTAGAGAATGTTTATTTAATTACACATTCTTCTTCCTCCGTCTACGACCAGTACTGAACGGTATCGGTCAGTTTCGGTCGGTATCGGTCAGTTTCGGCAGGTATCGGCCGCAACTGACCGATACCGTTCAGTATCGGCCGATACTGAAACTAACCCTTGGTTTCGGTATCGTCAACTGCCGATACCGATACGATACGGCCGATACCTAATGGTATCGGCCGATACCTCAAACCCTGATTAATAGCTTCCTTTTCCAGAATTATTTGTTTACCCACTGCTTAACTCGTCCTAGGTATTTTCCCTTCATTTTCTTATTTTTTCATCTTATTATGACCCTTTGTCAATTAACAAATATTTGTTGGTGATTTTTTTGGGACTGATTTAACCTTATAATTTTATGAAAATTGTCCAAGTAGAAAAGTTTTTATCCCTCACATGTAAATCTAACCAACCAGATGCAGATTCTTCACCTACTGACTTCTCTCCCACCACCTACTGACTTCTCTCCCTCCATTCTCCCTACGATTTGCTTTCTCCACGCAAGCACAAAACAGAAAAAGTCTTCAACAAAACTCGACCAACATATGCCCTTTTTCCAGAAACAAGTATTTCTTATGGAAAAAAGATATTTATAACTCATGAAACAAAATTATTTTGTTTTGTCATAACGGAAACACAATAATTGTTAACCGTAAAACATTTCCTGTTTTGGGGTCTGCCAAGTATAAATATTTATTTATATTAGTAATTGTGCACTTCCTGTTAAAGCAGTAAGGTGGCAAGTCTGCAGATTCCAGCTTGCTGGCTAAAACAAGCTTCACAATGCTAATTGCTGACCTTTGCTTTATTGGATTCTTGGCCATAATGTATAGACGTTTGTGAAAGTTGGCTCGATTGAGGCACTGAAGAAGTATTAGATTGGCAACCGAGCTATCTTGTGCATAGCTAGCTCGGTTGTACTCGGATCCGACCTATCCGACTCTGCACAAGTCAGATACGAAGATGCCCAGCAATTGGACTTCGACAGTGTATTGGATTCTCGGTTCGGAGGGTCGGCGGCTCATAGGTCGGCAGCTCTACAGTCCGAGCTTTGGGTATCTCGGATAGCTCGGCTCGGCACTTCGTTTGCTTGATCTTCAACGGGAAGCTCGGTAGTACAGAGGGGTGCCTACCATAGGACATGTCGTCCTATTCGTAGTAGAGTTGCAATTAGATTGGAATTCCGTAAAGTCGGGATTCGTGTCTGTTGGGAATCCCTCTTCGATGATGGCACCTACTGTACCCTAAGGCTATATATAGGGTGTTTTAGACGATGGTAGTGGGACACTTTAAGAGAACTTTGAGCCACCTTTGTGAGAGCCACCTTTGTGAGATTTTGTTGAGAGATTTTGGATAGATTTTGTGTGCTTCTTCATTGTGAAGCGAGAAGATTTGTATTCGTTCTTTCCTTTTGAAATAAAGGTCATTGGTGTTTCATTGGCTGGCCAACGGCCTAAAGTTGACATCTTTCATAGTGCTCTATTTGTTTGGTTGCTTGTTCTTCGTCATCTGATCTTTGATGATCATCTGCTGATGCATAACAAACTGGTGTCAAAGCTCATGGTTTCGGAGATCAATGTAGAAGGCGAAGATGAGCAACGATGGCGATGATAGTTCTTCAAATGCATCGACTTTCGGTGGGTATGCTCTAGCGGCTCGGACTATCGTGTCCAACACAAAATTCGAAATTGAGAAGTTTGATGGAAAGATCGATTTCAGTATGTGGAGATGCGAAGTCTTGAATGTCTTGAACCAACTTTGTCAAGATATCGCATTGGACAAGAAGCCAACGATCATGTCTGATTTGGAGTATAGAACTCTAAATCGGAATGCATGTGGAACGATCGACTGTGTTTGACAAAGGAGAAGAAATACACGTTTATGGAGGAGACATGCAAAGAAGTTTTGGAAGGAGCTCGGTAACAAGTACATGAAGAAGAAAATCCAAAACCGATTGCATTTGAAGAAGAAGCTTTTCGGTCTAAAGCTTGAGTAGTGTGTTTCTATCAAGGAACATCTCGACTGCTACAACAAGCTTCTTACTGATTTGAGGAACGTTGACGTAAAGATCGATGATAAAGATAAAGTTACGATTCGCTTCAACTCTCTACCCATGGACTATGAGTACTTGGTGTCGGTTCTTACTTATGGTAAGGACTCCATCATGTTTAAAGAGGTGTTCAATGCTCCGACGAGCAACGAGTTCAGGAAGAACGATAAGGACACAATAAGCTGAGCTAACAATGATCTTACCGTGGTAAGATGACGGAGTATTGAGAAGGGTAGAGCTCGAAAGGGGTATTTCCGATCCAAGTCCATAGACAAGAGTAGAGCCCTCTTCGCAAGGACTTGGTAAAGGATCAATGTGCTTTCTGCAAAGAAAGAGGACATTGAGTCAGAGATTGTCTGAGAGCGAAAAAGAAGCACGACGCAACAACCAACGTCGCGAAGGGGGTTGAGTCGAGGAATGGATATTGGTCTGTGTTTCAGAAGGCGTGATGTCAGATGGTTGGGTGCTCGACTCTGGGTGCTTATTCTATTTGACGCCACATAGAGAGTACTTTACCCTTTCATGAAGGGGGTAAGAATACAGTCCTATTGGGTGATGACCAAGCTTGTAGTACTGCGGGCATCGGGATAGTTCGGATGAAGACAAACGACGGTGTTACACGAGACATCGATGAGGTACGCTTTGTTTCTGACCTAAAGTGTAACCTCATATCGCTCTGCTCACTCAAAGTCAAGGGCTGCCGAGTGACGATGGAGAATGGTGCTCTGAGAGTGACCCGATGAGCTACAATCGTGATGAAGGGGAAGCGTAAATGCAACCTCTACTACTTGGATGGTTTGGTCGTGACCAGCACATCAGCTTTAACCCGTGAGGCCGACCAAGACGACTCGCTTCTTTAGCACATGCGTCTAGCTTATGTTAGTGAGAAAGTTTTGCAGAAGCTGATCGAAGGAGATCGTCTGAAAGGAGCCAAGACCAAAAAGATCGAGTTCTGCGAGTGTCGTGTCTTTGGCAAACAGACACGAGCTTCTTTTGGGACGGTCATCCATAGTATGAAGGGACCACTTGACTATGTTCATACCGATGTACGGGGGCCGAGTAGATCGGCCTCATTGGGAGGTAAACACTACATTGTATCATTTATTGATGATTTCTCACCCATGGTTTGGGTGTTTCTCCTGAAGTCAAAAGACCAAGGTCTGAACACTTTTATAGAGTGAAGGAAGCTAGTTGAGACTCAAACAGGTCGTAAAGTCAGGCGGCTCTGAAGTGACAACGGTGGAGAATAGAGGTCAGACCTCTTCCAAAAGTTATGCTGATCGGAAGGGATTCAAAGGCACATCACCAATAGTGGTACGTCGTATCAGAACAGAGTAGCTGAAAGGATGAATCGGACCTTGCTGGAGAAAGTTCGATGCATGTTGTCTACTACCGACCTATCGAAGGAGTTCTAGGCAGAAGCCCTGGTGTACGCGACCTACTTGGTCAATCGGCTACCGTCTGCTACATTGGAAGGATGACATTCTTTGGAGGTTTGGTCGGAAAATCCAGTTTTCGACTATGGGTCTCTGTGCATATGGGGATGTACGAGCTACTATGCTGTATATGAGGACAAGATCTCGACTCTAGAGCCAAAAGGCCATTTTCTTGGGCTTTAGCAATGGTGTCAAATAATACAGGCTGTAGTGTTCGACATAAAGGAAGGTGATCGTGAGCAGAGATGTAACGTTCGATAAGTCAGCTTTATTAAGGAAGGAGCATGAACCAATGGTGGAGACTGAACAGACACAGACGAAGCAAGTCTACTTGGAAGTGTTTAAGTTTCTGATAGCTGGCTATTGACTCAAGTCGACCTACACCAGAGGCTGCAGACGACGTACTCCAGACAGATGCTGGTGATCGCTGGTTCAAGCTTGGATGATGGAGATAGCTCGGCTCCACAGATTGCATGATCGAAGGATTTCATTGCAGCTTCAAGACCGAGGCGTGAGATAAGAAGACCTATACGATGCATAGAGATGGTCTCGTTTGCTTTTTCCGATGTAAGTATTGACATACCCACTTCTATCAGAGAAGTAGAGCATTCTGAAGATCCAAACAGTGGAAGAAAGTGATGGACGAGGAGATGGAATCATGGATGAAGAATGAGACTTGGGATCTGGTGGAGCTTTCAGAAGGCAAGAAGGCGATATGATGTAAGTGTGTTTACACCAAAAAGGGCGGGGCCGAAGTTGAAGTTCACTACAAAGCTCGCATTGTAGCGAATGGCTATGCACAAAGAGAAGACACTGACTACAACGAAGTCTTCTCTCTGGTGATGAATCATTACTTAATTCGAATCCTATTGGCATTAGTATCACAGCTCGATCTTGAGCTGGTGCAACTAGATGTCAAGACGGCGTTCTTCCATAGAGAGCTTGAAGAGGAGATCTATATGGCTTAGCCCGATGGCTATGAGAGTGACGATGGACTTGCATGTAGGCTGAAGAAGTCGCTTTGGGTTGAAGCAGTTACTTAGATAATGATACAAGTGTTTCGAACGCTTTATGACGAATGATCAATGGTATGTTCAGCGCCCCAATGATACTTGCATGTTCTTTCGGGAGCTGGATGATGGGTCCATCTATCTCTTGCTTTATATTGATGACATGCTCATTGCTTCATCAAATAAAAAGGAGATTCAGAGATTGATGTCTGAGCTAAGTTGTGCATTTGATATGAAGGATCTAGACGAAGCACGAAGGATTCTTGGGATGGAGATTACAAGAGATCGAAGTGGAGGCAAAGTTCATCTTTCAAAAGTCATTATTTGAAGTCTTTGATATAAAGAAATGGTTGTGAAAGTATGAAGCCTGTAGTTACTCCATAGCTATTCCACTTGCACCCCACTTCAAACTCTGTGTCAAGCATTGCCCGAAGAAAGAAGATGAGAAGAAGCTCATGGAGAGCGTACCGTATGCCAGTGCGGTAGAAGCCCTGATGTATGATGTAGTATATATCCGACCCGACCTATCACATGCAGTCAATATGGTGTGTAGATACATGCACAATTTGGGAAAAGTACACTAGCGAGCTGTCCAATGGATACTGAGATACATTAAGGGCATCATTGCTATCGGATTGACATATAGCTGAGGAGATGAAGGTCCGCAAGTTGTTGGCTACGTTGATTTGGACTTTGTTGGTAACTTGGATGGGAGGAGATCCATGATATGCTACGTCTTCACCCTGTCAGGAGCTCCAATTTGTTGGCGGAGTATACTTCAGTTTACGGTGACTCTGTCTACTACGGATGCAGAATATATGTCATTGACTGAAACTGTGAAAGACGATATGGCTGATGTGCTTGATGGATGATCTAGGAGTCTACCAGAAGAAGTATGATCTCCACTGTGATAGCCAAAGTGCGGTGCACTTGGTTAAGAATCAGGTCTTTCATGTTCGCACCAAGCATATCGATGTGAGGTACCACTTTGTCTGAGACTATGTGGGAGAAGAAGACGATGACATCAACTTGTTGAAGATCGAAACAGAAGACAGCTCTGCGGACATGTTGACTAAGGTTGTATATGGAGCCAAGTTTAAGCGCTGATTGGACTTGCTCAGTGTTGTTTCGAGATGTGTCAATGGTGGTCCCAGTTGAGGACATTGAGGCTCGGTGGAGCCAGTTAAGCCCATGTGGGGCATTGGGCTATTCGGAGCAAAATTAGGGGACACCGGATGTGACTCTAACAAGGTGGTACATTGAAGGTCGAGTGTGTGACGGAGGCCTAAATCTCGCCAAGGTGGAGAGTGAAAGTTATCTCGATTGATGCGCTGAAGAAGTATTGGGTCGGCAGCCGAGCTATCTTGTGCAGAGCTAGCTCGACTGTACTCGAATCCGACATAACCGACTTTGCACAAGTCAGATAGGAAGATGCCAAGCAATTGGACTTTGACAGTGTATTGGATTCTTGGTTTGGACGATCGGCGGCTCATAGGTCAACAGCTCTACAGTCCAAGCTTTGGATAGCTCGGCTCGGCACTTCGTTTGCTCGGTCTTCAGCGGAAAGCTTGGCAGTGCGGAAGGGGGGGCTACCATAGGACGTGTCGTCCTCTTCGTAGTAAAGTTGCGATTGGATTGGAATTCCCTTAAAGTCGGGATTCGTATCTGTTGGGAATCCCTTTTCGATGATGACACTTGTTGTACCTTAGGGCTATATATATGGTGTTTTAGACGAGTGGTTCATGTGGAACAAAAAATGGGACACTTTGAGAGAACTTTGAGCCGCTTTTGTGAGAGCCAACTTTGAGAGATTTTGTTGAGAGATTTTAAGTGGATGTAAGAAAGAGGGAAGGAAGGAATAAATATATAAATCTCATCATGAATTCCGGGCCACCATCATTATTTAGTTGTAAATGTACAATATTTATTTATTTACTTTGTGATTAGCTGAATTCATTACAAGCCTACTGCTTATTGGTTAGTCCATAGGTTCATCTAGTGCATTTAGATTCAATTCTATGTATTCATTAATTAACCATCTTCAAAGACTTTGCATTCAAAACTGTTCAAATCCAATAACTCATGGTCGTTTTGGCAGTGATCTCTGATCTCATGCCCATAAAATTAGCTCAACTATCCGAACAAGTTCTCCTCATAAAACCATATGAATCGTCAATATTGAAGGAATATGTTTTCCATTCAGTGGATCAAAAAGCTTTTATTGTCACAGCTTGTCCGACTTATGTTAAAGATGAGTTAAATGTCAGGGCCATCTGAGTTAATTAAATTTGAAAAACATTCTGCATTTTTAGAGGGTAAATTGCACTTAGATCCACTGTTCTATTGGGTACCCGTAACTAAATATTCCCTATCTGTCATACTAACACTGGAACCGCTTAAGAATAACATCGAGACCTCCTGGATTGACTGCCTAATAAAAGGTAAGTTGCACATAAACCCCTTAAGACTAGAATGCCGGAGATAATTCAGGGGGTCTCGATGTTAGTGTCATAAATTGGACGTGTGTTTAGTTACAGGTAAGATAATATGGAATACGGTGTGTTTGAGTGCAATTTGCCTTTTTTTAAAGAATGGTGTTTGTCATGTAATGCTCAAGGAATCAGATTCAGTCTTATCCCACACCCTTCTTGCGATTTTGAACATTTCGTGTTTCTTTGCAGGTCAATGATGGAATGATCTTCGAGTGCCATTACAGTGACTCGTCTTGTTTTAAAAAACCTGCTTCTGGCGGAGACAGTTATTTCACAAAGCAGAAGTGAAACTCGACTGCCTTAACGAAAGTGGTGAGATGGAATGCATGTAGTTGATATTGCATCCTGGTGAATGTATATTTATGTATGTACACATTTGTTGGTTTCACGAGGTGAAGGCTTCACGCGGTTTTGCTCCAGTTGTTGTGATGGACCAATGTCTAAGGCAGATGAATTTGTAGAAATTTACATGATCCAATTTCAGTTGCTCAGCAGTTGTTCTCCAATTTGAATTCGTTAAGTGAAGTGAAAGAACTCTCTTAAAAGGTATGATATATGTGATTATTGCCTATTGAATGCACCTTAGGTCAAAACAATTCATGAATTTTACCAGTCTGGCATGTGAAATTATTTAAGAAAAATGCATAGGAATTTCCAATGTGAGTTGAATCATTGGAGCATGTGTTTTATGTTTGATTGTGTTACAACATTGCGAGTTTTGGAATTTGTTGAGCTCTTTCGTCAAAAGATGGTTTATTATTGCTTCTTATTGTAATGTATTGTTTAAGATGTGAAACTGCTCATGGAAGCCACCGGTTCAATTCCAATAAACATTTACTTCCTAGGTCCGTTTTCACCGGTTCAATTCTAGATCGGGTCTCCATTATTGTAGAACATGGTCTGTTTTCACCCTCTCATTTGCTGGTCCAAAAATTGATGTGCACACTTACCACTTTACACACATCCAAATAAATTTGAAACCCACTTTTTTACTTTACACACAATACCATATCCCGATATTACCCCCCTCATCTTCATCATCCTCCCTTCTATTCCTCTTCTTATCAGTCGCCAGTCGCCTGTGTTGGCCGCAGCTGCCACACCCCGAAACACCCCACCATAGCAAACACCTTTTTGTCTTTTCTAATATGAGATTAGGTCATCATGGTAACAATAAGATGGACCCGATAATCAAAATAGATTTATTACCAGAATTGACAGGTCGAAGGACATTACCATGTAAACATTGTTTAACTGGGATGATGACCCGGAAATACTCTTGGAATGTCAAAGGGCTAATGAATTGTTGAATTAGTTCATTCTGACATTTGTGGGCCCTTGAGCAAAAAGACACGTGGGATTAAGGAATATTTCATAACTTTTATAGATGATTATTTTAAGTATATTTTCGTGTATCTTTTAAACAGAAAGTCTGAAACATTTGAAAGCTTTAAAATATAAAAGGCAGAAGTAGAAAGAAAACTTGGAAAGAACATAACGGTGCTAAGAACTGATAGAGGTGGGGAATTCAACTCAAATGATTTTGAGGAATACTGTATCCAATACGGTATAAAGAAGCATACAACTATGCCTTATATGCCATAACAGAATGGTGTGGCTGAAAAGAAGAATAGAACATTAATGAATAAAGTGAGATGTATGTTATCACACTCTGGTCTCTCCAAGGATTTTTGGGAAGAAGCCATACTGACTGCAAATTATTTTCTGAACAGAATTCCCACAAAATCAGTCAAGACAACACCCTATGAAATATGGAATGGATGCAAACCCAATTTAAGTCATTTGAAAAAATGAGGTTGTGTGTCACATGGTCTCATTCCATATCAGGTTAGAGATAAGCTGGATCTCAAAACCGTAAGATGTATATTCATAGGATATTCTGAAACTCTAAAAGATACATGTTCTTCCATAAAAATAAAGAAGTCATTGAAAGTAGAGATGCTACTTTTCTAGAAAATCTAGAAGAAATGGAACAAGTCCAAGAAAATGTGTCACCATTGCTGGACTTAGATGATGTTTCCAATGATGACTTGGATATAGTGGATGATTTACGTCATCGAATTATGGAAGATGAACCTGTAAATAAGAATATATATGGCAAATCAACCTGTTGAACATGTCCAACCTGCAACCCTTAGTGGCAACAAAAGACCCAGAACAACATCCGCATGGATGGATAATTATTATCTATATTCATGTGAACCATCTTGTTTCTCAGTAGATATTGATATAGATGAGTAAGCTGATCCCATAAATTATACAGATGCAATGAAATCATCTGAGTCAGATCCATGTCTTGAGGCCATGAAAAGTGAGCTTGACTCAATTGAGAGAAACAGTTTATGGGAGACTTACTAGAAGAGAGGAAGTCCATAGGATGCAAATGGGTATTGAAGAAGAAATATCGAGTTGATTGGTCTGTTGATACATTCAAGGCATGTTTAGTTGCAAAGGGATTTACCCAGAAAGTAGAGATTGATTATCAGGAGACTTATTCCCCGGTGACTAAGTTCGCATCCATAAGGATAATCTTAGCGATTATTGTGCATCTTGACTTGGAACACTACTAAATGGATGTTAAGACTGTATATATCAACGGAGAGTTGAAAGAAGTAATATATATGGATCAACCTGAAGGATTTTAGGTTGAGGGACATGAAGACAACGTTTATAAATTGAAGAAATCTTTGTATGGTTTAGAACAGTCATCTAATCATCTATACAGTAGTATTTTAAAGTTCACAATACTATTATCTAACTTGGTTTTGTTGCAAACAAATTGGATAATTGTGTGTATGCCTTGAAAATTGGGAGCAGTTTTACGATATTATCCATGTATGTGGATTATATTTTGCTTGCTGGAAATGACATTGAAGTGTTGAAGAAGATTAAATCAGCACTTTGTAGTGAATTCGAGATGAAGGACATGGGTAATGCTTCCTATGTTCTTGGAATACAGATTCTTAGAGATCGGAAGTTTAGAATGTTGAGTTTAAACCAAGGAAAGTATTTGCATGCAATATTGAGGAGATTTGGAATGTACAATTCTAATTTGGTACCTACACCATTAGTTATGGGAAAGCCGTTTATTAAAGAACAATGTCCTAGAGAGGGACAAATACGGCTAGATGTTCCATATGCTCAGGCTATTGGAAGTTTGATGTATGCAATGCTGTGTACTAGACCAAACTTGGCGTACCTATTTAGTCTGGTTAGTAAATATCAAAGTAATCCTGGTACAGCTCATTGGAAAGCTGTTAAGAGGATTATGAAATATATAAAGGGTACGGTGCACCATAAGTTGGTTTATCAAGCAAATTCGCTTGAGGTTCTTGGTTACTCCGATGCAGATTTCGAATGTGACAGATAACAGGAAGTCAACTGCAGGACATGTGTTCATCTTTGGTAGTGCAGCTGTTTCTTTGGATAGCAAGAAACATGGTTGTGTAGCGAGATACACACAAGAAGCTGAGTATATGGCATGTAATATGGTAGCTACTCATGCGGTTTGGATCAGACGGTTCCTATTGGACTTGGATCTCAATCTGGTGGATAGACCAATTGAGATATACTGTGATAATCAAGCAGCCATCAGCTTGATCCACAGTGGTGCAAACAGTTCCAAAGAAAGGCATATTGAAATACAATATCATTGCATACGTGATATGGTGGAAAAGAAAGAAGTCGATGTGACTTACATTCTGATAAGCGACATGATTGCTGATCCCTTGACGAAGGGTATTCTAGCATGTACATTCATCAAACATGTTGGTTTGGTGGGACTTAAAAATATCTAAATCAAGGAAACTTTCATGAATAATGAAAAATGACAATCATGGATAATGATTGTACTCGGTGAATAAAATGTGAATATCTCATGAATCGTGAGAATATTAAAATTACATCATGTGTTATATCTCACGGATAGTGTGAGTATGACCGAAATGCACTTGGCCCAGGCCAAGTGGGAGATGAAAGCGGGGTTGGCCTGATATGGCCATATAACCCGGTACCCGGCCCATTATGTCAGTTGAGGATTTTCCTCAACCAACAAGACCGAGTCTCATGTGTCCGTTGAGAGAATCGATGGTCGGTTGAGGGAATGTCGGGGTCGGTTACAGGGATGGAGGATATGGCAGTGGCCATATATATAGAGAAGATTTTTCTCTTCTAAAGCATCAAATTCAGACATATTCAGGAATCCCCCAAAAATTATATTTCTTTCTTCCCATTCACTCAGAAACTTCAAAGGTTCAAGGTAATTTTTAATCCCCCCCCATCCCAGTGTATTTTATGAAATTGGGCCAAAAATTTTGGATAATTTTTCAAAATTTAGACAATATAACCTTGATAAGCATTCAAACATCTCAATATGTTAGCATCTGCATGCTATGATTGTACAAAATTGAAGCAAACATTTGGTAATCTTTTTAATGATGTTAACATGTGAACATGGATTCTCTGAGGATGTTCCATTCTCATCAATGCCAATTGAAGGCAAATAGACAGGAGATTAAATTCATTATCCTGCAATTGGCGTTTGATAACCATTTTATTTCTCATCAGTTGCAAGGGGCATTAAAAGTACTTCGAAATTTAAATTCTTGCAGTGTTATAAGTGTGGAATTCATGTAGGATCTTATGTGCTGTTTGCATCATCATCATCATCATCATTTCACCTTATATATGATTTTTATTTTAGTTACACTGTTTTTAAAGTTCCAAACTTTTAACAGCTTACTAGTTGGTAGTCATATAGTAGGAGCTGATGCATACTGCCTTTTTTCCCTATTAACAAGATTATGTTACATAATGTCACACCATTCTCTAACACTAACATGATCTCTTTATTGTGTGTATTGTTTGTTAAACTACCTCCTAAACAATTTTTTCAACAATTCATATGTGTTTTCTGATGCGGCCGCACCATCTTCGGCAGTCACGGGCCCAGACGGGACCCAAGGAGGATGGGTCACTTACTATCGGAGGCGTCGAAGGGCAGATTAGTCTTTTTGTTATGTTGCTTTGTTTCCTAGGTTTTCTATTTATATCTAGGGCTAGCCGTCATGAGGGGGCATGCTTATTGTGTGAAGAACATTCTAAGTGTCATTTGTGAGGGTTTTAGGCTTTGATCCGTTCATCAAAGTTAGGAGAGCGAGTTCCTCTCGAAAGGGCTCAATTTATCTTGCTATTAGATCTTGTTCTTTCTCAAAAATCCAATAAAAATCTCATCTTTTCCAATTTTTCTTCCTTTTCTTCGTTGATTTTTTCTTGATACGATCCAAACCGTATCAAATTGGTATCAGAGCGATAGATCCAATGGCGGAAGGTACTAGATTCAAGACGGAGATGGAGGCGCTGCGAAAGGAGATCCGGGAAGAGGTCAGCAAAAAGGTGGGAGCGTTGGAAGTCACGGTAGAGATGCTATCCAATTCCCAAAAAGAGATGGAAGCCCGGTTGTTGAAGAAGCACGAGGAGTCGGACGCCACTCAAGTTCAGATTTTGAAAATTCTTCAAAAACTTGAGGGGAAGGGAAAGCATGTGGAGATCGGAGGGGAAGAATCCGAAGCGGAGAATCATCATGCTAAGGCGGACGATCCGAAGTTGATGGCGAACACCACTGGGGCACCTACGGGAACCAAAATCACAAAGGAGAAGGAAGATCTAGGGTTCCGAGAGGAGTCGTGGGTGGAGGAGGTGCAACGGGAGCGGCGGCGGCGCGAAGGAGATCCCCTAGGGTTTCTTGCGGAGACGAGGGGACGCGGCGTGCAAGGGGAAGGGTTTCCGGAAGGCGTGGGAAGCGGCGGCTGGGGGGAACCCTAAACCCCCCCGCGCGGGCCGCCAGGGCCCCGCGCGGGCTCAGGAGGCCTCGCGGCCCAAGCCCGAGCCCGCGCGGGGGCCTGGGAGGGCCTGGCGGGCTCGCGCGAGGCCCTGGAGGGGTCGCGCGGCCCGCCAGGGCCCAACCAGGTCCCCGCCGGCTCCCGGGGGGGCTTCGCAGCCTCTCCTGGGGCCGGCTGGGTTCCGGCGGGTGACTTTGGGGCCCGGGGGGGCCAGTAAACCCCCCGGGTCAGTTTTTCGGCCCCCCGAGCAGCGATCAGGGCCCCGCAAGGGGCTACCGAGGAGTTTTTGGAGCCACAATGGAGGAGAGACAGAGGTGGCCTATGGAGGAGTACACGGAAAATTTTGGGGGCCCGCGAGGGTTTCCCGAAGGGGCCTACGGCAGAGGCAGGACCGAGTATGGAGGCCATGGAGCTCAGGGAGGAGGACACCCGACCATGTACCCAGACAGGAGGATGGAGAAGCTGAAGATGCCCATCTTTGAGGGGACAGACCCCGATGGATGGATAGTGCGAGCTGAGCGGTATTTCCAGGTGATGCGGATCTCAGAGGAGGAGGTATTGGAGAACATCATTTGCTATCTGGAGGGACAGGCGCTGAGCTGGTATCGTTGGAGGATGTCACGAGCCCTGTTTCGAACTTGGGAGGAGTTGTCCGCCTTCCTACTTGACCGCTTCCAGGCCAAGCCGGGGGCGAATTTCTACGAGCAGATGCTTGGACTTCGGCAGGAGGGGACGGTGTTGGACTTCCTGGGGAAGTTCGAGGTGTTGGCAGGCAGGGTGAAGGGAGTGTCGGAAGACGTATTCTTGGGGGGATTTATGCGAGGGCTGAAGCCCTCGATACGAGCCGAGCTATGGATGCAAAGTCCCAGAGACCTAGAGCATGTGATTCGTCTGGCGTTGAGGGCGGAGGAGAAGCAGGCGGAGGAGCGGATGATCAGAGGGACGTGGGGGGCGCCACAGCAGAGGGTCCCATCTACAGCAGCCGCCCCGAGACTACCGCCGGCCGCATCAGCCGGAGCGGGGGAGAAGGCAGGAGAAGCACGTCCTGCGGGACAAGGGCGGAGGATGACCGAGGCCGAGATGCGGGACAGGAGAGCCAGAGGGTTGTGCTTCTGTTGCGACGAGAAGTTCACCCCGGGCCATCGGTGTGCGAGCCGGTTGCTGCAGATCACTATCGAGCCGGACGAGGAGGAATACATCGAACCAGAGGAGCCAGAAGAGGAGGTCGTCTCTGTAGAGCAGACGGTGGAGCTGGAGCGAGCGCAGGTGTCACTCAATTCCGTGATGGGGTTCACGCAGAACTCCACCATGAAGTTGGTGGGACAGGTCGGGGAGACAGCGGTTACGGTCTTGATTGACAGTGGGGCCACCCACAATTTTGTGTCCCTGCGAGTGGTGGAGCTGCTGGGGTTGCAGATGTCGGGTGGGAGGTTCACCGTACAGCTGGGGGATGGACGGTGCGAGGAGAGTACGTGGCTATGTCGAGGACTCTGCCTAGTCATTCAGGGGGTACAGATCGTGCAGGATTTTTTACCGTTCGAGTTGGGGAAGGTCGACTTCATCCTGGAAGTCCAGTGGTTGAAGACATTGGGGACCACGATGACCAACTGGAAACGGTTGAGAATGGAGTTCAAGGATGGCGAGCGGACGGTGGTGCTCCAGGGAGACCCGAGCTTGTGCTATGCTATGGTAGCGTTCAGTGCCATGACTCGGGCGATTCGGAGGGCGGGGCAGGGGTACTTGGTGGAGTTTCGGGGGATGACCACAGAGGCGGAGCCCGAGCCCGAGGAGGAGCCACCAGAGGTGCAGTCGGTGTTGGAGCAGTTCACAGAGGTGTTCGAGATGCCACATGGGTTACCTCCACCCCGGGACCACGAGCATGCGATCGTACTGAGGGATGGCGCACCCCCCGTCAGTGTTCGGCCTTACAGGTATCCCCACGTGCAGAAGGATGAGATAGAGCGGCAGGTCAGAGAGATGCTGCTAGCAGGGGTGATCCAGCCCAGCGTCAGTCCCTTCTCGAGCCCAGTTCTGTTAGTGAAGAAGAAGGACGGGAGCTGGCGGTTTTGTGTGGACTACCGAGCCCTGAATAAGGAAACTGTGCCCGACAAGTTTCCTATTCCGGTGATAAATGAGTTGCTCGACGAACTGCATGGAGCGAGGGTGTTTTCGAAGGTGGATCTGAAGTCAGGGTATCATCAGATCCGGATGCGAGCGGAGGACATTCCAGAGACGGCGTTCCGTACGCACGAGGGCCACTACGAGTTCCTGGTGATGCCGTTTGGATTGACAAACGCCCCGTCTACTTTTCAGGCCTTGATGAACAAGGTGTTCCGTCCTTACCTGCGGAGGTTCATCCTTGTGTTTTTTGACGACATCTTGGTCTATAGCCGCACATTGGAGGAGCACACAGGGCATCTGGAGGTGGTTTTCAGGGAGTTGCAGGGGCACCAGTTATTCGCCAATCGGAAGAAGTGCTCGTTCGGGAGGAGTCAGATCGAGTACTTGGGGCATATTGTCTCAGGCGCAGGAGTGGCGGCAGATCGGGCGAAGATTGTGGCGATGTTGGAGTGGCCTCTACCGACGACACTGCGTGCCTTACGGGATTTTTTGGGATTGACGGGGTATTACCGCAAGTTCGTGAAGGGGTACAACACCATTGCCTGGCCTCTGACGGAGCAACTGAAGAAGGACCGTTTTCGGTGGGGGGAAGAGGCGACTAAGGCTTTCGAAGCCTTGAAGAAAGCGATGTCGACGGCGCCGGTCCTAGCACTGCCAGACTTCAGCCAGCCATTTGTAGTAGAGACAGATGCTTCGGGGTATGGTCTTGGGGCGGTGCTGATGCAGGAAGGGCGGCCGATTGCATACTTCAGCCAGGTGTTGACTACTAGGGAGAGGCTGAAGTCAGTATACGAGCGAGAGCTGATGGCTATAGTCTTTTCTATTCAGAAATGGCGGCCATATCTGTTGGGACGGACTTTTGTGGTGCGAACAGATCATCGGGCTTTGAAGTATCTGTTAGAGCAGAGGTTGGTGACGGAGGAGCACCAGAAGTTACTGTCGAAGCTGGTGGGATTTCGGTTCGATATTGAGTACTGACCGGGGCTGGAAAATAAGGCGGCGGATGCATTGTCTCGGCGAGATGATGGGAGCCAGCTGCAAGCGATGTCGATACCAGGGTGGAGAGGTTTGGACCAGCTGTCGCAAGAGGCGGAGGCGGATCCAGAGCTGCAGCGGATCAGGGAGAGTTTACAGTGTGGAGGTGACGGGGTGCCAGGTTACACGGTAGAAGGGGGGAGGTTACTCTACCAGGGGAGGTTGGTGATTCCGCGGGGGTCTGCATCTATTCAGACTCTCTTCCAGGAGTTCCATGGGTCGGCGATCGGAGGTCATTCGGGCGTGCAGCAGACGTATATGCGGATGGCTCGGGAGGTATACTGGACGGGAATGCGGAAGGACATCGCGCGATTGGTGGCGGCTTGTGACGTTTGCCAACGTCACAAGTACATGGCGATGGCCCCGGCAGGACTGCTACAGCCTTTGGCATTGCCTGAGCAGGTGTGGGAGGAGGTATCCATGGACTTCATAGACGGCTTGCCGCGTTCGGAGGGATTCACCGTGATCTTGGTTGTGGTTGACCGGCTGAGTAAGTATGCTCACTTCATTCCCTTGAAGCATCCTTACACAGCGGTCTCGGTGGCGGCGGTCTTTGTGCGAGAGGTGGTGCGGTTGCACGGGTTTCCGCAATCTATAGTGTCCGACCGGGACAAGGTTTTCACTAGTCACTTCTGGGAGGAGTTGTTTCGAGTGCAGCGGACAGTGCTGAAGCGGAGCACCGCCTACCACCCGCAGACGGACGGTCAGACCGAGGTGGTCAACAGGAGTGTCGAGACCTACCTCAGATGCTTTGCTTCGGAGACACCACGACAGTGGACTAGGTGGCTGGCGTGGGCGGAGTATTGGTACAATACTTCCTTCCACTCGGCGGCGGGGACGACACCTTTCCGGATATTGTACGGGCGAGACCCCCCATCCTTGGTTTACTATGGGCACCGAGTGACACCGGTTTCACAGGTGGAGGAGCAGATGGAGGAGAGGGACAGGATGTTGGAGGAGCTGCGGAGGCACCTGACACGAGCACAGCAGGTGATGAAGGCCAAGGCGGACGGTCATCGGCGAGATGTGACTTTTCAGGTAGGGGACATGGTCTACCTGAAGCTTCGACCTTAAAGGCAGAAGTCTTTGGCTCACAGGAGGAACGAGAAGCTAGCGGCCCGTTATTATGGGCCTTTTGAGGTGGAGGCTCGGATTGGAGAGGTGGCTTACAGGTTGAAGCCGCCACCAGGGACGGCGATACATCCGGTGTTTCATGTTTCACAGTTGCGTCGAGCGATTGGCGAGCATACTACATCATCCACACTTCCTCCTACACTCACAGATGATATGGAAGTGATGCTCGAGCCAGTCGATGTCCGGGCGGAACGGAGAGGACCAGGGCGACGTCGGGAGGTACTCATTTACTGGCAGGGGCTACCGGAGTGCGATGCGACATGGGAGCTGTATGAGGCGATACAGGAGCAGTACCCTGATTTCCACCTTGAGGACAAGGTGGCTCTTTTAGGGGCGGGTTTTGATGCGGTCGCACCATCTTCGACAGTCACGGGCCCAGACGTGACCCAAGGAGGATGGGTCACTTACTATCGGAGGCGTCGAAGGGCAGATTAGTCTTTTTGTTATGTTGCTTTGTTTCCTAGGTTTTCTATTTATATCTAGGGCTAGCCGTCATGAGGGGGCATGCTTATTGTGTGAAGAACATTCTAAGTGTCATTTGTGAGGGTTTTAGGCTTTGATCCGTTCATCAAAGTTAGGAGAGCGAGTTCCTCTCGAAAGGGCTCAATTTATCTTGCTATTAGATCTTGTTCTTTCTCAAAAATCCAATAAAAATCTCATCTTTTCCAATTTTTCTTCCTTTTCTTCGCTGATTTTTTCTTGATACGATCCAAACCGTATCATTTTCATCACTGCCCTGCATACATATATATTTCTATATTTTGTTTTGGGATTTGGGATTATTCTAAGGGTAAATTGCACTCTGGCCCCTTATTCTATTGGTAGTTGTTACAGAATAATTATGGTCATTGTTACGCCAATTATGCCCTACCTTCAACTAATAATTATGGCCATCAATCCAGCAATTATGTTCTTCCTTCATGTCTATTAATCCAGATGCTTTTCATTAATGTGCCATCTTCAATGTCGACAATAAAGTCTCATCATTGCCCCAGACATTAACGGTGAGAAAACACATTGAAACGGTAGCCTATAACTAAACACATCTAATATTTAGTATTACGACCCCGTTAATTACTCTTAAAATTCAAGATTTAGGATGGCTAAATATGGTGTGAAGGTGTTGGCTACTGAACCCGTAGCCCTATATTTATAGGAGAAAGATTACATTTTGGGTGTTTATGCCTTGAAGGCCGGCCTATGAAATTGAGACCCATATGCACTAGGGGCCCAAGTAAACACCTCATCGACTCTCCTGATGGGACACTAGCTGAGCTGAAGATCGCCTCCATCCAAAGAAGTTCGCATCGTCCCGTCGTAAGCTCGCCTCCAAGGTCAACTAAGAAGCTCGCTCGTCCGACCTACAAGCTCGTCGTGCCGAGGACAAGCTCGCATACCCTCCAACAAGAAGAATCGTCTGGAGGAGCCGAGCTTAATCGCCGATCTGTAGCTCGCCCCTGAGGGCGACCAACATAAATATCTCTGAAGTGTGACAGGCTTACCTCATCTCTATTAATGCCAGAGGTTAATGGCAAGAACTGATAGCCGCCACTTGCGTCTCATTAATGCACTGACACCGTCTGACACCATTAATGCAGTAAATATCCATGACACAACTCGTTGACCTATCGCTTCAGCATTCGAGTGCCAGCAGGGTTGATTCGACAGCTGACGAGATGGCGAACAACCGCCTCTTAGCCCTATAAATACCCCTTTCATGCCTCCATAGAGGGGGTTGGTCAGTTAAATCTTCTAACTCATTTCAATACACAAGGTCAGATATCTTCCATATATCTGGGCCTTTCACATAAGCTCGCCACGCTTTGCCGATCTGACTTAAGATCGCCAAACGTGCCCGACGGCTACATTTTACGTCACCAGCTGATTTAGGTATCAGTGAGGCTACGGGCTGACAGCCAGCCTGGCCTTTCTGACCAGTTGCAGATACTCGCAAGAAGCTTGCCTCAGCTACCGGGAAAAGGTGACCTCCAGGTGACCTTAGATCCTTCACCTCTGAAGCGAGTTTCGAGTCGTGCTTACCTCTCTATCACCCAAAAACTTGTAAATCATTGTACCCGTGATTTTCACTTCAAATAAATTTCATTGTGTGCGGATCTGACCCGCAACAGTTGGCATCGTCTGTGGGAACAATGGTTACACCCATGTCAGACTCCACTCGTCCTCAGCACAATTCTCGCCACGGCAAGTCACCCAAAGTCACACCCCCTCCACCTTGGAGGAGGCCGAGTCGACTTGAGACCATGATCAACGACGCCCTGAGGCCACACCTTGTCGAAGAGCCCCGTTCTCCAAGAATTTCCCCAATGGATCGACCCCTTGAGGGGTTCGCCGCAACCATTCAGAACACATCCCTTGGCATCTATAAGAGCTTTCAGAGCTTCACCAGGATGATGGAGTGGATCGTTGCCCACCAAGCGGGACCATCTCGGGCAGAATGCCCCTCCGAGCTCCGCAATGTGAGGAGAGACCTCATCCTCCAATTTGACGAGGAAGTAGTAGCATAACAGAGGCGGTTCGAGGAAGCGGAGGTAGCCGCTCTGCAGAGGGAGATCCGTAGAGAGGAGGATGCCGCTCAGCAGAGGCGACTACAGGAGGAAGCGTCTATTCGACGGTTTTGCCTCCTCGATGCTGAAAGAGAGAGGCGTCAAGAGGGGAGCCGAGGAGTCCACCTGGCGTCGGCCTTGATGGAGCGGAGGAACGTCCTGCTGGATCAGCCTGTTGAAAGTTACCGTCGTGAGAGATCACCTAGCCCGAGGCGAGGGGACACAAATTTCGTAGCAAGAGCCTCTGACGAGATCACCGCTCTCGTAGACATGTAGACAGAAGGCGGAGGAGCCACGACCGCAGTCATATCCCTCAGGAGAGGGAGGAACTCATGTGAGCATCAAGGAAGCTCATCCGACGATTCCAACCGGCGAGATGGAGAACCGGCGCCCCCTATCCCGAAGAAGCCAATCCGCTGACTCACAGGGTGATCTTAACGCCGGTACCCCATAGGTTCAAGCTACCTCAAGTTGAACTTTATGACGGTTCGGACGATCCCCTGGAACACGTGCAGCTATACCGGGGAGTTATGGAGATCCATGGGGCAGGTGACGCCCTCCTGTGTCGAGCTTTCCGAACCACCTTGAATAAGGCGGAGGTGGAGTTGTACAACGGCTTGCCCAGTGGCTCCGTTGATTTGTTTGGTGACCTCTCGCGGAAGTTTTGCCACCAATTCTTGACGGGGCGAAGGAAGAAGAAGGCGTCGGACTATCTGTTCATGATGGTCCAGAAGAAGGGGAGACTATCCGCAACTTCTTGCAGCGCTTCAACGAAGAGCGACTCAACGTAACGAGCTGCGGAGACGAGCTCCTCATGGCAGCCTTCAAAAAGGGACTGACCAACAGAAGTCTTCACAAGTCGCTGCTCCGAGAATCGCCCGCCGATCTCCCCGTCCTCTTCGCTCGGGCAGAGAAATTTATGCTGAGCGAGGAGGCCATGGGATCGTTGAAGAAAGCTCCACCCGTCGTAGCTCCCCGTGTCGAAGCGAGGTCTAGTGAGCGTCCAAGGCGGGATGAACGCCCCCGAGGGCACGATCAGCACCACAACAGGGGCATGATCAGGATCGCCCCCAAGGGCTTGATCAGGGGGGCCCCGAGCTCAAGATCGCATCGGACCTCTGATGGGGATCTTTGCGTCCAGAAACCCCGCTCCGAGAGGCAGGCCAGAGAGAGCGTCGGAGGTGGTCCATTACACCAGGCTCAACGTCCCCTGACCGAAGTGATGGCGACGGCCCTGAGTGGCGGACTTCTCAGAGACCCGCCCTAGAGATGCGGACAAGGCCTACCGGCAGTGACACGCGAAGGTATTGTCGGTATCACCGCGACCATGGCCACGATACCGACAACTGCTCCGCCCTAAAGAGGGACGTAGAGCAGCTCATACAGGGCGGCCACCTTCAAAGGTTCGTCGATCGAGGAGGCCAGATGCGCGAAGGGTGAACTCCTGCAGAACCTCTCTGACTAGCCCAGGCCCAGGACGTCGAGCAAACTGCCCATCCTATCACGAGGCCGATCCTACGGGTAGATTGAGGGACAGCCTATCCGGTGCCCTCTGATCCTACTGTCTTAAAGTATTGTCAATAAAATTTTTGTTCTTACGTTTCTACAAACGACATGTTGTTTGAATGACAATTTCAGATCCTCTCCGAGATATAAAGCGCCTCCATAAAGGTTGCCTTGGTCATCCGGAGCGGACCACCTCGCCACAAGAGCTCCCACGGGAGTACCTCGTAGATAAAACCACGTGTCTTTTTCTATCTCCGACATATGTCGCTACGTTTTGACTTACACGCTCTTCTAGTTTTCTCTCGTGTGCGAGAAATCCTAGGTCGAGATCGACCCGATTCTTGGAGGCGAGGTCGGGTGCAGCTACACATAGCGTGCCGAACTTTGCTAACCAAACCAGACAGTGGCTTGAAGAAGGGCTCCGGCCCAAAATTTGCCCTCAGTAAGACTTTCAGGGCAGGTCACGGTGCAGCTACCCATAGCGTGTCGGACTTCGCTAACCAAACCGGACAGGGGCTTGAAGAAGGGTTTCGGCCCGAAATTCGCGCTCGGAAAGACTTCCGGGGCAGGTCGCGATGCAGCTATCCATAGCGTACCGGACTTCGGTAATCAAACCGGACTGGGGCTTAAAGAATGGTTCCGGCCCGAAATTCGCCCTCAGGAAGACTTTCGGGTCGCGGTGCAGCTACCCATAGCGTGAAGACTTCCGGGGCATGTTGCGGTGCAGCTACCCATAGCATGCCGGACTTTGCTAATCAAACCGGACATGGGCTTGAAGAAAGGCTCCGGCCCAAAATTCGTGCTCAGGAAGACTTCCGGGGCAGGTCGTGGTGCAGCTACCATAGCGTGCCGAACTTCGCTAACCAACCCGGACATGGGCTTGAAGAAGGGCTCCGGCCCGAAATTCGCCCTAAGGAAGACCTCCGGGGCAGTTCGCCACCCAGTCCGGAGTGATAAATGCGAGGTCGGCTACAGCCCATCAATACATGTCCTCTCAAAGAACTCTGAGGCAGCGCACCGTCAACAGAGGTCGCGGGGTCGGCTACTTCCTATCGCTCCCCTCTAGGCAGCTAGCCTTTAGATCCGGAGTAATAAATGCGGGGTTGGCTACGTTCCATCAATACCCGTCCTCTTAAAGAACTCCGAGGCAGTGTGTCGCCAACAGAGGCCGCGGGGTCGGCTCCTCCCTATCGCCCCCTTTTGGCAGCTAGCCTTCAGATCCGGAGTGATAAATGCATGGTCGGCTACAGCCCATCAATACCCGTCCTCTCAAAGAAATCCGGGGCATCGCCCCGCCAACAGAGGCCGCGTGGTCGGCTCCTCCCTATCGCCCACCCTCTTGGCAGTTCGCCATCAGATCCGGAGCGAACTTGCGACTCCAAAACATTTTCCTTCTCCTCAGCCTTGCGCTTAACAACATCAGAATGTTGGAGGCATACACATACAGAAGCACAGTTCGCACAATGGACAAAACAAACAACATCGACAGTTAAGGAAAAAATTTCATATTTTATTTCATGTTAACTATTTACATCTCAGGGTCAAAACAAAAACAAGACTCCAGGCTCGGCCATACAATTTTGCCCTAGCCTATGGCACCTCGACTTGGCCGCCACTCTCTTGACTGCCACCCTCCGGGGCCCGCGTGTCTGTCCAGTCGCCTTCGTGATCGCCGCCGCCTGGAATCTCCGCCACCTTGGCCTTAGAAGCAGTTGAAGCATCTGCTTCGTCATCGGACGCCGCTGACAGCCGGGCGACGTCGTCTCCATGCTGTGGTAGAGCTTTCCCAACCTCTTCTTCACCCTCTCGAAGCCGGCCTTCAGACCGTCATCGAAGCCCTCCGCCCTCATGGCCGTCAGCGCGGGGACGAGCTCGTTGTTCTGGTACTGAAGAATGGCCTGGACCCTGACCTGGTTCAGGTCGACCTTCGCTAGCTCAGCATTCCATCGCTCCAGCTCGATGATCTTCGCTCCGGCCGCCTCTTTCTCCGAGACCAGCAGCTTCTTGGCGGCGACCCTCCGGGCCTCTTCTTCGCGGACCCTCTCCTGCAGCTCCCAGCGGCCTTCTCTAGCTTCGCGGTCTCGTCCTTCAGGGTCTCATAATCCCATTGGACAATCGCTAGCCTCCCAATGGCGTTCTTCAGCTTCGCCTCGGCGCCCTTGAGGGCGACCGCCTTCCTTCCGAGCGCCGCCTTCAGCCGGTTAACCTCCGACGAGTGTCATTGGAGAAACACCAGAGCGGCAACCGTTTACAAAAAGATTAAATTATGAGCATATCGAAGAAAGAAGAAGTTCGGCATCTCAGGCAAAGGGCGACAGACCTGCATGTTATACCAGATGGCCGTGTCGCAGAGGCGTTCAGCACCAACATCCTGCAGGGCCTCTCGGTTCCTCGGCAACACACTATTCTCCGTCAGGCGGGCTGCCACACCGGCCTCGTCAAAAACAGACTCCTGGGCCCCTACCGGGTAGCGCGGCATGACGATCGACTCCGACGGGATGGCGAGAACCGCCTGCTTCGTCGACTTGAAGGTGGCCAGTGCGGCCTCGCAGCTCGGATGGCCCGGCTTCCCCAACCCGTACGACGGGCATCCGTAGTGCCAGGTCGCCACTACAGGACAGCTAGAGGTAATTGATGCCGTCGGAGGTCTCAGTGGAGCAGTCGACCTTGTGGAGACAGTGGCATGGGCGCTGATCGACGGGCACTGGTACTCGGCAGTCACAGGGCTGACCGCGGGCTCCTCCGGATCGAGGTTAACTATTCCGCCGGCTGCCACCTCGCTCGAGCGGGCTAGAGAGGCTGTGGCCACGGCCTCCTTCCTGGACTTCTTGATCTGCTCCCCTTTCTCGGCCCGAGCAGTAGCAGACGCCTACAGACTCCGCTTCTGCCCGGCCTGTGCTGAGCTCCTTGAGGCGGGCTGTTGGCCCCCGTTTTTGCTCGGCGGCGGCTTTGATGATGTCTCCCTTGCCTTCCTCGTCACCTCCTCTATGGACATGCTCATAGCCGCTCCTGCAAAAAGAGAACAGATCAGGTGGAGCTTTTCAGATGATGTTCACGCCACACGGAGTACCTTCATATCAGACATGTTGGGCCACCATTTCGTCAGCAACCAGGTCTTTGAAGACCATGTTCTCCCTTGGGATCCCCTCCAGAATTCTGGCGTTCTCCATGTCACTCCCCTCCAGGGCCACTTCGGTATTCACTGAGGGATTCGGCGTCCTCCAGTTCGACCTCAGAGCCAGATCCGTCGGAGTCGAGACGAAGGCGAATCTCTCCTTCCAGTCCCTCACCTTGCCCAACAGCTCGAGGATGAGAAGCCTGCGCCTCTTCGCACAGACGTAGTAGTAGTCCTCCTTTACCTCGAAGAAGTGTTGGAAGAGCGGCAACGTCAGACTTATTCCATGGGCGGAGCAGAGGACGAGAAAGCGACCATCGCGCTGATGGAGTTTGGCATCAATTGGAAGAGCGGGAGTTCGAGGAAGTGGAGGATGAGGAGGAATGGATGGAACGGGAAGCGGAGACCCAAGGCGGAGGTCGGGTAGTACACGCCGACCTTGTAGTCCCGTGGGAAGCAAACCCGCTCGCTGAGCTCGGGGAGGCGGACTGTGTAGGGGGGCCGGATGTACATGGCACTGATCTCTGGGATTGCGGAGGGCGGCAACTGAGACATTTGGGTCAGAATTCCCGCAGGGACCGCAGCCGTGACTCCTCCGCCGCATGTGACCTTGGTGGCCCTGGCAGCCTTGGCAGGCGGCATTGGGTGCCTTTCCTTTCTTGGGGTCCCTCGTGATCACCGAAGATGAAGCGACGGCATGATCAACTGCCGTGTCTCCCTCGGGCCTAGACATTGACAGCATCTCTGACACCACTGGTTCCGACTCAGTGGCGTCATCCTTGCCAACCTCCCCGAAGTGCTGTTCGATGTGGACATTTGAAAAGAAGCCGCGGAAGAAGCAGATGAAGGCATCGCTGGGATCGAGAGTATACTTAATGAACGAATGAAGCTCCGACAAACGACGGCGATCGACGGCAGCTGATCTCGACGATGCAAGGGGAAATTTGAAGTTTCGAAAACTCTGTTAAAAGCCTCTCCCGCTCCCTATCCTTCTCTATTTTTGCGAAGAGGTGGACGACCACCACCATCTGACGTGGGCCACGTGGCAAGATTCGAGCGGGTCTGGGCTGGCGCCTCGAATTCTCCTCCAATCACCTCAGCCACGCGTCATTTATTCAGCGAATGGGCGCCTCGAACTCTCCCCGTTGCCGGATCACCATCATTACTTTTGAGATTCGGCAGGCAGGCCTCATTAAGTGCAGCTGACCAGCTTTCTTTTGGTGGGAGTACAAGCCGTCATCCAAACTTAAGCTGGGCTGGCCGCGTCAAACTTGAATGACATGGGCAATTGTTACGCCCTGAAGGCCGGTCCATGAAATTGAGACCTATATGCACTAGGGCCCAAGCAAATACCTCACCGACTCTCCTAATGGGACACTAACCGAGCTGAAGATCGCCTCCATGCAGAGAAGCTCGCCTCACCCCGTCGCAAGCTCGCCTCCAAGGTCAACTAAGAAGCTCTCGTCCGTCCGACCTACAAGCTCGCCGTGTCGAGGACAAGCTCGCCTACCCTCCAACAAGAAGCATCGTCCGGAGGAGTCAAGCTTAATCGCCGATCTGTAGCTCGTCCTGAGGGCGACCAAGCATAAATATCTCTGATAGGGTGACGTAGGCTCATCTCATCTCCATTAATTCCAGAGGTTAAGGGCAAGACCTGATGGCCGCCACTCGCGTCTCATTAATGCACCTGACACTGTCTGACACCATTAATGCGGTAAATATCCGTGACACAGCTCGTCGACCTATTGCTTCAGCACTCGAGTGCCAGCATGGTTGATTCGACAGCTGGCGGGATGGCAAACAACCGCCTCGTAGCCTTATAAATACACCTCTTATGCCTCTATAGAGGGGTTGGTCAGTTAAATCTTCTAACTCATTTCAATACACAAGGTCGGATATCTTCCACATATCTGCGCCTTCCTCATAAGCTTACCACGCTTCGCCGATCTGCCTTAAGATCGCCAAGCGTGCCCGACGCCTACATTTTACGTGACCAACTGATATAGGCATCGGAGAGGCTACGAGCTGACAGCCAACCCCGCCTTTCTGACCAGTTGTTGATCCTCGCAGGAAGCTTGCCTCAGCTATCGGGAAAAGGCGACCTTCAGGCGACCTTGGATCCTTCACCTCTGAAGCGAGTTTCGAGTCGTGCTTACCTCTCCATCACCCAAAAACTTGTAAATCATTGTTCCCGCGATTTCCACTTCAAATAAATTTCATTGCGTGCAGATCTGACCCGCAACAGGGTGGATACCCTAGCCTTACGTGGGCTTTTCATTGGCCTACAAGAGTCCATTCATAACACTTCCCATTATCCATCCATCATTGTAAACTCGATATATGAATACTTCAGGATTCATATTGCTTACTAGTATCATGATGATTTGGATACTTCCGGATCCTAAGGTAGGAGGTCTTGTCTCGTTAAAACCTTTGGCTATGAAAACTCAGTGGGAAAAAACCAATAGGTAAGGAAAAAAGTACAAGTCTCATTAACTTTCCCTGATCTGTGAATATCACTAGGGTGGATACTTCTGAATCCAGAGTTAATGTGGTTGTCTCGTTAAAATCTTTGGCTATAGAAAACACAATGGAAAAAATCAATAGCTAAGGGAAAAGAGTACATCACTTCATTAACTCTCCATGTTCTGTGCAAGCTTCAGGCTTGCAGGACTCCTAGGCATCTATACATCAATCCAGTTTACAACGTTTTAAGAATAAACAAAATACAAGTATTGCTCATATATAGCAGCTGCTAAATACAAAGGAGCTTTGGAGAGATGTGTTCTGTCTCATCGCCTTTGATGTAGCCTCCTCTAGGTTGAGCAAGGAAAGTGTCATTGTCTGTGAACTTGGTAGATAGCTCCATTTCTCTAGTCTTTGATCCAACCGTCACTGCCCTGTGAGGTACTTCAGGGCATAGCTACACACTGGGTTTTGACTGGGTTAGCTTCAAGCTTTCCTTGTGGGTTGGTGGGCTCTGGCTCCCTTTTGAATGAATTCCTCGGATGCCGGCCAAGGGTTTAACAGACCCTAAGCTTGTAAGGGAGATAAACGCAAAAGTATCCTCACAATAAGGGTCGGGGATAGTGACCTCCCAGATAAGCATCCTTTTCGGGCGAGCCACGATGTGGTACCATACCTTACGAGGGTCGGTCGTCACTCGAAAGAAATATCTAAACAACCGAATATATGGTCGAACCCTACAAAGCTCACAAAGCATGGTAAAGCAAACCATGGGGGAAATTGTCTGTGGCACAAGCCGACAAAATGAAAGCTCCAGATAGTTCAAAATCTCTACTATAGAGGGATGGAGAGGGAAGCGAATGCCAAAATGGAAAGATTTCAGGTATACTCATACTTCGTTTTTCTGTGGGAAACAAATTCTCTCGTTAAACTCCAGTAATCTGACACCAAAATTGGGAAATTAACAATCCGACCAAATTTTGGCGGTCAAATCGAAAGAGCTCTAGTATCTTGCCAAGTATCTCTGAAGGACCTTGGATCCTTCACCTCTGAAGCGAGTTCCGAGTCGTGCTTACCTCTCCATCACCCAAAAACTTGTAAATCATTGTTCCTGTGATTTCCACTTCAAATAAATTTCATTGCGTGCAGATCTGACCCGCAACAGGGTGGATACCCTAGCCTTACGTGGGCTTTTCATTGGCCTACAAGAGTCCATTCATAACACTTCCTATTATCCATCCATCATTGTAAACTCGATATATGAATACTTCAGGATTCATATTGCTTACTAGTATCATGATGATTTGGATACTTTCGGATCCTAAGGTAGGAGGTCTTGCCTCGTTAAAACCTTTGGCTATGAAAATTCAGTGGGAAAAAACCAATAGGTAAGGAAAAAAGTACAAGTCTCATTAACTTTCCCTGATCTGTGAATATCACTAGGGTGGATACTTCTGAATCCAGAGTTAATGTGGTTGCCTCGTTAAAATCTTTGGCTATAGAAAACACAATGGAAAAAATCAATAGCTAAGGGAAAAGAGTACATCACTTCATTAACTCTCCATGTTCTGTGCAAGCTTCAGGCTTGTAGGACTCCTAGGCATTTATACATCAATCCAGTTTACAACGTTTTGAGAATAAACAAAATACAAGTATTGCTCATCTATAGCAGCTGCTAAATACAAAGGAGCTTTGGAGAGATGTGTTCTGTCTCATCGCCTTTGATGTAGCCTCCTCTAGATTGAGCAAGGAAAGTGACATTGTCTGCGAACTTGGTAGATAGCTCCATTTCTCTAGTCTTTGATCCAACTGTCACTGCCCTGTGAGGTACTTCAGGGCATAGCTACACACTGGGTTTTGACTGGGTTAGCTTCAAGCTTTCCTTGTGGGCTTGGTGGGCTCTGGCTCCCTTTTGAATGAATTCCTCGGATGCCGGCCAAGGGTTTAACAGACCCTAAGCTTGGAATGGAGATAAACGCAAAAGTATCCTCACAATAAGGGTCGGGGATAGTGACCTCCCAGATAAGCATCCTTTTCGGGCGAGCCAGGATGTGGTACCATACCTTACGAGGGTCGGTCGTCACTCGGAAGAAATATCTAAACAACCGAATAGATGGTCGAACCCTACAAAGCTCACAAAGCATGGTACAGCAAACCATGGGGGAAATGGTCTGGGACACAAGCCGACAAAATGAAAGCTCCAGATAGTTCAAAATCTCTACTATAGAGGGATGGAGAGGGAATCGAATGCCAAAAAGGAAAGATTTCAGGTATACTCATACTTCGTTTTTCTGTTGGAAACAAATTCTCTCGTTAAACTCCAGAAATCTGACCCCAAAATTGGGAAATAAACAATCCGACCAAATTTTGGCGGTCAAATCGAAAGAGCTCTGGCACCTTGCCAAGTATCTCTGAAGGACCTTGGATCCTTCACCTCTGAAGCGAGTTCCGAGTCGTGCTTACCTCTCCATCACCCAAAAACTTGTAAATCATTGTTCCCATGATTTCCACTTCAAATAAATTTCATTGCGTGCAGATCTGACCCGCAACAGGGTGGATACCCTAGCCTTACGTGGGCTTTTCATTGGCCTACAAGAGTCCTTCATAACACTTCCCATTATCCATCCATCATTGTAAACTCGATATATGAATACTTCAGGATTCATATTGCTTACTAGTATCATGATGATTTGGATACTTCCGGATTCTAAGGTAGGGAGTCTTGCCTCGTTAAAACCTTTGGCTATGAAAACTCAGTGGTAAAAAACCAATAGGTAAGAAAAAAAGTACAAGTCACATTAACTTTCCCTGATCTGTGAATATCACTAGGGTGGATACTTCTGAATCCAGAGTTAATGTGGTTGCCTCGTTAAAATCTTTGGCTATAGAAAACACAATGGAAAAAATCAATAGCTAAGGGAAAAGAGTACATCACTTCATTAACTCTCCATGTTCTGTGCAAGCTTCGGGCTTGCAGGACTCCTAGGCATCTATACATCAATCCAGTTTACAACGTTTTGAGAATAAACAAAATACAAGTATTGCTCATCTATAGCAGCTGCTAAATACAAAGGAGCTTTGGAGAGATGTGTTCTGTCTCATCGCCTTTGATGTAGCCTCCTCTAGGTTGAGCAAGGAAAGTGTCATTGTCTGCGAACTTGGTAGATAGCTCCATTTCTCTAGTCTTTGATCCAACCGTCACTGCCCTGTGAGGTACTTCAGGGCATAGCTACACACTGGGTTTTGACTGGGTTAGCTTCAAGCTTTCCTTGTGGGCTTGGTGGGCTCTGGCTCCCTTTTGAATGAATTCCTCGGATGTCGGCCAAGGGTTTAACAGACCCTAAGCTTGGAAGGGAGATAAACGCAAAAGTATCCTCACAATAAGGGTCGGGGATAGTGACCTCCCAGATAAGCATCCTTTTCGGGCGAGCCACGATGTGGTACCATACCTTACGAGGGTCGGTCGTCACTCGGAGGAAATATCTAAACAACCGAATAGATGGTCGAACCCTACAAAGCTCACAAATCATGGTAAAGCAAACCATGGGGGAAATGGTCTGGGGCACAAGCCGACAAAATGAAAGCTCCAGATAGTTCAAAATCTCTACTATAGATGGATGGAGAGGGAAGCGAATGCCAAAAAGGAAAGATTTCAGGTATACTCATACTTCGTTTTTCTGTGGGAAACAAATTCTCTCGTTAAACTCCAGAAATCTGACCCCAAAATTGGGAAATAAACAATCCGACCAAATTTTGGCGGTCAAATCGAAAGAGCTCTGGCACCTTGCCAAGTATCTCTGAAGGAGCTGTTGATGTCGGATCCTGTCAGGGAGACAGGGTTCCATGCGAAGCCCTTCCTCTTTTCCAGGAACCACGACATGTTGAGAGGGCCAAAGACGCTGCATGATCTCTTCATAAGTAAGCTCCTTAATCACCAAGGGCGGCCACACTTCCATGAGAGCTATGAGAAGCCTAAAAAAGAAGAGAGGAACTACCTTGATAAGGTTGAACGGTCACCGGAGGAAGCAAGAACAGAAGCAGACTTTCAAAAATTCGGAGACTAAGCGAGTAAGTCTCTCTTGCTTTTTTCCTTTCCCCCTTTATTTTGAAAGAGATTACGCCAAACCAAAGGACAACCATTCGATAGACGACATGTGTCCAAGCTTGCTAAACCACGGATCAAATCTGAAGATGAAAATTTCAGCGGCATAAATCAAATCTGTCCGCTTTGACTGCCATGCACATTTAATGAAGTTTCACATCATTCGGCCTCAATCAAATTCCTTTTGATAATGAATGATGGGGGCCATTGTTGATACCTATGTACGGCCACGAAGCAGGGAGCGATTATTGAAGCCCATTGGGAAGACTAAACCTCGGTCCATTAACCCGAAGCTTGTCAACATGGGTGAGTTAATACACAATCAATGAGACAGCACGGTCGACCGAGGGGTGCTCCGCTAATTCCAGGGAAACGGTTAATGGATCCCGAGTAAATGGGCAGCCGTTGTCTACAATCACGGAGGAGATCTCGTCGCAATCAATGAAGGACCGTTATTCACTATCAGCAGACATTCTCAGCTATAAATAGATGAAAAGACAAGTAAGAAAGGTTCAGACTCCCAAGGTACTAAAGTATTGATACTGAAACTCTACTCCATGTTTTATATTTCCTCCTAATAGCTTGCGGCGACTGATTCAAGACAAATCTCGGTGATTCGATCTTGGTAGCCCCTGGCTTTACCTTAAGTTTTCGTTCTGACTTAAGTATCAGATGAGATTTAGGTCGGAACCCAGATCCAACCCCCCTGACATTCATGTGGTAGCCCCTGGCTTTACCTTAAGTTTCCGTTCTAACTTAAGTATCAGATGTGATTTAGGTCGGAACCCAGATCCAACCCCCTGACATTCATGTGGTGCAGAAGATCAAAGCAACTGCCTAGCAGGAAGGTCGTACAACCTCTCACCGTTCATCGTTCGACACTCGAGTCACCCAAAGGGTAGTCCGATCATCGTTCGACACTCGAGTCACCCAAAGGGTAGTACGACCATCGTACGTTCTTCTCAACTGTCAACGACCCAAGGTTCTTCCAACCGAGGATCACCCTCAACCGGCTGACGAGGATCCGCATCATTAGGAGGAATCCGAGTCAGCCCAAATACTGTTGCTGCCAATTTTGGCCTTAACAGCAAGGGTTGGAGGAGTACGTGGTAGGCCATGCTCTCACTTTTGTTTCTTTGACAAGTATCGCATTCCCTTATGAATTTCCGGGCCATATTCTTCATTTCCTTCCTATAAAAACTTATTTTAACTGGTGTAGTGTCCTCTTTGCATCCAATTGACCCCCAATGGTGAACTATGATATTCCTCCACTAAGGCTTGGATAATGCGGGTAGCATGAGGACTTATAAGGATTTTTGCTTTGTAGTAGTGCTAGGCATAACCCGTGCCCAGAGGGCACGGAGGCAGTCGTCGCCCGGACGCAAATGCAGAGATAAGCGGTCGCCAAAGTGAAAAAAGCGTGGATGTGTGTAAGAGAATGGTCGGGTGCAAAAAGAGGAAAAGTAGGGACTAAAACGCAAAAAAATAACCAAAACCCATCCCAAAGCCAAGTCCAGAACCCCACCCAACCCCCACGTGGAGGCCCAGTCAGCAACCAAAAATATGACTGGGACAAAACTGTCACGTGGGACAAAACTGCCACGTGGGACAAACTTCATGAATTGTATAGTAGACTAGTCATAACCCGTGCCCGCGGGCACGGTTCATTTAACATTTCCCCCGCGAAATTTTTGTTCCCCGCGAAATTATTTACATATCTAAAATTTAACAGAATAAATTAGCGTAAAAATATATAGCGGCACGAGCACCTTTGGCGTGGAACAACAAATTCGGCGTCGAACAACAAATTCGGCGTCCGCGCCTTTGGCGCAGAACAACAAATCTTTGTAAAAAAATTTAGCGGGGCGCCTTCGGCGTGGGCACCACCGAAGGCGCCCGGGCGTCGAACTTATTTCCCCTGCGAAATCTTTGTTCCCCGAAAATTATTTTCACAGCCAAAATTTAACAAAACAATAAATTAGCGTAAAAATATTTAGCGGCACGGGCACCTTCGGCGCGGAACAACAAATTCGACGCAGATGCCTTCGACGCGGAACAACAAATTTGACATCGAACAACAAATTTGGCGCACGCACCTTCGGCGCGGGACAACAAATTAGCGTAAAAAATTTAGCGGGTCGCCGAATTAGCGTAAATAGATTTAGCGTGGCGTCTTTGGCGCGGGCGTCAGAATAGCAAATAGCAGTGTTTTTTACACTAATTTGTTGTTCCACTAAATTGTTTTACGCTAAATTTTTTATTTTCATTTAATTTAATGGTCGTGATTCTCCATAATCTTTCCCAAAGCACTTTTAATTTCAAAGTTTAAGTTTCCAAGGCACTTTCCCCCGAAATTTAATCTTCACAATCTTTCCCAATGCACTTTTTCCCCCAAATTTAATTTGCACACTCTTTCCCAAGGCACTTCTAATTTCAAAGTTTATGTTCCCAAGGCACTTTTCCCCAAAAAATTTCACAAAATCCATTCTCAACCATTGATTTACCAAGATCAAATCTCAACCCCTCTTTATCTTGTCCTAGTCAGCCCTAGAATTCAAAAATCGCTGTCAAATGTATAATAGATACTCCATCCTCCTTTTCATATTTCCCATTAAGATCTTGAAGCTTAGCCTCCAACTCTTGAGAATGTGTGTCTGTAGCCATGGATTTTTTAATGCTTTGTAACCAATAACAAAGGACTATGGAAATAAGGCATAAAGAGAAATAGTTTTCTTCTATTTCTTCTTTAGCGTCCGTCTCGCGGGATAGCCCATCCGCTACTTTATTTAATCTCCCTAGCTTGTGTTCCACTCGAAAATCAAAATCTGGAAGTTTCATTAGCCACTTGTGTTGTATCCCATGATGAAGTATTTTGCTCTAAGAGGTACTTTAGGCTTTGGTGATTGGTCTTAATAATAAATTTTCTTCCCATGAGACATTGACTCCACTTTGATGTTGCAAAAATGATAGCTAGTAGTTCTTTTTAATATGTAGATTAAAGCAAATTCTTCCCCTTCAATGATGTGCTTAAGTAAGCAATAGGCCTCCATTGTTGCATGAGTACCGCTTCAATGCCTTTTCCCGATGCATCACATTCTAAAACAAGTTCTTGGTTGAAATTTGTATGAGATAGTAAAAGAGTAGTGAGTGCTACCTTTAACTTCTCAAAAGCTTCTTAAGCATTCTTGTTCTGATGGAAAGACCACTTCTTTAATAGCTCCATTAGAGGAGAAGCAATGCTCCCAAAACCGTTGACCTTTCGATAGTACCACGCGAGGCCAAGAAAGTCCCTTAAGGCTTTGAAATTTGTAGGCACCTGCCACAACATAACGGTTTCCACCGTCATTGGATCTACCGCAACACCTTCCTGTGATTTGCGAGAGATTGCACTAGTGTTCCAATTTGCAAATACAAGGGTGTAATTGTAAGTATGACTATAAGCTGGAGTTTGAATTTGCATAGTGAGGAGAATCAGAGGTGCAGAGATAGGCTGTCCGGAGTTGCTATGATAATATTTCGTGTAGGCCAGCAGCCTAAGCAAGGTGAGAACCAAATTCTTTGATGGGAGATGGATTAGCAGGCTTCATATTGAATAAGATTAGGTTGCCTTCAGTTTCTTTTCTTCTTCTTCTTCTTTTCAATGTCTAAGTTGGTTCCAACTACTGGGATAAGGAAAATCAGAGCATGAGAAGTCCATGCCAAGAAATAAGGACAAGTTGATGAATCAATGAATCACATGTTCCAGGTGTAGAAGTTGCACCAACAGAGATCAGATGCTTAACCGAGAGGACATACTATATTGTATTGGGATAGAAAGTTTAGAGGTGAATCTGTTACGGATTGGATTGAAGCAACATAGAAAAATGCGCAGAAGTTTGCTATTGAATAAATTATATAAACTAAAAATATACGACTGGTAGAAGAAGACGTAGAGAAACCAGCAAAGCTTTTCATTTCTCATGATGTGTTTACAAAGTATCAAGAGTATAATAGTAATTTACATGAGGGGAGAATTCTAGATTTATTAACAAACATTGATTGCAGATATTGACAAGATTCGGTGCAATGCACCGGGTCACTATCTGATGGAGGTGACAATGATGGCCGCCGGATATTGTGGTTGACTTGCGTGATTTGCTTGATATTCCATTGATTGCAGATTTTGGTAAGATTCGGTGCAATACACCGGGTCACTATCTAATGCAGATGACAATGATGATCGTCAGATATTGTGGAGATTTGGTTGACTTGTGTGATTTGCTTGATATTCCTTATACACCCCCGCAAACTGATCGGCTGAAATGACCAACAGTTTGGCACGAAGAAGCTCGAAACGATCCGCAGGGAGACTTTTGGTAAAGATGTCAGCAGTGTTATCTTCGGTGGAAATATGGTGTACATGAAGATTGTTCGAAGTTACTTGTTCTCTGATGAAATGGTAGTCCACGGTGAAGTGCTTTGTCCGAGAATGAAAGACCGGATTGGAAGAGAATGAGATTGCCGACTTATTGTCGCACCAAATGAGAGGCCTATCATGAAGAGTGATGTGAAGGTCGGAGAAGAGGAGTTGGAGCCATATTAGCTCTTTGGCTGTGAGAGACAAAGATCGATACTCCGATGCCGTCGAGCTTTGGGCGACGGATGACTGCTTCTTAGCACTCCAGGTGATGGGACTCTTGTCGAAGAAAACACAGAAGCCATTAATAGATCGCCGATCTGTCGGGTCACTCGCCCAGTCGGCATCAGAAAAGGCGATGAGCGAAAGAGGGCTAGGGAGAAGAAGGATGCCATGAGTTGAAGTGCTCCAAAGGTAGCGAAGGATGCACATTGCAACAGTATGATGAGAAGCTCGAGGGGCACGAAGGAACTGACACACCTGGTTGACCGCGAACGAAATGTTTGGACGAGTTAAAGTAAGATATTGCAGCGCACAGACAATGCTGCGATATAAGGATCCATCGGGGAGGAGAGGATCTGACTCGGGGGTGGGTCGCTTGGATGAGACGGGAGTGCGACTAGGCTTACAGTCGGAGAGGCCAGACTTCTGGATGAGTTCCTAAGTGTACTTGGTTTGATGCACAAAACAACCTATCGAGTTGCATTGTATTTCTAAGCCGAAGAAATAAGAGAGCTCGCCCAGGTCCTTCAGAGCGAATTCGTCGCCCAATTTGGTGATGAATTGACGAATGAAGTCTGGGAGGAGTCCAAGATAAGAATATCATTGACGTTAAGAAGGACGACTGTGCGATGATCACCGGCATGGTGAATGAATAGAATGGAGTCGGCAGTGCTTGGAAGGAACCTGTGTGTTTGGAGAAAATGAGAGAAACCATTGAACCACTGCCGAGGGTCTTACTTTAAGCCGTACATGGATT
Source organism: Scilla litardierei (assembly GCA_030789695.1). Classification (NCBI taxonomy): domain Eukaryota; kingdom Viridiplantae; phylum Streptophyta; class Magnoliopsida; order Asparagales; family Asparagaceae; genus Scilla; species Scilla litardierei. The sequence goes on along the minus strand of CM061137.1, from coordinate 5,708,328 downwards.
TTCGAAGCTTACAGACGTGGCTTGGGAAAGAGCGATCCTCAAAGCCAGGTGGTTGTGTCATATAGAGATCTTCCTCTATGATCCCATGGAGGAAGTCATTGGAGACATCAAGCTGTCGAATAGGCCAGCCAAAGTGGAGAGCAATGGAGATAAGAAGATGAATGGTGACATGCTTCGCCACCGGACTGAATGTCTTGGCATAATCAACTCCTTTCTGGTGAAAGCCTTTGGCGACGAGACGAGTTTTGTAGCAAGCAATGGAGTCGTCAGCATTGCGCTTGATACGGTATACCCATTTGCAGCCAATAATGTTGGCAGAGGGCGGGCGAGGAACAAGATCCCATGTGTCTTGCTGGCGAAGTGTATTGAACTCCTCCTGCATAGCCGCGACCCATTCGGGTGATTTAGTAGCGGTTTTGTAGGATCGTGGTTCATCAGAGAAAAGCTGAGTATGTAGGTTGAGAGGTTGGCGAGGTTTGCTGATGCCGGCTTCAAGTGGATGATCATAGGCTGAGTGGACTCAACATGGGTAGTGGTGGGTGGCTCTGGTGGAGGATTTACCAGGAGATAATAGTGTGGATGAGTCATGGGATTGTGGATAGCCGAGTGTGGGGGGTCGGATGGAGAGTTTGGCTCGGTGGGTCAGCAACAATGGGCGGTTGATGTGTGGGAAGAGGCGAAAGCCGATGGGGGGAGGTCGGGGACATTATAATAGTTCGGTTGTCGATCGGGATAGGTAGCGGGTTGAGCTGGAGAGTCTGTCGACTGTGGAAGATGGTCTGCTTGCTGAGGAGGGGATGGTGCGGCGGAATAACTCGAGGATGAGTCGGAGGAATATGAGTCGGTGTAGGGAGTAACTTGAGGAGAGGATAGATCGGAGGTGGGTGGATATGAGTTGGAGGAGGTGGATTATTGGTCAAATGATGGGAGTAATGGGTCGAAGGAGGACAATAATAGATCGGAGGTGGTGGAGTAGAGGAAAGGTTGCCTATTCGAACTTTACATGGCGGCTGATGTAAATCCTCTGAGTGGAGAGTTCCATGCATTTATAGGCCTTCATATTTTTGGCATATCCGAGAAAGACACAGGGACGCAATCGAGCTTCAAGCTTGCTGGGTTCATACAGGCAAAGGCAGGGATATCATAGACAGCCGAAAGTGCGCAACCAGTTGTAGTCGGGAAACATGTGATGGAGAATCTCAAACGGAGACCTGTTGTGGAGATTTGTGAAAGGGAGTCGGTTGATGAGATACATCGATGTTATTGCCGCATCAGGCCAATACTTGGTAGGCATGGACGCTGTTAAAAGAAGAGCAACAGTTGTGTCAATGATATGCATGTGTTTTCTTTCGGCAACACCATTTTGCTCCAGCGTGTAAGGAGCCGATATCTGATATATGATCCCGAGTTGGCAAAAGCCGGAAGAAAATTGATTATTGCAATATTCTCCCCGCTATCAGATAAAAAAAATTATTTTCGTGTTGAACTGCCGTTCAGCCAAAATTTGAAATTGTTGGAAGGCAAAAAACACATCAGATTTGTGAATTAAGGATATAGCCAAATATAACGAGAATAGTCATCAATGAAACTAACATAATATTGATATCCTTTATTAGATAGAACAGGGACAGCGCCCCATACATCAGAGTGAACTAAGGAGAGAGGAGAATCAGTTGTAGAGGTAGATAGAGGAAATGGGAGTCTATGACTTTTGCACATAGAGCATTGAGAACAATGTGTTTGTGGAGAGAGCTTGAGAGACATCATTAAAGCAACTTTGGACACGATAAGAGGAGCTGGATGACCAAGGCGGGAGTGCCAAAGCGAGACCGAAGAGGAAGTCGTGTGGAGGGCTTCAGGATTTGAGAGGAGCGGGTAGAGACCATTCCTACTTGGACCCTTGAGAATTTGGTTGCCAGTTATGGCATCCTGCACAATAAAGCCAGAAGATGAAAATTGAATTGTGCAGCTGTTATCAGGAGTGAATTTATAAATAAAAAGGAGATTCTTGGAGAATTGAGGAGCATGAAGGATGTCTTTGAGATGTATGGAAAAATGAGGAGAAGAAATAGAGGTAGTGCCAATGTTGGTAATAGTTGCACTGGAGCCAGTACCAACTAGGATTCGTTTGTTACCATCGTACTATGTCACCGTTTTCAGTTGAGATGAGTCGAATATGACATGATCCGTAGCACCAGTGTCAAGGTACCATTCACCACTTCCAGATGTGGTCGGGTTAGAGATATGTACCTTCGACTTGTTAAAATGTGGCTCTGACTTTTTGAGGTGGTTAGCAAGCCGAAAGCAGTCAAGTGTGTGATGAGTCGTGTTGGAGCACACTTGACATGGGATGTAGCGCCCAGAGGCATCAGTCGGCACCCGACGCTTAGACGCATCCGACCAATGAAAAGAACTGCTTGGCCTGCCTGCCGAGTGAAGGGGACGACTCAACCCTCCTGTCGAGTTGAAAGGTCGGCGCGGCCTGTCTCCCGGGTGAAAAGATAGGGTCGGGCCAGGTGTCGAGCTATGATATTGATTTGGCGGCCGAAAAGCACCTCGGGTCGTCAAGCCGGGACGACCCCTATGATCTCAATTGTCACGCCAACCAGGGTTGGAGAAAGGGCAGAGGTGTTGGTTGAGGCAGGAGCAGAGGTCGACTGACGCTGTAGTGTCATGTTGGCCTCCTTGGCGAGGAGACTATTCCACAGTTCTTCAACATTATATGGCTTTTCGTGGTTTCTGGCCATGATGCGAAAAGAGTTGTAGGAGAAGTGGAGGCCAAGAAGAATTTGTCGGACATACCGAGTTGTGACATTGTCGGGCCTCGCTGCGAGCAGTTGATGGTAAATCGATTTAGCTCGATCTAGATAGGTCGCCATGGATTCGTCTTCCATGGTGAGAGAATTTAACTTTTCTTCAAGTAACTCAATGTGCCCTTCAGAGAGAAAGGCATATCATGTCTCCAATTTTGACCATAATAGATGTGAGGAGGAAACACCGAGAATGACGCTGAGAGCAAAGGTGGATAGGGTTGCTTGGATGCAAATGCATAAATGTTGATCCGTGATCAACCATTATTGGAACACATGATTTGAATTGGAGGAAGAGGGTTTGAATCAGTGGAGGGAGGATCTGGAATAGTGGGAGAGGGAGAAGGCTTCGATCCATCAATGTAGTCGAGGAAGCCGTGAGCGTTGAGGACATCCACAACTTGTGATCGTCATAGAATGTAATTTGTGGAATCGAGGCGAGTGGTGATAAGAGTGGAAAATTTTGAAATAAAAAATTTTAGGTTGGGAGAGATCTGCTCCATCTGATAAGGATAAAGGTTTTTGATAAGAGCAGTTGGTTTGGAATTTTAGGAAGATGATAAAGGATCAGATTGCTGTGAAGCAGAAAAGCTCTGATACTATGAAGAAATTATATAAACGGAAAATATACGACTGGTAGAAGATGATGAACAGAAACCAGCAAAGCTTTTCATTTCTCATGATGTGTTTAAATATATATAGTATCAATGGTATAATAGTAATTTCCATGAGGAGAGAAATCTAGATTTTTAACAAACATTAATTGCGGATCTTGGCTCACTATCTGATGGAGGTGACAATGATGGCTGCCGGATATTGTGGAGATTTGGTTGACTTGTGTGGTTTGCTTGATATTCCATTGATTGCGGATCTTGGCAAGATTCGGTGCAATGCAGCGGGTCACTATCTAATGGAGGTGACAATGATGGACGGCGGATATTGTGGAGATTTGGTTGACTTGTGTGATTTGCTTGATATTCCTTATAGCTATGACATGGAATGTTGCGTTGATAGGAGTAGTTGGTAACAATTCGCATGGCTGATAATTTTGTCAAAGCTTCTCGTCTTCTCACTGCTACCACCGCATGGTTAGGTTTCACTGGCTTATGCATCACTAGTCATGAGTATCTTTCATTGTGTTTCAGCTCTCATTGCTTTTATCATGTTATGACATAAGCTAAATTTCCTTTATTTTCTGCTTTAATTAATATCTAGTATTCACAGAGTGATGTCAAGTTCATTTTAATACTTACGATTATCTGCAAATTGTTTCATAAGCATTTTTATTGATTCATAGTGTTGACGTAGTTGTTTTTGTTGTAAAAATTATGCGCATGAAACTGTGGATTACCTGAGGATTTGTATGGAAGGTGGGCTGCATTGATATTAAGTACACACAATTGCTTTTTAGATTGTTGCCAGGAATCTCATTGAAACAGGCTCATATCTTACTTCACACCATGACAACTAGTAATTGGTTAACTACCTCGTGCATCTATTTTCGGATGAATTTGCGTCCATGTGTTTTGATAAAATATAACTCGCATGGATTTGGTTGGAAAGATCGGTGCTCGTTGCAAAGGTCGTTAAGGTATGCATTTGATTCTATAATGGTGGTATGGGATTCAAATGATCTAATATGGGTTTGTTCATCGTCTTCATTTTATCGTCAATCCTATGCCAGCTCTTATACATGATTTTCATCGTTGCACAGTTCCATTTATGAACGGTAGCCATGCACGAGATAGGATCATATCTATAATTGTGGAGTGCCATAGTTTTCTAGTGTTGACCGTATTATGATAAATATATCATGGCTAAATTCTTTAAAAAAAACCAATAAACTTTTGGCCTGATCATGAACATAGAAAAAATATCTCATACTTGGTTTCAAAAAACTGCCTGATATTTAGTAGTTTTGTATGTTAGAAAATCTAGTCTGAGTTAGTATAGTAAAACTTCATAAGTTATGCAAGTCTTTCATTTTTTATCCAAAGTTCAAGATAATTTTATGAAATCAAGTCAAAGCTTAAGTTAGTTTTACAAAATTTAGGTTGATGTAGTGAAACTTCAAGAGTTCACAGTAATTTTTAATCCCCCCCCCCCCCCCCCCCCCCCCCCCCCCCCCCCAAACCAAAACCCAGTGTGTTTCATGAAATTTGGCCAAAAATTTTGGATAGTTTTTCAGAATTTAAATAATATAACCTTGATAAGAATTCAAACATTTCAATATGTTATCATATGCATGCTATGATTGTATATATTGAAACAAACATTTGGTGATCTTTTTAATGATGTGAACATGGGAACATGGTTTCTCTGAGGATGCTCCATTCTCATCAATGCCAATTGAAGGCAAATAGACAGGAGATTAAATACTTCGAAATTTAAATTCTTGCAGTTATAAGTGGGGAATTCATGTAGGATCGGATGTGCTGGTTTCTTCATCATCATCATCATCATCATTAAAATTGATATGTGATGTTTTTTTAGTTGCACTGTTGTTAAAGTTCCAAACTTTTAACAGCCTATTAGTTGGTAGTCATGTCATCATCACCACCATCATCACTTCATTGTGTGTATTCTTCGTTTAACTACCTCCTATACTATTTTGTCAACAATCCATACATATCTTCATCACTACCCTTGCATACATATATATTTCTATATTTTGTTCTGGGATTTGGGATTATTCTAAGGGTAAATTCCACTCCGGCCCCTTATTCTATTGTAGCCTATAACTGAACACATCCAATCTTTAATATTAACAATAAGACCCCATGAATTACTCTTAAAATTCAATCATCCGATTCTAATCATCTGATTGCTGTAAGAATCTTGTGTTCACTTAATTTGTTTTATAAAAAAGTCGAAGTTTGACATAGTTTGAGTGGACATCTAAATCATGGATGGGCACATCAGTTTTTTTTTTTTTTTAATTGGCTCACAAAAAGCCGAAGCTAATAAAGAAAGATCTTTCGTTATCATCACATATATTTTTTATGGTCCCCATCATCCGCAAGGTTTTTTCTATTAATTTTTTCATTAAGTGCTCTCTCTGGTCAGATTTGACTGTCGAGCCTCATGCTTATGCTCACAGAGATTAATTCATTGGACGATGAGTCCAACATGCAAAACAGAGTTTTAAAGAACCATCCATCCACGAAAACAAAGTCTCTTTGAGTCCTTGCGTGAAGGGGAATGTTGTTGGCTGGTTTTGTGCCGCGATGCGGTTGTCCTTGGAGAACATGCATTGTCAACCCAAAGTTTGCATCGCACCAAGGTCGTCCAAAAGACGACAATGGTTTGCATTTACGTTGGGTTCTGTCTTTTTGCCCTTACAAGTCCATGTTCACACGGACCGATCACCATCGCGCTGGTTGGCACTCACCTCCAAATGTCTCCCACTTGTGGAAAGGGGCAGGCACGTGTCCACGCTTGGAGCCAGTCGGTTTCTCACAGTTCTCGACGGCCAAGCAATCACTTCCCTATCAAAACATCCCTTCTCCACCTCCGCCCTTAATGATGAACGCGGAGGTGGAGCATCATGAGGAGACTAGGACAACAGCATCAACTACTGAAAATTGATATATTTGTAGAAGGAGAGCTTTTGATTGTCAAGCTCATCCTCCTTGAAGTTGATGTCAAACTAGTATGAAAATATTGCAAATAAATATAGCTTTTTTATTTTATTCTAGCAATTTGTGTTTTGTAAGGATAATATCGTTTCGGCATTGGAATTGACTTCAGTGTTTAAAAGTTCAACTTTCAGAATCTAATGAAACGAGTTACAAATTGTGGCATCAATAACTTTAAATTTTCAATAATGCTAATATTAATCCGATCTGAATCGTATCCGATCCGAAATTTTAATCATCCGAATGTTTAGATTAACTTTTTTTATTAGTGGATGCGGATCAGATATTTCATCATCCGCTTCAATCGGATCGGATGGTGGATTGAGGCATAATCCGATCCGAGTATTCGGATGCCCACCCCTATTGTCAGACTTCACGCGTAAACTTGTGCTGAAAAATCACCGGGGTTGGTAGCCTTTATCAAATTATGCTTCCTCCAAATGGTCAGACTATAAACCTTGTTTGTTTCATTGAAACATAGCCACGGAGGAGTTTCAAGAAATGACTAGGATTGGCAATTCCGACCTTTTTGATCTCAAATCGTTGGGTTACCAACCCAGGTTGTTTGTTAATCATAAATTCTCGTGTGGAATCCGACGTAACAAGATGCTGATCGGTTTTCCTGCAATTAAATTTAGATTTTATCGGGTTTTGAAATTATTTCAGATTTTTTACCAATTTCAGTAATTTCAGGGTCCCACACCGAAATTGTTCTCGATCTTTCCTACAGCTGTACGCACCAAGCCCGACTCTCTCGTTAGGGGTTATCTGATCACATGGCGTGGTGCGTATCCCACCAGTAGCTGTCTTGCACGTGTCTTGATCGCGCGACGTCAATATCTCCTGTCTAGCGAGAAATGGGTTTTCGTTTTCACGTCTTGTCACGTGGAAAGCGTGCATATCGCGTAGATATGCAAATGTTGGATCCAAAAGGGTTTATTAGGTCAGGGTTCCTACCGTGTGGATGATGATTGGGGGACGAGGAGCATGGGACTAAACTACTCGTCTCTTGCTTTATATGGAAAAAAAAAATGGAAAGGAAACAGAAAAGAAAAATGGTTTAATGATTGAATCGGTCATTTTGAATCTTGTGTTTTAAATTCTCAAACCATCAATTTGTAGGCGAACCTTAGAGTGTGTGAAACCGATGAGTGAATGGACGAGTGTCCTTTGCCTCTTGAAACTTGAAATTTGGTAGTTTGGGATTTCACAACACGAAGGACGTCAAAATGAACGCAACCGGAGCGAATGGACGAAAAATAAGGGCGATGAATTTTGAAGCTTAGGGAGCGGTGTGTATAGCAACCACCTTCACGTTTAAATACCTCAAGCATGGATAGAATGGGGCTGGTCTTTTGGGGGAAGAACAGCGGCATGCACTCGGGTCAAGAGAAGGTGTCGGGCTTCTGTTTGTACCCATTCAAAAAACGTGAAACACGTGCAGCGCACGACACTGCAGGCTGCAGCCCAAAAGGCCCCGGCCTCGTTTTTTGTCCGGCCCCGCGCTGCTCCTCCCTCCTCCAATTTTCAATGGGGTTGATGTTGACCACTCGTACGGCGAATATTATCTCTTGGGAGCCGGACTCTTGGTTAAGTACTAAAGCAACACGAATCTCAAAGCAAGCTCTCCACTGATCATCACTACAGGTAATATCTACCGGCGAGGCTATCTGTCGACAGCCATTCCAGTCTTTCTGACGAGCTGTTCTTCTCACGAGACATTCGGCGACCAACCGACGACTTTGGATCTTTCGCCTACGAAACGCACTCTAAGGCGTATTAGCTTCTTCAACTACCCATCCACTTGTAATCATTGTACCCTTGATTCCCCATTTACAGATTTCATTGTACCCTTGAATGTTGTAACATTTATATCGATGAACAAAAACTACTAGAGTTTCACTTGATACACTATCTATTGGGGGTCTAAAATACCTAGATCAACTTGAATGCGTACACCTTGCGTCTTCCTCCAAATTCAATGCTCATTTGCGTCAAGCGAAGTCCTACCTCTCGGACCCATGTGGCCGAGTGACCCCACGAAGGCAAGCCAACAAGAGGATGTTGCTCCTACGGCTTCCCTCATTAATGTTGGGGATGGCCTAGGGTGTGACAATTTAGGATTGAATGTTAATGGAAAAATGCTCTCTACACCGATGTCACTCTGTGCATGGCCTTTTTTTGTCAAACACAAGTGGAATCAAATCACTTCACTTCACAATTTCTTCTCTCTCTCTTCTATTTTAGGATAAATTGAGACCTAACTCCTAGATGCACCCCCCTTAGTTCGGTGTATTTAGTCCAAACCATTTTAATTTGCATGCAACAAAGTTTGAATGTTGGGGGGTGTCAAGTAGGCGGTCTGATGGACCTGCCAGCCATCGTTTAGTGGGTTCACAAGCGCTGTGGTCTCGGGGACTGGGGCCCACCATTGACGGAATATACGGCAACACGTTATAATCCGAGAGGGAGGTGGCTGGGGATAAAGACGACGGTCATGTGTGAGGAATCTAATCATGATCCTCTCTCTCTCTCTCTCTCTCTCTCTCGCTAATGGAGAACACGTGAACCATGCGAATCATGCGAATCATGCGGGGAATCAAATCAGGAAACGCTCGCACACGGAATGAGTTGTTATCAAACTTTTGCGCTTTATCACTCAATTTCAAAAGTGTTGTCGAGTTGTGATTTTAACACCTTCCAAACAATCAGGCCCCTTTCCAATTCATTTCTATATTTGATAATCGCCTTACAATCGTTGATGAAAAGTTTCGTGCAGGCGATATTTTTTTAAACAAACGTAGCCGGTGTTTGGTTCGAATTTAGCCATGCATGATCCGTATGTGCGTGTGAGTAAATGGCAAACTTGTAAATAAGCGGTTGAGTGCACGAGCAAAACAGTGAGTGTGCGAAGCAACTCCCGAGCTATAATCCCGCGGAATTGTTATTTAAATGGTAATTTAAAAAACCTAATGTTTTAAAGAGAAAATTGAGTACTAGGTGACCGAAGAGCAGGTTTACTCCGTGGCCACAATCCCGGCCGACCATGTCGGGGTGTGGGGTACACACACCCACATGAGGATGTGGACGGCCAAGATTGTGGCTAAGGAGGGGAATCAGCTGGCCCCATTAACCCCCTTTTAAAATTTGAAATTTCTTATGAATTACAATATGTGGTTCATGCAGATCAGGTGGCACCTGATCTATTAGATCGGGTACTAAAACACAAAAAGGTGGGCCACACAACGAGTACAAGACCATGTGGAGCTTGTACTTTCCACCTTTTTGTGTCTTGGCACTTGGTCTATTAGACTACAGTAAATCCTTAAAAAAGAGATTAATGTAGAAGAGATGACACCTGATCTATTAGACCAGGTGTCAAGACACAAAAAGGTGGAAAGTATAAGTCCCACATAGGCTTGTTCTTGTTATATTTCCCAGCTTATTGTGTCTTACAACTATATACATGAACCTCGTATTAAAATAAATTTTGATCGTAAATTTAATGACAAACAAACAGTATTAAATTTTCAAACAAAAGAACGTACGATAGCACTCGAATTTATATTGCCGCAAGGACAAGCATTTAGTCCCAATCAATTGAGAGAGTAAAGAGTGGTGTAGTAGGTGCTCATTAATCCCCCCCCCCCCCCCCCCCCCGGCCCTCCAACGGTTGAGATGTTTAAAAACAAAATCCATGATGCGTTTTGCTATATACACACTGCAATGATTATTGCAATTATTACTATTTCTGCATCTTGACCCTAGTTATGAAATTCATCATTATTATAACAACGTGGCGACTTCTTCCTCGTTTTGTTGCCCTGTTCGTGCTATTAAATTCAACGTCTCTGTGCGTTGTGGCCTCTTTTTTTTAGAGCTTTGCTATATCCATCGAAAACTCGGTGTGAGGAGTTGACAACCTTCCATATTTAACAAAAAACAATCAAATAAAAATCACATCAAACCCTTCCCCACACATTTGTTTTCTCTATTAAGGAAAACGTCACCTCCCTGCATCGAAGGCTTCGGTGCAGGGAGTCGTTCTCTTTTTTTATCTTTCTGATCAAAATTAAAATATAACGTAGTTCTGTAAATTATGATTAGTTATAGATTAACATTAATTTTCTTTGTAAATTAAAACAAGAACATACCATAATTAAAAGGAAACTTCCCCTCACACGCGAGAACATGAAACCCATCATTTTATACCAAAAAAAGGAAACGAAAACAAACAAGAGAGGAAGACTTTGAGAGGCAGTGTATTTAAATCTTTCCATTTATATTACGTGAGATGATTTTTTTTTAATTAAAATAAAGATAATGGAGCCAAGCTCAACACATGGCTGCTTGAATTCGCGACGCAGTTGAGGGTATAATGATTGGCGAGAGTTTGTTGCATAGGACCCCCTTCTTTGGGAGTGCATACAACACACCTCCCCTTTTTTGTCAAATAATTAGTCATAAACTGTGAACACGTAAAATGGCACATTCAAAACATTATTCCGAAAAAAATTCAACGCATTCAAATTCTCCATCCATTAGAGAAACTTTAACATTCAAACTATGAAATTTGTTGTTAATGGGAATCACGGGTATAATGACTACAGGTTTTTGGCTGATGGCGAGGTTAGCACTACTCGGAACTCGCTTCAGAGATGAAGGATCCATGGTCGCCTGATGGTCGCCGAAGGTCGCCATCCCCCGGTAGCTTAGGCGAGCTTCCTACGACGATAGCAACTCGTCAGAAAGGCAGGGCTGGCTGTCAGCACGTAGCATCTCCAATGCATAATTCAGTAGGTGACTTGAAATGGGGGCGTCGGACACGCTTGACGATCTTAAGGTAGATCGGCGAAGCGTGGCGAGATTATGAGGCAGGCACAGAAATACGGGAGATATCCGACTTAAAATATTGGACAGAAGTTAAAGATTTCAACTGACCAACCACCTCTATGGAGGCAGGAGTGGTGTATTTATAGGGCTGAGAGTTGGTTCCGCGCCGCCCCATCAGCTGTCGAGTCTGCTTAGCTGGGGGAGAAGTGATAGGTCGGTGGGGAGTGTCAGATTTATTTTACGCATTAATGGTGTCAGATGGTGTTAGATGCATTAATGAGATGCGAGGGGCAGCATCAGTTCTCGCCCTTAACCTCTGGCATTCATGGAGGGTAGGTGGCCCTACGTCATCCTGTCAGAGATATTTATGCTAGGTCGTCCTTGGGGAGAGTCAAGCTCGACAACCAAGCTCGGCGTCTTTGGACTGTCTGACAGTGCTTCCTGTTGGAGAGTAGGCGAGCTTCTTCCTGGCATGGCGAGCATATCGATCGAAAGGGAGAGCTTCTTCGGTTGGCCTGGGGGCGAGCTTGTCGTATGCCGAGGCGAGCTTCCCTATATAGAGGCGATCTTCCGTTCGAGTTAGTATTCATTCGCATAGTCAGAGAGCTGTTCGCTTGGGTTTCCAGTGTATGTGGGCCTCAATTACATGGGCCGTCCTTAAGGTCGTAACAATTGTCCCCGTCATTCGACTCGATCAGCAAGCCTGGCTCAGCTCGGATGACGTGCCGCACTCGCATCGATTGGGGAGCTGGTCGGCAGCATTTAATTCGATCTGACTGTCGGATCTCAAAAGTCATTATAGCGATTCGGCGACGAAGAGAATTCGAGGCATCCATCTGCTCAAAAAGTGACGTGTGGCTGACGTGATTGGGGAGAATTCAAGGCACCAGCCCAGTCCCGCTCAGATCTCGCCACGTGGCCCACATCTGACGGTCGCCCGACTCTTCCTATAAAGGGAAACAGAGGGGCAGCAGGAGGGGGCTTTCACTCGAATTTTCGAAACTTTGGCTCCCCCCTTCGTTGCAGAGAGCAGCTGCCGTCGACCGTCGTCGTCCGTTCGCAACCGTCGGAGCTTTGGCCATCTTCCCTGTTCTATGTATTCTTTCGAACCGTCCGATGCCGTCGTCTGCTTCTTCCTCTTCAAATCCTCACGTCGAACAGTACTTCGATGAGGTTGGTGGGGGTAGCATCACCAAATCGGAACCGGTGGCATCGGAGGCGACGTCAATGGCTTGGCTGAAACAGCGGGAGGGAGACACGGCAGTTGATCAGGCCTTCACTTCTTCGTCAGGGATCAAGAGTGACCCTAAGAAAGGAAAGGCGACCAAGTCAGCCGCCAAGGCTGCAAGCGGTGGCGGAGTCAGGCCGCGGTCCCTGCTGGAATCTTGGTCCAAATGTCTCAGCTGATACCCTCCGCGATCCCTGAGATCCGCTCCAAGTACATTCAGCCCCTACACAGTCCGCCTCCCCGAACTCAGCGAGGGGGTTTGCTCCCCAGGGGACGACGAGGTCGGCGTGTACTACCCGACATACGCCTTGGGGCTCCGCTTCCCTCTCCATCCCTTCCTCCTTATTGTCCTCCATTTTCTCGAACTCCCCCTCTTTCAATTGATGTCGAACTCCATCGGCTCGATGGTCGGCTTTCTTGTCCTCTCCTCCGCCAGTGGCGTAAGTCCGACGATGTCGCTCTTCTAATACTTCTTTGAGACGAAGAGGAAATAGGCGTACTACTACGTCTACGCGAGGAGGCATCGACCTCTCGTCCTCAAGCTGCCGGGCAAAGTGAGGGACTGGAAGGAGAGATTCCTCTTCGTCTCGACTTCGACGGACTTGGCTCTATGGTCGAACTGGGGGGGACTCTGAATCCCTCGGTGAATGTCGAAGTGGTCCTCGAGGGGAGCGACCTGAAGAACGCCAAAATCCTAGAGGAGATCCACAGGGAGAGCAAGGTCTTGAAAGAGCTGATCAAGGACGGGCTGCTTGCTCGGCACGTCTGGCTCGAAGGTACTTCGAGCTTTGCGACCTATGACTGGACCAAAATGTTGCAGTTATATTTCCAAGTATATGAAGTCGGTCAAGTAGTAATCCTGGTGAGTCCAGTGTCGTATTCCTCAGGGACAAATCTAATCTACAAGTTTAACAATCTGAAATATGCTTGAAAATGATTTAGTGAATTATGAACCACCCTTTGAAAGTGAATTTAAGCATAATTTTTGATTTGAGGTAAAAACGTGTACTAAAATTTACGAAAATAACGTGAAAACATGATATAGTAAAAAGTGTGTGTATGTTGTGTTTTCGTTAGTGTTGTAGGGTATCATGCTAATCATTCTCCATGTATAACTCAATCCTTCATCCATGCCAAGGTATGGGGATCGGATGATTTAAATTTAAAAGAACGGTGATTTTATAGCAATTTACATTAACGTTGAATCGATCGTTGTAACGACTGCTTTTCATGTATCTGGATTTATTATAATATAATATATGTTTTGGTGGATTTTCTCCTCATGTGTGGTTTTCGTCTCTGTAGCTTTCATTTTCGATCGATTCGTCGTATTTTCTCGTTTCTTCCTTAGGATCGTCGATTTCGAAGTATGTCATTCGTGATGGACTTCATAACGGTCGTATCTTACTATTAGATCAAGCCTAGGAGTCTTAGGAATCGATCCCGGGGCCCCGCGCTCCGTATCGGAACTTTTTGTGCTCATTAGCCGGTATAAGAAGGGGCACCGACCGACTAGATGACGATCCAGTCGGTCGGTAATCCTTCTTGGACCGACTAGTTGGCTTTCTAAAATTTCTTAGGAGTTACTGTTTATCGTTAGTCGGTCTAAGAACGTTGGTTGACCGACTAAGTTGCAAACTAGTCGGTCGGCAATGCTTCTTTAACCGACTAACACATCATCTAATTTTAGTATCAGTTACTGTTTACTCTTAGTCGGTCTAAGAACGTTCATCGACCGACTAGATGCTAAACTAGTCGGTCAGTATTTGTTCATGGACCGACTAATTCTAAATCCTATTTTCGTTCAGAAGTTACTGTTTGCACTTAGTCGGTCTGCGTTGGTCGACCGACCGACTAGTTGCCAAACTAGTCGGTCAGTGGTTGCTCTTTGACCGACTAATCTGTGTTAAAACCCTAATTTCTGGGCAGCCGCCAGCCCATCCTATTTATACCCCTCCCAAACGTTTTCTTCTTCCTCCACTCGACCCAAAACCCTAGTTTCTCCCCCATTGAGCCCACATCTTCCTCCAAGCCCTATTCCTTCATCCCAAGCCCTAGATTCATCATCTAAACCCTCCATCAACTCATTCTACCTCTCATCTTCCCCAAATCTCCATCAAATCCCCAAAATCCCCCAAAACCCTAATTCTCCAAAACTTCTCCATTTGTTTCCAGATCTGGTCCTAGGGTTCTCCGGAGTGTTTCTTCCGCTTCCTCTCGGTAAGAAATCGATCTCTTGACGTTTTTATATCCTATTTGTATTTTTATGAAACCCTAATGAAATTTCATGTTGTTTGATGTTTGTTTCCCCATAACAGCGATTTATCCCGTAGATTAGCATCCGCGAGACGAACCTTCGTGATCGTCATTCCCGGTGCTAGGCAAGTGAAACTTGCCATTTAGGGTTTAGGCCATGTTTTAGGCCATTTGCTTGTTGTAGACGTAAAAGAGGCTAGGCGACGAAATGATACTCGCCTAGGCGCAAATTGGGGAACTAGCTTGACAACGAAGCTAGTTCCGACATATGTCATGTTGCACAATTACCATGTCATGTTTACTTTCCATTAACGGTACGCGAATTAATTGTCATGTCATTGCATTCTTTAAGTGTTGTTGTGATTGTGTAGCTTCGCTACAATGTTTGTGTTCCTGGCTCGTGTTCCAGAAGCGAGCCCTGTAGTTGGAAACCCCAACGCTCGACATTGAATTGTGAAATAGGAAAACAAGCTCCCGTGCGGGGCAACCCTGGCTCACTTGCTGGGCTCATGTGCAGGGACCCTGGCTTGTTTACGTGTGGGATGGGGTAAGAGTTAAGCGGTCATTCAACTGGGGGTCTGCCTGATCAGCAACTGCAGTTGTAAGACGTAAACTCTGGGGTGGGGTAGTGTTTAGTGCCGATCGGTGTGAATGATGTACCATTCAGCTGAAGGGCGTAAACATCTACAAAACAACGTGAAACGTGAATAGTGAATTGATTGAGATTGATAGTAGCTTGGCTACTCTTGTCTTGTCTCGATAATTGTTCCCTTGTACAAATTGTCTTGCCATGTCTTAATTGTGCACTCATGTTATAACTGCCATGTCATGCATACTATAACTGCTAGGTTGCTAGTTGCCTTACTTTCAGTTTCATTGCCCAAGTCTTTTAGACTTGCTGACATGTGCCCCTTTACTCTTTTGGGTGTCACATGTTAGATCCTGAGCCTGAGTACCTTGTTGAGGACGAGGTGTTTGCTGACGCCGAGCCCGAGCTTGTGTTCGACGGGGAGTACGTGGACACTGGGGACCAGTCCTAGTGTCTTCGTTGTGTCTTACTCTTGTTTAGACAGTTGTTTTGTTATCGGTGTTGGGGATTGCGCGGTCCCTTAGGGCACAAAAACTCTAGTCCCGTCCTAAGTCGGACGGAACATAGACAGGAAAATCTTAAGCAGCGGAAGAAAAACAGTTAATCTAAATTAACTTGCAAGTTAAAACATTTTTAACTTGGCCCTAAGGTCCAAGACCATATGCCAAGATCTATGCCGACTTGGGATGGATCTGACCATCCCAGGAAGGATCTAGCCTACTGCGATTAAACTAAACTAATGCTAAAAATACTTTAACCACATACCCGGAATCTCAGCCCTGGAGCAGGCGAGATGTTCCGCGCCGTCTTCCGAGCTGCTCCCGTCCCACGCCGAGCCGCTCCTTGAACCGCTCCCCGAACCGCTCCTCGAACCGCTCCGCATCCCGAGGCGATCAATCCCCGTGCCGCCGAGCCAACCACGCGCCGAAGAAAGTTTCACGCGAGTGAAACCTCCGCCAAGATTTCAGATCCAGAATCCGAACTCCTTTGTGGCTTTGCTAGAGCCCGCAGGAGTAAGGCAGAAATTTAGGGAGATAGAGAAATATTTAATTTAAGCTTAGATCCGAGCGTGCTCCAACATTTACGAGAGCCGCTCAGATCTAGAGCTTGGGACGAGTTTTGAGAAAGGGGGGAGACCCCTATTTATATAGGCGGCGGACTCTCCCCTTTTCTCAAAATCCGATGTGGGACTAAATAATGAGTTAATTGAAATCAAGTTAGTTTGCACTTCACAAAGTGCAAACTTCCGTGAATTTTAACTCACTCACCGTTGAGCTTCAGGATTGATACAACCTATCAATACGACAAGCGTTCAACGGTGAACGCATAGGAAAAAACCGTTCGTCAATCGGAGGTCGTTTGGCCCTCCAATTGAGTGTCCAAAGATTGACAAAAATCAGATTTTCGCCAAAGAAATCAGCCGTCATGCAAATCTGTGATTAGGGTTCGAAACCCTAGGCTTGGGGCCCACCAGTGGGCCCCGCTGCATCAATCGCGCGCGCAAAATGGCCTGGGCAGAGCCCAGGCCGCGCCTGGGCTCCCCCAGGCGCCTGGGCGCGCCCAGGCCCGCGCCTGGGCGAGCCCAGGCGGCCTGGGCTCGCCCAGGCCCGCGCCTGGGCAGAGCCCAGGCGCGCCTGGGCTTAGCCCAGGCGGCCTGGGCTTGCCCAGGCCGAGCCTGGGCTTAGCCCAGGCAGCGCCTGGGTTAGCCCAGGCAGCCTGTTCTGCCTGGGCTTGTCCTGGTCTGATTCTTTGGACTGTTTTGGCTCTAACTTGAGCATTTGGTGTCTGATTTGGACGCCGTTCGAACCTGGGTCTAGACCGGGACATTCCCGTCTTACCCGTGAACTTTTCCTTGCGTTTATTTTATTAAATATTGTATTAAACAATTTAATACACATTTAATCGCTTTTGCATCAAATGCAAAATAGTCCCTATCTAAGCTTAAATTATCATATTGCATCAAATGCAATTATTTCATCCCTTGCATCAAAAATGCAATTATTCTCCCTAACTAATTTCTACCTATTACTAGACGAAGCGTTAGCACTCTGTGTGAGACCCTACAGCCTGACCCTTACAACAGGTTGGGCTCGAAGCCCTATACGGCAGTGACCACGAGCAGTGGTTGCCGTCCCTGCTTCAGGAATCATCATTATGTGGTTGACTCATTGACATGAGTATTGTCGGAACCACCTGACTGTTTCCGTGATGAATTCCGCAGTTATAGTCTCTTCGTCTTAAATATGTCGTTCGGATCAAGTCTGGGGTACGGTCAAACTGTCAACCCCAATAACTTGACTCCGGTTAGTTTCTATCAATCTTTAGTCAATAAATATTGGACTTCTTCCAACATACTCTGCGCAGAGTTTTTACTAAAGACCGAACTAACTCTACGACACTAGCTCCCATTGACCGGGAGAGACGAATCCTCTCTTGGTCATTACTCGCCTCGTACGTTTCAAGTGACACCCAATCAAAAGACCTTTCGACAGGCCTTGCCTCGAAGCTAGGTCAGTTGATCTAAGTGGCACCGTTCACGCACAGGTCCGTCAAAATGACCTCAAGTCAAAAGACCAACTATCCTATCATCACTCAGAGTTATCACTGACAGATTGGTCAATATAACCATATGATAACTCTAGTGGATCGTTCAGTGAACTCATTCTAATGAGCACCTGTGTCTCGTCTTTGACTTCGCCAAGTCAAACGATCATGAGATCATCGCCACCGCTAAACGGTGAAGACTAAGACACAATGGTCTATCCGATGTTTCGATATCCTTGTCTCGAAACATCTACGACCACGAACCATTTCAGACTTATGCTACTGACGGTCAAACGTTTCTTCATGATCGAGATACTCATCTCGATACCCGTTTGACCTTACATAAAGTCTCAGGACTTTACCTAAGTTGGTATCTAATTATAACTACATAACAATATAACTTAGATAAATTATTACCAAACAGCTTACTGTTATTTCGAACAAGATGTTTGTGCTATTCACACAGGAATAAATGGCCTCGAGGGCATAATATTCCTACAATCGGTGCGTAGCACCTATACTTTGTTATGTCGTTGTTTTTGTTGGCCTTGTTCTGGGCCTTTAGACTCTTTCTTTTAGCCTGGTGGCTTTTCTGGATGTTGGACTTATTTTCATGTTGGACAATTTATGAGATGTGAGATTTTATTTCAGTCTCTCCTTGTGTTATTATTGTTGTTCCGTTGTGGTTACAGTGACCTGCTTACGTTTTATTGACGCTTATCGGGTTTGGGGCTTCACAGCTCCACTCTCGTGCGGACCTTTTCACGTCTCGCCTCCATTTTAGGGAAGCGGGTCGTGACAATCGTTTTCTAACCAATAAAGTATAACTAGATGCACCTCGCGGTTCATCACTCTCCTTGGGCCCCTCTACGGGTTTGTGCACGTAGACAATGCCTCGCAACATGTCATCCTAAGCGGATTCCTCTCGGATAGCGCGTAATTAATTAAGAAAGTGAAAACGACATATTCAACACTTTAGATTATTACAAGTGCTATGAAGACATGAAACATGAAACTCATCAGTACTAACTACTACACAACACACTTACAAGATTTTTAGCTAGCAATGGTAATAAAAACAACAATCTTTATTAATAACAACAAAGTTTCATTACAAAATATACTTAAAACTAATAAAAACATATGAAAAGTGAAGAGATTTCACCCAAAACGAAGCCAAAACGTCTCCAACCCTTAATTACAGCTGCTCCAGCTCCTCTGGAATTTGGGGGAGAAGCCCCCAAATCAAATTTTGCTCAAAACCGAGCTTGGATGCTCAAGTTATCATCAAAACCCTCTTAAATAGGCATTTTAAAGCCTTACTGGGCTTGCGGGTTGCGAACCCGCAACCCATTCAAATGTTCAAACAAGGCGGCGGGTCGGCAAAGGCAGGCGCGCGCATTGCCAGCATTTTACATGCGGGCGGGCACCCGCCTTCAGAAAACGGGCGGGCCCGCCCGCTTATTTTGACCGGGGAGGTCCAGGTCCGACCCGCCCCGCGACGGTCCCCACATAACCGCCCGCAACGCGGGAGCTGACACCTGCTGGCGTCAGCGATAAACATTTTTTTTCTTTTTCAACGTCTTTACTGGGCCTTTTAATTCGTAGAAAATTGATCCGACCTCCGAAAAATATGGAAAAATTGCCGTTGGATTCGGAAAATTGCAAGCTTTACCTGAAAAATAAAATTGAGACAAAGTTAGGCCATAAAATGGTATTTTACGTATAAATAAGCGATATGCTCTAAAACTAAACGATCTTTCTGTAGGAGGATATATGCCCATAAGGCAATTTATCCGTAGTATACGTCTTGTTAAGATATAATATGGTGTCAATTATCCTAAATAATAATTCGTTGAATCATATACTTAGATAATTTCCTTAAATTTATAGTTAGATCCTTACGTATACAGATGTAAATCTCGATTATGAGTAGTAAGTGACCGGACAGAAACTTAAGTCTTAAACGGTTCGTGGTCATAGATGTGTCGAGAACCGAATATCGGCACATCGGACAGACCACTGTGTCTTTGTCTTACCTTAGGGTAATGATGATCTCATAGTTATTCGACTTGGTGAAGTCGGAGACGAGACACAGGTGCTCATTGGAGAATGAGTTCACTGAACGACCAACTTAGAGTTATTGTAACGCCCCGCTCCCCGGGATACCCGATAAGTATGAATCCGTATCAGGTATTCTCGAAGCAGCGAGTGTTACAAAGGAAATACAAAACGAAAACACAAGCAGCAGGTCCACTACGCACTGCTAGGGTAGTACCTGTAATGTTCCACAAAGCACAACCAAGTAACTCATAACATAAACACAAAAGAAACACTGAGGGAAACTGTACAACAATTAATCCCAAAGAAAAGGTCTGATATCTTATACATCATCCATCTGTACATACATCCATCATTATCATCTCGTCACTACCCAAACAAAACCCCAAAAGTACAAACACCCTCTCCTCTCCCCTCGCCATCCCAACCTAACTCATCCACAGAACTCCACTGCTCCACCTCCTAGCCATCAACAAACTCTATCACCAACACCTGAAAAGTCAACGGTGGGGCACGTCAACGCGTGACCCAGTAGGAATTCCATATCTCAACTAGTCCTTACATGAAGTGTTGAAAGGGTGCACGTGAGTAGGCAGAGTGTATGTCATGGCATAAACATCTACTATAGTAAAGGAAGTAACAACTATAGTTGTGAACATGTGAAAGCGTGCACGTACAACAGGCAAGGTGTACAACAATGGTATACAACATAAAAGAACCATAGTAAAGAAACACAACTAAACAACATATACCATTGCTACAAGAATAACGAGGGTTAACAATTAATCCATTGGTTAGCATTTTGGAACCAGGGTAAATCGTAGAACGCTAAGGAGTTGGACTTCACCCAGGGTGGGTGAAAAGTGGTACAGCAACCAGTGACACGAGCACTGGAGGGTCCTCTCGTAACTCCGTACCCGAACGGGGCAAGGTACTAGAGCGAGACTCATCTCGGTTTTTCTGTCGGACAAACGAAGCAAACCATCAGTTACCGTCATGGTGCATCACGAGTACACCAGCGGCCTCTCCAACCCTTTCAACTCGCCCTTCCGGGAGTGATACAGCGGGTGAGAATTCATATCATCCGTCCTCTCCTTAACTCCTATAATTTACCCGTGTTTCCCCCAAACCCCATGTCACCCTCCTTTAAAAGGAATTAGTCATTTTCATGAAACATAACTCTTTTCATTTCTTTTCTTCCCACGGTTCATCACATATTTGGGACATGCATCGCCTTATACATTCCCTTTCTCATTTCACATAATATACATGAAACATATAACCTTATTCACATCATCATTTTGCATGTGCTAGGAACATAAATCACATATCACCATGTAACAGAAATAATTAAGAACATTGATGGCAAGGTTAACCACAAAAAGAGCTTAAAACAACATTCAAATCTTTCAGCTTGCAGGAAAAACAGAACAGTCAGATTAAGCACATTTCTCGATAATTTTGTATCAAACATGCATATACAATATACATGAAAGTTGTAGATATGGTTGTTCTGGATTCACTTATAAATTTTCATGCAGAAATATGAACTGGGTGATTTATGGTGAATTGTTTGGTGAGAGCTGACGAATCTGATTTTCAGACAGAATCTAAGATCTGTAAAGATTGCTAGTTTAGGACATATTTCAGTTAGAATCTCAAAAATGTGCACCACGGAAAGTTGTAGAAAAAGTTGTTATCTTTCTAACGAGACCAAGATCATCAATTTATATGGAGTGTGTAGGGACTGATCTACGTTTTTCCAAACTGTGTCCAGACTGGATGAAATTCCGACATGTTGTAAAGATGGAATTATTAATCCTAATTACAGCCCGAATTAGTAAAAGTTCACAACGTGAAAGTTATAGATAACAGTCCAATATTTAAGCAATAAAAATTTCAGAGCAAACACAATTCTAAATTGGGGGGACTAAGCAAAACAATCATCATATAAATCTGTCCAGAATTGCTCACCGCGCACAACCATACAAAACTCAGGATTGCTCACCGCGCACAACCATACAAAACTCAGGATTGCTCAACGCGCACAACCATACAAAACTCAGGATTAACATAAGAAAAGGTAAAACCACAACAACAACAACCATGAAACTAAGCATGCAACTCTAATACTAGTTGGAGATGGAATCCTACCTTAGGGGTGATGAGAGACAAGGGGGTAGCCCAAATCCCTATGGCTCCTCCTTCTTCAAACCCTTCTCTTCTCTTCTTCTCTGAATCCTTCTTCTCCTCCACAGGCTCTCAGAATGAGCAACTGCACCTAAACGACGACAGGGATGCTACAGAAGTGTGCAGAGTGAGGGTGGCATAGCCCTACGTGTGCTCAGCCTCCCTAATGTCCAAGAGTGAGTAAGGGGAAGAGATGAATTCGGCCTGATCTTTGGGGAGAGAGTGAGTGAATGAAACCTTTCTTTCTAATTTCTAGAGTAGCCACCTCATCTCCCTAAAATCCTTTAAGCATGCCACCAAACCTTGGGTTAGATAAGGATCAAGGATATCTTGACACATCAAATGTGGAGGTGTCCCTTAGAAAAAAAATTAGAATTTTGTTTTATAGAAAAATAACTATACCCACTTAATACACATACAATACTTAATACTCATCAAGACATTAGTATTCCAACCATATATTTTATTTAATAAAACCATATGTCATACAAAATTATTTAAAAATAATTTTTAGGTTGACAAAATTAAATAAATACATAAGGACTCCTAAAAATTTATACGCACATATATACGTCCAAGAATACGTATTAATACACGTATATGAATTTTGGGGTCATTACAGTTATTAAATGGTTAACTTTAACTAAATTGTCTATAATAACTCTAAGGTGATGATAGGTAAGCTAGTCCTTAAGACCTGAAGTCATTTGTACGAACCTGTGAGTGAACAGTGTCGCTCAGACCTATGATCTAGCTTCGAGGCTAGGCCTGCTGAAAGATCGTAGGTTGGGTTACACCTGAAGCTCTCGAGGCGAGTAGATGACTAAGATGAGATTCGTCTCTTCCGTTAAAGGGAAATTAGTGTCACAGGCTCAGTACGGTCTTTGTGTTAATCCTCGGCCGGGGTACGTTGTAAGATGTACAATGTGAATACAACAAAGACCATCGTATACTGACCAATGCTGACTAATGGGGTTGACAGCAGGGGCGGAACCAGGATGAGATGATGGGGGCCAATGGCAAAAAATATAAAGCATCGAATAATATATTAAATAAATTCATATGAAGGATATTACATCAAATAACATTTAAACTCTCATTTATATATGTATCAAAATATGTCATTACATTCTCACCATGTTAAAGTGCAGAACGGCTTTCTTCCATGTCACGAAAATCATCTATAATTGACTCCACACTAACTTTTTCAGCAATTTCTTTCTCAATGTACACAAGCAAACAATCAGTCAAGAAATCATCTTCCATCTTGTTACGAAGCGTAGTTTTGACTATATTCATCGCTGAAAAAGAACGCTCTGTAGTAGCTATTGAAACTGGAAGTGTGAGAATAAGAGTTATCACTCTATACACAAGAGGATACACTTCTGCTTTCCTAGTTCTTACCAACCATTGACATAGAACAGAAATTGTTATCAAAGCTTTAAAATCTGGAAGATGTCGGACATGATCAAAATGTTGAAATTGTATTTGCAAATGTGTCATCTCATATTCTGTAAAGTCTTGATGGTAAAATTTCTGTACCAATTTGCAAATATCATCAATTCTGAATAATACACGCATCTCTCTTGGATCTAAAGCTGAACTGAGAATGATCAATTCCACGGTGTTCTCATTGAATTTGTTGTTCAATTCCTGCAACTGAGAGTCTATCACTGCATTGAAAACATCAACTTTATAATAATGTTCCACTGTAATTTCATTGTGTTGATGTCGAGCTCTTCCTCTTCTTGCAATATGACGAGCGCTAAAATCTGGTACAGGTATACTGACTGCTTCACAAAAAGATCTCACAGTTGTAACCAAATTGTCACAGCCATCATCTCTTAACTTTTGAATGAGCATCTTAGTAGATGAAACAGGATGCATTGCATTTAAGATGTCTTGAGATTAGAGTTGCAAAGCTTGACAAAGTATGTTAGAAATCTCTAAAACTTTTCGCATAAGATGCAAAATGAAAACAAAGTCAAAAGTAGTCATTGCCTCATAAGCTGAATCTGCATCATCCCGCTGAGCAGAAGTAGCTCCATCCTCAATAATATTCAATAAAACTTTACATGTTGTACTAAACATCTTCAGCAAATTAGAAATTGATTTCAAGTGAGAACTCCAACGGGTATCACCAGCTCTTTGCAGAGAACCTATTTGATTAAGTCCTTTTCCACTTTGAATATCATCAATCTCAAGTAAATGAGCAATATTTGAAGCATGAGCAGCTTTTAGTTGGTCATTGCGCTTACATGATGCACCAACAATATTGATAATGGAATTTAAATTGGTAAAAAACTGATGGACATGAATAATTTCCTTAGATGCAGCAACTAATGCCAATTGTAAACGATGAGCAAAACAATGAACATAATAAGCATGTGGACATTCATTTGAAACCAAAGCTTGCAAACCTGTCATGCCCCGTTTCTCAGAATACCCTGCATCTAATTTTTTTTTCCAAGTATCCTGAAGAGTGAGGGTGATGAGGAGGGAAAGAAAGAGAAAGAAGAAATAGAACAAGCAGGCCACTGCGCACATGCTGGGATAGTACAAGTGCAGCTTCATTAAAATATCGAACAACCCATAAATAACAATGAACAACAACAACAAATTGATATAACAACTCTTATTTACATACATGGTCAAGATACATCATTTCACATACACCAACACTCTCCACCTCCCAAAACAACCAAGTCACTCTACAAGCTACAGCTCACACCGAGTACTACTCCCTGAAACCCAACTCCAAGTCATCCACCAACCAAGCTATCCTTGCTACCTGAAAAATAGGGAGGAGCACGTCAATGCGTGCCCCAGTAGGAACCAACTTGGATTTGGAACACCATTCTAAGGTTATCAATCCACAAGGCAAGCCAATAGAAATAGAACATGTAACTAAGTGATGTAATGAAAATTAAATAGCTAAAACAAGAAAATCATACCTGAGGTCCAATGTCGAGTTACTGCAAGAAAAGGGTTAGCACGAATAATAATAATAATAATAACACAAGTATTTAAGCAACCAATATCTAATAAAATAAGTATAAGTGCCAGAGACATGCCACAGAGTCATAAGGAACTGGCAAGGGGAAGAGAAAGTGCTGCCAACAGAAGGAGTATCGCGCAATTCTTATTTTATTATTTCATAATTGAGTTAATTGGAACTTGGGTAAACTGTGTGATACCATGACCTGGACTTCACCCCCAAATTTCGGGTGAATATAGCACACGACGCAGTGGATACGGGCACCGTACGCCGGGCCTCTCACCTCCCCCGTCCCTGGCAGGAGTGAGGCTATCCACATATAACCCAACCTCCGTATGACCCCTCCACTCCCGGTAAAGGCGAGTGTGTGTAAGTATCCCCTCCACTCCCGGTAAAGGCGAGTGGGTGTAAAGTCCACACATCACATAATCATCTCCCAACTTCACAGTCTAGGCCTCATATCCACAATTTACCCAAATCACCCCTAAACCCGGGTTCTGCCAACTCACCCTCATTAGAGATGACTGAGATATATCCAATTTTATAAGTTAACATCATAAGTGACACGTTATGGGTCTCAATGGCATGGATGTGCACATGTCTCGTCAGCTGTCCATCATTAAACATAAGATCGTGCACTCACGTGACATGCCCTCAATCACCACACATCATCCACTCACAAACACGATGTTCCCATGCCATTCAAGCCTCTAATTTCACCAATCATCACCGTGGCTCAAGGCCAACACTAACATGTGCACATTACTCGAGTTTTCAGATATTGCCTTCATTGAGGCATTTCATCGAACACATGACGGGCGTCATTCATATCAAAACAAAACACTATAATTTATATGTGCCAAGGGCATGAACATTCATTCCACCACATAACCATAATACGCAAGAATAATGATGGCCAATTATCCACACTTAATGAATAAAAACACTACTTAATGAATTCAGCTTGTTGAAATTACAAAACAGTCAGATTGA